>CM068480.1:4660000-14660000 GCA_034769265.1 Remorina albescens
ATTCAGACACATCTCACAGATCAATAGTGATTAATGCATGTCTTGGTCTCAACATAGCTTTCCTTTCTGAGCCACAGATTTTTTTTTCCCTTTGCATTCAAGTGCATGTGCATGTATGTGCATAAGAGGGACAGGTAGAGGGAATAGTGTGACTCCTGTATCAGGTTTCCACCGATGCGCATGCACCTATGTTTTTCCACAGTGTGAGGGCTGCTAGCTTGGCGGCGCTAAAAGATGGTGTCACACAGATCCAGAGTGCCTCACTAAATGTTTAATGTGGCATGAGTGGGAGGTCATCGGAGGACAGGTGGGTGGGGTTGGATGGAGACATAAAGCTTGAGAGTTAGTTAGAGGCCCTGTGTGTATGTGTGTGTGTGGCTGCTTCCTTACTGCTCTGCCCCAGGGGTGGGACAACAGCACATAAGACACTGTCAAAGAGAAAAGAGAGCAAAATTAAGATTTCACTTGAAAATCTTCCTGCGTGGTTGTCAGCAGCGTGGGAACACAAAGCTGAAACACTGAAAAGATCAAATATTAAGAGGCCATATCTGCAAGTGGAGCCGACTGAATGTATGATGGAGAGCAGGAAAAGGAGGCCAGATGTGTGTGCGTGTATGTTCGTGTGTTATGTGGAAGACGAACAAGCGCTGCAACGTAGGCTACTGGCCTTCTCCTGCCCTCCTTTTCCTACGTGCTAACCCTGCTGCCTCTCCTCCTCTTCCTCCACCTCCTCAGCCTCCACAGAAGTTATATAATGATGAACTCTTCAGCCTTTGTTATCTCACACCAACCACACACTATGCCTTGCCCACTTGATGAGAGACAGAAAAACAGAGGAGGGAGGAGGAGTGAGAGCATGGGAGGCAGAGAGAAGAGAAAATAGGATGGCTTCAGCTGAAATCGGCACAGAAAGAAAAGCTGTGAATCATTTTCCATATTGTAGTATTATCATAAGTCTCTTCAATCATAAGTAGTATTATTACATTCAGATTTATTGCCCTATTCATCTTAAGCAACCTCATGGCCACTATACACCATTCATTTTCCCAATGTGTGTTACATTACGACTCTCTGATCTGGCTTGTTATGACTTCACAGTGACACTGGAGTTCAGTCCTTTATGTGTACCCGAAGTTGACTTGACTCTTGACAGCTGACCAGAATGTCCTAACACTGTACAACGTGGATGGAGCCAAGTTCAGAGAAAATGCTAATTGAGAAAGCCGATGGCTAAATATGGGCACAGAGTTCAGAGAGTGGGTAGTGACTGAATGGAGAAGTGGTGTGCTTGGTGTACATGTTTCACCTCACAAATTTCCCTTATGAATCCTGTGGCTGGAGACAGGAAAGGGAACTTACCTAGTGTTATAGTATTATTAACAGCAAATTAAATTAAATTCACCTTTCTGCAGCTTTATGTCACGTGTCTCTCTGTGTGGGGCCAGTTGAAGTTTGCAGGAATAAACCCCTTTTAGAGCTCCCATGGTGTGAGCTGCTGAGCCAAAATGTGACGTCTCTGTTTCTGTGGCAAACCGAACCTGTGTTTGTGTCCACAGTAGAACAATTGTGCAATCAGAGCTTCACTTGCTGCGATACATTTAGCCACGACTTTTCGTTTGTTGTGACTAATGAGGCTGAATATGCCATCTGTTACATCATCACAACTGAGAGGATAGAAGGGGCCAAGAGCTGAGTCATGACAGTCCCGTTCTCCGCTGTTTTGGAGGAATAATGTGATTGGGGGAAGTGAATGAGTAATACACCGTCTTCCTGCAGCAGATGCTGTCGTGACACCCCTCAGCAATAAAATACTGACCCCCAAATGCTCAGCAAGCCAGTCGTCCATAGTCGTGTTTGGCAGCATCCGGCGTCAGTGAGCGTAGCTGCTCGGGTGAAAAAGCAGGGTGTTTCTGATGATATGCCGGGGGCCAAGAAAAGAAAGAAAAAACGAGTAATGGTACATTGTTGAACATCACATCCCAGAAAAAAAATAAGAGGTGATGCATGTGATGTTATCGAGTTTCTCCTCTTGATGACTTTTTTTTTCTTGTCAAGACAAATTCATGGACATTTCAGGGGCTTTGTTGGGAATTTAAAAAATCTCCCTTTAATACTCTGGTTGGTCATGGATGCCTTTAATTGTGCGAAATTGTACTCTGAACTAAAATGACTTCCTCAAAGAAATATGTATATGAGTATTAGATTATTGTTTTAAGTTTCTTGAAAAAGTGTGAAGCCGCCCTTTAAATTTGGGCAGGACCATCATCCTGGCTGGATTAACCTGCTGACAAAG
Organism: Remorina albescens; assembly: GCA_034769265.1. Lineage (NCBI taxonomy): Eukaryota > Metazoa > Chordata > Actinopteri > Carangiformes > Echeneidae > Remorina > Remorina albescens. Next base: position 4,662,294 of record CM068480.1, read on the forward strand.
CCCTGGGTAGACATACACTGGCGGGCCCTCCATTAAAGATAAATTTATTCCCAGACCAAAGAAATGCATTTCATTACTGTGATTTGGAGACTGTCCACATAAAGGTCTTAAAACTTGACTTTCATATAGGGCCTCTTTCCAAGACAGTGTCTTTATGCTGAGAAATAAAACACCTGATTCATGTTTGTGGTACTTCCAGTAATATACTGCATGTTTCCATATTTTTCAAACCAAGTTACTATTAATCAAATTTCCACAAATCCATTGCTACACTAAGAGCTTTGAGGGGCAACACAGGGCTCCAGGGCACTTTCATTATCCTGAGTAGTAGGCCCATTTTAGTATTAATATTATCTGTCTCCACGAGAGGTCGATCAGGTGCAAAGCAAAACTGTAACTTTTCCTTTCTTTTTTGAACCGAACTGGCTCAAGAGAAAGTGAAACTTTGAAGCTCTATGACTGGTGTTTTGAGCAGAACCTTTCGTTGTTTGTTATATGATTTAATCTTACTGAAAGTATTCTGGAAACTGATTTATATTCCCAAGTATTGTAAAAAAACAACAACAAAAAAAACCCCAAACAAAACAAAACAAAAAATAATAATAATTAAATTGCTCTAAACTGATATTTAATTCATTATGTGTGCTAATACCTCCACAATCAGTCAAAGCAAGTCGAAAATTGGGGGGGTGTAAAACTGGCACAACACAACATGGACTTTGCCTCCACCATCTGTTCAACAGCCAAAGCTGCAGCATAAATGCAAAAAACTGCTTCAGCATTTAGTTTGACCCTGTTAATAAATTTTTACTCCACAGAAAAACTATATATCTTTTTGGAAAAGAACAGTGTCAAACACTCAAATGAGTCAAACCAGCTCCACGTCTGCTGAGTGAGTCTCTTTATGTTATCATAGAGATTTTTCATTCATTAATTTTAACTTACTCTTTCTTTTGTCTTTCACAGCTCTGAAGAAGAAGATCATTGAACTGTTTATTTGCTGAGAGACAAAATGTCAATGCAATCCACCATTGTTAACTTTCTGATAACTTTCTGCTTGATGTCTATGGACACATTGAATTTCCCCTCTGGGTTTTAACACAGTGTTTCTGATTAATTTTGTTTTCTTCATAAATTCATATAAAGGACTGGAATGAAGCGTTTGACCGTCAGGTTTTGGCTGTTTTGATTTTTTGAAAATAAATTTTATTTGTATGTTTTCAATAAAAAAAGAAGGATGCACGGTTCCCAGAGAAAGAAAGAAAGGAAGAGGGGAAAAGAGAAAAAAGGTGTATGATATTTAACAAGTGCACCATAGCTATCAACATCTGCGTGTACTTACACAGATAATGAAGACAGAAGGGGTTTCCAAAATCCAAAGTGAAGAGGAACTGTCTGATTCTGAATTGTTCCTCTTTTCTAAAGACCATGCAATATTTTTTTTTCCTACTTTGCAAAAAATGCTGATAGGCCCCTTTGTGTCTGGTATATACACTTGTATATTTTACACAGGCAGATGAGAATATCTGACCAGAACTGAGTTGCTTTGGGGAGAAACCAGAGGCAGTGGCCTAAAGCACCCACTGCTTATTTACATTTTGGGCAGATTAAAGAAATAGTGGGGTAGAAAGAGTGTAGTTCAGTTTATGGATTACTTTAAATTGAATAAATCGGTGTGCGGAATTTATAGAATAGCTGTAAATAGCTTTATGCCATGCTGTGCAAAAATGGGTTATATGATGCAAAAAGGGCTGAATCCACTTTTACATGCTGCCTCTTAATACTTGATAGAAGTTACTGGAGGTCTCAGTCAAAGAAGTAAATCTTTAAACCCATTTCCTGTTGCACTAATAATATTTGAATCATACAATTAAATATACACCCAAAGCTTATGGATGATATCAATTTATTGCACAAAAAGTGCAATTTGCTTGAATAAAAGTGTCTGTCAAACAAAATAATATATAAGATAAAAACTGTTCACGATAGAAATATCATATGTGTTCAATGCTGTTACTTATTTACTTACTTACTATCACTGATGACATATCATTTTGATGAAGAAGCTCTAAATATTCTGTGGCTGGTTTATGTAGAAGTAATTTTTCAGTAAATGAAACTGCCTGAAACGCTGTGGTTTATAGAAGTACACAAAAACTGTGCAGACAGGAAAACCCCAGCTTCCGCTTCATGTGAATCAACAAGAGAGAGAGCGACTTTCTTCTATCAGAACAAACTCCTTTATGTTTATGAACGACAGTTGTCAGCAAGTGAATCAGATGCCAATCACAGACAGACACAGACAAGCAGTTGTTTCTTCTGTAGGTAAGCGCTTCTTTCATGTTTTGATCTATTGCATTTCAAATAGTTTAATGGAACATAATCATCCTGGCTCTGAAAAATGCTGTTTGCGTGAAAAGCTTCCTGATCCCCTGGTAGTAACTTACTGCAATTGTACAGCACCTTGTCCCTCTTCAGATGAAGGCCACTGATGAGGACTATTGATTGAAAGGAAATATGTGAGGATGGATAAGATGATGTGAAAATCATGGAGGACCGGAGTTTTGCTGATGAAACAGATGAAATCTTAAAGGGTAAGGATTGCAAATTAAGGATAAAAGCTCAAGAAAATGAGCCAAAGAGAAAAATGGGTGCCAAGTATTCCCAAAAGTGTAAATATAAGATCTGGCAGGAAAAACTTTCTTAAATTTTAAGACCCAGATATGTCTGAGATCATTCACTACAAATCTGTTTTTATAAAAAACTGCTGAAATTGACTTTTGTGATTTCTCCCAGGGTCACTTCCCTCTTTTCAGACTGTGGTTCGTGATTTCCATCCCAGCTTCACTGCTGAGAGTGGAGGAAATGTGGTCGCTCCCTGCATTATTGGTTCTTCCATTAGCAGCTTAAAAATCAGTATCATCTCTTCAGGCCAAGGTAGATGGACACATCAGATGTGAGCGTGGCTGACACTGTTGTTGAGGCTCTGCTAAGGTTTTTTTTTTTCTTTTGCAGGGTCTATCACTTCATTAAAAGAAGCAGTGAGTCCTCACAATGAAGATGGCTTTGGGGCTCTGCAACCTGAAAGTAAGTGTTTTTTACAAACCACCACCTTATCACAGAAAACCTTGATTCTTGAAACCTTAAATGACTTTTAAGTGCATTTCCTCCCACAGACAATAAAGTTGCAGAATGTCAGCAGAAACTGAAAGTGACCCTGAAGAGGAGGTTCAGCCACCTGTTTGAAGGGTTCACAGCAGAGACGAGCAAAATGTCCCTCAATAAAATCTACACAGAGCTCTATATCACTGAGGGGGGGACCGCTGAAGTCAACAGGGAGCATGAAGTGAGACGGATTGAGACAATGTCCAAGATGCATGTGGCCCAGGAGCAATCGATCCAGTGCAATCAGCTCTTTGTGTCACCACCAGGCCGAGACTGCCACATCAGGACTGTGATGACAAAGGGAGTGGCTGGCATTGGAAAAACAGTGTCTGCCAATAAGTTCACTCTGGACTGGGCCGAGGAGAGAGCAAACGGCAACCTGGACTTTGTATTTCCGCTTTCTTTCCGAGAGCTGAATCTGATGAGGGACAAAGAGTACAGTTTGGTGGAACTTCTCACTGTCTTTTTCCCAGAGACAAGAGACAAAGGAATCCTAACCAACAGTACACGCAAAGTGCTCTTCATCCTGGACGGTCTGGATGAGAGCCGTCTGTCTCTGGACTTCCACAACACTGAAATAATGTCTGATGTAACACAGCCAAACAAAATCGCTGTGCTTCTGACCAACCTCATCAGGGGAAGACTGCTTCCTCTGAGTCTTGTTTGGATAACGTCCCGTCCAGTAGCTTCCAGTCAAATCCCTGTCGAGTGCATTGATCTTGTGACCGAAGTTCGGGGATTCAACAATGTGCAAAAAGATGAATACTTCAGGAGGAAAACTGGTGACGAGAGCTTGGCAAACAGGATAATCGCACATGTGAAATCCTGCAGGAGTCTTCACATCATGTGCCACATACCGATCTTCTGCTGGATGGCGGCCAGCGTCCTGGAGAAGAAGTTGGCAATGAAGGACAGCAAGGACACACCGAAGACTCTCACCGAAATGTACATACACTTCTTGTCTTTGAACGTGGAGACCATGAAGAAGAGATTGCCTGGAAGAAGAGAGTCAAATGCGGCCAGCGTGAGAGATAACCTCATCTCTCTGGGCAAACTGGCCTTCAAGGAGCTGGAGAAGGGAAAGCTTATCTTCTATGAGAGCGACCTCAAACTAAATAATATACAAAGCACAGAGGCATCTGCGTTCTCAGGAGTGTATACGCAGATCTTCAATGAGAAGATGGCAATATGCGGGGAAAAGATGTTCTGCTTTGTGCATCTGAGCGTCCAGGAGTTTTTCGCTGCACTGTACGTCTTCCTCATGTTCCACAATAACAATGACAACGTCTTGGTCAAGAGGTCTTCTGCCTCAAGACGTCTCCTCTTCAGAAACTCTTCAGAGGTCATCCTGTATGAAGAAGCAGTAGAAAAGGCTTTGCGGTGTCCAGATGGACATTTTGACATCTTTCTGCGCTTCCTTCTGGGCCTTTCTCTGGAATCCAATAAGACTCTGTTGAAAAATCTGATGACCAGCAACAGATCAAACCAGAGGACAAGAACGGAGGTCATTAAACACATCAAGGAGAGGATCAGGTCGAGTCCGTCCCCGGACAGATGCCTCAACCTCTTTCACTGCCTCAATGAGCTGAATGACCACTCCCTGGTGGAGGAGATTCAGAGCTGCCTCAGCTCTGGAAGTCTGGACGAAGCCAAACTGTCATCTGCACAGTGGGCCACTTTGGTTTTTGTTTTACTGACTTCAGAGGAAGAAGCGGACGTATTCAAACTGAGCAACTACAGCAGGTCCAAGAAGGGACTACAGATGTTGCTGCCTGTTATGAAAATGGCCCAAGTGGCAGAGTGAGTGCTTTCCTAATAGTGGACATGCCCCTGTTTATTTGTGCATGCAGAATTAACAGGAAGATTTTTTTATGACATAATTTGACTTTATTGCTCACCTCATACCGCCTTTCCTATTTCAGTCTAAGTGCATGCAACCTGACTGTGACCTGCTGTGAAACTTTGGCAAACAGCATCAGCTCAACCCACATCAGAGAGCTGGACCTGAGTAACAACAACCTGACCGACCAAGGCATGACACTGTTCTATGAAGGACTGACGAACAGCAAACTGGAGAAATTAAGGTGAAAATACAGCACGTTTGTTTTCCCACCCTCAACGCATATAGCCTTCTTTCAACTTCCAGCTGTAAGAGAATGTCTTTTCGAAATTTCTGTTCATTCAGATTGAGGAGCTGCAGCTTAACAGATAACAGCTCTGAAGCTCTGGTCTCATTGCTCAGCTCCGTGTCCCGCCAGCTCAAAGTGCTGGACCTCGCTGACAATGACTTTCAGGACGAAGGAGTCACCAAGTTGTCTGCTGGTCTGGGGAGTCCTCAATGTAAACTGGAAACACTCAAGTGAGCGCCCTGTGTGAAATTCAATGACAGGCTAATTATTTAAACAGAGTATAAAGTATGAATCTCAAACACGCAGACCTGCTCGTCTCTGTTATTGATAAATTGGATGAAATGTTTTGGTGTCTCTTCTTGAAGTTTGTCCCTGTGCAGAGTGACAGAAGAAGGCTGCACTTTCCTGGCGTCTGCCTTGAACTCATCCTGCCTGAAGGAGCTTGACCTGAGCTACAACCACCCAGGAAACTCAGGCCTGCAGCTGCTGTCTGCTCTGCTGGACGACCCACGCTGCAGTTTGCAGAAACTCAGGTAGGGTACAAAAATACAGAGGATCTATTTTAGTCAACCTACCAACAGTGTGGCTGTTACACACCAGAGTTTGAGCACCACAGAGCACTTTCCATAGTAAAATATTCACGTCACTGTTATATTAAAGACAGCAATGTCAAATAGGCTTCGTTTATATTTTAGTACTGAGGAGTGTGACGAATCCAGGATTCAGCCAGGCCCAAAGAAATGTGAGTAATGATGTCCGGGCTTTGTTTCCTTCGAAACTCAGAAAACGGCACTAACATTTGTACTCCGTTATCTCAGATACCAGGAAACTCACCCTGGACCCAAACACCGCACACAGAGACCTGTCTCTGTCTGAGGGAGACACGAAAGCAACCCGTTGGATGGAACAGTCATGTCCTGATCACCCAGAGAGGTTTGATTTCTGGAGACAGGTGCTGTGTAAGGAGGGACTGACTGGGCGCTGCTACTGGGAGACAGAGTGGTGTGGGAGAGCGTTCATAGGAGTGGCCTACAGACGGATGAGCAGGAAGGGAGAAGGAAAGGACAGCTGGTTGGGCCGAAATGACTCCTCCTGGGGCCTGAACTGCACCAAAGACGCCTACAGGGTCTCGCACAATGGCGTTAACACCACTGTCCCCACCCCGCCTAGATCCAATAAAGTGGGAGTCTTTCTGGACTGGTCAGCGGGGACATTGTCCTTCTACCAGGTCTCCTGCGGCACACTCAACCTCCTCGCCACTTTTCAGACCACCTTCACAGATCCTGTCTACCCAGGTTTTCAGCTCGCCTGGGTGGACTCAACCATCTACTTGGGCTAACTTACAAGGACATAGTAACATGTAATAACATGTAATATACTATATTTCCTTATCTCCTGCTTCTGAGCCTTAAAGTGCAGGTTCACCCCGTAACAAAATAATGTGATGGATGATGAATCATAAAAACACTTAGTGATTCACAAATTAAGTGATTCACAATCTAAAGTTGTCAAGTTTTTGTTGGTGGTGGTCTCCTATTTTCTTCTTTTTCTTACTGTAAATTTTTCTAATATTTTAATGCTTTGAGGGAAAGAAAGATTTTCTACCTCTGTTGTGTGAATTCAGCCACTGAATCTGATCCATACTGATACCATTAAGATGAAGTGAAAATTTTAGCAATTTGGAATAACTGAAAGAGAACGTGTAGCACACAAGAGACATCGCCTGTACAACAATGTGAAGACAATGTTTTTGAATGAAGTGTAAAATATGTGCATGTGTTCATAATGTAATGTCTTTCTTCAGTGAAGGAGAAACGCAATGTGGAGTTTCACTTTTAACCTCATTTTATTAGCAGTCCAAAGAGGCAATGAAAAAAAAAAAATCAAAGAGAAAAGGAATTGAAATGAACGATTACAGTCCAGAGAACGGATCTATCAAAGTCAGTGAACATGAAGACGGAACAGAGGGAGACACACACGCCAAAATAACACAAAAGTCACATCGTTAAAAAAGGAACAGAAAGTAATGAATGAAGAAGACTGAAATTAATCTCGTGAGTAGGAAATGTATGTGTGTGTGCGCGGTGGCTGATCCCTCTGTTCCTCAGAAGAAATTCACCAGGACCGACCCTGCATTCTCTCACACACACACACACACACACACGCACGCACACTCTCACACTCACAAGCATTACACAAAGCAAGTCTCTGTGTCGTCCTCACCATGATTTTCTATTGTGGCCATTCATGACAGAGAAACCAACCATCAACAAACCTCAGCTGTTCAGGGAGGTCTTTAAAATTCTAATTGTCTATTAATTCTGTACAAATTACATATTTTATTTACACACTGAACATCTTCCAGTGTGGCCACAGCTCAGAGTTTGCAAACAGATACTGATTTCCAGTCTGCCACTGTCACTCAGTGCACACCTCCGCTCAAAATCACATTTTTATACATTGTTGGACATCCAAATGTCTCATTATAAAGTCTGCAGCACATCCATGGGGTCAACAGACACAATGATCCATGGGGGTGGGGGGGGGTCCCATCACACTGATGCAGACATCAAAGGTTCACACCCTTCCTTCAGTTTTTTTTAATGATTTTTTTATTTCATTTCTGATCAGTGCTGCATAGACTTTAAACTCTCATAACAGAATCACGACAGCAGTTTAAAATGCACATCTGGTTCGTCCAAGGCCAAGCACTGAAGCCAGATGTTCGCATCAACAATGAAAACTCAACTGAAACTGATTGGATCAAATCTGGATTATATCAATTACTGTAATTAAATAAAGGTTAAGGTCAGTGCACCTTCATTTTCAGTCTATTTGAGGAAACAAACCAGATTTGAAATATTTTCCGCAGGTGAAAACTCAACAGACTCCAGTTTGAGCTGTTAATCTAGGGCTTCAATTTCAATGCTCACACCTGGAACATGAGAGTTGGGCAGTAGGGAACTAACCCTCTCACATCTGGAAACAAACACACACTCTGGCACACACACAAACATACATACACACTCTCATTATGGACTGGAGCAGCAGGGGGAGGGGATACTAAGGCCATGATTAAAGGGGAAAAGATACAGAAAGAACAGTATTTATTTAATTCCATTACGTCTCGGTATGTAGATGTCCTTCACTCTATTGAGATTCAATCATATAAAAAGTGTTCTGCTATCTGAGGGTCATTTATGCACCCAGAACAGCCTTTCAGTGCTAGTAATACAGATAGTACACCGACTACAGCTGACAACAGCCGTCTCCATCACTCACTCAGTCTGTTGCATACATAAATGTTCACTTGTGTATATACATTACCCTCCCTCTTCAGTTATTTCGCTCCTGCCATGTTGGAGCAGGAGATTTGAGGCAGAGTAAAGCTCTATTAACGTCAGATCCTCTCTCCTCCCTCACAAACACCCACTCACACATACATTAACACTCACACAACGAGATCTGCCAGCTGGTCAGTGGCAGACAGTAAGGAGAGCCTTAGTTTATTAGGTTTTTAAAAAAAAAAAAGAAAAAAAAAAGGGGGGGGGGGGGGTGTGGAGGAAAAAAAAAAAAAAAAGATAAAGCGCTTTCTTTCTTTCACAAGGAGGGGTGAACCAGGCAGGGGTCAGTAGTGGGTGGAGTCATACAGGTGAACGTAGGAATTTCGGGGATGGGGGGGCCCTAGCTGAGAAGCTGGCGGATCTCCTTGTGCATGTGACACAGGAAGTCCACGTATGACGCTCCGCCGCTGGCGCTCTTGTCCTCGACCAAGAAATGTCTGAATATGAGCTCAGCTCTGTCTTCTTGTTTCACCACCATCAGCTGCAGGCCAGAGGAGAGAGCAGGGTGAGACACAGGGATTTCAGGAAAAACATGTCGATATTCTTCAAAGTAAAGGGTAACAGTTCTGATACAAACACTCAGTGATCTGCTTTTCAGAAGTGTTTATCTGGTACAAACTCAAGACAGGACAAAGAGATAACAAGAGCTGGAGATAGTTACAAATTAAAGACCTCAGTGGGGTAATAAAGAAAAGACACTTGCCTTCATGTATCGAGATCGCTGTGCTCTGAAGGAGTCAATGATCTCTCTGAGTCTCTTAGAGAAAGGGTTGTCCAGCACTGGTAGACTTGTCTGAAAGACAGAGCAGAGACATTCAGAAAAGACAGTGATAGAATTAATCAACATCACAATATGAAGTCACAAAGCAACAAGTCTGATTTCTCTCACCATGTTCGGGTCGATCTGGCTGAAGCTTTGCGTGCCAAAGATGTTGAGCAGCAGCTCCTGCTGTGCACTGGCTCCCACCCACAGGAAGAGGTGGAGCCCCGTCTCCAAGAGGTAAACTCCACCCTTCGACAGCCTCTCCTCCGAGTCCCTCACCGCCACTGGCAACGAGCCGCCTTCCAGCTTCGTCTGGAAAGTTGAGTGGAGGAAACAAACATGAATGAATAAACTAAGTATCAGTTATGAACTCATCAGCTTTGCTGATATTGTCCACATAACACAAACAGATGGATTCATAACATAAATGTGGAGTCACATCTGTAAAACGTGTTGCTGTGTGTGTGTGAGCTCACCAGTGGGAGCAGGCGGGGGTAGAAGAAGACATGAGTCTCTGCGACGTCCATGCAACTTATCAGTTGCCTCAGGTAAGCCCGGTCATCCAACGAGACGTCGGCTCCCGGCAGCAGCACGTCACTCTTTAGCACGCAGTTCAGATAGACCGGTAACAGCTTCATGCACTCTGGGAGGATCAGCTGGAAAACGCAGACGCACACAGATGTCAGACCATGGTGACAACTTAATAACCTAATCTGCCATCTGATATTGATCACCATGGCAACAAACAAAACCATTTAAATTCTGCGTCACTTTCTCAAGTTTTCAAAGCTTTCAGTTAAATTGTACAAGTAAGTCAGATGGTAAATCATGAAAATCTTATTTGACCAATTGTCCAACAGCCAAAGAGATTCAGTTAGCTTTCATTTATCACAGTGAAGATAGTTGCTTATTCATTCTCTGATTATTAGCTTTAAATCAAGTTAACAGCGTTCTACAAACCAACTTTCAGCTAAATCAGCTGATGAAGGTGAGATGAGGTTGTTGTAAAAAGCCGTTGAGTGGAACTTATTTCTGTTTCCCTGAACCAACAGTTGAGAAGATTTGGATATAAGCAGCACAAATAAAAAAAACAAAACAAAACAGGAAACCAAAATGGAAGGTGGTGACTGTGTCTGGAGTTGTCATTACCTGACCAGCTGATGAGGGACTGGCGCAGTTCTTCCGGTAACAGGCCAGAATTTGAGCACACTGGTTGACCAGAGTATCTCTTACCGCCTTAGTTGGGCTGTTCAGGATGCCACGGAAAGCTGCCACACACACAGACACACACGCATTAACTGTGAGCAATTAATAGTATAATATACGCGGCTTATTGTCACTGAGGTTTACTGGCCTGATCTCTACATACTGCAGCAGCATCAGCAGAATAATTTAATTCATAAATCTGATTGCCAGTGGCACACATCTATTAATACAATAGATGTGTGTCGTTTATCATCATCCAGTTCTCTTTAAACTGTACACAGTCACACAGCAACAACAGCCACAACCTTTGACTGCTGGATAGAAACATTTAGAGAATGTTTCTAAATCTCCCGCCCAGCCTTCAGGGCCCAACACTAAAGACACATTCTGCTGTGTGAGCCATCCTCACCGTATTTGGAGAAGAAGTTGATGATTGTGTCGGTCTCACAGTTGCGGTACAGGTCGGCCAGCTGAGAACAACAGTTGACAGCCATGTTGTGGACACGGAGGCGCCTTTGACCGCTGCAGCTGGTGTACAGCACAGCACACTACAGGTGGAAACACAGAAGATGGATAATGTCTTACAACTGTACTCGTATTTTTTACTAAATCTGGATCAAAAAAACTGAGTGAGTACTCAAGCTTCTCATGAGTGAGGACATTTTAATATTTGAGTGAAGTCGCTGTCAAATGTGAACTCAACTTGACTACAGGTGACTGCAATTAACTATAACACCTTGTAAGATATTAAAAACCAGCAGTGCTCTGATTACAGATTCTGTTTGGAAAAACTCAAAGCCTAGATTGACCATAACTAACACTAAAATCGAATCAGTTAATTCTGGAGTTCTAGTGAATGTTTGTGCCAAATTTCCTTGACGGCGTGACTGAAATATTGTGTCTATAAGTAAGGCACAGTCAGACAGACTGAAAACAATGTGCCTCAGGCTCTGGCTGCTGCCTGTGCGGAGGCATAAAAAGGATTTGCCACAAAGGAGTTCGCTATAAAAAAAAAAAAAACATAAAATAACAAAACAAATGAGCACACCTGCATGAGCGCCCCCGTCTCCTCACTGAGCTTGTCATCGTGCTTGAACTCGACAGTGATGGCCTTGTCACAGTCCAGGCCTGCAAGCTCCACATCTGTGGTGTTGCTCATAAAGAAGGAACCGAAGAAGTCTGTCGCTCTGATACCTGATGGGAGGGAAGAGGAGGCATTTCTGTAAATCTTCACCATTTGTTTTTTTGTTTTCAAATGAGGGGAAGACAGGGTGGGGTCACTCACCTGTGCTGGTTCGCACCCTCATGACAGCATCAAACCCGACTAGTTTCTGAACATCTCTTCTGAGGTCATTGAGGAATCGCTCCTGATCTGACTGAGCCTTGGTCGAGGAAAACAAGAAAGACATTCGTTGGCTGCAGAACACAATAAAACTCAGGTTTCAGAGTAAGGCTGAAGGAGGAGAAGAATGACTTCCTCTCACCTGGAAGTAGGTGTATTTGTAGACTGAACCACCAGTGGAGACAGGGACCACCCCTAACGTGGCAACGTCCACATACTGGTTGGGAAAGAGGAAGAGGTCTACGCAGCAACCCTGGGCTACACACTCCTTTGCGAGGTTGTTGTAGAAACCCACCTGAGGCTGAAACAAAGACTAAGAACAACAGGAGAGGGAAGAGTTATCATGGTATCGTTCTGTTTGCGAAAGTTAATGTAACTTTTTTCCCCCCCAGTAAATGAGAGGTACATGTTCAGAATCTGTAGACTCTCTGCGCTTGTTTTTACCTTCTCTTTATCTGTTCCAATCAGCTTCTTGTCTTCCCGGTTCTTTAATTTCCCAGGAGCCTCTGCGATGGGCAGGGATGTGTGAAACACAAAGAGTTTCCCTGCACAGTCTGCAGCCTGAGGAGACGACACACAGTAGCATCCAAATCATCACTAGCGCTATCAGCAGCTCTGCTGAGGCCTGCTATTATGTATGCAGGTGTACTATGATCCGTCTGAGACATATCATTAGTGTTTAGTTTGGAAGTTTCAATCGTTTGAGACCCGAAGGAAGCCAATTATCTCTGGTTACTGCCACTGTCAACTTCACCCCTCACAAGTGTTTATAACAAGAAAGGTTACACACTGTTCGCTCTTTATTCCAAACTTCAGGTATTTCAGACATTTCTGGGAAATGCTGGCGAAAAGATTTAAACTGAAGCAACAGTATTTTTGTTGCATCTCTTTACAATTTGTTATCTAGTAGTTACCTTCAGTGCCTCCAGTCCTGCCTGGATCACAGGTGCAAAGACCGTCTCCGTCTCCCTGGTGTCTGCAAACATCTCAGGGATCTGGTCCAGTAAACTGGAAAGCACAAACATTGTGTCATTAGGTGGGATCGATTTGTCTCTCCATAGATGTGTTGTCTTTTGACGCACCTCTCAATAACGAGCCGGCTCTCGTTCACATTAACCAGGAAGCCGTCGAGCAGGGGTACAAACATGTCTGATACATCCGACACCACCAACATCTGGGGCTGGGCCAGGCTCGCCTTGACGTTGTAGAAATGTAAAACCTTATTGTAGGTGACAAAACCCACCCGCACCACAGAGTCCATTTCTGGGTTCTCCCTTGAAAAAGAAACAGGAGGAAATGAAGCAAATGTAGAAAGTAACGCAGTACTTTACAGGACCATTTTCAAGATCACTCTTTCCCTGCTTTGTACAAAACATTCTCTAAGATGTGTTTTTGTGTGTTTTACACACCTGGGCAGGTAGTCCAGAAGAGTCTTGAGTTCCTGGCAGACGATGCTGACCATGCCGCTCTTAACAGCATTGTAGGACACGTCAATAAGGAAAATGAAAGCTGGAGGCTGAGGAAGCTTGTTGTTCTGATAAAGACAGGAAGATACCATGTGTGACATACAAATCATACCAAATCTAAATCTTGTGAAGATTAGAACGATCTCCTTCTTTCAATTCTGTATCAGAAACAGCTGATATTTTCTGCGTTGTTGTGGGAGATTTAATGATGATGGCTTTGTTCATTATTTTAGCATTCTGCCCTGTCAGAGAAATTCATGAAACAAGTTTCCGTTCAGCAGATTTGTTTCTGCAGATCCCTGAGGTAATTCAGAGGTGAATGATCTGTTGTGGACACTATAATTAGTCACCAGGTCTTACCTTACAGTAGTCAACAGTGGCCAGGAACTCATAGCTGCCCAAGGAAAGCTCTGGTCTGTCGTAGCAGTCCACCCTCTTACCAGTGTGGTCTAGATGCTGGAAGTAATGAGGAGGCACTATGGGAGGTATAAAGTTCAAATTAGAAAAATGTGCAAATGCAAATAATTTATTCACTGTACAATTACATGAACACAGATTCCCCCTCACCCTCTGTGACACAGCTGCAAAAGCCACACTGGAAGCGGCGACCTCCCTCTATGAATTGCATGTAGGGACACATGTAGGCCTTGCAGCGGTTGCACCGGATTGGACCGCCCTCACCATGGTCCACCATGTATGGAGGGGTCTGCCAATGAGGTACAAAGGAAGGAATGAGAAACTACGGTGAGCTTTACTAGTTCAAATTTACTCCCTCTTTTCCCTTTCAGTTGTTTCTTCCCTCCCAAATCCATATAATGTAAAACTAATCCAGTCCAAATGAATAATGGTTACACATGTGACAAATGCAAGGAAACAAGGTCATGTGGCCACTCCCACTTCTATGCTTTTGAGACTGATTATCCGACTGACATTACAGAGATCCTGTAATAACAGCTACACATCAGCCACTGCCCTAGAGACTAATCTTTTTTCAAACCAAGCTCAGACTAAAAATTGTCCACCTGAAAATCTCAGCAGAGCATACAGCTGCATTGTGGTACATACAGATGAAGAGGGTGAAATGTAGAGGAAGCCTGCTGTTGGTTCAGATTAACACCACAGTGTATTCTAAATAGCCAGCAGCCTCATAAAAGTAGCATCTTGCTTGACTTCTAATAATGCGTCTTGATTCTTTCACTTTCTGAAAGGTTTTAAAATGAACAGATCTCTTTTTTCATCTTGCTATAAAAGCCACAACTACAGAAAATACAACATTGGACAGACGTGGGAGAGTGGAGAGACGGGGAAGGCTCACCTCATCTGGCGGCAGCGTGGCAAGGGGCTTGATGACAGCAGCCAGTGGCACTTGAGACTGCTTGGCCATGTCGGCTGTGCAAGGCATATTGTATGCTGTACAGCGAATGAACCTGGGACTGGCATTCCCTAAACCCAGAAACAGTTCTTCCATTAATATCACAAACACTACACAACACCACCCTCACTTTCTCTGAATTGTGTTTCACTAGCAACAAGGTAGGGACTAGAAGAGACGCTCAAGATGATTTGCGAGATTTTGAACAAAAGGTCACAAAAGTTTACTTCTCTGGGTAAGATCTGGCTGAAGAAGTAAATGTGCACATCCTCAACAAATGAGATGTTGCCAGATCTGTTATGTTAAAAAAAGAAGTGGAACCTACCTTGGTCTTTGACCTGAAAGTTGGTAGTGACCAGCGGTGGGGCCTGACCTCTGACCCCTGTGGTAAATGGCTCGGTGCTCTTAGCCTTGTCATCCTCTATTACCTGGATCTGAAAAGGAGAAAGGGGGACAAAAATATTCTTAATCCATAAATGTTTACACTATAAATACACACCAGTCAGTGCACTTGACACACTGTTCCCAGGTTGCCTAAAATGAGTCTAAAAGAGGAATGTTTAACACCCATGCAGAAGACCTTCATACAACTCCGAGAGAAATACACACACAGACACAAGCACATACACATGCATACACAAATACTTGCAGCTACTAAACACACAATCAAAATCCATTAACATCCATGGCCAAAAAATAAATGTTCAAACTGTGACTCAGTTGAAGTTTGATATGAGTTCATGCTGAAGCTGATTGGGTTCACATATATCATAAAAGACACATCTCAATGGCATCCCCTGGGGAAATTGCAGGATTTATCAAGGCATGCCATTAATGCAAGGAGTTGTGGGTGAGTCAAAATGTTGCAGGTTAGCATGCGGAGCGTAAAAAAGGATTAAGAAGGCAAGTGACTGTCGGGGCAACATGAGGAACGACAAACTTAGGTACAATTTGTCAAGACAAAGATGACATGAGAGTAATGAGAGTAGTAATCTTCTCATCTGACTCGTAAAAGAACAGAAGATATTGCACTTTTCCAAATGTTGCACTTTAAAATGTAATTTACTGTAGTGTCCTGACTCTTTTATCTGGGTGTTGCTGCTGTAATACGACAGATACCAAAATGCCAAATATGGATCTGAAACAGCATCACCAGGAGCCCATCTCTCTCTGTGAATACCACCAACTCTGAGGTGTTACAGGAAAAGAACGGGAGGTGAATGCGGCAGGTTAATGCGAAACGAGCAGAGACGACAGGATGAGGCAGAAGAAAAAGGCAGGCACACAGGAAACTTACTGGGCTGGGGATAGCGTCTGGATCTATTCTATGTCTTGATTTCTGCACAGCCGGCATGTCAGATGCTTGCTTTACATTCAAAAGTTTGTCCAGCAAATTGTGCAAAACATGTACATAAATACAGAGTGAAAAGATAAAAAAGGAGGGTAAGAAAAGAGAACTCAGCAAATTACTCTGCTGAGCAGCAAGCAGCATTGTTGTTATATAGACAGAAACTGGTCAGTGGTTTTGATTATAGATTAGTGGTATTGTAGACTTCATGACAGTCAGGTGTAAGCAGATAAAAAGTAATCCAGCAGTCATATGTTTGTCACATGCTAAGCAGCTTTAAAGACACGTACAAAAAGGAAAACATTCCTGTTAAACTACCGGGCAGTATCTAGATAACCAAATGGGGGGGGGGGGGAAATCGACACCTGCTATGATAGCCTGTGGTGAACGTGAAATCCCCAGATTTGTTGTTTTGTTTTTTGTTTTTTGTTTTTTATTTACATTAATCCATTACTGATCAGATTTAAGTATTTAAAGTCAGATCTGGTCTAGAGGGCAGCCAAAAAAAAAAGAAAAAAGCAAGCATCATGACAATAAATACAGTAAACAAGATTAATGAATTACTGGACGTTAAAGTCAGTTAACTAAGATCATGAACCATGATTACTGCATGATAATGATCTTCACTAAAAAAAAAAAAATCACTTTTCATATAACACTTTAATTTAAAAACTATTAGATATCTAGTTCATGCTCGACTATATTATATGGAGGAAGTCTTTCATTTCTTTTATTTTGAAAATAATTTAGACTATGTAGACTATTAGAAAGACCATCAATATAATGCATTACAACAAAACACTACCACTGTAGCCCACGCACTATTGTGAAATGATAGAAAATGCCTAGCCTTAAAGGCACATAATGTACATGTGTACCTAATCAATCGAGGGGACAGGTCAACTGTCTTTAAAAAAAATGGTGCAAGGAACACAACAACAGAGATCAACAGTATGCTGTATTGGTGTGTCTGCTCACCGGGCTTGGAATGGCATCTGGGTCAAGTCTTTTCTGTGCGGGTGGAGCAGGAGCTGGTGCAGGTGCTGGGGCGCCGTAGTTTGGTTGCCCAGGATAAGGGCCTGCATAGCCAGGCTGAGGGCCCCTCACCTGCCCAAATGCACCTGAAGGGAAAAAGACAATAGTTGACCAACAGAGAAAGAAAACAGCTGTCAATAATACATTTGGTTTCCACTTGGCAGGTGTTTCCTCACCATTCTGCTGAGGAGGGTATCCTCCTTGCATACCAGGCTGAGATGGAGGCTGCTGCATAGGACTAAGAGGGCCTGGTGGGCCCTGTGGTCCTGGAGGCAGGTGGTTGCTCTGGGCCATAGAAGTGGGAGGCATCTGGGCTCTGGGAGGAGGTGGACCTGAGTGATAAGGGGTTGGTTGGGAAGGAGGGGGCTGCTGCTGGGTTGGCATGGGGCCAGGGTATTGGCTGGAGGGGGTTGAGGTTGGAGGAGGACCAGGAGGAGGAAAAGATCCAGGCTGAGAGGAAGGAGGGGGTGCTCTAGGTGGGAAGGAGCCCTGGGCAGGGGGAGGTGGACCAGAGATGAAGGCAGGTTGGCTGACAGGAGGAGGAGCCGAGGAGAAGGGAGGCTGGGTTGGGGGGAAGGACTGCTGCGGCTGAGACACCGGGGGAGCAGGAGCTTGGCTGTGTGGAGGCATGGGACCCGAATAGGAAGTGGGAGGAAAAGTTTGCTGCGAGGAAGGAGGTGGCGGTGCAGAGGAGGTGAACTGCTGTTGAGAGGTAGGGGGAAGAGAAGAGTTGAATGGCTGTTGAGATGGAGGTGGTGGGCCTCCATAGTATTGCTGAGAAGTTGCAGGGCCACTGGGAGGTGGTGGGTGGGTTGGAGCAGAGGACACAGGAGGAGGGGCTTGGGTATAGGAAGGCTGAGGTGCAGCTGAGTAAGCGGTACTGATAGGAGGCTGGGAGCTGTGAGGCGGAACTGAGGAGAGAGTAACATGACAGTGTGATTGTCTCCCAGTGTCAGCGTACATCCATTTACAATACACATCGTCATATCAGTAAACTACCACTAAACTAGGTATAAATCCATCCAAATTTACCATATCCTGGCCCAGCAGGGGTTGGTGGTCCAGAAGTGATGTGCATCCCAGTCATCTGATTAGTGACTTGGTGTACTGTGGGCTGGGGTCCATAGTGCTGAGGGTAGCTTGGGTGTGGCCCTGACAGGTTCATCGCTCCCTGGCTGTATGGCTGAGATGAAGCAGGCCTAGGAAAACACATGCCCACTTAGTGTGTTTTACTTAATCAGATTAGAGATGGATTTTGACAATAAGATCATTTCTTGGACTTCATGTAAACAAGAAACCTGGCTTGGTAATGGAGAAAGATGAAGCAGAGCATCTTAAGAAAAGGAAAGATCATAAGACAGCAAAAGGTTCTTCTATTCCTCCAAAGTCTGACAAAATCTGAAATTAACAGATTGACGTCTACACCAGTTTTTATACGCAGCAAAGTAGTTCAACAACAGCAGTTTGTTTAAGAAAAGAAGATCACCTATTTGAAAGCCTTGTTAACTTATTGTAGTTTTAAATAGATTCTGAAGTGAGGGCTCCACCATTTGAATTACCAGCTCCACGTTAATGCACTTCAATTGAGTTTGAAAATGTTGCAATGCATATAATAATGTCACCTTTGTCTGCAGGTTGTTCGAATACAATCAGTGATTGATTTTGGAAAAATAGACCAAACAATTAACACGCAATTACCTGGGTTGTGCCTGCGTCATAGGCGGGGGTCCATTCTGCATGTCCCCTTGACTGTGACTGTACTGATTATATGGTTGAGGTGCAGAGACTGGTGGCGGGCCGGAAGTGGGAGGACCCCTGGCAGGACCTGAAAAAGCAAGCACAAAAAATTACACACATACCTGCAGAAATACCTGCTCCAAACATTTCTGACATCAGTCTCGCTAATATGATGAAGCTGGGACATGTGGCTATATGGCTGTTTTAATTAACATTAAAAAAAAAAAACATCTGGAATTTGGAGCGCAGTGATTTCCTGATAAAGGCTGGAAACAAACAACAATCCCAACTAATATGGGGATGTTGCGTTAAATTGGTAAGATCTGGCTAATTTAGATTGGATCCTAGCCTTTATTTGAAAATACCTTTTTCTAAAATAAGAACTTTTCTCATATATAATTCTCATTCATGGTTACTAAAAATCCTTGGTAATAAAAGGGATAGAAATTAGTTTACTTTTTTAAACAATAGTCTCAGAAGATCTCCATCTACTGTATGAAGAGAAAAAGTCCTGGCAGCAAGATTAATGCCTGTAACTACAGAGAGGACTTTATGATTGCAGAGCACAAGGAGTGTGAAATGATTGTGAAAAAGAGAGGAGGCAGTTACCCAAGTCAAGAGGAGAGGGGAGGTCAGAGACTGGGTTGGATGCCACAGCCTTAGAGGGAAAGCTTGTGAAAGGAGAATAACCTGAAATACAAGAAAAGAGGGGAAAGAAGCCAAACACAAGGAGATGAAGGGAAATGCATGAAGCAAAGTGAAGAAATGAGAGATCATTTGAGATTTAGATTGGATTCAGATTAGTATGCATGGGCACAGTGCTTTTCGTGCACATACATGGTCACCAACATGGCAGGAAGCAGGTAGGGCATTTCAAGGTTATATAGCTCTGTGAATGGTGGAGAAACATCACGGCTGAGCCGGTGTCACTCCCTTTCACTCTCGCTCATTCAAATGGAAGTTTTTTTTTTTTTTCAGAATCAGCATTTTACCTTGTGGTTGAATTCCAGGCTGGTAAGCTGAAGCAGGGCCGTTGTACGGTGCGTAGGGAGCTGGGTATCCCCCATCCAGAGGAGCATAGCCGGGCTGGCTATAGCCAGGCTGGGGCTGCCCGTAAGGAGAGGCCATTGGAGTGTGCTGGTTTACATTCATCCTCAGTTCATCCCTAAATCTGGATACAATTATGATGCAGTTGTAAAGGGATTTATCACTAGTTAGGGTTTAACTTCATTAGCTTGTTTACAAGATATGAACTGAGATTTCGTAGCTAAGATACTTGGAGTATAAAAGACTCTTAGATCATTTATAAACTTGTCTCTTTATAAAAAAAAAAACAAAAAAACAACAACTTTTGGGATTGTTTAGATATAGCCTTTCCATTTAGGAGTGGTGTTAATCTTAATCCAAGCAGTACCACAGGAAGCAGCAGGGGAAAATGTTGACTACTGACAAAAATAAAAAAAATACTACAAACTCTACTTCAAGAAAAAGTTGTCAAATTCAGTTTAATGGTCCTGAGGCTGCCGTGTGACCATTTTAAACTGAAACCAGACAGAAAAAGGTGAAGACAGACCCGAGAAGACAAACTTGATTCAGTTCGTTATGGAGCTGAACTGAAAAGAACATTTTGAGTCTTAATGTTTCTCAAAGTTTCTAGATCCATAAATCCCTGTTACAACAGCAATATTTCCTGGTTCAGTGACAACACCTTTATTGGCTTTCAGTGTTTGTCTTAGCCACTCCTTCTGACTGCCACTCACTCACTACCTATTGAGTTTATACACACAGAATAAAAAAAAAATGTGCACATTTGCTACAAATCTATTCACTTAGACCAAAACCATTTCAATAAACTAACAAGCTTAACAGACTTGTAACTAACACCTTTTCAGATATGAGTGTGACATAAAAAGCCAGTTGTTGTGTGGACAGATTGTCATGTGTGTCTGTTTGGAAGTCCTGCCAGCTGAGTTGTGATAAAGGCCCACAGAAGGTGTTTAAACTCTGAATGTTTCCTCTTTCTTTACATTTCACATGTCAACTCTACCCTCCGCTAACAGGTGTACGTAAGTGGCGTAGTTTCTCCTCCGGGCTTATGGACACTGACCCAACCTGTAGGACTCAGTGATGGGTATCATCTAACAGACAAACTCGGGCTAAACGACGGGGCCTTTGAATAATTCAGCAGTGCAGGTGCCACAACCAGAAATACAATCGCTGCAGCCGAGCAGCTGTTTAGTATGTTGGGCCTACCGAGTGACCCACATCTGCCCCCCTCCTCCTCCTCCTCCTCCTCCACCTCAAGCCGGGGTTTCACAATTTAGGGAAGTACTTTATCAGTTTCGAAAGCATTTGGGATAAAAGACATTTGAGGTGAAAAATCAAACGACAGAGTCTAAAATGTAAAGCTTGCCATCGGGGAGAGGGTGGCGGTGTTACCGTGTTCAGACCTCAGTGCCGCATTACAGCTAGCCTGCTGTTAGCTAACGTTAGCAACACAACATGTCAGCCCCGAAATCTCGTTTAAAACAAAACGACGCTGCTGCCGATCGCAAGTCTTAAAACGTCAACAACACACGTTCAGATAACTTTTGTTAAATGGGAAATGGATACGTTTGCTAACGTCGGTAGCCGGACAGCTTTAATCGCGGAGACAACCTCAGCGGTTGAATCAGCTGTGGCCGGAGCTAGCGACAGTTAGCCGGCCGGCTAAACTAGTAAAGCTCCAGGTATCTCACAGAGCGATGCTAGCTGTGCTTTAGCATTAGCTAGCATGAGCTAAAAAAAAAAACAAAAAAAAAACACCCCCCCCCCCTTCCTGTCAAGCCGGACAGGGATGATCACACAAACAGCTGGTCTCAAATCCAAACCCACCTCCGAAGTGTTGTAAGTAGTAAAGTCTGCCCTTTATTCGGAGGAAAAAACCGTGAACCCGGCGGCCGACAAACTCCGGAGCCGATGTCGTCCCGTGGTGTTTCTCACTAATCCCTCCTCGGTATCAGAAGCGGACATCCAGCGGAACTGCTGCAGCGCTGTGCCACGTCCACATCCGGAGTCCGGCACCGGCACTTCCTCCGGGCTCACCTCCTCTACCGGACCGGAGCAGGGCACCGGGCACCGGCAGCCCCTCAAGGCCCAGAAGTCCGCTTAAAAAAAAAAAAGGATAGTTTTTTAAAGATTGCACAATTGTGGATATTACGATCTGTGTTGTCGTTTATATATTTATGAGATTAACCAGTTGCGTAGGAAGGTGTCTGTAGATTTTGGGAATGTCTCAAATCAGTGTTTCCATTCATTCAGATGGGTCATAGATCCAAATGTAAGAACGGGAAATGTGTTCATCAGTCCGGATCATCTCACAGTTTATTCAGGCCTGATAGCAGCGATTAAAGTGTCTTTACTGTGAGTGCAACAAGTGAAACTAGACATTGTCTTTTTGTGTTCAGACTTTAGTGCAGCAACCTCAGAGTACACAGGACAGAATAAATTATATGGCTACATGAATTAAAAAAATGTCTATACAAGTTATGTTAATGTAGTTTTCAGCTCTTAGGAAGAAGAATCGGCACGATTGTACTGTTTAGGCAAAAGAAATACTAAAACCTATTAAAGACTGGTAACATACATCTACTGGCGGTAAATAGGGCAAAAGTAGGGCCAAGACTTTATGCAATTTGCAAGGAGGTGGCCACCATGTGATTAAGGCTGAGATGAAATAATACAGTACATCTAACAGGTTAACAACCATCCAGGATGGTTGCATTATAATATCAGTGCTTCATAATAAGAGAGAGACAGTGAAGAGGCCACTCAGAGACTTTGTCCAAAGTTTGAGGTGACCATTTTGGACCTGGTAGAAAGTACACCTAAATGCTAACCTAAATCCTTAGCTCTATTAAATTTCCCTCAGGCTGAGAGCCATTAGGGCTTTGTTGATACTCCCAGTCATATGTCAAATAATAATAATGTGACAAAGGTAGCCATCTGAATTGGGTGAATTGTGCCAAAGTTGCCAAAGTGTCAGCACATGCGGCTGTCACCACCAAATGTAAGCCAACTGTGATGTCTGGCCTTTCTTTTGCGGACTCAGAGGTGCCGGGCCTGAGGAGGTGAGAGCCAGTATTCATCATGTTGTCCAACACTACGCTACAAAAGCATTTGTTCAGATATTATATTTCCTGGGAGGCCACTGGAGCACAGCTGTCTCCAGCACCCACTGAAATGCTGGTAAAAGGTATTAACTCCAAAGTGAGTTAAATTCCTGAAATATTTCCTCCTCTCACTCTGTCTCTGTGCTCTAAGTTTGGGGCACTGTGAGCCCCGGCTGATGCCCAGGCTGGTTGAGCTGGGGGTTGAGGAGGGAGCAGGCCTCATGGTTATTTTGGGAGGGTGTATCAGCAAGCATCCCCTCCAGAGAGTGCTTGAGATTGACATGGCAAGTGTTGAATACAAGGGAGGTTGATGCACACACACACACACACACACACACACACTTTTGCCCCTTCTCACCCTCTTGAGTGCCAACCCCCCTCCTGCGACACAGCATTCCTGTGTAAGCAGATGAAAGCCAGTCACCTCCTGTCTCTTCATGGGTGGAGTGATTTTGTCGTGGACACAAGCTTCGCA
This sequence comes from Remorina albescens, assembly GCA_034769265.1. Classification (NCBI taxonomy): domain Eukaryota; kingdom Metazoa; phylum Chordata; class Actinopteri; order Carangiformes; family Echeneidae; genus Remorina; species Remorina albescens. Next base: position 4,685,827 of record CM068480.1, read on the forward strand.
CTCCCCCATTGATACTTGCAGAGTTTGTGGAACACAAGAAGGGGCGAGCAACACATACACCTTCATACGCACAGCGGGCTGTGAACTGGGATGGTGGCGGAGGATATTGTGGTCTTCTTGACAGGAGGAGCCCCGTGGGGCTTCAGGCTGCAGGGAGGAGCAGAGCTGCAAAAGCCTCTACAGGTTGCCAAGGTATAGTAGAGTTTGTATACATTTATACACATATATGTATGTTTGTGTGTGTGCCCAGCTTGTTGCAGACAGGACTTACTGCCTAGGTGGTAACATGAGGAGGTGGGGTTTATAGTGATTGCAGCTGTTAATTGAGGTCTGAGGCCTTAGGGGTCAGTCTTGAGGTTTGCTATGTTTGTTATTCCATCCTTTGCCAGAAAGTTTACAGTTGAAATAAAATCTGCAAAATAAATCACTCACTCATCACACTGGTGGCCCCAAGCGCTTATCTTAATTGTAGGATCCTGTAGGGTTGTAAAACAATGAAATATTAGTACTCTTGTCAGTCTACTTGTGTTTTTTTTTTTTTTTTTTAATATATTTTTTAGCTAGTTGTACACGCTAATGTCAGTGGTTCTACCTCCTTTTATAGCTTGTTCTCAGCTACTTTTAGAAAGAGATGAATGATGAGCACCACTGGACTAGAGAAGTGTTAGTTTGATGGGCAAAGTCACACTGAAATGTTTGTGATTGGGATATTAATCAGGATGTCATTCCACATGAAATTGATGTATTTGACTAATTATGAGTCAAAAAACAGCACTTCCCTACCATCATTTGAGTAGCTTTGAGCGTACCTTTTAGCTTCATGTAGCATTAGCGCTAAGATATACTGAGAGTCCAATTTTCCATACGTTCAATTTACCACTGCTTCATTTTCATGGTTTGAGGGTTGATAATGACTGAAGTTTCAATACTGCATCCATACACCATTCATACAGAACTGAAGATCAGCAGATAATAAGTCCATGTACAGCTCAAGTTTGATCATACACTCACATTCTGTCACACTGATATTGCTTCTGTAGCGTGCACATGAATGCATCTACTAAAATTTGTCCTTCCCACAGATTTATTAGACACCATTAGACAAATCAAAGCCCAATCAGAGACTTTTAAGCCACTTGCTTTCTTCCGAATCTTTTCATATTTGCGTTTATATTTGCCGACAGTCCAGAATGTTTTCTCTAATAAGAAAATCTATTCTGGACAGCAGGAATGTGACCTGGCTCATGCTGATGTCAAAAGTTGGCCAGTCATGCATATGCTGTCATAACCTCTGATTCAAGATGGAGTAGTTCTGGCACAGCAGACCTGTCTTTATCCAGGATTTTCATACAGATAAGGTCACCTTTAATCAGGGTTTGATCACTGTGTGCTTCCTCTAGTCTGCGTGTGTGTCTTTCGGGCAGACTTCAGATAAGCCTAGTTGGCCATGGAGCTCAAACGAGGGGATCAAAATAGCTAATCTAAGAGGAACTGGAAGCTGAGCATGGAAAAACAAGATAAAGACACATAAAAGCTCACTCACACAAATTTTCTGTTTCTTTAACTGTTTTAACTCCCCAAGTATGTTTTTTACATGTCTGACTGTCTCCTGTCTCCCTTTATCTGCCGAGGAATGTGGTTCATTTTCCCTGCAAGGCTTTATTTTGGGTATGTGAAGAACATATGCTGAATGACAGGCATACCCCTTGGTCCAGACTGGTGATGCAGCTGTTCAAACCCCCTCTGTCACGATGTTCGCTTGTGCAGTGTGTAGATGTGGGTGTACATGTGCCAGGTGGAAAAGTAGGAGGTATATAGGGTGACCTTGCATCTGTTCCTGTAATGGGATTATTAGGTCAGGAGAAACTGATAAAGGGAAATGCTGTGTCCTCTTTAGGGAGCACAAGTAGGTGCTAGAACACACTCAACATTTTTACCTTCAACAGCGATAAGATGTTCATATTAGTGTGTGGACACGAGGGGGTGGAGGCTTATCTTCTTATAGAGGAAACTCAAATCTAGTGGACAAGAATACCCGCCTCCCCATCTATTCGACAGACATACTTCCTGAAGGGTCCTATGACATCATTTCTCAGCGACCTCCAGGAACAGCTGCATTACTGCACAAGTTATTTTGATACAGAGACAGCGAGCGCTGCCAGTAGAGGAGAGCTGCCTAAACACTGTTAAAGAGATTGCAAAACTTTATGGGCTGACTAGTTCCATGCAACCTGTAGGCCTTTAAGTTTTTATGTATCATGTTAAATATTCATCGTTAAATAAGTGAAAAACTTCCTCCACTCTTATCTGAGTCTCATTCATTAACCAAACATACAAAAAGACAACGACACAATAAACCGAGTCAAAGATTAATTTGACTGACAAATTATTTTTTTAAATCTTTCCATCGTGATAATGTCCCTCCTTTTGCCATGATAATCTTGTAGTAACAATTTAATATCGTCCTGATTTTGCATTCCTGCTTCGTAGAAGACTAGTGGTTCATCCAGGACACCCATCACACACAGTGTGTACAATTAAAATATGTTTTTATTGCCTTCTAAGTCACTTTATGTGCAGAATTTGAATTCCAGGTGATAACGGGATTTGTTAAAAGGGGCTACAGAAAAATGGAAAGTGAAGGTTAAGTGGGAAATTGCATAGATTAATGTTTTATTAACTTCTCTCCCTCAGGTGCGCAGGCGGAGCAAGGCCTGTAGAGCTGGACTTAAGGAACATGATGAGCTGATTGCCATTGACGACCATCTGTGTGCTGAGCTCAGTCACGCTCAGGCCATGAGTCTCATAGATGCACAGACTGCTGAACTAAGCTTGAGGGTTAAAAGGTCAGAGCTGTGACTCACACACACGATACACAGCACACCTGTCATGAAGTCATGTTTCATATTTTGGGTGTTTCCAGGGCCCCCTCTGGATTCCACTCTTCATCTTACTCTGGCTGCTCTGCATCACCACGCTCCTCCATGAGGGTCCTGTCTCCCCCAGGAGTCCCCTTGCCTTCCCACCATTCCTCCATCCTGTCCCCCACTGGGATACCCAGATGCATCACTTCCCCTCCAGACAGCGAGGCCTACTACGGAGAGACAGACAGTGATGCAGACACACAGTCACACACTCACCGCCGCCAACGCCGCACACCTCCTCACGCACGCTCACCTGCGCGCTACGAAGACCAAGAAGAGGAGGAGACCTCAGAGATGAGTGGGTAAGACGCAGAGACCTGATGTCTCCCTCCACTTCCTTCACTTTATCACAAGAAATGGAAGCATCAGGCTGGTAATGTTTATCTGGGCTGCCTTCTCTCATTGATCTAAGGTATGAGAGTGCCACAGATGCAGGCGTTTTCTCGCTGGGGCAGTGGGATGGTCAGTGTCCTGCTGGTGTCCCTCGCAGAGAGCTAATATACCAGCCCCTCCAGACAGAGTGGACAACCCCAGCACACACCCCACACACTCTGACTCCTCACACACTCACCCCGACCCCTGATCAGGAGGTGGAGGCGGAGGGAGAAGGTGACAGTGGCTTCCAGGAGGCGGGGGGCTGCGTTGGGCTGGCCTGCGCACCCCTTGTGTCTCCTGAACGGGCAAAAGAAGCACTGATGTTGGGCTCTAGTAAACAGCTAGTGCCCATGGTGGGACCACAGCAGACCCCAATTAGTGATGAGCTGTCTACCACCTACATGGACAAAGCACGGCAAGCCAGTGAGTATATTTCCTCATTGAAAAAGTACAGCATTCACAGGTGATAAAGTTTTCAAGTATTAAAACCAGAGATTAGCAAGGAAGAGAAATCAATGCATACAGACAAACATATAAACTGCTGTGTCGATTGTTTCTTCTTTTCAATTTAACTTCCAAAGATTCCTCCAGTGTCTCCTCTACAGTTTGGCTCCAATCCTTAGCTGGATCACCCTCTAGTGGTTCTTTTGTGTAACTGGAGCCTCCTGTTAGCTTTACAAGCTGGTGATAGGTTGAGATACAGCAGATACTTCCAAAGGAATCTCCCCTGCTCTTTGTCCTGTGAAATAGCAGCTTATCTTTCCTGTCAGTATTCTTGGTATTTGCCTCATTGGATGTATTTATAGGCAAAGCATCTGATTGACAGATTGGACAAATCTCTGACTTAGGCCCACACAGCTGAATATGTGGTATATAAGTGTGTGTGTTTGCTGGCTGAGCACAGCAGGGCTTGTGTCAGAAAAAAGTCTGATAATGGACTGTGGACTAGATAGATTAAATATCCTGAAGCCATTTTCTGATATGATGGGCATTTTTCGACAATCAATGAGGTTAAAAAAAAAAAAAAAAAGTAGGATGAGAATGAAAAATAAATTTGGTTTTCTAACTTCTATACTTCTGTGTACAAACCAAAGCGTGTTAACATTAGCTAATGTTTGAGGGGCTGTGTGCTGGGCAACATTTATTGAAAATATTCCAGAGTGGTATCAATCTGTTTCTTCAAACTCATTGTGTCTTATTAACCATGTCTAGTTAACTTACAGTATCGTCTGACCAAGGCACTGGTGATCACAGCTGCTCACACTGACATAGTCACACTGAATGATGGATGTGGCCTCTGCTTAGGCTGAAGGCCTAAATGTCTTACATTGGTGCTTTACTATGGGAGGACTGATGACAGAGGTGTCGGGGGACCTGCCCTTTCTCATGTTACGAACACACACACACACATATTGCCTTTTGGGCTTAGCATATGGGATTGTTACCTTTGGTACTGTAGAGTTGTGTGTATGTGTGTGCTGGTTGTTGGGTATGAAGTGTCAGCAGCAGAGAACAGCACATGAGCGAAGAGTTATGACCACACTTCCCTCTATAACCTATAATTGGCTTTATGAACTCATATAAACACACATACACAAACACACATATGCACACACTCAATGACACTGCTGGTGAGGGGGTCTTCCTGTCCTTCTGTGTGAGTATACGAGAGAGAGACTGGACAGGTGTTTGATGGCTGTCAGACGGACAGAAATAGTGGGTTGACATCATTTGTTGGTTTGGGTTGCTGGACAAAGGTCTTTACATGGGCTGCTCTCTTAGAGAAGAGCTGGAAGACAGAGACCAAACGGTCCCCCCAGCTCGGAGCAGAACCGAACACTGCGAGGGTGTGTCTGGGAGGGTCTGAGGGAGGTTAAGGACACACACACACACACACACAATCACACTTGTGAGATGAGGGACCTCACATCTCTGTCAGATTCAGACGCAGGTGGACACACAGTGCCACACGCTGTGTACGCAGGTATGTGCATCTAACTTCATATACATCCAGATTTACTCACATGAGAGATGGACATCAATTCGGATTTGTTTTTTAAATGAAGAGGAGTTTCCTCATTTCTTTGTCATGTCGGCACCTTAGAAATATGAGGATTAATGTTATTCATCATTATCGAACCTACTGGACTTGACTGTAGATCTTGGTGACAACATTTGGATGTGGGATGAGAAAAATTATATAATTGCATTCATATGTCGTTTTGATGCAAACGAGACAAATCATGGCCAAAATGACAACTTATTTATAGTTATTTGTAACCTTGCTGCTTGTGTGTGTTGAATGTTTAGCATCATGTCTGTCAGTTAGTAAATCACTGTTGTCTAGATTGTAATATCTCAACAGCTAATGGGAGGATTAGAAAGAAATTTCATAGAAACAGTCACAGTCCCCAGGGCAGGAGTCCTAGTGACTTTTTTGATCCACTTCTACTGTCTAGATCGCCTTCATGTTTTGCATTGACATGGCAATGAAGGGACAACTGTTGGGTGGAAGACTATAGCGCAGACATCCATGTTCCCACTGGGATGGATCGTAATAGCTTTAATGATCATCTTTTGACTTCCTCTCAGAATTTTAATTTTTGTAACAAATCCTCATGATCAGTTCGGTTCTGACCAGCCTGTCAATCAGCTGTTGTTGATGCTTTGTTCTTAGATATATGTATTTGAATTTAGGCCCCTGCTCTTATTTGCATAAGTGTAGAGAAGTTTTATCCTTTAAGTCTGGGTGTATTAAATCTTGCAGAGGGTGACATTGAATAATGGAAATAGATTCATAGATACATTTTGACTCTGGGATTGTTGTTTTGGTAAACCTGACAGTAATAGTTATGTGGTGAGGTGAGCCAAGAAACTAAACAGACTCAAGTAGCCTTGGAATAAACAGAGAGGCACACGTGCACAGACTGGCATGCATGCATGCAAACACACACACACACACACACACACACATTCACATAGCTACAAACCAGCATTTGTCTAAGAGAGACAGTCTGATTTAACCTTCCTGAAGTGTCCGCGACTCAACTCTGGAGAGCAGCAGGAATTCTTTGTTCTAAATCCACAACACACAGTCCTGTCTGTCACTGGTCATCCTCATCGCAGTGCCTCACTGTGATAATGCTGTATAAATCAGACCCTAATAGCACACCTTATTTATCACCTGTGCCTTGTTATGTGATTATCAAAAGTCCCATTACCTCCCTCTCCCCTTCTTCCTGTCTTGCAGAGTTACAGCGTGGGGAGAGTGTGGTGGAGAAACAGGTGAAGGAAGCTCGTACTAAATGCCGCTCTATTGCCTCGTTGCTGACTGATGCTCCAAACCCCAACTCCAAAGGGGTTCTTATGTTTAAGAAACGCCGGCAGAGGGCCAAGAAGTACACACTCACCTGCTTTGGCAAAGCTGAGGGTGACAGAGGAGGGGAAACAGAAGGGGATACAGGGGGAGAGACAGAGGAGGAAGGAAGAAGTTCCATCCTAAGTGGCTCAGAAGTTGATGAAGAGGGATTCTCAGCATCATTCGATCCCACGTGGGACAGCGGTTATCTAGACGTGTTGGACAGGAGAAGCTCTGCTTGCCCCTCAACCACACCAACCACTCCAACAACACCAACAACCAATCATAGCCCAGGACTGGATATCTCAGCCTATCAAGGCCCAGGACTTGTGACCCCAGTCAAACAAAGCCCAGGGTTGGAGGTCTCAGGGCTGGAGAACTCAGCCTATCAGGGCCCAGGACTTGGGACCCCGGTCAAACAAAGCCCAGGGTTGGAGGTCTCAGGGCTGGAGAACTCAGCCTATCAGGGTTCAAGGCTGGAGAGCAGCGTCACAAAGCACCCAATCGGTAACCACGCTGCAAACATGTCTCCTCCAGCTGTGGCTCTGACCAATGGGGGGTCAGTAGCTGTTAGTCGGGCTAGTGTTGTTCTAAGCCCACCCACTCAGCCGCCGCTTCCAGGTCAAAACGGGCAACATGGCAACTTTAATCCTAATCCAAATTTAAATCTTAGTCCTAGTTCAATCACAGACTCAGACCATCACCTGAACGCCAACCCCAGTCCTAATGCAGGTTATTTGAACCGTACTGCGCGCCCTTTCACCCCGGGCCGTACCCCTCCCCGTGCATCTGTAACCTCTGTGATGTTTCGTCCTCCTCAACCCAAGCCCACAGCCATAACCATGGATACCAAACCCGTGTCAGCCGTCTCCATGGTGACTATCTCACCCACTCGCCATCCATCAGGGCCGGATGCGAGAAGAGCTGTGTCTAGCACCTCTCTATACATCCCTCCAAGAAATAACAACAGCAACACTCACCCCTCTGTTAACTCCCCCCCCTCAGCTCTCTCACCTCCCTCCTCCCTGTCTTTCGCCCAGCCTCCTTCAAACGCACACACATTTTCGCCCCAGTCTGCTATACATGCCCCCCCCTCCATCCCGTTCTCTCCTTCTGCTCAAAGGCCAGTCGTCTTTCCATCACCCACTCAACCCTTCTCCCCCCCAGCTCCCCTGTCATATCCCCCTCCTCCTACCCCTACTTACCCACCTCCCTCCACCTGCATGTCTGCTCCTCCCGTCTCTTCACCACACCCCCCTGATGTGGCTCATGTCTCTTTCCATGCCCAGCCCGACCACCCTCCTCCTCCTCCTCCTACCATTCAGCCTTCTCCATCTCTGCCTGTTCACCCTTACATGAACACTCCAGGTGCCTTGACTCCCAGCCCCCATGGTGCCATGGCAACCGCACCACCTCCTCAGGCTCCTGCCGCTGATTCACTTGCCTCACGTGAGCAGCGCATCTCTGTCCCCGCCGTACGCACCGGCATCCTTAACGATGCCCGTCGTCGTGCCAACAAGAAGCCTATGTTCTGTGCAGTCCAGAACAAAGATGTTTCACCGAACCCAGACTTGCTGTCGATGGTCCAGAACATGGATGACCATTTTGGGAAAACTGGGGCCGCTGAATCTGGAGTTGCACCCAGCAGCGAGGCTGGGCATGAGTCGGGGCCTGAGGAGGACTGGCTGAGGCTTGGGGCAGAGGCCTGCAACTTCATGCAGGCCCAGCGAGTGCCCCGGCCACCCCCTGTAGCCCCAAAACCACAAACCCCTCAGGTGCCACAGCTGGCAGGGAAGGGAGGCCAGCTGTTTGCCCGCAGACAGAGCAGGATGGATCGGTATGTTGTGGACAGATCGCCCTCTGTTGCTGCAGCTCCTTACTCTCCTGCCCAGACAAGAGAGCCCTCACCCACACCTTCTCTGCCTGCCACCTGGAAGTACTCCTCCAACATCCGTGCTCCCCCACCTATTAGCTACAACCCCCTTCTCTCCCCCTCCTGCCCTCCAAAGGCCCAGAAGAAGCCTGAAATCAAAAAGTCTGGACCTGCTGGATCTAAAGGGCAGAAAGCAGGCATGAAGGCTGTGGACATTATGAGCCACCAGCCCTATCAGCTCAACTCCACCCTGTTCAGCTACGGGGGTGGGGTTCCCCAGGACACCTCCACTTACCAGCACCAGCAGCAAGGAATGACTGGTGGTCCTCAGAAAACGGCGCGAGTATATGAGGTGAAGCGCTTCTCCACGCCACCTCCGACATCCACAGGCCCCGCCCTCAAAGTTATTGTCCCTCGATCAGCTACAACACTTGGAGAACCGCTTTGGCGCTCTGATGTTGCCTATTCTCCACCAACAGTTGTTTCTGCTCCATATCAACCCTTTCACCCTGAACCCCAACCTCACCAACCTCAGTGGGCCGCTGCCCCTCCGTCTCCTTCAATGCCTCCTGCCCCTAATGCCCCGCTCCCTCAGCTCCCCACCTTCTCCTCTGCTCGTGCTCCAAACCCAGTCCAGTCCCCTTCTTTCTCCCACCTTCAGCCCACCAACACTGCACAGGCCAACAGGGCATTCAAGAGCGCCCCAAATCTGAGCCCCCTGAGTCCCACTGGTGCATCTCAGCAGGCAACCGGCAGCACTCAACCTACCAGGGTACCCCGGCCAAGATTTAGCACTTCCAACCTGGGTCTGCAGCCTTGCGTTTGGCGACCTGGATCCAATATGCACTAAACCGATTTTGGTCTGGACATAAGAAACAAGGGCTCTCTGGAAACAGGGAGGCACTTGATGTGTTTTTTTGTCTCGTCATTGAGGACTGCAGCTTGGAGTTTTTATTTGCCACAGTTTTCTGGCTCGACCACACATGTAGAACATTTTATCACCACCATTTAATCTGCTTGACTCCTTTATCCAAAGCATTTGGTTATAGTCAGAGGGAACACTGTGCTTAGCAAAGGAAATATGGTGCGGAAACCCAAGAAAGGTTAAATAAAAATGGAGAACAACTGTGAGATTGAAAGGTCAGGAAGAGATGTTGGAAAAATAAAGCTGTGTAAATAAAGTATTGAATGAATTAAGAATCAAGGTTGAACATAAGAAAAAGAAGATGAGAGGATGTGAAAAGTCAAGACTTGTGAGAGAGATGTAATTGAGGAAAGGAAAAAAAAAGAAAAGGCACTGATGAAGTGAAATAATAGCAACTATGTCTGATAAGATTTGACGTAGAGCTTCACAATCTGGAAACATCCTGTGGTACTTGCTGCCATCCAACAACTTCACAGCAGAACATTTGAAGTACGAACAAATCCCCCCTATGTAACAAATAGTGTATTTTGACTTGTGTTTTTTTTCTCCTTGTTTTTTAGTTGTACTCTCCAGCGGTGTGCTCTTTTGTTTTCTGTAGTTTTTCACAGCTGTAAAAAGAAGAAGGGGAAAAAGCCTTTTACAGTAGAATTCATTTCTGATCTGCTGATATTGAACATGATGTATCAACGTGTCTGTTTGGCTGTGATACTTTTACACGGGGACATGCGGCTGAATAAAAATAGACATGACTCACCTCAGCTGTCACTTTGTTTCTTCCTCTGTCACCCACGTCACCGCCGGCTCCCACACTGGGCCCCAGTATCTCATCCCACCCATTCTGTTTTCTCTACCCTTTTCTCTCTTTCAGGCATTTACTGACGGTGAAAGAATAACGGCTTAATTGTTCTCCCAGGACTCAGGCAGTCGAGAGATCCAATACACAAAAGCAATAGCTGAGCCATCAAGATTAATGTTTTCAAGCGTTTACCACAAGGAGGCGCTGTTGGATTTGACAATCCAGATACAATTTATGGTCTTCTCCTTTGATTCTTTACAGATTTTACATGCATAAAATATTTGGAACCTTTAAAGTCAAGAAAAAATGATATATTTATGGTCTTCCTTTCCCCTTTTCCTTGCTCTAAACAGACTATTTAGTAATTTGGCAGAATCCGAGGAGATAGAAAAAATAATTTCAAGGACATTAATTTTTTTTCTGCTAATTTCTCTATTCTATAATTTCAGATGAATGAGGTCAAAAATGTGCTGGTCACATTGATGGCCTACATTTTGGAGCATTTTAATGACAGCCACCTGATGGCCTCGGAGCACTGAAACCCAAAAACACCCACAGAATGGGATCTAACCTCTGAACCTTGACTGGGATCAGGTGACAGACGGTGCTAACTTTAGCAGCTAACTTCAGTCCTATTCAAGTCCAACGGTAAGCTTTACTGCTGCACTAGTGGAAGGTACAACACACACAGAAACACACACAAAAATCCCTCCAGTTCTTCATTTTTCTTCAAACCAGGATGCCGGATTTTAGAAATATATAAATGCTGTAGCTGCACTTACAGTAATGACTGAAGTGGCTCCTTTAACTCTTGGCCATAGAACCTGCAATTTTCCTCTTTTGGTCTCTCCCCATCTCTGATAATTCCTCTCTCATTCAACACACACAGCTCATTTCACCTATTTTTGGAGCTGATAATCTCCAGCTATTTGGCCCGGTGCTAAACTCTTAATTCTAATGGCTTTTTTACAACGTGATTGTGGGTGGAGGGGAAGTGCTACCTCGTACATCCTGTCTCCTCCTGCTGCTCTGCCTCATGCTGTGTTTCTGGCTCAACAGATGTGAGTGTTTGGGTTCAAGGGTCAGGGTTTAAGGGCAGGTCAGATCACATACAAATAATAGTCAACATTAGTCCAGTTTTTTTTTTAAATTATTATTATTTTCTGATTCATTATTAACTGACCTGTTTACTGAGAAAGTAATTTAATGATGGACCAACCTGGGAGTTGGATTTCCTCTGTCTTCATCACGAGGACATGGTTTTAACTGAAATGTCTGAACAACTGTCAGACGGATTATCATGAAATTTGGTGTAGACCTTCATGCATTCCCGAAAGATAAATTCTAATGACTAATGACTGACCATTTCGTCAAATTTAAATTTTAATTTGGTACTTATGATCAAATGCCTGACAAAATTGGATGAAACTTAAAGAGCGGGACCAATGGGGAAGTGACTGACATGATGATACATATCTGCTGCCAGACACAAGGCAGGCGTGAAGCTTCTAATCATCCCCAAAGGTCTGCCGGATGCAGAAGGCTGTACAAAGAAACTTGGAGAGGGGGAAGAAAACACACCAACAAAAGCATAAATGCCCTCAGGCTCATATAAACCAAGTGACAGTGGTAGAAAGTAACTGCCGGAACAACATCTAGCAGTATTATGTTGTTTGTCATTTTCCCTTGCAGCTTGGTTTGGTGGGAGTAGAGATTCTGGCAGTTCACACTCTGGAGGAAAAAAACAACAATCATCAGGAGAATTGTTTCCACAACTTTTTACAAAGAATTTATGACTTTCTAGATTTCTTATTTTTTTTTAACTTAGCCAACAATAGAAATCTTTGCAAAATCTTTGTCCCGGTGTTCTTCTTCTTTTTGATAGATAAAGCTTTGCAGAGTTTTTGTCAGTTTTTAGTTTGACTTGAGTAAACCTGGAATAAAAGTGAATTTGATTAGATGTTTCTTCTTGGTGGTGATGAGGCCATTGTAAACCCACAGTTTCACTTAAAGCCTCACAGATTTCATTAAGTCTGTATTAGCTGGTTTTAGTCTGTTGAATTACTTTTACTCTAACAGTAATTTTCCATGAGAACCCAACCCTCTTCATCTCCACACATATTTCATTGTAAATCTTAAATCCAACGAGTCACATCAGGTATTTCTTGGTTTTAGACAGATATTGTTATTTTGCTATATTTTTGGTGAAGAAACAGATAAATTAGACAAAAACACAATTGGCAGCCATGTTCATAAAGATAATTTACCATCACTTTGCTGTCATCAGTCATCCTACCAATGTCTCTACTCCAAACACCACACCCACCTCCCTCTTTGCCCCGCTATTCCATTCACCCCACCCTCCAGGCCCGGTCCATAGCACTGCTGCAGCCCTGCTGATAGGGTTTCACTCTCTCTGGGGCGAAGAGGAGGGCAGGCAGTACTACACAACCTGCAGGGTACTAATCTACCTGGGAATCTATATTCCTGTGACGTACACCTTTTCGTGGACCCTCCGCGACCTGTGTCTGACCTGTGGATACCTGGGCCTCAGGTAAGAGAGTTGAGATTTGTGTGACAAGATTGTGATGGCATGGATGAAATATCTCACATGGTGCCTTAAGTGTTTGTGGGTTATCATCCACTGATGGCCACAGAGTTGTCAAATAGGTCTGTGTCGTGTTTAAGTACAAGGAGCCAAAGAATTTATCAGATGAATTTGAATCCTGAGGTCAGCAGATTATGGCTGCAGGACAAGCCCCTTGTATGTGGCCTGTGGAGGCCTCTGTAATACATGAATCAATGAATGACTAGATGTTCAACTTAATTTTGCACAAAGGGCTGTTTGTTTTGATTCAAGGCAACGTAGTTGTTCAAGAAAGTCTGTAAATCCACACTACAGCATCTGTGCTTTGACATTTACAGACATCATCATGGACTGAGAGTTCTCTTAAGTTAATAATTCATTTGAATCTATATTAAATTAAAATTTTAATCATGAGGGCAGGATGGTGGACAACTTCCCTCCTCATCTACCAGTTCTTACCTAACGCTGTGGTGGGCGAGGAATGTGGTTCTCTGCAGTGGAGTTTTTAGTCGCCGGGCGTAGATGTATATGTGCATTTGGGAATGTGCTTACTGATGCCCTTCCTCCCCAGCTGTCCCCTCAAGATTTATCTGGAGCTAAAACAGGCTGGTTGTGGGGGACAGGAGCGCCTCTTCACTCAAAGAGGCAGTAACAGGACCCAGGTCCAAGGGTGGACGCTGCTCCTATAGTCGCCATCAGAGCAGCCATCTTGCTTTTCACAGAACACCCGAAAACGCCTGCAATCCCCAACCATGAACTCACAATGAATCCTTAAATAAATGCTCTAAATGCTCTCTGTGTGTGTGTGTATGCTGGTACATTTTCATGTATGCCCCGTGTTGGTGACAGTCCCACTCGTTGTTACTCAGATTTATTGAACATAGGTTCATAAAAATAGCTCATACAGGACCGAATCCCCGGCTAGGAAATTGGCTTCAATTACAGAGGATGAAAAGCAATTACATTAACTGTCTCCCTGAAGACGGCTTCTCCAGCCTTTTCTCTTGTACTGGGACTCACCTCCAGCCTTACATAATTGCTTTTGACCCATGCAGTAGACAGCAACATATTGCCAGCTCCCATCTGAGTGGTTAGTCAAGAGAGACATGAGCTGCCACTGGGAATTAGTGTCCTCTAGGGCATGTGGGGGCTATACACTACACTAAAATGTGTGCTTAAGTTTATTAGGGAACCGAGTGAAACTTCTGCTGAATATTCAAACCATTTGGGAATCAATATTCAGCTTAGACTGTCAGACACAAATATGTTTCTGATCAATATATACCTTCTTCTTAAAATGTTATGGATAGGCATCACACTTTTGTTGTATCACATTTCACTGCCTGTCAGTGTCTTGTTGCTAATCCTGTCCTACTCTCATGCCAGAAACCAGACGGACTAAATTAGCATTTAAACGGTAATTCTGAAGAATCTGATTAAGCCACTCATGCAGTATGTGATCAATTCAAGTCTGTTTATTGATAGAGCAGATCTAAAGTCCAATATTGAGCTAAGTGCTATGTCACAAATTTAAAATGTGTTTCATGTAAGACACAAATAGAGTTAGTCTTGTCCATTTGGTGTTTAAGCCTCTAAGAAGTGACCACTGTCTGCTGCGGATGTATTAAATCCAACAAACTGGAAACCAACAACGCCTTTAAATGAAAATTTTAATTTGAAGTTTTTGCTGGAATCATATCATGTAGCAGTTAAATTGATATTATAAAATTCTGTTGTGGCACATATTGCACGAAGTAGCACATTAAGTCATGTTACTGGTCTCCAGACACGAGTAAATCCAGTAATCACACACTTTTTGCTCTGCTTTTGGCCTCCTCTGACTGAGCCAAATTATCAAGCAGTGGATTACAAGCCAAGACGCTGAGCTCAAAGATGCAAAAAATGCTCCATATAAATGACTTTTCTTCACGGGTTCATCACATAGTCATGATAGAAATTTTGAAATTTATGTTCTCAGAGCAACTAAGCAGTCCAATGGGAAAGACTGTGAGATGCATTCAAAAGCTCTGTAATAAGCCACTAAATCAACTATTATATAGCTTTGTTTAGACCGGCATGAATATATTTGCTTCTAATGTAAAAAAAGCTGAATTTCTGATAAGACAGTTATGATTAGTTGGTGGTGATAATGATGATGATTACGGATTATAAAGTCATCATTTGTCTATTCTGTCCAACAGCCATGCCTCTCGCAGCTCCTGCCCCTTCTAACAAGAGAAAGAAGGCCAACAAGATCATCACTGACCTGTCCAACATCAGCCAGAATGGTAAAACACATCAGACTCACACACACATAAATCCTCCAACAGCATCAAACTCATAGATTCACACACAGCATGAAGACTTATGACGTTTTTTCCTCCGTCCCTCCTGAAAGACCTTCCTTCATGTCCCCTGTGATCTGATTATCCAGCCCAGTAAATGTCAAATCTGATTGCGAGTTTTGCTCTCTGGTGCTGAGCTATCTGCAGTCTGTGACTGTAAATTGAACTGTGCAAGTGTAAATCGCTGCATGTGGTCTTATGATGTTACAATTAAATAAGAACACACACACACACACACACACACACACATGCCAAAGGCAAGCAGTAACACAATATCTGACATCCATGTGGCATCTCCTGGAGGGCTACGACTCATTATCAGATGGCAGAGCAGCAACAAATCAGTCACCATTAGAGGCAACGCAAAACACCAGACTTTGATTCAACTCCTGCTGTATTTGTTTCAGGCTGTGTGTAAAGTGGAGCAGAAATCATTGCAATAGTTTACACCTTGGTATTTAACCTACAACTCCAAGGTGGAATTTACAGGATATACTTAAGGGCTTATTGTCGGAGTGTCTGTACATCTTTGTTTTATCCTCCAATTTACTCGCTTCACTTTATATGGGCGCTCTTTATTGAGCTTGTCCTAAGCACCAATTTTTTTCCATTATTTATTTATTCCAAAAATTATTGCACACTACTGAGAGTAGGAAAAGACCCATCAGAAACACTGTGCCAGACCCACCAGTGGGCCCATCTGTTCAAACTCTTTCTTTGCAGCTGAACATTGTTCAAACTCACAGAATGTTATTTTTATTTCTAGTGGAGATCCCAAAGTTTCCCCAGAAATAAATTCAAAATACCATTTGTGTCAGACTGGAAGTATGTAAATGGTGATGCAGTTGGCATTTGCAAGATTTCCATAAAAAGAGATGGTGTGGCCATTAAAAGTAAGTTGGATAAATTTTTTTCAGCTGTGTTGCTTGTACTTCACTTTCTAATACTTTATTCAACTTTCTATATTAATTCATTAATTCATCTTCTACTGCTTATCCGTTTCTGGATCGCGTGGGGTGTGTGTGTGTGTGTGTGTGTGTGTGCGGAAATTATATCAAATTATATCATATGGAAATTATATTTCTTAGTTCATGACATTTAATGCGACAATGTGCAGATTTATTTGAACATGTAAGACAGAACATGAGCATGAATTATTACTGATAATATTAAAGGAGCCATGTCCTTTTGCAGCGATGAACAGATTTGGTTTTGATTCTTTGAGTACAATATGCTATTAACAGTAAGCTCTTAAATGTAGAGCTCTGGCTTGTAATGGAGTCATATTACAACTTTTTATTTTAACATCAAAAAACTTAAACTGTAAAATGAGTAGCTATGCCAGAAATGCTATGCCAGCTACGCATATCTAAGGTTTGTTGCTACGATGAATTTTAATGGCAGCTGTATTTTCATCTAGTGCCACCATCACAAATAAATTTCAGTTTGTGTAATACGTTTTGGTGTTGTGTCCCCTGACTGAAGTGTTTATTTCAAAAGCACTACAGAGCTACTACCAGCTTAATATATTTGGGTTTTTTTTTAAATCAGATAATCAAAACTCTTATTTGTTCCATAATACTACAAAACTCCAACAATATGCTCCCTGCCTATCTCTTTTCTCTGTGTGTCTGTCTGTGCACGTTTATATCTGTCATTGAACAATCTGTTGATATATCGTTCCCTGGTTTTTTTCCCCATTTGCTGCTTTCACCATTTCTCTTTCTGCTGCCACATCTGCAGCCACATCTGTGTCTTTCCAGCAGTTTGTTTTCAGTCAGTCACTCACTCAGGAGCTTATCCTGCTTATCCCTTATTTTGCTCCAGTTAATGCCCACTCATCTATCCATCATTGCTGTTACTGTGTTGTTCCAGCGGTTAGTCCCGTGCCTCTTTCCCTGTGTATGTTGTCCATCTGTCCACCTCCTGCCTCTGTCAGTCTGTCCCCTTTCCTCCCAGTCAGCAGCGAGCTTCAGTTTCACATTCTTCTGAATTAACACCCTAATCAATATCCCCATGGGAGAGTTCGCTCTGCTCAGCAGCCTCAATTATTCTCTCTCTCTCACACACAAACTACATACACACCCACTTGCACAATTCTGATTTATGAGCTACTGCTAACAGCTCTCTGCAGCATTGCAATGCCAACTCCCCACTTTGTAGACGTGGCCGTGCAAGAGTGTGTGTGTGTGCGTGTGAGCGTGAATGTTGGTTTATGGCTGGACTCCAGGTGTTATGAGTGATATCAGAGTGTATGAGGTGGATGAGAAGAGTGTTTTATGAGGAGCTCTGTGGAGCAGTAAAATCCATCAGATCTCTCCATCACTGCAAGAGAGCAGGAGGAGGAAGGGGAGGAGGAGAGAGGGGAAGTGTGTTGTAAGGATTTCCCTCCATAAACAGTTCTACCAGAAAACCTCTTGTGACATTCCCCAGTGGCCCTTTTCTTGTATTGCTTTGACCTAGTAACGCCTACAACTCCCCTGGTTTGCCACTCATCCTCTAATGCAGCACAACAGGTTTCAGCTGCAATACATCATGGCAAGTATGGCATGAGAGCCAGAGGATAAAGTTACACCTTTTACAGTCTTGTACATCCCTGATTCAGTATCAGACATGTTTGAGGTGGTAAAAATACCTTTTAATTTGCCAAATAGGCATTGCTGACAAGAGAAAGCCCAGCTGAGAGAGTGCAGTACCTCTGCCAAGGCTGCACCATCCTCTGAATATGTGATTTTAATAACAACAACAAAAAAGCTCAGAGATAGTGAACCGAGGGGTATGTGAGCTTGGTATTAAAGAACAGTACATTTTGGTGATAAAAAAAAATCTTCTATGTTTATTTTTTAAAATGGGTCGCCATTTTGCAAAAGTAATTAATTATTGATTAGTTAATTTTCTTTCTTGC
The DNA here is from genome assembly GCA_034769265.1 of Remorina albescens. NCBI lineage: Eukaryota > Metazoa > Chordata > Actinopteri > Carangiformes > Echeneidae > Remorina > Remorina albescens. The sequence goes on from CM068480.1 coordinate 4,703,915, forward strand.
AGACATTTGAGAGGATGCAAAGACTCACACGTGTCTTGTCCATTCAATAATAAGCTTATCATAACTTCTGGGGAAAGGGCTCGCGATTAAATAATGAGCAGTGGTTAAAACAGGTGCTGCCTGCTATTCCATATTCACTCTGGTCTTCCTGGCAGATGACAACTCAGACCCTGAGGCCTCTGAGCTCGACCTGGGCACCAAGATCAAGACGCCCAAGGACCTGATGCTGGAGGAGCTCTCCCTGCTCAAGAACAAGGGCTCCAAGATGTTCAGGATGAGGCAGCAGAGAGTTGAAAAGTTCATCGTAACCAACGAGAACATGGTGAGAGTGAGGAAGAGAAGGGATGCATGTTGTGTGTGTGTGTGTTACTGATCAGACTATCCTCCTTTCATGTCCAGCAGAACCTTGAAAACCTGCTGATGTCCCCTCCCCCAATTCCTCCAAAACCCGAGATGCCAAAAGAAGAGGGTGGGGTTATCGATGTACTTTTAAAGACATACATTTATGTTTTCGGCCTGTTAAGATTTTGGAGTTAATCTCTCTGGCCTCCCTGTTTCCTACTTGTGTGTCTCAGTGGTGGAGGAAACAGTGGACGAAGAGGCGGAGAAGGCGAAGAGGAGGAAGGAGTATGTACGCACCTATGTATCGCCATGGGAACGGGCCATGAAGGGCAATGAGGAGCTGACAGCCACCATGAAGGCCCACATGCCAGGACCCATCCAGCTCCATCCAGACCTGCCTCAGTACAAGAGCTTCAACAGGTACACTGACAAATACACCAATTTTTAATGCACATATTGGTTGACGTATGGGTCAAGCTCCTTGGTATTACAGCTTGGAGGTTAGGTTTATATGGTAGGATGCTATAAGAGCAGCCACATAACTTTGTTCAGATATTACTGGTATTAAAAGCAACTTTCTTGTCTGTTTCCATGGCTTTCCTCAGCAGCGATGCAAAACAAAATGACTGCAGTATCATGTTGAATATGAGCCAGAATTTTCAGACTCACAGACCCACAAATACGACTCTGACATGATTGTGGTAGTTGATTTGCAGCTTTTTGTAGATGTCATATATCACTTCTTGGTCCTTGTGCATCTCTTTGTTGTCCTTTTGAGTTTCAGTGTAGTTGTTTTGTATCTCTTTGCGACAATTGTGTGTTACTTGTTTTGTTTTTGATTGTATAAGTTTTGTGTTTGTGGTTGTCTCATATAATTCCACTGGTTACTTTGAATCTATTGACTTGTGTCTTGTTGTGGTCAATTTGTGTTTGTAGTCATTAAATCCTGTGTGCTGACTTTTGCTTTGTTCTCGTGCCAAATATCTTGTTATTCATCCTTTTTATTTCCTTTTATTCCTCAGGACAGCACTGCCATTCGGTGGCTACGACAAGGCATCGAAGATGTTGACCTTTGAGCTCCCGGAGCACAATGTTGCCACCGAGGAGCCAGAGCCTCTGCCCACCCTTCAGGCCGACATCCGTTCACGCCCGTCGTTCAACCGCACACCCATCGGCTGGGTCTGCAGTGAAGACAACTCAAACATCCACATGGAACTGGATAACATCCCCTTCGATGGAGAGACCGATGACCTGTGAACACGCATGCGGACAGTACATGTAACCTGAAACACATTTAAAGTACATCCACTAGATATCATAAACCCACACGAGAGCAATAGGCAGATCATAACAACCAAAACACATACACTGACAACAGAAGCACTGTTAGAACTGCTGAAGCTCCCATGAAAATATGTTGAATTGTACTTTAATTGCATAGAAGAAAAAAAATGAAATGAGCCAAAACTTTAAAACTAATAATTTTAAAATGACCTGATGGAAAAGGACAAAGTATTGCCCCCAGTCTCCTGTGTGCTTTCTTACCCTTCCATCCTCAACTATGAATGAGTCTTACTCCAATTTTGCAAACTGTGAGCGAACATGAGACCTGTATGAACAGAAACACAGACGCACTGTTGCACTCTTAAAAACGATGTATTTATGCAATAAAGTTCCCCCTTTACAAAATAACTGACTTCTTCTTATGAGCTAAAATGCCCATGGCTGCTGGTGTGCTGCACCTCGGTTGCCATGATTACAATAATAAACGTGGAGTCTGTACTGCCTGTCTGCCCTGATCGCCATTGTTACTATAGTAACTGTCAGCAGCAGGAACAAAAACCGCATGTTAGCGCTAAAAGACGGTGATTTTGGACCAAAAAGTCTCTTCCCTCAAAATTAGATGATCTTTGTTGTCATGGTAACAATATCCATAAACTGCTGCTTTCACGTGGTAATTGAATAATCCTGTGTTTTGTTGACTCATCCATTCACCCCAAACTCCCTCCTAACATGGACTTTGTCGCTCTGTAAATTACATCCTGCACTTTTCCCCCTCTGCTCCCGTCAGAATTACTCCGACTGTCAGATGTCGTCTAACCTTTCTGCTGTGGTTCCAGTTTGGACCGTCATTGCAAGTTCTCACCCTCTCTTCTTACCCGTTGACTGATGTGGACTCATATCAAATTAAAAATCATTATTTTTTTTTTCCAAATGTCAGAGCGATACCTTTTTCGAGACACTCCACAGATGTTTAACTTGGAATAATAGTTCCAACATTTTTGGAAATGTGCTCATTTGATTTCTTGTTTTAGAGTTGAAATTAGAAAGCTACAATCAGGCCTTGGCCCTTTGGTAACCATGAGGCCAAGAGTGACTGAAAATCTGCAGTTTAACTGTTAGGAATAAACACATGGTCCTGAAAGGCCTGATTTATTCAGCTTACTAAACTTTTTTTTCCCCCCTCTCTGGCACCTCCACTGCCAAACTAAAAGGTGTCCCCATGACCTCGGATTTGCACTATGAATAGTCGGTGTGTTCATGCTGTGACAGTAAACTGGTGCTGGATGGTCTCCAATGACAGCAGTGAACAGATGTCGCCTGCATATCCTGGTGGAAGATGTCCTCAACAAGTCAGCATGATATGTTCAGTATTTTTACATTAGAAAGGAGATTAACAGCGATCAAAACTGCGTGAAATTTGCACTTTTCCTCTTATTATGTTGTATAGATTAATACCCTGTGATAAGATTTGTCATGCAACTTGTATTTAAGTGTAATTTTTTGATTTAAACAAACAAATAAGCAGCAAGTTTCAGTATTGGTGTTAATTAAATATTCCAAAAAAGTAACCGGGGCTCTATCGAATCATAAAAGTGTGGTATCGCCCATCAATAGCAGACAAGACTCAGGAAAGGCCGAGGCGAAACTCTTGGTCGTGGAGAGAAGGCAGGCAGGTTCACTGGGGATCAGGCAGAGACGGGTCGGGAACAGGAGAGCTCAGCGACAGCCAAGTAATCTAGAAAACAAAGCTGGAGAAGCAGCCATAGCAGAGGAACAATCCGGAAACACGTGACTGGAGTCGGGTGGGAGGGGTTATATACTGGGCTATTACAAATGAGAGACAGGTGAGTCGTGAGAATGGGCGTGGCTTCAGTCTAGGGGGCGGGGAAACCAGGTGAGTGGAAAACTACTGAGACAGCAGGCAGGACAGTTGAGGAGCAGAGCCACGACATATTTGTTTTAGGATTGTTAGCGGGTTTTCTTTTTTTGTTAAAAAAATCTTATACCGTTATAAAATGAGTGCATCAAAAATAAATAGGGTAGCATACAAGTATTTTCTTGTGGGGCCGATGCTAGATTAATGTAAAATTGAAATACTCAGGTAGAGGTACAGCAAATTAAATCTGCCTGGTTACATTATGGTCTGTATTTTCCTGCAGCAGGTGACATCATGTTTCCATGTCAGTGGCGGTGTGTAATGCATGCACCGGTAAAACCACCCAACCTCCATCTCTGGATTAAAACCATCACCCTCTTTTTTGCTTCGTGCCCGGGAGGCGGCGGCATCGAGCTGGACAAACCGACCGACAAAACCGCTACGTCACACAATCACAGAAAAACGCAGCAGCAGCGAGCCGGAGGAAAAGATGGCACGGTATCGCGAGAGCTGCGTGCCGCTACCGGAGCGCTGGATGGCGCTGGTGGTGGAGGTGGTGGTGGTGGTGGGGGCTGGATGCGCCCACGGCTTCGCCCTCTCCTCTCTCCAGTTAAATCACACGGTGGGACACTCGATCGGACAGAGACCGGAGGCGACGGTGAGTAAAAAAAACCTGCACACTACGCACTTATACGGGCTCCATCACAACTAACGGGGAAGAAGGGGGGGGGGGGGGGGCGTGTGTGGTTGTAGAAGGGGAGGGGGCGTGTGTGTGTGTGTGTGTACAAGGGTGGGCAAACAGCGTGTCGGCCAGATGTGGTCGACACGCTCCAAACGTGTTCCCTCTGAGGATGACTGTCTTCTCCATCTTCTCCATCATCATCATCATCATTACTCTCTCGTCAGCAGCACGAGCGGCTCTTCCTCGTGCTGCTCCGTCTCCCTCTGTCGCGCTCTGTTGCCAGTGTTTATTTGATCAGGTGGTCTCAGTTTGACGGACAGTCTGGCTCTTTTCAGCAGATTCTCAGTTACAGGTGTTTCTGTCATCCAACCGTCCCGCATACCGCTTCTGTGCGCGTCCCATCCTGTGGCTGCTGCGTGTCTCTTAGTGGACCCTCACCCTGCGAGGACTTGTTGATGGATGGCCCAGAGACCACAGCCTTTTTTTTTTTTTTTTTTTGGCGTGGCGGAGTCACGCTCGGCTGTCCTCGCGCTCCCGGGGGGGGGGGGGGGGGGGGGCGGTATCGATTTAATGTTGCGGTTAAGATCTGCGTGATTGATGACTTTGGGCCCCCTCACCGGGCCCCGCGTCACCGCCAGCACAACACAACCGTCACATCAGGGAGGGTGACACAGCCCTCTGCTGCGTGCCTCACGCGCGCACGCACACGTGAATATTCACCCCCCCAAAAAAGGGTCCGTCCCTTCACTAAGCCGGAGCACACATGTTGGTTATGGCTACTTATGAGGACGTTGCACTTTACTGTGAGAATCTTGAATATTTCTGAATCCTTACCACATACGCTCAAACTCAACTCACATCACCTGTAGCCTGAGTTTAACCTTAATCCTAAATAAAGTCTTAAAGGCTGGCCTGTATTTTCAGGTTTAGGAACTAATAGTAATTCATCCCTTTCAGGCTGGTTGAACGGGTTTATGTCCCCATAACATGATGAATACAAACCACTCAGCTCAGGCAGCACACCTCCACCCTCTGAGCTGAAATGTCGCCTTGACATTTAAATTGGACTTATCGTCAGTTTAAGTTTTTGGGGATTAAATACTTTGGTATATTCTGGTTTTCTTTTTTGTACTTTTGGTTAAAAATGAGCACGTAGGTTTGTGTATCAAATGTGTGTGCCTGTCGCCTGCAGAAGGTCACTAACTTCTTCAGCATTACAAACACTGACACAAAGCCAATTTTTGCACATTATTTAACACATGTACTTATATACGCAGCTGTTTCCTTGTTCACTGTAGCTTCTGTACTGTACTTTTGTATTCATGTCCCAGGCCATGCAAGCTTTTATTGTGTAGTTGTCCTGGAAGGTAAACTCATTACCTTTATATACAGTAAAGCCTGTCGTTAGCCTCAGTCCATGCTGCCAGAAAAGCCCTCTGGCTTCCCTCTTCCCTCAGAGCGATTTTACTTCGGGGGTGTTTCCACAAGCATTATTAAACAGTCAAACCAATCAGGACGATTTATGTGATGTCATGTGTCACTATGGTCGACAATCGGGAAACTTGACATGTGACAAAAACATCCTCGGATCTGAGGATGAATGATTTGACTTTGGGTCTTCGATCTATTTTGTTGGTTTTTTTTCAGTTCTTGGACTATTTGCAGATTGTTTTGGATGTGATGTGATGAATACAGTTTATTCGTTGTATCTTAACGATTTGTTGAAAATAATATCAGCGGGTCCAAACACACAGTAAATCATCCCGTATGTGTTGGCAAGTGTTGATCTTGAAGCGACGATCGATGTCAAGGTCTCCTTGACTTGCTGTGTGCATCTGCTGATAGTCAGCCACGTGGCGAAAGAGTAGAGAAAATATGTAAGTCTAATAAATTCACTTAATTTCTACACTTAAATTGGGTTAAATTCTCACAGCGTTTCTTTCTAGACGTGGTCATGATGTGTGACTGAGTCTGGTTTGTGTCTCAGTCTTTCAGGGGATTCCTCTGTCATTGACATTTCAGTTTGGTCTTGGTCTAGTTAGGTCCACACATTTGGGATTATGTGGAGGTATCAAGAGGAGCAGATTAAGTCATGGCAGAGGATGAGGAAGGAGCACTCACTATGTGTCTCCTTTGACCTTTACCATCCGTTGGAATGCTCTTTCTCTCTTTTTCTAGTTATTCAATCTAATGTCCCACCTCCTCCTCTCCTCTCATCTCTTTCCTTTTCTCCTTCCCTCTCCCCTTTTCTCTCCCTGTCTTATTTCCTCTTATGATCTTTTTCTTTTTTCCCCCTACTGTTCTTTGTCACTCCTCTCTTTTCACCTTATCCCCCTCTCCATTCCTTTGCTGTATTAAAATGTCCCCTGATCCCTCTCCATCCTTTCCTTTCCTTTGTCCTTCTCTTTATCACCCTAAAACCCTGGTCCTCCTCCTCCTCCTACCTTGATACTCAGTCTTAAACGGTAAAACCTTACATAAATAAGGATGGTTATGTAATGGTCGCAATATTAAGCAAATATTCATTGTTGTTTCCTACTAATAGGATTGGGTGAGCACATGTGCCATGGTGATAATGGGCCGCATCTAGGTTATAGCATGCATGTGTGTGTCTCTTTGTGTGTGCATATGTGATTAAGTGTATGTTCTCACATGTATACTTTACTGTTGCGGAGTCTGAGTGGGGAAGTGACCTTGAATATCCCCCCCCCCCTCCAAAAAAAGAAAGCTCACACGTGCAGTGCATACACACACACACGCACACAGAGACACATATATATATATACACATAAAACTTCTCTTCTTATTTTATATGTAGATTCAAAGGGGGATCAAGTGAAGCACACAGGGAGGATGAACTCTGGGTTCTCCACATTGTCAACTAAGGCTATTTGAAGTTACACATAACCCAGTTACAGGAAAATTACTGAATGCGAGTGTGTGCATGAACACATGCATGTGAAGTTTTTTAGAAAGAGACAGAGATGAATGGAGGAAAAGGTGGAGAGAGTGAATGAGAATGGAAAATGGAAGTCAGTGAAAGAAGAATTAAGTGAAGGAAAGAGGAAAGCTCAAAGGAAGAAGAAAGAGAGATTAAGACTCCTGTCTTTTTAAGCGATATATATATAAATATACTTCTCATCTATATGTCTCCTAGAGTGGGAGGGAGACAGTGTAAGAGACAGGCTATTGTCCTCAGGGACAGTATTGGCTCTTTGTCCAGCTTGCTTGACACTGGTGTCGCTGTCACCAAGCCACACTAACCCACCGCACGGAGGGAGGGAGGGAGGGAGGGAGAGAGAGAGAGAGAGAGAGAGAGAGAGAGAGAGAGAGAGAGAGAGAGAGAGAGAGAGAGAGAGAGAGAGAGAGAGAGAGAGAGAGAGTAAATTCAAAATTCAAACAGCATTTTATTTCCACCCAAACTCTCAGGTCAGTTTGGAGAATTTTGAAGTCTCAGCTGAAAAGATAAATAGGACCATAAACTGAAGGAAAAAACACCATCAACAAGGAGAAATAATGACTGAGAAAGATGCTGATTTTTGTGTAGGATGAATTATATGAGGTGAGGTCATATTTTAGATGTTGGACCTACAGTGTAATGCCAAAAAATATGGCACCTATCACACCTTTCCCTAATACTTTTGTGGACTTTTAGCCTGAGTCCCTTAGTTTTAATGAAAGGAAATTTAAGGCTACTAGGTACATTGACTTGCAGCCTATGAAAGCTTGTTGACACTGGAAACAGCAGTTGGCAGAGGACTCACCACAAACTCCATTTAGTAGCAGCTCTGTAGCTGTTAATTGAATCACACAGTCTAATTAGCCCAGTTTTAATTGAAGTGTTCAATTTTTCCCTTTTTCCATCTCAGTCTTTGTGATGACACTATTGTGTCCATATGGACATCCTTGTCCTAAGTTAGAACATCTACAGTTCATTGACAAATTGGTGACGTTGACAACCCCAGAGCAGACAATGTATAGACTGTTCAGTCAGATTGTTTTTTCAAAATGCAATGATATTTTTAATGGTAGTGTGTTTCAGCAACAAATAGTTTATTTGCTCACAAAGAGAGTCACCACAAGAAGGTTTTTCCCAGTTTATGTGAAAGGTCACTTATGTTATAGCAGGAGAGTTATATTATAGCATATTCTCACTCATGGTTTCATGCTTGTTAATTTTGTTATTCCCATTCAGTTTGTCCAGTTTGATGACACTTGGATGGAAACAGACCAACAAACACAGACCAGAGCAAAAAAAACAAAAAAATTGGTGCTAAATCAAATCCCTAGGACAAATAAATGACCTCAAATTTAAATAGGATTTCATCATCAAAACACCAGTCTCATGTTCTTTCCAAAACACGAGGAAATGAAGTGAAATGATAGGTGGAGGAAGAGAAAGAGCATGAAAAGCATCTAGTGGAACCGGAGACCAAGGGAGAGAAATGTAAGAAATTCTTGATCCGTGTGTCGTATGTTGTGCCATTTACCCCCCTTGAATGTTGATCTGATGGAGCAGTCGAATAACAGATGGGTGTGGAGGGATGTTTTTGCCAAATGTTTACATTAATCGCAGAGACGTGGATCAGAGAGGTGTCACGTTGCAGCGGGGCACCGAGCCATCCTTCTGATGTTGTCATCGGATAAGCCCCCCCTGAGGTTGTTCATTTCCCTTGATGAGCACAGAAAAAACTGAGAAATAGAAGAGCGGACGGAGGGGGAGAGAAAAGATTTGATATTGGAAAGATTTGGAAAGCAACGTCATTGGCAGATATAAGGAGGCGTGGAAAGGATGTTGAGAAGGAAAGAAACTAGCAATGAGGAAGTCATAGAAGAAGGAATATAATCAGAAACCAAAGGACAATTAGCTGATTATTATTAGATGAAGTATCATTGTCTGTTCTGTCAGTAGGTGTAGCAGCAGTGATGACAGTGGAGTGGAACCATAAAAACAGCTTTCTGCCCTCGGTGCTCCCAGCGGTGCCCTCGCTGGCTTTTATTGATCAAGAAGTAATCATCTGCTGTCACACTGACTCACTCATCCATTTAGATATGAACTGAAAATTATAATTTTAACATCCAAACCCAAACTTTTGAAGTTTGACTCGACATTAAACCTTAGAACTACCTCCTGGTCATTAACTTTCATGAGTCTGAACCCTAATGTGTTTCCTTTAGTAGTTAAAGAGCCAAATAAAACCTTTTAACAGACCACAGCACATATGCATTCTGGATGTGCCTCTTCAAGTGCTCTATTGAAGAGGAGTGACTTTTGGAGCTCCCTGTAAAGTTAACACAGTTCTGTAGTTAAACGTATTGTTGTTTTCATTTTGAGGCTGTAGTTTGTGCTGTTGTTGCTCTCAAATCGGTCAACCAGTATCGTACCGCATCACACGAGCCCCGTGTCTATTTTTCTGACCACTGTATGCATTAAAATAAAATTTTCCATTTAAACTTTTCGTACAGCACATGTCCAAATAATTCAATCTGACCTGTTTGGGAAGTTATAACCTTTGATTAATGAGTAGAATATAAAGCTCATTTCGGTGAGCTGATGATGCCTGGCTCCAGTGATGAACCTGCCAAATGTCTGTGGAGTTGGAAAGGTTAAAAAGCCACTTTACCAAACTTATTGAAAAGTGTATCTCCTCACTTCTGCAGCGTGTGAACAGATAACAGATAGTTGAGATGAACTATTCTTTTCCTCAGGACTCTGAATGTGAAAGGAATGTTGTTTGTGGTGTTCATAGCATTGAAAGTGGCATTTTGAAAGTCCACAGAGCATGATGTCAGCTGTTTTTACAGGCACCATCTCTCAACTAGAAAGTATTTCCAATGAAAACTGAGTGCATTAACAAGGACATGGTTTCTGGAAACACTTCCGATGAGTTTTCCAAAGGTAATTTTTCAATACTTTGAGCACCGCAGATGATTTGGGTGGTCTCCATCCTTATGATCAAAGTCAAGCTGGGACTGATTTCCCCAAGATTAGTAGATGAATCCACTCAAACAATGAACACACACGCGCGCACACACACACACTCACTCTGGATGTACAGACAGTGTCCTTGCCTCAACACCACATGTGGAAATGTCTTCCATGTGTGGTTACTGTCTGGGCTGCGACCACGGGTCCTTGGTCTCCTTATGCCTGCCAAAGCAGGGTCCGGGAGTTTGATTGACTTGTGCCTTGACTCACTCTGGCTTCCAGGAACTCTCTACCATCAATACACATCATCATCATTTGCCAGCCGTGTGTGTCCGCGTTTGTGCTTTTTGTGTGTCTTTGTGTGCCTTCTCAACCAGTGCAGTGCAGTGTGTCTTTCTGCTAAATCACATGGTTCGACTTTTCCCCCGCGTGCTTGCTGCTTGGCCTATTTCCATGGTAACTAGCCGAAGATGTGGGGACACACGCACACGCATTCACACACACAAATGCAGGTCACATAAACAGCGCTTGTGCGAGGGCTTTCCAGAGCGATCTCAGTTGTGTGTGGCTGTAGGGTGCAGTCAGAGAGAGAGGATGTGTGATCACACACTCCACAGGCTCAGTGGGAGACACACGCACACACACACACTATATGCTGAGACAGAAGCTCAGGATGCTTTGCTGTGGAGGAAAAATGGCACACAGGGGCATGCCAGCCAAATCCTTTTATAAATCCTCTGGCAATTTGGATTTGTTTGTTTATGGATGAATGTATCGAACACGGATTTCTGGGTTTTTTTCATGTAGATAGATAGAGAGATAGAGAGACTGAAAAGTAGATGAACTGACGTTGCAGTTTTGCCATCTAACAGTTGCATAATGTTTCCTTTCATATTTGCTCTGATGCATTTTACTTGCCACGACATCCCCTCTACCTCCGTCCCACCCCCTCATCACCCCATCTTGCCACCCAGTGTTGCCATCACCATGGCGACAGCCCACGCTACTTGCCTGCTCACCGCAGCATCCCTGCGCCCGCTGGCCTTTTGCCAAGAGGGCTGCTGTGGCGGCAACGCTACCCGACAACCAGGCAAGGGAGCTTTGCCAAAAATGGGGAAGCTATAGGGGAAGGAAGGGAGGGAGGGAAGATGGGGGCACTGCGGATTTGTTAGTTACTGCCCTGTGGTGTTATGCAACTTCATGTACACACACCCACACACACATACTGTCTAGTTATAAACACACACGGACTGCCTCATTTTTTTTCTCATCTGACGCACTCTCGTCCGGAAACTGTGCACTGTAATGCTGCACCACTATAAGCTCCAGATAAAGTCCCTAAGTACTGATTATAAAATGACATAACAGATTTCTCCAAGCGGCCTCTATGTCATATCATTGATGCAGCCTGACTATCATTGTTCATGTGATGATTGTCATGATTCCTGGTGCAAAAGCACTCAAAACGACACATTTAAAGCTGCAGTTATCAATGTTTTGGAAGGTAAGCAAATGGCATCCTTCAGAAGACCGGCAGGAGGAAGAATGAGCTCTGTTTTGTTCTCAAACAACAACTAATAAAAATATCTAGCTCTTTAGTTTCTGGATTTTCAGCTTTCCTTGCTAACTCTATGGTGTTTGTCTCTATAAGATTAAAACCTGTAGTGCTGCAAAGTTGGCTGTGAAACTGACTGTTCACAAAATTATTGACTAACCCATTTTAGAACTCAGTTGCTTTAATGAAATACAATTCAAAAACTATTTAAAATGTTCCCATTCATGCTACACATATATGATAATCAACTTAATTTTGTTGTTGGCTTGTTATTTATGTAGAGATAAATTCTCACATCAAATGGTGGAAGGAGAGTTTTTGCCTTTTTTAGTTCCCCTGAAAGCTTTAATAGTTCATCGTCAGTCTTGTTCTTTTGGGGTTTTTATGACTTTATGCCACTAACAGTAAGTCAACAGGAAGTAGTGAAGGGAAAGCGAGGAATGACATGCAGCATAGGTCCCCAGGTTGGAGTCAAACCTGAAATGCTGCAATAACATAGCATGCGCGTTAACCACTCAACCACCCACGCTTCATTTTGTTAGTTTTCAGTGCCGCCGTTGTCTGTTCACAACAGTGACATTAAATGTAAATGTAGTTCTTGCTGTGTTGTTTGAGCAATCCTAACAACTTGATCTTTTTGTTTTACAGGAAGAGTAAAAGAGAGGAGAGTGTTGGGGTCTCCACATGGGAGCAGCAGTGCTGCCTAATCAACATTTATGTGACAAGAGCTGCCAAAGGACGACTTGGACTCGTTGTCATGTCCTCAAACGCTGACTGGTAAATCCAAGAAGCTAAAAAAAAAAAAAAAAAAAAAAAAAAGCCAACTGCTGGCTCCAGCAAGTGGACAGATTTTAAAGTAAAAACGTGGTTGGCGAGGGGGAGGGTTGTATGGGTGCCAGCTCCAAATTCAAGATACAGCGCCTCTCTCCGATCCACCGCCGCCACCTCCCTCGTCGCCCTCCCTCCATTTCGTCCTCTGCTTTTATTTCATTCTCACTCTTTCTCTCTCATGGGAGTGACATAGAGGCCGTTGCTTGGTCTGCTGCCCCGCCCCTACCCCCCCTCACCGTGGAAACGGGGGCGTCCAGGTAGTGATGTCGTGGAAGAGGAACTACTTTGCGTCGGGTGGCGGAGCGGTAGGCGGGGTGCAGGGGCTGGTGACCCCGAGAACCATGACCTCTATTGCACCCAGCAAAGGCCTGAGCAATGAGCCGGGACAGAACAGCTGCTTCCTCAACAGCGCTCTCCAGGTCAGTTGGATAAAGACACACACACACAAATTCAGGGTGCTCAGAAAGTATTAGGAGAGTAACATGTTTATCATGGAGATATTTACAACCAGTCACTTGACCTCAATCCAACAGCTCGTGTCGGCTATTTTTAGTTGGTTGTGTTTGACTGGCAATTTTTATGCCGCTGCCTCCCAAAAAAAAAAAAAAAAAAAAAAAAAAAAAAAAAAAAGTCAGTGCAAACTTTTTCCACACGCACTGAATAGCAGACCTCAGATTAAAAAAAAACAACAACCCTAAAAACACACAAAGTGAGGGATGCTGCAGGGCACGCCAGGAGAGGCTCATGAGAGGATGTTCAATTTTGTGTGTTGGAGACACAGACAAATACAGTAAACATGAACTATTTAGATTTGTTTTGTCACTGTAACTTGTCCAATAACATTTATTACCTTTGCAAAAATGGACAGATGTGGCAAAGAACGGTGACAATTCCAAGACCGATTATCCACTGTGTGTGTGTGAACACATATTTCAGGTGAGCATCAGCGGTTTAATCAGTTAGTTGTTTTACTAGCTGCTTAAAGTTAAAGATACTGACTTTTACAGGCAGACGTGTCTGTAATATATGTAATGTAATGGGTCTGTGAATTATTGGCCAAAATGTAGCTGCACACATTCATGCACCCATACTTCACCCCCACCCTCTTCACACTGCAGTATTTAAATGCGACAGGGATGAGATTAGCGCCATGTTAAGAGGCGGTTTGCGTGTTATAGTGGGTTTTGGCACCGCTGCTCAGTCTGGCTTCAGTGTGGACATCCACTTTGTCTCTGTGTGGAGATGCTTACACTGCGCTGCTTCTGCTGCATCTCCCCCCCTCTCTCTTTTCCCTTCACACACACACACACACACACACACACACACACACAAGCTCGTCCCTCCTCCCAAGACATTCAGTTGGCACAATCATACCTACACACACACATAAATGCCTCTTGACTACTGGCTTGAAAGAGAGAGAGAGAGAGAGAGAGAGGGAAGAAGAGAGAGCGTGTACGCTGAAGAGGGAGGGAGGTGATGGGGCAGAAGCTTAAGGAGAGTTGAAGAGAGCAGAGGGGTTGATGAGAAGAAGAAAAGTTACTGGAAGAGGAGAAGAGAAGAAAGAGGGATGAGGAGTATACAGTATGAAAAAGCTGATGAGAAGACTAAAGAGGATACCGCTGGGAGAAAGAGTGGAATTAAAGAGTCAAATAAGGTAAGAGGAGTGCTTGTGGTGAAAGGAAGATGGAGATGGGGAGAAGATGAGGGAGAGAAAAGAGGGAAGGATGGAGCGACAAATGAAGAGACAAAGTGAAGGACAGAAAGTTTATTTTCTGTGAGATGAAGAACATGTCTCAACAAAGGCAAAGCAGCTTGGATGGGGAGGGAAGTGGGCCACCTCAAGGACACACACACATGTACACACGCATACATACATACACACAGAGGAGGGGGGGGGTGTTTAACAGGACGAAGGAGGATAAACCCAGAGAGCGCTGAAGTCCTGAGACGCTTAGAGACTGTTTCACTGTATGTCAGCGTGCGTGCATACAGGTGAAGTTTGAGACAAATAATCAGGGGTCAAAGTTCAGTTTAGATCAGATTCAGATGACATCTTAACATTGTTATCACTGTTGCGCAAAGATTTTCAGGTTACAATGATAGAAAATATAAAAAAAAGCATCAACTTCTGACCTTCAGGAGACAGAACTCAGAGTCAATGTTCTGAATTTTTCCTTAAAAAGACTTTCTGATGAATAATTGACTATCAAAACTGATTGAAATGATCTGCTTGACTGAAGCAAACGCTGTGGGTTTATCATAATGTCTAACCATGCATTGGTACAGTAGTGCATTGCTCCCTTGCCCTGGGGGCCCCTTGAGCAAGGCATTGACCCCCCCGCTTCCTCCCCTCCCCTGCTGCTGCAGTGGCGCTGCTGGGTGGCGGCAGCATCTTCAGCAACTTCTGTTGTGTGTAATGAGAGTGAAGGAAGATGCTGTGAGGTGAAGTGTGTGTTCTGTACGAGCTCAGCAACTTTTCACAGTGAAAACGCAGGTAGGAATAAAAACCTAAAGGAGGGCGATGATGACACACATGGGGTCACTCAGGAGGATGCAGTGTGTGTATTTGTGTGTGATACAGTCTATGCAGGAAAAGTGAGCATGATAATAGTGAAGAAAACATTTACGCTCACAATTTTGACTGTACTCGCATTAATTGTAAAAATTCAGAGTTTCAGAGAGGAATCAAAAGTGCCACAGCTGTGTTTGTGTGCTTGTGTCAGTAGGAAATGGACATTATGTGTATGACATCCTGCAAGCAAATCCGTCTTGTTTCTGTCTATAGGATAAATTCACAATATGCTGCAAAATCACTTAAACAGATCTTTTTGAACCTTTAAATTCAACTTATTTGATGATGACATTTTCACATTAATCTGTACAGTGGCACAGAAACTACAAATCTAACACAGAACACTAAAATGTTAATACTTTGTTTTGCTCCCTGAGTCATTACAGAGCTGATTCCAATAATTGCTCAGGCAGAGAGGTGAATAGGACCAGATAATATTCACTGCACAGTGTTTTTATTGTGTCCAGCTTTTGAGTGGCACTGCAGCTGGATCAATACAAAGAAAACACTGATTGGTGTTTTCTACCTGAATACCCTGTTTGAGTACATGTGTTAGAGGATACAGGAGCATTTACTGCAGAGATAGCTTTACACTTTTGTTTTGCTGTTTGCTCGAGGTTTGCGTCCCAATTTTTTCCCATGATGGATTTCGCAAGATGCATAATGGCGACAGCAGGTCAACACAACAGAACAACAGAAAAAAGCATTTTGGGGGGGGGGGGTTGATGTTTGCACTAAGAAACGAAACTCAGCTACACAGCAGGGAATTTGAAAGCAAAAAGCGGGTTGTACTGTACCATTCGGCGGCCTGTGAAAGAATTGGGAGCAGGTATGAAGGTCGATGTGGAGGTCAGGTTATGATGAGAGAGTGTAGATGCTGCAGGGCTGGGAATGAATAGCAGGAATGTCTGCAAAGGCCCTTTTTCCACTGAGAATATTTAAACACCACAGTGGGAAAACTGCAGGTGTGAATAATAAAATCAAAGGTGGCTGTATTCCACTCAGCTGTCTCAGTTTTTAGAGTCCTGGTGGTGTGCATGCTGGGTCACTTTCACACTGTCATGGTTTGCTGGGCCCCTTGCAAAGAAGGGAGCCATTGGCCTTGTTTTAATGACACATGGGATTTTTGTGCTACGACAGGTAAAAATGTCATGAAGCAGCACGATGTGATAATGTGACATGCACAAGGAAGAGATGAATTAGCTTGTGTGTGATAATAGAAGACAGGAAAAGGAGGAACTTCATTCATGGGATGTATAAAATCAACCAACAGTAATAATGGGTATGTAGCTTGTTAGATACATCCTTATATAATTTCTATACTGAATATGAATGGCGACTAATTTGAATGTGACTGGAGTTAATGGCACTGATCAATTAACACATACCACCCCAGTGACATTTCCCGTCGTTAATGTGTCTCTAATTTGCTTCACGTTTGTGTAGTAAAAGTATTGAGCGTTTAGACTTTGTAGATTATTCTGTATTCACAATTTTGTGGTATCTTGTGCGCATCAGTAATTGTTTAGAATTATACGTACCTAAGGGGACTTTAAGTTCTAACTAATGGCTTTATTTGTGTGTCATAACTTTCCTATCTAGATGTGTAGTTCAGTACTCACTCAGAAATTTGAATCTAAAAAATCTTGATCTTGTTCTCTATCTTCACTTCACAGTAAAGACCAGCAGAGCATTGGGACCAAAATACACTTTACAACTCTTCATTTGTGCTTCTGTTAAACTTCGTTTTCCCATTTATTATTACTTCATCATTGTCACTTGTGGCCACAGTTGCTGTTAATCAGTACTTTTAATCAGGACTTTAAAGTCCCTCAGAGCAACGAGCGTCCCCAATTTGAGTTTCCTTTGTGATTCATCCCAGTTGTGAGCTGTACCCGTTCTGAGTTGGTATAAGAAAACCTTAAGAGCTAACCTCTGCTGTGAGCTGGTGTCACGGTTATTCAATTTAAGCTGAAAGGTCTATTCCTTAAGATTTCAGATGTGGTTGATTTGATAAAGCCTGTTGTTGCCATGGGAACGACGAGAAAGGTGTAATAGCTCTCATTGGGCAGGTGCTCTGCAGATTATGGTTTTGCACTTACTGGGCTGACAAACGCATTGTGTCTCTTGTGACCACTTCGCTGTGAGAGCCATCCGGTCTTTCAGCATGTAAACGCTTTTAATCTCTCTTCTGCTTTTAGTATTTGCAGTAACTTTATCCAGCTCTGACCTGGTGCAAAGGGAATGAAGAGTAAACAATGAGGCTGGTAGGAATGAGATGGAATAACACTGGATATGTCTCATCTCCTATGAACATCTTGTGTCCAGGCAGCTAATCTGAATCCAGTACAGGAATGGCAGACTGCACCAAACACTACTACATATAGAGGCTATCACTCCATTTAAATACCTTAAACGGCTAAAACTAAATAAAAGCAGACTATGCACTTTAACAAATAATAGGGTTGGATTTCATAAAACATTCTCAAGTGTTGAGAATATATTTGCTGTTTTTAAGTACCAAAAAACATCTCTGTGTCTTTTTACATTTACTGTTTTCTGAATAAATTGCTTGAATACAAATATAATAGATTTCAGATAAACACTCAGAGAAACTGCGGCATGGCTCAGTGGTTGGCGCTGCCTCACAGCAAGAAGGCTGGTCCGGCTTCAAACTGTTTCCATGTCACTGTGGACTTAGAGCTTTGATAAATTCACAGTAATTGTTAAATTAGATCTGCTTTTCAATAAAAAAAAAAACATGTAGACATCCTTCTTTTTACCATGTAGGACCATTCACATATAAAAATGTTGACACTCCACGATTATTTACATTTTCACCCAAATATCAATGACAACACGCAGCTGGAAAAGGACAACTTCTTCAAAACATGAGCTGATGAGGTCAATTTATATCCTGTGTATGTTTTCATCACTTTTTGAATTTGCTAGTTTTTCGTGATATAGTTTTTTTATTTTATTTATTTATTTATTTTTTTTACTCTCCCTGCAAGAAACTCCTGCAGTATTTCCATTGTTCTCAAGCCAAGTGAGAAAAGGCAAGAGAGAGGAAGGAATGATACAAATGGTAGAGGAGCACAGAAAGACGAGGGATGTGCTTTAAGGAGTAGGAAAAGAGATAGATAGATAGATAATAATAAAGAGAGATGGGCATGGAGGGAGTGTGCCCTCCTTGTGGCTGCTGCAGTGCTGTGCAGGGAGCCGATTCATCACGACCAAATAAACTACAGAGAGAGGAGGGGAAACAGAGGGGGGAAAGATAGAACGCATACACTGGCGTCAGCATGCAGTCTGTCATCCCCCACCCCTTCTTTCTTCCACCCATCACTCTCTCCTTAAAACACACACACACACACACACACTGTATTGTATTGCTCAGGTTGCCATATATATTGGTTTTATGTTTGTGTGTGTGAGAGACTTCGTAGTGTACTTGCACACTCTTAGTGTGGGTGGTCCTGTGCTGCAGATTTCAGCCGAAGCCTGAAGGACAGTGGTGTGTCAATATTATCTTTCAGCATGCTGAATGAATGTACTAAGAGCTCTTTCCCCTAATTATGCACTACAGAGAGAGAGAGAGAGGAAGACAGGAGGACCACTTCTTCGTTACTTTCATGCGTTCTTCTGTATTTCTTTGGCTTCATGACGGTTGTTTTCTGTTCGTCTGTCCTGCTGAATCTCTGTCTCCCTTTTGTTGCTGAAAATAAGTAGAAAACACGCTCAGCGGGAGCAGTTGGCGAAAAAAACAATTAGCTGAAAATGGCTGAAAGCCACATAGAGCTGAAGTCTACAGTGGTGATTCTCTGCAACCCTCTCACATTACAGGAAGACATGTGATTCAATTTTAGTAAGGCTTAATGTCTTTTACAGCCACAGGAAAACCTGATTGTGAATCTATACATTCAAATGAAATGAAATCATGAACAGCTGATGACAAGCCAGACGCTGGGATTATAGCACGTAATTAAATGGGAAGGCAGTTTGTGCTCTGTGATCTCAGGGCTTAGGTGGAGATGCAGTTTTGTTTTGGTTTCATTAGAAAGGTCCTTTCACGAGAACAAAAGACAAGCTGTTGATAAAAATAACTAGCATTTACACATTATCCAGATAATTACACAGCATCAGCAGCCCCCAAACTTTTTCATCCCGCAGTCCTGCTCTCCTTCTGTTCATGATAACATTTCATTTCAAATATTACCATCGCTTGCGCCATCAGTCACCGCTTCAATTTACTGCGGAGGCCCAACTGTGAACCGTCACGTCGTCAGTCTTAACTGAGGCATAAACTGTATGTTAAATGGGGCTTTAAATGTCGCAGCTGTGATGATTATTATTGATTATACTGGCCTAAAAATGTAATTTAAAACAACAAAAGCACATTCATGTAAATATTTGCTCATTGGGACACATTATTAAAAAGTTCCAGTACATTTAAAAAAAAAAAAAAAAAAAAGTCAACAAATCTTGTGGCATATCCTTAAATGGGCCCATCTACATACGGATCATGACATTGGACTTCCTGCTTTAGCACCATCTTGATAAATAGCAGCATCATGTGAAGTGATGTGTTAAGGGTTACTGTGACCTGGGAAATCCACAGGATAATTACTCATCCAACAGAATTAATAATTAAACAAAAACAACAAACTTTAACAAACAGCAGCTGCTTTGTCGAAAAAGTACAACGTTTGAACAATGTACAGTCGGACAAAGATTAAAGAGAGAAAAAACAGGCCTTCGTTCCGTTGGGAGATGGATTTGTGTGTCTAACAACAACATATATCCCATTAAAATTATTATTTTTACTTCCAGTTTGCCTGTGTGTAAAACTGATTGTTTCGCCCTCCAGGTCCTGTGGCACCTCGACATCTTTCGCCGGAGCTTTCGCCAGCTGACCACACACAAGTGCATGGAGGACTCGTGCATCTTCTGCGCTTTAAAGGTAAAGAAATTCACGTCTGTGCCGTCTCACGGCTCGTGTTGATCGGCCGTCACTCTGTTGTTTCTCACTCCTGCGACTCTCTCAGATTATTCATACCTCTAAAAGCACAGTGACCCAGTTTTTACTCAGATTTGCTGTCGAGCAAGTTTAAGTGTCTGAAGGTAACAGCATAGTAGTTCTAACTAACTACAAATTTTCGCTGTTTTATTTCCTGTTTATTACCCGTGTTCAATACACAAACATTGGTATAAAGTGCATTTTCTGAAGCGATGTACTTGCAATGCACAATGAGGGACTAGTACTTTGTGTTTCTGTGTGTATTTTCCTAGATTTTTTACATCTCCCCCTCCACATTTTAGAAGGATATATTTTCTTTTTACTTTAGTACATTTACCTGAATAGAGTAACATAAAATTGTGTCATCACTAATAAGTTCTTTCCTTTTCCCTTCTTTTCTCCCGTCTATTTATCCTTCCCTCCATTTTAAATGAAAGCCACGTGAAGGTCCCAAAAACACAAGACGACATGTTACAGTAAATTTGAAGGACTGAAGCACAAACAGCAAATTTGACCTCCTAGAATGCAAATGAAATAAGACTAATAGACATAAAAAGTAGAAAAGTCCCTGGAATCAGAGATGTAAAGGAGGCTGCGCGCATCATTAATTTTAAGCTTTTGGCAAAATAAGGTCTAAATAACATCTTTGACCCTTCCGAAAAGCGCAGAACAATCCTTGAAGCACAAACAAAGCCCGAGGCCAACACAACTCCGTACTCTTGTTTGGAAATACCCGTTGGTGGGAGAGATCAGTCTGCTAATAAACACAGCAGGGGAGATTCCTGCAGCAGATTATGACACTTCTCTCCAAAACTTTTAATTACTCGTTTCTAAAATGGAGAATCAGACAAGCTTCCAACATTCAGCCAATAACAAGCACCTGCTTCAGTTACACACTACACATAATACAATTAACAAATAGAGAAGTACAGTACTGTAGTTTAACGGGTATATAATGATCCGTGTGTGTCAGTTTGAACCACTGCACCTCTAACTGCTCATCGCTGTTAATCATTCCACCGTGTCCATTTATATACCACTAAAATTCAACAGCAAATATGTGTTGTGGTAAATAATTGCTGCCTGAATTATATTCAGGGGTAAAGGTTTTTTTGTTTGTTTGTTTTTTTTTGATTGTTACATGATGTTCACACCTGTGAAATAAATCTGCTTGAGGAATAAAAGTAAATTTAAACTAACGCAAGTGTAATGGTAAATGATTACGACATTAAGATATGAGCAGTGACGTAACACAAAGACACACAGCAAATGTGCTCTTGTCAACATCTGGTGTCTCGTCTAGTCTGGTCTGATCTGGTCTAGTCTGTACTCTCTGCAGGGGTCCGGTCTCTGGTCTGGTCTAGTCTCTGGGGTGGTCCCATCTCTGGAGGGATCCAGTCTCTGGTCTAGTCTGGTCTGATCTGGTCTAGTCTTTACTCTCTGCAGGGGTGCGGTGTCTGGTCTGGTCTAGTCTGGTCCGGTCTAGTCTCTGGGGGGTCTGGTGTCTCATCTAGTCTGGTCTGATCTGGTCAGTCCGGTCTCTGGTCTAGTCTCTGGGGGGTCCAGTGTCTAGTTTGGTCTGATCTAGTCTAGTCTCTTGTCTCGTTTAGTCTGGTGTGATCTGGTCTAGTCTCTGGGGAGGTCCCATCTCTGGTCTAGTCTGGTCAAGTCTCTAGTCTCTGCAGGGGTCCGGTCTCTGGTCTGGTCTAGTCTCTAGTCTCTAGAGGGATCCGGTCTAGTCTGGTCGCCGTTCCTTGTAGCCCATCACTTGCTGCCAATTAACCAATTAACCTAGAATTAACCGGGAATCGAACTGCGCCCTTCTTATTGCTCGGCGACATCACTAACCACTACGCCACCGTGCTGCTCAGCACATACATTTACATCACGTCACCAATTAACCCAGACATGTTCCGATGCCCCCAGTGGGAATCGAACGGCGGCTACTATGCTCAAGTCACCACATTCATTCATTCATTGGTAGGGGGGTGTGCATTATGAGTGACCCCCGCAGAGTATTTTCCCGACAGATACGTTCCTTTTTATTCCAGGAAAAAAACAACAACAAAAAAAAAACTTTTATGTAAAATGTCGTCCAGTTCCGTGTTATTCCGTGTTTATTTTTAATGTCTAATTCCGTGATTCTGTGATGGCAGATTTTATATGAACCTATTTACTGAATGCCCGGCGAGACCGAGCTTCACATGAGCAAAATGAGGAACCCATGTTTAACTGCACTATTTTTATTTATTTTTTTAATAAAGAGACACTTTTATTTTTGCTACTCAAGCAATATGTGATATTGTTTTTATGCAACAGTTGCAACAATTCCATCTAAGCATGGATAAATGTTGAAAACTTAATAAATGTGAAAAAGACACTTAAATGTCTCCATTTGTCATTCTGTCTTGCAGAGCAGACTGGAGTAGATCATGAGGATCCTTTGCACACCTATAGATTGAAGCAGAAATCATTATGAATCAAATCATTATGAATCAAATCATTTTGAATCGAATCGTAGCCCCAAAAATTGGAATCGAATGGAATCGTGAGATAGTTTGAGATAATCGTGAGTTTCCTACCCCTACTAAAGAGCTAACAGCACATGTAAAAGCTTTTATAGCATAGTTACAGGTTGTTGTGTTCCTGTTGTGTTGATAGATAGTAGCCAAACACAAGATGAAGGTCTGTAACATCATGAAACCCTCATAATGAAGGCGCCTCATGCAGCCTCTGCTCTGGCCATTTGTTGCATCAGTAATGACAAATAATTGTATGAGTGAAGGGAAGAATTGTGTGTTATGTGCTGTAGTGTAGTGTAGTTGTGTGTGTGTGTGTGTGTGTGTGTGTGTGTGTGTGTATAGCAGTGCCGATATGTGTGTTCTACACGCTGTTGTGTCTCAAGCGCTTCTCTGTAATTAATTGGCTGACTGAAAGCGCTGAGCTAGCAGAGCTCACGCTGGGATGCTACACACACACACACACACACACACAGACACACAGTCTCAAACATATTACACTCACGCACATGCACACAAATCTTACTCGCTAACATTACACTGTTACACCCACGCACCTCTAGAGTCTCGCAAATCTTTCTTACCACGCTGGGATGCCACACACACACTCACACATCTTCAGGATTTTGGGCGTGTTGTGTGTGAGTCAGCGGGGGGTGTGCGAATCAAAGGTACTTTAAGTGTTTGCATTTTTAGTTTTCATTATCCGTCCTGTCACCGTCTTTGCTTTGTCGGAGAGAAACAGATGTAACATCGCTCCAAAAGTCAGTCTAGCTGTTGTCCCCAAGGCCGCCGAGATAAAAGTCTTCGTATAACCAGGGGAGACACACACCAAATGAACTCTAATGGCGTGTTAAATTTTTCAAACGCCCATTTTGTAGAAGCAAAGAGATAAGGGATCATTATGGGTGCTGTTATTTTTTTTTTTTAGAGGGATTGTGTTTGAATTCTGGGCTTATCTGCAGCAGATGAAGAGGCTCCACTGTTGTAGTAAACATAAGTTCAGAGGCTGCCTGTGGCCATCCCTCTAGAAATCACTGCAACACTTTATCTCGCTCAACAGCAAAACCTTCACACACACTTAGATGCAGATACCTGAACACACACAGACACACACACACACACACACACACACACACACACTGCAAAGAAAAGGTTGGGAGAAGATGAGAAAATGGGAGCGAAGGAAGGAGAAAGATGAATGAATGTGGTAGTTGGTGTGGATGGCTCCTGTCTTCACACTTACACAGGTGAACACACACACACACACACACACACACACACACACACACACCTCCTTCTTTTACTCACTCAGCCTCATCCCTCCCTGTTCTCCTCTCCTTCTTCCCTCCCTCCCTCTCTCTGTAGGGTATATTCCCCCTCCATTCTCCTTGGCGCATTGCTGCAGTCAGCATAGCCACCATAACACTCACACACACACACCCTATTGCTCACACATTGCCTTCTCCTCCTCTCTTTCTCAACCCCCCCAACACTGTCTCTCTCTCTCTCTCTCTCTCTCTCTCTCTCACACACACACACACACACACACACACTCAGTCGTCGGCACAACTGCATTACCTTTCCCTTTGCCAGCCTTCAGCCTGCACACACTAACAGACTCCAGTCTATTGTTATGAAACATTTTCACTCCACACGATCTCAACCGTCTTTAGCTTCACTGTCTTTACCTGCCTCCAAAAATGTCATATGACATCTGAGGCGCTGAGAAAACCAAACACACGTAAGGGAAATAAAACTCCAGTCCAGGAACTGTTTACTCGTCTGAATTACTCACAGATTTCGTCTGACTCCTAATGGATTGTGTGAGCTGAACGCTTGGCTGGAAGATTTGAGCTCTCATTAGCTTCATGTTATACGTTTGCTAAGTAAAACCTTGTGTCCAAGGTGGAGTTGTGGTTAAGGAAAGCAAAGTTTTTGCTCATGTTTTGGTTTGGTAATCAGTCTGGGAATGTGAGGCCACAGCAGAAACTTACATGTACTCAGTATATTTGCTTTGCCAAATAGGTTTGGGAGGAAAGTGGACTCTGCTCACTGGCAGTTATTTTTCATATACAGAAAGTGTGACATCCCTATATTGGATAGCAGCCATGGGGTCGAGGTTTGAGTTGATGGACTCTGTCAAAATAGTTGCTGTTCTTTGGGAGAGTGCATAATGTCAATCGAATTTCTCACAAGGGACTGCTGATTTTCTTGTTATTTATCATTGTATGACGAATATAATTGGACTGTTGGCTGAACGAAACATGACTTTGGACTACATAATGATGTTTCATCCGCTACATTATTAAACAACGGAGCTCAAAAAGAATCTGTTGATTAATCGACGATGAATATTCTAGTTATTCACCAATCAAAAAGTTGGTAGTTTGATTCCTCTCGACATTTTAAAGTGTCTTTTGGAAAGATACTGAATCTTAATTGATGATGTGTCATTGCAATGTGTTGAATGTGTGAAACAGTCTGAGTGTGTGTGGTTGTGTGTGAATGTGGCTTCCAAAGCAGTGACTCTTCTTGACACTGAGCCACTGTCTTACAGTAACCACTGAAGCCCACCAGCTGTGACTGAGCTGTGATTTTCCATCAGTGCTGCTGTCTGACTTACTCACAACTTCAGCTCACTCAGTGCAGCATCTGACCTGAAGCAGGATTTTGTATTTTGAAGAATTTGTTTTTTTTATTATTTCATACAATTTAAAAAAATTTCAGGATCAAGTTTTTTTTTTTTCTGTGTGTATGAAACTAAAACTTAGTGGACACTGTAAATGTTCAGTTTAGATTCAGATTAAAAACTCACAACATTAGTGTACATTCTTATTCATGATGCAAAATGTATTATTTGTGAATTTTTTCCCTCAGGGATCAATGAAGTCTATAAAGCTGCAGCTACAGATTATGTTCATTAGCTGTTAATCTGCCATTATTTTCTCATTTAATCAGTCAGTTTCTTTAAGCCTAAGGTGGTCTTCAAATGTCTTGTTTTTTCCATTTAATGTTACCAAAACCAGAGATTTTGTGTTTACCACCACAGATGTTATAATAACATCATAATTTAACAGCTTGAACTATTTTCTCATCATGAAAATCGATCCCTTTTCCGCTGATCAATGAATCAACTGATATTTCACACACGTTTATAAACACTTCAACCAGAACGATTCACTCCACAAGTGCTTAACATACGAAATAGTCGCTGTGAACATCCTCCATTCAAATGACTGACGAGTGATCACAAAGGTTTTCATGGTGGGGACGTTTAGTTTCAGGGTAGCTACATTGAAAATGTACTTTACGCAGGCTGAGATTCGGGAGGTGTGGCCCTGATGATGACGTAGTTGTGTGACCACTGAGTCACGCCCATCCTTGGCTTTTGCATATGCTCCACACAAAGGTCAAGTGTGTGGTGGTGACAGCCTGACTAATGCATTGCCTGGACAGGTCGTCACTGTTTTAGGATGAGAGAACAGTGAGGCAAGGCTGGTCATGGACAGTAATAAAAAGCAATATTAAAATAAAAATTTAACAATTCTTTTGCCTTTCATGGACCAAAATTTTTTGTAGTTTAAGTAGTTAACTATGAATTGCTTGAATCATTTTGCAAGTTGAACAACAAGTGGGCTCCTGCGACACATAGTTGAAGTACTAGATTAAATACATGCCCTAACACTGTACATTACTCAGATGACCTCTGCAGCATGACCTACTTGTCTCCTGTGGAAAACCAGATGTTCCATGTTCATATTTTATACTCTAATACATCTAAGCACATAATTTCCATCAGTGCTTGTTCCATAATTAGCCTCTACAGGTACACACAGTAGTCAAAAGTAAATGTTCACACTTGTGGGGCACTCACTTTGCCATTTAGTAACTCCGGCTAAAATACCAGTTTGTCCCCATTTTAAAAATCCATATTGACAGAATTACTCATTTTAAAGACCTCTGCTGAGTTTGTGTACTTCATTTTACAGCTAAAATGAAGTCAGTGTGGATACAAACAGATGACGCATGTGTGCTGCTGGAGACACTGTGTTAGAATATCTTTCTGTCATTTAATATAGTGCTCATGAGCCCTCAGGACACAGAGCACCTGCTGCTCTTCAGTCCAGCCGTCTAATCAGTGATTGAATTACTGCTGTGATAGAAAACCAGGAGCTCTCAGTCCACAGCGCCGACCCGCTGCTCTGACACATCAGACTGACTTGTGTTTGTGTTTCTATTTTGCGCTGTTTTAGTATCGGTCAAAAATAGTTTTTCCTTTTTTTTCTTTTTTTTTCTTTTTTTTTACTGCTGAGAATTCTTACCAGCAAAAAATTAGGTCATTTTTATCCGTTGGCAATCCGGAGAAATGCAGCCTTGCTTTTATCTCGCCCACTGTCGATGTCTTCAGCCCGTTCTTCAGTTCAGCCTCAGTCAGAAGTTTGTCTCGCTGCATTTGTTTGAACTAATTGTTATTATCAGTTCTCATGTTCACACTTAAAACCTCTATATTCAAAGGCACTCAATCTGGATTTTCTGATTTTCAATCCACAAGTAGCCCCGCACATTGTGAATCTAAATCACATGCAGGGATTTTATATAAGGTTTGATTAAAAATGTCAAACATATGAAGCTGGTATTGAGATATATATTCAACATGAAAGATTTTACTACATTACAAGTTCAGCATCAAACTTTATTCCTTTGCTCACTAAGAACAGTAAAAAACATAACTATCTATCGCAGCTTTTCTTCTACTGAATTTGGATGCTAACCAGTTATAGAAATATCTGTGTATTTTGAGGTAACAAGTAAAAAAAACAAACAAACAACAACAACAACAAAAAAAAAAAACGCAAAAAAAAAGGATGGTTAGTGGAGATGCAAGCTGAATGGACACATGATGGATCATGAATAGATGTTCTTGGCCGAATTTTGCACAAAACTGAACAGAGGTCTGTGAAATACTTAAAATGGTCTGTTAATTCACACTGTTCAGTCCTACACGTAGAAATGATGGAAAAAGTTGCATATGGGGGTTAAATACTGGTCTGGCAGATGTCTGGATGTAAACGGTGTAAACAACTCTTTCCTCGCTGAACCACCTCCTCTTTGGCCTTGGAGCGCTGGCCTCAAAACACACTTAAGTGGCCTAGCTTTCTCTCTGAAGCTGGTTTCTGTTTTACTGTTAGAAAGCACTGTGAGAGCAGTTTTTGTCGGAGAAAAGCGCACTACAGACGCCATTTATTATTGATATGGGCTGATATTGAGGCCAGCTATTGTGCGAGGGGTTTGTTTTAGTCCGGTCTGGGTTTTGTTGTGCAGCACATTGGTCCCGACAAGTTGACACCAGTTCCTGCTGGTTCTGTTTTATGGGTCAGTTGACAGAACATGGTGCCAATTCACAGCACAAATGCATTTATGGAGGATCAGTCAGTTGGTTTCAGTCTAAATAGGAAAAAAAAAATACAACAAAAAAAAAAAAAAACCACACACACAAAATTCATGTGTGCATGGACACACTCTAATAATGCATGAGTTTTTTTGGAAAAGCAATCATGGCTCAGTGTATATTTGTAGCAGTGAAATAAAGAATTCATGTATTTCTATATGGATGTGTGTGTGTCTGTGTGTGTGTGTGTGTTTGCAGAGTATCTTTGCTCAGTTCCAGTTCAGCAGTGAGCGTGTGCTGCCTTCAGATGCATTGCGGAGCGCTCTGGCCAAGACTTTCCAAGACGAACAACGCTTTCAACTGGGCATCATGGACGACGCTGCCGAGTGCTTTGTGAGTCTGCGACATCACACGGCGACGCACGCACACACCCACACACTCCGCACACACAAAGGAGAAGTGAGGAATTGCCTAAAGGCTTACTGGAGGAACTCCCAGGTTCTTTACTGCAGTCACACAGCAGAGACACAGCAGCCTCTAAGTAATATGTTTTTGTCAAGTGTGTAACATTCAGCTTTTATTCTGACTCTGTGTGGGAGGCCACAGTTTGTGTTAAATGGTAAATTACACTGTTTTATAATGAAAGGTAGCAATTGTTAACATCGAGCATGCATCTTTGAACTGATTCAACCATATGTGACTGTTATGACCAGTGCGACAAACAATCCAAGTCACCCAGCTGATTGACAATGACTTAATTAAAAGACTGAAAGCTTTTTTACTTCATCACATATTGAAATCGTCGTCATGTCATCTTCCTAAACTGCATAAATGGATCGATTTAAAACTGTCTAATAGCATCCTTCACAAGCCTGGGAGCTTGCAACATTTCATGTTACATTAAATAAGCTAGTTGTAAATTGTGCTACTTGCTAACTTGTGTCAGCATTAAAAGCTGTCTTATTTAGTCTAGAAGAAATGTTTAATCTTGTCTCACTATCAAACTTAAATTTAGCTCTTTTGGCAAGAATCAAAAGTCTACTGCGGGTGATCTTTATTCATTTTTTCCACAAGATAGTTTCTTAATATTTTTCATTTTGAGGATTGAATTTCTTATAAAATGCTAAAAGAATTCACAGCTCACTGCTTCACATAATTATTTCTCGGTAACCAATACGTAATGTTAACTTTGCTCTGTTCCGCCGTGTTGTTTATATCGTCAACTTCCTCAGATGCGAAGGTTCTTCAGAGTAGTTCTCTTTAACTGTAAGGTTTTGTTTTTTTTTTCCCAAATGGGCAGTATCTCATTTTGGAATAAACCTTATTTATTGAAGAAGAAAATCAAGAAGAGAAAATAACATTAGTCACAGGTTTTATTTTTGAAATGTGTTCACACTTTCTCATCTTTTTTTTTTTCCCCCTCACTGTTTTCTTTCCTTGAGCCTGTTCCTGTTGCTTTCTCCCTTCAACTTTCAGCCTCTTTCTCTCTTCCCTACAGGCCTCCATTGTGCGTGTGTGTGTTTTATGTGCATGCCCGAGAGGCGCTGTCTGATCGATTGGTAGTAAATGTGTTCAGTCAGGGAATCCGTCGGCCTCTTATGAAATATAGATGCTACTCCCACGGTCAGATTAACAAGAGCACCAGCAGATAGGAACGGCCCAACGCACACGTCAAATACACACATGGGCACACTCAACACTTGCATGCAATATAAACAAACACAAATGCCAATTTAACACATAGACTCAACGTCATAGGTGCACCTGAATACAGTAGAAACACATGAATTGATGTCTGTGTGTTTCTCAGGAGAACCTCCTGATGCAAATCCACTTCCACATCAGCGCAGAGAGCAGGGAGGACATCTGCACAGCCAAGCACTGTATACCACACCAGAAGTTCGCCATGACTCTGTTTGAACAGGTAGGAGACTCCGCAGTCCCTCTGTTGCTTTAAAGTGCTTTACATGTTCCACTTTAACTGCTTCACTTTTTTAAAAATCTACCACACAAGCATTTTTTAAGACACAGCGTCCTGTGATTGTGTTTGCAGTGTGTGTGTAACAGCTGTGGAGCCACATCAGACCCCCTGCCCTTCATTCAGATGGTTCATTACATCTCCACTACATCCCTCTGGTAAGGCCACACACACACACACACACACACACACACACACACACACACACACACACCTACACACACACACACACACACACACCTACACACACACACACTGCAGTAAATCTGGCAGCAAGCTGAGGCTGGGTGGTAGTAAAGGAAGGTACAGTGTGTTCTCTTCTTTCCTGCAAGGGTCCCTGCTGAACACTGGACAACACAAACAAACACCAGCACACACACATACACACACATACACACACATATTATGTACATGCCTGTGTATTTACATGCATATTCAAGAGCAGGTGAGCTCTTGTTTATTGTCTCATCCATGTTCAGGTGGCCTGGACTCCCTCTCTCACACACACACACACACACACACACACACACACACACACACACAGGAGAATCATGTGTTCATTTAGAGAGCTGTTTCATAAAAATCGCACATTCTGTGAGTCAATGAAATCAGGAACAGGGGAAGTAATCAATCAGCTGTTTGATTCAGTAGACCCAGGGGGCGACATAAATCTATAAGTGGAACAGAGAGTCAGGAAGACTGAACAAGAGGGAAGTGGGAGGATATATCACTCTATCTCCCATTTGGAAGTGGAACACGGTGGAGGGAAATAGAGGGATGAATGGGGGGCAAAAGCACAAATAAAGACACTGTGTCAGAGCAGTTATGGGCCACCGTGGCGCCACGGCTCTGTGTTTGAGCCTATAAGCACTGCCAAGCATCATGTTCTCGGTCAGTAAGTCTGTCTATCCTCCCCGTTCTTGTGAACGCAATGTGTTAGCAACACCAGAAACCTTGAGTTAATAAAAAAACTAATCTGATTTTGGTGGTTAAAGGTCAGAGGTCAAGGTCACAGCAATGGTTAGTAGCCTTATTCTAGCCATGCTTTGATTGCTTGGTTGCTTATTCCTAGTCTGACTTTAGAGGTCAAAGGTCAAGGTCACTTTGACTGCCCTAAACATGTCTTAAGCTGTAACTCAAGAAATACCTCTCTAATCATTACAAGGCTTTACACAAAGGGTTATGTTTTTTACGTGACTCTTTGTAAACAAGAATTTAACCTGAAACGAGTCAGAGTGGCGCAGATGAACAACCGCAAGGTGATAATTTGAGTTGATTTTAGTGGAGCCTGTTGTTTACAGTCGGCACAGACAAATATGCAAAAGCCAACATGAGTAAGATAATCAGAGGGCAACACACAAAGACAAAACAAATGTCTGGTTCAAGCTGAATTCAGACTTAAGTAAACAGAAGAACACGTGTTTCTGGCTGTTGCTTCTTGCTGTTTCTCTCTCTGCTTTCTTAACTTTGCACCTGCTGGTGCATCCAAAGAGGGGAAGGCGAGTGGGGGGGGGTTGAAATTGAGCGACAGAGACAAGTGAAGAGGTTGAGTTCATTTCAGGCTAATGGAAGGGGTGAGAGGAGGGGAGGAGAGGAGAGGACACAGGGGGAGGAGAGATTTGGATGGTTTTTAAAATCATTATTCTTAAAGGAATACTTCACTGGGAAAAAAAACTATGCTGATTCATTGCACACATAATCCCATACATGCTCCAAACCGTAGACAAGCTCTCACAAGTTCATTTGGTATTCACAAATAATAATGACGTATATTTGAGTTTGTCCTTCAGAGGACAATTGTGCTTAAAAGGGATAAATGCAGCTGCTTTAAGCCCCACAGAAGGAAATTGTCTCAAAATAGTTATGCTCATCAAGTTATTCTGGTGGTTCTTCTTTAGTAACAGAAATAATAAAAAATGTTCTGTTCTATAGTGCTGTTATTTCATCTCGAGGTCAAAGATTGACATAAGAAAGGATTTAGAAATTTGCTCAGAATTGCTGTGTGTAATCTAGATTTGTCCTTATGTTTCCCACTTTTTCCTCCTCATTTTCTTTTCCTTATCAAAGCAAAAAAGAAAGTGCCTGTGGGACCGATCCTGTCAGTGTAGATGTGTGCGATGGTTCCTGAACAATATTAAGAGCCAGACAATTGTTTTACATGTGGCCTGCTGAGGAAACCTTTTTAATTCTACAGTGTATTGTTTATCTGAGGATTCAGTGTCTACATGTTGTCAGTGAATGTGGGATTTAGTTGTTGTTGTTGTTCTTGTTCTTGTGTGTGTGTGTGTGTGTGTGTGTGTGTGTGTCTGATGCTGCAGTAACCAGGCAGTGAGGATGCTGGAGTGCAGAGAGAAACCCACACCGGACATGTTTGGAGAGCTGCTACGCAACGCCAGCAACATGGGAGACCTACGCAACTGCCCTGTGAGCACATTTACAGTATACACCCAGAAACGCACAATTGCACGACGCCCACATTCCACAGTACATTCAGGAGCTCTACACTAATTTACCTTTTTTTTTTTTTTACTTTTGGTGTAATTTAATACTTGTTCATTGTTATTTTCAAAATTGGGGTTCTTTGTTTCTATATATAAAAAAAACAAATATATAAAATATCAATAATGCAAGAAGATGAATGCTGAAAATCGGATTGTAAAAATATAATTTGCAGCATAACCACTTTGGTAGTTTCATCATGTCTTGTTTGTTTTTTTTTCCCCCTCTCACTTGGTGGGTTTGGGTTACATAATCATCAGCTCATTTGCATTATCCTTCCATTTTTCTCTTCCCTTTCTGTTGCTGAAAACATTTTCTGATTTGTCCTCATTGACCTCCTGTACAGTAACCCACAGTGATCCTCATCTCCATGCAGCAGGAAACTAAGGAGTGCTAAGGAGAGCAGGATAAATTGTTTCAAAGCATTATCCTTCTAAAGGAATTTGGGTGTTTTGGGATAGAATAAACAGCAGGCCGCAAATATATAGTATGCAGCACCGAGGAGATTACAGCTAGAGAAAAACAGGAGGATGCAACAGAGATAGAGAGCTGTAGGTAGAACGTGGACGATTCCTTTGTTCTGGATGTGTGTGTGTGTTGTTGGGGCCACATGGGGAAGTGCTGCTGCTGAATAGATCCAGTTTGGCCCCTCTCACCCGGCCCTCTCTGCTGAGGTGTCTGCACAAAGAGCCTCCTCTCTGGGCATAGTATAGCAGCTGCCCCCCTCCTCTGCAGACAGCACCACCACCGCCACTGCAACCACACTGAAGAACACCAGCTTATTCATGGTCCAAACGCTGACGTTATGTGCGCAGTCCTGTGGGAGTCACACAACCTGCCTGTGTTTATCCTCTATCACTTGCCACGCTGAACTTTTGTTATTACCGTCTTGGGCTTTGCTCAAACAAAGTGGTGGTATTTGGAATGGAGGGAGACTGCTGGAAGGTACAGTAGGTGCCATTTGAAGATAGGAGGGTGTGAAGATGCTTGTTTGGTGCCAAAGATTTCACAGAAAAGAGTGTGAAGTATGTGTTTGAAATTTGGTCAGTTAAACACTAACTAGACTCAGTAAATGATTAGAAGGACTACAAATTAACTATATCCAAAACACTGTATTGGATGATGTTTCTCAACTTTTAAAGAGGCAATATGAAAATGTAAAAGCATTCAAGTACAACTTAAAATTTTCCCAGTCACTGTCTTGTCCGAATTAAGTAACATTACATATATCCAGGTCTTAATCACACTTTAGCAAAATAGAAATAGAATCTGGTGGCAGCTGGGATTGACATGAAGCACCATTTTCCCAGACACTCTTAAGTATTAGCATCTAAAGGTACTTAAAGTATAAAGCATATTGGATTATGCTATATTCATGTAAAGTCCTTTAATGCTGTAGCTATTTCAATCAGAGCTAGTTTTACTTACTGCTTGGTATTTTAATCTGTAACATCGCATCCTGTTTCATGAATTGAAATAAATTACGCACCCTAAAATCTTAATCTGCAAAGGAACTACTTAGTGTGGCATGCAATACATTCAGAGAGGTAAAAAGTAGGATTTTTTTTTCCCCTCTTAAATAAAGATAGGAGCTTATAAAAGTAGCGAGCACAAGTATCTCAAAATTGTACTTAAAGATTAATTTAACTTGTTTTATAACCTGGGGCCTATTTTGCTAATTCTGAGACATGCAAACTGGGAGAAAACGCCCCTCGGCTCATGTTGACATGACAGGCATGAGCATGCAAGAGCCCCGTAGAGGCCTGTAGAGGCCTGTATCAGCAATTTGCAAGCAACAATTATTTGTGAAACGAGACACTGCCATCATTTGCATTCTGCATGATAACGCTGCTTGTCGGTTTTCTGAAACAAGCCTCTGGTTTTTTTTTTTTGGTTTTTGTATATTTGGCCTCGATTCCTATCAGCATAACAACTTTGTGCTTACCACAAAAATTTGTGCTAAAGATAATCAGGCAGGTTTTCCAACTTATTTGTAAGAAAACACAAATAGTTAAATATAAAATGATCAGTCAGACTTTTTTTTTTTCTTTTTTCACGTCCAAATCAGGCGTTTTAGACAATCTGCTTTAACTCTTGGCTTTTTTACAACCTGTTGGATAATCAGACATTGTCTCATGACTGGTAAATATGCTAAGATAAAAAAAAAAAAAAAAGACCCAAGTTCCAATAAAATTGAGTCCCTTTAGTATGATCAATCTCTTTCCAGCTCTGCTTAGATGAATTCAGATTTTCCTATTCATCCATCCCACATCAGTAGTTTCCTCCTCAGCTGTCATTTCACTGATAGAAGTGGAATTGTCCTTTTATTTTGGTGCTGTATGAGTCGTTGAAGAAGCGTAAACACAAACGTTTTCCCAAAGTTGTTTTATTTTGCAAAGCCATTGTCAGCATTCTGCAAACCCACTGTATCTTTTGACCAGCAGCACTATTACATAACACATGCTCTCTTGGAAAGGTCTGCATAGCCACAGCAGGGGAGAAAAAAAGAGAGAGAAAGAAATCTTTGCATATAAAATATTCAGAGATGAAACTGCACCGATTAATGTTGCATTATGAAGCGGAGTGAATCTGTTTGCACAATCTTTTGATGAATGACGTTGTCAGCAGCCGCTCTCGGCAGTGAGACAGCACAGGGAGCAAACTGTTAGTTTAGGACACGTTGACGGGACACACGGTCTCAGATAGCCTGTGTCTCTGTGCTGCGCTGCTTGGCTGCTGCTCCCCGGCTTGTGTTTGTGTCCCTTTTCTGAGAATCGAGAAGCAGACCCTGGCAAAATACCTTCCTGCCATATCTAGTGCCAGCGCAAGACAGCCCGCCGCCCACAAAGGGAGAGTTCTGTGTATGTTTGTGTGTGCATATGTGCGCGCGCGTGTGTGTGTGTGTGTGTGTGTGTGTGTGTGTGTAACTGTTGTGTTTGGCAAAGTGTCTGGTTGCCAGGGTGTTCTCAGGCTGTTTCCGAGCCCGCTCAGCAAGCACTGCATGCATGCTCGTGTGTTTGTGTGTGCAGGCTTGTGTGTGTGTGTGTGTGTGTGTGTGTGTGTTCACCAGCTCTGTGGTGGGTCATGACTCAAAGGAAGGATTCAGAACACATGGTTCTAAACTCAACAGAAGGCCCAAGGGACAAATACAACTCAGCACAGTGCTTCTTCCTCTGTTGTTCTCTCTTACAGTCCTTTCATCGTCTCTTTTCTCCTGCCTGTTATCTCTGCCCCTCATTGTCCCACCAATCACTTTATCAGTGTGTGCATCACAGCCAAGAACAGAGATGTTTTGCACCACCGTCACAGGATGAATAAATTTGTTTGTTCTTCCTTCTTTTTCTTTTTTTTTTAACCTCCTTTCACCTTCTCCCTCCCTCTCAGAGTAACTGTGGCGAGGTGTTGCGTATCCGCCGGGTGCTGATGAACTCTCCAGAGATCGTGTCCATCGGGCTGGTGTGGGATTCAGACCACTCCGACCTGGCAGAAGACGTCATACACAGCCTGGGGACCTGCCTTCGCCTGGGAGATGTAAGGCGATCATACACACATTACACACTTGTTATCACACGATCATACGTTAAACTTTTCACTGTGAACTGGCAAGCAAGTATGTCCAAACATACACAGACACAATGCTCTATTTTTGTTAGTGGAAAGACTTTGCTGCACAGTGGACACCAAAGAGTTCTGCTAAGTACAATATGAATGTAAGAAGTCAGAAATGATAAATCACAACTGTTTGTTGAAGCTGCTCAGAAGGCTCACTTAAATTTGAGGCTCTAACGATAGAAAATGACAGCAAAAATAGATGTGTGCCAGACTTCAGCTTCTCTAATGACGCAGCTCTGGTCATGTCAAAATTTACTGGCATGAAATTTTCCATAAGCATAAATGATTTCTAGATGAATGCGGTCCCGAACTTTCAGGCAAAGACCAAATATTTATACAGCTACTCTGCATTTAGTTATAATGTAAGCATGCTCTTAACAGTTTTTTATTTTTTTAATCAATGTGTGTTTGATTGATGTGACTGTATGATTGATGGATTGACTGTTTTTATGGAAGCGCTTTTGAATTTTGTTGGGTTTTTTTTTGTTTTTTGTTTTTTTTATGGTGCAATGACAGTAAACTGACTCTCTTCTATCATGTTAATCAAACATGGTAACAGTATGGAAATCCAGAGTGTTGAAAAGGTTACACATTAATTCTTAGATTTGTCCCAGGGATGCACTTCATGGTTACTTTAATCTTAGAATTCTTATCAATTTGTTAACATGACAAAGCAAAACAAAGGAAACATTACCTCTCGGTCAAAGGTACAAAGAAGCAATTTGAGACACCCACTCTCACACATGCATAATATAAGGTTGGACATCCACTCTCAGAATACAATGTGCAGAAACAAATGAAGTACTTAATGATAAATACAAATATGCATACGCTGTAGCACCCAATAAACACTCTCTGAAATACAACAAATTACTGCACACACTATTGACCTCACTTTCATTACTCTTCTACGGAGCATCTCCTGCTGCAGTTTTCACACCTCACACACACACACACACACACACACACACGTGCACACGTGTTTGACCCCTGCCTCCCTGTGTCATGACTCAGTAATGTCGATGCATTTTAATGTCACTGTAACATCTCCAGCCGCATTCTGAAGTGATATGTATGAATAATGGATCAGTGAATATGAATATGTGTTACAGTGAGTCGAGCTCTTCCCTCTGTCGTCTGTCCTCCGCATGCAGCCATTTCTTTCCTCTTTTTCTTTTTTTCCTCATTTTACCCCACTGTTGGGAGAGGAAGCTAGTTGTCGGATAAGAATCTAGGGCTTAATCTATTGAATCTGCTACTTTTGTGTCATTGTTAGATCAGAAAAAGTGAATCCATCTGCATCCAATATGTCCTATTGTCTCTTTTTGTCAGTCTTCCGCATCTGCTTTCTCTCTTTTCTGCTTCCCCGCTTCTCCATTATGCCTTGCCTCTGCTTAGATTAGATTATTGTGCTGAAACAATGATTCTATTTCAACAAATAACAATTTTAATTGATTCATCTGCAGTGTAAGTCATTTATAAAACAAAAAAGCTGAACACTGTGGCTGCAGCTTCTTACACTGGAGGATTTGCTGTTAATCGCCATTGTTAATTGATTACATCTTTTGTGATGGGCTGTTGTATTTGGAGCAAACTATTTTCTGACCATTTAGAGAGTAATCATTAATTGACAAAAAAATTAATTGTCAATAATGAAAGTAATCGTTTGTTATTGACTGTACTGAACCACGTGGGTCTTTTCAGCTGCATGTGAAGGTGGGCTACATCACAGCACAGTGAGACGGGATTATTCTGAAGGTTACGGTAATTACATCACAGCGGTTTTGGTGTAAAAACGTGAAAAAAGCTGCGGTGTCGTCTGCAGCAGCTGACCTTACTGAGGGTGCAATGTGAGATCTGTTCATTGTTTCTGCATGAAAGTCTGCAGCAGTTTATGCAGCACTGGACTGTGTGTGCAGAGGAAAGTGATGAGTTTGAGGAACGGCAGTATGTGAGGGATTACTGCATACAGCATATACACTAGGAGAGCAAAATTGTGCTTGTATTCACATTAACTCCTCTGTCTCTATCTCCTCCCCCCTACCGCACACATCTCCCTCTCTTCCCTGCATCTCTCCCTCCCTCCCTGTCTCCTGCTCCTCCTCCTTCTCTCTCTCTCTCTGTAGTTGTTTTACCGTGTGACAGAGGAGAGGGCTCGCCAGGCGGAGCTCTACTTGGTGGGCATGGTGTGCTACTACGGCAAGCACTACTCCACCTTCTTCTTCCAGACCAAGATACGCAAGTGGATGTACTTCGATGACGCCCACGTCAAAGAGGTGAGACAGTTTGAGGTCTGCATGCTGCAATACGGGGAGAGTGGACTGTGCAGTATCTGCTGCATCTCCACTTGTGCCTGTGAGAGCAGGGACAGCAGACACAACTGGAACTATGATGCGTGTCAGTTTCAGTGCCGTTCTGTGCAATTCTGCATTTAATTTAATTTTAGTTTAATTCCCATCTCTGTTTAAATCACAGTGCAGCTCTCAGGGCTACACCTGGTCTTATGTTGTATTACTTTATATTTAGGCATGAATTATGTGCCATAAGGCTGTGTGTGTTGGTGTGTATGTGTTTGTTTGTTTGTGTGTGTGTGTGTGTGTGTGTGTGTGTGTGTGTGTGTTCCCTTGCTGCACTTCCAGATTGGACCTAAATGGAAGGA
Organism: Remorina albescens; assembly: GCA_034769265.1. NCBI lineage: Eukaryota > Metazoa > Chordata > Actinopteri > Carangiformes > Echeneidae > Remorina > Remorina albescens. The sequence continues at coordinate 4,742,668 of CM068480.1, forward strand.
CGTAGTTTCTCGCTGTATCAAAGGCCACTATCAGCCCCTTCTGCTGCTCTATGCTGACCCCCGTGGGACACCAGTGATACTGCAGGAGAGCCCCAACCCCTGTACCAGCTCCAACCCGCAGCTGGAGCTCCAGCACTGCAGCAGCAAGGCTGGTTACGACAGCGAAGACTCCGGTACAGCAAAGATGACACACTCTGCTACAGATCAGATCAGATTACTTTGTGTTTATCGTCCGGGGGGGGCATGCAAGGTTATGGCTTTAAATCTCTGACCTTCAACCCTATAATCCATCCGCTGCTACTATATGATGCAGATAATCAACTTTCTTTTCCTGCCTTTGACTATTAACATAGGGTGATGAAGGATTAACTCAAAGGTCATCTCTCTTTTTCGTGTTGTCTCTCAGGTCGGGAGCCGTCCATATCCAGCGATACTCGTACCGACTCTTCAACGGACAGCTCCAGCCACCGCGTGTCTCGCAGCCGACCTCTCCACCAGTCCACAGGCAGCCACCTCTCCAGTGAATCTCAGACCACGGTGGTCTGTAATTACGACATAGGCACACCACCGCACAGTGCTGACGCCAGAGGTAACACTGGGAAGTCCGGATGCAAAAACTTATCTCTGCTCACAAAGTGCAGCTGCACTTTCAGTCCAGATGCTTTGGAAGTGTCAAACAACTGCAAATACACAAGTGAGCGCAGAGATTTCAGGCAGTCAGATAAAGTGCCAGAGGATGTTGGTACAAGACAGAGCAAAGAAAGGTCAGTTTTCATATTTCAGTGCAAATGAAGTGAGTTCTTTGTCCCTGCGCTTCATCACTGCAGACTCTTCAGGTTATGTGCCTCGTTAGTGGTTATACTCATATTTACTTGCACTGCTGCCTACATAATTGGCCCCTGTGGGATAAATAAAAATGTTATTGGATTTACTTTCTCTCTTTTTTTCTCCTCATCTTCTCCCACTCCCAGAGTCAGCGGTGGAGGGTCCTCCCCGCCCTCCCTCTCCTCCCCTGCAGGAGTACAAGGAGACGGCCGTCTTCCTCCTCTCCTCCCGCCGGCCTCTCACCTCTTCCTCCTCCTCATCTCGACCCCTGTCTTCCTCCTCTTCGTCAGGAGTAGGGGGGTGTGAGGGAGGGGTCGGGGGTCCCCACTGGGAGGATGAAAGCACCAGCAGTGAGAGCAAGTCCAGGTACTGCACCACTGACACACATGGACCTCAGACATCCTGCCTATGAATTCATGTTCAAACTGTTAATACTGATTCATTGTTACTGTTGTATTGTTGTGTTGTTAGATACCTTATAAAAGCTTAGCTTAGTCACAATGACCCAAGAGGTCACACAATGAATGTGAGGCTGTTAGATGATTGAAGGATATAGAGAATTTCTTATGCAGCGATTTTTTTTTTTTATTTTTTTTTTAGACTTTAGCTTTTTTTTTTTTTTTTTATTAGATAATATTTTTACAGTTTTACAAGAAAATGAAAGCAATATAAAATCCATTTACTTAAGTGAAGTTCGGTACTTTTAAATGTTACTTTTGCTGACGTTAATGTTCAGTATTTACAGTTATTGGAATTATTCATCTTGCTGTCATTTATAAATTAGTTTTAGATAAAAAAAAAAAAAAAAAAGAGTAACTAAATTCAAATGGGCTCGTTATTGGAGTGTCATGTAAGTTCATGTAGCTTTTATGATCACCTGTCCCTGGTGCTGTTAAGTCTAATATTAATAACCTTTACTTCTACAGCCTCTGCTTGGATTAGTATTTAGATTGTGAATTTTGAGTGTCTCTTCCCAAACATGTTTCTGTTCATCAGATGTTGTTGTACGTCTCAGTCTGTGTCTTCCAAGAATCCCCTGGACACATAAACTAAGACACGTATTGTTGTTGGTTCAGAGTCTCTGCAAACTTTCTTTGATTTTCTCTACTTTCTTTTAGGAGAATTTAATGAACAGTTAGATTGACACAGTTTTAAATTGTTTTTAGAAATGACTTTTAATTGAGCGGGATGTGATATTATTCTCACCACTCCAAATGATGTGGCATCCCATGTGACTTCTTTCTCCCTTGCTCTGTAGTTCTTCGGGAGGCCGCTACAGGCCAACCTGGAGGCCCAGGAGAGAGGCCCTGAACATCGACAGCATCTTCACCCGCCAGCGAGGCTCCTCTCTGGGCTACAACACCCTGCCTGGTCCTGCTCTCCCTCCGGAGTCCCAGGACTCCTTCCCTTTAGTGGGACCAGCTCCCCTCACACAGCCGGGGCTGCAGGAGGTAGAAGCTAGGGAGATCAGGGAGTTGGAGGCAGGGTTTGGGCTGGTTGGGCAGCCCAGGTCTCTGGGCAGCGGGCGGACAATGGGTCCCCCTGGCCCTCCACCTCTGAGAGGGGTGGAGCACCAGCCACGTCTGATTCAGAGGATGGAGAGTGGCTACGAGAGCAGTGAGAGGAACAGCAGCAGCCCTGACAGGTAGGAAACTCATAAATAACAATTACTTTCTTCTCTTTTCCGTCTCTGTCGTTGATCATGCTTGCCTCTCATGGGTTCCTTGTCACTCTTGTTTTTCTGTTCACTTTAACTTCATCAGCATCAAATACAAATGTGACATCAACGACAACAAATGGTCCAACAGTCAGGAGTCATAACAACAAATCAATCAAAGAACACAGTCATTTATGTGTATTTTCTGCGTTCTCAACATTGTTCCCCTTCTTCCCTCTGCGTTTTCTTTTTCTGTCTGTCCATAGGGACGTGGGGCAACAGAAACGGGCGCTGATGTCCGGACCTTCATGGCGTTCGGTACCCAAATCAAAGAGCAGCGGTGCCATTCTGCAAGAGCTGCCCTTACCCAGCTGGGGTGGTGGCACCAACACAGGTGTGTATTTCTGTGCTTATTTACCTCTACAGTATCGTCGTCATCTGCATTTGGTTTGATTGGTTTTCACCTTTTTCTTCTTCTCCTTTGTGTGTATTCAGGCTCAGGACGCAGTGAGCTGGATGAGCTGCAGGAGGAGGTGGCGAGGAGAGCCCGCCAGCAGGAGCAGCAAAAGCGGAGAGAGGCTGAGCGAGAGGCAGCCATGGGATTTAACCCCAAACCCAGCAAATACATGGACCTGGACCAGCTCCAACACCAGGGTATGGATGACAGAAGAATGAAAAGAAAAACAGAGGGTAGGAGTGGTTAGTGCAGGAGAACGAGGAGCTGTATGGAAGTATAAATGTTTTTGGGAAGAGTCAAATTTATAGTCGTTTCTCCCCAAAGAGGAAAAACATATTTTCTCATCACTTCTCTAGAGGTATCCATCCCGGATGATTGTTTTTTGTTTTGTTTTTTAAGATACAGGTCTCTTAGGTTTCTTTATCTATTCCATTATATAATGGATGTTAATGGAGTTTCAGCTGTGATGCTCACAGCAACACAGGAACTCTGTGTTTGATCAAAATTTCTAAAAAAACAATTTCCAAATGCCACCATCTATCAATTAAAACTACAGACTGTAAGTGAGAGGTGACAATATATGTTTTCTTCTGAAATTTTGTGTGAACTGGCCTTTTAAGAAGAACATAAACACATTTAAAGCTACAGAGGGCCTCCTGAATATTTTAATCCCCCAGATATTAAAGCGCCATTGCCGACTTGTTAGATGATTTTGGATTTCACAAAGAAATTTCAGTTAAAGCACATCATGGAATTTCAATTTGACGGATGTGTCTGTTTTTTTTTTTTTTTTTTTTTTTTTTTAAGCTCTTGCATCATTTCGTAATTAAGTGTATTTTTGTGTTAAAATCTTGCCCGGTGCAGCTTTAAGGTCACACTATCACCTGTTATCTAGTTTAGCAGTGACAGTGACTTGTATGTCCGTGCTTCTGTCTGACCTCTTTGTCCTCATTCCCATCTGTTCGTCTGTCTCTCCATCTGTCTCCCTCCATCGGTGTTTTTTATTTGCCTACTTAAACTCAAACTCTATATACTGAGTTTTTGTGTGTCATCCATCAGTGTTTTCAGTAAGTGCGTGTGTGTGTGTGTGTGTGTGTGTGTGTGTGTCTGTGTCCAACAGTTCCACCTGAGTGGCAAACTCTCAGTGATTCCCATTTAAGCTCCTCAAAAATCCCAGTCCAAGTTCGGAGGTTTGATGTCCTGGCCAAACTCTGGAGTTGTGTGTGTGTGTGTGTGTGTTTCTGTTTCTGAATTCTCAAAAAGACATTGTTTTTACTGTATATGCCCGTCCATGTTTTTTCCTCTTATAGTGTGTGTGTGTGTGTGTGCTTGTGTGTTACTCTTTAGTAATTTGTAGTCATGTATGCTCCAGCTATGTACAATGGATCTTCGTTCGTGTGTGAAATTGTGTTTTTTCAGAGCTACAGACGCACAATTCACTCTTAGGAGCGCTCCACCAATTTAAAGTCAATATATCAGTTGGCCTATTGGCCTTACATCAGTTGAGTGATCTCATTTAAAACTAAGGGAGAACAAATTACTGTCACAATCTACAGACATATACAATTTCAATTGTAAACCAGGAAGTGACGCCTAACGAGAGCGGTGCTTTATTGGAAATGTAGGATTTGGTGTGTATGGATAAGAAGTCGGGACATCTGGCTCGGTATTCATTTTTAATCCACATTGTCTATAAACAGCAAAGTTACTGTGTCGATTCACTGTACTGGTCCAGACTGAAATGGCTCAACAGCTAATGGATGAATTGCTTTGAAATGTGGTACGGACAGCCGTGATACTCAGATGATGGATGCTAATGACTTTTTCCTCTACAGCTGCAGTGAATTTGAGATGTATCCCAACATGTTCTTGATAGATTTTCATGAAATTTTGCAGAGTCATGTCTTCCAAAAGGATTGTAATAATCTTGGTGAACTTTTCATCCAACACCATCAGCAGGGCAAAATCTTAATTTTCCCAATATGTTTGTTTTTGATGAAATATGGGAACATGACATTTCAATCAGCCTCAGATAGTGACCATTATACCTGCTTAACATCAGCGTTGTCACTGTGAACATGTTAGCATGCTCTCAGTGGGGCATCTGTCCCCCAGCTTAATGGATTTCAATACTAAATCACTCAAGACACAATCAGGACTTTAGATTTGACACGGACGTAATTGATGTCAAATTAAATAAGACACCAACGCTGTTAAATTACAGCATTCACGTGCCGTGTCAATTTGCCATACATCATTCAGACACCTGAGAAATGTGCAATGTGCAATTTGCAAACTGACTTGGACAGGAGTTGACAGACCTGACACATGGCTCTAAGGCTATTTCTGTTGTGTTCCCAAAAGGTTTGGCCATATTTTTGTTTACATGTGTTGCGATTCTGTCTTTTACTCTCCGATACCTGACTAAACAGAGTCGTGATCACATCTGTCACATTTAAAATGTATTAGATCCTATTTTCTTAATAGCTTTACTATTAACACTGTATAGATGTGAGCTGACGGTTTTTACTGTTGTAAGACTCAAGTTAAAGCTTTTGTAAAATATGAATGGATACATCAGTGTTACAGAAACCTTATTGTATCATAAATACCAATTTCCGTTTTTAGTGGTTGAACTTTCCAATATAACATTTCGCTTCTTTGCTAACAGCAAATGTTGCACGGATGTAAATCTTTTCTTCTTTGCAGCTCTAAAACAAAACTTTCCAGGCGCTTCACAGTGCAGGCGTAGAAGGAGAATTAATTTCTGGTAAAACTGCTTTTTTTATCCAGCTGTGAAACTATTTAATTATTGATGAATTGCGTGGTATTTGAACGTTCATAAACTTTTCTGATATCAGTTTCAATATCGGAACAAATCTACGTGTATGTGTGTATTTTCATACGCATTTGGTCCATCCATCCATAAATTTAAATTTTCTGTGTATGCTTCTATATTCAAAAAATTTATGTGTGTGTGTGTGAGAGAGAGAGAGAGAGAGAGAGAGAGAAGGAGCCATGTATGAACTGCAGGTGTGCAGGTTTTCCCCTCCAGCTCAGCACTAACTAAATCTATATCAGGGATTATTATGTCGTGTCCTGTCTGTCCTACTGTGTGTGCTTCAGTGTGTTCAGCCTCATGTACCTGACACACACACACACACACACACACATCACCGCGAGTACACTCAACCTTGATGAAGTGAAAGGACGCCTTGCGAACGAACAGATGGCATCACTATCAGTGCGATTACATAACAGAATTTGGGTTCCCACATCCATATCAATGGTTTCAGGCAGACTCCAGACAATCTGCCTCAGTGTTTTAGAGGACGTTACAGCCAACAGCAACAACAGAGCTGCCATCAGCACCTCCTTTATTCTCTCTCTAGCCATTCGAAGTATGCTAAATCAAGCCAAGATGGGTGATGGCTGGTCTTTTGTTGTCCTTCTCTGCATCTTTATTATAACAAACTAACATTCAAGGTGCGTTCACAAGGCTACGCATTAACGAAAGCTTCCTTTGAAAACAAATCTTTTGATCCGTCCCCTTGTCTGGTGTCTGTAGCTTAATGAACGTAGCCTCAACTCTGCTCCTCTCTTATCAAATGTTGACTTTCTGACTCACTAACTACAGTATAAATCTACATGTCAATGCATTTACAATAGAGTTGCGAAGTGGGAAGAGATGGCTCTGGAAGTGTTTCTTATCATGAGTGTTTCCTCTGAGACAACATAACTTCTGCAGAGCAGCAGCTATTGTTGCCAAAAGTGGAGGCTGCCAGTTAAAGCCGGTTAATCCAGTAGTCAGAGAATTGACTCAGTAATATCTGTCATACAGAAATGTGAAGTTTGCTAATGACTGTTTTCAACAGCAACTTTCAAACAAGCCAATTTTCATGCTAAGCCAATTTGAGCTTTAGCGGCAAACCATTATATTAACTTAAAAAGGGAACATTTTATTGACGATGACTTCAAGCTTTTATCTTGAGGGAAAAAAATTGCTATTTGATCTTTTTTACATATTTAATATTTAGTTTTAGTTTGGTCTGGTATAGTTGAAGGGCAGTATACTACAGTACCCATGAGACTCAGAGCTGTAGTAAGTTTGGAAAGCTCTTTTTCCTGAAATTTGGAACAAAGAAACTATACCATACATTTATCTGAAACTGACCTGGAACATGACTTGAATTTTTCCCAATATTTCTTCAAAATGTAATTCTTTGTCTGCATAGCACATGATGGAATCAACAGGTCTGTTTCTTAGTGTAAAGCTCCCTGGGAGTTGTAGCTGAATCTCTTCCCAAAGCTTTTGAACTCAACATTTCTAACATAGTGCTGATACTTTGTATGTATGAAGGAAGTTCATAGATAAACTAATGAAATAAAAGACGGAACCTGAGATATATCCTCCCACTTTGCAAATCTATACTTGTTTAAAATACACACACATTGACTTACATTAGAGGAGCCTAAAGCATGTCAGCCCCCTCATAACCACTCTTCTGCTCTGCTTCTCTTTCTTCCGTCTCCTTTTGTCTCACCTGTTCTTGCATTTTCACATTTTGTCTCTGTCCTTAATCTTTGACTCTTGTTCCTTTGGATATTCCTCCTTGCTGTTTCCTTTCCTTTTCCGTTCCCTCACTCTTCCCCCCCTCTGCCACTCTATCATTATATCTTTCTCTCTTCTTCTTTTTTCTCTCCCACTCTGTTGTTAACATCTTCAGCTGTGCTCAGACCCCTGCATGAGGCTAACGCTCATAGCGGATTGGCTGTAGCTGCGTGCATGAGGAGCACTGGGGTCCCAATCAAACGCAGGCAGGAACAGGAAATGGAACGGGAGACAGGAAGCGCCCGTCCACAGGGGCCTCACAGGTACCACCACTGTCTCCCCCCCCCCCCCCCCATATGTGTCCGTAACGGTGCCTGTTTCAGTATCACCTCAGACCCCTTTCCTCCCCCCTCTCACTTTGTGTGTGTGTGTGTGTGTGTGTGCTCAGCTCAAGCTGTCCTCAAACCCACCTCAGGACCCCTCTGTTTGTGTCCTCTGGGTGCTGGCTGTAAAAAAAAAAAAAAAAAAAAACACACCTCAACACCCTCATGTGTGCGTCTGCAGCTCTGGCTGTCCAAAGTCCCAGAACCCCCCTGTAACCCGAAGCACTGCACTTTCACATCTGGCTGTATGTGTGTCTGACTGTATGTGTGTGTGTGTGTGTGTGTGTGTGTGTGTGTGTGTGTGTGTGTGTGTGTGTGTGTATGTGTGTGTGTGTTCTCAAACACCCGCTTGACTATGTACAGTAACTTCTTATCCTCTTTGTGTGTTTGTTCCAGTGCAGTAAAAAACCTGCTTTACTGGGCTGCTCTGTATTGGCATCGTGAATAAAAAAAGAGAGAGACCGAGTTTCTCTCTGCTTCTCCTCGCTTCACTGCTTCCCCCTTTCATTGTAGTGCTGCTCTTTGTAGCTGTGTGCAGCCAAGGCTTCCCTCTGCTCTTTATGTGCCGCTGATCTGTCCCTCTGTGCACCGTAAAGCTGCAGTCCATCACCGTGTTTCTGTCATGTGTGCCGCCGTGCGATTGCAGTCGATGTTCCTGTGCTGTGGTTCACTTGTTGTTGGTTTCTTTTGCTTTTTGCTGCTATTTGTGTGTTACAGTCAGCCAGTCCGTCTCCCTCTGGATGTGTTTGTGTGTCTGTGTGCATTACAGAGTAAGGGAAAGTGAGCTTCAGCAATGGAGTTTGTGCTGAGAAAACAAAAGTTCAATTTAATATTTAAAGATAGTGAGACTGCTCATCTAGAATGTGAGACAATACAGTATTTTAAGTTTATTACAGGGACATAATGATAGTAAGTAAAGAAATACAGCAGAATCTGAGCATCCACAGACTTTGGAGAAAAACTGCTCACTCATAGTGAAGTTGATTCATTGAAAATGATTTAACATCTATTTTTTATAATTTATTATTTTTCAAGTTCTTATTCATGTAAAAATTGCCAAAATTTCCAGCTTCTCAGTTTCGAAGATTTTTTTTTTTTCCGTAGGAGACAGTAAATTAGTAATTCATTTCTGAAACTGTCCAAATGTGAGATGTGGGATTTTCTGTTTCAACTTCCTGGAAACAATTAATCAAACAAATAGTTAAGAAAATCTTAGAATTCAAGTGATGAAAAATGACTTACTTAGAATAATACAGTTTTTAATTCTTTTGTTAAAGGGTCTTGATTACAAAGTTTTTAGTATCGAGCTGGTAACTTCAAAGGCACTTCAGGTTGAACTCAGGCTCATATGGAGTTAACAGGTTAGAAATATAGGCAGGAGATAAACTCATATTAAAGGTGGCCATTAGTAGGTTTAAACTGAATCTAACTATGTCAGACGTGTTAGTGTTTGGTTTAGCTTCACCTGAACTGAAGCAAGATTTTGAAATCAACAAAATGAAAAACTAAACTGTTAACAGGAGGAGGTAAAGCTCCAGAGCTCAGCCTCTTTTCCTCCTCTCCTCTATTGATCAACACAAGCCTCTGATTTATAGCTCGCTGCTGCAAAGCCTGCTGGGTAATTACTAAGGCTGAAAAGAGACGGGAGAGTTAATGTGGGGGATGGGGGCCGACTCTCACATAGACATGTACAGGTATGCGCGCTCTTACATCAAAATAGACACACACAAATATACAGACTTTCTTTTCCCCACATACCAACACACACATACTCCTTTACTATACACTGATGGAGTGTAGACTGTGCAATGTCTCCACAGAGAGAATCCACTGATGTTCAACATATATCCTCCACATATCAATGTATGTAACTCAATAAAGTAATATAGCGGCCTGGTGGGCCTGAATTGCTCTGTGCTGTAGATGCCATATTTATTTTAAGTGCTGATATACTGCACCAGTGTCTCAATGCAGCACAGGCTAGAATGCTGTTTTGAAAATCATTAAGTCAAATGTTTGGATGTTTTAGTTGCATTTGTTGAAATCTGAGAGTTTGTGATCTGTCAGTCAGTGGAGCTCAGCTTGTGCCCGACTCATAAACAGCTTGGCTGTGAAATCCCATTCACAAAGCGATGCTTATACAAGGCTGCATCATTGCGTGTTTGTTGCTGTTTGCGCTGAATGTGAGTGAGCTTGTGTTTGTCTCAGTGTGTGTGTTTGCTTATTTATCCTGTCATGCCGTTGTGACCTTCCCTCTATGCAGTAACTTACCTGACGTCAGAGCTTTTTTTTTTGCTGCCCGCTGACTGACACCCTCCCTTTCCTGTGTCCTCCAGTGAACAGCCTGGGCCGGTCCAAGTACTGCTGACGCCCAATCAGGAGGAGGAAGAGGACCAGGCAACGCCCAACCAGGACGCTGCTCTGGGCCTGGGCCCGCCTCCTCCCCCCTATCGGCCCGCTCCCCCTCGACCCCCACTCACCCTCAACATCGCTCACCCTTGCGCCCCTTCCAGCCGAGGGGGGGAGGAGGCGGGCGGATGCGTGGGGAGGAGAGGGGAGGAAGGCGAGAATGGGAGGGAGGGGATGGGGGTGAGGCTGTGCGAGTTGCTGCAGGCAGGGGGGGTGAGTGTCAGACCTCTGGGGAAGCACTTAGCCATCTCTCTGCCCTCGCTTCCTCTGCGTCTCTGGGATACACACACCACACACACCACACACTCTGCACACTCCACACACCTGGAACCCACACACATGTGCCCTCCTCCTCCGCCCTCTACTCCTCCCCCATCTTCCCCTCTGGAAACCTCTGGGCCAAGGAAACCTCTCGCGCCTCTCTGGCAGTCTCCCCGGCCCCATTCTCCCCCTGGCGCCGCTCCACACTGGCCGAGGCACGGTGCCGCCTCCGACGGCAGCACGCGTCATTGGTCCTCCTGGAGTTTGGACCGCCCCAATGCTGTGGTGACACCTTACAGCACGCCCCCAGACTGCTGTGTTCCCATCAGGCCGCCAACCTCCAGCCAGAACTACAGTTGCCAGTCCTCTCCGGGGCACTACGGCTCCCAGCATGCCCGAGGACAACACAGTGATCCTTCCTGTGACCGCGAAGAGGCTGAGCTGTCCGAGCTCGACTCCCTTTATCGGGCCAGTCTGCAGGCTGGGAGGACAGGTACACACACACACACACAAAACCGAGTGCTAGAATAACACAGTTTTTATTTAAAGGACAGAAACTTATTAGGAATCACATTCAGATGTAAATCCCTAAAGAGTGTGTTGATCTGAAATGATCAGCCATTTAATCAATAAGTAAACTGTCAGAAAACTTACTAACTATTCAGATAATCACTTAATTTTTTAACTGATTTAAAGCTGCTTTTTAAAAAACTGTTCAATAACTGCTGTATGAGGATTATGATGATGCGAAATTTAGTGAATGGTGATTTTTTTTTTTTTCTCAACAATTTTTCCGGATTTTATGATAATCAATTATCAGAAAAATGCGATGATGAAAATCATCAGTCTTGTGACTTAGCTGTTAATTCTCCTAACAGTTATTCAAACCTATGTATATAAATACATGTGATTTCTACTTGAGCCAAGGATATAAATGTACAAAAGATACAGGTGTAAAATGTCAATATTATTGGAAACCAATTAAAAGCGGTGTCCTAGCTCTACACTGTGCATACTCACTCTGAGTAGGTTGAGATTATGTGGTGGGCACATAAACACTTGATTTTTGAGTCTGCTGGAGATAAATTTTGAAGAAAGAAAACCCCACAACATTTAATTGGTTGTGGCATTTAAAGTTGCTTTTTAAGGTGCAAGTTTGCTATCAGGTCCTTTCAGTACTACTTGAGTTTTTTTGTGAATGTTTTAAAATACAGTTTTTAGTTGTTTAGTTTACTACATGGTGCACTGTCACATTATTTACCAAACTAATAGTGTTTTGTATTAAATTCTAGCTAAAACGGAAAAGTTTCCACAGATGAATCTCAGGAAAATGCTTTGAATTTGTTTCACTGGGACCTTTAAAATGCTTAAATGTTATGAGCGCAGAACAGTTGATGTGTTTCTTCAGTGAGGGGCTGGAACAGGGTTCATTGTGTATCTATAAATGACGTCAAATCTTTTAAACTTTGAACATGAGGAGATCGCAGATAGTTAAAAGCCTCCTGTGCCTCGTGTGTTTTCTCAGGCTGCAGCCCATCAGAGAGGCTCATATCCAGGGTGGGAGGGCAGGGTCGCTCCAAGACCCCCAACGCAGACATGGAGAGGAGTGTGTATGGGGAGGACTGTACCAGCACCCCCACCTACCTCAACAAGGTGCCACCCGCATAATCTTTCAGACAGAATCCCTTTGCGTGGTCACTTGCAATGATTTTGGATCCATTTTCCAGCATCTGACAGACATTTTCTCCATCTGCAGTCAATGATGTTGCGGGATCTGCGTTTTGGGGTGGAGCCTGATGACGGGGAGAGTCTGCGGCGAATTGGACGCAGCCTGAGCGGCACGGTGGTGACCTCGCGCCGCAGCCGCCTGACTGCTACCCGCAGCTTCGTAAGCCTCAATTCCTCGTCTCTGCCACCCCCCCGTGGCTGTGCTGTTAACCTACATCAGCGTGATTTCCCGTCGTGGCACTTTACGCATTGCTTTTCCCTCTGCTCTTCTTCCCTGCTGTTTGTCCCGTTTCTTCCTCCTGTCCTGTTTTTCCATTTCTCCCTCCCCCCCTGCTCTCGGCTTCTCTTCCTTCTGTCTCCTCAAAGGTGAAGCAGGCTGATGTCAGTGCCTCTCCTTGCTTACTTCCTCTCTTCTGAGTCCCTGTTGCTATTCCACCACTGTCATGTCCTCCATCCTCTCATCACCAACACCTTCTCATCACCACCTCCTTCCACTGCTTCACAGGTAAACACTTGGCTGATGTCATAAAACTTCATTAGTTAAAGGAAAAGCACAGTCCGTCATCTGCTCAAACCAAGACTGGGAACAGTATACTTACTGGATTTCCTTGGCTGAGCTGCTTTGTGTGCCAGATGATCGGCTTTCAACCACTGATACTCACTCCTCCTATTTTATTAATTTTCTGGTGAACATTTTACTTTCTGGCAAAGCAGACCCATCTGGCACAAAAGTAGGCTAAGTCCCTATTTGCAAATGGCTATATCCTGGGGAAGTGCTCGGATTTACTTCAACTGTAGAAACCCAAACGAGATTTTTATCCCTTCGCGAATCTGTCATGTGTCAAATTTATTTAAATTTCCCAAAGAAAGTGCATACATTCTGTATCTTAAGATTCTACAGGGAGAATATCTCCACAGTTTCTATGAATAATAATATTAATCGTATCAAAATAGAAATGAAATCCTTTCTTTCAGATAGTAATTTGTGCCGTAAGTGTCATTTTAACCAGCGCAATGTTGAGTTATTCTGTGCGACACACAGAAGAACTATCAACGTTGTGTTTTTTAAGATCTGTAGAATATCAAATGTATGTTTGACAAGCGAAGGTGTCAACTCAGGTTTTCACACTTCAGTTCCAGAGGAGAGAAATCACACTTCACTGCATGAGCTGAGGCTGATGAATATTGACCTGAAGAGACATGTCTCATGCTGATATTTCCAATCGTGGGGAGACTTAATTTTATCTAGATTAAAATAGTTGTCCCCTAACTCCATGACGTAACTTCAGTAGACATCTGCTTTATTTATTGGATGTCTTACATATGTCCTCCTTTCCTGTTGGTTCATGTGCGTTGTGTTTATGTGACAGAGTTTTTAGAGCACGCTCACCTGTTGTCCGTTCTCTCCTTTTGTCCAGGAGCTGTCGGGCGGTGCAGGGAGTTTCTGGCTGTGTCTGACGGGGGTCAAGCTGTCTTCTGACCAGAGTCCTGCTCTGCTTCACTAACGTCCCACTGCGTCCACTTACACTCGGGGCAGCAGCAGCAGCGCCGGGGACCTCGACGGCATCGCCTCGACAAACCTGGAATTGGCTCAGGAGGATCAAACTTAACTCCTATCCTGTCCTTTCGCCTTCTCCCTCAAACCACATGCACAGGCAAAACACATGCACGCACACATGCACATCTGCACTGACGTAGAGCCTCCCCCAGCACCTGCAGCACCCTGCTTAGCCCCTTTCCTCCTTCTTCCCTCCCTTTTAACCTACTATTCTGTCTATGCAGTCACTCTGACCCCCAACTACAACCTCAACCTTCCCCCCCTACTTCCCGAGACTGTTGTTTCTTGTCTCCCCCTGGGTTTTCTGAGGGTTTCCCTGTGCAATCAGCCTGGCGAGCATGCCACTTTCTGTGGTGTTGTCGGTTGGCATTGGCGGCTCGACGGCAGGGTCTGATTGGGACATTCGCCCTCGGCAGACTCGCACTCCAGCCCACAGGACCCTCAGCTCAGGGGGAGGTTCTCACCAAGTAGCCACGCCTCTTCCTCTTTCTTCATGGGCATTTCTTGTTGGACGCACACGTAGCTGAACTGGGTCTGTTTCAGATGGACAGCCATATTTTTTCCTCTTTTTGTTTTAGGGTTTGTTTGTTTTTCTTCTTCCTGTGTGCGCGCACAGTAAACTCGCCCGAGACCGAACTCTCTAATAACTAAAAGTCATGTACAGAAAAACTCATGTATGAAACCTGTATGTTAATTATTAAGACCTTATGGAATGTTGATGATGATAATTAACGAATATTGATAAACTTAAAGTGGTACTTCCTCATGTCTGCATTTCAAATACGAGTGGAGTGCACTTCACAAGTGTCTAGCTGGAGTTTTCGCACCCCCGCCCGTCCCAAACCTCTTGCCGACCTAATGACAGCTCTCCCGTTTCTACCGGGAGATTAAACAAGAAAAGCGCTTCTTTTTTCTCTGCTTCTTTCCTCTTCTTCTTTCCTTTCTTGCTCTCTTTTATTCTCGCTTGCTTTCTTTCTTCCAAACAGGAAATGGTAGCACCAGAAATAGGCCGACAAGGGAGGAAAGTGGAGAAGGAATGAGAATGTAGGTTGGGGAAACCCTTCTCTTAGGCTTTATCAATGAAACAAGAGATGACTCAAGTGCGCTTTGCAAGGTTATTTGGCAGAAGTGCACTTTCCCAAGGCTATTTGACTTAGAAGCAGGTAGAGAGAGGTCGATGTTGTTTGTTTTACTTAAAGGCCTCAGGTGAACTTCAGTGGCACTTATGAATCCACACTTTTATTATTTCTCCCACTCACTGAAACTGGTTTTGAGACCTCAGATGTGAATAGACAAACACTCATCTTCAGCCTGAGACAGTGACATGTCTGATGTGGTTATGCTTTATGTGATATATATGTATTAGAGGTATATTTTCAGCCAGTGAGCTATCTTCTTCAGAGATGTCAACCATTCCTCAGTTATATGAACAGTTATTATACAGTAATGAACAGTTATAACTTAAAACTCCCCCTTTATTGAGTAGCATTCTGACATGTGTAGAGTATGTTTATTATATGCTTTATTCTATTAGATATCATATAAAATAACAAAGTCCTTATGAAACAACTGGCCAACGTGAAATTCTTCAAGAATTTAATGATGTTGACTGATCGTTGTAACTAAACCAAAGGTTGGCACTTAACTCAGAGAGCATATTTAACATTGCTGTTTCCATTTAGTTTTGGATTCTGTTGGTTTTTCTTCGTTTTTTTGTTGGTTTGTTTGTTTGTTGTTTGTTTTCTTTTTGGGTTCTGGATGTGGGAGAATGTAGCCAATTGTAGCGCATGAGTCCGCTATGCAAATCAACCTTCCCTCGCGATCCTGTTTCAGAGACAGTCAGGAGGCAGACACACCAACCCACCCACGGGCGCACTCCATGGACTCTAGCAGAGACACAGAGAGGAGGAAGAGAATCTCACGTTTAATGCTGCTGGCGAACTTTGTTGTTCTGCATCTACTACTATGTTTCATCCAATGGAATGCAAAAAGAGAGCAACAAGGAGGGAGAGAGTGAGCTGGAGAACGAGAGCGAATGAATGTAAACTAAAGGATGAGAGTGTTTGTTTGTGTATGATGTGACGGGCAGAGACAGAGAGGGGTGGAGAGTGAAACCGCTGAAGATGGCTTATTGTTTGTGGGTGTGTGTAGACAATGTGTGTCAGTTCTGGGGTGGTGTTGCTCGGGGAAAGAGGGAACCTGTATTTTTGCAATAAAGTTATTACCAATGCACTCCCACAGGGGGCGTAACCACCGTAACATGTCTGTGTCTTCATTTGCAGAAAAGATCAGGAAAAAAAGAAACAGCACAACTGTCACTCAACGGGAACAGCCAGTACCTGGAAGCTGCCCGGTGCAAACACAGTCTGACCTGCTGACCCCTCAGCAGCTGCACAGAAGCAGACGGGGTCAACAGCTAAGCTCAATGTCACAGAGCAGTAAAGTTAAAGTTTCTGGCAGAACTTGCAGTTCGTGGTGTGTAAAGGAGCAAAGTTTGATGCTGAGCTTGCACCATTTTTTTGACTGGTAAGTAGCTGTTAATGCTAATTCTACCTGTGTAGCATAACCATAGTCTGAAAAAAGAAAAGAAAGCAATCACAGATAAATATAAAGTTTCACTAGATAAATACCATCAATAGAACGGATTTTTGCTAGTTTGAAGTCTTGTTCACGTGATGTGAGAAATTGACTCCTGAGTCCAAATATAAACACGCTTTAAGATGCATTTGCTTCCACTTACTGATATTTAAACCACTTAGTTGCAGCACTAATATGGTGTAAACATAGAAATGGTATGACGACGTACATGCTGTCAGTGATCTCCTGTCCTGTACTTGTTTCCTAAGCTGTTATTGTTTCCATCTGATGGTCTGATGGAGGAAAAACATCTACACAGGTTGAATTTGAAGAATTTACTTTCTTGTCCTTAAATAAAATATTCTAAGGGACAAAAGAAGCTAAAAAAATATCCCAACATCTGAAGAAAAATGCTAAAAAAAAAAAAAAAAACAACATCCATGTGGTTTGGCATAATGCAATTGTTCAAGACAATTTTTGCAGTTTGAAAATTATGTTTGGGTGTCTGAGTATGAATGTTTTACACATAAACCGTTGTGAGCATGGTGACGCTATGAAATATTATGATGCCGTGCTGTTTGCAGTTTGTCCTTTTGCCACCAGATGGAAGCCATGATACGCTGCCAGTTTACACAATACATTCAGTCGCTCCCCCTCCCTTAGAGAGGTATTTGCACACTGTCATCATTGACACATAAACACACACACACACACACACACACACTATTTGCACTGGCACAAACAACCTTTTGTTGTCAAGGTCTTCCTTCTGAGATGACAAAAGTTTGAAAGAGAATTGCTGAAAAAACATGAAGAATAAAAACAGCAGAGAAAAGGTGATGAATCAATAGCCATTATGCTTCACATACTGTACACCTTTCTCTGGTATACACAGAGTAATGGTTCTTTTATATATGTGTGCCTTTGTGTCCACGTGTGTGTGTGTGTTAACGTTTGTCCTATTTTATCCTCTATAGAAAAACTGGCTTGAATTTGGTGTTTGGATATCATAGTAATGTGCAGGTAGTTTTAGATTTTCTCAGAACTTTGACTTAAAATTGGCCATGGTTCAGAAAACTGAAGGCATTTTCAACTGTGCCCTCTAGTTTACCTGGAAGGGGAAGGCAGCACAGGAAAATTACCCAAAGGTGTATAGAGATGGCACACAATTATACAATATAGCATATTCTTAATGACATATGCAAATCACATATCACCAGACACGTGACTAATACATATCTTCTCGTGTGTGTCACTCAACATGCATATGAACTTGTTAGAGATGTCTCTCTAATTAGAGACAGAACAGTGAATGGGATAATTTCTTTATAAATGAGCTGTTGCTAAGAGAAGTAGATGTCTCTCTTAAAAATGCCTTCAGCATTTGTCAAGCAATGAGACCACCACTGCACAACTGAAGCAAATGCACAAGGATGATATGAACAGTGAGTCACACTTGCATTTCTTAGCAAGCTCACAGTGGCAGCTTAAATGCCAATGTATGTGTGTTTTACCACACTGCCTCTGCAAATGTGATATTTAGATGGATTATTATTCCAATAAATCTACAGATAAAAGATTGCAGCAATAGATAATTACAGTTTTCAAAGGCCTGAATGGGGGATGATGCAGCCAACGAAGAAATCAACTCAAATGGTTTGTGGGGTATAAAAAATAGAAAAAGGAACTTCCTCAATTGGAGTTAAATAAGACAGATGAGCTGGATAATCTAAATAACTTTACAGGAAAGCCAATTGTAAATTTGCCTTAATCGCTCAAATCTAAACTGTAGAATAAAATTAGAACACTATTGTCCAACAGCTGACTCTTATCTCTCGATGAAAAACAGTGTGAACTGTGTGCATTCAATGTCCCATTTAATTTCTGCTGAATCTTATATCTGACCTGTAAAATTTTCCAAACGATGACTTAAATGACAGACGCTCACTGATGATCTGTGAAAAACACGAATGCAGAATTTTTTATTTAAAAAAAATTTTTTTTACGCCTTTCTTGAGGTGGTTTTTAAGACATGTCAATATAGAAATGTATCACAAAAGGATAATGGAAACAACTCACTGGACATGACGTAGGAGGTCACATGACCAGTTCCCTAGTTGTCATGAAAAGCGACAGTCAGGATGATCTAATTTGACAGGATTAGTCCTCTGGAAACGTAAATCTTTGTAAAAGATATCATGGCTTTCATCTGAAAAGCTTTGGAGATATCTCGGTCTGGTCCGACAGAGCAATATTGCCATGCCCTGCAAGAATGTCGACAAATTCTCAGAATAGATTTAATCATGCAGAGCCCAGTCATCCTACTCTCAGACGAAACTTAAAATGTCTCATTCGTGTTCAAGAAAGCACATGGAGATGGCCCTGATCCCAATTTTATTTATTTATTTTATTTATTTTTTATCCTTTGAGACAGGGGTCAGCTCCTTTATATAGGTTGTCTGAGAGCAGATTCACAAAAGCATACCATGTTGAAAAATAGCTTGAGGAGCAGTCTACTGGAGATAGTATACCAAGAAGGACCTGGATTCCTGTGAAAGTTGAAAGAGCAAGTGCTTATCCCAGATCAAACATGGTGCAAACTCCAGATGGTCAAGTTCACAAAGCAGAAAACGTCTTACTGAAAATGGATGAACTGCAAAATTCCAAGATAAGACTGAGTATCCAAATCAAAACATACGGATAATATGGGAGCAAAGTCCTAATCACATCATTCAGAGAGGCATGTGCTGTCCTACAACACAGGACTCCAAACCTCCAAGAAAACTTTGGACCTCTATTTAGGTTAAGAAAATAAAAAAAGAAAAAGAAAACAGAAGAGTTAAAAATGGTAAGACAAAATATTTATACTGCATCCAAACAAAGTCCTCCAAAAGCTAGCCCTGCAGTAAGTCTGTTTTTTGTTGCTGTGTATGCACTAATGTTTTTGTAGTGTGGCTTCCACCAAGTACTTAGAACTTTACTTTTTTTCATGGAAGAAAAACACACGATAACATTTGAACTTACATCTTACCAGCTCCAATAATTGCATGTATCAGATTTCGACTGGTTTCACAAATGCTACATAATCTATAATTTGTTTAAGCATATTTTATAATTGACTAACATCATAAATAGTCCACGTTCCTTTATCTGGCAGAGTTGGTCCTCCATAGAGGCATGAATGAATGAATTAATGGTTTTATTTTTGTCTCTGTTTTGATGAAGCCATTAATCACTGACAAACCAGGATCTATCTCTCTGTCTGTCCATCCCCCTCTTCCCTTCCTTCTCCTCCATCCCTCCTCTGGTGTTGGTGCTGACGGGGGTCGTGTCTGACGCACTGGCTGCTGGTCATGCACCAAGAGCTGCACACGTGCATCGGACTCACGTGCGGTGAGGTGGCAGACAGTGGAGCTCGCGCTCTCTGTGGGAGAGTCATCGTGGGATAAAAATAGCTCACTGGCGGAGGAAGGAGTGGGGCAGGAGGAGATGGAGACGGGAGGAAATAGAAAGTTGGATGTTATTTTTACCTCATCCATCCCTCCGCTGCATCACGTGCAGGTTCCCCTTCTTCCCTGTATAATCACTTTTGACTAAATTATGTATTTATGCTTCTATTTCTTTCTTTGCTCAGTTGGGCAGTTTTTGTTTTTTCTAAGAAAGCCATGACGCAGGGTCATATGTCTGTCATGGAGTTTTTTCAGGACAACACCGCTCCACTTCTGGATAGGTCCTGCTGTTCAGCCACACATCAGTCCATTTAACCTTAAAGTCTTCAGGGCCACAGTGCTGAGTGAACCTTAGCAGGATGAAGGATGTGCAGCTACAGTATTTACACTCAGTTATTCAGGGCCGTTACCACAGCAACCGAGACTTACACCCATTAGTCTGAGATGGAGGGTCATTCATTCTCGTCTCTCCTCATCCAGTCATTGATTCATTCACTCAAACTCTCTGCTGTGTGTTTCCTTTGTCCATCTAGTTTTCGCTCATTAATGTAATTTGGTGACTTGTGATGGTTCAGCACTGAGTTACACTGAGTGAGCAGAGAAACAGAAGCCTTCCCCCCACTGTGTGAAATATCTAATTCCCATAATGTTTCTGAGCTTTGCAACACCGAGGCAGAGAGAGAGAGATGCTGGAAATCTGAGCTCCATAGTTTGGGTTTGCTGATGATATTGAGTGTTTGCTTCATAAGCAGGATATAAACATTTAATGAATGTCTTATGACACTAAATTGTAACGCAAGCATTTATAAATGTCTATTAATGTATTTCTGTAAAAATAGGGGAATATAACAGGAGAACTGGTGACTGTATATTAATAGATAATTAAAAGTTCCTATCATACTGTAGTGTTAGAAATCGAATATAAACTGTTTCCCAGGCTGCTTATGAA
This sequence comes from Remorina albescens, assembly GCA_034769265.1. Classification (NCBI taxonomy): domain Eukaryota; kingdom Metazoa; phylum Chordata; class Actinopteri; order Carangiformes; family Echeneidae; genus Remorina; species Remorina albescens. The sequence goes on from CM068480.1 coordinate 4,763,473, forward strand.
TGCTAAATAACAGAAACACCACATTAAAATGCACCATAGGATCGAGTCAACACACAAAAATATAAGCAGATTATAACAAATAATAAGAACACCAGGGACCGCTCCAGCTCTGGGGTGGTTCAAGTTGATCACATGATCTTCACTCAGTGAATGGAGCTGGCCTACAGTATAGAGGATGGATGGTAGAGGGGAAATGATTATGTGGGATAAAAATACCACGTGCTCACAATATAGCACAATTAAATTATAATTGCTGTAATTAAACCGGACTGACACCAGGCATTTATCTGTATTTGGTTGCATTGTAAACACCTCTTTTCATCAGTCCAGACAAAAACTGGGCTCTTCCAAAACAGTCTCTTGGGGATATATAAATATTTTTAATATGCCAGCACAGGAAAATGATGCAGTATGCCTGCCCAGTCAGGGTTGGAGGCTGTGTGGTACAAACGCATGGCTTGACGTTGATTTTCTCCGACAACGTTATGTTTTCATTTGCACCAGCAAGCAGCAGCTCGGCAGCAACTGCTGGTTCACAGGTAGTGTTTCTGTGTAATAATCACTATCTCATAGTTGTTCAGCTGTCTGACATCAGTGTGTGTGTGTGTGTGTGTGTGTGTTTGCATTGCTGTTTACACCCAACTGAGTGACAGCAGAGTGAAAGTCATGGAACTGAAATGTTGATGTAGCTTATCGCACATCTGTTTCCATTCAGCTGCATTTATTTTGATTTTATCAAGGACCTCACCACTATAAACTGATGATCTGGTCACTGGGGCAATCTGTGTCACTGATGCACCAGATGTTGGCTGCGATCTGCATTTTTGTCATTAGCAAGCTTAAAAGAGGTTAAAGAAGATGATGTTGCTGTTTTTGTCTTGTGTTTTTCTGTGGATCTCTACTAAAATGACCTGGACATGTGATGTGGCCAAATGCTCTGAATAAACCTACTGAATGGATCTTTTGTCCTCTGAATCGGGAATGAACTTCACTGTTCAAAAGTAGTGTCAACAAAAACTGGATATTAATTGCAAGGTGGCATCTATTCTAGGTCTTTGCGGAGGATTGAATTTTTTATGGTCGCTGAGTGTCTGGAAGTCACTTCTGACAAACATGTTATTTTACTTAAAACCCCGAGATAAATGTCAAAATATCTTCACCCTCATCCTTAAATACGCTGCGAAACAAACTTGCACACAATAACACACACACACACACACACACAGACCCATCAACCTGGCATTGTTTTCTATAGAATAAAAGTCAGAACTCCCTTTCAGGGATTTGATGGCATTTTCTGCAGCAGTCCATCTGCGACTCCAGAGCACGGGGATGTTTCCCCAATCCCTTTAGTGAAATCCCCTCCGCGGCTCTGATTGCTGACAGATTTATTTAATGCCGGCGACACAGTTAAGTGGGAGAAGAACACACAGGAACAATGTCTGGGAGATGTGTGAACAAGCAGTAGTCACAGCAATTGTTGTTATCAGAATAACGCTTTGGATTTCAGTACTCAGCAGCACAGTTCCCCTCCTCTCCATGTGTGTGTGCAGCCTGCATGTTTGTGTATGATGAAAGTATTCCACTCTTCTTTTAAGAGCCCCCAGTTAGACATTAACCCTTAATCTGTCACAGTAATGCTTGATGCCAAGGCCATCCGCGCTCTACAAGCATAATTGATCTTTTCCTTTGCCTGCCTCTCTATCTCCTGTTTTCCACTCACCTCTCTTGTTTCATCTTGTCCAGCTCTCATATCTTTCCTCCACCATCTCATCACCTGTATCATGGCTTTCTATTGACACTGGTTTTAATTGAAAGCGCCACAGTGTCAGAGGTGACAATGCTGCTAATCCATATCTCACCTCTGTGACATTTTGTCACGCCTTATTCCAAGAATCCCCCTCTTCATACACTTCTCAGTCGTTTGTCAGACCTTCTTTTGCCTCTTAAATGATTCAGTCTGTCATTCTCTGTGATTCTTTGGCTCTCTTCTGCAAATTTGCAATCCTCCCTGTTTGTCTTCATCGCTTCGTGCTTCCCTCTCAATCATCCTCCCACTCTCTCTCTCTCTTTCAATGTCTCATATCTTCCAACTGCATCCCTCCAGATCTGGTGGCTTAACTGTTCCATGTCACTCATGCAGCAGCTCTAGCCAGAGGACACATTATTAGTAATATACTGAAACAATTGAAGCCATGCCAACAATTGAAATGTTACCTGAAGGGGGATTGAGGGTGATTACGTTTAAATGTCACACAAAATGAGCAAAGTGGTCAGATGAGATATGGCAGCCACAGAACAGACCTCATCATCCTGTTCCTCACCCACTGCCCCCCAAATCATCCACCTGATTCTGGGAAGGAGGTGTTGTCACCCTTCACTTCTTCCTGTACAGAACTGTGTTTCCTTGTGGGGAGTGACTAGGTCAGGGCCTTTAGATAGAAACGACCAACACAGCACATTCCAAATTTCCCATAAAAATCTACTCCATGTGTGCTCACTTGCCAAGTTCGAAGTTCATTGGGTTAAGCTTTCCCCTCCACGCACTCTAGCAGTCCGACATCATTCTGTTGCGCTTCTTGGAGAGAATCCATAGCTTCTCCGAGAAAATAAGATGGTGGCTGTTTAGGGATCGCCAAAATATACTGAATGTTTTCCATGCTGCATAAATAAGAAAAATCTTCTGCACTTGCACTGAATGTTAATGACCTGGTGCTCAGAATAACAGTGAAGATGCTGCTCCGATGTGTTTTTCCATAGTCTGACGTTCTGCTTTTTCCCGGTTTTGTCGAGGTCTGCCATCCGTTTGAGTTTTAGGTTGGTGCCCTATTGCATTATTAACTAGTCACCCCCAGTTCTTGTAGTTCTCCCACTCAGTTGGACTTTTCCACACCTCTAAAGATTGCTCTTTCTTCCACAGCGCTGCCATTTCATCATTGCTGACCAGTTGAATCGCCTTCATCCCGATCCCCTATGGTGTGTGTGAGTGTGCAGTGTGTGTCACATATAATGTGGACATGCTTACACAAGGACGTCATTGCAGCCTTTTGTGAACAAGATTTCACAGGCACAGAGTGACATGTTTACATACCTACCTGATGTCAGCACAGACTCCGCAGTTTCTTCTTTTCTTTTATCCCCTGCCCTAAACCCTGTTTGGTCGTTGGCATTCTCAGCTGACTTGTCCGGTTAACTATCTGATTAGGCATCCTGTGATAAATCAACTTTGAGAGGGGATATGTGTTCAGTATCCGCCCCAGTCACAGCTGAGCTGCTGCTGTAACTTCACACTGAGTGTATTGGTACAACTTATAAAGAAATGAGCCCATCCACAGAAACTTCATCAGCAGTGATGCTGATGAAGCATCTTTTTGGATGAATACAAGGTCATAGGAACGATTGTCTTCACAAGTCTCTGGCTTCTTATTGTATAAATAATTAATTGATTTATTAATAAAAATATCATCAGATCGATCAAGAGTGAATGTAACCACGGGTTCCATGTGCACTCAGGTACAGACGTGCCAGAGTTCATGTGGAGAGTGAAAGGAGATTTAAAAGTGTGCTAGCAGCGTACTGTAAACATGCACAATGTGTGTGTGTGTGTACTTCATGTACACAATGAGCAGGTGGTGAAATCCTCATCAAATCTCATTTATGTCCTTTGTTTGATTGTCAGATGTTTTGGTAAGGAACATAAAGATGTTTAAAAATAATGTTGGAATGTGCCGGTGCTATCTAACCCCCTCCCACGCCGTTGTTATGCTTCCTTCCAACAAAGCAATGGCTGCTTTCACCTCCAAAATTGCTCGCGTCAGGGTCAGTCGGTTGCAGAATGGTTTATCTGAAAAATGTTTTCTTTTGGAAAAACCTTTTTTTCTTTGTAAAATGAATTTGTACTCTTTTGTTCTCATTTTTAGTCAACATTTAAGGCCCCCACCCTTTATGATGAATGTTTTTCTCTCCCACATTCTGCAGTCTGTCACACCTAATCTCTTCATACAAAGACCTGCAGAAAGAGTCTGCACTCGCTGTTTGTCAGTTTTGACATGCCCTCGTTCATCTCATCTGCCAGTTGCATGAAATCACTTCCCCCGCTGTGCCATTTTAATCTTTTGTGTGCCATTTTAATCTAATCTGTTTGCCTTTTATGTGAAGACAGCACCACCGGGCAGACGGATTCTTTTTGGTGGTAACTGCATCAAACGAAGATGCAGCTGCTGATATGTTGTGACTAAGTCGTACCAGTTACTTAGTGGTGCGTTAACACACATGCAGCAAACAAAATGCGAAATCCTCCACTCTCCCTGTCAGTGTGGAAAATGTCTTGCAGTTAATCATCTTTAATGCTGTCATTTTTCTTTCCAATCCAACCTTCCTTTTTCTGCCTTACTGCGGATGTCATCTGCTCTGTCCGACCTGACACGTTTATCGGTTTTCTCCTGGCAGAATTCAAAATCAAAAGGTTGTGCTCTTCCTCTCGTTGGGATCTGTTCTGGGATTGCAACACTATGTCACTCCCCGTGCATGTAAATGAACATCTCCAATGGAGTAAATTAATCATATGCTAAAGCATCTGCTCCAATTTGTTCTGGAGCAATAATCTATTCAGATATATGAAGAAGTGGCTTTGACAGCAGCCTTGGCTTCTAGCCAAACCACAACCTTACTGCCTCAGAGCTGCTCCTGGACTTTTCTTTCTACGCCTAGTTTACAATTATAATAGCCATCAATAATAGAACATGTAATTTCTTTTTAGTATAAAATTGATTTAGAATGAGTGGAGAGCTTGACAGATACTAACCTCTTGACATAATGTAAATACTACATTGTGTTTCTGTCATGATTATTGGAAACATGTAGAGGTCACATCCTCAGTTAACAACAGGCTGCTTGTAAAATGGTTAAATGTTTTTTATGTCTGCGACATATTCAGATAATGCTTACACATTGAATCTATAGTGAAGATTTTAAGTTATATAAACTTGACAAGCGCACAGATCTTTTCACTGCCTATCTCACATTCTAGCAAAAACAGGCTCCATAAGAACTGCTTTGAGATGATTTGCTGCAGCAGTGAGCGTCTCATGCAGGCTGTGAGGCGGCTCTAACATATTAACATGGGCACCGAAATAAAATGCAAGACGCTCTGGTGATTTAAACGATGTTGCACAGTCCTGAATTTCTGTCATAACATTGGTTATTTCTACGGACAAACACTTGGGAAAAGTCATATCAATATTTTCTTTTTAAAAGGTACTGTACCAACTACCTCAGCAGTTCACGCCCCTGCTCCTTGTTCTGTAGTTAATCTTTAAATTGTCACTTTGCTCAAATTGACAGCAACGATCAATATTCTTCTTCTTTGTTGAAAATATCTACTTGAAAAATCTGAAGGAAGAGATCAGGGTTCAAGACGCAGTTGCTTGACAAGTCTGTTTTACTTTCAACTGGCATTGTTGTCTTCCAGGCAAAAAAATCTATTCATAGAAATTTAACTTCAGCCTGAAACTCGAAGAAAAGGAATGAGCCACAGTCTCGCTCTGGCTAGAAGAAACAGTTTTTCTTATTTTCAGAAAAACAAAATTCATGTGCGAGTTCCAGATATGGTGAAATCACATAATAGCAAAGCATCTCTGGGAATACTTCTGCCAAGTAGAAAGAAGACTTCGGCCAATTAGTCTGTTCTGGTCCCAGGACATTAGAAAGGCTTTTATTTAACGGCTTTCGTGGCTCCAGAAAAGGCAGCTTGCTCGTGATCAGGGGATACCAAAGTCATTTACTCCAAAGAACTAGATGATGATCTTGTTGTGAAAGCAAATTAAGAAAATTAACTTATGATCTCAAAACAGAAATTTCAGCTACCTAAACCTCTTTGCTTTTCCCACATTTTCTTATGTTCTTAGAAAGCTTGTCTCTGTTGAGGTTATTATAGGTCTGTTGTGGTTTTATAGTGATATCTGACTCAGAAAGAGAAAACACTGCCAAATAAGTTTTTAATGCTGTAATGTTCAGGGGCCTTTGGGGTGCACTGATGAAAACAATCTTAAGTAATATAAAGTTTATACACACTGTTTGCCATACACATACAGTCAGTGCACCTGATGTTTGTCAATTTGATGTTCATGTAAGGTAACAGGTGTGCAGTTTGTTTTGGTTTTTTTTCTTTAGCCTTCATGCCGCCTTGAAGTTTTCCAATTACAAGTGTCAAACTAAAGAAAAGCAGAGTGTATCTATAAGAAAGTAATTTTAAAAACTCCCTTTGTGGAGTCAAGGGTCAGCAGCAAAGAAAGAAAAGCCATCTTCAGACACTTCTTGAATAAGCTTTCGCTCAAACGTATATACAGTGGAGTGCAAATAACCATTCTGAAGATACTGAATAGGAAAATGGTTGCAAACTATCCCATTCAAGTGAGTGCAATGAGGTTTCATGTAATAAAGTTTTTTTTTCCCTTTATTGTTACAGCCAGGACTTGGAGTTTACTTTTCCCACACATTGATACTTGCCTCAGATCATGTTGAGTCCATAATCTGTGTCCACACTACCGTCAAGTTTCACTGTGTGCTCAGTCTGGATGCTATGTGAACGTGGATTCAACATGTTTGGATTTCAGTTTGTTGGTGCACACATCAATAAATGAGTACTCTTCTTCATTCACTGTGTTTACATGTGTACACTCACAGACATGAACAATCGAGAAAACCCCCAAATGAATGTTGTCAAGTTTGTGAGCAGCGATGGAGAATTATGACTTTTATATAAGTGTCATCTATTGACGTTTTAGTTCCAGTAGGATTCATTTAATAATGTTATTTCCTTTTGACTTTGATTTTGACAGCCAAACTTAATTTCTTGCTGTTTTCTTTTAAATTCTCTTCTTTCATCTCTTAAATGAAAAATGCACCTGAAGAATCTGGTGATTAACTTAGTTTATGACACCGAAAGTTTCAGATATCACCTGAACACGTCCAAAAGCAGACAGGGAGGAGAAAAATCCAGCTAAAGGTAGGACTGTGCTCAGCAGTGAAAAGCTTTTGATCAGCTCATGCTCTGGCAACAGCAGTCAGCTGCAACATCACCAGATATGCCTATCAAGAGTCCAATTGTTCAAAGGAGCAAACTTATCTTTGCACCCAGCTTCTTCTGCTCATGTTGTCATGTAGAAGGAGCGGCTCGTAAACCTTCTTTCCTTTTTTCTTCAGGTTTTCACGTCAAATGGCTCTTAATACTACAGCGCCCATCGGAGATAGAAAATCTAGAATATTTGTTAGCTGAATTTGTGAACGTATTTCTCAGAAATTGGCTCAGAAAGCATCATCTGAAGGTAAATTGATTTAGGGTGCATTTGTTCTGTTTTCTCCACATCATGATGATCAGATTGATGATTGAATGTTTAAAGCCATTATGCACCCAAGTAGTCATAGTCAACATCTTTCCCAAAGTTGTTTTGGACGCTGACTTGTACCTTTAACTTTTTTTTAATATATAGATATCAAATAACAATGGTCATTTTTTGATGATTTAACAGGGAGAGCTTCAGCTATGGCAAATATGAATCTGGCATTTATCCAAGACCAGTCACAAGAGGAATATTTTCTTCCTCTCATGAATTTATCCAAGCTGTCGCCAACCTCCTGATAGTCATGAAGGGTCTCAAAAGATTTGGCCCAAAAAGCAATTTAACTTTTTAGTATGTGTTTGTATGTTCAAAGATCAAATTGATCAAATATATATATGTATATTACGCTACAATCTTCTAACTGTGGTGCTTTTGCTGCCTTCCCTGTAAACATGTAATGTCAGGATCCACTTGAAACCTGTGAGTACCAGCATTTATGTTTCTGTTGTCTCTAAGATGTGGCTGTGTGCAGACGCGTCTACGTCACAAAACAAAGAGACAAAAGAACAATATGGAAAGCCATGTTAATGAGGAATATGTCAAAGGAAGACTACTATAGTGCCACTGATAATCAGATGTTTCTGAAACTGAAAAAAAAAGGATTACGTCCATTATTATGTCTGTACCTGTGTGTGTTCCCTCTTTGTTTCCTTTGTCTTCTTTGTTTTCTCTCCCGCCAACTCTTCTTTCTTCATCTCCCTTTTAAAAACCCAGTTTTCATTTACGTGTGTGCGAACATGGGAGCTGTAAACTCTGGTAAGTGTGCTACACAATAAGTGGTATCAAACTGATGGGACTAAATCACTGCTGTAAATTTGTGTTGTGTTTTTATTTATCACTGCCTGTGCATCTGTGAATACAAACATAGGGAGGGTTTAGCTCCTGTATTTAAATCCCCTCTCACCGTTCTGCTGGTAATCCATGATCTTTCAGTCCCATATTGTTGTCCCACCGGTGAGCTCGGGCGTCTCAGTGGGATCCAAGTACTCATTCATACCTCTTCGTCCGATGCTTCTTTATTTTTCTACCGCTGATCCTCTGTATTTCAGCAAAGATGGGATTATACGGACATCTCTGTAGTGCTGACCTGAGGATATTATTAAAGCTGGTGGAAAGTCAGAGAAAAGAGAAATTCCAGTACAAAAGGTTAGGTGATATGAAAGTTTTCGCATTTGCTTGTTTCACCTCGCTACAGCCTGCAACATCTTTTTGTCATTCAAATCCTGACTAAAGATGCTCATGGTCTGTTATTTCAGTGTGACCTGTGAGGAGCTGGGAGGCCACACCAACACGCTGACTTGTGACACCTTTACAGGAAGTTGATTTTTTTGTTTTTTGTTACATGGTGCTTTTATTTTGAACCCTGACTAACTGCTCTCCTTCCAGGGGGCGTGGCTTAGGGTTCACACAGGTGAAGCCAGTCAGCCTGTTGGGCTGGACCAAGTGTTAGAGAGGACAGAGGGGAGGAGGTCGACAGTTTTGGTTCAATGTGGGCTTTTGTTTAGTATTTCTTGGAGTTTTCCATGCAATGAATTTATCCTGTATCATCCTAGAGTCAAATGTTTTTAGATATATATAGTATTTCATTGTAAATAGTTGTGTTTCAGGAAGTGGGCGTGGCCAGGTGCCCTCCAGTGTGGACTGGAGTTGGAATGGTCTCAGGTTTATATCCATGATGAACCAGCAGCCATCATGGTCAGAGGGAGAGATCAGGCTGTTCTCGTTGTGTTACTGTTTGCTGCAGCAGGTGAAGCTTTATCTGTTGTCCACCAGCGTGCTGACTGATTGTAAGGTGTGCAAAATATTTTTTGTTTACGCTTTTTGCCCAAATAACAACAAAAAAAAAAGAATCAAAAAACAACAATGTTCTGAAAAAAAAAAAAAAAGACAAAGAAAAAGCAGTGCTCCATATCAGAAATTTTATTGGTATAATAACAGTTAGGTTTGAACTCTGACTTTATTATTTAGCTTTGACATTTGTGTGGGAGGGTTGGCAAGTTTATTTCAGTGTATAAAGGGCAACAGTGTGTGTAGAATATCTGAGTTCTTGCAGCTGCATTTTCCAGGAAAATTGAGTAATTTTCAGAATTCGACCTGTGCAGCAGTCACACTTCACACACCCTCCACTTTGACACTGCTCGCATTGAGTACATCTTCACAACTGGATAAATAGCTGGATACAAATAACTAAAACATTTATACATTGTAAAGCTTTAATCTTGAATGAATGAAAATACAGGATCATATGGTATAAAATAAAAAAATAATTCTTATCATCATACAAACCTTTCTTTTGTTACTTTCTTAAGTAACCAGTAAGAAAAACCTGCCTTTAACCTCCCGAGTCCTGAGCTTATATTTGGTATATTTGGTGCATGTTGGTGGGAATTGTTGGCTATTTTGATTGTATGCTGATTATTGTAATGTGCTTTGGTGACCACAAGGTGATAGATACAAGTGTCCATGACTGAGGCTCACAGGTCAAACCTCAGCAAATTTAAGTATAATGGCAAAGAGAGCCCAAAATTTGAGGATGCAGGGTGTCAGGAGGTTAATAAATGAAAGATTCACTTTTCGACCAAAAAGACATTTAAACACTTTTTTTTTGGTCGAAAAGTGAATGAAATTATTTCATTTTTAAATTTATGTTTTCACAATTGAAAGTAATATAACATCTCCCACAGAGAAATAACCTTTTTTTTTTTTTTTATTCCTTGTAGCAACAGTTTTGGATGGATTCTCTCCTTGTTCAGGAAACTATTCTGGGACAAAGTGACACGCCAGCCAAACTGCTGCTGGATAGGAAGGAGACAACATGCAGGTATGAGATTATCATCATTCATCATTGTTGCCATTTTCTCTCCAAAGCTTTTCCACGGGTGAGGTTTAATTGTGCACCAGTTTCAGCCTGGTCCTGGAGTTTTTAATGGTACAAAAATACATGAACCACCAACGAGACCCACCCGCATTCTTTTATTGGCTGAGATGCAATTTAACGAAAGTATATTTTCTTAAAAAAAAAAAAAAATTCACTGTAAACAATGTACATAGAAACAAGTATGTTATGAGAATGGTAATTGTCGGTTTTCTTTAACCTCCAGCAGTTCCTGTCACTTAACATATAACAATCTGCACAGCAATATTCTGCACAAGGAGATATAATTAATTGAACTGCATAATAAATGAACTGAATACCGCAGCACAGGGTTTTAATGGGAACTGGTTGTTTTACAGCTGAAAAGGGTTGCAAGATGCTTCCAGTTGTATCTTGAAGTACTTTCTATATTTTACTCATCACACTGGGTATAAATATATTACAATTTTTTCAGTAGTTCTTTTGTAAAAGACTTCTTCGTCCTCTTTTCCTCCACTCCAGCTGCTGACCAATGAGCCGACTTCCTCGGTCTAAGAACAGGCCGGTTTACATTCTCCTTCTTTAGATGGCAGCTGGTGACAAAGGCTGTTACTTGTTGGGCTTTTAAGACATGATAGTATTTTATCTCGAATCGGTGACTGCAGAGAAAGATTTAACGCCCATAAAATAAAACATTAAAGCCACCCAAAATGAACAAATCAGTTGTTACTTGGACATCGACGTATGATTTATTTACCTGCGAGGACAAGCTTAATAATAATCCACAAATGCCTCTCGTCTGCTCCACTCTCTCTCCAGCAATCCCTTCATCATGTTCAAAGAGGAAGGTTGTTGCTCCATTTCCTCTTCAGCAAAATCATTGTGCCTTTCTTCATCAACTGGTAAGAAAAGACACTGTTAATTATGTTAGTCATTCAAATGTTTTTGAATTTTATTTGATTTTTTTGACTTTTTTTAAATTAATATATATATTTTTTAAATTAATTAATTTATTTATTTTTGGAAGTTATGTACTTTTGAAAGTACATAAATGAAACTGGAAGTGACTTTATAGTGCAGTAATTTGTCCTTGGCATTCATGCTTTTTCTAGTCTTTGAGATCGTTTTTTTATGGACTACAAAACATTATTACTAATACGATTACTTCAAAAACCATTTCCTATTCCCTATTAAAAAGACTGATGGCCCTGTTGTCCATGTTACAGTCCCAGACCTTGGTTTAAAGGTTTAGCGTGCCGGTGCTGTGACTCACTATCTTTTAGGAGGATCCTCCTAAAAAAATGATAGTGCACCATATAATAAGTAAACCAGGGACATATAAACTGAACAGACACAGAACTTTGCAGTTATATCCCAAATAGAAGACGAACATACCAATGAGTCAACTGATGGGCACAACTGTATTTTCTGTTTAAACGATGAGGGATGGAAACTGAAAAAGACATATTCCTTGTCCCAATTCCAAGTGGCTGCTCTGTTCTCCCTGAAATCCTCGTTTTACAACCGCAACACTGGTCTTTGTCTTCAATTCATGATGGATTTGTTCAAGCTGTGGCTTCGGTCATACTGATGATAAGATTAGAAGCAAAGGCATATCTTTTGTTATTTTGTCTTTTGTGGCCTCTGCCTGGTTTAGAAATGGTTTGTGCTTAAAGATTGCTCAAATCCTTGCCAGGTGTTCTTGAGAAAAATCTAAATCCGGCACCAATGAAGAGACTCCTCTCATCCAACCATCACAAAGACCAAATTCTAAAAATATTCTCTGTTACAATTTATATTACTTACGGTTTACTATGAGACTCATGCTGTCTGTTCGTTTCCATTTCTCTTGATCCCAATCACGGTCAAGTTGCTCTAAATACTCCTTCATTGTGATCATGCCGTATTCACTTTTAGGTGGGCTGGCTCTTTGGTCTTCCTCTGGCTCATCTGTTTCACTGATATACAAAGAACAGTTTCCCGCCACCATCTCCTCCATCTTCTCCAGCAGCTCTGTAACCTGATCATCAGCATCACTCGTGTTTCCGAGGACGTGATATCTCTTTCCACATTTATCAATTAGCCAGCGGAGAGACTCTCCTTCACTTTCGATGTACTGCTCAACTGTTTTGGTTCCCAAAGTTTTTCCGTATGTAAACAGCACAATTGTGTGTCTCCACACTCTGTTCCCGAGCAGCCTCAGGTTGTCCTGTGTGACCCTCTTCTGTTCTTCAGTGAACGACGTGTCAAGCGGCAACGTGAGCAGAATAACATTCGGCGAGGGCGAGCACAAGGCCACCCCTTCTAAAATCTCAGACTTCAAAACTGGAGAGGTCAAATCAGCCGGGAAGAATTTCCACCATCCAGGAGTGTCCACGACGATGATGTCTCTTCCATCAACCTTCCCGCTCTGCTTGACAACTTTCACTGTTCTTTCACCGGATTGAAACGCTTTACTTCTCAAAATCTTGTTGCCGGTGAAACTCTTCCCGGAGATAATCCACCCAACCATCAAGATCCTCAGGTTGGACTTTGGCTCTGCGTAAGAAGACAGTTATTAGAAATCTTGTCAATTTAATATGACAGTTCTTAATTTCTGTAAATTTCTGTAAATGTAAACTCGAGTATTGCCCGAGTTCTGTAAACTCGGGCAATACTCTTTATTTTTTATTTATGAAAAAAAAAAATCAACTGACCAATCAGGAGCCTTCTGAGCTTTTGCCTTTGCTGTTGTGCCTGTAGATGCAGCTCCTCAGCTTTTTTGTTCACTTCTTTCCTCTTCTCCACAACACCTTCTATCCACCTGTGTTGAATTTCATAACAGTGGTTTTTTGCCACCATGGTGTCAATCTTCTCAAAGAGCTGTTGGACCTTTACGCTGTTGTTTTCACCATCGCCACAAACCACATGATACCTGTTGCCACAGGCCTTTAGAAGCAACTTGACTGGCGCTCCTTCCTTAGTGATGTAATGCTCGATGGTTTCGGGGTCGAGGTGGTCTCTGTGGCTGAAGCACACAATAGTGTGCTCCCATACCTTCTTACCAAAAAAATGCTCCAAGTGCTCCGTTGTCGCCTTCCGGTACACGTCTGTGTAGGATAGCTCAGTGTTAATCACCAAGAGAAAGGCATGCAGCCTAGGTGGGCACAAAGTGACGCTGAGGATCGTCTCTGTCTTGAAAAGTTCTGCCGTGTCGCATAGCGGATATCCTCGCAGCCAACCGGGAGTGTTGACCAACGTGACTCTTCGGTCACATACTTCTCCTTCTCCCCTCTCACAGTGGAACGTAGAATCTACCTCATTAAATGCTCTTCTTCCCAGGATGATATTCCCAACAAGATATTTATATGAGCACTTTGCTCCCACAATCACGGCATTCAGCTCTGATAGAAAGAGAAAGAGAGTAACATTAAGGCAAAGAAATTTACTACTTCTGATAAATTCTTTCTTTAGTAGCTCACCGTTCATGGATATAGCTTCCTTCATGTTTTCCGAGCTGGTAACTTAACTGAGGTGTTGTCTCCTTTGTCGTCTTGTTGAATGTGAGCTCGACAGGCACCACTGTTGTTATAACTTGCTCATTCCAGAAACAAGACAAACTGCATTTTCACGCAGAAGAGATGCGTAACGTCTAACTAATTTCATGCTATGCGGGTACATCCTGTTTGTTTCCTTTAGTATGTGTTACGTTGCAACTAAACCTTTTTTCTCTGATATTGTAGCTGCTTATATTCAGAATAGTTAACATCAGTAACATATGGCTTGTTGGGTGAATTCATAGTTTTCAGTTTCACCTTTTCATCCCGATAATAGTTTTTTGTTTCATGAGGTTAATTAGGTTTTGTGTGTTTTATTATCACATTCCTGCATGTTCTCCTGCAAGATTGGCTTTAAAATCAAAACTTATTTTAACTGGAAGTTAAAACGCAGAGGTTGTTTGGGCACGCACAAATCAAACCAACAACTCTGTGTCAGATCAGATCGGAGCTATTGTGTCCTAGAAACGAATACTTTAGTGCTGGTAAGTTGTTGAACTGGTTGTGCTGGAGCGGTTCCAGATCCCAAAGCAGCTTCCCCGTGTCAGGCTCCACCTGCTGCCTCTGCCAGATCCTTCAACTAACCAAATTAATAGCAGCGAACATACAAAACCAACCAGTTAGATTTCATTATTGATACTCTGCATGGCCCTGATCGGCATCTGTGCCGATTACACTCAAAACCTTCTTCTTGAATGGCTGCTACATCTAATGCCAGAAAGGGGACACAGATCTTCCCAGCATGAACTGAAAGCCCCATAATTCACTTTCATCTGTCCTAATAATTATTCATGCTAATCCAGGTCCCTGGTGCTTTGCATATTAGAAAAATTCTACAATGGTTGCTTCATGAAAATCCCTTTTTAATACTGGTTAGAAATGGGCAAATACATATTAACATAATTTGTACAATACTTTAATCGGATCACTGTTTTTATAGCTGAAATGACAAACCTCTCAGTGGGTCAAGTGTTGACAAATCTAATAGGTTTTATATAACCAGGATGAGACAACACTGCTCAAAGTTTAGTTTATTGATTTTATTTGATGATAAACAAATGTTATTGTGTGTATGTTTATTAGGTGGTCAGTCCTTCCAATCTTATGAATCTGCCATGCGTTTTGGGAACAGGCTAGATATTCAGCACTAATTTCTCCGTGGTAGACATCCTGCCACCTGGACCCAGACAGGACTGATTCTACTGGAGAGATTTCTTTCCTTTATCGCTAACTGTGGTTCGATGGTGTGTCACCTGGAAAGGTTTCTCTTCTCTCTTCGAATGTTTCCATAAATATGACAGACACTCCAGACAGTGTTGATAGTCAGTGAATTCTCATTAGCGCTGGAATGACACAGTCAGAAGGGTTGCTCAGTTTGACTCTTTTAACTCTAAAAAAGGAGGAAGGATACAAGTGACCAGTTGATTTCGGCTGCCTTGACCTGCTGAAACAGTCTTCATCCTTCTGGAGGAGGGTCTCCTACTTTATAGATATAGACGGGTGTTAAATCAGGCCTGACATTGAGGTCTTTGCACGTCACAGGCGATTAACAAGCCTGATAGATTTATATGCTGTGTGGGTTTGCAGTCCACTGCCTTAGTTAAACCAGGGAGATCCTCCGAATGAAGATCAGAGCAACGATCAAGTCTTTTACATTCAGATTGTCTCCCCCCGGTCTGCTCATTATCAAAATCATCATCCTGCCTTAACCTTCAGTCACAGCTTAGTCTTTAATTAGTCCAGTGCTGGTATTTCCTGCCGTTCTCCCCATGAATCCATTAAATCTAATAACATACAGCAGAATCAATGTGCTCCTGCTATCTTACTGTGGTCTCCGATATGCAGTGGAGCCATCTAACCCTCCATCTGTTTATTCCCTCAAGCACACGAGCATTCAGGCTGATTTCTTATCTCTACCCCCCCCCACTATTTTCTCTTCTCCCTCCTCTCATTTCACTTTGTTTCTCCTTGTTGGACTGTCGACTGCTCTGGGACCTCTCCCTCTCCCCTGGTTATTATTGGCTCGTTCCAGATGTTTTCGATCTGGATCTTCATCCTCCAGGAGTCCCACTCTCCTCCTCATCTCTCCGTCTCTCTGTTTGTTTGCTTTTTCTGAATGTGTGAATGATGTCTTTTAGAGTAGTATGTTTGTGCTTTCCGTCTTCTCTCCAGGTCTGTGTGGTGCACAGCAGGTCATGGGGCTTATGTCCTACAGTATCTGCAGGCAGCACCTGCAAGCTGCTTGATCTCCTCTTGAATCATACACTTCAATGCTGTCATCTTTATTGTCTGTTATTAATCTTTTATGTTGTTTTATTCTGGACACATATTTACTGCACATCTATCCACCCTGGAAGACAAATCAATGAGGCATAATCTTTTCTTTGGGGTGATTTTTCTTGTCTAGTTCAAGGTTAAAGGACATCGTCTGTCTGAGTGATGTACACATTGTATAAAACTTCCTCTTGACATATAAGGCTATTTTAATACAACAGGTGTTCATTTTCCAACAATTTTTTTCTTCTGCCCAGGGTTCTAGTGGGGCTTTTAGATTATTGCATGTTTTGAAAATCATTTGAATTATTGTATTATTGAATTATTGGCTGTTAATTGCTTGGGGACTTTTTTTTTTTTTTTTTTTTGTACTTATCCTGTCTCTGTACAATTGGTTGCAATTAATTAGGGAGCAAATTGCATTTAGAAGAGCAAAACTAACAAGGATCCCCTCTGGGGAAATTTCTTTGTGCTTCCTGGAATGTGAAAGGGAGGTTACTATTGTTTTCCCTTTAGAAATAGAAGCTACTCTGTTTTTACTATGTTTGGCTATTGGATTATGTGGAAGATTACATATTAAATGTTTTTGTATGCGCCTTCATGTCTTACGTACATTAATGAAACAGCTCGTAAAGCCACAATGATCTTTCATTTGATTCTAACATCTTTTATAATTCTCATAATGGAAGTCTTTGTAGAAGGTGGAAACGCATTTGATCTTTTTTTTAATATATATATATATATCAAATTTTCCAATTCACTCAGTGGCTTTAAAGGCTCTACCAGCTGCTTCCGTTTGGCCTCCAATCCTCATTGTTGGGTGATGAATTGTCCAGTGCACAAAACAAAAAAAACAAAAAAAAACACAAGTGGATGAAGTTATGCCGTACATGAGATTTTATCTGAACGAAGTGAGATGGTCCTGTATGCAAGCTCACTCTCATACACAGTTTAATGTGATCACATTTACACACTAAACTGAATATGGTAAACGCTCTGCCTGCTACACATCTGCATATTAGTAGTCTATCACCATTGTGACTGTTGGCCTGTTAACATTTTGCATTTAGTGCAAAGCCGCACTTTTCTAAAGTGTTGCTGGCATGGCTGTAGTTTTAGTCTTTTTCAGTAATGTTAGCTAATTAAACAGAAGCTGGGTCATAAGATAAGCCCTTAGTATACTGTGGCGTAGATGATGGAAACAAACTCAGTATTTTCTTTTTTACTGAAGAATCCCACCATCTGTGAATTTTTTGATATGCACCTCTCTTCCTGGCCTCTTACTCTGGTTGCCGGATCCCATTTCTGTTTCCAGTGATTTTTAACTGTGCTGACAAGGTGTCGAAAATCTGTGATACTCATCCCACTGGCTGACATGCTGACCTGCCAGACAGATTTTCTTAATGTCAGTTACATCTGTTGGCTGAAATAACTCCAAGCTGTCACTTGAAAACATTTCTTTTAACACATTAACTGCTTCCCACTGCTGCATGTTTTTTTTCTGAGTTTAAATCTCATCTCAGGACAGTCACCAGTGTGCTAATCCACGAATCCACTAATTTAAAAAAAAAAACAAAACAAAACATAAGGGCACTTTGTCTTTTTCAAAGGAGGACAGGCATTGTTGCTCGAGGGAGCAATTTAATACATCGTATGCAGAACAGGGAGAGGGCACATTTGTTATTTCTTAGAAAATAAAGAGAAAAGACCACAGATGAGTCATGTCTTGTCCCTGAATCCATTCATGTATCATTCGTCTGACTGTGTGGATGCACACACTGAAAAAGCTACTAATGCACCGGGGCAATTTGTGTACCCATAACAGATTTGAAAGCTCCTTAATTTGTTACTTTGTCTGTTTGCTGGTCGTTGACAGTTGACTGCTGGTGAAATATGAATTCAGTGACAAAAATTTTGGCCTCAGAGACACTATGCTTTCCCAGAAAGGTCTCCACATACCCAGCATTAAAACGCTGTCTCCAACAACACGTCTTGTAAATCATCAGCCAGATCTCAGTTCCGTCAAACTGAAATGGCCAAAATCCCCCTGTGGTTCTCCCTCCTCGCATGAAAGCTTCTTCTCCCCATATGATGTTTCTTGGAGAGAAACAGACAAGAGCATGCATCAATAACTTTGAAAGCCCCCTCGCCTTTTGCTCTAAATCTTCATTGTCTTAAATTAGTGCAATGAATTAATATACTTTCTTTTTTGGAGGGGGGGGATGTGTCAGAGGAAAATATTGCCCTTCTCAGCACATATGAGTTTATGGGCTTTCTCCCTTGAACATCTCTAACTTCATTCCTCACCTTGGCCAGATGTTGAGCACAACCCAGATGTTTATGCTGTAATTTATTTTTATTCCTCCATTACGTTCTCCATTCGTTTAAATATTTGTACTGGATATATTTGTGTGTAAATTATTTAGTTTGAGTTTGCTTTTCTTCTAATTATTTCTCAATAACCTTGTTGGCGGGTTCAGGTTAACATGTTGTTTATTGACATGTACAACTATGAACAAACATCAATGCTCATTGGATCTGATACTAATGATCCTTTTTCTCAAATCTGGGTTGCTGTTCTTCCCTGGGAAGAAAAACAACCTTATTTGACCTCAACGGGAATCAGTGAAGATGGAGGAAGGAAGTACTGGAGGGGCATTCAAGCCACACAGAGTGGTATTGTTTTAGCCTTAGCATTAGTTGTGTTTCTTGTATAACGCTACTGTTGTGTAAAGCCAGACCCAAATTCTGATCCTCTTAATATCAGCCAGAACACCCAATCACAGGACCAGCTATTTTGTGAGCCATGTTGCTTACAAATGCACACACAGGCATTGACAACTGCCCTGTACACCTTTTTAAAAGGAAAAAAAACCCCAAAACATCCACACAGGAAGGATGTGTTTGTGGTTTGTGAGAGGATTTGCTGAGAAGGGAAGTTGAAAATGTGTGTGGCTAAGTGGTGAAGAATTCCAGCTAAGGAAATGAATGATGTAGCAAGGTGCTATGTGAGCAGAAAGCCTTGGAGTGCTCAGGGACTAATCCTGCGAGAAGTGGGAGATTCTCTTTGCACACAGGACGGCGTGATTCACCTTTCCCGTGACCAATCAAGTCGCAGGAACAAAAAGCTAAATTCCCCACCAGGTTAAAGCTGCTGTCTCCTCGAATTCCCTCATATCAGAACTTATGATTCCAGCAGCCAGGTTCACCAGACTGGGCTTAAGGCAGATGCAGAGGCAGTGTTGCTCTAGCATGTAGAATTAAATAGCATTAGGGAGCATTAGTAACATATTATTGTTGAAAACTAAAGACTACAGAATAGGTTGTTAGACACACTAACCTCTGCCCCCGTAACCTATATTCCTGTTTGTATGAGTGTACGAAAGACCGAATTCAAGCTTACAGTCAGGCAGACTGATGACGTGATGAGAACAAAAGGAGATTTAGAGAACCAAAGATGCTCCGCGACAAAAGACAAAGGCATCATAAGACCGTGCTCTTTCCTCCAGAAGAAGGAAAAGCTGCAAGATGGTCATGCTTAAATTCCTCAGCATCGTTCGTCTTCTGTTGACAATCGACCATTATGCTATCAGCCTCGCTTCCATTTTCTCTGTCCACAGGGTAGAGCACTCTCAGCTAAATGTCATCCTGGATCTGTTGAGATTAAAGGCATGTTTTATTGCTCACAAAGGAGCAGTTAGTCACATAAAAACGTGTTTCTCGTCGGGTCTTGCTCTTTTTCCCTCCGTGGTAAATCAGCTAACATGTTGAACTCTTACCAGAAATGAGACTGAGAAAGTTTTGCATCCGTACACAAATATAGTTCTCTGCATGTGAACGTGTAACACAGCATTAAATCAACATTATGTGAAGCTTTCCAGCTACACATTATAGTGGAAAAATGCCTTTTTCTTATATCTCCTTTTGGTAGCAACAGCCAGAGGCTCTATGTTTTCCATCCTCCTTAATGTCACATTCAGTTAAGACGTTGGGGGAACTTTGTCTGCTTGGAGAAAAGCAGATTGTAATTTGACAGTCAAAGGGCAAGATCTTTGTGACTCTACAGTTTATTTACTGTCACATCATAATTTCTGTAAAAGCACTTTGGGCCATTGTTTAATTTATCTATCAGCTATAATCAATATGTTAATGTAAACGGTGAAACACACATTATCACCCAATCCAGCCGACCCTTTCAGCACAGTCTTTAAATTCACTGATCACTTCACTTTCACAGCTTTTTCATGCCATCTGAAGAATATATAGTGAAATTACTTGCTAATATTTTCTCTCTACTCGGGTGATGATTGGTGTTCACAGGTTGGTTATGTAGCACCTTAGAGGTGAATCATTAAAAATAATACTGTAGGTTTATTAAAGGATTTTTATATTAAATCAGAGTGCCTCAGACTGCCTTTCTGGCTTTTGCCAGCCTTTTTCTACGATACTGTGGCCATTCTGACTTTAAAAAAAAAAAAATATTGTGAAGACTCTCAAGCCTCATTTATAAATTTTCTATAAAATTAAAGTGTAGTTACACATCATACCTTTAAGTCTTTCTGTTAATACCTCCATTTTTGTCTTATGTCTTTCCATCCTTTAGGATTACAACACCACGTCAAATACACCATTCAACCCCCAAAATAAATACTTAAATCTATCCCTCTTCAAACTTTACAAAGCAGCATCTTCCCCAATCAAAATGAAAAGCTTCTCCCTGCACAAATAAAACACACAACAAATAGCGCTTTTATTTGCTTTTAGGTGAATGCAGAAGATGTAAGCAAAATTTCTGCAAGGTGTAAAAGGGATTCTCTGCTGAAGCTACTAAAAACTAATTGTTGGTAAAGGCTAAGACAGCCTTTAGGGTTCTTCATGGATTCAATGTGAATCCTTCTTTGGTCTCCTGGGAGATCTGATGGAGAAGACGTTTAAGAGGTGTTGATAAAATGACGAGCCAATACTCCATTGATCTCCTACAGTTAGGTAAACAAACACAACAATGGCCATTTCTATCATGTGCATAGACCTACTGACACATTTAGAGAGAGAGAGAGAGAGAGAGAAAAAGAGAGGGAGGGACGGGGAGAGAGAGAGAGACTTTTTCCCACCCTCCACAGCTGCTGTACTACCAGTGGTCCCGCCTGAGTGGGTTGTGAGAGCAGGCAGGCGATGACAGCTGGCCCCTTGGACTCCTAGATCACATCATATAGACTCCAACACCCCCCACGTCCACTCCTGTCTCTCTCTCCGTCACACACACACACACACACCTCCTCCCGTTAACCACCGGGGACTGGGGATGGATTCCAGGCTGCTGATCGGACCGGGGATCCCCACACTGGACCCGACCGCCCGGTCCCCCTGGAACATCAGCTCCATCGGTCCGCACCGGCTCATGGAGCTGGCCCCAGTGGCTACAACTGTAAGTGCCCTGAACCCACCTGTACTCTTCTTCTTCTGGTTGCTGTTGTCTGGTTTATTGTGAATGTGAGAAGAAACAGCCATTGGTGTGACCGGAGAGCTTCTGCGCGCCGCAGCGATGCGTAATCCGATCCAGAGCGGCCAAATGCCAACGCGTCACCTCTGACAAAACAAAAACCAACAAACACATCCGCATTCCGTTTTTATGTATGAGATTTCACCACTTCATTAATGCAAAAATACAGTATGAGGGAGGTGTGACGGAGCCAGGTGGTAACTCTGTGAATGAATGAGTCACATTATCATCCAGCTGCGCTCCGCTCATTCAGATAACTCTGCTGATTCTTCAGCGTGTCATTGAAGAAAATAGGTGTGAAATATTCCGCGTAATTTTTTTAACACATTATGTCTTAATTCGTGGTGTGGTTTATGGACTTAACCTCCTGTCAGTCACCCTACATCACCAGAGGATTTCTGTGCATTGCCATCATAGCTACTTTCACCAAAGGGTGTTGATCTAGCTGTGTTTTATCACAACATCTGTACTCATCCAAGATGTTTGGATGCCATCAGAAAATAATTATTTATCTGTCAAGTTTTATGGAAGAATCTGACTCTGTCTCCCTCTGTGTCTGAGTGTGGGATTGATTTACGCCTATCCTTCAAGGAAATCCTCTCAGCTTAATGTATCTACTCCTGGACTGTACATCAAATAGAAAATTGAAGAGAATATACACTTTACGCTTTAACTTTGGCCCCCTGGGAGTCCAGAAGGATTGAGTGTGAGCTGAGAATGAAACAGCTGTTTGGAAGACGTACAGAAACACATGGGGTCCACCACTATGGCTAATGTAGTTCAGAGATTGTGAATGGTTCGGTTTGGATATGGACTTTGAAGTTCAGACCAGCAGGCTTCAGTCACTGTAACTTTTGTGGTCTGGACTTCATGGTGGAAGTGCTTGGATATCTGATACTGAAGTAATACCCAAAGACAGTTTCTCCTGAGAAAGATGGGATCTCCCCTCCCAAGAACAAGTAGTATAGTTTTTCATTTAAAACCTCTCCAGGTTTTTTTTGCTTCTCTCGAGAACTCTCATTTCCCTTCACCACTCCACCCTGCTCTTTCTTAATCATCTAATCTACAATGTTGGGTCAATTATGAAAAAAAATAAAAAATAAAAAAATATGGGTCCAGTTTGTGAATTGAGTGTATGTTGGTGCTGGAGATTATTGGTGTGAGGAAAATATGATTGCCGATTGCTGACATCACCGTTCTGTGCATATGGATTCGTCCACAAGTCCTCTTACCTGACAGTCCATTGTGTGAGATGGTGATAATGTGTGTCTGTTTGTGTGCGTGTGTATTATCTTGTCCTCTGACTCCTCTTGATTAGAGTGTGTTAGCTGCTGAACAAAGGAGTTGCAGGTAACGATTTATTTTCCTACTTAGTGATAGGCGGGTTGACAATGTGCCTGTGATATTGTGCGCGGTTCAGTGGGTGGATAATTGTGTTGTTGTGCAGTGAATGCAGCCTTTATCAATATTGTTAACTCTCCAATGGACTAAAGAAAATGGAGCATCATTTATTTCACATTTGCGTTCAAGATTATTGAAACTAATTAGTTTTCTTATTTGTAAGCCAGCAAATAAACTAAAATTAAATAACATAAAAACTAAATTATTTGGGTAAGTTTATTATTATTCTCTTTACTTCCTGAACAGCTGCAAAATCCGAGCTGTTGTTGTTGACATCTTGGGAGACAGTGTGTGTGTGTGTGTAATCTTGGCAAAATGGGGTACTGGAGATACCCAGTATACCTGGCTGAGGTCTCAGAAGGCTCGGCATTTCCTAATGGGTCTGGAATCCCTCATTCATTTTCAATTTCCAAGAGGTCACATAGACCAGATAGATCTATAACCAATCAGTGTGACTTGATGCAGAGTGATTAATTAAGTCTCTCCTAAAGCCCGTATGTGCAGCCAACAGGTCTGTTTTTTTTTTCTAACACATTCTGTAAGTGCAGCTTTTTTTGTTGTTGTTATTGAAAATATAACAGCAGCAACACAGCAAGTAACTTCGGTCATTCATCGAAATGCGCAGTCGTCAATCGTCGCATAAAAAATGTCCACTCTCAAATGAAGGTGGTGACTGTTGACTTTTATGAGGACAGCTTGGAATCTGTTCGAGCCGGAGCAGATGGGAGACTGAATAAACATGAGGTGGTGTATTCTTGTGAGTGTGGACTGATTTTGTCAATATGGCGGGGTTTCAGCCATGCACTTGCACTGCTGTGCATACAGATGTGCAAGTGACATTTCTAACTTTGAAGGTGGTTGAGGTCCAAGCCATGTGGACAGAATATTCATGTAATGTTGTAGTAGATCACTTGAGGAGTGTGGAGCGGTGGTGCAGCGCTTAGCGATGTCCTAAAGAAGGTCCCGGGTTGCGACTTTCCAGCCGGGTGGGGCCTTCACCCTGGATACTCCAGCTTCCACCCACAGTCCAAAGACATGTACAAGAGGTTAATTGCGACTCCAAATTGCCTGTCGGTGTGTGAGAGTGAATGGATGTTTTATATGTCAGCCCTGTGATAGACTGGCGACCTGTTCACGGTGTACGTAGCCCCTCGTCTAATGTACGCTGGGATTAGCTCCGGCAACACACGACCATGTAAGGACAGGCGGTATAGATAACAGACTGATGGATACTGAATACTATTGAATCGGCTGATGAGATCCCATCGAGAGATGGTCTCTGGTCCGGTCTTCCTGTCTTTGGTGTGTTTATTTGGCTCTTTAAATGATTTAATGAACATTTCATTTCGCTGAATAACTTCAGCAACAAAATGTAATTACACAATAAGTCAATATGAGGATGTAATCATGATTTGATGTACATTCCATAACCGCACTAAACGGCAAAGAAGCATGAAATTATATTTAGAGCAGAAATGCCAACCAGTGTTCACAGCACAGTGCTGAATTGTCATCTGGAACCCTTTTATATGCAAGTGAAGTTCCTTATTTACTGTTAATACTCTGAGTCACACCGAGTCTGTGACGTGATACCTGAGTGGTTACAGGCTCAGATAAATGCCTCTTGTTTGTAATGAAAACGCACCTTTCTACTGTAACTGAAGCGTTGCACTGATAGTATGAAGCTGTCACCATTAGTATTCATTATTTACATCCCACTCTTGGTTAAGTTTATGAAATTAGGATTGGCTGTTACACACAGGTGCAGTTTTCTGTGCTTCCGTCTGCAGAATGTGCGCGTGCACATACTACATATTGACTATTAACCAAAGCTGTTACAATTACAGTGTGTGTGTGTGTAAGCATGCACATGTATATATCTGTGCTTGCCTGTGCACAAGTGTGTGTGTGTGTGTGTGTGTGTAGTTATTTTAAATTCAGATTTAATTCCAATAATGGGTGTTTAATTTTCCTCCTCTCCTTCGCTGGGTCTCCCACTCTCCTGTCTATCCCGAATCTTTATCCACGCCTTTCTTAGTTTGTTTGCATTTTGGTGCTTCTAAATCGCTGTGCACCCTGGACAGCCAGCAGACCATTTACATTTATATTACTTGTTACCTCACTGGTGAAGACAAAAACCAAACAACGGCAGCATTTTTGCTTCACATATAGAGTACATGGACGTTGACGTCTATTATTCCAATCTTTAAATTTCACAGAAACATGGTCGACACTTCCATGCCACGCCACTTACTGTCCCTCTGCTTCTACCTCGCGGTGCAATTGCCATTAATCTGGCTCCAAACAGCTCACACTAGGAGACAAGCGACAATTGAGGAAGGGAGTGATGGAGACTCAGATGGAACATGGAGGGGGGAATTAATGGGGATCAGGAGTGACGGTGATAGCAGAGATGATATATGGATCCAATAGGGAGAGTGGCAGGAATGTGAAAAGGAGAAATACGACTGTTGGTGGGGGGGGGGGGGGGAAGGAAGCAGGGAATGAGGAATACACCAACATCACCAGTGACGGGGTTGGACTGGACCGAAGTGTTTACATTCCACACACACAGACACATACACACAGACACACACACACACACACACACACACACACACATGTCACATCTGCATACCACCTTTACCATTTGACCCCTTTTTCAGTAACATAGCTCCATGTCCTTTTCACTCATTTACTTACATAACCTCCTCCATCACTTTCCAATGTACGATTCAAATGTTCAGGAGGTTGTGACCCTGCGGTTGAGTACGACTGTTGAAACAGATTTCAGGCAAAGGCACATGCATCAAAACCACACACGGGTAAATGTGGAGGCCAGGATTGATGAAGGGATATGTGTGTAATCTAGTGAGTCACTGGGGCAGCTAAGGAAGATTTAGCTCAGTGAAAATTGTGAGTGGATGTGCTCACACTCGAGAGATGCACAGCAAGAGACAAAAGGGAAGTGTAAATGCAGCGGAGTGTGTCAGGTTCCTGAAATTAGTATGAGTCCATGTGCTTCTTTGTGCATCACCAACACACCTCCACTCATTGATAAGTAGTACAATGAATGACACAATATGATGCTTAGATAATTTACACATAATAAAGACACCTACTGTAAATACAGTTTAAAAAAATGTCTATAGTACATCATTTTTTCTGGATTACTGCAGATTATATATCTGACAAAATATAATTTGCTCGACTTCAGCAGAGCCGCAGAGACTTAGTTTGCAAGAAACAAGGGTTGTATAACAATGTGGCATGAATTAAACCAGTGCTTGCACACATGATGCTCAGTTAATGTTGCACTTTTGTCCATCAGTATATTTGCATTGTCAATTTCTTCTTTTACTCTCTTTGAGCAGTTGGCTACAAAAAAAAATAAAAAAAAACATCTTGAATGTTTTGAATCTTTTATGGGTTTTTTTCTGCCCATGAACAGTCAGTTTACTTGTTGCACTATTTTCTGGATGAAAGACTTTTCAGACTCTGCCACGCTCAGAAACTGGAAATCCACATAAGCTGTGCCAGAGGCCTTGTAGAGTTGACAGGTCGATGGACGTTGATCTCTCGATGACCTTCAAAAAAGGGAATCGTTACTGGAGCATAAAGCATGAATACCCACACAGATACTTTCATCTTCTGTCCGCTGAAATAGAATGATCCGTTTTAAACAGTGTATGTGTAGTGATGAACCGTAAGTTGATGTTTTCATGATAATTAAAAAAGAATTAGTGGCGATTCAAAAGAACTCTCAACACAAGTATTCTCTTGGATATAAAACCCAAACACAGGATCTATTAGTGCTATATAAGGCTCCTAAATGGATTTCTTCAAGGTTTTAATCTTACACTTGGCAAAGAATATACACATCTTGAACTTTATTGCTATACATGTGAACTGCAGGCTTATTTACGATAGAAGACAGGAGGAGGATAAAACTGATCTGAAAACATCCCAGTTTTTTTCTTTAGAGGATCATTTCACCAAGAATTAGTATTTAAAAATGAAAATTCAGAAATAGGCTAAAAGGGGAGCTGGTATAAATACAGCTTAATCGTAAGGACAATGAGTCAATAATTAAACGGACAAACAGAAAAATAAAACAAAGAGGTCAAATTTCAGAAAATAGAAAAGTTTTAATATAAAATGAAATGAAAAATGTGTAATTGAAAAAGAAAACATTAATGTATAGTCTAATCTTATCTTTTCAAGTTGTATCTAAATAGAGTTGTGGCTGTCTGAATTACAAATTCACGATGTCATTTTTTTTTTATTAGCTTCATTTTGATCAAAGGAATTTTCTTCTTTTTCTCTTTTATTTTTCCATTTCAAACTTATCCTCAATACTTCTCAGAATCTGAGTTTCATTCAGCTCTACGTGATCCAATTTGCCTCACAGGAACGATTGTGAGACCTGCATTTGAAACAGAAACACATTCACTTTGGAATACATGGTTTCCAATTGATGGCGCGAGAGCGCGATTTCATGAGTAATGGCAATAAACAACTTGTTTCTTTTTCTTTTCCTGTTGTTTGAGGGCTCCATTGTTCCAAGCCACCCTTTTCCAACGGTGGATGTCCCGGACCATGCTCACTACACCATCGGGGTTGTCATCCTGGTTGTTGGCATTACTGGCGTGCTGGGAAACTTCCTGGTCATATATGCTTTCTGCAGGTAAGCTATAATGTCTTTTTTGCAAATACGCCTCATTTTCCAACGAAATGCTGCCCTGCCCTCACCCAGTGTAAGCTAGAATTAAAACCAGCCCCCACAGATAAGCGCTATAGATCATGAATGGATGAATGAGCAGCAGCTTTTTAATAAACGTCCTTGTTTTGTGTGAAACTGATAACAATATGTGTGATAATAAGAGCTGATTTAATCGTAATTCAAATTATGACAATCAGTATTTCAGCAGCTGTGTGTGTGTGTGTGCGCGCAGGAGCCGAAGCTTGCGGACACCGTCCAACATTTTCATCATTAACCTGGCTGTAACCGACTTCCTCATGTGTCTCACCCAGACGCCCATCTTCTTCATCACCAGCATGCACAAGCGATGGGTCTTTGGAAAGAAAGGTAACACATGCGCATATACTACGTGACATCTGAACTCCATTGCGTAACACATTACATAAGTTTCATTAAAAAAAAAAATGCTGCACAAAGCATCTAATACAATAACAGCCTAAAGACAGATTCACTATATATCATGAGCATTCAGACGCCAACATCGTTTATGCATAGAGGCTTTGAAATCTGCAGAGACCTGTACTGTGTCCCTATATTTAAATTCGACACTTAGTTCAATCGGGATTCTACACACACAAATCTGTGACCCTCTATTTGTCTTTTCTGCCACGGAGGAAAAAGCAGTTTTCATTGATCACACAGAGCAGAAAGGAATGCATCTTGGAAGTGTGGCATACCAGAGTGCATTTGGAGGCAGGGATGTGGGCTCCACTGTAGTGTGTATTATACATCATGGTGCAGCCAATTGGGAACAGAGGTAGAGGCGGTAAAAGAGAATCCCTGCTCCGCTGATCAAACACTGGTGGTGAGAGGAGTCTGTTTTCCTTCAGGAGTTGTCCTGATCTAAGTGAAGATAGCCAAATCGTTGTCAGATCTGGATCTCATCTCTCGATCATGGTTACTGAAAGATTACTTTTTTTTGGTAGATCACCACCGTCCCTCCCCACCAAAAACTTCAACAGATAAACACAGCGAATGGAAAATGAAAAAGCAAAGGTTGGCTGAGCCTTGCCTTTCTCTTGTGTTTATACTGAAATTTGGAGATGTCAAAGTGCTCACAATGATGGGAACTTTGAACAGAAACAAATCTGTTTTGTCCTGAAGGCAACAACCTGGACAATCCCTGAGTAGAAGCTTGCCGCAAAACGCCCATTTCCCCAAATTTCTGATGACTTTTTTTGATCTTCGGCCATGAACAGGATTTTGTTAATCTCTTCCAACACTTTAAAAAAAAAAAAAAAAAAGGCATTCAGAGTATTCCTGGCTATCACAGCACTGAAGCCAGTAGTTCAGGAGGTGGGGGCCTTGGGAGAAATGAGAAAACTCATTTGGGAATGTAAACAGAGTCAATGCCAACTTGGGTGTTTATTTTACGTGGGAAATATGAGCATTTTCTATTAATTGTTCAAACGCAGATACCCCGTTAACTGTAGGCATAATGACGGTGTTTTCAGTAAAATGAACATTAGCATTTAGCCTAAACCACAACTGCATCTGAGCCTGGAAAAAAAAGTCATGATTTTCTAATTAATTTGTTCTTGTTTTTATTTGTTCTCTAACTTTTCCATCCCCTTCGAGCATTAATAAAATTTTTATTTCAAATTTCTTTCCCAGATTTCTTCCACTCACATGTTTCACACACAGACAGAAATGATAAAAAAAAAAGGTTTGCTCCCAATAAGTCATTGTTGGACCTTATTAACTACTTTTCCATTTCTTAGATGTTTGACATAAACTCGTTATCTTGGCTTGACCAGGATGCAGCGAACTTTCCTTTAACCACAAAATGCCCCCTGGACTTGAAAATATTGTTCTTCTCCTGAGAACATCTGCTGTTGCTCGGGAGCCAATCTGGACTTCATTAGTTTCAGTAACTTAAAAAGGGCTGTCAAACACACACACATGGTCAGGACACTCAGACACTGTGATACATATTTAATTGCCTGAGTGGTATTTGTTTGAGTTTCCTCACACAGGCGACACACTTCAGATTTTGTCTTGTGTTTGGATGTGATAACTTGAGGCTGTGACCACATTATGACCGATTGTAATCACACAATGGGCGCCTTTGGGATAACGGCTGATGAAGTGAAGATTGAGTGTTTGTACTTTCTTAGTGCGTGTGTCTGTGTGTGTGTGTATAGGTCGTACCTGCCAATGGACACGAATGCGTGTGTCAGATTTTTTTTTTTCCAAATGTCATGGATACATTTTGCATAATGATATTCTCCTGAGGTAACACACACACATATACAGCCTATAATAGTTCCATTACCACATGTTCCACAACTCCTAAATATTTAAACAGAAACACCGTATGCTGTTTGTGGTTTCCGGGTCTCTCCCATCCTTCTCCGTGCCAACCCACGCATTTTTCTCCATTCTCCCATCCATCAATCTCTTATCTTGCTGTTTCCCTTCACCTGACACTGCTTCCAACAGTTATCCAACACTTTGGGCTCTGCCCCATTTTCTACCTCATTTTCCCTTCCTTTCCCTTTCGATCTTGTCTACATTCTCCGTTTCTCCTTCTCTTTTTACCCCTTTCTTCCATCATTTTAATTCAATCGCACTTTGTTCCAAAATAAATAAATAAATAACAAATTGTGTTACCCACCATAACATAATTTAATTTGGATAACCACATGGCTGTAATCTGTGAGGCCTGAGCTGTGAATGTTGGCTGTGTTGGGTTGTAAGAAATACTTAGAAATGTTGTGTAAAGAGAAGATGACACATCACAAAACAAAATAAGCTGACCAGAAGGTGCTACTCACCCTACCAATGCTCAATTTTTTAATGTGCATCCAAAACCAGATTATAAGTAGATACATAATCGGCAGCAACGTTTCCAGCTGTTGTCCAAGAACTGTAGGAATAAATGTATTTGTCTTTAGGGCACAGCCGCAGCTGTTACGTAACAACACAGGCAAACACGTTCATCAGATCTTCTCACCTGCTCGTTTCTCCCCGCCACCTCTCCTCCCTGCAGGTTGTGAGCTGTACGCCTTCTGCGGCGCACTGTTTGGTATCTGCAGCATGATGACACTGATGGTGATTGCAGTGGACCGGTACGTGGTGATTACCAGGCCGCTGGCCTCCTTGGGAGTGATGTCTCGCAGGAAAGCACTGAGCATTGTGGCTGTTGCT
Source organism: Remorina albescens (assembly GCA_034769265.1). Taxonomy (NCBI): domain Eukaryota; kingdom Metazoa; phylum Chordata; class Actinopteri; order Carangiformes; family Echeneidae; genus Remorina; species Remorina albescens. The sequence goes on from CM068480.1 coordinate 4,794,350, forward strand.
TGGGTCTACTCCATGGGATGGAGCCTGCCCCCCTTCTTTGGCTGGAGTGAGTCTTTATTGATCAGCATGGTTTCTCTGTGGATTTCACATGCTTAGCTTTGTGTGAGTACCTTTCTCACATTTACACTTTATTTGTGTCCGCATTTCGAACTTGCGCTATTATGTCTCCTAGATCTTGCTTTGTGAAAATGTCAAATAGCATTATTAGAAAGTTGGTTATCGGAACTGAGATCACCTCATGCTTACATTAGGCTGACATTACAACAGCCAGCAACATTTGAAGACGTTACAGAGACTTGTACAAATTCTATTATATATAATCCCAGAGGGGAATGAACTGAACTAATGAAAAAGGGAAAGTCTTTATTATCAGCCACTCATACAATCATCTTGAGAGGACTTGAATTAGACACTAATTGGGACTCGAGCTTGGAAGAGGAATCAAATGAGTTGGTTCATTCTACATACATTAACATAAGAGAAGGATAACTGACACATTTATGCACACACACAGTCTACCAATGTATCATTTTCATTTATATAGATGAAAATCAATGCAACCAAATCCTACTGTATATGAATCTATTTCTCGAGTGTTCTCTTGCCTTTATTTTTGAAGTGTGTGGATTGTTATGGATGGTGTGCTGCACCATCACCACAACTTAGCACGACATGTAATAGAAGTGCGACATGGCCTCCTTCCTTGTCTGGAGAAAAGTTGTGCTTCCAAGTTTTGCTGCTATATAATATTTAAAAATCACCACGTGTGCATGTGCATGCTTAGTTGTGTTCTATAATGTGCCAGCAAAGACGTGATAGTTTACCTTGAGTCTACTTTTGCACAAATCCGAGGACACAGTCCTATATGGAAGAACCCTGTTATGTGTGAGCAGAAACAATCAGAGACACCTCCACCTGCTTTCTTTGAAGTCTTTTCACTTGAGTCACCTCGGTCCCATAGTAATATATGAAAGTAAAAGCTTGACAGGAGGTATTACATATAGAACATATGTCTTCAATAAGACTCTTTTAGTAAAAGAAAGAGCAGAGGTTTAGAGACTTAAAGACTACCACTGCTGTAGGATTTCAATCTCTAAGATTGATGCCGCTCTCATTTGAAATTCAGCTCCGTCTACGTAATCGCAAAGTGACAACACGTTTGGAGGAGAGCTGCCATTGTGGGTGTAGTGCTGATGAAAACAGGTCAAGGTCTTTCAGATACTAAGAATGCTGTACAATCTATGAAGTGACCAAAAAAAAAAAAAAAAGGAATTGTCATGGGAACAGGGCTCTAAAGTGTGTGCGTGTGTGTGTGCGCTCCCACAGGTGCCTACGTCCCAGAGGGTCTGATGACATCTTGCTCCTGGGACTACATGACATTTACCCCTTCTGTCCGCTCCTACACCATGCTGCTGTTCACCTTTGTCTTTTTCATCCCTCTTTCCATCATCATTTTCTGCTACTGCTGCATCTTCAGGGCCATCAGACACACAACACGGTTTGTACTTGTGTACACACAGTTTATGTTTTTATGTTTCAGGCTCCTGCTCCCACATGCATTGATGCAGGCAGTGGTGTATGAGACGTGGCTGTGTGTTAATGCTGATGTCTTGATGATTAATGATGCATCTGGGCTTTCTTATTGATCTTGCTGATGTCTTGCTCTAATCCCGCCTGTGCAGGTGACGATGAAACTGTGTGCATGTACCCAGAAATTGGCTACAGTACATTCCTTAAATAACTTAAATTTAATTGAATAAAAAAAAAAAAGAAATAGCAATTTGAAGTCAACTTACTGCAGTAAATTATCTTGTTGTCATATATTCCTTTTTTCTAGACTTGTTTCAGTCTATGCTTCGTAACTTGACCCATCGGTTCACCAAGTAAAAATAAAACAGGATGCACCTGGATGGCAACCATCTTAATTTTTTTTTTTTTTTTTTTAATCTTTTCTTTGATATCTTGCCAAAAATGCCTGCAGTCCCAAGAGATGTGGGGTTGATCTCCAGTCATGTCAGTGCTGATACTAAGCCTTTATCAAGCATCTTTACTGTCAGTGGCCTCCACCCTAAAAAAAATCTAATTTTTATCTTCCAGTGGAATTCTTTCCATAGACAGCCGCTAATACTTTCAGGGCAGCTCATCCACATGTCCTCCCAAATCCTGTCCCTAATAATTAGATTTAACTCCTGCTTCACATGGAGGGCATTTTCTCTTCTGTCAGCTGCAGCAATCTGCATCTTTATTTAGTTGCATTTTATTTTAATACTGCTATAAGGAAATACTTAAATCCTTTTCCTGCATCGTGTTGCTTTTAATACGGAGCCTTATGGGTAGGAACTGTATGAGATACTTTGGGAGTTGCATGAAGGTTTTTATTTGACCGCCCTTGAATAGCTCGTTTATTGTACACAGACATTTACTGCCTCCATCTGAATCCACTGAACCGTGTCGATGGCAGGAAATCTATGTTGCTGGTAATTGGCATGCTTGTTTACATAGAGAATCCCTCCCCCTGCCTCTCGCTTTGGCCACTATCCATACCTGTAACGTGTGAAAAATCTATATTCTCTTTAAGTTTTTAGGTTATTTTAAAACATTTTATTCAAGAAGGCTAAGACTGAAAGACTGATTCCCTCATCTGAGCTCTGTTATACTCTGTTCAAGGATGAGGACAGTATTATTCTGTGTCTTCATCTGACAGAGCGATAGCAAAGATCAACTGTGAGAGGACAAGAGACTCGGCAAAGAGGTTACATAAGATGAAGAGCGAATGGAAGATGGCCAAGATTGCACTCATCGTCATTCTGCTGTTTGTCGTCTCCTGGGCTCCTTACTCCTGTGCTGCCCTCACTGCATTCGCTGGGTAGGTGTGAATTTGATCTGTGAGTACTAGACATCAGTCTCCTGACATGTAAACCTCTTCATTGGATCAGAAAACTGACGGCACGCAATATTTTGGATGTGTTTCTTCATAGTATTCATAAATTACCTGATACCTCCCTTTAAGAAATGTCTGGTGTTGGTTACGTTTTACTCGGAGGGACCAACTTTTTAGATTTTGAGAGTCTCTTTGAGACTTTTTTCACAGACTTTAAAGTTCTCATGACATGCTGTTTAGTTAACGTGATGTTTTTCCTTTTAAGGCTAAGTGTTGAGGCCGTGACACTGTTCTTTACTGGACTGTTAAACAAAATCATGGCTCTAATGTTGAACGTGGACATGACTCTGTCTCCAGCCTTGTCTCTGCTAATCCCGTACCAGACAGCACGCCCAGTGCTAACCTTGTCACATTAATGTGTCTCATTTCCTTCTCTCATTTGTCTCCCCGCCCTTTCTTGTCCTCTCACAGATATGCTGACATGTTGACTCCTTATATGAACTCTGTTCCTGCTGTGATCGCCAAAGCATCTGCTATCCACAACCCCATCATCTACGCTATCACACATCCAAAATACAGGTACAGGATACACACTGAAATGTTAATTAATGGTTTAGAAAGAAATGTTGTACTGAATTTACTAATTGCCAGAACTGAACTTCTCTTCTCACTTCCATTTTTGCTTTATTTGAGTTGTGTACACTTTGGCCAACGTGTGTTTATGATGTGATAAAATATTGTGATATATTAGTATTTGTGCCAAACTGCACCACAGACTATATTTTGATGTGATTATTAAATAATTCAAGTAAAAATAAAAAGGTCATCACAAACAAATCACTAAAAGGTAGAAAGATGTTTATCAAATAAAACAAAGAAAATATTTTTATGACAAAATAAAAAAAACAGGAGGCTGATTTTTTTATTTTTTTTTTCCCCCCACATATTTTGTTGCTCTTCTCTCCTCCAGTAAATTTTACTTTGGTTTGATAATGTGTCAGCTTCTCAGCGTGTCATCCTGCTTGTCGATGGCAGAACTGACACTGACAGGGTTTTTTTTTTTCTTTGTGTCCGTCAATGTGGTCTCACTATCTGAACAGGGTCAAATCAATGCGGTCACGATAATTTGACATTCTGCTCTGTTTGATTAGCGCTGAATTATTATTTTAATTATTTGCAGTAGATGGACAACAGCTTGTGAGCCTTCCGTCACCTTACAGTAGTTAGTCCAGGTTGTCTAAGGGTTGCGCTGAGGGAGTTTGTCAATTAAGATGGATTTATTCTTGAGGGGGGGATTAATTCACCGTTGGATGTGACAGCGTCGACATCGCCACTGCAGCACTCAATCGATGAAGTACACGATCAGGCTGTATCTTGCTTGACAACATACAACATTAATTACATCCCTCCCAGCGACCGCTTCATTATTGAATGTGTTCTTTCACTTTGTGCCATACAGCGACAACCTCAGCTAACAGCACTGACTTTACTCAATGTACGTTCCTGAACAACAGCAGGCTACTGAGCCACGCTTTGCTTTTTTCCTCCCACTTCAGAGCATCAAGTCACGTCAAGTCAACTTTATATTCATTTCTGCTATATATACAGGACATGGAGAGAATTGAAATTGCGTTTCTCTTCAGCATGGCCGGTAGAACATACCAACACAAAAACAAAACCAAACACCAAACAATATTAACATCAGAAACACATCAATTCTAAAAATAAAGGATACAGAGTAGTAGATTAGCCGTCCTGCAGCAGCTGTACACACTGTGTATATATATATATATATATCACAGTGTGTGCAGCGGCTACATGTGCTGCATAGGAATGAACACACTTTAAAGCAGCACAGCCTACAAACCATTTTTTTTTTCTTCCTGGAGACAAAGAGCTCTGTAATATCAGAGCTGAGATCAGTGACGCTAATGTGTTAATTGACTTTGATTTGTGCCCTTTTGGATCCTTTCTTAACTATCACTTGGCACTATAGACGTCCGTCACACAGTACAATCAAGTTCTTCCTCTAGGCGGATGTCAGTCGCCCCAGTTCTTCATTATCATCCGCTGACACTGATTGTTATGAATGTGAATGTTTCTCTCACACTGACAGGTCAGCCCTCAGCAGGTATATTCCTTACCTCGGGGTGCTGCTGTGCATCACCGGCAGAGACCGCTTCAGCAGTAGCAGCAGCTTCCAGTCCACCCGCCGATCGACCCTCACCAGCCAATCAGAGAGCAAAGTCCCCAGCAAGCCCCGAAACTCCTCCCAGTCCGAGAGCGAATCAGTGAGTGTACCTCATATCTATTATGGTATGTCTCAGTCTTACACTTCCAATGGCAAATGCTTTGAATTATGAGCTTCTGATTTGAACCTTTTGTGTGTCTGTGATTGCGTGTCGGCGTGCTGCCTCAGGCCCACTTCTCAGACACAGAGGAGGACTGCTTGTCTCGGACCTCCGTCACTCGTCAGTTATCGAATGATGTAAAACAGGTGCGATGTGCCAGCCAGAGGTTTAAGGTGAGAGGTTACAGCACGGGAGAGTTTGAGAGAAGCGCCTTCCACAACGCCTCTGACCCGGCCATATGTCACCTCTCGCACATCACTGTGAGTATGGAGGCCTGGCTTGTGTCAACACACCGTTACACATGTTTTGTGAGACACGCTAGTGTTAAACCGAAAACTCGTGCAGCCACGTCTTTCTAACTTCACAGCTGTCAGCGTCATCAGCCTGGTGTCAGTTAAACTTTTCTCATGTTAGCTTCATGATGTTCAGGAGGGGAGCTTTTCCTTCTGTTTTTTCATTACGTCAAGGCCAATCTATATCCCGCCTATCTGAATGTGAAACATGAGGTCATGTTGTTTTGGAGTCTTGTTAAAATCAATACACATCATGTTTATGTTCATGGCAAATAACTCTGTAAGGTCATGTGGTTGGAATTCCTATAAAATATAGGTTTTACAAGGTTATGAACAGGGCTTTTGGCATCCCATCAGATGAGATCATGCCGCTGAAATCGGCTGTAAATGTCCCTGAATGTCCTGAGGGGTTTTTGCTTTCTGATTAAAGTATTTCAGTATTGCCCGCCATCTTCCTCTGAAGTCTGTTCTCCACTCTCAGCTGCCTTTGAGTTTTTGTTTTCATCCATTCATTTAAATGAATGTAGCTCCAAAGAAAGAAATGTTACATGGTTTGCTAACAACGGCATTCATACCCACTAGCATCCCCTACACTGCAATAGCATCACCACCTGATATCAATGTTAACTTAAAGGCACGTTAGGTACAAGTTTTAGGTGTGCTTGGCCTTTAAAAATCTCATTGTCCGTTCTACGCTGTAGCCATGTATGTATTTGATACTTTCACTATGAGTGGTCAGTGTTAAGACCCATCCGCAGCTCAACTCCTGCGCTCCTGAACCGAGGAGCTGGCTCTCCTGTTAAGTTTCCCATCATATAGTTGCATGCTCGCTGCCATGCATGATATCCCTTTACAGGCAGATTAAAATCTATTCACCCCTTGACTCGTGTAGCTTTAATTACTGCCACGACTCAGATGGAGGAACAACCCACCCGAGGACTGGCAACCCAGTGACTCCAGTGGCCAACAACCATCCGGAGGTTAAATGGCTTTGATTTCCCCACCAGTCACTCACAACTAAACAAATCCTTTGTATGGCAGGTGAAACACCCTCAATAATCAAAGCCAGTCCAGTGGCCTCTAACTCACAGCATTAAAGGATATTTAATGGGGCATACGATTAGTTCAGGACGAGCAGGGATTTCTCAGTTGCATCATCTTTGGGGCATCAGCGGTTTCTTGCGGGGACCTGGAGGGCTTCAATTACCACCTTTGTCTTCACATCCCCTTCTTGGTGTGAAAAGTAAAATTGTGTACTCAGATTCAAAGGAAAATGTAAAGATGTACAATATGTGAGGTGGTTTTAATTGCTTGAAATGTAATTGTTTGTACTTTAATCTAGCTACATGTTGAGGTTTGGAGAAAGTCGCTGCTTTTTATTGCACTACTAAAAACAGTTGATCCTATGTGGGGCATCCAGTATTATGGAGCATTTCCATCTTTCTCTAATCATCTTATTTCACAGGGAAAAAAAAACAACAACCCACAAGCAATCCCCATGTACGCAAACATACTACTGTACAGGCGTTTTACCATGCAGGTCAGGTTCATTCAGGACTCCAGAGGGCCCAAAAACTAATCCACTAATCTGCGAGTTTCAGACTTAATCCACGGCTTGTATGACATGACCCTGTGTTTCAACATACTGTTTGTTGGCAGAGGAAGATGACTGAACACGATATATATGTGTATATATATTTGTACTTTTTTTTTTTTTTTTTTCAAAAGGAGTTTACCTCCTGGTATTCTTCCAAACAAAACTACATTCACATACAAAGGCATGTACTTTTACCAAGAATGTATTTTGACTGAAATATTTTTTCTTAATAAATAAATATATGGGTTATTACAGAGTGGTTTACGCTGCTATAAATACGAGGTTCAAAAAAGAATTGGATAGTTTGGAAAATAGTCGGCTTTCTCTCTTCGATTAGCTTCAGCTTCATAAATCTAGATAAATGAATAAGGGCTAGAGATTTTGTCACGACTAAAACTAACTTTCACTGGAACGATCATAGGAAAGTCATTCTGTATTTAGAAAGTTTTGACCTCAAGGCCTGAACATTACAAAATATCTCTTAAATACAACTAACACTGAATGGCTCTGTTTATGTGCGCACTGTTCAGACTCTGACAGAGCCTGAAGACATCTCCATGTCGGACATCAGTCTGCAGCCAACCAATCATCTGCCTGCTACTGTAAGAGTCCACCGATCGTCACCTCCTGCTCTGTGCACCAGATGTGGCATCTGTTTGATTCCATACTTTTTCTATGAGGAATGTAGACAAATCCCTCGAAAAAATGAAAGCAACAACAAATTTATCCCAGTGGCTGAGTCATACAAGCTTCATTTAGTTTGCATATTTTTGCCTTCAAACCATCAAAGAGGATAACTGATTATTCTGCTCAGGTCATCATAATCATACACTTCCAACAATTATTATATTATGCAAGTCCAGTCTGATTTGCAGATGATTTGACATTGTTGTTGTTGTGACATCTATCAAATCCGTTTACCTTAACAAGAACCTTTTCCCGTTACAAAAGAAAATCAATTGGTCCTTTTACATCACAAAACTTTCCTGTTGCACCAAATGAATATATTTCATTACGACATAATTTCTTATTATAACACATCGACTTTGTATGTTGTTGTAACGAGAGAAAAAACACAGCCAGTGACAACACGCCATGGTTTTCATGAGATAGGCGTATGTGATGACTTGATTTAGTTTTTTTTCCCCAGAAACCAATTTAGGTAAAGTAATCCAATGGATGTTAAATTTAACTAACTTGGTATGTGATTATAACACAAAAATTAGTTTAAACCATTAGAAGAACTTTTGTGAGTCGGCCTCACAGAGGATATTTGTCATTGGGATAAAGTCCTTGTTTTAGTTTTTTCAGGGGATTTGTCACTGATAATAGAGATAGGACTGTACCAGCTTTATCCATTCTTTTAAATGATTGTTTCCTGTTCGTCTTGTGCAGGTGTCACTTGTGTTTTAGGGCTATTAAAAGGGGCATGTCACCCATTCAGCATTGCACAGTGATTCTGCCAGATTTAAAATTGCTCACCCTAAAAAAAATTATCAGCTGAGCAAACTCTTGAAAAAGTAAGGGTAATGTAATGTGAAATGGTTGGCATATCGCTTTAATCAGTCACCCCCTCCCCTTCCACCCACCACCACGCCCAATCTGGTCAATCCAATCATCTGTCCTTTCCCTCCCGTCCGGTTTTATTCTGCCCTTTATTCCTGCTCCTCTGACGTCAGTATTAATCATACCTTGTGGAAAATCAACAGTTTTCGGTCATCCTCTGCTCATACGTCAACATCCAGCACACATGTTGGTGCAACTGAGTGATTGTCTTTGTTGTTGATTCCTCCACTGTCAGCACAAAAGAGGGAAGTGACTGACTTCCCTTCTTCAAAGTCAAAAGCAGTAAGAATCGATTGGGTGTGCCCAACAAACAAGAGTCTGACTGTTCCACAGAGATGAAAAGTTTAATAACTCAGCTGAGATATCATACTTTCACAGGAAAAGCATGAAGTTTTCAGGCAGACAAATAAATCTGGTTTCTAATTCTGAAAAAGGTATAAATAGTTGTACAAATGATTTAATTTGTCGTTATTAGTTTGACAATAAAGCAGTTGGGCAAAGGCACCTGTAAATTTCATTAGAAAATTTCATGGAGTTTATTGAATGTATGCCTATCTATAAAAGTAAGTCATAAAGTCAGATTACTACAAGATGCTTATGAAGCTTTTGTCGATATCTTTGCCAGTGGAAATACTGAATCTACCAAGGTTATTGGCGAGGCTGTGTTCCTCTTTCTCTAGTACGCTAAGTGATGCCAAGATCAGCTTCATTTTGACGGATGGATGTGAAAAAGTGAAAATAAGAACATTGCCAAATTAGTCTTTTAATGTGGTATAATCACAATTTTGGCCCCTACCTCAAAAAATAAGAAGAGCTTTGCTAAAATCATTGGAAATCTACTTTAAAATGCTCAGCTGCAGGACTCTGCCTGTCTAGCAGAGCTATTCATCTTGTAGGGGTCGACTGAGTGATACAGCACCACTCCATCATGGGCACTATGGGAAAGCCACTCATCAGTCTAACCAATCAATGCCTTTGATCAGCTGTGAGTAGTTTATGTCTTGTGCTTGGGGGTTAAGTGGAGGCAAACCGTATCGATCCAACTCCGAGCAACGTTTGATGAAACGTCCTTCTCTCCCTGAACCTCCTCCTGCCAACATTTTTCTTTCCCACAAATATCCAACCGCCCACTCGCATGTCGAGTCTGAACCTGAACCTGAGAACCTGAACATCTCTCTCTCTCTCTCTCTTCCTTTACCTGCACAGTTGGATGACGTCATGGAGGAGTCGGGGCAAAGGACACCATCTGTCATTGTCACCTCCATATCCAGTCCGTCCATCCTGCACAGTCCCCCAGCTTTTCATGGTAACCACAAATTGACCAAAACTTTCAGCCATGTTATGAAGGAGCCTCTTGACGCAGCCAGGCTGGAAACGACAGTGTTACAATGAACGGCAAGACAAAAAAGTGCAATGAGAGTGTGTAACTGTGCGTGGGAGTGTGTTTGTGTGTCACTATTCCCCTCCATTGATGTCAGCACTGTGGGGAGCCTCCTTGTAGAGACATTATTGGAAACGTACAATCACCTAATTACATGTCTCATGGAAGCTGGGTTTTTTCAGTTTTTTCTTTTTCCTCTGCTAACCCCAATGCTCCACACAAGTCCTGCAGGTGGCCGTATTCACCTGGAAATCAAACCAAAAGAAGATTTGCCCTCATGGCCCTTGCTGACTGTATCTGCATCAGTGTGAAATGTCACAGTGAGTAAATCAGACTCTTTAATAATAACTTTAAGATGTGTCAGCAGTTGGTGGAGGCACTACTACAGCAGAGGTTGACTGTGGAAACCAGTTGTACATTCAGCTGTTAAGAGCCAAACAAGACCTTCACTTGTGCTTTTCTCAAATGTCAGTGTCAGATTTATTCAGGCACCCCATCCATGTAGATTTTTCATCTTTTAACTATTTATTATTTGAAAAGTATTTATCAGAAATCTGCAAAAAGTTCAGAAAGATTGACATCGTAAATTATTATTAGCTCACCTATAATAGATTTTAATAGCAAAATACTCCTATGACTGGTGTTTGGACCAGGACTGTTCACCTTATAAAGCTTTAATATGAGGAGTTTTACTTTGAAAACTGGATAATCAGACAAACAGATAATTGATTCAAGTGGACAGGAAAAGGATACAACCGATTAGTTTCCCCTATGGCTCTTTGTCAATGATTTTTCCAATGCTGGTGAGTGGAGGTATCCCAGATCAGGTCACAAAAGTGTCACAACACCACAGAACAACTGCCAATACGGTATGTAGTGTGTGTGTGTGTGTGTGTGTGTGTGTGTGTAGACTCAGTACTGTAATTCAGCATTCCTCTTGATGCCATACCTCTCTGTGATATCTGCTGTCACTGTAGATATACAGAAGAAAGTTAGCTAAAGGACATTTTTTATAAACGTGTGGTTTAAAAATCGTTGTCATAGATGTTGTCATAGACAGATGTACAGAATCGGCTCACCACCTGTGTTTCACCATCTTTTTCATTTAACATCACCGTTCCCGTTTTTTTTCCTCCGTCTCTGTGCGTTGCAGCTCCCTTTGAGATTCTCTAATTGCTGCATAATGGACTATGATTGTAATATCTATTCTTTTGACGTGTCTCGATAAATCTGACATTCATTTTTGTTAAATCGGACACGTTAAAATCTCATTCATACCACTGCTGCTCACCACTTTCCATCAATGAATGTACAAAAAGTTGCGTGTTTAAATTGTCATGGGCACAATTTTGCCGTTTAGTACAGAATAAAAATGAATATATTCCCATTCACATGAATGTGGATAGAAAAAATTTCAATTCTGCTTAATGAAGTGATGGTTTTATGAAGTGCTGGTTTCATGTTGCTTTTGTTTTCTTTGTACAAAATGTTTTGTGTTTTTATTTATTTTTCTAAATAAATGTTGCTGAAGTCAGCACAGCTGCCATCTCTTTGGTGTTTGCTTGAACTTGCGATGCATTAAGTTAGGGTGAAATCCCGTGATTATTTTCCTGACGGATTCATCCGAGGATTATATGACCACTGCTCGCTGTCACCTCTTATTATACAGCTACGAAACATAAATACACCACATAAATCAATGGGTGGGTTTCCTGAATGGTGAGATCTGCCCGGCACAGCAGATGGCAGCTTGAACATGTTGATGTCAGAGAGCAGAGTAACATCAGTGTAGGTCATATGTGCTATCTGTCCATCATGTCACACAGCAGACATGAAGCACCATTATCCTGCAGAACTATGGCGCCCTGCAGAGGAGAGAGTTGGTACTAGGTTTACACGAAGGGAGGGAGAGAGAATTTTTTATATATATATGAAACGGTGTGTGAAAGAGAAAAGGTGTTTTTGTTCATGTGGAGGAGGATGAGTGTCATTTTTTTACCCCCTCATAGAAAACAATGAATTTGGAAGAAAAAAAAAAATCCTTGACTCTTTTGTAAGGTTACACCGCTCAGTCTTTGGTTGCCACCCCTTCATGTGGATGTATATTTATGAGTAATTGTAAAGGGAAGGTAAGAATCAGTGACATCTCTGCAATCACACTTGTAATTTGTCACACCATTGCTGGAGAGTAATTTGCACAGTGTGTGTTATTTTACACTGAGAGAAGAGGCTGTGTGTTTTTCAGATTAATTTGCTGCTCCTGTGGAGATGCACAGAGAAACATGAACATAGTCAACGCTCAGGGAAACCAAAAACTATAATAACAGTAATAATAAAGTGCATTCCCCTGTGACAATAAGTAGTCAGGTGTTGAGTATCACACTGGTGCGGAGAACAAATTTGACATCACAAAATGCAACAAGTCTCAGCCCTTTGCCAGCTTCAACAGTGTTTGTATCTGCTGTCAGTGTTTATTTAACCCTAACAGCTACGGTTGACTACTAATTGAATTGCTCTGAGGCTTTCACAAACACACACACACAGAAGCACAAAAGACTGGCGCTTCTATCAGCTTCGTGGGGGCGTTTCAACGGAATTGGTGCCGGGTAATTTGTTGTTTCCTTTCACGAGCAGAGCAGAGGACCGTGAGACTGAAAAGTGAATGATATCAGTGTACTGAGACTGATTACGGATAATAGGGTGTTAGCAGCACATGAGCCAGTGGTGCAGAGAGAGAGAGAGAGAGAGAGAGAGAGAGAGAGAGAATGTGTGGCAGTAAGAGGGGTCTATATTGGCAATGTGAGTCGGCAGTGAAGCATTCTGGGGCTTCGTGTTACAGGCCTTATAAGGGCCAGGGCCCCTGTGTCTCTGTTTGCCTCGGCTATTCTTAGACTGTCTGTCCCTCATCCTCAGCAACCCTGCAGGCAAGAAACTCTTCTCCATCTTAATATTCAGTTCAATGTTGATTTTTGAGTTTGCACTTTCTCTGTTTCAAGGTTTGTGGGCTTTTGATGTCAGTGAACAACGTTGAGGAGGTTATTATTACTCACCCATGTCTCAGCTTTCTCTCTCTCTGAATGTGTGTGTGTGTGTGTGTGTCAATACATATGTGTGTACTTGTATGCACAAATGCATGCCTGTGTGTGTGTTCGTGTGTGTGTCACAGAGGGTCCACAGCACCTGACCCACCCTCCCACCAGCACCACCAGCACCACCCCAGGGTGTTTGTCCTGAGAGCTGGGATCAGACGGGAAGAGACGGTAGTGAAGCCACGGCTGACGGCGGAAGTGCCAGCTGGGACAAAAAGGATAGCTGGGGAGGACGGAGAACAAGGGGCACACCGAGCAGGAGGAGAAATCACACAGCCAGCAGGAGTTGCTCGCAGGAGGAGTGTTGACGTTTAAACGAAGATGAGTGCGTACACAGTGACTCTGAATGGCCCCGCTCCATGGGGCTTCAGACTACAGGGAGGAAAGGACTTCAACATGCCACTCACCATCTCCAGGGTAAGTACAGTCACCCTCACAGGCTGTGACAAAGCAATTAACAAAAAGAAAAAGGAAAAAAAAAAAAAAAGAGAGAGAACGCAACCAGAAGTGTGACTGACAGGATAGCTCACAAACAGCAGCAATCACCTGCTGTGAGGGGAAAAAAAACTCCCTCAGTTCCATATCATAGTACAAAACAGTGCAGAAACGAATCATCTGCCCTGATGATACACTGATTGGCTGACTTTGTCTCACTGACCTCCTCAAAAATACCAAAAACTAACATATACATGCTCAGTAATGTAAACACGGAAAACCTTCACCGTCATCACATTTTGTGTCATTTTGGTAACGATGTCTCAATAAAAACCAAATCTTGTTGGAAAGTTTGTGTAAGTGACATCTAACTACTGCTCCATCATTTAAATGACTAAATTAAGCAGGTTTATTAATGTCCTCCTCCACTCCCTCAGACAATTTGACCTAGTTGATGTCAATTCAATTTTTGAAACCCTATTTGTCCCATTTTCAACTGGGAGTCAGACTTTTACTTGATCCAGCTGCAACAAGTCGCATGTCCTGAGCTTCATCTGCTTTGTGTCTGTGCATGTGCATGCCGTATATGCGTGTGCACAGGTGTGATGTATGTGAGCTGTTGCAGTAGTCAGTTATGTAATGTTGCTCTACATGATGATGATGATGATGATGGCAGGGAGGCTCAGATGTAATCTCCAGAGGTTTCCAGAATAGAGCAGCAATGGAAAGACAGGAATACTCCGACTGGAGTGGAGCTGCTGCTCTGCTTAGTTGACATTTACTGCTGGGAGGGAAAAAAACTAATAAAGTAAAACTGATATTTTGATTACAGAACAGTCAGCTTCATATCTCTCCCCCTTAGCTGCCAATTTAAGCTTGATTTGACTTAATCTTCTGAAGAGTAATTATGTTTGTCAATTTACAAATTCAGGGATAGATTTGAGACTGATTTTAACTGCCAAGTCTCTTAAAACAAAATTTTCCTGCTCCCACAAACGACAGCAGAATAAAATGAAGGCAAAAATATAACATTATACTTCTTATAGGTGCCTGCAAACATCCTCAACCCTCAGTTAAGAGAGAGATTCTCAAAATGAATAGAACGTAAGCAAATGTTGGAAAATCTAGTGTCAGTCTACAAATAACAGCAGCAGATAATATTTAACTTCTGCTGCAGATAGACAGATAGGTCTTTCTCGCTCTCTCTGGCAGGACTGCTGGTATATTTACAGCCCCTGCTTTAAATAGCAGCAGAAGAGATGTGGATGGATGGAGAGAGGTGAACGAGGAAGCTAACTGCAGCTTGTGTTACCTGCAGTAAGCTTTACTCCTCGTTAATGGTCAGTTTCAGTTTTCGGAGCTGAGCGGACATCGTGGCCGTGGAGTGATGGATGGATGCAGGACTGATTCAGGAGACGAGGAACGGAGCAGATGATGTTGATCTGTGCTCCCTTGCACACCTCCATCTCCTCATCCATCAGTCCTGACTGATGCTCAGCTGCT
Source organism: Remorina albescens (assembly GCA_034769265.1). Lineage (NCBI taxonomy): Eukaryota > Metazoa > Chordata > Actinopteri > Carangiformes > Echeneidae > Remorina > Remorina albescens. Next base: position 4,809,446 of record CM068480.1, read on the forward strand.
GATCAGCTGCTGATCAGCCTGTGTGATTTTGATCCACAGCTCCAGACAGCTGTTAGTGTATTATTTTCTGATCCTGGTCTTAGTCAACCATGCAGGAAGTTTGATCCGAGTCTGGTATGACACAGTGTCACTGGATTTGTGCTCATCCCGTTGTCATGACTGGCTGTGGCAGGTTAACATAAAACACTGCGGCTTGACGTGACATGTCGGGGTGCCGTTACAGTTTGACGTAACACAACCACGGTTTGGATGTCAGCCTACTTTTGCTAAGGACTAAGAAAGGAGAGAGGAATGAAGAGAATGGATTCCTTAGAGCTTGTTTGTCAAACTTAAAGGCTGGCCATAAAATATGTGACAAACCAAACTGGTTAGTTCCTGTTGAGGTATTTTTATATGAATATCAATCAGGTTGTTGTACTTAAAATTACAAAAAGGTGCAAAAATATAATAGAATCATCTCGGTGTGTGTCAGATTGACTTTGGGTCCGTCTATATTCTGAAAAGAAATAAAAATCACCCTGCTCAGACTCTCATGCTGCCCAACATTCATTTATCCAAAGCAGTGCTGCTCTTTTCCGTTTTGCTCGCAATGTTTGTCGCCTGGTTCATTTGAAGCGTTTGATTTATATGAAAACGTGCATGACAGAGTTGTCAAGCAGCGTCATGTGTCAACATGTGTGTTTGATTACGGAGAGGTAGCTGTGCAGGAGTCATTTCTCTCCGCCTCTCTCTCTGCTGTCACGCTTGTTTCCCCCCCCCCCACACACACACACACACACACAGGTATAATGAATGATTCAATTAGTATATAGTAGAGAACAATGGAAGTGCAAGTAGCAAACAAAAAAAGGAGAAATCTTGACATTCTGAATAGTCTGGAGTCAAAACACAGGCCACTAAAATTTATGTAAACAGACAAATAGAATCAAGGAAGTCGTGAATGAATGTCAGCAGCAGGTGTGTGTGTGTGTGTGTGTGTGTGTGTTTGGGGGCTCAGCTGGGTCAATCGCAGTGAAGCCGCAGGCATCATCAGTGCTGCTTATTTTTAACTCTAACGAGTCGACTGTAAGCTTAGACCCAGTACTGTATGCTGCAGGCCTCTGAGCGCAGTTAAAACCTCCTGTGTGTAGTTTAACTGCTGAAGTCTGGCTTTGGAGCACAGCCAGAGGATAATCTATATTATGTCCACATCTAAGTGTAAAAAGGAACTTCATTTTAAAATCGTTCCTCCTTTATTTCACACCTGTATTACAGCATTATTGTCATTTTCACCTCCTTAATCCTCATTATTAGAAATAAGGTAATGCACATTTTACAGCTCTTTCATTTAGACCCTGATTTATCTATCCTCTTAGCCAACCTTTCTCTTCTCCACCTTGAAGCCTCGTTTGTTGCTACATTCACAGCAAAAGTGCTTCGAGGACTGAGGCGTTACATCACAGAGGGATTCACTTTCCAGCTGGGCTGAAAAACTATTTTTACCAAGAATTTAAGACACACACACACAAAAAAAAAAGAGATAAAAACTAAACTAAAACTAAACTCTTAGATTCTTAATTAACTCCAGTATTCCATCACCTTTTGGTTTGGAGTTTTTTTGTGTTTGTGTCAGTATGTTTCCTGAGGAATCTGTGTCAGTGCTCTGAGTGTGACCTGCTCTGTTGACCCCCCTCCATAGATAACTCCAGGCAGCAAGGCATCGGGCGGCAGCCTGACCCAGGGGGATATCATCTCAGCCATTGATGGGGTTAACACTGATGGGATGACACACCTGGAGGCCCAGAACAAGATCAAGTCTGCCACCACCAAGCTGTCCCTCTCCATGCAAAAGTAAACAACTAGCACACTTACACCAAATACACCGATCCCCATAAAATTCCGTAGGTGATGCAAAAGGAACTGGTGTGAGTCCAGGATTTGCTTCTCCACTGGCTGCAATTACACAAAATCTTCACATCACTGCTCAACTCTTGTGTAGACTTAAAAAAAAATGCACCTGATGCCATTCATTTCAAAGGCTGTTATACTTTGTGGTCTAATCAACAGATCAAGACGTCCTGCACCAGTTCCCACAGCAACTCCAAGAATGGACTCACCCATGCCAATCATCCCCCACCAGAAGGTATAAACACACACAAAGTCCACTTGTCTACTTGTATCTATGTATTATATGTCTGTCTTTCCTCCTTTGTGTTTTTGTCTGATGTTTTTAGAATATAAGCTTTACAGGAATTGTCCTTCTGCCCTCACAACTGCTTTCAGTCCTGTGAAGGGGTCAAAGGTCAGAAAACACAAACCACACAACAGGAAAATTTAGACAAAACAAGCAACTTGTTCAAGTCTTATTTCACTTTGAAGCTTTCTTCCCGTCATTCAAGCAGTTCTTGTATTTCTAGGAAGTTAGAGAAGATGAAAAAGGTGATCAGGCCTTAACATTTGTGGAGCAGAAGTTCAAATGAAAATGTCAGTGTCCTGTAAATTTTTCCAGGATAGAAATCCCTCTGAGGGGATTGACTTCCAGGTGCTTAAAAAAGATCCAGAACTCCCCTCGACCCCGGTCAAGGCACCTAACTCCTCTGCAACAGCTGCTGTATCTCCAGTCAGTCAGCGGGGGCAGTACAATTCCCCGATCGGCCTCTACTCTCCCGAAACTCTCAGAGAAATGATGCTGATGCAGGGCAAGTTAGGAGAAGGGCCGGCAGCTGCAGGGGGAGTTTCATCACTGGGGTAGGTTACCCCAAAAGATATTCAACCTCTGATGATTTAATGTCCTTCAGGGATCTCCCAAAAGCCAGTATAGCCACGGGTTTACATAACGAAACTTAACATTCACTCGAGAGGAGTGCAGTCACACTTTTGTTTAACCTCACATTAACAGGACCGTGATGAGATAATATACTCAGAACTTTCCATGTCCACTTGCCGATATCCCAGCATTCGTTCCTCTTACACATGGCACTATTTTGGGAGTGTACACACAAAGAAACCTGGCCTGTGTCCACATAACAGAATAGCGGGAGATCAGACTACAGGGTCATTTGATGATCTTCATTACAGGCTGAATTAAAGGTCGTGCGTCCTCAGCACCTCAGTTGGACTGAGAACAAGAGGTCAGTGTTTATCAGATGACGTAAATGAGCTTCTGGTCTCTTGTTAGTGAATGGTAGAGTTGTTTAAGTTGTGAAGTAAAAATAAAACAGCGAAGATGATGTTGCAAAAATGAGATCTTTTTAAGGAGATCTTTTTGCTGTTTCAGCTCCCACATTTGTCTTTTTTAAGCTTTATGTCCTTTGGCAAACATGCTCCATCCTCAGATACTAATGGGAATGAATATCCCAGAACAGAAAAAACGTACTCGTTTTGCCCGAGGAAGTGGAGACTTGCTTGTAAAGCTTTTTTTTTTTAATGGATTGAAATCCCTGTTCAGGCGACAGAAATGTGACAAATTTGTTGCTAAGGCTGTGATAACACAAGACTAAAACAAACTTGTAGATATTTAAATGATCAGTAAAAGTCAATGTTTCCAGAGGCCAATTTTTTGCACATTATCGTTACTTTCTAACTTAAATTGTTATTGCATCACAAATATTTAGTTTTATTTTCTAATAAGGCTCAGTAGTAAAAAAAAAAAAAAAAAAAGGAAGCTGGACACTGTAACATTTGGTTATAAATTTAGCACATAGCGTTTGTCAGGGACTATTTGCAGCTGGGGATTAATACACAATCGCTGGTTTAGGTGGGAGTGCAATGTCCATACTTAGCATAATCTAGGATATGGTGTTCATGCTTGTGCCTTACCTCACTGCCTCTATTGCTCTCCCTTACAGAAGAAACAGAATCGGCGATCAGTTTGTGTAGTGAATCCCATCTGGACAAACGGGAACATGACTGACATCTGGGTCAAACTAAGGTCAAACATTTGCAGGACATTTGATTCATCATACAGCAGTCATTCACTGGCAGACCTATCTCAACACTTGATTTGGATGCCGTGTGAGAGTCAAACGTAGTCTGAAATATTTTTCACAGAGAAACTGGAATGGTACAACTTAAGTCGTGTGTGTCATTTTGGCTGACACTCAGGATACTCTTCAGAGTGCCAGCATGACTGTAATTCAGCTACTGGCCACTGATGATTTAACAACAAGACTTTTCTGAATGCTACCTAGAAAACCTTTAAGTCGCAGCCTCAGCTGAGGGAACTCTCCTCAGCGGGATGGCATGAGTTTGTGTGAAGTCATCGAATACTTAGGGTGGTTAAGTAAGGGTGCGATCCGTGCGGCCTCTGACATATAAAATCCAGGTATCAGTCTCCACTGATGTGTTTCCCGTCTGGAAGCTGAGCTGCTTTACAGTAAAAGCCAAGGATCAGTCAGGTGTCAGGAAACGTGTTCCAGGCAGACCGTGGGATGATGACGGCAAGCACCATGCCAAAGGCTCCACCTCAACACTGGGTACGTGGAGACTCTGAATCCTCTGGCACGCACACAGCAGAGAGCAGCTGTTGTACATGCTCATGGGATGTTCCACTCCGATTACACACATTCATCCTGAATCCCCTGAATGCCTCTTTTCCTAACCTGAGATAAAACCCCCCTCCACCCTTCCACCCACCCACTCATCTGTGGGGAGCTGTTTCACGTGGGACATTGCTGCTGAGCACGTTCCCCCTCACCTACTGTACCCTGAACAAATCCACGTACTGTATGGAGAGCCACAGTCATGACTCCAGATCCAGGTTAGCCTCTGTTAGCACTAGCTCCTTTTTCACCCATTGGTGAAAAGTTTGATCGGTTTTCCAGAAAAGCACATTCCTGGGTGTCATCTTCCGTTTTCTAAGATTTATGTGTTCCACCACCACCAGTGTTAAATTGGTGGCGTCACACCAAATACATTTCACTGGTATTAAAGTACCAGATGCTTGTTTTTTTTTTTTCAGGGTGGGCATTCGCCCCCTTTGACAGAAATAGCCAGTTGTATGTTCCCGGTGTTCGATGGCCACAGTCCTGATGTGAAACTGCTACATGCTCAGACTGTGCTGTGATTTCTTTCACTGTTAGAAGAAGAAATAGGTGATTGATAGGCAGATTTAAGTGGCTAAAAGGTGAAATCAGTGTTACACCTGCTTCAGTATTGGTATCTTGTCTTTTTCTGCCTGAAACGCACATTCGTGGCTGCAGTTCTGACATAAGTGGATCAGATGTTTTGTGTTGTGTTCATGTGGTTGTGTATATTTGTGTCTGCTCTGTGCTAAATGTGGTTCTGCAAACCCCCCCCCCCCCATACTGTGTCATGTGATCGAGGCACTTCTGCTCTTGTCAGTCACTCCTGATGATGCAGGTTGAGCTGGGTAATATAGCTGCTATTCTTACCTGCGCACGGAATTACAGCAGAGTTAGATGGAAGGTTTCCCATGGTGCCATTGTTATTACCAAAATGTCAGCGGTGACTTATTGCACTCTCTCCTTCTCTGCCTGTCTCTGTCTGTCTGCCCTTCCCTCTTCGATGTGTTTCAGGTTATCGCAAACACAGCTGCAAAGTCAGTACCGTCACTTTCCTGAGTGTTTCATGTGCATGATAGATAGAGAGGATTGGTTTTCAAAGGACCTCTGTCGCTGCGGATTCTGGTGTGACATGAAAGTTGTGTCAAATGTGGATTTGTGTGTGTGAAGCGTTGGTGTAACTGTAAACTGTTCAAAACACTTCACAAAAAGATTTTATAAAGTATGGCATTATAGTTTGTAAAATACTAAATAAATGTACAGTATAAAAGGTGATTTGAATTTAACAGATATAGAGCAACATACACATTAACACAATTTAAAAGAATCTAATTGTTACTTTTAGTTTGAATATACATTAGAAAAGAAGTATTAACAATATTTATACTTCTTTTTCTTTCCTAATGTTGAACTCATCCTGTCCAAGTGTCCTCCACAGGTTTCATATTCATTTTGTGAATATGAATTAATTTCTATGTATTCACAGTTATACTGCTGTGAATGGATGCATGAGCAGAAGTGTGTATTAGTAAAACATTTTCCGTACTGTGTATCATTCTAGTGTCCCCGTCAGTTTGGCCTGCTGGTTGCTGTGATAAATTAGCATGATTGCTGTTTTTTTTTTTTTTTTTTTTTTTTGGACTGGTGTTTCAGCTTCATTGTTATTTCCCTCTAGGGAAAGTAATTAGTAATTAGTGAAACAAGTTAATTGTTTAGCTGCCATTGTCAGCATCACTGCAATGACTTCTGTCGTTCTTACAGAAATTTATCTGCAGTCTTAGTAACTGTGAAAAAGCTGAATTCTCTGTTTTGTGAGTGAATATTGAGTTTCAGAAGAAATTTGTATGTAGTGTAGATTTGGGGCATGTGGACATGTAGTGTGTTGTGTATTTGCTGTGAGTTGGTAAAAGCTCAGGATACAAAAAACGTATTGCGCATTACTACAGCGCCCTCTATTTGTCAGCTGCCTTGCTACACGTTGACTCGGTTTTCTTTCCTTCATTTTTGTGCTTTCTCTGTCGTTTCTCTGCTCTGAAATTCCCCCCTCCCCTTATGTGTTAACTTCTCATCTTCGCCCCCGGCACCTGAAACCTCCTTTTTGACCAACTGACCTCTGACCCCCACCGCCCTACCTTCCTGATACTGACAGTGTGGAGTACACTCCCAGCTTCAACCCCATTGCTCTGAAAGACTCAGCCCTGTCCACCCACAAGCCCATCGAGGTGAGGGGTCCGGGTGGAAAGGCCACCATCGTTCACGCCCAGTACAACACACCAATCAGCATGTACTCACAGGATGCCATCATGGACGCCATTGCAGGCCAGTCACAAGCCAAGGGACATGACAGGTGAGGTCACACATGCAACCCAATCCCCTCCTCAGTCCCTCTATTCACCCACTCAACACCACCTCACGCCGATCAATCTGGTCCAGACGCCCAAAAATTAAAGTGTTGCTTCACCCATATGACAAAAACAAATATATTTTTAAAGTTCACTTCTTAAGACTCATAACCAAGCAAATCGTTTTAGACCTTTCTTTAGGTTCCACTGGCAGATTTGTTCCTCCAATATAATGATGATTTTTTTCCTGTTGTGGATATTTATACATTCTGTTTCCAGGAAAAAGGGGATATTTGTCCAGGATTTTGAAAGTAAAGGGTCCTGTTCAGTTTCTGTATAGACCGTGTTAAATGTCATGGATGTGCATTAAGTTGGATGTTGATTCCCGCTGCAGAGGTTTGCATGAGCAATACTGGCTTCACACCAAACTGATGGAAATGCTTCTTAAAAAGAAATAACATAGAAGTGTCAATATAAAATAAAAGCTTCAGTCACATTAAATCATAATATCCAGGACAACCCTTATATCTCTTTTTTTATCATTTGGGTGAACCAACTCTTTTAAAGGCAGCTTTTAAACCTGTCAACTACCTTAAAGCTACGGTGCCACAACTTCGATGTCCACTGTACTGTACGTATGGCTGGGCTTTTCCTTGTTGTCTGTGTTCGTGCCATGTACTCCTCCCTACCTTTCACCCGCTTTCCTCTGCTCATTCCATCCACAACCAACCAACCAACCAACCAACCAACCACACCTTCGCTGTCCTCCACCTATTGTATCCCTCCCCATGTTCCCTTCATGGTTACTACCCCAGTGAGGAGGCCGGCTCCCCTTTGGCGTAAGTACAGCAGCTCCTTTTCCATCCTACTTCGCCTTGTATCTCCTTCGTCTCATGAGTTCCATAACAGCTTGTGCGTTGCTCCATATAATCAAACAAATTAATATCCACCTGAAAATGCTTCCAAGTTCTGCAGTATCTGTTCATCGATTTTAATATGTTTGAATCCATTCCTGTGTCAAAGGAAGGTGTTGGGTGAATAAAGTCACTAACCATCATGCTCTAGGTTATGTGTAGAAGTACTTAACTGGTACTTTGGTGGAGTGTGAGAGTGCAAGCTGTGTGTGGGTGTGGGTCCTTTTTGGAGTCCTCCTCCAAAGAAAAATCAGCAGATAGCTTCACAGCCTGAGGAACCTGATGGGATCTCCTAGCATGGGAATGTTCTGAGTATCAAATCACAGGCTTTCGAACAACTTCTGCCCGACCAATGTGGACTGACTTTTTCTAACACTCATTAAAGAATGCTGAAAAAACGCTATTTAGTTATGTGTGTTCACTCACCCCAGTATTTTCTGTACACAACACTAAAGACACCTCCGACTATGGGACAACACATTAGCAGTGAATGTAGACAATGGACAGACCCTTGACGAAATAAAAGATACGATGCGCGTTGTTGTGCAGTGTTACAATAAAGCAAATTTTTATAGAATTTTAAAATGTGTGACACTTGTGCTCCCTAGTGGAAGTATAAGAAACAGACCAAATCAGGCAGCGATGTCAGAAACAGTGAAGCAGAATACAACAATTTCCTATCCTGTCTACTTTTGCTGCAATCAACAAGTCATTAAAATTCTTAGATAAATGTATAATCGCATCGTAAATTTTCAACTGCAAATGCTTGGGGGCTAATTGCTACACATCTGACAACACCGTGCTTCGGTAATGATGAAGTGATGTGTGGTCAGAGACTTGAAACCACTGCTGAAAAATTAATAAGTAACTTTTAATTAGTATTTAATCTGTATTATTTCCCTTAACAGGCAGGTACCATCCAATCTTTTTTTTTTTTTTTTTTTTGACCTACAGGGTAGCAGTTAAGGATTAATATTTACATTTTGAATTTTTGAAAATACTTAACTCTTCCTGTACGTCATTTACTTTTTAATTCTAAAGAAAGGACATAAAAATCACACTCAGGAAAGATAGGAGTAATACAACATCATGGAGATTTCAGGATTTTTGGGCCTTTGCATACAGCTCACCGTAAACATTGAGAGCTCTAACAGTAGTCTGTACCCTGCAGTGGAGTTCTGCCTGTCAAGGACCCCGTGGTGGACTGTGCATCTCCAGTGTACCAGGCAGTGATCAGGCCAGGAGAGACAAATGCGGACATGTCAGAGTGGGCCCGCCGCGCTGCCAACCTGCAGTCCAAGAGCTTCAGAATCCTGGCCCACATCACTGGCACTGAATACCGTCAGTACACTGCTTTTATTTTTTTCTGCTTTCTCTGTTAATGCTCATCTCAGCTAATCATCACTTCTTGTTGGGACTCACCTCATTAGTGGGAGCTTAACAAGTTTCTTTCTCCATATAGTGCAAGACCCAGATGAGGAAGCCCTGCAGAGGTCGAGGTAAGGAATAGTTGCAGTTACAATACAGTTACAGATCCCCCAAAATCTCCCCATTCCACATCTTTATGCTGAGATAGCAAGATGCTGGCTTTATATTTACTGTACAAACATAACAGTGCTCTCAATCTTCTCATTGGATGGTCAATAAGAAAGTGTACCCCAAAATGTTTAACTGTTTTGAGTGTAATTAATGAATTACCTGATGTAAGAGTCTTGTCCTTGCTTCCTCACCATCAGAGAGAAGTTTGAGTCAGAGGTGAAAGGCCCTCGCTTTGCCAAGCTGAAGAACTGGCACAACGGACTGTCTGCACAGATCCTCAACGTCCAGGAGTAAAGAGGAAGAGCAGAGAGAGAGAGAGAGAGAGAGAGAGAGAGACAGAGAGTAGGAGGACATGTAAAGGACGATATGGACAAAAGCAGAGGAGTTAACAGGAAGTGGGAATAAATTATGGAGGAAATAAACAAGCAGCAGGAGGAGGAAACTCCTCGGCCATGTGAGATAGTGTTGTAGAATGTGATATACTAACAGTTAGCGTGAGAATGCTCTGTGTTCATGACCTCATTATTACCTGTCAGATGTTTCTGTCCACTGCTCAGACCTGATGTCGCATTCTGGGTTTTTCTCTGTTTGTTTCCTGTTTGTTTGGGTTCTGTCTCTCTCACCTGAAAGGGAAATTGTATAAAAAATAAGTATTCAAGCGAAAATGCAGAACTGATGTTTCTTTTATGTCCCCAGCACATAAATCGCATACACAAACTTAGGAATATTGACACTATCTGCATGCTTGTGAGAAGGCACACTTGGATGAACACACTCATAGAGAGTTATCTACATGCACATATACAATATGTAAAAAAAAAAAAAAAAAAAAATGCACTCAAAAATGTACTGATATCAATGTGAATAAATGTTTTCTTAAAACTATAGAGCTGAGTGAAATGTTGCAAACACACATATGAAATGACAGTGTCGCTCTCTAGCTTGGAAATCAAAACATCTGATTTTTCAATAAATGAGTCACATTTCCTGTCACTGCAAGCGCCACTGGGATCAAAGATTTTGTCTTTGCAATATCAGATGTCATTCAAAAAGCACATCTGATAGCTTTTGACAACATCATACGGCTGGGTATTAGCTGGTGGCGCCATGAACAGCGACACAATTATAGTGGCAGGAACCACAAAGCATCAAATTTAGTCTACGAGGAGCTGAATATTACAGCTGTGCATTAAGTGACACACAAGAATGACAATTTGGACAATGAAACAGATTGATGGGACGTTCTACCTCTGATCATCGTCGCGATCATCATGAACCTTGTTTTTGCTTGCTCAGAGATTTTCTTTTCGTCAGTGAGGCTGAAATTACAAAAGCAGAAATATAACAAATCAAGCAGCAGCAATACACGAGTCGTCATGCAAACAATTACACTCAAAAACATTAAGATTTAAAAGTATATTTGTAAAATTGCATCAACGGTTAAATTGATATTTAAAGCGGAGATCATTGAATGAGTCTGGGTCATTAAATCTTAAAATGGAGGAACATGCAGTGTCACTCGGTCTTGGTTTGATAAGCACCAACATCAAGGTCTGTTAGTGAAGAAAGGTAATTCTGTGATTTAATTAAAGAGAAATAAATATGCAACAATGTCGATCTCTTCTCACAAAAAAAAAAAGAGAGGATCAGCAATATCGAAAGATGAAAAAACAATTCACTATTTTATTATATGATTGAGAATCTGATACCAAAAAGAACCTAAGACAAGAAGAACAATAAGAAAAACAGCTTATTTTTCTTATTTTTTAAACTCATTGACTGCCATTGACGTCTATAGACGTCAATTGCTTTTTTTAACGCAAAACGCACGGGAAGAGTCTGGTGGAGCTTGTCAGTAAATATCATGCTTGTAAACTTAAGTGCTAAACAGTAGATCACCACTACATGGCAGGCAGCGGTGCACTCTTTGGAGTATAAACACGGAGAAGAAGATGTGAAGTCTGTGGGGAGAAAATGGCGAGACGAAAGGCAGACGGAGGTGTGCACAAGCAACTAACAATCGGAGAGAGTTTCAGTCGTGGTGGTGCTTTAGGCAGAGGCAGTGTCGCAAACGTGAGGGAGGATAATGGTGATCCTGGAGAGGATACATCTATGGAGCTACGTAGCTCCTCTTCCATGGCAGGAGGAAGAATCGTATCCAATCAACTCGGTGAGAGTCAGTGTGGCAGGCGCTGAGGGCGCACATCACCAACCGGTCTGAATCTGGCTCTGATGAATTCAGTGAACCTGACCCAGATTTTGCCATCAAAAGTTTTTGTTTCAGTGTTGTTTTTGTTGTTCCATAAAAGTAAACAACTGTTCAGATGTTTGAGGGGCCACTAAAACCTAAAATATTGACGTCAGTCTCTGTTCTGCCTCTCTGCACAAAAAGCTCGTTTTCTCTGTTTTTTTGGTCAAAATCTGGTGTTTTTGGTGAAACAGCCCTATGTTCTACTGCTGATTTCTAAAGAACCGAAAAGGCTAGAAACAATTTCTTTTTTCTGATGAAAGAAGAGAGTCTGCCGTTTCTTTAGGTAGTTTCAACGTTTATGTAGTCATAAAACTCAATATTTTGTGGGTCTTGAAAGATCAGTCAAAATGCCCAAAAACGCTGGCAGTCAGGGACTCTCTGCTCTGAAAATGGCTGGCAGCCAATGAGTTAATCTTATGTTCAGATCAAAAATAGGAAATTAAAAAAAAATGGGCCTAGTTTTGCAGGTTCTAAACCATCACTCTTTTTTACTTATTATTTTTTTTGCATTTTTTAAGATTGATACACTTTTAGTCTTGCAGCCAGACATTTTATTGTTTCAGTGCATGTCTGTGATCATCACCAGCCTCGGTGGAAACATATTTATCGACCTTTACTGACTGAAATCTTGTTTAGCGACGGTAAACAAACTGTCAAGGAAAACCTCATGACGATCGGAAAATATAAATTCTCTTGAATTAAATTAGCGTTTGGTGTCGATGGCAGATTAGTCAGAAAATACAGATTCATTGACTTACAATTACAGCGTGTCTCTGATTCTTCAGGCTTTCTTTCGCACTGAACTGTTGGAGAATTTGCTGCAAGTTTATTAAATCCGACACACGAAGAGCTTGATCACTTCCGGGTCCCAACGCGAACTAATTAATGATCAAAATCAGTTTCGACACGCGGCCCCGTTTTTTCACTTCCCGATTTTGATCCGAGTGTCAAATTTAAAGCACGAAAAACAAACTTTTGCTTGTATTTTGGTATCAGATTCATGAACGAAAGATTGATTCTTTCTGGGGGGTTTTTTCGCCAGCTTTCGGATCCTTAATTAAATGCGAAAAGAACGACTAACTCACCGATTGAAATCTGACAATATCGTCGATATAAATTTTGAGAATGGTCTTAAAATTGAACCCTGAGGAATGCCTTTTGCTATCAGGAAAAAAAAGGTGATTGATTCTTACCTGCTTTCACACACTGCTGTCCGTCCACCAGCAGCTGGGTCACTGAAGTCTGAAGGGAATCTGCTGGTTGCTGCTGAGGATACTGATACCTGACTGACCACACCTGAAGCACGTGACTTCATCTAAAGATATGACAAAAAACAAACAATAAAAACCACATTAACACAGCTTGCAAAGGTTTGTACCTTAAAAAAAACATAAAAAATGCAATTAGCTAAAAGATTTTACGGTTAATAGTTGACCAATCAAAGACTAAATAATCTTTTACATTTCAAGCAAACCACGAGTGCAGCCATAATGCTGCGTTATGATGTCAAATATCTTCCTATCACCAGAGGTCAGTATGAACCTGAAAATCTGAAAGCCTGAAAGAGCAGACCTCCTCCCTCTGTGTGCAACAGTGAAAACACACCCCATGGACCAGTGTGTCAACTAAATCATTATGTGCTAGCAGATTTTATTTTTGGCCACAATGATTTCTCTTTGCATGCTCCCTTTCAATTAAATGGAGTTGCATTGTATTAAAAGCATCCACAAAATTGCTACGCTGCTGAGTTGGCATCTTTGGCAGAAATGGGACATGAATGAGGAGGAGGAGGAACAGGAGCAGTGCAGCAGTTGTGAGTCATTCAGGTGCAGATGACTAAGCATTTTTATCTCCTCACACGACAGTCAAATCTCTCTGTCTATGTGATTCAGCTAACTGGCGGTTTTACTGACAGCAAGAAATAAGAGGAACGAATGACATCTCTCCGACAAACTGTTACAGATTACATGACAAAAATCTCACAAGGCACATGATGTGAAAAAAATAAAATAAAAAAATCCAGTTCACTTTCCAGTGCTGACTCTCTGCAGATTATATAACAGTTCTCACAAGCTCAGCATCCAGAAAGGTGTGTCCAGAGCGGAGCAATGTGCCAATCAAAATATGCAAACAAGCAAGCTGGAGGCTGCACTGAGCATGACTGAGAATCAGCCGGAGAAAGATGGATGAGAGTGGAGGGATGGCTGAGGGGCGGGGTTGCAGCATGACTCTAAAATGCTGCAGCATCCGGCCGTCCCTCCTCTTCTTCTCTCCATCCCGTGCATACCGTTTGTTTCCTCCCCCCCTGTTGTCTCAGTCTGCGAGCTGTAGCCCTGCTGTGCGGTCCTCTCAGCCCTCTGTTGTAGCACCAGAAAGAGGAGGAGCCACTGGCACACATTCGCACGCATACTCAAACACACGGAGCCACACACTGACACACACACTGACACACACACACACGCACGCACGCGCACACACACACACACACACACACACACACACACACACACACACACACACACACAAACACACAAGCACACTCTGACATCTCACATCATCTCTTCTGCACACTCACTGTAAGCACCAGCCAGCCAGCCAGCCAGGTCCATTTGGAGCAGGGGAGCCCAGCCGTCTCATCGCCCAAGATGGATGTACTGATGAAGGGGTTCTCCATGGCCAAGGAGGGGGTGGTGGCCGCCGCAGAGAAGACCAAAGCCGGCATGGAGGAGGCAGCAGCCAAGACCAAGGAAGGGGTGATGTATGTAGGTATGTAAAACACTCCATCTGTAGAAAGTTGGTGAGTCTTGTAGGGAGGTGCAACCATTTTTTTGGCTTGCAAGGCTGTATCGTGTATTTTTTGCACCGTTTATGGTAAAGGTCCCATGGGTGGTCGTGTCTGGGACATTTTAGAGATGGGACCAGAGCAGAGGCAGGAGGAGGAGGAGGAAGATGAAGGGAAAAAAGAAAGAAAGGAGGGGATGGAGTGAAGGCTGGCAGGATACTGCTGCAGGACTGGTGCAGGGCAGAGGGTGGGGGTCTGAACAGCTGAGAGATCGACAGGGACGTCCAGTGTTGAACTAAATACAGCGACAAAGTCCCCAGAGACTCTTCTTATCTCCCCTTTTTAAATTTTACTAACAGAGGTGACCTACATTTTGCAGGCTCCCATACTTTTTTTTAAAGAAGTATTGATATTTAATTTAAAATAAATGTTTAAAATCAGTCTTTTAATAACCAAAATCTGTGAATTCATATTTTTTTTTAAAGATGCTTTAGACTCTCGCATGCTTTGGTCCTGCTGTGGTTTTCTGCACTTCTATATTAGCATGAGAAGCAACTGCGTCACATCTCAAGGTTACCCCGAGCGTGAGGCTTTTTAGGCCGACTGAAGGGGGGGGGGCGGCAGAGAGGGGAGGGCGGGGTGTAAAAGTGAGAAGGTGGGCGAGGAGTTAGCGGAGTGGAAGTCTACGTCGTCGTCTGCAGTCTGACTCTCCAGCACTTTGACTGACACACGTTGAAGGCTCAGTGATGATGATGAAGATTGGGGGAAAAGGGTCAGTGATAGAAGAGAGTGGGGGGTGAGGGGGGGGGGCTGGGGAAGGATTATTTGAGCACTGCAGTAATTTGCTCCCCCCCCCAACTCCAGCCAATGCATAGAGCTTTGATGACTAACCACCTTCTTTCCTCACAGCTCTTCCAACATTACCCACCCACGGCATCTTACCCCCCCCTTACCCACTCCCCTCCCCCTTAAACAGTGACCACCACCACCTCCTCCAACCCCCCCACCCATCTGAGGGAAAGATGCAAGGATAGAGGGAGAAAAAAGATGGAACAAGAGACAGAGAGAAAAGGGAGGGGTGTTACGTCAGAAAAAGCTTTGAGCTTCTGGTCTCATGGCACTCGGGGATGAACAGATGGAGGGACAGAAATAGAGACAGGTGACATGTCGTGATGATGGGGGGGGGGGCTAGTGGCTGAGGTGGAGGGATGAGACTCTGGGAAATCCAGGTTTCATTTTTCTAGCAGAGAGTACAAGGTGGTGACAAACTCAGGTGAAGGAGACGGAGGTGGGGAGGGGTGGTGGGCAGATCACAGGAGGAGAGGGGATGTGATCGCTGATGTGAGGAGGGTCGATGGCTCGTGTCTGCCTGCAGCAGAAGGCATGCATCAGCATGTGACAGTTTCAAGGTCTGCACGCTCGGTTTCACAGGCTGGACGTGGACAGACAAAAGTCACTGAGTCCGAAAAATCTCAATTTTTACATCGTTTAAATGACCGTAGTTTTATATTATTTACATCTATTTATCAAATCAATTTTGATCAATAATTTCCCTTTTTTACTGATGGATAAAATAAGTATTAAACCTTAAAATCTCCAAGCAAATTTAAGAAAAAAAAAAAAAAAAATTGCACTCAGATTCAATTATGGCTTTAGTAAATGTAGTAAATTTTTTTTAGTAACACAATTTTTTTTTTTATTGCCTCTCCATGCTCGATTATTTATCATTTTTCTAGTTTAAAAAAAAAAATTATTATTTGAGTTTGTGGGTGAGATCTTGTACAAGCCCTCAGCCTCTCCTGCACAGCTCCCTTTTTGTCACGGTGCATATATTATACATTTCACGTTGCTGCGAACACATGAAATATAGAAAGACTGCTAAGATTTTTCATTAAATATGGAACACTCTGAGTTTTCATCTCATCACGACTGCTAAAGCACAAGATTTAATACATTACTTCATTATAGGAAAAAGCATTCACACACTTTAATCCAGGCCATCTTCATCTATTGAGGATTATCATATTATCAGGATTATTTCAATGATTGCTTTCTTGCTCTTGGTATATGATCTGCAGTCCTGTATTTACATGAAAAAAAAAAAAAAAAATCAAGTTCACAGTCCATTGTTCAGTTTGTATGAGCAGATCACCACAGGCCTATATACACATACTCAGGGTTCCCTGTGTTGAGTGGGAGAAAGAAGCTGTGTCATTGCAGTGTGTGTGTGTGTGTGTGTGTGTGAGGGAGAGAGAGAGAGCGAGAGTGTTGGGCTGTGCTGCAGTACTGCTCAGTACTCAGGCACGTGGCTCATGTACCACAGAGAGCGTGCAGAGAGATGGAGGGAAGCAGGAGACAGAGAGAGGATGCTGCAAATGACTGCATCTGCATCCTTGTAAAAACGACAAAGACACAACAGCATCCGTGCATGTTGTTCTTCCTTTCCTTCCTTACTTTGTACCCTCCTCCCATTTGTTCCCTTTAATCTTTTGGAGTAGATATTTCTCTCCAACCATCCCTCACTCCAGCAGATTATATAACCTCACTTTAATCTGTTTGGGATCACATTATATCGAGCACATGTCTGGTGAGCAGAGAGGCAAACACAGAGATGTCCAACTGGCAAAAATATTTCCATTAAACACCAAGTCAGCCGAGCTCGATCAAGCAACTGGGGTCTACAAGCTCAAAGGGAAAGATGACCGAAAACATCCAGGCAGGCAAAGGGAAAAGGGACAGGCATATGTTGAAACAAGCAGGAAAAAGCTTCAGTCACTCTGAGTCTTTGAATGTGTTTTTAGAGAGAGCTGCGGATAAAAAGGTTGTGGCAAACAGCAGACAACAGCAGCTAAGAAATATGTTCAAAATATATATATGCAAGTCATGTCTCAGCAGACAGTTTAGGTTTCTTTGATTTGTGTGTTCATCAAAGTAAAAAAACAAACAACATCATATTATCACACTAAAGTATGAGTGAAATCCTATTAATATTATAACCAGTTTAGTCCCTGCTCATTATAATGTCGTTGATGAATGTGCTCATTAAATCAACAGCTAATTGTAGCAATCATAGTTCTAATTAGTGGCGAAAATAACAATTTTACGCTCACATCCTTCACTGATTGAAAGACAAATAAATAAATGCTCACAAAATACAAAATATGTAAAAAAAAAAAAAAATTTTAAAAAAGGGTGAAATGTTATAAATGTTGTAAACATGAATGTGATTGGAATTTCTCTCTTTGCTCCTCAGGCAGTAAGACAAAGGAGGGAGTTGTTTCATCAGTAAACACAGGTGAGAAAAGTCGTGTGAATGCGTATGGCTCTATTTATCCACTCTACATTAACTTCAGCATGTAAACTTTGGGAAATACACCAGTTTCACATCTTCCTGATCTCACACGTAGACTGTCTGCCCAGCATGAGGCAAAACCAGAAACTGTCCCATAGGAAAGCTGCAAAGGCATTTTACATCTGTTGGAGGTCGGGCTCAAGTGTCCCCTTTGGCTCTTTTAGGGAAATACACCCACCTCCACTTAAATACTTCATCACCTCCAGCCAAAGTGATGAGCCCTGAATTGAGGCTCTGCACACCATAAAGAGGCGAAAACTAGAAAATGGACTCGGATGAGTTACATAAATGTTGAATACTTTGAGAGCAGCAGCAGAGCACTAATCACACACAGTGGACCAATACAGTCTCAACACTAACTGTCCTCCATCCTGCCCCCTAGTGGCCAACAGGACCGTGGACCAGACCAACATTGTGGGAGACACAGTGGTTGCCGGAGCCAACGAGGTGTCACAGGCAGCTGTCGAGGGTGTTGAGAACGTCGCTGCATCAACCGGGCTGATTAACCAGGTCGGTAGCCATGACAACATTGGGTTACACCAATGACCTTAACAGGTATGAGTCGTGCCACCGGTAGCCCAACAGTGCACAGAACAGGGAGACTTGGCTACAAAACCTCTTTTAGGGACGGCCAAAGCATCACAGCAGTGTGTGAGTGTGCGGCTCCATGAGAGGATGAACCAAATCCAGACCTGAGGAGACCCGCAGGTCCAGATTAAGCTTAAATTGTTTAAAGACAGCTGCTCTGAACTCAGCCACTAGATAGAGCTGTTCATCAAAGAAATCTCTCTGAAATCTGAAATCACTGCTCCCTCCACACAATGTCCTCCTTGATTGCGAAACTAACCCACAAAAGTGTTGTTTTACAAACACTTTTTTAAAGTTCTGTGAATACTTTTATCTATTCTGGATAGTTATTGACAGTGTTTTAATTTGAAATATAAAATTTTTAAAACATCTTTGTCTGAAATTCAATGAAGGAAACTAATCTGTGTAGAGTTATAGAAAATTACCAAATCTTCATATCTATCCATCTATCAATCTATCTATCTATCTATCTTTCTTTCTATCTATCTATCTATCTCAGTCGTCGTCGAACCTCTCAAATGTTAGGTGTGTTTTTGGAACATCTAATATTTGTATCTTTCATGCATGCCTTTCTGTGTCTTGTGTCTTGGTGGCAGTGTTTCTGTCGTTTTGTGTGTCGACCTGTGTTGCCATTGTTCTCACTTTTTCTTGTTGATGTTGTTTGTTTTTCATCTGTGTTTCCCTGATAGGAGGAGCCTGTATACGAGGTGCCTATTGGACAGAGCAGTGTGGGGTCATAGGTCATCATGGGGTGGACTAGGGCAAAGGAGAGACAAATACCCTGCATGCGACACACACCGTGTTGTCAGTTTATTAGGTACACCTGTACAATAAAATGAAAACCTGGAATAAATCTGACTTTATGTGCAGAACCGTCATGTTGATGGGATTTAGATTACATTAAATTCTGTAGGTGTACTTAATGAACTGGTAATACAGTGTATATTAGCTAATAGTCCACAATACACTGAGTGAGCGTGAAGAGGAAAAGGAGAAACAGAAACTATTGTGATGAAGTTTAAAAAGCACAAACTCCAGTCAATAACATGGAGATAAGCATAGAAAAGTATGACGTGACTCTGAAAATTACAGTCTGTTTCTTCCGACCTCTCATACACTTGCTCATTTGTGTGGTTCAGGCAACAACGCACTAAAACGTCTCATTCCTAACCATGTAACTCCCCCAGTAGCATTAAGTTACATACAGTTTGAGCTCTCAGCCGCATCTCCAGCTCGTCAGATGAGCCAGTGAATATCTGGTATTCATGGCATGCACCAAAATAGCCTCATGCACTGCTCAGGCTGAACTAGGCCTGTGCACCAGGAGCTTGTTATGTGCTGTAAAACTCAAATTAATTAACTGACTCCCCGCAAGGAAGGGTATCGCGCATGATAATAAGAACGAGTCAGTCAGCCGTACAGCATGGCCATTGTAGTTTTGATTGCTATATTATACCAGAGCTGGAGAGTAATGAAAACTAAATTGACGGCTGTTGGTGCTTTTAGCCCTCCACCCACATCATTCTTTCACTTTCATCTTCTCAGAAAAGTCACCTCCACCTCCCTTCTCTGTCTGATGTATTCTTGCTCATCCTGTTTCCTCACACAGGGAGAATACGGAGGAATGGAGCAGGGTGGCGAAGGAGGAGAGGTAAGAAGAGAAGAGAAACAAAAAGTGATGACTGTATGTTCAAGAATGTAATCTGAAAATTATCTAAATCCTTTTAAGGAGGGCTTTTAATGTTGACATTTAAGTATATTCAACTGCTACTGTTTCAAATGAACAAAATAAAATGTAATTTTTTCTGTCAAATATGAGATCAGTGGCTTTATGTATCTGACTTGTCTTTCTATATCTTCCTTCCTTCCAGGGGTATTAGTCATCTTCAGGACTCCCCTGCCGTCCTCTCCAGCACCCCCCCTCCCCCCGCTGCCCTCGCCTCGCAAACTCAACATATTTTTTTGTGACTTTACGGAACCAAAATCAACTAAAACAGACTCTTCCAGATGCCGCACCTCAGCCCCGTTACCCACACTTCTGCCCCCTCCCTTTTACCTCCCCCCAGCAGCCCTCTGTCAGCTGTCTTCTCCTCCCCCCCACCGACGCCTCCCTGTCCTCCCCTCTAAATTTTCTGCAGCCTGTAGCTTTTCCTCCACCGCCCGTCTTACCCTGACCTCACCTGTGTATTAGTGTTGCCCCAATACGAACCCTGATGTTGTTACTGCCTCCCATGCCTAACAACGAAACCTCACACACAAACACGCACACTCACACAAACAAAAAGAGACACACCTTCATTATGCACATACGTAAAATATGCACAGACAATACATACCATAAATGCCAGCACAGACACACACACTGGGTGAATGAGTGATACCTGTTCTAAACAAAATTTCTGCATACAGTCACATCTTCACAGTCCATAACAATAGGCTCTGAGGCAGGACGTGGCGGGGTGTGTCAGCCGCTGTTTGTGTGCCTGTATGTCTATGTTAGCTTATTTAGGTGTGTGCATGTGTAGCTGCTGGTATACAGAATACAATAAATCTCCAGAGGCTTGTGCAGGGAATCATGCATCAACGGCAGATATCATTCTGTGATGTGTGCAGTAGTTAGTTAGTCACAGTAGACTGCATGAACAGATGTGTTAGAATGACTTGTCACGTGTTGAATATAGAATAGCAGCCGTCCTGTGTAGCTTTGTATGGCTTAGTGTGTGTTTTGCCTCGGCATTTAGAAACAGGGTTATTACAGCATCATAAACCAAGAAGCAATACACAGTGCTCATTCTTCTCAGATGTGATGCATGAAAACAAGAGCAGTTGTGGTATCGTATCACATTTTCAAAGATTTTATGTGTGACATTAACCATTTACAAGCAAAGTCAAGGCGCAGAAAGATTATATTAGCTGTAAATGAATAACATACAACCAGATTTGATTGAAATTCAGATTTTTGGTTTCCCAAAATCTGTGTCCCATATCAGAGAGCCAGCATTGCTGACTTTAGCAGAAAATCCTGAGTTTAAATGTGTTGTTCAAGCTGGTAAACGCGGTCGAACCCACCTAGTTTCTCTCATCACAAATTCTGTCCAAATCTACAGGACTTCATTTCCTTAGATCCCACAGGATTAGTCCTAACCCTAAATCTTTTTTCCTTCAGTGTAAACAGCTTCATTGATTTGATATTGGGGGAAGCTGAGACACAGTCCATAACAAACAAGAGCCAAAGCTACTTGGAGGGGAAGTGAAAGGGGAGAAGTCAGGTTTATGGTGTTAGAAAGAGTTTTCAGGGGAAATCAGCATCTCATAGTGATCACAGTGATCATCTTATAAGACTGGTTTTATGTCTCGGTAAAACTGGTTTGCATTCCATCAAAGAACTAGAATGACTCCGTCACACACCCGCAATATATGCAATTGAAAGAATCTCTCAAAAGGTATAAGTATAGTTTCTCAAAAATAACATTTGAATGAATTAGACTTATGGAGACACAGTGATCTTGATCTTTGACCTAAATCCTCCATCCATGAGCCATAAAACTGAGCAGTCTTGGTTTTACAGATTCCCATGAGGACAAACAATCAGTCAGCGAGCCAATGAAGTCTTAGGATTAACCATAGATCAGCTTTATGTGTAGTTCTGTGTACAGCTTGAATTTTGGGATGTGTAGTTGTTTGTAGGTTAGAGTATTTATTTTCCACCAACGAGTCTGAACCCCGGCTGCTCTGAAGCTCCCGCTCGTCAACTTTCTCAACCAATCAGACAATACCCTCCTCCTGTCACTCAACGTCATGCCACCTTGCGCTGCTCGCCTGCCCAGCGTTAGTGTGTGTGTCTGTATGCACTGTATGTGTGTGTGTATAACATATGTTTGTGTTAACATAGGGTTCAGCCAGCAAAGTGTGTGTGTGTGTGTGTGTGTGGGTTTGTGTCGTGGAGCAGGTTTGTGTGTTTTTACTTTGAGGCCAATGGAAAATGATGACTGCATGTTGCCTTATTAAGCAATCTGACATTCACACACACAGACACACACTCAAACCATACAATAATACACTACACTCATAAAAACACAATCACACACACTGCACACTCTAAACACACAACCACACACCCCTCCTCAAATACACAAACACAAATCACAAACCATGTTTAAGTTGGCATCAAAGCAGACTCGCTGATTTTATAAATAGTACCAGTGAAATTAAAAAGGTTTTGTTGAAATCCAACTTCAGTGTCAAGAATTTATTTTGTTGGGTGAAAAATGCCTAAATGAAAATTCAAGCTCTAACATCCCAGAACAGTTACTGCAGGGCCACAGAGCAAAAGATAGCTGTGAAATAAAAATGATTAGGAATAGAAAATAAAGACTATAGTTAACTTACCTTAGCATTTAGACTGGACATGGAGGGAAACAACTACTCTTCTCAAAATACATCTAGCAGCACGTCTAAAGGCCAATCATCACCATTTTTTCTTTCTTCAAGAACAGTGTTTTCAGGAACAGTCTACAAGACATGACGTTAGACGTAACTTAGTTAGTATTGCAGCTTTCCAGTCCTCTGGAAAATAAGCAAGGAAAATTGTCTACAAACTGCATAAAAGATTTCCAGCACTTCAGGTTGTCATAACAGTTTTTTGTCACTCTCTGGCCAAGAACGTCACATTTGGATACTACATGTAAATAAAACTATGTTATTCATCATCCTCATAATTTGTTTTCTCAAGTTGTGGACTGAATTGAATTGACGCACAAGAAAACAAGAATATGAGGCAAACTCCAACTTGTGTCTGTATGCTGCAGGATTAGTATCAGACTAATTTGCATGGCCTTGTTAACCCAAAATCTCACAGGTGGTCTCTTCTGTAGTGTTTGGCATATGGTTCACAGAATTTACAGCAGTTTTAAGGTTGTACTACTTCAATGAATATGGCTGAAAGTTATTTGGTGACATATAACCTTTGTCTGTATATTTCTGATCAGCAATAGCTTGTATGGGTGTGGATTTGTCAGTAAGTGTTACTCACAGCAACTCTGGCCTTGAAGTCAGCAGCTGGTAAAACGGGAATACTGTCGGTCCTCCCTGTTTGCCAAAAATCCTCTGTAGACTCTCCTGAACAGACACTGCAAGAGATTACCATAAATGGTAAAAAATTATTATACCATTTTATGATTGGCTGAATGTGAACACGAGAAGTTACAAATTACAGACTGGGAGGAGTCATTTTCCTTATAAAGACAACTGAGATCATTGTTTGACAACATCACAGACGCTCTCTGAACTGTCACAGATTTGGTAAGAATTAATTCACTGATCCATCCATCTTTAAATGATTACTTAGTGATTTGTTAATTAAAACTTTTCTCTTCTTGCAGCTGTATCACAACAAATTCATACTTACTGATGTACAACAGCAGCTGAAAGATAAAAGTTGTTGTTGATTTTTGGAGACTTTTTGGAAAAGAGTCACGATTCAACATTGACATCCCACACAGGACAGAGTAAAGGTGGGTCGGTTCATCTTCATACTGTCCACATGTAACTGTGACCTGAGGGTTTTCTTGTGATTTTAGGAAGCAGCTGTAGGAGTAGTGTCCAACCAAATCAGTGAAAAGAACTGAGCTTTTTAAGAGACACAAAAGACACCTCGACCAGAGTATGAATGTGTTGAAATATCTGTTATAATACAATAAATGACATTTCTTTTTTCAGAGAGATGACTGCTCAAAGAATTCCATACCCTGCAGGCATAAGCAGGACAGCCAAAAAAAAATTTAAAGAAGGGCATCTTAAGGAACATCCAGATGTTCTCTTTGAGGACACTAAAAGAAACGGGACTAGATGTAACTTAATTTTCTTTACTGAATCTATAGAGGCCTGGAAAGCAGCAATACTAAAGTCCTACGCTCATTCAAATGAGGAAAGTCAGAGAGATGGTACACTCAGAATTATACTCTCCAAGGACCGTGGCTTTGTGAGACTTCACCCAAGTGGAAAAATTGTGATACAGGGTAGAAGGGAAAATCTTGAAATATTTGAAAGAAAATTTGATGTGATGCACACCAAAATGGAAATTTTCTTAGCTAGAGTTGATCCTGAAATCTAAGCAGATCCTGATGAGGCATAGTAGTTAGCACTGTTGCCACAGAAGAAGAAGGTCGCCTGTTTGGTTCCCGGGCCTGTGCATAGTTTTCATGTTCTCTCCGTGCCTGCGTGGGTTTCTTCTGGGTTCTCAGGGTTCCTCCCACCGTCCAAAGACATCATGTTTGGGTTCATCGGTGACTTTAAATTGTCTGTAGGTCTGAGTGTGAGTGGGGGTGGTTGTTGGTCTCTGTCTGTCTCTGTGTGTTGGCCCTGTGATGGACTGATGACATGTCCAAGGTGTACCGTGCCCTCACCCAATGTCAGCATGGGGTTGACTCCGGCATCCCCCATGACCCTGAAACGGATAAACTGTAGAGGATGAATGAATGAATGATAAGGCCAACTAGGACAAATCTCCTCTCTCTCTTTATGGTTTGATTAAGAAAGAAAATGTTTAACCTGACACATGAAGAATTAACTGTCAAAAGGAATCAAAATTTGAAAATTATTTAAAAATAAGAAAATCACATACATGATCAGGAGCCAGAGAGTTCAAGTGTACTGAATTAAATTACCACTTACCATTGTTGTTTCTTGTTTCCAGAATCTTTCTTTCTGCTTATTGTTTCGGGTTAGATATCATATCCATATTGTATTGTATTCATGTTGAACACACACAATGCAACCCCTTTTACAGTTAATCCATTTTGTTGCAGTCCAGAATAAAAATAAACTTACAAGATTTAGGCTTTTTCTGAACGTTTTATTAGTTTCCACAAAATGAGTAAAATAAAAATAAAAATGAATTTCCTCCAAAACAATGAAGAACCGGACGGTTAAAACTGAGGAAAATTCCACCAGGGAACGGGCGTGTACAGTGACACCTCGCTCCCTACCTGTTCCCCTTTCTTGGCCAGCGGAGGAAATGGAGAGAAACTCCTTTTAAGATAGGATACAGCAACAGGAAGGCGGGGGGGGGGGCACAAGGGACAAGGAAAGGGAGAACTTCTATTGAATCCTAAAAGGTAAACTCTTTGCAACTTTGCTAACTTTTACACCTTTAAGAGGGAGAGTCAAATGAAAGGGTAATAAAATGATTATTCTCTTATACACATGAAGTTAAATCTAAATCCCTTTTGGATTAATCTGTTCCCTATTAGAGCAGACCTCTTTTTGAAATAAGGCATCTGTAGTGGTGACAACTGAAACAGTCACAACAGGAGGGTCACACATTCAGCGAACACAAAAAGAGGGCACTTTGTAAATGGCTGCCATAAGATAACACCATGAATAACTATTAAAAGTTCTGAGGGAGACACAGTGTTTCTTTTCCCTCTCAGGATCTGGCTTTCTATCTGCTTGTTCTTCAACGTAACTTCAAAGCCCAAAACAAGAACCGGACAGTGGTCGAGAAAGAAGATGCAGATTCAGTATAATGGCCACACAAAGATCACAGGGCATATAACCAGGTAAGCCAATGTGTGCAATAAGGGGCCGTGAAAGTGAACGTGAAAGAGCAGGGGTCATCAGTGATATGTTCTGAAGGCTGTTGATAAGTGGAAGAAGGCAGAAGAGGGTCCTCTATAGCAGGAAGGTGGAGGAGGTATAATTTTGGGTAATGACTGGCCATTTATGTGAAGGTGAGCCCAGCCTCGCTATAGACTTTGAAGACCTTCTCGATGGCGTTGACGTAGGCGGCCGTTCGCAGGTCCAGACCCAGGTTGTACTTGCTCGCTGTGCGCATGATTTGCTAAAATAGCAGAGTAGAAATTGTTTTACATGCTGAGTGATGGCTGCACCGACAGCTCAGATGTGACTGGAACAAAATGTCAAGATGTCCTTTTCTAAATGAGTTTTTCTTATCTTTCCTATATTACAACATCTTCAACATCTACTTAATCTCCTACAGCACATCAGCAGCAGGTTTCTGAAATCCAAGTCATATGCTTCTGTGTGATGCGTTGCACTGTTGCTTACCCGGGCAGATCTCTCCATGGTGAAGGCTAACCCAGAGTGAACAATGTCCTTCTCAGAGGCACCCTGCACAAAAAGATGGATGTTAACCACACAGTCAATGCGACGGACACTCTTAAGAAAGCATGTGCACAGAGCGGTTAGGACACAATCAATAATTTAGGGATTTAACAGAAAAAGCACCAATAAAAAATAGCCTGTTGCTGGCTTTTGTGTTTGGAATTTTGATGCTTTGTGCTTTTTCATGAAACGGTAAATCAATTGCTTTCACTTTCACTTCCTTAACAACAGCATTAGCATTTGTGTGTGTGTGTGTGTGTCAAGAAATGTTACTCACAGCAACTCTGGCCTGGAAGTCAGCGGTTGGGACAATGGGAATAGGTCCTCCCTGTTTGCCAAACTTCCTCTCTAGACTCTCCTGAACAGACACTGCAAGAGATTATCATAAATGGTGAAAAATTATTCTACCATTTTATGATTGCTTGAATGTGAAAGAGAGAGAAGTTAAAAATTACAAGCTGATTTTTCCAATTGCAATATTTTATCTAATGAAAGTTTGTAGCCTACATCTTTAATAGTTACTGGTTCTGGTGTTTACATGTGATTTTAAAATGTTGTCAAAGAACCTCAAATGAAATACTGAATGCAAAGGATGGACCAACTCTTTGTCTGTTATGACACTAACCAACTATAGTCTGTTGGCACGTTACAGAGGAATTCTGTCTTGCACTTACTGAGCAGGTGGTAGTTTGAGTCTCGCTCATATTTGAAGGTCAGTCTTCCATAGCTGACATGGTTGAGATTCTTCAGCCACTCGAAGAAAGACACTGTCACACCACCAGCATTTAGGTACAAGTCCTGCAGCATGAAACATCACAAAAGTCAGACATTTGCCTGTTTGGAACAGAATTCACTCCTTCTTTAAAGCCATGACTAGAGCTCAGAGGAAACTAAACAGTGATGTCAGCACATGTCCTTCACCTCAACTTTAAGTTGTGTCCATGTCATGTGTGGCTGATTACACTCAACTTGTTGGAATGACGCAGTTTCGTAAAAATGTTCCAATAACTTGGTTGTTTCAAGTCTATGGATCATTAGTTCAGCACACAAAGGTATATTTTACCAACTCTGATGCTCAGATGCATTGTTTAATGTCATTATTGAAAAGCTTGTTTTAGCTGTTTGTGTCTGCTGGCCAACATTCACAAAAGCAGTTTATTCACGTCAACATAGCTGAAGGGAACAATAAGTACAAATAAAAAGCTGGAGTTTTGGTGTGTGCGTGCGTGTGTGTGGGCTTACAGGGATAACCATGACATTGTTCTCCAGGAAGATTTTGTCAGCATCTGGGGTGGTGGGACCATTAGCACCCTCTGCTATGATCTAGAATAAGAAAAAAAACAAACAAACAAACGCACACTTCACATGACTGTGACCAAGTTACCTGTCCGAACTCATATCAGTCTAAATGCTGACTTAAATGTCAGGACGTTGTTGTTTACCTTAGCTTTGATCCTGGGGGCATTTAGACGTGTGAGCTTCTTTTCTCCTGCAGCAGGAATCAGGATGTGGCAGTCGGCTTCCAAAATATTCTCTTCATAGGGCTTGGCTCCTGGGAATCCCACAATGGTGCCGTGTTGCTGCAAAACGTTCAGAAACACACACAGAAAAATATTAATAGGCAGGAATGAGTACCTCAAGAAGCCGCTGATGGCAACAATGTTACGTGAGAATCAGTAAAAATAAACAAAGAACAGATGTATTTCAGGAATGACAAACAGACTTAAGAACTTTGAGAAAGCAACAAAATAAAAATTAAAAAAGAAAGGTGAAGAAAATGAGGGAATGGCACTGTGCTGGTACCAGTTTATAGTCCTCCAGCTGTTTGGGGTCAATGCCCTCTGGGTTATAGATGGCTCCATCAATCTCACCCACACCCACGCACTTGGCCCCAAACCTGTGCAGGTACCTCATGGAGTGGAGACCCACATTACCAAAGCCCTGAGAAAGGTCACAGAGAGATGATCATCAGCATGGACCACATCACTGAATATCATCAGTAAACGTTTTTCACTTGATATACCCACTTTAATCAACCATAGTGTGTAGTCCAGTTTCTTTTCAGTACTGTATGTGTTGCACTATGGCGTCACCATGTGGCCAGTAAAACGTACGTGATACAAATTTTAACGTATCACAGGATACAGTAACATGACATTGTTATAATGAGCTTTATCTAATTACAGTGTATGTAATTTTAGTGTAATGTAAGATTTTTATACACAAAAAAAAAAAGCAATGTCATTCCACTGACTCCAAACTCCTTAAAATCTGAAGCATTACCCAACCAGCAATATTAAAGCATTTGGTCCTCTTTATGATTTATATAATAAATTCTCTGATGGCTAACAGCTTTCTAGAGCAGGGGTGAGCTCAGACTTTATCATCTCATGGTAGCACAGTGTTCACAATCTACTGACTCTGCTCTAACTGAACTGCAGGAAAACAAGGATATGAACTTGCTGACTTCACAGCTGATTAAAACAAAGAAATGTGATAAGAGAGTAAATCGTGTCCCTGCCCTGAACTTCTTACTGTACCGAAGAGCTGCTGTCTTCTCTCACCAATAAATCTCTAAGAAAATCTAATCACAGGACATTGTAATCCTCACATACACACACACACACGCACGCACAGAGAGGGATTAGCTTTTTGAACATCCAACCATGATTCAGCTGCTGTCACCGCTTCTTCATCTCTGCAGTGATACCCTAACCCCATCATCACACCAACACTCCCTGTGAAAGCTTCATCTCCTTTCAAGATCTGTATTTGTTTGCTGTGTAAAATAAACCTGTTTGAAAATCTCCAGGAAACAAAAAGATCATATTTCCATGTGTAATATGCATCCTGTGGAGAAACAATTAGTAGATTTTCTTTATAGCATTTGAAGGTTGCAGCCAAACTTTAAAACACGTTTAAAGATATAGGGTTGTTAATCAAGAATGGAAACAGATAATGTTGCAGTCATAAAAAAAAGTGGTAACGATAGAAAGAATTCCTGCAAAGCAACAGAGGCCAGTGCCCAGATGTCCACTGGTCATGTGTAAGTGTGTCTTCGTTTGTGTGTGTGTGTGTGTGTCCATGACACGAGAGCTGCCATGTGACCAGGGAGTGGAAGTGGAACTGCTTATGAAGAATGCTTCTCTTTCACTTTTTGGTTCACAAAATAAAGTTATTCATCTCTGTGCTCCGTTTCTCCGTTTCTGACTTCTTCATTTTGTGCTCTGTGAATCTTTCCATTTCTACTTTTTACCCACAAAGCTCAACATGGAGGAATTAGATATGCAGATCAGTCTCAATTCATCCAAAAAAGACTGCTGATTAGTTCCACTTTCTTAAAGACTTATTTCCCTTTAACAGAGAGGAAACTCCTTCAGTTCAGTTTCTGTCTGCTTGGTATGAAGGGATCAGATTCAGGCTAAAACAGATGGTGTGGCTCTAAAACCCCTCATCACAATTTCAAATGAAGACTTAAATCCCCCCTGCACTGCAACTTATTCCTATCAAGCACAATCCTTGTACGATGATCAAACCATGCATGCAAGTGTGGTTGTGTACCTGGATGATGAAGGTCTTATCATGGAAGCCAGGGGTCAGGCCCAGCATGCTCATGTAGGACGCCTCGTTTATGAAGTTCTCGATGCCGTGAAAAACTCCACGACCGGTGGCTGAGATACGTCCGTGGATTCCTCCCTGGCTGATGGGTTTTCCTGTCACGCATGCATGGGCGTTGATGTCCTGTACACACATATTCAAGAGATCAGAGCCCACAAACCAGAAACCTTCGAACATTATGTACAAACCACATTGTTCTTGAACTTTAATCCAATACTGAGATCAGTGCTTTTTGCAGGAAACTGTTAAATCTCAATAAAATATCTACTATTATTTAATGAAATTTAATACAGGCTAATGCAATGGACTGGTGACCTGTCCATGGTGACCACGCCATCACCCAATATAAGCTGGGATTGGCTCCAACACCCCCCTGGACCAGGAAATGGATAAGCAGTAGAAGATGACTGAGAATGAATTCATAGACTGAGGTTTTTGAAAAGTAGCATCTACTGGCTATAAGTGGTACTGCATCTCAAAGCCCTATCTGCAGCACCTTTAATTTCTTACCACAGTGTTAAATACGTGACACCCACACAGCATAAGGCTTTGCAACGCCACAGGCAGTCCAGCAGCTGAGCGTCAGTACACACTACCCATAACCCTCCACCCTCAGATACCCAGAGCAAGAATGTGAAACCCAAGTCCTGCCAGGGGTATTTAGAACAGAGGACACGTGACTGGATAAAATGAAGAGGTTAGAGAAAGGGAGCGGAAAGGCAAAACAAGTATCATGAGCAAAGTAGAGTGATTTTACTAAATGTAGTTTGAGTTTGAGCGAGATCTTTGTGGCGATAAATCACAGTCATGTTTTAATGACAAATAAGTGCTTTTTGTATATTAATTTTACGTAATTAAATAGCCCCTATCTGTTTGCAAGCATATCAAATCACCGCAAAACCATTGACGGCTACTAGGAAACTAGTTTGAAGCAAATGGCCTGACTCCACACCAGCCGACTCAAACCTCTCCTTTGTTTTTGAAACTTGCATAAAAATTG
Organism: Remorina albescens; assembly: GCA_034769265.1. Taxonomy (NCBI): domain Eukaryota; kingdom Metazoa; phylum Chordata; class Actinopteri; order Carangiformes; family Echeneidae; genus Remorina; species Remorina albescens. Next base: position 4,840,458 of record CM068480.1, read on the forward strand.
GTGACATATGAACATGTTTTTATCTCCCAATTGGTAAAAAAAAAAAAAAAGGACATTTTGGTGCTTGTGTTTACTTGTCTGAAGAGTGAAGTTGACACCACACTGGATTACTTCCACTCTGCATACAGGCAAATTTATGATCAAAGGAAAATGCATAAAGATGCTCAAATTAAAAATGTGATATTTCTGAGATATGCATCTTTAACAAAGTCGTAGTCAATCTCCATAGATATTTTTCCTTTTTCATTTAATCGATCAATTCACAATTTTTTAAAATCAATCTTTAGGTTCAAGATGCTTACTCTGAAAACTTTGTGTTTGGATTTATTGGTCAGAAAATCCTCACAATGGAAAAACTGGAACGAGTGAGTCATAGTCAGAGTGAGTCACGCTCAGTCATGTGTCTTGACTGGAATCGTGGTATTCTCCTAAAACTGCAGATGAACTTAACTTCTGAATTCACATCTACATTTTTACCGGATCTCACAGTTAAAATCTAGTCAATTGAGGGTTTTTGCAATTTTCAACAGATGTGAAATACAAATGAGCATACATGGGCAAATATTTTCCATCTTTAGTCAAATAGGACCTGATTAAGTGATAACATAAATACACACACACAAATAGTGCTTGGTTTGTAAAGCTGCTTTAAGAGAGTGGGAAAGTCTCTGTGGTGGGCTGGGAAGGGAGAGGCAGGAAACCACTGCCCATGGCTTACATGTGAGTCATTCCTTGTTTTGCTTCAGCCTATTCTAAAACTCGTACCAAAACCCAGCCAAGTCAGAAAGATTTGTTCTCTACACTTGAGAACTCACAGTGTGTGCAATGGTGTTGGCGTATGTGTCGGCAATCCAGGACATTTCCCTCTCTCCTGTACTCATATCTGGGGCAGGGACGTCGATGCCAGGTCCTGGTAAACAAAGACATGTCGGTGAGGAAGGAAAAAAAAAAACTTAAGATCTGTAAAGTACGCCAGTCACTGTGTATCAAGCCTAGGCTAAAAATCTGAATGAACATTATGGGATTGACAGAACAGATTTGGACGTCAGAGGAAATTTGAGCACCGGTGCCCTTGTGTCATATGTGCATGAGACCTCGAGGGTCTTGCAGCTTTGAACAAGGTCCAAAAACAGAGCTAGGCAGACAAAGAGATGGGGGTGGGACTACAGAGAGAGAAAGGGATGACTGACTCTCTCAATAAGTGCAGTTTGACTGTGGATGCTTCTTTATTTTCAGTTTGTAGCAAATTCACTAGTGAAGACTGCTCTATGGCCATATAAAAACTCCAAAATACACACAAGAGACAGCTTCATATCGCTTTGTGCGGTTTGCATGCATTATAAACATTAACATCCAGGCAGTGATAGAGACAGTGCCTGCATAGGGGCATTCAACCTGATGAACCTGTGTGTGTTTATGTATGTTTATGTGTAACTTTGCTCAACAGTAACAGTAATATTAGAACTTCCTGCAAAAACAAGTTGAAATGATCATTTAAAATTCTAATAGCCAAACAAGCTGATGTCACTTTGAATGAATTCTAATTTTTACTTTATGGTCACGTTAACATAAGAACTTTTAGACCCCAGGAGGAATTTCACAAGCCCCACTTTCACTTGCTGCAACAAATAAGTAATGTACCCACTGATGCATCAAAATAATAACTAACTCTTATACATCAATAATATGCATTATTCTGAACAGGGTCATTCTAAACAATGAGCACTTTTACTTGAAACACTTGAGGTAAGCAATATATTATGACTTTTGTCTTTTAATCCCCTAAATCAACCTTTTACATGCATTTCTACATTCTCAAAATATTACTTTTACTTGAGTAAAAGATCTGATACATCTTTTACCACTGCATACACAATATACATTATAAGATACAAGTTAGTACTTCTGTTTTCTCCAGCTGTGAAGATCAGATTCAGGTTGACTTTTGATCCCAGTCTCATTGTTAGTTTCCTGCTTCAGCTGACACAGGCACACCCTTAGCTACCACAACCTGAATAAACAGTGCTGCACGAAAGGAAATGTTTACTTCTCTGGTAAAATACTGCTGCAGTAATGATGGACATTTCCATTCAGAGTCAAATAGCCATGAAAACACTGAATACTTATTTTGCAAATAATTAGTCACAGAAGTTATACATCGCTTTAAGCTTTTCTGCAGCAAGCTTAACGGTTGACACAAATTGTATAAGTTCACACACAAAAACTCACCAATGAATCCCTTCTTGGCCAGCTCAATAGTGAATCTCCTGGTAATCCTCTCCAGCTCATTATCCTGCAATGGACAGAAAGTGTGGAGTTAAAACAAAAACACTTTTTTACCGTTGCTACAAACCAAATTGTATAGCTTGAATCATGCTTTGGGCATTCTGATGAAACTGGTTATATATTGTCTAGGTTTCCCACCAGTAAACTCTTAGCCCAGAGGCAACAGCCAATGACCTTTAAATCTGTTTATCCCACAGTATTCGTCAATAGATAGATTATATCCCTCTCTGTAATCAAGTAAAAGTCAAGGCAGGTATCATTTAAAGAACAAAAGCATTTAACTGAAACCACAAAATCTTATGTGTTCATTTACTGACACTGATGCTCCTCCTGACTTTAAATTAAAATTCAATCTAGAAGAAGACATAGAGGCCCATTTCATTGTCTGCTTCAACAGCTAAACATAAACAAGCATCTCTTTCTCATCTTGATCTCTTGTCTCTAATGATTCTGTCCTCTAGCTTAATTCCCCCCTCTGTGTGGACGAACCAATGCAACGTGAAAGGACAAGATTCAGTAGCCCTGCCTTCTGCATTCTTGTAAGATTCAACCATCCACTGGGTTTGTTTGGATTCAAGAAAAAGGCATAGGAAAACAGAAATCACTCATTCACACTAAAGGAGGATTGACATAAAGGGGCTTACAGAGTAATTTCTGGGGTTGATCTTGACTCCAGCTTTGGCTCCCCCAAATGGCACATCTGGATGAAAATAATGCAACTTAAAGGATCATACATATGCTTGTGATACATACAGGACATTAAGATTGACATGCAGAACCACAATATTAATGTGTAATCACAAGAAGATAGAAGGAAAACAAAAGGCAGACTATTCTTTGTTTCACTGCTGTTGAATGACCAACAATCCAACTTCCTGGATGATGATAAATGGCAAGAATTGGTAAGAACTGCATTTTTATTGCACATGTGGAGATCAATAGATGACCTCAAAGAGTAACCAAAGAAAACTGAATCGAGTGCAAACCATCCCTCAACAAAGTAGGAGACTCTGTAGAAAATAACACCTCATCCATACATCTGATAGCAACAGGACAGAGGCTACATACCTGACTTTCATCAGCCAGAGTAACTCAGTCTAGTCAGAAAGGCACAAACTGATGAAGGCTCTTGGATGAGAAATGAAAGTTCATAGATGTATAACCAAGTCCAGTTGCACTAAATTCAGTTTTCTTTGGATCCTGATGAACTGGATGACTGAGAACATTCACAGACAACCTCAGAGGCTTAGTGGAAAGGTTGGATTTTAATACTCACCAACAACAGCGCACTTGTAGGTCATCAGAGAAGCCAGGGCTTTCACCTCATCCACAGACGCATCTGTACTGTAACGAATACCTGAGGATATACACAGAGGGAAGTTTAAAAAGTGAGTTTTAATATGTTGAAGTAGATTTTGTGTGATATTCCTTTTTTCAATCCACTGATATTTTGATTAGTTGATAAAGTTCAGATGGCTAAATGGGGGAAATCCCCACTAAAAGTGTAATAGAGTGTGATGAAATTGTAATAAACAGAGTAGACAGAGCCCTGTCAAAGACTGGACCAATAACTGCAGGCCCTATGTTCTCCAGAAACATATGCCAGACCACATGACATGGTCAGCATTCACCAATTGTGTCCAACAGCCACAGTAACAGCAACAAGGAGGTGGAGACTGAATGTGCCAATCCCAGCCTGCTATTCTGACTCCAATTCTTTGAGCTACGGTAATTTCTTCCTGTTGTCTGGGGTTTACTACCGTTACCCGGGCAACATGTGTGGGCCCTGTTGTGGGCAGCATTTCATGACATCATATAACCAGCTGCTGGTCATACTATACTAAGTGTGTTTGCGTGAGGGAGAGTGAGAGAGTGATTGGCCGGCTATACCAAATATAGAATAAACTGAATTTGCTTACGCAGAAAATCACAAGGGCAAATAGCACAAAGAGGAGACTGCTGATTCAAAACCACTGTGTTTGTTTGAGAGTTCAAGTGCAAGCACAGAATAGGATGCAAAGTAAAATCCCACCTCTATGGTGCATTCTTTAAGTGTCGCTTAATGACATCATGTTATATCCATCTACTGTCATTTGACCGTAGTAATACAAAAAGAAATTATCAAATATCCTGAAAACAGTGCAACATTTCTCTTTATCCAGAGATCAGCTGAAGACCTCGTGCCATTTAGGGACAATCTTGAGCTCAGTAATCAAATTAAAAGGGGAAAGACAAGCTTTGCTGCCTACCCATCCCCCATCCAGCCATCCATTTATCCAACCCAAACAACAGCACACCACAGCAACGAGAATCAAAACATATCTGAGAAGACATTCCATGGAAATGAAAGGCAGATTTTTGGAAATAAACTGAGCACACACTGTAATTCAGAGTTTGTGCAGCTGCCAGGGCAGCTGAACTTCTGCAGCAGGCCTAAAGTAATGGAGCCACATAATTGAAACTTTTATTTTAACAATGATTAAAAATAGAGATAGATTTGTTTAGTTATTCAATGCATTCACCTCATTGTGAGTATTTTTCTATATTTCTTGTGCGCACACATAATCATTTGTAAGTGTGTGCATGGTCTAACAACAAGTACAACAAGTATGGCGCAATGATTCCTAAAGATCCAAGGACATTTTGCTTAATTATACAATCTTGCAATAACTATCAATTTAAAACATTTATACTAAATGGCTTTTACCCTTTTTTTATATTACATATGTAACTTTGATAAAGTGGGCACTCATACGCCCTCACGTTACATTGACACTAAACATTATTCAACTTCTGCATCGAAAGGAGAATGATGTGTACAAATGAGCAGACTAAACGAAACTTTTGGACAACTTTACAAAATCTCTGTCCAAGGTGTGCAAATAACTCCTCATCCACACAGAAACCATGTTGTTCCTGAGTTATGACACTCATTGAGAAGTCAGTAGAGAGCAGTTCAGCCCAGTTTTGACTCTGTGTGGCTCTTGAAGCAAAAGCATGAGCAAAACATGGACACACAAAAAGCCTTTGCACTTTGTACTTTGATCTGAGCATAGCCAAGGGTCTATGCACAATATCAATAATTAAACCCACTGGAAAATACCTATTTTTACCCCATTCCACCTCTATCGTCATTGAATTCAACATGAACAATCATTATCAGGCCAGGTGAATCAATAAACTGTCAGTTAAATACAAATTGTTTGTTTTTTTATGCCTAGGGTAACTTGAGATCGAGGACAAGTGACTGCTGAGTTAAGTAGCTGATATGATTTTAAAGGGATTCCTGTTTGAATTTTTTTCATGTGCAAGACATTTAAACTGCAAATGGCAGACTGAGCAATAAATCAAAATGACCTGTCATTTTTTGGCTGCACTGGTTGCCCTAAATCTAAATGCAGCAAAAGTCAGCAGTTAATGGAATTATAAAGCCTGACATTATAACAACTTAACATAACTTGAGAGGAAGTTTTTTACTGATACTACCACTAAAGTGGATTGTTAGTTCTTAACTGTGCTTTGATATAGCTTTGGATAGAGGTGATGATCAACCCTCCACGTGGTTGTATGAGATGGATAGAGACGCTCTTTCACTGGTATTGATTTTCCTGCTTTTGCTTCCCTTAGTGATCTCTCACTGAAAATCAATTGGTTGGTGTGTGGCACTGCAATTTCATAAATGATCCATTACTGTTAAATGGTTTGCTGGAGAATTTTGTAATGGATATTTTATCTGGCTGTGCAGCACTAAGTTTCATAGCGTTAATAGCAGGCCAATGTACAGTCCACAACATTCAAACATGTCCTTTGAGTGGCTGACTGAATGGCATGCCTTTATCAACCGAGAGGAATCCCACTCTTCAGCAACACCCCCCGTCACAGTGCTGACAAATAGGAGGGCTGAGAAACACAACCACCCCCTCCCCAAGTCTCACGCCTCCCATTTTCCTATACATAATATCCCCCTACTTGCATTTTTACCCACAGTGCATTGCTGCAGTGGCCCATATGCCTTTGATTTGCACCTTGAACTCTGCACCAGACATCATATGTCATTGTCACTGTTGTTATTCTTACCCAGCCTGCAGATACAACACATGTGTACAAAAATGTGTGTGGATTACATTTTTAGATTTGTTTAGCTTTGTAAAATATATCAGCAACATCATCAACCATGTGTCTGTATCATATATCTGATATATAAAATAATATGGTTGTTTTGGTAAAGAACTGATGCATTCCTTTGGGTTTTATAATAAATCATGACAACATATTATGAGGAAAAAGTTGTTTGTGGATTATAACAGTAAAGACTGATGGTTGGGGTTAAAAGCAGGTACAAACTGCCGGCTAGCTCTCCGGCAACAGCCACAGATGAGCAGGAAGGTCACTGCCAACTACAAAAAGCCCCCATATGGGCTGAAAAATGTACACAAATAAGCAGCTATTAAAATCAGGATTCATTTTGGACTGGTTCTGGGTAAAAGCAGCCTAACTGTGAGTAAGCTGCTTTAAGTTTTCATTTCTAAATGGCTAATGTTGCTGCTAATGCTAATTTGCTAGCTGTCAAAGAGGGTGAAGGGGAGGGGGCTGGGGCTGCTCCGGGTCTTCTCTTACCCCCTTTGCAGGGTGTCCTGTGCTGGCTGTGCTGGGCTCGGTAGCCCTCCACCACCTCCCACTCTCCGTTATCCCTCCTGATGGGGAAAGACACGCTCAGGACGTGGTTGCAGGGCTTGATGATGCGGAGGATGCCCCGCACACGGTTCCTCTTCTGCTCGGGGGTCTCCCTGGTCTTCAGGTCCTCCACCAGCTTGTCCTCCACGATGGCGGCGCCGCGGTCGAAGAAGCCCTCCACCATCTTGAAGAAATTCGGGTCGTCGGGTTTGTCCGCCGCGTCGGCATAGCTACGGACCCGCATCAGGGACGAGGACGCCGGCAGAGCGGAGTCCACGCATCCCGAGGCAAGGGCGCTCCCCGCGGAGCGGCTCAGCAGCTCCCCGAAATACCGATACATGGATGAAATTTGGCTGCTTGACTAAAGGAGCGAATTAAAGGTTGAAGAAAAGGCAGCTTAACTAAACGGACTATGGGGCGGATGACGGTGGAGAGGAGGGGGGGGGGCAATAGGAGACACAGCGACTCGGCACCGCGTCCTCCAGCCGACTGGAGGAGGACTCTCCGGATCCGGTTCCTTTAAAAGGCGGCGGGAGCTCCGCCGGACGCACGCGGAAGAGGAGGACCGAACGGGGCGGGGCCAGACACGAGCGGGGCGTGCTCCCGTCAGATTTGTTGGATTTTATTATTATTTTTTTTTTAGTTGTCAGATTATTTGGGACACTCAGGTAAAACTCATGATGACATCACTGCTGCAACTAAGTTTGTCAAAACTGAACTGAACTTTTATTTATTTATTTTTATCAGTTTATTTATTATTTTATTTTATTTTATTTTGTTAAAGCTCCAATAGCTCTACTCAGGTATTTGTACTGTATGTTTTGTTCTGTATGTACATCAAAGGTTTTGATGTGTGGAGTCAATCTATTTATTTAAATATTAATAACATCGATTTATAAAAAGAATTATCATAGCTATCAAATGTTTGCAACGAAATGCCCTCTATTAATTTTATAAATCTTGTAAAAATGTCCTTATTAATTGTCTTGCTGAAAGGAAAAACATAATTTAATGTTTTTGTATGCATGTTCTTCTTTCTGCTCCGATTCTGATTCAGATTTGGGAATGTTGTTTATATTGTATTTTTTTTCCTTTCTCAATGAAAGAAATAAAATAAATACATAAATATAATAAAAATGTTAATTACGCAAATAAAGGTATTCACCAAAATGTAAATCTATTCCAACTGTTGCATGCTTACTAAGTTGAATTTTTAATTTAGCCATGATTAAACTGTTAAACTACAGTTAAAAAGGGTAGCTCACCAGGGCTCTTTAAATGAAAAAAGTCATTTTAGTCAAAAGTATCTCAGTTGAAAATGAGGGTACTTTCACTTTTGACAAAACAACTTTTTAGATTAAATAAAAATAACATTTCGAATGATTGCAATAACAAGTTTGTTGAGGTGAGAAAGCTCCAATAAGTTTAAGATCAATATTTCTTTTTCTGAAATGAAAGGGGCAGACATGAAGTGTATCAGCCTGGTCATTTATTACCTTTTGCGTGGCAACCACAGTTTTGTACTTTGTGGCTGGATCAAAGGATCTCCGCCAGGCCTGCTGTCATCAGCATTTCCCTGATCTGTTGGGTGACTGACACAGGCACGAAGGAGGAGAGAGAGAGAGAGAGTGTGTGTCAGCCCGCTGTGTTTGCATCAGTCATTAACCAACCTCTTGGAAAGCTACAGTTATTGATTGAGTTGCTCTAATGGTGCACAGTTTGTGACTCTGAATAGAAATATTTATTAACAGGGTCCAGTGCAAAATAAAAATTCACAGAGATTGCAGTGAATCTGTGAGGCCTAGCGTCAGTGTGCTAACCTGACCACAGCGACAATGCTATATTGCTGAAGTGTAGCAAATGCAATTTTTACCAAATTCCCCACATTAGGTTAGCATGTTAGCATGTTAATATTTATTGTATGTCTGTCTATATTTTAATGACAATCCAATAATTTTTAAGACATTGTTCTTAAAGCCATCCAAACCATGAGTATCAGCTCAAAGCTTTGCCCCAGTACATCTACTGCAGTAGACATTTTACTGATAAGTATAACAAGTCAAGCGATCGCCCAAGTCAGTGTGAAACAGCCAGGGAACCATCGTCATCATTGTCATTTCAATCCATTCCAACTTTTGCACATACAATATGTCAGTCCAAACTGAAGTGATGGACAGCGCAAAAGACAGACTGATCTTGCCATGCTAGACAAAATCAATATATGACCACTGATCTTTTAACCATCGAAACAAAAGATTGACCAACATCAATGCTGAAAAACTGATGTTGCAGAAAATCAGTTTGAAACCAGAGAATCTAATTATTTGCATCAAAGGTTGAGCTGAATGTCTTCTTGAACTTCTGTATTCTCAATTTTCCCTTTAAAAAAGACACCCCAGCCTACCTCATAGTTACCGTATGGTGTGTGCTATGGTGCACACCTAAAATCACCCTGCTGGTGAACAATTAAAATGTTTCCAAGTGAGACAGCATCATTTAGGGCAGCAGGTCATTGTGTGTGTTTGTGTGTGTGTGTGTGTGTGTGTGTGTGTGTGTGTGTGTGTGTGTAATAGAGATAGAATGGGGGTGTTGCTGGAAAGCATTTCAGATACAGCTGCCAGAAGTCAAACGTGTGTGTGTGTGTGTGTGTGTGTAAAATATGTGGAGGACAGTGCCTTCCACTAAGCTGCTACAGCACTCCGAGGTTGCTCGAAATCATTTTCGTCAGGGGCAAAGTATTATGGGTACAGCCTACTGATCAGCCAATCAGCAGAGCCTTTTTTTTAGACTTTGCACACACTGCATGCAGAGCAATGTTTTTCACATGAGCAGAGCATCTAATGTAAATCTCTGCTGTACATAAAACAAAAGGCAAGAACAATCTTACATATGAGAATATGCACAGATGGACGGACGTGCACTGAAGTCTCAACAGAAACTGACCAGTTTTGTGCCATTTAAATGTTGATCGTCATGCATCTGCGCCCACAGACGGAGCACAGCTATTCTACCTTAGCATGAAGTACCTCTTCTGTATAAGTGCATTCATGGCATATTTCACACATACAGAATCTGCAAACATTGTCTGCATGGCACACACACACACACAGATTCTTAGTACTTAGCTCGTCTGAACGGGGGCCCTGACCTGGGTTTATACCAGTGGACTCTGCACATGAGATAAGATTAGATGTTTCCCCTGGGCACAGGTACAAATATACAGTCAAACTGTATGGTTAAACAATAGTACACATGCTTACACAATATGAAAGGTAACTGCTTTATGACTTAGTTAGGTGTGACTTTACAAAGACAAAACGTTCATCTAAGTACACAAAGGTTTGCTGCAGGTTTGTGGGCCTGCATGTTCTGAACATCCTGTATCATCTCTATGATGTCAGTGGGCCGAAGTAATCAATAGTAACAAAGTTATTCATTGCAACTGGCACAAAGTTAAGGCAGTTTCAATATCACTGATGCAATAATGGAAGAACTTATCACCTTGTTGTTCTATCGGTCTACTACACAGCCATATAGTTTTATTAACCTTTAAAAGCTGATATCCTGACTGAGATGAAACTGCACATTCATTACGGAGAGGCAGACGGACGGGGATATAGTATCAGAGTATTCTTGTTCCTGGTTGTTCTGTTCATTGTGGGGTTTAAGCAAACAGCAGCACAGATAATCTCCACATCCACATCCAACTGAGGTCGCTATCATTCCTCTAAAATGTGACCGGTATTAAAATACTTATTATATATTTGTCCGTATTATCTTTTGTTGTTGCTTATATTTCTTTTATTTGTTTAGATACATTATGGTACATTCTCTTCGTTGTTTTTTGTTTTCAGAGGTCTTATGTGGAATTCTTGAGCTGGATCGCCTTAATGAGCCTGTTTTGCCTGGTTTGTTTTTTACAACTCATATAAAACATATATCAGTCAGAAGACTTTGAACGTTGAACTCTGCACCAAGGGCAGAGTTGTAACCTTACAGTACATTCATCTTGTGGTAAAACAATGATTGCAATAAAAGGCAATTAATAATGAAATTAGGAAAGATATATTAGCCTTTTAATAAAATTGGCTTTTTATTAAATTCAGTGTCCTTGTTGCACAGCAGAACTTCCCTGCCTTTGTGACTCGGGTTTATCTTTAATGATATGATTCCGTCCATCTCTGCCTCACTGCGTTTTCCCTCCCCTAACTGCCAGACACTGATTTATCGTGGTTGCATTTGAAACGGTGAGCACTGTCATGTCATTGGCTTACAGCCTGACAACACCCAACCCGCCATAGGGGTGTGACTGGGGGAGGAGAAGGAGATACGTCCGGGGGGGGGGCTGACGTAAACAAGGGTCTGTTATGTCAGCTCACATGGGGTTTTCACTGGAAGTGCATGGACAAACCCTTGTCACTTACGTCTGTATATGGAGAACTACTTGTTTTGGAGTCATGTAGTTGTTGTCCCAAAGAGTATCTGAAAGGAAAATGGTCTGAGAGTTTCCAAATATTTGAGAAGACGCCAAAAGACTCTGTTGGTTTGATGATAAAGTTTTTATTCACTCTACAAGTAGTATCTGCCTCTTTAAACTCTTCCTTCCTCAATCACATCTTTGCAAATAAGAAAAGTTCAACCATAGAACATGGCTGCCACATGGGGAGGGCTGACTGCTTTGTTTTACTGACAAAGTTTCAACACTAGATGGAGCAAGGATCTCTCCACACAAACTAGTCTGAGTATATCAACTTGAAAGCGAAAATATGAATCCACTGAGATTCACAGTTTCACCCAAACTGAGACCCTGTTAAAATATTAATCCTTACATACCAAATAAAATAAATGTGTGTGTGTGTTTTGATGAGAGATAACAAATGACTTCACAGCTAATTCTGTCCGGCAGGTCCATAAGAATGAGCTGTCAAATGTTAAATGCACTGTGGGATTTGGATTTTGTGTTTCTATCTATTTTGTTGGGTTATTTGACAAAGACACTGCGAACATTTGAAGGATGTATCAGTGCAAACAGATACTACATAATCTTATCAGACCTACTTTCTAACAGACACAAAGAAAACTAATGCTGCCATCGTAACCACCACCGATACGTGTAGTCACAGAGGAAACATGTACAAATAGTCAAGTGTCCTGCACTGAAAATGGGACTATAGTGAAAATATCAAAAATCTGCAGAGATGATCAAAAGTGAAAGTATTTTATATATAAGCCATTATATATGGTATTATTAGACTTTGATGTTGAGCAAATTTTAACTATTTAAATAATGTTTTATGTATATCAGTGTCTCATATCTAGGATGATTTATGATTATATAGTTGTAATATTATTTATATTAAAACCTTAATTCTTGCATTCAATCACCACTAAAGCTGCCTCAGATTTATACTTGATTAACTGCCAATGTGCGTCAGTTGTGTGTGTGTGTGTGTGTGTGTGTGTGTGTGTGTGTGTGTTTGTGTGTGGAAACATATATTTTGTAAAGCAGCAATATTTGCTCTGTAAATCTTTGCTTGTGTGTGTGTGTGTGTGTGACTGTGCATTGTCATTAATTGTTGCAATTAAAAAACAATATTCGTTGACATAGAATAACTTATAATAATATTTCATTGTCTTTTGTTTCTCATTACGGATGTAGAGCATTTTTATTCTCGGATTGTTTTCAATTCAGTTTCAGATGAGCATAGCCAGTTTAACTGAAAGTTGAAATCATTTGGTTGTGTGTGTGTATGTGTGTTTGTGTTTGAGTGTACGCAGAGGCCATGAGGTAAAAAGTTGAAAAAGTTCTCACGAGAACGTTCCCCTCCAGTCTCTCTATTAAGGAAGTTGTGGCTTTGACTTGCGTTTGCTCACATCTCTTCATCAGCACAACACATATCCTCACTCTAGATTTACATATACATTTAGTGTGTGTGTGTGTGTGTGTGTACTTTTCAATATGTCTGTGCCTGGCAGTCAGATGTCAATCCACGTGTCAGGTGGCCCAGACGGAAACCCAAAAGGAACTAAGGTCAGGCTCTGAGAGGTCAAGAAAAAGTCAAACTGCCTGGTTTCGTCAACAAATTTCAGCTCTCACTACGCCCATGCAACTGTCTGACAACCACAGTCTACACCAGGAGCATTCAGTTGTCTCTTGGGACAACAAAACTCATGCTACTGCAACAACTAGGCAAAATGGTGTGATAAATCTGTGAAGTAAAAAGGTTGAAAAACATCTTTTGTGAGATGTTATCTGCTGAAACTGTCAACACTTACCTGAAACTACAACTCAAGGTTTGGTTTTAGCGGCTGGGAGCAATTAACAGCTTAAATAGTTGAAATACTTCCTGCTATATTGAAATACTATATACAAAAACAGACACAGTGGAACATCAGAGGTTGATATAAAAAACAACAACAACAACAACAAAACACAATAACGCAGCAAGTCATTTCGAATCATAAAGCTTCATATTTAATGAAAAGTTCATGTAATGAAAATGAAGAATTCACAGAGGAAGGTAAAACAGATTTTATATGATGAGGATTGTTCTTCATATTCCAATATCAGTATCTGCTGACCACCTGGTCCAAGGAGAGCAGCAGGGACGGCTCCTCCACTCCACTGCGACAAACCATTACAGCATGAAACCTTGCATCAGTTATTATAAAGCTGCTATTTCAATTGGATTTCCATTACACCTTACCTAACCCCTTTAACCAGCCTCAGGGCAGATGGTTTGTCTGTCACTATAAATCAACTCTGAAAAATGAACTGCTTTTGTGTTATGATACTGCGGCACGGGCTTGGTTAGGTATAGGCCTATGTGGTGGTTTTGTTATGTAAGGCAGGTTGTGATTTGACACAAATCTTCTATGTCAGTGCTTTAAAAAAAACTAAAGCTCTGCAGTTATCTTCTAAACATTTCATTGGCACTACAGAACTAAGAATCTGCAGCCAAACAAGCAGCTCTGCACGCTCGCAGGGAAAAATGGAACATGATGATGTTTGGCAGGTATTTTGTTTAACCGCTTCACCATCTCTTTACATGTTCATGGAAAAACTATCCAAGTCAGGAGCTTTAGTTTTAGATATCAAGAATTTTGGGACAGCAAAGAAATCCTCTACTTGGTGATACACTCTGGCTTCTGGCAGTCGTATCAACCCAAGATTAATACAACTGATTCTGATCATTTTGTAGGAACTACACTAGTTGTATCTGGTTTTGCTCAGAAATGACCTGTTTTAATTTAAGATAGTCTTAGACTCTAAACTACAAGATCAGCCAAAGTCTGGAAGTCTGTTTGTATTTTTTATGCCCCAAACCAAATTGCCTTGGTGGATTAATTAAGTTGTAATAAATTTAATTCAATTGAATTGAATTTTGTGATTGCAGCATAAACACAAAGTACATCTGAGGCTGATGGGGATGTTTTACAGATTTGGGCAAGTCAAAATTTTCAAAGTTTTTTGTGCTATAGGTCTGTTAAAAACCTATTAAAATCATTAAACATAAATATCATATCTGGGCCAAATTTCATTTTAATTCATTTCAATCTGGACCGAATTGGAGAGCAAATAGACCCTTGAGCTTTTAGCACGTAACATCAAGGTAAATTCAAATCTGTGTCTGTAGAATTTCTCAGCATATTTAAAAGGGAACGACAGACACACACCTGAGGACGTAGGTAACACACAGGATGTTGAGCGCCTGCGGACCGCTGAGTCTGGACTTGGAGGGCCCACTGGGGATGACAGCGCTGTGGCTCTCCACCCAGATGTAGCCTCCACCTCTCACCAGCATCCTGTACTGCCCGCTGACTGACTGACTCCTCCAACACACTGCAGAGGGGGAGGTCAGAAAGATGTGACCCTAAATAAGAATATAAATACGCGGTGTGTGCGTGTGTGTGAATTTAAGTTTGTAAGTATGACGACTCACAGTTGAAGTGGTTTTTGGACAAACACTTTATGTCCAGTGTGTGACAGAGATCATAGATGGAACGACCCAGCAGCTCCTGAGGACTGTATCCCAAAAGATAAGTCACCCTGTCACAAACACAAATACACAAAGTTTTAACTATATCATTTTATTTTACACAATGATGTCTGATATTTATTTATTTTGCTGCAGCCAGGAACAAGTTTGGCTTCACTGATATTATGCAGTCATATGTCGACATTAAAAAAAAAGGAAATAAAAATGGTACAAATCAGCAGTGTTTTTTATTGTCGTCCCACAAAATGAACTCCTTAAAGTCCATTTGTTGAGTAGTTGGTTAAAGTTAGTAAAATCACCCTACTTTATGATCTCTGTATCATATATTAGGTGTCAGCTCATTTCAGTTCTTCTGGGAAGTTAATAATCTATATAATATCCTTCAGACTCCATCATGTCCATCCGTGAAAATAACGCATGTAAAACTAACTTCTTGTTTAGAACCAGCAGAATGAATATGAGTGCAGCTGTAAAATAAAATAATCAGTGACTGAAATATATTTCTTTCCTTTCTCTTAATGATTTGTCGTTTCATTTTTGCAATGGTGCATGTCATCCTGCAACGCTTCCTCTGTCAAAAGCTGCAAAACAACTCAAACAACACAACCGAGCACCTTTTATAAAAACTGATCCTTAACATTTGACCAGGAAAAATTCTTGTACTAACAAAAAAAATCCATTACGGTCATCAAGTGCATCGAGGCACTGACTTGATTGTGACAGGTTTGTGTAAGTCACCTCTGGTCACAGTACGTGAACCTCATGTCCATGCTGTGCTGGCTGGTGAAGGTGTGTGTGCTGAGAAGTGTGTGTGAGAGGGGCAGCGGTTGGCAGGTCAGCAGCAGGCAGGAAACCAACGGGTGAGTGACACACACCTTCGCTCGGCCCTGACAGTGCAGAACCTGAAATCACACAATTTTAAAGCTTGGCAAACAGATTTCAGCAGGAACGTCTTGATGATGTTTGTAAATTACAGGAAGATGGGGGAAGAAAGTGTGACTGTTCAAAGTGTTTCTGTTTCTCACCAACCTTCCACATAGCTGATTTGAGGTTGGTGCTTCTTCCTCTGTGTGTCAGACCACTTTTTATCCTCACAACAAAATCCCGCTTCACACCGGCCCATCCATCCACTAAAAACACAAGTAATTCATTGATCCAGATAAAAAGAGCTCTTAAACTTTGAATGAATCCTGAAAGAATAACAAACACTCACTCGCACACACACCTGCTGTTAGCCGTAGGTTATTTCTGATTTCTTCGTGGTCAGAGGGATGAATAAGCTCAAAGATATTATGTCCCATCAACTCAGTCTGTGAGGAAACAGAAAGCAAAACTTCATCGTTAAATTCTGAAATGAACTTCATCGTTCATGCAGGAATATGTGTGTGTGTGTGAGTACCTGTGTCAAGCCCATGTATTTGCTGATGTTGTCAGACAGGTAGATCATGTCTCCCTCAGTGGACAAGACCATCAGAAATCCCTCCTGGATCCTCAGGTACAAGTTTGCCTCCGCCGAGACTTGAACTTCCTCTGTCGGTTTTTCCCCGTCGCAGCGTCCTCCATCACGAAATTGCTGCGCTCCACCTCCCAACATTTGTCCATAACTAACTGTGTGACTGGTCTCTGCTTTGGTCCAAGCATTCCCAAGTGAGCAAGAAAGATATTTTAATGATTGTGCTGCTTTTGTCCATGAAAAATTTTATGTTCATTTCATGGGAAAATTGTACAATCTCAGTGGATTCTTTGTCGATGGGAAATGTGAACAAAGCATATTATGTGTTTGTGATCATTTCATCTGTGTGTGTGTGTGTGCACTTGTCTTCTTTATGAGGAAAAAGTCTCCAAAATGTAAATTGTTAGATGTTTTGATCGTAGGTCGAATGAAGGTTATAGTGAGGAAATGGGAATTTTATGGTAAGAAGTTAGACTAAGGAACGATAACTTCCCTTGCTAGACATATAATACAATACATTGTCCTCTGAAGTTTTGGAGACATGGCTGTGTGTGTGTGTTCCAACTGTTATTACCTTTTTCTAACACTGATCTACAGACATGTTGCCTTTAATAACTAATCAGTGAAGAGTGAATATATAGAATTTGTCCGCAAACTGTCTTTGTGCATGTAGATTCAAAGGTTCATTTGAAATCAGCGGAAATTCCCAACCTGTCTTTGAAACGACCATCAAATCAGCATTTGTCTCTACATCTGAAACCTGCAATTCATCATTCAGCCGAATAACTAATAAAGAAGATAAGTAAATATCAACTAGTTTTTGTTGGGATAGCTTAACTTACTAATTACTCAAATAATTTATGTAAAATATAATTGAACAACCAGTTTTAACATATTTTTACTAGTGATATATACTTTTTCCAGAACTGATTTCATGCATGCCACATAGATTGCGCAGGGACGGTGTTAAACGTTCTTAATGTGCGTGATGACCTTTTGTTACCTTTGAGCAGAGTATGTATGCGTATGTAGCTGAGCGTGAGACGAATGACAGAAGGCTTGTCCAGGTTAGCTCGGACTGAAGGCTCGAGTGGCAGCAGCTGAGACAAATCCCCAAAAACATCAGACTCTATTCGCCGTCTCCTTCTGGCCGCCTCACGGCTAATCGCCCTGCAAGAAAAAAAGACAATAAGTGAGGATGAGTAACTGATGCCACCTGAAAAAAGAAAAAAGAATTAAAAATAAAGAAATGCAGCCACCTTAACATGGATATTTGAAAATATGAAATGGAAAATCCAATAAATTCAGTAAACACTACATGTTACAGTAGATGATAGAGTGATATTATATCACAGTCCTATAAGCTACAGCTTTTGCTTCTACAACCTTTTGTTTACATCACTTAGAAAATCTGAAATTTTATTTAATGTGTGATTTATATTTTAAAATGTACCAAAAATAAATATATCCATTCATTCATACAGCACACTGTAGTTAAAATACTGAACATACTTTCAGTGTGAATTTCAGAGAGAAAGAAAATCTTTTCATACTTTTTATAACGCATTTCATGCATATTTCATGAAATATTCTTAAAACATGAACTATGTAACAAGTATGTCAGACTTCTTTATGATTTCAGTTTCATGATAAACTAAATTTTTGACCTCTGAAAGTCTTGCATCACGGAGGGATGCATGATACTTTGGACTCAGGTAATTCAAACCGGCTTAGAAACAAGTCAATTAAACTTGTATATGAATGTATTTAAAATGAATTCAATGGAGAAAGTAAACATTGTCTGGGCGACTTTACCTTCTCTTCTCTTTGTCTGCTGTCATTGTGACCAACAGGTTTCTTTGTCTGGTGTCATGTTGAAAGCTGAAAAGGAAGAGGTGTTCACAGCACAGCAGGGGATCTCCTCACTCCAATTTGCACCATCGCAGGGAGGGTAATTAATCACAGAGGCAATTAGTGGCGGCAAATGTCACCAGGCAAGTGGTCCCCTGCAGCACAGATGACTTGAACAGACTCCAGCAAGTGTCTACGCTCCCTGCTGCATGTACATCACCTCCAGGCTTCCAGAGCTGGGGACAATGATAAGCCATCTGACCAAGAGAAGCATCACCCTCCCCCTTTGTCCCTCCCTGCACTCCACCCTCTCCTCTCTTCTTCTTCTCTCACACAAACTTTCAACCATCCAACAGATCTGCAAGCAGTAAAAGAAAAAAAAAAGAAAGATGAAGGGAAAGAAAGACACAGAGGAGTCTAGGAGGGATGTAGACAGCTCAGTGTTTTATTGGAATCAGACCAGACAGGACTAGCCCGGCTGTTGCACTACATTTTGGCACAGAGTAAGATAGAAGTGTGACCAGGATCAGCCCTACCCCTGGGTGCACAAAGCTTCACTACACACCGACTCTACTGCACACAGAGCAACCAGCTCGCCTTCAGATCACTGTACAGTACATGCGACAACAGTCCTTCTGTGTGTGTGTGTGTGTGTGTGTGTGTGTGTTTGTAAGAAAGTGAGAAGAGGAGGAAGGAGGTAAAGGAGTCTGTATGTGGTTGTTTTGTGTGGGTGTCTGAGTTTGAAATGAGAGGTAATTCAACTGCTGGTTCTCCACATTTCTTTCCCCCGGCTGTAACAGACCTACAATAGTATAGTTATATTATTATACACAAAGGATTCCTCCAGATACACTTTACAATAATAATAATAATAATAATAATAATTAGAATTAGAATCAAAATAAAAATAAAAATAAAAGAGCAAGAGCAATAAGAAAGAAAAGACATTCTTGAAAAAAGCAAAAGTCAGAAAAATGAGTGCTTTTGGCGGAGTGAGAAAGCTGCTGGAGGTGGGAAAGGGGAATTGGTGCTTTGGAGGAGGGAGGGAGAAGGGAAGGGGGAAAAACACTGGCGGTAACCACAGAAACAGAAATGCTGAGGACATAAAGAAACAGGAGAAAAAAATTCACACATTCACACACACAAAAATATACATTCACCAAAAAAAAAAAAAAGCCCACAGGCCAGTGCAGTCACACCGGCAGGACGGACGTGGACTCTGAAACTAGCAGATGGATGAAGTAGCTGGAAATCGTGCTACTTCTCTTTTCACTGCTACACAGGCTGCCTGTAACACTCTGCTCCACATAATTAGTTCAGTAGCCTGGAACTGGTAAGCTCAACATTCATTTTGTACACGCAAGACAGGAGAACAGATGAGAGCAGGATTTCAATCATCCACAATAGAAAAAAAATTAAAATACACATTTTCAGGAAAAAATAACACGAAAATAACACACATAAACCAACAAAACCATAAAATATATAGATAGTCAGGGTATTGCACAAAAGGGTATTTGGCCCTAACTGGTCCACAATAAGGACAGTAATAACACAAGTAGGGTGCTTGTCCATGCGCCACAACTCTCTTTTACTAGCAGACAATACCAACACAATACAGCCACTCAATACAGGCTATATACAGGCCTCTGCACCCAGCACCCACAGTCCACAGGTGTACAGGTGCTGGGGAAGGAAGCAGTGAGAGTGTATGCGTGTGTGTGTGTGTGTGTGTGTGTGTGTGTGCACTTGGTTGTCTGAGCATATGTAGTGAGTCTCTAGGTATGTGAAAGTGTGTTAAAATTTGGGATTGCATGTGTGTGTGTTGATGTGAATCAGCGTTAAAAGTGTGCACATGGGAATGTGTGTGAGAGAATGGTGGCAGGCGTGTATATTCATATTCATATTTATATTTATATTTATATTCATATTCATTATAAACCCAGGCAACGAGAACAACACAATGCAAGTAAAGATATTCCAAAAGTAACAACAACCAATAGCTTCAAAGTAAAGGAGTGACAGTGTGTGTGTGTGTGTGTATTTAGTAAAGGGATTTATGGGTCTACACATGTATGTCACCATGTGTGTCTGAGTGCCAGTTTTACTGTGATTGGATCAGTGTGTGTCTGTGTGTGTGTGTTAGGTCTGTGTCTCCTCTGGAGCGCAGTAGGAGAAGTCCTTGAACTCCTCCTGGTTTATCTGTCGGATTATGGCCTCGTCCGTGGGCGTCAACACGGGGTCCTCCTTCGTGAAGTCCTGGTCAAAGTTATTCACATCTCGCTTGGTCTTCTGCAGAGGCGTGCACAAAGAAACACACACACACACACACACACACACACAAAGATGTCAGGGGAGAAAACTCCACAACATTCAACAGTTATAAAAGCAACAGAGAGTATTAGAGCGACACCTTCTGACCGCTGAAACTTACTGCCTGGTTTTACTGTGTTTGTGAAGTAAAACTACGGCACACACACACAAACTTGTTGGAGTGTGAGATTGAACACACAGCTCCGTTCAGGCCACTACAAATTGCTCAAATGGATAAATAAAACAGTAAAAGTAGGTTGAATTTGTCACACGTCTATTAAAGGCTTCAGGTTGACATCTCTTCATTTAAGGCACCAAAAAAGCAGAGAAACTGAATTTAAATTATTATATTATATCAAGAGCAAACATTGTCCAGTTAAACATTTACTTTATTAATTACTTCGA
Organism: Remorina albescens; assembly: GCA_034769265.1. Classification (NCBI taxonomy): domain Eukaryota; kingdom Metazoa; phylum Chordata; class Actinopteri; order Carangiformes; family Echeneidae; genus Remorina; species Remorina albescens. The sequence continues at coordinate 4,861,440 of CM068480.1, forward strand.
CTCCCACAGCATTCGTGTTTTTTCTCCTTTTTAATATTGTCAAGTGTTTTCTGAGCTGTTCTGGCCACAAGAGGACGTTGTTTCACAGCAAACTGCAGAGCAAAGTGACCTTGCAGCAACATGGATTTGTGGAGAGAACAAATGTGTCTGTGTGTGTGTCTGTGTGTGTGTATCTCTTACAATTCGGGGTTTAAAGGGTGGTTTGACTTTTTTCTGCTCCAGCAGGAGCCAGTCTATCTCTCTGAAGAAGGGATGGGTCTTGATGGCCTCTTCACAGCCCTGGCTCACCACGCAGCCCAGACGCTTGGCTGGGTTCTTGGTCATAAACTGCAAAACAAAAACACACAAAAACAAAACACACTTTTGACTTGGAGTGGCCTGAAAAACTAACCCCCATTAAAATGAAAAAATACATCATGAAAAGGCTTCGAGCTGCGGTTACGTCCATGAAACAAGAAGGACAGAAACAGAAAAACAGAATGAATGGTTGAGCAAAAGGCATTTCAGTACTAATAATAGAGCCGAGGCATTAATGGCTCTGTGAATGGTACAAACTGAGAAGGGCAGTGCCAGAGAGATAAAACAGGTCAGCAGTTGGTGTTATTTACCGAGACTGAAAGCTGTGATTTTGCTCTTGCTCTGCTTTCAGTTCATTGTTATGAAAGCGTTTTGTGAACTGCTGTCGTTTTATGATCGCATTGTCATCGCTTTAACCTCCGACTGACTTTCAGGGGAAGAAAAAGAAAATGTGGTCTTACATTTTTGTGTGGAGTGCACTTTGGATGAGTTTGACTTGTACATGTGCAGCCACTGAGTGTGGAAACGTGAATGTATCTAACTGGTATGAAATCCTTCGGAGGTTACAGCCACTTATTTCATAATGCAGCTTGGTGATGTCATGTTAAGGCAGAGCTGGACGCAAAAGCCCAAACAGTCATCTTTTCTGCTGAATTAAATTCAGGAAATGTTAAAAGAGGTGCATCGTGGCGGAGAGGTGTCGCGTACCGCTCGGAGGATAGAAACAGCTTCTTTGCTGAGCCACACAGGGTAGAGGACGTCGTCGTGGAGGATCGACTCAAACAAATCATCTTCATTATCGGCTTCAAACGGAGGCTGTCCGGCCATCATTTCATACATCAGCACTCCGAGGGCCCACCAGTCCACAGAGGCCCCATACTCCAGCTCCTGCAGGATCTGAATCCAACAACATCGCAATAACATTGAGCACCAGCTTTCTCTTGTGTAGCACCCTGCAGCACATGTCCGCCTTGAATTAAAAATACAGAAAAGAACACTATTCTCTTGCCCTTGCAATTCAAGGGGATGGATTCTTTCTTTCTAGGTAGGAAAAACACTAAACAAAGAGCCTATTTAAATCCACAGTAGGAGTGGAAGAAGTTGCGAAATAATTTCCTTAAGCAGTCCCACCAGATGTCTTTTAAATAAATATACTGCAATTTGAGTGTATTCTGGGTGTTTTTTCCATGAAAACGTTTAATTAATTAGAAATTCATCAAGACAGATTTTATCCTTTTCCCTTAAAGAATAGATGAATATGCAAAAACGAATCCCTTGACATTTGTCAGTGGATGTTTGCTGGAGTTTTCAAGCTGCAGATATACATAATATACATAATTTGTTCAAATTTAAAGTTGAAAAAATTTAAAGTGTGCACAGAGAAGCTCAAGTACCAACTTCAACCATAAGTTAACAGCATGCTGAATGCATTTCAATAAGGAAACTGTTTCATGTATCACAATCAGTGAATTTCTGATGAATTAGCTCTGTGCATCTTAAAAAGGTTGTCCAAGCATGAGATCACACGGTTTCAAAGAAAAGTGTAACATACTATATCCACAGATATACTCTGTAATCTGCACTGTAACTTGCAGAGAGCCAAACAGATGGATACGTTAAAGTTGCGTCATGGCACAGATAGGATCCAGTCTTTTCCCCTCTGCTTCTTCAAATTTGGACCATAAATTTTTTACATCTGTGTCGGTTTTATAGAAGCACAACACAAACTCACTGGAATATCGTTAATAAAGTATCAGTGCTTCTACACTTTGCTGTATATGAAGTACTTGAATAAATTAAATTAGTTACAACTTCCACAGTATAATAATCAGAGTTTATAAATATATATATAATGACGGGGATCTCATAGACAATGTTTAGCTCACTTCAGGGGCAATATAGTCAGGCGTGCCACAGAAGGTGGTGGTGGTCACGCCGTTAATGATGCCCTCTTTGCACATGCCGAAGTCCGCCAGCTTACAGTGTCCCTCTGCATCCAGCAGGATGTTATCCAGCTTCAGGTCTCTGAGAGAGAGAGACAGGGAGAGAGGGAGAGAATTAGCACCATCTGTTTCCACAACAGTTGGGTTTAATGGAAAAAGTGAGCATGCATTGTAAGAAAAACCCCATGCAATTAAATTATGAAACGTACCTTCTGGTATGTTCCGTTTAACTGAATCATTTATGAAATTTCCTAATAATTAATTCTCCGGCTTTTTCTACAAGCAGTCAGCTCCAAAACAAGACAAATTATGAATATTCTGAAAAATCTAAAAAGTATTTAAAGCTGAATCGCTTTTTCTAAAACTGCTTATGGAGTCCTTGGTTGAAAAAAACGTAATAAAGGAGGCACCTGTAGATGACCCCATTACGGTGCAGGAACATGAGGGCTGAGGTAACTTCAGCGGCGTAGAAACGGGAGCGAGGCTCATCAAACTTCCTGGATCGCTGAATCTGGAACATCAAGTCTCCTCCGTTCACATATTCCATTACAAAGAACAAACGGTCCTGGAGAATTAGAAAATGGCAATTAGCAATCAGATCTGTGTGTGTGTGTGTGTGTGTGTGTGTGTGTGTAGGCTGGTGGGCCAACCCGTGTCTGGAAGCAGCAGTAGAGCTGGGTGAGGTAGGGGTGTCGGCGGGCAAGAGCCAGGATACGCTTCTCTGTCATGGTGCAGTCCACGTCATCGTCCTGCAGGATGACGTCCTTCTTCAAAACTTTGACAGCGTAGACTTCCTCCGTCCCCTTCAGCTCTGCCAACATCACCTGGCAGAAAGGGAAATTTAACAAATTCCTTATTTCTGAATGTATATCAATGCAGGTGGCATTTCTGCTGCTGCCTTAAATTGAAATGTGCAGGCAACCTGCTCTGTTCTGGGCCCTGATACTCCCAGATAATTATGCATTTATGAATAATGGTGAAGAGAATGTTATAAGAACCCAAAAAACTGGTTCACTTGTAAACGTAAAGAGCAGTAAGCAAATGAACATCCCCCTCAAACGCCTCCTCTCGCACCTTGCCGAAGCTGCCTTTGCCGAGAACCTTGATAAAGTTGAAGTCCTTGAGGCTCCTCCTCTGGCTCTGTCCGTTCTCCCTGCCTGCTGAGGTGGACGAGGAAGATGAGGCGTTGGAGGAGGAGGAAGAGGATGAAGAGGAGGTGGAGTGCTGGGGGCCCTGCTGGTCAAGTGACAGTGTGTCCTCCAGGCGATCTAACTCTGCCAAGTCTGTGGGTGTCATCGGAAAAGCAGATCAGACATGACTGCCTTTTTTTCCTGTCGCTGCTCAACTCACGTACAAAAAAAAAACAAAAAAAAAAACCAGCTATTACTCATTATTTGTTTCCAATTACTTCTCAACTTTCAAAAATGATGATCCCATGCTCTGTTCAAATCTGGAATGACTCAATTAAAATCAGGATGATTAAATAGCTGCAGTGACCGCTGGCGTTATCAACACTTGGCTCACTTAAAACAAAAATGAGAAGATAAAGTCAACTTTTATTTCTCAGCTTGCAAAGTGTGAGAGAATGATGACTAAATAACAAATGGTGGTGGGCGGTGGGGGATAATTCTTAGATAATTCATGTTTAGTGTTATATCTAAAAGGGAAATGACATGTTTAAGTATTCGTCTTTTAAAAGGAGAAACAATATTATGGCTGAAATCGAATTACTGCCTCTCACTGGTAAAATGAACAGATTAAAACAGCATGCTGCATCTCAAAGGGCTTTGAAATATCTGCATGTTTGTGTGAAATCTGTGTTATCTGATGGTATGTGTTGTGTTGGGCATATACCCTGCTGTGACGGGGAGGTGGGGACAGCTGGCTGAGTGAAGCTGTTCTCAGTCTGAGAGAGTTCAGGAGGAGACTGGGGAGGGTCCTGCCCTGGAGTCAACTGGAGAGAGAAATAGACAACATGACCGTTCCTTTGGGCTGACCTCTTTAAACACTCGAATCTCGGTTTCTCAGTTCAACCATGTGAATAAAATCTCAAACAGGCTGAACGGACTTTCACGGACCTTGTGTTGTTGCAGGAATTTTCAAAACAAGCACATTGAGCATCCTTAAGACTCAGAAATTAATTAGCAATTAGATTCTATGCCATCAAAGCAAATTTAACATTCTTATAAAGCTTGGCATAAAAAAAAAAAACTGGCAACTTCTGTCTTATTATTCCAAATTTATGGACATGTCACATAATACTATCTTCAACATTTTTGTATCTTTTGTAAATGATTAACTTTGTTAAAAAACTGCAGACAAAAGCAACGCAAAGCCAAGCTGGGAGCGGTACCAGGAATTTTTCATTATTTCAAGGACAAAAAATCATCAGTAAAATATTCTGTACATGTAGTGAAAGGAAGAATTTAGAAGCCATGTTTTTTTACTTTTATGCTTCAAAACGCTGTGTATTATTTGTTGGGACTAAATATGATTTCTTACCTTCCTCCTGCGTTGTGCAGTGTTGGAGATCTTGTCAGGTGTGACTCCCAGGTCAGACAGGACCTTAGCGATCCCTCGGGCGTCCACACCACAGTTAGGAGCTACATTGGTCTCACACCGCCTGTGCACATTCATCTTACACACTGGAAAACAGCAAACAAACATTAAAAGCTTCGATGAAATCTATGAAGGCATTCTAACTCAGGCATGGGACTATTTTTTAAAGGGTTCACTTGTAGTTAAAGGCAGCACATTGTGCTGGAAGGCCATCAATACACTGCAGAGCATAAAACCAAATCTGTTTGCTCATGGTATTTTACTTTGTAGGGGTACAGCACTGTGTCATGGTGTTTTAAAAAAAAGGAAAGGAAAGGGTTTTTAATCATTGAGACATAATACCACCAACCAAAGCACAGCAACAATGCAGTAGAATCACAAGACCTAAAAGTCAAGGCAAACATCTTTTAACTGTCTTTTTGTACAAAAGACAATCCAGAGGTGAAAATTTATACATTTAAAATTAACAAAGACACACACATGAGAACGATTCTCTTTTTTTCTTGACAGGATTTGACTTTAAAGATATCCACATATGTGCCTCTCTGTGTGCTCACATTGTAAATTCCCAGATGAACTCACCTTTGCACTGCAGGCCCTGCCTCATGAGGCCCCAGAGCAGCGAGCCGCAGTGGTCACAGAAGGTGGGGACCTTGTAATTGTGGATACTGAACTTATGGGGCATGTTAACACTGAACCGCTGTGAACCCACCTACAGAGGGAGACACACACACACACAAAAACACGTGCACAGGTGTTAAAAAGAGGTCACTGTGACATTATGGCAGGAATAATGCGTGTAGTTGAAGTGTACACATGATACCTCAAGTAGCCCACTAAAGGCCTAAGTGGTGAAAATATGCTCCTGTTCAGCTTTTGTCTGCATTGTTCAGTGTGTTTGCATCCATGTGTATGAGTATGATACAAATTTCTACAGTCTATGTGCTTTTGCATGTTTGAATGTAAGTGTGTGTGTGTGAATACCTCCTCTGGTGTGTCCTCCTGCTTCTTCATCCCAGCACATTTGGTGATGATGAGCTCGTGACAGCGCTTGTGGACGACACACGTACACACTGCAAGCACAGCACCAAGATCAGGAATTCAGAAAATCATGATAAATTCACTCAATTAATGTTTATATAGACTACATTAACCAAAAGTGTCAAGTTACTAATACAAAAAGCTGTTAGACAGTAAAAGAATGAAAAACCAAGAGTGATTTTTATATTCACATGATTCTGATACAATACTGTCAGATCTAGTGATGCACTGATTGGATCGCGGCCAGCAGTGACCTTATTAAAGGGCTCAAGTACCAGCCAAATGAGACTGATCCAGTTTAAATTCCAATAAAAAGGTAATAGTTTGAAGATCATTCAGGCCAGGGAAATTTGTAATTAATATGCAGAAATATTGACTTAGATCGGACTATTATTGATTCCAAATGAGCTGAATCATTGATAAATATATATGATTATATATATTACAGCCATTACAAAGGCAGAATAACCTACTGACCAGAATTAACATTAACATTGCAAGATTCAGCAAAACCCTCACTTACTTCCAACGCCAGCGTTTTTAAATTGATTATTATTACGATAGCTGAGGATGTAATTAAAGTGTGGTTAACGTAATGCAGTCTATGCAGTGCGTGGTGAGAGCAGAACATTAGCAGAACAGCAGCAGCCTTTTCAGTTCTCCATCTGCATCAACACACGATGCGTTCAGGCTCGGCACCGCTGCATGTTTTGTGCAATACAAATCCACAATCACTGCAGCTACAGATTGTTTAAAATAGAACTGAAGTGTAAAAATGTACGTCGCATTTCAGCTACACATGTAAAATGGGAGCTGTTATGTTTATGAGTTGCTTATGACAGGAAAAACATGTATGTTTTCAGTTTCGATTAGTGAAACGTGTCACTATGGACACAAGAAGAAATTATCTTATGTTTCATTAGACATGTAGCTGGAACATCTTTTGTGCAGAGTAACATTTGCATAACTAAAATGACTCAGATGATCAATGTTAAAACCGCCAATGTTATCTGTTTGTTTGAAACAGGATGTGGACATTAATCTCTAGCATTTAAGATGTAACACATCAGACGACCATCCACCACACCCTCACCTTTTATCTCACTATATAAGCAGCACAGCTTCCTGGATTTGCACCAGGAACATTGTACTGTACATCATGTTCTGCAGATTCATCCAATTTGACTGGAAGGCCCCCTGGGCTGCTTAACAATAAAGCACCTAAACAGGTCAGTGAAATAATGTTTTCTTTTTTAGGGTGAAAACTTTTTTTTTTTAAAGCAAGAAATGCGAGGAGAAACTACAATCATGAGCATTTTTATGCATTATGTGGATTTGGTGTAATGCAGTTCATTGGTGGCTCGGGGTGACGGTGGCCTGCCACCAAATCACAGCTGTCTTTCAGCAACATGTATTGTGTTCTCATGCTTCAATAATAAATGGCGTTCAATGTTACCCGAGGAATTGGAACCCACCAAAAAAAAGTACTCACCCTGACACTGGTATCCCTGCTTCCCCAGCACGCCCCTATCAGATCACATGGGAGACAGCAATTCAGCCAGGAAACATAACAGCAGGTAAGCAGGGTCAGACATCTTTTTGTGTTTGTGTGCGTTTCCTACCAGATAAAATCTCTGCAATGCGAGCAGTAGGTCGGCTGCCTCAGGTAGGTGGCCATGAACTTATGTCCATTAACTTGATGGACACGTCGTCGGACGGCGCCCTGACGACGGCGAGGGCCGATCCTCTCTCGAAACACCCGCTCTTCGTTGTCATTGGTCCCTGAGGCTGTTCGAGGAAGAGGTACAAATTTATCATTAACGGACAGCTGAGAGACTTTTCAAAAACTTTGCTCTGCTTTTTGGGTAAGTTTAATATCTTTCAGAGTTTCACTTAAAGCTCACCAATTTCACTTCCTGAGACGTTTTGTACGACTTAGGACCATTTGCTTCACGTTCCTGTAGATGTTTAATCATTCAGCGGCCTCTCATGCCCCCCACCCCCCTTCTCACAAAAACTCCACACCTACCAGAGGCCTATGCATACGTACGTGTGCGTGCTATTTATACTTTTATGTGTGGGCACTAAAACGAAGGACAGCATATTAAAATACTCCTCCTCAGTGAGCACCATCCAAGCAGCCGTTCACTTCCTCTCTGCATCTCCCCAGAAAGATAAATGCTTTCCGAGGGTAACCTTAAGACAAGAGAACCACCTCCACTCACTCCCACACATGCACTCCCTTTCTCTGCACTCCTGTCCTAGTTTGCCTTTCTTTCACTCTCCCTCCATCCCTCTCCTGGGTGCGTTATAGATGTGGTTACTGCTGAGCCTCTCCAGAGTTCGATTACAGACAGGCTGTCTAGGGACTGTGTGTGTGTGTGTGTGTGTGGTTAGGAGGATATGTGAGTGGAAGAGAGTGTATTTGTGTGTGTGAGGGTAACTGAGAGAGGGGAGTCGGGTGGGTGAAGGGGGGGGTTGGGGTTGCAGCTAAACAGGCCATTACTGGGATCACTTTGTTTTACATAATACATCATCCATCTGCCCAGGACAGACACACACACACACACACAGGCTTGCTGACAAGGAGGGGTGATGAAGCATAGCAACAGTTTGGAGCAATTGTCGTGGAGACAAATGTACTCTGGACCCGCTGAGTGACCAACTGGGAGATGGGCGTCCAGTTAACACACACATACAAACTGAGGCACAGAACGGACAGACAGCGAAGAAATGTACAACCACAGATTTACAAACACATCACATACAAAGAATGAACAACAACAGAACTGTTGCAGGGCCCTGTCTGCTTCTCAAACGATGAATAAGACTGAAAGTAGATCTCTGCAGAAAAATCTATCTCAATTAAAGCTAAACAAAAGGGTGGATGCTAAATTTTCTGGAGAGAAGTGATGATGAATGATCATAGTTGAAGCGACGGATGACATGTTTTTGCAGAATTGTTTAAAATGCAATCAGAGGAACTGACATCGTGGCTGAATTTGAAGCAGCCTCTTAAAAATTAAGTAAATGTTAAGATGGAAATTAGCAACTGGCTCAATATGATAAAATACATCTTTTGTTTTGATATTCAAAAACGGAGATACATTTCGATTCTTGTCATCTTTTGAAAATGTAGTAACATCCGAGGATGTCAGGAGAATCAATACGTTGGTATCCTGTTGATTTAAAAATCCAGAAAATGTTATGGTGCCTGTGCTGAAGGTAATATAGATGTCATAGGTACTGGAGAAGTGATACAATAAGAAAGGGCAATCATTTCAAACAAACACATGAAAATGCGGCAACAGGTCTGCTGCACTGAAGGTGTTTGGAGATTTTATGTACTTGCAGATCATCAGAAACTATAGATGTTAAAAATCCAATGAGCAAACTGTGCCACAGGATTAACGCTGAGCCAGTTTCTCTTCTTAACTTCATATTAACATGATGTCAAAATGTCCTGAAATGTTACTGTTATTGTTAATCACACGGTCTCAGAGGTGTTAGCTTGTGTAGGGGAGGTGGTGACAGTGATTAACAGGGTAGTGTCATCACATCACACTAAACACTATCACCGCATTAGTCAATTTAAACTGCTTCCTGCTCACTGATAATATAAAGTCGTGTCCATGTATGTGTGTCTTATATTGTGGAAGTTCATTGGCAATCGCAACGACGGACAAATTTCCAAAGTTCATAACATATATGATGACCTTCTCAGTATTTCAACAAAATGTAACTGCAGCTGAAGTTGAGGCTCTGAAAGATGACAGGGGGACAATGTTCTACTGTACTTCACTCATTAGGAACTCATCATCACGCTCTTCACCTTCTTTTCACCAATGAATCATTTGCTCGTCTTACATAAATGTTTTTAGACCAAAAATAGATTTGTATCACATTATGGGGACAACTTTAAAAAGAACAAATCAAGTGAGAAAAAATTGGAAACTGAAGATGACAGAATTAGACTGACGGAAATGCAAAAGAAAATTAGACTCATAAAATCTGAAGCAGAGGTGGCTTTTATCGAGGTGAGGAAGAGGAGGTGGTTGGTTGTTTAGGTTTAAAAAACAAGCAGAATTCAGCTCATTGCTAATGATTTTGGTATTATTTTATTATTTTCTCAGTCACTCAGTCTATTCATTTCTGAAGGTATGACTCTTGCACATTCATCACTTGGATTAATGAAGATATTTGATGGATGAGCACTGCAACTAATAGGAAACTATTTTGATGATTGATTAATCATTTCAATCATTAATAATCTTTCCAAAAAATACAGAACATTTGCTGGTTCCAGCTGCTCAACAGCGAGCATCTGATACTTTCCTTTATCAAAGCCAATTACAGTAAATTACATATATTTAATTTTTAACTTTTGGTTGAACAAAATCAGGAACATTTTCACATTTATAGACCAATCAGTTCATTGATTAACCAGGAAAACGATCATCAGATAGAATAAATAAGGAAAATAATTAATAATTGCAGCCCTATAAGAAAAATACGATTTTCTTTAAAAAAGTTTTGGTCTATTATCTAGTTTTTGAGAAATGTTTCTGCAGTAAATGAAACGTGTGGAAAGATGTTAAGGAACAGAAGAGGATATAAAGAGTGGGAGAGGCTGCAGATGGCCAGATTAGGTCAGATTATTGTTATCTGTGTCCTGAGACCAACAGATGCAGAAGGATGCAGAAAGGAGAATAAAGGAGAGGAATACATCCTTCAAACCTCTGAAGCTGCAGAGGACAGATTGCACCAGGGGAGAAAAATAAATCTGCTAAAAATACCACCTCTTCCTCTAGTTCTCACCCTCCATCTCTCCATCCCTCCTATCAGTACACACACACACACACACACACACACACATGCACGCACGCCATTTGTTTTTATCAGCATACATTAACGTGACGAGCACTCAAGCCTGCTGACCTCAGAGAGGAAGTTCGCGGGTGGGCGGAGAGACGGCCGTGAGATCACAACAGAGTCCAATCATCACTGAGGAGGGCAAGACACGGACGCCTGAGTCTCTGTGTGTGTGTAATCCATGGCTCAATCTCACCTACTATTTTAAGAATCTGCTCCCTCTCTCTTCGTTTTCTATTTGTCTCTCCATAGTGAAGCTCTACTCTGTTATACTGCTGATTTCAGCCAGCCAGTCATCACACAAAAACACATACATTTATATCTACAAACGTGTGTGTATTTATACAGTAAAGACTTTGACTGGAGGGCAGATGGCTCTATTTATAACCAATTGTGAACACACACAGGTGAAGGTGCAAATCAGTGTATGTGAGCAGAGAGTCACTGAGGAAGACAGTGACGTTTAATCAATACGAACAATTCGAGGAGAAAGACAAAGAGGACAAGCGAGAGAGACGGAGAAAGCTCTGTGAATCCTGTTGAGTAACTTTCTAGGAAAACAGGAAGACCTATTCATGTCTTCATGTTTGGCCTCTTTTCACAGTAATCACTCCATCACACTCTGTGTCAATAGAGTCAATGCTGCCAACAGGCAGTCGTGGCAGAGGATGTAAGCACAGTATGTTACGTTCAGCCTGCAATAACTGATTTTATGGCTTCACTTTGGGGGGAGTAGAAACAAGCTGCAGCTGCACATTAACACGTCATCTCCTTTTTATAGTTTATATATAAACTTTGTAAGCAAACAGTTGCTTATTTACGCATTAAGCCCCACCGTGTATTTTGCCACATGGCCAAGATATTGTGAGTCATTGTAGAATAGTGTGTTGTGGCAGTCTTACCCTCAGTGGAGGATCCAGACAGATCAATGACCACGTACACCTTCCCTTCCGGTTCCAAGTCAATCTATGCAGACGGAGAAAAGGAAACAGAGAGTAAATGAATGAGAAATAGCACAGCTGAACAGTGAGCGCAGCGAGGGGGGGGGGGCTTTCCTCCAGTGCAAACATACACACCCCTGCACATGGGAGAGGTCATTATCTTCACCAGCGTTACACTCCTCCCCGCAACTTGTACTATTACAAGCATTCACATCAACATCTTTAGGTCTATTTTCATTTCTATCCTCCATGTTATCCCAGTTAAAACACACCAGCTGCATCTACAGGTTATCTGGAAGATGTTCAAATTTACATCTGGCAATTGTAAGCTTTCTTGTTATGTTGATTTTGCCCCAGTGATTTGATCTCAGTGAGTAAATCAGGTGAGCAGAGCTGGCAGACTTCTCAGTGAACATGACAGGCGGAGGAGGGGAGGCGATGCTGCCGCATTGTCATCTCTGGCTTTTTCTCTTTGTTCGCTTCATAAAACAGAAAAGAGAAAACTTCAAGGACCAATCAATTTATACAGCTGGTGTTTCTAATTATAATTTGCTCATGCATTAGCATCTTTCTCCTGATCCAGCTAAGATTTACAGATACATATTTCATGTGAATACATAATCAGAATCAGGAACATTTTATCAAACTCCAAGGGAAATTTGGTTTATTACAGATGCTCCAGAGTAGAAATATTAAGGTTATCAATGGGCAATAATATATCCACTATCCTATCTAATGCATGTTTCGTCTTTTAGTTAGTGTTCAACCGACCCATTTCTTCGCTGTTCCTGTGTAGATAGAACCAGAAACCGACTGTGTGCAAGAGAAGCTCATTTTCATACGGAGATTAATGAGATATGACATCATCTGTCTGAATGGTATCATAGTTAATATTCAATTATTAACCAACGTGTGTATGGCTCCAAAAAACCCATCTAAAGATTCAAAGTATATCAATTAATGTTGGACAAAAACTCAAATCCCTCAGACAGTCTTTCAAGACAAAATGTTTGCTGCCAAGAAATTTGGAGAACTACAAAGTAAAGCTCGAGGAGTTTGATCCAAATCGCTTTATTTTTATTTCACCAGAAAGCCCAATTCTCTCCGTGTCAAGAGACAGTAAAATTGACGGTAAAAAAGAATTGATATCTTTTTTTAGACCAACAGGGATGTTAAGAGTTGCCAAAACACAGACTAGTTGATACCGGATGACTGAAGAGGAAGCAAATCTGCTGAAATAAGGAGTGACATCACTAATAGATATGTAGTATGTAATTTCATTTATAAATCTGTAACATACATGGAATACATCATTCACAGCTAAAATTATTTATATATGATCCGTCTGCTGCCATTATATTATCTATCCCTATGCTCCTTTTTACGCTATCCATTAGCAAACAACTTAAATTACAAATGCGCTGTTTTCATATGCAGGTGACGTCAAAGTGGAGGCTACTTCATTCTGAGATAATTCATATTCACAGAACACCAACAAATGGCATCTACACAAGTGCATGCACAGACTTAATTAACGAATAATGACATCATCCCAGCAGACAATATACACGCAGTGATGGAGATTAAGGAGAGTGCGACAGAGAGCACTAGAGACGGCCATAACAGGCAGAGAGAGAGAGGGAGAGTGCAGGAGAGAGTGAGAAAGAGAGGTCTAAATCCTTAGTTAAGCTCTGGGACAGCAGCAGATCCTCTTACGCAACAGTCAGACACACGCAGTCAGCAGCAGCACAGACACACACTTCCATGCATTGCTGTGCATGAGACACAGATATTGCGTGGAGACAAATGTTACACAGCAGAAGTGTATGCTATAGTTTAGATGGGTATTTTAATTTTGGATTCCTTATAAAATAAAGTAAAATGTTACTTGCTTTGTTTTTTTTTTGTGGTGCAAGGAATTTGACCCTGAAGTTAGACCGGTAGGAGAGAGGAGAAATATATGAGATTGACGCTTAAGTAGAATCAGAAAAATAAAATAATCCGCAACTATTTTAATAAAAATTTCAAATTAAAGTTTCAGTTGTTTTCATGCTCCAGAAACTAAAAAAAACAAACAAAAAACCTCACTGTTGAGTGGATGTGCTGCTTCTTTTTTTTCATTGGAACGTATATAGTTGAAGAAAACAAGATGCTGTAAGACCAAACTGGATAAGAAATGATTCATTGGAAAAAAACCCACGACATATTAATTGATAATAAAAAAAAAGACAAAACTTAGTTGCAGGTCTAATGTAAAGAAGCCTATTTGGAGAAACAGACATTAAGAGAATGTAGAGAATGCACACCGTCACCCTTTTGTTGTATACGTAATACAACCCATCACAACTGCATGGGATTTGTGGCACATAAACGCCATTGGATTCTTCATGACTACCCTTGAAAATGTTGTGCAAATCCCCAAATGTAACCTCTTGCATAACGGCGTATCTCGGCGGGGATTTCAGCTGAAAGATGGACTGGGGTTGCGGCTGATTTGGAACAGAGTGGAGCAAATGGACATTGATTCAGCACTTGGGTCCTTAGGTGGCACGGCACCCCCCCCCCCCCAGAAAAAAGCATCAGTCAAGTGGTGAAATGCATTCAAGCTCATTTTTCATATCCAAAGCAAAAAGAATGACTACTACAGTACGCCAACATGGCAAAAAAAAAAAGAAAAAGAAAAAGAAAAATTTTGACTTTTAATGTTTCTCTCGATGACTCTCATGTATTGTAATGGTACAAGATTTTAGCTGCTTGAAGACCTATTTAAGGTTACAATGACGCAACGATATAACGAAATGAAATTTGTTCTGCAGCATTATAGTAGATTATGTTAAAGTCCTCTAAAAGCTTCCTGTGTGATTACTTAGAGTCAGAGGTGGATGGATGTGAGGAATAATATTGAATGCTTAGCTTTGGAAATCCTCATTTAACCTAAACAAACACCTGATGTCACTATCACTGATGTTAGCGATGCAGGTTTCTATGGTTACCGTTCTACTGAGCTGTAGCCACATATCCTAGCAACGGATGTTTTCTAATGCTGCAGTCCTGTTTATATTTTCCTTATTTTTTATTTTTTTTTATTTTATTTTTTTTGTGGGGGCTTTTAAAATGTTGTTGCTTGTGACAGAATCGATGGATGTATGTCGTAAATCACCGGTTCACATTTTTAGAGTTACTGAAGTTGTCATTGTGGTGACGGCTATCTTAGCTGACCTCACTGTGGACAGTTGGTGTTTTCTGACCTTGGTTTAATGTCAGAAAACAATAAGTCCAGGGATGAGACAAAAATCAGGAGAAAAATCTGACCCTTCAACCTTCAGACTTCTGTTGCGAGGTTCATTGACGACAAAGTGGATTACATAACCTACAAATTTGAGGGCAGCTATTAAAGAGTAAATAGCCATCATAGAAACTTATGATGGGATCTCACCTGTCAACATACTGATGTTCGAGCCATGACTGAGTGGGCATGACTACAATATAACTCTTACACTTGAGACTGGAAATTTAGGTCCAGAGGTGTAAACTGGCTGAGCTCCTCCATTCTCCCAAATATCCAGCTACCAGCGCCCTTGTTTGGACCAGTCTTCAAACTTTCCATCTACATACCTGTAAAATGTTTTGACTGACACACACACACTCAGATTTACAAGGTGAAAACATACCAGCCACATGCTGTTGCATAATTAATTACTTTATAAGTGCTTAATGAGCAAATTAGCAGCTCACTCCCAAAAACTCATCGGCTAGTGGCAACCCTGTGGCAAATGGTGTTTGGTCATAAATATCTTTATTATTGACCAAAGGAGGTGCCAGATAGAAAAATCATTGAGCCACAAGCTTTAAGCAATTCGGAGTAGACACTTCAACTTGGCAGATTGTACAAAGCAGTGTAATTAATAATATTAAGGATGGTTTCATTCGTTAATCATACCACTCGGCCAGCATTTACAAAAACATTTGTTTTGCTTTTGTGACACCTCGATAGAAAGTTAGACCTTTATATTCTTTGTTGTGTACAGTATGCAAAGGTCTGACTACTGACATTATTAAAAGCTGTATTAGTTGTTTTCAGTTCGCTCTACTGGAAAAAGCAGCTCAGTATGCACAGTTCTTCATGCATGAATTACACCTCACTGTTTCTTTGTTTTTTTATCTCCTCTGCTTCTGACAGGAGGGGTCATATTCACCAGAGAGACAGGAGACCAAAACAAACATGTGTAGAGTGAATATTTGCATGAAATCCATTTAGTTGAACAGGAGCCTGACATCAAATCAACACTAATGTAACTTAGACAATTTTGTGTCTTTTTGTGTCCAATTAACTGCGAGAGGTTTTAGGGCTGCAACCAATCATTATTTTCATTATTAGTTAATCTGCCAATTTTGCTTCCCAGCGCTGTGTCTGTGTCTGGAAACCCAGGCACCTCACTGTTTTGTATGCCCATGGACAAATATGAATTAATAAGATATGGTCACATAACTACAGGTGTGTCGTTGAGCTCAAAATGAAGACAAGTTTGAAGATGAGTTTAGCCAGAGCCATTAGAGGGATGTAATAATGTGTGAATACCTAGCAGATACTTGATGGGCTTTGTTACTCCTGTAACACCATCACAAGACGGTCTCTAATTTCAATTATTCAATTATTCATTTAGTCTATAAAGTGCTTTTAAAATGTCAAAATATTTTTGCTGAGTTGAAAACCGTGTCCTTAAACGTACTGTTCAAAATCTCGCACATTTTTTGTGTACATTTTCACACAAATGAAAAACTTTTAAAGCATTTTCTCTTTGGAGTAGCTGAAATATGCAAATATTGAGCTTTTTTGGATTGTTCTTGCTTAAAAAATAACAAACTGCCAATCGACTGATTGATTAATCATCTGACAGTTTCAGCATTAAGAGGTTTAACAACATCTGTTGTTTAGAGGAAAACACTTTCAATCAATTTGGATTTACAATATTGGGCAACAACGCAACCTCCTTATCAATCCTTTATGTATGTTTACGTATGACAAGTTTTTCCTTTGTCTGGACAACAGACATATTCAACTTACAACATCTTTAAAACTGAGAAGGTTGACCAGACCTGTCTGCCATGTTAACCAACTTAAGTGATAGTGAAAATTGCTGTAGTTATTTTCTATTGAATGAGAAAGTGATTTAACAACTAATCATTACGGTACTGATCAAATTACTGATACCAGGATAGAAAATTGTCTCCACATCAACCTTCCTGTTTAATGAATTGTAACGTGACTTGGACAGACTCAAGCATGCACTGAGCTTCCCAAGCCCTGACAACAAAAGATGGGGGGAGAGCTGGAGAATCTCATTTGCCTCATTAATCTTGTTAGTTCAATTAAGACACTGATACAGCCGGGGAGAGGGATAACTTCACAACTCACTCCCTCACACACTCACACAGGAAGCTGTGCACGTGTGTGTGTGCGTGTGTGTGTGTGTGTGTGAATGGCTAGCGGTTTTAAAATGGACTTCAGAGGGAGGTTACCGTTAAACAAACAATACAAGCTTAATTCTGTTGCATTTGCTCCGTCGCCACACAAACACACTCACTCACTACTGACAGAATGAAAACACACACACACCATATGCAGCCGCCGAGAGAAGCACTCAACTCAACAGAGAGGGCACTCAAAGCTTGCATTATATCAATACTGTGAAGCTAACCCCCTCCCACTCTCCGTCCATCTAGCTTTGCTATCTGTGTCCAAGCAGACAGCTCTCTCTGTCTCCCTCAGGAGCATTTAGTCTCGGTGACAGCCTCCCACATCCATCTGTCAAATAACAAATTTGGGCTTGGAGAGAGCTCGACCACATTCACACAATAACATGTCTGTGTGCATGCTTGGTGTGTGTTTGTCCTTTTATCACTCAGCAACTTAACACACATACACACACAAACACGGGAAGCCCTTGCTGGGCCATGCTGACTGAGACAGCGTGAGAGTCATGCATCTTTAACGTAACATCACAGACGGCTAATAATGTAAGAGGAGCTGAGCTGTGTGTTGGTGCTGGGGAAGTGGAGAGGGAGGGATTTGGGTGGTAGAGGGTGAGTTGGGGAGGGGAGCAGTTGAGCAAAGCCTTATTTCCACCATGGGTGACCCAAACTGTCCACCGCTTCTACAAGGCAGGAGGAGAATTAGAGTTAGACGAGGGGGACATTCCCACTCAAATCCTCCTGTCTGTTTAGTCATCACAGACTCTGAAGACGACCAGATGGACTGGCAGACGGCCTGATGAGCAGACCCGGTGGATCAGACCGCCGTCCCTGTTGGATCTGTCTAAATAGTAAAATGACAAAATTTAGATGTCAGCGGGAACTAACTGATCAAAAGTGAAGCAAACCAGATTATAAATCTGTCAAGACATTTAATGCTGACTCTCTGGTACATGAGAGGTTCACTTATAAAAAAAATTGACATTGACTCGGCAGCATTTATACTGCAGAAGCCTTTCCATAGATAACTAAAGTGTGTTCAAAGTGTATCTTTCCTTGTAGACAGACAAAAATAGGCACACTGCTAATGTCACAGAAAGAGAGGGGACAAACAGCGTGCATTTCACCTGCTCTCAAATATCCTCCCATTTCTTCCCTTTCACTGAGAACATGCATTAAACACCCCCCCCAGCGTACAAACACACACACCAAAGGTTGACCTGATTTGGCATCAGTGGACAGACCATAGCGCTTCTCTTTATGTGTGCATGCACATGTGTGTGCGTGTATTGTCACTGTGGCAACAGTGCATCTTAAATCCAGTCTGTCCTACTTAACCAGCGGGTCACCGAGGGGTGGAGCCTGCGATGTCATTGTCCGGCAATGTGCCACGGTGAGGGGAATGGAGTCTGGGGGTCAGGGATAAAGAAAGGGATGGTGACAATATGGCTGTGATGATAAGAGTCATGTCCTGAAAAAGTTAAGTGGGAAGGTGGGGCCGAGTGCTGCCCCTACACAAAAGTGCAATGACATTATAACTTTGTAACTTTGCCTCAAGTGTTTTCCATACCGAGATTCATCCACATGTCTGTGCAATGTAGTCAGTGATAAATGTTCAAAGGCTCCTCGCAGCTGGCATATTGTTTTCAAGACTTTATTTAATAAAGCATTATTAAAGAGCTAAATGATATGCTACAAGTTTGTTAGTCCCAAGTTATTTGTTTGCACCGTAAGCTCCTGTCTCAGAGTCATCTGCAGACTAATGCTTTTTTGTGGAGCAGTTTATAAGGAGGATTAAATAAAAGACAGCTTCATCTATGACTCTCCATCCCCTCAGCTCTTTTAAGACAGTTTCATTGTGGTCTGGGGCACAAATTCACATATCAGTGTTCACCAGATTGAAAATCTTGTATCTCTTATTTCACTCACACAAGTAAATGTGTGACTTGAGCTTTGACATAACTTTGGTGAGCAAAAGTCTGGTCATCATACAGTATAAACAATATAACAAAGAAAGGGATGATTCATAACATAAACATGATTATGAGCAGCCAAATTGTTAATTCTGTGGTTGTAATTCTGAGTCAGAAATTTCTGGTTGCCTAACTAAAAGGTTGGCGGAAAGTCATCATCTTAAAAAAATTAAATCCAATATCACCTCTGACATAACAGAGCCAGTCTTACACTGTCAGCACCTGTCATTTTCTAACCAACATTAATAAAACAACCATCAAAAATAAGCCCTCTATAAGATGACTAATGTAAGAGTTAGATTCAGAAATGTAAAGACAATTAGAAACAGTTTAAACCATTTTTGAAAAGCCATGGTGACTGGGCTCTAACTGCAGCACTTTGGTCATTAATCCTGTCTGCTGTTAGGTATGAGCATGTGAACATGTGAGTGTGTGTTGATGCCAAGTGTCAAACCATGGCCCGCCTGACGTCTGACGTGGCCCGTGTCCCTGTGAGGAAACATTACACACCATGTTGTCATCGTGTCGGAGGCCTTGAAGCTTCTGGCAGCATGTCAACCTTCAGCCTGTTATATTTACATGTACACAGACTTTACATCTACACCTCCTCTCCTGCTCTTTCTTGCGTTCATCACTGATTCCCTCCTCTCTACAGTCTTCCCCTCATTCCTGTATTTACTTCCTGTATTTTCATCTCTGTCTCACCACCAAACTCCCTTTTTCTTTCTACCACTTCTGCTTTCTCTGACCGCCCTTAACATCTTTTGAAGTTATATGAAATCACTTTTTAACCTAATTTTAGATCCAAAAATAAAGAAATATATTTAAAGCCTTTGTTGCAGATGATGACTACATTAATTCAACCAAATTGTTGTGTGTATTTTAACACAAATCCTGTTTGGCTATAGGGAGCAGTAGCTTTTAAGTTGTGTCACAAAATCTAACAATACCTGCCACAATCCTGGAGGTGCACTTTTTATGAGCTGACAAAAATGTAAAAGAACGGAGCAAGAAAAATATGTATTAAATAACTGTTTGTGTTTAAGGTCTGTTTGTTAACACTTTAAATTGGCCGACTAAGTCGACTAAGTGACAGAACTGAAATGGAGAATCAACTAGCAGCATTTTTCGAATTTACTGGGTATTTATGTGCATATCAGATTTATCATCATACAATAAAAATTAATGACCAGATATCATTGCAATTTTTTTGGCCAAGACAAGCTGGAACATGCATTCTTATATACAGTGTTTTGTGTTGCAGCTGCTTTTTTCATTGACTTCATTGTGTATATGGAAGGTTCAAAATCCTTGACCGCAGCCAAACTTTAACTTAATTAACTAAACAGCTTTTTCAAACTGAGAAGTGAAAGTTGTGACCCAGGGCTTCAATTATAATCATCTTTTGCGATGCCCAGCCACTAACATACCATCGTTACCACAGGAATGCACAGACACAGTTTTGTTTACAGTGGTATGTGGCCCACCTCTATATAAAGGCAATAAAGGAAATTGTATTTATATATCACATATTTCAGTGCAAGTAGGCTCAATGTGCTTTAGATCGAGTAGCATAGAAGAGATATGTTGTGCATAAACTGTGTAAATAACGTGTGTGTTGGCAGGATGTGGATTAATATAACGGCTAAGAGAAACAATAGCTGACTTTAGATTATTAACTAGCAAATCCATGCCTGTTCCTTTGATATGGAGACATTTTTCTTTCATTTATTATGTTCAGATAAAATGTGCTTCGATCTTCCTGCGGTTTGTGTTTTGAGGGTCCAGTGGACAATGCTGTAATGTTGTGTCCAGCTCCGTAGAGACATTATCTACAATTATATCAATGAGTAACAGCGTTCAGCACAAATCAAAAGTTTCACAATGTTTGAAGATCTTGAATTTAACCCTTAGAGCTCTTCAGCCCAACTTCATTTTATGATCTGATAATTATATTTTCACACTAACCACCTGTATTAACGCATTGAGCCTTAAAATACACAGAAATCATCAAATCCGATTTGAAAAAATATACAATCTATTTGTTATCAGCAGATAGAAAAAAAAAAAGCATCGCCTGCCCCTCCCATCGTTATGTTCAGATTAATATTTTCGTACTATGAAATTAAAATAATTGTAGCTTCAGTTTTACAAGGCCTATCAACATGAAACAAGAACTGGTGGAGAGTTTCAAATCTGCACTTTTGGGTGAAATTGAGGGCGCTTTAGGTGACCTAGTTTTTTCTTGGCAACACTTTGAAGACGTCATGGGATCTGATCACGCCGGCATGATCATAGACTCCAGAGAGTTAAACTATTCTGACTACTTAGAGAAACACCAAAACACAACTTATACTACTGTTCTTCTCTCTTCTTCCCCCGCCCTCGCTCATATACCCCAACTCTCACCAACCTGTCTCTCTCCCTTGTGTTTCTGTGGGCGAGAGGCTGTCACCAGGGGGACCTGCTGTCATTGTCACCATGGGGATGGGCTCCACAGACCATCTCAATTACTGAGAGGGGCAATTAATAAGCATCAAAGCCTGGTTAATATTACACCGGCAGCACAGAGCAGGAACCTGGCCCACCTCGCTCGGGTCCATGAGAGATGGATCATGGAGAAGTGGAGGAAGACAAAAGAGCACAGGAAGGGGAGAGGATGGGAATAACGATGCAGAGACAGGAGAGAGGGAGGGAGATGATGAGAGGAAAGAGGCGGCAGAAGGGCGGAGGCAGTGAGAAAGACTGAGCTGAGCTACGCAAGCCTCAGTCTTCATCTGAACCGTAGGAAACATACAATCTGGTTGAATTCTGGTCTGGGTCTCACCACGGGTCCAATCTTTAATTAAACGCATCATACTGTGGAAGGTT
The DNA here is from genome assembly GCA_034769265.1 of Remorina albescens. Classification (NCBI taxonomy): domain Eukaryota; kingdom Metazoa; phylum Chordata; class Actinopteri; order Carangiformes; family Echeneidae; genus Remorina; species Remorina albescens. The sequence continues at coordinate 4,883,409 of CM068480.1, forward strand.
ATTTTGCTGTAACATAATTACTGTTTTACATTTTAATTCATGCCACCAATCAGTTTTCTGTCATGCTGCTTCTAAGGCTTTTTGTCGTTTTGGTTTGAAATGACTTCGATGGAAAATGCTCTTCCAGAGTTTCTTAACAATAACAATAAGCACACCAACATGCTCAAAATGGCAATGCTAATGTTTAGCAGCTGCAATAGCTTCAGTCTTTCATCTTTATATGTTACGATGTGTGACAGTTCATTCAGATATGTCTATTTAAACCTCTAAAGTGTGACTCACGACAGGGGAACGCTCATAAGATCATTAAAGCAATTAGGATTCATCATCTGGGAACCATGATAATCTGACATCTCATCATCTATCCACTCTGGGTCAAACAGACAATGGCTGTGGGCCTTTCATGAGCATGGCTTATGTATTAAACTTTTATTATCAGGGCTGTCAATGCATGGATCAACACAAAATTCACCAACAACAAATTTGTTTGAGCCAACCTATTAACTTCTGTGTTCTGCTCGTCCCAGAGATTGAACTTTACATCCTTCTCTCCCCACTGGAGACTGAGATTAGATGTAAGCAAGAGCATCAAGAGGAAGCAGATGAAAGAGGAGTTTAAGGCACACAAACCAGGGAAGATGAGGAAGATAATGGGTAACTTAATGTGGGGGGGGGGTACAGTAAGACGAGATGGGGAGTCATGGTTGGAGAGGGGGGAGGATGAGGAGATACAGGAGCCAGCAGTGAGTAATAGAGTAATGAAGGGAGGAGGGAACAGGGGAAGTGGGAGGGACTGTGTCGCTGTGAGGCAGCCGTATCGACGAGTGGGCCGAATGATCAATAGGATGTGGTCAATCAACAGAGTGATCCATATGCTGACCTTACTCTGGATGACTGAGGGATGAGATGTGTGTGTGTGTGTTTGTGTGTCAAGATCACATGCTAAAGCTGGGGATAATATTGGCAGACCAAAACAACTAGCTCTTTATTTCCTTATATACAGATCCACATGCGGCGACGTAACATCACAGGCCTGACGGCAAAGAAGATTTCACGATCTTCTTTTCCCGAAACAGATCAAAGAAACTTCAGTCCAACGCACTGTTTAGTTACAGTATATGTATCTCTTAATGTATATGGACCAGGTTGTGGCGAGGGGAGGGGGTTGGGCACCTCTTATTTGTTTCAATCCAAGGACGCAGGAGGAATTTGAGGAATTAAGGAAGGATGACTAAAGGCCGGACTTGATGGCCAAATCAGATCTGATGCAAGTTCAAACAGCTTCCATCTCACAGATACGGGAAGGAAATCTGCATGATTGAAGAAGAGAAAACCCAGCTTCTCCACACACACACACACACACACAGCAGACAGAGGACTACATTGTCATGTCACAGACCAAAACCAGACCAAGGTGGGCGACTGGCCAACACCTCATGCACAAAGACACAATTACAGTTTGACAAGAGATCTGCACGACTAAATTCACAGCTAAGTCACACGCTGCGGCGCTGCCCGAGAGAAGATGGAGGTGATGATGATGATGATGTTTGACGATGGTGGACGTTTACTGAGTTCAGTGAAGGGAATATGTTTTGCAAATGTACGGGCCAATAACTAACTTATCCAGTTTCATACTGTTTCATTCATCTTAATAAGCTTCACACAGTGAAGTGGCTGCCATGCAGATTTTAGGTTAAATAAGAGTGATGGTGTTCAGTATCAGTAAACCTCCTGTAAGTTGGATCAGTGCACCAGTACTGATGAGAAAGGCATTGCCACCTATTGGCCATGCTTTTGTTGTGTTGTCAGTTTCTGACAAAAGAATGTGTAAAAGGGAAACAAATTAGTCTCACATCTGAAAAAATTAGTTTTGGTTTGATGCTCAGTGAAAGCTTGGGGTGAAGGTGGACCAGTTCTACAGATCGCTGCATTATCTGTCCAATATCCTAAAACTTTGAAGTTCACACAACACACAGTTACACATCAGACACCTACCCAGTCTTCATAGTGCCTGGTCCCGTTCTGCAGCAGATCCTCCAACTGGATGGTGCAGTTGGCCACAAAGTCATCATATCCGATGGGCGCATCGTGGAAAACGGACAGCTCCAGACTCCTTCCCTCATGGACCTCGGTGCAGAACTCCTGGTGCCAGGCAGGGCTGTTGGTCTTGGTCCTGGTGGCGGTCTGGCCCAGCCGGGTCTGGTCCAGGTTCAGGGCCAGGTAGGGGTCCAGCAGGAAGGAGCCGCTCTTCCCCACAGCATGACGCAGGGCCCATGGGGTGGGCTTCAGGTCCACGGCCTCACACACTCGCACCTTCAACAGGCCACTGAACACAGGCATGGCTGCAGGCTGCTGGGATGTGTGCGTGTGAAAGGATGAGGGTGGGTGTGTGTGTGTGTGTGTGTGTGTGTGTGTGTGTGTGTTTAGGCTAGTCTGCCTGTTCCTGCTCCTGTACACAGAGTGTTTCCTTTCAATGAGAGGGGTCACTGCACAGTCCTGCTACATCCCATAATTCCGCTGGCTCCTTGGACTCTCAGTCTAGTAAAGCCATATCAGACCACTGTGTGATCCACACACACCAACAGACACGCAAAATTCACACACACACACACACACACACACACAGTTGCGGCTGATGGGTCCCTAAAACACGCAGTATTACCGCAGACTCACACCCTTCAGGGGTCGCTGACTGTTGGCTCCCCCCCGCCCCCCCCCCACTACCTCCGAGCGGCTGTCTTGTTTGTTTATGGTCGGTCCGGTGCGCCAGACCAGACTCCAGACCAAATCGGCTTCAACAGGCCGGGATATAAAGGTCTGGGAGCGGGGAGTGCGGCCGTACGGGCTCCGGTTTGGGTTCCGGCGAAGCCCCGGAGCCTCCCCTGCGGTCGTTGTGTGTCTGTCCCGGCTCAGGGTGGGAGAAAGCGGGAGCAGCCGCGCCTAGCCATCCGGGATTGGTGCTCCGCTTCCAGCCCGTCGCTGGGATAAGCTCCTCGGTACCGCGATATTAGCGCCTTCTCCCGGAGACCAATGTCTTCAATCCAATGCGGTGTTTCTCTCTCTTCTTCTTCTTCTGCTTCTTTTTGCGGGCTCACAACCACCACCGATACATCACGGGCTTTTTTTTTTTCAGTTTTCGATCCTTGCGCGCGCGCCCCGCTTCCCTTCCCCAGTCGCCAGAATGTGTGAGTGAGCGCGAGCTGCAGGAAATGCGCAAAACGCGTCACCCGCGCTGCCGGACTCTCGAGCCGGATGAGAGAGAGAGAGAGAGAGAGAGAGTGTGTGTGTGTCTGTATGTGTATGTGTGTGCAGAAGAGGTGTTTTTTTTTGGGGGGGGGGGCTCGTGAGACCAAAAGTGGGGATGGAATTCACCCGCAGGCATGGAGCGTGCGCGTGCGTGTGTGCCATGATGGCCAGACAGCCAATAGAGCCAGTCAATCAGTCAGTCCCTGAGCACGGTCACAGACAGCGTGCACGCACGCACACACACAAAAACACAGGCAGGCAGCACAATATGAGACAGTCTGAAGAAACAACAAGAACACAATGACAAGTTGCTGCAATAAAACATGACAAAATGTAGTTTCCTCACCGGCCTCCTGACCAAGAGGTGGAGGAGAATATAACGGGGGGGGGGGCAGATGGTGGAGTGAGCAGCCCGGACACACACCTCAGAAACCGTCCGTTTTATTTAACATAATATAACAAAAATAAATGTATTATCACATAACTATAAATTACATAACATCACACTTGTTCGTTTGCTGGTTGATCGGTCACAGTCACAATGAATGGCATGTGGGTCGTAATAGCAACTGTCACTCTCCATCATGAGCTGTGATTTGAGTGTCCTCAGTTGTCTCAGTCTCACTATGTAGAAGTTTATGATGAGCATGAGTGCTGAATGTGCACAAGTCATATCTGAGCTGATAAATCTGATCCTGTCCCCTCCTGATCCTGTCCCTTTCTGATCCTGTCCCCTCCTGGTCCTGTCCCCTCCTGATCCTTTCCCTTCCTGATCCTGTCCCCTCCTGATCCTATCCCCTCCTGGTCCTGTCCCCTCCTGGTCCTTTCCCCTCCTGGTCCTGTCCCCTCCTGATCCTGTCCCCTCCTGATCCTTTCCCCTCCTGATCCTGTCCCCTCCTGATCCTTTCCCCTCCTGGTCCTGTCCCCTCCTGATCCTTTCCCCTCCTGGTCCTGTCCCCTCCTGGTCCTGTCCCTTCCTGATCCTGTCCCTTTCTGATCCTGTCCCCTCCTGATCCTTTCCCTTCCTGATCCTGTCCCCTCCTGATCCTGTCCCCTCCTGGTCCTGTCCCCTCCTGATCCTTTCCCTTCCTGATCCTGTCCCTTCCTGATCCCTTCCCCTCCTGATCCTGTCCCCTGCTGGTCCTTTCCCCTCCTGGTCCTTTCCCCTCCTGATCCCGTCCCCTCCTGATCCTGTCCCCTCCTGGTCCTTTCCCCTCCTGGTCCTGTCCCCTCCTGATCCTGTCCCCTCCTGGTCCTGTCCCCTCCTGATCCTGTCCCCTCCTGGTCCTGTCCCCTCTTGGTCTAATGTACCTTTAAATTGCCTCAGGAGTCCCATGCACTCACTCAAGCAAAGACTCTCAGAGGGACTCAGTTTCTCAGCCAGACTTTATATCCACACTGGCCCAGCCCACTTGTTTTCCTCTGGTTGCCATGGCCTTCTCTCAAGTCCAGTCTCCACCCCTGCTCATCTAGCTCCACTGGTCTTTCAAGTGCAGCTACTGTGTCAGTACACGCAACACGTTTTGATAACAAAAAGCGCAGCTGTGAAGGTGAGCTGCTTTTAAAAACATTTTTAAACTTCAGATCTCACTTTTAGGATCATGTCATTGTCATCTCAAAACATACTGAGGAATCAAAAGTCTGTGTGGACAAGAGTGGATTCAAACGGGCACAAGAATAAAGTTGGAAATACACAAATAGAAGAAGAAGAAGTTGTTTTTAAGTCACTAAAATTTTTTTCTTTTATTTAGATAAATTAACTTTGTTGTTTTCCATCACAGTGAATAACTTTACTCTTTGCACAGGTGGGAGAAGAGAGCAGCTCACATGCAGCAGCCTCTACCTCATCAGGCCTGGTCCGCTGCGCCACCTACTGGCGTGCATGACGTGTGGTCGAATTGATGACGTTTCCAGGACGTGACGTTGTGGAACGCTGTGTTCAAGGATCTCTCGTAAATTTAAGCTTCAGAAGTGTGTGTGTGTGTGTTTCTTTATTTACATTGAGGTGGCTCAGTGTATTAATTTCTTTGGATTTTTTAATTAGCCAATTTTTACCTCTCTGTGCCTCAAACAATGATGTTAATGAGGGATTTGAATCTATTTTTTGGTGGAACTGCAATAATTCACAAATATCTTAATCATGCCAATCATATGGTTCTACTGCTTTTTTCTCCCAAAGCATAAAGTTTGGGTCATGCTAGCTTCATTTTCAATCATATATGTCATATTTTATATGATTTTGGGGTTTTTTCTTTTTCAATAAAAAAAAACAACTTTTCAATGAAGTAGTTGAGTAAAATAAATGTTTTCCTTATATGTATAGTGATTCTCAGGGTGATAAATAAAGTTGTGATGGTGGTGGGAATCCTGTTGAAACTTCTGGCCCTCGACAAAGTTAGTAGAGTGACATCTGGTGGAAAGACTGGAAAGCAACATTTTTATTTTTCTATTTTCAATTATTTCTCTAGTTTTAGTCTCTGTAGGCTTCTGTGATATAAAACAGACCTGTGTGTAAGAATTAAATCTGTTATCCTTTTGTTCAGATAACAAACATTAAACATATTTTTTACTGTCCAAAAAGTGATAAAATAAATACCTGTATGATGGATTGTATTGTCCAAAAAGCCTCAATATTAAATATGTTTGCTGACACAAAATATGAATCTAACTTTTTGTGTAGCTTAGGTTTAGTGTCCACTGTGGGGTTGTGTGTTTTATATACTTTGGGAGAAAAATACATAGTAAATTGGATCCTACGTCTCCTGTTGAGTCAGAGATATCACACAATGCACAAGCTCCAAAGAGAAGCCACAGACGGAGGGGGGAGAAGGCTCTGACGGAGATAATTTATTCACCATGAATTCACTATCTATATATCTTTGGGTTTTGAACTGGGTTTGTTTATTTTCTTTTATTTTGGGGTTTTTTGCTTTCAACAAAACAAGATGTCTTTACTCATCAAGTGGGCCCATGATTGATTATTTACATATTTCCTTATATGCAAAAATTTAACATTCAATAGCCACAACTAGGAAAATTATTAGATGTATGGATAATGAAAACAATTGTTATATGCAACCTAATACGTGGATAAGTAACAATAATGTGATTCGTGGAAGCAAGACATGTTAGTGTGTAACAGCAAAAATCAAAAGATGAGAGATCACTCTTTTGTAAGTGTAAGAAAAAGCATCAAATCCTCGCATCCAAGATGGAATCAGAAAATTACTGTTCAATTTTCAGCGGACCTTTCAGTAAACAGAAACACTGTGCATCCAGTATTTCAACATTTAAAACTAAATTGATTTACTTATTCATTACTTCTAGATTTTTCAACGAAGGATAATTTTTTTGCAGAAAAACTATATCAGATGAAAATTATTATTGAGAGCACAGAAATTTCATAAATCTTAAAATATCTTGAGAGGGGCTCCAAACATTTACACTTTCATATTCAATCTGTTCTTTTGAACAACCTTTTTGTGCTAAAGTTCATTCATGTCATATCTCTTTTCCAAAATATAGTTTAGTGAATTCACTTTGCACATGGGCCTCAATTATGCTCAGATGAAAACATACTTTTTCTTGACAGCAGTAGCAGCAGCTGCCTCCTGCATGTGTTTGGACTCTGCCTGGACATCTTGACCTCTCTGCACTCCCTCCTGACTGAAGACATACAAGGTTTATTCCTTCTAGCTGACACTAACAATATCAAATGTGCAGTGTAGAAGATGGAATGTGAATGTGCTGAATGTGTTGAAAAGTGTGTGTGCCATTTCAATTAAATCAGTGACCTTTGCAGTTTAAAGTGTGAAAAGAAAGGAAAAGAAAAAAAGTTCATTTTCCCTCATGCAGGTGTCAAAACTCCATCATCGAGGTTTTCGCTGGATTTGTATGAGCCATTATTTGTGACAGTACTTGAGAGATTTAACAGGATATGTATTTGGTGGTGTTTCGTTGGAATCTAACGTATGGGACGGTGAAGCAGAAACTCTTTTTCCGCCCACCAACTACACCACAAGGACATTTGAAGTTTCCGCTCTGTAGAATTTACACAGATTACCGATGTTATTTGTGCAGTTCAACAGTTTCACTACAACTTGGGATTTGGAATCTAAAGAGCAAATCAAAATTTATAAAACTGGAGTTGTGGTAAGAAAAGAAGATTTTTTTTTAACCTGCTCATGTTGTCCAGTTCAGTTGGAGCCCTCAATGGACGTATAGTGACTGATGGGGAACTCAGATCTTTCACATATTAATAAGGATAATTCTCAGATGGCATATTATAGGATGAAGACATATTGTCCGATTGACTATTATGTGGACAGTGTTATTAAAAAAAGAATGGGCACAGTTACCATCATAAATTAAATAACTTTATTCATATATAAAATACCAAAACATTTACTCAGAATGAATTTGAACATGTGTACATGGTGTGTGATGTATCATCATACACAGGCTGAACAGTGAAATCTGTTAACTTTAAATAAAGTGGAAATCAAGGTAAAGAAACAACAACAACAGCAACATCAAAAAGAAGAAGAAGAAGAAATATAAAGATCAAAAACATGCAAACAGACAAACAGGGAGGTAGCCTTCAGTGCTGATTGTCTAAAGCAATGGACATCCAGGGTGTCCCTCAAGGGCGTCTAAAGAAACAACTAGTTCCATTAAAAAAAAAAAAAAAAAAAGAAAAAACGAACCACAAATGACAATAGATTAGAGAGAATAATTATGTGGGGTCCCTGAGTTAAAGTCCTACAGGGGTCCACAGCTTTTTGTCTTTTTAAGTAGGCTGGTGGTGTAAACTGAGTCAAAACATGTGCAATGTCACCATCCAGTGATGCAGCCGAGTCTGATCGGCAGCTGGACATTATCTACATTATCTCAAGAAACAAAAGAAAAAGACCAAATCTCCACGTAACCTGTGTTCACATCATCTGTGATAACATCTGGGATAAAACTGTTTCATACCCTGAAAGTTTATTGCAAACCAAACTCTGACCATACCTGATCCATCCCTCTCTGGTAATCCACGTCGGACCATCACAGGCCTCTATCAGTCCATTTGACAGATTAAAAGTCTCAGACGTCCAAATCAGAGTCACTGTCTGTTACTGAGAGAACAGTCTGTCCATCTGTACGCTCTGTGCTCCCGTCTGGACTGCACTCTCCTCCACTAAGTGCCCGTCCACCTTCTGGACACATCCGGTGGTGCTGCAACCTGGAGAAGAAAGAGATATTTTAAAAAGGACAACCAAAACTTCCCAGATAATTTTATCATTTCAGAAACAAAACCAAAATAAAACTCCCAGAAATAAATTATATAAAAATCCTTATGGCAACACATCATTAGAAACAACAAAAACCTCTCAGCCTATACATCCATAGTCAGCTATTTGCACTCACTCATGCATGTTTTGCCTTCACTAACAGGATGGTCGACCCAAACACTGACCCTGAAGCAAATTATAGTAAAAGAAAGGAGTAGAAAGCTCAGGCAGGGCTAAGTGACGGAGAGAAAACAAAACCCTACAAGCTGAATGGCCGTGCGCTTTTACGCATGAATGGCCCTCTTTGGCACAACCTTGGCTGCCTGTGGAGAAGAAATGGCTTCTATGACTGACTGAATAATAGTGCTAAGTAGTTGAGTGATCAGTTAAGAGAGTGAAGGGAGATCTTGGACACAGTATTGTCAAGATTTTACATTATTTTCATTCTATGTCAAGAAAAAAAAAAAAAAAGGCGCAAATCATCAGTTTCTTTCTGCTTCCCAGAAGTGACAAAGGACAACTTGTTGAAGTCGCAGTCACCGACCTGTTTTTGGCCGCCGCCGCTCGGTCTCTCTGTCTCCGGTTTTTGAACCAGTTCCCGACCTGGGTCGGTGTGAGTCCGGTGGCGTGCGCCAGCTCCCGCTTCTTTCCGGGGTTCGGGTACGGGTCCTGGAGGTACCACTCTCTCAGCAGGCCCCGGGTGCGCTCCTTGAAGCAGTGCGTCTTCTGCTCTCCGTCCCAGATGGTCCTCGGTAACGGGAACTTCTTCCTCACTCGGTATTTGTCCACCGGGCCGAGCGGCCGTCCACGGAGCTTTTCCGCCTCGCGGTAATGAGCCTCGAGCCACATGGCCTGCAGCTTCCCGTGCGAGGCGCGCGTGAAGCGGTGCGTCTCCAGGATACGGTAGAGCTCGCGGAAGCTCCCGGTGTGGTAGGCCACCACGGCGCGCGCCCGCTGCACAGACTCGTGCTCGGAGATTGAGTCGCGGCCGTCTACGGTAGCCGGGAGGGACCAGAGGAACCGGGCCAGCCGCTCGACGTCTCCAGTCTCCTCCAGAGTCTCACACACGCCGGCGATCTGCGCGGCGGAGAAGCAAAGTCCCGGGAGGGTGACAGGAGGGCAGGCGGAGGGGGGGTCCTCCGGGGACCGGGAGCGGGCCAGGGTGGGGGTCCCATCAGAGAAAGGCGGCAACAGGAGACGGGAGGCTGAGAAAAAGTCGAGCGGTGACCTGAAAACCATCCGGATGACTGAGTGAAGCCCAAAGAGAGACGAAAGGAGTTTCAGAGAGTGTCTGACAGAAATCTGCTTCAGTCCGACTCTTTAGTTCACCTGGACTCCGGGGGGGACTCTGACTCCCAGTCCTCATTGGACACTCCGGGGCTGATGCGGGGTTGTCATGGCAGCGCTGTCAATCAAACAGGATTTATCTCGCTCCTTTTAAACACAAGCTGGACACAAAGTCCCCTTTGAGCTGCCATTCTAATGTTTCCCGTTTCATAAAACAGGAAACAAATGATTTGCCAAAAAGTGAAGTCATTTCTGAACAATTAAAGGTCACTTCCCCGCCTTTTCAGGAGCAGTACAAGAGATGAGACGTGACCATCAGTTCAAATCAGTTCAAAAAGCTGGCTGATTGACCCCCCCAAAATAAAAAAAATTAAAAGAAATAAGGACTGGCACTACAGTTACACATTTTATCTTGGTTCAGGTGTCACACAGACTCTTTGTGTGACAAAGAGAGGAAATACCTGAACCATGAAGAGTGGCAAGAAATCATTTAGAAAATCTTCAGAAGATAACTTATGTCATTTCAGTGAGTGGTTGGTTAACAATTTGCTTTTACATTGCTTTGTAAATTTGCTATCATTTTTAGAAAATTGCAAGCAAAATTGTTGTTTTTATGGGTGAACAATTCAGCAAGATTGCCGAATTAAAACCAATTTAAGACAAATTTTCTGTCCTTACATCACAAAGAGCATCAGTAATGTGATCCTGCATACAGATACACCACAACAAAACTATTAAAGAGGACAAAATAGATGACTAACAATTCTAAAAAGCAACAAAGGATATTTGATGATGACGACAGGTATTTGGAGATGAAGGCCTCACCAAAGTGGACTGAACCAAACTGACATCAGCGTCTGTTATCGGTTAAATCTCATAACCTTCCTGGTCCTGTCCGTAAGCTGCTTGCATCATTAATAGCAGTAATGTGGATGGCGCCCGGTGTGATTGGAAATCTCACCCCAACCTGAAAGCGTATGTTTCTCTAAGTGGTGTCCCGCCACTCTAATCACTTTTCTGTTCTCTAATATCCATAAATTCAGAGATACTAAGCCACGCTCCGGCTCCATTCTGTTACCTTGGATTAACATTGGCCCTATACAACCCGGCTAACATTAGTCTAATAGAGCAGCATATTCAATCAACATTAACACATTTTAGTTGCCCTAGGCCATATGCTTTGGAGTGTGGCACCCTTTGTGCAGCATTAGGATGTGTGTGTTTGTGTATGAGGGAGAAAAAGAGAGAGAGAAGAAGAAGGTCATGAGTGAAATATGAGCAGCAATTAGATATTTTTGGCTCAGCATACAAAAAACTAAAAAAAAAACAAAACACAATTTCCTACATTTATCATGCACTGTGGCATCATGTTTTGTAACACGCACGCACACACACACACACACACAGACAAACTCATCCAAATGCCACATAGTGCAGATGTGTTGGGCGTGAAAAAGGGGGTCACCCGGCTTAAAGGGGTTAATGCCAATTACCTCAAGAGACAGATGTCCCTACATGGTGGTGTGTGTCGAGTTTGTGTGCCAGTTTTTGACCCTGGATGATGCGTACGCTTCATTCAAGCCAATCTCTTGCTTTAGTAAATGAAAAGAAACAGAAAGCTATGCAGTAATCATCATACTGTATATTTTTATAAAGTATGTATACATATCATTTGGAAACAATGTCTGCATGAGCTGAAAATAATTTAACCTTGGAAGAAAATTTGCAACGATCGAGATGTTTTGCTAATGTGCATTCTGAAATGTACAGAAACAGGGGAAAACCAGCATGACCCGAGGGAGAACACAGGAAGAGCAGCAGCTTCTGGGGAGTTCAGCCAAAGGTCAGATGGACACAACCACAGGGAGAGTGAGTTCCTGCTCGATTGATCACAGCCAACATCTGTACTGTACGTACATAAATATTATACTTTCTTCAGTCAAATTCATCAGGTGATAAAACCAACTTTCCGTCTTAACTCGTATTTTCATGAAAATATATTGTAACAGAGGGAGTATGTGCACAACTGCAGAGCAGCATCAGATATTGCAAATTCCAAGAAGGCTGCAAAGTGATTTCAAGTCAAGACAGCAGGATTGTCATTTCACCAATTTGGAAGTATACAGCTGAATGAAATGGAAATGTCACTCCTCCCACCAAAGTGCACGAAAGAACACAGAGACAGGACTGAACCGTTCAACTCGCCGCACAAACCCTAAAAAAACTTCACAGAGCTGATTTAACAGGATTCTGCGGATTAATTTTCAGCCGAGAAAGCTGCTCCAGTGTCTGTTGTGTTTGCCTGCACAACATAGAGACATTCACGCTGAGAGGCTCATCCCCCTCTACTCGAAATGCCTGAGTCCACAGAGGATGTTCCTGCAAAATGTTTCTGTGTGTGCTGTAATAGCAGAACAATCGATACACACACCCACACACAACTGTCTCTGTGCGACAGTCATGGCCAGAGCTCCTCCAAGCTGAAAGGACATTCTTCTAATCGAAGCAGGAAGGACACACCAAAACACACTTGAGGAAATATACACGAGATGTGTGTGTGTGTGTGTGTGTGTGGGTGCGTTGATGAGGTGACAAGTGTGTAATAAGGGGGCCAATTCAGTTACTTCAGCTCTGCCTCCTTTCAGCTGGAGGACAATTAGCAGGTAGGAGAAGGGAAAGCAGAGCTGAGTGAAAGAAGGTTGATGAAACATCACGGCTGGCTCGGGGAAAACAGTGAGGAAGTGAATCGCCTCTGCGTGTCCTTATCCCCCCGCAAACAAAAGCCCTGCTCCTAATTAACCCCTCCACAACTTAACACTGACCTCTTAAGCCCTGAAACTTTAACCCCCTCACCCTGCCTTATGGAAGAGGCAGTGCGCCCCCACCGCCGCCAGCTCCACCTAAGGTCTCCTCCTCGTTAAGCCACTAATCACTTCCTGAGTCTTTATTGTGCTTTTGTGCTCTTAGAGGCTCCAGGAGAGTCTGGTGCTCATTGGTACCCTAAAAATAAGAAAGGGGGGTAAATGTAGCACACCAAGAAGGAGGAAAATTAAGACCTGGAATGTGGGAAGGGGTGTGTGTGTGTTTTTATGATCTGATCGCAAACTATTAGAGTTGCAGATATTTGGAAAATTAATTACTGCCACAAGAATCCCTCTAAAGCTGACAAATAAATATTTTTCATCTTGTTTCAATTTCAGTTTAATTAATTTGAAAAACAGGATTAATCTTCCTCACTTTCAAACAAGCACGCAAATGTTTATGGAATAGCTTTACTTTACTTTGTGTGTGGCCGCCATTTGACCACATCTTGACCTCTGTCACAAAAACGCAGAGGAGAACAGGTACTCAAGTAACTGTACCTGAGCAACTAATCCTGCTCCCTGATTGGCCTGTAACTCAATACCTGGAAGTTAATCCCGCTGTTTTCACTGGCATGGTGTGAGTGCTCAAACAGCTGGAGAGTTCTTGCAGAAAAAAAAATAGAATAAAAATGCGTGCAAACACATAACCGAGTCTGCGCCACACAAACACACACAGACACTCATAAATAAGCACCTACACATGACAGATGGATGACACAAACATTAAAACACAAACACCTTACAGATAGACGAACAAACAAAAATAATCAGATAATTTGACAAATAATTTCCAGGCTGCTTTAAACCTATAGCTTAGCCCAGCTGGGCCAGATGTAAAGGCAGTAATTACATCATTATCCTGTGTGTTGTTAGTGTCATCTCACTGCTCAGGGTGATTTTAATTAATACCTTGAATGAGACAAACAAACTCTCGTAGCCAAAAATACAAACAGCTGGAGCCTGAACAAACGTCTGGCTGTTAGGCTTTCTGTGGCAAACACACACAATCATACAGATGTAACAACACACACACATAGTGCAATGAAAAACACCAAAAACACGTCACTATCACTATGTTCCAGTTACATCTTCATGCAAACTCTCTGGGTTTAGTAATAAAAGAGGGAAATTAATTAAATTAAACTCCATGCGTGGATTTGTTCTTCAGCTCAATATTTTTGATTTGTTGCGTGATGATCTGTCATCACTTGTCCTTAAAATGAATCGTCATATTGTCCAAAGCAGCAATGACGGAAACAACTTAGAAGAAAATTCACATGTACATCAACAACAGACATGTTCAATTTTTAGAACCCCTTCAAAGTTTTGCAACATAAAAGACACTAAAAGATAAAATAAATAAATTAATTAAATTCTTTAAATCGCACCTACAATATGATGACAAAACAATAACAAGATACACGTTTAGATGAATTCACCTTAATTGTAAATATATTTGTATGTGGGCTCTTTTATTCTAAGCTTTATGTTTCCATTTACGCACACTGACTGAATCAATATTTTTATTAATAATCTATATGCAGTAAATGATCTTACACAACAATGTGCCTGCAACAATTTATATATTTACATAGCTATATTATGAAATTTGTACCAACATCGATCTTCATCAGTCCTGATTGTGGCCGGTTTAAACACATGAAGGTGGAAAATGAGTTAGTACAATTCATTCGCAGTATATTTCGATTGATTGTATTTATTTCCTGCATAACGTTTTGTATTTATATTCCTTTTTGATATAAATTTGATATTTCAAATGACATATTTTGAGCAAAAGAAGGAAGAAATGTAGGAGGATGAAGACGAAAAAGCCTGATGCGGCAGATAAAAAGTGGGACAATGATGCAGGAATTAAATTAAGGCCAAAAGAGAATGACATGAAATGAAGAATGAGTGACAAGAAAAGGCTGGAAAAAAAAAAAAAAAAAAAAGGAGGGTTTGCTCAAATCAAGGGAGGAAAGGGGAGGAAGGGGGAGGAAAGCTGGCCCCTGTCTAGTGTGGATGGGGGTAATCTGGTCTAATCTTCTGCATGTTAACCTATCTGAGCAGCAAGAGCCAGATTATCCCTCTAACAATGGCCACACGCTCATCTGCTAAATTACTCCACTCAAAATCATATGCTGAGACACACAAATACACACACAATTCAGGCTCAGACACACACCCACGCAGATTTCAGGGCCCCATCAGTATTCATATTTGGCCATGTATGAAAATTGGACTCCTTTGAGCTCTCATTTAGAGCATTAAAATCAAACTCCGAGAAGAGGTGTCTCGTTTGAAACCCGCAGAACTACCCAGTCACCACTTCACTCACCCCGCAGTTACAGGTCCTCTGCTGTGAAAAGGCAAGAGTGGGTGGAAGAGGAAGAACTCGAGTGAAAGCACTGAAACAGGTTCAAAAAAAAAAAAAGAGAGAGAGAGTTGGATCAACAGCGAGGGAAGAGAGAGAAACACCACCCTGCTGACAAAGCAATTCAGCCATTGGTTTTTTTCATTTGGCACATATTCTTTAGCGTGTCGGGGTCATCAGGTCAGCCAACCTTCGGATGTGGAGAGCGCAGCACAGGCAATGAACAGCTTCACTGCCCTTTCAGGAAAGGAATGAATAAACACAAAAAACAGAAATATATTATATAAATAATGTAACACAGAAAAGGATCTGTGTGCGAAGCATATGTGCCCTGTAAATGCAGTTTCTAAATCAGCTGTGGCCCCAGGTTAACGGTTGTGAACTGAGAAGCTCTAAAGTTTTCACAGAAGCTGCAATCCATTCAAATAAGAGCAGAAAGGCCGATTTAAGAGAGAGGCAGGAGGCAAGAATAGTAAATAAGCCTCTGCAGCCACACTGAGGCTGTACATCGGAATAGAGACGCTAACATCTGGATGTTTGTGGTGACAGAATTTCAAGGTTTAACAGATTGAGCATGTTTCTGACCTTGGTTTAGTTTTGTACCAAACGTGCTGACATTGGTGTCCTTAAACACAGTTGGAAGAACAGCTGAGGCTGATGGAAGCGGACTTAGTCCACAGGTATACAACAAAGTACTGAAACTTAGTTTACTCTACTTAGTATTTCCAGTTTTTGCTCCTTTATGCTAAATTTCAGAGTGGAATATGGTGTTTTCTATTCTACTACATGTATTTGACATGTAAAGCTAAATATGAAACTAACAGAAATTTACCATTCATCTTATTGAGGCTAAAGAACATACATACACAGCTTTTGCGCATAAACAAGAACTCCTCAGAACACACAGAGATGTAGAGATATTTCAGCTTCATATTTCTAAATGAAAACTGATGAGGCATTAAAGGAAAAGTTATCAACTCCTCAGAAAATATGCCCTCTGGAGATCATGAATATATGTACCAAATTTCATGTAAATCGTTGGGTCATTATATAAAGTCATGTAAACATCTTGCCTGAAAAGAAATGTGTATATTAAACAGAAAAGGGAAAGGCGGCCAATTTGCTGTTTTATGTGGTGGAGTTCTGTAAAAACAAATTAAAGTGAAAGAGATTAAAGATGAAGCGAGCAGTGGAGCAAAAAACACAGTTTTAACAGGTCAATGTCTTTTGTTTTTTAATATCAGGCTTAATGTGGATTCAGCGGGTGAACCGGTGAGAAGGCGCACGCCGTACCCCACCATCATCAAATTAAATTCACCCCCCAAACACACACACCACCACTGTAATATATTTGGCTCGCTCATTCGCACTCTAACACACATGCTCTACAATCCCATAATCCCACTCCAGATTGAGAACACCTTTAAGATACGATGTGATTATGATTAGGGATTATGATCAAATTATGACAGAGTGACAGATTAGACAAGGGTTACGTGTGTGTGTTTGTGTGTGGTGTATGCAGCACATACAATAATTTTTCAAAATGTAATCCATTTTTTTTTTTTTTTTTTTTTAGATGACATTTATTCTGAAAAGTGAGAAAAAGTAGGACTAGTTGAGAAATTAAAAAAGTCACGATGTGATGTGTGATAATTCTGCCCTTCAGATGATAGCTGCAGGAATCACAGGATTTACTGTGATGGAATGGATCACTTTCAAATCTAAAAAAATTATTCTTCAGCGCACAACATTTCTAACTACCAAACTTCAAAAATGACGTTTTGAGAAATCCAGTTAAAAGGCATCCAAAGTCACTCTCACTTTGAACAAGTTTCTTTTTTTTTTTTTCTGGGACTGTGTTGTCAGATTAATTTGTCAACTGCTTTTTACAACATCAAGACTGAACTACATCAACCATTTGTGTCTTTTTTATTTTTTCCTTCCTAAATGTACTTTTGTGGTTCAGGTTTTTGACGGATATGTGAACTGGAAATGTTTTTAAAATTTGTTGTTTTTTCAAAATACATTTAGCCATATTTCCTCCAATTTGAGAAGGATTTTTACGGATGTTCACACAACTACTTCCCTTGATCATGTGCAGTGTTAATTTGTCCTGGTTTCATTTGTGCGTGTGTGTGTGTATATGTGTACACACCTTAAACACATTTACCCTGAACCAGCTCTTCAGCCTGGGGATGGAAATATTTTACTTTGGGCTTGTGCGGCAGCCGTTGACACAGGAAAGAAGAATTTTCTGATATTCAATAGACTCATTTGATATCCGAAAATTCCAGCCACATGTCCTGCAGTCAGTCAAGAAATTGGAAGTGAAAAAGAGGCCTCTACACAACCGTAACAGCCCAAAAATGTCTTAATAAAGTAGGTGAAAACATTTAAATCTGGAACAAAAACCATGACCTTGCTACAAAAAGAAGGAATACTGAGTACTGACTTAGTCGGGTGGCCAAACTTCTTAGCAGTGCAGATAAACGTATAATTTTAATGGTTTGTATTTACTGATCATTTACTAAAAATCTGACAAATATTGAATTTGGAACAAATTTTGGCTGTGAAGGGTGGAGTTTAGAGGCAGGTAACAAATGGTGAGGTCTCTGGTCACATTTAAACCAGGAAAGTTGCAGTTCGATTTTCTGTAGTGGCGTTTAACTACTTGCCCATTGGGATTACACATATTTTTGTTTTTACACACCTTTGATTTTATTTTAAAATTTCTTTCTGTGCTGCAGTTCTCACGGGAGTTAAAAGACCTGAAGAAGATTCTTGACTTCATACAAGGCTCAAACGCTGAGGTTCACTTCAACAGGATTTCTGCAGCTGGTAGGAGTTTGGTATCTTAACAGGGTGCTGACAGATGCACAGCCTTCACTAGAAAACCTTTCATCCTATAAAGTAGTGATTAGAAACATAAGACAAAACAAAACCGTTGAAAATGGAAAATATGGAGGCTGCAGCTTTCTATATGACTGATAACTGTCATGTCTTTTTTGTGAATTTGTTCTGAAAGTAAGACAAACAACCGCCTCCATGAAACCACACCAACGTACACAAACATCCACAAATAACAAGACTAGTCTTATTAAAATACGCAGCCACCGCTGGGTCCTTGGCAGGTATTTTATTTCATATATAGACGCTTTCTGTAATCAAATGTGAGTGCAATCAAACAACAGCAATACAAACATTACCAATGCAGTCTGAGAACCAGGAACAGGGTTAAAACAGGGAGTTCACTCACTCTACACAGCGAGCAGCTAGTAACCTCATGGACAACATAAAAAAAACAAAACAAAAAAAACTTTCCCCTGTCAGGACAGTGCGCTGTCATGTGTACCTCCAACTGTGATGGCAAAGAGAGAGGTGGGGAAGGAAAGGAAGTCCAAACAGTGATACAACAACCTCCCCACCCCAACCCACCACCTCACCTCCATGAGTCCAACTTGCACTCGGCTCTTCAGTAAACTAAATAACCTCCCATTTCCCCCCCCATCATGATTATCATCGTCATCATCCTAATTGTATCAGCAAAAATGGAAAGAAAAAAAAAAAAAAAAATCCACTGCTTACATGGCAGGAGCCAATCAGATCCCAGAGGTCCTTCAGGTTCAGTCAGTCTTAACCAATGGCAGTCCATCCGGGTTGACGAGAAAACCATGTAGCTGCACATGTAGAACCAAAGTCCTCATGCAGTGCCCTGCGAAGGTGGCACATCACATACGTGCACAGGTGGAAGCAAGGGGTAGGTGGGGCGCTTATGATGTCGGTGTCCCTGTGTGTGTTAGAGAAAGAGTGTATGTGTGTGTGTCTTTTAAGAGGGGAGAAGCAAGGGTGTTAGGCAATTATCAGACCCAGGAGCACGAAAAGGAAAAGAAAAAAACAAATGTCCAGGAGAAGATGAATTACATATAAAGTCTTTATCCACCGTCTGACTTCTCTTGGCCCTCCGTGAAACACTCACAAACTCATCTCTCACACATACAAACACACACAAATTATAGGTCCTCATGTCATTGTGAAGTCAGGTGTTCAATGTCAACATTCAAATAAAAAAAAAGGAAAAAACAAAACAAAACAAAACAAAAAAAACACCTCAATGGTAAAAATCATCTCTACCATCACAATGCTTCAGTTCATAAAATCTTGACATGTCTGAAAAGTGATTTTGTTTTTCCTCCGGGCTTAAAGCAGTATGCATGTGTGTAGTTGTTGTCGTTTGTCGTCTTTGTCCCACTGCTGCAAACACGCACGCACGCACGCACCCACACATGCACAACCAACATACGCACACTCACGCACTCCAACACACACCACATGTCCTCTTTTTAGTGGAGAAAGACATGGCGCTATGGAGAGACACTCCTCTGGGCGGATACACCGATCACCAGGAGGAGACGGAGGGTCGTTGCCACGGCTACCAGGGGTCCTCCAACTCACCGGCACTCTGGGTGTGTAAAAAAAAAAAAAGAAAGAAAAAAAAAAAGAAAAGAAACGGAGAGATGTGCGTTAGTTTATTTTTCTTGTTGTTCTTACTGCGTCTTCCGCTGCAAACAGAAAAGATACAGCTTGTTTTGCCTTTACGTATTCTAAGGACAGAGAAAAATTCCTCTACATCATAAAATTTTGGCTTTATCAGATATTTCAGGGACTTTTCGTGAAAGAGAGCTAATTTCAAGTATAAAACCACCCTACTTTTTCTGCTTTCTGAATCCTGAATCGCAACCCAGATTTACACATTTTCAAGGTGCCTACTTTGGTAGAGGACTAACGACAAACAAAAACAACTGTACAGCCTGTTTACACTGAGAGGTACTGACACACGACACAGAATCTGGCATACCTCAAATCATTTTTATTTGTTCATTTGTCATTTTTAACTGTGTGGGACTGATTTGGTCCACGTCAGCCCATACAAATACAACTCACAGACACAAACAAGCATACGCGCACACACACACGCGCGCACAAAGTGTTTAGCATAACCTCCCCTCTGATAGTTAAGTGCCTTAGATACTGTAAAAGATAAGTGCAGTGCATGCATTACTAGAGTTATTGGGTACAAAGCATTATACATACTCCCTCCACCTGCTGTCAAAGAGGAAGAAAAAACACTGTCCACAATGAGGTAAGAGTTTCATATTGTGTCATTTTGAACAACGTCATAACCTGCAAGGAATAAAATATGCTGTACGGGGGCTTTTCACTAAGCTGTGAAACTCAAAGCCATGGTTAATACCAGCATCTGGCAGCATGAGCTCTGGGAAATGTGTGTGTATGTATGTGTGTGTGTGTGTGTGTGTGTGTGTGTGTGTGTGTGTGTGTGTGTGTGTGTATATATATAAAAACAGGTACGTTAATACTTCAGCTATACTCTGAACTCATTACGGATACATAACTCTCCCACATAGAACACCTTCACTGATGTCAATGACTGACTGTTCATGTGCTGGACTGAGTATTAGAGCCACGCTACAGTAACAGTACAACTTCAGGGACCTAATATACCCTATATGAACGGTCCAACATTTTGGTAATGAGGTGCAGCCTGTAAAACAAGTGTTGGATGGAATGATACATTTGTGGTCCTAATCACCCATCTAGCACCATCCTCACGTCAAATATTCCAATGGTCTCACATCAGTTCATGACGGAGACCCCCAGAAAGTTGTCTTACACACTAACAATACCAAAACATATTCAGGAGCTAAACATCACCATTTCATTTAACAGTATGCCACGGCAGGTCAACTGTATGTATGTTTGACAAACAACATGTTAGCCTGAGGGTGTCGCCAGGTCAAAGGCCATATTGTTAGTTAAAACAAGCAAGGTAATCACTTTTTTTTTTTTTATCTCAAACCCATCCAGCTCAGCTCTACATAGTCTGACTCAGGTTAACTTTCACCTGTCTGAGCATTTCGTCGGAGTAGCTACTCTTAAACTAAGCTGTGTTGTGACATGAATGCATACAATAGCATGTTTCTGGGGCTGACAGTTGCCCAGCTCTGAACATTTCCTGTTTAAGTCCAACAGGACTTAAAGTAGTCAACAAGCATGTATGCAGATGTGTAACCATTTAACCACGCAAACATTAGCAGACCAATATCACAACAGCAGCTCTGTTCAATGATGTCATCTGCCGCCTAAAAACCAACTAAGTGGTTTCATTTGTCTGTGAACTGCCGTTAAAAAGCACAAATCTCATTTGCGTCACCTCACTGTGCAACTCCAACCAGATAAGCTGTAGTATGCCAGGAGCAAAGCAGGAAGTCAGTCCTCTTTGTAGCTGTTTCTTTTAACCATGACAGCTGCTTACTGACAAAAACCTCACACAGCCAAGTCTACACAGTGAGTGCCTCAGACAAAAACAAAACACAGAACTACACAATGGACGATGCCTTTTTAATCTGGAAATAGTAACTTTAATCTGGCGACACTATTTCCAGACAAGAGAAGGTTTTTCTCCATTTTTCATCTTTTTTTTTTTCTTGCTGATGTGTAATGAACACTACAGCCTCAGAGGGGCACTAGCCTGGCTTTAGACTTATGACTTCAATTGCATTATATCACAATGTTTTTTTCAGTTCTGAGAGTTACTGACACATTTACATCCACCTCATTAACAGCAAAAAGGAACAAATTCGAACTTCTTTGTGCATGATTGTGAGGCAGTGCAGTAAACTGTGATGTTGAATTACAGATGCGGCAATAGAATGACTTAAATGAACCCTTATTTAAACTACAAATATAGACCCACCTACATAAGCATCCCCTCTGTGGTTCAGCTGGTCAGTGATTGAAACAACCCTAACATCACTGAACATGCTAATCAACTCAGATTTCTCATGCAGACACACACAGAGACACAAAGACACACACACACACACACACACACACAAACAAAAGAGTGTGTTCTGAGTCTGTAGATGGAAGTAGGCCTTGAGACATAGCTGCAGCTCAGAGTGTCTCCTCTCCTTGTCTTTGTCAGTTTGTCCACTGTAAGCAGGTGTGGGGGGGTGAGGCTGAGGGAGGGGAGCGGGAGTCAGGTGGGAAATCAGCCAGAAGCCAACATGAAGGCCATGGAGTGCAATGTTCATTTATTCGCTTTGCAAGCCACTTTTGAACTTAAAAATAATTGGTTTTGATTATTTGTTTTTTGTAAACATAAATGTGTGTGGTCAAGTTTTAAAAGTGGCTGGCAATTTTGGGGAATCCAAGCTGAGGCAGTCAGAGGACAGAGGAAACAAATCAGAGTCCTCATCAGGCAGACAGTATGTATCTGGCTGGGACACAGAGCTTGAATAGACACAGGGGGCCATTTTTATATCCAGCAATTATGATTTCATTAATATTTTCATAAATGGCATTGGCAGCTGGAAATGTCCAATGTGTCCATTTAAGTTCTGTGATGAGGGAAAGAGGAGAGGTCATTGCGCATCTGATCAGAGCTTGGGGTCAGACGGGTAGATGGGTGGGTAGATGCGCGGGCTCAGTCAGAGGAGGGACCAAACTCAGGGGCGGGCGCATCTTGGCTGGCCTCCAGCTCTGCAGTGGCAGGTGAGGGCGGGGGCGAGGGGGGAGAGGGAGGGGAGGTGGGCTGCTCCTGGCCGTCGCCAACGTTGTCGCCTGAGGTCCTTCTGCACTCCCCTGCTCCCTGGACAGTGCTCTCCCCTCGCAGGTGGTAGGCGGCAAGGGACTCCTCCAGCACCGCGCGGTACTGCCCCCGATGATGGAGGCGGAACTGCCGCAGTGCCTCCAGCAGATGAGCCGCCGTACTGCCACCTCCCTCCTCACTCTCCTCCTCTCCCCCCGCACAGGCCTGAGGTGACACGCCAGGGGTCAGACTCTGCAGGCAGGCTCCATGGTCAAAGACACACATATACATCTAACAAGCAGCGGCACAATACTCACATCGTTGTCACACAAATATCTACCACACACTAGTGTGACAATGTCAGAGACATTCTTGCGCCAGTTGGACAAGCCCATGCAAGCGCTACCTCTGACCCTGTGACCAACAACCCTTTGTTATATTCGCTGTATGGTGTAACAGAGAGAAGGTCAGCAACCACACAGCCCAGAAGAAAGAGCCTGCAAGTCAACATTCAGCTGACATTAATAAAGCAAATACACTAACATGCCCTCATGCATCATCATCACATCCAGACTGTTCAGACCCCAATGAGATAATTTCCTCAGGAGAGCATTTAAAAAGTGTGTTGCCTTTACAGCTGTTTATTTAAGCAATATCCTCCAACAACAACCAAGTGAGTTTCCTACAATATTAACAGAATTTGTGACTTATGGATCTGACTATTACATCAGTGCTCAAAATATGTAGCTGGTTGAAAATAGTTGATCTATATATGTAATTACTTAAGGTCTTTCGAAACAAGATATAAAAATCAATTTACATCTTGATAGCCAGCTCGCACACTTAATATTTTAAATTAGACTAAAATTGTGCGTATAATGTATGTTGGGTTTTTGGTTTGTTTGGTTTTTTTTTTTTTTTTTTTTTAAACACACAAAAGCAATTCAATTACCACGCTGGGAAAACATTAACAACACAACTGAGATACTTTACATTGCTATTGTATTTAATGTATGTTGAAAAATGTTTCTGGGAATGCGACTAATCTAATTCTAACCCAAATGGTTTGGAAAGAAAGAAAAAAAAACTGCAATGATGTAGAGCTGAATTTCCACCTAAAAAAAAGAAAGACCAAAAATTTTACGCTAAGTGAATTATTTCTTCAGAGCTTAATTATTTGGTAATCAATAAATCTCCACAAAATCAATGACCCAAAGCCTCTTAAACAGGTCCGTAATGTTTCTGTTCTTCATGGCAGTGCTTCCTTAAGTGCCTGTATTTATGTGAATGATAACATGGCCTATCAAAGAATTTAATTTGCTGCTCACATTTTACTGACTTAAAATCTTTCATACCTGTTTGTCAGCATGAAGAACTATGTATACTTAATTTAAAAAGATGGCATTAATTGTTCTTGAAAGTTGGGATACCAAAGTTGGTTTATTTACACAAGATATGTTTTCAGTTCTAAAATTCTGATGTTTTTAATCCAGGTAAAGCTGGACTGCTGGTTTAAAACATGCTTTGCTGAGGGGTTCGATAGGTTTATGAAGTTCCTGCTATATATCCTGTTTCAAATATAAATACAAATTGAAGCTGACCTCAATGACCTTCAATGCTTTTCAACATGGAATGAAATGAGTTTCACTGAACCTGCAGAGGCTATTCTGTTTAGTCTCTCCTCCACTCTCTTTCACACTTTAACACACATTCATATTCTCTCACTCTAAGACACACACACACAGACACAAAAGAGTGTCCTTGTCTGGGCTGGTGTGTGTTTAAGAGGTCATATTAAGGGTGGGGTGGGGTGAAAGGTTGAAGAGGTGAAGGGTTTAGAGAGAGAGATCAACTCACGCCTTCCTCTTCTCTATGAGGGTTCAGCTTGTTGTACACCGCCTCGATCACACTGCGTCTGCAGACACACACATCTCAGCTTAGTGGAGAGAATAACACCACCCAGCATAATATAAACAGTCTCTGTTCATTCTTTGCAAATGTATATTGATTGAGATTATAAATGGAACCAAGGAAGCAGCTGAGTGGATACTTGAGTATTGAGCATTAAGAGACTACTCTACTCTTTATTCATATATCCATTAATGTGTTTTGATGAGCGTTATTTGTAAATTCTTATGTGTGGAGTGGGTGAAAATAGTTAGGGAAGGATTCTGACAATTCATAAGACAGTGAGACTGTATTTGAATAATTGAAACCTTTCTTTCCTCCATGTAGAAGGATTAATGGGGACTGGGCTCATTGGGCTCACCCCAAGATCAACTGCCTGATAACTGATGACCATTATAGCCACATATTGTGCCGCATTAGCACAACTATGTAGAAACTTTTGTTTCAATTATAAATCTGTAGCTCTAAAATTAGCTTCACAACTTCCTATACCATCAGAAATAATGTGCCTTCTAATCAGGTGTTATAATTATTATTTTAATATATTCAACAGTATGTTTAAAGTATGTAACACGCAGTGTAAATGTTGCCCGTAGTTGTGTATTTACTTGCTGGCCAGGCCGCCACCAGGTGGAAGATTGGGGATGTTCTCTGTGGCAATGCTCCTTAGGACAGACACCAGGTCAGGTACTCCCGTCTCCCCACAGTTTCCCAGTAGCTCTACACACAAACACAAAGAAGACAAGTGGTTTGTTAGAGGTTATGGTCAATGAGGCAACATTTCAGTATATTAAAAACCACCACTTTTCTCTACACAGGCTGAGAAAGTACCCATAGTTGTGGAAAAATAAGACACACCAATTCTTACCATTGACCGGGTAGCAGACAGATTTCAAATATTTGTACTGCCTTAAAAAATGTTTATTTTGTGCTGGTTATGCACACAGAGACGAAGCACAGTATGTGGCCACTTGTTTTAGTTAACTAAAAAAAATAGAGAGATATGTTTTGGGGAAATAAAAACTTTTTCAAAGAAGCAGAGTGTCGACAGTTTGAAATAATCCAATCCCAACGTCAAATACAGTACATCAGACTTGAAAGTTCAAATAGCTGCTTGCACTACTCTACTAGCTGCAAACACATTGAAACTAATAATCATCCACGTGGTTTAGTCTTTGTGGTGCTAATTTTAAACTAATGTAACTGAACACCATGATAAATGCATGCTCTCAGTCTGTTATGTTAATGTGTGTGAAGGTGTGGATGTACATGTACATGCAGGGTGTACTGACCCTCAACACGGGTCTCCAAGTATTTATCCAACTCCTCTTCTTTCTTCAAAGCCTCTTCTGAGACCTTGGGAGCTCCAGGTAAACACACCAACACCACACTCATGTTGTCCCTGCTCCCCTGTAGAGACAAATACAGTCAAGTGAAATATATCTGCTACACATGGCATATATTTAGATTTATTTATTGTGTGTGGAGTTTTTTGGTCTTTTTTTTAACTTTGACACAATATAGTTCAGATCGATATTTTAGTGATGTTTTGGTTAACTGACCCCAAAAAACAGGTTTCTCAGACAATCAAACAAAGAGAAATAAGAAACAAGAGAAAATATTGGTGTCTGGTCTTTTATACCTCAATAAATAGCAATATAGTGTATGAATATATCCATATTTTCCTTTACTTTTTCTTTACAATCACATAATGCAGAAAAAGCATGAGTATGATCTCAATAATAATGCAATAGATTGTTCACTGAAAAATTGCCAGCTTACAGCTTTGTTGATTTGAGTTTTCGCTTTAGACAGCACACTAGTTGGCATTCAAAGGAAACTCACATCTATAGCCAAGAAAGAGCTCTGGCCTTAAATCAATGGATGGTCATGTTGTCACTACCACAAAAAAGTCAATGTGGTCATGGAGTAAGTTTCTGTAAGTGTACAGTGTCACATAGTTCACAAAAGGCAGCCACAGAAGAGAAGATTGATGACAGTGTGTGACTGTTAAATGACCCATCCAGTAAGGTAGAAATAACCAGCGTGCTGTGCACTCGCAGGTTATTGGTAAAAACTCCAGACAAAAAATGATAAGCAAGGCATTGAAGAACAAGTCTGAGATGTTGACTGTTGGCTGAGATCAGTTCAGGCGAAGACTTGATTCTTGCCTCAACTCGGGTCGATAACTGAGGAAGCCAATGAAGATGGACTGATACAAAAGTGATGCATTATTCAGCATGTGATTTATCAGGTCTCTCGCTGCGAGATGTTAAGTTCTGTGGAACATTAGATGTTTCTCTAATACTGTGATGTCATTCTCCATCCCTTATGTTGGTATAATTGGTGAGTCTACATAATACACCTCTAAACAATTAATACTGGTAGTATTTAGTTTAAATATTATATTTTCTCATGATCAAAGAAACATAAGCAAGATAACTGATCAAATAGGAGTCAAGTCTCTTCATCAATATTCAAAACATTAGGGAGTTAAATGAGATTGCTGAACTTATTTAGTTTTTCCCCATCAGTACCACTAGGATATTGTTTCATCCAATACATTGGACTTCACTGAAAACCAATTTTTATCAAAGTTGGAGTGTTATGTTCCATTGCTCTAATTTAAGTGACAAGTTTTAAGCACATAACTATAAAAATGCACTTTCACCTCGAATGTGTAAGAATGTATATGGGGGAAATACAGCTTACCTTGTGCAGACAGGTGTCCACCACTGAGTTACAGACTTTCTCCAGGTCATCACACACCAGGAGTCGTGAGCGGACAAATTCACACAGCTCCTCGTTGGACATGACGTCCCAGATTCCATCACATGCCAGCACCACAAACTCGTCACCCTCCACCGCGCGCTCCAAAACACACACCTCAGGCTCAGGGCTCACCAGCTGCTCCGTGGGGCCCTTACCATCCACACATTTGTAGTCGTAGTCCCCTAGGGCCCGGGACACAGCAAGGGAGCCATTTACCCTCTGGATCATGACTGAGCCGCCGGCGTTCTGGATGCGCTCCTTTTCACGAGGGTTGCAGGGCTTGTGGTCCTGGGTAGAGAAGCCCACCTTGCTGTCTCGACTCAGCACGGCCCGCGAGTCACCGCAGTTAATGAAGTAGAGGTGAGTCGGGCTGAGCAAGACGCACACGGCTGTTGATCCGCTGCGGTCCAGGCCCTGCCGCAGGTCAGTGAAGCTGCGCATGTACTCGTCAATGTTCAGGAAGCCCGAGCGGATGCCGTCTTTCACACCTTCCACAGAGCCCGGCCCTGAACCGAAGTCGGCCCCCCCTGACAAGATGTGCTCCAGCAGGTGGCCAGAGCAGTAGTTGGCCACCCGGGAACCTGCATGGCCATCATAGACAGCAAAGAAGGACCAGTCGGTGAGTCCGTGAGGGAGACCCACCACAGCTGTGTGGGCGTCCTCCATCTCCACCCGCCACCCCTGCATGGAGCTCAGGCCATAACGCAGCCCATTGCCCTCACCGTGGGCACTATGCTTCTCTGTCTTCGGCTTGTCCAGGAATGCACCCATTGCTGCCTATAGCTGGAGATGGATTAAGCAAAGAGAAGCAGGAAATTAAACCATTACAAATGTAGAGTTAATGAAAAAAATACAGACTAGTACATACCAACTTGTTTTGGAAAAGTATGTACTACTTAGTAATGTCCCACTTTGTATGCTTTCAAAAGTAAATCTATGGCATTTTGAAACTCCCACATATATTATTTTAGCCTCAAAATGCAGTATCCAGGATATAATTATTGCTATTATTATCAATAAGGGCAACCTCTGTGTGTTATGATTCTTGTTCACAATTTCAAAATTACAACAATTCAAAAGGAGGGGGGAAGGAGGAATTGCCTCACTGCACAGGTAACTTTGAAAAAGTTTTAGAAAAATTTGAGTAAAATTGAAACATTTTGTCCAACCCGCACCATTTGAAAAGATTACATTATATTCGATGGTCTAAACTAACCTGTGGACCTAAAAGTTCGTCTGTAAATCACCAGTTTTTCACCGGTGTCAGTAGTTCAGTAGGCTGCTTCTCACTATTATAACCAAGTGCTTTTAATTACTTAATTGATGGTGAGAGCCAGGGATCCTGACAACAAGACAAAGATAGCAGAAGAGGAACCAGAGCTGAGCTCTAAAGCTTATTTGAACATCCAGAGCCTCTTTCACTCTCAACACATGATAACTAATAGTATTAGTTAACTTGCTGGCGAGGAAAAAGACAAACATTACTGAATCAAAGTCCAAATATCTTTTTGC
The DNA here is from genome assembly GCA_034769265.1 of Remorina albescens. Lineage (NCBI taxonomy): Eukaryota > Metazoa > Chordata > Actinopteri > Carangiformes > Echeneidae > Remorina > Remorina albescens. Next base: position 4,912,263 of record CM068480.1, read on the forward strand.
GTAGAGCTGAACAGGAATGTGATCAGATTTGAGAGGGTTGGCATTGGGGCTTTACTTAAACTTGGTCCATTGTCAACTACATAAACAGTCTGAGCATGAGCCAGTCACTTAACAAAGGGCTTAATTACTGGTGGTGATATTTTGTCAGGCAAAACAAGTCATCTCTGGTCTTTCAGTTGGGGGAATCTTGGCAGCATGCTAAGAGCTAACAAGCTCATCATCTCCTGATTCACTCAATTTTGATTGAACTTCTTGTCTAAAAATTTAAACTTCCTTATGATAATTCACAAAAGCAGAAACGGAAGAGAAACTTCTCCAGACTGTGAGAGGGATTGAAAATTCGGTAGTTGAAGAAAAGGAGAAAAACATTAGATGAAAAATGCTTGTGTCCAAGGTACAGATGTAACAATAATACTTCAACATGAGGGTTAGGCTTTTAAATGTGGAATGTATATAAGTGCGGATAAATATATATTTCCTTTGCCTTAAAAAGCCTGATTGCACATCCTGGTCCTCACACTGGCCACATTAAATAATGGCACTTCATTTTTTCCATCACACCATTCATTTCTGATCTAAATGTCAACAACTGCTGCTGCATGGAATTACTTCAACCATTTATTGCTTAGTTTGGGTTGTAGCTCTCATGAGATCTTGAAATCAATAAAAGGCACAAAAAAAAATGAAAGCACTCTGGATGCGTCTTTAACATACTGATTTCTCGCTCCGCATAACCTCCCACATGAGTGCACATACGGTATGACAGGCGTGTGCCCAAAAAAGGCTGGTACATACAAGGAGAGTGACTAAAGCTGGTTTCACAGGAAAGTGTGTGTGTGTGTGTGTGTGTTTCTGTCTGCTCGGCGCATGTCCACTGGTGTCATGGTCTATGTGCGACAAAAAGGCGCTCTATAAATACGCCAGGCTGGTTTAGATTTCATGTCCAGGGTGGGGCAGTGGGCCACACCATTCACATCCAAAGTGCTTTCCAACGAAATGATTATATCAACAGAATTCCCTCAATGAAGCCTCCACCAGCCACTGAGATTCAAAAGCAGCTTCTTGGTTCATTTTTGGTAAGAAAACGTCACATATGTGTGTGTGAGAAAAATAAATCTGTTATGTTCACCAGCACTGATTCTCTCTAAAAATAAAACAAACACACTGCCATCGCCTAGCAACCACCCACCCTGCAGTGCAAACATCCAAGCTAAGCTTCATTCAGCGACATCCCCCTCTCCATGTCTGCCTCACTTGCTCACACACACACACACACACACACACAGTCTCTCTCTCCCTCTCTCAGCTGCCTGGTACAGAGGAAAGGGGAGCTGCATCATCCATCCATTAAAGCAGTCGCAGCAGTGAGACCCTGAAAGGAGACTCCATGCAGACTGCAAGAACACATGCAGATACTATGAGATTTATCTGGCTGACAACGCTACGATAAACTGGGACTACAAACACAAACACACAAAAATATATATCTCCACCGAGACATCGCACCAAAACCACGAACTCTCAACCACTTAACCCCCTCCAAACTGCTGTCACCCACGTTGTAACCGCAGGTGAAAACTAACACCCCCAATGCTGAGACGCATGTCTGCCAAAAACCACTGGCTACAAAGAGGGAAGTGGAAGGTTGGGGATTACATAATGCTGCAGAGAGCTCGAGTGCTGCTCTGGACGCAGGCACACTCACAGAAAACAGTTAATGCTCTCTCAGAAGAGAGTTTAACACAAAGCCTCCAGCGCTATGCAAGTGTACACAACAATATGTTGCAAATCACTAGGCCTGTAGGTTTATATTTAACCTCCATGACAACGTGACAACCAAGGATACAACAGCTTACCAGATTTTGATTAGATTATAGTCATAGAGTGTCTGAGTCAACTTTTTTCTTTTACTTCTCAGAGACGTACCTTACATTTAGGTAATGGAACTGGGCACATTAAGGGCTTTTTACGGAAAGTTTCAACCCTCTTAGTTTGCACCCACAACTTAAATTTTGCTGAGCATTGTTTTAGTATTGCTTTCATAAATGTCTATTTCCTCCTCAGAAATTATGTGGGTAACAACACAATGCTGACAAAGACATTTTAGCAAGAGTTTTAGACCAAAATGGTTACATTGAGTTCCTCCCTCACAGAGAAAAAATAACCCAGAAGGCGAGTGAATAGTCGAGTTGTGATCAAATTGGTCAATCAACATGAATATTATGGCAGCAAAAATTTTAGTTGTGAAGATGGTCTTTTTACGCCAAACCTGAGTGATTCTTGTCCACCTCAAGACTGATCTATAGGTGCATCTCAAGACTCACCCTGAAACCAACAAAACAGTAGATCAGCAGAAAAAGGTCAATTCATGAAATAAATGCTTGAGTTTACGCTTCTAACGTCTCAGTTCAACAACAACAACAACAACAACAACAACAAAAAACCCTAGCAAACAATACACTATACAAAGTCCCAAAGAGCCATAACATTTTTCTTCAACAATCCCGTGATTATCAAATTATCCAGGCAGCTTAAAAGAATAATCACTGCTCTGTCTCAGCATTTTCACTTTGCTGAGACTCTTTCATTGGTCCAGTCCCTGTGATGGGTTTAGTGAGTGATGACCGTCTAAAGGAAAACACCCATTAAATGTGACATGGTCATATGATATTTCAACACAGAGAAGTTGCACCTGAACGCACCATTAACTTAGCCAACCCAGAGTGGACTGTGGTAGCGTGGGCTAAAGAAGATACACCAGGTCACATTTCACAGCCGCATTTGGAGAAGTGTCTGGAATGGAACAGCCCTGTCGAACTGTTATGACGTGTTGAGTCTTGAAATATGGACTCTGAAGCCGGCAACCCTGAATTGGGACACAGCTTTTGTTGTGTAATTGGTCCCCTAAGCAACAATAATGACTTGTACAGCTACACCTTTTTCTCGCGTCTGTTCTTACATATTTACATACATCCTTTTATTTTATCCAACACTCTTAAAAGGCTCCTGCTTAAATCTTTTTATACTTTACTACACACCAATTCTGACCCTGCCTGCCTTTTTGCATTTCTCTTATTACACACAGAGCAAACGTGCACGAGTTGAACATGTAACACTTCCATATACTTTATTGACCATCCATTTCTTCATCTCCTCTCTTGTACAGTAATCTGAAGTGGAGTGCTCCTATTGCTGCCCATACAGCTCCTGTCCTGAATCATCCCTGTCAATGGAAATCACTCCAGTGCAACTTGCTCTTGTGCATTTTTTTCCTTCAACGGTCGATACAGATTTCTCTTAATGACTGTGAGATGCCAGCATATTACGCTGAAACATAAACTTCGAAGATAAAATGTTGTCAGGTGTAATGATAATGTTCGATGATAAGCTAATGGTGACACTGAAAAAATCTCTGCAATTATTGGCAGAAAAAGCATCAACATGAAATAATGCAAAGACAGACAATCGACAAAACCACAAGTTCAAATTTAGCAACAGCTTACACGTCCAAGTTGGTTGCATGTGAAAATTTCATATTTTAGAAGCTGGAACCAGGAATATTGATATTCATAGATTCATATTAATAATTCTTTGATTGTCAAAGTTACACAGTCCATCAAATAACTGATTCATTAACTAACTTCTCTAAAGGCAATCAAATACGTTTTGTAAAAAAAGGATCTCCATTCAGGAAAAAACTCAGCTCAACAACAAACCATATAGTACTTTCCATCTTAAAGCCAAGATCTTATTTCATGAGTTACACATGGAAGATATGGTAAGAAGAAACATATCTAAGTCTGGCAATCATCTTAATACGTAAATAATGGAACTTGAGAAAATATTAATACATATGAAGTTGCCAAATGCTATATTTTCAGATTTGAAAAAGTTTTATTTGAATGATCCAATGCCGATAGATTGAAAATACCAAAAATCAGTCTTTGCATTTGCACCTGTTCTCAGTAAATTCTAGGATTATTAGCTCACTCTGGGTATTCTGCAACAAATGTATAGATCACTGCTTCATCTTTGCTTCGTGTTCTAAGATATTATCTCTGGCTATAAGATGGGAGGATGTGGAAGTTGAGTGACCTGTGTGAATTGCATTTTACTCAGCCTTTCCCTGTCGGGTAGCTTAGTAAATATTAGAGTGATGCTAACTTCCGTTGTTGTTTGGCTGATGTTAATGCCGTGAGAAAAAACTCATCAAATGTCTAAGAATGAATTTATTCTGCAGTTTGTGAATGAAAATCAAATCAGGAGCTCAGTGCCAATATCAAGTCCTACAATACACAACAGCTTCCAACCATTCCAAGTATATCTTATTAATGAGATCAGCACAAGAAATTTCTGCATCAATGGGAGATATTACTCTTCATGTTTATGATAGATAGTACAGTACTTGCTCCATGTGAACAGTTGATCCAGGGAGACTGCTGTAGTCCAAATGATTTACTCCACTGAAAACTTTTCTGAAATCTTCTTACTGGTCTTCCTTATCAGAAATTTACTTTTTTTTTGTTTTTAACTTAAAGGTCCATCACTGCGAGGTCCTTTTCCCAATCCATCAAAATTTAAAATAAACTTGATGACCATCTCAATCTCACACTGACACTATCTTTCATCTGCACTTCTGTCTTTGCACAGTGACTGCTGGCTCAGACAAGATTATCAGCTATTGAACGCCTCCCAAATCTGGCACGCAGAGCACCAGCCCAACACCGAATGATGTCATATACTGATCACCTGTGCACCTTATCACAATCTGATATACTTGTGAAGGAGAGCAGGGTAACTGACAGACTCAATGCCAAACAGCAAAATACAAAACTGATGATAAATTGGGAACCACGGGTCTAAGATTTCTCAACAATATAGTAGGGAAATCTAAGATGAAATTCCCAAATTTAAGGGCAGTAAGAATTCACAACTCTTACGCTTGACCGTCTTAATGTGGAAAGTCAAGAGCTTCACTTCACTGAAACATGTACATGTAAAGAAAAGATTTTCTTTGACATGGAGTCAGGCAGCATGCATCAGACGTTGGGTGACAACTCTTTTTACTGCTGCTGGAGTCTTAGTTTCATAGTCAAAGAAGTATTTTGACACCCTACAGAAGACCCCTGTTTGGACAGAGTCAAACTAGAAGTAAACACAGTGTGTATGAAGAGTTTAAGACATTCCTATTGCAATTTTAAAGGTGGAAGAAAAACCTAATCTGGATAATTGATAGGTCTGATTACTGATTTGGGATGCTGCATGAGGTGACACAAGACACTCATACCTAAATTTAATGGCTGTATTGGCTTAGCTTAGCTTCTTTTAAATAGTCTTCATGTTATGATTGATCACATGTACTTATTTAGCCCAACACTCCTGTATATCTAAGGCGTTCCTGACCGAGCCCATGTTTATGGTCAGGACAAACCCTATAGATTTAACACAGCTGACCTGTGGCTATGGACATTTGGAATATATGTAATATATGAAAAAAAGACAAATAATTAAATTTAAATATCACCAAACTTGGCTGTACAATCAAACAACTAAGACATAAACTGCAAAAAAATAAAAAATAAAAAAATACACCACTGCTACAATGCTTGAAAAGCTAATGAACAAAGCACTACAACAAATGGCTATTGACGCATGCTTTAATATGCAGCATTTTGTTATCAAAGTTTATTTCCCATTTGATTAATGGAAATGTTTACAACTCTACAACATATATATACTAACCACATGGAAAAACGTTACACTATATTTTGTTATAAGCTTGAATATATCAGTCAATATTAAAGATCTCTGATCAGAAATTAATGAAGGAGAAGCATTGCAGTTTCTGCGACAGTGAAACACCTTATACTAAATACTGATTGAGTCTAACAGAGATGATCCTTTGCAGTTATAACCACTCCCCAAAAACACTGTATGTAACAACAGTAACAAACAGTGTACATACAACTCACACAACATGCAGTTAATTTGACTCTAATGATTGACTTTGGTTTTAAATAGTGTTACATGGTTATTTATTTAATTGAAACTATGGCCCTCTGTCGCCTTGTGCCTGATTAAATATTATATCATTTGGTTAGAAATATCATTACACTGCCAAGCTAACCATTGACACCCAGATGACAAAGTCCGCTAAGCTGTCATTAGCCGGTTATAGCAAGTGTTGCCTTGTACCACGCTACATTAGCTTACTTGGGACCAGACTAAGTGCTGGAAATCAACGTGTGGTTTTCGTCCATTCGCATCTGAGTTACTTTAAATCTCCCTTCATTCAGACCCGGCTCGCTAACGTTGGCGGTGGCTGAGTTACTTTGAAACTTGAAACAGATGAAGAAGAAGGGGGGGGGGGGGGGGGGCAGGTTTTTTGTTTTTTTTTCCTCCTAGAAATCTGTCTGTGCCCCTAACGTACGTGCACAAACACGGCTCATGTAGCACGAACCAATGCGTTTCTGTGTTAAATACCAATCCACTGACCACATGCCGAACTCCTGTCCTCTGAACGCTGGGTCCCTCCAACGGAAAGGCCTACTTTCCCCAGAGTGTTGATGTGAGCTAACATTAGCTGGCGTGCTAATGTTAACTTAACAGTTAGCTGTCGTTGGAGCCAACGGTTGTCAAACTCTAGCTAATGACGTTAGCGCACGCAGCTAGCATGCTACTTACGTTTTCCTGATGCTGTGCGAGCGTAGATCCAATCTTGGTTGTTTTCCCGGATTTCTGCTTTTGTGTGAAGATGTGTCGTTAACCTAAAGCTACCTACAGAGCTAACGTTAGCCGGCTAGCTTATGTTATGTTTCCTTATTTGACAAAAATAATGGAGATTGGCCTCAGATGAGCGGCGATAATTCCTTTCTCGGTGGTTCCCTGCTTGGACAGCGTTGATTTTTACGCATGTTGGACGCCAGTTCTATCTTTCACATCAAAGGAAGACAAATTCCGATCCGTTCCCAAACAAATATGGATACTTAGAATTTGGTTATATTATACAACACTGACAAATCTAGCACTTTCTTCCATTGAAAGGCCAGAGCTATCCTTCGACTTTGGGTGCTGAACAAGAGGAGGTGTTATTTTTGGCATATGCTCGGTGATTGGTCGCGGCGTGTCAACGAAACTACCGCTAATTGGCTACTTTGTGTGTCAATTAGCTCTGCCCCTGTCCAGAACTCCCTCCTCATTGGTGCATTGCCGAGGAGCTATGACGCTCTGGAGCTGCGAGATGTACTTGTAAAAGTTACAAGCGTACGCCGAAGCTACTCGCCGTAGGCGGGGTCGGGCTTCAAATCAAATTTGCTACCGCTGTGGTTGCTCGTTTTTTTTAGCTTAACACGACAATTCCTCAAAATTGAAATAACAGAAATGTATGAATCAGTTTGGATGTGAATATTTTATTATATTGAGTATCTTTAGAAGTTGCCACACACGATCTGAGTGCCACGGAATATATATCAAGCGCAACACGATTCAGGTTCAGCAGGGATGCTTGAATGGGCTCCAGGGGGGAGAGTCAGTATCAGCTTCATTGGCCAAGTGGGTATGGGCATAAAATGAATTTCATTGCGATATCCTGGGGTTTGTCATGATACGCAGCATCAACAATACTATCCAGGGAGGTAAACAAACAAGAAGCCCAATATTTTTCAATGTTTTAATTTAAAAACAGTTTCTAAGACCTTGTGTTTACCTACAAGTTTTTCTCTGGGTGACTTCAATCAAAATCCCATGCTGCTCTCACGTGTATTCGTGTCTTTACTGTACAAAAGAACCTTTTTATTATATTGTATATGTCTTTCTCCTGATTTTGTCACCTCATCTGGGACTTCCTGACACTTGAATTTTTGCCCCTGCATTGGAGAACAGCACATTGTCATTGTTGTGCAGACCTCAAAGGAAATTACACGGTTATGTCTCCACTGATAGTCCACTGCACTAATAGGAATGTAAAGTGGGGGGGCATTTATAATCACTCCCACACCCATCTGTACTCATTGCTGAGGCATTGTTCACAGAAACCACAAATTCTGTACAGTGTCTAGTCAAGTGGAAAACAAATAGAGCAAATGGAAACGTCGAGCTCAATCAAGCCTAAAACACACAACTGCAATAAACACAAACTAATACTGTGCCCGTAGTCAAATTACCTACTAGGAACGACGAGGAACTTCCCTCGGGGCTGCACAAGTGCTAACAGGTTGTATTTCAGCACATAAAAACTGCACATATTGAACAAAGAGTGGGAGGGACTGGCAGGTTAATAGTAGAAGATCTACTTATTTGGGCAATCTAGCGGGTTAATCTAGCCAGGACTGAACCTGCAAGAAACTGTCCAAACTGCTTGTTGCATTCAAACCAGAAACATTCATAAATGCAATGGGTGACCTTTTCTCCCTTGGCTTAATACAACAGACTGTCTGGGTTTGAGGAAAAATGGGAAACAATGCAGGGCTTTTTGGTGAAAACGCATTGGATCAGGTGGTTCCCCACAAGTAATGAGTCACATGTTTAACCTGTGCTCTGCCTGGTCCACATTGGGATAATATTCTCACTGAGCACAGCAACATAAAAGTTATAACAGGACAGCAGCTGTGAATGGACCCAAGTGGTTTTATATAGTTGCCATGGTTGTCAGCCATGTTATGTGGTGTGAAAAAAAGTATAACCTTATCCAGAAGTCAAACATAAAGTCCTACATAAAATTGTCAAGAACCAGACTGCTTTTTGGAACATTTGAAATTTATACGTCTGCCTATAGTCTGATGATTAGTTGATTCCAGACATCATCAATGTTGCTTTTTATGAACTCAGCCCCAGGTGTATAAAAATGTGAAAATAAAAGAGAATTTGACCGTTTGCTCCTCATTGCTCATGCCTCAAATAACCGTGTCATACTAATAAATACAACACAATGTAATCTGCAGAAGGACCCATGAGAGTGAAGCTCAGATTTCAGCTCCTTTCTGTGAAGTGGAGTTGGTGTTAAAGTTGGATTTCTGAAGCAGTTCTGTACCTTTGCTCTTCAGTGTAAGGGCCTTTGACCCAATTTTAATACAAAAGGGAGGTCAAAGCTTATGCATATGAAAATTCAATATGAGAACTTAGATGTCTTTGGTTTTTGAGAAGCCTCTGATGCCACCAGACTATGAATAAAACACTGAATCAACAAAGACATGCAAAGAAACAAACGCAGGCTGGAGTGAATAGAACTGCAGTGGGGAGATTAAAGCTCAGAGTTTAAGTACATGTATAAAGATGTTTAGTTAGATAGTATATCAGTAAATCAGTGTGTGTGATGGCAGGATGGGGAAAGCGGGGCTTATCCGTTGTTATTTTGTGTTTCTCCCTCAGGATTAGACTTGTGTCTTATTAATGAAAAACTCATCAGATATCAGAACATCTCCCTAAGGATCCAACCAGCGTTATGAGACACAGGTCAGGCTAAACCCCTGTTAAATACTGTGTGTGTGTGTGTGTGTGTGTGTAAGAATGTTACAGAAGGATAGGGAGTGTGAGGGAGCAGCAGAGAGGCAGCCGAGTGGTATTTAATTTTCCAAGATGAGGGATTAGCACTGGCAGAATTTGATCATTCAGCTCTGATCTCAGGATGTTCAATCATAGCTTATCCCAAATATTAAACTCTCTGTCTTTTGTCCCTTCTCTCTTCAATCCGTCTCGCTCTCTGTCTATCTCACACACACACAAACACACACTACACATTTCAATCCATACGCATGCCTACGGAGCTTCCCATTGAGGAAAATGGCCCGCTGAGCCTACTGTGTTGGGTGTTGTGTGTGATTGTTCAGCCACCTGGTCACCTCAGGGGATGGGTGAGGCAGGTGGAGGTGGGGGAGGGGCAAGGTTCAGTGTGTTGTGTGTGTGCCGGTGAAGGGATGGAGGGTTTGGGGCAGGGGGTGGGTTTCTGGTGTGATGATGCCAAGCTTTAGCATCTTATAGAGGCAGCTGAGGAGAGTAAATTAAAAAACTGTTATGTCTAATCTGGAGCACCAAGCACAAGTGGCACACACTCCAAAATCTGATCCTTCATGTTTTACATGGATCTGGATGAGCTTAAACACACACACACTGCATACATGCCCATATATTCCCTGCTGCTAAATACTCTGTGATTGTGTACCAGGCCGGATGGAGGGAGGAAAGGAGGGAGGGATGGTGGAGAATGAGAGGAGGGTCGAGTTGGGAGCGGGGGGGGGGGGGGGGGGTCACAAGGCCCTGATCTGCACTCTCATTTTCAGCCTGGAGATCTGCACCCGGGACATCTGGGTCACATCATTACTGAAATCTTCTGCTTGTTCATTCCCAGCTTTGCGAGGCTTAGAATGACAGACCTGCACACAAACATTCACACAAAGCACACACACATTTAAAGCAGGCTACAGATATTTAAGGTATGTAATAGTGGAAACTGTGAAAACTATCCTGTCTGAAAAAGAATAAAATAATTAGGGTGTTCAAAAACACGGATGATTAAATATAGTGAAGAAACAATGCATGTATGTCAAATGTATCTGGACTTAAAATGCCATGTAAAATATTTTTATGAATAGAATTAATTTATAAGCTTGATTAGACTTCGACTGGTAACAATCTTCCCTGCAGATGTCACCTGTTAGGATTTTCTGGGGGAATTTAAACGCATGTTTTGTGAAATCACATCGTCCTCTAGTGGCAAAAAGCTGTTTTTACAATAAAGTGGTGGTTTCACCAAGTGATCAGCAGGAACGCTGCTGAATAACAACACAGAGGCAGGTGGATTCACCTGGTAGGGGCCCCTCTGTTATTAATAGTCTTAAGAATAAAAGTATATTTCTTTTCAGTTAATATTAAAAGCAACAATAGAAGAAAATGTTCACATAGTAATGACACAAAAACTTATAAATAAAGGATTCATTCCAAATAGTATATACAGTTGGCATAGTTCTTCAAATTAAAAGCATTCAAACAAATGGAAGTTAAATGGATATAATAAAACTTGAAAAGACAAAATGATTGATTCCACTTAGAGGAACAGTATATTCTACCAGTTAAGTAAGCTATGAACAATGAAATTATTATTATTATTATTTGCTGTCCATAATGAATGCGCTCATATATAGAAATAGATAAATAGAATAATTTTTTTTTTTTAAGTTTTAAAAAATTGAATAATAGAATAAAAACAGGACAATCACAAGCAGGAATAGACATTTACAATAACAATAACAAGCAGTTACATGTTACATGAGGTAGTCGACTAGTTGGTAACATAACAATTAGTTACTAATTGTTAGCAATATAACAATTTTAAGACAAATGTTCTATTTAATACTAACTTTTATTTAGATGAAGCAAGAAGCCACTACAGTTTCACTCTGGTCCTTGAATTCACCACAGCTGCTCTGGGATTGGTATGCTGGGGGGGGGGGGGGGGGGTTACCGCGTGACGTCGTCGTCGTCTCTGTGCAGCACGTGTGCACCCCAGGTATAAAAGTCTGCTCCAGGTGAGGCTCGAACTCACAACCTCGGCATCGCTCTGCTGAATACTGTCGTATAAGTACCGCGCGCTAACCGATTGCGCCACTGGAGCTTCGGCGACTCTCCACCGGCAAGTCGGTTTAAGACGAACAGCGACCTGCTGCAGGACGAACCGGATGAGCTTTTATTTTTCTTTTTTTCTTTTTTTTCTTTTTTTGTTTGTTTGTTTTTGTCGCTTTCTCTTCTGAAATAATGGAGGTCGGGTTGCTCGTGCTCGCAGGAAGTCCGACGGACGACAGCTCTACACGCGGTGGACTCACAACGCTGCGTTCAAGGACCCCTCAGACGGCTCCGACACAGCGCCATTTAAGACATTTGCTCTGTTAAAAAAACAAAAACATAGCTGATTGTGTTCGTGAATGACAAAATGTCTCACATTTAAGATGCACCAGATTACACAAGTGAAACATCTATGAAGACTTGATGCATTAAATCTAAACAAAAGTAAACAATAGGCTAATAATATATTTTTTAAGGAAAAATCACATGAGAATATAGGTGGCCCTATAACTAGTAACTAACTAGTAACCCTAAGTTACTAGTTTAGGTCATGTAATTCAACACCATCCATATGTGAAATATTAATCTGTGAACATTTATAATTTGTATATATGCTGGTGAAATCTGCCTGTACATACAATTGTGAGACTCCATCCTGTTTTATTTCCAGGATCCTGTGTTTCTTGAAATGATCTGTGATCATTTTTTCTCACTCTCGCTTTTTCATTCTTTCTTTTCTTTTTGTTTTGTTTTTTTTTTTTGAACATATTTTGCTCTGATATTCGACAACACAACACAATAAGGGCATTTTAATAGAACTCCTTATCTCCTTGGGTCTGCGTTAGTGTGCTAAAGTAAACGGAGAAGTTTTCCTTTGTCTATTAAGGTACTTAGTAATAACTATAACTCCACCTGTGGGTAAATATAAATGGAAGTTTTCGACAACTTCAGTTGATCAATAAAAACTAAACAGCCTTGTAGCTTTTTACAATTGAATTGCAGCAAGATAAATATACAGATTATAATTTCTAAGTAGAATAAAAATGAAAACTTTACAGAAATGTCTTTTGGAGTTTCGTGCTGACAGTGCGTCCTGCACAGAACTCAAGCTCATGTGCCAGAATCAGTAATACTCTTGGGTCTGAATGTGAATTAATCTCTGCAGATGGAGGCCATAATCCAGCCATCCATCCAGGTGTCTGCATACTTTCGGCAATTGCTTTGTAGATACAGAAGTGTTTTTTAATTCACTTAAGTTCCACATGTATAGCTGAAAGACAAACCCAATGACAGCACATCAGGTTCTATCTAAACATTGTTCCTCATTTTCATCCCTTGATACAAAAGACTGTAAGAAATATGGCGGAAATGGCCAGCAGCTGCAGGGCAGTCAGCCACAGTCACGTTTTAAAGCTGTGCGCCTTGACGAGAGGCCAAGGTGGCAAATGAAAAACCTTTCTTAACACAACAATGGGGGCTGTGTTAGCGCATAAACAAACGCCGTTCCTTGAGGCAGGCTGTGAAGTTCCAAGAACAAAATTTATATTCAGAGAGCGCTCTCCATTCTTCATCACGGTGTCACATTGCCATATTTTGTGAGGGTATTTTACACCGACCTCCGATAGGCGACAGTGTGTTTCAGGGCCATTTGTCACACTCCCCCTCAAGAGCAACACAAAGAGAGACACAGACGTAAAGATGGAGTAGTAGGCTGGGAGACAAGGCAGGCTGTCAGAATTTAACACCAGAGAATGACTCACAGAGACTGGACAGCATAATCTGGCACTGTGTTGTTGTTGGGTTTTTTTTATTACTATTATTCTCAGCATATTCATAATTCAACACAAGACATACAGGAAACACTAACATAAACATTCTGAATGAAAGAGAAGAAATCACGTGACCCAGTGGTCAGCGGAGGCTCTCACCTCAAAGACATGCGGTGGCGATGCCAGTTTTAAAACTCATTATTAAACACACCTGAAGCCTGAATGGGTTAACCAGCAACATGTTGAGGCCTTCTGGCAATATTGTCATGCAGCACACAGAGACAGAGAGAGAGAGAGAGGGTGAGGGAGGGACAAAGAGAGGTCTGAAAACTGGAAAAACTTCACCTGTAGCTTTAAGTTAGAAATGCAATGAAGAATACAGATGATGTTAGCAAATAGTAAACAGCTGCTGGCAAGTTGCTCGAATATTTGGCCTCAAAATATTGCTTGTACGTCACAGACTTGAGTAAGATATGACAGATCCATGCCCTTTTCTGCTGCAAAGGAAGTGCTTTAGTACCCAAGTTTGGGCTAGGTAGGTACAGTCGCCCATAGAAATAGGATGAGTAGATTTACAGTGCTGTAATGAGATATACAATATATTATACACTGGTTCATGAGGGAGGCTTTGCGCTATGCTCTATTTCTTTGCCTTGTTGTTTCCAGACCTGCAGCATTTTCATGGATCAGCGTTTTGGGTGCAGTTGCAGAGGGTTTGTTAAATAATGACTGCAGGTTATCATTCTTCAACACCGAGTCAGAAGGATAGTGTGAAAAACTGCAGGTAAAATACGATTTTAAAGGAACAACTTCTCAAAAGACTGTCGGCTCAATCACAGTATAGTGCATTGTCTTTTCTTTTTTTCCACTTTTTTTCAGTGTCCACGTTGGACAATTACTTCCTTTGTTAAAATACCCCGATCCCCCCACGCAAATGAAACCCCACCACCCCATCCCCTTCCCATCCCACCTTAATCCCGCATGCCCCCAGCCCAGCCCCCTCCCAAAATAAATTTATACAAACTGATAAAACTTCACAACAATGTACCATCAACACAAAGGTCACACAAAGTTCTGTCATTATGATCATCCAGAAGAACTAAGAACAGCTCACATCAAAATCCCCCTCATTCTCTCAGACGCACACACACACACACACACACACACACACTCTGTCGCATTCCCGGGGGGGTCAAAGACAGGCAGCACTTGCAGTCAGGTCAGGTATGTCTGTATTGCATCACGGCTCATCACATCCTTCTGTCGCGAAACAGTGAGACAGCTTGTTTAGTGTTTTCAGGGATTATGAAGATAATTCCAGGACTAAAAGCAAAGGAGGATTTGAGGATTTAACGAGAGAACAGCAGGTGAGAATTTGTTAGTGTGTATGCAGGTGGGGCGTGGAGGGCGGTCGGGGAGGGAGGGGTGGGGGTTCGTGTCCAGTCAGTCGTGGATGACAATGGGTCCTCGCATCCTCAGGCTGGGGTGAGGGTGCGGAGGGGCCAGGACGAGCCCCTGCGGAGGGCCCTGGGAGACCCTGCGAAGGGTAATCTGTTCGCAGGGCTGCCGGCAGGCATGCCTCAGCTGGGAGCGGGACAGCATCCGTCTGGCCCTCCTGGGGGGCATAGAGACAAGATAAGACATAAGTGCAGCAGAAGATACACAAGCAAAGATACAATCAGAACATTATCCAGACTAAAAGCACTGTAGTTCGTAGAAATAACAGCTGCAATGGTGATGATTAAGAACATTTCTAACACTGCTGTAAAAAACAAATATCATATTCTTTACACCACTATTTATCAACCAGCTTCGAGTTGCTAAAATTCAGATTTAGATAAATAATAAAGTAAAATCTGTTATCCAATAATATACATTAACTTCAAATGGGTCATTCTAGCAAATGAATACTTTGCAGTTTTTGCATATGTAAATTTATAAATGTTCCCTTGTTGATAACAATAAAACACCTGCAACTGCATCACAACTGTACAAACACAATCAACTGTGGAGGATTGTTGTGTTTTGTGATCAAATGCTTGACAGCAGACACTAAATTGAGCTGCAGTGACACTTTATTAAATGTTTCGGGCTCAGCTGTTGGTTATGTGAGTAGGTGGACAGAATAGTAGTGATGACATGTTGTTACTGAGAGCGCACTGTGGCTGCACTGCCTGCACTTATTGATGTGGAAAACCATTCATCTCTGCCTCTGATAGTTGGTCATTTTTCCACTGAATAATAAAGAGCAGGCCCATTATTTAAGGGCCTGATATTCAAACAGTACAGCAGAGAATTCATTAGTAGAGGAAGGTTTTGGATTGCATCGTGATGCTTAATAAATTAACAATGACTACGCCTGCATATAATGTTTGTGTGAATATATTATTTATACATTGCTAACCATAGGCTTGATGCTTCCAGTGCTTCTAGCTACCTCTCATTAATGTGGTAGCTCTGCTGTTCGGCTGCAGCAGCCTGGAACACAGAAATAATGATGACGCTGGCTCTGGGCTGTGCGCTTTAGGAGGAAGGTTATTTGTTATGTATATTACTGGTCTACCAGCAGTTTGACAAACAGTGTGTGCTAATGAACTACTAGTAGTTAATCACTTGATTGCTTGGTTGTAAAAATGCCAGTACTCAGCATTTGATTGTGTTTGTTTTCTTTGTTTGGATACACCTACTGCAACAGGCTTTACACAAGCTGCATAGAGCAGCGTCGGCATCCACACTTCCTGTCAATAACATACATTTGAGACCATGGAGAAAACTAATAAAGAGAGCAAAGTATGAACTTGAAGTTGTTGGAAATGATTAAATACAAACAGAGATGTTCAGGTGAGGTTTACCCTCGGTGAAGCACCGTGCAACACGTATGTTATGAAGAAAAAGCGAGGAACATTTCTGCAGGATTTCTCACAGTAATAAAGAGGGATTCATACTGAAGGGGTGCACTGTGCTGTGAGAGCAAAGCTGCCTCTGCAGCCACAGCCACTAAACTCAAGACCGGAGGGCACACTCATGTTGGACACTGCACTAATGGAATTCAATCGGAGACAAATGAAGGCAAATAAAAGATACATAACCTACGTGTGTAGATGATTATTCATTGTTCCCTTTAGAATACTTTCAGGTTCAATGCACAACAAAACCCTCTAAGTCTGCCCTCTTTTTCTTGCTGTTTCTCTCTCATTAGCACTAAGGATGTTATTCTCATATTATGAACAGGAAAACACATCTAATTCTATATATTCTCTATATCATCCAGATCCCTGCATTTAATAGAGCAATGATGGAAACTCTGTACATTATAGGCCTGCACATTCAAATGCAATAAATGTGTCCAAGAGTGCATCTATATACACACACATTGCCCATTTGTATTTGCAGACATTATGGGAAACATGTCACTCAGAGTCAGAGCAGAAGACTAATCGACAAGGAACAGAATAGATTTGGCTCTGATGGCACATTATCTAAAGCTCTGCGGTGTGACTGTTCAGCTGGCCATCAGGAGGAAAGCAAGCACGTAAATCCGCTTTCAAACACGTACCAAAGCTGCTCCGTTTACATTTCTCTTTTGCTTTCTCTGACTCTGCTCCAATTCCTGATGCTTTGTTCTATTATTTCCTTCTCAAAGCCAGCGTCTCTGAATGTTATATTTAAAGTAGCCGCGGAAGAATCACTGATATCTTTCACTTAAGTACCAAAACTACTCAAACTACTAAATATTCCACTGCATAAAAAAAGAAAACAAGTAGTGTAGCATATACAGTGTCAGCAACATAATCAAAAGTAAACGTAACTGCAGAAAATGGCCCCAAGTAAATGTATTAGGGCTGTATAATTACATTACATGATAAAAATGCTTTTAAAATCTCATCTTTGCAATTTACTGATGTAAGTGCATTTGTTCCATTTAACATCTACTTAGGAAGTTAAATCCAATGGTTCCCAACCACGGTTCTGCTTTACAAATATTTATCTTTTATGTAATATTTTGTGACCATTTTGTTGTTATAACATGAGGATAATTTCACCAACCATTTGTTTAACTGTCTGAGAGGCTTACAGCCACTGACCTTGACGTTTATCACGTTTTATCACGTAAAATCTGTTTCCACCACAATACAGCCTACAACTGTATTGTATCTTCCTACATTAAAGTAGAAACCGCTAACTTTCTGTGCTTTTTTGAAACCTGATTTATACAACAAAATGATATGGGGCTGCATTACAAATTGTTATTTCAATCTTAATCTGAAACTGGGGTTTTTGTTATGGAGTAAAACGTTTGCTTACCGACTGTGAAGTAGCTTATAGTGTAAAAGTTCATGGATAGTACTAATATATTAAATGCTGTACTTAGAGCACTGTGCTCCAGACTGAAATATCTGATCAACCACCACACACTGATTGAGGTTGCATCTCACTGATTCTGTAAATCTTCTAACTGCTCCTCCAGGGCCAACATGATCTTTTAAAAATATTTCAGAGTGACACATCTCAATGTGTTTAGGGTCTACCATGAAATTTGATCATTTGTTGACCGCTCAGTTCCTCATGTTCTCAGTATCTTTTTATTGAATGTGTGACCTCGGAAAAGTGTTAATTTGCCATCTCCTGTCTCTATTTCTCTGTCTTGCCTCCTCCTTGAATAAGTAGGACTGATCTCCATCTCCTCCTCTCTGCTAAGTGACACACTGTGCTCTCCATCACGCTGAGAGAGGGAAAGAGGAGCATAAAGAGATGGGGAAGGGGGAGAAAATGAAACATCCGAACATCTCTCATTAGCAGCAGCCTTTCAGAGACGATCTATAAATGTCTCTCTCCAGAAATGTATTAATTGACTCCAGGAGGAGAGCGAACAACAGTATGATATAACAGAAAGGGTACAGTATACAAAATGATCCTGTCTGTCCTTCTCTCTCTCTCTCACACACACACATGCAGCCATGTTGTCTTGGTGGGAAGTGAGTGATCCATAAGAGTCCAGCCATGGTTAATGTGGTAATAATATTCCCACTCAGGCCCCAGTGGTGCCTGGCTCTTCGCTGGCCCATCTGTACCAGTTAGCCGCTCTAATTTTAGCCCCTGCGGTCCGAGGGCGGCTGTGAGCGCCAGTTGCCATGGCTCATTTAGACATAGACTTAATGGAGGAACATATTTCTTTCTCACACGTGGACACAGATACTGTCTTTATGTGCTGAAGAGAGTGTTGAATTTATCAAGGCAATCCAACGCTAAATGAAAAATTTCACTGAAAAACAATTGTGTCAACTTGATGGTGGCCAAGTCGGTAAAATTTCACAGTAAACCTTCCAACGGTTGGCTAAACATTTCGGTCGAAGGTTAGACTAGAATGAAAAAGCTCAGTGTGTCAAGTCTTCATTGTCATGAATAAAATTTTTAGAACACATAAATCCTCCTGCAATAAAGAAATAAGCATTTAATCTTTATAAAGGCTGCATGAAATAAAATGCTATTCCAAAGTCAAGAAAATTTTATTCTGCTGGCAAAATATACCGAATCCACCACATTTGTTTGGTCAAGACGTTTGCTGTGACTTTGTAATATTTATCAAAGCTAATGCCTTAACAGTGTTTTATAGGTGTATGAACAGCTTGTGTCGTGAAGAAAATAAACTTTCACCCATTTTACATTGTAAACTTTTAATACCGGATGTGTTTCTTTACAACCTCAGACAGAAATAACACAAAGTCTCTAGAGGCCTCCTGAGGTGCCACTCATTTTCAACTCAGTGGGTTTGTGTGAATGTAAGCACAACCTGCATTGTATCTGTGTGTGTTTGTGTATGACACAGTTGTGGTTGTGTGAAGTCAAGACCAGACAAAAATAACTGTCCCCTTTCTCGTCACAGCTCTGTTCTTCGTATCTGCTCTGTCGCTCTGTTTTCAGCATCACTTACTTTTCCTTCTCACAACCACTACACACACACACAGTCAGCCAATCAGAGGTCAGAAAAGGGTCACCTTTGCTTACCTGGTCTCCCGGGTGACGAGGAAGAAGCTATCATCGGGGGCGTCAATCCAATTTGGGCGTCTCTTGCGGATCATCACTCCACCTCGGGTGTTTCCACTGCTGCTGTTTCGGCCGTTGTGCTGCAGGAACACAATAACAGAATATTAATGACAATAATCTGTGAATCAGTCTCGCAGGATTTCTTATTTAAGAAATTTAGACACCTACCAGGAGGGGGGCAGCTGTTGTACCTGGGTTCTCTGCAAAAACAAAGCCACAGCAGTGAGAGAAAGATGCAAAGTATGCATGAGGGACTCTGTCAGTTGTGAATAGTATTGATTAGTTTATTACTTTTCCTAATTTACAAGTGGTGCAACAAATGACTGTGTTTCAATTTCAGTAAAAATAGTGAAGTTACCAATAAAAAACAAAGTGTCAGACTGAAGTTGAATCATCCAAATTATCCAAATGACCCCCATCTGCTGATTCGTTTTCATTAGAATTAGTTGTCATTCTCTCCAACGAGCTAGTTTAGATAAGAAATGGCAGAAAAGGTTATCAACTCCGGGTGTATCTTTACTAATCTGATTTTATCAAGCAAAAATTATGGCAACAACATAAGAAATCATCACTGTTTGGTCCCCAAGGTTCAATCACATCAGAAGTAACTTAGTTATTTTCCAATCCTTTTTGGGGGGTGGGGTTTAACAGAACAAAGACTTTTGCTTCTGGGCAGGATTAGGTTAAGCATTAACAATTTAACTGAAAAACAAGTCAGGATTACTTTTGTAGAATTAGTTCAGCTGCCTTTTTTTTTTTTGGAAAGAATGTGAGCCTGTGTGTCTACCTGAGCGCCTGTCCGGCTCAGCCCTGCTGTGGTGATGATAGCTGCGTTTTCCCAGCATGCCATGAGGGCCGTGCGGGAGAGAGGAGAGAAGGCGTCGAGGGGGAGGCGTCTGCAGGCCCGGGGTGCGGTGGGAGCGGGGCGCGTGAGCTGCCGGACGGGACTCTGGAAGAGACACCACACTGGAGCTGCATCAACTGGCTCCCATGGACCATCTAAATAATTTCTATTCATATTTTATTGATTTGACATTTTTTTCATTTGACACAAAGGAGTAAAATTACACTGATTCTGGTCAAACTCTTTTTTTTTTTTTTTTTTTTTTTTTAACTCTGGTGAATATTGATTTACCTAGAAACTGCAGGACACTGGTCAGAGTGCTCCTTTGGGCCGCTCTGGTTTTGGGTAGGCGAGTCCCTTGCCCCTCTGACACCCTTAACATATCTAAACCAAACACACACATACACACACACATTTTACAAACCAGTGCAGTGTTTCTCGCATTGCATAGACCCCAACTAGTCCTTACTGACTGACGAAGAACACTAAACAATGCAACAGTTTTGAAGAGTCATGCATTTAAAATCAAAGTCAGTGTGTTAACTGAAGTCTGCAGTTTTATTGAAAGGGAGGCTGTCTTGTCTGATCGGAGCAAGGATGTTTTATGTAAATGACAATGGCCTCTTCTCATTTTTGAAATGTCTGCTGAGCACCACACAATGAAGAAGTCAGTACACATGAGCAAATCACTGAGGTATCAAAATGGTGACTTGCTTCCAAGGATGGCATGAGCATTAAGAAAGAATCCCTCCAACATGCAGATACAACTGTCAGTACATGCTTACATGCACACAAACTCCAACAAAAAGCATATTTTAAACACACATACATGAAAATATGAAGGTATTATGAGAGCAGGCACTGAAGGGCTGAGTCCATGCTGGGGAGGGGTGGTGTGCCACTGCGTTTCCTCTGAGTGTGGTGGAGTTGATGGGACAGATAACATGGACACATGAAGCACAAGGACTCGGAAGAGATGCTTTCAGGTGTGACTTTATTGGAGGTCTACTCTCACATTCACACAGTGATGAAAGAAAAGAGCAAAAAGGAGGTAGAAGATGAGATGAGAACATTGCAACAGTTGTTAGAGGAATAAAGGATGGTGAGAGGGCACAGTGGAGGAGTAGGAGAGGAGTAGTGGGGAGGGTATAGGGGAAGGGGAGGGGGTGGGGGGGCTGAATGGTAAATCCTGGCTGCAGGATTTACAAGACAGAAGAGGCACCACGATGGATTCCTATGAATATTGCATGATTCGTATACAGGAGAACAGCTGAGCAGATGAAATCTCACAAGACCACAGTCCAGTAAATGACTTCTTATGGCCTGATCTACAATGAGGGGGTGACGGGGGGGAGGGGGTTGCAGCCAGCAGCAAAAAGTCAACAACAGCTAGTTAGTGAGCCCGTTGTCAAGCCAAAGCCCCTAATCAATTCATTTTTTTCTAATACACTCTCAAAAAAAACAAAAAACATGACAAGCAGCATGAGGAAAAATGTGTGTGCAAAAGAAAAAAAGAAAAAAATTTAAAATGATGGCAAACACAGTGAAGCTGGGGCTCAGCGTTTACAATAAACATTCGCGGCTGAGATGGCTCGTTCAGCCCTGACAGCACAGAGTAGACACGCCTTCACTGCGGGCGCTGTGCAAAATAGAGCTTCTCTTAGTAAAATACATTTTCTCTTCATCTAACTTCAGCATATATATGGCTCAGACTAGAATATGACTTCTACTGGATCCTGTTAGTCTGTACATTAACAACAGGAGCAAAATCACTTACTCTTTGTATATTTTTAAACTGCTGTGTTAATGTAGAATTGTCCTGTTGAATGAATAATTATGTATAACTTTAACAATGGCTTTAATTCACAGTAACTAAGAACTCTAACAGATAACAGAATGAAAAAAAACAAAAAACAAAAACCCAAATGAAAAGATGATCAAAACTCATAGTTATGAGGACAGGCAGTCTTTATTGGAAACAGGGGGTGGGAGAATACAAAACCAAAATAATAATAATAACAATAATAATAAAAACAGAAAGAGAGACAGACGGGGAGGGGTGGAGACAGGCAGAGATGGGGTTTGATGGTGGGGCAGTCAGGGTGAGAGGGGGCGGTGAGTGTGTGTGTGTGTGTGTGTGTGTGTTGTGAATGTCATGCCTAGAGAGAGAGTGCGTGTCTGTGTGTGTGTGTGTGTCCATGTGGCAGAAGTTAGGAGGAATTGAAAGAGCTCTTACACTCTGCCTTTATGGCCCCACAGTTAATGGGGACAAAGGGCCG
The DNA here is from genome assembly GCA_034769265.1 of Remorina albescens. Taxonomy (NCBI): domain Eukaryota; kingdom Metazoa; phylum Chordata; class Actinopteri; order Carangiformes; family Echeneidae; genus Remorina; species Remorina albescens. The sequence continues at coordinate 4,934,753 of CM068480.1, forward strand.
GCGCGCAGCACGGCGCAGCCTGATGATGTCACGGCACATGTGCCGGGCCAGCTTGGTGAGGCGGGTGGCCTGCAGCAGGAAAGCCTGCTTGGTCTTCATGGAGGACTTGGGGCTGCCGCTGTTTCGCATGGGCACCATGTGGTTGGACTGGCGAGGGGCGTGGCCTCGTGAACGAGACTCCTAGGAAGGAAGAAGGAAGAGACAGAAAAGGCCTCTGAGGACACTGACGGCAGGTGATACAAAACATTTTAGGTACTACTGTTGCTCATTTATGAATTTAAGGTTTGGAAAGAAGTTTTCACTGGGACCAAAAGCTTTACAAATTTTATTTCCTGCTAATTTGGTGTCAAATCACAATGTGTTTTGATTATAAAGCCCTCTAATGCCAAAATCCCATGAAAGTTGTGTGTTTAATTGATCAATCATTATGTCTTTTTCAAAACAATTAGCACACTTGCTGATGAAATAAAGTCAGAGACAGCCCATCAATCTTACTTTCAAACAGCTTAATTGAAAATTGAAACAGCTTTAACAAGATAATTCAACTTCATGGTCATTTTGGAGGCTGTTGAGCTTTTTAACTGTGTTACATTGGGGCGAAAATTAGCATGAGATCATGCCTCAGGAAGAACTTTAACTGTCTTAAAGTAGAATTTATGGGGAGGCCATTAAATATAACTGCATTATATAACTGGTGCAAGTGTACAGTATGGATTAACAGGAAAAGTGCAGGTGTAATTAATATCTTTTGTAATGGCTGCACTCCATCTGTATTGGCCTGCTCCTGATACACATTATGGCTCATCATGATAGTTTGAAAAATGGCCCTTCACATAAACGGAGCATACGTTTATATAATTAGTTAGAGCTGTGCTCTCCCAGTCAAAATATGTGCTGTGAAAATGGAAACAGGGTGCGAGACTTTGGACTTTGTATTGTATTTCCCTCAAAAATGTGGAGTTGTGTGAATCTAATCCCAACTACTTTACCAGATACTATATATTATGTTTCGAGCACACTGAACACATCATGAAGACAGCTCACTGGCCTCAGCAGTTAGTTCAAACCCAAAAAGCTCAACAGTTTAACAACTCGGACGATAAATTGTGGATTTAAAGTCCTTTAATAACTGCTGTAACCTTTGCCCATGCTACTTCGGCACATTTACCCTCCATTACATCTCATGTGTTTCACATCTGAACTTACGATGCTTGCTGGACTCGGGGAAGTTCTCTCCTCTGGGCCTTCTGCTCTGCTTGGCATCTTCAGGCCACCGTACTTCTTCCAGTACATCCAGCAGGAAACACACAGGCGGCACTGCATGTTTGGAGGCCCCCACGAGTACCACTGGGCCGACTGCATGGCTGTTAACGTACAAAACGCATTAATGCTTGTTAAAGGCACTGAGGGAGAAAACTGGTCTGAAGACACTCGGCACATTGATTCCTCCGCTCCACTCTCTCTAGCCACTCCCTAAAATTATCCTATCAATATCAATATCCACAGTCAAGGAGTCACAGTTGATGCTTTTTCACTGACTGATGGGTGCCCACAGTGACTCAACAAACATGAAAAACTGTCTGAGCAAGAAATTAAAGCACAGAACATTGAGCAAAATACCTGTGATTGCAACAGCCATTTGTCAGAATTGCAAGATATTTTATATGAATTGCAGGTAATCTGCTCAAAGCCTGAATGAATTTTGTATAATTACTCACAAAAATAAGAGAGTCTCTATTCCTGCTTTTAAACAAAAGATTTCTATTTGTTATTTCATTGTGATGGAGCTTTATTTTCCTGAAACTACAATCAACAAGACAGCAGACCAGTTTTGCCATTAAAAGAAACTATTGGCTGATTGATTTCTCCAAAAGATGAATTTAAGATTTCTGCAAGGGCATTAAATGTTTAAGTCATTTATGAGACAGACTTGTGAAATATTACATCTTTGGGTTTTTGCACTGATGGTTGAATATCAAAACCATAGTTCCAAACAAAGTGTTATTGCTGCTTCTTTTTAAAGCATCACTTATTCTTATAAACCAGTTCAAATTTAGAACAGTTTTTTTTTTTTTAACCCAGCCTTGATAGAAAGTTGCATGAAGGACGAGATTCATTACTGAATTAGTAACAGCTGTGTAGATTAATAAACAGATAAGCAGTGATGATGAAAATTAAAAGAACGTGTCTATTCTGGACTCCTAGTTTCATTTGCTCCCCTTTCATTTCTACATTGCTCCTGTTCACAACCTTGGGATTTAATTTTACACACACAAAACTCACTATAGCAGCTCTCGCAGGCTCGGCCCCCGCCTGCTGCATGATAGGACCCGGGGCCTGCTCCATTCACTGTTGCCATCTTTCCATTGGTCATTGAGATCTGGTTGGGGTTGGGTTTGTTACTGTCAAATAAAAAAAAAAGTGGTTTCAGAAACATTATAATAGCTGCTTTCTGCAGGGTTTTCAATATAAAGAACATAATTATTAGAAAAACAAAATGATGGATATGACAGATGTACCGGTGGCTGGTATATCAGTGATGCTGACATACCTGAATATCAAAATGTGAAATAAAGTGACTTACTACGTGGGGATATAAACTTGCTTCAGTTTGCTCTCAGCCTCTGCTGCCTTCAGTCTTTTCTGCTCAGGGAAACACAGACAGATTCATTACAACCAAGAGAAGTCAAGTCAACAGATCTTCATAGTTTGACACCTTTCAAGATCAGTGCTAATATGCAGCCAGGAAACAGGATTGCAAATACAATCATTAAATCTGCAAATGAGCTTCAGGCGTGTTATTGCCTTTCTTCCTCATGTGAGGATTTGCAAATATGAGTTGAATAAAACATTCTTCACCATGAAAACACCAGTGTATGCTGGCCCCACAAACCACCTTAAAGTTTTGCACTTAAAGATGTTAATCAAATTAAACCAGCAGAGACAATAATCCTACAACAGGCCTGCAATGATTCATAAGGTACACAAGCTGCTTTGTTTTAGCTAATGTTACTGTCTACAGCAGGCAAGAATAAATATTCAAGACATTTTTAATAAAACTCAGGATTAAAAGTCACTTCAAGAAAGAAATGCTTAATGTCATTGTTTTGAAAGGACTTAATGGGCCTCACCTGTTGCACGTATCTATCTGTGGTCTTCCACATGTAGTAGTACTCTATGATACTGGTCAGAGACTTCCATGGCAGCTTCACAGCGGAAAAAATTAAGAAGTGTGGGTGGGGAGAAAGACAGAAAGTAAATTAGTGATATTAATATCTCATGTTCTTGCCATCTGGGTGCAAAAAGTGTTCATGCATATTTATGAGTGAGAGGCATTGTGACCACATCAGCTAAAGCTACCGGCTTTGCTCAATTCCAAGTCTCAGACGAAAACACACACACATTCTCTCTCACACAGATACACACAGCGATTCACACATTTAATAAGTATTCATGAGCACCTGGTGGCACCACATACACCCTTATCCTGCCTCTTTTGTACCAAATAGGCAGATGGTGAGAAGGAAAATTCAACAGTAAAAATGTCATTCCCTGTAGGCTGGACAGGGTAGCTTTTAAAACTGGTAATTTTTTCATTAACAGCAGCGCCCGTGACGCCCTGAAATACGTGCCATTTACAACAAATTTCCATTGTGACACGTGCTCACTGGAGGGGAGGGAAGTATTGGTCCACAGAAACTTTACTAAAACCACCAATCAAACGTATTCACTGTTGTATAACATGGCAAACAAGCTTCAAAAAGTCATGTAATTTACCAAAATACTGCTACTCTATGTAATTGTCACAAAACTTTGATCTGGTGCAACTCAGGATATCACGTAAGCTGTTTCTCAAATGGCAAACATGAGCATGTGAATAGACAGAGGAAGCAGATTATGTTTAAATACCTCACAATGTAAAATCTAGGCATTATTTAGTAAATTCAAGCCGACTATAGCTGCTGTTCTCGCCTTACATTAACTGTCTATACTCTGGATACATACATTTAAATTCAGGCTTCAGCACAAACTGAACTGTTCTTTACTCACTCAAGTCGCAAAAAGGTGCAGTGAACCAAAAATATATAGAGAAGAATGACACAGGTGCCTAAAAATTATTATACGAGAATTCTAGGTTGGAGAAATTACTCCTTCAATATTCGTACAAAATATATAAAACATTTAAGAAATAAAAACTTGGTTCTTATTGCAGTATTAGACAAGAGAGTTATGAGAAAGCCATAAAAGCACAACTATGCTGTTTTAAGGATGCTGTGTTGACACTTATGGAGTAAGCAGGGCAACAATAAAGTCAGGGTCATAGTAATTGAGTCCTTGAAGGTTACAAGACACAATATTTGCTTGGGAAAGACATAGGTATTGCACATTGTGGTCCCATGAACAATATAAATATTTGGACCTGTAGTATGTTTTGTAGGAGGCCAGGTTAAATGATGGCATCACAGTGTCAACTAGTATCACAAATGTCTATTCTCCTTCAGAGCTTCACTAACATTTTCCATCACTAGTCAACCAACTGAAACCATTTCTAACTTATTTTTTGTGTCAATTTCTTAAAAAAAAATTAAAAATATGAATAATTCAGTTCTAAATGTAATTTGAAGTGTAATCTCCAGAGAGTTTTTTTAAACAGGTGATGAATTTTTGTCAACTGAAGGCAAACTTGATGTTTAAAAGTTTTGTGTGTTTTTTTTTAGAAGTTGCTCTTCTGCCATAATTTCATGACAGCTCAGAAAATTGTTTAATTTGTTATTATAGTTAGTTTTGGCATCAAGAGGGAAATGAAGGCACATCAGGGGCTGACTGAGCCACATAGCATAATTTGCATATAACACACATCTATTGATTTGCAAGTACAGTCAGGCATAAGATCAATGCAAAATATAGTATGAAAATATGCCTAGCAAAATGCAAAAATGTACAACGTGTTCCCTCTTAGACATTGTGTTTATCTGAATCACACACTTACAAAGTCTTGTCGGATGTCATTGAAGTCTTTTCCGTATTTCTCTAGTGCCTCTTCGAACATGGCGGCTTCTGAGGCACTCCACTCCTCCATTTCATCCCTGCAGAGTACTGGACCACCCGCTGGAACCAGTACACTCAGTGCACTGGACAAGTCATAATTGTGGCGATGCAGTGTGTCCATCGCATGGAACTGCAACCAAAGGACACAAGAAATCAGTTGCAATCAACCATTTAAGTGACAATCAGGGGCTGCTGAGTGTGAGTGAGTCTGTGTGTGTGTCACTCACCAGTGTGATGTCTCGGGAGGCTGCGGCAGCACTCATATGTAAGCTTGGTTGCCTTACTGAGCTGCTGCAGTCCAACGCTCGAGCAAAGGTCCCCACCGCCCTGAAAAATGGTGCATATAAACAACTAAAAACAATAGAAAGTAATAAATCTGCAGGCATACTTGGCATTATCATAAACAATCAGAGCAAAGCAATAATGTCAAACTTCATTTGAAATCACTCCATCTCCCTGTTTGAGAAAATTTCTGTAGCTGTAGCTGCATAATGGAGGAATCAGGGTCAGAACATGCTGCTATCTGAAGGTTACTGCTTGGCTGATTTGAACAGAGAGGTTGTCCATGTAGACATCAGACATGAAAGGTGATTTACCGTGCCACCACTAGGAATTGGTCTATTTGTTTGTTGGTGAGTGGACACTCTGGATCCCACAGCTTCTCTTCTAGCTTCGCCTGGTCCCTGTCGTCTGCCTCACCTGCAAAACCAAGACAGAGCTGCTCAGACAGCACAACAAATTCACACACATCTGGTGAAGAAATCTATTTTTAATGGCTGCTTATTTGCTGCAAGTGAAGTTTGTGATTATAAAGCTAATGAAATTGCCAGGCAATTCTCCAGTTATTGGTTGGAGAAATCACACATTTCAAGATTCATTGCTTTAGAGCCGTGGCTGATTAGGCTTTTCACTTGATCTAAGTTGAATCTGCTATATATTGCATTTGTCTAAATGTACATGTTATTTTCCTCTCAGATGGCTTGTAGCTCAGTCTTTTCCAAGCCTGTCCAATATGCAGATGATTTTCAAATACATATATAAGTACATTGCTCACTTTTAGAGAAGTGAAGAAATGTCAAATAAAGATGCTGGATGCAGAAAACCCACAACTATTGCTTACACTGTGAAAACTAACTATGGAACTTTCAAAACCTCTGACAGATTATTTTACAGATACAGACAATATGTTCCGTTCTGACTGACCTTCTTGTAGCATTTCAGGTACATCTGCTTGAAAGCGAGGTCCCACTCTGATCTCGCCCTTGTCAGCCAGCAAAGTCTTCTGTGTGGGGTCATACACGAGCGAGTAGAAGAAGGTATCCTGGAGAAAACAACAGCAGCAATTACCAAGACAAAGAGGCAGCTTCTGAATCTTAAACTGCAGAGGTTTTCACTCTCACTCACTTTAATGTGAAACATATTGTCTCTATTACACATTTAAATCTGAATCCTGACAGCCGAACAACTCTCTGTGAAATGTTTGAATATAAAGTTTTAATACAGAATGAACATCTCCAACCAAGAAAATTTACTTTTCTGCAGCTGCCAACTCACTGAATTAAAAAAAAAAAAAAAAAAAAAGAGACCTGCAACTATTTTTATTACTTGCTTAAGCAAAATGGCCTAGTTCAAATTTCTCAGAGAAGCAGATTTGCTGCTTAGTCTTATGTGATGATATAGTTTAACATTTTAAGCTTGAGGTGTTTTGAATTATCTGGCATCATAATGTACATATTTCAGATTTTTTTTTTACACTTGTATTAAAGGATAAAGAAAGAAATTAACTGCCTGATTGATCAAAACTGAAAGTTCCAATTACTTGCAGGACATGACAATCTGCTCAGTTTTTGATGCCTGTAATAAAGTTCTTAAAATATGACCAAACCTGCTCAGATGCAGTCTACAGTAAACAAACAACAAACAGTAAAAGGTGACGGATCGAGTTTTTCTTTCCCCTCTGGCTCACCTCTTTGTCAAGGTATGAAAGAACGGCTTCAGTCTCATTCAATAATGCGACACTGCATTTTCCCCTATTAGAAAAAGAGAGAGGAAGACAAGTACCATGTAAATCACAGATGCAGGAAGTGAGTGTGTTTGGCAAATGTGTTCAAGGCTGGATGAGCAACTATCCATGAGCACTGCCTGAAAATGATGTGCTGCAGGGTGTCCGTCTGTGTGTGTGTGTGTGTGTGTGTGTGTGTGTGTGTGTGTGTAGTACCTGATGTGTGTCGCAGGTAAGCTCTCATACTGCCGGGAGAGGAAGAGCTCTCTGTGGCGAAGCTGGTGTTTCTGTTTTTCTGTTAGCTCTGTCTCTGTCGGGTTCTCCTTCTCCTCTTCCAACTCCTCTGCAAAGGCACACACAGCAGGAAATGACTTCAAAAGGACAAATTAAGAGAGACCCTGATGTAGTTAAACGGTGGCCATGTGTCACAGAAGGTTCAGTGAAGACAAATGGCACAATAAATATGACAACAGACTTAAATTACAGACCAACAGATTAAAGTCACAAATGGATTCAGACAAATCTATCCATTCATCTCTTAGATTTCAGAGAAGGCCCTTTAATGATATTTCATAACTGTTGCTGTCTTCTGGTACAAGAGTAAAAAGTCTCCAGAGGACTTTGCAGTCACGACCCACTGCCATCTTATAAAGGCACCCAAGACATTTTGTGCAGGACTATTAATGCAAATGTAATTTTAAAAACCGTGTTCATACATAAATACTGCATTAATTGAGTCAATGCATAATGCCAGGCAGCAGATGAACAACCTCAATTACAGTTGGAGTGCAGGCACCTGGCAACTTATCAAATATCACACCAATCATTTTCCCTAAGCCAGCACGGACACTTCAGGTACAGATTCACGTTCCTGTTAAAAAAATAATTATACAGAAACTAGCATTCCTCATTTCCACGCTATGACCTGTCAGTTTACCGCTTCAGAACTTTTTGTCACATAGTTGAATTGTGTCAGAAACTCAAGGTGGACTGTATTCAACCATTTCTTCAATTTTCTGGAAGCAACAGTCTGACACATACACGAGACGTGGCGGTGGTTTCCACTGCTGTCTCAGAGAAGGAAATAACTCTGTCAGAGGTGAAACCTAATATTTGGGATTAACCAGTTTGTCTCAACATGTGTAAACAAAAGTTTTAATAGTTTCAGACTAACAGCCATTTAGAAAAAACAGGAAGTACTGTGCAAATGGGGACAACTTTTGGACAGTCTTTCCTAAAAGGCATTCACAGTGATTCAAAAGTTTGTACACACAGAATTAACAGGAGTAAAAAGAGCTTGTGTGCGAAGTTTAAATCCTTCTTACAGTCATTTCTACTCTATGAAACTATGGAAAATGTTCAGATATAACACCCTGAATTCCAATACTAAATGAGCGTAGCAGGTATCAGATGTAGTCTGACCATCCATAAGTCAATGAACAGACAGGTGTCTTTGCTAGACTCACCCTTTTTCAACTTTTATATCAAAGTTAAGATTTTTTTGTGTAAACACTTTCCAGTTTGGATTTCCACTGCTACAGTACAGCTATTCTTACTTTAATCCGGCAGATAACAGCCTGGTCTGCTCACCTCTGATTAATCAGAGCTTTATTTCTTGTCAAAAGATAAAGCTAATACAATCTCAGATTTTTTGTTTGGCTGGTGCTGCTCTTTGCTAATGAAAGCTTTCTTTTGGCCAGTGGAAGGCAACTGCAGCCACCTTACCTTTTGGCACTGATTTTAGTAACTGGTAACCAATTCATGGGTCTTTGTAGCGCAATAAGGACACAATGCAGGAGTCTGTCAGTCGATGAGTGAATATACCCATTTATTTATTACAAGGTGGGCCACGTAAAAAAATAAGCAGTCATGGCATCTGAGTTGAATGGTACAAACATTGTGTCCTGCTGCGGAGGAAGCAGCAGACCCCATCCAATCTCATTAAGTGAAAACATATCTATCTGCATGGTTTGAGAGCAGGTGGGGAAAATGTGTTTTTGACATTTGGGTGAAATGACCACTGACAACTTCCCTTTAGAGCTAATGTTCTCTCATCTGTTGTTTGATCTAAGGCTGCAGTAAATTGCCATGAAAAACAAAACGCATGCATACCCCAATGCAGAATTAAACATCCAGAGCAACACCTTTTTCTATCATCCAATCACGACCAGGATTAGTTGTTTGTTAAGGTGTACTTGCTTCAGTCTCCTATAAACACCGAACCATCCACTTTAATTCTATAAATCAAACTCACTTGCTGTTCTTCTGTTTTTCACCTGAAATAGTCTGAGCCATAAATTGGGTAAATTCATTCCAGCGAGGTAGGTATTAAATTTTTCTTATTGATGCTGCTTTTTCTGCTGTCCAGCTGGTAGCAAACAGCTTCCAAATAGCTGGTTGAAATGACATCACACAGTAATCGATGCATATGTGCCTGCATATTGTCTGGTTTCTGTTTTGTGCTTCAGATTGCTGTGTGTTTGCAGAAAGGAGCAAAGCTGGTTTCACAAAAGCACATAGACCGACCACGACCAGACACACACACACACACACACACACACACACGTGTATTTAGGCACGCAATATGCTCCTGTCTTCTTTCTCAATCATGACAACAGTATAAACCAGTCTTCAGTGGATCTCCTGCCACCAAATCTTCATGTTGAATGTTTTACTTATGGAAATTGTGGGTCTGTTTTGTCTCCAGGGAGTTTTTGAGGTTGTTTGTTTTTTTTTTTTAAACAAACAATCTGTTTTATTGTGACCAAAGGGCCAAGTGAAACATTACTGGATGTGAGTAGATGGCTTCCCACACAGGACTTCTGCTGTTGTAGTAACACCACCTTATTTTCCTTCCATCATCATGCAGACATACATGCACTCCAGTTCTGCCCGTCTCAGCAATAAACAACTGATGAAACGGAGGCAGAAGTAATGTGAATATGAAGCTCAGCCTGTTTTCCTGTCACACTGAAGCACCTTCTCATGTTTGTACCATCTACAGAAATGCTCTGAGTAAATGGTTGCATTCAGAGTGTGTTATTGTCATGAAGGGAAAAAAATTTGATGGTGTTGTGCAAAGCATATGTAAAGTGGAAATGTCTGCCTGCCTATTCAAGAGGGAAAATAGAGAGACGATTTCCAGCCAACTATCAGCAAAACAATAATTGCTGATAATTTTCTTAATTAATCTTTGAATTTCCCATAAAGTGTATTAAAGTAGGAAAAAAAAACATGACAGCTTGTCAGAACCCAAGGTGATGTTTCAATTTACAATGATGCTAAACAGAGAAAAAGAGCAAAGCGCCATGTGTTATGATGATGGCGCCAGAAAATACCTTGATATTTTTGCTTGAAAATTTTTTAATTTTTGACTAATCAGTGATTCATCATTTCATCTTCATATTTGAGTTTAATGCAGATTAATATACACATTTTAAACGATCTGGATTGACTTTTTTTTTATACTTAACTACTTGAATGGGACTGTAGCTCTCAGGTGTGTTTACTCACTTGCATGCTTGTCTGCGAGCTGGATGAGGCTGTGGGAGATGTCTCTCCTTCTGTAGAAACAAACCACCTTGGCCTCCACATTTCCACTGGCCGTCTGAAACAGAGAGAAGAGAAAGATCCAGGTTGGCTCAAGGAGGTGGCAACACCTCCCTGCCCAAACTTCTGATTTCCCAAGAGACGTGGCTAATTTGTGTACCCATTAAGTGTTGCTGCGATTACAGCCTGACCAGCACTGCACTGATGATGCGATGATTCATTGATTGAATGTACTACAGTATAATTAAGCTGACAAGCTCAAAGAATCTGCCAGTATTATATGATGTGACTGATGGAGCGTGAAGGGATGCAGGGGTATGAGGTTGGCAAAACTGTTTCTGAGTTCTGCTGCTTTCAGAGGTTTGTTGGTACAATAAGAGCATATGTTGTTATGGCACGGTTCAGTTGAAGAGTGTGATGTACAGTCAACCACTGTCTTTAAATCTCAACAAAGAGTGAACATAATAAGCTTCACGCAACGGTGCATGCTTCACTAGTACAGCAGGAAGTTGCTGTTATTTCACCCACTATTATGACTTATTAAAATCTCTCTTGCCTTATAAAGTACAGCTTCAGTATTTTTACAGACAGACGCTGACATGATCTGACAGTTTCTCCCCCACATCAACTGCTGATGGTAACTCAGTGCAAATGTAACACAGGAAAAGCTTCCCTGACACATCTGTCAAAAGATGTTTATGTGTTATCTATACAGTGCATGTTAGTTTTGGCTTGTTTTTAACTGGCATAAAGGAAACACTGCTAATACATGAATAAATAAATAAAAAAACAACAACAACAAGGAACTCTGAAACTTATCCAATATTGGCAGAGGAATTATCAGACTCACAACCAGAATATGCTGACACTGTCATCAAATATCTTTAGTCCAAACTTTTTTAACATCCTGAAATATCCATTATGACAACATTCCCAACCTACACATAACACACTACAGGTGTGTTCTGCAATACGAACAGCATTTAGGAACTGGGAAACACACGCCTCTTTTAATGACATTACAGCAAGTACGCATGCAAACTTCAACTATTGTAAAGAGAGCGGACAGGTGCAGGAACAGGGAGGAATCCTTGTTATTCACCCTGGGGCATAAAGACAGATAATTACACAAAAATAACACACAAACACTTAAGTACCTTGTTGAGTTCTTCTATCCGGCGGATCAGGTATGGGTTACTGGAGGAGTTCTCAAAGAATACGTAATCTGGGGGCGGCGGGGGAAAAATGTATCAGATAAGTGTGAGGCAAAATAATCTTGTCGGCAGCCCAGGTGAAAATAACATGTGTAAATGCAAAACTGGAAAAATGAATATCTATGTAAATGTGAACAATATCATAACTATCAGCGTGGCAGACCACTATTAAACTGTAATGCAAATACCACCAAGAATGCCATGCTCTAAGTCAATACAAAGCTAAATGTGTGTAAACTGCAAGGTTTCTACAGCCTGAGGAAAATGTCATATGCTTGTAATTTTCCATGCAAGATATACACAATCATTACAGGGACACAGCAAAGACATAACACTTGACTGTGACTTTGGAAAAGTGAGGACATTAAGGTCTGTCTTGAAGCAGAAATGCTGTAATCAGACACAGAAACAATCCTACGAAGATGAAAATGTGTCAGAGCTGTCAAACAGTACAAAGTACAAAAAAAATATTACTGATATCTTCCTCAGTAGTCAACAGCATTTTAATGGCCATGGTTGTGATATGATGAACTGCATTGCAATTAGACTGACAAAAAAACCCCAAAATGGCTTACTTGTTTTAATTATCTCCAAGCAGAAACAGCAAATCAACCCAAATACTGAGTCTGTTTCTAGCCAGTCTGATTAGAGCTTTCCCTGCTATCCTTCGTTATATATCACTAAGTGTATATTTTTGACATTCAGTTGGACAGTAGGGACATTTCAATATGTCACTATTAGCTCTGTTTGTCTGACAATCGATTGGAAAATAATCTTTATTTATTAGGAGGAATGTGTAAATAATTTTTTTTTTTTACAGTCTATGGTTACCTATATATATATATATATATATATATATATAAAGACCACACACCCATGTACCATTAAGTTTAAGTTTGGGAAGTTGTAGTTTACAGACAGCACCTGAAGGCAGCAGGAGCACTGCACTGAAGGTGAGTGTGGAAACTCAGTGATGCACTGAAACAAAACTGACACCCCGGTGATGATAAAGTGCTGCCAAATAACATCACCTGGACAAAGCTGCTGTATTTTTTTATTTTTTTTATTTAATCTTTTGTTTGTTTAAATCCCACGTCAAGCATCGACGCTAATTAAAACTAATTTGCACACTTAACACGGATCTGAAGCTCCAGCTCCTGTAAAGAAATGTTGCGTTTAGTCCTCCGGACGAAACGACGCCATGAGACGAGACAATAATTTGATGTTGAATTCCATTACACTGCTAACAAGCTAGCTAGCAGCTGAAGCCAATTTGCTAATTAATTTGTGCTTCTGGTGAATGTAGGTGGACGGTGCAGCAACACCGGCTACTGAATATCACCAATGTAGTTAGATGCTTTGGTAAAATTGTGTAAAACGATCGCTTGAGCCGCAATGATGGTAATCAGTGAAGCCATTGCTGGTGCTAACGTTAGCTAAATAAGGTCTCGTACTACTGGCTGCATGCCAGAAGAGGCAAATACAAAAGGCAGCCTCAGACTGTCCGGGGTAACGATTTAATAACCTTTTAAACACATGTCTAGCCCGGGAGTCCCCTTGTTCACCACTTTACACCATCCCCAAGCTAAATGTCCGAAAAACAAAAGCGCAGCTGAGGTGCCGACAACTGAAAAAATGTTTACATTGTGTTGCTAACCATTTAGCAAGCTGGCGGCTAGCTGCTGCTGTGGCCACGACAGACGCGAGGCCTGACCCATTTTGAATCCCAAATATTTAGAAATCCTCACCTTCCTGCTCCAACTTAATGCCCCCTCTGTGGCCGTAGCACACTGATACCCCGCTATTAATTAGAAACGAAGCGAAAAGGGGGCCCACGTTATCCCCCCGGGGTTGTGAGGGGGGATGCAAAAAGTGGAAGGGTTTCTATTTGATAAAAAAGGATCCACATTGACATACATACCTCCGACCCGGTACATGTTGGCCGCCATTTCTGCCCTCCCGGAGTGTTAACGTAAACCATAAACTAAGAGAAATAGAATAAATTAATTATATTTAAAAAACTATAAAAGTGGATTTCTGGGAAAAAAAAAAAACAAGGGTAAAAGGTGCGATAAATTATGATCGTCGAGATTCCGGTTGTGCACCCGATTGGGAGAATTGAAGTGAATTCAACCCCCCCTCCCCTCCTGCTACTATTCACAGTCCCCTTTACAATACAGTGAACTCACGGCAGCCAAAAGAAGTCGGATCAACCAGAAAAACCACTGGCTGCTGACGTTGGGAGGAGCGCACGCGCAGACACACACATACACACACACACAACAAACAACAAACACACAACACACAACACACAAACCTTAGATAAGTGGCCATAAACGCTTATAAATAAAATTATAACGAGGAAACTTGATATTACTAACGCTGGAGGATTTTTACGACCTCCCATAATAAGAATCTTCTCAGTCTTTATCGTTTATAATTAAAGTCCTGCCTGTAAAATTAGATTTATAATAAATATATAAAGTATTATAAATAATAATCGGGTAAAATATGTAGAGAGTTGTTACAATAATTTCTTTCATGTTTGAAAGCCGTTAACGGGTTTTAAAAACCATCCTAAGGAATAGTTAGTGTTAGTCGAAACAGCATCCAGAGCTTTGTAGTTTTTCCTCTTTGGCGTGCGTTGGTGCGCGCGCGTGTGACATCACTGGTGGGATTGGCTCTCCCCGGCTGGGGTGGAGAGTCTCCTCCACCGGCTGCAGAGGCAGAGCAGACGGTGGTGAGGGACGGACGGAGGGGAGAGTTTCCATCAGCCACGGTGCTCACAGCGCAGGGCCACCTCCGCTCAGAGCGAACAGGAGCCACGCCCCGGGGGGATAGGGGAGACGGTGTCACCCTCCCGCACATCACCCCCCCCCCCCTCTCTTCCTCCTCCTCCTCCTCCTCCTCCAAAAAAAAAAAAAAGTGCTCCAAAAGTCCTCCTGTTAAGGAAATGGGGAATGGACCGTGAAGAAAAGTTTTAGTCAGGTTACAGATTGACGACATGAAGTTTGGGAAGAGCATCTGCGTGCTCAACGTGGGGGGAACCCGGTACGCCTTCACCCGTGAAGTGATCAGGGATTTCCCTCTCCGGCGCGTCAGCCGCCTGCATGCTTGCGCAACCGAGAAAGAAGTGCTCGAACTGTGCGACGACTACGACCGGGACCGCAATGAGTTTTTCTTCGACCGCCACGCACAGGCTTTCCTGTTCATCATGCTGTACGTGCGCTCCGGGAAACTCCGCTTCGTCCCCGGAGTGTGCGAGCTCTCCTTCTACACGGAGATGCTCTACTGGGGGCTGGAGAGCGAGCACTTGGACTCCTGCTGCCAGAAACGCCTGGACGACAGGATGTCCGAGATCGGACTGGACAGTCTGTCGGAGGGAGATGTCGGGGTGTCCGTGGATGAGTCTCACAGCCCGGACGAGTCGGTGCAGCGGATGGCGCTCACTGGGCGCGCAAAGTGGCTGGAGAAGATGCGCAAAGCTTTCGAGGAGCCCAACTCTTCGCTTGGGGGGCAGCTGTTGGCATCAGTGTCTGTGATCTTTGTTATCGTTTCCATGATAATGCTGTGTGCCAGCACCCTGCCGGATTGGGATACGGCCAAGAGAAACACCGTGGAGGAGCACAGGTAGGTGACAGTCAAACGGAGGACCAGAAGGAGCCCTGATCTCCGGATGCTGCTCATTATTCAGGCGCATTCAATGTGTGCTAATTTTCTGCAAATGTGCACTAAAGTCTGGTGCGTAAAAATCAGCTCAGACATCAACTTCGTCGTGTCAACAACTTCTCTCTGCCTCTATAAACAGAAAAAAAACAAATAAATTCATAACCACTTCAGAATTTAATTTATTACCCAGTATGATTTGATAGTGTTTTTTCATTTTTTTTACAATAAACCCGGAAAAATAGCAATAGATTTGAAACCCTGATAGAAAACAAACATTAGGTCCAGGTAATTTGTCCTTGTCTTTAGTCTATTGACGCTCCTAAGGTCAATAAAGGATAAACACAAGTTTCAGCCGGCACATTAAACATCGGGATCCTCACATGTCAGACACTTGCCATGGAAGCCAATCAATAACCAATCCATATTATCTACAAAATGTTAATTATTACACAGGAATCCCTTTCCTGCTTGTCTTCCACTGGCGTCTCTCCCCTCCTCTGCAATTACCTCGAATATCATTATTGACTTGGGTTGATTTACATTACACAGCACACAAGGAGGACAAACATATCAGGCAAATGCTGGTTTCAAAGATATTTCAGTGGGTAATGACTTGAATATATAAAGTGTATAGAAGGATTATAAAGTAGGGCACGCAAACAAAAATGAATTAAGCCACTTACAGAAATCACCTTCTAAGTCAGCAGTTATTTTGGCTTCAGTTTTTGGACACGAGGTGAAACAGTGCACCTCTTTTTCCACAGTGTTTTGGCCGCAGTCTATCCTCTCTGGGAAGGCCGAGGCAGCCCCTTCTCCATATAAGCCTAGGTTATGTTCACTAAGGCCGGACATGGTTTTGAGTTTTGGACCGGTTACAGTGGTTAGATAATCAACCAAAAGTGTATTACACTTGGGGTCAAGAGGATAAAACATTTCCTTTCATGCCAGTATATGATGACATTCTCTCAGTTGCTCTCTAATTTGGTTTGGACTAATTGTGCTGATGAAGTTATCCTCGGGCTATTTGGTGTTTGTTGGTCTGGCTGCATCCATGTCACATACAACCACCGACTCACTCTCACTCTAATTCAGTTTGATTGCCTTTTGCTCTGCTAATCAATGGGGTAATCATGCACTTGCTTGTGTCACGCTATCTCTTTGAAGGTTTTGAATCCCCCTCTGTGTGCAGCTTCCTGGCAATTTCCTAATCCTTCACCCTTACTGTGTATCTGTCTTCTTGTCTTTATACATGCATCATCTCTGAATAGCATCAGATCTTCCTCCTATTTCCCCATAATTTATATCACCCTTGCCTTGTTTCCCCTTTCTTCATATTTATTCATTGTCAAAACATCATTCATCAATATCATCCATATCTCTCTCTACAGTCTCTGCCATTTCCTGTTTACAGTCTCCTCCACTCATTTTCTTCCTCTCTCCCCTGTAGGATAATAGAGGCGGTGTGTATTGGCTGGTTTACAGCAGAGTGCATTGTGCGCTTTCTGGTGGCCAGAGACAAGTGGGACTTCCTCCGTCGGCCACTGAACATCATCGATGTGATTGCCATCACCCCTTACTATGTCACCATGGCGATGGCCCGGGCCGGGATGCCGGGTGCTGGGTTAGGGGTTGCTGGGGTGATCTTGCGCGTGCTGAGGATGATGCGAGTGTTCTGGCTAATGAAGCTGGCCAGACACTTCCTGGGCCTGCAGACCCTGGGGCTGACGCTCAGACGCTGCTACCGGGAGATGGTCATGTTGATGGTGTTTGTTTTTGTTGCCATGGCGATATACAGTGCTCTGGCCCAGCTCCTAGAGCATGGCTTGGACTTGGGCACACAGAACCAGGATTATGCCAGCATCCCGGCCGCCGCCTGGTGGGTCATCATCTCCATGACGACGGTTGGGTACGGGGATGTCTACCCTGTGACAGTTGGAGGACGGGTGCTTGGGGGAATGTGTGTAGTAAGTGGCATTGTACTCCTGGCACTGCCTATCACGTTCATCTACCACAGTTTTGTGCAGTGCTACCATGAACTCAAACTCCGCTCTGCCAGATATGCACGCAGCCTGTCAGCAGAGATACTGCAATAAACATACAATTCATACCAAACACCTGTGGCTCTGCCTTCACCAAACAGAAACTCAACAACCCGGTGAATTTTCTGATCCCATTGTAAAAAAAAAAAGGTTAGCTCTGTGCCCTGTCCTGATTCCTGCCTGAACCACACCTGATTTTATTTGTCTTGCCTAGTTCCTGCTTGTTGTGTTGATGATCTCCAGGCATCATCGTCAACCGACATGCTGTGCCTGTCTCCTTAACAACACCATTTGCACAGAAGAATAGGAACACACACAAAAAAATGATTTATTAAACACATATAGGCACATTCAATCCAGTTTTGACACTGCCTGCTGTTTACACTGTATTCCCATGGTTACAACACTGGCAGAGATGGCTGCTTTTTTTGTATGCTGCATTGAGTGCTCAGTGTGTGTGTGTGTGTGTGTGTGTGTGTGCGCTGTGTTTGTTTGGTGATCAGCTTTTCACTTTGTCTTAGCTTTGCACCCAGATGGTACAAATTACACAAGATTGATGTGTGACCCAGATACATTCTGTTAAACCTGGGGAGTGTGGTGAAAGAGTGGACAAGTGAATGCAAAGCAGGGAGATGGAGAAAAGGGTCCACAGGAGGCTCAATATGTAGCAGTGGCCTAAGCCAGGGATAATGAAATATGTAGAGGTCAGCAAGGTCTAATAAGGAGGCAGACAAATACGGGGGAGTCAGATATGACAGACGGTGTGTGAAATGAAGGATAAAAAAATTATAGGACAAAAAATTACAGGAACGACAGAAGGTGGAGCAAGCTGGAGCGTAAAGAATGAAAGCTACAATGTGTGTTGCTTCTCCATTGTGAGCAAATGTAAGGCATTTTGTATTTCTGCGTCTCCACGGCAACCTCATCCACCAACATGTCAATCATAATAGCGGGTGATATGTGTGCACACAAGCAGGCCATATTCAGGCGCCCGTACCGGCTGGCATGTAGCATTTTTATCCTGTGATAATGGGAAATAAAACCTAGCAAATTCCTTAAAAAAGAAAATGGAAAAATGAACAGTAGAGGCTCTCACAGATGATCGTTCTGACATTTGTGATTCAGACATGTTGGCACTGTCTTCGCTTTGCCAAGATGATATGATTTGTTGAGGACACACATGATTCAAACAAACAAGTCGACACTTCTCCCACTCAACAGTCTTTCTCCTCTCCTCTTCCTCCTGTTGCCATCGACCATCCTCCTTTTATGTTCACATACACACATTAAAACCCCACTCCTCTGTTGCAAAAGAAATCAAAGTTTATTAATTATTTGGCTTTGTAGCCTTGTATGAGTTACAATGTATTGTAAACAGTGCACATCGCAAAATCCTGGTTGTTGTATTGTTATTAGCGTGCTTTTTCAACCAATACTTTATAGCCTAGCTTGCAACACACAACTGCCATCTCATGTAGTAATACCCAGTGAATTTTGTCCTGGCCTCATTAAGACCATCAGTCAAAACGTTTTCTTTCATTAACTTGTAATTAATGTGATAAATGTAAGAGGTTTTATAATAAAATTACTTACAGAAAATCAGTAAATGTGTAGTTGCTTATTAGAAATTAAACAGCTCTATTAAAATTGTGCATCTACTGCTTTCACAGTAACATTTTATTGATCTTGGGGTTTTACATCATTGATTCATAACCTAAAGTAAGGCTCCTAATTAACTAAATGAATTAACTACACAATATGACTTGAAGGTATGAGGAAAGTACTTGGCATTTTGGGTAGACGTGATGACTGTTCACACCTATATACCTCCGGGTAATGGAATATAACATCCAGCATGAGGAACACCTGAGCCTGCTGGCAAGGGCCATCGATGCTCACATCAGCAGTAGACTGGCTTAAATAATGTACCACAGCTTAATTCGTAAGGCTCTGATATAGGGCTGACTTCCCACTAAATCACGATCAGTTCCTGCAATATGCCTCAAACCTTTTTGTCCATATTACACATGAGTCTGTGAGTGTCAGTTGTTCAATATTACACCTCTAACTAGACTTCACAGTTCCTGGAGAAATTGCAGTGAAATTGAAGGCTTCTGAAAATCTGAATAATGCTAAATTACATGGATTCAGAAAATGTATTACATTTCCCAAAAAAGAGAGACATGGCAATTTATTTGTGAGTTGGAATCCCTGTGTGTGCCTTTATTTGATTAGAGACATCTATGAAAAGTGACTGCTGAATGACTGTAAGGGAAGGACTACTAATGTCAGAGTGAGACAAATAATATCATGCAAATTGAGTCACAACAGAAGTTGGAGCAGCCAGCAGCATGTTGACAAGCTAAAAGCCTGCATGGGAATATAGAATGAAGACCATCGACAACCTGCATTTAAGTGTGGCACAGTAATTGAAGTCTTTCAACAGGAACTAGGAAAGAGGTGAAGAAAGAGATTACATTGCTATACATGGGATGAGTTGAAGGCAGATCCACCTGAGCTCCATAGGTAAGTGGAAAAAGTTTATAAACTGCTTGGCTTTTGGCTCACATCACATCCAGTCAGATGAGTAGTGATGATGACGCATGACGTAACTCGTTTTCCATGAAACTATAAAACAGCTTCCCTGTGTCTGTTTCCTCTCTTAACGTTCCTCCCTGTCATCATTAAAACTGGTGCACTAACAGAAAGTGTGCAATTTGGCCATATCCTGTGTAGTAGTGATTAATATTCTCCCCACACAAAAGCGCTGGTGACAAATATGTTGCTTTTTCCGTGGCAACAATGGCTGCCTGATGTTTTGACAAAGGAATGCTTTTTTTTTAAAATGATGTTGGGAAGCAGCAACAGGGAAATTGACTTTAGCATTTAGCCCTCCAGTATTAACATTTCATCAGAACAGCAACCACAGTAAACAATGAGACCTGTCATAAACAAAAGGGATGGGAATTTTTACTATGGGATGAAAGCTTTTCAGTCTCTCTCAGTGGCCCTTACATTAAAGGATGGCATTTGCAGCCAATCATGAGTTGCTATTGTCGGGCCTCATGTCTGGGTCTCACACTGGAAGCATGGGGGGAGTGAATGCACAAGTCGATCTGAAAACATGTTAAACTCACCAACCTCTTTTTTTAATCCAGTCAGTCATCCACCCAAAATATTGGATTATATTGGATCCCATATTTTGAAAAATTCATGTTGCGCTTTTTATTACAGTGAAACTGTGCAACTCTGACCACAGCTGTAAACTCTTTGCCTGTCTGCAATGAGCTTCTTGTTGACCAATGATATTGAACAAATCATAGTCTGTTACATCGAGTTCATTCATTTTTTTGTTTTAGTGCAAGGGCATACATTTTCCCCACAATTAAACCACAACCATGAGTCTGGACTCTTGATAAAATGAAGAAAAGGTCTGCATGCCTCAGCAGAAATCCAGATTAATCAAACCATGAATTTTTCTTTGAGTTTGGGTGAGCCTGTTTCCTGTGCAGACTCAGATTTCTGTTCTTGGCTGGCAGTATCTTATCCATAAATGTATGGATGGTACTTTCTCACTTACAGTTAATATATAATTAAACATAATAACTCCAATGGTATAATTTCGCACAACCCAAAGTTATACGATCAGATATCTTCTTTTGCTGGGGTTACTATCATGTCTAATAAACTTTTGACTTACCATTTTAAAGAGGTCTGATCCTTTGGCTGCAAACTATTGGATCTAGATTAAATCACTGATACTTCTGTACTTTAGCTGAAGTAAGATACAACAGAATAGAATACATATATAAAAGAACTGAATCCTTAAAATATAATTCATTTGTATTGGAGTACTTCTCAGCAGTGCATTGCTCTTCTTGTACATTATTGCCCGCCATTTGAATTTTGAACGGGCACTGGCGGGTCAGCTGATGGTTACGTCACTTTTCGGCGACGGTGGCAGCAGGAAGACCCTTTACCGGGTGGTTTTGTTGTGGACGACACCTCTCCACGTCCTTCAGCGGCAAAATGTACTACAAGTTCAGCGGGTTTACTCAAAAACTGACGGGATCTGCTCCCATGGCAGCCTACTGTCCTCAGGTAAGACCGGGACCGGACAGAGACCGAGCCGGTAACCGGAAGGACGTGACCTTCACATCATTTGCGGTCCCCCCAAGACTTTTAATTACTTCAAAAACAGTTAAATTTGTTTTAAAATCTGTCAATGATACTTTTTAGTTCCTTAAATTTTAAATGTGTTGAAAAAAACCCCCCACACATTTAGGGTAATTATTTCTCAAATCACACGACCACAAATAAAGAGGCTGTGACCTTTCTTTCTTTCTTTGTAAATATTCATATATTTTCAGCCTCTGCCTTATCGCCCAGCATTTATTTAACCTTTATCTTTAAAGGTTATTTCCAATCAGCTGATCTGGTCTTCATGTGAGTTTACAGCCAATTTAGAGATAACGGTGTCCTCACCGAGCTTCTGCGGGATGTGACCTTTATTCTGGCCCCTCTGTTCTTTATCCTGCAGCCTTATTCAAGAACCCAATCTTTAGGGGTCTTCTAATTTTCCAGCGATGTTCCTTTGACTGCAGTTAACAACAAATTTTAATTTTGGATAATCTGCTAATTGTATTCTAATTAAACTGCATAGTATTTAAAATGAAAGAAATGTTGAAAAATGTTGATCCCAGTTCCTCCAAGTTAAAGTTGAGACCTTAAAATTTCCCCTTTTTGTCCAACTAACAGTCTAAACCTAAGGATATTCAATTTTAAAGAGATAAAATAGAGAAAAATTTTACAATATATCACAGGCTGAGATCACCAACTCATTGAGTACAAAATACAACTTATCAGATGTTTGGCTAATAATTGCATCAGCTTTAGTGTTTGCCTTTCATGCCTCTTTATCCTCTGTCTGTAATATTACTTAAAGGAGGAAACACTTTTATTCTACTGAATGTATTTCATTTCTGCAGTTATTAGCCGATTTTCAGATCTAAGTTCTACACACAAACTACATAAACAAAGTTTATAAAGCGTGATACGTTGCTGAGATCAAACTACCCCAACAACGTTAGTTAAATTAATTTCTATATTTGTAACTTAATGTCCTATGTTCTCTATTAACATGCTGTATGTTGTAGGCACACCAGAGGAAACCCAGTTAATTGTAGAGCAGGTGGCATATGGGTTGTCAGATATTACACTTAATCTTTATCAGCAGCAGATGGAGGAGATGCTGTAATATATTTTACAGCTTACAGGTGTTGGCGAAAACACTACACCAGATTTTACACTTGGTTCCAGCCAAAACAAATCATGTAAAATATGTGTTTGTTTGTTCATTCATAAAGAACATTAAAACCCCATAGAAGCTTCATTGTCTAATATCAGTTTATATTGCAGCTTATTCGATTAGTGAGTATCTAGAATCAGAAACCACTTTGGAGTTTTAATGTAGGCTATCCTGTGAGCTGATATCATTTTTGTTTACTGACCTTGGATAAAGATGTTAAATAGATTGCCTTAAAATTAAACGCAAGTGGGCTGATGCCTTGGAGATCATTACCATTCAAAATTCATACAACTCACAGTGGTGAGTGTGATGGCCATCTTGAGTAATGAAGCAATCGGCACCGTGGTCATTACCTCTCCCTCTTCTCCAACACATACAAAATTAAAATGGTGCTGCTTAGACAATCATGCAGCTGCCACAATAATCTAATAACATTACTTATGATAATAAAACAAAAACAGTGGCCATTCTGCTTAATGAATACATTAGCTTTTTATGCTTTCAGTACATTCACTGAAATGACAGCCATATTTTTGCTTGAATAAAATTGTCAGTAGACTCAATATGGTGAAGAAGAGGCTCATGGAAATCTTTCATAATGCTAAGCGAGGCAGACTGCCTGAGCAGTGTATGGTGCTGAAATGAAGTCTAATTTAGCAGATGAATCACATAACTATTAAATGGCCCATTTTATCTGGGATTGATTTATACAATTATACATTTATATTTATTTTACCATAAATGGAGCAGGCCAGAATAAAGCACTTAATACTGTGTGGATAACTTGTCAATTGCATCTCAAGTCTCATTAGAGTCCTTTTTTACTGTCATAAGTATTACCCATAGAAGGGGTGTGGATTGATTTCGTTTTGTCTGCATCACATCTGAATCCTAGAAAATAGACTGTTGATGATTTTTAGGTGGTTTGTTTGCTGGGGAATGAGAAAAATATGCATATATCTAAAATTTGTGTTGTTTTTTTTATCTCGCTCACTAATTACACAGTTATTTTCAAGGGTTGTTGAGCTCTCATCACATATATGTAAATTCTCTGTGACATTCATTATCACTGTCCTGACTCATTTTTCCTTTACTGCATTTGCCCGTAATTGGGACAGACTGTAGCACAGATGCAGAAGTGCAAAGAAAACATTAAAATTAATAATAATTCTATTTTATCATTCAGAAAATATAAAGTTTTCCTCCCTTATACTTTCAATTTGTGCTGCACCTGCCCGGCTGTAATAACTAGTCATGCAGGAGGAATCAAAAAAAAATTTCTCGCCACCATGAATCCCTGCTGCAAACGCTTTCAGTTAAGCCTTCTGTGGCAGGTAAAAATAATCTGCTTTCAGTGCCTCTTTGTTTTCATGTGTCAGGTTTAATTTACCCGCTCCCACACCATCTGCCTCCACACATTTTAGTGAGGTAATGGGTCTACCGGTGAGTTGGTTTTTTTTTTTTGGTTTTTTTTTTTTTTTGAAAATTAAGGTGGGCGAGAACCTTCCTCCAAGTGTGAGGATATTAAGGAGGCACACTTGCACTTTCAGAATCTGTACAGGCATTTAGGCACTCTCTCACAAGTGGAGGCATAATATGCAAGACAAGATGAACCAAGTCCTCATGGAATCACTTCTATTTATGCACCAAGACTGAGCTCAGGAGAGTTCCTGTGAAAAGTAAAAGAGCTTTTGTTGTGTTTTAATATAGAAAGCAACTTACTTGTTTGAGTGTGTTACAATCAAATTATGATATAAAAGTATATTAATACTAACCAAGTGGTTGTCCAACCTCTGGAAATTCAAACATTCAGATCTACATCAGTTATATCTCCTCACATTTATCTTACGTTTTCTTATAAAATTCTGGGCATTTTTATTGGATTGTGTCATTTTAAGACCAAGTGATTTATATAATTATAATAATTATGTTTTTGGGGGAATTATAATGTGAATTAACGATAATGAAATAAAGTTTAATGGACAAATGATAGCTGCATCCCTACATTTTTCACTTTGGCAGCTCACATAAAAACCATGGTACTGTGTCCTTCACTTTAATGCATGTGTATATATGTAGGCATTTACTTATTTATTGAATCTTATCATATCACCCCCATTCCCTTTTTTTTTTTTTTAAGTTCTTGTCAAGGTCTTAATGTGACAGTTGGAATTGAAGGAAAGGGGGTGGGGAGATTGCATTGTTTTCATTTTGCATTGAACATTTAAAGCATTTAATTATTTTCAGTTTGGGTGAAAAGCTATGTTGCACTCAGTGAAAAACTCAGATCATGACGAATTGTTTTTATGTATTCTGTCACAATGTTGTTATTTCGTTGAGCTTTCTGGTGACCATTTGGCTCTTTGTTCAGGGGCTGAGGCCAGGAGTGCCCGCGGAGTCCCCGAACATGATTTTTGCAACACCCACTAAGGTGGTGTCAGAGGCCGGTTCCACGGTGGAGTACATGGGAGCAAACAGGGTTCAGGAGTTCCAGAGGATATTCCAGGTAATGAGGACACACTCTGAAAAGTTGGCCTTTTATTGGATCTGACACCCATACAAGAGACACAGCGAGTCAGCTTTTAATTCAAAAAGTCTTCAGAGAGGGGTTTAAGGGTTCAACTCTATCTTTCACCTTACTGGAGATTCATCTGTGTAATGGCCTTCTGCTTCCCTCCTAAGTATTCATCACACAGGAGCCAGAGAGGGATATAATAAAAAACTCAGAAGTTGAGCAGAGCCATCATTTTGATAAATCTCTGTATTGACTAGTGCAGTATTTTAATTTCAATAATATATATTTTTGTGATATTGTAGAAAATTATGACTTTCAAAATTCCACATTGGAGAAAATTTTAGCACTTCTCTCTCAGCTATCTGTTCAGTTTTTCCAGTCAACCGTTTCAAGGACAATTCATTCATTCTTAAAATATTGATGTTTAAAAAAAAAACTGCATATTACTTGGCAACCTTGAGAAAAAGGCTAGAAATGTTTTAATGAGTTGGAATAACAGGTTGCTAAAAAATTGAAGGAAATCCATATAATTCAAAACTTGTTAATATTCTGTACAATCTGCTTTGTGCTTTCTCTCATCATTACTACTTTATTTTTCTGTTTTCCTGTTTTTTTCCCTCTGATTTCCCGTCTGCCTTCTTCCTGCTTTGTGGTTTCCCAGGCATCAGACAGCATCCCCGTTCATTTGAAACGTGGTGTTCCCGACAGGCTCCTGTACCGCACCACCATGGCTCTCACTGTAGGAGGTGCTCTCTACTGTATGGTTGCTCTTTATATGGCAGCCCAGCCCAGCAATAAGTGACCAATGCAAACCGTGGATCTCTGTAACACCTCTGACGTGTCTCTGCCCCAATTCGTCAACTTTCACCATCTCCATCTGCAGTCACTATGCCACCTCTTCGGACTTTTTATCACTTTCACAACATCACCAATGATACTGATTATAATGTTTATCTTCTTTGTAAAAAATATTTCCAAATTAATAAATTTTAAGGATAAACAAAGGTAAAAATCCAATGTCTGAATCCAGTGTTTTCCATTTCTGCCATGAAAAAGGCTTTCACTGTAATAGATGTGTCATTAATAGCAACCAGCTGACAAGCGCTCAAACTGTCTCTAGCTTTGGCAGCTGCATCATCTCTCTCAGCTCTTCCAGATGCCAAAAGAGAAGTGGACATGTTGAGATTGTTGGAGTTTTTTGGTACTTTCCACGGGCTTGAAGTATTGCAGCAATAAGTGTGAGAGAGAGAGAGAGACACCCTATGAGTTACATCGCTGCTGCTCACTTGGCTTAAGTACTGTCTCATACAGTATTTATACGTGTGGGCCTTGGTGGGATTTCAGATGCTCCTCACTGAGTTTACAGGGTGGGAGGATGTTTCAGGAAGACATGTTGGCAGCCCAACATCAAGCTGCTGAAACACAGATGATCAGCTCAGACTGGTATGGTCTCTTTGGTATGTTTATCTCTGAGTGGGCTGAGATGGGCAACATAAGGCGTGTGCAGGGAGAGGGTATCTCACTGACAACTCTAATCTGTCATATCTTCCAGACACTTACATTCAGAGCTGGGGAGGAAGTACTGAGATCTTAAAACCTTTTCAAATTTGCCATCTCATCCATGAGATGCTTTCAGTCCAGGTGTATTTTTCCACAGCCCTGACAAATTACACATACTTTGAAAGCTCTAAACTCCAATTCTGTTGGTGCAAAACGTTTTATCATCCACAAATCGCTGCAACACCTGCTGACACAGCCCTGGTTTAGATTCATGACTTCTTTTTCGGTGTTTTCTGCACAAAAAGTCCTGCAGTAGACCTTATATTCTC
Source organism: Remorina albescens (assembly GCA_034769265.1). NCBI lineage: Eukaryota > Metazoa > Chordata > Actinopteri > Carangiformes > Echeneidae > Remorina > Remorina albescens. The sequence goes on from CM068480.1 coordinate 4,961,927, forward strand.
AGTCAACTTTGGTTCAGTGTCTTTTATACTCATCACTTTGTGGGTGCAAATGTTAAAAAGCTCCTTTCAAGGCAAGTCAGGTTTGTGACTAATCAAAAATGCTCAAGAACTATTGGAAAATGTCTCTATCTATTGCCAATATAAATTTTTTTTTACATTTAGTTTTTTTCCTGAGAAACACTTTCTATAAATTTGAATTTTGGGTTAAGATAATATCATATTAGACCCTAATCAGGGCCATGAGTTGAAGATAAACTTTCCCAAATATTAGCCCAGTCTGATATAATATCTGATTGTGTTTTTGGAGTGTATTGAACAGTCACAAGATGAGGCCTTTACTGATTTCAGTGACTGGTACAGTCCTCATGAACTGCTCTGCCACTTCTAATCATCGAGGAACTCGCCCTCATGCAGACATCAGGACAGGGGTGTGTTTTCCATCATTTCATCTGTTCATCCAACATATGATCCATCCGTCTTCCACTTGAAGCTGAAAGATGGCACTTTAATCCTACACTGAACACTGAGGTACTTTTAATACTTTTTATAGGTCGTTCCCCAGTTTAAGGACCCTGCAGCAGCAACTATGAATTCAATACACTCAATACACAGATGTGGCAATCAATTGTTTTTCTTGTGGCCACACTTTGGTTCAGACACCTGATCTGAATCCATCTAATGAAATGTTTCACAGCTGAACACAAAACAAAGCAGTGAAGATCCAATATAAGACAAAAGAGACGTGTCTGCTGATTTGACTGTAAACTATAAGAAATGTTTAATGTGATTATTTTAACGAAAAATCTGCTGTGCAAAATCTTGAAATGAAAATATGCTTCTTCTTTTTTTTTTATATGGGGCCGAACAACACTGATGTGGGTGTGCAGAGTTGGAAATAAGTTTACAGCTACATGAGACAATAACACATCAGGATCTCTGACCAAACTGCTCATGAATTGCATAGTGCCTGTTGTTGCCACCAGGTTTTAACGAATGAAGAAGAATGTGAGAAATAAAAAAGACACAGATTGATTTTAATTAAGAGTATAGGCAGTGCAATGGCTATTCAGTTGAGTTAGATTTATGTCCACCCGGCCAGTAACTTTTTGACTCTTGAAATTAGAGTCTGTGAAAATGTTGTAGTGTAGAAGCAGGACAACTTATAATAGGTATATTGGTCATACTACTGGCTCCAGTCAGAACATTAAGATTATAGTTATTGTTTTCTATTAAATCTATTTTGTGCAGAGCTTGCTCTATAAAAAAAAAAAACATCAGAAATAATTACTCATATTTTCTAAATGCACTGAAACTCAAAGGTGAGATTTTAGTTTTATGCATATTACACCCGTGATATTTTTCTTTCTAAAGGTTTCTCAGTTTCTGAAAAAGCCCTTCAAACAGAAAAGCTAGAGTTTTTCTTTTTAATGAATGGATATCCATTAAAGAGTTTTATTTATTAAGATATGGCACCTTCATTTGTCAGGCTGACTCAGCTCTGGACCCCCCTTTGTCATAGCATTAATATTTTCCACCCCGAGGAAATCCTGGCGATGGATAATTGATGGTAGCACTGATTTAAAAATGATTTAATGAGTACTTTTAATAAATAAGGGCACAGTACTTTGAAAAATGTTTTACTCCAAACATCCCGTTCTATAGAGCAAATGTGCAGGACAGCAAATACAGTGCATACAGCCGTGTTTGTGGTGGTAGGTGCCGTACGTGTATGATGATAGTTTTAGATAATATCATTTCTAAAGATTGCAGGTGATTGTGAAAGCCACAGCATGATTGATGATTCACATTATTTTCATTCACTCATCAAAAATTCAGGGAGCCTTCATGCCTTATGGATGGAAGTATTGTCATCCTGGAGGAGATCACTCCCATCTGGGGAAGGAGCTTTTGTGTTAGGATGAAGGTAATCACTCAGAGCATCTTGGGCCCAAACTCTGCCGGCAAAATCCCTCCACATCATAACAGAGCCAATATTCAGACCTGAACTGTTCTCCTAGGCAGCATTGTGGTTGAGATTCAAGTCCCAAATCCAGTCAATTTAAGAAAAGTCCAGTCCCCATAGTCTGAGTCTGAGTCAGCTTCACTCTGCAACAATCAAAAAACAGGAGTAAATATTAACATCTGTATCAAACACAGATTCCACAACTAATTTTAAAAGGAGTTAGTTATCATGTGAACGAATAGCCAAACAAATACACTTTCAACAAAAAGGTTGAGCTGAGCTCAAATTTCTAAATACAAGTCCTGAAAACCTTGGCTCGAGTCCTGTGTAATAATATCTTTTCCCTTTCACGCGAATTCTGACCCTGTTTACTTTGACTCTTCCATAGTTTTGTATGCAGATGTCACTTTTGGCACTGATCACCAGAAGAATTGAAACTCTTTGTGCCTGAAGCTCCTTCCCTCCATGATTAACTGAATCCTCTCTCAGAGTCACTTAGATCTTTTGCTCTTGCCATCTTGATATGAATCAACTGCTCATCAGTTTAATAGATATGACTGGAAGTTAATTGAGCAATTGCACCATGCTGGGTACCTTTGTGGAAGCATCTACATTTGTAGACTTTAATCAGTCACCAGTCTGTTTCTTAGAAGCCATTCCCTGGAAAGCAAAAGTGATTTGCTTGAATTTAAGGTAAAAAATGGGGGGACTTCATTTGTTTTTGAACCTTCCTTCTGATGCTTTTTCTTAGAAAGACATAATTATTATGTGCACATCTGAAATTCTCAAGTGAAGTATCTCATCAGCAGTTTTGATAATAACCACTGTACCTATTTTCATGGAGAAATCTTTCAGCAACCCCTTGATTTGACCCTTCTGTCTCCCCACCCCATTTGCGTCACAACAGCCCACTTGAGTATCCCTCAGTGACAATAGATCCTTTTGTTCCTGCTCTTCTACCCGAAAGGAGAGATGCGACAACTCAATAACATGTTTACTGCTTGGTAACACAGCACCCGACTGTTAATCAAGCACATACCTTAGGGAGTGTGAGCGCAGGAAACTCGGGTAAAAGGAGCGACAAAACACAGGAAGCAAAGTGGTGTGAGATGAGGGGGGAAGACAGGAAAGTGTGAGAAAGGTTGTTATAAATGGAGGACTGGTGTGACTTATTACAAGAAAATTGGAAATATGAACTCTCTTGACAAGGTGTACCCATTCCCATATTTTCTTATAATCCAATAACAACTGCATATTTCAGGAGACTAAAATAAAGTGTTTTATCACTAAGTACTGGACTCAGACAGCAATGAAGGGTGGACTGAATATTTTTCAGACTGGATGAAAGTGTTGGGAAAAGCGACAGTACATTCAAGAGGGTCATAGAGGATGCTTATAGGAGATAAAGACAAATGTTTCTTTCATCAATGGGTTTTATAAGGAGGATGATATTTGCTTATATTTTATGGTGAATATGTTGATTATATTGATTCTCATTTCATTTTAGTTAAACAGCTCTAGTTTTAACCCTTTTTTCCACTCTCTGAATATCATTAATGTCTGTATCAGATTTCCAAAGTCAGGGGTAAAACAAAAATATTTGAATACTAAATCTGAAACTAATGAATACCTCTCACTGGGATCGACTGAGCTTTGGCAACTGTTCAAAGACAGTCATGTTGTTCCTGCAAACTATTTTCACATCATCCAGACACAAAGCAGCAGTAACATTCATTTGGTCTTTGTGTCTGGGTAAAAGAAAAATTGAATTCCAATATTTGCTCTGCTTTCTACTGAAGACTGATTTCCACCAACTCCTGGCTTTTCACTTCTTTCTCCTCCTGTTTGTGCTGAGCTGGATGTGTCCAAATTGTATCAGGACATGCTGTAAACAACTGGCTGCTGAGTTTGGTTATCTCCCCTGCATCCTTTCATCAGGCTGGCAATATGGACCACAGAGAGCAAAGGGAGTTTCTTAATTCAGAGTGTCCTTCTCTCTCTGTTTGGCCCTCCTCATATCAACAATGCACAAGAATAACAGCTCTATAGCAAGTAACCCACACAGAGCTGAAACATCTGATTTGCAGGGAAAGATGGAGACACAGGTGGGGAGGGAAGGGATGAATTACATCTGCTCATAATGCAACCATCTGAGAACAAGCGGTGAATAAATAAAGTTCTTTGAGACTGCATGAGGAGAGGATTTTATGAATTAATTGTATGTGGGTGTCAAAGGCCTTGCATGTGTCTAGTAGATGAAAGAACCACAAATCAGAATAATTTCCCAGTTGTAGATATTAAAAAAAGTAATAATCTTAGAACAAAGAAAGGTAAGTAGTGAATCGTTTTAGCAATCTGAAGAATATGCACTCATTGTCACCCGGAGGCCAGAGGGGAAACCACTGTGAGCTTTAGCAGCTTCCTCACACCCTTTGCTCTCCACGGGGACCTACGCGCCACTTCTTCTGCTTTCCACATTTAATGATGTATCAAAGCTGAGGTAGAAAATAGGAAAAAAGCCACTGAGATAAAAGGTGGCAAATGAAGATGGAAGCAGTGTGATGTCAGACTGAATTTCACCAGCCAAATGGAGGGAGAGATCGCAAACTTTGCAATTTGACAGTGTGATGGTTGTTGGGCTGCAGGGGAGAACAAGAGATGTGGACGGCATGAAAAGAGTAAAATTAATGTTCCTAAAATGAAAATGAATCAATATGGTTGCCTGAGGAAGGAAAAGGTGGAATGAGGGCTGGAGAGGGAGGCGGGTGTTGAAATATTGTTGGAGGACTATTAATGGTTGTTTAAAAAGGAACAATATTAATCAGTTGTCATTTTCAGGATCAGAACGATGTCAGTGTGTGTGTGTGTGTGTGTGTGTCTTGGGCTTAACTTTCTAACTTCATCAAATGGCTATTTCAGTAAATAACCACCCAACCATTATTTTGATTGTTTTCAGTTATAGCAAATAAACGTCAGGATAAATTTCCTCTCTTAATTTAAACTCTGTTGCCTTTACGTAACACACAGACACACACTCAGATGAAGATAAAATGATGATCCAACAGCCCCACCTATGGGTTTAAGCATTTGTAGACCCAATTATACAAAAAATAAACAAATCACATCGAATTTGAATGATTCTCAATTTCCACACACACACACAAGCACACAAAAAAAGCCAAAATAAAACAAAACTGCACACAACTGTAGAAGATATATTTTATTAATGTCAAAAATCAGGACCAGATTCAGAATCCATGGAAACAAACCAAAACAAAGTCTCATGTTACTACAAAATCACCTCCCCTTCAGGCTGCAAACAGACTGAATTTTCTCAATAAATATTTAACAGAAAGATAAAGGAATTCAACAGGAACACAAGAAATAACCTTATTGACACGTTCAAGCAAGCACAGACACACAGTGACGTGTCCGTTCTATCATTTGCACTTGTACGTGAGCTGTTTGCGATGATAGTGGATCCACGCCGGAGCAGCAACAAGCCCAGTCAGGAAGCCGATCATGGCGCCCAGGCTGCAGGAAACGGGCCAAACCTACCGACACAAGAGGATGAATGAGTGTGAACCTTCGCAGCCGTAACTTTTGATGAGGCGCTGGATCAAAAATCCAGTGGAACTGTAACATCTTCCCCCACAAGCCCACATCTCCACTCAAAGAATGTCGAGTTTATTTATAGAGGCACTTCTAAAAGGAAAAATACAGCTCCACTGGCATTCAGAGTTATGCTCTAAATGCCTACATCTAATTTGCATATTCCTTCAGTCATTTTGCAGAGAACCCCCTTAATAATTAAACCTTCAATCTTTCTTTTTTTTGTCATTTAAAAAATTGTTTCGATTAAAGAAAGAGAAATATTCAATGGTCATTGGGCTGAATTATAATTTCATAGAGGTTTTATTTAAAGCTGTTCAGTGATGAATGGAAACAGCTGGCTTCTTGTCAATAGGGAAGCTGTAAAGAGGAATTAAACAGGATGACTGAATTAAAGTGATAGAGAAATATTATATTTAATACAGAAAATCAATAATGGGGAAATGCTTGAATAATTTTGTGTATTAACCAATTCTTATTAAACAGGATGCTGTTGCATGGTTGTTGATGGTTCTTGCTCATCAAGATTGTTTGATTTGAATGATCTCAAAGAGACAATTGTTCAGTAATTCACAAGAAAAAAAATAGCAAACGCTTCATCCTGCAACAACTCAAATATTAATGATTAACTGCATTGCTTTAGAATGACATTTTTAAGCATCTAACTTCATGTCTTTGTTCCTGCCACTAAAAACCACTGCTCTCATGACATATGAGCAGCATGTATACTGTTTGTATTTTCCAGTTCATTCAGGCCCTGACAATGAAGCTCTGCAATACGAAATCCTGTTCTGAGACTGAAATAAGAAAAAAGAATTTTAGGATAAGAGTATAAAATGTTTCTTGCGTGGTGTCCAATTCAAAGACAAGGATCCTGCAGTGTCCATCTTGTTTATGAGAGGATTTCTGGTACATGCTGACCTGCCACGGCCTGTCCCAGTCCAGAGGTATGGGAAAGGCTCCCACCCAGGCTCCTACCACCGTGCAGGCAACTGTGATCTGTAGACAGGTGTCCCACACAGACATAGCTCTGGAGAAGGAGACAAAGCAACACAAGATCAGTAAGACTCAATTTAGATGCATAAAATCATCAAATATATGATGGAAGGAGAGGGAGAGGAAGAGGAGAAAATCTGTTTTTAACTTCACCCATGTCGACTGAAAACCCGTATCCAGGCCTGGACATTTGGCCCAAGCACACAGAGACACCTCAGTGTGGTTAGAGAAGTCAGCAGCACAGCGAGGGAGAACGTCTCTAAAGCAGATCTGGAAAACACAGAAATCTTAGGCACATATAAAATCCCTCCTGAGCACTAACAGGGTTTTAAACACCCAGGTATTTTGTGGAGATAAAACTTGAGTCAATGTAGCAAAGACAACTTAACAAATTATCAGTCATCCACTCATTCAATTGTTATAAATCTACTGTATTTGGTTATCGGTGATTCATTTAAAAGCGTGTTACTTAGAATTTTTTTGTTTATATCCTAACTTGAGGTTACACCTGTTGGGTACTCACTCAATCAGTGGAGCTCCATAAAGAACAACCACAGTGTGAAAGAACAGGCAGGACAGGAAGAAGTACACACAGGAACGAAACAACCTGGACAGCTGCAGAGAAACAACGAGTGAATGAAGTTCATAAAACAAAAGTCACAATCTCAAACCTAAACATTAACCAGGTTTAGCTCAAAGATTTGGACAGTACTTTAAAATGTCCCATGATAAAAAAAAAAAAACACAACATTTTCTTCACCCTGCTTGGTGATCTGAACTGAACGGAAACCTGATTAAATAAAACAAAACTTTTCAACTAGACTCGTATAAATGGATATAATGATGTTCACTTTTGGTTGAAACAGTTTTAAAAAGATGTTTAAAAGAAACTTGCTGAGGATGAACTTTCTGAGGAGTTGAATGGCATTGTATTATAATGACAGCTTTTCCTAATGCTTTCTCTGCTATTATTTTGTGTATGTCAATTGAGGTAATAGCTGAAATGGCAAAATATATACTGATAGATAGTACATACTGGTACTAGTACCTCTATGGGCAGTACCCCTGTCAGAAATTGGACCCTGGCTCGTATTTCCACTGAATTTAAGTTATAAAATACAGAAAATTCTGAATGAACCTTAAACTATGAGGAGTTACAATGATTAGTAGGCTCATTAAATATATAAATATGGCAAATATTTGATAGTTTTTAATTTTCACATCAGGCTCTCATACAAATTTGCTGCTTCCTCCGTGTTCCATTGTAATAGACTGAATATCTTGAAGTTTTGGGCCCGTCTTTCACAGCTATAGTTATACAGATCAAATCGATAACTGGGAAAATTAAAATGTTGCCCTGTGTATTTGACTATGGTTTATATGGTCCAAACATTGTTGAGATGTCAAACGCATCAGAGTGGAAACAGTTCATGACAGGCCCAATGGCTGGTTGGACACTTCATTCAGTTATCAACAATAAAAACAAAAAATGTAATTCAAACCATTAACACCACGATCACCCCCCCCAGCAGCGGTCACCTTGTATCCCAGCGTGTGCTTCTTGGTGGGCGGACTGATGCCGAGCAGCCAGAAGACGGCGACACTGACCACGGTCACCGTGGCGGACACCGCGTAGAGCCACAGCAGGTGAGTCCCGTACACCGAGAAGCCCCGGACGGTCACCGCAGGCAGGACGGTGGCCATGAACACCGAGGCGGCGATAATGGCGTGAGTGGACGCCATGGCTCTGATTTCATGATCCCACATGACGGTTACTTAGTCTATCTATAAGTGAACTGATGATAAATTAAGACAGAAACTCCCTAAAGTAGTTTAATTTAGCTGCGGCCGCGTAGAATGGATGGATGGAGGGCATGGATCCTGGAGACCGACCACTTCCGTAAACACGGAGCAACAGTGACTTCCGCCTGGACTTCACAATAAAAGCCACGCGTTTAATCCTCTGAAAAAACAAATTGAATGAATTTTAATCTGAGATAGCCAAATATTATTATTTTGAATTATTTTAGATTATTTTTGGCATCACAGTATCTGACACAAGAATCTGAATCAGCTTCAGAAATATTTTATTAATACCTAGGGGAAATATGGTCAGCTGGAAATAAATATATATATGCAAGGTACAGAGCAAAAATTAAAATGAAAGTGAATGGACAAGGCTTGTATTAAATGTGAAAATATAGCTAGTGTTGTGTAGTATGGTAATGTTAAGTTCTTAAATGAAATCCCTGCCCAGCACCAACAGTTGGAAACACACAAACACAAATATCTACCTGAGTAAAAGGTTAAACCTTGCATGCTGTTTATATATCTATCTGAACAATTAGTATCATCCACCAAATATGCTAATGTCAAATGTATTCCCATCCTAGATATCACCAGTAAAGTTTCAATGTCACTGATTACTCTGAACAGAAATTTGACTTGATGTCATTGCGCTTAAAAATTAATCGATGTCGTTGAGAACACATTGTTATCTTACATTTGATCACTATTTTGAGGGGGTAAATTTTCCTGCTGTAAAATTAAGGTTGGTGCAAAGTCTCACTTGCAAAATAAAGTCTATCCAACTGGATATCATGTTCCGATAATACTGTCCTCGGGGCACTTTTATTTTGAAAACAAGAAGTGTGATTTTTAGGTGACGTTCGTCATAAACATTAACCAATCCCAAGAGGCCGGTGACGTTTAACTGGCACTTTTGGTGACGGACATTATCATCAACCAATAGGGTTTGAGCGTTCCATGACTTTGACCAATCAGGCTTTGCGAATAGGAACCAGAAAGAATAACGAACCGGAAGTTTACAAAGGTCCACCGAGCAAGCTAACATTTAGCTAGCATTTTTATTATATTTGGATCCACCGAAGAAAAAGATCGATCATAGCGAAAGATGGTTTGTGATAAATGTACGCGTCAAACCGTTCAGATGTTTGTTACCTTAAAGCTTGACTTAATTTTTTCTGTTAGTCGAGGCTGCTGAGATTTCGTAAGCTACCGTGATGCGACTGCTCGCTGCCTTCATGTTGGTTTATAAACACAGACTTCATTTCTTCAAGCTTCTTATTCTGTGAGTAAATTATTATTTATTTTCCCAGGTGAGAAGAAGCTCGGTAAGGTGATTACCCCTGACACTTGGAAGGATGGAGCCAGAAATACAACAGGTGAGTTCGGGTCCTTAGTTTAAATGAAAATACCATAGTTAGTTAGTTACCATTAAAGAAGCTATGGGGAAATGTTACCAAAGGAAAATCCTGTAAACTTAATGAATATGTCCTTAGTGAATTAAAAAAAAAAAAAAAAAAAAAACTCCCATGACTGTCAGCATCGCTAAATAGACCATTACATTATTATCGTTCCTGAATGAACGTGCAAATCATATTTTCTTGGTGGATAAACCTGCTGGTTAATTGCCCATTCATTGTTTGTCTATGAATGATGCCAAACAGCTAACCGCGTGTAATCTCAATAATAGCTACAGTAAGACTGAACCTCATTATCATTGGAATAAAGTAACACTAATTAAAATAACACTGCAAAATTCACGAGATGTCTGACCACATGGAATCACTTAATACGTGGGTTTTTCCCTGGAAATTACCTAAATTAAAGACCTATTAATATGTTTTCTTCATTGGGAACTATCTAGGTGATTATTATTATTATTGTTAAGGTTGTATATATTTAGTTGCATTAAAATAAAATAAGACTTCCCAGATAGATCAACTGGTTGGTGATAACTCCTAACATCCTAATCACAGATCATATATGGCTGGACTGGTGATGTCTTTGTCTGCTTTTGTTATCTGTTACACATCTTGCAACAGTTGGCATTCATTCTTGTTTTATTGTTTTTTAGGACACAAAAATATTTGATGCTGCTTCTAGCTTTGGATTTTCTTCCGTTTTAAATTTGTGACATACTGTAATGCCGCGTAATGCTACTTAGATGATGCTGTTCTCTATCTGCTTTCGTTATTCAGAGAGTGGCGGCCGAAAGCTAAATGAAAACAAGATGCTGACGTCTAAGAAAGCTAGGTGGGTAGGTCCATAAAGATTATTTTCAAATCAAAGTGTTTCGGTGTTTGTATTGTGACATACCACTTTGTTCATGGGGGAAAAAAATCTCCATTGTGGTTGCTTGTAAAACCCAGTCACACAAAAGTAATTCTATAAAATCCACTTACATGGTTGTTTTACACACTTAGCATGTGAATTTTTTTCCTTTGGGACATGCTGATGAAGATCATACAGCAAGGGTGCATGTGAAGTTATGACTCTGGATTGCATCTCTCTCTCTCTCAGGTTTGATCCTTACAGCAAAACAGGATTTGCTACCTGTAGGATTTGCAAGAGTTCAGTTCATCAGCCTGGATCACACTACTGCCAGGGCTGTGCGTACAAGAAAGGTATAAAATCACCCACTGTGGCCTTCATACTGTGCAGTAGACCTGATTAATTCAGTGTTGCATGTGTGTATTTTCCGTTTGAGAATTCCCTTTAGACTTGTTTTAACACATCATGACTAAGAAATGCAAAAAGTGCTTTTTTTTTTTTTTTTGAGTGTTCCTTCTGTGAGACTTCAGTGTCTTAGTTATTTAAATAATGATAATGATCCACACACCTCACTGTGTTTATGACACTGAATGAAAACTGTGCACAGAGAGATCTGTAGATTATCTTCTTGAACAAGAACATTGTGTTTGCTTAACCCAGTGGTTTTCATTGTCTTCTGTTATGCCCCCCTCTACAAAGCAGTAACATCCCCCCCCCCAGTCTACACAGGGACACAGGGAGGGAAAATAGAGAAGACTAATTTGAGGCACAGTGAAATAATTCAGATCAATCATCATCTGTCGTGCAAAGACCAAAATTATATAATAACTAACCACTTATTATTATTATTTTTTTAACTTGCCTTCATTTTTGTCTTTTCAGGAATCTGTGCAATGTGTGGAAAGAAAGTTCTGGACACCAAAAACTACAAACAGACATCTGTCTGACAACGCTCGGATTCGGGAACAGTTCTACAAGTGAATAACAGATGTCACAATAAGACTGAGGTGTGCATTTGTAATCTTGTCACCTTTGCAATATTTTCCCGCGATTCCCTGCCATAGACAGCTATAAATCTTTACTCTTACAAATTCAGTAACAGAGATATTTGGAGATGTTGTTGTCCTTTTATTGTAAATTATTATCTAATGCTACTGGAACTAATTCAGTGGCCATAGACAGGGTAGCACTGTCATCTTCAAGCACAGCACCATTTATCACTTGCCTTGACTTCTTTATTTTTTGTGTATTGTGAATTAAAGACTTGGATTTTTTATGTTTTAAAGATAATTGATGTCTCTCATGTATTGCTTTTTTTTTTGAGTGAATTAAAGCATCAAATACAAGGCCATCATTTGACAGGGTCATTTTGTACCTCAGCCTGTAACCATAAAGTCTAATTTTATCCTCTTACGCACAACATGCCCATATTTGTCCTTTATGCACGTAATAATTGGTTTACTCTGACATAATCATATTTGGAAACTGCATGTTGCCCTGTCAGGTATGGATCCCCCACCCAACTGCTGTCAGAGATAGAGGTTATAGTTTGCAAGCGGTCTGACGACAAGGTCCGCCTTTGATATTTAAAGGCCTCTCTTACCCTCAGGCTTTTAACCACATGTGCTCACACTTGCCTTTATGACCCTTTACTGATTTATGCTGTTGCTCCATAACCCAAAACCACGCCAGGCTTCAGCTCCACCAGGTAATGTACAGTGGGAAGGAGATTTTTCTCGCTTGCACTGTTCATCTAATTTTTCTAGACCTCAGTTTTCAGGGCAGAAGCTTCACAGTGTTAAACACTAATTCACTGTGTAGCTTCTATCATGGCTATATCTGGATGAAGTCACTTTTAGTCACTGTAGCTACAGTAGGTGGGGTCTTATTGATGAGGATGCATGAAGAGTGTAACTTGCAGAATACTGCCCAAATACAGTTCTAATCAAAGCAATAGCAATAGATATAATAGTTTAGCTTTATGGAAGTGCAGAAAGATTCAGGAAGTTGTTGTGGCACTGCCGGCTTTCACTTATTGCTCATCACTTTCTCCTTAGTTCCAAGCTTACAATAAATACACCTGTCAAAGATATCTGAACTCCTTGTGATCATATTAGTTCAGATAAAAATAAGTGCAGTGTTTTTTTTCGTCCTCCTCTTGCCGTGCCATGTCTTTATGGGCAAGATCATAAAGGAATTGAATGAATAACAAAGAGTATAAATGTCTTTGACAGAAGTAATTCTTGTCTGCTTGGCGGACAAGAAAAACTGATGATGAGCAATGCAACAACAGCAAGTGAACCGTAGCAGTGCGACATCAATTTCCTGAAGATGTCTTGACTGATCAGTCGGTGTGTGTATATTCCAAGGTGTTGCCATGTCACAACATATCGCTGTAGCTCACCGAAGGTCAAATTAATGTCTTAATATTCTTCTGTGAAGATGGTATTCGACACATAAATCTGTGTGTGTGTGTTAACTTTTTAATCAGGCGAGTGTTGTGGCTCGAGGCAAGCCATCGTCCATGGCTTTAATAGCATCTTATAAATGTTATATAGGTCAACATAACAATTTGTTCTGACAATTATGGTCCTTTTGGAAAAAAAATGGGATAACTTTCGAAACTCCCAGCGCTGTCTAACTTAGTATTATCAATTTGCAATATTCCCTCCAGGAAATTGTTTAACATGACATCAGCATGTTAGCGTTCAGCTCCAAGTGCAGCTTCTCAGAACCATCAGCATGGCAGTAGACTTTCCCAGTATGAACACAATATATAGACAAATGGACACTGACAACTTTTAGAATACATCTGTCACTTTATTTTAGTAAAGAATATTCAAAATACTCAAGTGCTCACTAATAAAAGTAAAAAGCCAATCAGTACAATACTCTTTGGACACATATTACAATAACCTGATATCTTAAAATGCTCATGAATCACAAAGACATAAAACATATAAATTTAACTGGGAAGAGAATATTAAGTATTGTCACACTAAAACATTGCACTGAGTTCTCATAATTATATATATATATATATATATATATATATATATATATATAAGACAATATTGCCAAAATATCTGCCAAAGGCACCAAGACAGCACTTCACATTTCCTGTTTGTTTCCTGTTCTCTTGAGTGTATTAGCGGTCTTCAGAGTTGGCTTGGATGCTGCAAAAATCAGTTTTAAGTTTACAGTTATTGGCTTGTCCATTTCTTTAAGTGAAATGAGGATCCGCCATCACTCTGAAACTTTCTATGTGCTACTGCAAATGGAGACTTAGGAGTAAATTATATATGTGACATATGTGTGTTAAAAGTGTGTTAAAGTCAAGAACTCCTCCCGAGTTTTGGGATCCTCTAAGCAAACTCCCAACATGGTGCTGGTCACCGTGCGACTGTTCATCTTCTGGACACCACGCATTACCATACACATGTGCCTGCAAACACAAACACACACACACACACACAAAAATATAAGGCATGACTCAGATTGCCAGCTGCAGCATTTGGCATGCACCCTAAGTAGCTTCAAGATGTTTCAAGGAAACTATTTGATGTGATAACTGATTCTACCACATTGATTTTAATCCTCCCCATTGCGACTCTGTGATGTTACCATTATTGAATACATGACCACAACAAACATTTTCCCTTTGAGATGTAAAGTATCTTCAAATCACACAAATTAAAAAAGATGAAGACCAGACATGCACAAGTGCGTTTATGTACTTACGTTGCTTCAATGACCACAGCTACACCCTTTGGCTGCAGCGCTTCTGATATGCCCATGGCAATCTGTTTAGTCAGGCGCTCTTGAACTAAAAAACAGTAAATAAGTGTACATGTATAAACATGATATTGATATTGAAACTGCATTCAAATCATTTATTAAAATCAGACTTTGACTCTTGCTCAATTTCTTATCTTTTGATTCCTTACCCTGAAGCCTCCGACTGAAAATCTCAACAATCCTGCAGAAAGAAAGCACAGGATTGGGCATAGTAATCATTAATGTGTTTACAAACAATAAGAGGCTTCAATCCCTGACCCATGATATCCATACTGGCCGCACACCTTTGCAGGCCCTTTAACTGTGAATGATTCACCCCGCTGAATTCTCCAAATCTGTCACACAAGATTCAGCTAAATCAAGTTAGTTTAAAAACCCAGTGACACTGTTAGTCTGGGTTTGTGTATTCAGGGACGGTGCTATATTTTCAGGAAGGGGGAGAAGGACACAGACACGCTGTGATAATAATTGGTGATTCCCACAGGTCTGAAGGGATTTTCTCATAGCTCGAGAGCAGAGAGAGTTTGGACTTGTGTCTGTGAGTGTGCTTGATGAGGGGACTAGATGTGGCCAATAGGCTTAGACTGTAAGCCTCAGGTCAAAGCACTGTGATAACAGAAGAACTCATCCACCCGGCAATAACAACAGAAATATACAGCCACAGTGGCAGCATGAGGGTATGAGAGGCCGAGGCTATGTGTATATATGCGTGTGCATGTATATATGTGTTGTGTTACCTTGCCAGCTTGCTCAATCCCACCACTTTTTTGTTGGGGATGTACCCGATGTGAACCTGGAGAGGAATGAGAACAGACGTCACATAATATAGTGAAAGATGACCGTACTTGGAAAAACACATGCCCGTCTTCATTTCTGAGGTAACATTAATATTTGATTTTAAAATGGTAACAATCTGCATCAACCTGTTAAACACCCCTCTGGTTCATTTGCATGGACACACCTAAGAAGAGAAAGACAGCGAGACTTACCCTTCCAAAAAAAGGGACCAGATGGTGCTCACACAGAGAAAACATGTCTATGTCCTTCACAATCACCATCTCATCATGGTCTTCATCAAATATGGCATCATTTAAGATGTCTGGAGACACAAATACACAAATGATTTCCTAGAAGTAGCATCAGTATTCAAGAAAAGCAGTCTAAAAGTACAGTTAGTATGATGATGAGTAGTTTGCCTTTTGGAACTTGAAGACTTTATGATTGAGGGTTGTAGTCAACTTAATACTTAAACAGTCTTAAACTTTGAAAATGTCATTTGCAGTTTTCCAGAGTTGGGGCATCTTCAAATATTTGGTCTTGTCCAACCAATAATCCAAAATAAGTGATAAGTGATTTTCTGTGGACCAACCAATCAATAAAGGGTCAGCCCTTACAGCTTCTCCAGTCAGGTGCTGCCTTATTCCAGCAAATGTGTCAACGTTGGATTTCAAAATGTACACTCTCCACCACAAACAACAGCTAACCTGTTAAACGTTAAAAACCAGCCTTTCCAGTCACTAAACTTTGCACATTACTACTGAATTCAATCAGACGGATAAGATCAGATAAAAAGAAGACAGAAAAGGACCCTGTTGACTCACCATAGATGGTCTCATGGTAGCCCTTGGTGAAGAATTGCATGGCCTTGGCGGCGCGCAGCGGGGTGCGCAGCAGGCCGTCCCGGTCCGTGTCCTCTCCGAGCTCCCGCAGGATGCTCCTGTAGGCGGCCTCCAGCGCAGGTAAGCGGGACTCGTCCTCGGATTCTTTGCGGGAAGTTTCGTGCTTGCGGTGCACGGTGGCCGCCTGGGTGTCAATGATGAGGTTGGGGAAGTCGAGGTTGTTGAGGTGGAACTCCTCCACGGAGTCTCTGACCTTTCCGGTGCAGTGGCCGTTCATGGTGCGTCCTTTTCGGGCTCTGGATGGACAGATGGAAGGAAGTTGGAGGATGAGACTGGCTCTGATGCTGAGATCTCCCTGAAAGTCAGTCACACTGCTCTTCTCTCGGCTCTCTGGCCCCTCTTTTTATAGCTGTCCCCGGCTGCAGCGTGCGCACAGCTGTGCCATTTGCCAAAGTGCAATCTTCGTCGTCAGAGTTAAATTCCAGCACCTCATTCCAAACCAGCAGGAGCGTGCAATCCACTTCCTCTGCATCACTATCACTTGATGCTCATCATGCATCGTCATCCATTAGTTCTGAATGTTTTGACACACAAAACTCATGACTCCACGTGGAGAACAAACACACAACTTTCAAAGAAGCCAACCTGCTCCTCAATCCAATGTTCCATCTACAGAAGGAGTCACGTTTTGAAAACCCAAGAACAATAGACAATA
Organism: Remorina albescens; assembly: GCA_034769265.1. Lineage (NCBI taxonomy): Eukaryota > Metazoa > Chordata > Actinopteri > Carangiformes > Echeneidae > Remorina > Remorina albescens. Next base: position 4,978,707 of record CM068480.1, read on the forward strand.
TGAAAATTCATCCAGTAGGTATGACTGACAACATTTTCAAGCCTGGCTTTACAATTTTTACAAGACTGGATTATTCATAGATAAGATCCGTGTTTTCTTTTAAGTGAAAACTAAAAACAGTAGAAGTCCAGAGGAAAGTAAATTAAAGTAGTTGAGAAAAAAAATTATCTGCTTTCTTACTATTGTTCCAATTTCCTTTTCTCTGGTTGTCCACGTTTAGTGTTTCACCTAAAAAGGCTTTGTCAAAGTTAATTTCACACAATTTGTGATGGCTTCTTAACTTTATTTTAACTATATATTGTACTTATGGAGGCCTACTTAACTGATCATGTTCTTGAAAATATCTTACTCTACACAGTTGTAATGATTAATGGACAATTTTCCAGCTTCCTGATATTTTCTTCTGATGCTGTTTTGTGCTTTAACATTTTACCTTGTCGCTTAACTTTTTTGTGTACCAGTCACAGTTTAAGTAGCTGTCACTGTTTCATATTATATCTATATCAAATCTGTGATAACTAACACTAACAGCTATAATTGCTTTAATATTGTAGTTTTACTTTGAACACTGATGGGGTTTTTTTTTTCCTTTTTTGGAGGATAGTTTGGAAGAAATGATAGCTCTTGTATGTCCTTATTGGATATAATTATTTTTAGGCAAAAGTGGTGACAAATTCACATTTCTTTTGATGTTGGGGTTTATAGATTTGAATATGATGTCAACCACAACCATTATTCTCTTGGATAGCTGAAATTTATGTCCATCTCTCACTCAAAACACTCAAAAAGAAAGTTTATTAGATTTCATGAGTCTTTTAATACATGTAAAAAATTTGAAGTGTGCTGTGATGACCCACTAACCTCCTTCATGGCTCAGACTCGTCCTTTTGTGTGTTGTGTGTGACCACATTGATAATTTACAAATTGGTGTGAAGGGAAGAGTTGAACCCAATGTCTGTATGATGATCCTTAATTGTTCATATACAGTTAGGATATGGGACACAGTTTTACTGTTTTAAGACTTTCATTAAATGAATTTAAGAGCTCCACTTGGTGCTTTTTATTTGAGTGAAGTGTCATGAAAACACGATGACAACAGATCAAAGTGTTTCCTTCTACAGATATCCCCACATTTAATTAACGCATTGACTAAATTTTGGGTTTATTCACTTTTCCCAGACTGAGAAGATAAAAAAGCCATTGATTTTCATCAAGCACTTATCAGTCAATTCTTTTACATGCTCAAACACAAAGGTTAACAATGGACAATGGAAATATCTTACCATCAAAACAAGGCATTTAATTCAATTGAGCCGTAGCTGATGATGAGTCATGAAGCAAAACCCATTCTGAGTTATATTATGTTCTTAGAAACCAGTCCAACTTGAACATTGTTTTATTTATGCTTAATACTAAGACCATTTGGCCAAATCACCCAAAACTTGTTTTGTAAGATTTTATTTTATTTAATTATGACAAATATTAGTCTTAAAGGTCTCAGCTAGCGAAAGGGTAATTGAACAAACAGCCTTTTCAACAAGCAAGCAACAAGCAATTTCCTGAAGAATTTTCCATATTTATAAACACCAGAGAGAGTTTGGGATACTTTATATCTGGTCTTAATATTTACCAGAATATATATATATATATATATATATATATATATATATATATATATATATATATATATATTCATATATATATATATATATATATATATAGCATCAGGTACTTGTTTATTTTCAAATAAAATAGATAACAACAATAATAATAATAATAACTATATATATATATTAATATGAAAGAACATACAAACATAAAAAGACATAAATAAATTTAAAACTACCAAAGGTAGTGGCACACTACTCCCCTGTTTCCATGGAAGCAGGCTGCGATGACGTGACGTGACGTAACTTCCTGTTTGGCCGCAGGCAGGTGGCGGGAGATTCCAGCATGGCGGTGCAGCCGAAACAGAATCTGTCCATGGACAGTGCAGCCGAGCATGGCTTCCTCAACTTCATCTCCTCCATGCCGGAGAAGCCGGACACCACTTTCAGAGTGTTTGACCGAAACGACTACTACACCGTTCACGGGAAAGACGCCATTTTCGCTGCCAAAGAAGTTTTCAAGACGAACGGGGTCATCAAGTATTTGGGCTCAGGTATAGCCTAGCTTCTGAAGCCGAGCTAAACACGCTCTGGAACCGGGGTTTGGTTTTCCAAACTGCGCTGTAATTAATTTAATTTGTTCAAAGCAAATATAAATACATTTGAGACTGTGTCAACATAGGTGGGGTATATTTTCATAAGCTAACATTGGAAAAGCTGGTGCTAAGGTTCGGCTTCCAACATGTTCATTTAGCTCTGAGATCAGGGAACGATGCCATTCAGGTGTCACTTAAAAAGGCCCTCCAGGTAAATGCGGTCAAACTAAAATCCTAAAGAAACATAAACCATATGATCACGTGATTAAATCAGGGGAAAACGATCCTCACGAGGTCCCAAGCATTAGTCAGGCTAAGGACACAAGGCTGCTGATCATGACGTTTCTTGGTGTATAATTTGTTTAAGTGTTTCTTTTTGTTTATGTGATCCATAACAAAAGTGAAAATGATGTCAAAACTGTCTCTGCAGGGAAAAAGGAATGAAATGGTCAGTGACTCGTGAGGCCAATCTTACTGACATGCTCCTTTATAATCAGCGTGTAGATATATTTTTCTGATAATTCACATCTTTGGGTTTAGATTTTATCTCTAGGAGTGTTCTCATGTTACCGGGAAAACCTTAAATGATGCCTTGTAGGGCAGAGCTCTGAGCTTTCAGGGAGATGAATTTCAGGAATCAGGATCTCTTCATTGAAGTTTACTTTATATAACGTCAGTGTGGGTTAATGATGATGTTATATAAACAACTATTCACCTAAAAAATATATATAAATGCATCCCCGAAGTTGTATATCTTTGTTAATGAGTGTATTGGTCGACAGGGAGTCGCAAGCTTGAGAGTGTGGTGCTGAGTAAGCTGAACTTTGAGGCATTTGTCAAAGACCTACTACTGGTGAAGCAGTACAGAGTAGAAGTTTACAGGAATCACGGCAAGAGCAGCAAGGAGCACGACTGGAAGCTCGAATACAAGGTATTGTATTAAACCAGGTCAGGGAGATTTCTGTTTAAAGTATCTGTTCAACAAACTAATACAATAAATGTTCTCCATCATTCTGTCGATCCTCTCCACACTCAGGCGTCTCCGGGAAACTTGACTCAGTTTGAAGACATTCTGTTTGGCGGTGGAACTGGAGAAGAGGGCTGTGCCGGAGTCGTAGCCGTGCGCTTTGCAACAGGAGCCGATGGGCAACGTGTGGTCGGTGTTGGCTATGTGGACGCAGCCCAGAGGACCATGGGAGTCTGTGAGTTTCCAGACAATGAGACCTTCTCCAACCTGGAGTCCCTGCTTGTTCAGATCACCCCCAAAGAGTGTCTTTTGGCTCAAGGGGAAGGCAATGCTGATGGCAATAAACTACGAGAGGTATTCTGTGTTTATTTCTCCCCAGAGTATTTAATCCAAACATAACCACACACACATTACTGTTTCTTGCTAAGTAATCTTGATGTCTTACAGCATGTCTGGAGACAGCTATTAAACATTTTAAAGAGACTCACAGTCATTTGTATCATAATTTTATTACTTAATTGAGTTAGGCTTTTCTCTGTGTCCCTTCACTGACTGTTTTGTCCTTTGTTAAATATTGTAACTGTGTTGACAAAAGTGCTACACAATAAATTCTTATAACTGTCTGCTTAGGTGGTGGAACGTGGCGGCATACTGGTCTCTGACAGGAAGAGGGTTGAGTTTAGTAGCAAGGACATGGTCCAGGATCTCAACAGGCTGCTGAGAGCCAAGAAAGGAGAGACTGTGGCGAGCAACACACTGCCTGAGCTGGACAAACAGGTGAGCTGAAGGAGAAGATTCCTGTACTCACGTCTTTAAAGAGAAGGATTCTTCCTCTTTTAATCCATCTGAGGTGTTGCAGAGTTGTACAGACTATTATGCCCCTTCAGTCAAATTTGTGGTTTGTGTTATTTGGCTATTACAATAACTTGACAGATTGAAATGTTTAACTGTGGTCTGTGTGTGGTTCCATTCACAGGTGGCGATGTCATGTTTGGCTGCAGTGGTGCGTTTCCTGGAACTGCTCTCTGACGAGTCCAACTTCAACTCTTTCAGTCTGACTTCTCTGGACCTGGGTCAGTATATGAGGCTGGACAACGCTGCCGTGAGGGCTCTTAACCTCTTCCAGGTCAGTGACAGTAACCAGGTCAAAACCATCGTCCTTCTGACGAGTACTCGTGTCGAGCCATACAGATAGTTTCTTCAGGTTCTCCGAAATCTTATGGACCATCAATACAAAAAAGGTGAAAAGAATTGCAAACAGAAAACATGGCTGAGTATTTAGGTGAGTGTTCAGTGATTAAAAATGTTTTGCTTATTGTTGAGATTGCAGTTTGTTCAGCAGTAGCTTTATGTTACAGGTGCAATGTGATATAGTCATGTTGTTAAGAACTTTGAAATGCTCTATCTGATATGTATCATTCAGGGTTCACCTGATGACACCAGCGGTGCCCATTCATTGGCTGGTCTGCTGAACAAGTGCCGTACACCGCAGGGTCAACGGCTGGTCAACCAGTGGATCAAACAACCGCTCATGGACAAAACCAAAATTGAGGAGAGGTAATACCAAGATGGGAATGTTGAGCGTTCAGACTGTTAGCAGCTAAAGTGTAACTGATCAAAATCCAATTCTGTCTTTGATTCCATTAATCTTCCTGGTTAATCTTTCACATCAAATAAGTAATTTAAGAGGTTTAAACTTGCAATTTGTAAACTTGTGCAATTTTTTTCACAATCAGTTTACATTGATTAGTCGTCATCATATTAGAAGGACTGCCGTCAGATCTGCTCCAGACATTTCGAGGATACTCTGGCAATTCTTGTGTGTGTGCCCATGTGTGCACAGGCTGGATCTGGTGGAAAGCTTTGTGTACGACTCTGAACTCCGTCAGACTTGCCAGGAAGACCTGCTGCGGCGGTTCCCCGACCTTCACCGCCTGGCCAAGAAGTTCCACCGTCACACTGCGACGCTGCAGGACTGCTACCGCGTCTACCAAGCCGTGAGCCAGATCCCTGCCCTTGTCACAGCACTAGAGAGATATTCAGGTAGACACAAACCCATTGGATCCGTTCATTCTAACCTGATTTTCCTGCTCATAAGATGTGCTGTGTTCAATTTATACATTGATCTGTATGACTTACAGTGTGTACTTTGTGATTTGTTTGTGATTTCTTGTTGTATTGTAGGTAGCTACCAGGTGCTGTTGGAGGCAGTGTTCCTCTCCCCTTTCAGAGACCTGCAGACTGACTTCACCAAGTATCAGGAGATGATTGAAACCACTCTGGACATGAACCAGGTCTCATCTTTTGCATTTCTTTACATGTGGAAAATGCAAGAACATTTGATATGTGCTTTGTGTTTTCATGTGATAAATTCTCTTTTCTTTCATGTTGTTGTTGCTCCGTGCAGATCGAGCACCATGAATACCTGGTGAAGGCTTCATTTGATCCGGTGTTAAGTGAGCTAAGAGAAAAGATGGACGCGCTGGAAAAGAGCATGCAGACAGTGCTAAACAGTGCAGCCAGAGAACTAGGTGATTACACACACATACTCAATGGACACTAAGACTAAAGTTATCTTTTAATCTGTCGGATATGCATCCGGTCTTTGCAGCAAAGGTTAATGGCATATTTTAAGGTTGTGACTGCGGTTTTCAGGTCTGGATGCTGGCAAAACAGTCAAGCTGGAGTCGAATGCCATGCTGGGTTTTTACCTGAGAGTCACCTGCAAGGAGGAGAAGGGTCTGAGGAACAACAAGAAATTCACCACGTTGGATGTTCAGAAAAATGGAGTGCGTTTCACAAACAGGTCCGTGCCACCAGGGTTCACTCAGACTTCAATTGTGTTCGTGGAAGCTGCGTCACGCACATCTAATGTCAGCAACAGATAACCTTGCTCCTTCTGTCAGCTGATGGTCTGATGGTCCTTTCACATATCCGCAGTAAACTTAGCTCTCTGAATGAAGAGTACACCAAGAGTAGGGAGGAGTATGAAGAGGCCCAGAATGCCATTGTCAAAGAGATCATAAACATCGCCTCAGGTGAGGACTCTCCTCATGTGCTCGTCACTGTGTCTCATTAGTGTAGCATCGATTTGACAGATATGACCTTTAGTGAGCACCATGGATATTCAGATCTCTTGATTATTTGGAATTTGACCATCACTAATTGACTTGATTTCCATTTTCTACTAATAAGCGGCATCGTGTTATGAAGTACAGATGGTTTATCTTTTATCAGATGTTTTGCTCTGTGGAACGACCAGGTTACGTCGACCCCCTCCAGACGCTGAGCAACGTGATAGCGCAACTGGACGCCGTGGCGAGTTTCGCTGTGGCGTCTGTCTCCGCTCCTGTGCCGTACGTCCGGCCTCGCCTTTTGGCTGATGGCTGCAGACGCATGGAGCTGCTGCAGGCCAGACACCCCTGCATGGAGACGGACGCAGACAACGCTTTCATACCCAATGACATCACCTTCGTCCAGGGAGAGAAGAGCTTCTACATAATCACAGGTGAAAAGAGGCTGGAAACATTCACATCATGTCAAATGGCCAATACAGTTTGTTAGCAGCAAGTGGTGATGACATATATGTTGATTATTACGGTAAGTGTAGGATCCACAAATACTTGACTCAGATTCAGTTAAGCTTTGTTTTCTAAATGCAAAAATCTCTTATGGATGCGAGTAATTCCACACCATCCCTGCTTCTCTGTTTTGTCTCCAGGACCAAATATGGGTGGCAAGTCGACATTTATCCGTCAGGTCGGTGTGATCGCTCTGATGGCTCAGATTGGCTGCTTTGTGCCGTGTGACAAGGCGGAGCTCAGCGTGATTGACAGCGTCCTGGCCAGGGTGGGAGCTGGAGACTGCCAGGTGAAAGGGGTGTCCACCTTCATGTCCGAGATGCTGGAGACAGCTGCCATTCTGCGGTAGGTTCACACACACAAAGCTCCCTCATAGCTTCCACAAGTGATACAAGCCCGATCTCATCATTACTGCTGTCCGTCCAGCTCAGCCACAGAGAACTCACTCATCATCATCGATGAGCTTGGCAGAGGCACGTCCACGTACGATGGTTTCGGTCTGGCCTGGGCCATCAGCGAACACATCGCCTCCAAAATTGGCTCCTTCTGCCTGTTTGCCACGCACTTCCACGAGCTGACAGCGCTGGCAGCACTGCAGCCCACCGTCCACAACCTGCACGTCACGGCCCTGACCTCCCACAACACCCTCACCATGCTGTACAGAGTCAAACCAGGTGAAAGAGCACACATTATCCTGCTTCTCCCCACAGTGGTTTTCTACATTAATAATCTAGATAGATGTAAAGTGACACAAATGAACAACTACTTTCTATTTAATTTATTAATAAATGCCCTTTGGAAATCTTAAGTTGCACTGTTCATAACTTCATTCATCCATTTAAGTCATGGCTTTTAGTTATTCAAAATAAGGTGACTACGAATATTTTTTCCAGCTATTTAAACCATTTATGCAAAAAGCCAGAGAGCCTTTTGTACTTTTTAGTGTTTGTTGCTTGAGACTACAGTCTGAACGCTAAATTCCTCATTTGCAAATGCTTCATAATTTATTTGCGAGAACACAAAGCTTCATGGCTTTTGTTAGAATTCCTGTTTCACAAACACTATGCACTATTTAGGGTAGGGTGTTGTTCATTCATGGTTGCAGTTGGCATGCAAATTGATATTAGGAGTGAGACGGCTGAATGTTATTGGGTTGATTAATTAAATTGACCCAGAAAATCAATTGTCAGTTTTGGTTTTCTACATTTGTTCAGTTGTCTGTAGTTTGAGGATTTAACATGTTCATCACATAATTCAGGGCATAGAAGAAAAAGCAAGTTTTTATTTCCAAAAAGTCTTTAAACTAATGCGGTCCAAACTTTGCTCAGGTGTGTGCGACCAGAGTTTCGGTATCCACGTCGCCGAGTTGGCTTGTTTCCCGTCGGCAGTGGTCGCCATGGCGAAGGAGAAGGCGGAAGAGCTGGAAGAATTCCAGGAACCTCCAGGAGAGGAGTCAAACGAGACCGAGGAGCCCGAGGCCAAGAGACGACGGACAGACAAACAAGTAAGATTTGGCTTTACTTGCGCTTTCATCACAACGTAGACATGATCTACTCGAGATGTGAGACACAGGACAAAGTCGCGCTTAATGTAGCAGTTATCAGCCACATAATATGTAAATATGTAAACGGTGATAAATGATTATTTTGGCTATATCATCATACACAATATTTAAAATTTGGACCACATTAATCACAAAAAAATAGATTCTCGTTTACTGTGTATTCCTTTGGTCATTTAAATCATTTAAATCTGCATAGAAGTAAAAAGAAAAAAAGTTTGGTGAATCACTCAGTTTCCCTCCAGATATGAAACACTGGAGTTTCCTGGATGTTTTCAGCCATTTTTTCTGTTCGATCATTTACCATTTTCAATGCAGATTATTTAGCAATAATCATTCCCGTCTGCATGTTAATAGTCAATAAAAAGAATTTGCCAGTTGGAATGGAAATGTAAAAAAATTTTGAAATTTGTGCATTTGTAAAACTAAACCCATCCTCTTTCTTTCAGGCTGGGGAAAACCTGATCCACGACTTCCTGGAAAAGGCAAAGTCACTTCCTGCTGCCACCATGAGCGAGGAAGAGGTGAAGGCTGAGCTCAGGAGGATGAAGCAGGAGCTGGTGGCCAAAAACAACACGTATGTGACAGAGATCCTTACCCGCTGTGTTCCTGTAAAAAGGGCTTGATGTTGTAGTCATGATTATAAGCTCAAAGATTCATTTTATTTACTGTAGAGAAACACTAGAGCGCATATACGGTGTATAGTTATTTCAATAAAGAGTTGTTCCTGGATGACCTGTGACTTTTTCTGATGGTTATTTAAACATGTAGCGTCAGTGGCTTTGTAACGGCTGTTTTAACGAGGATCAGATTTTCCTGGAACACTCAAATGAAGACGTGATCCGTAATGCCTGGAAATCAGTTTTTCTTCTGAGGCTGATTTTCCACACTGGCATGGTTACGTATTTATTGGTAATTCCGTATGATCTGGATTTCATCATAGTAAGTGAATTTACAAGACAGACACCTCTGATCTAATAAAGTTTTATTTTCTTAGAAATGGCCAGTTTCCTGTTTTCTTTTTTTGTCTTTCTAAGAAAGTATACCCCTTTTTGAATTCCAACTAGCATCTACATAATGGTTATTGAATACTTCACAATATATTAAGTCTAGATGTTATGGTACATGCATACGATTCAGGCTGCATGAGGAGCCACAGTCACCACGATACACGGGGGGAACGAAAGGGGTGGGGCAGGACTGGGGGTGGGAGTGGGAGTGGGAGTGGGGGGGGGGGCACTGCAGATTGACTCATCAGTTCCAGTTCAAAGGAGCTCTGATGCCTCCTATTGAAACCCTCTCCACAAACACTGACTGCATCAATTTATAAACATATACACACACACCTTTCACTGTACGCAACACACATTTATACACACACACACACACACACCTTTGTACAAGTGTGGAGCCCCTCCACCTGCCATTGAAGCTAATATACTGGAGAGGGTTTTTAGTGTTTAAACGAGATTCTCTTTCACAGAAAGAACTTCACCACTGGAACGTTTTGAGTTTCTGCAGTTTGCCGGTTTGTTGGGGTGGAAGGAGGGACGCTAACCAAAGAAAAATAATAATAATTATAATAATATATAATAAAATAAAAGACATTCAAATACAGTCAGCTTTTTGCTTGAAAATACAAAACTACATGAGAAAGCATTGAAATAAAATCCATTGATCGGAACATATTTAAAAAAACAAAAACAAATACAAAAAAAACAAACCAAAAAAAAAAAAACCAAGTGCTCCATCACACACACACACACAATCTTGCTCTTTATCCACACACAGAGCAACATCCTCCCATCCGTTGCCTAGTTACAACCGCCTGGGCAGCCAATGGGAATGGCAGCTGCGAGGAAGCAGGAAGTCTCTTTGATAGCAGTTCTTGTGAAGAAGAAGTGGGCTGGGAGCCAAGGATTAACACCAGGGGAGGGAGGAAGGGAGGGAGTGAGGGGTGGATGGGTGGGGGGGGGGGGGTATTCATGTGCTGCCAAAGGTGCACAGGCAGCCCTTGGCAGCCCCTCTGCGTAGCCTTTCTCCTCCCAACTTCTGTCTACAGACTGCAATAAGAAATACTCGCATGAGGAATCTCTTGTGGCCTTTTTGTCAGTCTACTTCAGCTCCACGGCTCCCTCTAGTGGAGTCTGCCTCCGCTGCAGCAAGTCTGACTGCAGCGGGCAGGAAGCTGCTTCCTCTGCAGCCTCTTTCACCTCGATCCCATCTGAGAGCGCTGCATTCATAGAGTCTCTCTGGGTCCTTATGGCTGCAAGGGGATGTGTATATGTGACTGTGTGTGTTTAAGTGTGTGCGTATGGCTGTGTGCAATGTAATGTGTTTGTATGCTTATGTGAGAGAGTAACTTGACCGGATGCCTTCAGTTATGTTGCAGCGTGTTGGACTCGATGGGCGGCGCCGAGTCATACAGAGTGTCTGTGTCGTGTGTGGGCTCTCCAGCCAGCGTGCACGGGTTGGACAACGTTCCTGCTCCGCAGTCACAAAAAAACCTGAAGGGAGGTAAATACCAAGTATTACATAAATATAAAGAAACATAGTTTAACAAATAAAAAACGTTGCTTTCTCAGATTGAAATATCACAATTTCTGTTTTGTTTTTTTAATTCATAAACTGTTAATCAGTAAAACTAAATGTCAACAAGGAGCTAACACTCACCGATCGTGCCGTATAAACTCCACATCATGCCCTTGGTGGCATTTTTTGATGCAGTTAACACAGATGGCGTTCCTATCTGTTGTATTACAGGTGTGACATCTGTAGACACAAAACACATCCCTTTATACGTGTGTCACACAATGAGACAAAATAAAAAAAACACAAACAACAACAACAACAAAAACCCAATCAAACAAGCGCATTTTCACTCACAAATTAAATGTCCATTAGAGAAGTGTCAGATTTAGAGTTTCCTAAATCTAGGCCTTCAACGTACCAGAATTTTCATTATTCATTTCTAAGGATTTTCTCAATTACTAACATTAAGAGTCTGGATGACAAAATGTCCATCTTAACCTCAAGAAGATGTCTACAAACTTGTTTTGCTAATTCTTCAATTTACTGTCACAAGAAGATGATGAATTTCACCTGTAAAAGTCGTGCATGGGATAACTGGTGTAGCTGGAGATCTTGTAGAGACACTGTCCTCTGCTCACCGCCTTCTCAATGGCATCTTGGTTGTTCATAATCTTATTATCTGACAGAAAAGGAACAGACAGTCAGGTGAAGGCAGGTAGAGAGCCAACACCGACCGGTCGTTAACTGCGACGACCACTTACCTTTCATGGTGACATTGACTCCAGAGGCCAGAAACAGGCCTCCAAAGCGATTGTTGAAGATCTGGTTTCCCTCCAGCGTGGCCGTGGCATGGTTAGTGATTTCAATACCTGGGGATGAAACAGAAATCTTTCATCAGCGCTAAAAGGAGATAGAGGTTGGTGTTGATTTTGTCGAAATGGAATAGATTGTGGAAAAACACTAACCAGCTGCAAAGCCGTCAAAAATGCGGTTTTTGCGAAGAATTGGGTGGCTGTTGGTGCTGATCAGCACTCCAGCCTGAGCATTCCTGAAGATATCGTTCTCCTCCAGCAGACCTACAGAGAAAAAGATTTCACAACACAAACTATTAATATACAGGATAAACAGGATTAGGTTTCAAAACAAAATTTCAACCAAAAAGGACAAAAATTCAGAAGCCATCTGATATTTTCTTAATTCCCCGTCTGCCCGACTTGTTGAAGACGATAATGCACTGTAAGTACCTCGGCCTCCATTGAAAATGCAGATGCCGCCATCTCTGCCGTCATGAATCTTATTTCTTCGCAGCGTGGGGTTGCTGTCCGTCTTGATCCATACCCCGGCCATGGCATTGTCAAAGATTTCGTTGTCCTCGATGAAGCCCAGACCTGTAATGTTTAACAGCAGGATTACACATAAATAAGAACAAACATCCTACGACAACGTAAGAGAGAAAAACAAACACTGACCGGAGTTGTAGACTAAAATTCCTCCATTCTGGCCTCCCCATATCTTGTTGCGCCTAATCTTCGGGTTGCTCCCCGTCCTGTCCAGATTCAAGAAAAGTTATTAGCGCCATTCGCAAGAGTGGATGAGGAAAACTAGAAAGCTCAGTGATGAGCTCAAGCTTTTGTGTTGTGTCTAACAACCCTCTCTATGTGCAGGGGAAGGAGAATTAGTTTTTTACCTTATTTGTACACCAGAGTACATGTGATTGTAGATGTCATTATCTTCCAACACACCATGCCCGTTGTCGTAGAAATATACGCCAACCTTAAAAAAAGAAGACAAGTTTCAGAAATATTGTTGCTGGAATTAATGACTGTCTTAGTGATCGGTGCTGAATGTCTCCAAAAAACAATCATCAGTCAACACCATCAAATTCATTTAAGAGCTTTGGATAAAAAAACTAAACAAAACACAAAATTCAAAGCTTTGACTTCTGATATCTATATTTAGAGAATCTGTTATCTAGACATATACGCAACACTCACTTTAATGAAACTGGTCCTAACACATGCAGTTTATACGAGCTTCACAGTCTGTAAATTTAACTGTCTGCTTTACCTGTTTGCCGCTGTGGATGCGGTTCTTGCGGAGGACAGGAGTGCTGCCTGTGGTCACCCAGACTCCCGCCAGTGTGTTGCTGTAAACCTCATTCTCCTCAATCACCCCCTGGCCTTTCTCATGCTGAAACACAGAGCAAGAATTGCTATTGTATATCTCTGATAAAGGAATTTTTAGCCTTTATACTATACTACAAAGACATTTCAAACTAGTGAGCGTACTTACCACATAGATCCCTCCATGCTGTCCATCATGGATCTTGTTGTGCCGTACAATGGGGCAGCTGTTGGTTCGGATCTGGATTCCCGCCAAGGCGTTACCATAGATATCATTACTCTCTATCAAACCTCGGCCATCTCCAAATATGTACACCCCTCCTTGGTTACCATTGAATATAGCATTCCCCCTGGTTATAAAAAGGAAATAAACAAAAATCTGTAAATGTGCAGCCCGAGACATTGCTACCGTTTGGGTCTCCAACACAACTACTACATGTTTTCTGATTGTTAAAGTATTTGTTTTATGTGTTCAATGTCAACAATATCAGAATAGCCCATGTCGAGATGTGCTGTCTCCATGTGAAGTGTGTGCTCGTACCGTATCGTTGGGTCACTGTTGGATGTGATCCAAACACCAGCAAAGTTATTAGCGTAGATTTTGTTCTCTATAAACTGTCCCCGCCCCTTCTCATGGACGTAGATGCCTCCCGTTTGGCCATGATGGATCTCACAACGGACCACTGTGGGGTTAGCGTAGGCCTTCACCTCAAAGCCCGCTATACGGTTTCTGTGGATGTTACAGTTCTCAAAGTAACCCTGAAAGACAGAAGAGAAGACAAGTTTAATGGATGATCTGTGGTGTTTTCATTTAATATTAAATCAGATGACGTAGCTAATGTGTATTTACCATGCCGTGATCAAAAGTGAACACGCCAACATCTCGTCCGTGGTGGATATGATTACGTCTAATGATTGGATTGCCGTGATTTTTCACCCATATTCCCGCTAGCGCATTGTTGCTGATTTCATTGTCCTCATAAATTCCCTGGAAAAAAAAACATCTTTGACTCAGAAACAAAACTTGTCTGAACATCTGTGTGTATGTTGCATGAGTGTTACTGTTTATTTTTACCTGTGCATGGTCTGTAATGTACAGCCCAACGTTCTCACAGTCGCTGATATTGCAGTGTTTGATGGTTGGACACGCTCCCTGGCCGCTCACACATACAGCTGAACCCACTACAAAGAAGAAAACAGGAGTCACACCAAAGTAGAAAGACAACTCAATTAACAATAAAAGAAGAAAAAAGAAGAAAACAGAAGAGGAAGCAAGGAAGCAAAATAATAAAAATGGAGTACTGAACATCAAGATGAAAGAGTGTGCTGAATCCACAATAAAACACCAACTGGCATTACCGATCTACTCACTGCAAAAAAATCCCATTGCTTTTAGATTTTATTCCCCCTCTTAGGTAAAAGTAGATTCGCACTGAAATCTTCCTGACATGTATAATTTATTATTGCAAAAAATAAGGAGACATTTTGTACCTCACAGTTTAATAAAGACAAAGCACTAAATTAAATGACACAGCAAGTGTTACACCAATAGTGGCATTGATTTTTCACTTCTGAAATCCAACAGCCCAAAATTTTTGATCAGAGAGAACAGTTAGAAAAAAGTAGTTGCCAAAAGAAAAAGAAAAATACTTCTCCAAGGCATCTTGGTTTCTAGCCGAAGACCCAGTGGCTAATTTATTCTTTTAAACTTGAATGCAGCCTCAAAGAAAACGCAGATAATTTATTAATAACAAAATGATGGACAACGTGTGCTTTTCAAATAATACAAAACTATGGCTACACAGCGTTGAATAGTAACTACAGACAAAGCAGTACAACATCATGCCGAGCTACTTTTTAAAACTAATGCTGCATTTGCTGCAAAGGAGCTGAATCAAATCCACAGTTTCTGCTGCTTTACAAGTCCTCAAGTTACCTTGGCCTCTACAACTGATCAGTACCTGCATGTGTATGTGTGCGTTACCTGTGCACGTGGAGCGGATGATGCAGTGGTCAATGTTTGGACTGCAGTTGACTGTGATCTCCAGACAGTGGTGGGCGTTGTGGTGCTGCGCAGATTTATCATCGGGATTAAACTGAGGAGAGAAGAGCAGCAGAGGTCAAGCAGAAGCTGAGTTTACTGACAACACATCAGGCTTCTGTCCACCCACCACCTCCACAAGAGACTCCTCCTACTGCAGACATTAATGGCACCGATACATAGAGTTGCTTATAGGATATAATTGGAGTCTAAGCCTGACGCCTCAAGATACATAAAAGGAGATGTTTTGAGGTTTTTTCTCCCCCAGCAGACTGTGACACATCAGTCGAAATGAACACAGTCGTGAAATTTGTACTATATAATTTAGTCTAACACATCACCAGTGAAAATCTAATCAGATTATTTAGTGTAATTGCCATATTTGAGAGCTCAGGCAGCAGATGGGTGGATGCGCATTGCTTATTCATACTTTTAAAAATTAAGTGATGAACAGCTGATCAAACAAATCCAAAACTCAAACATTTGTACTGTGAACAAATCTGATTTCAATCAACTTCAGGGAAGCAAAATGATTACTCCTGCATGTCGATGAAATGGCCAATTATCTGCAAAAGACATATTTTCTAGCTGACCAATTTTTATTTAGATGTCAGGAGTCCATAAACATCGCTAGAAGTTCTGAATTTAGTGTTCCAAATCCTTTCTGACAGGATGTTCTCTTCAAATAACACCATACCCATTATAAAAAATAATTTACATTAGCCTCCCCGGCTGTATATTCAAAGTTATATTATACTTAGGGAAATTAACTCAAGGAGAAGGTGGAGTCTGTTTACCTTGATGGTCATGTATCCCACATAGGCATCCTCTGAGCCCTCCATGAAGACAAACGTAGAGTCTCGGGTATTCTCTATCACCACCTTGTCGGCTACTTTACCAGGAGCTGAGAGGAAAGCAGAAATTGCTCATTAACAGCTGTAAACACTTGGACATAAACACAGCTAAGTGTTAAGAGGGATGATGATCCCCTGATTCCCAGGCATCAACAGAACAGCTTATGTTGTTTTTTGGGAGAGGAACATGCTTACCTGCACCAATCATAGTGATGGGGGACTCTATATAAATCCACTCGTCTGTGTAGATGCCAGAGTGAACAAAGATTAGTCCGTCAAAGTGGGCCTCCTGGACCCCACCCAGAGCATCCTCAATGGTGTCGTAGTACTACAGGTGAAAGGCACATACTCTTTCAGGTAGGATACACACACACCTCTAATTTATCAGAAAGAAGTTCACAAAATGTGTATGCTTTAGCTGAGCTTTGCAAAAAAAATATCAGCACTTAAGGCTTCAACTTACAAGCATGTTCTCTCTGCCTTTGTATCTGCCAGGGTTACTGTAGAAGTGCTCAGCGAAGCCTGGTTTTACATGGGCACCTTTGTACTGCAACACAAAAGGTACCAAGCTCAATTTAGGCAGCTAACAAGTTACCTCAGTTAACATGGTCCTGATTCAAACTGAGCATCAAACCATTTTGCAGTCAACAGCCATTGGGCTGAATAAGTTAGATTCACATGGCACTGAAGTCATATGTTTGGATAGCAAAGACAGAACAAAACGTATGTGCTTCTTAAAAATGCACTGTGATTTTTTCCAATTTTACAGGCTTGCAAAAGTAAAACGACCAAATAATCACACTGTTTCATGAACGACCATCTCAAAATGATTCTGTATTCCACAATAGCCCTTGTGCTTGGATCACCAATACATCTTTTTGTTGAAATGTTTATTTATGGATAGGTGCACACTGAAGAGAAAAAAAAATATTAGAAGAAAAGTTTTTAATATTCTTTTATGTAAACAATTTGTTCATTCTAACAACTTTAAGAGCCAAATTTGTAAGTGTAGACACAATGTGCAGGGTTTTGTTTTTTTTCCCCCCTAATCAATTGGTTTAAAAGTAGGTACAATTTCATAGAACCAAAATTTTTCTTTGGTGGACTTAGTTATTTGCAATAAAGGCAAAACAAAACATTGCATTCTTTTTTTTAGCAAGTAATACCTAAAGGAATAAATAGGATAATTAAAAACTTTAAAGGCTCAAGTCATCCATCTCAAAAGTAAAAATAAAAAGTTTGATAGCCATCAATATTTTGTTCTCACTTTGAATTTTCTGAAATGCATCAATAAAACATCTTTGGCTCCATTTAGCCCCAGGAGCTTAGAGACTGTTGAGTTTGAGAAAAGGCCTGGATTGACATTATCAGATACTGAGATGAACTTCCCTGTAACAAATTTCTCATGACTATAGTTGACATAGCCTTAGAAAAACAATGTAAGCACACAAATGGATTTGATCTGCAGATTAACTCAAAGCTCTGTCTCTGAGACCAAACCCCTGGCAAAAACTATGTATGGAGTCAAAAAATAAAGAGAAAAAGAGTTTTGACCCTACTCATTATAAAGGTTTTACCAAAGATTCACCCTGGGGGAAAAAAAAAAAAAAAAAAAAACCCAGCTTGGCCAAGGTACAACTTATGAAATTATAAATAGAAAGATGTTGATGTCATATAAAAAAAAACAAACAAACAATAAAACTAGGTTTAACACAAGCAGCTAAATAAAAAAAATTCTCAGAACGTATTTCACAGACTTGACTAAATGTCTCACTTGATTTATTAGCCATCATTTGACTGCTCACTGTTGTTTAATAATGCACGTGTACAGAAAAAGTCACATTTCCCTTTTGTTGAACGTATACTAATATTTCAAAAATAAGTAGACAGATATTGATTTGCTTTCTCAAGTTTCTTGTGTGTGTGTGCAAACTGTTTTAACTTTAAAGCATATTTTTCCCAGGTCAGAGATTATTACTCTTGCGAGTGGCATGAATTTTATTGCAGAGCCATACATGACATAACTGCAAGATTTATTTTTAAAAAATGGTGATAACATAAGAAGGAAAGAAAACAACCAAAGTCAATACAGAGATATTGAAGCACCTCCGGGAGCATTTTTGTCATCAAAAAACAAGATATAACTATGACAACTCACCAGCTGTTGGAAGCTCTCCTTCCATGGGTTTGGGTGTTCATGCTCCTCGGGGCTGACCTGGTAGAATCTGCCTGGCTCAGGGTGCATCATGGGACGTGTGTACTCAAAGACCTCCATGTATAGACGTTTCCTATCATGTCAAATACCACATAAACAGAATGACAATTGTCTTTTAAAAAGGAAAAAGATATTCAAGGGCAGGAACACAGCAGTTTCCATCAATTCAGCAGGACTGACCATAGGATTGGGTCGTTGGCTAGCTGGCTGAACCTCTTGCAGACACAAGCTGCCTGACAGAGGTCCTGTTCCAATAAGTACGAGAAGATCTTCAAAACGACCTCATCTGGAAGCTTCTGCTGCAGATATTGCTCTGCTGGGGCTGCTAAAAATACACAAATACAAACATTCCTAACGTAATCTTTAGGAAAAAATATTTCACTCTACGCACATTAAACTACAGAGTTATGTTACTTAAATAACTGTAAAATAACAAAATTTACCAGAACTCCCAAAAATAAATAAATAAATAAATAAAAATCAACAAAGTCTCCTGTAAAAAAACAGAACTAGCCTTGCCCAGCTGCAGAGATTTAACACACACCTGGCAGGTCGTGGCTCTTACCGGACACTCGTGCCCGCTTGGCTCGATGGCCAAAGGCCTCTGTTGATGAAGTGGATGCTCCCTGTAGAAGAGGGCAGATAGTACATCAACCTTATGCCAAGATTTGGGCACTAAGTAATCAAGTGGAAAAATTTACTGCTCTGTCACAAAATCATTGGGCAAGGACACAATCAATAAGCATCTCACATATGCAATGTACAAAATGCACATACACAAACACAGTCTGCACACATTCCAAATGCAGTGAATAGGGGGAAAAAAAAAAAAAAAAAAAAAGAATCACTCAAATAATTCAGTCTCACCTCCATTGGGCTCTTGCTGGGGCAGGCAGAGGCGGTGGCAGAGGCAGCAGCGGTTCTCTTGGGAAGCAGGGTTTTGCGTCGAAGCTGATAGGGACTGTTCTGAGCTCCTGGACCGGATTCCTCAATAGCCATCTCTGCTGCAGCTGCTGCAGGAGCCTCTTCATCTGGATGGAAATGCAAAAACATTTATTATATACCCATCACTTTCTGAAGGAGCACTTTAGCGCACAAAACTGGAGAATATAAGCATGGCATGCTACAAAACAAACAAAGACAACAACTGAGCAATTCTATATGTGGCTCAAACACCTGTCTTTTGTGCAATTTAAACATCTGTAATTTTCCAGCAATTGTAATAACATCCACTGACAATCTTACACACTTTACCTTTACAGACACAATGGTGTGCATTCAGCTCACATGCTGTATGCACACTGCGCAGGCTAACACACAGGGTAATAGTTGGTAAGGCAGACAAAGGTTACTGATTGATAATGGCAGATGCAGCCCCTGCAAGCACATTACCAGTCTTTCATGCGCAGTCATACCCAGCTGATACCAGACAGTGTGCATTTGCCTCTGGGTCCTACACGGACAGAATCGGCCTCATCTTTTGTGGGGCTGTCAAATTAAGGGCCGCAGATGATGTCGATCATATGTGCAGCTAATGGCTAAAAACTGAACTGCGTAGCTGGCAAATCCGCGGTGTAAACAAATCGAGCTACGGCTAGCCAGCACTAAGAACAAGGAAGGGGGCTGTGGGTTCAAGCTGGCGGCTGCGCTGGGTTTACACTACAGCCCCGAGCGCACAAAATGGACACTGTGAAATCATCCAAAAACCCCTCCGTATCATCCATCACAGCTGATCCGTGTGGCCTCTCGAAGCTTCGGGCAGGCTAGCTAGCATTGCCCCCGTCCGCTTGCTAATGTTTTTGTTAACGTTACACCCCAAAAATGGCAGTCCAAAGACACCGCAGATTTACATCCTCGGAATCATTAGTGACAGCTGGGAATGCAGCAGCCGAGCACACACGGGGGGCCGTGGTTATAGCATGTGCCGATCCTTTTTCCGCCGACCGAGGTTACCGGAATAAGGGCTATTAACGTTAACCGTGTAGCTACATACACATTACGGTAGGCGAAGGCAACCCCCCTCCAACCTCCACCTAACCTGGTGAGCTAGCTAGCAAGCTAGCAGGCTAGCGGGGTTAGCTAACCCCAATCACTCAAGCCAAACAAAGCGCGGCCTGGCCTAAGCCATAGAGCAAGAAGCCTCGGGTTTTCCTGACGAACCCGCCGCCTTTAGGTGCGGAGAACGAGGGCCCGGTTAGGGTGTACAGCGGGGGTTGCGCGACGGACCGTTAACCGCCGGACACGGCTTCGTCTTATATGGTTAGACGAACCGCGGCCTCGCTTACCTCTGTCCCCGTTGTTCCGTTCGGGCTGCACCGGGCGCGGCCTCGACACTCGCCTGGGTCTCCTGTTGGTGGCTCTGACGGAGTTCATCTGGGGAGTTGGTTGTTGAAAAATAGACTGCTGCCCTCGACCGTCCGCTTCCAAATTTAGCCCTCCTAACCCCGAGGTACCACCGGGGACGGCCTTCTTCCCGAGATACACCCAAACAACTGCGATCGGAAACCCGCTGGTATTTGGGGTGTAATCGCCTTTTTTTTTTTTCTTCTTTTCCTCCTCCGCGGTGTTACAGCTCCCCCCGTTTCGCCGCTCGGTGCCAGCTCCGTCTCAGTCTGTAGCAGGAGGAGCCATTAACCCACACGGGAAACAATCGCGAGAGGGAAAAAAAGAGAGAGAGACACAGCCGCCTCTCGACCAATCGCGGCTCGCGTTTAATAAGCCCTGCGCCGCGACAGCCAATCAGCGGCCGCGTTACAAACGACTTGACAAACCTTTTTTTTTCCCTGTTGGGGTTCGGAATCGGTCAAGCGGCGATTTGATCGATGCGGGGGATGTTTGAATGGACCCGAAATAATGTTCATTTGGAAACAATTTGGGGTCAATGTCAGAGCAAAAAAAAAAAAAAAAAAAAAAAAAAGTTAGTGTTATTTCTAACAGTGAACACTGAACACTCAAGCGTTTCTACAATTCAAGTTCAGTATTATTCAATAAGAACAAGAAGCAAATGGCGTGGAATTGGTCTGGCTATTTTCCAAATTGATGAACATAATTATATTTGTAAAAAAAAAAAAAAGAAAAGAAAAGAAAATGGGCCTCTGGGCATCTAAGACAGCCGCCACCCCTCCTATATAGGGAACTGAAACAGACTAAATGAGTACAAAAGATACATCCTTGTGGTCGTTTGGGTCTCTTTGTGGCCCCTTCACATCTCTGTAGTTGTTTTTGCCTCTTTGTGGTCATTTTGTGTTTCTTTAGGGTCATTTTGTATCCTAACTGAGCTTTTTCATATTGATTTACTGACAGTAAATCACAGAGAGGCTAATCAGGGATTTATATTTTTTGTTTTTCAGATTTTACTGAATGTACAAGTGGAATGCCGAGATGTGACACATTTGCAAAAACTCAAACCAAACGCGAGATTCAAAAGTCTTTTTAAGTTCACTATAAAATTCATTTTGAACAGCTGATTATTCATTCGTAGTTTAAACACATAATAAGGCAACAGAATTCTTGCAAATTTTGTATAAAAATGTTATTTCAATTTAAAAACATATTGGAAAACGCGAGCAGATAGGTGGACGCGTTAGTCATTTCAATAATAAAACATACGATTTAAAGGCCTTTGTGGTTTTTGGCTCAAGCATGAAACAGGACAATGAAAGTCATGCCTGGAAAATGTATTTGTTTCTTTTAAATTTCTCCAGTTCATCATTTACCATTTAACTAATGAACGAATTCATTTTCATTAGCATTTTCTAAAATGTATCAATGTATGGAGTGATTAGAATTTAAAAGTCCCTTAACTATTCCAGTGGGACAAACATAAATCTCTTACTATGTGTAAATTAAACAAAACTTAACCTTTTCAATTCCTTCCCACCTTTTAGGCCTTGAGGTGAGTTTTACAGTAATTACCCCCTCAGGTCAATTAAGATCATTTTAATTTATCTTCATCGGACCACTAGAGGGCATTGTTTGGCTGCAAACGATCAAATGAAGAGGCTGTGAATTTAAAGTATTTGGGGACCCAGCTCAGCCTCTCACACAGCTTGCTTTGTTTGATTGTCGCAAGGTTATATCTGGAGTCTTTTCTGTTCTCACGTTGTGTTCTGTCTGGAGAAGATCTGTGTGTAGAAAATAGCATCTGCCTCTAATTTACCTCTCAGCATTCAACAAAATTAGTAATCTATCATTTCATATCATTAGTCATCAGTACAAATTAGATTAAAGGCCATACAGTTCAATAAAGAAGTAAATAACCCTTTCAATTGTTTTAAGTGCTTGACAAACAAACTAAACAAGAACATGCTGTATATATATAAATTTTACTGTAGGAGCAGACCATCATCCTGATTCAGGACTTTTCTTATATCAATTATATTCTGCCTATTTAGCAGGTTAGATGTTATTACATTTTAAAGATTTTTCTCGTAATAATTTTCAGTGGAGAGGTGACAAAAAACATGGAGAGGGAGGGAATCATAGAACAAACTGAGGATAATGCTGTAATTTAATGTCTTAAGCAGAAGGTTAACAAAAGGCACTGGGTGTCCTTACTAGGCTAAATTTTCTCTGAGGGGCACCAACTTGCTGAATATCTCAATAATAGCTGTTTTTGGACATTCACATTATTCCACAAAGCTTTGAATAAAAATGTCCTGTAGTCTGCAAGGCTAGGCAAGGAACAGTGTTGAGCCGAACAGCACCATCTTGAGGAATTTCTCAAACTTGATGCCATTGTTTGTCAGACAAAAACATTATTCCACTTTGAAATAATTGTATTGATTTGATGCCAACGCTTTGTTAAAATGAGATATTTTATGAGGATTTATTAAGGAAGAGTGTAGTTGACATTTTATTGCTCTTGTTCTATTGATACTAGCCTCCATGTTATGATGTTATGTTGCAGATATACTGTACTTTCCTGTCAGTGTCAGTGGTTTGTGTGTATTGTTGTTCATGGCTGAATTGACCACAATAGGGCAGAGATCACAATAAAACCTGCATCAGTAGCATCACCTGGTGGCTAAAGAGCACAAATGCACACATACATTCAGTGTCGGCATGTAGGAGGCAGTGTATCCATATCAATGAGATGGACTCCTTCTTGCAGCTGCAGCCTTGAAACCCTGGCTTGCTTGCTTGCTTGTGTGTGTGTGTGTGTGTGTGTGTGTGTGTGTGTTATCTGGCTGCCATATCCCTCCTCTTGTAATAAGCAGAGAGAGCAGCTTTAGTCTCCCCTCCCACAACCACCCACCCACCCTGGGACACAGAGCAGAGGTTGGTAGGGTCACTATGTCCTTGAAAGCTTTGGATGCTCTGAAGGACAACATTTCTAGATAAAGACTGCTTAATTTAATGTGTGTATGTGTGTGTGTGTGTGTGTGACGTAGAGAGCGAGAGAGAATGTGTGTGTTTTTCCTTTTGTTATACACTTAAATTCAGCGTACAAAATGTACTCCAGTTGAGTTATTGTAGCAAACAGCTTTATAAAATGATGCGGTCAAAACATCCTAAACAAACATTCAGTGCAAAATACATAGATATAAAAAGATGACACTCGACATCAAAATAGAATAAGAAAAATATGAATAATAATTTACAAACACTAAACATGATCACAATATAAAGATAATTACATGTCCCTCTTTGAAACAGACTGGGAGTCTGAATGGTAGACAGGATGTGGAGGCATCAAGAGCTATGAGAAAACTATTTATCCCTCGGTCTCCGTGGTGTAGTTCATAATGAATAATATTCAATCATAACACTGAATGTAAAATAAATGTTCTTTTTTTTTTTTACATGCATATGCCAACAACACAAACGTCAAACCTTTTGCTGAAAAAGTTTTTGATTTGGTTTCCCTATCCAGGAACACCAGATGGATGGTGTTTGTTACATAAGACTGTAAATGAAAGTCAGTTTACTTCTCCGACTCTTCTACTTTCTATTTATGAACTAAACTGTTATGTTGCAGTAAACGCCACCCATCTGGCATGAGAAAGAAATTAAAACAAATACAAAGAATTATCTAGGGCAGTAGTTTGACCTAGATTCTGGTTGTTTTGTAGCTGTCTATAGCTGCTATTGTGCATGGAGCAAAGTTTAACCATGGGTCACATGGATTTGGAGGGACGCCAACACTTGTGTCTGGCATTGTGGTTTAGTTATTGAACTTAAATTTGAAGTGGCTTCTCCCTTGGCCTGAAATTTAGCAGTGAGAGAGAACAAGAGGACCCCTTAAAGAAAGTTATTCATGTATTAAATTCTGTGATTAACCTTATCAGAACTAAGGAGAGCAAAAACTGCCGATTTTTGAAGGATAGTCAGCAATCTTGTTTCACATCTTGACTCAACACATTAGCCAAGGAGTACAGCATCACATGGCTGCTCTTTGGTGTGGTCCATGCCGGCTGCTGACAGGACGAACTCTCTGTCCGGTAAATCTGTGCCTGGGTCTTGAACAGTCCGAAACGAGCTGCGAAGAAAAAGAAGTCTCGTCTGAAGGTGCGAGTGAAGAAGGCATAGAGGAAGGGATTGGAGCACGAGTTGATCGGGTAGAAGAAGACCAGCAGGAATTTGGATTGTGAGACAGTGATAAGGGGGAGCTTGAGAGCAGCTGAGATGGCAAAAAAGGAGATGGGAGCCATGCAGATGAAGTCAGTGAAGATGAGAATGGCCATGCGTTTGGCCACGTGGGTGTCGGCGTGGGCTGGCACCGATGAGGGGTTACGGACGGTCAGGTAGATGCTGAGGTAACAGCCACATACACAGAAGAAGGCCAGGATGTTGAGGAGGAGAAGGGATACAACGTAGACTTGAGACGCCAGAGAGTCCACATCCATGGGCAGGCAGATACTCACCTGCAGCAGGAAGAAATACAAGATGTTCAGGGGCCTTAAATGTGTATAATTACCCAGCACAACCTCGGATAGAAGCCTCACTGAAGGTCCAGACAGAGTGGACATCAACTATGTGAAATCTCAAAATTATATTAAATGTTTTTAACGTTTACAAACAAACAGAGTACATTATAAGTCATTTTGTGGATTATGATTTCATGCAAACATTTTGCATCCCCAATTACACGGAGCTGACCTAATTCCCCAAAGGAGATACAGTGAATTGCTAGATACTAGAAGGATGGAATAAGAATCGAATGGAAAATGTGTGGTGTACACAACCACCTTGCTGTAGCTGCTGACTCCAAGTGTGGGCAGCAGAGCAGCCACAGATGAGAAGATCCAGCCTGCTGTCATGACAATACTCGCGTGTCGCAGGCGAAGTTTACGGTCCAACCTCAGAGCATGTTTGATGGTGTGCCAACGCTCCAGGGTGATCGCAGTCAGCGTGAACACTGACAACTCACTGGCAAACACCTGCAAATGGCACACAAGCAGTTTTCCATTCAAACCTGAGCGTTGTCATGCAGCGTCATCACAAGTGTGACTCAGTGTGTGTATATACACACCGTGAAGAAGCCCGCAGCACTGCAGCCCAGGCCCATCTGCCAGTCTATGGCGTTGTTGTAGTACTGGCCACGAGTGAGCATGTCTACGGTTGCTATGACAGCCAGGTAGATGCCCATGCAAAGGTCAGCAAAGGCCAAGTGGCACATGAGAAACCGAGGAACAGTCAGTTTGGAGCGGCTGCCTGAGCAGGATGTGAACAGGAAGGTGAGAAAGTGTCTCGGTACACTCAGAAATAAATCAGTGTTTGCAGAAAATACTCTGCAACAGCCTGCGGCTGGAAGCACATAATACTTTCTTCCTCCCTCAGTAAGTGGCACTATAATATTGTGCAAAGTGCAAATCAAGTGCGAAATGTTAGATGTTCCTTAGAATTGGATTTTCCTTTTTCAATACCTAACAGTACAAGGAGTACGACTGTGTTTCCCAGCAGGGCGAGGATCGAGATGATCCAGATGATCACCCGGAGGGGGATGCCGGACATGATGTCCTCACAAGGGTTAAAAGCATCTGGTGTTGGGCTACAGGTGATGGAGGTGATGTTGGAGCAGTGGTCTCTGTAAAAGCCGGGGTCATCCTGAGCTTTTGGGTGGGAGCAGAGGGTGTTCCACTTCGACCTAGCACACAATAACACAGACAAATGGCACATGTAAAACAATCTATGGCCTCAGGATCAAGGCAGGGTAAATTAATTGCAATTAGCCAGAAAATGAGCCATAATGAGATACAACCATATGAAATATAGCTGCAGTTTATTATATATACTTCTTTTAATCATTTGTGGTTAAACCTTATCCATTATATTTGTCATGTCATGGCACATTAACTCCATAAAACACAAGACTACATTTGGATTCTTTGTTTTGTCTTCGGAAACATCTTGACTACCTGTTCCTGTGTATGTTTTGGAAGGCACAGCAGTGTGACTGGTATGTCAGGTTGGCTTCTTGCAGTTTGGTGAAGAGCTGCAGAGAAGGAAGTTTTTTCAGTTGACAGGCAGATTCCGCCAACAGCCTTTTGAGTCCACCAAGGATGGAGTCTGGCAGGGAGCTGACGGTTGTGTGAGAGACATCCCTGCAGGAACAAGCACAAACAAAGAGGGGCTTTGGCTGAGGAGCAACTGACACTGATGTTTGGAGTCCATGATGTTGTTGACTGATTGTTGTACTTCATTTAACAGATATTTGACATATGAGTAGTTCCCAGAAGCTATTGGTTTATCCTTCAGGTTGGTCCATTTAGTGTGTGTTCAACTTAACAAATATTTGGTCACTCAGGATGTTATCATAGTTTCTAATATCATGTACTTTTTTAAGTAAAAAATATATCCCATATAATCTATTTGTATGTCAAATGAACACATTTTATATTATCGATAATTACAATATTACAGTTTTTAAAATGTTTTCAGTATTTGTATTGTGGTTTCCAGACATTACTACAATATTGCGCTAAAGCACCACGTCAGCGCTTTCAGATGGTTTTCTCAGCCTTAGTCTACACAGCGTATAAATATAGTGATCTTACTGCAAATAAGATATGCTCAGTGTATTCACTGAAAACACAAGGACTGCACAGGGTGTGAGAAGCGCTGCATAAATATTTATGCTGGAAAAAATTCAGTTTTTCTAATAATAACCCAGAAACTTACTTTTCCAGATTGGAAAAATTAATGGAAAGAGCTTTAGCTTGATTGCCAAGTGAGTGGAGAATAGAAAAAAAACAAAAAACCCATCATGACACCGACATCCCAAAAGAAAATAAGGTTATATATATACTATTTTATTTATTTATTTATTTATTTTATTGCCACTTCAATGGAAAGAGGTGTCTCTTTGTTCGGGGAATAAACAGGCTTCTACAGTTAAATTATAATTAACCTGCTCTTTGTTTATTTTTACCTTCAATCTGGCATCATGTTTCTAAGCTTCTTCTTTTTTGTGTCTCCAACAATCATGGCCCATTGCTCTTGTTTTCTCCTGCATCTGAGTTTAATAAGTGATGATGAGGAGGGTAATTCGTGTAGGCATGAGTTACTGTTAAATGTCATGCTTACAGTACCACCAACTCACTGGAACCCGCAAAGGCGTTGGAATTGATATGAGTAAGATGTTTGTTGCCTCTGAGGAACCTAAAGAGGGACGGAGGAAAAAAAAAGAGAGAAGTTAAACATGTAAGCTGACTGTTTTTTATAATTGCTTCTCTGTCAGTGACTCACAATTTCTGCATCCTTGTGGCGTTGAAGGCATCACTTGCCACCTCCTTGATGCCATTTCTGGTGAGCCGTCTGTCATTGGAGAGAGAAGCCAAATTACAGTCACATGGCTGCAGCACAGAAACACGTCCAACAGTAAACTTATCTGAACTATCCAAGCTAATTTTGGTGTGTGCAGAATCTTTTCTTCTCACTCACTAAAGCTCTATGAATACACAGGATTTAATAATCAAACTCCGGAAACAAATTGGATTTTTTATGTTAACATGCATGCTTAGGTTATTTGCCAATAGGCATGAGTGTGAATGTGAGGATTTAGCTGGGATTGCCCCCACCCCCCAGAAATCCTGATGAATGAGCGGGATAGATGATGGATGCGTGGATATTTCTTCATTTTCATCATTTTAAAATCCAGACTTCAGAAGCTTTTGGCAGACTGTTTCCTGGATAGATTCAGCAGTGGTCGAAGAAATATTTGGTTGTGTTTGTTTCAGTAAAAGCAGCAATATAAAATTGAAGCTGCTCCATTTTAAGCTTTCGGTTTTACTTTAAACTTTAAATTTGGCCAATAGATTATTGCTGCAGCAGATGTGCACCCTTAGGAGACGCAAACTTGGGCACCAAACAGGTAAAATGGGCCCCAATGGTACCCACTTATTGGCATATTTTGCAATGGCAACCATAAACCCTCTTAAACTTCCCATAAAAATGCTACACAGTGCACTGCTGCTGCCCCAAACCCTCCAAAGGTGGACCAGGATGATGTATGCTGCGAGTGAGGGATTACAATGGGGGTTCTTTGCCTGGGGTCCTCCAGAGTCAAGGATCTGCTACTGAGCAGTAACAGTCTGATTTAAGTTCATTTCGAGTGTATTATTTTTTCCACAAACATTAGAATCTGATTTGTTTTATCTACAAAAGAAAATGATTTGATGAAATAATGATGATAAAATTGGGGGAGCGGGAAAACGAGTAAGATTGTTGGAAACATGCAGCTGAAAGGAGACAAGAATGAGAAGGAAGAGCTCAGTAAATTTAAGAGAACATTCATTGCTGTGTATCTAACACAGCCTTGGAGCTGTGTGAGGAGGGTGTATGTATAAGTAAAAAAAAAAAAAAAAAAAAGTTGAATCCCTTACATCTGGGAGATGGTTTGAGAGCAGAGGCCTCTGAAGGCATTGGCAGGGACTCTCTCTATGTGACTGTTCTCCTGCAGTTCACTAAGCAGCACAGAGATCAACAAGTCATGATAAACAACAAATGATGAGAAGAGAATAGTCAGAATGGATTTTCACGTCGAAAAACAACAGATATAAGTCCACCTTATTGCAAAATATCAGAAATACATGTTGCATCCCCATCAAGTGTACTTCCACTTAGAAGCTGGTGGAAATCAGATGGGAGATGGCCTGAAGACAGAATTTTTTACAGACTAAAAGATGAGAGGCAGATGGTCTGGATCCATGTTATTCTGTATTGTGAGGGATGCTCAGTGTGTAAGTTTAACAACAATGTTATGTGTTCAAACGTGTGATTTATTCTCTCCTCTGCATATTTAATTCTGTATGTGCACAGGAGCCTGTATGTTCAGATGCATGTGGGAACAGTGTGTGTGTGTGAGTGTGTGTCAGGGTAGTTCATTTGTTTATTGCGTGGAGACTCACAACACAAAGTCATCCACTGTGGAGCGGATCTTGGAGAAGTTTGGGAAGATCTGCAGCCTGGTGTTGGAGATGCTCCTGCAGGTTGACCAGCAAATGTTACTGTACATTTTCACAGTGACCTTTGAACAACAGACACTTGATGCTGTCACAGTTATAAGATTAGACAGTGAGATTCATTGTAATAACAGCGACTGAAAAAAGTTTACATGTGAAGAGATTCCCCAAAAAATAAATAAATAAAAACTTCGACAGAAGTTCATCTGCCAGAGAGATAAATTAGACATTTAAAGAGCTCCCTGTTCCAAACACCATCTGGCAAGAACACATGACGAGCTCAGCCTCATTTAGTTGTGACATTTTAAAAAATGACCTATTATCAAATGATTATATTTTTATTTTGAAGCCTGACTAACTGCTCTCTTCTTTCCTGAGCTCTCCTTCCAGGGGGCGTGGCTTAGGGTTCATACAGGTGAACCAGTCAGCCTGTTGGGCTGGACCAAGTGTTAGAGAGGACAGAGGGGAGGAGGTCGACAGTTTCGGTTCAATGTGGGCTTTTGTTTAGTATTTCTTGGAGTTTTCCATACATTGAATTTATCCTGTATCATCCTAGAGTCAAATGTTTTTAGATATATATAGTATTTCATTGTAAATAGTTGTGTTTCAGGAAGTGGGCGTGGCCAGGTGCCCTCCAGTGTGGACTGGAGTTGGGATGGTCTCAGGTTTATATCCATGATGAACCAGCAGCCATCATGGTCAGAGGGAGAGATTATGTTGTTCTTAATGTGTTGCTGTCTGCTGCAGCAGGGGAAGCTGAACCTGCACAGTATTATTTGTAAATCATGTTTTTAAAGATTTTCAAAAGCCTTACACACATCTTTATAGGTAATATATGTTTTGTTATTTTGTCACAGCTTTGAACGGCTTCTTTCATTTTTGAAGAATTGTTTGTTGTGTTAATGCTTAAAGATGGAACAACTTCTACTTCTTTAACATTAAAAAACAGAAAAACAAAACTGAATTCATGAAGACAGGTTAAAGAAAAGTTAAATGTGGAACATGTTTTGTGCTGAGGTAGTTCTTTTTTCATGAACTCTGTTTATGTGGCCCAGTTCTTATAAATTAGGACAAACAACAGTAACAGCTATGATAATCTCTAGGAGAGATTTTAGCTTCATGCTGTCTCTTAAAAACTGCTGCTTTGAGAGTTTCATAAGATAAAACAGTATTTTTTCCAACAAATGCATTCAGTGCTATAACTTGAAGGGCAAAAAAAAAAAAAACTTTTTCAGGATGAAGAGTGACATGTGATTTCTCTTCCAAAGGATCCAAGCTAATTAAAAAATAATGTCTCTGGCCGTGTGGGGGCCCATCAGAAGCAGGCCTGTCACCCTTGACCCATTTTGGAATCACAAGCAGAAGAAGCTCATCATCCTCTGCGCCACCCTGTTGGTGAGTACTTACAGACGCCGTAGTTTTGTGATGTTCCCAAATGCATGTGGGTGGATGTAGCTCAGGTGTGTGGATTTTTCTATGGTTCTAAAAGACACATAACACATGTAGTCATGTACTTATTAAGATAAATGGTAGGTCTTTCGGGGTTTTAGTGCTATAGTTACCCTGACTAAGTGATACTTGCATCTCAGTGAGCTCGGGGAGATCAAAGAAAGCAGAAGCTTCAATTCTCTCCAACGCAGCATTTCCAGAGATGATGCTGAGGGAAACACAAGTATATGACAAACCAAAAAAAAAAAAATAAAAAAATCCAGCTGCCAGGTTTTCATTCATGCTTTAGTCTTTAACATATTTTGTCTCTGCCACTCTGCCAAACCTACTCCACAACTGTTTGGGTTTGGCTTTCTCAGAACTGGCAGCTCTTCTTGTTCCGCATCAGAGACTAAACACACAAGCATATTGGATAAAATTTGGCATGTGTGATGGATTAAAAAAAAAAAAAAAAAAAGTGTACACTCACATGTGAGTGAGCTGCAAGAGGTTGGCAAAGGCAAAGGCACTGATACTCTCCAGCACGTCGTTCTCCACTATGGTGCTGAGGTTGTAGGTAGTGGAGAGAATAGAGAGGATGTTAGAGGAAGAGGGCTCAAGTAAAGGATGTAAATGATGATGATACAGACAGTGTTTTGAATTTCCTTGATTCTTTGATCACAAACAAGATGGGAGACATTTATGAGCTCATTAATCTTTACATTTATCATGACTTGAGTAGCTCACTGTACTTAAAACACGATGAGCAAAGTGCAAGAGGCCTGAAAACCTCAACATGGACGAAGGGTGGTCTTACACGTGTTAAAACATGCAGGCAAGCTTTTGGTTTTAAGCAAGTACAGACTAGAAATGTACTTCAGAATGACAGCTCCCAAGGTCCAAATATAAGATAAATCATAAAAGAAAGAAACGACCAACATGCCAAGATAAGGTTTTAATTTGCTTATATCAAAAGTTTGCATTTATTATTAAAGTCAGGGCAAATATATATATAATATAATAAAAATACAAATACGGAGGAAAACGTGTGAATAATCATTAAATAATAAATAAATCCATTGACAGAATAAGAAATTGTTATTTATGACTGAATTAGGATGCAGAAAGGGACATTTAATGCTTGTGGATAGGTCCCAAGGCCTTCTCCAACTTCCTCACTTCTCCTACTGCGTGGATCACTGATATCTGACTTGTTTTGACCTCCCCAGTTCATTGTGCTTCATATCAAAGAATAAACATGAGTGAGAGACGCACACAACACACTTACAGTTTCCTGAGCTGCTGCAGGCTGGTGAAAGCCCCCCGGGGAATCACTCGGATCTGTGTCTGCATAATTTTCCTGTTGGTGCAAAAAATAACCGCTCGCATCAGCACCTGGTGATACACTGATTACAGATCATCTGATTGAAAATTCATCAGCGGCCTGTGATGGTGTGCACCTCAGGTACAGGTGGGATCATCTGAACATTTTCACTGATGAATGAGTAAGGACAACAGGGCCATGACCCTTTCACTCACTCATGCTGGGGCTTTTCTTTTCATCTAAGACGCAAACTGTTTTGTCTATATGCGGTCCGAAATTTATTTTGCATCTGGTTGCTGTAGATTAGATCTGAAATATAAATCCATTGCTGCACTTTTGTGAATATCGCCTCTCTTCCTGAGCCTTGACCTTCGAAGAGAACAGATGAGAACACACACATTGCCGCCTGGGAGTTCACAGTATGTCTTTTGGGAACAGTTGCTACTTCTGCCACAAATGTGCTCCCCTTGTTTCGCTTGCTCTCTCTGTGTGCTCTGTTTTTGGTATGTTTTCGTTATTTTTTATCTATTTTTTTTTTTTTTTGTGAGGAGGAATATGTATATCTGCAACGCAGTTGTGCAAAAACCTTCAGCCGATTTTAATCTTAGAACTGACACCCCCCCCCAACCCCCCCTCTCTGGCCTTGAGATTCCTCCAAAATGTTTCAGCGGCCAGAACAACAGGTCAGTGTTTACTCCAAAGGGCAGCCATCCTCTCTGGCCTCATTCAGCTCTATGTCGCTGCATCACGTACAATCTTAACCATCTGCGCCCCCTACGATCAACATTCGCAGAAGTAAAAGCTTTTAAATCACCGTATTCCTCCATTTCCCTGCACAAGCTTGTTTTCCACGTTACACAGTCCAGTCACCAGTTTGGCAGAGTATTCCACGAACCAGCAGCTGGTAGCAGGGATATTGTGTCATGTAACAATACTTTAAATCAGCCTTGCAAATATTTCATGGGGTGTTAAGGCTCATAAAGTGAGTGTGCATTAAAAAAAAAACAACTCCACAGGGGCAGATCCTTGACCTGTAGCTGCTCAGTAGACTCTACGGAAAGCTGTGGTGACACTGGGAGTTGCAGAGGATGAGTTGTGAGTGTTTGATAAAACCAGCACTGGTAAGTTCAGTGCAAAATTCAGCACCAAAAAGGGGATGAGCATGGATTAGAGAGGAAAGCCTAAATGACTATGCATGTTCACGAGAAGGGATTTTGAATTGTAAACATCGTATATCCTCTGAATCTGTTGTTTTGCACTGTGGTGTTTGGAAATGCTATTTTGGGACATATTCTCTGTAACATTGATCTATTTCGCCGTCAGTAATTGAGCTGATGGACATGACATCTCTTGGATTGTGATAACAGGCTTTACTGCAAGCTTTCTGCAGATGTGGAGTTTAAAATGTGTGTATTTTCCTGACATGGAGGGTCAAAGAAAAATACTGTGATGAAAAGATGCAGAAAAAGTTGCAATCAGGAATATATGACTTGCGCTATACGTGGGATTAAAAATTACAATATCTTTGCCCCTGCTTCCATCTCAAACTTATCTAAGAGGTCTTCCAATTGTGTGGCAGCAGTTGCGCATGTGTTGTCGTTGATTTGTGTACTTACAGGCATTGGGTGTTGGTGGAGATGTTAGAGGGGATCTCTGTGACCCCGGGTCTCAGGTGGTGGCATCCTCCAGGTTTAATGTGCATCTGAGAGACAGGCACTGAGGCTGCTGTTGTGTTTACCACCACAATCATTAACGTGACCAGACGCATCATTATCAAGAAGCCGACCCTTGTAGCAGGAGTCCAGGTCACTTCAACGTGTTTGTGTGTTCCCTCTCACTCTGACTTTTGTCCTGGTTTTTCCGTCTGTCTGTTTCCCACGTTGTTTTAACATGCACACAAGCCTTCCATCACAGCCCACACTCCAGATTTGATAAGAAGTTTGTCCGTGTATCCAAACAGGGATCAGCACCAGGATGAAGAGACGAGAAGTGTGAGGTGCTCTGGGGCTTTCTGCCATGCAGTGGTGAATGGGTGGGTGTATGTGTGAGGATGTAGGAGGTCTCTGCTGAGCTGTGTGTGCACGTACATCTGTCCGCAAGCTAGTGTGTGTATGTGTTTCTAATTTTACAAATGATCCATTCTTGCCAGAGAAATCACACTTTAGTCGCTGAAAAATAGAACTTCACAATGATAATTTAGTTCTGGCTGCAATAAGTTGTTTTTTTTTTTTTTTTAAATCTGTTATTCAAAGCAGATTCAAAGAAACAATACAGACAAGACTACATGACCTAAAAATATTTGAATGAATGAATTCAACATTTGATTTTGTGTCTCCAGTCTCATATTTGAGTTTTATAACACTGGGCGTGATATTCCTTTTTTCTGTTCTGTATACATCCTGTTGATATATGGAGTTTGGAGTGACATTGCAGTTTTCAAAAATAGTTCAGCGTGTATGAACTTCATGTGAAGGAGTAGCAATGTTTCTGATGTATTCTAATGCAGGTTGAACCCCCCCCCCCCCCCCACAGCCTGACCATAACTTTGACCTAAACCTGAGCTGGGATGAAGATGTGTCTTAGGTCGCCAGAACATGTGTACTAATACCTGCACCACACACATCAACACTCCCACAGCTTTGCTTGCACACATGGCGCAAGATGCAGGGAAAGAGTGAGAAAGTCAGAAAGATAGAGGCAAATGCAGGTGTAGAAAGGAGTGAAGATGAATGCTTGGAGAAGAGGAGGACCTGTGTGTGTGTGTGTATGTGTGTGCGCTGATACATGATATGAAATGGTGGTTTTATCTGTGTGGACTGCTTTGCACCTGTGCAGGGGAGTAGGGGATGAAAACATGCAGTTCAAAGTGCACACACTCCATTTCCAAAGGTATTAGTCTAATGGTATTAGCAACTTTCTTCTATAGTTTGAAATCCCCACTGGTCTATTTGTGTATATGTTGTATATGTTAACGAGAGGCAGTGCTGAATTGTTTCTTCTTCAGCACATAAATACGGCAGGGCTGTGCCTTTATCTCTGTGCTGTGCTTGCCGTGGTCAAGGGCAACACAGTGGCAGATGGCTGGCTACAGCTGAACACAAGCCTTTTGTTGAGCACAAACTGTTCAGCAAAAGACAAAAAGAAAGTCAAAGAAATAGAGACGCTGAGAGAACTAGATAACGGGGCTTGGGAGGTGTGTGTTGAAATAGCAGGTCCTTGTAGCTCCCCCTCACCTGAGGACACAAACTCACTTTGCAGTCTCAGGGATCTTTTATCCGGCAAAAAGCAACTCTGCAGAGATTCATACCGTTCGCTGCACTGAGTCATACTTCAAAGCCCTGCTTGGTGTGTGCGAGGGGATATTTGTGTGTACTGTCCCAGATAGGTGTTGTGGGACTTGTAAGAAAAGGTGCTGCTTTCCTTACTTTGATGAAACTAAAGGTAAAAGGGAATAAGGGGGATGGGGGTGAATCTGTAACTGGTAGATAATTTGTTAGAAACAGATCGCAATAGGAATATTTCGACAAGAATAAGCGTATTCGCTCTCTGGCGGAGAACTGGATGAGAAGATCAGCACCCTTTTCATGTATGTATGTTTAATTTACTGCTGGAGTCAGAAGCTGCTTCTCGTAATTCAGCATAAAGACTGGAAACGAGGGGAACCTGGACCGGCTCTGTCCAATTTAGGGCTGCCAGTTGGATCCATTATAAAATCATCAGCTTGTAATTTTCATAAAAGAAAAGATTGAAAAAATTCCTGTTACAACACTCAAAAAAAGAAATTGACTTCTTTAAATGTCTGTTTTTGGTCAACAAAAGGAATCATGCAACATTAAATTGCCATTTTTATATTCATGCTTCAGTTTGGTTAAAATAAAAAACATGGTAATGAGCTTCAGAAGTGTTGCCTAAAATCCTGATTCATTTTTTCTCTTTGGACTGACCAGTGCTGGCTCTTTTCCTTTTTTTCTTTCCTTCCAATTTTTATCAAAAAATAATCTAACAGTGTAGCTAGTCTACAGAATAGAGGATTGCTGTTGGTTGGATCAAACCAGTGACATGCTCTCATGGTGGAGGGTTGGACGGACACAGTACTGCTGTCTGCAGGCAGAGGGGGGCAGCAACCAACGCACAAATACACTCCAGGCTCACTTGGGTAATATTTTATTTACTCATTAATCTTCAAAACTATTTTTCATAATAAATTTCCAGTTTATGTTCATCAAAGAACCGTAACAATAAAAATAAAAGTAAATACTGTAGAAAAATTGTACATATAGAAAATAAACATGGTTAATGAACACTTAGATGTAGAATCCCATTGGTTGAGACACCTCCTTTGTTTCAGATGGAAACACAACAGAGATAGTGGGGAAAAGAAAGCAACGGACAAGGAGGAACCAGAGGGACAGATAGGGAAACGTACTAAACCAGGGGAAAACGAGAGAAGGGAAGAACATGAGCTCAAAAAGGCCAGTTAAGGATGGAGAGAATACAGGAATATGTTACGTTAGTTTTGACATTATACTTTGAAATCTCACACGGTCCTTTTCATGTCCTTTCTCACCATTGTCTGTTTTGCATGCATCTGACTGGATGGTTACATTGCTTGGAAGAACTGGAGGGGCTTGTTCACATCATGGCACTGTTTGTATTGATTATTTTGGGGCTACAATTCTTGAGCTGTAGGAGGCTCAGACACTGCAAAAGTCCATAAACAGCCCATTGAAAACCCATCCGGTTGTCCAGTATTGATCACATCATGAGTACTGATATATCACTCAACCAATAGCATGAAGACAAAAGGAGAGAGAGAGAGAGAGAGAGAGAGAGAGAGAGAGAGAGAGAGAGAGAGAGAGAGAGAGGAACCAATGAAATCAAAGCAACTCAAGTTGACATATAGCCAATGGCATTATGAACTGTATTTTCTATCTATTAGCAACACATGGTAACATTTACTTTGATCTGTTTTTGATTCTTTTCCTCAGCTGGTTTTTGCTATAAAATGTGGTTGGTTAGAGCAGGTATAGTGGGTGTGGCCTATAGGACGTTAGGCTTAAAAACAGGATGTGGCCTATGGTGGGCTCACACATCCAGGTGTTGCACAGGAATTACCCTGCAACCCGTAACCCCCCCCCCCCCTCCCTCCCACCCCACCCCAACAGACAAACTTACCACCTCTGGACTTAGTGGGACACGCCACCACTCCACAGCACAGCTCAGAGACTCAGGCATGCAGCACACTCGAGATGGTCACACTTTGTCAATGAGGATTGGAACTGAGAATCGACGGTTAAATCATTGTTGAATCCCACACACTGAAAATCATTTGAAGTGCGTATTTAGAAATACTTCAAGCCAAGGTGGTAAGTTTATGATGGTTGTGTAACCTCTGGAGTTTCAACGCAGTATAAATCACACGGAGTAAGATAATTCACGTGCAATAGGAGCCCCCCCACCCCTCCCTTCCCCAAAGAGTCTATACTGCCCAAATGTTCTTCATATTCATCATATCATTGCCTTAACAATTATCGTAAGGGTCTTTTTCACCATTGTCTTCTTGTATAGTCTTCTTCAGAGTCTATCATGAAGATATGGCGGGTCTTTAGCATTGCAGGTACATGTATGTCTGCATGTGTAGATTGTTAATATTGTGGTGTGTATGCGCATGTGTGTTTTATGTATTTGTGTACCTCAGTCATGTATGACTGGTATCTGTAGGTAGCATCTGACGTCTCAAGTATCCTGTCCAGGGAAATATCGCCGCATGATTCCACCTTCGTGATTTACAGGTCGCCATAAATCATCTCTGCAGCGTAACAACCACAACCCATCCTTTATGACTGCCACCAGCCCTAACTCTCCCAATTCACTTGTAATTCACTACTTCTATGTTAACACCCTGATTTCCTGTCCTGTTGCATGGGATTTGACTTGGATCATTGGTGTGCTTGTTTCTTCAGCATCCCCAGTGCTTCACTGAGTCCCGTCTGCTAACAGGGAGGAAGGCCAAGAAGCCTGGAAGAGACACTTAGTGCTTGTCTTCATCTTTGTTCCTGTTGTCTGGCTTATCACACTCAGTCGGCCATTTGCTTCACTTTAAGTCCCCCCTGACCTCTCTGAGTCCAACTGTAGAGGTCCTGCAGTGGCAGGGGAGTGAATGTTCCTTTTAACTTGCTGGACCCCCCGAAATGGTTCTTAACTGAGAGTTGAACTGGTGCTTTCTAAATCATTTGGAATGGTGTTTATGTTCATAAATCAAGCCTCTCTCCGAGGCTCTGTTCATTGGTTAATAATGTACAATAAGGATCCAAGCCCTCTGGCCAGTCTGTGTGTGTGCCTAAATGTCTGTCTGTGCTTGAATATGTATATGTTTGTGCTTGCCAGCATGTGTGCAGGTGGGATTATTGGGGAGTAAACATTAACATTGGCATGTCTGTGTGCATGTGTGTATTTTTTTTTTTGAGAATATATCTATTTATGTACATATACCGTTAATATATAAAGGTGTATGCGTATGTCTGTGTGGTGTCGACGTCTTCTGCCTCAGACGTAGTACTCCTTGTCTTTGTTCTTCTTATTCTTCGAGATCTTGGCAATGCCCAGCGGCTTGTCCTTGGCGCTGCCGTTGGGCTGTGTGGCGGAATTGCTGATGTAGTTGCGGCTCTCGTCCACGTGGTATGAGCCTTCGTCGCGGTTGCGGTACTTGTACATGGCGTAGAGGAGGATTAGGATGCAGAGGGCAGCAGCAGCCACGATCCCCACCACCATGCCTGTGGTGCTGCTGCTCTCCCGCACCACCTCAGATGGACCCTTGAACACTGTCACCTCAGGCAGGGGAGGGCGGGCTGCAAGGAGAGAGGGGAGACATGAGATTTCAAAGTTTGCAGCAAACATCATTAATTTAGATAACATGTCAAGGAGGAGGTGGGGGTTGGAGAGGTGGAGCAACAATGTATCATCATGATGAATTATTTGACATGCATTTTGCATAATGCTGGGAGGAGAGAGCCGCAGCTTAGAGATGAATCTGTTTACACATTATCATGTAATGTGTAAACAAATTACATTACTCTGTTGAGAGGAGGGCCAGAGCACAGGTGAACATTATATAAATTTTTATTACACACATCTGACACTTTATGACACGCTGAGGAAATGGGGGCTATGGTGCTGTGATGCATGGCACCATACTAAATGTTTGGTGTCAAAAAATATTGCATATGAATTATTTGGGCTGCATAGAGATGGCGGGAATGGAAAGGAAAAAAAGAAAAGGAATAAAAAATTGAAAAGAAGCAATAAAGAAGATGGAGGAAGGAAAGCAAAGTACATGATGGAGACGGAGATTGGGGAGGGAGTGGAGAGTGTTAGGGAATGCCTGGAGGCAAGAACCAAAGTGGAAATGAAAAATTAATTGTGTTGAGCGACAGTGTAAAAAAGAAAAAATAAAGCCTCAGTAGGTGTGGAGACACATGAAGAAAAACTGAACGACAATCTGATGTTTGTATTTGTGGAAAAGTCTCACCTGAACTGGGGTCACAGGGATCGATGTCTTCGTCATCACTGGGACACTCAGCCGAAGCCACCAGCAGGTCGTCTGCTGACTGTGGAGAAAGAGAATCTGTAACATCAGTAGCTTTACACACGCACACACACACATACATATATATATATATGTAAATATCAAAAAACAACCTGTGCTTGTCCACACCCATCCCGTTTATTTTCTACATGTGCGAGCACACAGCACCAATCCATCACCCACTCTTTTTACAGTTTGCCACAAACACGTTTGCTGGTTACGGCCCCCAGCAATGGCAGACAGCCAAGACGAGAGTACCAAGTAGAGAAGAACAAATGAGGGAGGAGAGAAATGTTGAATCCTGTTTAAAACCACAAGGGAATGAACAGTTATCATCTCCTACTCTATTCACCCTCCCCCTCCATTTTTTTTCATCTGCCCTTTCTATCTTCCACGCCTCCTTGCTTTACTCTCTTTTGCTCACCATCTGAAATTGGCCAGAGTTCATATGTGTTGGAGAATGTGAAGCTAAAAATAAAAACAGTTCCAGCAAGGCCCTTGATGGTTAATTTCAACATCTCCATAAGTGGCATGTCAATAACGCGCCCATATTCAACCTCTAACCTACATTGGCCAATTCGTATCTTAGCCACCACTCTGTCTCGATCTCCCTCTGTGGAAAAGGCCTCCTTTTTACGTTCCATCCCTGCTCCTCCTGTTGCCATGGCAACTCTAAGTTCAGCCTGATAAAAATGATGGGAAGTAAAAAAAGGGAGTGTGCACCCACAGTGGGGACCTGTGCATTGATTTGCCATTCCAGCCAGTATGAGAAGAGGGGGAGAAGAGGGGGAGAACGAGGGAGGGAGGGGGGGAGGGAGGAAGTGATAGATTGATGGATAAAATGAATTTTTGGAGGAGACATCTGAGGAGAAACAGAGAAGAGAGGAAAGAACAGGAGCAGGATAACTTCAAGGTGCTGCAGTCTTTACTTAACACTGTAGTAATGTGCTTCGCATATTCATGAACTACTGTTAAACATCGCCTGCTTTGACATTTCAGCACGAGAAATATATATATATATGTGTGTGTGTGTGTGTGTGTGTGTGTGTGTGTGTGTGCACGTGAGCATGTGTTTTAACCACACTGGGCGCTCAGTGCCAGCAATAAATTAAAATTGGATTGTGATGCATTGCAGTAGATGTTAGTAACCCGGAGAATAAAAGAGGGGAGAGTGGCAGAGCTATAAAAAAGAGTGCTCTCGAGGCAGATTACAATCAGACTGGGACAGAATCTGAACCAAATCACAGTACTAAATAGTGGATGATGTCTAAGCTGACACAGGCAGTATTTCAAACAGAAATTCATTAGGCTGCCGCTCTATCCTCATCCTCTCTACTTCTTTGTCGTGTAGCCTTTGTAAGGACACAGATTACATAAGGTAAGACAGGCAACCATTCAGTTTATACATCTGAAAAAAAAAACAAACAACCCCCCCCCCCCCCAAAAAAAAAAAACACAACAGCAAAATATTTTTGCTGGCCTTGTATGGTGTGGTT
This sequence comes from Remorina albescens, assembly GCA_034769265.1. Lineage (NCBI taxonomy): Eukaryota > Metazoa > Chordata > Actinopteri > Carangiformes > Echeneidae > Remorina > Remorina albescens. Next base: position 5,020,022 of record CM068480.1, read on the forward strand.
TTAGCTCTGACAAATCTACTGTGACTTAGTTTGGCCTGAAACAAATATTAAGTTATTGATGCTTGACTCTGTCTTTCCCTCACTGCCTTTCCAACCAGTTCTGCCCACTGAGCTGTCAAATGCTGCTAGGGCAAGTTTAGCCTCTGGTTTGCAGCCAGTCAATAAACCTCTGTGCCTTTGCCAGGACCCAAATAGCATAAGAACCAGTCAGCCAGTAGGAAACATCCTTGACATCTGTTCCCGACCAATGTAAAGCCACCTATGTGCCCTCCACAGGCATGTATTTTGAATTGAGATTTATGACAAGAAAATTTAACAAAACCCCTCCTCTGATCTGTGACATCACCTCATCAGCTGACCACCCCGTTTAAACGGGAAGATGTCATTTGGACTATTGATCCACCAATCACATGGGAGACAATAAAGGAGAGAAGAACTGAAGAAAATGCTAAACACAACTTAAATAACATCAATAAGCCAGAGAAGTTTATAGAAGATGTGCTAAACAGACGTCTGCTCAGGAAACCTCCACTCCTCCAACCACCCGAGCATGCTGACACAATGATGGACACAGATGGAAAACGACACAGGAGGCAGGACAAAGGAAGAGAGAGAGCATGACGAGAAGGATATCTGCATGCTGAAAGAACAAAATCTCTACCTGAGCAGCCGAACAGTGCCAACGACCGTCCATGCCTGCTTGACTGCCTAGTTCACACATAGTAGCTCTCTTTCCTTATACACTCCTGCAGAAGGTTCAACAGCTTGTCTGCTACTTTCACAACTGGAAATCACACACACACGTACACACACAAGCTCTATAAAAACCAAACGGGCTCCATTGGTCTATTTCTACTCAGGCACATCTACACAGACACACAAGCGTGCACCAAATCAGGCTAAAGTTGGCAGGCTGATGAAGAGATCCTGACGAGAGAGTAGAAGCTAGCTCCACTACTGCAGATGGTGAGATAGACTCATACACTGCCTGCATTAACAGCCTATCACTGGAGCTCAACCACACAGAGAGAGAGAGGGAGGGAGGGAGGAAAGGAAGGAGGGGGGTTTATGGGTAAATATGGAAAGATATGAAGGGAGACAGCAAAGGAGTCCAAAAGAGAGAAACGAGCAGGGGAGGAGGGAGAAAGTGTCTCTAAAAGATGGACTGGAAAAAAAGGAAGAAAGGCAAGAGGGAGAAAGAGATGTGAAAGATATGGAGAGAGCAAAGGAGACGGCAAGGGAAAAACAGATGGGGAGGGAGGATGTGAGCGAATGAGAGATAGATGTTCTGAGGGCTTGTGAAAGTGTCTGGGTCAGCTGATTCCTGATGGCCAATTGGGCGCCACTTTGAGCCCCAAGTTTCTTCTATCAGTGTTCCCATCACACACAAGTACACACGTACACATGGCCAGAAACATACACAAACAAGGCGCTGAACATCAAACCCAAACTCCAGCTTTGTGACTCAGAGCAGCCTCTAGCATAAACACTCACAGTCTCACAATCTCTCCCTCTCTTCTCCTTGATGGTGTGCTCAGCTGTCATGCATTATTAATCTATTCCACTTTTTAACACACACACACACACACACGCAAAAATCAATAAAGTATGGACTCCAGGAGGAAGCACATAACACATTCTTACTGCACAAAGTACTGATGGTAGGAGTAAGCCCATGGGGCGACTTAGGTAAATCCACTTCAACACACAGTCAGACTTGGGGTGTGCACATGTGAGTGTGTGTGTGTGTGTGTGTGTGTGTGAAATCGATAAATTGCTTGGACCTGTAACACCTTTGGAAGACAACTCTTGTTGCCCCTCCCCTGATGCAATGTGCTGCAATTCAAACTTAATTTTCTCAATCCTCTTGAGTGTTGTGTGTGTGTGTGTGTGTGTGTGTGTTCATCTCTACATTGTACGTGTACACTGGTTAAGGCCAGGTTGGTTGCCAGGCAACACCGGGTAGCCTTAATGGAGAGGCTGTAGATTCTTCTTCTTAAATAAGACAAACACACAAACTCTCTGTGTTTGTCCGACAAGCACACACACACTGCAGTATGTTGAGCATATAGCAGGCCTGACCCAGTTCTCATACAGTGATATTGACTTTGGTGCACAACTCTGCATCCCAGATTTAGCACTGACATCAGCACAGCGCTGAAATTGTCCATTTAAAAACACAGACATGTACAGCAACAGAACAGGGAGAGATTTAAAGGAGAGGTGTGAAAGCAACCCCCTGTGACAACACTGTCACTCTGCAGTGCTATCCATCCAGGTCTCATATCCATTATTGATGCCTGGGGCTTAGCTCACAGCTCTCTGCGTTCTATTATTTATGTCTGAAACAGCTGGTAGTTTATACACAGAGGGGCTATTCTTAATGGGAGTCTGGATGGGAGAAAGAAAGAAAGCAGTGGGTAGTGGGGTTCACTATCTCCATGGCAACTTGTATTTGTGAAGAGAAAAAAAAAAAAAGCTCTCTTTCAGTGCGGCAGACATGCAGCCACACAGTTTTATAACGCAGAAAAAGAACTGCAGTACACTAAGATGCCCACAAAGAGCCTGACAACATCTCAGTAGCGATCTGAACAATAGAGCAAAAGAGTCTGTGATGTACCTGCTGATAATGTGTCCCCTGACATTACCATCGACTGCAGTTGCATCTGATTTGAATATGCCTCAATAACAATTATTTGTTTCTATCACAGAGCGCCATTTACATCAGTTTACTAGACATATATTATGGGAAAAGCTATTACAGCCTCCATTAACACAAACATTTCTCCGACTGTAATTTAGTTGGAAGGGACCACTTAGAGAAGTTGCCATCTAATCCAGTCAGGTGAATGTGCTGCAGTGGAAAACTTGTACATAAATAAGAGTCTTCTATTGATACATTTTTTTGGACATTTGACAATTTGACAATTGAAATTTAACCTATAAGAGAATAGGTTAAAGCTGACTGGCCATCAGATAACTGATATTTGACATGATATATACAGCAAACACATAGTAAGCTGAGACTTGCTTCTTTATCGGTTTACCTTAACTTCTATGTTAATAACTTAAGCTAAAAACTCATTGATGTTGGAGCTGTTGGACTGTGTCAGTCTGGATGGTGTCCTACGATGCATGTCATCTCCCATTGTTGTGGACAAAGAATTACCCCCCTCATGTCTTGTGTTCTGCCTCTTATTTAATGTTGGTATTGCATTATGTTAAATTGTGTATGTGTCTGAAATGTGCAACAAATAAATTGCCCTGGCCTTGAGTGGAGGTAAAAACAATCCCACTCCTACACACATGCACACATACAGTATCTTGCCATTCTCTATTCCCTGATCGGTGGGCTGTGTGCCACCTAATCCTCTTATGGAGCTTTAAAAGAAACTTATCAAAGACACTTTTTAATTGCTCATTGTCACACCAAAGGATTATGGCATTGGGCATACATGTTCAAGATATTTGAGGAGTCAGATTTAAACTCCTGATCTTCTTATGACACCACAGGTGAGGGACTATATTGGTTTTCCACACATAGGCAACCACAGGAACGCTTCATGATTGCGATTGTGCTCTGACCTGCTGTGTTGCGCCCTGTTTCCGGTTGGTGGCTGTCGTGGTTGTGATGTCGCTTATGGATGGGGCAGAATCAGAGCGGTTCCCTCCAGCTGCAGCACTGGACTGTGGGGTGATGGAGGAGGACGGCATGTCGCCGACCAATCGTGCACTGCCCTCCACTCTAATGTGCGGGTGCCCCTCAGCGGCCATGTTGAGGATGCGGAGGCCATTGTAGTAGAGCCCAGACAGCTGGCCCTGGAACATGCCCACACTTCGCTCACCTCCACCAACACGCACCGTTGTCTGGCTGTTGAAGATGGTCAATTGGCGACCTACATATGCACACACACGAACCAAAAAAAAAAACAGGCACACAAGAAAGAAGGGAGGACAGACACACGCAAATACAGTCACACACACACACGCAAGAGTGTTTGAGTGTTACACAATCCACCACCCCCAAGCCATGGTGAGAGGATGGGATAGATTAAGCATGGCAGAGCAAATCGAAGCCGTGGAGAACTGTGGAGAAGGCTGAGACTGAGAGAGATAAGAGTGAGAACAGAAAGCGCATAAGAAGAGAGGGAAGAAGGAGAAGTGCGAGGGGCGGGGGGTTGAGGAGACTGAGAAGTCGAGGAGGAGGATGAAGAGGCAAAGAACAGGAGGAGGAGGAAGAGGCAGCAGATGAGAGGAGTCAGAGGGCCCCGAGAAGACAGGGCTGACAGATGGTTGCTATGGTGATGGCTGTACGGCACGACATTGTATTTGAGAGAGCAGCAGACAGGCAGACAGAGAGACAGAGATCTAGGGAACTGTTGTAACAGCCCTATGAAGCATGCACAGGTTATAAGCTCTAGCACTGCTCACTGTTAAAGGGACTAGAGTCTAATTTAAGGAGCTCTGATGAAGTTTAGGAGGAAAACTTTTACATTTTTTTTTTTTCAAAAAGCATTGCTCTATTAGTCATTTCAAATTTACATAATTCTTACATGTCACAATACTTTTCATGTACTTTAATTTGATTACAAAATTGTTTTTCAACATAAAATCTTTAGTAAATGCTTTATTGTTTACAATTTGATATGAAACAAAATTATTTAGCAGGCTTAATAAAGCATCTTTTATCAGTACTTCTTCTTCTATTTTCTGATTTATTCACATTTAAATCTCTCCATCGTCCCTTTAACCTGATATTATCAGATACACACTAACAAGATACGTTCACAGGCACTACAGTTTACACAGTATTACACACTACAGCTGCCCAACTTTTAAATACTTATTATGGATTTAGATTTTTAGATGTTAGTTGATGGTGCACAATATAGTATATTCAACTGTCTTCAAATTGTATTTTAAAGCTCAAAGTTTTAAGGAATTTTAATCAGGGTTTTTACCTTTGTCGAGTAGCCAATCGTCAACTACTCGACCGAGCCGATAGGGGATTCGCTGTCTGGCGATGGCCAGGCGCTCGTTATCAATGTTGCCTTTAATTTAGAGATGAAAACACAGTAGTAATTACGCACATCCAAACGTGGTACAGGAGCTGGATACAAAAAGAACAGCAATGAAAAGAAAGTAATGGTCTGCTCATTGTTGGCATGTCACCGCGTTACAGTAAGCTTGATGTGCTAAGAGAAGAGGAGCTGAATTTACTATGTTCCCAGTGAGCGGACTCTTACTCTCTGTTCATTGGGTTTAATTTAAAGAGACATTTCAGGGGTTAACATCTGCAATAGCACAGGGAAATAATGTTACAGCTGCCACAAACTGTCTATATGACTGACTGAGTTTAGAGTTACATACAGGAAGAACCCTCACACACACCTCACAACAACTAGCATTTAGCATTTTATCTATCAACTACCTAAAGCCTGAACCTCATTGTGTTAAAGACTAGCTAAGATTACCACTTTAAATATAAAAACCAACAAATGTAAAAACAATGACTATGTTCAACACAATGCATTTTTTTCTTTTTCTTATTTTTTCTCTCTAGTTAAAAATTTAACTCCAAATGTAACATGTTTTTAAATTATTGTTTGTCCAAAATGCACCAACTGTTATTATTTTCTTTTATGGTGAGAAAAACAACTGACACCTGAATTGAATATTTTCATAAATTACCTTTAACGCTATTTAACAGGTCTAACATAACATAGCTGGCAAGTATACAAGCTAAGGTAATAACTACCTCATTTTATGGTTTAAAAAGTCATGTTTCATATCAGATCACACATATTTCATTTCAAACACAATAACATAAAACAAAGCTGCAATTATATTTCTCAATCTCAGCGTTTGAATATAAACATTGATAGGAACACTGATGTGGTTCATCATTCTGGAGGTGAGTTGATTTTGACTAAGGTGTAGTTAACTCTGGCCCAGGACAGGCAGTGCTTCGGTGGTGGGGGCAGATTTGGCATATGTGAGGTTGGTGGGGGCCTACCTGAGGGATAGCGTTCTATGACTGGCAGGTCATCCAGTTGGAGGGTTGCATTGCCTCCGCTGCGGGTGAATCGAATTATGTGGTACTTCCCATCATTGACAAACTTGGAGCTCTCCTCAATGTTGATGTCATCAGTGCCGACATTGAACACTACTCTAATGTTGCCCTTGTCCTGAGGAGGAGAAGGAGGAAGGGGGACACATACAAAAAAAAATGCTTGAGGAATGTACCTGTTTTGAGAATGCAAGGAATTAATTTCGCTCATGTTTTCCAATCCAGTTTATTTCGTTATGCAACTGAATGGGCTTTTGTGTTAACAACGCTCAAGTCTGAGTAATGAGTCTGTCCAAATAACGACCCTTGCAGCACAGTCAAATGTTGGACTGGACAATAAATCAAGAAGGAAATGAAATAGACAAGATTGGGTTAGTGTTGTTCCACTGGCAGCTGTAAGAAAAACAAAACATAATAGCATAATGTTGTAGAAATGCTATGGGGGCAGATGCAGACAAAAAAAGCAAAACAAAACAAAACAACACAGATGGAATGAAACAAAATAAGTCAGATTCAGATCAACTTTATGATGTTAAGGCGTTTGAAAAACAGATAACATGTTTTCGCTTAACAATCCAGTGGTTGTCTTTTTTAATTATTTAAGCATCAGCACTGACGAGCTTTACTGTTTGAGAGAGAGGATCTAATACACAGGTGTATTTAATAATCATACATATTTTTAATCATTGCCAAAGGAATGTAAGAATTGATTTTAGGTGATATCATTCAGTCTTCAGTCTTCAACCAGACTGAGGTTTAAAGAGAAGTTTATTTTAATGATTCTGCCACAATATCATAATGCGAGGGGAATGAAGTGATTTCTGCTGAATTCAACAAATAACAAACATGCTCATGTGTGCATTCGCAGTTACCTTGTGACATGTGATCTTGACACAAGGTATGAAATATGTGCAATACTTCCAAGCAAATTGTAAATGAACGAAAAGCTTTGATTGATGGACATGTACTTACTATTTGCAGCTGAAGGTAGTCTCCCAGTCCAGATGCGCTGTCCACCCTGAGCAGAATGGCGTGTTTCTGTTGGGTGCTGAACCCGAGGGCTAGCCGGTCTGCCCTGGTGCTGGGACGTTCATTTGGGGGCCACGTGTAAACCACCATGCCTCCATCGCGCCCAAAGATATAAGTGGTCCCAGCTGGTCCACACAGATAAAATATGTAACAGCAGACACGTCTATACGGCCTAAATAGTGATCTCTATCATCACAGGTTTCCATAGTGCAGATGATGTTGCTGCCTATCCTTTTTTTAAAGTTTAATACAGAAGGGACTTATCAGAAAATAATGATAAATACTAAAATGTTGCGGTTGACTTGTCTTCCCCATTCTGCTTGTTTCTCATACAGGCAAGGAAAAAAACCTGTTTCCCAAAGTGCTCCTTAACGTTACTGCAGAGCACTGACTGTAATAATTGACTCATACAAATAACAACTCATAAAGTTATTTGACTCACAGCTTGACTGCAAAATCATCACGTATATTGCTTGTAAGGCATTTGAGGGCAATTTCAGAGTCCAAACGTAGCAAATGAAATATTTAAATGTTACAGAGAGAAAGATGGAGATATCAGATTCGAACATCCAAACTAAACACTGAGCAGGTACTGTGATATTTTAGGGCAGTTTCATAATCAACAGTTGATAGTGCCCTCGTGTGGTGGCTCTGCCAAAATGCACACAAAAATGCTTTCATCCAGTGATAGAAACCAAATCATCCAAGTGCAGCAGTTTTTTTTTTTGTAGGTTTAAAGGTTCATTGGGTGTGTTTTGACACAATTGTCGATAATAATTCCTTTTCAGCTGTCTACACCATGACCAACTGAGATGATACATAATTCTCTTTGCTCAGACTTACCGTCATTGCATAGTGGCCCAGCATACGAGGTCATGCTACAGTCACAGGTGAAGCCCTCCCACTGCTGCAAACAAACTCCCTGATTTGAGCAAGAGTCTTCCTGACATGTAGTGCTGGGACCTGCAGTGACAGACATGGTGGGGTTGGAGGGTGCACAAGTTAGGAGAAGATAAACGGTCATGCTTTTTTTTTTTTTTTTTTTTTTTGCTTTTGTCTGGAGCCCAGTATGTTCACGATAGTATACCACTATGGTAACTTTTAAAACGTACTTCACTCAAACATTTTGCGGTTTTGAAATGGCTGGGTAGACTGTTGTGGTGCAATGGTGTTTTGATTAGTAGTATTAGTAGAAAATTGTTGTGAAATTAGGATAATGCAGCCAGGCTCCCATTCTTTAGGTTTACATTTACAGAGGATACTAGATTATCCATACAAACTGAAGGAAAACTAAACTGGAATCAGTGTTACAATGTGAGAAGAGCCAAAAGTTGACAGCATGCAGGTGATTAAGCTAGATGAGTGGGGCAAGGAGAGGAGGAGGTTAAACATAAGAGATCAGAATTATGTTTAAAAGCTCTCATGTCAATACTCTTTCTTCAGCAGTCGGGCACTGTTCTCTCCGTGCCTCGTGCTAAAACCACACAGGATGAGAATGTCAAAACTCGGCACTTGGTTCTCCATCGATGCACTTCTAACACGAGGCATGAGGGAAAGGGTGTGAAATAATTCACAAGTAGAGTATTGAAGTTTAGGATGGGAGTCAGTAGGAGGGGTTAGAGTGCATGCTGCTAGGCAACCCGGGTGGTGGAGCTGTGGTCAACTCAAGTCAAGCGGTGGTGATGTTACTACTGTGATGAAGTCACTATGGTGGCTACGAGAGGACAGGTCACCTTTGACCTTTGACTCTGGATCACTGGGATCCACACAACACCGGACACCACTGGGTAGTTTTTGAAACACGCATACACACACACACACACACACACACACACGCACACCAAACACACACGCATTTTCCCACTCTTACACACATGTCTCACATGCTCACACAAAGTGATATACCTTGCAAGTCAGCTTTCATCAATGTAACTTTTGTCAGCCAAACAAAAAAGCAAACAAGCAAATTAAGTTAGATGGTTAGTCAATGTGCACAGATGCCTGCGAACTTCTGAAAGAGTGGAAGAGACAGAGAAACACCATGTGCAGACAGACTGAAAAGGAGATGAGAAGAAAAGAGAGCAAAATTTACATCTAATAGAGCAAGAGCTGGGTTAGTGGGTTATCCTAATAACAGAGAGCATGAGTTAAATGAAAATTGAAAGAAAAAAGCAGTAAGGACAGGAGACCTGGACAGATTTGTTGGTGTGTTTTATTGTGCGTTTGCACCCCACCTTCACAGCCTCGCTCCACTTGTCCCATGGTTGCCAAGGCATCAGCCAAAAGGTCGGGGAGTCGGCCATTTAGATCAACTGTTGCTAGGCAACCCTGGAAACCCTCACGGGAGTGGACCAGCTTAGGCAGGTCTCGGTACATTTCTTTGGAGACACCCCCAATATACAGGTCACCTGTTGAGAGGCAACACAATGAATGGCAGCTTCATCATCACTGATGCTTTACATTTATCTGCCAGACACTACCATTAAGATAAACTGATAGTAATTTAATGTTCTAGTAATGTACAGATTTCATTACAGATTTATCTATTGATTGATCTATGATTGTATTTTTTTTATCAAAAGGTTAAAAAAACTTGGTGGGTTCTGAATCAAAGCTTTAAAGCTGGAACAAGTTATATTTGGCAGTTTTTGACAAATGACAAATAATTAATCAATTATATAAATTACAGTGCATTAATTTTCTGACTGACTAGGCAGAAAAGTGTCGACAGTTTAACGCTTCACTCAGAAAGCTTAGTGACAGATCAACACATCAATAGGCAACACACAATATTTTAATTTGTGAGCTTAAAGCTGCTGGTATTTATCATACAGGCTTGACAAGGTAGTATTAATCTTGTTATCGAGTTCTCATTAATACAGCAAATTCGCATTTTCCCCCTTAACTGACTGATTGTTTCAGCACTGATCAGCATTTTTAGTATATATTATGAACTTGGTGCACAGATCTTGGAGATATTAGAAGTATGTACATATAAACAACCTTATTTGAATAACTGCATGAATTTTTGTGCATTTTGTGTGCATGTTTGTGGGTACCCTTTAGATCGAGGTTCTTGGCGCCCATGGTGGTCTGTGTGGTGACTTTGGTGTCAATCTTGACCGTGTGGAGATTGTTAGTGTCTCGGGAAATGTGGACATTGTGCCAATGATTGTCATTTAGAGGACTGTTAGAGTTGCCCTTGATCAAGTGTGCCCCATTGCCCAGGTCTGAAATGTAGTGTAGGTATCTGGAGAGTGAAAGAGGAAAGGAGAGAAAGAGGTTAAACAGCTGAAAAGAGAAAAAAACATCACAGGGTAATACACTTCAGGCCATCACAATCTGTTTTGTAAAAGCATAATTATATAAATAAAGAAAAAGCTGCTTGACTTGTGAATTTTTCATATTTGATATTTTCGCCTTATGTTCAGGAATTTGTTTTGGGTTTTTTTTTTTTTGTTTTGTTCCCAGTAAAAGTTGTGAGATTGAAAGATAAATATTATCACAAACTCATATTTATTGAAGAACATGAGCATATTGATGTCTCCTTATTGTTTATATATGGGTTTCATAAAATTTTAATAGAAGACGCACTGACTCATGATAATCATACGACACACTGTGTATTGTCCAGCTCACCCTTTGACCAGCTCTATCACTATGAAGTCATTGCCGTCTCCCCTGTTGTAGAGAATAAGGCCATCAGGGGATGTGGTCTTGAACTGCATGAAGAGATGCATGGAGTAGTAGGCCTGCAGAGTGGGCAGCGTGACGAAACTGGATCGTGAGCGGAAGGTGACAGGGTCAGCCACAATGCTCTTATAGCCGATAACAGCGTTGAGCTCGCAGTAGTCGATGTCACCGTTCTTGCACAGGTCAATGTAGGGCATGCCATTCAGTGTCAGGCCCTGAAGGTGGCCGATGAAATTGGAGGGCACGGCAGGTATGAAGCGCTTCTCTGTCACAATACCCGTCTCCACATTGTGGAATTCCAGCTGGGTGTGGTCGCCCGCCATCTGACCTGGTAGCGGGGGGTAAACTTTAAAGGTGAGCGCTATGTAAAGTTGGGTTTCAAGAGGAACTTTTCAATCATAAACCAAATACTAATCCTAATTTCAACACTAATTCATGATGATTATTTCCACTTACACAGTTACAGATGTTCTCAAAAAAAAAAAAAAAAAAAAAGGTCTAAATTTAAAAAAGAATCAATAAACAATTTGTCATAAAATATAAAACAAAAAAAATTTGAAAACTTTAAAAACTCTAGACACCAAGTCAGGACCTGCGAAGAGTGTCAGTATATAATGAAAAGCTTTGAGTTAGGCTACTGTGGTTACCTTCAACAGGCTGCAGATCATCCACGGTGAGTTTGAGGCTCTTTCCACGCCGGACTACCCTCACTGTGTGCCACTCATTATCATTTAGGCCTGACCCCGCAAAGATGGTCTCTGGGCCTTTACCTACACATAGCCCAGAGCACCATTAACATATGCACAGAGAGGTGGAGGGAGACACACAGATAGAGAGAGGAAAAAAAGATGTAGAGAGACAGAAAGAGGAGCAGAGAACCAGGCAGGTTGAATTCAATTTTAAGGACAGAGAGGGGAAATGGAGGGAAATAGCGGTGGGAAGCAGGAATCATACATATCCTGGGGAGACAAACATCTCTCTGTCAAGACACACTCTCCACAGATAGACAGACAGGTCTCTTTGCAGATAAGCCAGTGAGACAGATGATGAGACACAGACAGACAGAAGGATTTACATAAATTGATGCCATGGGTGCCCAGGATGGAGACGGTGAGTCACAACAGGCCCACGCTGAGACAATCCATCTGTGGCCAGATCCACCGTGATGACCATCTATTACCCACACACGCACAAACAGCACATTTACACCTACTCGACGCCTGTAACGCCCCACAATCCTCCCGCCTCCTTACATATGACATATAATATGCTATGTGCCTACATCCGTTCTCCGGCAGGACGCAGTACGGTAGTCGGCCTCTTGGTGGCACTGGACACATAGAGGACAATGAAGGAGCTCTCCAAGGTGCTGATGTGCAGCAGAATGAAAGGAGCTGAGCTGTCCTCTCATGATGTCTTTCTCTGTCCGTCTACCAGCTCGTATCGTCACATAGGTGACTGCACACATTTGTCACACTTCCCCGAACCTCTGCGTCCCCTCTTCCTCCCACTCTCTGCGAGCACCCTACCAACGATGAGCACAACACCTACCAACTTGCAGCACCCGTACACACTCTCCCTCCTGCCTCCTTCGAGCCCTGTTGGCTTGAGGAGTAGTCAGTGAGTCTGCTTACAGTGACCTATAGGAGGTAATGACGGGGGAGGTGAGAGGTAAACTGACCCGAACGGATTCTGCTGCAGAAAATGTCAAGCATGTCTACATCACTCATGGAGGAACACAGTCAGTGCACACACACACAAACACACAAAGTAAGGAAGCGAGATAAAGAAAGTGAGAGACACACAGGCACACTCGCACACAAGGATAATTAAATATGAGTAGCATTCAATCAAAATTAATATGGAAGGGTGTGTGTGCATGTGTGTGTTTTCAACACTAAAAGAGTATGTTGTGCATTCAAAGTGGACTGAGGGTTCCCCTGAGGAGACTCAGCTGTGCTCTGGGCATGAGCATCTCATCCTGTTACCATGGATCACTGCCTAGCACTGAGGGAAGGAGAGAATATGTGTATGTATGTGTGAGTTTAGGAGTGTGTGTTTGTGCATATGTAACCGAATATTCAAAGAATGAGCAGACTGATGTGAGAGCGAGGCACTGATCTGTGTCAACCTGGGAACAGGGAGAGGCACATGAACACAGACAATCACACACGCCCTATTTTTGGTCAGTGCTAACATTGCGCTCAGCAGCATGTTGAGCTTTGAGTTGAGGTTTGATGTTGAGCTTCTAGCAGTCAACAGACAGTCAGCTCTCTAAGCAAGACAATTCAACAAGAGACTGTTTGTTGCAATTAGAAAATACAATAGAAATCAAATGGCAGAAGCTATGGAGATTATAAAAGCAGGATAATGAAAACAAAATGACAAAAAGCGTTTCACATTTCATTAGCTGCAAATAACAAATGGCTTTTCTGCTGGATAAGCCTCAAATCTATCCCATGCTGAGGCTTTTATTTGACTGCTGAGTGGACTATTTCAGTGGCGCCTGGCTGTTAAATATTTTTTTCTTCTCCTTTAAATATCAGATGTATAATTTATTGTATGCACACGGTGTGCCGGAAAAGTGGCTGCCTACTGAAATGTTCATTGAGACAACTGGTCTAAAATTGGCCAACAGACATGCGGGATAGCAACGGCTCTGTGTGGCTAGTAGGGTTTCTATGGCAACTGCAGTCGTCCATTTCACCACCTCTTTGCCGTCACAGAGCATTCGTCTCTCTCCCTCTCTCTCTCTCGCTTTCACTGTGGTCGTGACAGAGAGAAACTCCACGTGAGGGAATTAAACTTCATCAGGGATTCAGTTCCACTCACAGCAGAATGAACAGAAACACACACACACACACACACACACACACACGCACAAACACACACTTACACACAGGAAAACACATCCAGACAATACAGACACAGATGGGCAACGAAAAGAATACAGAATGCAAAGCCACTCACAAACACACATTAAACACTGTATGAAACGCTACCCAAAAATCCCCCATGTACAGTTTAGAAAGAAACAACAAACAAACAAAGAAAGCAGCCAGACAGACGTTTGGAAAGAAGGTGCAACAGAGAAAAGCAGTGGGATAACATGTCTTTTGTCTCTGGCATGAAGGAGAAGTAATTAGCTTGCAGCTCTGAGATGCATTCATCCACCAGTTACTACTCCCTGTCTCTTTAGCTGACACTTCTCAACACACCAAATCTACCTGAACACCTGCTACTTTCTTCTTTTTTCTTTCTTTCCCTCCTCCATCAACTCCCACTTTCCTTTACTTCATCTATCCTTCTTTGCTAAAATGGCTGACGTGGAAAATCCTGGCCCTCAGCAATAATCACACCACTCCTGTGGTGTAGCTGAACATGGAGACACCAACACGCATATGTGCGCCTCCCCTGTTGAACGAACACACACACACACAAATATATGCACACAGACACATGATACAAAGATATTAAGAATGAGGGATTTTGATTAAATGAATTGACGAGAGAGAGTGAAAAACAGTCCGATACATTAACAAAAACACACTATCACACACATACTGAGGAGGAGGGGAGAGGGGTTAGGTGAGATGGAGGATCACTTACTGGCTGTACAGTTTATCCTGATACAGTCTGGAGGGAGAGCAGAGCAGAGGGGTTAATGCTGCACACATACATATAATTTCCACGCCCTGGGGACGCACACATAGACACACCCTGCACTCATATACAAACATGCACACATACACATTGCTGAGAAAACACACACTCTCCTTTGTCACAGGACTGGACAATGTCAGTTTCTGTGACTTCTGTGTTCTTGTTGTTTTTTTGTTTAGTCAGTTAAGATTAAAATATAAAAAAAGATAAGAAGATATTCACAGTGACGTGTCAAGGAGAGTGGAGAGTCCCAGCATGAGCAGTGTGCTCAGTAGCTGCTCTGGCCTGGACGACAGTTTCAGTCACCAATCAAAAGCGCCAGGAGACTGAGATGGGTCATGTGTGTCAGTTTGTCTGATGACATTGAACACATCCCATAATTTTTGTCACCCATCCAGAGCACAAATCTTTCCAAACTGCTGGAAGATTCAGCCCCTGTAGCATCATTCTCATTTTTGTATACATATATATATATTTTTACCCATGATGCCTTGGTGTGTCGTGTGGCGTCAACCACAGAGAAGACGTGGCTGCAGACAACCAGAGACCAACACATGCACCCCTCTGTGTGTTATGTGCAGGTTCTTACATTTATGTAAATGTGTTTGAATGTGAGGTTAGAGGGATTTCCCTGCAGTTATGTGAGGAGGATACTTTCTACTTGTGTTTGTACGATTTGTGAGTCTTTGTGTTGATTGTTGTGGGTGTTAGGGATGCACAGGTCCACTGGCAGTGAGCAGAGAATGCAGCTTGAGGCTTGACCCTCTGTTCAACACAAAAACAATACCACTAACTTTCCATTGTGTATGTTTGTGTGTTTGTGTGTGTGTGAGAGAGTCCTTTAAAGTAACACACACATACCAAAATAATCAGCCAAAGCGTGTGAAACCCATGTCTTAAATATACCGTGCAGCAGAATTACTTTAAGGTTTATTTTGTAGGAGAAAACATGTTGTTGATCAACATTCCTATGAAAGAAACAGCCAAGAGGCCATTATCAGCTGCATTCCCCTGACAGGTAATTAAAGTAATGTTTTAGAAACTACATGTTTGTGTGCATGTGTGTACCTAAGTTGACAGTTAATCGGACACGGCCCCCATCCAGCTCCAGTCGAAGGGTGTCTGCAGAGTTACGGGATGTGGTTGCCATGAGAACACCATACGCCCGCTGGGAACGAAAGCGTAGCGAGACGTCTTCCGCCTCAGTGTGCATCGCCACAGGCAACTGCACCTTCATAAACTTGCTGCCATCGTAAGACAGGATCGTGGCATCTGTACAAGACGCACAGAGACAGACAGATGAGGAGCAAAAAATCGAGGAAGGGAAGGGGTGAAAGGCAGGTGGGGGAAGACAGAAATGACAGTGGTGGGAAGAAACAGAAAAAAAAAAACCACAGAAAAGATGATTGACAAGGACAAAACAAGGGAGGTGGGAGGAGACAAAAGCAATTTGACGTTGAGTCAACCAGCTTTATACATTATAAAATATGTCGCAGTGTGGCTACACTCCCTTGTTCCCCCGCCGTGTCATGTTGAAACTCAAAACCTGCTCCCAACAAAATTACCCCATCACTTTCCACCCTTAATTCATCATCACTGCCTCTGCCTAACAAAAGAGAGTGTAAAAATAGCCCCAGCTGGTTGGCTGGGCCTATTATCCGGTTAAATCAGAATGCATGGCGGTGAGTGTGTTAGCCACTGTCGCTGACATCCAAGACCCTGGAGTCATAATGTAACAAGCTCAGGTGATCCCACTTTAATGTCTTTTGCATACTCATTTACATATTCATAATCTTCTCTGCCTGCTACCTGCTGAGGCCAATCCCCGACCACTAAACTGTTTACCTCTGAGGACCCTTTTTTTTATTGGCCAATTACATACACAGCCAAACACACTGTCTATGTCTCTGTGTCTTTGTGCCTTTCTCTTCCTCTTTCTCTTCTTCTTACATCGCTCCGCTCCACTCCTCCTTCGCTTTCTCTCCCTTTCGCTCTCCCTGTTTCCGTGGGAGACGTTTGGAGCCAAGGCAAAAACAAGAGAACAGGAAGAGAGGGAGGCCTCATGAATACTGATGAGCTGAGAGGAGGGAAAGAGAGAGATAGTGTGTGTATGTGTCTGTGTGCGTGCATGTCAGAATAAGTGAGTGAATTTAAGTGTGAACAGAGGAGGGTTTAGTAAAGTGAGAGCAGGGGGAGAGAAAATAGGGACAGAGCAAGACAGAGAGAAAGGAGGGGGCGTGGGGAGAAAAAAAGCTCTTGGCTAAAATGCAAATGAACCCTCATTAACTTCAGGAAGAAAAAAAGAAGGTGGTTGGCCTGTTATATCACAGATAACATAACTAATAGCCACACATATGCTTGAGCAACACACACACACACACTTGAACACAAACCTGCACACATTTCTGATAAGGGACACAGCTGACTAAATTTTCCTCACTATAGCACCTGACTCACTACCAGACAAATAAATGAGGGAGGGTTAGAGAGTGGGAAAGTATGGAAGACTATTTCTGAACAGAAAAAAAAAGAAAGAAATGACTGAAATACAACACACACTGGTGGTTGCATCACTTGAAGCCTGGAGCATGCATTAAGGGGTTATGCTAGTGATACCAATTGAAAGACTGAAACCAATGTCTTACGTCATTTCTTAATATTTTCTAATGTCCCTGCCGTGCCTGTGGCTCTCAAACCCAGCCCGACTGGTTCTTTATGAGGGCACAAAAAACAGCCTACAAATAGTTTAATTTTTAAAAAGGCCTCAGTACTTAACAGCTGGGAACTGTTACTTTTGCTAAATGTTACTTAACCAGGAGTGAATATTGCATTTGTTACAGACACTGAGTATTTATGGCAACAAGATGTTGTTTGCGGGACTGACTCATAATAAACTGCAGTTCATCGTAATGAAAGAACTGTTACACAGTGCAGCTGTGTGACTCACTGGTGTGTTTGTAACAGTTTTGACAACAATGGAGGTCTGAGGCAGAGAGCGTATAAAGTCAATCACAATGAGTGTGACCAAACTTTTGTGGTTAGGTGAGCTAACTAGGATTTAGCCACCCACACATGCTTAATGGAGATTCGTTTTCATGTGTAAACACCTTATTTAGTCACTCCCAGTTTATGTGCTTAACATCTAAAATGATTGGCATGGGTGTTTTTATGCGTTGCTATTCAACAGCTCATAATTTTACTTAGTAAATCAAGATTATAGTCTATGTAGGACTGAAAACAAATATTTTCCTCTGAGTTATAAAATTTGTCTGATTTGGTACGTCTGTACTTCATATTTCATAACTCATGACCTGGAATGCTGAAATACTTTTATCAAAATTATGACTCAGCAAAACCTTTTAATTTTTTTAATTCAGAAATGATCATTGATGACTTCAGTCAAAGGGCAGATCGACTGTAGGTATAGAAATATTTAAAATTATTAGTATTAATTGCCAGAAACTATTTAAAGATACATATAAAATATATGTATATAAGATTGAAAATACAAACTTATATTTTCAAGTTTATTGAAAAATAAACTTGAAAATGTCTATAGGATGTGTGATTGGAGGATACAGATTTTAACCTTAACCCCTAGATGCAGAAGTGACTGGACTCTACATTCTTCCATTAGTGGGTCAAAAATGTCCCGTATAAGAATCAATGTGTTTTCATGCTATCTTGGTTAAGAATCATCATTTGTATTAAGTATATTGGTCCACACATATATGATTTCATTATTTTTTACTTAGGAACAGATTTAGAAAAATGTGATAACTGGAAAAGAAGACTATTACATACGAAGGCAGTAGAGGAATCTCAACCTCCATTTTGTGTGTGCGTGTGTGTGTGTGTAACGGTCCAGATACTGAAAGTTCCTCTCTCTTTTGTATTGTCTTGCAGGTAAGTGTCCATTGTTTCCTTTCTTGTCTTCTCACTGTATATAGTTGTGACAAACTGCCTGTATCTGGCTGTGATCATTGCACACAGGTTGATTGCATTTCCAATACTTATTGCTGATGGTTGGCCCTGTCTGCTTCTTCCCTGTATCTGGGTTGTTGCTTTTGTCACCCCACACCTTCCCATTGCTTCAGTGATCAGGGTTTGCAGTTGTGGGGAATCTTCTAATCCGTACTTCATGTGTGGTGTGACCAGCTCCTTTGAGAGCTCTTTGAGGAAGATCCATCTGTTGAATTCAGGATGTTGAAAAAGGTGTAAGCATTCAGGATGGCGAGGTCAAGGATGTTATAGGATGTACCACAACACCAAGGGCCACTTCTGCGTTTGTGGCTTGCAGGTGTAGGTGCCAACACCATTTCATCCCCCATTTTGTTGTGTTGCTCAACTTCTCAGGAAATTGTGGCTTGGTGTTCTGCTCTGGGTGGGAGGTAACTCGCTCTAATAAAAGCCCTTACGACTCATTCTGTTGGACATGATTTGGACTTCACTTTCCTCTTCAGAGGTCTAATCAGGAATCACCTGTGTCTGACTGATCCTCTTCAGTTAGGAGAGTTGGATTTCCACCTGGGTGAAAATCTTGGTCCTCTTGAGATGTCACTTGTATCTAAGGGTTAAGATGAAATCATTCCAAATATTTCTTTTTTTTTTTTGTCTTCTTGACATTAAAGGACTTTCACAGGGAAAGCAAGACCGCAAGAAGAAAAAGCTGAGAATGACTTAACAATATGGAGTGTGTGTAAGTGCTCTGTATGAAATAAAAAATTTCTTTTGGAGCCCGAGTGTGGTGAGGGGGAACAAAAGAGAGAGTGAAAGAGTGAGGAAGGGAAAAAAGGGAGGGAGAAACCGCAGGTAGAGGGCGTAACATGGCCAATCACTCTCTCCATCTGCTTCTCCATCTGTGCTTCCTTTAATCCACTGAACCACCAGTTAGTAACCCCTCAATGCACACTGAGAGGGATGAAGAAAGATATAGAGAGGAAGAAGCTAAGAGAGCATTGCTATGATAAACACACACTGCGGATGTTTGTCCGAAATGAAACATCTTTGTATCAACATCTTTCCGAAATGGTGTGTTTCTGTATATGAGTGTATATCTCTGTTAGGAGATAGTACAAACATCACTTGAGACGTGTCAGCTGCTGTGGCACAAATAACATTTCTTCTCTTCTCCTTGTCAGACTCCATCTCACTTCTTTCAACAGGCCTGTATCAGCTTCTCTGTCAATCTCTGCCTGAATTCGTACCTTTTTTCATAACTTTCTTTCTCTGTCAGAGTTTCTCCTCCCACCTCCCCTTCCTACTCATCTCCTCACCTGCTGTCCTATGGTGTTTCCAGACCGGTGGTTTTACCCTCCTCCGTCACAGCTCTTGCTCCCTACTTTCTGCACACCTCCTCTCCCATTGATTCTCATTCTCTCCATCCGATAGTCATGTCTGTGGCGCTGCTTCCTCCCACCTTTTCTTTTTCACCTCTGCTGCTCCTCTCCTTTCCTTGCCTCCATCTCACTACTCTCGCAGCAAATGTGTAATGTTGAATGAAAAACAGATACAGCCCAGAATAGTCAACCTTTACTATTAATATTTTTTTGTTGTTGAGCAAACAGCATCGTTCACCTCTTGTACTGATTTTCTGTTTCCACCTCTAGCTACAGCCTTTATACAATCGTCCTTTCATTTTAATCTTCCTGTTCTCCATCCTCAGGGACGACATGGAGGGTCAAACCTCACCTAAATAAATTTGCAACTAAAAGTTAAGTCACATATTTTTTATCATCCATAAATCTTTAGAAGGGTACTTTTTTAGAACAAGTACCATCAAACTGTAATATGTTTGGATGGGCTTTTTTTTAAAGCAAAAAAAGCATAACGGAGAGGTATAATGAATAAAAATTTTATTACCCAATATAAGTGATGAACATGATCTATTCTCAGAGGTTGATGGAGTTATTTCTGACAGACATTCCACTGCACACCATCTGTCTGTCACTCATCCCTTTGGCATTACTCTGTACCGTTTTCTCTATTGTGCCATATCATTAATATTTCACAAAAATGTTTATGGGACTGTAATTAACCAGCATACTCATCTCGACTGTTAAAACGTGGCCTCATCATTTATGCCAGCGAACGTATGAGCGGCTAACGCGCCAACTGAAGTGTCATGCCTGCCCTTTCTCTCCGTCCTCATACCCTGTCATTCTCACCTCTCTCACATGATCGTCCCAGGAAGCCTGTCCCAGAGCAGTCACAGACGTAGCGATTCCAGCCCTCCCTGCAGATGCCATTGTGCTGGCAGGGGTTGGACAGACACTGTTTGGGTAGCTCTCTGGAGCACGAGGGCTTCACCCCCACTGCCCTCTGGGCTTCAGCCAGCCGCCGGATGTCTTTGCTCTGCCCGTCCACAAATAAGTCTCTGATGCAGCCCACATAGCCATAGTTCAACAGCGCCGTCCACACCTGACAAAGAAATTACCAGTGCTGAGTGGTTTCGCTGAACACGCAATATATTTTAATAGGTGAGAAAATTGTCGGTATACTGCAGTGTGGTGGTGGTGAGCAACATCGAAAAGTAAAAGGCATGTAGTTTCAGCACAGATTTAAGATTTAACACCTACTTTATTGCTTTAAAATTAGTTTCACTTAGAAGTTTGACAAAAGTGGGTTATTTAATAGGAATTCTACTGTATAATGACACTGGAATCTATTCCTGGCTACTGAAGCTTTACACGACATATCATGGACCTAAAACAGTGCAAATGTTTAAAGAGAGCTGCTCATCTGTTCTTCTGGGCTATATGATATACATTTGTGTTACATTCTTACATTTCACCTCTTCTATCGAAGTATCTCTCTGTCAGCTTAACAGTTGTTATTGCTCACTAGAAATATTTGAATTGTATATGTTTTTGTCGATCATCGTGTCATTTCGTAGCCACATGTTTCATTCAGTCTCTAATCATGTCCTGTTACACAGCTGCTCACTTGCTGCTGTCAGACCAGCCTCCAATGTGTTAGCAGTTACTTGTCTGAATTTATACAATATTTAGTTTTAAATGTTGTATTTCAGGCTCTTCAGGTCCAGTCTGTGTTAACCCTGTACAGATTTATCTCAGAGCAGTTCAAGAGTAGAGCCACCCCATCAAACTAACCCAGGAAAATGAAGAGCACAGCATGGGGGCCATCTGATGACCTGACAGTTCAGGTCTATGGTGTATTTCCTCACTCACAAACCTCACCTTTGCTACATGTCCTGTTTTTAATAGACCAAAGGTATCAAATTTACTATAATGTAAGAACATAAAAGGCAGGAATTTCTACCATTTGAGAAGCTGAAACCATCAAATATTCAACATTTTTGCTTGTAAAAGGAGTTAAACAGTTAAAGAATATATTTAGAATAAGGATATATATCAAAACATTTTGTTTTGTCAGTTGATAAATAAACCGTTCTAAGCTTAAACCAACCATACAATATGTTGTACAGTAGATACAAAATGTCAAGACGCAAACCTCTGTAGGAAAGATCAGTCCAGCGCGGTCTTCAGGTAGTCCTCCGAGGTACAAGGTGTCATCTAGGTCCAGGATCTCACTGTCCCCTGGAGCCGTGTACGCTGTTCTTACACTGTTCACAGAGATGGTTCCTGAATTAAGAAACGAGAGACATTGAAACAACTTCAGTAATCATTATGACCTTCAGTGTGAACATCCTCATTGTAATCACCCCTGTCATCACCACCACCACCACCATTATGACCACCATCATCATCATCATTTTCCCCTCATTCTTTGCAATCCTTCTCATTGTTGCCACCCCTCATCACAGCAATAATCAGGAGCAGTGGAAACCCCAAACTGTGCAGGCCTTCATCATGATTTAGCACCTTGAAAACTGTGCTGGTTTAAAAGTGCAATGTCTAACATTTAGCCAACAATAAATCATTAATACAGTTATTTACTGCAGCTGCACTTTAGTCCAGCTACAGTAAATAACCCTGTGTTGTTTATACTATATGGATACTGATCAAAGGACAGGGACATTCATATAAGGCATTGTTTAAGTTTGGAGGAGCGGGTACTTGGCAGTAACAACTGTAAGATGAGAAACAAGCTATAGTTCCTTTAATTATAGCCTCTGTGATGCTATAATTATATCAACATATTACAATGAGTGTGAAAATGCTACAGTATATTGATTCAGTTAAAAGTGGTGTATACAGCAACCCTAAAGTCAAGTTCAACAACCCCAATTTAAATTAAATACAGACAGAAGGCAGATGGCAGCCAAATGGCCTTGCTAGGCTCATTATCCTCCACCTCCTTCTTATCAACCTCTGTGGTCAGGGTTAGCATCGGGGCTGAGGGCTGTGGGTGTACCTGAGCGTCCGTCCCTCTGAAAGTCCACGTGATACCATTCTCCATCGTTGACCTTTCTGTCGATGGCCTTGGTCTTGGTGGTTCCTGATCCCATGTCCAGCAGCAAGTATAAGTGCCCATCCAGCATCTCAATGGCAAAGAAATCCACCTGTGGGTAAAATACACATACACACACATCATCAGTATTCAGTAAAAAGCAGGGAATCTAATGGCTGGCAATAAAAAATTTAATTATAGCAGCAAGTTATAAAGTGATTGGGCTCCAGTGTAAAGAATTACAATCAAGTTCCTTTTGCAGTGTCATTTAATTTTAGTTAAGAGAGGAAAAATGCTAAATTTTTTAGTGCACATAGAGTAGAAAACATGTTTAACTTCTCAAATTTGAATTTTCCAAAGGGAACATGAACACCATTTTGAAGCTAGGCTTACATGATTGTGGAGTACAATTGTTCTGAGACAGTCAAGAATCCAATAGTGCTAAAGATGCATCAGATAATTTAAGGCAAAATTTTTGAAGCCAACTTGGATTTTAAGAACATGGAGTGATCTTTTTGTTAGCGATGATGCCATTTGTTTGGTTCAGACTCAAATATACTGGCTCTTGGATGAATTGCCATGAAATAGTGGACAAGCATTTGTGGTCCCTGTAAGTTGAAGCCTAATAACTTAAATAACACTCACTTTTCTTCTGGCAATCCCATCAGGGTGAAATTTTTTTTGTTTTCTGGTAAAACATCTTAACAGCTATTAGAGGCATTGTAATTAAAGCTGCTCTTCATAATATACATTACATTTTTCACCTTGAGTGTGGGAGGTGTGCGTGGGTCCTTGCGTTGCTGCTGTCGTGGTTTGCCATGGCTAAAAAGCATTAACCCATTGGGCTCTGTGGTCCTGAAGTCGAATGAAATGGATCCTGCCTTCTTCGCTGTCCACTTGCTCAATGCCACATAAGACTCTGGGGTGTCAAAGGTCACGGGGTCCAGCGTGGCCACACTCTCACACTTGAAGGACACCACCCCACTTACCTGGGGAAGATGGAGGCATAAAACATTTTAAAATGTTGGTTCTGACAATGATGTCTTGTGAATATCCAGACCAAAATGTTGTTGTCTGGAACTGAAATAAAACCAGCTGCTTCCAGCTGTGAATTAACTAAACATCAAGAGCTTCTGGCTACCTCTCAAAAATATAATCCTACTGACTTAACATTCCAACAGTAAAAGTATTACAGGGTCTGACAGGAGGTTTCAATACCAAACGGTGCCTGTGTAATATGTACAAGAGAAAAGGGTGTTGTCTGACTGAAGATGTACCTTCATCTTCGGGTCTCCCTGTTTAGCCAGTCTAGACAGCTCCAACCGTACATCATTATTCTTGTACACCACCTTCAGGGGAGGGGATTGAGGAGGAAAGAATAAAACGTGAATTCACTTTTAGGTTAAACAAATGAGAGCCATTTTCTCCCCTTGTGTACCCCCTCCTTGAATTCCTTTCAAATATTTCTGGCATGAAACAGAATTCGACTTTTATTTCCACATTTTTTTTACCACAATAAACCAAAAGAACAACACTTTAGGAGAATGCTGAAGAGATGAGGAGGAGCTGTTTTTAATATGACCAAACATCAAGCACGTAACATTCTCTCAGCCAAGGAAACTGTCTTGTTTTGTTTTGGTTTTTTTTTATTCAAGTGTTTTGGTGTTTTTATATGAAAGCGACAACCTTAAAACCAGCAAGCCAATCATCTTTTGATAAGTTCCATCTGTCACCACAGCTTGAATAATCGCTTTTACTTTTTCTTTCCTCTTGCATTTTCTGTTTCTCCTTCCTTTTCCTGACCCAGTACGCTCTCTGACTGAGCTGTGTAAAGAGTGTAAAGAGTGTGCTTGTGCTTGTGCTGAGCATTTTGATGTCAAGAGGGGCGAGCACAGACAGACACTGCTTTATTAATCCAGGCCTCTTTCTATGACCTATGAGCAATTCAGCTACATTCTGCATCAGCCTTTCACCTATGTTTTTAATTTTCTGGATGTTATGTGCTTCTGTGTGTGTGTGTGTGTGTGTGTGTGTGTGTGTGTGTGTGTGTGTGTGTGTATGTGTATGTGCAGACTCTTGTGAAGGTGATTCTTGAATATAATACGAGCTGCAAGTGTGCAAAATGGTGCTGGCGTGTGGGTGTTTGTTCGTGGGTGCACTGCACAAAATGCACAAAATTGTTACAGCTGTGATCGTTCATGCACATGATTCACTGCATACATCTTAATTTGCTCACACGGATTATCATATCATCATATTAAATATGTAAATGTGCCAGTGGAGGGTTCACTTTGACAGAGGCAGCCTCGTTTAAACACCATCACTCTTAATGAAGCAACACAGAGCGCATTCACCACTGATACAGATAGCTCTCTGTTTGGCACATCATCTGTCGGCTTGTTTGGTTGTTTGTTTATGCCTCTGTGTGACTCTGTTTGAACGAAATGGAGACTTAGGCAGGATGTGCATATAATGGATATGAGAACGTATTTGGGAGTCAAGTATAGTGAATGCATGTGTATGTCTGTTTGTGTTTTACTATTTTTGTTGGTGTTTGTGGATTTATTTGGTATATTTGTGCACTCCTGCAGTGTCTACATGCAAGGATTGTGTTTTCATGTACATGCAAATGTATTAGTGTGTTCTCACCAGTGTGTCATGTGAGTTTTTGTTGTTGCAGTGTTGTGGCCCATTTCAAGCACAGGAGATAGATGGAACGTCTCTGTGGCGTAGCTAATTAGCATGTTAGTGCTTAGTGCTGTATCTACTCCCTCAACGACACTCATCACTGATTCTCTCTGATGCTTGGGAGGGTGTGTGTGTGTCTGGGACTGTTTGTGTGAGTCTGCCAAATGGAAGTATTTCTGTGTATGTGTGTGCTTTATAAGATAATGTGTGTAAAATGTTGGCGTGATGCACGACAGAAAGGGAGAAAGAATAAGGTTGAAATAAATACAAAAAGTGAGGAAAAATAGATAGATTTGCATTTCTTAAAACTTGAGAGGATACAGAAATCTGCGAGACGTGTGTGTGAGCCAGCCTGTGCAATAATTAAATATTATCATCCATCGGCTCTCAGTGGACTCATATTATGAAGGAATCATCATGTAGCGATTATATCAGTGGCTTATCATGTCTGAATTAATAATTCCGACAAGACTGTAGTAAAGAACCAGCAAAATAAGTTACTGAAGTAGTTGTTTCATTTGTGACTTTGTATTTGTCATATCACAAAACAGAAAAAGTTATTAATTAAACAGTCTTATCATATCACTTAGCACAAGTATCAGTTTATCAAATGCTTTGTCTATGTGCAGGCATAATCATATGCATATAAAAATCATACATGCACCCACCTCTTTGAGACAGCCCATGAAGTTATTGCTGACAGGCGATCCGGGAAGGTCAGCAGTGCTGGGGCTCCCTCCCACGTAGAAGAAGTCATCAGAGCCCAGCATAGTGTAGTCCTCCTGGGTATAGCCCGTGGTGGTCAGGATGCCGTCCACAGAGATGGTCACCTACACAACAAAGCACAGGGAAAGGACACGCTATATACTCACACCAAAGGCAGCGCTAAGCGCTAGCTAGGCGCTGACCAGCCAAATTAGCCCCCGTCACTCTGGTAACCAATGTGTATGCATTCTGGTAGGGAAAAGGCCTGATTGGTTTTGGGAATTGGCCAGTTGTTCTGGTGGGACCTCGATTTGGTGTGATTGGATTATTGCTAACTGTGTAGTGTAATTGAGTAATGGTGCCTCCTGACTTTGTTATAATAAATGGGTTTTGGAATATGTTCTTAAGCACTTGTGAATGCCACTCAGTATCTCACCCTATAGTTGTCACTTCATCTCCTCTTTGTATACTCAGAATCAGACTATGGAGTTCTGCCTCCTTCTGCCTGTCAGCAGCAGTTATACTGGATGACAACTAGATCCTGCATGTGATTAATAAAGATTTACTGTTACCCAAAGCTTCAGGGCCACCATTGGTGGTTTATGACTCTCCACAACCCGATTTCAATTCCAGTCTATTACCCTGTCACTGCATTGTACTGACTTTACAAAACAGACTAAACCAACACAATTTGTGCAGCGGCGCATTTAAAGCTAACCTCCATTCTAGGTGCAATAATTCCACCTGTCCAGTATCATCTTTCTCTCTCTGCCAAAGACTCTCCCCTGCTTTATCCTTAAGGTAAAATATATAGTTTGATTTAGTCCTTATATACTAACAACAACATTCTTTAATGCTCCACCTACAGTGACTCTGTCACTAGTGTTCCTCTGCAACACAATAGAATGTAAAGGGGCTTTAAGCTAGTACACATAGCGAAGTCTGTCACATGTAAATCACAGTTAGTGGTATGTTATCACCTTGATATTCTACAGTACATTAATGTCCATGTTCACCTGCTCATAAAGGTTGTGAGCACTTTACTTTCCCACTAAGACGGTATCATCGCCAGGCAAGCTTGCCCAGCCAGCCAGGCAGGTGTTAGTAAAGTTTCCACAGGCTTCAACGTGCTATACAGTAGTGTTAGTACTATTTACATGTTAGTAATTGTTAGTTGTCGCACTGCTGGCAGCCACAGTGGTGTTACTGGTGTCAGGCCAAGCTGTGTAGGATTACTGATGTTAGGGTCAATGATTTGCATGTTGTTAGTAGTTGTGATGATGTTATGTTATTGTGCTGTTAGGGTGATTTGTGATGATGGTGTTAGTTAGTTAGTGGTCTGGGGGGTTTGTTAGATCAGCGAGTCTGAATGAAATGACACATGGACAGGCACACACAAATTGATGTACACACACGCACAGGTGTTAAATGGGTTATGGCTCATTCCACACATACACATACACACGCACACACACACACACACACACACACACATAAATATATTAACATGCAGCCTGTTCCTCTCTCTGCATGCAGCTACTGGCAAAGAGGACACAGTCAATTAAAAAACGACAACAGAGGAACAGAATGAATCATAGCCCAATGAACAACATGCACTGGCAGAGTGGCAGACAAAAAAATCAAAAGAATAACAAGAGGGGCAGGAGGGACCTCTCTATCCATTATACGGACCAATCAGAGAGAGGAAGGGGTTTCTGAGTCACGCCATGCAGGAAAGGGAGGGTTCGCCTTTTGCGTGCAGGTGAGGGATGAGCCAATCAGTACACGCCTACATGTAACAGAGGATGATGTAGTGAAAAAAACTGTAGAGAAAGGGGGTAGAGGGGGAAATTTAAAGAAAAAAAATAGTGGTTGGCAAGGAGGAGGGGGTGGGGGCTTTTTAAGCGTAAACGATTACCAACCGCATTTATCCTTTTATTGGTTTAGTTTTGATGTCTATGGTTCAAAAGGAAATAGACACGGGGCAAACCCAAACTAAGAAACAATTAGAATGATATCTACCGAACAATGGAGTTTGTTTACCATAGCGTGTCCAATGCCTGAGTGCTTTGTAGAAGAGGGGGAGAAAGGAAAGCAAAAAACTGTGAACAGAACAACTTCGGGAACAAAAAAAGGAAAGCTAGAAGGCCTCTGGTGAGGTTAGTAAGTTAGTTGGAGTGGTTTCGCTAGGAGAAGGGCACAGGTTAGGTTAGTAGAATGAATCATTCCATGGATGGTGGTTAGTTTCACTAGCAGGTTAGTAAGTTAGTAGTCAAGTTAGTAGTACAAACAGTCAAACGGCAGAGGCAGGGCACAGGTGGGTGACAAGCACCTGAGTGCTAGTGACCCTCAGTTTTCTCTAGTTCACCTTCACTCTCATTCACTCACGCACACACTCACTCACTTATATATACACACACACACACACAATTGAAAGAGCACTCACCTAGAGCTGAAAGCACTGCTGGTCTGGTGGTTAACCCACTGTAAACTAAGACCAAAACCTCAGGTACTTTCTTCCTACCACAGCGTCACTGCAGTTGGACAACAGACCACTGACTGTAGCTTTTACATCGATTAATTCTGCTGTGGACTATATTCTTTTTAGCTGGAACATCTGCAGCAGCCACTGTGGTTCACCATAAGACTCAAATACACATTGGAGCTATGGAAATAACTGAAACTAGTGTTACTAATTATAATTTTATATATATATATAAAATATTATTATTATTATCATTTTTTTTTTTTTTAATTACCTCTCAAATTAATTTACTAATCATTTAGTCTATTAACTGACTAATCCAGAAATGAAAAATCAAGCTTCCAGGGCTTAAGGTGGCATCTTCAAAATTCTTGCTTGGTGCAATCATCAATCCACAGCCAAAAGATGTTCAATTAACGGTGACATAAAACAGACAAAAGCACTATATACTCACATTTGAGAAAATGTAACAAGTAAATATTGGGTGTTTATGCTTAGATTATGACTTGTGCAGTTAATCACAATGGTCCTAATTCTTGCAACGCTTACATCCATCTCTTAGTCTGCCTCTTTCCATCTTTTCGTCCCTGCCTATGACCCTTGAAATTTTTCTTCACCAAAGTTTATCAGTATTGTAACTTGTTTCATATCCCCTCTCCTCCTTGTTTGGTCGCTCACTCGTCCATCTCCTGTTGTCTGGTTACCTGTCTCAGGTTGCGGGTGACCTTGACGTCGTGCCAGGTGTTGTCGTTGAACTTGCCGTTGACGGGCTCCACCAAGGCCTCAAAGGCCCCAGAGCCAAGGTTGATGACAAGTGACACGGCACCGTTCTTCAGTGCCAGGTTGACATAGTCGGCTGACTTGCCGGTGTGCAGCATCAGGCCGTTGCGCTGCAGTGTCTTGAAGGAGAGCGTGATTTCATCGCTGCTTGACTGGATGGGGTTGGGTGACAGGTCATAGCAGAAGTACTCAGAGCCCTTGAAGGTGGCAACATACTCCTCACGAGCTGAGAGAAAAAGAGAGAGGTGGGAGAGCGAGAAGAGGAGGAAATAACAAAAAAGCGATGAAACCATCACACTTGTGTTAGACATTATCATGATTGCAATATTACAGTATTACTTCTTCCTACACTGTTCTTCACAATATGTTCAAAGATGATAAAATGGTGGGTGTTCATCAGAGCAAGCCAAGTGAAACAAAGCTCAGCTGGGGCTGGTTAAATTTGATTCAGATGTGCAGTACAGAACATATTGTTGAAGATGCTGAGAATGTTGTTATTGTCAAGCAAAGCCTCACTGATGCCAGATCTTGGAAGAAACACTTCCTTCCATACCTCTAATCGTACCATGGAGTGGTGTATAAACAAGCTTTGATCACTCGTGGGTTGGAGATTAAACAGTGTGGCTGTGAGAGAGACAGTCATGAGTCTGTAGAATCCAAACTCGTTACGAAACCTGCCATCCTCTCTTTTGAGAGAACAGCTGTGCTGGCAGTCTGAAGTGATGTGGTCTTGTTTGACAACATAGCTCATTTCGTGATGTTTGTCAAAAGCCAGAATTTGTGTCTGCGTATGTGTGTGTGGTGGAAGTAAAACTTAGAAAGGTTCTGAGAAGGATGGAAAAAGCAGATAATGAACATGGAGAACAGCCTGAAAGAAAAATGACATCCAAAAGCTACGTAGCAGGATTGGCCAATTAGAATTCAGAATAACAGACAGCCAATAGCAACTTACCTTGCACATCCTTAGTGACCCCCAAGGACACTAGACCAAGGTTTTGCAATCCATCATCCTTAAGCTCACACTCTGTTATCTACTCTCTCACACCTACTCACACACAAGTGCGCAACCATATATGCAAGCAAGCTGAGGAACAACGATGCACACCTACATACATCTGCTTAAAAAGAAAAAAAGATCATACTATTGTTGTTGGCATACACAAGCAGGGGTGACATTATCTGCCTCCTTAACACCCATCCCCGCCGAAGCTTCACCCTCCCTCTGCATCCACTCTACCATTCTTCTCAACACCGTCCCCATATATCTCACACCTCAACCGTTCCTTTCCACACATCTCACTGTCCTCTTTCCCCCCCCCCCTGCTCTGTGCAGCCTGTGGCACAACCACCATCTTGTAGTTCATGATAATGAGGAGAGCAGAAGGGAATTTAACCCACACTAGGTCAGGCTGGAACAAGAAAGACACTTGGTGAGGAACTGCTGGAGAGGAGGGGGAGGGCGGGGGTTGCCACGTAACCAACAGACTGAAGTGTAATAGGTTATTAAGGTAGTGAGAAGCCAAGAGAAGAATGTTGAAATGGAATCGGCTGCACTTGAGTGAATATAACTCAGAAAGAATAATGAGAAGGAAAAAGTGAAATATATCACAATTCAACGAGCAATTGTAGCAAATTGTCTTTTTTCCTTCTGCTGCATGAATAAAATCCCTGAGTGTGCATGCCAATATGAGTGAAAAACAACACGTTGTTTGCCAGCATGTGTGAGTCCTCCCTGTTTTATGATGCCTCCCCCCCCCAGCATGTTAATTATGAGTGTGTGCAGAAGTGTGCATACGTGTGTGTGTGTGTGTGTGTGTGCATACCTCAGAAGAAAAAAAAAGAAAAAAAATTAACTCTGTGGCCAAGCTTATGAGTGTGTACATGTGCACGGAGAAGTATATGCTTTTTATGTGCGCATGAAATGTGCGGGGGTGTGGGTGGGTGCTGGACTCTGTAAATATTGGTGTATTGCTGTCAGAAAAGCTATTACCAACTCAGGGCCTCGGGCTAGTCTTTACTGAGAAGAGCGAGAGTGAGGAGGAGGAGGGAGACGCACACAAGAACACACACACACACACACACACACACACATACAGAAAAAAGAATTGCACATACACACTGACACACACATGCAGACACGTAGACAAATGTAGATGAGGTGTCAAAGTGAGAAGAGGAGGTGGGGGGGTGAGTTGTTCACAATGAGAACACACGCAGCCGTCCAACAGCATTCTAGCAGTAATTTACAGAGGTGCCATTAGGCTTCAGTGTTGTGCTCCACCATTCTGTTGCTAATTTACAGACATGTCATTAGACCAGACAGGAGCACATAAAGCATCTCTGCATCGATCACGAAGCTCTGGCCCGCAAACACTCACTCCTTCTTCTATTACATCACATGCACAACAGGCACACACAAACACCCAAATCAGGCAGGGAAATTCATATCGGGTCAACGTGGGCACAATGATAAACATCCCTCTTGCATGCGCGTTACGGACAAACACGCGCATAAAAAAAAGCATGCTCCTGACCGAGCAGGTTGGGGTGGATCTGTTGTAGCTCAGATAAATGGAGTGAGTCAGTATTAGCTCAGAGTAAACAGTGAGACAGACACTGACATGCACACCACATGTCGAACTTCATCTTGTGGAGAGCACTGTCGATCAAAGGAAGTGAACGGACGAATACACTGAGCGGGGAGAAAAACTCCAGGAATACAAAGAAAAGAAATCTCATAAAGCTAATTTATCCCATTTTTAGATTTAAAGCTTAAAATATAAATGTTTATATTATTTAATGTATGACCTCATTGTTGTAATGTTGAGCAGATTACCCAATTAATTGATTGGTCATTGGACAGAAAATCCATATCAAATGGATTCTTAGAGGAAAATACCGAGCTTCCAAGCTCAGCCTCTGAAATTTGAGGATCTCTGTTCTATATCATTGTAAATCAAATATTATGAATTTGGGTAAACAAAATAGGCAACACAGAGATGTTTTCTTGCGACGATGGGCAATTTTTCATTATTTTAATGCGCAAAATCACAAACGGACAGCTTGAAAATGTATCAACGGTTTATTTGATGCTAATCTTTAGCTGCATATTATTCTTATGCTGCAGCTTTATCTGACTGAAAAATGTATTTCATTTTTCACTCTCAGCTCTCCCTTGGAAAACCGATCTTGAAAGGCAACTAAAGGAAAGAAAGATTGAAAAAAATGTAAAGCAGGTAGGTAGCTCAGTGTGAAAAGAAAAAAAAAAAGAAAATATGCACGGAACTAGAAAAGCAAAGAAGTACAGGATGATGTATGAAGGCTACTGTATAGGGGGAATCAGGAAAATGTAAAGATGGAGCGTGATTGGCATTAGACCTTGAAGGCTATCTTTAAACTAATACTGTAATGAATAAAGCATTCTGTGGGGAAGCAGCAGGGAGTTAGTGAATAACTGATCTGATAGTTGCTGCTAGGACCAGCTGCAACTTCCAACCATCAAACACTTGCTCTCGCTGTGTGTTTGTGTGCATATGGCAAGTGTGTGTCTCATATGGCTTTGTCTCTTCTCATGGGTGTCCTCCTCAACATTTCACACACTAATTTCTCATTTCCATGGCAACCCCATGTTGCAGGGGGGACATGGCAAATATGAATGTGCTCCTGCATGTGTGTTTCAGGGAGAGGGAAACAGGAAGAAAAATAGAGAAGGAGGGCGAGAGAGAGAAAGAGTGATTGAGTGAACAGTACATTATCATGGACAGCTGTACTGAATCAAAATGGCGGATGGAGGCTGGGAGCACATCAGGGGAGCCAACATTATACAGCACCTGATAGAGGGAGCAGGGTGGAAAAGAAGCAGGATAGAGAAAAAGGGAGAGCTACACAGGGGGAATTTTAAAGAAGGAGTGAAAACGGGGAGACGGAGGGACTCACTGAGATGGGGGACACAAAATGTAAGGGTGAGAGGACAGAAGGAGGTAGACGGATAGAAAGAGAGACAAGGAAGGGGAGTGGCAGAAAGTGAGGGATGGATGACTCGAGAGAACGAGGAGAAAGAAAAATGCTGGTGTATCTAAATCCTAGTGTAGCAAGCCTCAATCATGGGAGCCCTGTCATTCTGAAGATAGCACACTGCAATTCCCCTGCACCTCGTTTTTAGCCCACCATGCAGTTCTGCTATCAGCTTCTCTCAGACCGTCTGCACACGCAGAGGCACACACACACACACACACAGCATAAACTCAAACATCCTGCATGAAGCATCCCTCCTTAATAACAGACAGGTGGATTAACTATATACTCATAGAGTATACAGATAAATGACCAGTGTAGGAAATGTATGTAAATGCATGCAAATATATGCATAGTCTCCATATTAACTTAAAATGTGAAAATCCATACAGTCGAGTTCACTAGAGGATACGGCGACTGCTGTTTCCATCTCTACCAAGTGATATACAACATCTGGCTTTGAAACCAATTGGGCTATCACATCACAGCCAAGGGAGCAATACTGTAGAGGAGGATATTACCATTAGAATGCAAGTGACAGATTGGTTGTCTGCGACATTAAGATCTTATTCTTCTTTTTGTTGTTGTTGTTCTTAAATCGAAGGCATTCATTTCCAACATCAGATATACGGTGCTGTTTTAAAAATGTGACTCTGGCTCTTGCTACTGGTCCAAGCGTAAATGTGACATTGCAGTATCAGTACGGATCAAACTATATATTGACGGCAGGGCTTCTTTAAAAAAAGTAAATAATGATAATAATCATTTAATTTTCCGACTATTGTCTTATTTAACTGAATAAATTCCACCATTTCCTAAGCCCAAGGTGATGTCACCATATGCCTGTATATGTTTGATCAAACAAACAGCAAATTCTCAATTTTCTCTGACACCAAAACATTTTTGGCCTTTTTAACTTTCAAAATGAAAGAAAACGGTTCATCAAAATATTATGAATTGAGTAATCATTGCAGCTTTAAAAGACTAATTGAACTATAAACACAATCAACACATTAGTCAGTACCAAAAGGGATAAGCCCAATGGTTTGATCTACAAAGAGACATAAAACAGAGAAATGTTCATCACAGCAACATAGCGTATTTAAAACCCAAATACATTTAACTTGCTGAGTAAAAAACGGACAAAAGGAACATTTATGATTATCAAGCGTAGTGTTTACGATAAACCCCAGCTAAATTTACGTGAGACAAGTAGAATGTAGCCTGAATAATAAGTGCTGTCCATTGCATTGTATTTTATTTAAAGAAGAAAAACAAATAACACACTTCCTGCCATTATAACCAATCTTTTTAGTTTCCCTTTTGTTTCTCTTGTCTGTGCTAACTCTCTCTGTCTTTAGCTTGAATTTGGCCTTCTCTCTGGTACCCAGGGAAACCGTCTTGTTTCCATGACAATGTCTGCAGGCAGAACAGCATATTTGTCTTAAGCTAGATAAGATCAGAGTCAGTTTCCTCACTCTTAGACACACATACACCCACTCACCAATGCACAGAAAACACACATATGTATGCATCATGGAACATTTGCACGCGGGAAGCCATCGAGAAGAGGGCATTTGCGTAAATGGGCGGCCAAACCAATTTGAAAGCAGACATTTAAATATACTCGAATAGATAAATAACAAACAAAAGTCAGAGTTGTGTGCATGCAGAGCCACACACAACCTCCACCGTTGCATAAACGCACACACAAACACTTAATGAAACTCTCTCGCAGAAGGTTGTTAACAAATAACAAGAGCATAAAGACCTCTTTTCATAAAGGTAATGTAATGAGTATTTAATGAAATCGGTGGCTATTTCAGATGTTGTAGTTATGCCAGACAAGTACCACGAGTAAATGAGTGGTTGTGTGTGTGTGTGTGTGTGTGTGTGTGCGTGCATGCCTGCGAGTGTGAGTGTACTCAGCCATGTGTTTGTTCTTGTCTTGGCAAACAGCAAAGAAATGAACTTCAAATGCCAGATGGGGTACTGAAGTGAATCGCCAATTGGGCCACTACCTTCAGCAACCACCCAGACATAATGGAAATAGCTAGAATAGGCATTGGACAAATGAAGCGGTGATTAGCCTTTTTAGGGATTGTGTGCGTGTGGGTGTGTGTGCGTGTGTGTGGCAATCTTTGATGACATATCTGCATTAGTGATGAATACCATCCTGGTTAATGCGAGACTGTGTCAAGTCGGGGAGTCCAAGGAGAGTCGCAGAGCCCCTGCTGAGAGACGCCGCAGTCTTATCTCCCCTCCTCTCCCCGCAACGTGTCCGACCTTCTCTTTCCGCCTCTTTTCCCACTTGCTGAATGTGCTCCTATCTTTCCTCACCATCACTTTTCTACACTCCCTTACCCGACCCCCCCCCACACACCTCCTCCCCACACTCCCCTCACACTCTCGCAGCCAGCCTCCACTCTATCTTTTCCCTTCATCCTCTGTAAATGGGAAGTCCGTTTGATGTCTTTATTTTTAGGAGATAACAGGGTGCAAGGGCTTTGTGTGTTCCCTATTAACACTGCAGTGAATGCGCAAAAATGTAAATGTGTAAAGTTGCTAACAGGATGGTAATTGCATACAATTACGAACAAATGTATACATTTACCAGTGGGATTGCAACACATTTCCCATGGTGAACTCCGTAACTCTGTATCTTCTTGATAATGTCAGGGGAGAGCTCTCTATGTGGTGCTGTGACTTTCATTACACAAACTGCATGGGTGTTAAGCATTAATGAGCGTGGTAGTACAGTACTGTAATGGGTGCAAGTAGAACAGAGCAAAGGCTGAATTAGCCCCATTAGTGCAGAGGGTATATCTGGAAAAACTGTACATTTTGCGATAAAAACTTTGTTGCAGTTGCTTTATCACTGCTGATGGCCAAAGGGGGCACAACTTCAAATGTTTTTTGTTGTTGTTGTTTTGCCACTTTAAGCTGTGGCCACCAGGATGGAAATACATGGCCGTCACTCAGGCGGTTAGCCAATTACAAATCAGTTGCGTCTTAAAACTAAGCGGCTGCCTCTCACCCCGAGTTGGGAAATGTTCACTTGCTATATTATGTCTACAGTGTGAGCTGGGATTGGCTCCAGCACCCCCTGTGACCCGGAAACGGATAAGCAGTAGAATATGAACGTATGAATGAATTTTTCAATTCATTGATTCACCATTAAGTGAAAAATTTAATGTTGGTTGATTTCAGATCGACAATAGGTCATAGGAAAAAAAACCCAAAACTATTTCGATGATCAAGTTAACATTATAGTTGCTTTTAAAACAAATGTAAGGAAATATGACTAGCTTTTTTCACAATTTTCCAACATTTATTAGACAACACACCATATTGCTTGATCAATATGATCAGGAGATTATTTAATAATTAAAATAATCATTAGCTTCCCTCCTAAATTATATAAATTGGCAGCAATTCATTCATGTTTTTTGGTATATTTTACTTTATAATTACTATAATGTATTAATAATCACAAAGAATAATCTTAAATAACAGCCCTGAGTTAGATGAGATGCTCTAAAGGGATAAATTAAACAGACCAGTATCTGCTTTATTCATTTTGTTTCGGTGCTTGCATTTTATTGAAGAATAATCAGTCCTTGTGTGATTTATTATTAGGGCTCTTGGACGGTGATGAGTAAGAGGTAGGAGACATGTTGTACTTTGCTGATACTGACTGGTTCCTCTTGTCTTGGCGTCTGCTACCACTCCCAACACCACATATGGTGGAGTCAGCACGGAGCTTGTCCGCTATATGCGTGGATGTGGATGTGTGTGTGTGTGTTGTTAGAAAAGCCTGCACATGTGTATGTCCGGGAGATTACAAGCGAGGTGGATGGAGAAAAACAATACACACAAGACAGTTTTAAAGAGAAAGCCGAGGAGGCTGAGCGTGTGTGTGTGTGTGTGTGTGTGTGTGTGTGTGTATGTGCGTATGTATGTGTGTAGCCTGTTCCTGAGTGGAGTGGGCGTTCATCTGCGTTTTATATTTTTTTGTCATAATATAATGTGTTAAAATGAGCTGCTTTGATTGCCAACGCTTTATGAGTCACAAGTGATGACTCACAATCCACCTCCCCTGAATAAACACTCAAGTCACAAAAGACACACGCGCATGCCCACAAACATACAGACACACACCTCGTTGTCTTTTCATCCACTGACCATGAAGAATATGTGCAGGCAGCCTTACTCATGCATATTTACACTGAACACACACTCACTCACCTACTCAGCGAGCACTCTCTAAAGGTTATTGTGTGCGAATGTGTGTCTGTTTGTCTGCCTGTTCACATACACGCATGTGTAAAGGTCACTTAAAGCAAGGCTGGCCACTTGCCTATGCTGTGCACAGATTGTTGGATTGATATTGAGAACACTTGACCATTCAGTCAAAAAACAACTATTAACCAAACAGCCCACTCCACAGATGAAATATAGAAATGAATATAAGAAGCAAGCATTGCTGCCAATTATACCCAAGAGCCATTCCTCGATCCTATTCAGAACCTACAATCATTCATTCACCCACAACCCTTCATGGTCTATTCTTGGCCAGACAGAGAGAAGAGAAAGGGCAAAATCTGCTACTTGGCTTTAAGCACATTTTCCATCCAGATTATTGCTACTCAATACTTTTCAAAAAAGAAAATAAAATCCATTTCCCCCTCTTCCTTTGGCTCCTCGATACTTATGAAAATCCAATTTGGTTTCCTCTTTTCTTTCTTCCCTCCACAATTCGTGCATTTTCACCCACTCAAAGTGATTAGTGATCTGTGGGTATCGTTTCCAGAGAGAATGATAGCTGTTTGTTATGGAGGAGGGAGGGAAAGGTCCATGGTTCCCCATCAGGGACGATGTCCCTCGGAGAATGACTGGGCTGGGAGGGCAGACAGGAGCACCACTGTCCCTTTGCAGATACAGGCAGTTTCTCTACATCACAGGAGAGAAGACGACTCACTTTATCTTTTCCTCGCTTCCCTCTTTCCCTCTCTGCTCACTCTATCATTCATTCCTTTAGCTCCTCTCTCACATGCACAGTCTCTTTTTCTCAATTTCTCCAGCACACACACACACACACAAGCAGACACACATACCATATATCTTTCTAAGACACCCCTCCCCGCAACCCTCCACCCCCTCAAAGAAACTCATTTCAGCTTTGCGGGCTCCTCAAAAAGCTTCTTTACGCTGAGCTAACCTAAGCTAGGCTTCGTCTGCACCATTTGACAGCCTTTACATCTCAGTATGCTGAGCAAAAACACACTCACCCAAACACACACACAGCTTTTTCATGTGTACAGTTGCTGAAAGAGACTTCAAAGGTATGAAAAAAAAAAAAGAGAGTGAAGCATCGGCCATGGTTCTACTTTCAGCCTATCACAATCCAAACATCCGTAGTAGTGTGGGCATTCACTATACACAAATACACCAAATGCATTGTGTAATAATGCTGGAAACATATGTTAATGCATGTCAGTCCTTAAGTAGGTGATTTAAAATGCTGAGCATAAGCCAGATGAAGCAATTAAAATTTCACTGCCACCTGGATGATTCATGGCAGATACTTTGGGACACAAACTCCAGCACTTGAAGCTTACTTAGCAATCAAAACACAGCAAACTGCCCAGATAGAAATACAGTTGACAGAGTATTGATGTCTCCCTGTGATAGAATGGAGACAGCTTTAGTCAAGTTATTTCTATCCAACGGCATGGGTGAACATTTCATTAAATAGCACATTTCACTGAATACACTGCAGCCCTGTCACAATTGGTGACAGCCATCATCATATCCTCTCTCATCCAGTCAAAAAGCACAACAGACGCAGATCAGCTTGTCACAGTCAGGCCTGTCTTCATGAGGGCCAATCAGTGTATTCATCAGCATCATGCAGGGACA
The DNA here is from genome assembly GCA_034769265.1 of Remorina albescens. Lineage (NCBI taxonomy): Eukaryota > Metazoa > Chordata > Actinopteri > Carangiformes > Echeneidae > Remorina > Remorina albescens. The sequence goes on from CM068480.1 coordinate 5,059,444, forward strand.
ACCAATCGAGCAGGACCTACCTTCAGATTTTCAAGAGCACCGTAGGCCAGAGCTCTCATTCATTTGCACGCATGCACACACGCTTGAGTATGAACCTGCTCATACACACATGCATTAGCAGCTTACCTTACCAAAAATAAAACATCCCAATTTAATGGCAACCAAAAATATGAATTTGAAGCTGAACAGCTCTGCATAGTTTTTCATTACCATTCATACAAGAGCCTGTCAGTTCATTCAACTTCAAAACCAACCAAAAACAGCCCATTAGCCAGACACATAAAAAGCATGGGGGGGGGGGGGGGTACCTCTGAGTTTTCCTAAATTCACAGAGGGTGGTGTTCCAGACAGTGAGAAAGAGGACAGGAAAGGAAAAAAACAAGAAAAAAGGAGACAGGGGGCAGCAATGTGAGATTTATTCATCAGTGAAGCTTTTTTTTTTTTTTTAGCTGCGTTCAAACAGATTGGATAACTTGGGTGTTGAGGTAAAACAGCATTGCTTTCATACACTGCAAGAACATCTGTTCAAAATCACATGCGCTTGATGATGTAAAGAATCAGTTACCGCAGAGCGAGACATGCTGGAAGCCGATGAAAAGCTATGGACGAATGTGTTTGAATGTTTCTGTGAAAACTGCCAGTCATTGATTCAAGCCCTGATGTAAAAGTGTATATGCACACAAGGATACATTGTGTGCACAGAGACATGCACGCACACATGTACGTGTACACACACACACACACACAATGCTCCCACCTCCTCAATCATACAGATGAGAGAAAATGAGATGAGTTGGAAGAATAAAGACCAAATCAAACCATCCATGGAGTCAGTCGGTCAGTCGGCCCCTTTACTCCATTTCCATGACCTGGAGCTTTGCCAAGTCTAACCCAGCCAGGCGCCATCAAGCTGAAGCCATCTACTCCCTCCCATTAGCCCTCCCACATCAGCAACCATAATTATCACATGTATATCCCAGCAGAAGTTGCTCTCAGGCTCATCACTCTTTTAAAAAAATTTAACCAAAAAATGATTTTCACAGTCCAAGTCATCCATTTCAGTTTAAATTAAAACTGCAATTTCTGATGAGACCAAATGGGATCATTTGAAATGAAAAGAAACTCAATTATGCCATAAAACTGACCTTAGTTCAGTGCCTAGAGAGACAACTTCCTCCCGTGCCAGGTGGTGATGAAGTGGGGGTGGGGGGGTGGGGGGGGGGGGGGTTCAGGGAATTGTGACTGTGGGGGTGAAGAGGAAGGGGGTGATGGTATAGCAGTGGACAACAGGAAGTGAGGTAAGAGGAGGCCATACCTTGGTCGCCAATCATCAGGTGTGCCAGACCTTAAAGGAAAACAAGAGCACAGTCAGCACAGTAAAGGATTATGGGGTGTGATGTGTGTGCATTTGTGAATATGTGTTTTTTGTGATACTGGAGTTTGTCAATGACATGCTTTGGAAGGCTTAGGTTCTCTGTGTCAGTTTGTTTCTCTGTGTGAGTCCTTTAAATTAATTCCAAATGTCTTAAAAATTCACTTCGTGGACACTTACTCATCATAGGCAGCGATCCTACGTAAGAACAGGTGTGCACATAAACGTTTGGACACAGCCATACAACTAGGTCGTATGCTTTACAATAGTGCATGTGCCAATGCCTGTTTAATCTTGATGCAAGAGCCACTTCAAATGATTGCACATGGGATGTAGTACTTACCAGATGTCAGCAACACACCCCTACATACCTACATAGACCAAGATACATTTACGCTTTCTACCTCGCACTGTATTGCCATAACAGAAAATGTAATGAGAACAAGAAAGCCAGAAAGATAAGTGCATGGGAAAAGATATAAATGGCTTCAGAGAAGGTGGAAAGGAATGATGAAAATAATCGCACTAGATTAATGTGTTCTTGAGAATTGAGTAAGAACGTGAGCAAGGGGGCATTAAATAAAAAGAAAAAAAGGGTTGTTTGAAAGAAGATTAAGAATAGAAATTCAAATACAGACAGACAGATAGATGGATAGATAGATAGATAGATAGATAGATAGATAGATGTACAACCTACCTGGTGTGTAGCTGTGCTCTGGAAGGGTGTCGCAGCCGGCCGAGGAGAGAGAGAGACAGACATTCATTAACATGCATGCTCAGCCCTTGTACTTACTGTACATGCACACCCATCCAGGGTTACTGTGGTAACACACATGCAAATCCACGCAAACGTCACAATGGATACCATGCTGCACTGGTAGCCCAAATTAAGGTTTGTCTAGATATAGGCATACAGCAGTATTACAAAAAAAATGCAGTCTCTTTCTATGACTCCACATATCTACAAATGCACATACATAAGTGCACACGCACACACACATACCCACCCACACTTGAGATACCGAAGGTGGAGTGGGTGTGGGCATAGATATACATTCCTACCTGTACGCTGGGATTCAAGAGCCTTTACCCCAGAACTTACCTTGCATCTGCTTCCTCTCCCCAGAGCCCCCCGACAGAAAGCATGCAACACATACACACACACTCTCTCGCTCACTCACTCTGTCTTTCGCACATACAGATACAAACGCACTAACATTGACTATGGTAGTAATAATGATATGTAATAGCCGGGAAGACATGTAGGGATGGATTAGCAGTGCAGGAAGACGGGGGGGAGCATGCATGATTCAATACTTGGACAGAGTGTGCGTGTGAATGTTTAAGTTAGTGTGACAGTGTGTGTTGTCTGAGGTGTGTGCTCAACTGAGTGTTTCTTTGCCTCTCCCCGTGCGCTTGTAGCATGGCAGAAACAGGTGGAGCCAGTAGCATGCTAACAGCGATTTGCCCTCAAGGACAATGCAAGCCAGGCCAAGCCTAACAAGCCAGGTTCACTCTGCCTTCACTGGCGGGCAGAATGGCTTGGACAGTAATTACATTTAAGCAAAGACCTGCTCAACCTCTATTAGTTTACTACAATTCAATTTTGAATATCTCAAATTGTTACTCATTTCTTTGAAATCGATATTTTGATGTGGCGCAAAACTCAAATGAAGAGCCCTTTTACCACGCTAGTATCGTAGATATAATGTACCATCTTTTGCAACAGAATATAATGGTGTGAGTAAATAATAATGTTACTTCATTTTACAAATGTTTCAAAGCTTGTCTCAAGTCTGAAAAAATACGGGAGTGAGTAAAAGAGGATCATTAGGAAGCCCTGAAAATACCATGTAGTTTGAATGTGTTCGGAAACCCGCTCTTCTACAGCCAAACAGCTTATTTCAGATTTCAAACACAGTCCAAATGATTCCTTTTTTCCTTGAGCAGATAATAGTCATTCTGTTTTGAAAATTTATCTCATTTTTTTTTTCTAACTTTCTGAAGGTTATATGTATATGTTTTTCCCCTCAAATCTTCATTCAAATTTGGTGAGGTTTCTGGGTTCAAAATGCCACAATAACTTCAAGGTATCGTTCAGTTCAGTTTAATCAGTTCTGCCTGATATTTTATGAAACAAACTAAAAAGCCTGGATTTGTAAACTCATTCACTCATCCACTTTCATAATAAAAGAGATAACTATGGTTCAACCACACACAATCAACATTTTACAGAACCTGAGATGCCGTTAAGATCATATTCTTTCTTTACTCAAAGATGGATTTTGACCTGAGCTTTTATTCCCATGCCTCTCAACCACCAACCTAATTTCTCTTGGACACAACCTTTGAGCTTTCTTCTCCTGGGTGCTTCGATACACCAGAGAGGTTTATTTTAACTGTACTTAGAAACTATAAGCTGGTCTGCAGTGCTCACTGGTAGTGATACTGATGCGTGAATATTAGCTCAGCCTGTGGTCAGACATATCCCACTGAGGCAACATCTTTTCAGACCAAAATGAACAGCAATACATGGATCCAGTTTTTAAAAAACATTTTATACCACAAGATAGCACTAAAGAGTGTGCTCAAATCTCCTCTCAGACCTCTCTGATCTATTTTCAGAAAATGGGAAACATAAAGTCGAAAGTTCTGCGAGAAAAGCCAAGCCTCTTAAGATGTTGTTGCTCTCTGTTATCCATGTTTTATGTTTTTGTTAACTGGCCCATTTGCTGCAATTTATTTCTGTCCGAAAAGTACACATTTCACCAGAAAAGCTCTGTTCCTTGATCCTGATCCTGATTTACTGATCTACGGTGCAGGAGTTTGGACATGAAGTAACCTTTAAATCATTAAACTACTTTTAATTTCTACTATAATCTAACAACATACACTAAACCCTGCAGCAATTTTTCCCTGAAGTCTGAAACGTGAATTTGACAAACCAAGAAGAGACAAATGAAATACCAGTCTGAAACAAAATGCTAATACTGACACTAAGAAGAGGAGTTAAAAGAGACCTTGCATTTCCATTTCTATCTCACAGAAAATATAAACCAAGAGCAATTCGCTTTTATGTTTTGTCCGACAGTATTTTTTCATTTGGTGCAGAATGTAAGCATAATTTATTCTGGCAGGGTTGCTACCTGTACAACCAAATGCAGGACTGTCCCCATCCACGTTCAACCAAGCTGAATCCCCCTAACTTCAACCATTTTATGAGACAACTATTACTCACACTGCTCACCACTGCCACAGCAACATTTGGCATCATTCACAGCTGAAATGTGAGTCCACCTCTAAAAATATAAAACAACCCTTTAAAGGTTCAAGTAGCTTCATGTTGCACAACAAAGTGCCAGCCCACAGCAGGTAAGAGCCTTTATGTAAAATGTCTGCACCTCTAATTTAGCCTGTAGAGCTACACTGCACTGTTAGGAACCTCGGCTGTGATCTGACCAATGACGGTGGCAGCAGAGTCTGCACACCGCCTTACACTGTGTTTTTATATTTGTTTTGCAGGCGTTGTTGCAGGTATGTGTGTGTCAGTGCGCTCTGTGCTTCCCACTGTGCTTTAACCAGCACCAAAACAGCAGACTGGATTAGACTGGATTGGATCACACATAATTCTCAGTGCAGTGCTAAATTTCTGCAGAGACCTGATCATGGCTTCACCTGTAATTTCCTGTATGTGCGGACATCCTGCAGGAAGCGTGGCAAATAACAGTAACAGCTCAATCTGTCAGTTAGTTATTCTGATTTATCAATTAATAGTTTCGTCTGTGAAAGAAAAAGCGAAAAAACATATCGCTATGTCCCTAAGCACCAGAATAGGTCTTCTGAATGCTCTTTTGTCTAATCCAAAACCCCAAAAATCCTCAATTTACGATGACATAAATGATAAAAATCAATGGCAAGCAAAAGCTGTTTTTCCTTCAACTATTCCTGTTGTCAAACAATCTCCAGATTATTTACTTGATTCATTGCTTTGTTTTGCTTTTTCCCCATAATCCGAAGATAATCAGTATGCTGTCATGTTTGACAAAGAAAAGCAGCGAGTGTTCACATTTGAGAAGCTGGAACCAGCAAACGCTGAAAAACGATTATCAATTATCAAAACTGTTGCTGATTAATATTCTATCAAACGAGTAATTCATTTATTAATTGACTAATTGTTGCAGCTCTACATAACTATTTATCTGCCAATTGATTAATCATTTCTAAACAAATGTGAATAATGTGGCAGTTACCATCCGCTTTGGTCAAAGACAGTCTTTGCCTTAAAAATGCCTGTCACACACACACACAAACACACATACATCCGTGTACACTCACCACCACAAACATATAAATGTAATAGATTTGTGTGGCAGACAAGATGCCTCTAAAGGCACTAAGAGGTGAATTAGAGCTAGAGGCAGCAAGAAGTCTGGTGGCTGGGGCTGAGGAACGCGAGTAATGAAGAAGGCAGGGGGAGCAAGGATAGAGGAACACTCCTGGCATGAGGTCTCCCTATTAGTCCTGTCTCCATGGTAGCATAGACCATCTACTAAATGTTAGCGTGTGATCTGGTGGGTGGCTACAGGGAGGTGATGCTGACAGCAGCACTGGGTGGTATGTGAGGTCAGGTCATTTTTGGCAGATGCGTTTGTATCATTAAAAAATCAATCGCCAACGGTACCTTTGGCATAGTAACAAAGACACAATAGTTTAGAAAGCTATTGATTAAGAAGGCAGATTTTTCTCTCTATGAATGAACCGAAGCAAATCTGACGACACACACAACTAAGCAGGGGGGAAATGAAAGCATTTGCAGTACAGGCCATAACAAGGCACCCTAGTTCATTAAGCAGCTGTTTCGTTTTTGTAATGGCCATCATTACACTGTCCTGTACTTTGGCATTTGTATTGAGGAAAGGCTTATTTAATAGTATTCAGGGTGGCTGCTGGGCTACAGTTACAATATTAAATAATTTTTGAATATACCTTTTCTTTAGTCCCTTTCATTAGGTCACAAAGAAGTTTGATCTTTACACATATTTTTTATATTGTTTACTGTAACACCTCATTTTCATAAGGTACTACAGACAGTACACTATTTCATACCTTTTTTATAATGCATGAGAACACTGACACAGAAACACATATCATGCACACTCACACATACACAGGGCATCTTAACAGGCTGCATGTTACTTAAATTAATGGCAGGCAATTGATTGAACACACTTCATTTCAACACACTATGTATCGTACCTGTGGAGGCCATCTAGAATCAATGTGATTCCATTAACACAGGCAGCTAGGTGTCAGCCATGTAACAACCACTGATTTCCAGCCTCTTAGCCTAGTTCCAATAAAGTCTCTCAATACAAGCTAACAGCCACATCTGTGATGGATCTATATGGTTGTTGTATTTCACCAAACACACCAACTAAGCCAGGTTAGGCTTCTCAGCCAATTTCAGGAATTTTGTCTCAACTACCAAACTTCAAGGTCCAAATTCAGCGCAGAGCAGCTGTTCTCCAACTCTCTCTCAGCTCCAGCTCTTCTAAACTGACTGCACATCTTGGAGGGTTGGGCTTTGCTCTGACTTCTGAAGGTGCATACTAAATTGGAAGCCATAATAAATCAATATCAAACATTATCAGTAGGCATAACCTCGACTGTTTGCAAAGGCTGAAATTCCATACACACCAAGTGAAGGCAGCTGTGGAGGTGTAAATGAAAAATAGATGTCTACACTGAAGAACCTGTTGCATGGATTTACTGGTATAAGTTTATAGGGATGCATCCACACAAGTAACTGAATGTGTATGTGCTTATTTACGCATATGTGCATGTATGTAAAGGATGAGAAGTATATGATGGGTCAGCATGGTTCTGGGCCTTACCTTCGCTGCAGTCGTTGCCTTGGTAACCGGTGTCAGAGCAGTCGCAGACGGCCTGGTCGTTGACCACGCTGCACACCCCTCCGTTCTGGCACTGGTGGTCCGGCCCACAGCCAGCCATTACTGTGACACTGTCTGAGCCATCCAGCGTCACCAGTGAGCCATTGATGCTCACCGCCGTGATCCAGCCACGGAAGGCGGGATGATCCCGCACGGAAGGAGAGGTGAGGCGTAAGGGCGAGGAGTGAAGCTCTGGCGTCACCCCACCCATGAAGGTGTGGCTGAATACTGTCATGTCTCTTCTCTTGCTCTTTACTTCTGCCCATCCCTCTAGCCGCCCATCCACCTCCAACAACGTGTTCCTCCAGTCCCGCTTGACACGCACTGCATGCCAACGCCCATCACTCACAGCCACACCTGACTGCAGCTCAGCTGGCTCAGCACAGAAGATGGAGAAACGAAGGCGGAGGTGGCCATGGAGAAGCAGCAGCTCCAGGAAGTCGCAGAAGCCCTCGTCATCCAGGTAGAGCAGCAGGCCTTCCTGGCTGTGAGTCCGCAGACTGAAGCTCAGCACACTCTCACAGCAGGCGTTCCACACGGGGAACCGTCCCCACTGGCTGGACACGCCTCCAAACTCTAGGACCTCTCCTTGGACCTGGCCCCCCACACTGCAGAGGCACAGCCCCAAGAAGAGCAGGGGGGCTGCCGCCCAAACACACACCGCCATCACACTCATGCACACACTCGCTCTCACACTCACACACACACTGGAGGAGACGGAGGCTAGAGCTGAGGTGTTCCCTCTAGCCTAGAGCTCATTGTGACAACTGCAGGGTGCTTCGTAGAACCCTTTCTAGGTGTCTCGGGTGAACCCTGCTCTGCAGGTTGTGGTTTTTAAAGGTGAGGCACCTATATGGTACAGCTCCAGTGGGAGAGAGGGTCAAACAGCAGCTCCTGCCGTCCTTTCAGCACGCTTGGGACATCTTCTTTGGCTCTGGCCTGGTGTTTTTGACTTCGGGGTTCAATATCTTCTTTCCATTTAGCCTTTCTTCACTTCTGACATATGAGATTCCAGGTGTGTGTATTTGTGCGTGCATCTGTGTGAGTGTTAGATACGTGAGATACGTAGATAGGAAGTGAACTCCATCTTTGTGCCCTAGATAGGCCCTTATCCCCCATGCAGGCAACTCCCCACGGAGTATGAGTACAAGCGTGAGTGTGTGTGTGTGTGTGTGTGTGTGTGTGTGTGTGTGTGTTTGTGTGTGTGTGTGTCTCACACACTGGTAATGGAGAGAAATGACACCGTCATAGCAGAATTTTCTCCCCCTCCTTCCTTCTCTTAGTAGGGCAAGACTTAAAGTGTGTGTGGGCAAATATGTGTGTGCTTGTATGCGTGTGAGAGAGTAAAGTATGTGTGTGTCTCTCACTGCCGCGTCATCACTCTCTCCAGCGACCTACAGAGAGAACAGAGATGGCACAATCAACCAGGGTCACATCCACACACAACACACGTAAACACACACAAACTGTCCATCACACATGTAAAATCACACACCAGGCAGTGGCATCACACACACACACATAGAGACATAGCATACACAAGAACAGCCTGCTATTATTCTCAAATTACTCACTCTCAAGCAATTTGTGCAGACACACACACCCCATCACAAACACACACACATACACTTCACATCACAGTGTTAACAGGCTCAAATCAAGAATGTCTACAAACATCTGAACGTACACACCATACCTTTTTTTTATTTACTTCCAGTCAGCCGACACAACAATGACTAAACACATACAGTGCAGGCACGCGCGCGCACATACAAACAGCACCTCCTCAGCGGAGCTCCCATCATGCCGCAGATTTCTAAAAGGTGGCATACCTGCAAACTGCCGTGAACTCATTAAGGCAGAGGCTCCGTTTCCCTACCGACAAACTCAAAACACCGAAGTCCGTCTGAGGTGTCCGTCTATTTGTTCCTTTTCTTTGTTTGTTTGTTTGTTTGTTTGTATTTTTTAAAGGGATTAATAAGGATAAGCGGTCGGCACCTGGCGCTACCGTCAAGGATGGTGTTAGCTACACCACAAAGAGCGGGAGCAGCACCGAGCGCTGCGGCGGATGACTCAAAGCGGCTCGCGCTTTATCAAATTAACGGCTCCGGAGCTCGATTCTAACAGCTGAACACATCCACACACAAAAACAACACAACACAACATAAAACAACACGGACCTGTCCACACATGTTGGGCTTTTTTCGAGTCTTTGAAATGCGCAAAGCGGCGGCATCACGGTTATTGATGGACGGGGGTGAATGAATGCGGTCTAAATATCGATTCTCGATTTGCCACCATACCTCCTCTCTCTCTTTTTTTTCTTCTAGGCGCCCGCTGCCGGACTACTTGGGGGGTTCAATCTTATCACCTGAACCCTAGCACTCATCTCACAGTTTAGCTAACCTGTGACAGAGCAATTACTTTTAATTTTTTATTTTAACCACAAAAAAAAAACATTTCAAAGGACTGTCCAACCTGTAAAGGTATGAATATCACTCCGGTAAATAAAAACAAAAGAAACATCCAAAAACAGCGCGTGGTTTTTTGGGGGTTTTTTGTTTTTTTTTTGTTCTACTAACGCAGGCAGATAACCCACCTACCTCACGCGCATCCTGTGGTTCCGTGGCAACGGTGCTGCGCGCGACTCATCGATTTTCCTTCCCATTTGAGGAGAACCTGAGAGGCACGAGAGAGGAGAGAGTAGTCGCGCGCCTGGTGGTAGATAGAGCCGGTCTACCGGACAGGAACAAAATTATCAAAGGCTCGCCTCCAGGCGACAAGGTGCTATAGTCCCCCCCCCACGCGCTCTTCCACCCCCCCACCTCTCTCTCTCTCTCTTTCTTTCTTGCTCTTTCTCTCTCTCTCTCTCTCTCTCTCTCGCTCACTCTGTCTGGCTCAATGTCTCTCTCTCTCTTCTCGCTCTCTGCTCTCTTGAGGAGGAAAAGGTGCAGTCTGATGCTCTCCGCGAGACTCGGCAGAGGGAGCGTCACGTGGTCCAGAGAGAGCGAGAGAGAGAGAGCAAAAGGAAAAGTGTGTGTGTGAAAGAGAGAGAGAGGGCGGGGCGGTGCCGCGCGCTGCTGCAGCACCTTGGGCAGCACACACTCACCGCCTGTACGAAATAGAAACGCAATTACCGGAGGCAGAAAATAAAACAAGAACCTGGGGAAGATCCGAATGATTAAATCCGTGAGTGACAGTGACGATGGCCTTCAGCTCCGGATCGAGAGCCAGAAAAACAAGGAGAGGAAGGAGGGAATGAGAAGGGGAAAGAGAGACCGTCTCAATTTACAAATCTCCTTCACTCTGTTCCTTTTCCTGTCCCACGCAGTTACTCACAAACACAGAACACACTTAATTACCCTGAACACGCACGCACGCACGCACGAAGCCACACACACACTTTAAGAACGGGCTACCTCTCTTTATGGTTTAATGCTGTGGCCCTGCACCTGCACAGCAGCGAAACATGCAAATAGGCAAAACACAAAGCAATGGATAACCTGGCAACATGTGTGCAGCATTGATTTAAAAAAAATCAATATTTAGAAAGACCTCCAAGTGGAGCTGATTGACCAAATACAGCATAAGTTTTGAGACCATGTTTATTGCCACGGTATTTAGTTATGGCAGTGTTTTCTGTATTAGTAAGATTTTTGGTCAAAATGTGGTGCATGTGTTGTTAATTTACTGGGGATATAGTCTTATTTTAGCTTTTGTTTTGTCACTTTGCATGTTGCAGCACACCTCACTAATGTTCCTGTGGTTTAATGGGGATAAATCCCTGAAGCCAGGTTTAGAAATATTATAAAAAAGCTTTCTGGAGGAGTGGCGGCTGTTACAATAGCATACTCATATTTTTGATCAATATGACATGTTGCATCGATTGCATGTGGATCGAATGTGTCCACATACTTTTGGCCACGTATTGTATTTATTACCAATGAGGTGAAGTTATGATTTGTGTGGGTGTACTGTAGAGTCCTGCAAGCTGTCCACTTTGTTTGATTCTCCAGGAAAGATCAGCTTAGCAGTCACATTTGGATACAGTATTCAGTTGTCTGCATACTTTTGACCATCTAGTGTGCTCATAATCATGCTACATGTGCAAATATTTTTACACACAATCTGATAAAAGATGATCAGCAATGGCCAGGCGCTGGGATTGACTCCAGCTATGTTGAGCCCAGCTCAGAGGTGCTCTCCCCGGGCTCCCCATGCCAGCTGCTGCTGTTGCTCTTTCTCTCTTCATCTGGGTCTGTATAATACGGCTGTGTCTGACTAGCTGGCACATCTGCTTTACTCTTTTTACTCAGCTTTGCCACTCACCTTCATCTAGTGCTGGAGCTGAAGGAGGAGGCGTAGTGGAGCTGGAAAATTGGCAACCAAAGGCTGGGTCGTGTTGTAAAAAGAACAACCCTGACCTAATCGGAGATGTTGATTCAAGATCCACTCTAAAGAAATGATGAATGGAGCATTCAGCATTTGTGCAGCTGTCAACTGCACACACATGCGTTATTTCTGTCTCTGTACAATAGTTGTCATCTTTATCTGTGTCTGTTTGTAGAGTTTTGTACATACTGTCCCAGCTGTTTGTTGCTATGGTTTGTGTACATGTGCATGTTTTATCCAGCAATACGGATGCCTGGCTGAGAAGCAGCTTCACTGGTTGAACTCTGTTATATCGTATGACCACGCAGCTGGAGCATGAGGGCTCAAATTGTTTTCAGCAGATGATATTAAAGTGAAAGAGGTTGACCGCAGCACTGGGATGAAGAGGGCAGTGGATTGGCACACATGTATTTGTGTGTTCTTGTGTGTGTGAGGGGAATGTTAGAGAGGAAAGGCAGGGTAATGAGACAGGGAGAAAGAGGAGGAGGAAGAGTTACTATGGAAACTATCTCAACATCAGCACCTGGTTTCCCATTGGACTGACCATCATCACCACCACCATTCCTCAAATCCCCTCAAATTCTGCTCCCCCAACCCCACACCCCCACCCATCTCTGGGCCAGGCTGACCTTTTGGACAAAATCGCATAATAAAATAATAACGGTCCTCCATCTCTTTGCTGTGCAAGTAAAAATACCACTGAAAATGGTAAAAATAGATATTTATTAGAGAGACGAATGTGTACAACCAAAAGCTAAAATTAACATACAAAATAAGAGCTGGTGTGAAATCAAGTATTCACCAAATAACTCACATGAAATTGTAACAAGGAGTTTGGGGGGTTTTTTTATGACTATTGAGCTTGTGTGTCATTTTCAATTGTTGTCGGATTATTTAATTTTCTTCTAAATCCAAAAAAAACTTGTTTGAAAAATTTTCAAGAAAACTGTTAGCACATTGAAGGAAACAGAGTGAAGGATATCACTTCCATTGAATCAATAAAAATTTGTTCTTTATTCCCTTTAATTCTTGGAATAAATTAAGTAAATTGATTTACATTGGAAACAAGCTGAAAAAAAACTTTTTTATATTACTCAATGAAAAGAGTCGGAAAGAGTGGAGAGTTTTTGCAGTGGTGTTATTCAAAAAATACATTCACATTTGGAAAGAAAAACCATTCTGAGAAAATGATTGCTAAATTAAAACTAGACGTCCTCTGTGGCCTTTGTGGGAGCAATGCTTTTGCTTGATGAACAAAAAAAGGATGTAATTATCTGCAATATCTTCTGGAAGACAAGAGGTAAGCTAAAGGTAACATTTGTGTTTCTATTTGGATCTCAGAATGGGACCTCTTTGTAGCTGGTAAGACAAAAATGAGCAAAATGGTGAGACACACAGGGGGCCCAATTTGGTGTGCCGCAGAACAGGTTATCTGTTTCTACAAGAGTCATCAAGGCGTGATGTGATGCATCATCAGTCTGTAAGAGGCCCAAGGAAATGCATTATACCATGAGCATTTTAAACTGCTGCGATTCTATCAACTAACATTAACTGTGACAGATATGGGCCGCCTCTGATTGCATTAGTTTTTATTGAATGATGAGGAGCTCTATTCTGTACATTCCTCCAACCATGTTTTCTCTTCCTCTGCCTCCTCTCACTTCCCTTCTCCCCTCCCTCTCTCTCTGACAGGCTGACAGCAGGCAGTGACCCCTGACTCTTTGCCTACTCAGCAGAGAGAAGGTCACTGCATACGTGTGTGTCTGGGTGTGTATACATATTTTCTTTATGTATGTGTGCGTGTGTGCAGGAGCCTTTGTGCACGGGTAATATGTGTCTGAACTGCCAGCAGAGAGAATATACAGCCAAAAATAAAACTCATCTGTCAGCATCCAGCGGGTATATGTGTGTGTGTGTGTGTGCACGTGTTTGTGTTTGAACGCCCATATTTTGTGCCGGCGTTTATGTCAGTTTGTGCTACAGTCTTTGGAGCTGTGCTCGAGACGGCAAGATTTACCAAGTTTGCGCTGTGAATGGTGACAAACAGCACAGTGGGGGTGAGGAAGGGAGGAAGTGAAGTGCTACATGTGGAAACTTCAGGTTCCTAATGGTGATATCATATAAATACAAGGATTATATGTCTGTAGAACGCTTTCTGTGTCATTTTAAACAGTGTACTTACACAGTTGAGAGAACATTTGCTTGTAAGTGTATAATTTTATGAGTCAGACCGACACCCCTGCTGTCATTCATTCATAGGTAGGGGGTCTTTGTGTAAGCATAAATGTGTATCTGTGTATGCGCATAAGTGAGTTAGTGTGTGTATTTGAGTGTGTTTGACAGGCAACCACCCTTTTCTAAATGAGATTAAATGGGAGGTTTGTCTCTAATCGTGTTGTAATGAGTTTCTGTGTAGCTCATACATTTACTAATTCCACTTGCCAATAGTGCAAACAGCCACGTGCGCACACGTGTATATGTGTGTGCGTGTGTGTGTGTGTTTGTCCCTGTGTGTGAAGTAGGAGAGGTCACCTCCTTGCAATCTTACTCTCATTTATAACAATAGCGCTGACCTGTCCTCATCAAAGGATTGCAATTTCTAAACACAAATAACATTAGCTCATGTGCGTAAATGTGCACACATGGATGCTGCACATGTGCACAGACACACACACACACACACAAGAGCAAATGGAAAGTCCAACTACTTATAGATCATTAGACCCCTCAACAGGCATTAGCATTGATCATCTGACCAGCTGATGTAGAGTGACCGACAAGGACCAAACAAAGGCCATCTGATTGTGTGTCCGTGTGCGTGTTAGTGAAAAGAAGTAGGAAAAGAGGTTGAGTGAGAAGAGGGGAGGAGTGTGTGAGTGTTGCTGGATGCAACATGAGTGGCCAAAGGGAAAAAAAATTCAAGATCCATAGTTCATTAACAGTCACACCACTGATTTATGTTTGTGTATGTGAGTGTGTACATGTGCAGTGGTTAATGTTTGTCTGTGGACATTAGAGTGACCATAAATCTTGACCTATGAGCTGCAATTGGTTGTCATGGCAGTGCGCCGCTCTCAGCCTATGGCACTCCATGCCCTATAGTTAAGGGTCAAGGGTCAGGGCAGTTTTGGGCATTGAACCAGCTTTCAGAGCGGATAATGAAGAGGGAAACCAATAACAAGGAACATGTTGTCACCTTTTAACTTTTACCCTTGACCTTTTATTTCGTGGCAGAAATGTTGTAATAGCAGAACAGCACACGGGGAGAACACTCCACCGCCATGTTGCCTGGAGCAACATGGACCTCACAGAGAGAAAGAGGAAAATCAAATAAAGTGGATATGCCTGCCTACCTCACTTCACATTCACAACAGTGCCGCGGGCCACACACAAATCACAGGTAAAGCACATCTGGATCTCATAAAAAAAATACTATAGAGTATTGAAAGCATGTAGATGCTCAAACATGACACCCATCACCTTTTTTTATGAAAGATATTCAGTATTAACAATGGCTAAACTCCATTTAGCTGCTTCGGTTTCAGGGCCTTGATACTGATGTACTGTCACACTGTAATGGCTTACTGGGACACTTGAATAGAATACAGTCATTCTTAATGTGATTAGTAACATCCATGCAAAGTCAAAATGTTTGCCTGTTGTTTAATATCTCAATGCAAAACCATGGGCATTAATCTACCATATATAGCAGCCTCCACTCTTCTGGGAAGGCTTTCTGTAAGGTTTCAGAAGGTGGCTGAAGGGATTTGCTCTTATTCAGGCACAAGAGCGTTAGCAAGGAGTACTGATGTTGGGTGTTGGGCCTGGCTCACACTCAGGTGTTGGATGGATTGGATAGGTTGAGCTGAGAGGTCTGTGCAAGGCAGTCAAGTTTTTCTCCACACTCAAACCCTTTGTATTTCTAAAGCGAATTCCCCAACGTGCTTCCACAAAGTTGAAAACAAATTTTTCTCTTAAGCATTGCAGTGTGCTTTAAGATCTCCCGTAATGAAATCTGAACCGCCCCAAACCAGATGCACACAAAACATAATTTCATGATGCACATGAAAAGCCCCATTTATGTGTGTGTGTGTGTGTGTGTGTGTGTGTGTGTGTGTGTGTGGGGGGGGGGGGGGGGGGGGGGGGGGGGTGCAAGTATGTGCACTGGTGGAGGCCATGATGGAGAGGGGTAGCAAGAATTAGGAAGTGTGAGCAGAAAGAGGGTTACTATGACAACGGGGGAGAATTTTCCAGGTGATAGCGAGATCGTTGAGATGCTAATTGTCCATTTTCAATCCTCCATAAAGTTTAACAGCCACTCTGCCTCCACATGTTATTCTAACTCAGTCACAGACTATACCTCTGGGATGTACAGCTATTCCTCCGTCTCTCCCGCCCCCTCCCTCTTTTTTTTTTTTTTCATTTGTAATGACACCCCATCCTCCCCCATCTCCCCCTCCTTCCTTCCGCCGTCAGTGACAGAGAGAGGGAGACTATGTAAATATCATAGATGATCTGGACCATATGTGTGCATCTCTCATGAGGCCAACCAACACCCGATCATCAGACTCTCTTTCCATCCATCTTTCCTTCATTTCATTCGTCCTTGCTCTCCTCCCCTGTCTTTCTTCACGCCCATCTCCCCCTCTCCTCATTTCCTCCTGTCCAAATTCATTTCCCTCCAAGTTCCCTCTCCATTTTTCTGCCCTCCTCCCCACTCATTCCCCGCTGTTTATCCCTACCGCCGCTCTTTCCCGATGCAGTGCGTTTAACCACTTTGTTCCCCCTTTAAGATAAAGATAATTAAATCAGCCGCTAAATGAGAGAGCGTGTGCTGCTGGCGTCATCATGTTAGTGCTTTGATGTTCTATTTCAGCGTGATAGTATCAACATCAACTCATCAGTCCTAAACTACTGTGCCCATAAATCACACACCTATACAGTATTCATACATTCACGCTACACTTTCTAGCTCCCACCTCCCACCTCCTCATCCCACTCTTACAGCACACACAAGACACAATTAGACACACTAAGCTCTACAGTCGTAGGTCTTATTTCCTGTCATCCAACCACAGCATTCTTTACTGTTGATCTCACCCACTTCTCTTGTTTCTTTCCCTCCCTCCCCAGACCTCTTCATCTCTCTCTTTTTGAATCTCATGCTGCTCCACCCCCCCCCCTCCCTCCCGCCTCTTTCCTCCTGATCAGCAGGTTGCTAGGCAACTGTGCTCCATTGATCTGGAGGAGCATGATGACAAGCTCCCATAACTGTCATGAAAACACACACACACACACACACACACACACACACACACACACACACACGCACACGCACACACACACGCGCGCGCAGACACGTGCACAACCACACGCACACACCACACACATGAACACGTATAGTTACTGGAGATGTCAAGTGGCACCTTTTGAAAGAAGGTGTCCTCACTTATCTGATGAGGACGAGGAATGGGAGGAGAGCAGGAGGAGGGACAGAGGGATACAAATGACAGAGGAGGAGGTTGTGGAGGAGAAGAGAAAGGCTCTTTATGTTTCCTACCTACTCACACCCTCCCTCCCCTGTCTCCATTCTCTTTCCCTGCCTCTTCCTTGAGATTTCCTTGTAACCCTTACCTTCTCTGGAAAACAATTACCTTCCATGGTGGCCTGGCTAAATTTCCAATCTGACCCATCACACAGTCACAGCCACCTCATCACTGCAAGCAACACACTGGTTTCATTTGCGTCCCTGCTCCAGTACCTATTACATGCACTGTCACAATAAAATGAAACAGAAGAGGAGATTGTGGTGAGAGAAAGCGAGGCAGAGAGTGTAAGTTGTAATAGGTCCAGAGTCTGTGGTCTAGAATGGATGACTTTTCATTTACAGATAATGCAAATGTCAATATGTATATTAATACTTGGGAGTGAAAAAATACATAAGTGATGTCCGATTTAGTGATGGATTTTTTCTTCAGCCTGACTCAAAAGACTTCAAACCAAAGACGATTATCTAACTATCCAATATTCACTTGAATTTTAGATTTGCAGGAAGCTGCAAAGATATAAACATAAAATAAAATGTAGCAACAGGATGGATTTTGAGATGATCAGTACCACTATCTTGTTTGTTAAATGTGTACTGGCAGGAGCTGCTGAGCTTAGCTTAGCATAAAGACCAGCAATAGAGGGACACAGGTAGCGTGGACTGGTCCAAAAACAGAGCAATCAAAAGCACACTAATTAACATTTTGTTTCGTCTGCACAAAAAACAGCTCCAGTGATGAAACAACTGGTGTCATTTTATGATGGGTAATGTGTTATTTCCCTGTAAACCATGAAAGAGTTGTTTTAATATTTTGCTTTGTGTGTGGATTGAACAAACAAGATGTATTGTCTTCATTAATGAGCTCTTTTTTGTTTGTTTGTTTGTTTTTTTTAACCTCTGGGCGAAACCAAACAGATATCTCTACCCTCTTTATTCCAACCTAAACTAATACACTGCTGGCTGGAGCTTGATATTTAACATTGAAACAGGAGAAACCTCTTGTCTCATCTCCTCAAAGAAAATCTGCGTCTTTCCAAAAATATCGCCCTATTCTTTTACGTGACATTGTATCTTAGAAAACATTACATTTTTCCCAGATATTTATTCAGCAGTGATATGAGAGCCTGTAATCAGCTAAGCACAAAACACATGATGTACTTTTAATACCACTGGGATGATATTCAGTGTGTCTAGTGTGTTTTTCATCTTAATAGTCACTAATGAGGGATTTTAAAAGATCATGAATCAGTTTAAGAAGGCCTTTCAAAAACCCACAAAAATTATACAACATTAAACAAACACCTCTTTTGGTGAGTTTTTGTGTGCATGATAATTTAATTAAATGACACTTCTTGCGATAAACAAAAACTTTGTAGCAAATGCGAGGAAAGGATTCATATCTGGGGAACCTACCATGAACTCTGGGTTACAGTTTTTATTCACCACTTTTCCTAGTCTTGGTGTGGTTTATGCTATACTGCAGTCAGTGGTCCACTAACTACTCACTACCGCTTGCCTCACAATGACAAAATTGTCCAAATGTTATGTAGTTGAGAAAAGGCAAAGAGTTATGGATGAATGACAAGACCAATTCTTTATGCAACCACCTAATTTTAAGGAAATGGGGCACACATTCACAAAAGTAATTTTTTACTTTATCTGAAAGTTGAGCTCTACTAACATTGCTGCTACAAAGGAGCTTGCCATGCAGCAAAGAATCTGCTGTTGTGAGACAGTAAGTCTCAGTTGTATGCTGTACATACAGAAAATACAAAGTCCTTAAATAAGGTACACACTCGCAATCAAGCTTGTACATTGAATAGAAAAAGAAAGGCTAGTGAATGGATTCATTCACAAGGCTGATGCAGAGAGAGAGAGAGAAATTCTGCACACCTTGATTCATTAGTAAAAATACTGAAAGCATGATTGAAGCAGAAAAAGACTAAAAGAAGTAAATATAAATGAAGACCTTTTACTGCAACAAGACCACGCTGGAAGAGAAAGATGCTGTAAGAGCCTAGACTTTAAAGATGACATTGAGGGTGCCCTAGTGGTTTATCTTCACAAATTCATCAATTGAATCCTTTATTCTAGAGGAGAGGTATCCTCATATATATTAACTTGATGATAATACGTGAGTAAAAATAAGATCAGTCTCATATTTGAAATAGTTGCATAGTATAAGGTCAAAACAAGATCTATAAATGACAGTCTAGAGCAAGAGAGGGTAAGAAAATTTTATTTTCTGTGGCTACCAGCAGCAAATCTGTCAAATGTCCTGAGCAAAATGCTTTGTCTCCAGCTAGAGTGACAGACTCCCTTTCATCATATCAAATGAGTCCTCTTCACCTGCCAAGCTCAACATATGCACTGACAGCACACTACTTCTTCATCAGCTTCACACTGTTCCCCGCTTCGAAATTCAACACATTGTTAAGATCAGAAAAGTACTAAAATGGAAAGCGAAAGAGAACTTTCATGAGTCCGCAGTCTCTTCCACTTCTCATCTCAGTTCTCCCCCATTCCAGTTCTCTGTCTGACTTCAGTACAGACTCCGGCAGCTTTAATGCTGGCACTTCTCCAGCAATTATCTGGTTGGTTCCACTCTGACGCAACTCAGACTCCACTCATCATCTTCTTCGTCATCAGCTCCTGCTTCCTCTGTGAAAGCGAGGCTCCCTTTTTGACATCAACTCCTACACATCCCCCGAATGGGCGTCAGCTCTAGGTTTGCTCAAATCTTTCTCTGGCATCGGTTCGGTCTCAGCTCCATCTCTTCTGTGGCTCTTCAGCCAGTTTTGTACCAACTCCAACTCTCCTCTGATATTGCTATGACTCCACTTTGGCCCTGCTTCTTGTCTGAATCCATGCCAGCTGTCCACAAACTCTGGCTTTGACTCATCTCTGCTCTTAAACTTAAGACCTAAACTTGTCCTCTTGCCAATCCAAAAGCTATGCTTGTACAGTGATGAGGCTATTCCCTACGCACAGTTCTGCCTTAATAGTTAACAACTATGCAGCCAATTCAAGGTTTATTTTTAGCGACACTGGTAGATCTGTCAGTCCATCACGTGTGGTTGCCCAGACTAGAATAGAAATATTAGTTTGATTGCCATGAAAATCTGATACAGACAGTTATGTTCCTTAGTGAAAGACTTGCAAAAACTTTGGTGACCTATAATTTTCATCTCACTGGTGCCGGGAAGAATATCAACATGTCCAATACGCTGAAAACGAACAACATTTTTTTTTTTGTGGTGGATGAGGGCAACAAGCATTCTTTCGCTCATTCATGGTATGAGGCTTCTGAAACTATTGCTAATACCCCCCTTGGTGGCAAATGTGTTGGAGACATTTTATATAATTTTATATAACTCACCCATTTATATTTTAGTAAGGCTTGAACTTATGCATAATTGAGGGCATGCCCCTTTGAGTGACAGGTTGGTGTATGCTCACCACAAACCAGCATACAACTAAATCTCTTTGCTCGTTTTCCGATTAGCCAGGAATTTGAGGTTGAGTCAGCTGCTGGCAAAATGATGACAGCTTGGATTTAGAAATGCTCCTTGGGAAAAGGTGACATCATCAAGGCTTCATCCATTTTTTTTTTACATTTTATGGCTGATAAATTATTTTACATTATGAATCATCATTGTAACGGTCTAAAAATTGAAAGAAACTGGACTCACAATACTTTCACTGATAGGTAATTTATCAGAAACATATCTGGTAAGGCTGGATGATTAGATTGGTTTGGTTTTTGGTGCTGACAAGGATCTGGAGGACTGTGCAGAAAGGGAAAACAGGAGCAGTTTGACAGCTGGAAAATCCAGGATGAATCAGGGAAAGGAGGAAACTAAGTTTGGACGTGGGTGGAAATTGTAGCAGGTAACTTGTTGACTTTACATTTAGGCAAGGAACCAACCTGGCAATAAGTGAAATCTTCAACAGGCATGCAGGTGAAATTAAATGAAGGAGGAAGTGGATCAGCCACATCCAGCTGGAGAAACAAACAGGTAACTTTGGCCACACATAAAAGTTAAAGGGCAAAGGGATGAACCTCGGACAGTTTCTAAGAATCACGCGTCCTCTGTCTTTGAATAGTTAATGACATAACTTGTTTCAGGGTCATTTTTTCATCTCCACTTAGAAATCCTTGTCATTGCTTCTTGAGGGTTGCTATTACTTCAAACAGGCCACTTGAGCTAACATAACAGTTACTTAGCATCAATAGGCCAGGCAAAAATATATTATCCAACCAATTCATACGTTTCACAGAGAAAATAAACATTCTTTGGAACATTCTGATAGAAGAACATAGCCAAGATTTTTATGCAGTGGTTTGACTAATGGCAAAGTTGTATCAACCCATATCTGTATAATAACTTCTGCTCCCTCTCTGCATTTTTTTATGAAGTCAATTTACATTTTTACATCCCACACGTCCTACGGGTCATTGCAATTTGTGCTGTGGAGTCTCACACAGAGTCAGCTATTCCCAAGACAGATCATTTTAAACTGGACAATCCTGCAGCTGTAAAAGCCAAAGGAAGAGCCCTCTGATCAGTCCCCTATAACGCTTCATGGTCCTCACTCAGACATAGTGATAAAGTTAAAGACTTTGGTTAAGCATGAAAAAGCTTTGGCGTATTAGTATCTCTTGCTGTGGCTGTACTTAAGCAATATTTATAACAATTTTACAGAGAAAATATCTCAAATCCATTCAATGATGTAAATAAAAAAAGGAATATGCATATTTTTACTTACTCACCACATGCAGGAAGAAATAAAATTGTTCGTGAATGATTGGACAGTTTTTTCAGAGGTTACAATGACCCCAATTTAGACATTTAATTTTCCAACTTAGAAATTAAATGAGGAAAAGGGAGCAATAACTAAAGTTTTTCCATTTGATAGAAGCCAGCGAGGATGAACTTATGGTTCATTATTATAAAGCAAATTAAAATGAGCTGTAATATAATTTTGGTGTGAAAAAGCGTATTTTTGCAAGAATATCTTGGATATTGCTCTCCCCTTAGTATAAATTCAGAAGCCTCTGCTTCTTTTAATTTATTGCCAGCATCTCAGGGAAAGACCTTTTCTTCTTTTCATTTTCTCCCACCCCCCTTTTTTTCCCCTTTTAGCCAGAAACATCAGCACCCTGAATATATGTATCGAGAGAGGCGTCTATCATCACATAAACTCCAAATATTTTAGTTTTGTAGCCGATGACAAAAAAGGGCACTGCATTTATCATCTGTGAAACTTTCAATGTTATCAGAATTTCTATTATGACATCTGCAGTGTTTGAAGACAGGGGGAGAGTATCAGTCATGCCAAAGCGAACATGATTCTCTTATTCTATCATTCTAATTTGTCAGAGCTTGTGCTGGTCCAACACTTTCTTTTTTTTTTTTTCCAAATGAGCTTTGTGCAGTCTCAGTGTAAAAACCCAGTCAATATAGATAATACTGACTCGTTAAAAATGGTTTTCTTATCTTACAGCCCTTCACATTATCACTAACAGTTGCTATACCCGCAGTAGAATCACATTTTTGAGCAAGCACTACAGTGTCAGCTTTCACCCAGCCTGTATATACCTCCGAAGAAAAATTTCAAGAGTCATATGAGCAGTTCAGGATCAAACAGTCTAAGTCTCAGAACCCTGAATAGCTCACTCTACTCTGCTCTCTCCATACAGTGGACCTTTATGGCTCAACTTTTTCCAATTCACAATTTCCTCACTATGTTTGCTCAGGTTGAGTCGGAGGTCCAAGAGTTTTTTTGTGCTGCTGCTAAAATGAGTCAATATGGAGGAGACATTTGGATGGGTTTTGCAGACCTCAATTACTGCCAGAGAACAACTAAATATTGGAGGGTATCAAGATGAGACTGCAGGTGGATGAAAGAAGAATCACTCAGAAATTCTCTTTTTAAACCTGAACCAGAGTGGAAAGAGGAGGTTAAGGAGCTGAAGACCATGTCAGTATTTTATGAGGATGGATTCAAAGAAAGCCGACTGGTGGTGTACATGTGTTATTGCTCTCTATGAGTAATAACACAGAACAAACTGATGGAGGTTGGCCAGCGTGGAACACAATGTCTCACATCGCCTTGAATTCTTGACTGGAATAAACAAACTCAGAGGAGTTCCTGGAAGTTGAAAGCTCTATTCAGTAGTACACAAATGATCTGCGTTAAAGAGAATATGGCCCTGGCATGACATATATAAAAAAACAAAACAAGAACATCATCTTCCAGGTTTTTTAGTCAATAAAAAAATACACTCTGGCCAGGGACATAGTAGAAAACAAACATTAAGACGTGTATCTCGTCTTAAAAGGAAACTGCTGTAGATCACTATTGTACTTACATAAAGTTTGGGAAAGAAAGAAAGTTTGCATGTAACATGGATCTGATTTTGTAGTCCTTTGTAAGGGTAAAACTATGAAAGATTTTCCCTAATTCTGTTTCTCCTTCGTGCAACTCAATATTTTTTGTTAAAGTTGCTAAATGCCCAAGTGTTCAAAATGGAAATGAGCCAGCATTCCAGTGTTTTGTTGATGGGAACAACTTCCTTCTGCGTCCTTTCCCCAAAGCCATCTGAATTGTTGTTTTCCCTTAACATTACGATGACATGGTTTTCGGTAAAGTATCTGAAGTATGTTTTGACTTAATAGGTTATATGTTGAAACGGCAGTGTTTTTGATATGTTAAATCAGCAGAATGCCCTTTCAAATACAGGACATGAGATTTAAGATGTATAACTTTTATAAATGAAAATAGGCTGCGACAAATTAGCAAACTGGAGGAGAAAATAGCAGAGTAACACTCTATCTTGGTCACCTCCCTAATGAATAAACAGGAGAGGAAAAAGGTTTAGGAACAGCTCTGGATTTGGAGAGGGAACACAAAGAGAGGTGGAGCACAGGGAAAAGAAACTCAACCTGAAAAGATGTTCTTTTCAGGGGGGAAGAGGACCTATGAGAATAAAATGAAGCTAATGGAACGTATATAGAAAATGGGCGGAAAATACTGATGGAGGAAGACAGGAGAGGAAAACAGTACAAACAACATTAATTCATTGTTTTCAGACTTATGTGATTTATATGATTACCGTGTTGATTGTGAGATTCTTTTGATTACATTAGAAACAAAGTGGATTAACTTGCATTTTCAAGTCAGTTAATCACTTATGGTATGTATTAAGATTGAAAGCTACAAGCTAATGTGAAAAAGTCTTCTTAGTGCTATCAAAGCAGATAGAAGAAGCAAGCAATCCTAGTTGTGAGGGTTGAGTATGAATACAAATCCACTCATTTGTATTCATACTCAACCCTCTTTTAGTTATATTCACATTTACTGCTATATTATTGTTCCAAATAAGAAATGACAAAATTGCCATATTCATCTAGCTACAGCAGCACACTGTTCCTGATTGTCTACACTGTTGTATGTATAATAAAACATATACCAGACAAATACTTCCTATAAGGTGAGCCCCTGGGACAGTGTAAGTTTTTTGTGCTATTCAGCCACATATACTTTTTTCCTCATTGCTCACATCGATAAAATTCTATGCTGCTCTGTGGGGGCTATAGTAAATATAATTAGCTCATTATTTTCACAGTCGGGGACATCAACTATTGAAACCAGAGCTGCCTGAAACAACCCTAAAAATTTGATTAAAATTTCAGGAAATATTATAACAGTAATTCATGCAACACATAAGAGGGTAAAAATCTGGGAAATTATGGTTTTGTGTTGGTGGCCACAGGTTTCAATAATGGAAATGTGAAAGTGGATTTTTTCTCACATATATTTCACACAAATATATTTCCCACAGAGAGCTCACCTTTGGTGTTTTGCTGTTGGCCAGGGACCAGCTCCACTGCAGCAGTTGAAGTCAGGGTGTCTTGAACAATGGTAGCTTTATTGCAGCTGTTTCCTCAGCAGCATTCCTCAGCCCAGCTGTGGATTTCAACCAATGATCTGCCTCTCTAAAGTCAAGGCTGCTGAGTAACATGAAGGGTTTGCTGACTGGGGAATGAGCACGGCTGCTGTTCAGAGAACCGACATTACCGGCCAGACTGTAGCTGTCCACTTTATTTGGATGTGAATCAGTGCCCACGCGGCATGTATGAGAAGGATGTTATTTGAAAGAACACACAATGATATACTGTGGGAAACAGAAACTCAGCACCCCCTGGTGTCAAGAAGGAGGCTCATAGTGCCTGTGTTATCTGTCCCAGTTCACACTGCAACAAACACAAATACACAATTAGACATTCGTGGAAATTGTTCTTGAATGGAAATTAATGGCTGCATATCAAAGGTAGCCTACAACAATATGTAGATATAGAGTTAATTCATATTTCGTTACGTTTCTTCTTTATATTTTTTAAATAATTACCTTTATTTTTTAATTAACGCATAATGTGTCTACGTTGTTTTCAAACATTATGCTGAATTCCTTTTCTGCTGTGTATGTGCACCTTGAGGTCTATTTGCTGTTATTCCCTGTTGTGAGATAGTATACAGTGTTTAGATACATGAAATAAATAAAAAAAATAATAATAGTAAAAGACAACAACAGGAAATAAACAAACAAACTGATAAATAAATAAATATACAACCTATTTTGGGAAAATGTTTTATAGGCTGCGATTGGACAGAGGACTGTGTGATGAGGTTTTTTTTGGTTAAAAAAGATAAAATAAATATGAAATAAATAAAATACGATCGGATATTTAATATTGAAGACCTCGAACATTCGGAAATGTGATCTTGCTTTCAAAATAAAGAAAAACATCCAAAAGGTATAACCATAATTTTATTTCAAGGGGTAATGAATACAGTGTGATAAAAAGCAATTTCTTTTCTCTGATATTGCTAATTTAATACCCGCTTTGTGTGAGCTATACATTTTAAACGCGCCTTTTGCCGACTAACATAATTTATTCTGAAAGTCATCGAGCGGAAGCCAACCTGCCCACGCAGTGCAGTTAACTTCTCCAGCTCGTGCCGTGAACACGTTTTAGCGCCCTGAGGGGACATCTGACCAGCTCCAGGTAAAAACCTACCTGTCGGGACGATGCTATGACCCCGGACACCAACAAGTTCACCGTCAGACTGAACCGGTTTTCCGCGCAGTCCGCCCTCCGTTTGACCTGGTTTCGTTAGCTCAACGTCCCGTCATGTGGGTTTTCGGTTACGGCTCCCTGATCTGGAAAGTGGACTTTCCTTACGAAGAGAAGAGGATCGGATTCATTAAAGGCTTCAGTCGTCGGTTCTGGCAGGGCAGCACCGACCACCGGGGAGTACCGGGGAAGGTGAGTTCACGGTACCTGATGTAACGCTGCCATTAAAAAGACCGGGACGGTCTGTGTTGCGTTCAGGGCAGTCCAGTAGAGATGAAACATCATCCCCCCCTCACCGTGTGATTTAGTGACTGAAACTGGATGAAGTAAAGAGTAAATGGCTTAAATCTGCGTAAACACAGTTAGATACTCCCAAATTTGGCAGGAAAGTCTGCTGGCAGTTGGCCATGCATAAACACACCACACTATGCATGTATAGCACTAATGCAACCAACATTAAAAGTAAAGTTATCACAGGAAATGGAAGATTAATTATGTGATTTATTTTCATATTATTTTTAAGATTAATTAAAGCTTTTGACTGCTATTATTGGGTTTTACAGCTATTTATTTCAGGGTATATGCCTTTTATATGATTCCCATAGTCTGTTTTGTTGCACGCCTCACTTTGTTGCTTTTTCCTCTGTTTGTGTCTTTTACAGCCCGGCCGAGTGGTGACACTGGTGGAGGATCCTGAGGTAAGACATCCCCCTCCTAAATTTAATGGTTGGCTGCATATTGTGATGATAGAGATTCAGTGAATTGTTACTTTCAATATTGATCGAGCTCAGAGTATTTTCAGATAAATGCCATCAAATGGCAAGTTTTGTTTTGACCAAGCTAACAGTCCAAAACCTAAACCTCTGGAGAAGCTGGTTAATGGGTTATTGAAATGTTATTAATCAATTTATCATTCATTGGTTTCCATCATTTATTACTTAAAAATTTAACAAGATGCACGCACACTATATACCTTTTTATTTGAAACCTAGCTTCTCTCGGCAACTGATAACACAAATACTTATGATGTTCATTAAATTAGGTGCCACAAAGGTTATATTGTTATTGGAGGAGAGGCCATGAGAAGGGGCACAGCAAACAAAATCATGTTTTATTTATACAATGATAATTAGATTGTCACCACCTGAGGATCATAATTCACCCACCTTGTCATTTATCACTGTATTAGTATGTACAATTAACAGAAGATTTGCACTGTGGAGGCCAACAGACTACAAAGGACAGAAAGAAGGCGGCATTTTATACATCTGAATTTAAGGAAAGGACGGTGCAGTGCAATGTGACCTTGGATAAGGGATCATTTGTTGTAGTTGATGGGGAAGATAAAGAGTGATACGGAGTGTGTCCTGTGATGTAGTGACAACATGATATGCCTCCAGAAAACTTGAATTACGAGGTGACTGATGACTATCTTAAAAGCATTATTGGTGAGTGTGAAATAACCATTCATCATCTTTCTGAAGCGAGTCAGATGCCACGATCTCATCCACAGGACACAAACAGAGGTCTGACAAAAACTCAAGGTTATTAACATTAACACTGAAAATAAACTAAGTCCTGTTGATAACAACTAGGATTGCTGCCTATTTTAATTATTGATTACAGTGCTGATTAGTTTCTATTTTAATGAATTGCTTTGTGGATTAAATATGAAATAAAAGTCCAAAAACCAATAAGTTCTGAGAAGCTGGTGCCAGTGATGCATTTACACATTTTTTCAAGTCTTGTCACTTGTATAATTTGGAAAAAATAAAAGGACTTTTACTTCCAGAGTATCTGTTTGAAGTTCATCAGTTTTCTTTTGAAGATATCCCCATCCTTTTCTCAGCTTTTCCTCTTTGTTTCCAGGGGTGTGTTTGGGGCGTTGCCTATAAGCTGCCGAGGGGCCGGGAGCAGGAAGTGAAGAGCTACCTCGACCACAGAGAAAAAGGAGGTTATCAAGTCATCACGGTGACCTTTCACCCCCGTCCGCCTCTCTCTCCCCCTCCCGACCAGACGCTGCTCTACGTTGGTTCTCAGGACAATCCAGACTACCTCGGCCCAGCCCCTCTGGAGGAGATAGCCAACCAGATCATCAGCTCTACCGGTCCGAGCGGCCAAAATACAGAGTACCTGTTTCAGCTTGCTGACGCTTTGAGGACAATTCTGCCAGAGGATTCAGATGCTCACCTGTTTTCTCTAGAAACCTTGGTGAGAGAAAGACTACAAAGTGAGCAGAAACATTCACACACACAAACAGGTTGATTGTGATTAAATTATTAATGAATAATCAATGATATATTCAGATGGGATTTGGCAAATAATCTCAGGGTTTAAATTACACATGGAGCCAATTGGGATATTTAAGTTTTTCCAAAAATGTGTTGGAAAAGTCTGTTTCATCTATGTGTTAAAAAAGAGAAACAGAAACAGAAATAGAAACTTAAAATTCGCTCAGATTCACAGAGGTATGGAAACTGGAATCCAAATTACAAATTGGATGATCGCAAATGCTCTGAAGAAACACACAGGCTTACTCAGTGGACTATCACCACAAGGGAAGAATGTTTTTAATGTGAATGACACATTTGGTCCATTTTTTGTTTTTAAGGCACTTAAACATATGCATGCACTGCTATCCCAAGTGGAGTTAAATGTAGGGCCTATGAGAAGTTTCATCTTGTGAAAAAAATTGAATTAAGAGCAGTTCTGTCAGAGTTAAAACCACTGTAAACTCAGTTTACTATTTCTGTATGACATTAAATATGTACGACAAAATACACAACAGTGCAGGAAAAATCTTTATGAAAGTTCAACCGTCACACACTGAGGTAATCTGATTCATCAGGATTTATTGGGCGGGGTTTAATCAGATATGCTGGTGACAAGCAAAAAACTTCACAGCCGTTATCACATTTTGAATTACGTGTTGCTAAGTCCGGATTGTTGCAAGTATTTCATACGTGCTCTTTCTGACTGAACCGTGGAGGAAAGTTTAGAGAAAAAGAATACAGAGAAATCTCATTCGGTAGAATGTGCCACAGACAAGGCCAAGCTCAGGCATTTTGCTGCGTTGTCCTTTCTTTCTATTGATTGGAAATGAAAGACTGGGGAAAAAAATAAAAGTACTAGAGCAAATAACTTTTGTCACCTTTTGTGGGAGGAGTTCATCATTTAACATGATTAAAAAATGTGTGTTTGGGTGGAAAATCCAGTTCTGATAAATAGTCGGCATCTCTCTTCCTGATAAGAAAAGCAAATTTCTGGGAAGGTTGTCACATTGTTGTAATCATGTAGTCAAGTTCTCAAATGCACTTTCTTTATCCCAGATTGTATATACCTTGTTTCAGTATGTGTACCTTGGTGTTACAGCGACTACTATCAACTACTTTTCATTCTGCCAGCCCACGTCTCTGAGCAAACATATCAGTGTTTCAGCACAGAGAACACATCAAAGTCCACAGCACTACATCAGAAAAAAAAAAATAAATAAATCAACATGCAGAATAAAAATGGTGACAGGTCTCGGTGTGGTACCTCCCTTCTTTAAACACACACATGCTCGCACTTGTATCAGTCGCAGCTGGTTACCAGTGTCTGTAGCATCTGTACAACACAAAACTAAAAGTTCTCACTGTGGAAACGCAACAAAACCGCAATCATCTGGCCCACAATATGTTCAAGCTCTCTGGCTCTGTGCTGGGCGTAATCTGCTATGAATGCCCACAGTGTGTGAAATACATCAAATGTAGTAAAATGCAGGTTTGACACCCCCCCCAGAATGAAATATATCTCATTTCACAAATGATGAAATTAATTTATTTAACTGAACCAAGCTACTGCATCATACAACACAGTGATTTGGAAGGTACATGATATAACATTAATATAGCATTATATATTTTATTACTCATTATACTTGTATGTATGCTTATAAATGTGATATACATTGACATCAATTGAATTATTAGATTCATTTATAATATATATAGTATAATGAACATCATCAGTGTGTAGAATTATTCATGTAATTTAATATTTCTACGTATTTATATATGCTTTTTAATGTTATAAAATAATGGACAGATCCAGCTTTTTACATATTATTTAAAAATCCTTAAAAGTAGATAGAGTGAAATGCTTTGAAATTGTGATACAGATGTATCTGGCAGATGTGATTTTCTATAACAAAAATAAATCTAAATGGTGGTTATCTCTGAAGGTGGCCGCCTCTGAGGCTGTTGAGTTACTTGGTTAGAAAAAAAATAAACATACTAATGGAGTTAGATGCCTGAAGCCGACGTGAACGGGACTACTTTCCTGTTGAGTTTACTAAAGGCCAACGTTGGCATGTGAGGTTATAGAGGCAGGGCTCTCAGCCGCTGCAAGATTATCAGATATTCTTTTAACAGGCTGCACAGAGGACTGGAGTTCCCAACAGTGTTACGAGATGGACCTGGTCAGGCGGTCTGTAGAGGACCTGGGAAGGCAGCTGGCTGTTTAGGCGTAGTAGCAGGGTGACACCAGCAGGTCTGTGAGCACCAGCAGCTGATCGTCGGTGAAGCGCTGTCGATGCTCCTGCCAATTATCGTGGTGAGTACGCCTGAACTCAGAAAGAGTCTTCTTCACCGTCATCTTGGGACAGAAGCACATAATCGGATGAAAGACTGAATTACTGACACACCACAAAGCTCGCTGTCCTCTCCCTCAGGATAATTCCACATACTAATACTGAAGTTCACTATGTTTATACTACTCAATAATTACAAAGATATATATAATATTTGGTAATAATTTGTTGCTTTGTTTTCATGCTGCATAAGAGTACATGAAATAATTAAGACTGGCGCAACCTCAACCTAGAACATTAAAGTCCTTCTTGCTTATTACTGCATCAGTAATAATGATCCAATTATATGATTAAATGACAAGAGGGGCCTATGATGTGTACTTCTACTCGCGATACTTTAGCTATAGGTGTTAATCTGATTATTTCATCCATCATAAAGTCAGAAAATTGGAAATCAGGCCAAATATAAATCAAATGATTTTTTTCTGTGACAACAGAAATATAATTAAATAATCCATCACAAAGTTAGTAAAACTCAAACAGATCAAAATTAAAAAGCCCTTCAGCTGCCCAGGTTTGTATTTATTGAATCATAAATCAAAGTTCAGTTATTAATATTTATAAAATGCAATTTATACAAATAAGTAACACAATTCAGATATTCTGTTTTCCCTGAGACCTGAATAACAAGAGGACAGACATTAGTTCTCAACTGTAAATGAGTAACATGTAACATGTTCCTGTTTAAAATATATATGTGTGTGTTCATTTTGGTTTTGAAACCATTTTTACTTCTAACCTGAATAAAAGCTTATTGTATTGATTAAACAGTACAACAGAAATTATTCCTATGCTCCTCTATCTCTCTTGGACTGAAAATGTACATTTAAAAGTGAATTCATTGTTTATCAGAATTAGGACATTCTCATTAAACTCCACATTAAACTCCCTCTTTGAGGAGGATTTTGATAGCTCCTTCTCTTGCTTCATTTAAAAAAAAGTTAAGAGCACATAACAGCTCTTGATAACTGCCACTATCTATTCTTTTAATAGGAGTTACCCTTAAGTTTAATAGTGGAAGTGGAGCCTGGCTGAATGTGACTTGCAAAGTAAATGTTTCCTGCTTGAAGCGGTAAAACAAAATTGCTGCCACTTGCTGATATGGAGATGCACAACGTGCAACACTGTGTAGAATCCGACGGCAGCTGACAATCTGTCCTTGCTTTGGTCTCGTTTGTTTACATTAATTAAAAACGAATGAGGTCACAATAATTTATTTATGTCAAAATGCCAGATATAACAATTTAAATAGGCAACAGAGAAATTATTCAAAGCAAAATAAGTTTGGAGTGAAAAGTTGGCATGGTTCAACAAGGACACAAAATCAGGCAATTAAAATGATGATCACTATAACCATACCTATAAAAACTATAAAAAGGATGTAGGGATGATTTAAACATGGAGTGCGTAGATTTTACATTATAGCCTTCAAAAAAAAAAAAAAAAACACGATTAAATGAGATTTTAAGGTACGCAATCAGGCACCTCTGGCCTGACAAGCAAAAGTGATTGTAATTAAAGAATAGTGTCTTTTAATAATCTGCGATTGTTATGTAGAATTTCTTTCCAAGAATCTTTGTAACAGAAGCTAATTCATCTACTTGCAAATGCATTTTTTAACTGTATCCAGTTCTATTTTCTCTCTCATCTCTTTCACTTTGCAACAAGAGGAAGACTAAATTATTATCATCATCGGCTCCCATCGCTGTAATGTATTATTCGAACTTTGCACTATGGATTACATTTTATGTCTTCTTCATGCCTGAAGTAAAGCCAAAGACACAATTTTCTCCTCAGTTGGACAATGAAATTATATTCTTTCAGCTCAAACTGTGTTGAGCGAGCTGTTTGTATACGAGTGTGTGTGTCATGTGTGTTTATATACCTCTATAGGCTGAGGGTCGTTGAGATGGTCGCTCAGGTCCATCAGTATCTGAGGCATCCAGTCTGGGACGTCATAGGGGCTTGAAAGGATGCACGCACTGAGGCCAAGCACTCCAGCATGGCGCCGCACCAAGTCTGTACACACACACACACACACACAGACATATTGATGTGCTCGTCACAATCACAGTAAGCCAATAACAGTAATACTTGCCCTAATACCCTTTCTTCTCTCAGGAGAATTGTGAACCTTGAAATAGTTATGGCCATTTTCACTCCCCATTTATGTGTGTGTCTGTGTGCGTGCGCACGTGCATGAGTGAGTGAGTGTGTACCTGTGGAGGCCAGTTCTCCTCGGGCCTTGGGGAGGTGAGTCTGACTCAGCGTCTGGAGCTGTGTCTGCAGACTGGAGTCCAGCGGGAAGAACTGGCACTGCAGTAAACCACTGAGGGTGGTGCCTGCCATGTCCCTCACCTACAGGGAGTAAGAGGAGAGGGAGGGGAGGGAGGGATGTGCAGGAAGGAGAGCGAAAGAGTCAGAGTGAAAAGAGAAAAAAAAGAGACCTGTGAAGATCAGAACCGACAGTTTTAGGGCAGTTTTTGGCGAGAAACGCACAAGCAATTTGTTCAAAATGGTGAGTGCAAGGAGATCGTGGGAAAGCGAGGTGCATGGGACAGAGATGAGCAGATGAGAAGAAGGAGGAGGAGGAGGAGGAGGAGGAGGGATGCTGAGTTGAGCTGAGGTAAAATTCACTTGCAGTACATCACTGCCTTCCTGGATCACTTTGCTTAAATTATGAATAAGCACTGAGTGACAGCTGATGCACTGAAACAGACAATGATACAAGGCCAACACATTCGCCAGCTGTACACTTACAGAGTTTACAAAATATTAAGCACAGCAACTGTTTTTGTAATTCAGACATCTTGGTCGAAGGATAGTGCTTATCGATTTTCACCTGCGCATCCAGATCAATGGAAGGAGACAGATTGAATAAGGTTTTAAAAGCAAAGACATGAGTGAAACATATTGGCCAAAAGATGACACGACTCAATATTCGAAGAGACCTGTGCACAAGTAATAAAGTTGGCTTTATTGAATTCGATAAAAACACATTAATAATTAATTAACAGAGCAACAGTTAGCCAATATTAACAGTTAAAGCAAATGAGCACTGAGGTAGTGGATCATTTTAAGCATTTACTGTGAATAGAAAATACGGATTAAGATGTAGTGTGGAGAGTCAAGGGGACAGTAAGTGGCCATTTATTATCCCCTGGCAATTATACCTTGCGGAGCAGCGAAGGCTGTGTTAGACCAACGCTTGCTGCCTTTTTGCGCATACATTACCTCGAGCTGCTCGTCAAACAACAGCTGCATCACCAGCTTTCGGATGCGGAACACCTCAGCAGGCACGCTGAGCAGAGTAAACAAGTTGTAGAAAACCATGATCTGGAGGTAGGTCAGCACTGAGAAGCGTGCATGCCATGATCTGCTGCCAGCCATCTGGAGAGAGGGGGGAGAGAACGAGGGCTGAGCCACAGAGAGACAGGGGAGGGGTGTTTGGTGGACTGGGGTTTCTCCAGATCATGTTTTTATGCAACTTATACAAACAATTTGCTTTTAAAATGTTATGGTTGACATTAGTTATTATGTTGTATGCAAGAGGCTAACATTTTTATCTGCTGAATAATTTGTAGGTCTGTATTCCACCGTAACTTAGTGTGTTAGAATAGCACGCCAACATTTGCTCATTAGCACCAATAACATCACTAAAAGCTGAAGCTGGGGATCACTCAAGCCCTAAGCTCCTCTGGGGACCATGAATGTCTGAACTGACTGGCATTACCATCTACAGAGTCACTTGGAGGCTAAAATCAGGTGATGGTTCCCAGCAGAATTCATCTGAAGCATCTTAAAAGATGCATATGTGTGGGTGGCAATTTTCATAACGAATAGAACATTAGTATAAATGTAAACAAGAAAAATGAAGGCTTATATTTGCTAAGCTGTAGTGGGACCTCAAGTACTCCAACACACAGATGTCAGCGACTTCACAGACGTCACGGGATTTCTCAAAAAGCACCAAAGTCCCGAGTTTCTGGGGACTTAAGAATCATTTAAAGTGCTAGTGTAATCAGCTGTCCCAAACAAGCCCAGATTCCATAGCTGTCTCAGAACAAGACTGTTTCCCTCTGTGCTTCCATCTTATATATATACACAGCATCACACTCAGCATATGGATACGATATATAGATTATCTCCTTGAATGCTCAGCAAGGGAAGCTATTCCTTTAAATAACTGCGCACAACATGATTTATTGCTCCCAGGAGGTTAAAAACAATTAGGTTTGGGTGTCAAGGTGAAACCAAAAACTGTTGCATCGAAGCCCCCAATGGTAAGATTTGAGAGCAGCATTTCTCCACAGGGATGGCACTCATACAAAACACAAAGCAGAAACACTGTGAGCATCACCAAGTAAGCAAATTAAAATAGCAAAGGTTGTTTTTAGTCTAACAACACCTTGGGCTGCATTAAGACCACAACACTGACAGCAGGCAGGTGGGCCAGTGTGTATATATTTGTGTGTGTGTGTTTGTGTGTGCGTATTACGTCTTCCAGCGCTGCCAGAACCAGAGGGATGTGTTCAGGATACAGAAGGCCCTGGGACATGAGAGAGAGACACGTGCGCGCATCCTGCTTCATCTCATCATAGCTCTCATCAATCTCCACCGGGGCGATCTGCAGGGAGAGAGAAACAGTGAGAGAGACGGAGAGAGGTAGGAAGACACACAGTTACACACTTTGAGTAAATGAAGAGAGAAATTGAGTTTAATGGGCAAGTAAGATTGAGTGGGTAATAATGCTGTTCTGGGACCTGTGTGTGTGTTTGTGTGTGTGTACATGTGTGTGCTCTTACCTTGAAGAGCAAAGGCAGGAGCTGTAGCTGCTGCTGAACAGGAGTGGTAAAAGTTCTCCCTGCGCTCACCATCAACCATTTTAACACTGCAAACGGGACACACATAAACACACACATGGACGCATCAAGAAGATTCTGAATTGCTGCCAAATAATAAAAACAGCAGACTTGGTGCTGTGACCTTCCTGCATTGCTCCGGTAATAAAATACAATCTATCATGATTTAGTATCTAATGATTTGGATAATTTCATAACCAGATATTAATCTGTATCAGGCAGGGGGTAATAACAGAAACCGAAACACATGCAAATAATAAGACAAAAGATGAGATCTTTTGTGTGCCATCTTTGGCAAACAGGAATGCGACCATCTGAAAAGGTGCCAGTAAACATTGAATATGAAAGTCGGGCTCTAAAATGAAATATTGTCCTCAAAAATAATGGGATATTCTTTTAATCTCCCATTATTTCTCAGCTCTTTAGAGACAAACCTACTGCCTAGTCAATGTAATAACGTGTTCATGTATTTTGGCACTTCAATTTCAGGTACATTTTTTTTGTAGATTTGACTTTCTTATATGAAGGTCTGAACACAGTTTAAGTGGTTCCTGTACTTCACTAATAAAAATCTGGTGGAAAATATGACTTTTTTTTTGTTGTTGTTGTTAAGCAGAAAGAAGTGAAGTTAAATATGCAAAGGCAGCATTTCTCATTAGCTTTTGTTTGTTTGTTTTTTAAGATTAGTTTTTAGTCCCATCAGTTTACTAAAACCACCAGATCCTCAGTCGAAGCTTACTTAGATACCTCTGGTGATATTTGGCCATGTAGATAGTTTTGGTTTCACGCTTTTTTAGCCTTACACGTTTTCTTCAAGCAGTTTTGTTTCTATTTAAATATTTTAAAATCAATTTTTGTTTCAATGCTGTGAGGACCAACAATGAAAATCTGCACAGTTCTTTGTGAAATAAAATAAAAAATATGCGCATGGTAACATACCACTGGAGGGATGTTTAACCCTTTAATTGAATTTTTACAAAAAGAATAAACAAAACTAACACAATTTATTTCAGTCTAATTCTAACTAAGAGAAAAAAAATTGATTGATTGATTGATTTTGTAGAAATTATGGCAAGAGGGGACCTGTATAAACGGTAATACTAGAGATCACTAGATTTTTTTACTGCAACTTCTTTTTAAAGGCTTTAAATATCTCTTGTAATATCCTTTCATCTACACCTCCAGATTTGAAGAGTGAAATCAATAAGAAGCCACAACTGTTCATTTGTTTCATCTGACTTCAGTGTGTCTGTTTCATCAAGAGTATCCTTGTATTTTTCCCCTCAGTTGCTGCCTGTCCCACACCATGTCCATCCGTCCCACAGTTAACATCCATATTTTACCCGTCTTCAGCAGTTTGACGGCCTGGGTGCGCTCGTCCGTCTCCTGGGTGTTCTCCTCGTGGACGTGGTTGTGGATCTCTGGCTCTGACGTGAGGGGCTTGAGTCGTTCCAGGACCCGAGCGACGAAGTCTGCCACGTGGGGGGAGAAGGTAGGCCGGGTGTGGGGCAGGGCCATGTCTATCATGAAGATATAGGTCAGGACACTGGAGAGAGAGCAAGACAAAGGGAGGGGTGAAGCAGGAGAGGCAGTGGGATTATGGAGGCGAAAGGAAATGAGATAAAGAGAAGGAAGAGTTGCAAACATGTGACAGGAGAAGCTGAGACATCCATACAGACCAATAAAGAGGCTTAAAAGTGAGCAACCCAAACAGAAATAAGTAGATTAACCTATTTAAACACGATTATATAATCCAAATTCATTTTGTACCTGCCAATGCGCTCCCTGACATTCTTATACACCTGGGTGAGTTTGGGCTCCAGGTAAGCCAGCAGCCTGTGCAGCAGTTCAGCAACTCTCCACTGCTGCTGGGCCAGACCTCCCTGAAGCACATACAGCAAACTGACAGAGATGAAGAGAGAGGCAGGATGAGGAGGTGGGGATCACTGTGCTACTGCAGCACCTCAGCTCAACATATGGCAGCTCAGGTTACTACAGCAGAAACCTCAGAAATACCATGTGACATAAACACAGATTCTGTTTGTAGAGTTATTCATGCACATGGATACACACACAAACACACGTACCTGGCGTCCCTGAATGATCCGCCCTCTCCACTGAGTGGACTCTCCATCAACATCTCAAACAGCCAGTGGAGCTTCCTGGGGTCCCGGCCCTCCTATTGGACGGCAGCCAATACAAAATAGGCTCATTTTAAAACTACGATATCAGGTTGTAGTTGCACACTAAGGCACAGCAGACACACATTCCCATCCTTTTACTCGCACTGCAGACAGAGAAAGAAGGTCCCGGTCCTGCACTGTATGTTTTTTCTATTTTATGTATTATAATTTATGTATATAATATACATAACCCATATTCGTGGGTATTTACATATTTTACTATATTATCATTATTATTACATCTGGGGTTCTGGACCAATGTAACTGCATGGCATTTGGTGGTAAATTTCAGTCTGGACCAAAGTTAAGGACCGATCGACATTGGTGCTGTGCTAAAGGCTAAAAATAACAGGAAAGAGTATTTGTGCTGCAAACGTGTTTTTTCAACATCCAATTTTGGCCTGAGTGTTTTTTTTATTGATCTGTCATCCTAATCAGATATTCACTACTTTTTACATGGAAAATAAACACATTCATTCTCAGATTTTTTTAAAGGAGCCCTGAGCTGTGTTTCATATGGAAAATCTGTATGCATGTGACAGACTCACGCTGGCAGTGGCGATGCAGGTGCCCCAGTCTCTGTAGGTTTCTTCTGTGATGTTGGTTAATGCTGTTCTGATCAGAGGACACAAAAGCTGCCATAACCTGTCCACCTGAGAACACACACATACAATAATGAAAGTTTTTATTAATATTGACTTTTCTTATCAAAAAGTAGTGCAGAGTGTATATTTGTTTCTGTGTGTGCACGTCACCAATACCTTGCTGAAACTCCAGAGTTTGCTGCCTCTGATTAATCCTGCAGTAATCTCACACACACAGCGCTGGGAGCTTTCATGGGGGTCGCTGGCGAGCTGCTCTAGGTGAGGCCATAGTAACGGCAAGAACACGTCACCATAGTTACGAAACAGCCCCTGTCAATCAAACATGAGCATGAATGTCGGTTCGACATGGAGAAACCAAGACCTTTTTTTTTTTTTTTTTTCAACCAAAGAAAGACAGATTACAGTCATTTCTTTGAAGCAAGTGAACTGTCAGCTGACTGACGGGGAACAATGAATCACAGCAGTCGATGACACAAATTCCAGCTCGGCTGAGTGAAATTTGGCCTTGGGAAATGGCGGTATGCTGTGTCACTTTTTTGTGAAAGATTTGTCAGATCGATTTAGGCTGAGAGTTTAAACTGCACCTTGAACAGACAGAAGCGACGGGGGTTGAAGCTGTCTTTTCCTTTCCGATCCTCCAGAGAAAGGAACTCTATTAGCTGGTCAATAAACTCTGGGTCCGAGAAATATTCAAAGATGACCTTTTCACCCTGCGTGGCACACAAAGACACACTGAATGTAATAATAGTAATATCGAGGTGTCAGTGAAAGATGTGGTATGAGCAGTTTAAGCATGCACCTCACTCATTTTCTCATACGGCAGGTCATCTTTTGGCTTTTCAGAAGCTGCATAGATCATCATTTCTCTTAAAGGAACAGGAGACAAGGAAGGGGTTGCTCTGATTTATAGATAACAACATAGTGAAAAAAATACGAACACACAGAGTCTTCAAATAAGCAGGAAGGATAAATTAATGATTGGAGAGTCAGTTAGTCAGCAAGCCATCCATGCACAGGCTGATAGCCCCTCTACCTACACATCAATGTTTATATCTAGGCCAGGCTGTAAGTCATTTTGCCGTATCTAGGCCAGGTTGTGACAGGAAGTCAGTTCAACATCTCATCAGATGTAAAGTTAGAGACAGAGCCAAGTATCAAATCAACTAGACAGTTAAGTCCGTCAGCTTTCTAGC
The DNA here is from genome assembly GCA_034769265.1 of Remorina albescens. Classification (NCBI taxonomy): domain Eukaryota; kingdom Metazoa; phylum Chordata; class Actinopteri; order Carangiformes; family Echeneidae; genus Remorina; species Remorina albescens. Next base: position 5,099,323 of record CM068480.1, read on the forward strand.
TCAATCCAACCAAGCAGTTAATCAGCCTCCCACTTTCTTAATCCTCCACCTAAATGCCCTCTCCATCTCTTTACCCCGGCCATGAGTAGTAGCCCCAATGTGTTTTCTCCACATAGTGCTGATTGTCCCACTGGTCCTGACTAACAGGCAGGTTGTTGCTGTCGTACTGCAGCCAGCGATTCCCCTCGCGGTCACCTACACAAAAACCATCAGGTTCCTCTTGACCACCTGAAAACACAACACAAATTTAGATCAGAGCAGAATTTCTCATTAGCTTGGTTTTAAATTTCAATCCATTTATTTTCTAATCAATAGCCAATATAGCAGCATATTCTGTCCATTTTGTTTAATTTCACTGGGAAATTGCTAAATTAGTCCGTAATAAAGATGTTTTTCCTTACAGACACGACAACTACCAGTAGTGATAGTATATATGATTGCGTGTGTTGTGCGTGTGCATGCACACTGACTGAGATTGGACGGTTTCACTGCCACTTTCTTTCTTGGTCTTTTCAGCTGCTTCAGGATGCCAGCCATTGCTGAGATTGCCACCTGAGAGAGAAAAAGGATGAAGCCGCATATTAGGAGAGAAGTTTTCCATTTTCCTAACTGTTCCCAGAGCTGACGCCACAAGTGACCCCCAGCTACAATTACACCCAGACCTACAGGTAACACACTTTAATTGGAGCCCCATGAAAACACATTGGCTGCTCTGAGTTTCATCTAAAGGACCTCAAATATTAAAAGAGTTGTCTTGATCTGTGTCCTGATCGAGATAGTTGGCTGGAATATGCACTGCTAACTCTCAGTTTTACTTTAATCTCCTATATTGCAGCTATGATTGCTTATACTGCTCATGTTGTTCAGCTACTCGAACCTGCCTTTTCTCACACAGTCCCCTTTGGCAAATCGATGTCAATGATCAATTGATCAAATCATGTGTGTATTATGCTTTTATTTTGCACCTTGGCTGCAAAGACAATTTTACAATCAATTGTACACTTGGAAGCAGACGAATGACAATTTAAATCCCAGCTGTTTCCCTAATCAGTGCTACACACTGATTTTACACAGATGTAGACCATGTTTTCACTCCAGAAAAGGTAAAAAATTATGAATGGTGGGGGGAAAAGCAGCGAGCGTACTAAAAAAGGCTTGATTGTTGAGTGTGCTGTTGATGCATACTATTGTCTCACAATACAATGCACTAATTGTGCTGCCTGTGCCAACTCCAAAGACGCTGATTGGCTCTCTCTCCTTCCAGAGCATGTGATTCTTTCACAAACCCGTACTTAAATAAATTGGACTATGCAGGAAATCTTTCAAAAGACTGTGTGCAGCTTCTTCTCTTTGCCTCACAGCTTCTTGACAGTACATCTGCAACTCAGAGACTGAACTTGAAAACAGTTGTAGGCAGAAACCTAAATGTACAAGCTTACAAAACTAACACTGAATGTGTGATATAATACTCCACGTAAAGGCAATTCTCCACTCAGAGCTGGGTTATGCAAACAAAATGTTGAGGAGGCCTTGGAAAATGAAAAAAGTACTAAATCTTTAGAAATGCATTGAGCTTTCGCTTTGTAGAGTATCAACAGAAGACACGATATGACTGACAGTCAAATGTACATCTATTTTAACATTTCCTGGTATGCTGTCCTCCTGCGTACTAACCGTACGAACAGTACACCACAGAAATGATTATGTAGTAACATACTTAGGAAACAGAATCTGTATTTAAGCCGTACACCTCCATGTCCAAGTAAATCAAATAACATCAGTGAAATCTTTCTTTTCTGGCAATCTTCTACCATGAGGTTTTAGTGTGGATTGGATGTAACAACTAGGAGAAGTTTTCGGTCCATATGACCCGGTGTAACATCAAACACTGTGCCATTAAACAGACACACGAGATGCACACATAGCAGCAGACCTTGCGTATGCTGATGGAGTCGTGTATGAGGCTCTGTGTGAAGTAGAGGACGGCGTCAGGGGGCAGCGGGTGATCGTCTCTCAGCAGGAGAGACAGCAGGTCAGTGGCCATGTGTTCAAATTTCCAGGGCCTTTAACAGAAGGAAACAGACCCGCACATTAGGAACGCTGTGATAATGTTAGTGATAAAACAACAGGAAGTTTAAATGTATAAGTTCAAAGCTGTACAGCACGGGAGAAGGAAAGTGCTGTTGCAACTGCTACTGGTTGGGGTCCCTTGTGTCCCTTTTTGTACTGAACTAATACTGTATGAAATGACTATAATTTGTACGAATGCATATCTTTTTACACACATTCATACACATATAAGAAGAGCATATAAAATTAAAAACCTACAGGTCTCCGTCTTCAAGGCAATCCAAGAGGTCATTGACCAGTTTCTCATATTTCCTTCAAAAAAATAAAATAGGTGTTACTCATTGATAAGATGAGCATTAAATCAGTGATAGAATGGTTTGTTGCTCCTACCTTGCAGCAACCACATTTTTGATTCGCTGACGCTTAAGCCCCTCTTTCAGCTCTTCTGGACTTGGTGCCTCTAAGCAAGGCATGGGATTTTGAGACCGTGTAATTTGATTGGCTATCTCTACACATTTCTCCGACACCTAAAAGTAGAATTGGACAAAGGGGGAGCAGTGGGAAACTTAAAAAAAAAAAAAGGATGAAATGAGCAGAAAATATTGTTAATGGGCATGTTGCTCACTGTAAAATAGATCCCGATGGTGTCGTGCTGTCGATGGATCCTGTCAGTGATGTCGTCCAGCAGTTGGCCAATGGAGGGCTTCTCCAGGGTCATCGAGGGCGACAGGCCGCAGCGGACAAGGGCGGGCCACACCTCCCCCACACAGTCCCAGTCCCTGACACTGGCCAAACACACTCCACTATGCATGCCCAGAAGGCAGTAGAGAGCACCCTGAGCAACACACACACACAAACACAGAATAAAAACAAAACAACACTTTATTATTGCAGGGAATTGAGGAGACAGCTACGGTGATATAAACATTGAAAGAAAAAAGAAAATGGCTGGTATATATTTGCAGCTCAAACGATCTGCATTCATGCAATCCTTGCAGTTCATAAAGTCAGGAAATGTCAGGACCACATCGTATTGATGTGTTTGGCATTTGTGTTCAGGCTGCCATCAGTGAAGTATTTCTCCTGAACAACAGCAATTAAAATGCCACAGCATGATGTGAATAATAGAAACCTGGGAACCAGACATAAACCTCACTGATCTCAGTAGCTGCACTGGCAGCATATTAATCCAGTCGTTACAGATAAATGGAGGTTACATGAATGTGTTCACTGTTAACTACGCACAAGAAATGTTTTCTTTTCTGCAGTGCAAAAGCTGCTTAATGACACTTATGCCTGTTTAAAGGTGATTAAAAACACATCACTTAATGAATCCTTCCCTGACAAGTGTCTTCTGGTAAAGTCCCCGCTGAGTCATCCTGCTTGAAACAGCATCTCTTGTAAATGTAAACAATAAGTCTTCAGCCATAAATCTGTCATCTTGTATTTTACTATGAAGCAAAAATCCTACATCTCACACGTGTTTTTATGTGGCTCCTTCAAGGATTTCGAGAGATTTGGTATAAGTAAATGTAAATTCCCTGACCCCATCACTGCCGGTGTCCAGTCTAGCCCTCGGGAAAGTCAGGGGGTCTCAGGCTACCCGACTCTGCCTTCAGTACGAAAGGCCAAAGGTAACCAGTGCAGGGAGGGCCCACACTTCAGCACCACGGACAGTGTTCAGTGTGAACAACTGTGTGTGTTACTGTGCTGTGCTTGTGTGTCAGAGTGTGTATGTGTGAAGTACCTTGAACTGCTGTTGGGTGCTGCTGGTGTTTTGTGGTGAGAGCAGTTGTAGGATTCGGGGAATTAAGTCTCTGTAGGAAAAACTAAAGGTTCCCAATGCAGTTGTCAGCACATTCTGGGCCCTGCTGCGTACCTGCAAAGGACACACACGCACATACACACACACACACACACGCACACACACACAGATGTAAATACATAGAGTCTCAATTAATTTTTATTTCATATGACACATTTATGTTAATGCCGTCAGTGCAACAGGATATTGCACCAGCAGATGCTCTGATTGTATTTGTCTCATTAAAAGAAAGGAATGACTTGATTAATGTGTGTTTGTCAGTTTTACCTGGCTGTATGTGCTGGTAGAAAGGAGCAGCAGATCACAGAGCAGCTCCTGATGAACCACTTTATATTCACTGCCCTCAACAACAAGCTTCCTCATCTGTTCAAACAGAAATGCAGTCTTCAAATATTACGAAAACAGCAGCATATGTTTTATTTTACGTGCGTTTGATTACAGCCCCGCGTGTGACCGTGCACAAAACGCGCATCCTGTCAAACTAACCTCATGCTGGAGTAAAACCCGGTCAATAAGCAGAGCTCTAATGTGCTGCTTTTTCCCATGAAGCTGTGGGAAAAAAACAGGTCACATACTTAAATCACCTCACACGTGACAACAATCAGCGGCCTTGTATTTTTCTTTTTTTTTCCCCAGCTCACCCTGTTTTCCATGGACTTCTTGACAAGAGTGAAGCTTTTCCAGCGTGAGTCAAACTCCTTCTTGTGAGTGCCTCGGAAAAACATGAGGTCACTGATGATCTGTTGTCAAGACAGTCAGAAAAAGGGCTCTGTGAGACCTTCATAGATCTACCATAGTGTAAAATCAAAGCATTAAAAAAGAAAAAAAAAATAAAACACAAGGTCTGCACACCTTAATGGTGACAAACAGTGACTTTGTGTCATCCTCAGAGTGCTCCAGGATGTGATCTGGGTTGGAAGATAGGGAGACGAATTAATTGTGCATTACAATCACATCCCAAATGGAGTGAGGCGTTATGAGCTGGAGTGTATCAGAGCTAAAATCTTCACTCACGTAGCAGCCGTCTCATAGTTTGGCAGATGGACGCTCTATAGTTCTCCCGTGAATCATCTGGACGGGAGGAAACACACAGATGCCTCGTATGGACACAGAATACAAGATGAGAGTCCTTATTGCCCACAGAAACTGCTGGGAGAGTGACTTATCCGTGTGTGTGTGTGTGTGTGTGTGGGTGGCTGCATGTGTTTTCTTACTGTAGTTGACGCCTATATATAGCTTGATCTCCCCTAGATCCACCATGGTGGGCACCCTGAGAAGAACCAAGATATAAGGAGCAAAACGTGACTGAAAGTGTGTGTTTATAGTGTGTATTGTATGCGTGTGAGTCACTGCGGGTCTCACAGGTCAGATATGTGTGGCCCATCCAAAGGGGGCAGCATGCTCCCGGCTCCAAGAAGGCAGTGCTGCACTATGGCCAGACTCTGCAACAGCTCCTCCCTGTGAATCAGGCTGCACATTACAGTTGCTCCATCGCAGTGTGTGTGTGTGCGTGTGTGTTTTTGTGTGTGTTGGTCTCTTGGGCTGCTAAATTAAAGTTTTCCCTGTCTGAGACTTCAACAAAGGCAATAAGACGGATATAAAAAACAGATGTTAAACTTCAAATTCTTTTTTTTCCCCTTTTTTTTTGGGCTGCTTGGACAAATCTCATTTACCAGGAATGACTGGTGGTGATTTTCTTTGTTTTATTTGTGCCCTTGCCTGATTACATCTAAAATTAGACACTAAGGAAAAGACACCAAACCTGCTCATTGGCTGATCTCCAGAGACGTGGCCCTTGATTCGCTCCAGCTCTGGGTGCAGGAGGCAGGACAACAGCTGGAAAACAAAGTTCTCCTCCTCCATAGTAGGCACGTGCCAACACACACCCAAGGCTGCCACATCTCCGGCTCTGCCCCAGTCCTGCAGAGAGAAAGAGTGGTAGAAAGAGAGAGCAATGCTGCCCCTTTTCCACTGGAAACAGCTGGCAGGAAAACCAGAACAATCAATCCACCTCAAAACCTCAGAGCAGTGTCGTTGTCTGGTGTCCGATTATATGAAACACATTTAAAGAGTAAGAACTAAACAATGGGGAGAAGAAAACACATTTCACAACGTTCTGATCTACTTTTATGACAGATTAACAGATGAGACCAATTTCAAAGAAAATCACGTGCAAATAAACTACAAAATCGACGGCCATGAACTGATGAGATGAAAAAAAGCAGAAATATTTTCAAAGCTCTGGAGAAAAAAAAATATTCTTGAGATGCTTTTCTTGTGGAGGACTAAAGAAACACTGCAGGGCAAGTGGCTCAGTTGGTTTCCTGCTTCCACGAAATAAAACAGACAGAATGATATCTTAGCCTGTATTTAACAACCTTAAAGGAATGTTATCCAACTTTTATAAGAAGGACTTTACATTTTTTATTCCTCTCTATCAAAAATAAATGCCCTGTTTACAAGTGTTTAGTATATTCAGGCTCATGTGGCCAGTTCGTTTTCTTATGAACAATCAGAGGTTTTGCTGCTTTGAGGTCATAATGTTTAAACTGTGGTAATGAAACACTAAGTAGGAAAACATTCCTGTGATTCTGAGTCTGAGACATCAGGAACATCTAAAAATAACTGCAGAAATGTTAACAAGCTTCTGGCTCAATGGTTGTTAGCTACGACCACTATGAGCTCATTTAAGTTGTTTATCGACGGTCCACAATCTTAGACTAACATATCAACACCCCTGGATCAGAGCAAAGGGGTTCTTATTTCCTGTTCTCCAGCTGCTCACATTGAATGCAGTATTAGGAAGTGGGATAATGAATTGGGATGCCAACCGAATATCAACCTTGACAAATGTGAAACAACCGCAGCAGCTTGTCTGTCAGATTCATCACAATGTGGCAAAACACAACAAACTCCACTGCAAAACAATAAATTAGCCACCATGGACACAACATCAGGCTGAATTAGTAAAATGAGAATGTTATCACTCCATGAGGTGTATGGATAATCTGATAAGTTTCTGAGGTTGATATTTTCTGAACCTTTTGACTCCTGACTCTTTCAAATGAAGAATTATCTACTTGCGGACATGAATCTATTTTCTATCGTAGGGTTTATAGAAAGGGCCGTTCAATGGTCTTTAGGGAAATAAGAAATTATAGGTACAAGTTAGAATACATATCTTTCTCTGACCCCCCTCAGATTTATCTGGTGACCCTCCTGTGAGTCTCGATCCCCAGCTTGGGAACCACTGTCTTATATGAGTGATGGCATCTTTACAGTTTAAAGCCACAGACGCTGTGCATTTCTGTGATCGATTTTTTTATTATCGCCATTTTATTTCTTTTCCCTTATCTACCACTCTCTATCGTCGCGTTCTCCTCCAGCAACACAAATGTGTGCAGTTTTTGTGCAAAGAAAGCAACTTGAAATCAAATTAGAAAAATATAGAGCTTGGTATTAGCTCTGCTGTCCCAGCAGTGTAGCCATTTAATTTCAATTTGATAAATACTTTCTAATTGTCTTCGTAGAAACGGAAAGGCAAGTGTGCTCCGTTACCAAATTTGTAACATCCCATTTAATTCGTCTGAGGCAAAGAGCAGTTTTAAACATTCTACTTGTGGCATTTTGTATTTCCAAGAAATCCTCATCTTTTCCTGTCAGAGAGTAGATAGTATAATAGCCGTGTTTACAGCCAGTTACCACTCAAGGTGGTTAGAAAATAAGCTGAAACTGGAACTATGCACCTGGAAACAAGGAACAGGATTTAATTTAAGTATTAATTTGTAAATTTAAATATCGGTTTCATCATTTTTCACCTCTTCCAGTCATCTGTTTTTGTGCAGTGAAGTATCAGAGCAGTTTTAGTGTGTAGGTTTACCCGTATAGGGAGGTCAGTATCAAAACCTCCAGACGTGCTGCGGTACTCGGTGGGATAGATGAGGGACAGCGACCGCAGTGTGTGTTCCAGCAGACAGCAGGCGAGTGTGTACGCCCTTTTGCAGCGCAGTCGCACGCACACACACAGGATCCGCTCCAGGTCCCCCTGGTATTTCAACAGCTGTTCACCATCCACACGGGTTACCTAAAAACAACACACAAGCACACACACACACACACACAAACATACATGCGCGGAAGCACACACAAGACACAGGCATTTCAGTGGAGAGTTGTGTCTTAAATATTGAGGTTCTCCTGTAAATCACAGCATCTGGCTCGTTCTCACTCCCATTAAGCTCCCCGGAGTAATAAAACAAAACAGAAAGGGTATCAATATGTTCTGGTTAACAACAAAGCTTTTGGATATTTATGGCCTTGCTGGGTGCACACTGCAAAGAGAGTCTCTGGCTCATCCCCCCCCCATATTATCACAACTGTCGTCTTTTTTTTGGGGGTTTTTTTTTTTTTTTTTAAATCAACAAAGTGTCGTCGTATTTATCATAATTATACCTGCAGATTAGTGAAGACGGCTCTCAACTGTAGCATTTTTAATCATTTTAACATGAAGTAACATTTTGAGACATAAATTGGTTGGATTGACATTTCTTCTAGTGTTGAAGCCCCGTGGAAAGTGATAGATCCTTGTTTCACCTCAGAGAGCAGCTGGAGATTCCACAGCAGCTCCGTATCCAGCTCGTCTTCACTCAGCAACTCCTCGTCTACACGCAAACACACATAAACACAAACATGAGGAAGCTGCGTTATGTACTGCATTGCTCTCAGGCTGAATTCAGGCTGAATTCCTTTTGGTGAATTTTGAGGTCATTTTGTGTTTTGAACATGCTAGTCACGGCTTCTGTTGGGGAAATTTGATGACTGAAAGATCTCACCAGCTGATGATGGAGGAGGGCAGTTTTTTGCTCAGATACTCGTGATCCAAACAGAATAGATCCCATTCACATCCCTAAATTTATATCCCTCTCAACGTATTCAATTCTTAAATGCATCATGATGTAAATCTGTAAAATCACAATCCCGCCAGCCACAGTTATTTTTAAGAAGTGGACCATAACTAACACACCAAAGTAGGATGTGAGCATAGTGATTATTAAACTTTCTATATATTGACAACCAGCTTTGTAAATGTGCAGCAGGTTAGCATGCAAAGATTAGCATTAGCTCAGAACAGCAGCCTCTTAGTACTGGATTGCCTTACAGGATTAGCAGCACGGCTGTACTTCTGATCTTGTATACATATTTATAAATAATTTAACATCAGTGTTTTGTTCCATTCATCAACTGCTTAATCACAAAAATACTTTTTTAGTAAAAAAACAGAAAACAAAAAAGAAGATTCTATAATAAAAGACATTATTATCATTGACGTTACCTTAATGATTAAAAATTACATTGTCTCAAATTAACTGACTTCAGTAAACATTATTCTGACGTCCCTGCACAAACAGATGCTTTTGATTAACTAAATCTTTTGTTAGAGTCTAGAGGACCTGAACAGTCTTCATGCAAACACACCGTCTACTCTACGCACACAGACAGCGTGATACTGACTGTCAGTGATTTGGAGAATGACGCTGCAGCAGTGAGGGACAAACAGACGGAGAGACTCGGCAGGATGACACTGCAAACACGGACATAGAAAAGTGCACGCATACGCACACAAACACACATTTAGATGCACAAGCACAAGCACACAAGCAAGCAGACAAACACGTCATTTAGGAGCGATCTCTCCAAAAATGAACAGGTGACACAGCCAACATTGAATAACTCGCAGAAGATGAAGGATAAATTACAGTATAATATATAAGTTGAGGTGTTGAATGGAAAAATATAAATAAACAAAATAACATGGAATCATTTTTTTATCATAACCTGTAACTATATATCAACATCAGCTTTTGAAATACAGTAATACCATCTCCTGTGTTGCTTTTTTCATTTCAAATTCCCCAAATTTACATTTCACAACAGAGAGATAGATATGAAGAGCACCACCTGATAAAAACACACATTTACCTTAGCTGCAGCTCGACACATGTCAGCCACCATCCTGCCTGACACGCACGTCTCAAAGATGTTGGAGGTGGCAAAGTTGTAGACCTTCTGCAACGCCATCTAACATAAAGGTAGAGTGGACGAGGTTCAGATGGCGCATATATACCAGCTCATACGTATGTAGTAAAATTTGAAATATCATTGTATTTTAGGTTTCAAAGACAACATTGATTCTTCCAAATGACTCGTAATACGTATCGCTGCAGAAATGATGTAAGATATTAGTGCTGATTATATTCAAAGTACTCAGCTGTATCAAAGACAGCAGTGGATAATGTATTATCAACAGAAATCTTCATCTTCAGAACACAACCACTGCTGCAAATCCATATTCTTCTGTAACTAGCATGGCAATTGGTTCATCAGGTCGCTGATCATAAGCGGCTCCCTTTATATCCTCGTTCCATCAGGCCCTTTTTTGAACAGCGCACATTTTCACTTGTCATGGTAGGAAAAGCAAAGGCATAACTAATAAAATTAACGATGCCTCAAGTCTATTGAAGTGTCCCTGTGAGCCAGCACACACAAAAACCAGCACCTTGAAACCAAAGCAAGCAAATGGAACTTAGCCCTCATGAATTGAATTATTTACAACTGTATTTCAGCAACTATGGATATATTGCCGATAGTACCACTTCAATTACATATACTGTTATTAATAATGAATGCACTTATTATGTTTCATGTACATTAAAGTCTAGAGCTTGACCTGAATTTTTCTACTACCTCAAAGTTATTCAATGTGTACACTGTCACTAATCAGCCAGTGAAACCAGCTGTCACCTTTTTTTCTGTGTCCCTAGATGAGATTTTATTTTTTAACATTGATCTTAAATGTCAAACCGGAGCTGTGAGGTTTGACAGACGTATTAATCTGTGAGACATTCGAGGTGGGTGGTTTCTACTGAAGTTGGACGGACTCAGTGTGAATAATTTTGGACTGACTCATCAGACAAACGGATGTAATGTAATGGTTACATTATGTATTATGAATGAAAATGTACCTGTAAAGCCTCAGAGGAACCCTCTGGGAAAACCGAGCCTTGAGTTTTACATGAAATATTCATGATTGCATAGCCAAACACCATTTTAAGGAATTACTGAAGAATATAACACTAAAAACTCAGTTAATCTGCTTTATCAGGACTATGTAGGTGTGATTTCATCACATTTGACAGCCGGTTATCTGGCAATACAGGCACCGACACGATTCTCGTCTTATTTTGATCTAAATATTGCTAAGCCTTGATTGGTTCACAGAAATATGTTACATCAGCTTTTTCCAGCTGAGCCCTGCCTAATTCAAACCAGTGAGAAGAGCAGACGAGACAGAAATACGAAGCAACCAAAACTGTTCCAACTTCAAGAGAAACATTTCTATTTGTGCAGGAGCACATCTCTTTTCATTCAGCTAAGGCAAAAGTTAGAGATTCGGATTAACCATGAATTTAGGTAAAGGAGGTGATGCTGCCTTAAAGGCAGGAATCTGCAATACCTTGTATATTTCTGCGGAGCACTGCGTTAGGATGGTGCTCACAGTGGAGGACAGGCCCAGCTCCACCAGGCTCTCCAGATGAGTCTGGGTATCCGTCTCCATCTCATCTCTTGTTTGTTCTAGGGTGCTGCTGTCAATCAGAGCAAAACACCTGCGCAAGCACAGATACACACACACACACACAGAAGCACACTTTTATTCACCTGTCAGCAATGAACATGTCAAAGGTGAAGAAACCAAAAAGGCTGTTTTATGCATCCCGCACAACTAGCAATGCAGACCAGTGCATTTCAAACAGGAGGAGACACTTTCTTACTCAGACTTTGACAGTGAGTCTTTTCTAAGTGACAGCTTGACTTGTTAATTTGTTTCTACCTGTCGAGGAACTGGACAATGAAGTCTTCAAACTCAGCTGAAGCAAAACACAGTTCTTTCTCAATCTGAGAGGGACAAACAGACATTATTAGTTTAATTTATTTGATGCCGTTAAATGTGAGCTGGTTTATTTCCGAAAAGTCATCAACCTGATTTAGAGCAATGGTTTGGCATGAAGGGAACATCTATACCAATCTTGAGTATTTTCAAAATAGGAAACAGGAACAGCATGTTAAAGCAGACATGCCAGAAGTGATATCAATCTTTTGACTGGCTCTCCCAAAATGTCAAACTATTCCTTCGGAAGGTTAGAAGGCTTTCAAATGATAAATACCAAGCACTTCAAGACTTTTGCATATCCTACTACAATATTATGTTTATTTAGTCTCTTTTGTGATTAAATTGCTCATGTGTGTCCTGTACGTACCTCTGTGAGATCATTGTGTCGCGAAGGAGCAGACGAACAGTCCACTAAAGGTACCAGAGTGGTGAAGGTGGCGATGAACTGGAACGTTATCTGAACAGAGCGACACAGCGTGACACAGATCAATTTACATCATCTGACATTATCGCAGCCTGACTTAAATAACCCACCAGATGTCGGCGGAAATGCCTTTCTTAAGCGTGTTAATTCATTCCGGTGTGATGGATTATTGTAGTCTGGAGACAATGAACACACCGAACAGGAAATTCAATCCATTTTATGATCCAAGCAGAAACTGTTGATTGGGCAACATTAATTGCGAGTTCTTCAAACTGAGATATTCATTCCACTTTCAGGAATTATTAATAGGATGGAACCGAGCACGCACAAAAAATTTAATCGGTAAGAGCTTTATTGTCTACTTGTCTTGCAGTTCTTCTTCATTACTAATCAGCACCATGCACCATGCATTAATCACCATGCACTTGCTGAAGTCGTTGGGGTCCACCCCTGGCAGTGAGCCCATGAGCAGCGGGAGCACATGCACGCGGCCCTCTGGATAGCAGTTGTTAGGGGAAACTAGGCTGCGAGCCATGCCGATCATGCAGCTGAGAGTTGCTGTGAGGGTGTGCGGCTCCGTCAGGGTCTCCATCGCCGCATAAGTCCTGTTATAGACGATACAAGGAGGTAAATTGCAAATTGAGATGATGGGAGAGTGGCGGGGGGGGGGTCATGGACTTGAGATAAAGATACTGCACGAAGTGAAAGGCGCAGGTGCATATGGCTGTTCTGAGAGCAACTGGAAGGTAATTATTGTATTTTGGTTGCTCATTTGGCTGCTTATCAACACGATCAGCAGTTGCAGCAGTTTTGTGACACATAGATCATGGAGGCAATTAAGGTACTTTAAAACCATCAGCATCCAATGGCTGCAATTTGTCGAAGTTCATACTCCTTCTCTGTGTCATAACTCTAATCTCAGTCAAATCTCAGCCCACAGATATGATACACATTTGATGGGTCGATGTGCTTTGTACTTTCAAAGGATGCCGTCATTACTGATTTGCATTGCAAATGAGTGTAAAGCAACTCAAGAATCACAGAAAAATATAAGTAATGTTGTTTATAGTACGACTTCAAAACTTCCTTTAGAAACATGACAGCGTCAAGGTTTCTTCCTTTATATAAGAAATTTAAGGATATGCACATTAAAGGAAGCACTGGAAGCAAGTGCTGCTAATAGCTAACGTGGCATCCTTTCAATGGTGCCAATTTGTAAACAGTCACACAGAGAGGCTAAAAAAAGCTGATAGCTAACAGGGTGAAATTTTATAAATGACGTTTCTCCTGTCAGCATCCCAAAAATAACAAAATAACTTTACAAACAGGGGTTAAAAAATGAATTGTATTAATTTCACATGAATTCATTCTAGATATATGTCATTTTTACACACTATTTTGAATTTCATATTTTTACAGTGACAAGGTTTGGATATCTCACACAAATACTTACTTCTCAAGTACAGGTGGTATAGCAAGTTCTGGTGTGAGGAGAGCCAAGTTCTGAAGAGCATAGGCTGCATCTGTACTGCCAGTTTTACTGCACAACACCAGAGGAGGGCATATGAACAAAACACACACCTACACACACACACCCAGGTAGATAATCACCGCTGACTGTCTTTGTCCAGATTAGGCTCATTGTGTGACTGCAGTGGGTTAAATGACATGTCTACAGAGCAACGGGTATGTACACACAAGGTAAACAGGGATTTGTTAAGGTCTATAGTTAAAGATAACTGTTGTTATCAAGTGCAGGTACATTTCTATATTACAATGGAGGTATATTTAAGAATGCTGTTGAAAAAAGGAGTTGTATGTGACCTTTCATGTAAATGTTAGCCATGCTAATCTCTCACTAACCAGGAGCGCCTTGGAAGCTGTTATATTTGGTGGAAAGAGGACATAACTGTTGAGACTAAATAGGAGTTGGGAAACCAAACAAGCAGTGAGAATCTATTTGTGAACCAGGGAATCTGTCTGAAAAGAAAAAATGAGGTTTTGGAGACATTTTGGTCATGAAACGTGGGTTAACTAGACCACTGATTGGCTCTGAGACTGGAGCACAATGCTCACACCTACTCCCACAACACCAACACCTCCAGTTTCTATTTTCACAGATAGCTTCACCTAACAGCTAACATTATCTTCTATACTAATCACATGTACCTCTCTTAACCTTTCTCTTTTATTTTAATCTTTGATTGCATCATTGTAATTTCACAGAATGTTGTATTAATATTTTTGCTATATTTTTTCTAACCTCTTAATCCTCTTATGTACGCACAACAACTGTCCAAACTAGCATCAAATTTAAGATCACCAGAACATGTGAAATTAGGTTCTCAAGTTAATCGCTGCTTAACACTATGTTTATTAACATGTGTGTAATGTTGAAAAATGGGTGTGACTTGATTTTACAGGGAAAGTGAAGCTGTCTTTTTGTGTTGCAGATGTCACTACAGCCCCTGTTGTGTAGTACCTGAACATGGCCAGCAGGGTTGCTCCAATGAGGCTGCGGGTGAACTCCTGCAAGTCTGCATCGGTCAGCCTTTGACACTCAGGAACCATCTGGATCCAGCTGGGGACAGCGTGACGTTCCCGGTGCACACGGCGCACAACGCAGGCCGGCAGGCGCTGAAGCAGCCGCATCAATCGAGACTTTCAGGCACACACGCACACACACACACATACACACGGACACAAACACACTAGCCTTATCATCTGGAGACACATTCCCACATTCTGCCATAAGCAGATCTGTGATATTGTTCTTTTCTCCAACACTTGTGCATTTCATTATTGTGCTGTTAGTGTGAAGTGAACAAGCCAAGTCCTGAAGGACAGAGTATAAATCAAAGGAGTGTGACAGCAAGCAGCTTAAAATGCTTTCCCAACTTACTTGCAGTGTTTATATGTGTATGAGAGATTGTATAAGACTTACCTGCCAGCGGCCGTGATTGGATGGATGGTAGAAGGACGCAATGCTGTTGAAGAGGCAGGTTAGCTCTTTTTGTGCAGGGTTTTCTGGTCCACCCTGCAGGGATAGGAAACACATGAATATACAAATACACATAAAATTATTTATTTATTCATTTATCTGAATGAGAAGAAGCACACCAGCAGCGCAGTGATCCACAACACCAAGTGTCCAATGTCGTAGGAATTGGTCAGATACCGCGGCGCCACCATCTGACTGACCCCAACTGGAAGGTTCAAACTGCGGAGGATCCTGGTGAATATCTACAGTAAACACAGATACACAAAATAACACACAGCAGTCCCTCATGGACACAGTTGCCTATCCACGTCATTCTGCTCATGACTCACTGTGGGAATATAGGGGGTCCAATCCACAAAGCCAATGTTATCGTTGGCAAGTCGAGCAAACAGGTTCACGAGGTGCTGCGAGAGTAAAATCAAACAAACAGTCACTGGGAGTACCAAACTCACATAAGAGGTGTTATTTTCATACAACTGACAATTGTTTCGAAAAAGGGAACACTGAGCTAAGAGAGTAGATGAAAGTAGAGCAAGGACACGAAACTCTTTAACTGATTGGAAACCGATACAAGCACATAATTTCAGTCATTGTTGTCAGGAAATGTAAAGTAATGTGTTATCTATCTATTTATCCAGATGGAGAAGATAGAGTGGGACTCAGGGTTAGATGATAATAAACTCAGGGACCTTGGAATGAGCATGTCAGTGACAGGTCCCCACGAATACAGTAAAACAAGGGTTTTTGTGTGTTTGTGTATCTCACCCCTTCCCAGGTTGGCTGATTTTGCACTGACATCCAAAGATTCATTAATTCATCAAACCACAACCTGAAAACACACACACATGAAACTATACCATTACATTCATAACTGCTGACAACTAGACACACACACCTGAGGCTAAATTCCCCCTCATCTATCTCTGATTCCCCAAAATATGAACTCAGTCCCTCCCCCGTAGATTCTGGAGGAGAGGGAGAGAGAAGCTGAAGTGGAAAAATAGAGTATTAAAGATGATGTATTGTGGAAACTGTGCAGAAACCGCTGAGGAAACTAAGAGTAAATCCAGACAAATAGCCAGTGAAAGAATGAATAGACTAAGGGATATGGTGAACGCTGCGAGGAGGCTCGGTCGCAGATCGCCATCAGAAAGGGAGCGAGGAGAAAAGACTTTCCAAGAAAGAAAAACATAAGCAAAAACAAAGAGAAGGGGAAGGACTGCTAATGGAATAAAAGCATTATGTATTGAAAACGTGCAAAAGCGTAAACAGCGCCTGTAAATGTGGTCATACATAACATTTAGAGACACATCAAAATAACTTAAAATATATTTTAGATTCAACCAGAAATTTTTTAATGTGCATTTTCCATTACAGGACATATTTGACCTTTTTCTGAGGTAGATATTTTTCGATAAAAAGGTGCTTTTGCTAAAATTTTAAAAAACCCTTTATGTTTGTTCTGGCTCTGAGAACCTGCACTTGGTGTATAATCGGGTTTCTAAACACAGCCATTCAAGTTGGCCCACTTACTGGAAGCCCTGGCTGTGTTCCTCTGGGGGCATGATGGTGGGCAGGAACAGCTCCATGTTGCTGATGGCCTTCTGCATGATCGCGTCAAACACACACAGCAGGGGGCGCCACTCATCCAGCATCTCCTTGGTGGACTGCGGTGGGAAATACCTGGGAGGTTGACACAAGCGTAAACGGCAAGGACGAGACATGAGTACAAACAGACGCAGACAAGCAAAGAGTGATTGGTGATACATATACACACATTGATCTACAGAGCACAGCTCAATGGGAGATCAAAGCGACACATTATCTGCTGCACAAATTACATGATCACAGAGAATGAGACTTACAGTCTGCAGCTTTTGATCAAAGCCTTCAAAATGTGGTCCACTGAGCTGCAAACAAGCAAAGAGAGGAGGTGTGTGAGAGCGTGTTTGTGGAGGAATTCAGCTTTAATTATCTTGCAAGAACCACATGTCCTCAACGAGGATTAAAAAAAAAAAACAACAACAAAACTTCAGCATTCTGGCTGCAACCAACAATTATTTTCATCGTCACCTAATCAGCTGGTTATTTTTAATTACTCAATGTATGAGTCTGTAAAATGTCAGGAAACGCTACCGATAAAAACTGTCTGGAGCCCAAGGGGACATCTCTTTTAAGCTTTTTGACGTGTTGTATGCTGAACCGAGAACTGAGATTTAAAGGAGGCCTGTTGGTCGCCCTGAGGTCAGGGTTTGTGACTGAGGCCGATCTGACATTTACTATTAATCAGACAGTAACTCATAAACTCCCCTTAAATCTCTTTAAATGCATTTAATTTTTCTTTGTCTCGGCCTTTGGTAATGTTTGATGCATGCATCATTTATATTGTTTTACCCCTGATTATTGTTTCTACATATTTTATTCTTCACTTAGCGTCAGATCTTTTTGCATAATCTTGATATATCATTTCATTTTAATTTTAAGCTTGTCTACTCTTTTTATTACGCTCAGGCTATTTGGCCTTCCATTTTTTTCTGGTATTAACGTCACCTACTTAATCTATCCATCAGTCGAAAAGACAACTGGTTCATATTCTTGGCATCTTTTCCTCCTCAGATTCACTGACGGTCATACTGTCTACTAATCCATAGAAGGGGCTGCCAGTTTGGGGACTAACAAATGATTACATCAAAAAATCAAGCTTATAAAAATGTGTTTCATGTTGACAGGATTAATTGTTTTGATTATCTGGTAGGCAAATTTTATTGGAGAGATCTACGGCAGCTGTTTCCACCCATCTCCAGTCTTTATGCTAAGCTAAGTTAGCCTGCTGCTTGTGGTAGCTTCATGTTCAGCAAATATACATGTCAATGTAAACAGAAAAGTCCATACTTGGGGAACCAGATGAGTCCAAGGTGCTCAGTTTTGGAGTAGATAACCCTGTCGTACAAATCATAGAGGGGTCGCCATGGCAACTGGAGGTCATCCCTTGACAGCAGTTCCTTCTTCCTGTTTGAAAAAGCAGTCATTTACGTTTATCTGTCCAGTTTATTTTTGCAGCACCACAGGCAGGTGCTTTGGCTTTTAAACATTCAAAAGAAAGGAAAGGAAAAAATTGCAGGTCGAGTGAAAATCACAGTTATCACGTTATATTGATGTGAGAAATTGCAGGGTCTCTAAAGTGGTCTATAATCTCAGGAAAATGAGTCACTACCTAGCGGGCTGTGCTCAACATGCTGACTGCCAACTTCCGGACATGTCTGCAAACACAACGCCGTGACTCTTTGTCTTTAGCCGAGCGTTACGTGGGCTGACAGCAGGTGACATTAAATATTGCTGGTATAAGAAACTCACGCTAATGCAAACATCCTGTGTATGGAGCAACTCCATAGAGACAAAGACAAGTGGCTTTTTGCAAGCTAACCACACAGTTAGCTCACCTTTTATAATTCTTGATTTTTCAAACACTGTACTAAGTTTTTAAACTGCATAGTAAGCGACGTGCCATTTATGAGTACTTTATAGGTTTTAGAGTCAAGGTGGTTTTTTTTAATCCTCTTGAGGATTTTAACATTGCTTTCCTTGTGCTATATTTCTTGGTTCCTTGTTTTATGGCATTTTATAATGGAATAAACCCCCACAGTAAGGTTGAAAGCCCCTGCACCAAAGAATATGGGAAATTTCCACAACCTCAGTTTCCTCTTGTCTTCTCTTTTTCTCATTCATCTAGCAGCTATGGAACAGACTCTCATTGGGGAGACTTGAAAAATTAGGGAAAGCTGAACTGACTGTGCAATTCGAAGGATAAAAAAAAAAAAAAAAAAAAAGCCTACTGAGACCCAAATGCGTTTTGTTGAGTATCAAATTCATCTTTCAGCAGTGAGACCTGGCACTTAATATACGGTTAGCCCAGATTTTTCTCTTTTCATCTAATGGAAAACACTCAGACAAATGACATCTACATTAGGATGTTGTTTGTGTGATGGATGTGAAAATCATAGAAATGAGTGGAGATAAATGGGATGGGATGAATGCGACCGTCCTGAAGAATATCTTGCAGTCACAGGACAAAGTGACAGATCTGATTTTGGAGACAAAAGCAAGAAGTTACAAATGTACTATAAGGCCAACGCACTGTCTGTTTTAGTTAATCTGAGTGGGTCTGTCGGAGTATGTGTGTGTGGGTGAATGACCGAGTACATTTACTCAGGAATTGTAGTTTCTGCATTGTTCAATTTTGTTTATAATCACAGTGGATTTCTGCTCCACTTGACACTCTTACTCCTCCACATTTCTCAGAGATGTTGTACTTTTTCTTCTTCACCACATACTTGACAGATACTACTTACTATTATTAGAACTACTAGTTTAATTTAAAATAGATTTTTTACATTTCATGGTGAGACGGCTTGTTCCAAATTACCAGAGCCATTTCATTTAATTATTATTTTTCAACCACAGAAAAGAAACTTCAGATAGTTTAAATTTAAGAGTTAATGTCCTTAAGAGGTAGCACCAAATGTTAAAGAACACTTTATATGAATAGTTTTTTTTTTTTTCCTTTTTCTTACCACATAATTAATCTCATAATGCCCCAGACTTATTTTGTGCCGTCCTGGGAGATGCACTAATGACAAGTTAATCATGTCATACTAATAAAGTCATTATGTTATAATGATAATAACCTGTCAGCCCGAAGGATCATTTCCTGCACAAACAGGACTTTGCCTTTTGATTTAATGTACCAAGAAGGACAACTTTGAAAATGATGATCTTTGTACAAAGTGCAAGGTACTTTTGTACCTTGTACTTTGTACTACATTACAGAAAAAGGCTATATTATGATCATATGACTGAATTGCAAATTCATTTTTACTCCTGGACCACTGAAGTGAGTGTAAAAATTGTGCAGCTCCTCAGAGAATTGAAAAAAGGCTGCAAATGAAGCTCTATCAAAGGGAAAACATAATGCAGCTGATTTTAAGAGGGAGAGAGATAACTTTTGCAGAACAGTCTATTGTTTCCACCAGTGGCAATTAAAGAAAAAGGGGTAAACATAAAGTAGCAGTAGAACTGGTAGAGAGAGAAGTCAGTAATATCTATCTGTGGTCAGCTGACATTAGCCATCAGATGCTTCTGATCACACCAGAACAGCTGCAGATGCAGACTCAGGTGTAGATCAAGGTTTTTCAGAGGATGAAAGGCTTTTTTATTTTCCTGTATTCTTATGAACTGTGCTATTGCATTTTCTTGAAGGTCTGGCAATCACTGTTCATTTCGCAGCAAATGCAGATTAAAAGGCAGGTGTAGATTTCCTATAATTAAAACCAAAGATTTAGAGGATTGCAGGGACTCGGTAGAGAGATGCGCCGTCTGAACGACTCTTATTTTGTTTTCCAGACACTGTTGGCTGCTTAAACATCCAAATGGCAGCGCTCCAAATGGCACAGAGGTAAGTGAAAAATCCACTTTAACACAGCATGTGACTTCACATCAGCTTACTGCTTGTGGCACAGCGATTTTTAATTTTTTTTTTTTTTGTGCTGTTCTGTGATCTCATTATCTTAGAGGGCAGGAGAGGCTGATAATGGGGTGCCCAGCTTTTTTCTGCTATAAACAAATGTCTGTCAATTCTTGTGATTGATATTAGAAGTTTTTCTGTTTGTTCTTTTATTGATTTTACAGTTATTTTACTGGGCTGTACTGCATGGTATGGTCCATCCACTGCAGACTACCCAGACATCCTTCTCCACAGCCATGTCCTCCAGATCCTCCTTGGGGATCCCAAGGCTTTTCCAGGCCAGATGGGATGTGCAATCCCTCCAGCAAGCTCTGGTCCTGCCCCAGGGTCTACAGGGAAGCACCGCATCAGGATGCATCCTGATCAGAAGCCTGAACCACACCAAGCGGTTTCTTTTATTAATGTAAAGAGCCTGCAGTTCTATCGTGCACTACATCCACATATCTGAGCTCCCCAGACTGTTCCTGAGGGCAAGGTTATCAGATATGCTGTCTACATGCATGCATTTGTGTGTGTGTGTGTGTGTGTGTGTGTATGTTGATGTCACACCCACTTGAGGAGGTGAATGAGCAGCCTGGCGTAACTCTGCATCATGTGGGGCTCCAGGTTGGGCAAAGTGACCAACTCGTAGAGCAGCTTGATGAAGAGGATGTGGTCCTCTTTACTGAATCTCCGGCCATAAAGCTTCAGATACCTGAGGGTGAGAGATGACCGTCACTCCTTGCCTCAAACCTCAGTGAACACACCATTTCGGCGGCCTGCTGTCTCATCATGAAGCCTTAACTAACCTAATTCAATCTGAGCTTATGCTAAATGGACAAAGTGAATTAAAGGACCCACCTTTATATATAATTAAAGGACAAGATGTCCCGACAGTCTTTCTGGCAGACACAGTAGTTCAGTAGCACCCAAGAGTCTCTTCTTTTAAGACTCTGTTGACATATATATTTTCCACTTCATTTCCTATTTGTTAAAGTGCAACAGACTTACATTTCTAGTGCTAAATACTCGGGCTTTGCCTCCATTAAAGCTCCTGCCACCTGTACACTGTAATTCAACATGATGCCCTGCAACAAATATTACAACTTATTTGTTACTGCTGTGCTTGCCGCACAATCAATCACGCATAATGATAACGCAATGAACTTCTATGTTGACTGTTATGAATCCCAAATGACTAGTTGTGGCTCTAACTCTACACTTACGAGAAGAGTTTCCTGGCCCAGAAGGCGGCCCCGGGCCACAGCTCTCTGAGGACCACAGCCCTGGACAGGTTGGCCTTGATCTGCGCCAGCAGCTCCGTGGCCTCCCGGTCCAACCGGTCGGAGTAAGGCAGCAGGCCGTTATAAACAATCTCCTTCTGGGGGATAAACCCAGCCGGAGCCCGATCCGCGCTCATAGCCCCACTTTATCTGCAGTACAGTAAAAAAATTTTTTTTAAATAAATAAAAGTATAAAATAAAAAATCCAACCAGACTTTGCTAACGGATGTTGTTTCTTCTGGGAGGTGCGCTGTGCCGAAGTTAGTGCGCATAATCTGGCGGAAGGAGGCCGATCACCGATCCATGGGGGTGGAGGGGGGGGGGGGGGGGGGGGTCACACTAATTAAGATGGGCAAAGCCGCGATAGAGCCGGAAAGAGCCGGTCCCGCCCTGACCTGCAGATCCCAGGGCTGCAGGTTAGGTGGCACAGACAGGAAATGACTAACAACCCCCCTCCCGGAGCTGAAAACCTCCATTCACTCTAAAGTCAAGCTTTGATTTAACAAGCAGTGCTGGCTTTGACATGTGAAGGTATGCATGTTTGTGGGCAGGAGGTAAGAGTGTCTGGACTACAAATCCCAGAGACGCTGCGTGAGTGCGTGTTCAGAGCTAAACGGCAGAACATTAGGACGATCTGATAATTGGATTAATTCTGCTGTGCTACTGACCCACAGCCCTGCAACTGGGATAAACAGAGAGCTCTATCTATCTTCTATCTATCTATATATCTACCTGTCTGTCCATCCATTGGCTACGTGCCACAGAAACATGAATTTATCTGTACAATGATGAAAATAACTGCCTCCTGTTCATATCATCCGTGACTAACCTTGCTGTTTTATGACACCTTTGCCCCCCCCAGTCCTTTCCATTCTTGCCTTGCTGTGCATCCTTCCATTTTAATCCTTTTACCTTAAGCCCATGTAATTCCCTGACCACTACATGCTTAGAGCGGTGCAGCGCTAGCAGGATATTGTCTGGCCTGCCCAGCAGCATTGACGTTTGTGCTCACAGCCAGAGCTTAGAGTGTAATGCAAAAGCACTTAGAGTTCTTTGCACTGGTTCCTTTCATAGATATGAGGCAATTGCCGCTGGACCCCACCTCAGCCTTTTCTTAAGCTGCCTGATTGCATAGAGTGCCCTATTTCTCAACTCTGCCTCGATCTCAATAGAGGTCTCCCGGATGCTTTTGCAGGTTTGACTACAGCCTGTGATAGCCATGCAGCCTTCAATCAGGTTCACCTTTACGAGACAGCAGGAGGTGTGCCCTCTTTTAAGCTATTTTTTCCTCTATAAACAGAGAGAAAGACAGACAGTATTTGAGAGAGATCCCAGAACAGAGTGTGCCTTCCACAAGGCATATCAGTCCAGGAGGGCTACTCTGGACTTTGCCAAGTAATCTCACCCAAGTATTTACCTTTTATATCCTCTCAGATTTTTGGGGCTTTTTCTGTTTCTCACAACAGGGACAGCACCTGTTTTCACAGTCTACATATTGAATTAGTTCCAGAAAGAAACATGGAATCTATTTCTATTTCTTCCTCCTGGTAATGTTTTTCGGGATTTGGAACCAGATAATTTGTTGTTTGTGCATGTTTGTGTGTGTTTGTATGGGCACAGGCGCTTGCACGTGTGTGCACAAGCACACATCTGTGAGATTCATTTTTCCAGAAGTGGAGTCCACAGATGGAAAATATGATTCAGGAGGATGATGCCTCTTTGACTCAGAAGGGAAAAGACCTGAGACAGGGGGAAAGAGAAAGGAAAGTGATGGAGGAAGAAGAAGATGACAGGAAATAGAGATGATGATCCCACTGGAGGTGCATGTTTTTGGCTTCCACCAGCTCGCTCTTCTTAGACTTGCAATCTTCTGCAAAACTCACAAAAGCCAGTCCCAAAGAACACACACACATGAATGCACATCAAGCTTCTCATTTTCACCAGGGATTAAAAGCGATGCCAGTTTTTTGTTTTTTGTTTTTTTTCTCAAAAAATATTGGAAAATTCTGGCAGCCAATAAGTGCATATGTGCGTTTCAACGTTTGAGTGCAATTTTTCAGGAGTGCGTGTATGTGTGTCTAAGTTTGGAGTGTGAAGAGTGTAAATGATGTGTCTGGGAAACCTGCATTGAAACGTCAACACACGCACACACACAGACACACACAGTTTCTTCCATCCAGCTGGGTTTCTCGCTGGGAGATATGCAGCCTAGTTCATCGCCAGACAGGCGGGTAATATATGACCCCCATTCCTGCCTCTCTTTCTCTCTCTCCCTCTCTCTCATATACACACACACACACACACACACACGCATACACATGCACACTCATACAGACACAAACCCTCAAACAAATACAGAACCACATTAGAACTTTCTACAGAACTAGCAGAGCTCTCCACGTGTTCTTCTTTCAGATTCCTCTCTAACCAAAACCTCTTCCCTGTTTCTTTTGGATTTGCTGAGGGAGCAGCACTGGTGCTCCCTGGTGTGGATTCCAAGGTCAGAAGGACACAAGGAGACAAGGAAATAAGGAGGAGAGAAAGGAGACAGACATTCCATCAGCGCCCCTGTGGAGTTGCAGCAGGGACGAGCCTAAAAGCTGTGATTTTTAATTGTAAGGAAAGGCAGAGCTGCGAGCAATACGCAGGTATGCAAGGTTAATTCCCTCTTTATCTCCTTCTTCTTCTATCTGCCCTGCAGCAACACTGCTTATATTGCGGGCAAGTGTAGCAGTATGGTTCTTGTGTTTCATGATGACCGCACTTGTGATTTATGTGTGAACAGGAA
This sequence comes from Remorina albescens, assembly GCA_034769265.1. Classification (NCBI taxonomy): domain Eukaryota; kingdom Metazoa; phylum Chordata; class Actinopteri; order Carangiformes; family Echeneidae; genus Remorina; species Remorina albescens. The sequence goes on from CM068480.1 coordinate 5,124,162, forward strand.
TGAGTCCTCTGGGAGGTTTCCTCTGGCTTTGTATATGCCTCGATGCAGCAGCTGTGTGTGCAGGTACCACAGACTGCCCTCTCATGTGCATTTGCTCACAGATCCACAACATCTACCTGCATTCAGAATTTAAACATCCTGTCCATATGTCTTTTTCTGATCATGAATGCAGACCCATGTTTAAAATCTAGCACAAAGCACACACACACACACACTTGTCCCCCCTCGGCAGGTGTGGGCGGTGCAAAGGTCAACAATGTATCTTCACACATCTGTCGTCATTCATGTGAGGAGCTGGTAATCTTGCTCACTGAGATCCACGGCCTGCGTATTGTGACCAGCAACCTGCTTGAAGACCTGGAGAGAATAGTAAGACACAGTAATACTTGAAATTCATGAAATGCGATTTTACAAAAAGGAAGAGGAAAGAAATTTAGAGCATAAAGTTTTATTAGTTGAAAGTGATATTTTCATTATTATTAAAAACAACAACACTTCCCACTGCTTGTGCTGGGGTTGAGGTTTGTGGGAAATCAGTGTGTCAAAACCAAAACTGAGTTACCCATTCCTTCAGTACAAATGGAACAAACAGCAACCACTTTCTTGGCAGGAAACTCTGTGGTTTGTGGTGAATGTCCTGGTTAGTTTTGGAAAAAAAGACATGCAGAAAAAATATCATCGGTATTGGAATGTTGGCTATTAGTCACAATAGACGCTATATCTAGAGACAATGAATATGAATAAAAAATGCAAAATGTTTTTCTTTCAGTTATTTTGGTATTCTGGAAATGCTTCCTCTTTGTTTTTGTGTCCTCAGACAAGAGAAAATGAAGATATGCGGATAACCTTGGTGGAGCTGAGCAACAGCAGCAGTGACAACAACGGCAGTTTTAGAAACAGGGGTGGTGGCGGTGGAAGTGGAAGTAGTAATGACAATGACAATGGAAGCGGAAGCAGAAGCAGCACAAGCAGCAGCAGCAGTGACGGAAGCAGCTTCAGAAACAGAGGTGGTGATGGTGGCGGAAGCAGTGGAAGTGGTAATGACGATGGCCTTGCCAATGGAAGAGGAAGTGGAAATGGACCCAGCGGAAGCAGCAGCAGCTTTATAAACAGAGGTGGTGATGGTGGCAGTAGAAGTGATAATGGCTATGGTAATGGAAGTGGAACTAGAAGAGGAAATGGAAATGAAAGTGGAAGCAGCAGCAGCAGCAGCAGTAGCGGAAGCAGCTTTACAAACAGAGATGGTGATGGTGGCAGTAGAAGCGGAAATGGCAATGGTAATGGAAGTGGAAGCAAACATGGTAGCGGAAGCGGAAATGGAAGCGGAAGCAGCAGTGGTGGAAGCAGCTTTACAAACAGAGGTGGTGATGGTGGCAGTAGAATCGGTAGTGGCAATGGTAATGGTAATGAGAGCGGAAGTGGAAATGGAAGCAGGGGTGGAAATGGAAGCGGAAGCGGAAATGGAAGCGGAAGCAGCAGTGGTGGAAGCAGCTTTACAAACAGAGGTGGTGATGGTGGCAGTAGAATCGGTAGTGGCAATGGTAATGGTAATGAGAGCAGAAGCGGAAGTGGAAATGGAAGCAGGGGCGGAAATGGAAGCGGGAATGGAAATGGAAACGGACATGGAAGTGGGAGCGGAAATGGAAGCGGAAGCGGAAATGAAAGCGGGAGCAGAAATGGAAGTGGAAGCAGAAGTAAAATCAGCACCGGTGGTGGTGGTGGTTGGGATTACTATAATCTTGACAGAGACACTAACGGGGAGATCTGGTGTGTGCAGGATGGACGAATGTACAGCCAGGGGGAGGATTGGGAAGTTGACAGCTGCACCTCCTGTACCTGCCAGGTCGGTGTTTTTATGTAACTACAGCTTAACAGTAAGGTGCTCCGAGGGAGAGTGTCATGGTTGAACGGAAGATCAGTCTTAGATTGACAGCAGGTCATACATCATACATCATTGAATGAGAGCTTTAGAGGAAGCCCAAATCAAGTCTCACGTTATTTTACATCTTGATTTCAAGATTTAGCACACTTAATTAAATTCAAGTCATCCTCATTTTAACTCATTTCAAAACACTGATACTGACAGTATCAAGTGAAGAACTGGAATCAGGGAGTCTCAAGTCGATGGCTCTGATGCCCTTAATGGCTTAAAATTTTATTAAGGAGAGATGAGAAGTTGTGGGAAATTAGCTGTTTTTTTACATATTGGTGAATGAGAAAATTGGTACCGGTCATATCTCTGTCTGTTGAATATGAAACTAAGTGTCACAGTTCATCCAGTTTTTCATTCATTCTCTGCTCACCTCTATGGAGAGTCACTAACTCACTTGTGAGTTCAATTCCTGCCAATCACAAATGCCCCATGCAGTACTACCAACCTTTCTTCTCCATCTTCATCTTCATGCCCCATTTATTTCATTGTATTTATACCGGTCCACTTCCAACTACGCTGTGCCAGAATGTCTATTATACCATCACAGCCTTTAGCGACTTCCTACCTGTCTTTGCAGCTTCAAAATAAACTGAACTGTTTTGACCTTTTCAGTGGTATCTTGAAGTCTAATGTTTGAATCCTTCCAATTCTTAGCATAACAAATTGAAACAGCGGGAAGCAGCTGCCCTGGCTCAGTTTTAAAGTGGAAGGAAACCACCAAATCCAGGAATTATCTTCCCCCTGGCCAAGAAATAGTCTAGCACACGTTTGTTAATGTGGATGTAATTCAAACATGTTCAGGAGATGGTTATCGTACTTAAGCATAGAACCTAAAATCAGCTAACCAGCTAAAAAAAATCCACCTAGTAGCTCAAGCTTAAAATGGAAACAGCGGGGAGCAGCTGCCCTGGCTCAGTTTTAAAGTCGAAGCAATCCACCATATCCGAGAATTATTTTACCCCGGCCAAGAAATAGTCTGGCACACCTTTGTTAATGTGCATGTAATTCAAATGTGTTGGGGAGATGGTTATCGTACTCAAGCATAAAACCTAAAATCAGCTAACCAGCTAAATAGCAGCTCAAGCTTAAATTACATCCTGTTTGTTTTCATCCATACTAAAACTTTGGAACACAACTAGTTGGTTTTGGGATAATATGTGCCAAACATTTCTTGGCAGGGAGCAGTGACAACCCAGCTAGTTATTCTCCCCTGCTTCCAGTTTTTATGCTAAGCTAACTGCATCTTGGCTGTAGCTTTATATTTGACTGGGAAACACAACAATGATATCAATCTTGTGCAGATCTCAACAAGAAAGAAAATATACTTATTCCCCCCACATGTCAAACTGTTACTTCGAAAGTATTTACCAACTGGGATAGGTTTCACTGGTGTCAAATGTGGTTTCATTTATTTCCAGAACTGCCTTTGGAAACTACCCTCCATATAAGTTTTAAGCTTGCTTCAATGACCTCTCGGAGCCTGTTTCTCTTTAGAAAAAATATTATTATGTTTGAGCCATGGTAACATAGCATTCCTCCTCAAGCATGGCATGTAGCAGGGGTATATGTCTAAAATAACATGGTATGACTAATAATATCCTTTCAGTATGAACACTGGTGTGTCTCTCCATTATCCTGTTAAGGATGAAAGGGCAGTGTGTCAGCAGGTGTCTTGCCCTCCTGTGGCCTGCATCAATCCAACGTTTATTGATGGAAAGTGCTGCCCTGTCTGTCTCAGTGAGTTGGATTTGCTGGTAATCATGACACTATGTTGAAAATGTGCTCATATCCCACAGTTTGAAGTATACCAACAGTGTGTGTGTGTGTGTGTGTGTGGAAAGGTAACGAAGACGGCTGGTCTCCATGGTCTGAGTGGACCCACTGTTCTGTCACCTGTGGACGTGGGGGACAGCAAAGGGGTCGATCGTGCAATGGCATCATGCCATCCTGTTCTGGCCCGTCACTTCAAACCCGCAGCTGCATGCTGGTTAAATGTGAACGCAAGGGTAGGACATCACTCTGTGCATCTGATCCATCGAAAATCTTGATTTGTGATGATTGATCGAATACAACCATCAAAGGCAAATACATTTATATTTTTCAGTGCAGTCGTGGAACTTCAGGCAAATGGATTTTAAACTTTACTGTCATAATTGGAAACGTTGTTTCAGCACTGTAAATGTGCACGCGCTGCGGAGCTGTGGTGATGCTCTGTGTTTAATTCTACACAAACATATTTCCAGGCACACAAGAAAACAACTTTCAACAATATTTTTGGGTCTGTTTTACGTGTAGCGCGTGTTGATGGGAACTGGGGTCTTTGGTCTCCGTGGTCAGCCTGCACGACCACGTGTGGAGAAGGACATGTCACTCGTGTACGTCTATGCAACAACCCGACACCAGTGAGGGGGGGTAAAGGATGTTTGGGCAGTGCGAGGGAGACACAGTCCTGCAACAACACGCTCTGCCCCAGTGAGTGTAGGAGCAGCAATGCATGTAACAAACTGTGCTGTGGTACTTAACTACTTCACAGATTTCTGTATTTGTATGTTTGTGTGTAGTTGCTGGAGGTTGGACGACATGGTCTGAATGGTCACTGTGCTCTGAGTCTTGTGGAGGAGGCCTTTCAAGTCGCCAGAGAGAGTGTTTGAACCCTGCCCCTCAGAATGGTGGGAAGCCTTGTGCTGGTGATGCTGTGGACTATGAATCTTGCAATAAACAGCCGTGTCCCATAGGTAAACTTAACCTCTAATATCTTAATTGTGTAAGCAGCTATTGTTCTATAAGTAGACTAAGCTTCACATCCATAGATGAACCTAATCCTTTTTATATTTTTTTTCCAAAGAGGATGGGATTAAAAAACAATATCCTACAGTCTTTATTAAGTAACTGAGGCTTAGGACAGAATGACTAATTCAAAATATGTTTCCATAGACCCAGTGTTGGATTGTTTACTTTGTGGCTCATAAGAACGGCTCACTGGTTTAAGTTGCTTACGCTTGTGTGCGTGTTTTCAGATGTGTGCTTGCTGTCAAATCCATGTTTTCCTGGGGTGCAGTGCAAATCATACAGTGATGGATCATGGGAATGTGGGCACTGTCCTTTGGGATTAAGTGGCAATGGCACCCACTGTGAAGATGAGAATGAGGTAATAACCACACATTTTACGCAGCGTAAAATTGCAAAGTGACAAGTGTGTTATTTCCAGACATCAGGCCAAAAATAACCTTGTGTTGGAGTTGTGGTGCATCAGAATCACCAAATTATCAATTTTTGCTGCATGTTATAATAGATGTTAACCAGTGATTCTATATTGGGATGCCTTGAATGGTCTGACATGAAATCTGGCTTGTCCAAATGGAATAACACAATGTTTCAAACGGAAATATCTCAACAGCTATTGTAATGTTTTTTATATATACATTTTTGATTCCCAGAGGGTAAATGCTAATGACTCACAAAAGGTATGAATACTCAGCAGATCCTAATGAGACAAAACACAGACGTACAAACAGTTCATTTAAAATGCTGAACACAGTTAATTGCTCTCTCTTCAGTGTGAAGTGGACGGTGTGTGTTTTACACAATGTGTAAACACAGACCCTGGGTACTACTGCCTACCCTGTCCTCCTCGCTATAAGGGCACACAGCCATACGGCCTTGGACTGCAGCAAGCCTGGAAGACCAAGCAGGTATGTTGTTTTAAGATTTACTATGTTTTTGCTTTTAATTAAAATGAACACACCACTTTTGTATGCTCAGACGCTTGCTAATGTTCTAGGTGTGCGAACCATACAATCCTTGCAAAGACAACACACACACCTGCCACAGGTATGCTGAGTGTGCGTACCTGGGCCTGTCATCTGAGATCTTGTACAAGTGTACGTGTGCAGTTGGATTTGCAGGAGATGGTTTTGTGTGTGGTGAAGACTCTGATCTGGATGGCTGGCCAAACTACAGATTGACCTGCAAGCAAAATGCAACATACCATTGTCAAAAGGTAAAAAAAAAAAAAATAAAATAATACAGCAACACTAAAATATTGAATTCTAATCTGATTATCTGGAGCTGTGTCCTGGTTGGATGTGATTCCACTAAAGTGTGCTGTGGTTGGATGCAGGATAATTGCCCGATGATACCAAACTCTGGACAGGAAGACCTGGACAAGGACGGACTGGGAGATGCTTGCGATCCTGATGACGACAATGATGACATCATAGATGAGAGGGTGAGATTATGGTTGAGAGTAATTTGGAGAACACCATATCCATTTCAAAAACACGTGTATTCATGTGAATGTGTGGCTGTTTGATGTAGGATAATTGCCCGCTCGTGTTCAACCCTCGGCAGTATGACTCTGACAGAGACGGGGTCGGGGACAGCTGTGACAACTGTCCTTTTGACAGCAACCCACTGCAGACAGACACGGATGACAACGGAGAAGGAGACGCCTGCAGCATTGACATTGATGGGGACGGTAGGAGCCACTTACTTGAAGATAATTATTCAAGGTTTTGTTTCTCCTCTTTATTTGCACCATCAAAAACAGATTCTTAACATCCCAGACAGAAGCTTTCTTACCCCCGTAGGTATCCAGAATTTACTAAAATACTTAAGGTGTAATTTATTCCTACTTTCCTCTTTACTCCCTGTAGTCCTGTTTTCTTCCTGTGTATCTACATTTAAGGATCAAAGTGGAAGTAAAAAGTAAGTAAAAGCCAAATAAGATGCTTTATTTACTCTGTGTGTGTGTGTGTGTGTGTGTGTCCGTATCTTTCTCCAGATGTTCTGAATGAACATGATAACTGTCCCTTAGTCTACAACACTGACCAGAGGGACACAGACATGGATGGTGTTGGAGACCAGTGTGACAACTGTCCCCTTCTACACAACCCACTGCAGGTTCCTACAAAAACACTCAATGCTGACAAACGCAGATGTAGTGTGTATTTACTGACAAAATTATATTTACTATTAGAAACCTTGGGAATCTTGGGAATTCACCTGGAAATCTGCACCTTGGAATGGCTAATGGAAAGCTAGGCATGGAGACCTATTTAAAGCTCATATACAGATTTCAACACATATGTATGTTGTATGTGTGTGTGTTTGCAGTTTGACTCTGACAATGACCTAGTTGGAGACATGTGTGATGACAATAACGATATCGATGAGGACGGCCATCAAAACTCACTGGACAACTGCCCCTACATCCCCAATAGCAACCAGGCCGACCACGATAGCGATGGGATGGGAGATGCCTGTGACCACGACGACGACAATGACGGTATCCCTGACAACCGGGACAACTGCAGGCTGGTGCCCAACAGGAACCAGCTGGACTCGGATGGTCAGTGCAGTTTCTGGGTTTTGGAACTCCGTCAGATCAACAGAACCAGGAATCTCTCATATCATCTTACACTTGTGTACAAATTGTGATTCATTTCCTGCTGCGCAGAGATAATATTTTATGACGGATGGATTTTGCAGCCACGCAGTCTCGTGGCTCAGGTCATGTTAATGTATGACATAAACATGAAGATTTTATGACTCCCCACAGTTTCATGAATCATACTTTGAAACATTTCTATATTTATCCACCAACATACAGGACTATTTAAGACATTAGCACATTTCCAATCCTGGCCCTTTTGTTCCCTTCTTGGAAGAAAATAATAGAAAGTAACATGTTTCAGTCATATTCTCCTTTCTGCTCTTTCTCAGGTGATGGCAGTGGGGAGGCCTGTTTTGATGACTTTGACAATGACAGTGTTCCAGATGCGTTGGATCCCTGTCCGCTGAACCAGGATATTGGGTCCGTGGACTTCAGGAAGTTTCAGGTTGTTTTGCTGGACCCTAAAGGCACGACGCAGTCTGACCCGCTCTGGGTGATTCACAGCCAGGGTAGAGAGCTGCTGCAGACGGCCAACTCGGACCCTGGCATCGCTTTAGGTCAGACGGGCTACAACTCCAGAATAATCAAAAACCTCTTTGACTGAAGGGAAACTTGTTGTTCTGGTCTAATAACACAAATCTCCTCTTGGTTTGAACAGGATATCACAAGTTTAGTGCTGTGGACTTCAGTGTGACACTTCATGTGAACACAAACCGGGATGATGACTATGTGGGCATTGTGTTTGCCTACCAGTCAAGTCAACGCTTCTATGTTGTCATGTGGAAACAGGTGGGACTTAAATTGCCTTGACCTGCTGGATTCAACATTGATGACCGACTGCTATTGACTTCAAATCAATTGTAGTACATATTTTGTCTAAATGACCCTCAAAAACCTTTAACTTGGCATTTGAGTCAAAAGTTATATCCATCTTTATTCATCTTCAAATATTTCCTTGACCAAAACTTCCTTTGTATTTCTTTGTATTTTTGTGCAGACTGACATTCCTCACTTCTGTCAGCTCAACCTTCACACCCTTTTATCCTCCATGTCTCCTCTCTCAGGTGTCTCAGGCTTACTGGGAGAAAAGGCCATCTAAAGCTTTCGGCACAGCAGGAGTCTCCATCAAACTGGTCAACTCCACCACAGGACCAGGAGAATATCTGCGTAATGCCCTCTGGCACACCAGAAATACCAGACACCAGGCACGAATCACTGACTTTCTATCTGTTTTATTTTCCACTGTGCTTTCTGCTGTCATAACCCACACAAAAGTTCTTTTTTGAACAAACCTTACCTAAAATGACCTTCAAAAGACTATTATTTGAGTGACTGACACAGATATTTGAGCACAGTATTCCTGCCTTCATGCCTAGATGTCTGTTTGTATCTTTTTCAGGTCAGAACATTGTGGCATGACCCCAATAACATTGGCTGGAAGGACTACACAGCCTACCGCATGCATCTTATCCACAGACCCAAGACTGGGTTCATCAGGTACAAACACAGTCATCATCATTATCAAGTAACTCCATCATATTAACATGTTATTTTTATCACAAATGTCTTGAACCAGACTGAAAGAAACTATATCTCCAGAGTCCAAAGTAGTTCCTAACAGCAAGTCTGAAACAGGACAGCCAATATGTGAATCTGTCCATGGATGAAGCTGATGTTGCTTGATGAGTTTTTCTTTTTGTAGCCTGAGTTTGTTATAAACCTTAGCTGGATTAAGATGAGGGAGCTGAACCAACTTTTGAGTTGTTGAACTTTCATTTGCTTCTCCTGGAGAGCAACAGATCTTTCCTCCACATTACCAGTAACCTTCTAACTTTTAATTTACAGGTAAGCATTTGATTGAGCTTTGCAATGTGGCTCTTAAAGGACCAAGCCAATATTTTATCATATTTACTCACCATCACACGCACATCTATGTGTGTCAACATTCACCCACCAAAGCTCTGTATTCCATCAAAATCAATTTGTTGGTAATTCATATTCACTTGAGATTAAATAAGCAACTAACGCGAGGAACTGTATTGCTTCAATAACAGTACAAACAGGCTGGCTCTTTTGTGGAGATCAAGCAGGTTTTGCTGCATTGTTTAATTAAAGTCATTACAGAATGTAAGGTAAATGCAAATAAATTCAAAACTCAACAACAACAAAAAAAACACCACCACCTAAACAAAAAACTGTGGCATGGTCCTTTAAATCACACATTTTGGGCTCACTCAGCACCAGCTGTTCATGTGGGTTTTACTGGAACAACAATCTGCCGAATAAATTTTTCAATCTGTGAAAATCGCATTCAGTGTCACCCTTGAAGAAATAACTCACTCTCAGATGTTCTTATACTCCAGGATATCATCAATCTCTACGAGTTATGTTTTGATAACAGTGTAATTCACTTTCTTTGTTGTACCCAGTAATCTTCAACCTGCCATATCTACTTCTACTTAGTTGTACTTCTCACTAATGGACTTAAAAAAAAAAAACTAACAAAAAAAACCCCCTCCAGGCAATGAATTTTCTGTGCTTCACGCTGTTTATATGCAGATGGAGAGAAAAAGTGAGGGAAATAAGGACAAGGCTGTTATGAACTAAGACCAATTGTTCAGTCTTAAAGAAGGCTGTGTTTGAAGCATTGGCTGTGCTGCATTGTGGGTGTAGAGTGATTGTACTGCAGGCCGAGTGTACGGCTGCACACTCATTGAATTTGAGGCTGAAAAGAAGTTCCTGCTCTTTGATCGCAAAGGACAGACACACATTAATATTTCTGATAGCTGCTACAAAGTTCCCTTGCAACTGCTTTAAATTTTCTCCCCCTTTGACGTCATGTCCTCAATATCGTCGGTTCGAATATATGGTAAGAACAGCAACCGGAAGGAATGTACACAAGCAAAAAACAAACCTGACCTAGAAATGCAGTGCACATCACAATTAATCATGAAAGAAGGATTCAGATTCCTTTTTTGAGTGAAAATAGCAATACCAGAATGTAAAATATACTCCACCAGGAGTATAAAAGTCCTGCATTCATCATTTATTTATTTCTGCAAATATAAATATAGCAACAATTCATTTTTTTATCACAAGAAGCTTCAGCATAGATGGGTATTGTATTAATTTTGATTAATTGTGCTGTGTTTGTGTTGCAGGGTGGTGGTGTACGAGGGCAGGGTTATTTTGGCCGACTCTGGGGCAGTGTACGATCACACCCTGGCTGGAGGCAGACTTGGACTCTTTGTCTTCTCTCAGGAACATGTTCTCTTCTCAGACCTCAGATATGAGTGCAGAGGTGAGACGTGTGGTCAAAATATTTGTCCTGATTGCAGATCAGAGATGGAACGAGCATTCAGATTTTTTACACAAATATTATTTCTACACTGTTTGTCACCACATCCATAGCATTTACAATCCTAGTTGAGCAAAAGCAGAGATGCATTACAAGCAAAGAAAAATTCATTATGTGGAGAACATAACTCTGTGGCTGATATATTATAAATATTAGGTCATTCATTCTCATTCAAACAAGAAAATGCTGAGCCAAGAATGTTGGAATTGTTTTATTTCAATTAGGATTAAATAAGTAAACAACAGATACCTCAAAACTGTATTCAGGTACAGCAGTTGAGTAAATGCTATATTTAATAATCACATTTCTGTTCTTCGGTATTTGTACATCTATTCCTCTCATGATGCGTGTGTTTCTGTTGACCATATCTTTAATCAGCTTTTGCTGTTTTTTCCTTTCCTCAGATAACTGAATTATTTTGCCGGGATAGACAAGAAACTCTACAACATCCAACCAGAGGTGCACATTCATTTCTGATGACCTTCATACAACTGAGAGAGAGAGAGAGAGAGAGAGAGAATTAAAACACCAGGCACTTATCCAGCCAAGGCTATCAATTAGTGACCATAATCATCTATCAGCTTTTCATGCAACAGTATTGACTTTTCTGTACAATACACTAAGACTCTGACAGCATCTGACAATAACTTGTTATTGCTTCTAATTTGTCCTTTTTCTAATGGGTGTAAATAATTATTTATTACCAGCAACCAAATATAAGAGAGAGAGAGTTGAGTATGGCTTGATGATGGACTGTGTAGAGCAGATGTCTGGTGGTAACTTATCAATAAAATCCTTTTTTCCCCAATTATTTTATTTTATTTTATTTGGTCTTGTCTTTTCTGATGACGCCAACGTGGTTCACAAACAGCTGTGGAAACATGGTCTCTATCGCCTTCTACTGATCAAAGTAATAACTGCAAAGACCTAAGCAGACAAGGTTATTTGAGGTTGCTGGAGTCAGTGATGGAAGAAGTCATCAAATCATTTATTTATATAAGAACATGTCGAAAAAAGATTCCATTACCATTTAAAAGCACCATCAAGAGATGGTACTTGAAGTACTCATAATATAAAACCACCCCTGTCAGGAGCTGGTTGAGGTAGAACTAATTTGAACTATCTCATATTGTTAGGGTGTAATTTCTAGTAGTGAATCATATTTTATAACCGTCTAACACAGAAAATGTTCAGGTACTCATGTAAAGTCTGAGCTCCTCAAATCCAGCAGCCCATTTGGGTAAATGTTTTAATATAAGAAATGAGTTGGTTGTTCTTTAACACTATAGCTTTCTTATTCATAAAAAAAGGGAGCTAAACATTTTATTTAAACAATTAAACATTTCATTTCCTTAAAAGGGAAAAATATGGAGCTAATATTCCTGAGAAACATTTATAAAGCCACGGTTTTAACTTTTTGCTGAACTGTTGAGTGGTTTTCTTCACACCTTTAAACCTGACACCTGACATTGTGTCCAAAGGAAAATAAATCTTTCGTCATGACCGAAATCTCAAAACACGTTCAACCGGTTGGACACACACACACACATGGGTGACGTCACAGCCGGCTCCGATGGGACGTGGAGAATGAGGAAGAGCAGCAGTCCCCCGGCCCGACAGTCCGACCTGCCTGGAGCTCCCGGTGAGGTTGGCTGAAGGTGTCCTTTACCGGGGGGGGTCTCCTTCAAGAATGGCGCTCAGGTGGACCGACTGCTGGTGCGCCCGGTTCTTGGAGCGGCACTGCTCGGGGCTGAACTTCGCTCTGCTGGCCGTCGCCTACGTCCTCTACCTGCTCGTCGGGGCCGGGATCTTCTCCGCCATCGAGCTGCCGTACGAGCACGAGCTCCGGCGGGAGCTGCGGGCGGCTCGCGAGGACTTCCTCAGCAACAACACCTGTGTGTCGGACGCGCGCCTGGAGGAGCTCCTGGCACGCGCGCTGGAGGCCAACAACTATGGCGTGTCGGTGCTGACCAACGACACCGAGCGCAACTGGGACTTTTTGTCCTCCCTGTTCTTCACCAGCACCGTGCTGACCACCACAGGTGAGCCGTCCCAACACTTCAGACAGCCTTCATTTTGAGTGCTTTTTTCTAAAAGAGTTTACACTTTCTAAAAAGTTTTTGTTTTCGGCCGCATCTTTAAAGGTCCCTTTATATCAAGATGCTGCCCAAAAGAAAAAAAGATCCTCCTTTTCTTTGTGTATATTTGCTTGAATGAAATAATTTCAACTTTCCTTGTTCTGCCACATGATACTTCCAACTGTATCTACTTACTGTTTTGTTAAACTTGAATGTAAGATGAGAGCCTCCCTCTTCAGCAGGTGAGAGTGAAGGTCAAACATTAAGGTGAAGGAACAACAAGGTAAAACAGAATTTCTGAGTTGAAAATGATCTACTGATACTTTACAGATCAGTTGGGTTACCTATGAGGCATTAAAACAACATTTTGTGGATTTGTTTCGGTTTTTAAAAAAGGTTTTTAACCTGTACTTGGGACTCGCACTTTACAGGGTGCTCTCGGTGAACATACAAACACTCAAACTCAAACATGTTAAACTTTATCTTATGTAACGCCGGGTTAGTCAAATAAAGTGGACACTTGTTTTTAATAGACTGTAAAATTTCCTCTTTGTTTTCCGTAAACTGTGTTTTCCATGACGAGCTGCAGTGAAAGGACTCTATATACTAAGTGGAAACTTTATACTAAAAAGGCTGTAATTTAAGAAGATCCTGCCTTAATTTATCTAACTCAGGCTGCCGAAGAGCCTCTGAATCTGCCTTTATGCGTGGAAGAAAGGACTGCTGATTTTGTCTCTCAGTGCTGATTTCGGACAGGAAGAATGATTGCAGCAAGTACGACCAGTTTCATTGTTCATATTGGTAACAGAGTATAGTTCAAGGGAGATTTGAAAATCTGATTATTTCCTTAAGACAAGCTGGAGGATGAAAAAACCCACAAGAGGAGTTTTTCACAAATAGGCAACCCCCTTGTTAACAGCTCCAGCTATGTAAAAAATTGTTATCTGTTAATTAATTCACAAATTTTTGCGTACAAGCCATGTACGCAGTGACCTATTAAAAAGTGCTATTATTAAATTATGGGTTCTATTTTGACTTCAGGAATATTTTGTCAGGCTTTAGCTGTTGCACCACCTCTTTCTCAGTAAATAAATTTAAAAAAAAAACTGTTTTGAAATATTGCTGAGGGAATTATTATTACCCTTTTTGATGGGAATTCACACCCTTGAAGCTCCATTAACACATCTGGTTGTTTATCTGTTAGTGCTACTAAAAGGAACTAATTAAGATCCACAGAGAACCCATCAGCCCTCCAGCTCCCTGTAGTGTAAACATACATACATGTAGGTTACAAAGTGTGTAACTTAAAATATTTTAACATTAACATTCAATGAATAATTCATCTATGTTTTCAGCCCGTTATGTATTTATAGTTGGTTTTACTTGGATAGAGCTTTCACAGGAAGATAGGTTGGAATTGAATGAGCTATCTTTCTCTCTAATTATTGTTGTGTGTAAAGCTTCACATAGCCTAAATGGCTCCTGCAGGAATCCTGCCTCTAATTATGCTGCTATAATTAAGGTTGTGTTGCATATTTGTTGTATTTTCAGGTTATGGCCACACTGTTCCTCTCTCAGATGAAGGGAAGGCTTTTTGCATTTTTTACTCCCTCTTTGGTATTCCTGTTACCCTCTTCTTCCTCTCTGCGGTGGTGCAGAGGATCATGGTTCTCGTCTCAGTGCGCCCAGTGTCTTACTTCCATCGTCGATGGGCCATATCTAGATCCAAGCTGTCCGTCATCCATGCCTCCTGCCTTGCCATTTTGATGACCGTGCTTCTGCTCATCATTCCTGCGCTGATCTTTGTCAAGCTGGAGAAGGACTGGAACTTTCTGGAGTCGCTGTATTTCTGTTTCATCTCCCTGACTACCATTGGCCTTGGGGATTATGTCCCTGGAGAGACCCACAGTAAAGACAACAACCCACATCCACAGCTATACAGGCTGGCCATCACGGGTGAGTAGCTGGCTGAAATATATTGCCACTGCTGTCAGGTGAAAGGCTTTGTTCTGAATCAAAGTGTTTGCTGCATTTTTGATTGCACCCACTGGATTGTAAATGCTTTAATTACACTAAGCATTGGTGCATTGTTGTTGGATTGCCGCCCCTGAAAAGAAAGGATTGTTCATTTGTGTCTCATTGTCTCACTTGACAGAAGCCTATGACTTGTGAGCAGTTCAACCAAGGAGGAATTTTAAATGATTTCACAACAAAAAGCAACAAGTATAAGAATCTGCAGTCATGTTAGAGCCTCTGTTTGGATGTGAAGTGGACCTTTGAACTAAATGCAAAACAGTGCTAAGATGCTTATAATTAGTCAAAAAATGACATGACCATAGCGCTAGAGGAAAAGTCAGGGAGACAAAGATTTTGAGGTCTAAAAGTATTACTCTTAGCATGCCTAAAAATTGAAATGGCATCACAAATTCTGCAGAAGGTGATGTTGAGACTTGAAACAAAGCCTTGACTCTTAACCACTACACCCATTATTTATAAACCAAACTTGGTCCGATATTATTGCTCACACTGTATTGGACTTTGCTCCTTCGTGCTGCCATTGTGTCTGTGTATTTGCTCTCCTAGTCTACCTGCTGCTGGGCTTGATTTGCATCCTGGTGGTGCTGGAGACGTGTTGCGAGCTTCCCCAGGTGAGACGCCTCAGACAGAGGTTCTACAAAGAAAACATTCGAGAGTTGGACTCTGAGACTACCAACATCATTGACCGCGAGCAGATGAACGACCAGCTGACTGACGTCTCGGACGTCATGACAGATAACATACCGGTCATCCCCTCCGTCTCAGAGCAGGCGGCATCTTTACGGCAAGACAGTAAATCAACGCCTTACACCCCAGTATCGGGATCAGCTGCTAACAGGAAACTGAGATGACAGCTTGTCTGCCACACATTGTTTTTAAAGGACTGGTCTATGAACTTCTGCTCTCTACATGAGTGCTCATGACATACTGGCTGTTATCTTAATGTGTATATAAGAGAATATAGGCAGCCCGGGCTGACTGTATGTCTACATCGAAGCTCAAATGTCAGTTTGGTTATTATTTAAAAAGCAATTGTTTTCTGCCGGTGCCAATATCAACATGGGTGGCATAAAGTGGGAAACACCCACTGATAATCAGGATGGCGTTGTTTTAATGTTCTCCTCTGTTCCTCAGTTCTTTGCAGATAAGAGTTAGATCTATAACACAGAGGAAGGGCTAGGCCCCCAGATGGAGGGAAGCCCCACAAACTTCAATTTCCTGCCAGGATCTTGGCAGGCTGTAATTCCAGTACAGCACAGTGTGCCCTGCAGGATTTCACACTGCCTTTTAGCACATTATATAATCTCTGGAAGTATTTGCATAGGAAATTGTCCTTCTTGGAAGTCATAAAACTGTACCATGAGAATGAGACACATTATCACTCTGGCTATATGGTACTTTACATGAGGAAAAAACAACCAAGGAATGGACATTGTTTTCTTCCTGGTTCACAAGGTGATTATTGGCCTTCAGCTCCTATTGTCATGTTTACGTTTTTAGCTCATTGTTTTTATTGTAATGGAGTGTGTGCCTGTTTACCACTAGAGGGAAGCACTTTCATTTTACATGCAAAAAATAGATTTATGTTACTGGGAATTGATCTCTACTGCTTACTGGTGTGTTATTTGAAAATATCAAAGTCATTGTTGATTGAGAGAGCATAATGTTGAACAAAATGCTTTTTAACATTCATATATATTATTAAACTTATTGAACATTTTATAGAGGTGGAAGTTTTAAATGTTTTTTTTTTTCAGGTTAAATAGCTTCAGAGTGCTTAAAATCACAAGAAAATGTCCAAAGAAATTTTGCTGCTGTTTTCATCGTCATTTTTATTCTTTTTTTTATTCAATAACAAATGTTTATTTGTCTGGTCATTTTTAATGGACTTCTAGTCACCTTTGGAGAAACTGTAAATAAATTACATAAGATTAAGGAATATAAAACTGATTATGTTTCAAAAGTACAAATGACAATATAATTACATATTTTATATAAACTTTGTTTATTTTATTCATACAGTGTCATACCCACATCATAATTCAAGACACATACATGCAGACTGAAGTGGGTACATACATCCAAACACACATTCAAATGCTCACACTCAACATCAAACATACATACTCACAAACAACAAATATCCCTCAACCAGGGAGGCAGAACTCACTTCCCAGTGAGTGAAAGCAATTTGTCCTTCTGAAATGTCCCAGAGTTTGTATGAGCTTTAGGACTGCAGCAGACGATGACCTTTGACATCCTCACAAAGGCAAGAAGGTGCAAAGTTGACTGTCTTCTTCACAAATTGGTAAAACGGGCCCACACCAACATACTCACAAACCTTCACATACATTCCCTTCATCACTATCATTCATACATACAGTGTGTTTGTGTGTCTGTTTATATGATCTGTGGCTGCTTGGAGCAACGGGGCCAGAAAGGGCGCAGGCTGAAAATTAAGAGGACAAAAAGCAGTACTGTGATGACAGTAACGATGGAGACGTAGCCGGAGTGGGGCAGCAGGGGAGAGTCAGGAGCCTCAGCTGGAATCATATTGGTCAGATTCAACATGTAGCCCAGCGTCCAGCCTGCGTCGCTGCCTTTTATCTGTGCACAACATAAAACAAACAAACAAAAAACAAAAAACAACCAAACTGTCAGATCACTGTCATTTCCTCATATACATCACAGGCCAGCTCAGTTTAGAAGTGTTCATACTGTAATGCAAGAGACCAAATTAATGTCAGTGGAGAAGCAAACACACACACACACACTTTCATACACACATCAGCTCACTGGTTGCTTTGAAATTACATGACTCATATGCTGTGGCCTTCATAGACCAGTTCCTGACCCAGCTGGACATCACTGGGAGGGCCCACTACACACCAAAACCTAATGAAGGAATATATTTACAAAGGAATGGGCTTCATTCTTCCACTTCAGGCCAGGAAGAAAATCTATTAAAAATTTTATTTCAAACTATTTAGATAACACTTTTGGCCTCCAGTAAATTCATTATCACAGCTGCTCAGCGGCCACCTGACCAATAAGAGCCAATCACTTTCATGCATGTGCGCGACGCGGTGTTTTTACTTCTTCCTGAAGGTGATTCTGCTTTTTGCCGCACCTGTACTCCTTAAAAACCAGCTGGATGATTTTATAATCTGTACTTTTCTTTGTTGCTGTCCTGTGTGATCAGAGACTGAGTTTTACTGTGCAAGCTGTCGGGAACCGGCTGTACTTGTGGAGGAACTACTCACCTCTCTGTCTTCGCCATTGATCCGGACTCCAAGGTAAAGATCCTTCTACTTTCTTCATTAGTGACTGTTTATTTTTAATTATTTGATTTAAATTGAAAGTCTGGCTCTGGTGCTTTGGTTTTCTGATGCTGGTGATTAAAGTGTGTTTCTTTTGGTGCTATAAAAATGATTTTCGGAGAGGAGCAGCTCTCCTGTTGTATCCGTGCACTTTGTTTAGTTTATGACTTTGATTATGTTGTAAGACTTCTGTGCTGCATTGGCTGCTTGTGATATGTTTCCCTGATGGTGTTTACACTTTGCTTACTATACTGCCTGATACTGTGTTGATTATCTTCCAAGAGTTGTAATGGGTCATTAGTTTGTTTTCAATCAATTATCATTTAGTTGACGGATAGAAAATTGATCCGCACCTATTTATAAACACTGATAGATGCTCCCTTTGTCACATGGATGATGATTGAGTCCATGGGGTTTGTCCACTGAGGTAGAAAAGCCCAATATACACTAATTTGTGAGTCTGGGGGCCTTTCTGTGTGGAGTTTGTGTGTTCTTCTTCTGTCTGAGTTGGTTCCTTCTGGATCCTCTCACTTCTTCCCTCAGTCCAAAGGCATCAACGTTTCAGTGAATTGGTGAGTGCGAGTAGGAGCAATGGTGTGGTTTTGAGTTTCTGTATGATGGTTTAGTGATTTGTCCAGAATGCCCCCCTCCCCATGTCATCTAGGATTGGCTACAACCCCCCCCCCCCCCCGGCTGCTAATGGCAAAGCTGTAAAGATAATGGATGGAATAAGTTAATTTACTCAATTATGTGAAATGTACTTTCTTCTAAGTCTTGTCTTGGATGATGAGGGCTTTGCTATCATTTGTTGCAGAAGGACTTTTGTTTTACCTTTCTTATGCACATTCCACATAAACAATTACCTTCGGATCAGAATACAGTGTTGATGTTTTTTCAATTAATTGCCTAAAAGTGGCTTAAAATTTGGCTTTCTATAACAACTTTACTCCTAAAACCCTGAAATCTTGTAAACTGCCGCTAATTAAGTGAGGATCAGTTAAAAATGCTCCCTTTAACACAAATTTCTCACTCAATGTGTGAAACCTAAAAAATGTACACATACACTCACAAACGCACAAAGGGTGTATGAGATGGGAAAGGAGTGGACTGTGATCTACTGACCTTCTTGATGAATTTTATATTTGGGTAACTCTCAGAGGTGAAGTTGTATCCTTTTGTCAGCAGGGTGAGGATGTATGTGCCAGAGAAACAATACTCAGCCAGGTACTTTAATTTTACATCCGGATGCTGCTGCTTTATCTGTTTAAACAGATCAAGTGCAACATGAGCATTGTCTCGTTGGGCTGCACATGTATACATAAATATGGAAGGACATTTTATTCTGTATGTAGCTGATGAGGAAATAGTCCTGACCTGATCCCAAGGGGTTTCACAGTAGATTGAGAGCCTTTTCCTGACAACTTCCAAAGGAGTGGATGTATCAGTCAGGTTGAGAAAGTTCATCACAAAGTAGTACGCGGAAAAAGCCTGCAATGAGAGGGGAGGAGGGGAGAGGAGAAGATGAGGCAAACAGTCACTAACTCTTTTTGGTATCTTAAGCAAATGAAGTAATCCATTTATATAAATACTTGTAGATCAATTCTCCTTATCTGACTCATGAGTTGTTTTTTTTTTTTTTTGTTTTTTTTTTCTGGTCTTGATTGACTCATACAATTTCTTCAATTCTTTGTATGTTCTGCAACAACAGTTCAACAAGTCATGCCCGAAACAGAAGTTATTCACTGAGCTGTGACATTCAGAGATTACACCAGACAGATCTGTACATTGTGTAACCCATCTTTGTGTCCAAACAGCACACAGAATCTCTTTTGCTAACTGATAAGTGCTGATAAATAAACAGTGACAACTGTGTTATCCTACCCCAAATGGCCCTTGCAGCAGTGGCTGGAACACCCCATTGAAGGAGCACTGGGTGTATCTGCAGTGAGTAAAGTTGAAGATACTTTTGACAACATCCTGGCATTGTGAGGAGTTTCCTTGCCCCAAGTGAGTGAAGGTTACAGGAGCTCCCTGAGGTTTCCTGTCTGACACACAGGGGCTGTCATAGAGGACTGAGTAGCTCTTTGTCTCATTGTAGCCAGGGTGGAAACAGGGATCTAATATTGATCTTGGACCTGACTAGGAGAGAGATTGAGATAAAGAGGTGTAATAAACAGAGCAAGGAAGTTAATTGAATTTAATTTCACTATTTTTTTTTATTTATATTTTTTGCACGTAAGACTTGAATCATCTGGAATCAATTGGATTTACATTAATGTTAAATAGAGAAACTTAAACCACAGGTTTACCCGAGTCTGTTGTGCCAGTGTCAGTCGTAGAGCTTGGTCTTTCCCGTAACACAGGAAGCTGTTAGTGTACAGGTTGTAATCATTTCCATAGAGTCGGAAGGTCACGGCATTCTTGGGTGACTCAGAGCCGTCATAATTATCGGACACAAAACTAATCTGAGTGGAGGCCCCGCCAAGGTCAAGTGCGCCTGTGGTTTCTAGGCCCTGCAGCAGAAACACACAAAAAAGCATTGAAATCGGTGCACACAGTTTGACCCACAATCACATCTAAAAGTGGACAAACGTAGGGGGGGGGGCATGCATATGGTAAGCATACAAACCTGTTTGAGCCGATCGTCCAAATAGTTGACTGTGACCCAGCCAAATGCACCCTCCTCCTGGCCACTTAGGAGTCTCGCTCCCTGAAAGGAGAAGGGGGACTTTTGCAGGGATTGTTCCACAGCCTGAAAGACCTTGTCTGATGCCGAGCTGTTCTCAATACTGCATGCAAACACAACACAGGTTCATTAGATTGAGTCACATACATAATTCAAATCAATACAGCAGTGCATAAATAATACATTTACTGCGCTGGATATAATGGATTTGACAGCAACATATTCGGTGCTTGGGCAGTATAGATCGTGTGGAGATAAATCAAAAAAATAGCAGGTTGGAAAAGGCTACATATAGTAGCAGAGCACACAATGCTATAGTTGAGCATATATTCACATCAGCATCAGCAGAACTGTCATTGTGTTTTTGTTTTTGGACGTGTATCCTATGTGTACCATACTTGAGCAATCTCATTCCCGCAGTAGCCCCTAGATAGAGAGGCGTTTCATCATGTCTTTTCTCAGGGACTCTCCGCCTGGCATCCTCTATGCAGTCTTTCAAAGACTCTCCTGCCCTCCGTGGATCAGACGCATAGCTGGAAATACCTGGACCTGCAAGAAGCCAAAATGTCAGTGGGAGGGTGATGTCATTCAGTCTAAATTTAGTGACCATAAATCATAATATGACCCTGAAGTTCAGAGATGCTAGCCCGCCTTGGAACTGAAGGTCATCTGTTTGTAATTCATGAGCTGGCAAGGAGAAGTAGCTTCCTGTTCCTGTAGCACCTAATCCTCAATTTATTTTTTTGGGAATTATTTCTTTCTTTGTTTCGAGTCCTCCTATGTTTTTTTTTTTTTGCAAACAGCTGTGCACCATATTTTAAAGCTAACTGTACTCAGAGACGTGCTGATCCCACGGTCTGGGGTCTATGAAAGCTTTCTGCCCCAAGCTTGGATAACATCTGTACTTTACATCACTCTGGACATTGTTTTTAGAGATAAAAAGCCAGTAGTAAAGTCAGCTTTCAGATGGGGAAACTAACAGCAGGAAGGTGCTTGACATGACTGACAGGCCGTGAGCTTTAATAACTCAACAGAGCTATTTTTGGCTGAGCTACTTCAGACACGTTTTGATTCAATAAAGATGTTAGATACAACATGGTGTATGGTTTAAAAAAAAAAAGTCCTGCATGCACATATTTGCTTTCTTTGTGAGAGTTAGATGACAAGATCAATACATGTGTATGATATGTTTAAACATATCATAGCACACACACTGGGGCAGGACCAGGTTGGCTCTACCGTAGTCTATGTACCAACCCTTCCAAAGCTTACCAATTAATCAAGGTGTTAGATGTTTGATTAATGTGTTAACCAATCCAAAATTTGTTGATTTACAGACTGGTCTGTTAGCTGGGAGCAGTAACGTCCTTGACTCTTGTGTAAGAGATGAGATTAACATGAATAGCTAAGATGAAGTAGTGAGCTATTTATGTTTTCAAAAAAAGGAAACCCTTTGGTTTGGGTTTGTTTGTTTGTACATACATGTTCAGTAAAATGGGTTTTCTTTCATTAAGTCAGCTATTGGTATCATTAAAGGATATCCAATGAATTGCTGAAGAAACGATCTACCTACAACTGCAGACCAAATGATTTAATTTGAAAAGCTTCTTATCACTCTTATAAGTGAGTATCAGAGTAAGTCATTTATAAAATCTGAACCAATACGTCTGAAGCAAGTAAATCATAAACCTAAGTTTATTCTAATAGAATAATCCATCAGGCCTGGACTTGTTAATGTTAATGAGTTTTTAATAAATAGATTTTGGCTGCAGATGACCAACAACTCTAACACACAAGGTAAATGGTTCAGAACTGAAATGGTTACACAATTTATTGAGTGACAAAAACAAAAACGAAACAATCTAACAACTGTTATGTTAGCTGATGATTTGATCCGTCAAACTAAACCAAGCAAAGTAATCTCTGTCTCCATCTCCTCCGGCGTGACAATGCCCAGCTTTTTTAAACTGAACGATTAAATTGATTTGGACAGAGGACATTTTGAAAGTGTTACCTGGAGATTAGTTTGGTAATGAAGTCCAGCTAATGAGATTAAACTTTTTTTTTTGTATTGCTGCTCTCTTCCCCTCAGCGACTTAAAGACTCAAAGACAAAGTCTTATTAGAAAGTGGTGTGTATGTAAGTATTTATGCATTTAAAATGTAAAATATTGTCAGAGTTAAAGATTTGTTCCAGTTTAGCAGAATTCACATTTGCTAAAAGTTAAGTAGAGTCTTCAGATGTGCATGCTCATATAAATATTTATGATGGAGATCACACCCCTAATTGTGGGGGTCTGTGTGTGTCTGTGTAACACATGCTGCAGCATGCATTACCTTTGACTTTGCAGGAATGTGTCTGCTCAACTCTCCCAGTGTTGTTATCTTTCTCTGCTGGCCACTCGTAGATGTACAGAGCCGTGTGGGAGGATCCAGCATCCAGAACGATGCCATACTGTGGAGGAAATGAGGAGGAATTCCAGTTTAGTGCTCAGTGGTGTTAACTTTGGAATGACTTCAGCTGAAACATGCACTTTAAACACGTTTAGTACAAATGTGATGGAGATTAGGATCTGCCCTTTGTTTCATGGTGTCTGCGTATTTTCAGTTTTTTTTTTTTTTTTGTGCAGCATTTATCAGCTTGCAGGCCATGGAAGTGTGTGTTGTTCAAAGCGTGACATGCACCATGAGTTAAAGGATAATATCCATCCCTTTATTAGCTGAATAGCCCAATGCCAAATTTCAGGGCTACTGTGCATTGGATATGTTTATCTGTGCAAACTTAAAAAAGATTAATCAAACCATTTGGGAAAACACCCAAGGCACTGTAATGAATAATAACTGTGAGATTCACATTTGGTCTTCATTTATGGCCGGAAGAAAGGGTGATTTAACATCCTTATCATCAGCTACAGGCCATATTTGGTGATGTATTTCTAGATCCAGTACTACAGTTTGAGGTCATATTGACACGAGACCGTATTTGGCTTGTGGACTTGGACCCAGATCCTACAGTACTACAGTCAGATCCCACAATAATCTATTATATTTTACCGTTTCCACCCCCTGCCATACCTTGTACTTTTGGGTGAGAGGCCTGTTCTGCAAAACTGCTACCGTTACCAAGGCAACAATCGCTATGACACCAATCACAGTGATGATGATGGTCACAGGCGTGTGCCAGGGGTTCTTCTCTTTCATCTCTGGGAGCGGGGGTGGAAAAGACAGACAGACAGGAAGGAGAGTCGAGAGCGTTGCCGGAGGTAGAGAGTAGAAAACAGGGACAGAGAGAGAGAGAGAGAGAGTGTTTGTGTTTGTCAAGTTTTGCATCCATCCAGATGTGGGTGATGTCAGAATATGTGTGTCTCTACGTATGAGAGAGGGCGAGAGTCCGCAGTGGGGTTGCAGCCGTTGTTGAGCTCATGTTATTTTGTAACCAGGGGCAACAGATGGATTTCTGATTTGGTGTCTGAATGGACGCCAAGCTGTTCATTGATTCGAAGGGGAGGTTGTTGTTTCAGTCACAGCACATTAGAAAAGTTCTTCCTTAAGGCCACACAAGTCTACTTAGCTAATGCAGAAATATCAACAAAATTTTCACTTTGAAAAATGATTAAAAGGAAACCAGTTGAGCTGGTTTATATGAAACAGGAAAGCAGTGGACTTCAATCAAAAGTGCATATTGAGTGTATTATGTTAAAGCTGTGAGTCAGTCCTGACAAAAACTAATAAGTTCAACATCCTAACCCTAGGTATTATTTTAATCCTATACATATTTGGCAACTGTGTCTGCCACCACTTTGTTTGCCTCCCATTCCTTCCCAAGTACTCATTGAGTTTCCACTGTTTACGAATTGGACTTGAAACACACACACACACACACACACACACACACACACAAAGAGATTTAAAAGGGGGACAAAAGAGGGTGTAACAGGCTGTCTGTATTCATAAGGCTATTGTGATGGAAAAGTGAGATGGCCAAGATACCGACCTGAATTGTAAAGTACAAACACACACACACACACACACATTGTCTCACTCTCTCACACATATTCAAGCACACAAATAGCTGTTCATTACCAAGGTAAGTACACTGACAGACGGCACCTAGGGGCACATGACATGATAGCTGGGAAAGCAAACACACACACACACACTAAGCTGACTGTAGAATACAGTCCACAATCTATGAGATATAGGCACAGTTACACAACTGTGTGACTAATAGTAAAACCAGCTCTTTGTAGGCTGTGGGGAAAACACTGAAAACCTGAACCTTAAAGCACATTAATGCAGCTAACCAGTGGTGAACAGAGCAGAAAAGGAAGCACTTACCTCTGTTTTCCCCTTCAGTGAACTTATCACTGACAGGGGAGGGAGACAGAGATGGTGAGAGGGAGAGAGGGAGAGAGGGAGAGAGGGCGAGAGAGGGAGGGAGGGAGGGCGAGCGAGAGCACAAGAGGGGGAGGAGGCTCGGGAAGAGAGAATGGAAGTAGAAAGGAAAGGAAAATAGGAGACCAGGAAGTAGAAAGAATGAACAGAAAGGAGGTAACAAAGTTATAAGATGAGGAGAGCTTTTTCTGTCGTGGCCAAATAGAAGATTAGAATGGAGCTGTGTGTGTGTGTGTGTGTGTGTGTGTGTGTGTGTGTGTGTGTGTGTGTGTGTGTGTGTGTGTGTGTGTGTGTGTGTGTGTGTGTGTGTGTGTGTGTGTGTGTGTGTGTGTGTGTGTGTGTGTGTTGTCTGGTGGAGTTGCTCTGAAGCTCTGAGTTTGGCATTTCCTCCCCAAGCTGGGGTAGCAAAGCTGGTCACTATGGAGACCTAACTAAAGTGTGTTTGTGCGTGTGTCAGTGCACTTTTTGTGTGCATGTGAGTCCCTTAAAAGGGTCTTTCTCTGTCTCTCTGTGAACTATTGAGAGTCACTTGCTCCAGCACTACTCTCTGTGTTCATTCTGTGGGATGTGTAGCTGGGAGGGGAAGTGGGGACTCCCTTGTTGAGCTTTTTTATTACTTGCAGGCTGTGATGTCATCTCTGTGACGGATCGGGATCCCCTGCTTTTCTCTGAAGCCTCGTGAGTGTGTCTGTTTCTGTCTGTGTGCGTGTCTCTGTGTGTGTGTGTGTGTGTGTGTGTGTCTGTGTGTGTGTGTGAGTGTATGTGTGTGTGCGTTTGTGTGCAAGAGAGAGAGAAGAATAGGGGTTGCAAGAGAGCTAGTGTGTGTGCAGACACAAAACATGACTTGCCTGCAAATGTGTTAATCCATTCACAGATCTCTGCAGTTATTTTCTTCTTTTGCTCCACTCACAAAAATACACACACATATTTAAACGGGCTCTTGAATATTGCTCTTAACTTGTCATTCATCACTTATTATTCCCTTTGAATGACTTCTTGGCAAGAGCTGATTAGTGCAAAGCCTCCCACACTAACGAAACTCTTGTACTTACACACATTAACACACACACCCACACCCACACCCACACCCACACACACACACAGACTACACTACAAAGTATTCTGTAAACCAAAGTTCATAGCTATTTTTCATCCTTTTTAAAGTGTTACCCTGGAACAGATAAGGTCTGGCTGTTTATTACTTATCGTTAACTTGAAGTGAGCATTCCTTTAAAAAAATTTTAAAAAGTTTCCCTTCATGTATCATGGAAGTTACTGTCAGACTGTGTGGGCTGAATCATGCCAATAAATTGCCTTAGGTAACACAAAACATAATTGTATGGAAAATTTGAAAGCACCATCAGACCTAAAACATACAACTTGTAAGCCCATATTCATGTGATACGTCTCTGAGTGCTTAAGGTGTACAAGTGAAGTCGTAAAAGTAGTGCAAGTCATATTGAATTTAATGTTCACTGTCCAGCTTTGCTGTGATGAAATTAAATCCTGGCAGAGAAGATTGAACCAAGAAAAACCTGTCAATAAAACAAATATGTTTGATTGCTTCCTCCCGAAATGTTTTATGTATTTTTAAGTCCCAGATTCTTTTGAAAGTGGTGAACATGGTGATAGAGCAGTTATCTCTAACGCCTCACAGCAAGGAAATGCTTGCTGGCACGTTTGGCTGTTCAGTTTGGAGTTTAGGTTAGTGGGCGACTCTAAATATGCCTGTAAATGTGAGTGGTGACCCTGATAGGAAAGCTAATGGATAGATGGATCTGAATCTATTTTAGGTTCAGTTCAGTTCCTCTCCAACAGAGATTAGATGATGAAGGGTAAAATGGTCCACATCTTTGGGTTTTATTATGCTGGTGGGATGACCTATTTATGAGTTTAGCTCAACTACAAAGTTTATTTGCAATAAATTTTGCAGTTGATGGAAGGTGGTGAAATACTGTAGTGGGTGGGAAGAAAAAAAATACAACACTCAAACAGCTAATCCTGACGGTTTTATAGTCCGGGCTCCACTGTGAAAAGGAAGAATCTTTTTTAAATGTTGTTCTTCGAAGTCGTGTGGCTTCAGTGTGGCAGGGATAAAACCATGTGATTTCACCATTCTGTATGTATTTTTGTAAAGCATCATGGTCACATGCTGTTTGTCCACCACATGCAAAATGTATCAGGACATCTGTTTACTGCTTGTTGTTTGAAGCACACAACTAGCCTGACCAATAATGAAAGACCATTAATGACAGCTGACTCCAATTACAAACAAAAGCCTGTGAAGTGAGTGGTTTTGTTAGAGCAGAACAGACACAGCAATGGCTTTCCTTCCTGTCACTTTCAAGTCTGAGAGTTTACCAACAGATGGAGGAGTCAGTTTCCAGTCAAAGTCCTCAGACTGCGCTTCATAATGCGTAATCGCTTATGAGTGACGCTGTTGTTGGCAGCCGACTAAACAGACAACAGACGCATAACCAGAAACGCACGTTGAGACAGGAAGAGGGCTTACCTGAGCAGTGAAGCAAATCAGCGATCTCTCCTGGAAACGTCAACACAGACTGAAACACAGGCATCCAGGCAGACAGACAGGGTTGTATCCACAGTTGTGACGTATTTACATAATATATAATGATCACTACTGCATGCCTAACTCTGTCCCAGACCTTATCTACCCCGAAGACAAAGGTGCACTCTTCAAAACAGCTACATAAAAGCAGGAGGACCAAACACATTGTCCTCACTTTCCTCTCACAAATACGCGCGTCAATACAGACATACAATTCCAATCACATGCACCCGAAGTTGTTCGTTCTCTGACCCTGCAGGAAACACAAATGTGTTGTTAAGGTGAGGCCAAAATTCTTCAGACTGCAACATGAGATGGAGAAAGACGGAGCGGCTGGGGGAAAGACAGAGCTCAGAGGAGCAGAAGTGGGAAACGTAAATCTGTCCCCACTTGGTGAATCTCTGAGTTTAACGCAAATATTTCGATCTTTGTCTTTTTGGTTGCCAGAGTAAATAAGAAAATGTTAGTGCAAGCTTGAGCTAAATTTTAGTTATCAGCAAGCAAAAAGTTCAAAAAGAAGAGAATCAAGAACGTCTGTAAAAATGTTTAGATAAGCAGCATTCAGATCATTTGCTGACCAAAAAAACCCCCAAAAAAACCCATCTGCAATAAGTATGACACAGAAAATAACATTCACAGGCCAGTCCTTACTTCTTCCTTCACGTGATCAGTAAGAATATTAGTTCTGTAATCTTTAGTTAAATTGAATCCTCACTCATCACTGAATGCAACTCTGAATGGGAGTCCTGAATCTGAACTGAATGATTTCATTTTGCAAACATTTGGACTTACTGAAAGTATGCTGAAGACCCGTCCCTGTTGAAACGTTATGCTCGAAGACATGACAGAGTTTCCCCCTCTACAGCTGAGGGCTCATAAATCTTAGCCAGAGATGCAAAAGTAAAAAAAAAAGAGGAAGAGAAAGAGGAAGCAAGAGGGGGAGGTGGCATTTTGAATCAGCTAATTCTCAGTAGGGTATTTTCTTTGTGTTGAGTGATGAGTCAAATGGTGACACACTTAGGGATCAGCTGTGCGGTTTGATAATGATGAAGGAGTCAGACAACAATGTCCTTGTGAGGCAGTTCTTACATTTGTTGTGCTACTCTGGCAGTTATGCACCAGCAAATCACAGCCTTGTGATGTACGTAACGCAGATGTTACATCGGCTTAGTCACCACAGGTCACCTAAAATTATCTTGTTTTCCAAGCACTGAAATCATCATCCTTTGTAGAAATTAGCCAAGCTGTGGCATAGACTGAGTTAAGTGCTCCTGCATTAAATTTTTCTTTTTGAAACATTTAGTTTCAGCCCTAAATTAAACCAAGAATCCAAAGTTCTAATTTTTGTACAGCTACACCTGCAATTTAAGAAGAAAAGAAAATAAAGGAAGAAATATGAAACAATGGGAAGTCAACATTTATGGGCAGAAGTTTATAAATGTTATTAATATTGTTAATATTTTACAAGTTATTGTAGTTTATGCAATCCACGGATTACAAATTACAGTTGTCAAATAAATGTAGTGTGGTACAATATTAATAATACACTGCAAATGCACTGTCGTGTGGAGCCAATGCCTGCTTATCATGTCCATTGGTCTTACATGTTTGAACCTGCAGAGGATAATCAAGTAAGAGCTCTTTTCCAATAAATAGTAAAAGGAGTAACAGAAATTACAAAGCAAAATCCATCATGTTGGATTTGAGGTTTGTGGTGACTACTTCACTGAATCCTTGTGTTTAATGGTGTACTTGAGAGTAAATGGGCCGTGTTATTTTATGAGCGCACCTACATACAAATCAAAAGGCATTGCTGAAGTGTCGAACCGTCAGTGGGCTTCGTGCTTCGATGTTTTCCTTATTTCACAGTTTCATAAATACTTATTGTTTGGGCTGTTGTGAAACTACGTCCTCAAACAAGGGGACCTCTCGCGGCGTCATATGATGAAAAAGGAAGTAGCTGTGTCTGCCACAGGGAAGTGGTCCATCCTCTTTGGTGCTGAGTCTGGTCTGACCTCGCCTACAGCACAGACTGTCACTAACCCTGCGTCTGCCCCGACCTCCAGCGAAGAATGAAAATAGACTTTTCTGGTTCTGTTGCTGAACGTCTTTAGCTACAGATCTAATTCATTTACCACAGCGGTGAGTTGGTGTTGCCTTTCATCTACACAGAGAGCCAGCTGCTTTATCTTGACTGTCTCTTTGTGTGTATGGGAATGAATCACCCAACATAAGCAAATTTGGCCTTGGTGTACACTTTTCAGATCATCCAAATATTTTTCTGAGAAAACTTTTAAGAGTGTCAGTATTCGCCTTAGTCGATGATTCAGGGTCAATTAGATTACCCAAACAAAAGCAAAAGAATGATGTCCTTTTATTGGTTTTGAGATGTCTCACCAATTATTGATGAGGACTTCAGTTTTGAAGTTTTACATTTTGTTAATCTCAGATATGCTATCATAAAACGCTGACCAAACCGGATGTGTAGTTAGCGTGGGTGCCCTCTGAGTGTACCGGCTTCCCCCCACAGTCCATACACATGGAAGAGCGTGAGCGTGAATGGTTATCTGTGTTTGTCTCTATATGTCGGCCCTGCGATAGACTGACGACGTGTCCAGGATGTACCCCACCCTCGCCCGACGTCAGTTGGGAATAGCTCAGGGCCCCCCGTGACCCTGCATGGATCAGCGGTGTAGATAATGGATAGATGGATGCAGCTGGATGGCCGGCCTTCTCTGCAACTAACTAACTGACTGACTGTTGGAGTTTCCTCAAAGGTCATTGATATTTCAAAATGATTTTGAGTGAACTAACATTGTTGCCAAACCATTTACAGTAGATGTTTTCAGACTTAATTAACAACATGAGCCCCAGTATAAGTCTGCTATAACCCTCTGAATCCCACAAACTGTGGGTAGTAGTAATAATAATAATAATAATAAAGCATGCCTTCTCTGAACTGATGGCAAATTAAATGGGCAGAATTTTCCCATGGTCTTTGAACTAACCACTGTATTGTGCCACCAAAGCAGTTCAGGTTTCGGTAGCATTGAGGTTGGTTATGAAAACAAGAGGAAGCAAAAGTTTCTACCCAACCTTTGACTAAATCATTATTGGTTCCTGTAGATGGACTTCGGGAAATGTTTTGGAATGAGGAGGAACAGGGAAGCTGCAGAAAGGAGAGATGAGTTTGCGATGAAGCAGGACTAAGAAACAAACGATCTTACTGTCTTCATATTGGGGGAATCCTCAGCTGTCAGTCGGGTCTCAGTGTAGTATGATGCTGTATCATTGTGTTATGTAAATGAATGCAATGTGCAACAAGGTTTCCTCTTAGCTTATTTGCATATAAGCCTATCCTCTACACAGTGAGGCTGTATATGTGCATATTTGAAGATATTTTCATGAAGATTGATATTTCTATGTGCATAAGTTTTCCTTTTCCTTTACCTGTTACTCTTTAGGAATAGCAAGGGAAGTTTGTATCGTGCCTTATGTTGCACACTTCTCAAATGCGACAGACTTTCCAGAAGAAAATAAAGTGTGCTTGAGGAATTGGGGGGGCTGAGAAGGCTACAACAAACTTTTTAGGAGTTCTCATCGCTCAGCTCTTACTGTGTGCATTAGATTTGCCAGCTGCTCTGATGAAACAGTAATCGCTTTATGGCACCATCCATACAAACACTGAATCACATTATCAGATACATTGACAATTGAACTTTAAACAACCCCAATTGAATGATCTTAATCATTCAGATAATGGGCAGTCACCTTGCCTAATCGACGACTATAAAACCTCATATGATCTCATACAAGCGGAACAAAAATGTTTACACTTCAAAGACACAGACACAGACCTTCACCTGCCTGATAGATGCCGTGTACAAAACGCACAAACGCACACGGGCACCTGCTTACGCTGCCCGTATGCACACTTAGACACGTGCCATAGAAAAGACACACACTTGTCCCACACTGCAACACAACTGCTACGTGCAGTAAAAGCAAGTCACAAAGTTAGAGCACAACACAGACTCACCTGACACTTAAACAGTAACTGTACGGACTGCTGGTACATCTTATCACTGGGTACTAAAGACCTTCTCTGGTTTCCTGTATGCATCCATGTATGCATCTCTGTGTGTGTGTGTGTGTGTGTGTGTGTGTGTGTGTGTGTCAGTCATAGCAGTACACCTACCTCTTTGTGCGGACATGGGTTCTTTCTCAGCAGCAACACAACACAATGCTCTTTCTATTCTTTCCCCCTCTCTCTTTCTCCCCCCTCTTGCTCTCTCTCTCTCTCTCTCTCTCTCTCTCTTTCTCTCTCTCTCTCTCTCTCTCTCTCTCTCTTCCTCTTGCTCTCTTGCTCTTTCTCTGGTAGCACAGCCTCTCTGCCTGGTGTAAGGTTTGTCAGCACCTCCTTTCACATACACTCGCTTTATTAGGAGAAGCAGCTTCCCTCCTCCCTCCTGCTCAACCCACTCCCCTCCTTCCAAGGCGCCTTTACCAGCTCCTTCTGTTCACCCCTTTTCTCTTCCTCCCTCTCTCTCACTCTCTACACCTTTGTCATACTCTCTGTCACTGTCAGTCTTTTACTCACTCCTCCTACCCTTTTTCGCCTTCCCCCCCCATTTCTGCATCTCCATCTCTCGCTCTCTGTATGCCCTAACACTCCGACTCCTTCAGCACCAGTGTCTTCTTTACCATCTTCCTTCTGCATCTCCTTCTCTTTGTCATTGTCTATGTCATGTAAAGTGGGTCAAACATGAAAGCAGTGTTAGATCTGGATGGGAGCCGAAGCGAAAGCTGGAGGGATATGAGGGGGAAAAAGCAGCGGGTGAAGCCAGCCTCCAGCTCAAATCTCTGATACCCAGCACCCTCGTTTTTATAGACTTAATCTTAACTTGGTAGCAAAGGCAGTGGCTCTGTAATGGCTCTACTGAAGTTTTTAACTTCAAACACAAGCCTTTAAAGTTGACTCTAAGTGGCGTTATGTAAGGCTCCTACATGCAGAGCAGTGGGAACAGGAAGCTTTTAGTTCATGATGACAAAGAAACCCTGAGCCCAGGGCCATGACATGGACACTGCCACCTGTGTGTTGTGTTGTGTGTGTGTGTGTGGTCAACATTTACCAAGGCTGAAAAACAGAGCCCTGTCTGTTTTGAAATGGGCACAGGGGTTGTTGAGTCCAAATTCTCACACACCAATAAACCGCCACACCTCAGCAGCACCTTCAGCAGAAAGCATTTGATATATGGGTGCTAATGTGTACAGCACAATCAGTAGAAGTGGTGTGTTGTTTTTATTTTTTGCTTGGAGCTCTCCCAGTGTTTTGTGCCGGCAACAGAAGAAAAACACATTATGACAACGATAATTCTGAACGATTGATGTTCTGAATGACATCCAGAATAACTTCCTCAAGATGGCAGTACCCTTCTATTGCTCCGCTTGAATCTGTAAACGCTCCATCAGTCTGTCACTAAATGTGAAAATCATCATTAGCTTGGGTAAATATCGCTCCATCCAGTGGCGTGCACAGTGAGCGGACAGAGGGGTTACTGCCTCAGCTACTCAAGCTCTGAGTGCTCTCAGTCCAAGTGCCCCTGCCCCTGTAGTTGTCCATACTGTCCCTCCGTTTGGTAGAACTACAGGTCTACTTGGCCCGAGTGTCTTGTGAAGTGCTGATCTGGCAGCTCTGAAGAGCTCAAGAGTCTCTCTGGTCTGCACAATTGACCCCCCCATTCTTTGTTCCTTGGTGTTCCTAAGAGCCCAGCTAGCTGCGTAAAGGAATAATTCAACATTTTAGGAATTTTTTTAGGAGTTATTCACCTCCTGGCTGAGACTTGGACGCAAAGATAAATATCAGCCCTGTAAATGGGAAGGCCAGGAAAACACTGGCTGTGTAACGGCTGTAAAATGCTTTTGTTTGTCGCATGCGTGTTAACGGGCTGCAGCAGAGAGTCTCACAGCCGTGTTGTGTGATGTAAGGATTCGGTGTGATATTTTTTATGTTTGTTATGTATGTTGTTGATTGTCCTTGGAAATTGTACACAGCGTGACTTTGTCTAATTACTCGTAAGTTGAATTTGGTGCCGTTTCTTGAATCAAGCTCGGCTACTTCATTTCTGTTGCATCAACAAAACGCATTTTTGTTTTTTTCTAAGACAGACATCATCCAGTTATATTAGGATCAATATTAATGTGTAACATTTTATGGCTTGTTTTATGCCAAAAATGTTCTTGGTCACCCATGAAACTGAAACTTATTTTTTTGGACTCAACATGTTAGTGAACTCCAGAAATCACCAGTCTACTTGTCTTTCCTGTTTCCATTTTTCATACTAATCCAAGAAAACTAGCTGCCTGCTGCAGCCTCATATTTACTGTACAAATGCGGGAGTTTAATAAACAGGAAAAGAGCATGCTATACTTAAGGTGAAGCAATCAGCAAGAGAGAAGATGAATCACTCAACAAACCAATCACAGCTGTGCTGTATGGTGGCGCCACTGAGTGATAATTCTTTGATTTCATGAACAATTTTCTACATTGAGTTTTGCTTATGAAAAAGGAGAAACCATGATTTTCCTTACCGTTGGAGCTGAGTAAGTTTCAACAATCCAGCTGCTGGAATGGAATCGGTCATGCGAGCAATCAAATAATTTTTCACAGTCGTGCACTTTCTTTTTCACTGTCATATGCTGGGAAATGGTTTCATTGTGAAATGTAGCAAGAGCTGCACACCAAAAAAGGGCTGGATTTTGTCCATCTTACTTTTAGCCATCAGGACTGACTCAGGACATCATTTAGATTAGAGCTTTGCATTGTTGAAACAATGAAGGCTAAGCTCTTTTTTTTTTATTTTTTATAATGGATCACACCTCAAGCAGATATAATACTTTGTTGGCGGTGGACATGACAGAAGGTGGAGATTGCTGTCAGGGTTTCAGTTGAAGCCAAGATGCTTTAACTTAACGCAGACTTGCATATATCAGTCCGATCGAAACCTCACAAAATGATCATCTCACCTGGATGTTCTGAACAGCCTTCAATCTGTAAACAAGCAGAAAGTTCATCTAATATTTTATCAGGGTCCAGCATATGGAGCTCTTGTAGCCTTTTATGCCTCTTGTGGGGTTTTATATTTTTGGGTAGTGAGCTGAAGCCAAATTAAAACGACAATGAATCATCACTGGTCTTTGCAGAGATATTTAGTGTGCAGAACTCGCCCTTCAAATGCAAACTCCAAAGGTTTGCTGAGCGTCTTAACAGGCAGTAATTTCCTATTTTTATTTATTTATTTTTTTTATCAGCAGCTTGAAATTTATTGGTGCATTTATTAAAACAGGGTACAGATCAAGGCGAATAATTAAACAACAGTAGAGCGTTAGTGTTGTCTGAAATACTTCAAACTTGCTGAAGTTGTCGGCTAAATTTGCAAGCAGTCTGACTGTTTTGTAAAGCTTTTCACAAGCCTCTTTGTTTCCTCATTTTATAAATTGTCAATTTATGCAATCCCTAACAGTTCCTCAGAACAATAGGAAGGCAAACTGACAGACTGACAGATTGCCGGACAGAAGGACAGACAGAGGAGGGGAAAGGGTACAAGGTTGCCAGGCAAAACTCATGAAATTTGCATGACTACTTACATTATCCAGTAACCAATCTTAAATCAGACTTTTCATTTAGTGACCTTTCAGGCACGTGAAAGGCTTTTAGTCAGAGCGGTCATTAAATGAAATGCAGCCACAACAACAATATTTCATGCTAAGCAGGCGTCCATCTGTGCTGATCCCTTCAGAAGGAACCCTGCCCGTTATATATATTTATATAGGTACTCTATTAATGATGGATGTCAATGAGCTGCACAGTCAGGAAAAGTCACTTCAACAAAAAGAATTAAATGGTGGAACTGAACAATAAAAACTCTCTCCTGTTTATTAGAGGCCAGTCAGTAGGGAATGTTGTTTCTTTCAGGGAAAACAACAACTTCAGGAAAACATCAAAGTTAATGTTGTGCTGCACTTTAAACCTTCAGTGGGTGTTGACAAGTGCTCATTCAGTTTTACTACTCAGCTGCTCCTCATGTGTGTGTCAGGAATGACAACGATGCTCATGAGCAAGCAAAATGCTGTAAAGTCGGTTTTCTCTCAGAGACCTGCTGCTTTGTTTCTGTTGTTTCCATGGAAGGACCTCTGGCTCTGCGGTGTCGGACCCCAGCCTCACAGTCTGTGTCCTAATGCTGTGGGGCGGTTTAACACGTCTGCCAGTAAGCTCTCAGATAATGAATGAGAGGAAATTGACTCGGTGGTTTCGTTTGTTTTATCTCAGTTTAAGCCTCCATTTCCATTGTGGTCTTCCATGTACAGACAGCGACAATAGCACATGGTTACAATTTCAGAAGCATCTAACAATGACTGCATCCTATTATAGTAAGAACAAATGGAAGTAATCCAAGGAGTCAAACAGAATAGCATCATCCTAGAACAAACCTGATTCATAGCAGAAAATCAGATATGGTATAGACATAATTTGAGTGTTGTGAGTGTAGTGTTGACTTTGCGGTTTCAGTCTGACTTCTCAGTTTCTAATAATTGTGTTTTTATTGTACGCTTTAAATTGGGCCGTCATTAAATCAGTATCTAATCAACAATATTAACAGAGCAATGAACTAGTTAAGTTAACCCTGTAATAGGTAACTACAGCAATCTAAGTAACTACTTCTCTGTATGATGTTGTTTCCAAACAGCTAACTGGATGTTTTCCAGTCAGGTTAGCACTCTAACTGTAGTGTAGTCAGCTTGGTTTATGTGTAAAGGCAGATTGTGTTTATTTAAAACATTGTCACCAAGCAAGCATATTGTCATTTCTGTGGCCTGCTCCAAAAAAATTACCAAATGGAGCCAAATGAAATGCAGCTGGTCTAAAATTTGCTCCAATATGGAAGTTCATAAATGCTCAGACAGGCCCATAGCTCTGATCTGTGCTGGAATATATTCACAGCTTATTTATTTATTTATTAATCTGATTTATTTATTTGTTTATTCGATACATCTCCATGAATAGTTTTCCATTAACTTTTCTATAGACATCCATCCAGCCATTCCTGTTAGTTTCCCTCACTAATCTTCATCTCTTCAGTCAAATATCAACCAGATAGATTGTCAGTAAAGTTTTAGTTTTGGTGCTATTTATATTCTACTCCGGAGGGAAAGAAAATTCATCAGAGGCAATTATGGTACAGTTTGAAAATGAAGTATATTTGACCCACCTTAAGGATGAATTTCTCCAGCCGCAATCAATAGGATTGTGGCTTAGACCCATAAATTGGGCAGAGATGCTGAGAAGCATCTAGAGGTGGACTAATGCATTGTTGGTTTTGTTCTTTTCATTAAATCTGTTGACGACAACGTGAAAAAGAGAGGATATCATCAGGCTTAATGATGATGCATCATAAAAAAATAAACAGCCTGTCGTATGCCAGTCATGATTTCATTGTAACGTGTTTTTACTCAGCACTTTCCATCTCCGTTCTATTTCCAGCCATTTTCATTCAAGCCAAGCGCTCGTTTCATCTGACTGTCCACTGCATTTACTGAGAGAGAAACCTGAAAAGGATATTAGCCTTATGGAAATGGAGAGGAATTGGATAACACTTGTAATCCATTTTGGAGGTTCTGGTGTCACATTAACATTCCAGTAAGAGCTGAGTGATTAAATTATGGTGAGTCTTAAACCGTCTGAGGATGTTTTCAGAGTAGAAAGATGCTGTGCTGTCAAAGACAGACAGCAAAAGGAAGAGAATGACTCCAACAATTATCAGGCTGTGGATCCACAGATGTGAATCAGACACCTAGACAGAGAGACGGACAGGATCTCCGGTTCCTCTCTGAATATTAATGGTCCTCTCTATGTTCTACACTGTGCCTGTCTCTCTTTGTCAGCCACAGCCACACTGAGGCCGGAGAAGAGAGCGTGCTCACATGATCGGGCTGACATCACAGAAACCATTTTTCCTCCCTTCTACTTTTTTCCCTCACTTTTTGAAGAAAATTAGAAGTAGGGTTTTGTTTTGTTTTGTTTTTTAGGTTTTAAGTAATACTAGCACCATGACACTGTGGTCTATGGTCAGCCAGGCCACCACTTTGGTGCAGACTAAGATGATATTGGTGATTTTAGTGCCAAAAATGATGTTTGCTGGATAAGTCATGTTGTCCAAACAATGACTCGACTTGGTTGAAGTCAAAATTCAAAAGAAAATACGATCAAGCCGGACTTTGCATCTAATGCTAAAGAGCATAGGCTTAATTAGAAGGCCAACTACGACAGTGAACTTGGTAAACATTATATATGTAACCAAGTGGCAACCCAGTTTGAGGTCACCCTTTGGTTTATGAACTGCTGTTTTTAATTAGAGAGGGCGTAGTGGGGGAGGAGTGAGGTGAGGATCTGACCTGCTCTTTGCTTTCTCCAGTAGATCTCCGGCTGTTACAGGCTGTCAGTTGTGTGGTAGCCACGCCCGAATGCACACCATGCCTTATTGTCTATTTTCGGTGGAACCATAATTTTAAAAATAAGCATTGTGTTGTATGGAAGTTTTACATTGGAGGCACCTTTCAGCCCCGGTGTCCACATCAATATCTATATATAACCAATGCTTTTAATCATTACGACGCTTGTATCATCAAAAACTTCTATAGTCTTGTGCAGCAAATAACTGCTATTGATATGTTTGGAAAAATTTTAAATGTCTCTTAGTATGGAGAAAGTTTCTGGCTTTGTCTCTGTAGATAAACAACCTAGTACATAATATTATGCATATGTTGGATTTTTCTCACAGTTAAAAGATACTATTGCAGCATGTTTTTTGCATTTTTGGTTTTAAATCCTTATTCAAACTATAAACAGTGAACAAAATGTGAGGGGGATAAAGCGACTTACCGGACGGATGAATTGTTTGACATTCAGTCTGTAATCAAAAATGAGTTTCCAAGCCACACATGAAAGCATTTCATCAGAGGGGTCGCAGCTCGGGCCACCCAGCCTATAAAGAGCTCATGGTCCGTAATATATTAGAGAGAAAATGGTCAGCATTGTCGATGACAAAATAGAATTAGTTTGGGGTCACTCAAAATATGGGGGCCGGTTAGGGTTAATACATAATTCATATGACCTCTTCACTCATGCTGACCTTTTTAGGGCCACAGCCCCTCCTGGTGACGAGTGTTACCATGGCGCCGGGTCCCTGAGGAAGTGGAAACCGTTAACAAAGAGGCTTCTTGTTTCTTGGGTTTGTCTGCAAGATAAAAACATGATTGTTTGGCAGAAATAGCTCAGATTTACTCCTCCCTGTTATTGACTGGTGGCAATCACATGGAAGGAGACCCGATACAATCACAGATTTATGATCGGAGGGAGGCGAGCAAATACTCTTCTTCTCACTTTGTGCAGTAATCTGAGGGAGAAACCTGCAGGTATTGAAGTACGTGTCTGTAGACCCGGATTGGTTTCTGTAGAAAATGTCTATAGCTCTCATGGAGAGGAGTTGTCAAAGAAGAGATTATTGTAATATTTTGGATTTATATTCACCATTATTTTTATTGCTGAAATCTTTTTTATAGTTATATTTATATTGATTATGCAGTAAGAAATTACTCAGAATGATGAGCATTCATTTGAACTATTGATAGTCACCTGACAGTTTCTGAAGTTTCATTTTGAAGTCACAAAAAAAAATAAATGAAAGGTTAAAATTAAAGTTTATTTTTCCATCTATAATCTTAAACAGTCACGTCACACTGACGTATAAGTTTTTATTGCTTTACTCATCAGCACGTTGTCGCAGCAGCTCTCGACGGTTTAAGCAGATTGAATTATGAATGAGTTGTATGAGTATGTACAGGCGTTGAACTTTCCCTTGAATTAATCTAGTTTCTGATGTACATCGCCTCCTGTTGGCTCAAATTATCACTTACACAGATCTAGAAGTTTGCTGTTGGCTGATTTCAGGTGTTTTATGGTTGTTCAACCAGATGGGACTGAGCTTGTTATTGTTGTTGAGCATTTTTTGAATAATTCAAGGCTTTCTCAACTTTTATCTGATAATCTGCAAGTTTGAGTTTGTCTTTTTTTCCTTGTGCGTGTGTTGTTTTTTTTTTTTTTTCCAAGAATTGCATTTCCTTTGGTTGTTTGCACTCAGTTTTAGTTCCTCTTTCCTTATATAAGATCATATTCACACTCCTGCTCAGTGTTAGTTTCGGGCTGTTTCTGTAGCTTTGGGGAAAAGGCATTGCTCATTTCATTTTAAACTGAAACTATTAACTTATCCAACAGAAATTTAGAAAAAACTAACTTGGACACAGACTGGTTTTATTATTTAAATGTGAATTTGCAGGCTTTGTTAGTTTGGAAGCTTCAGCTTGGATGCTGTATCTTTTCCTATATTCTATCATTTTGTGATGATTTGTTCAGGCGGGGATGTCTTCAGTGTCAGGAGCATTATTTGGAGTGTCATGTATCATTCATGTGAATCTCATTGCTCTCATTGTTTGAGCTGTCTCTAAATTTTACACAAAACAGAGTGTATCAAAGCTGAATGTTGCAAACTGTAGCAGAAACGCCTGAAGGAAACATTGACTGCACAACAAAGCATTTTCAGATGAATTTAATATTGCAACTTGCATTTCAAAGACACTAAGGGGCCAAAAATGGATAGAACACCCACAGACAGAGAGAGAGAGCAAAGGCAAAGAGCTGCAGTCTAAACAGACCCTCAATGTCTTCATGGAGAGAATAGAAAATAGACTCAGGTTGTTTTAAGTCAGTTCGCCTCACATCTCCCACAGACACATCGCACAGAAAATATGACCAATCACTTAACAGTTCCTTGCTGCTCAGCGACTTTCATAGTATTTACATACAGCATCAACAAAATTACACACTGCGTTGAGGGTTAAAGCGGAGCCGGGTCAGATTATTCCACGTGTTTGGTTTTAATGTTGGAGTACCAGATGGAAGGGAGTCACTGTCTCTGAAGAAAGGCATAGAAAAGTCGTTTCACATGTAGAGTCCACGCTTTCCTGAACCCATTTATCCAAAGACATGAAGGAACTGAAGATGTTGTTAGTCTGGGGTGGGTTTTTTTTTTTTGCTCTGGCATCAGACAGGCAGTGAAGCACCACTTTTGCGTACTGTTGGTTTGTTTTGTTGGAAATATAAGACTGGTCTGATGTTAATTCTCACACAGGTTGTCATGAAACTGAACTGACTCTATTTAGCATTTAGCGACCACACTTACCTTTTCCTACAGGGTCACCTGTTAATGCTCGGCTTTCAATTTAGGGTTGTTCTACTTTTCCATGTCTTTAAAAAAAGGTATATTGGCACTGATTTGTGAAAAATCACTAATCTATAATACAAATAAAGCAATAAATATTGCAGGTTCTTGGCAGAAGGCTTAAGTACATGTGCTTTTTAATGTGCAGTCTTTTTTCTTTTTAGCAAAATACCTTTTTGTTGTCTACAGATAAAAGGCAGACTGTAGTAACATTACATCCATGTTAAATGCAGTTGCATACCACATTTTGAAGTACAAAACTGGTTTAAAGGCCTTGTACGACCGTGTGATGGTACAGCTAACTTTGAAACTGCCTAAATCTATATTGGAGATCGACCTCACTGTCATCACCTCAGCCTACGTTGCATAACTGTTTTCTGCATTATGGCTGAAGTGATTCATTCTTTTTTTTTTTTTTCTGATAGTATTTTCTTAAGAAAAGTATCTCATTCTTGATGGGCATGTAGCTTGAGGACAATGAAAAATGTTTCCATAATGCCTCTAATCTCAAATAGAAGTCATCGATAAATGAGAGAACAGATGTATTTGAAAACATCAGCAACAACAACAACAAAAAAAACCCCAAAAACGAAACAAACCCGAATCTTAACATTCCTGTTATGTTCTCCAAATGCAAGACTGGAATGTCATTGCCAATACATAAATACATTTACAATAACAACATATTTTAAAAATATTACGTGGTCAATTCAAATTAACACTTAGATAAACATTTAAAGTACAATATTATACACAAAACTGAAATAGGGGACCTAGTTTTCAAACACTTCATGACAAAATAATTATCATACATGAAGTGAAATATACATTATTAATCTAACTTTTTTTTCCATTTACAATTTTTGTTCACTCACATACACTATATTACAGCAAGGATGGCATTTTGAGTTAATGGCTGGACAAGTGCATAGCAAAATAGAAGATCATTTGAGTAAGTTAAAGAAATACATAAAACAAACCAGCTTTAGAAACAACATTAAAAACCGTGTTTAAGGCAAATCTCCTCATTTAAAATTGGCATAGTCTGAGAAAATGTCAACAAAGTCTTGTACCACCCTGTAGCAGAAGTCATATTGTTCCTGGAAAAACGAGAGAGCGACAGGAAAGGATGGGTTAGATGATGGCCTGTACGGCTCGTTTCAGTCGGAACTAGAGATGCTCTAATACGGATCCAATATAAATGCATAAAAAAAACCACCCATAACATATGCACGTTAAAACTAAAGTGATCAAGCAGTTAAATGTAATAATTGTCAGTAATTTCTAGATTATAGATCTGAGTCCAGGGCTGGACTCTGATGGTGGTAACTGATAAGTGAATTTTTGGCAGTGCTTGTGTGGGAGAAATATAAAGTTGATCAATATTGTGTAGTTTTGGATCGATTCGTTGACTTTAGTACCTGATGATCCCTGATCTTGTGTTTTAGTCACCATTGCAGGTGTATTTGATTTGACTGAGTATGGGCACAGTTTTATAGTTTGAACTTTCTTCTTTTAAACTGCTGCTAATACTTACCACAGTTTGGACCATATGAGGCCTCTGCATGCGTAAACTCTTCACAGTTTGGAACACGTCCAACAGGCCCTCCGCCTTGACCCGCTCCAGGATATTGCTCAGTGCAATGAACGTACCTGTTCGCCCAGCACCAGCACTGCAAAAAAGACAACCGTCTTATGCAGAAACGAAACACAAATGTCTGACTGTGTGCCTAAAAGAGCAATGTGGCGTTACCTGCAGTGCACAACGATGGGATGGTTCCCAGACTGCTGCTGCTGTCTCTGCACCGAGGCGATGATGTCAATCATGCCTTTTCCCTCGGCTGGGATGCCGATCTCAGGCCAGCCGTGGAAATGGAAGTGCCTGATCACCCTCGTCTGCTTATCCTTTGAGAGGAAATGCACAGGCAGATGAATGATCTCAGCACCTTTCAAATATGATTTATTATCATATGAAAGCATAATGGCCGGTGGAATGTCAGTGTAGGTTAAGTGTTCAGTGTATGAGAGGAGGACTGAGGGACTTGCTCTGGGAGGCAGGAAAGTACTGTGGAGCCTCTGAGAGGTGATGTGGGTCGAACTTAATGAAATATATGAGTTGGGAGGCTCCTGCTTAAATATCTTAAATACATCCTGCCCACTACATTTCCTCTGCGGCCAAGAGTGTGGTGCACTCACTTTGGTTGCTGTTCTGTTTTATGTTATAGAGATAAAAATACCTTTTGTAATTCATAAATGCTGATAAATGTGCTCTATTCTTTTTACAGGCATTAAATTTAATATTGGAGTACTCTGACATGTCAGATCATCCAAAGACATATTGCCCATTTGGTTTAAGTTAGATTTGTGTCTAACGCTCGAAGATGTCAAATCAAATTACAAAAACCGATCTGTGAAAACACTGGACAAAATTACTGTCTGTAAACGAGCTGCACCTCTATTGACTGAAGCATTAAAACCTCTACAAACAATTAAGATAAAATGGGGAAAAATTTTAAACAGTAATGTTACAGGTAAATTTTAATATGCTTTAATATGACATGATGATTTGAAGTAAAATGTCCGATATAACTTCATCAGGGAGGCCAATAAATGCCTTTTGATTTTGACAGGAAAATGTAATGTAGTGGTAACGCCTCAGTAAAAGCCACAGTAACATTACATTACATAGTTTAAGGTCAATTTGCTTACCGGGACAAAGGTGAGTACCAAATCTCGTAGACTAAAGGTGTCGCACAAAGTGTCTCCCTTCAGCTCTACTGTATAATCTCCGTAGGTGACTGAGTCTTCTGTGGGCCAGTATTGGCAACATTTGTCCTGGAAAAAAACAGTAACTCTAGGTAAATGTAAGAAATATTTAAATTAATTTTATATATATGTGTGTGTGTTTAGTTTTGCTTGAGCATATGAAATATATTAAGATAACTGACACACATGTACAGACGAAAGCAAAAATCAGAAGAGACATGGTTTATGTTGCGCTGCTGTTGTAGTTATTAAGGCTGTCAGTCATTGTTTGGTTGTTTGTCTGCAGCTCACCTGCTCCCTCTCCTGGAGCTCCGTGAGCATTACGATGGAGTGACATTTCCACTCCCACACCATCCTCCAGAAATCCTCCACTGTGTGCTGCAGAGGGCCCTGGGTGGCAATGAAGTAATCCTTCTGTCTGTAGCCCTGAGTCACAGCAAAAGCACACACCTCCTCAGCTTTGTCATTAACAGCAACGCTGTAGTAGATGTGCTTGTAAAGAGGAAGGTAATAGGTAATATAATCTACTTACGTCTATGAAAGATGCATTAGTGTAGTCGGTGAACTCCTGACCTCTCCTCATGGACAGAATAACTCTGTTGAAGTCATCTGAGATGGAAATAGAACTGGTTAGAACAGAGCGTGAGGTATAAAAAGCACCCTGAAAAATGAACCTGTTTAAAGAATGCTGCAAAAAAAGTGTTTATTTTGAACAGCTGTTTCCTGTCTTTCTCACATGGAATAATTTGCAGGACTCTGTTCTTCTTCATGTTGGCAGGAAGGTTACCCGTCCGCATGTTTTCCTTCATTATCCGCATGTTGGTCAGTTTCTGAAAAGCAGGCAAGCAAGTTAAGTAAAAAAACAAAACAAAAAAAACAACAACATTGTACCTTTGCATAGAAATTAAAATGGGGAAATTACAGATGTTGTCTTTCACCCTAACAGAGAAAAGATTGTTTATATTTGGTGGCCTTGACTCTGGGTGGTTTGGTGT
Organism: Remorina albescens; assembly: GCA_034769265.1. Classification (NCBI taxonomy): domain Eukaryota; kingdom Metazoa; phylum Chordata; class Actinopteri; order Carangiformes; family Echeneidae; genus Remorina; species Remorina albescens. Next base: position 5,169,027 of record CM068480.1, read on the forward strand.
AATACTTCCTCAGCTCTTGGTTCATCGGGTTTGTTGCTCAGCTCTGCAGTTACTGGCATTGGTGACAATCGTGGAAGTATTTCCAATTAACACATTACTCTTAAGTAGGGACACACGAGTTGGGTGCCAGGAATGATGTAAAGTCTGTGGGATCACATCATTAAATAAACTTTTTTTTTTTTTTTTTTTTTTTAATCCTATGCCACAGATCTTTAGACACACAGTTGAGAGCTGCTTTTCTTCTTTGGGCGACCGAGGATTCAAATATTCAGGAGGAAAACAGATGGTGTGAGCTGTGCGAGTCTCTCTTTCTGTTGTGTTGGACACAAAGATGATTTTTACAGGATTTGTTAGTTTTTTTTTTGTTTGTTTTTTTTAATCTAAATCCTGGAAAAGATGGTCTGTTGAAATAGTATTTCCTCTGATTTCAGTGTTGCAGTCCATGTTTTGTCTCTAATGTCTGAACTTTTGGATATTCTCTTATTTTTGGATTTTTTATTTTTTGGATGTTATTTGAAATAAGATGTCTAACCTTAAACTCTTCCTCCAGGCCGACCCGGTCTCCCTCTGTGAAGGTGTTGTGCAGTTTGTTCAGATGTCCTTCCAGAGATGACACGTCCAGCTCTGTGTCTCCATAGAGGTAGTATTCAAGCAGGGCCTGGTAGATGAATGAGTACTGCATCTGGAGTGAGAATACACACAAACCCATTTAACACACACACACTGTACGTAGAGCCATCTGAACGTTTTAGGATGGTTGAGCGGGGGGGGGCATCATCAGCATGACTGCCAAATAATAATGGGATGTCTGTATCCAAAGTGACAGACAAGTGGGAGCATGTTCTGTCTCCAACTCACATCAGTCTGGATGAGCTGTGAGCGCTGCTCTCGTATCTTAGAGACGAAGCCGAACACGTCGACTTTCTGCTCGGCATACATCATGTCAATCATGGCATCTATTACGATGAAGGTTCCCGTCCTCCCTACGCCGGCGCTGCAAGAGACACAAAGCAAACCAGAGACAGGATGAGCCGCAATCCTCGTGAATGTTAATGGACAACAGCAGGGAAACAAAGCCACATCTGAGCCCGAAAACACATGCAATGCTATAGTCGAGTGAAATGTTTGCCGACACGTTGCTTGCCTGCAGACAAGCACAGAAGACACTTGAGCCCAAATATTTTTATCTCCATAGAGACAAATTGGATAATTAAAACCAGTGCAAGAACTGTTGGATTGAAGTGAAAACCAAAATGAAAAACAATGAGTCCTGTTCGTTCAGCTTTCTTGTACCTGCAGTGAACCACAATGGGCCCAGAGAAGGGCGGATTCACCGCCTTGACTTTTTTGAGGAACTTGAGCATCCCGATGGGGGAGAAAGGAACGCCAAAATCAGGCCAACTGGTGAAGTGGAGCTGGGTCACCAGTCGGGGCGCCTTAGCAGCATCACTGGCTTGCTACGAAGACACAAGTAAGGTTGTTAACAATCCTGACATTGTACATTTGAATAGTTTTATTAATCTGTTTTAACAGTAGTTGTCAAAGCACAATGATCTGAATGCATTGTCTGTAGCTTGTTATCAAAAGCCTGAACTGTCTGGCTGCTGAATCCTCTGAAGCGTGCCACTTACATATTGTACACAGAACTTGCGGATGGTGTAGTCCACCAGCACAGTGAAGTCTTCCACTGCCACCCTCACATTCCCGTAGGTCCAACAGCCCTGATCTGGCCAGTACTGACAACACTTGTCCTGGAGAGAAATATCAGCGGATCACGGTTCAATAAATTAAACACAGAAAAGAAAAAGAAAACCAAAAACCTGTCCTCTCATGACATATTCAGGGACTTTCCTTTCAAGAGAGAAAGTAGTTCATATGCATGACACACGTGCTTCAATTTCACAGCCAGTCAGTCCACATTAATATAAGTGAGTGAGGTAAAAGCACTCAATAAAAGACTGCTGGGTGATTATGATCCTGCTCTGGAGGACTTTATTACACATTACGTATCCATTGATTTCAGCCTGTCCACATGTTGATTTAAATCTTCACCACATCTTTTCTTATTGATCCTTTTAAGCCTTTTGCCTCTCTCTCTCTTTTTGTTCAATGAAGGAGTTCAGGTTCACAATAAAGACGGCCAGAAACACAAATCAATGGGGAGACTAAGGTGTGAAATTAATAGTTTAGATCAAACTCCTTTGATCGCAGCCAGCGAAATCTATTTGAAGGCATTTATTTCTCAAATCATCTTCTGGTACTCTATTAACCCCCGTAGAGAAATCTAACTTCTCTCTTGCCCCCTACGCTGGAAAGTTGGAGCAGAGACTTGGCACAAAAAGCTCGTAGGAATGCTTAAGCAGAGGAGCCGAGACAGTTAAGAAATAACATCTGGAAATCACTCACTTCTTTCCTTTCCTTCAGATTTGTCAACATGACGACAGTCGCTACTTTCTGCTCCCATATCATCCTCCAAAAATCTGCTAGAGTGTCTTCTTTGGGTCCTGACAGATAAAAATATTCAAATTTAACGATTTATTTAAATAAAAAATGACTCAATTAAAAGTTGTGAACCTCTGTGTTATGTAATTTCTTACCTTGTGCTGCTATGAATTTGTTCTTTTCCGTGTAACCCTGTAACAAAAAAAAACAACAAAAAAACAGAACTTAGTCAAGAGTACAAATCTAAACCTCCAGCCGCCACAAGAAACTCACCAAAAGGTTCATCAGATCAAAAATAGACTTTGAATCTTAACTTTAAAACTCACACAGAGGGGTCCTTAAACTGCTTATCTTTACATCCGTACTTCCACACTAACTGGGCAAGTTACGTCTGCTGTGTGATATGATTAAAAGCCCCATAGCAGTTACTACAATGATGTTGTTATCAACCAACTACTACAAACAGAGGAGCAGAAGGATCAGGGGAATTAAAATAACCATATGCAAATTAATGAGCCATGCACATGTGGTTGTTGAAAATCCACAAGACTTAAAGCATAACTTACGTCAATGTAAGAGGCATTCACATAGTCTGAACAGGGATTTCCATCCAGCTGAGTCAACACCACTCTGGATTGATCATCTGTTGGAGGTGGACAGTTCAGCAGGTTAGAGAGGAAACCAGTCTTCCAGACTAACATCGCAAATAAACTACAGAGCATTAGAGGAAAAGTTGCACATTTATGACAATTATTTGAGCTTGACATGTTATTTTAATGAAAGGGTTTTAGAGATCAGGCTGTTTTCAGGCTTTATATTTACACACACATGAGAATGGTGTCTTTTTTTCTCGTTATTTAGCTCTTGCCAAGACAGCAAATTACAAAAATTTCCCAAAGTGTTGGGACTATTGATAAAAAATATTTCTTTATCAATCATAAAATTGGTAAAAATACTGATAGTTTTGTTCAGGAAAGAGATAAGTAAAAATGAACAAGGGTGAGGAAACTGAGGGAGGAGGTGTTTCATTGTGACCTAGGAAACGCATACGGTATCAAACACCTACTATATCTGAACTGTCAAAAAAAAACCACTCAAAGACACAGAGACACGTGTGAACACATGCAGGAAACTGTGAGCTCTGGGTGTGAGTCAAACAAAATCTTAGTTCCTGAAGAACAGAAAGTCTACTCACAGGGAAGGATGTTGGGGTATCGGTTCTTCTCCTTGTTGTCGTCCTTGTTGGCCTCTTCGTACGTCCCCTGGGCATTACCCCCCGGCAAGGACTGCAAAATGCAACAAGAGTTTTCATATAACCTCACACACTGAAAAATAAATAAATAAAAACACTTATTCAACTTTCAACAGCTCACAACCAGTGAATGGTGTTTTGCTACATGTATGTGGGGCTTTGTTCAGGCTTGATGTTGGCACTTCCTCTGCTACCTACAGTAAACAGTCATCCATTAAACATGCAGAACTTTGACTTCCTCTGTCTGACCTGACACCGAATAAAAATCATAGTTTTTTATGTGTCGTGAACGATGAGTCATTTGCTTTATATGAACCAAGATTCTTAATCACGGCCACAAATAGGTGCAAGGGTATTTTTCATGCGTGTGTGTGTGTGTGTGTGTGTGTGTGGAGTATGTGTCAGGGGCAATGTGACACCTAACTATAAGAGTCACGTTGTAGTTTTCCTTTATCAAACATCCCTGTGTCAGTCCTGGTTTGAATCCTCTGCCCTCTCATAAACACATTGCAGCTGTTGTGGGAAAACTTTTCAACTCCAATTTTAGTTGGTTTTTTTTTTTTTTTTGTTACAATAAATAAAATAAAGCCCTGGTCTGTATAAGGTAATTGTAAATAATTGATCATTTTAGTAAATTAAAAACTTGAATTTGGAAGATATAAGTGGCCAATTACTTATCGTCTCAAATGATTCCTCTTGAACCATATTTCATGCAACGCGTATAAATAATCCTGTAAATCGTCCTTTGGCCCCAGTTGCGTGACTACTTTTTTCACTTCCGGGGGGCTCTGCCTAATGGCCACCTGTTCATCTAACCTCCTGGAGGAGAAGAGAAGCTGCGGGGATGCTTACATTGTACTCCTCCCTGAAGAGCTTGCCATCATCAGCAGAGCGGAGCCTGTACTCCTCCTCAAGGTTGTCCACTAGGATGGGGAAAAACGTCTTCGATGCCGACGGGGATCTGGGCAGGAGGACGACCGTCTGTTGCTCTGTGAGGAAAACAGTGGATTTATCATCCCTGCTGGACTGCTCGAGTTGAATGAAGTGATCGTAAATTATTTCTTATTTTCAAAGAAATCGCAGATTAAATAAATCAGATTAATATTTTTACAATTCTAAATCACTGTGATGTTTTGTTGTGTTAACAGAGAAACTGATTATAAAATAGGATTTGGTTTAATATGGCCCTTTGTACTTACAAAGGCCTGTCAGATGAGTTCAACCTCTCTATGATAATATCATTCCAGATTCGGCCGTTTGAATTTATTTAAAACACATATTAGTAAAATAACAGTCAGTTGGACAAACATCTTATTGATCTGCTTTGCGGTTACAGCTTAAAACAGCTTATCAAAGACTAAAATGATGATTTCAAATTGTTTGACATGGTGTTTGTTTTCCAATAGCTCAGTGTTCACTTAAAACAAATAGTTCAATAATCACCAAACATCAACAGGTGATGGAGAACCAAAGGACCCCAGAGAAAAGCCACTCTCAGCAGGTTTTCCAATGGAACCTCCCTCAATCAACCGACTAAGCATCAAGTTAGTGTTCACAAATTAGAGAGAGTTAGTAACGAGATCCCTGATACCGCCACCCTGGATACCTGACCTGGGGGAACAGTGGTGTATAACGACTCTGTACTGTATCCAAACTCTAAAACACAACACAAACCAAATCAGACAGCACACATACCCGTACTCGGACAACAATACCATCATTTAAACTGGCATTTGATCCGTTTTGATGCCATGAAACTCTGTTTCAGATAATAATAATAATATAAAAAACACAAACACTGAATAGCACATTAAACTTTCAATATATCAGTTTTACAATGAGTATTTTTAATACTATTTATAAACTGTCTGGTGGTAAGAAGTCTTTCAAATTGAGCTGACAGAAACTATATCCCAAACTGATTTAAAATCAATTTAAATATATTCAGAAATGCTTTAACAGTCTGGTAACCAAATATAGTGAGCGTATTAATATAAATCCACATACATGAAAATGTGTCATATTTGGAATTACAATCAGCAGCTCATCCAGTAACCTGAGCTGTGTTTTTGTCTGCGTCTTTCTGGTTATATTTCTTATATTATTCAGCTGCTAGAGTTCAGCATTGATGTAAAATACATTCCTTTTTAATGTTGGATAAGAAAAGACTTTCTAAAGAGCACAAAAACATCTTGTTTCCTCTAAAAGGCCAGCGACTGCCATCTAACATCAAACATATCAGTGACACCCACTCAGATCTTTGCACCAGTGTAGAAAAACTTTATCAAGAAGCAATAAAGAGGGTGATGACACCAACATGTTTGCGCTTCACATTAACCACAGGAAGTCTAAAAACAACCACATGACAATGATGGGACAAGATACACGTTCAGTTTCAAATAGAAAACTCATGCCTCTTCGCCTCTCGCTGTCTGACTTAACTCCATTCTTCTTCGCCTCGTGCTGCTCTCAACATGCTTCTCTAGACAATCTCAATCTCAGACACAATATACAATCACTTCCATTGCCCCTAATGTTCAGTTTACAAGGTTACCTTGTTCCTCCAGGATGCCATTTGGTATCTTCTTGTCAACTGTTGTGACAACTGGCTTTTTCTGGTTTTTTAACCTGCCAGGAAAATACACAATAAGATGACAAAAAGAAAGAAAGAAAAGACATACAAAAAGTCAATGGCACAAAATATAAGATGAATTTAGGTAATGTCGTGGTAAATAACTTCACACTGTAGCCAAACTCTGCCTCTCAATGCCATGAACAAAAAGTTTTCCATCCTACCATCTGAAGCTTGATAAGCTATTTTTTCTCATTAGCCGATGTCTTGGGAAGACAGCACTCTAGTCCAAATGGGATTCAGAATTCCTTCTTCACTCTCCTTGTCTATGTCCAGTGTCACAGCCTGTTCTCTTCTCAATAAGCATGAAAAGGAGTCAGCTAGCAGTACTTCCTGACTGGGCTCCGCCTCAGTGACTAAAGGAGGAAGTGTTTGTCACCCTGAGCGCTGCCTCCAAATCTGGCTCATAGCCACTCAATGAGGGCGAGGGAAGGGGTGAGGTGACTCTTTGCAAAAATGTTGCATTTTTTTTTTTTTTTACCTGAGGAAGTACCAGGCTAGCAGTGCGAAGATGAGCAGCAGCAGTGACAGGACCAGCACGGTGGGGAGGATGTGTTGGTTGGAGGATGTAACGTCTTCTGAGGAAGAAGGAGAGGCAGAGGCAGAGCCAGAGCCGGGGGGTCAGGGAGCAATGTCAACAAGAGAAGCAGGAAAAGGTGGGGGGGGTCATATAGTTGGGTGTGTTAATTCTTGGCGGTACTCATAGGTTTCAGCCATGTGTCTGTTGCATGAAGTGATAAAAGTAAATCAATACTTGGCACAGCAACACAACTTCCATGTTCTCCCCTGGCCACAGTGCTGATTTAATAACGTGCTCCAGCTGTATTTTGTCTACAGAGATAAGTATCAGCCCATTTTGTCCTGTCGGCATGTCTAACAGAAAATGAGAGGCTCTAAGAATGGAGACTCAGCCAAGAATCACAACCACACAGGCAGCTATTAGCCGTGTTTATAAAGACAGACAATAAGCCATAAATTACTGTCCAGGGCTGAAGAAGTTCATTGTGATCCGGTAATAACAAGCCTGGAGAAAAGGCTATTATCAAGCAGATGCATGCGCTGCAGACGATACATAATAATCATATCTTAGGGAAAAGTACTGACTGCAGGGGGGAGCAATGGTATTTTGTTACTATCACAAATTGTTCAGGGTTGTTCCATCTCAAGGGTCGAGGTTACTGTGGCCTTATTACTGCTCTTACCTTGTGTGTGGTTGCCATTGCCGGTGGAATTGGATGTTGTCGTGGTGGCCACAAAGAACAGAAGCAGGATCATCGTGACTGCAGAAAAACAAAATCAAGGCGGATATTAAATTTAGTGCCAGACATGTTTGCACTAAGTCAAGACTCATGAGTTCACGACAGCTGGATACTATGGCCATTCAAGAAAGACAAAAACTATTGACAGATCTGAGGCATGGTACTTTATTCATGACTCATTACTTACTGGAATGTGCTCATCGGTGCAAAGTTTGTGGAGACACAATTGAACAACACATTCATATCCTGGTCATTCTTGAGTCCTGTCAAGAGGCTCATAGTGTAATGCTTAATGTGTCCACATGGAGGGGCAATACTCCATTCCTGGAAAAACAAGTCAGCTTCCTCATAGAATCCATTGAGAAAAAAATTTCAGAGACAACATCCAGGCCAGGGAAAAGTTATTTTTAAATATTTTATAGGAAACTGTATCAGAAGAAAATGTGTTGCAGGTGTGCATGTGTGTTAAAAACATCTATCCAAATTCAATTTAATACTCCTAACTAGCTTTATAAGGCACACACATTCGCTTTAATCTGTGTTTCAGATCGAGGAGAGAGAACTTGACTAAATGCCACTTACATCTGATAACGGCTGTTTTGCCTCAGCTATTTCCGAGGCAATGCCATTGCAAAATGTGTGAAATTCCAGGGAAATACATGTGGAGGGTTTCAGCCTGCGATATGTTAAGAATCACACATGGCCATGCATATGGCACGCATGCCAAACCAAAGGCCTGGATGTCAGCTGACACAGATCTACGACTGAGTGCTATAAGCTGCAGTAAACTGGATGTATCAGTGAAAATCTAGATTCGGGCAGTAAGGAGGATTAATGCCTTCACCCTCATGCTCTGATTATTGCCCTCTCTGCTACTTCTCCTTGATAACATCACCCCAAGCCAAAGACTCATTCACATGCATGTAGACAGAGGGAAGGCAGGTGCATCCTGTTCAGAGCACCTACACACTGCAACATCCAAAAGTCTCAGCTGACTCCCATCATCCCCTTGTGTTGTGTTCTGCCTGGAGAAAAATGCAGAGGAGGACGGGTGGGGGGGTATCTCTGATCGATACTTGTGCTTGAGCATTCAGAAGGTGTCACACATCTATCTGATTTGAGGTTCTCTATTCTATTTCAAGCTACTAGTTAGATTGGAAAATCCAATAAGCACTCGGATGTTTGCAGTTTAAAGGTGTTTCTTTTTTCTGTTGTTTGTTGTTTCTCACCAAACCACTCTAAAAAAGTTGGAATCTCAGCAAAGCACGCCGGGACAGAGCTGCTCTCACCCCATAATGAAGCAGTGCAGAGCATGCTTTGTCTACCCAAGGCTGCAGGTGTGTGTCTGCGTGCGTGTGTGGTGCTTTGCAGCTGCAGTGAAGAGAGAGCCTAGGCCAAGTGCATAGTCAATGAAGACACTGTGCTGAAGCCTCCACGCTGTGCCGCAGTGTCCTGTAATGTGTCCAGGCAGGACACCGGAGGAATGTGGAGGCGGCAGAGCAGAGAGGCACTGACTGCAGCGGGGAGAGAGCGAGCAGAAGGTCTTGGTCAATATTTCCTGGAGCGATTAATAAACCCTGACATGTCAAGCCACGGCCCCGTGGGGAAGACTGATGAGGGAATTCTAATGAGAAGAGAGGAAGAAACACACCTCCTCCTATTTCTACAGTTCTCCTCCCTCTTTATTCCCCCTTTTTAAGGCTCCCTCTGCAAATGTCACAAGCTTGGATGAGGGGGAGGATATTGAGCTGAGTTAGTACAGTGCATGAATCCCCAGAGCAGGACTCTGTGTAAAAGACTTGAGGTTTTTGCGATGAAATACTTTCACGGTGCCATTTGGGACTTTCCGCTGCACAACCTGCCTTGAATTTTATGTAAGCTTTGTTTGTGTGCTTGTGACAGCATAACAGCGACACCCAGTACAGTGCTCAGAGCTACCCCTTCGCTGTACCTTATGATAAAGTGGTGCTGCTTCTTTTAAATGTCTCCCGGTTCCTGAATCTTCGTCACTACCAGAAATGTCACCCTGCCACAACTCAGCCTCAGACCCCTGCTCAACTGCTCCTGGGGGATCACAGCCTTTTCATCCCCTTCTCTCCAGCTTGTCCCAGCTTGTCACTGCTGTGCTCTCCAGCCTGACCCCTATAGCACCTCGGATCAGATCAACAACTTCCTTTTTTCTGCCTCTGTGTGGAAATAAATAACACTGCTCTTTATCCCCGCAGGTATCTCATCTCTTTGTCTCTGCCTCTTCTCACTCAAACCAAAATCCACCTAGACCACAAGTCTCAAATTACACTATTAGAATTAGTCACTGTGTGCAGCTATCACCGCATTGTGTGTCCGCTCAGCTGTTTATTGCCCTTCCTCTATTTAGCACTCTGCAGCTAGTCAGCAACCATCAGCCATAATGAAAATAGGTCATGGGAGATGTCAGCTCGGGGGAAGTTCCGAGGCATTCTTATTTTCCAAAATTGGGACATTTGAAAGCAGCCTCAGAGAAGGTTATTGTCCTGACCATCCAGTGATTTCAGTGGTGTGTGTATTGCATTAGTTGTTTCATGATGGGTCAGTGTCCTGAACTGCAGCTCCAATAAATACTACAGCAGGGAAGAGAATGAATCTCAACTTCAGCACAAGCACGACAGACAGAGAGAGAAAAAGATAATGTTCACTACATCAGGACATTAGAGGATATTTCCAAATCAATCTGAACACATTAAACACATCAGTTAATAGTCAGTGTTTACTGTGAAGCTGAACAGATGACGGATTCTACCTGAGAGCAAAGATTACATTTGCATCTTATTACACCAGCTCAGGTTTGGCACAAAAAAATAAACCAACAATCACTTAAATACAGCTTTGTTACGCAAATGCAATATCACAAGCAACCTATGAATTAAAAATGAAGAATATTAAAACTGGAATTTAGATTAGAAATTTATAATTGCTTGGCTTTCATGATTTTGCCACATCTTTGCATTAGCCAAGCAGATATCTTTACACCAACTAAGAGCCTGATGACAATCTTCCACATCAAAAGAGAAGAACCACAGACTTTGAACAATTCATGTCAGCATTTCTGCCAAACGATATCTACACAATGTGTAGGATTCGAAGAGCAACAAACAGAATGAATAAGCTGGGGCGACAAAAACATCAGCACCTTTCTCTCACATAGTAACCTAATCTTTGAACATCAATTTGATTATCTTACATGTCACTTTGCATTCGTTTTCAAAGAAACTGATTTCAACCATCTCAGCCTGTTTCCACCTACACACAGTACAGTAAAGGACAACACTTCAGCCACTGTTATGTGTTCAGAGACCTGCAGCACCTGGTGTGCACTCTGTGACTCACAGCTCTGTCCCTGCGGATTATAACCTGCCACCTCTGAATACCCGCATACCTCACAGCACACAAACAAACACGTGGGCACGCACACGCATGGAAAGGTTCAGGTCGCAAATACAGGCAGGCTCTTTACTTCCTTGGCTTCTTCATCCTCACTTCAAATATTTAAAGCAAAAGAGGCAGTTTGATAATTGTGACTGATGGTGAACTGTGTTGTTGATACTCCCAAACCAAAAGGCTGATAATTTCCTTTCCCCTGGCATTGTTTTGTTTTGGAGGATGAGCAATCCCTCTCGGTGGAATTGTGTTTTCTTTGTGCTCTGTCATTCTTTCAGCCAGGGTAAAAAAAAAAAAAAGTAAACCCCGGGGTGACATAATGATACCACAGCAGCTCTCCACCATTGTTTCCCTAATTAGCCCCAGACACCTAACCATTCGGAAAGGACAAGCTTGTTACAAATTGAAGATAAGATAGAGAAATCGGGCTGCCTTCACCTCTGACAGGAAACGTGGTGTTCCCTGCCATCATGTCCTCCCTTGCACAGAGCACTGTCAGTTCCACCGAATGTGGTTTCCCTGGGCACAGAGTCTCTCTGTCTCTTCAAATACATCAGCTGGGGAATTTGGAAAATGGGTGGTGGGTGTAGGGCCGATGTGACAGGGCGAACAGGCAGTAGGTACATTGTGTCCTCTGAGTGAAAAGCTGCCAGACTGTTTACTCCTTAGGTCACAACATTTTTTTTATATACACACACACAACTAAAACATGCAAGATAGCTTATTTATAAGAAAAACAACCAATAGCCTAAAGTCGCCTGTGCGTTTCCTCACTGCTTTGTTGGAAATACGTCAGCAAATCTTTTTGGCTCTGCTTTAAACAAATCAACACCATTAACTGTTTATTACCCAGAATCAGATACAGCTAAAATTAAAATACAAATTAATATTAAATGAATTATATCTTTTTATTAAGAGATCTGTCAGTCAGGACAGGTTTAGCCAAGAGACAGCTTAGTTTAACATTAAGACTGGAAATAAGGTGAAACAACTAGCTTGTCCAATCAAACAAACAAAAAATTCCTCTCAGCACCTTCAAAGCTCACTAATTAACAGGAACTATCTTCTTCATATAATCCAAGAGAAAAGTGTAAAAGGTCATGACTAGCTGCTGCATATTCCTTGAAGGCAGCGGGGCTGACGTCATCTACCAATTCTTTAGACTCAATAAGCTTACTGTTATTAATCGAGCAGCTTCTTGACCGTGAGCTGCTCTCTCGTTGTGGTGCTGCCACAGAATAACCTGTTAGTAAAATTAAGAAGCTTTATTAATAATAGAATAAAGAGATATTGTGTAGTTTGTTGGATGCTATATTGTGTTTCTTCGTGTAACTTTAGTTAATGGGTGTTAATGTTATTTTTTGGAGCTGGTCATATTTCAAACAGACAAGAGCTTCACTTTCATTAAAGGTAAAAAAGTATTAGACCATAAGTCAGGATACTTATATTTTTTTCCATTTTGTCTCTTCTGACTCTTCTTACTCTTATTGTCTAATGTGAAGGATGTGATTGGATCCTATAAATAAAAAGTATAATAGACGGGCTGACTTTTAAATCAGTCAGTTTTGAGCACACTTGCTGAAAGTTTAGCAAGTTTGCGTTTTCTCTTTGAGTAGGTCGTCCTCATGTCACCACATCTCTGGCTCTGTCTGTGCCTTTGGGGAACTGCAGTGTATAAACTTGGTTCGGGTTAGCCATTTAAAGGACAGCACACTACATTCACAGCCTTGAATGTGGAGGTCGAGCATGAGTGTCCATCTGCTCACACAGATGTGCGAGCGCTTCCTAAGTAATGTAACCTAGTTGGACAAGGTGTTCAGTGCTGCTCTTTCATTCTTGCAGATTTCGTTCAGCAAATCCCATCAATAACCTACACTCGGACTGTATCACAGTGCAGGCCAGGCATTTAGTTTTAATATTAAAAATGAAATCCCGCTATGTGTTCCCATAGTAACCTGGCCATCGATGTGGCACCTGTGGGATGATGAATGAGTCGCCTTAATTTAAAAGAAGAGAAAACATGGCAGACAGAATATAATCTGTCACGTTTCGAATTTGTGTGAGTAAAATCTTTAGGCATCGTGTTAAACAAAACATTTATAGCAATGTTAAAATGTAAAAAAACGCTCCTCTGTAAATGCTCAACAACTAGAGGAAGTTCAATTTATAATTATATATAACTAAGATGGGGTTTCATGGGCTCGGTGGAAACTGTGGGAGGAATTACACATAAAGAATATTAAATCAAGCCATTTATTATTTCTCTTCTGTTACTGCAACAGATAGAAGTTCAAATAATAAATTATGCTGCATTCAAGAGCAGATGTAAAACCTGACTTCCTCCTCTGGCCCGATCAATTGCATTAACACTGGGTTTTATTTTGCAATCTTTCAACCAGACATGTTGAGGCTGTGGGAGCTGTTGGCACCTTTAAAGGAGTCTGTTTGAGTAAAAATAACTATTTTAGCGAGTAATGTAACTCATCCGCTCAGCTCAGTTGGTCATGGACCAACTGTGCTCTGGTCATTTCAGTACAGAATGAATCTTTTCGTCGTGAATTGCTGGAGCTGTCTGAACTTTCAAAATCTTTCCATGGGAGAGTAATAAAGAGTGCTATTATAATTATAATGATCATCATCAGGAGTATTTGTCATAGTGTGTCACACTCTGCAGTATCTTGCTCTAGCAGTGTCTACAGCACCATTTTCCACTAACAACTCTACCTCTGCAGCACTATTTTCTTGCCACTCCGGGTACCGCCCCTCCTGCGCTCTTAGCATTGTCATTAATCAATTCCTGCCTCCTTCCCAGGGCGCCCAGACGATGTGGCAGTGGTAATGACCTTGGAGACCCGCTGGCTCCGCTCTGCAGCGTCAGCCCTCCACCTTCATGGGAACAAAATGTAGCATCTCCCACCGAGATCTCAGCTGAACATGTGAGAAAATGCATATGTGCTTATTTAATGTTTGCATGCAGGAGAGAAACACTCACATTATAAAAGAACAAAGAGAAAACCCCATTAGCCACAGCCAGGGGGGAAAAAAATTGCAGTTGGTTGCCAGGTTCAGGCCATAACATCCTGTTGACTGAGATATGGCAGCCACACTGTCTGACCCTGAGAGCACTACCATTAGTAGTAGTCACTGGAAAAAGGAGGATTTAGCTGCTGCATATTAGTTAAAAATAACACAGTACTATATGAGAAGCAATCAATGATAATCCTCTTAAAAACATTCCAGCCATAACTGTAACATTTGAGAGCAGCTCTCATTTAGCACAGGACCTCATGTCTTTTAAGGCATTTGCAGGCATCAGCTCACATTCTAGTGAGACATGGAAACTAAGAGTGTAATTGGCCGTAAATATTTACTGCAGTCTGGTTTTTAGGAGCAAACATCACATGTGATCTTCCACTTGGTTGGCTTGTTTGAGTGTCATTTAATTTGTGTGTTTGCATGGCTGTGTATATGTAAGAGTCTCTCTCTCTCACACACTTCACAGTCACAGTGGATATTCTTTCCAAGGAGCCAGTAGGTTTTTTAATCACTTCTGATCCACAGATTTACAGGCCTGCACAGACACACAACATGCATACGTCTCAGCACCAAATCTGCTAACTATTGGCATGCAGAGCTGCAATGCTTGGCATGAAAAATGCACACACGAGGACAAATGCATACGAACAAATCGACAAACGCTACAGCAGGGATCCATGGGAAATACATGTGCCAGGTCCTGTTTGAGGACCGCTGTGCCAGAAATCATTCTGCTAGTGGTCCATCATCCACAACATGTGCATGTGTGTGTGTTGGGGCCGGAGGTCATTTCCCAGTGAGGGTCTCATCATGTCCTCTTGGCCCCTCACACCTCCCAACCTGACAGTGGTGAACACAGACGCATCAATCTTTCTCCCACATCAACACCTCTGGGACTTCCCTCGTCCCCTCTTTCAATTATTCAGAGGCAGAGCAATTATGGTGAGGAATCAAAGCCATCGATGGCCGGCGTAATGACTGGCAGCTGGGCTAGAAGTAGCAAAACCAGTGTAGCGACACTTGCCCAGCACTCTGTGATTATCGGCACTGTGATGAACAGGTACTGGTGGGAGATACATGACAGAAAGAGGGGGGAGGATAAGAGAGGAGGATATGTAAAACTGTGAGGTGACACGTGGGAGATTTACTGCTCATCTTGTTGGGCCATTAGAAGGGGCACAATATACGAGTCACATGCTGGTAAAATTATGACTTCTTGATGAGAACCTGAGGAGGATGGTTTTTTTTTTTTTTTTTTTAGATGTAACAAAGTGTTGGACCTGGATGTTTTCCGAAAAGGACAAAATGTTTGTCTCTGTTATGACTATTTGAGTTTTTTCCTCTAACCTCACTATTCCTGGGTTAGGGTTAACAAAAACTGAGAACAAATACAAGAAACGGCTCCTTAGAAATGTCTCTAAGTATTCACAAATGGTGTCTCCCTTTCTTGCACTGAGGCAGTCAACTAAAGAAGCAGCAATGTTTGTGCTTGGCCTTCTCTTCCACATTTCTGACTTTGTACACACAAACCATCTTCTTGTTTTCACGACTGCAAACCGCCGTCTCTTTACATTTCAATTTTTGTAAACAAACAAGATATAATGTGTTGAAAACAGCAGGGCGGGGTTTCTTTATGGGGATAAAATGTGCTACCTGTGGTTCAGCTGTGGCTTTGTCAGACTCCAGCTACTTTCCCCTCCTTTTAGTCGTCATGCTATCTTAGCCTAGCATGACGTCTAAAAGGACGTATTGGCTGCCTTAATAGCTCACCGACCAAGAGTAGTATCAGTCTCATCTAATCCTTTTAAAAAGAAAAAAAGAACGGTTATTGGCATTCTGGACCAAATTATGAAAATGAAAGATTGCTGAATAGAAAATTTTCAGTTCAGTTTTTTTTTAAATCATTGAGACCTTTAATTTGTTGGTGGTTACATTTTAGTTTGCAGTGTTAGCTCATTCACAACCAGGACTCAATGCGTCAGCACACAGCGTTAACCCTTCAGGAACCACATCCTTTCTGATTAAAAGCCTCAGGGATTACACATCCCACATTCACATCTGAGCAAATCTGAAACAATAAATAAAAAGTTGACTGGTGGTCGGATTATGGGTAAATTACCTCTTCAAACTGGACGTAAATTTGTCAGCGGTTCTTTTTTTTTTTTAAATTTAGTTTTATGGTCAGTTAAAACGATTAAACAGATTAAAATGTCGTTTGGTGCAAAATCATAACAGCTGAGTCAGAAGCCACGGTTCGCTGTAATCCTCAGACATTATTACAACGAACCAGACTGTCTCCCCTGAGAGGGTATGGCTCATTTTTATGTTTTGTCATTCTAGTGGGGAAATAAAGACAGCCCACTTCACTGGAATGAATGAAAATAAATCACAGTGTCAATGCCTGAAATGATGACGTTCCAGTTTTGTTTTTTGTTTTTTTCAGGTTCTAAGATTTTCGACATTAGTGCTGATTCAGGAACAGAAACTAAAAGCAACCTAAAAGAAGGAGGGAGCCAAAAAGGGAGCGGAGGGGGATTTTGCATAGAAGTCCACATTTACACACAAGGAGAAGGACAAAGATAACCACACTCCTTTGGGGTCTGCACAGGATAGACAAGATCTACCCCCAAAATATCCTTTCATTCCCTGTGTGAGGGATGGAGAGGAGGAGGAGGAGGAGGAGGAGGAGGGCAATGGTGGAGAAACAAGTGATAAGCACTGCAGCGGGAGAACAAAAAGCCACTTGACTTGGAGAAGAGAAGGAACAAGAGAGGAGAGGAGACGTGGGACTGGGAAAGAAGAGTAAGTGGCCCACGCTGACTGCTGCTATGCAGAAATAGAGCGGACCCGTCTGCGTGCTGCAAGCATAGACGATAAAACCCTCCTGCCGCATGTATAGAAAATGTATGTATATAAAACTTGTGTCTTCAGGTTTTCAAAATGTCCACACAGGAAACAAGATTTTAACTCAACGGCTCCAGTTGCCATAGCAAAAGCTCACCATTGCACTTCACTTTCCTCCATAACAGCGCCTTCATGTTGCCTTAATCGCACACCTGGCAACAACAGGTTCAACACACAAGTCCAAAAACCAAAAACTACTGCTGTTTTCATAGCACAGTCCAGATTTACAGATGAGTGCGCAGGGATTGCTGATTTAAACATCAGTCTGCCTTCTCCAAGAAAGTGGAAGGGAAAGCACTGTAATTATGTTACCCAAACCCAAACCTCAACCTGACACATTTTTACAGTCCTGTCACTGGATCAAGGCCCCTGCAGAGCAGATTATGAGCAGCACTTTGTTGATTAAGCTTGTGTAACCTTGTTTTTTGCTCTCTCTTCCTGAATTCTACAGGAATATGAGTCATTCAGTTAGGCCTTGAACACCATAGTGAGCCTTATTGTCCTCCCTCCACTGGACAGGCGGATAACAAGAATGAGAAAGGACACGCACACACATGCAGAGACAATATGGAGAGCAAACGAGTAGGCCTGGTGGAGAACTCGCTGCCGTCTTGGGAGAAAGGAAGTACAACATCCAGTCTTTGCACACTGCTGTGAGACGGGCCTGCATGCTGGGGGAAGCCTGTCCCGTCCCTAATAGCTTTTGACATTGGCATGGAGGCAAGACAGGACATCAGAAATCATGGACACACACACCAGGCAATATGTCACATCACTAAATCTCAACAACAGACAAATGTGTTTGACCTGCAAGGCGCAGAGGTAACACAAGGGTCAAAAAAAACTTCACTAAAGGAATAGAATAAAGAGGTAAACAGAACTTTTTCATAAACACCCAACGGACTGGGGTCACTGCAAAAAGTTTCCACTGCAAATGAAAACTGTGTGCAAACCCATTTTGACCCAGGTCTGCTTTTCAGTGATACATAGAAATGTGGAGGTTGTAGAGCTACAGAGGTCCACACCTCTGTAGCTCTACAAGTACAGAGGTGTGTACTTGTATAAATACAACAGGAAACAAAAACAAAAAAAAAACAAACTGAGAAAGAGCAAAACAACCTTCCAGCAAGAAAAGAAATATCCTTGCTATTTTGACAACATTTCAAAAGTTCATGTGAAACATGGAAGAGTCCTCTATCTGCCTCATTCAGCTCCAACGCTACAAAAGATTCAGATTCTCCACAGCTGACATTTTTCATGTGCAATCTGGGTCGCACTCCCAAGAAAAGTGACTGTACTTGCACATAGTTTCTTGTGTCTGTAGGACTGCATGCGTTGATGCATGTGTGTGTGTGTGTGTGTGTGTGTGTGTGTGTGTGTTTCTGCAATGTAAGCACATGCTGTCCTCCATCTGCTGTGAGATAGAGACCGTTTCCTTTCCTGTGCAGCCAGCCAACCAGCCAGCCTTCCTGTACAGCTCTGCTTCCAGGGGGGAAATGGGAGCGAGACTACCACACACACACACACACACACACTCCTGACAAAAAAAAATAAAACCCATGGATAAGATACATACACACATGCAGACACAGCTGGACAGACAATGTTTTCGCCAAACATTTTGACACTAATGCACTCACAAATAGTCTCCTCTCCTTTCTCTTTCCTTCCTGTCTTAGACTTTGTTTTTCATTCTTCTGTCTACTGTATGTTCCCTTAGTCCTTATTTTATCATGGTCACACACCTCTGCAAATGATTAAACAGCTAGAAAGGGACTAAAATGCTTGAATTGCACAACAATCCATGGGACCATTAAGTTTGGAGAGGTAAAAATCATGGGGAATGACGTCTCTGCAGCAAAACCACTAAATGTGACACCAAGCATTATATATTCTGTTAGAATAACAGAATGTTTGCAGTGACTATCACCTGGCTCCTTTACCTTCCCCGTCATATCTAATGGATGTGTTTCCAGTCTTTGATATTCCCGCCACTTCATCTCTCAAGGTGAGGCTCGAAATCTCACAAATCAGAATAAATAAAGCCTTCTTATAGCGATAGGTAAAGAATCAAATAATCGAATCAATTTTAAATCTGAATATTAGCTTTACAGTTTTATCATATTCTGCAGCATGCATGGTTGAGTTTATAGTTTGTTTTTTTTATACCTTGCTCTACTTTGTGTGGTTCTCTAGTCTCATTACACCACTGGTACACTTCCTTTTTCTTTGCCCTATTTTTTACCAGCTAACACACAAAAAGTGATACTATGATTATCTAGATTAAGGAAGTGACAACGTGCTGAAAGACATCAGATCATTGCAGGTTGAGAGGAAATGTGGCCGACAGAAAGCCCAACTACTACCTGTGAATAAATCCATGCAGTGTTTATGTGTGCAGGCTGCAATGTTACCTGGATGAGTGTCGATTCAATGTGTGCTGATTTTCAGATCCATCACAGCAGGTCACATGGTGCTGACTGAGTCCAGCGGTCACATCATCATTCAGTCAGAGGTAGGACATACGCTGGAGGTGCGGAGGAGTGGTGTGTCTGCTCTCGCAGCCCAATGACGAGAACCGATTACTGGATCCAGGTGGCAGTGAGTGGTGGGTGTTGGTGCTTCACCTCCAGCAGCTCAGCCTGAATTTCTGTTGGGCGACGCTGCGATCCTTAAAGGGATGCTGCCCGCTACCTTTAGTTAAACAGAGAAACTACATGTTAGACGTACAATGACACAGGAAAGACAAAGTGGCATTTAAGGAGAAGAAACTAAAGGTTGAGGAAGGTGTGATATGGGCCTAGTTCCTGTCTTAAGTTGCTATGTAACACAAACAGCATGTAGCAAGAAGAGAGAGAAGTTAAGATAGAGGACAGCTTCCCCAAAAAGCAAAGCTGTATATATATATATATACACACACACACACACATACATAAGTTTCCCTTCAAGCACGATGATGCCACTTAGCTTAACATTTTTCTCTTCTGTGTTGGAACGTTGGAAATGGTGGCAAACAATGAGCCCAAGGGTGATGTGCAGATGGTCACAAAATGTAACCACAGCGAGGAAAGGACTTCTTAAATTAGTGAGAAGGCTTCAATGAGTCCTCTTTTCCATGTGTGGCGGAGAGGGAGTAACATTTTATGAAGTGCCTGTAATGCAAATTGGTCTTCCAAAGACAGCAAACACTTTCTCACAAATGCTTGGCATCGAGGCTAACCTAGTTTTTTAATTAAAATTTTTTGCTTTGCCTGATTTCTGAATCTGCTGATGGAATAAACTCTGAATTTTACATAAAATCTCTTTTCGTCTAATAACCAACGTTTTCATTTTGATCTCTTTTTATCATTTTATTTTACTATTTCAGTCTGATTATATGAAAACACGTTGCCTTAGACTGAGCTTTGAGGTCAATGCCATCTCATGTAATCCCATACTATCACCCAGGGGAGGTCTGAAAGGAGGTCTTTGAGGGGAGGAGTTGAGTGTGAGAAAAAAAAACAGGACAAAGTTCACAATTTTTCTACATGGGAACACGAAGCAGCCAAAGAATCTGGATGAAGAAACTCATATGTACACTTTTACCATCAAGCGGATTCTTTTAGGAAATGGTTTTACATTTTAAATAATTCTGCCTTTGAAAATTTCGAAAAACCTGAAATTCCCCTGACTTACAAGTCTTCATTTCCTTGCTCTGGCAACTTTGACATTTCGGAGACGCAAGGTTTCTACCTGACAGTGAGCCTGCTGACTGGTTGCTATGACAATGCTCTCGTCTAGCCAAGCAGGAGGGAGGCGGCGGTGGGGGGCGTTCTTGCTCCCCATTTCTCCTTCTCCAGACTCTACCGGTAAATGAATGGATACGTCTCCGAGGGCCCTTCCCCACATCCCCACCCCCATTTCCCTGCTGGAGCTCGATGAAAACAGCCATTCAACATTTGCTCTGTGACATCCTGGAAAATGAGGTGTCATGCTTGAGGATTTCCATGACAGCCAAAGAACAGCTCAAGCTACAGATTCAGAATGCAGCATAGAGCAGAATGACGCTGGAGACTTCATGGAGGGGAAAAAAAAAAAGTCACTTTGTTAACCCTGTGAATAGTTTTCCATTTACACTCAAGTATTTCAAATCACATATCATCTCAAGACCATAAATAAATAATCCAAGGTCTGACAGCATGGAATAGGATCAAGGAAACTGTTGAATAATAGAAGAACCTTCTTGTAATGCATCCAAACGCAAAGACAACATCAAAAGAAAAAGCAACAACACGGGAACGCTGCTGAAGGCAGAGTCTGATTTTAATGTGTATAATAAATTTCTATCTTTTACAAGTCTGGAACGAGCTGTAGTCCATCTACAAAGGGTCACCGTGTGTGCCCTCGCACAGCAATGAACCGAAGCCTGTTGCTACAGTGACAGTCCCGCCCTGCCAGCGGATACTGGACGCTTGAAAAAAGTAAGAAAAGAAAGCGTTGGGAGATGAGAAGAAATAAAGTATGGCAGGTATTTACTTGTCAAACAAGGTTCACCAGTTTGGGCTGTGCAACGTTTTCCTTTTTTCCTCCGACTCACAATAGTGCAGCCGTTACCATGTTTGTTTTAGAATTGATATTCTGGAGAAGCGGAAACACTTTCTGAGACAGTATGCTGTGAAGGTATGATTGCCTACAGCTTTGTATCATTTTCTCGCAGGGGGATCATCACAGTGCATCTGATACACCACATAAATAAGGTGCACATACTCAACATAACTGCATTTGACTAGGAAGACAAAATGTTTTTTACCATATAACAAAGAAAATACAGCCACCGCCTATAATGAGCCGTGACTGGAGGAATAATTTACAAAACATACAAACCTAAAAGAAAGACTTTGTGCAGTGAGGAGAAAATCTGAAAAACTGCGGAAGGAGAGAATGAGATTCCTTGTGTGTGTAACACTTGCTGTCTAAAATCTGTTTGTGGCTCATAAGCACATGCTAAAAAACCACTACGCCCTTCAAATTTTCATGAAAAACATGAACTTCACATTCAAAATGAACAAACCTTTTCGTGGGAACATAAAATATTCAGGCAGCAGCATTGACAAATCGTTTCTGGCACTGTATCTGATCTCTGGTGCGCCAGATCCAAGGTCTGTGTGTGTTTATGTGTGTATCCTGGCGTTTCATATAGGTAATGTTGCTTTTGGATGTGTAACATCTGCGTGCTTCATCTGAAACTGTAAATGAGCCGTCCAAAAACAGCATCTGGACTTCTGCAGGTACAAACTGCAGAGTCAAAGATGCGGTTTGACCAAAACTCTCACCCAGCTGTTATTTCCCCGACAAGCCCGTAAACTCAGCTGTTAATACATAGTACCGAGGTGACAAATAGCAGCACAAAGACAAATGGACACTTCACACAGACCTCTATCCATAAACACAAAAACACACACTTGGCTCTTTGGCTCATCCACCTCCCTGGGGTGGTGGTCAATCAGATTATGGCATCATACTGAGATCTCCAAGTGCAGCCACACAAATCCATTTATAGAGATAAGCTTACAAGGCAACTGTGACCACCCACACACACACACACACACAGTGCCAGAGTGAGAGACGGATGTCGCTTCACCCACTGAGCTGCAATCGGGCCCCAGCATCAGCACAACGCTGTGTTTACAGAAGTCCTCTCTGACCCGCCATCAGCGTCACTTCCAAAAACACAATGCCTCCAGAAACAAGTTCAAGGGAGGTGGGGGGTGGGGGCATCAGGTCACAAGATAAACCTCCGAGGTCATGCTTTGCTTTTTTACTTTCTCAGGCCTCTGAATTATTCCGGAGAATTAATCTGAGAAGGATGGAGAAAAAAAAGCTCTTACACAACCAATATGGATTATGTGATGGCGGGCTGGACGAGGTGCTGAGAGAATCACACTCAGCCAAGACAGAAAAGGTGAGGACATGACTATTTCCTAAATGCTGTATGAGGGAAAATAATATGAAATATTTAAAAATAAGGCTTTAATTACAGCAGCAGCAACAGTCTAGCACCTCATTCACCAAGTGTGTTTTGGAGAGATGTGAGAGAAGCAACTCTGATTTTGATTTATGGTGTTTGCATGCAAAGCTGAAATGGACAAAATCGGCCTCTCAGTGAAAACTGCGGCAGCAGAAAAGTCTTTGGTCTTCGTGCCTCTACCATCAGATGTGAATAGAGTCACGTCCCTGATGAGCTGTACATTGTGCGCTTAATGTTGCAGGGCGAGGGGACAGGCGAGTAACAAAGAAGGCGATCCTGTTATCTGAGACTCCCCTCGCCTGTCCGCTTCACTTCCGAGCACACCGGTGTATCTTGGCATCCAGGATGGAGTGAGTGGGCCTTAGCCAAAGCAAGCAGGATGCGAATTTGATAATATCATATAGCAGCTCTTCTAAACTTGGCAATCACTGTTATAATCATATATCTGGAAATTTCCTAAAGGGCTCAGGCGGGACTAGATCAGACTAGATACAGACAGACTGTATGTGACAGCCCCCATCAATACTGTTATTTATTTAGTGGGCAGCTAAATGAAAACCCTGATTTGATACTTTCCCGTGGCTCTCTCAGATCGATGACCAATAAAGTGATGGAATAAGTCCCTGTGAAGTAAGACATGTCCAAAATCCATCAAAAATGTGGGTGGAAAAACAGTGGCTGAGGCCAATTTCGATGGTCCCCAGATGGTTGTTAAAAATGTATGTCATAAATTTCATGTATGTTATTATCATTAAAGCTTGTGCGTGTGTGTGTTGTTTTTTTTTCTTGTGCATTATTATAGCAGACATATACTAAAGTGAATGCTGGTCTGCTGGTCGTCATTAAAATATCTCAACAGCTATTGGATGGATTACTATGACATTTGGTAAAGGCATCCACGGCCCCCTCAGGATGAGATGTAATAACTTCAGTGACCCCACGACATTTCAATTTGTATGACCACATACAGTACACGCCAACAATAACGACATTCCTGTGGGAGAATTGATGCTAAGTGGTGTCATGCTAATCTAAAATAAAAAAGATGCCAGAAAAAAATTTACAGCAACATGCTGAACTAAGATGTACAGGCATTAAATATGCATTTGATAGATTTTATTTTATGTCTAGTTGTCTTGGGGGATCTGGTGAGTTTAGAGATTGTGTTGCAGCCTGGAGCTAGATGTTGTTTATTGTATTGTTTGTTTAATGTCTGAGCAAAATTTGGTTTCTTTAATCAGTAATGCGCTGACTGTGTGGGAGTCCACGGCTTTTTACCTCATTCTCTGTTGATCCTTATGGACGTGCTCTAGAGTGTAAACTACCTCAGCTGAACAACAACATGAAGGGCGGTCAGTCTGGACACCCCATCAAACCAGGTCTAAGTCTCAGTCCGGAGACCCAGATGTGATTTACAGTCGGCCAGAGGCCATAAAAATCCTCAGTTGCTTATAAATGTAGCGTGGAAAAACAGACATTATTCAGCCTTCCATCCCACAATCCAATACACGTCACCTCAGCGGTAGTGTCTCTCTTCCTTTCCCAAAGCTTATTCTCCCAGGCACCCGGGAGCAGCTCAGACAGAATGGGGTTAGGATTAAACAAGTCCCCAGCCGAGGATTCCCTGCAACACTTAAACTCCATGAACCCCGACTGGTAAATAATCATGGCAGTGAAACAGTGGTATTCCAAGACAAGAAGCAAGAAGCAACAACAATCTGAAAACATTGGCAGTAACACTGGTCTCCAACACACACACGAAGAAACAAACCCACACATAGAGACTGACATTAATGGGCATGTAAAAAACATACCCACACAAAGAGGGGGCTTGGTGGATTTCTGAAGCTATCTGTGAGTGTATCTGGCTACAGCCCAAGGCCGCATGTCTTGTCTGTCTGCACAACCTTGTCTACGAATGGAGATGTTTCACACATCAGAGAAAAAGCCATGACTGCCTCCACTTTTTTCACAGAGGACTGCCAAAAGTACGAACTGGAGTGAGAAATCAAACACAAATCAAGCTGTGAGGGGATATGTAATGATGCTCTTTCTCAGAAACGGGCATAAATGTCCACTTCAGCTCATTGCTACAGAAAGGCCGGGCTGTCGTTTGATTCTGTCTTTTGTTTTAAATTATTCTCATTCACGTTTTTTGTTGTTGTTGATGATGTGTGTTAATCATTGAAAACAGTCCCTCTAGTGCTTACAAATCGTCCACCTTTGTCCACCAGTCAGGGAAACGGTTTCTTGTCGCTTTATGTCTCTGTCATTGTACGAAGCTGACTCAGAACACTCTCCGTCCCCAAGCAGGAAGAGAAACAGTTTAGGTCATATCCTGTGTGTGAACCATAGTCCACAGCCAAACATGAGGGGTATAAAATTAGCAGGGCTGTGAGAAGGGTTAGCCGTGCTAACCCCTGGCACATGTAGAGCCGAGGAACACAGAAAGACACAGGAGAAAGAAAGAGTAGGAGTCATAGCTGGAACGATTCTGGGTGCACCGTCCTCCTGTGGAACTGACTAAACACACAGTCTGATCAACGCTGGCTCATGAAGGCAGAACAGAGACGAAAATTGCTTGGAATGTTTATTGTGGTGCGTCTCACACCCATAATCCAAATATTAATTCTCTAAAATGACTCACTCAGTAATAAACACTGATAAATACCAACCCACAGGCTGGCCGCAGACAAGGCCCAGTGTGTTGGTGACAAAAATTAAAAAAAAAAAAGCTCTGCACCATCACACTTACTGGGAGACAACTCTTCTAACAAACTCAAGAAATACTGTGTGGAGCTTGGCACCTCAATTTACACTCTAAGTTAGAGATCACCTGTAATGAAGAGCCGGATGGATCAGCAAGTCTACAGGATCACATTATTTACAGCTCATGCTCTGGATGTGGTTATAAAATTTCATTGCAATCGATCACATAGCCATAGATATTTCACTCACAACATTGTCTCATGGTCAAAGAACCCAGACGAGGGAACAAGTGTTATAGATGATGGCTTTATCCTGATTTTAACTAGCTCATTATCCGTCTTTTTAATGATAATTAGCTCGGGAATGGCTTTTTCTCCTTACATAATTACCGATGCTCAGGCGGAAAAAATGTTCAGTGCTTCCATGTGTTTAAATCTGCAGATGATTTCAGTGGGAGGAAAACGAACTGTAACTTCAACAATGACACGTAATCGCCTGTCAGGTTTGAGATGGCTTACTTGTACCAACGCACATCAATTGCCTATACGTACACCAAGCTGACACAAAGCAACATCATTATTAATCTGGAGTCACGTTTGTGTGTCCAATATTGACTTTCTTTTTTACTCTCCGGCATCTCCTGAGGGAAATATGTGGCTCTGGCTGCTAAATGCTCCACTGTGTTCAGCAGGTAATCGCTAACTTTGTTTCTGTGCTGTTTGATGCTGGGTAGGTGGTGACAATTGGGTTTGTTGGAACTTTTTTGCAGAAAAACAGTTCAAGAGAGTGACTTAAATCATGCAAAACAGGCGAACTGCACAGAGATGAACACTTCTGCGGGTTCACCTCCGAGTGTGTGATGTGATGGGTTTTTTGATCTAAATATGTTGTTGTGATTCATTTCAGCTTGGAGGTTGATTGCTCTGCTCTGCTCTTCTCTAATCAGTCAGCAATAGCTGGACTCTAAAATTGAACTGTTATGATCAGGTGATAGCTGCAATCATTTAAATTCATCACATTAATATATCACAACAGCTCAACAACCCCATACTGCCTAGAAGAAAGTAAGTCTAAGACAGGAAGTCAGATCTCATTGGAAAGACGCCCAGTAAACTTAAAGCAACAGGACACGAGTGATTTACGGGGTAACATCCTCTCCACTCAAGTCCCCAAACCCTTTCTTCAAAGGCATCACTTCAGCTCATCTACAGGCAGGGCTGCACGCACGAGTACATGCTGTAATCTAGCCATCAGACCCCCCCCACCTTCTTCCAGGAAACTGTGATGTAAATACACTGTAAATACTCTGCTGTATGAAAACCTGACGTGTAATGTGAAACACAGGCTGCTGACCGCTGCAGCTTGGTGGGGGCGAAAGGATCAGATTTGCTGCACCGGTGCCAGATGCACTGACCACAAATTTCGATATTTCTAAAAATGAAAGTTAAGATGGAATTTCAACCCAAGCTACAGACATACTGCACATTTCATAAAGACAGGCTGAGAGAGATGAGCCTTCAGAGCATCACATTACTGTCTACCTCACTTCAAACAATATAAAGCGGAGGATTTCTTTGTGGATCAGAATTCATCCAGGGCCTGAGATTACAGATGCAAATAGCACACTGTGATATTTCAATCCATTTCTTATAGCGGTGGTTCAGTGATCCTGGGGGAACGCATGAAGTACCACAAGGATCTGCATCTGGTACTCCATCTTTAGCAGGTAACAAGAAATTGGCCATTCAGCACATTATCTACTGTAGCTACTCCAGTCAGCCAGTGAACTGATGGATGGCAAGTCACACTTGAACTGCGACACCATTGATTTTCCTTTTCATACAAACGAAGACTTGCTGATTCAAGATAATGTCACATTTTTTAAAGGCTTCAGTGTGATATTGTGGCGATACATTCAGCCCACGAAACTGATAAATGATTTCAGGCAGCATTGACAGGTGTAATTTATTCCATGGGCACAGATTTATTTGTCTGGCCATGCACATTATTTATAGCTTATCTGTAAACGTGCACAGTCGTGTCTGGTGCAGTATCAGGATTTTAAATAAATTATGCAGAAAGCAGCAAAACGCCAACGACTGTGTAAAAGACGTGACTTTCCTGTTAGGGAATTAATTAAACGTTGCCTTGTGGTAATACATCCAGAGCTGTCACAGCCGTGAAATACTGTACAGCCAATAAACGTCAGTGTCGCTTAATGACATTTCAGAGTATTTACCACATCACAGTTTGTCGTGACAGTATACACTGAGATTGCATTATTAGCCTCCACTGATCCAAAACAGCAGCACTGCTCTTACTGGTGACTGTAAAGCAGACCGGAGCTACAGTAACTATCACTGTGCGCAGTGATATTCTGTAACCGCTGTCCAAAGGCTTCATCAAGCCGTGTGGCAATACTTTCAACTTAGCTGAATCGACTGCCACATGTATTCATGTTAACAATTTGTGAACATGAAAAGTGAGAAGGTGTGATGTTAACACCTTCAAGCAAGAAAACTTGAGGGGCAGAAAAAAAAAATCTAATCCAGCATTTGCTGTTCAGTGAATTGGAAAGCATTTTTTGTTGAAGTGTTTTGGTGCATTCAGAGACAAATGAGGAGAAAAATACAGTTTCTGAGATCTAATCCTGTTTAAGTTCCATTTATCCCCCTTTCAAAGTCTATATCTGTTACACCTTTTTTTTTTTTTTAGTATTATATGTCAACATCCATCTCCTTCCTCTTTCTGTAAAAATATTTCATAGTGACAGGCAACCTGCAATGATTTCAGCCATACGTTTGTGAACTGCAGTTTGTTTGTTTTTTTTCTGGCCTTTTTCAATATAGGACAACTTGAAGAGTGACAGGAAACGAGGGAGAGAGAGTCGGGAATGACATACAGCAAATAAGATCAACTGGGATTGAACCAGCGTCGCCGACAGGAAACGTGGGCAGAGATAGAGACGTGACCATGTTTGATGCAGTCATATGGTGTGTGACTGATCTGTTAATCAGCTGCAGTAAAAAAAAAACACTTCCTGCACATTCATATTGCTGACAACATAAACAGAAGAATGTGGAAATTCCAGCTAAATCATTTGTTGCAGAGAAAAGTATGAGAGGAGAGCATGGAGAGGAGGAAGGAACGCAGTGAACCAGCTGAGACTCAGCAGAGTAGCCAGACTCCCCGTTCCACTCGTGGGCAGAGACGCATAGTTTTGTTGTACATTGAGCAGAGGAGATAGAAAAAGAAGATAGCGGGCCATTTTTGCATTATCTAAGCTGTTTGGAGAGGATGCTAGCGTTTCCGCATTTATTTGGCTTAGTATAGATGTAGTCTCAGTGGGAGCTTGGTCCAGATAGTATCGGTCCTGGCTTGTGCTAAATGGATAAAAGGTTGCGGAGCTTGTCAGGGAATCGTGCTACCTGTCACAGGGATTACTGGTGTGGATCACTGGAAAGAGCTGTAAACAAAAGACCCACGTGCTGAGCTCTGAGGAGAGGAGATAAGAAGATGTGGGAGTGGTTTTGATGGAGAGGAAGGTGGGGGTTTTCTGATCATTGTGCCAAACAAGCAGCTGTGTGATGGATTTCACACACATCTCCTCGTCTGTCTCCGCATCTCTTTGTGTCCCACAAAGAGCAAAAAAGCCCCTCTGAGTGGAGGATCACCATTTTGCCATTCATGTCATTTGCCCTCACTGCATATCGTGCATGGGTGAGCAAACACACCCCCATAGTCCTTTGGCATGCAATTATTGTTTGTCAGACACACTGGTCTCAGGGAAGAATATTTTCAGATGTACAAAAGGAAAAAAAGGAAAAAAAAAAAATTCTCATATGCAATTAGGAAAGCTGGTTAAATTCAAAGTGACTCAGTTGATATAGCCAACAAATCCAGCTATATGACAGCCAATTAATTGGCTGTGCTGGTATCAGACAAGTGCAGCATCTCGGATACACAGAACACAAAATCTGAACAGGATATTGCATCCCTCATGACATAAGCTGCGAGCAGCCCCTACGTTTAGAATCAGTGACATTACACAAGCAAAAACAGCATAAATGCTATGTCAGCCTCTCCAGAGGGTCAAAAATGTGAGGATTAGACTGTCATTAATACTGAATCTGGATTATAGCAATCCTGAGGCAGTGCTACAGCTACAGATTACTCCTATCCCAGCCCCAGCCATGAAAGACAATGGTACTATTTGTTCCGCCAGAACTGACAGTACCGCACAGTAACAAAGGAGGACTCATTTCTAATAGGGTCAGGAGTGATTAGACAAGCGGGAGCTCTGGCAGCCCACAGAGGGGTCCAAGATCCCCCAGAATCCCTCAGAATCAGACTGGATTTGTCAGATTATAACATCACCAACTCCAATTAGCCTATTAGTGTAGTGTAATGTCGTTTAAAAAAAAAAACAAAAACAAAAACGTGTGAAAATGGCAATAAAGTTTCTGGTGTACAACTTTTGAAGATACTTCATCATTCCACAGGCCTGTAATAAAACAGGGTTGGTATTAACAGCATATATCTTTTAAGTTACACCACAGTTGGCACCCAGCTGTCTAGACATCTTCACATATCTTGCGATGGCAGCAAGATCCATTACAGCTGCTGTGAGCACTGTTGTGCTTTTGATGCATTATTTATTAGTCCCCCACAAAAAGGTCAAAGATTTCACACTGAGACCACTGAAACTGTTCCAAATGCAGCTGAAGCACTCCATCAAAACTAATCTTTCTCTAACCAAAAGCCAGAACTCAGGAATACATTGAATGGCATGATATCAGCTCACTTTTTAAAGGCAATTAAGTGCATTTTCCATTGTATCATTAACAGTGCAGTACCTGTTTTCATTTCTTATGGGATTAAAGGAACAGTCTAATATTTTAGGTTTCATGCAATAAAACACGTTATTGTTATTTCAAAGGAAGAAATTCAAAAGAAGGACAGAAAGCTGAGAGAGGGGATCCGTGGGAGTTACCATAAACAAGAAGTGAAGACAAGGGGGGGGTTGGATGGGGGGAGAGTGAGAGGGGGAGGGAAAGAGAGAGAGTGTGCCAATCAGCCGGTGTGACCTGTCGTAGCCCCACGAAAGCAAATGACATCACAGTAGCTGCCAATCAGCTGACGTGACTCAGAGAGAAGAAAAAGCATTCACTGCAATCACACACCAGATTAGTCAGATCTCACGTAACACACATGGTTTAACGCGTAAATCACGTCCGCTCTGGTGGCCGACAGCAGTGTGTTTGTCTGGAACGAGTGGACAAACACAGCTAATTATTCTCAAGGTAAAAATCTCCCCCTCTGTGAGGTGATTCTGCAAAACACCTCAATGTAATTCAATCCCAGTCATATTAAAAGGCAATCAATTTAGAGGGAAAAGTTCAAAAGCAATTACAGTGGCCGCTACGAGTGGCTGTAATGAACGTAATTAGATGCAGCTCTGGTGACAAGGCATAAACCATCACAGGTGGCGGTGCTTCAGGCACATCCACCGACTGACATTTCAAAGCCAACTGTCTCACCGTGCCCTTATTAACTGGAATCATTGCCTGTCATTAAAGCAAAGCATATTATAAATCTATAGACTGCACTGAAATAAATAAGGAGTCAAATGAGGATCACTTAGTTTACATCGGCATACCTGGCTAACAAGCTTGAGTTATTTAACAAACACACCAGTCTCCATCTTTAAAGCCGATTCTATTGTAGCATTTATAAACTTATAAACAATGAAGCCTTGTATGTAAGCAAATTAACACCAAAAATGCTAGAGAAAAAAAAAAACAACAAATAAGAAAAATACAATTCTAGGTTTTATTTTGTCTTATTTATGAAACTATCCCTATGTTGCAATTCATGAATAACACATTATTTCTGTCTTCCACATCCGTTTCTCTGAACATGAAGTCCAGGAATCCTCAGGGTCACAAAAAAAAATTAACAAAAGGAGGAATGATTTATTTCCACCATACTTCCATCCATAAGTTACACAATAGCAGCATTTATGATTACTGTGGTCATGAGTTTCAAACACTCCCTGCAATAAAAGATCAAAAAGTTCGAGTCTGGGACAAAATCGTATTTGCGGTCTAACTCGTGTCAGTTTGAGAACTGGTGATACTAACAACTGTTTCTTTTTTCCTGCTCATATTTTTCCAGTTAGTCTATAAAATTTGAAGAAAATGTCAGAGAGCCCATTATGGCATCTGATCCACTTTTTCTGGATAAATGAGCTGGAAAACTAAAAAATTATTATTAACTACATTTCTTTTAATCAACTAATCAACCAATTGTTTAAGCACTTTTATTCTTAATGTTGTGATTTCTCAGTTCAAGGGGAAATTCAAATGCAAATAGAAAGCGGGGGATGGAGCTTGTGTTTTCCCCTTGTCTACATAACACACTACATACTGATCAACAGTGTGTGCTTTAAGAGAAGAGATCCCAGAAGCAGCAGCAAACCACCCCCCCGACCACCCGCCCCCTCACTGTAGCACAATCTGAAGGAAACCTAATTGGACACATGCAAATGAAAGACGTGTTTTAAAAAAATCCTCTTCATCATCGGGGGGGGGGTTGTATTTTGGCACCAGTGACCAAGGCTCCCTGTGTTTAGAGTCTCCCAGTTGTGCTTGTTGTGGTTGTAGTTTGGAATTATATACCCCCACCTCCATTTTTCTCTCCCTCTTCCTTCGTTCTATTCATTTCCCTTCCACAGCTTACAGGATTTTTCACCATATTCCACATTGATGTGATAGTTACAACATGGGTGGGGTGGCTGTAAAAACAACCCTCTGCTTCACCTCTCCCATTTTTTTTGGAGCTCGTGGAAAATGACAGCCGCGGTGGCGGCTGGTAGTATCAAGCTACCGCCGACTGACTAATGAAAACAATCAAGCAGAGCCGCAGCCTTGGCTGTTTATGGGACAGAAGCGCACAGTGCTGAAGGACCCAGCGCTCCCCGCTGCAGCCACACAGGAGGCGCATTGAGCAGCTCGAGCTGAACATGATGAAAATAGACTCCAACTAGTCAACACTAATGAGTTTTTGCCAGGAGACTCAAGGCATCTTTCCGGCTAACTAAGCGGCTAACTAGTCCCCTGCTGTGGCCCAGCTGTTGGACATGTACCACAGTAATGAACTGGTGGCAGTACACAGCCTTATATTTATTTCCTGTTGTACTTCCTAGTCAGACAGGCATCAATGATGGCTCAGAGCGCTGTGTCCACATGTCAGATTTATTTTAAATTGCCGCCTAGTGCACAACAGACTGAGCATCCGCCGCAAATCAAATATAATACAGCAACACAAAGCAGATCCCTGTTTGGAGTTGAAATCCCACCATACCGTGCCTCTAACAGAGCCAGAAGCCATGATCTCCACTGCCTGTTTCCTCATCGTACACTAGTTCATCCCCAAGAAGTCATAGAAGGGTGCAAATGAGGGAGTGTGTACAGAGAGCAAGGCGTTTCCCCCTCAAGGGAGTGCAGATCTGATGATCAAATCCTTTCCTGTCTCCTTTTTGAGCCCCTCTCTGCCACAAACAGTGGCAGATTTTCTCAGTCTGTCAGCCATGTGTCACACTCAGCTTTGATAAAAAAAAAGAAGAAAGGCCTGAATATGTACAGCCCAGAGAGATTGCACTTGTAAAGGTAAACAAGGAAATGTGTAACTAATCATAGGGAAAGTCCATATGTAGTTCCCAACACATTCTGAGAGAAAGCTTTCAATGCAGAAAGCAGCTAACACAACAGTACACCATGACCAGGCAATGATATATAAAATCTACTTCAATCGTTTGAACTATGATCTATAAACCATGCAGGAAGTGATGCAATTTATAAATGGACACAATCCAGATACACAAACACAGCCATCAAGTGTGGATAACAAACTGGTCATTGTGCAAAGACACACCATAGGGAGATGGCCCACAGGGGACACTGACTCCCAGCATTAAAAATACATATCCCATAATGTCTATTTGTTTTCTGTTTGGGCTCCAGATGCAGAGAGAGAGAGGGAGAGAGCTAAAGCACAGAGAGGAAGAGGGTTTGGACAATTCATAGTTTGCCTGCCGCAAAACAGGCGATTGAGTGTGTGTGTGTGTGTGTGTGTGTGTGTGTGTGTGTGTGTGTGTGTGTGTGTGTGTGTGTGTGTGAAGAGCCACCCACTGCACTGGGCTGGGCCTACAAGAGAAACTCAGTGTGATATTCAGCCATGGGACACATCCTTTTTATGATTAGCCTGATCTCTAACCTCATTTGCCTCCGTGTCTTGGCTGTGTAGGAGCAGCAGAGGGTTTCTTGTGCGATGGCCGCCTGTGATCCCTGCTCCCTGTTATCTGTATCACTGTACGAGGTGCTGCAAAACAGGGAGGCCCCGAGGATGAGTGGGCGAACAGAGAACAAATGAGGCTGTTAATACGTTTACATGCTCATTCATTACAGCCAACACTTTATCCCCAAGCCTTGTGGTATATTAATGAAAAGAGGTTATTAGGCTCCAGAGTAAATAACATCCACGTTTTTAATGTGTTTTTCCCTTTTTTTTAAATTTTTTTTTAACAATGTTAAATATTTGATTGGGATGCCTGTCCCTAACTTCCCTGTGTTGCATGAAAGTCAGCACATTTTTTCTTAAAATAAAACATAACATGCTCTTCTAGACTAAAATGGAATACTTTGGTATGATACACCATATAATAGTAATAATGCACTCCTTTTTGTCAAATAAAATCTAAAATGATAACCATTACCAAATTACGAGCTCTCAGCTTTGTAAAAAAAAAAAAAAAAAAAAAAGAACACCAAAAAGCTCTTCAGGGCTAAAAATGTCCTGGCATCAAAGCAGACTCTAATTATGATAAACACGTGTCCCATCATTGTATGTGAATAGCCTGGACGTGGCATTGTCTCTGGCTGAGCACAAGGAAAGGGACTTTGGCAGTGCCTGGACGGGTGTTATTGTCAACACTGTGCTTTCCCAGAGGGAAAACATACTGTATGACCAAATGCTATGATAATTAGCAACATACAGTACAGTGCAGCGTAATCCTGTTGATCAGCCTGAAAACAAGCAGGAAGTACATGTACTGTATAGAATTAAGAGATGCCGAAAAGTGGAAATGTTTTCCAGCATTTCTGGATTAGGTTTGACTTTCACAGCTGAAGGTTAATGTCTCAAAGGCGTGTTTTTCCTTATATACAAAGCTAAAATGTTAATATTAGTGAATGAAATTCAACTTCATGGTACCACTCACTGAAAGGAGGGTTCATCCTCCATGGACCATGAATGTGGTGGACCAGAAAACAGACCGACAATAACACACTTCACAGTCCAAAACCGAACAATCATTTCTAACAGTTAGTTTCCATTTCACTCCTTTCAATCACACAAATAGTTGTGTGATGTCTCAGAAAATCTCACAAAAACAGGAAAACTTTCATCTTTAGATACAATTCAGTATTATGAAGCTTGTTCACGGTTCCTCCTCTCATCTTCTTTCCAACATGCCACCCTCGACCTTTATCATCTATATCATCCAGTGCAGCTCTAATTATCATCCCATACACTTGTCCTTTCTGGTGCTTGTCTGAGCCATACATGCAAAATTAGCATGCAGGGCATGTCAGCTAACCCCTGACTATGGGCTTACTGCCGCATCTACCTGCACTCATTTAGACGCATTCATCACAGTCAAAAAAAAAAAAAAAAAAAAAAAAAAAAGGCTACACACTGTAAAGCTTCCCCGAAGAGTCAGATGTTAAAAGGTGCTTTTAATAAAAAAATCTGACCTCTCAGGTCACATCACATCTTTTCAGCTCGACACAAAAAGCAACAACCACGGCACTGAACTAATGCTTGTCACTGTCACTGCAGGCCTTTGTGATGTGATCAGCACACTTGTAATTACCTCAAGTCTCAGGAATGCTGCTGTTAAAAGGAGCCTTGGAGCAGAGAGCTCAAATGAATAAAATCAGACTTCTATTGTACAGATTGAATTTACAAATAACGAGTGGTGAGTTAAAATTGTTGTTCTGCATTCATTTCACATGACAATAAAATAAAATGAGAATCCCTTTTAAATTACCCCATCGTGCTTGTGTGAAAATGTTTAGTGAAGGCTCCTCAGTGCTTTCAGACTGCACCGTGTATATCAAAGGACTGACACGAGGATCACAAACAACTCCCTGTGAAGCAGCCTTGAAAGAATGAATAGGAAATGGGCCACTTTAGTAAGCATCCATTATTCATTTAGTACTGTACTCGTCCATGTCAACAACCTCAGTAGATGACACAGCCAAATGTTATTTCCTCTTTTGCTCTCTGTCTCATACCCCCAGCTTTCCTTCAGTCTCCTGCAATGATTACCAGCCGAACACCTGTGAGTTTTCATTTTTACAATCCAGATGGATTTGATGTCGCACTTTTTGATTAGACCTTTAAAGCCTCTGTGAAGACAGGAGCCATTTTTATGACGTGCAAGTGAAAAATTATTGCATGTGCAGACAAAGTGATCCGAAATAAAGTTACTTGACACTGCTTGCTGGGGCTGAAAACAGAAATCACAAAACCGTGGAGGGCCTTGATGCATCTGCAGCCAGGCTGCGGACTTTATGGCGCTACAGAAATGAGAAGAGATAATGTCTTTCTATATGCACCATCACCATGTGAGGCACAGCCCTGCCTGCTGCTTTTGGAGTCAATTAAAAGCCACTTTACGTGTCTGTGTGTAAGAGGGAACATTTCAATAACTCAATACTGCTTTAGATGTTTATTTTAGAGGGATATTAAAGAGCTAAATGAATGCCTGAGCTTGTTACAAAACATCAGTTATAGCAAAAGACAGACAGACAGAAGTTCGCCTCAGTTTCACATTTACTGCATCATGGTTTATCTCCTGAGACAGTATACATTTTCATAAATATCAAGCTGTCTAGGAATGTGTGGGTGTGATGTCTAATGTGCATTTAAAATGACTGCGTAAGAAACACCTGAAAACATACAGCCCTCAAAGAAATTAACACCAACAGAATCTTTTTCTTCCCGGCTGTCAAAACCATGATAATCATGTTCCCAGCCCTTTGTTTTCCACAGAAGAACTAATATTTGTTCTCCATAGTAGTGAATTCAGATAAAACAGAATTGGTCTGGAGACAGAGATGGAGATGTTTGCTTTTACTTCAGTTGGGAAAGAAAAAAAAAGAAAAAAAAAAAAACAGGCCACATTGCAAAGGGAGTTAAGCTCTTCTGGGCTCCACCCTGCTTTCCCTGAGCAGGTCACCAAATTAGGTTGCCATACTTCACCCAAAAAGAAAAAAAAATCTAAGCTCGATTCAGTAAAGGTTTTTATGTTAAAATCACATCCACCAACACATCGTATCCACCAGCAGGCAATGCTAACCACACTAGTGTAGGATCATGACAAAATAGTTATGGCAGTCTGTTTCAGGGCTGAAATGCAGACAAAAACAAACATCGCATGGTTTTAAAAATGTATTTTTCTCTCTTTGAAGCTCATCAAACAGCTGCAAGGTCAAAAGCTCAGTGTCTTAAATCTTGTCTTTTGTGGTTTACTTTGTAAAGTGCTTATGTTGCACTGACAGAAATACAATAGCAAGAAACTATGTGTAGCCCAGAGGGGGGGATACACCCATATCACTACTGGGCGGCGACGTCATGCAGTATTTCCCTGGGCTATACTCTCCTACTCAAACCAGGAGGGCCGAATATCGGTTCCCAGTCTGGAGATCAAGAACTCCTACAGGTCCTCCAATAAATCTGAGGGGTCACATGACGGTGACACCAATGCAGAAATACGTTTTGCTGCACAAAATCCTGTCTCATCTTTCCTAACTTATTCTGTTGTCAGTTGTCTCGGCTCATTTTTCTTTCCTCAACATTCCCTACAAATGCATTAAACTGCCAACAGCTTTCCTGATTAATTGATGAAGGGAGAATCTGAAAGTGTCTCTCTTTGCCAAATGAACACACCAAACCCCAAAATATTCAGTTTTCTATGATGTGAGAGCAGGAAAATAAAATAAGCATCAGACAACTAATCATCACCAGCAGTGATCAGTTGATTCTTCAGTTGATATGATAACCATTAAAACAGACAGATGTTTCCTGAGGATTTTAGAGGGGTTAAAATGACCGATCGACTTAATT
The DNA here is from genome assembly GCA_034769265.1 of Remorina albescens. NCBI lineage: Eukaryota > Metazoa > Chordata > Actinopteri > Carangiformes > Echeneidae > Remorina > Remorina albescens. The sequence continues at coordinate 5,206,877 of CM068480.1, forward strand.
TTAACTTCTCCCCAAAAGATTCACTTGTGTCTCGATTGCTCGGCCTTAAAGTTATCTCAGGAGAACTGACAATGCTTCCTTTCAGCAGATGGTGGGTGAGCTCTGACCATGTTGAAAAGGGAGAACCTTGATCCCTGCCCAGCTGTTTCAGCTCCACAATGATCCGGCTGAGTCTTAAACACAGCTGATAGTAAACAAACACAAATCTGCACAGCTTCAGTTTGTACACGTCTCAATCACTTAGCCCTGGCCAAGGCTTACGTGCCCTCTGTTGTGAGTGGCAAAAGTCAAGATGTCTCTGGGCGTTAACATGGATATTTAAAACAACGCCTCCTCTGATGGAGACTCTCCCTTTCTGTGTCACTGACGTCCCACCTCTGGTTACGGGCTTTTGTGGATTCTTCTGTCTCCAGAAATCAACCCCATTCACACGCTGTCTTTCTCCTTTCGTCGTTTTTCTGCCATTTTTCATGAAAATGGTTGACACTAGTTTCTTTTTAAAGGTCCCACATTTTACACATTCCTTTGTTTTACTTAAAAATTTTATATTCAGAATAAGAATAATCAGTGGGTTTTTTTTAGTTCCAAAAACCATCTTAATGTTATGGCGGGGGGTTCTGCAGTTTCTGACATCACAAAGTTACAGAGTTCCTGACCACTCATTTTTCAGCTCAGTGTCTGAATAAAGGCTGTGTACATTTCTCTGTTGACAGAGCTTTTTGATACTTTCACAGTACGAGCATAGAGCCTAGATGTGCTATATAATCAAAGGGGACCTTTAAGTACATTGTTACCTCTAATATAAGCCGCACACTGCCTCCAACAACCAACCCCCTTGTTAATATTTATTTTTTCTTTTTTCCCCGTTGCCTGGTTGAATGAGGATTAAATTTGTATTTTTTTGCTCCTTGGCTTGTTGTATGTTTTATCATCACTAAATAATTTAAGCATGATGCCAAACTCCGAAAGCAGACTGCAGGGTTTGCATTCTCTACCACTCGCCACAAGCACAAACAAGCCTATGGTTGCAACATACTGCAGCTTTATGTGCTTTAGCAAGCACCCACTGAGACGAGCAGAAAAAAATAACAGGTTTGAAGCAAACGCTGTTTGTACCAAAAGGAAGATCCCATGCCTAATTCATGAGCCCTTCTTCAAGTCTGGCTTCAGCCGTTTCAACCGGCATATATCTGACATGTTCTGGGTCATCCCTAATTGTCCTGACTTTATACCAATTATTTCCTTCTCTGCCTATTTAAGGGGGGGGGGGGGCGGGGGCATACCTTCAAGCCGGGTGCAGTGAATGTGGCTGTAACCTCAGAGGGAGTGCGCCACAGCGTGCAGTCTTACCGAGGAAGCTCAAAGTTACAATCAGAGTGTTTCCAAGACTTAGCGTGAAGTGGCGGAGAGATGGAGGGTGGGCGAGCTGCAGGGATTAACTCCAGGGCTGCAAATATGAGGTTTATAGCCAGCAAGCTGTGTAGCACCAGGTATGCACAACTTGTTTCTCTCCACCTCGCTGTGGATTTCATTAATCACCACATCTGCTCATTTCGCACAGCACACCCACGCTCAAATAACACACACTCAATAAGCACTCCAATATGCCATTTTACAGCTATAACTACAGCTGAAAAAAAAAAAACAAAAAACAAAAAACAACAACAACAACAAAAAAAACAACAACCCCCAAAAAACTAGACATCAATGCCTTGGCAGTGTTTTCTACAGCAACTCGGTGCAGGTTGAAAATAGATATAGCAATCATAAACCTGTTGAGGATTTGCACACCAGTACAAACATCCCGCTCACATTTGTTTCTTGAATAATTTAAATGAATGAATATGGATATGTCATTGTTCATAATGTACACAGTGAATATTATAATGCCTGATACTTGAGGTCACTTTGCAGCAGGGATTGATCTTATGCAGGTTTTTTCCCCCCTCCAACAGGAGAGGACTTTAACTTGATTCAAACATGAACAACAGGGAGACAAAAAGCCAAATCACTCTGCCAACAGCACTCATCAGACATCAGTCAAACGTTATTGCTTCCTGCCATTTGTCTTGCCGAGCACTGACTGTTTATTTCATTGCATCCTCATTAGTTTCTGCCAAGCTGACTGCCATTCTTTCGGGGGTCCACACAGTGGAGTTGAAATGGAGCTTGGAATAAAATGCCAACGCAAAAATACAAGAGAGAAGGGACGATAAGGTCAGAAACAGATAATGTAGCTATAGGACTGTGGTGTATTAATATGAAGCTGGTAAATGAGCAAATATAAGAATTTTTAAAACTGGTTTCTAAAAGCACTTATCAATAGCTGATTATCAGCTGAATTGTATGGCTAATTCCAGTCAACAAAAGTCCATATGTGGTTTTAAGGTAAGTGTCAGGCAGGAACAAACAGCTTACCCATGCTCACTTGGCAGATTCAACATGTCTGCTCCAAGTATTTCACTTTGAGCTGAAAAGAAAACAGGTGTCTGTGAGCAGAGCAGGACCAACAAAAACCGGAGCCAGTGATCATTTCTTATTTCCAGAAGGGAGACAAGTTTAACAAGCTAAAAAACAAACAAACAAACAAACAAAAAAAAACCTTCTCTTTTCATTTGTTGGTCCTGGAGGCGGCCTCGCTCCGTCTGAAATACCTGACACTTGCCAAGTAGTCTACAAGATCTATCTGAAGTTATTTAGCAGCATCTCGCTGTCAGTAATGAGCTTAGCTCGTTGTCTTGTTATGGCCAAAAGTACAGTGACAGTGTGCAGCAATTCACCCCCCAGAGTTTGTCAGCGCAACTCCTATAAAGACCAAGTGATAAAAAGAAAGTGAAGTGAAGTAAGAATGAAACCATAATCTTATCATGAGTGTGGGATGTCAAAGTCCAATCTTTTGTTAATGGTCAGTGCAGCATAAACTCACTGGGGTCTTTGTTAGCTTCACTTTTTATTTCTAAGGTCTGATTGGACTAATGTTAGGGCACCATCAATCAGTTCACCTCCTCTTCCCCTGCTATAAACAATCTGCTGCAGGGTTGCTGATCTGTTGCTGACCCTGACCTCTGACCTTCCCCATGGGGATTAATGTTACAGGCAGTGATTAGTCCATTGCAAACCACAGCAGCTCCCAAACAAGTGTCAGATCTTGAGACATAACTCAAACCCCTGGAGAGGAGTCCTCCTCCAGTAACCAGTCTCAGCAGATCCGTCCATCTATGATATCCTTTCTGTTCACCGACATGTTGAAACTGGCTCAGCACACACAGGCAGCCAGTTACCGAATAAAAACAAGAACAGAAGACCAAGATCCCACTGGAGATAAACGCCAAGCAGATAAACGAGGGAAGAAAAGGGGAGACGAGGACAAAAAAACCACAAAACTCCAGAAACGCCTGTTCCATTAACCCAAATTGACGCACCGGGTTTGGCTGAAGACGCTGCAGGTTGTAATGGGATCAGGGAGACGGCGGTCACCGGCTCATCACAGCCCAAACCCCGCACCTGAAATGGACGTTTCACCGGACACAAATAACCGGCTGCGCTGCGCTGCGTAACGGGCAGGTAACGCTGCGCCGCCTGGCGCTGGAAGAAAATAATAATAAAAACACCATATGACTGGAAATCTGACATTTCCAGGGATCGACAGATGAGTGTCAGCGGCCGAAAAGACGCCCAGAAGGCGGGAAGTCGTTTTCTCACTCACCCCGGTGGCCTCCACATGAAATCCAGAGCGCAGATTGTCTTTGGACGAGGCGAGGCGATGCTTCAGCGCTGCCGCCTGTCAACGAGGAAGGAGGAGTTTGTGTTTACTCCAACATAACAGAACACACACAGACACACACACACACACGGTTCCTCTTCCTGTTTGGCGAAGAGAGGGAGCCACAGTCTGGCCGCAAATTTTATTGCAACACGTGTGTCTCCTGAAACCCGCAGTCACTTTGGAAATAGTTTTTAACACAGTTCCCTTTAATCCCCAACAACAAAACAAAACACACACGATGGTTGCGATTTCTATAAGTGAGGATCATAATGAGCTTGAGATTTAGAGAGAATAAAAGTTCAAATTAACCTCCTCTGCTGAAACTAAAACCCCCACAACACTAGGAAATGTTAGAATGTGTTGGAAATAAAATAGCTGTTAGTGATGATGGTATGAGAAAATAAAAAATTTTATTTACCCAGTAATTCATCACCACAGTGTGAAGTAATCGTGATGTATTCCAATTCTACGACGGAACTGAAATCACTGCTGCTGAAATCTTTTTCTCCACCTAAATTAAACACGATCAGAAAAAAAGTTTGTCAGATGATGAACAGATTTTCCTGATCACTTCCCATCTGCCATCACTGGGAGTTCCTGGAACTCCAGGGGCTGCTGGGAAAATACAGCGCTCTTCCTGTGTTTTCTCATAAAGTGGCTTTACTTTGTGCCATCACATTTACAAGCTGCCTCATCTTGAGCAAAACGTGCCCTTGTGATCCCAACGGGTGGGATGGTTATTGACTGATGTGATCAGATTATTATATTTCCTCTTTCTGTTTTATGATCATACTATTTCAAGAACAGGACTTTGGATCCAAGGCTGCGAACACAGGAGATAAACACTGAGCCACAGCAACTAGAATATTACTTGAAGTCTTGAAGCTTGCTCTGTTGCTACAGACTTAAACAGCTTTCACCATGTAACCAGACAACAGATGTGGGTTTCTTTTGCTGTCTGAGGCCAGACTTGGCTCAGATCTCATGTTTAAGAGGTTGGCGGGAGTCTGGTGTCTCCTCCATGACAACCAGTCCTGCCTGTTTCTCAGGAACCAAAGGTCACAGTCATAACCCAGAGACTTTATGACCATCAGTCCACCTTTCACTCTGCTGAGGTGGATCACTCACACACAGACGTCGATCGGAGAGTCCTCATCTGGCTGAGGCTGAATAAGCGCTTTAAGGAGCAGTGCCCTTGGATTTGGATTGAAGTCGTCCCTCAGGAATCTAGTGATAATGCCATCCACTGCAAAGACTCTATATTACATATCATGTGCTCTGGTCACGAGCAACTCTGTGGGGCTGATGGGGTACGCCATGTCAAAGGAGTGGGCTAGGCTGAGCATGGACTGCTCACGAGAAGGAAGTAACCTCTTCAATGGCTCTGCTATAATCACATTGGAGCTCTTTAATGGGAATTTGAACAGAGCCTTTTGCCCGACGTTTGGAGAGATTAGTTCGTTTCAAGGTAACTCTCAAGGGGCCAGTTCACCCAAATAGCAAGATACTTTTTCAGTCTCCTCAAGAAAGAAAATGTATTGCCATCTCTGTCTCCGATTTCCTGTTACTTTGAATAAATCAGAAAACATGTCAGGCATCATTTGTTTTGGTGAAACAAATTACCCAACCCTCCAAAAACCTGTACTACACTTTGGACCCGAGTGAATAACACATCACCATCTCGTAAATGTAGTTGTACATGTATTTTCATTATAAAATAATCCTCTTGTGGCATGTGTGTGTTTGTAGTGATTCCTAAGTTGGCAGAAATGAGAGTGACCCCGGTGGTCCTGTACACTCTGGTGGTGTGCTTGTTGGCCCTGTGTCTGATGTTCTCTGCTGGGACCATCCTTATCTCCCTCTACAACAGTGTCAGTAATCCTTATGAAACCTATTTGGGGCCTGTTGGGGTCTACACCTGCAGCTCCATCAGCGGTAAGCCACACGCCTGTTCCAGGACAAAGCACCTTGAAGTGACAGAAGTGGAAATGTTATATTTACACTGATGAAAGTGAAACTCTAAATGGAGTTTGTGGTACATTTCTGTCCCATTCTTTCATTTGTGGCAGTGCTAAATCTTTTTTCTCTCCCCGCAGCATGCCTGTCAATTGTGGTCCTTATTATATATGTGTTGAACGTCAACCTGACCAGCATGGCAGAGGATTTGGTCAAGGACTTCTCTGGTCCCGTAGACCTGAGGAACAAGTCGGCAGAAATGCTCCTGGGATACTATCTGATCATCCCTTACACTGTGCTCTCTCTTTGTGCCATCGCCATCATATACATGTACAACAACGCAGCCTACAGACACAGGAGAGAACAGCAGAGGCCCACAGAGGACGCACCCAAGGAGATAATGATGTTTTGAAGGCAGCTGGTGGCAGGTGTCAGTGACACAGATAAATTACTCATCGGGTCTCTCTAGACTGTAAATCACATTCCGTCATAGAAAATTACAGAGGTTGTATGTATATACAATAAAATACGGACAAACAGTTTCTTTAATGTGTGGGGTTGGAGTTTGAGCATTCACAACAAAATCATCTCCCATCCACAGAACTTACGTGTGCAGAGTCGCAGCTTTGACAAATCCAGACTGTCACTGTCCAAAATTAGCGCCACAATATAATGTTTTTGCATCACTCACCGTTCTATCTTTCAGCCACACTTTATCAATATGTAAATCAATTTAGATTTGGGGCTTTAAAATTATGTACCTGTTCAAATCTATTTATTTTATGTTTAAATCATTTAATGTTTGTTGGTTTAATGTGACTAAAAGTTTATTTATCATGGTCACATACACATAAGTCTTCAATACATCCACATATCCTAAAAATCAACAGCTATACATAAAACTAATATTGTTTGTATAAAGTGGGTTAAGTTTAAGAGTCAGAACAGAGTGCATGTAAATAAATAAGTTAAATAAGGTTGCCTCTCCTTTTCATCTTTATGGGTGAATTCCCAGCACAGTTGGATCCATGTTTTTATTTTTTGGATGTTAAATTTGAATTATACGGATGTTTGCTGCCCTCTATCTCTGAAATGCTGTAAATGCAAAGAGGCGGTTTGGTTCTGGATACAGTTGTTGGAGAGAAAATGATTTGTTTCTGTTCAGCCAGTCTTTCATCCATCTTTTTAGATTATTAAAATAATCATTTGTTGGCAGACAATTGTTTGTTTTTTTTTAAATTATAGTCAACGGGATAGAGTCGGGACTAAAAAAAAAACAACTATGAAGCAAATATAGCTGTAATTTTTTAAAGATCAATAACCCAGAACAAAATGTCACACACATCTGGATTCTCATAGATGTCTCCTTCACTGGAAAACTCCAGATTTAGAGTCTGGACTCGTCATACACAACCGCTCTGTCACGTGTGCCCAACCATTATGTACTGATTTCAACAACTGATCCATTTCCTTTAGCTAGTTCAATAAACACAACTTTGAAATAACTAATAAATCTTACTTTTAGCTGTTTTCTGGTTTGTCATGATCCATTTTCTTATCCATCCTAATTGTTGAGTAGTTTTCATGCCCCCTCAGTCGACAGGTATTCCCTAAAAAGCAGATATTTTTGAAAGTAAAATGTTTTTTAATCGTTTCCTTAAATTGATTGATCTATTCTTTCCATGAATTGTCTTTCTTGGCAGCTGCAGAGGAACCTCCTGAATTGCTGCATTATTACTTTACCTTCATTCTAAGGCTCATGACAGGAGCAGTGCTTAAGTTGAGCCCTTTAAAGTTCAGTGATGCATTGCATCTTAACTGTATCCGCTTCCATGTGGGATCACCTGGAGAAAGCTTTGATGAGAGACAAAGATTTATTACAGATCTGTTTAATCCATTTTAAGGAGTTCAAGGAAAAAAAAACAGAACAAGTGATGCTGACAAACACAGTGATGCAAAAAAAAAAAAAGCTTGTGATTCTGTAGAAACTGAGAAAGATCTTGCTGAGAGTCAGCATCTATTGTCACCTGGATCTTCAGACGCTCTCACGATTGTGATTCACATGACTGTGTTGACATGAGAGCAGGTCAGAGGTGTCTTGTTACCGTTTCCCGGGTCCCATCACTCAGGCCCTAAAGTCTGTTTGGACATGTCCTTTCCAGCACCTCTCAGTCCCGCAACGCCTTCTACTCGCCTTCAAAAGAACCACTCTTTCTTCAAGTCCTGCACTTCAAGGGACCTGCGGAAGGATGCAGCAATCTGCTTTGTGGTCGTAAGCATGAATATGTATTAAATTTCTCAAAATACCTGCTTTTTACAATGGCTCAAAAGCATTTCAGGCATGACAGAAAATCTGTAAGTGGGGCAAAAAATCCACCACGTCTTCTGAGGCTCAACAGTCAGTCAGAATCAGGTTGTAGTCCTCAGTCCATTAGCCTTTTTCAAGGCACTGAATGAAAAGAGACTATTTGAATCTTAACTGTCCACCAAAGCTGTGCAAAAACACACATGAAGCAGGATGATGCAGACTGGTGTGACTGTCACAGTGCATGTTCGCAGTAGGTTGGATTCTCCAGAGGAGGCCTCGTCAAAGCCTGTTCCAAGAGAAACCTTCCCGCTGTGACTTTGATAAGCTCTTCACAAAATAACACAGATCTAACAGCCATTAGAGACCCTCTTAGTTTAATTTTTCACCCTTTGAAATTCATCATTGACTCTGCTGACCTGTGACAGACCGCAGCTGACCACTAAAATAAAAAATAAAATACCAAAACTAGATCAAATCCTTGCTTTCTAAAATGATTCTTTCCATTCAGCTACCACATAAATGATACACATATTTTTACTGATGTCATAATGAGAAATAAAGGCAGCTTTGTAAATGGTGGCTGTATCCTTTGGCTCTGAGCATCAACCTGTTTAACAGCTGCCAGAGGAGACATTTATCTGTATCTTTCACTGATCTCCTGTGTGCGCTGAGGTGTGGAAAAGCTGAATTGCTATTGCGAGACCCCCTTCTCGCCGTTTGCTGTGCAAACATTGATTGAATCAAATCAGAGATGGGCAGTAATCTCTTCCTCTCTGCATACTCTCTGTCTCTCGGCTCTTCAGACTGAATAAACCAAGGATTATGCAGAGGCCTTGAGCCCTGACAACTCACACTGTGTGATAGGATTAAAGTGGAAACTTTTGTACCTGTGAAACTTTATCCTTCCAGGTCCCGCATTACAGAGGCCCACGAAACAGACACCTCCAGCTGCAGGGCAGGGGGAGCTCACATTGAGCAAGGTAAGAGTCCACTCTGCTGGGGTATAGCGGTTTGGGGGAAGGGGGTCTGGTCTCCCTCCACCTTGGGGAGTTGATTTCACATCAACAATTGAAGACTACGGGTGGGTGCATATATGTAGGTGCATGGGAGAGTGGTGTCTACAACACCTGTTTAGACACTTTCACAAACACCTCATATGACTTCTTTCTTATGAACAGATTTACTGTTAGAAATAAACAATATAAAAGCAAAACACAGAAATACTTGACTCTCTCAAACTAGTAACTCTGATTGTGTTGTCAAGCCTTTTCTTTTTTTGTCTATATCAAAAAAGACAAAAAAGATTGAATAAAAATCTCCTTCCATAGCCGCAGTAAAATAGGTGTGAGTCCCACGATGTGAGTGTTCCTGTATGTATCTCGATGACACTACACACATGTACATATTTTACACATCAGATTTACTTTTTCTACTGTCTGCTGATGTATAGATTTGTAGAGGAACATCATTAAAGTTGTGATAGCTTTTTTATATTTAACTCTCTTTATTAGTTTTATTATAGGTTTTACTATAATAATTTTGATCTGAGATTTGACTTCCCCTTTAATAATGGGGTTGGGAAGAACAGAACAACTATTGTAATAGAATAAAATGAGCTGCACCTCTTCACTTTCAATCCAACCACACGATACTGGAAGGTTGGCAGGTTCCTTATTTATCTGTGTCATTAATCTTAATTTGTCAGTGAAGGCTGAGGTGAAGGTGGAGGGAAGGAGAGGAGGAGGACAGGGAGGAGGAGGGCTGAAAGGTAATTGCACCCCTGCTGCTCCATTATGGTGTCATTCCTCTGTTAACAGAAGATAAGATCTTTTCCAAATCACCTGAAGCCAATTCTCCACTTTACCTGGTCGGGAGAGAGCAAGAGAGAGAGACAGAGAAAAGGACAAAGGAGTGTCCAGTCTGATCTCATGAATACATTGGAGACAAATTGAACTAATAAATCTGTACAGAATCTCCCTGATCAATCTGTCTGTGTGGTGTAAATATGATTTAATAAAAGAAAAGTTGTCTCATGTGGGATGACGGTTTACAGTCGGATTGATGGATGGAGGGGGGTCTGAGCACTTTCTCTGCCCCATGCCGCTTGACACCATTGTTGATTAATGTGCCCCTGATTGGCAGGTGTGATAGATATCAGCGGGTGCAACACGTAGGGACACACAGTTAACCCTCTGACACAGCACGTGGTTGAACTGAATTGGAGTCATTTGACCTGGAAACGAAAAAAAAAAAAAAAGACAGCTGACATCAACAACAATGAATCTTAGAGGGAAGTAAAAAAAACAACAGTGAGTTTAAAAGAATGGTGGTTCAAAGACGAAAACCCAGATGAATAGATGTGTATACCATATATTAAAAGCAGATTGATAGACGTTTGAAACGACCATTAACTGGGTGGAAACTCAGAGATGGCGACATGATGTCCAGTCAGTGAATTTCTGTGTTGTGACCTCTTTCAGTTGACGCAGAGACTCTATAAGTTCTCACTTCAGCGTATATTCTCCTGAGCACTTACAATGGTGTGTTACAAATCAGTGTGTGGGAAAAGAACATAATATAAAGTGTAATGCAGAAAGTATTGATTTCCACTCACAACATTTATATGTTGGGCCTGTGCAGGAAAACACATAATAAACCACCTGTTAGAGCTTTATTAAGTTAGCCTGTAGGGTCACATTGTGTTGGGTCCTTTAGATCCTATGTACTTTCTTATAAGTCTCAAATTTAAAACTATAATAATCTTTTCATAGGAATAAATGTGCAGTTTCAGTTTAGCTTGAATCATCTGTGGCACCAAATGCACCACGCCTACTCAAGGTCGAGACTGAGTGGAAAGTACGCTGCTCAAGTTTTGCACCAGGTGGCAGCAAACAATTACTGAATCAACAAAATATTCCTCCCTCAAACTGATCTTACAGGGACAGTTGCAGTTATTGCAACCAAATAGCTAGAGATGAATCCAAATGTGCTTTGTTTTACCAATCAGGACTAAAATACATTTAGAAACAAGCTCCATCATCCTATCCTGTCATGTCATATAAGCTTGTAATTCTACAGAAAACAACTGCAAAATGAATACACTCCTGCTTCAAACACAATCATCACTTTACTATTTTATTTATCATGTGATTTTATAACTCTCAGTGGTTTCAGGGTTCATCTGTGTGTGCACGAGATGAAAGGCTTGTGTGTGAAGGAGGAGTGCAGATTATCACTGGAGCGGGACACAAATCCATAGATCACAGACACTAGACTGTAACTGAGACACTCAGTCACAGGCTGCAAGCTGTTCCCCAAATCCACACGGCCATAAACTGCATGGACAGAACATATAAATTCTAGACTGCTTTGTACAGTATTTCTTTACTGTTGTTTGGGGGAAAAATGAACACTTTTCTGGGCAAAGAATTTAGGTAAATCAGACAAGAATTTAGTTTTCAAAATAGGATATGGCGATAATGTGAAAGTTAAAGAGTGCCTCCCAACATCTATTACAGTAATACAGTACACTGAAGATCTTTGTGATCGTGTCTCATAAACAGCTCTAAGGGTTGCATGTCATCAGCTCCTGTCAAGGCTCTGAGAGGGAGTGACAGCACTGAGTGTCTTTTACAGAAGCCAGATGGGGGAGAGGTGCCAGAATAAAGTGCATCAAGTGCCCCCTATTGAGCTTTATGAACGGATTAAAGGATTTGCAAGGCTCTGTCACAGGGCCGTCAATCACCGTCACACCCGTCACAAATTTACAGCACTGGGCGCAGAAAAAGCCTGGAAGGTGTTTGCATCAAGAGTATAATTTCATCTGTCAAAATGAGCAACACCTCGAGTGATGAAAATGAAAAACAGAGATTGGGATCGCAACACAATGACACTACAAATTACCACAGCATCGCAATACCTGGAGTTTACCTTCAGGAATGCTGCTGCAATTCAATACTTCTGTGCCTCTGCCCCATTCATCATCAGGGTTTCCACTTCTCTAAGTTGTGTTGCTGAGGCACTTCAGCCCTATGACACGGAGTCTTAAAAGCTGAAATCACCTGTCTGTCTCTTTGATAAAATGGAGGTTCTTTGAATGGAGAAGAATTTGATATCGGCTTTTTAAAAATCCTGCATAAGAAACAATGCAGCCTCTCTACAGGAGGCAACGTTCAGTGTCATTCAGCTCAGACCTGGAGACATGATGTCTGACAACGGGAGGGATCAGAAGTGGTTCAGGCCTGTTTGCATCTGTATGAAACAATTTGTCCACATAACAGATAACCCCAAACTCACCACAGGCGTGACCTGATAACTGTTTAATCCTAGTTGTGAGACGCTGTAACAGCGCCACAGTGAAGTCCAATAGGGGAAGAAACAGACACGAATTAGTCTGATGCTTCAGCCCCTGAAATCTAAAACTGAATTGTTGGGAATAATTTCTTACTTTATAAACTGCGGACACACATGGTACAAGGTGTATGACGGGTCAAAGTTGAAGGATAAGTTGGTGAATTGGAGGGTTTGTTGAAAATTTGTGTGACCATTTGACAGTTTTTTTTTTCTGCATTGACTTGTTTTTAGTGATGCTTAAGCATTCCTAGATTTTGCAATCACCCATATCTGCAAAAGCTAATATGGCTGATTGGTAATTTAGAAACAGCATTATTTAGTGTCTCTGGAGAGAACTGAGGATCGTTTTTTGTATGTCTTTATCACAAAATAAAATTAATATCATTGTCAGTATCAGTCTGAAAAATCCAGTATAAGTCAGCCTGTAATATCATGTCAACTATACTTAATCAAAAAAGAAGCAGTTGACAACCCCACAAACTGCACAACATTTAAATCACCACCAAAGATATAAAAGACATAATGGTGAAGATAAAGCCCCCAGACTTGTCTTCACCCTCTGTATCAACTCATCACCTCCTGGTTGGGTGTCAACGTAGGGAGGAAGAGGAGAGAGGGATGGGGTAGAGGCAAGGAGGGAGAAGGGGAACGGCTGGTAGGAGATGGATGGGGGGTGGGTGAAGGGATCACCTTGCCAAATCCACTGAGAAGGCCTCAGCTCGGTGCACTTAGAGTTGTGGCTGGAGCCAACATGTAGCAGGGTAGGTCTCCCTGAGGCGACACTCAGGCCCCGGCCTCCCCACCATTGTCATCTGTCCGTCTCTCAGCTTCTCCATCCAGCAATCTGCCTGGAGGAAACTTACTTCCTCCCTCCACATTCTTCCTCCCTCCATTACCCCCAGGAGGAGCAGGGGAAGCTGTGCCGAAGGGGTCTCCCAGGCAGGGTCAGCGGAGTATCGATGTCGCAGACTGAATGTTGCGGGTCTGCTAATTAGATCATCTATTGGCCACTAAAAGCCATCAAGACATGAAATCTGGTATATAACATTGGAATAAATTAGACAAAGGATGCGTACAGCATGAGGGCCTTCTTCTATGACACTCACAAGATGTGTGCACACATCACTGAGTGGAATGGAAAATATGTCATCATCTTGAGATGCTGTCTAGCCGGGCCGTTTCAATGAGTGCACCCATGTCAGGGTGATGTATGGACGCAGTAACACAACCTCTGTGAAGGCATGGGGGGGTAAATGCTGTGCTGCCAACCTGCCTCTCAGATCCTAAGCAGAAGAATAGGGGCCGCATGTAAACATTTGAGACATGTCACTCATTTCTCCTCCGGTAACTTCCAACTACCCCGGACTCTGCCTGACAGCTCCAATGTGTGAACAGCAGACTCAAAACTCCACCAGAGATAAATTTATAGTTCAGAGTGAGGAAGACAGGCATCAGATAGCTCAAACCAAAGGTCAGCCATTCTGTTTTTAACACTATGGATTACACCTTCAGAGGTTTGTCTGACAAAACGCTGCCCTTTGGCTTTTCCTACACTTTGTGCAGCTCACAGAAAATCCTGTTCCAAGTCTCTTAATGGAAATGGCTTGGGAATTCGTTTGCAAGGGACAGCGAGAAAAAACACTAAGTCTTGGAGGAATTTCTTCCCTTGGGGATCCCTAAATGATGTCCATCTCCCCTCAGTTACTCACAGAGCTGAAACTGGAGAACAAGACTGACACTTTAGGTTCTTTCACTTCTTTTAAACTGTCTTTTTATACTTTTCAGACTTTCAAAGCATCTGTTTACCCTCAGTTTGAAGGATATTGCTGCCATGTTGTCTTTGTACTGTTTCCCCGTCTTGGTTACATGTCAAAATTAGAAATAACCTGTTAACCAAGACCTGAAAAAGGCAGCAAATATGATTAATACCATACATAGTCCCTAAAAATTGATTAAATAAAAATGTGGATTACACTACATAATTAAACTATGAACTTTCTTAGTATACGGTATAGTATATAATTTACAGCTGGAAGTACTGCCAGTGAAAACTGTTCTGATGATGATGATATCATCTAGTGAAGCAAGTTGCTTTTTGAAACTTTTAAATGGCATTTTCTTTTACTTTCAACAGCAAAAACTGAATTCCATAAACCAGAAATCTCAGAGACATATATCTCAAATGTTAGACAGATGAACCCAAAACTATCTTCAAAGTAAGACATCTCCAGGGTTAACTGAGGCAATATGTAGTTTTGTTCAATTCAAGTGAGATGATGGTTGAAATTTAGATTCTTTAGGAGTTGTGTTTCATCACCATGAAATTTTTATTGTCTGAAGTAGTTATAAAAGAAATTGAAAAAGTTTTGAGTTTTTTTTCTTCACAGAGACACATTTCAAGTGTCTCTGTGAAATGTGGGATTTAAACATGTTACTGTACTTTTCTAAATAATATCTGAGGCGCAACAAACAGTCCCACAACCTGCCCAGCAGAGGACTCTCTCTTCCCTCTGAGCAGAAACCGAAAACCTCCGTCACCACAACCACATCACGTCAGAGGATCCTGAGACACAATAAAATCGGAGATGTATGGGAACCATCGAGGAAGAACCGTCTGCTGTGATTTATCCCAGCATGCCTTTCCCACTTTAGACTCAGACATGCCTACATGTGAAGTTTTAAATGTAAGATACAGGTGAGGGGATTTAAAATGACCCTGACAGAAACTTTGAAATATGGGAACATAAATGTACATTCTGTCAAATGGGTAAAATATCATATGGGTAATACAAACTCTTCCATACAGTGAACCCCTGCCAGCTCCTGGAACAGAGCCCAACACAGGATTCTGGGACTACATGCTCACTGTATTCTGGCAAGAATGCTAATTTTAACCCATAAATAAACGTGTGGTTCATTGACCTGAGCAGTAGAAATATTCAGTAGGCGATTCCAAACATTATTCCTTGTGCTTTCCAAATCTTTTCTAATCCTTTAAGTGTAACACAAACACTTAACAAAGGAATGCTTCTTCGCTGTGCTTAAGCACAACCCGCCGAGAGGAGTGCTCTCCTTGCCATAAGATGTCAAAATAATCAACTCAGAGTGCTCAGGACCTGGCACAGGCTCGAGGAGCTGGCCATCACATATGACAGAGCCTGAGTCGAGTCTGCAACCACGACACAGTGGAAAACAAGACAATATCTGCAAGAGCAGTGGACCGACAGAGACAAAACAAACAGCCAGTCATACACCGTAACTGTAGTGGACTCATCATTATCATGATGCTTACTGGAACTTTAATTCATAAAGATTTTTCAGCTGTTAAAGGGAAGTTCAGAAAATAAAGGCTGTAAAAACCATTCACATTAACTTAAATGTCATTGCTTTATTGTTCATCACTGGTTTTCTCCTTGTGTCAGATATGGTAGCCCAGCAGCTACTGACACTGATAGAGAAAAATATAAGGGACCTCACTGTTTCACAAAGGACAGTTTTTGCTTTCTATATCTAAAACTCAGTATTTTGTAGAGGTATCACAGTCTAGGAGTGGTGACCATCAGTCAGGCAGGTGATCACTATTTTAAACTTGATCCAACATGTAGGATGGATCGTTGCTGTTGACTATAAATAGGAGAAGGACCTGACCTGCAGGTGTGATTCCCCCCAACTGCTACCGAGGAAAAGTAAGACAATGAGAACAACTTGAAGGAAAGTGAGAAGTCTTTTAAATCGTTCCCTGAGAACAAAAGATTAGTCAATATGAAGCCAGTGCCAGCACATCAATTTATGCTGTCATCCACTTACATGAGGAATTTATGTCCTCATTCATACTGCCTTATTACAGCAGCTTTGACAGTGGAATCAGTGAATAGATTGGGCTTTGTTGGAAAAACGCTGAGTTATATGATATGGACTTTGGCAGAGTCCATATCATATAACACATATAAGGCTGCATTGTCTGTGAGATCAGTGATTTCTTTTGTCTGACACAAACTCTGACAGCTTCCCCGGCTCCTCCATGAGCTTGGCTTTTAATCAGAAACAACATTTGATCAGTCTGTTCACACCAGAGCACCACCACCAACACAGGTTTGCAAAAAGCAAACCTGTGGTCTGGGGACTCTTGACTCATTTATTAGAAACTTAAATACATTTTTCGCAGCTTAAGAAAAACTGTGGGACACACACACATACACAGCGCACTTTCATGCATGCACAGTTAAAAGCACATTTGATTATTGCATCAATTAGAGTGGCATGATTCATCTGAGGGTCATTTTAAACAGTTGCTTGTCTCTGAGGTCCGATTGTGCACTTTAGCAGGTGGCTCTTTTCATTAAACCTAAATGCCTCATGATTGTGCTCTTCATTAAAGGCTCGCCAGTAATATGGGCCTGAGATGATTGCCCATGCGTTGGTTAAATATAGTGGTTGGACAAGGCCTCTGCCACTGTGTAATGAGAAAAGTCAATACAGCCGGGGCTATTACTGCCAGTGCTCGTACCATTACACATCATTAAAAACAGCACAACTCTCTGATTCATCCTCGCTATATTTATTGGAAAGATGGAATGATCTAATTGTGGAAGTAGTTCATCACCCTAAACAGCTCAACATGTGTCACTCTGCTGGCTCTCTTTATTGAGTAAGAAAACACTGATGGTTGATAAATTCCTGCAGTATTTTTTTTTTCTGTTCATTTAGTGAGACAAGAGCACCAAGCTGTAAACTCAGTCATTAGCGTGTGACCCATACAAGCTCCCAGTGTTGACATGTACGCAGAGGGCAGTGTGCCTGGCTTATTTAACAGAATGGAAATTAACCATTTGTCACTCCCCCTTCATCAAATTCTCTCTACAACAACGTGGGTCCACATTTGACATTGTTGACAATGACTGCAAAGCATGCTGCCGCTTTGGGGACAGGTTCAGGACAAAAAGGGGATTAACAAGATCCAACCACAAATCCTCAGACACCAGAGGAGTCTTGAGATAGACCCATACAAAGCATCTTCTGTCTGCTCATGTAGACAGAAGATGTAGGTCATTAATGTCTAATCATATTCAAATGGATATTCAAGAGGCATCTGAGCTGCTCTCCAGTATGCAGATGAAGGTCAGGGGGGCTTGCCCTCCAGGATTTGTCCCAAGGCAGCTCTCCCCTCCTGATTTGGAGGCCTACGGACATGCCACAGCCCATCACCCTGCAGACAGGCAAGTCCCTGACTGGGGTCGACCACTAGACTGGCAGACTAGCTTGATAGCTGCTGGTAACCCCCCCACCCCCCCTCTCCATTGTGATTTAACTGCTGGCCACAAGTGCTATTAGCATAATGATAAGAGATAGCGACACCTCCCTTTGAATTCTATCAGGTAGCCTGAAAACTCAGTGTAATGAAAGGGATAATTACACAATTTATATAGGGAGGGGCCCTGACAGTTGCACAAAGCTATCTGGTCAGTGCCTGACCCAGCTAATTAAGACGGAGTCCCATCTGTCATGATGTCCCTGTCAGTCAGTTGGTCGCTGGCAGTTTAAGGTAAATAGAAAAGTGTGTCTCCCCAAATTTCTTTCAATGGTCCATTTAAGATCATGGGTGAGATGAATATAAAAAGAAAACAAATCTTAATGAAAACCTGAATGTGCCTCCACAGACCTTCATTCAAGAGCCATTTAACACTTTCTTGTAGTGACGAGGGTTTAAAAAGATGCTCCATGCTGAGAACGGTAGGGGTTGGAGAAACAATGACTTTAAAACCACCGTATAGAACATAAATTACCTGAGTGGACCATTGCGAGAGATCATGAAATTACCAAACTGCTTATTAGTTTTTATATTTTACTAGACAAAGACCAGTTTTCCATGACTAACAAAACAATTTCCCCATGCACGTGAGTTTAATCTTTAGTAGGCTACATTTTTATAGGATGTACATTGTTACTCCTGATTCCATCCACTGTAATCCCAGTAGGATGATACATGTTTTCCCTTTTTGTACGTGATCTCAGGTTAAGAATTGCAGGCATGGTTGAAAGAACCAAAGAAACACACAGTGATCACCCCACCATCTTCATATCTAAGCAGTCCTTCACTCTCGCAGTTTTCAATTTGACTTTGGGTGGCTCAGATTATCTGAGGCTTGTAAAAACCCATTTTTCCTCACAGTGAATAAAAAAAAAAAAAAGGCTTCTTTGTCAAGTGGGGGCATGTCAACACACTTCTGTGGATGAGCGGTGCTGTCAGCATCAGGGTGGAGTGGATATACACACACGCACACATACATACATATCAAAACATGCATGGGCGCACGTTTGTGCACCCTGGATTATGTCACAGCACTGGAATGCTGTCACATGACAAAGGGAAACAGAGTACGTTCAATGGGTCAGGGCGACACAGTTGCTTGTTTTTATCATGAAAGCACACCGTGAGTCACGGCGGCAGGGTGAACTTGGCTCAGAAGAGGGGAGCTTTTGCAGCAGCAGTGAGCCTGGAAGCTGGTTTCCCACAGACAGGCTGCGTGTCTTCTGTTTATAGTTGACACACAAACTGTTTGGGGTTGATAGACCAATACCAGAGTGAACACTTTTTCTGTGCACTGATGTTTGTTTGAACATTGTCTAGCAAATAAGCATCCAAGTTCTGTTTCCTGGGCTGCTGCTGCACATGCTAGGCTGAGTTTCATGTATGAATGTGGTGTCTCTAGATTGTCCCTGCATCCCGCAAGGAGGTGAATTCAACAGTCTCTTAAAGTATTCAAAACCCTTCCCAGCTTTTTTATACAGTGTAGGAATTTCAGCAAGTTAACTATCCCAAGTATAAGAAGAACAACAGCCAATAATACTAATAATATTGATTAAGGTATAATTGCAAACTTAAGGGGGTGATAAGGTTTTCATAGTCATACATCTCCTTGATTAAAGCAGTTTTATAGTGCTACCTTTCTTCCACCCCTCTCTAGATGATAACAGCTGCCTCAGAAGTGAGCCAGGGCCTTGAAGTGCAGGCTGGGATTAGTGGCAAACACAAAAGGAACATTTTGGAGGGGGGCATGCCTGTCCTTTTTGAAAGGCTTTCATTGAGAGCCTTCAGCCACAGATGATCTGCAGCTTACATGGGGGAAAACTTGGTTAAATGTTGATCAAGCCCATTATTTGACTCTCCATGAGGGGTGCGTTTGATGGTTTAGCTGGGGAGGACTCCAGAGGTCCCTGAGCCTCAGTCTGTCTCCCCTCTCCTGTCTCTATATTGGTATGCATCCCTCATAATAGAGGCAGGAGGTAGGGGGTCTCATTAGGGGCTGGGGGAGTGTTGTTTTGGTAAGAGGGGTGGGGTGGGGGGGCAATCAATGAATTCCTCAGGGCAGATGCACCATCACATAGGACTACAGCTGAATAATACGTCATGGGAGCGAGTGACACAACATAAACAACACATAAGCCCAACTCCTATTTGCAACTTCTATGCTGCAAAACTGTTTCCAAATGACCAAATGAGGTGCATTAAGTTCTGCTTCAGAAGTGTCCCAGGTGGGCTTTGTCTTTTGACGGCAGGAACTTCATCTGCTGTAACACTCAAACTGAGAGATTGCTTCCTTGCAACGACTGACAAGCAGTGCAGAGGTAGCTATTTTGAGGACACCCCGAGCACTGAGTGATCTCCCCACTTCCGTCTCACCACCAAAGGTCCAGGCTGCTGCCGGTAAAATGGATTCCCTCTGGGCAGCTACTTCCTCTGTCATCTGTCACCACTTCCCGTCTGTGAAGAGCAGGTAATGACAGCACGCAGGTGTTGCGAGCCGGGTGGTATTACTGCGAAAGCCTCAGCGACAAAAAGCATTCTTTTTCTGTCCCCCGGAAATCTCAATATTGTTTGGTTCAGCTGCTTTAATTTCAAAGTTCAAAATTAAATTACTTTTCAGCTCTCATACAAAAAATCTCAAGTTATTCACACACTGCTGCAATCACCAATGGTGAGGTCTAGTGTGCACAGACAGGTCAAAATCACCATTATCATGTGCAAAGTTAAAGTGGTCCCTGAACCGAGCTGAAATGATTACTTATTGGCTGTTACTCAGATATTTGTTCTGCTGCACTGCACATAGAAATTGATGTTCCATGAACCCTGGATATTGTTCTCATAAGGTCATGGTTTGGAATTTCATGTAGGTGATGAATGGCTGCAGATTTACTGAAGAGTTTTTGAGGGAGCCTCTTACTATATTGACTTAATCAGAGAATAAAAATAGATAATTTGTACAAAGGTTTTGTAGTAAATACTTTGTTTACATGTCAGACTTCTTTTAAAAGAGAATTTTCTTACAGTGAGTCAGAATGACCCATAACTTGTTAGAAACATAGGTCTAGCTCATGTGAATTTTCTTCTAGCT
The DNA here is from genome assembly GCA_034769265.1 of Remorina albescens. NCBI lineage: Eukaryota > Metazoa > Chordata > Actinopteri > Carangiformes > Echeneidae > Remorina > Remorina albescens. The sequence continues at coordinate 5,227,653 of CM068480.1, forward strand.
TCCCAGCAGTGTGTAAAACCACTGCCATGGTTTGTTATGACAAAGGTCACGGATAACGGATGATCTGCCTACAGTTCCCTAATGTGAGAACAAAGACTTTGTCAAAATATATTCCAGCAATAGAGTGAGCGGGGGATAGGTTACCTTGTTTTGAGGATAGGTTTTCCAGACAGAGCGATGTGAAGACAGGCTCTGGCTGTGGATTTACTGGGACTCGTTCTAGTCCGTTAATCCTCGTATCTGTTTGACTCTTTCTACAGGTTCCTCCGTTGGAAAGCCTCATGGGTTCTTCTTAATTTTTAATCCTGTTATCTATTTGAATGGCTTTTCATTGGCAAAATGGAGGGAAAATCAAGCTTAACATGATTATATAAAATTATATGTTTGAGAAAAAGAAGAATTGTACGGTGGGAAACTTTTGTAGTGAAAATCGAATCGTGTTCAATATGTTGATATACAACACTATGAATGTGAACAAATTCTAAAACAGAAATAAAATGAGGACAGAAAAGTATTACATGGATCTGTACATTTTTCAGATGGCCTCAGCAGCCAAAAAGTTTGTGCTGAGCCACCTTGTTCTGAATAAAATAATCCATATGGCTGTCTGTCTGGATTGAGGATCCCATGCCATTACATTCTTACATTAGGCTTTTTATGGGCCTCAGGTGGGGAATGATGAAACCGAATCAGGTCATGCCAATTGATAGACATTCGCCTCAGCTATCATTTGCACACACTGTCCTTTTAAAGTGCAGCGAAGAGATGTGCTCCCCCTCTTCACAGGCTCGTAGCGCCTTCCCCTCAAACTGTCATCATATTGTTCTCTTAAATATTTAACTTCCTCAAGAGATTGAGCTGTAATATAAGAAATTATCCCTATAATGCCCACTGACTGCTACAAACAGATGTGAAATTTCAGGGTAGACCTGGACTGTAATCAGCCCCCCTATGGCCAAGCTATCATGTTCTTCACTGGGGTCAGACACACAGTCTCCCTTTTCATATTACCCCTCAAATTTGTCTGTAAAGTAGTGTTATATGGGCTGTGGAAAATTTTTAGGCTCTAAGCACAATGTTTTGTTTAAAATTCTGAATGCTTTACAAACCGCCAAATAACCAAATACATATTTGTGGTCCTCTAGATTATCAGAAATAAGTCTACTAAGCATGACCTACTAAATACCTGCACTGCACATTTTTGCAGGTTTGAGAGTGAAGGAGGGTTACAGGTGTTGTTGCAATGTGTTATTTATCTGTCGGGATCTTTCTTAACAGATAATGGGAGTGGGAAATTTGTTAAGTGCAACTCTATCCAGCAGTAATGCACCACTCTAAAGTCCCTCACTGGTGAACGCAGACAAGCCTCCAAGTGTAAAACTTCTCTTCATTACTTTCTAGTAGTTTTGTATTGAAAAAAACAAACAAAAACACTTGAAGCAGAGCATCAGCCCCATTTGCTTATTAACTCTGTCTGTAGCAGTTAAATTTCTTTTTTGATAGAAACAATCAATTCAGATGAGGGAAGTACCCATCTCTGAGGTCTATAGTTGGCACTGGATGACTTGATGGGATCTATTCCCATCAAGAGAAAGGGGATTAAAATATCCCAGTTCTGAAACACCGGCTCCTTCAATTATGAGCCAACCTCGCCCTTGAAGGGATGACCCTTTGAGGCTGAAACCCATCATTATGGGTTTAGCCCACTAGGCATGTATGGGGACCGAGGCCACCCTTATGCCGAGCTATTCTGCAGGGCCCGGGCCTTTATCCCTTGAGGCAGGGGCCCTCAAGCAGGTAGCGAAGAGACAAGGTGGCCTGACTGATATTCATGTGGAACAGGTAAATGTGCCCTTCAGGCACAGGGCACTGGAGCGTTACATTTCTGAGAACTGAGAGGGGAAACTTGGAAAGCAGCTAGATATACTGGAGTGGATGTGTTTGCTTGCATGCAGGTATCAGTTGTAAATTGTCAACAAAGATGGATTGCTTGTAAAGGTAGCCATAGGATACTGTAGATATACTACTCCTTATGCAAAAATACAGTTTTAGTATTAGCATAAAATATTCTACACTTACCAACAGTAAAAATGCAGAGGGGACTGTTTCACAATAACATTAATTATCCACTGATGCATCAAAGTATTAGTATTGCCAATGTTGTAGCTGGTAAAGGTGATGCTAATTTTAGCTACTGCATACACTGCAGGCTAGTGTAATCTAGGATAGTATGGCCTAATTTATTAATCCGGATGAAGTTTAAACAATTTGTGCTTCACACCAAATGAACAAAATAAGAAATTCTTCTACAACTGAATATTTTTTCAGTAAAATACTCAATTACTGTATCCTGACAATTCCAAATTGAGTGACAAAGGTACAACTTTAACTGAGTTGAAAAGAAATTACAGTAATAAGAACGTGATGAGGATTTCAAAAGAAAACTTGTTACTGTGAGAACCGGCTCCTCTTTGACAAAAATCCTCTTTGTCTGATCTGTGGCGCTGCTCCACAGATAATAGAGCGAAATGTGGCCTGAGGGAGATAATTTGTTCCCAGATCTTCAGATCGTAATATTTTCATTTGAGCCCAGGAGGGGATCTCTTGAATTGCCAGCTTCCATTGTGCTCCAACAAGAGGCACAAATGTCTTGTCAATTAATTTTTCCTTTATTCCAGACCACAGAGCGCATGAGTGAATTCAATTATCAACCAATTAAGAGGTGTTTCCTTTTATTTACAGTCTTTGATTTCATGCATATCCATCTTGTCTGGAAATAAGACAGGAGCCAGGTGTTAAATCACTTGAACATTAAAATTTTCTCCCCAATAGTTGCTTTCTTTTGTGCCCTGGGTCGCAAGGACAACAGAAACTCATTACATGGCATTGAACTCTCTTGTCAGTATTTCTGCAGATGCCCTTTCGCAGTGGTTCCCAATACAGGAAAAGAGTAAAAAAAAAAAGAAATCCCATTAAAAGGGTTCACACTGACACACACGGAAAAGCCAGCATTTTGCATGACAAGAGTTTGGGAATAGATGGAGACAGGTGGAATATCCAGCAAACAGGTTAACATCAAACAGGTGAAGTCTGAGTCAGATCCAGCTCCAGACAAAAAGCTGAACTTCTGAACCTCATGGAAATAAGTTAAAGGTCTGATTGCTTGTTGAAATGAGGCTATTGGAAGTGACAAGCGGAAAATGTCTCAGTCTTACACACTTTACTGCTTACAGCCACTTGACTTCAGATTTCCTGACAGCCCCCCCCCCCCCCCACAAAAAAATTCTATTGGTTTGTTTTCCACTTTCTTACCAAAACCTTAATCTGAAAACGTGTAAGGCCTTATTTCAGTTATCTAACTGGGGCTGTATTGAGAGACAGAAAACACAGTGTAGTTTCCAAAATATTTTGAACGGCTGATTTAACTTGAAAATGTAGGGGGGGAAGAGGAGGGGTTCAGAACGGCCTTTTGTGCTTTATCAGAATCCAAATTTGTGCAACAGGAAACAAATAATCCCCTCTTAAAGATTCAGAGATATTGAAAGTACAATACAGTGCAACAAAGTTCAGCAAACTGTTGAACCAACTCTGAGCGACCATCCAGAAAACCTGTGTATAAAACTTAAAGGAAAACAATTAAAAACCTAACGTTGGTAATTTTGTTATTTCCCTGATTTGTTGAAGTTTAGCTGATAGGCAGCAAAGGAGACATAGACCTTAATGATGCAATTAAAATAAATGACTTTTATTCAAACACCAACATGAGTTTAAATAAAACACAATTCAGTCAAAAATACATGTCACATTTGTTCTTATGAAAATAATTTCTGTACATATGCGTCTTCTTTCTTTATGACAGTAAGTCAGCCAAACTGAGCAGCTACAACATGTAGGACAGAACAAGTCAGTCCATCAGTTCAAATAGAGGCTTCATCTCTGTGGAGATGTCATTTAGTAGGAATAAACGTGGTTGTTGCACAAACATGAACAAACTAATGGAGTGGTGTTAAGTAATTTTTCTTTTATAAAAAACAAAAAATGTCTTCAGTTTGAAAGGATGATTGTGAAAAACACCAGTTTATTTCCAATAGCCCCAATTTACAATGAGGCCAACCGAACCAGTATAGAGTAATAAGTAATAGCAGGAGGTTACATAAGAAATGTAAAGGTTAAAAGTGAATGATAAATTACTTTCGTGTAAACAGCCAAACACGGAGAGTCTACACCTCTGTTCCTTCCCGGCTGTATATGAGGTTATTGACACTAAAATGGTTGGAAAGGCTCTGTACAGATGTGTAATAGTTAATTCTGTTGTTGTCAGAGTTCAGAGGAGAGATTAAAGTGGGCGAGTAGGAGCCCAGTCCGGACATGCCCTCCCTGGTCTGAGACAATCCGCCGAGGTGCCCGGAGCCGTAGTCCCGCTCCTCGGCCCGGGAGCCCTCGGTGCCACCGCTGCCCGCCAGCAGCGAGCTCACGCTGGACACGAAACTGCTGAAACACGGGCTGTGCTCCCCGGAGGGGGGCGGCGACGACTTGGGCTCCGTGGAGGCCGGCGATCCGTGCAGGCTGGGCGGGGAGGAGCTGAGCAGGCTGGCGGTGTCGGAAAGCTTGTGCTGGCCGTCTTCTGACTTGACGGGCAGAGAAGTGCTGTCGGCCCCGTTAAGGTCAGCTCTCCTCTTTCTCTTCCGCCTGAAGTTCCCGTTGTCAAACATCTTCTCACAGTTTGGATCCAGAGTCCAGTAGTTTCCTTTACCTGGATGACAAACCAAAAAGGGGTTATAAAAGTGCGACGACTGTACATAACTACTGTGATAATTTACGTGAAACAAACAATCAAATAAATAATAAATACATATCACGTAAATCTGGATTATCAAAATTAAAAACATAATTTCTAACAAATGTTATCAAACTGACAACGAGCAGAGACGATGTGATCTGTTTCATCAGGTTTCATTCATTTAGAAAGTTTAAATAGTACCAGCTCTACACAGAAATACTTTAGTTTGGGGAATAATCCAAAGACTCACCGGGGTCATCCTCATCCCGAGCCACTTTTTTGAAACAGTCGTTCAGAGATAAATTGTGCCGGATTGAATTCTGCCATCCAGCTTTGCTCTTCTTGTAGAAAGGGAAGTTGTCGGCCACATATTGATAGATCTGACTCAGAGTCAACTTTTTGTCTTGGGCGTTTTGTATGGCCATCGCTATGAGTGCGGAGTAGGAGTAAGGTGGCCGGACCATCTTGAAGAGTTCCTGCTGGCTGGATATGGACAGCCAGCCCAGGTCTGCTCCACCGAACCCGGTGGGAGGAGGCAAGAACTGCCTCTGGTTCGACCCGTATCCGGACTGGATGTAGGACGTGCCGTTGTTCCCGGGCAGGTAAGGAGAGGAGTTGATGCCGGGTCCGTTGAGCCACAGGTACGGGTTGGCGGACGGGGACGCGTACTCTCCCAGGCCGTAGCCGGTGGGGTGTGTGGGCGGCCTCTGAGGGTGGTGGTGGTGGAGGTTCTGCTGGTACACACCGTAGTTGTCGCAGTACACGGCCATGTCCAGGAGCTCCTGGGCGCTGTGGTGCTGAATGGGGCTGGTCTGCTGGCTCGATGGTTGGTGTCCAAAAGCGTTCATAATCCGCCCTGACCGGATTCCCCAAACCTAATCTCGTCTGTGTGCGTCTCCCTCCGGACTGGGCTCAACCTCGGAGGGAGGAGTATTTATGGCCGGAGTCTCTCCAGGTAGCCCATTGAAGAAAAGTTTTGGGAGGATCCCACCTCTCTTTTCTGTCCTTTTGACCCAACCTCCCTATGGATGAGCATCGATACCGCCTTTCAGTACAACGAGGAGTTTTGCGTGATTTCGGGCCCATTGACATTAAGCAACATTAGTGGTTTATGAAATGTCTTAATCCGGAGCACCGGAGTTTATCCGGACATCCCGGGTAAAGTCCTTATACTCAGGATTGTTTTAATGAAACAAACAAAATCCAATTTTCTGCTGAAAATCTGCTGACTATTTGATTTAATAGAATTACTTCAGGTCAACAGAATAAATATTTGTCCTGATCGCTTACTGTTTCCAATTTAGTTTGATTGTTTGTTTGCTCCAAACTATAAAGTCCAACTTAGTCTCCAGCTGGAGCTTCCACACATACATAGCAAATACGTTTTAATGAAAACATAAATGTCATCACACAGGAATTGGATGCCTTTATCAGGGCCCTGATGAACAGTAAAAAAGGGCTGTGACAGTTTGATATGAACCAGAATGAATTTAATTCACATGCTGCTCTGCACTACACGTCTAAACTTGCTGAACCTTCTGTGATACAATATCAAACCCAAAACAACTTGTGTTTATCAAGAGCCACCTTCTCTTAAAAGAAATTCGTTTGCAATAAACACTTCACAGGTGCCACAGGTTTAGTGTCAACAAGTGACTCGTGGAGAAAAAAAATGGTCCCAGCAGGCCGCATTCAGTCTGCCGCTCCAAATGACAGGCCAATTATCTCTTTATGAATCTGACCGACAGCCGCTCACAACCGACAGGCCTTCTTCGACCTGTCCTCCTAATTGTTTTATTCTAATGTAATTTTAATAGCCGAATTGAAATTGAACCAAACTGGGGAAATCCTTTCGGGAGTAGGGTGAAAAAGAAGAAGAAGATAAAAAAAAACCCAAACAAACTTTAAAGTCACACTGGTATAAAACTCTCCTTTTACAATAAGGACGTTTTAAATGGGATTTAACATAAAAACCGATCTGCTCCAACAGGACTATTTTTTTTAAAATCTTCATTTCATCTATCTGGTCAGAGGGAGGTTTCTGGAGTCGGTGTTGGATCTGATCCGGTAAAAGTTCCGAGTTTCGACTGAGGGGAAAGGACGATAATTAACCCACCGATACTTTGGACGGGACATAAAGTTGATTGATAACTCTGTAAAGTTAACACATTTTCTAAACCAGCGTTATAAAGCCACAACAGCCTGATATTCCACCAGGACTCCGGTGCTCCTTGGACATTTTGTTTCCCCTGATATGTTATAATAAGACCCCTGGAACTTATTACTGTACCCCTGTGAACTAAACTTCTAATAAATCATCCGGAAAGATTTGCTGCAGTTATAAAGCCACGCGATAATTGATCCGAGTCTCGTTCGGTGGTGCGTTTACGGCCCACTCGCAGCTGAGCCTTTTGAGGAGTAAAAAACTGAGTAGCGGCCTCCTCCGCCGTCTTCCCCGGGTCTGCGGGTCTCTGCTGCCCTAATCGGTGCTACATTCCTCCGCTCCATGACCTTGATGTAATTGTTTGGCTCCAAGGTGTTGTCCCGACCACGGGCTGTACAGCAGCGGCAAACAGTGGACTCCGTGGGAGGGGGGTGGCATTTAACCCCCAGATGAAAACAACACAACCTGTTGATTGTCCAACAGCCATTGCAGCTAATTTCTGCTGACTGGACACCTGAATCTGAAACGGCCAACAGTGATCCTCCTCTTAAATTGTTGATGATCTTTAAATTACATTATTGGTTATTTTTTTAGGTGATGATTGTGGTAATTGTATGGGGGGTTTTTTTCCCTTCAAAATTCAGATTACCGCATTGCTTTGGCCTGATATTAGAAACCAAATGATGGACAAACCAGTGATCACAATTTTTCCTCTCTGTTCTTCTCCCAGTTTGAGTTCAGGGATGTCAAATGTGGTTTGACTTGACAATCTCAAGTTTCTGTGTCACTGTAAAGTAATAATTCAAACTTGCTGACTGTGTGTGCGGGAGGGGGTGGTGTCTTTTGTTACTCTGCTATGTCTGTCTTCATCCCCTGTTTCCTCAAGCCTTTTGAGGTCATGGGAGTTTTTCTTTGGGGGATCAAGTCAATCATGGCGAGGTCACAGAGGCAGGGCAGAGCCACCGTAGGCGGCTTCAGATTGGGAGCAGAAGAGGGAAAAAACTGCTGCAGGTGACTGAGGAGTCACTCATACTGCTGCATCTCCATTCAGTATGTATCAGCACATTTTACTGCTGGGATTAGAGTGAAACACTTGCTAGATTCAACAAAGACCCCGGGGTAAATAAGGCTTTCTACAAACACCCATGGTTTTAACGATGTGGATGAATGAGTTAGACATTTGCCAAGTGTTTATTGCTTTGAAGTAATTAACAGACTATTAGATGCATTTAAACCATTTAAACCCATTAAAGGCCCAAATAAAGTCATTAATTTTCACAACAAAATAATCCTTTTTTATAGCCAGTGGCTTGTCCTTCGCAGAGTCTCCCCCTAGTGGAGGGATAAAGCAAAACAGACCACACAACTTCAGTGCTAATTAATGTACAGTCTAGATTCAGGACGACATGGAAATGAAAGCCACTCTTGTTGAATATTTTGCACAACGTTAATTCGTCAGAGGCTCCAGCTGTGTGCAGGAGATTAAAGACATTTGAACCGAAGCGATGTCATCTGAGACTTGGCAGGCAGTGCAACAGTCTGGCTTCAGAGCATCCTTCATTTCCACACTCAGTGGTCTTTATTCTTCAAGACACCAAGGATATATTTTACGGCAAGAAACATTTATAATACAATCTCTAGCCGAGTTTTACATTTTTCTCATTGCACCCCTGTTTAAAGGGGTGAATAATAGGTATTTTGAAAGAGTGGTCTCCTTTAATGTCTCTCTAAATATTACAAATGTTACATTGTGTAATTTTGATACTTTATATGGATGTCAGGAGAATAACATAGAGCATTTTACATTAACGCTGAGCTACTGCATCATGCAGAACTTAAACTAAAGTATTACTCCTTAGACAAGTAAATCCCAAATTTATCACAGTATTTGTCCACCTGCGAGGCCGAAGAGGGAAAATCTGTTTCTTTGTAATTAGATGTTCCTCTCTGTGTAGTCCCTTCTGTCCAATTACTGTTTGGTTCTGACAGTATATCTCCCAGAGCTAAAGAGGGAGCCCAACAGACAGCATGCTGACCAAGAGAAAAACAGTAAACCCTTCTGCTTCACTGATGCATGTTGCATTGACTTAATTCTCTTCTCGGTGGACAGATTTACACATCTGCTCCTGATTAAAACCATGGAGAGATCAGAAGTTACTGACCTGCTAGAGCCAAAAATCACAATGTGCTGCACTCACTACCAGCTGCAAAGGTAAAATATACTCTATCCACAATATCCTACAGTGGTTTTTAAATACACTAACTTGTCAATCAGGAGACTCATGAAATTAGATTTTGTAAGCAGAGATATTTTAACTCTGAAATCCCCCCACCCATTGAATTTGCTGCCCGAGTTTGCTGGTGGAAAGGCAGTGTGGACATGATTTGATGTCGGAGGGTGCTGCTGCTGTCAAGACTATTGACAATAAAATTATATTTACACAAGCCCAAGGTTTAAGTCACTGTGGTAGTTACTCATCTGTGTCGTGTGATGTCACAGGATGGGTGCACTAACAGCATCATCCAGATGAGGGCAGGATTGTTTTAGACATGATGCCTACAGCATATACAAACCACCCATCTATCAACAGCCCTGTGCAGCTTTCTGGGAGGCAAAATATATCAAAATCCAGAATCTGATCAGTGTATTGATTTTAATCACCCACAATTGAATAAATATGGAGGTTGCAGAATCTAGAGCGAAAGTGAAGAAAAATGTCCCAATGTCTGAAAGTTAACTGTCTGAATGCACAATCTTTCTTTTTTACAGCCTTTACAGTTCTCCCAAACGTCACACACACATTGCTTTAGAATACACACAACACACTTTTCTGCTTTGGAAAGGTCAGCACACTGCCAAGGTATTATGTCAAATGGAAGCATTGGTGTGCATAATTAATCACAATTTGCCATTTAACAATCAGACTTATAACGAAAACAACCACAAACTCTCTCTGTTAGTTATGAAATCATGTCAGCAGTAATCAATAAGCATTATCCATCTATTTTATCCATACATGAGAAACATTTCTGAAGGAGCTCAAAAATAAGGAGATGCTATCAAAAGACCAACTATTAGCATTTGATTCATCATAATATAATCAATATCTGCCATCAGGACAGCATGCCTATACCATTTTTTAGTTATATCCATGTATTGGTATCTGGGAACTCTGCTTCCTCATCAAACCAGTTTTCCGCCCCCGATCTCTAGGTATGTTTCCTAGCAACACATCTCACCGACTGCTTGGGAAAACCTGGTGCTTCATAATAACCTCAGCTAATATAGATCACCACTACTTGGCTCTTCCTCTAAAACCAAGATAATAGGCCTGCGTACAGAATGTACATTTTGTATTTAATGCTGAATATAGCCCAAAATTACATTCCCATTAACGGGCTCAGATGTTAAAGTGCCAACAGTTCTGCTACGCTGTCAACTCGACTCTGTACATAAGTCGCCTGTGACAGTTGCTTGTGATAAGACAGTGATGGAATGTCTCTCTGGAGAGTATAAAGTTAGAGCCAGCAAAGGAAAAAACAGCATTAAAGTGTTCAATCAAGATTAAAGTGTTCAATCAAACATTTGCCCAACAGCTACTGGTGCAGCTGTTAATCATAAAGCCTGTGGATTAGAAACATGTTATAAAGGAAAGCTTGCTATCAAAAAAAAAATTTAAATGGCATTCGAACAGTATAAGGTCATTTGAAAATAACAGCAATTCTAAATTTCTATAATTAATTGCTGTAGCCAAATAGAGGAGAGTTATTTGCAACTAATTACATTTTAAATTTGATTCATTTGGCTATATTTCCTATTGATTGAATGTTTGTTTTACAAAACTCAAAGAACAGTGTGAGCAGATGGTTATGTTGCCAAATGTAACTGGGTGGAGCGGACCAACCACATCCACTGATTGTGCATAATTCAATTTATTCTAAATTTGTTTATGAATTTGCACCACTACAGCAGAACATCATCACGCTTCCCTCAGTACCTAAACTTATTGCTGCTCAAAAGACCTAACTATATTTGGAGTTATTTACATGAGCATATTTCTGTATGCAGTTATGCATTTTCATAGCTTTAAAGAGACTGACAAACACACATAAGAAAAATGGTGGCAATGCATTGTTATTTCAGTCTAGGAATTTTGTACCTAACAATCATTTTCATTACTGATCTAGGTATTGATTAAATATAAAACCCCAATATATTTAGTTTGCCACAATAAAGTGTTAATTAATTAAATTGCTTGGCTCTCTTAATGGCTGTAGCTCTAATTTAGATGTTAAAATAGTGATATGCAAATAAAACAGAACCATCATATGACTGAGCTTGTTTTTGCTTTGATATAAGGAGCTTGATTTAAACTATTCTACAGTCTCATGTTATCAAAGATTCAGCGTCTATTATGTTGGGGGGAAAAAAAATGAACAAAGCACCTCCAGAAATAAGCAGGGGTGGTTACATTCAGAAAATTGGCTGAATCAACTCAATGACAATTTTTATTTTCATATTTCTGGAGCGCGATGTATTTACTCTCACAAAAGGAGTGAAATAACACCAGCCTTGTTCTCTCTACACAAGTGAAGATGATGTTTGCTCTGTCACTGAACACAATTCATTCAGTGGGTTTACTGAAGCGCTCAGTGAAGTGCTGATATAACTACACACACAGACACACACAGACACACACCACTCCACTGTCATCATGACATCTGTTGAGTGTTAGTGAAGCTACACGATTGTTTACAAGCAGCTACTACATAAAGCGATACATTTAGATGGCCAACCAGTGAATTTATGCAAACCTTTCTCATTTTAGACCAGGCTGTCGTTTATAATAACATTTACCATGTTCTTTCTAGGATTATTCTCTTTCTTCCTGTAAACTGCGTCAGCAAAAAAAAAAAAGGGAGACATTTAAGAGGGGTGGTGCAAAACGAGCTGGACTGGACTTCAGGAAATGATATCTACTAACAGCAGAAAGTTTAACATTTACATCAGAGAGCTGCTGCTGTCGTTCAACATGGCATTTTGGCCACAGCCTCGATAGAGTTTATTTAAAAAACACAGAGTGGACTTTTGTTCCCCTGTCGCCATCTTTATAGGCTTTCCATCTTTTTAATTATCTTGTTTTTGGTTCCCCAAAATCGTCAATTTGACGGGACATGTGTGGGTTTGCGCCTGTTAGCATCGTAGGCACAGCTGACAGCTAACCCAAGGCTAACTGATTTGCCGGCGGCATAAAAAAAAAAGCTAGTTAGCAGGCTAAGCTAACGAGCCGGGTAAGATGAGCGCAAACATAGCTCTATGCTAATTAATGCTAACGCGCAAATTAAATATATAATTTCACTCACCTCGAAATACAGGAGCCCGGACTTCCTTCTCTTCTTCTCACGGCGAATTATCCAAACAGAAAAAAATACTTAATTGTTGGTCCCAAAATTACATGAAAAATCCTCCAGAGGCCACCGACGGCTCATGTTAGCTCCGATGACGCCAAGCTAACAGTCACACACCTGCTCCTCTATAATTAATAAAAAAATAAAAAAAATAAATAAATAAAAACCACCTATTATGAAGGGAATGTTAGTCGCAAAAGCCAAAACTGTTTTTATTCAAATTTATTTTTTATTTATTTGAATGACGTTAACATATTTTCTGATGTTTGTTTAGCATTTCAATTGGCCAATCAGTGAGCTTCCGTGTTGGTTTGTTTATTACGTTTTTTTTCAGCTCTGGAGGTTTCCCCACGGTCGTTCCTCCACCTTGGTTGATATTTGTGTAGATTGGGATGAAATTTCAAATAGACATCCATGATGATTTTGGTCATGACCTGACTTTTCCTCTTGTGTCATCTCCTGGTTCATGTTACTTTGGTTTAGGATAGGATAGTTACAATCCTAGGATTTACTAGGATAGTTACTACATATATATCCTACTATCCAATAGTAGGATATATATATTTAAGTAAATAGATAAATAAATGCCTGTGTCAGAACAGCTGATTTGAATTCCTGAAACATATATTTTATCTTCACATTGACGGTATAACAGCAAATGCCAACCATGTCCATTACTGTGTACTTGCAGAGTCCCCATTTGGGAAGCCATGAAAACCCCCACAGACAACAGTGATTGGATATATGTATAGCTGTTGATTTATGGAAATGTCCTCCTTCATTATTCCAAGGAGACATTTAAAGAGAAGCACAGACATTAGGAGCCTCCCAGCAAATGAAAGTGTGTCAAGAGGGAAGGAGAATATACGCGTTATTCCACACTGAAATGACAAATGCAACGGGGATAGAGAGTGTTGTAAATACATTTCTCCTGGAGAGCAGCAGCTAGCTCACAGCTTTCCCCCCACAAAGCCCCTGGAAATCCTCTCAATTAAGCGATGCATTTCCCTATGCTTTGAGGAGAGAGATGGCGAAGCATAATGCCTGAGCACAAATCACCGAGAGCCTATTGAAATAGCTGCCAGTTAACTATGTAATATTACCACTGCTGAAATGCTTCACCCTTTATCCCTTTTCAATTGCAAGGCTAGATATTGAGTGTGCATTGGGTATTCTTGCTAAGTGAATTATGCCACTGATGAAACTTTTTATTCCCATCCCATAGTTTGGAGAGAACTTATGATTGCAATGCAATAAACAGGTTACACAGTGACTATAAAAAATATTGGAACCCCCCCACCCCCCCAGACATCAGTTTTATTGTTAACAAACTTTAAAGAACTGTGGACATGATAAAGTTTTGACTCTAAAACCTTTAATTGGTAGAGTGAAAACCTAGATTTAAAATTGACTTAAAGTACAATTATGAACAACCAAGTAAATGATGGCTTAAGTGTTCAAACTCTGCCAGTTAGTATTTTGTAGAGATATTTTTTAACAGAAATTGCAGGCTTGACTCCATGTAGATATAAATGTGATTGTTCTCTACAACCGTACAGTGAATCCTTCCCCCATTATCCTTTGCAAAACTGGCCAAGCGATTGATCAAGCAGGCTTTCCTCCAAAATGCCTGTTTTCTGAACATTCCCAAACCTTCGAGGCTTCACAATAACAGCACAGCATCACAGTGTTTTATATCAACTATCAGCATTTCTTTCCCACTCTTTCATGAAGCCGCTTGTAGTAAATAACGTTAAAAGTTTTTTATTTTTGACTGTCCCTGTCTCCTGAATGATATTATTATTTCTCAGTAACCTTGGTGCAAATTAGTTTTACTTCATATCCACGATTTAGTAGTTGGCCTGGACGTTGACCATGCAGCTGTTGGATTTGGGCATAATCAGGTGAATTTACCTCATGTTACTCACTCACACCTAAATTATGCAAAAGTGATTTTTATTCAACTAATTACGCAATTTCTGCATCATTGATGAATGAAGTTGCATCATATTGAAGCAACATATAGAGGGCATGTCATAAGAAGAAAAACACAGCTAGAAATAATGAAATTATTATAGGCTGAATTCCCTTTAGCTGCTCTGGTTTTCCAGTCCTTGTATTACTAGCTCACAGACGTACTTGGAATAAAACCCTAACACAGTGGACGGTGTTATGTCTTTTGCTTGTGGCAGGTTATGTAGTGGCTCAAGTCAACTGAAAACATAAATTCCATTTGATGTTGGTACCACATTGTAGCAAAGGAAATGGTACTTTGAGTCAGATAGCCGAGGAATGGGCAAAAGAAACAGACCAAGAGGAGAACCGATGAAAGAAAATATTATTGGTATGATAGTAAAGCTTGCATTTTTATTGAGTATTACTTAGTCCATTTCTGTCTGTTTGGAGAGCAATTTATCATCTGGACAGATCGGACATGACAAAATGAAAGTTCTAAACTACAAATACTGTACCCTGAATCCAACCGTAGAAACACAACAATGATTGGTTCTCTCCAGGATTAAATGGATTTTACTGTTTAACTATGAGGAGAGCGGGGGTAGTGCAGGATGAAAGGAAATGGAAGAACATGAAGAGGACTGCAGATGAACATCAATTTATAATCTACACAATAATGATATTTCAAAGGTTTGCTGCCTTTCTGACTATTTTTAATCCAAGAGAACGTTGGTTCTGCAGAGAATTATATGTCCAAGTCATATTGTTATCAGATATTTTAAATAGCTTTCTGATGAAAAATTGAGGAAACACAATTGAATTATGCATTTTGGTAGTGGGTGAGGTACCATGAACCATGTAATTGTTTGACTAAATGTGTTAAAACAACTCATGAGCTACAAAATGACAAACTGTCTCCTATGACTGCCTCTCCTAAACAAAATAACAAGCTTTCTAATAAGGATACGAGAGCTTTGTAAAACCCCAGCTTACTTGAGATGTTAAAAAGACACCTTCAAAAAATAGATGAGGCAGTTTGAGCATTTCTCCTCAGGCACACATCCGCCCACATAGTGTCAGCAGAATGAGAGAACAGAGGAATATGAGCCACTCAGGGCAAACACTTCAAAATGGTCCCACAAGCCGGTTTTATGGTACAGACAACAGGCCCTGTAAATACTTTACAAATTTGGAGGCTATGATTAAATATGGTTTGGTAAATGGAGGTTCAACAGGCCTATTTTATTGCAGCTCTGAGCCAATAGAGCCCAAATATTTGTAAACCCCAAATATTTTTGCAACTTGTGATCATTACTAACAAAATGGAGTGAAATTAAAGGCAGTATCTTAAGAAAGTAAAAAAAAAAAGAGGCTAGTATCACTATGTGGGGAAAGTCAAAAGAAAGTTAGTAAAACTGATTGAGCTGACAAGGCAAGGCTTTATGATTAAGGAGTGCATTTTCTGAAAGCTGTGTGACTCTATACTGAAATGATTGCTGTCCCCAAACTTTTTATTACTCAAGTTATTTCACAGACAGCCAAAGTAATGCAAATATTACTAAACTAATTAAAGAGTAATTTATTAAAGCTGCTTCACAACAGATAATTATACACTGACTTAATGGTTCAAATTCCAATTAATTTGAAGTCAAGATACATTAAACCCGTCAACAATGACAACAACAACAACAAAAAAACAAAACTTGTCAGCATGTTTGTCTTGGCTGAGTTTCCAATGATGCCCAATCATAAATTTTCAAAAAACAAATTCAAACAAGCCCATAAAAAATAGATTAAGGTAATCACATTAAAGCACAGCAATGTGGGGAAAGGAGTACTTTTAATATAGAACTTACTTTGACCTTCAGTAGCTTCCATAAAAGCAGAATTTAAGACTAGGACAAAGCTGGCACCTTTGTTTTGTTGGCCCGTCTACACTACTCAACTATTCTTTGAATATGAGCCACATTCCAGAATCAGACTTTCAGCTTTGAAAATGAGAAATGATTGCTTGGTGAGCGGATGCATTATGTAAATGAGATTGCATTAGCCTATATAGAAGTCATTCTGTAGCGTAACACACCCTGGCAAAAAGCTCCTGTGTGTTGGTAATGAAGTGGCTCTTGTGAAGGCTGTCAATCAGGCAGATGGAAAGCTTCCTT
The DNA here is from genome assembly GCA_034769265.1 of Remorina albescens. Taxonomy (NCBI): domain Eukaryota; kingdom Metazoa; phylum Chordata; class Actinopteri; order Carangiformes; family Echeneidae; genus Remorina; species Remorina albescens. The sequence goes on from CM068480.1 coordinate 5,244,124, forward strand.
ACTCAGTGTTCAGTGAGGAGACACGCACAGACTGACAGTTTGTTTTGGGTTTCTCAAACGTACGAACATACACATCTATTTTCAGCTTCTCTAGCTGGAGACAAAATAATGAGGCTAACATCCATTTTTTTAAAAAATACATACATTTTGAAGTTTATTCAGAAGTCATGTCAGTAGTGAATTGGGAACAGTCAATATTATTGAAATCCATGGTTACAGCAATCTAGGACAAGGTCTGAACAATGATAATGCGATAGGAGTTAGTTGTATGTGCACTCCAAAGTTTTAAGCAATAAAATCCACGATAGGTTTTCACATACCAACTCAAGTCCCTGTCAATTCAAAACCTACAGGCCCTTTCTTGTTTCATATAAATGGCATTTAATCTAATGATACGTTAATACAAAAAGAGTCATAATCAAATCACATACAAAAAACCTGAAATAAAATCAAATCATATATACAAACCTCTGTACATAGTGGGAATATGAATAAAAAGCGATAGGAATCATACTTTAATGAGCTATGTGCTCTCCTATAGGTGAGAGTGGGTCAGTATTGGAAAGCTGTTGGTTGAAGCTTATCTATCTGAACACAATCTCATGTCATGATTCTTGTGACGTGGCATGTTGTGGGTCGTAGAACAGAATCTACAAATTCAGTGATTACTTGTGTTCAACGTGCTCCCTGTTGCAGAAGGCATCATTGAAAAAAAATCAAGGCAAATGAAAAACTGGATTAAAAAGACGATAAGAGGGGGTGGGCACAGTGAGGTATTCATCTTGTCAAGCTGGGACAGGGAGCGAGGAATGTGTGGGCAAAAACAACCACTATTTGGGAGGAGTGGGGCGGTTACTGTTGATGGTATTTTTGTTGTGTTGTCAGTGTGTTGTTTGGTCCTACTGTCAGCGTCTCTATTCACTGTACAATTCCTGAATCGATGGAGGCCTGTTTCCTGGTGGTCTTGGGGGGAGGTGGAGGTGGGGTCTTGCTGGGCAAAGGAGGTGGAATGTGCTGGAAGATAGGACAAAATAAAAACTTTGAAATCTCAATTTTCTGAAGGTAAGGCAACTTGGCTTTCCACTAAAATCCAAAACACAGTATTAAAAGCTGCCATCACGCCGGAAATGATTGGCAGGTCTTTTAATACAAGAACTGGATTGGTTTACACAATATCTACACAATGTCTTTCAAGACGGCCACTATGTCAGATTACATGTCTCAACAGTGACTTAAATTGTCAGACTCCATATTGAACCTCAGCCGTTTTTATTCATGTTCACTTTTCATCCATGAGTCAAACTACCTTAGTTTACTGAATATCCTCCTTTACATATCCTTTGGACTCTTGAAACTTTGAGACACCTTAAACTCAATTTACTAAATCCAGACAGAAAAAGTCTGAAATGTTTATATCCCTCTCTCCTCCAATGTGACCCTCTCCTAAGACACCTTATTTCACATCAATGACATCATCATGGACTGCAAATAAAAGCAACTGTCACTCAGTCTCAGAACATCTGCTCACACTACATCGCTGTCAGTCTGCTGCCACACTGTGTCTGCTCAGGCTCTGTTTTACTACCTGTCCACGGGCCGTGACAGTGGATAAATAAGATTACTTAACGGACTGGCGAGGCGAGAGGATGGCTAGCGTACACGTCGCTGAGTGTGGAGAGACGAGCCGCTGATTAACAGCTGGAGAGCTCCTGATGGATGTGAGAGGTAAAGTAATCATCCATTCAATCACGTCTGCGCGGCGCGCCAGCTGGAGGGGGGGCAGGTATAAATAACAGTGGGGTGGACGGGCGGGTGTAGGCCCTTGCTGCTAAATGAATGATGCCTACACACTCCTCTGTGACACAGATTATAAAACTGACGCAGAAATGCAGAACCCGCACAAACGTCGATGTAAAACATGCATGGACACGCAGAGACATAAATGGATGCACATTAGCCCGGGATGTACAGGGGAATGAGACAGTGGAGGAGGTTGACCCAAATGTCAACTGTGTGTAGTGGCCTCTTGTTTCATTGTAAGTGCCATGCATCATTAAGGAGCTCCTCTCAGGACTAATTAAAACACCTACCCTTTGATGTGGTGGAGGTGGTGGAGGCGTCGAGGGACTCGTCAAGTCTTGATTATCTAGCAGGTTGCCATAATCAGCGGTGCTTCCTTTCACAGGCAGCGGAGGAGGTGTTTCACCCTTGTCAGAGCAACCCATCCCGTTCAGCTCCAGACCTGCGTGAGAGGGGAGCCCATCAGCAAACCACATTACTGCTTCCAAAACAGCAGCTCTGGGACACAGAGCAGATCACACAACCAGTTCGTTACATTGAAGACTAACTGTATGTTTTAAGAAACAAGACTAAAAATTGATCAAATAAAAAATTAAGGGCAAAAATTTTTTGCACACACTTATTTCAGTATTATCAAGTATGCACTTTGATGCCAAACTGTGGTAACATCACCATGGTAAGAGCCTAAAGATTAGGCAACACTTTAACCCCCATTAAGCATTTAGATCCACTACATAAATATTTAGTTATTGCAGTAATGGGAGGTTAAAGTTAAGTCTTAGCACAAATGTTTTATGAAGTGCCCGTGGAAGACCATGGAAGCACTGACGGTCTAACATGAAGATGCCATCGGTTGTTGAAGTCAGAGTTGCACTATGAGTGGTGTTGCAGTCAGGATACCTCCATTTCTGTTGTGTTGGCAAGATTTCTATTTTTTTTTTTAAACGTGTTTCTTTCATGTCCCTAACCTATCAGAAGGGAAATGCTAAAGGAGAATCCAAAGTCTTTAAGGTTTTAAAGACACACATTTAAACCTCGGAGAACAAAAATGGAGTATGAATTTGGAGTAGCTTCTGTATCACAATGCCGTGAAGTTGAATTCATTTGCAGCGTTAACACAAGATAACACACCAAGCCATAATGTAGATAGTGTAGATAGTGCAAGCTCCAGACTAAAGACAGTCCAACTTTGAGGTTTGTGTGTTTAAATGAGTTAGCATATTGTTCTTACTGGACACGGCATGCAGTGTGCTGAAGGAGAGTTTGCTCCTCGGTGTAATGGGTGGAGGTCCTGGCGAGGGGCAGGAAGAGTTGGATGAAGAAGATGGCGGTCCGGGGGACACTGACAGGCGGCGGTCTACACCCATTTGGTTGAGAACTTGACTCCTTGGTCTCTGAGGCCGCAGGGGGCTGATCTGTGTTATCATATATGAAGAAAGAGGAAATTATCAGAGTGATACATGACTGAGTGCTTCAAGACCGACAAGTCAAGTTGCAATTTACAGCCATGTTTTTCCAGACTAATAACATAAGTCTCTGGACCTTCTTCTACTACTGGACACACAAAGACGATTCTTCCAAAAGATATTCTATCATATCTTTTTATACGGTCCAGCATCTCAAAGGTGTTTGACTGGATTAAGGTGTAGTGAGTTTGAAGGCTGTAGTATATTCAGTGCTGCCTTGTCTCCTTTGGCTCGGGGCATTGTCACCTTGTTCCTGATTTAATTTGTCCCCCTGTCTTAAGTGATTTCTTTGAAGGAACTTAGTAAAATATTATTATGGGTATCTCATAATTATTACCATAGGAGTTCTTGAGCTATGGCCAAAAGTGTTCTGTGAGGCCACAGTAACTGCTGTCTAACACAATCATCACAGTGATCAACAAAACCTTATTGCTTCATTTGAGTCCAAATGAGTGTTTGTGCCAACTTTGTAGAGATTGTCTCAAGACAAAACATGGCGCTTCCTGCAACAGCTGGAGGCACCGTGTTTTCAGCGTTTTCAGCAACAAGATAACAGAGTTACATCAAATTCAGGTGCCAAAATTATCAAAGACAAAAAAGAAGAAGGACAGCAAAAACAAAAGTGTCTGGAATGAGTAAGAATGGGACAGACAGACAATCTGAAAGCATCATGCCTCTGGCCATGGCTGTCACTGATGTGGGGGGATAATAACCTAAATTACACAACATGTCATCAAAAGAGAACTGAAAACAAAATTTTACTTGTGTCAAATGAGTGGAGTCTATGATAAAAAAATAAAAGATAATTTAAAAGAGAAAATTTCTTTCATATTTCCTGTTGGACTGCCTCTTGTGCATCCGAGCACATATTAAGTCGGCTGTTTTGTTTCCCTGGAGGTGAAACCATTTGGATAAATGGGCCTCTTGGGTGGCAATATTTTATTTGTGGTTACAAATAATTGCTTACATGTAAGACTGTGTTCTCCCAGTTTTATCATGGCTTGAATTTGAATATGAAAAGATAATACCTCGGGGCTATTCCACACACCAGGCTACATTAACAAACAACTTTATAATTGGCCGGTCTCAAACAGCCAGCCACAAGGGAGACACTCAAAACAAACAAACAAACAAAAAAAACAAAACAGCACACTTCATTCAGGGAGGAAATTTTGTCTGGGATGTTAAAACACAAAATGTGCCCTTCTTGATTTTCCTTTCTCAAATGGTACATTCAAATTATACTTTCTACCGCTGCTGGGTAACCACCAGAAACCCCTAGGTGCTCTACCCTTGACCCCTGAGGCAGGAAGCTCCTATCACAAGCCAGACGGCTCCAGTGCTGCCAGGGGCCCCCTTTGGATCCCATTCCTATGCTTATCTCAAAGTTGCGAACCAAGGAACATTCCCACTGGGCATGCAGAACACAGTGATACCTCTGCAGTAATAGACACAGCGGGGTGAAGAGGAACATGAGCACGGCAAAGAGGGGGATACGGGGGTGGGAGTTAAAGACATATAGAGTGCAAAGAGAATGGAGGGGGAGTGGTAGTGTGCCAGAAACCTGAGGAGGTAGAATATCAAGGAAAGAGGAAAATAAACAGAAATTGAAAGAGTTGAAGTGAGCAGTAATCTTGCCATTATTTATTTTGTGTACAAATTGAAAAGCCTTTTGAAGTTGTTGATATAAAACAGAAATTATTTGGGCTTAGCGTGAATGTGCTCGGCAATATTTTTGTCAATCCATCGATTTTATCATTTATGTGAACAAACATGGGTTTTTGTGGCACTAAAAGAAAGATCAGAGTTTTCCTATATCTTTGGGAATCATGAATATCCAGGGATCTGCAAGTAACAGTGGGAAAAGGTGCATTACTACAGGGACCTATTTCTACAAAGAAGAAGTACATGGTGATGCTGTCTAAGGGAGCGTGCCAGGCTTGAAACATGTTGCAATCCAGAATAGCTGCCAGTTCAAGCTCTTTTTTCTATTCTTCTTGCTGCTAACAGCTTCCCTATTTTTTTCTCTTTTTCAACTATGAATATCCATGGCAAAAACAGGAAACGAGAACACGAAAATGGAAAAGGATCCAGGAAAGCAACAGAAAGAAAGCTGAGGTAAAAAAAAAAAAAAAGAGAAAAAAATTAAAAAATAAATACCGTCTCTGAGAGTATGACAGCTTCAGTGGGCTGCAGTTGGATTTCTGTGGTTTTCATCTCCTTATCAAAGATCTCCTGGTGCTTACTGTTCCTCTTCTCCTTCTTCTTCTCTTTGCGCTCCCTCTCAGGTTCGTCGCGGTCCAGCTTGTCCTGAGACTTAGTGTGTAGCTTCTTTGGCAGGAGAGGCTCCAGGGCAAAACTGAATCAAGGATAGCATGAAACTGGTCCAATCAGAGTACTTTTTATCAGTCATTTACTGGCTTGAGAGGCAGGGCAGAGTCGAGTAACTTTAATACCTTACAATGTACTTTGAATTCCTTACAATATACAGATTCGTACCAGAAAAAGCGTATTCCCACACGAAAAGCATGCATTAACACTGTCGTTTATCTTGACTCCAGTAAGAAGATCAAAACTGAAAAAATAATATAATAGCACAAATGCCTGTAGTAAAGATTTATAATCCATCTTTATGAGGTTAAGGAAAACCATATATATGGCATTTTCTGCCCTAAAGAATTGTGAACCAGCTGTTACCCGTCTGAGCCAGGCCTGGAGGGGGAGTTGTCAGAGGAAATGGAGGTGACCGAAGCCACTGACAGCGGCCTCTGGGAGGAGGGCATGGTGAAGGAGCGCACCATGGAAGGTGGGCGAGGGCCCCGCCGCTCGTCTGCTGCCGGCTGACACCACAGAGAAATACATTTAGCGTGAGTGTATCCGGTTCCCTTTTTTTTTTTTTTTTTTTGGTTTAATGCTCTGACAGAAGAGTGAAAATGATCTTGTTCTGTTATCTGCTTTACTTGACTTTACTTGTAGCTTCTAAGTGTTTACTGAGTTAGTATGCTAGAATTCACAAATTAGAGCCAAAAAGTTAACATAAAAGGATATGTTCTTTTGATAGTGGGATTGCACATGTTTTCCTGATGTCATTACTTATCCTGGAAAAACACTTCAAAACCTTGACCATTCAAAATAATCTGTGTGGTTTCTTAGTCGGCTAGCCTCACAATGTCCCTGCTGCTACTGAACAGTTTGAACAATAGCCGTGGTATCTATTATGAGAGACAGCACGTGATGGATATTCTGAATGAGATTCAGCACTTTGTCATGTTGGACACAGAAACTGAACTGGTGAAGGTCATGACAAGTATTAATCACTAAGATTATGTATATTACAGAGCTCCAAGCTGATCAAACGTACCAGTTATGGGAGAAGAAAGGAAATTCTGGTGATATAACTAATTTCTGCTGAAAGAGGAAAAAGCGGCACTAACAATGAACCTTTTTACATTAAAAAGAGTCTTTTGAAGCGGAGAAAGGGGCCATCACACATCCGACAGGATAACCTTATTATCACACACTGGAAAGTGATGGATTTTTTCTTGTTGGAAAGGTCACTACCCTCTCCCTTAAATTGAGCAAGGGCCTCTTTACCTCGGGCAAGATTGAAGGAAAAGCTTGGCCCAGCAAAAATTTTATCTGTAACGGAGGGGAGACATGGCAAGTAGTCCCCACCAGCACATCCCTGGACTGACGCACATGTGCTGCAGAAGAAACTCAACACAGAGCCTTTCTCTATCCGCCCTACATACATAGATATACACCAAGTTAGACAACTGTTGAAGGATACTGTGTGTATATCTGTTCTATATTCAGGTTTTTTTTATAAAGGAAAAAGAAGGAAATTGCATAGCTAGCCACTTTTCCCTCAAAAATGATCTTCATCCAGGCTGCTTCATGTATTGGTCTAATGTTGCATCTCTGGAAATGAACTAGAATGTTTTGAGGTGGCTTTATCTTGAGGTTAAAGACTGACTGACTGTTGGACTCACTGAGTTGTTCAGCGTTCCTGTTGAGTGCCAGTTCAAATTAATGTTTGCAATGAGCTTCCATTGGCACCGAGGCGAATGTTATTATGGAGTAACCATCTTCCTCCTTGGTCTGTGACTTTAGCTTGAAGGACTTTTTATTGTTCCAGAGAATAACAGTGTGCTCAGTGTTAGTTGTCTCAAAATTATCAACCTGTTTATCTTCCATGAGGCATGTACCATGGTCATGGATAGTCCCAAATAACATATTGTGAATGTCTTGAAAATCTGTTAGTTCCTTTGTGGCTTTAATAGTGGTGAAGTTAGCCCTCTCCCAACCGGGTTCCATACTCTCTAGATTGTGTTGAATGTTAGTATTTTCTTTCTCTTTTTTTTGGATGTATTTAAAGTTTTTCATTAACAGTTTCTACCCTCTAAGTCACTTTAGTTTCTACTGAGAGAAAAAGAATGGTGAAAATTATGAGTTGGGTGTCAGCTGTGTTACAGAGTGCGTCAGATGCTATAGAAAGGTCACAAACAAGTAAAAGCTCTTACCAGGGTCTTTACACCATATTGTTTCTCCACCTTCTCCCGCAATTGCTTAAAGCAGGCCTCCATGCGGTCATGGAAAGGCCTCAGTGCCTCTGTGACCTTCTCTCCATGGATGCGAACACCCTCAGCAAGGTGCGGAATCTGTCGGAGCACAACAGCAGCGTAAGAAACCTTTATCCCACGTCGCCTGGAGAGATGTGAGGTTAGCTGCATGCTGGTTTTGAACTGGTCTGAGGAATAAGCTACTGATCCACCATAAACACAATTTCAAAGCACATAATCTTTGAACCAATGGCTGTGCATACACAGCATGAGCAGCAAATGCACATCTCTTTGAGTGTCAGTGGGCACCGAGGGGGAATATCACTGCAGCCTTACCCAGGTGGAAGTACACTACACAAGAGAAAGCCGTTGCCATGATACACCTCCACTCACACCCTTCCTGCCACCACCAAAGTCCACACTTATAAATACGGTGCTAAGATGACATGTATGGGTATATACAGCATGTGGTAGAATATTTTTCCTCCCCACCTCTGACGCAAATAAAGTCGCTATTCACCCTTTCAAGCACAGCTGCCTCTCCTTCTGAAGGCAGCTAGTAACAAATCTTAAAACATAGGAGAAGCAGAGAGAGTGAGAGGCACACAGGGGAAGTATGAGGGAGAGCCTGGAACTGGTAAAAAACAAACAAACAAACAAACAAACAAAAAACTGTAATTAGTAAACTCCAGTGCCATAGTGAGAGTCAGCAAGCTCTGCTGACTAAATCTGGCAAGAAGGGAAAGTGTTATGCCTTGGGGAGTTAAACACACAAGTTAAGGTTATTGGGTTTGTTTTTCCCGCACAAGCTGGTGTCTCTAGGTGGCATGCCATCTTTGGCTGTGGTAAAGCACAGAAGAACCGCACAAAAACTTGCCAGAGACCTGCAGAGATGTTACAGTCATCTGTGGTAATAGCAGACCTTTTATTCCCCCCTAGCAACTGTAAAAATACTCGCTGGCTGTCTCGCTGCTGCAAGTGCGAAACACTGTTTAACATGAAACGAAAACAGCTTATGCTTTTATGCTTATGAATAAGTGAAAACAAAGACACAAATAAACCGCACTGGAGAGAAGTTAATTCAAACATTTGTATTAATCTGTCAGAGTGATGGATTTGCACTTTCATTAAACAAATTGAGCAAACACTAAAATTCAGTGTGCATCTTGTGCCTCATTTTAAGAACAGCAGCTTTTACACCAAACATATTCACTGAAGCCCTGAGCAAATGGAACAAAGAATCTGCTCTGAGTACGAGGAAGTGTGTGAAGTATCTGGCCTAGCTGGACCAATAAAGAGAAGACTGTTTGTTTTTGTGTGTGTGTGTGTGTGTGTGTGCGCGTGCGGTCAAACTCCCAATTCCCAGGAGCCTGCTTGGCTTTCTTGGCGGGCGAACTGCCCCTCCACAGCAGGCTACAGTAAGAACTGACTTCACCCTGCTGGAACACAACATCAGTTCAATTTTGTGATGCAACCTTTTGTAATAATCTCAAATGGTGCATGTTTTATTTTATCAGAGCTTCAACGTGATGGGGGGGGGGGGGGGGGGCTCATCATTAACGAGGAGAGAGATTTGCTAATGCAGAAACACATCTGTAATGTTGTTGATGGAAAACAAGGATTGTTTCAGGCTGTCATACTGCATCCTATGATGGGAGAAGTGCACAGTTAGCAGATCAGCTAGAAAAGATCGTGATCGTGCTCGTGAAACCAAGCTATTTCACTCAATGAATGTTACTTACTGTGTCCCACAAAACCAAAGCTTTAGCACTGAAAGATAATTGAAAGCCGACCCTGCAAGGATTTTCCGTGATATTGAGTACCTTCATCATCACTGCTGGGACAGTCAAGAGGAAAGAGGAGCAGAGAGGACGGAGGGAGAAAAAAAAGGGGGAAGGAAAGGAGAAAGAGGGGAGGAGGGTTAGGAATGAGGGAAGGAGGGGGGAGGGGACAAAGTGTTGTGAGACAAACAACACAGAAAAATCATTGTGAGATAAAAAGAAATTAAAAGTAAGTAAGTAAATAAACAAATAAAGAGAAGAAGGGGGACAAACAGTGGCGAGAGTGCAAGCTGAGGCAAGATTCACGTCTCCCAGGATACCCACATCTTTTTATAGACCTTAGCATGATTGAGTGCAACTGATGGGCGGCATGGCAACAGAAATCTGCTTGGCGGCTGCATGGAGATAAGCCTATTGTGGAAGACACTGAGAATCAAGGTTGTGAGCACAGACATGCAGACAGTTGCATTCCTTTCGTAGTTTGATTACATATAAAATCTAATAAAAGTTCTTATTCCAGTCCAGAAGGTTTATGATTTTGGATATCAGTAAGAGATATTATCGCATCCGAACTCATGTTAATATCACTTAATTAGACAGTTGAATCTCGCATTGATAATATTCAATATCCAAGCTAACAAAAGAGTCACAATGCATGATGATAAAACTAGAACTACTGCCTCGTGGTGGCACAACCCTGTCAACCAGTCAGGATTCAGGAAATATAGTCTCAATCTCCTCCTCTGTTGCTGAGTTATATCATTCATCGTGAGCAGGCGTATTTTAGCAGAACTTTATGATGTCGCACTGAAGTTAACCTTTGACTGTTTGGATAAAATATGCCTTCAAGTGATATCACTGTCACTGTATCATATTAGACATTTGCTTAAAATAAAATAGCATATTAACTCTTCATATGGCCCAAAACATGTGAGGTCACAGTGACTTCACACAAATGTGAAGGGATTCCCTTAGATATTACATTCATGGACAGAGGGCAGTCCGTCCACAGCTGTCATCACCGTGGGGGCATAAAAATGAGAAAAAGGAACACTAATACGAGGAGCCTTTCTTTCCTGGTAATGAAAAGCTATATCAGTGTTTGGGTATCACCACTCAATATAAAACTGTAGTTCAGACAAGCTGAGTGTATGGCAGGTAGTTTCCAAATACAAGGCATTCAAAGAAAAAGAGGCTGTAACATGAAGTTGAGCATGTAAGGGTTTAAGAATTACAGATTTTTCCTGTGATTTTGTGGATCTAATGGGTGTGAAAATGTGGCAACACATTTGTGTCGGGTAGCCAGGAGAAAGAGTCAAATGGGATTCTTTTTTTTTCTATTGTTCTCATATTGTTTTCCTCCGTTGGCTGAGGGCCTCACACATCAACTATGGTGTATGCCATCGGCTTAGACAGCCAGTGATTCAGTTAGGTGACTTCTCACTATTAAGTGCAACCGGCTGTCACTGCGCAAGCAATGGTGAGCCATATCTGTCCATGTTAACACACGTTCCTCATCATATTTCCATGTAACTCTTCTAAACTACACATCCACCTTTCAAGCTACAATTTGTAGTCATGCACCAGTGAGTTATAAGTGAGTCCCCCGCCCCATTTTTAAACAGGCATCCTTATCAGCTTCCAAGAAGTATGAAAGGCATCAGTTTAAACCCACTGTTCTTAAACTGAACCCTGTCTGTCCCTTCACAGTGACCCCATGGAGAGAGGGGACAGCCACGGTACCTTTGAGATGCATGGAACGAAGGCTCTGATCAAATATTAAGACCATTCATGACATTTCATGAAGGTCACCAATGTCTTTAAAACATACACAGCCAGTTGTGAGCCGGAGAGAGACTATTGAGCAGAAAGACTGTACAATGTGTGACATGAAGGTATCAAATGCACAAGTAAATTGATCTTTCAGTTACCCTTGCCAACTTTTAATAGTCTGGATCACGCTACAGTGAGACGTTTAAGATATTAATTTAGGCATCTGTCCAAAGTGATTATGAATTAAAAAGAGCTAAATATATTTCTGCTGCTCTCCATAGTAAGTGTCGGTGATGATCGCACCAAATAATGTGAAGTCAGATACTTTTAAAGGCTTAGTTGAAAGAATATGAAGGATGTTTTTAACCTGATGCAGCTGCTAAGATAAAGCACCTTGGTGGGACTGGACAACAGAACCGCTGCTAATTAGTATGCTGGATTGTGGGAGGATGATGATTTCAAAATTGCTGTGTAGTTAGTATCAATTTTCCTTCAAGATGGTTATAAAAATCATTGGTAGACCTTTAAGGTAAAATGTTGTTGAGCATTATTAGGCTGTCAGATATAATGTATTTTTGCCATTTGCTTCTTTCCAGAAGTGATGAACCACCAAAGTTTATTTTTAGGCTAACTTCAGCTCCTTTGCCAACAACATCAGACAGTTTTCTATCTTTTCCCAAGTTCACATTAATGTTGAAAAATGAATAAGTAAAAACTATTGTAGGAACTAGTGTGGAAAGGGTGATTATAATAGAAAAGAACTTCCTTACTTCTGAAGCAGAATAACTACACACACAGCATCACAAATTACATCAAGATTGTAGACTGCAGTGTCAGAGGCAGGGAGGCAATATAAGACTGGTGTATTTCTGTTGTGATCATATCAAGACAAAAGGTTTCACAGACACAAAAGAACTTAGATTCATATTCAGAGGAGTTCTACCAGAGGTGTAAAGCACAAAGATGACCTATTTTTCAGCAAATCAGAAAGGAATAACTATTGAAAAGTCAATTAATTTTCCTTTTTCCTTATGAGTAGCAGGCAGCAGACAGGAAAACTTATTGTATATGAACTCAATCTCAGGGTGAACAACAAGGCAGGAAGCCATGACATCCAGTATTACGGGTGACCTTTAGTTTACAGCTGGATTTAGGAGGGAGCAATAAAAGAAGCCAAACAAACTGCAGCAATGTGAGATCCCAAAAGGGAAAAAGTTTGTGTCATTCCTGAAGACAGACAGGGAGGCCAGAAGTTTTATATTCAAGGACAAGCTACAAATAAGCTGAAGATCTGTTGAGTGTCACGACATGTCATTTCACAGGATGTGCTGTGATGTATTCCAACAAGGTGTGCACATGTACATTTCTTCTTCCCGGCTGTGTGTGCACTTCAGACTCAGTCAGGGTGCAGAGCTCACAAAAAATGCCAATACTGATCTCTTGCTGTCTCCTCACGCAGCAGCACTCTCCCTCTCTCCCTCCCCTTATTCCGCCAAACTCTTTAACACACTTTTCTTCTGCTCACTTCAATAACTGTGACTGGATGCTCTTACCGGTGCACACAAAAGTTTCTAAGATGATATGATACATCAGCTGTAACCTTTCAGAGTGATTTTTTTTGCTGGAGCTTCAGTGCTTAAATGAGGTTACAGCATTTCAGACATAAATGCCATATTCTATAGAAGTGAATGAGTGTCCTAAAGCACTGTGTGCTCATAAGGAGCCTGGTGAACTGCCTGGTGTCCAGGCCTTTAGTGGGTACTGTGTGGCTTCCAAATTTATGTTGAGGACATCCTTAATTAACTCTGTCACTTGAATTATATAAACCATAGTTACTTACATTAAAGGCCACTACAGTTTCAGCACCTGAAAGGTTATGTGAATAGCCCAAAGCAAATTCACACAAATTAAGTTCAATTATACTTAAAGGGCAACTGGCATAAAGGCACATTTTCATGCTTCTCAAGCTCCTCCAGTCTTTTGAATACCTCTAGACTGAGCCTTTCTTTACACAAAAAACATGTCATCTTTTAAAGTAAACAGGTGTATGATTTATGCTGAGCTGGTCATGACACTTTTTCTTGAGCCCTGACGTCTTATGAGAGACAGACAGATGCTTAAAAAACTGGAGTCTCACCTGCCAAGCGATAAGGTCCTTCAGTTTCTCTATCTTTTCAAGGTCCTCTGGGTGTTCCTGCATGTACTTGTCATTGAAGAAGGCCTGGGGAAGTGGGAGGAGAGATAATGGAGTGAGTTTGTTTGCATGAAAGGGGGCAAAAACTTCAGAAATATGTGGAAGAGTTTGTGATATCAATGAAATTAAAGATGAAGGATAAAAGATGAATGACTCAACAGACAAAGCAGTGGGAGGGCCGTTTAGATGAGAAATATTTTGTTAAGATATCCATCTGTCCTCCACCACCTGCATTATTTCACTGAGATGAAGGGGTGACCTGAGAGCAAAGAATTCTTGTTGCACTTCTGCACTTTCTCTGAGTGATACGGCATCATTTCACTCAATGAAAATGAATCTATTCCAGGTGCTGATATGGAAAGACTATGAAGCGCTTTTTTAAAATCATCAAACAGAGTAAAAAGAGTTAACCTTTCAGCACTGGTTGCTGGTGTTAGTGTGATTGGAGTGTTCAGCCAGTAAACCAGTGAGAATACTAGAAAGGTGATGAAAACCAGGACTCAGTGTAAAGAGTTGAACTTTTCAAATGAGAGGAATAAAATATAAAAAATACGACTCAGACCAAAATAAAAAAAAAAGAGATTAATGACTTATGCTGTTGAGAGGTAAACAATATAGGAGTGAGCAGTCCAAAGTCTAGTGATTAAAATATAAACGCTGATGGCAAGAGAGCTGCCAGGATCTGAAATATGCATGAGATTATGATTTGTTTTCAAAGCATGAAATCAAGCCCAGGAAAAATATGGTTGAGTTTCAAATATAGTTGGATATATTTGAAATTGATGAAGTGTATAATTACCTTATTAGTTTGATGAAATAATCTCAAAGTGCATCCTAGTTTGTATAGAAACTTAGATATAACTACTCCCGCCAAGGTGAAAAGTCAGATTTTACTCTCACATTAGCTCTTCTTCAATTTAAATGCGAGGTTAGATGCCTGATGTCATTCTCATACTTTATGTTAGAAAATGAAATATGTTAAGAAAACATTTTGGGAAAGTGCTTATTTGCTGAGGTATGGATAAGTAGAAAAATACTTCTCTCATGCCACAGACTTGTTCACTTTAGTGGAGCTAATATAGAGACTGAGGATGACAGGAAAGAGTTAGCCTAGCGCTAATAATATATATAGCAGATTTCAGTGTACACCTGAAGAGTGACTTCTCAATAGACATAGCCAAAGTGGACTTTTCCAGGACATTTTCAGAATGAACCAACACGTTCCCATCTGTCAAAGTCCGATAATGAATAAGTGCAGTCTATATCCCAAAATAGGACAATGTTAAAATAAATTGCCAGGTTATCACAATATTTTCTGGGGCCAATTTACTTTTGGTTCCTCGTTTTCCAGGATGTGAAGAAACTCTGCCGTCATCTGACTTTCAGTAAAAAAGCAAATAAGGGGACTTCTAAAAAATCTCAAACTATGATTTTAAGGGTCGTGCTTGTGATCAGACAATCGAGAAACTTTCATGTTGCCTACCTTCTCATAATTGGTAAAACCTCCCATGACAGCGGGGTCCACAATCCCATTCAGCAGCATGGAGAGGGGGTTGATGGGAAGGTTGGGGTCTGTGAGATGCCTCTGCACCATGCTGCTGATCTTCTCATTGGTCAGCTGCATCGTCTCGATGGCGTTTTCCAGTGGACTGATCTCTTCCTGCACAGCGGGGTTAGTGAAGGTATCACCAAATATTTTCAGCAATTGGTACATAGACACATATATCACTACTGATGTTTCTGGTATCCCAACAACAAAATGGAAATGGTTTTTTTGCCTTCGCCAACTAGGGAGCGGTTATTAGAAGATGGGCCTTGGAACTCTTAACTAAACACATAAATCATGTAGGATAGAGAAGCAATGAATCATTTTTCATTGTGCCCATATATGAACCTGCTACTGTCAAATGAAGATGGATCGTGTGTTAGTGTAGGGGAATTTCAAATCCCAAGTCAACAAAAATGATTGGCAATGCAGAGAAAAGATGAATAAAACACTTGGAAACGCTGTCATGACTTCCACTTGTGTGCAAGCAAATTACAGCTTAGTACTTGTAACTCTGCAACATAGAGGGAATCTCATTACTTTGGACGAAACCCCCCCTACCCAAAAAGAAAACAAAACACAACAACAACAAAAAAACAATCGCCTTCTTGCACCTTGCTGCTATGAAAGATGAGTGGATTGTTGAGTAAATGTCAGATTTAGACCCCAGCCAAAAGAGATAAGATGTTGTGCCAAGGAGACAAATCTCCAATCTGTGCCGGTATGTCTCAGGCCAGTGTGATAAAAAGCATTGTCAGATGGAAGGCTTTAGCCTGGTGAATCTCAGCCCAGTCATTAAGCTTTAAATAGAGAGTCTGACCTCAGGGACCTGGCCTCTCCCTGGCTCATCTGGAGGGCAAGCTGCTCCTGACAGTATGTTCCAACCCAGCCTGAAGGGTTCTGCTTGGAATTAGTGTGGCAATGAAAAACAACACTTCACTAAATGCAATCGGGAGTTGGGGGATTGATGCAGTATTTTTTTGTGAAATGGCTGTTGATGCAGCAACCAGAAGGACCATTGTGGTAAGTTAAATGCCCAAGCTGGGTCGGTGAGAAGGCGTCATGGGATGCTATTTGACGGCTGTGATTGTATGGGAAACAGACTGTAGTAAACACTCTGCCCCTGCAAAAGCAAGATGTTCCTCTTCTTAAACTTTTCAAAACTACAGACATAAAAGTGACTAATCAAGTAAACTGACAAATAAAAAGTAAGTGGTTGTAGAGTAGTTTGCAAAATTACACTAAGTAGCACATTTTCTTTGGGCCAAAATAATGAGACATTCAAAGGTTAAGTACACTGATGCTGGAGTGTGCTTTTGTGCTCCCACTTATAATTCTCTATAGCCTCTCGTATGACAAGACAACATCTGGACCCAAAATCGGGACCAGCACTTTAATTAGACAAACAGCTAAGGTGATTAGAAATAATGTGATCTCAGTGAGATACAGGGGAAATGTGCCGATTCCAAGACAGGCCAACTTCTTATCAACAGGGTCTCCAATGAGAAATGCAGGTAATTCTATTAGGAAAAAATCAGCAGAGGGAGAGCTGAACTCCAATCCAGTTGCATTTCTGCTGTGTAGCTATTTTCAGTGGAAACAGGCTTTAAGGAGTTCTTGGTGAATCGATGTGGCCCCTCGAGCAGAGATCTGAATGTGCCCTGTCGTTAGTCCAAAGAGCAGCACGTCTGTGTGTGCACAGCTGTCTATACAGTTTAAGTGGTGGGATTGTATCGATTTCCTCCGAGCAAGGCTGCAGATCCTCATCTGATTAGGGGCCCTGGCTGGCACACAAGTGTTCCTCAGACTCACCGTTGAGACCGACTTCACCTCAAACCAGCGCAGGATGCCAGGAAGTTTGTATGCCGTCGTATACGTGGTCCTCTCAATCCACATGTTCTGTGGACAAAATGACAGAAAATTAAAACCTGGGGAGGAAAAAAAAAAAAAAGAAAGAAAGGAAAACAGCACAGAAATCCTCTCAACGAGATGAGCACTTTTCGTGCCAAACCACGTTGAAACAAGTGAGGACTGCTGTTGCATGAATTTAGATGATGATGTAATGGTTGTTCATTAAAACTAATTGAAGGATTGAAGGTTTGAAGGTGGGTTGCTAGGAAGGACGTGTCCACTAGCTCCTTGCTGAACGACAGCTCATTAAGGCTCACTCACACACAAACTAAACAAGAAGGAATCGCCTCTAATACTTTAATAATCATGGAGCTCAATTGAGGACAGAAAAACCTGCAGAGGGGGAAAAAGTCACCACTAAAGATTATGATTTTCTTTGCAAGAGTTTCAGTATTTAAAACTTTCTTATCAGCATGTCAGAAAAAAGTAAAAGTAGGTAACCAGAGTCAGCGTCACAAAACACAAAAACGTGTACGATGACATGTTTAATAAATTTGACAAACAAAATATGTTGTATGTAGCAGAAGATATCCATCAACTCATTGTTTGGATAAACAACATTACAGAGTTAGTCTGAGGTAAATACATTATACTGCTCTGCTGACGTGATGCTACAGTAAACTTACGAGGGGTAGGCAAGCAATGTATTTAATTTGTCTCTCTTGCCATTTGCAACCTGGATCCTGAGTGCGCACAAACAAAACATAATTCATTAGATGTACTAAAAGTCAGAGCTCAACAGTGGCACTAGATGTAGATCACTGCCAGCCGTTTCATTTCGTCTGGATCTCCTTGTTGGCAAACACTTTTCCTGCATTTGAAAATAAAAAATAAAAGCTAAATAAACTCTCATGTATACCTCTTCCTTCGTGTGAAATGTTCTACCCATGTAAATGAGAGCTCTGCCACACAACTTTCATATACTCAGCCGGAAAAGCCTAGAAGAAGGTGTGGAGCCTACATCAAACAATAATCCAGTTGCATCCTATAATGAATTAGACAATGTGGTGGAGAGATACTGAGACAAACAAGCAGATACATGATCAAAACAGGTCAAAAGGAAAAGCTCTTTTCAGGAGACTTCTCATTGGGAAGTTTTTGGGGTGTAAGTTACGGACGAAAATAAAGAAAAATCTTATGAAATCTGTGTTTACCTGCTCTAGATATCAGCTGTCATTTCCAAAATATGGGATATAACTACATCAGTTGCTACCTGCAGCCTGTTAATCTGCTCTAAATCTTACTGTTGGGCACATCATGTATGTACATGGACCGTAGATGTTAAAATATTTGATATCATAGTTCAGCACTAAATACCGTTCATGATTAAATTGATGAACTGTCTTCATCAATTTTTCATTCACATGCACAAGTTTTGTTAGGAATGTCTAATATGAATAAGTTATTCAGAAAAATTAAATAAAGAAGGCAGTTCATGGCAGCAAAAAAGAAAAAAACAAAACAAACTGTAATTACCGCAAACTCATTGTCGGGGTCCTTCTCTCCTTTCCTCACTGGCCTGGAATACTGGAATTTATGGACTTCATTTACTGTGTAGAAGCTGTGGAGGGAGAAAATCAGCACCTGAGTAAATTAAAACTGTTATGGGAGATCCACAGCTTGATTCAGAGGTTGATTGCTTTGCTCCAGGTCAAACACCAGACAGGCATGCTCTGCCAGCAAGCATTTAGGATGTTGATTCTGACACGACGTCCGACACAAAGGCTCATCTACATGGAAAATAAATCAAAATCAATGGCGGCGGCTGAAGTTGGCCCCACGTGTCGGACATGTAGGGAGGCTGCAGTGTACGTGACAGAGGCACATGACCAGTGGGCAAATAAGGTTAATAGAGTTTTCGCATTTTCAAGATGGCGGAGCATATTAGTTGTGGGAGCAACTACATGGACGCATTTTTCACTCTAATTCAAATTCTCACATTCATTCCTCTTTGGGGATGTAAGTACAGATCTATTTTCCTCTCACGCACTGCCTTTTTCAACTCCTGAAAACCATGCCATAAGGTTTAAAGAGCATTTTCCAACATTATCAGTACACCCTTATGAATAAAATATTATGTCAATCTGTGCTGTTCCAAATATACTGCCTTTTTATGTTTTAGTGGCCGCAAAATTGCGTACAAATGGGCTATTACAATTGAACTTTTTCTACTTATGTTAAAGCACTAAACAAAGATTTTGTGACATTCAAATTCATAAATAAATTGTCACCCTGGAGGTTGAGCCACTTACTGCATAATACTAACCGTGAGATGTTCCCTTCTGTGACTTGTCACATGGGGCAGCACATAATTTAATGAAACATGATGAGACCCAACCCCGAAAAAGCAAAGAGAGCGAGATGATGAACAGATTAATAAAGAGGCTTTAAATCAGCTGTACAACCCCAATTAAACCTTTTACATGTCATTAGCTGGCAGGCTACAGATGACGCAGCAGCCTGGCCTGGACAAAGCAAGGTCAGCAGGGGATGTGCTCTGCCTGCTGCTGTGACCCTTTGGCTCAAACAGCTCAGTCTCATTGCTATGCAACGCTGGTCTTTTTACACTGAGTGAGAGAATAAATGAGAGAAATTAGAGAGATGGAACAGCGAGAGAGAGAACTGCGAATGGCACAGTGTGAGTTGGGAGAAAGAAAGAGAGTAGGCAGAGAACGACGGACGGACGGAACACTTATGAGGAGCAGTCCAAACATGGCTGTCTAATCTGGGATATTAACGTAGTTACATATTCCGATCAGACACAGTTAGCAAATACGCCAACAGGCTACTGAAGGGATCAATGCAGGCGGATGCGCCCAATGCTGCAGGCCTGTGATAACATCAGTGCCCAGGTATATTTGCCTAAAGGTTTTTCCAAGTAAATGTCTTCTTTTAATTATGTCCATTGATGCGTTGTGTGGCATATCAAAGTGAATTTGCACAGCTGAGTGATGTGGTGTGTGGCTGGTGTACAGATTGGGCAAACAAGCAGGAGTGCTGGAGGCCCACTGTTTGCTGTGGCACCCAGTGCACAACACAGAGGTATTAATGATGTCAGAGAAACGATGTTGTACTTGGCACAGTGACTAATAGCAGATGGCTGTTGCAAGTTAATAGAACACAAGAACCGCAAAAAGGTCAAATGCTATTTGTTCTACAGAGATAAACATTAAAATCAAGATTGAATCACCTTCACCACAGTGGTCCTCAACAAGCTGCACTCAAAAAAAAAAAAAAAAAAAATCAAACCAAAAACAGAAACAGAAAAAACAAAAACAAATGCTCTTCTGCATGCCATACAGCTTTCTAAATTGTTTGAGTTTGATTGAGGAAAGTAATTTGGCCTTTGCTGGATTGAAATGCATGTTGTGTGACTGAGTGACAGTTTCTGTAATTGTAAAGAAATTAATGTGCGTGGCACCGGGATATCCTGCTTACCTCACTATTTGCTCGGAGACGGGCTTGTTTTGGAACTTGGCAGGCAGGTCTAGAATGGGCTTTACCGTGAAACACTGGAGGTCTTCAGCGGGAACATCAAGGATATAATTGAAACCGTTGCACATTACTTTGTGCCTGACAATAATTTTTTATTATTATCATTTTTATGTGAAGCAATTGTCTAATAGAATAATTACATAGAAATAATGAAAGGTAGTCTACTGCATCTAAACATATGAACTCATTAGTCCATATGTGATCTTGATTTTGCATACATACATATTTATTTGGCACTTTCTCTGCCTAATAACGTCTTTCCAACACACACACACACTCAGACATCGATGACATATTGTAGGCAATTTGGGATTCAATATCTAACTAGAGCTAATTTAAAAATGCAAACAAGCATATACCTATAACCATTAAAAACGTATTTCCATTCATTGTGCACTTGCAACAACCTGATGGATCTTTACAAACAGCTGCTCTGAAAAAGAAATGTTTAGGATACACTGTCCAGACGAACACTTGGTGTCCTCGCTAGGTGGTGTGGTCGTCTTCATCTTCTCCGCATTGGGAAACTGTGTGAGGAGACGTGCTTCGAAATCCTCTCTGCGCTCGTATTCCTTCCCACGGTAGATGAACATTTTGTTCTGAAGGACAATAAAGAAAAAGAGTGGGACTTTGTATGTACATAAAGGCAGGAACACAATCAAGCAAGCTGCTGTGAATTAGCTCATATTACGTGGACATAAGGGACATTGTCCCTGTTTTTATGAATATGGCAATGGTGACAGCATATATTTTCATTTCATAGCCCATTTCACAAGATTAGATCCAGTAGCTTAAATTCATTCTGTGGTGATTGTAACAGATGTAGGACAATGACAAAATTGTAGCATTAAAAGAAAGTTACACGGATGAGAAAAGCTTGGCCCAGCTGCTGTGGTTGGGTCAAAATACATTATCATAATATTCATATTAAATACTTAGAAATGAGGTTGACAGGAAGTTTTTGGCACAGATTGGGTGATTAGTCAACCCCAGCTGAGTTCAGGACAGGCTCGCCTGGGGAGAGGACTTCTGCTTTAGGGAAGTGACAGACTACAAACTGCCGCTCCCACTTTGCTGGGGGCTGCTGTGAACCTACAGCCAATGATGACACCACTGTAAAGGTTCAGACATCTGACCGTGTTACACATCGGTTTGGTGAGATTATGGCAGCTGACCATAAGGATGGTGCCCCATTCACACCCTCTTCACATCTCACAGGCTTGATCTGCTTCCGGAGACGATCATGTTGTACATCTCTCTTTGAAGGCTTTCTGTGAACTATCAGCTTCATTCATTCTCTTAACTGGAATGTTATGTAGACCGAAAGTCTTATCTGGGGAGATAAGACCACCAACCATCACTGCACATTAGTACAGAGACACACAGCAGCCCGAGGTTCATGCATACCACACACATTTCAATTCCCATATTAATTAAAGGAACTGCAGCTATGGAATATGCCCAGAGCTATTACCCGCTTTTTTTCAAATTTGATTTGACAAGGAAGTTGACTAAGACATGTTGATTTCTATAGTTATCTTACAACTACAGGAGATTTAGCTCAGTCTGTCTGACAGTGCGTTGCTGCAGTTTTTTAGCTGGTGAGCAACTGGGCCTTTTCATTGTTTCCTCTAAATTCTACACATCTGGTCAAGGACCCCTAATCTTTTCTTTGCTCATCACTACATACCATATTTTTATTCGTAAGAGAACATCAGACTTACGTTAGGTTGCAGAATATTCCAGTCATGAACACAAATACTTCCCACTTCTCACTTTTGTTAGCTTTGAACACACATAGCAAAAAATGCCATAACTTGGATAATAATTCAGGGTAAAATGCAATTTTCTCTCTGTGTTGGTGAAAATGGCAATTGATACACTTAAGAGACAATGGAGCAAAAGTTCATATAACTGTGATGTTGAATTCAAATACACACTCTCCACAGACAAGATTTAAGATCCTTGGATATTCTGGAAACAAGACTGGAAGATTTATGGGTATTGTAATATGTGTAATGTATCAGGTGGATGTCTACAGGAAGACTAGTACAGTATCAATTTTTAAAACCTCTAGGCAGTGACAGAAAGAAGTCTGTAAAATCTAGTAGATGCTTCCTTTCAATCTGCTGCAGAATCAGATAAGCTTTAGTCAGATAAAAAAGGTCATTTTGTTTCACTCCAAAACAAAAAATAAATGATATGAGAACAGCGCACACAGAGTGGTCCTTAAAATGTATGAGCTGGGATGTTGCTCACCTCTTTCCATGCACTCAGGGGTCTGTCTGAGAAACATTTGGAATGATCAAACATGGCAGCTCATATCCGAGCATCTCCAAATGTCACATGTTAGGATACATATTTCAAACCAACTTTCACACACCCTCAGCTGCTCTTTAAGCTGAGAGAACACAGGAAACTCAGTATAGTGGTGAAGTTGGGTTTAGGACTGAGAGGAGAGGAATATGCTGACTGGATGTAATGGAAGGTGAACAATTGTAGTGATATATCTTTGAAATATTCAGAATACCTTTTACATAAACGTAAGGGCTGAAAGCAACTGCAGATTCTTTACAAAGCAGACAAATACAACAGGGGCTTTCAGCCATGTTTCTAAGCTGGATGATGAGCAATTGTGACTTTGTGTTGTGTTGTGTTTTTCAATTAGTAACTTCTTCAGTGTTTAACCTCATTAACAACTAATAAGTCATACAGTAAACAGCTAAATTAAGCAGCATATTGATTTTCTCACACAACTTACTTTTCCCTGAATACACCGCCATGATTCAATACAAACAGCAAAATGGGGTTTAAAACAAATCCCCACCACACAATCTTAATTAGTGACTTAATTAGGAACACAGTATTTCAGTATTTCAGTATCACTGTGAAATAAATCAAATCTGGAGCCCTTTTTATTTGTTGCTCTGATACGAATAATTGTGTCATAAATGCCTTCACTACTACAGAAAATACAATATTGGGTATGCACTCATTGAATTTCACAGAACTCTTTAATTGACTTTAAAGTTTCTAGAAGTTGGCTTTTCATGCATCAACAAGGAGAGCATCAATGAAAAACTGATATCTGGTGAGTGTGTAACATCAGTGATTAGTGAAACATCAATTTGACCAAAGAATTTAAAAGTTGTTAAAACAACAATATATTGAAGTGGTGGTGCTAATACAGCCAAAAACTGGGATTTAGGTATCATCCAGGTAAACCAAGTGAAGATACCTTCTGGAAAAGGTGACCTTGCATGCACCTGCTCTGGTTACTTCAGATAAGGTCGAACTGCTGCAGAAAGAATATAATGAGACAAAAAAGACATCTCACTGCGGCTCTTTGAGGCTTTTTAAATAGCCAGCAAGATTAGGCCAAAGCAGTTCGATCTGTCTGTAATGAAGTTTCTGCCCTGCCAGATGAAAGCGGTTAGGAGAGACACATGGAGATCGGAAAGTAGAAAAATACCCTTGTGAAATGGCTGTTCCTCATAATAGAGTGAAGAGGATATGATCAGGGGATCACTGTACTTCAAACTGGACTTTCACATTATCTTATTGCAGACCTTTGGGGCCATTTAGTGTGTTGCTTTTGTGATAAAAATACCTTGAATTTCTCAGAGGGAGGAAACAATGTGCCAGCGACAGACTAAAAACAGCTCTAACGAAGAATAAATTATAAGTAAATACACCGTCCTTTTTACAAACGCTCCGAGCTCGCATTAAACCCTCTGCGGCATTGGCATCAGAGAGAAATTGCGACAATAATGTACATTTACTGATTAAATAAAATCTGATATGTGGCTAGAATAGCACAGCCTTCATAGACTGAGCAAAAGAGGTCTGATGTGCACAGCAGCTCAGCCACTGAACTGGGCTGGTGAGGGGATATCAAACACGTGTCAAACACGTACTTAATTTGTGATAAACTGTGATCAGATTGGATCAAGGCCAGAACAGGACCTTTGGAGTGGGAAACACAGAAGATGAGTTCAGGTTTAACCACAAGGTAGACTTGGTGGGGCCTCTAAACAGACTTTCAAATAATTATTCAACATTTGGAGTAAGGCTCAGACTTGATAAACAAGTGTAGACCTAAATGTGTTGGGAATATAACCTATTATACAAGCAGCCAAATAAAGTGATTTACAATGCCTCCATGTGAAGAGTGTTCAGCCCAAGTTCACCTAATGGAATTACAGCCAATGTTTGGGGCCTGATTGGCCTTTTGATTGGCCCAACAACACTGGCTTAGTTCATGTCATCACTCTCTTGGGTGCCACATATACTGCAGCAGTGTGTTTGGGGAGTTTGGGGGATTAAACCTCGTGACCAGGAGACAGACTGATTTACCTACAATGCAAGCTAGAAACATAGAAATATCAATGATATACTAAGGAGGAAGATTGTGAATGAATTTTTTCTCAGAGACATATTTTTCCCACGATGAAGGGCATCTGTCCAGCACATTAGCCTGGATTTACTCTGCAGATTTTCACAGTGATGATTCATTTAGTTTTCAGTTTCTTTTCTGTGTATGTGAGTAAGTGAAAAACAGATCGGGTGGGATGTTGAACAAGTGAGACCTGCCAAAGCGAGTGAAAACCCTGTGGGGGGGGGGCTGGACTTGTGAAAGAGATGTATTGATGGAGTGAGGCTGAGAAATAAGCAAGCACTGGTAAACCTATTGATTATCCATTTTGAAAGTGGATAGCCCGCACAGTGCTTTCAGCCAAGCCGGGGTGCTGAGAGTTGTGGGAGGTGTATGTAGATGTGTGTACTCACTCGAAGGAAGGAGGGAAAGCCCATGCCATAATAGCCGACAGCGAAGTAGTCTGGTTTGGGCCGGATCACCTTCACTATGTTCTCATAGAACTGGGCCTGCTTCCTCTGTTGGGTGATGAAATAATACAGTTCAGGGGTGTTTTTACTTTTGAATAAACTTTGATCAACAAGCAAATGTTTTCTTTTTCATTTATCATCATTGGGTTTATCCTGTTGCCAACTTTTGTGGCTGATAGGGTTTTACTGCTCAGATTACCTTTTGTCGTTTTGTCTTTTTTCTCTCCAGGCAAGTCGTTGTGTGTATTTGATATCAATGTGGAGTGATATTCAGACAAATTATTCTTTTGACTTTACATGAAGAGGCAACTCAAAAAAACATTCACTACTTACCAAGGATGCACTGAGCTGCTCAAAGTCAAACATCTCATTTTCATACTGTTCAGCCAGTTCCTTCCCCAAAATGATCGCCTCCTCCCACATCTGGAGGGTGGATAAACAGAGACAGTAAATCAATCAATTATCAAGATTCAAACTGAGATACAGAAACAAAATATCTTTTCTTGCAGCTGAACGACACATATCATCTCTCTCAGGCAATGGTGTAAGCTTTTTTTGAATGAAATAAATCTGAAGTTGTCTTATGTCAATATTATCTTGTTTTTTTTCTCCTTTAATCCAAAATGCTAAATCTCAGGCGCCCCTCTCTTGGAAGGAGAAAAATTCATTACAGCAATGCATTCCCCCTCAGGACTCATCCAGCACAGTGGAGAGGTGTCACAGATATGTGCGAGCCACTCCAACATGTTGAAAGGCTTCTAAGAGGCTCTCTGACAGACTAAATTGGGCTGAGCCGATCTGGGTCAGACTGGAGGTGGACTGAATCCAGACTGCTACTCAGATCAGCCTGCCATCATTGAGAGGAGCGATGGCAGCACCATCTGGGACTGTGTCCTGGATGACTCTGATGAGGCTCTTAGATATGTCCTCAGTTGAAACTGTCCTTTGGGAGGTGTTGATGTATTCTCACAGCCACTCTAACACTTCTTGATCACTCTGGTTTTGTTTGTGTGGGGTTTATCCAAGGCTTGTTCAATTTGTCGTGTCTCTTTTTCTCGCTCGCCATATCCTGCTGAGTGACAGTTGGCTGCTCCTCAGCATTGATGACACATGTAAAACCTTTGGACTTCATCTCTGAGAAGCTCTGGCTGCAGTTTTGCAGACCCCTTCCAAACTCAGCGCACAGGCAGGAAAAAATACATGTTTCTTCTCCTCTAGCATAAAACATGAAGAAGTGTAGACCAATAGCATAGTAACCACATCTAAGGCAATATGAATGACCTGCTCTTCACGTTGCAATCATGGATATATGGACTAGAAGAATGGCTCTGAAGTGGTATGAAGGGAAAAACAGATAGAGATAAGGGAGGGGAACAGCAAAAATGTTTTTTAAGATAGCACAAAAAAGCCGTATCATCAGCTAAAAGAAGCGGATTATTTAAAATCCCTGTTCTATAAAAAAAGGAACATAAAATTTATATTTTGCTTCTTTTTCTCGAAACCTGCCTTCTCAGGCCAGAGGCAGTTCTCAACAGAGATTAGAGCATCCAAAAATAGTATCCTTCGAGTCCAGGATTTATCATGATTATGCCTGCTATTGTGTAGCAGGTGTGTATCTGTGTTTGCCAGTGTGTGTGTATCTTACCTTGCCCTTGTCAAAGTAATTGATAATCTGCTGGTAGAGCTGATCCTTGAGCTGTCCTTGAGTGGTGGCCTGGTAACCATCTCTCTGGGTCAGGTGAGCTGCACACTGCTCGTCCGACCACTACGGAGGATAAGTTTGTATTGGGGTCAACACTGTGCGATACAATATGGAGCGAAACGGAAACAAGTGACAAGAAATCAATCACTGAGTTATAGCCAATGCAAATAGGTGAGAGTGATGTGTAATTCTTTCTAAAGCTCCCCTGCATCCCTGCAGGGCAGGATGGTGACTTGAGACCTCACAAATGAAACAGGCATTAATTTCAGGGTTCAGAGAAAGTATCAATGCAATTCATGGCTTGCCGTAGGTAATACGTGCTGATATATCACTAGCTAGTTGTACAGTATTTAACACAAAATTCTCCACAACTCCCAATGGCTCATGTTTGTTAGCCCATTGGAGGCCCATCTTGTGAGCTAAGGAAGACGAGAGAAGGATGAGCTTGCATCTACACTAAAACATTAGATAAAACTGAGTCATACAGAGTAATCCTTCTTTATATACTCTGTTTGATTTGGTACAGAATGCCACACAAGAAGGAATATTGCAACAAAAAAAAAAAAGAAAAAAAGCACAACAATGCCTGGATAGCCTTTTGTGCTGACTCTGCACTCCATCATAACTTTTCTTTAGCCAGCATGGAGAATAATGAGCTTTGTGGAAGGCTGGAGAAGCCTGGCTCATAGGGGGGGCCAGGGCCAATCAGAATGGCCTCTGTGTCGAGGAAGCATAATCCTATGCATCCTGCCAGGGCTGATTCAATACCAGGCTGCTTTAATTGGGATTCTGTGGTGTGGAGAGTAACCTGAGGAGTTAAGATCTGAGGGGAAAAAAAAAAAAATCTGACCAAGTTCTGTCTGACGGCCACATTTGAATAGCAAAGCCAAGAAATTAGCATATCCTGCAGTGAAGATGGCTGAAAAAAGCTATTGCTCTGCACTTTGTTGCTGTGCATAGAGAACGTTAGGAGGCTTTGGATTTGGCTATTGATTCCTTTACAGATGGACTGCTGCATTTAGATGGTAAAAGGATGTCAGTTTATTCATGAATGCCAAGTTACCCTATATCGACAAAACTAAAGTGCTGATACATCTCTGACAATATCCAAAGTGTTGGAAATTCATCAACTGCTATTATACTGCAGCAGGTACTCAGCTGGATGACTGCTTGTTACCACAGGATTTGGTTTTACTCTCTGGTGGTGAAGATGGAAACATCAGTCATCCGCAATCAAACTTGTTTACATGTGTCTGTATAGAAGCACAAAGGGAGGATTACAGATGAAAGCTCATCGGAGGAGAAAGGATTCATCATAAGTCGTGGAACAACATTAACTCATTTCCACGACAGTATTATGGGTGCTAAAGGTGTGCTATGATCAGGAATGCCACAGCTGCTGTGGGAAGGGCAGGATTAAAATAGTAATAACAATAAACAAGTCTTGCAAATGCTGCCATGACTGCTTGGCGGGAAAATGTGATTCAGTCACAGTCTGCTCTCCCCTGTCTGAAACAGGCAGCTATTTATGCAAACACAGATGAGATATCTGATGCAACTGTTTTGGTAAAAAAAAACAAAAACCAATAATAATAATTTAAAAAAAAAAAGCAAAGACGAACAACTTAAAAAAGCAACACCAAAACCCCAACTGTGAAGAGACGCTGCTGTCTTTCATGGGAAGGTGAAATATTTTTGGTCTGGAGGGAAAGTTTTGAGGCGCAGAGCAAGTCTACATTTATAAGAAGGTGAAATTTGAAAGGAATACATTGAGATATCTTTTAAATATTTATGTATCTAATTTAAGATCCCATTGCACTGAAAATGTGGGAGAAGATTTCTCTTTTTTCCACCCAAGGGGCCTTGAATCATTTGATTTACAGTACAGGATTCTTCATTTTTGACTGACAAAGAGGACAGTCAAGTGAAAGCACACTTTCATCTCGAAGCACCTCAGTCAGCTGCTTTTTTCAGCTTTGAATAAGTTCAAAGTTCTTTCCAGGAAAAGAGATCAGATACTTGCTGTGATTTTCACCAGATAACCAAGGGGAAAAAGATACTGCTCAGCAAATCTGTGCTTTCAGCACCCATCTCATGCCACACTAAGATTAAAGGGATGCCAAACTATTCATTCAAACATTCAAGCAAACACTTGAGGGGTTAAATGTCATCTGCCCGACAACAGCATGTGTAAGTTTGGGTTCTGTGATCTATGCTGTTTGAAGGTTTGTGCTTCCACATCAGTTCGTTGTTGGTATTGCGTCTGCATACCTTCAGCAGTTTAGCGTGCAGCAGCAGAGTGTAGGCTGCCTCGGTGTAGTTGTCACACTCTTTGTGGAGGTCACACAGCTTGTACAGATACCTGTACAAAACAGGCAGGAAAACAGCAGTGATTTATGGGTTATTTTCGGGAGGGCCTCAGACGCTTTTTAACGAAAGG
Source organism: Remorina albescens (assembly GCA_034769265.1). NCBI lineage: Eukaryota > Metazoa > Chordata > Actinopteri > Carangiformes > Echeneidae > Remorina > Remorina albescens. Next base: position 5,273,639 of record CM068480.1, read on the forward strand.
CAGAAAGTTAACTCTGCTAAAGTGATATGTTCTGACAGCCCCTTTTTCATACCTTAAATAATGCTTGACAGATCGGAAAAATCCGAGTTGCAATTTTGCAGAAATTAAAATGTATTTTAGCAATTTTTTATCTCTGGGACGTTTGGATATGTGCTGAGGGGAGGGAAGGACCCAAAATATATGATGTATATATATATATATATGGCATGTCAAGTTAAAAATGAGCTCAGATCAATATCATCTAGAATTATTGTGTGCTGTATGTACTGTGGTTTGTGTAAAATACCTTAAAATGCCTGAATGATGAAATCTGAACAGACGCAAGATGGGATTCTTACCTGATGTACATTTCCTCTCTGTCAATCTCTTTGTAAAAGTTCTAGAGGAAGGAAAGAAATAAGATATTAAATTGGGCTTAATTGCACATCACATCATGTGTACGAAGCATTACTGGAAATTGAATTTAATAATATTTCTAATACAAAACTGCACAACATATCAAAGCTTTAAATTATGGATAACTATGGTCCACTTGGTAAACTTGGTAAAAAAATAAGTACAAATATTGAGATGATCATTAATATTTTAGAACTGTAGCAGTGAAAGAATCTCATTTGGTCTCTCTGATTGACAAGCTAAAAGCTCCTCATCCTAGATTCAGCTCATGTCATGGAGTTTTTCTTTTTTTACATAGTAAAAAGTTCATAATGTGAAAAAGTTTCTTTCCATTTCCTTCTCCTTGCTCATGTTTTCTCTGACTACACATTAGCCTGTAGCCAGAGGGTTGCTGATTCATGTAGTATTATGTAGAAAGGCCTACACCTTTTCTGTTTTTTTTATGCGTGTTTACGATGTATGAACAGGCTGTCAAGGTGCTCTCCTGACTGAAACTGACACCTCATATTTTATATGACATGACAAAGCATTAAGAGAGCATGACATCACATAAATGCTGGAAATAGGTCACAGGCCTGTGGTCTTTTCAATGGCAGCAGTCACATGAAACAAAACTGACATTTTGGTCGCTCCCTGGTGAAATGTCAATTCACAGAAGCGAGATGTTTCAGGTGAGCTGCTCTGAGATAGCGTCTAAATGCGTTCTGACAAGTGTAGGTGACTATCATTGTTTCCCGTCTGATGGGTGATTACATGTCATCATGATCACTAAATTGCCAACAATAGCTTCAGTGTTGATAATACAGATATTGTCTGTTAGAGCAGGCAGCACCGTGGTATAGTGGTTAGCGCTATTGCTCCACAACAAGAAGGTTGGTTTCCTCCCACCATCCAAAGACATCATTTTTAGGTTAACTGGTGACTCTAAACTGTCTGTAGGTCTGAGTGTGAGTGTGAGTGGTTGTTGGTCCCTGTCTGTCTCTGTCTGTTGGCCCTGTGATGGATTGGGGACCTGTCCAGTGTGACCCCACCCTCCCCCAATGTAAACTGGGACTGGCTCCAGAACCCCCCGCGACCCAGAAATGGTTAAGGGGTAGAATATGAATGAATGAACGTCTGTTAAAAGCTTTAATAGATATCCTATTATGCAGGGATGAGGGCGTTATCTTGTCTTGTATGTAATGAATTCAGAAATCTTACGAGCACGTTGACTGTGCAGCTCATGCGGTTTTCCTTGTTCTCATCATGCATGATGGTCCTGTAATCCAGCAACCTCTCCAGCAGGCGAACCACCAGAGTGACGAAGTTCTCTCCAGTCTTGGCCAAGTACTTGTGCTTCCTACAGTGCTCCAGCAATCTAATGTGTATGTGTGTGTGTGTTTTGTGTTTGTGTTTGAAGTGGTGGTGGTTCAGTGGAGTGATTGAGTGTGACGTGATTGTGAATGTGATGGAGGAAAAGCCAGAGGCAGAGAGGAAAACAAATGTGAAGCATGTAGAAGAGGTTTTTTTAAACAGTATAAAATGTCAAAAACGTGCCCCGAAGGATCTGGAGAAACATTGTTTTTTGGTCTATAACAGAGCAATCCAAAGTTCCTGCTGTATGGAAAGCAAACATCACAGAGGCGAAACTGCAACGAGAGGTCGTGTGATCGTCAGAAGACTGATTATTTTGAGGAGTGCCATGTTGCAATCAGCATTATCTAACTTGTGAGAAGCTCCGGCATAATCCTGCCCATTAATCAGCACTTACATTTTCTGAAAGAGAACTTTGTACTGCTCATCTCCGCGGCCCCCCTCCACCTCGTGATCCAACTTGGTGATGATCTCGTTCTCAAACTGCAATTAGACAGAGCAGGCGTAAATAATCAGTGTAGCTAATTTTTCATTTCATTAACGCCATCTCTCTGTCTCGCTCCTGCTCGCGCCCTGCATCATGGCTCAGCTGAGGGAATCTGTGCTTCGGCTGTTATCATCGCTCTCTTCCACCTCAGCTGGCTGTGAGCTGGTGCTTTCTCTTTCTTATCAAACCTCTCATTGATGTGTCTAAATCTGGTCAAGGCAACATTGCGAGAGACACCATCTCACTTACTGCTGTACTGTTGCTGCTGGAGGAGCTTGTGGCAGCAGTGCATGCTGATATTACTATGCAATGGCTGTATAAAAGAACAGGTTTTATTGTGCCATAACACTGACTTCTTGAAGCGTTTGGATGCTGGCAAGGCACAAAATCCGAATGAGAATGGAAAGTGGATTTGGAAAAGAAAAGATATGAATGCTACTCTTGCTGTTAAACCAAGGGTTTAAAAGGCACATGGAGAAAGAGAGAGACCCCGTAAAAGGAACATTACAGGTTTACAGCATAAAAAGAGGTTGGCCACAGGGAAAATTATCATGTTTCACCAAAGGGAAAGAATAAGAAAGTGACACTCACCTCCAATGAGCCAGACCTGAGCCTGACACATTGACTTAATTAGCAGTGCTCCCTCACCATCCCAGCCCAAACAGACTGCCCTACTGGCAACAGACTTTCACTCTAACTACCACTATTTTCACAGAGCTACTAAAAGCGTCGACATCAGTATCATGTGTTGGTGTATAATTTCATTCAAGTAAAATAAGCATTAAATACTTTGGGAGAAACATAAATATCACAAAGCTGAAAAGTGCCCGAGACATCTTATGGAGGAACAGCTGTAGCCAAACGGATTTCCTCATGCAGAAAGGCTTAATTTTGCTCTGTAACGAGGCATAACACTGAGTTCCACTTAGCGTGGCTGTTGATAATTGCAGCACAACAAAATGAGATTTGCAGAATTAGCTTGGGGCTATGAAACTTTTTCCTCAGATGGACTACCCCTCTGCACCGTTGACTTCCCCCAAACCAACACCTACTACTTTTCATGAGGTCCTTTTTGTTTCAACACTCCTCGTGTGCTACTCTACTCTCCTGCACTTTTTTGTTTTGCTACAGTTACTTCCTGTTCGAGAAGACACACCCGCTGGAAGCTGCATGTGGAATGAAACTCGCACTGCATCATGTCGAAGAAGATGGGGATGGTGGCCTTTCGCAACTCGATCTCAGGAACCAGCGTCATCTCCAGGATGGGACCAACCATCTCTGGAATGAATTTTATCTTGTTGGGCCCTAAGAGAAGTGAATAAAATACATACACACATAAATACATGGTGACATCACACTGGTGGCTCATGTTCAGTTGATCTCAACAGGACATGAATAATCCTAACCGTGCCGCAGAAGGACCTGTTTGTTACAAATGAAACAGGAATCTGGCCCTGCATGTTTATTAAAGCTCCTCCTGTCAGACTTTTCCATTACCATGATATGGTAAATAACTCTAAACCAAATGCCTTGTGTGAGAAAACAGCAAGGGGCTCATTAAAAACCCAGTGAATGACTCAATCTCATCTGGAGGAAAGCTCTAATTAAAGGATCGGATGGTGCATGTTACAGTGAGAGAACTGTAAAGGAGGCACAGGTGCCCGAATCTAACGCCCCAATCCCTGCATTACGATCTCTTTTCACTGAAAATTGACTGCTGTCTCCCTCATCACACAACATAAATCTAATTAACACATCTTTATCTATATTTAGCTGAGCTGATTTGTAATGCCATTGAAGGTACTTCACTGGCATATAATCATTACCTTAAATTGAGGAATCAACTATTTAACACATTTATAAACTGCTGCTATTCAAGTATGAAATTTGTATGATTGATCCTCAAGAATGAATGAAGACAGTTTTCTGTTTTTGTTCTTTGATGACATGAAAGCAAAACTGAACATATTGACAAAGGAGAATTACCGAGATTGTACCACATATCTCTGATTTCAAAGCCGATTTGTCTCCTCATGTCCTGGTACCTGAAACACAAACAGGATTAAAAAACATAAGCTTAAGTGAAATCATGGCACAGATTCACTGGCACCGGTAAACTCAATTTCAAATGCATAAAGCTGGATGTATGTGGACTGGAACAACTAATGTTGAGCAAACATGGCAGTGTTGTGTTTTGGCCGCGCTGCAGCCACAACGACCAAAGTCAATGTCACAGGAGAGAAAGAGAATGAACCCGAGCACGAAGAAAAAGTCAACACAACAAAAAAATCTGGATCCTGAAAAACACAGTTGCTGAAAAGATCCTTGTAACACAACTGAGTAACAGCTGCTTTTTTTATTATTATTATTATTATTATTATTATTATGAGTTGTGACCAAGCTCAAGATTATATATCATTTGGTTTCGCACTAAATACTATGAATACTGAAGAGCAAATTCCTGTAGTCTCATCTTTTTTAAATGGCACCAATTACACAAGCTTGTTAGGATGTTGTTGTTTTGTGTTCTTAGCGGAATTAGAGGAATTATTACAGACAGCAAAAGTTATTTGATATTTGTTACTCAGATGTGTTTTTGTTTTGGTGAAGTGTATGAGATTTCTCTCTTGAGCTACAGTGACAGCAGCAGTTGAGTCAGTCAGAAGAGGTTCAGAGAATCTCTTTGGATTAGCTGTTTTTTGAGTTGGCGAGTTAAAATATAGCTGTTACCAGGTAAATAGATATGGCATACACGATAGCGGTCCCTGATGGATCCACCATCCAACATGGGAATGGCTATGGGACTTTGGTTTGCTGTGACATTACAATGTTAGAGAAAACCTGACAGCTCCTTTTAAGGCACAGTTTCTGAAAACAGACTCTGCGTATTTCTCTGTGGACTGAGCTCTTTGATACTTTCACAGTATTAATGTAGAATCTGACCTGTTTTATAATCAAAAAAGACTGAAATCTCACTTTATACAACATGGGACCTTTAAGGGAACATTTTCATCGGCATTATCAGGATCCCCAAAGATGCAAAGTAGATTATGCAAACTCTTCTTTTAATGTTGGATGAATCATCAATAATTTTTTCCTCGCTCCAATCACATGCCATCTCCAGATGGAGGTGCTACAATCGACTGCACAGTTTGCTCACGCAAAGCATGTGGTTCGTCAGGCATCACATGACGAATGGAGTCACAGTCACACCTCTGTCTCCTCTTCATGGCATACCAGTGAAATGACATCTTAGATCACATTGCAGAGACACAACCCCCCCCCCCCCCCGAAAAAAAAAAAAAAGCAAAGTGTGAGGTCTGAGCATGACATTTATCATAACTTCTAATTAATATCCTGTCAGTTTCTATCAGACATTGTAGCATTTCAGAGTACCCTGTAGCCTTGATAGAAATCTGAAATCCAATCGATTGCTTTGCCAATATCGTAAAAAGACAGGCTAATGTATTTTGACACAAAGGAGACAAGCATTGAAAGAATCCTCAACAAAGATGCTGCGTCACCTCTTTTCAGCTTGGCCAGGTCAAAACACTTTACCGTATCTAGCTGTCAAAGGGAGCAGGGTTAGGGTTAAGGAATGTTGCAAAGTCCAAAGATTGATCTTTAGGCCGAGTATTGGCAAAAAAAAAATGGATACCCGCCTCTAGGAATTACTGTAAAGCCATGCGCGAAAAAAAAAGAGGAGTGATGATGCATTATGCATTATATTACATTCTCTGCTACTCTTTCATGGTCTTTCATCCACAGTTCATTTAACATACAACTCTGCCTGTTTTGTAATTTATTCTTGTATTTATTTGTGTGTATGATTGTGCTCACAGCATGTATGTGTGCCAGTGGAGGCAGAAGGGTTCGTGTCTCCACTTATGGGCAGACACAGGGAGCATCACATCCTCTGAATAGAGGACAGATGCAGGATGGTCCCATAGGCACCGAGACAGGAAACTATGACTGCTGGCTGTCAGGACCTACAACACATACCTGCCAGCTGAGGGCTGGGAAGCTCTTGGTGAGGTTAACAAAGAATAACGTGTATATAGAGGGACAGCAGCAGGCGGACAGTGGATCTGGGACTCTCAGTGGCCTGAGCTGTGTAATGAAACTGGGTCACAGGGCAGAGAGCATGATTGAGTGGCAGAAGTAGGAGATGGATGTGGAAGCATGAGGTGATGGAAACAGGGGAAAAAAATACAGACAGAGTGGCAGCGGCAGCAAGAGAGAAAAGAAAAGGAAGCACACACACTCAAGTTTGACAGGCAGTGACCCGTAAGAACAGATGAGGGGTGATCAAAGCCAAAAGCAAAGGAAGTGCAAGATATTCACAAAACCTGACAATATGACACTTCTTCTCTTCATCACTCATCCTGCACGTGGATATCATGACAATGGCACTGCTGTATGCTCATTTGTTTAGCTCTGGATCTGTATGTGGGCCTCTGGCCGTCGTGTTGAGGAAAGATTACATTTCCTTTCAACTTTAATCTTAATGTTGTCGTTTTGTCAATTGTTTGTATCACAAAATGTGCAGATTAAATTTGTTTCTGATGTACGTGAACATGGAGACATCACAGTTTAGTAAAATTATCTGAAGTACAGGATATGAACAGTTTACATGGTGGTCACAAAAACTGAAGATTAGATCCGAGTAGAGGAAGGAATTATTTTCTCCAAGAAATTATTTTGGCTATTTAAAATGTTCATTCTGACCTGTTTCTTGACAGATATGTCTTAATTAACTGGGTGAATACAATGTTGTTATTATTTGTAAGAAGGGGAAAACTGACAATAAGACCTAGATTGTGAATAATTGCAATTCTCCTTTCACACACCAGTAAAGACACACATTTATCCTCTCTGCTGTATATATCTACTAAGAAATGTTAGTCTGTCATCATCCTCCCAGTTATTAAGTGTCAGAAAGAAATGAAAATCCCGCAGACACCAGTAATAGACCAGAACTTCACAAACAGCACTGTGAGATGCAGGAGAGAAACCAAGGCAGCGCGCTAAAGAGCAGCGCTCCACACGCACCTCTGATTTCACCCTCTCTGTTCTCTGTTCCCGAGGAAGGCACAGTAATTGGTATTGCAGGCAGGACTGACAGCTCAGGAGCCAGCACACAAGGAAACGGGATGCACAGAGGGAGAGGTAAAAGACAGAAGGTGAGAGGTAGAGAAAGAAGAGTGGGTGGGTGAAGGTAGAGGGACTGGGTGAAAGAAAAACTGCCAAACCCTGCATATGAGCTCCTTCTCTCAAAGCCTGGCTGAATTCGAATAACAGATGTGGGGATGTTAACTAAACAGTGCGGAAATAGCAAAGCAATAATCAACCCTTTCCTTCACTTATTGCAGGAATGGCAGCTCTTGTCCGTGCCAATCAAATAGCTGCTTCTTTCAGGCGAGGCGGACAATTGGAGAAAGGCAGCGGGAGGGAAGGCTGGGAACGTTTTGTTTACTGTGTTTGGCTGTTTGTGTGGGTGTTCATCAGGGCTGATAAAGCACTGACCAATGAGAGGTGTCTCTGTCAAACACGGGCCAGTGTGATGTATGTTTTAGTGACAAAAGCTCCTCCAGATGAAGATGAGAGCCAATATGCTGCACGTCTGCCCAGAAAGCATTTACACATTTGGCTGCATTACCGAACTCTATGAGAAATACTACTGTGGATGAATGGCTCTTTGTAGTTACAGGCAGTGGATGAACGGAAAATGAAACTGCTGTTTGAAGTTGGAGCTGAAATAAGAGTTAGGTTTAAGAGCATACTTTCAAAGAAAATAAACATTTAAACTTTGTGGATTTAAAACTTAATCTTCATCCTTTTTCTGTTGTTTTTCTGAGCAAGAAACCAAAGACCAGTGTCTTAATTCCAGGAGGAGATTCCCAACTTTGTACAAGATGTGCTAGTGCAGCCCCTATTGGAGCCAAGGGGAGTTGGGTATCCCTGAGCTTCCATGTCATGAATTATATAAAGCTTGCTCATGCTGGGAAGGGAGCTTGGGCTGTGCTGATACACAATGATGATGTCCTGTGAATTGAAAGAGAGAGACAGAGAGTGCTCATACTCACTTGTGGAAGATCTTGGCTCTTTTATCACTTGAGAAGTTCTCCAGCTGCAAAGACTCCTGGGTGAGGAAAGCTACAGCCAAGTGGAAGTAGTTGTTCCACAGCTGGCCAAGGACAGAGACAAACAGAGATTTAGGACTTTGTACTAGGGGGACTCACAGTTCAAAATCAGTTTTACAATAGCATTTGACACACCACCACCTCACCTATGTGGAACAGAAAAGCTTTAGTTTCAACGAATACAAAGGTCCAGATGAGATGGGTATATTTGTGTGGAGGGAAGCTGTCCCAATAGAGGGAAAGGTTGGTGATTTAGGCTACTTGCCTCCAGAGCTCAACATTTCACAGGCAATGATAGCAACTAAAGGCAGCGCTACTGTAGCCAGCATCATGCATGGCTATGAAAATAGTCCATACATTCAAACATAAGAAATAAGTCTCTTTCTAAAGCGTATGCTATAAGGAATAAATAACAGCAAAACAATTCCCGAGAATACCCATAAACCACAATGTGTGACTGTTTAAGCTGCAGCAAAAATGGCTGTTTAAGATTTCATGGCTGTGTCCAGATAAATTATTTGAGCTGTAGTGTAAAATAAGGAAAATCCAAAAGTTTTATTCTTACACCAAAAAGACAGTATGAAGTAGTATAAGTCACATTAAAACACTACAGTACAATATATAATGCCTTTAAAAACAAAGAGGAGCTTAGTTGTTGACAGAAATTATTCCACATCAGGACATTTGAAAACCAAGTAGAAAAAGTCTAGCTGTATTTGAGAGGCGAGCAGGTTAAAATATTCAGAAATGCACGTCAAATTGGAAGCTATTACAAAGAAACTGATGTTCCCACTCTGCAATTTTTATGTCTACTGCCTTCGCTGATCTTTTTTTCTATTCAAAAAGGTCCAACAATGCTGCATCTGGAACATTAAAAAACAGCCTCAGTGAAAGACTACAGTGAAGTGTTTTCTGAAAAAAAAAAAAAAAAGAGAAAGAAAAACTGCTCTAAAATGATAACCACGTGTTGCCGTGACTAAAAGAATAGGGTCTTCAATAGAGTGAAGTCGGGGGGGCTGCAATTGAGGATGTTTAAAAAAAAAAAAAAACACTTCCATTGATTCAATTCTTACCTGTAGCTCAAAGTTGGCTTGATCCAGAAATTTCTTGTTCAACACTGCTGCATACTGATTAATTGCCCGTAGGAAGACTCTGGAAAGATAAGAGTTGATAAGAGTGTTTGGATCTGGTCTTCTTACTGATGGAAGAAGTATAAGCCTCCATTAAAATAAGGAATTTATTTTCTAACTTTTCCAGCAGTATTCATATTTTGAAAATGTCTGTACACACCAATTTGCAATTGAATTGCGTGTCGTTGTTGCTCCACCACAAAGACACAATATACCTATCACCCCCAGGACTGGCTGAAGAGTCAGAAGTTTAGGTTCTGCTTTTCTGCCCAGCTTTGTTTTCTTATTTTCAGACGGATTTTTATTAAAAGCATCAACCTAAATTGAAGGGAAGAGAAGCAATTTTCCAGCTACTTTCCATCAGTGGTCCCTGGGCAGGCCAAAACAAAAACTACAAAATTCAAAAAAGATGCTACACACAATAGAAAATGGTTTCATAGTCGGAGTCACACAAGAAAAGCTGCAGCCGACAGCAGTGAACCACAGGTTTGGCCTTTCTCTCTCTGGCAGATTGAGGTATAGAAAGGATCACGGCACCCCCCACCCCCCCCAAAAAAGATACAATGAGTAGATCTTAACGAGAACACTGTCTGATGGGTTAATCCAGTCTAGTGTTGCAGAATTAAATGTTAATAACTTAAATGGCATGAAGCTTTTAGAGGGGAATTATGATTGCTACTCACAGAACCAGAGGCCCATTCAATACTTAACTTCATTCCCTGGCAGACCCTGCTATACAACAATGTGAGTACTAATCTCCAGGAATAACCCAGTGAGAAAAAAAAAAGCCCTTATATTGAACATAAGAGAGAAATCTCTAGCACAGCAGTTTCAATAACCTGGCTCATTGTATTTAAGGACCAATCGACCCTGGTTCATGCAATTTCTAGCGCTGGCTCTCTGCTTCTTAGTGCGAACCATTTTCACACAATCACTAAACTGTAAACAAACTGCAACAAATCATTGCCCAAAGCGGGGCATGAAGATACATCAGAATGTGCAATAAAAAAGCGGCAAGGTGAAACAAGGACAACTGTTATGCCACTGGAGTGGTTTGCATCAGGGTTTGTTGAGCAGGCAATAAAGCGGCATTAAGATGTAACGTTCAGGTAAGTGAGACTGGCAGGTGAGCAGACATTCGGTACAAAGGAAAATGTCATGCTGTCGTCTTTTAAGCTAACCCGTCACTGCAAATGGATTTCCTGCGGGGATCGGGTGTTCCTCACAGACACAACTCGTCTCTTAGGTTATGTTAGCCGTGTGGCAGTGAGGGTTATGATTTATGGTAACATAGAGGGGAATGGGGTTTCCCTCACTTTCCCATCCAGTCGACCTTGAAGAGAAATAACTATCACTGTTGAGACTACAAAGCTTTGGCAGTATTTTAAAGGCATCCGATGTCCACATGCCGCATTTATCTCCATTGCTGCCTGAATGCTATCTGGGGCCGATGTGTGATCCATATTAAGAGTCACCTTATTCATTAGCCGGAAAGGTTAACTGTCATTGACCACCTTTGGATAAGACATTAGAAGTGCATTTTTCTGGCTCTCTAGCCTCAGAATGGGAGACCCCCCCCATCCCATCTACGAAGCACTCAGACAGCCTATTACCACCATCCTGTCTTCACAAGCACGAGCTCCCCCTCCGTACACCTCACTCAATTTTCTGCAGCTCTGAACATGCCAATATAATTGATACGCTTAAGACTGGACTAATGTTAAAATGTGTTTCCATCCACTGCACATACCATCGGAGAAATATTACTGCTCAATGTATGAGGCTCATTATTTTTTAGTTTTAATTAAAAAAAAAAAGTAAGTCAATAAATAAATAAGGGGGAGTTTTATTCAGAGTATACTTCTCAGTATTTCAATAAAAGTTAAATGATTCAGAAGAGCAGCCACTCAGCTACAGCAACAACAATTTTAAATGAAGAGACATACATATTGTTGACATTTGTCGAACCTCACTAATCTGCTCAACTGTGAGAACAAGATCTGAACAAAATCATGAAAAATCACACTTTAAAAGGCTCATTAAGGATCAATGTACGGATATACTAATAGTCTCTTGTAAAAAGTAAATGCTACATTCAAGCAGATGGATAATGTACAGGATCACCTCATCATCTCAGACTTGAGCTGTCAAAATTCAAGTTTCCATTGGATTCTTTGGCTAATTCACACAATGAATGACTTTGATTGGATTTTCAATTGCACCAATGAAAAGCCCATATTTTGAATAAGACAGGCAGATACAAGTAAGGGCAGAACGATATGTATATTAAAAAAAAAAAAAAACTAGAAAAACAAACAGATTTCAATTATATTGGTACATATTTACAAAAACGACTAAAATGAAGATGATGCGTCTTTTTTGGTGGGGTCTGTACCAAACGCAGGTGCTCTTATGTGTGCAGAATGAGATTTGCAGGTTGGTGTAATGTCAGTGCTTCAACTATAATGGTACCAAATAGGGGTGTGCCAAAAAATCGATTCATATAAGAATCGCGATTCTCATTTACTACGATTCAGAATCGATTTAAAATGTCCCAAAATCGATAAAAAAGAAAAAATATAACAAAAATCAGCAGGCTGTCTGCCTCCATTTTGTATGCGGGACGTCCTGACGTCACCACGGAGCCGGTTCTGGAGCATACACATGCACAGTAAGCACCAAAACAAGGAGGAGACTACAATAATGGAAGTAAAAGAGATTCAACCGGCCCCGTCCTCGTTGAAGGGAAAGATTTGGACTCATTTTAGTTTTTACCTGGAGCCCTCTAAAATCTGTTTTATTTTTTCCCAAATTCCATTTAAATTTTTCCCATATTCTTTTTTTTTGTCCCGTCTCTGTTGTAGTCTGATCTGGTCTGGTCCGGTCCGGTCTAGTCTAGTTCCTTGCTGTAGCCCAGTCCATCGCTCTTTACCTATTAACCAATTAACCTAGACATGTTCAGGTGTCCCCACCAGGAATCGAACCGCGCCCTTCTTTTTGCGGGGGCGACATCACTAACCACTACGCCACCGTGCTGCTCAGATCACCACATGCATTTACATCAAGTCACCAATTAACCTAGATTCCCACTGGGAATCGAACCGCGCCCACTACGCTCAGGTCACCACATTCATTCATTCATTCATTTGTAAAATATTGGAGCTTTTGAGATTCAACATTAAATTTGGTCACATTTCAATTTCAATACTATTTAGTTTGGCCCAAATATAAGGAAATATATTCATTTCAGTCCAAAAACTCTGCAGTCCCAGTAATTTAAGTCTCGTTAAAAAGTTCATGGCGTGAAATGGTTTTACTCAGAATAATAAATAAGATCTCTGAGAAATCGATTGCCCTGATGCAAAGTGTATTGTCCCTCACAAAAGGTGTAATAAGAACAGAACAAAATAACCAAATAAACTATATTATATATATATTTTTTTTTTATTAACAATACAAAAATCCACAGGAAAATAAGGTTTGGTAGCAGCACAAGGACTCAGTGTTGTGAATATTTTGTTGAGCAGCAGAAAAAAAGTATTGATTTTTGCAGCGGTAAACATAAAATGATTAAAGAACAGCAAAAATTAAACCCAGCCTTAATTAAAAAAAAAAAAAAAAAAAAGACCTAATCCTACTCTCACCCAGAAAAACTAACTAAACATCTACATCCAAAGCTACCACAGAGAAACATACAGTGCCCATCAAAAGTTTGAACACACTTTCTTCATTTAACTGGTGCTGTGTACAGTTCAGTAATTTGTCTCCATTCATTTGCGGCACAGATATTAGTTTATAGTAAATGTGAAAAATGTAATGAGGCCGACTAAACTTATTCCTCATCACCGATGGCTGTGATTCACACAAAACTCACAGATCCCACTGCTCGGCCACATAGTGAGGAAAGGAAAGGGATCAATACTCCTCACAGCTCCTGGCTGAACGCAGGCGTGATCAACCATTTCTTTATCACCTCCCGTTTCTAATCATGGCTCCACTACAATGGTTTGATGATCCAGGGAGATGCAATCTCCTGCTTTTTCTACATGACTGGTTTACAGTATATTTGCAATAAATATGGGAAGGTTTGCATTAACATGTTTCGTGAGGGCTGCTGTGCTCTCGCGCTGTAAACTCCAATATCCAAAATCCTATTTGACAGCAGCAGACTGCCTGAACACAGACATATAATGGGCTTATGGAACAGACAGGATAGTTCCTCTGTGAGCATATCCTGCCATTAATTAAAGTGAAAAACTTAGTGAGGCGGATGAAAATAGAATATTCTCTCCCTCACAGTGGGCTCTGACTAAGAGACTCAAAAAAAAAAAAAAAAAGGCAATTTCAAATCAGATTAAGGCATTCAGGGTTAATTTATTGAACTCTGAAATATATTTTTTTTAATGTTTGCTTAAAAGTAGGAATTTTATTAAAGCAGCAGTCTTCAGATAAATGTGATATAATGAGAACATCTCCACTCTGTTCTTGACTTAGTCCAAAAGGACGTACCATACTCTAATTAATCAACATCCTGATTTCAGCAAATATTCTTTGCATAGAAATGTCATAGAAATGAGTGTGAAACAAGACAACATTAAAGGTATATCATTGAGACTGTAGCACGACTCTTTTTCTAAGCTTGCATTATTAATTGCGCCAAATGCCAGAGGGGAGAAACTTGGCAGCATTACAACATCTGTTACAGCCAGTCATCACGCTGCAAAAGGAAAAATAAGACACAATGACAAACCAGCTCTGCGTAACTTCATTACAACTACAACCAAAATGTTGATGACGGGGGAATTTAATCCGCTACTATAAATGTAATCAAAGACTTATCCAGCGGGTTTCGTGTTTGCTTAGCCTTCAGCTCCCAGATTGTGAAATTCTGGGGACATCTTTGAGTTGTGTCATTACTAAAAATAGCCTGCCCCCATACTGTTTTCTTTCTTCCTTTTTTTTTTTTTTTGGTATCTCAAGTTCAGCAGGGAAATCAAGAGAGCTCTAATTGTCTAAGCATAAGATGGGGAAGCCATAACTTGAAGATCGACTAACTTCTTAATTTGGCTGTGCCACAGCAGCATAGCACCTCCTACACATTGAAGCCCTTCTGATACAGTGTACAAATGGCATTATTATGATAAATATGCTCCATCAAACTGTCAGTGTCAGAAAAATCACCCCATTACTGAGGATTGATGGGTTTGCAGCACATTTAAAGCTCCTTGCTTTTCATACTCTTGTTGCTATTTGCTTTTTTTTTTTTTTAAACGTGGCACACAGACTTTGAGCTCTGCCCGGTGATCTGCACCACAGACACCTAGCATTTATGCTAATGACAAAGTTATCAGCAGATCATGCTAGCTAATTGAGTTCAGAGAGCATCCTCGATAATGATCATGATCTATTTGCATACTGGTGCTGAATAGCTGGCGTATCTGCCTGTGCTCAGAGATAAGGCAAGGTCAAAAATCTTCATTATCGCCCAATTTATTAAATTAGATTACCTTTACTTCAGATATCTGATTTAATATTAGATCAGCTTATCTGTCAACATATTTTTAACCCAAATTTAGCTCCAATGTGTCAACTCTCTCCCTGTGCATCTTAAATAGAGTATATCTGACTCTTGTCACAGCTTTTTCAAGAAAAACTAGGGTATAAGAATTTATACTGAGAGGCACACCCCAGGGAAGCTAAAGGAAGCGTTAATGACTCAAAAAATATCACTGGGATGAGTCAAAGAACTGCTCTCATCTGTTAGAACTGTTCCATTTACCCAACTCCAGGATTTAAACCATTTCAAGCAATAAGGAGCTCTTAAAGAGAGCTGAGATGATGAGGCTAGAGTAAAATCTTTATTCTAAACACAAAATGAGGCTCATAAAATTCCATTACGTCCTTTAATTAATAAATCTGATGTGAAGAATAGGTATGTTGACAATGAAGTGACAAGTCATAATATCACTAACAATAAGATGGTGAAAAGTCAAAATAAACTTTCAGTAATCTGGGAATTTCCATCATGAGTTAATCAAGAGTCTGGCACTATCTCTTTGACCCTTGTAGATATAAAACCCTGCAGACAATTTTTTTCCGAAGACTTTCAACCAACAGCCATTATTCTTAAGCAAGGTAATATTTAAATAGTATAAAAAAAAAAGAATAAACGGGTACATCTGATAACACAGCCAGTAGACACTAAAAAAAAATCTAAATTTAATGTTAAAAAAAATGGACCGATGATGGAGGACAAGTAAAAGATTTCTGTAGATGTCTGTGTTGGTGAGTTGGAGTGAGAGTGTATGAAATAACAGTGAAGTTGTGATTGCTGACTGACTCTGCATTACTAAAACGCCGTGTCTTGCATGAAAATACGGTGGAAAAAAAAAAAGCTGCAGTCCAGTCTTTGACCTGGCAGCACCAGGCAGTGTGATGTCAGCGTTAGAGCTGAGGCACACTAGCCTGCGCCAGCCCATAAACACAGAGGTCGGAGATGAAACAATGACAGCAAAGGCTGCTTTTCATCCAGAGCAAACGTTTGTGGAGAGGTGGACAGATTACTAATGAGGCAACGCAGGCTGATTTAGACAGAACTCCAAATAGAAGCTAGAAGGAAAACTCCTACTTGCCACAGTGGAGTCAGATGGCTGCCAAAGTTCATGTTGAGCAAAGGGTGAGATAATGAGGCACATTCAAAGATATTACAAGGATAATGAAGCAATTAAAACAAATTCTAACAGTCCAAATAGTGTCTTTAACATTGAATATTTCTCATTATTTGTCTTAAATTCAAATGATATGTCAGTAGAAACTTG
Source organism: Remorina albescens (assembly GCA_034769265.1). Taxonomy (NCBI): domain Eukaryota; kingdom Metazoa; phylum Chordata; class Actinopteri; order Carangiformes; family Echeneidae; genus Remorina; species Remorina albescens. The sequence continues at coordinate 5,289,966 of CM068480.1, forward strand.
ATGGCTGAAGAACTTTTGCAATGAAAGGACGTTCAGGAGGAGGTAGTTTTCGTCTGACAAAAATTTGCTGTAGCCATGTTTTATACAGTGAAATTTTTGAGGGGGATTTATACCCTTATTAGCATTTAAAGCAGTGTATTAGAGATGATTACATTGGGATTTAGAATATTAGCAGCAGACATCCCGTCACGAGTGTCCTTTTAGTCAGTGTTGATTGCTGTGAGCATCAACGCTGGTTTAAATGTCGAATTAAATACACGTCAGACGCATAGCCATAAAATAGGGCCATCTGATTTGACATGTTGCTGAGCCAAAGACAGAAATGATTGGGTTATCAGAATGAAAGGAGCATTCACTGAAAACATGTCACTTATGTTCAGACAGTAAAGACAGAAATTAGCTGCAGCAAATTCACTTGTCTCGAATGAAGCATCTGCCACACTGTTCTAAGTGATCCTCATTTTATACGTGACAGAGGAAAGCTGTTTATCTTGTCTGCTAGCAGGAAAAAACAAAAAGTCTCAACAGAGGTGGAAAGTAAAACCCTGTAAAAGGTCTATAGTATTACTGGGAGGGAAATATTGTGCTTGCTTTGCGTGTAAATGCACCGACAAAAGAGCACTCACATTGGTAATTCTTTAAAATGATTATGTCCTCTGCTTTGTCAACAAAAACAAATCTGAATGCAGATGGCATTCACATTTGTAAGACTGTTAGAGTATTTTACTGCCTTATTGCTGTTTTCCCTTAAATCTATGATCCAAATTCTTCTACTGAGGGCTCCGATGCGGAAGGTCCAACTGAAGGATAGATTTCTTACACTGTAAGCTATCCTGCTGCTTCCTGATAATGACTTTGATAAAAACCATGTTGAGAAAAATCACATCTGATGTTATCTCTTGACAGGGGGCACTATTCAAAGTGCCAACGACGTTGTATGATCACAGGCAAATGGAGTGCACTGCACTCCATGGGCAAAACAATATTACTTGTCAGGGCAACGGCTCATCATCAAGCTGATAAACGCATGGAGGCTGACGTGAAGCCAAGCTGCAAGTAGTGCACTACTGTGTAAGGGAAAATAAAGCAGGGTGCGTCTGTCTCATTGAGAGCCTGTGGTGACGTGAGGTTAACGTGAAGCTGGTAAGCTACACTGTGTTTGTAAACAGACACCTGTACACACAGTGGTGTCTAATGATTCAGCACAAACCACATTTAATGCCTCATCCCACACGATTCCTCTGCGGAGTTGTGTTCAATCTAAATTTAACAGAATCGCCTATCAGGGTTGCAGACACAAACACACCAAAGTAAGTGGACAAGTGTCACCACATTAACAAAGCAGCATAGTTGCAAAGCCATGTAACGTTCATGCCATTCTTTTTCAGCTCAAAAAAAAAACCAAAACAAAACCCAACAACTGCCTGTGCAGTACATGTGGCATTTTTTTTCATTTTCACTGCAAGTTCATAATCACTTTTCACAAATAGAAATGATGCTACCATCTCAAGATAATAATAATTTGTCAAAATTGCAATTCAGTAATAATATTATCAATATCATATGAAAATGTAAAATGTTTTAGCTTAGTCTTTTTTTTTTTTTTTTTCTGTTTCGGTTTCTTCATGCTCATAGCACCTGATGGATGGGAAAAGCACATGAAACTGAAGTTTCAACTCCAAAATGTCAACTTCACTGAAATGTAAAAAAAACCCCAACTTATTTTTTAGGTCAACAATGATCCCTCGTTGGAATTATCTAACACAGCTTTGAAGGATTTTTCAGGGTTTTCAGACCCACAGGATCACATAACCTGTCTGAAAGTAACCAAAAATGGAGTCGTGAGGTTTTCCAGCAGCCCTCTTTTAACAGCATTCTCCTTAAAAGTGGAGTATGTCAAATCAGACACCCATAGGCCCACAGGCACTGTGTCTTTTATTTTGTTATTTTTACTTAGTGGCTGATGGGTTGTACAGGGACAAACAGGATCCTATCATCATCTGCAGTCTCTACACTCTCTGAGTCCTCTTTCCTGTGTGGCCTACCAGACCTACCCTCCAGGTCCTGGATTAGTCATGGAGAGAACTCCAAACGGCAGACATCCAGCTACAGAAACCCTCCGCTGATGAGCCTGTGAGGGACTGATGGCATGGGTTACCATGTTAAAGAGCTGCTTCTTCAGCTTTTATCTTTTCATCTGATACACAGGGCTCTGGGAGAACTCTCGATTCGTCTCGCGATCCACTATTCTTACACATAATTTGGAGCTCAGCAAGAAACTTTTGGTGTTATTTGAGGAAATGAACTGATTTCAAGAAGGCTGTCTGATGTTAACTCAGATCCAATACATCTTAAGTTTGATCATGACTTCCAGTATGTAGTCCTTTCTGTTCTGTACATGCAAAATAGAAAATAATATTATGACTTTGTTCATGAAGCTAAACAATGGATGAAGTCATTGTATTATTTTTGGATTATTTATTATTATAAATAATTATTATTATTTATGGATTGTATTAATTTATCAGTGATGATTAGACACATTTTACTAACCTATGAACTGTCTTTTTGTCATCATAGTAGATGAACAAGCTCAGAATGGCGGAAAAAAAAACTGTTAATTTGTTGAACATCTCTATTGTTTAATCTTGTAATATACTTTATATTCAGTCTTTTTGATATTTGTTGGCTGCTGCAAAATCGACACCCATTTAAGTGGTTTGTCTCACAACAGCGAGCAGAAACAGGAAAAAAATGGCCAATGAACATTGCTTGGATTAATGATGATGGCTGCACTTACTATGCAGCAATTCAGCACATCTCGGGCTTTAAGGCTGAAGAGCACAGAGCTCTTGAAAAGTTTGCTATGCAAATCTGTAATGGAGCAAATTTAGCTGACTGTACAGAGCAGCCAGCAGCTGTGGTCTTGTAAAAATGTAATGCAAGGTTTCTCATCCCCGAGAGAAAACAGACAGTCACGATAGCATTTAAAGCAAATGCCAACATGTACTAATTCAGTAAGTGCTTTTTAAGAAAAACGACTGCCCATGGGGCACTTGTACCCCTAAAAACGCAAAAATAAATTCATATTGAATGTCATGTCTGTATTCCTGAAGCTTTTGCAACTTTGCCACTTTAAAACAGAAGCTCAAGTTGTTTGATACTGTACTCTAATTTTACAAGATACATTCACTTCAAACCTTGTTTCAAAACCTCGGTCTTCTGGATGATACCAGAAAAGCCAACGGGTGGGATCAAAATTTGAAGTCAGGATCTGGAAGGCCTGATGCACGTAAACCTCAAAATGTCTGTATGCAAGCAATATTTTGAACTTTGTCATGTGCACCAAATAGAGTATAACACCTACGAAATGTGTGTCAGAGGCCGTGCAGTAAAGTTCTAACCACAACCTTGGCGAGCAAACTTATTCCCTGTCATTTTGGAGCACACCCATTAACCCACCTCTGCTGCCTGTTATTAACCCGTGGTCAGTTGGCGAGGGGGAAATGGCAGTCAGTGGCTAACCAGCCTGAGGTTGCTGTCCCCAGCGCAATTAGAGTTCATAAATCAGATCACAACCTGGAGGCTCTGGGTGGAGAAAGAGTAGGAGGAAACGACCGCTGCTGCTGCCGATGCCCATCTCATTAGTGGTGCTATCGTAATGTGCAGACATGAAAGAACAGTCTGCCGGTGCCATGGGTGGCAATCTGTGTGCTGAATATGGCATATGTGGATTGCCCAGAAACAGAATCCACAAATATGTTTCGATAAAGTTTTTGAGATGCATCTTTTGTAGTTGTTTATTTTTTTAAGGGCTACTCATTTTGTTCTCAAAGCTCAAGCTTTAGCATTGACACCAAGTCACCTAGTGGTAAGAAAGCATCAAATTTCTGTCTCCAGAAAGCACCGTCACATCTTCCATTCTACTAAGTTAGCATGTTAACCGGACAGCGACGGCCTGTGTCATCACTTTCTGACTGCAACTTATTTTAATCTGCCCTTAAGATGTAGCACTGCTCAGAGGGCATACTTAAACTTCTGCTCTTGTAAAGGCAACGATGGTTCTTTGCTTAGAAAAAAAGGCCTACTAATCAAGACGATGAGAAGGTCTAACTATGATTTTTATATAAGCTTTGGATGAAAAAACAGATCTACAAAGCTTTTTAATCTGTCATTGATTTAATTTTTCCCTTTTATCAATCCTTTTCCAAGCAAACAAGTTCTCATCAACCTAATGTACTAGTTTATGAATTTAGTTATTTAATCCATTCTTTAAGTCCAGCATTTAGTGCATGGCTGGAATTTTCTAAGCTTATATTATTATTATTCTGCTATTATTGTAATTCAATTCTTTTTCAGTTCTTCTGCCCTTAGGCAACAAAAAGCTGAAATCACATGAAAAGCTTGAAACATAAATAAAATAACCTTTAATAAATAATTATGATTATAACACTAGGATGTGAAAGGGTCTTCCTTTGCTGCTATAGCTTCAGAGATGTTTGGCTGTATGAGGTTGCTGTGATTTCAATCAGTCTTCAGTGCTACAGAAACCAAGTGGGTGCATCAAACGTGCATGATGCGCAGGCACAGAGCTCGCTCCTGTGCTTTTAGATTGTTAATGCAACACATTTATAGCTCTCTCTTGGGATGAATGAATGTGTCACCTTCGGTTCTCACTGTGGCGAGGAGGAAACAACCGATCAAACGCACATTGACGGATGGTGACAAATGGAGAAGTTTCACTAATTTGTTGTGAAGCTGACACCGGCGGTATTCAAACAGGCTCAACTATAAAGACAGTGAGATGAGTCAGACTATGACAGGCTTATTTTTCATTGAGTTGAATAATGATTAAACTCCAGCAAGTGGCTGAATGCATGGACTAGAGTACTGAATTAATCTTGGCTGTCACAAACAAGTGCAAATAGACAAAAGGTTCAATTGGGGAAGATTCTGCTGAGGCATGGGGGATGACACATTGGCCTCCAGTCTGTGTTTCAAAAACAAAACATTTCACGTGCTACAAAGCATGATGTGAGAATGGACTGCTGCGAGCTCAGTGGCGCCCGTCACATCCCTAAAGCTGCTCCGGAGAGAGAAAGGAATCACAGCAGTTGAGGACTATTTAAGCGAGTTTGTTAGTCCAGTTCATGCGCAAGGAGTCTTGTGCTGTTTGTGTGTTTGTGTGTGTAAATGTGTGATTCAGGAGGGTCAACACTGTAAGTTTACGCTTCCTGAAATGCAGCTCATTCTGCAGCAGAGCAGCTGCAGGGTGCGGGGGGAGCACCATAACCAAGCAACAATGATGTCTTCTGCATTGTGGTCCAGCAGACAGTTTCTTTCAGGAGGGACAGCATGAATTCCAAAATGAACCTGGCTTGTAGCGGTCAAAAGGGGCTGATGAAAGCAAAAGAGCCAAAACTCAGCAGCAATGCAATCTCCAGTCAACTATACAAGCTGAGGACGATGGAGAGGTTTAGGAAAGTGTGGGCAGGGAGTCCGACTGCTTCGAGTCAACTACAGGCTAACTTTATAAGCTCTGCACAAATGGGAACTTTGAAGCTGCACTTGAATACACACAACTCCAGGTACTTTGCTGTTGTGTTAAAAGCCTTGTTACTTCAACTCCAGTGTTCTTCATTGTTTTAAGTCTGATGAATTTTTCATTTGAGTTGATTTTACACATCAAAGTTTTGGGAAGTACTGCCGCATATGTGAAAAAAGTTGGATGGAGCCTTTTGTGGCTTCCAGAGGGAGCTGCACAAAATTGGATAAATTGCCTGAGGTGATGTCATTTGAGACAGTGTCATGTTGGAAAACATTCAGAGGTTAAAAACAATTGAGTTCCAAACCCCTGTAGCCTGTTTTTCCCTGCTGCAGCTTGAGGATCAACCAGCGTCCTCCAGGGCAAATAATTTGCTAACAGAACACGAAGAAGTCTGTGCTCCTGCATTTGTAGGAAAGCGAATTTCTGGTATTATTTTTATTTACAATTTGCACTAATTAGCTATTGGTGTCTCTGCTCCACCAAAGATAGCCCGTTAATCAGCTAATTAGCTGGCAAATTAATTAGTCTTGGCCCTGTGTTGAGGAAACATAATTCACTGCGAGCATAAGATGCCTGAATCTCTAACCGAACAGTTACTGGGCAGATTTTCTCAGCTACTTGTCAAAAAACTGACTTATGGTTTTCATCTGACAGCTTGTGCCTTACCAATGTATAATAGAGTACAATAACACTTTATGGTACATGCCTCCTCTGAAAAGGCACAAAAAGAAGGGGGAAAAAAAGAAACAACACAAAAAGCCTTTAAATACTTTTGCTCCAACTTCTTCTGAAGAGCGCACAAAAACACCGCTTTTTACTAAACTCCTAAACCGAAATGCATATTTAATCTCTTTTTATATTTTCAACAAAAGTGAAATCAGGCAAGGTTCACATTAATAAAACAGAAGGCTACGGCAGCACAACAAGCAACAAAGTAAAGAGATGCTGATACTAAGTTTGGAGATTAGCAGGCAGCATACAGCCGAGCATCTATTATTTATGTGATTGTTTGCGTCTGCGCTGACTGCTCATCTGATTGCTACACCGCTGAGGCCTTGTGCCGATATTTGCATGGAGAGAAAAACATTAGAAAATATCCTCACCCACTTCTGACTGCTGTTCCTTAGCAACAACAGTGCAGGGAGTTTAATGTGGCACGATTTACGTGTGTGCTTGTGTGAGCGCATGTGTGTCCAGCAGGGTTGTACTTACTTATTTTGCATCATGTTCATTATGACCCAGTCAGAGGGGTAGACGTTTTTTCCAATGAGATCTTTAAACATGATAAATGTTTCCATTAGGAAGTCCTGCAAGAGGAAATAAAGTTTTCAAAATGAAAAGTGCTATTCTTCACAACACCAAGATAAGAGCAATTTCAAAAGAACAGTTGCAGTTTGTGGTTTTCAGGCAGAAACAGCATTTAGATGAGTTTTTAAGGTCAAGGTGATTCCTGTATTGACGCCACTGATCACACATTTTCTTTAGACTCACGTACAATAAGATTACAACTGTCTAATAGCTCACAGGAACACTACTTTGTGTGATATTTAGATAGCATCAACATGCCATATAATTACAAGCTATGAAAGCTAAACCTGACAAATTGATAACTAGTTTCAGTTCTATTACTAAGATGATGCACAGCTACCTTCTCTGCAGCAACATGAGAAAAGATTCTACGTCCCTAACTTCAGGTTTACAGTCACCAACTTTTTTATTTCTCTTTTTATTCTTCAAAAAAAAAAAGAAGATTGACAGAAATATGTATTCAAAGAGCAAAACAGTACAATCCATTTATATCTTTCTTCAAATGCAGTTTTGTTAATTTCTCAAAGTTATTGATTGCTTGAATGCCTCAATTTAGAAATATAAGCTTATTCTACTGTCACACCCACACTGGTGTTCACTGCAATGACGCCAAGTAAATATCTAAAATATAAATATTCATGTGAGTCTGTTTTTGGCTAAAGATGTTCACTCCTGGCTGAATCCCTGTGTTTTGTGTTGGCTTGTTTACAAAGGAAAAAAAACGCACAAGCAACAAAGCCCTTTGTGTTGTAACCAGTTCTGAAAAGTGTGTTGTGGCGCACGCCAGCTTCAGAGACAATATATCTGTGGAGAAATCCAGCTTCATCACAGTGATTGTTTCTCCCAATATGGGAACTACACAGGCAGCCTAAAAGAAGCCCTGTATGCAGTCATGCAAGTTGGAATGCAACTTCTTTTCTCTTTTCAGTCACATGAGAAAACATTAATTTTGCCACTGCTCAATCAAACAAGTGCACACAAGCAGTAATCCTTTGAGTTCTATACATTCTCAGAGGGACATATTCATTGAAAATCACATCAAAAGAAATGTACATTGCGAGGAACACTGAAATTCCCGCTACTTGGGTTTCATAGTGCCTCACCTGTGATATAAATTAGATTCTTGTCCTATAAGGCTCAAAGTCATTTGTTGAGGTACCAGTAGGATTTCCCCACTTGTCAGTGCAGCCTGATATAATGCTAATCCGGCAGCAGATATTAGAGGAATACCGCTTCGAGGGAGGAATTATTTGGAGCTGAAATCCATAACATCAATGAGATTTATCCCTCCTCCGCAACTTGTTGGCTGCAACGGGTGATCTGCTTCCCTTAGGAGTTACTATCACCAAAAGCATGCTGTACACATAGTCAGCAGCGCGAGACCAAGGACCAGCAAAAATTCAATTTCATACTTCAATGTAGAGGAAAAACATTTTTCGAACAGATCTAATCTAACTTCAGAAGACAGAACATAATAATACTGAACTATGGGTCTTCTTTAAAAAAAAAAAAAAAAAAAAAAGTTATTACATGACAATGTAGCCTGAAGTGTTTCATCGAGTAGACGCAGACACGCCGATAAGGTGTACTCACCACCACATCACTCCTTATCTTGCCAAAGGTGCTGATCAGATGAGCGTAATGATAGTCGTCCATCTGCCTCAGTGTAGCAGTCATGCTGGCCACAAAGCTCCCCTGGAGAAGAAAAAGGTGAATTCAATACACAATCAAGTTCAAATTTAAGGATGAGGATAGAATGAGTCTGTGCCTGTGATTCTAATGTCTACTGACTGGCTGAACTGATTGTACTCAAGTGCTAAAAGCAGCCCCGGCCTCCCAGGTTTGAAAAGGTAGATGTCTTCACTCAGTGGCTGATCTCATTAACCTACTGCCCTCTACTCCCTAGCTCCTTGTCTCCAATGATTATAATGCCTAAGAGGTTCCTAAAGTGCTGTCTATACTTCACAATGCAATATCCTGGCTCTGGTTAGCACCCTGCACATTAACTGTGGAAGGCAGATAAGGGAAGGTAAATGTGCGGTGGGCTGTGTGGGGAGAGGCTGCCGCTGCCAGTCGAGTGTCACGCCATTGATGTGTGGACAAGCACCAAGATATTGCTGGAGAAAAGAGGTGGGAAATGTATATTTTGGAGGGGCTCTCCCTGACCATCATTGTGATTGAACTGAGGTTGTGCTGTTTAATGGAGACAGATTGAGAAGGAAAGTGCAAAGACTCAGATGGCAGAGATGTAATTTTTTTCATTAGGGTGTTATTCAGTGAACAAAAGATTCGGGGATGAATAAAAACAAATTTAAACAAGTATAGAGTATCCTTATTGTTCTTATTCTTAGAATATGTTCGTAGCTGTTCCCAGAAGGAATTACCTCGACTAGCTGATCAAAAAATGCACCAAAGATATGAGCAGGCAATTAACTGCTTTGTCACAGAATGCCTAAGAGCACACAGATTAATAAGTTTAAGGTGTGATAAACATTAAGATACAGCTGCCTGACCGTCAGTCAGTCCATCTCCAAACCTAAAACTATTGGAGTAAGCATCATGTTGCTGAATTGAGAGTGACCTTTTCAGCAACTCACAACATACATCTTTAACGAGAGGAGCCAACAAAAGCAAAGGGTCTTGAGAAACTGAAAAGTTAAAGGGGGGTAAGGCAGAGGGAAGGTTCTTTCCACTTTAAAAAGCTAGTGAAGGCACAACGGCTTTTTTCCTGGGGAAGCTGAAACTCCCCCAGAAGTTACTGCTTAACTTCGACAGGAGCACAATAGAGTCCATACTACCCAACTGTACAGCTGTACGGTATACAAGCTGCACTGCTGCAGAGAAGAGGGACCTGAACCAAGTGGTGACAGCTGCAGAGTGCATTATGGGAACTCCCACAACTGGAGTCATTACACCTAAACAGAATCTAGAAGGAAGCGATCAGCACACACCCGGTCATTCACATGATGACCTCCTTAAATGCTGCAGATTCTGTTTACATCTAAAATGGAGTAAATTTTTATGTTGATGTACATTTTTTATTTTATATTTATAGTTTTTCACCTATATTTCTATTTACTATTCTGTTTTCATTTTATATTCTATCCTATTTATTTTATTGAGAGAGAAGCCATGCCAAATCTTATTGTGCTGTTGCTATAATGACAAATAAAGTTCATAATTTGTCCATTCGTTGTTTTTTTTTTTTTTTTTTATATTGACTGAGAACATTTTTTTTCCACAAAGATGCACAATTTAGCTTTAATTTACAATTGTAAGCTGTGAAATGTTTTTTTTTTTCCTGTTAGACAGAATGACTTCTGAGGTAAGTGGACCTTCTCTGCTGAGCCACACTAAATAAACTCCAGGCTGGGATCTTTATCTGCGACTACGTTGGAGACTTCAGCACTCTGTTAGTATAGCCCTCATGCCATGAACATAACTCTGCCACTTCATTGTAGTTAATCCTCACAAGACATTCTGTTTGTGGAGAAGCTCTTCTTGAGCTGTAATTAGACCTGGCCCACAGAAACACAGCAGAGTAAAAATTATGCTAAACACACTTACCTCATCTGACACTCCTCTCCAATTCTGAATATTTTTAATATTTTTTTTTTTCTCTGATGAGCTTGTAGTTATTTCTTTATTCCTTTCAGACAGAGGTTAATAATTATTCGATATATGGCAAGAACACTTGGGATATCAAACCAAACTGTAGCTCTATCGTGCTGCTGTAAACATGTATTATTAATGCTTTCCTTCACTTTTTAATTTTGCCATGTGGAGCAGATGACGGCTTCACTTCCCTCTCTGTAATGTTCCACAGAAATCAGTGTGACTCATGATATATTAATATGGAAATGTTTTTCTAAAGCACAGAGGGCAGGACTCTTTCATCTGTGAGGGCATGTACGCCTCAGTTGGCATCAGTTCTTCAGCCTTATAGACGGAGAACAAATTTAAACTGAGATTCAAAAAGTGCCAATGAGACCTGTGTGGATAAAGTGAATAAAGAGATAGTTCTTTCATTCTTCTGTACCTTCTTACTGTCCTAACTGAAGAACAAGAGATACAGTTACTTCATCGCAAGGACATTCATAAACTGTCGTACTGAATTAAGTGTAGTTTGGTGAGTTTAAGACATTATTTTAAGTCTTTTTGAGGATACTTCTTCAAAATCACACTTCCAACAGTGTGACCAACTTCATGGTTGATGCTACTCCCCTCATGTTTGGCAGTCACCTTTATGATACAAGCAGAAAGGTCTTGAAAGCAGGCAGAATCTTTAGAAGCCATTGACCCCCGTTGCAGCGATCTTCACCGCTAAGACTACAGGAAGTAGATCAGCTGGAGGGGATCCCATGCTCATTCAATCTCCGTCTCTTCGGCTATGAATGACTCCCCAAGATAAAGAGCCATCAGAGCAAACTTTACATGCTGACAGCCTCAGTGTGGGACTTGCCATTAGGCTCCAGGGCTGCATGCAGTAGCAGAAACCCCTAAAGCTTTCTGACAATGTTCAATCAAGCCTGACAGCAGCAGAGGCAAAAGAGTGCCAATGTTACTATTGATTTTATTTCTGTCGTGAATGAATCTAAAGCTTACAAACTAATGTAATTGTTGGTACAGGCAGTGATATCAGCCGGCACATAGTGATAAGAAGTTAACCACAGGTAAGAGAGTAGGAGCCATTATATTCCTAGCTGGACGTGGTTTGAGAAGGTGAGATAAGATAGACTGAGAAATCACTCTCGGGAGAGAGACTCAGACTTTTCACTCTGCAACAATCAAGAACACATGGCACACCGACTGTTGAGGCATAAATAGAGATGTGAGACATGACTGCAAATGGAAAAAGGTCAGGTATGCTCATCCGAGGTCTCCGGCTTTAATTTAATGGGTGCAAGGTAGTGTAGTGGTGTAGCAGAATAACCAGCAGCGACCGGAGCAAACCAGAAGAATTCAAAGGCCAGCCTGCCCTCTCAAGGCTCATCTCTCCACTTTTATTAGTGGGATAAACCCCCTTCCGTTGCCACGACAACTCATAGTTATTTATTTATTTAGATATTTTTCATGGAAAGAGAAAAGATAGATGGAAATAAATAAGCCCACACTAAGAATAGAAGAGTTTGGTGAGAGTGACGGCAGTGCAGCGGGTCCAAAAGAGTAAGACTCAGATGGCTGTATGGAGGAAATACAGAGTGAAGGAGAGAGAAACAGGAAATACTGACAAAACAACTGTACTGACAAAAACAGCTACACACCAAAAACAAGACTAAGCAATGAGTGAGAACCAGAAAGAGAGAAGGAAAGTTACAGTAAGATAACCTAGCATGATTCTTTTATTGTACACGGTTGCTTGTGTTTGACTGTTTAAATTATAAGGAGTTCTGTCTTTTTTTTATCCATGATGAAACCTGTCAAAATCCCTTACTGGGCACTAGAATCTAAATTCATTAGTGGACAAAATATAATGGGGGAAAAAACAGTTGGGGGACAGAAATGATGGTGTTAGCTAAAATTAATCATGTGTGCTTTAAAAGTCTGGTTATAAAATAAAACACGAGATTTAGTGAAATGTTCAAGATGTATAATTGTCCCAAATAGCAAATTTCTGAAAACATACAAGAACCCTGTTAAATGCTTTTCTTTAAGGGATCAGAAAAAAAATTCTCATGATCGTCAATAAAATGTTGTGAACAAAGGAAACAAAACAAGACAAAACAAACAAACAAACAAACAAAAAAACATGATTATGAAATCAGTCAGTAAGGTAGTGGGGATAATAAAGCACCTTCAACACCAGGCAGACATCTTGTAAATGCTTACGGAAGTCAATCATTAAATCACTACCAGCTGTATTGTCTTTAGTGCCAATTTTCTTCACTGGAAACAATTTCTTAAGCTAAAACATCAATGGACAGACACTGGAACTTTACAATAGATATCCATCACAGTGTCCAGGAACCAGCATCCATATCCATCCTATACTTGAGCGCAAATGAGGCAGAATCTTAGTGGAAAAGAAAAAGTGGCGATTAGAGGGGAAGACCAGATCCATCATACACCGCTCTCAAGCCTGCGTCTCTCATAATTCATCTCACTTTGGCGCCTGACAGTAGAGAAGTAAAAATGATGTTTGCTCTGATATTGAAGGGTTGCCCCATAACACAGCATTGTTTTAAGCCTTTAATTAAGCCGGTGGGGAAACGACGTGCCGGTCTCTGGAGAGATGCAGACTGAGACTCAACCCATCTTTATGAGAGAGAAAACTGACACAGGAGCAGAGGAAAATATGAGTAAGTGGAGCTATGATGACCAACAGGGAACAAAATGACTCCCTCTTTCTCTTTATAAGCCTCAGGCCTGATGCAGTTTGAATTTGCTGGCTCCTTACTACAGAAATTACACAAACACACAGGAAACCTCACACTGGTGCGATTCCATTTATTCTGAGAGAGATGAAGACACTGCTCCTATCCAAACACAAGTGACTGGCCCTTTTAAATCATAGAGGCTTTGGTTGTTAAGGAGGAAAATATGAGAAAAGCAGAAGCACTGAGTACAGGTGGCAGAGGTGGCAAACAATGAAATCTCGATTTGTATTCAGAATTTGCGTCCCCGCTCAAAGAAAAGATGAACATTTTCTGACAAAACTCACAATGAAAAGGTGAAATGACATCAACAGTCCTGAGAGACAAAAATACACAATCTATCAATCACTTTTAAAACATCCAAGGACAAGTCTGTCCTGCTGCTTTATTAGTTGGAAAATACATCCACTTCTTTTATACATTAATTTCTCAAACAGAACTTACTCTTTAAACTACACATTTCCATTTGGACTATAGAATTGAATAGGATGTAAAAATACCATAATATAGAGAAAGAACTAGAAAAACTAGTCTATAGTAAAATATATAAAATTATTTGAAAGTAATTTACTTTAAGACTCTTTCTAAAAACACAAAACACAAAACTTAATGCAGTTGCTCTAGAGTCTCTGTTTACTGTATCTTACTGCCGACCGGAGGAGTAAATGCCTCTGCCTGTCTGCTTTTTGTCCTCACACGACTATCACACACAAAAACAGTGAATACAGGAGAACAGAGAGGCCGGTAAGGCAGCAGCACTAAGGCACTTCTCACGCTGGCCTGTCAAAGGGAGGCAGAGCTCACACATGCAAGGAATCAACAGTGAGCCCACTTGGCTGCGACATTAGGCCAACAAGGTGGCACGCAGGTGGGTCAGCCAACGGACACAGTGAAATGACCTGTTAGAGGCCGGCTCAAGACGTTCACACTTGGTTCTCTTCTTCAGCAGCATTAGTTGGAAAACAGCGCGATGTCCAGATAGAATACATAATGGTAGCTGCAGAATAGCTGCAGAAAAGCAGAGCATCCAGCCGCCACAGTGACCCGTTATGCCATTCATTCAGACAGCATCCAACTTAGACAAGCTTGAGGAAGCACTTTCACACTAACACATCAAAGCATTACACCTCCTTGAACAGACACCTGAATAACTCCGTAAGCCAAAACCGCTTCGCTTCACAAGAAAGCCCTGCATGTCCAATGACAAGCTGACATCGAGTGCTGGAGAGGAGACAAATGTTGCTGATGAATGTCTGGTCAGATTGTCGGATGCGTGGATGGACTAGAGACTGTGTTGGTCAATGTTACATTGTCATGTATTGAGACCATAACTTGCTCCCCAGACTGCGCAGACCATTTGCCATTTAAAAACTGGAGTAAGCAACAACACTGAAGTATACTGAGCTGTTGTTCAGGTACTCTGATGTAATGCTTATATCAACTTTAGTCCATAATATAGTCTAATTTTGACAGAACACCCCCCCCTCACATGACTGATTTTAAAAAACATTTTCGTCCAGTGTTACTTCAATATTTTCTTCAAACCTGGCCCATTCTCCAGATGCTTTCTTTTCTTCATTGGAAACGCCAGAGTGATCTTTGCTGATGAAAAGACAGCAGATGGGGACAGACTCTCACTGATGTATCTGCGTGGCACATTTGCAATTTTGCTTCTAAATCTTCAGGCTTGCTGGGGACACACAAACCTTCCCCTTTCTCTTTCATGATAGCCCAGGGATCTAAGCTATGATAAATTGACGGCTCTTTCCTATGTTTAGTAATTCAACTCCGTACAGATATGACAGTCTGCACTCTAATGTGCTCTATGTGGATGAATGCACTCGGGATCTCAGAGGACAGATTGGATATGAAGCTAAGTGGTGATAGTGAGGCTACTGAAATAATTTTCACTACATGTAACATGGGAATAAGTCATTTAAAACAGTTTAGATTCGTATTATTTTGGGGCAGAGAAAGTTGGTCCAGGCATTCTTCTTATGAGACAAAGACTAATGAGAAAAACCAGGGGCAAGATAAGGCAGAAGAATGCAATGAAAGACTGATTCTAATCCCACTAGGTGATGCCATGACATTCAAGGTCAATTAGCAGTGTGGCACAAGTCTGACAGCAGGATGAGCTGAGAGAAAAATAGCAAAGTGATGATGGAAGAAAACTACGGTCCTGTCAAATCAGTTGCAGCTCTGCACTAATATCACAAAAGCTGTGTGGAACAAAATAAAATCAAAGGGATGTGACAATTACATTGTCAATCACCCACCAGTAATTCTAATATATCACTGCATTTGATTAGTGCTTCCCACCTGAGATTGAATTTCTGTTGTGTTGAGTCAAATGAGTTAATTTGTGAGTTTGGTTGTTTGTTTTTCCCAAACGTCAAATGTTTGAAGATATTTTGGCTTTACTTGATAGCTTAACAACAAAAAAATAACAGAAAAGTAAAAGTATACTGTACTTTATGGAGATAATGACAATGTGCTCACCAACAGTATCAACTCTGTACTCAGATCACAAACCTCGAACTCAATAAATCTATTTACAATCCCAACACACCCAGCGGCAACAACTGAGAGCAAACTGGGTCTAGATCTTCCTTTGACCGCAGTATACCGAACATACAGGGGACAAGGACATCCAACAGAAGTCCCCTGAGAGCTTGGCGTCGAGCTAATGAAATCAATAGTGGAGGAGAGTCACTCCAGTGACTTGTCCACTGCCACTGGTTTATCCATCTGAGAAACAGTTTGCTTACACAAGCAGATCACTCAGCAGATTCCAATAAACGAAAATGGCAGAGCCCATTTCAACTGCAAAAACGGTAGACATCACCTCTCTGAGGAGATCCAGTTATTCGTTAAATAAATGCCATTAACCCTGGGTTCAAATATAAAACAGTCTCCAAGTGCCGAGATGTGCCAAGGTCAAATCCTTACAAACATTATTCAGCTTTTCTCCTCTGTCGAAAGCTGCAGCATGTCACTGCTTGGCAGAGCAATAACAAGGCTGTGGTGTAGATGTATTATTATCGAACCGAAAACAAGAAGGAGGTCTCATACAGTAAGACTGTGCTTTGAGCAGTCACTCACTCTGAGTTGGGGGTTGGGGGCCAGGGGGTGTTTTGCGTCATGTTCTAGAGAAGTCAGATAAGGTGAAAGGTTTAACAAAAAAATACCTACATTTTAGTGTTATTTATACATTATAAAGACCTCCCTGGGGACAGCTGAGCTGCAGAGAGAGAGAGTGATAGACAAGGGAAGTAGCCCTAATGGAACCCGAGTGCCGGCTGTAATTCACTCACGTCTCCCATTTCTTTCTCAAGAAAATTTTGGCACTTTGATGTACAGCTGGTACAGCTGTTCTGCTGGCCATCACTCAATTGAGGGTGTAGTTGTCACAGACAGTTGAAGCATAATATCAACCACATATTTCTTTACCGAGAGCTACAGCAAGTTGGCTCTACTATACATCAAATGACCGACTTTAATTTGTCCAGATAGAACTTAAATTTTACATTTTGAAAAAATGGTCTAGTTATGCGGCATTTTGGTGACCAATGGTGGACATATGATCACCCAGTCAGTCAGTCAGATAAACTCTGGTGTCACAGTCCGGCCAAAAAATAACTATGTGCCTGTAAAGATGCAAATAAATCCAATGGATTGCTATTAATTTGTTTATTCATCAAACTAAATTCAAAACAATAAGATCAGCTTTGCTTTCTGTAAAGATTTTCAAGGTATCATCAGTTTTTAAAAGTTTTCAACAGATATAGGTCCTGTGTTTGTGCATTCACACATATGTATTTGTTCCAGATAGATGGCTGAACAGATGTTACAGTTACATACCATCATGCTTGCACACCTGTAGAAATACAACTGGAAACCAACAACAAGTTAACAAGTCAAACTGGATTTACTGAGGGGAGAGTATTGCAATAAAAAAATCCAATGAAAACTAATTATCCAGTAGTGAAAATAAATTAATAAAATATGTCTACAGGGAAATAAAGCTAATGAGAAACAACAAAATAATAAAATGTTACATACAGAGAGCAGTGTGTGATTAGGTTTACCAAGAAATACATGAAAATATTCACGCTCATTTCTGGTTTACATGAATCCTCAATAAAAATGTCACATATGGAGGAAGTAAACGATGCGATGCTGTCTGTGTTTGCCGTATGTGTGCCATGTGATGGTGATTCAAAGAGTTCACATACGACGTCTGCATACACTTGAATCCAAAAACACACAGTGGCAGCAGCTGCAGCTGTCTGTCAGGAGAGCTGCTGCTCATTACCATGGTACCTGAGACTGAAACTGGGGGTTTCCCTGTGAGAGAATGAGGGCAGCCTGTGGTTGTAAAAACATCTAAACGGGCATACATGGCCTCACTTTTACAAGATCAAGGTTTTGCCAACTGTTTAAATTATTTATTTATTTAACTCCTTCCTCATTTTCTTCATGAAACAGAACAAAGATTCACCACAAATCCAATTAAATCAAAGAGAAAAAGAGAAAAACAGGTCTTCATCTGCACAAATACTGTTAACTACTAACTACAGTAGCTCCCGACGGATGGACAAAGAGCAGAGGGGGGCGACCAGATACAGTCTTCTCCGCACGAAAAAAAGAGCTGTGAGGACGTTGAGGACAACAGAAGGTGAATGGACTTGTAATGAAACTCTCAAGTTAGATAATACATGACCACCATCACTCTCTGGGGAGACAGAGCATCATCACAGCGTGCGTGCAGGCTGGTGAATCATATAAAGACATCCGCTGCCTTTCCATCTCGTGACATAAATGCTAAGATGCTTGCACATCAGGGCTGCAGAGCTGAGAGGAAATATGAGCATTCAGCCCTTCTGCTCCTGGAAAATTAAGTGACAAGTTTTGATGTGCATTTGGTCCCTGTGGAGGTGAGGTCACTGACAAAACTGCTATAAGTGATGATGAGATAAAAGGATGATGCATGAACCTGCCAGATGTGGCCAAAACTAGAACTGTACTTTCTCCACTGCAACCTTCCTGCCTACCTTTGCTAGGTCTCTCTCTATCCCTCGCGCTCTCTCTCTCCCATGCTCCCTCCCCCAGTTGCTTAATCTCTCTCTCTTTTCTCCCTCTCTCTGTCTCTGTTTGTCTTCTCAGTCTCTCTCTCTCTCTCTCTCGCTCTCATTCTCTCTACACACACACTCAGATGCACACTTGAAAAGAGGAGAAGACCGGAGAGGAGAACCTCAGCGGCACAATGGGGATATTCTGCCTGCGTGGGCTCTGTCGCTGAGGCATCAAGAGTTCAGCCACAGAGAGTGTGTGTGTGTGTGTGTGTATGTGTGTGTGTGCGTGTCTGCTGCATGAGAGTGTGTATGTATGCTTGTGTGAGTGAGTGAGTGTGTGAGTGGGTGAGTGACTGACTGACTGACTGACTGACTGAGTGTCCCTGCCGACACCGTGAAGAGAAAGGGGATCGGAGGAGAGCGGGTGGAGACGAGGAAGAAAGAGGGGGGTGTTGACTCACGCCACTGGTTCAGAGGACGCAGATGTGCAACTACTCCAACTACCGCTGCTCCTGCTTCGCCTGCATGCCACTGCCTGTCCTCTCAACTTCTGTCATGGCATAGCCTCCTCTTCCAGCTCGCCTCTAATCCACTAAGGAAACAGGCATGCATGGGCACAACCAGGGATCTAGGCTATTGCATCCTGTACGTCAGTAATTCACAGTCTGAGGTGAGTCGCTCCTATCTGCTCTTGTCCTCCCCTCTATTTCACCTCTCAGCCTGCGACTGCAAAAAGGAAAGTCTGTTCGAATAACCTCTGTTGGGGGAAATCCGAGGGATTTGTCGATCCATGGGACTGAGTTTGGGATAAGCCACCGGGAATATTTTCATTTAAGATTTTCCCTTTTAGTCAGCTGAACAAATATCAAATACGTGTGGCAGATGAAAGGAGTTAAATCTCATACTGATTTCAGGCAGCGCTTTTGGATTGTGCTGGTGCTGAGTTCAAGAGATGATTTAGACAGTTTAGAAAACTTTAAATATGGAAAAAAAAATTCATCGTGTAAATATGAAGGAGAGAAATAAGTCACTGGCATTACTGACTGATATTAATTGTCTCCGGCAGTTCAGTTTTCTGTGTTGAATAAGGATTTGATTCACATTTAACCTGACTGGCTCAGCATACAATGCTTAATCAGTGCTTATGTACAGGGGCTTGCATGATGCTGCATTTCCCCTCAGTTTTGCAGCT
This sequence comes from Remorina albescens, assembly GCA_034769265.1. NCBI lineage: Eukaryota > Metazoa > Chordata > Actinopteri > Carangiformes > Echeneidae > Remorina > Remorina albescens. The sequence continues at coordinate 5,309,466 of CM068480.1, forward strand.
GAGTGAGTGTTACATAAATACACACCGACACCCAACAAAAAGAATTCTTGCATGAAGCTGTTGTCCCATATATGGAGGCAACAGAGCCTCGGAGGCGGGTAGCTTGCAGCAGTGAGGAATATGTAAAGAGAGCTGGGCATCAGGCAGTTGTCTGCATCAGATGGAGGATCTTAACTCAAGATGAATCTAGATTAATGGACGGGGTTGAACTCACCAGCTTCTTACAGACTGTTTGTGTGTGTGTGTGTGTGTGTGTGAGTGAGTAAGTGAGTGAGAGTGAGAGAGAGAGAGAGAGAGAGAGAAAGCGCACAAGTTGCTCAGGAGCCTCACATCTCAACTGTCCTTCAGTTACCACACAAAACGCACATCCCTCCCACTCATCCCCACAAGCCCCCTGCCATCACTCTCTGTCTCCCCTTCAACCCTATCGCATATCGACGCTCCGATACAATCTCCCCTCTGGTCCATTTCACTTTCTGCAGACACCGAAGGGAGGACTGATGGAAACAGATGAAGATAGATAAAGGCAGAGAAAGAAATAAAGAGTAAGGGGGAAAGAGAGTGTCTGTGCAAAATAATAGAGAGGGAGAGAAAAGAGGATATTGAATTTCACTCTTATTTTACAATTGAAGAGTTTCATGTTCTGACACTGAAGAGTGACACAAAAAGTATATACCTGTCATTGCATTAAATAGTGCACAAAGAACTTGACTTAAAAGCTATTAAATTTTTTTTTTAGGAATCACTGATATTAGTCAGGAATAAGTGGTTCTTCAGAGAGAAGACGATGAAGACTGGACTCTTTGGATAGATGAAGACTCACAATGTGCATGCCACTGAGAAATTTATGCACAAAGATGTCACACAACAGAGAGAACTGGCATGGAAAGATGTTGTTGAGTTGGCCTGCACAATTGCCTTTCTGGGAACCCTCTTCATCTTGCAGGGTGCCTGCTTCAATGAACCAGGTGAATACGGCAGCTGCCTTGAGGGTGGGAAGGAGTGTGTGGGGAATGCAGGGTTTCCAAACGAGTGGTGAAGTATGCCCTTGCCTCCCGTGGCCTGAGTCACTGGGAGCGGAACTCATTCATCCGGAAAACAAAATGCTCTCCTGTGAAAGAATGACTACTTTTGGAACAAACCAGATGTTAACTTTCATGCGTTAATAGGGATTATTCATTAAGAGTAAGATTTTTTTCCCTAGGAGCATCAAAACAAGACCACACAGCTGAGGTGGATCTCACACGTCTGTTTTCTCTTTGAAGGGGAGAAAGTGTTATGAGTCCGTCACACACAGAAGAAGGCTTGCTTTGCACCTGATCCCACCTAGGTGTTGTTTCCGGTGAGCGCTGGTGTATGTGTGCGTAAAGCATCTGTTCCCCTGCTGCTTTGCAGTAGAGGCCCAGTGAGCTGGGGATCCAACAGACCCCAAGGTAGAGGAACAGAAGATAGGAGTTTACTGTGGTAAAGAGAAAGAAGTGGAGTCTACAGTATGCATCCTTATCTACCATATTTATGATTTTAGGATCTGCAGCTAAACAATCCTGAGAACCATCACAGTTAGCCAAATGAATACTTCTGTGGAAAGACAGCTAACAAAAAGCTTCAAATGTATTTTGGATTTATTGTATAACTTCAGACTAATTGGACATTGACATGTTCCCGATCAGACTCGTGCACACCAAGGGAGATCCATACAAACCACTTAAAAATGTAAAATAAATAAATAAATAGAATTGCAAGGTTTTGTTCTTTGTAAATTGGCTTTCTAAAATCTCTGCCCCCGCTATATAGCTTTCATGAGATTCACCTGAGCTGCCAAAATAATACATCTTACTGATAAGGAAGGATGACTTTTGCCCCCTCTGCCTGTACTTGTTCATGGTTCCTCCTCCATGGCTTCATCTTCTCTCTCGATTTCTATCTCTGTCTTTTTTATTCACATTTAATTTTACTGTATCCCAGTACAGTGAGAACTCAGCATTCGTTTGCCCTGCACCTGCTTATTCTAGTCTTTTCCTCCTCTTTCTATCCTTTCTATGTGTGGTTGTGTGTGAGTGTGTTTGTGTGTGTTTTTCTTTGCTTGGGATGACTAGGAGGGATCTGAGAGTAGCAGGGGAGTTCTCCAGTTACCCATTAGCTTTGAAACCACAATGTCTGGAAGGCAAAGAAAAGAGGGAAGAAAGACTCAGAGAGAAAGAAACAATAAGCAGGAGGAGGACAAGTAAAAAGAAAAACAGAAAAGAGAGAGAGATTATGTTCTGTTGAAAGACGGAGAGCTGAGGAAAGGGAGGACGCTCTGATGCATTCTGATTAGCGTGAGCAGCCTCTGCAGCATACATCCTTTCCTGAAGTTCGATCTACATCTAGCCGATATGTTCGCTGTTGTATGGATTACAGACTTCCTGTGAATTCATCAAGCTCTCGAGAACCCACCTGGGTGCAGGCATAGCACGAGGCCCACTAAGTACAGTGAGTGAGACGTTAACAGAGAAAACTAGTACAATTCAGTGGAGACAAAGTGAGTAAAAAATAATAAGGTTTCACTGTCTGTAGGCTACATTTCAATGACAAAGACACTCTCCATTAAAACAGTGTCAGACTGTCATACAGTACACTCTATTAGCAGTGATAGCAATTCCAAGCATTGTACACTGTAGGGTGGAAAAAGAAGAAATCACTCATCACACGTATTTAAAGGCTCTTAGGCTGTATTAAGCCCTATAACTGAAACATCTCATTGACACTTGAAGTGCACAACTGGAAGCAATACAACTATAAAAACGCATGCATGGCTTTTCAATAAATGCGGTACATATGGTAGGAACTTAACGTAAAAGAACATTCTGAGTGCTATGGATTAACAGCAAATCTAGATTGATCCCAGACACAGCATCACACATCTGACAGAAAAACTGAGAAAATCTATGCATATTTGACAAATATACGAGAATTTCAACAGGTTGCAGTAGAATCCCAGTAGTTGAAGGGATTGTAACCAGGATTAAAATGTGAAGGGTTAGAGTAACAACAACTTACCCTCACGTCTATATATACGTGTATATTTCTATATGAAAATCTTCAAAATGGTACTTGGCAACAGAGCAGTGGTCCGTGATGACTGAACACTAATTACTAGAAAGACAATCCTTTAAAATCCTCTGATTTCCAGTGCCAGTCCATCTTACAGCACTAAGCTACCATTAACTGACAAAGGATTTGCTGCGTTTGGTGTCGGACTAATGCACTGTACTGCTGTTATCCCTCAACACTGACCTGTACAGTCAATCGCTCGGGCTATATATACCATCTTCATCACACCCAAGCTCACTCGCTCTCTGCAGCGCGGAGACAGACGGCAAACAAAAACCCACACTGTCAAATGACCTCACTAACACCATCATAAGTGAACTACGGCCATGCATATCGTTTTATTGCATAAATCAGTGTGCACTGAAGAGACAGATCAAAGAATTTTCAAAACACTACTAAGCACCATGTAATTATGAGCAGAGGCTGATGGAGGAGGAGAATGGAGCACAAACACATAAGCCTGGGTTAAAGTGTAGTTTAGAGCTTCCATGGCTATGATGATACTGCAACACTTTATTCAGGCGGCATCTGAGAGCATGCTGAGTTGTAATGATGTGAAACTGCAGCAAGAGCAAAGCAGGAACTCAACCATTGATCAGGTAGACCTGAAGCCCACTTTTTCTTGAATAAAAAGAATTCAATCATGGGTACAAAACATGGCTCTATGATTTTTGGGAAATTTGGGATTGAAGGGTATGTACATGACATTGCCTGAGGTGTTACTGAAAAATTACTCCCATATGTGATGTCATGTCATTATGAAACTGTGGGTGGTAATCTGCTCTTACAACCCCCTCCACTATTTCTGGGAAGGCTTTACACAATAGGTTGGATCTGGCTGCAGGGATTTGCGTCAATTCAGCCACAACAGCATTAGTGAGGTCAGTGACTGACGTTGGGTGATGAGGCCTGGCTTGCAGTCTGTGTTCCTGTTCATCCCAAAGGTATTGGATGAAGCTGAGGTCACAGATCAGTGCAGACAAGTTGAGTTCATACTAAACTCCATTTTTGCAGGCAAGGCATTGTTATCGAGGCGTTATTATGCAGAGAGGGGGAAAAGCCTTTCTCAAACTGCTGCCACAAAGTTGTGGACATTGTCTAAAATGTCACTGTAAGCTGTAGTATTAACAATTCCCTCATTGGGAACTAAGAAACCAAAGAGCCACAAAGAGAATATCTGTTCTCAGCCACCAGTCAAAAAGCTATAACATTCACTGAACATAACTGGAATGAAATGTAGAGGACATTGGAAAAGCTCAGTGAGCAACCCGTTAAAAAGTTCAACAAGAAAAGTTGTTTGTGCTTTAGTTGCTAATTGACATGTATCGACATATTTTCCAGGTTTAAACTATTCACCTGTTTTACGATGCATGCTATATTTCGGAATTTTCCCTTCAGTGGAGCAGAAATGATAAACCAAAGTTAGTCAGGGTTAAAGTTACGGTAAACATTCAATTCCCAGGTTGAATCAGGACACTGACATTTCTACCTTTTAAAGATTTAACCCCCAGCAAAAGTTCGTTAAGCAAATGCCATTCACAAAACTGCTGACCCATATGCAGTTCAAAACAATGTATGCAATGGGAACCCCATTTTTAATTCAAGGCACATTGCATTAAATGAGCATGAACTGAGATTAAAGGTTATTTCCATTTAAGAATAATGAATCACATTACTGCAACAATATTGACTGTGCTCGTGAGCTCTTAAAAGGTGCAAAGATGGCGGACTGAAGCGTGGAAACTCTTCCCAAGAACCCGCCATGCTCCAACAGATTCTCATCATGGGCAGAATACACTTGTGTCCCTAGAAATAAGCCAAATAATGACCCACAGTGTCAGCATGACAGCTGTGCGCGCTGCGCTGCTAAAACAAGGTCAGATGTGAACATGTCTGATGTGTTTTGCCATGCGTACATGACCCTGTGAGGTCAGTTTTCAGTCTGCCATAGTGGGTAGAAAATAATGGGTCAGTTCACTTCAATTACTTGGCCTGGATTGGGGGTGGGGATCAGGGCCACCCTAAAAAAAGGGGGCTGTTGTGACAGACTTGCGTGATGAGTCATGCTGTTTATGCAAGAGGCCAGGGGTGGTGTTCCAGCCAAAGGTCAGGATACAAATGCTGCTACACTTGCCCGAGCCTGAACCCAATGGATAACGAATCAGATATGTGGAGCCAGGGACACATCGTTCAGCCTGCAGGGCTGGTATGTCAAAACGGACCAAATTTAGATGAGGACGTGATACAATACCACAAAAATGTATGTATCAGAGAGCCTGTATGTGGAGAAGGAAGCACATTAAAAAGTAATGAGAGTTGCACTGTTGCTGTGTGTGCTTACAAACTGCACTCACGTCTCAGTGTCTGATGCTTTAAAACGGCGTGGCATCTTGAATTGTAATCAGATGTAATTGTGCACATATTGAAAGCAATGTTTAGTTTGGGCCAACGCTACAAGGGCTGTAGGGTGATGTCTTATTCAAAATGTCACTGTGTGAACAAACATGGAGGGGACACTGACAGAAAAGGACCATGAGAGCACAGCCATGCTGGTGAAAAGATAATAACCTGGGAATAAACACACATCATGTGGTCACACAAGGAAGAAAATAATTAAGGCTTTTCTAAACTAAAATGCTTGAAATTCTACACAATCATGGTAATAATTGGAAAATGAATGCATTGGATTGTGCTATATGACACATCCATTTTCTGTTACTGGATGTTCCTCTGCTTTCACCGCTCCATCAACTGAATAACGAGGGGTCAGGGGTCATTTAGTTATTATATGCATGCAATACAAGGTGGATGTCTTTAAGGTAACACTGTTTCCTTTGTGCTTCCACTGATAATGACTTTCTGGGTACATAACTGCACTAAATGCCTCCTTTTTGGGAGCTTGTCATTAAATTGTATTTTATCCAATTTTCATGTAAATGACACAACACATCAGAGGTGTGACAAAATAAGAGAGAAATACTGAGATGTTTAATTGTGTCATCTGCTTGTAAAAAAGTCTATGAGTGTAATACATGTGCTGCGTTTTAGAACTGCCCCTGATACAAAAATATCTTTTCCCTTTCTAGTTGCCTTTTACAGTTTACACAAAAGCTGTGTTGTGCTGCACTCCCTGGTCAATCAGTCACAACTGTATTTACCTGTCAATCCACCAAATATCTCCCTGCACAGCAGAAGGCTGCCATCTCTTACTTGTCAACATGCTGCGTTGCTCTCTGATAGTCTTCAGTGACATTAGTACAAAAAGGCTGGACAGTTGCAGCACTGTCAGTCCGTAACACAGTTTCACACACTCAAATTTGAGCTATTTAAATAAAATTTAAATAAATAAAAAAAATCTTCTAAAACTTCTTGTCAAATATGACAAGATCTTTACAGATACAGTCACGATGAACCATGACATATGTTATCTTGCAACAAGCAGAGCTATTATTAACAGCAGTCTCGATTTCCCATGTTCAGTGTGAACAGGAGCCTCCCTCCCAGAACATTGTATTCTTTGGAGACGTTTACTGGCAATGTGTGATTTTTTATTTCCATATTCATGCAAAAAAGATGCTACTTTGTCCATAGTAGGCAGAGGGCCAGTGCATCTTTTCTCACAGAGAAATAGATGAATGATTATGCTAACAGTTCAAAATGCTGTATTTACAGAGGATCCTGTGCTTCTAAAAGGGGGTTATTAATCTCTATAAAGAGGATGTTAAGATTGTGGATGAGATAAGTAAAAGACAGGCAGGCTGTCTTTGTCCAACCAGAGCCTCAGCATGTTACAATTTAATCATCCAGAACCAGACTGATAATGTGATTGAGAAGGCTGAGGAAAATATGTCCATTGTATAGCTCCCAGGTAAGTAAACAGACAGGTTTGAAATAGGAAGTCAGTCCATGTTGGCAGAGAGCAGTCATGGCAGATAAGCTGAGATGGGTAATTGTCCTATCTGATCCGCCATCTATATGAGCATGTGGAGTGTTCTTATTGTAAATCAGCAGGCAGAAGGAGAATTATTCTGTGAGGGTCTCAGAAGCAAGCTGCAGAGTCGTGATGCTGCAGACATACCTGTGGTAGACAGGGAGGGGGCATAATTCATTTTCTCTGCTTAGGATGTTTCTCCTTAAGGGGTTGTTTTACAGTTTGTCTGTGAAAAAGTTTGCCTTTTTTCTGCATTTTTCTCACCTGTGTTAAATTCGGTAAATGACAAATGAACAGACGGCATAGTCACATATGCTGATGGAGAGCAAAGGAACCCCCAAATAGGCAAAATTTTTATTTTTGCTTAATTATTCACTTTGAGAGGGAAAGCTTAAGTCAGTGAGGAGCAGTGTTGAACTTAATGAACCATGGAAATAAAATGCAGACCCAAGTCTTCAGGAGACTGAGCATATCACACTGATAACCACGTGCATTTGTGTGTCTGATTATATGTGTAGAGGCCATAGTGTAATCTCTTCTATAGAACTATCAGGCATCAACTTAGAAAGCAGGACAAACGCGGGAGGAGGAAATGTTTTTCAACTGGTGGAGATAAATGAAAGAAAGAATGTGCTGAAATTGGATTTATCGGTGTCACGGAGGAGATGATTAGATGTATCGTGAAAATCTGCTCGGATATTTATATTATTTTTAGGGCACGCTAAAAACGTAACCCATACAATTTTTCTGTAAACAAGCAAAACAGATTGACGAGAAAAAAAAAAGACCCAGGCGAAATGTGTGATAAACAGGATTAGTTTTTTCCAAGTGTACATATACTGTGCATGACACAAATAAATTCAGTGTCGAATTCCATTATTTCTGTCATTCCCAGCAATCAGGGGAAGAAAGTTTAATTCAGTTTAAAAAAACAAACAAACACCAGCAACATTAAAATTGGTATTTGCACTGCTTTTTGGAATTCATCGTGACAGGTGTCTGATAAAGGTGGTTAATAATATTCATTAAATAATTGCTCAAGTTCCTCCCCCTAAACCAAGAGTGTTTTGTTGAGTGGGTTTTAAGGCAAGATTCGTGGTCTAAGCATTCATTACCAGTGATTAACAGCATCTTTCTCTGTGCCTCTCAGGAAACATGGTGAGCAAGGAGGGGGGCAAATGCATGCTCACCAACTCAGAGTCTGACTCGGAGGCAGCGCCCTTGCCCTCTACCTCACTGGCGCTGGAGGTGAAGTATTCCCTGGAAGCCAGTCGACAGGTGAGGAAGAGAAACAAGGCCCTGCAAGTGCGTTTCAAGGATATCTGTGAGGCACAGAACGAGCAAAGGGAGGCAGAGTTGCAGGCGGCGGGGAAAGGTGGCAAGCCCATCTCATACAAAGTGGCATACCGCAAGTACATGACTGTCCCTGCCCGCAGATCCATCCCAAACGTCACGAGGAGCACAGGCGTGCAGACGTCCCCTGACCTGAAGAAGCGATATCAGACCTTTCCCTTTGACCGCAAAAAAGGCCACACTTTTAAAGACGTGGCGGCCGTGGAAACTTATAAAGGTCACAATAACGGTTTTGTCATGGAGGTGAAGCAGTCCAAGCCTGCTGAGCAGGGTTTAGATGAGGAGGAGGAGGAGGGAGCCTGCGGGGGGAGTGGAGTCCGGAGGACCAGGGCTCTGCTCCATACTAATGAGTGCATTGCCACAGTGGAGCAGCACACTGCACCTGATGGCCTGTGCTCTGACGCTCTGCTGCTCAGTTGCTCTGCAGACACAGAGTGCCTTGCAGACACATCGAGAGGAAGTGGAGTCGGAGCACAGGCAGAGTACCAGCTCTGCAGCGTCCCGTCCAAAGCCAGGACAGGATTACAACACAGGGAGGCCGACGCAGACCGCTCGGCCAAAAGGCAGCTGCTCAATCTGGAGGAAGGCTCATCCCGGACCCTGCCGGACAGGGCCTCCAAGGTTACGGGCCCCATCGCCTGGAACTCCCTTACACAAGTGGAGTGCCTGGACAGTCCATCAGTGCGGAGCAAGCGGAAGAAAGGGCTGCAGCTCAACGGGCTACAGAGTGAGACGCTACCACGTTCGGGTAGAGGCTGTACAACACAGGCACAGTGTCACACAGGACAGTTATCTGCTCGGCCTCTGAGGGGCATGGAGGAACCTCTGTCACCCTGCAGAGATGGTGAGACTGGTGGGGCACCACCCGACCAAACGCAAGAGGCCTGTAAGCAAATAGTGCCTATGAATCAGGACAGGGATGTTAAAGCACAGCTCCAGGCCATGGAAAATCTCATCAGCTCGAGCCAGGAGACAATCAAGGTGCTGCTGGGGGTCATCCAGGAATTGGAGAAAGGGGAGGCCCACAGAGAGGGGTAAGATATCTAAGTCATTTTATACCTAATGCTTCACAATGGAAATGTAACGATCCCTTTTTCTCTACTGATTATTCCAATATTTAAAAAAAAAAAAATGACATATGCATTAATCAACCAGAAAAAGGCCCCAAATCTAGATATCATAATTGACAGAAGGGCCTGGTGTGTACAGGGCTAAGCCAAGGAAGCAACAGAGGGACAGAAAATATTCATAATTCAGCATGAACAGGAAAAGGCCCCTTTTGATGTGTCACATTTTTTTCCTAGATCTTTGGGAAAAGTGTGACAGCCCCTCAGCAAAGCCTTGACTGAGCCACCCCCCAAAAGATCACATCAATGTAGTGTATAGCTGGGATGATGTGGCTTTCACCTGGATGTGCCCTGCAGTGCTATTACAGCACAATGTCTGTTTATGATGATTTCCGTCCAGATGCACGAGAGATGCTGCGGAGAACATGTTCACACAAATCATTTCAGTAAATTTTTGCCCGAGCGGTGTGAAAACGTGTTGTATGAAATATGGCTGGCGTGAATGTAATCACAAAGTTTGGGACATGTCAAACATGTGTCAAAGCATTTGTACGTGTAGTATGTGTGTTAGATCAACATGAGGGGTAACTTACTTTTATTCGGTATGCATGTTGATGGTAACTGCCATTTTGAGTGTAGACTGTTCATTGTAATGTGCTTTGGCAACCGCAAAATGACGGACACAAGTGTCCTTGAATGAGGCTAATATGTCTAAATCAGGCAAAATTAAGTATAATGGCAGAGAGCACAAAATGAAATGTCCTTATATGTAGATTGCAGGGTCTTAGGCGACTATAAGGATATCATTATTTTACTCTGTCTAAAATAGGAATTTTATTATCATTACGCTGAAAGAAATTATGGAGTGATACATTTAAATTATCTATTGATGAATGAATGTACTAAATTAGAAATGAAGAACTGGTCTTATCAAGCTGCACAACATAATGTTTATGTAGTAAGTTCAAGGTCTTTGAAAACGCCATAGACTGTCTAATGGATACTGAAGTATATACAAAATGGTTGTAGATAGAGTCTATACAGTTGAAACAAAGCACTGTCTTTCCAAAGGAATGAAGCAAAGAAAATAGTAAATTTGTTGAGTGAATTGCTGGGTCTCGGCACACAGACCTATTTGGACCGGTGCTGTGTCATGGTGCTGAGTGAGAAAATCCTAATAATCAACATCATAGCAACCTTGTTAACAACTTGTGAGAAGGATTACACAGATGCACAGACAAAGACTGCTGTCAAGCTTTTAACAAAGCACACATAACAAAATACACATAAACAAATTCCTAAATATGTATTGAAACAACTCTGAGTATCAACCAGACAGAACAACAGGCTGAAACTCACGTTCAATAAGGATTTAAGTGTGAATTGTGAATGGAACAAATCTTCTAACAGTCAGAGTTCACACCATTTGCAGGAGAAGCCAATTATCCCTTTTCAGCTTTATTCTTCCCAAACTAATAAAAGTGCGCTGGGAATATAAAAGTATGTCGATAAGCGCTGTGGCATTCTGCTATGTCGCACATGTGGGAGAGGAGAGCAGTGGAAAATTTGTGGCTGCTGTCTTAATGGTGCCATCTGGCCACATACATAAAGAAACAATCACAGTGTTTCCATACATTAATTACAGAAGCCTTGATTTAGTTAAAAGTCAATGAACAGTGTTAAGTCCCTTGTAATCCATCCAAACCCAACTGAAACTCTACTTCTCGACATGAGCACCGTGTTCTGTACATATTACCAATTCCCAAAGTTGGATTTTCTTGCGAGCTGAGCAGAAATTCGTATGCTGTTTTAGTCACCCACCATTAGCTTCATACTCCCCTTACATAAATATACAACAAATATCAATGCCCACAGGCTATAGGTGAATTGTGAGTGCAATTACTTCTGATATATAACTGCTTATGTTCTATGACATTCATTTTTCATAGAGGGAAATGCAATGGTACGTGCATTTATTACCACACGTCTTCATGGCATGGTGCTCAGACACAAATTGAAACTCCTTGACCAATGTGCTGAGACTGAGGAAAAAAAAACAACAACAATAAACAATCCTGTCACACATATATGATGAGGAAAAAAAAGGGAACTAGAAAAAAGAGGAGTGTAATATGACACTGACACTGCAGAACTGGGATTCAAGTCACCCAAGATCAAAAAAGACTTCAACCAGAGGCCGATCATATTTCTCTTTTATTTCTCCACTCTCTCTGATTTGAGGGCCATCAGGTGGAATACAACAAAAAAAAAATACATAAACTGCATTGTAGTTATGCAGTTTCTAACCAATGTGCTCTGTTGTATTCATACTTCTGCCCTTAAAGGACCTATTTGCAAGTTTTGCCTTTAATGTTGTTGTATGCTAACCAGCTAGCCCCAACGGGTCTCGTCACTGTCCGATTCGGATTCCCTGTAGTCTCAACTGCTTCGATGGTGTGAACTGAAATCCTGAAGCACCTTACAGAATTTACCTTTTATCCATGATCAAGACATTTTCCAACATTGTAACTCGGCTTTTTTTTAGCTGATGATTCAACTGGGATAGTTTTACGCCTCTCGAAGAACTGGCAGTACCGCCAATGTAAGTTACCGAACCGAGTGGGCCTTCCGGATCACAAAACAATCACTCCCCGTTCGCAGCTTGCCAGAGACATAGACTGTTAGAGAGGAGAATAGCTAGAAATCAAACATATGACTGAAAATAAATGATTGCCCTGAGAGAGTCCTCTGTTTATTGTAATATTAAAACTTTCCAGATTATGGCTCTCTTTTTCAAGCTGCTGAGAAAAAAAAAAAAGAGTTTAGAGCACATTGACTTGTTTAATGTCCCAGCACACATACACACAACTGTAAACCTCAGCCCTGCCCCGAGCATGCAACACAGCATGAAGAGTGCAGTGTAGCTCTTCAGCAAAACACTGGTTGCATCCAACAGCACAAAGCCTGGGAATAATTTTTGCTCCATCATCAGCTACTGTTGGCAGGCCAGACCCAATTAATCACACTTATGAGGACTTGTTGCAGGTCTGTCTATTAACGCTGTGCATGTGTAGATGTTTTTATACCTTCGGACTCCCACCCACTCAATGACATTTTGGAGAGCACACCTCGTAGCGCAAAGGTGGGAAGGTGTAATTATATACTGTTAATGGCACTTTTGGCAAAGTTCTCCCCAGGGAGACTCTGCCGAAATTAGCTCTGCTCTCTTATCATCTCAGTGTGAGAGACAGTTGGGGAGGGGCCGGAGATGGGGAGACAAAGCCATACAGCATGGGGACAAAAGATAGAGAGAATACGGATGAGTTGTTCAGAGGATCGAGTTGCCTTTGGAACCCACATTGGCTCATCTAAATGGAAAGCAGAGGTAGATGTGACCTTCCCCACTGCACTGTTCATCTATTCATTCATCTTCAACCGCTTAGCTGTTTCCGGGTCGCGGGGGGTGCTGGAGCCAATCCCAGCTCACACTGGGCAAGGGCGGGGTACACCCTGGCAAGGTTTCCAGTCCATCACAGGGCCAACACACAGACAGAAAGAGACAAACAACCACTCACACTCACACTCAGACCTTGACACAGTTTAGAGTCACCAATTAATCCAAACATGATGTCTTTGGACAGTGAGAGGAAACCCACACAAGCACGGGGGAGAACATGCAAACTCCGCAGATAAAGGTCCCAGGCCCAGGAGCCAAACCCTCGACGTTCTTATTGTGGGGCAACAGCGCTAACCACTATGTCACTGCCCCAAATCCAAGCTGCGATCTTCAAGTAGAGCTCCTCATATAACTGCCCTCACCCTTTGTTCAGATTCTCCCCTTTACCTCATTCAGCTACAGCCTTACATACCAACATTGATATGAACACCTCTAATATACCTGTCAAAGTACAGAGCAAAGAAAAGATAAGGAGAAATGTATGATAGTGCTTTAATTTTTATTGGTGCTGCACCTTATGAGCAGCATGACAAGATTTGAAAGAGAGATTTGAAAAATGTCTCTGCTAAAGATAAAACAAATTTTGAACATTAACATATTGACCTCAAGGGAAATAATCTGGGTGGCTTTTGTTCACTTCAGAAACACAGAAAGTTGGTGAGTGGGTTGTTTTATTGATTTGTGTATAAAAGACAAAAAAATTTAAGTAAAACAAATATTTTATTGCTGGTTATATTTGGCATCTGAACGCTATGATTTCTGCCTCCTATGTAAAAATCAACATCAATGTTTCTGTCTGGAAACAGTGTCCTGTGTGGATAACACTGAATACTAACATAAATAAAATTACACTGAGACCCATTTCGCAAGGCAGGCATCTCAAAACCTGGAAGAATTTAAAAAAAAAGTCAGCAAAGTCAGTGCCACATCTGACGAGCTAATGCTTGACACGCTGATAAAAATCACAGTGAAACAAAGTCAGGAAGCAAATTCTTCAAGTGGGAGGACAGGTCTATTTAGCAGCAGCTATATGTGACTCCATATAACCAAATGTCTGTGAAGGAGAGTAGCTGATGAAAGACACCACCTGGATAAATAACAGCTACAAACGGCCTGACATCCGCATTTGGTTTACCAGACTGTTTTCTGTTGATGCAGCAGTGCAGTCAGAGACATAAAGACCAACCAGCGAAGGATTCCCAGCTTGCCCATGTCACAGATTCAGTGAGTCCACAGTGTGTCAATTGTAAAATGTCATAAATTACAGGGAGAAACGCTTAGTGTCAATCAATATGTACATTTCCACTTGTTACTCCAATAAGAAAGCCATTGAGCCTTTCAAGCATGTAACCTAATAGTTCTATTCGTGGTCATCACCTGGTGTTTAGCTGGCCTTTGAGAAATAGGGATCTATAATAGGAACTTGGTTCAGGGCAAAATTTTATCTCAAAGATAACACATGATTGGACAATAAAAGGGACACACATTATAATATAAAAGGATATTGAACAGTCTGAATGTGAATTCAGAGAATCAATATCACAATGAAATTAAAACTGCCTGGCTGTGTGAAGCAAAGTGGCTACTGTCCTAAACAAAACTGTCAAATTTTATCTGCTCCAATGGCCCATTTAATCTTTATGTTCCGAAAAAATGTTCACACTGCCGTGTGCTTTTCAATGCTGCCCTGGACAGAGTGGATTAATCAACAGTTGGACTCTATACTTTTCTTAAAATAACACGGAAAATGTAATTTGAGATGTAAGAATTTCTATTGTTGGGGTTGAAAGTTTGAGTAAATGTCATGATTAGTTGAAAAAAAAAAAATCTATCTTTTTTTGACAAATCCATATTTGACAACATCACATCTCTAGGTTTTCGTGTTGTAGTTCAGAATTATTATTAACTTCTGTAATGTAACTGAAACAATCCTAAATCAAGTACTGGGTGTAAAGTACCTTTCACTGCAGCCCAGCAGTACTCTAATCTAACCTGCAATCAGTCACCCACAGCTAATGGGCGACACAGTGTACTCTGCCCTGGCTGCTGGACACAGGCCACTCAGGAGGGCAGCATGCCTCCTCATCAGCCTCATATACTTCATTTCTACTAACAAGGGATGGCAAACAAGATGAGAAAGGAAGGTGTGAGGGAGCAGCTTAACAAGTCCCATAATTACTCATTTACAACTCTTATCTTCCCTGCAGACTCTCCTATCGAACCGGACAGGACACGGCCAACTGTGACACATGCCGGAACAGCGCATGCATTATTTACAGGTTAGTGGCCATTACTCTTCAAAGACATGGTGATCCAAATGTGCCCTATTCATTCTCCTTGAGGGGGAAAAAGGACAGGTGGAAAGGTGGCGGAGGGTAGGGAATGCAAGACTAATGTGGATTCCGTTAACGAGCAGTTGGGGACGTGTGACATTTACACATCAGACTCTCTCTGAATATATACATCCTTATCCAAGTCTTCTATTGTCTCTTTGTAGTGTTTGTATCTTTCTCCTAATGCTGGATGACATGGGGAAGGGGGTTGAACTGTTTGACCACATCACTCTGACCTGGCAAAGCTGACCACTCTGATAAAATAGTTATTTGTGGAAAGTTGGGGATGTTCTGATAAGATTCCCAGGAGATTATTTTCAAAAACGGATGGGATAAGAATAACAGGAAATGTGATATCAAGTATGCACATAGAAATACTGATGTGTTTTGATTTCATTGGAAAGTTTGGAGTTTGGCATATTTTGGCTCACTGTTTTCATGTCTGGCCCAAGCGTGCGTCCCGCACACATGCACACAAATGAAAAGAGTCCGCCACAGACTGCTAAAGAAACACCGCCTGTCTCCAGACTGCTTATTTCTCAACAATAACTTTTCTTCACTGAAGGTTGCTTAGCATGTGTTGTGTGATCCAGACCTGAAGGCAAAAGGGCACATGGGTGAATAGAGGAGGAGGATACATAACGGTGGAGTGAGGGAGAATACGGCAGCGAAAGGTGAAATTAATTACTGTTCAGAAATCATGAAATATCATTGCTGTGTGCTGTTGCCAAGTCAACTGAGTCTCTACTACAAGTTCACGTCAATTTATTGGACAGCCGGTGCAGACTTGACTCTACAATCATTAGTTTACTAGGGTACATACTTATGTGTTTATGCATGTGAAATAAGGCTGTGAGAAATAGTAGTCTGACCTCTTGACTGAAAATTTACTGACGTTAACTCTGTGAATTATTTGGTTTCATTAGCTAATGAAGTGAAAGTGACAAATATGAAGGTTCAGTTACATCAGTGTCTCTGTAGGGCTGTACAGTGTAACATTTTGGTTTAGCCTGTTTGATGGGAATCACATTCATTTTGTACTGCATTCAAATATTTTGCCATAAAACAAATGACAGTCCTAATAATAGTTCTGGATAATAATCAGAATGTAATTTCAATTCATCCAATTCAGGATCTCGAGCTGTTTAACAACAATCTGAACTGCAAACGGGATCCTCATGGAGGCACAAGAAGAAAGTCTTTAGCATCCATCCTCTAGTAACCATGAGTGTGGGCGCACAAAGTGTCATGGAAAACCATCCAGTAGTTGCTGAGAGTCTGGTTTGAAGTGGTGAACTGACGGAGAAGACTGGAAAACAGATACTACAATTAACAGAGATTAATTATTTATCAAAAACAAAATAAAAAAAAAAATAGTTATAGCCCTCAAGTGAGGCACTGTGAGTTCATCTTAAAAAGTTTGGCCTCATTGCTCTGATATATGACAGAGTCTTGCAGGTCCTGACACCTCTGTCAGACCGGAGCCTTCTACTTTGAGACACAGTGAGACTGACAGTCGGCAGGCCCCACGAGAGCTGTTTGCTCGCAGTTAGAATTATATGCTGCAACCTGAATATGACTATGTGAGCTGTGCTGTGTTTCTGTTGGTGCTTGGGGAAAAAAAAGTTTGACTCCGGCAGCCAAACAGAACAGGAAGGGGAAAAAGGGGAGAGAAAAAAACAACAACAACAGAGATTTAAAGGGCAAGGGAGTGAGAAGCAATCAACAAACAGTTTTTTAGCAGACACGGCTGTTCCTCTCAGTCGGCATTTCGCCTCTGAAGAGCCATTTAAATCATTTTCTATCTGCTGCTCTCAATAACTGATAAGTCAAACTTCAATAGGCTCCTGAAAATGAAAGAGGAGGCCACAGTTCCGCTCCCTCAGATGTCTGAGCTAAGAAAGGTGCATCGAGTTGTGCAAAAGTGGAATGAATTCAAGTCATGGCAGGTCACTCCATATAGCTGCTAACTCGACAATGACAACAGTGGATTTTACAACAACTTCGTGTCAGCAAGATGAAGTGAGGTCAGCTGAATTATTGCATGTTGTGTGAAGGAGACTGGAATGGCATTAAAACGGCTAAGAGGCAATAGGCTGCGTAGGGTTAAAGGATGGTTAACATAGCACCCCCTGCTCAGATGGGAGCTAGTCCGGTATCATAAATCAGTCAGCAGCATGTTTAATGTTAACTCTGGGTGATATGGAGCTGGGGAAGAGAAGCTGCTCTCTTTGGTCCAACTTTCTTCCATCTACACTCCTGCCTGCCTAAGTAAAGACCAACTGTGCTTACCCTACCGAGCAAGCCTCTGCAGAATCCAGAGACATTCACTAACCATTGGCCCGGCTCTACCAGCTCCAGCAACAGTGTGATAATGCATTTAAATTCTAAAAATACGAGCAATTCCATTCTCTCTTCTTCAAGATATTCTTGGCAGCGCAGAGTGTGCCTACACTGATCATCGGCATTTAAGGAAAGGTGTTTCATTAATACAGCTCCATGACCTGAAATCACAATGAGGGTTTAAAATATGCAAAATGCAGGCTGCAATAAAAGCCATGAGTAAGTGCGCCCATTTGAAAGAGCCAATTATAGGGATGTGTCAGAAAGTCGTTCAACATATGTCTTAGCAAAATTGTTCAAAGCTGAAAATCAAAGTCGCACGGAAAGTCATTTCACAAATGTCCCATTGACTCAGCATGTGCTGATTGTGCATAAACAATGACAGCTGTCTTCAAACACACACTCTATTCATCACAACTCCACAGTCAACTTCCTAAATGTGCCAAAATCAATTGCAATGCTAAATCAGCAGCAGGAAGAGCCGAGAAACAGAAACTCAATACAAAATAAAACACTAATTTTTGACAAACCTCCCCATCACCTGGCAGGGTTTCAACTTGAGGGCAGAAATTTCCAAGTGAAATGCTTTAAAATCTAAATTGACCTGACTTCTCCTTTAAGAGACTCTCCTGGTATGGTGAATTGTGTTGATTGGACACAGAATCAAATATAGCAGATGTATTCACACAGGCAATAGGATTAAATGGCAATCTAATTACTGAGATCTCCATGAAAACAACCTCTCTGGAGGTGGAGGAACACAGGATAGGAAGCAGAGCCATGATGGAGAGAAGAATAGTTGTCTCTAATACCTATTAGGATTTCCCCCCCGAGTATGTTGGTGTCTTTGTGCCAGTGCCAAACCCTTAACTCTTGTGTTTATGATAGAACTGGTCTTGTGGCAGGAGTGGACATATGGACCCATAAATCTTTTTAACACGGCCCGGTAAGGAGCCAGCCTTGCACTCTTCAGCATAATCAATTTGTTCAAGAGTATATGGTATCATCTCACCGCCCATCCTTAGCATAACAACAGCAGCAGTTCAATATGAAGCTGTAGTCTATGGGCATGGACTTCAAACTGAATAAACAATCTGTTGTAGTCTCCCATCCTTGTCTGGTCCCCCTTTGCTCATTTTGAACTCAGTCTCTCTTTCATTCATCCTCCCTCAGCTCTCTCTTTCTCGTTACTCCAGAATGTTATCTCTCCCTAACAGCAAACGGTGTGTGTCCAAATGAACTTGGGGGATCCAACGCTTAATATAACGTGTGTGACATTGAAACAGAACAGGAGAGAACAGGATGAAAAGATTATTGCGATTCATTCCACCTCGCCAGGTGATGTAATATCTGTTAGATAGGTGGACAGAGGGGAGGGACGGTCAAGAGAATGAGCACGAGAGACAAACAGAAAACAGGCTGGATTCGCAAAGAAAAAAAGAAAGGGAGGGACAGGATGGGATTTAGAGAATGCTTTCTCAACCACAGGCGTTGAGCCACGATGCAGAAACCCTGTAATCTCGTTTTCCTCACACTGCATTTATGCTGGCTAATGTGCTGATCAAACAGGGAGATAGACCTAAGTAGTTGTGATTAAGGAAGTTGATTGTGGACGTCCCAACCACTGGGCACCAATGGTCAAAATGGACTACAGTTATTTCTCATTGGTTCAGTTTTGTCACTACCTCATGATTAATCCAAAAATGGAGGCCAGCAGCTGATCACTTGACCACCTATCTGATGGTACAACATTCTTTGAGTAACACTGTGCATCATAAATAGAAAGTCAAGAAGGGATTGATTATTTAAAAGGAGGAAAAATCAATCTATTGTGGAATGCAATGAAAATCAATTAAGCATTGCCAAAGGCTGAAGAGCTGATTACATTATAACATATGGAAATTACTAAGCAGCAAGGCTGTCCTCCTGCACGACTCTGCTTGGGGAAGATATCTCTTTCCATTTATTTATTTTATTTTTGTGCGTGTGGAACATAATGATGTCTTCCACCATGGTGGTTGGCTAGTAATCAAAGGAAAAAGAGTGATCTTCGGGTAGGCCAGACAATATGAAGGGACAATAAGGACAGTTAGGGAGAGCACATTCACAGCAATGGAAGATAAGGAAACAAAGAAGGACGCAGGGCGAGAATGTGAAACAGTGAAGAGAGAGAGAGGAGGGAAAGGATGAAGGAGACAATGATCATAAAGACTCGTGGATGATTATAGAGGGATGAAGGGCAGCTGAGAGGTCTGCATTGCACACAGGTCGGATGGAGTGCTAATGGAGATATTTCTTTTTTCGACATACATATATTTCTTTTTGAAGAGTAGGAACATGATGATGTGGGGCTGTGTGAGAGAGACATAGCCAAACTGAGAACAAGTGATGGAGAGACGTTAAAGACTGACAAGGTCCAAAAGTGCCTTCCACTATTTGTTCTAATCCAACAAAGCGCTCAATGGAGTGGCAGCAGGGGGGGCAGGGAATTGCCTACGATGCTTCACCTTTTTCGCTTCAAGGAAGAACATAAATAAATGTAAAAAATAAATAAAAGTGTGGAGTGACACAGCAGGGCCCATGATAGTTTCATAAGGGGATGCTGATAACTGGGCTGGGTAGAGACTAATAAATCTTTCATTAAAAGGCCTTTTGAGTATGTTTCAAAAATGAGACGATTATCTCTCCCCCCCATCTTTGTGTCAAAGATGAGATGATTATCCCCCCCCCGTTCCTTTCCCTGTTCCCAAGCCACAGACACGCTGACCTCTAGCCTGTCTCTTTCTCCGGATCAGGAAATAAAAATTTAAGAGCAAATTCAGCCTCAAAGTAACACAGAGTAAGTAATCAACAGCTAACAGGATGTTGTATTTAAAGCATCGTTAATCTATAGTTTGTTCAGTTATTAGTATGTATAAAATCTCTAAAAGAATGTGTGTGTAAAGAGTGTGTAAAGATTTGGTCTGACTACAGTGGAGCTTTACTAAACACTGTGATAAAGCACTAACACAGGCAGCATTTGAGCTATATAAAGATTTACAGAATAATCTGACATCATATACATGGTATCCATATACACAGTATCCATTAGGAGAAGTGGTGTAAACTGAGCATAAACATTTGTCTCGCGAGGAGAGCAGACGTGTTATAAAGGTCTTACTCCATACAGAGATCAAGATCTATAAATAGGAGTTTCTGTGTGTGAGCTCAGATGTAGGTGTGAACCATCATCTTTTGAAAAATCATGTCATGACATTCATATTTGACTGGACAGTGAGGCGTGAAATCTGACAGAAAACATGGCAGAGAGGGAGCGAATGAAGTGCAACAAAGGTCGGGGGCCACAGAATCAAACTCCACATGCTCCCAACGTTGTTTGATCTGTTAATTCCAGACTGCTCTTACAGGTTAATCCCTGCCACCATCTACTCAACATCCGAAGCTGAACACATCAGCACCTCAGGGATGCACCACACACATCAGAAGCAGAGCCTGTCCTCATCCAAAAACACTTGAAATAAGATGCATTCATGTTTTCTTGACAAGCAGCCTCTTGCAGTTGTGTGGCTAATGAATGTCCTCTCGGCAGCAGAGGTGGAGGAAGGGTGATGCTGTACTGTCACAAAATAATCAAACAGGTGTGACTGAGCCAGCTTTCAGTATTGTTTTCTCTGAACCATGACTGTGATATTTCTGCAACCTTGAATCAGCATTCTTGAGGAGTGGTAATGCATATGTGGAAAATGTTGTACAAAGCCTTTTGTGGCTCCAGAGGGAGGTGTGCAGCAATACGTTATATACAAACTATATAGTGGAGTTGGGTTAGAAAGAAGTGAACCTACCAGATCTTTGTTGCTCTCTCCTCACTTCTGCCGATTTTGCTGCATTGATTTTTTTTTTCCTGTTCATGCAGTAATTTGCAGTACTGCACGAACAGGTGAGTGCAGTAAATTAGTTACAGGAGTGCCATGGAAAATTAGTCTGTAAGCAGTGGCCATATGGGTTGTATCCGAAAACGCTGGCAGTAGTTGTTCGGTTTACATGAGAGATGCAACATGGTGGATTTAAACAAAGTTGTGTCCTTCTTTTCTTTTCCATATAAGCTATAATGCTTGACATAATCCTTAAAAGTATCTTTGACATTAAGAAGTGTTGAACTTAAGGATGAGGATGAGTGGGACACAAGTATGCATCGATATCCATTGTAAAATACACCAGTAAGTCATAATTGAGAAGGACAGATAATGCTAAAATAATACAAGGAAATATATGTTGAGCCTACAGTTAATGGAGAGGCATTTGCACAGACCCAGAGGCAAGAGCTGAATAAAGCAAAGACTGCAGCACAAGTGAACTTAATTGCACTGATAATGTTTACTATGCTCACAGAACATAAATTGAAAATAGGACTAATGAGTGAACCATTAAAAATAATAGTATTTCTTTTATCTGATTAAATGACTGTGTGTCCAAGCAGGACAATAACCTGAAACAATGGATGACCGGCAACAACTTTCTCTGCAGCATTAGAGGCTGTCAGTGGAGGGAAGGGAAACTACTGTCGCCTCCTGCATTAAACTGCAGTACATCCTCAGATACCCCAAAAACCGGTAGAGAATTGTGTCTTTAGAAAGTATTAATTCCAGGTCCTTTTTAAAGATGAAAAAGGCTCAATAAAACTATCAGCACACTGCCTCACCAATGACACCACTGCACATTCATTACACTCTGACAAGCACAGTCATTGATCACAGGATCCTTTGATGCTGCCTTACTACAGTTATTACAGCTGCAATTGCCTGTTCATTTCGCACCGGTTGAGTTTTGTTTAATATGTGAGCCTGACTTGGACTTCAGAAGACATCATGATCTTATTATACAGCATGAGCCTGAGGGCTGTGCTCACAGCGTCAGCTCCCCTACAGTCTGACCAAAGGAAAAAGGAAATATAGTAAATATATAAATACATAAATAAAAAATCTAAAAATTTAATCAGAGTCCTTTTATAAAACGCCACACGATATAGGAATACATAAAGAGAAATCAGTAAATGTTTGAGTCAAAAGATTCTGCAATCCGAAACAGACTGGATTAAGTAGCCAGGTAAAAGCATTTTTAAGAAAGGTTCCTCAAGGGAATTTAAAATGGACCATTAAAGGGCCGACTGTGATGCTTATGTGATTGTGAGATGCTTATTGGCCATGTTCTGCGGGGCAAGGGAAGCTCCAACTGTAGTCTGCAGCTAATTCATTTGTGAGGAGTCAAGTCTATTTGAAATTCAAGAGGAGGCCAGTGCATGCTGGAAAACAAAGGATTAAGATGGTCTGTTTTCATGGCAGCTGAATTTTGGATCAGTTCTATGCCAGGAAGACTTTGATGGTCCGAGTAAAGAGAGCTGCAGCAGTGGAGGTGAGATGACAATAAGGCATGAATTATTGTACCATTTCTCAGTCTTCAAATGCCTAGATAGCTCAGGACAAATTCACTTTGCCCATATTGGTTTAAGGCCGGCAGTGTTTTTCCAAAGTTCAGCACTGACTTAGGTCAAACTTTTTGTTTTCTTTCATTTGGAGTCAGTTTTTAGGTTCACACATATTCACAAAATTACCTGGAGTCATGTATTTATTGAATAAGATGATTAGCACCACATGAGCCATTCCCTGCAATGCAACACAGATTGGTTTAAATGTAGTAACACTAATGGTTTTTGTTGTTTCGGACTCACTATAATGCAACAGACAGGTTAGCTGTAAACTCATCGTAATTTGTACTTACAGACGTGTGCCTGTTTCCTTATGCAGACAAACATGCATGCACACAGACACACACACACAAACAACCTCTCACTGACTCAGCACAAACTGAAGTGAATTTAAACTAGTGTAATTAACAGCCAACGATTTATTGGTAATAGCTGCAGTGTTCTTGGCTCCATTTTAAGGCCTGAGTCAAACAAACGCAAAGTGCTTAGTGTCTGGTTCAGCACCCAGCATCCACTGAGTCACTTTGTGACACGTTCACACACCGCTTTTACATCTATTCTCTTCTAATCAATGCCAATGGCATCAATGCACCTAATAAACACTGTCGAGTCTTACTACAACATCTTAGTTGAGACTTTTCCAACTTCTGGAAATTATTATTTGGCTGTGCTTTGAGATGCAACAGACAGAAGAATCTGTATCTTCATCTCATCCAGCATACTAATCATTATCATCATCCTGTAGTCTGAAATGGGATTCTATTCAGTGTAAATAAAAAAAAAAAAAAGAAGCAGTCACTCTTATAAATATTTCTCAAAAGATGTTTTAGTGTTCCAACGACAGATCACTACAGAGGCAAGGTATTTATTATTAAGCAGGGAGACAACTGAACGTCTCACCTTGATACTGCACAATCTCCCACAGCAGTTCATGGCAGCAAGCAACCAGACAAACCACAATATTCATTAGGTGGATCCTGTCCTGTTACATAAGTCTGTCTGTCAGAGTGCGCATCCAGCCAATTTAGGGCAGTAGCTGGAGGAGACTTTAGCAGATTAAAGTCCCTCTACACAGGTGAAGCTGTTATCTGAGTTTCTCTCAGAAGGACCTAGTAGTCAGATGGGTCCGGCCATGGGATTACAATGATGGCGGGTCCAGATATTTCCCCAAGCACCCCAGGGAAATGTGGAGTACAGTGAGAAGGGGAAAAAAAAACTGTGTGTGAAACGGCACATCAACATATGGGTCCTCAAGACTTGACCTCACCATGTTTACAGGCTGCTTTTAGAGGTTTAACAGTTGGTTTTAGGGTTTGGGTTACAAGTTGGGCATTCAGCTGTGAAGGGAGGATGATGGTGAGGAGCTGGGAAACATATCTTGTCAATGAGTGTCCCTCAAGGGGGTGGTGAAACAAGCTTCTGTGGAAAATTCCCACAGTAACTCCCATTACCTTTAGATGATGTTGCAAAAATGAACAAAGATAAAGGCATGATGACACAATTGAAAACCCTAAATGGTTCACATCAATATTAAGTATCGGATCTCGCTTTTAGAAAAGCAAATGATCTTTGCACCTCCTCCAGTGGCCAACTGCTCCTCACTGAGAAAAACACTAATGGGCTTCCCTCTAGTGCTATGAATCACGATAATAATGCAAATAAAGATGAGAGCAGCAGCCTACGTGGGCAGCTGGATGTGATCAAAAAGAGACTAAATTGGGAGACCTTTACTGGGAAATTAGACTGAAGTAATGACGAAATCTAGGTCACTTTGCTGGGCTGAGCATTGCTGTGACAGATGCCTCTGTTGGGGTCAAGTGAGCACAGGCCACAGCCTGGATACTTAATATGGTTAGAGCAAATGTGGCAGTCAAAACATGTCAAAATTAAAAGAAGCATGAAGGAGAAAGAAACCTGAGTGGTTTCAGTGTAAATGAAGGAAGGATGTGCACGGTGAAATGCACCAAGAATCAATATTCAAAAGACATGCAGCTTTATTAAAGAAAAGCTGAAATTTCTGAATGAAATCTAGCTAAAAGAAATCAATAAAAGCGAAAGATGTGGTAAGTGAACTATAAATCTCAGGTTAATTCAAATTCCAAAGCATTTATTCAGTAAATATATGAACACCCACAATTCCTCTGCTGTGATTCATTCATTCTGATCAATATTTCACAAAAAAACCTTCCTGAACACAGCATGGATTTTCATTTGCGTCATTAATTAGACTGAGAACCAGACAGCTGCTAGGCTTTCTATTAAAATATAATATTCATAGTATTTTGCCATGATAAGACGCAGTGAGGTGGAGTTATTGCCTGTATGAGCCTTTAGTTAGTGTTTGAACTAGTTTCCTATCTGTGTGTCTTTGAGGTAGCGTGGAGCTGGACTTCAAGCAGCAGGAAGACAAGCTGCAGCCGCTGATGAAGAGGCTTTGCCCTACGGAGGATGCCCACTTCGCCCCCCTGCCTTACCCCCAGGAGGCCTTCACCTCAACCCCAAAACGCAAGTCCAAAGCTGACTCCAAAAAGCATGCTCGCTGGAAACTTTGGTTCCTGTGAAAACCAGAGGACTGTCCCTTCCCCCAGCAACCGATACACAGGATTTAGCCGTCCGTCTGGTTGTCCATGTTTGCTTGGTTTATCCATCGTCTTCTGTTTCTCCTCACATCTCCTTGGCTTTTTGTAAAGCTAATGACCAGTGTTAATGGATCGCTCCACTACTGGATACTGAACTCCCTTCTTAGAGATGACAGGAACTGTAACAGGACACAAGTGCGGATTTCCAAGGAAAAATTCTAAATGTCATGCTTACCAAAAATGGATTCAGAGTTATTTTGAACTACTTCTTCAAACAGGTTGTGAAATTACACCAGAGCAACATATTTGGAGATCAACAAGGTGAGAAGATTCCCTGATTTCCTTCTGTCTATTTGCATATATTTTTCTAGCTGACGTCAGCAGGGTCCCTGTTCTGTGATACCGGTTCAGAGACCACCACATTTCTATTCACCAGACCGGACCTTGTATTTCTTCCTAGCCTCCAGGAGAGGTTGCCAGGTCAACCACAATATTCTGAGGTCTACATCAACAGCACAAGCACAAGTAACACTGTTCAGGATACATTTTCTCCAGAATAAATAAAATGAACTATTTTGAGTCTTAACTCACATGTAGATCACCTACTAACAATGACAGATTGAAGACTTTCATAATATCTAAAGAAGAGACCTAAAGGACAAAGAGGTCAGAAATGTTTCTTGGAGTTCAACTTTCTATCCATCACTAAAATGTCTACTCAAATCAACTGACTTTGAAGTAAAGAATGAATAAATTACACTTATTTTCTTAAGAACATTTGCAATGTTAGACGTTTGCAAAGATGTACTTTTTTCTATATGAATATATATATATAGTCACTCTAAGGTTAAGTGGAATATATTTATTTGAGCTGCAGTTAAGGAGGTGGTGCATTTTAAAAACAGAGCATAGGAGGGGGGAAAAAAAGAAGCTATGCCCTTTCATACATCAAACTTAGTTCATACTAACTTCACAGTGCATATGGTCAAGGAAATCCCATACCCTAAAGAAAAGAGGGGAGCCATACAATCACTTCTTCACTTTAAAACTATAGAGAGTTCTGGCTCCAACACAGGAAAAAAAAAATATATATATATATTTAATTGTTGCAGTCACAAAACAGGTCAGCATAATCAATAATGTTGGTTCTTAGCACATGTGAGGGGTAAGAGAAGATAGTTGTGATTGTATTGCTTCAGTATCCTGCATCAGCGAGTACGACAGCTTCTGAAACCAAGCCAGGGAGACTGAATGTGTCACTTCTAATCACAACCAGGGCTTCTTCAGTGCAGGGTGGCAGGCGTGTAGCCGTGCATGCTTTTTACAACCTTCAGATTTTCCTGAATATTTTCTTGCTTTTCAAGGAAACTTTTTAAAGAAAAAGACGAAGGAAGTCTTTTCTCTTCCCCCTTTCTTTTTCCTGTTAATGACTCGCGCCTGCTCATCGCTTCCCATCTATTTGAGAGCGGAGCAAAAATTCATGTTGTAGCGCCATACAGAGTTCAATTACTATGTACAGCAGAAGTAATATTTGCATTAATATATATAAATATATATTGTATAGCATAAAATAGGGCTAAAACCATTTTAATGAGTGGGAGAGCAGCCAGTATTTAAGAAAAAAACCAACATTAAGTGAACAGCACCTGCAGGAGCATAAGACCGAAGTCACTCTCAAAGCCAAAAGCACTGCCCCAAAAGACAGGAAAAGTGGCCAAAGTGGTTTCAAGGGCATAAAAGAAATCTTTATCTACTGTCACAACAATTCCTGGCAAACTACTAGATATCAGTGGTTTGACCTTCACGGGCTCCAACATGCTGCTTTCTGTTGGCTACATGTGATTCACACCTCCACTCTTGTACGTGCCAGGTCGGTTTCTTTCAATAGTGATACTGTAGCATCAAGAGAGAACTAGATGTTTATCTGTACCTTAAAAGAAGTGCAATTGATTTATTATGTACAATACTGTGTATTTTCTACTGTTTTTTTTTAAAGGAAAAAATAAAGATATTTAATATGCAAAGTATGAGAAATAAAAACAAGACAGCTCTCAAAGTACGACGCAGACTGTTGCTGTTATTTTCATCAGGCAGGACAAATTAAAGGGTGGTTCCAACCACGATTAAGAAAATATGATGTTACCACACTCACCTCTAATCTGTAAAATCAGACTAGTCTTTAGCAGAGAGTTATGATTTTATTCAACAAGGTTTGTAGAATTTTTGCTAGAAATTTCTAGAAATGAAATGCTGAGCAATATTGATGCTGCTTTTGAATGATTTGAATGATTTAAATGCCCCCCCCCCATCACTGAGACCACCACAAACAACATTTCAGTCAACTCCATGACATTGCAGCGAAAAATAGCTTAGTCAGGGGAATACATATCGAAATGCCAAATGTAAGTGAGGAAATATGGCATTCGTAAATTGGTTGAATCAAATCTAAATCTCAGGATTTCACTTAGGGTACACGGTTTTAGTATTCTGTATGAAAAACAATCAACTCTACTCTGCTCTCTAAATTTTTGTGATGAAACACAGGAAATACATCTAAAATCAGCCCTGCATCTCTTTGATGTGGGAGACTGACACAACAAGGGAGCAGAATCTAGCCAAGGGATAAGCAGCACGGGGCTGCTGGTGCACAGAGTCAAAAGCTGGCTTAGAAACTGCTTCTGATTCAAAGCCCACACTCACAGAACAACCCTTACCATTCTTCATTTAATTTCGCCTTGGGAGTTTCGGGCATGTCTGTGTGTTGGAGTGCTCAAATGTACCTGCCCAGTGATTGAGTGGTCCAGCAATGAGAGGACGCAGTGAAGTTAACCAGGAATGGAGCTCTGACTAAACGTCCAGACATACCCCCACAGGGACAAATGAAACTCTAGCAACCAGTGTTGCTCACAAGCAACGCTGCCCCTCCCCCCCCCGCTCCTTCTCTAACTCAAAGCTTGGCCATCTCCACAGGGATACCTGCTGCTAGATGTTTACAGCACACTGTTAAGGTTACAAACACGATGCCCTGTGCAGCTTTCATCTCTCATTCCCACTGCAGTCCACTGTGTGCGAGTCCTGGTGGTTTTCATACATTGTTGACAGCGAGCACACATCTGGCTCGAGTTGTGGCAGGATCAATAAACCCATGAGGAAACTTGGTCAAAGTTTCAGCTCAGGGAAGGAAGGAAGGAAAGGAGAGGAGAGGAGAAGAGAGGACAGGAGAGGAGTGGAGAGGAGACGGGCATGAATTGAGTGATAAGTGCATGTTTGAGGTATTATGATGCAGTGCCATATCTCACTATGCTTCTTTTCTGTAAGAGCTCTGCAGCAGTCTGGCTGGCAGGAGAAGCAGAGGAGGGGAGAGCGAGAGAGGGAGAAAAAGACAAGACAGAAAGAAAGAGACAAAGATACACTAAGAATAGTATTTGAACAGAAACAGATGTAAAGACAGACAGGTAAAGATGGAGAGTGATACAGAGGGACACACGTACTGTAATCTGAACTGATTGGATGGCTGCTTTGCAATGTAATATATATTCGGTCATTGAGTGCACACAGCACAGAGAGAGAGAAAAGCCACTATCACCGGTCAGCCCTGTACTGTCAATCAATAACACAGTCCTTCTACTGCAGCTTTCCACTCCATTCCTTCTGCACACTGCAGGAGCATCAGCAGGATGACCATGAAGGAGTACAGCCACATCTTGTCAGATAAGCCTCAAAACTACAGCAATAAAAAGTTCAAAGGCTAATTTAGTAAACATTAGGGGAAAGCTAGCTGTCTATCGATCTGAAAGTCTATGTATTTTTCATCGGGTTTTAATACCAAGTCTGATATGTAGGCACTTACTGACAACATAAAACTAAATACGCAGAGACTGATGTGGCATAAAATGAAAAGGTTTTTTTTGTTGTTGTTGCTTTGGTGGGATTTTTCCAGTTGCAGCTTCCTCTCCATGCTTACCTGTCAGGCTAATTCAAGGGTGCAAAGGCAGAATTTGGTCAATTTCAGGAGGAATAGCCAAAATGTTTCTGCTACTCTTTTCGTGTAAATGTATTCACAAGGAGTCATCTCAACCCGTAGGAGGGTGGGCATGAATATAAATACACAGCCTCCTGGGATGTCCAACGATGCAATTGTGTGTGGCGATCCTGTGTCGAAGCCTCTAACAGGTGTAGCACTGCGGTGACAACATACAACAAAACCGACGCCCCAAAGCTGCCACTGTGATCACCCTCATCAGCATTCTGTGTCCAGCACCACCAGGAGATGGGGAAAAAGGGAACAGACAGAGAGCGTGAGATAGAGAGCATGAGAGAGAGAGAGACGGAAAGAGGCAGGAGGCAGAGGAGAACCTTAATGCATAAATCTAAATGTAAGAGGCTGCCACTCAGAAGAACAAGGTCGGTAGTTGGCTGCAGTGATGTGTGAGCAGCGGCGCACAATCTGCCTGCAGAGGAAACAGCAGTACCCAGAGACAGCAACAACAGCCCTCTGATTAGAAAGCTACGACTCCTCCAGCAGCAATAACTGGGTCTCAAAGCTGTTAAAAATTAACACCAACCTTATTGATCATTAAATAATGATTCTGGGATCTGCTTCATATGCAGCTTCTGTCTCAAGTACTTTAATATGTCATCTTTGAGTAAAAGTGCCACAAGCACTTTGAAAAGGACAGGGCTTTGATGTGACCTCTAATTCCCAGTGTGTAAAAGGACACTGCACACTGATGCTAAATATTATGCAGGTACTTGGAAATGTCAAGTACAGTGGGTGCCGAGCTATAAAGACAGCAGCTGACAAAAAGGAGCAGTGAGTAAGGACAAGGGAAACAAGCCGTATATAGTGGGACAAATAATCATAGAGGGCAGCCTGCATGCATACAGAGCAGATAGTTTCAATAGGGGGCCTCAGAAGGTTATAGGTAGAGCGGTTTCATTATCCAGAAAGCAGGCTGCTCTGCTTTGGTACAGTCACTGCTGTAGGCGGGAAACACCATATCACCTGCCCCAGAGGGGGGCCGCTGAAACAGATGCACTTAGTATAATACAGCAGCGAGAAGACCGGCATGTGCTGCCTTCATGGGTGTTGATTGCCTTTAAGACAAAGTGGTAGGCAAGTTCTATATCTGAAGCGCATGATGAAAAGACCCTGCTGCAGTGGGGAAGGGAGGTGTTAGGAGTGCAAGGTGAAGCTGCTGCTTCACATTCCCACAACTACCTGCATACAAACTCTTTCCCGAATCCATCTTACAAAACAATCTGAGCTGTGCAAAGTTTGCATCGTTGGTATAGCAATGATTGGAGCCCCAGACCCTCCAAGAATATCACTGAATATCACTGTGAGGAAAGGGGGAGCAGGGAGCCTTCAGCTTGACACACACTTTCATTAGTTTTACATTTTGCAGTGTGACGCACACAAAACACAGAGCTTCCCGTCAACATGACAAGCTGGGTGCACTTGGCGCTAAAACACCCTCAGACTGGGGAGAGATGTAGCAGCTATAGAGTCTCTGCGACCCATAATCCCTAAAATAAACAAGAAAGGAATTATGTGACATAGAAAGAGTGAGAGAGAGAGCGAAAAAGACAAAAGATGAGTGCTGTGAAAGTATTATGACACGATGAGATAACACATACACACAAACAGACTAAAGATGATAACTCTTGCTACTGTTGGCTTTATTAAATCGCCCTCTGCTACTGTGGCTCAGTGACTGGTTACAAAAGAAGATAAGCTTCCATTTAAACAGGTGATGCCATTTCCTGCTGCTCCCCAGATGGAGAGGGTGCTGTGCTCACACAATCACACACACCATCCCTACAGAGCACACTCATTGACATAATTCATTCCTCAGCCCCCTCGCATTATCTCATCAATCACTACATCACTAATGCCTTAACCCAGTTCTATCCCTAAACCTAAAATCAAGTCATTGCCCAAGGAGACCGAGATTCTTGCCCCCTACAGTGATATGAGTATCCATTAACACACACATACAAGTCTCCATTAATTCAATGTAAGTATTCATTAATATGTCGTCGAAGTCCCCACCAGGACACAAAAATATGCTCATACACTCAAACACATACAATAAATGACCTGAGCTGGGAGGGGAGCGGATGATATATCAACCAGTTACCAGAGTCAATATCATCAGTCAGTATCATACAGCTCTCCATTTTCCTACACAAATTTGAAATTCAGAGAAAATGTCTCTCTCACCTTTTGTTTGAATTTAAGTGGGCTGTTAATGGGCTCAGAAGAATCTTCTTCATCTTAAAAACCTTATGTGAAATCTGCATATCACTTCAAAAAAGTGTTCTCAGACATTTGGACCCGACTACATGTTCCTTGCACAACTCTCCCAAACTACATGCAGCTCTAATGAATGAAGACAGCAACAGGAAGCAAAAGAAAGGCCAATAGCACTCTTTGGACTCATAAAAATGGATGAAGGCTTTGCCACACACACCAGGCAGACTGCACACTAACACAATGACAGATAAGTGCGTTAATTGCTACCGAGCTCTAGTGGAGAGTGTGATTGGGAGAAGGATGCTAATGGCAGCAGAGGGGAGATATTGTGATTAGACTACAGCACTGAACAAAAACGCTCTCATAAGTGAGGGATCAGACACGCAAACAGATAAAAACACAAATTTAAAAAAAACCAAAAAAAAAAACCACACACACACACACATCATAACACACTATGAGGAAACACACACATAAATAACTGGCTGGAGCAAGCTACAAGCAGATCAAAGCCACGGCTAGATTGAGATTGTGTGAAAGCTTTCTATTGCCGAGGTAGGACTTTAACTTTAATGATAGCTTTGGAAGAGAACAACACAGAGTTGCAGTGGACCTATGGGAGTTCAACTTGTGGTGCATACGCTTCAAAATTGGAGTGCGTGTACAGTACAGTGAACAAGTGTGTGTTTCTATATGAAAAAAGAAAAAAAAAAAACTAGTGAAGAGATGGTTAGTTGTAGGTGTACAGCTAAGAGTTAAAGAGAATCAGAGAGACTTACAATGTGAGGGGAATCACGACCCATGGAGATGACTGTCCTGTTAACAGTCCTGAGCAGCTTCTCCATGATGATCTGCACGTGCCTCTGGGTCGGACCCTGCAAAACAGACAGAAATAACTACACATATATACACAAACCGAAGGAGGGGAGGAATCTGTAACACAAAGAGCATGTCAAAGAAGAATCCACCGGTTAAACCTCTTTACTATTAGCTGTATTCCCAGAAACACATTTTCTAGTTTGTAGTCTATAAATTACACAAAAATAAACATTACTGACAGTGCAGGTGTTATTTATATGAGTCATGCTGCAGATAAGGTCTCGTGACTGGAAAAAGAAAAGTGAGATTTTATGATTGGCTATAAAACAGCACCTCACTCTGTGCTACTGAGGCTGCTTCCAATTTAAAAAGCTGTAGCTCCATCTCACAAGAGATATTGAATGAATCGCTGCTAAATATTAGTGAAAGATGACAAGTCGACACAGAAGTTTGAAACTGTGGCTGCTGCTGATTCAGGTTAACACCGTGGTCTTGACACACTTTTGACAAGTTATCCATACAAGTAAAACAATTACATCAGAAAAGAATACAAAATTCACACTTTATTGTCAAAGCTGAAATTAGGTTGTTGCTTCTGGGGGGCAACTTAGTCTGTGGCACAATTTTTTACCAACTTCTACTGAAATATATATATACAGACGCACACACATACTCATATGTTTGTGTGTGCGTGTGTGTGTGTGTATCCTGCAAACTAAAAACACAGTGACTTTTTGGACAAACTACAAAATAAATAAAGAAATCGAAGCCTGAAAAATATTAATACTGCCTTTACTTGACTTGTGCAGTCAAAGAGATTTATCCTTTTCAAATCTGAGCTTTTAGAGAGGCAAACACCCATGGGGCAGCTGTACCCTTGTCATGAGTGGGACAATTTCTTTATTAGTCTGAGTGAGCAGAGGGCAGTTTCACACTGTATCTACCTATTTGTGTGGGGAATCTCCCAAGCAGGCTGAGCTCTTGCAGTGTCAGCTTAAAGTTTCAATAATTTTAATGGCTCTTGCTGCAGTTGAAGAACTCATGCACTTAAGTCAGTACATGGGCAGACACAAATATTTCCACAATCACACAGAGAAGCACTGGGAGGTACAAACTAACTGAGGAGCAAGATTCATTGCCATTGCCTTCTAGCTCAGCAGGTGTGATGCATGTCTTTAGTGAAACACCCACGAGTCCCAGAAAGTGAATAATGCAGGTTTGTGTTAACTTTCTAAAGAAAAAACTAAGTTTGAAGAGAAAACAACCTTTATTTAAGTAGAATGAATCGAGCTATTTAAGGACAGGATATACAGTGAGATGAGAACTGATGACACGTTGAACACCAGTGGACAGAAACATCCACTGCATCATTCTCCTTTTCATTATCAACATGCACATTTAAGTCTAAGAGCACGTGTAGTTTAGGACAGATAAGGAGAGGGCAAAGCAGTGGGAGGAAGCAGCAGCACAAGCCAGTGAGACAAGGAGTGTTAAAGTAAGAGCAAGTGGGAAAGGTGGATAATCCCTCGCAGAGTGGAGTGTGGGAGGCGAGGATGTGGTGATCAATGGTGAGAGCAGTCTGAGAGGGCCTGAGGGAGGACATCAGGAGACAGGGCATGGAAGAGGATCAAACACATTTGTGAAGCAACGCAGTGTGTGTGTGTGTGTGTGTATGAGGGATCTGAATTCCTCGAAAAATTCATTTCAGCGCTAAAATGATTTGATTTACCCTGCAGTTTATCAACAGAACGTTGACTGTCACTTTGGCAGTTATTTCAGATTTTAAGTCATTTGTCTGTGGAAAAATGGCAGGTTTACTACTTTTCTCTGCTTGAGCCAAGTGAGAAATTGAGAAATTGGGGGTTTGGATCTTGGGATCTGGGGACTTTGCCATTTTGTTAACAATTAATGGGAAAAAACAATAACAACATTCACTGATAATGAAAAATGTATTAGATCTGACCGATTCTACAGCTGGCTTTGTGATTGACTTCAACAACTGCTTAACCTTATTATGCAGACCACATTATTATAAGCTTCTCTGGGTCTAAAAAGCCAACGGATTAGACAGAGCTCATCACCATGTTCGTGCAGCATGTTTATGCTACTGAAGGTGGCCTTTAGCCACTCTGAGCAATCAATTAATTGAGCACAGCTAACTTTAGGAGTTAGAAAATGAACACTTGTAAAATATGTTCCTTTCAGTACATACCGAACAATTAAATAAATTAGTAGTGCAGTGATTAGTAACTACTTAAATAACCACAGTGGAAACATGCTCCTTATTCAAGGGGCGCCTGGACCCCCTTGTGGTTCTACCATTTATCCCAGAGGGGAATAAAAGCACATGAAGCTGGAGAGCTGTGTTCCTCACCACATCCTTCCTGTAGAGCACCTCAAGGATGTCGCTGAGCAGCTGGCAGCAAGCCTTCGGCTCCTCTCGCTTCTCCAGGTGGAACTTCAGCTGCTCCGTCATCAGCGGCAGGAGGATCTCGCGGCAATCTGCAGGCACATCACAGAAAAACACACAAACATTCACAACGCCAATCAACCGCAAGGAGCAGGTGATAGACCACACAAGGCAGTGCAGCATATGTTCTCCACACACTGTTGATGCCGAGGCACACAGCTTGTTAATGGCTTCCTCACAGCTCAGAGGATTGAATTAAAATGTGCACAATTAATATACTTATCGAAATGACGGTGGCTAAAGCACCTGAAATCCCTAAAAACAGTTGCAATACAACTGTGCAACTGTTATAGTATTAGTCAAATAGAGCCATAAACATTTTCAGGGGACCACAAATCAAACTCCTCCGTTGAAATACCAGGTCGTAAAAAATAATTAGCAAACAACTGCTGATTACATCACATCACCAGCAGGAAAAAAAAAATCTTATTAATTTCCAATACTGTACTGTCATGCTGCGCTTAATAAAACCACCTAACGATTCACTGGCCCAGTAAAATCTAAGGTTGTACTGGTGTGAGATTTCAATCTTCTTATTTTGAAAAGATGGACATGTTTGATAAAAATATTAATGTATATGTTTATTAAAGACGTGTATCCAGTAATAATGAATATTGCATAAGTTGTCTCCTGGTTTAACCTAAAATAGCAGGTATAAGCAGAAAGCAACCATCCATCCAACTCTGTCAAAATAACAGTTAAAATGTAATTAATTCCACCAAACATGTGACCAAACCAAATCTATGAGTTTGTCTGATGTTTCCGACAATATCAAAAAGTGCATTCCCATATGCAGAGGGCCGAGGGTTTGGCTGGCAATTAGACATGGAGGAGAGCAGAGATAAGCCAGAGTACTATTCTCATGGGAGGTAAACCTGAGGCAGCACGCCACAAAATTATCATATTTTTTATTAAACCTTGTGATTGCAATCTTCATGGCATTTGTCTCTGTGTGTGGGTCATATTTAAAGCCTGGGGACAAATACTGGGGTCAGGCTGGTTCAACTGGAGGATGGGCGCATCAGGTCAGGGGTTAAGTGACTATTTGATACATTTATGGAGAGGACAGCAATCTCAGTTTTCTATGGCTGCCTACATAACAAATATCACTGTAGAAACTGCAGTAAAAGAAATGAGGTAAAAGAATAAAAACTCCCTATGCGGCACACTGACAGTATCTCTCACACAAAGTAAGACCACTTATATTTATGTCATCTTCAGAGATAATAACAGCAGCAAAAGAGCAGTGCAGTGAGTGAAAGCATCACCAACATCGTGGCAAACTCCAAGGACAACAGTTCAAATTACAATTGTTATAAAGACAAGGTGGAAATATACGACTGCTCTAAATAGCAATAGGATTTCAATTCCAGATCAATACCATCTTCTCTGCTTCACAGCTTCAATATGAGAGTACACTGGGGAAAAAAAATAAAACTGGAACTTCATTACTCATTAAGATCAACGCACACACACACCCATAAAGCTTTTTCGATTGTCAGTCCTGCTCAAGGCCAAATGATAAACAGTACAAGGTAATACGTAATGAATAGCATGAACTATTGCGACGTCTTCGTAAAGGGGTAGGAGCAGTGAATGTGAACAAGCACTCTACATTTTCCAACATCTTTCTGGAAAAGCTCTATACAAAATTTAGAGGTATTGAGTGAATCCTTGAAGGCCCATGAAGAAAGGAAAAGTCGATTCTCTCGTCCCCACACACATTAAAATGAGAGAGTAGCATCTTTGATTGAGGTGACTGTCTACAGAAGTTGTTTGTTTCAATGTCACTATTACTGCTGCTGCTAACTACAAGTAATGAACATGGCACCAGAGGTCCACACATCATCTGATCATGATGAGGCTCTGCAATAAAAAAAGATAGTGAATACGATGCAATAATAAACTCTTAAGAAATAAAAAGGTACGAAATTTCAAATTTTATTTTTTTAATACATTTTGAGAGACTAATGAGAGAATAGTGTATACAGTTATTATTATTTTTTCTAGTCTTCTACTTTAGTATATCTTGCTTAGCGATTAGGAAAATTACCTGATCTATTGACTCCCCCATCCCCAGAAAAACCACTTTATAACAGCTCTAGACATCCCAGTAGGGGGGCTTCACTCAAACATGTCACTTTTGCTGTGCCAATTTTCTGTCACTTTGCCATACATAACTATGATGGGTTTAGACTCTGGAAAAATGTTCCCGGTGCAAAAAAACTGGACAAATCTTTATTGAATAGCTTCTTATGTCCGATTACAGTATTGTGGGCAGGCACCTCGACAATTCAGCTATTCTTTGCATAAAGCTTTCACTGTTAAACACCTAGAAGGAAACGTTATGGATGTTAGGAGGCCTGTCACATGATTGTTAGCCCTGACACAAAGTGAAAACCATGTCTACACTGAAATATTTTTGGTGGTGTGGAGCAGAAGACCAAACTAACTGCCTGAAAAAGCTTAAAGGAAAAATTTGTGTTTACATATATGTGTATATGTGTGTGTGTGTGTGTGTGTGTGTTCAGTAATCTTAAGGATTGAACACAAAAGTAAATCTCCTGTCTGAGGGCGTCTGACATTGTGTGGAATGTTTAACACCTTGTCCTCAATCCCTTTGTTCTTCCTCCAAAATTAAAAATACGAACACACACAAACGGACACAAACAGGTACATACATATATTCACACATACACGCTTAGACACACAATAGTTACAGTGGTAACAGGACAAGCAGACTGGAACTATCGAGCTAGGCCATGAGTGCTCTCCCAAAACTTCCAGCCCAAATGGATTTTAGACACTACAGTGCCCCATCCCTCCAGGAGACTCCAGGAGACCAGACCAGGAGACCGGCTGGCATGTTTGTTCCTTCCTATTTGCAAGCACTTACTGTGCTTCTCCTCCCTTTTACATCATCAGCACTGAAGGTGACACAACATTTTGCCTCCAAAATAATAAGCAACTAAAAGACAAAACAGTTCCTCCTTTTCTGAGTTCATTCATCCACAGGGAATATGTGTATGTGACGCCAAATGAAACCTTCAAATTGCTACGTGAATATTAAACCCATCGGGAAAGGTAAGTCACCTTACTGTCTGAAGTCATATTTTTAACAGGAATAGACCCCTTGGGGACAGATAAGCACTCTTTGAGGACACGCCTTTGCACAGAGACCATTGAATATGTTCGTCACTTTGCAGCCAACAGGAATGACAACACTGTCTTCAGCTAACACATTCGATGCATCCTGAGGCTCATGTGTT
Organism: Remorina albescens; assembly: GCA_034769265.1. Lineage (NCBI taxonomy): Eukaryota > Metazoa > Chordata > Actinopteri > Carangiformes > Echeneidae > Remorina > Remorina albescens. The sequence continues at coordinate 5,347,921 of CM068480.1, forward strand.
GACTGCTAAAAAGAAGGCAGGGTATCGAGCTAAATGCCTCTTCACTGGGCTTTCATTTAATCCCAAGCATTCCAGTAGATTTCACTCTGGTAGTGGCAGGCAGGGGCACTGTTTTAAGGACCACCTGAGGACCAAATTTCAGCAAACAATGTGTCCTATGAGCACGTGCAGGGAATTGATTCAACAACCTTAAAAACTGCCTGACAAACTAACCCATTTGCTCATTGCAGCAGCTCAGCTCAGCTTGAGGCTGCTGAGGACAGGGCAGTTTAACTTTAAAGCATTCTTCATCACAATTTTTTGCACAATTTGAAAACACACATACACCTCAAAGGCTACTACAGGTGCTCATAACACCAATGTTGTGAAAATGGAGCTGTCTGTATCACCGCAGCAGGTTTTTCTGCTCATCGGTAAGACCTTTAAAAATTCATTATAGGATTGTTTGTCCACAATGACACCAAAAGATAATTAGTGATGACCTAAGGAGCAGAACTAATCATTTCCTGTTAACATATACTCACCAAATAGGCTAAACAGGCCAATTTACGTTGTTCAGGTATTGAGAGACTAACGACTGGATCATTAAGTTGAGGGCAGAGACATTTGCACTGTGTTGTGTATCAGAAATTATTTTACCTTTATCATTTGTTTTGTGTACATTCATACTGAGCCTTGGATCTGTTGATGAAGCAGCTAAATAGCAACTGTGAATGTGGATAATTGTTGTCCACTTCCTTTAAATTCATCCACTGCTCTGAGGCATGTGCTGTCCCTGCCAGTCACATTAAATCACTGTTGCCAGACAGTTTGCATTTAATCTCTGCCACGGGACAGTATGTGAATGTGAATGTGTTTATCTCTAAATCTAACCCAACATGGCCTCAGAGGACCGCTGCCTCCAGCAAAACGCTTACCCCTCAACCATTAATACAGCAGGCCTTTGTGTGCTGGCTGCCGCGGGCCAGCCAGGCCACTGAAACTGAAGTTACAGTTTTCCCTTCATTCATTCAATCTTTCTTTCATCTTCTACCACTTATCCGTTTCCGGATTGCGGGGGTGCTGGAGCCAATCCCAGCTCACACTGGGCGAGGGCGGGGTCACCCTGGACAGAGCGCCAGTCCATCACAGGGCCAACATACAGAGACAGACAGAGACAAACAACCACTCACACTCACACTCAGACCTACAGACAATTTAGAGTCACCAATTAACCCAAACATGATGTCTTTGGACGGTGAGAGGAGCGCAGAAAGGCCCCAGGCCCGGGAACCAAACCCGCGACACGCTAACCACTATGCCACTATTCTTCCCAAGTGTTCCCTTCATATCTAGCATTATTACAACATGGCAAAATATAAAATATTGTGTTCATTAAGTGTATAATAGTGCCATACTGGTTTGGTTGGAAGTAAAATCAGAACAGATAAACACATTTAAGGAAAAAGGATTAAATAGTAAAAGAGAGAATAAAGAAAACTTGAACTTTGAGTAGATGGGAATACTGATACTCTGATGCAGACAAGTCTGGGTGACTTTAGGAGTGGGGAGGCTCAACTCTTAGATAACACGAAGGATTTCCACTACAACTCACCGATGACCTTTACTGTGAGCTCACACTGGGCTGCCACAGAGGAGGCAGGTGGTGTGTGTGATTACTGTGCCGGTGAGTGAAGGAGCCTAAGGTGAGGAACAGTGAGTATAGTCCCTCTATGTGTGTGTGTGTGTTTGTGTGTGTGTGTGTCTGTGTGTGTGATGCACTCTTACCGTGATGAGTAAAGAGATCACTGTGAGCAATGTCAATCAGACAGTCTAGTTTCTGCTTGACCAGACGACCCAGAGGGACCTTTAGGATGAACTCAGTGAAGAGCTTGCTGGAGAGACGGAGAGAAGACAATAAAAACAAAAGGTCAAACTGATCAGGAATTTCGGATTGGTTGACTGCGTCCAACCACATGCAATCATCCAGGACACAATTAATGCGCCCACACAGGTACCTCTCAGATATTCTGCCCAGGGTCGAAGTAGAAATGAGAGAAAATAGCTTCAGATGAACTCTGATAACATGATCCCACCAGAGATGGATTTTTCAACCTCAGTTTATATTCCAGGCTATTAGTCATTGTTGCAAATCAATGTAAAGAAAAGATGATTGATTCCCAGGAATTTTGAATTGGTGGCACTGAAGGTACCTTTTATTTTTCAGGCGTTTATCATCTTATTGAACCGACTCAGACATATTCTTCAGGGGTAAATAAATGGCCAGAGAACATACTTTACCACAGATATATCACTACTGCATGACACAAAACATATTCTTGACCTTGAGAAAGTGAATTTGACAAAACATGTTCAGCACAACATCTCATCTTGGAAATCTTCAGGAGCTTTTAGACATATCTTCTGTGACCTTTAACAGCGGATTGAGTCTGCTCAGTGGTCACACAGGCAATTCATGGCACTTGAGTATTTCTTCTGCTGATGAAGGTCATCAGCTATGACTTAAAGCTCTGAAAAATGCCCAGCGAGTGTAGATTGCATTCTGAAGGTTCAGACTCCCTTGATTATTGCAGTCTTGCCCTTAAATCTTTTGCCACGAAAACATATTTTTGCAAATGTATTAAAAGGGAAAGACTGAAATATGATATTGACTATTCAGACTGTCAACCCTGACTTTGTTTTTATTTCTCCTGATCATACCTTGACTGGAGTCAGCTTGTGGTTTATTTAACTGAGTGGACATGATTTGGACACCCATTGGTTTTTAAAGTTTGTAAATTAGCTACATATTGCCATGTTGGTTTTTTTGAAACCAGAACACATTAAACTGAGGCTGAAGAGGAGTAACGTTTTCACGCTGGCTTCACTCTTCAGCCCCGATGTCTATGTCCACTTTTCTAAACAGTCTATGGTATATATAAGGTGACAACACATAACAGAGCAAAATTATGACCATGAGGCAGGAGGTATTACTGCCTGCAGAGCGTAGACAGAGCGTTCAAGATCTGAGAACAGCTGCAATACTGAATGTTCCCAAGAGCAGAGTGGCACAGTATAACTATACTATCTATATTCATAACTTCCTGACCAACTAATTACTACTATTCCTGGTTGATGAAACCTCATTTTTTTAATAACCTTGCTAATGTCTTCATACTTCAACATTTTAAGATAAACGTCCTTCAACAGGTTAAAAAAAAAAACAAAAAAAAAACTGACCACTGAGTGATTGTGAATTATGAATTAGAGTGTGTACATTTATACTGTCCAGAGAACAGTCTAATCAGCTCAACCACATGGAAGCACCTTTGTGGGGATGTGGGACCTTCATCTCAACTGGCTTCAGCAGACTTCAATGCTGCTTTGGTATTTCACAAAGCTATGGCCCTGAGGGTTTTTGTAATTCTACCCAATCTTGTACATCAGTGTAAACAACCCGACTAGACATTTATAAAGTGAAGATTCATCACATCATTTTTCTAACATAATCGACATGTAGCCAAGAAAGATTAAAACTATGAAACACACATTCATTCTCACACAAGCTGACAATTTTCTTCGCAAAGATGGAAGCCAGGTCTTCATTATGCTGGCAGACCTTGAAGAGGAGAGACGAGGTACTGGCAGGGAATGAAACACCCCCGCCCCTAAGGCTTCAGCTCGCATGCCTCCAGCTCAGCCACCCAGCCAGATTTGAGCTAACAACAGCACCAGCTGATGCCACCATTGTCAGAAAGCCCTGTGATTTATGACTAAGTAAATTCTTCATTAGGACCCCAGGGTCCATCAGTGAAGCTCAATATAAAGCAGAGGACTCCATGTTAAGTAACATTTAATGCTACTAACAGAACTAGCAGGGGTGCCCTGCTGAGTGTTTGCATATTAACAGGCAAAGCACATCTCAGAGCTTCGAAAATACCTTCATGTATTAACATAACCTGTGTCAGTCTGAGCTGCAATAATAGATCCCAATGTCAAGGGTGTTTCCGCTGTTGAAATATTTGTTGAATTCATGTGCAAAAGAGCAAAGTTTCCTCTTTCGACATTTGAATAAGTAGGTGTGGACAGAGGCTGTCAGGCCTTTGTCTCAGTGTTTTTGATTATTAAGCTTAAAGTATTAAATGGTAAGTCCATCTTAAGAATGGAAAGATACATCCAGCTTACTTCGTGAATGAGAATAATTTTTTCTTAATGTTAGTGAAATCCTTGTGACAAAACAGGCCCCTGTTTATGATCCAGCATTAGGTTTGTGATTAATGATGAAATTACTTTTGCGATAATATGAGCCAAGAAAAAACCCAACCATTTTTCTCCACGTCTTTTTCATTTCCCCTCTCTCCTGACCTTCAGCAAAAAGAATATTAGATTGTTAGAAAAAAGTGGTTTTTGCTAGCAATCCTCAGACTTAGCTTAGTCAAAAGTGAGCTGTTGATTCTCCCAAAGTATCCTCTCCATTGATGTGACTGACTGTATGCAGGACGCGTATTTCATAATAGTCATAATTGGTGTGGCTCATGTCTATACACTACATATATCTGAACCAGATATTTACAAATGATTCAAAAAAGTAATCAAAACATGTTTATAAAGAAATATTTACAGCTGAACACATCTTTGTAAGTATAATGCTCCATAAATTAGGCCATTCTATTTTGTTTTTGTGCTGTGTCCTTTTAGCATAACAGATTAAAGACATTCAAATAGGACAGAAAATCAAGGGCAGACCCGTGAGGCATTTGTCACAAACACAGAATCCTCCCTGGTCTTACAAATGGTCCAAAACTACATGAAACTGGCATTTTTTAGTCAAAGGTGACGAAAGATCAAATCAACTTTCCAGCCCATTCATTTCTATGTGTAAGAAAAAGTCTTTTAGATGAAAGACAAATCGTTCCATTTTCTATTTTCATGTGTTTATCATTCCTTTATGTATGTAATTTAGTTACAGAGCATGTGAAACCTAAGAAGCCGCTTATTTTTAAGACAGACGTTGAGCTAGAGTAGATGACATTTGCGATTGATAACATTAACTGTAATGGACAATTGAGAGGAACATTCAGTAGGTTTCCATAACAACTACAGCAGTTTAAGCTGCATCCATCACTTCATACAGCTACTTCATGTTGAGTTGTTAAATAAAAACAGCCTCAGGTAGCGACCCAGACAAATACATTACAATACTTCTATGTAGTTGCAGCAGTACAATCTCCTATCAGCTTGTGAGTGAACTGAATATACAATTTTAAGTTGAGTGGACGCTTTGAAAAACAAAAGCAATTAAGATTTCTCTTTTAACTACACCAACGAAAAAGGAAAATTTGAGCATCATCTGTCCATTTAATTTAATGAGACCACAGTTTTTGTTTTGAGAAAGTCTACGAGATGTATAGCAAGCTCTCATCTTCTCACGTACATTTTTCTCGACAGCAGGTGTCGTTGTAGTAATGATCCAACATGGGAAATGTGTAATGCATCACATGGAATTACCTTAGTTCTTTGGGATCAAAGACCAGCTTCACATCATTGACGATGGTGGGAATGTACTTCAGCGCAGCACCCTTTCCAGAGGAACAAAGAAAACATGACAACATTATGTTCATCTCTAACATAATTAGTTGAGTCATTGATTGATATTTAGTGAGACGCTCGGTCCCACAGTGTGTAATACAGCCTTTTCCAGCAGTGAGGTGGGAATTGAGATTGGTTGCATCGCCTGCAGTGAAGTGTAAATGTGTTTGGTAGTGTCATTAAGCTCATTCTGTGTCCTTTCATGTTTCACAGACCGCAACGGTTTAACAAAGAATAAACATGTTTCAATTAACAATATGTAGTTTGTTTTTCTATGATAAAATCGTTGGGTATACTTTATTAAAAGTGTGTCCAAAAACAGATGAAGTCACACAAAATTTACAACTCTATTTATAACTCAAAAGCTCAGCTCTTGTGCCGTTTCTTGTGCCCTACGGGCATTTCATATGGTCCTCTTGAATTCAAGGGGGTGGTCTGAGGATTCCTCATAAAAAAAAAAAAACTTGGACAAGAGGAGGGTTTCCTCTTGTTATAGGAATACCTTGATAGAAAGAGCCAGATAGGATCTTAATTTGTCCATTGATACTATAATAAAGTCATCAAGTGCATTCACCCAGTGGCTGATTAAAGAGTCCTCCATTAATAATGGGAAGTTGACACTTCCCAATCTGACTGACTGCAGCTAAATGTCGGTGGGTTGGGATGTTTATACAGCATCTGTGCAAATTAGCAGCAGTGCCATTTGCCCTTATAGAGGTTGATTAGTTGTACAGAAAAAGCGCAGCGGACGCCACCTGCGACAGTCCACAGTTTGTGATTGCGAGTGGTTTATTTCTGAGTGAGACGTGTGTGTGGCAGGTAATTAGCAATCTTTACATGAGGATGGTGAGAGAGAAAATACTTGGTGACTTCCTTCAGGAAATGAACAAACTTCCATGCTCTGTTTGAAATCCTACCTGAGGAATGAGTGAACATCACTGCTGGCTTCGGCAGAGTAACAACGCGTCTTCACATGCGTTTTCAAACAGTGATGTAGGTATGACCTCCAAATAAAAACCAGCTGTAGTCTTCTCTCATCTTTGTAGATATTTTCAGTACATATATCAACACCCCACTTGCCCACCCCGTTCTGCAGTCAGACGGAGTTAGAGAGAGTGAGACATGGATTTCAAAAATGCTGTTTGAAAGAGAAGCCTTTGCTCTCTCTGATAAAAAGCCAACTGCCTCTGTTTATTGAAGATGACATTTTAGCAGAATTTTTCCCTTTTTTCCGCTTTGTTCTCGGCAACAACCAAACTCCCAGTTGTTGTTCAGGGCTGTGTTGTGTGAAGTGTTGAGCTGAGTTGTTGCGTTGTGTTTCCTGCTCTTTCTTGTGCCTCACAGTCACCTGAAGCAGGCTTTGAGTGTGTGTCTGTGCGTTTATCAATGTTTTCCTATGCGTGTGTACGGTTCTGTCCAGATGTTCATCAGGATTCAGACTTGGGGTATGATGGGACTGCTCATTAGCTTCCACCTCTCACAGTGCTTTCACAAGGGCGGACTCAGGAAGAAACCGGGATTCCTCAGTTTCATGCCCGTTCCTCAAGATCAGTTTTTAATTTACTGACAGTAAAGCTAATATCTCACCCAATTACACAGCAACTGACTCCTAATTGACTCCTAAGCTTCTCCTATGGTTGAGTGTTTACATGCACCTGTAGGTGTGCCAAGGTGCATGTTACCTATGATCATGCTAGCACAGGCGTGTGGACGTGAGCATGTTGTACGCATGGGTGGATTGACTGTTTGCACAAAATGACAAACATAACTAAATAAATAAATATGTGCTTGTGTGCGTTTATGTATATATGTGCATGAAATGCAAACATGACGGAGGGAACTTAAAGACAGAGGGAACAAGGCAGTAAAATAAATACCTTAAGGAGCAGCTAAAGAGCAGAAGGCCACAGGAGCCACCAGATCACAGGACAGTCAAGGTCAGAGTGGAAAGGAGAGAGGAAACGATGACACAGAAGAGAAATCAACATACAACAAACATAATGTGTGGGAAGAAGATAAGTCTGAAAAGCTGGGGCTGCACAAAACATCCTGAACATATCAGTTCTCCAGATTTACTAATTACACTGCCTTTTTATTTCAGAGGTGATCAATAACTCACAAAAAGAATTGACTGGCATTAATAATTCAGTCTGCAGAGCATGAGATTAAGATCTCTTGATAGATTCACTCCTCAGGAGTTTAGCCTTTTCTATAAATATATATTGGCGTTTAGTAAGAATTTGTAAAATATATTCTCATTTCCCTCAAAGTTCTCTTGATGATTCCAATATGTGTTCCTAGACAAATAAAATCTGACTTAATTTGAAAAATAAGTCTAACTTTTAACTGATGAAGAAACAACTTTACCTAAACAAAATAGTCTAAAATGAGAAACGTCTTGATTTAAATTAGGATGTAAGTGATACATTTTGACAGTTCAGGTTGATTTATAAAGACAAAAAAATCGATGTTTAAACTATAATATAACCTTAAAGAAATAGTTTGGCATTTTACAATTGGATATCTTATGCATATTATCCCGTATCAAAGTACAACATTTACACTTCGCTGGCACAGTAACACTGTGCAGATTAAATAAACAAGATATAGCGCAGTAATTAGCAAGATACAGAGATGCTGGTTTCTCATTCACCAGAGGGCCATGAGGATGTGACTGATCTCAGCAGGCATGCAAATAAAAACATTTGCCAAGATGTCAACATATCCATTTAATCTTCTGCTTAAAATACTCGCTAATATAAATTTGATCTTATGTGCAGCCCGACACATAGACAGGAGATGAGAGCAAAGATGAGAAAAACCTGCACAGAGATATGACAAAGGTAAAGAAAAGAGACATGCAGGACATGCAGGCAATCATTGAGCAGAAGGAACTTTAATATTAATGTCTGATAAACTGCTGTATTTATTTAGATCTAACAAGATGCGTACTGTGCATCTCAAATTACTGAGCATGCCATCTCAGGCAGATCACAGCAGATTTATTTACCCTTTGCATAGCAGCACCAATTTACTACTCAATCGGCAGCAGATGTTTATGGCACAGAGTTTGAGAGATATCATACAGTTGGACTTGTGTGGTTCAACCTACCTTCACCATGCCAGTATTCTCTGAATTACTGTTCATCATATCATTGAAGGATGTGAAAAGGTTCCTCAAGGACTCCATGAATTCGGCCTCTCCTTTGTTCTCGTAGAGCCTGGGAGGAGATGAAGAAAAGAATTACATTGGCCAATGATCACAAGGCTGTTGTTTGTTTCATCCCTGTGTAAACAGCCCCACCTGTGGTGGAAATCACAAGAGTTTGATGAGTCCCTGTTAAATCATTAAAAGCAGCCAACAGAATGGCCTGTGTGTGTTATCAATGCAAATTTTCTTGGAGCCGAACAACAGACTCTCGCTGCCAGCCAGATTAGCATTTAAAACAACATGACAAGACCCCAAAGCACCTGCCTGCTGTCATGTGGAAACAAAAATCTGAAAAATTAATGATCTATGTTAATTATTCTCCCGGAATACTATGCGAGGAACAGAAAGAAAATACCATGGCAGAGGTTCACTGACTTTTGTCTGGGATGTTCTAATAACTCATCTGCTAGTCTGGTTTTGCTGTGTCAAGGCTGCACAGTGACTATAGTGTCTAAAAGCCTATGATCAAAGAACAATTGAAGAAAAGCACTTCCCCAATTTCTAAGTGCATGAGAACACAAAGCAGGGCTTCCTCTGTAATCCCCCCAAAGATGAAAATGCATTTTATCCTAAATGCAGAGCCCATAAATCTCTACAAACTGGGTGTTAATTGCAAATGAGCCACATTGTGCTCTCTGCAAAGTAATTAAGTGTGTCAACCACTCAGATGAGAAAAACATAAAAATCAAGACTCTTGAGAGAAATTGATATTTGAAAACAACCACTGAAGCAGAGGAAGGCAGGTCAAAAAAGGGGTGAAGTGGTAAGATTGTTCCCACTGTGTCAGCTTTGACTGGCTGTCTTCCAGGGAGGTGGGTTCTGTGGTGCCACAATCTCTCATGGGGCAGCAGGCGTTACATGGTATAGGATAGTCACTGTTGGCGGCTTACAGAAATCACAGGATTAGAGGCATCCGTCTCAAAGCTCCCACAACAACAATTACTTACAACCGTCTCTCACCTGCAGCGCCGAATAGCAGAGTAATCTGCGGACAGCCGCACCAGTCTTAACTCACAGGGGTGAAATTGTGTGATTAGAGTGTCTCCTCTACCATTTCATAGAAACATTTCACTGACCCGCAATGTAAAAGCTTGCCGAAGTAACCTTGCTAGATTTTAGTCAGAACTGCATGAAGAGCACCAACAAACACAACCTCACAGTTTAACTGAATACCAACCTCCGAGTCTGACTCAGCAAGGCCCAATACAGCTGATCCTGGCAACCAACCAACCAAAGTGACTCACCAATGCTATAGCACAGTTCCACTTTATGGCTGTAATTGGTTATCCCGCAAAAAGGAAACCACCTGGCACACAAACATGTCCGCTTTGGAGCAACACTGTTGTGGTCTGATACATGAGGTAAAGGACGGTGCGTCCTCTAGACATTGGGCAAAAAACCAATTAAACTCTGCACACTAAATTAGACCTGGATCACACGTCAGCTCCTCAGCCACAGCTTTATTCTGTCACTTGACAATATTATCATTCGTTTGACATCCTCACAGCCAATTATACATATAACCACAGAAATTACCTCACCTAAAGACCATTCACTTTTCCCCATTTTAGCTTAATTCATCAGCAGTCGCTAATTTAGATAACACAATCAGTACTCCATCCATTATCCATACCTGAAGCTAATCCCATCCAACACTGGACAAAGTCAACAAGCAGTGCCAAAAAATATTTAGAAAGACAAAAATACCAATACTAATCACCATACAAATACTTACACAAATAACAAACATTTGCTTACACTAATTTGTCATATAAGGATTTCTTTTGGTGTTATCCAAACCTAAACTTCTATATAGATATGTATCTATTTATATATCCAACAATGGAGTGATATGTGCAAGTTGTGTGTGTGGACGTACTGGTTGAAGAGGACTCTGGAGCGGACGATGAACTTGAAGATGTACTCCAGAGCCTTCATGGCCTTCAGCAGCTGCTCTGTCAGCTTCTCAGCATTGTCCACATAGTTCTTCAGAACTTTAGTCAGTTTCCTACAAACACAATCACACACGTGACAGCGTGACAGATCTGTCCAACAAGCAGCTGTTAGGTGTATTTTATGCAAATACTCACATGTATGCCAGTGTGGCACTGAAATGCTTTCGAATGTAGGTCTCCAGGACAGGGTTAAAGTGCTGGAACTTTCTGTCAGCTATGAGCCCAATTATGAACACCTGTAAGAGAACAAAGAAAGGTTCATTAAAATGCAGTTTACCTGCATGGCTCATAATGGAGAGCAGGAAAAAGTGCCTGTCTTACTCAATATGCTGAAATAGACTGGGAAATTAAACAAGGTTGCATTTGAGCAGAAAGCCATTTTCTCTCAATTCTCTTGCCTGCAGATAATCTAGGACATCCAAAAACACAATTTCTCCCTCCTATCCCTGGAAGAAGGAGACCGTTCCTTTCTGATTTACCTCATGTTAGGCAGTGGTATGCTAGGACTCTGCCTGATACTTTTTCAACTCATTGGCCACAGGTACTGAATGTAATACATGACAAAGTTGTGAATTCAAAAATTTTATGGGCTGATGTATTTTGCCTTTGCATGATCATCTCCATGCTCTATTTTGCAGGAAAATGAGAGTTTTATTGTTAGACAAACAAGTTTAATGAAATTGCTAACCTGGCATTACAAATTCATGCAGATCGATGCAGCAGTGATTCCACATGAGGTGCAGAGTGTCAGTGTTTCCCTCAGTAAATGATAAGCCTGAATCTTATTTACAAAACAAAGGGGTTTGCAAGCTACAGCATACCGTGCAGCCCATTAGCATTCTGACAGTTCAATCGTTTTGCCTCCATACTGTTCACCTACACTGAAGAAATTATAATTATGCTGTAATTAAAAAAAAAAATATCATTAACTAATTGACCCCATACTCATCCCTTCATTTCACATCCATTGTGCCAAAATAGAAACAAAGCAAAAATATATGAATATTTCCGGTACTGGTGACGCATTTTCCTGCTGCACACTTAAGAGTCATGTGGCGAGTTGAGGTGCGCTTACATGAATATACTGTCAAAACACGTTTGTACTGTAATGTCAAAGTATGAGGATTATTATCCCTTGACACCTGCAGTTAAAAACAGAAAACAGGCAGCTGCAGCACAGGTTTTTGCTGTTGAAATCAAAAAGTCCGACACACTCAAAAAACCATCAAAAATCTGTATCCTTTTATTTTTATTTTGTGGATGAACCGCAACTAAATATTTATTCAACTGGAGTGTATTTTGCTGTACCGCTACAGTCTGCTTCTTCACTCACCAAGGCGTCAAACACCAGAGTATCAAAAGTGTCACTGTCAGAGTTCTCCATCATGATGTTGAAAAGAGCATCGAGAGTGTCTTGTAGAAACTAGAATGACAGAAACACAGCACATGACAATATAACAGGCAATAAAAAAAAATGTAAAAAGGTGAAAAAGTTAAAAAGTTTCACTGTAGAACGACAAAACTGCTTTAAAATTAAGGACATCTCATATCCCTCTGGTGACATTAAAGTGATTAATGAGCTTGAACCACATTAATTCATGTCAAGAGGAACAAGGCATACAAATCCCAAACGTGGAATAAGATTAAGATGTAAAAAGATAGTTTGGTTGCGCTAGAAGCGCAATTTTTTTTTGACAGAGGACGAAGTAAACCAGCTGCTAAAAATATTATTTAGTAAACAAATGCATCTCAATAAGAGCTGGATGACACAGTTCAAATCATTATCATACTGATATTGTGTGCTGACATTACTCTGATAGACAGATAAAATATGCAAAATCTGAGAAAATAATAAAATGTATCGCCTGATAGTGTTAACATTTGTGGATATGACAGTAATACTTAATTAATTTGTATCAGAAGTACATGACAGTTAATTCATGATTCTACTGAATATTTGTCAAGATGTAATCCCAAAAAATGATGAATGTTTCAATATCTTCTGTTTGGTGTAACCAAATGGTAAACACTCTGATAATGCTCTATGACGCTCAGTTCGATGAAAACAGTAATGACTTCCCTTTCAGCTCCAACTCCAGAAACGCTAACTATATCCAGCCTCCCTCTCCGGGGAAACGTGCTGCATTTATTCACCCATTTACAGATGCAATGTAAAAACAGTTGTAAAAGTGTCACAAACAGATGTATCGCTCTATACTGTGCATGGTCTGTCAACCCAGGATGGATGAGATTCATCACATTTTGAATAAGAAACCAACATAACATGCACTGCGTCGAGATTAAAGCAGAATTCAATCTCCAGAAGACCAGGCTGCATGACAGAGATGGGGGGGCTGGGTTCTTGAGTGCTTAATAAAGCACTCAAGAACCACCCGCTCCACTGAAATGGACAGCAGGTCATCTTCTCCCTTTTTTCACCCTGCAGTGCTATGTGCTCCATCTGCACTCTACACATTCACAAAACACAGAGAACAACAACTTAAAAAATAGCAACCTACTCCCTCCGGCAGGAAGTAAAATGCTGTGTGAAATTACTCCACTGTAGCTTCATTTGTTTGGAACATTTAGGCCCTGTTGGGATCCGGCATCAAGATCCGTCATGGGTGCACCAATCACAAGCAAACAGCTCCAAGCATTCGACATCCGATTGCTTGGACCACATTCAGAGGTGGTCCAGGCCACATGTGCCACATTGTTTTAGAATGCAAATATGCCACTTTGAAGGACTGCCTATTCAACTGGCTTCCTTTAATTAGTCCCACAGTTTCATGAAGAACCCAATGAACCCAGAATATTTCAGTATTTCAAATGTCTGAAACCTTATTTTACCAGAGAGCTCTGAGGAGCTCATTGGCTCACTAGCTCTTACACACACACACACACACACACACACTAGGGGACAAGGGACCTGTCAGTCACAGTGTGACTGGCTAAAAACAACTGCACATGCGTGCTTATTTGTTTTTCGAGTAAGGGGTGTGATCCATTCACAAGTGGTCAATCAGGACCACTGTCCACTTGTGATGCATGATAATAGCAAGTCTGAATTGAGCCAAAGGAATGTTTCTCTCTGTCCAGCTGAGAAGATCTTTTGTCTGTTTTTGCCAATCTGCATCAAATCCTTTTCCGTACAAACACTTTCAAAAGAAAGCGAGTAAAGATGATTAGATTTTGGCTGCAGAGGGTTTTTCTGACTCAGCATCAAAACAAAGACAAAAGGCAAATGGCAGTCAGCTCAGCAGAGGAACACTTTCACCCTCTCACCTTGACGACCTCGCCACCTTCCACCTTCATCAGCTGGCGGAGGTTCTTCTGCAGGAGGCTGGTGTTGGAGCGCCACTTCAGCAGGCCGAGTAGATCCACTGAGGAAAAGAAAACACAAGCAGACAAACCAAAAGTCATTACCACAAAGCATAGTGTTGAGTTCATCCAGGCAATTAAAAGAAAAAGGCGAGAGATATGGATCGACTGTGAAAAATTACAATTAAGGCGTGGGGGTCAGAAATTAGCTGACCTACATACACACTCATACACATACAGACTCACAGACACACCAAAATGAGTCTGTTTGTAAATTTCGCAAATACAGGATAAGTAATTTTATGAGTCCTCTTGTAATCATGGAAAATGGATTCAGGCGCAAGAGGATTAATCATTATGTGACTAATCATGTTCAGGGGAAAGCTCATTTAGACCTCCTTTGGCATGTTATCAAATTGGGAGCTTTAAAAAATGCACTAGTGACACTTTGTTAGGGCAGTGTATATAACAGCTCATGATTCAGAAAAAAGCATATCTATGTGTCTTATTATGGCAATGTTAATTAAATCCAAACTGCAGTCAGTTAAGCTGCCAACTTAAGCACAGACTGTATCATTTTTAACGGGAAAACAACTCAAAATGTATAATGTGAATGTGTAAATTTACCTCAGATATGGACTTCACAGACAACTCTGTATTTGCTCTAGCTTTCCATGCCCCGTCCTCAAAGTTAACACTTGGACCTCTTTGCCAAATGAATGTTAAAATTCATGCCAAAATGAGCATCTGCACATCAGTGAGCAGACGTGGGTAACTCAAAAACTCATTTCATAATAGTTTCTACCTCATCTGGTCTGATGCTTGTGGCTTTGATGCTAATTTTTAACTTGAGCTCCATCGCAAAGCAAACAAACAAACAAAAAACACCTCTCTCTTTTACCGCAAAATGTCTACAAATTTATTGAAATGGAAATTGGACACGATGGATTATGCTAAATAGAGGACTACTCTTGACTTTAGTGGGAAAGCCCAAGTGTCTTCTGTAACTCCACCCACTCTCCTCTGGCGTGCTCAAAGATTGAATTACTGTGCCAACCCATCAGGATCCCTAAAACTTCCCATGACAAGAGCTCAATTGGTGTGACTGAAGCTGCGATTCTACTTTTGTTTGTGTCCACCTATGTGAACCATTCAAACAGCTACAGTTTAAAGTTCTACTCTGGGTGAAGCTAAGTCTTCTTTGCTTCTCTGATCATAAAGCTTTATGGAAATTGTCAAGGGTACTATGACTGAATCACATCTGTCGAGAGAAATAGGGGATGAGCACAGAATGTCATCCACATACAAAAATTATTTATGTTCTCTACCCTTTATCCTTGCTTCTGCTCTTACTGCTGTTGCCAGGGGCTTTAAACATAAAGTGAACTGTATCATGGAAAGCAGATCTTCTTGCTTCGATTACCTTGAAGGGTAAAAAAAAGGATGACATTTGTTCACTGCTATAGATGAATCCCATCTCAAGATGGGTATCAAAAAAGGTATTACCTCCAGTGCACAAAGGGAGCAGGCCAACTCTACAACTAATCATTAGTTTATTAGTTTCATTATTTCTTAATTTGAGATTTGCTAGAAGATAAAACAAGGAACAGTGACTCCTGACATTATAAGCAGCCTCTAAGTAGGGAATGTTTGGTCATTTGCTTTCAGTAATCAATCATCAAAATACTTTCCAATAAAGCTGTCCTTCAAATAAATGGTGAGTTAACTTGTCCTGTCTAAAATGAAGGTGGCAAGACAAACTTTCTCAGCAGCATATTTGTGTTTGGATTATTAGCCTTGCTGCCAAAGGAAGAGATGTCAGCAAAACCTGAATCCTGACTCACTTGATTCTGTGCATCTCTCGGGGACCTTTTTCTGCAGCTTTCCTCCCTTGCTCTCTCTCTCTCTGTTTGCTTCCCACGCTTGGTTATGTATGAAAAAGCCAATCAAGCATTGTGACATCTGATGGATGCCTATCATTTGAAAACCTGACAATCTATCAGCGTTCAGTTACAAAACCCTGTCTAAACTACCAGGGATCGCCCTTCCCGAGGACACGTGAATTTGAAATTGACGCTGTAGCACCTGAGAAACACAAATGGAATGAAATGGGGATAAATCATCAGGCAGCTTGCTCCCAATGGGGCACTATCTTTAGCACAGGGAACAGTGAGAACATCAGATTTTGCCCAGGAGTTACTTGGCAAAAAATGCCTCCAACATATTATGTGCAAGAGAACGGATGTCTTTGCAGGCAGCTGAATTTAAACAATACTACAAAAACGGCAGCTGGAGAGTGGTGGAGTAATTAATTCAGGGAGAACAGGTTATATCATCATGGCACAACTCAAAAACAAAAGCCTTTCTAATAACTTTTAAATGTTTGTTTAGAGTACATCTTCCCAGAGAAGAAAGTTTTGTTTTTTTTTAACCAGCAAACACAACCACTAAGTAGTTTAATAGCTTGCTCTTTTTTCTTTATAGTTAAAGCCTTGAATTTGTTTCTATAATTTCAAAATGCACACTTTCTGAATAACAGCACTTTCACACACAGCAGGAACATGAAGTCTTTGCTAAATATTTCTTCTTGTAATGTTTTTTTCTTCCAGCCAAGGTGGGAAATGGATTTTAATACATCTTCCACCCAATCAGGTCTGCTGTCATTAATGCTCTGCTTCTCCTCCAGCCTCCACTGAAACAAGCACACTGCAAATACCCAGGGATGAACCAGCAGCCACTTCACATGGGCTCTGAGCGCTGGGAGACCGCCTGCATAAATCTAGCTTAATTAAAAAGAGTGTTTCATCTCAGACGTGGCGATCAGGGATGAGGTGTCATGTGTACGAAGCAAGTACGCTGTTACAAGGGCCATTCAAAGGGCCTTTTTTTTTTCTTCCTCTGCCAGAGTAAGTCTTCTGAAAAACCTCTAGAGAGCAACCAGTTAATGAATATGAACATGAGTTGACATGATGATGGAGTTCACATACGCCTAGAGCTGCAACTACAAGACAATGTTCAGGATCAGCTCACATGTGGATAATTTCCACAGTGAATCAATGCATTATTTGGTAATATAGTATAGTAATAAAAACGGAAATGAGGATTTTCCAGAGGCCAGGCTTTTTAGCTTTCTGTTATTGTTTGGAGCAACTGTGGCTCAAGCGGCTGAGCGAGTCGTGGGCTAGCAGGAATGGTAGTTTGATCATGGCCTCGTGTGGGGTCCTTGAGCAAGAAACTAAAACCTAAATTGCTCCCAGTGGTCGGGCAGCACCTTGCATGGACACTCACAGCCATCAATGTGGGAGTATTTGGAGGACCAAGTTGTAAAGCACTTTTTTGCTAAATATTAAAAAAATAATGTAATAAAAAATAAACAAGTCAAGCAGATTAATTACTGGTATACCAGAAAGAAAGGAGGCATCTAACGAGCAGATTCATGTTTGACATTTGTTCCACTTGTCAAATGCAAACACTGTTCAAGGGTGAAAAACGTGTCTGAAATTGTAAAGCAGAAGTCAGAGCTGAAGGAAAACAGACACTGAGGATGTTGTGCAGTGAGTGACGGAGCTAGCTGATTTGGGTTTGGTTTGGTTTGGTTTTTAATAAAGCAGACAAACTCCTGCTGACCAGGCGAAAGACGTTGCTTTGTTAAAAGAACTCCAACTTTTTCCTCGAGCTTTTGCGTGGGATGACCAATCCTTTATAGCTACCATAAAGGTACACACACATACTCACCAACACACACCTCTCTCTTTAATCAAACTCAGGTGTGTGGTGGCGAGGCAGCCTGATCCCCAAGCAACTGTTGGTGGTTTTGCAAATTACCACCACAAAGTGACAGGTAAATATCAGCAGTGGAGCTGCTCTATGGAGCCGAGGCTTCTAAGGATTACCAGCACACACTGCTGCCCATCCCTCTCACAAAGAGGAAAAGAAAAAAAGAAAAAAAGCATAGAAAAGGATGCAAGGTTGGCAAATAGGAAGAGCGGACCATTCTGCCTGATGGCATCATGTGTGCTCTATCCTGGGAATCTACACATCGGTTTGGACAATGGTTTGAGGCACACATATTACTTCTCTGTCTAGTGTAATCAGTGTGGGCAGGTTCTGTTCATGACAGTGCTCCTCTGCTGACATCACCGCCCACTGAGCAGAGGCACTCATGCCTGTATTTAAATGACAACTTCAACCGCAGACTAAACTTAATAACCCTCAAAGGGAACATTACTGTAACGGCAAGCAGCGCCCCATTCCTTTACACAATATTCGCAGCAGCACTCTGACAACAAAATTCTTCCCTGGTCCCAGAGATCAGACAAAGGCCTGTTCTGGGGTCCACAGTGACCTCATTAAAGAGACCTTATAAGCATTTGGTATGTATGTTATTGGGGCTACATCTAGGACAAAGTCAAGGTGTTAGTCGGAGAAAATACAGCAGGGTCGCATAAGACTTCTGCATTAACGTGGCAGCTGGTGGAGAGCAGACCTCTGCAGAAGATCAGTGTAAACAGGGAGCTTGTTGTTCATCTGTTTGGAACTGCAAAATGAAAAGGCTGTTTCCAAACCGTCAGCACATCAAGTGAAACAACCATATGTTCTCCTTAATCGTACATAAAGTTGCTGAGGTGGTTCCTTAGTTGCTCAAACAGCTGAAGTTTTCCCGTAATGTGAGAGGAGATTCACAAGCTCCAGCATCCCAGTTCATGAACTGAGATGCTGTGACAAGGAGTGCTTCTGTTGTCTGACTAAGGTCCATCTATGCAAAGCTGTACATGAAGTCCAGTGAAAGGTAATTCAAGTTTAGGACAACCTGGATCTTAAATCTAAAAGTTGTTGATATTCTTCCTCTGAGAAATTATAAGGCTCTACTCATTACTTTAATTGCTGAAATTTAAGGATGCAGCTACAATGCCAAAGCAAAGACAGATGGGGAAAAGGAAAAATATACAGCTTTTAAACAAAATCAGAACTTTTTCTGGAACTGAAAATAAAGCTGAACACTATAATTATTACTTGTTGTAAACATTCATTTACAGACTAAATGCCTGGTTAGACTGACTGTACTTGCTCTATAGCAGGTGTGTTTACTGCTATTTTTTTTAAGAAAGACTGGCAAAGCATTGGTTTTGTTTATAAACTGTCTAACTGTCTGGGTGCTTGTCCTTCGTGCACCATCAAGTTTGTCAGGTACGTTTTACCTGACTGATGTAGATTAAGGACAAATTTAAGATCCAAGTCTTAATAAAGTGAAATTATCCTTCAATAAGGTAACTGATTTTTGGAGAATGTGGTTGCTTCAAATGACTGATCTTTTCTGAGCAGAGATGCAGAAAACCAGGATTTGAGGTTTCTAAAGGATGATATTGTATTTAGTACCTGAAGTTGGTAAAAACAGGTCTGTGGTGCTTCTTTTCCCAGGCTTACAACACAAGGATTACCCAGTGACAACTCTGACAGCGCAAACTGACTACAAAGTGCTAGACTATACACACAACAGCAATTTGCTTCAACAGTTAACTCTAAAGCTTTTCCAGGAACTTGGCCATTGATCAACTACTTAAAATTATCTTGGTTTTACCACAAATAAAACCATAATGCCATTATGCACTTCTAAGTCAAGCAGGGTGTTGCTTTGTGTATACCTTCCAAGTAAAAGTAGCAGTCAATCTGTACTGTCTTTATTCTTACTTTATTATAGGCCCATGGCCAAAAAGTGCTGAGAGGATGGAGGCACCTTTCACCTTGACTGTAATTAAAATGGTAACGCGTAATTGCACACAAAAAGAAGCACAAGAAGAAAGCAAAGCAGACACTAACGATTAGTCTATTTAGAGTAACTGTGAAATCAGAACTGGAGAGATTTGACCAGACCAACTTTTCACACGATCCACTTTGAGACAGTCTGGAAAATTGTAACGCATCCATTACGGTTTCTAGTGAAGTCTATAATCGTGTACTACAGTCCATTTTGCCCCAGCTGTGACCATGTCAGGCATGTTTTGATGTTAACACCTACCAAAGTACTGATGTAAACACCTGCCAAAGTATTGCCTCTGTGACAGTGCCTATCTCCAGGACAACATTTTGTAATAGTACACACACACACACACACACACACACACACACACACACACACACACACAGACACAAACTTACACAAACAGACTCACAAGGTGAAAATGACCCTGGCCACAATGCTGCAGCTGGTAATAAAGGCTGCAAGAGGAGGGCATAAAATGACAAAATCCTTAATCAATAGGGCACAAAGCAGAGATGGGATTTTCTTAGCTTAATAAGTGTAGCTCTCCTTAGTTCCTTGGGAATGGATAGACTCACATCTACTGATTGAGACAGACTGAAAGATGAAAAGAAAGTAGGTTAGGGGGAGAAGATGATGAAGGGAGAAGCTCCGAGTGAGAGCAGGAGTCCAATATGATCAAGTGAAAGGGGCGAAAGACAGCAGACGTGCTGGAGTCCCACATTAATGGATATGAAATGATTGTGTATGAATAATCTGTCTTTCACTCACATCAGCAGCTGTGACCCAAAACTGGCTTCAGGATCCACAGGCTACAAAATATATTCAAAAAAATCTCTTTCCTTAGTAACAAACAGAGGGGAGATAAGTACGAACTGCAGAAGGATGAAAGTCTTTTACCATTCTGGGTAAGCTTGGTGGAGCAGACCAGGGTGGAGATCTGGAAGGAGTCCTTGCTGATGGTGCAGTTGCCCAAGTTCTGGGTGCTTTTGCCAGTGGTGGAGATGCCTTTGTCTTCTAGCTCCAGCTTGGTGGCAGGTAAGTTCAGGTACAGAGACGAGTCTTCCATCTTCTTTGCTTCCGCCTGGTGAGTCAATTAGCGAGAAAATCTACAATTTAATACCGAGGTAGCTGAGGGAGCTGATTCATTTTCACTGCATAATTGAAATCCATATCTATGTTTATGATGGGATGAATTGATTTGTTCTCTTACTATTGAGTTTTCATTGTGTATTATGAAAATCATTTCTTTGTGCCGGTCACCATGTGTGAATAATAACAAAACTTTTTACAATGTGGCAACAGTGACGGTCGATGGTAAAGGAAAGAAAATGAGAAAGAAAAATTTAATTGGGTGATTTTTTTTCCCCACATTAACTTTTTGATTAACATAAATGGGCACCGTGATGCAAAGGTATCATTATGCCAGGGATTTTAATTGGAAGGTAATTTCATTTCACTGTGGGGGTTGATGTGCACCTACTACATAATTCTCCATAGAAGGCAATGAGGCCATTATTACTGTAGCTACTGATAAGACTGGCCAATTTCTCACCTACGACTCATCTCAGCTGTGACCTTGTCATGAGGAGTGTGGGCAGCTACAGTAACAAAAGATACCAGAACACCAAAGATTGACTTCTAACCGGGTTATGGAACACACATTTCGCATTTACCTTGTACACAATGAGATCATGCTCGCCGTCCCTTAGAGTCGTCCCATCATACCTCATCAGCTTCACAAAAGACAAGGCGAATATCTTCTCAGATTTATCTTTTGCTGTGGGAGGAGGAAAACATAGAAATGAGCCAAATGGGAGATGTTGATGGTTACTTGTGCTTCCTTTGGGAGACATACTTTACCATGTACCTTTACTTTCTGTTCATATCTTCAAACTAAAAGAACAAATTTTACACAAATACAGTATGCATTTTTATAAGATCTGCATGTACATTTAGGAAATCAAAAGCATCATGAGATCTTGTACAGACAAATTCCACTGGAGTAAATTGGGCAGCATGGCCGACTTCACATCATGTCATTAACGACCTACCACACTAATAAAACATATAATCCCAAACGTAAATCTCAACACTACAGGCCTCAAGTCAGGTCCTGAATCAACACAAGAATTTACTGTAGTCCTCTGATGACTTCATTAACACTGTGACACAGCTGTTTTTCTTAATAAAGGCGGACCCAAATCTATTCAGAGCCATTATACATGGTGCAAAATAGAGAATGTGAAATAAAAGAAATGGGTCAATTAAAAGCTGATTTATCAATTATTTAATCATTATATAAAAATATGTGATCTGCCCTTTTTTTAAATCATATTGCAAACTTAAAAAAATTGGATTATTCCTGTCTTTTAAATCGTACATTACTGTTATGCACACATATGAATGAATACATTCACTTGATCTAGGAGCATCAGCTGTTAACAGTTTGTATAATCCCTCTCGGGGTATTGCTAGGTGGCTACACATGTAAATGAATCTTTGTAAGGGGGCTGTTGATGGGAAGCGCTGCATAAACAAATGCGAGGAGAGTTATGACTTTGTCCTGTAACCAAGTATTTGGATGGGGGCACATATATCATCATCATGGATCAACAAGCTTGAATTTATGTGCAGGGAGACCTGATTCATGTAAGTATCTCAGCATTCTACCTGCATAAATCCCCTCATTGGTTTGCTGCCTGCAGCCTCGACTGTGAATAATTGCTGGGCTGGCATGAGAGGAACCAATGGAGGGAAAAAAACTGTACACGTGCCACCCAGTAGAGAAAAGTGTATCAGTGACTTTGTAAGAACAAGAGAGAGCTTGAAACTCTCCAAATGCTGGAAAAAGTCACTTTCAAGACAGCACTACTTTATTTTTGGAACCAATCAAAGTCAAGTTTGCGTGAAAGTTCTGCACATTTCCACCGCTAATGTGGGTTGTCACTTGAGATTTATGCTGAATGTGCTGTGCTACTTTTAAAGCCAACTCACTCCCTTGCTCACCAGGTAGTGGCATAATGACAGATGAAACAGAAGTGAAAAGATGGCGGGGATCTCTTACAGCCTTGGCGGCATCTGTGATGGCAGCCATCAGTCTGATGAGGCCTGACAATGTTAGAGTGGTAATCTGATGCACTGTGTTAGAGGCGACCTGATTCTCAACCGGGGGTGGGGGGGGGGGGGGGCTGGGATAGTGAGCACCTAAGCTTCCAGGGGTGGCACTGATGAGCCGCTCTGTCACTCTGTGTTTCTAGTGAAAGCTCAGCACTAGCTAAGAGCAGTGGGGGAGGCAAGAAGGACACAGGCAGATGACAGAACCTCAACTCAATTGACTTCACCTATGTTTATATATAGAGCTTAAGTATTTCCCATTTCTACCAAAAACCTGCATTGCCAATCAAATGTTAAACAAACAAACTAAGGCTTAAAATATAATGTGGTTTGTTTTTTCCTTTTCAGCATTCTGTCCTTTAAGGATTCATATCCAGAAATACAAACTAAGTAATGTGTGTCTACAGGCACACTATAATCCATGCTGTGATCAGGGTTTGTGGGCATCTTTGTCATGCATTTGGACAGACTGCACATGCTGGCTTTGTCTTTCAAATGGAGTAGCCAAATCCAGCAGAATGGTGAATACAGCAACTCCTATAGACTTTGCAGGCAGCCAGTAACAGTGATTTCACCCTCAACTACAGAGGTAAGTCAGTTGGTGCTGAAATGCTAGAAAGTGGCCAAGTGCCAAAGAGGCATGTCTGCACAGGTGCAGACAATGGCAAACATAGACGAGGTTAGATTCATGTGTATAGGGATTTTAGGAAGCCCGTGTCTTGGTGATGGCAGCAGCATAGTGGTATAGACACACAGATCGACAGAGACATATAAAACATAAACCACAACAAACACATATAATCCAACCATTACGCTTTTCCAACATATGCCTGCATTGTCAATTGTCAGTGGTGACTTGGCAGCATCAGTATGTCCCAGCAGTCCCAGAGGTGAGCCAGTTTCTAAAACAAGCGTTACAGCAAGATAGCGGCAAGTCACAGTTTCAAAGGCATGCCTCGTAACAGCATTAGTCCCACGGAGAAGCAAGGTGCCAACCATGACAACAAGGCTCACCAAGTGGATTATAAGCCAGTGCTGAGCTCTGAGACCTGACCATTTCCTGCAAATCACCTGCATGGAGGTGAGATGCAAACTGAGTGGGAGGATTTTAGAACTAGAGGACAACAGCAGCTGTTGGGTTGTTTTACTGCGGAGAAAAAGTAGACTTTCCTGCCAGTCCTGCTATTGCTATATGGATTGATTGCTTTGTATATTCGTACACTTGTCATGGCCCCTACTACCTCTCCAAAATAATTTTCCCTGCAGTGCTCTTTCTGCCAGAGAGACTACTTCGCCATGTGGCAGGCAGATGGGACAGCAAGGCTGCCAATACCAGGATTCCCTGCCCTCAACACCCCCAAAATTAAAAAGGATGTTAAAAAGCAGAAGGACGTACAACACTGGCTGCATTCAGCAACACTGGTCCCAATAAACAAATGAGATCCCTCAGGCATTTTTCACATCCATCTGTAGTCCCTGACAAGCCGTTCTATGGCACTACTTTGTGCAGGGGCAAACTAATACCTGTGATTAATGTGACCAAGTGTGTGCTTCAAAGAATTTATCACCATGCAACACATCTCCTTGGATTGGATATCTTCCATTATCTTAGTTTTTTTTGCTAGATTAACTGCCAATTGTGCAGCTGGTCATTGGCAGAACTGATTATTCACATGCTGACATTTGTACTCACAGTCCTGCGACGAGCGGTGGCGAAAGGTGAACCGCAAGTGGCTTCGGTTCACATCTTCAATAGGAATGGCAACCTGAGAGAATGGGATAGAGAGGGTCTGTGAGATGTCCATGTCGATGCACACAGAAAAAATTCTGCGCAAACTTTATGTTGCACACAAATTGGTAATCACTGGTAACTAGAACACACAAATACATTGGTATGATACAGTTTTTATTCAGACTTCATGCTACAAAGAACTTGTCATGCAAACTTTGGTTGTGCTGTTCAGAATTATGTCAGAGAGTCACATTGTAGTTAATGTGGGAAACAGTAACTTAAAGAGTAACCAAGAGAAAGAATGAGATAATACAAGTAAAAAGGACACTGACCTTTATTGTTTCAAACCAGCGTGGCTGTTTTACTTGGTAATAGATGACAGACTTGTACTCATTGATCCCCTCATCTCCAGCTCCGGGGAAGATCACATTCTAGATCAAGAAAACAGGAGCACATAAAACAAGTTATCAGACAACACAGGTGATGATCTGGTTATCCTGGCTTTGCTGTAAGAAATAAAATCATGACAGTTGAGCTATTATCTCCCTGTTAAAACATTATCAAAATCACAGCATGTGGAAAATTGACTAGTGCTTATTTCATGAAATGTGATCCCCGGGGCAGAAAGTCTTAATCTGGCTAAATGTCATTTAAAGTGTGGACGTGGTTTATGCATGAGCACCTGCCCATTGGCTGCCATGACAGCATTTTGGGAATAAGAAGTAAATTAGAAATTAATTATTGAGGAAGGTTGGGTTAGTGGATCCCATGCAGGGAGGGAAGCCAGGCGTGGGGAGAAGGACCAGCTGGTGCTGATGGATCCATTCTTGCAAATTGGCCTGCCTGGTGGGTCAGGGTGTGTATGTAAAATCTCATTCACCCTGGCATGAGGGATGGATCGACAGGGGGATGGCGACCATGTCTTGTTTTCTTTCAATCTGTGCTCAGCCAGCCTACCTCTTTCCTCCCACTGCTGCAGCTGACTCCCTCGCCTGCTTGTGCACTGCTGCTGAAACACTCCAACACTAATGGTTTCTGACAACCAGCAATTATGAGGAATAACAGGCCCCTTCTCCCCCAGCCACGCTGAGCAGATCGGAGCAATGAGGGACGGGGGGCAGGTGCTACCTCCTGTAGCTCTGCCCCTTCACTGAGCAGCCAGAATTTATGGGTTTTGAATTTTGAGGAATCAAAATTGGGAGGGAAAAATGCCAAGGTCTTACTGCAGGTGAATTTTGCTTGTGGGCATCTACTAATAGGTCAATTAGCCAAGAAGTTACTGTCTTGACTCACTGACAAACCCTTTTTTAAGAGAGAGGAATGATGACATAAACCAAAGACAGAAAGAGACCGGAGCGAAGGAAAGATGAAAGGACAGAGAGGAATGGTAGGGATAATAATGTTGGGACAAGAGAGAAAGCCAGAGAAAAATAAAACTTGAAAAGTCGCACTATTAAAACTTTACTTTACTTTTCGTTTGACCAATTCAAAGTGCCTATTGTGTGGCATGTTCTTCATTCTACCACATAAATGGCTTTTTTATTTAAGCTGGTGGCAACTGTGACTCCAACTAGTAGCTTATAAAGAAAGTTATTTTCTACAAAATTTTATATCAAGCTTCAGGCATTAAAATGAAAGACATGAAGGGGACAGTAACTCTCATGTCAGAGCCAGAGTTTACTTTCAGCCAATTAAAATTCAGGAAGGAAGAGAGAAAGAATTTAACCAATTAGCACAGCTCCCTGGAGACCCGAGCGGATGAGGCTGAGCTTTTCTGTGAACAGCTGCGAGACGTGATGTTGAAGGAAACTCTGGCATGACACAGACCAAGCAACAAAAACACTTCATGCGACTGCTGTCTTGACCACTGTCACTGATTCCAATAATTTAAATGCCACTAGCTCAGACAGCCTTGAATACAGTGAAATGTTTGGACTGATGCCATACGATCAGGCAACAGACTTGCACATCTGCATATGTATTTAAAAGGCAAAGGTACTGTCTAAATATTATAATATACTGCTATAATGGATGCTGTGAACTAAGATAGTTATGCTGAACTGAATTCCTTATGACTTTGTTCTTTATCTAATCGTTTTTCTTGCTAAATTCATCTTACTTACTCTTACATCTTACATCTCTTTCATTTACACATCTACTTTGAATATAGAAGAGGTTATGTCTGTTTTTATGTGCTTATCATTTAAAAAAGCTATAAACCTTTTCATCAAAAGATGTAGTTGCAGAATTCAATGGAATAAACAACTAAATATTAAGTATAGATCAACTATATGAAAATAAATTCAACATCAATACAAACTCACAAGACAGATTTAAAATTAAAATTAAAAAATGTGTGCACACACTCCCCCAGACACATACTTCCTGCCCCAGTGCCTCCCACATTCATCTCATGTGCATGTGTTCAGAACCTCTCATATGCCCCATTAATTGATTAGCCTCTGCAGAACAAGAGGTAAAGTCAAGCAGGGGGTGATGATGATTAAACACCACAGAGGGAGAGATCACTGGCGAGAAACTCCAGATGAAACAAAAGCTTCTTAAGGACATGAGACACTGGCGTGTTGGCGCATGATTACAAAGACGGAAAGCAAGAGTCCATTAAACGTTTTCTTCAAATCAGATCAAATCCCTGGGACACAAAGATGATTTAATTTTGTTTGCCTCTTCTTGGTTTTACTTTCCTGTGCAATTACAGATGTTAAGCTGCAAACCTGAATGTTATACAACAAGCAGGACTGCAATTAAAGATTCAGTGGTCTTCAAATAACTGATGACCAAAATACAAATTAGCTGAGTCGTGCACCAAGGGGTGCAAATTTCACCCAAATATATATGCAGCCCTTTGAGAAAGTTTGCTGGCACACAAATAGATAGGGGGGAAAATTATCCGTAAACTTCATTAGCAAAGGAAATTATACCAGAAGGGAAAGGCTGATGTTACATCCTCCATCACTTGCAGCTGTCAAACTATGCCGCCCATGTTGCCTGTTCACACACTTAAGTCTGTCACTAACTTTGAAAATGATAAAGGTTGATTCCCTGCAGTGGGGAGGCAAATTTTAAACTAGTCAATCAACCACAAGGCACCGACGTTACATTCTGTCATTCATTCTGTCAGGTGCAATGTGGAATACAGTCTGGCTTAGGTTTCGCACTGTTTTATAGGACACTTGGTCAGTTAAGCAGTGTGCTGAGCTGTGCGGGATTAAAGAAAGCTCCGTAAATCACGGATGGCCTTAAAGAGCTATTGGCTACAGTGCATGTGCCCTGAATCCAGAACACAAGCTGACCCTGGGAGAAATATCAAAGTGAGTTCATGTTCCTCAGTCATACCTCCAGCTTCTTGCCATCTTCATCATAAACGGACATGGTCACCTCAACGTTTTTGGGCGTGGTCTTGCTCCCCTTGTCAAAGTCCCCCTGAACCAGAGTCACATAGATGTCGTTTCGCACATCACCTTTAGGAAACAAGAACAAGAGAATAAGTTACTTTTCAATTATTCAATATAAACTTGAGCCTTAATATTTCTATTAAAAGACTATATACATATATATATATATATATATATGAGACAGTAACTCATTATATCTTAGGTGGAACCAGACTTTATGGATGACTTCAGTCTATTAAATAACTAATCACTTATTCAGACTTTAATGAACTGTAAAATGTTCTTGTCTCTCTCACTTACATTTTGCAGAATGTAATGAATGGTAGACCTTTTCTCGAACTACCTCTCTGAGTGAATGAAATGTTGAGTAAGTCAATTTCAAATAGGAGACTTTGAGAAAGTCAGCTGAGGTAAAGCTGTTTAAAAACACTCAACCTGGCATGATGATCTCAGGAAAGCCCATCTTGCGGGCCACGGCTGTTGATCGATCCACCAGGTGAGGGAAGTCCTTCCTTATTTGATGGATGTCTCCGGGAAGCAGCTTCAGAGTCACCCACAGGCCTGGTGATGCATGGAAGGCAAAGAGAAGGCGGGACCAAGATAGTATCAGGAAAAAGTCGGCAGTGGAAAACAAACTGCCCCAGGAAAGTACTGATTTAAGATTTTTTCTTGAACTTTCCACTATTACTTGTCACGGGTGGCATGTAAAAGCTCTAGGACAATAAGCTAAGTAGAACCCACCCTCAGGGATGTGATTAGGGGAACATAATAAAGGAAACAAGTGTGTGTTAACTTTCTGGCTGGTGCCAAGTGATATATTATAAAGTGTGTGTAACATACCACAAAATCTGGTGACAATAAGCAAAAACCACTGCAGCTGCCCAAGCAATTGTCAGGTGTTTGACATAAATAGCACTATACTGTCTGATGCAGAAGCATTAAGCACTTTGTGCATGATGCTCTCCTTGGCCTAAACAGTACATGTGCATTTAGACCGATAAATGACTGAAACCAAAAACCCATCCAATTAAGCAGTCATCCTGTAGCAAGCCCGCTTCACAGGCCACCAAAATAATCTGTGTTTGTAAACCCTGAAGCTTAATTCACTTTCATTTTACAAGCACCCATATTGTTATGAGTGACACAACTCTCATTGGCATAGCTGGAAGCCTTTTGTGAGCGAGCGTGACCGAAGCAGCTGCTCTCAGTGCATCGCTGTTCTGTCCCAGTGTGGGCCAGAGCAGACCTGACATTTATCCAAGTACATCTTCATAGGGCATGACAATGCCACGGAGACTGTCATGTTGCTCTCCCCTCCCAGCACAAGTCCCTCAGATCAGCTAATGTTGTTCCCCTAACTGCAGATGCCAAATCACTGATAAGATCCAGTCTCTGCACAAGACTCACCAGCTTAATTAACAGCTGGATTACTTACATCCTGTCGTCATAGCGATGAGTCAAACTATTTATAGTGCGAGCTGTGATTTATAATGTGACCACATGACACTTGAGGACTTATGTTCTTATTAGCAAGATGAACAGTTTCAACACCCTGCTAATATGGTTGGTGTAATCACACCTGCTGAAAGTTGAAAGTATGAAAGAAAGTGACAGGAGCACAATAAAATTTTGTTAAGGTCGAATTTTGCATGTTTAATGTTACCCTCCAACCTCAATTACAATCTAGTCCTTCGCTGTGAGTATCTGACGTTTACTGTGAATAGACAGCTTTTTCTACTGAGATAACAAGACACTCAACTCTGACACAAGCATTTATGTATGTGTTTTTTTTTACTCTTTTTAATTATATTATGTTTTTGGCGCATAGGTAACACAAGCCAAAACACTGGCAGGATTAAAAATAAAAAAAGCGTCAGTGTAACAAATGTGTAGCTTCTCCCTCTATCCTTGAAAGTCGACCAACTCCAGTGTCATTTGACTTCTGGAAGGAATATAAAATAAAATTAATATTTATAAAGTGTTGGTGTTTTGGCCAAGACAAATTTCATATCAAAGGATTTTCATCTGTGCTGTCTTAATATGGCTGTACTATACAAGGTGGGTTTCCGCCTTGGCTCTGCTTCTTGTGTCTGTGCTTTGCACTGTACCTTGGCCCTTATGATTGACCTCTTTGGCGGTGATAACTTTGTTGATGACTGTCTGGAGGAAGTCGTTCTCCCCTGCCACCCTGGGTGAAAAACGGGAGATGTTCAGCTGCTTGTGGCGAATGGCGTCATCCAACGCTAGCCTGCAGTATGCACACAACGGGCAAAAAGCACGGAGAGGAGGAGGTGGCGGAAAAAGGAGGAGGATGAGGAGTGGGGCAGGATGGGCCACAAAGTGAAGGTTGTGAGGTAGGGGAGTGAGATGAAGGAGAGACAGAGAGAAAAAGAGAGACACATCGAAGAGTGATGCGCATACCATGACAGACAACAAAGCCACTTGTTAGCAGTTAACAGTGAGGCAGGATGGGTAATGAAAGAAACACACAGAGAAATCATCGTTTAGGAAATGATGCCCAGTCAGCATTTACAGAGCCACTGCAGCAGTGGGAAGCTTAACTTTCCCGCTGTCAGTCTTGACATGTTTTCAACATGGAAAACTTAAAATCAGACGTTGTAACACCCTGTAAATACATCCAATCCTGACCCTCATACATTCTGCTTTCATTGAGAAAGCAAACTGAAATATTGCATATTGTGTACTCCATAGGGCTTCAGGTGGAGAGGGTAACGATCTGATTAAAATAAGTGAAACATAGAACATAATAAAGCAGCAGATGTGATCCAGGAGGCACCACGTGTGTGCCAGCTGTGAGAGTCTGATGTGTGTGCAGGGGATTGCATTTGCAGTGCAGAGGGCTTCAAGTAAAGAGAAGAAGAAAAGCATGGAGGAGAAGACAGTGATGGTGTGACCACTGAGGAAGCAGTAAAAGATATCTGTGATTCAAACAGCCTTCAGCGCCTCCAACAAATCAAACCCAATCCCAATAACACAATCGAATAAGGGAGAGCAGAGGTTCGAATAATATAGGAAAACAGAAACAAGACAGCTTTTCAATAGATTTGAGTTTTACAAAAATGTTGAGCGAGGCACTGTGGGACTTTAAAGAAGTTCTCAAGACATGATGAAAAAAGAAGCAAAAACTAAAAAAATATATATATTAAGTTTTTTCTGGGGTTTTTTTTTTTGTTGTTTTTTGTTTTTTGATTTTACTTAGTTTTTTGTGAATTTTTTTTTTTTTTATATGCAATATTAACATTGTGCTCTGGGCTGTAGCTGGAACAAAACCAGTAAAGATATTCATGTTGCAGTGATATGAAACTGAAAATTTGGGAGCTACAATCAGATAATGTCTTGAATTTTTGTTCAATAACTGACTTCAACGTTACATCAGTTTACAAAATGAATGTCAGTTACTTCTCTGTCATCAACATACATTACTGATCACTTCAGCACAACATTAAATAATCCATCTAAATGCAATTTGTGTCTATACAACGTGACAGAGAGGAGGTCAACAATGGCTCAGAATCAAGGGGGGGGCAGCAAGAACAAAAACTATTTCAGCATGATTTTGATCAATCTCATAAGTTTCTAGAAGCCATTTTCCTTTTTGTTTGGATGACAGAAGTCCAAATTGTATCACTACATCAACCTTTCCCAAAAAGCTCCCTTGCTTCCTGTCTCTTGCTAATTTTGAAAACAACATGCAGCAAGGGGTTGTTGAGGCCACTATATCAGAACTTCATCTATGAAAATTCAGTGGCAAATATGTAGACCCTGTTCTTCTCTTCGCACTGCAACACACTAATTTCCATGAGTTATGTTCACAGATAAAACTGTTAAGTAAGGTGATCTGCCAGCTAAACTGGATGAATCCTCAGCAGTTGCAATTATGCAAGAAATCATGTTAAGAAAAAGGTTACTTTGGCTCTGTATCCCGTCTTACAAGAGAAAGGCAGCAGTTAATGAGATTGCCTTAATTGAGTCAGCAGGGAATAGCAGAGCACCACTGTCTTAAAACCATTGCTAATCAGGTGTCAAGTTCTCAAGACTTAAAAATAATCCATCCTATGTGCCTAACCCTTGGAATACTTTATATATTCAGAATAATAGATGTAAGTGTGAGATCAGATCTTTGTCAACCCCACTGTACGAGCACGAGCTTACGGAAACTCTGTACTGTGTATACATGTCATTTGTTTTGTTGCTGCTGAACAATGCACTTACGGCTGAAATGGGATAAAGTGCTGCTTGTCCTCATCATCCATTTTGCCTGTTATGATGTCGGTGACATCCATTACTGCGTGGAAAACAAAGAGAGGGATGTTAAAACATTCTGACGGCCTGGACAGCTGTAGAAGAGGTACAGCAGTAAAGTCCTGTTGGGCACATTGGTTGAGCACTAAACCAGGCAGAAGTGGAGCTTTAGAGGGAAAGCCTGGTTTATGTCCGTTTCTGCTGACTCTGATACCTGTGACTGCCACAAAGTGGATGAGAAAGGAAGGCAGATTACTGACACACTTTTCATGATGAAACTAATGACCCAACATCAACCTTTTCTTTATAATTCCATGGGTGTACCCAGCTGATGTACTGACATGAACCTGCACTGTAAACAAATGTGCAATATATAATTATTAGGTAGTGATCAGAGTCACTGTGCTATTTGTGAAAGGGTTATAAAAGATTTGGTTAATGTCAAAGCGCTAGAATAAAGTTTACTTTAGCGCTTCAGAACACACAGACTTTTTTTTTTTTTCCCCCGATTTGCTGACTTTGCAAAATGAACAAGTTTGAAGAGCTGGAGCCAAAACAGATTCTGCAGGCTTCAACTCGCGTGAACAGGAGATGAGTATCTGCAGTGACGCGTGCAGGTGACTGTACTGTTGTTCGACTGGACAGACTACTTTCAATAAGAGCAAATCTGAAAAATTAGGCTCTGTATGATGAAGATGTCTTAATATAAGCTATGAAAATTTAAGGCCAACATTTACCTCCCCTTTAAGTGGCACTGGGGGGAACAAAGACACAAAGGTAGGGGCATAATTTTTTCTGTGGGCAACAGAAGGCAAAACCCCAATCTAATTAGTTTACAATATGCTTGGCCACGTGCCAAGAGGAGATAAATCCATTCTTTTTTCTATTTTACTTGGATATCTCTGAATTAGCCAATGCTTTGTTCGTTCATGCAAAGACTTTGACACAACACCTATTTTGAAGCGTAACAAAAAATGACTCCCAAGGTTTACTCACATTGTTCAAAGTTATACAAAGTTCTGAGAGAAGCTGACCAACCTCCGTCTACAGTTTTACAACTCATGCCTTTTGGCTGGTTATCACTGAGTCTCTGTGTAGTCTGCTTTACCCGCCACTCCAAAGGGTCTTCTTAGCCCTGACGTCAGCTTCTTGGTGTTGTTGTCTCGTAGCTCCATGCGTCCCACCCTGACAATCTGACACACAAAACTGATCTTTTCTCTTTTTAGATCCTCACTACCCAAGTCCTGAGGAGGAGAAAAAAGAAAACAAAGTCCTGAAAAGGCTTTACAGACACTAAACAATAAGTTACAATCAGAGCAAAACAATTGTGATCCAAATCTATCTGGATTTTAAGTCACATTTGGTAAGGCTTTACCAATGGCAGGACGCACAATGACAGATGGATTAATGGCACCTTCTGAGTATGAGTCTGTGCTATGGGCAAACATTTCACCACAAACTGCTCCAGCAACAGCTGTGATTGTGTCCACAGATTCATTTCCTGTGGGCAATACCTTCCAAAACTAGCAAAGTGCTCCCAGCAGTGTGCACACCGACCCTTCTGCCCTTGGGCTTCCATTAGATAGAGGTGACTGCCTTGGTAAATATATACAGCAAGATGGTCTCTTTCTGAAAGAGCTTAACAAATACAACTCTGCAAACAGACGCCACACGCCTCATAACGTGGCTGAACGTGCGCTACCCAAAGGCCAAGCCTGCACAACCCCAGGCATAGGGGAGCATGTGCGCAAGTTACGTAAGAAAACACACTCACCGTGAAGACCGCCCGCAGATTATGAAGCTGGTCTATGTCTTTAACGAGACCTGAGCTGGACCATTTCACCAGGTAGTTTTCACTGAGGGAGAGATGAAAAAACAAACAGCATGACTCAGTTTGCATATTTGCATTCAGCCATCTATGATACGGTAAGTAAAAATAAAAATGAGATAATTTACATTAACGAGAGGTTCTTAGAAAAGCTGCAGAAGCCTGAGTGTTAATCAAGACACTAATCTGCTTTGGAAACAAACTACACCACTGATCTTGGATGCAAACGAAACATTCCACAGCTGAGCAGCTCCACATGATATTTTGCTGTGACAATCCTAAAATAATAGAAAATCCCTGGCCAGCAGGCTGTGCTTGTTCTGATCATGTACTTGCATAGTGGGTATGTGTGTGTGTGTGTGTTACATTGGTTACATGGTTCATAAAAGGCTGTAGCTTCAATCTTGTGTATGCAAAGAGCAAATCTAAATTCATCATCTGATGACTCAGCTTTACTGCTGCATATTCACTTCATTACTGCTGACACTGTTGCCTCGAAGTCAAATGGAGTCAAATGCTATGACTTATTATAAGCAATCATTTGGGCTTAAAATGGAAAGACACTACTGGAATATATTCTTACTCTTATACTTTGACTTTTCCCATTGATTTAAAAAGCATCAACATCATAAAACTACAGTCAAAGAGAAGAGAACATGGGTGCGTAAGATTGGTTTTTTCTGCTCCTGATGGCTGTGGGTTTACCTGATAAACTTGGACTCCACAGGGTCATACAGTGACATGAGAACCTCTGCGTCCTCACCGATCTTACACACCACGTTCTTCAGAGTCACAAAGAGGGCAAACGCTGGAGTGGAAGCAAACTTTGCTTGCCTGGTCAGATCAATATTCTGCTTCTGAGACTGTAAAAGAGGAACAGAGGTATCGCATTCAATATTGGGCAGTCTTCCATAGCTTTTCATGCAGGTCGGTTCACACCATTGTGGTTTGAACAATGAGCAACATCAGTGTACGTAGAAAAAGACACCGTATGTAGGTGTGGCTCGAAATTGCACACCAAGTTATTGAATATCTGCCATTGCCTTCTTCTCTGTCTGAAAATTTAACAAAAGGAGGAAGAGTTAACAACACCTATAAAGCCAGAAGAATCCATTATTTGGTACACTGTAAAAAGCTCTCCCATTCACTACATCTCCCAGACTGCATTCACAGTAAAAGGTGGACCGATTGTGAGATCCTCTGGATGCCCTTCAAAACTGCTGGGGCCGCATCATTAACATTTATCACAATGACCTGGACAATTACTTACTGCCCATGCATATGCAATGAAGACCTCTGGATGAAAAGGGCACATGAGATCAGACCGCATAAGTGCATGGCACTTTGCGTCCGACACTCTTCCGTGCTTCCAGCTGACATTCAGGTAAGACACGGTGCTGATATGCCAAAATAAAATAGACTGACGGAGACCCCGAGTCTGAGCCATCAAACATCTTTGCGTAACAGGCATGGCTTCATTTTATAGCAACAATCAAGTAATCCAAATGTCAAAACTCCATTCCAGGCTGGACTACAGGCATTCAGCTTTTTTTAAGACATTTATATTACCTTGAAATGCACTGATGTTAGAGGCTCATATAACCTGCTGTGGAGTCAGACAAAAAACAAGATACACTCTTGATAGTTTATGCTGCTATGTATATGGCTTGAATATCTTCCTTTTCGGGGGGAAGCTGTGGGATTACAGTCGCAACAAACCTAAATGAGTGTGCCTTGATTAATTACCAATGCATTGACAAATGGTACTATTATTGTGCGTAGGGATCAGAGAGACACCGCTGTAGTGTAAAGCTTTCCCTGATGGAGACAAATGAGGAGTCATCTTGAACAATTATTTTATATGAGGATCGGTTCCATGCATTAATGTGCTTTTCCTTATCTTCGATATGCTATCTCGATAAAGATGGAGGGAAACTGCAGGTTTAAAAATGTTGTTGTGTTGTTGTGATGGGTGACCGGACTCTGTCTTTACCTTCTCCTCTTGGATGCGGTCCTCGATTTGTTTGGATGCAGCCTCATGTGCCCTGAACAGGCTGATGGTGCTGGTGAGCTCTGGGTCCAGTATGTTCCCATCTTTGTCTCTGACCACCAGATCAAGATCCAGGTACCTTGCATGAAAATGGGGGAGCATAAACAAGTGCCAGAAACCAAAGAGGTTAAAAAAAAAAAAAAAAAAAAAAATTGAAAATGCGTCGCTGTAGGGGAGGAAACAACACTCATCATATTTTCTCCTGTAAGTCCCTCAGCCGCATTGTTGTCTTTCAAAACTCCTCTATTTTGTTTAATCTTTCTTCTGTGGAGCCCGAATGCTGCCAGAATGCAATGCACAGTGCAGTTCCTCACCTCATCCCTGCCTCTGCAGAAGCAAAAGCTTTTTCTTTACCTGGCCAAAGGTTTAAAGTTTCATCACAAGAGCAGAATGGAGCTTCACATTTTTAATTTTCTACCAATTTTCTAGCCACACTGCAGACACAGCGAGTTCTGTCATTTCATGATGGAATACAGCACAGATTGCTGAAGTTAAATCCCTCCCGTTTTCTTCAAGCTAAGTGATGACCTGTCAAATCTACTGACTGACATTGCTGACCTAGTCCAACAAGAGTCATTTACCAGGGTAGATATGAGGATAAAGGGATATAAGCTGTGAGACGGGAAGGACAAGGCTAAAAGATCCTGAAATACTGGATCCTCACTTGTTGCCGTAGTCTATCTTGGAGGTGACTCTCTGTTTAAGTTCTGTGAGTTCATCCTGTGGGAGGGTGCCAGAAAGGATCTGGGAACGCCATTCGATGAGGTCGTAGATCATGTCACGAACAGAGTTAAACATCTCCCGCTTGTCCCCCTGTCAATGGAAACACAAAGAGGGAAATTGTTATATCCACATGCTCCTTTGTCTACACTGTTGACTGTCTCTTTCCAGCAGCTAAGTCATTACCAGGAGTACATGACACTGCAGGTGAAACAAAAATTGATGACCAGGTGAGAAAAATTCAAAAAGATTTTGTGAACATATATATAAATCCCACCTGAAAGAGCCTGATCATTATTAAGTTTTAAGGGCCATATATTAAAATGTTTCATTATAACATGACAAAAGTAACTGTGGCAGCTTCATTTATAAAAATAAAAATACTAAAATACTTCATTTGATATAGAACAGCATCGTTCAATTCATAAAGTAAGGAAATCAAAAACATGCAGGTAAAACAGTAGTACTGGTAAAATAAGAGTAATTTTATTACAGTCTCTGAGACAAACTAAGCCTGACTCCACCGTATATCAAACTTGAGGTCTAACATATATAAAATGCAGCTTATAAAATATTTACACACATATTTTTTTCATTTACTTTGATAAGCCCATATATAAGCTCTACTTCCTGCACTGTATGGAATGCGTGTGTGTGTGTGTGTTTCCAATGGGAAAGGACAGGCTGGCTTACCACATACAAGTCCCTCCATATTGTAGCCCATTCCCGCAGTGTGGTGGTAACCTCCTGAACCAGGGGCAGCTCTGTAGGAATCACCGTCTCCTTTTGCCTGCAGTGATAGTCAACAACTTTGATCTGGTGATTGTGTGTCGTGTCTGCCCGTCCCTCTCCACACTGTTTCTGATCACACTTAACATGTGAGGTGAGACAGCAGGGAAACCTCTGAGATCATTAAGTGTCTCAAAGTCTTTTAATCCAAGAGGGATCATCACATATCACTTCCACGGTTGGGATGAAACATGTTGCTTGCTATCTGAGTAAATTCAAATTCATTTCACAGCTTTATTTAAATCCTTTGGTTGTGATTCTGCAAAATAAATAAATTGAAACACAAATACTCAAGGCTCTCGGTTGGATTCGAGGACTTTGAAATTTAGGGTTTATCTGTCTTATGTTGTGAAAAGGGACTCAAAGAAAACTGATCAAACAAACAAACAAAAAACCACAAAGACTTTTTGAACAATACACACACGACACATAAGATCAACAGCAGAACTTCCCGGTGAAACACCCTCTGATGATGTTGACACATGACATAGCTTAAATGCTCCTCTGTGGGTCAGGAGATAAGCTGAGGCCAAACTTCTCTTTTATTTTGATTGCTGTAGTTATTGTCAGCCACAGTAAAAAAAAAATAAATGAAAAAAAAAAAAAAAATCACATAATTTCAAAAGCAGAAGTAGAAGAATACTAACCCACTGCCCTCGACCGTGGCCTCTTTCAAGTGTATGTAGCAAGCAGGAAATATACCCTGGAGGAGGAAGCGATATCAATGCTGATGACTTTATATGATAAAACTGGAACAGAAGTTGAACAGCTAAAAGCAGCCGAAGTTGTAAAGATGAACCTCTTACTAATGCATGTGGTAGTGTGAAACCACTGTTTACTGGCAGCTCACCTTTTTGGATTTTCTCCTCAGCCTATGGCCTCTGTACCAGTCTGTCGGAAAACAGGATTATGGTAAACATTATCTGTTTTTCTGTTTATGTGTTATTCAATTTAAAACAAGGAATAAAGTTCAAGCTGAAAATATCTACAGTGTA
Source organism: Remorina albescens (assembly GCA_034769265.1). Lineage (NCBI taxonomy): Eukaryota > Metazoa > Chordata > Actinopteri > Carangiformes > Echeneidae > Remorina > Remorina albescens. Next base: position 5,386,644 of record CM068480.1, read on the forward strand.
CATAAGATAGACCACTAGCAGGCGAAGTGAAGGGTGGGTGGGGTTGCTAACACCTGCATTTACAGGAAGATACCATCAAATTTGCTAAATATATCATCTTAATGAGCAAGTGCAGGAAAATTTGACAAAACAAAAGAAATTATCAGTGATGACAGGAAACTTATGTCCAGCATTGGCGTGTCAGCTCTGATCAAGGCTCCCATCAGTAAGCCTGGTCTCACCTTCATACGTCTCAAGTATGTGCACTGTGTCTCCAATCTGCAGTGACAGCTCCTCCTCTCCCCGGGCATCGTAGTTATAGATTGCTGCAGAGAGATGACAGATGACAATATAAGAGGAGGGGATATTACAGGAGGATGGAAAGGTCGGTAAAGGATTCGGCTAGTGGTGCTTAGTGCGTGCCGCTGCAATGGTGTAGTAGAGGCATCACACATCCACAGGATGTCCACCCACACCGGCTGACACAGTGACGATTGGGCCTGGCACTATCAATGCTGTAATATCAACAGTTTTCTACCGCCCACTGAGGGGAAACCAGGGAGGATGCCAAAACAACAGTAATGCCACTAGAAAAGAGATTTCCTCAGAATTACAGTGTGGAGAAAAAAAGATTAGGAGAAAATATTGAAGCGCCTATGATGTGTTTGGTTGTTGTTACAACAAACAGGTGAGATGCTTTTTTGATTTCCTAGTCAGCACAACAAAAGCATATTTTGTTTGTCTATTTCAAATTAGCATGTGCTGACAGAAAATGTTCTGATGGGTTCTGTGAAGTTGCCAATCATATAAGGCGACACGACGAATATGTTGACTGTGGATAACTAGACAGAGAAAATCTTTGATTCTCGTAAAGCGTGTAGGAAAAAAAAACATCACTGGATCTGCTCCAAAAAAACAAATCACACATTTCTTTGAGCCAAACTTCCCACTAACAAGCAAACCAAGAGGGCAGTAAACATAAATCCTCTCGGCAAAACTACTACTTCAATTAGTATTACAAGTCCCTGCATTCAAGAGCCAACACACAGCATTTTGTGTCTCATGTCAAAGCTCCATCACTGTGTCAAGGTCACGTCAGAACGACAATAAAACCCTGATTGGATTGGTTGACATTTGTTCTTTCATGCAGTGAAAGGTGAACCACATGTCGCTGTCAAACCAGCCATGACCGACACCTGTCTTTGAGAAAGGGTACAAGGGCATCCACACACAAACACACTCTATACCCTGACAGTGTGACAGGTGGCTGTGGAGACGGAGGTGTTCATGTTGCAAGGACACCTGCGAGGGAACTACACAAGTGTGCACCTTATACCTGTGTGTTTGCACATCCTGCTGAGGTGACAGATGACTTAGTGAAAGAAAAAACAAAGTGGTTAGGGGGGTTCCCGCTGCAAGACAGCTACTGGAGCCTTTCCCATCATGCTGATGGTACACAAAATGAATCAACCACTCAGATTATGGGCAGATTATGTTTTATTAAATTATCAGGTGGCACAAAATGTTTTTAATTTGGCTTTTAAGATGCAATAGTAATAATAATAATTTTCTCCCCCACGCTAGATTACTGCAAATCGTCTCAGTGACAGATTACCTGAAAGTCACTGAGGTCAACTAATTTCTTTAAAAGTTTTTGGCTTTACTGAGACAAAGTGAAAACAGTATTCGTTATCACTATGGATTATGAAAAGACAGCGTCATCATTTTACTGAAATAGTAACTCCCAAATTATCTGAATTTCTGATTTGGTACAGGAAAAAAAAACATTAACGAGTGAAACATTGACCTCTACATTGTATATCACAGAAAACAAATTAGCAGTACAGCATGTGTCCAGATGGTAAACAGACTGAACTTATATAGTCCTTTTCCTACTGTTTGTGATCGCTCAAATGGCTTCACAATAACACACTAAGACCAACAATTTACAAGTATTCATTGTCTCTGTTTACACACATATAGCACTTTATACCACACACACATACTAATGTTACATCAGAGGCAATTTGAAGTTCGGAATCTTGCCCTAGGATGGATTTGATCCCTGCTGACCTTCTGGTTGGTGGATGAACCGGTGCTTCAACTCCGGAGCCACAGCAGTCGGCTTGTAAGATTGTTGCTTCTAAAGTATAAAGTATAAAGTATACCCTTATCAGCCCTTGCTTAAAGAGAATTCATGGGAGCTATTGCTCAACACCAAACGCACAATCTTTAATATGTCTATAATATTCAGATTGTTTAGCCAACCATTTCACTATTTAGTCAGGGCCTAAAATGCCACTGAGCAGCCCATTTCATTCAACACTGAGCCGTTTTGTTATTTAAGTGTATGTGCACATACACACACATGTCTACAGTGCATTTTGTGATCCCCAGAACAATCCAACATGCCCAGCGAATCCACCAGAACACAAGCCGTAGGCTGACAATTGAACAAAGACCCCAGGAAATGAATTCAGTGGTACCATACTGAGACACAAAAGGTACCTACAGGGGAGGGGGGAAGCAACGAAACAATGGAAAGAGAGGTGGGATTAATCTGTGTGCAACCATTAGAGAGCAATGCGCTCACATACAGCAGGGTGCCCTCAATTAAACTATCATTAAGAGTAGCCAGGTAAGCATATAAAGCCATCAACTGCTACATCAATGTGTTTGTTTTGGAACTGGCTGGCAGGTCCAGCTGCATCAGCGTGTTATCTGAATGACAGTTGCTGAGAAAGGGGCAGCCCAAACGAACAGCTCCAATAAAGGCTTCAGAATTCATAAGGAACAAATGGGAGCCCAAACAGCAGGTGAGAGCCTCACTGGGCAAGAGATGCAACTACAAAAATGAGTGCAACAGCAATACAGGAAGAGACTGACTGAATCAAGACTATCAAACACAACCTTGACATGTAAGGCAATGATCATGCAATATGATGGGGGGGTGAAAGACAGCTCTGATTATTCACACGCCTTTATTTGCATACAAAAGAGTAAATTGACAATTTACTCACTCCCTCATGTGGTCCTAATTAACTGAATGAGGGAGATAAATCATTCAGAGGAAAAAGACAGAGAGGATGAGGAACTGGACTTCAATCTACCCTGAGTGTGGTATGCAAATAATTTTTCTGGAAACAGAATAAACGGCAGCATTATTTGCTCATTACCATGAATAACCTCTTGCATAAAACTGTGCAGACTCGCAGAACACTGTCATCAGAGGAAACAAGCAAGGAATCAGATTACAGGCCCATCCACTTAGCCGGCGTACATCTACACCTTCTCCACAATTATAAGCAGCCTCGTCTAAACATTGGACTGATTGTAATTCTACACTTTAGGCTCACTAATAACCTGCACTAATCTACAAGGGGTATAACATATCATTACATGAGATGAGAGTATACTACGCTGATGAAGGAGGGGGTGGGGAATAACACGGGAGGAAATAGAAGTGTGTTGAAAGTGCTCACTGGAAAGAGAGCGGGCCTCTTGGTGTTTTTGTGTAAAGTATCTGTAGCCTGTAAGCTTGTAAAGAGAGACAGCCAGTGAAATCCAAACAAGAGGGTACTCCAGAGGGAGTAGCAGAGGGGATGTGAGGCTACTCTCAGCCTGGACTGGGCTTGTGAAGAGTCAGAAGGGCAGAGCCCTCCTGGGATGTCTGGAAGCAGGTAGATGGCATTGAGAGCCCTGTTCAGTCACGGCATCACATCTCTGCAGCAGCTTGATCTGGTCATGCTGACTCTGAGTTCACCTAATGTGGCACAGGAGCCAATGTGCAAATGAGTGGGAGTTAAAGTCAGATTAAGGAAGGATCTAGAGTCCTCAGCTATACAAATGGCGTAATGGCATTCATTAGTATCTTCTTGTCTTTTTTTTTTTTTTTTTACCAACACTGGGGTTTTTCAGGGTTGGAAATATTTAAATTGTCAGAATTTGTCTATGGGTATGTGAGGCTTAGAGCATTTAATGGTAGAGCAGGGTAATACATCTTAAAATCAATTTAATTATTTCAAACACATACAGATGACAACTGCCTTATTACTTTTTATTATTATTAGTTTATTGTCTTCAAGGTCAGCAACGTTATTGCACTCCAAGCCAATAACCTAATTGGCTGCACTATCTTTGGTCTCCAGACTATAGTGCAACCCCAGAGTCTATGAATTAGGAATGAAGCTTCAAAACTAAAACATATCTGTGTGGCCATAGCCTGAGGTTTAGTTTTTGTGCTCGAGTCATTCGTATGGGCAGCTTTGCTTTGAATGTACACGGATAAATGTTAGTTGGAGCTGGGCGGAGACTCGGGCCTGAAATCAAGGTAGTATTTCTTTTTTTAGGGGACAGTTCATGAACAGACACATTTAGGGAAAGCCTTAGCCATATTAAGATGATGGTAGTAATACCAGACAGTAATACCTGCTCCAGCCTCTCCTCCAGCCCTGATGAAAGAGATTTCTTAGAGTAAGTGAATCTAATACAGAAATATACTAAAGATGGCCTGACTATCATCAAAGTGGGAGAGAAGGGGAGTTTTGGGAGCTCACAAAGAGAAAGCAGACAGGAATACTGACTGATTTTTCAGAACTCGCTGTTTACCTCTGGTAGTTTGACAGTTGATCTGTGCTGCCTTCAGAAGCTGAAGTATTTTTCAAGTGCCAGTTTGTGCTCAGTGACAAAAGGAAAGCGATTTCAAAGCATTACTCCCGGGCAACATGTTTGTCTGAAAATGACCCCTGAGAGCCCATTTGGCAAACTGGATTTTATTGAGAATGATGTTTTGAATCAAGGATTGTTCATTAATTAAATTTTACCGCCAGTGTTTCTCTAACACGCATTTAAAAAAGCTGCCCTATGCTGTAATTGTATACAGTCCCAGGTATACGACAGGGGGCTTTTAATTTGAAACATTATTCATAGTTGCAGCATCTTGGTTGTTTTTTTGACTCATTTGACTAAATATCTGCATTTGGACAGACTTTTTCTCCACATTTTACAGAGACCCAGTCAATTAACTGAGATTGAGGCAAAACTGAGAATGATAATTATATGTGCATTATGGGATAGAAAATTCATTATATGTCGTATCATCACTATCATGTCTGTGGCCTTGTTTTGTGGAAAACTGGACAAAATAGCTCAAGCAAGGTTATGCAAGACGGAGGGAGTGAGACGTGTAATCACACCGAGAGAAACAAAGAGACTGAGAAAATAATAATATACAGTAAGACAGAGCAGGAGAATATGAAATTAATACAGTGCTCAACTTGAATGAGGAGTTCAAAAAGCACAGAGGACACCCTTTTCCAGGCAGCAGGACTGAATAGACGATGATTATTACACTCCAGCTGCACTATGGGTCTCAGTGGAGTCAGCAGAGAGCGCCCCCACCCCCCATCACCACCACACACACACACACAGAGCAGATATTGTATTCTCTTATGGATATGTGATTGTAAATGAATAACCCAGACCAGCTGGAGAGATCAGACTGTTAAATTATATATCTCTGAATACTTAAGGCTATATGACTTGATTATACACCTCATCATATACAGCTAATGCATCTCAAGTATAAGATATAAAAACAGAGAGCACTTTCATTTTGAAGGACCGCCTCACTGTAGAGCATAGTGGGTCAAATTCAACTCTCTAGAGGGAGGATAATAATATCCAAACGGTCTCACATACAGGGCTTAGTTTTGATGCTGCATGTACTGTAATACGGAAGACTTTAATCTCGTGTGAATTTAAATTCTATTACCTCCAATATGGAGTTGGATTTGGCAATAAAATGTTTTCTGGAGTCTTGATGCCTCAGAGGACATGAGTACAAAACAAACAGGCTTCTGTCTGACCTCAGCCTGGTGAAGTCATTTGTATGGGACAAATGTGAGCAGACTGAGATGCTGCTGCAGGTGTTTACGACATCTTCCTCATGAGCTCTGTTGGTGGTAAGATCAAGCCGGCTACAGAGCTGACAGGTATTCTTCAGGGATCTGTCGAGTGCTGTTAGGATAATGGGACGAATAGCGGCCTGTGAAGAGAGTCAGCTGGAAGGACTCAATGTTTCCTCTGCATTACTGCAGAATCTGTGGACTCTAACTAACTCTTCCTCTGTCGCTCAACCTCAACACTGACAATCGTGCATACAGAAGTCTCTAAGGAATGCATTCAAAAGCATTTCAATAAAAATCTGAATCCAGTATAAAATTTGCATTTCAAATCCTTCCTCAAATCCATTTGAGTTTGGCTTAGAAAAACTTTGAATAACAAAATAACTGTCCTTACAGTTGTTCTGTAAAAAAAACAAAAAAAACAAAGCTGTTTACATTTAGTTGCTCAGCAGACCTCATTGGGTTCATCTTTTCTCATAAATCCTTTCTCATAAAACAGTTGCAATTGCAATTTGGTCTGAAAATGAATTGCATCACCCATGTGTGCACAATATAAAGAAGGGGGGGACCTCTTTTTACATGTTTTCACATGTAGTGCTGTGCATTATTCTGCTAATTGAAGGGGCACTTCGATGGCCTGGAAGTTAAACTGCCAACCATAAAACTCAAGCCTGGGAGCCACTTCTCTCTCCCTTCATTTCTTTCCACTGACAACTCCATAATAAAAGGCAAACAAAAATCCTAAGCACACTTCAATACGTTTACGGTAATATATGGGAGATATTGTGATAAAATTCTGATTTTTAGTGCCCATGGTTATCTTTAAATGCCTTGTTTTGTTGGAAAAATATTCCAACACCCAAAGATAAGAAGTCAAAAAGAAACGACACAGAAGAGTCAAAACCTCTGCAAATCCTCTCACTTGAGGAGCCTGGAATAGTTTGATAATTTACTTCTTTCACTGACCGATTACCAAAATGAATAACTAATGAAAATTATTAATCGTTCAAAAAATAATCCCAACCTATTCTGTAATGAGTGATACTTTAATACCCACTGGCTGGTATGTGGTACTGCAGGTTTGAAGTGGGTCAAAGCTGCTGAATCCTCGTCTCAAACTTCATGTGAACAAAGTCCATTAGCAGGGGATGCTGGTAGGAATTAACTCTTGCATTTCAGAACAACACTCAGGTATTACTGTAGCTCGATAGTTGGCAGGACTAAAGGTTAACACAACCCTATCATAATACTGGGAGCACTGGAGTCAGACTTGTTGAGTCTATGGAAATTCCAGTGACTGCCAAAATAAACAATACCCACTTTCCTTAATTACTTTCTGCTCCTGAAAAATGAAAATAATTTCAAACACTGTAAAAGAAATGAAAGCCCCTAAGTATGTTATTAAAATACGCAGTAATGCAGTCGAACAGGGATTTGGCTGAAATACTGCAATAAATCCTTTCACATATATAAGGCAGTGGCATGCCCAGTGAACGCAGACAATCGACAATGTAGCATATTGGTAGCTTTCAGAGGAAAGGCTTTGTCAGTGACATACAAGCCTGGGAAAACATGATAATTAATTTTAATACCCTCTCTAATAGAGTTTAATAAGAGGTTTAGGCATTCAGATGGAAGCATGATGGTTCTTATTCAGAGGCAAATGCAAATACTCAACCCAGGATTTTGAAATACTGATAAATCACCCTCTCCCCTGTTAAACCAATTATATACAACAGCCTTTTAGCTTTATCTGCATTGGATGGTGGAGATAGTGCTATTGTAATTAACCTGAAATTAATACCACAGCAGCTGTGCTGCAAGAGAAGGGAAGCCCCGAGACTTGATTTCCCCTCCCTCTGCCTGGAAGCAAGCAGGAAATGCCGCTTGAGATATTACTGTATCACAATAGACGAGGCCCTTATTAGTCAGCCAAAAGGAAATGCTGATGCTTTTCATGACGACAGGAAGATTAACAATACCTTGTATAAATAAATAAATAAATGAACAAAGAGGTAAACGGAGGAACTTAACAGTGTTAAGTGGATTTGGAGCTTGAAGAGAGGTAAAATGAAAGGAGGAGCGGGTGGTTATCTACAACATGGCAGATCTAGATGCCAACAGCAGTAATACCTTTTGGCAGATTTTCCTGCCATGTGCCCAGCTCCAACACAGACCTCAGGGTACAATCTAACGCAGGATAATTTTGCTTCCATTGCCTCCGCAGAGTGAAGCTATTCCTTTAATTGAAAATCATCTTTCCAATACAACAGGGACAGAGAGTAGAACCTGGCTTATTATAGAGAACTGAGCTAAATTTCTTCACAGGCTTTCTCACTCAGTGGTCTCTGGTTTTATTTGTGGTGGTACACAAATATCTGTACTGTCTCTGCAAAAGCAAACCCATCTGCACTTTGCACACACATGTACAAAGCGCACAAAGCACTGTCGAATGACTGAAACACTTCCTCTATGATTCCTCAACTCAAATAATAAGATCTTGAAAATAATATTCAGGACTTGGGTGAAGACAGGATTTACCTTTTTCTTTGTTTTCACTAATGAAACTTTTGTGAAACAACAATAACACATCCAGGGATTAGCTGTTTCTTCAAGCTACATACCAATACACAGTGTGGGGAAATAAATTGGCAGAATCCACACAGATTAGCCTTTTGCACAGCAAGAACTAGCTAATTATTTCCTGCCCTGTGTTACATCTCTTGTGATGTAACTGCTAATGAGGGCATAATTACTTTCAAATATTTGAAGAAGCTTACTAATTGACTCACCAAGTTTACTTTCAAACCTCTTTGGTGGTTCTTAGCCAAGACTGTCACTTCACTGACAAGCATATAAGGCAACACTTGACCTTCATCAGGTGGTATCTGCAGCACCTGGCGGTGCAAGTCAAAGTCAAAATTTGACATATGCAACGATGAAAACGCCTATGATCTGTTTCTCATGCTCTTATGTCTAATCACAGAGCTGAGTTGCATTGTACTGAAGCAGACGTCATACTGTCAGTGATGAGAGAGTAATGCTCTTCTGTCCCACCAAACAGACGAAGGGTGGGAAGATCAGTCATAGAAGGCAGAAAGAAAGGTTGCCTGGAGTTACCTGCTGATAACATCAAACTTTCAAACAGTCTTAAAAAACCAGGCACAGACAGTCATGCACAGCAAGGATCAAAGAATGAAGGATGAGGAGAGACAGTCACACTTATCTGCAATTAAGCAGAAGAGGAGAGGAAAGTTTCTTAATATTCGACACCTGTTCTACTTTACATCATGCGCACCTCTAGAATTCTCTCTGTTAAAATTGCTGGAACAGATTAAGGAAATTACTTCCCATGTAATCTTGTGAAACCCTTCGCCACTGATTTAGTGACCCAAAGAAAACAAAGATCTAACCATTAATTTGGCCTTAGCATTCAAAGCTGGTGAAATCTGGTTTCTACTCTGCCCTCCCTGTGATGGCAAAGACATACAATTTTTCCTTTGGGGTTGGTTTTTGTTTTTTTTTTGGACATAGCACTTACATGATGTTCCAGCTGACTGCATAGTTATTTGACCTTTTGAAATACACTTTTAAAGAGTGAACCTTGGGCTTATTGTTGCACCAAAGCTGACCAGAATGAGCCTGACCTCCAAATTAATGATTGTTAAAGCTGGATGGATGTCTCTAAACGATTTCAAATAAACCTGGATTCCACTAGTTCTCCTAATAAAGCAACAATCTGAATTTTCATTCAATCTCCTCTACAACTGCACAAGTTTTTAAGAACGAAAAACAAAAGGAATAAAGAATGTAACAAATTATAATTATATAAACAGCTTCAGTAACTGCATCAGCTCTCTCATTTAACAACTTAATTGTAGCAGCACAACATTACCTCTGTAGAACAACTGGCCATTTGCAGCAAAACCAAACAGTATTCTAATAATGTATTTGTGCAAAAGCTTATTCTGTTGCATGTTTGCAGAGCCATGTTTATTTGTTTACTTTCAGTATCACAATAGGTTACAAGATTGTGCTTGGGGTTACACAAATGGCATTTCATATCAGAGACAGAGGAGGTATTTTTAACCATCACTGCTGAAACCACACATTCTGCTGTTCTGCTAATTTAGTTAGGCGCATGCAAAAACCCATTGTCATCATACTGTACATGGATCATGGTCCATGATTACAGTACAAATACAGTACAAAATATTTTACTACCATTGTAGGAATTGAATTCATTACAGCCTTTTATTTTTTTTACACCATGTGATGATCATACAAGGTTTTTTGACAGACCTCTTTGCAGACCAACTCTTATTTTCACAATCACTAGATGTGTGCATTACCTTAAATGACACAATAGTTACTAGAAGAAAGGCTGAAGTTTCAGGTAGAAAATATGAGATAAAAATTAATTTCTCCTCTCCACAATCTATGTCTTCCTTTTTCAGACAAAAAGACACTGAGGTGTCAGCCACAGCGGTGATACAACTTCATCTAAATCCTTAAAGGTCGATCAGAGTAGAGCTGCCACTCACTGAAATCTAAAACTGCCTCCATGACCCACCAACATCTGAGCTGCAGGGCTCTGACTTTATCAAGTATTTAGCCAGACAGACACACAGACACACACACACACATATACAAACACACAAAAGACCATTTCATCAAATGCCAGCCCTACTGAAAGGCTGTCTCTTGTTGCGTGCGGCAATCCCAAGCCCATCTGTGACCACAATCAATGAGTGACACCTCCATTACAAGTCGCCGAAAAAACAACCCACAAGACATTTTAAAGGTGACAAATGTAACATCAATGTGGACTGCAACTGATATTAATTTTGACATTTTATAACATGAACAGTCAGAGATGTTGATCCCGATGATTTCTGTTATCAGCATCTGGGATTTAAAGATTCAAAACCAACACAGCATAATGAGTGGAAAACGTACCTCAGGGGAAGTTTATTTGGACAAAATAAATATGTTCACAGGAGAATGGGCTCAGACTTATTAAGACTTTAATAATAGCTTGAATGTTGGTGTCTTTGGCACTTATCTTTAAGTTATGCAGATACCCCGAGTCGTACCTGCCAACATCTTAGATTGAGACTGTCTTCTGAGGTATTTGGGAAGTGAGTGTTTCCAGGCAGTTGGTACTTTTAACCCATGAGTGACCCACAAAAACAGACAGGTCACCCAGTGTCAGCTCCCCCACTGGCTGCCTGGCACAGCTTCGGCTCAGCTGCAAACTCATCACTCTAGAATAAGAATAAAGCCTCAGCTAAAGCGTTCAGCTAGAGGCTGTGAGGAATGCTCCATACAGACTGAGTGCAGTCTTCTAATCAATGGCAATTCTCCAGTTTTTATTCCAAGACATTAAACAAAGCGTTCAAAATTACATATTGATAGTGTGAAACCCAAGCAAAAGATAAAAGGATCGAGTATGATCATTTATCCTCCAGAGAGGAAAGAAATCATCTTTGGATTACTGCCTTTTTTTTGGCTGAGTTCCTGAAGCTGATCATTTTAACAGGTTTGCCAAAGCGGGGTTTAATATTGCAGGTGCAAGTAGACATGTCACATTTTTACTTATTTTACAGACTGTAAGTCTTAATTAACCTTAACAAAATAAAGTCAAACAAAGAAAGTTGCACACGTGTTTGGGTTTATCTGATCATGAATTATGTTCATTCTAACAGCTGTAATGTCGGGCATTCAGTGTCCTCATCTTGAAAAATCAGATACAAATTCTCTAATGCAATAAATAGTTTATCATTTCTTGTTGTTTTTTTCTGTCACTGCAATAACCTTAAAGCAACTTCTCCTTACTTTAAGATAAGAAAAATGAAGAACTAATTGTGCTAAACTTGGGTACACCAGACACTCTAATTGGCTTATCGCAGCACCCAGTGGAGCCAATGGGAGTGTCCAATTCAGCGGTGTGACTTTAGATCATAAAAAAAAAAAAAAAAAAAAAAAAAATCACACGGATGTGTGTGTATATATATATATATATATATATATATAAAACTACATACGTACATACATACACTTACATATGTTACTGTTCAGGCTCTAATTAAGTATTCAAATAAGACAAGATCTGTTGAATCAGGGAGGCTTTAGTTTAAGTCAGACAAGGTTTGTACTTTCCCCATTTTTCTCCCTTTGGTATCTCATCTGATACCTGCTGGCAACCCTCAGCAACATTCCTGACACTCCTTTGGATTGGATTTTGATCAACAGACTGAATTTTTTTTTTAATTGATAAAAATGTCGAATTCCTTATGCTGCCCTAATAAAGGCAGGATTTTAAAGTGAGTCATTAAGGAAATGTGTTTTAGCTCTAATCTACAGGGAAATATATATTTGTTTTTCTCCCAAGAAGTTAAATTCTAGAGGCAACTATCATTTCATATGGAACTCTACACTGGATATTATGAAGCAATCACTTCACACCACCATGTTAGCAGTGACAGTTGAAAGGTTCTCATGTACTAATTTAATCTGTCTAAATCTAAATTGTGTAATAACACTTGTCCACATCAGTGACCTTTTTTTCACGTTGGTGTGTTACATGCTATTAGCCAGCCATCTGTCAAGCTAGGGCTTCCAGCACAGTAGGAGTCTTCTCAGACAATGCACAAGCTGCTTGGCATGTCTGCAATCAATACCAAAGGCGCTGAAGACCGACTGCCTTTGCAACCCAGCAGTTGGAATGACCACATCAGTCACACACACATAGCCTGAACTCAGGTGTGTGTCCTCTCTACTTTATGTCCCACTGCCTTTAACAAACTGCCAAGAAAGAATCTCACAGCGAATGTCCATGATGTCCCAGCGTGTCCTTGCCAAAGACTGCCTGCCGCAATTGACCAATCCCATTTAGAGCAACAATGAGTTTTCTAATAGTTAAAAAAAAAGGAAATGAAATATCTTTTCATCTCATTGGTATTTACTGAAGGTGAGTAAAGGTTTGTTCTTTGGACCTCTACAGGTCCGAGCAGCATTTTTTCCAGTATCCTGTGACGTAAGAGAAAGACCTTGCACAAACATGTAAGCTACATACTGATGATACCATTTGTCTCTCCAGAGGTTACAGTATTTAGAAAAATGGCTGAGACCAAGATTTGGGGCAAAAATTCCTCACAAAGGGTACAAATGATGATTTCACAGGATGTTGACTCATTTCTGATTCATTGCATTTAATTTCAGCTCTCTCTGGTCTTCCTGGTTTTCCATCACTAGAGCAGCTCTGCTGTCTGTAGTGTAAAGGTTAAGGACATCCTGGTTACAAATACTCCTTGAACTTCACCATAATTAGTAGTTGAATCACGGAATCAAAATTTCAGCTATGTGAATCCAAGGTGAACTTGCTGACGACTGCATCCACCCAGCCCCACCCTCTCACCTCGACCTTTTTGTACAACAGCTCCACTTAAAACAAGATGTAAAAGTGTTCCAGCTTTGTCTCAGTAGTGCGTCGAGAAGGAGTACTGTGGAACCACTTAGCAATGCACTGATTAAATAGGCCAGCTGTCATTTGTCTTAGCCGCCATCTCACAGCAAGCCACTGGGAGTTGCACTATTAGAATTGCCTCAGCAAGCAGCACAGCCCGTAGTTCATACATAATTCCCTTTCAGAATGAATAATAGCAATGTCATTCTGACCTTCAAAGCAAAGAAGAGGATGATGGCTAAACTTTTGGCTGAGAGTAAGTGACAGCGTCAAATAGATACGACAACGAAGACTAAATGATCAATACATTAGGGTCACTGTTCATGCAAAACACCTAATTATACTGTTAAAATTTTCCGTATCATATAAAATACCAAAAGTAACTTGGCAATGACAGGATCCTTAAACTTTATATGAAACTACGTCACGAATAAAGTTTAGAAACGTCTATGCAGAGTTGGCTATCAGAAATGGGAAGATGTAAAATGACACATCTGCAGTGCAGCTTGATAAATGTAGTAGTTGTATTACAATGAGGAAGGGAGGTGAAACTTCAGCAGGATGGGGTAGAGGATGTAGTTAGCACTCAGACATAAAGAAATAATCCAACACCGCAACGCACAAACTCATAAAATCAGACATAATGGTATTAACTTAGCTCCAGGTGATCACTCATTGAGTTGCACATTTCTCACAGTCGGCACTTAGTAAAACCATAACCACACAGTTACTGGTCACCCGAACAAGTGAAGGGCATGCCAAACATGCCAAAATAAACATCCTTTAGTAGGATCACCTAATTTACTATTGGTCTTATTTATGAGTTAGGAAGGCTGTGGGTTGATTATGAATACTGTGTAACGCAGAAGACACAAAGATGAAAAGATGTTGGTTATCAACCTGACAAGACAAAAAAATATTAGAAAACTTCTACGTGTATCCACAGCATCTTCTTTCTTCCTGGCTGCTTCCTATTAATCAGCTGCTGTATATCACTCTTGTAAAAGCACCTCATACTCCAGTTTTGTCATGTCAGCTTTTCTCTCCCAACTTCAGTGTTGGGAGAGGAATAAATAAATAAATAAATCAAGGGCCTTGTTCCAAAAATTCAACCTTGTCGTAAATATTGTTGAACGCTTTGTTTTGTCAGAATTAATAGCGGCAAAGTCTGGCAAGAGATGGAGTGATGACAAGAGCCATACATTTTCCATTTTCATAGTTACTGTTCCTCAAAGAGACGTGAGGCAAGGCAGCATTTTCTGAATGAAATGCAATGAAAACACCTCCCAACATATTAAACCAAGGAGTAAACTGATGAAAAGAAAAAAGCAATGACTCAGTTTCACTCTCCCATAGCTCACACCAAACAGCTTCAGCACTATGAAGGGCGGGTAAAATACAAGGCAGGCAATTTAAAACACATGCTCAGAATTTATGTAGTAACCAAGACTGTGTTTTAATTGCAACCATATTTGTTAGCTTACTGCACTTGTGGGTGGGAGATGGTTTCCTTGGGCGTAGGGTGGGGGCTTCACAAATTACTTATGGCCTCAGTCATGAGACGAAGCTCCCGTGTCTCTATTTTCTGCTCCCAATGTGTCACTTCACTGCTAACCTGTTCAAAATGAGAACCATCCAGGCTTCTCCGTCCTGATGGCCTGCAGTCTGCCACACACTAGTTTAAAAATAAGATTTCATAGCCACAGAAGAGCTAACAGTCATAGCTCTGCGCATGTGTGCGTGTTCAATTGTCCTCTTAGATAAACTGCCAGTCTGTGATCTGACCTACAGGAAGCAACATTTCCTCACTGCTAAAACTGGAATTGAAAGCTGGGGGGAAAAAAAAAAAATCTTGTCCAAATGTGTTTTGAACAGTCATAGCATTTTCTTGCGTTAGCGTTAAGATTACTAAAAGCAAAAATCACAATGATGGGATCATCAAGGAGTGGAAAACATTTCTCATGACAGCATATGCAGAGTCTCAACAGCAATGTGTGGGTCCAGTAAATAGTCCTGTTGCTTAGAGTTCCCTGGTTTGCTTCCTAGAACCAAAACTCTGTGAAGTCTCTCTTAAGGAATTGATGATGAAACAGAATTAATTAAACAACACTTGAAATTTGCATCAAAAAGTATTTCTGGTGAGTTGATCACAGAACTGGGAAACAGCTTAGGAAAAAAATATATGAATACATTTAAAAATTCCCTGCAGCCTTGTTAAATCACTTGAGAGATACCATAAGAATAACCAGTCTTTTCAAACATCTGGTCCATTTGATTTATGCCACGCTGGTTAGTACTTCACAAGAAAAGAACTGCGTAATGAAATTAGCTCAATGTCAAGGGAGATATGACTTTAAAATGTCTTTGACAAATGGATCACCTTACCCATTTGTGATATGAACATGAGTCAAAGAATGAAGTGAGGGAATGAGACCAATAGCTCAACTTCCATTTTAAGTTTGTCAATAGCTCCATGAGTTAAAGTCTAGAGTTAAATCTAGACTGATAGGCAGCATTGTGAACATACCAGATGAACTGAAGACATTGTTTACTGGAGGAGGTTGAGCTAGGGTCTAGGGGGACATACTTCAAACCAACGTAAAAACAACAAAGTTTGTTGCCTCAAGTCGGATGAGGAATATTCCAAACGCATTAAACCCAAAAGTTTCCAAAATCAAGCAAAAAAACCAAACAAAAAACAATTAATTCAGAGCGGTGGTTCTGAAACAAAAATACAAACACCTACAAACCTGTCAAACTGCACTACCTACCTACCTGAGAAGCCTTGTTTCCACAACCATCCAAAAACTGTGATGACAATCAGCCTATATGGTAATTAAACCTTTTTAAATAACTGCAATGCTCTATGTAAAAAGACAGAAGCATTTATTATTAATATTACTGTGAATAGGCTGAAGGAGACGGTCTTTTTATATTTCTGAAAAACCCTGGGGCCATTATGAGAGCATTTAATGTGGGTATGACAAAACTTTTGCTAAAACATAAATAGGTTATGCTGCCAGCATAAGAAGTCTCCTAGAGTGCTCATTAGTGCGACTTGGTCAACACATTAAGTATTAAAAGCGCGATGGCTACATACCCGACCAATCCTCAGCAGCAGTGATGTGGCAGCTGCCTCTCTTTCCACTAATGACTCATCCACTCTTGCCTTCAGAAGCCCGTGAGAATTTCCACCAAGATTTTTGAGGAACATTGACTTTCTAGATCTCATGGGTGTTCTCAGAGTATATCCGGACAACCATTGTGTCAAAAAGAATTTTACTTTTCACATGCTGTTATATAAATCACAGCCAAATATATCCACATAGGAGACAAAGGGACTGGAAGATGGGATTGCATGAATCGGACTGAAAAGAACCGAGCTTATTTGAATGCTGCATTCTGAGATACCAATTGAGGCTTTGGTATAACCCACTGAACTTCTCCATCAGTCAGAATCAGCATCCATCACACAGCTGTGAGCCCTCAGCCTGTCTAATGGACACAGCTAAAATGGGAATCAGTATTCATGTGGCAGAGTGCATGACACACATTAAAAATAAAAACCCACTGTCATGAAACCAGATTCTCCCTGAAAACGTGCAATTTGCAACATTACTGGCTGAACAGAATGATGATATTCAGGGGATCCCCCGAAAATACAGGATTAGATCGATCACAATATTATTCTAGCCATCCTGGTAAAGCACAGCAGCTAGGTTTAAATCCGACTTACTCTCATATTTCACACTCCCATCATGCATCTCTTCTGTGAATGTTTCTGGATATCCATGAATAAAATCTGTCTTTCACAATCAGTTACATAATCTGCTGTGTTAAAAAAAAAAAAAGGTCCTTGAAGTCTAATATTGTATTTTTGCTTGAACAGAAGTTACTTCCCATAACACAAAAACATACAAAATGCAAAGATTTTACTTGACAAGCTAAAACGTGGCTTAAATTCTTTGTGATGTTTCTAATACATGTCAATACGAGACAGGAAGAAGGAACACTGCCCTGTTATAATTTTATTTGTTCACTAGTTATTCCAATTAGAGATACTTTTAGTGACGGTTTATTTTCAGTGTTGTTAAATAAAGAGGCAGAGAGGCTAAAACTGAACTTTGTTGTCAGGTGGGTCCGCCTGCTTTCCACGTATTTAGAGGAAGTGACTAAAAAAAAAAAAAAAACGAACAGGGGAACACTGTGGATGTGACAAAGTCGGGACAGCAAAGACGAACAAGCGACAAAGTAAAACAGTTACAAGTGGTGTGTAGCGAGTTAGTAGCTGGTTACTTTGTGGCGGAGGCCCCGTCGGACAGGAAACAGCGCTGCAGCTCGACTAGGCGCGCCTCGGAACTATTCCCGATCCTCTTCCTCACAAAAGACACATTCCTTGTTTTGCACTTCATGCAAACTGTCTGGCAAACCGCCGACAACAGGACATTTGCATACTTTCACCTTAAACAAACGAACCCTCTGTTGCTCTTCTTCTTCAAAAAAAAAAAAACAAAACCAAAACAAAAACAAGTAAAAAAAAAAAAAAAAAAATCAGATAGACAACCACATGAGAAAATAAAACAGCCGCTCGCTTTCTCTCAACAATCCAACAATCCTAACTTGTACAAATCTGAGCAGAGAGGGAGAGAGAGCTAACGATGGAGCATGCAAGTTTTCTGTAACTCACCGACTCCATACTTCTCCTTCTTAGTGGGCACCCAGCGAGACATCCTCGGTGTCGGGGCTTCCCCGGTCGGTTAGAAAAGGTCCAGAAGCGGCGCGGTGTCGTTAACCGAGGGGTCGAGGAGGAGAGTGCCGGGGGGGAGAGACTTTTTCTTCACTTTTCTCGGAGCTTTGGGGAGCTACTCCGGGCAGCCATTTTCCAACAGTGACAGGACGCTCCGGCAGGGGGAGGAAGGGACCGCAACCTTTTCACCCTGTAGGCGTTCAAACAGGGAGCCGTCCTCTGCTGCTGCTGCTGCTGCCGCCGCTGCTCCACCGGGCCGGAAACTACAGCCAGGATTCAAAGTTTTCCACCACAGAAGAGCTGGCTGGAAATCCATCTACATCATCTACATCAGAGTTATTGACAATAAGGGCCTCCATCAAATAAAAAAAATAAAAAAAAAAAGATTTAGCCAAGGCTTTGGTTTGGTTTTATTCTGTTAAATGAATATGTAATGTTTACAAAAGATGCAAAAGACACAAAAAAATGATACACAAACAAAGTGGGGTTAATATACTGAATGTCATTATAAAAGTGACATGATGTGACTATCTGTGCACCTCCTCCCGCATTTATCCAGTGATTTATATTATTATTATTTTTTCATTATTATTGACTTTCAATATACTGCCACAACTGATGAGAAGCAGTCTTTCCTTTATCTGTGTATGTAAGTACTCAGATGGCATGACAAAGTGAAAGTGAATCTGAATCTGGATCTGAACCAGAAACAGATAAGGAAGATCCAGAACAGGGATATGAATATGTGTAATTAGTATGAGAAAGGTGCTTTAAATATGGTGCATTATTAGTAAGAATAAGTACAATTTGTTATGTTGTTATCTTTAGAAGAAAGTTGCTTGTTGCTTTCCATATCAGGGAAATATAAAAAATGTAGATTTTGGCCAGCTTGGAATATACAATAGGTTTTATTAATCACACCCACACAGATTCAACTTATTTAATATTATACATTTTTTATTTCTTACAAAAACGAATTCCTTTGCATGAGTAAATATCTCTTTAACTTTGCGCTATCACTACATGATAAAAGACTCTGGGCCTTGTGATACTTGTTTTCTGAGTTCTTCCTTGTTGCTTATTGATGAAACTACAGGAGTTAGACATTCAGCCTGAGAAGTGATTAAAGAACTAATCAGAAGGGTTTTTTAGAGCTGCAAATGCTAAATAAAGTAAAATACATCAGAAAGGTGCATCTGGAGAACACATTTGAATCTGCTGATTATTTTTTATCTTCTTGGGTCAAATGTGGCATCAGGATTTTGTATACCACATTTAACCAAAGGGTCTCAAAGTTATGCCCTTCCTCTACACTGCCAGCAGAGGGCGCCACTTCAAATTTAACACCCCACTTCTTTTGGATCTTGTTTTAATCTGTCCATACCCAGTTGAGTTTTTGATTGGATTTCGTGTTATCGCTCAGCCAGAGCAGACAAAAACATGCAAATTGCTTGACATGATTTCATATTCCTTTTGCATTCGCAAGCTCGTCAGCTCGATAAGGTGCCGTGAAGCAGGTCACAGCAAGTGATATTTAAGATATCGCTGTCTTATCTCTGTCTTTGAAAGACATTCACAAATTGTTATTCCCCAAAGTGGGACTGGAGTTACTTTGAAAGACATCTGGGGACTGTTAATCCACTGAGAAACACTGAAATTCATTAAACATCAAAGCAACTCCCAATT
Source organism: Remorina albescens (assembly GCA_034769265.1). Classification (NCBI taxonomy): domain Eukaryota; kingdom Metazoa; phylum Chordata; class Actinopteri; order Carangiformes; family Echeneidae; genus Remorina; species Remorina albescens. Next base: position 5,406,430 of record CM068480.1, read on the forward strand.
TTATTTATTTATTTATTTTTATGAAGTTGTATATTTTTGGATCTCTGTTTAACTGCCTATAAATAAAATCTGAGGCAGAATCCTTTCTCCAGCTTTGAGCAAATTCATCCGTCTGGTAAATACACTCCACTCATGAACTGCGGGACATCATGTGGGTCACAGTTACTTATCCCAGAGGACACTGGCCCATTTTTAAGACAGCCTTGCTAAAGTCACATGGCTCAGATAGACGCTTGAGGACAGCAATGCCTCATCATCAGCCACCAACCACGAGATTATGGGAAAGAGCAGAAACAGGGGGAGTCCAGCACAGACAATTTCTGAAGCGGTAAGTGAGTCATGGAATAACATGGATAATCTGCTCATTAGTGATGCTCTGTCATTTCTAAGGACGCCTGAGTGTCAGCAAGTTGGATCTGCTCATTCAAAGATTGCATGGTATCTCCGACTAAACCCAAATTTAGATGGTTTATTGCTGGAAATGGTCGATGTTAATGATGTTCTTTGTTTAAAGAGAGATACTGTTGCGTCAAATTCTGTATCAACAAGTGTTTGAGTTTTGTTTTTTTCCTGTAACCCACTCACCCTTCTGTCCCTTTCTATTTCCCTCGCTGTATTGGATGTTCAGCCCTCAGTGTTCTCAGTAACTCTTTTGTTCGCCACAGCATCCCTCATATTGCTGAATGCCTGACTGGAGACAGTACCCACTAGCACCTAGTTTATATCAAGACAGAGTATTTACTAAGGACCGAGGAGCTCTGGAAGAAAGTGAAAAAGGATGGCTTGTCAACAGCTGGTAAGTAATAGTATCAGCACTGCTGTAGGGTGGTGAACTTAAAAAAAATAATAATAATTTGCACTTATTTCTCATTTTTAACTGTTTCCTGATACCTTCTCAAAACAGATCTGAAACAAAGATGACCTCAACCATTCTCATAGCTGCTAATTCAGCGCAGTACATTTCTGTCTTATAGTAAGACATCCATTTGAGACAAGGGATTCTCATTAATACCTCCGCTGTAAAGAGCTTTTATTGTGAGCTGAAACTTGAGAGCTGTGAGTGGTTACCTGAGCTCCAGAGGGATGACGCTCCGCAGGCCAGCTGCCCACCAACGAAGAACTCCTGGCTGGAGGAGATCAGGAGATGAGTCCTGCTGGGAGAGTTTAATGTCTGACGGGGAGTTTGTTCCCCGGATCTCTTGTCCGCAACGTGCACCTCGGCCCCAGAGCGCCATTGAAGGAGGTCAGCTGGACCAATGGCTGGAGCACCTACAGCGGATGCAGAATGACCTTTTCAGGCCAGCAGCTGAAGAACGTCTTCCAGCTTTCAGTGACCGTACAACTTCTACACCGGTCCTAAACAAACAGCATATCGGACGTACCTGGAGCCAAGGGATTCCATCCTGTAGCTGGGGTTCATCCACATGTGAGACTCCCAGCCTGTATGAGAGTTCGTTTGGCAGCCAGGAGTCCCTCCAGACTGGGATTTTTTCTCCTTCAGAGCACAAAGGAAGCTGGGAGAGAGCTCATATTATGCAAGCCCCAACGAAGGAGCAGGCTAAGCTCAGTTTTCTTGCTCCAGTGAAAATTGGGTGGCTGCCGGTACAACGAAGAGTGATGATGACGGCTGATGCTTGCAATCAAACTCAGCTTTTAGACCAACAGGTAACACACACATCACCAGACAAAGTGTTTTCATATAGTTTATAGTTAGCATTCTCTGATTACACAATGTCTAAAATTCTTCAGTTGACAGATTTGAAGATGTACGACTTTTTGACAGTAATTATATCCTTTTTTATTTTATTTTCGGGTCTCTCTTGCGCTATGGAAGATTTCTTTTGGAGCACTAAGGAGCTAATCCTAACCCTAACCCTAACCCTAACCCTCTCAGAGAAATCCTTCTGAGTCTGTTCTTAAGGATATCTTCTCTTTAAAACATGCCTTTGCACAGATTTCAAATTGGTATCATCCCAGGTTGTGGGACTTTGATTCTTGCTTAGTGAGACAGTGTAAGATCTGCAAGTCCTGACTTAAAGTGCTGTGTGATGGAGGTGATGGTGCATAGTGCCAGGTAATGCTGGTTAAAACACACACAGAGCCAGAGAAAGCTATTTGTAGTCAGGTCTCAGTTACCCAGGGAGAAGGCATCCTTTGAAACAGCTTACTCTGCAGGAACTCCACACATTCTCGAAAGGTTTACAACTCATTTGGAGCTGTGGTGGCAGAGATTGAGTTTTGTGCCCCGAGAGGATGCAAGTCAATGTACAAAGACAATTCGATGGGAGTATTATCCGGTGAGCCGATAATATGACTTCAGAATCATTAAGTTGCTTTGCTGGAGGCCTATGAAAGATTTGAATGCATTGACACAGAAAGCACAGCCCTTACTTTATGACTGTTAGCTTACAACAAAGACTGGAAACCAGCATAGATGGCTAGCCTAGTCTTTTCTATATTTTGGTTTTCATAAGTCATATTAAACAAACTAAATATAACATAATTAACTCAGAGGTTTTGGTGTGTTTTGCTTCTCTTGGACGGGCAGTTTGTATTAGCTTTGTATTCACCTTACAGACATGAGAGTTTTATCAATCTACTTGCCTACATTTTTCTGTTATCAATTCTGTCATGCAAACTGTTTGTTTTGGGGGTTTTTTTTCATTTAGGTAATATTGATAGAGGGTGAATGTCTTTGTCCTCTAAAGTGCTTTTTTTCTTGACAGGTAAAACTGAAACAACCCATCACGCCAATATTTCAGAAGAATCTAGCCATGACCAAGACACACGGTATGTTTTCATTTGCAGTTTGGCCTTGTCACTTTAGCTAAACATAGTAAGAAAAATAGTAAAAAAAAGTCTCAGAAATGCACAAAGGTGGCATTTCAATGGATGTTTACTGCCTGATCAGTGCTAGAACAAATTTGGCCACGAGGTAACTGCAGGCGCCGAGTGAGCTACAGGCAGAACAAGAGCTTATTTCAGGGCTGACTTGCCACACAGTTTACCTGCCTCTAATCAGCTCCTTGCAGCAGTGTTGTCCCTGTCCGCCTTCAGACGCTCCAGGATGACTGACTGGATGAACACTTTTAACCCCCTCCTTCAAAATCCAAATCAATTTCAAGTACAGGTGATCCTGACAGTTGTGCCTTAGTATTCTGGCAGGATAGCAGTTAAAGGAAATAGGTGCTATTAGGCCAGAAAAGCTTGCAAAAGGAGCTTTTGGGGGGGAGGGAAATGAGAGACAAAATGATTAGGAGAGATGCCAGCTGGTTGGAGAAGGAGCCTTGTTAAATGCTTGAACATAGCCGCCCCACACTCTCTGGGTTTGATCAGAAGTTTGATCTTTCAACCTTGTCCTTGTTTATATATGGATTATCTTTGCAGGGGTTGTGGCTGCTTGGAGAAATCAAAGCAAACCATCCACAAGACTTTGGATAGAATAGAGAGAGAAGATGTCCTTAAAAAACCACGTTAATGTTTGCCATCTCCATAAGATCTATAGCAGAGATAAGATTGTTTTTTGTGTTTATTTTCTACTAATCTTCTCGGGCAGATTCTGTATAAGCTTCTGTTCAACCATCAGATATCAATGATTAATTGAAGGAAAAATTACTTTGACTTTGCATTTGACACCCAACATTTCCAGTTACACTCTTGGATTAATTGAATATCTTTTGTTAATCAATCAATTGGGCCATAAATATTCATATTTATGGTTACTTCACAGTGCATAATAACATTATGCAGGTGCATGTACACAAATAGGCCATAATCCCTGCAATGAGTTGAAGAGAAAAAGAACAAAAAATCTCTCTGCAGAACTAGTTACAGATATGTCTTGCTCTGATGCTTGTTGCCGTTTCTTTGGTATCAGTACATCCAAAGTTTCCCATTTGAAACCAAATGAAACTATTTGAAGTCCCCACCACAATTATTCCAACAAGAATTGACTCAGTTACACCCCAGCTAACAAATTATCCCGACGCTTTTTCATTCTTTTTCTCGCTTTCTGGTTGTTGCTGACAACCCTTGTAAAAGAAATTTTAATCAGACTTCAGCTTTCATTGCAGACACTTAGTGCCCTTTCCTTCCATAAAAGTCACATTTAACAAACTTAAAATGGCCTGATGTTAATGAGCAAATGATAATAAAATTGGATCTTGTGCTCTAAGGGCCTTCAGTTCTGGACAGGCAGGCCAATTTTCACTCTGCTCACACTTACTATTTAGATAAAACTCATGAGGATGAAGAATAAATTGGGAGGGTGGGGACTTGAGAGGATATTTGCCATATGGCATTGCTACTAATTTTCCTCTGGGATTAAGGTCAGCTGTTGATTTTTGGGGGAAATGACTATTTCAGCTCAGCCAGTGGAGGTAATGAGATCTGGGGGGGTTTCAGGGGCTGCACAAGTATTTGGATAAAAAAAACAACAAAAAAAACATAGTGACGACAGCAGGTGGAACGACAGGTCAGCAGGGTCAGAGTCCTCTACATATACACCTAAAGACACATCTCTTCGTTGTTCTTCAGCTTCAATCACGTTTGCAGATTGGTGCGATTTTTTGCCACAAACCTTTGTTTTCTCCCTTAAAATGAAAAACACCACGGATTATCCCTTCAGCGCTGAAGGGTTATCCCAAAGTGAGAGCCTATTGCCATGGTAACAGCAGCAGGTGGAAACACAGTCAGGCAAGCAGTCTGGGTGGCGATAAGAGTATCAGTCAGGGCTGAAAGGCAGACCAGCCAAGTCGCTGCATCCCCTGAGACAGCAGAGAAGTGTCTCCCTTGATTCACTTTACAGTATCAGCGTCCATTATTGACAGTATCAACATTGTCATACTGTGAAAGGAATGTCTTGTTTGTGCGTGCGTGTGCGTCAAGGCTTGGGAGAAATGTGACACTTGATCATTTGTTTTGCCTTGATACACAGATGTAGGAGAGGAGGGACGTCACAGCCATTCGAGTCCTTTAGGTGTCAGGACGTGGCAGACAGCTGATCAACGCTCCAATATTACTCAAAAGGTAACATCTAACGCCTCTGGCATGATTGTTTTTCACAGTGAGCTCAGGATAAACTAAGAGAACACCTAGATACTCAGGTAAAGTTATGTAAGTAAGCTTATCATAATGTTATGGTTGTGCTATGCTTTCAGAGGGATAGGCCAGTATCTGTATTTCTAGCCATGATCCTTTTAGGGTTTGGCTTGGTAGGACATTCGCACACCCAGTCCTATAGAAACCAAGATCATTTACCAACATTAATAATTCAGTTTTATTTAGTTGCATCCAGGACTCATGCACATTCTGACCCATAATTTTTGTGTAAAGAAAATTTCAATCGTACCGATGAATGGTCACTAATGTGACAATCATTTTAACATCTGGAGGAAAGGATATGTAAGAAATGCTGTAAATTCAGCATAAAACTGAACCCCTTTACTCACCAGGAGCTGTCTCCGGTGGTGGAGGGAAAAGCCAGGGTTAACGCCTGTCTCTACGTCTTTTCTTCTCCTGAAGTTAGCAAACTAAGTAGCTATAAAGATTTTTTTTTCTAGCAAGTTTTCCCTTTTTGGTGAAAAGCATTATTCCAGCTAACAGATTGGACCAGAGGCTGGTCTTCAATGGCACGGTCAGTGCTGTGACAAAATGCAACACACAAAACCACAAATAGCTCGATCTCATACTTGGAGAAATTATAGCTGGCACGGTTTATGCAGCTCTGAAAAATAAGGTACCTGGAAGTTCACATTGTAAACCTGCTGGTGATTACAGCAGGGACACATCAGTGTTTCTCCATGCTTCATGAACACCATCAAAATCCTCTAGCCCAAGGACTGGAACCTTTGCTTTTTCACCTCTCTCTTTCTATTGGGGATAGAGTTTCATTGTTATTCTGTGAAGGATAAGTCACGCTGTTTGCTGGCCTTGCCTGCTGCTACTTTCATTGCTGCTGGGGCATTCACTGTGTCAACCATGGGGAGAGTCATCTGACTAAAGAACAAACAGAAAAGCCTTGAAGAAAGACAGCTGACCTGGTGTAGTGATGTACCACAGGAGAGGTGTCATCTTGTTAATATGTCATGGTGTATTAAATTGGGCTATGCTGTGTTTTCTGTATTTGCTACTTGAAGACAGCAGCTCAAATTGGCAAGATTAATGTACATCTGTTTTATTGTGTTGATTAATGACAAACAATTTAATACAAGACAACAGGCATGGTGTAATGGGTTTCTATGCATAATTAAGGATGGTTATCACATAAAATCTTGTTCATTCACATGCCGTAGGTGCCAGAAAAGCAAAGCTTTCCTGCTACGGAAGTGGAAAAACCTGTAAGCTGGCAAGCTCTGAGGAGAAGCTGGAACTCTGTCAGAGCGTCAGCCTTCCCTGGATGCTCTCAGTCCATTGGGCACTCCTCAGGCACCAACTCAGTCCCCAACAGGAAGTTCCCCTTAATGAAAATAACCAGTGTAGAGCCCCTCAAGCATACACCTCTGTATCAAGCAACTTCTACGGAGCCCTGCGGGACAGACACTCTGGTGCGAGCGACAAGCAGCCGCGACACGAACAAATCCCACACACCTTTGCATAGGATAGGCAGTGTTGAGCCTGTAAGGGCAACAGCCCCACTCTTTAGAACAAACAGTAGCTCGCAACCATCACACATAGAGACAAATGCTGCTGTGACTACGCTCATCCCTCAGAACAAAGCTGGTTTCTCCTCCATCACCATCTCCTCAAAGAAAGTGAGCCGATCCTCTAGTCTGCCCGGCTCAAACTCCTGTACTTCCTCTTACCCGTCCAGTGAGTCAACCTCTCCTCCGCCACAAGCCCACCAGTCCATGGACCCCAACTCCAGGCAAGTCACAATGCAGAGGAAGGCCACTATAGTCAAAGTGACAGAGCAAAGGGTGACTTCTAGCCATGTCCCATGCACAAAAAGCACAGATACACCACCAGCCAGCCATGCTCTGGACACAGTGGTCCACAGAAGAAAAGCCACCATCATCAAAGTGACAGAGCGCAGGGAGAGCTACAGTCCAGCAATGGCAAGGTCTGGAACGAGGCATCCGGAGTACAGACACAGCTATACAGAAGGCGTGCTCAAGGACAACAAAACATGGAGCCAGGGAAGTTATTCACAAAACATTGCCGTTCCTTTGTATCACCAATCAGATTCCACAAAGAGACCAAACTCTGTTGTAGCACCAAATACATCCACTCCAGATCCAGAGAAAAATGGTGGAACTTTGCACAGATCCACACTCAGCCTTTTTGTGAGCAACCCTCCTGCCATAACAGCACCCGCCCCCTCAGAGGTTTCTCTGAGAGCTGTTGGACAGAGATCGGAGAGGCCGCGCAGACCGCTGAGCTGCTATGGCAATGTATTTGTACACACTGAGCCAAGCAAGGAGAATGTGACACAACCAGCTGCCAGGAAATGGAGCTTTGGGCCTCCACAAGAGACCAGTTTCAACCCTGTGAACTCAGACATTAGTTTCATCAGGCCTGGAACAGCTCTGAAAAAAGGAGGTCAGCTAGTGGCAGACACCCTTAAGCCAAACAGAGGCGAAAGAGAAATCTCACCACTGCCAGAGGATAAAGCCAGGAGAGCGTCGCCGAGTCTCACTCTCATCAAGGCCCCTGGTAAGTTTCTCTGTCCCACTCTGGCAGCCTTCTTGTCAGCACACAGCCTTCCTTTGTCTCTGATCTCTATTTTTCAAAAGAAAGCAATGTCTAAATTTACACTTCCTCTGTGCCATATGTGTGTTCTAGCTGAAAGTTACTACACACACTTCGGTATTATGGAGGTGAACTCCTAGTTTCGATATTGTCTTTCACCTTTGATGTCTTATTAGATTGCATTGAGACGATTCCTTTGTCGCCCGGGCAGAGTGCAATTGCCACTCAAGCCAGACATCTGCATTGATGTCAAAAAACACTGCTGGGAATCAGAGGCCCCCATTGGCGCCTACCGCGTCACTTTCTCATTTTCACCTTCTTTCATTTTCCCACGCATCCCTTTGCATGCATAATCTATTTCGGTCTTCCTTTTTCACCAGCAGAACAGGGAAGGCAGAGGAATCACAAGCTGCTAAACACATCGAAAATAAAGTATTAGGAACATGTTAGAATCAATTTTAGCATCCAGATTGTGCAATGCAGCTGTTAGATTCAAGTTTGCTTCTTTGTAGGGATTTTGTTTTCCAAACAAAAATCCATTCATACAACTGTGTTATGGGGACTTCCAACTCAGAAACGTGTCAGTTTTCCTCCTTTAGGGTTGATTTTCACTTTTGAGTTTTACACAGACTCAGTCTAGGTTACTTGTAAATTTAATATTTTATTAACTTTACTTACGATTACAGTTAAAGGTATAGATGTGCTGTTTTAAAGTGTTTGGGGGCAAATTTTATCTTAAGCACTTTTCAACAAGGCAGAGTCACATCACTAAGTCTTGACGAGTTAAATAACACAGAATTTTTTTCAGCATTGATGATGTTTTTCTTTTTAACAGGACTGAGAAAAACCTCTTTCAGTGATCCGGTAATAAATGTGCAAGATGTGCGGCTAGGGAAAGCCTCACTGTTGCTTATTTATCATTTATTGCTGCAGAATTTTAAGAATTAGGACTTGAATGTTTTTTTTAATACATCCTTATGATTCAAAGCGAAGTGTTCACATCTACAACTCTGAATTGATGTATGTTTGTACAACGTCCTCTTAGACAGACACCGTGTTTAAACATAGTTTAGACATCATCGTCATCCAACTGTTTGGATATGCTAAATACTGGGGTGAATCAGTAATTCGTAGAGGGACTTTCTGCTGGGCAAGTGTGTTTCTTCATTCACAATGTCTTTTTTCTCTGTGAAATAATTAATTATTCTTTAATCACATTCATTAAGAGTCTCATCAATTCATTACCCGGGGCAACGCAATTTAAATTCAATGTTTGATAAAGTGAGCCTCGAAATGAGTCACGACATTGTGAAATAGTGTTCTGATGGTGGTTTTCCAGAATCCAATTGGTGGGTCAGCAACATTCAGTGTCATTGTTTTAATTACTCCTCAGCTGCATCAAATCCCTCCTGCTTTTCAGATCCCCACTCACATCAGACTCCAGAGGAAGTGCTTGCTCTCAATGCAGCTGCGATCATAGCAAATATAAAACTCCAAAGACAACTTAGTGCGAAGAAAACACCAAAGGGAAATTCTGAGGACTCCATTGCACCAACTCAGGGAAACACTGGTATTATTATTTCTCTCTTCGCCTCATACATAGTTATTTTTCACAACATATAAAACATTGGTCTTTGTTACGATTACCTGAAGATGTTGCAAGCTCAACCATTTGTTTCCACCGCTACATCGTTGATTGAATCAATACTGATACAGTGAAATTCCTTGGCTCCCACATACTGTGCCTATTTGATTCGTATTCAGAAATAATATGTCACAGCAGGCCCAGAGGGCGGTTGAACAACCAGCCACTTGCAGTCAAGCATGTAAGACAAAACCAGGTGTAAACGAAATGCAAACCATTGGATTTTCTTTGTTTTGGTGGTGACAGATACATGTGCGGAGCCTTGTCCTGATCAAAGTCCAGTCCAGCAGTGCAATCGACCACATGCTGCATTTGTTCCGCTGAGTCTTAACCCCAAAAGGCCAACTGAAATGTTTTCTCTACAGGTGAGTTCAGGGGCAATTAAAAAACAAACAAACCAAAAAAAAAACCAAAAAAAAAACAAACAAAAGCATAAAAGGACAATTTAATCCTGCAAATGTAAAAATGAAGGAAATAGACATTAGTTTACAGGGGACTCTTATGATGTTATCTGAGATCACACAAGGGCAATGAGAGGGACTGACAGATTTATACCAGCTTTGGATTTTTTAAATGGCATGCCCCAGGACAATATTTTACAGGGAGTGGGATTGGTTGGGCTTCCATGTTTCTTCAAAGAATGTCAGTGTGTTTCTGGTTTTGTCAGGAAGCGCTGCAGAGGTCTCGACCTGACTTCATCATTCGCTCCCAGGGCAGAGTGCAGGAGCTGGAGCGAAAGGCACAGGAGAGGAAGCAGCAGGAAAATTCAGCACATCCACAGTCTCATACTACTCTCAAGCACAAGGGAGCCCTCAGCACCCGGACCGCCCCTCTGAATGGTACTGCACACGGACCCACCCTCACCTGTCCCATCCACTGCACTGCCCATAAGTGCCTGTTGTTATTTCCCATATAAATCTGCAATACAAAGAGTACAGGGGTAGATCTGTCAATATGTGACCTTTTTCACAGCTCATACCAACATTTTTGGGTCCAATTTGCTGATAGGTAACATTTAGCTCAATTATGCAACACATTTCCATGGTGTTTAGCTTGAATGGATGCTAACTCCACCAAAACCTACTGACACTCAAAAATTCTGATTAGTCAGTAGTTTTAGAGGGGTAACTACTCTATGACAGACAAGCACCACATTCAAATTCTGGACTACTTCTTAGCACAGGAATTACTTCACATAATTGCATGAAAAAACAAAACTAATAAGTAAAATCACATGAAGAAAATATGGGAGAAAGAAACTGGATAGAGAGAAAGAGAACTGAAACACCCGATTAAGATGAAACTAAATACAATGAAAGTGACTCGACTAAAGATATGAAACAAATAACTTGATTGCATTTAGATATACAAGTGCTCTTCAATTGAATAACAAGCTTTCAAGATGATTGCCAGCACTGAATATCAGGAGAAATAATTCTTTGACCTTCAGATGTCATTAAGCTCGTGGTGCAGTGTTCAGCCTGATGAGATTTCCACTCAAAGTGCCAAGCTTCACAGCAGACAATGAAGAATGTAAGGATTTGGGAGGGGATTTTGCAGCTCTCTCTGCCCTCTACTGGGTGCAACAAAAGGATCCAACATAGAGTCAGTGACAGCTGAAAGAGATTTAGACTAGGTCACATCATTTAACTAAGAAATTCATCACAGTTCATCAATCACAATAGATTTTTTTGAATAAATGCTCATTTCTTGTAAAATGTTGACACAATGATACTTTATAAAACTTCCTTTAAATGCTGATAGAAGAAAGATAGAAGCCCTCATACTATTCAAACACCAGAAAAAAAAAACAGATTGATGTACTGCCATGCTTCTGAGCTTTCCGACTCAATCATCATTGTTTGTGTGTGTACCTGTGTTTGTGCGTGCGTGGGTGTGTGAATGCACTCATGTGTCCAGATAACCTTTTCAAACCCAGAGATAAAGTTATTACTGGCAAAGAGATGCATCTCAGATCCAAGCGGTGAGTTCCATTTCATTCTCCGCCTTTGCATGCCGCCAGACACTTCTCCTCCCCGGGCCGATTCATCTTTATCTCTTGCATCACTTTCGCATGTGAAGGCAAAGCCTGTATTGATGACATCTGCTTACAAAGTATGCTGTTCTTGTTTCTCTGCCAAGACTTTTGCCTTACTTTTATTTTATTTTTTTCCTTCTTCCAAACTTGACTTGATTGATTTATTTACTGGCAGATCCCAATTATTGATTAGGAAGATAGGTTTGACTGTGGATGTATACAAAGCATTGTGTTGAATTCATTTTTTGATTTCGAACTGAATGGAAAGTGACTGATTGTGAATGCATCGCTCTATTAGACAGCACATATGTTTATATATGAAAGGACCTTTAAAAGGGTTGTAGGTGGCTTAACTCTTGAAGAACTATGTATTTCGATTATGGCTAAATTGATATTGCTATTTTTATTTTCAACTGTCCACCATTAACTGTCATTTGTTCTACCAGCACACCTTTTTGGTACAACACAACCACAGAGTTGAGGAGGAAAAAAGATGAGGAGAAAAACAAGGAAGCGTCCTTGAGCAACAGACAGCGAGTTGAACTTTTTAAGAAGGTGATTCTTTTTGTTTTTATTGTACTTTATTATCTAGATTATTCTGTCATTGATACATCGTACGAAAATATTATTCTTATACGTCAATTTGTCAAAGCAAAGATAAGTGAACTCTCAAAATCATTCAAATCCAAATAATTTGTTTAACCCACTTGGAAAAAACCAAAGTTTCCACAGTTGTGTCAGGTTTAATTCCAATGATCTATGATTTATATTGGGCATGATACAAACATTCTCAATAAAGAGCTGAAACTTGCTGATACACAATATACAGTATATGATGGTGTAGGTCATATGAGTGTAGTTTGATCATTATGCTTTTGGGGTTATCTGTTAAAATTTAATATTCCTCTCACTCCTGCCAAATACAATTTCCTTGAAGTGGGTATGTTAAATAGCTGATTAGAAATGATGCCCCAAATCACAAAACACATGAAAAATAAGGAATAAATCTAACCACAAAACAGCCCACCCCAGAGTCTAGTATTTGTCCGAGACATAGCACAGAACATTAATTGTGTGTATGACCCACAGGCAATTGAGCAAGTAATAGCACACCTTTCTCCTACAAGCTCAATTAAACTCTCAAAAGGGGTGAAACGTTTTGCAATTATGACCAACACTTAAGGGCTTCAGTAATAATACAGCTTTACCTCTATTCACAGCAGTGCAGTGACTGAACGTAATAGTGCCCACCAACTCTTTTGTGCTTAATTGAAAAGGCTGGCATTGAGTGGGACATACCGGGATGAACTTTAAAGACACTTATAGACAAACCAGGGGGTGGATGCTGTAGGGCGTGTTCATGAATGCCCTTCTTTTATTTCTAACTAACTGAGAAATCCTTGTGCTGATTCTTTTGTTTAGAAAAACAGATTAGAGCCTTCATCTGCTGTAATAGTGCCCTGAAATAGGAATTCACATTTAAAATCTCATATTTGTCAGAGCTAACCATTCAAGAAGAGACATCTGTCTATAATAAGTGTAGAGATACATGAATATTTTCCTTCAGTGTCAGAGGGTTATGTTTAATTTATAGCATATTTCCAGAGAGACATTATAGAAACTCTTCAGACATAACAATGGAAACAATGCATGCTTATTTAAAAAAGGATTCAGATTCCACTAAATGTAAAGTTTGCTTGCAGGCAATGAGATTATTTTTCCACTAGAGGTCAGTGCAGTCAAATGTTTGTTATCTTCCTGCCTTATGAGACAAGCTGACCTTAAAAATACATCAGATTTCATTGTGTAAAGTGGGTGTGGGTGTTTTTTTTTTATTCCATCATCAATAATTATAATCCTCCACCAAGCATTTCTTTTGTGTAATTGTCGTTGGTTACATTCACCATGCACCCCACACTCTTTCTCTCATTATGGAGAAAAAACACTGAACATGCTCATTGTGCTGAGAGTAAGAGGCCTGTGTCCCTCAAGGAACAAAAGGCCCTTCAGTGGCAGAGACAGCTACAGTGTCAGTGCCACCATTCAGCCGTGCAGGAGGCAGCTGCTCCACCCACACTGCTGCTGGGGCAGATAACAGGGGGGGAATAGTGCCTGAGGATCCAGCAGGTTCAGGGAGGCGAGCTGGTGTGTGAGTGGGTGGGTGAGAGGACAGTAGGGACCAGGTTTCACCTTAGTTTGTTTTGCTTTTTTGGAGGGGGGGTTTGTTTTTGTGCATAACTGTGTGAGTCACAAGACTTGAAGAGCATGTGTGTGTTTGCCTGGATTGGAAAACATTCCCAGTGCTTTTGTTCGACCTACTCCCATAAATCTGTCCTAATGAGTTTAGTAATCAGATGTTTCTGTTTTCTTGTTCTAGAAGCTGTTGAATCAGATTCTGCAAAGGCACAATAACTGAATGACTGACAACAGATGAAGATGATGACGTGACCAAGTCTCCAGAATTGCATCACAGATGGAAAAAGTGAACTCTGTCCTTTGATTTCGCTGAATATGAGTTAAAAATATCAGTGTAGGTGACAATATAACTCCAGCCTTACCTCATATTTAGCTCCTGTTTGTTTCTTTAATTGCATTCATGTTTCAGATTTTGCCAATCTTTGAAAAAACCCAGAGGCTCATCTCCACTCAGTTGCAGCCTTAATGAACAAATCAGAGAGACCCAGTAAACCTTTGATTTACCCGAGAACTTTAAATGAGATATGCAAAACAAAATCTTGTGGTTTTGAAAATAAGATGGCTTTTCAGATGGTCCCATTGCAAGACTCAGTCTCAGGGCCAACTGGGACAGAGGGTGCTGCTCTGCCCTGCCACAGCTGGAGCCTGATTCATGGAGAGAATTTCTCAAATCCTCATTGGGCAGAAAAGTCTTTGACTCTTCTGGAGACGAAATGAAAACCAAAATGAAAAGAAAAAAAACAGATTACCTCTTTGACTCAACTGTCCTTGGCACTTTTACAGCAACATGTCTGAAATGAATGTATGAAATCATGTCTTGGTATTCTGTTTGTGGTTGTAATCAACTATGAGAGGGACTGATATCCCTTTGATGGAACATCTGCATGTGTAATGCATTTTGTTTGTCAGTGCTATGTTGTTTTCACTTGATTACAAATTGCCTTCCTCTCTAGAACACAGAGATGCAGACTAACCTCTCATTTCACAACAAAGCACTGATGTCCTCACAAGGCCACTTTCACATGATCTCATGTGATGCGAAGCAGTAATACAAGACAAAATTATTCATTATGCTCCACAGTTTTGATCTGTCCTCATTATACAAAGAATAAGCAGACAGAAGCCTGAAATGGGCTCTGCTGTTATTCAGTGCCAGCTAGTAGCCGTAAGAGGGAGGAACGTGACCTCTTCTCACTGGAAATGCCCTGTTAAAGAACAGTGCTGGTTTGAATGGAGCTTCTGTCCCGGTCTTTGGCTGAGGGTGGACTGGGGTCTGCCAATGTAGATTTAGATTGTTTGTTTTGATCCAAAGTGACTGTGATGGAGCTGCCCATAAAGCTAAAGTTTAAGTTTTGGAAAAATAAAAAACAAGTCAAAGGCTCTTTTCGTTACCGTTAATTGTTATTTTACTCATTAGCATTTGAGTTGGAGCCCTTTCATTGTCCCGCCGTTTGTGCTGATGTCGTAGAGAAGACAGATGATTACAATGGCTGTCTTTTGTAAACCTTATTTCATGTCAGTGCATATTCATGTGTGGGTGAATTTGGACAGTTGGAGTGAATTAATAACCACCCGTGGTTTATAATCCTTCTTCCTAAAATGATCAAATTTAGAATAAGTCAATTATAATCAATGGATTATGGTTGAGGAACATTATTTACTGTGTGCTGTTTCCTCGTTTTAATGATTATTCTGCTGGACTATAGTGTATCTGCTGGTCTAAGGTTAGGGATGGTTTTCTGTGCAATGTGATGCAATGATGACATGTAACCGAATTCTTTATACTTCAACTATGTATTTTATATTTTAATATAATTATATGTATATTCATGTGAGTTGAGTTGTGATTTCTTTTTGTTAAATTTACTGTTAAATTGGTCCAAAGTCCAATATGGATTTTTTTCCAAACTAGATTTGACAAAATAACAGAAATGAGTAGGAATAACTTCCATAAAGGTGAGATTTGTTATTGAGCACTGTATGTCCTTGCGCACTAACAGAAAGGGTTAGAAATTCTTCTGTTTTGCCACTGGCTACTCTCTGGGCCTTATCATCCTCCTCCCAACAGCTTCTGAGCAAAAGATCAGCTCTTTGTGACATTCATGTCTAGTTCCAGTGAAACGAGCATGCAGGAAAATCAGTACTCTTTGAATTTTCTTTCATATTTGAAAGAACAATGTTGATTAACAAAGTTCTCAACATTGGGACGGTAGGCTGCAAACTCTAGCTCTTCTTTAAAATAATGGGAGGCAACAATATGTGCTGATCTGACTTTACCTGAAACCTTCATGCTGTGAGTGTATTGAATCTGAAGTGTTATGCTGCCATTAAAAAACACGGCCTGAGCGTGGACATCCACCTGTTTCCTGCCTGACTCTCATCCTGACTTGGACGGCCATGCGGTGCATAGCAGAGGGCAGTCACTGAAGAGTGTAACTGAGCAGAGCTGGAGTGTTTTAAATGCATCACACATGCTCATTTAATCTTTTTGTGCATCACAGTCCAAGTGGCTCGGAGTTGTCAGCTGTTTGTAAGTCCTGAGTTCAAATCATGTGTTCAAAGTGAAACCACAGTCTGGTGTGTGCTGTCTGTGCTCAGAGAACAGAGCTCGGAGCCATCACATTCAGCTGGCTTTGTAAATCTGCATTCATTTTCACACATGCATTCATAAGAGCATCTGTGTGTGAGGGCTGCCTGGGCTTTATTATTCAAATGTACAGAGTGTGGGCTGCTACAGACTGTGTGCCAATCAAGCTCACTGGGTGAAGCTCGCTAAGGGATATGAGAGACAGACCGGAAACGCATTGCTTTCCCTTCAAAATAAAGCACCCCAGGCTTTTAAAAACAATTACAAATGGTTTGAACAGAATATTAAGTCAACAACTTTGTTTTAAATTTGACAGAATCATCACGACTAAATATATCCACCAAAGATCCTCCACTAAAGATCCACCACTCAACAAGTGCTGATGGTGTATGGATTGGCCGGAAGTACTAAAACAGACAAACATACAAAAAATCATATTGAACCGGATGTAAAATTTGAATTGGGAATAAATTGAGATCAGCAGCAGATACTTTTGGCATTTTTGACTTAATTGTTTTCTTTAAACAGCTCATATGAGATCCAAGTAGAATAACCTTCCTTTTGGTAACTTTTCATCTAGATCTTGTAGTAATATGCATGAATTTTTGTAGGAACTATGTAGAGTGCAGCACGCAACCCGGACCTATATCTGTGTAACACACAACAGCGTATCATTCTGTTTGTCCCCAAGACGCCAGTAAAATATGTTCAACTCCTCAATAACGTGTCCTCAATGTGCCTCTCCTATAACACATAATACTTCAGATCTCACAGAGAAAGCAAAGTAAAAGTAAAAGCAGACAGTGATTCTTCCTATTAACGTGTAAAACTATGTGTACTACTTCTTATAGTCAACGTTTGTGTTTTTCTTTTTATCTTGTAACAGAGAAAAGCACAACAATTCGTTTGTGTACAAACATATTGACATCACGAGGTTACTGTAGAGGATTATTTTGAAGGGTCGAAGCGGACACAGTACCCTGTTTGTTTGTGGAAACTTGACGCTGCTCGGTGAATGGCTTTAGGACCCCGCGGAGCGTTTTTATTGAAGCACATGGTCCCCACTCACAAGACAACACCTCTCGTCGGTAATTGCCCCGGAATTGATGTCATTCCGGTGGGAGACTGACACAGCAGTGAGGGTCGGGTTGGTTGTGTTTTTGCCCCTTTTGCCCTCAGTTGCCACTTCCCCGCGCGCCGCAGCCAGCCGGTGACTCCGGACGTCTCTGAATGGGGAAAGTGCGCCGAGCTGAATCAGCTGTGATCGGGATTTCCGAAAGCGCCTCTCACACACTTGATCACATTTCAGGAAGTCGTTTTGTATTGTGGAGGAGAGTTGGGGGGTGTGGTGGTGGTGGTGGTGGTGGTGGTGGTGGGGGGGGAGGCTGCTCATCAGCTGTTGCCGGGCTCTGATTGTATGATGGTTCGCGCTGCAGTCGAACAGTAAAGACAGTCCCGTCCACGCTTCAGCCGGGCACCATGAACCCCGGGAGCCGGAGTCTGAAGTTTGTGATTCTGACAGCACTTCAGGTTTTATCTGTGTCCCTGTCGGTGTGTGACAGCCTGCTCTCCACATCTGCTCAAGGTAAGAGCTGCATGGGGACATTTGTATTTGCATTTCCTTCTCCATCAAAGATCCATGCGCAAAAGTAGTGATTGGATCCTCTTTTTTTCCCCTCTTCAATAAGTGCACATTTTCCTGCTCCACTCCGTTCTGTTCATTCATGTCCCCCCTTTTGGCTGTTTTGGGTACACCATGCTTCATGAATGCCTTCATTAGTACACATTAGAAATGCACATTTGGGCAGAATGGAACATGTTCTGCGTAAACAAGCTCTCCAAAGCTGTTCTCTCCAATGGAGCTGAACAGTATGTGAAGAACCAAGCATAAAATTTTTGTTCACAGTCCACCCAGTGTGTTGACCTCAGAGGAGAGCACAGTCTGTATAATTGATGATGCTGAAGCTCTCTCTGGTGGTCACTGATAGCACTGGATGCATACTTTAGTTTTTCAGGGCACTTCAATCACAGGCCTCCTCCAGCTTTTTCATGTGCAGATGAATTCCAGGGTTGTTTTAGTGGCAAACATAAAATAAAAACTCCCATTGTTGGTTTGAACCGCAGTAGTCAGGTAGAAATTGTACAGTTTTTTTTGTGTGTGTGTGTGTGTGTGTTACTGACACCCAAGCAACAAAATGGAAAAAGAGCTGCTTGGGAGCTCTGGGGGGGGGGGGGGGGGGTGTTCAAATGTGATGTGAGCCTGGATCTGTGCTTGTGTTTGTCTCATGCTGTCTGTCCAACCCCTTGGGGCCGGGGGGCTCATGACATTTAAGTCACCAGTGCTCCACGCCCAAGGAGAGATTCAACAAGGATGCTACACACAGTTTTAGAAACGGTGGTTAGTGGAGGAGCTGCTTTCTGATTTTGGTGTCTTCCAAAAACTTTTTCCATCCTAACCCTAACCCGAAGTCACGGCACCCCAGTGTGTGAATCCTAGCAATTAATTACCAGCAAGAGCAAATGTGTAAAAATGGGACTGAAGCTTGAGGAGGTTGTTCATTTATTCATCAACCATTCATCATCATCAGAGTCCGGCCTTGATGCATCTCTCCCATGAGGTCAGACTCATCATGGCCATCATCGCCAGTTCATTTCCACATGTGGTGTGTGATGGGTTCTGCAGGATATTTACCTACTAGGGGGGTAATTTACACTGATTTAGATAAATGGATGTGTTTCTTAACACCCACATGAGGTGAAATTCAGAAGTGGAAAATAATCAAGCTGTGTAAAATGCACAATGATGGCTGACTGATGTCAACTTAAGGGTGGAGTTTCTCTCTCACTCTCTCTTTTTTTTTTTTTTTTTGGACAATGTTTAGATGAAGCTGTTTATGGGTTAATGAAAATAATTAGTTGCAGCCTTATGTCATGAGTAAAAATCATTAGAATTCTCTTACAGGAGCATCTACTTTGTCTCCTGCACTTCTGTCTGCAGCAGAATCCAAATGCTGAGAAACACCCTTCCTTGAGTGTTCTTTTTAGTTTTCCCCTCCTGGTTTGTCTTGTGCATGTTTCTGTCTTAACTGGGGATCATTTGTGAATGATTTCCTCCGATGGTTGACACACTTGGTGACAGCCAACATTTACTAGCCAGCTGCACTGCTTCAGCCAACATGACTGTCTGTGCCTCAAGCGCTGCATGCAGCTTGTGTGCTGCACGCTCAGATTAATGAAAGTTGAGCTGAGAATATATTTTTGGACTACAGTAAAACATTCCTTTAGCAAACAGTGTCCTCCCCCAGAGAGACATTATCACCATGATGTGACCCATCTCGAGTCAGAGGCACTTAGTATCTTTTCAGTCTGAATGGATTCTGATCTTCCAGATGAGCGGTTCAGGATATTTAAGACCCAGGAGGCTGGTAAGAGGAGTTGGCCAATATGTGGTTGTGCATTAAGACAGATTGATCAACCAGTTTCTTTTCCGCATTGGGTATATTGTTATAGGAGGGCGGGGGGCGTTGCAGGACCTTACCCTACATGTGTTGTATTAATTTCTTTGAAGCTGCTTTGGACTCATTTGACCCCCACCCTCCTCTCAACGAAAGCTTAACACACGGGCTGAAACCCGATGCTGCCTCTGGATTTTCTCACTGGAGACTGTCGCGGCCTGACAGGTCATAGTTGAGCTCTGCACGCCTCTCTCCTGAGCTTCTTCACTGTTGTCTGGTCCAGTTGGCTCAGATATCTCGAGTCAGTGGGATAGTTCAAGTTCCACTCCAGCAGTGTTTCACAAAAAGAGTCACTGACACCAAATAAGCCTGCTCCGGTCCATTCTTGTGCTTCATTTTCACCACTATTAGGTGTTCTGTAATTAATATTCATATTTCACCTTAAACCTGCTATTTTTATGGTATTGTTTCAGCATATTGTTAAATATTTCAATAAGACAAATAACTATTTTCTGTTACCGTTTTAAAAACTATACAACAGCAGCAAAAAGATAAAAAACAGACTGATAGACCTCTTCACAGCAGACCTTTTGACCTGTCACAGCAGGAAAAATGCCATCAACAGCATTAATATTAGCACTTCTAGGGCTCTGCAATTGTGCATGTGGTTCACTGTAATGGCCCACTGGAGCATTTAATGGGACTGAGCTAATGTTATTAGTTTCACCTGTGCTTCTCAGGCAATGACAAGCCAATAAAACGAAAAGCCTTTTTAGGGTAACAGACTGTTCTCTCTGTTCTAGCAGACATTGGAGCAACATTAGTGTCCATTTACATACATCCAGTAATCACTTCTTTTAACTTTGGTTTGGTCTCCACCAATGACTGAGATTGTATGCTTTCTTTTTAATTAACTTAAAGATGGCTTTTATAAGCTATAAGCTTGTGTAATATTCACCCTCATCTCGTCTTAACTCAGTTAATCTATAACTTTTAGGCATCTGATCATTTGTAAATGATGAGATAATGTTAACAATAATAGCAATAATAATAAAATGAAGCCTATTTTTAATGTTTACTAATCACCTCCTGAATTTCATAAACCCCTAAGCAATTTTAGCAGATATCTTGCTTCACACATTTTAATTTGCAGGAAACAGAAAATGCAGTTTTCACATTGTTCATGTTAATTTATTCATCTTTTTTCCATCTTGGAAATCCTGTCACTGTCTACCTATTTATATTTCTGGCAGCTATTGAAACAAACAGTGAAGTGTAGGTGGCAGTAAGCATTAAGCATCAAGCATTTTATGAGAATAGGAACTAATTGCAATTCCAGATTAACACACTGTACAACACGGTGTGTCCTAAGGGAGGCATTACCTCGTTTGACTACATTCCATGCATACATGCAGTTATTGTCATCCATTGAGATTTGAAACACATAATTTCATGTCTAGCTACAGATAATCTATCTTCCATACTCCATCCACCCAGATTTCACTTTCCTATTCTGCAATGAGGAGGGACCAGCCAGGCTATGATTCCTAACAGTAAGACATGTTAACAGGAACATGACAGGTCACCTCACACATGGGTGAGTTTCTAACAAACTGGTCCCAAGAAGGTTCTGATGCTGCCAGTTGTTTTCTCTGAGTTTCTCTCAGTTTCGTGTCACAGATGAACCTGTGATGTGTTTTTAAGTGAAATAGAACAAGCAGCACATCAAACAGCCACACAGAGACAAAAGTGTCAAGTAAAATGTTTACCAATTCAAGATTGCTAAATGTTCATGCAAGTTGTTTTCAGGTTTTCGAATGAATTTCTCAACATGTTCTTAGTTTTGTGCATTATAAGATACAGGGAGCTACAGCTGAAGTCTTTAAAACAGTTTTGACTGAGCAACTATTAGACTTTTTTTGTGCTTTAAATGTGTGCCAGACATGTGCGTCCTGTGACAGAGAGCGCTTCCAGGGAGTCTTCACAAAGCTCTACTCCAGAAGCTGAAGCCCACAGGCTCCGTGCCAGGCAGTGAGCACAGTCTCTGCAGCCTGGGGGCGTAATGGTGTTACCCAACGGGGGCCCAACAGCCCTGGTTTCTCAGGACAACATTAACCTCCTGCTGAGCCAAGGGGAATTTTTGCTGCAAGACCATCTATTTCCCATATAGTAATTATGTCCTCACAGCAAGCCAGTGTGACAGTGAGTGCGTTTGGTGTGAGAGACTATGTGCACACAAAAGAGGTATTTACCAGTAGAGGGAGTCCGCTGTTAAACGACTTGAATGTGACCCTAAATATGCTCTAAAAAATTGTCCAGTAATAAATCCAACCATTAACAGCTCTCATTGCTGTGAAGTTTGACACACTGCTACCTTATTAGATTTAATTTAAGTAGACCCCCCTTTCCAGTATGTGCAGAATCCTATTACCATGATGTCACCTGCAGGCTTCTCCATTTCCTAGTGTACCCCTCAGGGTGTTGACATAATGTAATAATACCCCAAATGGGTCAGATGTTTACTGTGGAGTCAGGCCAAGATTACCAGGCACTTTTCACCTTTGCTCTCTAATCTCTAAGAACCGTGCACCGAGAATCAAGTCAGAAATCACAGGCAGCGAGGTGAAAATTAGTCAATGAGGTGATCAGCAGAACATTATGGCCTGCCTCTGCGATGCTTTTCTCTTATTTATTCATTATTTAGGACTGCACTTACAAACTGCCACCCACAACTGATACATCTTTGGATAATTTTTTAAATTTGGTGATAAATGCTCTCCAAAAGCTCCCAGTGAAGCCTTGAAATTGCTTCTTTTGTCTTAAACAGCAGGACCAAAGATATTCTTGTATCGTGAGAAAAACACGGAGAGAAGTAGCAAATCCTCACCTGCAAAGATTCGACATTTTTCTTTGATCGATAAATACATTTTGCCTGCTGGTTAATCAAAACAGGCAAAGTTGGCACCAAGCCTAGGAAATAAGGGATTGGTTTAAAAAAAGAAAGAATTCTCGTCAATAACAACAATAACGATTAATCACTGGCCTGGACAGGATGAAGACGAGAAGGAGATAAAAAGAGGCAGTGGAGTTCATTGCTTTTGTCTTCAAGGTCATTTATGAAAGAGTGTCGCGTGATGGATCGTTCTCCCAATGCATCATTCATCAGTCTATTCCCAATCACCATTCTGTTTGAATTATCTTAATTTGACCACTGTGATTGGGGATAAATTGAGCTCATGAAATGGCTGTCAATCAACCATAATTAAATGAACAATGGCCATAAACCTTCACAAAGTTTTTCCCTCGTGGCCTGATGTCAGAACCAACTTTTGGCTCATAAACTTGGATCTGGATCACGTCCGCAACTCCGTCAGTGCCCTGATTAAAGCCATCTCTTTAATCTGGATAAAAATATCTGTGGCTACATGAACTTGATAAATGAAAAAGGGACGTTTTTATGAGATTTCTCTATCAAAAAAAAACCCAAAACTTTCTCATGGAATCAGGGAAAACCTGTTTTTTAAGTACCTTTTTTTTTTTGTGTCTTGGTTGAGTCATAGTTCTACTTCAAACTCATTTTTCTTTGCCCTAATTAATTCCTCATGCTTTTATTTCAAGCTCATTCCCACCCTGAGGTTTCACTGGTAACAAACATTGTCTACACATGTCAAACAATGCTGGAATCCTCTCAAGTGAGTTTCCTCCAAACTTGTTTTTGTACTGTTCGAGGGGTTTTGCGTGTCAAAGGCTCCACTTCAAGCTGTCAGAGGTTTTGTTTTCTATTTTCAATCTGACATATTTTCAAGATCGAAGAGATTTGAAGCCAGCTTGACTTTGGGGTGTGTCCTTGTCCCAGCGATCGGACAAGGTCGACTGTGATCGGGAGCGCTCTTTATTAATGTGTGCACATATGTAGCCTGCATCCCATCTCAGCAAGGACCTGCACACATGTTGGGGGCACGGCCTCATCAAGTGTGCAGATGAAAAGAACAGCATGCCATTTGTGTTGGAAAAGCATGCACTGTTATGAATACATTACTTCATGGTTGCCTGTCAAGGAGTGAGTTGCGGTCGGTTGCGAGAAAGCAGGCTCTGGGGTTTAATAAAGCCGAACAGTTGTTGATTTGTTTTGGTAGAACAGAGTGAGGGTTGGAGCTGTGAAAGGGCAGTAAGAGAGGACGTCGTGAGGTCTGCGAAGAACCGAGAAAGTTCATCTGTTCCCCGGGACCAGCAGCCATCTGTGTGTGGAAAATGCATTTATTTGGGAACTTTTGATAAAACCAGTGAATGATTCACTGTGAAATACCATCAGGAACCGTGCTCTGCCCCAGAAAGCACAGATTCAGTGAGTTTCATGGCAAAACGTGGCTACGTGTTGAGGTTAAAAGGGCCCCCAGTTTTGTTGCAAACTGAATGAAATAACGACGCCGAAATATTGTTGAAACAAGTATGAACCTGGCACGCCCTTTTTGACGGCATATTACCAAATCAGCACTTTTCGTTAATGTGTGATTCAAAAGTCCGATGAGGTTGAGATGATCAGAGCCAATTAAGAAAGAAAACAAGGCAATTTTTGCATAAAATGTTGATGCTATTCTCATCTTTCTCGTGAATGACAATCATTTTGCCTCTAAAACAGATAAAAAAAAAAAAAACTTGGAAAAAAGATTCTTTGACTGAAGAGAAGTGATAGTAGGCGACCAGAAGGCCTTGTTTTGAGGGATTGAAACTAAAATGTTACCCCTCATCTGGACCAAAGGTTCCTAACCTTTAGCCTTGTGACCTGTTATAGACAATTAAAGCTCAATGCTGAACTCTCATTGCAAGTTTGATAGTTGGAAGCTAAACACTTGTCTGTTTATCAAGAAAAATGCCTGTTGGTTTGCAGAACCATGCACACCGTGGTTAGTCTGTATATGCTACACTGCTGTTAAACCTCCAGCTAGCCAGTCATATACAGTACTGCAGTATGTGACACAACAAAACAATGGTTGAACATATAGCAGTAAATAATGGATCCGTTTCTTTTCGTAACAGCGCTGCTGGGGCAAGCAAAATTTAACTTCAACTTTATTCAGTCATCTGCCTGTATCGCATTTCAGCCGTGCACGCCGTGCACACACTCACGTTCCTGCGTACGCAGACATACAATCCTCCCACCTAGCACTGACTTTATTGAGGCAATATAAATGGCACAAGCTCTCCTTGTGTACACCGGAGCATAAAGGGAGCTGATGATGGCCAGAGCGCTGCTTTATTAAGACCTCTGTTTACGCTGCCCTTTATTGAACATATAAAAATGCTTCAGGTTCTTGTCCCGCTTTTATCGCTCCCTTAATGCTCCTGGTAGCTCCTATAACATTATATCTAACAAAAGCCACTTACACGCTGCTCACACCCCAGCCCCGCCACCATCCAACTTTACTAAATGTCTCTCCCAAGCATGTGGAAAAGAAATGAGCCTGCAGACTATTTCCACCAGTATAATACCATTTATAAGTGGGGAATTGAACCTCATAGCGCACCACATTAACAAAATGGTTATTCACTTGCGGACTTTGAAGTCAGGGTACAAAATGCCACGCGGTTGTGAACCTCTTCTTCAAAGCTGATGTGGAGCACGCCACAGAGAAGCCGTTCCATCTGTGTGTGCGTTTGTGTGTTACCAGCATATATCGGCCAACCTCAATGTGGACTTGACCTTTCTCTGTAAAAAAAACTCCTCTCTGTTGTGTTTATTCATCTTCACTTTTCTCCAAGGTTGTCATGCGTTCCCGTACTCAGCATGCCCACCTCCCCCAGACGGTGCGGTTTTCTAAGACTAATGAAGGCAGGATGCTTCTCCTGCTGTTGTGTGTGCACATGTGTGATGCCGTCCCGTCCTTGCCGGAGCCTGCTTCTCATCATCAGGCTGGAGCTGAATGAGGACTGCTGAGCTGGCCACCTCTGGCACTCTGCTATCAGCTGGAGCAGCTCTGTGATGAACTCCAGAGTGGTGGTGGTTTCCTCGGAGGAGAACCAGAAAAGCTCAGCTGGGGAGCAACATGTCTGACCTGAGTTATTAAGGCTGGATAGTAATCAGACTCAGCAATTCAGCTGGGTGAGTCATGTGAGAGAATCTCGGGAAGGGAGTCTTCGAAAGAGCCTTGAATCTGCTGGTAATAATAATAAGTGATGAGTGCATCCCCCTGAGTGTGTTTGTATGTGTTTGGAGTGGGATTCGAAATTAATTAGGAACAAAGTATCAGTTTCACGACATATAAATTATGATCAAAACAGACGCAAGTTCTCACCAGTCACTGACATCACCCTCAAACTAAATGTGATTCCCTGCTGCTTTGAAATGCTTGATGGAGCATCAGTGGGAGGGGGAAAAAAAAGCAAACATTTGATTTAGGATGTTTGCACTCAAACAAATGATACCAACAACCCCTGCTGTTTTAGTAAGAGACCCAAACTCTGAAATAGCTTCCCTACTGTGGGGACCTGATTACTGCAGGAACCCTGTTAGCAGTGTCCTCCGTTTGCTTGCCACTGTGTTCTGCCTCTCCATCCGCTCATGGTATATTTTTCTAAGCTTTATTTATTTTTTGCTTACAACTGGCAGGTTCTTTTAGAATAGTGGCTTCTTGTTGTTTTTTTTTTTTCTTTGTACGCTTCTTTATCTCCCGACGAAATGCTCTGAGACATCAATATTGGATTTAGGGACGAATGTGTTCTTAAATGACTGGCAACAGAGCAGAGTTTGGAGAAGTGTAGCCGTTCGGAGGCTCAGTTAACACCCTGTCAGAACAGAGAGCGGGGAGATAAAAGCTCGCTGGGAACAATGCCCTGAAGCTGCGTCTAATCCCTGCACTGCATCCTGGACACTGGCCCTGTGTATTAGGAGTTATCACAGCAGCAGCAGCAACTCGAGCTCCTCTTCGCTCAAAACTCATTTCCTGAAGATTTACGCAGCTCGAGGGGCGGAGGGGGTGGGATGAAGGGGTGTGAGGGGTGGTTACGGTTTCGCTACAGGCTAACATTTCCTCACTCTTGATGTTCGAGAGTGCTGATTAGTGCTGTTGTCTTTGTGTCTTTATGGCAATGGAGACGGGCTCCAGCCTACGAGGAGGAGGCGAACATATGTTGTGGAAATGGCGGGGACGTATTGGAGATGGCATTTTGTCAGACTGGTTAATTGTACGTTATGAAAAACAGAAACGTTCAGAGATCGTTATTTTTGTTTTGTGACACTGAAAACCCCACCAAGTACTCTGTGATTTTGTTTAAGTGACATTTTATGTTACGAGGCAGCTGCGCTGTCAGGTTGTGTTCTGATGCTGCTAATGAACACCAGGCTCGGGCCTTTAATGACGGGAAAGAATTCATTACCAGTTGTGTTTGACAATGAGTGCAGAAAAAGTTCCCATTTGTTTGTTTCCACCAAGATGGACACGGTCAGGTTTTCCAGATGGTTTGTTTTTTTTGTTTGTTTTTTTTACAGTAAAGGACGAACACTTTGAAGTTTTCTCTGTATTCTCACAAATTGATGTTTTCTGTCTTTTTTTTTTATTACTATTACTTGCAGGGAATCTGTTGAACCCAACTTTTCAACACAGACCAACAACAAAGCAGACACACTATGGGACTACAGTACCTCTTCAGCTCGTTGGACATGACTGGAAACCAATCAGCCAGCTCAAATCCCAGGTGAAGGAGAAAATAAAAATCAAGTTTTTTGCTTGGCTTCTTGTTTTCAATTGTTATTTTTTGGAAATCCAGATGTCATCAGTGAGGATAGAGTCATAAAATCTTGTATTGATATTAATGGTCCCCCTGCAGATCATCCCAAATGATTCAGATGGTCCAGTGCTGCCAGATCAAAACACATTTTCATGACATTTACTTTTAGTTAATAAAAACGTCCACCTCTATACACATGATCATCTGCTCCCCCAGGGCTTCTCTCGATGCAGCAACATCAGGCTAAAAATTTGGACATGGATTTTCATAATCCAAAGATTTTGTTGAACACGTTCATGTACCCAAGTGAGTGGACCAGATGGATTTTAATTGACCCTATGACCATTTATTCGAACACCAGCTTCAGAGGAAAATTTTATAATAATGAAATATTTTTGTCCGTTGTGTTATATGTGGGTTCAACGGCATGGCCAACATCTGACCATGAACGATGCAGAGGCCACATACAATGCTTTCGGTGTAAGCTTAATTTGAATGATTGAAAAAAAAAAAAAAAAAAAATTCAATTACACTGTTTTGCAAATTTGCAAGGCATTCACGGACCACAGGCTGGAACCGCTGCTCTAGAAACCTTTCAAAATAAGGGTTTACAGTAAAGATGTTGCACAATCATTCAAACCTTGATTGAGTCACAACCAAATTAATTGCAGAGTTTGGTTTGTTCATGTTTTGCTTACTCTCTTGAATTTACAGTTGTGTTTTAAATGTGAAGTACATTGAAGAAAACAGTCTTGGATCAATAAACCATAGTCAGTCTTCACGTTGTTGGGATTAAGAGTCAGCTAAATTCAAGTGTATGACCTCAAACACTCTGGCTGAGATATCGGTCATTGCTCCTCGTGATATTTACAATGCAGACAGCTGTAGCTTGTCTCACAGTGGAAGTAAATTTTGCACGACTCACTGGAACATTAATGTTTGATTTCTGGGATCTTTGGCTTTGTTTGGTGTTATAATCCGAGACTTTATAAAAACAAGCGGTCAGGCAGACTTAAAAAACACAGCTAGAGTTTCCAATTTTCGCTATTAAGTGAATTCATTGGTGGATTAACTTGTTCTGGCTTAACCAAACACACGAGGTGCGACGAGGTTTCTCTGATCTTATTACCGGAAAAATGAAACAAGCCCTCCCGTCAGCACACAGAATACCTACAGTAACTACTCCAGACATACAGTGTGCTATGCATATTTTCCCTGCGGTTATAAAGTTGTCATAAGTATAATGCATAAAACGAAGATAGAAAGCCGTTTGAAGAGAGAATATCAGGAAGTTTAGTCCCACTTGGTTTGTGCAATGATACTGCCTAAAACCGTGTTCTGCTTCCACATCCTCTTATGATCCACTAGACATTCTTCTCCACATGGGGTGATGGATGACTTAACCCAGAGCTGCGCTCTATGCCACGGCTGACCCAGATTGAACTGTGTGTGTGTGTGTGTGTGTGAAATGTGTTTGTGCGTGTGCTATGCTGGTGATATGGATAATGTGTGCAAAGGATTTCTATTTTTTAGTCACTTTAGTTTACTTTTCCATGCCTGAGTGAAAGCACAAAGCACAGAAGAAGAGAGCCTATGTGTGTGTGTGTGTGTGTGTGTGTGTGTGTGTGTGTGTGTGTGTGCATGCACATGCGGACACGTTTGGTTGCACAGCATGACTGAGAGAAGTGATATATGACTCTGTGCCACTTCATCTGACTCTAACAGACACACATGGCCTCTCTCAGGGTTACGAAGAGTGTTGGCTCTCATCAGGATTAATGTCAAATGGAATAAGAACATAAGATAATCCTCTCTGCTCTTGTTCTAAGATACAAAGTAGCTTCATAAGGATTTCCAACTGCACTCATTGGTTGAAAACAGCTTTCTTGCATGTTTCCTAACAGTGCTGGGTGGCCCTGTCAAAGTTGTAGCTGAGCCATCTTTCCTCAGTGAAAATGCAGCCTGTCTGGATCCAGGAGTTATTGTTTTCTCATCTCCCCGTCTGTCTGTTGTCTCTTCAGAGTCACCCTGCATCACTGAAGCTCCTGATTGAAGCGGAAGGTGAGCAGCTGCTCTTGGCTCTGGAGAAAAACGAGTAAGTGGTCCCTCCATTCATAATCGGCCATAGCTTGGAACTGAGTGCTTTCTGGAGTACAAATGGGTGACATATGCGCTGCCCAGGGGCTACAACTGGGGCTGTAGCCAAGCTGTGTGCTACACATAACAGTCAGGGAAGGGAAGTCTCTCTGTTTTGCTCTGCAACAGCGGGCATGGCAATGTTCTCTGCACTTTGTTGTTGTTGTTTTTTTTTTTGTTGTTGTTTTTTTGTCAGAGTGCTGAAACAAAGACTTGAAAGACAGAAAGTCCTGAATACATCAGCCAGATATTGATGAAAACCGATATCTTCCTCCTTCTTCTCGCTCTATCTTTTCATTTGATCTATTGGTGTAACACAGGGGATGAGGAAGCTTTGTTTGAACATGGCACACACTCACCTCTTAGTAAGATACTATCAAAACACGGTTTGTCAAAGGACTGTCAAGGAGGGGGGAACATCATTTAGAAAGGGATCACGTTATCGGAATAGGTACACTTGGACATAGATGTAGCTCTGTGGATCTGTTTGGAGGAATATTTGTCATCTTTGAATTTTTACACCAGGGCTGAGACCGAATGTGGCCTCTGTCCTCAGAGTAGAGTGTATTGCTGAGAAGAATGGGACGTGATTGATGGAGCAATGTTTTCCATCCAGCTCTGCTGCCACACATGAGCAATCAGGAACAAGCAGAGCTTTCTGTGAGATAGAGAGAAAGAAGGGCGAGGGAAGCAAAGGGAGACAGTGGAAGGCTTTTTTTTTTTTTTTTTTTCCCAGAGTCAGCTATGAATCTCACTTGTTTTCCAGACTTAATGTAAATGTAAATTCCACCTGCAGACTGTGGGACAAAGCTTTCAACACCAGCAACCGCAATTTTATGGCTTACCTACTTTTAAAATATTATGATGGGAAATCATCCTCAGTCTTTCTGACAAATAACATTCCTACTTTACACAGGTGGGGATTTTGCAAAGCTGACTTGCAGATTGTCAAATTTTCACCAGCCCCGTTTATAGCAGGGAAAACATTTCATCTCAAAATAGGGACTACATTTTCCCCTGTGATCAGCTGCAGTAGAAAAACGACTTAGATTCCCATGCATTGCCTGCATGATCCTCACCCAGCATGACCGTCATTCTTGTCCAACAGCATTAAATGTAAAGTAAAATCAAAACGAACCTCCAAATACCAATCCGTCAAAATTTACTGGCAACAAAATGTGTCAGTCTGGAAAACTTGCTGGCAAAGCATTAAGTTTTCATTGTCTGTCACCTATTCATGGCATGTCACAATGCCGCAAAAAGGGAGCTGCTACACGTGTGACACGCCTAATCGCGAGCAGCACGAGGACTTGATGGGGACGTGTGTCGCTGATTGAGTTTGACCTGTAGACCAGTGCAGCTAAGCCAGAGCTGAACCTGCTGTGGCTGACATGAAATGAAGGTTCCTGTCTGAGGTTGCTGGCAGACTGGCTGCGTGCTGCTGATAAAATCCAGTTGTTCAAACAGAGTCGGCATCTGCAGAGGAGGGGGAAAAAAAGTGTGGTCCAGAATGAAATGATTTGAATCGCGTTGGTAAATATCGCTGGCAACAAAAGGGAAAGCGAGGTGTGCTGCACAGCTGAGCATCACCATCTCTGAGGTACACTTTGAGTGCGTCTGAACTCACATCACCCCTGCGGTGTAATAGAGGGTAGAAGTGGTTACCTAAGAAGGCTGGGGGTGTATGAAAATTTCATTGCAAACAGCTTGAAATAATTACAGTGTTCTTTTTTTGTTTTCGAGGAAGGATCATTACTTACTTGTTGCAAAACCAAAGTCATCTTTTGCGTATTAAACGGCTCAAGTAAAGGCCAAACACAATAGAAACACGTCTCTTAAGTCCCTGAATTTTGGTAGTTTGGCTCAGTGACTGATGTATTATGAGGGTTAGAACTTTGATATTATTTTCTGTGTTTAACCTTAAGCTTGATCCCTGCTCTAACAGTGATGGCCCCATAAACCGAACTTCTTTTTATAAAATCCACTCAGCTTGAGGCTAACGTAATCACTCCTCAATGAACTACAAACTGGAGAAAAGAAAAAAAAAAAAGCTTTATGGTACAGTCTGTGAAACTTAATTAAACTTAAATGCAATTAAGCAGCTGTATATTCTTATACAGCTAATACAACTTATACAACTAAATTTTAGATACTCTTATCTCTCCCATCTTTTGGTCACCAATTCTGCTGAGCTGTCACATACCATCAGCCCATTTATCGTAAATCAGTGACGCCCACAGGGACAAACAAACTCAAAAGAAGTTCTGAACTCTGAAATTCATATTGTAGCAATTGCCCTTATAGCTGCAAGTGACTCTCAATCCAAATCATCTACGGTGATAGAAAATGGTAATGAAATGTAAACGTAACATTGAAACTGTTACCTCGTCTTCTGGTTCCACATTTACCTTAGAAGATGTTGGCTCTGGGATGGTGAACTATGACATTTTGTAAAGTCTTCAACACCAGGAAAAGAATTCTTCATTGTATCAAGTGTTTGTGGGCAATTTCTTTGGTCCATCTGCTTCTTTGGCACTAACGGCTGCAAGTCACAGGAGACACAAGCGTCAAATATAACTACACTGCCCTTTAAAAGCAGCCTGTCGATGGGATGGAAAAGGCCCCCGCTGCCTGGAGCAACATGTCAGCTATGTGAAGTAGAGCTTCAAATAAGGTCCTCTCCATGAGGATAAATGCTGCCACTTTTGTGCACCCATATGTTGCTGTTTCTTCAGATTGGGGAAAAAAAAAAAAAAAAACTGTCGTGAGAAGATTTGTAAGTTGAAGACAGTCATCCAAGTGCTTTAGATCATAGATTTTTGAATATGAACAACAAATCAACTTTTTGCATATGTTTGTGTGTGTAAGACAACAGGTCTGATCATTATCAACTGAAGCCTCAGAGGAACTTGTCAACAACTAAAACAGACAAGACAAGAGCATGTTTTATAGATAGTACCTTGATTTTGGTTGCCAGTATTTTTGTATGAAATGTATTTCTTTGATCATTAGCTCTGTGGTTAGAGTTGGAGAAACGGTGAAAGAAAAACCTTAAAGTGCACGTTGATGTTCCAGCACTTCCTTAGTGAGGAGTCTGAACTCGCTGCTATAAGACAAACAGATAAATCTTACAATACAGTTCAGTGTCAGAAGTTATTTAAGAGTGTTTGATTAAAATGAAGTCAGCAGCATGTTATCCTCCTCTGACCACACAGGGCAAAGCTGTTAACCTGATGGAGCTCCACGGTGCTGCTTGTGGAAATTAAATGTTAAATGAAGGTCATTTCGGCAGGTTTTTATGAGATACAGATCCTCCTGCCTTTCACTTTCAGTGTTAGTGCAGTTATGTAGCTTATCTCGATAGACAATGTTCAACGATTGATGTCAGGAAAAGTTTCAGTTGTCCAGTTGGAGATAAACCTGATGGCTATCATCTGCTGTGCTGGGCCTAAATCATCTGTGAGTGCTTTAGTTTGTGTAACTTTTTTTTAAACAGAAGCTTCTAGTGGCCTTCATACCTGTGAAATAGAACTGAAACTATTTAAAGTGAAGTTCCTTTATTAGCTGCTGAGGCTGGACTCTGTAACGTCTGCTCCCAGTGAGTGAGCTGATGTGTGTGTGGTTTAATTTCAGGCCTTTAAAAGAACTTTGTCTTCCTCAGGGAGATGTATATGATACATAGTGTATAATGTACGTCCATTCATTGGTCCATATAGCTGTATTCATGTCTTTTCTTCATCTTGTGCACACGGACCCTGGTGGGGGTGGTGGTTGAGCTTTGACCCGTGGGTATGCAACCGCTCCGGACCAGGCTGTTCTAGCAGCTCTTGCTGCTTTGTGGCTTTGAATGGGAGGCCTCCAGCCATATCAACATGAGTCCCATGATGAGCAGACAGCATGCACTCTATCCATGTTTCCTTTTCAAATGGACTGCAGGATCACTGAAACGAGGCCTGGGGCTTGTCAGCTGGGCGGAGGCTGTTCTTGGTTGCCTGAACTTGGGATTTTGTCCCATAAACGCCTTGGAGGTTTTCCATCAATCTTTTGGAATCTTTTGTACTGCGAGATGAACAGACACAAAGGATCGCATACAGATGTACACATACACACATTTTAATCTGGCCTTTCCCCTGGACAAAGGACAGACGGAGGATATGTTTCCTATCTCTGTAGTGTTTGGAAGAATAGTCAAATTCAGCCTGGACAGAATCCAGACACAATTTGTCCCAGTTTGTGTGTTTTGTTTTTAGGATGTTATTCGACACCATATCTCAGATGGGACTGCCTCTGGCCTGTGACCTGTTGCTTCTTTCAACGAAGATGTCCTTGTGCCTCAGTGAAAGCAGAGACGGGAAACAGCCTCTCCTGGGGCACTGGGCAAACATGAAGGTTAAAGATGCCGCACAAATAACCAACCCTTTCTGAACGGAAAAAAACCCCCCCAAAAAACAACCCATCCCTGTGACCTCGTTTGTTGACTTACTGTCCATGATTGCTGAACCACACGCAGATTGTTTAAGGAAGGTCAAACCCTAAAGACACCAATGTGTGTCAGATCCTTCCTCTTCTCATTAAGCCAGGCGTGAGACGAGACATGTATCAAATCCTTTCCCAACAAGATGAAAGTCTTTTTCTCATTTGTGTTTGGAGCTTTCTCAACTTAAAATGTGTTTATATACGTCTGTAATAACTACTTAATCATATTTGCAGGATAATGTTTCTCAGCATGTCATGAAGATAGTCAGTACGCTTTCTTTCTACAGCTCCATCTCTTTTCTTCAAGGCCAACTCAGCGCAGATGTTTCACCGGTAATATAATTTTCATTGCTTTCAGATCTTAGTTTTAAATTTTCAGCACTTTTTAATTACTTTTTATTAATTGTGAATGTGAAATGTATGACTCATTACAACCTTAAAATTGTCATTCATCTTGTGTTAACAATTTTCTGATGATTAATAAGTGATTCGTAAAAATAGAAACGCCATCTTGCTAAGGTCCCGTCAAGTACTTTGTTCCCATAGTAACCTGTGAGCCAAGGATCCTCACTTCCTGTCGTTGTGGAGCTGGAATGAGAAGAAGTAAATGATGGATAGCAAAATGTGAGAGGAAGGATGAAGGAGGAAAGAGGAAGATAATGGTGGTGATTTTATGTCTCCACCCACCCAAGGTGTTAAAATCTGAACGACATTATGTGCTCCTGTGATCAGTATGGAGGCGGCATCTCATGATAGCCTTGCCCCAAATCTGCAACCAGGTCAGGACAGTAAACGGCTTGTCCTTTGACATTTCAGCTGACCATTCCCTTCGCTAACAGAAATGTATAAACAGGTGGGCCCTACCCGATGGCATGGTGGTTGGGGCGCCTGCCATTGGCACAAATGCTGCTAGCATGAGTCCACAGTTTGATCCTTTGCTGGCCAGATTCTCCTGCGTTTAATTCTCCTTCTCCCTTTCTCTTGTTTTCCTGCCTGTCTCCACTAACGAAGACACAAAATTATCAATAAAAAATAACTTTTTGGAAAAAAAAAAAAAGTATAATCAGGTATAGTGGGCCAACAGCTTCATCATTGTCCTGAGGGGCAGAAACAGCCCGATCTACTCCCTGTTCATTTGTTATTCTGCAGACAAACACTGACACAGACGCACATAAACACAATTTTCTAAAATTCAGAAGGATCCCTTCTGAGGTTGACTGTAGCCTTTGTACCTTCCTTGTTACCTTTGTGGCTGCCAGGTCATGATACACTGTGATTCATTAGTTTCAAAGACAAGCCTTGGAATTGGGCCCAACTCTGTCCGAAGCACCTTTTAACTGCTTCCTTCCAAAGGGATTTGTTTTGGAGGGAACTTTACTCTTCTGAATTACCTTTTCAGAAGCTGGAATTATTTCCCAGCTTAGAGCAGTGATTAATAAGATGGACCCCCCCCCCACTCTATGTTCCTGATTAATTAGGAGGCTCCCAGTAACACCGAAGACCTCCAAGAATGATTTCTCCCTTGCCTCAGGATGGAGTAGATGAGATGTAAATACATCTGTATTGTTGGAAAGTTTGTGTTTTTTTGTGAAGCCTTCCATCCCAACATAACCTTTAAACTAACTTCAAGGCGATGCACAAAGCATCTGAATAAGTTAACTCTAATGCAGAATTAATTCCAACGGTTTAAAATAAAGTAGTATTCAATGTCACAAGCTTTTTTTTTTTTTTCATCACATCAGCTGTGTTGTCACTTGATATTGAAATGCATCTACTCAGTGTGGTATGAAGAAATGTAAAACGTCGAAAAAAGCTTGACCTTTGAATGATGATGTCTGTCTGTCTGTCTGGAGTTTGCTGCAGAAAAGGGAAAGACTCCCAAACTGGTTATAACATCACAAAGCATTCGTATCTTTGTATCTCTGTTAAACTTTAGAAAGGCAAACATGCAAGTATACTCACCATAAGCAAAAAAAAAAAAAAGAAAAGAATGAATCTCTTTGGCTTGTTAAGACTTTCTGTACCTCACTGGGGTTTTCCTCTCTACCCTGAGTCCTTTTCCAGATGGACTACAACCAGTAGACTTATTCCTCATCCTCTCTCCCTTCACTACAACGTCCCAAGCCAACTTAAATCTACAGTCAGCTTTTCATCACTCACCTCTCCTTCCTGCAGACCAGGATGCCCTCTTTTCTGGTAGAAGCTTAGTTTTGCATTATACCACACAGTTTGATGTGAAATCACACATTTATTACTATTTACTCGTATGCATCTTGTTCACGGGAGCCCTGATGGTAGTTGATGAGGGGGCAATAAATTTCTTTTTTTTTTTAAACACAAGGCTATGAGCAACCTGTCGGAGACCATGTGAGCTGGGATTTAATGCATGCTGCTGTGCTGAAGATTTCAGAAAAGAGGACGGTTGTCTGCCATAACAGCAAACACAGAGATATCTAGATAGCCCTCATCATGTTATTTTCCATCATTTTTATGAGTTATCTTGCAGGAGTCCTTTCTTGCAATGTTACGGAACTGATGTGGAAAAAAGGTTTTGGTGTGAAAGTAAATGCTCCAAGGCTGAACAATGACTTGTTTTACTATTTAATGCCAGCCTTTTATTTTAAACACGTGCCAATGCGTCTTTTCCAGATAAGGTTGCATAAAGAGTAAGGAACAGAGAGGATTTTCTGGTGTAGACTCGGCCGTGTGTTTCATTTCCATACCTTTATGTCAAACTAATGGAGCATAATGTCGCCATTTGCTACGATCCTTTTTAGCATATTCCAAACAGCTGATAAAGAGTAAGCATGCATTATTTTATTTCTTTCCAACTCTCCATCTTTCTTGTGAATGTGTTCAGACAAATTATTTTTCTCAGCCATGAGCATTGACAGCTCGTATCCACACGTCTGTGCTCTTTACTCCGCTGCAGCTCGATCAGACGTGGCATTTAATTAACGGCATCACATTTTATTTAGCGTCACTCTGCTGAAATGATGAGTGAGATTGAGATGTAGATAGAGCCCTTATGTCGCCTATGTTTTGCAAACCAGGGATGGAGACCTCATCACTGACATGCTCATGGCGGTGAAGTCAGTTGTGTCTCTATGATTATTTCTACAGGTTTTGTTCAGTGGTCTATAATTTATTCATTTATTTTCTCATCTACTGGCTCTATAGCCAAGTTGTGCATTCAGTCAGGTTGTCTAAGTCAGTGTTGTAGTGCTTAGCACAGCACAATTTTGCATTTGAATCCCAGGCATGGGGCCTGCCTGTGTGGAGTTTGCATGTTCCCCACAGTTGTGTGAACGGTTATGTGTCTATATGCCGGCCCAAGCGACACTTTGAACTGTACAGCAATGTACCGACTGAATAAATGCTTTTTGAATATTCCCTGATTCAACTCCAACTCCTTTACCACATCTGTTATCTGTTTTCTATCTCTATGTCCACATTAAATAAAAACCTAAAGAAATGCCCAAAAAAACCACTTTAAAGATCTATAAACACAAGATATTCCTTTGCACACTATCATAAAATCAGTAATCATGAAATTTTCATCCTGCAAACAAACGGGCAAACAATATTTTCTGGTGTGCTTACTCATATCGACTATTTGGTAGCAGTTTAGGTTTCAAAATTAAAAAGGCAGATCAATGAAAATTCATTATGATCACATTATTCACTACTAACCTATACCAAACTTTTCTTACTTCAGAAAAACAAGATTGTAACATACTAATGTGAATGTGCCCTAGCAAAAATGACCAGATATGCCCATGAAGATACTGGGACACTAGTTGCTTCAAAAGAGGAGGATTTTCTCACACTACAGTCAGTTTTAGCTGCTACTAGCCAAGGGCTCTCCATCTTTGTCTTTCTTTTGTGCGATCTTTCCCTCAGATTATTCATCTCTCTGTGTTTCTCTGGCTCCCAGTCTTTCCCTCTTCACCTATTTAAGCAAACACTCGCCATAAATTCAAGTGAAATCTCATTTTCTCAAGGCTCTGGGGTGCCAAATGGAATAAACAAAAGCAGCCAAAGTTTTTGACCTCTGTGGCTGCTGACCATAAAGATAATCAGTCCGGCTTCACAGTGCTGGCTTCCATCCTCCCTCTTGACAGACAGACAAATAGATTTGCTGCAGTTACAGTGTGAGTGAATGTCAGCCGGGAGGGAACGCTCACTCAGCTTGACCTCCATCCTGTTCTCTGGGTTCTCACAGTCCACTGACCTTCCTATGACCAGCTCTCTCTGCGTGTTGGGTCACTGACTGAGCGAAGAAGCCACACGTGGTCATCACTCAGATGGTCAGATTTTGGACTGAAGGAAGCCTGTCTCTTTCAGATGATCTTGCGGAGCCCCCCTCCCCATCTTTTGTCGTACACATGCTAACGCACAGCTCTTTCCTTGTGAAAAATGAATGCTGGATGGAAAGCAAAAACGGCATCCGCTCCAGTTTGCTAGCGCAGCAAAAACACCAGCAGCAGTTTCCTCTTCTTGCCCTAAATAAAAAAAGTCTTTCCTCTCCCCAAAGAAACTCTGCTGATGAACATCTCCAAACATGGAGAATCCATCTTAATTTTTTTCCTTTTCTGTTCCTGCTTTTCACTCATTTAGAATTTCAAACCCGTTCAACGCTCAATGGGATCCCTGTGTAGGAGTTGGAGTTCAGATACCTCTTTCATCGCTAAATTTAGCTGAGTGATAAAAGGAAATGGTGCAGAGAAAGTCAGAGACCTGGAGCACAGATTCTTCTCCTGACTCCTTGTCATGCAAAAAGCAGATGCTTTTCATTTCCCATCCCACTCGTTGCTAAGGGTACGACTCGGCGGCCCCTTGGTGCTGAGGGATGGACACACGGGGAGTAGACGGAGGCAGAGGAAGGATGTGCGAAGACTGTTTTTGCTCTGTCAGATGAGGTGTGAAGGCAGTCGGCCTTCTCCTCTGTCTACCTGCCTCTCCCTTCTTCACTTATTTTCTTTGCCGTCAGCAACTCCCTGCTGGGATATGGGATGCAACAGGGTCTCCACTTGCTTGCCCCTGTACTCCTCCTCACTCACTCTCACCTAATTCCTCCAGCACTGGGGGACGGGAGTGAGCAGCCAACAACAATAGGGACTGCCAGGGTTTGATAAAGAGGCTGCGGACGGCTTCGGGGTGCAGGGGCCCTGTGGAATTGAGGCCTGAGACCATGATACAGTTGGTTTTAAAACCATCAACAGAGTTTGGATTCAGAGGGTCAGGGGTCACGGGCAGGTTGTAAATTCATAGCGGCTTAAGCAGGAAACTGTATTTGTTGGCATGTGAGCTGAGAGAAGAGCTATATATTTATCAGGCAGCAGGAGATCCACTTGTAGGATTTAGAAACGTAACAACTGCTGTTGAGGACACTGAGGACATGCTACATTACTTACACTGAACATTCGAAAAGAGACTTTCCTTCAATTTTCTGACAAAATCTACATCAGAAGATCGATACTGATGGAGCTGGAATCAACACCTCCCTGTGAGATTTCAAGAAAGTCCAGCCACAAACTGACAAATGTGCAATCTCAATTAGATAAATTGCAATACTTGGTGAGCTTTGGATGTGCAGCTGGGCAGATTAGGTTACCTTCAAATAGTGGCAGACGACCTGTTTCCCTCCGTGTCCTGCCTGCGTGCTAAGATGGGATAAACAGCTGCTGCTGCTGGTTTAGTGTTGTACATGCACGTCTAAACCTGGGATTATCATCTGATTGGATGATTCCTCGTATTTTTAAAGTGAATAAATTCTCATTAGTCATTGAGTCAAGTGAATAAACAATTGAGTAGATTCAGAATTACCCCAGCAGAGCAGTGTGGAGAAGGCCCTTCATCAGACCTTCATGTGGAAAAAATTTAAAGCATGAATTGATAACATAGAGATATTATGGTGTGTGTGTGTGAGAGAGAGAGAGAGAGAGAGTGAAAGAGGGAGACTCATAACCACAGAATTAATATAATCGTGTTAATTGACCTGCTCTTTCATGGATTCAGTTCAAAATGTCAATGAAAATGAATAAGTGGATGTAAATCAGCGCCTTCCTCTTTACTTCTGCTCGTTGGGACATTGATGGCTAAAAAAAACAAACTTTCTAATGTTTTGCTTGTTCAGTGGATCACCTGAAGAGAGGGACCTTCATTCAACCCCTAAAGGGATCAGGATAACAAGATAGTAGGTTACTGGGAAATCTTTCAGAGAAACAGTTTTAGGTCTTCTGTCATCATCCACTGCCGTAATGAGTTTTAATGAATATAGCTAACGCATTTGAAATGCAGTTCATTGCTGAAAATGTTTTAATTCTTATCCAATTACAGTCCACGCCTGTTGAAAAAGCTCCAGGACTCTGACCTTGCACATTACACTAAAGATTTAGTTCTTTTTAAACGATTCAGTTGTTTTGGCTCATCACCTCCAACTCTGAATTTGTAATCTTTTCCTGTCTTTCATCTGCTAAAGGAACAAAGGGTCAGGGTGCGACCCCAAACACACCTAATGCATCCGCAATCAGACTTTTACAAGAACAAATGACATCACTGTCATTGACATAATCAGGGGGCTGAAAGACATGAAGGGAGGGGAGAGTAAATTTGTATGCAAGCCTTAATTGTGTGATTTCCCTTCGGGTGTGCAAAGCAGTGGCGGAGAAAAAGAGGAGGGCATACAAGTGCAGACAGGTTTAATTAATTGAAATAGCATGTTTTCTTTCTTTTTTTTTTTTTGTACGTTTAACTTGTGAAAGAATGATAGTCTTGATTGTTTGAAGTTCCCCAGTCGCTCATTAGTTCAAGCATGAGGTTGCAATGAATATAGATGCTATGCCTAAGCTACAGGCCTTGGGCCAGTTCTTTGCAAAGCATCTGAATTAATGGGAAAGCTTGTAGCTGTTGTATTAGCATGGCCCATCCTGAAAATGACTTTGAATTCACCCTGTCTCGGGTTCCTCCCTTTCTCAGCCTTAACCCACATAATGATCTTCAAAAAAAAAAATAAAAAATACAACAAAAAAACAGTAACAACAGTGAGAACTGTGTGATGCAATTAATTGTTTTGCAGCTGCATGGAAAGTAAAATTTTTTCACTTGGAATATATTCACATTCTTAGAGCATAAATTAAATCTGTGGGCTTTCAGTATTTCCTGATTTTACTACTGGCTAGAAGACATGAATATAGAAAAGGGTGTAAATTGTTGGGTTGTTTTCACAGAAATGATGAAAAAACACTGATAGTCTATAGTTGTGTACACAAAATTGCAAAGTAGTGTCTTTGTTATTACCCAGATTTCTATGGTAGAAAGTGGTGTCAGTAAAAACCTGGGTTTCTTGGTGGACCAGAAAATTTTGTTTCGGAGTT
This sequence comes from Remorina albescens, assembly GCA_034769265.1. NCBI lineage: Eukaryota > Metazoa > Chordata > Actinopteri > Carangiformes > Echeneidae > Remorina > Remorina albescens. Next base: position 5,447,756 of record CM068480.1, read on the forward strand.
TACAAAAATACTTGAGGAAAGCATCATAGCCCCGTATTTCTTATTTGAGTTTCCAATGCAAAATGCACAGAGAGTTGAAAACACAGCTGAAGAACTCAGGCGTGGGGGAGTGTTGTGGTTTGCTGATAGTGTTGAAAGAAAAGAATGTGTTGCATGATATATAAGCCATGAGCCTGTTGTATGTGAGGCACAGACACAATATAGTGGTGGAAGCAACACGTCTAGTGATGCTTGCATGTATACAACACACACACACTTAACCGAGCTCCCACAGAGATGCACATAAATCATGCTGGGCCACCAGAGCATGCACACAAGTAAGGAGACACTCTCTCTTTCCATCTCTCTTCCAAGCACACACACACACACACACACACACACACAACCAGAGCTTGTCCTGAGGGAGATGAAGAAACAGAGCAGACTCACAGAGCTCAGTCTCTGCCACATAGGAACAGAAGCCCTGGAGGCAGATAGGAGTAGAAAGCAGGATGAAGGATCTCCCCTCCAGTGATCCACAGCAACAAAGGCGATTTGAGAGACTGCTGCTTTGGCACCTGGTATAATTAGTTTCAGATAAAGATGTCACTATCCCATGCCACAAAAAAAGAAGAAGAAGAAGAAGAAGGAAAAGAAAAATCCACCTGGGAGAAACTGCCAAGATTTTTTTATGTCTTTATTTGTTTTCTGACCAATTAAATTTAATTGTTATCATTCGTCTAATTGCAAGCATAAGGGATATTTATGTTTCCTCTTCTACTTGACCTGTAATGGAACATTTTCAGTTCACATTGTGCAGATCAACTGCCTTTGATTACTCACATGTGATTACGTTTCCCCTTCCCCCTGGGATCGGTGATATCATGAGCTATAAAATGACTAAGTCTTTCCCTGAGAAGTAAAGAGAAGCTTGCCTCACTGCAAGTCGTCAGCGAGCGGAAGATAATGATTTGCAGGTTGATTGTTGTTATGGACACTGTTTGTCCTGTTTGGCATGTGCATGCGTGCCTGTGGGTGACAGACTGGGTGCAAGTGAAACACAAGAGAGGCAGAGGTGACGTGACATCTCGTGTTGACAAATAACAACATGCAGAAGAACAAAGAGAGATTTGACGCTGTGTAAATACAGCAGATCTCATCTGAGTTATACTTTTTGTGTACACAAATAGACAGCCAATGAAAGGGACTTGTAAACATGACTTTTTTTTGCTGGTCTTCTACCCGCTGTGGCAGAAATCTCATCAAATAAAGGCGACTGAAATTGCCGCTTGGTGAAAATTGTGGTCATGGTTATCAACCACTATCCACAATGAGCCTCTGCCTCAGAACCTTTGTGGTGGTTTAACAGAATCAACACCTTTTCCTCTCAGGTCACCTAATGGTGAGTGCTGGGTGGAAAACAATAACCACACATCTGTCTAAGGCCACATCCCCACTGGTTAGTTACATTTTAAAGGACTTATTTGTAAGTTTTGCTTTTGCCACATGGTCAGGGTTTGACAACCTGACCAGTCAGGTATATATATATAGTAGTATGTGGTATTATTTATAAAATATAAACCAATTAATATTGGCCATGCGTCAATTGTAAAACTTACAAATAGGTCCTTTAAAATGTATCTCTCTTGCTGTGTATATACCAGGCATCAACAGTTTTGAGCCCCTAAAATGGATGTTGACACCCCCGTTTACAGTATTTTTATTTTATTTATCATTATGATTATTTATTTATTTTTTAAACTTTTTTTCTCTTTACGCTGAACAGTGAGCAGAGATTATTTCTGATACGGAGCAGTTTCCTGTGGAGGACTCTTGAGCTGTCTAATTTGTACGTCTACACCACATGATCCCTTGAAATGTGAGCGTACGAACAGCATGTCTGTGTCCTCTTTGGCTGGTGATTACACCATCTTATGCTCAACCTTTCTGGCTGTATAATTCTAGTGGTGAGCAAATAATTGTAGACATGAAGGTAGCAACCAACAGACTTGTGTATCTCACTTAATCGAAGATCAGTGTCGCATTTCTTCCCTAATTCCAATTACCTTATCCATTGTTGGGGTGGTATTCATCATTTCGTCTCTGTAATTAGGATCCAGCGGAGTCATCCATCATGCAGACATTGCACAGAGATGACACTTTATTGATTTCACGGGGCATGCCTGGGCTTAACCACATCAATCTCAAGGTGACAGTCACTGCAATAATTGCGTGCCACCACTGCTAATGGCTACTCATTTTGACCATCTCGCTGACCAATTAACTGCCATGGGATGTCACACAGGTGTAAAGAATCATAATGAGGATGCTATGATGAGTTCACACCAGGACAAAAAGGCACTAGACCAGTTTTAATGGTGTGAAATAGCCATAAAAACCTTGAGTTTTTGCACTTTTCTGCCTATTTCACATTGTTGGTACCAGCCAAAACTCGCACTTACCCTGCTTCTGCCTTGTCACCCTTCCTGCTGGACAGTGTGTTGCGCTTAGAGCCTGGGGTGCCACAGAGCTGCGTGTCAGATCGCTACTGAACATGGCAGCTTATATAAATGAAGTCAAAACCATCTGCCTTGACTTTTGTTGCACTTATTTCCCTTTCCTCCCTCCTTCTTGGGCAGAAATCATTGGCGAGCATGCTTTAACGGGTCTGTTCATGACATGCTTCATGAAGACTGGGAGTTGCATTGAGCTCAGGGTAAGCAGGGGGAATTCTGCTTCTCTGCTCTACTTGGCACTGGCCTGCAACACTGCCTGATGTCAGACAGATCACAGCCAGGAAGACTGGCCCTCTTCCCTTGCTTCTGGAAAAAAATGTTTTTAACACTCAGACAAGGTTTTTTTTAGCTGGGGGCAGGGGCGGGGTTTGCACTAATGTAGGTTTTCATGCACATGAGCCCACTTTTTCCAAGTGAAACTGGGTTCTTGCCACTTGCCACATGAAAGAAGGACAACATTATTACTACCACATTTCCCATTGAGTCTGTATGTTGAAATGTAATGGACTAATTGGAGGTCCTAGATTAGGTTTTATGAGAAACATATTTCTTTGATGGTGATTTCATCTGCTCTAAATATTTATATTTGCATCTGTTCTAAATAACTTTCCATTACGGAACAGGACTTACAAGTGTTAGAAAGCTACCAGCTCTTTGGAGGCTTAATGCCTGGCTTCTCATTTATCATAGTTAACTACAAGATTTGTGCAGAAGTCCCTGATTAGGTTGTCTGAGTTTTACGAGACACATTGAAGCCTGTGACTGGGAAATCATTGGAGATTGATCCAGGTTGTATTTCCACCTATGGTAATGAAGACTATGGTATCAGTGTACTGACCGTAGCAAATTCATTCAACATAACCATTTTATGGATAAAAAAAAAAAAGAAGAAGAAGCTATAGTTTTTTGAGTTTTCAGTCCAAAAATTTTCAAGTGGAACAGCCAAGTTGAAATTAGATTTCTAACGTGTAAAGTCAGGGGAGCTGAAAATCCAAGAAGGCCTTAACACATGCACAAGCGGGGGTATGTGTTTATAATGTTTATGTCTACACAAAGCAGTGTGGACAGGTTCCTGGGTTGTTTGGGTGAGCTAAAATCAATGCAATGCATCGATGGCAACTGGTATTACTAACAACAACACTAAGCAGCACAAACGAGCTTCCAACTTTTTGTGGTGGAATGCGGTCAGCTCAGGTGTGATATCATTCCCAACTGAAATTGAGCACTGTGCAAACACTAACCTTTTTTGGAAAAGCCTGAATGGATACCCCATCAAGAAAGACAGGGAGGGAAGTTCAAAACACATTAGTGAGCAGTGAGTGAAAAATTGTCTATTATTTATTCTATGCCCGCACCATGGACAGGCTTGGCTCTGCTAGTTTCCCCCCACTCTTCCATTTTTGTACATCTGCTTTTAAGACACTTGACAACTGTTTTGCAGGGAACAGTTGGTTTCTCATAACACTGTTTCACATCCTCTTCTTGGCCTCGAATCGTATAATCAATCTCATGTTTTGCTGTCCTTCCAAAATTTGATCCAAAGTGTCCTAAGCAGTTTGGACTCTCCCCTCTCCTATGGAGAATGTGTTTTTATGACTGCGACTCAGGTCTCAGTATCTGTATGCTTTTAGGATGAGATTACATGTGTGATCTTGTGTCATAATTAATGAAAAGAAATAATCATTTAAAAAAAAAAAAATGTTACATTCGCATATTAAAGCATGACTGCCTGCTGGAAAGTTTGACATTCAGTCAGGACTTTTCTTTCAAGGTCATATGCAGCACAAACCTACAAATGAAACCTCCTCTTTGCTTTTGATTGATGAGGCTCTGAGTTCAATTCATCCAGCCTGTTGCAATTAATATATCACAGTTCTCCGTTCACTCCCCTTACATATTAGCAGAATAAACAAAGAAGCATGTAGCAGGAAGATGGAATTTGTTATTAGATCACCAAAAAGATGAATTTTCCCATTATTTAAATGGCCATGTTGTCTCCTACAACATACACAGGTTGTTTGTGTTTGTGAGTCATGCCATTTATTTCTGCATGTGAATCTATTTCATTTAGATAATACGCTCTGTAAATCCTGGTCTTATTTCCCTACACAAAGACAGACAGATGGGTTCGACAATATTGAAGAGGTACAACAGAAAAATATGAAAGTTTAATGTGGGAGGAAGGGAAGTGTCATTTAGTAGCTGGCACTCATGATGAGCTTGAAGTGACTTCATTCTCTTCCTGACTGCATTATCAAATCAATCTGACTCCTTTCCCTCACCTCGTATTTTATCTTTCAGAAAGTTATTTTCGGCCTAGAGACACGGTGACAAGATGTAAACATAAAAGCCATAGTTATGGGCTTTACATCTGTCTAACTGCTGAAGAGAAGTTGACAAATATTTCTTTTCCAGAGCTTTTAGCCAAGTTCTCTTTGTGACATTATCTCTTGTTGTGTCACACCTGCAGTTTTTGCGGTTGTTTGGGTGTCAGACTGCCTAGGCAAGTTTGGTGCCATGAACAGCCACGATGTGGCATCTTCTTGTTGACTTGCGGCGCTTTCCACCAATGCCGATTCACCCGTCAGTCTGTTAGCTGCAGCCCTGCTGGAGTGCAATTCCATTTGTAATACATTTTAAATGGGGGGCACAACCCCCTGTCCACTTCCTTCCCCCACGCCTCATTAACTTCCCACTGATTGATAAACAGTGAGCTGCTGCTGCCATGTGGGGCGGACGGCTGGTGGAATTAGACAAATTATATAGTTGGCTGGGGATAGTTCATAGCTCAGCAGGGATGAGATGCACTTTTTTAAACACACTGTTGTAAAGAGGCTTTCATGTTGTTCCACGGTACGGTTTTCTCGCATGTCTATTGTGCAGATGGCAGTTCTTCTTTGGTGGTATGGTTTACTCACATTTAATTTCCCATTTTAACATTGCTTTATTTGCATATAGCTCTTAGCGCAGTTGCCAGGAAAAAACTAATCTCGCAACACATGGCTGAGTGAGTTACTAGCTCATGTCAAGCTTATTCAGTTACAAATCCAATAGGACACCAAGGTCAGCATATGCAATAGTATATCAACCAAACATTGGCAGTGACAAACCTGTTTCTTAGAACTTCTGGCCTCTAATGCATTATTGATGGACCGTCCGCGACTTCATCAGTCATCTATTTTAACACAAATGTGGCCACTGCTGGCCCTCTCCGTCCTAATTTTTGCAGTTGAAAATGTAGAAAATTTGATGCCCTCTGTTGTAAGTTGCAAAAGTTTAAGTTTTTGTTCCTCTCCAAATGCAAACTGTGCAGGCAACAATGAAAGAATGATACACACAAGGGCTGCAGAACCAAGGTGCAATTTCTTCATTAAAACAGAAAACAGGTGACTCTGTTGCTCAGTTTGGAAGGGAAACAATCTTGACTTTTCTGCCAGTGTGAAAGCAATGTGTCGTGTGTGACACATCGTTGTTGGTTGACTGGAATTAATCCATGCCTAAATTGAGTTGTGCAGGGTCTGTTCTGACTCACCTTGCTGGTCCATTGAAGGATGGGCTGACATTTGGGATTTGTCAAACTAAATGAGCAGAAATCAGAAAAGGGAAATGTGTCCTCCATGTTAAATAGACTGGTGACATTAACAAATGTTTTTGTTGTGATTCACTACGATTTGATCAGATACCCTGGAATGAAATTAGTTGAATTCTTGCAGCGGCTGTGTTTCCTCTCCTTCAGCGAGACACTAACACCCTCTGCCACGCTCGTTCATTGAAAGTCACCAAAAAAAGTAACATATGGGTGACACATGGATGTCTGCACTATGTTCTTGTATACCCACACATACACACACTCACCACAATGGATTGTCTGTTGTGGGCAGATGTTGAGGTTGTGTGTCCGACAGAGTGAGCAGACCTAATTAAGACTGAAGAAACACATCATTTTATTTGGCGCTCTGTACTCTTGGGCCTGACTTTGATCCAATGATTATTACCAGCTCTTTGGCTGTATTGAGGAGTAGAGGGTGGGGAAGCATTGTGTCTCATGCTGACAGATCCCAAACAAAATACCCCCCCCCCTCCCTGGGTTGTTACAGCTGACACTCCCAGCCAGTTCGTCAGTGGTGAGGTCAATAAAAGGATCCAGCTGCCTGGTGAGGTTTGTTCCTACACTGAGCATTAACACCAGCCGACCTTCTGCTGGTGTCCTGCAGAGCAGCACTGTACATGCAAGCACAGTGTGTACAGTACATGGACACATAAACACCTTCATCCTCCATTGTAATCCCAAAAACAAATACACATGCTCATGCTGTGATAATCAACCCGCATCGCTTTATTGGATCTCACTTTATTTGTTAATCTCTCTGTGGTGTTGATCCTTTGCCCCACCAGCTTAGCATCTTTCCCTCCTCCGGAGAAAGGAGCAGTGCTTAATGACCTCTGGAAATGGCAGAAAGGGCAGCCAACATCATCGTACAGCTGTGCCACCTTAGAGAGTTAATTCTTTGAGGTTCCAGGATGGGACTGCACATCACCCCAAAAAGACTGAAGGAGGCTCTGAAAGGTGTCTATCTTTGCTGGCTGGAAGACTTGAACTTCAGCTTAACCTTGCAGTGGATCAAAATAAGCCACAGGACAAAAAATGTACAACAGAATATATCAAAGTAATATAATGTAGCACCATCCACTTCTGTACTGTTTCTCCAGAGGTTCAGTGTGTTCCAAACACTCATAGTTTCCCACTAAAGGGGCCTGGAATTGAAGATTTTACCATTCTCCTCTGTTTGCTTTAAAAAAAAAAAATAAAAAAAAAAGAGAGAGACAACATTTTTACACATCACCAAATCCAGGTAGGGCTGGATAACGTCACCTCAAGGATTAGTGTCTAATAAAGCCTTACAGAAGTGGACAGCTTTAACTGGTGACAACTAAAAGAACTGTTGTTTATAAAAAAAAAATATATATATATATATATATATATATTATTATTATGCTAATGATTAAGTTCAGTTCTGTGAGGCTGCACAGTGCTGCTTCAGTTAAAGGCTAATGTTAGCATGTTAGCACAAAACGCCGCTAATGTCCAGTCACACAGTATTGTAATAACCTTGCTAGTGGAGTAGAAAAATTGAGGGGGATTGTTTGAAAACAGGGAGCATGCAGGGTGCATCAGCCCTCTGTTTGTGGTGTGGATTTATTAGGTTTTCTCAATATAAAGTGTAAATGGATGACTTGATTACCTCAAAGGCTCACTTTATAGTGTTATTGATTCCCATCTGGAACTAAAAATGATTTCTGCGCCATATTCCTGTCAACATAATATCCCCATTCGCATTTTTATCAGATCTGCTATAATTTCCAATTGCTCATTATTGTGTGCAATTTGTAAGCTAATTACTGATCTGCCACATCACAATGAGTTATGGATTGATATTGAATGCTTCTTCATGGTGCATGCACATGGTGTGAAAGTGTTTTAATGGAATACACCACAGCAGCCTTCTTTTTTTTTTTTTTTTATCCATTTTCTTTCTTGATGCCTACTGCTGCTGGGTTCAATTTATGCACTCCCAGAACAGGGTTAAGTTTTAAATCACATCAGACTGTTTATCTTCCATGCAGGTCTGGAGGTGGTAGAATGGTCCAAGACACTGTGATTGATTTTTTCGGATAAAGTTCCTTAGGGTCATTTCTGAGTGTTTGTTGTCTTTGTTTATACCTTCCAGCGGGCTGTTTGCAAGTAACTACACAGAAACCCATTACCTGGAGGATGGCAATCCGGTCACAGGCTCTCACAACTTCACGGTATGCTTTAAACATTTTATTTTCTTTTATGTTTTTTTTTTTTTTCTTCTAATCAAAACTGAACCGGGAAACATATGAACTTCAATCTGTGATGTTTTCTTTATCACCCACCCAGTAGCTTTTATGAATGTTCACAATTTGCAGAACTCTTCTTCTTGTGAGCTTCTGCTTTATTCTGCTCCTTGTAGAGTTAGTGAGGAGAGAAAGAAAAACTAATGTTTCTGTTAGACCTACTTTTAAATCTCCTAGAATTGGGCACTCTTGCGCATAAAGAAGCCCGTGTAGGTGAGTGGGCCCATTTTCGTCATCTGCCAGCAGCTTCATATTTGATGAAATAAAAGGTGGACGGAGGTCAGCGAGCAGGCTCCTGAAAGAACAGGACAAATCTTTTATAATGGATAAGCTTAAAGTCCTCCCAAAATATATTTTCTTATACAGGTTTTCAAGAAAAAAAACCCCCATTTCATTCAGTTCACAAACTCATACTGACTGTGAAATATTCAGTTTCTATTGCACTTCATGTGGCTCATAGGCTACATCAAACTTTCTATATAAAATTCATCTGTTAAATATATCAAATCACTAACTTCTACTCCAAGACAGACAGCGAGCGCTCACACAGAGATGCACATACAAGTGTACAATGTCTTTGTTTTTTCTTTCTTTCTTTTTTATTATATATTTGTTCATTTCTTAATCAGTTTTACTCCATGAATTGTGGTATGTGGTGCTGGTTTGCTATTTTCTGTGAACTGTGCCACTGTTGACTATAAATGAATATTTCTCATCTTCACTGAGCTCAGAAGAAAATGTTTAGCTCTCAAACACAACTGGCCTTTGAAAACATTCTCCATGGATCCATAAATATCCTTCTCTTGATGGGTATTTATGAATACTGTTCTGTTGAAGGATGCTTATTTTGGTTCAGAGACAACATGGCTATTAGGAAACAACATATGTAGTACACTGTGATGAATGGTTATGATGTGGTTGTATCATGTGGAACATGATCTTCCACCTGCTTGTCTGATTTCAGGGACATGGTTCTCTGCTGGTTTGGAACGCAATTAAATCTCTAATTTGTGTTCCGATAACCAGAAAGCATAATAATAGAAAGCCTGTGAGGTCTGTGTACAAAATGCGTGGCCTACTTATAACTGAAAACCACAAAAAAGGAGATTAATGTAATTCAGTCATGGCCAACCCACACAGTAAAATGAACAATGTTTTCCACTTGAGACTGCTGTGAGACCGGAGCTGGACCATCGCTGGCTGGACTCGGCCAGCTCATCAGAATTGCTGCCATTCCCGAGCGAAGAGACAATGAAGAATTTGTTGCGGGTCAGCTCTGGGTGGATACAGTGAGAGGAGCTAACAGGTTTTCATCAGCTAGAATAACTGACTAATCAACATCAACTCATATTTTTGGAACCCCTCAGATTTCTGCCAATTTTCCTAATTTTTACATCAAATGACTTCCAAATGAGTTTGTGTCAAACTCCAATCAACTAATCTGTGCTACACCAGGTGGAAGGAAGATTTTAAAGTTGGATGCATGTACCAAAGGATCTTTGTCAATGACCTGCATCTACCTGCTCGGTGTTTTCGCAACCTGGAAACCAGCTGACCTCCCCTCATTCCTCTCTCATGACTACAGCCAGCTCTTCATGGGAGGGTCTCTTGGAAACAACCCAATCTTGAGAGACTGATCTGTAGTTAATTTATTTGTCCTGTCGGCAGGGAGGAGACTGATATAGTGATCTGGACAGGGGATCTAGAGGGTTCAGTTCTGTGTCAAAGGAAAGGTAATGCTGGGAGTGACTTCAACATGAGTCAGCCCTTCCTCCATTCCCTCTGTCTGTTTTACATCCTCTCCCTTTCTCCCTAAATCCATCCATATAAAATACAATAAATCAGTGCCATGTGCTGTAACAAAATCCCTTCTACGGGGAATCTGAATCTATAGCATGGATATTAAGGAGTTAAAGTGGAATAACAAATGCATAGTTATGATAAACAATATTCATGCTTGGGTTGGCTCCCCCAATAACTTGGGTATTAGTTATTAATCTTTCTTATGTCAGAACTGAGGGCGTGAGCACTTTCCTCTCTAATTTCTTTTTGCAAAAACCTGAGAAACAGAAAGTCTATTCCTATCCCTTATATCGATGCATTACAGTCATGATCTCATCAAAGAAATATGAGGTGGTTGCATTAACTCACTGTAATAAAGCCTCTCGTCTCCACACTGCACTACAATTTCATATTTCTCTAGAAACATCAGTTCTAGAGACGGAGACGCTTTGTTGCTGAGACTGGCTGGGGCTGACAAAAGGTTTAAGGCTATTTAAATAACCATTATTTGAATTTTTGCTGAAAAGTAAAGCATCTCAGAATCAACAACAGACTGTAACTGGGGTTAGATGAGCCACATCAGCCAGATAGAGGACCACGTCGGGTCCTGTCAGCTAAGATCCAAAATCAGAGGCTGCAGTTGGAACAGGCCCACTAACACCAGACAGAAAGAATAATATAGCCTGTCTGCTGAATTTGGATTTGGAACCTGGCATCAATAGCATGAATTTATGGACCTAACCTGTTTATAATTTTGTGAATGCAAGTGAGCCTACACACATATAAAGTAATTTAATTAATTCTGAAGACCTGAAGAGAAAATACTATTCAACCTGGTATTGAAGGAGGGTGGACATTTACTACCTGCATCTATATTTAGAGGTGGAAGAGAAGAGGGGCGGAAAACAAATTTCCTTCTCTTGCAGACGAGGGTGGCAAGTCGGACCTCACCTCAGAAAGGGTGTCTGACTGTTTGTTAAAAAAAAAAAAAGAAAAGGCACTGTTTTCAATCCAAACCAGACACTTCCTCCCCACCCTCTTGCTGCCGGGGCTGGTTCAATAAACATGGGGTTTCAATCTCTTTCGCTATTCCCTGCGCAAGCCTGACAGGCGGTCCATGAAAGCAGGTACCTGGGAGTGCAGCAGCGAGCAAAGATTGAGCAGGGAAATGTGAAACTCACAGATTTCAGCCATCATTAGCCTGTGGTGATGAGTGGAAATGGCTCCTGCTAACCCTGCAAAAAGCTATTCCCACTGAGCTAATTTGCCCATATTTCACCTTTACCAGCTGGGACTGGTGTTGTTGAACTGTGTTTAAGCCAGAAAAGGTTATATTTTTTACTTCACACTTCCATTTTTTTGTGTTGCGTTTTAAATCTTGAAGTCTTTTTGTTTGTGTTTCTGCAGGTAAATTGCTACTATCACGGTGAGGTACAGGGTCATGCCAACTCCGACATCAGCCTCAGTACTTGTGCGGGGATTAAGTAAGTGTGTGAGATGCTCCTTTTTTTTGCTTTATGGAAAAAAAAACCCAAATACAAACAAACACTGTTGTGCCAATAACACTGGGCTAATGCCTCTGTAATATAGTAGGCCAGAAAAGCAAACTGTGTGATAAAATACAGAAGCAGCCAGAAAGCCCAAAGCAAAAGCTTTATTCCACTAACTCTCCCTGCTGTGGTGACTAAGACGCATTAATGCAAGTAATACCCAAAGTCTTTTGGGAAAAGTTTGGGGTTTGAGTCAAGCTTTTGAGGCGCATGCCTAGTAACTTAATATTCATGTTATTAGCCCAGGATTTTAATCATATATTGAACATGAGACTTGAGTGTTTTTGCTTTTAAGTCTCAAATGACTCAAGCCTCAATGCAGTCAAATTGAAGTCAGCGGTCACTATTTGAGATTGAAAGAGACATGAGCAGCCAGACCAATCACACAGCAAATCCCAAACTAATTTGTAGTACAAAAATTAAGACCATTGCAGATCAGACTTTTACATTCATTCATTTTTGGCCCACCCTTTACTTAACGTAGTCTTTTCCTGCAGAACGAGAGACTAAGAAACACTTTGAAGTATTCAGCTTTTGTCAAAATCTAAGTCTCTTATGTTATTGTGGTCTGCGCAGTGTTATCAAAAATAAAGATAATGCCAAAAACTGAGAGCCGGATTGTACTAAAATGGGATCAGCCGAAAAGGTACAATTTACATAGCCAACATCAGAAAAACAGCTGCAACTTGTTAGTTAAATCAAAACAAAGCGTCTAGTCTGCCCTGAAGATGTGATGCTGCTCAGCAGGTGAATTATAACAAACAACACACATCTTAAGGCAAGACTGTAAATAAACAGCTTTTAATGGTAACTCTGGCTAAGTAGAAATAATAAAAGTTACAAATGGCTCCTTGTAGTCTTAAGTCACAGGTTGGTAGTTTTTGAATGCATTTTTAACATGCCTCAATAAATAATGATTTTTTCCATACAAATGTGTTAAGATGAGATGCTATACTGTTGAAAAGCAGCAGAGTAAAGTTGACATCCTGTAAGGCAGCATGGTGGACAAGTGTGGAGTTTCAGTGTTGGAAACACTGTTTGCAGATGTCAGCCAGGAATAATGATTGCAGTAATATCACCAGACACAATCAGGAGTGTTTTCACAAACCAGCTGAACACTTTGCCAACTGATTTGCCTGATTGTGGAGCCCTTACCGTTGCTGACTTTGGTTTTAACATTTATTTCTTTCTTTCAGTTTTTCCACAACCTGTCGACACAATGACAGATACACATTGCTTTTTTTTATTTGACACAGCCACGCACTGGCCTGTTCACTGAGGCAAACTGTTTTTGGTTTGCGTTGGCAGTGCTTGCACTTTTGGGGGAGTTAAGTATGAGCTCATGTGGTTGTGAATATTGTTCAAGTTTTGTGAGAAACCCAGAGTTTTTTCAGACTTGGTGCATTGGGGATGTCACTTCGAATCACAGAAGTTGCTCTTAAATCATGAGAAAATTCAAGAAAGAGGAAACAATTGCTCAAGTAATTGGAAAAATAAAGAGTGAGTTCTCCTTAAACATATCACTCACTAAAGAGTTTACTCACCACATCATGCGCTTTCTAGTTTGTTTTTTCCAGCATATCTTATATATTTAACTTTTGAAAAACTTCTGAGAGAACTTCCTCTACTCTCCGCAGGGGTTTCATATCTCTTGAAGGCAAATCCTATATCCTGGAACCATCAGCTGATCACTCTGATGGCACTCACTGGATCTACACAGCTGAGCACCTCAATTTGGCCCCTGGCACCTGTGGGCACGACTTCAACATATCTCATCCCATTGAGCACCCAGACAGCAGCCCATTCAAGGCTTTCAGGGACAGGGTAAGGATTATTAAACTGTATGCAATTTTGCCTCTCAGGTAAGTAAGATAAATTGTGTCTGTCCTGACAAGGTTTAAAAAATTGCAGGACTTCTTACTTTATTTTCGTGCCTTCATTTCCAAGCTGACAGTAAAGAGGTCACAGGAAATGAGGAAAATGGAATGACACTTACAGTTTTGACTAATGGTCAGTGCCTCAATCCACAGGCCATGAGAGCAGCAGCCGTCTCAACAAATTGGTCGAACTTTCACTCCCATGAAACTCTATCATTGTCAAAATATGTTTTTTTTTTTAATAAATAGTTTTCTTACCTGTATCTATTGATAGGGATGTATAAACCACATTATTATTTTTTTAGTCATAATGTCATCCATCAGCTTGTTCCTGACTGAAATACAGTATCTCATCAACTCTTGGTTGGATTATCTTGGCACAGAATTTTTCAAAGGCATTTATGTTTTCCCAAAGAATGAATCTTAATGACTTCACATCAATTCCTAACTTTTTCTTGTTGCACCACCACGAGCTTTTAAGTGAAATTTCTTTAAAGGTTATCGGTCAGATTTGCATTAAAATTTGCTGCAAATAATCTATTCACTTTGCTACACATACATTTTGTAATTGAACAATGCTTTAACTTTTCATCTCGGGCCATTATTATTTAAAAAACTGCCAAAATGATATCTTTGGGTACTCGGTTAAGAAAATTTGATTCTTTAGTTGATATTTCTTAATATAATGTGAATTTTGATTCTGACGACATAGAATCTAAAACATTGCTCACCTGAACCCTCTTTAAAAAGATCATTTGCAATTTAGATTTGGGTAAGTGGGCAGTATGTCTTTCAGAAGCTGCTACTTGTTGAATTATTCACTCATTGCTTTCATCTGATCGGATGTGTGTCCATTAGTGATCTGGAGTGTATGGAGCATACGGGTAGCTGAACGCCCGTGGAAAGTACATTGGCTGTTAAGTGGCAACATTTGCTCTGAGCAGAAGATCAGACCACGGGCTTGTAGATCATGCCTCAAGCAGAACCTGTCCATCCAGAATGAATCAGATTGCTTTGGAGAAACCACGCCCTGCACTTGGCTCCTTACTATCCCTGCTCGGTTAGCACAGATAAATCATGAGGGCCACGGTCCCTGAGTGTTTCTAGCCTCAGAGGAATTGGGCTTTAAAGATGATGAACGCTGGTTAGAGGAATGCACAGAGTCTGAACTGACCTCTGACTGAGTGGTGACTGAGGGCAAGAGTGAGCAAACACAAGTGATTTATCAATAGGTCAATAAAGAGACATTGAGATAGGCTGTGCAACTTATGTTCCAGGGCTGAGAAGACGAATAAGCGCAAATATAGGAATAGCAATGCAGCATAAATGAGAGGGACTTTCCTTTTATTAAACAAAATTTTATTTTCTGCAATTATTTAATCATGTCATTATGGGTAAATTGAAATTGAGTGTATTTTTGGGAAGCAATCCGAACATATGGCTGTGCTGACTTAAGCATACTGCCCTTTCAGCGTATTGGCTTTTATTTATCCATGCGGTAATGGGGATTTTCCTAGTCTTTTTATTGGACTGTTTGATTCCTGTTGGTGATTATATTTTTGGCTTGGATGGCAACTATTGTCTTTGGTGTTAAGAGGGCTGCAAATATTCAGAAGAAGTGAACAAATCCTGACAACTCCAGGAGGCAGAAGCTTCCAGCCTGACAGAAACAGAGGGTGAACCAGATAAGAGAAGACATGAGAATGAAGTTTATGTCGGCAGTGAAAATAATATACCACTGTGGCCCGTGTGGTTTAATTTTTATCTTTAACAGGATTTTTTCCATATAGTTTAATACACTTTATCAGATAACAATGTCAAATTTGATTTGTTTAAAATACTGCATCCCTCCGCCTCCTGACACAGCCAGAGATATCAGAGTTTAAAGAGAAAATTTCTTGACTAAGTGAATACAGATGTGGTTCATAAGGGAGGTGGTCAGACACAGTAATCGCAGGGTGATTTAAAAAAAGTGAAAACAGATAAGATAGTTGAATATGTTCAAAAGTTATTGTAGCAAAGAGAAAGTAAACCAAAAAGTGAAAACATATGCAGATTTGCTGGACCTGGTGGCACATGTACTTCAGCTCAGTGCACAGGGGCACCGAGGTGATAAGCCACGACGTGCCCTGCTTGAAGATAAAGAGGAACGTTGGCAGAGAGCCCCTGGATGATGACGGTCACATGGGGTAGAGGAGGGTACAGAGATAAGATGGCCAGCTTACAGCAAATGCACACCAACAACTTCAGTTCCTGCAAATCTGCATTGTCAGAAGATGAAAATATGACTGTGCAAGATGTCAAACCTCCTCACAGAATCCAACAGCATTTTTAGACTGACTTGGCTTCAGTGGTTGAAACAGAATATGTGACAGGATCATTTCTGACCTGGACTTGAACGCGACCAAAGAGTTGGATGTGGCCCTATACTGAGGTTTGTTGCGCTGGTCTGAATTTTATATGGTAAACCGAAATCTAATTACCAAATACATTATTCAGTTTTCATCTTCGTCCACACCTGAACCAGACACATTTGCTTAATGAAACCTGTGAGAGGTGCTCGAAAGCTCTGAGGCTGCTAAGGTGGCCTTCGTTCTACTTCATATAAATAGTATTAAAAAATAACAGCGGTGTATGAAACATGAATGAAGGGAAGAAGGATGTTAAAGCTTTAAATGTTTACAGGTTTGTTAAAAAATATTTGAAGATATTGTGGAAATCTTTTATACCTGTCCATTAAACTTAATACAATATTTAATATATTCTTTTAACGTGGCAGCTCAGTTTTTTCGTGACTATTTTGTTGATTTTGTGTTGTGAATTCTCACCGATAGCTTTTAGTATAGAAATACTCTGTAAATACTGCATTGATTGAACGGTGTTTATGTGTGCACCTCCTCACCAGTGGCCTCCTGGAGACTTGATGTTCACAAAAGGGTGCATTTAGAGTACACTTGCCCATATAGGCTTATCTATGGAGGAGGAAGATAACAGCAGAGAGGAACCAGGCTGGCAGGCCAGCGAGGATAAAGAGGCTCAGATTGAAAGGGAGCCATGGTGTGAAGGCAGAACACTTAGCCAGCAGGACAGTATAGGATCTGCATGCATGTGAGTGGAAAGAGCATGTTATTGTGGACGTGTGAGTGTGAGTGTGTCCAGGTGAAACGGGCTCATACAGTACGAGAGCCACACTGACTTTATTGCTGGGAGCCGCATCTCTCTTTGTACAGAAATGTCTTTTATCAATAGTGTCTCCAAAATCTTAACTAATTTTCCTCTAATCATCATCAGGTCAAAATCCTGATTTGTCCAATACTAGTTTACAAATGGTACTTTATTGTCATTGCACTGAAAAAAAAAACCCCCAAACAATTCAATGAAATTTAGATTGGCTTCAATCCAGAGCAGCATTTAGAAGCAATAAGTAATGTGAGGTCTTGGTTACTGATGTATTAAAATAAAATAACTTAACAATGGTCACAATAAATGGTCCCTATCATAAGAAAAATAAGAATGATAAAAATAATGAAAACTAAAAATAAAAAAATACTGCACTGCATATTGCATTTCTTTCGAGCTAGAGCTTAAGAAGGCAGTCCAACACCCGAGGGGGAAAAAACAGTTTCTGAGTCTGTTTGTGGGAAAATGTCGAGCCACTAGGACTACACACTGCCATCTAAATCAACCTATATGAACAAAAGTAATATTTTCATCAGTCTGAAATTTAGTTGTGCTTTGTGCGGGCAATGGTTAGCATGTTAACATCTCAAACAGAGTATGGCTGTAAACTCTGGGTGGTATTTTCGGTTACTGTTGTTTCATAATTTGACATGTGATGCTCATCATAATTTCAAATCTATGAGACTCAAAAACTCTGACCTTTTTATAAGAATCTAAGTTTGTCTTTTCTAAGGGAGATTAATAAACAAGTCTCAGGTTCTTTGTAGAGTTTGCAATATACTGTTTCGGACAACATTGCTGGCACTATCGTCCAAAACAATGATTTATTAGTTAATAAGCCGGTTCCTGGGGAGTGTTATTGAGGTTTGTGTGACCTTGGTGGCTCTTATTGGGTCAGCCTGGATGAGCAGCTGATTGCTTTGTGCTGATCCTCAGTTCTGCCTTTTTTGCGGAGAGTGCAGCTTAGGTAAAAAGCCATATTGACAAGCCACCTGCTAAATTTAGGCTGCTCCATCAAGAAAGCTGTCTGTGGTTTTTGTGTGTCCTCCTTATCTCCTTTCTCCTCTCCCTCTCTCTCCTCTCCTCCTCCTCATTCCCACTGCTCCCTGTCCCATTAACTGTTTTTTCTTGCTTTAACCCCTCCTCTTTCTTTCTTGTATTGTTTCTCCTTTACACCCATCTAAACCCCGTCCAATCCCCTTCACAGCACAAACGCCATGCCCAGACTACGACCAAGTACGTGGAGCTGATCATCGTGGCTGACAACAGAGAGGTAAGCAAAGGTCACTCAGTCTCACCCTCTCTACCTAAACTGCCAAATCCCACTGGAAATGGACAAAGAGGTCGGACGCTTAGCTGCTGCTTCCATCCCCCTTGGGATGCAGATATGATAACTGGCTCCCGTATTGCTATGCTGTTGCCCCTAATGTGTCTGCTTATTCATCCATTTCACTGTCTGACTCCAACTACATCCCTCCGCATATATCATCTGACCACTTGACTCACAAATGAGACCATCCCATTATGTGCTCTCTGAATTATCTCAAATCTCAGACTTAAGGTCTTAAAGAGGGCTAGGAGAAAAAAGTGGCCCTCATCGACACAAGGCCTATAAAATGGTGTGACAAGCTTCAGAGCCACAGAGACTGAATAAATGTCGGATATAAGACAAGGTGGCCGAGGTTATCTCTTTGGCCTAAGCTCCACCGAGGAGCTCTTTGATGATAGCAGTTATAGCAGAAGTGCCAGTGGAATTAACGTGATAGTGACTGTGGCACAGCTTCCAGACACCCCAAGAGGGACTTTCTGAGCTGGCACAATCCCAATATGTACAAAATCACGTCTTTGATGATGATCATCATTCAAAAGCCCGGATCACCTATTTCACTCTCTGTGTGGTTAATGTCAGTTTCAGAAGCAAGGCAAGGACATGGAGAAGGTCAAGCAGCGGCTGGCTGAGATCGCCAATTATGTGGACAAGGTAACAATCAAATGAACAGAGGCAATGTGCTGTTGGAACGTGATTTATTAGAGGTCACATCAGGCATAGTGAGAATTAACCAACCTGTGAGCAGAGGCTGATTAGATTATGAATGGATGATCAGTTCCATAACTTGAATGTGAAGTGTTGTGAAGAGTCTGCTGTAGTAAAACATGCTGTGAATTCTGGTTGAATGAAACAGCAGCGAGGAATGATTCTTCAGTGAGGAATGCAGCGGGCAGTGTCTAGAGATTTATTCAGAGCTTTCATAGGTAATGCAAAGTGAGGAGATGAATAGAAGTGTTTTGAAAAACAGATATTAAGGCCTTCACATCCACATCTCTATTCTACCCTGCTGTACCCCTCCTCATCTTAACCCTCAGTTCTACAGGGCCTTGAATATACGAGTGGCTCTGGTGGGATTGGAAGTGTGGAGTGATGTGGACAAATGTCCTGTTACCCAAGACCCTTTCACCACATTGCATGAGTTCTTAGACTGGAGGAAGGTCAAGCTGCTGCCTCAGAAGCCACACGACAATGCCCAGCTCATCAGGTAGGTCTCTTATGGCCGCAGGGGCAGCGCAGCCATGGACAGCGTTTTATTCTTCTCTGTATAACTGTCAAAGGCTTCATTAGCATTCTCAGTGTATTTTCATTTTTATTACATATGTATTGAAATTTTCAGGCTGTTTTTTTTTTTTACATTTTTGTAGTTTTATGTTGTATTTACACGCCTCCTTATTTATTTCTGTCTGTTATATCTGTCTATCTATTTAGCTCTCTTTTCAAGCATGCGTATGTCACCTGAAAGAGGTCTCTCAGATAGATGTATCCACTGACAAGTACAAATTTATCTGAAAAACCATGAGAGCAGAACATTTAAACTAATTGTGTGTCTGTTTTTGTGTGTGAGTGGTGGGTTTGTGTTTTATCTGTTCAATATTAGATTTGTATGACCTCAGCTCTGTTCTTTTGAACTACGCTCAAACATACCCTGCAGTGCGGATTCTTCATAACTAACAGAGACGGTTTTATTTCACCAAATTTCCAACCTAATTAAACATTTGCAAAACATTTTTTGAGTCACTGAATTTATCGTAAGGCCCTCAAATATATTTTAGTAGAAGTATTGGTGGGACACAGAATTAGAAAAAAATAAATGTCAGTCGTAGCCATGCTGGGGACTCTGTTGGCTGTGCACTGAATCTGATTGTGTTCTGATCATCACAGTGTTATTGCCAGATCCATTGGTATGAATATATATTTTTTCTTTGTTTTTTCATTTAAGACTATTTAATGTTTATTAGAAATAATCCTACACTTAAAACAAGCATAACTCAATAATTAGGTGATTGATGGGAATCTTTACTAGCTGAAATGTGGAGACCTATGATCTTGATGTGATAACGTCAGATTCCATATTTTTTTCCCAGCGGGGTGTATTTCCAAGGCACCACCATTGGTATGGCCCCCATTATGAGCATGTGCACAGCAGAGCAATCGGGAGGAATCGTCATGGTATGTTAATGTGCCATGCCACATACACACTCTCACATACTTTTCCACCTGCTCCATCTAGAAGCAAAGCAAAATAAATAATTTTTGTCTTTGTGATTTCTAGAGAGGGAATTTTATTTTTTTTGTCCTTTTGCTCTTCGACCCCCTGCCTTACAGTCCTGCCCCTGTTCTCCACCTCCTGCCTGTCTGACATAATATTCTCATATTTCCCCCCCAAGTCTCTTCTGTAAGGGTTGAGCTAAGGATTCCAGAGTTTGTATTAACCAGTATTAACTTCGGTGCACACATCAGTGAGTCTTTTTCCAGGAAGAGTGAATGGGCGTATGCACACTCTCCACATTGTGCTGATAAATCAGGGCGAGCATTGATTACAGTAATAGAAACCTCTGCTTCTTAATGAGGTGCAACAAATTAGAGAATTTAGGGGTACGGCATATCACAGACTGAATGAAAAAGCAGGGGCATGTTATGAATGATGACCCATTACAAAACTGCAACCCTATACTTTGTGCCTAAGTCACGTTGCATTAATGTATGTCATGCTATTATTTTATGCTCTCTGCCTCTGAGTGGCTGTTCGTCTTGGGGTCTGGCTGGCTGATTGGAAGGTTTGCAGCTACTCCCCAGATGGTTCTCCACTCTTGTCCTCCCAGATGGTAAAGTGGGGACTTAGTCATTATCATAAAACTCTAAATACACGAATACATCAGGTCACAGACATAAGGGATCAGTCTCCAACCGCAGACTCTTCTGCTGAGCAAACCACGACCATGTTTTCTTAGTTGTCTCTCTTAGTTTACAGAGTACCCTTGAAATCATTAGTTGGCTTTCCCTATGGGTCTAATTGTTATTTTTCTACGCGGCTAAATCCATTTTGAGACCATCTGGAATCTCCATTTACCAGCCCTGAATGTTACATTGATTTCATCACTGTGGCGGAATAAAACAGAGACAGTGGCATACAGTGCCCTCTTAAGTACTTCAGCTGCGTCACTTACTAAAGGTATCTGGGTTTTTCCAGGAAACAGGAATCAAGAGGGTTTTTTTTTTTTTTGCATGAATTTAGGCTGCACAGTCGGATCTCAGCAAATGCTGACAGTTGATGACCGATACTTTCAAAAGCCCCCAGCAGAGCACTTCATCAGTCTGAGCTCAACTTGCACAGCACTGCTGAATAATGCAGAGTGACGGAAGACTCCAGAGGCAAGGTGCTCTGATGCACAGCTCTGCATCCATGAAGAGCTGATCTCTGCCTCCGTTACATTGTTTATCCAACCTTTTCATATGTTTATGTTTTACACCTCTTGCAGGTAATCTTGTTACTTCAGCCAGCAGCAGCTTTCACTCTGTCACACTTTCATCTTTACGTTGTCTTTCATTTCTGTCCTTTGTGTACTTGATTGGCTCTGTGATTTTCAAAGTGTCCTTCGAGGGTTTTTCTTCCGTTCGTCAATCCAATTCGCTCGTTTCACTCGGTGGAGGTTCATTTCTCTATTTGTGAAGATGGAGCAGCACATCTGGCTGTGTCCAAGTTTGCACATCAAGCTGAAGGTGACAGCCCTTAGTCTGCTGGTTCATTTCTCATTACAGAGCCACAAAAGTGGAAACACTCCGATAAGCGCAGATCAAAAAACATTGTTTGTAATCTTGGAAATATGCAATTACAACCGCTTGCTCTGAGTAATGTCTCTCCAGTGAGTTCTGTGTGGAACAACAGTTCGGCTAACATACCATTTTTATTATTTGCTATTTTCCTCAGAGTATGTAATCAGAAATGTCTATTTTTAATTTGCTGTTGCTCGCTGTACACTGAACTAATCTTATTATGGGAGGCTGCTCGCAGTATCATTTCTAGCCTAGAAATATAAACTCATTAAATTAGACTAATCAAACAAAAGTGGTTTTATAGTAAACATGGATATGGAATTGCAAATTCAGTTTCTTAATGATTGATTTCTTTTTTGTAGGACCATTCAGACAACCCCTTGGGTGCTGCCGTCACTCTGGCCCATGAGCTCGGACACAACTTTGGAATGAACCATGACACGCCAGAAAGAGGGTGTGGCTGCCGGGTGACAGTGGATCGTGGTGGCTGCATCATGACTCCTTCCACCGGGTGAGTCACACTGTCGTTCCTGCACTTAAAATCCAATAGATATGCAAGATTGTTGACTCTATACTCTGATATCCAGGACTGCAGGAGTTTTATTTCAACTCATGGCCCCTCATCAGACTCGCCACATGCTATAATTCACTGTTTCAGTGTACTCCAGTGGGGCCCCTTTTGATTAGGCAATTCAAAACGATGTCTAACTTCAACACTACCTGAAATGTATCATCATCATGTCAAGTCATCCTTAACTTATAATTCATTTGGTCACTGATTTAAATATAGCAAGTATTGCTCAAAAAGCCCAGATTTTGATCATATAGAAACATTATTCCAAATTCTATCCATTTGTAATTTGTTGTCTGCAGAGCAGTAAGCAAATGATGCAGCTGAAGTGTTGGACCGTTGAGTTTATGGCAGATTGAACAGCTGTGCTAATGCCCTGAAGCAAAATGATTCATTCTCAATAGGAAGCTAATGGTTCAGTGGCAGTGCACGGCCCAAACATCAGAGTTACACTTACACTGACGCAAAGTAGTCGATCTCCAGTTGACTCAAGAAAACATTGCAGAAAGTGTATATTGCACATGTGAGATGACAACATATCAAGTCTGAGTTACAGTTATTGAATTAATGTTTCATGTCTGGCATGTTGGAGTAGACGGAGCAGAGGGAAAAGGGATGTTTGGGGTAGAAACACTTGGAATCCATTCCAGCCAAGGTCTAGTGGTATGTGGGAGCCTCAGACGGGTGTTTATATTTGAAACA
Source organism: Remorina albescens (assembly GCA_034769265.1). NCBI lineage: Eukaryota > Metazoa > Chordata > Actinopteri > Carangiformes > Echeneidae > Remorina > Remorina albescens. The sequence continues at coordinate 5,470,897 of CM068480.1, forward strand.
TCGGCCCGTATTTGGTTTGGCCCAGATTCATGAAAAACAGGGTAACACTATTCTTATAAAACAACACAGCACAGAGAAGTCGATTTATATTTAACTCTGATTGAGGGTATCCCTGGTCAAGGACGTTGTCCAAAAACGGCAATACAATCCTGAAAAGATTCCTTGAAAAAATCTTGAAGTAGAAATAAAAGTGATTTTGTCTTCTCAGCTATTTCATACTCTCCTGTCTGTTCCTGGCTGGCCCCGCTCCTGACTTTTGCTTCATATTCACAGACAGTTAGAGTGATGCTATTCTTTTAAATACATGCAACTTTAATGTTGGAAAATCTTTTGACTAAATAGTCAAAAACGTCTGAAAACTGCCCATTATTCGTTTTTTTTACGTAGGAAAACGCTTCATTTTCCTCTTAAAATATCAAAATCTGAGGTTGTGTGTGACAACGAAGAGCATCTCTGAATGTCAAGGCATGTTCATACCGAACAGACCAGTGAATTAAAATAAAATATGAATATCTGGATTCTTTTTCCGCTCACCAAAGAGACTGTGCCATTTTCACACAATAGAAAGAAATGATGTAGTTTTAGTTGATTTCAGTGTAATCCTCACTACACCTTTTTATTGCAGCATATTTTTGCTCTGCTATGTAATCCAGGATTAAGGAAGAAATACATTTAAACAAGGATGTTTAAGAACTATATTCCCTCAGTCTACTTCCTCAGTTAATTCCAGGTCAGCAAGATATAATCTGCCTGCGGTGGAAGTACATGTCCCATAGGTCAAACTTAAAACACCATGCGGCCACACATGGCCTTTCTTGCAAATAGCTGACAGTTGTTCATTACCCAGCAACTACTTTTATTTGTTTATAACATTGACTGCCATGTTTTTCTAGGAAGGCGATCAGCTCTTTTCAGAGCAAAATGTAATTATACACAATGTTTCTTCACAAGGCCAAGAGTACAAAAGCCCCTGCATTCAGTAATTGAAAATACAGAAGAAGAAAAAAAAGCTTAAAAAAATGTTTTTGCTGCTTTTATTGATCCCTTACTTTCATGAAATGGAGTACATGAATTTCTTCTGTTGCTGCTTTGCACAAACAGACACACATTGGCTTTTGTGGACTCAGTGTGGCTCCACAAACTGAGGAGATAATGAGATCCAGTTCATCATGATTATGCTGGCGTTTCGGGGTTGGGGGCAGAAGTTGGGTGGGAGGGCAGTAAAACTGTAAGCTGTACAAATGCCAGCTGCACATCTGCATAGAGCACTGCTTGTTTCCTGCTCACAATGGTCACGGCCAATTGTCACACCCCCCTTCTCCATCCAACTCTCTATCCCTCCATTAGCTCTAAATGAGAACAGGCTGGTGTGTCTCATCCTTTGAGATTATATCTTTTGAAAACACACATAAACACAACAACGGAGTTGCTGGTGGCTACTCCGCCAATAAAGGACCCTCCAATGAGAAAAAACACATATATTACTCGCTCTTCATCACTATTTTTCACTCTGAGACAGTAAAACAGGAACTCTGTGGAGTTCTGTGTTTGGCTTTCATTTCCCTTGTGGCCCATCTTTAGATTTGATGGTGCGTTTTAATACTCTTCCTTTCCTTCGGTCTGCTTCCTCCGTTATTTCTTGAAAAAAAAAGTTAGCTTGTTGACCGCCTGTGCCTGGTACACGTTTTAAGACATTCTGAGTGGTATTGTGCACCTGTATATTTACAGCTCTATTTGTTGTTTGCATCCAGAAGACTATTTTTCACACAGTTATTACTGCTGTAAAGAAGTTGACAAACTGTCAATTTGTTTAATGAACTTCGATTAAAAAAAATCCATAATACATGATCGTATTCGGTGTGTATTTTCATATAAACATAAAAACAAATGAATGCCATTTAAATTTTAAATCAGTCACACAAGCAGATATTGATGGACATATCCAGGATTCCTAATTCAGGCAGGGCTTGTTCACCCATGGATCAGGTCCTGAGTAGGATCATGACTGTGCCACACTATCACAGAGATTTATGTATATCCTGGTCATAAAAGGTCTCCAGTCCATCACAGGGCCAACACACAGAGACACAGCGACCAACAACCACTCACACTCACACCTACAGACAATTTAGAGTCACCAGTTAGCCTAAACATGATGTCTTTGGATGGTGGGAGGAAACCAGAGTACCTGGAGGAAATCAGGGGAGAACATGCAAACCCAGGCTGGGAACTGAACCCGCGACCTTCTTATTGTGGGGCCACAGAGCTAACCACTACACCGCTGTGCGGCCCCTCCAAGGAAGCTATAAAATTATTATTGAATGTGTAGTGAAGCAAGTTTGAAATACTTGCCGTAGTGACAGTTGTCACAGTCAAGTTTGAATTAGCTTTAATTCACATTTGTGTCAAAAAATCCGGGTCTTCCAAAATGTAATAAAACAGAAGGAAGATGGGGTCACACTGAGCAGTTTTGCACTTCATATTTTGTCTGAAAATGTTCTCACCATTTCATGGATGATGGAAAATGTTTTGGCAAATGTGTCATTGGAAAGCTCAGCAGATCTGATTAATAGCCTGAACTGTGTTTTATGACTAGAAATATGTGGCATAAACTGGCTGTGGAGGACATGTTGGATGGGTTTCCTGGTGATGCTTGTGATGTAAATCAAAAGGACAGAAAGTAAAGGAAGAGAGAACACTGACCAAATCCACGTGGGCTCAATGGTTATGTGTTTAACGTGACAACTTGCCTTTAGATCATTCTGGTCACTGATAAAGTAAAGTCTGGATTTATGGTGATAGTATGCAGTAAAGTCATACTTCAACAGGACCTACATGCCTTGGTTGTGTAACATTTTAACAATTAAGGTAGACTGGACTGACAGTCATTTATAGTGGAACAAACGTTTGATGTAACAAAATCAATTTTCTTTATTTTCATTTGTTTATTTGTTTATTTCTTTTTTTTTTATTTTGTCAGCTAACCACAAAAACTATGAAAATTTATGGAGAAGAAAAGGTTTTTGCTGCCTCTCTGGCCAAATGATTTTGATCTTTTTTGGTCATTTGGACTCTTCAAAGGTAAATTTACAAGACAGGGCGGACACGTGGCAGGAACATAGAGGCAGAATGAAAGAATCAAAGTCAAAGTAAATGTATGTTTCTTTGGTTGTGGGCTGTCAGAGATTCCATGTAATCCACTGTTTATGCCTTTACTGATGACTTCTTCTCTAACTCACCACAAAAAATGTGGATTATCTGTCGCAGTTCATCTGCCTCCCCGTTGAGGCAGAGATGTTTGAAAGGCTTCAGCTCCGTGGTGTTATCACAAGGAGGGGAAGACCATGAGGGCTTGTAATAGATATGGGAATAATACCTTATCACCGGACCTCCCACTGATCCAGTCAAGCCTTGTTTGGCCGTTGCTGTGGCTTAGTTGCAGTGATCGCTTTTGTACACTCTATCAACCATCAACTGCAGTGCCCCTCGGAGGCTTAGGAGCCAACTGTCAAGTACAGAATGAAGATTAGAGATGAACAAAATAACACAGGCTGGAGAAAGATTGATCCTGTAATGCAACCGGAGCATGACCAGGTGGAAAACAATGCAGCAGTATGAGAGCGGGAAGAGGTGAACCCGATTTATCCTTCGGAAAACCAGAACAAGATGAGAAGAAGCCTGAAGGTCAAAGAGTCACGCGAGGTCTTTCCTTTTGACATGGTGGTCCAGACTCTCATGGGATGAACAGTTGTCTCGAGTGTCTTCGGTTTGCCAAGAGCCCCAGATGTGCACACCATGACTGGCCCTGGCGCTGCTTTACTAGCCCTGGGGGCTGCAGCTGCTAAATGCCATCCACTGTAATTCATCTGTGCCCCTGCCTCTTTTCACAGCCATTATTCCTCTTCCCACCCCCAGACTGCTGCAGAGTAGACCAATTATTTCTGTATCGCTCCTCATAAAGAACAGCTGGATCCTGAGCTGCTCATGTATCTCAGAGTTCACCCCCCCCCCACCCAAAAAAAAAAGGAATGTGAGTTTTTGTCATGCATTGCATGGTCTGGTAACTGAAGAGCAAGGCTGAGTTCATGGAAATAAAATAAATGCAGCAACAGAGTGGGCACAACTTGAGCAAGCAATTTTGGCTCAGGCTTTTGAGGTCAAAGAGGAAAAGGAAGTGGCCTGCCTGTTGTTCAGCGGCCTTGACAGCTGTTTGTCAGACCAAGATCCCCCCCCGAGGTGCTCAGACAGGAGGAGCAGGAAAAGGGGGGTGCAGTTATGGCTTTTATTTCAGCTTTCTTCATTGCGCTTGTCGCCATTTAGCCATTTCATCCCACAACACGTCCACTGAGATCTTTCCCTTTAATCCTGAGTGTCTAGAGATGTGTTTGGTGGTACTCCACTTTCACCTAACACAACCTCTTGATAGTGTTGACGTCAGAGAGCAGCGGGTTGAGGAGGAGGGTCAGCAGCAGGAGCTGGTGTAAGCCGCCTCCACAAATGACAGAAATCAAAGGCAAGCCGAGAATGAGGTCATGTCAAAACATTCAGTGTCATGACACATTTAGAGCCGTATTAGATGTGAAACCCAATCAGAGAAAAACACAGTTGAGAACAGTCGATGTTGAGCCTCCTTCTCAGAAAGGAGAAATTCAAAATGGAAATCTTGCTGATTTTACAGCTTCCATATCCACATAGTCCACAGCTTTGAGTTCAAGCCTCAGCCTCGTAGCTGAAAACAAATTGATAACACCACCACATTTAAACATGTTTTTCTCTCATATCAACACCTCAGTGAGTTGCATTTGTCAGGGTGCTGAGGACCATTTTGTGTCTGATGCAGACAGCAGCTCAGGCTGAATATGAACTGGTCCCTTATCCACAAACTCCCCTGGAAATACCTTTATTGACAGATTGGTAGATAATACCAGCTCTGCCGCAGCGCTGATGTGTTTGCTGTCCTTTCAACACTGACATTTTCTAGACCAGAAAGATTTCACATGCTAACTAGTCAATTTTCTGCGCTGTCATTTTAAGGAAATACATAATGGACGTGTTTGATTTGCCTTAATTACAGTTTACTTATCTGGACTTTCCTTCGGTCAACATACACCTGTGTCTGTGTCTGTCTGTGTGTGTGTGTGTTGGGTCTATTTGTTTCCTGACTGCAGCAGAGTCAGCACTCTGGCTGCTGTGAGAGGAAGAGAGTCTCACTAAAATCCAGGTAAAGGAGAGAGTCTGCCGTTGGAGCCCACGGGCCCAAAGAATGCAAGTGGGTGGCAGAGGTAGGAGAGGTATAAGAGGTGTAAAGGTGTACTTCACACTATAACAGCCTGTTGAAAGAAAACATTTGGCCATCTAAACTGATCTGGATCTCCCACCTGTTATTTCCAACATGCACTCATCTGAGTGCACAAAGACAAGCATAGACATAAGTGCATCGGAATTAGATATATACAGCTTCACCCTCGCTGGCCTTGTTATGATGAATTTTATTGGTGTGGGTGGAGGTATTAAAAAGTTCATATGGTGCTTTTTTCTTTTTTCCTTTTTTTTTTTTTTATCAAGAGTCGCAGAGAGAACAAGATACAATCTGCTCATATTCATGCACACTTCACTGACACGCACGCACAGGCTGTCATCTGAGGCACTACATTATCGCAGAAAAGCTCAATAAAACCACATGAGGTCTGTAACAAAGCTTTTGGCAGACAGAACCCTGGGCTGCGTGTTTCCCCCACGGACTAGACCACCCGCTCCAAAAACAATATTAAAAACACACCATTCCCTGTTGCTCCCAAATTTATGGGTGTTGCAAGTCTTGCAAAGGAAGCACTTTTTGGTTTGAGTTTTTATGATTCCCTGTCTCATAAAGTGTCTCTTATCAGATCTCGCTCTCTCCGAGGAGGGAGAAGACACTGGGGCCCTGTGCTGTTTGCATGCTAATGGGGCTTGGGAGCGATTGTTGAACTCTTGTGGTTAATTGATTGTGTGATTAGCAGCAATTAGATCTGATTGCATCAGACCTGAAGAGGACCCCTTGTGTCTTTCTCCTCTCTGTGTTCCTGTCACTCACCAATATCTCCCCCTCTCTCAGGTATCCATTTCCAACAGTGTTCAGCAGCTGCAGCAAGAAGGACCTGACTGCCAGTTTTGAAAAAGGTGTTGGCATGTGTCTCTTCAACATGCCTGAGGTCAAAGTGCTCTATGGTGGGCAGAAATGTGGCAACGGCTATGTGGAGGAGGGGGAGGAGTGTGACTGTGGAGAACTGGAGGTAAGGGCGCTGCAGGTCATCAAAAACAGACTTTGTTTTTATTTCCAGACCTCCTGCAATTCTTCAGCATTCTTGCTTTATATCTCCTCAGCCAAAATTGAAATCTCCTTCTTAACTGCTACCCATAAATCCTTTTTAATTATATTTCCCACATTTAAGAGATGCACTCACCAGAAATGTTAGTGGGAGATTTCTGCACCCTCTTTGACTGAACCATGCCACAGACAACCATTTTTTTCAAAAATTTTTGTCTTGGTTTTTCAAAGCTGAAGCCACAGATCCCTTCAGACAGACCTGCGAAATGTGAGTGTAAGCGTATTCATTCTGTGCACTGAAAAGGTGTTTGGGAGGAGGGCTGTCATATCCTGGTACGGTTCACCGGGAGAAAGCATCACTGACAACTTCACACTGTCAATTGTTTAAATGAACGTGCAATGGCATGCACATCCGTAATGGTGGAACGCGCTGCTAACTGCTCTGACTGCAGAATGATGAAATAGTTAATCATGATGCAGCTAACAATTCAGCAGAGGCTGAAGGGAACAGAGCTGCGAAATATGAAGAGGACATTTGTGAAGTATTATGTAATGGCTTATGTGAGAGAATCCCTTGTATTTGCCATTTGTTTACACATTTAGAGTCCACCGTTTTCTTTTTTGGTAAGCTATTCACGCTTCAGCCAGGGTCAACCTGAAAGTGGCCTTGTCCTTCAAAACAAAGCACTGACATAAGCCCCACAAGCCTGAGCCAGCAGCGATAATAAAGCTCTCTACAGAGTTGAGCGGAGTCACGCCAACCCAGGCCAGATCAGAGTGCTCAGGCTTTCGCCTCTCTACACCATTAAAAAGCTTCGTTAAAAATCCTAGCTCCAATTCCTCACAATCACGGGCTACTTCTTTTCAGCATGACTCCCTCACCTCGTTCGGCCCCAGGGACCATGGGAAAGGCCCTTAATGGCTTTTTAGTCTGAGAGAAGTTCTGGAAGGCCCATCGTGTCAGCTGTGCCCCCTGCCATCTCCATCCATCTACTTCCTCCTGAAGTCTTGCTGCACTCAGCTGTACAAGTGTTTTTAGACCATGATGGTAAAGAGAGAAAGAGCTGAGCCTCAGGGGTCCCCTCCACCCCGCCTGTATGTAAGATCATACATACACGTTGTGTATGCCTGAGTTTCAATTGAGAGCTAGCTTCCAACTGTATCAGCAGGCAGAGAGCTGCTGATTGGTGCAGGGTATGGCTCATGATAAAGGCTAATATGAAACAGATGGGCCTCCATGGAGAGAGGAAAAATGTTAGAGGGATGGTGCAGGTTCTGTTTGTCTCTCTGTCTCTACTGCAAAAAGTATAAAATATGCCCCAAAATCTTGACTTTTTTTTAAATAAACAATCCAATCCAATTGACCGCCTTACACTTTGGATTATTAAACCTGTTTGATTTTTTTCTTTGTGAGAGATGCAATCTGTGTTTTGGTTCACGATAACAGTGGGTTTGAAAGGCTGGTTGAATGGTTGTTGGACGAATATTCCAAGCAACTATGGATAAAACAAACTGGCTCTCCAGAGCTGCAAATTAATGTTTTTCTTTTTCTTTTTGACTTTGTTTAACAGCCCACCGTTCACAGTAACAGTAACAGCATGTAAAGTCAATGGGCCTCAGCAAATTGTTGCAAAAGCATTAAGAAAAATTTTACTTGAGTATAGGAAATCAGGCGAGCCTTATTTCAAGATACTCATCGCCACTCATGGGTTCAGGTCTCAGCAGTGGCAGATGCTGCCCTCTTTAGTCTTACTCGCTGTATCTGTGTCCATGCAGCCTGCTGGTATAGCTCCTCACTTTAAGTCAAGCACATTATATGTCGTGCTGCTTTTGAACGTGAATTCCGACACTTAGCAGAATTAAAATAAAGGCCAGTTCCAGGAAAATTCACCTTAAACTTAAAAACCACCTCTCTGGTTTGATACGGTGTGATGTGGTGCCTTGACTCTTGTATCTTTTGTGTACCCCACGCAGGTTTTTTAGTTTGTAGCAGGGCTTTTTGTTGCCGTTTTTCCTTTTTTTTTTTTTTTCACTCTAGTCTCATTTTACTATTTCCTCCAACATCCTGTTCATGGTTCCAGGAGTTGAATGAGCATGTCAGATGGAAGCATTGGAGGTTTTTTTTTCTTTTGTAGAGAACTAAAAACTGCTGTTTCCTTTTCACTGCCAGGTTTTTGAGTTGCCTTCACTCTGATAGCAATGTCTGAACATTTGCTTTTGGGTGGAAATACGATCTCTTTGTGTTGAGTTAAATTTTCTTAGCCTTTTTTCTCCCTCACTTGCATTGCCTCTCTCTGCCTGTCTCTTTCCCACCATTTGTTTTCATCTGAAGGAATGTATGAATCCTTGCTGCAATGCTACCACCTGCACTCTGAAGGGGGATGCTGTCTGTGCACATGGGCAGTGCTGCCAGGACTGTCAGGTAGGAATTATCCTGACCAGCCAAGAGATAAAGATAATTTCTGTATGTTTATTAAGTCTTCTCTCTTGTCTTTGCTTTGCGGTGTCGAGTGCAGCTGAAGCCAGCAGGCACACCATGTCGTGAAAGCAGTAACTCTTGTGATCTGCCTGAGTTCTGCACTGGCACCAGCCCTCACTGCCCATCTAATGTCTACCTCCATGACGGCCACGCCTGCCACAACGTGGATGGTTACTGCTATAACGGCATTTGCCAGACTCACGAGCAGCAGTGTATCACACTGTGGGGTCAAGGTACGTGGAGGGCCCCCCTTTGCATCAGATACTGTGTGTGCACGGTTCAATAATGCCAGACAGCTTTTCAATGTGCTTTATTATGCGTCCTAGGGGCCAAGCCAGCGCCGGGAATCTGTTTTGAAAGGGTCAACTCAGCTGGAGACCCTTATGGCAACTGTGGCAAGGACTCTAAAGGCTCCTTTGCCAAATGTGAAGCACAGTGAGTTGTTGCCATAGAAACTATGTTTGCATTTAATGTCATGCATGTTTGCCATCTGTGGATTCCAGTGAAGGAGAGGCACTAATATATAATATATGTAATATGTGATTGAGACTGGGCTCTATATGATTGAATTGAATGCTGCAACAATCTGCCAATTTGTTAATGAATTGTTTAGTAATTGAAAAGCAAAAGCGTACATTGGCTCCAGCTTTTGAAATGCAAGAATTTGCTGTATTATTCAATTTTATATAAGTGTGAAACTCGTATCTCTTTAACTAATGATTGTTGCATGGATGCCTCCTGTTGGGCTTGGCAACTCAGGGTGGGATTTCTACACAGTCTTCTGACCTTTTACAGAACAAGCTGTTAATCAAAAACTATAAATGGCACAATAAAGAATGGAAATGATCATTAGTTGCAGCTCAAGTTGTGGGATACTGAGTCACTTGGTGAAATGCGGCAAGTTATGAAATCTCCCAGGTTGTGGTGTGAAAACAGCACAAACAAGCTCCCCGTTCTGCAAAAATCTAATTGGCCAGAAAAAGAGAAAAGAAATAATTGTGTATGTACACATTTGGGAAAAGCTGTGACATGCTATTCAATTATCACATTGTTATTCTGCCTGTTGTTTATTCTGTTTACAGAGATGCTAAATGTGGCAAAATCCAGTGTCAAGGAGGAGCTAACCGCCCGGTAATTGGTACCAATGCTGTTTCCATAGAGACAAACATACCCCTACAGGAAGGGGGAAGGATACTGTGCAGAGGCACACACGTCTACTTGGGCGATGACATGCCCGACCCTGGCCTGGTCCTGACAGGAACCAAGTGTGGGGATGAAATGGTGAGAGCTGGAGCCTGAGATGGTTACCTTCAGCGTTTAACATGTGCAGCTCACGGCTCAGCTGCAGCTAACGCAACAGTAACTAGTACATTCCTTTTCTGGGTTGATGCATCATTTCTATTTTACAATTTTATCTGTTATTTAGTAGATTTTACATGAGAAAGTGCATTGTCATCTAAAGATCTATCTATATTAAAATGTCAGCAATATAGAGATGATTAAAATGTGTCTTTATCTTTTAAATAGGAGAATATCACTCAAGAAATCAAAGCATCAATCCTACAATAGCCAACCCAAGACTTCACCTGAGCAACACAGCTGCACAGTTACAAATGAAGAGGAAAAGAAAAGAACACATTTTAATAAATATGTAATTCAAAGACAAGCAAGAGCATTAACAAAGCAAGCATGAAGCTTATTCTTCGTGATTATTTACTTTGCACTACCTCTAATCTACTTATATTCAAATGCAGGAGTGTCATTTGTAACTTAGCTGCTCTTGTTTGAGTAATAGATTCAGCTAACTGGTGATGTGACTGTGTTGTGCATACACACTATTAACATGGTGCCCAGAAGCTGGAAAATAAGAGTGGAAGAAGTGATGTGCAGTGATAGGGCATGACTACTGTAAAATGTTTCAGGGCGTGTGCTCTTGTCATTTTGGACTTGCACAGCTTCAGACGCTGAATTGACTTGCCATTATTTAGTTTATTTGGCATCTTTCAAGTCATCAATTTAGTCATTTGTCACTTCAATGATCCAGTTATTCCATTTAGTCTAATTTACTTCTCTATGAGCCTCCACTCCTAAAAAGCATCCGGTCTCCACCCTGGTCTGTCAAGTGCTCTGGCATCACTCTGTGCCCGCTGCTGCCAAACTCATCTTCACATGCAGCCTAGATGTATTTGGGTGTGGTGCCTCTAAGGAGCTACATAATGGCATTTATAAAATCACAAATCCCAATGCTCACATAACTATGTTTCATTCTGTGTTGTTTTAAAGCTGAAGCGGTTTGTCAGTGGAAAATTAAAAGAAATGGCAACATGGATCAACTGTTCTTTTCTCTTGAAAGATTGAAGTATTGGGAATATTACTGAAAAGCTCTTTGAACTCTTTGAATGCTCAAACTTTCAATTTTTAATGTCTTTGCTTCAGATGTGTCTGAACCGTCAGTGCCAGAACGTCAGTGTTTTTGGTGTGTATGAGTGCTCGGCCAAATGCAGCGATCGAGGGGTGAGTCCAACACCTTTCATCCTGTTGTGAAGAATGAATGTGACAGGAATCAATCTCAAAGTAGTTCCACACACATTTTAACTGTTCACGCTCATTTTAGCTGTAATATGTTCATATGTAATATGTTATACTGTACGCGCAGTATACGGTGAGGAGAGGGCGCTTACAGTGCCATGCAATCAATCAATCTGGATGCTGAAAAGTTCAATCAATTCGACATAATGGCTTCATTTATGTTCAGTTATTCAATCAATTAGCTCAATCAATTGGAAATAATGGCTTCTTTTGAGTTCAGCATTAAGCATCATTCATCATTGAATGCAGGCAGTCATCCTTGTCCCAAATAACCCAGTTGAAATCCGGAGGCCATACTTTATTTGGCCAAAAGCTGGGAGCACTGCTATTGAATGTGTCTTAAATGCCAACCATCAAAAGTCTATGGGTGGTCCCGTCTGAGGTGAAATATGTATGTGGCTTTACTCTTAGGATCACTGGTAGGTCGGGACGCTGTGAATGCAACTGATAAAGGATTTTTTTTCTGTCATTGGAGCCAACTCCAATTATATTACATGCTAATATTTGATTTGACTCGTCCCATTTAAGTCATAAAACTCTAAAAGGCATTTTACTCTGGGAAATAAAAGGATGTTGCTCCTCTAGGAGACAGGGCACCCCTGCACGCACAGATTAGCTCAAGATGTTGCCTTGGAAAGAGGCCCCCACCTGCTTCACATTACCCTGCAGGGGAATCCTCTTAGATTTTACCATTCCTGCACTCATGCAGGACAGGAACACAAAGAAAGTGAGAGATATTAAAATGTGGTGTAATGCAAAGAGTCTGCTGTGATTTTAATACCAGACATCACTGTGTTGAGCCTGGCATTGATAGCTGGCACTTGACTCAGACTCTCCTGTTGCATGCTTGAGAAACTGCATCATTAGTGTTTGTTGGTGCGGTATCTAGTGCTGGGGGGAAAAAATAAACAGAGACAGAAAATGTATTCACAATGACATTGGGAATCAATTAATTCTTATTTCTCAAGCAAGAAATATTCCTGCTTTATTGGAGCTTCTCAATTTAGGCTGCTGGAAGAAGCAAATTTTATGTGGAGATTATTTGAGTAATTGGAAAATAATCAGGAGCTTAATTGAAAGTGATGATAATCCATCAGTGATTTAAAAACAATAATTAATTGAAGCCTCGGTTAAGTCACTGAAGTCTGCCTCCACTTTCATAAACATGGCTGTGTCAGCTATTGAGTGTTTTTACTTCAGCGTGATTAAAGCTGAGTGTTGAAGGAGGAGTGTTTGGCAAATGTAGCGTTAAAAAAGCTGATGATTTTATTTCAGACTCATCTAATGGGTTATTATATATACACTATAAATGTGCTACAGGTGTGCAACAACAACAAGAACTGTCACTGTGAGGCTCACTGGGCGCCTCCCTTCTGTGACAAAGCAGGTTTTGGAGGGAGTGTGGACAGTGGACCCGTCAGATTAGCAGGTAAATCAACACCAGCCACTCCAGTACATGAAATGGTTGATTTATTGTAGCCTGGGATCATGTCATTTCATAGCACTGGGTGTTTCAGCAATAATGCATCACTGACTCTTGCTCAGGCAGAATAAATCTACAGCGTCCAAAAACATTTGTTTTCTTCTGCTGAGAACCAGTTTTAATTAAGTTTGCAAAAACAAACAAAAAAAAGAAAAACATTAAAAATGGAAAGACGACTCCGTGGAAATGTGGATGGGTACAATTTAAGTATTCAGGTTCAGTCGTGGAGGGCCGCTGTCTCTGAGACTTCCTGATCTTTGTGTGTGTCTTTCTGAACAGACAACGGGAATCTGACAGTGGGCATCCTGGTGGCTCTGCTCACCGTCCTGGGAGCTGCTCTGATCATCTGCATCAAGAGGAAAACCATACTGGGACTGCTCATCACCAGTAAAAAGAACCCAGTGGAGAAGCTACGGTGATTTTTCACAACTTGACGATCAAATTGTCGTTTAAATCTAAATGCCTTTTTTAATGTAGCGGTGTTTGTAAATGATAGAAGTCTGTGCTGCGTGGTAACTGTTTTACAACTGGTCACACTGTGAAGTCAATTACTGTGTCAACTTAGTTTTGCTTTTATAATTCGCAATACATTACACTTGTAACCAATGTATGATTAAAGTGTATAATTAGCGATGAATAATTTCTTCTTTGTGTTCCAGATCAGTAAGCACTGCAATTAGCGGACCATCTCCTTCTAACCAGCCTCCACCAGTGAGCACGATGTCTCCATCAAGACCGGCCCCACCTCTGCCACAGAGCGCCACCATCTTCAAGGTCACCAGATCTCACTTCTTTGCTCAACAGGCTTATTTCAGACACACAGAGATAGGTTGCAGACAGGCGAAGACTTTTGTGCGATATGTGAGTCAAACAAACAGCAAATATTCTTGCTGGAATGTCACAGCTGTTTCAATAGCACAAATCATTCTCAGCAGGATTGACACGCTGTTTTCAAACAAATGGCAGCTCATTCAAATCTAATTAAATCATCCCTCTATGTGGACATGTGGAGGAGACAGTAATAATGGAGTCAGTGGTGAGCAGCGTGTTCATGACACTTGAATACGTTTCTTGTCATTAAAACAGCTGCCTGTTGAGAGAAGCTGCTATCTGCATGTTTCCCACATGAGCAAGGTTGATGCGGCCGTTTACTCGAGATATAAAGTCATCCTGTCACTGAGATGTCTTTCCAAGATGGAAAGGCATTTTTTGCCTTAACTACTCTGTTACTGCCCTGACATGCTTTGTAATGGGAAGAGACCCGAGATCAGCTGAGTTTAGGGGTGCTGAAATAAGAGAAGGTCTGTCTGAATTGACATTTGCGCTGCAGGGTGGCACACGAGTGCAGCAAGCTGTTGTGCATTATCACGACGGTGGTGTTTTCAGTTAGTGGCATGTGGTTTGCATTTGGGGTCAACAGCAAGAAGAGAAAGGATGTAAGGGCTGTTTGATGTGAGCACAGTGCAGGTGAGGTCATTCTCCTAGTTGTCGGGAGCTGTGTTAAACCGATGCTGACTGCATGTGTGCATGCCGTTTTATGTGCTACATTGTGTGCACATCTGGCCAGGTCTAAATACCAGGCAGACTCATATTTTGGCTTCGTTCTCTGTCTGATCTGTCTCAATGGGAGTGTGTGTGGGCTCCTTTGCTGTGTACACCTTTGTATGAGGCCAAGCGGCGGCTTATGGCACAGGTTTGGTCTTCCTTTGAAAGGTTATTTTGAGCAGACTTGGGATTGTAATAGTGAAGAACCGCTGCTCAGGAGCATTTGATTTTATACATCTGTGAAGGAGCGGTAGAGGAGGAGGCGGAGGTTAACATGACAGTTTCTGCTCTGACTGACGCCTATGGTACGGTCTTTCTTCTCTCCGCAGCCTGCTCATCGGGGGCCGGAGGCGGTGCTCCCACCAGCACCCTGTCCCTCCCACAGCCTGCGCAGGCTGCCCCAATGTCCTCCAGTTCACCTCAGCCACCCTGTCCCCCTGTCCCTCACCGTGTCGCTGTCCCCTGGACCCGGGCAGCTGAGACCTCTGGTACCTCCACCTCACCGAGCCCCTCCACCTCATATCCACGTCGCAGCCAGGGGGGCATCGTTTCGTAGTGCGTCACGCCATAACTCCTGCAGGATGGTCATGGTGAGTACAGTCCCGGCTCTCTGGCATTGGAAACATTTTATTTGATGGTGTTACTGTTATTTCTCCACTGGGTCTGGGGAGCTTTTACTCACCACTACAGCCTGTAATATCTAACCAGGGAAATGATTTTGTTCATTGCAGTTTTTAGATGGGTGATGTGATGCCGACTGCTTTCATGGTTCTTTTGTGTCCTATAAAAGTATATGCATATTGACAGTTATGCACAGTCTCATAAAAATAAGGAGGTTAACCCAGGAGCTAGCGTCATCCAAGCGAGACTTCAATTCTACAATACAAACCACCACATAAATAATGAAAATGGAGCCAGGCTTGCAGAGGGAGGGGAGACAGAGAAGATGAAATGGCAACTTCAGTGAGCAAGAGCATCCAAATTGCACAGGGTGGTAAACTTGCTGCCACTGGTATTCCATGGCATTAGTTATGGCATTGCAGACTGTCAGATTGGGGGGAAGAGAAAGCCAGAGGTTTCTGGTGTTAAATCCCGCTCCCTCAGTGATTCTCAAAGAACCTTATTTGCCTTTAATCCAGTTTGACTTATACCCTGTAGGCAAGAGAAACAGTGAGAGGCAAAGGGAGAGACGAGCAAAAAGACAGGAGGTAAAAATGGACAAAGGTAGGCTGGCAATAAGTGAAAGAGCTAATCAACAAAGGAATGACATTATGTTGAAATAAAAGTGTAATAGTGACCGGCTTCATTTGAACGTGTTTTGAGCTTTTATTAAACATTTATGTTATAGCTGAGTTGGTATCTGCAGTCCTCAGGCGGCTTGATTAAAAGTCCCATATTGTAGAAAACCTTCTCCAAGTCTTTCTTGATCACAAAAATGTTTTGGGTTCTATATATATATATATATATATATATATATATATAGTAAAAGTATCAAAGTGCACACACAGCTGATTTTCCAAGACTGAGCCTTAAAATGATAAACTGATAATAAAACACCAGAAACATCTAAAATATGGGACCTTTAACAAATAAGGATTCTGACATTAACATTGTGAACCATAAAGAAAATTGCAGCGTAAATAAAAAATGCTCTCTGCTGTGCTTGAGAATATACAGTATAGCTCCCGGAGCCATTTAAACAAGCACCACTCAGTTTCACAAAGCTTCATGGCTTTAATGCACCTGTACAACAGGTAAGGTGCAGCAGCTCTTGGCAGTGTTTTGATTTCAATAAGTCGACTTTCCCTCTCAGCTGCTCCTATTTAATGTGAGAGTGTGAAATTGAAAAGGGATTCCTGGTGGCAGAAGACTTCACTGGCAGTATCTTTAGCAGCTGTTTGGCAGCTCTGAGACAAAGCCCCCTCCAAACACACAAAGGAAGAAAGCTCTCTGCTGGGGGTGTGGAAGTATTTTCCACATGAATCACTTCACCTGAGAGAGCCAGCAGGTTTTCAGAAAGGCTTGGATTTGTGAGATATGGCTTTAGTTTTTTTGAAGTGGAAACTGCAGCAGAATTTTGTGTCCATTAATCACCTTATCAGACAAACTCTGTTCATTTGTCTACATTTCACTTCTCTACCGTTTGGTATTCTTCGGATATTTTTGGATGGAACTCAAACCGACACGTCTGCATGACTGCGATAGCGGTACTTCAATACTACAGTACAGCTTGTCATGATACTTGCCCTCATGGAAATTAAGGGGAGACCTGTACTAAATATTTCTTTGACATTGTAGAGCAAGAAAGTGTTCAATGAAATCATTAAATAAAGGCATCAAGTTAGCGTTTGACTTTGGTTTGCTGTTTGGAATTTGTCGACTCAGTCCAGAGGGCGAGCAGTGTCTGTGTGGCTTCTCCCGCTCTGTAATGTTTGAGGAGGCTCCTCGTGAACCAAGAAGAAGAGGAGGAAATGAATGGGGAACAGATGGAGACGAGGCAGTGGGTCTTTATCATGGCCTCAGTCTTCTTAGGAAGATTAAAACCACATGACTGCTCCTCTCATAACAAGCTGCAAGGGCAGTGCTGTCCCTCACACATGGGAGACGAGGACACGGCCAGCTGGCCCGAGCTGTAGCTGTCTGACTGTGCCACCTGCTGGACACTCTCATCATTATTTTTATGTTTCTGTCCTTTCTCAGGAATTAGAGAAGCCCAGTCCCCCTCAAAAGCCCCTTCCTGCCGATCCAAGGAGCTCTCGCCTGGTTAGAAGTCCTTCTGCAGCACATGCTCACAATAAAAGCCCCTCTGCTGTTTGTGGATCCGCGCCAGTACTCGGGGTACCTCGACCTTCATGCCCTGCCCCACACCCCAACAGGTGAGTTCCAACCTTGGCCACAATTTTTCATAAAACACACAAGCTTGTATTAGGGATAATGTTTTACATATTTCAGTCATTTTTCTCCCTCTTTTAGACCCAGCCCCAAGCATCCTCCAACACTACCAAAGCCTTGCATAATTGCCAACATCAAATACAGCAGCTGAGACTTTGGCCGAAAGGGACATTGTTGTGATAAGACACTAAAGAAATTGCACTATGAAAGCTCTGAAAACCTTAAAATGGTGGTGGCTTCTCTAAGAGAATCAAGAGAACTGCCATGTCCCTTTTGGTGCTCTGTCTCTGAATGGTGCTACGAGTCTGAGCTCAGGTACATGTAAAGTATTTATATACTGTATTTATTGCCACACAGTGCACTGTGCCAGACACTTTGACTACATGGTAGCAAATTAAAACTTTGAATTTGTTGTTTGTATCAATTTCACATTTTGTTTTTTTGTTTGGTTTTTTTTTTTTTCATATCAACTGATCTTTATTTGGGTGATAGAGGACTATCAAAAAAAACTATCTGTGAAATTGTGATTGCAGAAATGTTTTTGTGAAACTCGTTTTAATGAAGGGAAGCTTTTACGTGTTAGTTTTGATCTGAATAAAACAGAGTTATGAGACGAGTTTTTGTGCAATGTAAGACGAGAACAAAGAAAACTTCAGAGAACACGTCTCGTTCATTTGCAACTCTGGATTTGTTTCCTAGAGGATAAATGCTCTCTGCAGCAGCTTTGAGCCAGACTGAAAAGGCTTGAAACAATCACTGAAAAATAACACTCATGGTATTACTACATCAGCTCTGCAATGTGACTGTCAACATAATGAAACAAACGAAAACCCCGTGTGGGGAATTTTAGGGGCTGAGAAAGCAGATGAAACGCAGGCCTGTTTCTTCTTCATTTATATTACAGAAAGGTAACAAGTTGGATTGTGAAATGTCACTGGTTTGCCATTTCTGTTGCATTAACAAGATCCAAGAAGCTCACTCAAGGGAACTGGGTACTGAGGTATGAACTGAACATGGATCTAAAATGAGCCAAGATCAAGGAAGCGTTCATCCCACAGAGAGAATAAAGTTCTCTCTGAAGTACTGCTCAACTAAAGGTCATGTATGTTGAATATTTCCCTCTATGTCTATCTGCACCACGGCTCTGTCTCAAAGCCGTGGCCATACAGGCGTCACGGGGGCACCTGCTTGCGAACAGGCACCGTCTGGCAACAGTGCATGTGTGCATTTTAAGTCTCCTTTCTCTGTGACGGGAAAGGACAGATTCACTCGACAAAGACACATTTGTAGATCTTTCTGTGACTGAAATTCAGTGGAGTGACTCCCCGGTGAACGCCGAGCCTCAGAACATCCAGAATCATCCAGTGCAGTCATTCGTTTTCTATTTTTTGTACCTTTTTACTTTGGCTATTGAGATTAGTTTTTTAAAGCCAATCTACACGCTAGATACAAACTCCTGCATAACTCAGACATGGTAATGGAACGGTATTCTTTATTCTTACAGATGTCATGTTTTACTGGATTGCAATGCAGCATATTAAACATTCACACGGAGCAACATTTACTTTAAGCACAGCTCTTGACAGATATGTAGGCCGAAAACTGAAAGCAACTGAACCTTGGACTTTTGTTACTTTTGATACTGTTGTATTTTTTAATATGCACTAGTTTTACTTTCATTGCTTTGTTTACTTTGCTTTTTTCCCCAGTGCCACACGTTGATGTACTAACAGACAGTATTTGAATCAAAGCACCTGAGTATCCGTTATTGTCCATAGGTTCCTTGTGTGTTGTTTTACAGGTGTGCACATTTACATGCTGAATGCTTTTTTTTCTACTATGACTGTTTGATACATCATATGTAAAAAAAAAAAAAAAAAAAAATGCTTTAATGTCAGTGTCTGGTCATGCTATTTTGAACACTCGAGCAGTATTAGTAAAAGCTGTTTTTCAATCGATTTTTCTGGCCAGTGCTCTTTTTTACTCAGCATGCATGTTTTCATGACTAGATAAATTCTGAAAAATAAACTGTAATTATTTCTCTTTTAAAAGTCGTTCTGAATGTTAGAACACAAAAGCGGGCCACATGCACACAAAAAATTGTGGTTTCACACCAGCAATCCCACTTTGTAAGCATTCAAAGGCACATTTAATATTTAACAATTTTCAAAATCACAATAGATTTGAATCTTACAAAACCTTTTTGTCTTTTACGCTTGAGCTAAAATGCAACCAAAGATTGAATAAAGAGCAGTGTAGCATGCATAATATCATTTTGTTGGGGGATGAAAAAACCTGCTTCAATCAGTACAGGTGTTGGATTGTGTGTTCTCGGGATGTTCAACAAAACTAGAACAAAAAATAAATAAATAAATAAATCTCACTAATACCAGTGAGAAATTGAGGGAGCTCCATGCAATAAGAAGGACACACACTGTCACAGAAAAGAGGCTCCTGAAATCAGCCTCAGCCAACACAGCTCCAATTACAGGCCAGTTTTATTTGTATCAAAAAAAAAGGAGCATGCCAAAGCCAAAATGTGTTCAGTGCTGAAGATGTGGACTATTCTTCAATGCTACTGAAATCATTAATTGGAAAGACAAGTGGGGAGCTGAGATATAAAAACTTTAGAGGTGTCATGTTGAACTGGACTGAATAATGACTAAACAGCCCACCCTGGCGGAGAGTCAGCAGCCTGCTAAAAGTGAATTGGTGAGCCTAATAAAAAAAGAAAAGGTCTTGTAGTTAAGAAGGTAAACTTTTCTTGCTGAGTGAATGAAATGAAGACAAAAGTTTTCTTTTTTTTCCTCCAAAAATTGAGAAAAAAAGAAAAATTATTAAATACGTTTTTAATGATGACATCATCTCATATTGTCTCATAACTGGGGTTTAGGGTCCTTTAAAAGTGGCAGAAATTAGCTTCCATATGCAATTTATTGCATTCTGCTGGCTGCTATTCACATTAACCTGCTCTGACTGAGGAATTACTTTTTTAAAAACGGCGTCCTTCCGTTCAATATATCTGTAAAAATTTGCGGTTTTTCTGTGGATTTGGGCAGGCGTTGAAATATCCACAGTCTGAGCGTCACCATTTGGATGATAACATCCAGGAGATTACAGCGGGCTGTGAAGGCCGAGGCAAATGAAAACACGTGTTAGGCCAAGCTGAGGGGAGAAAATTACGCACCGGTGCGCACCGAGTCTGCCAGCCCCACAGCGGACAACTCCAAACTCTGAACAGCTTAAAACAAACATTTTTATCAATTAGGAAGCCGAGCAGAGACATTGGTGTTCATCATCTGTGTCAATCTGGATGGGTCAGTAGCTGGAGTGGATTCGTGGGTTTTTATCCAGATTAACGCATTTTAAATGTGTCATGTCGGAGGGAAATAATCCAACGGAGCCAGACATCTACCTCGAAAGTGATGAGTGTCCTGGAGAAGACGAACTGGGCTTTGGAGATGACCTGGAGTTAAATCAGTTCGATGGTTTGCCCTTTTCCTCGCGTTACTACAAACTGCTTAAAGAGAGGAAGAGTCTGTCGGTGTGGAAAGTCAGGAGAGAGTTTGAGGATGCTCTGGCGAACAACCAGCTACTTGTTGTGTGCGGGACAGCAAAGACTGGGAGGAGTACTCAGGTAAGACTTTATGGTCAGTAATAATAATGATGAAGATGATGGAGAAGTGTCTGTCAGGAAGATTTTATTAGAGAAAAGAATTTAGGGGCATCAGAGATAAATACTTCTAATAAACCTCTTTAAGTTTACAAATATTTCCTTTTTTAATATGTATTTAAACATCTTTTAGACCAGATCCAAATATACAAACATAATCCAGTTCATGTCACTTGTATGCAGTATGTTGTCACTTTCAAAGTCCAGCCTTAATTTGATTTATTTGATGGTCACCCTTTTGAGTTTATTTTTTTCCTTTTATCCTTTGATACCTGTGATTTAAAAAAAAAAAAAAAAAAAAAAAACAACTTTATAGGGTCACCATGATGTGAGTGTGTGAACAGGGCGAACAGGCTGTCCAGCTCAGCAGATGCTGTTGCGCCACTGTGTTGCTGTCCAAGTCCAGCCTGCCTGCCAGACAGTTGGCCACAAAGGCTCCAGCAGGGGTGGTAGGGGACCTCTTGCTGCTAAGCCCTGATCCGCTGGAGCCGCCACATGCTGCCAAAGCAATTTTGCATTATGAGCGATAATGCCATTGGATATCTCCCGTCAGTGTTTGTTTTGCTGTGTGCTTAAACAAAAGCTGTTGCCACAATCCTGGAAGGAGGCCCTCCACTGAAACCACAAGTTGATGTGAATAAAAGATGTTCTGGTTTATGAAGAGTTTGTACTCTGCTGAGACTCTCCCTCAAGTGTGGAAGATGAACATTAGGTGTTTATTGGGTGTTTCAGATCCCTCAGTGGTGCGCAGAGTTCTGCCTGTCGTCCCAGTACCAGCATGGCATGGTCGTGTGCACACAGACCAACAAGCAGCAGGTTGTGAATCTGGCCCTGCGTGTGGCTGATGAAATGGATGTCAACATAGGACATGAAGTGGGTTACATCATCCCTCTGGAGACTTGCTGCTCTGCTGACACTGTTCTGAGGTTTGTTGAAAGCCCTGCCAGCAGCAGCACGCTTGAATGACACTTTAATATCATCGACAAACCGTCTCTGTCACTCTTAATTTTTTCCTCGCCTCTGCTTCTGTTACTCAGATATTGCACTGATGACATGCTGCTGAGAGAGATGATGTCAGACCCTTTCCTTGAGCACTATGGGGCCATTATTATTGACCAGGCCCATGAGAGGACAGTCAGCACAGACATACTTCTAGGTCTCCTGAAGGACATCCTGCTGCAGAGGCCTGAGCTCAGG
Source organism: Remorina albescens (assembly GCA_034769265.1). Lineage (NCBI taxonomy): Eukaryota > Metazoa > Chordata > Actinopteri > Carangiformes > Echeneidae > Remorina > Remorina albescens. The sequence goes on from CM068480.1 coordinate 5,493,062, forward strand.
GTGGTGGTTCTTACTGTCTCACCCATGACTGACAAGCTGCTGGGCCACTACGGCAGCATCCCGCTCATCAGGGTAGAGACCTCGTGTCCAGCTGAAGTTGTTCACAGCAACAGCAGTAACAAAGACTATTTCTACTCTGCACTGAGACTGGTGCTGGAGATCCATCGTACCAAAGAGAATGGAGACATTCTTGTGTTTTTTGCCTCAGCTGAGGTAGGTTGTATTTAGTTGTTGTATTATTCATGAATCCCAGAAGTGAAACTGGTTTAACAAAATCCGCTCCCCTATTTTTACTTGCAATTGCTTCTACAGGAGGTCCACTGTGCCCAAAGCATCCTCCAGAGAGAGGGCACCAGGTTGGGAGGGGACTTAGGCGAGATGGTGCCTGTGGTCCTCCATCCTTGCCAGGGAGGGCTACTGCCTTTCCTGACCAAGCAATCAGGCTCCAAGATGTCCAGGAGAGTTTTCCTCTCTGCTCAACAGGGGGAGGATATGTGGTGGACAGCAGAGTCCATCAACTTTGTCATTGACACGGGAGTCCAGAAAAAAATGGTACGATATTGTTTCTAATAAATCACGCCTACCTAAATGAATATTCAGCAGGTATTAATTATTATTTTATTGTATTCTATTGTAGGTGTACAATCCAAGAGTAAGAGCAAACTCAGAGATACTCCAACCTATAAGTCAATATCAAGCAGATTTACGCAAGCAGCTGTCTGGACCTTCAGGTATGGCTCATAGCATGCTAGCTGGATATTAGTTAAATCTGTTAATATCAACTTCAGTCGAGGTAAATCATTGTGGAGTCTTGGCTATGACTATGCTGACAGAAGAAGTCAGAATTAGTTTCATGTAATACCAAAATTAGGTGCATCAGCTTTTTTTTTTTTTTTGTATTTAGCCTGACCGGGTCGTGTTCGATTTCTTTCCCAGGTAAATGTTTCTGCCTGTATCCAGTGCAGAACCAGCTTCTGGCAGAGAACTCCCCACAGATTTTGGAGTCCAACATTACACCAACGGTCCTTTTGTTGAAAAGGATGGAGATAGCTGGACTCGGACAATGTGATTTCATCGACAGACCAGGTGAATTATCCTCCAAGAGAGCATTGGACAAATTACCAGTGGAACATGATTCATGACTGCAAGGAATTTTTATTTTGGGATTATTGGTTCCCACAGTCTGTCTGTTTCCCACCCTAGAATGCAAACAGAGGTATATGAGGAGAGGAGAATTTTTTTGGCTGAAAGAAGTGCAGATAGATTTGCTCTGTGTAGCTGTTTAGGTCCAGTCAGCCATGATTTAGCCGAGCTGACAAGGCCCTGCTGCTAACCATTGTCTGAGCTCTGACTGACTCCACCATGAACAGAACAGGCTAAAAGAGGCCAGCTCATTAACGATTACACAACACGTCTCATTAGGGCAACACCATGCAAGTACAATGAAGTGAAAGCAAGAGCCAAACATACTGTAATATTTCTAAGTTCTTGTAGAATTTGGCACAAAATGACCTAATGTGGCTACAGCATTATATTGTGTAAGCGTTCTGTGGGAAACAGTATATGTTATAGATAGATTATATTAGAGACTGAATAAATGTGGAAGGAAGATACACAATCATGCTTATTGGGTATCATTTTGGCAGATCCAGAAGGCCTCATGCAGGCATTAGAGGAGCTGGACTACCTCGCTGCTTTGGATGATGATGGCAACTTGTCTGAGATCGGCATCATTATGTCTGAAATACCTCTGGAGCCTCAGATGGCCAAAGCTCTGCTAGCATCCTGCGAGTTTGACTGTGTGAGTGAGATGCTGTCGATCGCAGCGATGCTGTCGGGTACGTATGTGCTTTGAGTTTAGAAAGAAAGATTTTCTAATGAGAGAAAATCTTTTGTTTGGTCACAGATTCACCATCTGCAGATGTTCAGAGTTGCAGTTTCTTTCAGACACTGAACCAGATGGCCTAGAGTGGCTTGGCTTGTGATACTGACCTCGTTGCTTTTTTTGTTTTGTTTTTTGGGTCTTTTAGCGCCAAGCTGCTTCCTGAAGCCACCTGCCGGCATGACCCATGAGGCCATTCAGTGTCACAGAAAGTTTCAGCACCCCGAAGGCGACCACTTCACCCTAATAAATATCTACAATGCCTTCAAACAAAACCAGAGAGAACAATGTGAGAAATTAAGGAGCAGAACCAGATTTAAGCATGCTGTAATATGACAACACACGCAGGCCCCAAGTCATCCTTACTGTTCTGATCCCAAATCTGTTATTACTTTGCTAATACAGCGCACAACATAGAGCCCAGTATCATCCTACGAAGGCGTTTATTTTGAGAGGTCAAAGGTTACACTGAAGCACTTTCACTGTGCTTTACATTTCACTTCGAAAAGAATCAACAATAGATGGACCATAGCGACAAAATTACTTAAGAGGAAATAAGGGAGGGGTTTAAAAATAAAAAAGGTTTCTGCAAGAATAGATCTTATGTCCAACATGTATACAATCGAGGGCTGCACTCTATGTGAAAATATGTTTTTATTTTTTGTGAAAAAGTGGTTTAATTTTACTTGACCCTTATTGACCTCATCCCAACTGAATATTGGTTTGAATGCAGTTTGACTGACGACATTCTTGTATAATATATGTGACGTGTGCATGACATGTTTTTTCCCTTAGATTTCAGTGTTGAAAAGTGGTGCCAGGACTATTTCTTAGATCATTCTGCACTGAAGACAGCTGAGGCCATTAGATCAGAGCTGACCGACACTTTGAACAGAATCGAGCTCCCCATCTCCGACCCGTCCTTTGGAACCAAGACTAACACCCTCAACATTAAAAGAGCTCTACTCGCTGGGTTCTTTATGCAGGTACATGGAAACTAAATGTAAGTGTTGATGGATATGCCTCCACTGATTTCTTCTGTATTCATGTTTATAGTGCATTTCTCCTTTTTTTGCAGATCGCTCGAGATGTTGACGGATCAGGAAACTACTTCATTTTGACACACAAGCACATGGCACAGATTCACCCTCTCTCCAGCTACGGGGCTCAGTCACAGAAGCTTGGACTGCCAGAGTGGGTTGTTTTCCACGAGTACACTCTGTCAGAGAACAACTGCATGAGAACAGTGTCCGAAATATCTCCTCAAGCGTAAGTCAATCCCTTTGTAAAACTAGTACTGTATACAGCATAAGCAGATTAGATCTGAGTTCTTATGGCTTTGGTGTTTGTGGACCACGCTGTCGAGACAAACAGGGTTTGACTATTTTTGTTATTGAGCTCAGCAATTGGTGCTTTTCTATTTAATCTTTAAAGCCTTTTAAGTAATTCAATTTATCGTTTTTAGGTTCATTCAAATGGCACCACTGTACTTCTTCTACAATCTGCCCTCTAGTGAAAGCAAAGACATACTACAAGATATGTTGGGCCCGAACGGATCTGGAAAATTTCAAGATGAGAAACAAAAAGCAGCAGTGGCTGGCAGTGATACCAGTGGCGGCTGTGCAGCGATGCCACAAACCTACGACAGATGTGTGATCCAATGATCTTAAGTCATAAATGTGAAAATCTGGGCTCTTTTACGTTTATCAGCCAAATGCATGAATGCTTGTAAATTATTTATAATCAGTCCAAACTGTAATTTCGATCTATTTCATTTTTCAAAAGCTGTTTTGATTGTCTAATGTACTCCATCAGATACAGAAGATTAAGTATAGTGAGTTGAAATTTTGTAAAAAGTAGTAAACAAATCATGGAGACCTTTATCAGCTGCAGTCTAAAATGTCTTAACTTTTTTATTCTAACCATACAAGTTAATTTTTTTTTACTACACCAACTCAGCCCATCTGGAATCACCAATTATCCTGACAACTGCTTAGATTTTGACGTTAATGAGCAGCAGAGGTTCTGCAGATGTGTGTCTGTTCCTGTGCTTTCGAGAGAAACGGCCCTGTCACAACTCTTTTAAAAACAGCCGAGAAAACTCAGAAACAGTCTTGTACTTTGATGCATGTACAAGCTGCCGATAAGTCATTTATCAGCTGCCTCCTTTCCCTCGTTCTTTATGCAAGGCTGTTCTTTTTTGGCGGGTGGAGTTAAGGGTTTTTCAGACTGAAAAACTATGAATGAGTTGCTGCGCTTCCAGGTTAAGAAAGCAAATGATTGTCAAGCCATGTAGATATAACATTTATTAATAATCTGTGTCAGGGCTACAGAAATGCTACATCCGAAAACCATTTGTAGGAAAAAGAAAATGGGATTTAATGTAGAGTCAAACTAATAAAATTGGCTAAAAAGCAAATGTAGTTTGTCATTAAGTCTGGAACCGCCTTCACTTTAAAGAAATTAACTACGAGGTAATTCAACTTAATGATAGGTGACACATCCCTTCCTCCTCCAGCTGTTAAAACTAGACTCAACTCACCCATGTCAATTGTCATTAACACTTAAGTTTGTCATCTTTAATTGTCAGTTTATAAACTAAAGCCTTTGTATAAAAAGATTTTTTACATTATAATAGTTGAATACTTCAGTATCAGCAGGGTATGGGATGACTTCTTTCTGCATCATTTCTTATATGAATTTATAAAAACTGTTTCCACAGTTTCTGAAGAGAGAAAAACCGTCTGGTGGGTTCACACTACTGTAGCTGGTAGGACCAAAACATTTCTTTTACAGTCTCTTAAGAGAGTAGTGAACCATTTCCATGACCTTGAAGGTCCCCAGAGTGTACACAAGTGTCTCAGTTTATTCGGGAGGTTCACACAGTTAGATATTCTTTGAGTTTGTCCATGATGACAGGCATTCTGTCCGCTGGTATCAGCATCACTGTCCTGAAAGGCTTCATGGGTACGTCGTCGAAGGACCACCTTCCGCTCAAACAGGAGTCTGCCTCCTCTTGGACCGAGTAGTGGAACTTCATGATGGCTTGCTGTAAGGAGGATGCAGACAAAGGTTAAAACTCAAAGTATATATATATTGGACATATTTTACATCACTTTTTTCTTGGAGGTATGAATATAATAAAAATGTATAAGAGGGTAAACACTTTTGTTTCAGACTTGTAGAATAGCAAATGTAACAGATCTTTAGATCTTTTACATAAGGTTAATTAGCATTTAAAGGCCTACATGTATCTTCCAAACACAGTATGTAAGCAATCCTTGCGTATTAGTCACAGACTGTTCATATTTACTTGACTTTACCTCATAGAAGAATTCCTCCTCTGCATTGACAAACATGTATTCCTCTTTGGGAGCGCCTCCTCGGACTGGGATGCTCTTGTTTGCCTCTTTGCAGGTCTTGCTGATCATCAGACAATAGTGACACTTCCCACTGGGCTTATTTGTCCTCTGTGCTTCGGCTATTTCTTCTCTGGAGGACAAAATAACACCATTTATTTTATTGCACACTCCACTTAGTGCAGAAGGGCTGAAAAGTAGTGTCAACTATCAGAATCAACCCCTCTTGAGATTTTTTTTTTTTTTTTTTTTTTTTTTTGGCAAAGCACTGGAAGGTCAACTATCTATTTTAATAACAGAGCTTTCACTATAAATCTCAGTTCGTACAAAGTAAAGAGGGCAATGCAGTTCATTTTAATTTCCGTAATGCGAAAGGTTCACGCAGAGTGTCACATCAAGGGTGCAATAACATGATTAAATGTGTGAACAGTTTTGCCTCTACATGGCATTGTCTCTTTGTTTCAAAATGCCACCCTGACCACTGTCCTATTACTAAAAAAAAAGAGAAAAGAAAATGAGGTTTTGATAACATCCCCACAATTAAAAATTAGAATTAATTTGGTTGAGAAGTATCAGTACATGCATTCTAAAGGCATTCAGCTATAACAGAGTGCTATTCTCTTAGTACAAATTATCATCAAAGATGCAAAATGTATAGTGTATGAGACAATTACAAGACAATATATATTTCACATCCTGTAAGCTATGCTCATTCTTTCTATGGCAACTTTATTTACATTTGAAAAACTATCAAGGTGGCTGGAATTGTTTTAAAGATGATTCTTAGTGGAACTCACTGGAGCTGTTTGTGTAGTGGAAGGGCAATCTGGGGAGGTACGTTAATGAAGCGCTCACTCAGCAGCAGCCCCACTGGCTTGCTGGTATCACTGAGGATGTGCTCCAGCTGCTCTGTCACACTGTGGGTAGAGTTCTTCTCACACTGGTCCACAAGCATCTCCTTCACCTCCTCCACACACTGCACACCCTGCCAGCAGCATACACATACAGTCAACTTGAAATAAATGGTCATAGACGATGAGAGCCATTAAATCTCCCGAGGTGTGTGCCTGTGTTTTTACCTTTCTCTCTGATAGGTTGAGCATAGTAATGAAGCCAAACACTTCATCTGGGTCTTCATCATCACTGTCCTCTGGTACCTCAGCTTGCTGGGACAAAGTACAGGTGTAGAGATTAAAACTCAATCTGCGGAAAAATTGCCTGTAAATCCAGGATGAGCAACTCACCCTGATGACACTTCCAACGTGATTCTGCTGAATGATGATGTCTGTCATCTCTGATGTATTTACATGGGCCTTCAGGAAAAGCTGTAACCAAACATAGCAGAGGGGAACTCAGTGACGCCATGCTTCACATATCAACCACACACATCATGCAATCAGTCAATCATAGGTCAGTGGTGAAATGCATAAAATCTTGCAGACAGAGGTTAGTAGCAGATTTAGTTAATGCAAACCAAACCTGTTGCAGCAGTTTCTTGATGCCATTGAAGTCTCTTTCTAAAATGGTGTGGGCTTCGAAGTCCACAATGACCTCCTATTAAAAAAACAAAGCAGAGGACAGTTAAAAAAATCCCTGAGGAATGGGTGGAGGATTGTTTATATCAACCATACGGTAGGTTTTGGACGAGCACTGCAGACGCACTTTTGGAGAGTTATGTTATTGCAAAATACACTCACGTTACGGTCACTTCGTTACATTATACATTACGAGGGATATCACTGTTGATTTCACATGTTTATAATTTCAATCGTGCCGAACAGTGACTGCTGCTCATGTCGACAGCTGGCCCAGCTAGCTAATTAGCCGGCTAGCAAGGCCAAACAGCGGGTATTTTATTCCTTCACCTCGTTGATCTCTTCCTCCGACGCTTCGCTGTCCTCCTCCCCGGAATCGTCACCCTCTTCCGGATTTTCATCGGAGCTGTTTTCACTCTCCTCGGGATTTTCTCCCAAACCTACCGCTCTCCTCTTAGCCGATGAAGCCATGCTGCAAACGGGCAACACGCGTTTCAGCTGAGTGGGCGGGGCCAACGTTAAAGTTCCGCTACAGAGCGCCCAGAAAGTGTGATAGTGGCGCCACCATTTTGGTTCCTCGCGTACAAGGCTTTCCGCTTGCAGTCGCTACGGTTGGCGCCACAATGGCGTCTTGTCACCCAGTGGTAAAACGGAACAAACCATTGTAGAAAAGGGGGTCACGATCCTTTCAATTATGCTTAAACCTTTACGCTTTTTCCACAAACATGTAGGCGTGTCATGCGTTATCAATATCTAAATATAATATATGCACAAATGGCGTTTCTTTTGATATAGTGTTAGTTTTAGAAATGTTACTTAAATAACAAATTTTCTTATTTCCCCTTCTTAGGACCGTCGGGGAAGTCGTTATGTGTTCAGCCGTATGAGAAACTCAAGGTACCAAGATTTGTGTATTAATGATTATTTTTACTATTTAATATAGCGTATATCAATTTATAACGAGATAAACAAGATAAATTAACCGATTATTATCGCTGGGTGCAGCTGACGGACTCTCCTAACCGGACGGTTACTAAAGTGACACTCAAAGTGTCTTGCTAATGTAAACAATAACACGGGAGCAGACATTAACCACGTTTTAGCCGATCCGATGATTTTCTGCTGCTAAAAATGGGACATTTCGGTCTCTTACTTACTCCCCAGATGTCGTGACTCAACATTATTGTTATCAGCAGTTTGCATGTGACAGTTTTTAGGGTGTAGCTCTCACACCCACAGTCCCCGGTGGCTTTTACAGTTTAGTGAAGGACTTTGGCTGCAAACCTGAGCTGTATTATTTGATTTGCCCCTCATTTATTTTGTTACATTTTAAGGTCAATGTCAAGATGCATGTATTGCTGCTCAAAGAGCCAAGAGACGGAGACTCTGGACCTGATCCTTACATCAAGGTAGAGACAGTAACATCAAATTCAGTTCACATCTTGCAGTATCAGATTATCAGCAGTATAACTGCATGTTATGTGTCTATTATTATAAATCTCCAGGAGCTGGCGTCTTATGGTCATAAAGCTACCCTGATTCCCGTGCTGTCTTTTAAGTTTGTCTCATTGAACTCCTTGTCAGATAAGGTACATTATATATATATATATATATTTTTTTTTTTTTAAATTATTGTTATTATTATTTTTTTATTTCTTTCTGCTTCTCATATTTCATTCTCTGTTAATGGTGTCTTTAAATTTCAGCTTTTCCAGCCAGAAAAACATGGAGGTTTGATATTTACCAGTCCGAGAGCAGTAGAGGCTGTGAGGAAGTGCTTAGAAGAGAGAAGGGAAGGTGAGAGGATACAGAGATACTTTTTTTTTTTTTAATCCTGTACATAATTTTCTTTTAAGGATCAGAATGCCCTGAAAGCATGTGTTTGATTAAATAACTAGTTCTGTTTATTATGGTTTTGGACTGCTTACTGAAATTTGAAACGACGCCACTCTATTTGATTAAATTAATCCTTTTTCTAATTATTGATCCAGAGTGGAACAGCTCTGTGAAAGACAAATGGAATGCCAAGTCTATTTATGTGGTTGGGAAAACAACTGCTGCACTAGGTGAGTTATTGTCACATCTGAAAATACTTTTTTTTAATGAGTTTTTCCTAATTCTTCTTGTAAACCTTTGCTATGTCAATGCTACATGCAGAGTGTGGCAGGCACCTGGTGCTCACAGGGATGTGTCAAGTGATGTAACTACACTCAGTCCTAAATAGGTTGTGCACAGGTGACAGTTTGCTGTGACACAGGTGCAGCACATTCATGTTTAAACTTCGTTGTTCGTAGTAAACATCAGGGATTGGATCTCTTTATTGCCTAATGTAATTTGTTTGTATTCCCTATAACCACTCTACTGTGACATGATAACACCATTACATATCTAACTGAACCTTTCCTTTTTGTTTTCCACAGTACAAAATCTGGGTCTGAACCCTTTGGGTGAAGACACAGGGACAGCAGAAGTCCTATCACAAGTTATTATTGAACGTACGACATGACTCTTCACAGTTCACTTTAATTGAAAATGTGACTGTTCGGATAATTAATATGACCTTTAACTTAATTTTCCTCATAGGAGAGGACACAAATATTCCACCGCTTTTTTTCCCCTGTGGCTCAATCAAAAGAGAAGTCTTGCCCACGGCTTTAAGAGAAAATGGTAAGCATTTCCCCCCGCTGTGCTTTACGATTAAAACTCAAGGTGATAAGTCAAAGTGGTGTGTCCCACTGGGTTTATACTAATTATGAAATAGTAATTGAACTACCTTTATCACTGTGGGGATCTGTTTCTTTGTTTCCAGGAGTGCCCCTAGAGATGCTGACTGTCTATCAAACATCTGAACATCCAGATCTGGGAAAAAATATAAAGAACTATTTCACAGAGCAGGTTAACCTATTCAATCCAACAACATATTAGAGACAACTTTTCGTAGAAAAATACTTATTCATATTTGCATCAACAGGGCACTCCAGCCAGCATAGCGTTCTTCAGTCCCTCAGGAGTGAAGTTTTGCTTAGAAGTTGTGCGAAGGCTGTCAGGAGAACACCTGACTCAAATAAAGGTATAGCATACATATATATATATAAAAAAAAAAAGAAGAAGAAGAGATCTTCAGCTTATCTAGAAGTCACTTAACCTTCTCTGTTTCCAGTTTGCAGCCATAGGACCTACTACACAAGATGCAATGGCAGCAGAAGGCCTCTGTGTCAGCTGTGCTGCAGGAAAGCCAACAGCTGAACACCTGGCAGCAGCGATCGCAAAAGCTCTACAGTAACCGGCCAGCACTCTAAATCTATTTTATCTTCTCTCTGTTTACATTTTTATTTAAATGTGCTATAGTCTGTCTGCTTTACTTTCCCTTCTTATTTTACCAGTTATGTATATTTTGCACTGAGAAAAAGGTGACAAATCTTGCGCCATAGAAACCACAAAAATTAGGAAATGTAATTATAATATATTATGTTAAGCTTGCCTTTAGACAATTGGTATTTATTTTTGAAAATAAACGTTGGATAAGTGAGAAGATCTGGAAGGCTTGACAATGGTGATTCATTGTAAAACACTCAAACACAACACACACTGTCCTATTGAAAGCAGATGTTTGAAGAGGTCACGACTGACCTAAACTACTGTTACTGTCCACATGAAAGCAAAGGTTTCCACTTCGTTTTACAGGTCAACAACACTCCTCCATTTCAAACCAGTGGAGCGTGTATCACACACCCAGACAATCCAGTCAAAGTGAGCAGTTAACAGACGGTAAAGACAGGTTTCCTTTTCACATAAGGGTAAGAAAAGTGGGATATCTGCAAGGGGTCGCACCTTTAGATGGGTGTGGTGAAGCCTATAAAAAAGTGTGGCCTCTCACTCGTCATCATCTCACTCGTGTACATAACTTCAGGAGTAAACCAACAGCACGATGCTGACTTTTATCCAGCTGATCATTTTTCTTTTTTGGACGAACATTGGCTCAGCTGACGCAGAGAAACTTTTCCACAATCGGGATCATTCAGATATGCAAAGCCTGACCTCCCGCCAAGCTGCGGCTATAACAGACAAGTACACTGCAGAGGTAATTGCTCAAGACGTCCAAGCTTTAACACCCATTAAAATATACATTTTATGATTCGCTATAGGACCCAAAAGTGATTTAACCCATGTCTTTTTATAGTTATTTCTCTCTAGGTATGGATTCATGGAGCCAGTGAACTGGGAGGAGATCCAGTTTGAAGATTCTTACACCAGTTTCAGTGAAGACTTGCTGGATGATTTTCAAACTACAATTCAAGAGGGGACTTCAGTGCTTCACTCAAGAGATGCTGCCCCAGATGCCACGGGAAGACCAACTGAGAGCCAAGCATTTCTTTCAGCACTTAAAGAGTTTCAGAAGGTATCTGGACTGCCTGTCACAGGTGTGTTGGATGTGGCCACCAAGGCGGCAATGAACAAACCAAGGTGTGGGGTCCCTGATAAGGAGATTGGCCTGCTCACCTCTGTAGCACCTCAGAACAGTAGTGGCTTAGATGTTGAAAACAGTTCGGCTGACACTTTTAATGAGACTGATAGCAGCAATGCAGAAAATAATACAATTAGTACTTCTTTTGGTGTTCGCAACTCCTCTGAAGACAACACATTAATTTTTAATGACACAGAAAGTCTCCTCACTGGCAATTCCAATGACACCAGCATGAATTACACAGAAGAATTCAGAAGCATTCCTCTAAACAGCTCACAGACTATCGTCATGGACAATCAAAAGGTAAATATCAGCATAAATGTGCATCAGAGTGAGGAACTGCAACGCAAGAAACGTCACCTTGCTGCTCTAGTGTCAAAAAGCAGGCACAAGAGAGATTTGGTTGAGAATGGCTACATGGCCTTTTCTAAGAAAGAACTAAAATGGAGGCTTATAGGTGAAGGCTACAGCAGCCAGCTAACTATTGAGGAGCAGAGGTACATCTTCAGGCTGGCCTTCAGGATGTGGAGTGAGGTGTCTCCGCTGGAGTTTGTGGAAGACACGCTTTCCCCACTCGAGGATGTTGATATCAAGCTGGGCTTTGGTACAGGTGAGTCTCAGCAAATACAAAGAAATTCACCATGGGAAAAATGTGTACAAATGTTTTCTGTTATGATTTAACCTTTGTTGCACTCATGGATTGCAAACTCAAATATTTACAAAAAAGACATATTTCACATACACGTTTTTTGGGGGGCGCTTCAAATAAATGATAAGAAGAATCATGTTGCTATTATTACAGAACAATGTATACAGTTTGAATAGCATTAATGTGTCTTTCATAGAGCAAGGATCTGTTGATTTTGTCCAATGAAGCTTTGTATGTTTTTACTGTAGATCAATGAGTCCATTAAAATTCTATGTCCCCCACAGGAAGGCATCTTGGATGCAATCAGAGGTTTGACGGCACTGGTCAAGAGTTTGCCCACGCCTGGTTCCTGGGTGATATACACTTTGACGATGATGAACATTTCACTGGACCCAATGCAGGAAGTGGGATCAGCCTTCTCAAAGTAAGCAAAGAACAGCTAGAGTATAGGGAATCATCAGTACTAAGAAGTTGAACCTGAGTTATTCTAACAACACTTGAATTTTCCGTCTGTTACAGGTGGCAGTTCATGAGATTGGCCACGTCTTAGGTCTCCCCCACATATATAGACCAGGATCTATAATGCAGCCCAGCTACCTGCCACATGAGTCTGGCTTTGAGATGGACTGGATGGACAGAAAAGCCATACAGCGCCTCTATGGTATGTGGTCACAGCACCATCTTGTGGAAACTTTCGCTTACAGGTCTTGAGAGCTTCCAAAAAAAAAAGGCTCACTTCTCTCAACAAACTTAACAGACACAAAACTCGTTTCTTTCTCCAGGGGGTTGTAAGGGTCAGTTCAACACAGTCTTTGATTGGATCAGAAAGGAGAAAACACCCTATGGGGAGACGGTCATCCGCTTTAACACATATTTCATGAGAGATGGCTGGTATTGGCTGTATGAGAACAGAAATAACCGGACACGATACGGTGATCCAGTTCCACTGCAGATTGGCTGGCGAGGAATTCCTGTGGACGGAGTGGACGCACATGTGCACGTGTGGTCCAGAAAAAGAGATGCTGTTTACTTCTTTAAAGGTATTCACATGTCACACTACAATTGTACAGATATCGTACTTTAAGGAGTTATTGAAAACCTGCTGTTTTCTCTACAGGTACTCAGTTCTGGAGGTATGACAGCGAGAACGACATGGTATTCACACAGGACCCAGAAGGTCGTCACTATCCAAGGTTAATCTCTGAAGCTTTCCCAGGGGTTTCCAGTCCTATCGACACGGCCTTTTATGACAGGAGAGACTCCCACATCTACTTCTTCAAAAACACACTTGTAAGAATGGCAGCATTTGACACATGTTTAATGGGGAGGCACAAAAGGAGCACATAGAGGTGGTTAGATTAGTTAAATTACAAGCAACAGCGGGTTTTGGGATTGACAGCCAGGGTTAAATCATGGCAAAGAAACTGCCTCTCAGAGATGCTGAGGCATTACAAAACCCCCATGGAACTGTGTGTGTGTAAATTTGATTAACAATAGTCACAAAATATGAACTGGAGCCTGGTCCATTCTTTTATGTCAAAATCTAAATAAATCTAATAATTTTCACAAGTTGTGGTTTGTCAAATTACCACAAACTAACTGTCAGATAGAAAAGCTGGAGCCTATTATTAAACCACGGGACCACTGGTTGGTTTCAGGGCTTAAATTGATGCTGGCATAAACAGTGAGCTCTGTACTCTGGTTAAAAGGAACGAGGAGGCAGCAGAGTACACATGTCATGCACAGAGGGCATTATGTATGTATGCTGGTGGGGGTCTCAGCAGGGGGCCAGCAGCCGATTTTTGCCCTGGGGTAAAAAATTTTAATCCTTCCCTGGTTTAAGCTCCATGTCATTACTACCACTGTTTGTTTATGTGATTTGTAATCCAACAATTCTGGTTTATAGAACAAGTAGATATAAAAGGGTGGGTCTTGAAGAGACAAAAGCCCAAGCTAATTTATTGTTTCACCACTTTATAAAGGAAAGTAATCATGCAAACAAAAGTGCCACACTTCCTCTGTGATTTGTTCGCCTGCTGTAATTTAATTCATTACTATATAAGAGGGAAAACAATTATGTGTTCAAACAGGTGTACGCGTTCGACATCGAAGCCAACAGCTTGGCAAAAGGCTTCCCCAAAAACATCAGAGATGTTTTCCCTCCCGTGGTGAGCGGAGATCATCCAGATGGCAACATTGATGCTGCCTACTTCTCCTACACCCACAATGCCATCTTTCTACTCAAGGGCACACGCTTTTGGCAGGTGGTGGGCAGCCGTGATCGCTGGCGCTGGCTCTTTCTGCCACATAATGGCTTGCTGCCACACAAGGAGGTGGATCAGCACTGGTTCGACATCTGCAACGTTCATCCCACCACACTCAAACTAACCCGCTGAGGGCGTCGGAACAGAGATGTAATAAACCATACCAGTGTGGTCTACTGATTTTACCTGATGTAAGTATACCAGTCATGTGTGTAGATATTCATGTCATGCTTACTGTTTGATCTGTGTAAAGAACAAAAACAAAAAAGGACTAGTTTGTTGGCTTATTTTCACAGAGGTGTGTTATTAATATATCTAACAGCTGCTGCTCACTTAGAGATGACAAATACAATCTAGCATGAACGCAATCCTGAGGGACTGTTCATCATTAAGATATTTAGAACATTTGTGAGAAGGGATTTATTTATAGTGTGCTTAGTCTTTCTGCAGGCACAGTTTCTCTTATAGATATGTAAACTGTAGCTCACACCAACCAACCTTCCAAACAAAGATGTGCTTCTGTGGAGTGAGAAGAAACTGCTTTCAAATGGCACATTTACAAAGAAAAGGGGGATGATCATATAGAAACTAATGAAATACTGTCGAAGCTCACAATGTGCATATTGTGAACTGTTGCAGTGACTTTTCATATCAGGCACGTTGGACCAATATCTTTTGAAGAAAGATGCATAAAAGTATCTATCGTTATTTGTATTATTTGCATATATAAAAATGGAAATGTATTCAGAAGACCAAAGTGGTTTTCAGAATAAACCTGGATAGAAAGTATGTGGGTTTTTTATAACATAATGCTGTATCATTGTGTGTGATGTGTCATCATCAATAACAATATGCATTCAGTTTCCTTTGGATTAATATTTAATAATTTTTATCCTCCCCAACTAATTCATTGCTGGGGAGGATAAAAAATAATTAACGGGTCCACTTGCTGCCCCATGAAGATGATGGATGTGTAGTGATGCTATTTTCCATGGCCTTGTGTTGGCTTGACTCTTTGAGTGCACCCTTCCTCTGATGTATGTATGTATGAAACTACCACCTCCCTTTGAATTACCTGAAGAAATTCAGATTCATCCGCTGCCTGCAGGCAGGGAAGAATATCAAGTGACCTGGAAACCGTGATACGAAAACCGCCTTCAGTGTTCTGTTGTGATTCATCCCTTGCAGTGCAACAAGTTCTGGCTTCATGTAGGGGAAAAAACACAACACGAGCTTTATCAATAAAAGCCTTGAAGTGTTCGAAAAACAGAAATATAGTGATTAATTTTTGTTAATTTCTTCTTGTTATGAAAGGTGGGTTCAGGATTTACACACGATCAATCAAAAGAGAGCAGATTGAAATTTAGATTGAAGCAAAATGATTGAAAAGGGGGACTCGTATCGTTGCTTAATGCTGCTCCATTTTATCGTAATTATTTGAGCATGGTGCAACGAAGCATACATTGATTCTGTAATCAATATGTTACTTGAATACTGTTATTAATGCAACTCATCTTAAAAGATTAAGCTCCTGGTGGGCTCCAGATAACTAGCGCTGTGCTCCAGGTGCTCCATAGGCTATATTAATAAATTGAAGAAGAAATCAATTACAAGCAAGGCAACAAAATGTCATGGTAAGTGACGTTACAGAGATGCATGTCATGAGATGATGAGTTTGCACAGAATGACAGAATGAGCTTCTGTCTCAACGAGGGCATTAACAGCATACAATGTGCTTGTTATTCTTTCTCTGTTGAAGACATGTGCATGTTGTCTTGAGGTAATATTCTGTGATCCTTCATCATTTTCAAGAATTTCAAGTGAACAAGTAGGTGTGTGCATCATTTTAAACTTAACAGTTCAGCAAATCTCCCTAAGAAAAGTTAAGATTGTTACATTTGCATTGATTTTCTCAGACAATACATACATTTTTTGTTGTACAGAGTAAAATCCCATTTGTTTGAAATTGCAAAAATTACTGATAGGCTAATACAGAACACAATTAGTACAGTGGAGGCTTGTGATCCGTTTGTTTATCACATTATGAGGCCCCATACATCTCCGGCACCCCGGAGTTCCCCACACAGAGAAATCCTAAATACAAAACCGTTACTCACACATGCAAGTTCCCGACTGCTATACTGCACAGCTCGATGATCTGCACTTTTGCTTTTGTACAGTGGTGCTATTGAAGCTCCCCTCCCTACACCGTGGGCCTCTTTGGATAGGATAAATGAGATCAGTCATGCTGATAGAGCCCGAGCTGCAGCAGCCCCAGAGAGATTAAAAAAAAACAAAAAACAAAAAACAACCTGTGTCATGGCACAAGAATCCACATGGGAGGCACTTCAGAAACAAGAGAATGGGACAAAACCCCTGCAGCACATTCATATCACACAAAAAAATAAAATAAAATCCCCCAAACTCTGTCAAGGTGTGGAGATAACTTGCAGAGGTATTGCCTCATTTCCTTCTCAAAGCGGTGTCAAAATTAGGAATAAATAATTTCTAGTATCATTTCAAATGAGTGTCATATTGTGAGACGTGCGTCTTTGTATGTGCCATGGGATTAGTTCAACAAACTGCTGCATGAAGAAGACGTGCTGCATTTAAATCTTCAACATTATTGACTGAGCAGTAGCCTTTCAAAGACATCCCCCCTCGTTCCATCGCTGGTTTTGATGCTTAAGGCCAATGTCACTTTCAGTCTGTTCATAATACAAAAAAGACTTCCTGTAATACCTGTGTGATAGAAGTTGAGGGAAAGATGTTGAACGCTTTTTAATTTATTGTGCGATTCATCCTTTGGAGATGTTGCAGTATTCACACCTAACTGTGAAAATCCTAGAAATAGAGAAAGTGAAGAGGTATCTTCGCAGGAAAAAAATAAATTCCATTATTTCAAGAGTATTGATCAGTTACCATGGAGAGGATTCACAAGGATGGAAGAGTTTCCTGTTTCCCATTCCCCTCTCCTGCGGTGTATTTTGATATTTCCTCGTCCATCACTCATCATGACCCAGCAACTGAAATCCATTTATTTATCTGGCATCTTGTCACTAGAAAAGTTTAACATGTTTTTAAACTATAACAAAATGCCAAATAGTCTGACCAACAGTTTATCAATTAAAACAGCACTCTACTGATTTGATTTTTTTCCCTTAATGAAAGGCAAGTTCCAAAATGATTGAAACCTAATGCAACTTCAGATGATCCCTGTCAAACTCAGTGCCTCTTCTTTTTAAGGCAGTCTGTCTTTAACAAACGTGTATACACTTCTCAGACCAAAGAAGACATCCAATAAAACAGAAAAAATAACAACTAAATATAATAATACAATTCACTATCCTCCTACGTCCATATCAGCCCTTCCAAGAACTTACTTATCCATGTTTTACACACATCTGCACTTTATCATCATCAAACAACACTTCACATTTGACAGGTCATAGATGAGCATTTACGCCTACTGTAAAGTCTTGTATAATTGTGGTATTAAAATGTAAATCCAGGAGCATAATATTGTGCCCTCAAGTGGATAAATTCATCTTTCATGGCTGAGAGAAAATGGACCAGTAGGGGGCAATCTCAACACACTGTAGGTTCAACTAACTGCTGTATGGACCCACAACTGTCAGCTTCTATTGACATCACATTCAACATGTGAGCTTCGGCATGTGTAGTATAGGTTTGCATGTGAGAGTTATGTACTTGAGCACACGTGTGTAATATATCAACATTTTGAGTAAGCTGCTATATTAAATAGGAGACAAGTCTTGTTAAAATGTAAATGTCTGCTAAATGATTTTTTTTTGTTTTGCTAATTTTTGAATGAGAACTTTTCAATTTGGACCTGTGCTTATCAAAGTAATTGAAGTGTATTGGGGTTTTCAGTATATCTGTGGCGTGGCCATGTGCAGAATAAGGAAGGTGAATTCTTTCCACGTACTGTTGTGTCCCCCTGTTGTCAGAGACCGACTGTGGTAGTGCTGACATGTTTTGTCTGTCTCTTCTTGACGACACACGGTTATGGAAATGCAGTTACCCGGGTATATACACACTGTGCAGTGTTTCACTGTGTTTCTCTGTGTCTTGAAAGAGAATTTATAGCCACTGCCACAGTCGCCCTGAGATAAAGTAAGGATCAGCATTTATTCCGCAGTAATAAGCATGGAATTCAGACTTTTCTTGAAAAGCAGCTCTGGAGTTGAAAGTTGTTTTGCGCATTAACTCTGAGTGGCATCGTTAACAAGGCTTGTTTACAGTGGTTCAATAAAAATCAAGCAGTCTCTCACCTCACTAAGCAAGAGACACACAGGAATACACGCAGCTGCAATCACACTCCCAAAAATACACCTGCCTTTGTAAATGTGCACCAAAAGAATCACACACACAGATGTTCCCCCACACGAGTCCCCCTCTTTTCCTCCTTTCCTGCGTCTCTTCTTGCCCCCCCTCCAGATAAAGAAGTCAGGATTAAAAGAGAAAAAACTCCACTGACTGACGCCTCTCAATTTCACATTGAAACTATTTGATGATAAAGCTTTTGAAATATAGATTTGAAGCACAGAACCACTCACTAAGGATCTTTAATGTTGAGAGAGGTAAATAGGATTTAGAATCGACAAACCCAAGCTTTCATGCAGCCATTAGACCGTGAAGAAGAAACTCTCTTTGTGTGACAGAAAACTGTGTAAGTCTGCGGTAAACGCAGTTTTTTAAACAGAACAAGTATCTTTGACTTTATATCCCTCCTCAGTTACCCATGTAAGCAGCAGCCTCTATGCCAAAATTGAAATAGTACAGTAATTATATATCTTCTCCAGAGAATAGTCCATTCATCAAACAGACTAATTTAAATGAGGAATCCAAATCATGCAAGTGTAATTAAGCATTGTGCAGCCTCATGCATAATGCAGCATTTAGGTATTGACTAAATACCTGATAAACAAATAGTGTGGGTGTGGAAGAAGATATGTTTGTCATACCACAAGTGATCCGACCAATAAATGCAACCGGCCTACTAATTTGCCTCCATATGTGGCAAAGGAATCTATCCTACCCGCTGCAGGCTGAACCTTGACCTTTGACTAAGGAGGAGTTTTAGAGACAAAACAAGCTTCTTTCTGTGATGTCAGTCTGAGTGGCAGCTGCAGGTCACAGGGAGGAGGCGGGGGCTGTCCCACGCATGGCCACACAGAAGTGATTGGCCGGCCCGCCACCTCCATTTTGAGGATGGGAAAGTGACAGGAAGCATACGTGCCATGGCAGACTTTGTCAAAGAGGAGAAAACAACAACAAAAAGAAGCCTGGCTGTGGGACGGCGGGCAGATAAAAAGAAAAAACATCCTCCATTCAATTTATCCTCAAAGTTTTAAGAGTCAAATCATCCAAATAACATGTTTTCTCACTTACTCACTTAATAATATCTAGCTGTGGAGGCCGTTTCAGCAGCTGTAATAGACTCATTTTATTTGCCTTCAAGTCTCTTATATTTTCTTTTTTTCCACTGATTACAAGTTACAACATTATGGGCCAAAATCTGGCGGTCACCACCTGTCAGCAAAATTGCTTATATCTGAACATCCATTTAATTCTGCTCTGTGCCGCAGACACACACCTGCTTATGAGATTGTTTTTACATTCAGGAGCACCCAACAAGGAATTTGTCAAGTGGCCGAGTGCTGGGGTTTGTCTTCCCTCCACCCTCCTTCCCACCGGTCCTCTGCCTCCTCCTCTCGCCCACCACCATCATCGCCTGCCCCTCTCCTTGTCTACTCCATCTCTCTCCTGCCGCTGTCTCCAGAGCCAACCCTGATTTTATCCTCACCTCAGCAACCCCCCCCTTAACCATCCTTCTCTCTTCCCTTTTCGACCAGAGGAACAGATGGGGTGAGTGTACAGGAAGGGGGGGGGGGATGGTTGGGTTTGAACAGTCCTCTACTTAACTGGGGGGAAGGGTGTCACATTTTGTGTTACATGCCAGTCTGTGCACAAGTTTGTCCAGGTTTCACATCTACACTAAAATTTAGCTGGAGGTCGTTTTTAAACGTTGCAGGTCTTTTAGTTTTTTGACCTGCAGAAATATCCAAGAATAAATCCAAGAACGAATATTTTGCTCAGCATAAGACCAACAATACGTTATTGTGTACATTCAGAATACAAATACAGACCCCAAAACAAATCACTCAACCTCCACTTTGGCATTTTGTTTGGCTTCTGAAATTAATTTATCTATACTGCATACTAACATGAGCTTATGTTCCTCGGTACCTTCAGCAATGCTTTATTTGCCACACCCCCAACCCCTCCCCCACCCAGCTCATTATATTTTATTATAGCTTTGGTTTTATTTTTGTGGTCCCATAACAACGTTTTGCTCTTCAAGTGCGGAGCTCTGGGAACATGTGGACTTATCTTGCAGAGTGAAACAAAACCACGCTGGCAACTATTAAAGATTAAATTGAGCTGTTTGTAAGTTTTGCTACCACTTCGCAGCATTAGCATAAACAACTGTTAACTTACCACTCTTACTAAAGCGGTCTAATGTGGTTTTAGCTAGACTGATAATTGCAAATGTCCAAAATTTATTTCTTAACAGTCGAGTGATGAAGCCCACCAGTGGCTGCAGTTATCAAGGAAACAAATGAGAAAATCAGACAAATGTCGACATTTGAATCTTTAAATTTAGATTTAATGCAAATCAAGATGCTTTTCTAATCAAAACCATGAGATTCCCTAACCCTGCCCAAGTTGTGTAATACCAAAGCACAGCTGTGTCACAGCCTAACAGAGATTCATTTCTCCAGCTGTGATTCATAACGGTCTTGGATGCCACTGTAAATGTCGAGCGGAGTATGTGTATGATCAGGAAACATTTATATCTGTTGTTCCAGATAAAGAACAACCAGCATAGTTTGTCATTTCATTTGGAAGCCTCATTGGGCTAAACTCTTGGCTTGTAAGCAGTTTTCTGCCAAAGACATTTTGACATGTCACAGTAGGAAAGGCCCAATTGTACATAGGAAAATGAATGATGGCTAAATTCCATTTAGCTGCTTCCCTGCCAGAGTCCTGGTATTGTTCATGCTGGCTCAATGTCACACTGTCATGTCTTACTGGGATGCTTGAATAGAACAGAACCATTGTTAATGTTATTAGTAACACCTGTGCTTTTCTTACTGTGACCAGTCAAAATGTCAGCAGTGGAAAAGCCTTTTTTGCAACCTGTCTGGTCATCTCTGCTTCTTAGCGATGCCGCCATGTTCTCTGAGTTAAATTGGTGTACACGGCCTTCATATAGCCGGTTAAAACTAAAGGCAAAAGCCACAAAAATAACAGCAGCAGTGGCAACAATAGCTTTATGTCTTATAGCAGCGTGGAAATCGCTGGTATGTTGTCCCCTCTGCGTCTTCAGCTGTCTCTGAACTGCCTGCAGGAGCTCTCCCCATTGCTTTCTACCCTTAACAAGGCCCCCAGCCCACACAGAGAATAGGCCCCTCTTTCACCCTCACAGTGGACACAATGAATGACTGCCAGCCTAAACTCAAGTTTCTATTCCGAGGGAAATTTTGAAACATTTGCTCTGTAATAGAAATATCACGCGACAGGCTTCCATCTTGTGATGTGCAAGCAAATCGGACCATCCATTTTTATTGTGTGTGGTCTAATTATGAATCTAAAAGTGCACAATTTCACTCCTTTTTTTTCCTCCTTCGTATCTGTGGTGTATGTTTTTTTCCCCTAAACATACATATTACAGTGTCCCGTGATCATGAAAAATGCATTTCCGTTCAGCACAAACAGCAGGATAGTTGTTTTGCAGCGGCGCAGCTGAAACCTATTTGAAAATAGATCTCAGAGTTGTTCCTCTCCAAACAGCTGCCATTATTCATGAATGCCAGCTTAGGAATGTTTTTCATATGTCAGTGTCAGAGAGATTATATTATGTTACAACCTCTGGCTGGTGTTGGTAACATTTTTTAATATACCAAATAGTGTATCGGTAAAATAAATATTGCATGCTTTTCACCTTGAAGGATGTGGTATCTATTCCAACCTATGCTCCAGAAAGTGTGTGGAAGCCATGAGAGAATTACTTCTTTAAAGGAGCAGCTCTCTCCTCCTTAGTGTTCATGCATTACATTTTGGAATACTCTATAGGCAGAAATCTTGCTGGGAGCTGGAGTCTGGGCTTTGGCTCCCTCCCATGTAGGTCACACCTTATTATGGCAAATTTAAAAGTTCTTGCCATGACTCTCTGTTTAGAAAATGAGAAGGAGGTCCCCTGTGTGCATGTGTGTCACGGATTTAAACGGTACCATTTCACCTCCTTTCTGAAGTGTTTTGTTTGATCTAAATGAGAATTTGGAGAAAGTGGAACAGCTCGTGAAGGAGCAGTGAGAAATCAAGACTGACGTTGCCACCTCATAGCCCTGAAATTGTGCGGAGTAGTTGTGCCAGTCTTTTTGTTTAGAGATTAATGTTGCGTCAGTCACATTCTTTGTATGAGGGACACTAGCCAAACTGCATGCTGAAATCTAGCTACATCAAAAACATCCATTCTGATGTAGAGGAAAAGAGGAGAGCAGCATTTGGAGGGAATCATAAATTTATCTGACATCCATGGGCTCCCGCTTTTATGAGCTATTGATATTCTGCCAGTCAAAGCTTGCCATTTGTGGCATCATCGACCTCTGTGTTTTAACTTAGTGTGTTGTCTTTGTATGTAGGTGGAACATTACCGGGTTATGTTATGCGGTTGTACACAGGCAGCACTGAATTAGGAGGCCTCTCTTTCTCTCCCTCTCTCTTTTTTCTTCTCTGCAGGCTTTGCTCAGGGGTATGACACATTTCTGAGGGGCTTTGGATCTCCTGGCCTGATAATTCCTTCAATTATTCAATGGTTGGCTGGCAGATGAAGTGAGGCCATGAATAAAGCAAATCTGTGGGTATACGAGCTCTGACAATACAAACACCCTATTAGCACTCATTTCCTCTGCTCATCCTTGAAGATACACCACAGTATCCTGGAAGTTCAGTTGAAGGGATTGATGATTATGCAGGTTTACCCATGCAGTTGCACTCTCACATTCACTGCCCGCAAACTCAAGCTCAAACAACAAAATTAGGAGGCAGGTGTGCAGAAAGCGGCACGAAATCTGGGCCGAGCTTTTGGAGGTTTGGGCTCATTGCGTCTCGTCAGGTCAGGACTGTGAGGTCTTTCTTCTGCTCTCTACAAAGGAGTCGGGAAAGGTCTTTGGACGCTTGCTCATCCTGACTCAGTAGAGTCAACATGGATCAGATTATAGCTTTTTTTCCTCTGTGGACAGGCAGGGCTGACAGGGCCAATCTTAGCAGACACCTGTTGTCCTCTAACTTAGTGCAGTCAAGTGTGGGACAAACGTAAAAGAAGGGATTTCTCTGCTCCGCCCTAATGAAGTTGTAGTTCTTGTTCCTCGCTGCGCTCTGTTGGAGAAACAAAGCTAATCATAGCGAGAGCAGCCCCAGACTGCTACAACAGGGGGACCAGGTGCTTGTTCTCTTTATTCCCCCCCTTCTTCTTCTCTTCCTTTTTTTTGTCAAGCACCTGCCTTTAACCATCTGCACCTGCTGTCTGTAATAAGACAAGGGTGCAGCACTCACAGCACTCCCTGGATGTATGATGGGATAGCGCTGATTGTGATGATGCCTCAAAGACATACAGTGAGCACACATCCTGAGCCTCTATAAATCTTTCAGAAAGAAAAAAAAAACCAAGTCTTACTCATCACTGCCCTTCTCTGTTGCCCTATCAAGAAACCGAGCAAGCAAATGTGGCAAAACAGTAACATGTTCTGCCTGTCAGGTGCATGCAAAAATCACTGTGAGGCAACAAAACTCTCAGGCAGCTTTAAATTTGTGTTGCATATATTTAGGAGACCCTGGCCCTTCTCGCTCCCGTGGCGTCCCATTGTTGCATGATTTTAATCTCCTCAGCATCAGACACTTGATGTATTTGGTTCATAGCAAGGTCAAGGAGGAGACGAACGCCCCGCCCTCTTCCCACAACAAAGCCTGTGAGGAGGAAAAAAGCTGTCAATAACTTAGAGCTGCCACACCTACCCCCTCGGAGGGGGGAAGGTCAAGTCTTATAACTGATTTACCTTGGTGTTTTTGTGGATTCATGTAAACTTTTCACTGTACATTCTCTGTTTTAAACCAACTAAATGCATTGAATCTTTCCTTTGAGGACGTAAGATAAACTTTTGTTTTAGTCAGACAGGCTGGCCTGCAAAATCCAAATGCTTCAGCAGAAGATAAAAATCCACATATGAAAGAAATTAATAATATAGGGTCTTCTTTTGAATACAGGATACAATTGAAGATGAAACTATGCGCCACTCTGCACTTCAGTATCTCACTCCGCCGCCGCCTCTTTGATGTGGGAGGTAGAAAATCTGTGCACCTGTGGGGAGCACGAGAGGGTGATGGTGGTAGAGAGGGGACAGTGAGAAGGGGAGGCTGAGGAGAGAGGAGGCGGGCTTGTGAGCGACCGCCAACTTACTTGAGTGTCTATCCACCTTAGCCTGCCGCTGTTGCTGCCAGCATTGCCGTGCCAGACTCTGCTCTTCCAGATAAACAAATGCTTGACAAATTTCTCTTTGTTAAACCTGTGTCAACTGCTGCATAATAATGAAGGCTGGTTCTGCCAGAGTATGTGTCCAGCCAGTAATAATCCTCCTGTCTGAGAGGACAATGAGGAAAGAATGTATTCAAAACAGACTCTTCCACTGCACTGCTGTACATTCTTCCTGCCTGGACTGTCTTCGCTGAGGCGTTAATGCGCCTTTGTAAACACACTAGTCCAGACACCCCACACAATTATCCTTCAATGTATTCATAGCAGATCTGGGATGCAGCCCAGGGCATCATTCTTGCCATTCTTTTTTTTTTTTTTTTTTTGGCCATTATCATTCAACTGACTCTGATATCACAACATTGAGTCTTTCACCTTGTTTGCTTGTGCTCAAAGCAAGAGATTGTTCAAATGAAATTGCAGCAGAGTGAGAATAAATCTAAACACAGCTTGAAAAAATGCCTGATCTGTAGGATCTTATGGCAGAGGTTCAGGTGGGGCTCTCCTAATGCTTGGAACAAACAAAGGCCATTTCTCCTCGAAACAATAATATAAGATCAAGCTATGCTTTTTAAAAATCATCCTCTTCTTAAAAAAGAAAAAAATCCCTGCTACTCTCAGTGGACTCTACCTAATTATGCATGGAAGATGTCTGAGGGCTGTTAGGGGCGGGGGGTGGGGGGGTGAGAAGGCTGGGTAGTGGTGGACTTTGTGTGGCTTGAGTGCAACGCTAAAGGCGGCCAAAGACTACTTTAGTACCTGGCAGCTGGATCTCCCCAGTCCAGATTAAAATTATTTTCAGAAAATCATGCATCATTACAGCTGAAGAACTGGCCAGATCACAAGGTTACTGTGATAATGAGGAGGAGGACAACAAGGTAAACTGCTGCAGCAAGATGTGGATTCAAATGTAATGCAAGGGGGCCACATCTCATTTTCTGGAGGGCAACCCATTCCAAACCTCACATCCAATTAAAAAAAACAACAACAACAACAAAAAAAACTAAGATGAATGTTGGATTCTCTTGGTCGTGTGAAATGCAAAGAGGTGATCCCCAGCCGTGTGTATAAAAATGCAAGAACCAGCCGAGAGAATTTGATCATTTGAAATTCAAACCCTTCCAAACCCCCCCACACTCGGCCAAATGTATGTAATATCATCTTTGTCAAATATGTATGTAATGGGACTGTGAGGACAGCAAACACACTGTGCCCTGAGCACATGCATTTCTTCTACCGTTACATAGCAGATACATATTTAATGAAGACTCAACACTGTATGACTGTAGAAAGATGTGTGACCTGGACTAATAGATTTAAAGTGTTTGTTCAGTGACATATACATGACTATACATGAAATGTATGGGCAGAAAATGTATTCAAGGCCTCAGACTCACACTACCAGTGAATCTACTGTAGATTATGCAATGCTGAAAGAAAGAGTTGGATATTTTATTAAGACCTGCAGAAATAAAAGTTTTTAAAACATGTGAAATAGTCGGATGTCTAATATGGTATGCACATCTGTACCTGCTTCCTTAATGAGAAATTCTAGATCAGGCCTCGTACCCCGCCGACTGCTGCTGCTTCTGCCCTGACAGGTCAAAGAGCAAATCCAGACAGACAGAAATTGGGAAGGTTAGTGTAGCTCCCGTGTCTTTTATTTGTTTTTGGTTGTTTTGTAGCTTGTTAGTTTTAGTAACTGGCAGTAGTTGGAGTTGTGTCATTGGTTGTACCAAAACTCTCGCTCTCTTTGTTGACAAGGTTTCAGGTTTCTTGGCCCTTCAGATGTTCTTTTCCCCAGCCCTGCAGCTTGGATTGGTTTGTGACATAGGAAACGCTGTCTGTCTGAATCCATGTATTCATCGGTACACTGCAGCTCCAAGGTGAAAATGCTCAGCTATGGCATTGACGGTTTATTTTGCTCATGATGTGTCCTGTATCACATAAAGAAAAACACCATAGGGACATGTTAATACAGAGAAAAGCTGTGGCTGTTTTCCGAGGGGGTTTTTAACACATGACTGTGGGTAATGTGAAAGGCATTCATCAAGGGGACAAACTCATAGAAATGTATCACTGCACTCTGACGGGTAAACAGAAACACGACACCAAATGTCTGCTTGTGTTGTCCCAGCTCTGCTGAATGTTTAAATAGACTTTAGAGTTAAAAGGTAACAATATGTCTGTGCTTTGTTTACAACTGTGTTTTTGTGTAGAGAACAGTCTATCACTGGGTTGCTATCGCTGATGTGTTAACCTGAGTGACCTGATAGGTTTCCAGAGGAAATATGAGCGAACCATATTTTCAGAATTTTATATTTCCATCTGAAATCATAAAACATCTCAAGTAGTGTTGTAATACTTTCTTTACTGAGTGCTGTATGTTGTATAGTGTATGTGTGTGATTGAAATGTAGATTATTAACTCTTTCAAAGTGAACAATCGGGAGAATAGGGCAAGTAAAAGAGACACAATTTACTCACCAATGAGACACCTGCCATCTGGCCAGACGCATGTTTGACGCCCTTTGCTCAATGTTTGAGATTTGCTTTTGTAGTCGGTGCATTCCACAAACCTGTTGCTGCTCCTTCAAATGACAGACACTCTGCTTCCGTTTTTATTGCTGAATCTTACTCCGGTAATGAAGTTGGGACTGTTATGTTTCTCTCATTACCTTTTCATTAAAGATATGACTGGAAAATGGGGTTGCCATGGCAATGGCTCCATTAAGTTTCCAAGCTGTATGCCGAGCTGCATTGTTTACTCTTTTGCCAAGACTCCTGTCTTCAATAGGAAACGAAGACTTTTTTTTTTTCTTTTTCCACTGCACCTACTTCTTCTTCTTCTTTCCTTTTATTTTATGGATCAAACAATGACCTGATGCAAATAGAAAATTCTTCACTGGTCCCATTTGTAAATGCTGAGAGGCTTCATTAGCTTGCTCATTGCTTGCAAAATAATAGCTGATGCTGCTCTGAAAAAAATAAAAAAGTCATTCACCGGCTCTAAGCAGTAATTCACACAGAGCAAATTAAAGAAAATGGTTTTGTTTAAATGACAGTTGGGCTTAATATCTTCAAAAAACAACTGCCAGTTTCCTAAAGCATCACCTGGTGAAGCTAAGTGTGTGTATGGACTGTAAGTATCTGACATTCATTTGGATATGTAGCCCCATCTATCCCTCCATCTCTTTCAAGCTGTGTTATCAGAAACAAAGATTCAGTATCAGATTCATGTCATTATGGTGCCCAGAAGCAAGGTAAATAAAAGAGGGTAAAGACGGAGTCACAACCTTTTCTCCTCTTTCATCAGCAGCATTTTCCAAACCATTAGCCCTGTCATTGCTTCCTGTACTTTTCATGTCTGCTGGCTGGCTTCACCCTCAGTACTGTGATTAGTTCAAGCAGGATGCCTCTCATCGATTTTGCTCCACTGGGTGTTAGTTAACCCTCTGCCAGCTTTTAATTGCTTCTCTTGACTGTTAAGGCAGTACATGGATCCTGGAGAAAAAGAGAGGAGGGGGGTTGAAGTGGTGTTTGAATGCTCTTACACCAGTTCCAAAAGATGCAGCAGTGTCTTTCAGGGTATTCAAATGCATCAAATTCTATCTGCGCTATCTAGAAATAAACATGTTTTGCTTCTATCTGGGAATAAGGTGTTTAATTGAATGTGTTACCTGCTGGCAGCAATTACCATCATGCCGAGAGGTATGGATGGAGACAGAAAACAGATGAAAGAAGAGAAAGGTTTAATCTCTCTCTCACTTGCTGACACACACACTCTCTCTCTCTGTCTTTCAAGCTTATTGTGTTTTCTGAAAGTAACATGGCTCGAGTATGATTGACAGAGACATGATAGCTGCAGTAAACAAAAGGTACCGCATGCACGCAGAGAGATGAGCGTGGAATGTGTTTCTGAGAACAAGAAATCCCAATTTGAAGAAAAAGCACGCTGCCTTGAACCTAATTTGAATTGGATTAACTTTGGATCCCTCATGATGTAATCTATGTCTGTTCTGTCATGAAAAGAGAATTTGATATACATTATAAGGTTACTAAAGGAATCTATTCTGTCAGGATCTGTTCATCAGGAGTGCTTTATTGTTTCAAATGAGGTTCATATCTATGTGGGTTTTTTTTAATTGTATATCAACAAAACCTATAAAAACCTAAAATAACAACTTGTTATAGTGAGAACACAATAAAAAGATGGTAATAATACACCTGCGAATAATCTGTAAAACTAATATATCCTCATGGGTTGCTGTAGACATCCATCTCTACATCCACATGTGAGAAATTCTTTGTTAATGCCAGAGAGGAAACCTAATGGAGGGGTAAGCAAATGCGTCGTCATTTAGACAAATGGCACACATCAGCCGTAAAGCAAGATGATATATATGTTTTTATATTGTCTCCCAGATGAAGGCTGTAGGAAGTGGGAGAGGAAGTGTCATCTTGTGAGGGGGAAAAAAATCATTTGCTGCAGGAGCAGTTGATGTGTACTGGTGGATTAAATTTAGCAATTTGTGGCGCAAACAATTATTTCAAATGAGTCAATATTTACTTGGAACAAACACCCTCTCTCTGAAGACACTATTTGTAAATGAGACTAATATGTTTTTGTCATTTTATCAGTGTTGACAGAAGTCCTAGAATAGGTTATGAGGGCCTCATAAAGGCAGTCGAGCAAAACTTCAATACTTTTCTAAACACCCCCTTGGTTTTCTACCTCCTATCATTATTTGAATGCTTTTTGAGGGTCTTTAATTTGCATCCTAATGTTGTGCCCTTGTTCAGTTTAATTTACAATGCAGATGCAGAAGCGATAAGTGTGACGGAGGTTCATCCCAAGATAGAGAGAGAGGAAAAAAAATAAATAAATGAAATAAAAAATCATTTTACTTTTATATGTCCCTCATATGAATTGAGCTGATAAAACATTCATATTAAACAAAAAGCCATTCGGCATCAGCAAGTGCATTATTAAAGAATACATGTGGAGGCATAAAATAATCATTTTATGCCCCCACATCAACACTGCTCAAAGATAAGGAAATTTCCACTGCTTCTACTGTATGACTGAGCTGCCCCTTGTTTCATGATTTGTTTATTTGCTGTTTGCTTTCATGTCTACATGTTTAGTTAGCAGTAATTTATGTGCTCACAGTCAGCATTAGGACATGAAGACAAACATCGCAGCGCAGCACATTTAGGTGGCAGAGCCGTTCTCAGAGCTGGCACAGCGTGGAAATGACAATGGTGTCATGGGAAACAGATTGGATTTGGGCTCAGGACACTTTGGGCCTTCTTTTTTTTTTTTTTTTTGTTCCAGGGAGGGGTGTAAAAAGTAGGTTGCAATGCTGGGGGTGTATGTGCCCAGCCCCCAGGGCTATGACAAAAAATATGGGGCACTTTCACACACTCACTCATGCGCACACACATACACACTTCTTTTCTCTCTCTTCATCTCTGTCTTTTCTCTCTCCCTCATTATATCTTCAATTATCAAGTCAGGAGAGAAACTCATTATTTTTGGAAGTCAATGCCCATGCCGGTGTTCTTTTTGACACAACACAAGAGGGGAACAGACAAAGTCCATTTGTCAAGATTTCAATCTGTTAATACCATTAACTAATTGTGAGAATAATCATCTTAAAATTAAAATTACACGGAGGAAAATATGATTCATGCATTTTCACTTTTTGACTCCCAAGAATGAACCATACAGAGTGATCCTGTCTATCATTAAAGAGTACAGAGTAATTAATGGTGGGTGATTTTTTTATTTGATCTGGCATTTTAATTGACAGCAGGGCATTTCATGAAAGCCACGACCAGGCTGAGCAGCACGTGACCCACCGGGATTGGCTCTCATTTCATTATTAGCCCCAGTTTTACTAGCTTAGCCCTCATATGTACCATGAACACCTTTACCCTTGGGTGGCTGGAGTTAATTACTTCAGCCCATAATGCCTGAGATACCACCTAATAAGCACGGAGTGCTACAAATTATGATGCTCGGATTAGCTGCTGCTTACTCCCAGAATGAAAGCCTGAATTCATTTCAGTGTTGGGAAGTGAATGGGCTTTTAGAAAACACATCAAATATGGTCATCTTTTGGTCAAGGCATTTTATGCATGTGGCAGAAATGTAAGCTTTTATGCTTTGTGTTGATGAAACAGGAATTTCACCCAAATGAATCAATTCTGTGCACTGCCAATGGTGTCTGACCATTGATAGTTAGAGCTTGTGTTTAGCTTTTCAAATATTTGACAGCAATTACTGTTCATCAGAAAGTCACAGGACAGACGACGACTAGCCGGCAAGCTTCCTAACTTCAGTAATTGATGCTGAATTCACAATGTTTCTTCTAGAGCAGTAAGCAAATAGTTGTTCAGGCTAAAATTGTCTATGTAGCAATAGCAAAACATAGAAATGTTGCTTTTAGCTGCATGTTTTAGTATTTCAACCCAAACTATGAGCTTTCCCAACACTTAACCAAGCTGCTATTATCTCCAAACCTGCCCCTGCCTTTACACAGTGTTGGGTTTTGTTTTTTCATTTGTGATTTTTATCAGTTTATCTGTGGCTCACAAGACCTGAAATGACCCACCACCCTCCTCCTACCCCGCCCCCTTAGCCTCTGTTCGAGGTACTGCAGCTCAAAGGGCAAGACTAATCTAGGTTATATCAATTCTTTGTGCTCTTTACTTTGTGTTTTAAGTGCTTTAGTTCGAGCCCTCTTGAACTTAGTGAGGTTAGGTTCTCATTGTCTTACTGTCTACATGTGCAAAATTACACAGTTTACCGACGTGCAGGGGAGGCAGACCATTTCATGGCGATTAGGTGTATCTAGGGTGGTAGGTTTGTGACTACACGTGTGGGTTGGCAGTTGGGGGAAAACTTGAGACAATGCTCCACTTCATGAGCGCACACCGCATAGAAGCCCTCCCACACAGCCTTTGTTAAGCCTTCTCTCTTGAGCTGGCACTTCAGCCTCCCTGAGCCCATTGACTCCCACTGGATGCTCTCCACAGTGTTTCCTGGGTGAAATATATGGGGGGCTCTTTAATACTGTAACATCCGTATCCATTCCTTTCACACATGCCCCCCTCTCAGTAAACTGCAGCCAATACAATTTAATCCCATTTGGTAGGCAACTTAAATTCATCCAATTTCACAGATTAGGAGTTGTGGTATGTGCAAAATTCATCTCGGTTTAACTCTGGATGTTTCTTTATCTTTATTTTATTTTCTTTTTTGCACAAACACAATGAGAGCACATATAGGAGAAAATTTATGAATTTATTATATAATTTATATGCATACTTTTTTTTACCTAGCATCTCCTCTCTTGAATCAGTGCCCTAATTTTCATGAAGACCACAGTCTGTTGTTTATGTTCTGTATAAGCCCATCTTAGTTCATTCTAAACACCTTGTTGCAGCAAATGCAGTTTCTATAACAACCATACATCATAATGAAGCTAGAGATTTGACATAATTAAATTGCACGAACGCATATACTGAGCTAATGGGATATAGGCCTTATGTGGCGTTTGCTTTTAATTACAAAACTTTTTTTAAAAGGTTCTTTGATCAAGCCGCGAAATTGCAATTAATGAGTGTGTGGAGATGATTGACAAGATTAAAGTTCAAATTCATTCATTCATTCAGGCTGGGTGAACAGACAGTAGCTAGATGTGTTGTGAAGTTTTAAGAGTTTGTTTACTCCATGGGAGGTGAGGAATGTCGTCATTCTTTCAGAAACTAAAACACAAATAGATGTGCGAGGTAGGAGGATGAGAGAAATGGAGGAAACAAAAAATCCTCCAACCTCTGACAACAGGGATCGGTCTGTCTTATGAAGACGAACACCGGTGGTTTTAATTTACTGACTGCATTAGTCAGCTCCTCTCCAACCAAGCTTGGTGTTGTTTAGTTGGCAGCTGCAAAAGTTATTAATGGTGCAATAACAGGAGGCAAGCCTGGGCACAGAATATTCTATTCTCACTCAGATTGTGTAATGATTTTCTACCATAGGGAGGGACTGCAAGCAATTCCTCACTGCAGGTTTTTTTTTTTTTTTAAATGGGGTGACGAGGGGAGGAGGCAAAAATGCTGCTCTTTGGGGTATTTGACTTCTATATTGACATTCCATATGAGTCTATAAAAAATGCTTTATTATCATAGGAGATATGAACCAACACTATACCCTACTTCAGCACTAACATCAACTGCAGAAACATAAAAACGTCTGATCACGAATCTTAAGGTTATCAGGTAAAAAAAACAAACACAAAAGGCACCGCTGTTGTCGTGAGATGTTACTTGAAGTAGGGGATATCGATAGAAGGGCAGCCTTAATTTGTCTCCACTTCAGTGTGAAATATTCGTTACAACTGATCTGAACGCACCACAATCAAAGGTTAGTGCTTCCGAAATTTGTACTTTTAATGCTAGTGAGTGCGAATCAATACACATTCAGCCCTCTCTCCTCTGTTTTTTTGCCAGAGGCCCTCATATTGATTCTATGCATGAGCCTGCAGAGTTATCACAAAACAAATTGCACAGACTTGAATTTGACAATCCCTTTATGAGGGGTTCTTCATTGATTTCTGGATGGTGGCTCCTTTACAGGGGAGAGGGGAGGTAACTCATTGGAGTTCTTCCTATTGCCTTATTGTATTCTGGTGGCAGCTTATGCAGCACAGTGTCAGTGAGTTAAAAGTTAGTGGCTGTTACTCAAACGTACAGTTAAGTGGTGTTCTTCCTGTTTCCCCGACCCCGTCTGAGTCCCACTGGGAATAGCGCTGAGTTGCAGGATATGATGTGTCAGCGAAATCTGTCCTGCAGTGTGAAGCTTGACACTGCAGTGACAGCACAGCAATATTTCTCCTCTTGTTTCAGAACAAATTACCGCCAGCATGACATCAGAGGACTCAACCAAACCCCATCCAGACACACGCACCACTAACCCGACCCCAGGCAGCTCCACTCAGTCTCACTGTTATACACAGTATCAGTTTAACTTTGTCTTTTTCTTGGGCTCTTTGAAAAATGTTTTTTCTTTCAGTATATAGCTCACCTCATCTCCTATCAAAGTGTTCCTTCATTTTATCATTTTCAACAGTTTATTTAAAAACATCTGATGAAAGTGCTGCAAATTAGACAAAGGTCTCAGGAGGTTCTCCGGTATACACAAGGCACTCTCCATTACCGCTTTGACAGGTACATAGGAAAGCAGTAGATAAGCCAAATAAAATCAAACGGCTCACAGAAAACAGAGTGGAGAGTCTAATGTCGGGTGCCTGTGAGGCCAACAAATGCAATTCGCCTGCGGGGGTTGGAGTTTATCCTGACCACCAAAACACAAAACACACACCTGTCTTGTTTACTTTCCTACATGCATCACATTGGTGCTGAATAGCCACTTTAAACCACTTTCTTTCCTTTGCAAGGAAACTGGCATTTGAACCTTCCTTTCTATTCCACAAGGTTTTGTGGTGCCCTGTGAAAAGGAGGTTGAGACGATGCTGCCTCACGTTTCCCTCTGTGCGGAGTAAAGCTGAATTTTGAAGAGGGGAGTGCTGTTGTGCATCACACACAGAAACAAACAGGACCAAATTCATCAGACGGATGGAGTTGCTCAGCAGGATGGGGAACACTGGGTGTTAATCAAAGTTGAAGAGCTTAACTCGTTTATTCAAAAGAGTGAGGGAAGGCTTGGAGGGGAGGAACAGTGTGGACCGTATTGAAAATTTTGGTGGACCAAATAGCTTGTGTTGTGATAACATGGAACATAAAAGTGTAAAGATGGGGAAAAATGTATAATCACAGCAAAAATGAGAGAAAGTTTTGACAGTTGCGAGAAATAATTATGCAAGTCTGATTCTGTGTACACAGTTTTGCATATTTTTCCGCTTGCTTTAAAAGTGCCGTGCCACGCAGTCACTCTGGCTTATTTGTTATTTTAAGTCCTGCAGACTTTGATATAGCCTGTAATCTTATCCAGTCTATTAGGATATTCAGATCGAAGCCGAGTGTAAATTAGCAGAGAAGCCGACATCTAACTCACTTTTTTTGGAATATTCTGCAGCTCCTAATTGGATGAATGGATTTATTTTGTTTTTGGAACAACCATGGTGAGGCTTCTGTTTAATCTCCGCGGGCCCTTCATCCTGCTTCCCCACCCACTCACCAGATTGATTGTATCTAATACCAAACAATGGCCTCAATGAATTCAAGTAGTTTTTTTTTCCTCCTCTCGAGTAGACAAGAAAGAGAATCATTTGCATGCAGGTGACATGTTCAAACGGGGCAAGGCAAGATGAATCAAAATGCAACTCAACAGTTTCCTCATGCATTGACCTAATTATGCACCCATTTTCCTGCCTATCTTTTTTTTTTTTTTTCCTCATCGGCTACTCATATTCCTTTCAAACATATTCAGGGTTGGTCTTGATGAAAAAAGAAATCTCTGCTCTGCTGATTCACTGATTCGTTGTAGTTTTGCTGACTTAAATTTAATTTACTGGAATTTAATCTGGATTCAAAAAAAAAGAAAAAGGGAAAAAAAAGCTTTGCAAGATCAAAAACGCCACCACAAGTCGAGCAAAGACAAGATGAACCTTTTCTGTTATTGATCGACTGGATTAGTGTGCACTTCCTTGTCTGGATGCTCTTAAGGTTGGTCATATCACCTTACATCCTCAGCCTGACCAAGGTAACCACCACAGCATGCAGACCTGGTGGGCGAGATGCTACTCTGGTGTAGACCAAAGAAGAATTAAAGCAAAGGATTTCCGATGGTGGCGTATAGATCCCTGAGGAAATTTAAATAATCTTTATAGGGAAATTACTTGAAGCCCCCCATAGGTGCTGGACTCCCACAATGAACATATGCACATAGTCGGTGGAATAAGCACAGTGATTGATGAGAAATATTGAGTCTGGTCTATTAAATACAGGTGACATGTTGCACTACGAGTCAATGATTTATTTTCAGTACTTCTGCAGTGTAACGATAACAAAAGCAGCAGCTATTCTTCCAAACCTCTGACGCATAAAGAGAGGTTAATTTGGAGGCTTTGTTATTTGTTCACCTTTTGCTGGAAGCATGAAATCTAGCTATGCAAGTTGTACGATATTCTCATCATTCTGCATCCCCCTCTGCCTGCTTTATGGAGAAGCCTCAACATATGATGGTCTTATCACTGCGGTCCAAGAGTGTTGTCACACACCGCTGGAAAAAAAGATTCACACCATGTTCTGTTAGCGTATAAATGAGAAGGGGATACATAAGAAATATATAAAATGTTCCAGACATTTCTACCACCCTGCACTGCTGTCTGACATTAACACAGAAATGAAAATGCCCGCATCAAACTTTCAGCCAGATCATCATAAATGACATATTAGAGCTGCCAGACAGTTTTCTTTTTTTTTTCTTGGCTAGTTCTCCACTTTTAGTTTGTGGTTCTGTGCTCTTGTTATCTGGTCCTCCAGACTCTACTCTCACTGTGAGGCAGAGGAGCAGAAAGATGGCAGTAATTCATTTTGTGCCACGCCACAGGCAAGGCTCTTTTTCCCTTCTGCCCATTACCTCCAGACCAGACTCGGTGTCTCAGCAGGACACCGCTCCCTTCCATTCTGGCCCAGACCCACCATACTCCAGGGGGCTGAGGTTAGTGGACGACCCACTTCAGATTCTGTCAGCGCCACCCACAAGTATCCAAGGCACTCCACTCCACCTCCAGGAAAACTGGAGAAAAAATATGGGGGTAAAAAAAAAAGAAGATGGCAGCTTCACAGTGAGTCAGACCGAGGAAAGCTGTGGCTGTTGGTTTCCCTCTCTCCATCCAAAATAAACTCACACTACCCAAAAAACATATACCACTGCCTGCAGGAACTTTAGCCTCTATTTTGCAATATCCCTTAAATACAAAAGACAAAGGGCACATGGAATAATGTGCAGGGAGGTGAAAACTTGTGACTTGATGATTTATGACAATTTCCCCAGTTGTACGAAGATAAATAGAAACATAGAAAGAAAAAAAGCGCTTCTAAAACCCCTTTAAATCAGGTCCAATTCAAGAAAGAAGGAAAGAAAGGGAAGAAAATGAGAGTTAAGTGAGTTGATAATAATTGACCTTCACCAGTAACTCGCTTGAAAAGAGGAAAATTAGCCAACAAAAGACATATATTGCATTTCGTGTAGCAATTTAATTCACTGGCAATATTCAAAAATAGCTTTGTATTCTATTATGGTTTGTTGCTTCATCTTAACAGAAATGGTTCAGTTTTTCTTCAAGGTAAAATATTCTGGTTCAAAAAGGCACAAGTTTCAATTACAGCCTAGTGTTTTTAAATGAGAAGATGCACATCAAATACAAGTTGCGTGGCTGTTTATGGGTTTAGAGTGGTGTGATGGAAAAGCTTTTTTTGTTTTTGTTTTGCTTTTTTTTTCAATATTGCCACAAGACTTAGTTTGTTCCCCCGGCAAGCGTTTGGGTTTGGTTTTTATCTTTATTTTGACATGTTGTTGTTCATGAGGAGAGCAAAAGAAATATCTCATTAACAGCCTCTTTCCTATCTCTCTACATAAATCACTGACATGGAAATGAAACTGTTCTGGCAAAAAGCGAAATAGAGGAATACAAATGCAAAAACCTTACGCGCGTATTCATCCCTTCCCTTCCTCTCCCCAGTTTCACATAAAGGCACTTCAGCAACTGGAACAACTTCTGAATAGACAATTAGGAATGA
This sequence comes from Remorina albescens, assembly GCA_034769265.1. NCBI lineage: Eukaryota > Metazoa > Chordata > Actinopteri > Carangiformes > Echeneidae > Remorina > Remorina albescens. The sequence goes on from CM068480.1 coordinate 5,530,607, forward strand.
AACAAAATCTGTAGTGATTTAAAAAGGGGGTGGAAAATCTATCTGAGAAGACTCTTGTACATAATTACGTCTGAATTGCATTCTTTTCACAGGATGGCAGTTCCTGCTAATCAATGTGGACCAGGTTGTCGATTCTCTGTTAAAGTGTGACAAAGCCATAGATTTCTGATTACTGTGACAACATATTTGTCCTTTTTGTTTTTTACAAGAGCTGGCCACACATCACCCTTGGATCTTACTTACAACATCAGCCAGCTAAAATTGTACAGAATACAATAAATCAAGTCAAGAAGATAAAAAAAAGCATAGGTATAGAATATATTTAATGAAATGCATAATGTTAATGTGAGTACTTTGGATTATTTTTTCAGGTGTTTATGTTTTTGTTATGGTCCAGTGTCCTGAATGAAAAAAATTAATCATACATGACACAACCTGATTGTATTTTCAGTCCAAAAAATCATGTTCATATGCTTTAACATCTTTCCCCAATTATGTGGTGGCAATGTTACTGCTGGTCAGATAATGTTCATGTAACTTTTTTTTTCTTTAATGAATACATGTCACAGTAGCATTGCTGTTTTAACATTGATACCTGTTTATTTACCAGTCCTTTACTGACCATGAGCTGTCATCAGAGGCAGACAGCAAGACAAATGTTAACACTCATCTCTACCACGTCTACCACATGCTCACAAGCTTGCCCATACCCATCCCTTTCTGATAGTGACTCACTGTAGCCTCCAGCGTGCCCTGACGATGTAGCACTGCTCAGGGCATAGTATAACTTCCTGTCATGTAAAAACAACAATAGCTGAAGCTCATCAATCACCATCGCCTACTCCCTGTTACAAATCACGCTCAGACGTAATAAAAATTTGCCTGGAGCCAAGAAAAGTTCAATAATAATGCATACAAATATTGTACTGTAAAAGTTGGATATTTTCGCTGAAAAGAAAGCCGTATTGTGTGAACAGTTCACTTATGCATTCAGTATCATCATATTTCTTTTTATATTCATATATTCCTGTGGACATCCAAACAGCACCTAACACAAACAGAGTTGAAGCTCCTATCAGTCACCCAGAAGCTTGTAATCATTGATCTTTGTCCCCACTGTTCAACATAAACTCATGGGCTGACCTGATGCTTTGACACTGGCAGGTGTGGCTCAAATCACAGCCTATTATTCCCCATACCTCCCTGAGGAGTAGCTGACACCATAGTCATTTCAGCATAACATCCTCTCAGAACTCCTCTGCACATCTTTGACACTGCATCCCTCTCTGTTTTTTGGGAAAACTTTGGCCTGTAGTATACATTTATCTTCAAATGTGACCCTATAGGAGAGGTGCACCAGCTTGGTAATCAACTCTCTGAGATCTCAGCTGCATAAACAGCCCACTGACGACGCCTACAGAACATGTGAGGAGCTGAAATCCCTTTTGAGAAGCAGGAAATATGACTCAATTGAGATCTGATGCTTGTGGACCCATGCAACAGGCAAGCTGGATATAAACAAAGGACTTAATTAAGTAACTGTATTTACCTAATCTAGGCTTCTTTTGGTTGTATCCAAGCAATTAAATCATCACAGATATACTTGAAGGAGATGCTGGGTGTAGAAAAAGTGTTGATGAAGTTTGATATTGATAACGCCAGTGACTGGTAGGAACGCAAGCCTGTTTGATCCGCTCTTAAAGATTAAGAATAGTCCATGAAATTTATGGAGTTTTTTTTTTATTTTCTGACTCCTCCAAAGCTGAATTTGTTTTTGGAGCTGCCTTTCATCTGACTTAAAAAAACAATCTCTAAGATTTTTTCTCGCTTTGCATAGGAGAAAAAGTAGTAAAGTAACCACCTACTGGCAGGAACAGTACAGTAAAATAAGTAGTGTAAATAGTGGTCGAGGCAGAGTGAGAAAGCAGAGCTACACAACATGGCTTTCACCAGCAAACGCAGAAGATTAAGTAAGTTTCCCTTTGAGAAATTAACTACTACACAAAGTGGAGATAAAAGAAGAGACAGAATAACGAGGCCTGTTTGCCTATTCAGAGGGTTTAGCCATGTATTAAAAATCATAGCGTTAAGCTTCCTGACAGATGCTAATGAAGTGATGTTTACATTTTTGATTTGCTGCCTAAACAAAGATAAGACATGCTCTCGGAAAACAGCAAGCCCTGCAATCCAAACACATCCATTGAGCCTGTCACCAAAGACATGACAGCTTTCTTCTCTACTAACAACAATGAGCGACTCATTTCCATATTAATGAGAGGAAAGAAAGGCAAGTGGAAGGGAATGGTGTGGGGGGGGGGGGTTCGAGCACGGAGGGGGCGATGTTGCATCTTGTTGTCTTGGCACCTATTGACAAAGTCTTCAAATAGGTTGTTAATGACCAGCCTAAAACACAGGGAGCAGCCTGTGGAGTAATCATATCAACGTGTTGCGTATGCGCATCATGCTGCGTACTGTTGCCATGCCTCCTATGTGGCTCTTGCGTAAATATCTGGCATTGTTGCAACACACAAGAGAGATATGCACACGTTCCACGCAGGGATACGTGTGTGCACATGTGCAGTTGCTCATCCATGAAAACCACATACACACCACACTTAACATCTTGTACAATAAGAGACATCTTCATCCCACAGGAAGCAGGCTTCAGTACACCCAAAGGGCAGAAACAAAATTAGAAGCTCTAGTGTACTCTGGGCCAAATCTAAAGGGGATACAAAACATCTGTTAAGTCCCACAGTATTTATTCCTCATAACCTTTAAAACAAATTGCCACTACACTAACCTGCACACTAAATCTCTGTAATGCGAGAATCATGGGCTCAAGATTTGGAGTTGAGTCACATTTCAGTGGGCACTGTACCAGTTGTTGGTTGATTTACTAGTTGTATAATGTATTTTTTGGCACTTAAAGGTCACAGAGGGAACTTTCTCAAGTCCGCAAAAGCAACCCGGGTGAAATCACAGGGGAGAGAGGTTGGTTGTGCGATGGCAAGTGTTCAAATACAACGTTTTTTGGAGCATGACCAATTTTCAAGCCTAAAAGTCATCCTGTTTCAGCCTGTGCTGCATGTGACCTCTTCTTTTTAAAATTGCCTCTTTCAATTGTCCCAACAGCATAAAAGAAAGTAATAAATCATTTCCATTCAAAGCAGGAAATTACGACTAAATTTGAGCTTGACTGGAGGTTTAATGTGTTAAAAACTTAAATTAACCTGTGATTTAAAAGCTTCCAAGACATCAACCTCCCCCAAAAAATCCCCAAATCATATTTCAGTAATGTGTAATGGTGAGATCAATCCTCTGAAGACTGCTTTGAAGGGAAAACTGCTCAAATGTATCAAATGTAATTCAATGGTCAGTATTCAGAGACCTACAAACTTGCATCCTGACTCATCAATGACTGACTTTGGTAACATTTGGCAGAATGACATATTGATATCATTTTTCTCCAGGGTCCCTGCATCTACACTGCTGTATTTGTGTGGTTTGAGTACTTGTCCCCACCTTCTGTGTATGTTTTTGATCCTCTGAGGCATTTATTCTAACACTTGACTCTGAGAGGCATCTCCACAACATAATCTTCCAGTTCATAGTGCATGTCATTAGCCTCCTAAATTACAAACATCATTAGGAGAATTGATTCAACTTAGCCTCCTGGGGGGCTTCAGTCAGCTGTTCCAACATGGTGGGAGCTCATTTTGAGTGTGGTGTCAATCCTATTTCACAAGTTCAAGCAGACCCATTGGGGTTCTGAGCTGTTCACCCCCTCTTTATCCCTGCACAGTGAGGCCCTGCCTGCTCATTAGCCCAAAAGAGTAGACTCAGTGCGCGCGTGTGAGTGTGTGCGCGCATGAGTGTCTCTCTTTGTGTGTGTGTAGCCTTCATGCATGCCGGGCATGTTTCAGCCTCTGAGCAGAGGAGATGAAGTCATTGTGGCACACTGACCTCTGCAACAACCTCGAATGCTGCACCATTGTGAGGGCTGGGGTGGGGTGTGGGCCTCGCTGGGGCATGCTGCAACATCGATGAACAGGAGCGATCCAGGAATTACATATTTCTGTGGCATACAATGTTCTAATTCATTTTTTTCACACAGGTTCAACCACAAACAGGAGAAATTAAATTGTATAACTTACCAAGAAATGGAAAGTGCAGTCATGAGCTGGCACATCAAAATAGTGTTTGAGTAGAGGATATGTGGGGGGGGGTCATTTTCTGCAGAGAATTTAGGTATAAGAAAGGAGCTGACAAATAGAAAAAGGAACCAAGCATCAAAATATGAAGTAATTTGTCCCTCGAATTGTAATGCAACATGGTTCTTGTACTCTGCAGTGGCCACTAATTCCAGCCCATGTAACAAACATGGAGGAGGGGATGTGCCTTCAATAATTCATCTGGAGATTGATAGATGTGTGTCTTCAGAGACCACAGTGTGGATAGCACGTTGCTTAGCTCTCCGCAGAGACTCGCTGTGTGAAGTCCTGCTTGTGAATTTGTGAGTATGGAGATCAGGGTCAGAGTTCAAAATGAGAAGGTCTGATACGGCGTTATACAACGAACCCATACCTCCTCTTCTAATAGGACGGCACAAATCCCTTTGACACTCAAGACTCCTCTCCGTCTCCGCTGAGATGCTTTATGTTGATGCAGCGGTGGAGTGAATGTGGAGTGCAGGGTATATCCAACTATGGTTTTGCATGTTAATAATGAAAATAAAGCACTTTCTAGCTTGCTGACAGCGTTGTTAAAAGAGAAATTCACACTCTATGTTCATCAATTCTGTCATATGTGAGTTAAAGTAAAGCAGTGGATAAATTATAAGATAGGCATAATCATAATGGATTATTCCTGTCTTTTGTTTAACTCCAGACCTTTCTTGAAAAAACAGAATATTTTTAGCGCGCATGTGAGCAGTGGGAGTGGAGGGGATTTCCTCCTTTTTCTTCACATGGATTACATTATCTATCTTGCTGTTTCTGAACACGTACGCCGTTTTTACAACGCACATGAAGAGGACACTTTAAATGTCATTTAAATGTTGTCGCCCTCACATAAAAGCATTCTTTACTCAGTTGATCATGGTTTCTTCTGTGACCCAGTGTCTGAAATTGCCAATCATTGTAAACAATATACAATCAGCCCCAAACATCAATAAAAGACTTTCAAGACCACATTTTCACCACATCCATTCTCTGCATAATTATCCCACTGAGGTATAGGCTGTCTTTTGTTTTGTATTCAGGAAACCCACACATCTAACTCGGGCTCTGACCAGAACTGGACAATAGCTGATGGGCAAATCAATAAAAGGACCATATGGAGGCCGGGAATAATACAGAAATGAAAAGTGTAAAACGAGATATAGATAATTGAACTCACTGAGCACCCCGATAGTCAATTCACACATTCTACTACCGTTTACGAGACCTCACGGAGTCCCCATGCAAAGAACATAAATAAGATGTGAAATGAAATGTAGAAAGCCACTGTGGTCACTTGAATCTGTTGCAAGGAAACGAGGGGTCAGAGGGGTTGGGGTCTTCCAAATGTATATAAAAGGCAAACATTTCATGCATTAATTTAACGACGTGGATCAATGCTTGTTCTTTGTGCAACAAGTTCCTAAAGGACACAGGAAAACCAGGCATGTGATGTCAGTTGTGCCCCCAGACAGTCACATTAAGCACTCAGGATTGTCGGAGGGGGGGTCACATGCTTTGTCATTTCAAATCAATAGTACATGGATGAGCCCAGCACAGCGTGTACAATGCAGTAACCCTGTACAGTTGTATGCAAACATTTGGGCACAATGAAGTGAACACAAATGCTGCAGCAAACTGGCATGCAGGAGTTGCAGATATTTAGTAGAATTCATTTTCCCCTTTGTCTTTGCAGTGTTTCCTATGCCATAACAGAGTATCTCCACCCTGATGCTTAACAGTTTGGACGTACCGGCTTGTTTTCAGAACGACCCTGGCTTACCCAGATGGTGCTTTGCATGGGATTTTCGTGATGAGGCTGCAGGTAAGGTTTCAGTCTGATGACTTTTCCATGTAGACAATATTAGAACGGTGGCACCACTGCTCCAGCTCCTGTGTGGGCCAAACCTCTCAGCTGGTTATTTGCAGTCATGAAGGGGGTTTACTTTGCTTTTCTGCTCAGTTGATGTAGAGTTTTATCACAACGTCTTCCCAGTCTTTTAGCTCTTGTTTCAACTTGAGCAGTTACCCTTTAACAGCCATTTTCTAAATGATATTTCAGACAGCAGACACAAACTGGAAGCACTTTTATATCTATTTATAGCCTGTGTTGCTTTGTAGAAATCAATTAGCTTCATTTTCAGATCCTTCAACTCACTTAGTCTGCTGGAGGAGCCTGTGGTTGTTGAGCGTTACCACAAGATTTGAAGAGTCAGACAATTCAAATGCTGTGGAGTTGTCATCAGCTGGCACTAAAAGTTCCTAATAAGTCCAGATGAGTTACCGAAAGTTTAATGAGTTCTGTGCCCAAACTTTAGCAAACAATAGCGTTTCATATATTACTCTACAATACTATCTGCCCTCCTAGAAACCACAGCTCTACTACCAGAGTAACCACTGTAGAGAAATCAAAGGAATTCTTGAAATAATCAATACCAATTCATGGATTCACAGAATCCATGTCCTGGAAAGACGGCTCCATGGAGTTGAACTTACCAAACGCAGAAGATGTGAGTACATCTCTCCTTACAAATGCACAGCTCACTTTTTACTCACTTGGCTGCGTGATTTCTCTCATTCAGCGGCATCCCGCTGTCATGGAGTCATATGGGAACTATTAATTATAAGTACAATTTAAATGACTGAAACATAAATATCACAGGCTTTCACGTGGCACTAAATCTGAGTTCCATATTAACACATGAATGTATATGCATGTGTGGACTGGAGATCTATACTTACATTTATATAATTCCATGTGAGAAGATTATACGCCTATTAAAGGCGTCTAGCCAGATTGTGTTTGTGGGCACAAACACACACACAAACCCTTTATTTATGAGATGTCTGCTTCCATCCAGCCATCGATCTTCTACTGTTTTTCCGTTTCCGGGTCTGCTTCCAACCAATGCAATAGAGTTGAGTGGAATTTTGTTGGTCCACTACATGCGTGTGCCAGATATGTGATTTTTTTTGAGATCTGGATTGCCTAAGGCTTCCAGCAAATTTGGCATTAATGACATATTTTAGAGTTGCCCCAGAGGTTTGTGTCCATCATGCGACTGCGCTGATTAAACCAGCATTGATTGTTTTTTAAAGCTTGCCAGCTAAATTTCTGGAAAACTTTCCCTGTCTCCTTGTTGGTGCTACACAGGTAAAGTTGTGGGACACAACAAATACTGTGACAGCAACATCCCTTGGTTGAAAAGGGCAAAAAAAAAACCAAAACCCCAAAACAAACAAAAACCCATGTAAAGTCAAAACAATGATTTTAAAGACACTAACAGGCTCATTAGAGAAAAAATTAACTTCAGAGTTACATGTCACCACAAATACCACGTTTCTCATTACACACAGTCAGATGTTAATATATTTTAATATAAAAAACATTGAATGGTGCAGCTTTAAAGGACTGAAATATAACATTAACATCAACAGCAGCACGTCTTTCTGAGAAAAATGTCTCCCATAGTCAGAGTAATCTGCATACTTGTAAACTGTTTTTTATGAGGACAAGGAAGGCCTATTTGTTAAAAAAAAAAAAAAGATGAATAAGAAAGTTGACAACAAACCTTTAAAAATAAGATTTATAGATTACCCAAAGCAGGAATGAGATTTTTTTCTTAAACAAATAAGACATTTCTGTTTTTTTGATGTGATTCAAATGCTGCAAATGAAAATCCACTCAGCTCAGATTTATTGTGCTGCCAGCAGAAAGCTTTGGCACGTCAAATCTAAGTTAGGGCAGAAAACATTTTTGGCCGATTTGGCCGAACTGACCCCTTTAAAACCTCCGATCGGGAAATCGAAAGGACACGATTTGATGAATGAATGAAACCACGATTTCTTATTTGACCACATCATTTCTTTCTTTCTTTTTTTTTTTTTGGTAATCACTAAACATGCGAGCAGAAGGTGTGTGTGTAGTGGAGGGAGGGGGGGGGGGGGGAGGTGTAGGTGGAGGGGGCGGGCTTCTTCTTCTTCTTGGTTTATGTCATTGGTTTAAACGACCCAAGACCCCGCCTTGATTAAAAAAAAAAAAAGGAGTTAGACAGTGTGACTACAGCCGGAGAGAGAGAGGGCAGAAAATAAAGCGGTGAAACAGTTATAGACAGGCAGCGACTCGGCGTTCACGCCCGGCCGTATTTTTAATAAACAAGGACGCGTATGAACACATTGTAGCCTCAACCGTGGTGCTGTATCACTCCTCTGTATCCGGTCGTTTCTTACCCCCCCACCCCCACCCCCCCTCAAAAAAAAAAAAAAAAAAAAAAAAAAAAGCGAAGAAGAAGAAGAAGAAGAAGAGCTGATTTTTTTTTTGTAGCACGCTTGGAGGATTAATAAGGTGGAAGCAGACATTTACTCCCCCCCTCACCCCCCCCCCTCACCCAAAAGAAAGAAAAAAAAAAACCTTCCCATGAAACATTTCTCCCGGAGCGGATGATGCTGCCGCCGCCGCCGCCGTCGCCGACGTGCGCCTGAAAAAGTCCGGCTTCTCAACTTGCTATTAAGACATCATTCATCCAGGTAAGACCGCATTACCACTTCTTTTTGGTTTTCCCTCTACGCGACCAGTTTCTGGGGGGCTTCAAACGGGAGTTAGCCGTGAAGGTGGAGGTGGACGGGCGGGGGGGGGGTGTTCAGGTCCGCATACGGCTCTGGCCATGTGTGTCCACCTTACTGCGACATGAAGATGGGGGAATGGACGGGTGGGCTGTTGCCTGTGCCTGCACACAGGGGCAGTATGTGTGTCCACCTCCTAAAAAACAACCCCCCCCCCCCCTCCTAAAAAAAAAAAAAAAAAAAAACCTGCCCAAACTGTCAAATGTGGATGCAGAGAGCCCGCGTTTTTCCCCTCCAATGCTGCCATTAGTGTCCCCTCACCTTTACGTTTGCAAGGGTGTTCGGCGGAGACTACATTTGCTTTTGCACAACCCGGCACGGAGTCTGTGTGTCGGTTAAAAGAAAATAGGAAGTGCATTATTGGAGTGTGTTGTGCAGTCGCAGAGTTGTGTGTGTGTGTGTGTGTGTGTGTGTGTGTGTGTGTGTGTGTGTGTGTGTGTGTGAGAGAGAGAGAGAGAAACAGAGATAGAAAGTGTGCTGCGTTGAGGCCATTTGCGCAGAAATCTCTGATAGCTCACACTTGACCCCTCTGAGTGAGTTGTTGTAGACCAAACAGTGATGTGAAACACGTCATCCCGTGTAATCTTGAACGCAGCCCGCTGCTCAGCCTGTGCATCCTTTAAGTCTCCGCCATGGAGCACATCTGCTGCCCTGGCTGCTTCACAGTGTTACTGACCTTTTTGGCGTTTAAGCACTTGAACACCATTTTTACACTCCTCAGGAGGAGTTTTAAAAGAAGCTGTGACAGAGCAGAGGGCCCCCTAAACTTTCTTTCGTCACAGGGACACATGAAGGATAAAAGTGTGGATGGTCAAATAGTGTGAGCATGTGTGTGACATTTTGCCCTGAGGAATCCCACCTGAAAGGGTTTTGCGGTGTAATGTGGTGTTGCAGGAAACTTTCCACCCTGCCTCTTGTAATTGTGAGTAAAACCCAAGTGAAGCTGACCTGGTCATCATATTTTCTGGGGATGGCCCCATCATGACACCCCCCCACCCCTGGAGACATCAGGATGAGGATGTGACTTGTTTGAAAATCACTGGAGGTTAATAACATCAGCGCGTGTGAATGTATCCTGTTTATCGTTACAGAGTAGACATTTTACGTGGGGGATTTATCACTGTAGCTGTTTATGTCAACTTAAAAAATTAGTCAGAAAGTACATCTTATGTTTGCAGCCACTGCTAGGTGCCGACAGTGTATGAATGAGCTGCTAATTGCTTTGTGTTAACTTGCTAATTACACACTAAAGTATTCTTATGCGCTACTGTGCTAATTGATTCACTGATTACTTTGAAAATATGACAACAGGACACTTGTTGGATTAATGAGAACCCGGAGTTATCTTAATTTCTTATTAAAAACATTATTGTCACTCATTCGTTCTTTTTAGCTTAGGTAATTTCCGTCCTCCCACTGGAGAAAATTAAAAAAGTAATCTTATCATAGGGCTTGGATTGTTTTATGTTAGTTAGTCTCAACATAGGAAAGTACCAAAATGATAATTTTTTTTACTCCAACAAGCTGAATAGGTGATGACCTTGGTAAAGCAGCTCTTTGTCTGTCTTATGGGTGCCCATTTGTATGTATTAGCTGAAGAAATGAATGCGTAGTGGAGATGGGGGTGGAGGGAAGCCTGAAGGAATATAAGGCCACTACAGATGTGTGCAGCTTGTGCATCTGCTCTGTTGTCGGCCATTGTCAGGGAAGCAGTTAAGATGGTGGGCAGCTAAGCAAAACAGAGCTCCCTTGTCAGAAATCTCCATTAAACAGCTCCAGTCACAAGTGCAGCAGGGAAGTGGTCACAACACTGAGCAGTGTTCTTCCTCCTTACATGCCAGGTACATTCCCAGTCATTACTGGTCAATGGCACAGTGGGTTTTTTCTCCTTCTTCCAGACAATCAATTCTCCATTCATAACCAACAAGCTTACATGCATAAGTTGAGCTTTTGCAGAAACACCCTTTTTTCCGCTTACCTTCCCCCATTGTGAGACAGTTATAATTCAGAGTGGAGACTGTCGCATTTCCAGAGAGGAAATTGAACAGACTCAGTTAGTCGAACCCATGAAGAGCCGACCCTCTGCCATCCTCCTCTGTGTTGCCGAGCAGCACCCTATCACTCAAGGCAATTGAACGTCTCTGAGGGGACCTCTGTTAGCCCCGTGCAATATTTATTACCATCCATCATCCCAAGACTCTTGCTCTACGGGTGAATAACAGTGGCTGCTAAGTTCTGTGTTAAAAAGTTCCCTCGCCAGCGACCATTAGAGGGGATTTATGGGAGCAGCTTCCCTGGAAGTGCTGTGGAAGCGAGACGGAGCATGTTTCAGAGTCACTGCATACCCACTGGGGCTGTGGTACCAAATATGTCATGGATGAAATTCTGAGGAACTGTGCTGGAGAGCTGCCTGAACTCTCTACAATTTCAACTTTGTCTTTTTAATACGTTTTATTGCTCAAATTAGGCAACTAGCTGAAAATGAATTGTACTACCTTGATAATTTATTGATTTGTCATTTATCAGACCAAAAATAACCACCATTCGCCTGTTCCGACTCATTACATTTTCGGTTTTGCGGGGTTTATATTGTATATTGTTTGATAAATATGTTTGGTCACTTTATGGAGGCAAAAGAGAAAACAAATATCTCGATCTCTTCCGTGCAGTTACTTTCTTTGAACAAGTGTTTTTAACGATAAGGGCAGAGATAGTACTCATAATGATCTAATATTCACCACCATCTTTAATAAGAATCATCTAATATATGCATACCGTTGTACTGAGCTGGTAAATCCTGCCTCGTGTCCTTTGAAAGAAGGTGAGTGCATGTTGTGTGAAAATTAGTATATCTCTGTGTGCTCACCACCTCTTGATAAAGTCTTTGATCCTGCAGAGATGAGAGAGATTAGATATATTTTTTCCAAGTCTTTCCACTCTGTTGAGATTGTTTGTTTGTGAGAGTTGAAAACAATTGGGATAAACCTGATAGTGAGTGAAGCTGTAGGGACGTGGGGCAGCACTGTAAATGAATGCCTCACTGTGCTTCTTTTAGGTCAATTTGAATATGTGTTTTTAATTGGTCTCTGAAGGCTGAGACTTCTACTCTCTTTTCTGCCTTCCTCAAAAGTGTCTGCATGATGTGACTGTGTTGAGCTGAGAAGCCCTGGAGCAACGGTGTTCATTTGAAGCCTGGTGAACATGCTCATTATCTCCAACCAAAGGCAAGATTGATTTAGCTGAAAGCCAGGGTAATTTTTGATAGAATAAAAAAAAAAAACATGGAGGTAGAACTGTAAACTGATCAAGACGGTAATGCTTGCCGCTCTCGGTCAAAGCGAATAAGTTTAAAATGGAGCGCTATAATGGAGACTACTCAGTGTCTTCACCACTCACAGCAACTGAAGGCATCATCAGTCAGCTGGAGCTGCACTCTCATGCCTTCAAAACTCCTCTAACCTTTAGAAATAGTATATTGGAAAGATATCTCAAAGAAACATTTTGCTTGTCATTCCCATTTCTTTGCTTTCTGTTCTCCTGAGGCGTTCCGCATCTTTGTTTTTCACCACATGGAAGAGTGTCTATGTGTGTGTGCTTGTATAGGGGTAGGGGTTGTAAGATTTTTTTCCCCCGTCATCTCTTACGCTCCCTCTGCTATAATTTCATTGACAGTAGCAGCGTTTGTGTTTTGCGGAGCTACACAGGGGTAAAAGATAATTGGAGCCATGGATGTCTTTTTCATGGTAACGGGGGGGGAAGTGTAACCCTGTGCTAGGGCCATTCTCTGCACCGTACAAAGAGACAAGATCCAGCGATAGGGCTAGCAGAAGAGATCTACAGTATTCTCTAACACAAACAGATGTATTTTATGCTACATGAAACCAGTAAGAGCTGAGTCTCGTGAGGTTTCTGTGTTGGCTAACAGATAGGAAGTTTTTTGCTGCAGATATTGGATTTGATGCAACAGTCACTGTGGGCTTTTATCTTGTACATCTCTACATTAGTATCAGGGGGAGAGTGAGGTGACCATGTAATAAATTGAAAGTGCAGTGTCTTTCAGCCATGTAAAAGGTCAAGTGACGCTTGTACTTTGGCCCCTGTAGACGGTGTCAGACATTCCTGTTAGCATTAAGGTACAACGTCGCTGGGCAAAGCAGCGGCACAGCAATTAGAGTTATTAATTATTTTCTTACAACTTAATACTCTTTCATTTAATGCATATTAATTGATGTGCTCTTGAATCCGCACTCATATAATCCACCAAGGATTTCTCAAAGGCAAGCACAAAAGGCTTTTATTATCATAAGGAGGAAGTGGTCTTTTGGGACGTTGTGCCAGACGAAGTGCCCCTGCTCAGTTGTGTATTACATTATGAAACAGACGTAAGTGAAATGAAATTACAACGTATCATCGGCACGGTGAAGGATCCTATTGAATAATTACCTTGGCAGAGCCATTGTTGTAATGTCAGACTTGTTCTTTTGGATGTGATGGAGATGGAGGGAATGGAGGAGGGGGGGGGGTTATGAAGAACCCGTGCAGGGGACTAAAAAGCAGTTTCAAGGTTAAACTGTGTGAAGGCCAAATGTTTGGGGAGGGTGGATTAATTTCATGTCCTATAATGTGATTTGTAATATCTTCTCTTCTCCTCTCCTGCCTTTGGTTACTTTGGAGATATGTGAGCCTGATGAGAGGTGAGGGCAGGGGGGCTACCATAACTACCACCTGCATGTACAAGTGTGTACAGGAGGACCAAATGGAATTATGGGAGATGGGACATGCTTACAAAAATCCCCATCATTCCCAGACCCCGTCTCATTACTGAATACAAATTCAACATTTATCCCTCTGGCACACAGTAGAAAGATTATCTGTCTCTCATACATGCAAGCATGCACAAACAGTTACACACATAAATGCATACAAACGGGGGGGTGTCACTGTGTGTCATTAATTCTAGGATACATTGTGAGGGAGAAAGACCACCATGGTAGCAGCAGCAAGATCCCTTTTCTACACACTTGGCCTAGGGAGCCTGCTATACTCAACCTTTATCACACAGTGTCTGAAGCTTATCATTGCGTATCTGCATATCAACTCAGTTAATGAAACTGTTGCGGTGTGTCTCGTTTTCTGGCAAATTCTATGCTACACAAATATCCTCATAGATGAGTGTGCATTTTGTACATCATTAACATAGATAACTTTGAACAAGTAAAAGGAAACCACACCTGTGTGTGTGTGTGTGTGTGTGTGTGTGTGTGTGTGTGTGTGTGTGTGTGTGTGTGTTTGTGCAAAGCAAGGAAGTGATAAGATCAGTGATCGAGGTCAGCAGAAATAGTCAGTGGGTGGGCTTTGGCTTTTCGTGGCGGGGTGGGGGGGGCGTGTCACTTGTAGCATTTCTTCACTGCTGTGCCTGCTGTCATTTTAAGGCATCATTTTTAACAACCCTATAGTAGTAGTAGTACAAGTAGAGATTGAAATGCTGTAAAAATGTGTGTATTGAAGCATTTAGATTATGATGTGAAATCATCAATAGTTTGTATTTAATAGCTTCTCCGCAAAAAACTCTCTTTTAAATTTTTTTAACAAACAAGAATTTGATAAGAATTTCACTTGACTTTTATATAACAGGGAGGCTGAATGAATTTTCCATGTATGTATAATATTTGCGGGCAGGATTTCTCAGAGCATTTGAGAACATCATGTAGCACTGATGCAGTTTGGTCATGCTGCTCAGTAAATTCCAGCAGACTACCACACATTTTCTCAGTTTGAAATCTGCTTTGTTATATTTCAGTTTCAATCTAGGTGAGATAGCAATGCTTTGAGGACAGCAAAACCACACAGTGACTTGTGAGTGAAATAATCTTGCCCAGGCCTGTTTTTATTTTTTCTATATATATTTTCGGTGTGGTCTTGTCTTTTATCCGTAGCTAACCCCCACCCCCTCGCCATCTTTTTTTCTCCAATTTGGTATGACCTCTTCCCCCATTAATGCCTTTGCTCTTATTACTAACTCCACTGACAGCCTGGGGAGGCTGGCAACAGCCACGTGACAGTCGCGTCTCTTCACCTGTTAGTGAGGGTGAGAGACATTGAATGAATGCTGAGGCTCCCCTCTCTCTCCCACCCTCAGGTTGCCAGCACCCTCTATGCAGGCAGCCCAACCTGAGGGAGTACAGGCTCTACTCCACCTTGGTTTTTAACCTGTGAAATTTCCAGAATATATCTCTAAGAATGTGCAGCTGGCTGGTATCAGATATACCTGGGCACATTGATATGTGTGTGACTCTATCGCCAGTGGTCCATGACAGTTGATATATAGGTGTTGGGCTGTATTAACTGAAAGGCAAAAACTTCATGTCATATGCTGAGATCTTTGTCACATGTTGTCAATTCAACAAGAGACTACGCGATCTGTATTCAGTGCTGAGAAACCAGGAGTGACAAGGTGATCCTATGGTGGAGGAACAATGAAGTGGCAGGTTCACACTTGAAGGTAACATGGAGCCATCTTTTGCCAAAATAAGACAGACTAAGGTGGAAAAGAAATTACTGAAGCTGAGTGATGTTGTTGCACTTTTTCCTAAATGCTTCACTGTTTTGTCTAAAAGAGATCTTGCATCGTCCTTGAGACTTTGCACTATATTTCTTTAAAGAAAAAATAAAAAAAGTCTCCCAGGGCATTCATAATATATATTTTCTCTTTAGTTATGCCTCATTCAGTGCTGTGTGCATCAAGCTCCTGCTCCTCTCCTTCCTTGTGTCTAGCAGAAGCTGTATTTATTTTAGCCAAGTTCTACCTTCCCTCAGTCAACTCTATTTTTTGTTTTCAGATTGCCTCCTCTCCCTGAGCAGCAGCAGTTGGGTGCAGAGCTAAAGTCAGGTTTGATTCACCTCTTTCCGATTTACTTCCCACTGTGGCTGTTTTTATGGCTTAAGGCCCACTCTTTTATTTCAGTGAGACCACTGTGTTTGTTTCATCAACACCATTATGAAAAAGGAAATACAAGAAATACAAGTTTTGCCCTTGCAATATATTGTATAAAGGTATACGAGCTGTTACTTGCAGGATTTTTTTGGCAAAAAAGTTGTTCTCAGCTACGTTTGTGACAGTATAATGCAACAACATTCTTAATCAAGGCAAGGACCCATAATAGCAGCATGCAGGATTGCCCAGAATTTAAAAATGAGGCAAAATTACTGGAGGTGTGAAAAATTTCCTGAGGCAAAGGTAAAATACTTATGCTATAGCAACACCATTGCAGGTCTTTAGGGCTATTGTCTTCTGTTAATATGGTCAGTCTGGAGAATTAAAGGGACCACTGCGCCTCTCTCACACTTCCCTGAGCCTTTTTCCCTCTTCTCCTGCCATTCTCCCTCCACTGTAGTGAAGGTCTCATTGCTTATGTAATGTCTCTAAACATTTGTGCAGCATTAGGGGAAGTCAGGCATGCCAAAACTGTGCAAAACGTCCCTCTGTGCACCCCATTGAGGTGAGACAGATGGCAACCCTCGTTCCCAGTCTTGTAAACTGCCTGTGACAGGAGAGATGGCACATACACAGTTGAACCAGGGCAACACTAACTAAGGCTTTACACACAGTGGTCGACACAGTTGTGTGCACACTCATCAGCGAGGTGCTTATTATCAAAGCCATGAAGCATCTCAGTTTGCTTCTTCCTACATTGTTTTTGTCTGGTGTATATGACTGTTTATTCATTGAAAAGTTAATACATATGGTAAATGCACCGTTGGGTTGTTCTACCTGTGATCCAGGTTCCAGCTCACCTATAACAAAGGCAACAGATTTGCGCATTAGACCATCCATCACCATGTTAAGGAAGGTGACCTGGAGTTGTTTTCTAATTCAGTCGTTAATCACCGCCACAACAGAGTGTTGGGCACTTTTACTTTGTTCCCCACTTAACAACTCTCTGGGCAGAGTCCATTACTGAGTAAACAGACAGTGAAACAGGGAAGAAATGAATGAAGATGCCCAGCACAGAAACCCCAGAGGTGAGATCAAATGGCAGGCCGGGTGATGATGAGGGATGTTTATAGCTGGCACTCTATTAAGAGGAGGCTCTTCCCTGCTGGCACATAATGAACATCTACCTTGTCAAATGGTTGTTCTGAAGCTTTTTCCTTACACTGAATTACAGGTCATTTTCATCAAAATGTGCCCTAATTGCTCTCAGCGGCAAGTCGGGGGAAGGGCCACTCTTAGAGACAATGAGTTTTAGGGTAACTTGGCAAGGTGACTGGCTTATGGCAACATTAGGCATGTTGATTTGAATAATTCTCCACTGCCGTTTCCCCCTTTGTATGTTAATGAAAGCCAGTTATGTCCTTGGAGGATGATATTTCAGGCCTGAACTCTTCTACTCTTCTCTGTGTACACGGTAACGCCTCCTCCAGATGTCCCCCACTGCAGGAGGCTGTGAGGCACATGCGAGAGGCTTACCGCCAACCACACTCACATAAACATGCACATACCCAGATCACCTCCAGGGAGGGGAGGAAGGAAGGGGGCACTTCAGCTGACCTGTTACAAAATAAGACGACATAGGCAGTCAAGCAATTGGAGGCAAGCGGGAGAGTTAAATATTGCTGACTAAAAGGGTACTGTGTGTGTGTATATTGTGGGGAGTAAGGAAAAACATCTAAGAGAGAAGAATGTTTTCGGAAACCATAATGTACCATCTGCACACGGCGGGGTGTATGAGTGACACTGCTGTGAGGAACTATTGCATTGTTATTAAATGGCTGTTGCCATTGGCAGCCATATTAAAGTCTCAGATACTGTGCCTGATGCAAGGCGACGAGGAGGAATGGCGGGTTGGGGGGGGGACCCAACTCTGTCTGCCTCTCTGGACATTGTGACACAATATGCACCTGCGATGGCACAGATTAGAAGATGGTACTAAAAACATTTCTTTCCTTCCTCTTTTCATTTTTTTTTTCAAGGAAGGCCCTTTCCCCTTACCTTCTCTCTTTTTTCCCCTCTAACCCCCCCCCGCCACCACCACCACCTCTACTGCTTCAGCATCCTATACATGGTGCAGCGAGCGGACAGCTTCTATGTTCTCATGAGCCGTGTCCTCGGAAATGCAGATTTAGCAGCTCAGTCCATACTAGATCTTGTTTAAACAGTTCTTTACACTTACCATGCTAATTTTAGATACATCCCTAAAGCAGTTCCACTTCAAAATTAAATTAACTTTGCACTCTCTATAGATATGTGGCTGTGTTTTCATGGCCGAGCAGTCTAGATCCACTCCATCTATAGCACTGTGTTGACTTATTGATGCTCTGTGCCCTTTATGCACACGGCAGACAGTGCATGAAATGCCACTGATGAGTAAGAGTTGATTAGCTCCTCTTGCTCTCCCTCATCTCATTCCTGTGCTCTCGGGCCAGCGAAATGACTCTTGAGATTGCACACTCTGCTAACAGTTTCTCAGTAACTTTCTTTGTGCCTTAGGTTATTAACACTGTAAAATTGAACATATAGTTGCTGAATTGTTGTCTCTGACGTGTCCCGGGCATTTTGTGCAGCTTATGTCTGTATTGCTGGATGAAATATACATTGAGACACCATTTTTTTCCTTCCCATTAAATGTTTTTCACCCTGATTTTAATGCCTTCAGTTTAAAAGGCCACAACAGGCCAGAAATATGATATCTTATTTTTCAGATTTATTAATATAAGAGTAAATTTTTTTTCTTTTTACAACTACTACTTTATTATTTCTAAAACTTGTAAAGGGGAAAAGGAAGCTGTCATGACAGGCAGCATTCTGTTCATGTCTTAATATATTTTTGAACAGCATTTCTGCAGACCAATCCCTGTTGGATTAGGAGCCAAATTGTGGCAAAACTGGTTTGACTGAGGGCACAGCATGTTCAGGCAGTATTTGATAGAGGAGATAAGACACAAAACAGTTATGGAGTCATCACTGTCTTCACCCACCCTTTTAAGATTGAACCAAAAATATATATTTTGCCCAATATCAGTGAATAATTCAGTGGAAAAAACAAACACATATATGATTACTACATCAATTGTTGCTGTCACATCTTCTAGCCTTGTCCCTGCTCTGTCAAGTGTGTAAGAAGTGAACGGCTAATGCCCATAAATGCATGTGTGCTTGACAAAAGTTTCCAAGGGCCTGATTTTTGGAGGCAGACATCCCACTTGACGGAACCTGACATTTGGAAAGGTCTGTGAGGAGGATTTGTTTGTGACAGCTTCAAATTACAGTGGCACAGAGGGAGCGGAAGAAAGGGGAGGGACAGAGGGATTGTGGAAGAAAATGGCTCCTGCTTATTTAAATGTCATTTCAGCGAGGTGAATGCATAAGCTCTCCTCCTCCTCCTTATTTTTTTCCCCAAGCATTACATGTGCATTTCTTACAATGGGGAAAAAAAGATTCTTTTGCCATCTTTTATTCTGTGTGTCTCTCTCCCTGTCTTTCTGTTTGGCTCAGCCTATGTTATTGGCAGCAGGCTTTAAGCCTTGTGAAGCTTTGCCAGCATTTTGACAGTAACCACAAACCATTTAGTTGTTTGTTTTGTGTAGGTAGTGACTGATGGACCAATCACTTGGGTCCTCTTTGGATTTGTGTTTTATACTGAACTATATATGCAGCAGTATAAAATGCATATTAACTTCCATGCTCTGCCGCTCTCCCTCCAAGTACAGAAACAAGGCAAAAGTAAAGGGAAAAATGCTTTAGGTACTATCTGGGGGAGGGAGCAGACAAGGAAAATGACTGATAAGTGTGCTGCAATTTCTGTATAGCCAGAGTGATTTCTCTTATGGAACAACTAAAGGCTGGTATTTCTTGTCAGCACTCAACGCACTTAGGATTGCACAAGGGGCTCTATCTGTCAGTGACCTTTTTTACAATGACGAGAAGACCAAAATACACTGAGTGTCCCTCGGTGATGATAGTCACATGTCAGTCAAACTAAAGGACTCCAGTCAGACTCTCATACTCAGCTCCCAACAATAGAAGGAGGAGGAGGTGTAGGGCCCTCCATCCCTTTTTCCTCAACAAATAGCTGATGACACTATTGGATTGGGTTCTCACAAGTCATGCCAGCTGCTGGAATCAGATGACAAGTACCTCTATGTCGACGCGTCTTAATCTGTTTCTGAATCTTCCGGTTTCATATATAACTAAAATTTTCATCTCACAGTCTCTGTGTCAATAAGCGATGTCAATAAATAATGTGACTTAAGTGAGGTCTGAGCTTGACAACTGGTTTCCTGAAAGGCATTTGCCCTTTTGCCTACTTTTTCATTTTTCCCTACAGCTGGGACACATTTTATTGAAGAGCTGTCTGCCAAGTGCACCACGAGGACCCAAGTCTATACGATGCCAGGCTGCCTCTAAACTTGCAGCCCGCACAAGTTCCCACAGTGCCAAATGGAGATGTTTAAACTCTGCTACTGCAAACAGTGCATCTGTTTTAACAGAGACATTTCCCATAATTAAACTAATGCATAGGAGAGTATGCTGGGGTGGCTCCCCTGATTAATGGAGCAATTACATAATCCATTACACTGAATTATGAATGTGCTAATGATGAGCTCATGTTGGGTAATGATTCCTGGAGTTTGCTTGTGTAAAATATGAAAAGTGGAGTGGAGAGGAGGACTGTCTGTGTTTGCAGATGTTCTTCTAATCACGACGAGGTGAGGCTAAGGAGGAAAAAGAAACGTAAGACTTCCTATGGAGAAAGGCAATTCCACAATCACGGGTCATTGCTTCCTGTTGTAGAAAGAACATCTCCTGCTGTTCTCACTCGGACTGTATCTTGTAGATTTGAGGATCTCCTGCTAAGCAACAGCAGAGGCCTCACAAATCTGAGTTGTTTTATGTAATTTTCTGATGGGAATGCAAAGTATGCAACTAATAGGGTGAAAACACAACATATAAAGGGCGACAGTTGGCATCTGAGCTCTGTAATAATCTTCTCAGTCAAAATAGCGTCTGGTTGTAAAGCAATAAGTCCTTGTTTACATTTTTGTCTGTTTGCTAAGATGTTCCTGGATTTATCCAGGAATAGCTTCTGAACACTCCCAGAATGCAAATTGTTTGTTTTGGATTAAACATCAACGTTGCAACTAGTGACGATTTTGATCTATGATTCATCTATCAGTTGATTTTTTTTTTTTATAAAAGAATTATCTTTCTGAAAACTCTCCATCAAAAGTTCTTAGGCTGTGGCGACCGGTTATGAAATCAGGCTTTTTAATCTGACGTGGAAGAATATTTGAAATTTTCACTTGAAATAGAACTTGCATGAGGATGTTACAATCTGAGGCTGTAATTAAAAGTATAATGGCACTGGTTTGAAGTCATGTTGTTGAATGGAAAATTAAAGTGAAGGAAAGTAAAGAAATTAGTCATTTGAGTTTTTGATGGATAAGTCTTAAACTGAAACGCAGAAAGAGTTATAGAGGGGTGATAATATAAATTTCATCTATTCTATGTTTGTTTACCTCTTGTTTTTGAACATAGATAGACCATATATCATTTTACTTGGATGAAGTGCATTATTATTAGCCAATAAGTGAGTGATGATTGCTTTCTTGACCAATGGAACAGCATGAGACCAGTAATCTTGGCGCATACATTTCACCTGATTGCTTACGAGCTGCATGTGAAGATTTAAACAACATATTTAGTGAGTGTTAAAAGCATATGGAGCATATGGATGGATAGAGAAGAAGTGGAATAGGCTGCAGGTGTGGTTGAAGATGTATCTGTGACACCTATAGTACACTATGTTGTATGTTTTAAAAAAATGTATATATGTATATATATCTTTTTATTTTTTAAATTTTTTTTAATTAAACTAGCATCTGGCTTCTGACTCAGTTTGGTTTTACTCCAGTTACACACTCACAGTTTAGGCATCTTAATGCAAACATTATGCTCCTCTGTAGAGGTATAACAGGGAGTCACGATGCACCTGAATATGCTGTGTTTTTGTCTTTGTTTTTTAATATCAACTTAAAAGCAATAATCTCCCATTTTTCTGATTGTTGTGATGGTGCCAGTTAGGGACATGAGGAAGTTTACTGTCATCGTGGTTACACAATGAAATTCAGTTCATCACTCTCACAGAAGTAGTTAAAAACAAATCAACACAAGACCAAAGCAACATTAAAAACAACAGTACAGTGCATCATCTACAATGTTAGGGTTTTACCCAAGATGTGTGTATATGACATTGTTCAAATGCTTCTCTGGAGTTGTTAAGGTGGTCTGAGTCTCCCCACGCACAGATAACTGTTGGTTAGTTGACTTACATGCTGAGCCCTAAGCTGACTTTGAAAAAAGTGGCGCCAAAACAACCCAACTGCAACCCCGAGTGCACGCCAAATGCAGTGTATTATATTGTCATTTGCTGCCACCGGCTGACGTGGTCCTGTCTGCTGTGTCATTTTTTCAGCCTCTTTTTTCATATATATACACACACACAAAAAGTGATGTGGAAGATTTAAAGACTTAGCTCTTGTGTCATGTTATATTCTCAGTACTTGCTGTCTGATTTATGTACTGTCCCTCTTGTTCTTTATGCACTTAGACAGATGGCTGTTGCTGCGGTCACCTAACACCTCAGACTTTATTACCACCTGTCAGTGAAGTACACAGTCACACACACATCACAGTTTATCTTGTTTTCTTGTGTGAGAAATTGCTGATGACAAAGCAGACCTACTGTACATTGTGTGAATTCATGGATGTTCAAATGGCATCTCTAGAGAATGAGAGTTTAATTAGGCTTTTTAAACAAAATGTTGCCTCCATGTCCTAGTTCCACATACAAGAAAAAATGTGTTTTTCAGATTTTTTTTTTATTTTTTTTTTTACCTTACGTGTGCAATGTGACATATAAATCAATGATTTGATTAGATTTTTTCACTGTTGGTGCAGCTGTGTGCCTCAATAATGTCATCAATTCCTCAGCTTTTCAGTCTACAGTGTCGCTTTTAAGCTTGATGCAGATGTGTCCGCATTACATTTGGTTCATTTGAAGTTCAGCGTGTGAGATCATTTTCTGAGGTAAACAAACCAGCCAGAATCCTACTTTCCAGCTGAGGGCACTTATCTGTTTATCTCTAATAGTAAATTGTCTTCTAAATATTGTGTGAAATCTCTTTTACTGTGCTTTCTCAAGGCAGCAGTGTTTGTCTGCTTTGTGATAGAAGAGCACTGTTTACTACCTGGTGAAAGGGGAAGGAAAGAAAAAAAATTGCCTCAGCATTTAAAACGTGTATTCATTTCTTTGGTGGATTTTTATGTGAAAGAATTTCAGTGAAAAGCAAACAAAAAGAACAAAAACATATTTAGTTTCGAATAAAGTAGTGAAAGTTTAGTGGTGGAAAAGGGTGAGTTCTCTCCAGGTTGTGCCTGCAGGCTCTTTTCATTACTTTCAAGAATGGCAGAGAAAAAAATTAGTTTTTATGATGACTTGTGTTGCTGTGTGTATGTACTGCACATATACATCCAGGAGTCCATCCAAGCATCTGTTGGCTATTTTGTTATTTCCTTTGTGTGTGTTCCTGTGTGCAGCAGCCCCTTTCAATCATACACTTTATTACCAAACATACATTTGAAATGCCATCACATTAAATATAAAGGTACAGCTGGCACAAAGTTAAATATGTGTTCAGAGAAATATTGAATGGGCATCCTATTCTGCCTTCACGGGAAAACAAAATATTGTTATCATTATCTATATAAGGTGTTCCAGAGATTCTTCCCATGTTAGATGAGTCTTTAAAAATGTGTTTTCATAGATTTTTTGTTTTTCACATGACAGTGTACGGCAAAGGAAGATTTGTAAAAAAAAACAAACATGAAACTTTCAGTCTCTCTCTTTAAAGGGTTCGGGTTGTCTAACGTTCCTTCCTCCCAGCTTCTTACAGTATGGACTCTTCACTGATTCTCCCCCTGTGGTAAATAGGAAACAATGTTTTCCACTTTTCTACTGCCCCTGTGCAAAATTTGGGCTCTTAGGCGGAGTTATTACACTTGAAAGCTTAGAGGCTATTACTTTAAAAGATACGCAGTGTTACCTTCTATGCCTGATAGAGGTTTATGTGTAGCAACGTTCTCCCTTTTCTCCAAGCTGCCCACATCACAGTGTGCTTTGGTCTCTATACTGGGCCTCTGGGCTCTGGTCCACCAGCTTGGCCTTGTTCTGCTCTCCTGGCTGCTTGGCACTGTTGTGAAATGTGATCAGTCAGCTCCATTCAGGCCTGGACTGGGTGCCGTTGGAGACCAAATGGCCCAATCCCCAGCTGTACCACCCAGGAGGTGTTCTCCAGGGATTGGTCAGAGCAAATAGTGCCTGATTGACTTGTTTTACGACTACTGGGAATTTGGCCACGGTGCCTTGTAGTTGGTGTGTCGCAGCCTTGTTAACCAGGCTCTTGCTCGAGCTTACAATGTACATTGATGTAGTAGATGGCGGTGGATAATATAATAGAGAAACCCGCATCTCTTTTTGTATTTTGCATTAGTGTTTCTCTTTGGATAATTTCCCAGATCTTACACCCTGCATCGTTTTGATGAAAGGATGTATATTGTTTGCTTAGGCATTTAGAGAGTCGTGACAAAACAGCTTGCCTGTCCAAAGACAGCATGTCTTTGGACAGGCAAGCTGTCTAACACACAATGCACCTGATCGTTTGTGAGCTTTAGATGATCACATAAAGATTGAACCGGCATATTTAAGCCATATTACTTTGCAGAAAATGTGAGTACATATGGAGCCTACAGGTGGACATGAGAGAAGATGATTATGCTGCAGAAGTGTTTCAAGAAATATCTGTGGAGGATATGATGCTTTTTTTTTTTTTTGGCGAGAGACTCGGCAGCTCTTGGAGTCCATCATAACCACCCTGAGAAAGTTGCTTTTTTTTCAGGCCACCTTTAAAGTCTACAGGGAATGAGTGTAAGATACTGCAAAGATTTATTTTTACTAAAGTATAATTTTAAGCCATCATGTGATCCCCTGTTGCGTGCCACTGTGGCCAGAATATAGCAGCTTGAAGGACTGTGAAGTGGACTTTAGATGAGGAAGATACCGTTTATCTTACTGTTGCAGAAAAACAATCCAAGCTCTAAAATTGTCTTAAACAATTCTCATGTCCTTGAGAGAGATTTAACATTCTGACAATGATATAACAGATTAGCTTTTGAGTTTGTGTGTCTGTTCAGTGTATGGACAAAACTTTTTGCCATTTCTGCAGATGGCCATGTGAGTGTCTGACATGGACAAGTTAGGTGAGTCATTCCTCTTCAGCCTCCTAATGCATCTGTAATTAATCGTCTCATTTTCTCTTCAGGTTTGTATTTTGCAGGCTCTTATTGTTTCTCTGCAGCATATTTCCATGGGGAAATAGATTTTTTTCCCCCGTCTTGATACACAAGCAAGGCTCTGTTGAAGAAAAATGAATACATTTCTGTGGCCTCCTGTAACAATAAGGACAAATACAAATGGTCTTGTTAGTGATGCCTGGCTAAACTGGTGTTCTCTTTATCAGAGTAAAATGAAACAACCTGTAGAGACAGCAAATATCAGTGCAATACTGTTGACCGGACGCAGAAATGTGCAGATGGCATCTGTTGTCAAAGGATGTGAGTCTGGGTGTAGACACAGCGATGCTATGACCGGCGTGGTGGAAGAACCTCCTTCCGTTGACATTGGTGACTATCTGTTTTTTTTTTGTTTTTTT
Source organism: Remorina albescens (assembly GCA_034769265.1). Lineage (NCBI taxonomy): Eukaryota > Metazoa > Chordata > Actinopteri > Carangiformes > Echeneidae > Remorina > Remorina albescens. Next base: position 5,556,220 of record CM068480.1, read on the forward strand.
TTTACCTGTCTGCTTTGCGTAAAATCAACTTGGATACCTTTCAGTATGTTGCTCTGTAATTAACCTATGGAGGCCAAAAGCGGTCACCTCCTGAAAGGCTTCATTAACCTGTGCCTAAGAGGCAGCCATTGTCCTCTGGCTTCTTTGACCCATGCACAGCAACGAAAACACCTCACATATTTTATACTCATACAGGAAGCTACAACAGCCAGCAGAAAAACAACTGCAGACATAAAATGATAATTAATTTTATGTGGAAGGAAACGACATCAGGAAATTACCTTTTCAATTACCACTAGTGTCTGAAATGATTGAAATTCTATGATTTCGGTGACACAAAATAATTCATGAGTCATTTTCTCAATTGTTTGTCATTTTGTTAATTGTTACCAATTAAGCAAAAATGCCAAAAATGGCTCCAGCTCTTCATATAGATGATAACCTTTAAGTTGGGGACTCTTAATTGGGGAAAAAAAAGTATTTGAAGATCATGGGCTCTAATAATTGCATTTCTCAGTTGATGCAGAAGCAAAGGGCAACAGCTGTGCACATGCAGTTTACCTCATCACTTTGAACTTGAAGTGGAATAAAAGCCTGGTTAGATTTGTCAGGTAAGGACATGCAATTTCATGGCGCCACCCTCATGACCCTCCTTTGCTTATCCCGTGGAAATTAAGCCATTGTCTTCTTGTTTAGTCAGCATGATGTTTGAGCTGTGTTTTTCACAACATCAGCATGCAGCAGTGAAAAACTAGCGCCCAGGAGACCTGGATTCTCTGTGTGATTTTGTGTGTGTGTGTGTGTGTGTGTGTGTGTGTGTGGGAGAGAGAGAGGAGGATAGGCTGTAAGGCTTGTCTCCAGTCAGTTGGAGTAGCTTGTATGTGTGTCACCTCCTGAGTGCAACACCAGCTTGGCCCACTTCTGCCTGACCGACTACACTCTACAGCTCATCGGGGCTCTTCCCTCTTGTCCCTTTGTGTTTAATTTGCTCTCTCTCTTGTTCTCTCTCTTCCTTGTGTGGGGTCCGGTTCTCAGGTCTCTCCTTGACATTCAGAACAGAAAAACTAAAGCTTGCAAAGATGTAGAACGTCCCAGGTGAATCAGGCCAGAAGGTGTTGGCTCACAGCCAACGCTCACGACGACTCAGAGAGGACCACCCTTGTGCACTTTCACACACGTGTAGTTCACATCCATGCTAGCACACATGCACATACACATTTAGGCCAGAGAGGGAAGAGGCAGGAAAGGGGAACCTTTAGCCTACATTATGGCAGCTCTGTTTCCAAAGGCTACGGGAGCTCTGAGACCTGTGCCAGATGATACGGTCTCCCCTCTCATCTATAACTAAAACACAGTCATAGGTGAAACATTAAGCTTGATGTGTCGGGAGGTTGTCAAACCTTTCAACCCTTGTTTTTGGCTTTGTTCATGCTTACTAATCAACATTAGCTTTAAAGCAAAACGTGGGCCATTTAAAAAAAAAAAAAAAAAAAAGCTTTACATGGAGAAAAACTAAATGTACAGAGCGATAACAAAAAACCACACAGTCAGTGACAGACAACACTTATAGAAGGCCAAAAAAAATAAAGTGGGATTTTTAGCCTCACACTTTGTAGCTGAGTGAACATGGAGAAAGCTGTTACACAGCTTGGACTGAAAAAGTGGGATCACCTTTAAGCCTGAAATCAGTGTTGAACAGCTTAGTGGATGACCTTGGTGCTCTGGGATGTCAGTGAGGACATATCAGATCGCTGATAGATGTTGGAGGTAGTTGCTACTGCCATGGACATAAACTGAAGCACCCTCAAGTAAGCATGAAAAAGTGCACGGCGTTACATGTCAGCGGTGTTGACATATAATCCCCAATAAAATTACATGTTGTAACTTTTTTTTTGTAGAAATATGCTCCCAAACACATGTTAATTTGTAGAGATCCTGTGAAAGCCCTCTGTAATCTGAGCTCATTAAACTACCTGCAAGATATTCTTGAAATTTACTGACATTTTTGGTCTCTACAGATTCCTTGAGCTGGAAAATATCTGCTTTAAAATGCTTTTAAATGAATGCAGGGTTGCCCTATTTGCAGCAACTCTTGCCTCACATTTATTCAGACTCCTTTTTGTTTTCCAGTTTGATGGTTTGATGGCTGCAAAGACAGCAGCTCACTGAGAAATGTTGCTCTCTCATGTCGTGATATTTGGGAACGATTGCTCAGACCTTTTGTGTTAAAGTAAGAGCTCAACATTTTAGGAAACAGGGTCATGCACTTTCTTGGCAAGCAATAGATTAGAGGATTTAATATGAGGCTGCCACAGTTGCAGTTTTACAGCATGTTAAATCCAGTTTGTAGCTTTGTGTCATCTTCATCATCATTTTCATGAATGTTGTGGCGATTGTTGTAATTCTATTGAGGCAGAAAAATCATAAGCGTTTCCCCTGAAATATAATTTCCTTAAAAGTTTTTTTAAGCTTTGCAATTAGCTTCAAATGTTTAAAATAGCCAACAAAACTCAGGTATGATTAGAAAAATTAACTGACATTAGCAGGCAGCTCACCTTGAGCTTACACAGGCCATTGGGTAACGAGGAGACAGTGTCAGAATGATGGACAGCATAGACATCATCATCTTCATCATCATCCTGTGTGTGTGCGTGTGTGCATGTTGCCTCCATCTTAGGCCTTCCTCACACCCATGGCCAAAAATGTCAGTCCTGGCTGCCGTGGGCTCATTATGCCATTAGCTCTCTCCGGCCTCAGTCCATTTGCTGGGCAGGGAGTGTGACGGAGCCCTTTCACAGGGTCACCCTTCCTGCTGGAGGCCGGTCAGCTGAGAGGTGTGTTGGTGTGTGATGAAAGAGAGAGAGACAGAGTATTCACCTCACACTCAGAAAATGTATTTGACACTAATCATGATGTAGCGCAGGATATGAGCTGTGTTGCGCAGTATAATCACTCCATATACATGATTTGCAATGCTCCATTGTCTGTAGTCGTAATATCTTTCATAGATAATATACAGATCAAGAAGATGGATTCATTGTTTACTCTGCTGCTAAGCAGTAAAAACAGTAAATATACATTTCCAAGCACATCTCGCCAAACAACTTAAATCAAGTCTAGTGAGCTGTCTGTTCAGGCACCACTTCATGTCTGGAGCACGAGGGGTTAATCCATCAGAAGCAGGCGTTCCCATGTAGCGGAGCTATATTCCCCAGGCCTTTCCCATCCATCGCTTGCCTGAAGTGGACGACCAGCTTATTTTGTCTGCATATTAAAAGCTGCCTCTAGAGGTGGCAGGCAGGGCCTCAGGAGGACTGGGATAGCTGGGGAAAAAAGACAAGTGGTAAGACAGAAACTGGAGTGGACAGGGTGGCAAGGAGGGGTGGGCCCTTTTTCTTCTTTTTTTTTTTTTTTTTTTTCAAATAAATGATTAACTAAATACATCCCCCCCATTCCTGTCCATTTTGAAAGAGGGGTCAGCTTTGATCTCTGGGGCCCTTTGAAATGATCTGAGGAATGAGAGAACGAGAAGGATGTGAGGGAGGGGTGTGGGGAGTGAGAAAGACAGGGACAGGAAATGCCACACCTCCCTGCATGTTGAGGGAAGCCATCACAGGTACACGTGCAGCGGGAGGCGGTGAAGGGGCTAGAAGAGTTGAGATTTTGTATGAAAACTGAGGTGGAGCAGCGACTGTGTGGTAAAGGGCTCGCTGTGGATAGATTAGCTTCCCTTTAACCCCGGAGATCAATGGGGCGGCAGATGTCGCTTCCCCACTACAATAGAAAATTGAGCTTCCCTTTCTCATTGCGGGAGGATGAAGTACTGCTGGATGTAAATCCCATGTCTCACTGGCTCTGCCATGCTTGGTGGCCCATGTAAAGGGCATGTTGCTGGCTGAGGCGAGAAGGATATTTGAGGGTTTTACCTCCTTGCAGCCATTCAGTTGTCTTTATTTTCACAGCTGTGTTCAATGACTAGTCACAGTGGCATTATGTGGTAAATTCTGGTAGGTTTATATAGTCTGCTTTGTTAGTTTTAAACTTCAGCTTAATTCATTTCAGATTAGAGACACTCACAGAATTGGCTTTTACCTTCCCCACTTCCCAGAAACCCAGTGTAGATCAGTCGGCAGACTGCAGTCACCATCAAGAAACACAGTCCACTGATGAGACAATAACACATGTTCATTTGCTAGAATGATTGTGTGTACACTGATGGGGTAAATTTGTATACATTGTGCTGTGGAAAACGCCTTTTTTAATGTAGGAAGGCACTGTAGCATTAAAGCCAACCAGGATTCCTATGCAATCAAATGTGATTGAGCAATTAGCTCATGGTTTGCAGGAACTAGTAGAATGATATAATCGCAGGACATGTGTTTGCACCTCAGGCAGCAAAAAAGATAGTTGTTGCAGCCTTGTTTATTCAGTTCTCTCTCCCGTTGAGTGTTGTGAAAACCTACAGTCCCTTATATCTACCTATCTCTGCTGTGCTTTTCAAAAATTACATGCACACTTTGGAGCAATCCAATCAGATTTGAAGGATCTTTTAAAAGCCCACCCGCCCATGTGTTGTGTTTCTGTTTTTCAGATGCACAACTTTATGTGAGATAGAGATGCTCGAACTTCTCTTCACTGTGACTTTCAGGAACTCAACATTTCCTTTGGTCTAAAGAAAGGTGTGTGTGTGTGTGCATGGGAGGGAGAGAGAGAGCGAGAGAGTAAGAGAGAGACAAAAAAAAGTATTGCAACTTGCTGTAATAATATTGTGTTATTTTGCAGGAATATTTAACAAATTTGTGATTTATCTAATTATAGCTGTGCAAGATGGCCAGCAGCCACAACCAGTACAACAGTGGTGTTAGAAAACAGAATAGATACCACGTTCAAACATGGACTGGCTCATCTAAAAACCTTGATATTCCCAGCATTTCTCCAAAAGTTGCAGAAGAACAGAGAGTTAGTTTGCATCGTTGACAATGCGCATGTCCTTGTTTTTGTCAGCTGGGGAAACTTGGATGTTTCACTGAAGTCACCTAATACTTTTAATTTTGCAGCATGCTGGTTATTCTGTTAGAGCGTCGGCTTAGCACTTCAGTTCCCACGAGGCTGCTGGATCCTCACTTTCATTAAAGTTGTTTGGAGAGTGTCTCAGCTTTGGTGACTAATAAAACAAACTGCCATGATGAAAATAACTTAAAACCACACAAGCCAAACGCTGCTCCTCTTGTTTTATTAGCAAACGCGCGCAGACGCACACATAGTACAGCAAAATGTTGTGTTTGTTGAGGTTCTAATGAGTCCCAGTAGCGGTTTGATTTTTTTTTTTTCTCCCCCCCCCCCCCTAATTTGACATGCTTCACTTGGGCTGGGTCCCTCTCGCTCTGCAGACCTCAAATCCTCCACGCAGAGGCCTAATGAATCTTCTCCATGTACACAAACAAAACAAGCAGGAAACACTTGTGTCTTTGAGCTTCTAATTGTCCCAAACATGTCAATCAATCACTACCGCTTGCATGAATCCGCATTTTTTCCACAGACAAAAGAGTTATTGGTGGCCCATAAGAACATATCAGTCCTGGGATTGGGTTACATCTTCAACTGCCAGAACTGGGCTTACATTTTTATCTAGCAGTGTGATATCAATTGCTGTTTTGCTGTCTGCTCAGTAAGGTGACAAGAAGAACAATAAGTGGAACCTCGCCTGTTTCCTAGGGGCTCTCCGTGTGGCGTTTCAGCAATAATTGAATCTGGGCTTTCGCTACCCACAGAAGATGCTGTGAGTGAATTGTCTTTGATAGTTTATAGGGTAATAAAGTCCCTTCACACCAACACCTGCCAGCTGTGTTCAGTGTTGACCAAAACAGTCCATTTAATGCGTGCGCCTGCAGCCCACCCGTAACGGTCAGCTCAGTCGCACTATCAACACAGCCAATAGACAGTATCTGGAAGTTATGATTGGGGTAATTAAAATCCCAAGTCAAGAAGCCCTGCATTTTGACCTTGTTTGCAGGTTAGGATGCTGTATCTTGGGCCAAATGCAATTACTGTAGCCATTTTCTCTTATCATTCTCCTCATCTGCTTGCTTCAGCTGCTGGTTCACATGCTTGCTGTTGTAAATACAGAAAAGTGCTTTTCCTGGACTTCCTCTTCTCACAGCAGAGCACACACATCTTTTGTCAAAACAACTTCTGTCACCGCTGAAAGGGACTTACTGAGTGGGTGAAGAGTAGGTGGACAAATGGATGCAGCGATGATCGCATCTGAGGATTGTTTTTGTCATAAAGTGCCTTTCATAGATTGTAGTCTGTGTTTGCTTTTGTTAGGTTTGGGCTTCGGTCAGCCCGTAATGTGCAAATGTGAAAAATGTTCCCATGAATCATGTTAATGACATCTCTGACAAAGCTCTGCACCTTTAAAATGCCATTATTGTCCGAGCATGCTTCTTTTTTTTCCCCTCCTATGCTTTTGCAGCCAGCATTTCAGCATTATTAAGGAATTGTGCATTAACAGGAGTCAGCAGTTTTCGGTACTGCAATCTCATTACATTTACAGGGAAGAGATGGAGAGCAACAAAAAAAATTAATTGGAGGCATGCGATAGTTAGGACAGCAGCCTGGGCAAGGGCAGAATAAATCAGAGGTCTGTTTGACAGCTTTATGGCCCTGGAGAGAGAGAAGTGGTTAACTTTAATGGGAGGAGATAGAAATGTTGAGTTACTTTATTTTTCCCATCTTCGTCCCCACGCGCACAAACGCATCACATCCCCTTCCCCCTCATCAGCTGAAGCACACAGCCCCTCACCCCTGAACTATTTGAACTCAGCTTGATATATAGAGTTAATTCTGCTTGCCCCATGCTATAATTCATGTGTTTTATGCATTTAATGTCGTGCAGACACAGCGCTGGGTGGAATTGTTAATTTTCTATGCAGAGACTGCAACCTCCCTCCCAACACACACACACACACCTACCTCTTTCCTGCCTGTCACCTTCTCTGCACACTGTCCCCACCCCCTACTCCTCTCCTCCTCCTCTTCCTCTCCTCCCTGCCCTCCTCCACCCTCTTGTATTTTTTTTTCCCCATTACCCTGGAAGTTAATTTGGCTAAAAGAGCGTCCACTCCCATCAGTGTTTTACTGCAGCATCAAGTTTCAGCCTCTTTTCAAAAACAGGAAAACAAAACAAAACGCTCAGCTTAACCGATTTGACAACACATCCACATCCCAACTCTCGAAACTGGATTCTCACCTCCTGGCCCCAAGGTTACATCCTGCCCTTACCCCTTTTCCCAAGTTCACTCAGGTCATCCCCATGAGAAGTCACCCCTCTTCAACCTTCCCTGCTGACTTAATCCTTGTGGTTTTATAATTGGTAGGGGGACGCTGGCTAGTAAAGCAACCAGTGAAGTGGCTTCTGCAGGGTAATGGGGCTCTGCTCTCTATGCACTTGATTTAATCTGAGCAGAACTCTGTGTGTGGTTTGTGGGGGTGGTGTGCGTCTGTGTGTGCGCGTTCTGGGATTGTTGTTTGCCTGTGGGAGCAGATGGATGGGGTCACACCTCAGAAGGCATTATGAGTTCTGTTAGGATATCACACCACACAGTTTACACATAGATGACTCAAATCGGGGGCCTGCAACTAATGATTATTTACATTATTGATTGGTCTGTCACTTTTTCATCTGAGTAAGTGTTCAGTCTTTGGCATGTCAGATTTGGCCAATCAACATTGATATAAAACAAAAAAAAGCAATGGAAATGTAGTTACAAACATTCGGCTCTGACAATTTAATCAAGTCATTTGGAATTGCAAGTGTAGCTGGAGCTGAAAACTGTAATTAACTTCAATTTGGTACAAAAATGCTCTGATTTTGGGCATTTGTAACTTGTGTGTTTAAAGAAACGGCATAACTTTGCAAGCTCTGCTTTTTTTTCTCTATTGGTGTCTGAGGCAGCATTGGGTTTCTGCAGAGTTTCAGATCCTTGGTTCAAACCATTGAGCCAAAGATAAACAGTGAAAAGCATTTTCCCCTCAGGCCTTGAAAACAACTCAGTATAAAGTTGATGCCATCACCTTAACTGTACCACGGAAACTTTCTCAAGCAGAAGTTAGCAGAGAGAGAGAGAGGAAAAAAATTACTTCTGCTCATGGTCTTGCAGAGTAGTAGAGCACATTGTTTTCATTTATTTATTAATTTTTTTTGAGTTGGCAAGGTGGAGGTGAACAAAGGTTTTTGTTTTTTTTTTTCCTTTTAGCAGAGGGAGGAAAACACGGGGTCACATTTGTTGGCAGTGGTGTGGGAGTGCACTGATACGAGTGTAAGGGCTTTGTGTCAGGAGACATTTTGTGGCAGGCAGGAGAGAAACGTAGCGCTGTGACAAGGGCTTTTCTCTTTTTTTTTTAAAAGGCGTGGCGACCCCCATGACCCACTGAGTTGAAATGGAGGCCAGCGCCGAGTTTCATGTCCTGATTGAGGGGGGAAAAAAGCCGTCCCTGACAGCAACGATTTCATGATTGAAAACAATAACAAAAACAAAAGAAGAGAGAAACAGAGAATGCCTGATTTAATGTGAAATTGTGAGTATAGCATTTGTGTATATGTGGTGTTTGATAGACAACCTAACTGACCTACACCCTGAGGTGGTCAGTGTGTTTTTTTTAGTTTTGTTTTTTTTTTTTTTTTTAGTGCGTTCAATCCCATCATTCATCTTTTCTTATGGCATCCCCCGCTCCTATTGTGTAGGGCTGTGTGCAGTCAGGGCTTATGAGGAGTTTCTGCACTCACACACACACACACATGCATGCGCGTACACTCTCACACCTAACACACACACACATATTGTGTACTCTATTCACACATGACCATGAACCTGATGCATTTAAATGGCCTATCTAGTGGAACTCTGATATTATGCAGCACTCACAGCAGTTTGTAGATAAAGCTGATGACATTATATTCATATTAATGTTTTTTTTTAGCCGCCTTTGATGTTCAGATCGTTGATAAATGGGGCTTTGACTGGTCTTTGAGAGAAGACACTAAACTGTAACAGATGGCAGCTTGTAGAGCAAAGATTGCAGTGCCTCCCCTCGCTGCCTGTTAGTACTGGAACGATGAGTTGATTAACCGTTTGATGAACAGTTAATTGTTTGTCACTGATTAAGTATTAATCCGAAGTCTTCACTGGCTCCAGCTTCTGAAATTTGAGATTATGGTGAGGAGTTTCCAGTTGTTGGTCAAATGAAGCAAAATGATTTGAACACACCAGCTTTGTCCCTGGGAAATATATTTTGTGGCACTGATTAATTAATCTGCTTTAAAATGATTGGTAATTTAACTACTAATGAAAAGCACCATTAGTTGCAACTCTTATTTCATGTCAGTCATGTGGAAGGAACCATATGGAAGGGCATTTAATTCACAGTAAAAATTTTACATCTAAATGCGTAGCCACCCTCGACACATTTGATTTAAGATCATATAAGATTTTTACTATATTTTAATATTTCAACACCTAAGAAACAGACTTCCTCTTATCTCCCCCAGAGTCAGATCTAAATTAAAATTAAATAGTTTTTTTCTTTTGTTTTTATTTTCTAACTGCTCTGGTTTTAACCTGAAATAATCAGCTGATAAAATAAGATCTTAAAGAAAAATCTGGTTTATAGATGAACACCAGAAATTGTGATTTGGACCAAAAGGAAATCCTCTAAGCAAAACAGCTCCTGATTTTGTGTGTTTCTCCTGTTGTTCTCAAACTGGATGGGGGTATTTCAGAAATGTTCGACTGCTTTTTTGCTGTTTTACGGGTCAGAATTCGGTAAACTCTAAATAAGAGCGGATTTGTTTCTGTGAGACAAATCAACAAAATGTTCCTCTGGGCTCTGCAGTTGCTACGACACAGGAGATTTGCATGATTCGATTCTACGAAGAATGTGTGTGAAATAAAAATGCAGAGTGTGCCCTTTAACCTCATTTTGGGATCCAGTTGTCAAGATGGAAAACACGTAAGTGAATTTCTGTTGTAATTTCTTGACAGAGGAAACAAATATCACTGATTACATTAAATATGAAAACATTCATGCCACATTTGTACAACTATATTCATCCATCAGCTCTCTGACTCTGTGTCATCCAAAAATTCAGCAATATAAAATGCTACAGCACCATGTTGAGCCAATACTCTAAAAGATAATTTAAGTTTCACTCAAATGCCTACTAGTTTGTTTCCCACAGGTTCAGAGAAGTGCAGGAACAGCAAAAACACGGTGATGCTGCAGAAATCATGTTTGAGAAAATGAACGCACTAAGCCTGCATGCTCGATGACCCCCCCCCCAAAAAAAAAAAAAAACCACCCGCACCAAAAAAAAAAAAAAAAACATAAAAAATCTCAGTCTAGTTGTTAAAAACATATTAACAGATTTCCTCCACCGTAGAGGTGCAGGTACACTCTCCACTCAAAACAGGATACATCCCTGCTCTAATCAATTCAGGTAGGGCGGCGTTATCTGCGAAGCTGCCAGCAGAGCCGCACTGCACAATAACTCAAGGAGGGCATTTGAGAAGTGTGTGAGTTTGATACTGTGCCAGGGTGATGAATAGCTGTTTTTTCTCTTTTGTTGCCCATCAGCACTTTTATTCCGCAGTTAATCCGCCAGGCCACTCACACTTCCCCCTGCTGTAATTTTTCACCTTACTATGTGATTGTGTTTGTGTATTTGTGTATGTGTCCGTGTTTGTGCGTGCGTGCGTGTATATGTGTGTGTATCTGTGTGAGTTTACGTCTCTTGCTGTAGATGGGTAAGGCTTCGCTCTCTAACAAACAACACCTGCATCTGTCCCACCCTGCTGGCACTGGAGGCAGATTTAAAGGTGTGTGCCTGTGTGCGTGCGCATGTGTCTGTGTTTGTGTGTGTGCGCACTGATAGGATTGACATGCTGTGAAAAGTTAGTGAGAAGAGGAAGCCATATATAACATGTCAGCAGGTCCGTTGGGAGGGGATGCTTGTTACCAGGGTGTGTCAAGTGTTAAAAGGATTGTCATGTTGCTGCAGATAATGCACCTTAGCTACTTGATTTACTGCAGCAGTGGAGGTGAGCCCTCCAATGCATCTTTTCCTCTGTTTTCATTCTGTTCACATTAAACTGGTATTTTTCCCAAACCTCAAGCAGAGGGGAACCTCTTAAGGACACTGGCCTCATGTTTCAGTGCAAATGGGAAAAGTTGAGCAAAAGAATAATGCAAACATGCCTAGACATTCATAAAATTGGCATATGGTTGACCTGGTGCAGCTGGGCAGGACTATTGGTAGCTTTGTTGAACCAGTTCCAGCTTTAACCCTGTTAAGTTGTACAGGAGGGAAAGAATGTGTGATGAGAACAAAGAAATTGTGAGTCAGACTTGTAATAGCTGCTCAGATTCCACTTCAAACCAACTGTTGGCAGTGATGGTTTCATTTTGCTTCTTACTAACACAGCGTAAAATATAGACCTTTTCTAGCTGCGTGCATGTTTTAGTGTGGACAGTGCAGGTTCGGGCTACAAAGCTTGTATTCACATATATTTAGGGCATTTTTATGCAGTACCTTATTTGCCAAATGCTTGACTCGAATAATATGCACTGCTCCATTAATTCATGTGTCAAACAAATGGGGTGACAATACTAGTTGTGCTAGGATGGAGAGATCTGCTATCAAAGTTTGTGTGTGTAAGAGAGTGTTTTGAAAAAAAAAAAAAAAGTATAGAAAATTGAGGAAAGTCAGTCTTGGTATGGTGGTGAGCTGTCACAGATAAATGAATCCATGGGAAAGGCCGTGGCCAGCTGGGTATCAAAGCAGGCTCAAGCATTTTGATATTTTTCCCAGGATATATTTGGTAGCTTGCATGAGATCTCTTGCGGGAGGCAGGTTACAGCTCAACTGCACTAACAAATGGCTAACAAGGCGTAAGTGGAATGACCTGAAATCTTGTACACAGCTTTACACCCTGAACTGAACCTCCCTGCCTTTCCCTCATCCTGCTCCTCCTCTCACTTCTCAGACCAGCTCTGAATAGGGAGTTGGGGGTCCTTGTGGTCATATTTTAATACATGCCTGAGCACTTTGAGCCCATCCTTAGCACTGTGCTCGCCACATCTCCCTGTGGCGGAGAGGCTAGCTGTCCTCCAGAGACCTGTTCTACATACGGCGGACAAGGAGCACAGCTTCGCGCAAAAGCCTGCTGAGACTCCACACCATTTATCTCTCAGCTGCAAGGTTGGGCCAGCACTAATTGACTGAGCTGTGTGTGTGTGTGTGTGTGTGTGTGTGTGTGTGTCAGTCCTGGTCCCTTGAAGAATGGTGCATTAGTAGAGCTTGAGATGATAGGATGTGGTGATAGGAACAGAGGGAGAGAGAGGGCCAACCTTGTGCTGTGAGCCCATCACAGGGGGCTTGGATAAAAAGCTCTCCTGTAAAGTCACTTATTGGCTCCGGCTCTCCAAAATGTGTCCAGTTAAACTGTGCTCAGGGAACAGACAAAACACACAGCTGAAGCTACTGTTAAAGGAAAATTCAGCTTTATTTCACTGCACAATTTTTCTTTTTTGGGTGAGTTTGGGTGATCATTTCTACCGGTTATGAAACTGTATGTAATGGACTAGCTTTGGAAATCTGGCAGGATTGCTCCAGGACAGAAAACACAAGTGGTAAAAGTGGCTGGCAGGCTTTAAACAAGCAAACAATGTAGCCGTTTTGTTAAAAAGGATTCACAGTTGAACCACGAAGATGACCCTGTAAACTGTGATTGATGGTCAAAGCAGCATTTCTGATGTGTGGTAATAATTTTACCAGTCGTCTTCATTTGTTCTCCCAGATTAGTATGCTGTGTTCCCAGGCTTTAGCTATTAACTTGGTTAGTACATTGTTATTATTCCATTGGGATTGCTAGCCAACAGTACAAAAATGAGGAAAAGTAGAATTAGATTTTAAGTGTTCCTGGCTGTGTGAATCCCCCGTCCCTGTGTTTTACAGCACAGCCCTCATGCTCTCTCTCTATGTTCCTCTCACAACTCTGCTCTGGACTTTATCAACACATTGTTTGACTTGGCCTCCTCCCAATGTAAGCCCCGAGTACAGAACAGAGTTGGCTGTCTCATCGTCCACAGAGAGTGTGTGTATTTGTGTGCATGTCTGTTCGTGGGCACCTCATTCTCCTGGACCAGGAAGCTGTGAATCACACTGGCTCTTCCTGGAAAGACCCAGAGGGAACTGGGCCGAGCCTGCTGGACTCAGGCAGGCTGCCTGAGCCGGAGCCTGGCCTCTTGCTGACACCAAGCTGGTGGCGAGGAGAGTTCTTACCTCACCCTTGCAAGGCAGGCCACACCTTCCCTCTGCTCACCAGGTTGGCACGCTGCAGGCATTTTCCTGTACTGGGAAATGTTTTCAGCGTTGGCTTTAGCTGTGGCTTGCACTGATAACCTCAGCCTGTGGAACTTTTGAGAAACAGGAATTTATTGATCGGATCTAAATAGCACAAGGTGGGCAACAGCAGCTTGGTTTTCAAGTGCTGCTGTGTTTTTATATTTCAAGGCAAAATTTTTATTGCCGATGCCACTAGTTCAACATTTCTTGCAGTTTGAAGACATTCAGTTTGGCATGCTTGCCAAGCTAAATATAATTGTGTCAAGCTGTCACCTGCCTACGCTGTCACAGGCCTTGTTCAGTTCATGGAAATCACACTCTCCCCTGCCTGAGGTGCTGAGGATACAGACATGTAAGTTGATATTAATAGTAGAGGCGGGTTGGTGCTGCGGGGTGTCCACACCTTCCTGTTTTCTCTTTCTTTGTTTTAGCCCTGTGCTGACAGATTTACCTCTGGAGGGACTCCAGAATCTGAAAGGGAAAATGGCTCCCATTGTTCAAATGGGCTCAAGTGAAAAGAAAACAGCCTCTCTTTTTTTTTTGGTTTTGTTTTTTTTTATAGAATAAAATAACAAGTGGGTAATAATGGATTGTAATATCATTAGTATAAACAACCTTGTCATTGACACTTGTGTTTATTATTTCTGTAGGAAATTGAGAGGGTGGTTATTTAGTCAAGTGGGCCTTTTTGGGTGAAAGTGTTAAAGTCTTAGTGAGAAGTTTTACTAGCTTTGGGGAGGCTCTCATTTCTGAGTCTCTGAAGAGCCTTGCTTAGCTCTGGCTTTTGATAAGAATCAGCTGTAAGAGGGGATGGATATTGCTATGCTTTTTTTCTCCTGCACATTGTCAGATAACTTTAACAGTTGTCTCTCTTCACAATTTTTCTGTCAAGCTCCACCGGGAAATTAAGTCAGGAGAAGTAACTGCTGAAGTTATCCAACTCTATCTTAAAGCGAGTGCTTCGTGTTTTTACAGCCTTGGAAAGGATTACCACAGAACTCACATTGAGACGTTACATTGAAATTCAAAGAGGTTGTAGCATCAGCTGGGAAAGATAAATACCGACTCCAGAGCTGCAGTGCATTTGACAACTCATTGAAAGATTTCATCTAAAGCTTCCCTGAATGAAATATAATTTGGCATCTTTCTAAAAATAACTATTGAGATAATCTTAATCTTTCCAACTGTCCATCCAAAACGGATGAAAATACCCCGCCTTTCACTGCCTGCACTTAAAAAACACACCATTTTGTCCGTCCGTTTATAGTCAAAACACAAAGATGCAACACTGTCCAAATATTTTTTGGAGTTCATCCCATCCAGTGATTGCTAAAGTCCCTGTGGTTTCAGCATTTTCACCACATATTGAAAATGTGGTTAGATCAGCTGTAAAATATTGTAGTACAGTATTAGGATTTATGGTTACATAATACGGTTCAAACAAATCTAAATCACAACAGCATTCTCATGTAGTCTGCCCGCATTTTAATTTTAAGAGATTTTCAACTGAATTATATCATTTTGGTGGTATGTTCAAAAGAAAAAAACAAAACAAAACAAGACACAGCAGCTGTTGAGGACTTTTTACCACAATTACTAAACAAATCTTTAATTTAACTCCACAACTAAAATGTGCATACTTTGCCAAGCTTGAGCAAGTGTTTTACAATTGTTTTTATGTTAGAAAGGCTCACGATTTTGTAATCTGGATCCAAATCTCCATCAAAGTAGACATAGTGATAAACTGGGAAATATCTGCCAAAATAAGTTGTTTCACTGTGCTGCGGCTCATGAGAAAGTGGTGAAAAATTGTATCTTAGCAAAGAAATCTCAGATATTCATCAAAATCTAATCACTGGTTGATTGGTTATGTCAAAACTTAACAAAGCCTAATTTTGTTTAATTTTGACTTAAATTGCAAAGAAGTAGACAACAACCTCCTTAGGTTGTAATTATCAGTAATTACTGTTCCACTTTTTGTCTTCAGTGTTGCACTCCATCATAGTCAACCTCATTAAAAAAAAAAAAAGTGATGTTGAAATGAACGTAGAATTCAGTTGTGCCAGAGAGAAACTGTCTGCAGACTGCATACTGTGGAGTCGCTCTGCTTTAATAAAGCCCAGAAAGTAGCTCTTAATATGTCTCAGCATTGACATTTTTTCTTCCCTAAGAATACAAGAGTTGGGTGAAAGGTACAACCTATACACGTTGAGTGGGGATTTCCAGATTTATTCATCAGTGAAATTTTTATTGGAGAGTTATCTGGCACATGTGGAAATGCATTGCAGTTCAAGATCTGCCCCCTAAATGTCAGAATGTGCATTGTGAAGCATCAGAACAAGAGTCTCCCCTTCAGCAGTGAGCCCGAGGCTTCACTAGATCTACTTAAAATCCTTAGAAAGTGGTGGAGTCTTAGTGGAGCAGACCCCAAGGCTTAATGTCAGTAAATTAATTATGGATTCACCCAATTAGTTCACAAACTACACTGTGTTCGAGGGAAAATGATCATTCCCCCAAATGACTTGTCTGTTCAGTATTTGCCTCAGTGTGTATTGTGCCTCTCTCAGAACTGTGTGTGTGCCTGTGTGTGTTATGCGACACACAGCAGGCAGGTAGCCTGACCTTTTTAATTATTCAATCTCTCAAATTCATCCACAGTTGCTCTCATAGCTGTCCCCCCCCCCCCCCCCCCCTTTTGTCTGCTGTCTCCAGTTTGGCTTCTGAATGCTCAACAGGCTCCCATCTGAACATATTTCTGTCTGTCTCCAATAAAAAGAAGCATTCTCTCTTCTCTTTTCTTAAAGCTCTTCCAAGATCACACTCATCTGCGTCAACACATGAAGTGTTAATGTAACTGCAATGACAGGCAACCCCCCCAGCCCCGCCCCCTTCTTCCACAAATACGCACACACTTCCTACACCAGCCCCGCGAAATGTCTAATAAAGTAAGCATTCACTGCTTTTTAATGAGAGTCTGTCCAGGGCGTTGCTTGTATCTGTTTACCAAACCAAATTAATTTCTCATTTTGGCAAAGTCAATTAATCACATCTGAAGCAATTCTGTTGGTGTTTGTCTCTCAATGGGAAGATGGATTGCAACAACGGCAGCGTCATCATTAAATTTCATCGCATTAGAAAGCAATGCTGTCACAAATTAATTCAGTTTGACTCTGTGTTCTCTCGTGGTTAACTCATGATGCTGGGTAAAGACTGAAACTAGGGCTGCTCATGATTATTTTCATAATTAATCAATCAGTTAAAATTCTGATGCATAGATCAATTGTTTAACACCATTAAAACTGCACCTTTAAAACCAAAGATTCAGTTATTTTACAGTTACAGTAGCAAATCCTTATAGTTTGATTGTCCTGGAGAGAGGTAACAGTTTCCACAGTTTTGTTTTGTTTTTTTTTTATATATATTTCATACATTTGGTTGAACTTGAATACTTAAACCCAAAGGAATTTAACGTGGTGTCATATAAACTGACAAAGATTTAACACTGATGTAGTTCTCCAGCGTTTTAGCGTTAGCTGAAACCCTGCCTTTGTGTGCATTTGTGTCTATCTGTTGTGCTGCACTCAAACCACCCACTGACTGTCTGCCCATCCCCCAGTTCAGGGGACAGTCCTCGGACAGTGGTCTCTGTGTGCCACTGACATTGAGGAGAGTTTTCGTGCTGTGATCGCATTTGCGGCCGAGCCGTATTAAGGAACCTGAGCCGGCTGTCACAGATATGGATTCATAAATTTAATGTCTCGGCCTCGCACATGCAAATGTTTCTCTTTCAGTGAGCTAAATATTAAGATTCATGTATATGACCTTTGTGTTTGCATTGAGAGCGCAAGTTCCCAGCCTAAATACCCTTTCACGCCCTGCTTGGCTTTGTTGCAGTTTTTGTTTTGCCCAGTTTCTTCAGTTTTTAATGCGACCACGGAGGTCATGCTTGGCTGTATTTTAGAAAGTCATTGAAGGAGTTTTGGGGCCACAGGAAATGAGCGCAGAAAAGAAAGGGGGATAAGAATCGGGGCCACTTTGGCCACTGTCTGTTTCGTTAGCCTCTGAGAGCGCTCTTTTCTCTACTTCCCTCCCTCTCTGTCACTCCCACTCTTCATGTCACACACACATCCCTGGAAAAGGGCCCGGGGATTGATGACTCTGTGTGAGAGACCTCAGAGGCAGCAGCACTACAGAGAGATGGACAGATGAAAAGAAA
Organism: Remorina albescens; assembly: GCA_034769265.1. Classification (NCBI taxonomy): domain Eukaryota; kingdom Metazoa; phylum Chordata; class Actinopteri; order Carangiformes; family Echeneidae; genus Remorina; species Remorina albescens. The sequence continues at coordinate 5,573,841 of CM068480.1, forward strand.
AGAGGATGGACAGAGAGGAGAACTGAAATGAATCAAGTAACAGGGTGAGGCCTTCCAGCAGCCTGTTAACACACTGGAGCCAGACTGCTGCCTTGTTGGAAAGACACCCTGGGACTGACCCTTTGTGTGTGGCTGCCTCATGTCAAAATTTCTCTTTTCTGCCTACAGAAAAATACAGACACGGATTTTTCCAATGAAAAAGCAGCTAAGGTTTTTTTTTGTTTTTTTTTTTTTTTAAACAAAACAAAGTGGTTTGTTTTTCACCAAAGCCTGTGTTGTTACAGAAAAGATGATTCTCAAATATTTAAATTCTGTAACGCTGCATTTAACACTTATGTTCATGAGCCTTTAATTGGACCAACAAATCAAATCAAAAGATGGTTTTATGCTAATTTTCTATGATGTGTTTTCTGTACAGGGCACCTTTCTAAAGTCTTGAGTGAATAAATAAAAACTCTAGTGAAGTATTTTTGCCTTGACACAAATGATCTTAATCTCGTGGTGTCAATGCTAATGTTGGTTGTTGTCACACAAACTAAAACAGAAATAACTACAATTGTTTAAAAAAATTTTGGTCTGGTGTTCAGCAGGAGAGAAATCCATCAACAAAATGATCAAGATGTTATTTAGGATTATTTGAAACTCCACTTTTGGCCTGCATTAGATTTACAAATTATGATTAGCATTTGCTTAGACATCTCAGTTTGCCCTTCGGCTGAGGAGTGTTCATGGTGCTTTAATCCAAAAGTTGGTTGTGTATATATAACCACTTCACACTAAAAAGCATTAGACTGGCTCCTTCCTTGGGCTTGTAAAAAACATTCTGGGAAACCTTTGAAACCCTAAGCTGAGGACCAAATAACCCAGGTTGAGCGAAAAATGACCTGATGATATCTTGCAGACATCAAATACCCCTCAGACATATTTAGAAGTGTCTGGTGACATATTTATGAGGTGCTGCAAACTGCTCTGTGTGTTTTCCCAGTGTTCCTTGTCCCATATGTGCAGACATGTCCCGATAATGTCACATTTCACAACCGCCCACGCCGACCCTGAGCTCCAGCGCTGACCAGCCATTTTTGACAAACTACACTGATGACAGGCTGAGACTTACAAACATCTACACCCTGAGTTAATGATGTAGGAGGCTGCTCTTTGAACTCTTTACCTTAATATTGCTTCCTTTCTTTTTTTCTAAATTTGTGCAAAAAAAGGATAAGGACTGAAGAAGACTTTAAGTAATGACTTTGCCCTGATGATTTCTGGCAGAGAGAGAGATCATTTCATGAGCTCAGCGCTTTTTTGAGAGCAGAGGGGCTTCTGGCTCTGCTCCTGGACAAGCATGAATTGGCATTTGCAGCATATAATATCTCCTGTGTTACACTAATTCTACTCTGCTTCAGTAAGATGCTGATCCTCACTGTGCTCTTTATGTAGTGCCAGTGAAAAAAAAAATGCACACTCATCTGTTTTCTCTCTTTACAAAGACGCATTTGTGCAAATAATTGCCTGCGTGTCTGCTAGTCCCGCTGAACTGAATGTCTCGCTGGAGTAACATGTTCAGCCATGTTCAATTATCTTAACTTCTCTGAAATTGACTTATTTTAAATTATACAAGCGTGTTTGCAGTGTCCAAGCAGAATTAAGCTGATTGAGACTTAGAGGTGGCGCAGTTGAGGAAGGATTTAAAGCGGTGCAGCGTCACTTTTTTTGCATTTCAAATTAAGTCTTGAAGTTAGAAATGTCTTGAACTCAGGGGGGAAATAAAGATATGATGAATATACAGCATATTGTAGGTGTAACAGACAGTGTGCTTCTCTCTGTGTAGATTTTAACTACCCTCTGTTGGCCTGAATGTGTCATTACATGCCAGTCTCTAAACCTTCAGGTGCAGCATATCAACTAAAGAACATTATTTTTTTTGGGCAGATGATAAATCTCCCCTCACAAGCTCTAACAGCTCCTCTCACGTTTCCTTAGATCGTTGTTTGTCAGATGGATAAGTATCTTTATGCTTGCTTTGTTTTGAATGGCTTTGAGGGCAAAAAAGGAAAAAGTAGATTGCTATTTGTCTTAAGTTGAGATTCCACAAATGTCAGCACGATCAATAAAGAATGTGACAAGTGACAAGCTGCTGTAGATGGAGCTTCAGATGAGTGTTTGTCAGTGAAAGAGAACACATCTCAAAGGAGGAAAGTGGAGCTTTTAGAGCCTGGAAGCTTTGACATTTTTAGAGCAAACAGGGCACTTTGTCGCCAACAGTATCTAAGTGAGTGTATGCCTGTGTGTGTGTGTGTGTGTGTGTGTGTGTGTGAGTGTAAGAGAGAGAGAGAATGAGTGTGATTCACTGATTTTCTGTATATCTATCACTTGCAGCTTCCTGGGCTCTTTGTGAGCAAGAGCCTGAGGGACCCTGTACTCAAGGACTATTTAATGCCTTACTATGTCAGAGTTTTTTGGGGGTTTTTTTGCACTTGTACATCAATGTCTGCATGTACAGTATGTGTGTGTCAATATTATTTTTTTTCACCAGGTTTTGTATATTTCTTACAGGTGTATGTGCTGAGGCGGTATGCCCCGGGGAATAGTGCTGACAGTGCACTAGGAGTCTAAACCTCGTCAGTATTTGTGGCTGAGGAGTAGGGGTACCCTGCCGTGCCGTGCCGAGCCGTGCCGTCCTGTGCCGAGCTGTGTTTAACACCATGTCCCTGACTGACAAACACAAAGTGAAGAGGCAGCGGCTGGACAGGATCTGTGAAGGTAAAGTTCAGTGTGTGTGTGTCTGCCTTGAATTTTTTTTTTTTTTACTTTTTACTTACTTTACTTTCTTGACTCTCTCCCAATAAACTCTGTGGTGCCTTTTTTTAGCTCATACATCTCAGACTGACTTGATCGCATCATATTTTCAATCACAATTTTGAAATTTCACAGTTAATTAAACTCTAGGAAACTAGCCATCTAATAATAATAATGATGATTATAATACTAATAATAACAATAACATCAACATCAAAAACAACAACAGCAATAATAATAATAATTATTATTATCATCATCATCATCATCAAAAGAAGAAGTAATCTTTATTGTTGGTTTGGAGTAAGATGATAATTCTGCTCTACGTATGTGTGTGTGTGTGTGTGTGTATATACAGAGATACATATATTAGCAATCAATGAATATTGATCATTTAAAAATTTGTCTGAATATTTTGTGTATACCTGTCAAAATCCTTAATATACTTGCTGTGTTCCTGCACAGACACTGCTTCCGAGCTGTGTATCCCTGAGTAAATCCTCCTTGTTGCTATTAGCACAACCCTAAGACTTACTGGTGATCAATAACCGTCGATTACTATTATTTTCTCCTGGTACACAGCACATGTCAGATACTACGGTAACTAGTGTATAAAGGTTGACCTCAGCAGCAAACAGTCGTCTGGCGGATGTAAATGAGATTACTCTGGCCTCTGTGTGCGCTGCTGTTTGTTTGTGTAAGAGTGCCTGTTATGTGACTTGTGGTTATGGAGAGTCTCTAAACATATGAACTCGAGTTAGATTACCACAAGGGATTTAATGGTTGCTATCCTGTCACGGTGTTTGGAAGTAGCCAATTTTACACCGTGAACTGTGGTGATTATTGGTCTTAAGGTTGTGGATTAGAGAGCAGTGGTATTGTATTGAAGGGCTTGAACACAGAATAGGAGCCCCCTGCTGTGCTCATAGTTACAAAGTCAGCCCAGGCAACAAGGAATATGAGTCTTTGTGTGGGTGTATAAACTGTGTCTGAAACCTTGTGGATGTGCATTTTTAAATCCACTTGTTTGACTTTGCCCAGTGTGTGTGTGTGCGTGCATGTATGCGTGTGTTTGTGTGCGTCTGTCAGACTGTGTCCTGAGGTAAAATCATTTCCTCTCTGCTGTCTGGGTCCCCGAGAGGCTTGTTAAGCCGCTGGGCCCTCCTGGAGCCAGCGCAGGGAGAGGCAGACATGACTGCAGTGCTGGAAAATGAAGCTAGACGCACCATTACCCCCACTGCCAGCATATTTGTTTTGCAGCATGATGTAAGCACCTCAGCATTGTGCACATGAAATGAAGGACATATGCTGCACATCCTGTATGAGCCCATATAGTCAGATCCAAGAAAGGCAATCCTAGTGTTTCTAACTAACCAAAGTATAGGTTGGTAGCAATTTAAAACACATAGGAATATTAAAGAGTGGTACATTATTAAGAAAAAAAAATTCTAATGCTTTATTCTTTTAGTTGGCTTGGGCCATAACCAGACTTTGGGATTTTTTTAATTTTTATTATTATTATTATGGTTTAGATCATTTAGGCTACAAGCTAAAAAAAAAACAAAACATCAATTGAACAACATGTCTACTGCAAATACTGACAACACAGCCCAAATACACAATCGCACTGCAAACTTTGACAACAAAACACAGGTGTTTCCAGTGCACGCCTCTTTCACTCTCCTTCTCCCTGACTCCTGTTTCTCTCTCACACTGTCTATCAGAATAAATACCTTTTTTTAAACTGTGATGGACCAGCCTTGGATGCACTTGCAAGTATTTTATTGTAACATCCACGGGCCTTTCTATTGCTTTTAACTTCTAAAGTTACCTGGAATAAAACAAGTGCTTCCTAGACAGGGTCATCACTTTTATTCCCCTGGAAACACTTCCATTGTGTTGTGAATATTTGCAGCATATTGGTGTATTTGGTTGTGCTATGACAATTTCCTGGGTGTTGGTGCTTCTGGATATGTTTTCTGAATTTGTTTGTTTTGTCTATTTGCATGTGCTTTCTCAAGTTGCAGTGAGTCGAGCTCTCAGGGCCTTTGTATATTTAATCTAACATGCCAACGAATTGTGTGTTCATTAAATGTACAATCCTCAGGCATTAGAACCCCTGACAGGAGGAGAAATCGCAAACCCGTGTCAATATCAGGATATGGCATGCGCATGCAAAATCTTTTCATGCAATAAATTAATGTTCGACTATTAACTGCAACATGTATAACTGTGTGTAAAGTAAAAACTAAAAACGCATAATACAACGTTTTGGGAAATACACGTGTGCTTTTTTTTGCGTTCGATAATTATGCGCTTAATTTAAAGCCACTGCTGGCATCAGATTATCTTAGTTTAGCTAGACTCGAAAAAAAGGGGACTCGCTAGCTTTGCAGTAAGTTAGCATACAGGTATATAAATGGTATGATTCCTCCCAATCCTCCACCTCTAAGCGCAGAAGCAACAAAGAATATTTCCCAAAATGTCAAGCTGCTCCTTTAAAGGATTAATTTTATCAGTTATGGATTAGGATCAAAAAACTATTGAATTATCACTTAGCCCTACAGGCGAGTCATATAATATTTGACAGCACAGGTGGATGGTTCATTCGTGGAAATCCTTCCTGATTAGGGCGTCGTTCCACATCCAGCTGTTGCCTGCATGTGATCAGACATCTGAGGTAGTTAGTCATTCCTGAGGGAACAACAGTTAGTCTGCTCTGTTGGGCTTGTGCTCAAAACCCAGCAGAGACGCACAGAGAGACGGTAACAGGTGTTGCTGTGATGCATGCAGAGCTACTTCATGGTGAGCATACCTGTCGATGTTCTCTCTACTAAACACACACTCTTGCACACACACAAAACATATTCACGTTCACACAAATACACACACACACAAGCTCTCCAGATGGCCATCATACAGGATCAGTGAATCAGTCCTCTGGCGGCCATTGTGAGGGCGTAAAGGAAAAAAAAAAAAAACAGCTTGTGATTTGTGATTTGTTCATGAGCCAATGACGAGACAAAGTTGTCCCACTGTTTGCGTGTAGCGGCGTGATAAGGCTGCCATGGTGATTGTCTTGGTGTAAGGAGAGAACACACATGAAGCGAGGCTCTGCTTTTTGTCTCGTGCACAGGTAAAATCCTCACAGGGCCTCTTTGACTACTGTCAGGAGCTACTCATCTTAGTCCAGGTTCATCCTGCAGCCAGGCCCGCAGTTGGCACATAGAGAGCAGCTGAAGCTGTGATTCGTGCTGTCTCTCCTCAATCTCTTTCAAGCAGAAATCTGGAGCCTTCTCTTTGAAAAACGTCTGCTGAGACCACACTTTCTCTGCACTGTCCAACAGAGTCTTCGCCTTTTGTTTCTAATGTTTTCCTGACACACACGCAAAGTAACTCCAAGCCAATTTCCAATCCAAGGTGTAGCCTGTTTTTCCTAAAGCTTCCTAAAGTACATTCTTGTATTTCATGGCATTTACGGCAGAGGGATCATAAATGCAGTATCTAAGAAAACCTGGTGGCTAGATGACAAGGCTGATTAAGCCATTTAAGTCCTTGATATGTATTTAGCATAATCTTGCCTTTTTGCAAATAAAAAGGCAGGGAGCTGGTTGCAACTGTTTCATCAAAAGCTGCTAGTTAGTTCAATCAAAGCAACCGCTGGGAAGCATCAGCTTTAATTCAGCTTTATGTAGAATGGAGAAGAGGTCTCTTTTTCATTCTGTTTCCCTCCCTCGCTCTTTCACTCGCTCTCAGGGGTGAAGAGATTCATTTCTGTCATATGAAGAGATGAGGAATGATCTGCCATGGCCCATGTTCCTCCTAGCCTCAGGTCCTTTCATGTTCTCAGCTTAATTTGAACTGAGCCAGTGTTTATCATTCTACAGCAACTGGGCTGTGTAGCTGGGAGGGAGGACAGTTCTGCTCCTGATCTGATTTTTTTTTTTTTTGTTATTATTATTATTTATTTATTTATTTTTTCCTTTGCTAAGATTGTTGTTCTTGCCTGCAGCTTGCAACAGCGTTTCCTCTCTGGGTTAGATTAGAGCTGCTCTAATCTAACCAGATAATGTTTTAATCAACATCTGCATTTTATTAATGTTGTGTGTCATGATGGTACTTTACAGCTCTGTAATTAAGAATGTCATTTATCTATATTAGCTGCTGAATAAAACACAGAAGATGTCCACCAGAAAATCTCTCTTTCCAGCATTGATTAGAATCGTTTCAAACTGTATACGATAATTTATGTTGTCTACACACGGAGTTGTCTGATGGCTACATGCTCTGTCGTCTTTATTTTTAAATGGGTTGCTATTTGATAAAGGTTATTTCAGGTACAGTCAGGTGTCCATTCTTTTGCAGATACCAGATACCTGTCTCTGTGCTTTGAAAAGGGTTTGTTTGTTCCTGTGCCAAGCACAAGTGAGCTATGGGTTGATGTTCGGTGCTTCTGTGAGAATACAAGCTGGGTTCAAACTTCAGCCCACCACGTATTCCTAGTGTAGAAGATTGAAAACTATTGTGTGTGTGTGTGTGTGTGAAATGTTGACACTGAATCTATATTTTCACTGATGTAAATCAAGAATTCAAATATTTTTCCATCTTGTACTGTGTTCTTTGCAGCTGATTTTAGCGTCTTGTACAGCTGCCTGAGTACGGGTGTACAAAAATAATGAATGTTAGACATTTTTGTTTGTGTGTTAACCCTCTACTCTATTTCTACGCAGCTGAACATGTTGTAAAAATGTTATTGCGTTAAACTTGAATACAAATCCTTTTCATCACTGATGTGGAGGCAAATCATATTTTCTGTTCTACTCTTCCTCGTCTCTCTCTCCTCTTGCTCTTCTTCCCTCCCTCTTCTCTCACTCAGCTGCACACTCCTCGTCTCTCCAAAAAGCAAGCGGGCTGTCGTCTCTCCCTTCTGTCTGCCCCATCTGTGATGCAGTATGGGCCACTGGCTTGATAATGATAGGCAGGCAGAGCGTGGGGCTGCATGCGAGGCGAAGAGGGAACAAACCAACCCGTTTTAAAATGGAAGGCAAAACTCTAATCAGTCGCCTCACCCAAATCTACTACAGGTCTTGCCCTGTTGAAAAGAGATTTAGAGTAGCGTCTTTCAGTTGGCCCCACAGCTCTCCCACCCGCACTAATGTGTGACATGCTGTGTCATACACCACAGCGACGTGGAAAGGAGGCGGGGGACAGTGTCTTAATAACACAGCAGATGTGAGTCCTCGTACCAGAATTGGTACCATGTGTTTTTCCTTCCTCATTGCCCCTCCTTCCCCCCTGTTCTTGTGTTAGAGCAAGAAAAGGCCCAGAGGCTCGTTAAAACTTTAATATACTGTACAATCACAGTAATTGAGTAGAATTTTCAAGTTCTTCCAGTCATGGTTTTAATTTATGAAGTCCCTATGAAAATTTAATGGATGAGCAGTTGTAGAGTTGCAGCTATGTAAATCATTCTGCAGCTATCTCTCTCTGCCCTGCCTGCCAAGTCCTGCCGTTAGCGTCCTGTGCCCTAGAAAGATGGCCAGATTGCTCCAAAGGCATGACTGTTGCTGGACGTCTGTTCAACACATTGTACCTAGAGGTCTTTTCACAGAGCTGTAGGATAAGCTGTGAGCTAGCAAGCCAAGTGCTGGCATCAACGCTGATGCTGTTCACCAAATAACCACTGTGTAAGTTTGGGGGCTCCTTTTCCTCTATTATATTATTCATGCTAGCAAATACAGTGTCCCTGTTGCTTGATGAGTGTAATATAGCATGCTCACTTAATTATGGAGCAGCTCTCGTGAGAGACATATCAGAGAATGTAGACAAGATGAATGTGGTAGCCCAGCTCTTGCTTATGAATTGTGGGAAATGCAGCAATTTGCATGGCAGGATATACGATGTGCCATATCCTTGTTTCAATTTTAGCAACGCTAGCCTGACTGCACTTGAGATGTTTATTAGTGTTATTAATATTTTGTCAGGAAGTGGGGATCTGAGTGACACACAGCCCTGGAAGGGGCTTATTAAAAGAAGTTATTGTCGGCGATTGCCATAGAGACATACAACACAGTGATTAATGGTGTGTTTTACAGCTGACAAAAAAGCGCAGAGAGACTCAGACCTGGGAGGACAGCGCTCAGAAATCACTGCAAGGAAATTGCTAGGTATGCTTTGCCGCCGATGAAAGAAACCATCCTTCAGATGTGCATCATCCTGGACTGTGCAGGGCCATAGGGAAGATGAAACTGTTCTGATTTCTTTTTGTTTTGACCTACTTAATGTTCTCCAATTTGGATGTTCAATAATGAAACAATCTGTTTTTTTTTTTTCATTTTAGTCTTGCATCATTATTGCATCACTTAAGCTCTAAAATGAAAACAAGCTGGTTACAGCATTTCTCTCTGTGACTTGACAGGTAGTGGGACACCATAAAGAGAGGCAGTACTATCTCAGTTTCATGTCACTTCTTAACTGAAATAAATTTAGCCCATCTCAGTCATGCTGTCTCTGTGTCTCAGCTTCAGGGAAACTCTGCAAAAACTCTTCCTTTAAACCCCTGTTGCCTGTTTCAAACAGAAATAAAGCACAGAATAGAAGCCGGCTTGAAGCCATCTAGTTGTCACGGTCCAGTGCAGTCCAATCATATCCCCTTCCCCTCATGCCTTCTCCTATCCCACACTTTCTTGTCTTGGAGGCGAAGTCAAAGCTGGCAGCCCCCCCTCACCTTATCCTTATCTTTTTTTTTCCCATCACACACTTATCAAAGCTCCCCTCTGCTCTCCTCCTGCACTGGTTTTTTGTTTACATTGTTCTTTTCTTGTGGCAAGTAAACACTGTCAGTTATCTCTGATGACAACATCTCAGATAAGCCACATCTGTTCCCTTGAACATTCTGGTGTGTGTAGGTGCAAAGTACAAACTCTTATGAGGGGGGAAAGAAGACGCAGTTGGTAAAAGTGGAGTTCATGCTGCATGGCCTCATTATGACAGTGTACAATATGACACTTTTCTAGATTTAGAAACTTCTGCAAATACTGAATTATGCCAAACATTTGCTGCTATTCTCTGCTTTATATCAGTGTACACTGACTGTTGGTCAAACAAAACCAGAGATCCTTGGCCATCTTGAGGTTAATGGGAATTGTAATGGACATTTTGAATGGTCTATAAACCATCAGTTAATCATAATTTGTTGATGCTATAACTCATTTGTTTGAGCTATATTATGAATTAAATTTTGAGGGGATGAACGGGGAAGAGTCTGACTCACTGATAATGTGTTTACAAAGACACTGCATGGCTGCATGGTTCTCCTTGTCTGTGTGCTTGCTTATATTTGCTTGTGTGAGCATTTGTTTGTGGACATCCAAATGTGTCGATCTGTTGTGCCCCAGTAGGGGAGGCTGTGCAATCCTCATGGTTTGCGCTGAGCATCTCATGGCTTACTTCTCATAGCCACTGGATTGAATCTGACCCTCAGTAGTAGTTATGTCTTTCCTTTGCAACTAACCCCCATCCCCCTCTCTCCAGGGACACGCTAGAGCAAGCATGTCAGTCCCCAACCTCCCCGATCCCTCTGGGAATATCCATTCATGCCCAGAGGGATGCCGGCTGTAGGCCAGTGGAGGGGTTAGCAGTAACCACTGAGCCCCATAAACACTATAGCTTTACACTTGATGAACACATCCAGAGGCCTCGGCAGCGTGCTGCCTATGAACACTATCTGATTCAAGTGATATCACAAGGGGCAGTGGATTTAAGCAGGTTTTAGTTTGATGCTAATCCCCTTGTGGCAAACGCTGTGGACGAGAGGACTGTCCCTGCCAATGGCGTGCATCAACTCCATTGGATTAGTGCGTCTCGTCCCCTCCTCCATGCTGTTGTCATTGAACAGCATGAGTTTTTAGCCCAATTTCTACACCCTCGGTCTTAGCTTGGAATATAAGCGTGCTGCCCAGCACAAACATGATTCCTGCTGTACAATGGAGTAGAGCCTCAACTTAAAGGTGTGTTTTACTGTGTTTGAGTGTGTGTACTTTTTGTATGTATTTGCAATGTTGTGTGTTTCCCTCCTCGTGGGTTTCTAATGTTTCCAGAGCTGAATTATTTAGGTAGGCTGGCAGCAGGGAGCTACATGATAGCATGCGTTTAAAGAGTGGGAGGGGGTGGCTACAGCTGCTGATCGAGTAAAAAGGTACCTCACGCTTCACCTTTTCTCATCTTCCCACCTCTCCTCTCATTTGATTGGGAGTGAGTGTAACTGGAGAGTTGAAACAAAATACCTGGCTCTATTTTCTGCTCTTATAACTGTCTGCTTTATTGTCTTCACTGATGCCTAACACAAGTGAGCAGTCGCATTTTGGTGGCTCCCTGGGCCAGCAGGGTCCTGAGTGGACTGAAGGCCAGAACGACAGGGCTGCCATACGCTGTCAGTACTGTGGCACCGTTGCGGAGCGTAGGAATTCTCTGGGACTAGGTGGGGGCAACAGTGAAGTGTGGTTTCACCAATCTGTAGATCTTGGTGAGACACAAGATCGAGGCGGGCAGCTCCAGAGGGACCGGCATGCACAACAGCTCCTGAGGAAGAAGTCTGTGCCTGATCTGAGCAGCAGCCTCTACCTCAGCCGAGTGATGGCAGGCCGGGCCTCTGCACCACCTCAGGATTACTATCTGACTGACGCTACGCTATCTGGCCAGTCACCTGAAGAATCTGGGCTTTATAGGGATAACCAGCACATGCTCACCAGATCAGCCTCTCATTATGGGCCCGGTGCTGGGGGGGTGAGGCCTACTTGGGATCAAGGACAGGCAAGGGCCACACCTTCTGTGCTGGCCTCGGCTTCTACACCTACTCCTATGCCTCCTCCCCCTCCACCACCTCCCCCGCCTCCTCCTCCACCACCTCCTCCTCCTCCCTTTCATGAGCTGAGCCGTTTGTACAGGGAAACTCTGGGATCTAAGATGATCCCAGACGTCCAGCGTATTGGTGGCAGCTCTCCTGCTCCCGCTGTCTACGGGGTTCAGCCCCCTCTTCCTATTTACGCTGCTGAGCCACCAAGAGAGCCTCGCCAGGCTTATAACAGCTTGTCCGTGGACCCCCGCCAGCCAGCTGCCACCAGATCTGTGGTGGACCCAGCTTCTCAGATCATGGATGGTGCTCTCCCCCGGGCTTATGGAGCTGTGGCCTCCCAGAGGCTGCCTTACGACCCAAACTATGACCCCAGCTCAGCCTTGGTGGCTGCGACACCTGGATTGACCTCAAGCCTGCCTCTTCACCATCCCAGTGCGGCTGACCCCAAGAAGATGGTGGACCCTAACTTTCTTGCTTTCCTCCGGGCTGAAGGTTTGGCTGAGAGCACTATAACTCTGCTGCTGCAACATGGCTTTGATTCCACTACCATGCTGGGGATGATGGAAGACCATGATGTCCGTTCTGTGGCTCCTAATTTGGCCCAGGCCCGTGTTCTGTCCCGCGTAGTGCTTAGTTGCAAGACAGGTGGGGCCGCACCTCGTACACGATCCAACAGCTTCAGCCATCGCAATGACCTCTACATGCAGCCCCAGGGTTTGACCATGGATACCAGCCTGATGCAGCAACCTCCCACTACCAACCAGACCGTGTCCCCCAGGATGGGAGAATTTCTTGGCCGAAGACCCAGCAGCGCACCCTCCCAGCACCTCTTGGAGACCGCAACCTATCCAGGAGCACGACCCCTGGCAAGTGGAGCTTTTCCAGTCAGCCCTGGAGGATACAGCAGTGCTGTGACTCAGGGAAGGCCCTTCTCCATGTACAATGCCCACACCGGTCTTGCCATGTCTGCTCTTGGACAACAGCCTCCACCAGCCCCAGGCACCCCTGGAGCAGCACCCAAAACCTTCTCAGGTTCCTACTCCCCCATGGAGCTGATGAAGAGAGCGCCAAACTTACCCCCAGCATCGCCAGTAGCAGCGCCAAGCCCCTTGCACAGCCCCCAACTCCTCCGGAAAGGAATCGGTGCTGCTCCTGAGAGTGCCATTGTACCCATAACATCTTCCTCCAATCTCCAAGCGCAAAATCTTAACAACACCAAGATGGTAGGACGTCGCACTGGTCCACCTGTCATAGTTTCAACCATGGCCACCACGCCTGACACAAGTAATGTCAAATCTCACCTTTGATATTTTCTCCTGTTGTCCTTGTCTTTGTTCCTGATTTCCATTTTTCTTTGTAGGTATTAATAATAACTTTATTTTTCAGACTTTGTTTTGTACATAGGTTAGATATTATAATGAACATATTTTTGGCATGCTATAAGTCATCAGACTGACAACTCTTTTTGAATGGAGAAGCAGCATGTAAGATGCATCTGACAAGTTAAGTAGCTTTGCTCTGAGAGATCTTTTTCAAAATTACGCAACTATTTATACACGTATTGCAACAGAGTTGTGTCATTTGCCAGAGGGGATCCTGTCTCATCACCAAGTTGAAACATTTCTTATGAGCACTGCTCCAGTTATTGAGTTGAACATTTTCCGGTTTCATTCACAAAGTTTATTGGTCAGTAGTTTTCGTATTTCCACCTTACCTTTTTTACATTTCTTGTACTTAAATTGTTCTCTTGATGTGGTTAAAACTAAATAACCAATGAATAGTCACATAACAGTTTAACACAAAACACTTGCTAGCACTAAATAGAAGATTCTGTTTAGTAGCTGTGCTCTGAATTTATGGCTACATTGTGTTTCTTTTTCTTTTTTTCTTTTTTCTTTTACAAGGTGGAGTTAGTAAATATCAAAAACACATGAACATCCAGCTGTCTAAAGTATGTAAAAGTTTATTTCCTTGATGCATAGTTGCTGCTATTCTATTTTACACTGGACTCTTCTAATCAGAGGCTTTACTGCCTCAAAGCCAATTACACTAATTGGATGTATAGTTGTGCAGACTATAATAGGTAACAGTTTTTTAGTCACCCTGTTTGTTTGAAACTGTGGTTGTATTGCAGTACAGCTAAATGTTGTTTAACATATTTGTTTGCACATCTTAACAGGGTTGATCACTGTCATTTCAGACAGTTAATAGGTACACTGGAAGGAAATTTCCACAGCCCTGTGCTGTATGCACCTGCTTATCAGCATTTTTCCAAAACATCCCACAGCTATGGGAGCAGTTTTGAGAAGCAGTTATACACGCTCACTTACAAATTCTTAAGAATCCATTTACATTTTATTCATAAGTGATAGCTGCGTAGGAAATAACTTTTGAAGGTTTTGTAGATTTGCTGTTTCGAACAACAAGGGCACACTTGTCTATTTTTGTTTGTTTTCTACAATGGTGTTTTCTGTTTGACCACATTCCTCTGAATAGATTTATTGTTCATCTTAAGTGGCAAAACATTACTCATAATTGTGTTTATTCTACTGTGGAACCCAGTGAGAGATTATCTCATCTTAATTCTCTACATAAATGTCTTGCTTTCTCTTCTTAACAAGCTGATATATTTCCCTGCTGATGGGAGCTGATGAGCTTAGGGAAGAATTAAATCTTTTAACCTTGCTTCCAGCCATGTAACCTCTATCGTTCCTGCCTCTCTAATGGGTCTGTGGGCTGTTGCACTTGTTATAGAGTAATGACTTTTTTGAAGTGGCTTCCCTTCATGTGTTCTCAAGGAAATAAGTGGCGAGGTGCAAGATCCAGAGGAGGTTGAAGGAGTTGTGGAGGGAGCAGGGGTGGGAGGTCCCTTTTTTCGAGATCCATGCAAATGCACACTGCTTTCCAAGGTCAAAGTGGCAGCCATGTTTCCCCACTCAAATACACTTTTCGCACAACAAACTCATTTGCATGTAGCTGACATTTGTTGCTTCAGTAACTTCATCTGATAATGGGCAGCCCTTGCAGACGATCGGAAAGCATACTTCTTAATTGTGTGTTGCCTGGCAACCTAGGTTTCAGTGGTAATCAGAGATAGATAATCTTCACATTTAAGGCAAGGGGAAAAGTAGAGCCCTGCATGCAGTGTTGCACATTTATTTTGTGCACTTGTTACCTTTTGAGCTGCCGTTTGCAGTTTGGAGCAAGAGAAAATTGAGTGAAAATAATAAGATGTGGCAAGGCACTTCATGAAAACATTTCTCTTACTCTCTTTCTCTCCCCCTCTCCCTCCCTCAAGAGATTGCTTCTCATTTTTGTGCAAAGGCTGCTGTATAGCACTGAGGAGCCTCAGTGAGGTGAGGAGCATGGAGTTTTATGTTCAAACATGCATATTGATGAAAAGTTGACACATTATTCATTTTGCAACTACTGAATAAATTGGTAGTTCTTCCAATACAAACCAGTCTTTTTGTCATCTCACATCAAAGTGTACATCTACACCTGACGACTGAGGCATCCAAATTTACATATTGTTGAACTATTGTTTATTCTGACTGCTGACTTGGGAAAGCAAAGATGTGAGAATAACTGAAATGACTTGCAGTTAGAAATACTTCTGTAAAAGTTGCAGGTGGGAGGGCCCTGCCTGTGCACTCCTCTCAACTGGGCGCTGCCCTGGTTGGTTAAAGCCATAAGTAGTGTTAATAATGGCATTAAACGTTTGAGGCGAGCTTAGTTGCAACAGTTCCCTTCCACTTAAAGGAGGGAGAGTGCCTTGCAGCTTACGCATTGGCCATGGAGTTGTCTGTCAGTGGCATCCACCAGAGCACCACAGGTGGGTAAACTGAACTGTAGTGTCACATGAAGCAGAGTAGCCACCCCATGAGCTAGAGACGTGATTGGCTAGTATACTGCATGGTGCATGTGCTCAGCAGATTAACTAAGGTGGACGCTTTGCATGTTGTCCACAAATGTTGGCACGTGGTTTCCTTGTGGAGATAATCCACAGAACATCTTCAGCTGTACTTTTCTGGGCTGGAGAATTAGGAGGCGGCATGGGAATGGTGGTGGTGTGCTTTATTGGGGGGCGGGCAGGGTAGCTTACAGGAAGGAGAGTGAGTGGAACTTGGCAATGGGCCTTTGTAGCCATATGGGATGTGTCAGTTGACAGGTTCACCTGTATAAATCTGTTTTGATGGTGACACTGTGCCAAAGTTGTATCCGCTGCTTACAGAGAGGTTGTTCGAAACATTGCAGGTCTCTTTTTTTCTCCTTTCTTTTCTTTTTTTGACAGGACGCCATCTCTGTGGCCGCTGACAGTTACATAACCTTCCAGTGCATTGCTCCCATGAGGTTCCTGAATGGGATTTTAATTTCCCTGCCTGTGTTTGGAAGGACATCCACGAGGATGCATGCCTAATGTGCTCTCAGCTGTCCTTGGCTAAACTGCTTTTTTCAGGTGTCTGACATTGATTTAACAATGCACTCCTGCCTGTTTTCCACTTGTTCATGTGAAAGAAAACATTCCCTGTATGTCATTTTGGCCTTTGAATTTGTCTTGGGACATGCCTGTGTTTCTGTGAGTGTTTAAGATACAGGGTGTAGTGCCTGTCTTCCTTGTCCAGCCACTCCACTTTGTGACTGCATGAGGGAAGAGAGTTTTAATTTCGTGCCTTTTTAGCCTCACATGTTCAATTTGTGTCTTGTGATGTATGTTGTACATGTGTCTGTTTGTGGATGACAATGAACAATGCTGTTCCCTCCTTCCCCCATCCTGCCACACAAATACACAGATGTCCCTCTCTCAGCAGCAGGAAGTGTTTGTCTTCATCTGAGGCCGGCTGGATGTCATAGAGCTGACAGCAGGACATGGGCATAGGACCTTTAGTTTCCTCTATCTGTGTCCTTCTGCCTTCGACCAGCAGAATTTGTTTATATTTGTGTGTTGGGGGGGCTTTTTGCAAGTTGGAATGTCCAATATAACCACTGGCTACACACCCGTTGTATAATATTGTGCTATATCATTTCAACTCTAATGTTGCGTATACAAGCAGCACAACGAGTGGTTGCCCTAATGCCCCCTGACTACACTGTATATTGATTCTTCCCTGACTTGTTATTGACAAGTAAGACAAGTAAGACATGAGTGTTATTGTGGAGGGCTAATGGCTTACGTTACCTGTCTAGGTGAAGGCTGAGACTTAGGAGTTGGGAAATCCTAGCAGCCATCTGTGTGTGTGTGTGTGTGTGTGTTTGTGCGTATGAGTACTACCATGGATGTGTGTGTTTGGTGTGTGGATGCCACTATGCAGGCATCACGTGTTGGTGGGAGTCTGTGTCATCTGCTCTAATCCCACTGATATGAATGAGTGTAGACAGACAAGAGGTTTGGGCTCACATGGCATTGGTCAGGGGTTATTACAGGGCTCTTATGCTCAGTTGAGTAATCAACAAATGGCAGCAACCATGAAAAATCAAACTATGAAAAAACTGTTTCTTTCCATCCACCAGATGAACACTTTGGGAATTATTATCTACTACCTATCTATCTCACATAGGAGTACATAAAATAATCACATAAACAAAAACTTGAATAAGATAATCATATTTGCAAACTTGATTCCCTTGTTTCATGGGCTTTTTCCCCTTCCCTCATAACTTCACTCTCAACTTAAACAAACGGCCAGTTGGAATTAGAGCACATGGCACTTTGGCAAGAAGACTTGTGCGTAACACCTAAAGAAAACTCAGTTGCTCAGTCTCAGCTTTATTGGTCCCAAATGTAGGGAGTTCTGTTTAAAACGTGCTATGTTTGTAGGCTACTCTGTTCATTCGTCAAAATAAACACATAAACCTCACAGTCGTTGCTTCATCTCAAATCTAAATGTGTCGGACTTCTAGTATTAATTTGTAGCAATGAAAACATCACTGTTCTGAAACTTTCCTATTGCACTGTTTGCGAAGATGGTGTTGTCCTATCTGTGTGCAGTCCCTCTGTCATGGGTCTCCAGTTTCCAGAGAACCTGGTAAATGTTACATGAACTATCTGCTGCTCCATCTCCACTTATCCTCTGTATTGTTTTTGTCCCTAGGGAAATATGGCAAGGAAAATCTATTTTTCCACTGCAGTAGTTTTCTCAGTTTAAAAAAAAAAAAAAAAAGCGGAAAAAAAAAAGTGTTGTTGAGGCCCGTCCCATCTCACCCCACCCACCCTCAACCCTCCCTCACTGTTTTCTCATGGTTGATCTTTCCAAACCATTGGTTGCGTTCACAGAGGGATTAATGGTTTCTTCGAAGCCAGCCAACCCATGGAGGGAACGGGGCCTTCGACCGAATGAGGAACATCTGGTCTCCCCCTGCTTGTGACAGCCTGAGTGTTTGAGAGTGTGTGTGTGCGTGCGTGCACAACGGTAGCATCTGACTTCTGCATAGGGTCAGAAGCGCCGTTCGTGGTCTGAAACTGGGCCATAAGTCTTAGTCTTTCTCCCACCTACTGTCCTGCCACTGCTGTTTTGATCTTATTTATAATGCATCAGTTTCAAGCCTTCAGTTAGTGATGGCCAACTTGTTATTTCAAAAATTCTGAACTTAGATTTCTGACTGGTGTAGTTGAATCCTCAGGAAATGTTGAATTAAGCATCTGAGTCATGGTGAGACATTTTCGGTTTCAGTCTTTTGTAAGTGCACTTTATATTCCTCACACTTATTTGAAGATGAAATGGATCTGAAATTGGATTTGAAACAACCAAAAGAATGTGCCGCAAAAGTTTTGAATTTAAATTAAAAGAAGCAGCTACTTGTTTCACCTTTTTCTTAAATCCATGTTCTGTCATAATAATCGGATGCCAGTTGATTGGAATTTAGCCGCTGTCACACTGGCCCCTGCATATTCTCCCTTGGGCCCAAAGGTCACTGCTAAACGCTGCTGGCACAGCGATGATTTTATGCCTGAGTGTGTGCTCATCCTCTGACATGTTATTATTGGTGAGAAGAATTGTTGAGCTATTTCTGGAGATCGCATTTTCATGTTTATTCTACTAGTCTCCCTGTCCCTTGGCTGTATTGTTTACAGGATAGCAGCGATCTATGCGCATTGCTCGCAGCTTGTAAGAACAGCAGCACTTGGGTATAATCTCCCCAATTATCTGTCGTAGATTCTGCCGTATATTATTCCATTCTCCATGGCAGCTGGGGAGGAGATTGGTTTTATGCATGTCGAACGACAACAGCTGCATCCACTGAAACAGACAGCTACCTCTGCACACCTCCCCGGTCCTCCTTTTTTTTTTGTCTCACCCCCCCCCCCCCCCACTCAGTGGTGGGCAGGTCACCCTGAATTATTCATCAGTGTGAAATGAAAAAGCTCATGGATATTGAATATCCCCTCTGAAGTGGTGGCCAACCTTGTGTTTTTTTTTCCTGTCTCTCTTTCCCTCTTTTTTTCAGCTGAAAAGAGTAAAAAGCAGCAGATATCCTTGCCAGCGTATTTCAAAGGTTAAGCAATTGCTTTACCTTGCTCACATATTTACTTTCTTTGTGATTTGTGCTCAGCGAGGATTGATTAGTGACGAGGAGCACAATGAAGAAAATGAGTTAGGAGGAGAGGAGATGAAAAGAAAGAGTACAAAAATGGTGTTAGAACAGGAATGTGTTTCCCGTTGATTGTTTTTTTGGGGAATAACTTGTTCCTGTGACAACCGCTGTGGGTTTACCTTGTTGTCTAGCTGCGGTCGAGTTGCTAACGTTCCCTGCCGAGTGTTTTGAGGCCTGCTCCTTCCTGGAACAAGCTTGCCTGTGGTCAGTTGTCGTTCGTTTCCCACGTGGCCCACTGTGTTCCTGTATTGCCTTTCTGCCTCGTCTTTTGTCCTGTGGTTTGATCTGCGGCCCGCACTGCAAATCAATGCTGCTGGGTGCCATTCGTTTAGCTCAGCAGCCAACAAACACAGCAAGGACTCTCTGAACATCTCCCATGTGAGGGTATATAAAATGGGCAGCAAGAATAAGGGGGGGAAATCCCTCAAGCGTCTGAGCTCGATTGTTGTTGTTGTTTTTGTTTTGTTTTTTTCCTTCTTTTTTTCACATCTTTGGACATTTTAGTCACATTAGAAGATTTCTCTGTTCACCATTTGCTGGCATTAGTGTTTTTATTTGTCTAACAAGCAAACTAAATGCTGTTCCCCTGAAGGACAGAGACTTAAAAAAGCCTCCTTTATGCCAGAGAGCAGATGCTAAGATAATGAATAAATAAAATAAATAAAAACTGCTCAAGGGGTGAGCCCCTCCTCCCATGTTTGGTATGTTATACATGCTAATAGGACATGCAGTGTTTTATTCATTCAATAATATTTGAAAGTGCTGCCCTGACTGTGAGTCCCTCTCATTGGTCATTATGTTACTACGCTGTACCCTTTCAGTCATTACCATCCATTTTCTTCAATTCCCAATTTCTACTGTAGCACATACAATTACCCAGGAATCCTTTTAAGAGTATTCCCAAGCTTTACAAAGCCCCAATAAGCCGACAGGAATCAGCCAGGGGTTTAACTGGCTAACTTTTTCCAAAGCTATTCTCAAAAGAGTTGTAATAGCTGACACCTGGAGAGAATGGAAAGCTATTTTATTTTCCTATGAAAAGAACAAGTTGGGTTTTTTTTTTTTTTTTTTTTTTTTTGTGTCGTCCAGGAAAAAAGTTTTGAGGATTTTTTTTTTTTTTTTTACTTTTTCATAACATATTGTTAACTGGAGGTAACTTCACCTCAGCTCAAGTGAAGTGCATCAGCTGATGCCATACAGGAAGAGGAATATAGTGGGTGTAACTTAAAAGTGTCAGGTGTTCCACGTGCCGTATCGAGTGACCGAAATGCAAACTCCAGTTACAGTGGGCTTTGGGGGTTGTTAGTAGTTGACGAAGAGGTCTGTGCTTTCCAAAAGAAGTGTGAAATATCATCTGCCATGGTGAAGGGAGGTGGATGAGTAGGTGGGTGGGAGTTTCTTTCCAGAGGGTGTAGAAAATGAAAATGGGGGGGGGGGTTGATGATGAAAATGGCTGTAACTCTTCAACAAAGTCAGCTTTAAAAGGCTGTAAGTGGACACCTCATAGTATCTGATGGCTGACTCCTGGCTGACAAGACCCGGCGACCCTGGTGTATTTATCGTAATGGAGCACAGCTGGGCCGCAGCTTCGATGGGTTAATAGCCATGTGACAGCTTCGGGGGGAAAGCAGGAGGTATTGTGCTGTGAATGTGTGTGTGTGTGTGTGTGTGTGTATATGGGTCTGTGGAAATCTGTGTGTGCGTGCATTTTATTTACTCATGCACTCCGCTGTGTGGCACGCAGGGGCCACGCTTGGGAGGGTGGGACTCTGCTGCGTCTCCACTCTCTTTGCCAGGCCAGATGGCTCCTGTCACTGAAAGCGAAGGAGGAGCGATGGAAGGAAAAGGGGAAGGAGAGATCTGAGTCGTCCTTAACGGTGCCAGAGTGGCCTGTCCCCAGAGCCACCACATCTGGAGACCACCTGCAGCTGGCTCGCCACACTTCCTCCGTCCTCATCCCCTTTCCCTCTTGTGCGCTATTGCTTACTCGCTCTGCTTTTAAAAATGGGGGAATTGACAGCAGCAGCAGCGGAGTGTTTGGTCAGGCTATGATTTGTGCCTGTATTTCAGCAACTTTACCGCGTCTCGGCTATTTGAGGAGGAGGAGGTGGCAGCAGTGGTGGTGATGGTGTGAAAGCACGGCAAAATATCATTTTATTTTATGACTGCACCAGCCTCTGAGAGTTGTGGATTTTGTATTTGTTATATTTCTTTTTTATTCCTCCCCAAGTAAAAAGACAGAGTGAGAATGTTCGCTTTTCTTCCCTTCAATGTTGCAGCAACTGATCCAGAGGCCTCAGAGGGGCTGTTCCTGCCTGGAAAATAAAGCCTGCCTGCCCTCCTTGGCTCCCCCAAATAAAATATGCTCATTTGCATTCCCATGCTGTAATTTAGACCTCCCTCTCTCTCCCTGTTTCTCTTTCACTATCTCTTTGTCCCTCATCCCTGCATCTTTTCAGCCCTGGTCCTTGTGGTTCTGCAGGGATTGGAACGTAGGAGGGGAGGCAGAGGAAACAAAAGCAGAGAGGCAGTGTTGACTCAAGGTTGTTATCTGGGCTGCTGCTGAGGGGGTGGGGGGGGCTATTGTGTGTATCTCTATGTGTGTGTGTGTGTGTGTGTGTGTGCGTGCGTGCGCGTGTGTGCGTATATATGCCTGGAGGGGGGGTTATTTACTCTGGCTGCTGGCTCGGCAGGTGCCGCTCAGTGGATAAACCTGGACCTCCTAAATAAATATTCACTGTGGAGAAATAAGACTAAACAAAAACTACACTACTACTGCTCTCCCATTCTCTGCCTCATGTCACACCAAGAATGTCCAGTCGATTGCAGATCACCCATCTTACATCTCACCCCAATCCCAGAAAGAAGTGTCACTGAGCACAAATGACCAAAAAAAAAAAGTTTTGTCAAGCAAAGGGATAAACCAGGAGGCTGTTACGCTAAGAGGACTGTCTCTCCTGTCTCCTCTTATGTAGTTGGATGTTCTCACAGCTTATTCCCTCAGAGGCTTCAACTAAGTTGTTGAGCCAAAAAACATGACCTTTGGCAAAGATTGTATTATCTTATTTATTCCCAGTGTGGGGTGATTTGAGTGTGCCGTGGCTGTAGAAATAGTTGTCTGTAAGAGAACGTTAGCAATTATCATCTCAGGGCATTTTCCAACCTGTTTTGCTCACTAGGGTGGATAATGAATCCTTGTTGGCAGTCCCTGTAGGACCTTGAGCTGCTCAAAGCTGCTGATTGTGCTCCTTCATACCTTACTATGCATTGCAAAAAAGACTGTAAGGCCAGCCATTTAGCTTAAACTTGCAGAGTATACCTCAGACTGAGGTCAGATCATGTTCCCACCACACGGTAACCACTCTGCAGTTTGTTTGTAAGTGGATCAAGACCACTTCCAAGAGTCTGTGCGGTTTTGTGAGGCACACTCGGTGTGTTTAGATCTTCCTAAAACTGACAGTACCAAAGGGAAATATGAACAAGGATCTAATTTGGCTCAACACAGGTGGGAAAAGTCCAAGCTCCTTCGGCCCAAACCTCCACACAATACACAGTTTTTCAGTAAAAATTAGTTACAAATAAATCTGTTCAAACTTGAACAAACCAAATCGATACGTATTTAGACTCTACGAGAGAAAATCCTTAATTGGAGTGAAGTGACTCATTAGCATAAAATAAAATAAACACCCGACACCAGGTTGAAACTACAAAAAGTCTAAACAGTAGTTGTGCAAGAAGTAAGCAGAAGGAAGCCGGATTCCAGAATAGTGGAAAAAAAATCACCAAAAATCGAAAGCAAGAACAAAAAAACTCCAAAAAGCTAATGGGATTTCTCTTGGGTGCAACTGCTCCTGTGCTGAACCATTTGCTGACCTGAGTCCAGCATCTGAAACAGACCTATGAACCTCCGGTCATCATGTGGTCAAGCTGAAGCCTCGTCTCTAGGCGGCAGGTTGGCTCGATCCAACACTTGCTTTCTAAAAATCCCTTTAAGTGCTTTAGGGGGATTTAACAGGCCTCTGCATCCAGCAGCCAAGTTCCAGTGTTTACAGGAAAAGGGCGCTTACAGTATAATTAGGCTGGTTAAAGAAGAGGGCTCCCTCTCAGCAGTAAATCTACACGGACTGTAAGGCGGCTCGGACCATTTGTCGGGTCTTCCAGAGCGTGACCGCTGCTCTTGATGTCTCACTGTGCTAAAGGTCAGGGCTTAAGGAAGTCAGCGAGCAGCAGGAGGGAGATGGAAGCGTAGACTATCAATTCTTCAACTCTGAATTTGAAATAAAAAAATAATTTTTATGCATCAAAAAAAGAAAACCACTGCTATGTCTGCTGGCGATGCCCATGAACTAATATTGGTATTAAATTTATTAATGTCAGATGTTGTCATGTACATGAACCTCAGTCGAGTTTTGTTTGACTGGCACACTGGTTTGTAGATCTGATTGTTGTGTTGTGTGTGTGTGTGCGTTGGGTGTGCACAGTCACAAATGCTCGTAGTCGAAGGCGTGGTTGCAAACAGATGTAGCTTTCAGTACTGGTTTAGATCCAAGCCTAGCTGCTCTAAATCTGAAAGAAGTGTGTGTTGGTGTGGGTGGAGGGCGTGAAGACCTGCTGTGCTGATCTGCTTTCATTAGTGCCCCCCCCCCCCCCCCGCAACATGCAACATGCACATTGACGGGTGGAGTCATATAGGAGGTTTATAGCAACAGGCTTTTCCCCGCTGTCCAGCTACCTTTTCCATGGAGATCCCTAGAGTCATCAGCTTCTGAATGCTGGCCATGGCACCTGCTAGAGTGATCGAGAGCAGATCTTCAGGGAACACGAAACAGTCCACCAAGGAATTTGCAAACTTTGGACAAGAAAATATAATCAGTTTAAGAATTTCGTAGTTTCTTAAACACATCGAGAGAGACTTTGTTGTGAGGCAGCACCTGCCTTCAGGCTGTTCATTGCACCTTCTGCCCATGTCATAAGTTTCCTGTGCCAAACTGTTTGCCGAATGTAATCTTTGGTTTAAACAATTTACTAATCAAATATTTTTTACCATGATTTTTCCTGGAATAATAAACAAATAATAAGAAAATGGTAAAAAGTTTTAGTTAATCACCAAAAACCTCACAGATCCTGGAGGAAGTGAACATAAGCACTGCCTGTGAACTCAGCAGCTGTAGCCAGGTTGTCAGATATTATCTTTAACTACTATTTTGGGAGCGCAATACTATTTGACCCCATGAGCTGTGGAGTTAGCAGCCATCGGTGGCCATTCACAAAATATGCGGTGTTCTTTGATATGCCCGCCTTTCCTTTTCTTCTTAAAATATCCCCCCACAGAATGGTTCTGTCTTTTAAGCTGTGATCTGCCACGTTCCATATTAACATATTGTTGTCAGTCAACCCCCCCTGCCCCACAAGCCTTCCTGCATATCCTCTAACGTTATTGAAGAGAGAAAGATCAGAGGGGCAGCCGTATCCCCACACTCCATCAAGAGTGTGTTTATATGTGTGTATACGTGTGTGTGTGTGTGTGTGTGTGTCTGGACGGCTGGCAGGAAGTGGGGGCTGCTGCCTTTGATGGTCACGCTCCCTCAGATGTGTCATTGCTACAGTCAGTGGCTTGGCGGACACACCGTGTCTCCTCTCGTTGGGCTCTTACCTATGAGAAACAGCAGCCCTGATAGTCACCTAAACACACACACATCAAAACACACTGGATACACACAATTATGCTACACAAAAAAAACCAAACAAACAGAAAAGTGGCTTCACACTGGGTTGGATACATCCACACACCCCATGAGCCTAAACTGCTCAGACCGTTCCACCTTTCCATTTTACTGTCAGTGATAATCGGTTGTGGCGTGTGACCGTACTGGGCTTTTTGTCTATTGGTTGCACTTGTCATGCAGCCAGTGAGGTGTGTGTGTGTGTGTGTGTGTGTGTGTGTGTGTGTGTGTGTGTGTGTGTGTGTGTGTGTGTGTGTGTGTGTTATTGGTGTGCATGTGCTCTGGCCACGCTGCAGAGTTTGCAAGGAGGCTCCGGTTAGATTGTTATTCCAAACAGGGTGTTTTCAGACGCTCGTCCTCGCAGTCATTCAGCTAAGCGATCTGTCAGCTCGCTCCCCTCCCTCCAGGGACTAAACTGTGAACTTAACACACTCAGCTCTGATGACTTCCCCGATGGTGCGAATAACAGCCAACTCTACAGCTGTAATGTTATTACTGGAGTGGCTTGAATGTTGCATTGTTCCTCTGGTTTTGAGAGTGTGTATGCTTGTGTGTTTCAGTGTGTGTATTCCATATTCGTAGGCAGGGAGGGGAGTGTGAGTGTGTATGACACTATTCCAATCTCTTCCTGGTTACCCACAAAATGCCAGGGTGGGGTGAGGTTGTGTTGTTAAGTGTTTCTTTAAGTGTGTGTGTGTGTGTGTGTGTGTGTTTGGGGGGGGGGGTTATTAAGGGGTTGTGAAGGTCTGGATGAAACTGGAAAAACAGAGAAGGAAAGTAAATAATCAAGAAGGGGACATAGAGAGGTGAGGTTGGGAGTGAACGAAGGGAACAGTGTGTGTGTGTGTGTGTGTGTGTGGGGGGGGGGGGGGGATGGGGGCTGGCATTCTTAAAACACTGTGGAGTCCAGATCAGAAATAAAACATAAAAAAGGGAAGAAGAAGGAGGAGGAGGGAAAAAAGGGAGGAGGGAATGTGCTCGAGTGTGTTGTGTGCAGATCCTATGAAGTGAACGCAGCCGGGGAGTAAATTGTGCGAGCCCAGAGAGCTCAGCTCCGCATGTTCGAGCTGGCACTTTTGATTTAGACAGAATTTTTTTTTTTTTTTATGCTGTGAGATCTTTTTTTCTGCCCCTCCTGGTTTATTATCATCTCAAGACAAAGGCAGGAGAACAGAGCTAAAAGAGAGAGAGAGAGAGAGAGAGAGAGACATAAGAGAGAGACAGAGGAGGGAGAGAGAGACAGAGTGAATAGATGTTGCGCAGCTAACAGCAGAGGAAGCAGCAGAGAGAGTTTCCAGTCATCGCGCTCCCCGACCGCAGCCTTTTCTTCCTGGGAGATTAAAAATAAAGGACAAAAGCATCTCCCCCGCCTTCTCCAACCCACCATCCGATCACCAGCCTGCACGTCTGTGTGTGTGTGTGTGTGTGTGTGCGTGCGCGTGCGCACGCGCCTGCGCCTGTGTTGTCTGTCTGCACGCACATAAGGACACCGCGGGTGTATGTTGCTTTTCTTCCAGCCCTCAAAGGCATGGATTGAAGATGATGCAGCCGGGGGCTTAGTGAGAGCTTGCGCCGCAAAAACCCCTTCCCCTCGCCAACAGGGCCAGACCAAGAGGAGCAACTCCAGGGGAGGGGGGAGGGGGGGGTTGAAGGAGTAGAGGAGGAGGAGGTGGAGGAGGAGAAGAAGACAGAGGGGGGGATACCCTCCTTGGATTATTGCAGAGGGTTTTCCACTTCTTTTTTTTTTTTTTTTTTGTGTGTGTATTTTTGTATTTTTTTCTTTCTCCCCCTCTCCATTTTCCTCAGTCATCTTCTTTCTCTGCTGCGATGCGTAGCTTTTAAGCCGAAGAATGTGGAGACAACATTTTCCAGGCAAGCAGCATGTTTCCTGTTTTCTTTTCTGGATGTCTAATAAAGTCTGGCATGTGGGAGGTGGGAGGGAGGTAGGTGGATGGGGAGTGGGTGGGGGAGAGTGGATAAGAGGAGGGGAAGGAGGAGAGTGTGTGTGTGTGTGTGTGTGTGTGTGTGTGTGTGTGTGTGTGGGTGTGCTGTGTGGTTGGTAAGGTAGGCAAGTAGTCCAACAGTGTTGTCATTTCGAAGTCCGCCTGTCCTGTGCTGCTGCACTTGGCTCTGTGTTTTCGCTTCCTCTGCGGTCTTGGGCTCAGAGTGCGCTCCGTAGCTCGGGGCAACGCTGAAGAATAAAAGAGCGGGAAAAGAGGGAGAGTGAGGGGAGGGGAGGGGAGAACCAGCGTGGTTGTGCCATAGATGCTGTTGACACCCGCTTTTGTACGATGGTGGAAAGTGGGCTCAGCCCGCCCAAACACACAGAGGGTGCCATTTAAAACAGGCGTGCGCTCATTTTCTTGGCAGTGGATGGATTGGTGTGGCGGGCAGCCGGGTGGTGACAGGGGTGGGGCACTGGCAGCACAGGACAAGTGGCCTTTGTGTGCTACTTTTGGGGAAGTGAAGGGAGGGAAGGGCACGAAGGAGGCTGCCAACAAAGGGAGCTTATACCCACCCCCCCTTGCCCACTCTGCCCGATCCCTTCGAGCAGTACAACTCATGCGGTGACCTTGCGCTGTCACTGGCAGATGAAGGTTGTGTGTTGATGGCAGGTTGTGCGTATAAGAGGGAGAAAAGTGTTAAATGAGTAATTAGGCCTCAGTAAACCAAAAGTACTCAAGTGCCAAATGAAAAAGGTGCAAACTCCTGCATTGTTTGACCCAACCGCACATCTGTGTGTTATTCCAAGCTTCTCTGTTACTCCACAGTCAAGTTCCTGGCAGTCCGCCATGGTTGTGTGTGGGTTTTTATTCATTTTTGCCTTCCTGTTGGGTTTGTATTTTAATGCAGATCTCACTTTGCTTTTTGCAAGTTGTGCCACCACAGGAAGACTGATTATACACCATTAGGGCTGAGATTTGAGGCATTTAACTGAATATGAATCCACTGTAGAATCTGCTTATGAAATCCAATTTTAAGCAACAAAAGCTGTTCATAACTTGATTTTCTTGCTCGGAATAGAGAAGATCCCAAATCAGAAGTAAAATACATACAAGCTTCAAATATTGATATGATGTGCATGAGTTTAAGTGGTAAATTAAGTTCACTGATACTGACAATATGCCATCAGCAAGATTGCTTATCCTCTGTTTTGCCTGCTGATCTGCAAAATCAGTTTATTTGCAAATGTAGAATGATGTCAGAGGATTTTTTTTGCTTCTATAGCAAATTATCCTTGGCTGAGCACAGATGCCAAATTGCAGAGAGCAAATTAGGCAGACAACAGCCAAGTTTTAGTTTGGCCTTGGGGCAAGTTACTCTGAGACTTATCGTTAATTAGCTATAGCTGATACAATCTACTGCCAGCGATGTTTGCCGTTTCAAACAGCACAAATTGGTATTCACTGAAAATTTGTTATGAGAAGCCCACGACCTGAACGTTGTGCAGATTCCAATGAAGAGGTAGCAATTTCATTTCTTTGAGAAATCTGCCATTTTGCCAACATGAAACAGAACCAAAGCTTGCACACAGAACTATAGTATAACCCCTGTCTGGTTCCTCCACCCACACACAGCCGCCGCGTGTTCAACTGGTTGCCTGGGTCAGGTTTCCTCACAGTGCCGCTCAAGGTGGCAAAGCACACAGCCATAACTGCTGGCAGGCGGCAGCAGTAACACAGCAGCCCCCACCCACCCGGCCTTGTTGTCCAGAAGGAGCCACCTGCAAACAGCAGCTTGGAGTTGCTAGGTAACCGGTGGCAGGAGATGATGGTAATTTGGTGGACGGCCTTCTCCCCTTAACACTAAAGTGACTTCTGATGCCATTTCTTCTTCTCTTGCTTCACTTCTGACCACTACAAAGCTGCGTTTTCCTGTTCCCCTCCGGTCCCATCTCGTGCGAACATTGCAGGCAACATAACACCAGCGGCGGAGGCCAGCAGTAGGAAGAGACTCCAGGCTCGCTTCACCACATAATGGAAACTCTGGCCTCATCTCCCGGTGCGCCGCTCTGCTGCGTCCTGCTGCCAGACTCTGACTAAGTGTTGCTGGCTCAGGAACCACAGCCTCCAGCCTGGGCCGAGTTCAGGCTCCACAAGTATTTGTCTACAGGAATGATTAGAATTAAAATACTGACGGAAAAACAAAAAGTCCTCACTGGAGACCTGGATTTCCAATATAATTTTCATTTTGACCCAGTTCTCAGTTTTGAAGACTGTTGTGCGTTCTAATTGAAAGAAACGGCCTGTGTTTAGACTGCTCTCTGAGCTCACCACCATTTTATTACAGGCATTCCAAAAGATTTTAGCAATCAATTTTTAATTCACAATTCAAAGCCCATTTTCATCTTGAAACCAGACATGGACGTTCGAAGTAGAGAGGATTCCTTTAGAAATTATAATCCAATACTTTTATTACGACATAGCAGGAATGATTCTGTTTAGTTGTGTTTTCACTGTGACATTTTACAGACAGTGTAATTAATTAATTAATCGATAGAAAATAATAATTATTTATAGATTAATCACCAGTAGAGAAAATTAGTTGTTGGTGCCCTATGTGTGAAGAAGTGTATCATTACGCACACAAGGCCCCTGGGGGGGGGTTGTATGTGTGTGAACCTGTGTTAAATGCATTTATTTCTTTGGCAGGTAAGCCCACAACAGCAGCTGCCTCCCTGAGAAAAAATGCACTCATCCCAAATTATCAAACACACACACACACACACACACACACATTCACAGCCTGGCAACAGTTTAGCAGCCAGCAGAGGAAGCGAGAACAGAGAGGAAAGGAAATGAGGAGGATTAATTGATAGAAGAGTGAAATTAAGAGCTCTCTGCCTCCTGCCGTTCTAGCATGGCCAGTCAACCAACACTCACACGCGCATAACCCCCCCTCAACTTTTCTTCGATATGCACATTTGTTGACATTTAACGCACCGTGTGTGTGTGTGTGTGTGTGTGTGTGTGTACAGTACATATCTCCTCCTCTTATTTCGGCTCAATTCAGGGCCCCGTTTGAATCTCCAGCTGTTTGTAGTCAGGTGGCTAGCAGCTGTTTGAAACCAGGGTGCAGCACAGGAGCCTGCAGAGAACATGGCAGACATGCTGAACACCCAGTTTTATTTCTGTGTGTTGCCTCTGAATGAGCTGTTAGAGCACCGTTAAAACAAGAGAGCTGAGTGAGTGTGTGTCACCGTCAGTGTGAAAGCTTGTTTCCATGCAGTGCAACACATTGCATCTGGTTTTGATGGTTATGGGTGTCTATCAGTTCTGTGCTCTGTGGGACAATTTGCCATGTGATCATAACCAAGCAAAGAGTTAATACCCACTGAGATAAAAGGCAAAATTCAAAATGATAGTAACCACCGTCATTTTCCAAAATTTGCTGACCAGTTTACTGCAATGGCAGACCCCAGTAAGCACTAATTGCTCATTTGCTGGGAGGAAAACTGCTTCATTTATTTACACCACCAACCCTTATAAAACAACCTGGGTCAGGAGTGATTTTCTTTATTACTTTCACCACTGCTGTGCAGATGAAAAAGCATTCAAGTTGACACTGGGCTGGATGTGGCTGAAAAGTGAAAGTCTTAAAGACATCTAGAAAACATATAACTATCGTTTTAATGGCATCTGACTTACTGTATTTAAACGTACTTAAGACCTGCTTGACACTGACATGTAGGGATTTAATTACTGTCAAAACAATGGTTACAGGTCAGATGTTTGTTTTACTGCTCAACCAAATTTAGCTCAGTTTGAAGTTGGATTCAGAGACTTTTTTGACCTACCAGTAGTGCAAATTAGTGCGGAGGGTGCTGTGCATGCGTTGCCAATCAGAACTGGATACGGTGGCACTGAGTATCTGATAGACGACCAGGTGGTTCCGGTTCAGACTGGTCTGATGTACATGCTGTCTGTTTACCACAGCAGGAGTGTTGCCTGTCACCTCCTTGCTTCAACTCCCCGAATACATCATCTCCTCTCCATCAAAATCGGCAACGTGAGAATCAATCTGTCACACAAGAGGACACACACACTCACAAATACACACTCCAGCTCCCTGGAAAGAAAGAACAGCAAGGATGGAACGGACAGAAAAGACAGTTTAGGTGATAGGATAGCAGAGGAAGGAGGGGAGGTGATTAGTAAAAGACAGCAGTGGAATCAGAGCAAGACGAGGGGAAAAAAATATTTTAGGTGAAAAAAGAGATAAAGAGAGGAGAAGCAGATACATGATGAGCAAACAGATACAGAGCCAGGCATCGGCAGAAAGGAGGAGCTGTCAGAAGATGCTATCGCACTGGGAGACATCTGGGAAAATACACCAGCGCAGACGATGTGGTGAAATGTAAGCGGGAGAGTCGGCAAGAGGCAGATTGAGAGAGTCAGAGACTGAAAGGTCAGAGAGACGGAGAGAAACCCAGCAGATGATTCATGGAGTTCAGCCTATCTAACTTCTGCCTGAGGGTTCAATGCAGCCTGCCAGCCGTCCTCCTCCCTTACTGCCTCGTCCTTAGCTTCTCTGACCTGCACGTCCACGGATGTCTATAATATGTAACTACACTTGTAACTACTGGTTAGACGAAGCGTTGAGAAGGTTACAGGTGTTCTGGCTGTATTCTGTGAGTCAGAGGCTGCCTTGCATGCCGCAAACCGCAATGCCTTAATCAATGTTTTTGATTTTTTTATCCGAGAGCTGAATGACTGTGATGTGAAAGTAGCAGCTTGTAGCGCTGGAATCAATCACAGCCTAGCAGCCCTGAGCACTCTGGCCTCTTTTAGCTTCTTCTCTTGGTTTTCTAACACATGTATGATTGAGTGTGAGCACTGCTCATCAGCTCCCCAGTGCAAAATGGCAGCATTAGTCAGAAACTAGCCAGTAAAGTCAGAACATTGAGCTAAATGTCTAAAGAGACAGATGTTTTCTTTTCAAGAGCAGGTAGATGAAAACAGATCAAAGAAAACTGAATCTTAGGCTTCATCAGGTAAAAATGTTTCTCTGTGTGTGCTGGACTGCTTGTGATAACAAACAGTCAGCAACTTTAGCTGCAGTTTCTTCCTCTTCTTTCAATCTCTTTGTGCCTCCTGTGTGGCCATGAGTGAATGAATGTCCCTTTAAATTTTTTAAATTCTGAGCTGCAGTGTCACCTTATCTAAACCTACATATGAACTCTTTATGTATTATGGAGCTATTTGGTCTGATCAATAGTCCAAAAACCAAAGATGTTCAATTGACACCAATAACAACATATAAGAGCTAATACACATATTTAAGAAACTCTATTTTTCTTTGAGTGGAGATTTATCGAGAAATCGATAAGCTATAAGATTTGTTAATTTTCTGTTGTTCAGTTAATTCATCAACTATACGCATGTGCGCGCTGTCTCAGACGCTGTCTAGCCATAATTGGCTGAGGACCTCAGCAGTTTGCTGTTATGGTCTCGACAGTTGCCGCCCAGTCTTTACCAGCTGCCTCCATTAATATTCAATGAGCTGTCAGTTGCAGATGTGGCACAGACAGCCAAGTTGCTCTGACTCACCCTTCCCGTCGACATGTCATCTGTCTTGAACAGAGAGTGTGATAAGTAGGCATGGAGGCAGTGATGGTTGTTGTTGGTGGGGCTGTCGGTGATAGAGGAGCAGGGGGGGTTGGCTTGGCTTTCTGTCTGTCTGTCTGTCAGGGAAGCAAACATCTCCACCCCCCTTTACAACTGTGAGTGCGAGGAAAATACGTGTGTTTGCGCCTCTGACCTTAACTCTCGGCGTTAGATGCCAGCGGTGCCAAAAATAAAGTGCATTAAAACTGGCAGCCAAAGCCTGTTAAGTGATCACCATGACAACAAGCAGAAGGCATGGGGAGACGACACCTCCACTCCAATCCTCCCCCTGCCCTGAGAGGTTGCACGGCTGGACTGCTCGCTTTCTGTCAGCCGGGGTTTCTCTGCGCATCTCCTATCGTTTATTCACTCCCTGTTTCTCTTCTTTCATCCTCTTCTTCTCTGATATGTCTCTGGGGAGCTCTTCAGGCTAACACGCAGTGTTTAGTCTGTTTTTATGCACGCTCGTTTTACATTTTAATTTCATTCTTCTCTGTCTCGCTGTTTCTCTCTCTCCCCCTCCCACCTGTTTGTTTTCCCACTGTGTGTTTCAGTCTGTGCAACGGCCACACACAACTTTCCCCATCTCCTAATCTCACCTTTATCTGCCCTAATCAGCCTGCTCTGCTGCTGTAATCCCGCCGAGCATGTCTCTAATGAGACCCCCTCCTCCCTTCTCCTTATCTCGAACCCCGAGTCTGACGTCATACTAATCTACTGGAGCGCTTTTAAGAGCATACAAATACACACACCTGCACGCCAATAACTGAGACACGGTGAAATTGCATTTCGGCATCCAGATACGGATCTCAGCAGAAAACTGAAGGAAAGCAAGAAAATAGCAGATAAGAAAGTGATGTCATGAAATCCCAGAGAAACATTGATAGGGAATTTTGATGTCTGGAGTGACTTTTGACCCGTTTCATCAGCTTGAACTGATGCGTAGCTGGTGACTGCATGTGAAAATCACAACCTTTGCAGTATAAAGACACTGGTACTCAGTGGGGAACAGGTCCATCTATCCACAGGCTGGCTTCTGAGCTGCACTCTGTAAAGAAGCCAGCATGAATATTGATGCTGCTCACTTGTTAACATTGTATGAAGCAGGGCTGGTAATTGTCTGTCTTCTCAAGGTGACACGTCTTCTTCAGTGGGATGTGTGAGAAGGTCAGCACGGCTCTTCTTGGCTCTCTTCAATTTAAGTGAGAAAAGTGGCGGGAGGGAAGGAGAGACATTCTAATGGAGACAAAAACCTGAATTGCAACATACACTTTGTCAAGTGCACTGAAGTGCAGATGTGAGTTGGCTGTGGTTTTGTTTCAAGCTTGTAGTGTTTTCTCTAATGCTCTCCATTTCAATGATACACAGCTCTATTGAGGTAGGGTGGCCGTGAAACTCGGTTTTAAAGGTGTAGCTTTTTCTTTTTATTCTTATCCTTTCCACAGCTGCTCCTTCTATTCACGTTAAAGCGAATGTAGGATTCTCTCCTTTGAACTGAGAAATGAGAACAACCAAAGTGTGCACGTGTTCATTCACACAAGGGAATATATTCTCTTTGTATGAAGGAATCTATGTGTGTGTAAAACCTGCACAAGTATGTAATTTATTCTAATACACTTGAATTTTTTATGTCTGTGTATTTGAGGGTTTCTTTATGAGATGTGAGCTGTGACATGGAGAGGAGCCCAATAAGGGAGCCTGTGGTCTAATCTAGTCTTGAGTAGGCTCATTGATTTATTGAGCAATGCTTGTTAGTTTGGAGAAGCCCTGTTTCCTACCATATCCTAATCAGAGCATGTGCACACAGACACACATCGGAGCTAATCAAAAGGTTTTTACAGAACAGAGATTGGTTGAGTTTTTTAATGGATCAAAGGGGAAAAGCTTAAATGGTCACCTAACCCAAGTTTTTTTTTTTGTCTGTTTGTTTTTTTTGGAGGAAAACTGTCACTGCAATCATAAAATAAAAATTGTCATCTCTAATCTAAACTTTCTTTCCTTCTCCGTCTGTCTCCAGGTATTCGGCCCCAAATCATGAATGGGCCAATGCACCCGCGCCCCCTAGTGGCGTTGTTGGACGGGCGCGACTGTACTGTGGAGATGCCCATCCTGAAAGACTTGGCAACAGTTGCTTTCTGTGACGCCCAGTCCACACAGGAGATACATGAGAAGGTAAAAACCACGCAAGCACACAAACACACCGCATGTCATCGTCCCCCCCATTGCGCTTCAGAGAGTTGATGGAGAGAAATGAAGCCTGCCACTCACTCCTCTGCCTCTTTCTTTTCCCATCATAGCACTGATATGTGAAGAGCGTTATATTGGCCCCATATGCACTTGCCAGTTAAAATATAGTGACTTCATTATGATTTAATGTCACATAGTGGCACAAAGCGCGGTGCCTATATCAGCAACATTGTTCTAATAGAGAGTCTTGTATGGCGGGGATGCAGTGTAATTACATTGGCTTGTAGAGCCTCTTTATTGCTTTTTATGCAGCGCCTTGGCTGCAAAACAATATATGGCCACAGAGATGGGTATCACCAAAGTGCTATCTCTCCATCTGCAGATGGAGTGAGAGCCGCTACATCTTTCTTCTCGCTGTTTTTATGAAAATGGGACATATTAAAAACAAAGCATTTGCATAGAGATCAATTCAATCAAAGACCTTGTGCGATGAGGAGAAAGGGGGAGCGGCTAGCTCTTTGTTTGTTTTAACACTGCCTTATCAGGAAAAACATGATTGTAATGTTCACCTCGCCAGCATATTCAGCAGTTCACAGTAATAACTCGCAGCCTAGATACCCAGAGGGTCTGTGTAGATTGAAAATGTCCAATCTCTTCTTTCTGGATGCGGCGATGCAGTGCTGATGACTCCAGGAGTTCAGTATGATGTTGTCGGGGTAGATGCCAGCTGCCACACTCCCCTCTATCCGCACCAGACAATACAGGAACACATGGGAAAGGCCGGTCAAGGGTGGAATATGAAAGTAGCCCGAGGTTGTCAGGTCTTCCACCCACTAAGCCCTTATTTCCCGGGTGATAAGGCCGTGATGAAACACACAGATGAATACTGATCAAGCTCGAGTTACAATAGCACTTCAGTGAGAGCAAATCCTACACAGCACCTGCGGTCCAACATCATCATCCAAGGTCAATGATCGCTCATCTTTCTCACAGTTGTCGTACCTCATGGTCACATGTGGCTTGTAAGAGTTGGATGATGGCCCACATGGCACAGTGTCAATATTGCCCAGCACACTGTACACTGCCTGACTCTGTTCATCCAATAGTGATATCAAGCTTAAGGCTGCAACTAATGACTAATGATTTAAGTGAGTACATGATCCATCTGTATTTCTGTTGTTCAATTCCAAAAAATAATTGAAGCAGTTAAATAGCTTGCTTTATCCAACCTGCTAACAAAAACCCAGGGGCGATTTACCATGATATCGAGCATGGCAGCAAATCAGAAAATTTAAAAAGCTTGTACCAGCAAATTTTGGGCATTTTTAACAATTATTCTGTTGTATTGAATTATTATTATAAATTATTCAGTTAATCGTCTCTGCACCAATGACTTTTTCAATATTTTCTCATTTGGATTTTCTCTGCAAGACAGCCACCAAAATTTGCTTCCTGGAATGTCACTACTCTAGTATATATTCACTATTCATATATATGTGTGATGTTAGCCTCACCCATTCATGGTCTCTGCTTTGCCTTTAAAGTATGGTGTAATCAGTAAAGCTTCATATCATTCTCTTTAGAACCAAATCAAGGCTATTGTGAAATGTTACACTGCAGTGTGAAATGCTTCTTCTCTATTGTTTAGTGTCGTAACTATTGCCCTTTAAGAGGGGCTACATGTTAAATAATGATTAAAAAGCAACATGTTGAACAGCAGATCCGCTGCCAGGTGGAGAAGATCTACTCTCAACAGCACATCCACACTGCTCACTAGTGGGATCTCTTTCACACTCACCCTGGCCAAAATGGGAGGACTTGCTGCCCTGTGAAGAGAAGAAATATCAGAAATGACGTTACAAGCAATAAGGCTTTGGTTACAGTGGAGAGCGGGATATAGATTAGGTCTCCATTAAAATAAACTGCATACAGAGTCCATTTCCCCTAAAATAAAATGCATTTAAAATAGATAACTTCACAATGCTCACTTAAAGACTCCTTCACAAGCTCAAAATCAACGCTAGAGCTGTGTGTGTGTGTGTGTGTGTGTGTGTGTGCATTTTGGCTGGATGTGTGTAAGTAGCACTTTAACCTTGAACTAGTATCTGGAAGGCCTGGCCGGGACTCGGCTCCAATAAAAGCAATATGGAAATTCAGAGCTAATCTGCTAATCACAGGAAAGCTAATTCAGTTTGGCTGGGGGTGAATGCAGAGCTGTTATTTAGGCACTGACGGGGGCTGTGGCTGGTGTCGAGAGGCAGTAGTTTAGATCCACATCAGACTGAATCACAGGCCAGGTCACCTTGTACATGTCAAGTGGCAAATCAGCAGCGTTTCACAGCGAGGGACCCATTAAATATAGAAGGGGATTTTTTAGATTTCTTTTTTTTTTTTTTTTACTCTGAGGCAATTGTTTTGCTCCTGTTTGAGTATTTTTTTTTTACACCAAGACAGATTTGTTTCATTGTTGATTAGCAGGAAGTCTCAATAATTTCTCAATTGGATTCATTTAAATGTTTAAGCAAATTTAGGAATGACTGATTTCAATTTGTACAGCTTCAAATTCAACAGCGCCACCACATGGTTACTTAAAGTCCTTTCAATTGTGGTGGCATTATCTAAACTTCAAAGACGTTTTTCCTCTGGATTACTTGATTTAAAATGAATGAAGCAGTCTTGTCCACGTCCATGTCCTGAACGTATTGGTTCAGTTTAAAGCGGAATTTTTTGCTGTTTCCCGTGTTAGGGTTGGTGATAATAGTGAGGAAGTACTGAAATAACACGTTTGGCTTGGAGAGACACTTTTATATTTTCTTTTTGCCAACTTGTAGCTTCTATACAACTCCAAAACTAATACACTACACACTCTTAACTAACAACATAACACCCTCCGCTCAGAGGCCCATAAATCAAGTAAGAATTAACTCCCAAAAAACAAAATGTGGGGTTTCCAAACAGTGCTGTTTGTGAACAATGTGAACATTACAGCAGAGAAAAACAGAAATAAGGACCACAAACTACAAAGCAGAAATGCCAGGGGTATATAATGGTTGATATTTCTGGCTTCAGTTATTTCTTTTTTGCCTGTGTTTTGGTCTGTGTTGCTGAACATAGATTTAATTTCAGATATAAATGGGTCAAAAGGCCATTCGGTTCAGCTAAATATATGACAAAATGTGGTTGACCCACATTTTGTCATATCTTAAGGTTTATCTTGCAATCAGCAGCCGTCCCAACCTCTGTGCAGTCAATGGCCCGGATCTTTTGTCTATAAACGCCCTCAGGCTCTGAGTGCGATTGTGATGATGGTGCAGAACCACGGCCCCGTCGAGACAATATAATGACTTGTTCCAGCTCAGGTCTGTAAATGGACAGTGTGTCGGTGCTTCTGGTGACCATGTGATGTCTGCACTTCCTCTTGTTGTGAAATCTTAAAGATTTTTCTTAAGTGTCCAAAGTCAGGCCATGACATGTGATTTTCACTGCTCCTCCTGAAGGAATGTGATCTTGTGATTGTCATGGGATCTCATGAACACAAATGGACTAACAGCCATGTTCCGTTGTCCGCATGAATGAATGGACACAAAAGAGTGATTGCTGAATGAAATACTGCTAATGACAAAACACATGTGCCTTTCATTCACTTATCACATTAAATCGTATGAGTGTGTGTGTGTGTGTCTGCAGGTGCTCAATGAGGCCGTGGGAGCCATGATGTACCACACCATCACCCTGACCAGAGAGGACCTGGAAAAGTTCAAAGCTCTGCGCATCATCATCCGCATTGGCAGCGGCTACGACAACATTGACATCAAGGCTGCTGGAGAGCTGGGTACGAACTGCTAAAACAAAACCAAACAGAATACGGAGTAGAAGTGTATGTTTGCAAGTCGCATATGGATAAAATGCACCGCCAAGATTTCAGTTTTGTAGTTTGAAGTTCACGTTATCCTGTGTTGTATTAATTAGTTAATGGGGAGCAGTGTGATTCGGTGCTGCTTATTCGCATGTTTTCAACACTTGTTTATCTGTTAATTATGTATGATACCTTGAGCGCTAGTAATCAGATTTAGGTGACTCTTCGGGGGATGATTCATCACGCCGCTGTAATGTGGTGTTCCAAAAAATTGCAGTGATTGGCTGAAGATGGAACTGTGTTTTAGAGGTCAAACAGGATCAGACAGCAGACTGGGTTTTGCTGGAAGCAGATCTGCTTTGGACATTTTTACTGTTACTTCATTTCTTGACTGTGTGGACTATGAGAACAGTATCAAAGGCTGAATTAAAGAGTGAGATGAATGGCGGATATCCCACTGTGAGTCCAAATGTTCTAGGAAAAAAGAAAGCGAATGAAAGACAGAGAGGGAGAGGGAGAGAGTTGGGGGGGGGGTGAGTCCTCGCTCTGAACCCCCACCCTTACTTATATCAGCTGGCTGGTGGCTCAAACAGCCCTTACAGTTGACAAAGCTGCCATTTCCCTGCCAATACGAGATACTGTGTCTAACTGCCACCCACTCACCAAAGGCGCTCTTCCTCGCAACGCAGGAGTCAAAAGCTATCGTGCCTGGAGAAGGCAGCGCTGATATGACGGCTGTTCTCCGGGAGAAGAAAAGGGGCCATTGATTGAGCAGGCTCTGGCTATTTTTTGCTGTCCAGAGACAGCTGTGCTGTTACTCTGAGATACAGAGGGGGTGAGGACATTAGAGAAGAGCGAGGGCAAGCAGAAGTGTCTAAGTGTCACGATAAAAATAATAACAACAACAAAAGAATAAAGTTTAAAAAAACCTGTTTGTGGTGGAGGACGGACGAGGTAATACCACAGGGTCAGAGGGTTAAAATGCTCTGCATCATTAGCATTTTGATAGAAACGGTCTAAAACTTGCTATATTATGCATGCTCACATATGTGTAGATAAAATAGAGCTCTGCAATTACGGAATAAATCTTAACTTGACTTTTAGTGGAGTCATATTATGATATGATCATATCTTGTTATTGCGTTACAAAATTCTGTCACCCAGATAGCTGATTTTAGGCCAACTGTATTTGCACTCTTTAAATTTGTAAAATTACTGACGTTTCCAATCTTCCTATCCTTAATTTACTCTTATCTCAATTCTGAATAAATTTATATGACCTGACACAATGTGCTCAGTAGAGGAGCTCAAAGTTCAACCAACTTATCAGTCAAAAGCCCCGGTATCTCTAAATAATCATTTTGTATTTAAACAGCGCTAAAAAAAAGATTATTTGAATGATATATATATATATATATATATTTTAGCAATGATTCAGATTCATTTTTAACTCCTCTGCCCTCTGTCTTTTAGGAATCGCAGTCTGTAACATTCCCTCGGCAGCTGTGGAGGAGACGGCGGACTCCACCCTTTGCCACATCCTTAACCTTTATCGGCGAAACACCTGGCTGTACCAGGCTCTCCGGGAGGGCACGCGAGTCCAGAGTGTGGAGCAGATCCGTGAGGTGGCATCCGGCGCTGCCCGCATCCGTGGCGAAACCCTCGGCCTCATTGGTTTCGGTGAATAAGTTATTTGGTTGTTTTACTCCTGTTTGCTTTTGTCTTTTTTTCTCCAGCTTTATATGTGCTTATTATATCTATTTTTTCTGCTGCCTTTCCTCCTGTGTTTTCATATCCTCTCCCCGCTCAGTGAGCTTTCTGTTTTTCTGCCCTGATAAGGTTATTTTTCTCCCTCTGCCCGTCCCACTGATTATCTCAAGGTTGTCTGTTTCACCTCCCTCCGGGCTGACTTCCTTTTCTCTGCCACACTGTTCACTCATCCCACCGCTCTAATGCTCACCATTATATCTGCAGTTTTCTCTCTTCTTCTGTTTTCGACTCTGTCACTGTGGTCCCCCGACATCTTGCCTTGCCATAATCAGGCTCTTCATGCTAGACTGGATTCTGCCTATTTGTGTGTGTGTGTGTGTTTTTGTGTGTATTTGTTCCCCCCTCAGCACCTGTTTTACAGCTGATTGTATGTGTTTGTGCGTCATGTTGCCCTGTCTCAACATCACTGGGCTGACAGATACTCTGTCTTCTCAAAATCCTTTCCAGAGTGCCACCTTATCTCTGTGTCCACATACTCTTGCCCCCCCCCCCAACATACGCACGCACACACACACACACACAACCTCCCCCATCTCATACAAGTCCCAGACAGCTGCCTGGACTTACTGTGCCCAAACAGCAGGTCCTGGCAAATAAAATGCCCCCACCAATCTCTCTTTCCTACCCAATCCTCCCAACTCCAGCCTGCTCTCCAGGTCCTTCTGGCTCAAGCCATCTCCAAAACAATGTCCATTGTAAGCGGGAGGCTGGGGACAGCAAAGGCCCTAGATGTTTGTTTGGAGGACTCTGCATAGTCAGGCTTCAAATATACATGCTGAAAAGCCCCCTGCCTCTGCCTCTGTGGCAACAATGGACTCAGGAGCACTTTAAGTTCCAAGCTTCGACCTCTATACTCTTAGAAACACTCTTTATATGGACAGTAATGTGAGGACAGATCGCAACGCTGACAACACTCAAAAGTTACAGAAACTTGACAAGATAATTGTTTTAGCAGCACATAATTAATTAAAAATGAGTAAGAACAGAATCTGCAGCTTTAGTTAATTAATAATGGTCAGTGGTATTAAGCTTTAGTGGAATATTTTGTTGTTTTCTAGGACATTTTTGCAATATGTGCACATATAAATAAAAAAAATATCTTAATTAACATCATGATATTAATTAAAACTAAATTATTCAGCTCTCATAGTTGGATAATTATTCAGGCTGTAAACAGGTGCATCATTGCAGCTGTTCTGGAAAAATGCAGCCTGCACATTAAAAGTGAACAGCATCCCTAAATATTCGTGCTCATTCTTTCCCCCGTGTTGGCCCCACCAACATCCCCACTGGGTTGTGCCGAGTTGATCTCAAAATTTTTTGTGTGCTGCACAAAGCAGAAGTCAGCCACTGAGAGTGAAAAGCAGGTTGTCACAGATCAAACCTCCTGGTTACAGTATACACTCATCGTCAGTGGCATTGATTAGTGTGGGAAGGGAGGGAGGCTTAGAAATACAAAAAGCACACAAACTGTGTTTGATTTATGGTTGTTGCCATGTTAAAGGAAAAATCCATACAAAAGCGCTGACAGTTTTCAAATTGTTTGTAGTGTAGCCAGAGTAAAAGTAAAAGAGTAAAAAAAAAAAAAGATATTTTTACCTATACAGAAATATCAACTGTAAGCAGATTTAATTGTGAAAAAAATCAAAGAGGTACATTTTCTCGCTAAACCCACCACTCTGCAGCGATTTTCAACAATCACACAGGCAGAAAATCGTTGTAGAAGAAGCTGAGATGCCAAATTCCCCTGACCCACCCCCATCCACAAGCCCAGCAGTCTCAGTAAATCAGATTGTACTGCAGCTGCAGGACAACCTGGTGTGTTTCAAACTGACTGGAAATACTCCTTCCTCTGCTGCTGCTGCACCTACAGCTGAAGGCTACACCAAAAAAAGATAAGTACTTCAGGAAGGCAGGTTTCAACTAATCAGACATCACGGACAAACAAATTACTAATAACATATCATCTTAAATTGCAGCTGTGATCAATGAACACCATGAAAAGGAGCAGTCTGAACAGTTGCTTTAGTATTACAAGACTCTTGTCGCTGAGTTTTTATGCTGCTGTCTCTTATTGGCTGAGATTAAAGGAGGAGGAAAAAAATAGATGGGGATCCTCTTCGGCTCTGGAGCCTTAGAGCAAGACATAATGCTTCATCACAAAGAAAGGACCTTGAGAGTGTAAAGGGCCTTATCGATCCTTTTCACCAGCAACAACATCCAACTCTCCATAACTCTCTCGCTCTGTGCTGCTGTGGAGTGAGAGCCGTTAGCATCCACGCTGGAGTGGATGCCCACTGCCTACACAACAAATGGCTGTGAGAGACGGAGCGTCTCACAGCCTCAACTTATTGTTCTCTTCCCTTGAAAGGCTCTAAAGGATGTTAAATGATAGCTCAACATTTATAATTTTGCTCTTTCGTGATATGACTGCTATTTATTCAATGGGCATGAGGTCAGGTGCTCATCTTGACGCATCATTTTAAGTCACTTCACTAAACAAGAGATTCTGGAAGAGTATTAAACAACGTGGTCTGTGAACAGTCGTAAACAGTCTGACAAGAGCAGACACTTTTTGCAGACGTATTGTTGTGGAGGCACTAAGCCAACCACCATTTTAAATCCCTACACACCAGATGAAACACATTTGTATCAGAGGGCCGTTTCACTCGTTTTAATCAGAAGAGATGCCATTTGTGGCCTAAGTTGCAGTGTAATCAGTCCAGTCCTTAAAAAAAGAAATGTCTGTGTTTGTGTGCTCAGGTCGTTCGGGCCAGGCTGTGGCGGTGCGGGCCAAGGTTTTCGGCTTCAACGTCATCTTCTACGACCCCTACCTGCAGGACGGGCTGGAGCGCTCGCTGGGTGTCCAGCGTGTCTACACCCTGCAGGACCTGCTCTACCAGAGCGACTGCGTCTCCCTGCACTGCAACCTGAACGAACACAACCACCACCTCATCAACGACTTCACCATCAAACAGGTAACATTAGTAAAACACACACAGACGTGTCATCCAGGCAGAGCTGAACATCCCGTTGAACAGCTGTGACCTGACCTGGACTTAATGCGGTGCTATCTAGAAGGAAGACAAGCAGAGCTGCTGGTGTATTATTACTCTGTCAGCCTGGAGGCCGTCCTAAAGAGCATTATAGTCGGTGGAAAAAGAGAGGAAACAGCAGCAGCTTTCCTGCCTGCACATTCCCTGCTCTTTATCTTAAGCTCCACCAAAGCTGGACACAAATTCATTCCTTTGCTCTGTCAAATGCAATTAGCGCCAGCCCACGGCTACAGCAAATATATCGACTAGGCTGCACAGCAGGGAGCTGAGAGCACAGTGAGGGGAAAGT
This sequence comes from Remorina albescens, assembly GCA_034769265.1. Lineage (NCBI taxonomy): Eukaryota > Metazoa > Chordata > Actinopteri > Carangiformes > Echeneidae > Remorina > Remorina albescens. The sequence continues at coordinate 5,617,572 of CM068480.1, forward strand.
GCTGTTCTCTGAGTCAATAAACGCACTCACAGGCGCTGCCTCAGGTGACACCTGCAGGGACACTGAGGAACTGCACAAGCTCTCTTCCTGCCCTGAGCGCCTTGTGCTGCCTCTCACTGGTGTTTTTCTTTTTTAAATTTTTTCTTTTTTTTTTTTGTCTGTCTTGTCTCTCTGAAGTTTGTGAGTTTCCAGTGTGTAGGGAGAAGTGGGTGTCGGGTGATACCCTAACCTAGTTAACTCTGTGTCTTTTTCCGAAGCTTAAGATTCTCAGCTGCCTCTTAAGTGCTGCAATGAAAGAACACTTTTCCTCTCTTTTCTCACCAAAAAATCTTGGCAGTCGCTTTCAGCTTCTAAAGTGGAGACATGGGTGTGCATGTTTGTGTGTTTCTGTGTGTGTCAAAACCACCAAGGCCTAATAAAAGACTGCCTGCCAGCATAAAGGCTTTTCATGCCCCTGGATTTCAGCTTTTGTCAAGATTAAGGGATTACTTTCTTCTGAGCATATTCATTTGATTTTTTTTTTTCCTCCCTCTTACACTTTTTGTTGTGCCTTTTTTTTCCTTCCCCACACAAGCAGCTAGGGGTGGTGGCACTGCTTCATCTTTCAGCTCATCCCTCATCCTTTCTTTTCATCTCTTGGTTTAGGATAAAGACTGTTCTCTATCCCACATCTGACAGTATTTCTCCCAGGTGCTGCCTGTCGTCTAGATCTTTGAGGTGTCCTCTCAATTTCTGTAATATGTTCTAAGACACAAAACAGCAGATACTCAATCCTGATGGATATTTGGCTTTCAATCAGACAGATTAATTTGATTGCCTGCCTGACAGATGTACAAAAACATGCACATCTGCTCTTTCATTTGTAAGTCAGAGGCAATATCTGTGTTCTCCTGTGCTGATGTGTTTGTGTTTATGTGTCCCGTACGCCACAGATGCGTCAGGGTGCGTTCCTGGTCAATACCGCACGGGGAGGTCTGGTGGATGAGAAGGCCTTGGCCCAGGCGTTGAAGGAGGGCAGGATACGTGGAGCTGCCTTGGACGTCCATGAGACGGAGCCCTTCACGTAAGTCTACACACACACACAAAGAAATTCTTCCAAAGCCAGAGCAGATGCTGCAAAGCTTTACTAACAGAGACGGATAGAAGCAAGGAAACAGAAAGGTGTGCAGGAAGGAAAAGAAAGCGACAAATAGACGACAGGGAGGCAGAAACTACTGCAGATGTATGACGAGTTAAAGACAGCTCAGACTCTGCTCAGAGGCTCCTTCAGGCTCCGCAGATCTTGAAATTCAGGAATTGAAGAGCTCCCTTTATTCTCAAATACAGTTGGAGCTGTTGGCATTGAGTGAGCTGAACCAATCTCTTCTTCTTTAGGCATCAAATCCCAAAATTCACCTCAATCACAACACTTCAAAAATGGGGGGGAAGAAAAAAAAAAGTTTGCTGGAATCAGTAAAGTTGAATTTTTTTCAGGCAAGCCCATTTCAGACCTGCAGCTAAAATGTCAAAAATAATCTTTCCCACATTACAAACCTGTTTAAACAGCAACAAAATAAAAAAACACTACTTTCTGTCCAAAAAAAGCATTCTGCTCATCATTTTCACACATAAGTGATTATTACTTGTACATTTATGTTCTAAAATGTTATTTATAAATTTGAGACGTTTATCATTAGCAAAGTTATTTGTAAATTAAAAAATGTTTAGTCATATATACATATATGAAAGAAATGATTGTCTACAAAAGTGATGTTGTGATAAATTCTCATCATTTAGTTCCATTTGTAGCATTTTTTTTTTTTTTTAACGAAGCAATAAAACTTAAATGATCCAGTCTCCAAAGTGACACTGGTGACCGAGCCATGAAATTTTCCTGCTATCAGTTTTCCACCTTTTCTAAGAACCACGTTCCCATCTCAGAGGTGACGGGTGTTGATGTGTCGTTCACACATCTGGGGTGACAGTTGGTCGGTCAACTGCTCGGCCGACTGGCTGCTTGAGAAGACTGAAACGACTGAAAAATAACCCTCACTGACTGTTTCACAACTTTGGTCCTCCCTCGCAACACAGCAGGGATTAGGGTGCTGCTAAGGCTAATTACAAACATATAAACACACACACACAAATGGGTGTATTGATGCCAGGATGGAGGAAGAGGGGGAGTTGGACCTGATCTGTTTTTGAGTCATATGAGGAGGAATTTTGGAGAAAGAAAGTTTTGCGAGGAAAATTTCAGCATTTGTGAATAACAGATCTGCCCCGATTACTTCAATAAATAATAATATCTGCCATATTTTCCAAATTTTTCCAGTCGTCGTTCACCTTCTCAGTTCTGATCTGACCTCACCGTAATTATGGAAGCTCATTTGAAAAACTTTACATCCGCTCCATTCATTTCTCCATGTGTTTTTGTGTGTTGTAGTTTTGCTCAGGGCCCACTCAAAGACGCTCCCAACCTGATCTGCACACCACACACAGCTTGGTACAGCGAGCAGGCCTCTCTGGAGATGAGGGAGGCGGCTGCCACCGAGATCCGAAGAGCCATCACCGGTACACAGCCACATCAGTACATTTACAATTTGTAATCCTTCTTTCCTGCTCCTCCGCTGCTTCATTGTTCACACACACACACACACACACACACACACACGGCCGTTTATTTGACCTGTTGCACAGCTTTCTTTCCCAGATGTCACATTTCCACTTCAATAGGCCCCGAGCAGCCTTTATTAAATCTGGGCATCTTAATAGATGTCATTGTTAGCTTCCCGACCACCGAGTGGAACGGAGCCCAGGGGCTGGCCTCTCACGAACCATCCACATTGTGGATGATCTTATTTTGCATTTGCATATCCAAACCTGATATGTTTGATAGTCTGAACTCATTAACACCTGAGCAGCGTCTGGTTGCTCATCTCTTGTATCAAGTCGTGGCCTTTTACAGCGCGTGACAGAAGCTGGTGAGCTCCGCCGCTCTTTAAACTCCTGTGTGTTGGCCTCATTTGACAGGACGTATCCCTGACAGCCTAAGAAACTGCGTGAACAAGGAGTTCTTTGTCACCACGGCGCCGTGGGCGGTCTTGGACCAACCAGGCGTTCACCCTGAGCTCAACGGCGCTGCCTACAGGTAGGAACTGAACACACACGCAAGAGCTTCCTGTTGCAGAAAAATGTAGTTTAGAGTTGTGTATTTCTTTCTTTAGTATGTGAGTAAATGAATTGCTCTGTAAGCTAACAGAGCAGCATGAAACATCGCTATTATTCTTTCTTGCTACACTAACAAAGAAATATTTAAAATGCTGTGATGTTCACCTTCACCCTGATTTCTCTGTATTTACTATTAAATTGGCAGATTAAATGAACTCACCTCTCTGCCATAGTTCCTAGCACCCCACCGCCTCACTAACTGCCCCCTGTAGTGGTAGAAAGGTAACTCTCTGTCCACCATGTCCCAGTCTGGGCCCTTCCTGATCTCAGCATGTCCACCTCCATGTGCTTCTTTCACGCAGCCAAGTGAACCAAACTCTTCCGGCCGTAACAACCGGCGTCCCCCAAGACAAAATTAATGCCTAGATCAGGAGCAGGTAAATACGAACATCCGGGCCGACAGGCTCTTCTCTCTGGAGGCCCCGGATAAGACCCTCCCCCTCTATAACAACCCCACTTCCCCTCCAAGCACTCACCTGTTTGACTGAACGCAGAGTAGAAATGGATGGAAGCGAATGTGGCCTTTGAATGCTCCCCAGGAAGCATGACCTGAAGCCATTCACTTGCACTTTGTCTGGATGGAGTCGTGCTTTGTGGTTTCACTCTGATGGGTTTTGGGCGAATTCTGTTGGAGAAAACATCTCTGAACTGTGTTGTCCTTTCCTTCTTCTCTGGTTTAATGCTGTGATCTTTTTCCTCCTCAGAATATTCTAATAGAGAGGCTCTTTTCCTACCCGATAGTCCCACAAAATAAATTAAGAATAAAAACTTTTATCTAGAACTTTTTTATTTGAATAATTCATGATTCTTTGGTAATTTAAGATCAGTTTCACTGCATTTCAACCTGTTCAAAGTCCCAGTGGTGGAAAAGAGCTGGATTTTTCACTAGATGTCAGGAATGTTTGGAGAACCCTGATTGTCAGTGTAGGGAATCATTCTGACCTCTGACCTCTGACCTCCAACCTCCGACCTCCCTCCTTCTCCAGATACCCGCCAGGAGTGGTTGGAGTGGCTCCAGGCGGCATCCCGGGGGCATTAGAGGGTATGGTCCCAGGCGGGGTGCCCATCGCCCACACCCTGCCCTCTGGTACACACCCCTCCCAGGCCCCGTCGCCCAACCAGCCCTCCAAACACGGCGAGACCAGAGAGCACCTCACCGAGCAATAGCAGCAGAAGGGATTCAAACGGCGAACATCTCATCCGACCCGTTGACACTCAGAACCAACCAATCACAAAGCAAACGACCAACTGGGACCAAGAGACAGTGAAACAACACAAGCGGCTGCCTGTTAAAATCAGTCAGCAACTGGGAACAAAAGAAGTGTTCCGAGGAATTTGTACTTTTAACGTTTTAGTTTTTACTCTCTGTCTCTTTGGGTTCAGTACCGACTTTACTCTTTGATGATTACGTTTTGTTTTTTTCCTCTCGATTTTCTTCGGGACATGCCTATGATTGTGGACACAAAGTCCAGTGTTTTTAGCACTCTGGGATAACCTGATGAGACTCTGTCCCGCCCCAGCCCCCAGCCCCCCCACCCCACACCTCAGAGCTCATGGGAAATGTAGGCCCACATCTCAACACACCAACTGGAGAACAAGGAAAAAAAAAAAAAACAACTTTGGCATCTTGTGCTACTGGACCTTATCCCCCCTTCCCTCCTCACTACGTTTCCTTCCTTCCTTTCCTCCCCCCTATCCTCCCTACCTTTCCTCCATCCTGCTCCAATCCTCCTCGTAACTAATGTATGTTGTTTAGGCCCCTCATTATGCCTCAGAAGAGAAGTTTTTTCTTTCGATCTTTAGTGTGAATGACAAAAAATGGATTATTGAATTAAATATATTTATCATTCGTCAAACAAAAGGAAAAGATTGCTCATCAGTTATAGTAATCTAGAGTGGGTTTTAACCCTTTCCTGGCAATAACGCATGTGACAGCTGCAGTTACATGTTCTCCCCACTCGGGGGCTCTTCTACTCAGTGTGATGGAGTCGCTCACCTGTCAGTGGTAAACACTAAATAACACATTCACTTTATACATTTGATTGTAGCTGAATTTCAACCCCATGGTGTCAGAGGGAGCTGCCTGCTTGGTATTTAACTCCTCTTTCTATGTGTCTGTGTGAGCGTGGGCTGCAAAGAAGCGAACACTTGCCCCAGTCGTTGAACTGATGGAAGCCCGAGTGACTGAATCTGATTCTTCTGTGCTGACAAACGGACATTTGTGACGGCAGCTGAGGGACGAGCGGCACAGACAGGGGACTCCCTCCCTTCTTTGAGCACATTTCACACTCTGAGGACAGGAAAGGGTTAAAGCAAACTTCATTTCTTAATGACTCAGGAAATCACTTTTTTGCAGATATTGTTTATTCCCAGAATTTTGTCTTTGAGGAAAAAAAAGATGATAAGATTATTCTGGTTAGTCTGGATATTTTCTCTCCTCCCTCATCCTATCCATTGTGGTATTTTTATATACAAGGCGCATCCCACGTTTTTGGTGTTAAAGAGTTTTGAAGAGTCCTGTTAGATTTGTATTGCCTAGTTAAATGTTCCTATAACCATAGTCCTATGTGATCCGCCCTCTCTCTTCTCTCCTATTTTCTTTGTTCTATTGAAGGCCAGGTTCTTTGGGGCATCCTGTACTCTGTAAGAGCAATAGCAGAAACTCCTACTTAGTGTCCCAACAATAGCAGAAGAGGCAGCCAGCAGTATGTTTTTGTTTTTAGTGTGAGTATTTGTATTTGTTTCTTGTACAAGGTGAACATTTAGCATTCAGTGCAGTTCGAATAAAAAGATACGATTCTGAGAAGCAGCTGTCTGTACCGACTGCTTGATTTGATCAGTGTTCAGTGTTATCAAAGCAGGATGTTCGCTTTCTAATGATCTTCTTTCTATCGTTATTGAACTGTTGTGTACTATGTGTCATCCTTATCCTTTTATCTGTTGGGGGGGGGGGGGGGGTGCTAAAGAGACAACGACTGATGTTTAAAATCACACTGATGCTGTTTGTTGTTGCCGCAGTTCTCGTGAATCAGAAAAGATTTAGTTCACCTCCAACACTGAAAAAAGGGGAAGATTCTTGTAAACGGTCTTTGGGATTTCTCAATCGTTCCTTTTGTGTTCGTTAAAATGGACGGAGTAATTTTAAGTTGAGGTTTTGACTCACAGTAATAGCTAACTGGAAATCTCATTCTTGCAAAAATCCACTTTGTACTTTAATTATACATCGACTTGGAATATATCTAAACGTTCTTATCCACCATCACCAAGAGAGCTACGGCAAGAGAGGAAATAATTTCTCAAACTGACAAATTGGAAAACAAATGCAAACGAAGAGGATGCAAGTGAGTCAAATTTAATATTAATGCACTCCATAGGAAGAGGCAGAGTGTTTGGTTTTCTCTTTTCCCCACCAGCATTGCCACCACCCACTCTAACATCAACGACCTACTAAATCACACATAAAAATGTCAGTAAACTTGTACATCGTTTTTTTTACCCCCCTCACAGAATGTAGGTTTTATCTGTGCAAAATAAAATACTTCAAGACTGAGTGGATCGAACCAAACAGGTAAAACGGGGGAGAACAAAAAGAAAAAAGCAGAAAGAAAAAGATCGCTTCTGTCCACTGACTCTCTGAGACAAATAAATAAATCGAACATGGGAAGGGGTGTACAGAGGGATCAGCAATTAGGAAAACGGGTGCTCTCTAAATTTTAAACACAAGGATTGGCATCCTTTCAGTTTTAAGCAAAATTTCTGTCAGGCAATTTTGTAAATGAAATTTCTCATCTAGTGCAGCTTTGGGATTTCCTTAATAAGTTTATTTTCCTATAAGTCCTAGTATTTCTCTCGGGTAATAATTACTTATAACAAATAAGGAAACATCTGAGTATAGGAAGGCAAACTAAGTGGACTTGATGTGCTTTCAAAAGGAGCAGTAATCAGGATTCTGTTTGTAGGTGCTGGTATCTTTTTTCCATCACAGAGCTCACAGAACACATGCATTATTACAAGTTAAAGATTTACATTTTGGAGAAAGAAAGAAGAAAAAAAAGAGATGTAGATAGTAAGGTTCTCTCCCAGAGCCTACAGTGTCCAGTCAGTTTAAGAGTTTGCACTTTCTTCTTTACCTCCCTTTCACTCACTCATCGTCGTCCTCCTCTTCCTCGCCGTCAGAGAGAGAGGCACAGGGGCGGATCTGGCGGTATCTGTCCAACCACTTCTCCACCATCTGGGTGACCAGGGGGTGGTTGCGGCGGCGAGAGCTCTTCTGCATGGCTGCCAGCATTCCTCCTTCTGTCACACAGCAGTCCAGCCATTCCCGCAGCAGCTTTTCCTGCTGCTCCTCGTTGCCCATCTGAAGACAAACGGAACATTTCAAACATGAAACTACTGGGGGCCACAGTCATGTATCACAAACATAAAAACATCCAATGCATGCTGGGAGCAAATTGCGGTTACCTAATACCGTCAGCCGCGTCTTTTTCAGTTAGATTTTGGAAAGGATGTATATTTATCTAATAAGATCTCACATAGCCAGGTACGTTAAAGGTGATTTTCACACACACACAAATCTGTGTAGGAACTATTCTGGTTTGACATATGTCTGAATGAGTCTAAGTCTAATTTCACTGTGATCTTAATCATGAATAAAGATTAATTCAGCATCAGAGCCTACCTCTTGTGCAGACAGGAAGTGAATGTGCAGCAGCTTCCTCTCGCTGTCCACCAGCGGCAAGAAAGTGACAGTGACATCGTCGTCAGTATTGAGGTTGGCGCCTGCACCACGATTGTCGTAGCCATCATTCTCCATGGCCACCAGGGCCGAGAAGTGGCCCCGCGTGTAGCCAAGGGCGATGGGGCTCTTCCAGCAGAAACTTTGCTCCCATAACAGCGGCAGGTACACACCTGAAGATATGCACAGTAACACACACACACTTCAGGTAAGACCAGCAGAGACCTAACGTACGCCGCGATACAAGTGCCAGCAGGAGGAGAGAGGCCCTGCAGCTGTGTGCTCAGACTGCAGTGTCTGAATGTCATCCGGGGCCAAGCACCATCACATCTGACCTGACATCAGAAGTGGCTGTGTTTCAGCTGACTGGAAACAACTGGGTCATTGTGAGTAGCTCTGTAGCGCAGCCTGGTGCTCTGCTTCTTCACCAGCACACCCCCCCCCTCTCCACTTTGACTTCTGCCTCAACACTTCCTCTTACTCTCACACACACACACACACACACACACACACACACACACACACACACACACACACACACACACACACACACACACACACACACACACACACACAGCAGACTAAAGCTCCAGTTCTTCCCTAATTTACAACCAACCAGACTGCCCTCTGATTTGAATGGATACGCACTGAGTCACCAGTGGTTACTTCATTTATCCACCAGGTTATAGAGAGGCAATGACCCAAAGACCTTATCTCATGCTCTCTATATAAAGGCAGAAAAGGCTAACTACACAATAAAATAACTGGCCTTTAGAAATGCACAGTCAGTACAGTAAGTGAGCTCAAGCAACTTGGAAAGGTCAGTTCATAGTAAAAAAAAGAAAACTAAACGTTTGCTTGACGTTTAGACAGGCACGAGGCAGAGGAGATGTCTGCTTCCACAATAATACATAAGATGTCACTTGACGTTACTTTTCATTTGCAGGACTGACAGCACAGAAACTTGTCTTGTATTTCTTTAGGAGAACAGTTTTAACAGATCCAGTCCAGGTTTGTGGACAGTAAACAACATGATAAGAAGCCACAGGAAGTGTCCTTTTGGTATTTGTGGGAACTCTTTTCTCAAAGAGTAAAATCTATGTTTCATAATTACTTATTATATAAACTACCTTTAAAATCTGCCAGGTTTCTGCAAACGCCATCTCACCTTGAAAACGAGTGTATCCTAACGTTTCCCCTCGGAAACTTTTGTAGTATTTCACTCCGTAGACTATGATGGGTCTGCGAAGAATGTGTGCAAGAACGAAAATGTGGGTCTGCTCAAGGCTGGCCCCGGGCTGCATGGGAGGGAAACAAGAGACACACACAGCAAAAAAGAAACAGCATTTAGTAATCATCAAAGCTTTCTTCTGCTGTACATTCAATATAATTACATCTAAAAATAATGGAGGGAGCTGAGAATGCAAAGGACTGGGATCATGTTGCAAAACAGAGTGTCCTGTACAGCGTGAACCTGCAACGCTGCAGCTCAGAGTATGCCTGCATGCCATTCTCTCTCTCTTTTGCCTTCTCATCTCAGTTGTACCATCTGAATAAGCAGAAAGCAGATTACATAACTACTTTTAAATATATCATAGCTACAATGACATTTCATGTAAAAGAGGGGCTTCAAAGTCAACCACACTTAAGAGATGGGATATATAAAAGCTGATCTTATCCTTTGGCTCTCATCTCTCCGTCACTGCCAAAGCCTCAGATGAGGTTATCACATGGTAGCTTTTGCTGTGTTGTTACACTGTCAGTTGAGTGGCTCTCTGTCCTAAATGCCTGTAATCCCAAAGTCACATGTTGGGAAGGAGTGCTGCTTCAGCAGGCGTGCCAGCCAAGCAGTTGAGCTGTCTGTCAATTTACAACTCCATCTTAGGGCATCAATAATAACTGCTCCTGTCCTCCCTGTCATTCACATGCTCCACCTTCAGCTGTGGCGCCCATTCACCTGACTACAATCCATTTTACTTTCTTACACAGAGGCTGATCAGCAGCACTCCAAAAGCATGAAGACGGTGCAGATACACAGAGTACAAAATTGCTTTCACCTTTTTGTGGCTTTATGAACAAGTGAGCGAGCTGACAGTGCAGTTATGATGTAGTTTCCACATTCAGACTTTTAAACTGCACAGTGCAGCTTTCTCTTCAGTCTACATTTTGTTCCAAATAAAATTGGATTTTGTGTTTTTTCATAAATCTGGTTGAACAGCATCTATGCACGCACGCACGCACGCACGCACGCACGCACGCACGCACGCACACACGCACACACGCACACACGCACACACACACACACACACACACACACACACCTGTAACTGGAGCTCTGTTCATTAAATTACATTTTCATGACTGTCACTACAAGATTGTGGCTTATGCAAATTCTAGTTAAAAGACATGACAGAAACATAAATAAATACCCAACTTGAAATGAAAAAAGAAGTAAAAAACAAAACAAACAAACAAAAAAAAAAAAAGACAATGACAACCATGAATTCATCACACCTCACAAAAAAAAAAAAAATACCCAGGGGAGTTCACTTGTGGTGTTGCAGCAGATCCCTGTTTTGTTTGTCTCCTGCTCTACTAATACATTTGCATAATATAATGCAAATATGTAGTGCATGCCAGGCAAGCAATTTCACTTTTACTGACCAATGTAAACAATGCAAGATCATAAGGAAATACAGAGTAAGGGGAAAAAAATCTTATATACTTATAAATTATTTATGAGGAACGCAATGCATTAAACAGGTGAATTAGACCTGCAGAAACTCACAATGTTGGAGAGAGTCACTGACAGTAAATATATATTACTGTGTTTGTTTACAAGAAAAGCCCCTAATCTGCCTTCGTCCATTTTATTTTGGTGTGTTGATGGGAATCAAACACGGAGACAGTACACAATTTGTTCCTTCATGCCAAAAACAAGGAGGTGAAGTTACTTCATTTCAAAACGTGGGCTCAACAGTTTAATGGCAAAGTTACACTTACCTAAAAAAAAAAAACAAACAAACTCAGCATGATGTGATTTCTTTAAAAAATTTATGAAATTTTCCATTTTATGTGTGAGAATGTATATTTTGTAACTTCTATACCATCATTAAAAGATTTATAAGAAGCGCAAACACCTACAGAGAGCCCATATCAAAGGAGGAAGTGAGTAAACCAGAAGGAACCTCATAATTACCTGGCTGGCCAAAGACAGGATGAACGCCCAATCCTCCTGCCACTGTTCCTCTCTCAGGGAGAAATGCAAACCGAAGCTCTGCGAGTACCATGACTCCCATTCCTTCCAACGTGTGTAAAACCTGGACAAAGTCACATAAAAGATCATTTTTCAAAGTTTGTTTCAGTCAAATTTTGGATTTATGTAATCCTGTTTATATTGTAGTCCTCCTATGGTGGCACATTGCAGTTTATTTATCCTTCTCAGGTAAACTTGAGAAGGGACCTGCACAGACAACGAATTAAAACCAATCACATCATAGAAAACACTGAAAATAGACTGTGGACTCTTAGAATTTTTTAAAAACCTAGTCACACATATTGATTAAAATAATCTACATATGTCCTGATGATGTGTATTGCAGTATCACAACTTTTACTTACTAATCAAACACCCTGTATTTGAATGTGATAGATTTCATGTAAATATCATGAGGAAATGTTTCTATAATCTGGAAGTCAAACTATCAAAACCACATCACTGACTGCAGGACTTTTTAGTGAAGAAGATGTCTTGAGCACATGTTCTTCTTTACAAAAATAAAACATTTTATTCAATATTTTTTTTTTTGAATATGTCAAATCCTGTTTGTGGCAAACTAAAAATTTTCAGGTTTCATTTTCTTCAGAAATCTAAACAGATCAACTTTGTTTTTAAGCTGACGCTTCACAGCTCTTTTTTTGAACATGCAATAGGGCCATCAGAAGTTTTTAGGTGTTAAGTTTCATATTTCACTAATTATTCACGATAAAACAAGTCACATATAGCAAATAGCAGCCAAGTCTTGTGGAATTGTGGAACCACTAGGACTCTGTTTAGGATTGTGTCTCACCAATGGGAGCAGTCATGCAGGCTGTCATGGAGCGTCTTGCGGAGGACTGAGTCCTTGTCGTAGATGCCCCAGGTGGCCTGCAGAACAGAGTCCAGCAGACAGTCTCCGGCTGTGCGGTTCCATAAGGCATACAGACGACTGTCCAGCCGGGTGCCAAGCTCCAAGGACCAGTTGATGATAGGTGACTCCTCTTCCAGCTCTGCACCGACAGACAAGGCAAAATGCATTGAGCAACTTTCTAATCCTGCACTAAAAAGAAGAGAGGAGGGACAACTTCCTTAAATTTTAACATTTTCAAATAACAGAAAAAAGTTTTTAAAAAAATCTTTAATCACAAAAAACTCATAGATGCTGTGGTGACAGTTGGAGGTACACACCTGCTGCTGTCAGTTTTCATAGTGACAAATTACACATTGCAAAACATTTTTCTTTCTTTGTGGAATATAATTAAACTAACTTTTATGAATTCCTCAACTATTTCCAATAGAAACCCAAAATCACAGGGCACCTTTGCTCAGTAATTCAATTTATAGGAGGTTTAAATAGATCACCTGACTCCTCTGGTACTTTCAGTACAACATACAAACATACCAGTATTCCTACAAACATTAACACACAGTCTATGTCATTGGTTAAGTATGTGGGAAGAAAACAAGTGAGCACAAGTGACCTAAAAAGAAAGAGGACAAAAGATGGAGCAGGAGGCAGTGAGGTGGTTGGAGGAAGGAGAATATAGAAGCAGATGTTAGTTTTAGACATGAGTCCCTTTCACAACGAGGCCAGATCGTGAATTGCAGGCATCCAAAATGCAGCATGTCTGAACACAAATGACTGGACGCATGCAGATACAAAATATGAGCATGAATAAATCTTGTGTACCTTTCTGCACATCTCTATCCAACACCTCATCAAACAGCTTCTCTTGGACAGCAGGCGGCAGGTCCTCTATATCTGCAAAAAAATATAGGAGAAATATAATGTTTTCATGCTCATTATAAGCTAATAGTACGCTGCACTAAGGGCAAGAGAAATGCAATAATAATGACACACAGAAGGGATGTTCTTTGCAATTACATTCACTGGCTGACATTTTGTCAATGGCACACTGTAAACACAAGCTCTGTGCACCATGTTGTGTTTCTGTGTGTGTACTGAACTGTGCGCACACAAAGCCAGAACACTGGTGGCCATTCTCTGGCTCAATAGTGAATGGCACTAGCTTTGTCTGAAAGAGACACACAGAAATGGACGGAGAGTGCCTTGCAGCTGGCCTCAAGCCAAATTCAGTCTGCAAAGACATATTTGGCATAGCATGAGGCAAAAAAATAAAAATAAATCATATCTATCAGTGAAGCCTGCATAATCTTTCATCCTAGCAGCACTGGCAGCCCTGAATCACAATACAACTGGTAGCTCAGAAAAGCAAAGTGCATGTCATTTCAGCAAAGACATTATGCCACAGGGACAGGACACTGAGCCACTGTTTCTGTGAGCTATGCTGCACAACAAGGCTGGGCATCATTCTTCCAATTCTCCAGTGAGGGGGAAAACACACACGGATCTCACAGTGAGATCCTGCGCATTCAAATTATTTAGAAGAAAATTATTCAAATGAGTATGAAAAAGAACATAGAGTACAAAATTTGCAAAAAAAAAAACAACTTATGTTGTTTTGTGTGGCTTTCATTGAAGAAGAATTTTTTTTCTGGCAGTACAGGTCAATAAAGTCAAATGTATACAGGGATAAATAGTGATGGTGTTGGATTATACATTCAGTGTGCATGAAGTTATGTTTCAAGATGTCACAGGTACCTGCAGGCAGGGTGAAGGTGACCAGGTCAGTGAGGAAGTAACAGGCGAAGTCTCCTTTGCGCTGATGTAGTGAAGCTGCAATTTCCCTGCGGATCTGCTCCGTCAGCTCAGGACACACCATGGAGGGGATGCACTTAGCTGCCTGCTGGCTCACCTTAATACATACAGATCGTGTTTTCATTAATTTCCCCCTGACACACGGGAAGCACAATATTTTATTATACAACCCGTTTCTTGACACCATCACTGGGGGGACTAGAAAAAGGGCTCATTTGTCATGTCTTAATTGATGTGAGCATAGCACTCTCTGTAATATCAAATAAGAAACGATCACCCATTAAGTACAATATTGTATGTATTTTGTAAATATGGAGTCTGCATTCACAGTGAAAACACCATCTTTCTATCAAACCATAGTGATTTGCTTCACCGCACAGCCCTTTGTGACTCCACTAATTGTTGCTTGCCCTCCTTGCAAACCGCATCAGCTTGGTGGCATCAGGTCCATTAGGAACCAGTGACAGGACTGCAGCCAGGCTAATCCTCCACCTAATCCTCAGAGTGCACTTCCGCTGTAATTATAGGCATTACAGGCATCTGCTATATATCGTCTACTCTGGCACAGAACAATTATAGGCTGATGTGGGTCAGAAGAAGTCTAGAATAGCATCAAAATTACAGGAGTACTCCTGAGTTGAGTAGATGAGCAAAATGTTGTTGGACTTTTAATAATGCCTTTTAAATTAGATGGTATACTCTACTGATTCTACTTTGTGTATTGAAGGGTGCCAGGGGTTTAAATAAAGGGACAATGTGCCTTAACTCTTATTACTTTATTGTACATTTTGAGTCCACTGGCCACAAAAGCTTTAACTGAGGCAAAGTGGTGAGGACTAGCAAAAATAGATGCTAAGGGATGTGTCTCAACTCGTAGTACTTTGTGGGTTTGCTTGATATGAAAAGCTTAATTTTAATGAATGCTAACCTCTGTTAGCAAGATGGCTAACATGTCCTGCCTCTGGAAGCGAATAGCCAGATGGACCAGGGTGAAGCCCACATCAAACGCTGATGACCTGTTGAGGAGCTGCACCTCATCAGCTGTGAGCTGCCGGGCAATGTCGCCGCCGGACGACTTGTAGGCTTCCACTGCTGCCAGATCTCCTTCCACGACGCCTGCAGCAGAGGGAGGAAGGAAGGTCAAAAATAGGAAACAAACATTGGCAATGGAATATAAAAATGGATCAGGGCCTCAGTATACTGGTACAGTTGCTTTTCCAGGAATTCATGTACACAGACTATTGAAGTTAGATGAAGCCGACACGCACACCACACTGTTTACAATATATCTTTAAGGAACAAAGACCAGTTGGTGTTCAAAAAAAAGACTCCGCACTCAACAGCTGTCTAAACCTAAACTGCAAGTCTGCATACAAACCCCTACTTTCATTGCAAGGCATATTCACTCCGTTTATTCTGCATGCCACATATTACAATGAGGAATGAAGAAAATACCAGAAACACGTCACTTATCAGAGAGTGCATGCAACAGCATAACAAAAAACATGAGAATAGACTATGGAGTTAAATAAACCCCTATGTAAACATCAGAGCCTTTATGCTGGTAGTTTTGTACTGCACAGTTAGATGAACTAGGTATTAGGAACTAGATATTAAACTGGCCAGCAGGTGCATATGAACCTATGATGCCAAATACTGCTTTTTTGAATTTAGACAGACATGGGAATCCTTTTAAAACAGGCCTTTGCTCTGTAAACGGATTGGAGCAGCTCCAACTCCATGTCCTCGCTTGTAATAGAAAGAAGATGTAACAGACAGCTTGCCTTGTTCAATGAGGGAAGTACAAAAATATCCATCAAACTGTGCAAACTCATCATTCTGTTCTTAGTCACAACCAATTAATATCTAAATCTGGGGGGAGAGATTAGCATGGTAAATTCAAGCTGAGGAAATGAGTTCAATGTAAAAAAGAAATCAGAGCAGGCAGAACCAGATGACCTGTAGATGTTGCCACCAGCTAACCCAGTGTGAGAACAGTTCACACTGTCGCACTACTACACGGCAGAACAGACAGAGCAGTGTAGCTTATGATGCAGAGCTATCAGAGAGCTGAGTCAGACAGAGGACAGTCTGTGCAGATTAACGTCCTCCCCCCTCTTTTGGACCTTGTGGTCTCAACATCTGTCGTGAGCGAAATGAGCGGCAGCCTCATGCGTCATGATGTGCTCTCTGGCAGGGCAGAGGACAGTTACCTTTAGAGCACCTGGATTTGAAGAAGTGCCAAGAAGGCCAGGTGTCCTTTTTAGACATGCTGGGTGTTATTTTGCAAGCACAATTCCATAAATAGATGTTAAATGATTTGGCTTGCACTGCTGCCATGCTGGACATCATATAAAAAAGTAAAAAAAGATGAACGGTTCTGAAGGTGAATTTTGGTGGTAAAAACAAGATTCCTGATTCATAAAGCATTCCCACAGTGAAAATGTCAAAGAAAGAAAAAAGCCAAAAACTAATGATGGACCAAAAAACTGGAAAAAGATGACAGTGGGAAACAAAATAAACATAATGTTGAATATATGTAATAATATTTATGCTAAATTTTAAAATAGGTAACGCTTCAAATATGCTGTGAAAGTTGATTTTCAGTCCCATTTCATTTCACAAATACATTTTTTGACCATTATTTTACTTGTCAAAAGCATGCTAGAGTTCCTCGGGCTAAATTCTCATTTACTTACTGTCACATTAGTATAATGGGTAGATTAATTCATGATGAGAACTTTACAACAATAGATAGTGTCAAGATTTTATGCTAGAATCAGTCACAAAATTAGTAAAAACAGCCAACCAATTTTTGACCTAAGGACAAAGTCTGAGTGAAGGCAGATCCCTGATCCCTGTAGTGTGCCATCAGTCCCTCTTGTCAAAATTACCTTTGCACGTCATGCAGGTCGGGAAAAACAACAAGCTAATATTAGTCTTATGTTTACTGCATGGTCTGAAATGCTTGTCAGGCAGATCAAAACCAGAGCCACAATAAACTGCAGTATTATGACATGGTGAGCATTTGGAAAAACATTAATCATGTGTTCGTGTTTGAAGCAATCACATAATAAACATCGTCACTTTACAGCCAAAACAGAGCAAGCACTGTGAACAAAGTGATAAAAATAATTTTAGGTATCATTTTTTGAATTGTGAGCTGCTGAAGCTTTTTCTTATCAGATAGAAATTCAGCTGATCAACAACATCATTACCCATGCCTGAAGGCAAAATAGAGCTCCACCACAATGTTCCTTTTTTAAAAATCACATGAATCACACAAACTATACAAAACATCATCAAGAGCAAAATCAAACAATGAGCATAAATATTTAAATAAACCAACATTAGCTGGAATTTCAAGACTCGGCAGTTTCAATCTTTGAGTAACACAAAAGAACAATATTTCACAGAGTCTGCTTCCTTTTGTGGGAAAGTAGAATCAATGGGATCATCTGATTTTAGCCAAATGCAGAACTCTGAAAAAACATTACACTACAAATGTGGGGAAACACTACAGCAAACTGAGATCAAGTTGTGAGACCAGAGGAAGTGTTTGGCTCGTTCATAACGTGCTGCTCAACTTGGGAACTTCCTCCCTCAACGAACACTTTGAAGAGCACAACTTTAGCACAGGCACGACAACTAGAACAACTCAGCTGACATAGCATGAATCAAAGTCATGGCAGGGGCAAAAATTTAAATTTAAAAAAGGTAGATGTACATGTAGGGCATAAGTGAGAAAGGAAACTCTCCCTCTGTCACCTAGGAGCAATGTTTTCTATTCCTCAACAACAAGCTCAAGAGGGCAACCAGTGCAAAGGTCATTAGGACTTTGATCATGTGCTGCCTCCGTGCTTTTTTTGTTGACTGGTGTTCATGTCTCATCAAGGCTATTTTTGCCTCCTAGGGCCCCCTGCTCAGCACATAAGCACCACTGTTTACAGGGTGTGTTGACTGCCAGCCAGGAGAGCCTCTGGCCTGCAGGATCCACTCTCCCTACACTGCCCAGACGGCTCATTCATCCCCACCGGCTGGGAAGCACTCACACCCTCTCAGTTTCTCAAAGACTCCCTCTCAGTGGCACAGCAAGGACAGCTAGGGATTCATTGATGAGTTGGATCAAATTCCCACAAGCCATTTAGCTACACATCTTTATTTTGATGCCATTCTGTATCATTTATGCTTTATGGATGATGAGTATCATCTCACTACAGTGGATAGTTTCCACCTGACAGCACCACCTTGTGAAATGAAAGATGTCTCACAGAGCTTGCCATGTCCACGTTCTGTGCTCTAATATTTGGAATCCAAACAATGAGACAGTGTGTCATTCATTAATAAAAGCACCAAATGGATAACAAAACGGTGCAACCTTGGCCCTCGTGGGGCGAGGCACCATCTGCACTGTAACAAAATAGAACTAAGCGCAAACTAAATGTTTGGCCTTGGGGACAAAAACAATCAGAGTGTTGCCTCCGACTGGAGCAACTCACTCTGTCATTATTCAGCGTGACGTCATGGAAGGAAACAAAAAACTGGTGTGACAATAGATATGTTTTTACAGGGAAGAAAACTGGGACATGAGCATGGATTCCTTGTACCAATGAGGCGATCCAGATGAGCTACATAGAGAAAGCTAAGTATTATCATATAAAATCCAAGTACAAAGACACAATTTGTCATTACTTCATGGGATACAATACAAGTAAAGAAGATAAAAATTCAAGCTCCATCCATCTATCGTTTTTATTACTGCATAGTTTTTTTTTTTTGTAAATTTGTTTTGTCTTGACCTAATCTTGAAAATGACATCACAAGCTCTCAAGACTGAGGGTAGTATCGTTAAATGAATTGTTTTGTACAATGAAATGTGTTAAAACCAAAATATATAATTTACAATGATAGAAACTACTGAAAATTGCTTGATATATTACCATAATTGATGTTGATTCATTTTTCAGCAGATCATTAATCATTTAGTCTCTTTAGCCCACATATGTGTGACATGCAATGGCATTAAAACTCACCAGCACACGCATTGAGGAACAGCCAGTCTGTTTTCCTCATTCTGTTTCTAATCTGCTTTAGCTTCTTAAAGTCGATTTCTTGCTCCTCTTTGCTACTCATGGCTGCAGCTGCGAGCTCTATCCTCTGGAAGTCCATTTTAACATTGTCTTCCCTCTTAGGCATTGGAGGTGACCTCCTTTGCCCTGGACCTCCACTGCAACTGCCCCTCCACCGAGCTCTGTCCTGCTCATTGATCAATGGTGACGGCTCCACGGACTCTGCCAGCTCTATGGCTTCCTGGTTGTTGGGCTTGGGGTGGTCACACACCACACACTTTGTAGTTTTGGGCCAGTTCTGGTAAGTACAGGCTGTGCATGTCCAGTGCTGCTGGTGGGTGTTAAGTCTGTTTCTGTCATTGTACTCCTCGCAGGTGTCCACTGGTGAGTGGACAGCAGGACGGCAGCCTGCATTAGAGCCTGAAGTCTGGGGGGACTCAGTGGGGCTGCTGGTCCTCGGACGCTGACACAAACACTGTGTGCACCGGATTGACCGAGGCCAGTTCAGGTATGTGCACATCTGGCAGGACCATTTATTGGCAATCTCAGCCATACTGGCTGACCTAACCCTGGGCCTAGCACTAGAGTCAGGGCAGATGAGAAGACTGCTGCCGCTCTCAGTTCTGGGAGGATCCCATTCCACACTGGGATCTAAGTCAGGGCTGCTCTTGTAGGGTTCCTCCGTGATTATGGGCCCCATAGACCTTTGTGCACGGCACATAGTGCACTTGATTGCAGATGGCCAATTTTCATAGGTGCAGTAGTCGCAGGCCCACTTTATCTTCTGTTCCGTCATTGTGGACCGCTTTGGTTGGTCGAACTGGGGTGATAAACACAGTTAGACGTGAGTCATAAACAAAAGTTATGCAAATCATCTCGAGGGTCAGATATGACAAGCTATTAGTGTGTTTTGGACACATAGACTAATTAACAAGTTTCATTCAGATCTTCCAAGTACGTGCTCCAGCAGTTTGTAAACTAAGTTGCATGGGGTCGGGCATCCTCAATGACAGAGGCAGGCTAAAGACTCAGCTGTTGACTAAAGACCACATTATGAGCGTGATAACGGACTGGGCTCTAAACACACATGACCTGGTGGCTCCGCTGCATTACATTGTAGTAATGTTTCAGCCTTTAGTGTTAGCTGGCTAGCTGGCAGGCTAACCACAGAGCTAGCATTAACAGCTACCGTCAATTTAAACAGTTAACGAGCATTTTGTGCAACGTGTTGTCACGTAACACTTCCTAAGCCGGAATATTTGAAGAAAATGTGCCAAACTCTTACCGTTTTTGCGGTTTTGCTGGTTTCCCAAAGTGCTCCTGAAAACCACAACAAACCCTTCTTGTCCAGTCCTCCTCCTCCTCCTCCTCCTCCTCCTGCTCTATCAAACCTTTCCCAATCCGACTTATTTCGCCCCCTTTGCTCTCTCACATTTTTACCTTTCTGGACACATTAACTTCTCTCAGGGTAAACCACACCTGGGCAGAGCCTGTGTGCTCCTCGATTCATGGTATAAATCCGCGACTCTCCATGGTTTACATTGCCTCCGTGTTGTTTAATGGCGGCGACAGTGAGACAAATGAGTACCAGAGCCAAAATAAACGCTAGACTGCTGACGTCACAATCATCTGGCTCAGCGCGCAACCTGATTGGACGAAAGGCTGGACTGTGAAGCTTTCGGAGCTATCGGAAATATTACAACCTCAGATGAAGGGAGTCATAACATCGACAAAAGTGGGTGATTCAAAAGTGTCTTTAACATATTGATCGAATAATTTTATATGTTGACCAAGAATTTTTGGTCTTTATTCGAAAGTATGACATATTTACTTATATAAAAAATATAAACACAAACTTCTGCGGCAGTTGACCCACAATTGAAAAGTGTCTGAGCTTTGTAGGGACACTAAAAGCGTCACCATTCACTGTGGTTACGGGTGAAAATGTGTCATTTTATAAATAAAATGAGATTTTTATCTCGATATTATCCTTACGTGATTTTATTCTATTATAAAATACTCTTATTCTAAAATATTCTAATGCATTAGTGCATTTGCAGAAAATGTAATCGTGGAGAATTAGTTAGTAACTTAGAATTTATTTCATGCACTCTAAAATAAAATAAGTTTAAGAGATTTACTGGAGGATGAATAAACAAATACATGCTTGTCTTCCAAGATATTATGTTGGGTTATGAATTACCTTATTGACCTTGAGGTTACATCCGTGGGCATTTAAAAATTATTGTGTTTTCTATTTTAATTATATACTTAAACCAACATTGTAGGTGTAGCCCTGTGATTTAAGAATAGTCAAAAGTATAATTAAAATCTTTAATATATTTTTATGTATATTTATATAAAATATTATTACATTTTTTGGACACGCCTCCTGTGTAAACGTCACATCTGAAAACATGGCAGCTTACTTGAGCCGGTTGCACCACATTTCGCTCCACGTTTCTAACGTGGAGAAAATAGCCAACGACCTTGTCTCTAAATTCAAATTCAACTTGTTTGCCACCAGACTGACCGACAGGTCCAGGCAGCTGGCTTTCAGGAAAGGAGCGGCAGTTTTCCTCGTCAGTGAGAGACCAACCCGGAGGAGTCCTGTGGGACTGAATGAAGAGCTGGGCTCCACACACAAGTATCCTCATGTCAATGCAGGGAAAACCAACCGGGCTGATCCTCCGAGATGTTTGTACGATGTCAGCCCACATTACTCAGTGGATACTGTGAGCAACGTGTGTTTCGAGGTGGATGATGTGGAAAGGTCATTCGAGGCTCTTTGCCATCTGGGCTGTAATTTCCTGGTGCCCCCCACCACAGTTCAGGACGAGGGGGGTGTTGTCACTTACTCAGTGGTCAAATCCATTGTGGGAAATGTGTGCCACACAATAATTGACAGGACCAAGTATGAGGGAAACTTCCTGCCTGGGTTTGATGTTGTTGGAAAGGACTGCAGCTCAGAAGAAGAGGACTTGTCTTGTCCAATCACACATTTTGACCACATAACTTATGCATGTCCCAGGAAAACAACCCAGCAGGTCATGAGGTGGTATGAGCAGCTCTTTGGTTT
This sequence comes from Remorina albescens, assembly GCA_034769265.1. Lineage (NCBI taxonomy): Eukaryota > Metazoa > Chordata > Actinopteri > Carangiformes > Echeneidae > Remorina > Remorina albescens. The sequence goes on from CM068480.1 coordinate 5,639,601, forward strand.
CCAGAGGTTTTTCATTGATCGGTGAGAAAATATCAAGACAGTTAAAGTTGTACTTCCTGTTTTGTTCAAAGTGATGTCAACAATTACGATGACTGTCTGCTCTTCTGAGTAGTGAGGAAGATGTGGAGGAAGGTTTTGTCATAAACCAAGAGGGCATCGGACTGAGACTTACTGCCATGGAGTACTGGAAATGCAGCAAAGCAGGCATCGTTCTTCCCTCGGTGAACAAAAAAGAGCCCGACTGCAAGTTTGTTATTGCAGAGTCTCTGCCTGAACAAGGTAACAGCAGCCTCTCCACCTTCAAAGGGATTTAAATTCTGCCGTAATTTGTGTTTTCACAAATGTCAAAGTGCAGTTGTTCTAATTTCAGGCAATAACCAGGTTGACACCTTCTTGGAGGAGCACAGGGCCCCAGGGATCCAGCACATTGGGCTGTACACTAAAAACATTGTTTCAACTGCACATGCAATGGCTGGAGCTGGTGTACAGTTTTTCTCACCGCCTCCCACCTATTACACTAAGGTTTGTCTGACACCTCTAATGACTCTATTATTGCACAATACAACCCGAGTTTTATCCAGCAGGTTGAACAAGATATAACAGCATGTGGAAATAACCAACCATAAAAGACAGATAGGGTCTGTCTTCTGACAAAAACATAGCAGAGCTGCTCTGTGCTCGTGGATTTGTACCTTCACCATGAAGAGTTGATGCACAGGCACAATCCAAATTACAGTAATCCACCAGCCGCTCATCCTTTCCGTCAGAGGATATAAGGCTTTGCAAAGATTTTAGATATCTTGGAGTGTTAAACAGCTCCCAGCTTCATTTCCTGTAAATCCAACAGAAAACACTAACTTGGCATAAAAGTGAATAAAAAAATATTTTTTCTTTGTCTTTGTTGTGTTTTCTGTATATTTTATTACTACATGTGGTGGTATGGTCTTGTATCTATCTCTTGTGTCTGTGACTGATAATTACATTAGATAATACAACATATGTGGGTTGCATTTGCAAACATATTATCTCCTGTGATGTTTATAAACACCTCCACCTATGTTGTTTGTATGGTGACAGGTGGGAAAACAGCAGGAAATAGAGGCGGCAGGACACAACCCCCAGATGCTGGCGCAGCATGGCATTCTCCTGGACACAGACCTGTACCAGGATCCCTTATCACAGAAAGCATCCAGTGAGAACAGAAGGTGAGAAGCAATAAAGAACCATAAACCCGTCTCACAAATGTCAGTGTTGTTTTTTTTTCCTCTGGTATACAGGTTCTTGCAGTTGTAAAGAATACTAGTGAGGGTTTGCAGCAATTTCTTTACTGTTTGGGATAATAAAATTTGAGCGCCTCCAAATGCTTTTTTTTTTTTTTTTAGCCAGAATAAAAACACTATACCCTATAAGTTATAGGCACATAATCACAGTCAGAGCCTCAGGGGAGCCCAAGTTGTTATATGTTTGTTTTCTTAGTCAAAATGACACATTTTATTGGAGGGTACAGTAGCAGATCCTCGCCGTGTTGGAATATGGAAAGAAAACCTCAGGACATGTTTCAGCTTGATATAAAAAATGACCGAAAGAAACTGTGACAAATTCCATCCAGCTATGAAACAGACAGAGTGTAACCCAGATGTGAGGTGTAACACCAAACACCTTACCTATTTATGGTCTTTTTCCAGATACCTTCTCCAGGTCTTCACCAAACCCATCTTTGCAGAGGATACCTTCTTCCTTGAGCTGATAGAGCGAAGAGGGGCGACGGGTTTTGGTGAGGGAAACATCAAAGCGCTGTGGAGGTCGGTGCAGGCCTACATGGAGAATGAGAGGAGGGATTGTCAAAGAGAGAGATCCCCAAAAACTGTTCACAATGCTCAGTATGAGTCATTTTAGGTTGTCAGATTTAAAAAAAAATATATATATATATATACTAATGATATATCAATGTGATGGTATGCATTTAGGTAACAATTATTTAAAATGTGTAAACAAAGTTGTAAAATATTTATAGAGGAGTATTTCTATTTCTATTTCATTGGTGGATTTTGTGCTAACTGCACAAGTAGAGCTTATATATTGTATTAATATAATTTAACATGATTGAACGGACTAAAACATCGTGGACAAATTGGTTCAAAAACAGATGTACAATGCTTGAAATGTGACAACAGAAATAAACTTGCTGCAGCAGTAAAAGAATGTCTTTGTTTTTGTTGTCAAAAGACGCCAGAAGAACGGCTCTTCAGTAAATCTGTGACTCACAGCAGACTAGCAAAACCAATTACTGTCCTCAAAATAGTGTGCATGAAGTTTCTTCGAATACATGCAGATCGAATATCATAATAAGAGCTCTCAAAATTTCATTGGTCATCTTAGATAAACATCACCAGGGGTGTTGTTTTACTTTTACTTCAGTAAAGAATCTAAGCACTTCCTCTTTTATTATATTATTTTAAAAAAAATATATATATATATAAATTACTTTGGTAACCAGTTGATTTTAGTAATGATTCTTTTTATGATGCTGTATTGCTGATTTACGATCCATAAAATATGCAATGAATATCAAATATTCATACCATTGTTCATATACAAAGAAGAAGAATTGCGGCCATTTTATCATTAACTACAGCAAAGACCTCATGAAATTTCCCCCAACACTATTTAAATTGCAAATGTTGAGGATTATAAGTTATTTTTATTGGTTTGCTTATCATATAAACATTATATTGACTGTTCTGAACCGAGCTGCTCTTTTTGCCAAATAACTTACTCATACAGTCACTCACAAACCGTTACTGGGAGAACAGCTGCACCTCTTTCAGATCCTGTGAAGGTTTTAGCAATGTGCATGCTTTGGCAAAAACATGGCTTTAGAGCCTCTTAGAAGGGATCTTCAAATCCACAGAGATGTGCCAGTTCAATTAACTTGGCTATAAACATTACAGGCAAGGATTAGTGGGATAGATGAGAAGCAGTAAAATTTAGATGGCATTCCACCAAAGCCATATGGTCTTTTTATGTCCTCACTGTAGTTACAGTATCCCATTGAGTAATGTTGGAGAATAAAATCAAAAAAAAAAAAAAAAAAAATCAGTTTGTACATACGTGTACTTCTGCATTTTGACAAGTGGTGTCAGTGTTTTTCTTTTACTCAAGTGTCACCCTCTTGGCTAAAGTAAACTTTTACAGTTGACTGTATCTGCGATTTGTGCCCAATTTACAGAAAATTTCTAATCCAAAGAATGGCTAACAAACAGAAACTACATATAGGATAGCCTCTTTCTTAATTCAGTTTTGGAAGTGATTTATGGACAGATTGCATTTTTTGAAACTACAAATTAAAAAAACAAATAAATACTTAAATCTGAAATCATAAATTGGGAGTTTTGTTGAGGGTGTAGAAGATTAACTGTTCATTAAAGTTGAGAAGCAATGGCTCCTGTAACAGAAGCGCTTCAGCCATCTGTCTGCAGCCAGTGTGAAACACAGATGGCTTTCAGCATTTTGCATGGGGTGTTAGTACTGGGAGCTGGAAACTCACCTCCTATTTACTGTTTACCATATGGTAACAACAATTACATTAAGAAAGTCAGAGTAAAATGTCTGAAGAAAGTTATGCACTTCAGTTATAATTTCTTGCACTGAGATTGGTATATACTGCCCCCTATAGTTTTGACAGTTGCAACACACTGTCAAAGTTTTTGAAGTTATTGACTCCTACTTATTTATTATAAGCTGTTTTTATCATCTGCCCTGAAAGAGTCATCGTGCCTTTTAGGGTAACAAAACACAACCAACAAACTTTCTTATGCCATGAACTGAAGGGGTTTTAGTAAAAAAAACGTGATTCCCCAAACCTGTAGCCTATATAGTGCTACCGGCAAATCCTCTGTGCTCTTTAACACAAAAGGCAGACAGTCTGAAACTGAGGAGGACAGTACGACAGTCTGACAGTCTGGGGGAGATTAGAGGCACACAACAGATGTTACCCCTTGATTAACAATACTGTCTGCCAGGGGTGAGCCTCAGCTCCCCACCCTTCTGAGGCCCCCTGTGTTAACTTCAGGCCCCAAAAGATAAATCAGCTTACTCAGTATGATGTTGTTGGGTTTTATCAATATTTTCAAATACAGAAAAAGTTCAATAACCATAATTTGGCTGACATTGTGTTTATGATGTATCAATATAACCATATGAAATACAGGATTAACAATATTAAAATGTGCACACACATAAACAAACAAAAAGCTGCTATTACATGTGACAGGGAACTTGCATGGCGATTAACAAGTCAGGGGAGGTGATTAAAAGATCTCAAATATCTATTTATTTGTTTGTAAAAAAAACTGTCCCTTGCTCAAGCTTGCAAAATGTAGCCAAACACATTTTTTCCACAGGACAAAGAGGACAAATCTGTATGTGGTGAACAGATTTGAAGTCCTTTGAAGGTAAAAAGCTCTGGAAACACCATCACTATCCTAAGTGATACTAATATCATATACCAGTTACTACACTGTAATTGAACTCAGTGTGAATCTACACGCACAACCAAATCTGCACAGTGATATAACAATTTAATACACAGCATGCCGATGTAAGTAAACATAAAGCCATAAATTACTTCCTGGAAGAAAGAACATCTGTTTATAATGAATATATGAATTTATTTAGGACTGACTTACTATACCAGGACTGAGGGAGGGAGGAAGGGGGGAGGAAATGTACATATAACACACATCTCTTTCTTTCTCCCTCTATGTGACTCTCTAAATCACACACAGTTGGTTGCCAAGTTATCGTGTTACACCACTGTACATTGTGAAAGTGCCTTGTCTGTGTGCACAACTCAAAACTGTGATTACTTTTCATTACTGCAGGGCGGATCGTACCATTAATCACGACAGCAGGGGTGGTACGCGCGCAACAACAACAACAACAACAACAACAACAACAATAACAACAACAAAAGAAGTCCCACGGAGATCCACATTTAACTTCTCGACTCCGACTAAAACTCGGAGCGTAAATCAGGCAAGAAGAAAAGAAGAAAGCAAATAATTCACAGAAACGGAAATATCTGTAAATAAATGAGTCCGTCAGGAAGCCCCCCCCCCCCCCCCCCCACACACACACACACACACACACACACACACCCATGTGGAGGTGGTACGGCTCGTGTACGTTGTCACAGGCTCATTAACGTGCGGGCTCGCACTGCAGTGCTGCGTGATGTTGTAGTTGTTGCGGGACGTGGAGTGAGCCGCTCGTCCTGTTTCCTGCCTGCTCCTCCTTTTAACTGCTAAAAGCTATAAAAACAACACGAAAAAAAAAAACAACAACAACATGGTCCGGAGAAACTAACTAACCAACCTCTGAGGGAGACCCGAGGAGCTCAGCGTGATGCTTGTGAGTGGTAGTTTTTCTTATTTAAAAAAAAAAAAAAAAAAGTCAAATAATAAGTTTGTGTGCTGGCTAAATGAGGAGCTGTGGACAGTTTGTGTAAAGTGTGATGCCCTTTTTGTGTTTTTGTTTTGTATGAATGCTGATGTTCACGCTGACAGACGTAGTAATGAAGGTCTAGTAACACGGTTAAGCACTGTGGATACTTCACACAGCTCCTGTTAGCTTAGCAACTTTTTCCTCTTGTGTATTGGATTAGCAATGCCCATTTTGTTTAGTCTGGGTCATTGCTCATCACTCAGTTGGCTGTATTATATTTGTAGTAGCATGCCACAGACGAATTAAGACACAGCAAGCTGAAATTTTGTAAGGGAGGTTAATAACACAAGTGTCAAGAGGTTAATGTAAAGGAGCATTAACCAGCAGCAGAGTCTTACATTAATCCTCTGGTTAACCACTTTTCGATGTGACCACAAAAAGTTTGTCAGACTTTTTTGAAGTGACAATAAGTCAGTCGACCGAGTTAACCATGTGTTTCTTTAAAATTCACAAGGAGTTACTAACTTCCTTTGATCAAAACCATTTTATGTGATTCACCCAACTTTGAAGTGCAAACTGGGTCTTTCTCTCATGCAGGCACACATGACCAAGCAGGCCAGTGTTGTCTGGTGGGACATGTGCAAGAACTTTTTTAATGCATTTATAAACCGGCACAGGACAGGACGCATGCCTTTGTGCCTGGTGCCACATTACGACGACTTTGTGACGACGTAATTCAAAATCAACTCTCTTGGAGCTTCTTTCTTGTGTGTCACAGTTTAGGCCAATGCAGAGGAATGTTGTTGTCTTATCTCTATCTCGCCAACCTTTCCCTCAGGTATGAAGACAGGGTTGGCTGACACTCAACCCAACAGATTCTGCAATTTAAGTGCTCACCGCTACTATAAACACAAGTGCTTGTTAAACCTGAGTTGAGTGTCCCATTGCCATAGTTATGACTGCTAAAGTTCATGAGCATCTCGAATATGCATGAATTATGAGTTAGAGAGAGAAGGGTTTACTCTCAAAGTACAAATGTTTAATTTTGCTTTTTGAGCATGCAGATTTCATATTTTATCATCAGCAGCTTGTGGCCTTTCTCTCAAGTTCAAAATCCTGTTTGCTCTGTAGCCTGCGTGTAACATTCTGTGAGCTCCCGTCACACCAATTTCTTTGCCAAACTCATTTCCCTTTCATGAGGGATTTTGGAAAAGGGGTTTAAGGGACTGTTTGTGCTGGTTACTTGGACAAGCTCAGTATTCAGGACCTTTTCTTCTGAAACTGAGAGGCATCCACCTGGAGGGCTGGCAAGCTCATCTGAAAAACTGTTGAACAGTTTTAGCTCAAGTACAAAAGGGGCTGTCTATCAGAGCTTGCAGATGATTCCTTTTTTTTCTTTTTGGTATCACTGAAAACATTTAGACACACATTGAGTTGTTTTTTTTTTTTTTTTTCTCGTAACATCCTGTGCAGTGTTATGCTGCTGGTATGAAATTGTTCAAAAACTTATATCTCATTGTATCATGTATATATGGCCAGTCAAAAAGAAACATGGGAGATGGATAAATTCCTGCATGTAAGACTTGAGTGCTCTTTCACATTCACTCTGAATTTTGATTGAAAATTAATAGGGCTGTGTCCTGTGGATGGGACTTACTCTTATTTCGGTCCATTAACATGCAACGTTATTCTGCTGTGGAAGTAGACGGATGTTGTGTCTTCAACCCTTTGTAATTAAGAGACTTTGTTAGATTTAGCATTCAAGTGGACAACATTTCTCTCCAACTTGGACAGGTTTGTTGAAAGCCTCGATTAAAAGAGCTCAACAAAGCTCTTGTTCTGAACAAATGTATACAGTGCAAGTGATTATGTATGAGATAATTAAACAGCAGGCCTGCTTTAAAATGTAGGCCTCCTTGGCTGCCATGCATAGCCATGCTGAGCCTTTGTGTTTATGGTAAGTGGGCAGCTGCATGCTTGTGAGACCTTGGCTGTACCCCAGGCCCTCAAATGAGCCTGATAACTACTATTGAAGCCTCCCGGCCATGCTCATTTCTGACTATTCACTCTCTGCTTAGAATGTAAAGGGCGCCTCCTGTTTGACATTGCCTAATTTCTGTGAGCATGTGGACAGCTGTGGGCTAGCCTGCGCCCTACACTGAGTTTCATAAATTTCTTTTCAGTCGGTCAGCCCTAGCAAAACTTGGTGGCACCTGCCTTTTGTGGAACCTAATTAATGACAGCAACAACAATGGTCCATTTAGGATTCAAACATCTTGAATTTTCGCTACAAATATGACGCAATGGTGCCACAACATAAGCAGAACTGGTTTGTCAGTTTTTCAATCAATTATCTGGGCTTCATGTTCCCTGCATGTCTGTCTGCCTTTTGTGACATGATCTGTCAACACAACCACCATTATGACATGGGAAACTGCTCAAATGTGCTTGAGTCCAAATATGGATTCTGCACAAGCCATGCAACTCACAGAACTAGGCCAACAGAGCCAACGGCCTGGGGAAACAAGCTTTTTAGGAACATGCATATTTTCTCCCAAGGAATCTTTCTTTGGAAGGGGACAGCTAAAATTTTACCCAGCATTCCTCTCACAAGCAGCATGGTGATGGAGAGCAGCACAAATCCCTTAGTTAGGTTTCAAATCGGGTGGTCTGAGGTGCTCAGCAGATGCTCGGATTACTGAGACGGCCACAATCCTGGGATTGTTGAAACGCAGACCCAACTGCCATGCATGGAGGAATGTCAAAGGAGGATGTCGAGGAATGCAACTCAAAATTTAACTTTTGTATCAATTTATACAGAGAACATAAAAGATTTATAGAAAACTTTTTACAATGCAGATATTAGACCCAAAGGGATCCTCCAAGTAGTTACTAAATTTACATTATTCAGTAGCCTTTCTCATGTGCCACAATGATATAAAATAGTGCTTTCCACCAGCTGTTGCACCAGTGCTATAAAATAGATTAGCACTAACTGTGATTGTCAGTTAGACACAAAGCTGCCAAATCCTTATGTAATGTTGACCTAACTCATGGGATTACAGTCTGAGCAACGTATGGAAAAGCTGCTCTAATTGAGAAACAGAGCTTTCATGGCTGACCACAATCTATTGTAATGACTTAGCTGACAGGTAGTAGTCTTTTTTGGACTGGACTGCAATTTAAGAGTCTTAGAAAAATGTAATTTATGGTAGTAGCGTTCTGGTGTCTGAACTTCAAGAAAAAACAGAAGCACAGTCTGTTCAAGCTCCTCAAAACTCAAAACTACATTGCCGGTGTTGGCTTTATATTCAGCCCAGTCATCTCTGTGGTTTCCTCTCTTGTCCTATCTAGCACTCATTTAGGCCATGTGATAGCTTGCTACTTCTGACACACCAAAGTAGCGATGATTTAAAGGCTTTTGGTAACCACAAAGGAAGCATGGCGTCCCATCAGCCCGTCCAAGGCAGCGTTATTGTTGTCTTTTAGGAAGGCCTCTGTCACTGCACTGCCACTGTCACTTTGTTGCAGTCAGTCAGCAGCCTTTTTTTTTCTACATGTGATGGAAACGTCCTGCGACCTACTTCCCTTTCTCAGCGATTAGACTTTTTAGTAGTCATGGTGGTTGCTGCTTCAAAACAGATAAAGAGCTCACACTCGTTATTGCATATAGTCCAAAGCATTGGCGCGTTGGGCGTTTCCATTACACATCAGATGCAATACTTTGGGACTGCTTTTATGTTTGGCATACAGGTTTGTCTGCACAAGCAAAAACAATCTACCCTCTGCCAGCGCTTCTCAACATGTTTGCTATTCACAGACTCAAGTTTAAATACATTTCAAAAGCTGAGGGGCAAGGTTAGGCTTCTATAACTGTGCGTACAACATATGTCATGTTGCCAAGGAATGTTTATAATTACGGTTTAATCTCTCCCATTCAAAGTTCAGATTGATGGCATAAAAATGAAATGCCTGAGCATGAGCAAAATGATGAATTATTGCATTTCCCTGTAACTAAATATGATGAATGATGTTTACAGTTTAAAGTTCAAATGCCAGTGTTGTTGACTTTTCCCATTTTTCTTGGGAATAAAAATAATTTAGTGTCCTTTTTGTTTGGGTAAACATCATGTTAAAGTACTTTTTTGTCTTTGCCAATTTGATTTCTGTAGGCAAGTTTTTTTCTTTCCTCTCTGTGTCAATGCCATCTGCATAGATCCCAGAGCCATTAAGGGTGATATATAAACAACTGTTTCCTCTACGCCAGCACGCCCCGAGTTATCTCTGCTGTGAAACACAGATCTGTGTGGTTAATGGTCACGCACAGTGGCCTGCCCTAGTCCAGCCCCAAGCTTTGATTTTTTCTTTTCTATTCACAGAGGCCATAAATTAAAGCTGCCACACGTCCTTGAACCGTGTTGATCTCCTTGTAGAACTCAGCAAAAAACATCCTTGTGTTGAAGCTTGTTTTCCTGATGTGATAACTCTTAGTAATGGAAATCATATGCTGAAGGCAAACGCCACCTCCAGTATGTCAGCCCCCTCTGGTGTCTTGTGATGCTGTCCCCCCTCCTTCCTTACACTCACACACACGGTCCACCCCACCACCCTCGAACTCTGATGTCGCCTCTTTTGTTTCCCACGGTGTCTCATCTTCTGCACAGACTGCTCTTTTGTTTCACATACACCATCTCTTTCTGTTTCCCTCTTTTTTTCTGCATGCAGTTGTTCTGTCATTCAACCAGACACTGTCTGACCTTGCAGGCATCATATGATCATCCACTGCACATCCACCGTCACCCTACCTGACACGGGGGACCACGCTTTTGCTGCAACCGATTTACAGTAGCTTCCATCTTATTTGAGTAACATATATCTGAGTACTTATGTGTGGAATCCCTCAGGGGTCGGTTCTACGAACAGTCATCCTCTCATTGTACATACTTCCTTTGCGTCATTGGTTCAGGCACATCAAAGACATGCCGATGATACACAGATCTGTTTCTCTGCTAAAGCCAAGAACCTGAATCATCGGTCCTCCCTCTGATTCCCCAAAACCATTGATTCCATTTATATCCATCACAAACTCCTATAATTTTGCCTGGTAATGTTACTAATGAGTGTATTGGTCTATTTTATTCAGTTATTAAAATCTCCTGCTAAGAAATCTGGTATCATCTTGGATCAGTATATGACATTTGACCATAAGGGTAGCCAGTAAGACCCCTATTGTTATTTTCCCTCATCGACTTCCCTCAAAATATTTAATGAACAACAGACTCCGTTGATACATAAAAAAACACTTCATGACTCTGCCCCATTACATTTCTGATTTCATTCCTCATTCTGCTTCTTGCCCTCAAATCTTGACCTTATTGCTCTAACTGCTAAATAAAATTTGAACCTGCCTTTGGTGTTTTGAGCCCTAACCCTTGTGTCTTTAGTCGCCATCAGACTTGCTGGATTTTTTGAGGTTTTTATATAAATGGCCATCTTTATAAGCAAGACTTTTTATAGACATACATTCCTTTTCTATGTTTTGGTTTGTTTCATTGCGGTCTGTCTTGTCTCACTGTCTTGTATTTTATATTGTAATTTATCACTTTTTTGTGCATATGGGAATAACTTTGTAACTGTTTTAAAAAGTGCTCTGTAAATAAAACATAATTTATTGAAGTCAAACTGACACGGTGGTAGTAAAAATCCTCTGTGATGATTATATAGATTTTCATAAGAGATTAATCAGCTGTTTTACTGTAATTGTGGTGCAGCTCTAATGTGAAGAGACTTGTTGTGATAACCGCAAGGTCAGCTATTCCCAGCCAGCCTCTGAGGATTCAATTACACAACTTTGACTTTGCTCTATTCCTCTCTGTGCGCTCCATTGTGGAACACTTTGAGGAAACTCTTTCTCTCAGATGACTGATAATCCTCCACATAGACAAGCAAGAGCAAAACAAGGTATAGAGTTCCACTTTTGGTGACAAGCTGGAGAAAACATGTGGAAGTGAAAATGCAGTGTAATTTTAATTTACAGACATAAGCATGGGCAGTGCCTTGTGTTTGCAAGTGTTTGGTTGCTCACTTGAGAATTAAAGGGTCTTGTCAAACCACTGACCAACTGTCTGTCATTTTTGCAGTTGTTAAAGGCGTTGCTCCTGTGGGGAGATTCAGAAAAAGAGGGCTGAGAGCTGTGTGCCTTTGTGAGCCTAAGGTTTTTTCATTTTTTACAGTATGAAATATGGTAGGTGCAAAATGTACCACGGAAAAGTTCGGAACTTGGCAGAGACCAGAGCTGTGGTCATCTTAACTTAACGACAGTTTCAGTGGACCCTACTGGTCATCCAAAGATACAGACACAGCTATCTCTGCTTTGAATCCTACTTCCATCTTCCCAAGAGGGGGTGTGACTTAAAATGGTCACACTTCTCAGAGCATCGACTCAGAGGTTTTGTTCTCCCTAATCAAGCTTTACTGTTCTCCGCTTATATGGTCAACAGAATGTCAAAAATGTACAGAATTTTAATCTTGTGCTCATCTTTGTCTGTCCGATCAGGATTGGGCCGAAGAGTGAAGCACATTCCTGGAGGAGCTGAGGGCTGCTGTCTAAAGCTTATGAGTAACCAGCCTGCTCACACCATGCCCGCCAAAATGGCCTCCAGCTTCTCTTGCCCTCACCGGAACAATTTGGAACAAGGATGTGTGTTGCCATGGTAATCATTTTCAAGAAAACACTGGACAAGAAGAGTGCCGACGATGTAAGATCCAAAAGCACGGATTTAGGAACGGTGAGGGATTATTTTCTACTTGTACAAGCACTTTTTTCTGCGTGAAATGTGTCATTTTATGTTTACATGTAGCCCTGCCAACAGGCCTCAACTGTGGTTGTCAACAGGGAAGATGACAAGATCCTGCTCTAAAATAGGAAATTGTTGTCGGCCACTGATCGCTCTACAGCAGTTTTATGGCTCTACTTTATTTTCCTATTTTGTCAACTGAATTGGAGCTGAAATTTGACTTTTAGCTTCAATCGAGTCAACTTTGTTGGAAAATTCCTCAGGCTTGCACTACATGGATATTGACAGTGAGGGAAATTAGGGACGTTTTTGTAATAACTACTGATAATTGCATCATAATTGCAGCAAACTGCTGTCATCAGTATGTGTGTCATTTGGTTTTGAATCCTCCACGTTCCATTCGCCTCAATCACAGTAACAATAGACTATTTCAGCCCTACTAGTCCGAGCGACTCTTGACTCATTTGCTAATCAGCATCCTTGCAGCAGAGTTGTTTCTGCCAGCACAGAGTGAGAAAACTCCCCAACTAATATGGGCCGAGTTTGCCCTCTCAGCCACGTGAAATGAAATCACCATGTTAGGGCTGAGCATTTATGGTGAAACTATCTCTTTGTTGATGTCGTGATTTTCATCACTCAACAGCAAAATGAACCCCCCGGGATTGGTTACACATTTGACTTTGCAACGGTGTATGATTGTTTTTCTTTAATTTATTACATTTCTGAAGCTTTTTCTGTGAGTAGTTGGTTTATGGGAAGCTGACACTATGCCTTTTCTACACTCTACAGCTCCAGGCACAAACCATGAGCCAGGGGACTGCACTTTTCTCTTGTGGACTCATGGGTAAGAGTCTTTAATCTTTCTCATCCACATACACATTCGCACATATAAGAACGATATAGACAATTTTAAAAGGAAATGACCAAATAATAATTTAATAATGGAAATTAAGTTAAGAAACTGTTATATATGGAATCACCAGCTTTAAATTCCAATAAAACAAGTGAATTCATCACATTGATGCCAATTCTTGTGAAGTTTAAATCAGAAAAACCTTCCATAAAATGTCTATCTTCTTTTTCTGGGCCACTGTCTCAGCCAGTGTTCTTTATGTCCCATCACAAACTGGACATGACTGTAATTATCTACTTGACTGGTCTATAGCAGCTTTGGGTTGCCTGAAATTGTCAGGTATTCAGTGACTGCAGTGGTTTGCAGAGGCTTGTCGTATTGCAACATTTTGAAGAAATTATTGGCAGGTCAGTCAAGTTGATGCTGAGTCGGGTTGATGGTCACACGGCACTACGTGAGGCAGGACTGGCAGGTGTTTTTGCCAAGGTGTGTTAATGATTATGTGTCACCAGCTGATATTTGTCAGGAATCTTCTACCACTCATGAACGCTTCATAACTCTGGATGTGATGACCACAATTTAAAAATTGGGTTATGGATACAAAGGCCCTTATGCTCCCTGTGTTTATCTTGCTCCAGGAGGACTGTCACTGTATTATGAGTAAACTTAAATGAGAATGACTTGACATTGAGTGTGTAAGACTGGCAAGCCCTGGCAGAGAACAATGCAGTACCAGGAGGTGTTGTTCGTGCCCTCTGTTCCTCCGCCTGCCCATGTAATGTAGATGGTATTTTGAGGATTCTATCTGCAGTGGAGAACAGACCATTTGCATACCAGGAGTGGGCAGTGGCATCAATGTTTTGTATTTAACTCAAGAGTTGACTGACCAGTTCAGTTAGCTGACCCATTGAGCAATTGAAGCTAGTTTCTGTTGAGGCAGTAACAAGTGTTTCTAGGCATAATAATCACAGAGCTGGCACAGAAACTGCAGGTTGTCAGTGGGTCAGATACAGAACTTCTATGGAAACAACAAGACATGATGATGAACTGAAGTCCAAATGTTTATGATGGGTTATTGACATTTTATCAAGGCTTGCTCTGGCAGATATTTGATATCGAGTCAGTTAGACATTGAGCTCTGCTCCCTTTCCCAATCAGCTATCAGACTGTGACAGCCACTGGAGGACATGATTTATTTTTAGTGCCAACTATACAAAGCAATGAGTAATGCCAATATAAAGTACACATGCTGAGAGCAGCACAGTGACCAAGATTGGAGCAGAGCCATGGTCGTTCATGCCTTAAATGGATCTGAAATTGAGTTTGGTTTTTTCTGAGGGAGAGTATAAGTCCTGCGCACTGAAATTTTTTACGCCACTTGAGGTGTAAATATGAATGGAAATAAAATGAAACCCTCAAGCAGTAATGGTGATGTCATTGCTGGTGAGAAATAAAAGCGAAAAAGGGAGAAGTGAACAAACTAAAGCTGCTGGCTTACTTAGAGATTTGCTGGCTAATGCAGGAGTTTCACTTGCTATATTAACAAAGATGATAAATGTATGCATAAAAAACAGCCAAACACAATACTCAATACACAAAGCTGCCTTAGGCAGGTAGCAAGAAAGTTTTTTTAAATGTTGCCCATAGCGCTTGGAATAAGAGGTAAATCTGATATCTTTTCAACAATTTGTGAGATATTGAAAAACAGATCTCCAAACATAAAGTGTTGAAAGAATCCCATTCATTATTTATAGTTTTAAAAAAATTATTGCGAATAGTGCCGCTATCTAATTTTTAAAGTTAAAATAAATCCGTCCTTTGTTGCAGAGACAGGTCGGTGGCGTGAGGTTGGTCACAGCTGTGCCATAAAGCAGAGGCCGGTTGGGACAAGCCTGGAGAGCCTGTGGGACGTCCTGCCTGAGGTGCACAAGAGTTCAGGTCACTGGGATTGGGACATTGGCTCGACCTCAAGCACAATCACCAGCTTGTTGCAGGACCTCAGCCTGACTGAGGCTGCGTCCTCGCACTCAACCGCACCCCCCAGCAAGCGGCAGTGCCGATCTTTGTCTTGCTCAGATGAGCTTGGTGGCTGCCGTTCCACCTGGCGGCCTCAGGGCTCCCGTGTGTGGACAGCGGTGGAGAAGAGGAGGTGCCACAGTGGAGGCAGCGTCCAGCGCAGCAGTGTTGGAAACGCACAGCTTGGCTTTCCTGCCATGCAGCGTAGCTCCAGCTTCAGCCTGCCCGCTCGCTGCAACACCCTGGAGCTGCCCAGCTTCACGCAGCGTCTCCCCTACCCCTCCGCTTTCACAGGTCTGACACCCTCCTCGTCCATGCCCCTGTCCTCTGAGGCCTCAGCGCAGTCCCTCTACCTCTCTCATGAACAGATCTGCCTCCCTGAGCCCCGTGGTCCCTCTCCACCCAGCTCCCCTGACTCCACTCCGGAGCTGGAGCGTCGTGGTGGACAGGGGGGTCTCTCCCGCAGTCGCTCACAGCCGTGTGTCCTCAACGAGAAGAAGATTGGCGTGAAACGCAGGAGACCAGCTGACACGCACAAACAGAGGCCTTCACTTGATCTGGCAAAGATGACACAGGTTGGTTTCAAACAGCAGGGAACTGCTTTACTTAATCAGGCAAATAAACACTGATATACTGCAACCTATGCTAGTTTAGTTTAAAATATAAGAAGTGCATATTCTCTTTAATATCAGTGTGTCATATAATTTACAAATTTCCCCACTGAGGGGCTATTTAAAGATTATCTTATCTTAATTTATAAAAATAGAAACTGGTAGTTGGTTTTTATGTGGTAGTTTTTATTGTCAGCTGACACTAGATGCTCAGGAAGTGGCAGCAGTCACGGCAGCTGGAAGCTCTACTAGATCATCAGTCTCACTAACATTAGCCGGTTACACTCTGTTTATCATCAAAGGGCCCCTACAACAAACACTTCCAACTAAGGTCACACCAGTGTGTCAGCACACCTCAAAGTGTTTCTGCAGGCATGGTCAAGAAATGATGGGGATCATTCATTCATGCAGGCTCTTTCTCCGTCACATTCACTCATATTGGTTTGTATTTTCACTTGCAGAGCATGAGGCCAAGTATGTGCTTTTTAATGTGTTAGTGGAATAAAACCACTGAATTGGATGACTTTGCACTCAAAGGAATGATCTGATGAAACCGCTGACTTGAGTTGAGTCACTTCTGGTGTTGACCATGTTTCAACAGACAGTCTATTATATCTGCATGTCCCAAGCAGCCGTTTGTCTATTTGCCCTCCAAGCACAAAGACACACATAGTAAGTTTCACACGTACACAGAGCTGGACTTGGCCCCCATGCAAAAGTCACTCGGAGGTCAGCTGTGTCTTAATGACAGCGCTACTGTGACACAAGAAGACGACACCACACGCTCCTCACATGGACGAGATCAGGGTGGAGAAAAAGGCTTACTCAAGCCAATGGACAGTATTTTTTCAGAAGGACGTTAGAGCGCTGAAATGGAAGTGGGCAGATTGTTTAAAGCGACCACGACTCTGTCATGTGTAGCTGTGAAGGTTCAGGAAATCTCTGCGGAGCAGTTATTCACTTGTGATGATTGTAAGTGCTGCTTGGCACTCAAATCAAGGGCTCCATCGTGCTTCACACGCATCGACATATCAGAATTCAAAGTCACCTTACTATTCAAAGATTGATCACAGTGCTGAGTGTGTCTGTAAAATGTCCTCTCAACCGCACGCCACAGAGGTGTAGTTTACCCGGCGAGAAATTGCTACCCTCTGTGTGGTTCGTTGCAGCTCCATGAATGTCAGGAAGTGTGGCAGAGGTTATAGATCGTCGCACAGGAGAGATGCGTGTTGGGTAAAGAGATATTGATTTCTGTAAATTCAACTCAGTGGGTGGATCGCTGCCACAAACGGGCCTCATGAGCTATTGATCAGCTTATATTGACGGAGAGTCAAGGTCAGTTTGGATGAGGGGACTTTCTGCTCTTCTCTCTGCTTCTTTAGGATGGGGGTGTTATTGTTGCGGGTAACATGGAAACCAGCAGCATTACGTTGTAATGGGGGCCAGAAAGTCTTTGGTTTAGTTACTGTTGATGCTGTTGTTTTGTTATATCCCTGACTACTCACAGGCTTATCAGTCTGGTCCCATGGTCTGGGCCAGAAATCTGACTGTGGAGAAGGGCAAATGCAGAGGGCAGCAATGTGACACCAGCCTGGTGCTGACAAATGTACCCATTTGACCAGAGCCAAGAAAAACAGCAGGGCGCCTTTAGATGTACAGCTGCCGGTGCAGAGACCTGTCTCACTGCTGGTTGGATCATAACTTCACACTTTCACTCGTTCTCCATACTCATTCATAACTTTGACAGCCTCAGTCAATATATTCGCTTATAAAATCTTTTGATATGTAATAAAGTAATACATCACTGTGAGTGTTATTATGATTATAAAACAACTGAAATGATTAGGACCAGCAGAAAATCTATTTAGCATTTTAAGTAATTTATCAAATGAAATGCTCAACATTTAAACAGCAGAAATGTTCACTATTACTATTTAATAATATTTAAACTGGTAGCACACTAAGTTCTAAATTGTGTAAAGATTTTCTTTCATTTGAAGATTTAAATAAAGGGAGCTTTCATAATTGATTACTATTCATAAGGAATGTAGGAAATAAGAATTGAAAATATTTACCCCTTCTCTTCTTCTGAAAGAAGACACTTTCTGTTATTTCACAAATGAAACAACTTATTGAATCAAAAAAAAAAAAAACTATGTCTGAATCTTTAAACTCTCAGTTAGCTGCAGCCGCAGCTCGAACACTTGGCTGTAAAGCTGCATTTCCAACAGTCCCCTGCTTGTCAAGTATTACATAAGCACACAAGTGACAAGAGGTTTCACAGAGCACCCATTCTCCCGTGTCCTTCTGGCCGAACACCGTAGTGGTCAGGCATGAGGCAGCTGTCCTGCTTTCTTCACATTAGCTCTACAGAATTGGATAAGCCTCTGTCATAAAGCCCCAGCAGGCACAGCTGTCACAGGACATGCCTCCAGCAGTGTTGGCACATGTGGATTTGCCTATGGAGGCTGCGGCCTCTCCCAGATGTATGTGTTCATTGTCTAATGCCAACGAACGGCCAGCTGAGTCAAAAGGCAGACATTACTGATGTTGCCCTCGGGGTATCTGGCCACTTGCTGCCTTGGCTCCTGTTGGACCTCAGATCACACTGCCTCACTCATCCAACTACCAGTTGCTCGAGTATGTAATGTGGGCTAAATTTATTCCCCTTGAATTTTTTGACTTTTTATATTATAGTGGTTGCTTCCCAGTGTCCAGCTCTGACCTCACTGACTCACCCACTCACTATACGAGTACAGAGGAGGAATTGTTTTCATAAGATGGCTGCTTGCATTTAGTTTTATTTGTGCACTAGTAAGTACATGGGTCATAGTCCTGGATGAAGGAAATGTTTTTGATTTCCTCACCAAATATGCTGTCACCATGGAAACTATGGACTCCTACCAGACCAAAGATTTGGCATATATTTTAAGTATATTCTTGTTTTCTTCAGAACATCAATTTTCTGCCTCTAAAAAATGACCTTTCCTTCCTCCACAGAAACTTAGGAATTTCCACAGCGTCAGTTGCCCTGGAATCACAGGCGAAGACGGCTGCGAGTCCAGCCAGGCCCTCCACACCCTCACGAGCAGCTCTCAGCGGGACTCTGGCGACTCATCGGCAAATGAACACGGCTCGGGGGACGCCCAGCCTCAGACCAAAGAGGGTGAGATCAGCGGGAGCGTGCCGTCGGACCCCACGATTGAGGAGGTAGACTGGCGCTCCACAGACTGTGGCGATGTGACACCCGGGACGACAAATTGGAAGGACAGTGAGCCTCTGTGGGCGGGGCTGTGTAGCCTGAGGAAGGACGTGTATCAGCTTGGAGGAGAGCTTGACATTGAGCAAATTGAGAGGAACTGAGCTGGATGGCCTTCCTCTTGGGGGAAGCTAATTTAGAGGACTGAACATGTTATCACCAGGTGGTAAAGTACAGAGTACTGATAGTCTTAAGGACAAAGCAAGTGTAAACCTAATGCAGATCAAGCACTTGGTTTTTTTTTTGCCTCAAGGACAGACTGAGCCGGAGCTTTGTTGGCTCATGGCCCATTTTTGGGGACTTTTTGTTGTAAGAAGCTACTACCCCACTACGCGGTATCTCAACTGTGTCTCAGGAGAACAAGCAAGTCAGGAGGATGGGTTCAAGTGGAGAAAATAGAACTGATAAATATAAACATGACGTATTAATGTTGGCTCAGAGACTGGGGTCTCTCTGTAACCCTGATTACCTTCACTGTACTATGCTTGGAGAGAATTCACAACAGGTTTGTACAAATTCTCTGCACTAGATAGAGTATCTGTCGCTCTGACGTTCTTCAGCAGTACACGGGTACATGATGGACAGAAATGGAGACTACTTTGAGAACTGCTCTTAGTAAAAACCCATCACTTTTACTGGGCAACAAGCTGCACGCACACAACACCTGTAAAGTATATTGAAGAGCTTAACGTTTCCCACATTAACATCAGGCTTCTCTGTGAGATCTATGCTCCCGTGTTTTTGAGATAAACCTTGTGATGCTAATAGCGTTAATATTCTTTCTTTTTACAATTTGTAACTACAAAGTTATGTAAAACTTGAGCATATTTCTATACAAATAAACAGTTTTAAATGTGTCTCTTCAAACTCTATGTAAGTGCTGCACAGCTCCAGAGTACATCTCAGTGTGTGCTCAGACAGAATATGAAGTGAATGATTTATGTGGGCAACCACATGAAGCCAAACAGATGTGAGATGGGGCAATTTTTTGCAAATGGAAAAATAATAGAGTGAACAAAATAAAAATACTGCAGATAAAGGTATTAAACATACTTGAATATTAGTCTGTAATAGTCCAGATATTTAGATGATTAATCAGATGTGAATGTTTTTAGACATTCTTTTCTACTTTCCCTTAAGTAAAGAAGCTGAAGAGACTCCTGCACTAATGTTACCAGCAAAGCACATGCATTTACAACACAGCCATTGTGCGAGACGTCTTTAATGCAACAATGTAGACTGACCCAATTAAGTAGCAGGAAAAGACAATCAGAGCCGTAGTAATGGCACTACTGATGAGCCTGTGTTTGTGTGCTGAAGCGGCGAGTGAGTAGGGAGGACGTAAGGCAGGGGTGGGAAGTCCGGTCCTTTTTTTTTTCCTCCTTCTTTTTTTGATGGTGGAGCTGAGCGGCAGTTCACCCCAGAGACCTCCCTCCCTCCCTGTGCTGGGAAACAAAAGGGGCTTTTTCTCTGAGGAGCACAGTGACGTGGGAGGCGGCTGTGAATGTGGGCCATGTGTCAGGGCTGCTGCTGCTGCTGCTGCTGCGGCTGCTGCTCTATTTGTCTGCTTCCCCTGCCCAATCTGGTGCCTGAGCACACCGTCATTAACTTTTTGATTCACTACTCCAGAACGCCGAGCACCTCTGCGCATTTGTTCGGGCTTGTGATGATGCTTGTCATTCTTAGGAAGTGCAAGGTAGCACTGAGGTGCTGAAAGTCATCTCATTAAAGAGCGGTTCAGTAATTTGAAAATTGTTTGACATTCTCAATTCAAATACCATTCGAAGTGTAGCTGTGGGTTTGAACTTGTCCACAAGGTCAAAGCATAATCTTGTAATAGATTGGATCGTTACGCTGCTGCATGAGAATCTGTGTGCTTGCACAGTGAGGTCATATTGATACTGTGCCTGTGGTGCATTTATGCTGCCTCTTTTTACCAGTTAAGCCCTTTTCCAGTAATGAGTTAAGAAGGGAATGGCTAAACAGAAACTTTGTAAACGTGCTGTGTGGCAGGCTGACACACGGAGGGCCCCTGGCCTTTAATCAGCGGAGCGACAGAAGTGAAAGGAGGCTGTGTTCGGAGAGGAGATAGAGAGCACAACAGGAGGGGCGAGCCATGCCAACGCTCTGCACAGCGCTCGTCCACAACCCCCTCCAGCGCTGACACAACAGGGTGGTGGGTCATTCTTGAACTGTCACTGGAGGTTATGCACGGTCTTATCTCCCTGAATGATCATTCCCATCACCCTTCATTCAGTGTTTAGGCAGCAGATGTCCCACAGTAGATTCCGTGTGTGTTTTCCTTTAATGAACAAGTTACTCTGATGATTTTTGCCTCAACATGTTATATTTAATATCACTTAAAATTAGATTACATTAATGTCAATGCTCCAATACAGACAAGCTGTTAACACTATAATCATCACACAGAAAAATTATATTCACTGAAAAGGAAAATAAAGATAGACACTTAAAACATAACTAAACTTCTTTGACAGCAGCTCCCTGAAGCCTCAGAATTTTTGAAATTTTTTTAAATGAAAACTTTTTTCTTCCATTAGTGGAACTTCAAATAAAAAACAACAACAAACAAACAGAAAGGGATGTGAAACTAAATGTAGGTATGAGCTCTTGGTACTTGCTGCCTACCTCCGCTTGGCAGCTAAAATGTGGTCAGTGCGAAAAGCAGTTTAGTAGTACCACCCAGCCACAAAACATTTCCAGTTGAGCGAGTGTTGTGTGAATTACAGGAGAGCACAAACTTCACAGAGAGCTCTAAAACAAGTCGAAAACCCCAAAACTGCTTTTCTATATTTTTCATATGCGTTGAATCGTCACATCACTGTATATGGCTGTTAAATTGCTGTGTTGAACGTCACCCACACACTCTGTTAGATTCATGCAAGAACAAACTACAAACTTTGTGTGAGGTACAACGGTTTGTTTTTTTTGGGGGGTTTTTTAAGTTCAGTCAGTGTTATGTCTGACGAGCAACAGCCTGCACCCACACAGAGAAGACGCATCGAGGTCACACAAGCCCTCTCACATGAAATAGTCCTTAAACGACGTAGACGAGGCGTCTGCTCAGTAAAATAGCTAACATCTAAAACCTATGCCTTTCACAAACAGCCAGCTGGACACCCTCACAGGAGAGCTCCCCAGCAGAGACAGGCAGCTTTAAAATAGAGGTCAGCTGATAGCAGTCAGACCTTTCGCAGATGAAGACAGTTAGTTTATGCTGCATGGTGACACACAGCCAGCCTTTCGTCCCGATTATGCACACGCACACGCTTGGGTATGACATCATGAGGTCATGCTTTGTGTCTGGGGAGCCAAGCCGCTGAGGCCTTAGCGGACAGTTGAGCAGGGGTCAGGCCCCTGGAGGGGCCGGTGATGGCTGTGACCGTGTCAGCAGAGCACACACTGCTCTGTGTATGAGCTGAGACACTTCTCAGTCAGCCTGTAAAGACTCTGACAGAGGAATGGGCTAAGGGGGGGTCGGGGAGAGAAATTTAGACCTCGGCTTTCAAAAGCTGACCAGTTCTGAAGTCTCAGGCCCTCCCACGCCACTGAGTGCTGTTGGCACGTGTGCCCAAGAGGGAAGAAGAGTGATGAAATGTGAGGAAACCATGTGGTTTGGCTAGTGCGAGCGCAGAGGCCTTCACTTGGACCATCACTCCCCGCACATAAGGGAGTGGACAAATAGCTGGCTGCTGTCAAAACAAGCGCGGATAACGGTGCATTTTAAGGCTGCAGGTGTGCGGTGTTGTCTGGTCAGCTGACGCGCCATTTCCTGTCATACAGGAAGAGCAAAATGAGAAGAGATGAAAGTTCAAGGTAACACACAGCTGGCAGTTGTTAAGGTGGGTTAATGCAGGTGTGTTACAAGAGCAGAAGTGTGTGCACCGTGTAAGAGGAGCCTAACCCAAACAGATGACATCAAAACCTATATGAATGTTTTCTCAGAGACACACTCCAGCAGTATGTGTACTGCTGCTCTGGTAAGATGGAGAATGATCTCCAGGGCCCTGAGATTTTATTGTATAATCATACTGAATAAAAAAAAGCATTTGAGCTTACCATGTGAATGTTAGAAAGAACTCACTGACTCTATTACATGACATTGTTTTAAAAATAAACCATAACTTTGTTGGATTAAGTTACAAACGCAACTTTGTGCAGCCAGGGGAGTGTGTGTTCGGGCTGGATGCTGGAGATTAACCAGGACTCATTTCACAGAGAGCCACATTCTCCTCTTCCTCCTGACAGACTCATGCTGCAGGGCTTCGAGTCCCTGAGGTGTCAGTCAACCTAAGATGAAAATGAGATCATCTGCTTAATGACCTGAAGGTGTAGAAGGGGAGGAGGGAAGGATGGGTGGAGGACACGGCAGATAGTCATAACTGTGTTCTGCTATGACTGGAAGCCGATACTAATAGAGGTGAAATGAGCCCAAAGGTGCTGTGAATCATGTCATCTTAATGGAAAATTTGTAGAAAAATAGCTGACAAATGATCTGACAATTAATTGTAATGTATTGTTTGTCTTTCAAATGTCATATAAAATAAGGATAAATGCTGGTTTCAGGATTACTCTGGCTGAAGCAGCCAAAGGGACCAATGATGTGAGAGAGAGAAAAGCTGCTTTCATCTTGATGGTCTGTACACATCAGCCAAGAAATAAAATCAGGCCAGTGTCTCAACTGCTTTGTGCTCTTACAAAATGTAAAAGCTTCAATAAGAGGGCCTTTCAAAAATAAGCATTTTTTTATTCGATACGTTACTTAAAACATTGTTCAAATTTGTTCTTTGTTCATTTTCCTGTTGATTGACAGCAGCGATTAAGAGGCTAATCACTCAAGGACTAACTGTGTTTACTTGAGAGTAAGTACACTTAATACATGTCAGCAATGAGGTTACTGACAAAGTACAAAGGTGAGAATTTAAGGCTCCAACTGGAAAATCACAACAACAGCAGCTTCAGTCAGTCAAGGCATTGACAGTGTGTTGAGTCTGCCCACAATGTCCCGTGACAGTGAGGTCAGACATGTCCAGACATGTCTCCTGAAAAGAGGTCATCTCTATTATTTGAGAGGTAATCTTGCTCCGCAGTCTGAGCTCATAGTCAAGGAATCAATATGCTGCAGTCCAGGAGGAACAGATCAGTGTTTACCCTTCGCAGCAGCCTGTGGATGACCCCTACCTGTGTAGCTAACTATCAGCTAACTGGGGTCCATGTGTTTGTGTTTAGCACCTAGTGATGATCAACCTGCCAAAAGGAGCTGCTGAACATGTGGCCACATTACTCCATTTGTATTAGAGTGGAGAGAGAGAGACAAAAAACAAACCCCAGTTAAAGCCAAGTGAATTCATACGAGAGCTGTCAAGTACATGTGTAATAGTTCCATACGAGGCCGACGGGCGTTAACAGAATGGATAAAACATGGCGTCAAACGCTGCGTCCAGCTGCCAGCACTTTGCCGTGCACATTAATATGTATTTCCAGATATGAAATGGGAGTGGTACACTCAGCTCAAACGCTGTTTCGTAATACTTTGTAGCATTTCATTACCTCTAATTGCCCAATAACATTCAAGCTTGTGTCAGCTAATGGTGAAGTGAACCAGAAAGACCTCAATGAATCACTTGGCAATGGGCTTTTGTTCTTGATGAATCTATTTGGTACACTGAAACCTTGGGGGCAGTGAGGGAGAATCGTTTGTTTTACGCCCCACTTCCAGAGACCTCAATGATCCAGCTGGCACACAGGAGCCCAATAACCAATACGCCCCAACCCCTCATCATTTTATTTAACCTCATAGTTAGACAATGACGTGCATGCTCTAAATCTAATGAGTGGGAATGATCAGTGTAACACTGACAGGCTTGGCAGTCGAGTAAATAAAGATAAGCGATCGTAGTTGCGCGACTCTTCACTGATGATGGAGGGATCATTTCATTTTTGTTTACAGACGGAGAAACACAAGCTGGAGCACCAGTGCAATTCATCACACTCGGCCGAGTTCTGAATTTATCATCTCTCAGACCAGCTCACTTCCCATTTTCAGCATTTTATTTTCGTAGAACAAAAGCTGCTCCGATACGGATTCCAGTTTAAACCAGAGCCAAGGCTAAAATTTCCCCAGTGCTTTAAGGCCTTGAGCCTTTTTTTTTTCCTCTAAAGTTCTGCGACAATGACTATGACAAATTGGAAAATTCAGGAAGACAAATGTTTTCAACAGCTCATAGACTAAAATAACTTTATTTCTAAAAGTCAAAGCCAGACTCTTACATTAATGACAACTCCCAGCTTTTTGCCAAGATTGTGCATGTTATAACAGAGTGAGCATTACCTACATATATCAGGTTTTTTATATTAACCAGTGCACATGAAAATAAACTGATCCTCACTTTCCCTTCTGAATGTCCACTTTGACTACAAACTGTCTCCACACAGTGCAGCACCAAAAATAATCGGACTGTGTAACATTAGCAAGTGAGTCTGAACACACAGTTTTTACTTTCCCTTCTAACTGTCAGTTAGCAGCTGCTTACTGACACATTCATGTCAACTTGAAATATCTTATCTATGCCAGTCATGTACAGGAAAATGCACAGTGCACCTCTAAAGATTATCTCTTCAGGAGCTGGATAATACATCCGCAAGGTTCAATCTAGTTCATGCTACGCAGACAACCAGATGGCTGGGTGTTTCCCATTCTTGACAGTGTTGTGACGGGTTAAAGGATTTACAGTATTTATGGTCTTTTAGTTCAGTGCTGTTTGTGTAAATATCTCGATGCAACACACCTAAACCTGTCAGATACAACAATTAAGAGCCATGTAAAAATTCTACAGACAACGAACCGGCCTGCATCACCCAGGGTCACAGTGAGTTGAGGAGTTATCCTGTGTCCTCTGTCTCACATTCAGTGGCCCCTCTGACTGAGGATCAGATCCACAGCCTGAGCCAGGTTGTCCACAGTGCCGTCAGCCGTCACCGTTGGGTGCCTCTCATCGCTGGCCCTGAGGGAGGAGAAGCAAAAGTACACGCTTTGGAACACGCAACATGGGGAGAAACAGGAACAAACAAATTGGCTCACAAAGCTCAGCCAACGAGAGGCACCAGTTTGATACTATCAGCCACATTAACAATACTGAGTGTATATACTGGGATTCAGGAAAGGCAAGAGTTACACAGAACGGAGCAGAATTATGTTACAGGCGGTGGTTAAGCTTGAGGGGAGAAGTCTATGTCCTCTCAGGAATATCACACTCTTCCATTCAACTTTTCAGTTGTTGCCATCTCCACACTTCAAGGTGGCCGCGTTCAAGGTAGCCAAAACCACCCACAGGGAGGGCATGTTTTCTGTCTCCACCTCCAGCGGTCACTGTGTTCCAGACCTTTCTGCTGCATCTGGAGTCAAATAAAGTAGACCAACTGTGGACAAGAACTGCTGCTTCAAAAAAAAAAAAAAAAAGAGTAGTGAGGACCTAACTGCTGGATATATGACAGTATATTGAATACTTTAACCTTCACAGGTCAAAAATGACAGAAGTGCTGACCGAGGCTGTTGTCATAATTTTGCTCTGACCTGGTTTCCTTTAATAGTACAAAATCTGTAGGAGCTTTGGGGTGACCTTGCATGACCCCCTCTTACTTTTGCCATTGTCTGGCTCAGCGCCCAGTGATGGATGCAGATATGGCTGTTTAATCAGCCGGCAGGGGAAATGTGATCCATTTGGCGTGGCAGCAGGCCCAGGGCGGCATGCAGGACCCTTTTCCTCCCATCAAAAGAGAGGCGACGCCCACTTCATTTATCTACGGGACTGCCCAAGACTCCTGCTCATTTATGAAGTGGTGCCTATAGATCCTCCCTCCACCGGCTGCCTGACCAGGCCCTGTGTGCTGCTTCTGTTCCCCGGTCACGGGTTGGAGCTCCAGATGGGGGGGCTTTGTCTGGCCCCCGGTATGCAGCACACACCACTATTAATCCTTCCCTTTGAGAGCTCGCAGAGGACCATTGCAAATATTTGTGAGATACCCAAGTGTAGAGACAGAAAGACGAGGCCTGCGGGGCGCGGGGTAAAAAGAGGTGTTGAATACTGAAGGCCCGCTGAATACAGGGAAGCGGTGCCATGTGTTTACGCATGTCTGTCAGCCACCAGCGCTTGGGTTATGTGAGATGGTCTGCTAATGGTCGAGGTGTTATGTCTCCTGTTCTAGATTACCCCCGCACTCTTTTCTGCCTGAAGACTGATTGAGTTCACACAGGCACACAGAGGTAACTTGGTCACATGGCTCTTATGTTTCAAACTGCGAGGCCAACAGCATTGACCGCACTCTATCGCCAACCTGATGCTACTTTAAATCTCCCCCAGCCTATGCCTCTTAGACATGCATGCATGCATGCGTGTGTATTCATTTTGCTGCTCTTTCCCGTTGCCATGAATAATGTAAGAGTAGCCAGGTCAATGTGACCATGCAAAATTCAGCACAATGCAGCTAATGTTACTGATGAGGTAATCTGCAGCCCGCTGCATGTCATTCAAGTCAATACTATATCAATACACACGGAGAGACAAGTCTGATCTTCTGGCCTGATGGACAGCGCACAGCCTTCATGCAAGTATGAGGTCAGCTATGAGGTAGGAGGTGAAAGGCAGCCAAGAATTTACTTCAACATAACTGCTACCATGTTGAGAGATTAAAAAACTTCGCCAGAAAGTTATTACAGTTTGGGTTGTGAGGGGCCAAAGAAGTAAATAAGGAGTGTAGTATTATAGATTGTAAATCTGAAGATGTTAAGATACCACCTTCAGAGTCTGCACATATTTCAAATTATCAACGCTGGGTGTATTTTAAATGACTGGCTGAATCCAATCTAAAGCCAAAACTGTCTCATTAATAAAAAACATTTCAATCAGTTTATAAGATGAATTCCTGTGTGCTTTACAAACCCTCCCTTTAAACTGTGTAGACTTGGCATGGATTAAACAGTTGTGCAAGCTGGACACAAGAACATGGATATTGTATCCATACTTCTGCAGCAATATAAGATTATAGAGGTTTAGGGTGTCATATTAGGAGACATATAACATGATACTTTACTCTATAAAACATGCAGACAGATTTTTAAAAGGACAGGTCATGCCTCTGTGAAAATCAAAGTGGATATGAATGACTCATACACCGAGCGCACTTGTGTGTGTGATAGTCAGCTGTGCATTAAAGGCAAAGAGAAGGTTCGGATTAGGAATGACACAGAAATGTAGGAGAATGTTTAACATTAGGATTCTTTGTTTTGAAAGGTTATTTTCATTTCATTGTGAAGGTGGCTGACCGCAGGGTGAATGGCATGTCAAACCGTCCGATCAAGTTAATACATAACACTGGTACATACAACAAAACACACTCATGCACACAGAAGAAGGCAAAATTGTTGCACATGCCTGATTTGGAATTGCACTTCTCTTTTAACCTCTTCACCTGTGATGAGTGTACTTTTTGCCTGAAGCATTAAACAGATAAAGCAGATAAGGCGTGGCACGAAGGAGGAAGAGTCCAACCTGAGCCGGTATTGCATGACACTCAGAACAGCACTTTGGTCTCAAGGCAGTGACAGAGCGGTCAGGCGGTGTGACTTTTGGGAAACATTGCTGGAAACAGTCCTTTTCCCAGCAGCTGAATTTCTACATACAAAAATATCTTGTTTTTAGGGGAACTCCTGGAATAATGTTGAATTACTGTTGTTGAGATAGTAGATCCAATTCCACTGGGTGTAGACAAAATACTACACACTCCTCTTGGAAATTACAGGTCTGGTAATCAGTATTCAAGTCAAAGATATATGCAACAAGTAGGAGCTTCAAATAGGGCAAAATTAGACACAGTACTTCAAAGAAGACATTAAACAGAGACGATGCTGTGCCAGCAGGTATGTATGTGAACACCTGAAACATGAAAATTATAATTGCAGGAACTTTTTACTATATTATTTCCTCTAAAATCTTCTCCCCTAAATACATAAAACTGGAACGCCCTCTTTTTTTTTTTTAAAGTGTGCCGTCACCTGGCTTTACAGCGTGGAATGACATTTATGAGCATTACAAAAATGCTGAAAGGAAAAGAGTCAGCCTGCCAGCGAGGGACGGAAAAACACTCACTCCACATTGTGTGGAAGTGTGTTTTTCATACCAGACTAGTGAAGGCCCCATCAGCCAAAACGCTGCCTTTTCTCACACTGAAGGCAGGCCCGACATGGTAACCCGAAGGAAAAACAGACCAACTCTAACCATAGCCTTTATGTTCAGCCAAGCCTTGTGGGTGACATGAGATACGAACCCAACAGAAACCAGGGAGGGTAAGGTGTGTGGCTGCATACATTTCCTGAGGCTTAGCTCCATTGCAGGAGTGTTGGCCCATGGAGTGAGAATGTGATCACAGTTTGTCCAGTTCTGCTATAAATAAAAGGCCATGGGAGAGACTGATGGGACAATCAGAAAGAGCAGAAGAGACTGCGGCGAGTTGAGATGTTCCTGGTTTTACTATCATCATTATCATCATCATCAACCACCTCAGCTTTACTTTTGCTCTTTCTTTTCTCATCTACCTGATAGCTGCAAGAGACACATAACACCCTTGAGGCAATACAGCTGCAGACTCTTTTGAAAACAGTCTAACTGAACTTGGGAAACCACCATGTTACTTGTGTGTTATGGCAACACAATTGACAGATGCTAGGCTGGAGCCCTCACATCCTCTGCTGAGTTTGTGGCTATGTAGCAGCGGTTATCGCTTAAATGTGCAAAGGCTGTATAACGTTGAGTCATGATCAGCAAACAGCTGCAGTACGGCCTATTCACTCTTACACATTCAACAATTCTTTCCATATAGCAGGACACAAAGGGGATTCCCTGCTTGCAGAATGAAGAGGCACTTGATTTTTTTCCAATCCTATTTCTCTATGAAAGCCTCTTATAGGGTGAGTGATGTGTATGCGTGTGGTGGTGAGAGAGTGAGAGAGACATATATACACACACACACACACACACACACACACACACACACACACACACACGCATGCATGCACGCACGCACACACAGAGTATCCTGAACTGTCATTACCACCCAGTGGAAAGTTTCTGTCTTCCCCGACCACAAACACATCTGAAACTCAACGAACAGAACATAAATCATAAACCATCACCCTCAGTCTCATAAAAGAATAAAAGGTTTAATGCCAGTCCTTTTCCGGGTTTAAATCTAATCTATCTCAAAATGCCCACTGTGTAGTTTGAGATTTTCTTTTGATTGATTTACAGAGATGAAAATCATTTGCGACATCCTCTAGATCGGTGGTTCCCATTTCTTTTCCCTGAAGTACCACATCATCACGCTCCAAATATGTTATAATAAACCAGATGCCATTTCATGCTAAGTGTTTTTTCCACTCTTCATAGTAACATCGAGTGAAGTCCTATAAATTACTCAGGCTAACAGGCAGATTACTGCTTATTGCAAACATACTAAAATGCATTAATGGTTTCTTTCTCTTGATGCCCTTTGAAGCCTTTGGTTGACTTCATTAGCTGAACTTTAGATGAACTCTTTAGGAAAATGCTGTTGTGGTAATTCACTGCAGTGAAGATTTAGCTGAAATGCCTTTCTGTATCTTGTAACCATGATGCCATTTTGAGAAAAAGTAAGTGCAAAGTTGATTTTCACTGAGCTAGATTACACAACAACTCAATCAGGGATTCAGTGAATATGAGAAAGTTGCAAAACTACTAATGCAACCCTTTTAAAGTGTAACTTTACACTAGACCTGTTCAGTTGCTCCTAGCATACCACATTCAAATCTCCAACCGGTCTCTGGCAGCTGCAATGCTGGCAATACAGCAGGACCAGAATACACTGGATTTGAAAAGAAATATCTGCTTTAATGCATGATTGATTTCCTCTTTTTTAACTGTCTATTGTGAGTCCCAAAGAGTTATAGGAACTAAATTCCAAATAAGCAGACAACTTCTTTCTTTTGTTAAGTCTTATACTGTAACATCCCCCCATCACACCTGAAATTCTTATTCATTATTAAAAAGTCGTCACAGAGGTTTAAGCTGTTTTCCATGATGAGAAGAAAGGCTCTTGTTTATTTGATCAAATTCTTACAAAAAATAAGCTCGCTCTTCACAGCTGTCCTATCAGTGCTGTGCTCAATATGCAGAGGTTCATGTGACCTAGATCTACCCACAGCCTGTTAATATGAGCCGAGCTACTGATGACTTGCTTAACCTTCGTCTGTGAGTGTGCATCTCTGTATGTGACTTTGTGTGACTGCATGAGCTTTTCCAGAGATACAGGACTGCTGAATCACCTGCTTCTAATACAGAAAATTAAAACACTCATGTGCAACCACACACAAACAGTTTGGAGGAAAAATGGCTCCAGAAGAAACCAGGCAATGGCCCAAGTCCCCCCAGCCAAGCAGCCTGTCTATTGGTAATTGCGAGAGGGATTGGATCCCCATTGAAACAGCCAAGGGCCTGTGTTCATGTGTTTAAGAGGCAGTGCTGTGTTTCAGCTTGCCATCTGTGGGCTTTAGCTCTCCGATTTTCTCCCACTCTCACTCCTTTTCTTTCTTTCTTTCTCTTTCTCTCTCTCTCATGGGTGGAAAAGTACCGTTGAGGGGCTCAGTGGCCAAGGCCCGACCGGCTCCTTTGTCTCACTGTGGGAGTATAGTCTCGCTGTGAGAAAAGCTTCAGTTAATTATTAATATCTCATTGACTTATAACGCATGGCAGGCTTTAGAGGAGCCTGCAGGCAGGGGAAGCTGTCACCCCAGGGTGGTGAGGGATGGTAGACCAGGCTTGGGCACCCAGTGGAGTCTGTTCAAGCCCTTTAACTTCTTTGTGAACTACTGCCACATCGATCTAGGATGTACTCAATCTGTGGTGTTCCGTTATTTTATTTTCTCCCCAAAACTATCAGATTGAAACTAAAATGTTCAAAATGCCGCCCAACTGACGGACACAAAATGTTTGAATTCACACGGGGACAATTCTCACTTTATCTTTGCAGCACCTTACACATGTGTGTCAGTGGGTGACTGATCATAGTGGCTCATAGTTGCTCTATGCTTAGAGACTGCTAAGCATTCTCAAGCATTTTCAGTGGAAGATGCTGCTATCTAATGCTCAGAGGCACATACCACCTGCTTGTAGGATTAAAAGGCATTGTATGTTGCTCCAACACACCGGATCAGCTTGGATTTACAGTAGTTTTATTGGATGTCAATGATGTGGGTGTATTCTCCGGTACACATTTGAATTCTAGGTTTACTGCCAAATATTTGTGCCAAAACGGGCTAAAATAAACGGTTTCCATTTCTATTACAATTAGGATTTGTCTATGCATACAATTATGTTTGCCAAAGTTAATTGTTCGTAAAGAAAGTTAATAGCAAACCAAGCTGCCCAAAATAAAGCTGTGTTTATTGGAAAGTTTTTGAAATATAATTGAGTTTAGAGATGGACAGCACAGAAGCAGATTATGCAACTTTTAGGTATTTTACACATTTTTGCCATAAGCCTGTCATCACTAGTCAACACTGTAAATTAACGAACCAAAGTTTATTACATCCTCTGTAATTTCTTCCCCGTAATATTTTATTAACCTCAGAGAAATGTGAATTGAAATGTAAGGAACAGAAAGAGCAAAAAAAAAAAAGACAAAGCAATTCTAGGTCTCATGCCAGCAGCAAAGTGCTGTCTGGATGAGGTACTCATTCCCAGAATTGATTGTGTTTACATTTGCCACTAACATGCCAATTCAAATCCATGAAAATAGGATGAAAACACAGATTAGACACTAAGTTAATTAGCAAGACTGTATGTCATTGTGGTAAATGCTGTCCTTGACTACAATTATGATGTAATCCAGCCTACTCGTATAAAGACAATCTAGTAAAACACAAATACTTAATTTTAACGCACAAATGCAGTTAAAAAAATTATTCATTTGTGCTTTGCTGCAATTCCAAGAAACTACAAAAGGAGCTGAAACAAACAACCCACCTTCCTCTGGACATAAATGGATAAGGTGGGTGAGTGCAGCCAGGAAAAAGATCCAACCAACAAAACCCGCCTTTCATGTGTTATCTGTTAAAAAGGAGGGAAATCCAGCAATGGAAATGGAAACCTTATGCAACATGTATTTTCCTATTTTACCATGCAAATATCCTGCCGAGGCCCTGCCACTGACAGACAAAGGAGATGCTGCTCACACACTGTGCTTATGTGCACATTTATTATAATGTATATTATCAGCATTCTTGAATTCCTCTCCTTCAACTTTGTTGTGTCATTATGTACATTTTTGGTCTATTACAAAATAAAGATTTGGAATTTTACACACGATAGACGATATGCTGCATGTATAAGGATTTCTATTGCTCCAGGCACACAGAGTTTTACCTTGGGGATAGTAACAAACTAAACACAGTTTCCTAAATCTGGCTGTTTGCCACAGAACAAACAAAACCCAGTGGGTCACACTGCTCTTGATTTCCGTTCCTCTGATGACACGGGGGGACCTAGACACGAAAGAGCGTCCCTGTGGATTCTGCTTCTGTTCAAATGCCATATGGTGCACATAGTCTGGTTCACTGGATTGGTGTAAACAGTCCCAGTGAGGCAAACAGACTTCAGTGACACATTCAGAAATACTGTAGCTGTGGAGTTGAGAAGCTTTTAAGTTCACAGCCTCGGTGGAGAAGAGTTATGAGATAACTTCACTTCCTTCCCACACAGACAAAACTAATGTGCTAACAGTGCTTAACAGGACAGTGCTGTTGTACTAGACATTATAAAAATGCTTACAATGTTGTCTACTGAGAAAAACAGTTTGTAAAGGTCAAGACAAACATGTAGACAAACCTGCAACTCAAGCATAAACTACTCTTGCTTATTAAATACAGCTCTACAAAAGTGTGCTCCAAAAATGGAAACTGAAGGCTTTGTCAGTAGCTGAGGAGATTTCATAACTGTCTGAATGTTACACACAAACAATGCCTTGAAATATAGTCACATACATTCCAGACGATCCCTCCCTGTCTGACAGGCACACACCTGAAACCATGTATATTACCATAGCCACTGAGGCTACAAGACACCAGCAGAACACTGAAAGATAAGCTTTGCTGAAATACAGTATGTACCTGAGAGCTATCCCAGGGGCAGTGCTCAGTTTATGAGGGAGATTACGCTGCAACCACAGACGTGCACAGAATACACGGTAGCCCCAAAAATCGGAATTGAATCGAATCGTAGCCCCAAAAATCGGAATCGAATCGAATCGTGAGATAGTAAAAGATTCCCACCCCTAATATAAACGTATATGCATATATAAAAAAAGATAAGGAAGCTTACATCAGCACATACATACAATTAAGAGACTGGAATAGATGATTCACTAAAGCACAGGTTTAATGATTTAAAGGCAGAATTTCTGTAAAACAATCCAGCTGCATTACCGGCGATTTGAACAAATTATGTTTTTCAGATATTGTGACAAGTTTGATTTCCTGTACTGTAGCAGTTATGTTACAGCAACAGTGATCAGTGCATCTGGTTAGAATAACCCTGTGCAACCACTGTATCATATCAACCTGGCATTGAAGGTCTTTTGACAGTGAGTGCTGTGCTTCACTCTTATAATCTGTTTGCTCAGGCTGATGGGCCATTTGATTTCCAAATGAGGAGTCATCCTTTCTATTTGCTGCACTGAAAATGGCTTTACTTGCTTGACTGCATAACAGGTATCAGTTGAAATCTGTACTGGGTATCTGATTGTTACCCTTTATGTGCCCGGTCAGTTCAGTCTGAGCTGCTGAATGGAAGACGGAGACTGACCAAATGCCGAACATTGATGACTGATTGCCCTGCACCTCACCTGGCCTGAATCTGATGATTGGGTGTTTTTACTGTTTATTGGAGCAAGGAAATGTGAAAAAAGTGGTCTGTACTAAGTTTTTAAAAGCTTTGCCTCTTGCCCACTTTCTAAGAAATGAACTGCAGCATCCAATACCACTAACTGTTATCTGTGAAAGACGTTAAATAGGTCACATCAAAGGACTTTACTATGGCATCGAGCCACACACTTTTCATAGTCATTCCACATCCGTCTCAGGCCTGCTGGGTCTGTTGACTCTGATTATAGGAGCAGCAGTTACAGTGATAGCTATGAGTATTTGCATATCGACCATCTGCCGAGAACTGGGCGTCCTAACTGATGTTATTCACTAAAGCACACAAAAAAGCATACATGTGTGTGTGTGTTTTGGGGGTTTTTTGCATGAAAATAACAGCTTTGTTGATAAGCAGTGGGCTAACTATATACTTCGTACTACATGTTAAACAGTTAACAACAGTCACTGAGCTATAAATATAGACGTTCTGCCACAGTCACACCATGAGGCCGTAAAGTGTCTTCATAGGTCCGAAAAACAAAGTTCAAATTAGCATCCCAGTCTTCTAAAGCCACGCTCACTGCACATAATTATGGAAACCACAGTGGAAAAAAACTTTCATGTAAGTTAAGTTAAAAGTATCAAAGCAATGTGAAGAACAGAAGACTAAACAAACCAGCAACGAAATGGCGAGGGATACTTGAATCACTGACTCTTGGTCAGGGGGAAAAGTCATTATCAATATTCATAATCATAATTGCTACAATTATAGTTGGTTAAGGAAATTAAATACCAATGTGCAAGTGTAACTCTCTCATAACATAGAAAAAATGTCAAATGAAAACTCTACACAGTAATAACACGGTCACTGAGCTCCTGCATTGCTCACTTCCTGTTGCATCCCTCCGTGATGGCTGCAGACAGAAAGTGCACAAACCAGGGTGTGGCTTCTGCTGTGAGACTAAAAGTTTGTATCATCAGGGTTCTCTCAGGAGAGCTTTAATCTGACTCAGCCTGCTTAGAAAACAGTTTCCACAACACTTAACATTAGCAGTCAAGCATTGGCCACAAGGAGAGGTTTACAATGTAAACCATTCTGAATATGGCTGCTGCTGTGTGAAAATGTTTGCTGTGCTCTCTCTGCCAACCAGAATCCACTAAGGGCCCCTTGGAACTCTCTGGCTCTCATTTAAAATACATTTATCTATATTTTGTTGGTATTTGATCCACCGGTTCTGTTTTCTCTTCTACAAAATGACAAATGACAATCCAAAGGGTATATGTTTAAATTAAAAAGCCAAAGATTTGCCTTGTCACAGATAGACAGGTAACAGACTGCATTACAGGACTAAAGACTCAGAAACTTTTTTCTCACCTGTGAGGTGCAATAATGCAAGTTTACTAATGAGCTGAACCTGCTTCTGTAAAGCCTAACATATCACCAGTTCCGTGCTGATGCAGTTACTTGAAAATAAGGGAAGAGAAACAAAGAACAGAGGACTAGTCAAGGCCACAAATAATGTGTATATATATATCTCAACACAACAAGGACAGCATATTTATAATTTGATACTAATTATCTCTCCCAGGATTCCACACTGTTAAAAAGTTGACCATTAAAGCAGACAGCTGTTTGGGGCTGGGTGTCATTTCTACATTGATATTGATACTGAGGTGGATTTTGAAAATGCAGTGGTTGCTAATATTCTGTGGTATGGGCAGATGTTGGTATTCAGGTACCGAGATTTGATATATGTTGCTTTAATGTTGTGATTATGTTCAGTGCATAGCTACAGGGCTGAAAGGCTGAGATGGGCGTCGGGCAAGAGCGCCGAGTTGGCAGATTGTTCCCATGCAGCTGATTAACATCAGCAGTCAAATTTCCCTACTCCCACTCTAATTTCCAACCACTTTTTGGTGGTAGGCCCCACTTTGCAAACCTGTTTTACATTGAAGAGCAAAGGGTTCTCCGGCTCCCCTGAGGGAGGTGCGCTAACCTTCGCTAGTTATTCAAGAACAAGGGAAAGTTGACTCGCAGTACAGATACACCTTTAGTCTTAACAGCCGTTATTTGTGGGCAATAATATCACTTTGCTTGGCCTGTGCTCTCCGCTTGCAATCAAAATGACATAAGAAGCATGATGTATTGTGTGTCATATTAAAGAGAACAGGGAGCATGAAATTCATCCACTTAGCTCGACATGTCAATATATTGTGGAATTAAGTCAGCTGGTGTAAGGCCCATTGTCAGATAGTCAAAGCAAACTTGAAAGCATAGCAAGCAAGCAAAAAAACCAAAAGTCTGACACTGAAATACAAAACAAAGCTTCTGCGTTTTATACATCTCAATAAGGCTTAAAGAACTTTAGGTCCTCTGCAGTTTTTGCTGAGAAAGAGCATGTCAAGTCAAAAGCTTTTTAAAGTAAGCAGATATGATTAGATTTGTCTGTGATTTGTATCTTTTTCCCTTCCTGTCTTGTCACCGGGCCTGAGGTATTTGAAGCAGCCTTTTTCTCCAAGCATGATGGGAACCGGAGGCCTGTGCAGCATCTGGTTGACTTGGAAACAGCTGTGTTTTCATAGATCTGACTGAGGGTTTATAGCTGCTCCCAGAAAGCCTGGGTTCACTGGGACTGTTTGGCTAAACAATGTTAAATCTCACGTCTCCCCATCACCCAGGGTCGCACAGAAACACTGTTAATGTCACCGTTTGTCTTTCTCAGGACATGTAAGTAGTCTGACAAATCTGTGGGATTCACATACTCTGGTAAGGATGTGCGATATGATGACTTTTATGGATAAAGAACAGCTCATTTTACAGCTGCATAATGAAATCTGGTGCAAATTCTATTATTAGATCAATTCCCAGAAATACAAAAATACGTTTTTTGTCAGCGTTCACATATAAACATGATGCAACATCTGGTGGTGCAATAAGACCAACAAAAAGGGAAACTCCAACTTGCAAACCTTTACTGCAGTCCTATATATAACACTTTGCATTTTACTATACGGTAAAAAAATGGAGTCTGTTATATACTAAATATCAATCCACTATGCTGTGTATCTGAACATACATGTGTTTCTCTGACTAAACTTAATCCACCCATCAGTCCATAAATCTAGACCACCAGAGCAGAAACACAAGATGTCATGCAACACAATACACATCCCACATATGTTCTTCTGTCAGACACAGCCCACTCCTGTAACCGGTTCTCTCTGCTCGAAACAAAAAGAAACCTGGGTACATTTCATCTGCTTCATCTTGCGTTAGTAGAGTATCTCCGACACACACTGACTGTCAGCACCCTGAGCTTCTGGGAGAAGATTGTGAAGTCATGTAACCCAGATGGATTCAGAGACACAGTTCAGCTTCCTATAGCTGCGATGACTGAACTCTCTGTACTGTAGGTGTCTATAATACACACGCCACGCCAGCGATATGCACACGCATGCATCTACATGTCAGTGACAAACACAAAAGCACAGGAAAGGTGGAAATGCACACCCACACTGTTACCGTCATGCACGCAAGAATAAGTCACACAAACATAGAGGACGGGTCGTACAATGAGTGACTGTGGCTTCGCTATTGGATTAAAGCTGATTGATGCTCAAGCAGATTACTCAGCGTTCTCTGGTCACATGACCGAGACTAACATGCAAGTGTGCAGCAGCAGAGCAGGTCAGTGAGCATGAAACTCAAACTAAACAGAGTGCATTTATTTACATAAGTAGTCATCTTAAGTAACAATTTTAAGGAATATGCACTTTTACTTTACTTTCCATTTAATGCAACGTCTTGTGTCTGTCCCACAAAATGTAAGAAGCCAGCTGTGGTGACAGTTATTGAGATACATATCATACAAACCAGTATATTAGCCTGCCTGAAATCCCAATGACAGTTTGTAGTAGAATAGCAGTTTAACCTAAACCACACTATTCAACAGCTGCATGCAAGTATTTATTCTGAAAGGGTGTTTATGCAGTTTTCATGTTCTCACATTTTTACTTATACTTAAAGCATAAGTACTTAGTAAGGAGTATAATTTTGTTCCCTACTTCATTACCACATTATTTCTATAAATATTCCTTAAATATGTATATAAAAAGGCTGAAGTGGTGTTACATACAGAAAAACCATAAAAAAATACCAATTACCATACAGCTTTAAATATACACTCTAAGGTGCAGCATATAAATGATACAATATGAGGTTTTCACTGTGTTCCAGTTACTTTCCTCTTTTCTTTATGTCATAAGTAGCACATATATCTTCTAAAATAATCAACCATATGTTTCTGTAATTACACCAAGAGAAAGGCGCCCCAGTAATCTCCAGATTGGGGACCATAAATCCTTTGGAGAGTATAATGTTGTGGTTGACGAGTATTCAACATGCGGAGAGAATAAAGCTATTTTTGGTGAATTCTCAATCAAATAAACAAATCCGGAGGAGTAAAGAATGAAGTGGCTGGCTCACAGGAAGCCCGTGTGTTACGGAGGAAGTTTTGACTCACAATCCTGGTGTCTGGGTGCCCTCTGCTGACATCAGGATGAATAGACTTTTTTCTCACTCAGGCAAGCGACTGTTTATTTTATCTGTTTAAATGTGCTACACATTTTTTTTAAAGGATAAAGATTTGAAATATGGATATATTATTTATGTGGCACTTACATAATAAATATATGATTTATAATGTAACTTTATTTACCACTTAGGTCACGCAGACAGGTAATCTTTGTACTTTTAACTCTAAATTTACAACAGACCAGATTAATCCAGAGAACAAACTGGTCAGGGGTACCTGAGCCAGGCACATATTAATAAAAAGATAGTCCGACTGCCGAATGGGGATTCTTAGTCATGTTTGGAACAGTAGTTCACTGTATTACTGTCTCGTTCAGAACACTACTGACCTGTATTTGCCTGTCCTGACTTGTATGCCTTTCATTCCACAGTGCTGGGCCCCACCTACATCGTTCACCAGATCGTCCCCAATCATTAGTGCCTGGAAGAAATGAAGGGAGGAGAAAAGGAAAGACTTATTAAAATTTAGTGATGTCATGCAGATGAAGTGTAAAGTAAGAATTGATTCATGTGCACATGCGTATACTTGTATGTGCATAAGTGGCACATGAGGGATAAATACAAAAGGTCATTTCACCACCCGCAAGAAGACTCAATAAATTTAAATAAATAAATAAATAAATAAATAAATAAATAAATAAATAAATAAATAAAAAAAATTTTTTTTTTTTTTTTGCTTGAAGGGAGAATTGTAAAGCATCTCTCAGAAAACTTAAACTGTGGTTAGTTAACACTCTACAACACAGGCCAGTAGAAAGTCCTAAAGAGTCGTATTCTTTCTCTTTGGCCTTCAACCGTAGAAACTATTTATGCACCTTTTACAATTTCAGTGTTTTTCCTTGTGAATGATCAGTTGGAGATGCTGTCTGCTGCACAGTTGCCCCTCAGCAGCTTCTAAGCATGGTATCGTAATGTGTATGTCTGTTGAGAGTTGACCATCCCAGTCACTTACCTCAGATGGTTGAAGTCCCATGTCATTGAGAACACTCTGGAAGAACATTGGGGATGGCTTTCCAATAACTTCAGCCTTTAAATCACAGGCATACTGCGGGAAACATTTAACAGTTACTAGTCATTGTTTACATTATCAGATGTTTGTTCTTAATGAGTATATCAGTTCTGTACCTCCAGAGCCTTCATGTAAACTCCAACATCCAGTTTCAAACCATCCGTCTCCTTATAGTACCTCCTGTGCAGACAGCGAAAAAGCACAAATGATTATCCTTTTTCTTTAAAATAAGCTTTATATCAGAGACTGAATATATATTTACCCTTGGCCCAGAGAGAACAGCACTGGCTTCTCCAGGTTTACGAGGACCCTGAAAGCCTCATTCAAGTTCTGGTAGGAGAACTTTTCGGCTGCATCTCCAATCACCACACAGTTTGGGTTGGTCTTGTCGACGCTGTCAAATTCAGGGAGAACTCCTATAGAAAAGTAAGAACACAGAATTTATCAAATAACACTTCAAGGCATCAAATATATATTTCCTACCAGCCTTTGTTCTCTAGGGATGCATTTTTTATAAGATAATTCCCCCGAGGGTTCGCTTCCCAAAGCCTGGGGCCTTTCTGTGCAGAGTTCTCCCCATGCCTGCGTGGGTTTCCTCCCGCCGTCCAAAGACATCATGTTTGGGTTAATTGTTGACTCTAAATTGTCTGTAGGTCTGAGTGTGAGTGGTTGTTGGTCTCTGTCTGTCTCTGTGTTGGCCCTATGATGGACTGGAGACCTGTCCAGGGTGTACCCCACCCTCA
Source organism: Remorina albescens (assembly GCA_034769265.1). Classification (NCBI taxonomy): domain Eukaryota; kingdom Metazoa; phylum Chordata; class Actinopteri; order Carangiformes; family Echeneidae; genus Remorina; species Remorina albescens. The sequence continues at coordinate 5,680,895 of CM068480.1, forward strand.
CCCAATGTGAGCTGGGATTGGCTCCAGCACTCCCCACGACCCAGAAACGGATAAGCAGTAGAAGATGAATGAATGAATGAATGAATGAATTAATGAACGAATGCATTGAGACTATAACCCAGGTTTGTGTTCACACTCTTGCGTTCTGACAATTACCATCATACACCAGCAGGTGGGGTTTTAAACCCCTCTCCTTCAGGACTGCTACCGCTGCAGGAGCTGGAGAGAAGACCTCAGACACACAGATGTCAAAGCCCAGTCTCTGCAGCTTGGCCACAAACTTCTCTCTGGTGGCCTGAGTCTCATTGGTGCAGAAGCGCAGCTGCAGGTCGGACGCCTTGAGCCTGTGAAAAGGGTTCAGGGGGTCAGACTAAAGGCGCACTCAAACATATATGAACACTTTGACTTGGACGGTGGCTAATATAAGATTTTTGAAGATTTAATGCAACTCTTTCAGGCACGCCGAATTTTTGGAGCCTCAGCAGGCCAATAACCGAGTGCATGCACTTTGCTCGGCAGGTTTTCTCTAAAACGGTCCGAAACGAATCGCTTATCATTCACTCACTTCTTCACAGCCTCGACTGAACCGGGGATGGCTACTCCGTCGCCCTCTCCGCTGTCATACAAAACACCACACATGTCCAACACAACACCTTTCAAACTCTTGGAGCAGCCGGCCCAGCTCGCGTCAGCCATGATGACTTGTGGAGGCGCTCACATGCGCATGCGCGTCACGGGAACCGGGCTGTCAAACTCCCAAAGCAGCACAGTTCGCCTCCCTGCAGCCTGCAGTGATGATACCTACTCTGTAGGACAGTAAAAGCTAAATATTTTGGAATAAGATGCATAAAGACTATAACCCAGAGTTGTGTGCACAGACTCATGCGATTTGACAAATTACAAGCATTACCACCATACACCTGCAGGTAGGGTTTTAAACCCTTCTCCTTGAGACTGCCACTGCTGCTGTGAAAAAGGGTTCAGGAGGTCAGACTCAGGTTCACCCTACTCACTAACAGGGTTAGGGTTAGGGTTAGGCCCCAGGCCTGGGAACCGAACCCAAAAACCTTTTTGTTGCGAGGCAACAGCGCTAACCACTACGCACCAACAGTAGATCTCGTTTTCGATAAAACGAACAAAACAAGTATACTGAGTATGTAATGAACTGGTCTTTTGTTGGATAACTATAATTTGTGCGTTCATTTTCAAACAACAACATACTGTCCTAATAATTATTTTCAGTGTGAGTTCATTTGTCATCCCAGTGAGACATGAAAACATCAACAAGTGTGTAAGTGAGAAGTGTGGGGGGGGGGGGGGGGGGGGGGGTTTCATATATGCTTGTGTGTACCTTCTGTGCAGAGTTTGCATGTTCTCCCTGTCCAAAGACATCATGTAATGGGTTAATTGGCACTCTAAATGGCCTGTAGGTCTGAGTGTGAGTGGTTGTTGGTCTCTGTCTGTCTCTGTGTGTTGGCCCCAAAGTGAGCTGGGATGGTTCCAGGACCCTCTGCGACCTGGAAACAGATAAGCAGTAGAAGATCAATGAATGAATGAAAAGATTTATTGAAACACATTACACTGGGAGATTTCAATATTCATGTAGCTGTAGAAAGCGACAGCCTTAGTTCTGGGTTTCTTTCCTTACTGGACTCAATTGGCTTTTCCCAGCATGTGAATGAACCAACGCACTGCTTCAATCATATCCTTGATCTTGTTCTAACATATCGCATTGAAATTGACAAGTTAACAATTTTTCCTCAAAACTTTCTTTTGACCAATCCTTACCTCATTACATTTGAGTTTACTTTAATTGACTTCACAGCATCGAGGAATAAATTTGGCTATAGAAGATGTTTATCTGAAGATGCTGTGGTTAAATTTAAGGACAACATTCAGTCATCATTTGCAGCATGATGCAAATGATGACCCCGCTATCCCTCTCCCTCTCTCCCTCTTGCATGCGCCGACAGACCAATAACCATGCTTCTCCGAAATCCCAGTTTCTCTCAGTTCCAAACATTTGTACTGCATTTACTAACCATGTTTTCCCAAAGTCTGTCTCTCCCAGTTCCTCTCCTCTCTCTCCCTGTCCTCATCCTGCAGGTGATGAATCATCACCATCCCATGTTCCTGCAACGCCTGCTGCTCCCATATCTTCATGAACTTCATACAGCATTATTTCTATGAACTTCATGCAGCATCATGTTCCTGCCTACACCTGTTTTGAATATCCCCTCCTCCTGCTCTCTTTCTCTCCCTTCTTGGCCCCCCGTGCCTCTCTCAACCCAATCGGTCGAGGCAGATGGCCGCCCCCCCGAGCCTGGTTCTGCCCTTGGTTTCTGCCTCTTAAAGGAAGTTTTTCCTTGCCACTGTCGCCAAGTGTTTGCTCATCGGGGTATCTGTTGGGTCTCTTTAAATAATTTTAGAAAGAGTTTGGTCTAGACCTGCTCTATATGTAACGTGATGACGGAGAAAAAACAGCGTCTCCGACACGTGGGTGACGTAACTTCAGTGATGACACGCGAGGAGGAGGAAGAGGGTTTGGTTTTGTAACGCACGGGGGCGTGTCTTGGACGCAATCCTGCATCATCCAGCCACCGTGTGCGCATGCTCGGCCGCACAGACGATCAGCTTCATCAGGCGGAGCGGACGGAGACAAACCGGAGGACTTAACGGCTTCATCTCTCTCTGGTACTGTGTTTGACATGAACCCGTGGCTGCTCGCTCCTCTACTTAAAGTTTTTTTTTTTATATATATGTGTATATAATTAGTGTGGTTACATCATGGATGCCCAGCTCGCTAGCTTCCGTTTGAAGGAGGCGAAGCTCTCATTTCTGGTCAGCGTTGATGTTAAATGCGCTTTATATTCTTTGGCCGGGAAGAAAAAAAAAAACAAAAACGGCTTTTCTTTGTTTAACTACTTTATTCCTCTCACCGATAACTATTAAAGCCGGACACTGACGCACCGCCAGGGAACATTTTGTAGAAATGGGAGCTCCAACGCCCGTGAATATCCGATACCAGGCGCCCTTGTGGTTTTTATTTAGCCGCTTTGCTGTCATGTTGGGAGGTGTGTTCAGAGGCAGCTCCCCGGCAGCCTATCACGGACCCGAGCCAGAGTCGTGGTGAATAGGTGGATCCATCTAAACAGTTTCACTGCTCCTCGTGGAATCCAGTCCAGGTGCTACCTGTTTGCTGCGTGTATTTATTCACTAGTCAGGGTCATTGGTTATCCTTCTCCCAGTGGGGGCTATTTGATGCCCTCGTTTGGGGTTTTTTTCCCCCCTATCACTGTTGAATATCTCAAAACTGGCTCACAGTCAGAAAACCGTGGTCGTATGCTTGTCTGTCATGTGTCATGTGAAGTAAAGTGAGTCAACACTGAATATTTTGTCGGCATATGTTAAAAGGAAACACCTCCTCAGACAAACATTTCAACATGTGAAAACCAGCAGTGGATTATGTGCCTGATTAAAAGGAACAAAAGTGCTAGATGCGACAGAAGTAGGTGACTAAAGTAATGTACAGTCAAAGGATTACTCTGCGTTGATTGTGATGAATACAAAAGTCTGGAACCAGCCAGTCGAGTTGCCACACAGCTGTGGGATTATGTATTGTCAAGCTACACCAAGCATAAGTCTATTCCTGTATTGTGTTGAATGTGAAAGAGAAACGTGGTTCAGCAGACCTGGAGAGCCTGTGTATTTTGTGGAATCTCACATAGGCTTACGCAATCCTGCATGATGAAACTATCTCACTTGGCTCGTTTTCCCTTTATGTGCTTTTATGTTGGTGAAAGTGTCAAAATGGGGAAAGACGTTTCAGAAAAAGAACCAGAAGTCAAACCTGACATCTGCTGAGTATTTAGGAGAGTTTCTGAACTACTTTACTACTTTGACAGTCTGTCAGCCATGTGTGAGTGTCAGTGCCGCTGATGTGGCAGCATGTCTTTGATCCGGTGTATACGTTGACCTGTCTGGTTTTTGTCGTTGCTCCAAATTACCTAGAATTTCTTTTGAAAAGTTATTAAAGTAACGATAACAGCTTAAACACCTTATAACATTGTAGTGTGTATTTATAACTTATTAACTAGTTATGATAGTTTTGTAAATTTTCTTACTTGGAACACATAACTCAACTTTCTATCATATATAAAATCTGAATTATCTTTTATGCTTCATCATATAGTCGTAGCTGCATACAACGATAAACAGAATGATTCTCCAGCTCAGCCGCAGCCTGGGCCGTGCTGCCCCCATTCTCCATCGCAGCGTGCACTCTGGCTCACGTCCTGCCTCCACCGCCGCCTCCAAACTAAAGACTGAACGCCCTCTCACCTCAGAGGAAATCTACGCCCGTGAGGAGAAGTATGGAGCCCACAATTACCATCCCCTGCCTGTGGCTTTAGAGAGAGGGGAGGGTGAGTTCAGAGTCATTTGACTGCTAAAAATGACACTTGAATTAATTCACGGTTGACAGATAATGTTGCATAGTGTTATTTTTCCATTTTTCTCAATCTGTTGTAAGTAACACATCAGTCATCAGCAACAGTGACAAGGAGCTTTTTCTTTCTTTCTTTCTTTCTTTTTTTTAAGGCATCTATCTGTGGGATGTGGAAGGTACCCGGTATTATGACTTTCTAAGTGCTTACAGTGCTGTAAACCAGGGACACTGCCACCCAAAGATCATAGCTGCACTCAATTCTCAGGCCTCAAAACTCACCCTGACCTCCAGAGCATTCTACAACAATGTGCTGGGAGCCTACGAGGAGTACATCACAAGCATCTTTGGCTATGACAAAGTTTTACCCATGAATACAGGTAAAAAAAAAAAAAAAAACACCAGATGGTTATAGGATGGAACATCTTCAGATGTTTTTTTGTGCACATCCGTTAACATTTTTTTTTTTTGCAATGTATAAGGTGTTGAAGGTGGTGAGACTGCCTGCAAGCTTGCCCGCAAGTGGGCTTACACTGTAAAGGGGGTCCCCAACAACAAAGCTAAAATCATTTTTGCAAGTAAGTAAACACCTTGGGTTTTAAAAGACTCCATCAGTTTTGGAGTTGGTCCCAGTTTTAATTTTCTAATGTGGATTATAAGAAGATCTTTTCATTGATGTACATTTACATGTTAATGTTAATAACTGGTTCTATTTATAGAGTTTGCAGAATAAACAGAGAACTAGAATTAGCTTAATTAGGCTGAACTTATTTATTTATGGAAAGAGGACCCTGCATGATGAAACTGCTATGTCATTCACTTTTGATTAGATGGAAACTTCTGGGGACGCACTATGGCAGCCATCTCCAGCTCCACTGACCCCAGCAGTTATGAAGGTTTTGGTCCCTACATGCCCGGCTTTGAGCTCATTCCATACAATGACACTGCAGCACTGGAGGTACAGATTCTTAGCATACTGTCAACAACCTCAACTCACATATATAACCTGTATGTTTACATTTTTATGAGTCACAGAGAGGCAGGAAAGTGCACTGACATTTCTGAACTGTATAGGAAAGTTTCATCGCTATTGAAGTGCTTTGTAGATAATGAAATACACAGATGTTAGATCATTCATGTAAAATCATGCTTAAGTGCACATTAAACACATTATAACGTGATTTTCAACATACATGAATAATTATTAGGTTGAATGAAGCTAAAGTTTCATCGTGTTTGCAGCCTGTGGACTTGCATGTTGGACTCGTCTACCAAGCACCATGAATGCCATTCTTCAGTTGAATTGCGAAATTTGCTGACTTGACACTCTGGTTTACTACGTAAACAAAAAGTAGAATGACTGACTCAAGTTTCATGTCAGTGATACAGTTACCTTGTAACTGTTTCTGTTCTGTGTAAACAGAAGATGTGAAAGACTGAATAAGTAGGATGTATTTAGTAACAGAGAATATGTTGGATACAGAAATGTCTGACTACCGCTCTTATTTTTTTCCCTGCAGAAAGCTCTTCAGGACTCAAATGTGGCAGCGTTCATGGTGGAGCCCATTCAGGGTGAGGCTGGGGTGGTGGTGCCCGACCAGGGCTACCTGACCAAGGTCAGGGAACTTTGCACCAAATACAAAGTAAGTCATTTTTACCTGTAAAACCTGCACCAAAGTCACAAATTTACTTCAAAGGGCGTCACACACTTTGTTCCCAAATTCAGATGGTCTGAGAATATCAATGTATATTGTGACAAACACACAGATAAGCATTAATGAAGTAAACTTAAAGTTAAAACATTGGCTCAAATGAAAACCTGTAGTAACATTAGGCTGAACACCTTTTTTGTTTTTCAGTACTAAAATCAACAAGAAAAAACAAACATCTTCCCTGCTTGTCCACATATTATGCCTGAAGTTTGTTCTGAGGCTTAAAAGATCTGGTATGAGCAGCAAACAAGTAGCCATTCACATCCTTAGGACTGAGGGATGGGTGTTGCCTGAGCCAACACTGAATTACATTTTTAGCCATTTCTATAACTTTTCTTATCTGGTACGAAATATACAAAAGAACTGTGGATGAATGGTGCTCCACATGGACAGAAAACTTTTTTTTGTTAATTAATGAAATGAAATACTTTGACCAAAACACCGATGTGAAATCGCTCAGACAGACTGGTGCATTTTTCTCAAATATTTGCACATTGTTCACTCTAATCCTCTGTGCCAGCAGTTTTATGAAGTGGAGTATGGGAAGTCTGGCAGACACGTTATTTGACATGATGTCCTCTAGTGGACGTGCATATCTGCAAAAACACAAATTAGCCCCAAAATTCCCATAGAAAAAAAATGCTAAAATCTGTTTGAGTGTATGGTATTTTTTGAATATCTTTCACCAGTTCATCTTGCTGTCCAACAGCCCCTTCTTCAAAAGTAAAAAAAAATGTACTTAAAAAGGAAAAGGCAGTTGGACAACAAAATAAAGTAGTGAAAATGGTCCAAATATAATGTATTAGCTGTTTTCAGTGGGCAGGCTTAGAGTGGCTGAAATACAGGTTTTATACTCGCTGTCAACCGCAAAACTCCTGAACTAGAATTTTCGACACTGACTATAAATGAGTAATTCACACGACCTTGTGTCAAATAACCAGCTATCACTTCAAAGCAGTACAATCACAATCTCTAGGGCTGACAACTGTAGTTAAGCCAATGTATGTAGGAGATGGCTATTGTGTGTTTCTTTCAGGTGTTGTGGATTGCTGATGAGGTGCAGACAGGTCTGGCGCGTACCGGCCGGCGACTGGCTGTGGACCACGAAGAAGTCCGCCCAGATATAGTAATACTGGGCAAAGCTCTCTCTGGAGGAGTATACCCTGTAAGTATTTTGTTGTTGTTGTTCAGAGATACTTCATATCACATAAGTTTGATTTGTTGTGCCCATGGACTCAAACTTTGTGGACTTTTGGTCTGGTTTTGTAGGACAGGGTTATAGATCGCAGTAATGATGTAACTGACCTTTGCATTAACCGATTTGTGGCTCAGGTATCTGCTGTGCTGTGTGATGATGAAATAATGCTGACCATCAAGCCCGGGGAACACGGGTCCACATACGGAGGAAACCCTGTGGGCTGTCAGGTTGCTATTGCAGCACTTCAGGTCGGTCTTAAATGGACTTTAATTATTTACTTTTCTTGTTTATCTTTACTTAACAACTCATCGATGCAGAAAAGCTGCACGTCAGCAATAATGTCACGACTTTTTTGTTTTGTTTTTGTAACTAATTGTTATCTGCAGGTGTTAGAGGAGGAGAAGCTGGCAGAGAACGCCCAGAGGATGGGGGAGCTGCTGCGGACTGAGTTGATGAAACTGCCCAAAGACATTGTGACAACAGTCAGAGGAAAAGGCCTCCTAAATGCAGTGGTCATTAAAGAGACAAAAGGTACAGATATGTCAAATTTCTACAACAGCACATTTGTTATCAATGTAAATATAGATTATTATTGTGGCAGCATCGCATCAGCCGCAACACCCCTGAGCACTCCGGAGTCATTACTGCATTCATACTCATCCAGTTGGACCAAACCCATCTTCAAAATCAGCCTTCATTTTGATTATCCAATTGTCTCTCGAGGTTCTCACTACAGTCAGTCTCCCACAAATCCTTTAATGCAATTTGGATTTGATGTTTGATTCAGTATTTCTCAAGTCTAGATACAATTGCTTGTTCCATTGAGCTTAAAGGCCAGACTGGTTAAAATTAACAAGATAATAGTGATAATAAAATGTTTAATGTAATTGTTTTTTTGCCGAGAATGCATCTTCCATTGACACCTAATCCTATCTAATCTCCCTCAGATTATAACGCCTGGAAGGTGTGTTTACGTCTCCGTGACAACAGACTGCTGGCCAAGCCCACACACGGTGACATCATCCGCCTGGCCCCTCCCCTCATAATTAAAGAGCACGAGCTGCGGGAATGTATTGATATCATTCAGAGAACCATCCTGTCTTTTTAGACAACTGCAATTCAACCATTCAGTAGCAGACAAACCCTCAAACTGTTTATTCACATAAGCCGAGGCTATGGCTAGGCTTTTATCACTTGTATTTATTTTTATGTGTTTTTAAAACAAGAAGTGTCTGAAGGGCATTACTGTAGAAATACAGTATAAAGTCACGGTGTGTGGAGTATATCTCTGAGGATACACTGACACTTCTTTTACTGTTGTAGAATAAGGAGTTTTGTTGGATTTCCTCAGGGTGAAACAGTTGTTTGTTTTAAATATTTTAAAACTGACATTGATTTCATCTGAATAGATGAGTTAAGAGATGGTTAATTCAGATTTTTGTTGGTTGATCTGAATTGTCTTGACTGCTTGACTTGGGCCTTATTATTAAATTTTTTTTTTTATAAAAAAAATCACTGATCTAAGTTTCTCAACAAATTGTTACATCTGACAGACTTGCATAGGATGTGTGTGAAAATACACACAGTGAAGGACAGCTTGCTGAGATGAAATCTTGCCTACAGTGCACATATGCTTATTAGTTTCATATGAATTGCAATTTACAGTTAAAGGCTGTACAGCTAATGCTGGCCAGTAGTGTTTGCACACATCTTTTAAAAAGTCAAAATCAACATGAGGTGTTTATATTCCAGGTTACAAGAATTGTTAAAAACAATTTTGTAATTGCACTAAGACTCTGACAATGCTGAAAGTTGAAGCTGTTCTGATTTCCAGTACATTTGTGAGGACATATTAGAAAAGCTGTTTAATTTTAATATAAGAATTACTTTCTGGGAACTGTAGTTCTTCAACTTAATTACAAATACAGATAGAGAAACTCTTATTCCTCCCCAAATGGCAACGCAGTTGCTTCTGAAACGTAACAGACTTTTTTTTTTTTTCCTGGTCTTAATGCTACATTATTTGTTATATTTTGTTTCTAAACTTGACATGCTCTGTATGGATAAGGAATGTTTCTGGTGAATGGTGTAACTGTTGTAAAACAATGTTGTTTCAAAGGCTGTATCACTTCGCCGTTGTTGCATAACCTATTGTTTCTCAATTACACTTTTTTGCAGTCTCTATTTTTGACTCTCTGCTGTACAAACAAACAAATAAATGTTGGAACAGAATAAGTAAATGCTGATTCAAATTTGGGTTTGATGGTAACTGAGCCTTCGTAGATTGGGACCCAACAATGTTTGGCTTCCTCTGAACACATAAGGTCACTAAGAAAGGTTCAGGTCAGTTATCACTAGTTTGTGTTGCACATTTGCATATTAAAAATGATGCGTTCTTCTTTCACGTCACTACTCATTTCAAAACCATGTCGATCATTTTCAGTGCCACATAATCAAATACTGTTTGTGCAATGATTGTAAATGAAACACCAGATGGTGCTGTGGTCTCACTGAACTGCCACCAAGTAAGGCGTACAAATAAAAACACAGTGGTGAGGTCTTAGATTCAAGGCTACATGAGCTGTAACCTGGATGATCCTTCAGACCAAGATCAAGCTGACAGACGTTTAACATATTTGACAGTTATTTCACCAAAGAGACAAAGTGGAAACATCTGAACACAATGTCAACATGCTGTATCATTTTTCAGGGAAAATCACTATTAATAGGGACACTAGCATGAAACAGCTGCTCATTAGTCAACAGTAATTAAAAAACTACATGCTCTCCCATTTCTCACTCTGCTTATCTCAAAGCAGCAAAGTTTTTGAGAAAAAGTTATGCGAAAGACAGAATGTTTCATTTTGAAACAGTTGCACCACAAAGACGTATTGCACACTGTCGAAGATCAATAAGATCCACTCTAATTACTTTAGTGCTTTGCACTTTTAACGGCATATGGCTGGCCAGGTCCTCCTTAAAGAGTTTGTATTGAGAGCATTTTTGGCGGTTACAGTTTATCTAGGGTCACTGACAGGACACTGATCTATTAATCACTAAGCAGCAGTGTCATATTAATGCTTTCAAACCAGAGACTGAAATAAAAAATTAAGTAATCAACTCCATTTACGAGTTCAAAATGTTTTTATGTAATTTAGCAAATGAAAATATGAAAACAATCAAGCATTTTCAAAGTTCTAGAAAGTATTGGTGAATCTAATTTTACCAAAGGTAAATTGAGTAAACGGCTGCTGAGCGCTGGAGCATTTAAAGTCATAAAGCCGGAGAGTGACTAACATCTATGAGAGCGAATTTACAACTGTGTGCTAACAAGGTTGCAAGTATCAACTAAAAAAGTCAAGCATGTGCTCAGGGCTTGTTTCAGTTAGGTAAAAACTAACTAACTAACTAACTCAAACTAAGAAAAAACTTGCAGCATAAATGGTTGTCAAATAGATGCGCGAAAAATAAAATAATAATAGTAACAATAACATCATATGTGCAGTGTTAAATATATTTAGGCTTATTGGTTGGGCTTTTGTTTTATCCTTCATGCTGTCAAAACAGGGATGGAAGTACACACAGCGTACAACGTAGGACAAGTTATTATTTCATATGAAGCGTAGCAGAGAGATGAGCAAGGTGCAGAGTTTGCTTGTGAAAAATGAGAGGAATCCAGTCTGGCAGAAGAAATGAGGGTTATCTCTGGGTGACACAGAGCAATGTGCTTGTGTCCTGCACAGGCTTTGATCCTACACTCTGCAGGGACCTCGCATCCCGCTCTGCCACAACAGGAGAGCACACTGTATTCCACAAATGAGCTACAGTTTTGGCAGGGGAGTGACAGGCCGCAGCCTCTGCGTGGATCAGGGAACACCGAGTTCCAGGCTCCAGCAAGGCTTCGACAGCCTAGGCCAAACCTGGAGATGCTCCTGTAAAGCTACTTGATTTTCAACGCTATGCATTCAGTGCCAACAGTCAGTGCCTGGTCTATTCAAGCATGTGGTGCAAGTCTGGCTTCAAAGATCAGTGTGTACCACTGCTATTCCTCGGAAGGTCAAGGGGGGCTCATCCAGCCTGGATAGCTGCTCTCGTCCCACTCTTTCAGTCCGTTGTTCCTCTCCTCCTCTTTGTCTTTGTTCTTTTCTCTGCCTCTCAGCCTCACTTTTTTTTTTCCCCAAAATTTGTTATCTCTCTCTGTGCCCCCTCTCCTCCTGCCCCTTTGTGCCTCTCCGAGCCAGCCCATTTGTATTCATCCCTTACATAATAGAGAAATCAGATTGTGGTACTTAGCAAGGATGTAATCAAAGTACTGTGCTTGAAATTTAATTCAGGTAAAGTTGCAGTTAAGATGAGCATAAATTATAAAGCTCTGTATCCATTAAAAGTGTGAAAAATAAGGTGCCAACTTGAGAATTATGACTGATGCATTGCTGGAGTAGGATAAGCTATTAATTTTTTCCTGTACCACTACAGATAAATCAGAGAAAAGCTGGGCTTGCCTGCCAGTGCTCATATTAAGGGGCCTTTTGCATTAAGTTTATGACATCTGAGTGCACTGATAAAATACATGTGCATCTTAAAACGAAAATGACACATAATCCTTAAAGAGTAATGTGCACTGACCATTTTTCTCCTTCTCCATCTGGCTCTTTCAGTTCACACCAGAGGGGATATATATATTGATCAGGTACAGCAAGGTCCTCAGAAGGACGTGTTCCTCCCTACAGATCTGAGGTGCACTTGGCAAATGTGACTGTCCGACCAATCGTTTTAGTTGTCACACCCCCTCACTTGATTTATTTTCTGGGTTGTAAACATGCGTGCAATCCTTACAAAGCTTTACAGAGGCCAATATGATGAGGGCACTCATCAGGTTTTCACCCTCTTTACTTTGTACATGACTAATGTAAACAATACATCATAGGGGGAATATCCAAAAAAATAAATTAAATAAAGGCGGTCACATGGTCAACAAAAAAATATCCTCTCAATTCACAATACGTCACCTTAAGTGAGTATTTATGTAGAATATCGGTGCAAAAAAAGTTTAATATATGAAAGAGTATCATAATAACGTGATACAGACCAAAGTGCCTGAATGTGATTTAATATTTATTTTAATGCATCATCCTTTTTAATTGTTTTTTGATGAGTAAAGCAGAGGGTTCAGATTGTACTCCAGAATTTTTAAAAGCAAGATCTCAGCATTGTTGCAAAGGGAAGCTACTTTTGAATTGCATTCATGTTTTAAGTAATTGATTGGTCCCCATATAAACTCTCTGACTCATTTTATTTATATTAAGACCAAATGGAAAATGAGGATCATCACACGTCATTAATCACAAAGGTTACTGTCCAAAGCGCACTGCGGAGTGACGCATTATATCTCTGGCCTTTGTGGTATTGACTGGAAAATGTCTGGCTCTAACTCGACTGCATTCAAGAGGGGGATTACTCAGTTACATATTTGTTTAATTGTGTTACCCACAGCTAGGAGCATAGCTGTCTGTGTTTTGGACTGGAGAGTCATAATTAGTGTCAAAGGACTACTACTGGTTGAATTTTGTTTCGGTATAATGAATGAGGAAAGGTGCACAGCAGACTCAGCCGACTTCTCAAACCATGACTGTGGGCGATTAGGCTCTGCTGCCAGAGTGTGATTCATTCAACTACCTTTCAAATTCATGCGAGCCACCTCTATCAGCATTTCAAAGTGTAAAAGGAAAATTAAATATGTGCATATGACCGACTATGACAAAAGAGATTCCTGAAATGAGTTAATGTAAGCACCGCTGGAGTTTATGTTCCAACATATTTGTTTAACCCCCTGACTCTAACTGCAGTTTTATATTTTGCTTGACATGAATTTGGCTATCAAGGACACTTGTCAAAGGGGTTTTCTGTTCCTTTGAATAAATTTGAGTCAAACACAATAGGAAAGTTGGTGTGTTTTAAGAGAATACTGAACTAGGTAGAGCATTAGAGCAGATATATTCTCTTTATTCAACAGGCTTAGAATTCATTCAGCCCCCTTTTACAAATGTTGAGAGTCCATCTTAAAGTCTGGTGACTTGACATTGAGGTGGCTGGGTTTCTGTGATCGAGGGAGCAAACTGGGTCAACTGAGTTCCCAGCCAAAACAACTTTAAACATGGTGTGATTACATTAAACTGATTTCATGTAAACTATTTATTTTTATCTTTATTTATATCAGTCCCAAGAAGTCAAACTTATAACTGGGGTGACTGGGGTCGAAATTTCCACTGATTACAGTCAGTTTTGAGAGCAATTAAAATTCCAGTAAGAGGTACAAGGCTCACATGTGGCAGCCACGACACTGAGACCACAATAAAATGAGCACATGCCTTTACTTGTGGCTATAAAATATGCCTCTGGCTAGTTGGACGCTGCATAAGCCACAGAGAGCACCAGTCACCATGGCTTTGCTTTTTCGCTGCCCTTCAGGTCAACCAAAGTGGCAGTCGGCTAACTCAGGCGATGCAATACACAAACTGATGCTCCGTAAGGACTTGGCTTTACACAGCAGGCTCGCCACAACAGCTGCAGACAAAGCCTCAGTGTTTACAGAGTTCATGGCTGAGGTTAGGGAAGAGGCGGAGGTAGCAGGAAGGAGGAGGAGGACAAGGCGGAGAGATCTGGGTCTCAGCTTCCACTGCTGGAGTTGGGGGGGGACCAGGGGAAATGGGACCATAACGGTGCCCACAGGAATTCAAGTCTCAAGCTTGAAAACATGGTCATTCTGCACATCCTAGGAGAGGACTCAGTTTACACAACAAAGGAGAAACTGTATGACACCTTGGGGAAAAGGAGAAAGAAAAGGAGGTAGAGGTGAAAGCCAAATTGGCCCCATGTATATATGCGGCTTGTTCAATCAACAATGGAGCAGAGTGTACAGAGCTCAGCGTAGCTCAGATTCAAAGTGGTAAATCACAAGAAAAATGTGTCCATGTGGAGCAGAGCAGAGGTAGGAGGACTCCTCCCCGGAAGACCTGAAGTATCACAGTTGGGTTGGGCAAGCTGCCACAGAAGCTCTCAGTGTCATAAAGGATAAATCATGGAGCTAAGCATCGCTGTGGCACTCTCCATCTGATGCAGCACCATTTCTCTCTGAACAGCAGACTTTGGCAAATGTGACATGTCACTTTTTTTTTTTTTTTTTTACTTCACCATTTTTTAGTCAACATCTTTCATGATGGAAGCCATCAGAGCAACATTAAAGTTGTGTAATAATGTGCAGCACCAGAGTTGTTAATGGTGCAACACTGTGGAAAATATGATGCCCTTAGCCCAAGGGCGAAAGGGCTCTCCTCTCATCCTCAGACAGAGGGGTAATGAATCAGCAATGTTGTTCCTGTTTGATGTCTGAGCTAATTAATTACTAATGAAGGGTGTCAAATTTCTTTCCATAAATCCAGTCATTTATGTGCAGTGGAATTAATGACTGTGGACTGTCTGGTGTTTGGGCATCAGACAATAAATAAACCGAAGCTGCTTCTTCATTTTTACACCCAGAACGATTCTGATGGACTTCAGTTATCCCAGTGTGGAGTTTTGTTTTGTTGTTGTTTTCCTCCTTCAGTGTACTGCATCATGACTGCGTCCATTCTTACAGAATTTGGCTAATTTCTACAGCAGTTTAATTATAAGTATTATTGAGATTAGATATCTGTGTAAATCAGTCGCAATGCTGTTGAAAGTTTGCAACAGCTGAGTTAGCAGAGTGAGTAGGACATTAAATGAGCAGTGACATCTGCAGCAGACAGAAGCACAATCAGAGTGAAACTCGCTAATTAAAAGCTATATGACATTTTCTTAAAAGCAATCCACTCTTGACACATGGTAGGTGGGAAGGAACACACACTGAAAAATTATTACAAGAGTGTTTGACATGCAAATGACAACTGTGTTTCCTCCTCTGCTTGTCAAAACATGACAAAGTGTGTGACATTCCTTATACATGTGAGTGAATGCGTGGGACTCAAATGAAATAGCTCACAAGAGGTGCTGGGGGGGCGCAATGATGAATACAATCACACAGTCACTTGAAGATTTCTGTCATTACAGCTTTTCCCGACTTTTTTAACTTTCATTTCTGGCTCAGCAGAGCTTTGATCCCCAAGTGTCCTACACAATCCTGCTGATGCTACACATCGAAGCCTCACGGTACGTTAGCAGCACTCCACTCCTCCACTGGGAACATTTGAAGCATTTGAAGTTGGGCTTCTGACAGCCCAGCAGTAGACCAGGTAATGCTGCAAGACGACAACACAACATTGTCTTGTTTCTGCCGCAGCCTGGGGAGGGATTAGCCACGATGCAGCTGAATCTATTGGCTTCATAAAAATTTAACTAGTTTCATTCGAAATCTGCCTCTGTGAAATTCACAGAGTCGCTGTGGAAACCAATTTACTCAAAATACAAACCTCAGAAAAATTAAGAGACTGACTGTTTTAGAAGCCTCAACTCATTTAAATATGTTTATTTAAATGTGAGGCAGATCCAAACCACAACTGGAATATAGTTGAAATGTTGTTTAAAATGATTATTTGCAGACATTTAAAACATGTTCACCCCTTAGCCTCTCTCTCCCCCTCTCAGACTTAATGCTTCTCTTCTGGTTAGGCCCATCTAGCTTGAAATCACTGACCTTTTTGTTAACTGCAATTTAACGGGGTGATTTGGTCTATTTTGTCCTGTTTTCAGAGTATACATCCATCTTCCTAAAAGTGTTGACATTGCAATAACCCTTACTTTCAGCATGCTCCTCACAATGCCTGTTTGCTTACCTGCGAAACACCAAACAAGTGCACCCTTGACATTTTCGCACACCACTTTATGAAATCCATAAATTCAGTGTATTTATGATGGGGCTGCCCAAAGCTTGTAATGAGAGTTGTGAAAGCTTTGCCTGGCAACAATTTGACCTGCTGACCACACGGAAACACACAGCAGGTGATGTCATTCCGAAGTATTGACTCGGATCGGTTCTTTCCATGTGCGTTAGCCTTACGTAAGTCTCAATGAAAAAAAACATAAAAACTCTGTCAGTACAAGGACAGATGTGTACTGTTTTGTTTTGGGTTTTTTTTTTCAGTTGAGCTAGAGAGGATGGTGTCGGGAGACCACAACAAGGAAAAACACCTTCATGAATCAAAGGTTTCTTCGTAAAAAATTTTATTTCTACATCTTAGTTCAGTCACACTACGCAGAATCTTTTATTCTCTTTTAGCTTGGTTTTGTCCTGCAACTTCCTTCCAAGCATTATCATTGTCTATACTGCTTATCCTTAATGGGACGGCTGGACCCAATCCCAGCTGACGTTGTTGAAGGGCTGTCAAGGGGCGAACATTTGGAGACCAACAATCCTTCACACTTACATTCACATCCACAGGTGACCGTGCCAACTACTGCACTACCCTGGCACCCTGCCATCTGATCTATTTTAGCCAAGACACTAATCCTTTGCTAACCTTAACCAAGTAGAACCTAAACATACATATTCAGAAGCTACTTTACTTGACTTTGTAATGTAAAGAGACAAAAGGCAAAAGGAAAAGGATCTGTGGGGAAAATAACACATCTACAACACACGAATGCACAACTCGACACAAACTACCTATTTCACCCTAAAGCTACTTTAGGCCAACTTTCAGAACCTGACAGAGCAATATGCAATCAGACACCTAAGAGACAGAATCCTTTACTGTTGGATATTGGCCAGTCACCTCACCGCATTGTGGCCAGTCACCTTTCTGACACTCAGCTCAGTGGTTTGTCCCAGCAGACAGGGAGGCTCTGTAATGTTTCATAATCAAGCTTATCCATCTGAGCGTGGAGAGCAGCTGGACCGAGCTGATATTAGTATGCCCCCGGTGTTGTCTGGTGACAGAAGTTGGAGCTTGTTCTCCTCTCTCCCTCCATTGGATGGTATCAGATGAAGAATTTTATGTGACAGAGGGTGGAATGAAATGTGTAGGCCCTCACCGGCAAACTCAGATTGGCTTTGTAGCTTTTTATTGTTCTGAGATAACTAATGGTCAGAGCGCAAATCAGTCAAAGCTGGGAAATACTCGCTCGGACAGCTTGTTTGCAGATGCAAATTAGATCTGATTAGTGAGGAGCCCAATGCAAAAATGAGAGCACAGTTTGAGATCGAAAGATGGACAGAGATTTCAGATAAAAACCTGTGCAGTTCAGATTTTAAACCTAGTTCCTGACAGTGAGAGTGAAAAGCAGGTGGGCTGCTGGTGTGGAGCCTTGCTGTAATCTGAGAGACTTTGATAAAATCGGGTTTGGCATTTGGATTGCTGTACCTGGAACAGCAGTCTCTCCCCTCCACCATGACAGATGCTGCAATTAGTGATAGTGACACCTGCCAACTGCTGACATGGCTTTGTATCGTCCACCCACATCCATTCTGTTTGCATGGTTTGTTTTGTTTTTTTTTTTTTTCTGAGGAGGGAATCATTAACTTATCTCAATACCTCGTTTCTAGCAGACGAGAGCCAATCAGAGGCAGCTCAGACTCAGACATGCGTTCTTACTCAGTAGGTGATTGCTGAGAGCAGAGCTTGAACAAATGCAGATGGTACCACAGTCATGGGAAATACAGTTTGCCTTATTGGTTAGCAGATGAGGTTTTAAAGGGTCCTATTACCCCATATTAAAAAGCTCAGGGAACAACAGTTAAACCCTTGTTCTTAGTGAGCCTGCCAGTTATTATTAAACTGCAGGTAACCTGGTTCATGATAAGTTGTCAGCTGTCTTATGGAAGAGACCACCAACCCTTATAAAAAGGGTAAAATATGACAAATTATCTGGATTCAATAAAAGATTCAATTGTGTCGTGTTGTTTCCCTCAAAGCTCATGTGTTATTTTGTTTTGTCAAACTTCCACTTTAGATGATATTTGTCATTTTATCTGTCCACTAATGCTTTGTCTGGGGATTTCAGCAGCAGGTAATAACAAAGCTAGAACAGTGAATTATTATTATCTTTGTTCCCGGACATGTTTTTAAAAGTCATTCTGTGGATGTTATATTACAGGCCATAACTTTTTACTTTGATGGGTTTTTTTTATTGTTTAGGCAGCACAGTCGACAATGCAAAAAATGAACAGTTAGACACAGTTTCTAGGCTGACAGCAGTGATTTAAAGGGAACGTCAGTGTGTGAGGAAGAGAAGAAAATAAAACCAAAAAGAAAGCCAATGATTATAACACCTTCCACAAAAATCTTGTCCTTGCCAGGAATGGATCGTCGTTAAATTTGCATATAAATCTGCTGTCAGAAACTATCCAGCTTATTGTATCACAATTGTAGTTCTTGGCTTTTTAAAACTGTTTTTTTGACGTTACTTCAGGAACATAAAACTCAATATCTCTGAAATTGTACTGGATTCGAAATCTGAAATACAACAGCCATTATGGTGGAAATATATTACAAGTTACAATACTTATAGCACAATTCTGTTTTGTTTTTTGTCCAACATCATGAGCAATACTAATTAGGATTTATTACCCAGTTCCCACAAAATCGGTTTTGTAAAGGCATATTTTTCCCCAGTAGTTCTGAACACCTCTGCTCATAAACTTGCAGATTCACTCACAAAACATTTATCTTTTTCTTTTTTTTTTTTTTTGCACACGGCATTTCACAGCACGGTGTTACAATTTAATTGTGATCTATTGTTGTGAATAATACCGCGAATGTCCATGGAAGCCGAGTAGTGTGGATTTAGGAACAAGCTTACTATTGTGTCCCATAAAGCACACTTTCAAGCTGGTACGCTGAATGTGACACACATTCCGAGAGCTGGGAGGAAGAAAAAAAAAAAAAAAACAAGACCAGAATGGCCCTACAGTGGATCTCTTTCTTTCCCCCTGCCTCTCTTCTTCTCTATACATTAATAGGGAATTCATTGGTTGCCAAGTCTGAGCCTGGAGTCCAGATTGATGAGGGGTAATGTTATCCACCTTGACATTTCTCCAGTTAAATGTAATCTCAGGGAAGTGAGCCTCATTTCCTCGGACAGAGGCTTTCCAACCATCCGGTTTTCCTCCTGTTTTCTACTGATACTGATTTAAGAAAAGTAAATCCAGGGATAGAAGAGGGAATCCCACCATGACAGAAAAATGGCTTTCTAGAACATGCTTTCACCATGTTAGACCAGGTTTTTCTGGTCTCGGCTACATTTTTCCACCTCTCCTTAATATTATATTTTAAATCATGAATGGAGAGCTGAATGATCGAGAAAGAACAGGGTGGCAGAATAAACATCACAGTCTGCTATGATTAGCTGTAGAAATGGATCAACAACAATCACATAGAATGGAATAGAAAAGAATAGATTAGAATAGAATAGAATAGGACGTTAATGTCTCTGCATGACCAAGCATACAACGAAATTGCAAACACGTTTTTGAAGAAGATCGTTTCATAAGCATGTTTTACCTGTGCAGACGCAGCAGCTCACTCCTCGTTCTCCTGCCAGGCTTTCAGCATCTTCTCAGAAGCTTTGGATGAGCGCAAACAATTTGTCAGAAAAACCAACATCTTTAGAAGGTCAAATATCTAATCCAAACAGCTGCTGGTAAACACTCACATATTCCATGGTGCATCTCATAGCTGTATTTCTCCAGGTCGTACTGGTTGCTACTTTTACAGAAGTTTGACTTGGCTTTCAGCTGCTAACAGAAGTCAAAGATGCTGTTCTTCCACCTGGTCAGGTGTTGTAGCGCAGGAGGCTGAGTCCTGGAGGAGGAGGAGGAAACAGGGAGGAGTAAGAAGAAACATCTGCTTCATCACTCAAAAAAAAGGACATAGAATTTTTCAGATTTTATGGATAAAAGCACTGTAAACCACAACTGACGAAAGGAAACTTCAACATAAAAAAGTCTCCATCTTTATCTGATCGTGAGTTTTGCTCATTCTTTTGAGCAGTAATGATGAAAAATCAGCTCCAAAGTTTCTAATGTTCCCAATATCTTATTGTCCACATCTCTCTGTATTTATTTTGCCACTAAAATAAAGTCAGAACAATTTCTCCTCACTCTTTGATCAGAAAAATACAGGCTTGATCCCAAACACGTTGTTTATACAAGCAGATTACATCTAGGCCTCTGAATGAGACACTCTGATTGGCTGTGGCGTCATGCAATGGAGCCAGCAGGAGTGTCTGATGTAGAACAACCCAAATCTAACCTAACTTGGTTTGCAAGTTTATCTACTGAAGTAAGTGTCACACACAGACATGATAGAAAGAGCTGATTATCTAGTTTAAGGATGGAGGGAGGACGTGCTGCATGTCTCCACCTCAAACCACAGTAGAGCACTAAAACTCAAGACTTCTCACACACTGCATGAAACGGAAGGCATATTTCACAACTGGCCTTGCAAATAGTAAATAGTAAGCATTAAAAGTTGTATCTGTCTAAGCAAAAGCCAGTATTTTTGCTGGTTTTGCAAAGCTGTGAAGAAGAGAAGTCTTGTTGGACTGATTCCTATCTTTTCTTTTAAACCCAAAATAACACGGGAATAGAAGAAATACACTTTCCAAGAGTACAAAGAACTTGCCAACGTCCTTAGAGGGAGAGAGAAAAGAAAGCAGCAGAGCTTATGTGGGTAGCATTAGTGTAACATGCATCCCTGGTGTGTGTGTGTGTGTGGAGTGTAGACTGCGGAGTACCCCAGTTCTTTGTTAGGATGTGAAAGATGGACAATAGCATTACTGTGTGCTGAGAGCAGGAGCCATGCCGCTGCTGGTTCAATAAGACTGGCAAAGCTTGTCACAATCACAGTCTTTTTGTATAATGTCCCCTTGGCTCCATCTTTTCCCTCATTGCCCCCTGCAATCTTATTGTCTTTTTTTCAAATATCACCTTTCACAGTGATCATGGGCCTGATGTCCTGCTGTAATCCAATGGGAATCCTCCCACAGTAATTGCTAACATAGTTTTTGTTGTTGTTGTTGTTGTTGTTTGTTTGTTTTATGTTTTGTTTTGGGGTTTTTTTTTGGGGGGGGGGGGCAGTGAAGGGCAAGACAGTGCTCTGGCAACTGAGTGTGATTCTAAATGTAAAAAGCCAGACATATAATTTCTCTTATAATAACATTTTACCTTGACAGAGCTGTAAATCTTAAACTTGGATTGAAGTCAAGACTTAAGTCCCAAACATAAGGACTGCACAATTAAATAACTTGGCATGAAATCTGAAATGTTTTCAAGTGTTGGGCTTATTTCAATGGACTTCTTGAATGAATGATTGAACTTCTGACTTGGACCTGCTGAGGGGAGATGAGAGTTGGCTTTAGATTCAACTCAGACTTGTAAAAGACCTAAGACCTGACTTCAAACTTACTGTCACAGATATGAGACCTGATATGACCAAAGATTCAGGACAGTTGGGACATATTTTGAAATTCTTAAGAGTGAACTTTGACATGTATGTCTCTGGTGACTTGGGACCGGATTTGACTTGTCACAAAAAAGACTTGGCATTCCTGTATCGGCCTAAAATTTATCTTAAATGACACTAGAGTTCACATATATATAGTTTTCTCAAGGGACTTGCGGCTTGACATGGACTGATCTTAAACGACTTTAGACTTGACTAGGACTTGAGATCTGGACTTTCCTCGAAGAATAGGGTTAGGGTACACAGCTTGTCTATATGTTGATACTAGTCGGGCTCTGGATATTGTTGCAGTATTTCACATTTCTCTGCAGATACCATTGATAACTCAGACATGTCTTGAATGATTTCATTAAGTCTTTTCTTACTTCTCACTTTGAACTGCCCGATAAAAAACAGCTCAGGGCTACAGCATATTCAAGCTGCAGCCCTCTTGATAGCGGTCTGCCTGTGGATTTATCTACTTCACACACAACAATTTTCAGAAGAGATCTGCTAACAAGAAGTCGTGGAATAAAATGTACAGTATAAGACAAGTAGTGATGCTTGTGCTTTCAGATGCATTTGATGTTCTAATGGGAAAAAAAGGATGCATAAAATGCTTCACATAAATGTAGAGGCAGCCAGCTGTGGAATATGGCAGCCTTTAAAATGGAGAGAGTATTTTTTATTGAACAAAGACAGGACAGCCACTGAGGAGAGCGTGCAGCGGCTTCATTTTACTTTTTGGAACAACCCTTGAGCCTCATATTCAGTGCAATATAAAATGTGAATAGCTCTTGGAAAGAGGTGCTGCGGGAAGGAGGATGAGAAGTGATATAAGAAAGGCATCTGTGTGAGGATAGGGGATGGATGTTTGGAGGGAGGCCAAGAGAGAGTCTAATGGAGGAAGTGGGATCAATGACTTGTACATCTCCCACTTGCAATCTAAAAAATAAAGTACATTTAATTGAGTTGGTGAAATGAAATGCTGCTGCAATGTGCAGTGTATTGATTGAGCGCCTCTGTATTCAGCTTGAGTGCATGTTTGTTTCAAATAAAAACAATACAGAGAAAACAAAGACAAAACTGCACGATCGCACAAAGAGAAGGCAGATTTGAACGGGGAATGGGAGTTGTCTTCATTGTCAATCTGCTTTGTCAATACCAAGTACAAACTGAATAAAGCTGATGGAAAAATAGAAGGCCTGTCAGCTGAGCAAGATTAAAAGAAAAACAAGCATTTGAATGAGGGGCTTCATTTCTATTAACACTATTGACCATTGACTGCCACAGCTGAGTCACAAGACATAAAGTCAAAGAGTGTTACTTCTTTTTTTCTTTTGTTTATGCTCTGCCGTGCTAAAGGAATCTGCATTGCGTTCCAGACGCCTGAGGACATGAATACTGCATTTAGTTCGACCCCCAAACACTGACATTATTTATAAAGGCAGTCATCATCAGCCGTGAAGTACACTGCCTGCACCGAGCAGCTGACCTCCAGCAGCGTTTCAATGTGACGCTCTTTGTGGCTTAATATGGCACAGATTCAATCAACACATTAGCATTCATTTTTTAATTTGTTACGGGGCGACAATTTATCTAACTGCAACTCCTGTGGTGTGTAATGATACGCAGCATATACATTTTCCCATCATCCCCGCAGCTGCAAAATAAGTCCTGTTTCGGAGCCATTTGTTCCCTTGGCAGTTTGCTGAGGAGCTCGCCTCCTCCTTCCAGACTGCCTTTGTGTCGTTATAGTGTGGTTGATGAAGCTGTCAAAGAGACACTGTCTGGTCAGACTGATGAGACAAGACAAGGGCAATGACTTGCTGCAGTCTCTCTCACCTGCAGCCCCTGGCAAAGTCAGGATGTGTGTGTGTGTGTGTGTGTGACTTTGTAAAGGAAACCTCAGGTGCTCTCTTTCATCCTAATCCTCACTATTTCTGTGAAAAACAACTGGACCCCTCAGCAATAGCCAAATTATTTGGTCTGAGTAGTTCTTCAGTTGCACTCAGTAAATATTTTGATAGTCACATTCATTCTTTCATTGTGTTGGCTCTGGACTCACTGGCACATTGGACTTCTGAGTGAAAATATTAAAAATGACAGCAAAATGTCATCTTTAACCTGTACTTTGAAAGTGATTACATATTGTGGCTCTTGCCACTGTTCAAAAGTTTGAGGAAAAAAAATGAAACACTTTTTAAAAAGGGGCAACTTCACTTAATACATCATAATGATAATGAAACAAAGAAGAGGACTAAGATGACATCAGTGTAGAAGCCAGGACTAAACAAATTGCCAAACAAAAAACAATTCAGAATCATTATTGCATTACATGCAACACTGAGAAGATTTTTTCTTCCAATCTGTAAAATGTCCTGCTCACATATCTTTGTCATCTTTGTATCTTTCTGAGGCTTTATAAGCCATATCTGAATGTTACCATTGTTTATATTAAATTTTAATAGAATTATAATCACATACAAAAAGTTTATTGATGTGCATCATCTTTAGCAATTGAAACTTTTCTTTATGAAGAAATCTTTCATATGATTAAACCTGTTACTGTCTTTCATTATTTTTTCAAATGCCACCAGCAAAGGCTGCTTCACAGGAGGAGGTTTAAGGAGCTATTTGTAATTCACTTTCTCTGCGGGCAAACAAGGTTTCTTCCCGGGAGAGTGTGGTGATGATTGGCGCTTGTCAAAAAATTCAGCCATTGTTGCATTTACATAACAGCAGGATATAATGTGCCCACTGAGCAGCGCTAGTCGTCAGGGTGGATTTTTATGAGGTTTGATGTTGATGCTGAACTCACAATTTTTCTTCTAGACTGGTTGGCTGCTAAACTGAAACAGCTATTAATGCTAATGGTGGCTATTGCAATAGCAAAACTTTCTTTAGTTGGATAAGAAATGTGCTCAAGACCAGCTTATTATCAGATATCTAGAATTCTCAAAATTGAACTGAAGTAATGAAATTTATATTCCGATGTTCACCATAGTATCAGCAAAGTGATTAGCAGACTAAACTGAATCTGAATTTGATTGTAATTGATTTACAACAAATCAAATATGATGGAGTAGAGACGGAAAAACAACGAAAAATGCCCAAATTCTTACGGACTGCACTGTTTGTGTAAAGTAGGTCAGGAGAAATGAAAAGTGGAGCTGGGGAGGATGGCTGGTGCAAAGTGATGAATAGAAGAGATTTCAGCTCAGTAAGAGTCATCATGGGTGGTGAGATGGTGGGCAAAAAAACCTGCCTGTGTCAATAATGAAGCAGTGACTCTGAAGAGGAGGGGGCATTGAGAGGCAAACTGTGATTTATCAAGTCAAAAAGGAAAAATGGAAAATTAAATACACTCTAACCTTTATGGTGGAAGGAGCAACACCTCAAGAGGCAACAACAAATTCCAGTTAATTTCCATAACTTGAATGCAACACAAACACATAAACAGCACAAAAGCATCTGGCTCAAACCTCCGTACTGACTTCAGGTCATTAAGGTGCCACACTAGCTTTCACTGGAAACAGCCCACCAGGGTTGAATGCCTTTCTTAATGAGCCTGTGCACCACTGTCAGCACCACAGTACATGTTTGATGTCAAACACGGTAATGCATTATTCTGTTCAATAGAAACAACAAAAAAGTGTGGAGGGTTCAGGGGGGGCCAGGACAGACTGTCTGGCCCTGCAAAATCCAGAGTATGAATAAAACATGGGCAAAGGAACAGGGAGGTGTCTCTCTATGGATTTTTTAAACTGTAGCAGGGACAGTGGGTGATAATGCACAATGGGAGGCCTTATGAGCAGTTCATTTTTCCTCTGTGGGTACTGTGCTGTACATGTGTATGTATATATATATATATATATATAGTTTAAAAGGAGTTTGTGTTAATGAGAGATTTTGCCACTGCAATGTTTAAGCTTCATGATATTATGAAATATTATTAGGTGTATTTTTGAAGAGGTCCAGAAAAATCTGACAGGATCGTATGTGAAAGCACTGTTCTTTTATCACTGAGTTTTCATCACCACTTATGTAGAAAATTTGATTTGCAGAGAAACACGCTGTAAAACCAAGTGTTCAGGGGCTTTAAAATCTGACTTTGCACTTCAGTCCATAAAAAAATAAGTTTGTGTTTGTATTTATTTATCCATTTTTATCTCTGCGTATGTTTATGTAGTGTGGACATCCAGAATTTAAGCAACCATCCAAATTCAAAATAAGCAAAATACGATTTTCGTATACGACCAGATGTGACACAGAATATATTCTCACATAACAAATGCTATCGAATGATAGGATCCACAATAAAGTGATGAAATATTAAAGTGGAACTGAAGCCCGTGGGTACTTTCCTGACTGTCTAGCTCCATGAAGGTGCCACGATTATATCTGCAATTTTCCTCCAGCCCTGTGAAATCTGTGAGCAGTTTGCTTTTCCACTCAGTTCCCCTGCACCTTGGTAACAGGGCTAGCCAGAGTTTACATCCATGAGAGGCCCCAGGTTTTCATATTACAACATCAGAAATTCCTGCGGGCTTGTTGCACAGTGCTCTGACTGTTCAGCACTCCTGCCAAGTCCATAGTAACAGACAAACCTATATTTAGCCATGTTTACGTGCTGCTGGGGAGTGCTTAAAATAGTTTGGAGGGAGACACTTCTATAATGTTGCCCCACAGGGGTCCATCAGGCTTGTGAATATCAAAACTGCATAAACACAGCACTTATTGTACCTTGTCTTGGCACTTGAACATGGACATGATTATTTACCTATTTGTCTGTGGCAGTTGTGAAGATGTCCAAATACTAAACTCCAAAACCTCATTGAATCATTTATTCCGTACAAGCTGCCAAACAGGATTTTTCCTGCTCTTCTGGTAGATACAGGAGTTTTTTAATCTGTGGTTATGGGCCTAACTTATCTGGCAGGTTCAACCCCCCCCTCCCACCCCCCAAAAAAAAAATCTGGTACTGGGCCAGGAAACAATGACTGACAGTCCTCCACATCAATGGATTAACCCATAGTTAGTTTTAAGCAAAGAGTTCAGGGGTTCAGAGACACAAGGAGAGGAACTTCAAAACTTCAGCCTTCAGCTTGATGTGAACACACAGAGCTCACATTGATGTCAACCATCTTTTTACATTTTATGTGAGACTTTGAGCAACTGCACAATCAAAGGCTCAAAGGGAATTACTACAGCACGAGACACATATAGGCAGCACCTTTCACAATATATATACATTGCTCTTGAAATTTTAACTTGACAAGTATCCCTCTGAAATTCTGTCAAAACTTGGCATCAGAATGAAACACAACATACTATTGTCTCCATCACTTGCCTGGGTGATCCTAAGTATATGTTTACACCCTGTCTTGAAGTAATCCATCTAATGAAGCATTATGTGCTCAGTTGTGCAAACAAAAGCATATGAAAACGACAGTGAGCCTCTGCAGCGATAAATCCCAGATCAGACCACAAAGACAATTGCTGTTTAAGCATGGAAAAGAATCAGAAGATTGCTGGAAGCTGAGTTAATGATGTGGCATAAGCAGATAAAGTGGCAATTTGAGCCAGTAACAGAAATTCAATCTATTGTAAACATAGGAGCACATGAACACTATATTTAGAATGAACTCCTTAGTGCCTGTTTGAATTTTGCTTTGTCCTTGTTGATATTATGGAGAATCTGGGAGGCAGAAAAATTTTATCAATCCATCCATCTGCCGAAAATGTTCTTGACCATCCACTCCACTTTAGTGATCCACGCCTAAACAGAAAATCTCTCTCGGTCTAAGCACAGCGTCCACAACCAGAGTGGATCCTGGGCTGCAAAACACCGGCTTCATACACGCTGCAACAACCTTTAACCAGCTGCAAAATCCACCACTAGTAAACATCAAAATTCAGCCTGAAATTATATTTTCCCCCTGCAGAGAATCACAGGGAGGTGGAAATCCAGGCGTATACAGATATTGAGAGCAGAAAGGTGGAATAGTTTTTTTTTGGGATTGCAATTGGCCCAGAGTCTCATGGTGGTCCACACTCTGTGACCCTTATGTGCGATGGCGTGAGGGGATTTTTCAGACAGTGCCTAATATCCATCCAGCCGGAATCAGTTCCCTGAGTCTTCCTGGCTTGTTTGCAGTTTTATTGACAGTGAAGCCTGTGCCATGATTGCCCCTCTCTCTCTCTCTCCCCCCTTTACCTCTTTGGACCTGAATAGCTGCTCCTGTGAGATGCTGATTATGTTGAGCAACACATGCTGGGAGAGCCCCAATTACCCTGATGTGCCTTTTCTTGTTTGCACATTGTTGAGCTGGCGTCCCAAGTGTACACAGCAGCACACGAGAGGCAGCGCCAGTGACAACAGAGGTGACTTTGTGTGAACGGATGTCAGGGAAAGATGGGATGGTGCAGTTTTGACTGACACAGGAAACTGACATCATGAATATGAATATATGTAGAGTGTATCCCAATGAAATAGGTGTCAGCCAACTGTTGTTGCCCCTTCAGTCACGGTCATGGTAATAAAGTGAAGATCAGCATTCAAGTACATTTTTTCCAATTATAACATAGCAATTATAGCAACAATATCGGGATAGCAACTCGTTAAATTTATTATTGATTAATCTCTTCATCACTTTTGATTCATTGATTCATTATTGAGGGTATAAAAGGTGACAAATGTCCATCTTAGCCCAAGATGGCAGTGGGAGTCATGTAAGAGACACATTAAAAAATAATGATTGCAATTAAAACTAAGACATCATGACTTTTAGTTCGAAGCAGTTTAATCTTGTAGAGGACGGATACTTGACCTGACAACAAATAAAGAACACTGTCAGGCTTGGCCACCATCAAAGGCTGGATCCTGCATTTCCCATGCTATACCGCAGCATATTTTATTAAAGTTCCCATTAGTGTTACACCACTCATTCATTCATCTTCTACCGCTTATCCATTTCCGGGTCACAGGGTGCGAGGGTGGGTACATCCTGGACAGATCACCGGTCCATCACAGGGCTAACACACAGAGACAGAGACGAACACTCAGACCTACAGACAATTTAGAGTCACCAGTCAACCTAAACATAATGTCTTTGGATGGTGGGAGGAAACTGGAGTACCCACAGGCACGGGGAGAACATGCAAACTCCGCAGAGAAAGGCCCCAGGCCCGGGAACCAAACCTGCGACCTTCTTGTTGTGGGGCAACAGCGCTAACCACTATGCCGCCGTGCTGCCCGTTATCAGAACTTAATTTCTAAAATAGTTTTGCACCTCAAATTTGCATCGCCACTTCACCCCCGTTTAATCACTGGGCTAAAAAACTAGCACGAAGAGCAAATTTCATCCGAACACATCCAGGCTCCATCACAGTTCCTCCCTCAGCTTTCACAGAATGACTGTGGCTTTAAGGGCCTGCAATAAGCAGATGACTGGGTGTCAACTCAGTACCAGCACTCTGACCTTTGAGATCCTCAGTACTGTTAATAGTCTCATAGGCACTGAGCTGATGCAGCGTCTCACATTGCCCACAACACCAGAAGAAAAAGATGAGGAAATATGCAAGAAAAAAAAACAGCACCATGTAAATTCAGCTCTGGTAGGCTGTAATTTTTGTTTATTTTATTTATTTATTTATTTTTGCAGCTGTATGCTAAGCTGCAGGATAATTTCATTCCATTTTGTGCATTAAATCCTTTAGCAATCATTTCAGAAAATCAGCAAACTGTAATGCTTTTATACAGCTTCATATAATAAATAAATTTTTTTATTTCTATATATATATATATATATATATATATATATTTCTTTTTTCTTTTTTCTTTCTTTTTGTCTTTCCCTTGTCCAAGACAGAAACACCAGAGTCAAATTCCTAGTATGTTTACACATACCTGGCAATAAAACTATCTCTGATTCTGATTCTGATACTGAAGTAGTTACTAAATGCTGGTGTTTACATTATGATGAATGAAAAATAGTCTGCCGCACGTTTATCTGTGTTAAAGTCCTTTAATACTACAAGATTACCCTCACACTCCCTTACACTCACAGAAAGCATTTGTGCAGCTTCTGGGGTAATCATATTCTCATTTCTCAATATCATTCTCATTTGGCAGAATCACCAAGGAGAGCACACTTACAGGGCTATACGGTGCAATGTGTTATTGTCTCCACAAGGTACAGCTTCAAATACTTCAGGTGTTCAGCCGGTGAGGCGGATCCACAATGCTGTTTACATTTTTGGATCATAAAGCTACTAATTTGCTTCTATGCTTGTTTGGAAAAAATATCAATTTGATTTTTGAGGGTTGCTGGAGGTGGCAGCAGTCATAAAGCTCCATGATGCTTCCCACTGGGATCCGGCCTATAATGCCTCCATCAAACCTTTTGGGCTGAAAAACAATCACGCGGGAGCCGGAGGTCTCTGCGTGCATCTGCCTCCAATAAAAGGACCTGTCGACTGGAGGCGTAAGTGGTAGACATGTTGGAGGGCCTTACAGGAGCACACTTTGTTCAGGTTTCAAACACTCAATAGGGGCCGCAGGCTCAGACAGCCCTACAAGACTTAGAATATAGGACTGTCAGACAAAGACCCCAACAATAACACTGGGGTAGAAGATTCTCTGATGAATGAGGATAGAAGAAAGCTGTTTTTCAAGGCTAGTGTAGGCGATGAACCGAAAAAGATAATTTTCTCTGATATAATTCCTCTTAAACATAAATGATGCAAATATTCAAGACAATGTGATATTATATAAATAATCATGCTCCAGTAACTCTGACACATCAGAACCATTTCATTAGCCGTGTTGTGTTTTGTTTTCAAAGTACTGCACATTTCTATTTTTACTGACCACTCTGAGCACTTCAATCATGTAAGTGCCTTTTAAGATACTCAAGGACGGCTGACACTAAAAATGAGTAAAACACTGAGAAACATAAATCAGATAAAACGAGTGAAAGAAGTATACAGTACACATGCTCTTCCTCCTGGTGCACAACTGATCCTGTTACTGAACAAACTTGTCTTTTCTGATTCTTTTGAACCTGGAGGCATTTTTAAATCACTTAATATTGTGATAAAAGCCAATGACGGATCCCTCATCTAGATTGGAATTGGGGAGGTCGCAGTAAAGCCTTTGCTCTTTTTTATTTATTCCTTATTTTTGGGGGCTGTTTTCTGTTGGAGTAGTGGCCTGTGACAGTGAGTGGTGGTGTGATCGGAATGCTTTGTCCACAAAAGAAAAGGCAGAGGCGGGCACCTCAGTGTCAAGGAGTAAATGTGCGTTTTAAGCCTTTATTGAATTATTTTTCCTTTTTTTTTAAATGAAAATTTTTCCACCTCTGCCAAGTGAAAACACAGTTTCTTTTATGCAGAAATTGAAAATGTGTATTCAAGCAGGTGAATGGAAATGTACCTTCAGTCTTCTGCACTAGCCCTTTTAGAACAAGATAGCATGCTGGCTGTGTCTTTGCTGTTTACCCACTGAATACAAATGGGAACCTTTGATCACGAATGCAGTAAGAATGTAATAAAAGATTTCTCTCTGGGTTACCTTTTGAGAGGAACCACTCCAATGAAAACCTGGGAGTCCTGGTTGCATCAAGGAGAATCTTCAAGTGTTCATTAAAGGTGTGCAGCAACATTTATTGAATGTGAAATGAGCACTTGAGCTTTTGACTGAGCCTCTTTTCCGCTTCGAGAGAAAAATGAAAACAAAACAATGCCACGAGTAAATTCTGGCTGCATCATTAATCAAAGAAATTGGTTTGATTAAAGATTTGAGGTGAGGAGAGTGAGGCTGATAGATGGGGGCTTGTTAGGGGTCCAAGAACAGCAATCCCAAGTGTGATATTTAGCTATAAATGGAATAGACAAACACAAGGGATTAACCACTATTAAGGATGCAGCCCAGTGAATATTCATGAGCGGAGAGGTTGCAAGTGTAACACAATCTGGCTTTTTATCAGCCATATACAGATACATACCTGAGGCTTTTTTAGGGACTTCTGAAGTCTCTTTTAATCCTCTGTGGTGTCTCCCAAACCAATTTATCTTTCCTCAGGCTTTGACTTTGAGATCCAGGGCCAGATTATTTTATATAAATCATCTGGGCACGTTTTGATTCACTCTGCTGTGTGCCTCCTGTAATGTATGAACAAGCCTTGCCACTCATCTAAGTATTTACTTGTTTTGAAAGGACATAGACATGCTGGAAGATAACAGTTATTGGCAGGAAGAAGCATTTATCTGCTTCCATCTTATCTTGCACCAACATCCTGTGCACTTATGACAGTTGAACCAAAGTTCACCATCTGCAGTTTTTATTCACAAAATGAGATATTATATGATATTACACGTGTAAGCCAAGTGTATGCCAAGCAGAAGGAGACATTTTCTTTTTCATCAACAACCATCCTGCAATTTGTCACCTCCTCCAAGTGCTTCCTTTGTCATGTCCAGCAACGTTGTTTTTAATGATTCACAACTACACGGGTTGCCATTACAACTGCATGACACAACACTGACCTTTTCCTGGATGAATTGAATAGGAAATTCTGCATGGATATCCTAAGACACACTGTACCGACCACTCAGAACTTGGCAACCTGAGAGGGCATCTGCAATGACCAGAAAGCACTTTCCAGTGGAATGTGGCCCTCGTACTTTCCACATTAAAAGATACATGAGCACAGAGAAAGCTGAAATCCACATCCGCTTACACTTGAAATCGCGCTGACACCATGAGAGCCCCGTCACACGTTTGCATGCAGACCTGTTTGCATTTAGGCCACTGCAGCACTGCAGATTGATCATACGCCCAAAGAGTTGTGATGCAGCTGTGTGTAGTGACACACAGCTGCATCACTGACAGCTATACATGTATTTAAAAAGATGGGATCTCTGTACCTCCTGCAAAATGTAGAATATAAATTCTGCAGTCTGTGATGCGTCTGGGTTTTTCTTTTCAGACTGCACTTGGTTGCAGGTTCATTTAGCGTCTCCTGTCGATGTTTATAAAAACATCATTTTAAAAACATAAATTATTTCCTGGCGGAAACTATATGATCCAGATTGGAATCTCAAACAGATCAAGTGCAAAGCAGAAATGAAATGTAAACCGATTCTGTGTCAAAGAGAGCAGAAAACAGCACAGAGGCGGGATGTGGTTTTGGTTTTGAGAGCATTTCATTAGGTTTGATTCAAGCGGCATCAGCAGAAGAGTAATCACGCCACTTAAAGCTACCGAACTGCTGACAAACAGGCTGGTATATGTAAACTGAATCACTCTTGCGTGGAAAATGTGAGGCAGCTGAGGGGAGTTTGAGCCCACTCTCTGCATTGTGGGCCACAGAGCCCATTTTGAACTTTATGCCCCAGTTTCTCACAGGAGGACTCAGCAGGCATCTTCACACTGTTCCCCCATGAAAGTGGCTCAGACCGGCCATTATCCACCAATAAAGCCTTTGGCTACGCTGTATGGTGGCCAAAGCCCTGAGGGACAAGATGAGTCGGGAGGACGAAGTTGGCTCTCAAAGCTGTAAATCTTTTTTACATGCCCTCCTCCTCATGTTGGAAACTGTTGCTGTCTGAGTTAATTGGTTAAGAGGACTCTCCAAGCTCACAGCTATGAAAGGAAAAATGAACTTGACTGTCTTTGCTTGCACATAAGGGACTCCAGCGTTGAAACACGGGTGCAGATATCAGAGAAGGAATAATAACAACAGGGGTGTAACGAAATACTGTGAAACCAAGTTGTTGAAATGCATTGTGCAGCAGTAAAATGGATCACGGTGATAAAGCAATAGCTCAGTATTCAGGAAAATGAGCTTCTTTTTTATTCCTTCCTACATTTATTGAAATCATATCTCAGATCTGTCAGAAAACAAGCTGAACAATAACTCCAGCAGTCAGGTTTGTGCAAAAAAAGCAATGTCAAAATTTATGTTTCAGTCTATATATTATTCAACTGCTGTCTTACTGCCTGTGCAGAAAGTGTGCAAGAACCTGTGTTTTGGAAACAGCAGCTTTGAGGGGAAGAATGACCCTGGACATGTGCCCATTTCTGTTTCAGTCAGCAGTGCTGCTGCTGCTTCAACATCTAAATGAGTGTAACACAGCAAGCTACCACAATAATGCTCATGAGAGATGAGGTGTGTGTGGTGTGTGTGTGTGTGTAGATGTGTGGATGCCCGTTGCCTGCCTTTACTTGAAATAAGCAAACTTGTCAGAATAAAACCAGAAAAGATGTTTTAGATGATGAGGGGACTGGGTAACCCCTGTAGGCATCTTCTAATTTGAGCCGTTTTAATTATCATCCCTTGGGGAGTTACATCTGTGAGCGAGATTATTGTCTCAGTGTCTCAGACTGTATTTCAGATTGGATTTATCACACTAACCTTAACAAACAGAACTGAACTGACAAAAAGTTTAATGTTACCCAATGAAAAGAAAATAAATCATCACAATCTTCACCATTTCAATAACAACTAAAGCATGATTTAACTGTTTTATATGATCGGGAACCAAACATATTTTGGTTTATAACTTAAGCTTGAACAAAAAAAGCACATTTACAATTTCCTGACATTTAAAAAACTGGATAGTTATTCAGTTAAAGGTAAAATTGTTACCAGAAGACTCAAACAAAAATGATCAGTACTTGCAGCCCAATCTTGACTCCTTAGTATGGGCCCTAGTGTCCTGTCTGACCAACATTTTCCATTTTACAGGTGAAAGTGAGCACAATATGTATTTCTGCCAGTTTCTTTTTTTTTGTTATGAATATGCTGTCTACTTTCCATTTCCTTCCTTCCATTTCTTTTTTTTTTCCTTTAACTCCTGCCCGGTCCTCCCATCCATCCTGCTCGATATAGTCTTTCAGTTGTGAATGAATGGGACTCAGTGTTAATGGAGGATGTGAAGTCACCCCCTTTGGCACAAGAACACAGGTTGGCACCTGGATAGAGCAGCTGTCTCGCTGTCTGTGACTGACAGATTGCAACTTGGGAACCGGGACAGGCAGCCACACAGCCGGGCAGGCTCGTTCTGGATACAGGCCATTCAATTAATCTCTAGCACCATCAGGCTCACAGCCATTTTGACTCAGCCTCCGCTCCGGGGCAAATTAACTCACCTGTGGTACCACCTCAGACTAGCGGAGTGGAGTACAGTTGGACACAGCCTGCCCTTTTTCCATGTCTGCAACTGAGCTGCACATCCAAATCAACAACTCCGCTTTAACACTGAATTATACTCAGAGCTGTTTAATGTAATAGATTTATACGTGATAGACCCCATGACTTAAGTCCACCAGGATGTTGTTCTGCTGATATTTGACCAACTAATCTGTTGCACAGAGGTTGCCTTTGGCTCTTGTGTGGATATGAATGGCTATATTTTCTTCATTCCTTAACCTCAGGACTCTGTCTTCCATTCTGCTTAGAATATAAAGTTACAGTGCACATCTCCATGAATGGATGACTGTCTGTCAATCTGCTGATCCCAGTCTCTTTTAATTTGTCTTGGCATTAATTCAAATACTGAATCCAGACGATGAAGTGTTTGTGTTCAAATTTTGAGAGATGAAACGATGGGTTTGTAAACTGAAAGTCCTTCAGCTGATGTGAGAATTTGCTTATCACTTTAAAGTGAATATATAACTATTGCTAATGAAAATAAGTACTAAAAACAACTAGAATATGTTTTATCCAGCACTCCTTAGCAATTATTTTGTGATGCAAATATTCAGATACTTTCATTTTTATTTAACAAGAGAAGATAAGTAAAAGTTTTTCACTAGCTGTTCAGCATTAGTTCCCTTTCATGAACAACCTAAGCTTGTCCAATTTTATGCGCTGCTGTGCACAATAGACTCAGCACCTGCTTTCACT
This sequence comes from Remorina albescens, assembly GCA_034769265.1. Taxonomy (NCBI): domain Eukaryota; kingdom Metazoa; phylum Chordata; class Actinopteri; order Carangiformes; family Echeneidae; genus Remorina; species Remorina albescens. Next base: position 5,716,582 of record CM068480.1, read on the forward strand.
TTACTTGTCATTTGGAGATATAATAGCTTGCTGTGGCTCATAAGTACACACAGTAATGGAAGTTATCTTCATGCTTAATCGGCATCTTACTTTTCCTTGGGAAATTCATGGGCTTTATGACCTCATGCTCTCTGAAAATCTCCAGTGATCACAGAGCTAAAATATCCAATTTAAGTTCCTCACGCACGCAAGCCATGAGATTTAATGGAAATGGCTGCTACTCGACACTCTGCTATCTCCTCACTCGCTGGCTCAGGCACCCAGCAGTATGTTAACCCATCAGAACCAGGTTAATTTGTCTGTGGTCCAATGTGGAGGTGAACAGCGGTAAATTATGATGCAAGGTGCAAGTCTTTTGCAATAAACTAATTATCAGTGTTTGATCTGTGACCGGAACCTAAGAGGCCTTGATGCTGTGAAATCAGCTGTAATCACACTTATTTGCATGGAAATTGATATTGATTGGTGGACATGGCCACGTGGACGTGCCACTGCCGGAATCATTTCTCATTCACTCCTTATTCTGTGCTCTTATTGAAAGCAACAATCACATGATAAAAATGTGAAGGCCAAAAACACACAACAAAGGGTGTGGCTCTTCAGAGCATATTTTCACCAGCAGGACCTGGTATGCAAAAGGTAAGGATATCAAAACCGGATATGCTATCAAAGTGTTTTTATATGAAGCAGAGGAAATGTGATCCCCTGTGGTGCAAATCCTGAAACACTGAGCAAGAGATTTGAAGTGGGCTGAATGGAAAATCACACGTACATCCACGCTCTAGCACACAGCAATATTGTACAAAATTCACAACCCGGCATCACTTCAAAAGCCTCTATGTGGTCTCCCCCACTTCAAACAAAAACATCATAAAATTATTCTTCTCAAGCCGCGTTTGTGCCGTCTGAACCGGCAGCAGTGGGCTGCTGTTGCCTGTCAAACAAGTAAAGAAATATACTGAACCAATGGCAGAGTATAACACCAGATTTGACTGACAGGTTTTCATTACCCTCATAATTACTTCATTGCAACCCTCTTAGACTCTACAGTTTATTTACAAGACCATGCCATTTAAAAATCTCATCAAACCAAGCAAATTATATGTTCTTCTATTTAACTCTAGCCATCTTTCAGCTCATGTTTGCATCTTGGTTGCTATACGAATGCCTTTGTCAGCTCATTATAATCTCCAGTCCCAAACCAATAATTTTTTTTTCTTGTCATCTGGCATGTTTAAAATTTTCCTCAGGAACACACAAAGTTCTTGTCAGCTTACACTGTGCTTATTTCCAATTATATGGAAATGTATACATCTGCTGTGACTGCATGTTTCTCTAATGCATCTCAGAAATAACCGGTATCGGTAAAAATATTATAAATGAATTAGAAAAGCTATGATTGCAGAGAAGAAACTGTGTGACATTAGCAGAAAATTTGTGTATTTGTAACCACGGAAACAGCCAAGGAGCAGTATATGCTGCCTGAGCTTTTTAAATAATATCTGGGCTGTGAAAACCAGAAAAATATGACATTATCTTCACAAAGTTATACATTCAGTCAGCACCACCCCATCACTGCAGTGCTTGTACCGACTATCTGTGTTATCTGTACTTTGGAAGTGCTAAAGCGCCTTTTTTTTTTTTTTTTTTTAATTTCAAAGCAGAACCAGACAATTAAAGTCTTGAAAGGGAGTGAACTCAAGGTTAAGACGCTGACAATTAAACTGCTTCTGTTCACTGAACTCCTGAAGCCTGTAAAGCACATCAGTCTGTATGGACATGTGGATGAACAGGCCTTCAGTTTTCACCACAAAGCCTTTTCATCGCCTCACTTTAAAGCAGGGAAATACATTCAGGGTGAGGACATCGTTTGGCACATTATTTTTTGAAAAGCTTAAGTTATGTGAGGTCGTGGAAGAGACACTGAAAGAAAGGATACAACAACTTGGACTTGCAGCTGAGGATTATTTTCTTCAGTGTTGAGTTAAACAACTGGTAGTTTGATTAATCGTTTCGTTGATAAAATGTCACATAATGCGTGTCGTCTGAATGCCTTAGAGCACAAAGAGACTCTGTATCCAATAGCTTGTTTACCATCATACAGGCTCGCCTTTCAGAATCTGGGACTATCTGAAGAATATTTGGCATTTTTGGCATTTTTTAAAATAGCTGTAGAATAATTTCCTCATGATCAAGCCATCTATCAATCGATTAATATTCCCCATTCTCTTTCACTTCATTGTGATGTGTACCTTTCGTGTATGTGTTTGTGCATATCTGGAGACTGAATGTGTAGCGCTTAGTCTGTCTGGTGTAACTGATGTAAAGCTTCCTGTCCAACCCCACAGGATTAGATTGTATTGACCCTCCAGAGACAGAACCTCTTCAAGAAAAATACAAACAAACAAAAAGACACAGGTCTTCCCCATGAAACTATTACAAACAAAAACAGGGCCATATAAATCAAACATATTCCAAGGATGGATGTGTGTTTCAGTCAGATTAGCTGACGAGTGACGTGGTTTATTGATTCTATTGAATATTGCAACAGAAATGTCCGATTTTTACATTCGACCACCGATGTGAGAAGCACACACCTCCAAAGGCGCACAGAGAGGTATTACAAAGATGATGGAGCGTGGCAGCTTCGATCGAAAGTCCCCGTTTGCTGATGTGCTGAGGCAGCACTGTTCTCAGTGGAGTCAGGTACTGATGTCTCTCCCTGATTGTTGAGTCAAATGTCTTAAAGCAGATTATACCAGATTAACATACACACTAATGTTTTCACTTTTGATCTGAGCTACGCATACATCAGCTTTAGTCATATGAATTTAGAGGAACCCCTGAACCGTAGAAAAAAAAAAAAACATTAACTGATGAGGATAAATTTAGCCTACTCTGTGTCAGACCATAGGAGGATTTTGCATTATTTATTCATGTGACATTAATTCATATCCAACCCAACTTGAAAGAATCATGAGTTTATTTAAGATCTCTGTAACATGGTGACTCTTCCATCAGATCTTAGAAGTTAGTTCTAGTCAGATACAAACTTTCAAAAGGTGGCTCTGAGGATTTTTTGTGCCAGGGTAACCTCGCAGGGGGAAAGAACATTTAACAACCTTCAGGTTTAAAACCATTTGAAGGGCATGACTGATGATAATGTATATTCCTGTTACTGTCGAGAAATTACATGAAGAAAGCAAAACCATAATCACCTGATCATACTCACAAGTACTGTCTCCCAAAACATAGCTACATTATTACACACATTCAAGCCATATGAATGTGGTGGACATGTGAGGTGCAAACTTGAGTTTAGCCAACAAAAAGGAACACTAAGATGATTAATCCATTCTCTCATATAACATGACTGGACTGATATTGGACAGTTTTAGCGATCAAAAGATTCATTCATTACCTATAATGCAACGTGACCACTTAAGAGTTGAGTGTGTTATTCTAGTAAAGGTTAATGACCACTTTTCTCGAAGCAGAGATGAGCAGTGAGCTCCAGAGGTGAGGTAACTTCACCTCTTTCCAACACCAACAGGTGTTCTTCATTTTTAAATGTGTAAACCTCAGCCAACCCTGAGGGATGTTGTTGGGCTGTGAAGTGGTCCCTTAGGGTTACTGCCTTAGTGTCACAAACCACAGAAAATGGTTATTTTATGATTTGTTATTGGAATCTAATCAGCTTGGCCTAAAACGCATCTGAAAAATCTAGAAGGGCTGTGTGCTTAAACTATTTTTTAGACTTCATGTGTGCAGGGAGCAAGAAGCTCCCAGCCAGATTAAGTAGAGGACAGTACTGAGCATGATATGTAGGCCAAAAAGATGGAGGCATGTGCAACCATGGCCAACAGGCCGAGCTTAAAGATGCTCACAGAGTAAATGACCCATCACACTGTCCTACTTGTTGACTTTACATTAGGGTGACATTATGCAAACATAAAACTTGCATGGATTAAAATTTCATTAAAGAATAAATAACCAACTATGTTTCTCAGACGGAGGTGTCTGTAAAACTGTGGCCACTGTGCCAAATTAGCAGCAACGCTCTAAATAGCACCTTTCTAAATAAAGCCATGGTGCTCAGAGAGCAACTTTCATAGGAATGACTGGGGAGCTGACATCTTTGAGCTTGCTATCTAACACCTATTATTTACCTTGGTGGTATCTTTTGAGGAGCTAGATAAGGCTTGAAAAAATGTTCTCCACCTATGAAGTACTACCTCCCAAGACAGAAATGCAATAAACTTGTAGAATTACTATGTCAGGACAAAGAAATACTGTATTTTGGAGAAATGTGAACACACTACACATGTCCAGTGTTGTTGTCGCTTTAGTTTTTTAATGTGACAGACTCTCAGTTACCCTATCCTAGTGCTGATATGAGTGCCTAAACAGAATCGATGAGAATGTTGATTCAGTTATAGTTGCTCCTGGAGGGGATTGTTCTGCAAGAGTGGATGTTGTAGGAAAGCAGAGCAATGGATTAAAATGTTTTTTTTTCCCCACGAGATTTATTGACAGCAGAATGATGCTTGCCTTCGGCTTTAAAAGCCAATTAGATTTAACTTCAACATATACTGTTTTAAAACTTTTACGGCTTTCATTTGATTAGGCTTTTGCGTCTAATTACAAAGAAATTACATATCTATTATTTTTGAGACTATTACTTCTTATCTAGCTTTAGACTAATAAGGATCATATTCTTTAATATTATTATAATCATATAGGCATACAGGCTTTCTGCAACTCTTTCTTTTTCAAGACAAGTCTTGTTAGCATCGATTTTCAGTCAGTGGAACACTTTTAAATATTATTAGTAGAGGTGAATAAAAAACATGTTTCTTTGATCGTTGAAATTGCATTCCATCACCTTTGCTGAGTCCTGATATTGGTGCTGAATAGTTTGTACAAAAATCGTTAGGGTCAGACTGAATCCACCATTTAGCCCTGACACACAACATGGGATGAAAGAGATCAGCTCTGCAAAGACTAGAAAGAACTACACAACAGCAGCAGCCACTGGGAATTCAAACTAGACAAAACACACTCGCAAGGTAGACAAAAATAAAGACACACCATCCTATTTTCACCCTGTTTCAATGGAAGCAGTGAATCATTTCGGCAAGAGGTCAGCATTCACTCCTTCCTTAGAAATCCCCAACATGATTTTATTATCAATATTTTCCAAACCCCTTTCACCAACTGTGCAAAAGTTATTCCATCTAATCTCCTTTGACTGTCCTGTTGGGTTCTTTGCAACAACTTAAACTGTTCCCATTATGTAGAAATCAAACAAAAAGTGTGCTGGGGCTGTTAATAAAAACACTCCCAAACATAGAAACTGTGTGTGTGTGTGTGTGTGTGTGTGTGTGTGTGTGTGTTGGGGGGGGGGGGGTTCTCACTGTCACTCTCCACTCAAAGACTCTGCTGTTTTTGTTTCTCATAAACTGGGATGGATATAATAACCATAAGCTTTGAAACCTTGGACAACCTCACCACATAGACTATTTTGTGATTCTTTGTTCAAATTTGGAGGCTGAAAAACAACCATAAGTGTTGAGGCAAACTGCCACACTATGAATTACTTTTGCTGGCCAGTAGTAATACTCAGCAATGACACTGGCAAATGTTATCACTTTGATCTTTAGGATTCCTTTTTTTTTTCCTTTCTTTTGAGAGGGCAACGGTTGAATGTGCGTGTCAAGACAGGTAATTGAACAACAGAGCTGAACTGAATTACCTGAGGTTCTGTTCCAAATATCTGGTAAATTAGTTCTCTGGAATTGGCTTCAAGGTGGGAAAAAAAAAAAAAAACTTGCACAAAGGTCTCAAAGACAAGCACACAAGTGTGAATGAAACACATAAAATAAAACCGGCAAAGAAGATGTCAGAGCTCACAAGACCAGCAACCTTTTCATATTTTTTTCCTCTTCAGTTATTTCCATGGGGCTTTAAAAGAGACTGAGGTCAGAACAGGCTGTTGCTGAGAGACATGTCTGACTGCAGACATGGGGCATCCTTGCAGCAAGGTGACTCATATCTCTGCATGATTTGCTGTAGAGACCATCAGCCATCACACATATCACCCCATCATCATCAGCGCTGCTTCCACCAGAAGCAAATGGTCTCGCACGTTGGCTGCAAAAATTCATATTGTGAGAAGATGAAAGTCTCGAAAATCTATAACCTCCCTTGGGCTACTTGTTTATTGCAGTCAACCAAAGAAACTATAGGGCGAATAATGGATGACTATCGGAGACTAGCATGTGGAAAACAGTAACTTAATGACATCCATCTCAGTGCTCATGATGATGATGATGACGCTGACTCAAGTAATGCTCCCATGGTGCCCCCACTGAAACAAAACATGAGACAAAACCCCATCACCTCTTGCAAACAGAATTGCAGCTTACACCAAAGTCCAACTTTGACTGGTTTAGCAGCTGCATGTGTCAGCATGAATCATCTCCCACATCTCCAGGCCGCATGCAGCCATATCCCTGCTGGACCACATCAAACAAGAGCTGTGGGATGATGTCTGATGCTGCAAACCATCAGATAAACACACACGCTCTCAAATGAATGTGAGATTGTTGGCCTTCGCCTTCCTGAGTAATTGCTGTTTTATTTCTCTATCTGGGATGCAAATACCTCATTATTGTCCAATATTTCTAATACTGAGTTGGAGTAGTTTCACCGTAGATACCAGATACTTGTTCAGAAAAGTCAAAGCAGATTTGAGAAAACCTAACAAACATATAGGCATAATATGTCCCCTATAAATCCCTCTTTGGCAGTGAGCAGCAGCTGTCTGGCTGTCTCGGTGGCCTCTGTCCCCTCCCCCACCGTCCCCCCGTTTTAGCCAGCCCCTTTTTATGTGCTCTGAGAAAAAAGCTCCACAATAATCCAGTGATGGTCCACCAGAGATTTGAGCAATAGGAGGATGGTGGTGTTCTTGTATTCACTTAGTTCCTACAGAGATCTATATTGCCTCAGGTGCAGGAGTTTAAGATGAGATCAGTTAACTGAAATTAAAAATAGGAACACGTTTTCTCATCTATAGTCGGTATGTAGATAGATTTGGTTGATTTTAATTAGTTTTCTGTTCACAATGGATGTGATTAATCAGACCTGCTTTGGTGCTTTGGAATACAGCATTAAAAGAGAGGTTGGCATGACTCTGTTTTTCTTATGGTCAAATCTTATGAGAATGCCAGTTCTCCCTCTAAAAAAAACAAACAAACAAACAGAACAAAAAAGACAAAAACCTTGCTTTTATCTGGCTCTCAATTCTTTCCAACCTCTCCAGTCCGTCTGGATCCCGTGGATAAGTATCATGAAAACAACCATCAACGTGTTCATCACTGAGATTGCTCTGGCTCTCATTCCCACTGCTCTCAGCTGAGCATGTCAATTTTAATATCCTGTCTCATCCCATTTACTTATTAATTTATTTTTGTTTGTTTTTATTTTAACAAAGCCAAATAACATCCTGAACAGGCAAAAAAGAAATTCCATCCATCTCCATTCTATTGTTGGGCTCCAGTCCGAAATCTGAAGTTAACCCGAGTAGAAAAACCCAGAATAACGCCGTTGGCTTATATTACTTGTTAGTTGCCCCCCCCCCTTCACCCTCAACCTTTCCGCCCCATCAAAGAGAGAGAGAGAGAGAGAGACTGACTCCCACCGCTCGCGTCGGGCAGACAGAGGAAGGAGGAAAGCAGCAGCTGTCACTACGCAGAGTCTACAACTTGTTCACATGTGAGCACCGGCGGGCGGAGGACGGAAAACTAACGCAGGAGAAAAATACGCGGAATTAAAAATGCCATTAATCCCATGACCGGTGACCGGAATGGAGACACGCGCGGCGGCGGTGAGAAGTTGTGTGATCCGGTCGGTGGTGTGAGCGGAGCCGGCTCCGGGAACTAACTCATGGTAGGCTTTCTGATTATTACACGCGGAGCTTTTGTCTTCACGCAGCGCTCATCTTTATTTCTGCGAGCGCTTTAGTTTCATTTCCTGTGTGTGTGTTTATGTGTGTGTGTGTGTGAATTGTGTTGTTGCCTCTGTCTGTCTGTCTGCTCCGTGTCTCTGAAGTTCATGCCCTCGGTTTCCAGGCTTGCATGACTGGCTGCCTTTGGAGCGAACGGGTGCAGAAATGGAAAAGTTTTTGTGGGTGATTTGACTGCGTGCGTGTGTGTGTTTGGACGTGTGTTTGCTTGTGTGTGTGTGTGTGTGTGTGTGTGTGTGCCCTGCATAAAAACGGGAGACATCGCCAATATAACGGGCTCCTTTCAGCGCAGAGGCTCCCGCTGCCCGTAGAGAATGAATGGGTCACTATGTATTTTAATCTAAGTCCAGAGTTGACTCAGTTTTCGCCGGTTTTAAGTGTTAGAGAGACGCTGCTGCTTGGAGAATAAACAGCAATTTGTGGCGATTCATAATCAAATCAATCAATAACGGATCAATCTAATCACAACCAATTCCATAAGAGGTAGTTGTTTTCTTTTTCCAGTCTCTAGGATCAGATATTTTCTTTGTATTTTCCTTGTGACTGTGCAAGAATATGTGGCTTCCCTTCATGAGATCTGTTATTTGGACTCATCTGCCGTGAGAGCCAAAACAAAAGGATTTCCTGCAGGTCTCAGAAGAGGCTGAGTGGTCCTCTGGTCTCTTCGTTTTACCTGAGACACCAGACAGACCACAGCCCCCGGCCAAACAAACAGGAGAACAGCTGGGAATATTGACCAAACAGATACAAGTGTTTTCTTCGATTTTTTTTTTTCACCCCTCTTCTCTCTCTATTTTTAGCTGACACACTCACATACCTCATGGTTTCCTGTTAAGATATAATGAAGACTAGTGTGGAGCATTCAAAGCACCTGCTACTTAAACTTCCCACAGTTCACACCGCAGCATCCTTCAGGACATTCAAATCCATCTTGAGGTGCATGCATCTGCATCTATGCTGTTGCAATATGGATTCATGTGAGAGCTAATGTTTTTGGTGTAATTGTTGAGACGTGCCTTCCGGCAGCACCCCATCACTGTAATCCCCCCTCCCCCCTTCACTTTCAAGATGAATAAGTTAATGTGCGGGGTAATACAGGGGTTTTTAATTATTGCACTTCAGCTTCTCAATGAAGCACGACTGCTGTTTTGCCAGCACACTAGCCATAAGGGTTTCAAACAGAAAAGTTAACTTTATCCATGGGGGGGGAATCATGATGGAAGGGCAGAATCGGGGGGAATTCGTACCAGAGCAACAGAGCTGGATTAGGTCATTGATCGGTTGAAATGAATCAACGCTTTAAACGTCTGATGTAAATATTCTCCGGGTCCAGTTTCTCAGAAGTGAGGGCTTGCTGCTTGCCTTGCATCTTTTTAAAGTGAATATTTTTAGGGCTTTAATTTGACAAAACACTCCTGTGCTGTAGGAAATTGTAATGGGACAATTTAAGAAAAGAAAATAACCATTACTTTCAGCCCTTAAGAGCACTTCAAGTTTTAAGCACATTTTCCATTGTGATGAACAAATGACACAAATATTTACATGGTGTGACGTGTACACATTGTGTGTGCCATGATAGAGTGTGCAGCTATTTGCTCGCAGGTTGACACCGAGTGTATGGGAGGCTGAGACGTAGGTGTCGTAAATGTAGTGGGGGAAATGGATCCTCTTCCTCTTCCGTGCTCCATTATTATGCAGTAAGTGGGATGGATGATGGGAATGATTTAAATGCCTCAACTGGGTGTAGTGTGCATGGCCTCAGGTGACCGTGTTGTTTTCTTTGAGCTCATTTTATCTGCCCCACCACAGATTTCAGCGGAGTGACTGAACCACTTTGATCAATTATGCTGGCCGACATAAGTCGAGCCCTAATATTTCTGGCTGATTGTTGATGTTGATTTAGATGCAACATTAAACTTGGGTCTCTGTAATTACTTGATGAACTATTTATTAAAAAAAGAACGAGGAAAATAAACAATGAATAACTGCCACACCATGTCAAATGTCCATGTGAAGCAGGGTACAACATAACATAAGGGTACAACATAAATGAGAGCAGCCAAAAAGAGACAGAACTATAAATTAATCATGTTTATGTCATGACTTTTATCATTTTGAAAAAGAAAAATGTTTGAACTTTTTGAGTATAGGAAAATTTGATCAAAGAAGGAAGTGCGGCTTTTAAGAAACAATTTCCATCGTTTGTTTTCATTAGTGATTCCAGTAAAATGCTTTGCTCAGTAATAGACCAGCTGTAGACTCTTAATTATTGTGATACATACAAATAGGCGGACAGTCTTTCTTATTGAACTCTTCATGGGAGCTTCATCAAGAGAAACGTCGTCAGTTCAAAAGGCATTTTCAAGGCTACTTTAAGGTCACTGGACACTGACAGTGATAAAACATATCCTCATGTTTGGCCAAATGTAGACCCACACTCTAGATTAGTGGGAGCTCAACTGTAACAATTCCTCTCTCTTTTTTGTATTTTTATGGGGAGGAGGCTTCTGGGAATTTACTGGCATTATTTAACCTTCTCCCCATTTTTTTTCTTGTTGTCTTTGTGTAGTTTTGTGCATTTTGTGTAGCAGAGCAGCCTTTATTAGCAAAGATGCTTAAAAGGAAGGAGGGGGGGTCGTTTTGCATTTAATGTCACACAGATTTAACACACTGGTGCTCTTGTTTGTTCGCACAGTTTTAATTTCCAGTAAAGAGAATGGTATCTTTATTGCCTTCCATAAATCTTGGGAAACATGCTGATTTGCATCCAGATTCATATTCTGTCAGGGCGCTGGCTGCTTCATCAAAATTAACAAAACATTAGAAGCAATGATAAACATTGCACCACATGATCTGACTCGCTGCCAACTTCCTTTTACTTAATTTGTTTTTTGTGAGAACCAGGGCTTTTCTGGGACATTTCGATCCAAATGGGGCAACTGACTGTCGCAGAGTGCTGGCATCTCACCCCCCAAAAAAACCACTGATCATCCCATTAGTTTAGATTCTCTGTGTTCTTTCGCGTAAGCAGTGACTCACTCATTCTGGCCTTGCTCTGATAACTCTGACACATTTACCTCCTTATTTGGGTTACATCTCCTTTTTCAGTTTGAAAGCCTGAAGCATTAGTCTGTGTTTCTCAAATGAAGCATTTGACCTCTCTTATAAGGGGCCTTTATTTTAGTCACTGTTGCAGGAAGTTTAGTGTCAAATGTGTAACAGGGGCCACTGCATGCAGCTCCACGGGACTCCTCTGGGGCACAAGGAACAGAAACTGCAGATAAGGAACCTCAACAACGTTCAAGACAAGGTCAGCTGTTTCAGAAATGATGTACTCGTGATTTTGTCAACTTTCAGAACAGGAAGTTCCTTCTTTCATGCAGGACATTCTGGTTGTAAAACAAAATGTCCACTTTAATAGATTGCACTTGACAACGCTGTTGAAAACTGACCTCACAGGCTCAGTCAGTGGCCGTAGTCCCTAAATACTCCGAGATTATTGGCTACTGCTAAAAGACCATTTCAAATTATCAGAAATGTGAACATCTCAGTTTTTCCCAGTTTTATATCACTGTAAATTACAGCTTGTAGGGTTTAACTGGTGCTGAGTAATAAACAGAGAAAATATCAAAACAAATATCATTTAGAACCTCTCACTGACTTACTTCCTGAGCTGGTAATATGGATGATACGGGGCAACAGCCATAAAACACATCAATTGTCTACATCCATGTCTGGCATCCACACTAAAAGTTTTCAAGTTCCTAAGACTGAGACAAGGGGGAATGTTGCTTGTGCCCCTTTGCATCAGACAACTTCAGGGTTGTGCTGATGTCTGGGCAGGCAGAAAGACGACCTTTGGAAATAATGAGGCAACCACTATTATCAGCCACAATTACCAGACAGTGGTGAAGGCAATGTGGAGACTGTCCTTGAGTAACACCAGTTTGTTTACTCACTTGGCATGCAAGTGCATTGCCAAATAGGAAGAATGCATGACTGGGGGAAAAAAAGAGAGTCCAATGAAAGCCGAAGTACTATAATTGAGGAAAATAAAAAATTGATTGAAATAACCTCAATATTGATTTGAAATCATATGGGATTGCCCGACGCAGAAAAAATATTGGCTAATAAGCATTTTTCATCTCTTTAATTTCCTTTTCATAGTTGATTTAGTTGAAACAATCAATGTTTCGAGAAACTGTGTACAGTTATCATTGACGTATAACAAAATGAAGTTAAGACTGCACATCACGAACCTCCTATGGTGGATATAGACGCCTCCCATCAGTATGCAGTTGCAGTTGAGTGTTTGCATCAACATAAATAAACTGGCCTGTCAGATGCTGTTTTGTTCTGTGTCTATTTGAATTGTTATAGCTTGAGCTATTCAATGGCCTATCAAAAAGATGTCAACTCTTTAAAGATGTCATTGTTAGCTTCACGCCTGTCATCATTAACCCCTTGTTGCATAAATGTTTCATAGGCAGACTGACGTTTTTGTGAACCTCCATCTAAATGAGTCCAATATTAGTCTGAGTGATTGGTATAGAAGACAGCATCCGGCTGCCCGGATGGAGTGTGGGGGCTGGACTTGGAAAATAATGGTGCATGCAGGGTCCCAGTGATGGATCGGTCCTCCAGTGAAGTTATGTTATGTATTGCTGATGAGAGTAGTGGATCACTGGGAAGGATTTATGTGGCTGCAGAGGAGCAACCACTCCAAAGATGCTGTCTGTCCAAAGTAGTAGTCTGAAGCAGTTTCTCATCGTGACTGATGAGCTCCTAGTGATTAAGTTAACATGCGGGCAGCCATTAATCTGCTTTATCTTGTGATTGACATGCAGAGTTTTCTTCTTTAACGTTAGTGGTTCTAGTTAAAAAAGTCATATCAGATCTACGAGTAAAATCAAAGCACATGGACTATATGAGGCATTTGTCAAGGACACTTCTCTCTAAAAACAGGAGACCCTGTGTGTAATGTGGCGGTGATGCTGAGTAGGAAGGTAAATCTGGCATCCCAGAGTTGCTGTGTACAGCTGCCAAGTTGGGGGTCATTGCTTGTATTAATGACGCATGGGAAACTAAACTGGCTTTTATTTCCCTCACCATCTGTACCCAGTTGTGCCATATCGATGGGAGTGTGGTGAGTGTGGACAGCCCCCTTATGTAGCTACCAGTTTGATTTATGGGACTGTGCTTTATGGTGATAATATTACTTATGCAGAGAAAGATTATATGTTCACAGTTTATTAAATATCTCAATTTACTATGAGCTGATTTGTTTAAACCAGAGGTTTTCAAACTGTGAGGCATGTTGAGGAACAGCTTGAATGAGCTAAAGGGAGAGACGTAAGGTAAAGAGAGAGAACGCAGCATGAGGTGAAAGACAATTAAGGTACTTGACAACCCTTAGTCCCCAATTTTGGCAAATTTGTGTTAACATCTATATAACTAAGCTATACTGCTCTAAAAAATGTAAACATACAGACATGATGCACATACCTTTAGGACCAAGAGAATTGATGCTTTCTGAAGATCACTATCTCTGTTGTTCATTGCAAATTAAGTTCAACAAATTTTCACATAAAATCAGACCAGCGAAAAAAAAAAACCCTCCAGAACTTTCCTGAGATAATCACCAATTTCCGATTTTGTTAAGCATCAAAATTATCTGGTGATGGTTTTCAGTACATTCAGGAACAAGATCTCGTAATAGTTAATTCAGCATACTTTAATGGTGTCAGTTTGCCAAAATGTAAACAACTGTGTCTATTTGCCCTCAGTGTCTCAATGCTGCAAGTAAACTCACTCAGGGACGAGGTTGGGAAAGATGTTTGGGGCATTTAGAGTGTAATTTGCATCCCGCCTCCCACCAACAGTCAACACTGGATTCCTTCAACCATGACCATAATCGTTCTCCATCTATAAATCGTTTTAGAAAATGCTCACATGACTGGGTTGTGTAATTATAGTTTTGGAACACTCTGGCAAACAAAAACATGTTGGTAAATGAGGGGGCTTTATACCTAAAAAGACAGAAAGAAATAATCAAGCTCTCGCTCCCTTATTCTCTCTCTCTCTCCCTTCCCTGGAGTCCCTATCCTCTTTACTGCTGCTGTCAAATAAAGACAAAAAGCTGTATTTGCGGTCAAACCTGGTACTAAAGCAAAAGCAGATGTGAGTATTTGGTTATTTTATACTGCTGGAAAATTTACACACATGACTTTTAGAATCTATATTTACCCTACCACTCGGTCATAGATGTTTTCATGTGTCGTCATTGATTCCTTTAGCTGAGGCTTATTATTTTAGGTTAGGTTAACAAAAAGACCCAGCATTAGCGGTTGTGTGTGTGTGTGTGTGTGTGTGTGTGTGTGTCTCTAGTGTCTGTCTTCCAGATGTCACTCTAATAGGCCTCAGCACAGACCTGTGGGGACTTCAACAACGTACCATGCAGAGAAGAGTGTTCATTTTCCAATTACCTCCAGCAACTCTTTTTAAATGAGCAATTGTGAAACCTTTCAATACTGCAGCCATTCGTGTGCACAGTTCTTTTTTCCAATGACCTAAAAACCATTGACATTGTTAATGATAATTTCCCACAGTTGACCGCTTCTCCTACTCATCACTGAACTGCAGACAAGTTCAATTTCTGTTTACTCTATCTTCTGAGAAATGCAACTGGATGAGTGGTTAAGACTGCAATTATCAGTGCAAGCAGCAGCAGCCATGAGGCTCATTTAACCCCAATGAAAGCTCTGGTAAACAACAAACTCGCATGCACTTCCCACCTAGCCGTACGTCTGCCTGAGTTCAAAGGTCAACATCGAGTTCCGTTTACCAGACAGCCTTGAAATGTCAAGCAGGAGCGTCAGGCGCACCTGTAGGGCTGTTTACATTTTCTGGGTTTGCTTTTTTCTTTTTGGCAGTGAAAATACTCACTCCAATCAGGCCCAGGTCACTGGGAATTTGTACAACTGTTATTTTCATTGCTGCAGCTATCATTTTGTGGGATAATCCCTGCCAAGTTAATTTGGAGTTGGAGTTTTATATCTTTGCAGGCAGCCACTGCCAGTATGAACCTTTTGGCCAATTCAAGAAATGTCAGATTCATTTATTTATTTATTTTTCCAAATGTACAAAGCAGAAAGGATAGGATGTAGTTAGAACACCTTTACCCTTGACTCTATCCATCAAGATCTGGGCAAGCAAGTAGAATTGTGATTAAACTGTTCCTACTAAGAAGCCATACTGAATAGGACGGCTGTATTATTCTGATTTATGCTAAATCTGACACTCTAATTACACTCAAAGTGATCCCTCTGTGAAAAAGATGGAACATATTGGCAAAAATGAAGATACTGTGCAATTAATCATATTAAAAGGAGACGTCTTTATTCTCACTCCTAATTTTCCAGCCTATCTCTTAAACCTGGAGAATACGTCCAAGCCTTCGTTACTGTAAAGTCACAAAACAGAGCAGGGATGAGATAAAGCACACATCTTATAAGTTAAAAATCCACGGGCCAAGTTAATGTTATGGATCCACTGGGATGCCCTCACGTAGCCCCCCAGAACTGTCTACATCAGACCGTCTCTGGAGCAGAGGAGCGGTGAGCCAAGCTACTATGTAATAGCGGAACGTTTTGTTAATTCACACATTTTCTTGGCAGTCATAGGCCAGCACTCGATCCGTGCGCATATCGCTATCTGGCAGGAAGCTCAGCACAGTTAGAGATAAAGCTCTGAGTGTTAACTAGGTGTGAAACGCTACTGCACAGGATTACTACACAAATCTCTGAGAACCTTATGAAAGTGCGGAATGAAGAGGCAAAACAGGAAGCAGGGCTTGAAAACATCACAGCCTGGGGTGTTTCTGCTCGTCTTCATCACACATGCAGAATTCACAGCTGAAAAAGTGTGGTCTTCAATAATTTCACTGGCTTTTTTTCAGTTTCTTCAGTGGTGATAGTACCTATTGGGTGCCTATGGTATCTGGGGAGAAACTCACAACTGTAGGATTGGCTGTTATTGTTGTCTTCTTTTTTTGTGTGTGTGGGGGGGGGGGTAGTTACTGTGATTTTATGCCAGCTTTAAATAAACTAATTTACTTGATGGAAGTTGAGACAGGCAGCTCACTGTTTGTCAAGCTTTATTTGACTTAACTAAGTGAACTTAGTTGCCGTACTTGACCATTCAGTCCTTATAGACTTTTGTAGATTATATTAGTGCAGGGTACCATTACGATTTACTGTGCATCTACTTAAGGTTATAAAAACAAATCTTTCTACTGAGCACAATGAATTGAGCAAAAAGATGCATCCCAAGTGTCTCTTTCATTCTGTAGTGATAAATCATCGAATAACACATCTGTACATCTCCAATCCGTCACTCAATCGTTGAGTTAACCTACAGGAGTAGTCACATGTTGCACTGAAGTTGATATAGACACAGTTGGCTGCTAACAGGCTGAAAATTGTTTGCTAATTGGGCTTAAGTATGATAGATGTAAAACAATAAAGTTATGATTTAATTAAACTGCCAGATCCAGAGCCACTGAAGAACGGCGCACAATTGTATCAATTCTGTGCAGCATTGTGAAAACTTTCCAACTCTTTGTGCTTTTTCTGTGTTTAATAATATTTTAAAAACTTTTAAACAATTAGTTATAACTTATAAAAATTCTTAGGAGGTTGTGAGATGGTTATCAAGATAGGTAAACACACTGATATTTGTTTTGTATCTAACAACTTTATCGGCTCTCATGACAGTCCCATTGAGTGTTCACCAAAATATCTACTGTATTTATATGTTGCACAGATGTTCTATAAAGTCAGATTTTAGTAGCGGTTTACCAACTTGTAAGTGATTCCAGAGCATCAAACGTTGTTTACAGATGTTAAGGGCGTCAATGGGCAACAACATGTGGGTGGAAAAATACCCTAAGACTGCAGAATTGTTTTTCAGCATGAATATGGTTGAAGAACGCCGACTTAAATCCCCCCTCTCTTTTTACATTTTTTTTTTTATTTATTTTTTTATCAGCATTATGGTTTTCCCCTAAAGTTTCTGTGAGCTATTTTGGGCCATTTATGCTTCTCATCAGACTCAAAGGCATTCCAGTGGAAACAGTTAACATTCTCATCTGATTAATTACGAACTGCTTTTCCCCCAGGTCTGTCTGCATCTTGTCAAAATGGAAGAATAACAGATTATATAATATAGATTGAACTTTGGTCCACATGTAGAAAGGCAACCTGTCAGATCTTGTAAAGAGAGTGAGGCGGCGAGCAGGACCAAGTGTTAGCGTTAAACAAATGGAGAGCTGGTTGTCTAAAGGAAAGAGGAAGTCAGATTATATTAAAAGACTGCATTAGCAGTCTGTTTGTGGGAAGCCATGTTTTTTATCCACCCTCTCGAAAAAACAGACATGTTGTGGACTTGCTAATTGTGCTTGATATAAATGCTACAGGCTGCAATTGCCACCCACTATATTGGTGATTTAGAACATCAGATGAACCTCAAGGGGCTTGAGAAACATGAGTGGCCAGTCTTTCACAAATCCCCTAAAGAGCTGATCCTCCCACACGGGAACTGAGCGTTGATAAATCCTAGTAGTATTTCACAACTTTGCAGTTTTTCTCCCTACAGATCACAAAAGTTTTCTCTGTCAGAGTCTCCGTTGCTCCGTCTTTTATTTCAACCTGCATTGCAAACCTGCTCCCAAAGACCGATTGGTATTTCACTAACAAAGAACATCTACAGACAGCAACATTCACTCACATCAAACACCAGATAAAAGATAAAATGGGAGAACTGAGTTAAACTGACTGGAAGATCACTTACACTGAGAAAAAAAAAAAAAAAAAATTCTCAGCAGGAACTGGACCAGCATGGAAATACACAAAGATGTCTCCTGAATTAGTGGAATTCATCTGGGTATAAATCATAACTTAGACACATTTAAGTTCACCCTGATAAATTATTCATTGTGAGATGATCTGCAGACGCAGCATGGTTTTGCATATGCACCTCAACTCCCAAGCTGTTTCATTCACACAAGAAATCCTTGATTGTTTATTGTGCTAAAAAGATGCAGCTCTTCAAATAAAATTGCCATCAGTTATTCATAATTTCACGTAAAAGTAGGTTCCTATTGAGGAGGAGATGCATAGTTATTCACTTCTCGTCAAATCTCTGAATTCAAATCTTCAGTCCCAATTTAGCCTACTTGTATGCTTCCGTTGCTTAAAACAGAACATCCCATGCCCTTCACAACATATCCATTTATGCAATCAATAATTTAAATGGCAGCCATTGTTTTTCTGCACATTTTAATGACACCATCATAAGTGCTTATCCACCTCGGAGAGGGCCCAGGTTGCGGGAGGCTGCCAGTGAAATTAAAATAATGAATAAAAGATAAGACAGAAGAAAGTGCTATACCGAGACTCTGCCTGAGATCCCAGCTGAGCAGCAGTTATGAATACAGGGCAGAGGTCACATTTCTCACCCTCTTCCGCAGCGAGAGTCTGAGGGCTCTGTTGATAATTTGACCTGGCGGTTCCTCAGTCAGGTCGTGGTCAGGTCCCGGTGTCTGAAGGGTCTTCGATGGATAGGGGGGCTACATCCCGACTTCCTGAAGATTAGATTCTGATCTTTTGGACAACATTGTGTGTGATCTGGGGGAATGAGATGGATGTCTCCTCTCTGGATAATATGATCCATGAATCCATCCTGAGACACAGTGAATACTGATCTTTTCTTTCTTGCTTGTGCTACATGGGAGTGATTTACATTATTGGATTGGGCTGCAGCCCCTGGAGGGAGGATTAGAAGAGGAACTGACATATTTGACAGGTCGTATGGCTCCTGCTTGCTGTATTGTCACTGGGCTTTGTGGTAGGAGAGATGGAGTGCAATGCAATGCTTTTTCCAGATGTTTCTCTTGGACTTCCAAACCACTGTAAGGATTAATTTCATGCTACAATAGCTTGCTTTGGTTCTTGCTTCGTTTACTCCCTCCTATAATTCTTTTCCTATTGGATTTAATTTATTTAAATAGATAGCCCGTAGTTAAGGTTCATAATTTGTGTTATCATGTCTATATGATCAGCATTCATTATGATGATGAAAACAGGATTTTAATAGTACCAAAATCTGGGTAAAAATCAGGTTTCAAGTCGATTAGCTCAAGCACAAACACCAACTAATTTTAATGTACTGTGCTTAAGAGTTGTAAACTACTTGAGGTGTGTGCAATGTCAAATCAGATTGCTAACGTAAAGGTTACAACTTTTAACTACAATGAAAGACTAGTTCCTGTGAATTAATATGGTAAACTCTGGCTCCGTGTGAGATTATCTGGCAAATTAAAATAGCCTTGGTACTGTGGGAGCCAGTGTCATGTCAAGCTGAGTCTCATGGCTGTTATCACCCTTGAAGCGGCCTCATGCTGAGCTTTAATCATCGTGAGTGGCCTGGTGGAAAAACATTTGTTCTGACCTAGCGATGACACCCACGTTGTTCTTCCTTTTAACTGCTATCATCACAGTCTATCCCGAGTTGTTGTTGCTGGACCTCAACCACAATCTACTTCCTGGATTTTATACAGAAATGTTAGTGAGGACAAACTATTGGTTTCCCAGAAGTGGTGTCTACAGTACATTCATGTGTACAACCCATAATGAAAATCTGCTTGAGTGTGCAGGCATTGTGCCTACAGTCTGAACTGAGTCATCAGCTGTTTGCTCTATTCCTCATTTTTATGTTGCTTATTTGCTTTTGAAGGGTCAATAAATGGTCCTACAGGGGAAATGGTTTGACATTTCCTTGACACACGGCTTGTTCCTTAATGACAAACGGTTTCTTCAGTGTGACAGTGGATGCCTGAAATCAGTTTGTGAGAGTAAGTCGAGAGCACTCCTTGGTAGTTGCACATGAAGAGTCCGTGGACAGAATATGCTATTCTATTCTCAAGGTCTCCCAAGTGTCTCCATCGCAGGCTTTTCAATCCACTCCTTCATTTTGTGTTCTTGTTTCACATTCCCCCACTTCTCGAAAGAAGCAAAAGTGCCTGGCTTGCCTGCTTTGTCGCTCTTCTCCAGCTCTGTGTTGGTAAAGGCAAGCTAGCAGCACATTGTTATTTTTGCTGTGTACCTTCTGCTTGTGTTAATCTTTCTTTTGTAATGCTACTACAGATAACAGTAAACTGAATTATATGCTTCTGACTGGATAGGGAGGCAGCAATACTGTATGATTTAATACATCTACACAATGAATCTGAGATAATCGTTTGTTTATGTTACGTTCTCATTTATCAGCCGGTATTACATAACCATCTCTACTAGATATTGCACATTCAGAGGATAGGAATATGTTTCCTCACTTTGTCCACTGGTATCCATCATCCTCATGCCTCTGGTTTAACTTCTGATTATAATTGGGTATCCATTGATTAACACATCTTTGAGGATTTAACCATTTTACCATCGACTCTTTATGGTCATATGGCTTGCTGGAGTTAATCGACTTGACTGATATATCATCCACTGTGTCCCAGTCCCCAACACAACCTCTAAACTCCCAGTTGCACCTGTAGACAGGTCAGGTTTAAGCTGCCATGCAAAGTGAACAGCACTAGATAATAAGACATGCTCTGACATTTAGTAAAACCTCCTTCTGGTTCTCTGCGGGCAGACACACTTTCTGAGGAAAATTGTTTTATGGAGCATCTTGAAGAGTTTCCGGCACCATTTTTCAAAGAGAAAACAAGAGGGAAACTTTGGGCTTCCACTATAAATGGGTTAGGGTTATGCGCAATAGAAAAAAAGGCCTTTTAATCTTCTCTAGCAGTTGAAGATGAAGACAACACAGTGAGGTCTGTGAGGAACCAAGGTATTAAAACTATTTCATGTCACAGTATATTCTCTGCAGCCTGACAGAGCAGGCTCTTTTACTTTCTACCAAAACAAAAAGAATGACCATCAGCATACCATCCAATTAATTTCCTATAAGTTGAAATACAAGAGAGTGGAAGACATAGGACATTGTGCTCTCCACTGCTCAGACTTCTTATCCAGCCAGATATAATAATAATTCACAGCTGTTGTTTGAGGAATGAATGATTAAAAAGACTGTGGAGTGTTTTTGTCGTTCCCATTTTGTGAGAGCATTTTTATGAAATATGACCACAGTTGATGGACAGTATAGGAAAAACTGAACAATACATCTACCCTACCCTGTCTGCTTGTGTCACCATTTGGCCCTCTTTTGTATTCCATCGATCAATGGCAAAGAAAACACATTTTCATATTCACGGCGTGAGACAAGCTGTAATATAACCAGTCTGAAGTTTGATTTACTACAGCAAATGGCTTAATATTGGTTAGGGACAATGGACTTCAATTGGTGCTTCTGTTAAGTACAACAAAAGATAATCTGTCCATCTACACTGCGGCTATTCACACAAATAATCAATCATGCTCTACAGGCATCGGTAAACACAAAGAAGGGAATTGTTAGACGAAGAAGAAAAGGTACACAAGAGAGAAGCAATTAGCGCAGAGCAGAGAGGGACAGCCATGAACAGAGTAGACAGCAGGCTTCAAAATGTAAAGAATAAAATAAAAATCTGGTCAATTCCACTTTTCATTTATTTATCTCTGAATGACAACATAGATAGCTTTTTTACTTGTCACTGTCACCATGGACTTGCCAGTGTGCGAACATTGACTCAAATTTTAGCTGCCTCTGAAGTCATGTTTGATCATGCTTTCTGCCACATTCCAAGTCCCTCAAATAACCCACTGAAATCAATGCCAACCCTGTGGTCCTGTGACTTGGATGAATTGTCTGTTAGGTTTATGTGTCCATCAAAAATTGGTGAAAATGGTGTCATATGTTTGACTTTCTAGAATTTAAGTCTTCATCAAAACCAAATATATACCAGTATATCACAGAACTTTAAAAATAAAAAATATATATATTGGCTCCAATAGTAATAAATACGCTACTGCTAATATAACAAGTAAAAAGACTAAACATATTACACTAGAAGGAGATTTATATTTGCCAAAATAATTTTTCGCAACCTGAATGTTCCAGATCAGAAAGCACGTTGGAGGTGTAGGAATAAATGTGGTAAACATGCTTCTTCAGTGGGGAAAAATGTCCACATCCATCTCAGCTCAAATGGTGCATGATGCAACCTTGCGTCCTCTTTGTCCACTGCCCTGCAGCCATATTTCTGTTTGACTTAAGCCATTTCATCATCTTTGATGGACAGGAGCAACATATTTGCTCTACGAATAGAGCAGGTCTGTCAGGCTGCCAGTCGCCCACTGCTACAGTTACCTGGCTGATTGATTTAGATGCCAGTTCCCTTGAGAGTGACATTCTCTTGTCAATGACAGTCTTTTTTGCCTCCCCAACTGGTTTTACTCCATCTCTCATCCCTCTTTTTACCTCCCTCTATCTTTAACCCTAATGCCCTTTTCTTCCTTCTTGCCATGTTAAATAGCCTTGCTGCCTGCATCTGCAGCACCCCATTGACTTCACTTGATGAAGGACGCTGACAGTCAAAGCTAATGGCGTGACGACTACAGATGAGCACATACACTCATCAATAGCAAGCAGTGGGCTTGTTATCAGAGTACAAACCTCAGAATGTCACTCTAATTTGAATGCTTTGATTACACAGTGGAGCACCCTTCTCTGTGACAGAACAGGACATCTGGCCTGGAGTAATTACATTTCAGTTAAAAGCAAACCTCTTAGTCGTTTTATTTATTTATTTATTTTTCATTTCTGAGAAACAAATTTTTCTGGAGAACTTTACGCAAAAGCACTGATACAGCATCTATGATGTGTGAGCAACTTAAATTGAAGTAGCCATCATAATTTAAAATCCATTACCTTCTTACTCTTTTTTCCTGTAAACTGATAGGAAAATAATCCTTCTGCAGAGGACTGGTTTTTTGTTTGGTTTTTTTTTTTTGCCCGAAAAATATCAATATTGGACTGCAGTTTCCACTTTATTCATGTGCGTTCCCCTTGCAGTGGAACAAGCTTCTTCAGGGCTAGAATTTTTTCAGAGCAAGGCTCTCTTTTCAGTTTTTTCCTGGACCTGTGTTTGGGGGAGGCTGTTGCTCTGCTCTGATGCCAAGCGCCCACCTGAGGGTATACTGCTTGAGCCGGTGCTCTCCAGTTAACCTCTTATCAGCTCTGCCACAAACAGAGTTGTGCAAAGGGGTGTGTGCGATGGGCGGGGGTTGCAGGTGGGGAGGTGATGGAGCAGACTATATCAGCATCTGTGAGGAGAAGCGATGACTCACTTCCATAGTGCCCTTATCTTATAATGTATGTGAGCTGGAGCAGGTTGCAGGTATAACATACATCAACCTTGCGGCTGTATAAATGCGGAGTTTTAAGCTTGACAGTGTGAAACGTCAACAGGGGTAGGGGTGTGCCAAAAAATCGATTCATATAAGAATTCGCAATCCTCATTTACTACGATTCAGAATCGATTTAAAATGTCCCAATATCGATAAATAAGAAAAAATATAACAAAAATCAGCAGGCTGTCTGCCTCCATTTTGTATGCGGGACGTCCTGACGTCACCACGGAGCCGGTTCTGGAACATACACATGTGCGGTAAGCACCAAAACAAGGAGGAAACTACAATAATGGAGGTAAAAGAGATTCAACCGGCCCCGTCCTCGTTGAAGGCAAAGATTTGGACTCAGTTTGGTTTTTACCTAGAGCCCTATAAAATCCATTTTATTTTTTCCCAAATTCCCTTTTTAATTTTTCCCTTTTCGTTTTTTGTTGTTTTGTTGTTTTTTTTTTCTTTTTCTTTTGGTTTTTTTTATGTAAAATGTCGGCCAGTTCCATGTTATTCTGTGTTTATAATGAATTCCGTTTTTAATGTCTAATTCCGTGATTCCGTTATCGCGGATTTTATAGGGCCCCATTTACCGAATGCCCGGGAAGACCGAGCTTCACATGAGCTTCACAGTGTGCAAGGTTTGCAAAATGAGGAACCCATGTTTAACTACACTATTTTTTTATAAAGAGACACTTTTATTTTTGTTACTTAAGCAATATGTGATATTGCTTTTATGCAACAGTTGCAACAATTCCATCTAAGCATGGATAAATGTTGAAAACTTAATAAATGTGAAAAAGACACTTTAATGTCTCCATTTGTCATTCTGTTTTGCAAAGCAGACTGGAGTAGATCATGAGGATCCTTTGCACACCTATAGATTGAAGCAGATATCATTATGAATCAAATTGTATTCAATTGAATCGTAGCCCCAAAAATCGGAATCGAATCAAATCGTGAGATAGTCAAAGATTCCCACCCCTAAACAGGGGCTTCAGCCATATTACTTAACATTGTTCTCATCTTTTGAAAAGCATTCTAGACCCTCTGCTCCTTTGGCTTTTTGTCATTATACTGTACTGTATTTCACTGCCATCGTGTTGGCTCAGCTCCAGACACAAAGAAAGCCCTAAGGATAGGTCTAGGCGTTTCTGCTTCACCCTTTAGACATTGGCCCTTCTTTTATCTGTGGGTGACTGTTGATCCATGCGACTTCACAGTGAGGAATACCATTTTCTGATAATATAATCCCCTCTCCGGTCCAAACTGGGTATCTGCTATATTCGTGTCTCTCCCCTGGAGAGTCTGACACGCTGCCTGGTAGTTACTTGGCTGAATGCATCCCTTGTCCTTATCACTCCCTCCATATTGTGACTATGACACACAGGGAGGATGGGAAGATGGACTGTGAGTTTGGGGAGGGTGTCGCTATGCTGTCTGATTAAAACACAAAATGCAGGAGGAAGTCAGTCAAATAATTTTATAGTATGTTTTGTCCTCTGCTACTAAAAATCTGTGACATTTTGAAGTGATTTCTCACTTATGATGAATTTCTCAATGCAGTCAATTTATTTTCTTTGCACAGCCGGAGCTTGTATTACAACAAATGCATTAACTCAGCCGCATAACCATTTTAACAACATTTGCGATGCAGCGTTGAGATTTTGTAGAGACTTAGGGAAGTGACATCAAGCTCATGAGGTATGAAACAAAACCAAATTGATAGAAAAAATTATTCAACCTGGCCTTGGTGGCAACCTGGTTCCTAAAGGAAGCTGATGAAATGCAAGTCAGCACTTACACAGGATGTGAATGCCTATTCTTTGTCACAGTGTTGCATCAACTGACGTTATGTGCTGGCTTACAATTCTTACAGCACTGTGTAGATGAGGAAGCCTCAGCTAAGCAGTAGAGCCTTGGTGGTGTCAAAGAGTCGTTTCAAACATTACTTGGACGTTGCTGAGTCAGCCCAAGCATAACAGTAGGTCACTGCACTCATTCCTCTTTTTGCCTCCTTTTTTTTTCTTACCAGGAAAACGTGAGCGGATGAGGTGGGCTGTTCTCCACCACTCATCATGGACATCAACTGTTGGCCTTATCTCAAAACTTCCTATCTGGCCAGCTCTTGCTCCACAACCCGTGTCTGAACTGTGACACTTGGGACTCCACCAACAACATGACGCAGATGGACTACAAATACAGCCTGCTGGGATCAGCAGTTGACGACTACCGCAAGAGGCCGTTGCTCCTGCAGGTGGATGACACGCCCATGAACCTGTTTGCGGTCCTGGAGGTTAAGCGGGAACTACCGAGGCGCTGGAGCACCCTGGGCTACTTTCGTAAAATTCGGCTCTACAGCTTTGTGTTTGGACTGGCTGTTACATTTCTCATCATGGCTTCATACATTCTGACAGGGGACAAGAAGGGCCTCCTCCTAACCCCTTCCCCTTACCACTTCAGCAGCCTGGTCAGCCCAGGACCTTTTGCCTTCAACCTATCTTCTGTTAAGGACTATGCACATATCAAACTAGTGGTTAAGTCCATCACATCCAAGGTGGAGTTTCCCAGCAGTCGGCAGATCCCAGAGTTTAAGGCACTGGTTAACAGTGAGCCACATGTGAGTAACCTAAATATACAGTTTCATTTCTCATTTTATGCATGTTAAAAAATTTAATCCCAAATTTAATTCAATTACCACTGTATAATAAACACCTCAGTGTTTTCCAGTTACCTCTCTCCCTTTTTTATAATACATAATACAAACCAAGCCTTGGATTATATTGATCTCTGTTTGAATTGACAATCACAAAATTGTCTCACAGGGCAATTAAATGCTTAGTGAAAAGGCGATTCAAATCAGTATTCATGTCTACATGCTGTCTACACAGGGTTCAATACAGCTACACTAGTGCAATTCCCCACCGGCTGCAGTTTCTAATTTAATTTATAAAGAGATAAACCTGCTCTGAAAGCCTTGTATAACACTTCATGTCCCAACAGTTAATTGCATATATGTCTCTACCTAATTTTTTTCAGGGGATTTAAAGCTCAAAGTCATCCCACAGTCATCAAACACATTGGCTCCTGTGGCTTTCTCACAGTGTCCATCTCACCCCAAAGCCTGGTTCAATTAATTGTTAATCCTAATGATAATGGCTTGTGCTAGGGTTATTTGCAACACAACTAATTTCTTTTTGAACAAGCTAATGAATAGGAGAGTGTGACCGTGGGACAATCAATACTACATCTGTGGATGGATCTGGCAATAATTGTCTATCTTGAAGTAGCTGTGTCTCACAGACAGTGAGTGAGTCATACTAATGAGGGCCCTCATCACTTCTAAAATGTGATTTAAAAATGTGTTTTCTCATTTCTTCACTTAAATGAATGAATAATCTGTGTTCTCTGAAGGCAAACTGTTTGTATGTTAATTCATACTACTATCAGAAAGTATCAGGACATATTAGGGTTGAGAGATATGGTTTCAAATCCATATCACAAGAATTTCAAACTTTCACCTCGCTTAATAAACACAGATAGCGTCTCTTGGTGTTTATGGAGTGCAACCTTCAGACACTGAATGTAAAGGATTTTAAATATTAGAAATATTTTATCCAATCACAATCTGTGTATAAAAGAGCCTAAATTCCTAAAAGCTGTTGGTGTGTCAAAATCATTTCTAATTTCTGTATGTATCTAAAACCACTTTACTACAAAACTGACTAGAGACTTCATCCCCCGGTACAAACTTGTCATCAGTGTGTACTTGGATCCCACAGAGTTGGCATTTGCGTACACTTCTTAACACACCTGCCCACACACAAAAAAGTGGGGTTTTTTTAAGGGCTGTTAAAACAACCTCTTCCTGTACTTTATCTGTGAAAGGACTGGACTGTATTTATCTGCTGATGTTCAGTAAGCTCAGTCGGCTTTGCTTGGAATGTTTTTATCTTGTTATTTGAGAAGAGCATTGACTCAGCTGCCTTTCTTTGCCTTTACAGATGTTTTCTGTTATCCCCCGCAACTTCCTGCCTGGTGTCAAGAACCCCTGCTGGTACGAGGAATATACTGGGAATATCACCTCGGACCCATACAGGACAAATTTGTACGCGCGCTACTCAAAGCGCTTCCGTACTGTGTTTCAGCATTTGAGGAACACTTTCCGAGAGCACTTGTTTCACCATGACGGGAAACTCTACCGCATACGGTGCCTTCCTTATTTCTATATCATTGGCCAACCAAAGTGCGGCACAACAGACCTGTATGACAGACTGAGGCTTCATCCAGATGTCAAGTTCACCACTTTCAAAGAGCCACACTGGTGGACCCGCAAGAGGTTTGGTGAGTAAAGAAAACTATAATTTGAAGTCATTGATGCCTCCATGGTATACAATAATGAGACAGAGCCCACGATTATTATTAGTAATATAAGTGTGAAATGAAACTCTGTAGTATATAATTTTGGCAAAGCCATATCTTAGGGAACTTCAGAAAAGAACTCAGTGACCATCCTCCCATCCTCAAAAGGCATTTCACAAACATAATTAGATCTATCCCATGTATTCTTACTTTCATCATATTGTTCATGTGTTGACTTTGGTAACAAAATTCAACAATTCTTATACATTTTAGTATTTAATTGGGTGGAAAGTGTTAAGGGTATTGACCTTTTTTTCCCCATCAAATATATATAAAAAAAAATTGAACACAATGTATTTTATGTCAAATCTTGCAGGACGTTAGCTTTGAATGTGATAGGAATTAAGTATTTCTGATGCACACAGTTCAATCTCCCAATGCAATTAACCGAGAAATGAATTTTCAACATCCAGACTCACACTGCGCATAAGAATAAACTGAAGCTGTTTATTTGCTATCTGAGAGTTGTTAGCCTCAAGTCTACAGCCCTAATTGTGTATTTACACCAGTTACTGCTGCCTTTAAAATTTTGAATTCAAATCTTCCCCCAACTGTGTTCCTTGCAACCTTAACATCTTGTTACATAGGCAGGTGAGCTCCTTAAGAAGTGAACCAGGACTGTACATAGAAGAATCTAGACTAACTGCGCTACTCCATCCTGTGACATAGATTTATGTCTGTGGTAGGAACGCACTTGAAAAAACCGCATGAAAAAAGGTTAGAGACTCATGTGATTATGAACACATACATGGGTGTCTGGGTACATTATTTCCTGTGCTTGCTTAGCAAACACTAAGGTTGCACACATTGGTTTACGCCACGCCTCCAAAGATTTTGCTTTTGTCAGCTGCAAGCCGTCATCTTACAGCCTCTTTGCACACCATGAATTTTATACTCACATTTAAACTGCAATAATTCATTTGATTAGACAGCAAATCATTTTATGAGGGTGCTGAAGGCATATTTTCACACATTTTTCTCAGAATTTAGCTAATTCATACTTGAGCATTAACTATTAATCACCCAGTTCAGACCTTGTTTTTGTTTTGACACACACACTCTTGGTTTTCATTTTCATCCTTGAAACAGGTGGCAGTATGTCATCTCCTCAAACAGAGATAAGCCCTCAACCTGTGCGTTGAGAGGTAAGAGCCGCCTCACTGCAGACATCTGGTCATAAGGCAGTTCTGCTGTCTAAATGCGTTGATGGCTGCCGTCATGTGTTTCTTTCACCATGAGCATCTGTGATGTTAAAGGAACAGCCCTGCCACCACAGATGGGATTAAAAGCCATGTGAAACCTGGGGGTGTTTGCCCAGAATATCATACAAATCCAAACCTCATATAACCTACGCATTTTTTGTTGCATTGCTCTTTGTTTTTGCAGTGGGGTCTTTTTTTAATACTATACAAAAAAGATTTTTTCATCTGTTCTCTTAGATCTGATTTATTTATTTTTTATTCAAACAATTAATAATTAGTGTCCAGTGCAGAAGCAGCAAAAAAAAAAAAAAAACCCAATACCTACATGGGTTTTTTTTGTTTCTCCTACAACCATTAAGACTCATGAATAATGGAGAATCTTCAGCTGCTCAAGAGCCAGGCGTCTGAAGTGAGACTCAGAGTGTGTGTGTGTGTACCACTTGTGTGTCTGCACTGGCAAAGAAGTATTGGGGGGGTGATGATGCGAAGAGCAGCAGTTTCATCTCGCTTGATGGCTCTGTTCAAAGTCAGCTCAGTTTATGAAATAAAGTCAGATTACATAATGACTTTATAGTGAGTTGAAAGATCTCATAATTCCCCTTTAAGAACAGCAGCTGCAGTATCCCATCAGCACAGCATGAGGACCCAATTTCCATGGCGAGGTCTCTCTGGACGAGCGCTATTCTTCTGCTCGGCAATGACTGGTAAATACATTTTATTTTGCCCAGAGCCAGCTGTCAAAAAATTACTTGATGATTTTGATAAATATACCAAGGCATCTTGGCTAAAGGTAAGATATACACTATTGGCCACATTTTTTCTTTCTCCACAGAAAATTATCAAAATGAGGCTTAAACTGTTGCAGCAAAACCAATCCTTTTGAAGTTCATCCAGCTGCCCACAATGCCGCTAATTCCTCTGAGACTCACAAACCTTAATTGGTGGATTGATCAGTCTTCCTGCAATACAGATGTATTGCAGGCAGACAGGCAGTGTTGTATTCGGTTTTAGTAGATAATTATTTGAGCCTCATAAAGCTGCGGGATGCGGAAGAGTTGTTTGTCTTCACTTGTCTGCATTGTGTTTGTGTTTTCTCCTACCGTGTGATGTTGTAGAGAGGAAACGCAGCTCCATCCAAAGGACGTAGGTCCCTCTCAGTTAATCCCCCCCCCCCACTCATTCCCTGTGCTTTCATCTTTGCTGTCACTTTCTTTCATTCTCTCCATCCCCTCTGGTGTTGCACTCAGGGCTATGTGCTGGTAATCAGCACTTTTCTCTTAAGACATCTGTTGAGAACATCGAATTCAAATGGTCTTGTTTTGTATTTATTTATTTCATCCCCCCCAAGGCTTCACTCTGCCAATGCTGTGAAAAGGTGATTTGATGATACTCGCGCTGCATAACTTTAGAGGAACAGTTTGAATCTTAAGCAGATGCATCTGCCTCATACGATAACCATCAAGAAACGAAGATTATTTGAAAATAGCATGACGCTTCATTCATATCAAAAAGTTCAGAGATGAAGGGGGGGGGGTGAAAGAAAAAAGCCCTGGAGCAAAACACACCAGCACCATCGCACCTCATACGAATGTGACCGCTCTGGATGAATAATGATGCAGGCTGGCTGTGAGAAGAGTTTGCTAGAGTTTTCTAATCATGTTTTCCTTCTAACTAAAGAAAGGTATTTTACTGCGACACCATCAAAGCGTCACAGAAAGTAACAGGAGCCTGAGCTACCTCATTATCCTCATGCTGCATGGATACTCCTAAATTCACTGAATCACCACTATTGCCTAGTAAATGGTAATTATACTGTAGACCACAGCAGCTCGGATGGAAAAAACATTCACTAGTCTTACATTTAAAGCATTAACTTGACATCGGCCCTTAATTGGAAACACTGAAAGCTGAACAGACAGTATTCCCTGCTGAATTTTGGATTGGATCTGATTTTATTAGGTCATCCTACAGTCAGGACTGCACAGAGAGCCAAGCAACCATCAACACAGGAAGGGGAGAGGGCAGGAAGGAAGGCCTGATGGATACACACCCATCTCAGTCCTAGATATTCCCACCTAAACCAAAGCGAGTCTGAAGCAGCCCCAAAAAAAAAACATTCTTTCTCCGAGAGAATAGTTGCGATTACTCACTTACAACTAACAAATATGCACTGGAGATATAATTGTACTCCAGTGTACTTATGACCACTGTTTTCTTTTCCCACCAGGTATCATTCGTCTCAGTGAGGGCTTCCATGACCGGTACCCAGTGGAGGACTACCTGGACTTGTTCGATCAGGCTGCTTACCAAATCCAGGGCAACCTCACAGTAAATAGCAGCGGAAGCCCCAGCCAGCCTGACATTATCATAGGTACGCAAAAACACAGCCAGCTCACTTTGGTGGGTAAATTATTTTCTAATGAATACAGTACCACTCTTTTCTAGAGATTAATTTCTAAAAGACTTCCCTGATCATTTAGGTCATGTGACAGATAACAGTAAGTTTTTACAATGTACTTTCCAAATAGAGAAGTTGGGAAACTCCTCGTTATGAAATTAGTGTAATATATGTCATATACCAATAGATTTCTATCTGTGGAAGTCTAATTTAAAGGAAGTGCAGTTTATACTTAACTATAAAATGCTAGTAAATTAAGCAATAGTAAATAATGTTTCCACTCTCTTTTTTTTAACCAACGCTGCCTGAAGATCAAGTTAAACATTTCATGTCATATTATGGTTTCTTTTACCTGAGCAAAGCAGCTTTTGGTTTGAGCCTGCCATTTTAACATCAACATGATCCCGAACAAAACCTGGCCCAAAAATAGAATGTCAAAGTAATTATCCACAATAACACAAACATTTCCAGGACATTTTACTTTTTCTCTCAACTCCCATGTGCGTTTCATGACTGAAAAGCTAGTTAACTAATTCACTCCGCTTTATATCCACCTTTGTGAAAAACAAGGTGTGTCATATATAATAAGTGTCCTCCGAATATGTCAGACAAAGTACATAATTAATCCACATTTTGGTAAATATTGGAAGGGCAATCATATTATAGACTTGTGAATAAATACCAGGACTCCACCAGCCCCATCCCCTCTTCATCTATCCCCAATCAAACTGAGAGTCATTTTCAATCCTATTTAAAATATTATCCCCGGTTTGACTTTAAACCAGACACTAAATATCAAGCACAGCTTTGCTGACAAAGCAAAACACCACTTTAATCTTAGCAAACTTCAAGAGTGGCATACTCTGACATGATCTTTCTATTCCCATTCAGCACCACTGATTTATTACCGTAACTAAGAGAACAATATAAAAAAGGGAAGCATGTAAATCTAATGTAATCAGATCTCCAGGTGGTTTTAGCTGCACAAACATTTCCTGATAGGTTTGATTTCTGTCTTCCTGTTTTGTCAGTGTGTCACATCATGTTAGAGAGCAGGTTTTTCCTTCTTCCCTCTGCAGATTCATATTAGTTACTCGGGTCAAGTTTTAGTGCTGTGACTGTATGTGTGGAATGTGTACTGACATTACTCTGTGGCCTCATCAGGCTGCAGCCAATAGCATTTTGCTCGGGGTGACCCAACCCTTCCCTGTAACTTCACTTGTAATTTGGCCTCCAATATTACAAAGCTTCCATTAAAGCAGCAGGTAGCACAGTGCTGCTCTGTAGCAGCTATTTTCACTCCACGGAGTGACTGTGATTTTTAAGAGAGCCAGCAAATCAGCCATAAAGAGAGGTCCAACAGCTTAATAATACTGAACTTCCTTCTGCCTCACTTAGCCACTTCACCGAAGTACCGTAGAAAAGAATTTGTTGTGTGTGTGTGTCAGGATAGCAATAATATCCGCAGCAGGGTGTGGAGGTCTTACAAACCTCCTTCCTCCATTTACATATCCTGTTTCCATCCCCTCTGCTTCCATCTGTCTGTCTTTTTCCTTCATCCAAACACCATCTCAAAGAACTTCTTGCTGTAAAGAAAAACTGATTTAAGTTTTTAACAATAGCCTTTTCATACGGAGCTGAGTTGGTGCACTGAGCGCAGCTTAGCATGCCGCCCCGTTTTGTTTCTTTTTTTTTTTTAAATAAATAATCCTCATAAGAGGGGGAGCATGCCAAAGCCCCGCTCAGTATTCACACCATGCCTTGGGAGAGCCCAGCAAGGTGCAGGCCTGTGGCCAGGATCTTGGGCTTTTGACTCTCCTCAACCGCCAGCCAAGACCAACCCGCTGTGAAACGCCAGAGGCACGCCGGTCTGGCTCCATCATTTGTTTGCACTATTATGGGTTCTTCCCATGGAGCTAAATAAGCCCTTTTAATGGACATAGGGAACTTTAAATAGACTTGATCACGGTCTGTATCATTTTAGGCATAACAGCATTAGTGGCGATCCTATTTCACTCTCAGCGTTTTCATCACAGAAAATGGGTCTTGGCTATCATCCCTTTCTCTGGGAAAAGGAGGCAGATAAGGGCCTTGTTGTGTTCCCTCCAAATACATCACAGCCCCACTTCACAGATAAGAGGATAATGAAGGCACAGACAACCTAATGAATCCTGGATATCATTTCTCAGCACAGCCTGATAAAGTTTCTGCTCTCAAGCTGTTGGACAAATGAACGTCTTCTGACTTGTTATGAGCACCAGTACAGGCACTGTGTGGATTGCAATCGTTCCTCAATTTAGCTCACAGCTGGAGATGTAAATACTCTCGCTTTTGCTCGTGTATTTGCTTGAGACACATCCTTTTTATCAACTTGTTGTATGTGAATTGGGAACATGCTGTGTCTGACAGTTGTTGATTCAGAGGCACTTAGAGAAACAAGTTGAAATAACTTTCTGTGTATTTATGTCTGATTGCTTTAAGTAACAAATTGTGGCATTTATTTTAACATTTAACAACATATATAAAGCGGAATGTCAGATCTTGAACGATTTGTTTTCTTCCTTGCAATCAAGAAAAAAAATTATTTTCTTTATCAAAGAAAATTTGGATTATTTTCTGAAGATGATACCTTGAGATTCTTTGTTTTGTCTGAGCAATAGTCCAAACCGCAAATATATTCAAGTTCAAAAAATATGAAAAACAGAAAAGCTGCAAATCCTCAAATTTGAGGAGCGTGAAATATTTGGCAGTTCCGTTTGAAAAACAATAAGTTGATAACAGCAGCAAATGAAATCTGTCAACTGCTGTTGGTTCTGTTTTGAGTTTAAACCAATCTGCTGCTTTGGCTATATTCAACTACACACACACACATGTAATGCAGTGCAAAACAGTGAAGAAATACTATAAACTTGTCTGTGCATGTCTGGTTTTTGTTTTGTCTTTGTGTAATTGTGCAGCTGTATTTATATGATGGTTTGTGTCTGTTTTTATTTGAACCGCGCTGGGTGTGTTTTGCAGGGGAAGCCAGTGCATCCACTATGTGGGATAACAACGCCTGGGTGTATTTCTATGACAACACCACAGAGGGAGAGCCTCCCTTCCTCATCCAGGACTTTGTCCACGCCCTGCAGCCTGATGCCCGCTTCATCGTTATGCTCAGGGATCCAGTTGAGAGGTGGGAATGATCCGTTTCACAGCCATGAAATACCTGTCTTTGCAGTCCAATCCAGTTCTGACACGCAAATCATGACTGTTTATAGTACAGATACAGACAGATACTCTCCTGGTTTATAGGCAACAGACCGTGTGTTGGCTTTTACTTCTGGCTGTCACTTAGTTTCCATTATGGTGCCTTTATCAGACACGTGGAGAGCTTGCTGCAGAATGCCTATGAGGCAGTATCTTTAAAATGGGGTTTAATTTATGCTGTTAATGTTGATTTTTACCTAAGAGAATGTCTGGAAATGCTTTCTGTAATTGCCTTTGTCTGTCAAATCACAGCCTGTACAGCCTTTCCCTACAGCAGCTCTAGGGGAAATTATTTCTTATGACACAGGGCTTGTTTACAACCTAGGCATCTCCTTAGTAGAGATCCTGTCTACCTTTATATGGTTTACAGGTCCTTTTTATACAGGCTAGCATCAATAAGACAAATATTTTGGCCTTTGGTTTATCACGAGGCAGCAGACACATTCACTGAGTCATTAGAGCTGAGATTAGCAGTGAAGTTACAGAAAACTGCCAAGATCTTAGTTTACTGTCATAAGGCTCATTATTTTGGGAGATAAAAATATATATCATGGGTTTTTGGGGGGTTTTTTGGATGTTTTTTTTTTTTTTGTGACTGCTGTATAGCTCACCTTTAGCTCACTTGTGTTTTCTCCCTTTTTATCTTTACTTTGTTCTACTGGAATGATGGTCTGTGCTGTCAGCAATGCTGTCAGGTCCTGTTTACCATAATGCTTGGTGCTTGTATTGCATTTTATATTTTATTTTTATGATTTAAAATATAGAGGAAAAAAATGTTCACAATTTTCTGCTCATTCAGGCAGGAAAAGAAATGTGCATGTCAACAAACCAAAATACTTAATTATCCTTACAGACTGTACATCCAACAAAAAGGTGAGATTCCATTGTCTGCGTCGTGTTCAAATTTGTTTACAGAGCTTCTCTCTTGTGTTGCAGGCTTTACTCTGACTACCTTTATTTTGGCATTGCCAATAAGTCTGCAGAGGATTTCCACGAGAAGGTGTCAGAGTCTCTGCAGTTATTCGAGGGGTGCCTTACAGAGTATACAATGCGCTCCTGTGTGTACAACACTACTGTCAACAATGCAATGCCAGTGAGTCTACCCTCCCCTCCTGCCTTTGTCACACAAGAAAAAAGGCATTTAATGACCAGTGTATAAGCAAGTGGGAAAAAAGAAATAGAAAAGCAGTGAAAAAGAGAGATGGAGTGAAATCCACACTTCATTAGCACATGCCAAACCTTGCAGGACTGACTTTATGAAAGGGTTGGTGGTTGTTGAATCACTGAGGAGTGCAGTGTCTACAGCCCCTCTTTGTATGAAAAAAAACTTAGTTTACCAGCTTCCTCCTTTTTAACAAAAACAGTCTAAGTCTTAGTGTCAGTCAGTGTGGGGCCCCAGCGTTGGGCCCCTGGCCAGCTTTTCCCACAGTGCCTTGAGGCAGACTGGCTAAGAGGGGGAGGAGGAGGAGGAGTCTGGCTCATCCTCTTTTGGCTCCTCTTCCAGACTGCCTTGTATTCAGAGGTCCTCCTCTCCAACTGCCATTGACAAGCTATATGGCCCTCCGGGAGCATGCTCGCTCTCTGCCACTGGCCTAATTGTCCATCCACTAAAATCTCCTTGGAGTTATTGGACCATGTGAAAAGCGTTACAGCTGTTCTTACAGCAGTCTTTCATGCCTGTGGCTTCTTGATAAAAGTTTTACAGCTCTGACTGGGATCCATGAAGAAGAGATGAATAAACACCAGCATGAGAAGCCGATTGACCTTCACTACAAAATTGATTTAACAAAGAAAGAGTTACTTGGCCTGGCTTTCATTTACTCTGAAAGGCCTTTTAGTTTGCTAGAGAGGTGGAAGGACACTGATAATTTTTTTTGCCAGTAACAAGGTATTTTGTTTACGCCTACTGTTCTGTAATGAAATGTCACAAGTAAATCTCAAAATCCATTTCAAGCCTAATTAGGCTACCTGCAAATGCGCCGGTGGAACATTATATTAGATTAGTTGCCAATTAAGTTTTTGTACTGCAGCTAAAGATCATTTTTAATGTATTGTGTGATTGGTCAATCTACAAAAATGTCAAGTAATAGATGAAAATGCCCATAATAAGCTCCCCCAACCCAAGGGGACATTTTCAGACTGCTTGTTTTGTCTGACCAATATCCCTTAATCCAAGACATGTGATATAAGGTGAAATCAAACATCTAGGAAAGCAGAACCAGTGA
This sequence comes from Remorina albescens, assembly GCA_034769265.1. Classification (NCBI taxonomy): domain Eukaryota; kingdom Metazoa; phylum Chordata; class Actinopteri; order Carangiformes; family Echeneidae; genus Remorina; species Remorina albescens. Next base: position 5,753,493 of record CM068480.1, read on the forward strand.
ATTTTTGTCAATTTGGCCTTAGAAATTATGTAAATTGATAGCTATGATGGGGTGCAAGAATAGAACAACATTATTTAGGGGTATCTGGTCCACTAATAGGTAGTACCGGGTTTTCATTCCATATCAGAAATGACCTTTCTCATGTCCCTCACCTACTCACACCACATGATATCAGCATATGTTCTCATGTCCAGCATTAATTACCCAGCTGTTCATCTCCTTAGAGAAGTTAAACCATGCATGCACCTACTGCCATGTCTCTCAGCATGTGAGGGGGACATTTCTTGATAACACCTTATTGATTCCTTTATTTTGTGTCCTCAGGTCAGATTGCAGGTGGGCCTGTACATAGTGTACCTAATGGACTGGCTGACTGTCTTTAGCAGGGAACAGATTCTGGTCCTGAGGTTGGAAGACCATGCCTGTAATAGGAAATACACAATGCACAAAGTCTTTGATTTCCTCAACCTAGGTGAGTAACACATCCCAACAAATGCCCTTGACTACATGGGGACCCCCTTTAATAAAATACAAAAAAAATAAAAAAATCGCTGAATACATTCAGAAATATGTGATGTTAAATACATACATAGGGATCCGATTTCGATTTAACAAACCCGATGTACAGAATTCTTATTAATTAGACTGCATGGTGACACAAATTTGAGAAGTGCTGATTCTTAGGTGTTAAAGTTGTGTACAGCCTAGAAAAGGAAGTTAAATTTCACTTCAGATACAAATATTAACTTTCTAACTCCTTCCAAATTTTCAGTATCAAAAGGTACCCGCCTTTCCCTTGGGTATACTTGAATTGATTGCTGTTAGTCACACAACAGTGTGTATGTGCAAGAGTCACATACAGTTTTTCCTTGTCTGCCAGTCTGCCCCTTGGTTCTGCCTCACTCGTTCATCACATAGTTTAATTGCCCCAAAGCTCAGACTTAGCTCTTCAAAGAGCTGCCAAGGTAAGATCACTTCCCAGAGCATCAAATCTTCTGCTTAGAGCAGCTCTGAGACACAGTGCCATTGCAGTGTCCTTTGCTATATTTTCTTCCAATAATACAGTGCTGTGGAAAAAATCTGAAGTGGCCAAGACAGAAGGAATGTGAAACTAGTGTTTTGTGTTTTACAGGGCCACTGACGAAGGAAATTGAGTCAGATATCACCAGAAGTCCAGCATCAAACACCAGGAGGCCAGCTGACAAAAACCTGGGTCCCATGTTAGCCATCACTAAAGAGATCCTTCGGGATTTTTACACACCGTTCAACAAGAAATTGGCCAAAGTGCTGCGGAATGACTCCTTCCTCTGGGAGAATAACTCTAAACTTTGAACAACCCACCTCGCTTTTACTTCAGTTGAAGAATGGAAAAATAAAAATTTTAAAATACACTGACGTATCAGCCAGCCCCTGAATTTGAGTTTTATCTCTCTCAAGTGCCCATGAAAAAAAAAAAAAAATCAATGGTTCTTTTTTTAATTTAAATTATTTTTTAAGTTATAAAAACAGAGATTAATCAAAGATAGAAAATAGCACAAGAGAGAGTGGTGATTTTGTGTGTGTGTGTTTTGAGTGAAAGAGAGAGTGAGTTAATACTGGAGTGAAAGAATTGCTGGCAGATCTTGATTGTTTCTTTTTGTGACCAGGTGTATAAAATTAAATAGTGAATTCAAAGTTATGAAAACAGAGTTGTGTCTATTTTGAAGTTTGGTCTGATCCATCCTCTCTGAACTGAAAAAGTGAGCTCTTGTGGTTGCTGTAAATTTTATCCAACATATCATGTAAGGTTTACATTGTGCTTTCATAACAATATAGCTGCATGAAAATACATATAGCAAGAAGCTGAGTAGCCTGACCTGATAAGACCGTAAATTACCAGTGAAGCACCATCACCCTCTACTGGGGAATACATGTAGTTGCAATTCCAAAAGTACATCAGTACAACAGTACGATACAAGTACAAAAGTACAACAAATTCTAAAAGTAAAAATATGAAATAGAATTATCACTTTCATAAAATTCAAACCGCATTCAGGTAAATATTGTATCAAACTATTAAAGGAGAATCATTTCAGATCAAGGGAAAACCAGCTGTTGAAATAGTTTTTTGTTTGTTTGTTTTTCTTTTTTTTATATATTGAAACGGAGTAGATTAGCTTAGAGGCAGCAATATAATTACTCTGTTAAGGTCATCATAGTAGTTTTTTTTCTTCTGCTCAAATTTTTCAAACATAGGGTTAATTAAAATGTTTGTAATTGGATTTGAGGCTGTTAAATCTGCGAAATTAACTGAAGGATGACTGAGTATCTTAGACAGAGACTCAGATCAAGCCAACAGCAATTCCAAGATTTTAAATACATATCAAACATTAATAAGCAATTGTAATAAAACTCACTCTGAGATGCAGTACATGCTAAGGTGGAACATACCCACTTACTACACCAGAGGGCAGGCAATACTCTAGAATTTGAGGACATTTCTCCAATTTGAACAACATCCAGAAGATCTGGTGGGTTTTAAAAAGAGAGAGGGGTTCTCAAATTCAAACTAGAAAAAGATGGGATGGGAAAAAAATAATCTGTTTGTAGTTATTAAACTCTGTTTTCTTGCAGCCCCTAAGTCTTCCTGGAGCTGAAACCCACAACAACAACAACAACACAAAACACACTGTTAAATCAGGTCTTTTATAATTAAGTAGAAACATGCAATCACAGAGATTTATTGAAGAGCATGAACCATTTTCTTTGCAGTTTTCCAAAGGGAATACTTTTCTCTCACTGTACAACCTCAAAAATACAAGCAGGTTTGACCACATCCTCCTCATTGAAGCCAAGACAATCTGTCTGAAAAAAGTGAGCGCAAATCATTTGCATATATTTTTGGGGAGTTGGAGGGTCCATCTGGCTGGCTGAAGAGGTGCCGTTTAGATGAGAAACCCCGACCAATTTCCTCGGAATTCACAAATATTATCATCCAAGTCTGTGCTGTATCAGAATACAGTGACTGACAGGAAACTGGACTAATACTACTGCTGGAGAAAACTATAGGCTCTCTGAAAAAGACTTTTCGCCAGAGATCCCACTATTGGCCACAGTGAGCCAAAATTTGACAAAATACAACTTGTTGTCATGGCAAATGATGGTGTTTAATCTCAGGTTGGACATATTATATCTGTCTGTTGGAACAATGAGACAACCAGTTTGCAAGGGACAGATTTAAGAACTTTAAAACAGCGTAGCCATTTTCAATCTAAGCTCTGACACAATCATTTCCCACAAGGATAAACTGAACTCAGTAAAGACTGTGAAGCGATGATAATAGACACCACCCCCAGGGAATGTGTTTTCAGAGCTTACAAGTGGATAATGTGAAATAATGCAGCTGAACCAGCAGCATGTGTGTGCATTACAACAGAGTTTGCAGCATGGCAGGGCAAGGGGGACTGGAACACTGAACACTGGGACCCAGCCTCAGAGTCCACTGTCAAGCCAAAGTATCTTTTAAACTGAAACAGACCAAGCTGAATCCAGCTATCCGTCTCATCTGAAGCAGAGAAGTTATTTATTCTTACATGGATATTGACTTAATGGTGTGAATGAAGCAGTGGCATAAATGACAAAACAGAACCCTAGCAGATTAAATTATGGCACAACTAGTAAAGCAAACTGTCAGTTAATCAGCCTGCTTGTAATTAAAAGTAATTATCTGAAGCTTATCTAAGTATTAAGTGTGTAGAAAATATGGGCATGACTGATGTGGGACGGAAAGGTAGGGTGAGGCCAGTGTTAGGGGGAAATAATATATGCAGATAATGTGCATGGATTATAAAAGACAGCAATCATTTTGCATCCCTAAGGCCAATACACATCATCATCAGTTACTGCTTCGGGCCAATGACAACAACAACAACAACAACAGCGGGACAATTACAAAGTGACATGATCCAACTACAGCACACAAATATCAATATTCATCACCATAAATCAACAGCCAAACAGCAATCAAAGCCACAAGTTCGCCCACGACATCTATGCGAATAAATCCCCAATTAACAGTAAACAAAAGGCAATTCCTCCAGAAGGACGGAGGCGCGAAAGCAGGAAGTGACAGCTAGCAGTGTTAGCAGGTTAGCTTCATGAAGGCTAACGAGGCGCAAAAACACCAAATTAACAGACATTAAAGACATGAAAAACAACCAGTGCTTGTTGTGGTGTCACGATGCACTTACCAATATTGAGGAGAATAACCGATCCCGCTGATATCTGCGAAAATAAATCCATCCAGAAGAAAAGCCAAGTTTGGCTCCGACAGCTAGCTTGTACCGGTAGATCCCTGGATGGCGGCGACGGGAGCAAGAAGCCAATTGTTATTTCTTCTTAAATCCACCCATCTAGAGACTGATAGTTACTGTTAGCCGAGTTTTATTTTTTCTAAATGTTACATGAACGTAGCTAAGTTAGCTGAAGGGCTCTTAATGGTCGACGGCCAACAAAGATGGCGGACCAACAGTTAAAATAGCTGCGGTCGTTTACCTGAACGAGATACTAACGTGTCATTCATTTTAATTTTATTTTATCAGAGGAAGAAAAGTATACATCAAAAAAATACCAGATGTTTAAAAAAATAGCTGTAACCTATTTAAAGGTATATAAGGCTTGTTTCATTTTCACATTATGTGTTTACATGTTTAGGTGCATCATTAGTACGGAAGCCCAAAACGGACATACTTCAGTTTATTTCGAATACCTTTTTTTTTTTTTTTTTTTTTTTGGATCACTGCTATTTTTAAAAAATATATATTTATTCATTTTTGCTTTTACTGAACCTGTAAGACGGAGAGGGGGGCCTACTCAGGTCATATTTATGGGAATCACAACAGGATACTGGAAGTAGTGGAACTTTTTCTCCACGTCCATTTCTACTCTGCCAGCTTCAATAGGCTCTGATTCAAGAGCTATAACATTATATGCCTTCTCTCATACTGCTTTTCCCTTCATCAAGTCCTCTTCCTTGCCCTTTAGCCCCATGTCAAATTAGGCTTTAATGAAATTGTAATGTGGAGTGTGAATCTTAATGAAAGGAGGGTTTCTTTCTTTCTTTCTTTCTTTTTACTGGATTTAAGTCGCAGATAAGACCTTTGACCATCACAGCCGGGGTAGAATATGCTGTCCAGACCACCAACAAAGTGATAATTACTACATCTCCAGCTCATACCTCAAAAATCTATCAAATGAGCTGACTCAAATTGAATCACAGCTATGTGTGTCACTGTTGTCAATGATTAATGGAGAGTTTCTTGAGACCAAAAGAAAGAAAGATCTGAAAAAACAAGTTTATGCAACAAACATTTGCAATCCATCATGCTGATTGAATGCACTGATAGTTTGCCAGTTATATTTGAAGAGGCTGTGTGAGGCCCAGTCTTGCCCACTGATGATGGAGCGAGCCAGGAATGTAGGAAGCAAACAGATCTTTATTAAAACTATAGTCCCTATTGGGTGAGATTTGTCAGCACTGATAAAATGGTTATTCTTATTACATTACACACATTAATCCAGAAACAAAATCCTACAGGTCCTATTCTTTTGTCTTTCCCTGGCATTTATTGGTTATTAAAGGTTCAGCCCAAAACATCTGTTTGTGATATACACTGTTATGCCATTTTATCTCTTGGACGCATATTTTAGACATAGAAATGTTTCCTGACAGAGCCAAAGATTCCAGATTACCCTGTATAGCAAAGCTATGATGTTCTTGTGATGGCATTGTCAGACAGTGTGCAGTTATTTTTATGTTTTCAGGCAGTGAATGGTTCCCATTTCTTGTGAAAATTGTTGCCCAGGCACTTTTAAAATGTTTTTGCTTATTGGTATGCTATCTATTTAGAAATGTGTTAAATTTCAAAAACTCCTTTTGATGCATGTTTGCATCTTAATTATCCACCCTAATGGTTCTGTTTAACATTGACAGCTGAATAAATCCATTCAGCTATTTTTACCAAATCTTGAACTATGGAGGAGCGGCTAAAACCGGATGTTTTGCTTTTGCTTTTTCTTTCCTTCCAAGCCTCTCGTGCCCTTGTTGTTGTATCTTTGTTCAGCGAGGTTCAGTGGATCCAGGGTCATTGCTCTGCATTGGCTTTTAATTCAGGCTCCAGCCAAGCATTTCACAACAAAATGAGACAGCATTGTAATGAGGTTCTTCTGTGTCTGGATGGACTGTCCTCTAAAAGCAACAAAACTGCACAGCATCTTTTGGTGCACCCATATGTGTGAATTTTCTCTAGTTACTTTTACTAAATCAGTGGTGATGTATTGAGGAAATCTTTAGTGTTTTAGAGACTGATTACCTTTTTGTCTGGTCACCAGTGTGTAGATTTTGATTCATATTCTCCTTAAAAAAATTCAAGAAAATATTTGTACTGTGTAATAACAACTTTGCAATAAATAGCACACAGTAGCTTAATGTTGTGTCAATCTTTTTTAAGTTTGATTATACTCATATACAAATCAATTGTTCAATCATGTTTCCTTTGCTGTTCATATTACAAATTATCACTGGTATTAGATGCAAACATCTGGGCTGTTTTGGTCACATCCAGCTGGAACCAGTCCCAGCCACAGTGAATGTGGACAAAGAATTAGAAACACAGGTGTTCAGGAAGGGAACATTTTTAGTGAGGAAGCTGAGGGCGGTTATGCTGAAAAGCATTGGGATCCAGGCCATCACATGGTAAAACTGACAATGTTACTGTTCAGCTCAGGGTCTAAGTATGTGATAAATAGATGAAGAGCCTTTTCATCACTCAGGTCTCTGAAGAGGAGGCATTCTCAACAACCTCCTCAAACCACAAATTGTCCAAAACAGTGGGACCATGACAAATTCAATAGTTTCTGCAGTAATCATAAAAAAACATGATTTAATAGAACCATTGCAGAAGGAGAAAACCATAAAGGTCGTTTGCAGCAATTGCAAAGACAGAGATGTCTCAATTGGTCCGAAGAAAAAGCTTACTGTGCATGTTGACAAGCTATTATTCACATACCAGTTAAAATATTAGACTTAAAGTAAAGGTAACAGATCTTTAGATGTAAAACCCAAAATTCAGATTTATTTGGCCATTTAAGGGCTGTTGAAACAAGTGTTAACTGCATGAACAAGATTTTATTACCTATTGCCTTGACATGGCAGACTTGTAACTTAATTACGCGTATTAGCAGTAATTTGAAGTCATGTTTCAGGCCTGATAAACCTTAGTCCAGTATTGCTCTGATTTTAGTTCTCTTGGGCTCTTTACCAAGGGAAATTTGTGGCGCATTAGCTTGTGGATTATTTTATCTGACTAATATTTGGTGCCGAGCAGGTAGTTCATAGTGTCTGTGTCTACATAAAACAACCGCAAATAGAAACAATACTGATCAGGAGCCAATTGCAGGGCATTACAGAAAGGTTTTAAGAGTTAAAGGATGCTGAAAGTCCTATTTATAAAACTCAAACATCAACTCTTAATATTATGATTAATCTCCTTTTGTTGCCCCTTGCAGGAATGCCTTCAACTTTAATTTATCAAAATTTCAGGTTAGATCTGCTTTGATAGAACAAAGGATAAGCACGAGAATTTTAATATCTGGTGTTAACCTTTTCTCCTCACAGCATCTGCTGCAACCTGCCTGAGCATTAGACCAACCAGTAAAGAAAATACCAACACCTATTATACTGTATGATACAATCCTGCCACCTTAATCAAGCTATAGTAGTGGATTTATTGATTATAATCAATTCAATAAAAAATGGGCTCATGTCTTTCATTTGACAGGAGAACAGGTTGTTCCACGAAAGGACACCAAGAAAACATAAGCTGCCACAAACTTGAAGGCTCAAAGCAGACTGCTCTGCATGTGCGCCAATCTCACACTGACCATCGCCACATTTCACAGTTTCCATGGACACAGAAGAAATAACATCCAACACAAAGCTTTCACCACCCGCTCTGATCATACACTTCATCATCACACTTGTTCACAGCTACAAGTTTAGAAATGTATGTGAAGCGAGCCAGAAGAAATATATGGGTGCTTCCAATGTGTTTTTAAAAAAAAATCTTAACTTTGTAAAAGCAGCTTGCTTTTTGTGGATTATCAAATTTAAAGATTCAAGAATACAAATAAAATCTAGGGAGAACAGTGCAGCTGGTCTGTCCTGTCTCTTTTTTCTTTGTCTATGTCACTCAAATTTACAAAGCACCAACGCTGATTTCACACATCATTCTGTGGACTTTCAGCAAATATTTGTCTTTCTGCAGGAGGACAACAAAGATATAGCATGTAGATTTTTACAAAATGTAAGTGTCATGAGTTCAGACTGATCCCTAATGAAATGCACATGCTGTAAAGTAATAAATCTGAGGTTGCATTATGCCATGTTTTGGATCCATAAACGTGTCATATTGAATTTTGGTGGGCAGCGGAATAAATATATAAATAAACTTAAAGTGTGGGTTCGTCCCTTTCAACCACAAACTGACCCGTTTGTCCTGAATAAACTCTCAACATTTAGAATTTATGACAAATATTGGCCGTAAGCCCATCGGACAAACTCAAGGTTGTATTTGAGGACGATCACTAATGGTGTTTGTACGCATACATTTCTGTCTGTGTGTCTGTGCAGATCACATTCTCCCTTCATCCAAATAAAAAAACTTCATTACCAACTTTGTTTTGTCCTTTGTTTTGTGTAGCCAGTGTGCTACAGGCCCAGTTATCACTAACTACATGTTGTTTTCCAGGGAACATTTGGCCAAAGTCACTGAGTTGAAGATTTAAGTTGGACAAACACACACACCCACATCAACACATGTTCAGTTACTTTAATTTGCAGTCACTTCAATACAGTACATGGGGCAGAACAAGTTTGACCTGGAATTTGTTTATTGGCACTATATTGTTTGTCATATTGCTGCTTGGTTTGATTAAGTTACTGATTGCTCTTTCTTTTTCTTGAGTTAGTTACTTACCTGTTAAGCTTCTTCCTGGTTTGGCCAAAAGATGGGGCTGAGGGTGGGGCCTGACTTTAGAGGGAGGCCCAGGCCAAGGACTGGACCAACTGCTCTGACAGCAGTGGGGGGTTAGGGCTCTTTGGTGTGTATTTGTAGTTTTTGTTTGAAGTGCATGTTTATGTGTATGTTTGTTGGTTTAGTCCTTTACTATATATTTTCCTCTCATGCTTTATTTTGTCAGATTTAAAAAAAAAAAAACAACCCAATATTATTAATATAGTTAGGTTTTGTCAATCTTTTTATGGACCCTATAACTCTGTTCATTTGGTTTGGTCACTTGTAGAAGATAAACCTTTTTTTTTTTTCAACTTTAAACCTGTCTTTGTCATTCTTCCCACCTTCAGACTCTGTATCTAAAGCCAATCTCCTTTCCCATCAATTACAATGTGCCAAAGCAGCAGCAGGGACATATTCACCACAGAGGGTCTAACCTGTTACTCTGGGCCCTGATGTCCAATTAATGAGAATTCAGCTGGGGTTTTTCTCCCTATAAAAGATTATGGAAAGAGGCAGGAGCCATCAATCTCCCACCTGGGTGTTCTTATGAAGACAGCTATTGTCACAACATGCCTGCATCAAGCTCCACTGCTCCACAGCCTGATAAGCAGCTGTTTGATCCTCCTGCATCCAGACCATGGCAGGTGTTTTAATGCAGACATTCTGCCTGTTTTACACAGTTAGCTTCAGAAACCATTTTATTCTTTCATAAATGCTGACCATGTCCAAGTCACTTTTAAAGTACCATACATTAATTGTGCATGTGGTGGCACAGATCCCTCTATTAGTCAGTTTAACATCAACTGGGCACAACACTAAACAGTGTTTTATCTTTGCTATTAAGCTGTTAACACTTTTGAGGTTTGACTTTAGTTTGAAAATTGCACATTAACAACAACGACAATAATTATTTATGCAGTATTTGTTAATTTGGCAATGCAGCAAATAATGCCAACAACAACAAAGAATACACAAAAAGGAGGAGAAGTAAGAGTAGTATGGATCATAATTCTGATACAAAGTCATAGAGTGTCACATTGTTATGGACAGCAACACAGAGGGTCATGTCTAATGACAACACTTGTTTAAAAAATCTGGCTGTCTGCAATAACTGGCAGTGTTTGAGTAGTTAAGTGTATTAATTCAGACGACTAAAAGTCATTATCGAGGAAAGATTGTGGTAGTAGCTTGGCCTCTTGTCTGTCTCGCTAATGTACATACAGCCATGGGTACACTACTGCCTGCATTTTCCATTCAACTGGATATAAACTGTACTCCGTGGTTTTAGTTTTCTAAACTGTACTAAATCTCTCCATCTCCCTGTTTGTCAGTGCATTGGTCGAAGAACTGGTGTATTGATGAAAACAAAAGACAGTGAGGCACTACCTCTACCTAACTGGACTCCTAATTCTGGCAGTAGTGGATTTACATGCATATTAGCAACTGTTTTCTGGCAGTTTTGTTCATCACTTCCATTAATATCAATGGTATTTTTAAGGTCAAATGGGTTTGTGGATGCCATAATATCCCTGTTCAAGAATCTCAGGCTGAAATATGCTCGGAAGCTTAGAAATGTAGACTCTAATTCCTGATATACTGTAAAATTAATTTTCCAAGTTTTGAAAAGTGTATTGTTTGAACAGGAAATGATTAATACTGTTTGGCTTGGCTTTTGAGTAAAGAAGGTAATGGCGATCTATTGGCTAGAATCTGGCCAGTAAATCCTGATCAAATGACCTGCACCATCTAAAAACAGTCAATCCTGTCACATGGTCATCTTTAAATGGAAGGCAGGAAGCTTACAATTCCTCCCACGATATGGACACGTCTGCAGAGGCATCACAGCTCGTGTTGTCAGAAACACAACTCTGAGAGTTGTAGTTGGTGTGAAGGGAGGGAGGATATTTCATGTGGTAACCACGTACAGCCCTCTTGGCTGCCTTTCTCTCGTGCCTCCTTCCGTTTCCTTCCTCCTGCTTCCTCCCAGACAGTTAAGGATGAATGTAGTCTGGATGGGGAGTGGGTGGGCGATCAGCGACCGCGTGCCAAGCTGGCAAAAGATGGTGTATTCCAGCCTCGAGCTGTCCACCCACTCCAGATCCTGTTCTTCTGTGACTAGCCTGCGCACTCAGCCGCCTCCTTTACCCTTTATTCAGATGCTCTCTCAGACTCAGGTGTCGAGCCTGATTTCCATTAAACCTTTTTTAGACTTTTCTCCATTGCGATGTCCATCCACATCAGTTGTGTGTAATGAACAAATGCATTTAATTTGTGCAGCGTCCAGGCAGGGAACCAAGCTAGTTAAAGGATTATCATCTTTGCCTCAGGTTGATAAAATGTCAGAAGCTGTACTTATTAGCTGTGTGAATGCTCCGTGGAATCCCCTCTTCTTATGAGTCACTATTTCAAGTGCAAGGCAAGACATTTCTCTGCTTAGCTATAGCCAATCGTCATGCTTTTTAAATGTCAGTGATAACATGTTGTAGTGTAACGTTTGTCTTATTTTCCCAATTTAAGTGAAATAAATCAATTTGACTGCTGGCATTGGGCTTTGATATTGTCTTCTTCTGAAAGTGAGGCTCCAGCCAGCAGCTGCTGAGGACATGTCTGCATTTGTGAGAGGGAGAGGAAAGAGCCTCATGAGTAACAGAGCTGATATGATGAGCTGTGACATATGAGGCAGCACTCCATCCCTGTGTTGAAACATGCCTGGATGCTCCAAAAAAAAGTTGGGGGTTTTTTTGTATGTGAAATTTAAGCCCCAGCTGTTAATGTGTAAATTACTGCAAAGTTTAAACTGGTCTTGCCTGAACAGCCTCAGAAAAAGGAGCTGCAAGTTAAATATCTTTAGACTGTACAGAGATATCGTGTTTGTGCAATAAGTGCACTGACAGATGTGAATGAAAAATAAAGCGATCAAATGCTTCGGTTTATGTGTCAGTGTGGACCTTAAGCCCAACCCCTACATGGATCAAGAAGCTCGACTCTGCTTCTCATTTGGATACACAGAATCACAAGCTGGTTAAGAGCTTTTTAAGTCCCTGTGTTGATTCCCCTGCAGGAAAGAGGAAACTTTCCTCTGGTTAAAGCAGCGCCTGCCCCAGACAAAGTGGGAGGAGATGGAGATGAAAGGAGATCCTCAATGTGTCAATGCGTGTTTCTCAGAGAGGTTTTTATCCCCATTTCACTTCTACCCACACCAACAAAATCAAAATGTGTCAGCAGCATGGATTGGTTTGAATCTAAAAGAGATCATGAAAAAAATGCTTCTGTTTGAGTCACCTGCCAGCATCTAAAGGGGAAAACTGCATTGTTTGTCTCCCTGCCTCTTCCCTGTCCTGTCCCTCATCTCCCAATCTCCGTCTTTCTCCCTCCCTCACTGCATTTTTCCCAGGCTAAGGCGCCCATGGACCCTCTGGCTCCGCTGCTTTCGTCAGTTACTTGGAGCGCTCTGAGAACTTTGTGAACTCTCTGTGTTGGAGTGCGAAGAAGACAAGGGGGAGCAGTTGATGGGACACAGCCCAGCAGCAGCAGCAGGCTCCTTTGGAGACGGCATCAGGACTCTCAGCTGGAGATAATCCCCCTGGGTCATGACAAGACAGCACCTCAGCCTCCTAACCCCACTGGCTCTGCTGGGACTCCTCGTGGGGCTTGCAGACCTCAGCCATAGCTCTCCTGGCGAGGATGAGGATTACTACATGCAGGAGCTTATGACAAGAGAACAGTACAACCAGGTCCAAATGCTGGAGAAACCTGTGGCCTCAATACCTGACAGGCGTGAGCACCCTGGCCAAAACCATGCCAAGAAAATCCCCAAGGGGAAGGCAGACAGCAGCAGGCTGATGGATAAAACCACAGACGGTGCAAAATCAGGTAAAAAAGCTTTGCCACCTCTTTGCAGCACTACTTCATAAAGTTTTGCACTTTTTTGTGTAGTCAGTCATAAACTTTATTTTTGTTCTTGAAATCATCCACATAATGATTCCACATAGGAACTTGTGAGCAATATACATTTAATTTTAAATGTTCCAACACATGCACTGACAGTTGTCATGGGACAAAGGGAACATTTACCTTAGTCAACTTTCAATTAAAGTAAATTTATGAGTCAGTGTTACTACTAGATGACAGTGTATGGTTAACCACTCAGCTTTTAGGGCAAATTTTGAGAGCTAATATGACAGTTTAGCATATGCAGATAATAAAGGATATTGTTTAGTATCAAGAAGTAAAACGACAACTACATTAAAAATGACAGTTTTCTGCAGTTGACGCTGAAGTGAAAAGTTGATATTGTTTTTCAAAAGTTGCAGCTTATTGCTCAGGAAGCTGCGGTTTAATTACCTTTCCCAACTAACAAGCCCCAGACACAGTTTTATTAATTCAAATGGAAAGTTTGAAACCTGCTGCCCTCTGGGACTGTGGAGGAGCAGCTGAATTCAATTCTTACAATGATGGATGTGCAGAGAGAGACAAAAAACAATAATAACAATGACCTCTTAAGGTCGTTTTCCCCCTCACTTCCACTACATATATATTGAAGTTATATTTCTGTGTGTGAACAGCAGGATTTACAACCTTGCAGGTCAGGTTAGGGCTGCATTTCATGTCAACGCAAGAACACATGTGAAATCCACGTTTTCCCATTAGCAGGCAGAGCCAGCAGTGCCGTCCCGTTGTAGTCCGCGTGGAAATGTGGATGTGACGCTCAGCACATGCAGTAGCAGGTTTTTAGGTAGGTTTAAAATCCTGCCAGCGGATTGGAGGACCAACAGACGAGAGGATATCTGTTGGTTGGTGGCAGATAATTTAGAGCAGCTGTGTCGACAGTGACCTCATATTTCAGGCATCTGGCTTCACATGTCTGAGCAGGGATACCTGGTGCAGGTGGGACAAGAGGAGGAATATAATAACAGAAACACACACGGAAACCACTTTTGATGGAGGTGGTTTCTTTTATCTTCATTACACAGCAGCAGTTCATCAAAGTAAATGGTTGTTTTTGTGCACCTACAGAAACTTCAAATTAAATTGAAACTTACTTTAACAGGTTAAAAAGTGGAGACTCTTCAGGGTGCTAATTCCAAGTTTTGCTTTTGCTACCAGGAGTCGCGTCCAGCAGTGGAAAACAACGTCAGTGTTAACACTTGTCATATATTTTCTTTGACTAAGTTAGAATGCAAACCAGCCAGTCCTGGCCCATCTTGTCAATTTCCATTTTGTGCTGAAGACAGCGCTGCTCAAAGGGTGTATTATAACCCCTTGTCTTATAAATTAAATGACAACGGAAGCTGTTCAAGCGGCAATCACCTTGAAGAGAAAATTTCATTAATAGCCCCTTTTATCCCCACTGTACCTGAAGCAGCATCAGGTACTTAAGACAGTACCCTTCTCTGCAGATCACCTCAGTTTTACTGAACATTATGGCATGTTTCAGGTCATTGTTTTTGATTTGCACTCCACAATTTTATTGTTTCTGTCAACATATGTGTGTTGCCTTGCATCTGCTTTAATAAAAATAGGTTAAAATATTTCTGTATTGTACAATAGGGATGATATTTATTCTGTGTTCAGGCCAAAGCTTCCATCATGACACTGCTTATTCTCTGATAAGGTACTTTCTCCAATACCTCTCCAATACTATGTAAGCCAATATGAATAAAATGTTATGTAGATGTATTACTCTTTTCTATATGTATCTGTACTACACAACTCTCTGATGATCATATCTGTCTAAATCTGTTATTCTGAACCACGTATGCAGCTCAGAGTATTTAACCTGTCCCTAGAATGAGATGCTGATAAAGACTTTCAGATGTGAGAAGGATTGTTATCACATGGGGCCAATCCTGACCTGACACTTGATCAAATAAAAAGCACACGCCTTGCTTCTATCCTCAGTCCCTGGAATGTGACTTCCCGCCTCCACTTTTCTTCTTGTACATGTTTTTTTCATGATTGATTTGGACCTTTAGGCCATTACCTCATAAATATTATCGATGCATGAAAGACTGTCACTGATAATGAAAAGAAAATTGTGTCGCCAGCTTAGCTACTGTGATCAGCACATACAGTTTAACAAACCATAAGAGTTAAACATTTTTAAATCCTGTGCCTAGAGATCATTTCTTGGTTCAGTCCCCAGTCCTGGATCAATCCATATGTGGAGGCTTGAATCCAACAAAAGCTGTTTTTCCTTTACGTGTCAACAAAATTGCTTTCACTCTGTATGAATCAGCAATTTTAAATTTGATTCAACCTTTACGGTTCCCCTCCAAAAGAACACATCTATATATTCCTGTATTCATGTAATTTCTTTCCTTAGTGAAAACACCCACCAAAAAGGCAGAGAAGAACAAGAAGAGCCCCTTGAAAGCCCCAAACAGCATCTCAGAAGGAGGACAATACAGCCCAATAAAAGAAGGTGAGTGAGGAGCAACTACCACCTTCATTTGCTATGGGATATTTATGCACTCATAATAATTCATCCTCCCTCCGACACGCGGGGATCATTGCTCCACTTTCACAGGAGCTGTTGGGAAAAAGGAAACGATATCTCTCGGAGATGACAGATATTTTGTGAGAGGCAAAGATTTTCAGACATAATTTTTCTCCCTGAGAGGAAAAGTCTGGCAACATAAGATGATGCTCTGGAAGCAGACACAAGCCACAGAGTCTCTGCCGTCCTCTTTGCCCATGAAGCATTTTGTTTGGTTTCCATGGATCACAGTACATTTGCGAAACTGACAGCAAGATGCCCCGAGTAGTCTTCCTGTCACATCCAATGACGAATTAAACAGACTCGATCTAAGTGTGATTTAGGCCAGAGTGCATATATGTTGACCTCAGACTTTCCACAGCTCTGAACATACTGATGCTGTCCAGAGTACACTTTTTTGTGTATGAGACATTTAGCAAAATTGGAAGGTGTATTCAGTAATGTTTGGCGGCCAAAACTGGGCGTGGGAGCCTACCGAGAACTGATGTGTTTATGTTGAAACTATTGTAAGGAACGTACTGTGGCAGACACAGAGGCTGCCATCTTTAATTTGCCACTCGGTGAATAGGAGCAGAAAGTTGGATATTCTTGCATGTAGAAAAACTGGGAACTCCATGGCGACATGCCTGGCACAAAGCAGCCCACACATTTGAGACCTGGACAGCTCAGACTGCCAAAATCATGTTTTCATGGTTGAAAGTTTGACTCAACGCCAATCTGTTTTCCAAATTTGTTCCAGCATCTCCTGGTAGCAGCTGCTTTATCAGGGTCAATCTTTGAATGCCTCGACAAGGTAGAAATCTCACACGTTCCATATATCTGCAGCTCTGTTACTCATCTTAAGAAATTGTCTGACCTTGATTATTGTAATCATTTGGCCATTATTGGTCGTGTAGCACAGACTCAGTTGCTGCTACAGCCACACATATAAACACAAGAGGGAATTCATCAAACATTTTTCCGAGACTAGCAGGGATTTTCAGAGTCTGATTCATTTTCAGAGCGGATGTTTCACCGACTCGTTCATTATTCCCATCAGATGTAACAGAGGTGTGTGGAGCCAAGATGCTTCCGCTGAGATGTAACAGTTTGTCACATGTACAGTCAAAACACAAAGGCTGAGGCTGACAAAATGCTTTCGATGTTTTTGAAAGATTGGGCTGCTGAAAATTAAAAATTGGATGAAGGGCTGTGGTGCAGCTGTCTGATGATTTACATCATGATCTTTCTCCCAAAGTGAGACCATGTGAACAAACAACACAATCTTTCTTAAATTACATTCAATAAAATGGTCAATAAAAGAGTTTGACTGGGATCTTTTTGTGGTCAATATTTAGGTATAAATTATTTTGTTGGCTTGTGCTGAGTAAGTTGGCTAGTAAGCAAAAGTTGCTCACATATTTAAAAGTTAAGAGAACAGCCCTTATTTTTCTGTTGATGAGAGCTCTTTGTTTGGGAGCCTTCAGTAGATAACCATTATAATATGCTGCTGCGACAAAAACTCAAACATACATGGCCTGACTAAACTGTGATACCAGAAGTGATTTTGGCTCTTAGAAGCAACATATGAGGCCTTCACTGTCTGTTTTGTCATTACTATTATATATCATTGTTGAATCCAGATGCTGTGACTGGGTCATCTTGCAAAGGATTGCAAACAGATGGTAATAATAATTTAGGGTTTTGCAGCATGGCAGACATCCATCTCTTTCTCTCTCTCTCTCTTTTTTTGTCCTCCTAACCTTGATCCTGTGGGCTGAGTTGTCCCAAATATGTTGTGATGGATCCATTCAGTAAGTCTCTGGATTTACAGTATGTGTCTATAATTAAAGGATTTTAATTATAGATGTTCAGGGTCACAGGTGGAGCAACGTATGTTTTATTGCTGTATAGAGTTTCGGCTGCTACCAGTGGTTTTGCCTCTGGCTTGTTAATAAACTTTTACACTTCAGTTTTACAGCAGGAGTTGATTTGGTGTCCAGCTTCGTTTTCTCTATGCACCAAACAGAGATTTGCTCATGCATGTGTGGAGTTTGGAAGCTGATCCTCAGTAAAAATGCTGGTGCACGTGACTGACGATCCTCAGTGGCTCAGACATATCAGGCTGATGGAACAGTTATAAAACACAAAGCCAGATTCCCCCGAGGGCGTAAATATTTACTTTCCTGCCAATTTCACATACATGTATATACTGTAAAGATTTACATTCATGAAGAAAATTCCTTTGTCCTCTTTGTTTCTGTTGCACCTCTGAGATTTCATTGTGAAGCCAGTCCTGGCTCTATGACAGCGACATGTGAAGCATATGTTCAAACAGGCCGGTGCCCAGTCGGAAATTCTTGCTCTGAAATTCCATTGTTGTTGTCCAGGGAAGTCTGCGAACCGTTTAGTCTGACCCAGAGAGTCACTGGGCAGCAGGGAGTTCGCACGTCAACCTTGATTTGCCCATTTGGCCCTCGCTGGGTGATCTCCACTGTGGTATAAAAGATGTGCCAATCTCCCACAAAGGGTTCTATTTAGCGACCCCCTTCTCAGTTACTGCAGTCACTTAACGGCAGGCATTTGTTCAAATACGATGAAAACTTCCCTCCAGCAGCAAAGGAAAATATTGTTAAGTGTTGTGCAGCTTTCTCCAATAAACTCTGTGTTTTTCCAAAATGAAGGAAGAGGCAGACCTTGGACACAGCTGCCTGCCCGCCAAACCACTGCTGCGGCATCAGTGCCTGTTACTGGATAATTAGCCCTCCTCAGATTATTCATATTGATGAATACTAATTGCCATCATCAGTACTGCCAGTAAACATATGAGCCATGGGACTTGTTGCATTGATTGATCAGGTTCTAGTGTGGACTGTAGAGACGAACTTGTGATTTTGGATTAAAATTCTCTTTTAAAACAAGAAGTTAGTATAATTAATAACCTTTTAACGACAGTTTGGCAAGAGACCTGGAACGTGGCGACATAAGGCAAATCACCGGGGTTGATTTGTGTTGGAAAAGAGCAGGTATCGATCTTATGCTTCCGGAAAAATCTTTAACCAGGCATACCAAGTCTTTTAAATGACACATCTTGTGACAAGATGACTATTGTTTGCATTGTGGCATTTTTGCATGACTAAGCATGAGGCCACACAACATGCCTACAGCACGACATCAAGGTCATTCACACTGCAGTCTGAATCACAGCTGCCAGGCATCACACACAGTTACTGGCTCCACTTTAGGTGTCCCCAGCTAACTCCACATCACAACCACTTACACATTACAGTCAGTTTACCAGTCATGGGGATTATAGAAACATGTCTGCTGTTCCTGAAAGCCATTTTATTTATTTACTCAATCATGTACTACATTTACCCTCCCACCTTTTTATTAGGGCGTCCAACTCCTGATCTACTGCATACACACTGCCATAGGTTACCAATCCTTGCATGCGATGCATAATATATTAGACTGGTACGCAACTCAACCAAAAACAAGGACAACACAAAATGATGATGATAATTAGTCAGGAATCTCATTTTAAAGTTCAACATTTAGTGTCAATTCAATGCAGAGTGGTTAATGAGTGAAAGAGGGTTCATTTCAGACAAAGCATGAGATTCAAATCTGAGAAAATAAGTCATAACACTGATGCGGTCCCAGTCATGTCATCAGGGTTAGTCCAGCTCGGGCTTGGAGTCTTTCAAACGTAGAAATCTCTGTTATAGCTGTAGACACGGAGTTGGGAAGACGCCTAGTGTCTGTGGCAGTCAAGGTCAAACACGGGGGCGTGCTTTGGTTGCATTAAGGGAACTGTAGACTCAGGTCAGGATTTTCCTGCCTCTGCCCTCACCTGTCTGCTCCCAAACTAAATGGAGGAGCTGCAGATTTGTGTCTGATATTCCACAGGAATTTAAACAATCGCTTTTTTGTGACTTGACCTGCTTGTCACCTTATCTGTTGCCACAACCGGCACCGAAATTTCAGTCCAGCCGTACATGCTAGTGCCTGGGCAACAATGAGCAATGTGTATAAAGAACCTAACGTTAATCCAAAGTTTGTATTTAGTAAACCTGTTGATTTCCCCACATCTGAAAAACAAAATATGAATCTTCATCATAACTGAAGCTTGTGAGAGATTTTCCTCTCATTTTATGGTCTAATAAAAAACTTTTACTAACACATAAAAAGTTTGTGGCGGCAACTGCTGTAATTTTCCATTTTCTTTCTTTCAAGATAGTGATCTTGCTTTAGTACTTCTTAAGCAAATTAATTATGCATTCAGGGTGCCTTTAGATGGATGTGATACTGTAGGTGTGCATTCCAAAATTACAAAAGAATCCTTCATAATGTAGTCATTAATCACCCATGATGCTTGACACATTTTGAAATTCATAGCAGTTGAGAGATCAAAGTCTCAGGCTTTCCTTTTGTTGTTCAGTGTTCCAGGTTTTTAGAGAATGAGCTTGTCTATACAAAAAAATGTGTATCGTCTGATGCACATGCAAATCAGTTTTATTTTGTGTGTCTTTGTGTGATGAGGAGGGACAGAACAAAGAAACATCAACTCAGTTAATGGACGCTATGATAAAAAATCATATTCTGCTTTAATTTGGGCGTTTCACGTTATTAGCCGAAGCTGTTCACTGCTCACTGTGCTGACTGAATATATAATTAGACCTCCTCAGTTAGAAGCCGAGTGCAGCTGCTGAGTGTTTGTTCACACATTTGAGCTCCCTGTGCAAAGTCTAAATTGCTCATTACTGTTGAGTCATTTTTGTCAAGCTATTACCAAATGCATGGGCCCTGACTCAGGAGTTATACACTTTGTAGAAAGCAACGTCCTGGGAGCAATGCAACGCATGATACAGTACATAACATTACCTTCATATGCCAATTCGTCATTCTCATTACATAGAATGCCCTCCAATGGGATTGGAGACTCTGAAGATTGATGATTTCCAGCTTCATGCTTCAACTACGAAACGTTACGGCCTTGGTGCGCACAGAGGTCGCCTTAACATTCAGGTAAGACAGGAATATTAATTGTTGGCATGGTTTGGGCAAGCTTACCAGAAATGTTGGGGATCACATTACACCTTGGGTAGTCTCAACTGTCCTTGTCTGGCTGTCATGTCTTTTGGAATCATTTACTACTAAGCAGCAATATAAAAAAATATGGCATTGAGACAGTATCTTTTAATTTTAAAGTCAATTTGAGTTCCCATTTATGCTCCAAAGATGTCTGCTGTGATAACTCGCCTCAGTTAAATGTGGATGATATTCTCATTCTATTTCAGCTCACAGCATATTTTTAATACCTCAAAAGCTAACACAACAGAGAAAGTGATAGTGTTTCCATCAAACTGGGGGCACATGATCAAACCTAATAAAAAAGGGGTGGCATCTGGGAGAACAGGTATTTCCTGCTAGTGCAAGCTGTGATTTGAGGGTATTAGCCTGCGTTCAGTCTGCAGTGACTCTCGTCTTCTGCAGGCCGACCTGCTGCTTTGTCGCATCCACCGGCACCATTAATGAAACACATGTGCATGCTGTCAATTCACTCAAGGGCGTTATGTTTCAGGAAATCTCCAAAACAAAGGATTTATTGTTAGTTGCATCCCTGTGCATTTGAGTGAATGTCAGGAATCACGGAAGGACAGAGATAGTGTCCATTCTAGAGCACAATTATCAGTAAATCAGGAGAACCACATCAGAAGCAGATGTTGCCTGTTGAATCAGGCTTCTGGCCAGTGAACTTGGTTTGTTTCCACTTTTGAAGCTGTGACAGTTTATTTAGATTCCAGACACCAACAGTACTGAGATGAATTTTACTTTCTCTTGATATTACAGGATGCATACTAACAGGAAAAACAAACAAATGAAGGATTGGAAAGTACTGAGAAAATGGAAAAAAGAAAAAAGAAAAGTGCAATACAAATATTACTGAAAGGGAGCAGTTCTGCAGAAAAATCACGGACAGTGATGGGATACATGTGCCAGATTTTTTTTTTCATTGAACCAAGCAGTTATGGGTCTGCATCTGGATTGGCACCAAGATGTAATCACTTGTTCCAGAGCCAAACCTTTACCCATAATTCACAGAAATCTGCTTGTTCTGCTTGTAACTGACAGACAAACTTAACATAAAACAGACTCTATCATTTGCTCTCGGCCATCATTCGACTATAAACTTAGCGTGTGCATTTTAGCTTTAGGACTTTTCACATTACATGTTTTTCTCATTTTCATTTTGAATCCACATTCCGAAAGAGAGCTGGATCAGCCACTCAGCTTCTTTGGCAACTAGAGCCGCACAATACGTTGAGTTATGGAAGATATGTGTGCTGGCACCTCGGACAAACATTAGCCAACTGTGAAAGGTTTATGTAGATCTTCACAGAAGTATAATCATGACTTTTGTCCCAAAATCCCAGGATTTTTTTCATGATAGTGAGTAATAAATTAATACAGCACCTAAGGCCACATTTAGTGCAGGAAAGTCTCACTGTCTGGGCCAATTAGCTGAGCTGGTATGAACTATATGAAATCTACCTGTGATGCCTTGTTGTCATCTTGAAAACAACTCTATTACTGAACTGAAAGACAGAAAACACGTACAAAAGAAAGATGAAATATTAATCAAAAGTAATATAATGGTGTCCAAAGTTTTGTAAGAGCATCACTTTAGACATACAATAATTGCATGATGACTTCACCCCAGTTTCAATCTGCAATTTGCATAATGGAACCTTAAATACGTCTTTGAAGTGAGAATATTCAAATGTAGACATGTTCAGGCCCATTCTTCCATTTTGAAAAGAGTCTGGATTAAGGCATAATGAGAGAGGTGCATTTCAAGGAGACGCAGCACCTATGATAAAGAGGCAGCGATATTATAGACTCAGCATGTACAGAGCTGAATGTCAACACAGTGTTTAAATTGTGTTGAAGTAGAGGAGCAATGTGGCCTTTCAGCATACAGCATGTGCGTGACAGTTCACACCACCGCGCTCTGAGCCAACATTGTCAAGCGGTGCAGCACAAGGCTTTACGGATGGAGGAGCATTTAATGCATTATAATTAGTTTACCATTTTCAGCTGTTGAACCATGCGAGCGTCAGGAAAACATGTCCTCGTGTTATATAAGGAAAAATACGCACAAAAACTGTAGCAGAAAATTCAGCGATGCTGGTATTTGGAAAGAGTGGCCCTGTCTCACAGATGTGCTTAGCTGTTTGTTTTTTGTTTTTTTTGCCCTTGGTTACTCCCTTTAGCTGAGTAGGGGCTGTCTACCCTGCACCTGTTTTATGCACTTCAAATACTGTCTTCATCATCATCGTAGAAGACACATTTATCTGGCTGAGTCTTGTCTAGGCAGCATATTTACTTTGTCAGAAGATCAAATCTAAACATCTCAGCTTTGTTGGCTTCCTCTCCACTGTCAACACTTGAATAATGTTCTTTCATACATTTGTAACAAAGCCAAGATTGCGCGTCAGAATAGCAGCAGCATGTATAGACTGCGTGTGCGATTGAGTCAACATGTACATCTGGTATAAAACTGTGCTCCATGCGGCTGTTTCATGCCTGCAGGCAGGCCTTTATGAAGATGACCTCTATGACGGGGCCTGGTGCGCCGGGAGAGATGACCCGCTCCAGTGGTTCGAGGTGGATGCCAGGAGGCTGACAAAGTTCACCGGGGTCATCACACAAGGCAGGAGCTCCCTCTGGTCGTGAGTAGGACTCCTGCAGACATGCATGGAGAGTTGCAGATGCTTGCACAGTGAGGATGAAGGAATTTCTTGTTGTCCATTCTGACTTGAAAGGATAATTGTGCAGGATGGGTTTTTTGCCAGTTTTCCAAAGTTGCCAAATAGGCTTGTGATTTCCGTCTTGAGGTTGTTTTAGATCATTTCATTTTTGTGAAACAGGAAAAGAAATTTTGACACAGTCAGAAAATCCAAGATATTGAATCTCCTGTTGAGGTTTGTCAAGTTTTGTTTGCTGTGCAAAAGCTGTTGAATGCACACATTATAATATTTGTTTTCTGTCCAACTAATCACCCAGAATTTGCAAGAAAAACTGGCTGGCTGTCATTTTATTAGTAACATACTTAGATTAAATCTGCCAAGTTTGTAACATCCATTCTCTGGGAACATAAGTGTCTCTATTAACTACCATGGCAATGTGTCCAATATTTTTGATTATAATTTTCAGTTGAGACCAAACTGACAGTCCAATAGAGCCTCACCATTACCACTTGGCTACTTTAAACCAAAAAGCTACTTGGCCAAATTAAATATGGCATGTGTTTCATAATGACTATGGGAAAAAAAAACTGGAAGTCGTCAGGCAGCAATAAGTGCTGAAAAAGCTCCAAATGTTTCTTGGATTTCTCTTTAAACCCAACTGGAAATTTTTGACTTCACAAATATAAACAACAAGCTTTTCAATCTCACCCGCACGGTGCCGATCCTTCACTGGTGTTCGCCCTTTCACACGTCTTTTCTGATCCCCTCACTGTGGGAATGAGGATTTACTAATTGGAGTGCAGTCTCATTCATTCATGTCTCTTAAAAGGTCACCACATTGTAGAAATAACACAGGACAAAATCATTTTTACCGGACTGTCATCACACACTGAAGGGTAGAAAAAGAGGTGTGTGACATGTAGGGATTATTTTAGAAAATGAAAATTTTACATTAAAGCTTTGTCAGGTAGTTTCTATAGGTTGAAGGAAAATAACTGTAACACTGGATTATTAAAACATCCTCTAGTGAGACAAAGCTTTTCAGCTTTCACTACCCTGACTAAGTTAACTCAGTATTATGTTGATGCGTGATTGAATTTGTGTCAATTCTGACCTGAATTCTCAGACGTGCAGAGAAAACACATGCTCCTCAGTACATACGTGTATTTGGGCTCTTCAGAAATCCACTCCAGGCTCACAAAGGATTAGACGTGTGTTTTCTTATGGAGAAAAGCACCTGTTGTCATAATACTTCGCCTTGAATTATTCAGCCCACACTAGATTCGCCAATATTCGTCTACACCAGCTGCTATTGTATCAGGGAATAATGCTGAAAACTCATCCTTGATCTACAGACGTGCTCTCAACTGAAATAATAATGTGTTAATCCATTAATACCAGCATTACGTGGGTTGCCAGGTTGGATGTAAGTGGCTGGAGGTGTGATAGTTATTAAAGACCAAAATGTGCTGTAATTTAGATTTGTAAGACAGAAAAATATTTATTGACTAAAAATAAAGCCATGTTATGTTACAGCATAAAACACCTTTTTCAAACAAAAGAAATAAAATCAATCGTGTTATTTCTTTTTGCATGTGAATTGAATTTAAGGGGAAGGTTGTGCTTGCATTTAAGCCGGTCCTCTGTTCACAAACCTCAGACCTAACAACTGCTTCTTTACATCCCCCCCCCCCAACTCTCCACCTACTCCAACTTCATTGTGTAATAATATTTGACAACTTTTGCCCTCTGTACTTCTTAATTGGCGAAGGTGGCGCAAACTTTTGGAAAGTGCTGCATAGTTATGGAGCATGGGGAGATACTTTATCAGTCTGTGTTTGTAATTTTCCTTCATGGACAGCACAATCTAAGGGCGCAAGAAGACATTGATTCCTGAGACAGACTTTCTCCTCAATTAGCTCTGTAGGGCATGTAGCTGTCTGTGGTGCCAGCTCAGGGGCTTCTGTCTATAGCAGCGCCTTAATTAGCAGAACTGGGAATTCCTTGCCAGGCTGTACCAGCTCAGCACTGATGTCTTTATCCAAAAGATCTGGAATCGCTGCCAACCTACCTACTGCACACCCAGGGAAGAGCTCAGTTTAGCATGATAGAAATTAAGTCATCAGTGAGCTCCCTGCACACAGACAGAAGAAACACTGCTCTGGTTTAATCTTTCGCCTCTCTGTACTGTACAAATGCTACTTCTTACAGGCCAGACTGGTATGTTTGGAGGTTGTAGGTCCGTCTGTCCTGCACGCTTCATTTGGAAAAATGCTGTGACACAATGGCATGATAGATGCATTGTAATGCAGTTTGTGATTGACTCTAAAAGTTGTCATTGTGTCATCTTGTAGCAATGATAACTAATAAAATCTAGATTTGATGTTCAATGTGATGAATGACATCTTGAGCATTTCTCAATAGTGAACTATTATTTACCTAATTTGTTAGAAATGGAGTAAAACATGTATAATACTGTCTGGACATTTAACCTAACCTAGTTTGAACTGTATAAAATTTATCTGTGATGTCCGTCATCTTTAAAACAACTTTATTATGGAACTGGAAAAACAGTAAGATGCCGAACACACGAGTGTGTAATGTCATACTATTCCTTTCACACAGACTGTTTGTCTTGAATGAAGGAATATATGGCAGCTTGAACCACCGCTCAAATTTTTCATTCAGCAAAATGAATGAAAGAAGTGACATAAAATGTCTATCAGGTCTGACTTCCATCAGACTTAGGAATTTCTAAATCTTAACTTCACTGAAATAAAAATCAGCTGCGTGGCAAACTTCCCTTTTGCTTAAATTCCAAACTGTCACATAATA
Source organism: Remorina albescens (assembly GCA_034769265.1). NCBI lineage: Eukaryota > Metazoa > Chordata > Actinopteri > Carangiformes > Echeneidae > Remorina > Remorina albescens. The sequence goes on from CM068480.1 coordinate 5,779,616, forward strand.
AAAGCGTTGATACCGCTGATACAAATCCTTTGACGTCCTCTCCTCAATTTTCCATTTCCATTTCCATTTAAAATGGACTTCCAACCGGTGAAAGTGAAATGTGCCTGGACTGAACGACTTCCCCACTGTCACCTCAGTGCGCCATCTGCATCGAATTCAGCCTGACAGGATACTTCTTTTCCCCTCTCATAACAGAAGTGACTGGGTGACCTCGTACAAAGTCATGGTGAGCAACGACAGCCACACCTGGGTAACTCTGAAGAATGGCTCAGAAGACTTGGTGAGTAACAATCATGACATTTAAAAATGAGACATTCCTGACATACCCTGTCATCTACAAAGAGGGAGAGTTTTATCACGCTGTAAAGCTTTTGAGCTCCAGCAATATTATTCTTTCTCCGTGTAAACCAGTTTCACAAGGAGTCCAGTGTGTCCCTGCCTGACTGGAAGCAGATAGAAAAATTAATTCTTACTTGAAAGTAATTACACAGGGAGGTTTGAGTCTCTGCTTATTTCCAGAGTTAATGAGCTGAGAGATACTGGTGATCCTGAACCAGATGGGGAACCTCGTCTTGTGTCTCTTCTCTATTTGAAATAACCAAACATAGCAATACCCTGACAACAAACTGCAGCTACTAATCATAGTAAAATAAAACTCTACGTTTTATTCTGTATATATTTTAGCTGATTTAGTTTCACTTGATCAAAATAAACCCTGTTCTTCAGTGTTTATTCACCATTTGGATGACGGTGTTTGTCTCAGTAGATCTTCAGTGCCAACAGAGAAAAGGAGATTCCGGTCAGGAACATCTTCCCGACACCAGTGGTCGCCCGATACATCCGAGTCAACCCTCGCTCTTGGTTCAACATCGGCAACATCTGCATGAGAGTGGAGATCCTTGGCTGTCCAATGCCAGGTGACGGGTTTGTATGTACAAAGCAGGCACATAAATGATTTTAATAAGATCTAATAGATCTGATGGAAACTCCTACCTTGATAGATTGATAGAGTTTGATTTCTGAGGCAAAATAAGCTGCCAAGAATAAACAAAAACAAGATTGTTGGCCAGTGAAAAACACTGAGGCTCAGTTAGGTTTACTTTGTAAGGTGAGCATTTTTAAAATATGTATAAAATAATCACCCAAATCAGATAATTATTGTATTCCTGTCCATTTATTGTTTCTAACTTTTTTTTCTTTTGGTTTGCTTTGGTTTGGTACACAAAACATTTCACTGCACCTTGTCCTGTGTATGATTGTGTACGTGACAAATAAAAAAATTGGTCCGTGTTTGGTTATGTTCAGGTCCAAAAGCGGCTTGGCTAGTGATTTTAAATGATAACTGTCACTATCTTAACAAGCATACATATTTTCAGTCAGACAAAAATTGCTGTTTACTGCAGAGGAAACAGTAAATGAACAGTGTGACATTTTGTTGACCCATTCATCCACCCTGACTTACAGAATGTGGAGCTTTATAGCAGCATCAGATTATTTGGTTCCAGTTTAATAGCATTATAAACTCCTGTGCCATGTTTAGGCTCTTGGATTTCAGTGAAGCTTACACACCCCTGCCAACAAAGCTTGTGATTTTTTTTAACTACTGTTCTCCGTCTGAAATCTAGTCTTGCAATGTGATCAGTCTAAAAAGCATATATTTTTAATTGGCTTGAATGTTTGCACTCAGTATCTGTTAAAGGACCAGTTCACCATTTTATCAGCTGCAGGCTTTTAAACACATCGTCTGAAATCTGGAAAATCAAACTAGAAAATTTCCTCACAGAAATTTGAGAGTGCCTCAGGGGGGCTGATACTGGGGGAGGGGTTTGTTTGTGTGTCTGTCCCACAGTAAAGTGTGAACAAAGTGAACAACATGGACTTTAACAAGTGTGTGTGTGTGTTGTGTGTGCATCAGTGTCTGCGTGTTTGTCTGTCTTTGTCTGTCTCTTTGTATATGTGACTCACTGGTTGTTTTTGTGTGTGTGTATGTCTGTAGATGTGTACATGTCTGTGTGCGTCTGTGTCTGTGTGTGTGTGTCTCATATCAGAGGAGTCACTCACACACACCTGCAGCTGTCACATGTGGCTCCAGGGTTACCGTGACAACGCCCTGATAGCAGAGGCACAGAGCCCAAAACGAGCTGATTTTTGGCTCGGTGAAGCCCTCAAACTGAGGCGACTGATGACAAAACGTTAACTCCTATCAGAGAACTGACCGGTCGGTGACCGTTACAACAAGTTCCTGAAGCAGTTTGTGGTTTGTGGAGTTTCTGAAGCCTAAAATGTGGACGAGACAGCGATGTAAAAAACAGAGACAGCTCTGCTGTTCTCCTGAGAAATGATATTGGAGCGAATTGGATGAATGAATGGAGGACTTCTCCTTCAGAGGCTCACAGATCAAATTCAGTTTGATTCACTGTTAAAGTAGACGCATCGTCTGAAACAGGACAAGAATCTCTACTACTTGTTGCTAGCTCAAACTATGTGCCCGTGAGGACAGTTTATAAATATTTTTTCAGATAATTTTCCCCTCAGCTCTCCACTCTACCTCTGAACATTCGTGCAATACACACTCATTATAAAGTGAACATTTTGTCAGAAATGAGCCTGATCTTTGAACATTAGCTGCCCAAAAAGTAGAAAAGATATGAAACAGCTGAAAACTGTGATGAATAGACAAGACTTTTTTCAACGTTTCAAAATTTGAACGGAGTCTGTCGCTGTAAGTACGGGGAAGTATTACAGGTTTGAAAAAGGTTGAAAATTTGAGAGTTGAATTACCAACGTTACAGACACCCATTCATTTTTTTAGCCGTTTACAAAAATGCGTATTCCTCAGAGAAAATACATGACACACTGATCGAGACGCACGTTTTCGTATTGAATTCGCTGGGTTTTTCTCAAAACAGTGGAATAATAATAAGAACAATAAGAAATGCGAGCGATAACAATAGTGACTGTGTGCAGGGGGGCCGAGGTTATAATAAACCTCTCTTTCTGTGTGTTGGGATGCCGGCAGAATCCTCAAAGGACGTTACCTCAAAACTTTGGCACAAAAACTTTCTGTAAGAGTAGACACCATTATAGATATACGAGAAAATATGGTTTTTTTTAGTAATATGGTTGAACCTGAGAGGGAGCGAGCAGCATTTATAGTCAGGGCACATGGTATGATTGATCACTGCTTTCCATAGATATAGTAGAAAAAAAACCCCAGTAACTCATCATCCTTCTTTAATCTGTGAATATCAATGACTGTATGTTCTCTAATTCTCTGCAGATCCAAATAATTACTACCACAGACGCAATGAGGTCATAACAACAGATGACTTGGACTTCAGACACCACAGCTACAAAGAGATGAGGCAGGTGAGTCACAGCAAGCAGGAAACAGCAGCCTACTCGGGGAGGGGGGGGGCACAGCGCTTATTTTTACTTCAGCAAAGAGACCAGAGCTGGGTGCAATAAAACATCCAGCGTAACCGTGAGCCAACAGCAGACAAGTTGTGTCCTTTGCAAGAACAAAGTGTTCAGCGGCTACAAATGAACCCAGTGCTGCCAGACACATGAAAATGCATACAGCGTCTTCTGGGTTTTGTCATTCCTTATTCATATAGTTGTCATGAACAGTAGCCTGTTTGTACGGACACGAAGGACAACTGTGTCAGTCACCGTGAACCCTGTGACTGAATGATTGTGAAGGCTTACAGTTAAGTGCTACTGATCATAATCGTTAATGTGGGCGAACGGTCGACTGCTGGTGTCCCAACCTGCTATTGTGAGCCAGAGTAAGACCTCATCCAATTAACACTCATTTCCACTGAAATACTATAAAGACAAATTAAACAGACTTTTCTTTTCTCTACATTTCTTTTAGTACATTTGAGGCTAATATGTGTCACACAGGGGGTCCAGGCTCTATAGACTATTTTTAAAAGTCAGCTTCTAAAGCCTTTTAACCTCTGACACTGCTTTCCTCCATGTATGTACCTCACACCATATCGTCCATCGTGGCTTTTCAAATCGAGTGCACATCCCTTGAGAGGAGTGAAAAAGAGATCTCTTAAAGACTTTCCTTTCAAAGATCACCACTGATTGTAATACATCAGTCTTGGGAATACTGATCTTGCCAGAGCAAGCGGGTGAAATCGTTTTTAAAGGAGGAACATTTTCGGCATTTTTCAGAGAGGATGGCTGTACATTACATCTCCATTACCATAGCACATCCCAGCCAAGAAGCTTACCTTAATGACAGCGTTAGCCTAAGTAAATAGTTTCTATAATCAGATTAAAACAATGTCAGCACTGTTTAGTTTTATTTTAAGAGAAAATAAACACTCGCTAGGTTGTGTGATGTTAAAAAAAACCCCAAAACCTTTAAAGACAGAACACTCTACATTGATCCTGCTAAATACTCTCCAGGTACATTTATCAAGGGGATTCTGTGCCTTATTAAACTGGATACAATCTGTTGTTTAATGAACAAACCCAGATGTTTGTGCGCTTGGTTAGAATAGTCAAGATTCAATCCAGACTTAATTAAAAGCCCGCCCCCCCGACTGGTTAATGTCTTCCCAAGCAGCTTGACGAGTGAGTAAACACAGATATCTGACTTTACTGCAGTCACTCTACTTCACAGCTTGTTAGTCTTTTTCCTGCTGCACTTATTCTTTCTGTCTCCACTCGTGTCCATATGGGTAAATGAAAATCACTGCTGTTTTAATCAGCAACTCTACAGCTCCTTGTAATCATCTTGACTGTGCCTCACACCACCGCCTCACTTCCTTCAGTGATATTAAAAGAGAGGCAGCACTGGTGATATTGCTTTTTGAAATTTCCAATAACATGGACATTATTTTGTACTAGTTTGAGACTTCACACAGGCCAAATTCAAAGTAGGAATTAATAAATATATTTTTTAAATGAAATCTAATCTTTGTGAGACAGTAAAAAATAATACATATACTATGTTTGGCAAAATGTACCATATTCTATGACCTAATCATAACTTTTTTTGTGTAAAATAATTGTTTAAGAAGTGACTACTCACCAGAAATACAGAAAATGTAGTTTTCTACAACATTATTCTTTCCAAGGTGGCAGAGTAGAAGCTGCAAAACAGCGTTTGAATAAATGTATACTTGTATAGTTTCTACATGTGGAAGCGATTTGGATGCTGCAGCAGACAAAATTAAGATAGCTTCGATGAAATGTGTTGTTGTATATTAGGAGCTGATGCTTCCTTATTCACCTTCTGCAGCTGATGAAGGTGGTGAATGAAATGTGCCCCAACATCACCCGGATCTACAACATAGGAAAGAGCCAGAGTGGCCTCAAGCTGTACGCCATAGAGCTTTCTGACAACCCGGGAGAGCATGAAGTTGGTGAGTGAGTTTAAGGCAACAGAGCGTTTTAATGCAAAAGGACATGACCGCTCAATTTAATGTACAAAAATAAAACCATCAGAGACGTCACACTGTGTTCCTCAGTGTTTTTCTCTGGACATAAAGTGACACTGATTGCATATTTAGTCCGCATCTGTGCCCCCCACCTCTCATCTCTCCCTTCGTCTGAACCTGTTGACTAGGTGAGCCGGAGTTTCGTTACGCAGCAGGTTCCCATGGTAACGAGGTGCTAGGAAGAGAGCTGCTCCTCCTGCTGATGCAGTTCATGTGTCTGGAGTATCTTTCTGGCAACCAGCGGATACGTCACCTGGTGGAAGAAACCAGGATACATCTATTGCCGTCTGTCAACCCCGATGGGTACGAGAAAGCCTTTGAAGTGGTAGGTCTGCAAGACAGCCATTAGTGACCTCATATCGCACGCTGGCCTCTGGTGAAAGCAGCTCCGTATCGGAAAATTGGTTTGAGTGATCAGGTTGAGTGTATATGAACAGCATCCTGATAAATAGTGAGCTCCAAATATCTGTGTGTGTGTGTGTATATAAATGAACAGAAGTGGACATGGGCTGCCTGTTCTGCTATAAAACGCCACTGAAACACATTGTTGAGTATGATCTCACGTCAGATGCAGGTCTGTGAGATTAAAGGCCCAGTAGAGACGGAAAGCAAATAGATAAAGACAAGTAAGACAGGACATGAGCAAGTCAGACAGCACTTGGCTACAGCACAGTCAGTGACATCATGCCATTTGCTGGCCTGATGTGTAAATGTGTTGTATGGCCTGTAAAGTTTTGTGGCAAACAGATAACAGAGGTAAGACTTTAAAAGGGCAATTCATTCTTTCATCTATCTTCTACTGCTTATCCATTTCCGGGTTGCGGGGGTTTACTGGAGCCAATCCCAGCTCACACTGGGCGAGGGCGGGGTACACCCACACTCAGACCTACGGGCAATTTAGAGTCACCAGTGAACCTAAACATGATGTCTTTGGACAGGGAGAACATGCAAACTCCGCACAGAAAGGCCCCAGGCCTGAGAACCGAACCCACAACCTTCTTGTTGTGGGGCAACTGCTCTGACCACAATGCCACATGGTGCTGCCCAAAAGGGTGACTCAAACAGTCAAATTTCCATATGGCTGAAGCAATGACTTTATTAAGCTGTGGTTTTACCAACTCAGAATAAATGCATCTCTACACAGTTTGGCACCTCCGAATCATTTTTGGCTCACTGTTTCAGTTTCACAGCTGCACATAGCTTTTAACGTTGAGTTGGTTTTCATCAACCCTGCAAATAAAACCACACTCAGCTGTTTCTAGCAAACTGCCGAGGCGCCGCTGTAACGTAATGGCGAGACAAAATAAATTAGTGGCTGGCTTGAACAAGCTAAACACTCAGACATATTTTTGCAAAACATTACTGAGAGTGAAGCAAATAATGGACCTGATATACATGTGACCAAAAACACAACTACGTTGACGTGACTGTGATTTTTTTGCTAGAAATAATAAAAATAACTTGATTAGCCAACAGTTTATCCTGGTTATGTTTTCTGAGGATTTATTATGGAGTGTTTCTGCCCCCTGGTGATAGAAAATTACTCCAAAATTGAACTTTAAAGGTCCTACATGTAAGTTTTTGCTGTCGCTTCAATGTTAGCATTAACAGCTATTGAGAGGAGATGTTGCCAGTTCAGTACCAAACTTCATTTAATGGCCCAGATCTGTCTCCATGGGTGGAAATTCAGTCCATAACTCTTATTGCATTCACTACTCACCATGCCCACGACAGTAGTTAGCATGTTCACTAGTTACAATTAAGTCTGCTAAGTCTAAGAAAAACTACATATAACATCTTTTTGTTGTTTGCTTGTGTTGACTGTCCCTGACTCTGCAGCATCCTCAGTTCACTGGCGGGGTGATGGGATGATGAGACCCCCTGCCTCCTCTGCTGTTTTCCACGATCTGATAACACTGCCGGGTGTCGGAAAGGATTAATAAAACTCCTCACTTCCCCACCAGGCCATCTCAACCATGTCGCAACAATAAGTTTCTCTGAATTTCTTTTTTATTCTCCTTTTACCCAGGGTTCAGAGCTCAGCGGCTGGTCTCTGGGTCGATGGAGCAATGATGGAATAGACATTCACCATAACTTCCCCGATCTCAACTCCATACTGTGGGAAGCTGAGGCTAAGAAGTGGATCCCTCGCAAAATGTTCAACCACCATGTGCCCATCCCAGAGTGGTACCAGTCCAAAAACGCCTCAGTGAGTGTGGCTTTTAGATGGAACGACTGTTGGTATCCCTGCAACTAAAGACGTGCCATTTTTAGTTCAGGGGTGACAGCCATATTGATTTGTGAAAATTCAGCTCACATCTTTCACTGTGTGCATGTGAAGTAAGAAGGTCAGGTTTTTATCTTCCTGCTGCATCTTTAATAATGTGATTTCCAATTAGTTTCACCAGTTTTCACCAGGAGGTCCTGAGTTAAGATCACATCCTGCCTCAACCAGTTAAACAAAAGGACCATCTGTATCTCGAAAAGGGTAAAACCGCCACTGTCTATTTTGGGTGCAGCGGATGCATTTGCTATTTGTGACAGCGAGGCTGTGAGCTAAAATATGCCCAGCAATCTATTAAAAGCTCGTCCTCACGAGTGTTTTGATGTTACTGTGAGTCACACTTTGCCTCTAGAATAGCTGCAGCAGCTGCAGAGCTGGGATCCCCATCTGTGCTCAGGAAGCTGTGAAAACTGTTCCCGCTCGCCTCATCGACTGGCCCAAACACTACTCCGAGATAGCATGGCGAGTTTAATTATACCAGTCCAACAACACAGAGGATTATGAGCGGCAAACACAAAGCACTTGATCCTTTGAGGCTTTCAGCTTGTCGATGAGCGTGTTTTCACTTTTCAGAATAAATGTTAGTGACAGTTTACAGCATGAGAGTGTGTTAACAACCTTTTTGATGACTTGATTGAGACCACATGGTAGTGACATTGTTTTCAGTTGTTTTCAGTTTTCAGTCTCCCGTGTACCTGCTCTAGGTTGCCGTGGAGACACGGGCTCTGATAGCATGGATGGAGAAGATACCCTTTGTGCTGGGTGGCAACCTCCAAGGAGGGGAGCTGGTGGTGACCTTCCCATACGACAAAACTCGCTCCCAGTGGGTGACCAGGGAGCAGACCCCCACCCCAGACGACCACGTCTTCCGCTGGCTGGCCTTCTCCTACGCATCCACCCACCGCCTGATGACTGATGCCAACCGACGGGTCTGCCACACAGAAGACTTCGCCAAGGAGGACGGCACTGTCAACGGGGCATCCTGGCACACTGCGGCTGGCAGTTAGTGTCCATTGCTGTTTTCTCACTGAGCATGACACTCAGCTATGCAGGATTTTTCTGCTCAGCTCTTAGCCTTTGAGCTGGAGCTTTGTTTAGCACACACATCTGCATATTCAGTACTGAACCCCTTCGGCCGATTCAGCCCCTCTAGGTTTCAGATAAAAGCATCAAGTAAGAATTCAGGGGCAAACAAACAGAGACAGGCAAAAACGAGAGAGCTTCAGACCCCGTTTCACTCTTGATCACCACAAATGACCTGATGAAATGCTGAGCCTAGGTCCTTGTCATCCGATATTCCCATGTTTCTTTCTTGGCAGGTATGAATGATTTCAGCTACTTGCACACCAACTGCTTTGAGTTGTCGATGTATGTGGGTTGTGACAAATTCCCTCATGAGAGCGAACTACCTGAGGAGTGGGAAAACAACCGCGAGTCTCTTCTTGTCTTCATGGAGCAGGTACAGAGGCACAGTAGCCCCCGCAGTGCACACATACACAAACAGAAACCCCAGTACAACCAAGCTTTGGTGTTTTTTATCTTATTTTTTTTTTTTTTTTAGGGATGTGGTTGACTAAGTTTGACTTAATTTCCTCCTGTGATTCTTCTCACTTCTGTGCTGCATTGACACGACACAAGCTCCTACATGTCCGCACTCCACACATTATTGACTGTCAAACACAGAGTGTGATGTTGGGGAGAAACTTTGCAGTAACAGCCAAAAGCAAAAACAAATTTAACCACAGGATCCTCTACAGACTACGGGGGTCGGCCATTTACACAAAATTGATGTCTTTAAGCTGAAAAAATAAACCCCAGAATCCATGACCTGAATATTTCATAAAAAAATGGAGCAAAATAAAGCTGTGCTCTCAGCTGGAAGAAATGTGACAGACTTATCTGCCTGTTATGTTGTAATCTGTCTAGTGAGCTTCCCTCCTGCTGGGCAAGTTTTATTAAAATATTGATGCTGGATGAGGAGGAAAGATATCATGTAAGACTGTTCTGTTAAAGTGGAGATCAAGCATCACATTACATCATTATGTCATTTAATGTACATTGTAGTAAATTCTGACTGTGCAGGTGCATCGTGGGATCAAAGGTGTGGTGAGGGACCTTCAAGGTCGGGGAATAGCCAACGCCAAAGTTTCTGTGGAGGGAATCAGCCACGATGTTCGCACAGGTAAGATATCACATTTCCCCGGATTTGAGTGTATAATTTATTAATGGTTCATTTGAGCTAGCCACCTCAAAAATGTGCTCAGTGGATACAAGCGGCTGTCATTGCCTCTTTTTGCAGCATGTGGATGTGCTTTCTCCTGAATTCATATGAGTAAGCTCAGATTTTGCAGTCAATGCAGCAGAAGCCACCTCAGGGTGCACTGACTCCACTGTCTCTACACTTCAGCTTATTCCTCAGGAATGAGTCATGCTTACAGTAAGTTAGTCTTCTGGTATTAACATGGTATTTAAGAAGGATAAACAAAAGCAGCTGATGTATTTATGTTGGAGTCTGACTCACTTCAAAGTCATTGCCAGCATCTTCCAGGCCTTCTGCTCTGAATTTGACTATCGATTTGTGTGTCCTCAAGGCAATCTCTGCTGATGCCTAAAAAATGCAGCCTTCAAAGCTAAAGTAGTTTTGTACTTAGAGCGTGAAATCGAATGTCCAAAAGGACATTAGCCATTATTATTCCTGAAGCTAAGTATAAGTCACTGCTTCCTCTCAGAAACCCTGCTATTCTCAGTTGCAGTCAGGCAAGCTTTAAGACTATTTATTTTGAAAAATGCACCTTTTCAGCAGCGTTGAATTTACTTTAGAACAGCATGCAGTTGTCCTTTCTTCTGGATGAATCGGCTGTAGATCACTGAGCAGGCGGGCGGACAGACAGACAGACAGACAGCATGGGCGCTACCTATCAATGAGGGATGTTTTGCCAAACAAAGAATTCATTAGCTCATCAGCATTTCATCGGGATGCATTTCGGGGAACAATTAGATTCCCTTCAGCTGTCTCAGTGTGAGTAATGTGAGCACAGATGTCCCCGTGTAACTGTTTGGATCGACCGTAGATCAGCAGCAGAGATGGAACTGCTATCACATTTCATTTGTGTCTGTGACCGTTCAGACGTGTCAGGTGGGCGTTTGGAAGTTGGCGAGGAAGCAGCGCTGCCATTTTTTTTTTATGAGTGATTCAGGGGCTGAAAATACACTTGTGTTCCTGGGTCACATAAAGGCAGCGTTCAGCAGACAATCCAGCATGACAAAGCAGAGCTATTTTTAAAAAATCTACTCGGGAATAAAGGGCATCTCCTTTTCCAGAAGTAAAACACAAAGAACTACTGCTGCTGTTGAAGAAATAATGTGTAACTTTTATTTTTGTTGTGCTATAACTCAGATTTCATGTCATGGTCATTTATAGGCGAAGCCATCGAGGAAATACTGCCCATAGTGAAAAGTGGTTATTATTAATGATTGTGCTGACAGAAATTAGATCAATTTCTCTAAAAAAAAAAAAAAAAAAAAAGCTTTCATGTGGTTTTGTATTTTGAAGCTACCGTCTCTTATTACTGTGAAATTCATTTTCATTTTCCAGGAAAACTGGTTTATCAGAAGCAGAAAAAAAATGAAGCGATTTCCTTCCTCCTCTCACTTCCAGTCTCTACTAGAGGCTTCAAATTTGGACCCTCAGTTTTGTCTCTCACAAGTCGTCATATGGAGGTGCAATGCTGAATTAGTATGATGCCTCTCTCATCACATCACAGAGAAACATACAGTGGACAGTTTTATATTATCATGGGATGAAAGACGAAACTGATAAACACATAGTACGACAAAAAAAAATGTTATAAGTTAAAGAATTATAAGTATATATTGTATCATCATATAAGAGTGTATGTCCTGTGATGGACTGACGACCTGTCCAGGGTGAGCTGGGATTGGCTCCAGCACCCCCTCGCCACTCGGACTGTAGCTGTCATCACACCTACAGCAGCATAGCAATAAATCCCCTGTTTAAAAATGAATGGTGTCTGTCTGCTGCAACGCTACGGGGGTTTTGATTAGAAACACTTTGTATTAAGATCTGATGCAGTAACTTTTACAGAAGAGTGACTGAGAACAAGGCTTTGCACTGAAATACCACTTTGACCAATTTTACGTATCACTCAGTGAATTGGTAATATAGACCTGCCTCAAATCAAATCGATGTCACAGACTGTTGTGTTCAGGAGTTGAGGTGAATAATGATTAGACTGCTGCTGTTCCCAGACAGTCGCTTCAGGAGAGATAGAATAATAATATATATTATAAATATAGCTGAAGTCACAGCACAGTCTTTGTCTTTAATTTATGTGTTTATTACATCAGGATTCGTCCTCATCTTCGTAGAGTATTTATGAATTTTTCCCTCAGACAAACTGGATTAGTTAAATAGGGACCAAAATACTATAAACAATCCAACTAAAGCTGGAATTTCTTATATTTCAGATTATATTGGACCAGCACGCAGATTTACTGATTCGCTTTGTCTTCATGGATGAAGTCAAATGAAGAAAGGACTGAGCAATGAACTGAAACTTTGACTTGAAATAAGTCCATTCCAGCTGTGATATGACAATACTCAGACCATACACAGTGTTATGTCTACAGATGGAGCGAACAGTTCATTAGTTTTAACTTCAGTTTTACAACTGCTATTTATCAACTACATTTTGTGTTGTCAAAGATGACAATAAGTCACTGGCGATAAGTTCAAAAGTTCCAAATGCTTTTTACAGCATTTTGGAGTTCAGTGTGGGAAACTGTAAAGGCTTTGGTGAACATTATTTATTGGTGTGTCTGCGTTTCAGCTGCTGATGGAGACTACTGGCGCTTGTTGAACCCCGGAGAGTACAGAGTGACAGCCAGGGCCGAGGGCTACAGCCTCAGCAGTAAGAAGTGCGAGGTGGGCTACGAGATGGGCGCCACCCGGTGTGACTTCACCATCAGCCGCACCAACCTGTCACGGATTAAAGAAATAATGGAAAAATTCAACAAGCAGCCCATCAGGCTCCCCGTCCGACAGCTCCAAGCTCGCAGGTCCAGAGAAAGACGTACGGGAACATAATGGGTGAGACTGAAAGATGTATTAAAAACAAACATCTGCTCTGATCAGACAGGGATGAACCCTCGCTCTGGGTTTGGACCTCTGTCAGATTCCTCCACAGGACTGTCAGAGGTATTGCTGATTGGAGATCGAAACTGTGGATTAATTTAAACGGGATGCTTTGTGCGTCTCTTTGTCTAGTTTGGTTTTGTCCCCAGGCATAAGCTCTCTATCGGTCACTGTTGTCATCTCAACTTTTATCCATATCCTCTGTTAGGGTAATTTATCCTGCGCTATGTTTGTTCAATATCTTTGATCACTCCTGGAGACACAAATACGAATATCTGATGACAGATAAGAGAATACAATCAATTAAGAACTTATTTTTTTAAATAAAGTAATATTTTATTACAAACTAAAATAAAAATATGTCCTACTATCTAATTTTAGCTTAAGAAATGGCCATGTTTGTCATTATGTACATATGTATTAACTTATGTAACACAGTTATGTAAACCATTGCAAAAGCTTCATTACATGCACTTGTACAATTTTCACTCCTTTAAGAAACTCGTGGACACAGTGACCTTTTGAGTGTCACTGATTAGTTTTTGTATTTTTAAACTTTGCTTTTGTAAAATTATCTAATAAAGACCATGTTTGCACAAATTGACTGTAAGTGTAATGTCCGAGCAATTACACAATAGGTCAGTGCATCAGCTTAATATGTAAAAATATGAGATGCATAAATATAGCAAATGCTAATCTGTGTTTAAATATAAACATATGTGAAAATGTACCGACTCATTTTTATTCATAATCGTTTAGTGCATTTTTTTTCTGAATTACACAACAGAACCAAAGTATTTCAGAGGAATCGTCATCGAAAAAGGAAGAACTGAGAAAGAAAGTGAGAATATCTGCAGTAATGAATAATTTACTGTGATCTTGCTGGATAACAGCACAGATAACATTAACACATTTACATTTGTACCTCCTTTGATTGAACCTCTCTAATGGAAAGTAAATTCATTACATCCCCATAACTTAATTGTAATCACTGTAGGTAATTTTAAGCATCATCTTATTTGATTTCTGCAGCAGTGTGATCCTATCTGGAGTGTCGGGGTGGAAAGGCTCTAATTATCAGAGCTCTGCTCAGTCTGCTGGGCTTTTTACAGATCACTGGCTTATTCTGACAACAACACCAACCCTCCTTCCCCCTGGCCAACATGCAATTAGAGGAGGACCTTAACCTCTTATCTCCTCCTCCATAGGTTATTGAATTGAGGCTCGCACAAACTGCCATAATCTCACAGCACCGGAAAGTGTAAGACATACGGGAGCTTGTTAATATCACCGTGCTTCCTGCAGCTCAATACCATCGCCAGTGAGTCTTGAAAGTGAAAAAATGCCTACAGTATGTAAGTGGGGCTTTACATTTTAAACAGTCCAATTATCCAAATTAACTGTTTGCATTCCTCACATTGAAAAATGTTACCATTTAATTCCTGTATAATCTGACAAATGAGCAAGAAAGAACTGTTGTATATCGACAAATTGAAATCATATAATAAGATTTAAGCCTGTGGTTAACGTGTCAACCAAATTTCATCATTCATCCATCCAAATGTCAAACTGCTGGTGGCGCTAGAGGCAAAGTCAGACAGCTCTGGTGTGTGGTCAACATGAATATCTGTACAAAATTTCAGTGCAGTCCTTCCAAAATTTTATGCGATACTTTGACGAGAACTTCATTTAGACAAACTTCTCCCATATGGAGTGCAGAATAACAGTGAGTGTGGATCAGGGCGGGATGGCGGTGGGGTTCGTGCAGCGTAACCGCTGTTGCCTACAGCTGTGATATTGTGCAGATGTGTGGGAAGACACAGGCACCAGCTGACCTTGCCAGCAGTTGAAAGGCCAGAGCTTCTTCAGAAGTCGGTCCAGCCTTTGAAGTGTTAGAGTGCCGCCCTGGATATTACAGGAGCGAGTCACCATGCAGCGTTGGTGAACCAGCCTTTAACCTCTCTCCCAGCCACCACCCCCGAGCCCTGGAGACAGATTAGACTCTGTGGGCTCAACGCACATCAAAGGCGACAACCAGATAAGCAAGTAGAAGGAGGCGGGAGGTCCAAAACATTGTAATTTATGGATTTATCTGCAAAGTTAAGCTGCATCTGACTCCTTGTGCAAAAGAGGAATACTCAAATGGGGTTTAAAAAAATGCCAGTTAAATACTTTTAACCATAGTCGAATACCAGTGAAGGTGCAGGCTGGAAAAGTAAAGGGATCAACTGAGTCACCACAAGGTGCATGGACCAAATTTAGTGGCAACCCATCGATTTCTATCTTTATCTAGCTCTTGGTGAAAGGTCAGGGTGATATGTATAAGTCATTAAACATCATCCATCAGGGAACATTAATGTCTGTGTATAATCTTACTGTAATCTGAGCCGAAGTGTTGAGCAATTGCCGTTGCTGGAGCCAAACTGTTAGTATGACTCTACATAAGAGCCAGGCTGTACTAATGTAAAATAATCATTTAATTTGTGTGAACCAAGCTGGAAAGTTAATCTGTGAGTAAAATGTGCTTTTAAAAAAAAACAAAAAAACAGTTAAGAAGCTACACAGCCAGCCCCAGCTGTATGGTTGTAGCTCCAAGGGCAACTAATGTTGATGATGAATTATTCATTGATAGTGGATCTGTTCCATCGAGGTATTCCAAGAAGTCAAACCAAACGAGTGAGCCACGGATGCATTAAAGTTTTCATTAAAGTATTGAATTACAGGTGTTTCTTAACTGCTACTGTGTGAGTTCAAGCTGTGCCCCAAATCACTCCTTATTCACCGTCCTTTATTTTATTTGGGATTTTGAGTATGTAAATGTAGCCGCTATGAAGTGTTTATGGCATGTATAAAAATGTAAAGTTAAATAGGGAGTGATTTCGGAGTAACATCACGATCACAACATAAAAGATGGATGGCTGAAAAGGGAAAGAGGCCTTTAACTATACAAACTTAACAAGTAGACATTTACCAAGTTTTAAATTGAAATTAGTTTGAATGAGTTATTTAGATGTACATAAAAGAAATCTGCAGATGAATTAGCATTCCACATAGACAACGTGTGTTGCTTTTTCTCTGTCAAACAGAAAACACATGGTGCCATATGGGAAAAATACAAGAATTCAAGTGGGGTAAAAGACACCACATGGTCTTTGTTTATTGACTTAAAGAGCAGACACAGGATTCTCTATGTGAGACTTGCAAACATGTCGGGTTCAGTTCGCTTTTTTCAGTTTGGTTGAAACACGAAGCAGCAATCATAAATTAGAAGACTGTTTTGCTCTAAGATTTCACATTTCAGCCAATACACAAAACATTCTTTCTTTTGATATCAATTTTCATACCATCTATTTTTCATTTTGTGCCTTATAAAGTGCCCTGAAAACAGATGTTATCACACTTTTTTTTTTTTTAACGCACCTAAAAAAAAAAAAAAATTAGTCTTCACTGCACCCACTGAGAGCACCACAGTGCACCACATAGTGGTTAGTGCTGTTGCCCCTACAACAAGAATGTGGTGGGTTCGGTTCCCGGCCTGGGGCTTTTCTGGGCAGAGTTTGCATGTTCTCCCCGTGCTTGTGTGGGTTTCCTCCCACCGTCCAAAGACATCATGTTTGGGTTAATTGGTGACTATGAATTGTCTGTAGGTCTGAGTGTGAGTGTGAGTGGTTGTTGGTCCTCTGTCTGTCTCTGTGTGTTGGCCCTGTGATGGACTGGCAATCTGTCCAGGGTGACCCCACCCTCACCCAATGTGAGCTGGGATTGGCTCCAGCACTCCCTGTGACCCAGAAACGGAAGATGAATGAACGAATGCACCCACTGAGCTTAAAAGTTTCAGCTTTCCAAAAGAAAGAAAAATATGGGCTTCGTGACAAAGAACTTGCAGAGCTGCTTTTTAACCTTTTTTGATTTCTGCTCCCAGGTCAAAGGTTATAGATATATTCCTGTTTTGCAGAGCGAGGTGCCCACTTTTCACTTTCAGTTGTGGTTAATTTCTCAGTCATGGAGGTCAGTTGACTGATGGTGTTGAGGCCAACCATGATTAAGCCGTGCGTTTCGGTCTGTGCCATCCACCTGAAGATAATCACCAGCTCCTGGGGTGCGGATAAGTGTACACAATTTCAAGTAATTTACAGCTGAGGCCACCTCAGTCAGCACCGATGTTGTTTCATTATCACATGCACCGTGGTGTGAGCTGAAAAATCGCTTCTCTCTGGCCCTGACTGATTGCGAGTATAAGCCGTTCGAACTGCTGCGGATTCAAAGGCTGAACGTCAAATCATTCTTGTCAAACCATCCTTCCTTCCCAAAGACAGTTTGTTTGAAAAAAGCTTTAAAAATAATAGCCAATGGGGTTTATGGCTGCCAAAGACAAAAACAAATCATTTGTTGACATATTGTTTTTTACCCAATGGTAACCACCCAGAGTCTAAAGGGGGATGAATTGCAGTGGCTGTATACTAAAAATATTCTTTTAATTACTTAAAATTGCACATTTTTCTGATTTAACTCCCCATAAAGTTGCATCTTAGACCCATTCTTTGGCTGCAATCAGAAACAGACCTTTGGAAAACCTTCCAGAAGTGATCCCGATGAAGCCCCAAAGGCTTTTTTCAGTAACAGACCACATTAGTAAAGTCTACAGTTTATTTTAATAATCATGGTCCAAATATTTAACAGTCATCTTCCTCCTCCAATTTCACAGATACAATCACCATCAACGTCTGATATTCTCCTCTTATCATCAACAGCAGTCAGCAGGTCAACATCATCATCATCATCTCATCACATCACCCCTTCATCACTTTGTCATCTTAACCATCTTTAACAGCAGCAGCATTGAGACAAAGTTAAATTAATTTAGAGGAACATAACAAATCACTTCCGGGTGTCAAGACAGTGACCATGACAAAATGAGGTATATCACACTCACTTTACTGTCACCAATCAACAACAGTTAAACCTTAATTTGCATTTGAAGCAGCACATTCTGTAACACTCAAAACAACTAGTGTCGTCATAAATTACACGTACGTATATTAAAAAGACACAAAAATACTTTTCACTTTGTCATTTACCTAAGTCTGTCGACACGTATCATTTTACGTCTAGCTTGTTTGTCACCAATATCCAAATTCATTGGTTATGAGAAAAATAACTAGTCTACATCAGTGCAAAACATCATTGAGTAATTACTATGGAAAGCTGAATTAGGGCAGAGAAATACAGTGTCGGATTTTGGGTAATGTTAATCAATGGAAGTGAATAAGGCCATGATTTATTTTGTCTGTATTGTTCCAATTATGGAAATGGAAGAATGGAAAAAGTCTAAACCACCATCTGATTATAGAGTTTAAGGCAGATGTCTTGGAGTGCCGTAGAGTAACCAATATCTTCTCTGAATTATCATAAATAAAAGCAAATACTTTATCATATACTTTTTAATCTATCATCTCACATGTGTAGCTGGGCAGCATTGATCCCTTTGAAAATGTGTATCTACCTTTATCAGAGATACTACTCAGTAGTTTCCCAGGAAACATATGCAGTATAAAATCAGTCGAAAACACCGAATGAAGAACGTAAACAGAATTTCAGATGTGAAAATTAAAAGACAGTAATATTCTGAAATGCCTCTCTTTGTCTACAGTGTTACCTCAAGTGGAGCCCAGTTAAAAACTCTATGATACAGAGCTGCCTGTCTTCTGATACAGAAAAAAAGAACATAACAGGTGAAATATGTACTGTACGAGACAATGCTTTGTCAATAACGATGGTTTGTGGCCTCTAATAAGAGAAATATGACTGAATCAATATATAAATTGTGTATCTTCTGAATTTCTGTGTACGGCGTGCTGCAAGGATGATGTGTTTTTCGAGGCTACTCGATGTTTGTGTCATCCCGGTTTCCTTTTAAAACTGAAGTACAATCAGGCTAAATTTTGTAACCTAAATGCAATCAGCATGAGTAAAAAACTGATGTGACAAGATCTGTTGGAAATATGAGTGTCATGGGATCACTTTTGAACATACTCTATTGCTTCGTTCAGTTTATGGGAATTAACGCCTCTTGAGGTAGAAACTATTTGATCAGAGTGAATGTTACAAAATCCAGTCTAACTTAAATGTTGTGTGCCGGCAATACTGAATGAGCAGTAGCAGTAGCAGTAGCTAGCTTAGCTGACCCTCCACTTACTAATAACCGTAATCACTGTTACTAAATGAAAGCCAATTGCTATCCTTTTAGCTTTTCAAAAATACATAAGTGTATGATAATTGTGAAACAATTCCATCAATAATTTTAATTAAGCAACTATAAAACTTAGTCTAGGCGTATTATATATTGGTGGGCCAGAGACAAGATATGAATCTTGATCAAGAGCACAATGATTGCCTTCATGGAGCCTGACTAACATCCCAATTACTATTATTATTGTCAATAACGGCAAACTAATTTCAAGTGAAAAAACCGCAACAGTGACAATAATGTCCAAACAGATATGAGGCGCTGCCTTCATAGTGCTGTCACGAATATCACAAAGGAAAGTAAAGACGTCCTGTCCATCTTGCCCATGTGTGTGAGAAGGCATGAAGCAGTCTCTATGAATTACGCCTCAGAGAAACACAACCCTGCCAAGTGCTGTCGGTAACGCTCCACTTGCTTCGACAACCTGAGGGACATGTGTCAGTCATGACAGCAAAGGCCAATTTCCCATTAAAACGCTGCCTGGTCAGGTCAGAAGGTCGTTCAAAATGGACACTGACAGCACAAACAATGGCAATGTGTTTTTACAAATGAAACACATGGTCCACTTCTGGCCAATTACACTATTAAGCAGTGTACTGTAAAATAAAAGTAGTTGTTTTATCTGGGAGTGTGTGTCACGTGATCAATTGTTAAAAAACCTGAAGCGGACTGTGGACTTGACAGCACTGTCTGCTGTACTCAACGTTTTCATCTTTTATACAATTAGGGACTAAAACATAGAATTCATTTTGGTCAGGCTAAATTTCTGTGCTACATACAGTCTCAACGTATCAACTTGCAAACACTTTGCACAGACTAAAACAGATGTAGCCATTGCCATCTTTTTTTTTTAAGCTCATATGGATATATGCTACAGTCATATTGAAACAAACTATAATGCAAAATCAATATATCCTATGTGAGACTGAAAACTACTGTAGTTAAAATAACGAAGCTATGAACTGGCTGTTCTTCTTGGCTAAGCACATCTGTCTCCAGGTGGATGTGAAATCTGCCGTTGTTTAAAGTCTTCACAGCAAGTACACTGCACTGATCGGCTGTTCTGGGAAGCCAGTATGCAAGCACAGTGGTGTTCCTGTGCAAGGGATTTGCCCTTGTCTGTCCTAACAAGCATCGACTTTTTCATTCTTTTCTTTTTTTCGTCTTTTTTTTTTGTTTTTGTTTGACATGCCAGACCAAATTCAAGCAGACATGGACAGGAACTACCAATATTTGGCCTCTTCTTCATTGACGATAAATCACCATCATGTTTCCCTGACAGTTGCCAGGTCAGACTTCAGTCCTTATCCCATCAGTCCACACTCCGTCACTCCACCGACGGTAGGCTGTTGCCTTGATTCTCGCGCCCGCGCCCGGATGTGTTCAAGGAGCTGCGCTTCAGCAGCCTGTTTATGATGTCAGTGCATGTCTTCTTGTACTGATGCCGAAGCAGGGAGTACACAAAGGGGTCGCAGGCCGCCTTGCTATAGGCTAAGCACTTGGAGACAATTCCCCAGTGAGGATTGATAGGCACCGCTGGAAATAACTCCACAATCCTGCAGGCAAGCAAAAAGAAATGGGCGGTGAGAGCGGCGGAAAGGCGACCCAACACACTGGAAAAGACAAGCATGCCCTGAGCTTATTATGCAGAAATGAAAAATACATTTGCAAGACATTGTTACTTACAACATCGCCCCTTTTGGATTTGGAGCAGGGTGTGTTTTACTGCTGTAATTATGCAAAGAATCAGAAACTACTTCTGATTTCTGAAGAGAGTCACCTCAGTATTCTTTTATAAATTAAGCCCACGTGATAAAATATAGGCAGCCGGGAAGCAAGCCTACATGGGGAGCTTCCAACTCTTCCTCTCATGTGTTTGGATATACAGTGTGAGGCCTCTTCTCACCTCATTTCTCATTTTCAGCCAGCAGCATTTCATATCAGAATAGGCAAAGGCAGAGCCCCCAGAAGAATAAAACAGACCCATCTAAGCAGTAATGAGTGTCTGGAAACAGGCCAATTAACTTTTAATGCAGTATTACACTGAAGGCTACGAAGAAAATCCTTAACTGACAGAGGACGGTGAGTTCTTCCGCAATCTGGATAAAACAAAAGCCCTCTTGTGTACTTAAAATATAGTATATTTGATGTAAAAGGTCATCTAATGACCTGTGCAGTCTGGTCTATTGTCTGCATCTCAGAGTTTCTCATCTCACTCATGCTCGCAAATACATTAAATTAGTGGTTTCACACAAGTTTTTGTCAAGTGCTGAAATATTTTACCATACGTGGTGTCGTAAAAGGTATAAAAAATGCTGACATTTTGCTTTTGCACTCTGCATGATTACTCTGTCCACTATTGAGCTCTGTCAGCACATTAATGCTCGCCCTGGATGGGCTAGTAGCCATCAGTGGCATTTGCCCACACACTCCACAGCACCAGAGTGAACAGGAAGTTAAGTCAGCTGCCACACAGCACAATGGGATTTTTACTATACACACTGTGACCCTGACAACAAATGAGCACGAGAGAGGCGGAGGAGAAGCTTTTAGTGTAATATATTCAGATTGTAATTAGTAAACTGCCATTTCAGAGTGAGAGCATGCCCAGTGCTGCTGTGTTCATTCCCCACTGACAGTTTACTAACAACACGACAAAAAAAAAGTCTGGATGTTTTTGACAACCTGTTTTTTCAGCAGATCTTATTAAGGACGCTAATTAGCAATATTTAGAAGATGATGTTCAGAAGGCAAAATATTCGGGACAGTTTTGTCCTACCAAGCCGATTTTCATTTTCATCACATCAACATCTTCCTAGTAAGCATGTTACATGTACTAATATAGGATGTCTTAAAGGGCCAGTTCCCTACAATATTTAAATTCAAGCCAGTATATGAGAAATCTGTGAATTTATCTGTATTACACAAAAAGAAATTGACACTTGTGACATCAGATGTTGATCAAGCTGTGACTTCACGAGGCAAGAGCCAATTATGCTTAAAAACATACTGGAAAATATTTTTCTGGAGTAGTTATTTTTCTGTTCTTTGAGCTGGTCCTGGAGCTGTTTCACTGCCATCTGCAATTAGCTCGACATTTTTCCCCCAGCAACGAGCAACTCATCCATTTCTGTTGTGGCACTGCATTGTGTTACACTAGTGTGAAATAATGGTACATTTAAAAGATCACATGTTTTGAGTGCATTTTAGTTTGCCAATTGGATACAGATACATTTACTACTCTTACTAATTGTCTTATATATTGGAGGTAGATACATTTGGTTTTCTGGGTCCATGTTTTAAGGTTGGCCACACTATTTATGAGTGTAATGGGCTGACTGGGGTGCACACATAATTACTAAAAATGTTGTTATTCTGGATAGGAAGCTCTTTCTGGGAAAGTCACACAATTCACAAAGCAACATGAGTAAAATTAAGGGATGGAAAAACTAGCTGATTTAATATAGTTGTCTCCTTTGTGCAAATTTAATATGTACAAACAAAACTGTCATATGTGCATCACACACTCATGTCTCACTCACTGTAGTCATCAACTGACATACTCTCTTTATCAAGTGATTGATGCAAGTGGGTTTTACCCAACTAACTGGGATGCACCCATCAAACTTGAGAAGAAAAGTGCTAATGCGGCAGCAACAGCAGAGCAGAGGCATATTATTTATCACAAGGTCAGCCAATCTCATCTTCCAACTCTTGCTGGTGTGGAGAGGATGCGGAGTCAAGGCAGAGGGGAGGAAGTGGAGGCAGTGGACAGGAGAGGAGGGAGGTTTGGGGGATACCAGTAAAACACAAAGGCTGCCTAGGCCGCAATGTGTGCCAGGCCGACATGGACCCCCCCTCTCTAAGACTCACCTTGTGATCACATAGGGAGCAAAGCAGATCATGAAGGTGCCGATGAAGGTGCTAATCTTCCTCGTAGCTCTCTGTCGTCGCCTCTTCTGCTCCTCTAGGCAACGCTGGCGAACACTGGGGACACATTGTTGATAATCATGGAGACACATTCAAGGAAGACCTCAAAGGGCCTCTAGAAATCTTATGAAAGGCAGAAAGCAGTGAAGGTGCTGCCATCCATTTCTGTTCTGCAGGACAGCAGAGACTGAGCTGGGCCAAAATAATCAAGTTTTTTTCCAAATACACTTCTGCATTGAAAAGTATTGAATGCTTGTTAGCCAGAATTACAGTGGAACACATTATATTTCAGCATTTATGACTTAGTGTGTGAACCTGATGGCATGATGACACACTGCCTTCAGTAAGAGTTTAGGAAATTGAGGTCGTCATTGTGAACAAAGGCAGCCACGTGTTAGAACATCAGCATGCGCCTAATAGAGAGGAGGAGTGATCTACAATCCACACACACACACACATATTGTTTTTATTCATACTGTGTGGAGGAAGAGTAAAGCAATTACTCTGTATGACATTTCATTGTAATTATATTTTGCATCCCCTCTGAATACTGAGGGCACAACTCAAATGTCAGTGCAGAGCATCAATAACTGGACTGTTTCCTGCAGACACACACAGAATAGTGTCATTTCAGGTTTTAAAATCAATATGAAGAAGAACCTCCCCCTTTTTTTCGGTCAGAGGGGGCCGTTTGTACAGCTTGTTCTTTTTACCCTCCTTCTTCTCAATCTAAATTGTTGAAATGCACCTTAAATTAGTCACTCCTTAATATGAATATTCATTAGAGAAAGCTCTAGGATCAGTGGGAAGAGGTGCTCTGCGCACAGGAACAAGAAGTGAAAGGGGCTCACCTGGGGTGAATATCCACCAGCAGCACCAAAGTTTGCATTGTGATCACATCGATCCTCTTACAGTGAAACCTCGCCACTTTAAGCACTTTGAGGTATGTGACACACAACACTATAAAAGACAGGAGGAAGGTGAAGGAGTGGAAAAAGACGGTGAAGATTACAAACTGGGTCCGGCTGCTCGCCCTGGGGTTGGACAGGGTGCAGGACGCGTAAAGCCGGTGGTATCCCACCCAGGAGAGGCTGGTGGCCACCATGGAGAAGGACATGGAGTGCGCCCACGTGTAGCCGAGCACGAAAGCCGCGTCCTTGTGGCGCATTTTGGAGTGATACCTCAGGGGGAACACCACGGCGATCCACCTGTCGATGCTCAGAGCTGCCATGCTCAGCATCGAGTTGGTGGACAGGAAGGTCTCCAGGAATCCCACGATCTGGCAGAAGCCGTCCGTCCCCGGCTGAGCCTTGCTGACGAGTCCCACCAAAGTGAGCGGCATGTTGGACACGGTCAGCAACAAGTTGCAGAAGGTGAGGTTGAGGTTGAACAGACCGGGGACCTGCTTGCGGATCTCCGGGTTGTACAGAAAGCAGATAAGTACCAGGACGTTGGACAGCAGCGACACTATAATGATCACAACCACCAGCACAGAGAGGATTACCTCCGCAGTGTCCATCCTGCGGGCCCCGGCACTCACTTTCCCCCACTTTCTGTGCACATATCCATCATCCCTGTTTCAGCGCCGCAAAAACGCCATTAATCACCCAAAGCCGTGTCCGGGCATCCCCAGATCTCTCCTCCGGAGGAGATCCGCGACTCCTCTCAGCTACATGGTCTCTGTCAGCAGAGATGATCAAGAGGAGGAGAGCGGCGGAACAAGAAGAATGTTTGGGGAATCTTTCGGTCGGTCTCCCCCCCCCCTCTCCCTCCTCCTCCCTCCCTTCCCACGCTGAACTACAGAAAACAAGCTGTCGTGCCACGCTGCTCCACTCCGGCACTGCGTCCTGCAGCGGCGGTTTGTCGTCCTGGGATGTGCTCCTGAAGCATCACCCCTCCGCTCACACTGCACGGTGTGTGGGCTACTTGATCTGTCCCCCCATCACCTCTGGGAAACAGACACGGGACATTAATAACAGTTAAGTGGGGGATTCTCAGCATACAAAGACAAAATGGCATTGAGAGTTTCCTTCCTCTCACGTAACATAAACTCATCTTTTTACCGTGGAGCAGATTTTAACAGTAAAGGACACATGAATGAAATGTGGGAGATGTCTTTTGCTCATTTCTTGGACTATTATGTTTTAAATAAACGACCACTCCTTGTGATTTTTAAGATGCATTAGATTCCATCCTCACACGATGCAATCAAAGTGCATATTTTGAAGGCAGACTGCGCCAAGAGGAAAGCCGTGTCCTGACAATCCACACGTGGTAGGTAAAGAAAACCAAAGAAAAGAGCACAGACAGCATCTCATTAAGGAGAAAATTGAATCGTCAAAAAATATGTCCTTTTATCCCCTCAGGCTCATGTAATTTGATTTTTAATCAAATTCTGAAAGAAAACAAATGCTTATAAGTTTGGGTTTCATCGCATTCCAGCATCCATCCTCCTCATGCTTTACTCAAACACCTTCACTGATTAAGTCTGCCTCATTGATTGATAAGGAGCAACATCTTCCATTCCTCTGGAAGCCGGATGACGCCCCCGCTCTCTGCTGCTGCCCCTCTGGCCTTCTGTGTGGAGGGAGAATTTTTCCTCTGAAGCGTGGGACTCATTGGAGTGTGCTGCAGAACGTGAGACACTTAAAGCACAGAAGCAGGGTGAGGTGGTTGTTGTGGTTGCAATCAGGGAAAGGGAGTGGTGTCGGCGGGGGGTGGGTGGAAAGAGTTATTGTTACTGCAACACACATTCACGTGGTGACTATGGAGATGTGATACAATGCCACTGTGTTCTTTTTGCTTTCTTCGGCGTGGTAAAAAGGTGAGAAGAAACAAGATGAGATAAGAAAGAAAGTAAGGGACAAGTCTCATTAAAACATGATGCTGTCATGGTGTTTGAGAGGTGGATGGGGGGGGTTTGCTCCTGATACAAAGAGAAGACAGTTGCAGGGGGAAGAACAGACAACTATGCCAGCTGCTGGGTGTGATTAAACTGAAATGCAACCCCATCTTGGTCCTCAGTGAGCCTTTCATCATGATGGAGGCATTTCCACTTATGCTCTCACATGTCATGGGGACAACCAGCTTTCGGAGAGATGGCACAATTGAGCACTGTCACACAAGTGCCTCTGCAGGCCTCTCTTGTCAGTTTAAAAGGCCTTATCAGCACAGAACCACCAGTTCATCTCCAGCACAAGTGCAGCTTTTTTCCCCTGGCATCGCTTAAATTACTGTTTTCATAATTAAATGTCAGTTACACGCACAATGGAGCCCGTGAAGAGTCCTTCTAAAAATAAAGCTTAGTGTAGTTGTGGCAGGAGAATTTTCTTCTTTTGTAAGATTTTTCCTAAACATGTAACAGAAAAAGAACAAAGACACACACATACACAAATCACCTATCGAGCTTCATGCCACTTTAAACCAATATATACATATATGGAAATAGTTTTTGATAAATAAGGATGGCAATGTTTGAGGAGAGCATGATAATTATGTAGATAGACACGTGGGGTTTGGTGACTCCAGGCTTCAGGTAATATCACCTTGAATAAATACAGCACAAGAGATCCTTTGTCTGATATTGGTAGAGTGTGTCTCACTGATTAATCACACCAAGCACAGATCAGATAAAAGCACAGACTGTTAACGATACTTGGTTCATCCTTCTTAAACCGGGCTTGAGTTATTGGAGGATTTAGAAGCTCTGAGACATGTAGATCAAGCAAATAAGTCTCAAATTGTGTAGGAAGTGAGGAGGCTTCCTTTTGTTTATATTGAGGCAAAGGCCAAATTTGTTTAGATTTTGGTGACTTGGGCACATCAAACTATTTTTATTATAATTTATTCTGAATTTGCATTATTATAATATTCAGCCCATAAAATATTGAAAGATATGTATATAATACAGAGATAAAACAGAACAAAGCAGTGAATCCTCATGTTTTAGCTGGTTTACTGTGAATTTGCTTTGTTTGAGACAAGATTTCAAGTGTGCAGGTTGACACTTTGAGGATAATACCTCTTGTCAGAGATTATTAACAAGTGCAGGACTTGACTATGAGAGATAGTAGGCCAAAACAGAGCCTGCAGCACTCCTCCCTTTTTGCTTTGACAGTGTGGATTTGAATTTGCTGCCAGTTCCATTTCCACACTTGAGTTCCTCGGGACTAGCAGGCAAGCATAAATTTTAAACCTAGTTGTATGCTTTAGCTTCTATGTTTTCCTGACTCACCTTTTCAACAGAGACTTGTCACTTATATTTTCAACATATCTCAACTAGTGATGCAGGATTTCACAGTGCTGGGTTGAAAGGAACTAAAATCAGCATTTGGTGCTGAAGCAAAAAGTTTGGAGAATTCAATGTGACAACTAAGAAAGCTTGTAAAACTTAGACTTGAGATGATGCGTTACGTAACTCAGGAGAGTAAAGCTGCCCTATGGCTCAAAGAGGTCTCAGAGGTGAGGACTCAGAGAAGAAGCTTCATACAAACAGTGAAATGTCACATTAACAGAGCTAACAAGAGTGAAACAGCTTCATTTCAGCCCTGACTTAGCCATCATCACTGAAACCTGTCTGATATTGAACAGGAAACTGGAACAGAAAAAAAGCCCAATAGTTTGGGTAAGACACTCTCTTGAGGAAAGATTCATCCTCAAATTGTGAACCATCATTTCCATCCTGAACGTAGCTGAAAGCAATCACTCTTCTATTTCAATAAACACCTGAATTACGCTATAAAAAGACAAGAATTAATGAAGAAAATTAAGAAACAACATCAATGGATTCAATAAATTAAAAATATATTAAAAACAGACACAAAAAGCTAAAGTCAAAAATTGGTCAATGCTCACAAAACAACAAAGCAATTAATTCATTATTAATGGCTGCATCCGTCAATTTGGTATTTTAAATTCTGGAGCTGCTTTAAGTCCATCAACCTGAATGACCACATGGGTTGTATGTCCCTGACCCTCATGATACAACCCACATGGGTGTCACCTAAAACTGCAAAGCGGTTTCCCTCCCATCGGGAAACTCCCCAGGCATCAATGTAATTGCTCAAGGTACAGTCAGTTTGATTTTAACAAAACCATTAACAACAACAAGCATCAGCGCTCAGGGGAGCTCTTCGGATGGACCTGAACAACACTTTTGTCACATTATATATCTCCCTCTACCTGTTCTCGACAGACAGGGTTATAATTAGCAAATAGTTCAGTCAATGAGAGGTAATTACAGTTACAGGCTTTGTTAGGCTGTTGGAAGCCAATTGAAGTTGAAGGGCTAAAAATAAACCTGTTCTGGTGTCTCCTGTCTGTGATTACGTAATGTTATCAGATCTGGTGTTTTTGATTTTGTGACAAAGGGTTTATGTTTTGATGATCAAGTCTGTTAATGCTGCTGTGTAATTTAACCATAAATTATAATATCTTCTTGCATTTGTTTTTGTCCTCACTGAGTAATAGCTGGGGAAAGTAGTAATGTTGAAGTACTTTTCACTCAATGCTATTCTACAATTTAGAGGGATGTATTTGACACTATGCTAACGTTCATTGTAAATAAAGCCAAGCTGGGATATAGATGGATAAAAAATATGTAGAAACTGGGGAATCACCATATAGAATTCATCCTCAAGGGACAATTAATGTCAAATGGACTGCCAATTGTCTTAGCCACGTCATATTATTAGTTGCTTAATGGTGGACCAACTAACCAACCAGCTGAAACAGCCATCCCTGAAGTCAATGATATTATTTAAATAATATAAATGGGAGTAAGACACTGACAGAGCAACTTGACGGCATAATATTTAAGTTTTTGATATGGTGACTCTATCATGTCTTCAATCCTACTGCAGTTAGCACCCTAACCAACCATCTCTGAACTGTCATGTCACTTTCAAATAGCAACTCAATTCAGCCTGAAAACTCTACTAGTTACAAAGCAGATTAAATTCCAGACATCATCATCTTTGCAATTATAAAGCATTGCTGATGCAGCATGGTCAAGAAGCATTTAAAATACCGTAAACAAAAACATTAACCAACAACAACATTAAAGTACTGCTGACATTAATGCATTGCTAACAATAATACAATAATGTATTAATATATCACTGAGTGCTGCGCATGAATGCTAGAAAAGCCTCCTTGATAAAAGCTTTTGTGCATGTCCTCCGTCTGGCCGGCGTACCATCCTAACACCCCCCTCCTAAACAATCTGAGGCCAGTCTCTTTTCATGTTAGTGGAAGTGGCATTGAAACCCAGCAACAAGCCTGAGCGTACCATCAGCAATTTATAATCAGCACACTTTTAATACAGGCTTCAGACTACAGTATAGAAGCATGTTTTTATCATTGATCCAGGAGGGCTTTGCTTTTGTAAAGATATGCTCAAGGCAAGAAATAATCAACAATTACATTTACAAAACCAAAGAATTTCAGCTGGACGTGGTGTTGCCTCGGTAACTATTTGTACAATAAAATGTGTCTGCAATTATTGTCCTCAACCTTGCTATGCAATTACAGCAGCTGTCAGATTTATAGCATAATTGGATAAAACTGTGGAAAGAGATGGAATTAATGGTATCTTTGGCTAATAGGGGAAAAGCTGCAGCTGACGTTAATAGCAGTGGGATTTTCACCACATCTCAGTATAAATGACAGAAGTTTCTGCACAATCATCCTTTACGGTGTCAAACTGGGTCACACGGCAATTCAGATACGAGGCTGTCAGTGCCTCATCTCTTTATTTCACAGATGAGTTCATGGTGCCATTAGCTGTTCTTTAAATCTTCTGCTACATCAAACAGCAAAAGCAAACACAATTTGCAACGTATTGATCTTACAAATGCTCAAACATAGTACAGAGTGATTTTGGACTGGCCCTCCAGATAAAGATTCAAGAGACATTTATGTCTTTGTCACAGAGTAAAGTGCATAAACTGTATTTTTTTTTAATGTAGGTCACTTAAATCGATTTAAATGCATAATTTTAAATCTTCCTTCATGACACTTTCTTTACTATAGTCCTGTTATCTCATAGACCTGTTGTGCTTATGACTATCTGAAGTTAAAAATTCAGTTCAGTAAGATCACGGCAGCAGATCTGACAACTTATGAGTCCACTCAGAAATAAAGCCTGAAGAAACTGACTAGAAATCCTTGAACTCTGACCTTTGTTTGACTTGAAAAAAAATTAACCCTTGTACCTTGAGAAAACATCATCTGTTTCCCTTCTTATATCACTTAATAGATCATGGGGTGAGGGAAAATCAATCAAGTTTTTGATGATGGCTAGCAGCATGAGTTTACACTGAGTCTACTACAGAGTCAAAGTACAGATCAGCAAAAATATCTGAAGCCTGAAAACACTGGAGTGGCTTGATAAGCCTAAGAGGGCAATTTCATTTGAACTGTATTAATATATTTCAGTATGAATGTATTCTGCCTTAAAACTAGAAACTAGTGAACTGTAACCCTCCTCATAGACAGTAATAGCAGGGATTAAAAATTATATGGGCCTGTTCCAGGGAGTGACACTTTGGCAAAAAAGCTTATTTACTTATCGTTCACAGTCACGACCAGAGAGCAGTTAGCTTAGCAATAAGATTAGAAACTTCAGGAAGCAGGCAGGGTTAGGCTTTTGGCACAAAGTACAAATGAAACAAGGAAGAAACTAAACACTGAATACCAGAATATAGTATTCCAAACTCAGTGGCTTCTAGTGTTTGTGCTAAGCTAATTGGACCTAGGTCCTCCACTCTAACAATGTCTGAAATGAGAGAAGTATCAATATTCTTATCTATTTCTGCAATAAAACAAATATGTTTATTCGCCAATATATCAAACTACTCCTTCACATTACAACAAGGTAAATTGTTGTAGTGTTTGTGTTGGTGTAAACTTACATCATTAGTCTCCATTCTCAAGCAGCTGCAGTTTTTCACTGAGTTTGGTGCATTCGGGTGAAAGTGATTCTCCAGGGATGCCTAACCACTTGGGAATCAATGCTAAAACAGGCAGAGTCTGAGTGCATTGTGGAAATACCTGGAAAACACAGCAAGACATACGAGCATCACTGTGCAGGATCTCACCAAGAAGATAAATCAAGGTGCAAGAGAGTCAAGGAAAAGCCGTACAGATAGGAGGCTGTCAGTGTGTGAGGAGCCAAGGACACTTTTCAAGGCTAGCTCAGATTTTAAAAAAAAGAAAAAAGAAAAGACTTTATGAAATTGTGTCGCTTGCTCCTTTGGCTGCTGTCCAGATGACCCCCCCCTCACACACACAGTCCTTTCCTCTACATGATATACATGATAATGTGGCCAATTTGAACATTCTTCAGATGAATAAAACCGTGCTCCCATCCATCCTCAATAATCACCAGGGCTCAGCAACCTGCACTGGGTCTGTGTTTTACACCAGTCCTGCTCAACCCGTGCTTTGTGTTGGGAAGTCAATTTTCCCATCCACTGATCTAATTCACTGCAAGGATTAATTTGCTCCTCTAATTTGATTTCACAGTAATTTAATAAATCCCCCAAAATTCTATCAGTGTTCAATTCACTTTAGAGAGAAACCTTAATTAGAAACACTAATGTGTAATTATTCTTTTATTTCTGGCTTAACATTGCCAGCAAGAATATAATACAACAAGGGGATGGCAGCAGATTTGGGCTTCAGCAAAATAATTTCATATCAGCATGATTGCATGAATGTGACAGTGTAATTTTTCCCCCTCCTGTTTGCTCAGAGCTGTTGTATCCAGCTTGCAGTAGATTGCAATTAACCTTTGGTGTCCCCTCTATGGCATGCTGCTCTCAAAGGGTGATGTAACTATTTCTGCAACAATAAGGTCATTTTTTTACTGATCTAGACATACTTGGGATATACCATAAAATAACATTACATAAATCTTTTCATTATAAACCATTTCACATATACAGTCCTGCTCACCATCTCAGCAATCTCTGTTGAACAGACAGAAAAACAAAAACTATGAGTCTCCTGTTTGTTCAGGTGGTTGGCTTATAAAAGAGATTATCTTTGAAGTTCACTGTCATGAGGATGCAAGCTACAGTAAATCATTACATCGTACATTCCTGCCATCTAGTGACGCCCAACAGTATTACCAATGGACTCTTGTCAGGCTGTTATTCTGTGAGGGGGGCAATGAATGCCACATGGGGCAAAATTTAATCACTGCTTCCTCCTTGTGGTAAAGGAAGGTCAGTGCTGTTTTTATCTCTTTCACATTCAAGTCATTTATATCACATATCCTTATCAATTGAGCTAGTCAATTGTCTGTTTGTCTTCTCATATATAAATGTATTATTTCACACATTTGAATATAAAGTAAGAGGTGACCTACAGTTTGGGCTTTCAGCCAAGACGCTGTTTGACAGGATGAGATATTATTACATAGTTTAATTTTACAACACTTAAAAAGGTGTCATATCAGATTGTGTCAAAATTTCCACTTGCACAATGACTCTGCCACCTGCTGAAATTGTGCTAAAAGTGATTAAAAATATTCATAATTTCAATAACTTAATGAGAAGTAAAGGTGAACACACTGTGTACAACTATTTAAATGTCAAAGATCTGTGTAAAGTGCCCAAAACATAACTCCATTTAGTCACTGCAGTAAATTGGGCCACATAGCAGGCACCCATAGGGGCCGCCATAAACAATGAAAAGCCACTGCCCCACCTCTTTCCCAGTGCTATCCTGGGAGCTACAGCCTCCAGAATGGCTTGACTGTTTGAATTAATAGTGCTGTGGCTGAAAAAAAAAAAAAAAAAAAAAGAGATTATAAGATTTGTTACCAGGGAAGAGGTGAGAAAGAGGGCAGCACTTCCTCTGCATGGTCACCACTAAACCAACAGCAGACCACTTCAGCAGGCCTCACGCTGGGCTCGGGATGTCTGTCTGCCAGTTCTGTAACAGTATCCAAGAGGAGATAGTCAGGTAGAGTCAGCATGTCCAGTAAATGTCCATAATCCACGGTCAGCAGCCAGCCATGGATTTCCTAAACCTCAAAGCAGGAGTCAAAGATTCTGGTACAGATATAAAACATACCGTCATTTAGGTTTAAGAGGACTAATGCTCTGCTATATATGACAGAAGCGGTTTGAGTTTAACTTAAGTACTTCAATAAGACAACAAAAAAATGCTAATTTTAGGATTATTATTGGAAAATGGCAATAATTAGTTGGAACTTTCTATTAATATTATTGACATTTGTTTGGGGAATTTGGCAATCAGACAAACCACCATGCACAGTTCTCATACCAAACAGATACATTTTGTCTGGCACAGATTAAAAAGGGGTGTTAAAGGATAATATCCTTCTGTACATTTAGACTTACAGCACCGAATGAGTCCTGCAGAGGGCAGGAGAAGCAGGTCTTTCCACCTGAAACCCAAGAAGCACCTCTTAAAAAGAGTCACTTGCAATCAGAAAGCCTCCATTTAATTACAACACACAGGAAATTACTGAGTGAATAGGTCGGGCGCTGATAAGAGGCTGAGCCCCAGGGATGACAGCTCCTGAAACCCGAGGACACCCCCCCTTACCCAGCAACCCCATCTCAAAGCTGACTTATCACAAAGGCCAAGTCTGGAAGCCTGACAATCAGATTGTACTGTCATCCAGATTCATAATTAATATATTTATCAAATTAATCGCTGAAAAGAGCCCTGGCCTCCTGAACAGTGGGCAGATTCATTTGTCCCCTAGCTCGGCTTACAGCTAATAACAGTGCTGTCAGTGAAATAGGCCTAGAGTGGGCCGATGCCCCAGACCCCATGACAGACAAATTGCTCATCTGTGTAGAGATGATATGGGGAATTTAGAGAGTGAAAGAAAGAAAAAATGTCATTGTTTGGTGACAACCACAATTGCACCCTTGTTTTAGGTTGTGAGTACCAAGTTGGAAAAACATGAAAGGGGTATTTTCTGTTTGGGGAGAGTTGAAAACACCTGTTGTTAAACCTCTGATTTTACAAATCACTCATCAAAGGGACTGTGTCTGTCGCTGCCCAATGCTGCTCAAGCAAAGAAGAATATTTATTGTATTTACTGCGATGAAAATGAAAATGAGACAGGTTTATATGAGACCCTAAAGCTGTCGACCAGGAAAATGTGTACAAATAGTTCTTTGTGCATGTTGATCACACTTTCGCTGTGTTAGCTTAAAAGCCACAGTCATTGTTTCATCTCTGACTAAAAATAAATCCTGAGTTTAGGCCAAATACGAGGCTGTAAAAGTCTAAGGTAGCTATATGAACCATACACAGTATGCTCAAGTAGGCTTTTTTGATGCTAAATTCTCTGGGCTGATGGCACACTTAAACAATAATGACCCATCGACCAGCTAATAGCAACATGTTTATTTCATTTGATTATATTCAGATTTATTTAGCTTTTCTTTTTCTGTAAATCTCTTTATGTGAACCACTCCTATGTCCTATGTCCAAAAGGTAAATTATATGACTCGACAAAATAGAATAAATGGACTCAGTCAAATTCATCACCTCTTATGTTATAGCGGTTAATTATAAACTGGACACATATGGTTCAATTAAGAGCACTAATGAGAATCTCGAAAATTATAAGACATCTTTATCCCTTCATTTGGATTCCCATCTGAGCCCATGAAAAGCATGAAATGGATCTGTAATCAGCGGTCGTCATCTCAGGACATGACTGATGTACGTAGCTGCAACAACAGAATAAATGCCTGTATCACACAGACCTCAAAAGGTCCAAGAAACATGATAAAAGCACATTAAATTAACATTTAATCTCTCATTTCTGACAGGATTTACATATATCATCCACATCTAGTATTTTCTTCCTTTGTCATTTATTGCTACACTATTGTGGACTTTTAATATTTCACACTGCTATATATGAACCTGCACATTTCTGTGGACTTTGTGATTCTCTTGGTCGCAGATTGCTTTTTAGCAGCCTGTAGATGGCAACATTATTTCTTTTCACAGTAGAAAACCAAACTGTAAAAATTTTACTGATTTGATAGAATAGTAATTGTTACACTACAGTCAACGTAAATCCCTGAAATGAAGTGGTACTTTTGTTATTTTTGGTTTTGCTGGCCTTCATTTAGATGTCTTAAAAAGATGCAGGTAGATGAAATAAAGTAAAAAAATTTAATTTGTTACAAAAATCTTTAAAAAAAAAAGAAAAAAAAAAGGCGATGATCACTCCTCAATTCAACTTAGTTCAACTTATTTTCATAACTGAAGATGATAATAAGTTCAAACAGTCTTGTGCCGTTTACTCTGAGATAATGTTGTTTTAACATGTTGTCCCTCAGTAGTACTTATGTAGTTGGTGTTTATGCTATCTGTCATCAGCTAGTTGAGGCCTTTTTCCACACTGAGAGCTTGGCTGGTTCATCTCTAGGCTGAATGGAAACACTCTTTGCTGCCAGCGACTGCAGCAGGCAGGTAGCAGAGGCTTTTCAGCGAGGCCAGTCTGCATCAGTCAACTTAGTGAGAGGGCTCTCTCTGTAATTGCCAGCTATTACAATATGTGGCATGAGGAGTTCAACACTATTTTCAAACATGATGAAATGGCATCAAGGCCACCTCTCACATCCAGTGATAATTGAACAATTAAACTTTAGCATACAAATTACCTCTTCATATGGCATAACTAATTACTGAGGCAGGCCAGTCACAAAGAAGGTTCTTTGGGTCGATACCAAAACAGTTTTTCACACTTTCATGTTTCATTTTTTAGTACAGGTTTAACTGGGTTTATTATATCAGGGGGGATTATAAACTGACTCTTTTGTTAGTAATTCAGCATTCAACACATTAGCTGAAAACAGCCCCTTAAGGGTAATTTCACCTCGTTTTCTGCAGTCTTATTTTTGCAAACCTCATTGCAGTACCCAGGCTTTTTCAGGTGATTTGGCCCTAATTATACAGGTGATTGAGACCCAGGAACATTTTGAGACCATTTACTTCAGGTCAGTGAGCTACAACCCCGATTAAACATCTTGATTAGACAGGATTTAAATCACACCGTTTGATTGGGGCAGTTAAACTCTTTATACTCTTCACTCTAAAATGCTAATTCTCCCTAAAACGAATGGGCAAGAATACTCAGAGAGCATACGGAGAATCTCTCACATCAATAATTCAAAGGAAATGAGCAAAAATTAGTGAGAAGTGCGTCAGCCATGTCCTGGAGCCATTACTTCTGCAAATGAGATATTTGATTTCAAAGACTGAAAATGGAAAAATCATCAGCATTAAAAATTATCTTTTTTTGATAGCACTAGAAACTTAATATCATGTGATTGTAGATGATATTCAGATTTTGAAAAATACATGAAATTCCTACCATTATAAGTCTCTATATTATGCCAATTTCTTTCTACTAAGGTCTCTAAATCCTCTATAGAGTCATAGCTAGACCCCCAAGTGTGAACTCTGATGCCTAATTAGACTTTAGAGGGGACGTGAAACCCTCGGTAACTCCTGACACACTGTGAGTGAAAATGACATTAACGCTCACAATAGTAGACACAAGGCTTCAGGAACCACTTGAAGCATGCAGCGGGCATGAAGAGGTCCTGCATTTCAGTTCATGACAAAAGGCTGAACACAACATGGGTTTGCATTACTGACACCGAAATAACCAGTCGGTAATTCCTCAGCTGAAAACTTATTTGGTATATTTGGTGGCTAAAAGGACATAAAACGTAACACGGTAAAGACAAACATGCACTCACAACAATGTTTGACACGATGAACCCCTCCTTGATGGACAGTCAGAGATGAGACAGATTATGAATTTGATATTACCCCTGACCAAAAAAGCCAAACTAGGAGCAGGAAACACATTTAATATATAAACATTGCTGCTTTCTCACATACAAACACACACAAGTCATTTACAAGTTCCAATACAAGATGATTATATGTGTTGATACGTCAAGGCAAGAGATGAAAACGATCTGAAAGGTATCATGCGGTGGTGATTGTAAACAATATTAAACTGCACGAAGAAGCTTTTGTTTTGAATTCCTGCAACAGTTCAGCCAGTATTGCCTCTGCTTTAATTTAATATCTATTTATTTAACTCCATTGTATGGGTTTTATTGAGGTTGCGCCTGCTTTATCGCCCTGATCTAAACCAGAAGTGAAGGTCAGGAGGGACAGAGTGCCTCTGTTTATTGGCTTCTATTGAGCCCATATGAGCTGATTTGGCTATCTGCTCTTGATATTAAGTTCTTTCATAGTATTTTGTGCTATCCACATATTGGTTATCAGCACATTGAGATTTTCAGTGTGTGTTTACTGCCAAATTAAATATTCTTCATCACTTTTGTAATATCCTCTCTGTAGGCTTATGCAGGATGTGAGAATCCTGTTGAATGTGCAACAAAATCCTTAGTGTACTATCTGAATTCAGGATGGAAAAAAGCCAATATGTGCAAAACAGAATGAGAAAACTGGTCCCAGACTTTTCAACCCCACTGTATATATCACCAGTGCCCTCCCATATGGTATGAATTATAAAATCTAAATATTAATTAAATCTAAGTTAAACATTTCACTGCAGTAGGTTTGTTTTTACTCTCTCGAGGGTAATCTGTAACCAGTAATATTAATTTTAACATTTTAGTTTTTAATACAATCAAAACTTAAACTTGAACCAGCTGCGTAGGTCTCTGAATTAAAGTTTTCTTCTAAGAATATATAAGTATCAATATTTGTTTGTTCTCAACACTATTCTCCAATTCCCTGGCAATAATGCAAATTACATGTATTGTCAAAAGCGGCTAATATAAGCTTACCTTCCAACAGCTCAGACGAGAAACACTAATAACTTGCGTCGCCATTTTTGTTCGTTGCTATAGCTAACAGCCTTCGTGGCGTCACATGACCAATGGAACGCAACTTGATTGGCTGGATGCTAGTTCGCTTTGAGTAACCTTGGTAACCCCGGATATCAAATCTGAATATTTAGGCTTATCGGATTTAAACAACCTGTATGTTTTTTTAAGCTTGAAGTTTTTGCTCTGAATTACTTTCAAATTTAACGACTTTCATTCACAGTAGTTAAATATATATATATATATAGAGAGAGTGTTGAAAGGTGTTATGAATTCACGGATTTGCCATATTTGCTTCAGTAGTTGTTGCATACTGACCAGATGAATACAGATGCAGAACAGATAAATCACGTGAAAACAAGCAGGGATCACTCATACCGACACCGCGGGATTTACAATCGACGTACCGGACTGAGTGACGCGCCTGACGTCACGTCTGGGGAGGCGTAATGTGATGCCGCGGCTGGTGCACGTGGTCTGTTGTTTACGTCTTCCAGGAAGGCTGGAAGTGCAGCCGGAGAGGAGGAGGAGGAGGAGGAGGAGGGTCGGTACATTGGGAAACAGCCTTCCTAGACAGAGTTACGGTTGCTCGTTATTTGGAGGAAAATAAGAAAATTAAAAATAAAAAAAAATAAGAAAAAGACCGACATTGAAGACGGGAGGATTTCGAGTTTTTCCTCCATTTCCCAGCGACCTCAACAGTACGTGTTGTTTTGTTTCGATGCTTGTGCAAGTTTAACGTGTGACCTTGTCCTTTCTTCTCTTCTTCTCAAGTTCAAGTTCAAGTCTTGTCAACAAAGCTGTTAACCCCAATTGCAGCAGCTAGCATAACTTCAGGATGCATGTAAGGCTTAATGAGAATGCTAAAGCTGTTTAGCTAAATCCGATGTTTTTAAACGTGAATGTAACTCAATTTAAACACAAACATGTTTGATTTGGCAACAGATGCTGTCTATACTGCAGTGACTAAGCTTAACATCTAAAGCTGTGTTGTGTATGTTGAGAAGTTATTGTTCTTAGTGCATGTGTTGTCTCTTAATATAAGTGATTTGTCATTTAGATGTTAATCCTTTTTTTTTTTTCAGACACAAACCAGAATGCTTCAGCTTGGCAGCTTGTTTACGCACTTTCAGGTCAGCTCCAAAGCTTCACAAAGTGCCCAAGGCCAAAGCCAGATGCACCCACAAACACTGCCTGAATTTCTACAGCATGTCAGGTAAGTACTGAGTATACATAAATCTGCACAAATGGACAAATAAATATAAAGGATCTACTTGTAATTATGAAACTGACAGTCAACGGTTTATCCTCAGGCTTGTGAAACACGCTAGTGCCATTCAGCCATTTTCTTTGGTTTTACAGCTCAACACTTTGCGCTCTACCTGTCTAACACAGAGCAGCAGACAGACAGTAAACAGCTGGTTAATGAATCTGATGTGAAGTTAGTAGAGGCTAAAGCACTCAAAAGAAGAGTTACTATTACTGTACTATACTATACATTCACCAGGAGGCTGGAAAAATAGTTCACTTTGTGCTCAAAAACAAAACTTTTAAAGTACATCTAAACTTATATTACCTTTACTGTAGGAAACTCACCGGGCTGAGAAAGGAAGATGTTTACAGCAACCTGCGTGTCCCTGATCAGTTTCAGACCACCAAAGATGACATCAACATTGTTTTCCTCACAGGTTGGTGTAAGAAAAGTATTTTTCATGACAGTGCTGCCTGTACATTTAAATTAGGAGCAAATTATTCCATAGTCATTATATTGACTCATAATTTTGGAAATTTTCCCCAGTAGTAGTATCACTACATAATATTTTTTTATGTGTGCTCATGTTGAGCTGTATAAATATATCATACACATCATCAAAGTCTATGTATTTGAGTTGGTTATCATGGCTTGCATGTTATTTCCTATGCAGTTGTTTTGTGTCTGGTTTCTAAAATAAATTTCTTTATAATATTATATCACAATTTGATTGATTATAACTCCTGAACTGGTATTTAGGTGTCTGAACTATAAGTTAAAGTAGGGAAGTAATGTTTGGACTGAGGCATCCAGGAAATAATGTAATCCCTAAACTTTCATTTAGATTAATAGTTGGTTCTTTTTTGTTTTGTTTTTTTCATAGGCCATGGGATCTTCTGTATTGATGTGAAACTCTGGAAAGGCAAAGTGTCAGCGCAAATCCAAAACTGGCATGTGCAAGTGAAAGAAGAGGACCAAAACTTTACCAATACCTGCATCGAGCAGATGGAAGATCCCCTTAGAGCTATCACGGTAAAAAGACACATACAGCTTTAAATGGCTAAGCAGCATAATAAAAAACTGAATGTCAAACTGTCTGGCATATTTAAGTCGAAGGTCTAATCGGTTGTCCAGTACATTGTTTTCATCCAAACCCCAGCCATGTTAAGAGATTATGAGTCACCATAACAATTTATATGTAAATTTCAAACACTACACTGGGGCTTCCTAAACTTCCCAAGTGGGTACTCTTCATTTGAAAGGCCATAATTATGTTCATGGATGGAGGGGGGTGGAAGCAGGCAGGTGCCTAAACACAGCTGTCACCTTATGTGCCTGGGTCTGTGAGGAGTCATTCATTTCCATCTCTATAGATGATACTCAATTTGGACAGAAGAGTCTGATGGCAAACGTACGCTGCATTATTGAAATAGTTCTACTGGAGTCGGCTCTATTAACTTCATTAATTTACACAAAGCAGATATAGCTTGACTGTGTGCTCCAAATTTAATGATGTGTAATTTCTTAAAATATGTCCAATTACACATTAAAAAGTGGACTGTTAGTTTGTGTGTCTTTAATTTCGTTATATAATCAAACCGTTGATTACTTAAACATTTTTTTATATACAAAAATTTAAATTTAACATGGCCACCAAAACTCCTTTCATGTCAAACATTTTAAAACATCTCAAAGACAAGAATCTGCACAAGAATTTAACCTAAATGCAGTCTCTGAAAATCAACATTTAAATCAGACTTATCACAGTAAATATAAGACTAAAAATCTGACCAGATAGGTCTTTTTGATAATATGGACACATTTTAGTTCAAAGGTCATTATAAACAAATGCCTTCTCCTTTAGACCAAGACAGCTAACTTACGTGGCCATTTGAAGAGGAGTGGAGTGTCCGTGCACCAAAGCCTTTTCTTCAGCAGGGTCATCTTCCTCTCCCCCGACTGTGAGCTGGAGGAGGAGCTGAGTAAGAGGAGGGAGCTGGTCTCCCACAGCCAAATAGATGACTTCCTCAGATCTTTCAGGGAGGGCTACATGGCCTGGATATCAGATGCAGTGACTCCCTCCTGGTTCTCTGGTGAGTGGGTACATTAAAGATATAGATTAATACTAAAGGAATCCAATCAGTGTTCTGTTAACTATATGTCATTTATTCATTCATTCATTCATTCATCTTCTACCACTTATCCGTTTCCGGGTCACGGGGGTTGCTGGAGCCAATCCCAGCTCACATTGTGCGAGGGCGGGGTACACCTTGGACAGTTCGCCATTCCATCGCAGGGCCAACATACAGAGATAAACAACCACTCACGCTCACACTCAGACCTACGGACAATTTAGAGTCACCAATTAACCTAAACTTGATGTCTTTGGATGGTGGGAGGAAACGGGAGCACCCGGAGGAAACCCACACAAGCACGGGGAGAACATGCCCAGGAATCAAACCTGTGACTTTCTTGTTGTGGGCCAACAGTGCCAGCCACTATTCCACCATGCTGCCCAACTATATAAATCTCCACCTTAAAATGTTATTTCCTTCTGTCACAACTGTGCTGACAGATCCTTTTTTACCCTTGTAGAGGAACCAAATGTCTCCAACTGAATCTACTTGTTTGAAGACTGTTATCACAACTATACAACTTGACTCTTGTCACAGTGCAATGAGTCCTACCGTAGAAAATGAGGCTTCTGACAGAAACGGTACCGGCTCAACTTGTGTTTTTTGCCTGCAGGTCATCTGTCGTACAGGCAGATGGAGTCAGTGCGGGAGGTCCTGAAGAGTGTGGGAACATGGGATCTGGTGCACCTACACTGTGGCAAGCAGCTGAAAGGAGACTACCAGGGCTGCCAGTACATCGCTCTCAACAGACAGGAGACGGACACACTTGAGTTTTCCAGAGTCAAGACCCTGTCAGCTGATTCACTGTGGGCCCTGCTGGGACACGCCCCTCAGGTCAGTCCACTGCACCAGCTCTGATGAGCTACCAGGACTGGGTTCTGTCTGGAAATGAGGGTTGAAAGCTCTGCAAGTGGCCCTAAATAACAATATCAAGTATCAAGGCCAATACGAGCCACGACACCAGCAGGTGGCAGTAGTATGTTATGTCCACCATTCCCCTCATGTTAGGGGAGCTGGAAAAACCACAGGTTTGATATAAGCTACAGCACATGACAGCAAACAAAGTTATTAGAAAACAATTATGTTCATGTAGAAATGTGAGGATATTACTGTGCAAAAGTCAGATTAAGTGAGTCTAAGAATCACTTTCTGAGCCAGTTAACATTCTCAAATCTGTTCATCTTTTTGATTCATATTGTTTATTGCAACAGAACAAATGTGCTTGGTTAATTGCTTAAACTGTTGTTTCCAATTGGCACTGAAGGAAGTCCTCCTTGTCATTGCAGTTTCTAAAGGATGCATATGCAGGAGTTGAATCTGGATGACTTAGACAAAATATGATTTGCACTCTCTTTACCTAAAAACACTGACTTATTTACAGACTGCTAAATGAATTTGTTGAATAAACAGAGGGAAGAGCTCTTAAGGTCCAGTGAGTGTGACCCCTGCTCAGCAGCCATTACAGATTCACACTGACTGTCAGTACCCAAACACCCTGTCTGGCCCATCCTTCCAGACTCCACTCAGGCTTTACTTTGCCCACCAACGCCACCATCCCAGCCCCCAGACTGTTGGTACTCTCCCTTCTTGCCTCCAGCTGCTGTGCATTTGATACATGACCCCACAATCATTAAGCAGTCTTCAGTGAGCCCTTTTTTTAGCCCAGGGGGACACACACGACGACAACTAAATATATTATTTCCAAAGAAATATTTCTAAATGGAGGCACTGTGAGGTGCATGATGCCTCCATATTTCAGAGAAATATGTGACTTTGAAAATATACCCTGTCTCACCCCACTTAGTTGTTTAAAATGCACACCTATTTCTTTCCATTATCAAAAAAAGAGAACAAAAAAAGATTTTTTGTTAACCTGGATCTACATCAACTCACAGATTTTAAGTTTTGCTCGTTTGGACTTGATGACTCTGTCAGCCCTTTCCTCTTTAGACGAAAAAAAAAAACCCATCCTTGCTCGTGTGTAGCAGCTGTGAGGGGAAGCTTGAGGGGGGTGGCGAAGAAATCTGATAGCTCCCCCAGGCGTATTTTCAGAGCCCAGAAATAATGCATGCTTTTGATTTGTTACTTGTAAACACAAAGGCTGGAAGATCTGCGATATGACCTACAGTTTCACTCAGGCATCTGTTTAGTTGTAAGAAGTGGCACCAGATGTATCCACAAAGCCACTATGGAGGCTCTAGGTGTGTTTTCTGTGGGCTCAGTCAATTACTCTGGAGAGAATGGGATGTCTACATGTCCCCAAAGTGGAGAATGATTGAGTAGAGTGGCTGTAATTTATTAATTATGGTCTATATTCTTAGACCACGGTTCTGGCTTCATTCAATTTGTATGGATTGAGGGGTAATTACAGAGTGTGTGTGTGTGTGTGTGGGTGGGTGGTCGGGTGAGAGAGAAAGAGATCTATTCATGTCATAATTTAAAGTGTAGGTAACTTATATTGTACATCTTCATGCCATCTTCATGTCATGTCATGTTGTCTCCTACTATTTGACTCTTTCATGAAGCTTTTGTCCCATTTTATATAATACAGCCTATTCAGGAGGAGCAGAAATGGCATCCCTGTGTTTCAAAAAAATTCAGTCAGCATTTAGAATATCTACTAATTGCATAGCTGAGAGACAACAATCGAGTTCCTCAGACCGTAACTTGACTACACTAGCC
Organism: Remorina albescens; assembly: GCA_034769265.1. NCBI lineage: Eukaryota > Metazoa > Chordata > Actinopteri > Carangiformes > Echeneidae > Remorina > Remorina albescens. The sequence continues at coordinate 5,823,642 of CM068480.1, forward strand.
TGTCAGATGATTAGTAGAAGCAAAGCCACCAAGTGTAAAGCTGCAAATTCACCGTCAACATCTCATCATCCGACAAATAATCGGGCCGCATTTACTGAGAGATACACCTCGTTTCTGTGACTGGCTTCAGATTCCAGACAGATGCAGCTTGTTAATTTAGCTCCATACTGACATTCCTCTCTGTTTGGCCATCTCCCAGGCTGCATGTGTCACAGGCCTGTAATGGACAGGCTGGTGCACTCCGTGCTTAGCACAGAAAAGGCAGAGAGGGGAGACATCAACCGCTTTGTGGTGATAATGAATGGAGGCACACAAAAGGCCAGGAGCTGGCCATTTACAAAGCCTGCAAATTCTGCTGCCTAAATAGATAATATTGGCAGCCACTGTGGCTTTTTGGTCTCTTTATTTAGAGAAAGCCAGTAAAAGAAAACACGTTGTACAAATTACGACTCATTATAAATCATTTCTAATAATCATTTGAAAGTATGGCAAAACCTCATGTTTAATGTTCAAACGAAGCAAAAAACATATGCACAGGAACAACTCAGATTGATATTTTCAGTTGCCACACATAAACTGAGAAAGTTTTTCCACCTAAAGTGCATTTTATCAGATTGTCAGTCCTGCAGAGCTCACCGCTCATCGTATTCATCAAGACCCCAGCTAAACTCGGAGGAAGGATGATGTCTAGGAGTTTAAAAGGAAAGTTTTTTTGAAGAATTTCACTGAGAAAAAGATGTATTAGTTGCACAGCATTTTTTGACAAAAATGAAAATTGTGGGGAAATTACCAGGATGTTCAGATTTCTGTAATTGCAGCATCACTCTCGAAAGGAAACTGGAATTGGAAATAATTTGCACCGGAGTGTGTGTAGGAAGCTCCAGAGGAAAGCTAACCATGCAATTACACATGAGAAGAGGGCTGCAGATTCACAAGTGTCTGTAATGAACTAGTGAAGACACCAGCACTTACACAGTGGAAGGCAATGATAAAAGCTGCCTTGTAATAGCGTGTGATTAAACTTGGTAAAATCTATTTTTTCACTCCAGCACTAAACCGCAGTGAAGAGTCCCGTGGAGAGTTTCTGCAGCTGTCAATTTGAAGATGACTCAATGTATTTCCTCCAAATTCATCACCCAGCCTGCAATACCAGTCATTTTAGAGAGCTCTTCAAGTGCTCTTTTGTTAATTTAGTTAAACATAAACTGCTAGAGGTCACGTTTTACACATTCCTACTTAATATAGGTGAAGATCGAGTTTGAGTAAATTTGAATACATGTTTAAAATAAAGCTCCAAACCATTAATATTCATTACATAATAATTTCTTTGAATGTGGAATGAGCTGTAGTTGTTCAAGACACATTGCCAATAGTTATATCTGTGATACTCGTAAATATTAAGCTTAGTATACAGTATTGTATACTATGTTGTATTATGTACAACGTAAGTATACAGACAACATTGTGTCTAGAAAGCACCAAAATCAGAAAAGTCCTTCATAACACTGAATGATGATTAAAATCAGCATTGTGATTGATATCTGTCACTATATCATATCTATATTTGACAAAACTGTATTGGCAACTATTTTGGTAATTCACGGAAATTGTCAGTCATTTCCTAAGTAAATAATTTCTGGCTTCTTTAGTTTGTCATACGTGGGGATCAGATGTTTAACTTAAAATTAGTTTTCTAAATGATAAAATGAGCGTCTCTCGTTACTTAATTTTCTTCATCAACTTTTTATAGAAACAAAGCATCAAAAAATGAAATTAAAATAGTCATTCGTTTCAGACCTAATGAGATTAATGATATCATTATACTTAAAGTTGTTTCAAAATAATATTATATTATTACCTATGCAATGGCATATTTACGATTTCTCTTTGACTTCATTCAGTTTGGCATGAAATGCTTGATTTAATATGGACTTTAACCTTTTTTCTTCAGTGACCAGTTAAGCTATTTGTTCATTTTGTCTCACTCTTTGTTTTGGGGATTCAGGATATTCCAGTGATCCCCACAGTATAGGTTATACGCTGTGATCAATAGGAATTCATGAATAATGAAGAGGCGCAGTGGAGCAGAGACACTTAATTACAGTTTCAAAAGCCATTCTCATTAATTGAGGAGAATAAAGGTGGTGAAGTGGACCGGATGGCAACGTGTACAATGTTTCATCTGTGACCTTCTATTTATCATTATGTTTTTTATTGTTATTTGTATACAGTGAGCCTCTCAGTGATAACTAAAAAACAACAGCTGTCAATTGGTGAGTTCTCGCTGTTTGCTCAAATTGGAACATTTTTGTGTTTGCCATTTACCATTATAGTTTATTTGATATGTTTGATCCATATCCTCTGACCACCTGTGAGCAGACTATCGTTCTTTTAATGTAAAGGCTAATAGGCTGCATATCCAGACAGTGTGTGGCCGCTGTGTGCAGCAGATACAGTATATAATTGACAGCCCTGCCATCTGTTACAGTTACGTGAAATTATGGATAAACTAGTTAACAGACACTTTGGCCCATTGTCTGTTGTTTTGATAATCACCCTTAATAACGGACGGCATCAATATGGTCTTTAAACCTGATTTGGGAGTTAATGGAGTCAGATGGGGGCAGTCAGTGTATGTTCTGGGGGTAATGCTGTTAAAGATGTTCGTAAAGAGCAAATTAAATCAGTCATAGATTGTGCCCTCTCAAGTCAGCCAGACAACCAGACCCATTGAGGAGAAAAAGGAGGGGGATTCATATTTTAACCTCTCGCAGAAAATGCACTTATGTGGATGGAAATAAAGTCAAAGCTGGGTGAATGGATGTAAATGGTTATTGCCAAGAGTCTAATGGCTTCCTGTTAGCTGAGGCAGTTTGTTGGGAAGTGGAGCTGTAGCTATTCAGAACTTAACCAGTAATTTTTTTTTTTGCAGTCATGGCTTTAGACAAATGTAGTTACAGTCATAGACGGTAATGTAGCCAAAGCAAAGTTTTGGCATTTTAATGGACAGTCCAGAACTGGAGCACAGTAGAGCTCAGCTATGATGTTTCAGTATTTCATGGAGGAGGAATTATCGTGACGCTTCGAGCAAGCAGCTACTGAACTGATGCCGATCTGGGGTTTCATTTACTCTCCTCCGGCCCTGAAACAATTAGTAGATGAATTAATTAGCGGGTCAACAGAAACCTATTTAATATGTTAATTAACATCGCATTGGAAAATGAACATTCACTGGTTCATTGTATATTGAATATCTGTGATTGCTAGTTGTGCAAATTACAATGACATTTTATTACACCAATAATTAGTTAATTAATAAAAAAATAAATTGAGGGATTATACTATTAAATTGTATACTGTTACTGAGTAATTCATTTGGAAAATAACCTTTTGTTTCAAATAATGAAACAAGATACATTTTTTGCATCTCTGATGCATCACTTATATATTTTGCAAATTGAACGCATTAATGTGGTTTAAAAAAAAAGTCAAAACTGATCACTAATAAATGAATATTATGATGAACATATATTTGTTTCACTTGTTGAAAGTTTGGACTCTCATCTCAAACCACACAGTGTTAGCCTAATTGGCTCGTAACATTCAGCCAAAACGACAGCAAAACACTTTTGGGCTGATTGCATCGCGTTTGGCTCGTTAACAAAGATGACAGAGGTGTGTTTCTCAGTGTTCCTCCCCATCTGTGTCTGGTGAGACATGGTGCGGAACAAAGAGCCCGTCGTCTGAGGCTGGTGTGGCGTTACACTCACTCAGAGTTCACCTGAAACACTGCACTCATGGCTCCAGGTAACAGCCCAGGTAACAGGCTGACTGATACCCCGCCGGGATTCTTGTGACTTTATCGGGAAAGAATCTGACAATGGCAATACACACAAGTGGTGACACGTCTCTCCCCAATTACACAGTTATCATTACTCAGGTTCATCACATCTGTCAAGCCGTCAATGACAAAAAAAATTGCACGTATCCCAAATATATATCAGATGATCTACAGTGCAAAGTATGTAGAGCACAGAGTTTTAGAAAGTTTCAATTAAAGGAAGTAATTTGGGATCACTACAAAAAACTGGCTGAGTATCTGTGCCGTAAATTTCCCCAGAGGTAGACGATAAGGAAACCAGTGAAGGCTGTTATCAGCTATCTGTGAGGTTTCCTTCTTTAGAAGGATTTTGGAGAATGAGCCACTGTCTTGAATTTAAGAGGGTAAAAGGTGAACAGTGATCCAGAGGATTTATGATTGTTAGCAGACGGTAAATAAGAGCACGGAGATGGTGTCGTTGAAATGTGAGGAGTGATGTCATTCACATGGCCGAACGTGAGAGGCTGAACAGGGGTAGACACCGTTAGGTGAGCTCTCAGCCCTTTGTGTGACACCCAACCTTAGCCCCAAGGGTCCTATCCTCCCCATGAAGGGCTAAACACACACACAGACACACACATAGGCCTGTCTGTGCTTGAAATAGTAATGATGCTCGTACACTTGTGACAATTCACAGTCAAAAGTATGATGCTTCTCGCAACTATCCATCAATCCATGGCTTTTTGAGGGCCGTGGAGCTGTGACATTTTGCTTTTCATCTCAAATGCAGGATGCAGATTGCACTTTAAGCAACATATTTTCATGCCAGCTGGTCCTTCGCGCTCTGTTCTACTGTAAATAAGATGCCGTATCGTCTTCACCCTCAGTCACTTGCCTCAAGTGGCTGAAAGGGTAACATGTAGTGACAGTTCCTGTACCTGACACGTCGTCTGTATAAAACAACACCTGGCGGGCAGGTAGTCTAGACCACACAGAGCTCCCTTCTTTGATTTGAGACCGAAGACTGCAGCATCCTTCTTTTATTGAAAATCTAAATTAATGCAAAGGAGACACGTTTTGGTGCTTTTTCTTTTTTCTTTTTTTTAATATACAGTTTATTTATAGAATCTAGCTACACTGCTCGGCCATAGGACAACCTAATTATTGTCCAATGAATTGTTGCCATTCCCAATAATTTAATATCTTAATATTATATTAAATTCAAAACTTTTTAATATCTGGTGTCCAGATGTTTGACAAAATGGTTGTCTACTGTGGTTATTTCCATGTTGATTTCTGAACATTTTCTGTTCTTAAAAAAACATTTTGTTTATTTATTTTGCAGCATTGATGCTGGTAAATGCTTCTTGGATGTTTACCTGCATTGGCAGCATGTATGTTTTATTGCCTCTCGCGCTGCCCTTGATACATAAAATGAATAGTTTTTTTGCTAATGACCGGCCCAAACCAGCATTGTCTCTGTGCCTCCGGCAGCAACACCAAGATGGGAGTACTCAACTTTAGCTCCGCTAAATTAGTTAATTGCTGATTACCAACTATTACGTTTGGCCATGATTACTTTGAATAATTCCTCTCTGATGTCTTTGTGTTGGTTTATATGCCTCTCTGCCACCAGCTGTCATGAAGCTATTTTTCATGCATCCCAAATTAATAGACACTCACTCACTCTGAAGTGTCTGATGCTATTGTAATACGAGCCATGTGGCGTTTGGCCAAGGCTGCAATATAAGACACAATTGTTGAGTTTTTCTCTCTCTTTTGCCCTGTTTTAATGCACACTAATAAGTAAGTAAATGGTGGAAAGATGTGTGTCTGAAATAGCAGAGGCCTTTGTTGCAGATAATTAGGTTAGCAGCAAGAGTGTGCAGGTGTTGTGTGCTTGTGTTGTGTTATCGACTTGCTCATATTCGGAGGCTGTCAGGGGTGTCGCACTTCCCATCAGCCCCAAAGCTCACCAACCTCTTCACTATTAAAATGATCACTTTCAATAGCAGACAAAGGAAAAAGGGAACATATCTAGTGCAGGGTATTTTCCCCACCTCTAATGCTTATCTGCCTTTTGATGTCGGCGTAATAAAAGGCCTATTGGGCTTCCACAATGACCTGCAAAATGGACAAGGGCCGATATACTGGGCCCTGACTGTCGCTACCATTAACTAAAAGGCCCAGACATTATGGAGAGCCAGGGATGAAAGAACATGGAAAAAAATAATAATTGAAAAATTGCCTAATACTAAAGTGAAAGAAAATGGAACTGTGAAAAGGCACTGTAGTATTCTGTTATCCCCTGTAAATGCAGCCAAACAAGAGATGTGGCGAGGCATTCTTTTTGAAATGGATGTGGTTCAGTTACCTGCATGTCTAAATCTAGTTAGGCTTCCATTGTCAAGCTCAAACATAACAGGCAGTTTTGATGTAGTGTTAAAGCGTATTATGCCCTACAACCTACATAAAATCAAGAGAGGTATGACTCCATTCAAGATGTGGAGGGGAATTAAAATAAAAAACTCACAGGGAGAACGAGGTTAATTTAATATTTATTCTTTTTCAGACTGTCGTTGGATCATTCTTCCATCAGCTTTTCCCACAGTATTTTTACACAGAATAAGCAAAGGTTTTGTTTTTTTTTTAGTTGTTGGGTTTTTTTTTTTCATTCAACATATAATTGCTTTCTAAATAATATCTAAATATTATCTTCAAATAAAATGAGAGCTGATTTGAAAGCTGAATATTACAGACATGCTCAAACTATAATTGACCTTATCAATAGGCAGCACCCCCCCCCCCCCCCCCCCCCCCCCAAAAAAAAAATCAGTCTATTGAACAATTAGTCAAAATTTATCAGCAAAAATTTAGACAATTCAGTGTTTCAGGCACTTAAAAAAAACATACCTGTAACATTTTCTGTGTTATTTGAAGGGGTTCCATTTGAATATACCAGTCAGACTGAAATAGAGCCACTGAGCTCAAACAACTGTTCTCTTTAATCTTCTTAGTTTTAAAATCAGTAAATCTATACTTTGGGTCAAAATGGAACTCTAGCTTGACTGGATTATTTTAATTTTAATAATTTTTTTTAACCTATGATTCATCCCAGTCCCTCTTTTACCAAGTGGTATCAGTAGGTTTATATTAGTTTGTCAATCTACAGGTCCATTGATGAGGCAACAGCTTGTAAATGTTTAGTCAAAGGTGAAAGTCATGAGTGTCTGTTAAACTCATACCAGAAGTCAGAAGGTCTGCGTCCATGAAAGTCCATGAAAAGCATTTTCTTTTCAGGCTCTTGGAGACCAGAGGTTTCTGAATAAATTCTCTCTAACACTCTCTAACCCTAATCGTGTGGGTTTTCTGTTTCTGTTTCTCTGTCCAACTCTGCAGGTAACAGTTAAAATGTATAAGCGCGGTTCTCATGGCTGGCTGGGTAAATCCCTGAGCGCCACTACCACCATCCCATCCAACACCTTTGTCATCTTCAGGATCAGTGGGGAGGACGCGGAGGCCAAAATCCCAGCAAACACCATTCAAAGCATCACGCTCAGCATATGACTGCGTGTACGGTACGGCAATAAAGAAACGTTCATTAGCTTTTTTCTTAATTCAAGCTTAATTACATTTTCACTGAGTGCCTTTAACTATGTCTTGTTTGTACTTGTTATAATATTAGTACAAGTTCTGAATGATTTTGTGAGCATTTATTGAGGGGAAAAAAGAAAAGGCGCCATTTGCCAGTTTTCCAGATTGCCTGATCCTCAGTGGCAATATTATGTTAATGAAGATGGTTTCAGACAATTAGCCTGATTAACTTTCTCTTGTTTTGAATTTCTAGGGCTAGCCCGCACTTTACTCTAGCCATTAATTAATCATTATTTTAGCTGATTGTGTCACGTCAGTTCAGGATTTAAGTGTTTTTAATGTGTTAATTGTGGCAGTTAAAAACCGGTGGCCTCCAGTCCGATGAGGGCCGAGCATGTGGCTGTCTCTGCGGGTTTAATGGGAAGTGATTTATGGTCTGTTTAGACGGTGTAACTGTAAGGTGCTTTATTAATATGCTCTACAGCACAAAGGAGACGATAACGTTTTCAAGAGCGCACAGGCGCAGCCGCCAGCGCCATTCATAACTGTGTCTGAGTCTCTTTCCATCAGTTACCGGGCTTACACAGCTGCGCTAACAGCTAGCAATTGTATTTTCTGGGCCTGGTTGTGGCCAAAATGAAGTTATTTCCATCAAGATATCAGTGCCTTTAGCTAATGCAGTGAAGAGAGCTCTCCATGTTGATGGTATCTCTTTTGCATGGCATCTCTCTACCTGAAACATCATTACACTGTACTCAAGCTCCTCACGTTTTCAGAATGTCTGTTTACTGTTTCACCTGAGGGAGGGACAGATCGTTGGTAGCCGTGTAGTTTTTCGGACATGTCGGTCTACATTGCTTGAATTTCTTAGTGGTTCTCATGAATTCATTGTCTTTGCACTCTTTAGTGCAAAGACAATGAACACTAAAGACTAAATACTAAAGAGTGTCCTCAGGAACAGCTCTCTCCACAGCACTTGACAAACAGTACTTGCCACATTATTTGATGTCATGAGAAGTAAAATTACTTTGTATAATTCTTTAAGTGGTAGGTGCATGCGGGTATTATTGTATTTTTTTATTTTATTGATAACTTTTTCAAGATGTCAAGCACTTTCAACATCAAACCAACTTAAGACACATGATTGCCAAGCTTACTTTTAAGTTGATTGATTTAAGCATGGTGGTTTTATTCTTTAGTGTGCTTTTTCAGCCATGTTTCTACGTTTACATGTATTTGTATTAGCTAGTCTCTTAATAAACTGATTAAACGATTCAAGGCTTCTCGTAATGATTACCAAGGTTTTGTGCAAGGCCACTTCGCTCCTGTTTCTGTCTGTCGGATATGCTTGGTGCAAATTAGCTTTAATATTTGTTCATTTGTCAGGAGGTTCATAAAGTTTCTTCTGAGTTTCATATGGGAGATGAAGGGCATGCATCATCAGCTCTGCTGTCTGAGAGCATGCAGGACGTCTCCGGCGTGGTAAAAGACTGAAGATTAGGAATGGATGATTGGCCACAGGGACAAAGCGAGCTCTGTTGGGAGGCCTGGTGGTGAGGGAGGAGGGGAGGGGTGGGGGGGTCTGAGCGGAAATGGACATGGAGATCAGACCAGAACATAGTGTGACAAGGTAACAAGGTAAACTGATCCAGGCTGCAATTCCTCTGGAAACTGAATCAATAAGGGTTCTGTCATGGAAATCCTCCCGGATATCGAGTTTAAGTGACTCCATAGTAGAACGCAATCAGTTGCAAATACAGTAATATAGTTTGTTTTGCAGTAAACATGTACGTCATGCAGTCTGGGGAGAGGTAGAAGCCAGCCCAACAGGAGAGTCTATATTTTGTCCAGTACAAAGTCTTGGTGAGCTTGTGCTTATAGTAAGCAAAGACCTCAAAGTCTTGACCCAAAAAAAAGGCCAGCTGTCCAAATCTGACCTGTGGCCTTTCTGCACGGACCCCAGGGTTGTCAGGTCAGGTGTCTGGTCTGACCTCTCCTTTGTGAAGGACATGGAACTGCAGACCGGCCTGCACATGATGGACAGGTCACTGTTGAATGGCATATGTGGAGGAATGAGCCACTGTCTGAGCCACAGCCATTCAGCTGGAAATCCTGCACCACAGTGCTGCAGTCATATGGGTCAGTACCCGAGGACATTAACTGTTTTCCCCTCTCCAAAATGTTTGCAACACTTCCTTTCACCTACTCAGGTGAACAAATTCAGCAAATGGTTTGACCCCAATACGTGAGCCTCCCTCATTTTCTGTGATTTTGCTGCTTCAACTCAAAGCTTTGGACCAGGCGGGGGTCAAGATCCCCTTTTTAACTGTAATATTTTCTGAGACGCATTCTGTTTCATCTGTAAAGGGTCCTAGAGATGCGGTTGTGTTGTAGATGTGTGTAACCCCACGAGAAAAGCTGTGTTTACTATAAGTGGGGAAAGACTCTACACTCCCATTGTGCCCCGATATGAACACAATGCAAATGCCTGAAACTCTCTGTGGGCTAATATTCACTCTCTGAACTTCACTTTGCTTCTACATCTCTCAGCTCAGCTTAAAATTCATCAAGTATTGATCCTGAATATAAATTTAAAGGGACTTTCCTCAAGTGTTCTCTTTGGTCACACATGTTTCTCACCAGGTGCAGGTGGTGATGATTGCCCTTCGAAAGTCATTGTTGTGTTCACAAGAGCTTATAATACGACATCTTCAGGGCAGAGAGGCCACACTGAGTGACTGTTGGAAAGGGATGGGCTGGGAGGGGGCTTGCTGTTTGGCATTCTGACCCCAGTTTGAAGAAAAGACGTGATAGCAAACAAAGTTAACACTGGCGTTGCTTTCCACGCTATGAGGCAGCTCTTTGTGCACAAAGGAATCCCTGTGTAACAATGGTGTATGACCTTAAAAGGGTTATTTGTAAGTTATGCTACTGCCACATAGCCAGTCTTAACTTCAACCAGCTGCTTACTTCTCCATATAGAGGAAACGTTGCAAGTTCAGCATCAAATTCAGGAAGCATCAGTTCATTCAAAGTTTAAAAAAAACCCCCAAATGTTCATTTTGAGATGTCCACCTTCAAAATTAGAAATCTGAAAAGGAAGAATTAACTCGCTGATGCTCACAAGCAAGTTAGTTTGGGAACCAGCAGCATGCAGCAGTTAGAGCTCTTTGAAATAATATAATTATCTAAATATACAGAACCTGTGGAGCAAAACAAAACAAAAAAAAAAAAAAATCCCGAAAACACAGACAGTAACTGAATTTCACCTAAAATATAACTACATGCTATTCCCCCAAGACCTTCCTTTTCAGCTGTATTTATATAAAACTGGTGTATCTGGGGGTTAAGAGTGCTTGTGTGTGTGGGGGGGAGCTGTGCACCACTGTGATAGCAGGAAAAATCTTTTAAAGCATTTCATAATAGGATAGAGTGTAATTGTGGTGAAAATGTAACTATGTGCTACATTTTGCGGGCTTTTATACAACTACAGCAATGTGATGATGAAAGGAGTGAGGGTCCTCCCGCTAATGCCCACCAACCTCCATTCTGTGACCACTACTTTACAGGACGGCAACAAAGCTTTCAGAGTGTGAAAGCAGCAGGATTCATAAGAGACTAAATGTTTTTCCACTTCTTGCTCATGTTCGAAAATTAAGTAGGGTACTCAGAGGTATCATCAAGACATTGCTACGTGTTAGGTTTTTTTTTTTTTTTTAATACATTGCAGTGGTCACCAAATTAAAGGGAAGATCTTTCAATTGTGTTTTCATAAAAAAAAAAAAAAAAGCGCTTAAGTGCAATGACAGACGGGGGGGGCTGCAGAAATTAGTTTTTTTTTTTTCTCTCTCTCTCTCTCCTTAAACAACTCTCAAAAGCACCACAGTTGTAAAAACCTACAGGACAACAAAAGGCATACAAGAATGAATGAAATGAAGCTTCCTTGCCAATTACTGTTGCGAACATGGCTGCGCTGGGGCTTTTTGTGCTTCACACAAGCAGCCTTCTCTCCCCCTGTCCCCAGCTATTGAGAGGGATACATTAGCCATGCGGGATGGATGCAGTGGAGCAGAGTGTTCGCAGTCATACTGCTCACTTCACCCCCAGTGTTACAGATCTCTCTTATGACTTCACACACAGTGTTCGCACAGATTGTGATTTTTTTTCTTCTTCTTCTTTTCCTTTTATGTGATTTTCTACCTCCTTTCTAACATTCAAAATCCAGACATGGAAAATATATGCTCACATTTTTTCCCTTTATGAATCGAAAAGAGAAATCGCGTTTGGTTAAAGTTAAAATTAACCTGTGTGATCTTGCTCTTACTTTAAGGAGTCCCGCCACCATTTTCATCCCCTAAATAATGTTTTTTTCTCTTTTCCCAAGCCAATTTTTCCACTGTTAATATTTTTCCAGAGGTAATCATGGTTTTGGTCACAAGATCTCTTGAAAGTCTGATTAAATTTGAATTTATTTAGTTTAAAATCGCAGTTCAGTCACTATATTTCAGTTATAGTTAGAATATGTGTAAATGTGGTCATTTAACTGGCGTTAAAATATTGTTAAAGTTTTAGTGATAACCAAAAGCAGCTCTACTTTCAATCAAATTTTGTTCCATTTTCACCTTGACATGCTTGGCCCTTCTAATGTGTGCTGAACTGCAGCAGTATCTAATGTTTTATTGTATTTATTTTATGCACATGCCTCCACCTGGACCACCTCGCTGAATGAGAACCTCTTTATTTTGATGACAATCCCAGCAGCCTCTGCAGGGCCGCAGCGTTGTATGGGTAAATGTGCCTGTGACAACTATTAGCAAGGTTAATGCTGCGGATGACAACATCCATCATTCGGTTTCATTAGCGTTGTCCCCTGACCTGTTCCACATAATGTTGTCAAATGTGTCAGCTGCCAGATTATTGGGAGGTATGATGGTCAATAGATGAATAGGAGTGAGCTGTGTGCAGCGTTGCTGGCTGCAGAAGAAACCTCCATCCAGCATTCTGCTGCCTGCCTGCCACATATCTGAAAAAACAAACAAATGGACCAGCCTGAGGCAAGAGCCATCAATAATAATATAATGTGTGGATGATGATGAATTAGAGCCAGACTTCTCAATGCACCGCCGTTCTAAGCGTAGAAAACATCACTGGCTAAATGCATTGATCTCTGCATTCACATTAGTTTGCTTAATCTGCATTTGAGTCGACGGGTCAACACTCTGTTTCACTTCACTGAATTCCCAAAAATTAATCATGTCCAATAATCAAAAAACTGTTTATGAAAGCACCTCCTTTTTGTGTTATTGATTCGGCTCTATAATGCACTGTAGTCACTGATCACTCAGACAGAATGCACTTTGGAAATGACAAATGTATTTCATATTCGATAACATGGATTTTTCCCTGCATATGCACTTTAATTTTTAAAGTAATGTTTTCTTTCGCTTATATCTATGCATTTCCTGATTTTAAGTCTGTTTGTAGAGTCTTTTGGAAGCTGAATTTGCAAAATGCTCAATAAATACAGTTAAATTTAACTCCAGAGGCTTCAGGCAACCTTATTTCAAATGTGAGAGCCTTTCACCTTCAGACCTTGATCTGTTCGGGTTGCACTTTTATATCTGTGCTCATTTTATGATCGCATTTTTTAAAAGATGCATTCAATGGCTCCCTAAAATCCTACTGTCCTCCTTACAGGCTACATATTATCTACAGTTCTCAAACAATGTGGCCGTCAACCTACATAAACGTCCATGGTTTCGTACTTAAACTATGTAATATTACACAACACAGAGAAAGCTAATAGCAGAAAACAGCTCCGAGCAGCTTCACTTCACCCGTGGTGTCACTTAAGACTCATGAGATCCCAATGGCCCACAACTGCTCCTACAATAGTGCTGGTGTGAATGTCCCTGTGCACTGAAGACTGCCACCAGATCACAGTGTCTTGACCTAAATGTCACAGGGCAACCATGTTTTTCATGTTTGTTGTTGTTATATGAGAAATAAAATGACTGACAACAGCGAGGAAACGGCTCGTATTGATCCGTGTGCCACAGCTAATATTCCTGTAACTAGACAACCTGGAGCTAAGCTGTACATGAGCACTTGGTATTCACTAGTCCATCAGCCGTGTCCTCTGTTTTTCAAAAGAGCAACAATGTGACACCAACGCTTAATTGGCTCATAATAGTTGGCTTGAAATTATATTCTTCGGGGGATTTTGCCAATAACATCTAATAATGCAGGTTGAAATGGATACAAGGAGTCAGTTAAATCTTGCCCGCAGTCACTCAGAGGCACACAGGGAACTTGAGCCTCAAAGATGTGGTGCATTAGTTCTGCTAAGATAACTGTGAATGCTAATTGCGGGAAGGACAAACTGTAACCCTTGCCCTGCGGCCATGAACCCATTAAAAAACACAGAGGGTTTCATGGGCAGGCCCGTGTACAATGACGCTGGCCTGAAAAGCCCTGCAATCTGATTTTGGTTTAAATGGGGATATCCAAAGTCCCCCATGGGATCTGCCCCTGATGTATTATTTTTGAGTGCATAAAGAAAACAGCCTGTCACACCAAAGCTGACCGCAAATCATCAGCACAATGGAGCACGTTCTGTGTTTTCAAGTGGGCTACGTTGTGCGACTCAGTCTCAGTTCTCACAGAGCCTGACAGGCGGCTCTCTTTAGGACAGAGATCAGTTTAAGTGCTTGTGGTTTCACCCCTGAAGGAAAGTGACAACCCAGTCATGGTCCAATATGACACCTTATACTTGAAGAGTGGCCATTAGTAGGAAACCTCAACTACTGTCTCTCACCTTGAACACCAGTCAAAGCCTGAATAAATCAGTACAGCTGAAATAACTTGTCTGGGTCAGGAAAGTGAAGTCAATTAAAAAAGAAAAAAACTGTTGTGAGTTTTCTCGTTCACCTCTCTGGAGCTCTGGTGCCCGTGGCCATACATTTTCAAACATGACCCCAGACGCACCGACTGACCCTTTCTCTTTATATATTCATTCATCAGTTTGACAGCTGGCATGAAAGCTCATTTGACAGCTGCACTTTTCACTCCTCTAAAGCCCAAATTTACTTTTGATGGCCGACTGTAATCTGAGTTCTTAATATCATACATTCTTTCATACAAAGTCTCAAATATCAGCGCAGGCTTGATTTAGAAACACCAATGTCACACGATTCATTATCAAATGATCATTCCACAACTACAGGCCAGGGAGCCAAAATGGCACCTCAAGCCCAAAAACTGTGACCCCGTTGTCACACCCACAGATGTTTGACTTACTACAGTCCAGCTCCAGGGCGAGTCTCCTTCCCCAGTCAGCCCCCTGCTGCTGACCTGCCAAGCGTGTGAGGAGATGGATGGCTGAGTGTGAAACCCAGCAGTGGTTTACATGGCCTTGAGCGTCCAATTAGGCTCTGATGTAACTACAGTGCTCTCCAGAAGATGCAGTCTTGACCACCAAAGCTCTTTAAAAGCCCTCCCCCTGTGGTAGGGGGCAGTTTGGAGTGTAGGTGCTGGGCCACAGCCACATCCAGCCAAAAGGGGAAGGTTTTATTTACTGGCAATGGGATACCAAGTCTTTAGTGGTCATGACCAGGATCTGGATTTAGCTGACTCTGATGGCTGCTAACAAATTAGGTTTGTGAGTGAATAATTTTCCTGATGTTTGTTTGTTTCATTCAAAATACAAAGAATTTCCACTTTACTTAAAGTAAGAAAAGCATCATATTTTCACCTTTGAGAAACTGGACACTTTAAAAAGATTTTTCTTTTGTTTAAATAGTTGACTATGATGATGTTCCGCCAGGCAAAGGCCACTTAAAACAGTTGGTGAGCTTCAGAGTTCCTGGTAGGTGGATTGTAACCTGATGTTACCCAGCTGGCTGCTTAGCTGATGATAATATTTAATAATATTTTCTTAATTTCCTCAAGAAATTTCCTAAAATGTCCCTGACATTTCACTGATAGATCTTTGTGTGGATGCTCTGCAGCTCTGCCGGACTGTGCACCGAGGCGATTTCCTGTTTATTTAAAAGCAGCAGATGTAAACTAATAAGTTATCACAAAGAGCTACGGAACTGCCGCCATAGATAGAAATCTGTTCAACACCACTTTCACGGAAGCATCTTCCAGCATTTGAAAGCTAAGCAGAAATAAAATATGATGCATAGCTCTTTATATATATATATAAAATTTACTGAACAAACTGCGTGATGTCATTGTGTTAGCGTCTTCATTCCTGGTCTGCAGTATTTGGCTGCGAAACAGAAGACACTAGAATATAGAATTCTGTCAATATTTTCCATGCACATCATGTGATTTCCCCGTTTCTCCACAGATCATGAAGGACGGTATCACCAGCTTGATATAATATTAGAAGCCGGTCTTGCGAGATAAGGTGTCTGGTTGAAGGTCATTCGTGCCCTCTTGAGTGAACATAAGAGCCTTTTGTGGTTGGGTTAAATGCACCTGACAGGCTGTTGGAGCACAATCACCCATTTTAATTGTCATGTAACGGTTTCATGTAGAGCCAAACTGTCTGCAACACTTCAGAGCACGGAAACCGGAGCCTGGCCACACAAACACAAATGTGGTTAACTGTCCGTTTGGTGTAGTAACTTAAAATAAACAACTAAACACACAAACAGAAGAGAGCTCTATCGAGGCAGACTTGGATGAAGATGCTGACAGATAATGCAATTCGTCAAATTATGGGCCTTAATAAATCCTTTGAGTTGCTGAACAAGACTGGTAATTCTTTGCAAACTGTGTCTAGGGCCCCAAAACATTGATTGGTTTAATGCAATTAACAAATTGGCAGCTAAATTACTTTCGCTTGTAAAATAGCTGTCCAATACAGACAAGGAACCCTTAACAGTTTTAAAGCATGCTCAAAAAACTCAATTTTCCAATTTAGCGGAAGCCAAAGATGACAGGAAACATGGTAATTCACAGTAGGCCCAACAAGAAACCCCCTGGCCATTCTACATCTGCTTCATAAGAAATAATTATGTCCCAAAACGAATGTCATTTCATATTAAGCTGCAATTGTAACCCAGCGTCAAAGACAGACTCATTTTCAACAATCATGGGAATTAGTTACATCATTTAACCAAAGCGAACTAATCATTTCCAGGATACCGCAGCAGCAGATAGACCCATTAGAAAAAAATTGGGGCTCTTAAATAGAATAATTGACATCTATATCTTCTCTGCTGCTGTGTCTGAAGGGCCTCAGAAATTACATTAGTTGCAACTGAGAATCTGAACTGAGGGAAAAAGACACCACTTAGACTCAGTGCAGGACACCGCTGTGTTCACTGTTCCCATTCCTACGATACAAAGTGCTGCATTAAAAAGGCCTGTGCTGCATCAGACTGTCAGCAGTCTAACAACTTGGAAAAGTGCAGCAAATCAATTCTGCAGTAATAATAATAAAAAAAAAAGGTAAGAGTCCACCTAAACATTTTAACGATCTACTTTTATCTCCCATATTCATAAAATTACACAAATGTTAATTTTTTTTTTTTTTGCTCTGTAATTCTCAAGAGAGTTAGAAAAAAAACACCATGGTACTGAAACCATAAAGATGAACAGGACACAGGACAGCAGCACGTCTCAGTGGTCACACAAGAATTGACCAAGGAGGTCTATAAGTGAGCCCCCCCCAAGTCCGACAGGTGCAGGAAGGTCATCCAGTTTAGTGGTTTTCTTCCAATTTCCCCCAGTAATAAAGCAGGATCTGGTTTAGGCCACAGACCTTTGATGTCTATCAGCAAAGGTCATTGTCTGGGGGCAAGTGGAGCCCTCGGCAAGACGAGTGGATCATCACTTTCCCTCAACACATCATCAAGAGAAGAACCTCTTCTGCCCTGATGCATTCCTGGCATTTCTCAGGTTTTCTTCCGCAGGTAGAAAATGTGACAAATGATTGAGTATGAACCAACTTGGTCAAAATTTTCATTTAATTGTCATAAAGCTTGCGTGTTTTGAAAAACTGATCCAAAGCCAGCTTGAGTGTCGGGTTAAAAACTAGCTCCATCTTAAAGAGATGGCAAAAATGATCAGAAAATCCAGTCATGTTTGGTGACCATGCAAAAAAACTGCCATGAAGGTGTATAAATTGTTAAACAACATCTGGTTGTCAGAACATGAAACAATGAAATATTCAACAAGAGCTAGAAAGAAAAGAAGATTTTAACAAACATTACTTACAAAATAAGGAAAACAGCTGTACTGGAATGAAAAGAAATGACAAAACGTAGTAGTAATGATACACTGGATGCCAGCAGATAACCCAAAGGTGGTAAAGGCTTGATACGCAGAGGGAGCCATTCCAGAGTGGACTTAGGTTGACCTGTGAACCAAAAACAGAAGAAAGCAGATTCAATCAACTAAAGAGTATCACCGAGCCAGCACATGTAAAGGAAAATGATATCCTACTCATTACACTCTGTATTTATGACTGAAGTTCAACACACTGTGCAAAAGCATCAATTATTTAACAAATCTTGTTGTTGCTCTTAATTAACCTGTTAAAGTTGTCTTCTTGTGGCTTAACACTTGAGTCTAAACGCCACACTGTGTGTACTATTTTGACTGCTGCTACTGATTCACATAGAGGATACTGTATTTCAATACTACACAAATGGCAACAATTTTTAAAATCTGGTTGCGACAAATTACTTAAAGCACTCATGTTTCCAGTTTCATGAAGGTAGTATTTTTGGCTATAGTAATGGATTACGTTGTACAGTGGGTTTCTTTTCATCTCAACACTGGGTGTATTAGGTGGACAGAAGCAGACTGGTGGAGGATTTTCAAGTTCTCATCTATGTATCTTTCAACTGTCAACGGATATTGAAAAGTGGATGGACAGAGATACAGATCAGCATATGCTGCAGCTGGACGCGCTTCTTGTAAATACAGCTGCTTGTGGATTCAGTGAGTAGCAAAAACTGGCGTAGTATGCATTACTGGGGACCACAGTGGTGAAGAGGACTCACTTGGGTTTGGTCTCGGCATCTGTAACTTGGCGGATGAAAATGGCATCCTCTGGGTGGCTGATGTCTCCCTTCTCATGCATGTAGGAAGAGGCGATAGCGAGCATGGTGCCATCGTTATTGAAGGCGAGCGAGGCGATGCTGGTCGGGTAACGGTGGAACTGACACAAACGCTTCTTGTTGAATGGGTCCCAGATGTTCACAAAGCCATCTGAGCCACCTGGTGGAAGGAGAGCCTCAAGGTCAATGTCAAAAGACTTGGGCTGTGTTACTGCTGAGATATGGATCTGTAATAACAGTGTGTTCCACATGTAACCTTGGCAGATGAATACTAAAAGGGTCACAGGTAAATTTATGAGATTTGTAATAACTAATTGCAATTAATTATAGAAACAAACTAAACATTTGCTTTTACTCCATGTACCAACTAGTCAAGCATACCTGTGGCAAAGGTGTTATGAACACTGTGAAATGAGATTGCATTGACAGGATAAACGTGCTCAATTCCTTCCTCCTTGAGCCTGTGGCACTTGAAAGCGTACTTCTTTTTCTGAACCTCCTGGCTTGGGTCCAGGTACTCCACAGCTACACGTCCCTCGATTGAACTTAAGACGTACCCCTTAAGCCAGAAAATATAATATTACCATCCAATCTCTTTACATTAACATGGGAAACTGTATTTATAACACAATATCCTTCTAGGAGGAAAAGACAAGTTACCCAGTTTTAGTTCTGTATCCTTAATCAGAAATGCATATATTTTAATTGATGACAAGTGAGTTGTAATGAAAAGTGTACCTGTTTGTTAGGGAAGGCTCGAATGCAACGAGTCTGATACTTGAGGCTGGACTCTCTTCTTTGCTGTACATAGCCCATGTTTCTTAAATCCCAGACCAGGACTCGTCTTCCAGCTGTGCCAACTATTAGCCTATCTCCAGCCACAGACAGGGTATACACCTGTCAAAGATATGAGATACATATAACTGACAAGTCTCATGTCATTCAAAGGAAAAAAAAATAATTGAAAATAAATAAAGAAATGCAAGAAATAAAAGAAAAGGACTTCCACAGATACTGAAATTGTGACATGAATAACAATTATAGTATGAGCATTTAATTTGGAGTTAATGGAAACAAATCTGAAAATTTTGAGATTTTTTTTTGTCTGGCTCTTGTATCTAACAAGCATGTTCCCTTATACTTCAATGCACCACAACTCTTCATTTATGGTGTGTTGTGACACATTTGAACTTTACCAAAAAAGTGCAGCTCCTGCAGTCCTTATACCTGTACAAACACTAATGAAACATTAAACATACATGTCTGACTTTTGCTTTACCTTTTCAGGCTGAGTAAAGGTGCCAGCATTGCAGGGTGTCCTTGGGTCCCACAGGCGAACTGATCTGTCCCAGCTACCTGTTACCATGACATTAACCTCTGGGCAGTACTCCACACAACGAATAGGGGCATCATGTGTTCCAACTATTGTATCTGTGTACGGAGAATATTATACAAAAGAATATAAATAAACCCATTGAGCACATTAAATGCATTTATGAAGATTTATGATAATGTCTGAAAGGTTTAAGCAGTGTGTAATGGGTTTTTGACATACCTTGGTCTGTGTTCAAATCGTGAGTTTTTAACTGTGCATCTAAACCTCCACTCCAAGAATGTGTTGGGTCCTGCAAGTAAAAGGCGAAAATTACTTCTCTGCTTTGACATGGAAGTAAGGAACATAAACATCCAAATGACTGTTACCTACATAAAAAGCACAATCAAGAACTGGAGCAGTGTGCTGATACTTCATTCGCATGGTGTTGCCTCCAACATCATAGAGACGGACAGTACAGTCCCATGAGGAAACCAACAGGAACTGAGCTGTGCTGGGGCTGAACTTGACAGCAGAGATGCTGTCCTCTGGTCCCTGGTTCAGTTTGTACTCGTTTGATCCTGTCATCTGCAAAGATCAAAACAACCACAAACTTAGGATTTAAGATAAAAAAATGTTGTTTAATCCATGTCAATAACAGCACAAACAGAAGAACTGGAGATTATCTATCACCATCTAAAGGTGAATTTATGTCTTAAGCATTGATTTATTTACTTTATTTATTTATAAGTGGTGTTTTATAGTTGTAGTAGTTTCATACACTTTCTATGTAATTTCACTATATTGTGCTGGTAATTGTGTTTCACCGTAAACAAACTGGCTGTTTGATTTATTATTTTCTGTACATAACTGATAAATCCCTTAAACAGTTACAAAGTTTAACCTGAAGAGAACAACACTCACTCTACTTTCAATCCGTCAAAATAACAAGCTATTTTGAGTTACATAGCAGTTTATAGCACAGCTGGGCTTGCTGTAAATGGATCTCCAAATATGAATTTAATGCTACTGGCTAATGACTGGTAATGCATACGTTTAACGCCCGGCCATTCTCTGAAAACGTTTTTGAAATTGCTTTTTTCGGTGAACTGTGAATAAGCCACTGGCTAACTTGTGGACCAACAGCTCTTCTGCTTGACAGTAACCAAGCCCAATGACAGCATTTGTCCTTCATTTCACAAAAAACAGCACGAACAGTTACGTTACATCCAGCAATTACACCAAGCCCACATATAGCTTCCACCGGTGTTTGCTAACAGTGGATACAAGGCAGACTATAAATCCCGGTTTAAGCCGTTTCCCCTCACTTACCGTTTCGGTTAGGTACCGTTCAGACGATAACGACTCTTTTGTTAAACCGGACTAATTATCAATCTTCGATTTTGATTCAAAATACAATATATAATACATATATATGTAACGTGGAGATAACCCGCTAGCAACGGTGGCTAAGAGAAGCTAACTACGGTCTCAGCACGCCAAATGCTCTAGTGGGCGCTGATTGGCTGAAATGATGGTTCAAATTCCCGCCTGCGATGTGATTGGTTGATTTGCCTCGGTGTATATTTCCGTTGCCTCGGTCCAGGTCACATGACAGAGGTCTCCCTCTCTCCCTCTCTCTCTCTCTCTCTTTGACATTAATAGGATGGAAAGTGTTTTCTGGATATTTCTGTTTTTCATTAAAATTACAACATTAAAATATAATAAAACCACGCTGATGTGGTCTAAAAATAGTATTTATGGAATATTTAGGGCGATATAGGCACGTTGCCTGATTCGGCTTTGGAAACATTGCTTCTTTGTGATTTGAAAACAACAGAACAGGTTTATGTCTTATAAAATTATATTATAAAATTATAGGCCACCAGGGATTGTAAATGTATTTTTGGATCTCTTCTCAGACGGCACCAAAAAGAAAAATAACGTTTTCTTCCAAAATAAAAAAAATTTTGAATCTTGCTAAATTTCTGAAAAATCAACAAATATTGGGGAATAAATGTCAACATACTCTTTATACTCTTTACCATCTTAACAAAAAATTTACTCAAATGCTTTTGTAATTGAAGCCTAGTCATTAGATTAAAAAAAAGTCCATCATTATTGAACTATTAAAATACAAAACACCATAACCTCACTCTTTCTTAATATATCGTTGTAGATATTTAAAACAGATCACTCCATGACTAAACACCAAGATTTTTAGGACATGACTTAAATCAATCATCCGTTCCCCATGAGCATAATCATTAAATGAAAGATACATACTTTTTGCAACGAAATCTTTACTGAGTGTAAGACCATATAATATACAGAATTTCAATAACAATATATCAGAGGAAAACCATACAAAAAAAACAGAGGCTATTTTTGGCTCTTTCATGGCTTTGAAATTACCGGCAAAACACTGCATCATTGAAACAATTGCCTCTACACCTGCAGTTTTTCGGGATTTTTTTTTTTTTAAGGATCACATGATTGTCCTCACTAATACAAAGAGAAAAGGATAGCTTCTTTTTCTGTAAAAGTGAACTATGGGTGACAAGGGCTGGTAGCCTAATGTGAAGCTAACAGTATTGCACAATATTGAAAAATATCAAAATATTAAATTCCACATTTTTAGCTACAAACACTGACACAATTCTCTGTAAAATACATATAGACGGTCAACCCTGTTGAAAGCAAGTCATTTTTTTTTCAAATGGAATACATTAAAATATATTTAGCTTGTCAAAAAAATCCACCAATATTAATAATAGTAATCATCATCATCATTTTCGGCTATCCATCTGCAAATCTTTGGGGGCTAAAAGACTGTATCTTACTCAAGGACACATCAGCAGAATAAAGGATAATAATAATAATAATATGACCTAGCATTGTGTCCATTTAATCTACAAAATTGTTTTGTTTTTGTTTTTTTGTCAATGGAGGTCGATCTCATTTAAAAACCTATTTACAGCCGATGATCACACAGTCAGTGTTAAACAGGCCTCAGCAGCGGGACCGGGTGGGAATAGTACATGTGGTGAGGGAAAGCCACGAGTGACTGGCTGCCCGGTGAGTTTGCGGCGGGGCCTCCGGTCGTTTCTGGGGCTCCGTTCTCATGGTAAAGTATGGGGACCCGCACAATCCTCTGCGCCGCCGCGTGGCTCAGGTTGGCCGCCTCCAGCTCAGCGGCCAGCTGCCTTTTCCACTTATTCCTCCGGTTTTGAAACCAGATCTTCACCTGCGTCTCCGTCAGGTGCAGGGACGCGGCCAGGCCGGCCCTCTCCGAGCTGCTCAGGTAGCGCTTGATGTCGAAGGTGGACTCCAGCTGGAAGACCTGACTCCTGGAAAACACCGTGCGCGTCTTCTTCTTCCGGCAGGGCTTCTTGTCGGAGTCCAACTCGTCCGTCTTTCTCCTCCACTCCTCCGCCTGATCTGCTGCTTTCTTTGGCTCCTCTGCGTCACTTTCGTCCAGCGCGATATCGTCGTCTGCGCTTTCCTCTTTGACATCTTGGTCACTTTTTTGGAGGTCGGGGGAGCGCCTGTCCGGTGCCGGGGATGCCTCCCTCAGGCTGGCCTTCTCGGAGCCTACAGGAAAGATATTTTCCACTTTACAAAACTAATTGTCTAAATCATTCATCACATGTATTTCATTTTGTTCACTGCAGAGCAGACGGTGTTCAACCTTCTTTTAAAATATTCATTTCTAAACTTACTTGGACTATTTCTAAGAAATCGATACCCTAATAATACATTTCACTGATAAAATTTGGCGACAGGCCTCTTTCTGCCCAGTCTAAATTCATATTTTTTGTAAAGAAAAACATTCCAGTTTCCTTATCTGCAGAAAGAAAGTGTATAACATTTACCCCCGGTCCTCAGGTGAGCTCCAAGGGTGTATGGATACCACCAGGTGGATGCTCTTTCCAAATACTGTCCTGATAGTCCAATTCTCTGCGCGGGCAACTCAAATCGAGGGAGAGACAATTCACCGAGCCGAGAGAAGAAGCTGCCCTCAAACACTCCTTTGGACGAGCCGAAGAAGCTTTTCGGCTTTGTGGGTTTGTCCTCGATGTTCAGCAGGTTCTTTATGGAGAACGGCGAGTCCTTCGAGGGTTGGCGAGTCTCTTGCGCATCAGAGTCTGCCATCACCGTTTATTGTCCGATGTGGATCACCATCAAAAACTTATCAAAGGGGAAAAAACAACGCCTTTAAAAAATCAGATCGTCTTGGTTTATGGTTTGTGTTAAAATCGTATAATAAAAATAGTAAAGTCTCACGGAGTCGCGTCCACCTCCTGAGGATGATCAAGGCGAGAGCGCACAGATCGCTGCGTTAAACTCACGCCCGGATTGTAATGGGGAAATAAAAGATGCCATCTGAGTTAAAACGCGCTCGGTCTCTGCTATTGGGCAGGTACAATAGCAAATGGGGTTTGAGATGAGACCGCTGGGGGGGGGGGTTGCGACGAGAATAGATTTAAAAGGGAGAAAAAAAGGGTCGCGCAAGCGTTTTGGCTTCGAGTTTAACGGGTACACACTTATCATCCAATTACACTGAAGAGGAAAACGTCTCAAGGTTTTTGGGGCGTGCCCGAGACCGCAATCACCGGTCAGTAAATTGAATAAATGATCCAGAGATTATCACACATCAGGGCAGAGCTGAGCAGCTTGGCCTTGGCACAAATATTTACCAAATTACGCAGAGATTTTACGCATTAATGTGCGCCACCGACAAACATATCAAGTAAGAGAGTCGCCGGATGATGAAGAGACTTGGATTTAAAATGTTATTTTATATTTACGTGTTACTGGAGAAAGAATAATTTAGTGATACTCACAATATTTATATGCTGAAGCTGTTGTCGAGCTCTGTGATCTGCTGAGGCTCAACCTGTCACTCATCTGTTGCATTTCAAGCTTCCTCCGGTCCGTCTTAGTGGAACAGGAAAACAAAACGCCCTGTACATTTCACCTGGACCGGAGCTCATTGACTTCAGTGTAATTTTATTAGTCGGGAAGTGCTACAGGCAGACATCAAAATGAAAGCTTACCATTGTGATAAAGGCTTTTCAAATCAGCTTTGTACAAAAGCCTGCAGACCTACAATGGCAGCAGGTAGTTGAATGCACAAACCAGGCTTGTTTCTGTCACGTTACAATAACTCTGGAGCTTGAATGCAGCAGATCACATTTGTATGTGTGAAATGAGACATTTATATGGTTGAGTGTGGTCAGATTGGAAGAAAATAAGGACTCAAAATGGACAAGCAGAAGAAATATCCTTTGTGCTTGTGCTTTCAGACCAAAGTAAAATTACACATTCAGATCCAAAGCTATGACGGGTCCTGGACTTTTGGATCCCACATCTGGCCTGTGCAATGTGATCTGCATCATCACACAAATCTGTCACTGATAAACACCCACATGAAAGAAATTATGTCATTCCAGGCCTTTGATGAAAAGGAACCTCAGTATTTAGATTTAAATTTGGATGAAAATTCTCTCTTAAATGCTGATCAACAGCTATAAATTAAGAAAATATGTATTTGAGTTTCATAATTTAAACCAAACTTGAGGCAGATACAGCAAACTAATCAAACGAATTGAATTTGCTCAACCTACAAACATGCAGCCTATCCTTTTGGTTCATGGAGCGCTCTCCAGCTCTAAAGGACAACACTGTGTTTTGTGAAAAGCTACTTGAATCCCTGCATAATTAGAGGTCTCATAGCTGTGCTAAAGACGGGGGTGGAGAAAAAGGCCAGTTGAGTTGCGTTTGCTGATTCAAAGTGAAAAGCTGATAGCTGTGTTTTCATCAGATTATGTTTATTAAGCAGGGGCTCCTTGAATAGACAGAACAAGTCAGAGTGGATCAGAGGGGAAAACAAAGTACACTCAATCAATGATGCAAACGCAGGCCTGTTTCCCCCTCTCAGTTTTGTTGTTTAAGTGATTTTGGAAATGTCTGGTGTTGTTAATCAGATATGAAAGAATATGTTTCTGAGCATTGGCCATTTTCACTTCAAAGTGACACAACAGCATAGTATTGTAATTATCTTCAGATTTAGCGGAAACGTTAAGGTTTGTAGCTCATTACATCACAAAGAATAGACCAATTTATGTTAAATAGTCTGTTTTCTCCGTTCTGATCACCCGAACTTAATTATTCTTCTTAAGCAGCTCAATGAATGAACAGTATTTAGGTTTCTTGAACAGGATATGATGGCAGTTGAGTATAATGTAGGTTCTTTTTTCTATTTACTTTCAAATGCTGAAATAATCAAAAACTGCTTTTGGACCAAATGTCAACAGATGACAATGAACAGTCATCACAAAACAGAATTAAACTAGAGATTAAATTTTCTTTGTACCATATCAAGCAAATCGAATAACCAATAAAATGTGAGTTCAATGTAGAGTGCTTTGTCAAATAATCTATTTTTAATGTATCCCTTTTTTTCTTTTATAGACCAGTTTTTTTTTTTCCCCAGTAAATTGTTAGTTACAGGCTTTTCAGAGTCACTTTTCAATAAGAATAGGTTTTTTTAATTCCATGTTAAAGCAAAGTTAATTATCTTTAGGGAACCAATTACATAATCTGATACAGTTAATGTAGCAAATAGACCGTTATCCATTGACTTTATATAAATCGTGAATTCCAGCATTTTTTAACTAATCTCTTGAAACCAGTTGCTAACATTGGAGGATTATTGACTGCTTTTCCCCAAGTACTTAAGATAATTAATTGATTAATTTGTTGTTGTTTAACAGAAACCTTGCAAATGGCATTTATATTTTGAAGAGGTCATGGGAAATAGCTCTAAGGGGCCTGTATATTTGGACACAGCTTGTCTTATTTTGTGTGAAATAATACACCTAATTTATCACAGCATGTAGGTTACAGAAATGTAATCAATCTCACCTGTACAGTGATCAGTGAGGCAATTATGTGAGGCAAGCTCTTTTCATCTGAAGCACCGGCATAATTAAATTGATATAAAATATCATTAGAGGTGACAGGCTGTTATGAGATGTGGTAATTGACTGCTCTCTCAGTGGGAGGCTGCTTCCTCTCACAGTGCTGCTGTCAGTCTGACCAATGCTCCCATCTAGTGTCACAACTTGGTACTAATTCTGAGTGCGCTGTCATCCCACTCAGTAAAAAATTATACAGATTGTACCATCGTATCCTTTGCATTTATTCATTTCATCAATCATTGATAGATCACTCTTAAAATCTTTATGATGTGAAATAGTGTTCTTGTTTTGGCAGTAAGGCACTGCACAGTATTTATAGAGCATTTGTTACAATCCACCTGCTTGGTGTTAAAAAACAGTGTTATGATTCTTATTGATTGAGTCATCGATCTCAGTGATATAAGATGTTCTGAATGCACTGAAACATTCATACTGTTCAATAATTCCCTGTCATATTACAAAAAATTTTTTATCCATCTTTGTATCAGTAAGCAGAAAAACAAACATACGGACATAATGTACGTCTAAAGATGCTTTGATAGTAATTGATATTCTAAAATACACTAGAGCAACTTCAACCTCAAGGACAACTATAACTATATTAACTATTTGTATAACTATCAAATAACTATCAAATTAACTCTCAGTAACATCAATAGTGAGAAGAGGTTTACATGTGTACAAGATGGAAAGGCAAGAAAAAAACTCTAGGGAACAGCAACAATGCTGCAGTTATCCCACCAAAGTCAGTTGAGTAAAAAAACATGGAGTGAAACACAGCAGAGTGCAATATACCAGATGCCATCAGATGGTTTCAGTGGTCGTACTCCTTATCAATAAACTTGGCCAGGGTGGATAGTTGGATATTTGTTGTGCCCTCATAAATGGTGCCTGCACATGAATACAAAACAAAGCATTAGAAGAAGTGCCTAAAAATAATTTTAAAAATGTCAATTTTGTGATATTCCTCTGCACACTACACACATCAGAAGACAAAGGATCATTTTGTTGGTGCTCCAGCTGTAGAATTGTGGAGCCAAAATGGAGGTGATGAAAGGGAAAGTGACATTTTGCCCTGGCAAGCTCCTTTGGCTGTGTGTTGGTGTAATGGCACTCTCAGAGGGGAATTCCAACGGAGTCCGATTTCAGCCGCTGCTATCAGCCCGTCTCTCCACCCCACCGTAGTCCAATCACAAACAGCTACACCTGACCTTCCTGCAGCCCTTGTGAGCTGTGTCCTTTTCCACAGTGTAGCTTCAGAAACCTAAACCACCTCTAATCTAAACAGCAGCAGAAGCAGCAGGGAGCAAACACTAGTCGATGTAATGTCTAGTCACACTCACCAATTTTACAGTCTCTGTAGAATTTTTCTATGGGGTAGTCTTTGGTGAAGCCCACCCCTCCCATCCATTCAATGCACTTAGATGTGGTTAGGGTTGCAACCTGAGGGAGATGAAAAAAAAAAAAAAAAACAGTAAAATGACTTTGACTAGGAAAAGCCTTCACTGAGGCTAAAAATATCTAGGATCATAGATATATTTATACAAATATATACACTGCAAAACATGAAAAATAAATGTAAAAAATTATTAATCATTAAGAATATGATCAAATTTAGCGACATCAATTAGATCAGAAAAGTATGTACGACTTCTAAGAATCAATTCTTGACTAATAAATGTATTTGATTATAAACCAGATAATCCCAATGAACACACATCCTAGAAATATACCCAAAAAAATGCTTGGAAACAATATCCTTGTGTTGAACTGCTGTGAAGGCATCAGGAGCTCACCTCTGCAGTGAAGTATTTAGCCATGCAGGCCTCCTTAATGAAAGGTCTTCCAGCTTCCTTCAGACGAGCAGCATTGTACGTCAGCAGCCGAGCAGCTTCAATCTGCGTCGCCACGTGGGCAATTTGGTGCTGCATGCCCTGGAATACAAGAGTACCATCACAACATACAAGTAAGCAGTTTTTGAACACGCTGGCCACCAACTTAATATGAATAATCCCAAACATGTAGCGGAGAGAAGATCGTAACCTGGAAGTCAAATATACGTTTTCCGAACTGCACCCTCTGTCTGGTGTAAGGGATGGTGTGGTCGAAGCAACCCTGTGCCAGTCCAAGCATCTGAAATACACAAAGATAAAATAAGATCCAGAATAAAGCACAATAAGCTTGTTTTAAATCCTTTAAGTGAAAATGTGTCATGGTTTACCTGACTTGCAATCCCTATTCGTCCCTCATTCAACATTCCGATGGCGTACTTGTACCCATGACCGACCTGACCCAAAATATTCTTCTCTGGTACCTACATCAGTAAGTAGATAGTTATGAAATGTCATGGCCTGTTTTTTTTCACTCATCTGGTACACAGGAATGTGTTTAGTTTGGTACCTTGACATTGTCGAAGTTCAGCGGGCAGGTGGAGGATGCACGCAGACCAAGTTTGTTCTCCTTTTTGCAAATCTCAAGACCCTCAGTGTCCCGGTCTACGATGAAACAAGTGATGCCTCTGTAACCCTTTCAAAAAAAGTAAAGTAGTAAAATACATAATTTTTTTTTTTAGAGCTATGAGAGTTATTTTTTAAACAATTATCAATTTCAGTTGTTTTTCAAGCATAAAGGTCAAATTAATTATATGATAATTCAATTGACATACTTTTACTTCTTCATCTTTGCTTCATTTTGTTTCGTATCATTTCAAACAAAATGATGTGCACATTATTCTATGATAAATTATTTTATTCAAAGGAGATTAAGTATTTTTACGTTAAGATCTTTCCTGGAGAAATGATAAATAGAAATTGAATGAGTTGTATATATTGTCTGAAAACCAGCATCCTGACAAACATTTTACTCACAGCAGAGGGGTCCACATTGGCCATCACCAGAAATACACCTGCATGTTCTGCATTACTAATCCACATCTTGGATCCATTGATGATGTAATAGTCCTTGTGCTTTTCAGCACGAGTCTTCAGAGAAAAGGCGTCGCTCCCCGACTCTGCTTCAGAGAGGCAGAAGCTCCCAACCTAAGAGACATGAGAACCGGTACATAAGGAAGCATAGGAAAGTGATGTTTCATAACCGTAGTCGGCCACAGACCACATCTTCACCTTCAGGTTACAGCACTAGAGCCACAGGGAAAAATTAAGTGTTTTATACTCAGAATTTCAAATTGCTCACCATGTCAGTTGACAGTCGGCTGAGGTACTTCTCTTTTTGACCTGGAGTACCCAGGTTGGCAAACAGTGTGTTGATCAATGTGTTCTGGATGTCACAGAGCACAGCCACAGAGGGATCCACCTTCGCCAACTCCTCAATGACCAGAATGGAAGAGAAGAACGTAGAACCGGTGCCGCCATATTCTGGATCAATCTCAATACCCATGAGCTGTGAAAAGTCAAAATCAGACTCACCACTTGCTCTGATTTAAACATACATGTCTTTGTTTTACAATTAAATGAATGACATACACCCTGCTCAAAGAGAGATTTGATCACTTCCTCTTCCATGGCAGAATTTTCATCCATCTTTGACACCAATGGGGCGATGCGCTCTTGTGCATATTTCTTCACTGTCAAACAACAAGACACATGTTGAGGGGTTTTAGGTATTCCTCTCTCCAGCTGTCAGCAGTAGGTGGACACATTTTTACCAGATTTCCCAGCTCACCTGCCTCCCTCATCATGCCCTCCTCCTCTGAGTATGTCTGCAGGGGAGGAAAAGACACAGCTGCAGGTACCTGATCTGCAGCCATGTCTGCTGCAGACTTGGTGATCAGGGTCCTCCATCCGGCCTGCCAGGTCTCCCGTGGTCGGGAGATCTGCCTGCAAGACTACCAGCAGGACAGAGAGCATGTTAACAGACGAACAGCCAATAAGGGAGCCGTGTCACTAATGGCACAAGTCAAAAATATCAAATGATTCATATGAAGTTAGCAGCCATTTTAAAGTTATTGATTAAAGCAGTTGGTTTGTTTTGTTGGTGCTAGCCCTCGGTTGGCTAACAACGTTACGTAGACAAGAGGCGGACAGGTTAGGGCAACTAAAGCAGTGGAAAATCTCTTCAAATCAGCACGGAAACCCTGAAAATGTACAAAAATATGACAATATTATCGAACCTCACCTTGGAGAAAATCCTGACCAACGGGGCAGCCATACTTTGTTGCAAAATGTTTACATGCCGCCTTCAGTGACTCTGATCCGGGTCGAATTTTACGGTTCTCTAATAATGACGAGAAACAATAACGTGGTGAACTGTCATGTAAATTCCTAAAAATTGCAATTTGTGTGGATTCGAATAAAAATGGACAGATTACACTGGAAATGTATTGGTTTCCTGGGGTGTAAGAAGCGTTTTTGAGACTCGATTGTATAAGTGTATTAGATTATATTTTTCCTGACGGCATATGAAGGCAGCTGGCACGTTCCGGGTATACACGGAAGCCAGAGGTGTCCGAAAACGGAAGCAGTCAGTCCTTCACCTGGCAACGATTGTGTTCGACAGTTCATCCCCGAGGATCAATTTTCTAATTTTCTTTCCGCTTAACGATGATGTCTCTCGGTTTCTGAAAGGTATGATATGAACCTAGGTAGATATGGCGTGAATCTATTGCTGTTTGCTCGCGTTAGCCCTGTTGTTAACACCTAACGAGCTAACGTTTTTTTTTTAATGGGCAGCTAGTTATGTTAGCTGCTGTTGGCTACCAGCTGTCAAATGTGAAAGCTCAGTTGTTGACTCTTGTCCTCAGCTTCAACACAGAAAGAAGAACATGGAAGAGATTAAGACCGAGCCTGTGGATTTTGTGAAGGAATTTCAGGAATACCTGACACAGCAGACCCAACATGTCAACATGATCTCGGGCTCTGTTTGCGGAGAAAAGGAGTCAGTGGAGCAGATTCAAGCTGGTGGGAAAGTCGCACAGTGAATAATAAAGCATTGTGTCTTCGAGCACAGATGAAGATGCTAAAGACATGCTGTGTTTGTTTGTAGCCGCACCCAGAAGTGAGCAGAACGGTCTGGACCCTCCGTCCGTGGAGGTGAGCCTGTCCATGGAGGACGGGCCGGACGTGCAGATGGACGGCCTGGAGAGGACCTGCGATGGAAAGTACAAGTGCAGCTACTGCAGCTATGCCAACAAGGGCATGGCTCGCTTGATAGAACACATCCGCATCCACACAGGTCGGTGTTTACACTGCTGTCTCCACTAACACAACACCATGTCCAGATCTTACATTTGAAGACCCTAAAACATGTTACATAGCTGCCAGCTGTCAAGGTGGGGCTTAGTGGTGAAATTCACAATGAATCACTATTATATATATCAGCAAATTTATGTTCTCCCACAGAAGCTTTAGATCAGTGGATTAATATTTTTATAACACTTTCCAGTGAAGTTTTCCGCAGTCCCAGCTTCTTTTGTCATTTATTAATAAGTAGGCCACTAAGGATGAATGTCCCATGACTGTCTATTGCTGTATTGCTGTCCCTTGTGCTGCACACATGCAATTTCTTATTTATCGCCCCATTGCTATTTATTTCTTCACAGGAGAATATTTAATGCCAACTAACTGCATTTATTTCCTCCCCTGATTGCCACCCAGGAGAAAAGCCTCACCGCTGCCAGCTGTGCCCATTTGCTTCAGCGTACGAGCGCCACTTAGAAGCTCACATGCGGTCACACACGGGGGAGAAGCCGTACAAGTGTGATCTCTGCGCCTTCCGTTGTAGTGACCGCAGCAACCTCTCTCACCATCGTCGCCGCCGCCACAAACTTCTGCCCACAAGGGTTGCCCGGTCTCCTTTCTCTAATAAAAGAATGTTGAGTGCCTTGCAGAAGAGGACTGGATCACTGGGCTTCAGCAGACGACTGCTCATTAATTTCAACCCCCCTCCCATGGTGATGCAAAAATCGGATTATCTGAATGACTTGTCTCACAAGATCCACCACCATTTGAATGGCAGTGAGTTTAAGAACCTCCCCAAGGTGGATGACACTCCCAGTTGCAACAGGGGCACTAATGGTTTGACGTTTAATAACCCACTGGACCAGCTGTCTACACTTGCTGGCCAGTTGGCCGACCTTCACCCTGAGTCCCAGACTCCTGCATCTCCAGACAGGGAGTCTTTAAAAGATGAGAAACCCATTCTCATACATCAGGTTTCAAGTGAACAGGTTGTAGTATGTTCAAACACAGTACAGACATCACCATCTAAAAAAGAATCTCCCACCTCAGGCCATGGCTCTTGCAGTCCTGTTCCTGGCCTCGGTTTCGTCAACAACATGAACACTCTCACTATGAGCGTAAGCAACAGCCAGCCGAGCACACCTACTCTTGCCCTAGCTGCACCGGATTCACAACTCTTGCATAAATGCCAGCATTGTGATATTCACTTTTCTGACAATATTCTCTACACCGTTCACATGGGCTGTCATGGCTATGAACATCCATTCCAGTGCAACATCTGTGGACACATGTGTATAGACAAATACGACTTTGCATGCCATTTTGCCCGTGGTCAACATAAAAAGTGAAACACGTGGAGTCATAGATCCTTGTGTTTTCAGTATTTTGCTTGTGCAGTGCTTAAACGCACTGACACTGATTCATATTTTTAGTTTTTTACTATTTTACACTCATCATACCCATGTACTATATTTTTTCCTTACAGCCTCACATTGCCCTCAACTTTGAGCCTTCATAATCATCCCGAATGAACAAAACCATAGGCACATCTTGCAATACAGCACAGTGACTCACCAGAGTTTCACTGAGCAAAGGCAGCTACATATGGAGCAGTTCAAATGAAAGATAAATTAACAGTATTTAAAAATGACACGAGCTTCACCTGCTCTGTATTCAACGCATAACTGTTTGTGTGTCTTTTTTTCAAGCTTATTACACTCCTAAGTTACTATTTCAGTTTATTTAACTGGACTTATAAGACAGTGAGTAAAGTGGGATGTTCAAAGGCCGATGGCGTAATGATGCATTTTCTAGCCAAAATTGAAGTTTGTGTCCAGGTAGACTGATTATAATTGTTGTTTGTTGTTGTATTTATTTATTCATACCTCACTCAATAGACTGTAGTTTGTGTCCAACCAAATTAGTCATTATTTTAGACTCATTTAGATTAGATTTAGGAATTCTTTTTCCCTTGTATTTTTTTAACTTAAATATACATTCAGTCTTTTTGTACAAATATTTATAAACTGTCAAGTAACTTTGTGACACTATATGTGTAAAATTTTAATAGCCAAGTCTCATTTGTGTAGTAGCTGATGTTGAGGCCCTATAAAGATCCAAGGTAATCGTGTGATGATGTAATGTGAAATAATGTTACTTCTTACTTTAAGTAGTGGTTTTGGATCTTGTGATATTCTTGGTTTAAGGTAATGGATTGGTGAACCTGTATGTGATTAACCTTTTATGGTTGAGAGGGGAAGACTGAAATTAAAACCATGTACGTGGCCACTGCATTGTGTCTTATTTTGAATTTGGGCTTGTTGTTTTTACCCAAATAAGTTGCCACAATGTTCCACTAAATGAAGAGTGGCTAACCAGAAAAGGTACATTATATTTACATTTCATTTAATACGAATTACACACATTCATGTATAATTAAAAATAAAAAGAGTCATTTATGGTCATTTATGATTCTGTGCAAGATTTCCTTTTTCTCATGGTCAAAAACAGCCACTGCTTTTTTCACCACATGTTCCACATCGAGGTCCTCTTCTTGAGTGAAAGATGTTTGATCAAGCATCTGTTTTTTAAAGTTCTGAAGAAATGTTGTCTTGGATTCATTTAGCTGAGCGGCCACAGACCTCATGTGTTCAGAGGATACTTGATTTTCTGAAGGCAAGGAGACAACAGTGTCATTATATAGAGCTGCAAATGACAGAGATGCGTGTAATATTACTGAAGCTCTCAGCTGACCTCGGGCAGTCTTCATGGCTTCAGAGATCAGGTGTCGACAGGCCTGGTCAGCCTGGTGAACCACACTAGTAGCACATTTCTGACGGTCGGCTTCCTGCATAGGGCAAGATAACATTACATTTCTGCATGCTGCATTTGCACACTGTAGTTGCACAAATTCATCTTAACAGAGACACACCTTTTGTTCAGTATTGTCTTCTACAGGGCTCAGTGGGTTGTTCAGTGCAGAGGAGATCAAGTCAATCACTCTGTTGCTGAAGACAAGCCACAGAGTCACCAATTTAATACCTGATTAGTACACTTAAGTATTTAGTATAGTATTCTACTTTCTTACATGCCAGATTTGGATAAATTCTCTGTAGTGTTGAGCAAAATGCTGTTTGTCTCCCATGCGTTCTTCTGTGGGTTTGGAGACTCCCAACGCTTCACCATCTCCAAAATCACCTCAGTGGGAATGGGCTGGGGCCTGCTCTGATTTCTGATGATACAGGACTCCAAATCACAGTGTAGATACACCTGGCAGAACCCCAGTGAATCTGCAAAGACAGCCAACAAAGCAATCCGACCAAATGGCATGAGAATATATTTAAAGATATATTTTCCAGAGTGTATTGAAGGTTTTATGGATATCTAGTCATTAAATCAGCCACCAGCAACAGGAACAGTAACACAAAGTTAATTGGAACTTGAAATAACTTCACATCGGCCACTGAAATATATACATAAAGATCAAATAGTATATTCTTTTCGTGCAACACAGTGGCTCTTGGAAGAGACTCCAAGCTTCCCAGATTGAAAAGCTTTGACTGATTTGAGGTATGCATTCAATAGCTCCCACTGTGCTTAAAAAATTGTGGGTTGATGTATTAAATCTAATATTAGGGCCAAAAAAGGCAAAACTACATGTGCTACACTACGTGTACAAACTTTCCCATCTGTGGCTTATTCTGTGTGCAGAAAACAGAATGCTTACATTTTCTGGCAAGCTGGCACACTTCATATCTCATGCTTTGATAGTAGAAGTTGTCATCCAGTAGAAAGACAAGTGGTTTCTGGTCAGGCCCAGAGTGGTCTGAAGCTTCAGGCTGCAGCAGAACTTGGATGCATTGTTCCCACACACCACCATTGATCTGACATTTGATTGGTAGATCTGCCATCACTGCAGGTTTCATGAAGAACTGCTCAATGCACTGCAACACACCCTGTCTGTGCAACTTCCATTCAGTGGGCTGATAAGAAAAAGAAATGTCTCCAGTCAATAAAACCATGTTGTAAGTATGAAAGTGAATTTATTCCTTCGGGGCTCACACCCAAATAAGGAAAATCTCTTGCAGTGAATCGGATTCTAATAGGGAATAAATATGATCTATGACTATTTGCTCTATGAATTGTTAGAAATAATGGTAATAATAACAGCATGCATAAGATCCCAGAGTTCACAAGTACAAACCAAAATCTGATCACTGTCATGAAAACTAGAAAACTAGCATATGTGACAAACTGCGGTATTATTGGTATTTTCCGTTTAATAAGTGATAGATTTTCCAATGTGTTTCGGATTTCCCCACTAATCCTATTAGCTCTACCTAATGGTGTTGGCATCACTCAGTTGTTATTACCGCATCATGCAGTGAGACTCTGTCCTCCACCGCTCTGCTCTGAAAAGCCTGATCCGGAATCAGGTCGTCGTACGGGACTACGGTGGCCCTCCACCCGGACTCTGCGGCGGTGCGGAGGACCGTGCGGGCCAGGGTGGACTTCCCGGCCGCAGGAAGCCCGCAAAGGACGCACAGACAAGCCGGAGCCGGACCGACACCCGCAGTCTCTTCTGCTGCCATGCCTTACCGGGGAGCCACTTCAGAGCTCCACATTTTAAACTGGAAAAGCCGCCATCGATGGTTGCTGTTTACTTCCGTGTTTGGAAACGAGAGGAAAATCACGTGACTTCGAGTTTTCCATAATTCTTTCAGAATAAAAGAGCGACAGGTTTTAACAGGCGGAGGAGAAGATTTGATCTAACTACGAGAAAGCAGTCTCATCATTATTAGATAAGAGAAAATCTGTCAATACTTATTGTAATTAGTGTACAAATGATAAAATATACGATGGCTGCGAGTCTGGAAAGCGAAGTGCCGTTTAGTATATTAATTTCTAGTGATCTCCTTTCCTTCAATTCTTCTGATAATTATTTTATATCTAAGAATTATTATTATCATAATAATTACTTTCAGATATCAGGCTTTAACCATTCTAATTATGTGTGTCTGTCTGCTTGACATTGCTGTGTGAGAAGAGGAACTAGAGGGGTATTAGAGGCTTGTACTTAGATAATTTGTTAATATAAGCAGCAAAATATAGATAAAATAGTACATTATAAGGCTTACATACACAAGAAGTACAGAAGCATTGTCAGCCTTCAAATATACATATGATAAACAAATGTTGCAAGACATGTTTTTATTAGAATCAACATCCATTTAATCAAAATTCACAAAATCTTTAAAATACTTTTTTAGAAATGGAAAAAAACCCCAACATAAACATAACAGACATAAAAAAGACTCTTTGTTAAATTTGCTGTGCTGAAATTAGAAAGAATCTGAAAATGAATAAAAATATACATATTCCACTAAATATTTACACATTTACCAGCCTCCATCCATCACAATGACACTGCAGACAACCTGTGAAAGGTGCCGTTAACAGGAGCAGGTTACAGCCAGACTATTATAGTCACAGTTTTTAAAATTGTCTTCATAAAGTGTAAAAGTGTTGTAAACTTCATACATACAAATGTTTGTAATAAAAAGAACATCAATTCATTGGCTGCTTGGGAGGGATTGGTCTGGGAACTCCAGGGCCCTGCCTAGGAGGTGGTTGATGTGGGGTAGGGACAGTGCTTGTAGCAGTATTCCAGTCATCCACTTCTCCATACCTGGAACTGTCAGGTAATGCAGATATTCAACGAGTCAAACAGGTATACAAATGCACTGAACACCCTGCTGCCTCTGAAGTGGTGAGGGCAATAGGGGTTGAGTGAAATTAAAAGGATTAAATCAATTCTTACCCAGAAATTGGAGCTGGAGTAGCAGGCAGATTTCCAGGCTAGAAATAATAAAGATGTCTTCAATGATATACTCAAAACAAGACATTTACCTCGTGATTTCTTTTACATAACAGCTTTCTCAGGTTAAAAGGAAAAAAAAAAAAAAAAACAACAACCAGATTTTCAAACTGCACAGTAAACATTGGACAGCCTTCCTTGCAGTAATGACAAGATTAGAAACATATTTACCCTTTCAGGGGGAGACTGTGCTCGAAGCTGTGTTGGGACACTTGTATTAACATTTGTGGTTGTCTGTCTGCTTGCATTTCCATTTTGAGCATAATTTGATCTGTAAAACAAAGAAAAAACAAACAGACAACAAGAACAAAAAAAATTTGTTAAAAAGTAATTAACTTTCCATCAAAATATAAATACATAGATGTCTATCAAATTTTTTTTTTATGTGATTTGAATTACTTTCGCTTTCTTTTCAGGCAGATGTTTAAGGACTCTCTCTTAAAGACATAGAGTAGTGCCAGAATGACAACAACAAGAACAGGAACCACCAACAGAAAGAATATCAATAGGCCATTCCTGAGGGAGTAATCTGTAGTCAGATCAGGAGGGGGAAAAAAGAATATATTCATTATACACATTAGATTACACTTTAATCAATGCTGCAGTGAGAACTTAATTTGTCTTGAAAATTAAAACAATGGGAGAACTTGAAACCCACCTATCTGAGCCGGACCACTGTTTATGCTGCCTCCTCGTCCTGACTTGTCACAGTTGGGTGGAGCCCACCCATTTTCACAGTGGCAGTTCCCTTGGTCATTACATACCTAGACAAGGCATTATATCAGCAAAGTCGGATCTTTTTTTAACAGCTGGTAACTGAGGTAAGGAAAATGTTAATTTACCCCTCTGCCATTGCACGTGCTCTGGGCGTCACAATTCAAATTGGGCAACAGACTTGAGGCATTTACACACTGGAAATTAAGGCAGGCCTGAAAGAGAAGACGTACAAGTTATAATTCTATTAGAAATGCCAATCAGTGTCATCTTTTCCACTTTTACTTTGGTGGTACTTTCCAGGAAACAGTAAGTTGTTCCTCATTACATTCCCTCTCTCTGATGCACACATTTCTGAAAACACCTCTCAGTTTTCAAAGTCTGCTCACCTTTCCTTGACTACAAGGGCTGCCAGTGTTAACATAAGCAGGATCAAGCACATCTGTGCCGAGGTTGAAATCCGCATTAATGCAACGTGACCCTTGGATGATTTGGATGCTGACTTTTGCACCACTCGGAGGATTGTTGACGTCCACGTTAGCACACTGTACCTTTCCACACATGACGTTACTGAGGTGCAGATTCAAGGGAAAGTGTTTAGTATAAGACAGAGAGAATAATAAACCTAAACCGTCCTTCAGCTGAAAAAGTAAAATTGTGTCACATAATTTAGTTTAAATTAATCCACAGCGATGAAAGATCGTAAAGCTCGATCCACAAGAGTCTATTTAGCCCAACTCTGTTGAAAGGATTGATGATATTATTTATCAAGAGAAAATTGAAAATCTTAAATTTGACCCAGATCATTTCAATAGGTGGGCTTTGTGCTGTGTCTTGCAATAAATGATTAAGGCGTTTCACCCCTGTGAACTTGATCCTGACTGTAACATGACCGCTGCAACAACCCCTTCCTTAAAGTTTCACAGTTTTTATGGATCCATGAGTACTTACTCCACAGCACATTTGATGAAACCTGAACTGGTGATGCCACAATTCCCAAATGGGTCTCCTTGAGTATTTGTATGTTGAAAACAAACATCTGCTGCCTTTGTTGCCTTATCTGCCCAAGACAAAAATAACATCCAAGATAAAACACTAATTACAAGAGAAGTAAACTAATATGTGACTACTGCCTCCTGGGAGACTGTTGATTGGATGAACCACAGTGATAACTGAATGTACCTGATGCAAAGAGATGCTTGCACTGAAAATCATATGTCTGGCATCTCCCCTCAAAGCAGTACGCAGCATTGTTTTGGCAAGGCAGGCCATCCATGATATAGTAGTCATCGGGACAGACTGCCCTCTCACCATCACAGTATTCAGGAAGATCACAGGTATTGACAGATTTTCTGCATGGCGTTCCAGACACTGTGATCTAAAACAACCATCACATACAACAACAAGAAATATTTTTAAGGGAAAATATTGCTCTTTGCCTCAATAGAATTTACTTCCTTTACTCAGTGCCAACCTGACAGTTTACACAGCACTCCCCCTGAGCACAGGCAGCCCCACGTGTTAAACGGCAAGTGGTAGCATCACAGCATTTATTATCGCATTCCTGTAAGAAATTAATTAAATTAATTATAATTAAATTAAATACTCAGAGACAGAAAAAATCTTAAAAAAGAATTTAACACAGCCAGAATAATTCAAACTCTAAACTCATTAAGTTTGTAGCATAAGATTCATTCAGAAATGTTCTGCACGTCTTGATTAGGAGTCGACCCCAGAATTGTTTCTGTCTGTATAAGTATCATGTATTCTTTCAAATTTACTGGTTGTTAGATCTAAAATAGCTGTGTGAAAGCAAATTTTCCCATTTAAAAAACTCCAGTACTGTCTGTTACATTACATGACAATCATGTGTTAAAAAACAATGCATAACAATCAGGAAGACAGTACCTCTGGTGTGCCACAGTCACACTGCTCTCCTTTGTCCAGTCGGCCATTGCCACATTTGGAAGAGCTGACCACATCTGATGGGGAGGGCTGGTTCTTCAGACACATGCCTCCTCCACGGAGGATCAGGGTTTCAAAGTCTCTTTCACTGCATCTGCTGAAACTGGTGGAACCACTACAGAGAGTAGAGTAGAGTAAAACTTTATTCATCCCCGCAGGGGAAATTCAAATGTCAGGGAGCTCATCACAAAGAAACAAACAGCCACACTTCCAATTCATCCAAAAGAGCACAAACTAACACAGAACATAGACAACACAAGAACATACCAAAAAATAAAATAAATTAAAATGCAAGTGTAAAATTTAAAATTAGTTAAAATGAATCTTAAAATTGCAGACCGTAACCATTGTAGTGGGTGTGTATGTGTGTGCGTGTACATGTGCACGAGCATGCGTAAATGAATGAGGATGACTGTGTGTGTGTGTGTGTGGGTGCATGTGTGCCTGAATTTAATTAAATTCAAATTCAGGGGGGTGGGGAGTTGAACAGTCTTATTGCCCTGTGACAGAGTAAGCTATTAATCGAACTGTCTATTTGCAAAGCCCTCACATAACAAAATAATCTATGACAAGATCATAGGGCTTCCTCTTATTATCCCTTGATACATGTTTATAATTTATGTTTATAGTATTGTACCTAACAGCGGCTGCCATGACGCAGGGTCCTCCATCACAAGAACAACGGTTGTTGTCATGACTCATACCCAGGTTGTGTCCCATCTCGTGTGCCACAATAGTGGAGACATAAATCAGGTTGTCGTTGCTGAACTGTGAAAACACACCAAACACACTTTGTGCTAATATTCACCGTAGTTTATAAACTTAAATATATGACTATTGATTAGAAATGAAGTTACTAGTCAATAATATTGTTATCTTAAATAAAACAAAAATATTTCTTCAGTTGCGATGAGAGATGGCATTTTGCTTGATTTCATTAATTGCCAGTCTGGAAATGCGGCCAGCAATTGTTCAATTACATCATCTGAAATGAAGATTAAGCTCTAAAATGGATTATGTAGACAGGCGTAACTATTTCAGTTATATTACCTTACATGAATAAAAAACACTGCTAGGCATCACAAGTCAAAAGAATATATGGAATCCTATCAGACAATAAAAGATGCCTCGTCATGGAGCTTAAGACAGACACTGTTGTCTAGTCTGTTTGAAAATGAGCTGCACTTAAAAAAGTGTCCATAAATAATGCAGACAGTATCAGTTTCTACACAAAAGCTCATATAGGTATCAGCTGGTGTTTGAAATTAAAGGAGTTTAACTAACCACACTGATTCCCCCAGAGGTCGCCACAGAGCAGACGGAGCCCACGAAGGCCATACCTAACACACCTCCACTGTATGGTGCTGGCCGACCACTGAGAAAGGGACACGGCACATATTTAATCTGTCCTCTGATGGCATCTTACTACTCAAAAAAAGACAAAGGACAGACATTACTTACACAAGGAGTTGACCAATGTCATGTCTGGTCTTTGGTAATAGAGTTGTCTTCCTCCACTGAACAAATTTCCCCAAAACATCTCCTGCAGTCCCTTCCACACTAAATGGATTACCACCCTTAAAGATCTCCAGGCCAACCAACACGACACGGATATTTAGCCGCTTGAAATACTGGAGGAAAACAGAAAATCAAAGAAGAGCATTTTATAGCATAGCACAGCAGTATCACAGAAACACAGTTATAATTAATACAAATTTAGCAGTTGTTTTTTTAATTTAAAAACAACTCAAAAACTCACACCATCAAGTAGGTTAGCTATTTCCACCAACTCTTCTCGTACCGCTGTCTCATTTCTGTTCCTGAAATTGTACTGTGAATACAAAAAAATATGTATTCATTTACAGTTGTAAAGTTAGATTAGAGCTGTAAATACTTTTGACAGTTTAATCCACAGTACAAGAGAAGCCCTGCAACATTTTTTGCAGGATGGCAATGAGTCACAGGTCCTGGATGAATAAGCAAATGTATAGTTTACAATGATGAGTTCATAAATAGCAACACAAAACCCACCCTAAGATTGTCGGCAACCAGCACCAACTCCACATAGCTGGTTTGTGGTAAATTGCGCTTCATCTATTAAATGAGGAAACAAAAGAATGAGGAAAGGCTCTTACTTAAAAGC
This sequence comes from Remorina albescens, assembly GCA_034769265.1. Classification (NCBI taxonomy): domain Eukaryota; kingdom Metazoa; phylum Chordata; class Actinopteri; order Carangiformes; family Echeneidae; genus Remorina; species Remorina albescens. The sequence continues at coordinate 5,866,330 of CM068480.1, forward strand.
CTCAGCCACTTTCCAAAATCTGCTCACACTAAATGATAACATATAAGTTAAAGTCAATGAAGGGAGCATCCTAACCCTAAGCAGTGAAGTCAGAGAGTGGCCAGGTTCAAAGGGTTCATGGTTTTGTGCTGAGGAAGTCTCATGGACAACCCCGCAAGTGACAGGCTCAGACTGAATGTCCTTCAGTTGGTACAGAAGGTGCTCATTGGCAGCAGATTGCGGCACAGGCTCAAGTCCATAGGTCTCATTTCCAAAGACGATCAGGCCCCTATAGAGACGTAGCACACAGCAGATGTACCACATGATATATGTTTTTATATATTAGATATATGCCATGACTTTACATGAAATAATGAGCATGAAGGATACAGTTTGGAAAAAAAATGTCTGAGGTGATTGAAAATTGTCCACATTTACCATAAGGCTGCGCTTTGGCCTCTGTAGTCTTTAAATCAATGTCACATGTTAATGAGGAAATTACCTAATATTGCTCACTAGTAAATAACAACAAGGAAAATATAAGGTAAAGGTTATAAACTCTGTTATACATTACATTCATTTAGGTTCAAAACTTTATTCTTAAAGCATAAATTTTACAGCAAAATATAATGAAATGACAACTGAACATATTCATTATATTGTGATCACAGAATCAGAGCCAAAATCTATCTCCAATTATTACCAAAAAGGGGAATAAGGAATGAGAACAGAAATATTCAAACCTGAGGCCAGAGCACGTACTGAGCACTACTAGTGAATCTTCATATCCATCAACCTTTCCGTGGTAATAGCAATGTGCCTGAGAGAAAGGAAGTGAAACCACATTAAAAGCTTAAGTTTTAGCAGACACCAATATCTGCAACGGTCAACTTACATGTTGTTTGACTGATGAGCTGTGGTTGCCAGTTGTGATGTGTGAATACTGAAGGTTCGGGTGTAAAAAATCTCTGACAGGAAGAGAAAAAAAAATGTGTTGGACACTTGATCACAGGCACTAATGTGAATATACAGTATTATGCAAGTACTAAACTAACTGTGCATACCTGTTGATTTTTAGATGAAGCAGGTGCTTTCTGTTTTCTATGGCGATTGCATATGATATCCTCTCCTCTTCAAAGTTCTGATAGGTTAATATAAAGCATTATTAAATGTTGTCTTATAAACATCACTTCAAAATATTATTTTATCATGACTTTGCACCAACCTGTTCTGACTGTGGCAACTTATTGACACTCCTTATTCGTCTGTGAATCAGCTGAGGATTTACAATGGAGTACTTGGAAAGTTTAGATGTAAGCCCATTGAAAATGTCTGAAAGGTGTATTCACAGTAAAACAAAAGGTTCAGTTCATAGTTAACTCAGACTATTCGGCAGCTCACACGAAGGGAGAATATACCGAGGAACATTGAAGCTTGTCCTTTTGAGTCGATTTATTCCTGAGCCGTAATTACATTGTTTAAAAACACAGATAATTAAGTATAAGACTCCGACTCGTCTGCAGCATAAAAAAAGAAAGAAAGAAAAACAAGGTTTATTTCAAAGGATTACCCAAATCAGACGACCCTCACCTCTGTTGTCAATCATAGAAATGCAACAAAGCAAGAAACCGACAAATAGGACGTATTTTCTGCCCATGGTCCAAATTATCCTGTGTATTTGGAGATCTTGATTGACTCACGGTGTGTCCACAGGTAATGATTTCGAGTTTTTACCCTTTCGCTTCCTTGTGGTCCAAGCAGGCACATCCTTACAATGGGCGTGGCTTAAGACAGGTGAGGAACTCAGCAGGGTTTAAACAAACAAAATACAAAAGTGGATTGGTAAGTATGTAAATATTTGTGAGCGGATTTGACGCACAGGTATAGGGAAAGCCTGAATCCTGTTCTGCAAGTGTTTACTGGCAGTTAACAATACTTGCAAATATGTTGAGTTTCTACAATCTGTAATTTCTCTTTTCGTTTAAAGAAGCAAAACATATCAAAATAATGTTTAAATACATTAATAAACAGCTTAGTTTCCGCAGTGTCTTAAAATAAATTTAAACATTGTCGACTTCGCCAGCAGCATTTTGAGATATCGCGGTATTTTAGCACTTATGACATCACGTCAAACCCCGGAAATGCTTTGTGGTTGAGCAGCGCCACAGTTGAATATTAGCAAAAATCGAAAAGTGAATCTGGGCATTTTGTTACGTTGTCGTGTTTTACTTCTAACCTGTTTATATTCGAGAGCTCTCTGCATACACAGCACCTGCTCAAGTGCTTGCCTGAACCCGATTGTTTTCGGTTGTTTCAAAAACTACTGTACAACAATAGTTGTATCTAGTTAGCATGTAGGCTAATAAACTGTGGTTAGCTATCAGTTGCTAAAAGTCATCATCTTCCTACTTCATTAAGTGCTCAGCTAACGAACGTTAGTTAATTTAACAACATTTAAAAAATGGACGTTTCGTCTCCGACTGAAGCACCATTATGTGCCTCTTTTAGATAAATGGTATCACGTATGGCTTCATATCATATTTTACGATTTGGTCAATTATTGAGAAAAAGACTGTCCAAGAGAGAAGTCTGGAAAAAAACGTCACTGGTGGTGTCAGCTCAAGTTATCTTGTGAGTATACATTTACTGTCTTTTCTTTCTTAAACTTCTAAAACACAGGTCTCATAAAAAATAACGTGGACTGTATTTAATGTGCTGCTTTCTCTCTCTCTCTCTCTTTTTTTTATCTAGAATGACTGATTTTGAGCCCTTAGCAAAAAAACTAAAGGTTGAAAACAAAACCTCAAGGCCGCCTTCATCTTCTCTGCAAGGTAACTTGGTAAAAATCAAATTACAGTATTTATTTTGTTATCACTATGCTGAAAAACATGGATTTTTCCTGTATTCTTCAGGAAGCGCCATATGTACGAGTGGAGATAAGGAAATAGTAGATGAAGGAAAAAGGCAAAACAACGCTGAGATGAAGGTGGATATGCAGCCAAAGACTGGCACAGGTGGTTTACAACGAGTGAGGACAAACCTTTCTCATCAAAGAATCAGCCCCAGACAACAGCAGAAGTTAAAAAATACTCTTGACCAGTGGTTGGTTAAGCCTAGAAAAAATGCAAATACAGATGAAATGTGCCAAACTCAAGATGAAGTAAAAATTAAAGATGAAGACAGCGTTCAAAGTTCCTCAGCTCATTCTCTGGACTGCCAATATGTTGAAAAACATACAGTTTCTGACATGGATGAAGAAACCCAACCCTTGACACCACAAAACCTGGAAGAAGACAATCCTTTGTCACCAGCTTCCAAGGATTCTGATGGGAGTGTTCTTTCGCAGACACTGTCATACGATGATGGTGGATTACAAAAGGAAGAAACTGAATCGTGTGCGGCAACTTCTGAGAGCTTTGCCAGGCATAATACCAAAATAACAGATTTCTTCTCAGGGACCTCATCACCACATCCACCTTCAAGATGTGGAAAGCTAGATAAATCTCGAGAGGAACAAAAAGCAGACAAGGAAAGTACATCAGCAAATATCAAGCCTGATGTCAAATGGTTGGGGACGCCAATCCATGAGCTGAAGAGGATGCCTGAATGTGGTCGACAGCTTCCTTCGCTGAAAGATATTCCAGGCCAACACACTGTGATGATAAGGGTTTGAGCAGTTCTTTCTTTTTTTCTACTCTTCACACCACTTCTGTTAGTTACGCACACATGTAGAACTCACTAACTCACTAATTTTATTGGTCAACACAATGTTTTTCCAGGCATTTGGAAATGAGCAGTTTTTGGTCACATGTATAAATTTTTTATTCTTATTCTTCAAATTGGTCACAAATAATATTTTGCTGCCAGTACATATATTTGGTTCATATATTGTATCATGTATCAATGTAATTTTGTTTTAATCCACTCCCATTGACAGACAGACCTCCTTCATAAAAGTAAAGTTCCAGTTGCATATCCAACATATTTTAAGGATGTCTGGGACAATGTCCATGTCAAGATGCCCTGTTCGAGTAGTAGCCTGTTTCCTGTCAAAGATGAGGTAATGACTGAAATGGTTATAACCCTGCTAATTTAGAAAAAGTTGGAGTCATGTATTATGTTTATAAAAGAACACGACTGGAAATGCATGATATTCTGCTGTTATTTGCACTGTTAAAGTATCACTTCAGGTCATACTGTCAAAAGGCTCTCCAAGTTCTTGTGCTTTTCCATCCACGGATGTTATAGTTTTTCAAAACAGCGTTTCATGTTTCTTCTTTTAAATCTACACACATACATTAATAGAACCCAATCAGGAGCAAATGATGGGACAGAAATGTTGTGGCTCAGTACTTAAATAAATAACATTCTTATTGTTCACTCTACAGAACAGGAGTCGTTGGGAGCTGATCAAGGAAACTTTAAACAAGAATTTTACAAGTCCACTTGAGATAAAGGCAAGTCTCAACTTAATCCTGATAATACATTACAATAATTCTTCAGCTCACTTTGAGCCACAAGATGGTGCCAAAAGCCCAAAAGTTGGGAGATATACCAATGTTTTTCAGAATTTGTTTTCATTTTTTGTTTCAGAATGCAATATTGAAATACAGTGCCCCATATGCCCAGAAGTGGGATTTCACAGCATTAGAGTTGTACTGCACTAAGGTAAGCAATGTAAATATTTCTATGATGATTGATCATGTTTATGTATATCTTAAAAGCCAGAAACATATGAAGTCTCTGTTGGTCTTAAATATAACATCTTTGGAAGAATAACTTAATTAATACTGGCATGCATGCATGTAAATGCAGATGGAGCACATGTTGAAATGTGAGGATTAACTGTCCAATCATGACACTTCACTGCTGAGCAGAAGGCATCATAAACCAGTGCTGCTCTTCTCAGCTTAAAGAAGGTGCAGATGGCTCATTAGTTTGTAATGTTCACTTTGTTAAAGACACAGCCATATTTCATTTGACACCAGATTCAATTTAGCTTTGCACATACTGTATTTAAGTGGAAACTTGACTCAGTATTGACAGGTGGGCCAAATAATTTCATGACCCCATGTGGAGAAATAAGTCATCACAAATTTGGAGACTACTGTATTTAGTATTGCGGTTTCTCTGGTGCTAAAAAACACAGTCTTTAATTCAGACAGTGCTTACTGTATAACTAGCCTGTTGCATGGAATGAGCACAGTTCAAAAATACTTATTTAGTTAATTCTTGTGTGAGAAGATTTTGTGAAAATGTTTTAGGGCTTGTTAGCCTTAATCATTGAATGAGTCTCAGGCTATCTGGACATGTGGCTGTTTGAAACACAGAGGCTCAGATTCTAGGGGTGTTCTTACTCTCCTTAGCTAAGTAATTTATTTCACAGTCCAGATAAACTTGGCATGAGTTGCATCATTATGACCAGAGCACCGTTAGTTCACTGGTCATTGCTCAGAGTTGTTAGGGTCTTCTCAAGCCTTGTTTGGAGGCCATCCATCACCTGATGTCCTGATGTACTCTGTGTAATCCTGTGTGGTGAATCAGGGAGGGTTATTCTATTGTCTGGCTCATGAAGGGAATGACAATATTCCATTTGGAGTCATGAGTGTTTTATTTAAGAAATTGTGTGCATATAAGACTAGACAAATAGTAGCCATTATTCTTATAGTAAGGGAGCATTCATCCGCTCAGTGCTTGATGGCATTGTGTAGACTACACCAGCCACAGGTTTTGTGATATACATTTCAGGGAAAAAAACACATGCAACCCCAGTGTGTCAAATGTGTTTCTGTCATTTTTGCACAAGAAAGGTAATGGATTTTGCACAGGAGAATGTTGCAGCCCTTCAAAGGCAACATGGGACTCTCAAGATATAATTTAATCTTTTGCCAAAAGGTCACATTTAGTAACTTGTCAGAAATGAAAATGGCTGGCATTATATCCCAGAGAGTGCTCTACTCCAGCTCTATGCTGTTGGATTGTGTGCCATAAATCACATTAGAATGAAAGTTTTATTAGATAAAATCTGTACATTTTAGGAGGCTTTAGCCATAGGCCATGCTTAGTTATTAAGGATGGATTAAGATTGTGCAAGGTCTACCGGAATAGCAAAATTAGATTTTTGTTGGACTGCAAATGGGCAGCCACGATCAATCTTGAAATAAAGCTGGTTAAGGTACCAATTAATTGCAGCTAATTGCATTAAAAAAATGTTCACTAGCAGTTTTCATGATTAAAATGAGACTGTGTGTTGTAATTAATGAATGGTTCAAAAAACCATGAAAGCTTTCATTTTATTGCATAATTGGCACACTATTCCTCTTTAGCAAGACTGTCGACTGCTTCTCTTCTTTACGGAGTTTAATCACAGCTTGAATGAATAATGAATCTGTGTTTTGTTTAAAATGCTGAGAGGTAGTATGAATTAAGCCAGCATTTATATTGTAGTAAATAAAAATTAGCCACTATAGACCACAGAACATCATATTGGTAACGCATGTAATTTGAAAAGCCAATTACCTTGAATTCTATATGTTTGATTCATTTCCAGTGCAATACTGGAATTAAATGGAGGAACAGCAAACTATGCCATGTAAAATACCTAGCAGTTTGCTTTTGTACTTTTCCTTGGGAATGCCAGGCTGGAGAAACTAGTAGGACGGTTTTGAGAGTCAGAGAAAAGTAGACATGAGTGGCATAGAATGACGGCCCGTGCACCTTCATTGAATATTCATCTCAGCGATCACATCTTATGAATAACTGAAAAGCTGTTGACGGACAGCATAATTTTTGTCTCGTTTTCCAGCCAAGCCAGCACTCTATTTACGGTTATGAACACATACGTGTTTTATTTTTATATGGTCACACATCCACAGATGCAGCAGAGCAGATTGCTTTAATGGTCAGACGCTGTGTTAAATCTACATGGGAGCTCTGGTTTTCTCACTGCCCACATCTTGCTTGATTACTTTGTCAGATTGGTGTGATGTACAGACCTGTATTAAGTCACACAGAGAGTTAGTTCAGTTGATTTGATTCACTGTCTTCTGCTGATTTAAAGAGCTCAGTTTATATTGCCTCAGCTATATCCACCGTCTTTCCGTCAACTACCTTCATATATTACGCCCATAGGAGCAGTTTATGATGTCAGCCAGGTCATTACTTATGACAGTGTTTAGTCAGGCTTCCTTTGCCATAATATAAATGTTGTAGTTTAAATCACCAGTCAAGGCTCCTTGTCCTGGGAACACACTGTCCTTTCTATTTCAAATGCTTGGCCATTTGCATTTATTCCAGGAAGACTGTTTAATCAGCTGGCGTGGTCTTGCAGTCTTGATGAAATTGCTTTGTGATTGATCATTCTGACATTTTGGAGCCAATATGGGTGTAAATACGGGTAGTAGAGCTTATTGTCTACAATATGTCAGTGCACCTACGCAGTGGTGTCATGGATGGTTGGTATATCACTTTGATATTTGGTTCTGGTGATATTATTATAGACGGACTCTTCTGTTAAAGCCAGATGTCTTTTGAAAAATACAAAGCCATGTCTATCATGTTTCCTTTTAAAGGTCCAGTATGAGATAATAGTCTGATATATAAAGGTTTTAATTTTTCTCCAGTTCTTTTGCATCTACGTGCACAGTATTATACATTTATCATTTTTTCAACATGGTAATTGGCTATTGATGTTCTGTATGGTTTATCTTTCATTAATATTTGGTTTTCTGTTAGATTGCACATTAAACCTCACATATTGTCAAGTATCAACATTTTGATATGGGCCAGAGCTGTTAATTTGATCTGTCCATCTCAAACTATTCAGCCCAAACAGCTAATGATGTCACAGCTGAGGTTTGTGGCAAAACAACAAACATAAACAGATCTCTTGCTCTCTCCAAGGTCCTGGAGCCTGATGCTGCTGAACATCTGTTCGGCTCCCTGCTGCCAGACATGGTGCAATTAGCACTGAGAGCATCTGAGCTCTGTACCAAGGTAACAGCCATCACTAACCAACAGACAGTGACTCACTGGTCTGTGACATAGTGGATCACTGCAGCAGTGTAACCCCAACGGTCATGACAGGACAAATAAGCTTGTGAAATAGTAGTAGAAATGGTGAGGTCAAGGTATGTGGCTATTGATAGTCATTTATCAGATGATTTACTGCCCATTTGGTCATGTGCGTTTATTTGCCATGGAGCTGAAAAACTCTGTTTTGAAAGGTTTTTGTGCATTCATTTTGCCAAAAATCCAATTATCCAAACATAATTCTATATCTTTGTGTTAAACACACGACTGATTAACACTGAACATGGTTCAAATAAGTGCAAACATTTTAGAAAACAGTTTGGTGCTACAAAACTTTCCAAGATTGTATGTGGTAATGCTGTAGACCACCAAAATGAAAAAGATAATTTAAATAGTCTCCGATAAAATTAAATAATAAATCAGTAAGCCATCATTATTGCTCTCTTTGGGGCGGTTGCATAGATGCAGTATTTATTTATAAATGCAGCCCCTTTGCATTTATGGTATGGATCGCATGTAAGCAGGAATAGACCTTGATTATAATTATGATTGCTCCCTCAAAAGGCCCAGAGTGCTGAAAAATTATTACATTTATGCAACATACTTAAGTGTTTCATTTGGCAAAAGTAATGATTTTGACCTTCCTCTGTTGCACTTGTGCTCCTCCTTTAGCCAATACCCCTCCTCAAGAGGGGCATGAACCACTCCATCACTATGTCTCAGGAGCAGGTGGCATGTCTGCTCGCCAACGCCTTCTTCTGCACCTTCCCGCGACGCAACTCTCGAAAGACTGAGTACTGGAACTATCCAGACATCAACTTTGTCAGGTAAGGTTGGGATGTCTGACCTTTGCTTTTGATGGTTAATGTTCACAATCTAAATGATACCACTGTGACAGCTAGTTTCATTTCCATGAGGGGGCACTACTGTATATGGTTTCTTCACTAACCATTTTATTTTCTGGCTGGATGTCACAGCAGGCAATATTTACAGTGCACATAGTTTTAATTACATGTATATTATCCAGACACGGTGATCAGTCTGTCCTCTGTACACACCTATCAGAAGGATTTTACCTGAAGCAAATAGGCACTGATCAGTGTATTAAAAGCCTCTGAGTGTTTTTATGGCGTAATTGTGATATTAAGCTCTGGGCAGCCCTTTCCATTAGCCCACTCTACCAGAACCAAATGTTTTGGTTTAGCTTTAGGGTCACAATATTACTAACCAGCTTTTGTGTAGTTCACATTCACATCTTTTCTTTTTCAATATTGTCCACTATTACAAACAGGAAGGAAGGAGGATTTTATTTTTTCTAACAAAAAAGCTTGACTGAAAAGCTTGTTTGGGTCCTATAATGCAAAATCAGTCTGCAGATCACTTCTCAGTCGTGTCCCCAATCTCTGTTGGCATCACAGTGTAATTACCTAAATGGAGACAGGAATTCAATTAACATTGACTCAGATGGCTGCCTTTGACAATGGAGAAGGCCACTGGCTGTTTTGTAAAGGACTGTAAAGGGGTTCAATTGCATCAGTATTTCTAGCCCATAAAGGTTTTGCTTTGATTTAGAAGGAGTGAAAGTGGCCTCTTTCTAACCCGTGGCTAACACTTGTCCTGAATCACCAATTTGCTGTGAGAGGGATATTGAATGCTTTCAAAATTTCATTCATTTATTTCCTTATAATTACATTCTTATGTTTCATTATGCTCCTTTCTTTTTTCTTTATTATCATTTCACAAGATATGTGCAGGGCAGTAAAACAAATCTTTTATCGGCTGCTTTTCTTTTTATTGGAGGGTAAATTTCTTTTTTGCATTGAGATAATTGAGACTTTGTGGCAATAAAGAATTTTTTTGTTTGTTTGTTGGCTCTGTCATTGTTATTCAGCAAACTTTATATGTCGTTTTACCAGTAAGTGCTCTCAGCATAGGTTTTTTGTGCTGATGATGCAGAAACCCAGCTGATTTTCCTACTGTAGTCACTTATACCCCTAAGTTACATCATAACTTTCTGCTCATCTGTGGAGTGTATAGTGATGTTATATAATTCTGTATTAATACCCCGAAGACTCCACTGCAATTTATTCCTAAAAGCCGGCTTTTACCAGTAGCTAGGTTATGTTTGCCCTGAAGTCCACAAAACATATGATTGTTTCTATGGGCCACATTTACAGACAAGAGAAATGAATGTGGGAGTTGATGTCAATGAATGAGATTCTCAGCTCCTGAAGGGCTGTCTGCGCATCAAGCTTTATCATTATTTCATTTCACTCACATGTAATGAATTTATCTTTGTTGTGGCTCGTGAGTGGGGCTCTTTATAAATTAGCTTGAAAGGGAGACGGTGGGCTTAATGCTTAAAGTTGATTCAAATCCACCAACTGCATCTCACCACAGCAGCTTCACGTGTGCGTGTTTGTGTGTTACATTTCAGGCAAACTGACTTTTTGCATCCTGAGGACTGTTGCTTAAAAGGGACACAGGGCTTCTTAATGTATCCCCAAGGAGGAAGCCCTGTTTCCCCTCTTTGTTCCTTTTTTTTGTGAGTGCTGTGAAGTGGCACATGAGTTTGGCTCTGTGATGGCAGGCCTGGGGCAACTGCATTGTCGTAACATTGAAGGAGCTCCTACATAATCGGCTAGTGACTGAAAGGGAAGCTGAGTGAGAGATGAACTAATTCATATCAAAAGTTAAAGCATGACTGAACTCACATGGCTAAAATGGAAGTCTTGTGTGTCTACGACACTGGATATACAGAGAGGCTGTGTCTTTTGGAGAGTCAAACTTCAAAAACCATGCTTTCATTTTTATGAAAGGAACAAAAAGTATGTTAATTTTAGTAAATTCTTGATTAAAAAAAAAAACAAAAAACAATGTTTCTGTCTTCAGGTTGTTTGATGGGTCATCTTCAAGGAAGATTGAGAAGCTGGAGAAGCTGAAAACCCTGATGTGCTATTTCAAAAGTGTCACTGAGCAGAGTAGGTGTTTGGATTTGGATTTCACAAGTTATTTGAGTCTTTTCTGTAATATAAAATGGTAAAACACTGTTTTGGTGTTAAATAAGATGCAGACATTGTGACACTTTTGCTTTTCAGAGCCTACTGGACTTGTAACATTCACGCGAAAAAGTTTGCAGAGACCCCCTGTTTGGAAAAGGTGTAGTATATTGAATTAAAGAAGTAAAAAGTAGTAGAATGTTAATTGTTTTTGACGGCAGTATAAACCCAGTAAGCTGTTAATAACCAATTAATGAGCCATCATCCTACCTACTTTGAATAAATGGAAAACTATTTATTCTTTGTTTCAGCTCACAGACTCCTCTCACAAAGCTGCACATTACATGTGAAGGAACCATTGAGGATGATGGTTATGGGATGCTTCAGGTAAAATGCAGAAGAGGAGAAATGTTCTTTTTGATTAATGGAAAGACAACATAATGGTGTGATTTGTGATTCAGAGGATCTCTAAGTTAATTTATACTTCTTCTGCTTTAAGAAGTTCTTATTTGGAGAAATACTCCTTGTGCTTGGTTCCTGTCCTCTTCTCCCCCAGCTGTAGTCAGTCACTGAGCTGCCTCATTGTGGAGTCTTTCACCCAGATTGCTTACTAGTGCTGAAAAGGCCTTTGAGGGAGCCTGTGACACGTTCAAGGGAGTGTGTGCTGGGACTGGGGTCAAGGCCTCTGAGCCTTCGCTGCTCAAAGTTTTGGCCATGCTCGCTGTTCACTGTCAGGAACACCCGCTTTGCCTTTCACCTTTTGTTTGCTTCCAGTTGCCATAAGCTGACAGTTGATGTGCACACATGACCGGCTCTGTGGCACGCTGCGGCCTGGATTGATGGATGCTCTGCTCTGGGTGTGTGGGGGGGAGGGTTGCTGACAGCCTGTCAAAGCAGACTTTGGATTCTGGCTTGTTGTCCTAGAGTTGAGTGACCAGTTTGAAGAGATTTACTCTTAGACTGCCGCTCACCCCTTTTTGTGGCCTCTTTCCTCAGTTGTGATGAGGTTTTTCTGGGTTCTGGGCTCATCTACGGGCCAGTGAGCAACAACTGTCAGTCCTGAAATTGGATTATTTATGTATGTTTCACATGGCTGCTTTCTTACTAAAACAACAAGTCGCCACGTCTATATCTAAGCTGAAATGAAAAGGTTTTTGATTCTTTTCAATCGTAAACAAACCTAAATAAAGAAGTACATCAGTGTCACCCAAAGTGCTGTGCACAACCTGGGAAGAAAGCAAGCAGCGATAGATAACACAGACATCAGTCAGCAGTCAATTTAGTGGCATGTTATGACTGGAGGGAAGCGCTTATTTTGGACTGCAGGCCTGCACTCTTGTAATATTTGCTTCTGGCAGCAGCGCAGTGAAGTGCTGCGTCTGGGGAGAAATCATTTTGGCATGGGGGATAGAGGTCTGAGTAATGTCGGCACCTTAGGCCACCTTCACAATCAGCTTTTCTGAGTTTTTGTCACAAATAAAAGAAAAGGGCTGTGAACCTTTCATGAGGTGTTTTCCTCAAGTTATGAATTTAAGAAAAATGTTTGGATCAAATGGTTCATATCATTTAGATCACATGTGCTGTTTTGTTTCATGGGAATATATATATATATATATATATATATATATTTGGGTCAAATTATCAGCACATGTTGCAGGGACGCATTGTTGATGATTCTCATCCATTTGTTTTGATTTGCAGGTCGATTTTGCCAATCAGTTTGTGGGGGGAGGAGTCACCGGTTCTGGTCTCGTTCAAGAGGAAATCCGTTTTCTGATCAATCCTGAGCTCATTGTTTCTCGCCTCTTCACCGAAGCCCTGGATCATAATGAATGTTTGGTCATCACAGGTCAGTGATCAAAAATTCCCGCACACCTTGTTAAACCATAATTTCTCCTGAAAGAGTGCGGCTCTTTAATTATTCATGATTTAGTCTGTTAATCCAGATCAATGATGCCCCAGGTTCACTTTTCTCATGCTTGACCTACAATTTGACAGGAGAAACATAGTAATGTTTCTCGTCACACAGTATGGAGTACACATCGCACACCTTCAATTTACCCCATCCTGGGTCAGCAAGCAGCAAAAGGATGTTTGTGGCAATTGCCCTGTTTTCTCTGCCTGTCCTTGTCACATTCCTTTTGATTGGCTGTAAAGAGGCGAGTTGTAACAGTGGGGAGGAGGGGAGTGGGCTTTAGTGATTTCTCTGTTGGGTGTTTCTGTTGAGTAATTCCCACTGATTGTGCTCCAGTATTGAGTGGTTGCAGCAGACAAGGTTGGGACAGGCCAGCAGACCTACTAACAAGGGAGTCCCAGCAGGAGGGTGATGGCAGCTGTCTCTGTGTTTTTGTTTTTTTTAGTAATCTTTTAAATGTAACATTTGCTTTCTTTACTATTGTGGCAGCTTGATTGTCTTAGATGAAGATGCAAGGAAACCAGTGTTATGTATTATGGCACTAGCTTGTCAAAAATGAAGGATGTCTACACAAAATGTCACAAAATAAATAGACTTAGTGAGCCCCTTATATACGTTATTCCTGACATTTACTAAATAGTTGCGTGCAAGAGAAATTGATTCAATGCATTTAAGCCCAAGCCTCTTGAACAGTGAAATTAAAAGAAACAATTTTCGGCTACATAAACACGCCATCTTCTTCGAGTTGCCCTAAATCAGCTGTCATCAGTAATTCTTTTTATACTAACAATGGATCGAATTACCAAAGTTTAATTTTCATTTAGGTCTTTGTCCAGCGTAGCAATTTAGAGTCCCAGTTCCCTGTTACATTGTTAACTTGTAATGTTATTTAAGCCCATGAATTGGTCCACTGGTAAATAGTATGGTGCCTGTCTCCCATGTAAGATCAATGTTCTTATCATTGCACAGCACATGGTTTGGATCAGAACAGGAAGTGAGGCAACGGAGCCTCCACCCCCTTGATCCCCAATCACACTACTGTATCAGATATTCTTGGTTTGGCAGAGTCACCTTCAGACTTCTCATCGGCCATCTCTCCTTCTCCTTCACTTACGCCACTTAACTTTATTACTCAGGACCAGAATTAATTATAGCTGGAAGACGTGCCCAAGGCCTGCTCCACTAATGGACTCTTCCATTCCATCATCTTTATTAAACCCTGGCCATACCTCTTGTCTGCCGCCCCCCCACATTGTAAAAGTCCGAGTCTTTGCTGCAATATGGCCATGTGGTAAATCATATTCCCCTGTGATACGTTTTGGCATACAGTAGGGAAGCTAATGGATCGTACTTCTGCATTGAAATTTGCAAAAGTGCCCAGGCCTAATTTAATTTTCTTTGATTGCTAGGTATCTGGCTGCCGTTAGGGCGGTCAAATGTATAAATAGTATCAGGGAGAAGTCATATGATTCATTGGTGGCAGCACTGACCAGAAAATACAGTGCAAGCTTAACATAAAAGCGTTTCTGTTCGTGTTGCACAAAATCTTGCTTTGTTCTATCGATCTAAAAATACTCTTTAGAGAAACCTATGGTGAACCTGTAGCTTTTTTTTCTTTAATTAATTTTTTAATTTATTTAAAAACTTTCATCAATTTATAGCGTTTAACAATACGAAACACTTGCGTCAATATTTTGTCCATACTGTATCTAAACCATAACAGAAGTAAAATGAGACATGCCTCTGACCTTTTACAGTCTCTGGTACACCAGAAATATGAGACACAACATGATGTATTTACACATGAATGAAACAACCTTCAGGAACATTGAGAGTCATACCTACTGATCTTTATGTAAACTGTTTGTTATTTATAACTAAATTCTAATAACCAGAGCCATCTTTGCCTGGCCAAGATTGAGCTGCCCCCCATAACACATAATTTCTAAATGACAAATAAATTGCATGAAAGTAATAAATAAAAACTGCAACGCATAATTTTTATTGTTCATGAAGGTTACTTCTTTCAATTGCAAATATGGTTGATCACAGAGGTTGATATTTTTGGAGAACCAGTAAAGGTCAGGTGTATGCATAGTTTATACAAAGCCATATAGTTTGGAGCTAGTAGAATTATCTTGTGGACTTTAAAACACAGCCAGAATGTTTGATCAATGAACTGGTCCATATATTTTGTGTGTAGCATGAGATTAATTAATTATTTTTTTTTTAACTTAAAAAAAAAAAAGCGAGATGGACTCTGATGATTAGAGAAATCCCTGTCAAGTGGAGCATGCTGTAGATGTTCCCTTATCCCTTGTGCATCTCTCAGTACCTGCTGACCAAGACCCTTTTACAAATCACATTGTTTATTCCCTTTGCAGCATGAAGCAGCTCAGCGAGTGTTCTTGACAGCCAGGTTCTAATGAGCACTAATGAATAAGGAGTTAATTTGTTTGACTCTGCTGCTACCGTCTTACCTTCCTCTCCCCTTTTAATGGGTGATGAGCGTTCCCCTGTGGGCCACCCTGCGGTCAGCTGTGGCCTCTCTTGTTGCTTTAAGTGGGGGGCAATAACTTGACCGTCCTCTTTTCAGAAGAGACTGCATTAGGAACATTCACGTCAGGCACACATCAAACCATGTTGTATTGTGTAGGAACATAATTTTCTTTCATCATGTCTTTGCTGTTTAGATTTTTTGTGAATCTGTTTTTGAGAATGTAATACATTTGTGTTTTGCACTGGATGGCGGGTTATATCCATTTTTGTCATTACCAGGTACACAACAGTACAGTAAATATACAGGCTATGCACAGACCTACCAATGGGATGGCAAACACCAAGACACAACTCCAAGGTATTTATGGCATTCAAAATACTTAGATTGTAGCTTAATGCACATTAACTCCATCTTTTTTAGGCATGCCTTGTTCAGGGGGAGGGACATTTCAGTCAGTCCGTCACTTTAATCCAGATTTAGTGCTACAACTGCTTTAGAAAATGGTTAACATAGTTTAAATTTAGATAAGGCTTTTAATATCTTGAAGCATGCCTTTATCGTGGCTGGAATGTTTGATTGATATCCTTTTGTGCCAGAAATTTTTAGCCCACTGTTAAAAAATCCAGTTGATCTGTTGTATGTACAGCAAAACTCATTTGTTTGTCATTGATTTTTTTCAGTGATGGCTGGCAGAGGAAATGCACAGAGATTGTGGCCATTGATGCGCTGCAGTTCAGGAGCTTTCTTGAACAGTTTAGCCCAGAGAGAATCAACCGAGAACTCAATAAGGTGATCTTGCAGTTTTCCTTTAATCTGTATAATTTTGTTTCTTTCTCCTGTTTGTCTTTTGTGGTTTCTTTAGTCTGCATGACAGAAAACATGATAACCTGGTTATGCCGTTTGCCTTTGCGCCTTGCACAAGATCATACTGAGGTTTAAATGAAAACATCTGACATCGAATACAAAACATACCAGTTCATTGGAAAAAAAGGTATTAGTAAGTTTATGGTGAGCTATACTGCAAATGCCATTTTTTCTTTTGTAGACAAATTTGTATAATTTATGCCATTGGAAGTACAAGGGTAATATATTCCTAGTCCTAGTCCTTGTTTATGCTTTGATCCTGCATAATTATTGTTTTTATTAAGTATATTGCTGCAGTAATGTTATTTTAACTTTATTTGCCATTTCATTTCGTGTTTGGTTTGCACACATTTAACGATTTCAGTGTGAATCCATTTAGCAGATAATCGGAGAACTGTCTCTTTACAAATGTCAGCTGAGATGACATTGACTGTTTACTTTTCTCGCGACAAATATTTGAATTATAGATACATGTCATATGTGTGTAATACAGACAAATGCATTGTCATTTATGCAGAGAATAAGCTTAATCTTATTTATTACACTGTTCATTAGGCAGAATGAATTTTAACCATTGAGCTCAGAGTGATTAATCATAATTATACAATTAATATCACATACTTTTTTTTATTATAAGAATACTTCCATATGTAGTGTCCTCCCAGTCTAAGATGCACATTCATAATAGAAAATCAAGATGTTAATGTTGTCAAGTCTGCCATCAGAATGCATGGAGGAGTTTGACAGCTCTGACAGGGATGTGAAGAATGCACCAACATGAAGATCAATCCTGTTTCGAATATTGTTTAGCTAACTGTCACATCTGCCCTTTCACAGGAAAAATTTATGACTGGTCAGGCAGAGGATGTGCTCTTGACTTCTTCTTCAATGAGAAAACTAATGTCCAGAGCCCCCTCAGATCTTTTATTCTTCATAATGTAAAATGATTAACATGTAAAGCCCATATCAGTTCCACATTCATGGCTATAAAAGTGAGGGAAGAGGTCTGAAAATGACACAATGTTAAAAATGTATGTTCTGTCAGGCCAATCAACCTATGTGTTCACTCACTGAATGCTGTGTTGAGCACAGGCCTGCAGGCAAATAGCATGACTGGTTCGCTTGTTTTCTATATATTCCATTTACATTTGATGGCATGGAGATGTTCTGTAGGCCTTGTTCTCAGGAAATATACCAGTGATCTGGAACAGTGAAGTGATCCCGTGACATGAGGCTCATCAGAGCTGATCCGGGCTTTTTGTACCAAATGACATCTCAATCTCCACTCACCTGAGTGGCACGGCCTCATGCCCACAGTTAGATCTAATGTCAGCCCAAGGAAATCAGATTCATTCTCAGTTTTTATCACTGAAGGGCTCTGTTTACTTTGTACTTTTTTTTTTTTTACATCATGATGATGATTTATTTTTTTTCAAAATCTCTTTTCTATGTAGAGAATAGTGAATGATTTTGGGGGCACACTTTTATCTCCTTGACCTGATTTGTATTGTGTTTGCTACAGAATTCTAGTCCTTACATATCAAACTGTGTTTTTCTGTGTTTACATTTCCTTTACTAATTTGCTGCCTTGTCATTTAGGCCTACTGTGGCTTTGCTCGCCCTGAGGAGCCTAGCCAAAACCTGTCGGCAGTGGCAACAGGAAACTGGGGCTGTGGAGTCTTTGGAGGTGACGCACGTCTTAAAGGTAAGCACTGACGTTACACTGCCGTCAGCAGAGGTTGTGGGAATATGGTATGATCGTCTTTGTGCACTTGGCAGTCTAAGCAGACTCTCCTCGTGGTTGTAACGGAATAAACATCAGATTTAAAGGCTTCAGTAGATCAGTGTGGGCATCCATTAGTCTTCTGGTAATGCGTTCATTTACTTAAGGTCTATTTGTCGCCTTCCTTCTATTGATCAACTGACAAAGTTAATATGTTTCATTAATAGTGAAATTGATCGCCTGCATGAGTCCATCAATCCGTTACAGCACTTTGTCTGAGCCTTGTATCACTGTCACTGAGCAGGGAGCTTAAGGAGAGTTTATTCTAACCACTTGCAGTTATATCTCTGCTTTTCCCTTTCTATCTGATGTAGCGCTTCTGTGCTAGAAAGCTGTGCATACATCCATACATATTTGTTAATTAGCTGAAGCGAGGTACAGCCTCCATAGGCACAATCACCTACTGTCTTCTTAATGACATGCCTCCTGGGAAGAGCTTCTTAATTCAGATGCTGCTCTCCTCCCGGGTTTACCTTACATAGTCACTTTATTTTTCAATTGTCAGATAATTTTTTAAGTGAGTATTTGTAACAGAACAGGCCAAAGAAACTGCTGAAGTGCAGACATATTCAGCTCAGTGCTCCCTTGAAAATGTTGATACAGTTTTCCTCATTAACTCACCACTGTCCCAACCTTCATTAATCAGCAGACACATTTCCAATCTCTTAAAATATTCACAGCTCTCAGGGGCCAAACGTGGTCTCAATATGTTACAAATCCAGAGATCTCAGTAGGGGGGAGATCTATTCCCTTGATTATTTACCTTTTACTGTACACGCCATACCAGTGTGGCTCACTTTTAATTGTAACATCAGCTACTGG
The DNA here is from genome assembly GCA_034769265.1 of Remorina albescens. Taxonomy (NCBI): domain Eukaryota; kingdom Metazoa; phylum Chordata; class Actinopteri; order Carangiformes; family Echeneidae; genus Remorina; species Remorina albescens. Next base: position 5,885,223 of record CM068480.1, read on the forward strand.
ATGACTCCTCAAACCTCTGTTTATTTAATCTTTGTCATTTCACAAATACAAAGAAAGTGTGTGAACAAATGTGAAATGTATAAATCATGTTTTAATGCAGTGAAGGCCAATCAGGAAAACAAAGGCTTCTTTTCCTGCAGCTCTGCTCCAGATGTTGGCATCTGCTGAGGCAGGCCGAGATGTAGCCTATTTCACCTTTGGTGACAGCAAGCTCATGAAGGATGTCCACAACATGCACGCTTTCCTCACTCAGAAGAACATTAGAGTTGGTAAGGCAACTTGTCTGTGTGCAACTGCTGATGTTGTGGTATAATGCTGTGATGCTGTGAATAATTATTTTTTTGTGTTTTAATACAGCTTCCTCTCAGGATTTTTTTTAATGTTGTGAACTAATCACACAACAAAATGGCTAACTATACATGCTGGTAACTTTTTCTCTTTCCTGTAATATCAGTCCACTGCAGGATTTAGACATAAACAATCTCCTTGTCTCCTTTACAGGGGAGGTGTATGATCTCCTGGGTCAGTACTACAGCACAGTGTGCAGGAGCTGCCTCAGTCGGTGCCCTGACGTCAGCCTGTATTGCTTCATCTACCAACAGGTCAGCTCCTCCCTGGTGCCCAACCAGTCCGACAGCCACTCGGCCAGACAACATGTCCCCACAGACTGCTGTTAAGGTCAGGTGGCTGATGAGTCACCATACTGCATCTTCAGAAAGCGATGCACTTACCGAATTAAATTTTTCTCTGCCTCAAGATTTACTTGTTATCTTAATGCTTCTGCGACGCAAACGTTAAAATATCTGCCGAAAGTAGTCTCCACCACTGCCAGCTGAAAGTGAAAATCTGGCAAACAGATCCTGTGTTCCAGAAAAACAACCGACTTGCAGAAAGTGATAAGTTAACGACCTTGTCTGCCGCTGCACTCCAAACTGTGATTATCCTGCCGCTGCTCGTAATATGCCAATAGATTGAGCTTCAGTATGGCGCAATGGTGGTTTTAATGGTGAGGCAAAGGTTGCCATCCATCTTCAGAGTTTGTCATGTTGCCTTTTTTTTTAAACCCACAAATATCCAGCCTAATTGAATTGGCTGTCAGAAATCAAGTTAAAGGAAAAGAATAACAAGAACAGGATTTGGAAAGCTTGAAGCGGTAACCAAAAGCAAAAGCAGTTTGATTTTAAAAAAGCAGCCTGGCTCTTTGTTAAATAATGTTTTCTGCATTTGAAAGCAACATTTTAGGTACACTGGTAGGCCATTAATACATTTTTTGGAGGTTCAGTGCACTTAAAAGATGCACTTAAATCAAATGTGTTTGTGTGAAGTAAATTTGTTCATGAAGAATTTTTGAAGAATTTTCTGAAAAATTTTGTTTTTCAAATCATCTTAATAAAAACAAATTCGTGTTAAATTCATGTGATATACGTAATATTGCCTATGTTTTATTCTGTTGCACCGTTCGACTGGAGCCACAAATGTCAGGAACACATCTCCGAACAATCAGTATGATGGCTTCCTGTCCCAATGGATTTTACTGGCTAAATGAGTTTCCATACTGCCTTGCCATTTATCTCTCTCCAGCTACTGTTTCACCCCTTCACTCATAGTTTAATAAGGTCACACCTTTTATATAAACTGTACATGACACCTCATTAAATAAAGAATAGATAATAGAACATCCAGTCGGAGGTGAAAGTCAGGCAGTTGGGCTCCCGTATGATTTCTCTGTCTGTTGGATAAAACATAGTGCCATTTGCATCAAGTGGAAGCTGCTTGGCAGATAAACTCAGAAGTTTGACCTTTGACATTTTACTTGCAGGATTGATGGGATGTGACAATTTCTCAAGTAACATGCATATTTCGTGGTATTTCTAGGCATGTAAAATATTTTTGGTACACAATTTACAGGTGTTAAACATTAAATGTATACTAACACAATATGACCAAAATGTACCACCCTGTTTGATACTGATTTAGTATTTTCATACTCCACCTGTTTGGTCATTTCTTTACAGATATAATTCAGCATTTCAGTGATGTATGCATTTAAATTATGTGTGATTAACTAGTTAGAGTAAATGCCTAATGAACTGTTATCAGTCACTACAGATTATCCTGTCAGCAGGAATGTATTGACTAAATATTTTTTAGTTGAATGTTAAATGAGTTTTATGCCCAGAGTACGGTGCACTGAATGGACTCCTGGGAGCCGGTAAATGAATGAATGAATGAGGTGTAGGAGTCTCTAAGCTTGGTGCTGTCTGCCTTCATGGAATGAGGACCTGAGGTAGGGGGTCTCTCTTTGTAGCTTGCTGGGTTCAAAAAAGCCTTTGGTGGCGTCTCTCTCGAGGGGATCCACCATGGACACACAGGGGTCTTCAACTGGATTGAGGCTTCTGCAGTGAACCTCGTGTGTCATTGACCTTTTGGCTGCCATCTGTCATAAAGTCGTGATCATGAACTGTGTTTAGTCTTGTTAATATAACCACTCTACTGTAGTTTGGTAAAAGGGAAGTTAATTTAAAGTAAAAAATAAATAACGGATAATAGGGTGGTGGTATTGAATATCAGCTTACCTCTGCCAATGATTTGTTTTCCCATTGGGGTCCCATTTTTTTTAGTCATTTAGTCAAGACTCATATCAACTGTTGGATAGATTGCCCTGAAGTCTATCCAATAACTCGAGTGGGCCCCTCAATATACTCACAAAAATAACTCGAGTGCAGCAAAGGGAAAACTAGTAGGTATAAATCTAGTACGAATTTCAAAATGTGTTTTAAATCCAGGAAGGGAGCGTTTAAACATTTGAAGTGCAGCAGTCAGTTCTTACCAGCTCTTGTGGCAAATTTGATTTTGAGTTGAATTCGATGTGGAGGATCAGCAGATCAAGGTCCTCTAACCAGCACAGTGTGCTCATATGTTTGAACTGAGTGATCAAGTTCTCTTTAATTTATTGTATTAATTATCAATGGACCCCAGAGGACAGAGATAACGTGCATCAAGCTGTTCATCATTAGATTCATTTTGAAGCTTGAACAACGTTGCCATTTCAATTTTCCTCTTTTGCTTTGTTTCCATCCAAGAAGGTCAGCTCTGATAATGTAGGGTGCTTTATAATAAATGGGGAAGCCTATTTGGATCAGCTATTTACTTCATATTTCCTTGTCATTTTTCATCATTAGTGCAATCTCCCTGTTGTGTTTGGAGGAGCTCTGTTGGCTACAGATTAAAGGCATTATCATCTGAATATTGATATGTTTGATGAAACCCTGAGAATTGCAGCTGACATCTGTTTGGACTGTGGACATAAGACAAAAACAAGATTCGTTGTCATGAGCTGTTTTTTCTTAATTATTCATACTATGTCCTTTCCGTTATAAAATTTTTTAATCTAGGAAAACAAATGTGTTTACATCCAGCGGCAGTATCAGGCTACTTGTGGAAAGCAGCTCATTTGCGTTTGATGCTAATTTTGAGCAATTGTCATGAATTATTGCTATATGACTGTGGTATGGAAAAATCCTCATTGCTAACATCTAAATAGTCCAAAGAAGGTTTAAGTCTGATGAAGTTCATCTGGTTTTTTTTGACCATGTTATTACAGTAGTCATCTGTTCAGAATAATAAATGACATTTTAGGCATCAAAGAGTTTATATTTCCCTTGCCTACTCTAATTAATCTCTGCACATGCATATTTCAAAAGGGATTTATAAGGAGAGTTGTTTTTTGGCACGACCCTCGGCAAAGGTGTGGGTTGGTACAGTAGGTAGTTGATGGGGACACAGTCAGTTCAGCTGAATGCTGAATGCTGAAGCTGTAATTTGTAGTTGCATGTTTCAGTAAGACAGACAATATGGGATTTTTATGCTGAGGAATGGGGAGTACAACGGTAGTGTGCAAACTGCAGCAGTGATTCTTATCTTGGAACAAATTATAGCCACACCCATCAATATTTTCTCCCAGTCTTCAGCAGTTTGTATTCAACCACTAGTGAACCATGTTCCACTGCAGGAAGGATGTGAGCTTCGTCATGATTGTGTTCTTTAAATTTAAAAATCTAATTTGTGCCATCGCAATTAAAACAGCAACAACACCAAAAAAATCTTGTGTCCTCTGTATATGTCCTTGTCTCGGACTGTTGTATCTGCAAGCTTGTTTGAACTCAGCAGGACCTGAATGTTTCACCACTTCCTCCGTGTCTTGTATGGGGCCTCAGCACCGGTATAGTCTCTACCGTTTGATGGTAATTGTGTCTCTCCTCCGGCTCTATGCATGCTGAGGTGGTTCCTCAACCAAAGGCAGTTCCTTTGCTGCTACGAAAACCTGCTTGCATTGTCTTTTATTCAGCTTAAATGGCCCACGGTCAAAGGCACTCTTAAATATTGCCTGCTGCAGAGGAGGCGGAGGCAGTGTATAAATCCTTAACAACAGCAATTATTTATTGGTGACAGCTTTCTATGGGCATTTTAGTTCAAATATTTCCACTGCAATTGATCTAAAAGAAAAATCCATTTTTATGTGATAGCTCTAGCTTTTAACCAAACTGACTGCTCGCTCCGTAAGGTCAAGGATTGAGTGGGTGAAGTTATTTTTGCTCCTAGTGTTATAAAATTGCCTATCTATCATTTGAGAGTCATGTGATTGATACTGACTCAGCTTGAATGAAAGATGGAGCAAGGCCGTCGCTGCTTGCACACCCGAGTAAGGGATGGCCTGATTGCCACAACACTTTGAGAAGAAGAAGCCTTACTGCCATTTGTGCTGCACAGTTTCTCATTTAAACTTATTGGATATCTTGAGTTTTTACTCACGTTTTCTTCTTTGTGAAATCTATAATCTCAGCAAGTTAAGTGGGGGGAAAAAAGTGCTGGTCAGGGGATTATTGTCTAAAGATGATTAGCTGTAAGTGTTTGGAAAAGATGCTAATTTGGGGATATTCCACATATTGCTGACCACTTAATTTTACAGTTCATTAGCTGTCGAGTATGGTCGCTGATTTCATTTTACCATATATTAGCATTCAAAATGTTAAATTTAACTATCCAAAGACACCAAGTATGAACTATTAATTTTGAGGTGTGTGGCTGATTTGGTTTACTCTCTCAAGTGTATGTTTGAACTGAGTTCATGTTTTCAGGCCTTTAATTGCACACTTGTTGCTCCTTCCACCCATGAGGTAGATAACACCATCTGTTTTCTGGCTGCTCAAGACCAATCATAATTTCAAAAAGGGAAAAATATATTCACTTCCCTGGCAAACATTTCAAAGTGTTACAGGAAGTTTATTAGGGAATAAATGCAATTTGTATGTTTGCTTTAAGAATATTTCAAACTATATGACTTGCAGAGTTGTGTTAGAATGAGATGTATGGATGAGAGCATATATGTCACTCTCTGGGCATGTTACCCCATTAGATAGATTTCTCTCTTTGGGGTTCAAAGGTGCCAGAGGCAGATGTTTCCCCAAACATTTCAAAGGAGACTGGCTCTTGGCCTTGATCATTTTCGGGAAATCATTAGATTCCAACACATGGCAACAGTGGTTATCTGGTAAAAAACAAGGCCAAGAAGTTTAACTGTTCTTTTATTTCAAAGTTAAAATGGGTAATTGATTACTCAAAATTTGGTAATGCATTAATCACTAAAGTTTCCACATCCTACGATGAGAGGATCAGTTGCTTTCCTCTGTTTTATACCATCACAAAATGAGTATCTTTTGGCTGTTGTACTGTTGGCTGGAAAGAAACAGCAATTCAAAGATGTCACCTTGGGCTCTGAGAATTGTTTCAACTTCATTTAAACTTCAAAGCTATCAAAGTGCGTGATGTGTTGTCTGTGACAGTTGTCTGTGGGGAATCGCAGACCAGAGCGACTCAAGGCAGTGGCCTGTCACATGTCGCAGGTTGGATCAGTATGTGTGTCGATAGAGAGGAGGTAGCTGTCTACATTTTCCTTTATCGTTTTTAAGAGTAGCATTGGCAGAGTGGACCTCAAGGCTCTTCCATGAACTGGACTTGTTATGGAGCTGTCACTGGAAGCGTGGCAGCACACAACACAACGGTTTCCTTCCTGGATGCTGGAGCGCAAATGGGTTCTGTTTTGACTTCCCTTTGTTATTCATGGATGTGCTGAAGAACCAAGATGTGTTTGTGTGTTTTTCTGTGACAAATCTGTAATTACGATGTTTTGAAAGCACAGTTATTCACCAGCAAGGCTGCATGGGGGGTTGAGGATTTCCTGGTTAGAAAGTGAATCCCTACTGGGCCTTTTTACTGAATGTTAATTGGATTTCATCTGTGAAAGCCCTGCAGTCCTTACAGAGACATCCTTTTTAATCCAAACATAAATGAGACATGCTAAAGTGGTTTCAAGTATCATAACTCTGGGGGATTCATGACTTCTAATTAGAATGAAAATACATAGATGGATTCTTTTATCTTTGCACTCTGCTTAACATCATATTCATGATCAGATGCTTAATTTGGAATTAAGGCACACCAAGAGAAAAAACTTGTGGCTTGGTCCTGTATGAAAATAATAGGATTCACAGGGATAAATGATTTGTTTTGCTCCAAGGCAGAGGAAGATGGAAAATGTATTATACTCTGCTACATGTGCAAAATTTCAAGATGTCCAGCAGTGTCATGTTGTTTTTAAAGCACCTTGCCGGTCATATTCATCTCTTAGTACATGACACAGTATTTTGTTTGAGTGTGGGGGAGGAGTTCTTTCACATTGGATAAAAGCAACAGTGAATCTGTGCCAGGTGATATTTCTCTAAGTCAGCTCAGAGACTGAAAATACTTTATAGCTCGGGTAATTGTAAACTACAGAGACAAAGCCTATTTGTCTTTCCCATCCGAGCTGTCTTGTTGGTCCAGTTTCGCTGACAAGTTTGGTTTGAGGGGCCATAAAGCGCCACTTCTGCCATCCTTCAGTCCTGTTCTCTGTTACATATGAACTAGTGGCTAAAGTGACAGGCTTATTTACACCAGGACACATGTAGCTTAGATGATGCCATCTCTCCAATGTCAAACACCACTAACTTGTTAACAAACATATTTCATAAACAGACTATTTCGACTGAAAGGCAACAGTGGGGGGAAGAGAATACCAATCTCAATTTCGCAATCATTTAGTTTGGATACACTTTGGATTAGACCTTTTTACCTCACACTGTTCAATTTTCCGAGCAGCCATAAAAACCTGAGGTTCTGTCTCGGGGATGAGATGTCGTCGTGCTGGTCATAGCTGTAAGAGCGAGATTTAGGATGAGCTTTTCCACTGTGACAGAGACTCGGCATAAGAGCCCTCTCTGTCACCAGATATTGCAGTCTCCAGCTGCTCATTAAAAATGGAACCATTACTTTACAGCCACGGCTCGCTTCCCTCTGCTCTTCCTTCATCTACCTCCACGGCCCCCCCCCGTAGGTAAATAGACACAAATGAGCTGAAAAATACACAGAGAGCGAACCCGAGTGTAAAAGGGGACCATAAAGTATCACCTCACTGTAATGTTCCTAATGCTTCTGAACTTATTTCTCTTTATATCTCTTTGAGGGAGGATTAAAGGAACCCCCTTGTGAACCATGCAGCATAATGTGTTCGTTGAACATAGCGTTCCCCATGGGGCTGTTTGTATTTCAACTGTGCTGTTTGCTTCACCAGTAGGACAGCCCCACAACTTAAACATTTCTCCTACTGTTTGTTGTGCGTTGTGTTTGATAGTGAATTCGTGGCTGTATTGAATAGTGGCATTTGTAGGCTCTGATTATTAGAAAAGTTGAGTTTATGATCTGTTCTATTTCTTGGATTGTAGAAGCTGTATGAAAATTAAACAGTTGTGCTGATACATTATATTATGGCAAGTACCCAATTAATTCATAAAACTTTTACTTTATCCTTAAACCCCACATTGGCAAAATAACCATATATATGTCACATAAATAATATATATGATCGACTATGGAAGCTCTGAAAATTTTCCCTGCATCCCTTAAGACCTGAGGTGAAAAGTACATCAGCATCAAAATAAGCTTTGTCTTTTCTTGCACCAAACAAATGAACACACCTCCGTTCATCCATCTGTTGGTGCTACGTTCGTTCCTCATTATGGGTCACTGTAATTGGCGGAGGCAGGAAGCGGGCACCGCTCCACGGCATGTGGTTAAGTTACTGGAGCCATGAGAGTGATGGAGCCAACGGCAGCTGTGAGCTCGAGGAAGCTGCTGCTGCTCACCACGGGCCGCTGTTCATCTCCTCTCCACCTCACACGGGTTAGCTCCACAGGGACGACATTACTGGGACAAATGGTCACCTGGGAACCGAGCAGGAGTGGAGCACACTTTTTTTTTTTTAAATTGCTCTTCTCCTCAGTCAACCCCTTTTCCTAACATCAACAATCCCTCCATCTCACATCTGGCCAGGCAATGGGACAGATCTGTGGGGGAACTGAGGGAGTGAAGGAACTGCCTCACTCACTAAATGTGTCTCACATGACCAGAGCCTCAAAGCTTACATGCATGCAAACTCATGCCTTTTTATTTGCCCTCATGACAGTGGAGCTATTAGCTGCCTGGTGGCGGTTTCCACTTGTCAAGCATTATGAGATATCCTTCAAAACTCATAGCAAGTTCACAAATTCCTATGCATTACTGAGATAGGGTGTGTGAGGAGAATGCAGGACTCCTAATGAGGTCCTTCCATCTAACTTTTCCCCCTCCTGTCGACTTGGATCCATTCTTATTTGGCACTTATACAACTGGCCCTCATGCTGAGCTGGGAGGCCACACAGGCGGAAGAACGGTTGTTACTCTGATGTGAGGAGGGCATTTAAGCAGTTGTCTCTTTGAAGTGCTTTTGTGGATGATTGATTCTGGTCTTAAGATGATGGCCTGGCACAACCATTTACCTTCCAGAGTCCTAACTCACATCCAGTCATGGATTCTCAATTTCCATCCACTTTTTCTCTTTCTTTCTCTTCAGAGCTTGTATGTTTGCCTGAGAGAAAGCATTTATACTTCTGGGAGCTCCACTGTATGCTTATGATAACGATCATGACGATAAAGCTAATGATAAATGACAGCTGAGGGGTTTTTTTTTTTTTTTTACCTCCTCCACACCAATCATGATTTTCTGCACTTTCTTTAACCATAAGACCCCTTACCCTTTCACTTACCATCCGCCAACCTCTTTCACTGAGGCCACTGAAATTAGCTCCGGCCGTTCGATGAGGGCCCAACCGCCACAGGACACATCGCAGGACCAAGGCATAAATCATTCCCCCAGTGCAGGAGCTGTGGCAGGCCGAGATGCACATCCACCACCCTGAGATTTACGCTGCACATCCAAGCACAGTTCTGCAATCTGGAGCCTATCCACCAGGTCATGTTCAAATTGGTTATTGATCTTCAAATCCCAAAATGAATCATACGTTGCCGACACTGTTAAGGTACCACGTTTACAGTAGTGTGGCTTATGTTACAGCTGATATGCAGCCTGGCGATGGATTATTGTTTAGGGACTGTGAGAAAACAAGTAGCTGCACTGAACAGGGAGTAAATGGGAAAAGAAATTAGAATCAGCTGAGATGAATAGGTGTCATGTTGTCATCCAGCAGAGCCTCATTATAATATATCAAAAAAGCCAAAGAAAAGTGTTGACAGTTGCTGAAGTGAAGAGCTTGAAGTTGGCCATTCTACTGTGCAACAATGTGTGATTATTAATTCAATCCGAATGAATTTATTTGTTGTCCCTCAAAAATATCAACAGTTCGTGCTGTATTTTGACTTTTTATTTTTTTTTATTATGCAACAAATTCTTTCTTAATGCCGGTTCATCCAGGGTTATGAATGTATAATTAAAGCAACTCACTCACAATTTAAAGCTGAAATATACTAAATCCTCACACAGCAGAATCCAAGCTTTTATGTACATCTAACTTAAGTAGGACAGGTTCCATGGAGACGCTTCATTTCAGCTCTTATAATATACTATATTCCGGCGTATTATTTAATGGGGCTTCACTTCTTGGCCAATTAGGCTCCAAGATGGTGTGTAAATGTAACTCCTGTCCTGGGAGCAGTTCCCTCATAAATGCCAGAATGGCCATTATCAGAGTTCTTTTGTGAATGAAAACAGACAGTTATTATATAGACTCAGCCATAATTGATAGATTGTAAGAAATGCAGCAGTTCTATCTTTATATTTCCTCCCTAAATGTCAATATCCAAAAGCACAAGACAATGGGACTTGTATTTTTTATTTATTTTGGGGGGAAAATGTGAACCTCACATTTATTCTCACAGATGGCTGCATCACTGCTTGCGGCTTATAAACTATCTGATACATTAACAGTGCGGGCGAGACGTTTGGGTGACAGGTCCAGCGTAACTAATTGGCTGTAGAGTGAGTTTGTAATCTTGCGGCTGTTATTTTTGATTCATGTGCACATTTTCAATTAGAGAGGTTCATTACCACGACATGGTGATTAGTGGTTACAGCTCATGATTTGTGAGAGCTTACGTGCTCATGTGGTTTAGTCTACTGGTCAGCTGTGAGGACGGACAGCTAGCTCTTTATGACGTGATGTTGAAAGATATTTTCTGTTGCACTTCACAAACCTAAATCATGGTTGTAGAGCTACTAAGCATTTTCCTGGCACTACCAACTTCAGTTGTTCATTGACAGTGGATCACTTGTCTATCAAGGAGAACGTTTCCTCATATGAGATTTAACTTGTATAGAGTCTGCAGCTGAGGTAGAAACGTGGCCCTCCATTTCTCTTGGACTCTAGCTGGCTCCTTAGCAGGGAGGGAGGAACATGGATGGACAGCTCTGCTACCCTCTGCTCCACTCTCCAGTCAATAGCAGCCAGCAGGTGAGGTTGTGTCCCTGCCTGCAGCGTGGCAGTCACTTATTAGTGGTAATATTCCCCCATCATCCATCTCCAGGTGGCCTTCCGCCATTGATCTCAACGCCAGGGCTTGTCACTATCTGTTCCTCCCGCAGCGTGTTAGCACAGGTCCCCTCCAGCACTGGCTTTAGATGTCCCGGTTTAATGTTCTGTCAATAGACTCATGGCTAGACAGCCAATATTAGACCTCTGAGGGGACTCGTACAGCAGTGTGAGATGTTTTCCTCAGTGGTCTTCAATACCTAAATTCAGGCTCAGTGGCAGAAATTCTAATTATATTTTCTGCCTGTTACTCAGCATTGATTCTCGGCCAGTTAAATACATGCAAGTGAACATTTGTCCTTTTCTTTACCTTCAGATCATCAAGAAAAATAGTAGAACTGTAGAATTCCAGGATTGCATATCATTAACTTATTATTGTTTATATTGTGAAACAGTTATGACAAAACACAAAGTCACTGTTTACATTGATGTAGTAGGACAGCTTGTTTGTTACCACTAACACACTGAACTCTTTGTTTAATCATTATGAGTCTGCACGATTTAGCTTCAGCCTGGTTTGTACTTCAAATTAAATAGACTAAAAGTTCATGCAAGCTTGACTAAATGTTTCATGTTTTTTGGGCACTTGGTTGACCCGGTTCAGTGGTTTAACCAATGGAGAATTAAATTTGGGTCTCTCCCCAAAGACTTAATCAGATGCCAATGAAACAAGGCCATCTGTTGGGAGTGTTAGTGAAGTGGCCATGCTGCAAACAGACAGCTCTACACAAACAAAGTCCAACTGTTTCTCCAGTTACAGTCGTACAGTTGAACTTGGGACTGATCGTTGTGGACTTGCTCTGCATTGTGTTTGGAAAATTAATTTGGGGGAATTTCTTCATGTGTAATATCTCATTTCAGGTTGGGACGGTGCCTCCTGATGCTGATGCTGATCTAATCAAACCTTGCACAGCATCACAAAACATCATGGGTTGTGTCTGAGATCATTCTCAGTTATTCAGCTCTTGAACTTTGCTGGCTTTATGAAGGAAAATGTACTTGCAAGTCAAAATAGTAAAATGATCACTTCTTCTCGTGTAAAGAATTTGGGTGGTATTAATACTAAACTGTAAAATACTTAAGTCAGCAATATCTGCATCATTGTCCTTGAACATCTACATATCACTTTAAAAGTTCTATGTATGTTAAGTGTGCATAATGAAAAAAATGGTGTAATTATAGGTTACAATAGATTGTACAAAGTATAGTAGTAGTAGTAATATGTATCTCAATCCTACAATATGTAGTCATTCTAACCAAGTTTAGAGTTTGCAGTGTGTCAAAATATTGGAAGCTGTCGTAAAGTGACTCTAACCCCAGCTTGAGAATTTCTTGCCAACATTAGTAGAACATTTCTTATATGAAAGAAAATTATCTAGACAAGAGCTTCAATTTAAAGAAAACACTTAGAAGACTCCATATAATGGTGTGGAGTTCATTTTATTTCTGGAATTGAGTATCAGCTTAAGCCACACAGCTGTTTCATTTCATCTTAAATTTGCAATATATTTTATAAGCAAAATATTGTTGTAACTAAAAAAAATAATTTTTTCACTGAACATTCATTGAGTATTAAATGGCCCCAATAAAACTCCATATTCTCCTTGTCAGTGATGAGTTTATGACACATAAGTTGTAATTCACAAAAATGTGGGTTTGGGTTGTGGCTGAGCGAAGCACTAATTCATCCGCCCATTACTAAGCTGTGGCACAATAGATGTAACAACCTGACCAACACACACATGGTGATCAAAATAATTGAGCAACACATGAAATACTACATTCTTTTACATACCAGTCAGAATAGACAATAAAACGTCTACTAGATCAAATTAACATCAGACATAAAACAATTAACATTTATAGAATATTACATCTGTGAGGAAACTTTTCATCACTTTATTTTAAGGCATTTTTGTCACTTATGTGTACCCTTTAATAATATTTTGCTCTATCCTTGAACTATAGTTGAACTCTTCACGTAGACATAGAAAAATACAGTCAGTATATAAGAATAAACATGCATGTGCGTCTTTTCTTGACGTGACCCATCGACGTTGTTCACATTCACTTTGGCTGATGATATACAAATACACAACACTGACACAGTATGTGTCATCTAGACAGCAAATATTATATCCCCACATTTTAAGACCCACAATATACATTTTCAGATGAGTTAAAGTCACAGTACACTCTGAATGGCTGAAACAGCATGCACTATGTTGATTGCCATAAATCATTCTGCTACTCCAATAATTCTCAATATCAAAAATAGCAACTACAGATGGGTCTAATTTCAATGTACATAAGCGCCATGCATCTAATAAACAGATTTGGTAAATTGCACATGTATCCTCACTGCACTTGCTATTTTGTTATTGCACAAATGACCTACAGTACAACAATATATCACCACCCTCATTTTACCTTGAGGTGCAAATGAAAAGCACTTATATACACACAAACACAGTGGTCTGCCTCTCCTCGTCACCACTCCACTTACTTATAAAGTAGCATTGGTCGCTACATCTTTTAACTATTGCTATGATATAGAACATACAGTACAACTACATGACTTCACATGTGCCACTGAAACCAAATCACACAGGTTTTTCCTCTACACTAGCTATTTCTAACTCGTCCCAGTTATTCATATCTTCATATAAATATCTTAAAGTGCGTGATTAGACTGTCTTAACATATGCACAACCTCTTTGGCAAACTAATAGTGTCAGTAGAATAAAACAATGTACATACCAGACTAGAAACAGCTTTACATAAAAATAAGAATTGTACCAGAACGGAAAACACAGAGTGTGACAGGATTACATTTTACAGGATGACATGGTTGTTAAGTCACTTAAATATTCTGTTTCTTTTTTGTTTTTTGTTTTTTTTTTACATAATCCTGTAATGTCTATTATATTACTGCACTACGTGTGTGAAATATATATTGGGAACACCCAATTTGTTAACTCTCTGACGGAGGAGTTGCCCCTCACATCAGTGCTACAAAGCAGGCATGGCTTCAGTTTCCTAAAGGCAGCAGACTAGTTAATCTCAGTCTACTGATTCAATCAGAAATCTTTCTCACTACACAAATCCAAAAGAGAACTTATTTTCCACTTTTTGTTCACATTATTATTATTTTTTATATTTATATACTATATATGAACTTTTAAGGCTTTGAACTTTGGGGTGAAGGGAACGCTATTGCACGGACAACAAAGACACATGACAGCATCTCTATTACTGAGTCTAAAGCTAAAATCTAAAGTCTAAGTGTGCTGAGTGGAGCAGCTGAGTGGGCGTGCTCTCTCAGTATGGCTTACTTCCCTGATTTATGTGGCTGATCGGCTCCCTGGCTGCTATCAGTCATTTTGGTGGCCACGGCGCCACTTCTATTGCACAGGTCCCTCATTTCGAGCAGGCCCTCGTTCAGGGCTTTGACAAAAACGGCTGAGCTTGTTTCTGTGTTCTCCCAGAAACTAGACACACAGAAGATGATGTGGTCTGGCTGCGGGTTGTAACAGGTGCCGTAGCCGTTGGGTACCACTGGGCCGTAGCAACAGAACATTTCCACCGTAGTAGGAACCTGAACACAGCAGGTATCAGTAAAGTTTAGACAGACATGAGAAAGAGTGTAAAGAAAGTAATTATTCTTTACACCATAAACTAGGAAAAACGCTAGACCCGTGTAAAGTGATGCTTAGGTAGCTGTCTTTAATGCTTCATGTTTGTTCATGTTTCATAATGCGCATTCATTTTGCTCCAAAAGTCATGATTATGAATGTTTACGGATTAACAATGTGAATTTGACATGTTGCGGCTGAGTATCAAAAACAGAAGCTGTTTCTTTTGTCACCAGAAATGGAAAGAGTCATCCGGGAGTCAATTCATGCACTTATACCAGCCTCCCAAATATATGAGCTCCCTTGAGTGTATAGTTTGCGAATATTATCAAAAAAGGCTCACGGTCGATTTACTGTCATTTGCATGAGTTTCAGTTTGTCATCACTGTATATCTACTCACGAGAGTTAGAGTAAATTATATGTAAAGCTAAATATATAGCAGCACAATTTTTTTTTCCTCAACAGCATGTCGGCTCTGAGCAGTCATCGTTCTGGGAAAGTATGTCCCCCTTTTACTTCCTCTTTACTAATAATTTCATCCCAGAAAATGTTATATATAGTTCGAATATAAAGCGATGACATATTACCTGACTGGTAGAGAGGATAAACTGGTTACTGGCCAGATACGTCTCATCGCAGAAAATCTCTGGCTTCTCCATGTTGAGCTCTTTTGAGATCCTTAGAAGCCCAAGGAGATGATTGTCTATTGCCATTCCTGTAATAGCCTGAAAGACACATTTCACAAAGTCAGACAGTATACATTACCTTCTTCACCATAACGGTCATATCATAGTATGTTGTATTGTATATTGTATGTTCAATTAAGTACTTGTGTTGCCAGACAGCCAGAGAGTAAATTTCCCAACCATCCTTTTAAATTCTCCAGGGAACGAATTATAAATTTTTTTGTTTAGTTTGCACATAAAAACTTTTCTTCTGACAATAATATATTGAAAACTGGATTAAAATACTTACTGCAATTGTATAATTTGCCTGGGCATAAATTGCATCTCTGAGCCGTTTCATTTTTTCCGAGTCCTGTAGGCGAAGTAAATGGAAAGACGGCATTTTTCACCTTGTACAAAAACAGAGCAGTACATCGAGTAAATTCGTTTCCAACAGAGCCATTAAATCTACGGAGAGATCATCTGTTTGAATGGGCAGACTGGGTTTGGCGTGCTGGGGTGGTCTGTCACACCTGTTTCGTTGATGAACTGTGATATGGGAGTTACTCAGTAATTGGAAGTCAAAGTGAGAAAAATGACTCACAGTAAAAGTGGCCCTCTCATCAGCCATTGACATCACGAAGGCCAGGGCCTCCGGGGTGGCAGAGCGAATGTTATCCACCCGGCCCTCTTGGAAACGCCGGATGGATGCACTCTCGTAAGTGGACACAAGTCTTCCATTGCATCTGAATGACAGACACGAACGTCATTTAGAAAGAACATAGTGATGGCCAACAGAAAAATAGAAACAGATGTAATGAATGTTTTTTACTTGTAAAATGCAAGTTGTAAGGCAACTTGTATAAACGCATCTGGACTCATCTTCTGTTTTTTAATGAAGTCTTTTCCATAAGCTTTGAACTTGATAACATCCATGTCAAGATTATTCACCAGCCTGAAATAGAAAGCACAATAGATACAAGACCTAATGTCTTTAGAAAGATAAGGATTTATTTGTGGATGTGGTTGTGTGTGTTCTTTGTGTGGGTCTTGCCTTTGCACTCTGTCCCCAGATGCTGTCAGGAGTCCCTGGATGTGAGGGCTACATTTCCAGAGCAGTCTCCTTGGAGGGGACAGCTCTCTCATGGACATTGTTGCCATCTTGGAGGGACTTCCTATTCTGGATGGACAACAACAACAACACTTATCATCCTCACCGGCAATCACTGAGGTAAAACCTCTGAAATGTGAATGCAATAAGTGGACTAACATAAATTTCATCAGGTATTCAGAGCACTGCACCAGAACTATTCCCTCAAATGGTGAATGCTCGCACACGACTCCACATGTCCCGTCCATTCCTACAACAAACTGCCAGGATTTGGATTAACGCAGGGAACAAACTGGTTGTTCGTGGTGGATTGATGTGCTTTTAATGCGGTCTTACCTGCATTGACTTGTCATACCAGCGGTTTGCACCATTCTTCTCTCGACCACCACCGTGCAACATCAGTAGGGCCCTGTTGGTGTCACTGGACATCAAGCCACTGGGTTCATCCAGACACAAGACACACAGAGAGCTTTCAATCAGGCCCAGAGAGTCCCTGTTGGTTTGGTCTAGATGGAAAAAGGAAGCAGATGAAATACATTCTGGATTATTCACCTAGAAATTGTTTATGTTTGATCAAGTTGTCTGATAATAATTCTAAACCTGATGAAAGATTAGAGACAGGTTTGAGCTGAGACCTTTCATCAGCGCCTCTCTGGCTTGCGCCCATTCTGTCCTCCCGTCGGATGTCAGGATACCGACCGGAGGAAGTCGTTCTTCAGCCTTTTCTGCCATTTTCACAATCTTCTCCAGTTGGGAGAAGATATCTGTTTCATTGAGCTGCTTGCTATTTGCCACGACATCCAAAACGAAAAACTAGTGCGAAAAAGAGATTACAGAAATCACTTGTTACTTAACTATTCCATCATGCAACTGTTTCACCTAAAATATATATTTATTGTTATTTCCACATATTGTTAGTGTGGTGCAATATTTTGGTAGCTGAGATTAATTGCATGCAGATTTTGCATCAAATTTTTTTTATATTTTGCATCTAAAAAAAAAAATCTAATCTATTAGCAAGTACCTAAAAATTTGCCAAATAACTTTATCGATATGATTCACACATTGTAGAATGAGTCTACAACCATATCTGAAAATTTTAAAAACATCTGTCGTGAATAAAGAATCTTCAAGTTAAAATATGCAGCATACTTTTGTTAGAAATGTGTGAAAGGACTGATTGCCCAGAAAAAAGGATGATACAAGCATAAACCATTACACCAGTGGTTTGCACACCTCACTGAGGTGAAACAGTCCTGAACATTTCTGTCTGGCTGCTTTTATAAAATATTCAGATTGTGAAAGAAGAGAAAAAAGGAAGTGGTCTGATAATCTGCACCACTGGATAAACGCACATAAACCGTCAACAGCATAAATATGAGTCTTTACATCAGATTATATATGTCAGGTGAATTTATCTGCCTTTATAGCTTTAATTGAAGCCATTCACTCACAAATCAAAAATATTTTTCAGCATTTTTATTGTGCAAGCAAACCGGAGTACCCCGGGGTAAACCGGAGCACACGCCGACACAGGGGCGGCCTGCTGGTCACCACAGTCTTGATACTAAGGCCTGAGTGACCAGCAGTGACCCCTGTGTGGCTCTGATGACACGAGTCAGACGTTTAAAGCATAATTGTTCAAAGGATACCCCAGAAGCAGCAAAGGCCAGCGATGTAAAAGTGGGGCCAGAATTTCTGGAACCATCCAGGGATCTTCGTAGTTGAAGAACCAGCACTGTGCTCGCTGATGTTGGACTGGAGGCTCTGAACGATGGCAGCCATCACAGTTGGCTGCTCGGAGAGGATGGCAGTCTGCATTTTAAGCATGCGGTCATACTTGGTCTTGAGGTCTTTGACGAGCTTCGGCGTCTTTTTGTCTGGGCAGAAATCCTCCTCAACACCGAATCCCTGGATCGTCTGGTGGACCAGCTTGTTGGTGGCCATGTAGTCCTTTGTCCAGATTTCAGCAAACCTGGACTTTTGGAGGAGTCTGATGGTCACAATGGCGACAAACAGCTTGAATCGTTGTTTTTCCTGTTCTGTCTGGATGGAAGTTTCAGGGCTGGAGGTGGAGGAATCAGACATGTCCATCATGATTGTGGAGCTCAGCTCAGGTGCGTCGCTCTCTTGCATTCTTTTCCTTTACATGTATCCGCAGCACCCCTTCTTGCAAAATAGATGGTCTGATGGGACAGGTTCAGGATATCAAATGATCTCTGGTTTGTGGTGAAGTTTAATTTGTTTGATAGTGAAGTGTCTGAATTGTCAGAGATCAGAGCCCAGAATAATACGTCATCCTCTTTCTGATCTTGGTACAAATACATTCGGTCACATGCATGCGTGCACTCCGGGTCGGAAGCATGAAGCCAGAAGTTCTTTGAACGCATCGCCACTGGTGGACTCCCGTCTGAAAAGCTCTCTCATTAAACACTGATTCAGTTTACTTTTTCCAAGCTCACCATCAGTCCTGATGGTGCGTCTGAGTAAAATAGATGTTCGACCTTAAAGATCCGGACTTTTTGGGGTTGTGCTGGTTTGATTGACTGATTGACCAGCTGAGTCACAGCAGGACCAAAACTGGAGTCTCCCCATCGTCATTTAGACTCTGTTGTGTTAAAGTGCTGCCATTTTATTCGTTGTTTGTCGGTGCAGGAGGATTTTTTTCTATTAGGCAACATAGACTGTATTTAAAAAGACAGACAACAAAGTGAAACTGTCCACTTCTTCCTAATCAGGCCCAAGGGGATCAACATATTTAATGGTTCCATTCTGTAGATATCTGTGCATCTTGATATGGGAATAAACCTTAGTAGTTTAAATATTCCAAAGGAATAGCCTCACCTGTTCCATAAAGGATCTGTATAACTATAAAGTGCAGCCATGCATACTGAAGCCTGCCTCTCTAATCTCGTAACATGTACATTTTAGATTACATGACAAGTGACCGCTATCTAAGAGTTGTAATAGAAGTCATATTGTTAGTCAGCCCTGTATACTGTGATAACTAGGTAAATTCACCTGCGAAGGAAGTCAGTCAGATGGTGCAGAGCCGTGCTGACCAAATAACAGCCAGGGAGTCTTTTATACTTTTTCTGTCCTGGATTTTGATTCATAAACTGGGTTTGGATTTCTTTTTTTTTTCTTCTTTTTTTACTTCTAAAGATGTGATAAAATTCGGGTAATGTCTTAGGTGATGTACTGACTGCTTTGGAGAACTGTTCTTTCTGTGTCTAACGATAAACAGAATTACACCAAAACATCACGACATAGTTTATGTCAAATAAACGGGATTATGTCTTCAGTTCAAAGTGTGAGAAGTCTCCTCAGTGGCTGGCATCCTCACCTGGTTCTTGCATGCCACAATAATGTGCTCCGGCACTGAGGAGGCTGCAGTCATCTGGACCTTTAGCGTGTCTGTCTTTATCCCCGGGTAGCGGTAGGAGGTGAAGAGGCGGGAATACTGCTCCATGCACAGAGGGGTTCCAGCTAACTGGCCTCGGGCAAAATCCACTGGTAGTGCTCGTCTGAGAGATATTATCACACACATCAGGTCACCTCTGAGGACTCTGACTTCATGACTCGTCATTATATATATATATTTTCATCTTTACACTGAGAAGGGAACGTATATGGGAAGAAGACCCCGAGGGTACTTACTCTTCAATGAGTCTCTTGTACTCCAACGCTCCTCTGATGATTTGAGCTGCAAATCTAAAAAGAAAGAAAGGGGTGAAATTAAGAGAAAACAGTGGCAGAGTTTGCTGTGAGACACTGAGCATACACAACAGACTGACCAATGATTATAATTACATGCACTCTCATTTCTCAAAGGACCCAGTAATCACATTATGGTAAATTACTTGGATACAGTGAGCGAGCTGTGTGTGTTTATCTGTGTTTGTGAAAGAGAGGCTGTCTATATGTGAGAGTGGGCGTTGTGGGCAAGTAGGGAAAACACAGAGCCCTGTCAGATCTTATGTTGTTCGTCATTTGTCTTGTTGTTATTACGTTCAAAGCTAGATCAATAGAAAGGAGGCGGCCGCAGTGCACCACACCCCGAAATGAGGCCTGACCAGCAGTCTCTGTGGAGAGTTTGGCCCTGTCACTCGCAATCTAATAAGTGGCCGTGTCAGTAGATTACCAGCTGCTTGGGGTGCTCTGGAAATATTCAGTTTGTGCAGCACGAGCTGACAAAAGCTAATGGTGAGTTATAGGGCTGGATGGACTGGTGTAATGTCTTGTTGACCATGGCTCATTTAATAATGGGGAGAGATTTGGCCAAGAGATGATGCCAGTGATTCTCCCCATGTCTGTAATTCATATCTTAATCTGAGTCTGTGTCTGTTTAGAAGAACATAAACCCTGTCAGCAGCTGCAGAGCTGAACTGTAT
Organism: Remorina albescens; assembly: GCA_034769265.1. Taxonomy (NCBI): domain Eukaryota; kingdom Metazoa; phylum Chordata; class Actinopteri; order Carangiformes; family Echeneidae; genus Remorina; species Remorina albescens. The sequence goes on from CM068480.1 coordinate 5,905,987, forward strand.
GTATATTTTCTGTCCTGAGAGATGCTGTGCAGCGTTCAGTCTGTTGACCTTTGCTCTCTGGTGTCTGTTTTCTCTTTTGGCACATTTCAGTTTCTCATAGAGCCCAAAAGGGACACACTAAAATTAAAACAACCAACTTTGAATCGTTCCGCCTTTTTTGGTGCAACAAATTTCGTTGATGTCGCTCCCATCAAATCAACGATTTCCTTTGATTCATGAATCACTTGAATTAAATCAGAAAATGTGTTATAACTATTCAGAATATGGGTTTTAATGTAGTTACTCACAGCGTAACAGCTATAGTAGAGAAAGAGGGTCTCCCACAGACCTTAAAAAAAATCAACTGATTCATACAAGTATTATGTCACTTCAACAAAACCAGAAGCAAAAGTAGAAGACATACCGGAGCGCATCTCTCTGGTCTCTGAACGTCTGCTTAGGAAACACCATGACAGGACTGGAGTTGACTGGCAGCGCCAGCCTGTTGTTCAAGTACATGTCCTCCAGCCAGTAGTCATACACCTAATTAACACAAATGCCTTTTGAGAAATGTTGCTTTGCTGAACACTTTGAACTCAAGTTATTACTTTTGGAGTTGAGACCTGTTGGCGATGGAGCAGAAAAAAAACAACTATTGCAGTGTGTCACTGCCAGAAGAAAAAGAGAGTGGGAGAGAGTGTCAGAGGGAGAGTAGGAGTGTGATAGATTTCACTGAGCTGGATGATTTGTGGTCTGAGCGGTCACCCAGATGCAGAGAGAGACTAAAGCAACAAAGGATGAGCAGAGGCTTTGATAAATCTGTCTCACCAAATGTTTCACTGTTTTCAGTTCTTTTAAAAACAGATTATATATTATTATAGGAATTTTATCATGCCAATGAGACAATTCTAATTTCTCTTTAGACTAAATGGAATATGATACCTTGTGAAGACAGTTGAACAAAACCATGCATTCATTTTCTTCTTCTTCTTTTTTTTTTTTTTATCTCACAGATCTGAAAGTTTACCCAGTTGGTCGTTTTGTCCCTCCTCTCTAAAAGCTTCTTCTGGAGGATCTCTCCGACGCCTCCAGGAGCCCCAAACTTCTCCACAATGGCCTTTGTTTTCTTGAACTGCTCATCCTTCACCAGGTGCTGGACGCACTTCAAGTAAGTGTCAAGAGTTTGCTTCAGTGGGGGCACAGGGACCTTTGGCAGCACCTGATAAACAGATCAGAATAAGTACTCATAAAGATTAAAGAAAGCACGTTGACATGATTCCCTCACAAATTTCCCTTTAGGCTTTCATTATTATTAGAGCCACAGTTAATAATTAATCTGAAATGCTTCCAGGTCAACATGGAATAAATTCCACAGCCTCATGGGATATGAAACCCCCCGTTTCTTAAGGATGTAAAATGCTAATTGATGGTACTTTCTGCCTGATGTTTGGTCATTTGCATACTGGATACTGCTGTTGAAACATTATGCTTATAGTGACCGGTGAATTAGAATTGAGAAATAAGTTGTAGCTGTATGTTTTTGCGAGATGGGGACTGTGAAGACAAACCAAATTCAATACAGAGCCACTCAAACCGCAACGAACATTAAAACAAACTCGTTTGAAAATGTAAGCCACAGGTGGCTCAGTGTTCATTAACTGAATGCTATAAACTGAGCTTCTATGTCATTGGCAGTAGGAATCCAGATTCATTTCGCCCCCAGTGGTCAATTAATGTAAGTGAAGCTGGCGCTGTGTGTCGTGCTGAAATGGGAGTGGTGGGCGTCCACCGACTTCTGCGGACATCATGAGGGCAACCCGTTTTATTATGGGAACAAAATGTTTCCGTACTTGGCTGCCCGGGTCTCTGGCCGTCTCTTTCTTCAACACAGGCATCTTTGCATCCTCGTTGACTCGGGGTGGGGGAATAATGTAAAATCCCTCCAGGGGTGGTTGGAGTTGAGCCCTCCCTGCGCGAAGCATGTTGAGACATTCGATGAAGAGAAAAACGAGAAAGTTCAACAAAACGCGGTTAATAAATTTAGGCCTGCTGAGAAATTGAACTCTGTAGAGCTGTCTGAAAGTGAGCCACCTGACCCCCATCTGTCAACATTTGCAGTCTAATGGAATTAGCTTTTTGTTCTTAAACTCCAGCTGCGCCCCATTGCTGCAAAGAGAAATGCACATCTGTATTTCATAATCACAACTTCCACCTTCCCAAAGAACAGAACATTTTAACCACTGAAGGGAAAGATTGTTGCAGTTGTTATCCGTTCAGTTTCACTTTTGAAAGCAACTTAATAAATTTAATATCAATATATATTCACAAAAGAAATTGGAAACAAATGTAATGATTCACGATCAAAAAGCAGTTTTAATTAAAAAAAAAAACAACTTTATGAACTCTTAAGTTTTAAAACATATAATTTTCCTAATGCACGGGAGAAAAAGTTTTAACAAAGACGAAATAAGCTTTTTCATTATTTGAGAAAGAAAGATAGAAAAAGTTACCTCCTTACCTGATCAGAGGAGTGGGTTTAAGTTCACATTGCCTCCCACGTCCACGCCGTCAAATCCCATATTAGAGAAAAGCTCCGCGGTCCCCACGCTTCGACATAAGTCTGTGAATCCACATTAAAGCGCACCGGGAAAAAAGATTCCGAAGGTGTTTGCATCTACCTACACCACCCCCGAGGCACCAAACTCCTCCCATCCACATCTATTCGAGGAACATACTATCTGACAGCTTGCGCACCCCCCCCCCCCCCCCCCCCCCCCCCCACCTCCACCCCTCCTCAGCGCGTCCGGTAATAATTTAAATCTATATATATAACAAAAAGAGTGGGAGTCAGATTTTGGTTTGTCATCCACAGGTGAAGGTTGTGTGGGTCCGTGGATATGACAGTTTGTGTTGCCTCTAAGATTAATAATAATGTACAACAGGCAGCTGAAGCCAGTGATTCACAAACTGTTGCACTTTTGGTTCGATTCGGTTCATTTATGGATGTTTGAGATCTCATTTTGTGGCTGAAACGCGCTTTCTCTCTCCCTCTTGTGTATTTGAAAAGGACTCAAAATGCCCTAATTTATGTTTATGGCGTAAGATGTTTTTTTTTATTATTCTTTATTTTATTATTAATAATCCAAGTTTCCCTTTTTTTTAAATCTTTCATACAAACTAAAATCCACTCGTTTTTTGTTGTTGTTGTTGTTGTTGTTGTTAACTTCTGGATTTTATTACTTCTAAAGAAGCAAAATAACATTTTGAGCCACTTCAACGATCTACGTTCTTTGTTCCACAATTGTTTTGATTCACTTTAAACTGAAAAGCAGAATGAAACCACCAGTGTGGCACAGATCCAAACAGAAATTTATTAAAACGACAGTTGATAAATGAATACATATTTGTGCATCCTAAGGAGACTGACTGCGTTGGCTACGTCTTGACAAAATATTTCATACTGACACGCGCGCACACAAACACATAAACACACATACACTTTGTAGAGGTCCACGTATGTTTGAACAATTTACATTGTGCATATATCCACATATGTACAAAATCCATTTATTATGATACATTTAATTTCAAACAACGACAACAAAAATAAACCTGTCTGAAATAAAAAATAATCGTAATAACTGACACTTTTTTTTTACGAAATAAAATTTCACAATTTTTACCAACAAAAACAAGTAAATTAGGCCTTTTATGTGCAAGTAAAAAAAGTTTCCTTTGAGACTAAAAATATAGGCTATTTTTTGTGTAAGGGGAGGAAATGTGCTGCTTATAGTTGGTCCCATATAATTTTGTACGCACATTTATCTATTTATATCTTTTTACAATACTCAGTGATACACACAAATTCAACAGTTGCAGATCTCTCACAAAACTCCAGTTATATGTGAATGACAAACTCTACATAGATTTGTTCGACACAGTGAAATCACAGTCAAGAAGAAGAAGAAAATAATAATAATAATAATAATAATAATAATAGGAAGAAGAAGAAGAACTTTGGAAAACGGGTCCCACAATCATGATTTTGGTGACTGGGTGTTTATATTGCAGATCCGCACTTACATAAAAATTGAAATCACTATATTATGCTCTGTCTGCCTCAAATAATTTCGGGGGGGGGGGGGGCGGTGGTCAGCGGTCAGCGTGTGTCCGGTCTAGGTGTACTCTGGACCGGACGACTCCTCTGACAGAGACCGCTGTGCTCCGAAGGGATCGAACCCATTTTCATCTACAGGCAGGCAGTTCCCTGTCGAACTGTAGCTCTCCTTTTTAGCCCTCCTCTCTTCCATCTTGATAGTATCGTAGAGCCCCCGCGGACCCTCTTCTAACAGGTTATCTCTCTCTGAGTAGGACGGTTTCATTTGGCACACGTTGCGCAGCAGCAGCAGGGCTGGTGCGTAAAGCACATTTACGAGACCCATACCCAGATTGAGTTGTACAAACCCGAGAGTGTGAACTATCTGCCCGGCTACTATCGGACCCAAAGCGTATGCGACAGAGTAGGAGATGTCAGCTATGGCGTAAACGCTACCGTACACAGAAGCATGACGCACGTCAACTAAAAACGCGAGTGTCGGCAGCAGCGCGGTGTCCACCAGCGCGATGCCGAAACAAATACCGCACAACGGGGCGATAAGCTGTCCAAAAGTTTTGCATGCGGGGACCGTGCAGGAGCTGGCTCCTATGATAACCATACCTAAAGCTCCGTAGAACCACTGCAGATTGGGGTTCTGTGCCGCCAGTCTGACTGTGATGTACACACCGAGGACGTGAGGGAAGAAAGCTGGGAGCCAGGTGAGTCCCATCTCCCACTGAGAGGAGTGCATGGTGGTCTCCATCCAGTTGGCTATGGTGGGCTCCAGGAAGGCCAGGGGGATGTTGCACACTGTCAGCGCCCCGGCCACCACGGCTATGTACGGGTCAATCATGAGTCTGTATATGGGGGTTCCCACCGGCATGTTCTCTCGAGTCCTGTTGGAGAACGGCTTGACCACGGCCAGCACCAGAAAGCCGTCCGCCAGGCAGATACTGGCGAGAACGATGAAGGGAACTCTCTTGCCCGCGAACTCGTACAGGACCCCCCCGAAGGGAGGCGCCACCAGACTCCCGAAAGAGATGAAGGCCAGAGCGATGCCGAGCGCCCTGCTCCTCTCTGCCTCCTCCGTGTATTTGTCAGCTATCATGGCCAAACCAGATGTGTCCGCAAAGGCGGACCCCAAACCCTGCAAACTTCTGGCCGCGAAGAGAGTCGCATAGTTCTCCCCAAAAGCGAAAATGCAGGTGGACACGAACATAACAATGAGTCCAATTAAAAGAGGGATGTCGTATCCAACCCGGTCTATGAAAGTTCCCGAGAGCGGGTTCACTAAGAGCTGCAGGATGGCTTTAGACGCAAAAAGTACTCCTATCTGGACATCTAAATTGTCATTGCTTTTTTCTTGGCTTGTGCTGTTGGCTGAAGTATTGGGGTGCATCACTACGTGGACGTGCTCTGACTGCTCACTCTCCAGATCGGCGAGATAGTCTGGAATAATTGGCACGATCACCATGTAGAGCATATTGTCCAGCAGAAGAGCTACGCAAACTATCACTAATATGATCCGTCTGTGCTGGTGAGGATCCTTCATCGCAGTTCCTAACTGTTTGGTTCTTTCTCCCATCTCGGACAGTTTGACGGCGGCCGATTTGGCCAGTCCGGAGGGTCCCCTTTCTCCGTCCATGGTGTGCTTCTGTTTTTATTGTGGTTTTCCGTTCAGAATTGTAGTTGTGCTTCTCCCGTCTGCTGCCGATCCTTCAACACCTCGGATGACTCATTGGCTGATTTCTCTACATTGATGTGATGCTCTCCGTCCTCTCCTCGCCTGTGCGTAAAGGGAGAGGCGCAGAGGAACTTGGCTGCTTCATCGGTGAAGATGGCTTTCTTCAGCTGCCCCAACTTGCCCTCGCCTCAGCCACATCCGATGTTGTTTCATGATCTCCCGAGAAGTGACGTAGTGAAATCGCAGGTTTTTCTGCTCCGTGCAGAGGTCTCGGCCACCAATCTCACATGACAAAGTTTGTCTGGAGCGATTTTTGTTGCTTATTTGCAACACCTAGGACGGTCCGAGTCTCTCATCTCCGTGCTCGTGCCTTCTATCACCTGTGGCACTTTTGTGCTCCGCTCTGAGACCACAAGTGTCTTTGTGGCCATTGGTGCAGGTTGACCCGCAGGTTCTGCGCTATTTTAGTCCTTTTTTTTTTTTATTTGTCTCCCCCCTTTCACCAAGAGCTATGACGCATCACCAGCTTGCCCCCAAGTGGATTCCCCTCGTCACTTGCCTCCTTTATGTTAATTTCCAACCATGGCAGCAATCACTTCAACCAATAAGAGCCTATGAGCACCACATCACGGCCCCTTTACAAGAGCAGGGAAGAAAGAGAAAATTGCTTTTATATTTTAATTCAAATACCAAGTCTGGTGCTCTTGACTTTGGTGTTGCGGGTAAATATGATGCTTCATACTCATATATTGGCTCATACTTTTGCAGTTGACATCAGCAATGATGATTTTTTATAAAAGATAAGCAGCGTAATGATAATCTCAACATAAAATACCGAAACATCCTCATTGGCCCGAAGAAAACTACAAATCTTAATAAAATAAAAGAAACTCAACACTAAGTTTCTACTGACGTAATTTAGGGAAGTCAAATATTCATTAAACTCTAATACAAAGTGAGGTGAGTTGACTTGATTGGGTGAAAGCTTTAAGAAAAGTTTGGAGTTAATATAATAATGATTTTCTGCTGATAATAAACGTAGCGGTGCTGCAGGAGCTGAGGAGGTTTCAGCACCACGAGGCTGTGGACAGCTCCCGCTTCTTCTGACACTTCCGGCTGATGACTGAGATCAAACTGACCCCCCAAAATAAAAGTCTGCTCATTACAGCACAAATCACACAATAGGACTGTTGTGCACATCTCTGAGGAGTCCTGGGTTGGAAGCGAAGGCCACGTTGAGATCCGTTTTCACTCTAGGACGAGATACTGGCGACACCTTGTGCTGGAAATACACAAAACACTCCCAAATATCAACTCAACAAAGTCAGAAGTCATCTGACTGTGTTTGAAATAACCGAATTGTAAAATCTACACGATTAAAATCCGAAACATTTTTCAGGTGGTTTTGATTGTTATTCTCTTTGTGTCTTATAGTTGAAGTGAATTCCTAAACTCGGTCTTCTCTTTTAGTTCCCCAATTTGTTATTTAAGAGCAGCATATACATAAATAAACAGTTCATCACTCATTATAATGCAGGTGGAAGTTCTTTAATAATGTATTCGTCAACTCCTCCTGTAGACACCCATAGATGGAGGCCGTTGTAAAAATAGAGAATAAATGTATTGTAGAAATCTAAAATATGTCCGGACAGCCAAATTTCTAATGTGTGACCAAAGCTAAATGTTCTTATGCTGATTATGACCACGTTATTGTGAAATAAACCATTTATACGTTATAACTGTAAGCTGACCATAAAAGTTGAATATAGACACTTAAATTTACTGATGATTTTATTATGGTGGTGAAAACCCAATTTTCATATTCAGTCTCAAATTAAACGTGCTATTATTATTTTCCAGGAGAGGGCAGTAATGACTTGCAAATGACAAATGACAGCAGCGTAGCACTCACTGAAATTCAAAACACAAGATGACCAAGTATCTAAACAAACTTCTATATAACTATAATTAATTGGAAAATCATTGGGCACAGATAATTACTTTACAACTACTGCCACTAATACAACATCTATCTATTCATTTCTACCGTTATTATTAAGAGAAGTTATTTTTCTTTTGCAAATTTTGTATTTTATATGTTAATATAGCTTTACCTGAGTGGGTGGTAGGTGTTGAGTGAAACCAGAACAAGAGAACATCTTAATTTTTGTAGTTATTGCCATCAACACTTATGATGATTACTATTGTGTAAAACTAGAGATTGAATAATGGTGTCTGTTGGCAGCAAAGAGGAGTTTCCAGAGTGTGCAGGGGATGATTTGATGCAGAAAAGGCAACATTAATACACCAACAGAAGGATTAACACTCCACAGGAAATAACTGCCCAATTTTACTAATGAGAGAAGCCGGGCACTGCAGCAGCTGTTAAACAAACACTTTGCATATTATAGTCTGATGCTGCAGGACCACTACGGTTTTTTAAACACTGATTTCATTTGTGTGTCAGTGTAGAGGTTTGAGAAAATCTGTGCAAACTCATTCTAGTAACTTCAAATGTTTCTTTTTTTAAAAATAAAGCATACAGCATTTTCACAGGAGATGATGTATGCCACATTTGAGCCATTGTGCTGTTAAAATCAAAACTATTAGCAAATGGTAATAAATGAGTTTAAAATGGACCCAGACAGTGTTATTTAAGAGCTTCATTTCTGTCATGTGACTTGTCTCCTTCCTCTGTGTCACTTAATCTGACCTATAGATATTTGTGTGTAATGTTTAACACAGAAACCCTCTGACCTTTGATTTTCCCCAGATAAGAATGAAGAAGCTCTTGCCTTTGACCTCATGCATCCTTTCCTTAAAGATGTAAGTAAACTTTTTTTTAAGTTCATCAACTTAAACCTCAACAATTTCACTAAAAAGGCCGATTTTTTGATTTTTAACTGAGGAGTTTACGCAACCAGTCTTTCCCTAAATGACCTCTGTGCTTCAGTTTTCACTCAGTGAAGTCGGTCATGTTCTGTGTATGTTTTTCTTCCCCGGACTGTAACTCAGCCGCTGTCTGATGCACTTAAACAGATCATCAGTTGGAGATAGACAAAGTAGTCTTCACCCATAATCCTCATTTATCTCCATGTGTATTTTTTATTTTTGTACAAATCTAATCCACATATAGAAAATACAATTTTATATTGTAAATGTACAACAACATCCATAACGTTATGACTCAGAATGATAAGCCTAATGTTCCCATAAAATGTTTAATCATTTTGTATTGTTTTGGAATGTAGGTATCATTAGAGATTACATTCATGCACAAATCTGTTGGCCTTTTTTAGTTTAATTGTTATAGAATAAAATTAAGAGATTTATCTATTTGATTTGCGATGTAAGTGTGTAGGGGACAGAATCACGATAAAATAATTTGGAAAAGTAAAAGAATTACATGAAAAATGTACTATACAAATATTTTAAAAATGTAATTAGAATTACTGAGTTAGTAAGATAGTAATTGCAAAGTTTTGCTGTCTTTGTGGGGTGTTTCTAAATTTCAGGCCAGCTCTTGTCCTTGACTTCTGAAGGTCAAAATGTGAGTATGATTAACTAAATCTCTCTGAGCATGTCACTTGTGTGCATCCATGGGTGTGTGTGTGTGTGTGGGGGGGCTGCTGTTTGTGCTGAGTAAGGACACCATCTGTCTGTGAGTAGCATTAGATTGAACAAATTTACTGTATCATCACAGTCAAGCAAAGTCACCAACACCTTCGCCTCCCCTCGTGGGTGGATGGCATCTAAATTCTGACTGGGCTAAATGAAAACGCGCTGTAGTAACATTCAGTTATTGGCACAATGTTTTGGAAGAGGGAGCTCAGTGAGGCTAAATGTGTCTGTGACAAGTCGCTCTTCCTGTGAGCTTGTTGTTATTCCTGCTGCTTCTATCTAGAGCTCTGGCTGAATTAGATCACTGGCCCCACCACATAATCGTCATTCAAAGAAAGCACTCGTTCCAAGAGAGTGATGCTAATCTGCTGGACTTTTCATTCTCTCCCGAGAAAAACACCTGATCTTTCCCTGGTGGGTCCACAGCAGTAGGGCTTATAAGGAAGTGCATGATTATGGCCAACATTTAACACCTGCTAATGAGCTGAGCTCCATTAGCTGGTGAAACATCTAAGACTAAAGAGTCAGCTGCATAAACCAAGCTGACTTGACTTTTTCTTTTTTTCCAATTTATACCAACTGTTGGCTTCTTTTCAACGAGGACTTTTATACTTAGAATTTTTGATTAAAGCGTTGTATGAAATATTTTTTATTATGCAGCAGCATAAGGACTTGAATAAAACCCCAAATATTTCAGTAAAATATGCGTGTTAAAAAAATGTTTCTTTGTTAACATATCAAAATTAAGAAGAGGTCATTTGGCATCAAGAGTGCTGTCATTGAATGAAGAGTTCTGACTTGAAGTGATGGTTTTTACGTTGATTTTGTCTTCGGCCTCCCTCGATGTCAAGTCAAACTGTAAAAATGTTGCTGCTCTCCCCTCTGGCCATGTAAGCCCCTGATTTGTGCGCTGATCATTTGTAAAGTGATGCCTTCATTAAACAAAGTGTCACAGCTGTTGCATGCTGATGACACTCCAGCTCGAGACTTAAATACAATGTGTTATTTATCTAATTGAAGTTGTTACTGCGACTATTTCAGGGCTCTCCGTGCCTGCGTGATTATTGCTCATCAGGGCTGACTCCTCCTTTGTTAAGATGACCATTGACGTGGAGTGGATTTCACTGACGATGCCTGGCAAGAACATCGCTGACCCCTGAGGTTAGTGTGACAGAGACTTTGTCTCACTGAGGCTTATTTCTGGAGTGCATGTGTTTAGCAGCTCATTGCTAAGAGTGCTGTTGCTTCTTTTCTGCTGCCTTCCTGACACACTTGACATGAACGTGGCTCATGTTTTTAAAAGACAGGACGGCATTTGTGTAAACCAAGTAACACAATCTGCCACATTACTTTGCTCGGACTTTTCAGAGTCAACATAAAGCTGTTCTTCAAATTTAAGTCCATCGCAGTAACTTAACTGAATGATTTCAGTGAATTTTAACTACTTTCTTCATATCTTCATCTAGATGTCAAATGGATTTAATATCCTGTAACTTCACGCAACACTTGCACAAGAGCATCTTTGGACGTGCATAGAGAAAAGAGGCAACAGTGTGCTCTGCATGAAATAAATGTAAAAACAAACTCAATGTGACGAATTTAAAGAGATTTATCTCAAAGTAACGTTTAAAGAAATTCTACCACACTATCTACCTAAATATCTGTCACTTTATGAGTTTAAACAGTCAACTGCCTTCAGATGTGATTAAGTTCACTATGCCTCGGTTGTTAGCTATAGCATAATTGCATAATGGAGTCTTAACACTGAATGCCACCTTACTATTTAAAGAAAGTGCGTCACCTTAAAAAGCCTTTGTAACAAAAGCACAATTCAATAATCTTCTTAGTAAATGCGCAATGCAGCCATGTCATCAAAGAACATCTTGGCGGGGCTGGCCAAAAAAAAAAAATATTAGAGTTCCTGTTTAAAGCAGTTTAGTTGTTCACGTTGAAAACCATTTGAAATTAGAGGGAGGAATCAGTAGACGAGCAGCAACATAACGTTTTTATTGTGAGTGGTTTAACACAGACGGAGGAGCAGTGAAAGTTAAACACAATTTACAGAAGGATGCAATAATTTGAATTTGTCAAGTTACCAGCAAAATATTACCGAAAATTAACACAAATTCAGCATCCCACTACAGCGCAAGCTCCAAATGTAGCTGTTGTCCTGAGTTTCATCTACTTACCGTGTGTAAAACTATTCCAACTGTACAGGCATCTAAATGGCTCAGTTATGTTTACTTTACAGCATCCTACCGAGAGCATTAGGAACCTATAATTAGAGCGAAAAATGGTCTCTAGGTTTTTGTGGTTTTTTCCAGACGACACTGAGTTTACTTTCATTTTGACTTCTTAATAACTGGATCAACAATCTTTGATCCAGTGAGGAAGTGCCACACGCCGCTTCGGTAGAACTCATTTCCAAACGAGTAGAGGATGGCGTTGAAGATAGGATTTGTCTTTGCAACAACTGGAAGCACCTGAGAGAGGAAACAAGTGCTTGGTTTAAATTACTGCTCTGGCTATTAACACTATTCTATATTTTTTAAGTTCTCGTCATCATTGTGGTTGGTTATAAAAACAGGTCATTGTGATACACAAACATGAAACTAGCAGTTTGTATTTTTCCTTAACAAGCAATAAGAACTCACCATTCGCAGCTTTGGAGACACGATCTTTACGTTCTCGAAACAGGCGTAGATGCACATGAGGACGTAGGGGCCCCAGCACATCAACATGACCCTCAACGGCAAACTGGTGTTAAACTGGAAGAGGAAAAAGGTCAGTTTATTAGTATACCTGATGTAGCGCAGCTGAAAAGCACAAGATGAAACAATCATGTGCTGCAGTTTGGCATTTTTGTTGTCTGTAGCCTCTCTGACACCTTTTCATTAACTTCTACCTTTAAACAATGTGGGTGAATAAACAAATGAATTAAAAAAAAAAAAAAAAAGTCCAGGAGTTTTGAAAATGCAATTCTTTAAAGAATGCAAAGAAAACTGATCCCGCTCTCATGGTCGTTAAATACAAAGCTAGTGTTTCACTTTTAATATTCCAAATCCTTTTTCCACACCCACATTACACCCACATCTCCCCTCTCTTTCTCTCTATCCCCCCCTCGCTCCATCCCTCTCCCCTCCCTCTCCCCCCCCTTCTCTCTATCCCTCTCCCCTCCCCCCCTCTCTCCCCTCCCCCCCACTCCCTCTCCCCCCTTCTCTCTATCCCCCCCTCTTTCTCTCTATCCTCCTCCCCTCCCTCTATCTCTCTGTCCCCCTCCCCTCCCCTCCCTCCCCTCTCTCTCTCTCCCCTCTCTTTCTCTCTCTCTCTCTGTCCCCCTCCCCTCTCTCTCTCTCCCCCTCTCTCTCTCCCCTCTCTTTCTCTCTCTCTCTGTCCCCCTCCCCTCCCTCCCCTCTCTTTCTCTCTCTCTCTCTCTCCCTCCCTCTCTCTTCTCTTTCTCTCTATCCCTCTCCCTTCCCTCTCTTTCTCCCCCCATCCCTCTCTTTCTCTCCCCCTTCCCCCTCTCTCTCCCCCTTCCCCTTCTCTCTATCCCTCTCTCTCTCTCCCCCCTCTCTTTCTCTCTCTCTCTCTCCCCCCCTTTCTCTCTCTCTCTCTCTCTTTCTCCCTCTCTCTCCCCTCTTTCTCTCCCCCCATCCCTCTCTTTCTCTCCCCCCTTCCCCCCTCTCTCTCTCCCCCCTCTCTTTCTCTCTCCCCCCCTCTCTCCCCTCCCCCCCACTCCCTCTCCCCCTTTCTCTCTATCCCCCTCCCCTCCCTCTCTCTCTCTCCCCCTCCCCTCCCTCTCTCTCTCTATCCCCCTCCCTTCCCTCTCCCCCCTCCCCTCCCTCTCTCTCCCTCCCCTCCCTTCCCTCTCCCCCCTCCCCTCTCTTTCTCTCTCTATCCCTCTCCCTTCCCTCTCTCCCCCCCTCTATCTCTCTCTTTCTCTCCCCCCTCCCCTCCCTCTCCCCCCCTCCCTCTCTCTCTCCCCCCCTCTTTCTCTCTCTCTATCCCTCTCCCTTCCCTCTCTCCCCCCCTCTATCTCTCTCTTTCTCTCCCCCCTTCCCCCCTCTCTCTCTATCCCTCTCCCCTCCCTCTCTCTCTCCCCCTCTCCCCCCCTCCCTCTCTCCCCCTCCCTCTCTCCCCCTCTCCCCCCCTCCCTCTCTCCCCCTCTCCCCCTCCCTCTCTCCCTCTTGCATGCGCCGACAGACCAATAGCTTCTCCGAAATCCCAGTTTCTCTCAGTTCCAAACATTTGTACTGCATTTACTAACCATGTTTTCCCAAAGTCTGTCTCTCCCAGTTCCTCTCCTCTCTCTCCCTGTCCTCATCCTGCAGGTGATGAATCATCACCATCCCATGTTCCTGCAACGCCTGCTGCTCCCATATCTTCATGAACTTCATGCAGCATCATGTTCCTGCCTACACCTGTTTTGAATATCCCCTCCTCCTGCTCTCTTTCTCTCCCTACTCTACCCAACTTTGCCCCCCGTGCCTCTCTCTCTCCCTCTCTCCCCAACCGGTCAAGGCAGATGGCCACCCCCCCGAGCCTGGTTCTGCCCTTGGTTTCTACCTCTTAAAGGAAGTTTTTCCTTGCCACTGTCACCAAGTGTTTGCTCATCGGGGGATCTGTTGGGTCTCTTTAAATAATTTTATAAAGAGTTTGGTCTAGACCTGCTCTATATGTAACGTGCCTTGATGTAACTTTGTTATGATTTGGCGCTATACAAATAAATCTGATTTGATTTGACACTCACATTTTCCTGGTAAATCAACAAACACTTGTGAAATATATATATATATATAAAAAAAAGATGTTTACTTTGTGGTGATGGATCTTCTTGAAATGTTTGTGGATGGAGTCGTAACATGAGAACATGGTGAGAGCTGGAAACATCAGGTAGAGCAGCACCAGAGTCAGCATGTAGGTCACATAGTCCCTGTAGAAAAACACAAAACAGGAACATATAATTAAATATGGCAAACACCTGCTCAATGTGACCGCTGCTTCTGATAGAATATCCTCAACTATAATAGTTCATAGACTCAGTATTATTTCTATAACTCCACCTGTCCCCTCTGGTGTAGTCCAGAGTGCAGCAAGTCCTCATAGGCTCAAAGTCATAGACGCCCCATCCCATCAGAGGAACAGCAGCCCAGAAGATGGACAGAATCCAGATGATGCCGCTCATCGTCAGAGTTGTGCTCCAGAAGAGCTTCTGTCCTGCAGGATAAACACATGTTTTCTGCTCTTTGCCTGTGAGCTTTTAAGCTTTTCACAGAATCTAAGAGAACTTGGCATTATTATAATAATAAAAAAAAAAAAAAAAGAAATTGTTGTGGGACATGAGCGCTTATGTGATGTTACCATCTTCAAATTAGTTCTTATTTACTACATTTATTAGATTATATTTTGAGTTAGTGATACATTTAAAACTAATTTAAAGATTTAATTTTGATCATTATAATGGCTCTGTTTTACATTAGAGTTCTTCACAGTGAGTTGAATGTGTAGTTCTGGTGATGTTTTGTACTCACTGGTGCAGTACTGGTGATATCTGTCCCAAGCGATGGCAGCCATGAAACTGATGGAGGCCAGGACCGCTATCATCCCCTGGAATCCATGGTACGCACATCCATCTTGGCCAAATGGCCAATATCTACAGATGATAACAGAATTTAATAGTCCATGATGCAGAAGAAAGTATATTAATAATGTTATCATACAACCATGACAGATTGTAATGGATACATTTTTGACATCATCATGACAAAATGGTCTGATTTCTCTGCAGTTCCTGTTATCACATGTTGCATATTAAGCATCTCAGAAACATGTCACCAAAAACAAATGAAAAAAATGCTTTTAGTCATCTTGTAGAGTTATACTGAAAATCCCAGTGGGGACTTCTCAATGCCAAAAATTGGATTACTGCAACAAGAAATTCCTTCATTGGCCGAAGGCTTCGACTGGATTAATAGCAAATGTGTTGATTAAAACTGTATGTACCACTACATGACATTATACACTGAAGCAGCCGGATCCCACTGTGCTTATATGATGCATTTTACCCAATAAATTTGTACGCTGCACACAAAAAACAAACAAACAAACAAAAAAAAAACACTTAATAAAATATACAATAAGTTCAAACAAGAATAAAAAGCTTTGTTTTTGTTCTGACTTCAGGTTTGTTGCAAAATGTGAATATAAGACACTGAATAAAGTGGATTATGGATTGGGTTATGAAACCCGAGGGCTTAGCCAATGGCTACTACAGAAAACAAAGCATTTTTTGTGATGGGAGCTTTCTGAGAGAAACACAGTGACCCCACAGGTTTAGTACTAAATAAACTTCGAAAAAGTCCTGTGTTTGATACCTGAGGTAGCTCGCATAGGCAGCTGTGAGTCCATTGATGTTCAGGCTGAGGTCTGCCACAGCAAGATTGAACACAAAGAAGTTACTGGGAGTCCGCATCTCTTTCACCGTGAGGAAGGACACGATGCTGATGGCGTTGAGGAGGAATCCGAGCATTCCTGAAAGTGACAAAGACATGAAGACTTCACATTAATATCAGCAGCCTGCTGATTTTAATCATCAGCACAGATTTGCAAACACTAAGGCCATGAAATAGTTAAAATAAATCTGAACTAAGGAACCAGGTTGGAAGTTTAGAGTTTTGTTTTGGGTTTTTTAAATCCAGGGAATTGAGATGGGAGTCTGCAAATGTGACATCCTCCAGACAACACTGGTGAAAAGATGCTTTCATATACATCTCTCTGCAGCCCAGATGACCTCTCAGTGTGCTGTCCCTTTAATGACAACATGTCTTCCTGTGTTTTTCCCACTTACCCCCCACAAGAAGCGCAGTCCCGAATGTAAACATGTCAAACTCCGTAAAGCCCTCCGGTAACGTGTACGCTGCCATGTTGAAAACGCACAAATTCAACTTTGCACTAAAAAAAAAAAATAAATAAATTAAAAAAAAAAAAAAATAGAGACAGGTCTTTTTCCTGATGTGCCTCTCAGCAGCGTCTCAAACCAAACACCGCCTTTATAAAGGCTCTTTCACGTGAAAACGCATAAAGACACTAATCTTTTTCAATCTCCCGAAGAATGCGCTAACGAGGCGGCCTCCTCCGAACTGGGCGCACAAAGTTTGCACGTTTGGCTGCGCAACTTTCTGATCTAAAAAAAAAAAAATAAGTTACAGAGAAGTGACTTTTCTCAGTTTAAAACTTGTCTGCAGAAACGAGTCCGTGCACAGAGCACTTCCTACCAGTCTGCTTTGTACAGCTGTTGTGATTGATAAGGAAAGGGCATCATGGGAAATGTCGTTTTTTTAAGGTACTCGATGAGACGTGATCACTTAAACTCTTAAAGGCAGCCACACAAAATTATTGTTAAAATTTTAGGCATGTCTTGTTTTTCTAAGCAAAGCATGGTTGTTAAAGAAGGATGTGGGGGTGAAACTATGACTGAACTGCTTCAATTGAGTGAATTCACACACTTTTGAGTATTAAGGTTTAAAAAAAAAGAGACAAAAATCTGCCAAGAACATCATGACAATATGATGTTCAAGAACATCTTGAACATCATATTGCATCTACAACATGGAGAGTCTGCATCACTACTAAACTCCAGTCACACAGGGCCTCACACGTCATTGTATTATTAGGTGTTTAAATGTCAAATAATGGACCAATTTATAAGAGAGGACGGAACAGATGCCTTGGTGGGGTTTGCTCAGACTGGTTGGTTTATTGTGGCAGAAGAAGATAATAATAATAAAAATTTATCCGAGCTGCACGTTCAATGGTTGAAGTGTAAATTGTCAAAAAAAAAAAAAAAAAAAAACTTCCATGAAAGCATCAAAATATTCTCACTGATCTGTCTTGAACTTTTGACCACAATAACTCTTCAAAATGTGGCAGCTCGAAGCTTTTAAAATGTAACATTTGGACAGAGTCTGATTGCACCACTAATCTGTCCACAGATTACCACAAACTCATTAACTATGAAGTAATGATGTGTCCCAATGGATTTCTAATACCCTTTCCTCAAACTGCCCATATTGTCCTGCCCAAAAATGCATCCATCCCAGCCAGACACAGACCTCCTCACCTTCAGAGAAGAGCTGCAATGTCCATATTTACCACTGTATCTGCTGCTCAGACACACAAGACTCAAATGTGGAGGCAGATACATTTCTCTCTCGCAGATAAATGGAAGTGTCATGATTTGTGCATCTGCATGTTTTTTCTGCTGCCATAAAATCCCAACACAAGCTTGACAAAAGTGTTTGTCAGAGGCTCAGGGAGCAGTCTGAGGCCGTGCAGGAACATAAAGCAGCAAAGAGCCAATTTCACAATGTAAAAGATTCGATTAAAGAGTCTGTTAATCTACAGCAGCTGAGTGTGATGAAATAGGAGCTGAGCTGAACCAGCACAACCCCAAACATGAATGCGGTGGATTGATGATCTGTTATAAATTCTAATCTAAACTTTATACCCACGGCTGTAAATGACCCGAATCTCTGTCTGTAATATTTGTTTCCAAGGCGCTTGTACCTTTGTAGTGGCTGCACACTGGTACGCTGCCAAATAGTCATTTACACCATCATAAGCTGCTGTTTTTTTGAAATGAGACAAAGGTTTCACTGTTAAAATTACAGTTGCACCCACAGGCTGAAAGTCAGGAGAACGATGAACAACGGACAGAAAGGTTTTTGTTGATTATGCCAACATGATAAATATCAGAGTGTTTCTATTTTCAGAGACACGCAGCTACAGATTTAAATATTTTAACTTTCATCTAATAGCTGCAGACAAGATCTGCTGTCAGGTGAAATAAATCTTGCAACTTTTTGACTTCTCCAAAGGTCTAGAAATGAATGTGTCTCAAATGAGGGAGCTTGGTTTTACTTTGGTCTTTACAAACGTTCATAATTCAACACCTGCAGAGGCCTTTCTTCATGAGGAGAACATGAACAAAAACTAGAAATATTTTTGAATTTCATTTTAAATATATTTACGTATGTTGTCCCCTGAGACAGTAAATCCACTGTGTCCCTGTCCCAGGTCCAAGATGTGTGCCACTAGACACCAGATGGGGAGCAGAGAGGTGCAGGGGGGGCTGTTTTTCCTCTGCTGGAGCCTGAGACAACCATTCTGAAAGAAATAGAACAAAGATGCATTAATGAGAGACAGCGAGATGACTGGATTAAAGGATTTGAAATCCTGGCCGAACAGCCACATCTTTAAACCCCTGCACCTGTGAAAAACCCTCTGAGACTGCAGCAGTATGTCTGCCACAAAGTGTGTCACCCTCAAACACACAATTACATTCAGATTATCAGACGACGACTATAAACTGTTACTGCGTAATTTTATCTCAGTATATCGTATTAATCTTAAAAACCACAGGTATTTCTCACACAATTCTTGGACTTTGGATCTGTGAGGGTGAAAACAACAAGTGAGTGTCTGAAATAGTCCCAATGGGGGGAGAATTGCGCTTTCCTTGTGAATAACACATTTTAAAAGTAAAATCTTAAGACTGGATCGTAAAACAAAATCAACATTGTTTAAACTATTGGATGTGTGGTTGGAATCATGTATTTGATTTTTAAGTTCAATAGCAAGAAGCTGAAATAAACTCTACACTCCCATCTAGTGGTTATTTGTTGATGTGTTCGATGCAAACAACAGTCTGTCAATGACTTCAACATTTCAAGCCAAAAAGGGATTGTATCTTTGATCAGAAATTTGATCTGCGACCTCGTGCACGTTCAGATCAGAGTAGTTATTAGAAGTTAGTTTTGTTTTAGTCTAATTGAGGTTGGAAGCTTTAATCATTGCTCCTGTGTTTACTGCAGCATTAGGGAGTATATCATTTCCATCACATTACAATGTCAGACATGTCAAATTATTTCTCACTTTGAAATGAGGAATTGTTTGAATCCCTCTCCAACAGTTTCCACATAAATATGCACCACTGGATTTCTGTCCTTCTATCCTTGGAGCAGGCCAAGGATAGAAGGACAGTCTGCCTTGTGTACAGTCAATTCTGCCCATAATTAACCATCCAATCAACTTTTGGAAAGTAGTTCCCTAAGAATGAGAGGGAAAACTATGCAGCCTATCAGCTTTCAGGAAGCAATGGCCTAATCGTGTGAATGAAAATAACCCAAGTCCCTCTCTAATCCCTGCCTATCCTTTTTATCTCAGGATTCAGACCAGTCGGAGCACTATGGAGCTGAGAGCCAGCAGCGTAGCCACCATGTCGGGTTAGATAAAGTAGCTGTGCCTGCTGTGTGTTTTCTAAACTGTAGATTAGTTGAATCATATTGAGGAGACAAAATGAGCCGACATTTTGCTGCTGCTTTTTGTTTGGCTTTATTTTTTCTTCCCCTCCTGGGTAGTTCGTGTCCTGCACAGTGTAGCTGCTTCTTTCACAAGCTGAGCGATGGATCCAAAGCAAGGTAAGCTGCATTTACAAAAAATAAACGTGCCACTGATTGAATTGTAACCTCAGTGGAGAGGATCCCTTTATTATTATTTTTTACTGCAGCTTTCTTCTCTCCAGTCTCTGCATAGTGGAGGATTAACTTGGAGTTGCTCTTTAATCTCCTTTGCTTGTTACTGAACAATAGTCTGTCACGTTTTCCCACAAGATCTGAATATTATTATTAAATGCTAACCAAAGGTGCACATGTTACTAAATTCACCTGAACAAACCCATACGATATGAAAGTATCTTTAACGTTACACCTAATCTAAGTAATATGTCTTATTTTTATTTATTTTTTTAAATTGCAGGAGCGTGCTTTGTAATGATCCAGAAATTACTGTGATCCCTCCAAATTTCCCTACTGACACATCAAAGCTTCGTATTGAGAAAACTGCAATAACGAGGATTTCTAGCAACAACTTCCACTACCTCAACAACCTGGAGTTTCTCTGGATGTCCTTCAATTTACTGAATTCGCTGAATGTTGACAGTTTCCGGGGGCTTTACAATCTGGACGAGCTCAGGCTAGATGGAAACTCTCTCGTCTCCTTCCCCTGGGAGTGTCTGACCGATATGCCAAACCTGAGGCTCCTCGACTTACACAACAACAAGATCTCCACAATCCCTGCCGAGACCACCATGTACATTAGGAATATCACCTATCTGGACTTATCCAGCAACAGCCTGACAACTGTCCCCGCTGACGTTCTCACAATGTGGCTGAGCGTGAAGCCAACCCAGGACAGTGATTCGTCCAAACTAATTCTCGGTGAGGCTCAGGCTGTGACGTTTTAAGATACCGGAAAGTATTCTTTTTTAGGCTGCCTTGCATGTTAACCACTTCTTTGAAACCAGATGCATTTTAAGCTGAGTTAGGGATTAGTCTAATTATAGTTATTGTGTGCAGTGTGTCAAGTTGTCAGACTAATTCTATCTATTGCAATTTACAGTAGTCTTCAAATGAGTCGTTGGTGTTGTTTAAATATGCAGCAACAGATTATTGTGTTTTAATTGCCAGCACTGTGTTTCCTCTGCAGGTCTTCATGATAACCCATGGATGTGTGACTGCCGACTCTACGACCTGGTGCAGTTTCAGAAGTCCCCGTCATCATCAGTGGCTCTGGTCGACACCAGGCTCAGGTGTGCAGATCCGGAGAGCCTGTCAGGGGTTCTTTTCACCGAGGCGGAGCTGCAGAGGTGTCAGGGCCCTCGGGTGCACACGGCTGTGGCTCGTGTTCGGAGCTCACTGGGCAACAATGTCTTACTGCGCTGTGGCACGGTTGGGGTTCCTATTCCAGAGCTGTCCTGGAGCCGAGCTGACGGCAAGAAAATGAATGGCACCGGTGAGTTCTGCTGAACTAATTGCAGATGTGCTTACATGAGAACCGTATATATTTCTGTCCAAATCAAAGTATCAGTGAGATTAAAGCTATTCTTTTTGTGCCAATCTGCTTAACTCTCTGCTTTTTTGTTTTTTAGTTCAGGAAGAGATTTCAAAGGAGGGCATTATTTGGTCCATCCTGAGCGTGCCTGCAGTTTCCTATCATGACTCTGGGAAATACGTGTGCAAAGCAACCAATTTTGTGGGAACCGCAGATGCCATCATCTCTCTGGTGATCACAGATTCTTTTCGATCGGAGGAGACAGGAGGTGGCAGCTCAAAAAGAAACAGAGGCAAGAAACCTGGTGGCATTGGAAGAGCAGCATACCAGGAGAAGCTTATTGCCAGATATGTTCCCCCTCCAACGACAACTGCAGGACAGCCCATCATTGAACCCCTCAATGGCAAAGGTGTGACTGGGAAATATGAAATTGAGAGCTACAGCATTTCTGATGGAGACTCTCAGGGACAGAGCAAGGTGTCAAACCCCCAGAAGTCCCTGGAGAACTTAGCAGCCAACGCTTCGTCTTTGCAGCAAGCTCCAGAGAAAAGGATAGTTCGCTCTGTGAAGGTGATCGGTGACACCGATCACACTGTGTCCCTGAACTGGCGAGCCCCCACAGCCACGAACACCACAGAATTCAGTGTCCTGTATGCAATATTTGGTGAAAGAGACATGCGGCGCATTAATGTTGGCGCTGGAAGGAACCGGATCACAATCGACGGCCTTGTGCCAAAAACAAAGTACATTGCCTGTGTTTGTGTCAAAGGACTGATCCCGAAAAAGGAGCAGTGTGTAATCTTCTCAACAGACGAGGCGGCCAGCGCCAGTGGCACACAGAAGCTTATTAATGTGGTGGTGATAACGGTGGCATGCGTGATTGCTGTCCCCCTGACTTTGATTGTGTGCTGTGGGGCGCTCAAGAAGCGCTGCCAAAAATTGCTGGGGCGGCAAACAAAGGAGATGCAGGATTCATACGTCACGTTTGAGACCCTTGGCCCCGGGGCCAAAGCTAAAGGGATGGAAGGAGAGTATCTGACCAGGCTAAACCCTGATGAGTCCAACAGGCTGCTCTCAGCGAGGTCCAGTGTTGACTCAGAGGCCACAGCTAGGACTGAAGGGCCACCTAATGAGTATTTCTGCTAAAAACCAAACGTATGCCTCAAATTCCAGAGGATGTGAATAGACGAACAGCAGAGCTAAGAGACTCAAAAGACTGATGTGCTCCTGAACGGCACTGAAAGCTCCTCAGCATCGGATGTATAAAATGATACTGCAGCCTTGTTGGGATGGAAACCACCATTGATTCGGTGGACAACCAAAAAGGGAAACTATATCCATCAACGGTTTCAATATTTACATGTAGTGTAAATGTGTAATATTACTTTTTTTTAATTCATAATGCACTTTTAAAGTTGATGTTTCATGGAGGAAAACATCTTAAAATGTTGCCCTAAACTGTCTAAAACCCATCATTTCTTTTCCACGACGTAACCTCTGCACTATGTTAAAATCCTTATTTTGAACATAAAGTATTTAGGGAAATGATGGAGCAGCCGTTAATAGTCCATTTTGTATGTCAGTATGATGTTAACGTGCCAGGTTTACCTAAAACCTAAAATACAGTACATTTTATAACGTGTAAAAATTTGTGACTTGTGTATGTATAAATGTACTCTCTAAAAATAAATATTTTTATATTGATTAATGTGTCCCCTTTTTCTCGCTTTTAAAAATACATTTTATTCAGTTTTGCTTAATAAATCAATACTAATCTTCCCTGAAGCAAAAACTTGCCTATTAAAATCTCATTTAACATAAATATCTATTGTGCTAATTGGGTGAAACCTTTTGACTTTTTGACTATAACCATGCTGTGTTTATTCTGCTTTTACATTTGGAGATATTCATGTTCCTCAGAGGACGGCTCCTCTCCTCAGTGCAATTTTTTAAAATCTGTCAAATTTGGTTTACGCAGCTTTATTTTGTTCAAGCCAATTAGCAATTTGTAGCATGATAACACGCAAAGCTAAGATGGTTAGCACGGTAAACAATATAGGCTACTTGCTGAATATCATCATCTTTTCTATGTGAACGTTAGCTTACTAAAGTAAGCATTTTTTAGTAGATCAGAAAAATACCATATGTATAAAAGCTTTTTGGGAAATATCTTAAGTTGACATGTAATAGAAGCATTATCTATATTTCAGATAATCAGATTATCTTTTTCCCTGATAAATTGGAATATATCTTTACAAAAAGGTTGAGCAATGAAAGAAAAATGTATTTTTTAGATGGATTCTGGACTTCTGTGTGTTCTCTGTTTTTGCTTTTTATGCTGATTCAACCTCGAACAACCTGACAGATAACCAGCGTTGAGATTACTGAGGTCAGGTTACCGTCCTCCAGACATCTGTCTCTCTGTCTCTCCGCTGCCCTTCCTTCTCTTCACTGCTAAACCTGGCGGGCTTCAGCCCTCTTAATATCACTGCCTGTTCTTTGGTGGGGGACAAATAAATGAAATTAGACTGATGAAAAGCATTTTGGGGTCATTCCTTAAAGTAGAGCAGCGAGCACACGATCTGGATTGAGCTAAATTTGTGGAAACTGTTTTCATGCTCCCTGCACAGACCAGACGAGCGGGCCATCGCTATATATACGTCTCTTCTGTCTCTTAAGTGTGTCTTAAGTGTTACGTCAACAAAGATTAAGGTAATAGGCTTTCTTACACCAGCCCATGGACATGTCCTGCTTGGCGTGGCCTATTTCACATGCTCCTCCATGAATATGGACACCTTTCATGTCGCATTACATATTCCTTTTGTATTTTATCTCATCACTCCTGGATCATCGACTTGTCTGGTTGGCTGTTCCTGCACAGATGATAACTTGGGAAGGTAAGTTACCACTGAAGCTGTACTGCCCTTTAAATCAAGTTATATCTTAAGCATAACATTCTCAGAAACCAAATTCTTTTCGAATCTACAAACAATATACATACATTTGTGCACATGCTAGATAAAAATGTACTCGGAAGATAAAATATACATTTGCCATTTGCTTTCTTTTCTAAGTGTATCCTGTCTTATCAATGTAGGTCTTTACTATGCATGGAAACCTCCATGGACCAAATCCCAGAAGATATTCCACATGATTTCACGAAAATCCAAATTGAAAATTGCCACCTGACTGAGTTGCCGCGAGGATCTTTCTCTAAAGATAGTGCCTTGGAGTTCCTCTGGCTGAATTTCAATGAGATTACCACAATGAACATTAAAAGCCTGGAAGGGCTTGCCAGACTGTCAGAACTGAGGCTACAAGGGAACAAGTTGACTTCAATCCCATGGACAGCATTTCAGGATACACCAAAACTCAAGATATTGGACCTAAAGCACAATCAACTGGATGTCCTGCCTGAACACGCCCTGAAACACTTACCCGCTCTAACCTACTTAGATTTATCCTTCAATCATTTTAGTTTCATATCAAAAGATGTCTTCACAACTTGGCCGCTTTACCAAACAGCTGAAAAAGTGTGGGGGAAAGAAGGGCTTGTTTCCAACGTGGTTTTGGCTCTAAATGACAATCCCTGGTTGTGCGATTGTCGCCTCAAAGGCTTTGTTGAATTCATCCGGGCGGTCGGCCCTCCCATCATTCTGATGAACTCTTATTTGATGTGCTCAGGTCCCGGCTCCAACGTAGACAAGTTCTTCCATGAGATCGAGTTAAAAACATGCATGAAGCCGGAGGCTTCTGCCACAGAGACTAACATCACGTTACCTCTTGGCACAAATGCAACGCTCACATGCTTAGTCAAGGCCAGGCCGAGCCCGACCATTCAGTGGATGTACAGTCTGAAAATTATAAGAGGATTTACTGGTAAGATTTTTTTTATTACTACTGTCCATTAAACTGTTGTGGACCTTCTGTGGGAGCGCTTAGTGAGGCAGATCTCGAACCTTTGTGTTGCATCTGCTTTGTAAGATTTGGTAACAATTGCTTCTTTGGGGTCACCTTATCAGATGTAAATGAATCACTGATATAAACGCACTCGGTCTGGTGCTGCTTTCCATTTTCAGTTGTAGAGACACAAACAGACACAGAGACTATCACCTCCCAGCTGGTGATTCCCTCTCTTCACTTGGCCGACCAAGGACTCTACACCTGCAGGGCCAATAACTTCATTGGCAACTCTTCTATCAACTTCATGGTCGACATTAAATCCTCCAACTCCACCTCCACCCACTTCCCTCCACCTGTCCCCATGGTGTCATCTGATGACAACGCCTACATTGACATCCGCATTGCCAAACAGACAGTTTACGGTATCTCCCTTGAGTGGTACGCAGCAACAAACAACCCTGCAGAGACATGGTTCACCATCCACTTTGGCAAATATGATGCACCTAAAAATGACACGATCTACATCGGCCCCGGCATCAACAGCTACTCAGTCAGCGATCTGCTTCCTTTGACCAAGTACGAGGTGTGTGTGACCCTAAAGAACCATCCGCCAAGGGAAGGCCAGTGCATCGTGTTCATCACAGGAAGTGACCTCAGTGAGCTGGAGCAAAGAGAGAGGCTCATCCACATTATCGTCATCGTGTGCGCCATGGTGCTGGCGGTGCCGGCTGGCATATATACCTGCGCCACGGAGGCCAAGCTCAGCTGCGTGGAGCATTGCGTGGATGTGTGGAAGAAGCACAGCCTGCACAGAGAAGACCTGCATGAAATAGAGAGGCAGGGCGCCTTCGACAGCCTGCAGGCAACGAGCGAAGAAGATCCGTGCAAAGAGTCAGAGGAGAAGGAAAAAACGAGAGGGAACTCTGAAGATCGGGCCAAAGGAGGGAGTGCAGCTCATCCGTACTAGAATCACAGTAAAGAACTGTTCATGAACAAATACCTCTGAATGTATCTGCAGCTGGTGCTTAAAGTATTTAAGTAATTTTTCTAAAAAAAGACTAACAAAGGTATTTATTTTACCCAAAAAGTCATTTAACAGGCTGTTAGAACACCACGTTTTGTACAAATAATTGAAAATAGAAACACCAATACAGAGATATATAATTAACAGGGAATTCTTTAAATTTGGTTCAATTTGTACAAAGTGATGGAAACCATCACTTTTCAGGAATTTTATTTTTACGTCCAAAACAGTGAGATTTTTTTTTAGAAATCTGAAAGTAGCTCTTCGACTTGAATGTAATAGTGACACACGACAGCCACAAACTGAAGCTTACCAAACATATAGTTGTCCTGTAAATATATTCAATTCAAGCTTATCAGCTCACAATGGAGATGTCTTTTTTCCTTATTATAAGGAGAGTTATTATTATCTGTGTTAATGTGCTTTTACAGGAGGCTTGAGCTAAAATGCATTAGATTTTTCTTTGAATCATTTTTTATTCCTAATGTTTTGATACCAAATACTAAGCCAAAGTTGTGCTCCTAAATGTAAAAAAACAAAAACAAAAACAACACTTAAACACTGAGCACTTAAAAAAAAAAACCTTTTACAGACTCCAGATTTCCTCCCTTGCGATGAAATGAAATGATGTTTTCTGTGGATTAAAAGCAATTCAAAGACGAATGCTGAGACATACTGTGATTTTTTACCACAATCACTCAGAGGATTTGTTACATAAGTAGTGTTTTCCCGTGCATTTATACATTCACTCGTAAGCAGATTAAAGTGATTTTCTATCTGAATCCTAGTCAGCAGGACATGATATTTCCATTTAATGACAGCTCCGAGCTCACAGTGTCTGTACCTTAGTTGCACAGGCAAATAGAAAGTATGTGTAGCACTTTCCGTTTGTTTTTATTATTATACCTAAGATATTTTGTCAGTTCACAGTTACGATGGAGTCACTATCAATTAATCATCTTGTTAAAGAATTTTTGATTTTTCAACCAATGAATGATTGACAAATGTTCATTATTGCTATGGTAATATAAAATATACACATATCATGAAAAAACTATTGTGTACAAAAAGTTTTTTTGGAAGACAGAATCCGAAAATTATATAAACCCAAAAAGAACTAGTCTGATTTCATTCTTACAAAATTTTGTCAACAAATTCTTGAAAGTCCTGAAAAGGATTTGACATAAATGACAAAAATCTTACTTTAATCTTTTTGTTTGTTAAACTCATTTATTTGTGTAAAGTTTTAATCTGCAAAGTGTCAAATTGACTATTGCTGTTACATAAATACAGTAAGGTAAAAAGTACATTTCCCTCCCAAATGTGGTGGAGTAAAACTCAACCTTACTAGTACTTCAATAAATATATATACTTTGCAACACTGTTCAGCACAATGACATTTAAAATTATTAAAGGTTTTTCTTTAATAATAATTTTTGATTTTAAATAGACTATATAAAATAACATTAAAAATGTAACTTGCATCCACCAAAATAAAGAGTTCTTAACAAAACTAGATTTTACATATCCAGCCTTTGGACAAAATGGAGGAGAGACCATTTTATTTTTAAGTATTTATTCAAAATCAAGACAGTACAAAGACGGTACAAATATGTTACTTTATAGGACCAGGCAATTGTAATTCACAGTTAAGATATATAGTTTATCTTAACTTATTTAACATCGGTATAAGTTAAGATGTAGTCAAATACAAGATATTTATTACAGAGATTAAACTGTGAGTGCCTACGTTGGAAGGCAATGGAGAGTAACACGGAAAGTGACTGCGTGTCGACAGAGATTTAATATTCAAACATATACATCTATAAAGGAAAAGTCCAAGCAAGCTATATACATAGCAATCTGAGCTTGAAAATCTCAAGCATAAGACTAGTTTTAATGGACAATATCCCGCTAGTGGAGTTGGATGGTTTCATTTGTATTTCATCTTATTAACTGCTTCAAGATTCAACGGGGAAATGTTCATATTTAGTCATATACAGCACATTTCATTAGGACTATGTATATAAAAGCATTTTTCTAGAATAGCACAGTCATATAAATAAAAAGCAACTCAGCTTGTGTTACTGTGAAAACCTACAGTGGCACATTGTAATCATACAAAAGAGCAACTTGTCAGCTTTCAAGCGGCTGATGCAACACAGTAAAAATATGAAGACACGGGCCATTTAGCACTTTGAAATGAGCAGTGATGTTTTTCCTGACTGTATCATTCAGCTGCATGTTTTTTTTTTAGGATTTATCGATTGAAATCTGTATTCTTTGTTAAAAACACGAACGCGTGTTGAACATTATATTCAGGATGTTATGCAACTTATGTATACACACACAGTAAGTCTTTGTGATCCTTTCTCTGGGTGATATACAGCGGTGCTTACGGTTAAGATCATGTAATCTTCCTCAAGATGGCAGTGTGGTCAACCATCTACTGCAGTGCAGACAGACTCCAGGTCTCTCCTCTCTTTACCTAAACCAGGTCAGATGTACTTAATCCCATTGGTTTATTATCTTGTATGAAGACATTGTCTGTAAACCTTCTTGTTTTATCTTGATGCCGTTTACCCATCAGTAATCTAAAGGTAGGCCCCCCCCTACCAGATCACCAGGAGGTTCAGTTGAGAACTCTTCAACTTCGGATGGGCAATGAGCAGTGGAGTCATCAGAGAATGGACTGAATGACCTTAAACAAGACGTTTGTGTTAATAGTAACCTTGGTTGTTCTCAATGATTTTCTGCTCCAGCTTCATCTTCAGCTCAGACACTAGAGCTGAACTGATATTTCCCTCTTTGCGGCGGCTAGATTTGGCTTTCTTTGAGCCTTTGGAAGCCAGTGCGCCAGATATTGTTGGGACCGTCCGGGGCCACTCACTGGGCCGTGTGTTGGACGGAGGTGGAGGAGGAAGACAGGGAGCACTGGGGGGTGGAGGCCTCGGCCGGGGGTTGCTGGTGTTCCTTTGAGGGCTTCTCTCCGGGTCGCCGATGAAAAATTTGTCTGCAGGGTTGTTGAATTTTATATCAGGCATCTTGAATGTCCAGGGCTGCTGGTCCCTGGGTCGCCTTTTAATGATGCGACGTGCTGGCATGATCCTGTTGGACTTTGAGTTGCGCATGTACAGAGCCGTAGAAATCAAAACAGTCACTCCTACCAACATAGTTATGATAACAGTGACCAGGCCTAGCGCTTTCATAGGATTGTCCCTACTTTTCATTAAAAAGGCCGCCATAGGCCCCTTGAGAGGAGTCTGTAAAAGAGCACAAATAAAGATCTTTAAATCGAGTCCAAGGACCTGAATCTAAGCATTAGCGTAGCATTTGACTGAAGCGTGCAAGCATGAGAGATGGATGAGCAAAGCACTGACAGAGGAGGCCCCAACAAAATGTCTACCAACAACGAGACACTTCCACACCGACACTCAGGCGCTCGTCTTCCTCTGTCCTACAGTAGAGGGCTGCTAATGCTAAGCTAAAAACTAAGCACAACACTAGTTGTTGGGAATGCGTCTGGCAGTGCAGTGCATTTGGATTTCTCTTTGGCATGTGACTGATGATGCGCTGAAGAAGAATGATGACAGTTCGTGATGTTTGTGTGAGAAAAATAGAGATTACGAGAGGAAATCCAGTCTTAAATCCCAAGTAAAAGGCTCCATTTTCATCATAAATAGCATCAGTCATGTGCTGAAACAAACAACTATGTTCAATATTACAAGATGGATTTTTGGTAGCAGAAAAACCCATACTAGATATAACATTTATAATACTTCTGATTAAAAAAGCAAAGCAATTAAAAAATAGAAAGATATTAATGTTTATATGATTCGTGCTCCAGTACTCTTTTACAGACAAAAGCCGACCAGTAAAAAAATAAATCTGTTTTTAAAGGTTTAGAATGAATAATGGTGCAGGTGTCAGGTGTCTCTCACTTGACTCTGCGGATCACTTTAATATAGTTACTCTCTGGGTTGATTCGGGACTTTTTCACCGCATTACAGTACAGGATGGTGGATATGCAGATTGTTAGTAAAATGAGGGATGTGACAAGGCTGAAACAAATTCCAAAAACAGTCAGCGGACGCTTGCTGAGGCCCATGAAGTATGAAATAATTCGACCTTTGATCTGAAAAGCACGATACACAACACAGAAACAAAACCAAAAACACTGAGTCATGGCATCGTGAAGGGTGAGAAGAGTGAAAACATACCTGTTCTGTAAGTATCTGAATAATGTGGGTTGATGTAAATGAATGAAAACTTTAAAGGATAATATTTTTAATTTATATCTGTATTTCAAATCACTGAGAGAGACCAAAACAAGCATGAAGTTATCCTACAAATATCACTACCCTGCTATCCTGAAACAAAAAACATTATAAGAATCATAACCACCTTTCTAAACGAAGTCTGAATGAATGCTACTGCTGCTCCATGTTCTCTAGATTTTTGGATTATCTTAATTTAATTCTGCTTTCATAACTTTATTGGATGACAATAGAGTCAGAGCTGTATCACACATGGATTGTCAGGGTAAAATCATTGTTGATTTTGAGTGCTTCAGGGGATTTATAGTTACGAATAAGCTTGAAAATGACTAACATTATCCTTTAAAGAAAAGATAAATGAAATGTGACTGGCTGAAACGAGGAAGCTCAGTTAGCAGCTGCATAGCATAACAGCAACATCTATTATCTTGTGCTAATCTGCTTGAATCTACAGCTCAGGCTTGGAACAAAAAGCGTTGTGTGCATGCTGCGAGTCTCTTACCGCCTCAGTGATATCGATATTGACCACGGCTGTTGTGCTGAAAGATGGGGAGCCTCGGTCCCTGGCCTGGACCACCAGAGACCACTTGCAGTCCTTCTGCTTGGTGATGTTCTGCACAATCTCCATGGATTTAATGTATGGCTTTAGCTTGATCTCCCCAGTGTCAGTATTGATATCAAATGCATTGTCGGGGTCAGCTGTCATGATGGAGTACTCAATGACATTGTTTGGAGACTCTGCATCTTCATCTACTGCCTGAAAAAAGAAAGAACACCACTAAAGTCATAGAAATAGGAAGAAAGTGCAACTGGCCAACTGTTTGAGCTTTTTTTCCCAGCCACATCCTCTCATTTTGGCAGAAACAGAAATGAAATGAACATGTAAATAAAATTCCATATTTTTAATAGTATATTTATTTTAACAATATGAGGTCATACTTTTTTCAGTTACTCGGCTCTATAGTGGAATACTTCCATACAATGATCTCTGAATGTCACTGTTATCACTATCAGCTAGTGTTGATTTTGAAATGTATTTTTTAGTAGATAGCTAGAAATGATGTAGCATGATGTACCTCTACTTTGACAGGTGTGCCGATGATCATGGTTTTCTCCAGGAGTTTGTCGTCAAATTCTGGAGAGTGGTCATTCATGTCCAGGACAGTGACGAAGACTTCGGCCAAGCTGTACTTCCCCTCCGAGTCCTCGGCCTTGACGTAGAAGTTGTATTTGGACCTGACCTCTGCATCTAGGCTGGTCCAGGGCTGCGTGGAGATGACACCTGAAAACGTGTGGATGGCAAACCTGCCGGTGGAGAACAATACAGGCATTGTGTGTGAGTCACACTCACAAATGTCCATTCGGTCTTCAACACATCCCATGGAACAAAGACAGGTGTCCTAATTCACAGCGCAAGTGATACTTACACTAAATCACAGCCTGTGAATCTTTATGACTTACTGCCTTAAGAGTTCACACTGAAAAAAGACTTTTCTCCTTTATCACAGTGAAAATATATACATGGTTATAATGAAAATAAGATACTTAAATAAAAACATTTGTCACAAAAATATCCAGTATACCCTCTAGTTGTTTCTTATACTTTTGAATTATTTTTCACATTTTCCTACTGTCACATGTGACTTTCCCTCCTCAAGATCAGTAAAGTCTCTGCCAATTCTCTAATGTTTTGTCCTGAATGTTAATTTCTTTGTGTTACTATTCACATTCCTTCATTTTGTGAGTAGCTGAAGTTTTGTTCTCTCAGCTTTGCAGAGTTTTTTATTTCACATGGATGTCTACACACTGCTGTGTTTTCTTCTGTGCTGTATTTTCATTAATCAGATAACTTAGTAACATAAAAAAAAAAAAAAAAGAGGTTCAAAGAGCGGGTTAATGTTTGGTTTGCATCCCCACGTTTAGTTCGATTCACGCAAATCTCATTCGGTACTTCCTGCATGTGGACCTTTTGCCAAATGTTACATACAGTCTGACTTTGGTGATAATATTTCTATATCTTTTTAATTTCAAAGAACTCATGTACAATTTGAGATTTCAAATTTGCACTGGTTGTATTGTAGAGAGTGTGGCATACAGCAGTACATGATAATACACCCACCGCCATGTGATAGACTGCAGCCTTTGTGCTTTCAGAGAAATCTCCAGTTCAAAATTAGGCTTACTGCCGTTTCATGCAGCCATCTTCTCCGTCTTGTTTTCCACTGTGAAAATTCACAAGTTGTCTTGGAACTGAAAACGTTTGCACAATTAACTCAGGTTGCTGCCTTCAGACTAGAATAAATTCTCACTTTTCCTTCACTGCACACTGCCTTGCTTTTCAAAGCTGCCGTTTCTGGGGCTCCAGCTGTCACATTGCATGTTAATTGGCTCTCCCTATGTGAGAGGGCCCAGGCTGTCTATTTTTAACCCTTCAATCCAATTAGGAGATTAGCCAGCATCTTGCAGCCATTTTAGAGCGTGCTGTTTGTGCAGCAGAGGGGCCAGTCAAACTGGTTTCCTGCTTACCTTCCCCATCAAAGAGACAGGATGAATCAAGACTAGTGTCCTGCTGAGTTTGCCAAACAACCTGGACCTCTGAGCAGTTTAGAATCATACCATAAAAATTACTTTTTCTTCAGTTTGTATTGTGGATGTGCAAGAGTTAAGTATCTGATCAGATCAAACCTAAACTGGTGGCAGTGAAAGGTTTTTACTCACAAATCTGATCCTGATCCATAAATCGTGTATTTGACTTCACCCCAAGGCCCCGAATCTGGATCGTTTGCCTGAAGGACAGAAATTAGAAGCAGCTCATACAATAAAGTAAGAAAAATATGTACTTTGTAAACAGAAATATTAAGCTGTCTGATAGATTTAATTAATTATAGTTATACTTGGGTGGCAGAAAATTCAAACAAGGTGACTGAAGATGACCAGATATTTTTAAGGAAGCTGATTAAGTACAACCAGCAAGGGTCTTGAGCTCATGTGGTAGGTGGGGAAGGATATAAGTCTCTTCTGTTCTGAGTGGGGATGGAGGAGAAGGTCAATATGATTAACCTTGGGGCAAAATTAAGCTTTTTACCCCTCACAGTGCAGCTTGGATACAAGCGGCAATGGTGCCTGGCGGCAGGATACATATGATGAGAAAGGATGAAGCCAATGAAACCAAGCCAATATTTCTATTAATAACCCCCCCCCTCCCAGGGTATAACAGAAAGCACATGCAGACATGAATTTCATAGTGAGGAACAACAAAAACAAAACCTGGAAATGTTGAGCTTGGTGACAACCTTGCTTTCACCTAAGGAACTGCACCTAGCAATATGCATTCAATGGAGCATTGATGGATTATGTAATCACTTTGGTCAGGTCAGAGCAGGAGTTTAATCGGGAGCGACTTACTGTTACAGACACAACACTGGAGCCTCCAGGAGAGTTCTCTGGGACCCTGGCGATGTAATACTCTGAAGTGAACTTGGGGATGTTGTCGTTTGTGTCCAGCAGGTTGATGACTATGTCAGCAGTCGCACTGAAGCGCTCAGGAGTGTCGATCTCCACGGCCAGCAGCTGCAGACAGATACATGCAAAGTGTGCTTGAGTTCATGCTGAAACCGTCTGATGATAAAGCAGCCACACTTATGGTTCTGAGACAGTAATGAGGAAAAAATTTTTTGACCTTGGTTCAGGTGAAAAGTGAGAATTATGGTAATGTAGTTAATTTCAAAGTAGCTGGTCATAAATTATTAATTGGAAAATTTTATCATTTGCACCAAATTTATAAAGATGATCATCAGATCAGCATCAGATTTCAGTTCTTAAATTTTGTTATCCACATCAACAGCAAATGTCACCCAAGTTAGTGAGATTCATTCTCTATGGACCATAAATGTCTGCTAATCTATTCGATAGTTGTTGAAATGTTTTAGTCTGGACTAAAGTGACAGATAGACTGACAGCCTTTGTTAGTCAACAACAAAATATCATCAGGTTTTGGGCCACAAATTCAGCTCACAGAAAAGGAGGAAACTGTGTTTTATAATGGCATTGTGAGTCTCACCTTAAAAGAAAGCGTTTGCTCCTTTTCATAGTCAATGCCAGATGTGTCTTCCACAATGATGGTCACCTGGGCCTCATTGAGGACCGTCTGGGGAACCACCCGCAGGACTCGACTTGGCCCTACGAGTCTCAGCTTAAATTTAGCATTTGCTCCCTGTCCAGAAAAATAAACAGCACAACGTAGGAAGGTTTGTCGGAGTCAAGATGGCTTCAGCAGAGCTGGGTGGATTTTAAAAAAGGATTAAAAAAATGCAGCAGATAATGTTACATGTTCTGAGTCACTGCGGCAGGAGGGGGAGAACATGCAATACAGCACCAAGAGTAACTTTTCTCTTCGCTCTTTGGCAGAAATGTATAAAACAATGTACCCAGAGATATTACAGCATCTCTGTCAGCAGAGAAACTAACTCAACAAGGCAAAACAAGATTCCTCAGAAATTATTAGCAAAGCATCTTTTTAAGAATTAATGACACACAACAGCGCATTTCTGTACATCTAAGGCAAGAAAGCAGGATTTGGGAATAAACGGACCTGATCAGAGTCATTGACTGTGATCTTAAAGCCCCGGAGGATCTCCCCTGCGGGCGGATGCTCGTACATGGTGACCTCAAACTTGCTCTGTGG
This sequence comes from Remorina albescens, assembly GCA_034769265.1. Taxonomy (NCBI): domain Eukaryota; kingdom Metazoa; phylum Chordata; class Actinopteri; order Carangiformes; family Echeneidae; genus Remorina; species Remorina albescens. Next base: position 5,941,144 of record CM068480.1, read on the forward strand.
TCCATTTTCCCCGTAAAATGTTGGAGGATGGTTGTTGAGATCCACCACCCTGACTGTGACTGTGGTGACGTCATAGTCCAGCAGCTGATCATTCAGTCCTACCTCAGATGCCTTGGGTTGAAAATAACACCAATCAACACATTCAGTAGTAATTTTATGATCGTGTTGATATGAGTCCTAAAAAAATAATCGTCACCTTGACTTTAATTTCGTATAATTCGTTTTTCAGCAGCGATGGATAGGTTGTCAGAGTGATGCATCCACTGGTGCGATTTATATCAAAGACGCCATCACTGCCTGAAAGGTGAGGACAGTGTTGGTGTGAATCTGACGAATAAAAAATTTGCAAAGATATTCCAAATCAAATTCATTTATTACCATTCATCATAGAATAATGTATGGGGTTAGGGTTGCCTTGATCTCCATCTTTAGCAAACACTGTGAATATTTCAGAACCCTGGAAGAAGAAAAGAAAGATCCTGATGTGAACGAAACCAATGGCGTCATTGCCACCGCTACTGTGTGGACAGTAAAAGGAGGACTTACAGGAACTGAGACTTCGTAGACGTAGCCAAAGTAAGGAGTTCCCACAAAGGATGGAGGCATGTCTTGGGCATCAATTACATTAACTGTTATGGTGGCTGTAGAGGTCAACACCTGATGCTTCCCCTTGTACTTTCCTCCTCCATCCTGAGAGAGAAAATAAAAAATACGAAAATCATGCTATATCAAATGAAATATTAGCATTTTCACGGTTTAGTACGATTTTGTCCGGCAGTTTGTGGTTGGATATGTGGATGTCTGAAACCTCTTCATCCTCAAATTCAATATAAGTGAAAACTTTGAAATTCCCTTTGCATGGTTGTCAATGATGTCATCAGTTATACTCCAGTGAGTGTTAAAAATGCAAAGACCTTTCTTTGTGTCATAACACAGTGATGTCCTTTCTTGGTTTAATCATTAGTTCAACAGATTAATTGATGGAAACAATTAAACCAAAAAAGGTACACTTAGATCATCATGGTTTTAACCTCTCATTGCCCCATTAAAGACAGGTAAGTGTCTTCATATAGCTACACTATGTTAGCCTACGGGCTCACAGAGCTGAGGGAAACTTCAGGTTGATCTCACTGTGAACAATTTCTTCCTGATGTTGCCTTGTTAACTTTAATGCTCTCAGAAAAAAAGTTTTCAAAGTTATTCGTAATCTTTACAAATTAAATTTTTCTTTCCTGAGAAATGATTAATGATCTTATTATGATGTGTTAACACCAAAAAGTGATGCACCTAACACCCAATTAACCTGTAACCCATTCCAGGTTGTTCACAGTGTCAATATCTGTTTGACAGCGACTTCTCACCTTTGCGACCACTGTGACAAAATGTGTTGGTGTGGTCTCGTAGTCCAGAGTCTCGCCTGGTTTGACTCTGAGGATCCCGCTATGTCCGTCAATGGTGAACTTGGCAAGTGGGGAGGGCTGAAAGGAGACAGCAGATGCACACTTTAGTCTTATTCCATGTTAGCAATCAGGAGCTATCGAGCTAATTTCAAAGTTGCTTCCAATCAGTTCCATCAGGACAGTTTTGTCTCACAGTTAACACATGGACAGTGACAACTACTGTGCTGTCAGCTCTTGGCCCTGACCAAAACTAAGCCCCTATTAAGCCTTCAATGACTTACTCAAATGTAATTGAAATTTAATCCACTAAAGTAACACCATTTCCAGACTGCTCTCTGGTATGAGATTAATCTTTCCCCTACACACACTGTCCCATCACTCGATGCCCTTTTCCTCCCACCACATGGCGCCACAGCTCTAATGATGTCAGCTCGACCTCTGGTCTTACCCCTTCCATGTCGGGGCCACACCAAGCCAATTAACGGTACCGCCAGGAAGATAACAATCGTGCGGTCGTAATAATAAAAATAATGCGTTTTTCATTTAAATGGATTACAAAGTGGAAATAGGATAATATGATGGAAGAGCTTTAATAAAAAGTTAGAGCAGAAGAATGAAGAGAAAGAAAAAGAGGCATTTTCATGCAACTGAGAAGTTCAACTTTCAGGCAGACTTCAGAGCGTAGTCCAGGGTGCAGGGTGAAGCCAAGCTATTAAAAGCTCTGATTAGTAAAATCTTACAGTCAAGTCTGAATTCACAGGCAGGCAAAATTAGCTCAAACTGTTTTAGCCTAGATTACTTTAGGCCACTTTTCTGTGCATGTGTCACTTTAAAAGCCTTGTTCCTGCATTTGGAAGGCTTTTTTTGCCTTACACCCGAGGAAAGATAAATGCAGGAGTCTGAGTAAGGCAAAGTAAGGATGAATTGCAAATTCTTTGTTTCTAAATTATGCAAAATTTGCAGCACTGGACACGTCCATATGTCTTTTGACCTGAGCTTAAAAAACAGATTTAGGGAAGAAAAAAAAAAAACCAAACAAAAAACTAAATGTGTTCCTACAATTTTGTGGTAGCCTTGGGCCAACAAAACGGAACAATCTATTTTTAAATCATATTTAGAAAGATTTTCTCAGTCTCCAGAGATGCAAGCGTCACAGCCATGCATTATCTGCGCAACAATGGAGCCGTTACCTGGAGATAATATGAGACGCTGCCTCCTGAGCCCATATCTTTATCCACTGCTTGGACTCGGTAGATGCTGCTTCCTGGAGAAGTGTCCTGGTAAAGAAACAACTGATTTTATTACCCCAAAACAATTCATTCTTAGTGTTATAATTTGTTTGACTCAGTCATCAATTTCAGAAGACATTGATGGCTCAGTAAGAGATTCATCAGTGTATTGTTATGTTTTTTAGGTGAAATGTGTTTGATTTCTTGTACCTCAGGGATATCAATGATGAAAGGCAGGTTTTGAAATTCAGGTGGTTCATCGTTGGCATCTGTAACAAACACTCTCACTGTTTCCACAACCTGAAACAAAGATGCAAAATCAGCCACAAAAGTCCATTTCAAGGATACATGGATGTGTTGGACAGAAAATGACAATTCTACATATATATAAATATATCATCAGATTGCCGTCATAGGTTTTCTACTGTTTGTTTTCATTTGCAGCCATCATACATCTGCTTCACACCTCTGTCTATTTTCATTTTATTTCACAGTTTCAGCATGGTGTTATAGTCACGACTGTAAAATCATCATGAACTGGAGGTTGTGAAAGTATAAATGATGCAAATAATGTTGTGAAGTCAGTTTGAACTGAAATATATCACACAAATGGTGAGAGCTTACTTTGTTGCGACCATCCGTGATGCTCACCAGCACCGAGATTTCCCCTTGTTTCTACAAAGAGAAGGATAAATGTCACAGTGGAGTGATGAGCCACAGTGGTGACTGATTTCCAAAACAAAGGTCTCTCTAAAAGGCTCACCTCTCTGTCCAGCTCCTGAATTAGAGTCACATTTCCAGATTTGGGTTCCACCATGAAATATTCTTTGGAGCCCTTTTCAAAAGTCAGACCATATCGCACTGGGTCCCCCTCTGGGTCCGTGCCATTCAGGATGTATATTTGTGTACCTATGTAGAAATATAGTTCACCTATCAAAGGCAGCCAGAACACAACATTTCTACAGCCATCCAAAGCATTTAATTCATATCAAAATGTGTTTTATTCTGTGTAAAAGGCACGTTTGATAATCAGATCAGATGAGCTACCACCCATTTGTTTTCTTCCCGTAAGTCTTGACGTACGTCACAATCCAAAAGGTATTAAAGTGATTACCTGGAGCGTTGTAGCAGTGCGATGATGTCATTGTTATATTTGCGCATGTAAAATCAACAACTTTAAATGGCACTGCATGTCGTCTTGCAGTCAATTTAACTGACCTGCGACTGTTAAAGTCATCATCTTGACTTACCAACTGGTGTGTCCTCAGAGATGCTGAACAAGGCCATATTCCCATTTGTACTGGTGGGTCCATTATCATAAAAATATGGAGCATAGTCTGATTGTCCTTTAGGGATAACCAAATAAACACACTCAAATTTATTTCAGTAAAAAAGAGATGATAAAACAATCATATAAAAGGCTTCATATGCTGTGCAAATGTCACATAGATTTGTCTATATTTAGTCCTCAGGGAAATGCTCATGTAGGTAAGTGATGACAGTTGCACTCACTTGCTAAAAAGGGCAGGAACGGAAAGCAGGGATGAGGAAGAGGGGAATGATTAATATATTTGGATTTAAGTTTATACTGTCAAAACACAAACAAACACAAAATCCACACATTTATATATGAAAAACAAGCAGTAAGACCCGTCTACACTGAGATCTACATGCCCTCTGTGTGTTAGAGGATTAACCAGATAAGAGCAAGGCAAGAAGTATTAGCCACAAATGAAGACAAAAAAAAAAAAAAAAGAGGAAAAAAAAAATCCTACCCAAGGTGAAGTGAAGCAGGAGGAGAAAGAGTAAAGCATGCGTTTTCTTTTCCTTCTTCATCCTGGTGGGGAGGTAAGGCTTGGCTGGCTCATGTGGAAGGCTTAGTGGAGGGAAAGCGAGCAGCGAGTGTCCTGCCCTTTCTGGAGGCGTCTCAGCAGCTCAGGAGGAAAAGGCTGGGACAAGATTCTCAGGCACTAATCCAGTGACGCACCCCTTCCTTCCACAGACATCTTCTTCTGCCCGGCTGCTCACACTGCAATTTCTCCTGGAAAACTACACATCGAGGGAAGAGAGTTCAGGTTTCACACAGTCTGGTGTGATCATCACACCTCTGCATGTGTGACAATGTACACATGAGGCACTGGAGCCATGATTGCTGATTAGTGTGACTTTGTGACACACCATGCTTCTGTAGGCATCTTTAAATCTATGACGCTGTCAGTATATTATTTGTGCTCAGGTTTACACAGTTGAAACATCATTCTAGTCGTGTGCTGAACGTTGGTTTCTCTGTTTATTTGCAGAGACACGTGGCACATTTGGCCCCTTTCACTGGTGTTTTAAAGGGTTTCAGCAAACTCATTAATCACATTTAACAAGTACCACTAGCCTAAGTGCCCTGCTCTCCTTGGCAGGGTGATGATCAACACAAGCCCGAGCTCTACTTGTGGATCTCTGATGCACTTAAAGCCAAGAGGCTTTCTTTGGCCTTTTCAGTTCGCTCACCCACTGAAAACCCAGTGACCTGTCAATCACTGTGACCCACAAGGTGTAGCACATAGTGTGGTCCAAGAAACGCACAATATTTGCCATTAGGTACTATCTAAAAACTGCAAGAAGTCCATTAGGTGCGAATCACTTGCAGATTAAAACGGTCAAAACCAAAAAACTGCACAGCTCAAAAATAAAACAGCTGAACTTACTATCAAAAAAAGGCCACAGGGGAAGACGAAACGTGATGTTTTCATTTTGCACACATGACGGCTGATGACGGTCATAAGGCTAAAACGTCATCAGCTGTATTTTTGGACACAACGATTGCCATTTTGGCCATGGGGGAGTTTTACACCTTCCATCAGGTGTTATGTAGGTCCACGTTTCAGTCACATTTGTTCACTGAAGGTTTCAGACTTGTGCATTGCTTGAATTAGCAGTTACAAAATTAGTGTCTGACGTTCAGCGATACACTCGCGTCTGATTGGTTGGCAGACAATGAAAAACCTGTGTTCGCCTAAATAAAGGAAAAATAAAAGGTTTGTACATGTTTATGGATACTTTTACAGCATGACAGTAAAGACATCAGAGTTATATGTGAAATGTTGTTACTGATTTACTTTCCTTCAAGCCATGTTTTAATGTTTTAGTTTGTCAAGTTGGAGCTAATTTTACCAACTTTTATACTACTATAAGCTTCCATTTATGATAATAAATAATATTTTAAAAGCTGTGCATTAGACTCTGCCACAATAAATCTGAATCTGCAAAGCAAATGTCTATGCATGTCTATGGATTCCACACAGTTGTCAAAACATTCCACTATAAGCCACAAAAGTCATGTGGCAGAGGAAGTCAGGAGTTCACAAAGATATTGGGATTCATCCTCTGGGGAACATGGATTCAAGTATAAAATATCAATCTGCTCAGTAGTTGTTGAAAAAAATCAGGACTGATATTCAAAATAAACATCAATTATTAGAGTAAGTTGTTGTGAGATCAGAGTTCTTTAAGTATTGTGGGTTTAAAAAATTATGAAACTATCAATATAACAACATGCATAGACTGATTGTCTAACCCTATCCCTTTTTAAAGTCTTTCTGTCTCTCTCTCTCTCATACACAAACACACAGTGACTCAAGCCCGCTTTAAGCAGTAAAAACCTTGGATCCTAACCAAATATTGGTCATCAATCTGAAAATGACAGAGGGCAACATTTATCCCCAGTAATGGCAGCTCTCGCTGAAGCTTTCCCCAATCTCATCCATTATTGCCCTCTTTATCTGTCCCATCTGCAGCGGCTTCAATTCATACTGTATACGAATCATAACTATCTTAAACATGAGCATGATCTGAGAGGTTTAAATGCTTCCTGGCAGCTGTGTGCTGCACGTGTATGTGTTTTAATGAAGCACCTGCATATTTACAGATGTTAGCATCTGTTACAAGTGCCCTGGTTTGGAGGTTTAATTTTAGAGGAACGGCCAGATGGTGGACAAGAGGATTACTATGCTAAGCTTTTGTCATCTGCTGCTACACACTGACCGTTTATAGGCAAATACAAGGTGGGATCCGACTTGTTCCTCATAAGTCTGGTCAGAACTGCTGAGTGTACTGATGACAAAAGGTAAAATCGACAATTGTTAACCAATAGATGTAAAGGGTTGTGGGCAAAAATGTTACACCAACATGTCCATGGGCTGATTTCAAACTATTGCTCACTATTAACCTGCTGCTGCTTCACAAAGCCATTGAAGCTTCAAATGTCCAAGTGAGAGAGTCACCATTCAATTGTTTCAACTGTCTATGATGCTACAGTTTTATGTTAAAAATGTTAAATGGTCAAACTAAATTTATGAATATTAACTAATATTCTGATATAAATGTAAATCATGAGACTTTCTAGGAAAAATAATTAACCAAAAAATAGAAAAGATTTTTACAATTGATTTAAGAAGAGAAGAAACGAGACAAAATAACAAAACAAACAAACAAACAAAAAAAAACAAAACAAGCCACAGTAATATATTCTAGTATTTGGATTTTGGCCTGGCACCTGGACAGTTTAAAACTCACCTTAATGATGGAGGAATTTACAACGGACATTTCTCAATGTTTTCTAACATTTTATAGAATTCATTCATTCATCACATGTGTTATTTACTCCTAACATTTCTCCTATGTTACATGTCCAACTATCTTTTTTGAATAAAGGTTGACAGCAGATGAGGAATCATGTCATCGCATTCTTTGCTAGAATTTAAGATCACTTTTCCAAAATGAAGAACCTACATTGAGCCAAAACAAAAGCAACATTTGACATAAAATATCCTTTTTATATTGGGCAATTTCAATGTTAATTGTATATTTTCTTCTTCTTTCTAATATGAACTAATGCCAATCTCTTTAACCCGTTGCAGAAGTGCAGAATCAGCGTACACTGGAATAAAGACATGCAGAATAGTCATTCATTGTGATTATGCTTGACATTTATGGTATTTCTGCTGCATACATCAGATTCTTGAACCTTCAAAAGAAAATAAATAGAAAACTTAAAGAACAATACAAAGGACATCTGAGGCAGGAAAGACCCTCAGATAAACCACGTACTTCCAATCAAGTTAAGAGCTCTGTCTTGTGTGTTATCTAAGAACAACTGTCTTCTGAATTTGAACAGCCCAACTTGATCAGAGTGCAATTCTCATCTTCGCACACTTGCAAAGCATTCATGTTTCTTTACCAGATAGTCAAGAGTAGCCACTAAAAGACAAGATGGTGTATGCTGCTAGTAATTAAACATGATTTTGCTCAGCTCTGTGAAAGGTGAAACTGAAGCTGAAGTCAGGATGCTGCTGTTCACTTCCTTCTGCTGCTGCCACCATTGGCCAGAATCATCACCAGCCTCATGAAGATGTTCAATGTGTCCATGTAAATGCCCATACACCTGTTAGATTAGGAAGAAGTTAACAACCACACCTTGGTGCAAGTCCATACAGTGAAAATAAAAGGTATGGGAGACTGTGAAATGCGAGCAATTTGATATGATTCTTGGTGTTTGTACTGATTGGACACATTAAATGTGATTGCTATTAGACATAGCAAGTAAACGCTTGAATTACACAACCAGTAGCTAAAGTAGCGTTGCTATGCATGCAAACATTTTCCGAACAGAAAAAAATTGAAGTGACTTACGCATTGATGGGATCATATTTCTGTACACCATACAGTGGGTATGTCTCTGCCCTCTTGATGACCTTCTGTGTATCATAGAGGAGAAACATGCTGAACAGGACCAGGCCTCCATAGATGGCCACTGAGTAAAGCCCTGCTCCAAATGCTGAGGTGGGTGGCAGGAACATTGATCCTGAAAAAGATGAGGACACTTTGTGGAGACTGGCAAGCACAGATATTTTACAGTGGGGGATTTAAACCTACAGGACTGAGATCCACATTATTAAATAACCCACTGATACCCTCTGTGTTCAGAAATGGAGCCATCAAAGAGCTTCCCTCAGTCATGGCTACCAGATATCTGTTCATTTGTTTCTTTGCCAAAATAGAGAATAAAAAAAACAAACTGTGCTTCTATTTAAGTCGCAGATAAAGAACATCTAGCCATGAAAGTCTTTACATTTTTAGAAAATGTCCTCATTACATTAATCACTTCCCTCCATTTATATTACATTTTTAACACGTGCAAATTAATTCTTACATTCATTCTGACAATGATGCTAATTAATTTCCATAAATCAAATGGGGTGTTAGTGTGAAAAATAACAGGTTTACTGTGCTTTACTCATCAGATTTGTAATTTACAGATTTTCATCCCCCCCACCCCAAAAATATATTATGATTAAAAAAAAGGCCTTGATATATTTTTAATACTTTGTTGGAATAATGTGTACTCACATTGTTTGATTTACATAACTTTTGCTGAGGTTTGCTGCTATAAGTAATTGAAATTAAAACTGCTCCTGCACTGCAACACACAACCATTTTCATTTCATCAGGAGACTGCAGGTTGCATACACTAGACATTACTCTACATTAACAGTTAATTCATTATACGGGGTCCAGACCAACAAAAGTGGAATAAAAAAGACACAGTTTCCTTCATAATATATTTCAATACAGTCCACTGACTGCTGTAGCACATTAGGTGCTGAATTAGCTTCACATTGCTGAGTATCTGTCCTGCAACTCTCAGTCTTAACAACTTATAGTATCATCTGTGGTGCAACTGTGATGGTTTATGAGATGAAGATGCTACTAACCAATAGAGGAGGCAAAGACAACTCCAAAGCCCACAGCCAATGGCCCCCCCATATTGAGGAACTTCTCACTTGGGGCACACATAGCCACAGTAGACAGACCTCCCACAATGCCTGCTGTGTACCAGGCAGCCCTCATCATTAGAGGCCCTCCCAGGAGAGTAAGGGGGGCAATGACAGCTCCCATGACACCTTGTGAATAAAAACAAAAAATCAGCTTAATACCACATTCAAAACAATAATTACACAGATCTGTGTTGTAAGTTTACATATTCTGTAGGTTCATTAAATACAACAGCTGGTGTTCCTCTCTGAGCTTTTACGTGACTGCCATCTAGTGTTAAACTGACGTGACTACATGATACAACAAACAATCTTCCAAGGGACCCTGTCTGACAAACCTGCGTGAAGCATCCAAGCGAGGTGTTTGGGCACTGGGCTGTGCTCATATGAAATAGACCTGACCAACATGCCGGCACCAATCATGGCTGCAAAAGTCGCTCCAATAGCCTGTGTAAGAACAAATAAATAGCACATGAAATCATTTATATGTCAAATGCATCCGAGCCACAGGTGGGAAAAAACAAACAAACAAACAAGTATTACAAAATAAAATCTATGTTTAAGTCTGTACGTTAAATAGAAAATAGATGAGTTATAAAGCTTACCAGCCAGGATCCTCTCATCATTAGACCCATAAGTGCTGGGGTCCTGCTCACAGCTACTGCTGAGAGAGCAGTCAGTCCAACACTGCCTGCAAAGTACATGTAGGTGGAGTGGATTCTGTCCTTCACATACTGAGGCCAGATCCTGCCAGAGAAAAAAAAAAACAAAAACAAACAACAACATGAAGGTTGATCATGGACAGATTCCACTGTCCATGTTTGTACAGTTTGTGCTAACCTGTGGTTCAAACTGCAGCATTACAAATTACAGAACAGCTGGTACAAGAAGCTGTTACTCACACTGCTTTTTCAATGGCACCAATCTCATTGGACATGCCCAGTCCATAATAGCACAGAGCTCCAAGACCAACTGCTGCACCTCCAGCCAGAATCATTCTACCCATTCCATCAACTAGAAGCAGAACAAAAACGATTTTAGGCACTTTCATCTCTATTGCACCACACAATAAACCTGAATACTTGTAAAGTCTTGAAAAATGAATCCGACTATCAGAGGTAAAAGGTTTTATGTCTGCTTCAAAAGTAAAGTTTATTTCAAGTTATATAACACTATGCATGGGAATATGTAACTTGTGAACAGCACATACTTCTAATGGCAGTATCTGTTGCTGGCTCAAAAGCCGCTTCTTTGAGCTGGTCTCTGGTCATCCTCCCACGACGGAAACCAAATCTGGCCTTAGAGGAAAAACCCTAGTAAAAGACAAATGCATTAGAAGGTGTTAAACAAGCTCAAACTAATTAGGTGACTAATAGCTTTTTCTGTCCAGATTGATTTTAAAAAGTTTGGTACAATATTAATATTGACTGCCGAGATGACTGAATGATCATGCCAGGGAAAATAAACTGTTGTTAACTTCACCCTAAAGAGAAGACAGCTTGCATGCATTGCAAATCAGTATTGACTGCTCATGCAAGTGGATAACTTTTAAGTTAATAGTTTAAGTCTGATGATGAATATTTGCTCCATCAATTTTAAAGACTAAAAAGGCGCAAAGACATTTTGGCCCAGAGGCATGAGCAAAATAGAGCAACAAGAAACTGTGTTTCTCGTGTGCACGGGACAGCTGAACAATTAATTTGCTTCAAATATTTTCAGGCTTCAGCCAGTGCTGCTATGCCAGCTGCAGCAGAGAGACAGGGTCAGGAAAGGATAGATCCAGCTAATGAAGAGAGACATGTAGGACAGGAGGACAGCAGCCAACATGCAGTCAGGGCATAGACAATAGGTGAGGTTGACAGCAAAAAGAGATAGAGTGGTATCTTGTGTTGCGTTATATAAAACAAAGTACTATGGGCAAATGAAAAATATTTGCGGTGGAGCATCTTCCATTCAGTATTATTTGATAAATAATTCAAGAATGCAGCAGTACCCAGACAGCTGTCATCCCAAATAGAATCTAATTCCGTGGGAAGTGACGACTTGGATCATGCCAGAGTTTCAGCAATCAAAACCAAAAACAATCAAGGGAGTGAGCAACATACATCAATCAGTTGGCATGCAGTGTCTACATAATATTATTGAAGTTCAGTCATATTATACTTTAGATATTGAGCTGGCAGTCTTATTGAGAATGACTCTACCTGAGAGGAAAGTTCAGATGCACTAATGAGGACAATAATGGGACAAGACTGGCTCAAAGTTGCACCCCATCAGTTACCGGACAAGTTGTTTGGTATTTCCTTTGTTTGAATCTGAATCACTGCCAACTTTTTCTTTCTTTTGAGATGATGAAGAATATCGACCTGCTGCTAGTTAATGTGTTCTCACCCAAGACCCTAACCGAGGCAAATCCTGTTTACAAAACACTGTGGAGTGTAGGCATTTTCTGACATTTCGTCTGTTTCCTTTCAAACTGTTCACTTTGTTTCTGGTTGACTGGAGGTTAAACCAAACGAGTCACATAAAGGAAATCGTAACATTAAATTAGATACTCATGGTTTAGTGTACATATGAAATTTTGACCTAGCCTTCCACTTTTCATGGTCTTAATAGTTGTGGTAATGTCATTTTAATGAACAGTGAACGCAGCAACAAGAAAGCTGGAGACAGGTGTGGTTGGTATTTAGCTTTTACTGTACCTGCTGGGGCCTGAGCAGGGGGGGGCAGGCCTTCAGGGTGGGTGCTCTCAGGGCCGGGGACCCCTGCGTCAGCACGGGACGGAGCCCGGCTAAGGGGAGACTCCTCAGGCATGTCAGTCTCGCCACCAACATGATCACTTTATATTATCCTGTATCAGCCTGACAGATAAAACACGGGAACAGAAACTGAGTCCAACGCGATGCTTTGAGAGCACATTTCTGTGTGTCAATGTCAGAAAGCAACAAGATTCTTCCTTTATGGAAGAAAATAAACTTTAGTATCATCGTGTTTCTCCGTTAAGTAACCTAGCTAACGTTAGCTAATACGACATGTCTGCGTGAAAGCTACTTAAGTACTTTAGCTAATACATATATTGCCCTTTTGGTTAAAAAAACCCCAAAACATAATAAATAACATTATTGATACATTTTAAGTAGCTGCTTTCAGGAATAATAATGACAAATACATACCGAGACAGCAATGTTCGTCGTTCACCTTTCTAGACACAACTGCGCAAGTTACTGACGCAACTGTTTTGCAACCTTCCTGAAAATTCTCCATACGTGCGTCATCATCGAGCGACACGTTCAGTGGGAGTTGTAGTTCTAAGTCTCTTCAGCGGTTTCTAGGCCAAAAGCAAAGTTATAACCCGTCGAGTAAGTCCTTTAGCTATAAAAGGGCAACACCACAGTATTGAAAGATGCTTCTGTGCAACAAAAATAAAAAAAGAACTAATACAAAGAAAAGGTGAAGTTACTCATTCGTTCAGTGAAGGGATGTGACTTTCATTATCGGTCTGTTTTATTATGAAAGCGTGAGTTCATTTTACCCAGCTTGTCTTTCAGGCTTCATATTCACTTCCTGTAGGCATAAAATACCAATACGAACACATAAAAAGAAATTATATACAAGACGTTTCATTGTTAATAATAAAAGTATCAGAAGTAAAATCATCTAAAGAGGCCATATTGCTATTGTATTATTACTGATGCAGTAATCCCAGAGAATAAGAAGACTGTATCCCTTTGAAATATGGCATAGTGGGATGATAATGCCATTTACACAACACTTGAGTAAAATGTGCACTGAATTGCATCATTTTATTTAATATCCCTTTTCTTAATATTATTGAATTCCCCTGAATGTTTGTTCCACTAACCCTATAAAATGAATAAGAGCTGTAAGTGCAGTATTTGAACTGACAGCAGGCCAACCCTGCAGGTCAGTATCTTCTCCACCCTGTCCACCTGCAAGTTAATGCAAAATCTTACTTTTCTCCACTAGGTGGCGTGCTCACCACTTATATTGTTTCGACAACATCCATAACCACTAAAAACATGAATTTAGCCTAAGTGACTTAAATTTCAGGGCAACACTTTTATGCTGGGTTAGGGGTTGGTTGTAGGGTTACCCTGATATTGTTAATCACATGCTTCATGGACAAGTTTGTTTTGTTATCTGTTATTACAGACAACAAAGTGAGGCTCCATTCATGCGCGCCTCCTGCCTGAGGCTCCGCTCCTTCGGACCAAAACTTTCTCATGTGATTCACTGAGTTGCAACTTGTTGGATGGACCTGTCCCTCTCCTGCGCCGTGGGACCAGACCTGAAGCCTTATCAAACATGAATCCATGTGAACTACAGATTGTACCAAGAAAAACAAGTTCTGCTCAGTTCTTTGGATTTGATTGTTCTTTGTCAGACTGGTAAAGAAGTCTCGGGAAGTAATGGGATTCATTTCTACCGGTAGTCGCTCCTGGAGGAAAGGCTGATCAACTTCACGCATGAACCAAAGCGGGACTCTGATCACTATGGTGGGTAGCTTATATAGAGCACTCGACACCTTACATTTCAGTGAAAGCCTGCTTTAAATAAGTCACAACAACTTATTACATGGGCGCAGTGATAAGCTTTTCGTGATATCAGACTGCAAAGCAAAAGTAAAGTCACTCACTCAGACAAGCAAGGCACTGAAGGGACCTGACTTTCATTAACGGTGTGTTTTATTATGAAAGCATGACTTAGGTTCACTCACCTTCAAATACGCGATTACATCATCGGAACTTGACTTTTAACTTTTTTAAATCTATAAATCACGTAAATTAACAGCCAAGTCACTGCTCTAGCTATACAGTAACCATAATCAGGCAGGTTTATATTTTTTGACACAAAAATGTGCTTCAGGGCCACTACATCCAATGTCCAAGTGTAAAATCACCACATTGTCTCAAACATAGCTATCAACTCTGCTGTAGTCACATAAACATGGAGGACCTGATCATAAAAAAAAACTACCTGAACTGCCAAGAAATATTTACAACGTATGAAAAGACAATCTTAATTAATTTCTGACCAAATTAGTTTCTAGGATTTTTTACTAAAATCATCAATCAATCAATTCAATCAACTGATTAACTACTGTTCTAAATGAAGAACTGGTAACTATAGCAACAACACTTCAGTTAGATGATAAGAGATCAACTAAAAACTCACCCAAACGTCAGTGAAATGGATTCACTGCAGACCAACATTGTTTTTCTTTGGTAAGTGTAGGGTATATTTCAATAGCATACATTTGTGTGTCCTGATATAGACAATAATGCGATGATGATGATGTGTTTTTCAGTGGACTAATTGTATATTACAGTGTCTGAAGCTAAACAATACATCCTGTCATATTTTATTTGTTGAGTTAACTTGACTGCATGATGGTAGCTTAATTCATTTATAATATTACCCCCAACTACTTAATTCAACCAGAAGTATCACAGAGATAGATACAACAGTATAAATGCTGTACAAAATTTACAGTTGACAAATGTCTGTCATCATAAACTGTAGTATTACCTAACCTTACTCCTCCATTATATCTCAAACATTTTGTATTTTCTAGTCTGTTATTCTTCAGGACACATCTTCCTATAATCGTCACAACCGAATACTGTATTTCTGAGAGGATCTAAGAAAATGACAAACCATCATGGGGTTGAAAGGAGATATCGTGTGACATATAGTGTAACATCTGCAACACAATATCAAGCAAAGTGGGGTTTGGCTGGCTTGTGTTTAATTTGTCTTCACATGAGATTTACATTAAATAAAAGGCAGCTATTAAAAGCATTTGTAAGAGAATGATAAATGGCGCAGTGCCGGTTTTGTTATGAGCAGATGATCAAATGTGTCATATGCCTCAGTGGTTTGTGAATATTCAAGAATGTCAGCTCGTGTGTGTATTTATTTATTTATTTATTTACCTAACACAGCAGACGCAATAAGCTGAGATAATTGGTGTATATCTAATTTACCATATAAATGACAAACACACAGACTGCTTATTTTTTTGATGGATTGTTATAACTTTTTTGATCATTTTAAATCATATACGGAGCTGCTTAAATATAGATCATATTCACTCCCACAGTAGTTTTATGGTCAGTCAGAGTGTCCATGTGTCTTATTCTTCAGGTCGAATCATTTTTGTTGTTCGTCTCAATTTGTTCAGGTTCAGGACAAGCTGACAGTATTTTTTCAATGTTAGGTGAGCACTGTGTGTCTAAGGACTTTCCTCTGATGCAGCTGACTACCTGACCTGTTCTACATGACTTGTAACATCCAGGGGTTTAGTCCCTGTGGTGTGTAAGTGACCTGGGAATGTATGTGCTATGATCTCAGCCCACAGGGGGCTTTTAGAGTCACTCCTGTGTAAAGAGGCCTTTGTGGTTGTGGCATGCGGCAGGGTGGTGCAAGACAGAGCTGATTTTTCTTCCCAGTGAAAAAGTGTCTCAGTACACAGGCCGCTCACCTTTTCATTACATGCCGTTCCACGTCAACAGTGCTCTACTGGAGTTCAAAACTTCCCATTCCCTCCTGGAGAATTTCACAGGCAGCATTCAACCATTCCTTGTGTTTAGACTGTAGTCACTTGGACTGACTTCTGTGCTAAAAACTGCCCCGGGACAGAGGTTGCAACAGGATGTGAGAAGTGGAGCGCCAGAAACCAGAACTCCAAGACAGTCAGATTTGTCAGGATTCAGAAAATGGTGGTCATGTGTCAGGCAGTCCAGGTCTGTCCACAGTGCTGCTTGTTTTGTGTCAAACATATGAGTACCTTGCTGTGCTGAGTAAGAACACTGGCCTGTTGCTTGTGTCTCTGCTGATTAATAGCAACATTTTCACTAATGGCTAGACCTGCAGTCCATAAAGTATCACAGCTGCACTCTGCTTAGTGCACCTGGCAGATCTGATTTGCAAATGTTTTCACAAACCTAGACGTCAGATTCAGGATCTAAAAAATTCTACTGTATATTGTCTGCATGCTTGCTTATATACTTTTGAATTCCTGACTGAGGCACATTTGTGGGCACAAATCAAAATTACACTTTGCCAGTTTCCTCAGGGAGGAGATTGTCTCATTTACTCTTGCCGCGTTATTGCCCCTTTCATTTGCAGAGGAGGTAGGCAGGATTATTTTAAAATCCGAAGATTAGTTAGGGATCTGAACCAAGATGCTATTATCTTAAAAATGAACTAATTTTAATCCCACAGGAATGTGCAAAATATTCCCAAATATCATTAAAGCCACCCTCATCTTCATTTAACTACCCACTGTCTGCCCTCTACAGACTTGTAAATGTACTGAATGGCCTCAGGGCTAACAGCTCTGCAATTTATGGCTGTGTGACAAGTAGGCTTTCCCCTTCAATTTCAGCACTGTGCAGTTATACCTCTCAGAGTTTGGACATGCCCCCCCCCCCCAGTCTTTTAGAAGCACAAAAGCATATTATGGGGAAGCAGTCAGTCATTAACCCATCACCAGATGGTCTACTGTACCAGCAGTCCATGTCACTCAGGGCTCCAGTTGAAAAGCGCTGCTCCCAGTGTTGACATGGAGGAGCAGCTGGTAGCTTGGACCACAAGCAGCCCTGCTATCTGTCAATGGGAGGGAGGCTTATCACTCTAGTTCAGACAAGTCTGACTTTTTAAGCTTTGTAATTCTGGAACCACAGATTAATTACAAAATTGCAATCTGTCACGCATATTTCATTTGATCTCTCGCCTTTGTTTTTCTGCTTATTTTTAAAGTAGCTTCTACAAAGAGTGCCTCATAAATACAGTGCACCAGCTCTGAATCTTTGCATGGTGGGTGGGCATGTTCCTTAAATGCACTGGTGCACTTAAAGATAACAAGGACTTCCTCGTGGGAAGGGCTGGCTTAGATTCCATTATAAGACACTCAGCTATTTTCTATTCTTACCTTCTTAGGATATGATATTTTTGTCTCTAAGTAAATCTTTGGCTTTGCCTAACACAGTACAGTGATTTTTTGCACACCTACAGTAGCAGATGGCGGAAGAAAAGAGTCATAGAAGTCTTAGAGCGGATGTGCATCTGTGTCTCTACCACACTGAGTCAGCACCACAGTGCAGTTTTACAGCAACAGACTTCCAACTTCCTGACTTCAACGACAACAGATGAAGAATTGAGAAGTAGGTACTCACTGCTGTGCTCAAATGTGCAAAATGTGTAACTGACAGGTTGATGTTCATTTTCATTTCATTTAAAGGGTGAAACTTTGCCTTCAGCAAGGACTACAAATAACTGGAAGGCTCTTTAAGGAGGCGAGTGGAGGCTCGTGAGATTGGCAGAACCTATTAAGAAGCAGTCTGAAAAAGCATATCCAAACACAGCTACATCCAAGAATGAGGATCAAATACACAATATCCATTGTCTTTTTTGTGGCACTTGTTATCATTGAGAAGGAAAACAACATTATCTCAAGGTAAGTCCATTTAAGTGACCAATAGAGCATGTTTTTGATTTTCAGTAGGTTTGTGTATCTTTTCCAAGCTTTAAAAAGGTATTTCACAGAAACATGAGTTACATGAAGTTGGTTCAAATGTTTGGGTAAATAGCAAGGCTTTGACGTCTTAATTTTAGCCTTTAAAGCTAATATGACTGTGTTTCCTGTCTCACTCTCAGGGTGTCAGATAAGCTAACATTAAAGCAGACCCCCCAGACCCCCCTACAGCTGAGTGGCTTTCCCCACTTCCTGCTGAAGCATAATGGTTCCTTTACCTCACTCAATAAGATGGACTCCACCTTCCCACTGATGAGGCAGCGCCTGGAGAACAACAGTGAGCACCAGGAGGTGATGACAAGGGGCACAAAACACATCCTCCTGTTAGCCACAACCAGGACAGGCTCCTCGTTTGTCGGCGAGTTTTTCAATCAGCAGGGTGACAACATGTTTTACTTGTTTGAGCCACTCTGGCATGTGGAGAAGATGTTGACACTGGAGACCGGAGGCACGAACGCAACAGCTGCAGCCAAGGCGTACCGTGACGTGCTCCAGAAGCTATTCCTGTGTGACTTCTCCCTGCTGGAGACTTTTCTGGACCCCCTCCCTGTGGATCATATCACCACTGCCCTTTTCCGCAGGGAGTCCAGCAGCTCTTTGTGTGGGGAGTCAGTCTGCAGCCCCGTTATCAAAGGGATCTTTGAGCGCTATCATTGCAGGACCAGGCGCTGTGGGCCCCTAAACCTGACCATGGCGTCTGAGTCTTGCCTCAGGAAGCAGCACAGGGCCATCAAGTCAGTGAGGGTGCGCCAGCTGGAGACCCTCCGACCTCTAGTTGAGGACCCACGTCTTGACATTAAGTTCATCCAGCTGGTTCGCGATCCTCGGGCTGTACTTGCTTCACGCATGGTCGCCTTTGCAGCCAAATACAAGAACTGGAAGCAGTGGGCCAGAGGTGGAGACGTACCCATTGATGATGAGGAGGTGAGGAAGCTGAAAGGAAACTGCGACAACATAAGGATGTCTGCAGAGATCGGCCTCAGGCAGCCGCTGTGGCTGCGTGGGCGCTACATGCTAGTGCGGTACGAGGACATCGCTCGGTTCCCAATGAAGAAAGCAACAGAGATGTACAGGTTCACTGGAATCCCATTCACTCCACAGGTGAAATCCTGGATCCTCAAGAACACCCAGGCCTCTAAAGAGGCCAGCGGTGTTTATTCTACACAGAAAAACTCCTCAGAGCAAGTAGAGAAATGGAGGTTCAGTTTACCTTTCAAAATAGCCCAGGTTGTCCAGAAAGTTTGTGGACCAACATTGAAGCTTTTTGGCTACAAATTTGTAAGCAGTGAAGAAATGTTAACAGATAAGTCTGTTAGCTTGATTGAGGATAAAGTGTTCAGTAGACTAACATGAACTCTGACCCCTGATGCAGGAAAAGCAAACCTTTGAAAACTCTGGCTGATATTTGATGACTGATATTTATGAGGAACTTTTATGCTGACACAGATCTATATATTTTCTGACTACAGTATGTCACTATTTAAAGGTTGTTTTTTTTTTTTTACTATTTAAAAAAGTTTGATGAAGACAATGTATTGTGGAACATTGTCAAAATTGGGAGCTTGAATATCTGATGTTTTTGCACTCTGGACTGTTTTTTTCTGTCCAATGTAGTCCATGTCATTAGCTTGTCATGCAAGCAATTTCATTCTTTAGGAAATTTAGGAAAGTCCTGAGGGAGATAGCCATGGGATTAACAGAAACATATTTGCTGTTTTAAACACTTCCAATAACCTTGTTAGTCATTTTTGTCCAGCAACTTCTGAGTTAACCACCAGAAGCTGCTTTTATACCAAAGAAACTTGAAATGAAGTTTAATGAATTGCCAAAAGAATGAAATGCATTGTGTATGGCAAGAAGAGGAAATGCCAATGTTTTGCCAGGTTATTTCTACACACGAGAACTGCATTTAATGTTCCAAGCTAAATTTATTTATTTCCACTTAGTGCCACAATTTTATAATCACTCCATGTCTGAATGTGCTCCACAGGTTGTTTTCCCCTCTGCAGGGGTAATTTTCTTGCACACGTATATAGTAGTTTGCTGTACATGCATGTTTTCTGATTGGGGGAAAAAAAAAAAAAAATTGTCTGAAGTTGTCCTCTAGATTGTAGGTACCCTTTCTGTAAAAACAGATGTTTACACTGCTACTGTATGCACACATTCCAACTGCAGCTGGTTTGCAGGATTGTGTTAGGTTTGTCAGCAGGTCTCTGTCTGTTGACACAAGTCTCTTGGCTGGTGATAAAAAATGGGGCCCCGATACTCTGGCCTGTCAAACTGTTTGGTGATTTTCTTTTTGCATTTTGTTGGTGACAATAAACCATTTCCCCTTCCTGTCATCTTGCTTAATGACGAGTGGAAGATCGCAGATCGATAGCTTGAGGTATATCTCACGAAAAAAATGTCAACCTCATGGTGATACCGCTGGGTATGACCATAGTCAGCAGGTTTTAACGTGCGTTTTATTCTAATTCTAATTATAATAATGATATATTTCAGTGTGGACCAAAGTAATGGGCCAAAAGGCCTAAATGGTCTAATAGTTTTGTTGCATTGGACTATTAGGGCTGTGTTTTGTTAGAAAATAACTAGTTCATACAATGTGTTGTATGACCACATTAGAAATGAAAAGCCCCCTCCCAAATTCAACATCTTAAAAGTTTGGAGGAAGGGCGTTTTCAAGGCCATTCTTCCATCAGACAAGTATTTCTGATACAGGATACTGGTATCTTGAGATCTTCCAGCTATTTGCTTCCTTTCAAGCAAAACTGCTCATGGTTGGTTCACATTTATTTGTGTGTATACAAGAGTTAGTTGACCTATTTTGGTGAAAAACAAAATATGAAAAAAAGGGAAAAATCTATAAAAGAAACATTCACAGTTCATTTCACAGCCTTATTCATGAAACACACTCGCACTGATTTCCAAGGCTCTTTACTTTTTGTTTGACTGGTTAATTGAAGCGTCTCTCAGTTTCTTTACAGCAAATTTCTTCTGCACACTGACTCGTTTGTCTGTGGAGGCAAGAAGGAAGGATACTGTGGAGGCAGCTGCCTTGATTTCCAGTGTGTTTACCACTATGAGCCCAGCTATTTAAGTCTACAAACCTAGTAATTACCCCAACTTTACATATAATGTGGTTCGAGTCATTTTGGTCCACCTGACCCCACCCACTTGCAGAAATGCAGAGAGGCTTTCATTTGTACAGTCCCTGTCCTGCTGAATTAATTCTCTTTTTACATTCAGGGACTTTTGTGTTTAAATATGATGCAATTACCTCATTTGTCCTCCCTCACACTCCTAAGCCAAAACCACCTCAACGATCTAAAAGTATGTTCACTCACATTAACGTATCATCATCTGGTTAGTTTGGGCTAGTTGTTCTATTTTAGTAAAGTGTTACCAGGTTTACAGTGTCTGAGCATAAACCTAATGAGAAGAGGGTCAGCCTTCGTAAACTTGTATATTTGAGTGGCTTTATGTGGGATGTGTGGAGGGTGGAGGCACTGTATGGTTGGGGCAAATATAGAATAACCGCTTTCCACTGGATTAAAGCTTCTCACCCCCCATCCCCTGTGGTTAAATGAGGGCATTTAGGTAACCCCACCCTCCTCCATTATATGGTACTGTAACACATCAACCATGAGGGGTTTGAAATATGCAAAACATCCCAAGCAAGAGGACCTGGATGACAAACACCTGGTTGGGAAAATCTGTGATAAACAGAAACAAATTTGGGGGGGATTCACACATCTCACAGCTATACATAAAAATTGTGCCGCAGCAGGTGATAATGATGGTTGAGGAGGAGACATAAATCTAAATACACAGTGAATCATCCCACACGGAGGAATGCAATTTATAAAACTCAGGTTGCTGCATGTGATAATGAGTGACTGTGTGGAGTGAAAAGACAATTCAGTGCACAGAACTCACAACATTCAACTGCTGAGTGATGCAGATACAAATAAAGCAGTTTAAATCTTTTAGCTAAAGCTGATGTACGAGAAAAAAAAATCACTATTATTGAGTCTTTTGTCATTTTTGACCATTTTCCTACTATACATAAAATCTATATGTCTGGTTTTTCACTATATCAGCAGGGACTGCATTAAGCTTTGTGGCTAACTGCATAGGAAGCACTTCTTGGCACAAATCATGCTGCTTCAAATAAAATTCAGCCTGTAAAACTTGTTTTTTTTGGGGGGGGGGGGCATTTATTGACACTGGATCAAGTGTCATGTGAACCGTCCCACTGTTATTAAAGCCAGACATTTCTCAAAGTTTGCACTTAAACAGGAAATGGTAACCTGGGGATTTATGAGTGCTGCTCTTTTTAGTTTTCTTCACACATACAAACATTGATGGACATCAAAGATCTGATGTGGTTTGATTTCCCTGCCACAGTCGGACTGATGCGTTGACTATCAAAAACATTTTCCCAGCGAAGTTGCAAAGTTGCTAGCGTTTCTCAAGCGCAGATGACTACAGCAGTAATTTCATCACTTTACTTCCTTCTGTGAATCTATGAATCCATTTGAGGGAAATGAGGAAGTGTTTCATCATGCTGTGTCACAGAAAACCCTTGAGATGATAATTCTCAAACTTTGTGCATAAAATATCACTGAGATACTGGGTAACATTTTAAAATCTCTGTGCTATGACACTCTTTTTGTCAAACTCTTTTTGTGAGTGCTCCATTACCACTGACCACTCCATAAATGCCTGTAAGAGACGGAAACGAAATGACCATTTTCTCTGGGTTTAGATTTTAGCAAACCATGGAAGCGCCTACGATATGTGGCCAGAAACTGAAGCTGTGTCTGACCATTACAGCAACAAAATGCATCAAGAAACTGAACAACAATAATTGCGATGACTGTAGTGACTTAAAAAATAGCTGCAACTGATTTTGATCCTGACAGTAATGTCTAATCTTCAGTGTAAACTCAACTTTCACTTGCTTTCCTTTTTACTCTGTTTGAATGTTGTTAATCCTTCAGGGCTGAATGACTCCTGGTCCCAAAAAGACTCCTT
This sequence comes from Remorina albescens, assembly GCA_034769265.1. NCBI lineage: Eukaryota > Metazoa > Chordata > Actinopteri > Carangiformes > Echeneidae > Remorina > Remorina albescens. The sequence continues at coordinate 5,964,197 of CM068480.1, forward strand.
AGATTACTCAAGGACATGTGATAAGACACACACAAGGGACTTTTTTGCCCAAATACAGTTAAATATTACGAATTGCATTTGTTTTTGCTGGAGCACCCTTTATCATTTTGATTATGACCTCAGCGTTTATGCACAGCCCTGCCAAGCCCTCTACCCAGTCCCACAAGAGAACATGAAACATTACTCCCAGCCTAACTTTAGAAATCCATCATAAATGTTTCAGGGTTTTTAGCATGCTAGCATACCACTTTGTGTCATTCTGCCCTCTGCAACACAAACAATGGCTGTGTGGGAGAGGGGAATGTTAAAGTAAATACTTTGAGGAAGGTCAGCAGGTGGTGCAAAGAAAACAGGATGATAAATGATGATGGTATTGCTCTGATTCTCAGTGAATAGGTGTCATTCACATATTTACTTAAAGTTGGTTCCTTTGCTCATGTGAAAAAAAAAAAAAAGAAGCTTCTCATGCATATATTTAACGGCCAAACCTCGCATTCCTGCATGAGAGAATTTAAAGCCACATGATGACGGATTTCCTACAGTTTTGGGTTGTTTTTTTTTTTTTAACATCTTTTTGTTTATTTCCTAAATGTATGTGATGTGTGTTACCGCAGTCCTGTTCCAGCAAAACAGACCTACTGTAGGTTTCCCTCCGAACAAGATGTGCCACCATTCGCATTTTGAATGAAAGTTTGTGAAAGAAACAGTTTCCCTTGCCAGATCTGCTGGGCATACTAACACAAAGCTTCAGTCTTTCCTTACTTCAATACCTCCTTTTGTGTCAGCACCAAGCTGGAGTGAAGGGGTCTTTAAAAAAAATTTAGAGCTACTGAATGGTTCGCTCCATTTGTCCCACTCTGATGGCTTTGCTCCAAATTCCAAGTAAGTGCTTTTCTACTGCTGCTACTAGTCACAATAAAACAGACATTACAGTTTAGGGCTTAAAGGAGCAGAAGGAGCACGGGGTGGTTAATGAGAAACATTAACCATCAATGGCGAATGTCCTCATTTCCCTTAAGATGTGGCCTTGATGCATTTACCAATTATAGATGAATCTCCAGCCTCTACAGTGTAATGACAGGCCTATCCCTTTTTGACATAACAGATGCCATGTGAGCACTAACCATGTGATGCTGTTGGCATGGCTGCCAAAGATAAAAGCATCCAATAAAGATGCTGAAAAGGTTTGTACAGCAGACCAGAATGACTGCCGGAAGCAGACAGCAACTATTCATTTTTACATATAGGAAATAAAGTGAGGGCGGTAAAGTGAACCACATCCAGACAATCAAAATTGTGGTTTTACTTTCCCACCTTTCTGCTGACTTTGATGATTGTCCCTGAGGAGCAGAGACAAAGAATCATTTGTGTTGCTCCACCACTGACTGAGAGGTGGGGACAGTTTATTTTGAGTCGAAGTTGAACAATAATTAAAAACTGTGGTACCCTGTTATTGGATTTGGAATTTGGAGTTGTCATAGCAAACATTAAATAGATTTTTTCAATATTTATTATACTATGATCTTTTTAATATGGGTCAGTGATGAAAATAGTACTGTGAGCTGTATTAATGACATGCTTATGTGTCCACGTTTGACGCAAACCACTGTGCTAAAATAACTGAGTGTCCTGGTGGCGAACATATTTCTCATTAAATGACTAAACAAGACCCATAAGGTCATTTGTCAACTTTAATGTCCCTAACATGCTCTTTAAAAACACTATAAACAGAAGGGATGATTAAAATCCCCAATGTGGCCTGAACCTGGGCAGGTATTTGCAGAATGTTCATCAAATTCCATTTGAAAAACTCCATTTTAACTTTTGTCTTGTGTTTTCTCTTTCGCCTCAAAAAATAAAGTGTCTAGAACTGTGAGAGCCGTCAACATAACAGGAAACAAGTCAGCGGTCCAAGTCAACAACAGTCGGTCCTTCTGATTGGGGTGGCAGGAAAGGAACATTTTCATACCTTTGCCGCTGCCATTTTTCGTACACAAAGCTGCTCTATTCCTCGTGCACAAGGCTGTGGTGTTCATGGTGGGTGCAGATAAACTATGGGTAAAATTCCCCTGGATGAAAAACACGTTATATAAAGAGGCAGGCGTGTCTAACAAGCTGACATTTACCTTCTCCTATCAAAAAGATGAGGTCCACTCCCAAAAGGGCAGCTACAATATGTACCCACATTGTTCCCATCCCAACAAACACTTGTCTTTGCCTTTTCTGCAAGTCGAGATGGTTTACAGTTACAATACTTGCAGAAGTTTGTCACACATTGAACGACCTTTTGAAAACAATCAATTACCACTAACCGTGTGCTCACTTTTCTTTTTTTTTTTTTTTTTTGAACATTCACATCTCTGTTCAAAGACACACCATTTACATGGCTGTGACACTTAGAGCTGAATCAGGCTGTCCTCACTTCATTAGTACATTTATATTGTTGTTATCCTAGCTGTCACACCTCAGTTCAGTCTGGAAGAAGAATGGAGGTTAAATGCTCAGCAGTCTTGTCTTTGCATGTTTTTACATTATTATTACTGTGGCCCAGGCAGTTGAGCAGGTTGGCCTCTGTTCCCAAGGCTGGTGATTTGAATTGGCATAAAACCAAAGACGCATGACATATCATATAAACAAGATCTAATTCTTATATGCTGTAAACGCAAAGGATCAAAATGAAGTTAAGATGGTCTGCTCATTTTCCAAACTATATTTAAAGGCACAGTGCAGTATTTACATTTTTAGTTTCTCTTTCTTGAGCTTAAAAGACAATAAAGCATGACAAACTTCAAGGATAGTGAGAGCTATTATATTATGTCACTGTGCACCAGTTTTCCCAGTGAGGACAGATTCATGCATACTTTTCAACAAAAGGAGCAAAAAAGACTTTCATTATAATAATTAGAAAGGCAGAGCAAACAGGATGGATGCTGCACATACCGCACAGGAAAACCACGGCTGGCCTCAGAGCAACGTTCCCCTGCACCTACACAAACATCTGTGTGGCACTTGAATGTGCAGAACAGGTGGCCAGGCCAGGACCCTTCATTAATGCATGATGACAGATGAGCAGCAAGTGATTGACCCTAAAGTGCTCCTCCTCTTATGACTGCCAATGTATGGCTGCAGTGTTACATCTCCCTGTTAGTGTCTAAAGTCAGTATGGTAGGTACACTTCGCTAAATGCAGGCTAATCCAAGTCCTGCAATAAATCCTCCATCAAAGTAATGGTCATTTTGGAGGTTCTAGTTTGTGAGTTGCTCTTGCTGCTGAATTGCAATACATGATATGAACAAGTGTGTCTATAATTTTGGTTGCCCCATTTACATCAATGGTGAAACACCTGTCCAAGTCTGTCTAACGCAAAACAGCAGAACACTGTAAATTACATCCTCTGGAATAATTATAATAATATAAACTCCTCCATTTCAGCCAAGCTGAATTATAACCATTATAACCTTTAAATAGGATTTATTTCAGGAATGTTGAATTAGACTGCATTAGCTTCAGCTAAGTGTACTTAATTAACTGCAAAATGTGGGCAATTCATCTATTTCAGCAGTGCTTGGCCACAGTACTGGATTTCATTTTATTTACATTTGCATTAATCTAAAGAGACTTAAGTTTTTTTCTCCCACATCTACACAATCATTTGGTGCAATTTGTGGTTCAGTGTCTTTCTTAAGTACACTTAAGGACATTTATCCTTGGGAGGAAAAAGTTAGAGCCAGTTTCTCCTGTTCCTTTTTCCCCTCCTTAAACCATGCTGGTACTTTGTTAATTTCTGCAAAGAGGGGCCCCTCCAAGGGGTGAGACACGCCTCTCCTTACTTTTTCAAAGGCAGTAGCTGAATTTTGAACTGACAGAACACCTAGTCTCTTGCATTTAGCATTTGGGAATTCAGTATGGTTGATATGTGGAGGTAAAAACGCTGATTTAATGTCAACTTCATTCAAGTTTCACATTATCAAGACAGATACAAATACTAATATCACATAAAATAAGATTAATGTAATATGAATAAATGTAATTCATACACTAAATTAGGAGATTTGTATCAAATTGACATTATTCATAATCCAGACAAAGTACCCACAGGCCATGCGCTCCTCTCACATGGCTTGTAAATGACCGGTTGCCCAAAGGCAGATAAATCAGTTCCCATGCTCGCCCCTGACTTTTCTGTTTCACAGATGCTGCTAATCAAATCTCTGGCAGACTGACATGTAACCCAGCAGTCGATAATCTGATGGCAGCAGCTTGAAACAGAGGGAGCTGTGCCTGTGGCTCCAGGGCCCCTTCAGCTGCATCACATCACTGGTGTTTGGCTGAAAGAAAGATAACATGGTGCGAGATTGAAGAGACGGAGACAATGATTAAGATGACAATACAGAATTGTTTCACTGCTATTATTTTTGCACATGAAAAAAGTCATCCATTCAACAAAGAAAAAAAGGTTTATGTTCCCAATTGATGATGTAATTACATGAAATAGCTCAGTCAACAATGCAATCTGGAAGCATTGTTTCTAATTTTTCCATGTTTTCACAAAATGAGCATATGAATGGATTTAGTACAGGCACAAATGTCTATGTTTGCATTAAGTGCCTTACATCAAACATATACAGTATACAGTATAGGATTAATGGATTAGATTAAAATACCTATGATATATATTCAAAGTGTATGGTTTATATATTTGATTAAAATAAGTATGTGACTTTAATCAATAACATTTTGAACTGGTAAGTTATTAAGCAAATAAGTAATACATTTTTGAATATGCTCTGTTTTACCGATGATTTGACATAGCCTAATAAAAAAATGTTTAAAATGCCGTGAGATAAAATGAACGTAATATGAAACAAGTTGTGCCTTCAGACTCTCCTCACTGAAAGAAACCTAAGTGAACTCTGTAAAAGCAGAATTGCTCTTCATAAAAAAGATAAATCATATGTTTGTGTTTGGACTTCATACCAAACTAAAACACTCGCCGCGAGCCCCACAGCACAACTGCAGCCCTTAAAACCACCTCAAAATTCCTGATTTACGTGCAAACTTTAAATAAAGCACAATCTCCAACCTTCAATTTAATTTTGCAGGTCCGCCCGAAAGGCCTCTGGTTTTACAGAGTCAGTTTCCAAACAGCGACAGCTCTGAAAGAGTGTACAAACCCTCAGTGCTATATACAACACTCTACGGTTTGCCTGGACAACATGCTAACAATTTACCAGGGAGACCACCGGAGGAAACCAAAGAGGAACGCGCAAAAACTGCTGCTTTACTGCAGCCTACACATGGATCTTCAGAAGAAGAATATCCGAACTTAAACTGTGAGGAAGTAAAACACAGAAAAAATGCACCATTATCCTGGTTGAAAAAATTCTGTCAATAAAAACTCAGACTACAAATTTGTCCACTCAGCTTAAGGCCCTGTAGAGGTCAGTATGCTCCAACATACACCAGTAAGAGCTCAAACATCGTCTTTTCTAACAGAAGTACAATAATTCACACTGGTCATCACTCTTTGCAACATATATTCTTTGCGTCTCTGAGCATCTCAATGTGACAACGCAATGATCTCCCCTCCAACAGCTTGTATACTCTTATTTTACTGCCTCGCATGTACTTGGATATATTGTGCTGACAGATTTATGGAAGCTGTAAAGAGACTGTGCTGAGTTAACTCCTTTAAGAAAAGATTTGATCTCACTTCAACTCTTCACATTTTCCCCACATAAGTTTACAACAAAATTGTGTGACACACAAACTCCGACGTCCCCCTGAATTTTCTTTTGTGCTAAGTTTGCACAAAGGCAAGCAGCTATTCCAAGTCTTAATTGTGACTAAGGAAAGTGGTTGTGGGCTTCCTTATCCCGGCCATCTGCATGGTGTCTTTAGGATTGCTTCCTGATTTTCTATAGCAAGGAAGTGTGAGGAATTACCTCTTCAAAGGCATGTGTGCCCCACCAGCACTAATCCCCAGTTAATGACCAGTAGGGGCAACAGACCCCAACAACCTCATATCCTGCAGAGGTTTCATGTACATAATTCCTTTGCCAGGTTAAAAAAAAAAACCAACATAAAAACAACACACACACACACACACACACACACACTCAGCAACCCAGTTTGTGAGAAAAATCTGGGTAAGCAAAGCTTGTTTAAATTGTAATAGCTTTGGCAGACAGGGAAATTAACAATGAATGCGGAGAATGCGGATCCTCTCTTCTCATAAACATTTTATAAAGTTCAGGGTCAAATGTGGAGGTACAGTCAGAACTTCATTTGAAAATAAAGGAATTTTTAAGGCATGATCTGAAACTGACTTTCAACGTAAGACGAGCTGACTTTTCCAAAATGCCTCTTTTACTGTGTCTATTCATCAGCACGACCAATAAAAAAAAAAGGAGCTTAGCAGTGATTAGTGATAACTTTCCTTGCAAGTGATCCAGTGACTCAGAGAAACAGGCACAGCTCTCCCTGGTGGCCTCAGGCTGAACTAGCAGACATTAATTGGACTCACAACCCTCCAATTTACACAATTAAGGAGACATCAGCCTGTCTTATTCTGCTGATTTGTGCTCAAGACAAACGTTTTACAGGAAAGAGTCTGGGACTGAGCTTGACAAAAAGGAAAACAGAGGCTCTGAAATATAGGTTACCACTACAAGATCCAAATGACTGATATGAAGTATTTTTCATATGCAATTTAAATGGTTTTTGATTAAACAACCCCCCGATTTTGCTGTGGAATATTGACGCACAGATTTGTTTGTGGGAAGGGACTCCAATTAACGCTTTAGCACTTCAAAGTCAAATATTTACACTAATACAAGCACAATTAATTGGGATTAATATGGTGAAACATGGATGTTGTTTGCCGCACACATGTAGAACAGATGCCACTGAGCCTTGGGGAAGCGCAAACACTTCACTTTCACGTCGCTGATCTCTCTGGCTGCTTTGCAATGATTTAGCATTTGTTCAAATTATTCAGACATCACAGTTTGTGCCATGTGACCTGTCATCGCTTGTTACCGAACGGATAAGCCTGAAGAGATCTGACACGTCAAGGCCACTGTGAGCATACAGACTTTTTCAAAACACCAATGTGAAAAAAAAATTTCCAGCTAATTCAAGGCAATGTGTGAGGAAAATGTTTGTTAATGGTGACAAATCGTGGTTTGACAGCTGTTGAATTATTTCAGCACAAATAATTGAACAGCCCCATGATTCAACACTTTCTAATATGTTATTTATTATTTATGTCCACAAATATTGTGCTGGTGATTTTCTTTATACTACATGAAGTAATTTCTCTCTAAGGTTGCAAACACTGATTGGTAATTTCTGGATTACTTGTTCTGCTCTTCCAATATTAATGCCCGTTAATGTCCCCCGAAATAGATATCAAGACAGTTTTCATCTAATGGTTGAATATATTCCACCCAAGCTCGGCAAGAAGACCATCTATTGGTCAAACCGCCAAATGAACCTTTTGGTTAATTCATAATTTAGTGAACTGGGAGTGAAGCATTTAGCTTTTCCTGGCTATGGCCCGCTAAGTGAAATGGTGTGGAAAGTGTGAGGTCATTAACCTGTAACAGGTATGTCTCTCCTAATATTAGGGCTGATGTGTTCCACCCGACTGTGACCGAAAAGAGGGAGAGCCCGTTCACAGGACAATGCCAGTGATTCGTTTTTAAGGAAACTTCATTTGGGAACATTAGGTTGTGAAAAGTTGATATCGTTTTTAATTAGAGGAGATCTCCCTTCATATCTGGGGAAGATTTCCACTCTGCTGCTTGTTTCCCATCGTCCTCCTGTGCACATTGCATTGCAGTGAATGTTTTGTTTCTTTGCCATCGTTATTTAAATATTCATCTAAAGATGAGTTTGAATTCAAGTACCTTCATATAACAGAATTAGATTTATCCCAACATGTTGTTTTGTTTTGGTTTTTTGGCATATTAGTGAGAATCCCTTCAATACTCATCTCTATTAATTTGGGGCTGGGTGATACTTCACTATGATTGTGTATCGACTTTCATCATATGATATTATTAATTAGAGTTCCGTTGCCTAAATTAACAAATTCAAGCTAATTGCAATAAAGCCAAGCTTAGGTTTGGTTCAATATATATGAAGAGGTTTGTCCACTTCACTAAATTAACAATCAATTTGATTACACTGAATGCGAGTTTGCATTTATTTGCCACAGCAGATAATACTGTATATCGACATACTGGGTCATTCATTTACTCTCCAGTCCGACATGTATTGTTAAAGGGTGTTACCTCTATGGTGAACAGATAACTCTAAGTATTAATTAGCAGGTTTTTTGTGTCAGGCATCTCTCACCAGGTTTTACACTGTAGATTATTTGCCCGTCTCTTCTACATGAAATATATTGATACCTGAATACCCTCCTAATGTTTTTATCTTGTGATGAAAAAGTAAAAAACCAAACATAAAAATATAGCAAGTCTGACTTAGTACGTGTATTTTCAATCATATTTTAATTAATTTAGTTTCACTTTTTTGGGTATGCTTTATCTTTTTGAATATATTGCTGCCTGTGTTTTTGTATTTTATGTGGGAAAAAAAAGGAAACAATTTCCTTTAAAAAATTAATGACTCGATTTCTCTATTTATCCATATCAATTATTGTTTTGTAAATGGCAGATAATGCAGACATTTTTCCATTATATCATATTTTGTGCACATATTCTTTGACTTCAATTCCAGCATACATTTCAATACACTTAATGTTTTCAATGACGCTCTGTTTGACTCCGCACAGACGAGGAGGCCATAACTCCTGATGTTTATCGATCCTCCAGCCTCTGTTGAATTTATTTCTACAAGTCTATACAAATCTGTTTCTGTGCAGCCTATTGTACCAGAGGGGTTAATGTATTATACAAAGTGTTCAGATCAGGGATTAGATTTTCCCCCAATTCCATCAGTCAATTCTCGGTGCTCTCCAAGGCATTCATCATTTTGACAGTTGCAGATAAGGCAATTATTTTCCTCCAGCAACTACAAAATGTAGACAAGTGCTTTTGTGACAGTGTGTCTTTTTGAAGGGGGAACACAAATATTATTCTACCAGTCACTGATGGCACATGTTGCTTGCTACAAAGCAATATCCTCTGTAACACAAAGGAAACAGATGTTATGAGCATTTGCGTGTCCTAATGCACTTCAGCGTTTCGTCTTCTTACAGCATATTGACACTCTATACTGCCATTCAATGAGACATTTGTTGTTAAAGCCCAGTTTTCTGCTGCTGGAGTAAATATTTAGTCAGTAATGTGGACCATGACTGTTTTAATGGCATTATGCTTATGTCCTAATTATCATTTAAATACCAATTTAATTTATTTTACAGACTTCACAGCATTATGTGCATGATTCTTCACTTTAATATGACAGAAATCAAAATGAAAGTACATGAAAATGTAAATGGGAAAATCTACATACTAACTATGCCGCCTTGCAATAGTGTATTGGGATAATCCATTTTCACAAATGTTAAAAGAATGAAAAATCCAAAAAACAAAAACACAAAACTGCGCCTTTTTACTTAGGTTCGGTTTTACACATTGCTTTGAGCATGATAAGCACATAATGCCCACCCTGGTGACCTGAGATCTGCTCCCACAGCACGACTGTACACACATATTAAAACTGCATCACCATCAAATAAGTCTGAAAAATGAAGCTGGGAGCTTGTCTGTGATCTCCTCTGGAAACCCCTGGGGGGCAGCAGAAGACCTTCATTTCTACACCAGCACAGCTGCTTAGGGCTGAGATACGCCACTGTTACCCACCGCTGAGGCTCAAGCCAGGACATGATTCGGGCTGCTGATAAATCTTTCCAAAAGAAACAGTCAAGTTTGCCTCTATAAAACCAAACAAGCAAAGATACCACAGGAACATCTGCGTTTCTTATTCTTCCTTTGTCCTTTTCAGATCTCTAAAGTAGAAACTTTAAATATTACAGAAGTAGTCTTCACCACGGGAAAGGGCCTGTTTAATGTAATAATTAGAACTGTCTGTCTGCTGGTCTTCAAAATAACAATGAATCAGCATTAGTTTACATATGCTGATGTTGATGTTATAACCTGACACATAAAGAAGATAAGCAGAGATCACTGCAAAGACTGTTGGTCTGTTGCCATTCACTGCTTAAGAAGGCATTAATGAGCATGGCTGTTACGTGTCATATGCTGAACACAGGCATCCTGTGGATAAAGAGCTGGAGAATTAAATATCCACATAATGTCAATATCTGTGCTTTTTATCTTGCAAATCTGTGACCCAAACAACTTTTAATTGAAAGCCATGCAGCTCTTAAGGGCACCCTTGATGGATTATGTTCTCCATATGACATAATACCTTTAATAGTATTTTAAGCGTGTACGTGCCAAATTTTGAGTGGTAGGCGTTGTTGTACAAAGCTCAGTTAATAAAGGTGAGAGAGCAGAGGCAGGGCAGGAGGATGACGTTAGGCTGAGCTCAGATCTGTCATCAGATCAAAGTGGGAACTTGTTCTCTCATCGCTGTCAGCACATTTTAATGATCGCTGACCCGGGCCAAACTGTTCCTCCCTAAAACTTTCCCAGATACCAAGTGTCTGAGAGATTCATAGCTTAATCATTAACTTGTGTTTAATTTGTCTGGCACAACCTTATACTCATATTACAAGGGGATTCTGGCAGGGTCAGCTCAGTGCAGCAACCAACTCTGTCACAAAAAATTAATATGTTCCAAAGAAAATAAAAAATAAAAATGTCAGCGATTAAAATGAAAGAGAAAATGAAAGTAAGGACAATGCAAATGAATAAAAAACATTTTTCAATAACAATTTAACACACTAATCCCCATTGTTGAATTTGCTAATGATTTTGATGAGTGGAAATGTACTTCCACTTGATATGTTTACTGGACAGACCTATAATAAAACATCATCAGGGAAAAGGACAAAGACTAGATGTTGAAGAGTGAAAGAAGGGCACGTGTCTTTGTAAAATAAGTACAGTGTGCATGCCACATTTTTGAACTTGGATCGTGCACATAACATCTGTAACTATTCAAATAAAAATATTGTCTGCATGTTCAAGAATATGGCTAAACTATGGCCAGCAGTATGATCGTGTAAAGTCAACTTTATCTACAGTTTCAAGAGCATTATTTCTTATTAATTATTCCTTCTTATCATTTCTTTCTAGTCAGACAGATGAAACTTCTACAGAGGAGCTAAATTTAGTAATAATATAAAATGCAGAATAAAAGCAAAGAAATACTTTTCTTAACTATTATAGCTCTGCAAAAATGGAAATTGGAAAATGGATTTTTTTTTTTTTTGTCAAAAGACAGTAAATGGACAAAACAAGACCAGAATGATGATTCAAATAACACAAACAGTGTCATTACTGGACTGACAAAGGTTTCATGAGGCCATCTGAGCTGAGCTGCCGGGACAATAAATCAAATACAGAAAGAAGGCCAGAGCCTTTATGGGGAGTGCCACCCATATATTGACTGCACATCATCGCAGCCCTCATGTTGTGGGCTGGATTATAAATCCCATTTCTAAAAGATATATGGGACTTTTGATGTGTCAGACCTGCCTATTCTACAGCCTAACCACATGTTTAATTTTTCCTATAGTTTTACAATCACAGTCTTTCCCAAATCAATTGGAAAGTCAAAGTTAAAGTCACTTGACATTATTTAATAATGTTTAATCCAGTTTTTCCATTCAAAGACACTAAAACTACTGCGGCTTAGATCAGTTCAGTGTTAGCAATACTCCTACTAGAGTTTGTAATTTAAATGATCTTACCCCCTTTTGTGTGAAAGTGTCCTGCCCGTCTGTGCGTCTGACAGGACACACGGTGCATGTAATGAATGAGCTGGCTGCTGTAAGGCCTCTATAGATCTGAGAAGGAGCGAGAGGGAGAGAAAAAGATCAGACAACAGATGAGGCGAAGAGAATCCAAGCATAGATCAGCCCCTTCAAAGTGTCCCAACATAGACCTCTGTCCCAGCTGAAACTCTTGTCTCGCTGCCTGCCAGGGACACAAAACTGCTACATTAGGGCTTTTTGAGTGTGGACCAAATCGATCAAAGTCTGCTAGTTTTCTTGGTGTTGAATGCATTTGCCAGATTCACCTTCCTAACTTTGAATTTGGCAAATTTTATTCAGAGAACACGGTTGCAAAGTCACCACAGCTATAAAAGAAAGTCTTTTGTTTAAAAGAAAAAAGGAAACGTTTATATTGCATAAAGTCTATATTCACGCCAGGAACAGAGTTGCCAAATTTGTGAATGATTTTCAAGCATTACCAGCTCTAAGGACACTCGTAACAAGTAGCACCATGGAACATGTCTTAATTGTTTATTGGCTACTGACTATTTTTAGGCCAACAAACATAAATATGATCAAAATGTCAACTCCGGATTTTAATCCAACTATACACATTGAGAATGAATAAAAGGAGTTGAACGTGACCATGAATGCACATTCACATGCTCTTTTTGGTGGCATGACCACAGCGAAAAGTATTTTTGAGAAATTCTGCAGCCTGCTGTTCTTTCTATAATTTTCTATAACACTTTGTGCATTTACGTTGTCTTTGCACGAGGAAAAATATTTACATTTCTGCCGCATGGATTGTGCTGAAACTATTACTGTGTCTACAGTGACTTATGGTAAGTTTACTGTCAGCGCTTTAGAGCACAAGCTGATATACGCACACAAACATACAGAAAGAGCTAAACACAAGTGCATGACCATGCACATACACACACACACACACACACCATCATTCAGAACCATTGATTCTGTTTTGAATAGTGTACTTTCTCCTCAGTCGAGATAGTCTTGCTACTGCTCATGTTGTTAGTGCGCCAGGCATTTTCAAACTCTTTACATCCATTACATTCCACTAGGTAAATACCTAATGCTGGAAACATTTGTCAATGTATGCGCCTGGCTGAACAGAATAGATTATTGGGGGCTGAGTAAAATACACTGCATTTCCAAACAGCACTATGCCTGTGACATATTAAAAACTTCACACAAGACCCTGTGCAGTTTCCCCCTGTTCCCCAGTATAAGTCATATTTCAAGGAAATAAAGCTCGCGAACAATAGTGGTAACATTCTTGGTAAAGAATAGAAACGTCTGTATTTCGAATAGGCGAGCAGCAAGCCTATTTCTGCCACTTTAGCAACAATATGCGGCATTTCCAGATCCTCCCCGTGTTAGGAGCGATAATTAGCGAAAGCCAATTTATTTAAATGGAAAGCACTGTTTACTATGAGATCATCCTTTATCTGGATCACTCCTGGGTGTAATATGCACCCATTTATCCCGAGCAGTGTACTATGAACCCTTAACTTACATGGCTTAAAGCTATTACTGACTTTCCTGTTTAGCACTGCCTTTTACAAATTAATATAGCAGGATTCATTCAAACCTCGTGCTCTTTTTATACTGCTTGTATTCCTTTAGAACTTGTAAAGCACTTTTAAATGCCTTGTTGTTGAAAGGTGCAATACAAATAAACTTGATTTGCCTTATTAACGTTATTAACATTTGTCACTGACTGCAGTATTTATTGTTTGCACTTAATGACCTAAAACTCTGGATTGCAGTGGAAAGTGATTTCTCCCATTAAAAGCAGATTTAGACAATTTTGGAGAGAAGAGCATTACATTTCCTTTTTTTTCTATTTTGCACAAACATTTTTCCTTATTAGAATTAGTACAACATCCAAATAGGGATAACTGACTCATCTTGGAGCCTGAACACACCTAAGATGTAATAGAAAAAGACCAGTTTGAGCCTCATTAACTGGCTTAGCACTTCTCTAAAACGGCTGGTATGAATATGCATGGAGCTGTGGGATGTCTCTTAAATGTGAGTTACGTAAAACAATGTGGATTTTTATTTATTTATTTTTTTAACTCCAAGTAACTGGTATCAGTCACACCGTCACAACATAATACGGAACAGAGCTGTGCAATGAAGTAGTGTTTTCTAGGGAACAAATATGAATTATATGGGATATAATGTCATTCGCTTTACAAGAGTGACTAAAAACTATGTTTGAGTGTTTCTCTTTGTTTGTTTGCTTTTTGTGTTAGTTTTCAGCGTTTTTTTAATCCCCCCCAGGAAAAACTGTCAGAGATTTCAAGTCCAAAGAGTCCTTAAGTTTTTTTTTTTGTTGTTGTTGTTTTTTTTGTTATGTACAATTGCATTTAATTGAATGAAAAACTTGAACAAATTAAGCTTTTTAAAGCGGGCAAACATTGTGACAAAGGGTGGTTACCATTTGCATGTGGCTCAACATGGAGAAAATTCCTTTTAGATGATACACAAATTCAGTCATTGCCATTTACATCAACAGGCCTGTTCTCTTATGCCTCTTTGATCTTCAGTAATTGATAGAGAATTGGGAATCCAATGGCAGATCCTCTTCAACAAAGATACACAATAAAGAGCAGGGACTAAGAGTGGACAGGGTGATGTCGGGTCTCTTATTTGGGTGTTTTTCTATTCATTCCTTCAATATTCCATTCCTGGTTCTGCTTCATAGGTTTGTCTATTGTGGAGTGCTGAATGGGAGAGCGCAGGAGCGTCTCTGCTTCCGTTAATTAGAGCTTTCTGCAGCTTCTGCTCCTTGAGGAGTCAAAGTTTAAGCAGCGGAAAGGAAAAAAAAAAAAAGAAAGGAAAGAAAAAGAAACTCTCTGTGCAGTTTCATCGTCACTCCTCCATTTTGGCTTCCAAGACATGAAAAGATATATTTTACCACTGGTTTAAGTTCAGGTGACTGCGATGCCGGAGACGCTGAGGCAAAGACAAGTGTGAAAAGGGACATTTTTCTCCCCACAGAGGAGGGTATTATAATGAGCTCCAGGACTGTGTGCAATGTTTTGGTAATCTTAGATGTATAGCTGGTCACATCTTGAGTTTTTCCATTAAGAGCTGCAGTGACGGTAAGTTGCTGTGCCTCTGATCACGAAGTTCATTTAGAGTTGAAAGTGTTGGGACATTTCAAGGACTATTATATGCATACTGATTGTGCAGGAACCCCTGCTAGTCTTTACACATGAAATGACCGATTGTTCGTGCAGGCTTAAGTGATGTGCGAGGAAAAAGAAGGGAAAAAAAGTCCTGGGGTATGTTATGACATGTGGCTATGGGTGTCCTTTTATACCTTGAGATTCCCTTTGCCTCATTAGTTAACACACTTTCTTAGTTTTGAACAATACCTTAGCTTGAGTTCTCCCAGCAGAAATCCCCCCGCTCAGTCGATATTTCCAGGGCCTGCAGCAGAGTTTCGGAGAGAGGGCCCTTTCCCCCCTGTCCTAACAGCTTTAATACTTGTAATTATCTCTTGCTGGGGGAGGCTGGAAATTGGATTAGGGTGGTGAGTCTCAGCTGAATGAATTACCTCCATCTCCCCACTTGGTGGGCCACACACTGATAAAGTGCGGAAAAACGGATTTGGATTCAGCCTTAGCATTCATGGCTTCCTTGTGGAAAAATGAAATTTTCCAACAGAAGGGGCCAGTGTGCCAGCAGTATCTGTCCACAGCATGTTTCATCTGCTCCTGCTCTTCTGGAAATGCAATTACCTGCGTTATCGGGGCCTAAATGGTGACAGTTTGGCAGAGGAGCAGTTGCTGCCAAAGGCATCGTTCTGCTGTGTTTTTGCTGCGTTTAGTTTTCCTTCAGTTTGAAATAATTCCCCCTTATTTCCACCTGCCAGAAGTAAAACAATCTATGGATTTATTTACAGGTAGAATGATATTGTTGGTCATAGAAGAAGGGAAAAGGAAGATGAATGATTATATGTATGGTACAGATTTTTCAATCCTTATTTATATTTACCCCTGAACTCGTCATACAAAGTGTTAAATTATTTTAAAAAAGATATTAACTCAGGTATGGCCAAATCATTTATGTGGTTGCAACATCACATTCTAAAGCTGGAGGGGCAGGAGTGCAGATCAACGAATCAGCCAATAACCACGTCTCATTTCTTTTCTGTATGACAGCCTGCACAAAACAGTATAGGTTGATACTAAATTATTTAACACCATCAATTCAGCTAATGTTCTACATGTGTTGTTCCTCTCAAAGGGGAAAAGCGAAGCTCTTTCAGAAGGTCTATTAAATCAATAATGTGGGAAGGCATGCCACTGTGGATAACTCGCCTGTAATACATCACACACAAACTGGAGTCAGTAATTAACCTGCTGGATTTCACACTTCAAACCCTAAAAAGTTGGCGCTGGCTCCATGTTCTGTGCACAGTTTTGGGATATGTTTGTGAGGTAAATACTTTGAGATTTGGATCTTATTACGAATCATCAAACGTTTTCCTGAAAATGGTGTCTGAACGAAGCAAAAATGACCTCAGACTAAGCTGAACTAAAGAGATAATGCCGTGAGGAGAAGTTAAAGACTTTCACTTCATTTGGAGCAGAGTCAACTTTGTTTCCCTGTTGTTCATGAAGCAGTGGCTTAAATTTGGTTTCATATTTAATTTCCCGCTGTGTCATTGTAAGGAATCAGATCAAACAGAGGACAAAACTAGCCCTACATACCCGGCACTCGCTGTCAGACACCCCCCTTGTCTTTTCCACTTCCCATTCTTTTAACCCCCCACTGTGGACAATCCTTGAAGGTAGATAAAAAGAACAACAAAAGATAATTAAATCTAAAAAAGGAGGGAAAAATCTCTGCTTTCTCACTCAAACAGTTGGGGATAGATTTCAGCACAGTAAGGGTTTGGCTAATTTATACAATGGCCTGATGGGAGTCCTTCAACATTAACACTCTGCCTGGGACATGGATGGGTAAAGAGAATAATTCCCTCTAGTTGTTATACTGTATGTTCCTTTTTACAGTCTTACCTTATCATACTTCCCAGCACAAATGAAACAAACTTTGATTTGCATTTGTCTGATTGCAAGACCACCACAAGCCATATTCATAAAAATTGATGATAAGGTTGTCAATTACCAGCACCGCCGTTATCACGGGGGTAAAGGTTTCTCTGATGTGCCTTGTTGTTCCAACTCAAACCCGCATCCCATCGGTGACAAATCTAAAATTATAATACAGTAATGCTTCACATAGACCCAGCTATTTAGGCGTGAATTTAATATTCATTGCTTTTGCAGCTTGGTTGGTTTTAAGGTGCTATCACCCTTATCCACCCTCCTCCCGACCCCACCCACTCCCCAACATCCCTGCCATCTACACTCCTATATCCACCAAACAGGGGCAAACGGCAGTCACTGGGAAGGACGCACACACATACATACACACACACGCACACATATCCAGCCGTCTCTTCTCTTTGTCCCTCCCTCCTTCACTCATTTCCCCCATTCTCTGTCTCTGGCTGCCTCTCTCTGTCCCCCATCACTCTCCCTGTCCTTGTTTTTGATCTTCAAACGCTGGTTGGGATAATGACTACAAATCAGGGATGAAGGTGAGTGATCACAATGTGGCCCACCCATCCCAGCTGGCCTTTTTACTCCCCTCATATGATGCATCTTCCTGACTCTTTCTGAGAACCCGCTGAACTGCAGCATTAGGATTTCATATGGAGTTCATGGGGGGCTGAATACAGTTGGATGGACTCAGTGTTTAAGGCTTCCAAAGTGGTCTGATCCCATTAGCAGCTGAGAAACACTAGAGCTTAACTCTCATATTTTTATATGGGTTCTGTAACACAAGTTCTTGCTGCTCTTATTGTTGTAGTTTTGCCAATTGTTTCATTGTTAAACTTACTTTTTGTGAGCAATGAGACACTGCGGCACAACTACACACACCTTGAAAAAAAGAGTGCATGAGTTAACTACACAGGCACTTCTCAGCACTTCTTAACTTATATGGTCTAAACAACTTATTTCAAAGTCGGGGGGGGGGGGATAATTGCTAAATTCTTTTGCCCAGACAGCACACTTTGGATTCAATCATTGACATATTTTTACGTACAACTTTGAGCCAATGTAGTTGTGCACTTGCAAAGGTATGAAATGCAATGGATGACATGTCAGGTATAACCCATTATAAAAAACAGCCTGTTACATGCCACGACATACACACGTCAGTAATCATACCAATGTAATTATTATTGTAATTGTAAATGTAGGTGCTCTAAGCTGGCTGCAAACGTATGTTAAAGTTCAATTAAAAACCCAAACAGATCCATCAGATAAAGCTGTCAAAGTCCTGTCCAGACTGCTGCGGTGATAGTGGACAGCCAAGCATTCAGGTCTAATTAAAAATTCAGCAACTTTAAGATCTCCTTTCTGTTTAGACGACAAATTAAAAAGTGTCCTGGCACCAGGAGTCCTATCCTTTCACATCATAAGTTTCTAATGGGCACTTTAAATGATTCATGCCAATCAAACATCTGTTCTGCATTCCCCTTGTCAAGAGGAGCACCTGTTGACCTCTAGCTGACCTCCACCGGTAAGTGGCGTGGCGGGAGAGAGGGACCGCGGTTTCCTGTTTCAGGCGGGAGCACGGAGAGGAGTAGGAAGAGGTAGTTTTATGACCACTGTTTACCTTGGTGGAGGCCTGCCTCTTTTCCTCTCTTTTTTTCCTTAATGTGCCTGGCAAAAAAATGTTTCACTAGGGAGCAGGAGGTGAAATTTTTCTCATCCAAATGGATGGCAATTTCCCACCATTTAGCACCTGAAGGTAATTAGCTTGAAGAGATTGCGGAGTGAGAAACACGTTCATGGAACATTAACTCTCGTACATTCTCCAGTTGCAGGGAATTAATAGGAAAGATTAAAGTTTAAAGAGAGCAAATGCCATTACCACACAAACCACCTCTCTGTGGCACCATCTTGGGCTAACTTTTCCCCCTCTTCATAATAAGTCTGTATTTCACGATGGCATCAGGGTCTGGATTACAATAGCAGGTAATAAGTGATGTAGATGAGAGAGCTCTGCAGGCTTGCGATGCAGTTGTGTATGAGACAATGAAGAGCCTCAATAACCTGCCGCTTCATTTTTCTCCATAACAGTTTCCTGCATGCTTTCTCTGCCCTCTGATGGCGATATGCTAATGACCAACTCGGCATCCTTTCTCTCGACAGCATGTTGAGCAAATGTGAATGCAAAACCCCCCGTTTCATGAAAGGCCTTAATAATAAGTTATCACCTCAAATAACACGTCTTGTTAATTACACAGCTTTTCTTTATGCAGCTTTGTGGGCAAAAAGGAAAGGATATTTTCCATGTTGATGCACGCAGACTATAACATGTGAATGCCCACTTGTGTTTGTTCTTCTTGGGGTCGCAAAGTTGACTACAGTGAGTAAGTGTATTTTTAAGATGATCAAAACCATGTGATAAATCACACCTTCAGATTTAAGAGCTGAAAGAAATTAAATTGAGACATGGTGGAATTTATAGCCCAGAAAATCCCATTCTACTATCTGATTTGAAAAGTCCAGTCCTCCAAGCTCTCGAAAATCTATTTTCCACATTTTAATACCCTGCATAACAGTCCTCATAATTCATTCAAGTGTGTTAAGCACAGTTTTATTAGATCTGAAACAAATTTTGGTGGGGGATCCTATAGGCCATTAACCATGGAGTAATTTTATCCTTGTTTCCTTAATGATGCCATAATGGCAAGTGAATTTCTTAACTAAAGACCAAAGAACATTTTGAAGGTCAGCTTCATCTGCAGACTCCTTCATGCGCTTCTCTGAGAGATTGGAAAAGTCGGAGATTTTTGAAGAGTCATTAATAACGCTAAAGCTGAAGGCCTATTTGCGTTCTCGCTTCCTACCTTTTAATGTTACAGTTTCTTCCTGCTCTTTCTCTCCTTTTCCTTGCCTCCCTCTGTTTTGCAGTTTCTCTCATGCAGAAAGAATGGAGTACTGAATGAGAGGGTAAAAATGGCAGCGCAGTGACATACAGATCCCAGATGTGGTGCCTCAATAATTTAAATTTTATGCCTTTGTTATCACTTTAATCATTTTCTTTATTCGTTTTGTCTCAGTGATCGGAGAAACAGTTGATAGGCCAAAATGCCATGGGAACAATTTTTATTTGGTGTGTGGTGCAAAGTCTAATTAGAATTAGAATTTTGCTGAGCCTTGAAATGGTTGGTACTTTATCCTGATCGCCTTAGATATTGTTCGAAGTCAGTCATTTGTCATAGTGGAGCATGCTGGGAAGGGTGCTGCTAATCAAGGCTCCATCTCCTCCACTCGTTTTCTGCTGCCATTGCACCTCTGTCCAAATAAATGCTGTTGGCTAAGGATGAATGTAGTCTTGGCTTTGACACTGAATCTTACAGGAGCCCTGTGAAGCAGCTCTCATGTCATGTTCAACCAGACCACAACTTTGACTTTAAGAAGACTCAACTTTAAATTTGTTTTCTAACATCCCTTACTTTGATTGACTAATTCAAGTCCTTTGATTCTAAGTTCAACTATAAACAGTGGATGTGTGATAGGGACTGTACAGCAGTATATCTGCGACCAGAGATGCCCCTTGATTATCCTTGATTATGTGTTTATGTACTAAAACACCTCTTGTGTGCTAATTGAAATGAATCAGATATCTCCAGCAATGTCTCTACAAGGTCACTGATCCTTCTGGTGGGTCCCCCTGTAAAATGACACACCCCTGAGCATGCCCACTCCACCCCCTAAAGATTAGCCACATAAATAAATTAGACCCAGGGACAAAGGAGCACTTGCTCCCGTATGAAACCTCACTGTCAGTGGCAGAGGCCACAAGCAACAACGTTTTCTGTCATTGTCTGTCAGGGACAGAGGAGTATTCCCTCCGAGCTGCACAGCCATGTTTTCCCCAGGTGAACCGAGGGTCTTTCAAGAAATTGAAGCTGACAAGCGTTACCATTTAGAAATGTACCAATAAATGGCTTTTATGCAGACATATCCCGATGCCTTGGTGGCACACACTGTCAGGGCCAGAGCCTTTTTTCTCGAGTGTCAGCTTGAGTGAAGGCGTCAGAGTTGAGGAAACCCTCCACATTATAAGCCCCTCCCAAGACCTTAAGCAACTATCAGTCCTAATAGAAAAACTTCACTGCAGTATCATTTTGTGTGGACAAATTAACTGGAATCATATCAAATGTATTCACAAACTGGCAGCAGCTGTCAATGGAAAAGTTTCCTTTGTGTCCAGATTTTCTCATTACTTAAAATAATTAGTGAAATGCTGTATTGTTCATCGTTGTCACCATTTACAATACGAACAATGGGCACACAACTACAAAGAATTCATGAGGATGTTTTCTTCGATCAAAAGAAAATGATACACAAATGGTCCCATGCCCTTTGCTAATCACATGGCAGGTAAAAAGAGCTAAACAAATCATCCAGTACTATGCGCATATATTAAATAGACGTCCACTGCCAACCTCAAAAGGTTTGATTCGTTCAGGTCAGCTCCACATGAAGAATTGCCTGGAAGCCACAGCCTCCCTTGGGCTCCTTTCTTCCAAATGTTCAGAAATTACTTTTGGTTTAAAAAGACCCAACATGGCAAAATGTGCCTTTAATAGCCAGAGACATTTTCTTTTTCAGCAACAAGTTTAATTGGAAAGAAGTAGAATTCACTTTGAACGGGCAGAAAAAAAAATAAATCGCTGCGACAAGATGATCGATTACCTGTAACTCTACCTGACACAGAAATTAGGGTTTTTTAATGACGGGCTGCCTCTTCTTGGACATGAAATTCAAATGCTCTCCCAAAGTCTACCTTCAGCCATCACTTGTCTCTTGCGCTTGTACGCTCCAAACGCAGGCACTTTGTCTTTGTCATCGGAGAAAGGACATTGTTATTACCGACATGCCTTTGTATTAACCAGTTTCATTCCTCTACAAGTAACATCTCATTGGTTTTACCTCTGCTGCTTGCTCTCACACTCCCAGCATACATGTATAAAATTTTATTTTTATGGACTTTGTTAAAAGATGAAGGTTTGATATTGTTTTGCTGGTTATAGTTAAATTTAAATAAGCTTAAGGTAAATGTGCAACAAGATAGAAGAACTAACTGCAGAGCAAGGCTGACTGTATGGAAACAGTGATCAGGTGCAGCCATTCCTTCCTATGTATTTAATATATTTTGACACTAAAATAACCATCCATGAAGGGCCACTCATTTACACATCATAAAATCCACATATTTCTCATTTATGACCGTGAGATCTGCTTAATGTGACACTTTTCTTGATCAAATTATAAGATGAAGTGTATCAGAGGAGTTGTCATGCTCACAGTCGCAGTGGGAGCGGAGGCAATGGGGGGGTGGTGAAGTGTTTGCTTGCAAGTCGGTCGCCTGTGAGAGTAGTGATGCAGCTCCCAACCGGCTGTCCACATGGCTGGAGGTATTGATCCAGTTATCATTGCTAGATCATCACTGTATAGACTCAGCAGCACAGAGAGCTGGGATGGTGACTAACTGAACTGCTGAGACGCTTACTGAATGAGTGACTGAACTGGAGTAAAAAAAACAACAACAACAACAACAAAAAAAAAAACAAGTTGTTGCACCGTGATCTTGACAAACACGAGCAGTCTCAAGAGCCAAGGCTGGCTCCAGGTTGTGGAGGGGCAGTAAACAGGATCTGAATCCCCCCCCCCAACTCCACCCCTATCCCCAAACGTGCTCACCGAGAAATTGTAACAATTTATTACACCTCATGATTTTAATGAAGGTTTTGAAAATTTATTAATTTAATGTGATATGTTTGTTAGTTGAATCACAAAATCTGGTTTAGTTTATGACAAATATGTTATTTCTTATAATTCATTCATTCATTCATTCATCTTTTACCACTTATCCGTTTCTGGGTTGTGGGGGGTCCTGGAGCCAATCCCAGTTCACACTGGGTAAGGGCGGGGTCACCCTGCACAGGTCGCCAGTCCATCACAGGGCCAACACACAGAGACAGACAGAGACCAGAGACCAGAGACCGGAGGAAACCCACGCAGGCACGGGAAGAACATGCAAACTCTGCACAGAAAGGCCAAATGCCTTCTTATTGTGGGGCAACAGCGCTAACCACTATGCCGCCTTGCTGCCCTGAACAACATGCAATTTTTAAAAATTATGACAAGGGAATTACAACAAGCAATACTAATTATTGACTATTTACCTCAGAATTTTTCAAAGCATCCCGAACATTTTCGTCAAATTGCGCTGTACCGTAAGTCAAGCGGTTACATACTTAAAATTTTGACTAAATGAAAGATTCCAGTTTTGATTTGTTGGAGGCTCGGGGCCTAAAGCAACTTGGATAAAGGGAAAACTTTGAAATCCTGCTGTAACATATGACATATTTTACACTAGAGGTGCATTGAACGCCATCGCAGATGCACAAATTAAACCACTCTTCCACGTATCCATACAACAGCATGAGTAGGCTCTCAAACATGTAGCATTCACATTACCAAATCCTCTCAGAGTAAAGACAGAACATGCAATAAGAGGAGCAAATTGCCCAGGACATGCAAGCTATGGCTCTCCTAGAGCAAGGGCTATAAAGCTCACCTCAGCGAGTTATATGCTAAAGCCCAGATATTTCATTTGCTTGATCACTTTGCCTCATCATAATCACTTTCACACAGATTTATTGCAGCCCGGGCCACAGTGCAGTGGAGGTGCAGCATTCTCCAGCTGTTTATGCCTCCTAAGAGCTTTTTGCTCACCCGGCTCACATGGTCTTTGTCTTATTTAGAACCTGGAAAATGTGAAATATGACAGGTGATAGTGCCCTCATTTGTTCTGTAGATTGCTTAACACACCCACCTCCCCACATGTCGGTGCCAGTCTTGTTCTACCAGCAAGTCCTGTACCTACAGCCCCCCCCCCAGGCACCACCACCACCCATAAGAAGCCGCCCCCTTTTTCGCTCACTTCCACCCACTGCTCCCCGGCTCTCCCAAGTGTTGTGTGTTGTCCCTGGCCTCCACAATGAGGAGGAGGTGGGCACAGGGCTGTGGAGCACAGCCGCCACCACCAGCGTCGCCTCTGAAGGATAATGCTGTTTATTGCATTTGTCAGGCGAGCGCTGCAATACTTTGTAAGTCTATTGCCCACTTACTGCCATGTACTTTAAGCTGCTACTGATGTGCCTGTTTTGTGTGGTTCTGCTTGTGTTATTTGGCAAATTGACTCATGGCTGAAGGTTGGAAACGGACCTCAAAGAATGATAACGTGTTACAATTTCCTGCGCTTTGTCCATTTCGGTCTCGGTGTCAGCTTTTTTTTTCTCTCTCTCCTCTCTCCTTCATCCCAACAAACATTTTCCCTCTCACCATTTATTCACCACTTTCTTTCCTTTTTATTCAAATAGCTGAAGACTGGACTAGGACTGATGATTCAAAAATAAGTAATTCCATTAAATGCTTTTTTTTTTAAGCCACAGGAGCCCTGGTATATGAGCCCCAGTGTACCATTATTGATGATGTCATTATTATGTATAGGATCTCCCAGTGAATAATAACCCATTATCTTTCATTTTTCCTGTTTTTGTCACTGGATGTTGAAAAGGTTAGGCAATTTATTTTAATGTTAAAACTGTCAGGCACTTACACAGCCATGTCTTGGTTCCCAGTACGTTCGGCACTTGGGGCCATGATTGGTTTTAAACTAGGCTTCATCTTCGAACAAGCTATTCCCACAAATCGCAATGCAATTCTTTTGCTCAGCTTTTTATTGAATTGACTTCATGTCACATTGAGACAAAGTATTGCAGCCCTACTAGTTAAGCATATTTAAAATCACCTGAATTTGACCTGCGCTAAACATAACAAGACTATTATGTTGTTTAAGTCTTCATACCTAATCCTGCGGTGTTGCAAAAAAAATAGAGCAGTTTGATAGCAATACACATATACTCCCACCCATTGACAAAGGAAGAGGGGAAAAATGCCGTAAACGCTTGAGTGCATTTAAATTTATACAAACTCTCTCCTTGACAGTGATGAATGTTACACTGTATTCTACAATATGTTTAATGCATAGGTCTGTTAAGTTAAGTTTTCTATTCCAGTGCTGTGCAGCGGAGTCACCTCTACAGTGTACAATATTACCAGCACCAAAACAAGAATACATCAGTCAATATCAGCAAGAGTGTTTTCATCCTGTTGATTATGTATTTTTTATATTTAAAATATTCACACAAATGACATGGATTTAATTTTTCTTTGTCTGCCATCATTTCGCTGCATTCAATATAAAAAAACCCCAAAGAAATGCTTAGTATATGTCCAAAAACCGTTAAGTTGAAGGCTACAGCTGCAACAATTTGTTGATTAACTTATTAGTCAATCACCAGAAAAATGACCAGCAGCTGTAGCCAAGCAGACAGAACTGCTGTTTCGAGCCTGGCAAAAATGAGAATTTCCTGTTTAATTTCTTTTACATTATTGTAGATCAAACTGGGTTTTATAGCCTGTCGTCAAGCAAACAATCTTCAGACAACACTTTGAACTCTCACCTATTTTCTAATTTGATTTGTTGATTCATGGGAAGTTTATAAATAATTTAAATAATTTTTAGCTGTGAAAGGTCTATATATATATATAATATATTTGGATATCATTGGATTTCTCTTTGCTATTACTATTACTGTTCTCTTAGTGACCATAATTATGGACTATTCTCCCTGGAGGTCGTATTGAAAGATTTTTATATTATAAGAAAATTTGAACATTTGCACTGTAAAGCAACTAAATACTTTACTTGAACCAAGTATTTCCATTTTTATTTTCTTGTACTCCATCAGGCTACAGTTCATAATGTTTGTGCTGTGTGTAAACTCCATGACATTTATTTTGCAGCAACTCCCACTGGTTAATTAGAAAATTAAGATTTTACATTTAATACATTGGATCGTTAGGGTACATAAAGCTGTTAAAATCCATGCTGTTTACGCAATAATGCTTTGGTGTTAACAGTCAAATAACACAACTCTCTGAATCATAAACTTTAAATGTTGCTGCTTCAAATATACTTGCCAATACAACATGTACTTTGAGGAAAAGGCAGGATTTTCTCTTATTGGGGAATCTACATTTACTCCAAAATCAAACAAAAAAATTCATCTTATTTATTTAACAAGTCCATCATCGAGAATAACCGTGAGGTGCTTAAAATGCATTATTGATACTGGATTATTGAGCTATCAGGGTGAGGTAGATGAATCCATTACAATGGTCTTTGGTTGTGATAGTGTAAGAGGTGAAATTACGCTGACCTGCCTTTAATACCTAAGGTAACCTCAGCAGCTCCAGCTTTATCATAATTTTGTATCCATACTCTATTTCTGTATGTTAAAGCACAATGTCAGTTTAATACAGAACAGCCCCTTTGTGTTTTCATGAGTGATAACGCTGTTCTTTAATGCAAAAAAACAAATTGAGAAACATTTTGACGGTTCATCTGCATCACAGTGGCAAGACGGCAAAACTGAAATGCAGTTGTTGTAACACATTGTTGGTGTGTTTGCTCAGGTACAATGCATGCACCATCAGCAATGAATGTTTGTATAGAAAGAGAGGGAGAGAGCGAGAGAGAGAGAGAGAGAGAGAGGGTGAGGGAGTTATCTGTTCACACAATACATAGTCACTCAGGCAAGGCTTATAGATTCAGGGAAATGGATTCCATGTCAGGATATCACACTTACCAAACCTTTAGAGTGTGGCACCTTGTATCCAGGCCTGACTTGACGTTGACACAAATACTCTCTGGCCCATATAAAATCACCTCCACAGACACTGTTTTACAGACGACCCGTGACAACAAAAGAGCGTCGGAGAGGTCAATTAATTAGATCCTGCGTAATAAAATCAGCTGGATGAGAGAGCCGTGAGCAACATGTCTGGAAGTCTAAGTTAACAACCAAGCTTTATGACCTTGATACTGATCCAATATGCCTCCACGTTGGTAGTGTAAATACAATTAAGTATGACTGCGCAATTAAGCAAAACCTTTAAAAGTGTTTTGATTTGGATGTTGTGAAAGGATTGGGAAAATACTGCTCTGTACAAAGTTTTGAGATCGCAAACTTGAAGGTGACAGCGTTAATTAATGTTTTACAAGATTTCACAGGTGTAATTTATTGCACTCGGAAATGAGCAGGCCATCGTAAATGCGAGAGGCAAGTGTGGAGCCACCTATTGATGAGAGGACGGAGCGGTTACAGCAGCAACAAACGGAACCAGATTTGGATTTTATTGCAGCGTCTCCTCACAGCTGAGCGTGGTAATTTAGCAAGGCACGGCTTTAAATTGCACCTCAGTTACAGCGTTTAAATGGTTACCCATTGAGATACAGTACCGCTCTGTGGTATAATGTAATTCAAGC
The DNA here is from genome assembly GCA_034769265.1 of Remorina albescens. Taxonomy (NCBI): domain Eukaryota; kingdom Metazoa; phylum Chordata; class Actinopteri; order Carangiformes; family Echeneidae; genus Remorina; species Remorina albescens. Next base: position 5,991,612 of record CM068480.1, read on the forward strand.
ACAGTGATCTGAGTGCAACAGTGGGATGTACTGCTGCTCTCTGCCCATGAGTTTACCTGCTCGGTTTAATACAGGTGACTGTGTGAAGCACTTCTTGTAGAATCGTTTTAATGACCGTGTTGCTTTACAATAGCACATTCCAGAGTTCAATAAAGAGGAATCCTGTAAATTAACCTTTCTACCTAACTTTCTACTGAACGCCATTAAGTTCTGCTTTTTTTGCTCCAAAGGTGTATCGATGCAATTCAACATATTCTCTGATGTTTCCGTGTGTGTTATTCTGACAGTGTTGCCACAACACACTGTTGAAGAAGCAAACCACACTGGCGTTATATTCCTTCTTTAGTTTTATGAGCCATTCACAAAGGCAAGGTGATATAAGGGCTGTTGAACCCTTCAGAGTAGAGTAAAGAGTATAATATGTAAACAAAGCTGCTCATAGGCACACTGATTTACAGTGCTCCCTCCCTACCTAAGAGCACAAGTCTTGCTCCCTGCTGAATTGGTTGTGCCGCTTTAGTGACAGTATGAGCTCTGATGCATTTTACCCCTCACCAGTTTTTATGGCAACTTCTCAACTTCTGACTCAGTACGATTTCACTGGAAAGTATGCAGATCTTTTTTTTTTTTTTTAGCCGCACATGTACACAAACAAGGAGCATCCACCCTCCCCACCAGGAAAAGCACTTCTGTTGTCAGAGATCAAGCATATCCTCAGACTCTTGATATGCCATCTGTATCTTCACCCCTCCTTGAGATTAAGTAAGGTGGGGTAACCAAGCCGCGAAAGGTTTTTAACATCTGTGCTGGGCTGCTGTAAGTGATACTGAGGAGTTATAATTAAAGGTTCCGACTGAGGGAACAGTGTTTAATGTGGAGCACCCCTCTGCTATCCATCTGAAGTAATGGGGTGCAATGCAAGCACCCGACTGCCACTCCCCAGGCCCCCGTCTCACTCTCTCATCTTTACCCCACCTCTGATGGATAGGGAGGACCGGCGGCCAACTCCACAACGACTTCGAATGATAGCATAACACAGAACTCCCCCCCCCCCCCCCACCTCGCTTTTGGCTTTATTCTCATTTAGCTGGCATTGTGCTGCATGTTACCGTAATGTGAATTATAGCTGGAGGAGTGACTGATTCCAGATTGCCCTGCAACTTAATTGAGAGAGTGTGAACGTGATGAGGGCGATCTGAAACGAGTGCGAGTGACAAATATCTCAGGAGGTGTCTTTCAAGCAGCTTGACCTTTTCCAATGATAGTGAGAGAAAAATAAACGTCATGGCGCCGGATAAATCAAGCGCAGATCATTTGCATTAACATAAAGACGTACTCTGAGGTTTGATGGAGCCTGGAGATGAAGTCTGTGATAAACACAAGCTCTTATATGAACATAATGCACCCCAATGATGCACATATTAACCTGCAAGCTATAGTGATAGGCTGATAGGTGATTACAATCAAACATTTACTGGCATGACAACAGATGTAGCATTCAGGCTTTGTTTAGTGTTTTGAGTTTTTACATGGGTGTACATGCCAGTGTTAAGCTGAGGCCGGAGATATCTTGCATGCTTCATGCTGTTTTCATGTTTCTGCTCTTATTTCTCTTATTGAGAGCAGGTTGACTTCCTTCAATTGCCTCAAACACTGTCCCTCATTTTTCATGTCTGTGCTAGAAAATCAGTTGTGACAGGTAAATTCTGACTGTACAGAGAATCTAGCCTCAGTCATTAGACTTAATATTATGTTTCTTTGGCAATCCCTCTTCATTTTTGGGCCTCATTGACTATTTTTCTTTATAAGATATTAAGTATTCAAACCTCATTTACATCCTTATTTTTCAATTTGCTGCCGCAGTAGTTTAATTTATTCCATATAATTTCTTTTTCTGAGAGGGACATTAATCATTGCCTGTTCCTTTTAGTGCCTCTGGGAATTTTTTTTTTTTTTAAATCAATAAAATAAAGGCTCTTCCTTTGCTGAATATGATAAAACATTTTGCCAAGGGATATCAGTGTCCTAGCCAGCCAGCTTCCTCCTTCTTGTTTTATTCATTTTATATTCCAGGCTTGTTTATACATCTCGCCACCTAATGCATGTTCTTGTCATACACATATACAGTACACAGAGAGAGAGGTCAATCCATTCAGCACAAAAGAAAAGGGGTGAAAGTGCAGCCAGTCGTTTTATCATTCCCAGCGAGTGGCCTTCCCCTTGATCATCTTCATAAGACGTCGTGTGATTTTTTTTTATTTTTCATTTTTAATAGCTGATGTGGGATAGTCAAGTGTGAAGAAGGGGGAGGTTGTTATAGAAATTTAACTATCCTTTACAAATTGATTCACACTTCACCAGCGCACAAGGTCCAGTAGGTAAATTACCAGGAGGACACAATCCTAATTCTCTGCCTCCATGGCATTACTGCTCTGTCCGGAGATGATCACAGCATTAGTGGCTGTAGACTGTTGTAGGACCATACTTGCCTCAGATATTCTGAAATTTGTGTGTGATTACATCTCGGAGATGGACACTTGAGGGATATTTCAAAACTTGCGTAACTGTTACATGATGGCTGTGATAGTTAATCAGCTCACACTGATGTCTCATCTAACAGGATAGATCACTGTCACTTACCAAAAGATAAAATAAAATTAAGTAAAAAAATAATCATGACTTCACAGAATGTCGAAAGCGACAGATAGTTAAGACTGAAGTTTTAAAAGTGGGCAGTTAAATGGACAGTGAGAGTCTTACTTTAAATGGTGACCCCCCCCACAGCCAAACTGCTCATTACTAAAGGGCGTTAATCTATATTAAATCATTATAAAAATGGTCGTCCAAAAGAGTTCAAGTCAGCATTTTTCCAAACATCTACTCCTAATGACATCATTCTTCTGCTGTCATTAAGGATATTAAAAATTCATTAAGAAGAAAAGTACTGCTGAGTGGTAACAAATCAGTGAGCATTTCCCCTTCAAGACTTAAAGACTAAAGAGTATGGCAAAGTTTGCGGTCTATTTTTACATGACATCACGTGGCTCCGTTTTAATGTCATCAACTTTCTCAAACAGACTATAATTCAACTTGTTAAGCAAGAAACCTTATCAGTCTTTGACACTAACCCAACTTATGAAAACCAATGGCTATATCATAATAAACTCAAAGCCAGATGAAAAAGATAGGTCTTCAGTAACCTTTCTTGCCAATCTAATAATCTAGAGTTTAAAGAGTTTGAGGGGTATAAAGACAGGCGAGGCGGGTCACCGGCACTTTAATGGGAAACATATGGAACATTTAAAAGACTGGGGGAGGACCTCAGTGACTTGACAGGAGCATAAAATGAAAGAAGATCTCTAATGTAGGGAGTAGTCAGGTCATTTAAAGCTTTATGAACAAGTCAGACTCGTATTTGAGATAAGATGAGTCCAGCAAAGATTTTTGAATGAAAATTCAAATTTCTGAATAAATAAATCACAAAACCAACTGAGAGATAAATTCTGCAACAATTATGCATTTAATAAGGAAATAATTAGACCTTCCTTGCTGACTTGTGTAGTTATCTACCAACTTTACTTCAATAATATTGTATCATAAATGGTGAACAAAAAAACTAAAATACATGAAGTTCAATCATCTGATTCTTTTTATATGAAATCTTTCAGAAAACAATTAAAAGCATCTTCGCTACTTTTAGAAAGTGGGTTGAGCCACAGCCATGCAAGGATTGTTCACATTCTTCCCTGCTTTGCGGTGTTTTATAAGCTAATACCTGCCCATAATGTGTTTGTACTTTTACATCTCGCAGTACTTAACATTTGCACTCCATTTTGTCGGTCAGGGCCCAGTGAGTATGTACAACAATTTCATTTATGCTATAGGGTTCTCTTAGCATTTTAATGGTTTCAACTGAATACACATCTCGTTGGATATATACTGTATACACACTACGCTGCATTTTATCGATGTAAGCCTATGTTCTGTGCCACCACGGCCCATTGCTCTATCAAGTTTGCTATCAAGATGCTGAAGCCTCTGGTAGCCTGTCCAATTCATCTGAGTAAAACAAGTGAAGTCTTCAACCCCCCCCCCCCCCAACACATTGCACTCACCCAGAGGTTTGTACAGTGAAGTCTCCCCCACAGTGCAGCTGTTTTGCATGACGATTTGTACATTTCAGATCTTCGCAACTTAGTGATTTCAGTATCCATGACAGCACTGACTCACAACGTTATCAGCACAAAACATATAACAAATTGCATCAAAAGAAGAAACTAAATTCTGCATCATGTTGACATATTTCTGACACATTTATGTATTAAATACTGTTTGATTTAACCTCACAGAGTCACTGCTATGAACCCAAATTCCTTTCGTCTCATTTTATTATCTTAAAGCCATTTTTTGTTATTATCTGAACTGCTGGACTGCTCATTTTGGTTAAAAAATGTCAAAACACAGTCCAACGTTATCTGAATATTTTGCTGAAGAACAACAGCAACTGAAAGATAAGAAGCATTTTTTGTCGTCTTTTGCTTGTTCTTTTTTTCTTTTTTTTTTTGTGCTTAAAAGACAACCAACTCTTTTATTCTACTCCTCTGTTGGACAAAAATGTTTCAGCTCTAATTAGCTCCACCTCCAACTCTGAATAAATGTGTTAAAATGGAAGGCATTATGTACCTATAGGTGGTGCTGCAGAAACACGACTCTCCTGACATTTCTCAATCCTTTAATATACAAAGCCCTCCTATTCACAGGCAGGATTCAGATATTATCCAACTGTGGACCTTCACTTGCTCAGTCTGTATCTGAAGTTACAAGTGGTGCCACTTGTCTGCCCTGGCAGGTATTTATTCCAGACAAACTACTGCAAATATAAAACCCATCACTTCCTGGTAGACCTGCACACCAAGTGTTTTCATGAAGAATTAGATGATCCATCCAAAAGAATGGATAAAAAAAAAATAGAAGAAAACACAGTAGAAAAGGGTTATTTTATGCCACCCCCTACCACACCTCCTTCATACTGATCAACATTAGTTTAGGCCATATGAAATGAGAGAGGGAGTGGTAATGACAGAGTGAGATGGCATAGACTGCTCTGCTCAGTAGGACACACATGGACAGTAGAGACGGCGGCGGTTGGGCACAGGAGTAATAACGCTGATGAGATCTTAGCAGGGCGATCTGATTCCAGTGTGAATTAGAGTTAAAGAGAGCTCCCTGCCGGGCTCATACTTAGGACAATCTCTTTCGCTACCAGACATTCATTGTTAATATGACATTCCCCGGGATCCTGGCTAATAACAATCTCAGAGGGAGGGGTCTTTGATGACTGTTAGGAAAAAAAAAACCAAAAAAACAACACAGTCATTCTGCCTTTTGCTTAATGTTTATCTCTCGGGAATTGCACAGTGGCATGGCACACAGCGATACGATCTGTTTTAATTCTCTTTCTGGTCTGTTTACACTCAAAGGAAGAGCTAAGAAATCAGGAGGGTTGGAGGGGGTGGGTGGGGTTGAAGGAGGGATGGGGAGGGGGTAGCATGGGGGGGTGGGAGCTCTTCAGCAGACACACCCTACAGCAGCTAATGCTTCAAAGCCATTATATTCTGATTGGAAATCTAATAAACAAATCATCTATCTTAATGTGAGTCTACACCAAGCATTAGGGGGGTTAGAGCCACTTCTGCCTTAAATCTGACATGAATGCACATACAGTAGGCAGATAACAACGAGCTCCGACTTACATCCTCACTATTCTGGCAAGTTTTCTAATTAAGGCCTCTGGGATATTCCGAGATTTTCCCATTTCTTTCTCTTCACAAATTAAGTAAATATATTATTGAATCACATTATCTGTTTTTGCTTCAGACCCATTACTCACACAGAACAATCTGTAATGATAGTCTATCATCAACGTGGTGGATCGTGTTGCACCATTGATTATAATCCTCCAAACAGATTTTATGCTTATGAGAAATCACCCTAAGAGCAGTCTGCATCGGATTTCCCCCTTATCTGCTTCATGCAATTATATATTTTGGTCCAATACAGATAAAAATGTATTACTGATCGATGTGTGCTGCACACACACACAGACACATAGACCTGCATGGCTATCTTCTTAGCTTTCTCTACTGTCTGTAGTGGGACAAACAATACGGTAGAGTTGAAAATCCATCAGAGTTGACAGGTCCATTACACCCCAACATCAAACTGCTTTTAGTGGTCTCAACCCTTTTGTCCACTATGTCCCACTTGAGGTATTACATGCAACTTGAAATATTACAGAGAATAACTTATCTGGAGCAAACCCCGTGTGAACTTCTGATCTCAATTCTGTTTGTTACTGGTTTCAACAAGAGATAATCTAACAACTGCACCAGATTAAAAGGGGGGGGATGCAACTTTGTAAAATTAGATATTCAGCGAGTAATAACCAGTTGTATTAAGGACACTTCATCACACATTCTGTTAAAGTGCCAAATTTGAATTTACAATGAGAAATACCCATGACATTCATTATGAGAGACTGTTTGTTATTGTTGCATAAGGGAAAGAGCCACTAAATCAGCTCCCACAGGACAACTGCTTCACCAGGTCGCACACTGCTCTGCTCACCCTTTGATACGTCTGGCTGTAAATTCTTTGTGCTGCTCATCTGTTCGTGGTGAGACAGTCTGCTTAAATACAGGATTGGACATTTAAATGATTTCACTTGTGACAGGCCTGCTGTGACAGAATAACAGATTCTGCTGAACAAATAGGCCGTGGAGGCTGCTGGGGTCCCAGGAGTCAGCCCCGAGCCCTCAGGCTCTGTTTTGTTAAGGACTTGTTTCAGTATGGCAGCACTACTGGAAACATATTGGCCTTGTTACATTGAATGAAATGCTAATTCTCACAGACTGCCTGGACTGTGGGTCTCTTTGTGTGTGTGTGGTCACAAATGTTACATGTATGCATAAGGAAGGCTTGAATCCATAAAATTTACTCATCAATAAAAAAAAAAAAAAAATCATGATGAACCACATAGTTGAAAATGCCATTTAAAAACAGTTACAACTAGAAAACACTGACAGGATTTGGTAAGATGTTAACTGTCCTTGAACATTTAAATTAAGATTTTATAATTCATCCATTCACTTCATACTGGCCTTGAATTAAAATTACTCATGCCTCATATTTTAAGTGTGAGTGGTTCTGCTTGTCCTTTGACAGCCTGCATAGGTGGGAGTCCCTGAAGGTATTATAAGTTTATGATGGCATGATGAGGGGTAGGCCAGCCAGCGTCTGCTTAAAAAGCCAACCCAAGCTCTTTCTGAACTTACCTTTCTTTGTGTGGGGAATTGGACAAAAGCCATAGTTCCCTCTGGTCTGTCAAAGCTATTCTATAATCAACCAACCGTGGCCCTCCCCTTAAAGAATAGGAAGACATTATTCAGCTTCCTCCCTCTGATCTTGGGGCCACAACAAACCATGTAAGCCATGGCTGACTGGTTAAAGTAGAAAAAAAGAGGAACACAATGTCCTCCTGTCAGCGGCTGCAGATACAGAAGCCTATGAGCCAAGCACCACGTGACCCTTCGACCACCACCTCAACCCTCAACCATGGTGGCCACACCACTGAGCAGTGCCACACAGAGAGAGGACTTGAACCTAGACGCTCATAGCCTTCTCTAAGGTCAGATGTTGGGTTATTTCAAACTGCAGCTACAAGTGAAAGATGTTTCTTAATCAAAGCCGTTATCACACATTCAAGGGTCCTGTTGGCCTGCCTGTTGTCAATTCAGAAAGAATATCTCTCGTGAGAAGCTTGAAAAAGGTAAAACTGATGGGTGTGTTTTATCCGTGTGATCGGCAGATTGAAGCTAGCACGACGCTGGAAGCTGTGCTTGAGCTCATTTCCAGGACTAACTGAAATGTAGAGACTTAACACTCAGTCACAACATTTACTGGCTGGATGGTCTCAGTTTGCCAAACTGCATAAGGGGATTTTAAATTAAAGAGGAGGCAAAGTCTCAATGCTGCTGTTCTCACGAGGACTGCCATATCAGAAAAAAGAAGAAGAAGTGGATGTTAATTCTGTAACATTTTTATTTAGCAGTAGATAATCCAGCATGGGCACATTATAAAGAGAAAAAAATATTTTATCGTGAATAGTACAAGTGTTTAAACAAACCGCAGGACTCAAATATAAAACATATTATACATAAAATGCAATTCAGGAGTTTTTGACAGCCAGAAAAAAATCAGGGCTGTAAATTACTAGCATGAATACATTGTTTTTTTAAATAACTGGTGCTATATTGCAATCCATGTGGAAAAAACATATAGATCGTTTTTCCATAACCAAATAAAATCCTTATTTTCCTCGTCCTTACAAGCCAAACTGAAACCACTTCAAGAACTGTTATTATTCCACTGAGCAACGTTGATTTTATAAGTGTACTGCCAATGATCATGGTGTGAGGCACTGAATGTTAAATAGGTAAAGAGCCCCGTGGCAGAGGCATTGGCCCCCTGTTACCACTTAGCCCTATTTGGCTGGCCTCACTCACACTAATAATTAAGACCCCCTACTGTGAATATAAATGGCCCCTCAATCAATAGTGATAGAAAGAAATAAAGAGAGAAAGACATGAAGACCATAGGCATATCTCAGGGGCAAACATGATAGCTTTATGAAAGGAGCAGCTTGAAAGCGGCTTTTACTCTGACAAGGGAGCTAACGTTGTAATTGTCCCTCGGGGGACCTGAAGCTCTTGTTATTAGAAAACAATTTCTCCCTCTAGGCCACCTCTTCTTCGGCCTGGGGGCAACACTGATTCCCCACGTTTCACTCCTCCATCCTGCTATCCTGCTCTAGCCTCGTGTCTGATGAATAAATGATGCTAAAAGTTGGAAGGTTGTGATTCCATTTCATATTTTTCACAAGGCAGCTAAGTAATAATCAATAGCTCAGGATTAGAAAAAGGCTCCTTTGCACTGTGTATGAACCCATTGCTACAGTACAACCGAGAGAGTCACATAAGATTACGCAGCACTATTCCTCGAAGAGGAGAGGATTGAAGTCTAATGTGCATTAAACAACCTGGTTGAGGAATGGCAGTGGATTTGCCGTGCTGTCTTTGTTGGTCTGTCTCTGGCTTCCTTTGTTCTGGTTCCACCTTTGTGTAATTTACACTATCCTGTGCCAAACATATATCATTTCAAAACTTTACCTCATTCCCTGGCTAATTTCAAAGGTTTATTTCCTGAAATGAATCCCCTTTGTCAAGTCCATTGATCCTTGCAAATCTAGAGCAATATCACTGTTTGTATAATAAATTGACCTGTAATGTAGATTAAGTTAACAGGAGGAGGGGGGGGTGAAGGGAAAAAAAAAGTGAAAAAATGCCCATTAACATTTTTGCCTTGTGAGTTTGTGTGGTTAATTTAAAACATTTAAGGCTGGAAATGAGCTTCTCCATCAAATGTCCCACTTCCATTTACATTTCTTGCATACAAGTCAATTTGTGGCTGCCCCACACCATAAATCATTGCCACGGGAATGCTGTGTCGGTACCTCTAGACATTACCCTGGCGCATGGTACTTAAAAAAAGCAATTTAGAACTCCATTTGCTCAAAAAACAGTGTGCTTTCAGCAGACTCACCCTTCTCCCAGTGAAATGAAGATTAAACAGCATTGCCTAAAAGGGTTTTATTGTATATGAACGTCTTGCAATTGTTCTAGTCGTCTTTATTCTATTTTTTTGCGTGATGCATGTGTATAAATTGGTCGAATATATTAATATTATTGCGTTATTCCTGCAGTTTATTACACACGTTCAAGGTATTTACAAATTGATAAATGTACATTTGTGGTTTTTCCTTTTTAGTTATGATTTTTTGGTATCTTGCTCAACCTCTGTGTTACCAACCCCACTCTTTGCCCTAAAGAGCTGCAGCACCCTGGCAGAGAGAAAGTAGAAATAAACCCACGGGTCTGTTTACTGTGCTTCCATTCACCATCAATAACGGGCTGATAAAAGAGATGCTATCCGACCAACCAGAAAGCAGTGGTCAGTAAAATAGGTACAATATTGTGTCACGTATCAGGAAATAATTGATGACCCCCTTCACAGAGATCTCAAACGGGGCATTGGGAAATCATTTTCAATCTATGGCTTAGCAGATGAAACAAATGCTCCCGGCTTGCTTTGTCAATTCTCACTCCTTAGGGTCAAACAAACAGCTTTTCCAGGGCCAGCTCAGAGGCTAGTGTATAGGCAGCCAAGCTGAAAATGTCCCTTGTCCTCCACAAAATGATACAACGGAGCATTTCATATACCAACAGTTTGTTATTTGTCATTGACAAAGTTATAATAAGAGGGGCCTTCATATTCATTGACCAGGTGACCCTTACATTCCCAAAGCCTCCAGCTTCATCCACACAGACTCCCTGATTCATGTCTCCACTCTGCTCTTGTTAATGTCCTGGTCAACTGTTCAAGACAAAGAGAAAAGGATGCAAAAAAAAAAAAAAACTACCCCAAAACAAACAAACAAACAAATCGCCCCCCCCCCCCAAAAAAAAACCCAGCAGCTAAGAGAAGAGCAGGCTTGTGTTAATGAGAGATAATATCATGAGTTTGCACAAATAGACATATCGCATGGTGGATCAGTGAGCATACATGTATTCATTTACAGACTATTTCTTAGTCTATGAAAATAGTTGCCGATTAATTTCCAGTTAAGTAATTTTTCTGTCTACAGCTTTAGTTATTAATATAACAAATTAAGTTATTAAGTTATTGTTCCCACAATAACTCAGAGTTTGATGACCAGCCCAAAAAGACATCTGAGGAGGTCACCTTCTCAAGAGAAACTCTCTTAGACATTTTCACCATTTTTTGGAGCCAAATAATTAACTGAGAAAAAAATCCCTGTCATATTAATTTATAATAAAAAAAGCTCAACACACAGCTCTACATGCACTGAGACAAAAGAAAGTCAAATGTTGTCCATTTGTCCGGAAATGCCATTTTGTGTTTTAATGGTCTAATTGTGTTTTTACCACACATGTAGTTGTCTACTCTGCAACTCCTGACTGATTAGTTTAGCTTCAGTGCTACCAGGGGCCAAACAATAGAGACTATGGCAGAAATATTCACACAGCCCCCACAAAGGACACAGCTCGAGTAATGCTCTATCGCTGTGCCAATAGCTAATGAATCAATAAATTAAAATATTTACAATTATTTGTTGTTGGAGGTTGCTGTAATTATTTCTTGATGGAGTGTGTCTAAACACACCAATCAAAACTGATGTTCTAAATTAATCTAAAGAGATGCAGAGATGACAGAGATTGTTCAGTTTTATTCTTACGTCATCATAAATGTAAAATTTAATTGATTGACATATTGCATTTCAAAATTAAAGCTGAAATTTGTGTGACAGGAATCATCCAATGACGCTTGATATGAAGTGAAGATATGAAGGATGACCATTATAACCCGTCTGAAATAGAAGCAAATGGATGTTAATTTAGGGACTCAATACTTTCAGCGGAGTTGTCTATTCCCAGATTACAAGCAGAGAAACTTTTCAAACACATCCTGCTGTGGTGCAGAATTCCTCGTCAACCATTCAGGGAACGTTTTCTATCTCTTCAGCTGGCTCGTCCCTGGCCGTGGGGTGGAATCGACCTGCCACGCACATGGGAGCCCCACATTTTCCACACTTCTGTCTCCACAGGCCTCCTGCTCGCCTCTGTGAAACCAACAGTTTATTCTCTACCAGCAGGGCCGGGAGCACGCTCTGGAGGGGGGCGCATAGTACGGCCTTGCCAAGACAATGGGGCCATATGGGGAACAGAAGGATCTCCCGCTCGCCTTTTCAGCGCACAACAAACGGCGTAGCATATTATGCGTGGCAGCGGTCACTTTAAGGTTACAGTTTTTAGCATAACAACTGATGAAGAAGGGAAAGTGATTTTCTTCCTATTTAGGGCTATTATTAGCGCGACGTAAGGGAGTGAGATTTATGGGCTTTGAACAAAACCTTTCTTGGTCAACATACTGACAAAGGCTTAGGGAGGGATAATGGTCCAACATCATGTTCATTAAATCAACATCACGTCAAAGGAGTCTGCTCTGTTGATTTGTGTGTGCTGCTCTTATGACTCCTGGGCCATATGATGTCTGATTATTCCTTCTTTAAATGCAGATTTGACATGCAAAAGAAACCTAAAAAAAACCAACCTGAGCTAAGAAAAAAAGAAACAACAAAAACAAACAAACAAAAAAAAAACAACAACAACACATGTATGTGTCAATTTATCTTGTCAACAAACCCAGGAGACACAAATGTCAGCATGTGCAAACATAAATGAGACGGCGCTGACGTCACATGCAGGGCGCTGCAAAAATGATGCAGTTATAAATGTCTGAACATCTTGTGTGTTGATTGGAGCATCGCGGATCTTGTGATGGTAGACTGCAGATCCAATCCATTCCTGCTGTATGGCATCTTCACACACAGTCAGCAAAGCAGGGAAAATCATATGGTGAGGTGTTGCTTGATCTACGACAAGTGTATCAATGCCAAGAGACTCGCTTTTTTTTTTCCCCTTCTCCCTCTCTCTCTGAGAGGATGCTTTAAATATCCTCTTCAGTGAACGCCTGGATTCTCCTGAGATAGTGTGAAAACTTTAATGAATTCAGCTGCAGACGTTTAGTCATTTTCTTTTACTCACAATAGCACGTTCGCTTGTCTTTTTGTTTTTAAAAATAATTTGAAAGTTGCAAAAGATATGCTCTTGAAATTATTATTAGTACCTGTGGTGTCAATAATTATTGGCCTATCTGCATGTAATGAATTGACTATCCTCATAATCTGACTCATAATGGCTTTAGGACACCAAAGGGTCCTCTAAAGAAGATGAGAGCCTATTGATCCACAAGATAAATGCTCTTTAGGATGTTAATAGTCTAATTTGCTTTAATGATTTCTCCTAGCACTTCCCCAGTCAAGGACAGGATAATATACACTTAAGAAGGCATTCCAAGCAGAAGCACAGCAACTGGACGTTTCCTGCATAAAAATGTAGGGCATTCGAGTCGACTGTTTGAAATTGATGATCAACCCCGCCATTAGTTTGTCTTTATTTGCTTCCTTCCGGGGTAATTATCATGGATTAATGCTTTTCTGGAGTGTCGTGCAAAATAACATTAGCGGTATCCATTTCCAGAATCACCTGCCCAGGCCTAATAAGCAGAATAATAATACCTTCAGTTTTTTCCTTCAATGTGGCACTTAACACATGGTCTCTGGGATTAGATGGCTGGTGCATTATTTAATGAATTAGCTGTCAATTACCAAACACAAATTATCCTAAAGATGCCGGTGACATGTATTGTAATTGTTAATTATTTTATTGAGGGAACCACACCTTTCTTTTGATCTTTACATCTCTTGATAGAATTTAATTTTAAATACCGAATCATGCTGTTTGTTTTTCCCCCATTTCTGCATATTCTTATTAGTAATTCTGTGCTACTCTATAAGCGGCATTTTTGGATTTTAGCCGACCACCAGAGCAAAATTTAATCTCAGACAAAGGCAGTGCAGTATGAAGCACCAGAGACAAGATGAGCTATTGCTTTAGCAGTTTCAGGCATAAATGACATTGACTTCTGGGAGATGGAACTCTTTAACATGCTCTGCACCAACTGAGTCACATCTGCCGTTGACAAACAGCTAAGGAGTAACCTGAGTCTATGTTCTCTTTACTGGCAATTTTTACATTTTATCATTGAAGTCAATGAGCCAATCTGCAATTTACGCCGTGGAGAGTGGGATGAGTGTATTCAGAACCCGGTCACACACCCAATCTCCTACTAAAGAGCAGCGATAATGTAATAATGCCTCACTGATGTGCCAGGCAGTAATGGTGCTGAACATCTCCCATTCATCCAACACTACCTGATCATTGCTTTAACGGAATAATACATTACGGCTGGAAATAGCTGTAAACCTCCAACTTTATCTTGGGAATGTGCACTCCTTTTTACCCCAGGAAACGTTCCTGTCCCTCGGTAATAAAAGGCAGAGCTATCAGGATGAAATGAAAAAGAGATTGAAACCCCTCTGTCTCTGACAGGCAATGCATAGATACACACAGAGTATGGCCTGCTTCTTATTTTGTAGCCTGAAGGCTGTTTATATTATTATAAAAATAGGTATTATGATCTTACACTTTCTCCCAGAAGAGAACAGGAAACACTAGAGATATCCCCTTTCCCCCCCCTTATGACTGTGAAGCAGGCCTGATTGACCGCTTTTTCCTCTCTGTTTCTTAGCCCTGTCAATTCTTCCTTTCTTGACAAATGACACTTAGCCATCTGTCAATAATGGCCCACGTAAATGTGCTTAAATGGGCCAGGGCACACCAATGTTATGGCTGTTCATCCTATTCAAATTACTTTCTGCCTTACATAATTACAGAAACCTGGTGTAAGAGGGCGGTTTAAGCACAGCAGCAGTATAATATGTGGAGGTGAAGGCAGAGATGTGTACAGTATGAGGCCGTGTTACTTCGGAATATAGAAACAGAAATGGCACACCGACCAAAGCGTCATGATAATTGAGAAAAGACAGAGGCGCAAGAAGGTGGCATCAGCCATTAACCTTATATCAGGCCATTTTGTAAATCAATGTCACTCACATATTAATAACAAGTGTAATCAAAGGAATTATGCAAATTTAATTTGATGACTCTTGCATTATGCAAATCTGCCAAATATAATGAATCCTGACACCTGACCAGTGCAGAACACAGCATGGGCGGTTTGTATTGTTAGGGACTGAGTGGTGACAGTATTTGGTGAAAGAGACTGAGATGAAAAGGGGAAAATGCACTGGAGATCACGATTTATATTATTGCCCCTGATAATAATGAGTCACTGATGTGTGATTCTGTTTGGTGTTCTGTATTCGGGTTGCTATTATTGCAATATAAGACATTTAGAGTACTGTGATTCCATATTCAAGCTACACTGGATGTTATTAAAAGGTCTTTGTGTAAATTTGTCTAGCGATTCAGAAAATGGTTCTGTAATGGATTGAACACACTCAAATACAAGAAGGAAAACAAATGACAAATGTCTGCCGCAGAAGCAATTTTCTGTGTATTGTATTAGTGACCGACATGTCTGCATGACCCACCGACTCCGACAACAACCACACAGACACACCGTTACAAGTGGTTCATAATAACAAGGGGACTCCTCGCATCGGATGCAGTCAGCTGGTTCACTATAACCAAATGTTACGGCGTAAAACAGCATGTCATGCTGCCATTTGACACGGTGAAATAAGATTAGATGAGATCCATTTCAAAGTGCAGGAAGTGTAGTGGTTGGCCTATACCAGCATACAATCTGCAATATACAAATACCAAGAGGCATACTGAGGCATGAACAGTGACACACTTAGAGAATAATCCTGCTTTCTGCTTTTAAGGGATGCTGCCACATTTAACAACATTTATACATCTTTTTCTCAAAGTAACTATGACTATATTGACTGAATTTATTCATTCTGTTTAATGTTGCTCTAATGTTTGTATCACCCAATCTGAGATGCTTCACAAAATGTGCAAAAACAAGTCTAAAATATTATTTATGAATGTTGATCCAAAAAATGATGGAGGGATGGATACGCCTAGATTAAAATGAATCTATTCTATCAGTAAATTGATCCAGGCTAAGATCACCAATACATCTGAGATGATTGGTTGACATGTTGATAAGTTTACTGACTGAAAAATTTACTGGCAACAATACCAACAATGAGTGAAGTAATTTTTTAATCACATATGCTAAAAATCTCTGCTGCTCAAACGTGAATGTTTGCTACAAAATGAGCATCTTTGGGGTTTGGACTGTTGGCTGGACAAAACTTGGGCTTTAGACCATTTTTCCATTTAACAAACTTTATAAATCAGTGGGCAGAGAAAATAACCATGATTGCTTGATAAGGACAATAACACATTAAACTACAGAAGAAAAACAAACTCAACTAAAGTTATTATAATTCTAAATAAGCTAAATCAAAAATCATAGCTTATTTGAGCCGACTAAAGAGCGCGTTTTGCTGGTCAGATGTCTCACTCAAATACTGTACAGTGGAATTTGTGAGCCTCAGATGGTGGGTGTTACTAAGGAGTCCTTTAGTGTGCACCACTCTAGGAGTAAAATGAGCTTCGATCTGTCCCAGAGGTAGCCCATCAAGAGGTGGGGAGGTTAGTTGGTCGTCACGGCCATCTAGACCCTGGCCTGTGAAAGCCTGCCAGAATCAATGCTAATTATGCTGCCATCTGCAAGGTGCCTGTGCTCGGTTGACACCTGTTCACTTCCAAGTGACGCACAGAAACTTCAATCAAGCCAGGAAACAAGGCGCTAACACAGCCAAGGAGGGAAGTGATTGGTAAAAGTAGTGACAGCGATGATGGTTGATGGATAACCGACGGTAGAAGATATTAATGCCATACAGCTGGACGACATACAAAGCCTTGGTGGAAAGCATCGAGTCTTCCATTGCCTTTGCGACAGAATGTAGTCCAACACATCTGATCACTGTTTCTAAGACGCTGCATGCAGTACATCCCAACTGAAAATGTCTAATTGACCCTTCCACTCTGTCAGCACAGTCGTTTTTCCTCCTGGAAATCCTACTCAGCCTATGTGTGTGATAAATGTCCCTGGGCTATAGCAACACTGTCCCTTTCCAGATAATTTATCATGCAGAGACAATCAGTCAAAGAACTTGATTAATATTTTCTGGGGGATCTTTTCAAATTTGGTGGTTGATCTAGCCAGCCACATTAGGCAGTGTTTGCAAGAGGAAACTAATAAACTAGGTTTGGCTATTTGCTCACTGAGACCAGGGGCCTGTCAATTCTTTGCCCCTTGAAAGAGATCTGCCATTAAGGTGACATGAGAAACAAATGAGGCCAATTTCTCCTCCAATGTCCCATCTGATATGTCAATAAAGGCCCAGCAGCCGCAGGATGCTCCGAGATGGATTTTTCCTTGCAGCTAGACAATCAGTGGAATACATCTAACTTTCCTCTGATAGGTGAATCACTCAGACAAAACCAATGGACTAGCGTTAAGTAGCAACAGCAGATCTGGTTTCAGACCAATATATGAATGAGATTTACTTCTGAAGTTTTTCTTTTCTATCTTAAAAGATAAGATAAGCCAGGCAATGCATTTGAATTATGTTTGTCTTTTGCTGGATATAAAACTAGAGCTGGACTAGACATCAACACCTCCCTTATGGCGAGGTATAGCAACAAAGGATTGTGTCCGTGCTCCTGTACAGTTATAGCTCGCATTAGGAGCTGCATGTGTACAAGGTTTGTCCAAAAAAGAAAAAAAACAAAACAAAACAAACTCTTATATAGCAGAGGCAGTTTCTGCTGGTGTCACGTGGCAGATGGATTGGCACAGCTAACCGATATTAAGGAGCTAAATCTTTACTGTCTGATTCAGAAAATGAATGACCCAGTCAGAGAAAAAGTTACTTTAAGTTGACCAGCTGTCAACCATACAGATCGGGATTTCTGTCTCTTTTGTTGCACCGGAAACAAATCTAGTTAGGGCAGAAAAATAAATAGCTATACTGCCAATATATCCTCCTAAAATAGCTTGCAAAATAACAGTGTGGATGGTTTTTTTAACAAGCTTCAGTCCAGGACTGACAAACAGGGATTAGAATAGATCACAGTTAGGAACAACATTACAGGCCTACGTGTGATTGTGATACTTATATGCAGAATTATAGCCTCATCTGCTGAGCCGCAGCATCGATAGGCATTCATTAAGTATGCAGCTCATAAAGTCAAATGTTTTTCAATAAATATCATGGGAACGAGGCTCGAGATACTCCACATTGAGAGACTTACAATGGCAGCATATGTTGAGGTGGATTGAGTCCTCAGGCTCCAATCTGGCTCTCTCTCACTTGGACTTAGAAGATAAATTACGTGGGCTATTTTTCTATTATGTTAATCAAAACACTCACCATATGCATTACTATTATTAGACTGGTAACAGAAGACATCCTGTTTTCAGTGTAATATTGTGAGACTGAGCTTTAATTGATCACAAACACGGTTTTAGGATAGTTGAAGATAATTCAACAGCTGGCCTTGTTTATATCTCTTGTTAACACATTATATATGTTTTATGGGGTGTCAATTCATGTTGCTTCATATTACAACAGCAGCCTATTTACAAGGATGCCTCAGTGTGTAATGAGAAACATAAATGACAGATAAGGTAATCTAGCTTGATTTTTGAAATAGCAAACACATCCATTCCAGTTGCTTTCCCAGAGTCATTTATTTGCTATTGTTGTGAGTGGAGGATGTGGTTTATGGGAGTTTAAGTACAACAAACAAAACATGTGGCGCGGGTCTAGCACTTGGAAGAGTCTGAGAATGTGCCCACCTGAGCCGTGCTAATTGTTTTCGAGATACACATAAGGTCTCAGGCACCATCTTAAATTCCAAGGTTGCACTTACGGCCTAGTGGACGTCCTTGACTGGAGCCAGACGCAGGTCTAGAGAGGGCCATTTGGCCAACAATGTCATTGTTATGGCCTTTGTCATCTCAATTAGCAGGCGGGTGCTAAAACACAGAGCTCTAAATGGTGGCATCAGTGTTAACCTGAGACACAACACACTGGCCATAAACCCCAGCACTTATGCCTACTGCTGACCATGCTGTTTGTCTCTCATTACCTTCCAGCAGCAAAACGGGCCCAGAGGTTACACTAATGACCCACTCTTTCACAAAGTTATTGCAACTCCTCCTGTTGTCAGTTGGAAGTATGAAACGAAACAATTAAGTTATTTTCCACACGCGAGGCCCGGCTGCTCAGCGCGATCTCTCAGCACTTTTTTGCTACTGCTTGGGTTAGGTGGTACAGTGAGCGTCTGAAAAGGAGGAAAGTCAGTTTATCATAAAGAATGCGTTTCTGCCTCCAGCAATAGGGGCTGATTAAATTAGGCCCATTTTAAGGTCAATGTATTTCTTTAATCAGCTGTCCCTTTTGATCATCTCTGGGAAAAGTGCTCCTCAAACTCAGCCCTCGGTAATTGGTCCTCCTCACTGGCTCACTGTCTGTACTCATATGTTCATGCTTTAATGTTCCCTGCGTTTTTCGGCACAGGCAGAGCACGTAATGCTGTGCATGTTTAACAGTCATTTCCATAAGTAAGTGCAATTTCTGTACAGTTTGTTCCTGTGTAATGAAGTGAAATCTTGTTTGTATTCCCCCTATTTCACAAGGAAACCCACTCAAGCAGCTACTGGGGAATTAAAGCGGCTAAAAATTAAAAACCGGGACTATCTTTAACTGAATGTCACACTATTAGGAAATAAAATCAATTACTTGCATACTAAGTAGTTCTGTTTTTGTTATTTCTGATTTTATATTCGGCGAGAGCTTTTTTCCCCTCATTGTTACTGTCTGAGTCTATAAGTGACCTTAACAAGAAAAAATGCAAATGATGTGCGAGAGAAAATGGCTAACATTTATTTATCCTCGCTGTTCCCTTGTCTTGTTGGTGTCATTAGAACAGTTCGCTGCGTCCCATTCTCTCCCATTATCTCTGCTATCAACGCAGCACAGCAAGATTCCAGCAGGGCTATAAATACTTCCCCTGGACCACATACGGCTAGCACATCATCTCCCAGACACAGCTTAATGATGGAAAAAAAAAATCTAATGTCTTTTTGCCCCCTTTCTTCTTCACATTCTCACAACACCATGGAAAAAAAAGTCAGCCAGCTTGCAGAAGTTACATACATTCAGCTTCAAAAACAAGAAGAAGAAGAAGAAAAAAAAAAAAAAGAAATACATTTGCACCTAAGTATCAGCGACATCTTAGAAGGTGTGAGAGGAAATGATAGATGTCTGTCTTGATCATCCACCGGCGCAGGTATTTGTCGATTGCACCAGGGTCACTGACGCTGGCTCCACAAATCCATTAGAGCGAGAATGCAAAAAGGACACTTTATCTGAATTCATTATAAATGGATCTATATCTTATGTTTAGGGCCAAGGACACGATTTGTATCACAATGCAAATATCTATCATTAAATGTTGACAGTTCATTTTTCCTGGCAAAGAAAGAAAAATGTTTTCTGTGCAGCATTCTTTCTGTGCTGCTCTCCTCCCCGATAAGGCACCACCAAAGAAGTTGAAGCTGATTTGTTGTTCAAATTGAATGGTTTGTCATAATTTTATAAGTGGAAAGTATCCAGTTTCATGATTTGCATGTATGGCAACATTACAGGTAAACAATATTGATAAATATCCCTAAATATAACCAGTTACATGAACATACAGCGAACCATACTGCTTGTCTGCATTTTATAATATTAGAAAAAACAATATCAAGAATCTGTCTGTTTCTTACTTCAATATGACCAACTGTAAATACGCTGCGAAATGAATAGATTGTAAATACAATGCATAACAAAGACAGAGTGGCGAAAAAGTGGGAAAATGCTTATGAAATCTAGCCTTCTGCATTAAACTGGCAGAAAATTTAAATTAGAGCTTGCTACTTGTGCATTCCCATCAAATTAACAGTAACCACATCCTGCCTCTCCTTCACACAAACTGACACGTCATCATTTTTGTGCACTCACAAACTTGTCGGCACTTTGTCCGACGGAGCTGAATTGCTGAGCACATGGCTGGGCATGTCAGTCAAAGAGCAAAGGGAGCATCCCGTTGTGTCGCTATCTAAATAATGGCTATAAAGCGTAGCTAACGGTGTCCTCTGAAACGTGCTCAGGTGGAAAGAACTAGACAAACAGAGACAGCCACCGCAGTGCTCCCTGACACAGAGGACAAAGTGAGGGCCTCATTTCCTCCCTCTAATCAGTGTTTACATCCACCCCAGTGCCAATGGCTGGTGACTGAGCAAGACGTGTATCAATCACTAAAGGCAACCTAGCTGGGGAGGATGTACTGATACACAAATTCAGACACAAACAGACACACATCAGCCTGGCAACAGGGAGAGCAACACTGCTTTCATCTCAACCACTTCCTCTTCTATTGTGTCCTCTCCCTCTCTCTCTCCCTCCTTCTCTCTCTCTCTCTCTCTCTCTCTCTCTCTCTCTCTCTCTCTCTAATGGGTGCAGAGAAATTACAGCTAATTAGGGATGTAAATGGTGGCAGAGAGTGTCTTCTAATTCTGCATTAAATTGTCTCTTACCTCAGCAGAAAAATTTATCAGTGGAGGCAATGTCAACTTTTACTGGGGTGGGTTATTTGCATTTCTACACACATTAATTCTGGGATGTGCAGCACCTACAGAGCCAAACTGAGGGCATGAACTGCTTCCCATCAGCCAGGAGGGCTTCACAGCGGATGTTATTGCTCTTCTTGGCCTGTAGTTTCCGAGCTAGTGAGCGCTTCTCACAAAATAAATGCCGCACAAGACACACTGGGTAGCATAGCAGGCAAAGACAAACACATGGAGAAATACATGTGCCAAATCTGCATGCTGCTGTCACTTACTTCCCTCCACAGATGTTTACAAGGTCACAGCGTGCCCATAAACCCTGAGCGAAATGCAGCACGACGTGTGGCGCAGAACCCCGGGTTAGGTGTCGTAGCTGAGCGCATTAATTATCTTTGCAGCCATTTCTTGAGGTGAGAGCAGCAGATTTGAAGCAAGGCCAACAGAAGTTGTCTACACGGACTGCAAAGTCAGAGGGCACGCCAGCAAACATGTGGTAGGTGCCAAGATGCAGGGTCTGAGAGCTGGGCACCAGGGACGAGAATGATTAGAGATTTATTACAGCTTTTCTGCAAAGTCATGCAGTCGGCCATATGCATCAATGACACAGAGGCTCTATGAGAGATCCCAACATGAGAGGAAATAGAGACGAACTTGGCACACATGCAACAACAATACATGGATTCAAACATATATATATAAAAAAACACAACTACAACTGAGTCCCATAGATTGTGTTTGCTTCATGGTCATTGATTGACCCCCAAGTGAAAGACCTCATCATTCTCTCAGCTGTTCCTACGTTTCATCCAGCTCAATCCATTTGCATTTAAGCACAACTCTGCTCGGCCTAATTAGGTCCATGGCTCCATTAGTCTACATTGTGATCAATCCATTCATCACTTCGCATGTTAGTTAAAAGACCATTTCTCTGATGCTGTCACTGCTCCCTGCCTATTACTTTTCTTTTTTTTTTTCTAGAAAGGAGAGTGAGGAGGATTATGGGTAAATGATATATAATATAATATAATAATGTAAAAGTTGTAAAAGGGTAGCTTCACACACATTTAACACAGAAATGAAATCAAGAGTAGACTAGAAAGCAAGAGAGAGTGAGCGAGTAAGAACGACAGAGAGAAAGAGGGGTGTTAATGATCCCTGCATTGAGAGACTTGGCTCACCCACTGGCATACTGGCACATATGGTCCACTGGCTCCAAACTTGCTGAGGTCTAAAACTCACATTACGCCTCAAAAAAGGCAGGCAACCAGGACCTCAACACAATGAAGCTAATTAATTCTCAGACATAATGAGACGTTATCATGTTTGATGTATAGTTTACGTGCTCTCAGGGTCCTCTTTGCTATTGGGGCAGTTTGTGAAAACTTGCGCTGACAAAGAAGAAACAATCAGCTAACGGTGGAGTCAGAGACTCGTTTAGGAGATAAAGTTGTCATGTCAAGCAATGTGAAAGTAACCTCAGCTTATGCTCACAGATTTGTTTATTTCATGTTGCTGTTGATTTTCAAATCTAGGTTGCTACAGAGGGCAGAAAATATAGCATCCTGGAAAGTGCTAAATTCATATCCACTGAGTTTTAGTACCGCTGCTGCTTCCTTGGTTGATTATATCCCATTGGTATTCACTTTACCATTGCCAGGTCACCACCACTTTATGTCTTCTGAAGACAAGTGCAGCGAGGATACCTCTCAGGATGGTTCAGTGTCTGGTACAGTCCCTGAAAGCAGAACTCATTTCCAGGCCAAGCTACTCCAAAGTCCCAGCAGGGAGACATGAAGCAATCTCAGGCCTGTGATGCCCTCCCACAGTACCTGCTGCCCTTTCACTCCCACATCCTTCCCTTTTATCGAGAATCTATTTTCCCTCTCCCCTCCTGGAAGGTAACTCCATCTGAAATTTACATCTCCCCTCTCTCTCTCTCTCTCTCTCTCTCTCTCTCGCTCCAGTTTCCTCTTCCCATGATGGATGAGCTCCACTCTGGGGTGTCTCTGCCTGTCCATCATGCCCTGCGATTAGGAATTAAAAATTGCAAATGTTTCACAATAGCCACCCCCATTTTTTTCCAGCCAACCCCCTCCCCAGTCTCTGCCACAACCCCGCCTCTCGTCCAACCACACCTGCCCCACCATCAACCACAGCCATAACCCAAAGTCTCATTGCCGCCCCATCAACACCACATCCGTATTCAGCCTAAGACACTATCCCCAATTCAGATGCACCAAACACCTACATTCGTCTAAGTGGGAAAAAAAACATAATTTATTTTGTACTTCCCAGATAATTTACTTTTTTTTCCCTTTCCTTTCTACAGGAATTCTCCATTTCCCTATAAAATGAAAATTCATCTAGAATTACATCTTATGTCATCATTATGTTTATTAAGCGTGGATGATGTATATGAACAGCGCTGGCTTGCCGCTGAGTGCTTAATGATGCATAAGATTAAGCCGAGGCTCTCAGCTGCGCTGTGACTCCCCTCTGGTACCCATACTGCCGAGGCATGCTGGGAGTACAAGCTCCAAACGGCCATCAGGTGAAAGGAACTAACATCTCTCTTTTTGTCTGTGTGTGAGTGAGACTGAAGGCGTGTGTATGTGCTTATGTGTTGTGCGCACACATGCTGAATGGGAGCGTGTTTCTTCCTGCACACATGTAAGAGCTGTAGAGGAATGGTACACTATCACCATGCTTTATAGCATCTGTCCTGCTATATTAGAAATAACTTGCTTTTGCCTTACTCACTGTGCCACAATCATGCTGTTTTCTCTCTTTCATCCCTTCCTTCTTTTCCCTGCCCCCTGATCCATCCCCTGGACCCCTTCTCTCTACGTCCTTCCTCCCTTCATTTCTCTTCTCCCCTTCTCTCTGCTACACCACTGTTTTGTCGCAGCAGTCTATGACAAAAACATTATCCTTCTGCTGCTAAACAATCCAATAAACCTCTCCACAGGGAGGAAGTTAACCTCTTGTCTGTTCGACTGATGCCTTCCAGACCACGTGACGGCTGCCACAGTAAATTCAAATCATTAGTCTCCTTGCTCCCCCATCAGAGGAAAAAAACTTCTATTAGTAATGGAGACCTCGTAAGAGACCTTCCGCAGAGAGCACTGCCTTCCCAATTCCCAGTGGAGAAATCCCGAGCAAAAAACTAATTCTACTTTTAATAATCTGTCATCAAGACCAGAGGCAGTCATAAATTATGTGGGGACCATGTGCGAGAGCAAGCCACAAGAGGGAAATCAGGATAGAAAATCAAAGCCCAAGTTTGACAAACTTTCCTGAAGATAAATAATAACTTACAAACTGGATTAGTTGTTAAGTCACAGCTGAGCGCACAGTCAAGCCATTCCAATCAGCCAATGCAGATGAAGAATTTATAGGTAGAGCTCATCATTTGTTTTCTTGCTCCCCTCCCTCTTTTTATATGCATCCCACCTTTTCTCATTCCTGTCTCCTTCAAGCTTATTATATTCAGGGCCTGTTGTCACACCCTGGGTGCCTTTTTATCTTTAACTCCTTGTGTACCGAATCAGAAATGAGTGAAGGCATTTTTAAGGAGACAGACTTTTTTTGGGGTGGGGGGGCTGGCCAAACGCCATGACAGATGAAGGATGTCGTCTGACTTGTGGTTTAAAGTAAATACAAAGGACTCCAGCACTATGGGGCCTGTAGACCTTAATTGGCCACTAAAACAAAGGAAATCATCTCGGGAGAGGGACTGCACAGGAAAAAGATTTGAAACATGACCAAGGTACTTTGCAGGAGTGTCAGGGAAAAGACTATCAGCCGCAAGGGTCTGCTCTTTGTTCCCATGTCAATATCTCTGTAAACTATCGACATGCATCATAATTGTTCCCTTCTATCAAGTGCAGACTAAAGAACAATCTCCATTAGGTGACAGCACCCCGGCAGGTTGATAAATGCTTCCTGACGAAAGGGAAGGAATTGTGTAAAATAAAGAGGCATGTTCCAACAAGTCTTGTCAAAATGGTATTGATTTAATCATCTGCAGAAATACACATTCTTGGTTAGTGTAGCGTGCAGCGGAGATGGCAGCAGCAGCAGAAGCTGGGATACGCTTTACAGTTGTTGACGCCGAGACGCTCTCCCTCATTGGCTTTGCAGGTGATGAAACACACGCTGAGCTGCGCTCTAATTTTTTTCCGCCCCTCTCTCCCTCTTCCCCTCTTGTCCCCTCAGATGTTATTCTACGAAAGTGTCTGCAAATCTCGTGTTGTATTTTTATTTAGGGCCAACAAATATGACTTAATGCGAGTGGGCGAGTCTATAGGTAACATGCCACTGTGGCCAGCCTTCTCCTTGGCCTCTCAGCGCAGTGCAGAGGCGATAGATAACAATAGCCCTCCATCATCTAGACACACCAATGGTATTCCTGTAGCTGGTGTGAGCTGGCCAGAGGTCTGGGAGTGTTTATTTAACATCGGGGTGTTGGAGAGTGTGTCTCACCTTGGGACAAATGGATCCCCTCTCCTTCCTCCTTTGGCACTCAGAGTAAACACCATGGCGGAAAACTGGAGGTCTCATTGCTCTGAAGTACAAGTTCATCAGGCAGCTGAGGCAGGTTCATCATTGTCTGGCTACAGGACGGCTCCCCCCTATAAAACATGGACAGCATCTGCGTAAATAACTTCTTAATTACATGTAATATCTGTGACGCAAACACATCGAGCACTTGTGTCGGCTCAAATTGAAAACCGAGCCAGAAAACGAAAGCCAAGCAGTGGCAGCACAAGCAGCTGTTTTCTTAACAATTGTAATCATTTAGAAGGTTAAAGGGGGTGTTATCATCTCTACACAGCCCATCTAAGCAGTGATGAGGTGAACACAAATAACGTACGTCCCCTACAGAGGGAAGATGTGTGGCCGCAGCCACTGGGGGTTGAACACAATCCCACAATGACCTGACCTTGACATGTCTGAGTGAAACGATGGTGGAGGCTAATACCTCATCATATTGAGTTTGACTTTGAGCTCACAGTGGTGGGCGCCATAAAACAAAGGATAACAGTGTGGACAAACAGTCATAAACTGGACAATTAACATACACTGCTATTGAATAAAGCCTAATTATATTAAAGACATAATGCAACTGACCATCCTGACTGCTGCTGTTTGCTTTGACTCAACCCAGATATTGAACTGAAATATTTACTTATGCATGCTGTGGGATAAAACAAAGGATTTACAGCCATAAGATTTTTCTATGTCAAAGCTAATAATGTGAATAGGACACAGTTCTTATCTGACAATAAAACCTTAAAGCCAATGGGATGGAATCATACATGACTGCATCGTAAAACGTCTACATTACAAAAAAATGAAATGTCCACTCCTCTGAAATCAGGATATAACTCATCATATCAAGCCAAGAGTGACGCTTCAGACATTACTCAGTCCAGGAGGACAAGTGGAGAGGCGAGGGAGACACCTCATGTGAGCACAGACCTTTATATATTACCTCCTGCTCCAAAGTAAGGACAAAGGGAATGAAGATGACTACCCTGTCACAGGAAAAAAACAGATGAGCCACAGAGCTGACTGAACTGCTCACCAACTGCAGTCTGGGCCTTTTACAACACACTGCAACCTAACTGAGTTCTTTTTCATCTGTTTTTGATCAATAGTCATTTTGGTGGAGTATGTTCATCCATTCATTCACTCTTTTCACAAAGTTTGCACAAAAAATATGGAGGTATTTTTTGTTCATGAATTTTTAGGCTATTGGTGATGGCTGCATTGTTGATGATTTCAATAAACAGCTGAGCGAGTCACATAGGAATTTATACCACTTCAGTATCTTATTGAATAAAAACTGAGAATCATGTTTATTAACTGAACTGAATCACCCTGAGGAGTGTAGCTGGCATGATGGAGAACTGCATCCTGAATATGCTACAGCTGTAATCCTGACAAAAAGTGCAGGGAGTTTTGATGGTGGAGCCTAATCACTTACTGTCACTCTTACGGTGTTGGTGTTATGGTCACAAAATAATATATATGTACACACACACACACACAAACTCATCTATATATGTCAGATATGACAGGTAAGGTAGATCATTTAGACCTAAAAATGAGCTAATATCCATACCGAATGGATATTAGATGAATGCATCACTTAGGACTCTCCATTCCTCTAACAGTTAAGGCAATCTTAATCTTTATGTCGATAATGAAGATGTGTGTGGTATCAACTAGTCAGAATAATTAATAGGAATGTCAGTGCCATTGTATTAATAGCATCATGCATAACATCAATTTAGTGTAAATTGTCGTTTTGACAAGCCATTTTAATTAAAACTATCACACAAGAATTAAAGGACCGTGGTCGTTATTTTGGGAGACTATCAAATAATGTTACCATCTGGTATTTTTGCAAGTCTTATCCTTGCTAATTATAAGTGATACTCAAAAGGTTAGAGGCACTTTGGCAGATGCAGTGATCACCACCATACTGTCCCTGCAATAACCCCACAGGTCATTAGACTATACATAGTGAAAATATGATTGCCTGCTGTTCTATTACGATAGACAATAATTATGAATGACCAGTACCGAATATATTCAAAGGGCCACCACTATTCCGCAATCTTTACACCATTTAAAAAATTATATCTCCAGTTTTGTTTTCTTATCCAAGCTACAAGGTCATGTGATGCACAAGCCACAATGCACTTCAGTCTTCAGTCAGTGGTGATGCAGGCCTAGAATCAATCTTCCTGACCACTCTCAGAGCACAGGAGTGAGCTCAATATGGGCTCAATTCCTGAGGGCTGCTCCAGGGATGAATTGAAATAGCACTCCTGAACAGTCATCTCGCGGTCAGTTGTTACAGGAAACGTTGCTTTTTATTCATCCAAATGCAGCAACTGTGCTTCTCCAGAGAGCACGAGAGCTCGCTGTATGCCGGTGGGTTTCACAGTTCCATAGAAGTCACACATGACAAGCCTGCTCGCCAAGAAGGCTTTTCAGAAATACTGTACAGGTGTGATATTTTTAGTCTTCCAAGATGCAATAATAGAAAAATATCCGTACAAATTCACTGATCACTTATCCTGACAGGTGCACCAACATCTGTAATGCCTACAGTTGTATATACTATATTCTGTGGTACAATTGTGACGTTAGTGACCAATTAACACATTTGTGCGTAGCAAAATAATACGAGATGAAAGAAAACATTTGTCAGCCAATACAAGTGTGCTGAATGCCCACATGTTTAGCAGCAACCTGGCACAACAGATCCTGCCTCCTGTTGGGCTTTTTTTTTTTTTGCAAAAGTCCTTAGAGGAGATAGGGTATATGTTGTCGTGCATTGTACGGATTCTAGTACTCAGACACACAAGTTTGTTATTGTTGACATTTGATTCGATAAATGAAAATGACGACACGCTGTGATGCAACTATTTCTGCTAAGAACGACACTTGTGATTTTTATTATCTTGATATATATGATGCATCTGGCAAGTTTTCAAACAATCACTAACTAGTTATTCTTTGGCTAGCGATGGTGTTCATTGTGTTTGGGGAGGTTGGAGACAGGAGTTTGCACAGGAGGGCAGGCAGAGTTTTTTCAGGCGCTGATATTTCAAAGCAACTCGACATACCAACACCATGTTTGTTTCCATGGTTCATTAGTCCGCTTACTATAAGCTTCCTTGTTAAAATTGCTGCAACTGATCATACTGGAAGTGTTTAAACTCTAAAGATATAAAGCACTTCTCTAATGTGAACTGTTTTAATAAGATTTGTCCAATCGTCTAATAGAAAGTGAAGCCAGTGAGTGAGCGAGTGAGTAAAAGATCAGTCAGGTGAGCGTGTGATGAAATGAGTAGATGAACAAGAGCGGCGAGTAATTGCAGCAAATGAGAGAGTGAGCAGCCTGACCTCTTTGCTGACTTGTGTTTTCAGTCAGTCGTCCTGGTTACTATGCGTCATGCTTTGTTTCATCTGACGTGCAATTATTTTTTCCATTAAATACACAACATGTATTTCACTTAGTTTTTCTGAATGAAATTTCAATCAGAGGCCATTACACTCTTCAGACAGAGAAAGTTTAGAAAAATAACAAGATGCAATGGGAAAGAAAATAATGCTCTGTCAACGGAGATGGAAAACACAAAAATAATAATTTGCGAGAAGCAGGTGATGCATATGTTAAAGTGTCAAGAAGCAGAGGAGAAATTAATAGCTTTCTGCCATAAGCATTCTCTGATAAATATGATTACATTTGCATACTTCATTTTACTCTTGATCTGTTGTCTCTGTGACTCTTGTGATTCTTGTGCGCCGGTTCCAAAAGGAAAAGTAATTTCCATTACTGCTCATACATGGAACAAGTATTTCGGGTCTCGTTAGGGATTTTCCCGGCTACTCGTCCATTGACAAAATAAGACGACAATATATGGCAAACATATGTCAACAAGACCGTGTTGAACGATCAACAGTAAAGGAAATGGTTAAGTTACTTGCTCACGTGAACGCGGTGTTTAATCACCTCGACTTTTTTCTGCAAAGAAACGCTGCATGGTGAATAATGTGCAAATCAGTAATTTAGGAGATGTGGGGTGGGTGGTGGAGGGGTCTTCCAAGAAGTGTTTTGTGCCTCATTAATTTATCAATAAGGCCACCTGACATTGTCTTCTATTCGCCCTGATGAGGGAAGCTGTCCGTTGCAGTGTAATGGCCCTGTGTTTGTCTTGCATCTTGATGTGCGGCCAAAGAATCAAGTCCAGCTGACAGAGTTAGCCTTGACAACATGGTTCACATTTACGTTTACATTCATTAAGGGCATCGGTTTTCACCGTAATTCGGGTGTTAACTGATACATACAGGTCCCAAATCTTTCCATCATGTAAAGCACTTTTATCACAGTGTTAGTCTTGTTAGGTTTGAGTGTATCCTTTAAATGTGGCCACAGACATGCAGTGATGGAGTTATCTTTTTCCAGCGCTGTAATACACCTGAGTACTGCAAGACTTCTCCAAGAGGCAAGTACTTTATCTATATCTATAAGATCTGAATATCGCCAGTGTTGGTTTCCAGTATTAAAACATTTGTGGTTAACATATTGATAGCAGATATTACGTGCTGTCAATTAACAGCTACGCTTAGCAGCTAAACTAAGGAAATGCGACATGCATCTCATGTCTTTACCCTGGATTGGAATTGACACACATATTCCCGGTCTTCTTTTGGTGGCTCTCTGAGCAACAATATTTGCACTTTTCTCTCGCTGTTTTCCAGTTCAGGATTCCAATTAACCTGTGCAAAGCGTGACGCCAATCACAGGACGCTGTATCGACAGTGGGCATGAAAAGAATAATGCTGTTAGGATGAGGTAGCTTACTGTGGGGGACTCCTCCCTCACTGGTGACAGAGAAGTTTGCTCCAGTCATTTATCAAGTCCTCTCTGGCCACCAAGGGGCTGGCGAGTCCCAGGGCCGCCTGCTGCTTGGGGGGCCAGCATGCAATATGTGCATTTTAGGCCTCTGGTGGGCTGGCAAAAACTGCTGATGTGCTCACTGCTGCTAAGTTTGATGGATTTGTTGTTGTCATTTGCTTTGGTTCTGTTCCCTGCAACAAAACAAAGGGAATCATTAACTCTTTTGTGCTGCATGGGACTTTTATGGGTTTGGGATAATGCAAAATGAGATGGGGTACAGATGGGGTCAGCTGGAGCGTTCTGTTGCTGGAGCTTTCCAGAATGGGGCGTTGAACATGCATGGATGATCCTGCATAGAGAGCTGATTACAGAATGATTTAGTGACCACTGATATCCCCTTTCTTCACAAGCCCCCATCATCAGGCTCATTTCAGCCGCAAGAGTGCAACTGGCAGTGTTCACCACTTATATTTATAGCCAGTCGCTGTTTAGCACCTCATGCGATGTTCTGGCCAGACTCAAGACTGGGCCATTATAGTGCATCACCGTTAGAGGCTTGCGGTGTTTACTGATGCAGGCTTGGCAAAGGGCTCCTCTGCCATTTAACGCTGCTGCCGTGATCCTGACACACTGCAAAGCTAAGTGCAGTCAACTTAAAATGTCAGCACTGATTGGCATGAACTAAAAATGCTGAGATTCGCCGACTCGCTAGAAATAAATGTGGAAAAGATTTGTAGGAGAATCAGTAGAAAATGAAATTTTGACAGTCGATAACTTGTTTCAGCCAAATTTAAATGCATGAATTACAAAAATTCAATTGTCGATATGCTTCAACTTCCCAAAGGTGAGGCTTTTCCCTGCTAAATGATATTATATGTTCTTATACGTAACATTTTATTCATCTATATATTACATAACTCTAAATTAGACTTTACTCAATCAAAACAGGATGTCACTTTGAATTCTAGGAACCTGCAATGGATATAATCACATGGTTTTCTGAAATTTTGTACACAAGATTAATTAAAGAATTGACAATGTAGATTAATTAAGAATGGGAATAAACTTTAGCTCTTAATTCATCTCATAGCTTATTTTATGATGCACAGCTACTGAACGTTTTTACATTTTCACATGGAGATTCTTTTCTCCAACAAGAGTGACTTTAAAGGTGAACAGATGTCGGACTGCAGTGAAGACATTTATCAACGATGCAAGTTCATAAAAGTTTATGATATTGTTAAAATTAGGGTAATCACTGTTTGTTTACATGCTCCTATTAGTAGGTGCCATAAGTGATCAGAGTAAAATGTCAGTGTTGTACAGTTTGAATCTAAACACGCTGAATTCCTCCCAAATCCCCTTTAAAAAACAAAACAGATTGCAAATGATTGAAATCATTGTGGATAACTGTACTAGTTCGGGCAAAATGCATTCTGTTTTTGAACTGTAATGGATGAAGGGATATGTTTGGTTGAGAGCAGGCGGCTGTGCAGTTGCTAAACTTCAAGGTGAAGTCTTAGTTCCTCAAGGGAGAGTTGAAGATCAAGACAAATCCTCTTATTTTTCTCTGTCAAGTCATCACAGTCTGAGACGAAATACAAATTGAGATTGTAGCAACGGGCTGCGACAGTCCGCTGTTGACTGCAAGGGTTACGAGGGTGATTGAGTGTGTGTTTGACTGCCCGAGGCCGAGGGCTAACAGTACTGTTACACAGACAAGGTCGTCTCAGAGAGGGAGAGAAAGACAGAGAGAGAGGAGCCTCAGCACATAATCCCAGTGTTCCTGACTGCTATGAGCACAGCTCCACCACAAAATTGATTAAAGGTGAAGAACATTACTTGGGGAATAAGATCATCAAGACAGATGGAAGTGGGCAGTTTTGGCCAAGAAATTGTTGAAGTATTTCACTTACCTTTTGTGTTCAAACGGGCACGAGTTTTTACTTTGAAAAGCTTCCCTAAAATGAACTGAAACTCAACTTAATGCACTGTGGGGGGGTCAGCAGTCGTGACAATATTCGACTAAGCTTATTGTCACGACCGTCCAAGGAAAATGGTGACACTACACAGTAGCAATATTTTATCAACAGTAACCAGAGGCTTTAGCCAACTTTGATATGTTCTCCTTACTCTCATCAATACCACAAAAGAGGAAAGTTACTTCTCACATAAAACTAATCTTTCCTTTTTATTGTATTTTAATGAAACAGACTTTGTTCTAAGGCAGTAATTCATTCCATTTGTTATGTTTGGACAACTCATTAACATTATCATCTATTATCATTAGAGTGAAATCTTAAGCTTCTTCTCCCTTGAGATGCAGTGCGTTTCTTTTTCTCCAGTTTGCATTAAAACAAATGTGGACCTGCTGATGCATTAGATTAATGTGCTCACTCACTGCCTGCTACAAAGCTCCAGTCCGGCTCGAAAACTAGACCAAGTTTCTGTCTTTGGAGCCTCATCCACAAAGGAAAGACGTATTATGCCTACTCATTGTGCTTTATGAAATGCTGACTGATTGTTGTTTCTATTCAGTCAAACAGAGATTAACAAGTGACTGTCAGTTGTGGTTCATCTTTGAATTGACTGTAATAGACAACAAAGCCGTGTTGTGCCATACAGTGAGTCTACTATAGCCTTAATTACTAAAAGTAAACATTACAGGAAAGCCAGTGTTCATTATAGAATTACTTGCCCAGAGATTAATTTGTCTGTTAATTTAGTGACTAATATAATCATCCACATGACAAGCATTAGAAGCAGTGTTTTGCCTGACTTCATGTAACATTTACTAAATCACAATGCTAATGAGTTATTTAGATTCCCAGATCAAATTGGAAGTTCCAAATTCTTGCTGAGTCCGCTGCAGCAGATCAAAGCTATTTGCTAATTACAAAGTTTGCTTTCCCCCCCCCTCTGCATAAATAATGTTGATTAATTAGCAAGTCGAAATAAGTGAAGATGATCTATGTAGTATATATCACTGTCACGAAAACTTACTGAAACGTTTCATTTACATTGCTTGACTTCTTAATTACATGCATCCAAACTTCACAAATTTGATGGAAAATTAATAACTTGCAAGGTGAAAGGTTTCACAGAAAAACCTGCCGACTAGAAATAATCAAGATGTTAGAGTAATGAAAGGAGCTAAACAATACAGTATATCCATATGCTTCTTTTAGACAGTATCAATAAGAAATATTCAATTAATCTCTCAGGTGGATGTACAGCATGTAATATACTGTACACCCACTCATCCGTATTCTGCTGATGAATTCATAGTGTCTCAAGTTGATGGTAGGATCTGCTAATATTAATGTCTGTGAAATTGTCTCACCTCATGCAGCTAAAAGATTTGCAAACTAGTTATTATGACTGTAAATAGATTGTATTCATAATATGAAGCCATCACAAACCTCTTCCATCATCCCACAGTGTCCACAAAAACTTTTCCTATTTCGATTTATAGAGGTAGGATTTATAGCAGGGCTCCTGTTCTGGATAACATTAAATGATGCAGGACTTAAATAGTTCATGCAAAGTAATTGCAAAAGGACCTTATTTGTCCAACAAGTTCAACTTTCAACAGAATAAGTATATTATGTATCTCTGTGGCAGAGAAATACAGGATGATATAGCTAACTGTCTCAATGCCTGCGTCTGTGAGTTGCTTTCACAATACCATGGTCAGTGACGCCTCCTCCAAGACACCTTCTATTCAGTAACATTACACTGCAATTGATATTTAGGTAATTGATAATCCCTGTGTGAGTAATGTTGTCAATTTGGCATCTAAATCCTATTTTGGTGGCCATCTGGGCTCCCTAAATTGCTCCCTTGAGAGTGGAGGTTCTAGGTAGTAATTATTCAGAAGTCATTTACTTTTAGAGGTGTTTAGCACTTATCTGGATTGCAGTTAAAATCCTGACATCATGCCAAAAGAGATGTATATTTTTCCCCCAAAAAGTATTGTTAGTATTACAGCGCATTAAGAGATACGCTGCACTAGACATTTTATTGGGATAAATATAATTTTATTGGATGAACTGAGCCTAGTGTGTTCTCAGTCCCTGCATTAATATGAATGTTTGACCACCTCAGATTGAAACTTTCCAGGCTCTTTGTCCGGGCGGATCACGTTTGTGATCTGTGTGACAAATGTTAGCCTAAAAGAGGCTTATCCGACATGCATTTCACTCACTTATTGCTGAGGCACTCTGTCAAATTGATTATCCAGTCAACTAATTCCCAGTCTATGTTTAGCTAAAGTATGATAGAATCATTGGGTCCCATGAGTGCAATTCTCATTTGTGTGTCTGTCTGTGTGAGCGAGTATTTATGTGAAAGAGGCTAACTAATCAACAAACTGAGCCAGAAGCTGAATATTGAGCAATCTGGGGCAGTTGTGGGTATATGCTTTAGGGCTCATCACAGCAAAATCAGGGGATGTAGAGTTTGATAGACAATAGCTATAAAGCACAATGATTATAGAGGCTGGCTCATCTAAAACTGGTGATAATATAATGTGGGATATTTTCACTATATTTGAACACGGCTGAATAAAGTCATGATGATGGGGGAAATTTTATTTTGCATATTCATTATGTTTTACACTGCCCTTACTTTGTTTACACAATGAGGTTTATTATTTAATTCCTTTGAGGAGTTGCAAAAGCTTTTGTCCCATTTATTCTTTTTTTTTTTTTTTTTTTTTTTGGCTGGATGGCTGAAAAATGATATACATTGATAGGTTTCTATTTTTCTTGTTCTCTACTCTTGTTAGCAGGCCTGAAAGCTGTCATATTTAGATATACTGGGCCTAAAATTGCAGTATTATCATCCCAAAGACTCACTCATTTGTTATCCTTTTTAAATGTAACAATTTAATTTTCCCCACTGTATTAAAATGCACACAAGAACAATTTTCCCACCACCCAGGTGCATAGATAAGGGTAAAAATCAGGTGACTGAAAACCCACAAAATTCTCTCTATGTAATCGTTTTTCTCGTGGAAAATTTGTAATTTAAATGGTATTATTGCATGATTTGTCTTTGTATTAAACTTAAATGACAATAATCAGCATAATTAGAAATTTCTAAAGGACCAGTTTTTTACATTCTACCTGTAGTTCTTCGTCTTATTATTACCAGAGCTTGAACTACAACCTCACAGAGCTATGCTCACAGGTCAGCTCAGGACCATAAAAGAGCTCAGGTCAATAGTAAACGGTCACACAAGGACACCTTATTTATTTCCTATTGGAGCAGAAATATCTTTATTACATTATCTGGTGTGTCTGACCAAGCAGAGTCCATGGAGAGCAGAGAGGAGGATGAAAGAGGTCGTGTAGAACCGGAGAAAGACACTGGCATGACACTGTGACATGTTAAGATCCCCTCCACTGAGCTGTGCCTTGCACAACAACATGAAACAAGGAAATGAACCACAAACATTTTCCTGACCCTCCTATCCACCGCCACCCCCTCCACTCCACTCCACTCAAACATGCGCACACACAGACATACAAACATGCACACAAACCACAAATACACATTGATGGGAACATACAATAACTGGAAATATGGATTGATCTCATTCATTACTGCTTTCAAGCTAATTTAAATATTTTGACAAGCTCTCAGGTAACAGTAAGATACCATGTTGGGTGCAGGGTGAGGATTGTTCAACCAGACAACAGCACTATGGCCATGTGTTCATCTTGTTTAGTGCACTGAGCTGACAAGACTCCACTGAAAGGGAATTATATGTCCTCCGCTGGGTCCTCTCTCTAAATGAGAGCCATTGCCCCTATTAGATAAAGGTTAATAGTCATTTGGTGAAGAAAACAGCTGATTTTACGTCTGATCCAGAACACAAACATAACCACCACCGAGTCATGGTGACATTTGTTGTTCACCTCACGAGACAACTTCCCATTATTGAAAGCCCTAAATATTTTCATTTTTAACCATGTGAAAAGATTTTATGTTCATTTTGTCTTTGCCCTGCAGGCAGGAATCAATGACATTTGAAATAATTGTTGTTACAGGGGAAATCTCTGGAGGGAGAATGGGGCAAAACTGTAGAGAAGATTTGAGTAAATTACTGTGTCAGCTTCTATTTATTTGCGACCGGATTGCCAGAGGCAGCACTTCAAGATAGCCATTAGGAGTCGGGGCAATAAAGACAGAGCGTGTAGCCATTGTCGAAAAGTTAGCGTGTAATGCAGCAAGTTATCATCAAAGTGCTCCCTGTGGAGTGAGCAGGGCGCATACTGGGGAGAATACATGTGAGGAGAACCAATTATGGCTCCTCAAATCTCTCTTTCACAGAGGGAGAGGTCATAAATAGGTTGCTATAGTTGTGTACGTCTGCTGTATATCACTCCATATGGAGATGTTTGTCTGTCTCTATCATTAAAGGTAACAACTATCTTTAAACTGAGTACACATGCCATACATTAAGGGAGAGCAGTAAAAAGCTAAAAGCATGGGGGAAAAAAAAAAAAAAAAAAAAACACCAGCTAAGTTCTGAACAGAGAAGAGTTGTCATGAAAAATGTTCTCATGTGTTTGCAAGGAAAATGACTGTCGCCACTGGAAAGTCGAACATTTGAGTGTGATCATCTGAAAACTGGTTACAAGAGGCACAATCATGGTTGTAATCATGTTTAGTTCCTCAATATTGTCTATGTGCCGCGGAGTATCAAGTGCAGTGGTTGGAGAAATACTCCAATCTGCTATTTAACTCAAAGCAGTAACAACGCCCTGTTATAAATGAAAGAGAGAAAAATGCCCATCATGTAGAAAAGCCTATTTTAGAATAAAGTACATCACATCGTTGGATCGTTATAATTGATGTATTAACGTGGATGTTACTTTAATGTGGTAGCTGGTAAAGATGGGATTAATTGGAATTACTTTATATGTTGATGGGAAGCTTGTTAATCTTCCCCCAAAGGACAGGTCTTATCTTAAACTACATTAATGCATCATCATTTCTTTGTTGATTTCATTTGGTATCAATTTGAATCAACAAAGTAAATTGTAACATAAGTTATCAAACAAATAGTGTAAAGTAGAGTATAAGCATCTGAAATGAAGCTGACTAGACTGATAAAGTGGTGAGAAATGAAAATGCAGAAGTAAAGTACTTGGGTAAATATATTTGATTACTTTATATGGTTTTATGGGATTTGTACTTAATCTTGGAAACAATAGGTTAAAAAAATTATTAAACAAACAAACAAACAAACAATAGCTACCTTGAAGAACCGAGGATGTAGGTCAGGGATAGGAAGTGTTCATGGCTTCATTATCACAGTTTTTTGGTTGTAAATATTTATAACAATGTGAAGAAAAGCTTTTGTCAAGCCTCTTACATTAAGGTCTGGAGATTTTCTGGAATAATTTCAGGAAACATGTGGTTTTAATGAATCTTTGACGTGTTTAAATTACTCACCAAATACATGCTGTGTGATGTTTTTACTAAGAAACGTTCCAAATTTGAAATAAATGTTTTAGAGACTAATGTACAGGGGGGATAGTCGAACATATAAATAAATATAGAACTTCTTAATAAAAAAATTATTTAAAAAGAGACAGCTAAACAGTCGGGCCAGAACCTTGTGATTGGTTGCAATCAAGGAATTTTAAATCCTGCTCTTTTAGGAACGCTTTTCTTTTAATATGGCACCTTTAGCAGCTTATTTTCTTGGTAATCACTCTGCCTTTATCATTATGTAACAGATATCTACTCTGTTTCAGGCATATAGTCTCAGAATATAACTAAGTCCCCTGGGATATCCTAATTAAAATGCTAATTTCATGAACAATGTGAAAGTAGAATATTAGCTGCAAATTAAATCACATGAAGCTGCTTCAAGTAACAGGCAAGCATGAACTGGTTAATCCTTTTTACTCTGTTTAAAAAGAATCCTGACCTCTTTAGCTGCATTTCTGATGACATTAACAGAAGTAATGGTAAAACAATGAATATGTAAGAAAGCCATAATCCACAGAAAAGAGACCTATTTAATCCCCCAGCCACTCGAATATGGTTTGATAACTAGTGAAGGCAGTGACTTTTAAAGCTGGGACTTAAGAAAAGGTGGTGGTGGTGGGGGGGGGGGTCAGACAATAAACAGGAAGTGGAGATGAAAAGGAAGGCTGCATTAATTAGATGACGGCGATGGGCTACAGCAGCGAAGACAAGGCAGGGAGAAAAGGGATTGAAACTGTTTGTAGGGTCTGCCAAACAAATGGTGCAGGTCCCTGCGGGAAAGAGATTATTATGGGCTCTGTGTCTGTCAAACATGTGAACACAATACAAAAAAGGAAAGGGAGGTGGCGAGACAGAGGGAAGGGGGGGCCCGAGGCAGTGCTGCAGCCCTCAGAGGGCCCGCAAGGACCCGGGCTCTCCGCAGCAACACTGGCCCTGCCAAAGAATGTCTGTAATCCGCAGGCTGACTGAGGTGATCCCGTGGCTCTCCCCGGCAATGCAGCAGGCTTCCCTATTGTCAGCAGTGCTCAAAGAGGAGAGGGAGGAAGCCAGAGAGAGGAGGAGTGTGTATGTGTGTGTGGGGGGGGCAGGGCACAGGGGAGGTGGTGTCCCTTTCTCAGCCCAGCCTTATGAGAGCTCCCTGCTATTGTCCAAAAATTACAATTGCACTTTTCTGATCTTTTGTGCGCTCCTGTTGACAGTGGTTATTGACTAAGCAGTTGGACATGGAAAGGATATGACCCCCACCCTTAGACCCCCCCCCAACACACACACACACACACACACACACACACACCCTCTTCTCTCTCTACCTCCCTCCTCCCATTTTTTTTTCTTCGTCTTTGGGGGGCCTCCACGAACAAGAGAGGAAGCAGGTCCGGGGTTTACATGTAGCATTAGACTTAAAAAGGGTTTGAGGAGGCTTATGTGAAAAAGGAAGGCAGAGAGGGGCGGAGGCTTCGGATCCGACAAAGATGGGCAGAAGACACAATGAGGGAGAGAGAAAAAGTTAGGCGAACAAGAAGAACAAGAAAGAACAGACTTTCTCCCTCAATCTGAAGATTTTGTTTTTTTCCCACTGTTTCTGCTCTCAAACAGATGCTAAGGCAGATGGTGGTGAATTAGCAGAAAATGGGCAAAGAAGAAAGGAGACAGTATATTAGAGGTCCAGGGAGGACGGACATGACGAAATAAAGATTAAAGTGCCTCTGCAGAGGGGAGGAAATCTCACCCAGGGGTTGTGGGAGGTCTGAGGTGTCATCTCAGAAACGTAATGTATAATGGCTTTGGTGATGGGCGATATGCTCTGGGCCTTGTGTTGCAAAAGACTTATCATACAGTAGCAGCGGGATGCAGTGTTTATCAGTCTACAGGGTGAAAATCATCTTGTTCATATAATACTGAAGTTAAATTACATTGGTCCAACAGTGGGGAAGCAGACACAGCAAACGGACATTAATTAAAAGTTTACTATCAGTGGGAAAAAAAAAAAAGACAAAAATTTTCATGTTTGCAAACCAAAAAAAAAATCAGAAAAGATAAGAAAGGCTTCCTGTTGGTGAAGCGGCAAAAAGAGCTGAGAACAGTTTGTCAGTGAATGAATCAGTGTGAATTTGCATCATAT
The DNA here is from genome assembly GCA_034769265.1 of Remorina albescens. Taxonomy (NCBI): domain Eukaryota; kingdom Metazoa; phylum Chordata; class Actinopteri; order Carangiformes; family Echeneidae; genus Remorina; species Remorina albescens. Next base: position 6,031,991 of record CM068480.1, read on the forward strand.
AAACTTTAGTGCCCTTTAACACACTTTATTCCAAAGAAAATCTCATATTCACGGGCATCACGTATGGTTTTCTCCACACTGTAAAAAAATAAAAATAAAAAGTGGTTGTCTAACCTCTTTTCTGTCTCGTGCTAGATTCTATAAATCTATAAATAGAAAGCAGTCCCTTGCTATTTCTGCAGAGTATCCATTAGTTTGAGAGATTGACAGAAATGAAAATAGTGAAAGAGCCGACTAGGTTAAGACTACACAACATTACAACCAGTAATTCTGGCTGCCTATTAGATTTATCTGTTGCAGGCTGAGGGAAAGCATGCACTTTGTCTTCAGACATGAAAACAGCATCTCAAGTGTTACAATTCCAGAGGGGGTAAAGTGGAATTGCTGTTTTTACATTTCTGTATCATTTTTTTTTTTTGCCCATAAGGAATATGGATAGCAAATGAAATATTCAGCCCCATTGTCTGATTTATTTCTTTTATTATCGGCAAATATCACCCCGGCAATTTAAAGGATAGCTCGCTTCATTCTGGGCCTTTTCGCTGGGGGCCTGACAGCCTATCAACTTTATACTGCATAAACAGGTCAGGATGGTATGAGCCTTCGTATATGTTGTACTTTAAGGTTTTGAGCTGGCAGAATTTCTAAATAGAAACTAAAAAAAGAAAAAAAGAATGGATCCTTAAGGGGTTGCTACAGAGCCCCTTGCCTAAGAAATGATAAATTTGCAGTGTGTCCGTTTTTGAAATGGGGGAACAAAATGTTATTAATTTCAACCCAACTGGAGACACCCCATATCACAATTTCTCAGACTGTAAATAATACAACTCTCCTGGAGAGCATGATTGACTGACAGCTTGGCTTTTTGCGCAGGCTGAGTGTTTTGGAGCATCCCTACGCTCCAGTTTGTCTTGAAGCAGTCAAACGATACAATAAGCCTCAGCTCTTGCTCTCTGAAGTAGCACTGACTTCACCAAAACTATTAGCACTTCATATCTGAACAGAGATGAAGAATTAAAAGCCTCCTTCCAGCCTGAGGAACGATGCATTTGAAGAAATGAGGAATATCATTAGAGGACCAAGGAGAACCAAAAGCCACTGTCAGATAGAGTTGGTATTAAACACGCTGAATAAGAAACAATATTGGAGAATAGTTGCGCTGAAAACAAATCAGTTTTGAAAAAGTATTTGAAGCAGTTTGTCAACAATATTTGCGAAAAGCTTTTAACATTGTCATTTTTTACAACAAAAGGTTGTATATCTTTGTGTCCAATTCATCATAAAAAATATAAATACATTTTTTTCCCCATGTTCTCTATGAGGCCATCTTTAAAAGCTCACCATGAATTTTTCTGAATTTACTTAGAAGCCAAACATAAGTAAAGTATGACTTTTTCATCCAAAAGAGGAATATGTTACATGCTGAGTTTGTTAAACATATTAAACGTGAAATATTTTCATATGGCATATCAACAAATATGCAATCTCAGTTTGTGGCATGGAGGAAGGATTACAACAAGACTTGTTCTACATACCATCATTTAACAAGGTCAGAAAATGTAAAAATTAAGAAAATATTGTTGGTTATATTTATTTCTATAAAATTTTTACACAAACAACACCAAGTAAATCCAATGTCAAGGGTTCACCCCAGAAAACTTAGCATATGATAAAACTGCAATGAACCTGAAAGCCAAATAAAAACTGTTTTATTGTTGTTGACCAACAACTGAGACAAATTTATGAGATGTGGCCCGCCTCATAATAACTAGAGAGCATTCAGTAAAACATGTATTATAAACTTGGCTGAGAAGAAAAGGTTTGCCCTATGACCTTGACAGAAACATTGTGCTGCTGCAGGTCGCTTCGCCTTCATGCAGCTCGCAGGTAGTTTTTTCCTTCCTCTCTGCATTTCCAAACACACTGCACAGCTAAAGATAGTTATTCCACCTTGAACCGATCTCCATCACCTCCCCGGAGAGCAGGAGCAAGAGTCCCTCTTGTGAAACCTTATACAGTATAGCATTTCTCACCTCCTAAAAGGGGAATCGAATGGCAGGGGGGCAGAATATTCAGCAAGCCTCACTTTAAATCAAGATAAAAGACTGAAATGGAAAATAATAGGAGGAACAAACCCCTGGACGGTCCAGGGCCCCTAATGGAAACACATGGCTGAAGGCTGAGGTGTTGTCGGCAGCCAACGCTGCGACAGTCCTTTTTGCTAATCTGGCCTGCCATAAAATTAGAATAGCAAATGCCCCCTGACAAAGATGCATGTTCCTTTTCTTTTGTGCCATCATATAAAAAAAAGAGAAAGAAAAAGAGAAAGAAAAAAAAAAATTCACTCTACTGGTGAACACCACAAACTTCAATTTAAATTTAAAGCGCTGCGAAAAGAGAAGTGATATGCACTCAGAAATTTTAATAACCTATTAAGTTATGACTTCAATTTCATTTTATGAATATTTTCCTTGGGGAGCGCAGCCATCACCAGAGAAAGATAGAATTTTAAAAAAGATAAATAGTGCCATTAATCTACAACATTTCTCTTCCATTATCCCTGAAAATGAGGAGTTATTTTTGCTCAGATCCTCACGTAATTAGCTCCTTACACTTGATTCACTAGCCAGAAAATGACCATGTTCAGAAAATTAAAAATTTGTCATTAAGTGGGATTTAACATAATATCATTTATCTTTATATATTCCACAGCTGACAAGCAGCAGCATTGGGTGTTGATCAGGCTTTTGTGTCAGAGGCAGCGTGTGAGGACTTAACATTATGAGAGGAGCAGGACTGTTAATGTGATCGGGCTTAGCAGGTGAATACTGGTGATTTTAGCTGCTTCCACTCAGAATATTTATCCTACTAATGGTGCTGTCATTTGATATAGGGAGTCATCATTTGCTATGAAATGAAAGTGGGACTGAAACAACATGTTGTTACTGTTATACTCTATTATGAAGACAGATGTAAATATTCTGTTATGTATCTGCTTTGGTCTAAAAAGACTGCACACTGGAGCCAAACGGTTTTTTAAGCAGAACTCCCAGATTGGTGCACAGTGCTTAGCTGGAAAACATTAATTCAAGTTTGAAATAAGATTCTTATAAGACTCTCACACTGTGATCACATATTTGTAAAGCAGTTTGTTATCAAGTGAAACCAGCTACAAAATATCAATAGCTCCGACACAATTGGTAGAATGTATTCTATTAGTGTTAAAATTGGATTATTGTATAGTAATTAGATGTAACTGCCCATGCTGCTAAACATTTTCCAACTGGAGTTCTTCACACCAAGTGGGGGCATCGTTGCTGTCAAAGATTCTTGATCCTCAACGCAAAATCTCTAATACTTAAATAAAATGACAACAACGGCAGCCCACCATCCACCACACAGGAGACAGAGTTGTCAAAAGTGTTGCAAGATTGTGTATTTGAGGTTTTTTCTGGTGGGAACTTTAGCATTAGCTCTACTTCCTGACTGAAATATGAACTCAATGGCAAGATGGGTCCTTTCGAAATTCATAAAGGAGCATTAGTCTAAAATTGGTAATGGTACATAACCCGTCGTGTACGAGTTGCTATAGCAACAGATGTCATTTGCACGTTGCCATGGGACACAGACACCCAGAGATGTCTCCTACAGCAACAAACGCACCTAAATGCCAGTTAAGCGTTGCCATGGGAAACATCATCGTAGTTTACTCAAAAATTGGGCAGAATTGGAATTTCAGCCCAACTTAATAAGCCGTAGATGATTTACTGGTTTAGGAACTTTCATCAAAGCTGCAGAAGTTAACAATAAAAAGATAATGACAGTCGATGACTGAAACATATAGAGACCGATTTGAATGGTAGGTTCAGTTGTGTGGTGCCGCTGGCTGCTGCGTGTTCTTTTCTGTCATTTACTAAGTTCAACACAAAAACATGTTGGTCATCATCTCACAGCACAGCAGGCTATCCATTAAGATCTAATTGATCATCAGAAGGAATGGGAGGAAGAAATGGAGTTGATAATGGTGGGGGGAAAACCATTTTGTCTCACTCCCATTACAGAGTAACAACATTCTTGTTTAGTTATTATTCTCCTGTGACTATGAAAAGAAGTGAGGAGCTGCATGTTGCACTTTTTGACTGGAAAAAAAATAATAAAAAAATGTACTTGTTATAATAGACCCATGAGCAAAGACATTTAGTAACCATAGAATTAGACGGCAGCACTTGACGTTGACAGGAAACTGCAAAATTCATAATCATTCCCCATTTTAGTTTATACGGTCGTGTACCACAGCTGGATTGTTTTGCAATGTGCATGATGTCACGGTGGTGAACCGAATTAGGGATACATGTAGTACAATGGAGCCTTGACGTCAAGTAGTTAATGCAGGCTCTCGTCACCCATGCCTGCTTTCCTAAAGCGAAAGCACATTACTGCAAGCTTTAAAACTAATAAACTCATTTCATAATAATATGTGCAGCTGGGCTGGTAATAAATCATTATGGGACTCCTTGTTCCCCTGATACAGTATCGAGGCACTGACCCCAATCAAGTGCCTGCAACAAATATTTGGAATTACAGGGTGGAGTTGATTAATTTTACCAGAATGAGAGATTCTTTAACGAGATAAATTATAAATCTATGCTTCTTTTGGCAGAGAAGGTGCAGAATGTATTACAAATAGATAGAGGACATTCATCAGAGGTAGGCCTTCATTTGATCACATATTTTTCTGGGATAACTTCATAACATATCAAAATTTATTTGGTATCACTAAAATGCTTAGAGTTTTTCTTAATTTCTCAAGCTGCCAATGTGCACACAGTCTAAAGAGAAGAAAAGATATGGGAATGACTGAAGTCATACCTTTGGCATGACAGTTACGTAGTGTTTTAACCACAATAAGAAATCAAACTCCCATAAAAATTCAAATTGAAATTGAATGTGTACGGCGTTAAAGCGCTGCATTGAAACAACTTAAAGCTCTTTTCAGGTGAGAATCATACTCAAAAAATAAAGACAAAATCTTAAAAGGAAGCTTGAATACATCTTAGAAGTTTATATGAACAGCAGTGCCATCGCAGGGCTGAGTTTAAGGCGTCACGTTTCCTTAATTTTTGAAACCAGGGGCAGGTGCACCTCAAATCATTTTAGTAAAACTCTCAAGAATGATATCACACCAACTAATGATGATATAAAAACTTTAGGCTGATAGATTAGAAAATGGAAAGCTGTAAAAATGTTCCACAGATTCAAAAAGCAGGATATTAAAGAAGACATCTTGGGTATGGGAGCAGGTAGGCTGCTTGTCACACACTGGGAAAGTGTGAACATGGTAGTCAATCATTTGTGATAGCAAAGGAACAAAAGTGCATCCTAAGGATGTGCCAAACTCAGCCACGCACATTTTTCACCTTTCTATCTAAAAGAAAACACGCTACCTTACATGCAACTCGCATCCATTCAGCTCCCTGGGGTTCAAACCAATACCTCTGGTCTTCAGCCAGTCTCACTGCCTCAACGTGCAACAGCCATCAAGCCCATTTATCCATCCACAAAAGATGACTATGACTGATTTGGCTGCCAAACAATCAATTTGTATCTCTCTCACTCTCTCTTCTGGTGTGGATGTAAAAAAATATCATGAAAAAGTGTCAGTGGTAATAGTTCCACAAGAATGAAATAATAGAGTAATGTGGCAATCAGCGTTTGACCTTGGAGGACAGCTAATTCTTCTCCCCATCTGTCTTAATTATTTCCTCTGAAGTGGATACAAAAGGCAAACTGAACATTTCATTCATTCTCAAATGACAAATTCATTTTTTATCTGCCGGTGGTGCCTCCATTTTTTTTTTACATGATGCAGCGTTTCTTTTTGCGATGAATTCTGGAGAGCGGTCAACAAACACAAGGACAGATTGAGTAGTTTGGTGCAGCTTGATCCGTAGAGACAAGGATCAGATGAAACAAAGAAACACATTTTCCTCTTAATGCAACGTAGACTCAAAACTCGAGACTTCCCCCGTTCTGTGACTGGTGTCAGGAAAATCATACTCAGTATTTGTTTTTACTTTGTGAAAAGTATTGCAAAGAATCCTTGTGGCTGTCAGCAGAGGTTAGTTTTCAGCATTAGTCCAATTCAAAATCAAATATTTTTTAAGTAAATACACTGATGTCTCTGTAGAAGAAATGGGTAGGAAAAAAGAAAGATGTGTCAGGATGATCAAACTGGATCGAACATCTTAAATAGTTTGCCGGCACAGCAGGAAACAAGAAGGGGGAAAACCATATAAATTAGCCTTTTTGCTCTGCGGGCTGAAACAAAACTTGGGTTTCATCTCACTGTAACCTAAACGTGGACGTACTGGGAATGTCAAAAAGGTCTCTGACTCGACACTTAGACAATTTTTCTTGCAGCTAAAAAAAAATGGGACAGCAAATAGAGACCATTTGAGGCAACAAAAATTAGAGAGAGAGAGAGACTGACTTTGAAAGGGAACTTACTCCAATATATTATGTATTATTTATATTCATTTATTGGTGACAGGGTTATATGTGAAAGAAACTCATCAACAACTTTTTCTGACAGACTGATTGCTCTCAGTGGACGTGAAAACCACGCGAAATGATCTGTCCTGCTTTTAACTTTATGGGGGGCAATGAGAGCTGCGGCCCAGCCGCTCCTTCAGCATCAAAGTGTCTGCTGTCAGCTACAAAGTGCCGGTAAACAGCAGTTGGGAGTGGTTGTAGATTGTCACTCTCGCTCTCCATCTGCGGGAGTTTTTTTGAGAGTCTGACAGATGATTCAACATGTGGCTTCAGCGCTAGCTGTCGGCCAGATCAGCGCTGTGTTTGACAGCTCTAAATGATGCGTTAAGAAGAGAAAGACAAAGCTTTTCTTAGAGAGAGAGAACTGCTTTACCTTCATCTGTTCCTGCACATCCTCTTACTTATCCCTTGATAGACATGATATTTGGACAGCTTTTTGGACTGAATTACTGTCACTCTCATTAAAGCCAGTTTGAATGTTTTTCATTGGTAATTTACTCACATCAAAAGTGGATCAAATAAAACTGAAGGGCAACGGGAATGGTACACATTTGTTTTAGGAGCTGTATTTACAGTATTTTTTAAAATCTGTTGATTTTTCTTCATTTGTTTGTGTTGTCTTTCTTTTTTTTTTTTTTACTTTTCAAGTATGTGGGCCTGAGGATAATGAACATTACTCAGCTCTTTGGTCGGACTCCAAATCCAGTCAAATGACCCATAGCTGATCATCCTGTGTTTGCAATTAGACATAACTAAGTGGACAGTAAATCCATGAAAAGCCCCTTTCACCCACATTTATATTTTTATAATGTGAAATCAAAACCATCATGTCTGTTAAAAATATCAAACTGATGGAAGTTGACCATTTTACAATGCAATGCTCCTCTGTGATGTCATCTTCTATCCATAGCTTTTGTAGTGGGTATACTTGAGTGTTAACTAAATAAAAATACAGATTTTGTACAATAATCTGGTTCTTAGTTAGGATACAGACGAGGCCTCGAGTGTCATATAACCCCGTCTGATGTGATGTCAGGCTCCCAGCAACCGTGCAGATAAAGCAGCTCATGGTGAACCATGCGGGAATGCAAAGCAGGCCATCTGATAGCAGAGAGCAGAAGGTAGGAAGGAGGCATGTGTCTGGGAGAGGCAACTGAGGAGCATTTGTCAGGAGACAGTGACAAAAGGGGGGTTGAAGGGGCTTTGCTTGACGCTATTCACAGACAATTTGTAAGCCCGGCTGTTGAAGCCAGGCCAAAGACTCGCGAACAGCTGGAGCCCAGCCGTGATTGATAAATGTGGGCCTCCAAGAACTTCATTTTGATATGAATGAAGACAAAAGCACGACAACATTCTGTGAGTGTTTAATATCGCCGTCATTAAGTGGTGACAGTGGACAAACGCCCTGTCCTCAGCTGGGGATACACAACGCCAAAAGGGAGGTCAGCACCCCCTGGTAATTAACATTTTTATGACAAAATACCCCTTTTGAAGCAGATTTGTAATTAATTCAGGTCTCAAACTGGGTGATTAAAAGAACATTTAATCTGGATTTAAAGTGGATTTTTAGCATTTCGCTGACACAATATTATTCTGCCTCATAAACAGTTATTATTGTTATTGTCAATGGTTTATCGTATTTTTGACCAAAACTTTGGGATTTTCTCTCCAAATCTTTCCAAATAAAGTATTTCCTGAACAGCTACAACACAACAAACGTTGAGAAATGACTCTCTTTCATCACAGTGATGTGTATGAACACTAATTTAATTACACTGCAGGCAGTTTGTCATGCTAATCGTGCAATAACCAAATTTCAACACGTATTGACAGCGCACCATGAAAAGAGTTTCTCTGTCACAGGCTTTTGCAGATGTTCTGACCCATGGTCACATGGGTCATTGAGAGAGAGGGTGACCAGCTATGATCCATTCACTTACTGGGTTCACTGACTTTTAAACCTGCTGGCAACATCTTCATCAGCAGCTGATTTATATTTGACCACAGACTTTGCATTCAGAGTCAATTTCTAAATAAAAAGAGACTATAAAGCAGGCCAGCAGAGGATATTTAATCTTTTTTTTTTTATTGATTATGTTTTTTTTCCCCCTCCTCCTAAATAAGCAGTTTTATCAACATAACACAGGATTTCCCATCTCTTTTACAGAATTGAGAGTAAACTATGCACATTCAACCCTGACCTATTTAATGGCTGGATAGTGCCAAAGACCTACACAGGAAAATTGAAAAGTTTTCCATCATTAAGTGATATATATGGCTGTGACTGGAGTCCATAAAAATCAGGAATTGTTCTATTCTCATTTAAAATTCCATTTCAGACACTCCTCATGGTGACAAAGGGGGAAACATCCATCCAGTTATACAGTCGAGAATTTGCTGCCAGGATTCACGATGAATGAGTGAATATTGATGAAGTTGAAAAAACTCCGCCGGGTCCCTTTTTCCGACATCACTCCGGTGGAGGATGGGATTGGGGGGAAGGACAGGCGTACACTGGGTTTCCATGGCGAGAGGCACCTTTCTCAATATTCAGAAATCCCAGTGTTCTTTGCCGAGTCTCAAAAGGAGATCAATCTCACTTTGAAGCACTGGGGGCTTCATTTGTTTGTGAAGGATGTGAGGTGCTGCCTAAATGACTATGCCAATTCTTCAAAACCCACTTGCAGCTGACACTCGGTGCCTCTGCATTCATTGTTTTGGGGGCTCTAGTTCGTAGACACATGATTGACTCCAGCCCACTTTGGAGAGGCTCGCTCAGGATAAAGATTTAGACGCATGGCAGTCATATTTGTTACTTTACTGAACCCCAATATCTCAAAGATCGATGAAGTGAACCTTAGCCGAAACCGAACGCAGAAGAGAAAGAGGATCTTGTGAGGTGGAAAGAAAAGTACCTGCAATAAATATGTGTAGTTTAAAATCTGCAGACGACAGCATCATTGTGAGTTTGGAGAATGTTTCAAAAAGGTGAACATATAAGACAAAGCACACAATTATTGGACAGTAAAACCTATCTTGGCAGAATATTTCTGCCACAATGTGAAATCATTAATGCTTCTGTACAAACAAATTACGAAGTATGGCAAAAAAAGTGTTTTGTATCAGTTTTTGGGAGGTTTTGTTTTGTTTGTTTTCATTATTGTCAATATGGATTTTTTCACCCTCAAACTTTCTCAACCTACAAAAACACCCAATTTGGAGATACATGATTTTCACCAAATAGTGACAGTTATGATAAACATCACTACTTTACTAATACTTCCTGAAACTCAGGTTACAGCCTGCAGAATAAAGTCACCTTGAAATGACGTTTAATTTTTCTAGTCATGCGTCTCTATTGGGTTGTGTATAGTCTTCATTATTATTATTATTATTATATTTCAAACTGTAACAACAAAATTCTGATTTCTTGAATTAATAATTGCAGTCAAACACACTTCAAATTAAATGTGAAGCAGTTTACAAAAATCTTTTCTTTGTATATATATTTTTGGAAAGCTGTCACCGATAACAAAGATACAAAGCTGGGAAGTGAGCTGGAAAATTTGCAGGCGATTTGTTTATTTAGTTTCCATAATGGCAGCATGAAGACAGAAGTAATGACACAGGACCGACCCCATCCAGTGCATTATCACATTCAGATCCTTTATTCACTTTCAGGAAAGTGCACAAATCTGAGGAGAGACGCCATCGTACCCCAGACACAGGGGCACTGTTACAGAAGGTAAATATAGACATCTATTCATATCTTTGAATGAATCTTCCTGCAAACCAACTCTGGATATGAAAACAGAAAGACTAAACTTTGACCTTGATGTGAAAACATCTTTTCCATAAATCTCTACATTGCTGACCATGTTTTGTTTTGGTTTTTTTTTTACAGTGGGATGAGTACATATTTTGGAAAAAGTACAGACAATGTGAGTCTGCCAGTGGAGCCCAACATAAAAAAAAAAAAAAAAAAGTCCTCCCTCAGTCACTGGTGCTTAAGTAGCAGCGCGTCAAGCCATTCTTCTCCCAGTTTTAGCAGTGCAATGGCCCATGTGCTTCCCTCACAGTGTGTTTAGAAGAGGACCCTCCATGTCTGCTCAGTTGTGCCTGGTTTACCAACACTATTGATTGCAGGTGATGTTCTGGACAGAGTCCATCTGACCTCTGGAGGGGCTTAAATACATCATTGTCCAGAGAAAGACCTCCGGAGACTCTGGTTATACTGTGTGTGCAGCCCTGCGCCTCACTCCCAGACACACTGATAAAGTGGCAGCAAAAAAAGGCATCAGGACACATGGATAAGCAGTTCTTACTCCTTTTCAGTTCTCTGCAAAAAAAAAAAAAAAAAATCTAAAAATACAGCTGGAATACGGACAACCGTGCTGGGTGAGGGTCGACCCGTCAGCTAAGCAGTTTACGTGTCTCTCAACGTTTCAACGTTTGGAAGAAAAGAGCTGGTTCACGTATGTTGTGCTCTAGACAATCTCTCTCACTCTTGTCATCATCGGGCTGATCTGCTCTTCTCGTCGCCTTGCTGTGAATTCTAATTGGCGTTATTAATCAGCAATCATGTTAACACTCTCCCTAATCTGTGTGGCAAGCTTTTGTTCCATACACACCTCAGAGCCATTGATGGAAATCCAATGAGACATAGGTTTACCTGCCATGAAAGTACCTCAGCAGCAAGTCGTCAACACATTGTGGGGAGTGAGGGGGGAAGTACGCTTTAAATTAATTAACATCAGGCCTCTTGTAGCACTTCATTTCTGTAAACAAACATTATAATATGTTGTAATTAATTAGATATGCCAAAGTTCCTTTATATTTCCTCTCTGTGGTCTCTCTTCCTTTCCTTAATTCGCCGTTTAGCTGTTTTCCATCTTAACTTGAGATAAGCCCTAAAAAAAACCAAACATGTGCAAGACAATCATCATTAACTAATAAAGACAATTCAATTTCAATTCAAGATGTCAATTTTGTCAACATATATATTGTCTTTATCTGGTGACATAATGTCACATGAGAGTATTGAATGAAAAAACACTAGCCATCAAGAATAGATCATTCTGAAACTGGGAAATAATCAAATTAGCATTATTAAAGGCATCGTGCTTAACTTGAAGTTCAGTTCATATACAGTAATTAAAAAGTTCTAATTTTGAGAAAATAAACAAAATATTTGTATGATAAACAAACTTTTACAAGCATCAAAGCAATAATTCATCACAAAATGAACTATCATTTAATTGAAAAGCTTTGGCGCTGTAGTAAACCCCTTTTGCTACATTGTGTTTTCAACATGGACGCATCATTTCATTCATATGCAATAAAACTTATTTGGGAGTGGCACTCACTCCGAAATAGGGCCCCACTTTCTGTTTTCCTGATTTCCATTTCATATCTGCAACACTCACGCGCCCAGCTCTGCATGAGAGCTGCTCATGGGTGATGATTTTTGAATCGATTTGCCATTCTCACAAACGAAGGGCACAAAAGGCTGAGCAATCAGTCCAAGGCTGGCTGCTTTTGGCCCAGAGAGAGCAGAGATACTCTGTGAGTGGAGGGCAAGCATGGCTGATCTGAATCATGAAGAATAATGTTTAGCCTGGCAGATGATTAGGGATGTTAATTTTTTTTTTTTAGCAAGAGTGGGGGGGGGGGCAAAGGGGGCTGGCACTTGGTGATGTCACTTTGGCTATCCGAACAATCTGGCAGGGCCGATCCTGGCGAAATGCTGCTCAATTTGCTGGGGCTCCTGCTCCATTTGCCTGTTAATGAGCACTGTTGTTGGAGGTACCCATGTGTACCATGTCATGAGGCTAGCAGGCAGCACCTTCACCTGACGCTCTGACCACAGAGGAAAATGGCAGCCGCTGTGACAGATGTTTTCACAGTCCTGGGGAGAGAGCCATGGGAGACCAGTGCAGTCAGAGGGCCCTGGATATATCACCGGCAACAACTGCTACAACATGTGTCTGCATCAGTGTACATCCAGCCTGCACTGAAAACAAGGAGTCAGCTCTTTTCTTTGAAACAGCGAGATCATTTCCCTCTGTGTGACTGAAGAAAAACGATTTTATATATTATAATTTTTACAGCAGCTACAAAATCTTATTTTTCCAGGAGTAAAGAGCATATTGTTGGAAATATTTAAATTTCCATGGTCCGTGCATCAGTCGAAACAGATAATGTGGTCTTTCCTGGCATGTGTTTTCGTATGGGAGGGACTCTTGGTGTCACAGGATGGATAGCTGGGGTAAACTCATTACGTCACAGCATGACAACAGCACTTAATTACTAATGAAAGGGTGAGCTCACCACAATCCACTTCTGTTGCTGAATGGATCGACAAATTCGAGTGCTCCACCTGTGACTCTAAGTTTGCTGTTTCACTTCTACTTTGCAGATGTTGCTGTTGTTTGTCGGATCTGTCTTTTGCTAACTTTGGTGTTTTAGCCCTGATTGATAACAGGAAATGAAGACAGATGAGACAAAAATGAGATGACAGGCACAAAAGCTTCCCGGCAGGGATTGAACTGCAGTGTTGAGTTTGAGTCTTAGACAACAAAGCTAGCGGGACATCCTTTTAATGAGAAAATAACTCATCTGAGATGAGGGGTAAGGTGTTGCGTGATTCAGATCTTATATGTCCAGTTGGCCAGTGGCTCCCAACCTTGTAGAAGAAGCTGTACAGTTTGCAAGTTTCGGTTTGAAGATACAAAGGCTAATAAAACCTTAGTTTGTATATTTAACACCTTTTAATGGTTTAAATGTGAAATCATCCAATACACAAGAAAAATACAAGGATTAGAAGAAAGTCTACTTTTGTGTTTGCTTACTTGTGACCCCTGTGAGGTTAATGACCCCCCCCCCCCCCCAGCTTGGGAACCATTGGTTTCTACTCATTTTTGTATAGCATGAAAATCAACTGACAGATTCTTGAAATATCAATGTGAACTCTGTCAAGAAATAAAGAAATCTTCTGACTGAGTTCCATTTGGAAATGGATGGAGGGAGGGGTTCATTTTAAAATGGTACGAATCATTTACTTTAAGAAGAACACTGGAGGCCACTTGTTTCCTGGAGTATTAACCACATTTAAGATGAAAATACGATATATATTTTTTATTCTTCTACCTTCATTAAAACACAATGATAATAAGATAGTTTACAGATCCACAAATGTCAAACTAAATATGAGAAACTGGTACAAACCAAACTGCCCATCAGTATATTAGGTACCTAAAATACTCTGTCCAAACACTAAAATAGTTAAATCCTTCAAACACAATATGAGATCAGTAAATAAAACAGCGTGAAAGAGCTTCTCTGTACAATGTGTACCTCTCTGCTTTTACACCTTTTCAAGTCTAAATCCATTTCCATCAATGATGACTTATACTGCACTAAAACTTGGAAACACAAGGTCACCACACGCTGATTCAAACAGACTCAACAGAAACCTCAAGGATTGTGGGAGACGAGGCGGCCTCCTCGGAGCCGAGACCGAAGTCACTGGTTTCCGTGGTTAGTTATTGATGCCGCAGAGTGAAATGTGCCAATATGCAGTATATCAGCAAACATACATAAAACCGACAGGCAACCAGACCAAATTTTAATGACAAAATTTCTGATGTGAGATCAGTATAAATACGTGTAATTAACCAAGGTTTCATGCCTGGTTAAGCATGTTCGTCTTTTGGCGGCCTACTAACTGATATTACTTTAGTGCAATATTTCAGGGTGCACCAACTTCCCAGTGAATTAAGGGATGTGTGAGGTAGACCGGGGTCCGGCACTCCAAACTGTCTCGTGATTATATCGAGATAGATAGAGCGAGTCGTGCACAAAACTCCCCACAATCTACAAGCTGTCCTGACAAATTTAATTTAAATATGCCTCAGATAAAAAAAATAAATAAAAATAAAAAAAAACAAAAAACATGAAAGAACCATTTGCTAATGTTTGTGCTGCTGGAAAATAGGTAATAAATGCAATGCCCCGAGAGTGTTTTTGGAGGCAGTTGGTTTTTCCTCTGTCTGATTACTAAATCTAGGGTTGATAATATACAGATGTAAATATGCTGCTTAGAAGCTCCCTCCTCCTCACACTCCTCCTCCCCCTCCTCTTCTGCAATCCCTCCCTCCCTCTTCTCTTCCATCTGGCAGACAATAGTTTAAAATTCTTAATCCATGAGCAACCATTGAACATTAGCGAATTGCAAATTACAGATGTTTTACTGTCTCTCCCTCTTCTTTTTTTCCTCTGTTTTGATCTGTGCATCCCACTGTCACTCAGTGTTGCATACGCATCCCTCGCTCCTCTGCATTCATTAGACACCCTGTGCCATCATGGCACCATATGACACTGTCATCATTTGGTAATTAAACCTTTGCTCGTTTAAATATGAAAAGCTGGCAAGGGTGTGATCATAAACAATGTTGCGCAAACCAGATTTTCCAGACTAAATGAGAATTCAGCCAACATCATGCCAGATTTTTTTTTCTTTTTCTCTTTCCGCCTTCTATCCTCACGTGGAGCAAAACAAAAAAAAAAAAAAGAAAAAGAAACATTGGGAAAAAGTTGTTCTTGTGCCAAACACATCTGTGTCGCACATTAAAATTCATGTAAACAGAGACTTTATTGGAAGCACCAAACAATGCAGCTTAAAACACACACTCCAGCTTTGTGTCTAATGTGACTCACATCATCAAAGTATGGATTTTATGGTAATAGTCACAGATTACCGCTCTCCTCTTTCACTTCAGAGGTAAACAATGATAATAAACCAGTAGATGACAGCATCAAATACCAGAATGAGAACAATAACATTGTGATGGCTGAGGGTTCGTTTGTTTTGGGGTTTGTTTGTTTTTTGGTTTGCTTGTTTTTTTAGATTCTACCCTTAAATGATAAGCACGGGACATAACATCAATGTTGCAGTCTTCTGTCCCCTAAACACAGTTATGTGCTTGATCATGGCGGAACACCAGACAATAAAATCTGCCCTGTGCCTGAGGACAAGCGTCAACATCTCCCAGATTCTCATCTACATTCACACGGGCTTCCATTACTGAAGATTTAGCCAAATGGCTGTGGAGAGGAGGCATACCCGAACCATTACAAGCCAAACTACTGGCTTTTTATTACCACTAAACAATCTTCCTCAAAGCCGTCCTTTAGCGTACCTCTGAGCTCGGTGGTGGTGAGAAAGTGCGTGGGAGGAGGCCATTCAGTCACATTACGGCTTTCCATAGATCAAGGTCACAATTTTCATGATCATTACACCACTGAAGGTGACAGGAAGCATTTACAGAAGTGATCAGGAGCTTATGTGGGAGCTGTTCATCCGTAGATTTCTGGGGAGAGGAATATATGTCTATACACAGCCTCGTGCACACCCACAGACACACAAACTAATCAGCAGATCACAGTGTGCAGCTGACATTCCTTGATCATATTATCATATCATTATTACATCCGCGATAACTACCAAAGAGGATGAGGGGGAAAAAAAATGAAGGAAAACGAGACAAAGAGGTAAAAGTAAAGAAATCAGCTTGTCTCTGGTTTGAAATAAATAAATAAATCAATCAACATTTGTGAGTTCAAAGCCTGCCACCAGGAGGTGACTGCTACATTATGCATTCACACGCCATAGGCTAACACATGTCAGCGGCCCACTGGACAGAAGCTCTGTTTCCCATATTGCTGACATGTGATTGGAAGCTGTTGGCTGTCTGGTTGGGACAGAGGCAGCTGGCGGGACACCTCCGAGCCGCCTCAGGGCTGATCTCTGCTGCGCACACACACTCAGACACACACTGATCCACTGAAGGATCTAGCTTCTCCCCACAGCGATGAACCCAGGGCCTTATGGGAGGGCGGGCTGGCTGGCTGGTGCTGCCTCCATCCACTGGAAGAAGAGCTTCTATGCAGCTCTAGTGTTTGTTGTAGGTGCAGGTGGACATGATGATTTTTATTTTAGTGACTTTTACAAAAATGATGGCAGAGAAAAAATAGTTGGCTACCAGTGCAGAATATAATAAAAACACAAAATTCCTGACACAAAGTTTCCAATGCCCTCGTAGTTGTTCCTGTTCTGTAAAGCCTCTCCAGTCTTTGTTAAGTTCCAACCAGAGGGGCACACATTTAACTATTCATGTGGAAAGTTTGATGGGAAAGAGAACCGATTTAGCCCTTGTTCCCAGTACAATAAATGCAACATGGAGAATACTTTTGAAAATGACAAGATACAGTCCTATTTTTAATCCAGTACTGCAGGGCACATTTAACAATTACTTGCAAATCTGCATAATGAATGAGGAGCAGGAGTGTATTTTAAGAATTTGGTGCATTATTCCCCAAACTTAGTGTGTCAATGCATGAGAGATGGACAGAAGACGTGTCTGAAATATTTATCGAAATGTCTTATACAGTAGATTTAACAGGAATAAGTAATAATAGTAATAATAGTAATATGAAATGTTTTTCTAACTAGGTCCTTCCTTCATGTTTAAATGCAAATGAGATGTTAATTTTTCTTAATGATTTGCTGTACCTGAGGCAGGGAAAAGCTCAGAAACTTGACTGTCTGACTGCTTTTGTGCTCAGGGTATGAAAAGTAATTTAACAAAGTGTTTTCTAATCAAAGTAATGTAACCTGATCCCACTCGCATTTGGATCTTTAATACAATACAAAATCACTGGAACCACTCCAGTGTGTGTGTGTGTGTGTGTGTGTGTGTGTGTGTGTGTGTGTGTGTTGTGAGGTGTTTGGGTTGGGGATAGGGGGTGGGGGGTTTGGGGGGGGGTGTTGGTGTTGAGGACTAATGACGGGACAGATCATCAGCTGAACAGTCAACCTGAAAAGACTGCAGATATAAGAGGAGTTTAATTGGAGTTAACACCAAACTGGATGCAGTTTTTTTTAAAAGCTGCTACGTGAATTTTCTTTCTTTTTTTTTTCTTTTTTTTTTTTTTATAAAGCAAAGAGCTGAATGTCCTTCCTGTGTGTGTTTTATCATCTGAAATACGACCCTGACAGCTGTAAACTTTCGCACTGACTTTTACGCCTATTCTTCATTTTTGATGATTTCCCATCAAAGACAGTAAACGGTTAAATTGGCTGCATTAAACTGACATATTTATACTTTGGAGCAGACTCTGATAGGTGAGGTGTGGCCTGAAATAATACGACTGGCATCAAAGTCGTGACAAACCACCAATAAACCCACAAAACAAAACAAAAGTCTATTTCAAAAAATTATTTATTCCCCTTCTAGTCATTACTGTCATTAAATTATTTTTTTTAATGGAAACTCTGACGTGAGTGTATTTAAACACGTGACACTGACTCAACTTAAAACACGCTTCCCATTATTTATTTATTTCTAGGAGTTTATTGATGTTTTTGAGATACACTGGCCGATTTCAATTTACTCACCATCCTGTCTGTCACCTGAAGTGGAGAGTGTGAGAATTTTAGGTGCTCATTATTTTGGTTTGATTGATTTATAAATTGAATATCAAGTATAAAGTCATTTTTCTCAATTTAAATATGCGGTTTCGAGTTATTTACAAATTTCCTGTCAAGTGAAATCACCATAATAAATAAATAAAAGACACTGTATATGCTGCTAGACATTTTATGAGATATTGTGGGAATATGATAGGAATAAAATTGCAGTGTCAATGTTAGGAAATGCAACAAAAATGAATTGGATGAAGATTACAGCAATTTTTCGTTATGAGGTGTTAAAGCGGATCCGTGTGTGTGTGTCCAAATAAATAGGGCACTTTCTGAGGCCACGAAGACATTAAAACTAGATAAAAAAATTTGATATTTTATAGTTGAGTTTTACTGCAACGTCCAAACGCGCAAATAAACAATGTCAGATTACACAAACGGGCTCTTTGCTGTATCTACAGCATAAATATAAATAAAATAGAGACATAGATCACTTTCTAATTCCCTTTTAGCTTTACATTTGAACGATGGGATCAATGCAAAACAGTTGTAATGATCCAATTAATTATGGGCAGAATTAAAAGCAAGTGCAAAATCAATCTTTCACGGTGTCGAGGATGGAATCAAATTGATGCTCCATCTGTTCACGCCAGCAAGATTTGTAGCTCGGAGAGTTGAAGCTATCCTGGCTGCTGCTGTGGAAAACCCCAAAAAACACAGGAGGTGTTTTAGGTGGAGCTACAGTATCATGTGTAGGTGGAGGCTGCAGCTCAACTTCTGAAAATCTCCGTGTTTCCTTCAAATATAAAATAGATTTCAACAGCAAGTGATGTTAATAAATGAAAGCCCACCATTTACTCATTATTTAACCATGCAGAGATTTTTTTTTTTACTGTCTTAAGAATCCGACTCGATTTCACTCCAAATTCATCGAAATCACCATAAAGCTTCTGACAAACAAACAAACAAACTCCCCCCTCTCTAAAAATCCAAAAGGATTCATATTCAACTTACAACCAGTGGTGTCAGCTCCCCTCTGCAGGGAAACTCGGATCGATTGGTGACGTTGGAATAACGCGAGACAAGCACCAGGGTCTGCACATGGAGGTGGATGACACCTCTCACACCAACACAGAGCAAACTTCTCTCCCACCACCCGGACGCCTCGGTCCTTCTCCCCCACAGCTGCCCGCCAGTGCGAGCTGGTGTTCGGCGGGTGGAGCTGCCGGACCCCCGGCGCTCCTGCCTCTCCTCTCCACCACCACCACCACCTCTTCCTCCTCCTCCTCCTCCTCTCTCCTCTGCACAGGCCATTAGGAAGCGGGACAAAAGATAAATTGCTCTCTGTCAATACATTACACCTCTCCTAATGGGTGCGCGCAGGCTCCAAAAACATTTTCCAAACTCTTGACATGCAGTGGCATCGTCTTAAATACTGCAGTTATGTGTCACTAATTTAGATTTAATTCATGCATATTTTCCTTTTTTTTTTACTTCATTCTTTCCTGCACTTTTACGTCTTCAGTAATCAGACATGTTCAGGGTTTGACCTTTTGAGGTGAAGCTGAAAAAAACCCCCCAAAAAAACCAAAACAATAAAAAAATAATAATAATGAAGCGATAATTCATTGGCTCGTCCCATTGTTTCATTCCTCCTTTTTTTAGGAAGCTGTCTGACCCCCGTGTTGTAGCGGCTGAATAGAGCGGCCCCCTACCTAAAAGAAGAGGTGCTATAAGGCCCATCTGACCACAGTCACACAGCACGTGCTGCTCAAACACGCGCCAAACAAAGTAAACACGTGGGAAGGGCTGTATTCATTTGGACATGTGTAATAATTATTAAAAAAAAAACAATATCAGCATTTTGCATTTTTGCAAAATGCATGTTACACCCCCCCCCCCCACACACACACACTGCTCATTTTTGCAATGGGGAGCAGGAGGCCATGAGAGAGAGAGAGGGAGGGACAGCGAGAGAGAGAGAATGAGTGGGGGGGCTGAGGAAGGTGGGGGTCTTATAGGGTGGAGAAAAAAAAGAATGTAGCTTTAAGGGAAATGTGCAGCCGGGTGTGAAATTACAGCCTATAGTGCTACATATTGTACCAGGAGCTCACTCCAAAAACAGTAACAAAAAGAGAAATCATCCCCTAACCTGACCAGGAGGCAGACCGCGAGATGTGGCCGTCTGCCCCTAAGAGATGACCCCCCCCCCCCAACTACCACACCCCATTCCTAAAAACAAATGAATTAATTAATTAGAAAAAATGTAAATGATACAAGATCGTCTTTAAACAACAAGCAAATTACCAAATTACCAGAATGTATATCCTTTATTTTGAATTATTATTATTATTATTATTATTAGTATTATTATTACTGTTGTTATTTTGATGAACAGAGATATTTTTAAAGACTTTTATTTCAAATTTGCTAGTAATTTTACATTTGCCTTTGCTTTTATTGGTCATTTGTTTAACTCATGTAAAACACTTTGTAACTTTATTTAGAAAAAAGTGCTTGTTTTTTTCCTATTATTATAAGTGTATTTATTCAATGTTTTGTCTGTTATAGATTTTTATATAGCTTATTTAAAATGAGGATATTAATAGGATCCAGGACCTTGACTTCCATCATGCACTGTTTAGTTTCATTTCCCATTCAGACGACTTCTCTACTGCAGCTGATTAATTCTTTGCAACCTCTTTCATGGAGCTTATAGATAATTGTTCCAGAGGAATATTTTTACTTCTCAGTTTGATCACACGCACCCGAGTGCACCTCAAGTTTGATTTTTTTTTTTTTTTTTTTTGGGGGGGGGGGGGGGGCTTTGAGAGCACCTTTAAATTTGAGAAACTATACAGCGCCATCTACAGAGGCCCAGCAGCACTGCAGATCCGTTTCACCTCCGACTGCTATCGCTCCAACAGTAGACCACTAATCATCGCACCATCACCCAAGTGTTAAAAAAAGAAACCAAAAAACAAAACTGCATAACATACACATTATCAGTTTAACATCTGCTTTTTCAAATTTAAAGGGATCGTTTGGAGTACAAACTATTTATTTTAGGCCCACTTCGGTTCCAGTGAGAAAAGGCAGATGCGCTAAAAAAAAGAGAGAGAAAAATTAAATAAAAAGAGGAAAATTTAAAGAAGGATCGAGCGAGATCCGGGTTTTGGGAAGACCTGAGCGCGCGCACACACACACACAGACATCCTGTATATTCCCAGAGACAAGGCTGTTAGTCCGCGTAATAAAAGGAAAAAAGATCAGAGAGGAACACAAATTTGAACATAATCTGTTTCATTGATTCAAAACTTCCAGTAAGCGAATATATAATTCACAGCTGTTCTAATGTCTAGTCAAACTCTGATATTTGTAACTCCGACGGATCAATTCCTTATTTATCTCCCTCCCCTTCCTGCCGGTGTGTCAGACTTAGAGACCTCCTCATTTGGACCCCCGGTATTTTTTTTTTATTTTTTATTTTTTTTGTGCGTTGGCGAATCACAAAGTGTTGGCATCTATTGCCTTTGTCTGACAAGTCATCCATATAAGCAAAAGGGGGGTCTGCAGAGGGGGAGGGGATGGGGGGGAAGAGAGAGAGAGAAAGAGAGAGAGAGAGAGGAGGGGAGGGTTGCAGCTTTTAGAACCACAGACTACAGACAGA
The DNA here is from genome assembly GCA_034769265.1 of Remorina albescens. NCBI lineage: Eukaryota > Metazoa > Chordata > Actinopteri > Carangiformes > Echeneidae > Remorina > Remorina albescens. The sequence continues at coordinate 6,053,695 of CM068480.1, forward strand.
GGCTTCATTCCCAGCCCAAAGATTCAGCTTCACGCATCCAGCGCGAAAAGAGAGAGAAACCCCGCCGATGGTGTGTGTGCGCGTCTCTCCGCCGCTTTGACGCGTCAATCGAGGCCACCAGGATTGAGGAGATACCGGGCCGCTGCACAGCTGGACCAAAAAAATTTTTTAAAAATAAATAAAAACAACAACAAGAAAAAGAAAAAAAAACAAAAAAAAAGAAAACGCGACCTGCTCGCTGGCATGCTGTGAGATTTACCTCTGCTCTCCTGCAGATTTTGGAGAGGAAAGAAAGACGAAATTAATTTTGCGATAAACTGAATCCAGGTCGCTCCGGTGAAAACAATCCTTCGGTCATGCTGCGCACCTGCCAGACCTCCGCTGCCGGACCGGACTGCTAAAAAAAAAACAAAAAAACAAAAACACCAGAAGGGGCAACTTTTCTGGGGGGAAGAAGTTGCCATCAGATCGTCTTGTCGACGAAGCGGGGGGTGGGTGGGGGGGGAGGGGGGCGGCGGAGGGGGCTAAAACTACAAGTCCCTCCGTTGAGTAGAATCACCTTTTTTCTTCTTCACGTTTTCATCCTCGATAGGAAGGCGAAACGGCGACTTCAATTGATTATCTCTCTTTCCTCTGCTATCCAATGGATATTCACTGCAAGGCAGACCCCTTCACAGCGATGCACCGTAAGTAGCACAACCTGAGTTTGTGAGCCACTGCAGCTTTAATATGTATGCGGATAAAAAAAACCAAAACAACAACAACCATCATTCCTGCATAATACAAAGGCCTGCAGCAGAGAGCACAGAGATTTTTATTTGTGTCTGTGGAAAAATGCATCTTTGTGCATTGAATTGATTTTTTTTAAGTGGCAAGCTAATAAAGTGACATTCGAGGAAATAAATATGGAAACATCAGACTGCTGCTGGTGGAATCACAGTTTCCTCGTATTTCACACATTCCTCCCATGTGGGCTTTAAGAAAAAAAAAAAGGCAAAATAATGTTAAGAATAATTTCAAATAGCACAAAAGACTACAAGAGTCCAATGCACAGAGTGTGAACTGCAGAAATTAAAGTTGTCAAAGTAAACAAAGAACATGCCTTTGGAGGTACTCAGCAATTTACACGTGCATCAGCCTGCAGCTTCCCGCGCAGTGTCTGTGTCTGTGTGTGTGTAAATGTGTGTTCAGGCCTAATAAGTCAGGACACATTAGTTACACATATATTATTCAAATGATCCAAATAACAGCAAGCTCCCATAGGTCCGACCTAAGTCCACATGTAGTGTGGTTTACTTGTAATGTGGTGGATCCGAGTGAATAATTGATGGCCTCTTCATTTACTAAATAATATGTAATATGAGTAATCAAAGCTCGTTCAATTATTTAAAATTACCGTGCAGGGCAAATGAAAGAGGCTGTAACTTAACACCAAACATGAGCCGGGGAGCTGCAGAGAAAATATGGACTCTGTGTTTTGACCGGCAGCAACTTTAAAGTAGTGGAGACTCAATTAAATTCATCTTTGCATCATTTAAAGAAATTAAATCACAGTAAGGATATGATACAGGGTCACTGGTCAGTGTAGACAGTGTGGATTTAATGTGTTCGTTGCAAAAGCTGCGGAATTACAGGAGAAAATTTTAAAATATACTGTATATTGTGCATTATTAGGCTTTCAATGTAACCCTCTGCATAAAGGTAGTTTATTGAATTATTACATAAGACTGACTGTAATTGATCTTAATTTAAAAAGTTAAACATAAATATATAAATATCGTGTTTTAAAGAGAAATGGCGAATACAAAAATATAGATTGACTAAAACGTGCAAGTGCTTATATAAATAAAACAACCTTAAATTTTTACCCATTTTGGTTTCATAAAAAAAAAATCGAATATAATAGAAACTATGTAAATAAGAACATCCAGGGGCACATTTGTTTAGTGTTGTGATTTTCTTGAGTCTCTGCTTTAACAAAATAATAATAATAATAATAATAATAAAATCCCCCAAAATGAATTCTTTTTATCCCTCAGTTATATTGAATAATGAATAATAACAAATAAAATTGTTAGCCTATAATTTGGTCATTGCGATGTAAACTGCAAACGGTGTAAACAGAGCAAAGTCTGGCGCCTCAGTGATGGTAACCATTAAAAAATATAAAATAAAAAAAAATGAATCAAATGTGGTATTTTTAAATGTGCTGTGTTTAGTGGACGTTAAAGCACAGCCTGATAAATCCATGTGAATCCACCTGCTCCATAGAAACATGTGGAGGACTCTGACCTGCAGTTACACTATGTGGGTTATTTTCTATAGTTTATGTCTCTTCCACCATTTCTGATGAAAAAAAAACAACAACAACAACAGCAACACCACCCCGTTCACCTGCTTCCTGTTCTCCCTTACAACCTTATGTAATGTTACGGTGGTTGTGTGCTGCTGTTGTATCCCACGTAGGGCACGGAGGTGTGAACCAGCTCGGCGGGGTGTTTGTGAACGGCAGACCCCTCCCGGATGTGGTGAGACAGCGGATAGTGGAGCTGGCCCACCAGGGGGTCCGGCCGTGCGACATCTCCAGACAGCTGCGGGTCAGCCACGGCTGCGTCAGCAAGATCCTGGGCAGGTAGGTGGAAGCTCTCCCGCCCAGGCAGGTGGACTGTGCTGGGGGCTGAAGGAGGACTCGACCTCCACAACGCAGCTTTTATTCCTTTAAATATTTTGCAGCTAAATTTTCGTTCAGTCTAGCCGGTTTTGGTGCGTAATGAGATCCATGTGTTGCGTATGAATGCGCGCAATGGTGCGTTTTTTTTTTTCCTTCCCCCGAATCAAATTTATGCTCGTTTTGAGACATTGCAGGTGCACTTGCGCCCTTAAGTTTGATGTTTTGTTTAAGAAAAGTTCTGACTTTTTGGAAAAAATAAAAATAAAATGGTCTAAATGTTGGAACAAACCCCCCTCAAAAGCTTTTCGTCGACGGCTGAGTCACTGACTTGGAAAGAACATTAACGCTGATTTCTCTGGAGCATTAGGTCTAACTATCACCGCCTGATTGCAGATACTATGAGACTGGCAGCATTAAACCTGGAGTGATCGGTGGCTCTAAACCTAAAGTGGCCACGCCAAAGGTGGTGGAAAAAATCGCAGACTACAAGAGACAAAATCCAACCATGTTTGCCTGGGAGATCAGAGACAGACTGCTGGCTGAAGGGATCTGCGACAACGACACTGTTCCCAGCGTCTCATCCATTAACAGGTAGGAAACTAACATTTAAATACAACTGAAAAATACGCAAGATAAAGTGCAAATTCTGAGTTTTTTTAAATGTCTAAATCCAGTTGGATTAAACAGGCTGCAAGATGGAGACGCTTTAATGAAAAGCGCCAATGGTGCGCAAATTAAAAATCATCTATCACAGTATATCTGTCCTTAAACGCACCACCCACAGCTGAATATTGTTTGACCAACTTTGTGCAGCCCGGCACGCCGAGGCTGCCTGCGGTCTCAGAGGTGCAATTCAATCTTTCAGACCAAACTCCCTCAACAATCAGCAGTACATCCAGGACTGAGTGAATCTGTCGAGATGAAAACCGATCAATATTCGGTGACCAGATCCCGTGGCGCTATAAAGCAGGCCAATTTTCTTTAGCACATCTGATGTGCTGGAGCTGCTGCACAAAAAGAGAAAGAGAGAGAGAGAGAGAGAGAGAGAGAGAGAGAGAGAGAGAGAGAGAGAGAGAGAGCAACACTGGCTTTTCTGCAGGATTTTATTTTTTGGAAGAAATCCCCCAAAAAGAGCGGGATAATGTGTCGGCTGCAATTCGTCGTGTGAAAATGAGGTTGTTGGCTAAATTTAATTAAAATAATAACAACACAGATAATAATAATAAAGAATTCGAGAGGCCAAATACAAGCCTTTAAAAACCACTTTCTGCTCATCAACATAACTCCAGATTTTAAATCCCTGCATTAAAAAAATTATTATAATAAAAATCAAGGTTTAATCTTGCAGTAATTAATACTGATGTGGCATCATGGTGCACAAAGGCGCAGTCACAACTTTGCATTAAAACGCTCATACTGAGCGTCTGATGGGCGATTATCAGTTTAAAATATCTAAATTCAACATGACAGGCTTCGTCGTCATTTATGCTCCAAATCTTCAGCTTTATTCAAGAAAGTCATAAACAGCACTATGGGCTTGAGAGTGGCAGCTACAGGAGGACCCAGGACACCCCCCCCCCACCTCACCCCTCCTTGCCCCCCCCTCCACCAACCACCACCACCACCAGAGATCCCTGGTGATGAACTTTGGTTAAGAGGCACTGTTCCATAGAGCCAGCATCAGCATTACATTTTAATGAGCTGATGGGAGAGCATGGACAGCTCCACACAAGACATCTTTTAAATAGAGAAAAGGCTGAAGAAAATTCATTTCATGCTTCGTGGCTGCTTAAAAAGCCCCATTTAAGGAGGCTCAGACACATGTATGTGATAAATTCAAAATGTACATTAATATCATTAAAAGAGCCCTATAAAGTTTTTTCAATTCCAATTAAAGCTTTCTCTTTTGGACGGGAGGGGGAAGCCTTATGTATCTTTGTTTATGGGGGAAATTAAATTGTGAATACAAAGAGCTGTAATTCTATCAGTCAAATATGAGCTACTTTGAATTTCTATTATGGTTTAATGCCGAATATTTTTCTTTCTTTCTTTCTTTCTTTTTAACAGCAGAAGAAATGTAAGATTTCAATGTGGCTCTCTGTAGCTCAGTGCCACACACACACACACACACACACACACATACACGGTGGAGCATACACACAAATGAGACGACAGAAGCGTTTGTTTTGATTTAGCTAGAGGTGAATATTTCAATACATGTTTGGACTCTTAAAGGAGAAGTCCACGGAAATCAATCAATGAATACATCCTTAGTGGTTCAATAACTGAGGCAGACTTTGCTCCAGATTATCTGATGGTGCTTCATGATGTTTAAAAAAAATATGTGTCTGTTTATAAATATCTATATGCAGAAATAGCGATTTAAATATCTTTTTTTTTTTTTTAATAAACCACAGGAGAAGTTTGAACGGGGCTTTCCCAGTTAAGACAATTCAGTAAAAAAAAAAAAAAAGAAGCCACTAAAGACTGGAGCCAAAGTCTTTTCCAGTTGGATGGTTCTGACTGGGGCCAGTTGTGGGTTTCTGTGGCAGACTGTCTGACCTCAGGACTGTTGACAAAAGAGGATGCTCTATTTAAACACCTTTCCCCTGCATGCATTATTAAATGCTGCAGAGATAGTGTTGTAGGACAAGTCAGGGCCACCACGACCAACAAGTAATGCTACCCTGCTGCGAGACATAAAAAAAAAAAAAAAAACGTCCTCAATGGTGCTCGATATTATTGATTCAGAACTAAAGCAATTTTAATATTTCTTCAGGGGATTTTCGGCAACAACCAGGCCATTAATTCATTCTTCCAAATTGCTTATTCAATATCAAGAACATGGATACCAAATAAAGTCTTTGAATTTATGTAGCACGCACAAGTCAAGGGGTCGAATAACTGTTATGGGGGAGAAGTGAAAAAAATTAAAACATCAATATGCGCTTTCTGGAAAAGCTTGTTGTTTGGCAGCTTTGCCTCCAAGGGGAGTTCTGTCTTTTTCGTTGTTTGTTTGTGACGGTGTTTTATACCTCTGAAGCCTCCTGGCACCATCAATATCCAAATGATCTGATGTTGTTTCTGGTTAACATGGAGGGCAAAATTAAAAGGACGAGTGATTTTGGTTTAAAATTATAATCTGGATGTTTTGCGCTGTGCAGTTTTACCCGAGCGAGCAAATCCTTTTTTTTTTTTTCCCATGGAAATAAAATATGCAAAAAACCATAAGAACAGATGAGCAAAATCTGAACTGTGTAGAGAAATCAACACTAAAAGCCTCTATGGGCCTCACCTCTTTTCCTTGTGATTTAAAATAGCTCTCCTGGCATACGTGATGAATAGTTTTAAAGTTTACAAATTATTGTGACAGCTCCCTTTCTCCCCAAGTGCCATTCAGATTAAAGGAATCTAATGCTGGCGTAAGCTTGTGCAAGGCAATAAGGAACTATTGCTTTCCTGTCACATATAATTTATAGCTTTCTATTTGCATCGCTTTGCCCATGTGACTAATCCCCAACTTTTTCTCCCCAAGCCCCAATCAATACAACCTCATCCGCATTGGCACATGGGGGCTGCTTGGTTCTACAGAGATGTTTGATCTGGGAAGCAAAGGGCTACAGTTGGCTGTGATCAGCCCCGGTGAAACCCCCCTCTCCTCAGTGGGATTGGGAAAGGGAGAGGTTGGTGGGGAGGGTGTGGGGGGGGTGGGTGCTGATTAGTGTGGGCCAGGTAGAGTCAGTGAAGCTGATCATTGAGGTGAATTGATGTGATTTCATGCTTTGTTTGCAAGATCACTCAGACCAAAAGTGCAATGAAGACTGTTCCACACACCTCACCTTTAAGGTAGGACCACTGACCGGATCCCGCCTATGCGTGTGAGTTGCGTTGGATATCTTAATCACGCGTCATCACCACCGTAGCTGCTGTGAGCGAACAGTGCGCTCAAATTAGAGGCAGTTGGAAATCGCCGGGAAGAGAAACCTGTCATAGAAAAGCAGCAGTGACATCTGCATTTCCTTTGTTCCCCCCAGGATCATCCGAACAAAAGTCCAGCAGCCTTTCCATCCATCCCCCGATGGGACATCCCTGTCAGCACCAGGCCATACTATAGGTAATGCTGCAGCTCACAGCATCAGCAGGGTGTTTATATTGGCATCATACCAATTAGACACAAGTATGTATTCGTTACAAAACACAAGATGGGTTTTAATCATTTCCTTTCTCCTTCCCAGTACCAAGCACAAACTCTCCACCTGTAACCAGCGCCTCCAATGACCCCGCAGGATCCTACTCCATCAACGGGATTCTGGGTATTCCACGATCCAATGGTGAAAAGAGGAAAAGAGATGAAGGTAAGGAGAAAAAAATAAAACACTCCTTTAGCTTTAGATTGGCATGCAGATCTAAAATCCTAAAAGAAAAAACCAATTGCTTCATGCTATAAACCCCACTTTGCTGAACTTGCAATTACGGCATTAAAACCTGCTTCAGTTCCAGTAGATGACCCTTATAAAACACCTAAGTCTGAACTCTGTTACACCACTGTGTCAATCTGCCAAGGAGTCTTTTGATTTGAAGACACGACCTCCGCTGTTGTCTCCTGCAATTAATCTTTATGGAAGTGATTAAAGGGCTTTAGATAATTACATGTCAAGATGATGTAGCCAACCACCCAGGTCAGTCAAGAAAGCCGCTACAGCTCTGTGAAGGGCTTTTTTTTTTTTCTTCAACAAAAGTGGATCCTCTCCTGCTGCTGCCGAAGTAGTAGGTTAGTGGATATAAGGGGGCCTGAGGCGATATAGATTATTGGTTCTGTAAGCAATAGGCTTCCTTAATGTCACTACATAAGTAGCTGATGAGAATAGCTAAACAGATGCACTCATGTTACAAGGCGTGTATGAGTGTGGAGGGATGATGCGGCTGCTGAAAAGGGGCAGTTATCTCAAACAGGGTGGGGAATGAGTGCCTTATTTCTGCAGTGCTCCGGAATGAGAGCTAATCAGAGCACGGCAGCGGTTTACATAGCTTCTTCTTTGTTCTGGCGTTTGTTGAGAAGCACAGGGGTTTGCGGGATATTGAGTGGAATTGATGTTTTATGTGCGAGCGGGGAGGGAGGGATGACTAATGACCTGTCAGAGGTAGATTTCCTGGCAAAGATATAAAAATCAGCATGACGTGGACATGGCAAATGACATAATCAAGTCTTTCCCTGTAAGAGATGCAATCGCGGAGGCATAATGCAAACGTCTGGTATTTTCAAGGGTTCATTTTCAGTCGTTCGAGGACCTCTCATATTAGCCAGGGTGTAATGTCTAGTCCCTGAATGATAGAATGCACACATTTCTATGCAGATTGCTACTGAAGGGCAAAGAGGTATTAAAGGGCATGGAGAGGACTAAGGTATGTGTGCGTGAGGAGGAGAGCTGGCCTGTTTTGTGGAGGTCTCCCAGGTGGTAGCACCATGTTTCTATGGCTATTCAGTCTCAAATGATTCCCCTGATGTGCTGCCATTTCTGTGATTTAGGTGCTCAGCCACTATGTACGATGAAAGAGAAAGAAAGCTGTGCATGTGGATGGTGGTGTGTACTGGTGTGTGTGTGTGTGTGTGTTTGCGTCATGGTAGGACTTGTACTAAGGATAAGGTTGGGCGGGGGGGGGTTGGTTCTTATATACTCTCTCAATAGCCAGCTGGTGCCTACCTGGAAACACGGGGTCAGGGATACTTTATCTTTCCAAAACATAAACCCCGGGCCTTGGCCTCACACACACACAGCTGAGGAAGCAATGTCTCACCTCGGGCCACAGTTTGCAAGAATAAAATATTACATATGAGAGTAGCCTGTAGACACTACTGTCCTCTTCCTGTCTTCTCTTAAATTGCAGTTTGGCCAACAAAACAGCTGAAATTCAAGATTTTAAACATTTGGGTGATGTGTCCTGTGAAATAGATGCATAGCTACCATGCCTTCTGCGGCTCATGCTTTTCCTATTTTGGGAACATTTTCAACTACAAGTTACTTAAAAAAGTTTTGGTGCAAATTATGTGTCTTTTTGAACGTACTGATTGCTTTAATTGTGAAACTCAAGCTGCAGCTCTATTTTGTCGTAATTTCTGGTGTATATGGAACTAAATAACCATGTAGTACTATTTTTTGGGGGTGTACTGCTGAAACACAACAATCAATATCTGATTTTTTTATTTGTTTATTAGATAAATCTAACTAACAATGTAAAAACATTGCTCTTTATTATTTTTAAGAAATATGTCCTTTAAATCAGAGCCATAATTCTGACCTAAGACACTTTAGGAATGTGGAAGTTTTGAGTAACTTTCAATTCTGCTAAAAATCCAGAAATCATGTTGTATTGTTTTGTAGGGTGTTTATCATTGAGTGAAAATCATCATCGATCCCATATTTAACTTAGACATCATTAACTGGATTAAGGTGGTTTCTTTCTTTTGCTTGGATTAAAGCACTGTTGTAACATTTACATTAAAAAAAAAAAAAAATCATTAGTCACCTCTAGAGAAGTATTTCTGGAAATGATTGAAAGCTGTAAACATATGCTACCTTGTAACAATACAAGACAAAACATTTCTGCTACAAGAGGGAACTGATTCTTTGGAAAACTCTTCTTCTGAAACAGAGTATTTTAAAAGTAAGAAAATATGTTTGTGCAATAATCTCACTGTTTTGTGGACATTTTTCTCATGTGTGTCTGTGTTTCAGTGCCGCCTTGTTTGCTATTCAAATGTATTTCGCCTTGCTCAGTAGGCAGTAGTCTATAGTCAGTTAATGCTTGGATTAAATTTCCTCACAGCACAGTAGCTTGCCTGAGCCCTACTTAACTTGGTAAGCCTCATGATGATTATGGCACAAGCAGTCATTATCAAGGTCTGAAAACATGAACAAAATGAGCAAAGGAAGGGGGGAAGGAAAGGAGGGGAAGCTCTATGCAACACAAGCCCTGCTGAAATGGATTGGCTGTGTAGCCCAGAGTATTTGTTTTAGACAGTAGCTGTGGCTCTCTGCCAAGCAGACAGACACCTCCTAAGTTTCCAAGTCAGCAGTGCCCTTAAAAAAAGGTCCCCCATTACGGGAGGGATGTAGAGATAATGTAGTGTGACACACGTTATGTACACTGGGTCTCAGCAAGAGGAGCTTCAGGGACACAGGTGTCATAAGAGCCATTAATCTGCTATTGTCACGTGTTATTGGAAATTAAAAGTAGCATGTTACACTTGGCAGCCATTGTTGCAGATGGACAGAATGAGAGGGAGGTGTGTGTGTGTGGGGGGGGACCCCTTGGAGATGGTGTCTTTTGGTGACCACGGCTGTCCGCGCATTTACAATGTGACATATATTAGAATCTGCAATTCTGCAGAGAAAAGCTATTACCTCACAGATTAACATCCAAGTACCCCCCAACACCCGCTGCACCCTTACAACCCTGGACTCCACCACCCCCCACTGCTTCTGACACGGTGGGCTTCAGAAAAGACAAAGGAAAAGCACTGGCAGCTTCTTCAAGGGTGACGTAAAAATCTTTCATGTAGCATCTGATGTTTAAGCACAAATCTGCTTTCATGGATGTTTTTGTTCGTCTTCATGTTATTAGAGAGCTGAATTGACCCGAACTTGGAGGTCTGTAGAGAATATGCAGTGTCCATGAAGTGTGTCCAGTCTTTCAAAGTCATATTGCTTGTCCTTTCAGAGCGCCACCACAAATTGCACTATCAAACCTGTAGATGATTCTTAATTTCAGCCATTCTGAATGCTTTCTTGCTTTGTGCCGGCCTTTTCTTCTTGATTTATGAGAGAAATACCAAGAGAGAAAATTTCATGATAAGACAATCATCATATATTTCAAGAGCCAACAACAATAGCCGGTGGCAGTCAGAATGGATGCGATTCTGTGCTTCAGTAGCTGTTGAATTAATTATTTCTCATCTCTGAGTGTCATGAGGACTGAGCCGATGTGTGTGGATGGAGATGAGTGATGGAGCGAGCCGCCGTCACACCCTACTCTGTGTATCAGCATCTGTTTTGGGGGAGAGGAAGAGCAAACACAGCAACTCAAAGAGCAGCAAAATGTCAGCACCTAAGTGCAACCTCCAAATGAGATTAAGAAAGGTATAAAAGCTTGGGAACATCTGAACTTGGTGTTAGAACTTAGTGATTGCTGCTGTCTGAATTTTAGGAGTAAGCCCACTTTTTGCAAATAGTCTATTAATTTTTCAGTGCTAAAAAAAAAAATTATAATAATAATCAATTTACAAACACATTGAATGGAGAAAAGCAGTTTGATCTCATCTGTGAGGTTACTGACAGAGTTCGAATTGTTCAATTAATCAATTATTATAGCTCATTAATTTTTCTTTTCTTTTTTTTTTTTTTTTAAATAATCGAGCTTCAAAATTTGGCTTCTAATCCCTTTCAGTTTACATAATCAAAACATTCAATTAGAAAAACAAAATGCAGCTGAGTTCATCCAATTTGATGCAAATGAGTTTTAATTTGATTTCATTTAGTCAAGAATTGAATCAGGTGGGAAATTATAAAGGTGTGTTCTTGTTTAATACATAACAATGTGTTAAGGGAACGAGAGCAGTATGTATGTTGGCATGTTATTTAAACAAAGAGCATATTTGGGGAAATGTTGAAAGGTGGCTTGTTCGTCTCGAGGCGGGGGGGCTTTCATGACCTCAAGGTCTCAACTCAACTCCTCAGCCTCTAATAAGAACTTAGAAACCCTATTTTCATTGCATGAAAGAGCTCAAACTTTTATTCTGAAATCACTCTCTTCTTCTATTAGGGCCAGACTTTTGAGACATAACTACTATTCATGCTCAATCTGCACTTCATTCACAATAACTGCTCTGTTTTTGTTTGGCGGGCAGTCACTCAGACTCACTCCCAGACCCGGAGTTGCGTTGGCTAAAGCCCCCTGCTGGGGGTCATGACCTGTGGGTGCAAAACCCGCAGAGAGGAGTCTGCTTTACAGAGCTGGTTATCTGATCTGATAGAGGCTGCTCCCTCGTTACCGGAGTGTTAATACAGAGTGATGTCAAGATGAATACACTCAACTCCAGTGATCAATAAACAACCACAGAGCGGGACAAGCATGTAATGCACCAACAAAGCCACTGTGGTCAAAGATTATTATCACTGCTGCATAATGGGCAGATTTGGAAATGTCCAAACACGGGATCTGACTTGTAGTGATGATCAGTGCTTATAAAAAAAGTATTTCTTTGCAGCTATAAAAATGGGACTTGTGACTAAACAAAAAACATCTAAGTTAAAGTTGCAAAAAGTCGAAAGCTTAAAAACTCAGTGTTGAACGTGTCGTCCCAAAACAACAGAATTCTAATCATGCATAAAAATGACAGATGATCTTTTTCTGCCAAGAAAAAACGAGCCAAAAAAAAAAAAAAAAGGTTTCTATGACCTTAGCAACAAACAAACCACTTATAGAAAAAAACCTCTTGTCCTCTCTAGATTTCTTACACAATAACTTTTCATGTCAACAACCAGGTGCAACACAGAGTGCTGACTGAAAATATGCACTTTTTATTCCCAGCATTCTTTCTGTCATTTTACGTGCCTCAAAAACGACTTGGTTAGGTTTGCAAAATTTATTCCATCCTGAAGGTGAGGGGACCTTCGCCATCATGTCCGTCAAGGTCAAGGAGTGAGAGTTAAATGAAACCATTGTCAGCTGTTGGCAGGACGGACACAGTTAATGAACAGCCACGCTCTGTGTCAGAGTTCAACACTTTGTTGCCAATTCATGTCTCCTTAATAATATCGCACCGTGTCCTCCATGAGTCCTGATTGACAGTCATAATTTCAACCACCTCATGAAGATGCCGCCACTGAGACCCTAACATGTCAAATTTGGGCATTTGCCATATTGTTTTCTTGACAACAACCAACTAGAAAATGATAAAAGCTACACAAAACAGCTTTCTATACTATACAAAGAAGAGTTACACAGACATATTAATGCCCTAAATGTCGCCAGAATCATCTTCATTACTGAAACAAAGGCATTGCTGATACATCAGATGGGAATCAGTAGCTGGGAGGGCAGATGGGGCTGTCCTCACCCTGAGTGGGAGGAAGAGTGCGTAGGTTGACCCAGGATGGTTTGTCTTGTGTGTGGGAAGTGTATTTCAAAGTGGTGAATGACAAATATGGTGGGGGGGTATTGATCAGGTGTTGTGGCTCAGGCTGGCTGATGGAAAGTAATTAATGACTCTATTTTCTTTGGTAGCAAAGAGAACAATTGAGTTTGATAAAGTGACAAGCGGCCACTATAGTAGGTGAGGGCCAGAAAAGCTGCTGAATGATCACCTGAATGTAGAGACGAGCTACAGATCAGAGAGATCAGAGTGACAATCGTTGGAAATACACTTTTGTGTTGAGATGAAATAAGATTTAGCCTATGTTGGTAAAATGTAGCTTTTTAGCACGGAGACGGGTAAAGGGGGGAACACAAGTCACTGTAAAACCAAACCTCTGCTTTTAAAAACAAAGAATTTGCTCCAATTAATAAATAATATTGATGCAATTGTTAGTTTGTAAATTTAACAGATACAGGTTGGCAGATCTTTTGACGTATCCAGGCTAATAGTTTCTTCTGGTCACAGTTTTGATGCTAAGATAAACTAACCATCTGCTGATACACAAAAGTGAAAGTTCCTTCTAATCTAACTCTTGATGGGAATCCAAAGGAGGAAATTTCCATCTCTCTTATGGTCAAACCACAACATTTTCTCTCAGAATTTCGTGATCTTGGCTAAACTTTGCCTTCAATTTAAGGATGTACATAAAACTTTTGATTATGTTCAAACTGATGCAATGGGGCAGGTACTATGTAACAATGATGTGCCATCATCGGCTTGGCTGCGTCACTCAGCGTGAGCCGAGAGGGTGAAAAGGTTGAGACGAACGTGTGCAAGTGTTGTTTAAAAAAACATGTTTCTGCACATTGTCATCTTTCTGGAAACTATTTTTAAAAAAAAAACAACAACTGCCTTTTGTTTTCTTAAAACCTGGTGCCAAAGTCTTCTCGAGCTAATCCAGTACATTTTTGAGTATGTGAAGTGAAGAAGAAGTTTCTCTGCTTGCAATTTGGAAATTTTCACTGAAGACAGAGATGGAGTGTAAAAGCCTAAGTTTAAGGGAACACAAAAAGGAAATTTAAGGGTAGAATAGAGAGTTACAGACTAAACTCAACAACAGGGGAAACTTTTAGGGGAGTAAATAATAGCACAGTATGTCAATCCAACTCCTTCTCTCCAAAGCGTCCTGACTCACTACTGGTGGCCTCTTTTTTCCATAAAATATTCAACATCTGTAAATGTCACTCTCAGAAACTCACTGGAATCATTTGTGCGCAAGGTTACATAACGACAATGATTGCTGGGACAGTAAAAATTCCTTCATGCCTGAATGGATGCAAATGGAAGCCGAAACCTTTGGTTTTTATAACAACGCAGACAAAGAAACAGGTGACCAATACCTGATCCATTTACTAAGATCAATGTTGGCTCGTGCGTTGTAAATAAGTCCTAATGCAGTCATGTCTGCAGTGAAAACAGAACAGTGAACCAGATATTGTAAGCAAGTTCATAACTAATTTTTTACTACCCATCAGCACAATTTCAAGTTACGCATGCCTGCAAGTGCTCGGACACACACAGACACACACAAACCCGCTCACCCTCTCTTTTATAGCTCCTTCAAGCTCTTTACACCAGTCGGGTTCATCCTCTGGCCTCAGCCTGTGAAAAAAGGTCAAGCAGCAGAATAGAATGGCAATAACCCTCCCAAATGGTACTATCACACAGACATGATTGATCAATTGAATTCCATGGCAGAGAAAAATGCGGGATTAAGTAGAGTATTATACGCACAATGAGTTGAGGCATGATGTTCATTTCAAGTTCATTTCAGCTCCCTCTTGCCACCAGATCAGGCAATCAATAGGGGCCTTGCATATCATATATCACCACTCTCCCACTGAGGGGAGAACATAATCTGCCGCAAATTTAGAATGACAGATTTGTAAGGGAGCTGAAGCTTTGTGGGATCCAGGGAGGAGACCTACAGACAGCCACTGCAGTCAGGGGAGGTGTGTGTGTGTCTATGTGTGTGTGGTGGGGGGGTGATGAAAAAGGAGGGAGGAAAAAGGGTCTGAGGGAGGGACGGTATGGTAGAATAGTCTGTAAAGGCTTTAAAGGCTTGCACACAAGTGACAACGGGAATAGCTAAGGCATCCTTCTCCCCAACAGTTGGGTAATCAGGTCAGGAGTCAGGAGAAAATTCCTGTGTTTGGAGAGCAGGATGATTAAACTAGACTGTACGATTTTATTCAGCGCCTTGTCCTGTGCTGCTGTTTCCAAATGGAACCACGCACTCACAGAGAATGAAAGTAGTTTTGAATTGTGAAAGGGAAATTGTGCCTTTTTTTATTCAGTGAGCAAGAGAAGGGGGGGGGGGGGATCCTCTGACTGGAAAGAGAGGGAACTATAATGGGCTGGCTGCTGCTTTCATTAGTATACATGCTTGCCACAACATGTATATATTTGCAGGTGATGGTAATCCATCAATTACCAGAGGGCTTTCAGATCATGATGGTGGTAATACTGTAAGGTGGGGGGTTCAGGAAAAAAGCCTGTGTGATGTAGCCAGTGGCTCACCACAGCCATTAAGGTGCAGAAAAAGCTGCACTCCATCCTTTTCTGTCCTCCTCAGATCCCCCACAGAGGTGATGCAGAAAAAACATGAGGAGAATATAAAGTGCATAGCTTGAAGTAAAGGCCAGCTTCCCGGGGTCAGTGTCTCGATTGTTGCTCTTTCTTCTTGTAGATGGTTCAGATGGTTCTGGCCCAAACAGTGATTCTCAGGGTAGTGTGGAGAGTTTACGGAAACACCTGAGGGCAGATGCCTTCACTCAGCAGCAGCTGGAAGCGTTGGACCGGGTCTTTGAACGCCCCTCGTACCCTGACGTCTTCCCAACGGCGGAGCATATCAAACCAGAGCAGGTTAGTACCCCCCACTGTGTGTTTTGCTTTTCAACATACATTAAAACACCTAAAATGTGCATGTGATGCTGAATTGAGCACAAAAACCACTTTTGTGAAGAATATTCCCAAACCATATTCAGAAACAAAAGCTAATTAAACAGTCATCTGAGATGGGCTAGCACTGGATTACAAGCCAGCATGTATAATGCTAGGGATCACAAGGAAAACTCCCACACACTATTGATTTTGTGATGAAAAACACATCCCTTGCATCCCCTATAATTGAGAATAACAGTAAGGCAACATGAAATGAATCAATACCTAGATTTTTCTTCATTTTTGCTGTGTTATTCAAGTGAAGCTCCTCGTCTCTCATTGTTTATTTCCCCATCCTGTGTCACATCTTGATGTTTAATGAAAGCTGCCTTCACTGTGACGTGCATTCAGGAAGTGGATGCATGAAAACACTCTCTGTGATATTAAAACCATTAAAACCACAGTCACCATCCATCCTCATTTCAAAAAATTAGGAGGCACTTGGGGCAACAGCCACCACCCCCCCCACACCAAAACGACAGCCAGAAACCATTGCTTATTAAAAGCTCTGGGCTTATTACAATGGATAACCTTTATTTACTTTCATTATACCATTAAACAACAAGAGACTATTAATTTCTCCCACCAAACTACAAGTTGGACCCATAAAGCAAAAGCAGTCGCCTAATTGAGTTCATTTTAATTTCTCTCCAATCGGGGCGAATTACGCAGGTGATAAATCAGTGGGACAGGCCTCACCTCCAGAAGAGGGCCTAATTTGCAGCTAATTACAAAACTGATTTCTACTGGAAGATCAATACCAAAACGAATTGGAAATGACTTGCAATCACAAAGAACGTCAGGGAGAGTATTAAAAGGCAGAGGGAAAAGGGTTAGGCAAAAAAAAAAAAGAAAAAACTAGATGTGGGGGCAAGTAAGGAAGAAAAAAGAAAGGAGGCCAGGAACCGTCCAGAAAAATCAGCTTTAATTTAATGCAGTATTAATCAGAGTACTTTCCCTTTCATGGGTGCCTCACGTTTTTTTGTTTGTTGTTGGGTTTTTTTCCTCTCTCTCTCTCTCTCTCTCTCTCTCTCTCTCTGGAAAATGTGACCCTATTAGCCAGTGTCTGGGTTCTGTAGTAAGGCATTAAAAACCCATTCTGGAGATGCAAAACTCAATGGATTTACCCCTCCCACACTTCTGCTAGCCATTTGGTCATCCTTTTCAGAGCTATCTTTTCAGTTTTCCCCCTCCTGCCCTTTATCTGCATGATAAAACGTCTGTTTGGCGTCTGAAGCCTCGTAGAATAGAGGAAAACATCCGACATTGTGCGAGTGAACAGTTGTAGCAGACAATTAGAGTTTATCTGTGATAGTGGCAGACAAGTGCGGGGTCACAGGCGTCCCCCTGTGGGAGCGCGGCCCACTGAGCCACTCAGCCTCACACTGGGCTTTGGACAAACATTGTCAACACTCAGACTCCGGAAGTCTCCTCTCATTAAAAAAAACAAAACAAAACAAAAAAAAAAACTGCTAACATCTGCCATGACTGTCTTTTAGTGGATTTACAAAAGGAGACATGATGATTAAAGACAAGCTTGGAAGAGATTATTATTTAACGAGTGAAATTTGTTGCTACTTTTTTAAAAATTATTATTATTATTATTATTAAATGGTCAGGTCACCCAAATTACAAAAACTGTATCTGACACCATCTGCTGAGGTTTTTAGACCTGATTTCTGCCTCCACCTCAGGATAATATGTTTGATAATGTTTTTTGTTTTCTTTTTTTTTTTTTTTTTTGTACTTACTTATATAAAGTTTTTCAACCATTTTCTATTGAAGAAACAGGCTTTATGAAAACAGCACACAAGGATTATCAGGAGTAAACAGCTGGGACATTGTTTCTGGACAGAGATGCTGCTGTTAAATGTGGCTTTGCATTAAACTTAAACACTTTTTCAACACCAGCTGAAAATAACATTTACAGATGGAGTGTTGTTTGAAAATTCAAATATTTACTGATTTAAATGAGCTCATTTTAATTAGGTTTACAGCTTTAGAGAGCGACATGAACTTCTTTTGTTGAGTGAAAATGGTAAGGCACTGACTTTTTAAACTGAAATTGTTCCTGTTTTTCCCTTTTTATAGTGAAGCAGCTTCAATCTAAACATTATATTGAACCCCAGCTGAGGTGGAGTTGAGATGGGAGTTTCAAAAGTTGCACTCTGATGGTTTTTGCAAATCAACCCCAAATGATCTCCCTGGCTAAATGTAGCTTTTGTGTTTTGTTGTGATTTGTTTTAGCTAGTTCTTCAACGCAGCGTGTAAACGCGTGCAAGAAGTGAAATCCCAAACAGTTAAACTGCAACAAAAAGCACAAGTTGTACAAGTGATTTAGAGATAAGAGGCAATGAAATTTAAAGGTGGTTTAGACTCCAAATTAAAAGCAAAATGCATAAAAAAAAAAAGAAAAGGTGAATGGTGTCTCTAAAATAGGACCACATGGTGTGCCTGTAACAAAGCAGAACTGCCTTCTCCCTTGGCTGATGAGGGGTAGGACTGCAGACAAGCACAAAGGGCCAGCTGACGCCTTGGCTTTTCACTCATCTCAAAATCCCACTTCCTCTCAGACAATACAAAATACATTCATGATATGCTTGAACTGCCACCCTGCAGCTTGAACACACACACACACACACACACACACACAATGCTCTCATACAAATTTATACTCGCACAGGCCTGTGTGGAGCGCCTAATGGAGGAGGAGAACGGAGGATTTCCATCTAGGTATTGTTAGGTTGTGTAATGATTCAACTGTCCTTTTCCCAGGCTAATGAGTACTCACTCCCTGCCCTGAATTCCAGCCTGGACGAAGTCAAGCCCAGTTTATCCTCTAGCGCCAACCCAGACCTGGGCCCCAGCGTGTCGCAAAGCTACCCTGTAGGTAAGATCAAGTGCCGTACAGTATGCCTTTATGCTGCTGAGCCACAGCTTCAGCTGAGGGGTTTTCAAAAAACACTGTAAAACAAAACAATGCTGAGTGTGCTTGTGCAATTGACAAAAAAAAAAAAAAGTATGAAAATAAAAGCAAACCAAAAAGTTAAGTGTGAAGACTTTTTTAATACCATTTCACTCTGAGCTGAAAAGGTGGTACGATGATGCGATAAAAGCTTAGCAGCTGTAGTCCTTCTGGTGTTTTTTTGTTTTTTGTTTTTCCTTGCTGAGCAAGCAGAATGATGAGATAAGACTAGGTGGGGGGGGGGGGGTGAGGTGTTCAGTCACTGCTGGACAAGGACCTTTGGGTGTCAGCACATCAGAACTATGACTGTGTATCAGAGCAAGGTCTCACAGAAAGGAGGGAAAAAAAAAAAGGGCCACCATGCAGGACTGGCTGCGTGTTGGCTGCTGCTGTGTTGCTCCTGTGATTTGTTCGCCAGGAGACAGTTTGTGTGTCTCACAGCACGAGTAATGTGCCTCGGTAAATACGCTCTGGCATTTCTGCCGCCTAACTCTAACACCATGATCATTTATTTCACCCTCCTATCTTTCTCTCTCTCTCTCCCTTTACCCCCCCCCCCCATCTCTTTCGTCTCCTCTCCTTGTCACAGTTAATGACTGCCTGGCTAATTGAAATATTGTTTCGTTGTTGCCATGTTATTACCAAGAAGAAGGTTAAGTTTACTGAAAGTTTACGATGACTGTCGGAGGCCTGAGATTAATATACAGAGCTTTTATTAAAATTCATATAATTATGCAGCAGCCATCAAAGAAAACGGGGTTCGGCGTGGGGGAGGACAGGGTGATTGAAAATTGCAGCAGCCCCCCTTCTCAAATGATAGCCAAGCAGTCTTACGAGAAAATAAAGAGCCCTTTTCTCATTAATATGTGGGAGGTAGTTTTCCCCTGTAAGGCAGGCCTCCTGAGAAAGAAAGGTGTGTGTTTGTCCTTTGTGCACTGATGGCCGCCTAGAAAGCAGGCCGGGTTCTGCGGGCGGCTTTGTTTGCACCTGGGATATTTTAGATGGTCTCTGCAGAGAGGGGGGCCTCCTTGCTTACTGCGTTACAGGTGCAAAGAGACATGTAGGGGAAGAAAGATGGGATTGTATGCATGTCAGCGTGTTGCTGTGTGTGTGTGTGTGTGTGTGTGTGTGTGTGTGTGTGTTTACACGTGAGAACCATATTAGTTGCTTTTGTATCAGCAAACGTATTTATTCCGTGCCCTTTTCATGGTGGTAGATCTCACCGGAGGCAGAGAAATAAAGTATTCAGAGGTCAAAGTAATGGAACAAACATCGCTCTGACTTCCACTTGGTAATTAGTATTTGGTTAGCAGCTCCTCTGCTTGGTTTTCCCTCAGTGCCTGCCTGTGTGGATAATAGGTAATATTCAGGTGTGTGGTCTCTCTAATGGCTGAGTATTACAGTTTACTTGCCGGCGATAAGCCTACAAGAGGAATTTTAAGCCAGGCAAAAAGTACTAAATTATCTGCAGTATTTAGGCTGAGATCCAGTTTCACATTAATTGTGTCTTTACGGGGGAAAGAACTGGAGATTATGTTCATCCTAAAAATGTTTTCAAACACCAATTAAAACGCCCGCAGTTATTGATTTTGTTGATTTTATGTCCTGGAATTTGCATAATCTATTAAAGATGAATGATTCATGAAGTGCTCTTTGC
Source organism: Remorina albescens (assembly GCA_034769265.1). Taxonomy (NCBI): domain Eukaryota; kingdom Metazoa; phylum Chordata; class Actinopteri; order Carangiformes; family Echeneidae; genus Remorina; species Remorina albescens. The sequence goes on from CM068480.1 coordinate 6,074,126, forward strand.
CAGAGATCGGGATTCTCAGTGAGCTGAAAGACTTGAGAGATAGAAATCTATTGTGTCCTCTGCTTATCCTATTAAGGCTCAAAAGTACCTCAAATAAGAAATGGATTTAAAGGCATTGTGCACATCATCGAAATTCAGAGGCAAGAAGGCACTTCCATTAAAACTGTTTTTTTCTCTCTCCCTCTCCTCCACGTTAATGCTGTATTACCTGCTAAATAGTCCCTCTTACCCCATAAAAACACCAAAGGGTTCCATGAATATGTGGATAGGACAATTGCATATTGTGAGGTAATTTCTATTGTTGATATGGGAAGTAATTTCTTTGATGAATTCCCTTCGAGAGATGGATTTCATCTCAAGTGCTTCTTATTCTTGTTCATTCGAACTGCTTAAAATTCAAATAGTGTGGGCTGTGGGTGAATTTATGAATAGCAGAAGGAGGAGCTCTGAACTTTTTTGTGTATTTTGAGAAATAAATGGAGAGATGGCCCTGATACGGCCAATTGTCCACTCTTTCTTTATAGAGTTTCTGTATTTTCCTGAAATTAGTCAGAGCCCACAGGTTCTGTTGATGGTACTTCAGACCTGAGAACCCTCTTCAAGCACTGGCTGGATTCCCCTGAGCTTTCAGTGGGAGTTTTTACACTTCTCCACTCAATGACTGCATACTGAAGACTCTTTAAACATATTCCCTGCTGGGCCTGTTAATGGAGGCCTCCAAAGGCTCAAAGCCTCTGTGTCAATGACTCCCCTCCTCAAGCATCTGCTTCTGCACACTCCCATATCCCCTCTTGTTACTGTTCAGAACCGAACTTCATCCCGCAAACGCAACTGCCCACACTTAAAATCCAATTAAGGTGAGTGAGTGCTCTCGGGGTGAACTACACAGAAAGTATCAAACCCCGCCGTTGTCCAGTGAGCAGCGAGCAACGCTCAGACAGCAAAGCTGCCGTCAGTGACGTGTGGCCTCATGACAAACCGCTCGCCCGTCTTCCCACAGGGGGAACGCCAGGCTCAGGCACCGAAATTAATGCTTATTTCGTCTTCACAAAAGCAAACTAACCTTTGAGCACACATTTGATAATGAATGACTTTCAGCCGGCATTCGGGGAATTAAAGCAATTTGGCTCTCCAAACATTCTTTACTTAGTTGTAATTAATTAGGGTGCTGAGATTTTTTGGCTTGTGATAAATTGCCCCATTCTGCATATAGCCTGGAAAATGGAGGTCAAAGATTTTTGGTTGTTGTTGTAGCAAACATGAAGGTGTCCCTGTCATGCTAAATTTAATACTCTCGCAAGCAAAAGAGTCATTCACAAATGACTTTGTTCCTGTGCCAGATAAAGAGAAGGTCATCCTGCTTTTCTGTTTGTGTTTGAAGAAACTAAGTTGATGGTAATGCAAAAACTCGCCATAATGTGTTATGTCGTGCTGTGGTTTGAGAGTGAATCTTAAGTGATGACAAGAAACTTTTTTTTTTCCTCCTATGTGTTTAAATCTCCAAAATTACACTTCATGCCTGCAAAAGAACAATACTCTGACAATCTAACATTTGTAGCCCACCAAAAGCAGGAAATACTCCATTTCCAGCTCCATTCCTAGTCATAAGCCGCTTTTCAAATTAAGGCAGAAATCAAGAGGCTTTTGTAACAGCAAACCCAAAAATCTTTGAATTGATTTTCGCAGGGAAAGAAAAGAGGGCAGAGAAAAAAAAAAATAAAAAATAGCTTGATTTGCTGGCGTTCAATCTAAGGGGACTGTCAGAGGAAGCAGACAACATAAAGAAGCCCATCTTTTAATGAGAATTTGGACACACATCTCTGTTGTAAAAACAACAAAGGCTAGGAAGCAGCTAATGAGGCTATCATTTCTGTACAGAGAGTTCTCCGAACCGGCGCCTCTCTGAATGAGAGGCTTTAACGGGGACATAAAGCAACAGTCACAGAGCTGCTGGCAGTCACTGCCAACTGTATCCTGCAATATACAAAAAAAAAAAAAAAAAAACCAAAACAGGACCCAACAGGCTGTTATTATTGTCATCAGAGTCAATGTGTGATGAAAAAAAGAGTGAATTTAATGCAAAACAACAGTCCTGCATACTCATGTATTAACTTATTTGGTATTGGGTCATGCAAACCTTGAAGAAAACATAACCACCTCTTGCCTTTGCTTTTTTTTTGTATTTTCACAAAAAGATAATAACTCGTGCTTTTACAAAAATGAAAGTTTCCCTTATCTATGCCAAAAAAAAAAAAAAAAATCCAGAAGGTTAGAATGAAAGTTTGAAGCCTCCAATGAAGATTAAGAGATCAGGTATCAACTAGAAGTGATAAAGCATCATTAAATAGTTTCTTAGTTCCTTTATTAATCTATCAGTATAACTTTCAAGGTGTAAATGACCATTGTGGCATCATGGCTATTTTGAAGTAATTACACTGTAAGTTTGATAATCTGGAGGTGAAGACAGAGGTCCTTCGCTCTTTATGTATTTCATTTCTTTGAAGCGAGTTAATGAAGAGATAGGAGTATTTACTTTTACTAGTCATGTATGACGACTGTAGTTACTGCAACAGTAATGAAGAAAAGATTGGGCCAGTATTTACTGAGACAGTTAGACAATAGTTACCAATGTCTACACTCTCTCTCTCATACAGACACACACACACACACACACACACACACACACACACACACACACACACAGAGAGACACACACAATGGCTTCACCCCTGCTGGACCCCCCACCTACAGTACTCCCACGGCTCCTTTTGACTTATGTGCACTGGCTTGTGGCTAACTAATTCTTATTATAAATGAAAGCTCCGACATGACCTCACTCTTGTCTGTAAAGCTCTTTAACGCCACAGCCCTCGGGTCTCAAGCGCTTTAACCAAAAAGACACATCTCACCAGGTCGTCAGACAATACAGCGACCGGTGCTGAGGAGCGCAAACAATAGAGAACAGTTGTTCAGCATAAGACTGAATAGCTTCTTTATCATACAATTTAAGATCACAGATGGAAATGTTCTTGTTTTGACATGTGTCTTTAGGGAGAATTAACTCCAAAATGGATTTCCCACACACAATTTCCGCCACGTTACAGCTTTATGCTTAATTTTGTGGCGCAGTTTGAATTATTCTCAGTGGTTGAACTCGTTGACTGACAAACATTTGTGATTCAGTGAGTCAGTCCACAAAACAAATCTGGGAGCTTCCCCCACACACGGGGACAACAACTCTGCAGGAGAGGTGATGTTACTGAAGAAGAGGCACATTTTTTATTTTGAAAGATGCATGTAAAAGAAAGTGATGTAAAGAGTTGTCAGATCATTTACAAGAAGCTGGTGGAAATACCTTATTAGATGCGTTTACAAATGTAAGGAGAACGAAAACAGCTAAAAGTTTTTAGAACCAAAACCAAAAACCTTGCTTTTTCAAGTATCTACAAAAGTAGCACATTTTAAGCCCATTACAGTGCAGTTTTTAAATACTTTAAATAGTGTAGTAGCCAACTTTCAATGTAAGAATCAAAAGTTATAGTGGAGTGACGGTAAAAAAAAACAAACAAACTGTGTTTAAGCAAATACACCACTTACTTTCTGCAACCACAGAGAGAATTCCAAACTAAATTTCTAAAGTCCCAAAATCAGGTCAAGGTTCACGGGACAGTAATACAATGTTACTTCTCTGGTCTGTATGTTCTGATATAATGTATGTGGCCCATATAGACAGGCATAATCATCTGGCTCATATGGCTTCTGTATGCATCTCTCACCGTTTACAAATTAGAGGCCTTGCTCCGTCCATCATTACACCAAGTTAAGAAAAAGCCATATAAAGCTTCTCTAGCTTCTTTCAGGCCCCACTTCCTCTTCCTCCTCCCTGGCAGGCCTGCTGCTCTACCTCTTCACCAGATTTCTCAGCCATGTCACCTCTTGCCAGCAACTAGAAGCAGTTAATTCATTACCCGGAAGGCTCATTTACTCGGCCCTAAAATGAATCAATTGTTCATGATGATGTAAAAAGTTGATTTTCATCTTTTAGTCTGTATATAAAACTGCTCATAGTTATGCTCTCATATGTGACACTAACTAGCGGCGTGATTAGCTTTTTCAGGATATTCAGCAATTTTTTTCTAACGTGTGCATAAATGCTGTATCTTCATTTTCATTTATTTTCCCATATTTAACCCGGTAAATGCTTTGAAAATTAAAGTCTCTACTTCTGGAACAGCCTGGCAAACTGAGCAGCAGAACAACAACAATGAGAACGGCCTGTCACACACTATAAAAGCGTACACAGAGCGAATTCACCTGTGACTGTGAGTTTTTCTTAAAAAGCCAAAGAAATTCTGACTCATTTTGGATGAGCTGGGCAATTTTTGTTTTGTAGAGTTATGGTGCATTTTTGGACCGGCCCCTCATTAAAGCTCCAGTGGGAGGTGATTTTCCCTTCGAGTCTGAGTGGCCCTCACAGCTGACAATATAGCTGGGGCCCCTGCTGCAGATTGGGGCTACGTGCTGGAGACCAAACGCCCCTGTGGCCAGGGAGGACAAGCCGACTGTCACTCTCAATTATAGAGCGTCTGGATGACGCTCGGTTGAGGGGCCTGAATGCTCGGCCTTTACAGCCAAAGCAGAGGCAGCAAAGCCTCATCAAAGCCCAATTCAGTGCAGGCTTTAAAGTTTGAATGGTCTAGTTCAGTTCGACTTCTGCAAAACACCAGCTGTTTTATTTCACCTGTTACCGAGGTAGACTGAAGCTCTCTGGGGTTAGGCAGTAGGTTTAAATGATGCGGCCCTCTTTGGATCTGTCCTGGGAAGGCGGCGAGTAAACTACAGTGAAAATTGTGTTTTTGTGCTAATGGACTTGCAGCGGTGGTGATGAGTGGTGATGAGTCGTGGTGTCGAAACTGAACAGCAGGTTTTTGTCTGTGAAATCTGACATGATGGAGATGTACGTTTGCAGGAGCTGTTTTGCATTTTGGAACTGTGCACTAAAAACATATATAAAGAAACTGAGTACAATTAGTCAAGTACAATTTGGAGCCATTTCTACTTCTACTTCAACAATATTTTAGAAAAAAATACTGCAAGACTTATATTTAACAATCGAATTTGCAAAGTAGATATAGAGATATAGTAAATATAGTTTTGAGTAAAAATTTAACAGGTTACTAAATACGTTTTCATAAAATTAGCTAACAAATATACTACTAAGCAGTTTTTTCTCCACTTCCTTCAATATGCAAATATCAGTTGTATCAGATACAATGAGCAGATAATGTTATATATATATACACAGCATGAATTGTAATATATAACACACAGAAAACCACTACTTTTGCCTTCCTTATGTAAAGTTTGAAATTCAGGACTTGCAGCACTGAATATTAATGGATATTGTTTTGGGGGTTTTTTCTAATGCAGTTTATAGATCTGAAGTAGAAAAAAAAAGCCCAGTTAAAACGATCTCAGTTACTTTCTGAAGCACACTTTTAGAATTTGTCTAAATGTCTGGTCATCAGGTTTGTCCGAGTTGCAAATTAATACTCACTTGTCTATTTTGTTTTACCTCTGCAGGTCGGGATATGGCCAACACAACCCTACCTGGGTATCCCCCACACGTTCCCCCTACAGGCCAGGGCAGCTACCCAACCTCCACGCTTGCTGGAATGGTTCCTGGTGAGTCAGTTCTTCATATAATCATCACCGAGCTCTGTTTCACAGGTTGCTTGGCCCTCAGAACAAACAGGTGTAGAAGCTAAGAAGCCTAGTGAGGAGACTTTAGCGCCAGATGACACAGTGAGGCGATAAATATTGACCTGCAGCGTTAGAGGCACATACATTCTTATATTAGCTCTGTGTGTATGATTGGATTAGACAGGCTGAATAAGTGATCAGAGACAAGGGAGAGGACAGTCGCACTCCCTTCCTTCCTGCTTTCTTCTGAGCCTTATTGGCTCATTATCTCCCTGCGTGGCCATTCTCACCGGCCGTCGATAAACAGCGCCATCAGCCCTCCCCAGCCTCTGCGCTCCAGAGCATATCCCGTTCCCCTCCTCTACTTAACCCACAGTTCAGGTTCACAGCAAACAGTTAAGGGTCAAAAGGCAGAGGCATGGGAGCCTGGTAAATATTCAAATCACTGTTTCTCTGAGGAGGTCAGGCTTGTGTCTCACTGCCAGTAATGGCGCAAGGATGCTGGGTTTTGGTGCCGGGGTTTATACGCCTCTGCAGCTCCAGCATCGCCACGCACAAACACATTTTCACCAAAACGCAGCCGGTATTTTGCATTGATGTGATTAAACCAGGTGGATGGAGAAACCAGTGGAGTGTGTGCCGTGTTAGCATATCATTTACCAATCATAGGCTTGGGCTGCTCCCCCTGTTCTCCCATACAAAGGGCGGCCATGACACGTTTCCTTATCTCCTCAGCCAGGAAGGTCATATTTACTGTCACATTTGTTTTCGTCTGTTAGTTAGCAGGTTGTATTAAAACAAAACTTGCAGCGATATTCCAGTGAAACCTCAGGGCGTGTAAATATACCTATTTCCTCTGAGCTGGTGTTTTCTTTCTATGTTGATTGTTTTATTTGTACAGCTAGATATTTTTCTGCCCCCCACTTCAATGCATGATGTGAAATGATTGAACTGAATGACTTATTTTTTCTAACATGCTTTGTATGATTGTGGTGAGGTAACTTTAAAATGCCTTTTCTTTTTTTCTCATTAACAATTACATACACATGCATCTCCAATCAATTTGTAACTGTGTTTATTTTCATTTGTATATGTTCCCAAATACCTTTTTTTTGTGTGGTATTTAAATAGCAAATCTAAATTGCTTTCATTATTGAAGACATTTTAGAAATATTGTGAATTTATCAGCGACTAAGAGGAGGAGGAGGAGACGTGCTGGCACCCTCGTGGCAGTGCAGTACGGATATGCTTGGAATTTGGATTTTGACTAATACAACTGTTAGATTATGTGGGTGGAAAAGCGTCAAGTCAAACATATTTTTACTTTCCATTTGTTCTTATGTAGCACAAAGCAAAAGATGAGGGGCCTTAATCCCATGGCTTGTGGTTTTGGGTTACAAGCCATTCATCCTATACACAACCTCTAAGATTTAGTGACAAGCGCAAAACACTGTTAAAGCAAAGCCATTTCTCACCAGCTTCATATAAAATCTAGCCTTTATTGTCTCGTAAAAGAAAGAAACGTGTTGAACCAACAGCAGTGCTCACTGACATGCTCCAAGTTACTTCCCCTGCAATGAAATTCTGTCTCGAGAACCACCAGAGCTCACACTAGAGGGGTTTGAGATTGGAGATGTTAAAAATTCCAACAAGAAAGGCTGTAGGATTTATTGCAGCATATCAAAAATGCATGCATGAAACAGTTTATTACCACTGTGTATTTATTAGGCCAGTTCGGAAAATACTGGAGGAAGAAGAATGGGTAGATATCCATAAACGGGACAGGGAAAGCTGCCTTCAGTGTCACATCCTGTATTGTTCAGTGTTGCATAACTTAAGTGAAATGAAAAAGAAATAAATTACTTGCTTGAGTGGTTGCACACCGATGACTATCACCCCCCCCCCCCCCCCTTCTCAATCAAACTGCATCCTGTTTTGAATGTCGAGAAATGGCTGCGTGCGAAGGGGTAATGCTTTGACACATTGAAATGCTAATTGATTTGTTGTTTTGTTTTGTAGGGAGTGAGTTTTCGGGGAACCCCTACAGTCATCCACAGTACACGACCTACAACGAAGCCTGGCGATTCAGCAACCCAGCATTATTAAGTGAGTAAAAAGTGGAAAAATTAAGATGCAAAAATGTAACTGCTTGCTCTACCCCTCCCATAAACACTTACTGTCCAATTGTAGCGTTATAAGAAGATAACAAGGCTCAGGAGTTCTCTACAAATTGGATTGAATTGGGTTCACAGTCTTTGCAGAGTGTGACGAAGGGGTTAAACCATGTTTGCTACCCTGCTGACTACCTTAGCTAATATTTACAACTAGCGTTACTTCTACAGCCATTAATTAGATACATAGTTTTGTGGTATTAGAGGTTACAAAAAAATGCCTTGTCATGAGTCACACACCAACTGTGTTGTTTATTCAAGCCTTTTTGGGTTGCAACAATATCAAAGTTTTATCAAAGGCTCTCTCCTGCCCTTTGGGAAAGTTTGCACTGCAGCAAGTTAATGTTGTTTGCCAGTAAAGTTAATAGACAGTCCTTCTCCTTAAAGATTTATTTTCTTAAAAATGAAAACGTAAAATCACACAAGCTTCAAAAGTCCATAAACTTAGAGACAAGCAGTTGGTTATAATTTCAGATTAAGCAGCAGTTTTCTTATTCTTACCCTCCAAAAGACAGTAAAATCAAATGACTAGTTGATATCTATTTAGTTCATCAAACGTCAGTGTTACAGATACACATTTTTAGGCACATACTTCTAGTTTTATTGGTACAGCATCATATATGTACGTCAGCTGGAAACATGAGTCCGTCAAAGACCGCATGTAAGATTAAGATTAAGCTTTAATTTCAGTCACAAAAAAAATCTCCTTGAAGTTATGTCTCTGAAATCATGAATCCATTGTTAAATTTTTTTTGGAGAGGTTCATCTGCCATAGATGTCATTATAAACAGAACGCTTGATAGGAGGAACAGTTTTGAAGGGAAAAAGATCTTCATGGGCACTCAACTGTGAATTAAAAAAAAAAACAAAAACAAACAAACTTTAAAAGCTTATCAGAGTAAGTTGTCAGACAAAGTAACTGCTTCTGGAGTTACTAACAGTACTGATAATGAATTTGGTAAATGGCAGTTAAAACTGTATTTGTTGTTTCAAACAGTTCGTTCTTCTGTTAACTTTCAGGTTCCCCTTATTATTATAGTGCCGCATCGAGAGGCTCCGCCCCTCCCACTGCTGCCACTGCCTATGACCGTCACTAGTTACCATGGAAACCAAATCAACCTGCAGGACCATGGCCTCAGCCTCCATATTGCCCCCGTGTGAGCAGCATGGTCCACTGGACACTGAGCAACTGCGCATAAAATGTTCCCCGGCTCACACAATGAGAAACTTAACCGTTTTTTTGGGGGATTCCAGATGACTTCTTGCCTCTCTCCTCACAGCTTTTTCTGGACACTCAAAGCCCCCCCTCCCCAAAAAAATAAAAGAAAATAAAAAAAAGAAAAAGGAAAAAATAAATAAAGAAAACCTACAAGGCATCATCACCTAAAGACGCTACACAAACAATGAAAATTGTTGCTAATTGCAGTTTCAAGGAATAGTAATAAAAAAAAAAAAAGAAAAAAAAAGAAAACTGAAAACAAAAATATCCAGATTTTATTTCTCCCCTGCAGCACAGTGTCACAGTTTCATCCCATCATGGATCAATACTGTACATTTCTTTTACTTGACGGCTCCCAGCAGGGACGCTGTCCAGAGCATAAAATGTAGCAGCAGCCTTTTCTTTCTCCCCCCAGTTCAACTCCCACTTGATTCAAAAGGCAGTGCAGTGAGATCAGAGGAGATTAGCAGCAGCACATGAAGACTGTGGCAGGCTAACGTTGTTTTTAATCCATCCGAACAGTCACCGACCAAACATCCAGCATGAGTTAAGAAAGGAAAAAAAAGAAAAAAATTATAATAAAACAATAAATAAAAAAATAAAAAAATCGATCACTTTTGATGCCATGAGAAGATTAGGACATGTTCTCTGTGATACACAATCAAGATGTAAAAATGAAAATGAAATAAATAAAGAAACATCAGTTTGAAAATAGAGGGAGTCATGACAATATATCACCATGGCCCGCTATTTGCAAGATTTCAAGAAACTAGTAAATATATTCTTAAAATAATTTTTTAATTTCATTTTTATAATTCGTATCGACTAAACTGCAGACTGCTTGGCTAGTGTTTTACTATTTCTTATTTGTCAAGAGGTCATCAGGCAAAACCTTTCTGTGTTTTTGTTTTGGGTTTTTTTGTTGTTGTTAATTTTGCACTATTTTGGAGGTTTGCAACACTGGAGCATTATTATGCAGAAAAATGATGATGCATATTTGCTTTATTCCATGAAGACGACTGTAAGTCTAATAAGTCTCAGTCTGTAAAAAGGCACTTACAGTTTCACTGTTTCCCCCCCTCAGTACTTCAAAACCCATTGTGTCACTGCCTTGACATGCACTATGTTGTGTTCTCACATCCTCTATTTTTTTATTTAAGTTGATTAAGTCTTTGGCATCCAACCACAGTAAAGGATATAACAGCCATCCCAAGTCAAATCAGTGTCATCATTTGTCTCGTTTGATGCCAGAAACGTCCAGATTCACTCTGATAAGATGATTCTGACGGCTCCAATAATGTCAAAAAGCAGGGCGGCGATTTCAGCTAAAATGCCTTAAACATGTTCCCTCCTAACTTCAGCTCCCTCACATGTTTCAGGCCAAGTCATTTCTTAGAATCAAGCTGGAACGACGGTTTCTTTCATCTGTCAAGTGAATGTATTTGCATTTGCCAAAGACTTAGTTCTTGTTCGTTTTTATTTACAGGCCGCCGATATGCATCATGAGAGCAGTATTATTATTATTGTTATTGTTAGGAAAACCCATGTTGTCCATGAGAAAGGTATGTGTATAAATTCTATGCAGTGCAGAGAAAGTCATCATATGCATATTCAGCTGTAAACCTAAAGGTAGGTGGAGTTTATTTAATTGTTATGTTATTTACAAATTGTTCATTTTGTAGAAGTTTGGTTTTGTTTTGTTTTGTTTTGGTTTTTTGTGTGTGTGTGTGTGTGTGTGTGTGTGTATGTGTGATGTGAAGACACTTCTCTGTAAATACAGTAAGAAAAAATGTCTTTCATGTTCATGGGTATTATCACTTTCATTACGCTGGTCTCACTTGTACAATAATAAAAGTGTCTGAAATCTTTTACGCAAAAAGAGGCTGCATGGTGTTTCTGTCTGCAGCGGAGTGCTATCAGCTGACGGAAAGATCAGCTGACAACATTTCTGCTGATCACTTCAAAATTATTATTTTGTCTTTCTGGTTTCAGCCTTTGAAGGATAAGAATTTAAATGGAATATTCTTCAGTTTTAGAGAGAACAAAACGCTTGAAGACATAAATCTGTTCTCTTGAAAGTAGTCATGACATTTCCACTATTTAACAGTTTGTTGAACAAATGCTTTGATTCAATTTTGTTTGAGGCAATTTGGACCCAAATATTTGAAACATATCATGAAAGGCATTGTTGGCATTGGCATCATTATATATTATACAGTCTCACAGCATACCAAGTGGCTAAAACGTGATGCACACTTACAAACTTGAGTATGCTATAATTTTATTAAAAGTAATAATAATAATTCAATAATGTAATCAAGAATGTTGTTACATTGCAATTCTTAGTTTCAAAGAAACACTTCTGGATATTTTCTAATGAGAATTTTTACTGGAGCTACTTCTTCAACAACTAAAACACACTAAGTTATATATAAGTCAATAGAAGGATATTTTACAGCAGTAATTTGTGTAATTGTCAAAATCTATACAGCACTTACGGATGTTTCATACGTTGAGTTATACACAGAGTGAAGATGTATAAATGAACAAATATTATAATTGGATACAATTATCTTGATAAAGACTATACTCAAAATCCTGCTTTCTTATATTAACAACTATAAATTTATAAACCAGTTACAGATGGCAGATAGAAAAAGTTAGCATGTTCATAAAACTAATTATCAAAACTCTTCTTCCTCTGCAGCAGGATCATGTATTAAACAATATTGAGGAGTTTCTTTCCTGCTCATAAAATGGGTTAAGATAAAGTGTGACTATGTTAAATATACATTTTATGTCGACAGCTTCTGCTTGCGTTGACAAATAACTATTGTTTCAAGCCTGTTGAAATAAACAATATGCCGCAATGAATATGCCACAGCCTAATCAGCCTGTTCTGAGATAAACGTATTTACTTTTCAGGTATAAAGATCACATGGTACACAGAGGCTACAGTGAGAATGCCTCTGAATGTTTTCTCCATGATTTGGATCACTGAGCAGCACATAAAGTGTTTAACCTCTCCTCGCTTTGTAAAGCTGAATTAATTTTTCTAGCAGTGTGCCTGAATTCAATTTGTGCTAAGTTGCAGCGAGAGATTTATGCATGAAATCCCTCTTAGAGCTTATTTTCACTCTTTCTTCGCTCCGTAATCCCTCCGCCACTGTCGTCTTGTATGACTTAGTTATATCATTATTGATTTACAACAAGTGGACACTGTCCTGATTAGTGCTGTGTGATTTGCAAAGGATTTGGGCTGTGGGAGTGCACGATAAAGCAGTGTGTGCATTTGAAACGATGTCAGACAGAATAGAAATGTGCACTACAATAATTCACACATCCAATTGTTGGTCCAAACACTATTTTCCTTTTATGTTTTAATGGCAAAAAAAGTGAGTTTGACCCTTCTGGTCCTGTATTGACAGCGGCGACATGATATTAAATGAAGATATTAAGAAGTTTATTAGGTAACATATTCAATTTCTAGTCTCCTATATATAGGAGACTAGATATATATATATATATTCTCCTCTAAATTTCAACACTGTCAAAAGAGAAATAAGCTTCTGAAAAACACACTGAGCTGAGCTGTTTTTGGTGCATGCTGGTGCCTCTTGGCCCACAAGGAGAGACCCCTTTTTGCTTTGTAATTCAATTTCTCTGCCTGTTGTTTATTTCAAAGCTCCCCTGTGAAGCATCAAAAGCTGATGTTCTGTCAGCCCCTAACTGTCGTATATGTTTGTCATTCAGAGCCCTTGTTAAAGGAGGAGGCGAAGGGAAAAAATAAAAATAAATAAATAAATAAGAAGCTTGACTCTTTCCTCTCCCCAGCTGAGAATTCCCAGAAGCAGAATTTAGATGGAAACTTTTTTTTTTGTCACTTTCCTGTCTAAATTGGCATATCTGGCTCTCTCCTCTGAAACCAATAAACTGTGAACCTGGATGTTTCTGTCAATCACACTCAAATTGACTGCAGTATGCCAGATGACAACAGCATCCTCAGGAATATAAATACATATTATTTACAGCATAAAAAGGAGTGGGATGTTCTGATTGGCTCTAATCAGGATCTGTCTTTGCTCATCCATCACTGAGCTAATAAAGAGCATCAGCATTAAAAGATGATGCTGCTCATCTCGGATGAGCTTTAGTGTAACATAAAATTTCATATTTATTCAGAAAAAAAAAAACATAAAATGAAGGTTCAGCTCAGCAGAGGGCTGGATAAAGAGATTTTATTCCAATAAAAAAAAAAATGATGCTGTAATCAAGTTAATTCACTAGTGATAAAATCTTGATTTACTGTACATTCTGTACATGAAGCAGACTGCTCTGATCTGCAGCTATAATTTTTAATTCATTTGAGAGAGAGGAAAAAAAAAAACAACAATGTTCTTATACTCCAGTTTCTGCTCTGTAGATAACTGTGACATTAACATAATTACTCTACGCTGGACAAGCAACAATTATCTTAATGTGTGGACCTCACTGGAGTTGGCTAAAGACAAAAAACATGCACATATAGAACGATCGATCCATTAAAGATGATTACGTTTTTGTTTTTTTTTTGTTGTTGTTTTTTTAATTAACAGTATTGAGGAAGGATGCCTGTGAAAGCAGTTTTGACACACACTTATAATTCAGGTACTCTAACCGTGAACCTCATCATGTATAACTTCAAACCATATTGTCAGATCTAAGTGTTGACCTTTCCAGCTGCTCCACACTAATACATGCTGACTGAACTGCTCTCTCTGCGATTTGTACAGTGGTTGTATGAATATGCTGCAGCGACTGATTTATAATTTGGGTACTGGTGTGTCAAATGTACAATAAATCCTGAGGATGTTATCATTTGCAGTGACACACCAAGACGAGAGTGGGTGGAGGCTGTGGAGAAAATATGAAAATACATTTCACGTCTTTATATCTGAGTCATAGTTTGGACATTATGAAAAGAGGGAATGGATCTGCTGCTTTATGTGCTGTATCTAATTGGATATGGCAATATATAATACGATTCTCCAGTATCCATCAATTCCTGTGTTAGACCTGTTTGTATGGCCATGTCAGTGGGGCAGCCTAGCTTGTTATGATGCCTGAGCAGCAATTATGAGGTAATTTTTGACTCTTGCTGTGTGAGGCCATTCAGAGGATACTTGAGGGAGGTTCCTAATGAGTGAGCATTGATTGATTGGACATAATAAGTGCCCTGCTTGACTGAGACTGACTGTGAGAAAAAAGGGGGAAAAATTGGAGGTGGTTGGGGGCGGGGCAGCAGGGACTGGATGACAACATATTTCCAAAATGAAGCAAATGACCAACAATCATATCTATTAGGATATAGGTGAGAACCACACCTTTTGCCAAAAACCAATATAGCTGCCTGCTCGGCCGGCTCAGTCCAGGACTGAACCTCATTTGCCCTTCACCATTAAATAATTACCCTAATGGCTATTGTGTGATACATGATGCAATTAAAGCCTGATGCAAAGCACCTCACTTAGTGAATGTGTCAGGTCCCACATAACAGGCACTGGTGGTCCCGGACTAAACGGGGCTTGCTACCTGACTGGCCAGTAATGGGGATATCCTCTAAAGCCGACAGAAGAGCTCCCTAATCAGCTGGATCTGTCAACCGGGCATGTTTGTTTGCAATCGGGGGAAATATTCAGAGAGAACTGAGGGAAGGAGGTGGAGAGGAGGAGGGGGGGCTGAATTTGATGCAGGCTATTCCTGTTAGCAGAAGAGGGAATAATAGAAGCGGGTAGAAGAGAGGGCACAATCATCAACCCCCATCGTTTTCCCCCCTATAACCCCAGCTTTTCTTGCAGCCCCCCACCCCCACACTCCCAACACCCCAGTCACTGTCAGGCCAAACACATGATGAATTGCCCTGTCAACAGAATTCATTCAGGGACCAATTAATTCAGCAGAAATGAACTAGAGCCATCAGTCGCTGAAAAACTCACGGCAAAGAGAGCAAAGTAGCTCTCTTTGGAAGAAAGAGAGACAGTGTGTGTGTGAGGGAGAGAGAGAGGGAGAATGAGGGAAAGGGTGCCAAGGGAGTGCAGTGGAAGTTAGCCTGACAGGAATTGGTCATTTAATGCTTTAGCGCACTGGAGACAGCCCCTGTCATAGAGGAAGCCATGACAGGACTCCCCTGGTACTTTATTTATTAATTATCCAGAGCAGCAAGGGGCATTTAACTGTCTCACTCCAGGCCTGTCAACTCGACTTCTTGTCATTTCCTCACAGTAAACGGGTTCTTCGGAAACAAACCCCAATCAAAGCAGGAGGAAAATCAGTAAGCGTTCGCAGAGAGGACGAAAAATTTTGGTTGCGCCGGCTCTTGTCATGCTCAGAGTGTTTACATTTTCAAAAGAGGGCGAACACTTTGCAAACACTAAATTGCCACTGAGGAAACAATATCTGGCCTTGTGTTATGTCAGCTGATCAGCTGTCGGCAGTGAAAGGGCTCAGGTCACTCTCACGACCTCTAGACACAAGAACAACACAAAAATAAACACCAATCGAAGAACGCACACGCCTGTTAGAAAAATACAGAAATTATGTTTTTGCTTCGCCTCCTTAACAACAGCAAGCAATACCACTATGTTACCCACGAATTTGTAAAAGTTAGGAACTTTCATGATGTGTTAAGAAGTCATACTGTTCCAACATCATTCAATTAAAATAAGTTATTTTAGAAAGTAATCTCTATTTGATTCAGATTCAGTATTTAAAATATTTTTCATTAGTGTCAAAGATTTAAAATAATTTGCGATGGCAAGCGTTTGGGTCTAAATGGAGTAAAGGTGGTAAAATAACAAAAAAGTAAAGGATTCATATGAAAGAAAACCAGCTAAAGGGATGAATAGAATAGGATGCTTGAATTGTTCATGACCTAGTCACAGAATAAAAAAAACTTTTCTTAAAGAATAAAACATAACAAATCCATGAGGATGTCTTTCCTTCATAATGTAAATGTGGTGTTTTCCTCAACAGTCCTGTTTTCTCTACTGGAAACTCAATGAGTCTGTGGTTGACCTATTCAGTCAAAGGTCTGATCTTTTCCTATTGTGTTGTGTTGATCAGGTGGTAAATATTTGATGGGAGCTTTTTTCTTTAGCACATTATGCATCCTAGTGTAACAGGAGGACGAAGTGGCAGCTGGGAAGCTGCTAATGCCATCAGGTATTCTTTTACCAAGAAGCAACAAAACAACATCACCTGTCCTAACAGCATTACAAAGCACTTTTATGAAACAGGAAATACATCGAAACTTAACGAAGACACATGAAATGACATTGCATCTGATCCTCTCATTGTCATGTTGGCCCTTCAGTAAACACCTTGTGGTGAATTCAGCGTCCAAAACCTGTTAAATCCACACACTGACATCAGAGTCACAATAATAAACAGAAGGGCGGCACCTAACTGAGCTGATGTTGTCCGCAAGTTTGAAACAAAGACGATAAAATCCAAAGGAAGCCAGAAATAAGAAGTGCTGCAGTATATAATTAATTAAATGAGACTAATTAGGAACATGAGAGCAGGTGCCAAGCTATGGGCTGACAGCACAGACAGCCAGACAACAGGAAGGGAGAAAAAAAAAAAACAAAAAAAAACCTATGGGTAAGGGGTGTAACGTGACAAGAGGAGGGACAAAGCAACTTTCTGTGTTTTGTCACATGAAACCTCTAAGGAATATATCTGACAGAAACTGTAGACCCAGACGCCATGGGGGTCTTTCCCTTTGTTTAAGACAGATTTTCATTTTGCCTATTTGAGGATGATGCAAGCAAGAGATTTTCCTCATTATTTTTGCTCATGGATTTAAAGATAGGGAAGAAAAAAGAAAAACTGAACTGTACAACTGAGACACGAGCAGTGGCCCACCGGAGACAGCATGGAGTTGTAACACATTCAGATACATGCATGTAGATGGTAACACAGGGCTCATATCACCGACTGCTCAGCCTCTGGTGTAATAAAGAATCACAGCATTACAAGCCAAACTGAAATTTCTGGGCTGATTAGATCCTGTTCAAGGGTTTTATCAGGATGCACAACATCACAGTAACTGATATGAGCCCTGCTGTTATGTTCAAGATGGAAGTAAAACTGCACTTGTGCCAAACAGCACCTTTCGTCCTCCTTTTTTTTTGGTCCGCACAAATGTGGTTGCCAACATTATGGAAAGTCCAGCTTGTGCAGCCAGAGATGCTCGGAAGGGGCATCGGCCTATTTTATCACAATTTGCTCGCTAACCAGTTACAAATGTGGCATGTGATGACAATAATGAGGCTTGATGTCACTTAGTCTTCGGGTGCCGTGTGTGTGGAATAGTAAAGCAGGGTGTCAGGGTGCTGCAGGTCCTCCACTGTGGCACTGCGAGGCCTCCTGTACGAGAAGTGACAGACACCTCGGTTAGAGAGAGAGCCGCCTCTCTAACAGCATTATAAATTACTGTAGATCCTATTTGTGTCAGTGGAGGCAAGTGAGGGGAAAATTCAACATCAGCCTATTTATTCATTTACTTATTCCCTGGCTCGGTCAGGCTCAGCGCTGCCGGAGAGGAGCTCTGTCTCGCTCTGCAGTGCTTCAGAACAAATGCTGTGTGTTTACGAGGACACATGGGCATTTTATTTTAGAGGCTCTAGTGATATCAGAGTCAATCGGGCCAGAGGAGGGAAGGCATTACTCTAAGGCAGATTCTGTTCTTCTTCTCTGGCTGCAGCCTGAATTTTTAAACAACCTTAAAGTGTAAATAAACCTGCCAAAGTGTCAAGCAAGGGCGAAAACACCCGGCTGAGATATGATTACAATGTTTTACAAAGAGCTAAACTACACTTTTTTTTTTTTAAGGATATATGGCCAAGAAGTTATCATATGTATATGACAAAACTGGTCATGTGTGTTAATATGAGGATATATGGTTGTTTGCTGGTCTGTCATGTCTATGAATATATTTTATTTTAGTCTCTTACAGTCTCTTACAGTCAAGTTGAAAAAACCGATGTTGACAAGATCAAGATGACTGTCCTTTGGATGATTTAACACCAGACAAACTCAGTCACTTTTCAAGAAAATGTTAAGTCCCTTGAAGAAAGCATTATTTTTGTGAGCTTAGAAATATCTTATCTTAGAGTTCTAAGAGTTCCCAAAAAAAAGATGATGCAAAGTATGACACAAAGTCTGAAGGAAAATGGGATGATGAAATCGTAAAAAATGCAATCACACATGGTCACTTCCTATAACAAAAAAAACAAATACATATTACAAGAATGGAATCAAGTCATTGAAAAAAATAAGAAAATATTAGAAACATATGCAAGTTCCAAAATTTTACAAAAGAGTGTGAAACTTATGGTAAGATGTTTGAGCAGATGCTGTGTGCTCAACAAATAGACCTGACCAAATGCTCAAAAGAAGATTGTTAACAGTTCTTACTTTGTGTCATCAATAACAAGTGACAGAGAATGGATTCTGCAAAAAAAGTCATTTCCCATCTAACAATGCCATAAGTGATTTAAAGGAACAAAGTGATTGCAGCTCAATATGTTTTAGTGGGAACCTGTTCATTCACAAAAAAACAAACAAACAAACAAAAACAAGGGAACAAATAAAAAAAAAAAAAAAGATGGCTTGAACTGTGCATTGTCATTAGTTCGACTAAACAGCGTCGGTCAGTGACTCAAGTAGTGGTAAATGGCACAATTAGCAGGCTGAGCAGGGAGAGGTATATTCAATTTGAAAGCCTTCTTTCTTAATCCATCTCCTGTGATAAGGAGAAATGCTGAGCTGTGTTCTTTTGCACTCATTGGCATTAATCAGGTTCATTCCAAGCAAAATGTCAACATTATAATCAAGAACTAGCACACTCCAGCAAAACGTAAATGTCTATGGATGCTAAATTTAAATGTCCTATGGCTTTTATCTACCCTATCTCCACCTTAACGTTGCCCTCTTCTCTATGCTCAAATTCCTCTGTTAACAAGTTGGCACATCTCCCCATCAGCTGGGCATATTTGATTAACAGCTAAAAAAAAAAATAAAAGAAATACAAAGAGCGCAGATTAGTTTGAAACCAACGTAGCAACCAGTAACAATGAATAGCTTAAGTACAGACACCAGGGAGGTGTTGACATGCTTCCTTAACATGAATCTGTTGTTCCTTGTTTTACTTCTCCCAGTGCCCCAGTGCCCCAGCGCTTAATCCCTCAGTGCACTTGCTCTGTAACCCCAGCAGGTGCAGTGGGAATCTATAAACACAGCTGGTGCGTCTCAGCGTTGAAACTCTCAGATCCACCATCACCTCGCACCTCACCCCGCCGAAACCCCCCCAGTTTACCCTGAATACCACGCATAACACAGATTCAAGATGCCGGCTGATTCTTTTTATCAGGCCTGCAGGCAAGACAAGAGTTTGTGTCAATTAAGTACGAGCACTCGGTGCTGCTGTCAGGATTTTAAAAACCTGGTCATGGTTAAACAGCCATTGAAGAAGTTTGCAGACCATCATGTGACACTAATCTGCATTCTTATCTGGTTATAGTAATTTCTCTGGGTGACGTGACCAATAAGATATACGCACTGAAAGATACACTGAGAAAAGAGGCAGTTATAGTAATAGCTTCCAAAAGGAAAGACAAAACTTCATTTGTTGTAGACCTTATCCTGCCTTTGTGTGGCAGCAACTTCACTATTACAAAATGACACTGAAATAAACTTACTGAGGTCAGAGGCTTGACTGCCTCCTTTGCTGCTGTCAGAATTACGACAGCCCCAACACAGATTAGTCATCTCAACAGGAACTGGTCAGCACTTGCTGAAATAACTGGCGTGCTGTCACTGAACAAAAGTATTTCATGTGAGAGTAAAATCTGGCAAATTTTAAACAAGTTAAAATAATCCTATGATGAAAATTTGATGTCTTTTTTTTTTTTTTTTTTTTTTTACACACCTCTGTAGGTGCACCAATGCAAATGTGCCTCCTCTGCAAAACGCATGAAGCCAGCTGTTCTGCTCTTCCGGGTTACAGCAGTGTGGGACATGTATGTACACGTGTGCACAAATTACATGCAATGCAAACATGCACCAGCTGTTGTCTTCCAAAATTTGTCAAATACACGCATGTATTACTTTTTTTAAATCCTAACGCTTATGCGAACAATCTGAATCCATCATGGAAATCATGGACCCTGCTACTGAAAAGCAAACTACTGTACACACAAGATTAGGTATCGCAGAATAAAGGCATGACATACACAATGTGTCAAATTTGGGTTTGACATTGTGAAAAGCTTGAGGATTATAACTCTCAAAAGGCCTTGCTGTCAATTTTGTTAACATTGTGAATTAACAAAGCTGGAATAAGCAACAACGGTCTAAAATGAAGTCAAGAAGAGACAAGAGAGTTATCGGAGAAATTGTGTGGGAAATGAGACTAAACTGTTAAGGTTCATGTACAATTTAATACAGTACTCTGCATCTGTTTCCTTGCTCTATACAGACACGTCACTGGGTGTCTCCTCTTTTCTGGAGGTTTGATGACGTTGGGAATCGACTGTCTCATTCACTCTGATTTAATGTTCTACTTGGCTCTGCATTTTAACTTGTTAAAGCGTCGTGGTCTATACCTGCCCAGGAACGTTAGTCCTGATTGCTTAGGAAATTCACTGCTGCCTGCCTGTAATGAGAGTGGACAGAGGTTAGAACAGCTCAATAGAAGAGATAACCAGTCTTTGATCCAAACAGCCATGCAGAACATACAGGCAATACCATCAGAAAATGTACTGTCAGGAATTTTGGATTTTAAATTACTCCTGATTAACCTGAAGGGAAGTGGAGGAAGAGTTTGGCCCAGCTGAACAGGCAGAAAAGAAATATGAAGTCGGCTCCTCTCAAAGCCTTGTCAACTTTCCCAGAGTCAAAAAGTAAGTGAGGCCTCAATAGTTTGCACAATGTCACAAAATGCACTAAACATATTCCTCAGTTTCCACATTTAAGTTTATAATGCAAGCTATTTGTGATGGGGGATTTTATTTCATGCACCTGTCATTCACTTCCACCTAATGCTGCAGAAGCGTGAGAACAGCCCTTGCTGATCAAGATCAGTGAACAGTCTCATGTTTGCAGATGTCTGCTGTGTTATTACCAGAAAACATCAGACCACTGCCACGAAACATGCATCAAAGGGAAGTTTTGACTCAGTGGATCTGAGGCTTGATTATCTTATGTTTTGTGTGACAGAAGCCATAATGATACTGCAGCAATTGTGCATATTGTTTTTTTTTTCTTTCATTTTTCCCAAAAAGCATAAAAACCTTGTTAGGCTTATTTGTATTTGTATTGAATGATATTAAAGGAAATGATCTTTAAGCTTTCTCATGCAACAAAAGAGTGATTTCAGCCATCACATTAACAACATTCAACAGTTATGAGCGTCAGGCTGTTAAGTTATTAAAAGTTACAGTAACTTGCCTCTAGCCTTAAAGTGAACTCTAATTAGTTTAACTAGTTTAATGTTAGCAGATATGACATTTCCACTCCCATTCCTAATCATCATTACTGTGAATCTTGTTTATAATGTATTATAGTTATTTTCCCATTGGGACTGCATTGTTCCCACGCCTGAGAGACTTGAAGGCTTTGCACCAAGCTCCATTACAAGTAAACTGTAATAAGATCTAATAAAAATATTTAACCTTTTTTATGTGTGTATTTTCTGTGTAGCTTCCAATTACCAGCTAAATCTTCGATGATGATATTGGTTGCATGTAAGTTGTTGCAGGGTAATTTCTTGAGAAACAAAATTATGTAAATCGGCAAAATGAAGTATTCATGGGTCGTAGATAGCAAATGTATTTAGACAAAGTTCTGTTTCTTCTGGCTCAGTTCTTCTGGTCCAGTTCATTCATACATGACTGACAGATGCTACATACTCAACTCAAAACATCTTTTAACAACCGACACTAAACAATTATATACAGTGATAAATATAATACATAGTAGATAATGACATATAGTAACTGTACAGAATCACAGAATATTTATGGATCAACGGAAATTTAATTTCAGTTTAAGTTGAAATGTCTCTATAAACCTGACTGAATCATGACAGTACAGATACTAGGAGAGATAATAAACACAAAGAGAAGCATAATTGTGCTTTTCAGATATAAATGTAAAGGTATTCACCAGCAGAATAGCATGAAAAATCTTGGATAACCTGCGTCTACTCAAAAGGTGGAAGATAACTGATGTTAGGATTAATAGTTACTAGTCTTTCGTTCAGTTTATTTCCACACCTATAGTGCACTGTTCATCCAGCATTAGTAACAATGCCAAACCTGATAACAGTAACTAGTTTTGTAACAGTCGCATATAAATGTGTGATTGGACTAATGATATAAATTAAGAAGGCAAAGCGGATAACTGAATGGATGGATAATATAGCCGATAATTAAAAAGATGAAATTGATTTTTCTTCTCTTTAGAAGAAAACTGTCCCATGGTATTTCCCCTTAGACTTCCTTAAAAAAAGAAACCTATATATTGATATGTCATGACCCCCTTTAATTAATATTTTTCACTAATCAGGATTATGTTTTGACTTTTATTAAAATGGTAAATTGATACTAAACATTGTCTCAAATCCCATGGCTCTTGAATATTCATGAGGGTCAGCTAAAAAAAGATTTCATCATCCTCTGCCACAGTCTGACTGTGGCTTCCAAAACACCTGAGGGGGAAAAAGATTTCCTCATCGCCAGGCTAATGATGTTCATTTCTGTTAATCTATGGCCCAGTGTTTTCCAGTTTGAAGGGTGTATCCTCACTCACCACTGTCTATTATGCTCCAGGGCCGCAGAGAGGCCACTCTCTCCCCATCTTGTGGCACTTGAATTAAATGGAAGCAACTTGATTGCTGGGCAGCACAAGGCTAAGCAATAAAGCAATTAAGACACTCCAATTCTTAGCCAAAAGACGGGACAGCAACGGCACCAGAGAGAATTAATTTGTATATAATGATATCCTCTAGTCTTTTCATTCACATTTGTTTCATGGCTTTT
Organism: Remorina albescens; assembly: GCA_034769265.1. NCBI lineage: Eukaryota > Metazoa > Chordata > Actinopteri > Carangiformes > Echeneidae > Remorina > Remorina albescens. Next base: position 6,097,303 of record CM068480.1, read on the forward strand.
TATTGGGCTCTTTTGTGTGGAGAGTACACTCCTACCTTGGCTTGTCAGAGAGATGAAAACAAATCTGTGGTTAATAGGTCCATGGACAGGGGGGCTCTATTGGAGAGTCGTTTGGGAGTGAATGGGACGACTGGCTGAAGTGACTGGAGGAAAGGACGCTGATGACAGCATGGACAAACAGCTGCTCTTCTGCACTAAGATTTGCTTTAGCTTGAGTCCTACTTTGCTTCATATATTTAAATTAACTGAACTAGTCTACAAATGCAAAGAGCTCTGTTTTAAAAAGGATGAATTCAGCTTCATGATTGTTTTCAGGATTATGTTTAGCCAAATTAAAAAACTTCAAGAAAGTTTTTTTGGGCTGAGCTAAATATTAAACTTTTACTTGAATGTTACTTTTGGAAAATTAATTATTGGGTCATAAGACACAAACTCCAGTGTCAGGCATCTACTGTGAGTTCCTACCTACAACTACATCCAGGATGTATGACTTCCTGGATTCTAAAAAAAAGTTAATGTAACCTAAAAAAAATAAATAAATTTAGCAAATTTGGCAAATTCAATTAGTGACAGCATATTTTAAAGGTGATATGATTATTAAAATGCAAAGAGTCCCCTTTATGGACTGGAAGAAGTGTAAGAGACAGGAATCTCAAAATCTCTTTTTAAGTCAAACTACCTGAATTTATGTATGGTTTTTTTTTTCTTCATTTTGGGGTTTGACATTGCCTTTAGTAAAGAATGTAACTATACTTCTGTCCAAGAAAAAAACAACATGAAGGAGTCCAAAGAGTGAGAATCATTTTCTAATCACGAGTGCGATGGCTTATAGACACTAAATGTTTGAGAGCAAACAATTTTCTCTCCAGCTGGCCTCTTTATAGATCATGAAAATATACTACTTAAATCAATGGGAGACATCCCACACACAATGGCAGCCCTGCTGTTCAATGATGGCTTTTGTATTGGGGATAATCTACTAAGGTCATCAATCATGTCATGCCTCCTCTAAAATAAAAAAATAAAAAAAAAAGACGACGCACTAGCTGATGTAATGAATTGTAACATACCTATAAAAAAAACTTTCATCTTCCATTCAGAAAAAGAAGACAAAGACGAAAATATTTGAAAAGAAATATATCCGTTTAGCTTTCCACTATGGAAATACTTTAGACTAAACACAAAGGGAGTCAATAAGGCAAATTGTTCCAAATTCACTGTCAGGCATGTGGTGAGACAGGCATTTTCACAGCAAAGACTCCCTGGTTGAGCTGCAAATGTACAATTGACCCTGTCTGCCTTTTCAAAATGGTGCAACATTATAACCTGGGGGAATGTGTTGTCATCCAAATGAGATAAGTTTATTTTCTGCGATGTAGCATTTGTTCCATCAGGCAGGGAGGCTATAAAGCTAGAAGGATCAGTGGGGAGTCGAGCTCAACACATGTGGTGCGAACGAGGAGCCTGACGAAAAGGCTTGGCCACCGCCCAAATCTCTGCCTCTGCCTTCTGTGCAGGCCCAGCTTTGGAAAGCAGGAGGCCACAATATTGTGGAACAAATTTCCTCTAATCTGAGCATGCTGGTCCGGGGCTCCAGTGGGAAGACCGCTCTCCTGTGCCCTCCCCGCCTGTCCCACAGATCAGCCCAGTTTACCCTTCACAGTGCCAACACACTGCAAGACGGATGAGATTTTGGCGGGGGGGGTTAGGACTGTCGGGATCTCAGCACTCGCATAGACCGCTCATGTGTGCTCTCAGCATGCCCACGCTCTGCCCTGGAGAAAGGAGTTGAGTGGAGAAGAGCTGGCATGGGATTGGCCGGCTCCCACCTGCACCATCACAGCCAACAACTTTCACAACTTTAAGTGTCACACTATTTGTCTGAGACTAATTATTGTTGCTGTTCAAATCAAGTCAAATGCTCAGGCGTTGAGTGAAACTTTGTTTTTTCATTTCAGGATGCTCAAATTAATCCGTTTTAACCAAGATGTTTATAGTGTAACCTGTCCATTTTCATAATTAACTAGCATTACTAACTCTTGGCTATATGCCTCCACCAGTCAGATTAGCTTCAGGTTGCATCAATATTCATCAAGTCATATATGAAATATTAATTATTTGGGGAAATCTTTGGCAAAGTTGCTGCATGAATTCTTGAGTTACAGCTAAAAAATTTTTTTAAAGCAGTCACAATGACTTCACAATGAGTCCAAGTTAATATTTGTACCAAAGAAATTCCCTACTGAGATTTCACATTAAAAAAATTGTTTTTGTGACAAATTTGAAGGGATTCCCTTCGGGAGGTCCAGAGATCTCAAAACGCAAGGACCAAATTGTGTTTTGTAAAGGTCACCATGACCTTGACCTATGACACTTAAACACCAAAATCAAATAAATTCATCCTTTAAGTGAATATTTGTACTCAATTTGAAGATGTTTTTTTTTTTTTCTTTCACAGTGCTACCGAGACATCGTGTTTTTAAGAATGGGATGGATGGACAGACAGACAAGCCAAAAACATAACACCTCCAGGGCTGACTCTCACTGACACTGAGGCATTAAAAACACAAGAAGAAACATACACTGACAACAACTAAGATCCCACACAGCCGAGTGACGGTCCTCCAATCATCTAGGACTACATTTAGATTAAATGCGGTGCCATAGGCGCCAATGGAAACAAGTCACCTGACCTGCTGAGGACTGTATCATTCAGCTCCCAGTCATTTTACAGCAGCATGCGGGGCTCCTCCGCTCAGAATTGATCGAGACAGGAAATGAGTGGGAGTGATGAAATATATAGCAGATAATTATTTATAGTGGTCATGCAATGAAGCTCCTCCAGCACTTTTTTGCAGGCAGCGTCTCGAGGAATAAACATTGCTTAAACGACAAGTTTGTTTGTCAAAATTTTGAACTGACAGCTTTAACATGATTTTCTAACGCTTGTTTGTGCAGTTTTGATTTCAGGAGGACTAATGAATGGATTACCATGAAAGTGCAACCTGTGAATCTGTTTCTCCTTGAGTACACAATTTGAATGCCACATGGCACTCGGATTCTGCCAGTAAGGAGAGGCTATAACAGAATTTTGCTGAACACAGATGGCAGCAAAACTATAGGTTGATTTAATGATAATACTAAAGATTACTAAGGGAATGCCTGTTGTATTATGAGGTTATAATGGATATTCATCACAGTCGTGAAGTCGTCTTTATAAGATCTTGTCTGTCTGTTTATGTTGATACGCAGTATGTTGCATTATATTTCTGTGCTATTTGTGGTTATTTTACAGTGAGGCAGACTGTGAGGCAAACAATTTCTCAGTCTTCATCTCTAGCCAGCTTACAGGAGCCCATTCTAGGAAATTTTCCAGCTGCAAAGCCAGGCTGAGCACGGTTAAGCACCCGACTGCACCCCGAGCCATTTTCCATTTGCAATAAACCCTGTTTGAAACAGGGCAGAACAACAGAAAAGTTGACTTGTTAACACAAGGAGGAGGAGGACTTGTATGGTCTCAAATGAGCAGTCTGGGGCATTTTCATGCACCCCAGAAGAGGGGGGCTTGAGGGTACGTGATGGTGGGGGGGTTGGACAGGCAGAAAGGAGGAGGCTGCTGTGATTTCCATAGCAACAGTCAAGTCCCCAGCTGTCATGTTTGGGCTGAGATAGGTGCTGTGAGCATAGGGACCACTTAACCCCAGCCACACTTCAACTTAGGAAGTTAAGATGCTGCTGAGTGTCTGTGCTGTGCCTCACTTAAAATGCAAACTCTATACCCCTGGGAAGACAAGGGAATGTTTCTGAATTAACCCAGGGATACAGGAGCTATGCAAAAAGCCTCCTCAGAAATAATTAACCATCAATGTTTTTGGATGTCATTGAATGACGTGTGAAGACAGGAGAAAAAAAAAAAAAAAAAAAAATAGACATTGAAAGCATAGAGCCAGGCACACAAACACAATGAACTCTCAGTTTTTTCACCGTGAGTCACTGGACACACACTGACTGTTCTGACAATTATAGAAAGTGGGGTCTATTGTTTAGTACCCTAAGAAAACACGCTGTCAGAAGTAACACCATGAAGAGAATTTAAGTTGTAGCAAGTCAATAGTAGATTCTCCTTCACCTGATAAAATCCACTTTAAACTTTACAATGAAGCCAAAGTTTACTATGGCAGCTTTAACATGAACACTGGTTTATATGACACACCTCTAGTTTTTAGAGCTGGAAAGACTAAATAAGAGCCTTGAAAAATAATCTTACATTGCTTTTTTACCTACATCCACTAATCTCTGGCATCTCTGGCAATCTCTGCGTTTTATTTTCTGCCATTGTCCGGTTCAGAGAGATTTCTTCTCACATCTAGCTGAGAGTTCTTGATGCTCTAATGAGCAAAATGAGTTCATGCATTTCATGTCTGAAGCTACAATCCTTTGGTCAAACAGGGAACAAGGTGTTATTCCAGTGTTTAAAGTAGGGCCCTTTAGTTGTTAAAATACAGCACAGACTGATATACAGACAGAGCAGTAGAAAAAGAATGACTGCACTTCAGTAAGCAGCGGTTACTCTGAGGACATTTAATCTGAGTCTCTGAGCAGTTAAGTTGAGTCAAATCAAATATTTCATACAATAAATGTGCATTCATGCTGTAATAAGCATCGAGCGTGAATGCATACAGGCTAGTATTCTGATAAAATGGCTGCATGGTGGACTTTAAATGTGATTCAGGTTCTAAATTGTCCAAAAACAGATGTGCTTTCATTCATTCAAGCCCTCCTCTTTCCTGAGGGGGTGGTCAGGGTGAATAAGAGCAAATAGGCTTTTATTGTTGTCTTAATTTTCAGAAAACAGACAAGAATCTAAGGATTTACTGTCATTGTTAACTGCTCTAAAGCCAAAGATGCAAAAGATGATGGTTAAATCTCTGTGCAAATAAATACATGTTTATGTAAGTTCTCCACTCACTACAGCTCCATGTTAAACATTTTCAGAAACAGGCTTCATAAGAGACATCAGCTGTATACCATCAATCAATTTGTTTGATTCAATAATTAAGAAAACAATAAAACATATTAACAATTTGCCATTTAGATTGATTTTCATGTTTACATTATGTTTTGTTTATGTTATTTGTACTGAACCAGTAGTTGAGCTTGAATACATACAAACTAGTGTTTCCCCCTGTAACTAGCCTTTATGCTAAGCTAACTTAAACTGCTGTTAGAGCATCAGACTTGGCTTACAGAAATGACAGTATCAATCTTCTTATTTAACTTCTGCTGAAATATATTTTGGTTCTACATTTAGTAGCAGACTGTACCATCAGGGTTTTTGGGTGGTTTTTTTTTTCCATGCGTGGCACCTGCTGATATCCACCAACAAGAAGAGATCATTAAACATTATTAAACTAAGAAGTCTTCACCACAAAATGTGATCCTTGTTTTAAGAGCAGTGGTGATTTAGCAGCCCGTTGACTTTATGCAGGATCATTCTGTCTCCTCTGAGCTTTTCACACAGCCCTCCACAACATAACAGATATTGCTCACGACAGGCCAGACAAAATGTCCCTGTTGTTTTGCAAGGGAAAATGTGGCATTGTCCCTCCACGGCAGTCCCCTTCTGGGTGTGAATGGCCATCTAATCAAGCTCTGCCTTTCACTGCAGCTGGTTTACAGCGAGCAGCGGGGCTGACCTCTAAGGGGCCCGCCTCCCCCTCCTGTCCTCTGGGACCCTTCAACAAGCTTTAGAGGCCAAATGAGGTGTAAGTCTATTAAAAGGGAGTTTGTGTGTAGATCACAGTCCCTCTGGGGGTGGGAGCCTTTGCCTTGTCATTCAGGTGCGGCTAATTTCCTTCTGCTCCACATGCAGACATGAGGCAGGCCTGTGGTCCTCGTCGCACTCAGACAAGACCCGCTGCTAGAATTTCAAATGACAGCGGCTTGCACAGGCAGCAGGTGATTTATTAAAACAGAGCAGAGAAACAAAGAGACATCATGATGAATAAAGTGCAACTGTGCAGTGGTCACAGCTCATGATCCAGTTCAGTCCAGTTATGAAGCTCATAACTACAGTGCAAATATCACAGAATTCAAATCCGATGGGAAAAAAAACAAACTATTTTTTTTCCTCACGTGTAAAAAAAAAAAAAAAAAAAAGGGGGGGGGGTGAAATTCTGGAGGGATGTGAACACAGCAGCAATGATAAATATTTGTAGCCACCGCTGACTGCTGCTTATTGAACTCAGAGAGAAAGAGAGAGGCTGTAGAAACCAACAAGGGAAAAAGGGAAATCGAGCAACAAGGCCACATGCAATGCTTGAGTGCATGCGAGTTAGAATTTGTGGCATAAATTGATTGGAAGTGAGGGTTGTCAGAATAACATGGTGTTTTACCAATCAGGGTCCTATGAGGAGGCGTGATTATCACAGCACCACAGAGGTACCTTGAAACTCGCAGATACAGACACCCAAACACAGATACAAAAACGAAACACCTGACGGTCATCACACAGCCAGGACAGTGACACAAGCTTCACTGTGGTGGCTTTGTGCTCCAGGATACTGGACTTGAAAAGAAGAAATGGCAATCTGATTTTATGTTGAGTGTAATTGCAAGATGTTCACAACTAATTACAACTCATAGCCTATCCCTAAACTTCACTACTATGCTGAGTTTTTGTGGAGTAAAACGGGTTAGGACTAAGCTTCAGTCTATCAGTGACATCAGTCCAACTTATCATTTGTTTGACAAAAACCAGACTGAAGAATAAAAAACCCTAAACAAGCAAAATATGACAACGCTGCAGTACAGACCCTAGCAGAGCAACACAGATAAGATAGCAAATGCGTCCACTCAGACAGTAGATGACAACAAAGAACATGAAAACATAGCAAAGATTGGTAAATATATGGATTTTAAATTGATTTGTTGAATTATTTCTTGTGGCCTTAAAGCAAGAACTACCTAGTGTCTAATAAGGGCTCCACTATTCTTTCAGTGTGGATGTAAATGGCCATCAACGGACAACACTGTAGTCACCCAACACTCAGGTCTGGGAACACAGTGACATTGCTACAATGAAAAATAATGACTCAATAAAAGGTCAGAAGATCAGACAGGTTGGAAATAAACCAACAGATCAACCAGATTTTCTGTACGGTTTGTGTAAATACATTTTGGGGCCTTTTATAGTCATTTCCATCAAAATGTTCAAGCCAATGAGTCTCCACTGTCCTACGACTGCACTGTATGTGTAAAACAACTTAATTTCCATCAGGTTTGCATCCTATGGGTGCATACAAAATGTACGTACCATCTTAATTTGACAATGAAGAATAAAGTCACGTTACTGGACTTTTCAACTCAGATATGAAGCCCTTGAGCCGAGTTCAGAACAGGAAAACCTGATATTTGGCTGAGGAAGAGCTTTTCCAAATCAAGCATTGACAGCGTTTGTCAGAGAGGACCAGGGTCAGCCGAGCAGCATTAACCTCTGGGAGGCCATCACTGTGTAGTGCATTAGTCACATAGAGGAGGAGGAGGGATGTCCTGTAATAGATTATTGACCAGCAGACAGCGGCCTGCACCGCACCATGTGGTCCTAGCCAGCTACTGACCTCTTCATCACAGATGGAGGAGCCTGACTGCAGTCTAGTGCAAGGTACGATGACACACACACGCACACACACACACACAAACATACACATATATATATACACAAACGTTCCCATGGCAGCATAACACAGGGGATGAATGACAAACACACAAGTAATATTCTCTGTGTGGCTGCAAAATATTTAGCAGGACAAGGAACCTGAGGGGTATGAAACCATATTCATTCATAGCTATAAAATGGGAGTCCTTGGCTCATCAAATTGAAAGTGCTAGGGAAACAACAATTGCTTCCATGAACTTAGACTACCTAATTAAAGGCAGGCAATTTCTCTCAGAGAGTCACACTCAGGATCTTTAATTGAAATCAAAATGAATATGGCTGGAACACAGAGAGCAGGATGGAGTTGGGGGTGGGGATGGACACGTCTTCTGCTGGTTTACTGTCAGTTTATTTGACTTATTCATGGTTTAAAACACATTTGGAAAATAAACCACAAATATTTTAAAGCACCTTGCAACTTCATGCATCTATTCTGCAGCCAGAAGTACAAAAAAAAAAACAACAAGAGAGTAAAAGAAATATACATGTATAAAAAAAATGGACTTAACCCAGAAAGACACGAGCATCTCAGAAGCATTGCCAGTATCATCTGTGCTCTGTTTCCCTTTGGCTCAGGCTTGCTTTTTTTTTTTCTTAATTGTTTGATAATTCATCTCCGAGCTCTAATTTACCCCCCATCGTCAGCCCTGTATGTTCAACCACTGTGTGAGTCATTCAGCTGAATTTCAAATGAGCTTGTAGCGTATAAAGTCTTTCTTCCAGGGAAAGCACCTATTTATGGACATGTTTGTTTGTTTTTCATCAACATTAACCCTTTGGGCGAGGAACGTCCGTATGCCGTCTTCTACAGAGTGGTCCCAGGAACGTCCTTGGGCAGGAAGTCACACTGTTTTGGTTAGTCGGATTTCTCAGGGTGAAAATACAAGATAATTAATTTGGTTCTCACCATCAGATCATTCGACCTATGGGATGGTGTCTTTAAGCACCTGCCTAATAGCTCGGTGTGAAAATCACCTTTCCATTAGACAGCATCTTGAGATACACACAGATTGTATCTGGCAATGATTTTATTTTTTCAGGGAGACATTGATGGTGGGTTCAGGTGTTCCTGTTTAACTCGTAAAGCTGGAAATTTACCACACATTATCACAAATTAGCTAGTTTTAGTGCAAGAGTGGTGCCATATTAGAGTCAGAGTGATGTAACAACAACAAAGAAACGAGGAAGGTGATGTAAAAATGACGAAAAACTACACTTCACAAACATCATTTTAGCATGAAGTTCATGTTAGGCAATACAAGTTGCTTTTGAATGTAAATTAGTGAGGCAGTGAGTGCAGATATACATGACTGTTGCACATTTTTATCATTATTTACACCAACTATTGCACCATTTTGGTGATGAGATAGATAGCAACCTATTAGCAACTTATAAACTTAGATTAGCACGCAGACCAGAAATAGCTTCATTTGTACAAAGGCAACACTGTGATATAACATGCTGTTTCCAGTCTTTATACTACTATAAGCCAACTGGCTTCTAACTGGAGCCTTATATTAAACAGATATATATGAGAGCAGAGTAAAGAAGTGATTAAGCATATTTCCCACAATCTGAAACTATTCATTTAAGGGTCGGTCAAGGGTGAAAATCATTTTAGCACAAGGAAACCATAGTTTATTCCACAGGTATGAAAAATCTTGCAACACGTAAAAAATTACATGACCATGTGCTGTGTCTCAAAACTATTGTGCACTTGAGTGTGCACCGAACACATTGGTGTAGGCAAGCAAACGCCCACACACTCAAACAGGATTGAGAATATGAGGCTATCAGAGCCTTGCACATTACATTGACTAGTGGAGGTCTTCACTGTTTAAGTGGAGCTGCCTGCTGAGGTTTTCCTCACCAGCAGCAGGCCTATAAGAGTGGTAAGTGGCGGTGATGAGACACTGTCCCCAGTGCCTCCTTCAGCTGCCATTCCCTTTAAATTGAAACAGAGTCTCGCAAATAAATGCCACATTCTGAGAAGAGAGAACGCCTGAAAGTTGCATTTCATATAAGCACCCGTTGGGGAATTGGGCCCGGCGCAGTGTGCTTTATTCGCTCTGCTTTTTGTTATTTATATGATGAAGGAACACGGCTACGTCAGGGTCATTCAGTGTTCATTTATCTTTTTATGTTGTGTTCTATGGCAAGCTCCTATAGAAGTGAATTCTGCAACATGAGTGCACTGCTATGGCTCTGAATTTTACAGACAGTCTTATTTTAATTCTTTCACCTCTTGGCATCAATGTGCATCACTTTAACCCCCCTGTCCGTTAGCTTTAAATCGTGATTAATTCAGAATGGGATAAAAGAAGATGGTTCTTAATAGTAGCCCACTATTTGTTATTCATGTTGGCCTGAAAATCGCAACAGTAAATCCTCTAAGTTGTTGTTAAGCTGGCTGTATTACCATATGTGTGCCATTTCCATGGAGTGACAGACCCCCCTGGATCAAATGGGGACTATTGATCCTGTAGCACTCCATTTCAAGTTAATTGTGCTTGAAATGAGGTGCACACACTCAAGCATACCTACATTGGGAAAGCTTTATTTATTTATATTTGTCAGGGAACCCATGTCGGATAAAGCGAAAATATTCAATTCACGTCTTATTCAATTTTGCTCCAAAAGCTAGTTGTGCTGAAGTATGCTCTGAAATCGCCTGAACTAGATTGAATCAGACTATGAATCTCTGTAAGGTCAGTGCTACATGAGAACACAGGTGACAAAGGAGCATGTTTAGACCATACAATACACAGGTCTGACTGAAATTATATTAGCATGGCAGTGATTAAACCTCATTGTATTGGTGGAAAAAGCCAAATCAGATCCTGGCAATATTTTCCTCTGCTCTCTTCATACTGCCTCCCAGCTTAGGAGTCTCTCCCCATTGCCAGTAAGTAAACCTGGCTGTAATATTTCAGCAGAGGTCAGGTGAAATCTGGCCTCTCCCTGACCCCTATTCCCGACGTCATTAACAAAGCAGGCTCTAAGGTAACCAGGCATGAAACGCCTGGCAGAACCAAAAAGGCTGGAAGCGCCGGAGTTCCTCAGCAGACATCCTGCTCAGCCCTCAGAGTGATCATGTGCCAGATTATGACTTCGAATGCACACGGCAGCCTACAAATCACTTATGTCCCTCCAGCGCAGTGGGCTTAAAGTGGGGAATCTGGAGTGAAAGAGAGGCATAATGAAATAATCGCATCGTTTTTTGTTTTTGTTTTTTTAAATCTAATCTCACCCTCAACATATTCTCATGAGTTATATAACATCAGAAAAAGCACACTTATGTCCTGCAATGTAAAACATGATCATATACGCTGAATAAACGGTCAAAGGTGATTGATCATTCACAGTTTAAGGTATCGCTAAATGCAAATCCATATTTTCCACAAGACAAGTCACCCCATTGTCAGTGACTGGCACTGAATGACAGAGAAAATCACAGCTCTCAGCACCAGCCCCCCAGGGCCAGCACAGCCCCATTTATAGAACAAACCCCTCCCGCAGTTTGTTTATAAGCCTATTCCTTTATAATAGTATATATAAATAAGTGAAACTGTGTAATGGATCGCATTAAACAGGCAGGCATATTGAGGCAGGATTTAATTTGCATGCCAGATTAGCTTGCTATTGGTTGGGGCAGCGCCGTAGGGCAGCCAATTCATTAATAGGATCGAGTCTCTTCAAATCCATTAAGTCAATTGAACTCATACATAATCTGATTTCAGAGGCACCATGTAAATGTTGTACTGGTACGCCTGTTCTAGGACAGGCCTTTGCACTCCCTTAAGTGGAGTAGTGTGGTGGTAATTGTCAGGTGAAACAGCATGTGTTGTTAGGCCTAAAATAATTCTTTTCTCTGTTGTTTCGAAACCGATTTAAGCATAAAGCTTTCATCTCCGAACAAACAGCTGAACTTGATGCTTCAGGTGGATGATGAAGAGCAAGAACCTTCGTATTCACATATCTTTCACTAAGGATAGAGAACATGTTTTCTTGCTGTCCTGCTAACAGCACAGTTGGATCATGAACAGCATAACTGCATTTTTGTTGCCTTCATCATTTGTGAAGGTTTAACACAGAGCTTAGCGTTTTTCTTAAAACTCAGCCTAACCTCAGGAGCTATCACACAGACTAATAAATGAGGGATGATGAAAGTCTTCGGAACACACCCAAGCAACCTAATCTAAACAGAATACTGACATTGAATGATCCTGCAAAAATCTCATGATCATAGCATATCTATTTGATTTCCAACGTTTCAAATATGCTATGTAAGAGCTTTACATTATGACCACGTCTTTAGAATGACTTTAAACACATAGTGGTGTAAAAACTACTGACACTTGAGTTTCTCTCAGATGGAGTTTCAAAGGATCTTTAAGCCAAGTGTTTTGTTTATATGACCTAAACTTTGACTGTTTTGTTCAGTTCCTTCACTTTCTCCCGCCTAGATGGTGAAAGTGAATAAAGTCATTAACTTGTAGCTAAATGGCTACAAGTTAATGACTGGCTGGTGAACCCACTGAAGCCTTTAGGTATTGAACAGCCAGATATTTCCCTGTCTGGGTTTCCTTAAACTAAAATTAAGCTGAAAGGAAAGAATAAATATATAAACAAAATGACTTCAAAGAAATTCGAATGTTGCTCCCTATCACCTGGATATGTAACATATTTGCTACAGCCGAGCATCCCAAAACACAGTTACTATTACTTTTGGCATTTTAAGGCATTTTCAAACATTTTGTAATCAAATTATACTGCAAATCTTTGGCTACGTTATTACATTTTTGCATTGAGGAATGCTTCAATAAATTCAGATAGATTCATTTTATTATTATTTGTTACTGTACATATTTGTTCTTTTGAAAGTTGTGGGTATGAAATCCAGCTCAGGCACTGCTCCAGGATACAAGCTAAAATAACCAAATCAAGGACCACAACTTATTATATGTTTATAGCTCAGGACAGACAACTGAATATGAAGCTACAAGACAAAAAAACAGTTTTATGCAAACGCCTCTTGTAAAGACCTACATCTTACACCCACAGATCAGAGAAAGTGACTTAATAAGAAGCGCAGGTGATGCTGGGTGGAGGGAAAGATGACCTAAATCCTTGTTTGTGAAGCTGGCTGGTCAGAGCTGAGGAGGGGAACACTGCTGGAGGCGCTCAGAAGACAAGGCCCAACATAGTCCAGGTCATGCCTGACTGACCCGACTAGCCCCAGATTTACACACTGTACACACCCCAGCATCTGGGCCAGCAGGGAGCTACACATGCGTGCACACTCTCACAGACATCCACACTGTAGATGTGAAGAGAGGACAGGGACTCACCATGGGGAAATCTATCCAGTTTATAATTGGTGGAGCCTACTGAAGGAAGAAGAGAACCATAACAAATCTACACAAGGGTGCATGAGGCTAAATAGACCTGAATGTCTGAAAGGAGAGTCAAAAAGTGGGATGATTTCAGAAAAAACAGACATGATAAATTTGGAGCATTTGGAGCGGTGCCATCCAGTACTCACTAAATTTGTGTTTGTATATTTGTTGTATTAATCCTCAAATACCTTATTTTATATTTTGATAAAGACTTCAATTCATTTCTCCTCTCACCTAAAATCCAGGTTCCTGCTTACTGACATGAAGAAGAAAATCTGCAACATACGTAAACAGTACAGTAAATACTGTAAAATAAATACAGAATCACAGTAGGAGGCAGTTAACTACCCGTCACCTGAAGATTTAAAGACTTTATTTACAATCCCTAAAACTGTACCACACAGATTTCGATGTCAAAGGATTTGTCACCGCTGCTGGGAGGTTTTCCTGCTTTTCCAAACACACAATGGGGGAAAAATTAAATCCTTGGAGGAGGATTTAGACACTTATATAACTCCCCAATTATAAAATAGTTTTGTTTTTTTTTTATTCCTTCAAGAAGCCTCAGTGCCCTCCCTTCTGTTTATATGACTCACAAATATCTAATACTGAACTGTGTATAATGCCAGTATGCCCACATGACTGCAGAAAAGGCTCTTTTGCTTTCTGCCCGACTGAGTCAGGCATAATGGGAGGCTTGAAAAGCTGTGAGCTTAAACCAGCACAGTCTTGACAAAGCCTTGGTGGCTTGCTGGGAGACTGTGCATCCTAGGAAGTTGCCAAAAAACTAATTTTCAAGAGCACTCAGCATGGTCTTAAAGCTATCTAATGGAACCACACCCAGGCTGGACGTTAAATACCTCATTCCTGCATGGGCAATTTGCTGACAATGATAAAGGAAATGGCTATAAAGGCTACTGTAACCCTATTTAAATTAAAGAGGAAAAAAAGAAATCATGCACAGAAATAAGGGCTGCCATCAAGATACACTTTATTGCCCAATCAGCATGTGAGCGGCTTCAAACATTTCTTTAACAAAATCACTTCTTGCAACATGTGAGTACGTGGCTCCCAGTGATATGCACTCACTATACCCAACATTAAATATACAGCCAAAAGTATCCTGTGCAGCCACAAGAGCATCAGCGAGATTGGGAACGGATATTAGGAGATGGGCCTGATGTGCTGATAGGCATTCCAATTCATCCCAGTGATGCTGGGTGGAGTTGAGGTCAGAAAGTTTGATTCTTTTCATAAAGGCACTTTTAGTTTGTTTGGGATAGAAACAGTTACTTGATTATCAAACTCTCCCTTTTTGATTGACTAATCAATTAAAAGACTCAAATTTACATAAAATGATAAATAATTCTTCATGGCTACACATTTCTTAGTTGTTTAACCCATACACAAAACATTTTTACTTCCAGAATCTGACCTTGCTTTAAATTTCCTTAAGTAGGACTAAGGGGCCTGTTAGAAACTACTAACCAATCCCCAAGCTTAAAGTATATTACAGGCTGCCCACGTACTTTTCTCCGATTTACATTACTCTATGTATCTGTAGACAGGACAATCAATGTGTCACTTCTGCATGACATTCAAAATGAGGACATAGGCCACAACAACCAGGAACGTGATCCAGGTAAGAGTATCTTTAAAAAAGAATGCCTGGTATTTTCCTTAATTCTCTTACAAGGCGCATATTTTTTGTTAACCACAATGATGCCAAGTCATCAAGAGGTCTCAGTCCCCTTTGACCCCCCCTATTTAATGGCCTCAAACTTCCCTTTCCCCTCTACTTATATTTCAACCCACCTTGATGTACCTGTTTATGTGTCTGTGGGTGGTCCGGCTCATACTAAAACAAATGCCTCACCCCCACACTTGCAGATCCAAGCAGAGAGTACCCGTTTATCCGATTTCAGGAAAGAGCTAAAGCTGCCCGCTTGTTTTGCAGTTTATGCCCTCGCTATGAAAGAGGCAGAAAAGGATCAAGGGTGGGCACATGGGAGGAGGGGATCATTCAGCAAAAAGTCCCCCTGGCCAGGCCTCAGGACCACCTAACCTGTGGCTTCTATTCCTGAACCATTAGTGTGTGCGTGGGAGGGGGGATATTACCTTTTCACCAACAGTGCCACCCCATATTCCGTGAACCCACAGAGACATTACAGTGGGCAAATATAAAGCAGGGCTTCATGAAGCCTGAGCTTATCTGGGCTCTGAAAGTATGTGAGACATGCCTGGGAACAAAAGGCCGTCTCTCAGCCTGGGAGCAGGCCAAGGGGATCTCTTTCAGCAGCCACAGATTGCCCTGTGTATTCTTAATTGACAGACCCCGGCCACATTTGATAGAAATGACATGCAGCTGGCAGGGAGCCCCGGGCTTCCAGGTAGACCACCTTTCAGCAGAAAAATTGTCCTCAATCTACTTCATAAAGAAGTTCGATGGAGGTCTCCCAGTCTGCGTCATAAACGCGTTGTGCTGCGGTGGGTTCATCTCACTGCAGATTACACCTGTGTGGGAAAAATTGGTAATTTCAGAGTGGGGGGGGTTGGGGAGGGTGGGGTCAGGTTTCCTTCATCTACATCGACTGATTGGCCTGACAGCAATTATTTGAGGAACATCAAAAAGAAACACCTGTTCATCCACAAAGATGCCATGAAGAAGCAACTCTTCTCATCTGTCAATAGTTAATACTTTTTATTCTTCTATATTTAACTGATTGTATTTATTATTATTGTATTGTATTGTATTTATTTATTATTCTTAGCTGTGGTCATTCATTGCGTACATTTTGTGTATTTCTTTGCCTGTAACTGCACCGTCCATGGTCTGTATATTCTCTTTTTTTCAACATGCACACTAGATGCTGTGTGCACGGCCCGGACAGTACAGTGTGTAGGCAAAGCTACATAAAGCTGTATGTTCCATTTTCCCAGTCTGAGGAAAGCATGTCCTCAGCTGGCCATATACAGTAATGCACCCTTAAATCCCCCCCGCCCCCTTTAACAGATCTGTCAATCAAACCAGAAAAGATGCAACACAGCTTTATCTGTGTTTGTACATTTAAGTCCAATCGCCAAAAAGTTATTCAAGTTAGAAAAATGCATGTTAGAAAATGCAGGGTAATAAGTTATTATTGGGAAACAGCCTGAACATTTTGCCTCAGAAACAGTTTTGATCTTCACAACATTCTCCATTTAAAGTTTAAGACTGCTAAATTTTGCTGCTCTTTTTCTCTGGAGACAGGTTTGTTTGGTTATATATGTGATGGTCTTGCATTATTGGCCAAGACTGATCCTTTTCTTAAATACTTTTGGGTTGTTAAATCCTTTTCACATTTATTCTTTTTATTATGGTAACATTTATGCTCATTAATGTTTTATATTGAAGACTATATGTCTATACTTCACGAGCACAGCCCTTGATGGTGTTTCATTTGTAGTATGGTCTCCTAGCTTACTAAAAACGTAACAAAAAAGTTCCCATATTTCTTCTAATTTAAATCTCACTGGTACAGAATACAGTGATTAATTTGAGTAGTCACCATCGTATACTGTAATAATCTAATATTCTTGGCAGGAAAGACATATCAACGCAAACCATTCAACAATAAAGATCAAATTGCTCTCAAATTAGATTCATTTGTTCCCTTTGGTGATTTTTTTTTGTTATTTTTTTTATTGTTTGTTAGTTTCTATTGATTCTTTGCTTGCAAACTTGAACTTTATCAAAGTATTTTAATATAATGTCCATAGATATTTCAGGCAGATTATGTGAGTTAAAGACCTGAGTGCAAATGACTGTTCTTCAATCTCTCTTGAAAAACAAGATTTAACTTTAACTTGACTACCACATTAAAAAAAAAAAAATGCAAAAACCCTTTGAAGAACCATAATTATACACTATCCAACTATGTCATGCAGTTGTGTCTACAGACAGTCATCACTTCAGTCCTGACAGATGCTAATGAATCTCAGTGATGTCCTAGAAATGACAAACAACAAAATAAACTGGTAGAATTTCTTTGTCACATCACATATTGTCAGAGTCTCTGATGTGCATTTAGATTGTGGGCATTCAAAAGACCTCAACTCCTCAGGGAATAAAAAGGGGCCATATGGCATCCATGTCTCAAGCCCCCGTGATCCACCCGGGCTGATTTCCCATCCGGTGTAGGAAAAGGGATTTCAGGGTGCCAAACAGTGTTGGTCCCCTGTGGATATTAGTGGGCCATGGAAGATAAGAAACCAGCCATCCCAGACATCCAGCTCCATCAGCAGATAAGAGCTGAAAAGGCCCCTCAGCACCAACTGAACCTCCACTGATCCACTGCAGGTCGGTTGTGCTGCAACTTTCGGAGCTTTCATCCAATATCAGAAGTTTTGTTTTTCATTTGTCTTTGCTTCATTTATGCTGTAATTACTGCACAAGTGCATTTTGGATAAACAATGCATCATTGCTGTTCAAGTTAGTATTTCTGCAATCATTTATATTATTTAAATGTTATGCACGCACTGCATGAACTTACTACACATCTCTTGTATATCATATATATTAAACGAAATGTTCATTAAACAAATAAAGTTTTTAAAATAATAAGCCATCAAAACAATATACATCAGCATTTGGGACATTGCACATCCCAAATATCAGCATTTGATTAGCAATAAAACATGCAACACATTAAGGTCAACCAACTGTGGGCAACTAAAGCAGCTGATTTTAGTTTCTCTTAAAACTTTTTAACTGCTGAATTGCAGTTCTTTTTCAAAGACATCTTTTTTTGAATTTGTACTACCATACAATATCTCAGCAAACTATCACCTATAGTGATAGATAAGCAATAAATCTCAATATACTGAATACTGTGTTTTGTACTCGATTTTGAAACAGA
The DNA here is from genome assembly GCA_034769265.1 of Remorina albescens. Classification (NCBI taxonomy): domain Eukaryota; kingdom Metazoa; phylum Chordata; class Actinopteri; order Carangiformes; family Echeneidae; genus Remorina; species Remorina albescens. The sequence continues at coordinate 6,115,317 of CM068480.1, forward strand.
GAAGTAAAACAAAGTAAAATGTGGCTAATAAACACATATTGAGCCATCGCAGCTTTGTTTTCATTTTTATTCGGAAAAATAAAAATAAAAAAAGGATAATTTGTTCTGTATCACATTTAGAAGTTCCCATCCCATAATATATCTTCACTCAGGCCCAAATTTAGACTGCAGAGGCCCCTAGGAACAACTTACTGCCCATGTGCAATCTATTTGTTTAATTATATGATATACTGGAAGAGAAACACCTGTAGTTTATACAGGACTTACACCAACAGGCAACTGCTTGCCAACACAAAGGACAATGACAACACCTGCAGATATATTCTTTATATCATACAGGATTTGAACCACATGACTGCAACAATATAAATGCATTATCCTGCAGCTTGCAGCTGAAAAGCAAAGACAGGAAGATCTGTCCCATCTCCTCCATTACACTCCAATGATTCACATTCTCCCATCAATAACACACACAGCTCTCCATAGAGACACCCATATTAAATGAAAATACATATTATCTGTATCATGCAGGATTCCCACCACAGCAAACATTCTGGTGAAGCAAAGGCACGATGAAACAACAGTCTAATGTTTTCCAAAAACAACCAAAGTCAACCACTTGCCTTTGTATAAACAAACACGCCTTTCAGACAACAATCTGTAGCTGAAACTAGTTAAGATCCATCGTGTGTGTGAGTGATGATGGAGAGCTCACCTCAGATCAGATCCTGGTCTTCTTCCTGGTCTGTCTCCGACAAAGTCCACCACATCGTTCAAGTCCAGGACTCTGACTCTCCGACTCTTAATCCACTCAGAGTTGTTATTCACCTTTAAACCTCCAAACCGACACGACGACAAATATCCTGAAGGCAACACATGTAGAAGAAAAAGCTCCAAAATGGTGTCCAACGTTTCCGACCCCACGTGAGGAACCTGAACTTTATTAGCTCGTTAGCATAAATTTGCCAGCTAATGGCCCAAACCAGCTGTCTGCTAGTGCTATTGCTAATGCTAGCAAGCCTCACGTGTCAACTGGATCAGTGATGGTGTGTTCAGAAAGCCCAGTTTATACTGCAGCTCCATAAAAATGCAACCTGAAGTTTATTTGATGTTGAAATTTATTTCAAACTTCATAATCTAACTTTTTTTTTCCCCCATGCATTTTTCTCCATTAAAATGATTCAGCTTTTCTTAAGCCTCTTCATGTTCAGTCAAAGTTTAACTAAACTAATTTAACGGACGCCTTCACTTTTGTGCATTTAATCCAAAAATAAAAGTGGTATCTTTACATGAACCTGCTACATTACAGTCATAAGAACTTTCTGTAAAACTGTACAACCAAAATGTCAGAATTAGTTTAAGAGACACTGAGCAAAGTTTCAGATGCACGCTTTCTTTTCAGCCCCTAAAAAGCATCTGCAATTTTGGCTTTTCTAAGTATTTATATCAATTGTGACTTCAACTTAAGTGTCAGTTTAGTTTTTCATTTTGAAATGTTTCAAGCTGCACATTTAAAAAATTTTTTTTATTATTTTCCAAGAACAAATTCAGATTTTTTTGAAAGCCTCACCAGACTCCCTGTGATCACTCCTCTGTGATCTGAAACTCTGTTGGCAGACTATTCTGGGATATTAAAGGTCATCTGCTGAATAAGCAATCAAACAACAGATTGCCAAGAGAAAATATCAACAAATTTTTATTGTGGATGTCAAACCTGAGCTAAACGAACACTCCCAACTGTCCTTGCTGGCACACTGTCCTGCTCACACTGACTACCAGTCTCTTCATAATAGCTGATGGACCTGCCACATTGTTGATCTGATTTTCTGGTCTGGAAACTATTTTCCTTTTTCTTTTTTCAGAGGCCCACTGGAAGTAGAGTAGAATTTTTTTTAGGCAAAAGATGGGTCACAACTGCCCTCCCTGTCTCTACAGATGCTGGTCGGTTAATGAAGTAACAACAAATTGGGCTGCAGGCTAATTTGGAGTGGCGTTTCCTGGCCCCTCTTGGCCTATAGAGATGTGTTTCATTTTCTCTTATCAGTGATTCAGTCATGTGGATTTACGCATGGACGCCTCTGTCTCCCCCGATTGCTGTGCTAATGGAAACTTCGTTAATGTTATTAATCTACGGGCCGAGACATGTACTAAACACGTATTTTGCTGTTTGTGCTCCATTTGTCAAATACTAGTGTGAGTTCCCCTTTATGCCCGAGTTTCTAGTCAGTGAAGCAACACAGCAGAAATAAGACAGAGGAGGCTTGACATTTTGCTTTGGATTATTTGAATTCTTTGGGGTGATATCATTTTGCGGTTTTAAACAGGAGGACCTTCTAGAGTTGTATAAAATCAGATCTTTGTCTCCCTACAAAGTGCATTGTGAGACAGCCTGTGGCATCAGTGTCCACCAAGCATAACAAGATGTGATCTGTGATTACGGAACAACACTGAACTCTGATCTCTGCTTGCTGGAGGACACAAGTTCAACACAGTTACTCGCAATTTAGCAGCCACATTAGATCAGAGGGCAAAATGCCTCTGCCAGGACGAATCCCCATCATGCTTATTGTGTACGTATTCTCGATTAGGTAAATCAGTGTGTTTATATTGCAGGCAAATTGAGCATAGCTACAAAAAACTTGGCCTCTGGGTGCTCAGAGTTGGGCAGGGACTCAAGCCTGTGTGGCAGAAGGCATCGGAGAGGGGGACTGTCATGAGCAGTGCCATCTCTTGAATGAGACTAATGCTGTAAAGCCTGTGAAATGGATTGTAGTGAATGGTTTGGTTTTTGCGGGGATTAACTGATTAGGGAGTCCTTAAATATTCTTCATTAAATATGGCTCCAGATGATGTCACCCTCATCTCTGCTTGAGGCTCATGGGTAGAGGCTACATTACACTAGTTTAGTAACCTTTAGCAAAACACCTCAGAAACTCCATCCTAACTGTGTGCAGTCAAGTGGCATGCAATATCTCTTGTTCGATTACAATCACTTTTTTATATTATTCATCATGAATCTGACAATAAAACAGGAATGTAGAGTTGTCAATGTAGTAACTTTTGCACTGACATTTATAAAAGTATTAGGTTTGCAACAAATTATTATTGATCTCATCTGCATTTGTTAATTAGTATGTGTTTTATAAGGTACCAGCGCTGAGGGTAAAATCTTCAGATTGTTTGTTTTGTCAGACCCACAGTCAAAAACATGATGATTTTTTAACAAAGAAATCTGGCAGCTCAGTGGATCTGACATGCTAGAACCACTTAATTTGCTATATTTGTTTGATAAATAACTTGCACTGTTCCAAAAAACCTACAAATTGATATATGTTGATAAAATAGCTGGCATTTAATTTTATATTGTTCATATACCCAATAAATATTTTCATAGTTTTTGCACTGTTAGCACAGAGAAACTGCCACCTGATAATTATGGGAGAAGAAGGTGTTTTAATTCATATTGTCATTTTGATATTTCTCTGTATCAAATGTTGATGCTTTGAGAACAAATTTAGAAAAATTTACAACTTCAGCCTTAACGATTTATTATAAAAAAAAACTGCAAAGTGTTGCTGTTGGTGACACTGGAGTAAAGTGCAGGGATCTTCCCAAAGAACTGGGCTGACACGTTCTTCACCCAGGCAGTGAACAGTTGAGTCATGCTGGCTTTGGTGCTCTATTCATTCAGAGCAAATGACAAAAAAAAAGTCTTAATGAAGAGATAAAGTGAGTGTGTGGACTCAATGGCAGCAGCGGGGCCGGAGTTAGCTGACCATGTGTTTCCTGTCCGGTCAGGGTTAGGAGCACAGTAATTAGGAAGATGCTGATGGATCTGACAGTTCTGAGGCTTTGGAAAGCTTGAAATTTCACTTCAATTAGGCAGCAACTTGAAGACGTCTTGTGTGGCACCGTCACTCATTCCACTTAGAGGCTGAAAACACAACTGTGCTTGGCCTGAATCTCATCTAATGGTGTTTTTAGTAAAGGCCTCACACCCGTGACTCACATATGAACCTTCAAGATCTGGTTTTTCATCACTATCTCTATCTCTAGTACATCAACACTTGTATTTCTTTCTGAAATGAGCTCCTTAGATTCTACACGTACATGTTTATTCATGCTGATTCTGAAATCCAACATTATTTCCTGCTTGGTTAATCGACATTTTGATGGCCACACTCACAAAGGCACTTTAATGTTGTCATTAGTTATGCTTCTCTGGTGGCCAAAAGATGGATCCTTAAGTCCCAGGATCCAATAGGGTTGTATATGAATGGTTGGGGGAGATAAACTACATCAAATAAATGAAGGAAAGACTTCACTGATGGAAGATGGAGGAGAAAAAGTCTGTTAATTAAAAATATGAAAATGAACAAAATCTCTGACACAGTTTTGGGCCCATCTGAGCAGTTACAGTATTTTTTTCTTCACCTTTTAAGAACTTATTTAATTAACAGGAAGCGGAAAAGCTGCCGTAACCAATTTTTGGTTTACTTTCTTGACCTGAATCCGATTTTTTTAATTTATATTTACACTGAAGGTGGATGTAAAACTGTGCATTCATATCAATCACAGGACTTTTTTTTTTCTTATAATTCTTGCATTATTATTCACTTGATTAACGTTCCATAAAAGTTGTTCCTACATATTTCCTTTTTTCTCTTGGTTTTCCAAACAAAAACACAAAATTATTTGGCGGTTACCTTAAGTTAAATTCACCTTCAAGTCTTTTGTATGACTGCAAGCTTTGTACTACTCAGGCTCAGTTTTAGGGGACAAATAAAAACTAAGTATGTTTTTTTTAGTAAATGCTAATACTTGAACAGGAAAGACCCAGTTTTAGTGTTATAGGTGCGTGGATATGCTACCATAACAAAGCCAAAATAAGAAATAGGCCTTTATCAGCTATCTTTCAGGATCACAGCGAACATGTCGGAGGACTTTGAAGGATGCCGGAGATAAAACTTAAATCTATTTGTTGTTTTAATAAGTCTAGTATATTACACTCTGCCAGGGGCTAAAGCTGCATTTGGAATAAAATGAAGCCACTACGTTGTTGTGCCTTGGTATAAAATGATCAGTCGCTATTGATCAATAATTTAGACAAGTGCCATATTATTGACAGGGAGACAAAATATGTGAGGCTGGCTGTGTTTGAGAAATCTCCCCCCATACACTCAATCACTGGAACAGAAATTGCTCCATGGTATATAAAAACACAGCTATGTTTCTTTCCCCCCCTGCAGATCAATGCTAATTGAAGTCTTACATGATGAATGTAGCCTCAAACATTTAACCCACTGACTGCTGAACAGCAACAAGGACGGGCCACTGAACAGTCAAGATGTTCTCATGCTCATTATTATGGTTGAAGGTAAGACTAAGAAGTTACAGTTAATTGTTATTAATCCCCCTGCCTCCTCTGTGTTACAGGGACAAAGAGGTGTTATCTATTAAGATTTTAGCAAAGTCATAAAGCCAACCAGCTTCTTTATTATTTCATTTTTGTTTATTCTTGTTTTAAAACGTAAGAAGCATTTTGCTTAGTTTGGTTAAATATGAGCACCTACCTACTACATGTCCTATGACATGTAAGCTTGAGTTTCCTCGTGGATTCAAATTTTAATGATTTACTCCGTTATAGTAAGGACACTGAGATGTCTCTTCTGAGGCAAACTGGTACGATACAATGATCAGCACAGCCAACAGAAGGAAGCCGGTCAATCCCTGAAGCTCTCCAAAGGCAACTCTCTGTTGGTGCAAATTCAGCTTATGGACAGCATGCAGCAGATGGGGTAAACCATGCTATCAAGTGGAAAATAGACCTGTTGTGTTGTCACAGATACAAGTTACAATATAGTCTGCCCATCAGACCACCAGAGGAAACTGTGAGAGGGAACATTTTTCAACACCTAGCTCTTTCACCAAGGGGACATGTGCATTCACTGCATCAGGTGGCGACAAGATTATAAGAATGATGTTTATTTTCAACGCCTGTTGAAGAAAAAAGTTCTTGGCCTCTTTACACACTCCTGACACTGGATCCTGGCATTATAATATAGCAGACTCTTACTATGGTTCCTGAATGTGATGTTGTTTAGAAGCAGAATATAGTTGCTCAGAATATAGCAGACTCAAAAGACAACTACCCTGACTCATTGCTGCCACCTTGTGTCAATTTTAGGCACCAACCTACATCGCACAAACTTGACACCACTGGTACAGTGCTTTGAGGCCAGTTAGGCCTGTAGAAATATTCTGATAGTTTTTACATTATGTCTTTAAACATTGTTGCTTAATGCATTTAAACATGTTACTAATATTAGTGAAGAAAACTTCACAATGCTTGTACGAGTCATTATTCAGACCAAAACAGTCATTTTTGATGATGTTGTATTTTATAATTTAATTGTTATATAGTTCATACACTGTGTTACAGGGAAAACAGCTTTACAACATGGGTACTTTTTTACAAAATTCATTTCAACAGATAAAAGGAAAAACAGTCTTAAACGTGTGTGGCTATGCAACTATATATTTATTAACAATGTAGATTTAAGGGTTGCTTCACCCATCCCAAAAAAATATACATTCCCAGTTACACCAGTGGCTTCAAGCCACAAACAGAGTTTAAGTTTCATAACTGTTGTAGTCAACAATTTTTATGAAGAAACTTAAAAAGTGTAGACAATGAGGTTTGTTGGATGTCTCAGAAAGAGCAGATATAACAAAGACCTGGACTAATAAAACCAATGCTTTGACTATACAAGTGCTAAGTGAGAAAATCATTGATGGGGAATAAAGTCAATTGATCATTCAAGTTGGCACAAACATGCAAATGAAATGTTTAATTAAACTCAAACATGTTTAATGTTTCTAAATGAAACATAAGACCACTGCTTTTTACAATATCATACACACAAGGTATCAACAAAACAATTCACTGTACTTTGGTTAGAATTGCTTTTCTGTAAATCCACATTATGACAAGAGACTGATTGAAATAAAGTGCAGTGACATCTTTTGGATACGAGGCAGCAATTCTTTAAAATTTGGCATTGCTTTCAGTTCCATCTTAAATGTGAATCTTTGATCACTTTCCATTGAGATTTTTTTTTTTTTGGTCCACATTGTTTAGCCATACAAATGTGAATACCACATATCCACATCTTTGTGGACCATCTTGTCATATTCAGAGTGACTCATGTGACAGTGATGAAGACGCCAATTGCAAAGAAAGGGAAATGTTGACGACAAGTGATCGACTGCTGCCCTCCAGAGCAAACTAGTGATAAATTCACTGTCGTTGAGTTCGGGCCCTGTTTGGGTGTTCTGACAGTGTTTTGGATGTAAACATGTCATAAGCTTGCACAGTAGATATACTGCTGATATTACCTACCTGTGCTGGGCAGATAGATGGCCCTTTGGTTAAATCTGGAGATTGATGAAGGGAGCAAACCCCAGCACATCCTGAAGAAGTACCAGAGCCCGCTGTAAGGGTGGTTCAACGTCTATAACAACATTTCGTTTCCGAAGAGGGTCAAGACTTGACTCTGTTACATTGTGGCAGTGATTTACCTTCAGGGACTGCAGCTTTGGACAGTACTCTGCAAGAGTCCTGTAAGCACATCATGCAGAGGATATTACGGACGGGTGCACAAGTGAGGTGGTAGATGTTGAAGTGTGTGCGCAAAGTTAGTTGGATTATACTTGTAAACATTTACCTGATGGACTGGTTCCTGACCCTCAGGCAGCCTGTCAGGTCCAGCTGCTCCAGGCCTCTGCAGTTCTTGGCCACCTCCTCTACAGACTCGTCAGTGACATTGGCATTAACTGCCAAAGATAGAGACCTCAACTTCAAACACTTTTTGGCCAGGTAGCAGATGGCGTCGTCCTTGAGCTGGCGGCAGGCGGTGAGGTCGATCGACTGCAGCCCCCCACAGTGGTCAGCCAGGCTGCGCAGGGACAGGCTGTCCACCCATTCGCAGTGAGCCAGGCCAAGGTGCTGGAGGTGCGTGCAGCTCAAAGACACGGCCACCAGGGAGTGGCGGGTGAGCCAAACACACCCGCTCATGTCTACTCTCTGCAGATGCTGGTTCTGTCCAAAAACTGGCAACAGCTCCTTGTCTGTCACCCAGTCTGAGCAGTTCTGAAGTGACAAGCTCTGGAGAACTTTGTTGTCTTTTAACATGGAGCAAAATGCTTCCTTGGGAATGCAAAGCCCAATCTGTAAAACAAATAGTAGATAGAACACTTCCTCTAATACTGAAATTATCATGTCTCTCAGTGTCTGTAGTTAAATATTTGATAAAGGGAACATAAAGGGTCTTGAAAATTTAAAAGTAAACTGATTTACAAGGGGCTTCAGTATTTCTCCTTGCATACTGTAGACAATATTGTTAGTTGAAAGCTTTTCTTGTGTGGTTTCCAGCTGTCAAAGATATTGTGCAACTGATGCCATTGTGGACTGTGCATGCAGCACTCTTTTTGATGAGTTATTCTGTTATAGCTTTAAATCCTCATTATCTCTGCTACGTATTGCAGCTAGGGGTTCATTATTGAAAAAACAACAACGATGTAGCCATATATTTTCTGATAGTTATCTGGGTCAAGGTCAAATTGAATAATATTTTTATTTTATGAAGAATTTGAGTAATAGCTGTCATCAATAGATAAGTGTAGATTTATTTTCCCAATCTATTTTCTATCACTTTTTGTCAAGATTTTAAAAAAGTGGTCCTTTCCATTCTGCAATGCATTACATTGGGAGTGAGGGGGGATTTAAAAAAAAAAAAAAGGTAGAAGTAGGTTAACAGCACTTACCGGGGACAGGTCGAAAGTCCTACAGTTGGCCAGGTAGACCTGGATGAGGTTGTGAAACTGCTTGCTCACCCTCTGAAGACTCACCAGGTGCTGCAGAGGCAGATAGCATAAGATGTGTGGCACCAGCACATCTTCCCAGGGCAGGTCCAAAAGATGGCATCTGCTGGAGAGAGCCAGAGCTCCGTGTTTACAGCTGAACTTTGACACTACATGCAACAGTGCAGCGGCCCCACGTTAAGATTAGACCTTAAAAAGCGAGAACTCTGCAGTTGCATGACATTAGCAATATATATGTTATACCAGTTTTCTCCCGGTGATATGTGACATCAATCAGCTTCTATTAATAAATCAGACAGCTGCATTTCTCATTAACTTGGACGTTATTGCTGCCGCTGCTAGCTGAGAAGCTAAACCCACCGGGCCACAAATTCAGGTGTTTTTTTCAATTAAAAAATAGATTTTTAAAGGACACTTACGTTCGTATATTAGCTTCTTCGCCCATCATGAGTCGGATATATTATACCGAGTTTTTCAGTAAGTGTTTTTCTTCATATAAACGCAAAAGCAGCGTATCTTCCTTTAGCATCTTGCAGGCGTTTGAGGTGTAGCCCAAACCCAATGCTGCTTTCAGGGACCGTCGGAAAAAATCGGGAAAAGAACAACGACCATACTTTTTGTATTAAATCTGGTGTGATTTTATTTTTATTATTATTTTTTATTTCAGGCCAAACGTGGTTATAAACCGTTAAAGGAAAATGCAGTGGAATGGAGCTGGCACTAAATAAGCACAAAATTAGCAGCAAACAATGTGTTCTGAGGTAATTTAAAGCACAAAAAAACCGAAACTTAAAATATATAGGTATTTTTTAAATTCACGGTACTAATACAGACTGTTATGCCCACTCTTTACTCTGTCTTAAAGTTGAGAGAACTGATGGTAAAAAATATTAAGCGTTTTAATTATTGATCTTTGTATCTGCTTTGTTTTATTGTGGGCAATTTTCTACCACTAATTCAGTCGGTGAAGTTGTGAGCTATTTGACTTTAATGTAATAATAATCAGTATCGTTACATCAAATATTAATGACAGTTTTACCATTTGAACGGCATGCATTTAGCAGGGCTGTTTAAAGTGACTATGGACACTATGCAGCAAAATGAGTGTGATCTGATGCACAAAGGCTACATATTTATTTTGAACATTTAATTTCCTAATCCCATTCAACTGCGACCATTTTAACAGCTACTCTTCATGGTATACATGTGTTGAACAATTGACCACCCTGCCAGCTCACCTCTGCCCGGAAGAACAATGAAGTCAGTCATGCTGAACAGTTGCTGACCCATGGGTTATGTCTCAGTGAATGAGATGAGCCAACAGGATAGCTGTTTGAATACTCACTCTTGACTGACTACAGCCCTCCAAACAAGCTGGAGTACAAGCATGGATAATAAATCAGTGTATGATTTCTCGGCCGAGACCCTGGATGGACACCCGATTCTGCTCAGTAACTACAGGGGGAAGGTGCTCCTCATCGTCAATGTTGCCACCTTCTGAGGGTCAACAGTAGAGGAGGTAATAATCTGCAAGAGCAATGATTGATTGCAGGCAGATCACATAATCTTATAACGCATAAGTAGTGTTGTCATTTTTATTTGAGATATTTAATTCTGTGTCCTTTTCCCTCAGTACCATCGACTGAATGCACTGATGGAAATGTTTGGTGACCTCAGCTTTACTGTTTTAGGCTTCTCCTGCAATCAGTTTGGTCTTCAGTCACCTGGTATGCACACCAAAGCTTTCAAATTACAACAGTTCATTAACCTGCACTGGTGTACTGTACCATGAGAAACACAGGCTGTTGCACATCACACTTCAAATATATTTGTTTTTAGAACCCCCCCCCCCCAACCAAATATAGATTTTCAATTATGTTATGATCTTTGGTGAGGTAGCTACAGTACATAATGTAAATAAAACTATCTATCTGTATCTCAGCCAACAACAATAAAATGCTTCATATGGAATGAAACATTATAATATTCTGCAGCCAAAACAGATGATTAATAACGTCTTTATTATTTTTTCAGAGGTAAATCATGAAACCCTCAATGTTCTGAAGTATGTGAGACCTGGTGGTGGATTTGTGCCGAAATTTCCTGTCTTTGCCAAGGTTGAGGTGAATGGATTAAATGAAGACCCTTTTTTCACCTATCTAAAGGTAGTATATTTTACTTGCTGACGATTGATGTATGAAATTTCTACTAAAGTATGTTTTTACCATTAGAGCTGCAACAGTTGCAACTGTGATTTTTGGTTTGTCACAGGAATCTTTGCCATTCGTGAACCCCGTTATTGGAGATATAAAGAAATTCTATTGGTCACCAATCAAAGTCAATGACATTCGATGGAATTTTGAAAAGTTCCTCATTACGGCAGATGGCATGCCCTTCAAAAGGTAAAGTTATTGATCAAAGACCTATCCGAATACTCAAATACTTAATGTCTTAGAGAGGTTTGGTATTTACTGTAATTTTGGCTTTTTACTACAGGTATGAACTTCAATGTCCCATTGAGAAAGTGGAGAAGGACATCGCAGAACTTCTCTGATTGACTTTTTTCCATGCAACATCAGTGGCAGAGTGACGATCCCTCAGTAAAGGCACCAGCGCACCTGAGCTGGATCTGATGGGAAAGGAACAGGACTCTGAGCTTTATTGCATTCACTCTGAGAAACGTTCCCTTCAGCCACTGGAGGAGCTTCCATGTCACCATCACACTTACCTCTATTGTGATGGCTCCGTTATTCAAAATAAATAAAACACCATAAAACAAAAATACTTACAGTTGCTTTTGTTGTCACTCCTGATATCAACATATAATTGTATTTAAATCCTTTACTTGAAAGGAACAATATAAGAATGTAAATCTACTCCATTATATATAAAATCCTACTTCTATAAGTATCAGTTGAATCTCTTTGATTGATATTTAGATCATACAAAATAAAAGTACGCGCATGATCATAATGTGAATAAAATTGGGCCTTATGACGACCCATACTTCCAGGTTTGCGCATGCGTGTTTCTTCCTCTGTCAGACAGCAGCAGCCAGTAAACATGGCTGGTGTTGGTTTCCGACGGTGGGCCCAAGCCCTCTCTAAGGGGAAAGGGTCTGGCATTTCAGCCCTTCTGTCGGGATGCAGAGCGGGTCAGTAGTATCTTAGCTTTTTCATGTCTTGTGTGATGAATTTCTGTGGAGATGTGTGGCCAAATTAAAAACTTAAATCCTGGAATGGACGTAACCTTGACAGGCTAAAGTTAGCTTGTGCTAGCCGAGCGGCTTTTCTGAATGAGAGGGATGGCGGACAGAATAACATATATTTTTCTTCATTTCAGTCGCATTAGACCGCTGCAAGTTAGATTTTGTTAATTCACATTTGTATTATTGGTGTTCAGCGTCCGGTGTGTCAAAGGATAGTCTACCTGGTCCGTACCCGAAAACCCCAGAGGAAAAAGCCGCTGCTGCAAAGAAGTACAACATGAGGGTTGAGGACTATGAACCGTATGCCGACAACGGAGAGGGGTGAGCTTTATTTTGGAAAAGTGTGGCATTTACAGTCGTTCAAATCCATTTTCTGGGGGTTGTGCCGCTCATATTTGCTTATTTGTCTTATGCTCTTACAGTATATACTAAGAGTCATGCAACAAACAAGTCATTGCATCGATAATAATTTGCTATTTCTGTGTTGTTGTAGGTTTGGTGACTATCCAAAGCTTCCAGATAGATCTCAGCATGAGAGAGACCCCTGGTACCAGTGGGACCATCCTGACCTGAGGAGGAACTGGGGCGAGCCGGTGAGTTACTGATGAATTTATGTCCTGCTATTAGAAGAGAAAAACATAAACGTCATGCAAAGAGGAAATGTGTATAATTATGCATATACAAGTCATATAGACACAATTGTCATATAGAGCTAACTTACATCAGCAGTACCTGGACATCACAGTCAAATGGGACAAATTAAATCCCAACTTGAATATAGGTCATGTTATTGCTTAGGTGCATATGTGCAGACCTTGCATTGGTCTGTAATGTAGTTTATGTTAGATGTGTACATGAGCTTGGAGAGCCATGTAGGAATTAGAACTTTCTCTGTAGTTTGTCAACAATAGCCTTTAGTGACACATAAGCCTGCCACCAACACCTATGTAGGTTCAAATTTCTTCAGAAAAAAAGATTATTCCCAATGTCAGGCAGACAGCTTTACTTTTTGTTTACTTTTGTTTGTTATATCTTCCCTTATTGTATCAGAGGACAAATCTCTGCTGGGGATTGATAGAGTAAACCGATTCTGATTAAATTGCTCATTAATTACTCCAGAATTCATAGTCTTTTACTATTGAACTCTTTAGTCACAGTTTATGACAGTATAATTTTATCTGTGACTATAAATAATTTATTTTTTTCAATCTGTATTTAGATGCACTGGAATTTTGACATGTACATCAGGAACCGTGTAGATACGTCTCCCAGCCCTGTGTCCTGGTCCACAATGTGCAAACAGCTGTTTGGTTTCATCGGCTTCATGCTGCTCATGTTCTACCTTGGGGAGAAATTCCCATCCTACCAACCTGTTGTAAGTACAGATCAAGATCCAGAATTACTGTGCACACTGCAAGTTAGTTTTCAAAAAATGTGAAATGACCTTTACTAATTGTTTCTAAAAGGAGAATGTGTCTTTCTTAAACTTACCATGCTGGATTTTTCTGCCATTATCATAGTAACTAGTACAACAACAGTGGATGGTATTTAAAAGTATTACAATTCTGCCATTTTATCCAAGATTATATGTTTTTGGTCATCAATGTTCTAAAGTTTGCATCTGAGGATAAATCATTACAGTGCTAGGTTGTCATGTTGGGTTGACATTCACTCCAAAATATTCAGTGGGCTGTAAATACAATCCTACACTTCTGCTCAAGTTCTGGAAGAAATAAAAAGAAAAAAAGAAGCGGACTTCTCTTTTAATTAAACCATTAATCTGTTAATCTCTCCAGGCAGCAAAACAGTATCCCTACAACGACCTCTACTTGGAAAGAGGAGGAGATCCTGAAAAAGAAGCGGAGGAAGTCAAACATTATGAAATCTAATGCTTTGACTCTTGATTCTACTTGTGTACATATATATATCTCTGTCAAGAATAAACACGTATGTTAACAGTTAACATTTTGTGTGACTTATTTTATTCATTTATTCATTGTGGAAAATAATATAGACCTTTGAGAGTAATTTAAAACAGCACTTGAGGTTATGTTTTTGTCGGAGCCGTTGTGACGTTGGGGTTACCTCAGGCCATTAGTTTGGCATATGGTCCGTGTGGGCCACCGTAGCGCAGTGACAACACGGCAAAGCACTTTGATCGGACTCCGCCTGTGGCTAATCTGTTAGCGCCCAAGTAGCTTCCGATCTTGTTGTGGATGCGGACATCCAGGCTGTAATAAACCGTTGACGTGAGTCACTTTCAAATATATATTAATTTTTCCTTTCTTGAAAAGTTTAAGTTGGCCCGAGAGAAGTATATATCTGCTGAAATATGTTGACAAAGGGGGGTAACTGTCAATTAGCATGCTAGCTAGCAGCATTACTGGCTCCGTTTATACTCTGGGATTAAACCACAGGTAAAGATGCAGCGTTAAAATGTTTGCAGAATAATAACTTTTACCTAAAGTAGTGACTTACACGGCCGATTGCGTGATCTCCTGAAGCTAGTGGAGGGATTTATAATGTCTGCAGTCAGATTGGTGTGATGTTAAGAGAAGCTAACAAGTGTGTGATTGGAGCCGTGACGGTTAGCTTACGGTACAAGCATTTCTACGTTTCTGAGCAATAATAAAAAATATAATGTAAGCGGTAATCGAAGTAAATCCTTAACATTATGGTTAAGCTAAAATACTGACATGACAAAGTTTGTGGCTAGCCATGGTTCTATATCCAAATCCTTTGTTGAGTTATTATTTGCCACATTTTCAGGAAATAGTCGGAGGTAATTCGGCAACGTGGGTGGATCCCTGTTGCAGCAAGGTAAAGTAACACGTAGGAAAATGGGAGGTATGAGTACAGGTTTGTGTAGCCTTAAATTCGTTAGCTGTGAGAGAGAAATACCAATTTCACTGCTGAGACTTGTTAAGTCTCTACCAGATGAGTGAGGTGTGTTTTGTTTTTGTGAAAACACGAAACTGTCACTGTCGAAAAACAGCTCCATGGCCGTCTCTTTCAATTAAAGGAAACTGCATAAAATAGTTACTCAAATTTGTTGATAGTGTCCAAGTTTGTTCAAGTATAAATGCAAATTTTGATGCATCTAAGATGAGCCTGGTTGTCTGCAGTGTTGCCTGAATGGAGAAAATATAAGAAAATGGGCATTTGTTGCTTAGAATTTTGAGAATAAGTGAAAGACTTTGCAATTCTTGTACAAACAAATGTTTTACATTTTATTTTAGTGGAGTCCAAACATCTGTCTGGGATTTAAAACTTGTAATCACCAGAATATGAGGCTGAAGGAGATCCAAAGGAATGCCCACCAGGCATGGAGTCCCGCAGGACACCATCCCATCTACCTGGCCTTAGGAACATCGGCACAACAGCTCGATGCCTCTTTCAACACCACAGCTGCCCTGGAAATATTTGAGATGGATTTTTCTGATCCGTCTCTGGACATGCAGCTAAAAGGATCACTGCCAACTTCAAACAGGTTATCTATATTCATAAATCAGTAATGAAAATAACGGTTTGTTGCAGCCTGACAGAAACGTACTGGACCATCTCAAGTTTAGCACTAAACAAATATATGAAGCTCTATTATGTTAATACAAGCCTGAATCTATTAATTCTCCTAATAACACTCAATAGTTACAGAGCTGTACATATGGATTTTTGCCTCAGTAATAAGTCCCAAAGTAGAAATGATGAAGCCAGTTTTTACCACTTAGTGGTTTCTGCTATGAAACGTTTTGTGCAAATAACTAATTATCCTTTTCATATGTAATAGGTTGCACAGTATCGTATGGGTCAACTTTGGAATGGGAGCAGATGGTGCTGGAGGGAGACTGGTTGCTGGCAGTGAAAATGGCACATTGACTGTATATAACCCCCATGAAATAATGAGTTCTGGAGCAGAGGCAGTTGTGGGACAGTCTGACAAACACACAGGACCTGTTCGAGCTCTCGATTTTAACCCTTTTCAGGTAAATGTCTGTGCCACATACAGACGCACTTCTCTCTCTGCGGCTGTGGTACAGATTACTAATCCTTCTCCATTGCTCCCTCTCTCAGAATAATTTACTTGCATCAGGAGCAAATGATTCAGAGATATATATCTGGGATCTAAACAACTTAAGCAGTCCAATGACACCAGGAGCAAAGACACAGGTACGTGCATGATCAGGAGATCATGGGTTTCATGAAGTCACAGATGTCTGCTGCAGGAAGCAAGTAGACTTAGACTCTTAGGTTTTCATACTGATACATTTTCTAATGCTGTAAATAGAAACCACAATTACCAACAGACAGCTTTGTTTCTTTTCTTTAGTAGTTTCATGTCTGCCAATTAAGATGAAAGTGTCAAAGTTTTGTTTGTGGTTTCCCTTTCATGTTTTGTGTGTGTAACTACACTTAGATGATTAAATTAATGATGCACTGCCATATGGACAATTTTCTTTATAAAATATTCCAAGCAAGCCTTGAATTGATATCCCAAAAAACTATGTAACATTTAGTGAACACCTTCCTTCTACATCAGTATCAGCAGATTGCTCGAAAGGTTCATTTAAATGAATCAATAGTGTTTGCATGGCACACATTGTGTATCACAATTTGAATATTGGAGTTTGTTTGTCTAAGGAATGAGGGGGGTTTTTTGTTTTTTTTTTCATTGACAGTAGTAACAGCTTCAGTCTCTTCTTTCAGCCCGCTGAAGACATCAGTGTTGTGTCGTGGAACAGGCAGGTTCAGCACATCTTAGCCTCAGCCAACCCCAGTGGGAAAGCAGTTGTTTGGGACCTACGAAAGAATGAGCCCATCATCAAGATCAGTGACCACAGCAACAGGGTTGGTGGCTTGAAAACTTCAAACTGCAAATAAGTCAAGTCCAAAGTTACATTCTGTCAAATAGTGCATTTTTTTTCCAAATCCCTTTAAGGTCACAAAAAAATGTAAGTGTTTGCACCCTGTAGAATATCCCTTTTATTTCAAGCCTCACCTGATTTGTGATTTCAGATGCACTGTTCGGGAATGCTCTGGCACCCAGATGTGGCTACTCAGTTGGTGTTGGCCTCTGAAGATGACCGACTGCCAGTCATCCAGATGTGGGACCTCCGTTTTGCCACATCACCCCTTAAAGTCCTTGAGAATCACACAAGGTAAAGTTTTAAGAGCTTCTGTATTATGTTCCTGTCTGCTCTTTGTTAATCTAGTAAAATATACTGTATGTACCTGCTGGTGTTGTTCCTTACAGGGGAATTCTGTCCATATCCTGGAGCCAAGCTGACGCTGAGCTCCTGCTGAGTAGTGCTAAAGACAACCGGATACTCTGCTGGAATCCAAACACTGGAGAAGTATATGACAATAATTGCTCACTTAACATGCCTCGTTATTTTGACTTTGTCATCAAATGTGGCATCTTCTTCATTTTAGGTCATTTACGAGCTTCCAACAACAAACCAGTGGTGTTTTGATGTCCAGTGGTGTCCCAGAAATCCAGCCCTACTTTCAACTGCTTCATTTGATGGGAGGATTACTGTTTATTCTGTGATGGGAGGGAGCTTGAAAGCTCAGCAGCAAAGCACAGCTGATAAGGTAGAGACAGTTTTGTTTTGATTTTCTTGATGTGATTTATACCCTAAGGCCTTGTGCTTTGAGCTGTGTTTTATGTCCACAAGATGGTGCTAATGTGAATGGCTTAATAAGGACCAGTTACATTGAATTTGAAAAATAACCCCTACAATTTTAGAAGTAATCACTTTAAGTGTGGTTTGGGAAAATAACTAAATATATTTGAATGTCATATTTTGTTTGATCAAAAATCAAAACTCCACATATACTCATTTTACTAATAGAAGATTCAGAAAACCAGCGGCTTTTCACATATAAGAAGCTAAAGAAACATCACCAAAGACTTTTCTGTTTGGCAATCAGCTAATTTTTTCAACTCTCATCATAATTTGTGCTTTATTTTCAACCTCAATTTTTTTTTTTTTTTTAACAGATCTCCTCCTCATTTGACTCAATGGATCCCTTTGGCACAGGGCAGGTGCTGCCTCCCTTGCAAGTTCCTCAGCCAACAGTTCAGGATACCATAGTTCCCCCTCTGAAGAAGCCACCGAAGTGGGTGCGCAGGCCAGTAGGGGCTTCTTTTGCTGTAAGATCCACTTTAAAATACTTTGCAATTATGTTAATGGAAAAGAATCTTTTGTTTTATGCCTGGAATGAGGTTTGATTGTTTCTTTTTTTTTCATCTCCCCTCATTTTTCAGTTTGGTGGAAAGCTGATAACCTTTGAGAATCCCAAGCTCCCTCCAGTGCAGAGCCCCCAGCCCGTTCCCAGACAAGTGTTTTTGAGCCAGGTAACCACGGAGACTGAATTCCTCCAGCGCTCCAGGGAGCTACAGGCGGCGCTGCAGTCAGGCTCCTTCAACAGCTACTGCCAGGCCAAGATTCAGAACGCCAAGTCTGATGCTGAGCAGGACATATGGAAGTTCCTGCTGGTGGGCTCCTGCATAATCATGTTGAAACATTAACTCTGTTAATTAATGCTGTGCTGCTGAACTAATTCACTTTCTCTGTTTGCAGGTTAATTTTGAGGATGAAGCCCGAATTAAATTCCTCCGACTGTTGGGTTTCAGTAAAGATGAATTAGAAATAAAGGTGTTCTGCTCTTCTCTGATTACTACTGCAGCTATTACCTAATACCTGTTTTATAACACTTGTTTGTGAATCATCATCGTTCTCTGTCTTATCTGTAAAAATGTTGTTGACTCAGATTTCAAAATGCCTGGGCAAGAGCTTTCAACACAACGGACATGGTGTGGATGCCAAAGATCTGGCAGAAAAGATGCAGCGACTTTCCACTGAGGTCAGCAAGTCCACATCTAAAGTGTTCATTGTCTAGGCTTTATGTAATTGCTGTTTTTGCAGCTTCTGCTTACTGTGATTAGTTGTTGTGCTTCCAGAGGTCTGATGAAGCAGCTGCAGTAGGTGATGCCAAAACATCTGGTTCTGTTTCACCAGCGGACTTCTTCAGTCAGACCCCAAAGGAAAACTCCAACTTCCAGATCCCTGTAACATGTGGTAAAATCCTAAAATACATATAATGTGACTCTCACACATATTAGCCACATGATTTGTCACATATCACCAATTTATGTGACAGGGTTGACAGCTAATGAGTTTGTTTTTCTTTTAAGATACTGATGGATTGATCAGCCAGGCGCTGCTGGTCGGTAACTTTGAGGGAGCTGTGGACTTGTGCTTGAATGATGGTCGTTACGCTGAAGCCATCCTCCTGTCTATCAGCGGGGGAGAGGAGCTGCTCAAGAAAACTCAGCAAAAATACCTAAGCAAGCAAAAGAACAGCATTTCCATGGTGAGAGAAGTAATAGTAAAGTTGATGCTCTTACCTAAAACTACACCTAATCTGTATGTTGAGTTAATTTAGTTTGTGCTGGACCCTAGCTCATATCATCAGTGGTGACCCAGAACTGGAGAGACATAGTACAAAGCTGCGAGCTGGACAATTGGAAGGAGGCTCTGGCTGCTCTTCTGACCTACGCTCACCCTGAGGACTTTGCACGTCTGTGTGGTAGGTTGCGCACATCGATCATGCCTTGACTTGCCTCACTGCCATGAGTACTGTATAATTTTAGCAGTGCTTGTTTAATTAGCTCAATAGCATTCCAGCATGTACATATTCATTTTGATGTCATGTTGACTTTCCCTTTTTTGTAAAACAGATACCCTCGGTAGTCGATTGGAGCATGAGGGGACAGAGAAGCGCTGCCTGCAGGCCTGTTTATGTTACATCTGTTCTGGGAATGTTGAGAAGCTGGTGGAGTGCTGGGCCCTGCATAGAGACTGCTCCTCCCCTCTTGGTCTTGAGGTATAATCTAGGAAGTTTAGTCTTGCTTGTGGCATTAAAGCTAATTATGCCTTAACTGCTTTTGTACCTCCTGCACCAGAAGACAAATCTAGAAGAAACTTGATATTAAACTAGAGGGAAAAAATATATTTTTTTATGTTTCTATTTCTATAGCACTAAGGTACGAAGAACTAATGAATGTAGCAAAGTGTTCTGCTGTCAAGCGTTCTTTATCTTGCAGGATCTGGTTGAGAAAGTAATGATGCTACGTAAGTCAATTGAACGCCTTCGCAACAGTGAGGTGGCAGTTCAGAGCACCATCCTGGCTGAGAAGCTCACCTGCTACGCTGGCATACTTGCTGCAGAGGGAAGTCTGTCCACTGCCATGACTTACCTGCCTGAGAACTCAAACCAGGTGAGGGGCATATTGTGAATCTCTAAATCTATAAGTTATAAGATTTATAACTCAGCTTCATTTGGATTGTTATAAGCACCTTTGTATGTTTGTGTCATTTTGTCTCCCCAGCCTGGGATCACGATGCTGAGAGACAGGCTGTTTCATGCTCAGGGAGAGGCTGCCATTGGACAGCAGCCTCAAAACTCCTTTAACAGAGTCAATGTGTCAACAGCCAAGCCCACTCCTGCTGCTCAGATTCCTGCACCTAAAGTACAGACTATGGTATGACTTTATTAGTGATTTAAAACGTGATATTGTATCTGTCATATGTAATCATGGACGTTTAAACTTTTCTTCACACACAGTGTCCATGGTTTTTTTCAAACTTTTAGGGACAGTACCAGCCCTCTCCAGCTCCCCAGGTGGCTACACAACCACAGCCTCCCATGCCATTGGTTTTTACACCACAAGCTGCACCAACCAACACTGGGCCTGGTCTGCCACCCTCTTCTCATGTACTGCCACCCAGTGCGAGCCGCCCTGCCATGAGGCCTTCATACCCGCAACATCCTGCTCCAGCTCCAGGTTTGACTGTTTGTATTAAAATAACAAACAAAAAACAAAACATTATTTCAGGCTGATTTTATTAATTGGAATGATACTCACCTGTGTCCCCCTCTAGGTTTCCTTCCTCATCAGCCATTCCAGCCAGAGCCTATGCCCATGTGCGCTTCCTCAGCCTTCCCTCCTCCAGGCCCTTCCATGCCAGCCGCTAACTTATCAGGACCTCCACTACCGCCTTCATCATCCACCCCCGGAGGTCTGCCCCCCATGCCCAGCCCAGGGGTTCCACCAACAGGCTTCATGCCGCCTACCTCTTTACCCTCAGGCCTCATGCCACCCAGCTCCCAGCCTGGAGCCCCAGTTCCCATGTACCCAGGGGGCCTCCACAACCAGGGGCCTGCACCCCCGATGGCATCCGGCCCCTTTGCTCCTCTTGGGTCAGGGTATCCACAGGGTGGCCCTGGAGCTCCTGCTGTAAAGCCTTTCCCGGCTGCCACTGTTGCTCCTCCTCCCACAGGTACACACCATGCTGGTCACCGCAACGTCATGAGTTACATTCATTGCCTTTGATTTTTCAAACGTATTCACCCAAGTAATTAGAACTACACGGCATTACTGACATTAGCAGGATTCTGCTGCTTATGGTGATTTCCTTCCATTTACTCCTTATTTGACTTGCAGGATATTTTCCCTGGCTGAATTCCCAGTCTGACCACCAAGGTGACAGGTTTAGGGTTGGATATGGAATATGAGTGCATTGAAACATAAACTGAGTGACAATTTTTCCAAAAAAAAAAAAAAAGAGACATCTGACCTGTATAATAGAGTACACTTCAGTGAAATATTCTTGCATTATGTTACCGACCTACCTGCCTTCTCTTGGATTTTATTTCATTGTACAGAGTTATTATTTTTTTCTAGTCACTCAGAGTGTGTTTGGTGGTGTTTGCTTCTGCTGCTGTAAGTTTCAGGAAAATGTAGAGACTGAAGAGCAAACCCCCCCCCCCCCCAAAAATGATAGTTTCTAGTAGAAATGTCCCAAGAAATTTTTTTCTGATTCCAACACTTTGAACTTGCCAATCAAACACCAATGTATTAAAAGAACAATTTTAAAAGCTACTTCAACCGCTGCTAATGCCATGGATGCAAATTGAGTCTGATATTTTACAACATTGGCAGCTGATACATATGTGTTTGAGCTCAAAAAGTTATATCCTATAGAAGCTTATGATTCTTCAGCACTGAGATAATGTTGCTGCTGGCTGATCATTTTGGAATATTTGATGGTTTTGCATTAACTTGAAGTCTAGAGAAAATGTCATGTTCTCACTTTAAGCATTTTGACATCTAAACTAACCTACGCTCAAAGAGATTGGCTCGTGTAGAAATTATACTGCAATGGCTGCTTTGAGTTTGATCACATGAAAACATTCTTTTAGTTTGTCTCTGATATCCTCACTCTCTCCTTCTTACTCAGGACCTCAAGAAGGTTGGAACGACCCCCCAGCAGTACGAGGTGGACCTCGGAAGAAGAAGGTATTAATCACCATTAAAATAATATCAAACATCTTGCACCTTTTGTCTTAAAAATATGTTACATTTGAATAGTATGCCTACAACTACTGTTGTGAGCACAGGTCATGTCAAACCTGCCTGGACCACCTTCCTTGCAAATGTAGTTTTTTCTGAAAGAAATTAGTTGGGAGGACAAAAGTTAAATGGTTGCATGTTGTAATTCTTTTTCCTAAATGACCCCAAAAATTCAGTCAAGGTAGTTGTGATAATTAATTGAACTCAGAGCCTTAAAACTTCCTTTTCATTAACTGTGCGCGACGGTTGTTTGCGTACAGGTTCCTGAGAACTACACTCCACCAGCTCCAATCACAGCCCCAGTGATGGGATTCTCAATGGAGGCCCCTCAGCCACAAGACCCAGCCCAAGTCCCCCCTGGAGCCCCACAGGAGCCCAGTGTGCAGGTTGGTGTGTGACAAGGGACCGTTATCTGAATTCTCAGCTGCAAAGCACACAGCAACCATGGCAGCACTTTGTGTATGTGTTCTTGTTTTGCTCAGCTCCTCCAGCAGCTGCCAGCAGAGAGGGTGGAGCAGAAAGAAATCCCTGCTGAGCACATGGTCCTCAAATCCACCTTTGACAGCCTAGTGCAGCGCTGCCAGCTCGCAGCAGGAGACCCTGTAAGTTCCACAGTCTGTGGCAGCGTCCAGAATTTTCTGATTTGTCAAGGCTTGTATGAATTTTTAGGTGGGGAAAAGTTTTATGAAACATTAATTGACCAAAAAAAATCTCGATTTCAGCAAACAAAAAGGAAACTTGATGATGCAGGCAAACGTTTGGGATACCTCTATGACAAGCTCAGGGAGCAGTCGGTAAGGAACTTTTCATGCAAGAAAGCTTGTCATGGTGCAAAAAAAAAAACGTGCTGAAGTTCAAACATCAGTGAGCTGACAGTTCAGATCTGAGATGACTGTTAAAACCATCATCTAGTAAAATATGTGAATATCAAGATCAGCACTTGTCTGATTCAGCCCAGCAGGTGTTTGGTTGATCAATAGTAATTTCACTTTATTCAGAAATAATTTTCAGCTAATTACCAACAACTTTGATATTTAATCATTTCAATCTTTCATTGAGTAAAATACAATTTTAAGATGTCTTCACTGGCACTCAGGAATCCATGATAGGAATTTAAACAGGAGGAATCACTTTGTAACATTTAACATTATTTGCTCTTAGCTCTCTCACAATATCCTGAATGGGCTCCACGAGATCAGCCGCTGCGTGGCGAGCCAGAACTACCAGCGCGGCCTGGAGGTCCACACCCAGGTGGTGAGCAGCAGCAACTTCAGTGAGATCTCAGCCTTCATGCCGATCCTCAAAGTGGTTATGACCATCGCCAACAAGCTGGGCGTCTAACCCCGGGAGCCCCACAAATCAGACTTCAGTGTTATCATATTGTTATATATGTATTTATTTCTTTTTGACCTGATGATGTGCTTTAATAATGAAAATAATTACCAATAATATTGCAGATTGTGATCTTCATCACTCCATACATCTTCTTTTCTGAGAGGAACTCAGCTGATCTGTTCAGCGAGGTGGATTTTTTTTTTTGTAGAGAATTGTTTTGTTGCTTTGGTCAATTTACAATAAGATGAATGTATTCTGAAAGTTGTGATTCTGTGTAAATTCAACAGTTGATGTAATATACAAAGCAAGTGGTGCAAAATTTGAATCCAGGCAGTGTTTGTATACGAGTAGGTGCATTTTCATTGTCCTCATTACACTTGACAGTGCACATTTTTCCTCTCACTTCAGCGGTGGTTGAAACATTACTGACTGAATGCATGAAGTGCTCCAACTGCGGACACAAAACATCTGGGGCTAGCTTCTTCCTCCAAGGTGGGAGCGGGGGGGGGGGGGTCATGAGAATAAAAATTGAGTTGCACTAATTATCTGATCTGTCAGTGTGTGAGGGAAAAACAGACTCATATCATGTTATTTTTACAGATTATATTTGCACATAAGCATCAATGCATAAAAAAAGCTGTAACACGAAAAGTACAGATTGTTTTCTTCGCCTGATGTAGTAGATTGTGCCCAGTTCATTGTGCCATGAGGGGTTTTGGGTCAAAGCACTGCAGAAGAATACAGTGATCGTCAAGTTGCTGTTTCTTTTCCCTCATTCTGTTAACCTAGTTCTAACAGCACTGGTTCTTCCTAAAAGCTTGTGAGAATGGCTGAATGTAAGTGATTTTTTTTTTTTTGTTGTTGGACTGATTTGCTTCAGTGTGCATGTTCATTCATGTTAACTCCTTCACTGACTGTCCACATGGCGGCTCGGAAACAAATGATATGAATTCATGTTGGAACTGATACTGAATTAACATCCTCTTACTGTTCTGTCTATCCACTGTACATCTTAACCTTTTGTAACTGACTCTTTTTTTTTTTTTTTTATCATGCTTGTTTTAGATTAGATCATACAACCTAAACGAACTGTCAGATAAAAAACATTTTGAGGTTTGTAGCTGAACATAAAAGCTGGATAGTTTGGTGTATCATGGCAGCCGAAGGCAGTGAAGTGCCTCAGTGTGCTCATTTTGGTTGCACAGATATTTATACAATCCATGTTGCTTACTTTACTCATTTCTGTATCTTTTTCAAATAAAAATCCTCTTCAAAGTGCTGGAGCTTTCACTGATTTCTTCAACATCAGTAAGTTCATCAAGCAATTACATTTTGGTAACATCCTTTCAAAGGTTTTTTTTTTATTTATTTAATGGATCTTTTGCAACTTACAGGCCATTGATCATTAATTCAGTTGGCTTACTATATTTCTAAATGGTAAATCTGTGACTTATTAAAAAGCCAGAAGAAACTTTTCTATAAAAGCTGGCTCATTAGAAAACATGAATATATGAACTGTAAGCTTTTGTAAACTGACAACTATCTATTATAATTAAATAAGGCATCTGTGGTATTTTTTTCCTTTTTTTGTATTTAGTGTTTTAAATGTTCACACTTGTACTGTATATAAATCAGATACATAGTTTTATTTGAAAAAGTCTAATATACAAAATACATGATCAACAAAAACAAAGTGAAGCTTGATGGATAACCTATATATAGTCATTAAATCACTAAATCACCTGACATTGAATTGATGCTTAGAAATTATTCAAATCAAATAAAACACGGAACAAACTGAAGGAGGAGAGTCGGCTTTATTTATTCTACTCCTTAAATAATCATTACTAACGTTTTAGATGTTTAAATTCAGCACTTTTATGCTTCTCCATTTATAAGACAGACAGTATCCATGTTGAACAGCAGATGTCGCTTCGTCTTTAGTAACAGAAAGGAAATATGAAATGTTTGTCTTATCTTCTCATCGGCTGCCAAACAAAACAATACGCCCACACTCTGATGACAGACTTCACCACCAGGGAGTCCGTGAACGCACCGGGCGTTTCCTGACCGTCTCCCATTTCCGCCAGTGTCGCGTTCAATGTCTGGCAAATGTCGGCGATTTTGCAAGCTGGCACAGGTGCTAAACGCGCGCTGCGCTCATTGGTCCAGCAGGATCATAAGTCGGGACCTGGCCTATGATTGGCCGGCCGGAGTCAGACGCTGGTGAGCTTCGTGGCGTGAATGGTTTTTGGGGGGGGATTTGAACTGCAGTAACCTCGGTGTCATGTCAGCCTGGCGTGATGCTGGCGGAATAATTCAACACCACACCGCAGCAGTTTCCTGAGTCACTCTGGACTCTGGCACGTCTGAACCATATAAAATTCCGATCCTGCCAAAAACTTGCTGCTAAACTTTGACCGGTGACGCAAGCACTCACTGCTGCACCCTCACTTTACAGGGTGATTTCCAAACTGTTCAACTAATGCTTAGTTAACCTTTCTCTGCAAATATTCACATTATAATAAAAATATAAGAATTAATGCCCCCCCCATGCCCGGCACCATACTAAGGGGTTCCCACTTTGACCTGCTAAAATATTAAAGAGATTGTTAATGCATCAATAATTGTGATCCAATTTTCTGAATTTGTATTAAAAAACAGTTGATATGGGATTAAGAGTTGAGAAAACAAGGAAAATGGATGAAAAATGGAAGCTGAAGTAACAAACATATTTGTGCATGTGTTGAAAAAAAAGTGTTTTTTTTTGATGAAAAAGTTGGGCTATGGTTTCTCAGTTTTGTTTTGCTTAACAAATACAAAACTTTGGAGCTGTGGGTGTAGCAGATTTTTAACTTCCACCATTTGGCTGTGAAAGAACGACAAGTTAAGCTGCAGTAACAGATAAAGCCGTAAAAACAGGCTCAAAATCTGTTTTCATAACTTCAGTGTGACACACAAAAGTACCCCTTTTACAAAATCTCTGTCCTCACAGATTTTAATGGCACATACTGCATTAATTGTATCCACTCACCTCAGTAATATCTGGAGTCTTAATGTCAAATATTTAAGTTATCTTGTTGTAGCGAGGGAACATAAACACATTTTTTGGCTTATTCAACAATCAAAACTATGAGCTTTTATGTTCAATTGGAAAATGCACTCATCAAACTTACAGTCCATCTATTTTGCATTTTGTGTTCACCTAAAACAGGCCAAAGCAGCATGTTCCATTTACAGTTATATGAAATCGAAAAAGGTCTCACAAGATGAGCTGAAATTTCTGCATTTTTGTCTGAAAAATGACTCATTTACTTATCATATGGGATTCATGTTTCAAAATGAAGGAACATTACTCAACAAAATTGATCATAACTTCCACAGAGCACGTTGTCCTCGACCTGGAAGATGAACTGTATTCTGTTCAACACACTGGTCTGACATTCCTCTCTGGCCTGTGCAAACCATTTGTGAGTGCTTTGCTCATCGGCAGACAAGAGGTAACAACTGCACTATTAAACAGGGTTATATTTGCCTTCTGCTCTTATGTCAGCAGCACACTGGATGTGCTCAGTTCGTTACCACAGAAGGCAAAAACCTCACAAAGGAACACAAAATCCTGCAGTTGGATTTTTTCTGACTTAGTTAATGCTCCCTAAATGTTTCATAGTTTATGTTCCCAAAACATTTTGAAGTTAACCTTGTTAATGTTTCCCATTAATCATCTCAGGATGATTCAGATTTATCTTGTGTTTTTTTTTTTTTTTAGAGCATTGCACACAGACATGACATTGCCAGCATTTGTTGTAGATCCAGAGAACAGTCTTGGCATCAAAAGTATATTTTCAAGTCAACTTAACATCAATACTCGCCGCCCCCTACACCACATATCTATATCACACCTGGTTACAGGGTGCAACCAGTGCCTGGTGATAGTTTTCCTGACTGCAGTTATCATTATTCTGAATAGATTTTTATTGGCCTGGCCCTCAAAGAGATCATTGTCACCCAGGAAAAATATCTGTCGCTTTCTGTACCTCTGAGCAAAAGTGTTTTAATCCTGGACATTCCCAAAACATACGTAGATGGTTTGCGTCCCGACCCCCACGACCTCTCCAACATACTGGGTCTTCTCCTGTACAGTGAGATTTTATCTTTGATGTGACAAAAAACCTCAGTAAACATTTCCATGTGAACTCCCTCCATGTGTGGGAGTTAGTACATTTCCATTGTAGTTCGCAGTAGTTTTGCCATTCCTCTTTTGTTATTTCAAAATCTTCCTCTTTTTCCCATTTGTTTTTGATATAGTCTGTGGAGTATGATGCTTTTTGTCAGAAAACCCTTGTATAGTCTTGAAATAGCACCTTTAGTAGATTCACATGAATATGCCCCAAGGACGGCCTTTTCAAGAGAAAATATTTTTCTCAGAGTCTAGAAGTCTTTTAGCTGTCCCTTATATGTTAATGAGTCGTACGTTGTAATCCCTTTCTTTAGTCAGTCCGGTTGATTGGGTTTAAAGTCTGGTTCGTGTGCACTCCATCTGATTATCCATTTTGTCCAACAGTTTATATTCTACTTTAACTGTGTTCCATATTTTAAGTTGGAACTTTAGCTACGGGTTTTTCAATTTGTTTATCATCAGATCTGGATCTTTATTGCCTAGCACTGCTTGAGGCATCTAAGCCTTACTGAGACTCAAATATATTATAATATCGTATATCTAGCACAGTTCCATCTCAGTTACAACAGTAAAATGCTGTTTAAGCATCAAGGCATCAATAATATAATCTGTATTTATATTATCAGTTCCAAGACTCATGTTTCTGCAAATGTATTTTGCTTTTTTAATATTAATGCATCGGTTCCCTGCTGTTAAATGATGTTGTCTAATTCAGCTGACATTTGGCCTCGTTCTTTACTGAATCAAGATTAAATGCTTCATGTTTCACGTGTTTTGGTGCAGCATGTGAAGTTGGATCATCAGTAAGCAGCAGATATGAAAACCAGTCTAGATAACAGATAATACAAAGAGGGATGTGTCGAGTACAGGCATTGACGTAGTGAATAAGATAAGAATAAAGGAGAGCAGCAACACTTAGTTGAATTACCAGTGTATTGAAAATATTGTGAATTTTATTTCAGAATTGGACAGAGTTAGGATTTGACATTATCATTCAAACAGACAACCCTTTGATCCTCAATGTCTTTAGGAAAATGTTGATTTGTACACTCTGGACAGCGGGAGTTGTTTGCATGGCTTGTAATTTCTATCGTCAGGTTTGGTGAGTGCTCTGATGATTCTCTAACCTTCCTCATGACAGCACCTTTGCTTGGAAGTTTGAAGATGCTATGATGGGTCGAATAGTTGGCACATCTATCCACAGCCATATTTTGCACATTAAGCTTTGTGATTAAACGTCTGCACCAGGTGTTGAGTTTCTGATTCTCTAAAAATGAACCTCTATATACTCTAGTTATATATACTATATATTTTATAGTACTTACATGTTGTCGCGTGACATTTTGCCTTAACTAAATGCTCATGTGGTTTCAAAATAAAAGCAATGTTAAACCTGGTGCTTCAGCATGTAAACATGGACCGTGTTCAGATTTGTTTTGTGGTGCTTGAGCCTTTTTGTCTTAACTGACAGGACATGAAGAATATCAGGAATGGATGCAAGTCATAAGGCATTAGGTTGTATCCTGACTCTTGGGGGAAAAAAAAATAAACAGGTGCTCCAATTTGATGTATTTTACCAGATAGTCTACCAAATCTTGGAATGCGGAAACTCATTCAGGTTAGAGCAATAATTTTTAAGTCAATACATCTAAAAAAAAAAAAAGAAAAAGAAATAAATACATACATAAATAAGGTTATTCCACACACCAGACTTGAAGATGAACATAAACATCGCTGCACCTGAAGTTTTGCAACGGCAATCAGCTTAGTAGGGTATCAAAAGGAAACCAGACCCCGTCTCAGAAATCACCACAGCAGCAGTTCTGATGATCCAAAAGCGATGCAGCTCCACAGTACGTTACAAAAATAGAAGCAGATTCTGCCATTCGAGTCACACCCTTCCCCCCCCGAAAAATAAAAAATAAAAAATAAAAATAAAATAAACACACCTCACTACGACACCAATTACAGATTATTGTCATGCAATGGTTGGCAAGTTGTTTTGAAACACCAGAACTGTCACACGACAGGCGGCTAAGACGACCAATGACACCTCTGCTGCAGATGTTTCAGGACAAAAAGAGGGACATGTGGAACCAAAATGTCAAGAGGAAGCAAAAGCTACTGATGCCACAATATTTAACAACTCATGACGTTAAGTGAAGAAGCAATATTGACTTGCTGTGCTCTAGTGGACCATAGAGATGATTATAAATATGTTGACAGTTGGCACGCTCTTGGCACTGTGATATATTCCTCAGAAACACAAGAGGCTCTGACATAACATTACTTTTATCATTTGCTGTTAACATTAAATGGCAGTTTTAATCTGATGACAAATGTCCCTTATATTGTCTTGAAAAAGCTCAATCAAATCGTTACAGAGACTAAAATATTATTAAGTCTTTTTTTATGCAGAAGACAACCGAGTTATATTCAGAAACACAATGCACTACTGGGTTTCTGCGCAGTTTTGGCTTGCTGGTTGTCAGCATAGTCAAGTTATAAGAAGGTCTGGGTTCCCCTCACTCTTCCATCATGTGCCATATTTCATTAAAGCCAGCAACATTTCATTTTTTCTCTTTTTTCCTCACATACTCAAACGCTCAACCTTTGTTTTTCCTTTTACAGATCTTGAAGTGCTCCAAAACACAATTTATATCAGAACTGTAAAAACCTGCTGTAAACTGCGATAAAAGGCAACATACTCCCATCAGCATCATGCCTTATCAGTTATAACGTTACCTCATACTTCAGTGCTCCACTTCTTGTCTATTTTGATTAATAATTGAGTAATACTTACAGAAAAATTATCGGCTACATGACTGATCTTGCATGAAATAAATGCACACCAAAGTGGCAAAACAGCGGAGAATGAAGTTGAATTTCAAAATATAGCTACTTCAAATCTAAAACATTTTTGCAGGACCTTGGCCGGACTGAACAATAGAAACCGAGGCCAAGAGCATAGCAAAAATCTGATTTTTTTTTTTTTTTTTTTTAATCCATCTTGAACAATTTGTTTAGTTACAGCTACAAAAACCACAAAAACAAGCAAAATGTGGTCAAGGCCCTCATGAAGCTGACAGCCATCCTCAGAGGATGAGAAATGTATAGTTGTCAAAGACTGTGAAGCTTCTTCTTTTCAGCTGTTTTGCCTCAAATCTGACCACGACCCATCATTCTTAGCCACTCCGGTGGCTGCCGTCTCCAGTGCGCTGTATTCGGGACAATACCAGCTCGTGGGACACTCTCTTGCGGTCCTTGGCCAGGCCCAAGAAGCACATGAAGTCGATGAAACAAGTGGTAAGGTTCAACTTGCAGCCAAACTCGCTGGTTGCATAGTCATAGGGGAATGTGTGGTGGTAGTTGTGATATCCCTCACCTGTACGGCACAGGAAACAAAAATGAGCAAGGTCATACCAAGAACAAGAACTGATTCAAACAAAACACTTCAAAAATGGTTACAAGCACGGGTTACAAACAAAACTAACCACTGAGTTTAATCAGCGATTTGTTTAGTACATGTTGATTAAATCTACCTAAGATCACGCTTTTTTTTCCCCCCAGCCAACTACTTAATATATATCTATGATATATGATGGAAATTTAAGCCCTTTATTCTGACTCAGACTGAAATCATGGTGTGTTGGACACATGAGAAGTGACAGACAGCCAGTTTACATTCAGACAAAAAACACTTTCATAAGCAGATGCGGTGTGATTTTGGTTTTGCTTGCTGCTTTCAAACTACAAAATCATGTGACACTTTTTCTCAGCAACACAAAACTTTTTTTATTCATCACAATTTAAGCCATCAGGGTCAATAAGGAATAAAAAGTCTGCTGGTAAATTGTTCTTGCACTGTTAATGTCACATGAGAAATTAGCTGACACTGTACTGAGCAAATGTCACTGAGGTCTAAAGTTAAAGGCGCCTGATGAGCAGTTTTGAACTGGGAACATACAATGTGTGTCCTTGGCCAGTGTACCAGTGAGTCTGACTGGCTAATGGAAGTGGAGGTGGATAAAGCGGGAATCAGACATTAGCATTTGGAATAAATAAGAGCTTCAGAGCTGCAATCAATGAACAGTGAAATATCTGCTGACTATTTTGACAATCATTTCATTGTCTCTGCTTCTAGCCTCTCCAGTGAGAGAATGTGCTGTTGTTCTTTTTTCTTTTTTCCATCGTGAACTTTTGTTGTTCAATGTCTTTTAGAAATAAATAAGTAAAAAAATACAATAACAAACAAATGAGCTCATTCACTTTGTTTATATGTTTATACAGTCTTTAGCAAATTTGGTCCATAAAATGTTTGAATGAGCATGAAAAGGTTGTTTAGCGATAATCAGCACTGATTCTTTTGGCATAAAAGTCCTGAATCCAGGGGAGAGACAAATGTTGGAAGCAGATTTCAGTAAAAACTGTGAAAAATACTCAAAATATGATGGGATTGCATCTCTAGGTGGCGCTGCAGCATATTTATATAATTCTAACTCACCAGTGTGACTTACCTAATATTTTACACATTACTTCTTGTACAACATGCCAACATTTCCTTGGCAGGATTTAATGACTATGCAAAAATGAACAAGTACATGAATCAACATGCACAGTACTTCATGCCTGCGACCCTGCAGCTATTTTGGTCTTTTTTTCAGTATTTTCTTCTGCAACAATTAGAGCATGTATTCAAAGGATCTCCATACCTATAGCACTGAATGTGACAAACTTGTTCTCCCTGGGATTGATGGTCTTGTCATAGGGCCTGTTCCCCCACATGTGAGCAGCGCTGTTGACCAGCCAGGTGGCGTTCAGCACCAAGGTGTACCTCAGCAGAGCCGGGATGTAGTATGCCACCCACAGGGTCTCCCCCCACAGGTACCAAGGAACGAACATGGGGACGAAGAAGCACATTAGCAGCACAGACGGCTTGTAATACCTGTTGTGGAGACAAAGTGGGTAGAGAGCAGAAAAAAATGCAATTTGCTGTTTACTCTATACAATACATGCCTGTAAATGTATTGCTTGTCACACATAGGATCTCTCACTTTCCAACGCAGGACATAGTTTTCACTGAAAGCTAACTCAAGCAAAATCTCTGTGCGTATGAATGACATGTGACTGGCACCTTGTTAAACCAGAATTACAAATAGAACCTGCACTGCAGACAACTGCACCAGTGTTAGACAATCACTGGTAGATGCATGTGATGCTTTTTCAGGTAATAAAATTAAGAACCACAGTGCTGCTTGTTTAAGAACAAAAGTGCAGCTTTTGTAATGATTTAAAGTTTCCAGGCTCAAATTTAGCACATGGATTAAATTAATCATCATTAATCACTGAATGAAGCTACTTACTTCCTTTGAAACATTACAACTTTGTCGGCTCTGAGGTCATTGAGTTCCAGCTTGCGTCCTTTCTCAATGACATCAGGGTGTTTGCGCACCAGCAGCC
The DNA here is from genome assembly GCA_034769265.1 of Remorina albescens. Taxonomy (NCBI): domain Eukaryota; kingdom Metazoa; phylum Chordata; class Actinopteri; order Carangiformes; family Echeneidae; genus Remorina; species Remorina albescens. Next base: position 6,148,803 of record CM068480.1, read on the forward strand.
AGCCAATGTGGGCAAAAAAGAATCCTCGGACGGCATTGTGAGGGTCTGCGTCCGTCTCTGAATATTTGTGGTGGACCCTGTGGTCTCGAGCCCATTCAAAGATATCATTCTGTGGGTGGAAGTGAAGATAAAGATTGCATACACTGTACACAAAACATGGCATTTACACACTTATGAGAGCTGCTATTATCCCAACATTAAGTGTGAGCTTATGTCATTTTTAGGTACCTGAAATGCCATGGAGTTAGCAACACCAAGGAAGATCCTTAGAGGTAATGACGCCTTGTAGGATCTGTGACTCCACAGGCGGTGAGCTCCTGCAGTCACTCCCAAAGCACTTATCAAAAAACAAAGTACGGCTGTGGGGAGAAATGCATCAACAAATTAGTCTGACCACATTTGACTCATCTATTTCTGTCATGAGCACTTTATTGTGCAGCACATTGCAAAGCATTTGCATCAGGCGCTTTCTTCTGCAGTCAGAGTTAGGGCTGGGTTGGCCATACAGCAACAAGTGCCACTTCAGTCGTCTATGAGATGTCACACTATCTGTTTAGTTCAAAGAGACCATCGCACTTGCATATGAAAATGTTTTTTCTAAAAGCAGAAAATATTAATGCACAGGGTGACCTGATTGTTGAGTAGTCAGGGCCCATGCCACATGGGTGCAACTGCAATGAGCCAGAAAGTCTCCAGTTTGACTTCTCCCTCTCTCTGTCCTATTTCCTGTCACTCTCCTCTGTTATACCAAATTCAGGCTTACAAATGCCTAAAAAATAACTTGATTGGAGCACAAACTATGAATGCACTGCATCCTTTGTGCACTACTCTGTGGTTTAAAAAGCCAGTCCCGTTTATTAGAGTGAAAATGTTTGTCAATTAGAATTCATGCACAAAAAAGCTAGGATGGTAATTTAGTTTTGGGAGGAAAAACACAATGTTCAAAATCTGCTTTATGAATTTGTCTGTGCTAGCCTGTTACCTTTAAACCGTGATCAAAGCAGGTCATGTTCATGAACTTTGACAGTGCAATTTCATCATATCAGATGATACGCAATTTGATGACTGCAATAAGAGTGGAAGCATTAAAATCTACCCAGAGCTCTAACACTGTCTTTAAAATAGGAAAAAAATGCCCATCATTATTTCCAGGGGCCCAATTTGAAGTCTTAAAATGTCTTTCTTTGTCTAATCAACAATAAGCAAAAAAAAGACATACACTGAAAGATTGGACAGTGTGAACGAAGGTTTGGTACTTTAGATTTATAAATACCTCTTATGATTAACTGACGATCAAATGTGTTGCTGATTAAATCTGTATTGACTGGCAGCTCCATTACCTCCATACCTAATGTGATTCTTGGGTACAAGTTATTTTTCTCACAAGCATGCACTACACAGTTTGCACGTAGTGATAAAAATCTCTTGATGATACATGCCTCGTCTATATCCCTCTACATGCAGGATACTGGGAGGATCATACACACATGAAACCACCACTTTTGTTTTTCTCCTGCAAGCATGCACTGTGCAGAGGTGATCAAGTGGGGCGGGCTGCTGACATAACAGCCCTGATTTTGAAAGAAATGAAACAAATACAACCGTTACTTGCTTTACTTACACCAAAGCAAGGTCAAAGGAGATGCTGAGGGGAGGAGGAACACGCCGTACAGGGCTCCTAAATGCAACAGAGTCATCAGCACGACATTTTTCCAAACGATGATCCGGGGGGGTTTGGGGCCCTCTTTCTCTTTGTACGTGTGATCAAACGCGTCGTCTCCGGTGGCCTCCGGAGCGACGCTGCCGTTGCCGGACTTCTGGTGCTGGTGCTGCTGCTTCTTCTCCAACGCCTCCGCCTCCGTCATCGTGGCTGCGGTTTGGGCGATGCTCTGAGCGGAGAGCATAGAGGGGGGGGGGGGGGGGGAGAAAAATTGGGTCGGGCAAAAAAAAAAATAAGTAGAAAAGAAAAAAAAAAAAGAATAGCACAAGAGGAACAGCTGGGCGTAATAAGAAGTAGCTAAAACAGCAGCTCTGCTCGCTCGGTGATAATGCGTGTTGCTACCCCCGTTAGCCCGGCTAGCTCATGTAACGATGATGCTGACTTCTAGCACCGCGTTGCGTAACACTGAATTTCACCTGTTGGGGGGGGGGGGGGGGGGGGATTCAAAGACAAGAAGAGAGAGGTAAGATAAATAACTCACCCTCTCCAAGAGAAAAAAATTACAAGACGGAAGCTCCGAAATGGATGTCGGGCCGGGCAAAAGACGAAGACGAAAGCCCCAAAGTACAGTAGCCCAGAAAAAGAAGAGTGACAGTCAGCAGCTCTGCAGTGAACGTATCAATGGGAGCTGGAATTTTAGAGGTGCGGACTGACCAATCAGCGCTCGGCTCGAGACTCAGCCTCGGCTTCTGATTGGCTGCCTGTTTATCTGCTGTTCACCTTTTATTCATTCTCCGACCAGATGTATATCTACCTCCCCAGGAGAGCAGATGCTGCTATCCAGACATGTATTGATGTAGCTTAGATTTGATTAGATCAGTAGAAATGTACAGCGATCAAATAAAATAATAACAATAATAAAAGCCAACACTTCCATTTCGGGGTGGGGGTTGATTACATTAGTAAGAAATCACAGCGATCAAATAAAAATAAATTAAAAAAGTCAGAGTTAACGTGGGCACAAATCGGGTACTTGCAGCTGGACCCTCACCTTGCTCTGTCACGTCATCCTAACCCCCCCCTCCAAAAAAAGATATCATTAGTATTGATTAATGGCTATAAAAAAGTAACAAATAAATAAATAAATAAAAAGAGATGTTGACAGCACTGGGAGTATGTGGCATTGTGGCAAGAGACTGGTTCCAACAACAGGACAATAATCCAATTGTCTCAGAATCTAACACTAACAAAGACCAGCTGAAGCTTTTGGAGCGGTCCCAGCAGTCCCCTGACTTGAGCATCAGAAAATCTGTGGGTATATCTTGAGTAGGGACAGAAAGGGCAGATGCAGAACTTGTAGAGAATGAAATTCAGACTAGAAATATCTGAGAACTTCACCTTATCTGAAGGAAGAGTGCAATGCGGGGAAAAAGCATGGGGGGCCACAAAAAATTGGTGATATCTGACACCTGGGGTTCACTACTGACTTACAATGGCATTCAAACTTGCACACGCCACATGCACTGTCAATTTATGTTGATTTAGACATGAATGAAAAAGTTGCCCAGCAATACTGTTTGAAGAAAGCTTGTCTTGAATGTCTGTTTAATGCAGGAGGCATATTCATTTCTTTTTACCCTAAAAATAAACAGTATTCGACCTTTTGCATGCAACTAATGTTGGGTAATTCACAAGAGAACTATTATGTCTCTGGTGCAACAAATTTCTGTCTGCCACTAAAGCAAATTGAAGTATTTTGGTGAAAAAAAAAATCATGTAAAAAAAACTTTAACTGAGTCATAAATGGATAACTGAACTGGACACAGTCCCAGTGCCCAAGGACTACCCAGGTCAGCTGGCAACTTGTTTCAAGCCTCTATTTAAAATGACTAGCATATATTTTGTAGGAAATCTGTCAATAAAATAAAACAATAAAACACCAGCATAAAAAACTGGGGGAGAAACAATCATTGTTTGTCTCTTACAGTCTGAGGGTTTTGCTCCTATAGGTGGTGGTAGTGGGGGGGGGGGGGGGTCTTTTGCATGTCCAGTTTTTCTCCTAATCTGTCCATGAAATGAGCTGAATGGCAGCTGCAGATTGACCTTTCAAGTCCAAAACAACATGAAGGTCCATGGCCTCCCACCTTAATGACCTACATTTGAAAAGCGGTGATTTGTCTCCATCTGGTGCAGAAGAGAGGAGGCGCAGAGGACCGACGCTGTCTGCACATTTCTGCAAAACATCCACTCACACCAGGAGAGCAGCGGGAGCTGATCTCACAGCTGATACATTTATGTCAGCGGCTGACACCGTTTGCAGCATCCACATGACGGCATCAGCGGGCGCCTCTATTTACTTCTGGTCCAGTTAGCCGCGCCGCAATGGAGGTAAACAGGGATGAGGCGGAGCGCTGCATCGACATCGCCACCGCGGCGTTGACCAACGAGCAGCCAGACAAGGCGCAGAGGTTCCTGGAGAAGGCGCAGAGACTCTTCCCGACGGAAAAGGCCAAGGGTAAGTTAAAATGGCCGTGCTGGAGTAAAAAGGGGAAGTAAGTATGCATCCTCATCATCATTTTTTAACATCATCACCTGCATCCCGGATGAGCTCTGCAGCCTGTGAGGCATTTGATGGCTTGTCAGCTCCAGTGCACCATACCGGCCACTGTATGACATAATGTTGCCCGATCAAAACCGATGAAACTGCCCCCTGTGGTTGTTAGTGCTCATCTATGAAATGCGTCCACACCCCCTCGACATCAAGCAAAGAGGAGCGTAGCTGTCGGTGCTATCGGTGGCTGAAAGGCCCAGGCCAGCTAAACATAGAAAGTCATTCAACTCCAGGACAAGAGAGGGATACACACATCCCTGAGCATGTTACCAGTCTGTTTATTGAAGAGCTGAACAATGCATTCAAATGTTCCTGAAATCACAGCATGAACAAGTGCAATACAGAAATTTAAAATGCTGCAGATGTTGGTGAGACAGAGACGGCCTGTCGTTCTTGCCACGTCTCAAAATATTCTGATATCTAAATATCTACTGAAAGCATGCAAACATTAGAACATACTATTCTAAATATTGTCATTTAAGTATTGATTGTTTCAAACCTTTATTGATACAGGGGACTTTTTACCAGTCAGTTCACTGGATCTATGATACGAGTAACTATGGCAGAAATTATGTCTCATTTGCTCTGTCACCATCCACTTACATGTTGGAGTGATGATTATCTTTTTTTGTAATAACAGCAGTGTCTCTGTATTGTTTTTAGTGCTGCTGGAACTAATTGCAAAGAATGGATTTACACCCAGACCAGGCAGCCACTCAGAGTTTGGCGGGACCTTGGGGCCTCGACAGAGACAGACCCCCAGTGACTACACAAGACCTGAGGAGAAGCCTTCAGAAACCTCTAAGTCCTACTCTGCAGATCAGATAGAAGCAGTGAAGAGGTGAGGCTGCTAATCTGGTACTATCTGAAAAAATAGATTACTCATCTGTTCTCTGCAACCTGACATTGAGAGTCACATATTTTGTGCACAGGATAAAACAATGCAAAGACTTCTATGAAATTCTTGGGGTCCAAAAAGACGCCTCTGAGGACGAGCTCAAAAGATCGTATAGAAAACTGGCCCTGAAATTCCATCCAGACAAGAATCATGCTCCAGGTGCCACAGAGGCATTTAAAGGTAATGAACATTGCCTCATCCCTGATGTTGATGATAATACAGAAAAAGCCTAATTAGATGCTATTTGTAAGCTTTAAATATAATCCGACTTTTAACTTTCCCTTCCTAAAGCTATTGGGAATGCGTATGCTGTTCTGAGTAATGCCACCAAAAGAAAGAAGTATGATCAATGTGAAGAGGAGAGGAGACATCCATCAAGACAAGGTCCAGACAATGGGAACTTTGAGCCAGATATTTCACCCGAGGACCTCTTTAATATGTTCTTTGGAGGAGGTTACCCATCAAGTTAGTGTCACTATTTGCCATTGTCATACAAGATTATTCTGGTTATGATCTGTCAATTAATTGCTACTTGTGCTGTATTAATGTAGGTAATGCTAATATTTACACTAATGGGCGGATGCGTAATCAGAGGCGAGAGAGACGAGAGAGACGAGAGAGACAACGAGATGTGAGTTTGTTGTTGCTGTTAAGCTCCTGCAGACTGCTGATATTCATGTAATGTAGTGTTACTGTTAAACAGCAGGGGGAAACATTGAGTTGTGTGTAATTTTACCTTTTGTGATCCACTTTGCAACCTTCAAGTTTCGTTCATACATTTTTAAAACAGGCAAACTGCAGATGAATGTCTCTGAAAGAACCATTTGTGATGTTTTCTTTGCAGGGAGGTCTGGCTCTCTTCGTGCAGGTCATGCCCATCCTTATCCTGGTGATTGTGTCAGCTCTCAGTCAGATTATGGTCAACAGCCCCCCCTACAGCCTCAGCTTCAGGCCGTGAGTGTTGATCCCTGCGCTGAAAAGCCTGCCTAAGAAGGATGCTATTAAATGACACAACTGACTGTTTTTCTGCACAATTCACAAAGGATTTAGACAAAAGATTATCTTCACATTACATAAAAACCAGCATAATCCAACACAGGTTTGTGCCATGATGGTTAATTGTCAGATTTTCATGCAGTTTTTACACAAGCTAACAAGTAACAAGTCACTGATTTATTGAATAACAAGTAAAAATCTGATAGATTTGCTTTCTCAGCGCATTGAATGACTGATCCACTGAACTGACTTTTCAGTTTCTTGTTTGATTCTTTTGATGCCGCTTCAGTTATTTTCAATTGACAACAGTTAGAATCTTTTTCTGGCTCCATGTTGTCTGCCTTTGTGTTTCAGATACACCTCTGGAGCTTCTGGCCCATATGTGAGCCATTATCAGATATGAGTCGTGTTAACACAGACAGACGGTGCCAGATCTGTCATCCTTGTCACTGTCGGTCACATGATGCGTCTCCCACACTTAGTCATATCCTTTCGCAGGTCAGTGGGTTACACCCAGAAGAGGCTGACTGAGAACCTGAAGGTGCCATATTATGTGGGGGAGCAGTTTTCCAAAGAGTTTGCTGGAATGAATCTGAAAAATTTGGAGAGGACAGTGGAGGATGATTATATTTCTAACCTTCGCAACAATTGCTGGAAGGAGAAACAACAAAGTATGTTTGCAAAGAAAGCAAAAGATACTTCGAAAATGACTGTTGGTTCTGTGATTATCAGTTTTGGGCAAATTATGAAAAATATGCTTGGATTTTTGCCAGCCTCGATATATGGTTCCTAAATTGTTTCTGTTTTTTTCCTGTAGAAGAGGGCATGCTATACAGAGCTCGCTATTTTGGAGACACTGACCTCTACCAAAGAGCACAGAGGGCTCGCACACCGAGCTGCGCCAAGCTGTCCGAGATCACAGCCTCATTACACGGTTGAAGCAGCATCCATTATTCAAAGCAAGTTTTCAAAACTATCAGTATTCTTTCACGTCTGAACATATATTATGTGGCTACTAGCATGTTTTTTTTTTTTTTTCATACATTGTATTTTTTTGTTTTCTCCAGAGTTTCCAGAATTCACACAAAAGATTCCTGGCTATAAATAGATGAGCTTTAAGAATCCGGAAACTGAAGATGGCCCAACTAGCAACACAAACAAACCAGCACCTATCTGCATCAAATTGACCACAGGAACTGGTTGAAACTCTGAATTAAAACATAAAGTTTAAATGTAATGTTAATATAATGTTATGAAATGATGAAAAAGCCACTTAAAAATTGATGCTTGCAGAGGTCACATTATGTTTTTTGCGAGAATGCAGTATGAAAGCAGATTGGAGTAAGGTTAGATATTGTTCTATTGATGTAATTTATGTAGCAGTCAATTCAATATCAAAGCAAGTGCTTCCTCTTTCATGTGCATTCAGGTGAGAAGAGGTGATGAGCTTGAGGGAGATTTGCTAATTTTGACTTCAAATGCACATTCTTAAACTATGCAGGAATAATGTGAAACCTCTAATGAATACACACATTCATGTCTAAGGTTTGTCAGACATATGAACACTGAGATTTGTCTTCTTCTGTTGTTTGTATGTATGTGTGTGTGTGAGAGAGAGAGAGTGATGGGATCGAGTGTTAGGAAATGTCCCTTTACACTTTGCCTCCCTTAATTGTATTAACGATAGATTTATATCATATAACTTGATGGCACTTCAGAATACATGCCAAGAGAATGAGAGATGTGCCTCCCCACAGAGTGGGGCTTTAGAATCAGATTCAGAAATATTTTATTAGTTTAAACGTTGCAGTTTAGGTCATGTCCCATCTGTTGGAAAATGGTCTTTGTCACATTTTTAAGTTTAAAATTGGCTGTTTATTCTGTGTATTATTTATTTGAAAAATAGATTATCAGACCAATCAAACCAATGCAGATCGTGCTCACTTTTTCCACCATGTTTTTACTCCCAGATGAAAATAAATATGGATGCTTGAAAAAAAAAAAAAGTGTAGCGATTGACTCGTGGCTCATAACAGCACAAGTGAAACTAAATGTTCAGTCAGCACATTCTGGCACAGAAAAACTGCCAGACGGCTGACTGAGAGGGTTGAACTGGAAACATGGCCCAGCACACATTCACACTGCAGCAGACGTGCAACATGTGCCTGGCAGGAACTGCTACGTCATGTTCCTTCACCACAAATGTTCTCAGCTGTTCTTAGCAGATGCTAAACTGTCTATAAGACAGTATAGCTTAATATTCTCCCTCACTGCAAGGACTTTAGAGATGGGGTAATTTGTCAAGAATTGCACATTCATTGTATGTGTGATTGGATATTGTATGCATCTTATTTATATGTAAAAGACTGAGTTTTATGCTTTTAATGTAGGAACTACAGTCAGAGATAAAACTGCTGATGGATCTGATAAGATATGAAATTAAAAAAAAGCAGAGTTGTTAAAAAAATAATTTATTTGCGATCATGAAAGTACAAAAACAGTGCAATGTTATGAGTATTTGAATATCAAATAAATAGGGTCGAAAGCATGACAGGTCAATATGGATGCAGGATCAAGTTACATTTGAAATGTTAGCCACAGCTTACACATATACTGCACAAGGCAAGTCCTGCTTGGTCTTTGTTCTTGGATTCAAGGTGTCACTAAGGTCCCTATTGGTGACAATGATAATACATTTTATTTAAAAGCGCCTTTCTGGGCACTGAAGGACACCTTACCACAATCAGAGGTTAAAAACTTGAGTACAGTTCAGTTATTTGCCTTGTATAGAAACAAAGAACACAATGGTTTTCAATGACTATAACCATATAGCTAGCTGCCATCATGTGGTTTCAATAGAAACTGAGGTACGCACTTTAATACTTGAAAAAATGCCTATTTACTAGATATAGCATGATGGTTACATATTTGTAGTTTGAAAATCTCAATGTCGATGAGGAGCCAGTGTTAAAAGCAACACCTGCTGTAGGTACCAAAAGCTTTAACTCCCTCACAGTAGGAACAACCGCCGACATTGTGCCATTCTTACACTTCAGAAGGCATTACGCATACAGTAATAATAAGGCCCTTCTGTGAGATTAACTGGGCAGGCCCTTGCTATCTCAACATTCCTCAATGAGCAGTTCCTCTGAACAATACAGTTTCTTTTTAATCACGCGAAAACCTGTACTAAGTTTAATAGCTTGTCTCACTACTGGAGTGGATGGGGACTTTGAGCTAAAAAGTCCTTGTATTTTGGGCCACAGCCCACCAGACTCTAATCTCAACACCAGAGTCAGCTGAAAGGTGGGGACAAGGTAGGGGTCCACGGATAGCTGTCCCATGCTCTCACAGACAGCCCCCTGCTCTACACAAAGGTCAATGAGAGCCCCTCTTAGACCGCAGGGCTCGCTAGCTGCCAGATGAAGGAGCTCTTGTCCGATGTGCTCCAGAAGTTTCTCTGGAATTAGCAGTTTGGTACATCGTAAGGCGCAGTCTGAGTCTTTGGCTTCTCTTAGGCTTCTTGCAATAAGGTTCACTACTTCTTTCAGGATGGTCTCCTCCATTGGACTGTAAAACAGGTCTTCATAGGAGGGAGACAGATCACCAGAGATGACTGAGCCTGTTGAAAAGACAAAGCGGATCAGAACTGGGACCGTGCATTAAGAGGAGAACCAAATTCAGCTCCAAATATATATATATATATATATATATATTATTAGATGTGTACGCAACATCATTTACCTGAGTCTGACAGATCACTCCGGCTGCCAGTGCATCCCAAGTCCATGCTGCTGTTTGCAGGTGTGCTGAAATCAGTCAGTCTTTGCACCAGTTTGCCCCAGGACAGCCTCCTGGGGCTGCTGTCCACTGGAGAAGGGGGTGAGCTGCCAGTATCAGTGGGTGCAGAGAGAGCAGGCATGTTTGTCCTCTTTGCAGTTGCAGGTCAGCTGTTTATGAGGAAATAAAAAACGACGTATGAGCAAAAACTCCAGAAGAATATTCATGAAATTCAACGCAATTAAGGCACATTTTAATTAACTCTTATTTAGGATTGTATTTTTAGAAGAAAAACAACAACACAATTTGGAGCAGAAATCTCTTTGTTTGGAGGAAGCTAACAGCTGTTTTAACTGTTCAAATCAGACACCAATCTAGCAAACCTAGTAACTGCGACAAAATGACTTACATTTTCTTCTGAATTGATGCTGTTGCCGTCCGTTAACTGTACTGAAGACAGTTTTTTGGATGGTTATTGTCTACAGAAGCAACTGCATGGAAACTTCTCCCCCTCAGACGTCTCTACCGTCTCTCAACAACTGCCAAGCTCCGAAGATCTGTCCTGCAACAATGTTTATATAGGGGCCGCTAGGCCACGCCCCCGCCCCCTCCTGCCAGCCAATCAAAAAGAGAGGCACGCCATCTGACCTGTATCCTGCCTGGTAACATGCCAGCAGAGAAGAAGGACAAACACCAGGAGAAGAGGGGGATGGGGAAATGAATAGCAGATCCTACCGTTATGGAAATATACAGGGACTTGCCTGGACTTGCAGGGCTCGTATTGTATGTCTTTGTTTAATGTTCTACGTAAGCATAAATAAATATCTGTGGTGTATGTGCACCAGGATTATTAACAGCATTGATTAAAAGTCCATGCAGACATTGCTCAGCTGGTTCGGTGTTGCAGTGCACATTACGTCACCTGTTTTGCAGAACCATTACATCAGATTTTTTTCCTCTGCCAAACAGAGATGCAAACAGTCAGATGCAGCTGGGTACTTGATAAAATGCTATCATTTTTTTAAAATCCACACAGATATGTTCTGCATTTATCCTCAAAAAGTACATGAACGAAACACGCAGAACAATAGGGGTGCATCAGGTAGCTGATAGTTTTTTTGCTTGTTTGTTTGTTCTTTTTCTAGAATCTATTACAACCTTAAATTTTATGGTGCTATCAAAAGAAGTGTTGCAAAAAAATATAATTTGGGAAAATAACTGTAGTGCAAAGCTGAAACCACAGCTGTGTGTCTGACTGGCAGGCCCATACTGTACCTGACATACTCAATGTTTGCTCAAAGAAAAGTGTTTGGAAAGCTGCCAGACATATGCTGCATTGCTACACGTGAGTGGGATGGACTGTACTCATCTCAGAGAGGAACTGAAAGACATAAACACATGTAGGCACAGAATGTTCTGATTCTGTTGTGATGTGAGTTATCATTAGAAAATGTTTTTTTGGTGGAAAGAATGTAAATGCAAACAAAGAATGTGGATGAAGATTACATTCTTCTGCAGCTCAAAGAAAAACAAAACAACTTCGGGAACTGTGAGCAAACAAGTTGCAAAGTTAAACAGTTAATTTTACAGCACACTAACTAGGACACAAGACCAAACTGTTAGAAAATGAACTGTTGAACTCTCAAAAGGAAATTTTGGCTCTGGCTAGAGGCGTGTCTCATAATGTTCAGGGTTGTCCATAAGCATTCATTCTCAGAGCAGGACATTCTGTACGATCCCACCCCTCATTTGTTTGAAAACACGCTTTCCCTGAGCAAAACACCAACTTCTGCGTTTCCTCAATGCACAGTGTACAGTATGTACACACTGCAGCGGGGACACAGAAACAATAACATCATTGAGTTTCAGATGAATGTTATCAGTGACAGATATGCGAATCTGGACAACATAAAAGCAAAACGGCACAAAGATCAGCAATGTAATAGAAATGAACTGTGTTCCAGAGTTCAGACTAAGACTGTAAATCAAGAAAAACAAACAGCAAGTGAGACAAGATGTCAAAGTATGACTTTATTTACAAGCTGTCTTTGTTTTTCCTCCCAGTGCTGTTGGAAGGAAGAGTGATGAAGACCCATAGAGAGAGGAAGATAAGAGTGTAGCGGCATCAGGTCTTCAGAGTTATGGATTACAGTGCAGTCATGTGAAAACATGTCTGACTTCAAGAGATTCATTATTTTATCAAAGATAGTTTTTGTCCAAGGCTTTTCCCACACTGGACTGGCAGAACACTTACATGTATTCAACCAGCTGAAAAATCTACTAGGGGCCTTTTAAAAAATTTGAACTGCTTACTTATTAATATATTATAACATTTATATGACAAGAACTCATTATTGTATGCTGGGTCAAATATACCCTCGTTTTTTTTTTTTTTTAAAAAGCAAATCATGCTCATACAATAGTAAAAGTGATAAAATAACACATCTCACATTCAGTATCTCCAAATAATATTTCATGCTATATGAGTTAAAACCATTAAGGAGGAATATAATTTATGAACTGAAACAACCCATCTCGCTCCCTTTTCCTTATATTTTGCTGCTTTATTAATCAAAGGCATCTTGATATCTTCATTTATGACGGTGTAAATCCTAATAGCTGTTCAATGGGCTTGTACCGCCACTCATCTGCTTCCAGTTCCTCCACCAAGCTTGCAAGTTTCTCCATCCGAGACACTTGTTGATCTGGAAGAAAACAAAACAGTAATTTAATTGGGAACTTGTCTTTGAAGGATTTGGCGAAAACAATGAACATATTTTCCATCTACAGTTACTGTCTTACCATGTTTAACCTGTTTCAGTGTTGAGGCAACTTGGTAGCTGAATACAGACTCGCATAAAAATCTGTCAGAGCCATCTATAGAAACACACAAAAGTAAAGTTAAGTTGAAATATTTCATGAAAAGACATTATTGAAACCTTATAATAAATAGGCTTTCAAGCTGCTTTCGAATGAAAATTCAGGTTAAATATTATGTAATTTCAGCTTTATGTAACAGGGCTTTGAAAGAGTTTTGAAATAGACCAAATACTAATGACACAAACAGAGAAAAACAAAGAAACAATCAGAATGATCATAGACCTATTCATCATTGTGTTGGTTGTTTTAAACCTTGCAGAACTTTGCTGCCAAACTTACCATGTCAATTATCTGGTCTAGTCTCTGCTCTCTGCAGGGGTCCGGTCTCTGGTCTGGTCAAATCTCTGGGGAGGTCCTGTCTCTGGTCTTGTCTCTGGTCTGGTCTAGTCTAGTCTGGTCTGGTCTGGTCTGGTCCGGTCTCTGGAGGGGGGTCCAGTGTCTTGTCTAGTCTGGTCTGATCTGGTCTAGTCTCTACTCTCTGCAGGGGTCCGGTCTCTGGTCTGGTCAAATCTCTGGGGAGGTCCTGTCTCTGGTCTAGTCTGGTCTAGTTTCTGTGGAGGTCCCGTCTCTGGTCTAGTGTGGTCTGGTCCGGTCTCTGGAGGTGGGTCCGGTGTCTTGTCTAGTCTGGTCTGATCTGGTCTAGTCTCTACTCTCTGCAGGGGTTCAGTCTCTAGGGAGGTCCCGTCTCTGATCTGGTCTGGTCTAGTGTAGTCTCTGGTCTAGTTTGGTCTGGTCCGGTCTAGTCTCTGGAGGGGGGGTCCAGTGTCTCGTCTAGTATGGTCTGGTCTAGTCTCTACTCTCTGCAGAGGTCCGGTCTCTGGTCTGGTCTTGTCACCCTTTCTTGTTCTAGTCTATCACTCGTTACCAATTAACCAATTCACCTAGTTCAGGTGCCCCTACTGGAATCGAACCGCGTGTGTGAATTCAGCTAAATGAAAACAGACACAAGCTCTGTGACATCACTTTATTTTGGTGCCAGGTTGTGCCACTCAATCAACTATCATTTTAAAACCTTTTTTTCTTTTTATCATGAGATCAAGCCCACTTTTAAACACAAATCATTTATGTACTTAGGAAGACATTTTTAGCTTCAAACATGTTGTTTAGTTGTCTTTTAGAGTGTATATGTATGAATCAGAGACACAGATGTTTGCATAGCTACGACTCGCTGTGAGGAAAAAAACAATGCTTGCATTTGCATGCAATTGTCTGGAACTAACATATTTGGCTCAGTGTTGTATACAGCCTTATCAAGATTTCAACATTAAGACAGAGATGTGAGGAAGTTTGGATCGTTAACAGTGGAAGCCTAACAAAGGAATTTCATGAGATGTTTTTTCTTCTTGTCGTTAAAGAAGACCATCCAACCTTGTGTTACAGGGAACAACGATGGACAAAAAGTTTGACCTAAAGCACTGTGCTAAACCAGAGTTTGCTGCTGAATTGAATATTTTGGCAACATGGCAGCACATAATCTCTCTATAATCATTTACACACACACACACACAAAAAGGAGGCCTTCGCTTCTTTACAGGAAACGGATGTTGGATATGAATCTGGGCAAATCTCAAGTTTTGATGAAGCTCAGCATTAATATCACCTGCCTTGTTGGGAGGACAGACACAGTCAAACAGTCTGATCTTACCTTCCATCATTTCACCGGCTCCTTTCGGATATGTGTACAGGACTTTCCTGGGGGGGATGAGCTCTGACGCACTGAACCCGGAGCCGGTCACCGAGCTGCCGCTCACACCTCCGGCAGACGAGGACGAAGAAGACGCGGCCATAGCCTTAAGAAAAATTTAGGTATACAGGCAAATGGCTCAGAAAGGCAATCAAACTCAACCACACCGGCCTGTACAGGCTAATGTTACCATTTTTGCGTTAAAACACACTGCTTCAGGCACTAGCAAACAAAGCTAACGATAACGCTAAAGCTAACGCCAGTAACGACAATAACCCTCCACCTCTAGTGTTATTAAACACAATATATTTTTTGAGCCAGTGTGACTTACCGTCCACACTCCAGTGGATTTATAACGACTTTAAATCCGCGCAGTTGTTTCTGTTTGTGTATCTGCCTTCCTCATGGTTTACGGCAGAAAACGGCACTTTACGTTTACACTGAGCTAAAAACGACGCGGATGGATCTTCGCCGTAAGCTTTTTTAAAATTAGTACATCTGCTAACGCCTTGCTAGCGGCTCCACTCACATATAAACGTTACAAAGCTAAAAGACACTGAAGTTTGTCTCCGTTTCAACACTTAAGGCTAAAGAGAATCAGCCTTCATTCATTTACACCTTGGCAACGGAATAGGAGTTAATTTAATCCCTTTATCCGAACAGTTAGCTAGCCAGGTAAATTAGCAGCGAGCTAACCAGACACTTGTTTAGGGTTAGCTAAGTTTCCATTATGGATGTTTTACGTCCAACTCTTATCAACATAAATGGACGAATATATCGAAAGAACGCTATAAAAGAAGAACATTATGAAGAAGAAGAGGATTTATCCTACATGGGGCCACCAGGTTAGTGTTAGCTCTAATAGAAACACTAACTTAGCAGTTTATTAGGTACATCTAGCTTGAATATATGTAGGCAGTTTCAGCTGCACTGCAACAAATGCTACCTCAGTTTTTATGCTCAGTTTGTGTTTGAACTTGTGTTGATTTAGATGTAGCTTCATCTTTAATTTCTAGTCTGTGAACTGTATTTCATTGTACAGAGTTCCTACATCATTTTGGTTGTTGTTTAGCCTTAGCCCACCCTCATTGATTTGAATGGGTTGGACAAATTAATAGAAACACCTGTTCAGTTAACTCAGTGCAGCTCAAAAGCACCCCGGACGACAAGCTCCAAAATAACCATACAACTTTATAAAAAACCAAACAATAAAACTCTCATGAAGACAGATTTATTGCAGGACTGCTGTGTAGTCAAACACAGTAGTCTAATGTATTAGTTGGATTAAATTGCAGGGATGTCAGGCTGTAGCAACAATAATACATTTTCAAGTTTGTGGTTTCCTGTTTAGAGAGCGAGGAGTTTGCAGAAGATGAAACCTGTGATACCCACTCAGTCGAAAAGACTGATAAAGGATACCGCTGTGCCATCGACGTCCCAAGCGTGCTTTACAAGTGAGTTATCTACAAAATGCAGATGAGGTTTTATTTCTAAGCAGGGTAATGTGAGTCTTTGTTTCCTTGTGTCACTGATTCACAGATACATCATCGGGAAAAAGGGAGAGACACGCAGACGTCTGGAGTTTGACACAAAGACATCGATCAGCATACCCAAACAAGGAGTGGAGGGGCAGATCGGTGAGGATTCAGAGCAAATGTTGTCATCATAAAACAGATGAGAGAGCACACTCTGAAATGAAAGACTTCCACTGAACTTGTTTCTGTCTTATGAAAGTTATCACAGGTGCTCACAAGGCTGCAGTCTTGTCTGCAGTCACACGAATTGAGGTCCTTATTGAAAGTTTCCGGAGAAAGCAGCCTTTCACGCACTTTCTGTCAATCCCTCTCAATGACCCCAAAATTCAAGAAAGATTCCTGAAATTTAAAGATGAGGTCTTGCAGCAGTGTTCGCAGGTATTTTATAATAACATAACTTAAATATTTGTTGAACATCCCCTAGTTCATCTTTGTGTTTGCCATTTTCATATGTTTCAACTTTTTATGCTTGTTTACTTGCCTAGTAAAGACAGGCTCTGATCCTGTGGTATTATGGAAGCAAATGTGACCATGAATAGAAAAAAAGCAGGGCACTGATGTAAATATATTGTTTGATATCAGAACAATATGATAATAAAATTCTATGTCCATAAATTGCTGTGACTTGATCTATAGGATAATGGAGTAGAGGCAAGCATCTTTCAGAACCCCGCAAAGCTTCACCTGACAATAGGAACCCTGGCTCTGTTAAATGAGATAGAAGTGAGAAAAGCATGTGAACATCTCCAAGAATGTCAAAACTTCATCAGGTATGGGCCAGATGAACTGGCTAAAAAATTTTCTTTGTCTATTAAAACTAAAATCTCAAGTTAACCAAAAATTTGTTGATTTTGCTAAAACAAACGCTGTTATAATTTATTTCTCTCTGCTATAAAACTCCACTCTCTTTCATTACGATTAACTTGGACACTGTAGTTTGTTCTTATTGAATGCCCTATTCCATGTCCTCCTGCTGAAAATATTCACTCTGGCACAAAAGTGGTTCCCAACAAATATAGTATTTAGTCTGAGTAATATTTTCTAAAAATTACTGCTCTGCTAAGTTGTTTCACACATTCACTTATGTGTATTTATGATCAGTTTTTAAAGGCCTCTTCAGTTTTAATGGATGAATTCTGGGTTAAGTACAAAACTCATATTCGGGAAATTGAAAAGTATTGAGAGAATAATGATTATATTTATGTTTTTGGTGGTGAGATTAAGACAAATATTGATTAAGAAATTAAAGTTAAATATAAATTTTGTTTTATCTTTCATTAGGGACATCACAGAAGGAAAACCTCTGTTACTGGAGGTGACAGGTATCGAATACATGAACGATGACCCTGGCATGGTGGATGTCTTGTATGCCAAAGTGGATGTGAAAGACAGATCTGACAAGTGGGTGAAAGGGCAATAAATTCTCAGATAAAATAAATATGTTTAAAAAGACCCCCTTCTAATGAAAGTGTTTCTGTTTCTCTTTTTTTTAAACAGGTTGCAGGCGATTGCAGACCAGCTGATTGAGCACTTTGTCTCTTTGGGGCTGATGGTCAAAGAATGGGACAGAGTGAAGTTGCATGGCACTGTGATGAACACTCTGTTCAGAAAAGACACCACGTGTAAAAACATACCCTATGCATCATGTGCTAACTAATGCGCATCTGTATGGCTTCTTAGCCTGTACCTTGTTTAAAACAAACCTACTGGCCTGTTGTGGTCACATTGTTAACTCCTGCCCTGAACCTATTTGCCAATGTCCCCTCATTATCTTTTGGCTTGGGCTGGAGCTACAGTGACGGTAGAGCTGAATCTTGAATAATCACAACAACAAATTCCTGCAGAGTGGCAGCATCGGGCAGCTACCCCTGTGTTTGGCTACATCTCTGTTTATGTGCACAAGGCAGCGTGTTTTCCAAGTAATATGACAATGGCCTCATTCATTTTAACTATGGCTCAAGTCCAGCCCAAGTTCTCAAATTCGTACTTCATTGAGCAACAGTACAGCCCAGGAGAGGGCTGTGCCACTATTGACCATGTTTAAAACCATCATGAGGACAAATCCTATTAAAACTGTTTTTTTTTTTTTTTTGTTTTTGTTTTTTTCTTCATTAGTGTGTGTGTCATTAACTAATTTCACAATTGAACTGATCTTCAGTCTCACCTTACTCTTGTATTATATAATTATACAATTGGGTCCAGAAGTAAACATGTTTATGTGATCAAGAAATTACATCTGTATTATTTTGATCTATGCTACATTGTTGAGCTTTTCTTTTTTCCTTTTTTTTCCCAGTTGAAGAGACAGGCGGCCCAGGAAGACAAACTGTGAGCGAAAGAGAAGCTTTTGATGCCAGAAACATATTGAAGGTTAGGGGAAATTTATTCCTGTTTGCCTTTTCACTCCACAACGGTTGTACTCCCACATCTACCAGAGTACAAATTACATGTGAGCATTTCATGCAGGTTTTTAAACTGCTCTTGATGTTTCCATCGCATTTGAAGTGGAAATCTCATATTCAATGAAAATATAAGCATTGCTAATTAACGTTGGAAGAAATTATGAAAAAAAGTGCAGAGCCTCTTTTGCAGTCTGATCAAGGTGCCTCATAAGAATGATCCCAAGTCAGGCCACATTCAACTAGAGGGGCTTATTTCTGGTGTAATAAGAAAAAAATTATCATTTTGTTTTCTTCGTTTGTCAGAGAAAATTAAAAATTTTACTTTTACTCATTTTCACTCTTCAGTCAATACATATTAAAGAATTTCAAATGCAACTCAGAACTGGAATACAGAATGTTAAAAACTGACAGGTTGGACAGTCTGAAGTGTTTTGGTTTATGCAAGAGAAGAACTAGTTTTGTACAAAGTTCCTGTCCAAGAATAATTACTAGTTGTTATGAACAGCCACAGCCAAAGGCTGAGTGGAAAGCCTTCCCTCATGGAAAGGGTGAAACACAAACATTGTTTAAAATAAAGGGATAAGGGCACCCATTTTTAGATTGTCTGTCTGCCTAGGCCACTCACAGTGTGACTTTTTGTTGTATAAGACAAATGTCAGATCTTGTTGTGTAATCAGTGGGAAAATAGTGCATGAGAGGGAAACCTATTTTTTCACCTTTGCACAGCAGAACAGCTGCTGTGTGAAGTGGATAAAAATGTGGATCACTGGTTTTGGATTGTTGGCTGCATTTCTTTACAGCATTGCTTGAGCCCTTTATTTGCCCTTTATGCACCAATATAATTCTGAGAAACACTTCAAGACAGACTATAAAATCTTCCAGGTGCTCTTTGTGAGTGAAATTGACACTGCTGGTGACACTCCTTTCTTCCCTGGTGCAGAGGTCATCTGTGTGTGAACACCAAAATCTTCAATTTTCTTCTTTCTGAAAATGACACAAGGGTATCTACCAAGTGCTCAGTTGCCTGTAACCATAGAAACACCAGGTTTGACTGACAGCTCATCTTCTTTTTTCTATGCAGTTTGACAAGATAGGTTGACTTGACTTTTTAATGATTTATTTTTTATTAGATATTGACCAATTAATGTCAATGTTGATTAAAAAAAATATTTTTTGTCAAATTGAAGTTTGTATTTGTTGCTTTGATTACAGAAATTTAACACCTTTCATTTTGGAGAGTTCGAGCTGAACACTGTACTGTTGTCCCAGAGATATTCGACAGATTGTACAGGCTACTACACCACCGCAGGGAGCGTCAACTTTGCATAAACTGCTACAAAGATGAGCATATTCTGAGGTAAGAAATTAAGTTAAATTATGAAGAAATTTAGCTTCCAGATTTCAATAAAATTCAAGTGGAGTTTGTCCAGTAGGTGGCAGCATAGGATTTTTATTTATAAAAAAACAAACACAAAAAAATTTAAATTGCAGATGTCTTCTTCGACCTATATCTGAGCCAAATTCTCTGCTCTATAAAGTTCATTGGGAGCAGTTTATGGGGCAAAGTAAAAAGATCAGAGTGAAGGATGAATGAAATATAGAGTGAGTCATTCAAAAGATGAAAATGCAAATCCATTCTGAAATACTCTAGGCTGTCAAATATGTGTTTTTGTACTTCAGTCTACAGAAAATTGGTTCCCTTCAGGGAATTTGAGTCAAACAACATCAAAATAAATGAGAGAAAATACATTTTAATGGAAGAGACGAGCAAAATAAAACATGATAAAAGCAAGAATTTCAATTTAAAACCACTCTTTCTTTTGTCTCTACAAAGAACTAACTTGCAAGGAATGGAAATCGTTCATTTTGCATGGGAATCCCTGTCGGATAATATTCCTTTGTTGGAAATGTCTTTAGATGAGGGTTAGGTTTCTAGATTAAGATGAAAGACCAGTCGTGTGTGAAATTCGATTGGTGATCACACTCAAACCAGTGTTACTAATGGCAGCTACTGTTATAGTTTTAAAAAGTAAACTGTTTATTTACTAGTTCAAATTTTCTCCACATCAACAAACTAAAAGAACAAGATGTTCACTAATATACCTCTATCTCTGTATATGCTTTCCGCCTGGTCACACAAGTCAGTTTTACCGCCATGTATTCAATAAGTCCTGTCTTACTGTCAAACAACAACAGCTGAAATATCTGATCTGACTTTTCTTCAATTTTGTAGCAGAGAAGCAAATTTTGAGAGTTCTGAATTAATGATTTGGCACAGAAGTTCACAGAAAATAGTCACAATAAAAGTTTCAGAAATACATTGTGAGCCAAATCAGAAAACTTTTATAACTACTGAAACATTCTGATCTGGTCTCATCCAGTATTACTCATTTCCTTTCATCCCACTGCCTCATGCGTGTTAATGCGTCACCGACATGATTTATTATACCAGTCTGGACATTCTCTTTTTTCAGTCTCCTTTATCAGTGCCCTTCGCAGACAAACCACAACCTTTTTCCCACATCTGTCTGTTGACTGTGTCACTGGACACAGTCAACATTGGACAGAGCCCGACAACTTGCTCTTGCCATCAGAACCTTTTTCAGCCCTTCCCTCAGCTGCCGACGCTCTGCTTGGCATGCAGGAGGACGACTGCAGAGTGGCCAGAAGTTACATTGATGGAAACTGGGGGCACTTTTTATTTGTCAGCTCTGCCTGTTCGGTCCAACCTCCCATTTCAGCAGTGGCGGGATTTTATTTTTTTATTTTTTTGCTGTTCTCTTGGAGTAGTGTCAACAAACACCATTAGATGGGATCATGCAAATTTCCTCATCAGCTTCCTCAATTAGCCAGCCAGCCAGCCAGCCAGGTAGTCAGGCAGTCTGAGCATTGACTGTTGTACTGTCTGGGCATATAATTTATCTCTTCAGACTTAGAAGAGGACGTAATTATTCACTTTCTGTCTCCTGAGAGCATGCTTGTTAGTGGGTTAGCAGTACACATCCAGCTTAATGCCACTTTCAGGTAACCAATACAACATGGATTCTGGGACTTGCCAATACTATTGCTCATAAGAACACAGAAAGGAAGAGAGAGTGAGAGAGGATGGTTTGCACATTAATGAAATTCACTGAGGATGTGCATCCTATTTTGTTTTTTATTTATTTTTTTGGTAGGGACATGATTAAAGATGTGCTGGCCAGATGTCCTCTCTAATGATTGCACTGAAAACACGTGTGAAGGAGACATACGTCATCCCTTGACAGGCACTCAAAACAGATGTATCTGTCAGGAGATTTCTAAAGAAGATGTTAACACTTTATGTTCATTCAAATTGCCAAATGTGTGTTTTGTTGCGTACATCAGCAACAGAACGGATATTCCATCACATTTGGATCATTTGTTCAGCCTAAAATATGCCTGAAAATGTGCAACATCTTATCATTAAGCACTATACAAGCTTTAAAGCCATAAAAGTGGGCCAGGTGCGCTGTCCCATCATATATATATATATATACTGCTTTGCGTTACTGTCCTGTGTTTGCAAACAATAATAAAATCCCTTCATATAAAGGCATATTTCATAGTGTTACAATTATGTTTTAATCTGTTGACATTCTTTCTGTGTTGATACACCAGCATCCCATTATGGGAGCCCACATGAGTAGTTAGAGTAGTTGGCAGATATATTAATAAACACACACCATTACAGTGTGTTGTAAACCATTGCCTTAATATTTATATGTTGATTTGAAATTCTGAACAGGAAGACTGAAAAGTGAAGTGCAGCGTACCAGTGACTGTTAAATGCCAGACATGATTTTATTTTTTTTTTTCAATTATGCTTTTTCTTCACATTCTAATTTCATTTTCAGTAAATTCCACGAGACAGATTGATTTGGATTGATTCTTGACAAATTCATCTTGTTATGCATGCCTGTGTGGGTGAGCTTGCTTACGCACTGCCTGACATACATCTCATCTTTTTTTTTTTTTTCTTTTCTCCTGTCTCTGCCACATCTCTCAGCCTAATTAGTCAGCCCTGTGCTTCCTGTTCTAGGAGCTTCCAACATGACCCTTGAGACTAAGAGACAAGCATGTGTCCCTTTCAATAAGCCAGATAAATAAGACCTCTGTGTCTGTTTGTGTTATTGCTGACCTATTTCTTCTCTGAATTTGCTTTTCTGAATTTCTGCAGATCACACAGGAGACACAGACACAGTGCATGTGTGCATTTGCTTGTTTATATGATCTGATGAATCAAATGTGTTTTGAAGGCACTTTCACTGTAGCCAACACTGTAGGCAACACTTTACCATTTCAGATCAGCTGGAAAAAAAAAACTTCTGTCATTTATATGCTACTTTTCAAAAAGTGAAAGCAAAAGCTGTCACTTACTTGAGCCCATAACATTAAGAACCATTCAGTAATGAAAATTCATATCATGTTTGGTAACCTGAGTCTTGTGTTATCACAGCCAAGTATTGTTTTGACCTATATCCAATTTGCATATTTAATTTCATGCCAATTTTCAAAGTAGCCTTTTTGATGGAGGCTGTTTGGAAAAGGTCTTTCTTGATCAATGTCAAGCTTTTTTCCACTTTCTTTTTGCCATATTTTCAGGGTTTTGATATTCAAAACTGCACAATGCAATTTTTTGTTGTGTGATTAGAAATTAAGCTTTCAGTCAGGAGGACTGACCTTAACATAAACTGGGGAAAAAATGGTGCTTCACAGTCGTAACCATGTAATGAAAAAGATATTTTAGATATTTACATACTTGGGTTAGTTTGCATTTAATGATATGTTTAATTTGCAAGGAGTCCATTTAAGGTTTTTAAGGTGATGGCTAGTTTTACCCAGATCAGGATCAGATATATTTTATGTAAATATTTCAAACCAAACCAAATTGACTGAAAGGAATCACTCTTGGTGTTTTGTTTTTCTTTAACAAACTTGGATCTCAAATTTTAAGGAGGTATTTTATTGATTAAACAAATATATCCAAGTGAAGTTAGATAGATGCCCTTTAAATGATCCAGCCAGACAAAGCCAGCAAATCTTTCAAATTGGATATCATTAGCTGTGAAGTATGATGGGGTGCCTTCCTTTTGACTGTTCTCTAAAGTGGATGTGACTATCTATTGAAGTCTCACTGCCATATGAATTTCGCACTAATCACTCTGTCACAAATGGCATGAGCGGCCTTGATGTACGGCCAAGGCTAGTGTATTTGAAAAGTCTAATCTGTGTCTCCAGTGAGAAGGCAGGTGATCCCTGCAGCAGCTCTTTATCATTCAGAGTGCTGCGTCTGGAGGCTGCCTACAGCTGTCCATGTCTGTTTACTGCTGGAGGCATTCACACAGGGCGGAGAGGCACAAAACCGAGCTTGTTTGAACAGCAGGTAGTCATTCAGAGCTGCTGTTTACTTTATGCACACTTTGTACAAGAAGAGTTTAAAATAGAGCTGCAACCAACTTTCATTATTGAATAGTCTCTCTTACCATTTTTTAAATATGATGATGATGATGATTATTATTATTATTATAAAAAAAAACAAAGTGATATCTTCAAATTGCAGGTAGAAAAACAACAAACAGGGCAGAAACTAATCTTGATATTTCAAAAGCTGTTAAATTACTTTAATGATGGCAATGACATCAAAGCCATTTGTACACCAATGCCAAGATAAGAACTGTTCATTTAGGGTTTTTTGGCCACTTGACGCCAGTTTTCTTTTGATCAACTTATCATTTTCAGCACAGGAAGTGATGGACTCCTTCATCATGATTTATTCAATGTTAATATGCTAAAGGCATTATTTACTCCTCTGTTTACTTAAAGAAAAAAAATTATCAAATGAATGCTCCCCCTTCAGATGTTTTTCCCTTCTACTCCGAAGTGTTGCAGAGAGACATTCCTTCCCACAACACTAAAGATGCATGTTTCTTGTTGGTCAGCTGTAGAGTGAAACTGATGGGGATTAGCTACTTAAAAGTAGTTGGACTAATACTAATAAACTAAAAATAAATAATCTACTGAGACTGTGCATGTTAAGAATTCAGAATTTCGGCCAGCTTCTGTCTGTTGTGTGCATTTGATTGAAAAAGGTGCTGCACCCTCTCCCTCCCCCCGCTGCAGCTGCCTGGTGTGCAAAACAGCAGCTAGAGTGCTTGCTCGCTGCTGTCAAACTGCTCTAAACTAACTTTGCACTTTTAATAGCTGTGTGACCCAGTTTGAATCCAATTGAATTAAATCTATGCACATTTATAGCAGCTCCACTTACAGCTGTAAGTCACTAGAGATTACTGACTAAATGTGTCCAGATGTGGTTTATTCTCTCCTCAACTTTCAAAATAACTTCATTTGATGGTTCACATATCCAGGAACTTGCTTTCAGGCAATTTTTTTTTTCATGCACACTTTTCAGTGGCAGCAGATATCACAGGCAGAAAATACTTCACAAACAAGCATCTATGGTGGCTGTTGTAAAAAAAAAAACATTCATAGCATTTATTCTTTACTGTGGCATCAATATTTTATGATTTAATATCCTTTTTTATTGCATCATCGATGAAAACTTTTACTGTATTGCCTATGTCTCCTAACATGGTCCATGTTTCCTAATAGCCCCTTTGCCCCCACTTTTACCACAAAGATGAAAATATGAAATCTAAATAAAACAAGAACATTAGAAAGTAAGAATTATGAATCTCTATGTCAGCTACCTTACAGAATATGTTTTCCCATACAGCACATATCCATATACATGCACATATACAGAAAGTTGTAGCTCTCAATAGAAGTATATATTACAGATGCAGAACAGCTAGGCACTCAGAGGTAAATAAAAGTTTAGTATTAGTATATTGTTTCTCCGAGGACACTGAAGTAAAAACATTTGACTATTTCCGTCTTTTTTTCCAGTTCATTAGTACATCAACAGATAATGAATTAAGAACAGGTAAGATGATTGTTTTTGCTATTTATCTTCTTAAATCAGAGAATTATGATTAAGTTAATATGGTGAAGATCTGATTTCTGGAACTTGTGACTTGTGACATATTGTAAATAATGTCAGTACATTAAGGAACAATCATCTCCGACTGTATTTGGGAGCTTTGAAGTAAAAATAATGACCAGTAATTATGTGTTGCAGATCACTGATGGACATGGGAGCAGCACAGAACTGTTCACCGACGTTGGTTGATGAAGCTTGGTGTGAAGCACTGTGGGGAAAAAAAGGTTTCCACCAGATAATGATGATGAATAGATTTCCAACAAAGTGATATCTTATCGTTGCTATATCCTTGTTGATACCATTTTCTTTCATGGTGGGAGGAAGTGCTCCATTTGAATATCCTGTATAAATTTGACAGGAATAAATAAATGTGTAAAGCCGCCACACTTGGTCTGCTGCACTTAATTGTTGTGTACTGGGAATTCCTGAAGCGATGTGAAGCTGTTTCATCATGTGAGCATATGTAAAGCTTTGATAAGCAGTGAAGCACATGTTGGGCCTAATGAGCTGTTAGTAAGACAGAAAAGGGATGTGCTGTGTTCACATTTGTAGACAGCAAATATTTATAGATAAGCAAGCTTTTAAATTTTGCTGCAGTCTTGTCTGATGCTATCCAAATGAAGCTTCCACCCTGTACTCCTTTGTGTAAACTGATTATGCTTGGCGAACAGGATAGATAAAATTTATCAACATCTTCCTAGAGAGGAACTGGAGGAACTGATTTCATCAGTTAATCCGTTTACAATTAAAGGCACTCTTCCACCGCTAACTCTGATATGTAAAAGAAACAGCGCCACACAACTTGTTTAAATTAAAAGCGTTGTGAGGAGCTGCTTCCATGTTTTAGAAAAATGACAACAGGTTTTACTTTTTCAAATCACCTGGAATTCATAATACAGTTAATTTGTGCATTAAAGCCCATTTTAGTGTCCGTAAAACCAGGAATTTGTCTTGATAATTAGGTTCCGTAATGAGGATAACTTTAAATCACTGGATCCAAACCTCTGAATCACGTCTGACATGTCTGATTTGTTCAGTGAATGAAAATATTCATCGACCAATGGCTGCCGTTTGTCAGGCTCAAAAATGGGGAAGTAGTATTCCTATAAAACCTGCTAACTAACGTAATGAAAAGATTGACACAACCACGTTGCTGTAAGTTGACTTACAAGGAATGAAAAACATTAATTTGATATTTAAAAAAAACAAACATTTGGTCTGCTGCTTGAAAATGATCTAGCAACATGGATGTTTTACTGATTGCTAAAACAAACGAATACCGTCTAAGAAGAGACAAAGTAAAACAAAATGACAAAGCAATTCTCACTGTTGGGCAATTTTTCTCTGATCATATATAGTTTATATTCAGACCAGGTACTGTTGCTGCAATAGCTAACGCAGCACAACAAACCAGAAGAAGGTCATTTTTCCTCAGGTTTTAAAATTTAATGAAAGAGCCACATCCTTACATTATGAGAATTATGAAGAAAAAATAGGTCATGCAGTATCCCAGTCAGGTATGAAATGTTATTACCAATCCCTCTGTTTCCTACTGTGAACACATATAGATGCTAAGTAAATAATTCAATGAGAGGGCCACCGACGTTTTCCATCTGTATTTTAAGATTAAAAATGTTCTTTACCGTCAATATTTGAGCACCCCGCTGTTTTACCAAATACAGAGTTACTATTTAAGCATTCAACAACATCATTGCCTGACTCTCAGACTCTAAAAGGCTTGTCAGGGCCTCATGGGAGCGTGAGAGCTGTAGTTGAATGCTAAACAAGATGATCTGAGATGCAACTTAATTTCATGGCTTTTGAGGTTGTTCACCACTGTCATCAAGACTGAGAGTCACAAATGGTCTTTTAGTTATTTGAAAAGTGAATGTATTTCTCGAGGGGTACTCAGTAAGCAGATATAATAAAATGGTGCTGTGAGGAGGATTGCAGAGGATTCAAGCTGATCAATGAAGCAGAAGCTTGCTATTCCACATGTACGCCTATTGTAAATATAGAAATGACTCGGGGGGGTCCTGCAAACTGTACTGCTACTTCAGCTACTGATGGAGCAGCAGTAGGAAGCTCATAAGAGTCATCTCCAATAAAAAAAAAAAAAAAAAATTAAATAAAGCTCTTTTGAGTCTTCTCAACCCTGAAACTTCTGAAGTGATCAACAACTCGAAGCCTTTCATAAACATGTTTTCCATTTGCTGTTGCTGTTCTTGCGCATGCAGGATTCCCTCAGGACATTTTCCTCCGCCACGGTCCAGGGAGAGGATTCCCAATAACATCTCAGTGCTTAAAAGTTAATGATGCAAAGCAAAACGCGGTCTTAAATGCTTCTGGGCGGCCCATTTCATCTATGTGGCCATTAATCTGCTGTACATTCATCCCGATCCTGACATGACTGAGGACGACCTCTTAATTAACACATCATGCCCAGCTGACGCTGCGGGACATCTCTCCTGCTGCCCAAATCTGGAGCTCTGTACTCAGGAAAGCATGCATCTGCCAAATCAACTATTTTGACAGCAGTGTCAGAGTTAGTCCGAGCAGATAAAGCCGCATCACAGGGAATCTGATCCTGCCCCTGGCTACTCAGCCTCAACCAAATTGGTAACCTTAAACGAAAATAAATCTTTGCAGAGCACCAGATTACGTTTATCTTCATGGGGATGAAATAGAGCGTGGAGAGGAAGCGAGAGGAAGAGGGCATAGAGAGTTTAGGGAGCAGCAGGAATAACGTGGGCAGACTTGAAATGATGTGCAGGTACGCCACAGTTCTAAGTCACAGATTGGTGCAGAAAAAGCCAGAATGCATCCCTTTTTTAGTCTCATCCCATCGTCCATCCTTTCAAATTTTTTTTGCAGACAAACCACCAAAGTGGGTTTTCAGCATCAATGCAGAGATCTCAAGCTTTCAGTGTCAAACAGACAAGTGTCATAGAGAGATGAGTGAATAAGGCCACTGAGGTAGTGCTGAAGTTGTACAGTGAAAAAAAACAATGTCAAGGATGAAGTGGCTATTTTTGCAGAAAAAACATATATTGTTCTACAGTGTGTACATTAGTAAGAAAAGGGATTATTTACTGTTGGACTTCTAGAGATGTTCCTTGAATGGATGACAGTGCAACATCTGACCTACACTTTGGATAAAGGTTATATCCATGTGTGTTTAGAAGAGTCTTATTTCTATAACATTTTTAAATACCTGAAGCAAATAGTACGACTGAGGCATCGTTACCAACCAGGCAAATTACAGGCAATTCTCCACAAAGGTGCAGGCTAATTCAGCCTTTATTTCCCTTTATGGGAAATGCATTGTGAAGTACAACGTCATCTTCTAAAGACTTTAAAAGAACACTTAGGGGGAAATGCTTGTTAATTTTCTGACATAAAGCTACCATAGAAAAGTGATGTCGCATGTTGCTGTAAAAAATTTCTATGACTGCTCATGGAACCTAAAAATAATTAGATTATTTAAGAAATAAACAGATTAATCCATAATAAAAATAATAATCAGTTGCTAATCATGAGTCGCCTGTCGTCGTGCTTTAATTTCTGATGGTAAAGTCGTGGCTCTGTCTTTCTACCTGGACTGCCTGTCTTTTCAATGCAATTAAATCATTTTAATCTCATTTTGATGTTAAATTAGCACAAAAATCAGCCACTCACTGATAGTCATTGTTCCGTCCACATAACTATAACTATTTCAGGTTTATCTGTTAAAGACACCACTGAGCTGAGTCACTCTTATACATCTCTATGTGCTGCTAATGAATACATTAAGAATAAAATGGAGCTAATTTTAACCTAAATTAAATTCCATTTGCCCCAAGCTCCCTTGGGAGTTTTTCAGCGGCCCTCGGCACTCTGTGGAGCCCAGTTTGGGCCCCAATCTCTTACCTAATTTACTCAATTGCAGTCATTTTCCTCATATTGTTCCAACTTTATTGTCGATTTGTGTTATTAATTTCACCGTCTAAGTGCATAGCAAGGATCCAGTGAGTCTCGCCGGGGTAAATATTAGACACTGGCCTTTTGCCAGCAGCATTTTAATACAATAAATAAAATCTGGTTGATCATCACTACAACAATAAACATCTGTTCCACTGGTGTGATTCATTTGCAGTGTGACAGTGAGGCTTTCTGAGACAGCGTGTGTGGGGGCTGCATATAAACAGGACAAAAAGCAAAATGAAGTCAGAAATAATGAATCTAAGTAAGCAGAAATAAATGAGTGCAAAAAATAAATGAGTGCAGGATGTAATGTGTCCTTTAACTCTTTCTCACCACTGCCTCCCTCTCTCCCTTCCTCCTTATTTCCCTCCCCTCCTCTCTCTCTCTCTCTCTCTCTCTCTCATTTCCATTCAGTGTGTTGAAGCAGCAGCAGCGACAGCAGCAGTCTTGTATGTGGATCCTTGGCTAGAGGACATCAGCATCAGCACCGGGAGGAGGATACATCCCAGAGCCGAACTGCCCCCCCCCTCCACCCTCCCTCCTCCGAGCATCATCATGGTCGCTGTGGGAGCCGTCGCTTGCCTGACCCTGCTGGTGGGCTTCTCTCTCCAGGTGGACGTGAAAAGTGGGAAAGAGGCAGGAAAAGCTGGGAATTTCATGGAAGATGAGCAATGGCTGTCAACCATCTCCCAGTACAGCCGGAAAATCAAACACTGGAATCGCTTCAGAGACGTGAGTTGTGTGTTGTTTTTATTTATTTATTTATTTATTTATTTATTTTTATTTTTATTTTTATTTTTATTTGTGTGTGTGTGTGTGTGTAATTTTAAACGCTTGTTGTCCTGTGTCTGCTGTTGGAGATGCTGCTGCCTGTGGAGACTAATCGTTGTCTCCACAGGCAGCATGTTTTCTCAGGTGATTTTGCGCACAGTGAACTGTCGCTCTGAAGTGCGCATAGATGCAATATTAGCAGTTTGGGTACTAGATATACTTTATGTATATATGCCGATATTGAAAAAATAAGACAGGATAGTGTGTTTAAAGATCTTTGGGAGCTTATGGATCGATGCGCGTGCGCGTGAACGCGTGAACGGCACTTAATGAAATGTTGGATAAACCCACATTTTCTTTCATTTTGTCAAGGTGGCTTATTTTGTGGTGTGATGGTGTGATATTTCATGAAATGACAACTCCTGGATTGGTAGACACTTGGCTACTATTGTACAATGTAATTTTATAGTATTGTGTCTTCGGAGCTTCTTATATGAGAGTGAATAAAATACAGCTCAAAGGGAACTCTATGACATTAGTCCAAAAGCTATTTCCAAGCTCTTTCTGAATAACTGTGATTCTCTGAACATTGTATGTATTCGCTGATCAATACTCACCGGTCTGCCAGAGATATTTCATTCATAAAGTTACAAACAGTATGAAACTTCCACAGCTGAAATGATTCATTCAATAGTTAATTGACAGAAAATTGATTTATAAAAAAAAAAAGAGCCAACATTTATTTCTGCTTCCTTTCCTTTCTCTTCCTCTCTTACTGTCACACAGTAAAATGTCTGTTTTCGGTTAATCCACAGACGTAATTACCTGATAAATCAAGTTTCTGCCAAATCCTGTAAATCCAGAATAACCATGAAGCGTTCCTGCTCATTAATTTCCCACAAAAGCGTCATCCAAACACAGATATTTCAGGAATAGCTTCATCATTGCATACAGATACCAAACTGGTCTGCACCAATCCAGGTCTAACAGGAAGTTCTTGCTCAGGATGAGACAGATCTACGGTTGTTTGTTTAATGTTGGTGACTGATGATGGAGTTCTTGTTTTAACAGAGTGAACTGATGATGGCCAGAGGTCCGTCAGGCTTTATGTCACACTTTCACTGCTCTCAGTTGTTTCAAGTGAGCTTGTGGGGAGCATTTTAACGTATTATTTGGATATTTGTAGGTTCTTTGTTACAACAGGCTAAAACACAAGGATCCTATCTTGGACAATAAAATTGAAGTTGAGTTGACTTTACAGATTTTCTGGTGTTTTTACTGGGAATACAGAATTTGTTTAATAGATTTCTATGTATGTAGTAGTAAAATCTGTATGGTGAATTAATTTTGTTCATTCAATTTCATTTCATGGCATGCGAGGCCATATCACGCAAACTTAGCCTGGTTCAAAAGTCTATTACCTTTATCTGGTCATTGCCTAAATAGTCAGAACAAACATCAGAGGTGAAGTAATAAAAGAAAGGAAATATGCACACTAATATACAGCTCAGTTACCAGTTTATTACCCAGTGAAAAGAAAAGTAATGCAGTTTAATACAACAACCTTGCAATAATTCCTATCTCCATGAAGGTTGTAATGGGATTGAAACTGTTTTAAAGTGGTGTTGTTTCAACTTTACGGTCATTTTGGAGCCTGATACTGATGGTGTTGTTGGAATGTATTGTGTTATTCTGAGGGTGGACTAATCCACCCTCACTGATACATGTGGGGAAGTAGATTTTATGTTGCCCAGCCCTGCCTTTCACTTTCTTCCATCAGCATTCTAAACATAGCCAGCCAGGGGATACGTGGGTGAATGGGAGACCGTGAGAACATTAAGGGTTTACAAAGCTGGGTGTTTTACATTGATACAGTTGTGACGGCGCTTTGATAGCAAAAGACAGGCAACATGGCATGAATTAGGATTACTGGCACCTCTGAGGAGGAGTCAGTTAGCAGCCCACATCCAAGCTTCTAGTTTGACAACCGGACAGTTATTTGATCTCACAGCTCATAAATATCACCTCGGAGAGATATTCTTATCAATGTCAGCCAGTCGGTTGGTGCATTTCCTCTGACCATGGTGGTGGGTGTCATGCAGGAATGTGTTCGGCAGCCCAGGTTCTCCGAGGACACTGAACAACCATGAGAGAGAATTTCTAAGTGAATTGCAAATTTTTGCTATCATGCAAATGTATTTATTATATTATGTTTTTGGAGTGGTTTACATGGCCAGTCTGATTGTATCAATGTGGGATTAGCATCCACAATTGTCATGAGAAGGTTTGTTGGAGTTCTGTAGAGGCTGGTTGCTGGATGTGTCGTCTGTTTGTATTCAGCCTTGTACAGAATGTAAATTTGATGTATGCAAATATTTGAGGAGAGCTTGAGGTCCCTATGTGGGAAAAAAAAAAAAGAAAACATTGACTGATGCGGTGGCATAAGTGCTGTCGTTAGTAGTTGGAAAGATGTTGGTGACTTTGGGGGCCCGCAGCTGATCTAGGGCCACTAACAAAGTAGAATTATAACCATGAATGCAATGAGTTTATGGTAGATGTGTCTACAGGGCTGCAATTAAATAATTGTAATTGCTTAGAACAGTAAAACAATATTTGAGATGTTATTTTTTCTTAATAAACAACTTAATCAATATGTTATTCAATGGCTCAGTCAAAAAATTCTTTGGTTGATTGCCTTATTGATTAATGTAGCTTCTTATTGTTCAAGCACCACGACAATCCAACCCTTTATTTTTTTTGCTTTTTGTTCTTTTACAAGCCTAATTAGGCTTTTCTGCCACTAATCATTACAGAAAGTCTCGTAAATGCAGAAGTGAATGAATCTGTTGAGCACTTTCATTAAATTTTTCTTCAAAGTTATAAAAGCGTGAAGGAAGAAGTCACAGTTAGGCTGTACAACCGCTGTGTTAAAGTGTCCGTTTGGTGGCGTTAACGTCAAGACCCTCTCAAAGCTTCGGCATTATTATTCAGACTAAAAATTCAACTAACTACAGGATTCAAGAGAAGTAATAACTACAAGAGTTTGAGGCTTTTTGGAACAGGTTTATAAATGGAACAGAAGTACAAACCAGATGGGGAAAATGATCAAATAACAAATTATATGAAAAAAAATATAATAAAAATGATGGAAAAGGACAGCTTGGCAACAACTGGTGTCACTGTGATATATGGTCTCATTTTCAACATCTGGTCCATTCTTGTTTAATGGAATTGGTGCAAAACATACAGTAAACTCATGACAGTCCCCTTACTAAAGAAGAGACATTTAGTTCTATTAAATGTTAAGCTTTTACTTATTCAAGGAAATATATTAATTAGCTTTTTTGAAGTAAGTGAACTGTCAAGGTTGTCATGTCTGTGAATGTGAATGGTATCTAGTACGTTGTCTACCTTTCAGTAAATAAACAAGTAAAATTTTTAAGATATTTTATTTCTCCGTGTTGCTCTGGTTTGACAGAAGATCACACACGATGCTCAGGAGTGGTTAGCAGCAGTGCGACTTCAAACACAAGGCTTTACTTGCGTAGGAAATTATTTTGTCCTGCTTTGTCCTGCTTGTCCGTATGAATATCGTCAAGAACTCACGGCGATTGTTGAAGCACAGCTCATGATGAGATGTGATACTGTGGAGAGACAGACAGCCAAATTGGCTTGGCTCTGCACAGACAGGGCTATTCTCTGTTGTACCGGGCAGTGAGATACAACATCTGAAATGTGACATGGGTTTTATTTGTTTACAAGCTGTCTTGGCAAGCAGGTGGTGTGAAAACAGCAAACAGGAATATTCATACTAAATCTAAATAGAGCACAGAAAAAAAAACCAAAACACCATGTGGGCACACACAGTCATGGTGGTTATATTGCTCTGACTGGTGTGTAAATTGGACCACTGTACATATACGATTATCCTGCATGGGGACATAATGAGGAAATGCTGGAAGGAAGAACAATAAATCCAACAGCTGCAGAGGCAGGGGGTGTCAGGATAATCCACAGCAGGTTATAGGGTGTTATACAAGCTCCATTATGACCGGCCTCAATGTTCAAGCTAAACTGCAAATGTCAAAGACGTCAACAGTTCTCCCACACACCATTTATCCAGGCCAAGAGGTTACATCCATCTAGTTTAGGTGTAATTACTGGATTGTGTCTCCACAAATCTACTGATCAGTTTGAAAAGTTCTTTGACAACTTGATGCTCTTTTGTGTGTGTGTGCATGTTTACAATCCCAACATCCACTTTGCATTCTAGTGTGTTCGGGTGGATCTGCTCGGTAGGAGCTCACCCCACTGCAAATGTGAACAATAACAATACTGTGCTGTTCATTCACAGCCAGTCTCCCATCTCTCTGAGCTGTGCAAAGAGGGCAGCCATTAAGGAGCTTTGGAGCCTTTCAGCCAACCACAGAGGGCTGTTTAAGGTTTGCACCTGCTGGACTGCCAGCTACATTTTTAATGAGGGAAAATTACCACCTTTTTTTTTTTTTTTCCTTGAAAATGGCACCTCAGCTCCATTGGTTGTTAAAATTAGCACATAGTGAGGCAAAAATACGAGTGACCATTAGCCTATTGGTGATTACAATTTAATTTGATTTAGGACAGTGATAAATGCCGTAATTAGATAACAATGAGTTGTTCTTTAATTTAACCAAAGTCTCTGAGTGTGCTTAAATCTGCATCCTCAATATCCTCAGTGAGGAATGTTTGAAAAAAAAAGAAGAGGAAATGATTCTAATGTTTCCTATATGGTACGCATATAAGATTCAGGGCTGCAGCTAATATTTCTTTTTAATCATAACTGATCCATTGATTATTTTCTAATTATAACATATATATATACACTTTAGCTGGCATCATACACATAAGGACATTAGCATTAATGAGTGACATGATGATTCTTCCAGACATACATCAGTCATTTTTGTTGCTCTTTGTGAAATGATGGCAGTGACCTGGTCGCTGATCTTACTTCAGCTTAGCTCCTCTCTGAGTCTCTTTAATGTTAAACGCAAGACCACAGTTCACTCTGTTTCCTGCAGGTGAGCAGTGAAGGTGATGCTGGAGCATCCTAAGTGACACTGAGCTCCCTTACTTGGCTCAAAGTCACACTGCCTGCTGTGGCTTTTTCTGCTCCTGACTTCAACGTCAGCCATTTATTGGCCTCTCACAGGATTTATGCTCCAGGGCTAACAGCCAGTGTAATTATGCATTTGAAAAATTGGAAAAATTTGGGCAAGACGAAAATATCAAATTGTCAAAAATGTGAAAATGAAGCCTTGTTTCAATTCAAAGAGTTGGTGCAGGGGTTGAAAATTAAGAGGACAATAACCATAACAGTTAAATGAGCCATTTGTTATCTGCATTTCCTCTGCCGTGTGAATCCGACGATCAACCTATCAAATCAACTATCTGTGGAGATCTGCTCTTTGCACACTAATGAGAGCAAAATGGCAGAAGAGGTGGAAAGAGACGCTCTCTTGCTTCCTGTCATTACCATGTACATCTTTCACTGGAAGTAAAAGTTTGAGGGGGCTTTCTGTGAGTATTTGGACTATTCAGATACAACTAACAGTGGAAACTGAGAAGAAAGGGGAACCTGCTGGCTTCCTAACACAAGCGTGGGTGACTCTTAATAGAGTGGAGAGGCTGTTTTGTATTGTTGCTCCTATGGAAAAGCTGGATACCATTTTATGGTCTGCTAAAAAAAAAAGCAAACCAGACACAGAAAAAATCTCTACAACTGCCTTGAACAGCTGGAAAGGTTTTTATCGGCAAAGCCATGTTTTCACAGCCCACAGAATCTCTTTCCCTTGGCTGGGGACGAGGACACTACTTATTGTGATAGGACAGTACATGTGGATTAATGTGTTTCATAACGGAGCCTGGCTGCACCTTTTACATCAGTGTATTAACACACTCCAGCAGCAGTGTGAGTTGCTGAAATGTCGAGCTGAATAATTAGCTGTTCCAAGGTTCTTCTTCTGGCACTATTGTTCATGCATTATTTATAGTGGCATCTGCCTGAGAGTTGTCTCTGTACTAGTGAAGCTCCTCTATGCCTTGCTGCAGGCAGGGTGATAAATGCTACCACTCTGTTGGTGTGTCTGTCTTCATTCATGGCTGGCATGAAGGCACACCCAACACTTTGACGATGATCCAAGTTTTTAACAACAACAAAAAAAATCTCAATTGCTCTCTATTATGGTCAGCAGTCAATAATAGAAACTCATAGTTGGCAAGGTTTTTAATTTTTGCAGAGCTTCTGCCAGTTTGGTTGCAAAACTTTCATTCATTCATTTAATAACATTTTATTTTTAAAATTAAAAGTCTACAGCTATAGTAGCAGCTCCATGGAGATGTTATTAGCACAGTAGTTCTTTGAGGGAAATACTAATATCAGTATGCTGTCATGCTCTTTAGCACTAATACTGATATCATCAATGGCTGATTGTTTTGCATTTATTCTTTTCCCAACTGCCGAGATTTAGATGTACTAAAACAGGCTGAGGTTCCTCCCTTAGAAATGTATTTTACGAGCTGGTAAAATAAAGTGTAATATATTAATACTGATGTGATGTAGTAATAAATACACCAGTGTTTACAGACCGTTGGAAATTCATCTGCCACTCAACTACAATGACATTCCTGTTTGTTTATCTCCAATGACCTTTATTGTTATCGCTCACAGGCACGAGGCTGAAACGTCCATCTACTCTTGACTGGGTAAACACTTTAGAAATGGTTTCACCTGGTGTTATATCTCTCCCGAAAAGATGCAGTCATGGGACCCATTTTGGAAATTATTATACCCCCCCTCCCCAAAAAAAAAGAAAACCATTGCAATGCATAAATTAGCCAGGTGGAAATATATTGAGGCTGTTGAAATGATCTGTTCTGAATATATTCAGCTTTGCTTCAGGTGTTTATTTGTTATTTTTGATGGATATGTGTTTGTGTTTACTGTTATTGTTAAGAATTGTCTGGGACTGAGCTCTACTAAATACATGGCCTGAGCAAACACAGTCCTATCACTTATGTTTGGTAACAATAGGGGTAATAATGCTCGGTGCACAGGTTCAACTTGGCATTGATATATTCTTTGCTTCAGGCCACAAATCACTGTGTAGAAACAGCAGGGCAAGCACTGTACAATTAGACCAGGGAGCTACAAAAACTTGGAGGACATGCTCTTGCCTGGGGATAATCAGCCTCTTTTACTGTCTACATGCTCCATTCAATGCTGGACGGGATGGGCACCTGTTCCTTTTTGCTCCGACTGTCCCAGAGCTGCATATGGAAGATGACAGGCAGCTGAGCCTTGTGTCGCGGTCAGAGCGACAGGGAGATTTCAAGGGCACATTTAGAGGGGACTGAGTTCCTGTCTGTGCACAAGCTGTTTTTAACACTTGTGACATGCGGTGGATATATTTGTTTGTCTGCTTGTGTGTGTAGGAGAGAGACAGAGGCTGTTAATTTGTTGAGTTCGCAGGATAATGGATACACAATACAAAGTCATATCAAGATGACCTTAGTCAAGCAAATCGTATAGCAGGGATAGGCCGTAGAGCTAAAATGCTAATAGCTTTTTTTCTCAGTTGAACGAACCTGACAGAATCTCATTTGTGTGTGAAGTAGTCCTTCCTAAAGCCATAAAGTGACATCTCAGTGTGGCTCCCTGTTTTACTGTAATATTCCGCTGCCACAGCAGGAGATTAGCATTATCAGCAGCCACAACAACCCAATTTGTTCTCATTGCCATGGCAGACGGGGGGAATTAAATGTAATCAGCCAGCTAGCATATTTAACTTAGCTACCCCTGTGAGTGTCTCATTCAGATCCCTGCGGCATTTTAACTGGGATGGTTATCATCATTATCTTCTCTTAACCATGCTGCTGATTTCTAAACTTGTGTCTGACAGTTGCAAAAAGAGCTGTATAACGCCAGTGGATTTGTTATTGGACCTTAATTGATTTAAATAGCAGGCATCACTGTTAAAAAATGAGCAAACTCCAAAGAAAATATAGTAATCACAGCACAAACAGAAGGTGGTAAAATGATATCATAATCACAAATTTTGGAGGTCTGCTGAACACAAATGCTGGCAGAGGACTGCAATGTGGCCAAACAGATGCAAAGCCTTTTACTACAACAAAAAAATCTCCATGCAAGACTTTTTGGTCACTGAACAGTTGGTAAAATGAAAAGGCTGGTATTATTTTTTTATTTTTATGATTGTCAGCAAATGCAATTAAAAACTTCAATACAAATCTACAATACATAAGTCTGCCCCTCAATACTTTGTAATTTTTCAACCCTCTCTGCAGAACTCATCTCAGTTTCTACCGAAGGCAATAATCCTTTAAAAAAGAAAAAGAAAAAATATACTCAGTTTAAAAAGAGCCTCAGTAATTTCCTCAAACAGCTGGGTATCTTAGATTATAGCAAACTGAGTCAAACAAGAGTTAAAATTAAATTTGTTGGGCATTATTTTCATCAGTCCATTCATTCGGTGCTCCAGAGATACTTTGCAGACTTCTGAGGCTTGCTCGTCCCTGATATGTTTGTTTTCCTACCATTCTTTTGCTCATTGATGGCCATTTCAGTGAACAATGCACAATCTATCAATCCGAGCTTTGTAGGTGAAATCAATACTGTGGATGTTCACTGTCCTGCATTGCTAGATAGCCACCCATCCTCAAAAAATTGTTTCTGTAAAAATGGAAGAACAACGGTAACCATTTCTTCGTCATTTCTCTCCATCAGCATACTACATAGACTGCCCAAAAAATATTTTAAAGAAAGGATGGTCAAACATTCAATAAATCAGAAAAGAGATGATTGAGTATATCTTTCCATCCCTTTCAATAGCAACTCACTGTAGCCTCCAGTCAGCCCAGAATCATGTATCATACTCTCATCTCTTCTCAAGCGATATCCTCCCAGCAAGAAAGCATGTTCGGTGGCGGAGAAAATACAATCAGCTGCCTTCATGACACCACAGCACACCTTATTAATGTTTTCAGCTGGGTAAACCAAACCCTCATTAAAAATGAAGTCAATATACCAAACCAAATACTACACCGCTGTACCAGCAACCTGATATATAATGAAAGTATAATAAATTCAGTGCTTCACTTGTGCAATCTTTTCCTTTTTAAAGTTTCCTTTCATTAGATACACTTTTAAGAGAAACAGACATGAATCTGCCTATCAGAAAACCACTTCATGAAGATGGCTTGGATTTTAAGTAGCAAAAGCTTTTATTGTCCACAGACACAAAGTCAGCTTGTTAGAATATAATTTATTTTCTCAGCCTTCACCACATTCAGTATTGATTTAAGTTTCCCGAGTTAGATAAATATCCCAATACCAAACAAGATTTAAGCTTACTCTTGTATTCACGTATGCTGATAAGTTTTTGTGTTTGCGGACCAATATTGATGAGTCTAGCTACTCCAATTTGAAAATAGAAAACTGGTTTCAGGTATTTCTTTTGTTATGGTAGAGCCAAATGCTTCTGCTTGTCTTATTATGGGTTTTTTTGTTCTGCTAATATTGTATGCAGCAGTAGCATGGCTCAGCAGAGTAAAGGAGGCCTGCATAAGCTGCAAGCTCCCTGCGGCATCTCTAAGGAGCTCAACCTGAAGGCTGGCCTCTTCTCGTTTTGCTTCTTTGTTTTGCAAATGGGTGGTGGTGGTTGGAAAGGGGAGGTTGCCGCAGACTATCTGCCGTTCCAGGGTTCTGCTTGGCTCAGCAGCTGGGTCCAACAGAATCCATTTTTCTGCATCCGATCCATCTTCCTCCTCTCCAATTACTGCATCTCAGACCATGCAATGACTTGATTCCACTATTGAGTCTGCTGTAGGAAAACGAGTGTGGCCACCGTTTCATGTGCTAATTCATCAGGGATTTGGGCACCACAGCTGAAGGGCTCCAGAAAATGGAAAAGGTTCATCCCTGTGATGCAACTTCCTGAAATGTAGTTTAATTAGCCAATGGCAGGAGCTCCGAAAAACGCCCCTAATCAGAAGGTCTTAATTTTGTAAGACTCTTGTCTGAGCTTGACGATCCTTTGACGTCACATAGCCCGGCCTATAATTTGATTAAAATTGTCAGTTTGTTTGATAATCTCCATCTGAAGGCAAGCCCCCCCCACCCGCCCCCTTTCCTCATTCAGATTGATTGTTTCTGCATTTAAGCGGAGTGCTAGTTTCAGATGGATGCACGCTTGACAGTGGGCTACTTTGTGGCTTGGGAAGAGAGACGTGCCCTTCAGTGTGCAGAGATGGCTGCAGGTTGTGCTCCGTACTGTACTGCAGTGCAGGCAGGCGTCTTACCTTGTGAAACAACAAATGCGTCCTTCGCCTGCAGGCCCTCGAGCAATCTGGCTCAGATGATCAATTTGATCCAGCTCTGTGTAGCTGGGCTGCGACTTAATCCCATAATGCTCTGGTGTTTTGTTGCAATCGCGACACCTCCGTTTTTCTCAGTGTGTTTCTTATTTTTATCTTTTGAGTGTGATGAAAATTCTCAGGCTTTCATATATATGGCATGTAATCACACTTAACAGTTTGTAAAACAACAATAGATTATATTAATGTGTGCCAGAGCAAATATGCTGCAGGGATTTTAGACACACTTTAATCAGTAAACCAAGGAATTGTTTGTCATCGGGGTAACATTAGTTGGTATGTTGAAATGTGAAAATATTTCTGTAATTGTTTCTGTGTGACGACTACTTCATGAAAACGCAGTGTTTTGCCACTCTAAAGCCGGCATACCCGGAGCCCAAAGACACACAGTGTCGATTTGGAACACTAATGCATTTCTAAGTGGTTCAATCTGTGGGTCTGCGCCATTAGTGTCTCTCCCATTTCTGCGTCGTTTTCAAAGGCAGCATGGTACAAACGGAGTGAGACATTACCTCCACCACTCAGCCCCCAGCATGCTGAATCGGGGCGCCATAATGACCCGGCAAAGACAAGATGGATTCCCGCTGCTCCCTGGTAACTACAGACAGACAGAGGGTGGAATGTAGATTCACGACAGCCTCCACCTGCGTGCCCTTTTTGAAGCCATTTAAAGTAGGGAGACATAATTTGGCTTCATTAATCTGGCAAGGTGCAACACTGTGCAAATGACAGCTGAGGGAATGATGATCTGACAGCGTCCTGCCAGTCAGAGAGGCAGATACACTTCAGTGATCTGACACTGCACAGCCCGGAGCAGAGCAATCGGCCAAGGAAAGCCTCTCGCAGGTCTCCCTGCTTTACAGACATGACCTGGATAACCACTCTATCCATCAGTCTGTGTTTATCTAGTCACAACCAAAGTAAACAACTTCATGAAGCTGACTAAATGACAACCGGAGGAAATTCAAAATGTCCACATCATCATTTAACCTCTATCTTATATCCTGCTGTTTAAGTTATATCTTCACTGCAAATATCATATTCAGAATATCAATAAGGACTAATGTGGAGGATGAAGCACGCAGTTGTTACCCAGAAGGAGAGGGGGTTTGTTTGGAAAGTACAGCCTCTGTATGAGTTGGGGAATGTGGGTTTTTCAAGTAAATTCTAACACTTGCTAGAGAAATGAATCTGGAGACAAACAATAAAGAGCAGAGACAGATAAACGTGCTGAATAATAGCCAGGATTTGTTGAGATAACGTCCCGGCTGACAGCATCACTTTGTATAATCGCTGGATTGATTGTGTTGCTGTTGCATCTCTTAGAAACAAGCTCACTTAAAGTTGGTATACACACTTATAATATAAATATGGTTTCATGTACACAATTAATTTCTGAGTCTAAGCTGTTTGTGTCAAATAGGCTTTTACAGTTTGGAAGCCAGTTTGTGGGAAATAGTTTAGAACGTTTTGTTGTGAAAGAAGTTTGTAAAGGATTAGATAAATAGAACACAGAAAGCATCTTCTCCACCTGACATTTCAGGAATTTCAAGTATAACATTTTTTTAAATGTTTATGTCGCTGCTATGATTTCATCTAGATGCTTCAGCAGTAAGCTAATTATAATATCTTATGTTCTAAATTTACACCAAATTTAGCTTTTCTTCATGTTTTAAAAAGTAAAACATACACTTTGTTGTGTTTACACTTAGACCTTTCACAAGTTAAACAGTTTAGATATAACAGTTTGTTGAGACAGGTAACCTGGCTTCATGCAATGGTAACAAAATCCACCCCAAGGCTCCACTAACCTTCACTAATCAAAACTTTTCTCTCTTTCTTTTGTGTAATCTGTATAAAAATGAGCAAATTGGGCTAAAATAAGCTAACCATCTGCTGAGAGTAGCTTTATATTTACTATATATAGCCCATAGCCAACCTATTCATCAGAACAGACTGTTTGGATAAAGTATCTGCAGAAAATCAGTCAACAACAAAATAGGATCTCGGTGAATTAGATAAGGAAATATGATGTTTTGTGGTCAGAGAGGAGCTTATCATCCTTTCAGCTGCGGATGAAGTGATAAATGTATAATATTTATGTGTGTGCAGGGTTGTTTGTGCATATGGAGGTTTTGTAAAATGCACCATATTTATTTAATATCAAACATTCTCCAGTACATTCTGTTTCAGCAGACGGGGATTGAAGGCATTTGTGTTTATATATCTGTGTGTATGTGTGTGTTTGTGTGGGGTAATGAGTTGTAGCCCATGTGTGTAAGTGTCCTTTAGCACCCAGACTGTACCGACCCTCTCACATTACAGGGACAGATGAGCTGCAGTGATAGAGTGAGCGGGGCTGCTTGCACGTGATGGATCATTGCAGCAGGGCGAGGTGATGCAGATTTTCACCGTGACATTTCTTTTACTCTGGCACTGGCATTTCTCCGATGAGCTGAAGTGAGGTCGTGCTCCGGCAGCTCTCAGTATGAACATTCGGAGCCTGTGAGCTCCTCTCCTCAGCATTTCTGCTTGAGGTTTTTTATTTTTTTATTCTCAATCTGCTCTCTTGAGATGGATACACCTTTCATTTTTAGATCACTGCTTCATTTGTATTCTCGGTTGGAGGTGCCAAGGATGCAGGGTGTTGCTTGTGAATTGCACTTGACCTGTAACATTTAAGCTGTGGCTAAACACATAAACACACATGTTTTTCAAATACAAATTACGCAACCCTGAGAACCTGATAATTCTGATACTAATCCAGTTTTTAATTTTTTCTTCTCCTGTGTTCTGTCCCCACTAAAGACATGATGCGTGATGAATTTTAAGATACTGAAATCACAGAGATTAATGCTTAACTGATTCAGTCATGGGGTCAGATACACATTCAATCCTTTTCTAAGTTGCACCGATTCAGAGGAAGAAATGTTGCTTT
Source organism: Remorina albescens (assembly GCA_034769265.1). Lineage (NCBI taxonomy): Eukaryota > Metazoa > Chordata > Actinopteri > Carangiformes > Echeneidae > Remorina > Remorina albescens. Next base: position 6,192,376 of record CM068480.1, read on the forward strand.
GGCAGCAAGTAACAAGGCCTTGTATTGAGATGTTTTCAAAAGCGGATGGCGGCCGGTCATCCATCAAAATAAATCACATGATTCTGTCGGCCTGTTCACACACTCTCTGGAGGGAGTTTCTGACACCTCCACAGACACCATCTAACCATCTAATGTTTTAGAGCAAAACTTTTCCTGTGAACACATTTCTTTATTATCTTTCCTTAACCACCATCTCTTTCTTCTCTTGGCCATCCTAGAGAGGTCATGGGCAGAAGTGGTGAAGGGCTTAATTTATCTGAAGGTTTATAAAACTGGTTTGGCTCAGACCACGACACCAGCTTGATGCCCTTAAGGTGTAATTTTTCATATTTTAATCTGGTATCCAGTCCAGTGTTTTAATTCCTTTAGCAGCAATGCGCTTGGGCAGTACTGACTAGCTGACATATAAAAACAGCTATATCCTGTCTAAGAATCTGACAATCAGCGAAACGTTTCATGACACAAAAGTTCAGTTTACCCCCGTGGCTGTCCTGCAGAGCCACAACGTGTTTGAGCATTTGGGTGTCACTGGAGACGGGTGGGCATGGGTAATGTTGGGGGGTTAGGAGGTTCAGGATTATATGCGGTATTTATGTCCCGGCAGACAGGGTTTGGTTGAGGTGAGAAGTTAACTCAGAGAAGCGCAGTCAGGCTTGCAGCCAAATGCTGTCAGCCTAGTACCAGCAAGCAATCCGGGAGGTGCAGTTGCAGCATCTGGATAGTCAAGCTCCATTAGCCTCCTGGCTCTGTTTTACACCAGCTGCATTACAGCCTTGTTGACAAACGGCAGAAGAGGTGGCATGTGTGATATGAATCACCCAACTCAGGGGACCTCCACCATGAATATCATACCCCCTTGTTCCCTGATCTTTCCAACCTTCCCTTCCCTTCCCTCTCGTCTGGGCCTCGCTGTTGTGAAGTGTGGCAGCAGCCTGGCTGGAATTCAGTGGGACAGCACTAGTTCTCAACCTTGGTGAAGGACTAAATGGAGCCTCGGTCTGGTGTCCTTGCTGTCACACTGCTGCCGGGGGAAGATAAGCAATCCGCTCTTTAGGACACGCTGCAGGGCCTACTTTGGTCCCTGTAGCCCTGTGAGCTGGGCAGTTCCAGAAATGCTGTGAATAATGAATTAAAAAATCATTACATCTGGTGTGTAACGAGCTTGAGTTGTATCTCTGATGATATTCAGTGTAATAGCTATAGCATTTATAATCCCATCTAAGGATGCGCATCAGAAGAGGGAAAAGTAAAGTAATTCAGCAGTGGAGAGGTGTTTTTTTTCTCCTTCTTCCTCTCACACAACTCATCACAGTCATCCGGCTGAATATGAGTATTTTTTTTTGAGAGAGTGCCATTAGCCCTCGTGTATCTGGACATTTTTGTAGCTTCAGAAAATATATTTACCTCTACAAAACAGTCTCTGAGGTGAAATCTCGAGTCCTGCTGTGGTTCGGTGACGAATTCTCCCTTTAGCCTTTTAAAACCTTCCTCTGGCTTTTTCGGCTTTGCTCTTGTGTGGCCTGTAAATTCCTCATAGTGATTTATTAAGATGCTGTCACAGCACTGTTAAGTAGACAGGTGCGGCCGTGTATGTGTGTGTCTGTGTCTGTGTGTGTGTAAGAATTAGGTTTATTTACTGGGTTGAGTTGCTGAAATAAACCATGCAGTGCTATAATTCTCTCAAACACACCAGAGCATTGAATGATGACACACACAGGGAGAGGCTGTGTGGTGGGTATTGATGTGTAATGCCCTTGGACCAAAGCCAAGACGATGAAATGGAATGAAAGGAAAGTAGTCACTCTCCTGTTAACTCAAGGTTGTACTTTACAGGAGGTATTCTGTCTGTGTTGTCCATGCTACGCTTAGTAAAAGTGCTCTATGTGTCTGCTTTTGCAACTATAAAAAAAACCCCAACAACATCTAAATCACATCTCCCTGCTGGCTACGAAGATCCCCACCAATTTGCCTGTATTTTTCGAGGCTGATGTGTCGGGTCATGGTTCATCCACAACTTCTGAGCTGGTGGGAGGCTGGCTGCTTGGCTTTTGATTGTAAACACAGCCAGAGAATGAGCCCTTAGTGACTGGGACCCCTGCCAGCTCATAGAAGTGGCAGCTGATCATCCTCAGTTAATAGGCGCTCATAATCCTCTGTGACTGTCTTAGTTGTCCCCCGAGAGAAGCGAGACTAAGGCATGTATTTGCAATCAGCGTGCATTAAGGGGCTGACAGTTTAACTGCTGCCATAACTGTAATAAACCCAACCACTGTTTGCATGTTGAATGGAAGCAAAATGAAAAGTGTGAAGTTATTTATTCTTTTTTTTTTTTTAATTTTTTAAATCTCTAACAATGGCTCTCCCTGTCTTTCTCCCCCACTGCTGCTTGTCATTGCCACAGGAAGTGGAGGTTAGTGTCTCTTTTATTGTGTACAAAGCACTGTCTGTCTTTATTCTGACGTCTCTTCTATGCTGTAGGTGTCACCTGTGCAGGGAGAAAGAGCTCGTCTTGCCTAATGAACGGAAAAACCAATACGGCGCGGCAATATTTCAACATAAAGACAAAAAGGATTGCGGACAATAACATGTGAATCAAAAATAACAGCTTTCTCAAATTATGTGTCAGTAGTGACATCATCAGTAGAAATGTATTCTTCTTTTTAGACACCTAACTATCAGTCCATTGTAGAAAAACAAGTGTAAACACAACAGCCCTTCGACTCCTCACCCTGTGCACTGTATTGAAGATGCCTGTGGCTATACTTGTTCAGCTTAAGTCTGAGAGCTCAGTATTGCTGTCCCCTGAGCGGAATAAGACCAAGCTAAACTGAACAGACCTGATCCTCGGGGTGCTCTCTGGGCCTCATGCCGAGTGGTAACCGCTTTATAGTTGATCCCCCTGGTCCCGACACAGAGAGAAATGGGTCAGAATAGATGCAGCAGAGGGAGGCGGATTTTTTTTTTTTTTATGATCCAGTGCAGCACCGCAAGAGACAAAATCTAAAACCTAGAGAGTTAGTCTGCAAATATTCCCTCTGCAACAGCATGGGAGCAAAGATAGTCAAAGTCCTTTTATGAGACAAATTTAATCTTTCAGAGGCTTGCTGTGGTTGTTTATTTACTCTTAGATGGCACATTTAGAGCAACAACCACAATCGTACCAAAAAGGCACATAAGTATGGTTACAACAGAAGAGCTTCTGAGAATGTGATTAAAGTAATAAAACATCAAAGTAAATGTCAACAAAGAGACTATTGAGTCAGACATGTCAGTTTTAACCATTTCAACAATGAACCAACAATGAATATCCACCCCTTAGTCATTAAACATGTTTAAGGAAACTCTAATTGAATGTCGTCAGTGAAGCAGGGATATTTTGGAGTGATAGTGATGAGAGGGATAAACTTGATTTAATAGTTTGTATGGTGCATTCACTTTGTAGTATACATTTTGAGTAAAAATTATATAAATGAACCAATATTATTTGTTTTAAAGTTTTTGTATTGTGATAATCTGTTTTTAGCCTGCATGCCATCTGTTGAATCTCATTATGGGAGCTTAATTTATTTGAATTACTAAACATTTAAACTGTCGCTCCGTTGTGGCAAAGACGCTCCATCATTTTACATGTCTATCATCATTATTTATGCTCCTTTAAATAAAGGATTAAGCATGAGGGTGAGAGCGTACTTCCTCTACTTTGTCAGCAAACATGAAATATTGAATCAATTAATGCAAAACATTTTTTTTTCCAGGACGACTACATCAAAAACATGGAGGAGAATATGGGATCTGATGAAAGTAAGTCAGAAATCCTATTTTATTTTTCTGCAGATATATGACGGTGGGTGTAGTTACATGTGAATTTTGGTGCGCTTTTCACTACATGCAGAGTTTGTTAGCAAAAATGAACCTGCACAATAATGTTAAGAGCTATTTGTCCTCATACATTGGCATAAAACAAATAAACAGCACGATGCACATTAAAGAAGTGCTGTTTCTTTAATTGCAGCAGTTTGTCTGAAATCATCCCACTTCTGGTGAGGGCAGGTCTGAGGTGTCAGAACTTGTAGAGGGCAAGAAGGCAGCCGTGATTCATGAAAGGAAAGGCTGTGCCCCCAGTCCGATCCATTAGTTTGAAAAGCCTGCTATAATTGCCTTTGTTGCTAAGGGCTCAGCTCAGAACTCCCACCAGGCTTCATTTACCTCCGTAGGGTCTGCGCCTAGTCAACAACAAAAATAAAAAATAAAAGTCTTAAAAATAAGCAGTGTAGAGTGACGTTGAGTATGTGGGAACATATCAAGCAGTTCAGTCATTTCAGTCAAAGAGTCTTTCTGCATTTAAAAGAAATGAAAAATGGTACAAGAAAGCACTTATGGCGTTAGACCTCTGTAAATGTTTTATCAGGTTTTGAATATGTTATTTTAAATAGGCTGATTACGAGAAACCTGAAAATGGCTGAGTAGTATTGAGTCAAGCACTTGAAAAATTCAGCATACATCCATCTTTCCAGGAACAGAACACTTTTCTTTTCACTGTTTTTGTATTCAGTAGAAAATATGTAGTTCTGACTGAAAACCTTTGACGGTGTGAAACTGTCACCATGTCTGACCTGTGAGCTAAACATGCTGCACATTTGGTTCAACTCAGCTCATAGTTTTGGTCTGGTTTTTTGTGTCTAGCCAACAAATGGACTGTTTTGATTTGCTCCCCCGACATTACAGTAGCTGTTATGGAAAGAAGACCTTAGATAAAACAACTGGCTTGTGACAAAAATATAGCAGCTGAAAGGACAGATATTCTCTTTAGATGTTAAAAAAAAGGCCAAACTCAGAGCTAAAAAGAGAATGAACATATGATATAAATTCATCAGGTGGTCAGAATTACTGAAAAATGTAGTCATATCTCAATGTTATTTTTTGAGATTAAAGTCACAGAATTAATTATCACTTATCGTATCACTTTAAAATGTATTAAAATTTGGAAATTTAATAGTATTAGGTGTTGAAAGCATGTATTTATTAACTGAAGAGGGAAATTCTTCCATAAAGTCAACTAAGAATAAATACAAGTATGTAGCTAACCACCTGAAGCTATAGGAAGAAATAACCGTTTAACCTTTTATTATCTTAATTTAGGGGCAAATCATTTTAAAAAAGGGCAATCAGACAATGTAATAATCATTGGGATAGGGTTAGGGCCCCTCTCCTCTTATTATTTCATTATTATTTTAAGTTGATGAATTATGTTTAAAGCTAACTTCAAAACAAATGAGGCACCGTATTGTATGGTGTCAAGCGGGGCCTGTGGATTTTTATGTTGCTATGACAGATTTTGAGATAACTGGAGGTTATAAAGGTGCTATTAAAACATCTTGTAGCCTATTTGCCCCGGCCCCTAGGGCTGCTAGAGTGTTCCTGCTGTGAGGTGAGTCTAGGAGGGCAGATGTTAGCACCATACCCACACCGACCACTTCAGAGTCACCGAAGATCTGTCTGAAAGGAAAAAAGATGTGAGAAGAAGCAGCTCCAGACATTATCCCGCTCATGTGTTTTTACAACACAGGGAATAACTAATGCGATCTCAAGAAAACGCCTTTCTTGCTGAATAGTGGCCGATGTTCTTTTGAATACGATTGATTTTCTCCCCATCGCAGCTCCCGCCGGGAGTAATTCTGCAGACCTAATTGATCAAGGTCCTCTTAATTGCAAATTCAACAAGACAGGTGGGACTCAGGAGAGGTGTACCTGCTGGCCTCAAACAGAACGAAAGAACAAGCAGGAGACTTTAGATACCTCTGCAGAGTCCGAACTGTGTTTCCAAACCAGTAGGGAGACCCCTGCTCTGACTCAGCAGAGGAGCTTTCATATTTGACCTTGACATTGTTTGTTTGTGATGATAAATTAGATTTACTTTGTGCCTCAAGAAAAATTCTAGTAACTGGATCACGAAAAATAAGTGGCTGCCATGATGCTTCCGCTTGTACAATAACTTCAGGAAGTTATTCAGAGTTAGTGCATGAGAATAAGAGTTGAAGGCGTATAGGTCGTATCCTCATTAATCATGAGTAAATAATTTCATACCTACATTGGAGTTGCAGGCCGCTTTAACTCAGCAGCCACAAATTAAGTTGAAGGCTATAAAAGAATCCTCTTAGATGGCAGTAATTGCAAATCCATTTGAAACTAATTTACTAAAAAGCTGTCAGATGGGTCCATCTCTCTCATGCTTTTAATATTATAGGAGTTAAATCTTTTTAGTGTCAGATTAGCGGTACTGTACCTTGGCAGCCCATTAACTTTTTTTTTGCACGTGTGTGTGCGCAAAATCTCTAAAGTATTTTATTAAACACACAATCTGAATGAGCGACAAATGGTTGATAAAAGGTTTTGATGGAGGGGGCTGTCCAACTGCTGTCACCGAATTCAGTAGTGACTCCAGACAGCCAGGAGAACCTGGAGAAGCCTCATCCTGTATGAGAAAGCAGTTGTACGCTGACGTGTTTTTGATCACAGCTCAAAAATTATAATAATCTCCGAGAAATTGGACCCCGGCTCAGTGCAGTCACATCTCCTTTTGTTGACATGATTACAAGAGGATTTAGAGCTCATAATGGCCCTTATTTGCCCCAGCCCCACACTGAATTCTCAATGTGGCACGATGTGAACAACAACGGGAGAGATGGATCTTTAATGCAAATTCAATCCTGTACTTGGATTTCATCTTCAATATGTGGGAGTTTTACAAGAATACTGTATGAGAGATCTGTTTTGTGTCAAGACTGTGCTTGAAGGAAACTTTTTCCATACAATAAATAACCCCATGTTATTTATGAGGATTAAAAATTATCTCATGAAAGGTTAAGCCTTGAAATAATTCACATTATTTTGACATGGCTGTTTATGGATCAGCACCTGAATCTGTAGCTGCCTTCAGCTCAACAGAATAGACTCGTTGTTTTGGTCTTCCAGACTTGTTTGTTGTGAGTCAGCCACACCTCTTTCCTTTTCCCATTGTCTCAGACACTGCAGCAGCGAGCAGGAAAAGCTTGACGCTGTTTAAGAATACCTGCTGAACAACAAATGCTATCAAGCTAGTAAATTAAACATTTGTTTTAGCAAACTGATGAAGCGATAATATGTAGTGATGTATTTACAGTGGCCAAAAAAAAAAAAAAAAAAGATATCACTGCCAATTTTCTTTTGCAAAACTAAACTATTCAGTTTTTTCTTTTAACCCAAATTACCATGATGTCTAGTGGAGGCAGGTACATCGACGGCAGTAAACGGTAAAGCTCCACACTAAAAGACACAGAGCTTAATCCCTTCCCTCGATAAAGGTTTATGGTCCGTGAAGGAACCCGTGTTAAACCTGCTATCAAAACACAGCAACAGTCTTTGTAAGATCAACCAGAAGAAAACTTCAGTGATAAGTTTCACTAAAGAGAACTGATGTGATCCAGTGAAGCATAATACAGAAAATACAAAATGCCTTCAAGCTTCTTTCTGCTTTTCTTAAGAAATATTTGAAATCATATGTGTGTTAACAGCTTGGTGTGATTTTGTGGAGGTTTTCCATCATAAATCAAAAGGGGAGTTTCAGACAAATGTGCCATCAGCTGCAGAGTCGGGATGTTCTGTTCAGCCGCAGGGGGTTAAATCATGAAGGAGCAGAATACCTGTTGGAACATATGAAGAGAATAAAAGTCAAGTGGCCACATCTTTTATATGGAACGACTGTTTCAAGTTTATGAGCTATCAGCACTGCCACAATCCAGCTATCTGTCTTTGAGCCTTTCTGCTAAGCCTAAATGCTATGTCTTCTATTTTTATGAGTTTCTCCAGCACTGAGAAGTTCATTCACCGCTTATCCGTTTCCAGGTCACGGGGGGTGCTGGAGCCAATCCCAGCTCACACTGGGCAAGGGTGGGGCACACCCTGGACAGCTCACCAGTCCATCATAGGGCCAACACACAGAGACAGACAAAGACAAACAACTACCCACACTCATACTCAGACCTACAGACGATTTAGAGTTACCAATTAACCCAAACATGATGTCTTTGGACGGTGGGAGGAAACCAGAGTACCTGTAGGAAACCCACACAGGCACGGGGAGAACATGCAAAATCTGCACAGAAAGTCCCCGGGCCGGGAACTGAACCCCCGGCCTTCTTGTTGTGGGGCAACAGCCGTGCTGCCCGCACTGAGAAGTTGCTAAAGATAAATGGATTTGAAATTCACTTACAATAGACAGAAGAAATAATACGATCCCTAGAAACACACACACACTAATTTTGATTACATGTGAGCCATTTCCTTTGATATGAAAGCCGCTGGCTTATTTTTATTCTAATCCAGATAAAAGCCTGAAATTGAATTACAGAAAACAGAAGATTTCTTCACACTGTGACTTTGTGAAGATAAACGGCGGTATTTTCTGTCCATATCATATTGTAACATTCTGCACTTATCAACACAATCCCGGCACAAATAACCCTTGTTTCAAGTGTTAGCTTTTTAGACAAACTAGTATATAACAAAATCTCGATACACCAAGTAGGAAAACAAAAGCTGATGTTTTCTCTGAAAGATAGAAAATAGATGGAAATGTTTAATCTCTATCTGTATGCACACATGTATCGAATCCACTTACTGTTGACAATCATGTGATTTCTATTGGCATATATATCTACTTTTACGGCTGACTTTGTCACATATGACTCCCACATATGCACAAACATGGAGAAACAGAGAAAAGTCTAGATGTGTTTATATGGACTTTGCTGCTATGACCAGATTACCAGTAGTTGTTTTGCTCTTTTTTTCTTGAGGACAAGAAGAGTTGAGTGTTTTTACTCCAAACCCACCGTACAGGCAGTGGCATGGTCTCATACTGGTAAAGCGTTTCAGAGCTCAGTTACCGTTGTTCGTCAGACTTTTCAGCACACAAGCTCCCACCAGTATTTTTGGATTTCCTCAGACATGTCTTGTCATCTGCAGATTCCATAAAAGTCCGCAGTTCGTCATACCTCCCTCCTGTAGCATCAAAACATCACCCAGTCGCTGGGTTTGTAGAGATCTGGCTGGCTGACAACTTTTCTGTTGACCGTGTTGACTACAAAGCAGCTGCTCAGAGCTGACTCAGGATTTCACAGCTTAAATTCCTCCGGCTTGCTCGCTGCTGCTTGCCACTCACTCTTAAATTTATCTGAACATATGAGCTCTGCAAGGCCTCTGTGGCAAGGCAGTATATGGGCTGGGACGGTGTGTCATCCAGTTTTGGGTGCCATTGACCACAGGCTGGGGAAGGTGAAGGACGCAGTGCTATTTCCATCTCAGTGTATCAGTGGAAAAGAGGTTGGCATTGAACCATTCAACTCTCCAAAGATATAAAGAGAGATGGGATGGAGGGAAGGAAGGAGGGGGGAGAGTGAAGAGGACAGAAAGAGAGGGACTGTGGGAGACAAAGATGGAGTGTCCGTGTTAGTGTGAGAGAGGGAAAAGGAACGCCAGAGAGAGAGACGGTGATAAGTTGTCATGGAGGAAGTGAGATGTGACAAGCCAAGAGAAAGAGATGCTCAATCAGTGCTGTCAAGTTTCCTCGCAATCAGAGACAACCATTGGAGACTGCAGTCGGTGCTATTGACGATGGGCTGCCTCCTTAATGACAGCACGGCATCCATGTTTTCAGCAGTGCTGGCTATAAAATCAATGGGCTCATTTGTGCACACTGCTAGAATATTTTTCATCACACATCTCATGATTTTTATTGCATACGCCTTCGAAAATGATATTTGTGTGAAGATGGAATATCATTACAAATGGTGCAAAATTGCAGACTTTGATCATACAACACATAAAGTAGCAAAATTTCTATTTCTTTTGCCGTTCGACACATGGCTGAACAGCTTGTCAAAACATAAATAACAAACTGAACAGAAACTGAGTATGAGAAATATGAGAAGCCAAGCAAAACACCTGAGCTGTGATTGACACCTCTGGATTTTTCTTTATTGTTATTTTGTGTTTGCAGCCATGGACACCACCAAGGACCCGTGCCAGAATGTGAAGTGCAGCCGCCACAAGGTGTGCGTCGCTCAAGGCTACCAGAGGGCCATGTGTGTCAATCGCAAGAAAGTAGAGCAAAGGTAAGGCGGAGATGTTGTTTCGTGTTTGCGGGAAGTGCTGCTGATGTTTTGATGACTTCTGTGTGGACAGGAGAGACATTCCTGTGGCGCCGGTGGCACCAGCCGTTAGCGGTGTGTTAGTTAAAAGCCTTTTGATGTCTGGTTGGAGAGCTATTGATTGAGTTCAGTAACAGGGCCAGAGAGTGTCATGAGTCAAGAGTGAAGTCATTTCTGATGGAACCGTCATGCTGAGAAATGACTAATTAACTGCGTGGATGGAAGGTGGTAAAAACGAACACCCACAGTTATGGAGGCAAATAAGGACTATAAAGAGGTGACGTGCAAACTAACCTAATCAGTGCGATCCTCGTTATTGAATACTTTTTATATCAATGAAATATTTGACTTGGTGAAGTCTAAATTGTGTATCCCTTTTGTTTGAATTTGACCGAGGCAATTTGAGTAACCAGATTTCATTTTCTTGAATTTTCAATCTGAATCATATTCCAGTCATTTTAAATGATAAATCATAGATTTTTAAAAATGGACACTTGAAATGAACAATCTGAACTCATAAACCTTGAAAAAAGATGTGTTTACTTGAAATAAAAGTTTTGAAAACTTGAAACTGACAGCTGAACATTCACACTACATCAATTTGGTAAAATGGGCTTTTCAAAGTAAAATATAAGTGCTGCAAATTCATTAGTATTGAAATATTCCATCAATAATTCATTTAAAGTGATTCAACTTTAAAATCAAATATTTAGTTGCTTTCTGATGATTGTTGGCTTCCATGTGCACTTTATACATAGCTACATTTACAGTTCTCACAGCAATGCTCCTATTAAACTCAGAAGAAAGAGAAGCTAGTTTAATGACTAGCACTTAATGTCAAGGGCACATACCTTATGATTCATTAATGCATAATGAATATATGCCTCATGATGTGATCTAATGCATGATGTATCATAAACTCCCATGGCTTAGTATCAATTATTAATGAAGCTACTATTACTGAGTTTAATTACTCAAAACTACATGGCTCATCAGTTTGTGAACTCATACATATATGTAGTTAAGCCAGAATAAAAATGAATATCTCCAAAAGCAAGATAACTCCAAATTATTATGATTGAAACATAAATTATGAAACTGGTTGAAAAAGACTTTGATCAGCTGCATATTAGTGCAAAACGATTAAGATGCACTATGTGGAAAACAATATGGAGCCACAGCCACAGGAGCTAATTCTCTGTTAGTCTGCGTTAAAAACATTGTGTAATTGGTCAAAGTTAGCTGCTCAGCTCAGCACACACCTTAAGTGGCGTGACCAAAGCCAGAGTGGCCACAAGTGGAGCAGCTTTTATTTCAAATCAATGAAGTGAGACCGCTTAATGAATGATGGCCAATGGCTGCCACCAGTAACAACAGGGTGATTATGGCTTCTGGTAAAAAAGCAGATCAGCCATAGCACATGCAGAGAAAAGGTCTGTGAGTGAACAGACTCAACCTCAATTACAGAGCAAAACTCAAAACATAAAAATAAAAATATTAAAACATATCTTTACATTTGCACGTGAAACAGTTTGTCCCTTTGTTTATTGGATTTTACTTGGTCGGGCTTTAACTGAATAAAAACATGGGCCAGCTCGTGTGTTATGACATACTGTGCTTATGTTTTGGAGCCAAATGGAAGTTAAAATGTGTTATTATTATTAATTGCATTTAATCCTGTAGTCCATATTTTAATGGAACATGACAATGAAATAAAAACAGTCAATATAAAAAATTTTTATTGACTGTCACTTAGCAACAGTGTTTTTATGTCTCAGTCCACTTGAATGCTGAGTATGCTGCATACTTGACCTGTGGTGTTGAAGGTGTTACTGGACTTTGTAGATATCGGGGCAGCTTTAGAAAACATGACACTGAATAATCAGTAGAAGTGGAAGCAGAGGAGAGAGGAGGTGAGGTTGACAACATGTGACAGCAATAATTATAAAGAAAACTCTTTTGATTTTGGCCACTTTCTAAGGTGTGTGCAAGGATTTTTAAATGTTCTGGGATGCTGTGCACCTCACAAAGACCCTTTAGTTTCTACTGTAAAGCATTTATCTGGTCCTTCACCCAATCATTCAACTTTGACTGAAAAACAAATGAGCTGGGTTGCAGCCTGAAAAGAATTAATGGAGTGAATTATTACTACCTGCAAAGCCTATCTGCAGCGGCAGGCATTTATCTCTTTCAATAAAGTGCTTCATTTACAGAGTCACTCCAGACATGAGAGAGAGTGTGTCAAGTAATGGGTAATAAGGATGAGCGCAACCACACTAAACCATCCCAGCATCATTAAGTAGCAGACTCAGAAGTCGTGCTGCAGAGTCTATTGCTTGTGCTCACTGAACATTTAGTCAATCACCGTGTGAGAGCAAAGCAACAAAGGGAAATTTTATGAAGCAGCGTATCTAAATATTAACAATATTAACAACAGTTTTGATTTTCTGGTAATTAGGATCAGAAATGTCTGTAGCACTTGTATTGCTGTCGTAGTTTGCAGCAGAGTCATATACAAATGTGCGTTTGCAAACAACTGACATTAAAGTTTCCGGTTCAATCAATGTATAAAACATTTTTACTTAAAACTATCGTTATATACCCACGCAGATGGTTTTGGTTTTATTAGTCTGGGTGTTTCAGATATCTGCCCCTGGGATTCCTGCTAATAAACCATGAAATTAATTTCCTTTGTGCTTAAAGCATACAAAACTGTAATTTCAAAAATCCTGCAGCAAAGTCTCTCCAAAACAGCATCCCATTACATTACAATCATTTTGCAGATGCTTTTGTCTGAACCAGTTTACAGTAAATGCTTTCAAAGCTGACAGCAGCAAGGGCTGGATGTCTCCGAAAATTGGAGACACAGAATTGGTTAGGAGTGTTGAGATGTTGTTTGAAAAAAAGGGGAGTTTCCTCCCCATCTGCAGGAGATGTGCAGTGACTCTGCCATCCTGGTGTCAGTAAACTGTTAATCTGACTGCTGTGGAAGACAAGACAGGCATCTGTTGTGTGCTGGCCCCGGTTAATCCGCAGAGATACCTGTCAACAGTTTCCACATTCTCCTGTCTACCAGAGAAATTGTTCGTTAGAAAACTGTTGAGAGAGTAAGAGGGCACAAGATTTCCTGGGAAGAGTTTTTAGCCAAGCTAGAGGATAGAGACGGACATCGACCGGCAAGTGAAACTTCATTTTTAGTGTAGATACCATCAGAGGTGGAGAGAGGTGAGAAGGGTTAGTTTGTTGTTGTTCTCTGTGTGGGCTGACCTTTGAATTTTTCCCCTTTTTCCCCTCTAATGTTCAGAGTCAAACAGTCAGGGCATCTGGAGGCCCATGAAAGCAGCTGTAAATCTTGTCCGGTGGCTGCCTCTTCACCCGTGTGTGGCTCTGATGGACACAACTACGCATCTGAGGTAAAAGAAAAAGCCCTTTAAATTGAAAGCTTCGATAATTTCTCTCTCTCTTTATTACTGGTTTCTTGCCCCATAAAGCCCTGAACAGAAATGGGAAGTGGCCGTGTCATCGTTTTAAATAATGAGAGCGGTCCAGTCAAGTGCTGTTTCCTGCTATGCTGACACATACGTGGGCGCAACAGGCCAGCACAGTTCATCACTGCTCACAGGAGGACAAGTGCAACAGTTCAACGTGGCCGCGTGATTAATGACTGACGTTGTTTTGAGCAGCATCATCGTAAACCATCCGTGAACAGGACTCTTTATTGATTTATGTATGCTTTTTAATTTTGACCTTGCATGAGAAGACGGTGAAAAATGACAGCTCATTCTTGCTGCCTTTCTCTAAGTGATGTCTCATCTGAATGAGCAATCTCTTTTTCTTGCGGTCACCCCCATAAATATTTCAACCCCCCCCGCCCCATACCTTCCCTCCTCTCCCCATGCAGTGTAAGCTGGAGCAGCAGGCCTGTTTGACAGGAAAAGACCTGAACATCATGTGTGCCGGCTTCTGCCCCTGCGCCACAGCTTCGGTCACCATTACAAACACCGACACCATACGTGGCAAGTGCCTTTGTTCATCTTCTCAACTTCATGTGTTTTCATTCCTTTCCTGAATCAGGGTTTCAAAGAGGGAAAGTTATGATGCACTGCTGTCCAGTGTGTGTAGAGAGAAGCACAGATTCCAATTTCCTGAGACAACTAATCAACCTGATGCTCGATGTTTAGGATCGATACTCACCAATTTCAAAGATTACTGTTAGCCAAATATCCCCCATGTGGTTAAACTGCTCTTTCAATCATGTAGTAATTAATTATTTAGAGTGTACACTATCTATCATTGCAGCCAAACACTATTGATTGCCTGGGCTCTTGGGCATGTGAAAATGCCAATTGATCAAAGAGATGAAATGTTACTCCTGTTTTTCATCTGTGGGCCGGAATAATTGCTCAGCCTGAGACTTAAAGCACATTTTTATTGGATAACAGGAATTTGCTGTAGTGGAGAATTGCAAAACTTGTTTCTTTGGCGAGCATATCATGCACTTAAAAAAAAAAAAAAAATCACACCATGAAAAATCAGACAGAAGGGGAAACCTGTGACTTTTACTCTTCACATCAGGGAGAGCAATTTGAAGCTGTGTGGAGTCCTTGCCTGCTTCTCAGGAAGGTGATTGCTATTTAGTGTCTGCCAGAGCTTTGAATGCAAGGACCCCCCCCCATTTATTTTTTTGCTCCTTTAGAGAGCTGCACTGGTCAGGACCTGGCAGACTTGGGCGACCGCCTGAGAGACTGGTTTCAACTCCTTCATGGAAACGCAAAGCGGAATAACTCTGGCAAGCTCCGAGCTGGCACCGGTTCAGGTTAGGAACACACAAAGCAGCTTTATTCTGTTGCCTCATAGTTTATAACTCAATTGTGTATACAAATAAATGTGGTCTAAACAGAAGGACATAAAAAAGTTATGCAAACTATTTCTGACAGCACTGGACAAGAGCCTCCTAGCGAGCTGCAAGGACTCCATTGGCTGGATGTTCTCGAAGCTGGACACCAACAGTGATCTGTATCTGGACCAAGCTGAGCTGGCTGCTATCAACCTGGACAAGTATGAAGTCTGCATCCGACCCTTCTTCAACTCCTGCGACAGCTACAAAGATGGGAAAGTCTCTACGGCGGAGTGGTGCCTCTGCTTCTGGAGAGAAAGTGAGTGAAAGGTTCTCGCTGAAGAAGTGCAACGAGTGTTGAGTTTTGAGTTCAATCTCAAAATGGTTGAAGAAATAAAAAGGTTTGCATCACTGGCAGATGCAGGTTTTTTAATGACGTGACTTTGATCTCCATATCTCTCCAGCACTGAGGGGCAAACCTAACTAACTAACATCTGTTCAGTTCTGCACCTCAATACCAAGGAAGAAGCATAAGCCTTAAGGGGAACAGTGTGTATCTCAAGAAAGTGTGTTTCCCAAAATGTCGAAGCCTCCCCTCAGCCAAGTCTGCCGGCAGACAGCAGACCGCTTTTTTAAAGCAGGATTTGGCAGCCTGCTCAGCGTCTTCAAAGCACAGTTTGGTTTTTCTGTTCCTTCTCTTTATTTTAGATTTCAGCAGCTTGTAGAAAAAATATGACTGAATTCTCCATCCATTCATCTATCTTCCGCTGTTTGTCCAGGTCCAGCAACGTTCCCAGCATGGTTAGCAGTTCCTCTTCCCTGCTGAGGACATTTTGTCTGAGTCATCTACTGTAACAGTTTGCAGGATTGTCTGTCTGAGCAATTGACAGTCCTTCTCTGTGGCCTCAATGAGCTCTGCCCACTATGTCCAGGTTTTGTCCATCCACCAGAAAATGTAATCCTTTCCTGACTTAAGGCTCCACAAGCAGCCCAAAATGCCTCCTTCTCCAGCTTGACATCTTCCTTCCCTGCTGGTTTTTTCGGTTGCCACACGAAAGATCAACCAACAACTTTCTAATTACACAGTGACATTGACGGCGTAAAAAAAAATGTCAGTCAAAATGGTCATAAAATGAATCCAGACATAGTTAGCATGCTTGAAAATAAATGTAAAAATTAAGTTTTATTTTTGTCTCAATGGATGTTTTTTCACCCGAGCTCATGAAGCTATTTATGCAGTGCACATATGCACCATTCGACCTTTACTAAACAAATACAGGATATCCCTGGCAGGAACCTCATTTGCACGCTAATTATGCAATTGATCAGCCATTTAACCTGCATGAATGCAATAGGTTACTCTGACATCCTAATCAATTTTTCATCACTAGTTGGGGATATTTATAAAATGCCTCACACGCAGCCATTAATTAAAAATAAATCTTATGATGGGATTTGGACACATACTTTATGAAATGAAATCATAACAAATGATTTTATAAGGCCATTACTTTTGTGACTTGACAATGAATTTGGTAGAAACACAACAGGAATTGCGTACAGAAGAGAAAATGCTTTCCTCTCTGTCTCAGCTTCTACTCTGGAAATTTCCTTGTCATTCTCAGGCTACAACCATATGTTCTTTCGCCTGACCTTTTGACCATCGATCAGGCTCTGAGGGAATGAAATATATGACTTCTTAAGCAAATCAATATGGGCAAAATGTGTAATTAGGAAGAGCATTGATTGAGATAAAATGTGAGGGAGAGCAGTGTCAGGTACTGAAACTTTTCCTCTCTTACTCTCACAGAGCCACCATGCCTTGCTGAGCTGGAGAGGATCCAGGTGCACGAGGCAGCCAAGAAGAAACCCGGTAAATACATTTCGCATCAGGGTACCTCGAAGCTCCAGAAATATTTGACTGAACACATGCAGAGGGACACATTTGAACAGAAAATAACCACAATGCATCCTCTAGCCGGCGGCCCCCACCCCGGCATTTGCTTCGGTGTCTTCGGGGTGTACTTTTGTAACAAGGGGCCTGGAGCAGCAGGCGAGGAGCAGGAGGAAACTCATTAAAGAGATCACAAACTCACGGCTAGGATTAAACCCTAATCAGCGTTGGGGGCGGGGGGGATTAAGGGGCTGCTCTGACTTTGGGAAGGAGCAAGGCTGAACATGCCTGTTTGGCTCCCGAGGAAACTCTGGGTTGCAGTCTCAACTCAACATGCTGCTCAGCTACTTTACCGCCTTCAGCTCCAGAGGTGTATTTATGCTCGTTCTCGCGGTGGCTGGGTGGGGAAGGTGAGCGCTTGTTAGGGAACTATGCTTCAGGTTTGACAGGGACGTCCTGAGGGAGGCTGGAAAAGTGGAGCTCTGTCACTCAGTCTGTCACTGCACTTTTACACACAGCTCAAACAACACAAGGAAACACACCACGGCAACATATTGTAGGAAATCACGTCCACGGGTCTATGGATGCTGGTGAGAAACAAACAGGATGAGCTCTCTCTGTGTGTGAAATCCTCTGCCAAAAAGCTGCTTCTCCATCCTGACTGATGGTCTTATTACAGGTTCACTAAGGCGTGCTGGCATCCTCGTTTATGCTGCGCTCATCTCAGGCATCAGCATGAGGCAGCTATGTGTGCTGAGGGTATAAATATTTAACTAAGCGTGTGTGTGTGTGTGTCCTTGCAGGGATGTACATTCCCAGCTGCGATGAGGATGGCTACTACAGAAAAGTGCAGTGTGACCAGAGCCGAGGGGAGTGCTGGTGTGTGGACCAGCATGGTGGAGAGATGATGGGCACCAGAATCCATGGCAACCCCGACTGTGGTAAGAGAGGGCCATCTGGTAGATACTGAAACTTCTCACACTGCACGGCAAGAAAATTTCCTTCTAAAGTTGTCTTTTGTTTGTTTTTTGTTTTTTTGACTGGTCTGTAATAGTTCAGATTCTTATTTCTGGATTTTGGTGCGTTAACCTGCCATATGCTTTGGCATTACAGATTACAGAGGGGTGTGCCAAAAAATCGATTCATATAAGAATCGCAATTCTCATTTACTCATTTCAGAATCAATTTAAAATGTCCCAAAATCGATTAAAAAAAAAAAAAAATTAAACAAATCCGCAGGCTGTCTGCCTCCATTTTGTATGCGGGACGTCCTGACGTCACCATGGAGCCGGTTCTGGAACATACGCATGCGCGGTAAGCACCAAAACAAGGAGGAAATTACAATTAAGAGAGATTCAACCGGCCCCATCCTCGTTGAAGGCAAAGATTTGGACTCATTTTGGTTTTTACCTAGAGCCCTTTAAAATCCATATAGCAAACTAATTTTAGAAGTTAAATCAAGCAGATGTTGGCATGGCAATAATCTCTTCCTCCCAGTTATTTGGGCGCTAATACATTTCAATGTCTCACATATTTACCTTATTCCAGATGAAGTTGCTGGATATTCTGGGGATTTTGGTAGTGCTGTGGGATGGGAGGATGAGGAGGAGAAAGAGGCAGAGGACAATGGTGAGGAAGCAGAAGAGGAGGAAGAAGAGGAAGGTGAGGCAGACGATGGCGGATACATCTGGTAGAACTGTCTGACCCCACGCAGGGAGCCATGTCACAGCTGCCGGCCTGAAAATCTACAGGGATGGCTCTCTCCTAGCAGCAAAACATTTTGGGATCGGACTTGGGAGGCATGGAAGTATGAATCATCCTGGTGGGATATGTTGTAAACGGCAGGCCCAGTGATGAGATAATGACCAGTTTTTGTCTTAGATAGGTGTAATTGCTTCATTCTCTTCTCTGTTTTTTGAGTAACAGAGCTTTTTGTTTTGCTGTCCTGAAAAGCAGGACCCACTGACTACTGCGCCATAGGTAGCTAAAGCCCATCAGATTTCCAATCTTGTCCAAACGCCATCTATGCATATAGAGATTACCAGTAATTTTGTAATGTGTGAACAACTGCTTGAGTATTAGTGATGCCGCCCTGCTGGAAAGACAAGAGATCAGTACTTAAAGGAATAGTTCAACATATGTTTCATTTGCTTTCTTGCCAACAGTAAAAATGAGAAGTTCAACACCACTCTGATGGCAGTATATAAAAAATGAAGCTAGACCTATGTAGCATTTAGCTTAGCATGACACTGAAACTAGAAATGGGAAATTGCCAGGTTCTGAACCAAAACCTCTAATACTCACTAAAACAGGGCATATCTTGTTTAATCTGGATAAAAACCACGGTGTTACATTTTTATGATGTGGACTAAACCAAGACAGGAATTAACTGTGCCAGGGAAAGAAATGGAAACGTTTTTGAACTTTTCTTGTGGATTAAACATTTCTAACGTCTTAATTAATGAGCTTTAAAGGAGACGGTACGTGAACATAGTGGAGCATTTAGCATTTCTCCGGAGTTAGTGGAGTCTAAAACTAGACTGCTGAATGTGTAAAGAAACAACTGTTGATATGATGAAATTGTGTTAACGATTTGTTTCAGCAAGTGGCCAGTCGCCTCGAACTCTTGGCAAGAAAGCAATTAAGCGTAAAGCCCAAAGATGTCAAACTATTCCTTTAAAGTTCACAACAATGTGATGATGTATTTCGAAACTGATTCTGATTCTCTATATAAATCCAGTGTAAACTATCTATGAAGCAAGCTTAGAGGATTTCAGGTTACAATGGTTTCAAGGTACCTTTGTGATAAAAGTGCACCACAGCTCATGGCAGTTTTTAAATTGTGTATGTTTTACGAATTATGTGGATACACACAATGATACAGGACCTATATTTCCAGTTGGATTACTTTTATTGAAAATCTGTAGAACTGCCCTTGCAGTAGAAACCACTAAATGCTGTCCTCTATCTCTGAAATCATGTCAAGGAATGCGGCACAACTAGGTTTTATTCTGAGTTTGCAACTTGAGAATCTGTATTTTGTGTTTCTAAAAAAAACAAAAGTGTGCATTACTTGAAGTTCTGTGTGTATACTTCAATTCACATTGTAATTTTTTTTTTGAGAATATTGTTCCCATGTGTCCATTCATGCTATTAATAGGCCAAACATTTGGTTGTTTTTAGTATTGCATGTTAGTGAATAAGAATGTACTTCTAGCCTAAGCACTTTACTAATAAAGGCACTGGAGCCAAATTGTTTGTTGGTTCAATCTTTACTATCTGTTTCAGTGTTTAAAATGTTTGTGGCAAATGAGTCACCAAGTTTTTGTGTCCTCATTATGGTCAAGAGAACGATCTGTATCACCGACTGCACCAACAGCGGCTCCATGAATAAACCATTTCCAGTAAGCCTACCTTACAGAGAGTAATCTGCTTATAAAACATAAGCTGGATGTGTGAATATGAATATTTTAAATAGAAGAACTACTTTCTCATGACCTTACGGTCTCCTACCTGGTGTGTGAGGCACCGATTGCTGAAGATTTTTTCGGCTACAGCCCGTTACACACTCGATTACATCTGATTGTGTTTAATTTCATCATCATCTACAATCACGGAGCCTGGAGTGGAATAAAAACAAGAGGAGGTTGGAAAGCTCCAGCGTTTCCTCTCAGCTGCGACACAGTCGAGACAAGCAGATGAGTCTATTTGCTGAGGTTATGTTGGTGCTAAACTGACACCTCATGCTGGAGGAACATATTATCAATGTTCTTCCAGCCTATATATAGACAATATATAGGCTGATTGCAAAGAACACAACCACTTACATGACCTCAGTGCAAACGACAGCACTGTATTAGGGTATGTGGATGATCAGGAGAACTCGTAGAACCAAAGATCAATCATTAAAATTCCTGAGTTAAAAGTAAATAATTATTAGACAGTAGGCTCCGTCTGTTTTTCATCGGGATCAGATTTGTGGAGCGTTGACAGACCAACAGAAATAAGTATGGGCCTTCAAGGTTGTCAAAGTGTAAAAAAGTGGAATCTTAGAAACTACGAGCTGCTAAATGTCAACAATGACTGCTGTAAAGTGTTGATGTCTTTGAAGTGTCTTATGATGGAAATACAGAATAAGATCTGTACAAGAGCTGCAGTAAGTTGATATCAAAGTAAGGCGTATGACAGTAATTAAGCCTGGGGATAAATGTATCAAAGCTTTGTCAGTGTCTGACAGTGACAACAAAATGTCAGTGATCTGCCTTTGTTGAACAAGAGATGATAGCACCACCAAATTCTTCTTCCTATTGGCCAACAGACAGGTGACTAAAACTAACATGATACAGTGTTCACCGGGCTGGACATTTTATTAAAGCAATAATATCACTGTGGTGAAAATGTGTATATTTTTTATACATCTGAGTGAAATCAAATGACTAAACAATGTGATCCGACTCCAGCAGGAATAGAAAAACATAAAACAGCTGATTGCAAACGAACGGAAAAGGTGCCTGCAGCTATGTCACCACTTACCCCCATCCACACATTTCTAGGGACTTGTGTTATGAGAATTAAGTCATAAAAGGATTGTTGGATCACAAATCAATGTTTTGATTGCAATATCTCTCATTTACTTTAGTTTTAGCCATGTCAGTTGTTTCGGACCTATAATGTGTTAGATAGAGATTATGTTTTTATGTTGTTGGACAAAGAATATTAGGATCCCCAGGACAGAGCTTTGAAGGAACCCCAACAGGGTGGGGTTCAAAAATACATGGCCACATAGTAGGGGAAGTATTATGTCACGTATTACATGTGATTACTGGACCTTCCTTCTTTTTCTCTCAGGCCTGAAACTCAAAGACAAGCATAGTCTCCATAAACTCTTTATTAAGAAGAAGAAGAAAATTCTAACACCAAAACAAAAAATGTAAAGTCGTTATCAATCACATGACCACATGAAAAACACTGCAATAAAGAATAAAAAAACAGAACTAAACTCGCCCAGATGAGTCTATAAAAGGTGTATTTTTATTACAACAGCTCATCACATGGACCAACCTAGTCATCTTATTTGCATTTTGTCATTCAAGTTGAAACTATTAGCACAAAACCTGTAATTGTTGAAAACAGTCACTCACGGTACTTTCTGCTGTCAGCTTAGGGGCGTTCACTCGATAAACACGTACAATTGTTTTATACAGAATTTAAAGGCATTCAGTTACTTGTGCCCAACACTGTTCAGGGAAGAGCTGAATACTCAAAAGGTTGCCTTGTAAACATGGTATGTAGAAAACAGTGAACCGGGACAATGATCACATGCTTTTGTACCTCATTATCCAATTCCAGCTTCTCATTATGAGGATGAAGTGTCATACAAACCATTGTCAAATAAATGTACACATTTACATTCACACACTCAAAGAGCACAAATATTCAAGTATCTAGAATAATGTTACAATAATATTAGAATTATAGAATATACTAATTACAAGTTTGCATAATATTTGCAAGTTGCACTCTCATATCTTTTTAGATGGTCAAAAAGTGCATAGCCTGCAGCACTTCAACCCTGTTAACACTGGATAGCCTAATGATTATTACATAACAACATGTTGCTATAAAAAGATATAAATAACAACAATTAAATTATCCACAATTTTAGTCTCTTATTTAAAATATTGCCATTTCATTCTTGACATTAATCCAACCCATATTATCCTTAATCAAGAAAGACTGCAACCAATACTATGCAGAGATATGAGACACTGTATTTTATGCAGCACTACTTCATACATTCTGAAGAAATGAGCAGACTTCAATGAACACAGTCAGAAATATGAATATTCTTTCCTGCTCTCAAATACAGTAGACTAAGATTGTCTCTGCTGTTCAATACATTACTACTATCTCCATGCTATCAGAAAGCAAGCAATTTTTTATGAACGTACCAAATTCAAAGATAACAAATTCTTCTTTCTGTCCAAAGAGCACATTTAAATTTAGCTGCCTTCAGTGCAACATGTAACATCACTCTGGGGAACACATATGGGAGAAGACATAACTGTCAAAGCAAAAATTAGCAGCATATTAATAACAACACACTCATCACTGAGCTGTTCAGTTTGACTCATTTTTCCTCATCATGTTTACCTTCAGTTGTGGGATGGGCAGTCTTTTGGGCTTTTTTGTTCTCCAAAAGGGATTTTATGTTATTTTGGCTCAGTGCTTGGCCAGGATGAAATGTTTTCAATTCCTTTGCCTGCTAATCCCACAGTCAATAGCGTACATCTTTGGCTATTTACTTTAAAAGGCTGGGGCTGCATACCATGACAGCAAATGAACAATTATCTTCTGTGTTTACTTATTTGTCTAATAGTTTTAAATTCAACCACCTTGATCTGATTTCAGGAGAGCAACAAACTAGTCATCCCAATCACCATGAGTCTTAATTTTCATCATGCACTTTCTAATAAATCCCACCTCAAGCAGATAATCTATGAATAGTAAATGATGCAGCAGTATTGAATAGTTATCTATTACTCTACATTGTGTGGCTGCATATGTATTGTAATCAGGTATGAACTAATGATCTAATTAATATGCCGCACAGTTTTAGAACGTAATAAATTAACACTTGTAACACACATGGGACAGTAGACCATGGACCACTTTAAAAATGTTGCATAGAAACCTTAACACCTTTCATTAAGGCTCTAAGAATTAAACATAATATGCTTTTAATAATATGATTTTAAATTTGGGCTGAAGAGACTATATCATTGTCATGTTTCATAAAATGTGTTGGGAAAATCCCCTCTGGTTAACATCCAGTCCTGTATGTTAGTCAATGTACTGTGATAACCATCTGAAACCTTCCCCATAGCCTTGTTTTTTCAACACACTGCACATGAAAATCTCCAGTGGTCGAATGTTCAGCTCCTTCAAAGAGACATTTCCCTGTTGATCACAATAAGGTTTAATGTAGATGGTGGTCATCAAGATGTGATCAATATAGCCACAGGCACAAGAGATCACATTATCTCTTAGAGTTAAAAGATAAGTCCTACCTTTCCAGTAACTTGGCCATCAAGAGCAAAAGCTCCTCTCAGTCCTCCTTCACTGATGGCCTCAGGACGATCGATTTTATTACCCAAAACCAAAACTGGTACATTGACTATAGTTTCATCAGCTAGGAGAGCCTGGAAATACAAGAGCAGCGCCATTGTTGAAAATATTTTGTGAACCACCAGTCAGTGCAGCTTACTGGACAAAGCTTGTAAAAATGATGCTTAAATCTTACATCGAGTTCAGTCTTGGATTCTGTGAGCCTGTCATGATCTGCACAGTCGACAAGAAAGACGACTCCATTCACAGCTGGCAGGTAATTCTTCCAAACTCTCCGAGCTATAAAGAAAATCAGTTAGTACACCTGGTTTCTTTGCAGCAGAATAGCGGATAGTGTGAAGTCACCAGCCTCTATGAACTAATAGCTTATTTAAAGTCATAATGAACAGTTTTGCCTCAACAGATGCACCAAAGATAGAGGAGTGATGGAGCTGTCAATCAAGCACATTATGTACACGCCCACAGAGACTTCAGAACAACAACCAGAGGACTTAAGTGAAAACACCTGTGTGGATCCAGAATGAGATTTTATTTTGACTGGATGGAACAGTCTCTATATACCAGCACATCCTGCCTCTGTCTTTCTCTTCAAATGTGCTTAACATTTAAGCTTGGTAAGTCCATCTGACTTATTATTTACAGCTCCTTAAGTTACATCAGACATCAGTGCTGCAGGGAACTGCAGAAACTATGCTAAGTATGCTAAGAAAGTATGCTATGTAGAAACTAGGCCAAGTATGGTGAAGAAAGACTCTAATCTACAATTTAATCCAGCACTAAAATGAAATTAATTTCTCAGACAAAAGATTCTGCGACAACCTACTATATGTGTCTTTATTGCCAAAAATGAAGATCTCACCTTGTACATGTCCTCCCAGGTCAAATGTAGTAAAGGTCATGCCACCAATTGTCAGCTCCTCAGAAGCTTCGCAGGAATGAAAATAAAATATTGAGAATAATGTAGCATAATAATAAATACAATTCTAACTAATCCAGTTAAATCACTACCCTAGTATGGCACACCGCTCCTGTTTGCTGTATATCTCTCCTTACTTGGATGCAGTGTGGGCACATGTTGGCCAAGTCGATCATCTTTCAACATGTGAAGGAGTGTTGTTTTACCAGCATTGTCCAGGCCCAGGAAAACCAGCTTCCCATTCTTTTTGTACAGACCTTAAAGACATTAAAGATCGAAGAAGTGTAATTTGACTTTGATTTTGCACCACCCACATATAGCTTTTAGATACTTCTCCTCCATCAATAATGTAACTCGTGGTATTGCTGCTTTTCCTAGGGTTGAGATTTTTGTACTTTTTTCCCCCTTTACCACTGCTAAGTCATTTCAAAGCTGTAGACATTACTTACCTAAGAACTGTAAAATGCTACTAAACCCCCTGTAGATCCAGTCAAATAAAAACGACATTGTTGGTTCTGGCCTGAAAGAAAAAAAAATTGAATTGCTTCCACGGAGTATGGCCATGATATATATATATATATATATATATATATATCTACCATCTTATCACACATGAGGATTTCTTGATGTGTTCCATCGCTGCATATGATAATAAGATACAATTGCTACCACGTAAATAAAGCAGATAACATCAAATGATTTGTTAGCAGCTTTTCGAAAAATGTAATTTTTTTTTATATATATATATATAGCAAATGTCGCAAAATAGGGAGTGATTATTTACAAAGTGGTAATTGCATTACATTACATCATACAGGTGTTTTAATATCTGACATAACACAGTAACTCCCCCCATAGGTACAACAGGTGGGGGTGTTTTAACAAGAAGATCCCTCAGATCAAACTTAATGCCTCCAAACTCATTATCACCTCTCTGATGAATGAATGCAGCTTAAAATGATATTCATCAGCTTCATCAACAGCAGCCTAACTCCCTAAAGGCAACCATATTTAACAGCTCTGCTTTGACCTGATTTACTGCACGGCGAAAGGGCTCCGTTTGACTGACTGTTGTGCTTGCAGGCATGTGGTCGTTTCCTCCTGGGCTTGCTTCACCGTAGCTTGTGCGTTATTTCTCGTAAAACAGACAGCGGCGTATGGCTAGTTAGCATTAGCCTGTTAGCTAACGTCAAACCTCTGGTGCTTTTTCAGAGCCTGACCTCGTGTGGACGACGTTTACCAAAACGGAAACTCGTCAAAAAGAGACGAAAATAACTCAGTGTGACAGCATGTCGTGTTATGACATTGTACTTACTCTCCAGTTTAAGCTAACTCACCCCTCGGCGCCGACCAGCGCTCAGTAGTGTCGGTGGTCTCCTTGGAAACAGTCAATGAAGCGCTTCTTCTTCGTGGGTTTGAATTGGCGTTCAGGCTTGTGCTGATAGCGCCGCCTGTTGACGATGGTCGGTAAATGAGAGAAAATCCCTCAAATGTAGGCTTTCATAGAAGAATGAGTATTTATAATGTAAACACTATGAAGCACAGGGATTCTCCGTCAGAAAATAATCCCAACATGCTGTATTTTTAAAGTGTAGACATAAAATGCTCATTCATCAGCTCCGGTAAGATTTGGGTGGCAGATTGTCAGTCTTTAGGCGACACAAAAGATAGCCACGTCCCCAAACTAGAGATCTTTGTGGAATTATAACACTATAAGCTATAACATCAAATGCCTCAACAAAACAACAATCTTGAGAATTTTATTGGAGAAGCCTTGCCCCGTTTTAACAAGCATACATATAATCCATATTTTAGTTTATAATCATTTCCCAGATTGTATTAAACATACAAATCTCTGGTTTTAATCTTATTATGTCATGTGTGATCACAACTCTACATACATTAAAAATAAGTGTCATGACTCATGTTAAGGGAAAAATATTTTTCTAAGGGATTAGAAAAGTACTTTATAAATAATTGTTAACGGGGATACTTTGGCACTACTTTCATTTGGATGTTGTATGAAAAAAACAAAAGACAAAAGCAGGTATACTGTCACCACAAAGTTATTATCCCACAAACTGCAGAAGAGCATTTTGTAACCATAGTTGTTAACCACGGTATAGAGAGAAGGTTCCCTTGGCTTTTACAGTCATTTGTACTGTGAATGAGCTATAACATTTCTGGAACACCAAATACATCATTTACTGGACTTGCACATTCAGTGTGACATTTATTGTAGGTTCACAAGAATTATCAGCCCGTGGAGGGGCTGTATAGAACCCTTGTATAGAAATGGATAACAAGAGAAATGTAATGAAACATAATTTTTCTTTTCATACCAGGAGCCCATTATCTGCTTTGGATCAATATTTTGTAGGTCAGCCTAGGTGTGCTAATAATAACAGCGCTCATGTGATAGTGGCAATAAAATCAATACAATACACCATATACTGGGATGTAGTGGGTTTATTATAATGATCTGTCATTCCTGAAATTATGGGCTAATGTGTAAATAAAAAGTGCTTTTACAAAGTTACCAGAATAAAAAAAGCAGTTTAATACAACCAAGTGTGAATAACCACAATAAAACCAAAGCAGGAAAAGTGTGACACAAAATATGCATCCAATCTGTTCCATTCATATACTGCTGTGATGTGTAGAAATAAGATGGAAAGCGTGAAGGAAGGAATACAGGAGGGGAAAAGTCACATCTTCATCATTCAACACAGGATTTTCCTTTCTACTTCTCATAGTAAAACCATTTGTCAACTGAAAAATAACAAAATAGTGTCATTGATTTTTATAGCATACCAACCATCAGTTACAGCAGTAAAACAAATGAATATTACAAAACCCCCACCTGAACCTGGGATAGGATCCTCAGCTCCAACAGCACATGCCTGTGAAATCATTAAAAGGGGTTATTGTCATCTTATCCTTTATTAGTCCCTCAGTGGGGAAATTTGCACTTTACAGCAGCATCAGACATATGAAAGAGAATAAAAAGCACACATGAATAACTAGATAAGGTAGAAATGATTAGATAAGGTATTATTATATTATTAAATTCTGTGATAAATCTTGACAGAAAAATCTAATCTAGTGCAAATCTTGAAGGGCAATTTTCTAAAAACCAAACCAACTTCAGTTTTTTCTCTGTCATCCCTGATGACAGGGGTTTGGTAGTTACCAGGCTATCATCTCTATTATATGGCTGTTGAAGTTTAGGCCTTATTAAATCAGCATGAAAATAACAAACTTACAGACTTAACCACAGCCTCAGCATCTCCAGCAGAGCAGCAGAATGGACTGTCTGAGACACCGGTGTTCATGCTGACACAAGAAAGAGAGAAAATGAAGGAAATCATTTTGGCTGTAAAAGCCAGAAGAACCAGAAAAGATAATTATCCATCACCAATACTCACAGCTTACTGTTTGATTAATCGAGTATGACTATGAGATGCTCACCAATTTAACTCGCCAGCATTGGTCTTTTGAGAGATCAGTGCTTTCCAAAACTCATGGGTGCTCTTCACTGTTGCAATAGCAAAGTCCTGAAAAATAAATACCATATCCTTATTTGTGTCCTCTGTGAAAGTCTCAATAAACCAGATTAATAAAATAAAACATTCAGGTGCATAACAGAATACAATGCTAAATAGAAGAATGAAAAGTATTACCCTGTCCTTGAACTCTCCATTGAAAGCAAACTGGTTTTCCGGCTTCCCATCAGGGACCTTATATCTTTTGAACCAATCAAAGGTTGCCTCCAGATATCCAGGCTTAAGTCGTCTCACATCGTCAATATCTGCGACCAGTCAAGAAAGGATAAATACAGAATAAAGAATAAAATGTAAACCGTAATATTTGCCAGGGTGTTTCAGCGTATTCCCACCATTAAAGTCGCCAGCTTGAGGATCCTCTGTATTGATCACAATGACCTTCCAGTCTGTTTCCCCCTCATCGATCAAAGCCAGAGTTCCCAAAACCTTCACTTTGATTACCTCACCACGTGAGCACACCTGAGAATCAGAGACACGCATTTGGAAAAAGCTGCAAATAGCTGAATTTAGGCCTGTATCCCCAATATTCACAAGTACAGCTATTTCGCCACCTTATTTCCTATGTCACATATGTCAATAGGATCATTGTCTCCGCAACATCCTGTGTCACTGTCCTTGTGGTTAGGGTCTTCCCATGTCTGTAAAAAGGGAAAGCAAAGAAAGATGTTTAACGGCACGGAGACATGATTTGTTTTCCTTCTAATCCAATATTGTTTGAACAGGACTTGCCTGTGGGATGGCTCCATAATTCCAAATGTAACCTTTGTGAGGAAACACATTAGCTACAAAACGGAGATTCCCCTTCTTCACGTCTTGTTTTAGTGGGTTGAGAGGATCTTTGGTGGCAATCTGAAAAACGTGGGCACACACAAATAAATAAATAAATAAATGGACAGGTCCTTTTAAAAAAGGAAAAATTACACAATTGCCATTATTATGTGGCTTTTATGATCAGTTCAGATCAGCAATCATTTGCTGCTGTCATATTTGATAGTGTAATGATAACCAAGTCATAATTGTTTATCACATCACAAGAAAAATCTCTAACAAGTACAGACAAAGAATATGCTTCTTTGTACACCAACAATATTTTTGAACAAATGATGTAAACACATGCCTCCATCTTTGCATTTGTCCATCTTGGAACCTCCACCACAGCATGAAAAACATTCTGCAATATGATAAGAAATATCATTTTATAATGCTAGCAATGGATTTTCTACTTTTGAATACAGTTCTACATAATTTGAGGAAAGCTGAAAGGAATTGCTGATGTACACAGTATACTGTATAAAACACAAAATACTACTGGCGAGATGGTGGAACCAGAGAAGCAAACAGGCGACAGATAAATGACTTACAGCCAACATCTCTCTTGTAAAAAGGAGAAAGAGGGGCAGTACATTTTTGTACAAATCAATTTTTCGCATTGGAGCTATAATAGGCATATAATGGACTTTGTTGAATGTTTTGCATTTACAGGTACATTTACTGAAGCCAGTTAAGGTGGTTCACTGACTGAGGCACCTGGGGGGTAAGTACCTATCAATCATTAGAGAAAAAAAGCCACCAACAACAAACAGGAGCTATATAAATGTACAACTTCACTGTGAACACCAAGTAAAAGAAGTCATTCAGAATTTACACCCATGACGCTCACCTCTGCTTCATTGGCGTAGATGGGTATGTCATGAAACGGAGAGATGTAGTTGCCCTCAGAGTTTTCTGTGTAAAGTGAATGTGCATTTTAGCTCTTACTCATTCACACGAATGAAAATTCAAGACCACAAGCTCATAACGATCCATAATTTTTTTGTCAATATAGCTATTACAGCAGCTAGTTATACAAGCAAGTATACCACAACGTACAATCTATGGAGGAATTATTTCCCTCCAAGACACAAACTAGTTTTGCTTACTAAAGAACACCCTGTACTCCTGGGTGTTGGGTCGGCCCCTCTCTTCAATGGTAAAGCTCATGTTTGTTGCTGGTTCCAAACTCTCCTTCTGTAGTCTGTGCACTAACTCAGGAGAACTAAGCAGATCCTGAGTGACAGGCAGTCATTAAGGCAGACATGCACACTACTTAAGCCAAAGTTAGAGAGCTGACAACCGCCTGCATGTGACAACAGAGCAGCTGTATGAAGAGCGTAAAGGCCAGATGACAGAAGTGTGCTGGTTTCTGTTGGCTTGCCACACTTTTCTGTATTTGAATCAAATCCAACACTGTAATCTGTAGCAAACATCGATAAGCAAAGCTCAGGGAGAAGCAGCCTTTCTTGGAATAGTAATCAACAGCTAATCCTTCATCATTGCCACTTCTCTATGCTGCAACATGAATTTGTGGTTTCTACTTTCTTTCTTTGCATGTGAAGTGATTTGTTTTCCATTTCCCTGCTGTAAGATGTGGCCTTTTGAGAGCTCTTTTCAGACAAAAACAGATGGAGCTGACTGGTGTTAGCTGTAAACCAATTACCAAAGCAGGATTAGAGTGGCATGCCCAAGTTGTGATTTCTTGCCTCCGGAGTTTCACTGTGACTATTTGATAACATACTTATGGTCCTGATTTTAGGAGTGTTCTATTAAAAATATTTATCTCTAGGTTTCTCTCAAATCCACCACTTTTAAAAACAGGTAGGTGCTAATTTATTTGACTTTTTACACCCTTACTGAACTAAGCCTCAAGTATATTTACTACAGCATTATTATTATTATAGTAATGTTATACTATTTTACAATAACAATACTAAGTATTATTACCAAATGGTACTCATTTAAAATAATTACAATGAATATACACTACCAGTCAAAAGTTTGGACACACTTTCCTATTCATTTGAATGGGAAAGTGTGTCCAAACTTTTGACTGGTAGTGTATGTATATGTTATTTTTATGACATAGTGATAGTGTTTTTTATGAATCACACTCATAATTTGGAGAAATTGTTCTATAAACTCCCTAAGTAGAATATATGCATCTTGGCTTGGAGAGCTGAACATCTATAAATGTACCCTGGAGCTAGTACAATAAAAATTTACCTTAGTCTTCCTCTGGCATATAGATAATTAAAGTGATTCAGAATACATGATGCCCAATGCAAGGTCACAGCCAGCCATCATGTGATGCTTTAAGCTTGCAGCCCTTTTGGTCAGGAGATATTCTCCTTGGGCTGATTGTGTGTGTAAGAGCTTGGCAGGCTCTCTTTGCATTTCCTCGACTCAGAAAAAAAAAAAAGCAAAACACACAAAATAATCCAGTCATAATGAACTCCATATAAATATATCATAATGACTAAACCGTCTTGTGTTTGTATGACAGAAAGGATCCAGTCAGCCCAAACATCATCTTACGTGATCAAGACTCAACAATGCTATTTAAAGAATGCCTGGAAAGTCAAGAGCAAAACACTTTTAATCACTCCACTACGGATCAGTCTGTGTTATCTACAGCCCTCATTACAAATGGAGGATTTAAGAGCTTGATTAGCACTTATGCTGCCATCTGCACTTTCTCTCTTACCAACTAAAACAAACCGCGGTGACCAGGTAGTTTCAGGATTTTGCTCGTCTGTCGAATACATTGATGTCCTGACTGGGATTAGCATCACAACTTTAAAGTAGTTTACGTTCTTTTTTGGAAAAATTAAGTGGGTGTGAACTATAATAAGTTACTGATAAAACTGTAAATTAACTGGTTAACAGAAAATAAACCCAGAACTATTTAATAATTGATTGACGTTGCTGAACTGATTATGTCATAGTTGATTGAAAACCTTTGGGTTTTGTGCTTATGTTTGTAGAAAAAACAACCATTACCTGGAGCTGCAAGAATTAATCCTTTTAAGAGAGTTTGTAGGTTTTTGTTCTTTGGGGAAGTAATTGCCCTAAATAAAGTATAAGGTTGTTGAACCTGTATTCATTCAAGCATAACAAATCAACATTTCATTCGATATTTTCTCAACAATAAATGAGTCACTCAATGAAAAAATTAAATACTATGCCCAGTTTCTTTTGCACAAGCTTTAATGAAAAAAAGAAAACTTTTTATATCATGAACAATAAATAAGTGATTGCAAGTATCTCAAATGAATCGATTTCATCTGCAAATGTCAAGTTCATCAGCCCTTTGCAGTTAGGCAGAATACAAAGTAGATGTCACAAGGCGTGGTCACATACATGGTGTAAATCTCAATCTAAGATGATGCCGTCTTCACACAGCTCTGCGCCCTTGTTTCTTATACAGCATGGTGATCTTCAAGTATTGGGAATCATCACTTCTCAGGCACAAAAACGCCAACTCAAGTAGCTAAAGGCACACAGCATGCAGTCTCTATGTGGTATGCCAAAGGTCATTCATGACATCTTCTAGGACTCTGTTGCGGACAAAATGTCAAAACTGTAGGGAGATTGCAGAGCAGACTGAGTGTTTGAGTCTAAAGGGTTTGACTTCACGTTTAGCCACTTGAGTGCTGGCATAGTAGACAACTTCTCCATGGGAATTTCTAGAGAAAAAGAAAAAAAATTCAGCATAAACCCAATTTTGAAAAGTACGAGTCTTTCTCTGACACATACAAGATGCATCAAGATGCCTTAATTACCAGTGATGCTATTTCTCTCCAAGTTAATCCTCTCCAGTGTAACAACCTCAGTAACCTTATCTGGGAAGACGGTAAAGCTGTTATTGGCCAGATTGATGCTGGTCAAGTGCTCCATTTCTCCCACGGCATCGGGCAGCTTGGTGAGAACATTGCCTTGAAGATCCAGCTCTGCAAAAAATTAAAAAAAATAAGTGAATAAAGGGATGACTTGACTGTTCTTCAGTCACAGCAGGAAGACAGTCCGGCTGAATATAACCACACCATAATTTCTTCCATGGATCAAAGAGCTGTGATGTATTAATTGTCCACTACCTCTCAGCTGACTGAAGGTTGAGAAGAACTTGTTGGAAAGCGCCTTAATCTCATTGTCAGCCAATGTGATGACACGGATGTTTTCTGAGACGCTCCTCAGGACTTTGAACACACCGTCCGGGAAAGAAATGAGTTTGCAGTTTGACAGATCTGCACAGAGAAAAAAAATGCAATTATGAGCTTATTGAGCATTACCACATCAGAGCGGTGTTGAGCATCTACCATTAAAAAGCCCTTTGGGATTTAAGTTTATGGTTATTTGAGTCAAGCCTCTGTCACCATCTGCTGGTGAAATCTGAAACAGCATCAACTTCAATAAGGAATCAGAGCTACTCATTCAGCTGTTATGAGACAGCAAAAGAAGGGAGTTGGATACAAATATGAAAGATGTGTGAAGAAAGTCTTACCCAAGCTATCTTTTCCCTCCTCTACAATTGCATTAACCCTCCGGGCCACATTTGCAACCGCCTCAGCCATATCTCTGCAGCAGTTTCTCCTAAGGAAGGTCATACAACATTACATTTTGCATACTTTTATAAATGAGATGTATGACAGCCAAATAATTAAGTCAGAAATAATGACAGTATATTATTGCAAGTGTATCTTACACTTTGTACATTCACCTCACTACTGAGTCAAAAACAAGTGACTGATGTGTGTTCTTAGGTTTTTCTTGCATGATCCTCATCACACGTGACAACTGACAACAATATCCTTTTACACCAAATCCTCTGAAATGTAAAGGAAGCCCTTGTGATAGATTATTAATTGTAGATTGGGGAATCGGGGATCAAATGTTTCTTAATTTTATTCTGTCGGTTTGTAGACGTAGTATGTCTCCAAAATGGAAAAACCAGCAGACAGATATTAATAAAAGTGACTTTCTACAGCAGTTTGAGCCAAAAGTAGAAACCACTTGGTGGCTGTAGACGATCATATTTCCGTTCAAGTATTCACATAATTTAATGCAAAATAAGGTTTAGCCCGACAATAGCACAGCCTTACTATGTCAGAGTAACACAAATGAAGCCTGTTGAGTCCACTGATAATCATTATTTTACAGGCTTTTTTTGGTGAAACAACACCGAGAGGACACTCACCCAGACCAGCAGCTCCTGTTACGGAGCTGGCAGCGTTAACTCGTGTTAGCCAACATCAGCTAACACCGGCTACAGCAGGTCGACCCGGTTTAATACGGTACGTGTTTATTTTCGGCCCTGGAAGATGGCAATTCTCCTAAAAAATTTTCATTCATTCTTTGGAAAGGTAATACCCAGACTGCACGACACTTCACACGGATAACAAACTTTGTATAACTCGTCGCTGCTGCGTGAAATGAGCTAGCATGGAGTTAGCATGGCGTTAGCAGCAGCAGACACTTGGAGAGGATCAGTGCTGCGTGCTCAGCGCGCAGAAACACACCAGAGCTGTGCTAAGGAAAGAAATCAAGCCAAATAATGATTCAAGTTTCACTTTATCGTTTTTAATTCCTGACCAGACGTTTATAATATGTGTAGTGAGTTGAAAGAATTTACTAAAAAGTAGCATAGAACACTTTTTTTTTTTTAGATTAAACGTACCAAATGAAATCACCAGATACATTTTCATTAAATTAAATGCAAATTTATATTTAAAGTAAAACTAATATATATAATATAAATCAAGTTAAATTACTGCCGTTAAATTAGATGTAAATTAAAAAAATCTATTTGAGTAGATTTCCATATAATAAAAACATGAAATTCAATTCAGTGACATTAAGTGGAATGAAATAACATTCACTCAGTTTCCACATTATTTTTCATCATCCTTCTCCACTACTAAACATCATACTAAGTACTTTAGTCTAATCAGAACCTACAGGCAACCAAATAGAAAAATATGTATGATATGAAGGTTTTTTTTTTCTATATTTGCCTGAGATTCGTATTGCTGTCTTACCTTTGAGTCCTGGTCCACTATTCCCAGTTTGACCACTGCAGTGGTCATGACTCTGGCAAATTCCTGGTCCGTCAGTGTATTTTCAAAGGACCTGAATACAATGAGCCCCCTGGCTTCAGAAGAATAGAACTTAGTTTGGCATTGTGACAACTAACAGCCAGTTCACAGCATTTGCTAGATATTACTCTGCTATTCAGAGCTTTATTTCTGAATCGGCGAACATCAGTGAACTTTGGCTATGACTGGCTGAAACAGCGTGAAACTGGAAAAGTCTGTCAACCTTGATGTGGATGTTCTATTGTATCAGACATTTGAATAAGTATATATCAAAGAAAGCCAAAAACAGATTTGAGTCATAGTGCTAAAAAGAAAAAAACAGGTTACATA
Source organism: Remorina albescens (assembly GCA_034769265.1). Classification (NCBI taxonomy): domain Eukaryota; kingdom Metazoa; phylum Chordata; class Actinopteri; order Carangiformes; family Echeneidae; genus Remorina; species Remorina albescens. Next base: position 6,228,163 of record CM068480.1, read on the forward strand.
AAATATAGACCCACTATTATATAGCCTCCTTATGCTTATTGAATAAATACACACACCTTGTGCAAAATGTACATAAATACAATTTCTTTAATATTTACATTAAATATACATAATTTTTCAGTTACACAATTACTAGTGTACAATAAAACAGTGCTGGAATATTCAATATGTTTGTATAAACAAATAAGTTTGTTTACATTGTGGCAACTGCACACACCTGGGCAGCAAGATGCTTAAATATTATTGTATTGGTGTTTCAGCACATCTTAAATTGACAATGCTCTCAATCCAACCAGAGCTCACATCACAAACTAAAGTTCTGTCTCCACACATCGATTAGCCACAATCTTACAGTGTACAGTGACAAATAGAAGAGCTTTTTCCTTCTGGCTAAGTGTTTTCCATTGTTTTGTTTTGGTTGTTTTTTTCAGCTTCAACGTTTTTGTGCTGTTTTGCTGCTCAGCAACACGGGTCATGCTTAGAAGGGGTTTCAGCTGTCACTGGCAGCCACACTCATCCACAATCATGTCTTCGTGATGCCGAAGTAGCATTTCTCCATTTTCGTAGTACAGCATGCTTAATGGGCTCATCTTGGTTGGGGCGCAGCAGGGTGATGCCACTCTCTCAGGGTGATAATGTTTCAATAAACTCTGAAAAAAGATGAGACAAACCAGAGAATTTTTTTATTTACAATGAAATCGTTTCATACAGAAGGGATAGATGGATAAATAGATAGATGCTGTTGTACTCACCTGCATGTAAGCATGATTTGTTGGATTTAAAACTTCTCCCAAAGGACCCGGACAGGAGCCTTCACAGCGGTAGGCATTATATCTTTTGGGAAAGATGATCCAGGAGCCCCAGCCTATTTGATTAAAGTCCACATGCAGGTTGACTCTGCGGCAGAGAGATTTTTCACTCCCTCTTTTGGACACCTGCAGAGTTCTTGCTGTTTGTTCTCGCTGGCCCCGCTTGCTCCTGCGTCTCTTTGGCCAGTGGGCCTTTTTGATTTCAGAGGGGGACAAGAATTTGGATTGTTCAGCTGTATGAAGCAAGCTTGCTTTGGCCTTTGAGTTTTCATCCGAGCCAGTGTGTGAAAAGACAACCAGCAAGGCTCGGTCATTGACGTCCTGTTCATTCCTGGAGCTCGCCACATAGACAGGCTGATCAGGAACTGTTTTCCTCCTGTTTGCTAGTTTTTTGTGTTGAATTCTTTCTGTCGATTTTTGTCTGAGCCAGTCCAAGAGAGGACTAGTCATGTTGAACACTTTCCAACTCTGTGATGAAGTGACCAGTGATGATTCAGTGAGCAGCCCCACCAGCTGCTGTTCTTGGCAGTGCTTGTGCGTGTGGCATGCCTGGCCATGGTGATAGACCTCCACTGAGATGTTGTAAGTGCTTGGTGTCCGAGGGAGTCTGATTCTCAGCTCTGCTGCTTGGATCTGTTTGTCAGCCAGCAGGGTGTGGAGGTCAAAGGTCGCAACCCAGCGCCTGTGTCGGTAAGCCAAACCTCATAAAGAAAAAAGAGAAAGATTAGCGTAACTGGGACTCATACTATATCACACAGGTTCTCATAAAGTGGACATTAAGGATGAAAATCCAAATAATGAAACGCATGATCCACTAATATGTAAACTGCATTAATGAATGTGCCTGTGAAAGCAGAATCCACCTGTTAAGGAAAAATTGCAAAACACGAAACATGGTCAAAATGCTTGACTGAAATAAAAGCATCTTGTTAAATGCTACATCAAAGTTGAGTTATCTTCTACAGGGATTTTCGCTCTTTGACACTGAGTTTAGTCTAAATCAGGACAAATACAAATGATATTGCCAGAGCAATATATAATTGCTATTTCTGTCTCTGCAGCAAGAATTAAATCAATCTGAACAGGTGGAGAGTGGGAGTAAGATTGGATAATAAATCAACCTCACAAGATATAGTGAGAAGATAGAGACTAAAATAATGCATTTTTAAATTGTTTGTGCAAATGTAGTTGTTGTTTTTAACATGACATTTTAACTGACACTTGCATTCACAACTTTCCTGATACCTCAACAAATATCAGAAAAATGCTAATATTGTATCCTTCATACATATGATTTTATTATCACACAACAAAACTTCTATCCCTTCTTAAAGATTAATGCTTGTTCTGATGAAGATTGAAGTTGCACAGAAGACCTCAGAGACAATAATCCAGTCATAGGTCCAGTGTAGGACAACATGTGCTGCACCTACAGATGTAGGTAATGGAAGGGGGGATGCTGGGGCCATTGTGATTCAATGAACAGGTGTGGTTCAAATTCATCTAAAGGATGAAACCCTTTTTTTTTAACATTTAACCTATGTATTGTCCAGTGCATTGGCCCATTTAGCTGGACTGTTAATCAGAAGTAGAAACCACTCTTATATTAATCCACTCACTCAGCCGAGCCAAACCAATCATTTAACACATTTCTGGCTGCCCTGGCTTCTGCATATCCTCAGTCAGACAAATAGGTAATAACTCTAACACCTAGCAGCCATGTGAAATTTGATTCAGGGGGATGTGGAGGGGGGGTCCTCAGATGGCCGCTCTTGCCAGCATTAAATCCCGAGCTCTAATCTAATCAAGCCAAGTGTGAAAAAGAACTGAGGGAAGTTGTTGATTTGACTTAACAAGGGATTTGTATAGGGGGATGTCTGGCGAGGTATCTAATCAACATCACCTATTTAAGAAAAAAGAGGTTTGCTTTGAGAATTAGACCGAAAACCGGCCTTTTCACACACTGATCCCTGCCTGGTTATTCACCCCCTGAGTAGGATGTGGATTGAAGCCCTCTGAGGTCGTCTGGCACGCAGTTTTGACAGGACAACACTTGAGCCAGGATGGGGGGAAAAAACTAACATCCGACAGAGCATTTTAAAGCTTATAAACTCTTTCCCAGTCTCATTTGTGCCTCATGGATATTGCATTTATTTATGTATGTTTTTGACTACCTTTTGGAGAACAATCAACCAAATCTCACCTTTGGCCGTCACACTCTTCACCGTGTCCGCTCGCTTCGCCGCATCCTGCTCCATCTTATCCATTGGCCTGGAAAAGTTTGGCTTGAAATTCCTGTAGAGGTGCATCATGTAGGTCGGCAGGTGATACCCGGTGGACCGATCCGTGACGGGAAGACGACGCAGCGGCCTCATGTAAAGTCCATCTTTGGATTTGTGGATCCCCTGAGCCAGCAGCACCAGCAGAGATGCGTGCAGCGCGACGCCCAGAGCTCCCAATGAGCGCATGTTTAAGGCCAGTAAATGACAAATTCCTCTACTGGGAGATTAGGGGTGTCTTATATACCCTCACCCACCCCCTTTCATGTTTAACAAGTAGCTGAGAACATTAAAGGAAATTGACATGCGTCCTCAAGACTTGTTACCTGACAGCTCATCATCCATTGACTTGGTAATGAGGCGTCCGGGTGCGTGTTTACAAGGAGCGCTACTTTTTGTTTGCGCCATGATCTCTGGGCTTCTGCACCCCGATTCCCCATCCGTGGACTAATTGTTTTCAGCTATTTGGTTTACACTAATTGTTAGCCTTTCCCATAGTATAATGTAGTCTACTAAATACCGTCTGAAATGGACTATAGGGAGCACGATTGAGCTGCTGTTCTTATTAGGCCCAGATTAATCAGACATTAACATAAAAAACATGTCAAAACATAGTCCGACAGTCAGCTTTATCGGTATTATGAATATGGCACAATGTAGCCTGGACTGGTGCTTTTCCTTAGGTATTATCTTTAGGTGTTTATTCGTGTGGGTGGTTTGTATTTAAGGCTTAATGCGATCATTTTCAGATAAAAAATAATGTCAGAGCTCTACCACAAGATGAGATAAGGTCAATGAAAGCTGGAAATATTGGCGTCAGAAACCCAACCAAGAAACCTCACCGTATCATATTCAACTTTATCATCACTAACTTCCTGAAGTTCAGTTCTCAAACAGGGGCTTTGCAGATGATGTATGGCCAATATTTAATTTCTGTGACCTTGTTATAGCCTACTTTTCAATTGTGTTTTGGATTTTCTAATATTACTTACTTATAATACTAACATACCTTTTAAATGGTGGAGCATTGCTGCTAAAAAATTACTATATTTTTGATAACTGATACCTTCTAGAGATATAGAACAGTAATTTTCAAGAATGATTTTAAACTTTAAAATATTTGCCAATATTTTTTTGACTAGAGTGTCCGAGGATGACCACAGACTGCGCATGCGCCGTCTGCCCCTTTATTCACACAGCAGATCCTCCTTTTCCTCGTAAATCTCCTCAGAAAGCACAAAAAAAAAAAAAAAAAAAATCAATGAATGCTATTTTCTGCTGAGGAATAAACAGCAGGGGCTGAACCTCGGCTTCATCCTCTACGTCGGACTAATCGATCTCTGGGGAAAAAACACCATTTTCTCCTGAGACGCCTTTTCATCCGCCGTGTATCGAAATGGTGAGTATCTTTAAAGTTTACGCTTCTTGTTGCGCGAACTACGGCAGCCTAAAAGTGGACATGGACGCCGTTTTGGATTTAAAGAGTCGAAGAGTCTCCACAGCTTCTTCGATCATGCATTAAAATACTCGCAGTGGGGCAGTTTGGCGATACTTGAGGGGCTGTTTGTGAGGGTGATGGAGCATACATGTGCTTGGCACCCCCCTCCGCTCTCCATGCCTGCAAAGCATTGTGCATTGCATTCAGTCAGTGACTTGCAACTGCCACTTTATCTTGCTATAAACTCCCAAACAAGTTTCCTCATAATGTCATTTTATCTCCTTACAAAACACTAAAACATCGCCACTATCGTTGCAATGGACAGCCTGTAGTAAGTGGATGCTACAGAGGCTTGTGTGTCCGAAAAGTTGTGAAAATGTCGCAAAAGTGCTGGCTGATGTGAGTGAGCTGTGCGCTGCAATACTAAAGTCACTTTTCCACCTTTTTTAGGACCAACCCCCCCACCCTTCTAGTAATGTGTGTGGTGTGCCACTGTGTGAAAGTGAGAAAGCAAATACATAAATCAGTAATCCTAAAACTGAAAATGAACATGCATACTTAAATATACTGACACCCCCCCCCCCCCCCCCCCATATTTTCAATGACTTATGTTTTTGTCTAGTCCAAAGAAAAACACTATCACGGTTGTTTGTCTTAAAGGTTCTCACTTCTACTTTTGGATGATATCAAGTTGCTGCTTTTAAATGGCTTAAAGTCCATTTGGGCAAAGCTGACTGATATGATTACTGGTATAATATTTCATGTTAACATGTTAGCAGCCCTGTTAAAAAAAAGTAATTTTAATCTGGAGTATATTTTTAATAGAATGCAGATCTGAGTTTTATGCATTTTGGGATCATTTAATTAATGGCTCTGAAAATATAATGTCAGCACAGAAAGATTTTTTTCTTGTAGCCTTAAAAGTCCATAGACATGATAAAGATTCATGAACTCCACCAATATATGTTCATTCCTGCCATTTAGGTGCAATGTAAAGAACGAAAAGTCTAAGCTAAGACAAATCACATGACGTCCTTTGATGTGTCATGCTCCTGGCTTTTGTTTGATTTAGCCAGTCCAGCTGGGATCAGTCTCCTCTCTTCATATCACTTTACCTCACCTACATCCCGGGGGAAGACCGAAACTGGCTCCTGACAACCGAGAGCACACATCAAACTGGGAACATCACAATTAATCAAGGCTGAGAGCATGAAACTCCTCCGTGAATGAACACTTGGATCATAAAAGATTGAGCTATCTATGCTTGATTTATCTTGATAAACAGGCAGCAAGCAGAAACCTCACTCCTCCCAGGCTTTACTTGAAAAGCTTCTAATCATAGTTCATGTTTTATTATTGATTATTTAAAAGGAGGTTGGTCAGGCGCTGATAAACTTGAAAGGCGTGGAATTTCTTTGGGCAAGTTTATTCCCCTAAAGCCCAGATGATGCTTTGGTAAATATGAGAAATTGTTGTTTATATCTCTAATTTTGGTGTGCGTAAAGTTTTGCCAAGTCACGGTATCAACACCTGTTTGGAGCTGAAATAGATGTCATTAGATAATGAACATCTGTGCCCCCCACAGATGAAAGGTTTTGTGTGCATGGCTGAGTGCATTAGATCATTTTAACCACAAGGTGTCATATTTGATTCCTGCACTCAAGAATATCGTGTTTCCCCAAAATTGATCCCATTAGGTATTTTTATTCGTAGTGATTTTGGCTTCCTATCAGCTGCAGCATTTTTTTAGCTGACTATCTGTAAAGGGGGGAAAAATGATGGAAAGAAGGAAATTGAAAACATCTTATTGGATCCAAACTTAGTTATTTTTAAAATACTATCGGGCTTATACTTGTTGGAGCTCAGCTCAAGCCCGGGTGAATTATTTCTCTTTTTAATGCCTCTATCTTTCCTGTTCCTGTCAAAAGATTTTCGACAAATTTACTTTTTGGAGTCGATAAAGACACCAGGCCTGAGAAAGGATTTCAACAAGACAGGTGATATTAGCCGTATGATCCTTTTTTTCCATTGGAGAACATTTTGCAGAGAGGATGTTTCCTGGAATCTGTCGCAGAATATATTGTCTTCATCCCTCTTCTTGGATCTGTGCTCTGTCTTATCTCCTTCCAATAGTACAAAATAAAAATAAAACGAAAGAAAGGATTTGTACATGTCAGAGCAACTCGATCTCACAATGTCTTGATGTGTGTTTTGTAATGTTACTTTTTTTTTTTTACAAAAGTCTCCCCAGAAAACAAAAATCATGTGCATGACGGCCCCCTCCCTTGATTGATTCATTCATGTTCTGCGGTTTCGCGGTTTACATGGGAGGGTTTGGTTTCACATTCACAGTGTTGCAACAACAAGAAGAGTCTTGGCGTGCGCTGCAGGAAGGAAGGAACAGGTGTGGCAGCAGTAGAGTTTACATCCATATCTCAAAAACCGCTCACTCACTTTTGCAAATGAGCTTCAGTTAGGTGTTATCTTGTGACAGAAAGCCAATACTTTCACACATATAGTTGTTGTCAGGCGTGATTATGTTTGGACAAAGTTTTTCTCTGTGCAGGTATATCACTGAATGCTGTTGGCTTTGTTCTTAGCTTCCTGCAGCCCCCAGGATGAAATAGGACACCCAGTGCATAAGAAGTTGGTCCGACCTCAGGGTTACAACTGCAAGAGGTGGAGCACACAGCCCTCTGCAGCTGAACCTCAAGCTTAAATTTAAGTATTTGCCCAGCTGTAAGCCTGTTTGCCGTCAACATGGCATGTGTTAACCACTAATGAACGGAGTAATTAGAGCATCGTAGTGAATTAGGCTTACGTGATGTCATCTGCGTGCAGTTGTTACAGATCGTCAGCCTCCTGGCAGTTTGACATTACATGATGTCAGAGAGGGTTAATGGCTGTGGCTGGCTGTAAGAAGTTTAAGAAGTGATGCTTCAATTTAAGTGATAGAGGTAGTTGTTAAAAGGTCTGCCATGTGTGGGAGGCATTGTGCTGCCAGGAGGCTCTGATAGTGATTGGACAGTGAACTGGATGATGAGTAAGCCTTTGTGGGTCCGCCTCCACATCCTTTTCGCACATCTCCACACACAGTATTGCACGTTACTCATACAAATGCACACTCACAGGCGAGCAGCCTTGCATACAAAAAAGTAACATAGAACACGGCAACAAGGGAGCATGCTGTCACCCCACTAAGTCTCAGACAGAGAGCTATGCTGCCCCTCGGCCCCTCCTCCACATTCCCTGCCCTCTCCTGCTGAGTGCCTGTCTGGGATCCTGTCCTCACTGAAGGACATGGCCATTGAGTCGCTTTATTAGAACACGTTAATGATGCGAGACCGCTGCCTGTTGTAGTGTGTGATCAGCAGGGCAGAGACACATTACCTCACAGATCAGAGAGAGAGAGCGAGAGAGAGTCAGACATGCCAACGAGGATGTCCGACTGAGTCCAGCACTGCAGTTGCCTCTGCCAGAGAGCTGTCATCCTAGCTCTTCATAAGCCCACTGTTTTCTGCTTTCTGGTTGTGTGTTCCTCAGAGACTCGAGCACCTCTCGGATGGTGGACTGAACAGCTGAATGACAGGTACAGTTGTTATATACTTTACGCTCTTTCTGCCGCGATACTTGACTCCTGCTGCAGGTTTGTTAGACATGTCATCAGTACGTCTCTGAAGGATACAAAAGGAAATGGCATACATTGTTGTCTAAATATCACTTCAGATTCCTGCTGTGATTTTATCTCGGACTCCAGGCTCAACTCTGCAGCCTTTGAAACTAGAGAATTGCTCTTAATCTCTCAAATGTAAAGCCACTTTTGCTTTTGCAGAGAGCTTAATTGGGGTGACCTATTCTGTTATAATCCCAGTCAGGTTTGATGTCCACAAAGCGACATGGATTACATTCTTCATGGCAATTAATGAAGTGTTTATCATTCCTTTACCAGAGGACCAGCACCTATTTGACAGGATTCTGGCATCCCACACCAATTTAGAAAATGCAGCTGCTAAATTGGGATTTGTTTGCATACAGACAAGTTTACAGATTGCAATCTTGAATGGCAAGCAAACCGGGGCATGTTACGAAGATCTGTGTTAAATCTGCCGGTGGAGAGGTTCTCCGTGGCCGTGACAAGTAAAAATGCTGTCAGTTGGCCCAGCGGTGCTGAACAGAATATTGTGGTCAGACGCTGGGTTTAGAAAAAAAAAAGAAAGCCACATTACTGCAGCCTTGAAATCATAGGGGGATAAAATTGCCATCTTGAAATGAAATAAATTACAGGCAGGGTTTTAAAAATAGATCTGCACACCCTTTTTAGCAGCTCCATGTTGAGCTGTGATGAAAGCAAGAATGTGGAAGGCTAAAGGTTATTCATGTGATTTATGCCATATTTACTGCATAGTTTGTATCTCAGTCGTGTATTCCCAATAGATGTGTTGCTTTTGCAAGAAGGGGGAAAAAAAGCCTTTCGTTGCTTTTGCCATTCTGTGCACTTCGGCAGTTAACCTACAATATCTAATGACTTGCAGTGCCGAATCTATTCCGGCGAGTCTGATCAGATTTGGAAATTGCATCCCTGAACAATGTACTGCACAGCTTCCTTTGTGCCATGGTCTCTCTCTGAACACACTATTGGGAGATTTATTTTGGACAAAAACAAACATTGGAGCTCTAAGTTGAAACAAACTCACAATGAGGTCTTTGGGAACAGTTGAAGGAAAGCGAGAAAAGATTTCGTACAGAGGAAGGACTGAGCTCATATCCGTGTGGCTCTGAAATTTTAGCTCAGGAACTAGCAATGTCCTGTGGAATCACGGCTATATGTAACCCTTAACCTCGTTGGTGAAATATGTGTACAGCTGCAGTGAGGAAGTTTCAGAGGCTACAACTAAGCATTTCCTGTCAAGGTGTGCTTACGCTTCCTGTACTTTGAGGGGGGTGTGACTTGACTGTATTGAAGGGTGTGCTGGCCTAGTATCCTGTGATGAGTAAGAAACTGGGACATTGTGTCGTTACAAATCTGACTTAAACCGAATTACCCCCAAGCCTCTAATTGTGATACTTAAAATGAACAGTTGTAGCAACATTCGTGACTTTGTTTGGTGGGAATGTGGTAAATAAAAACCTGAGTCCAATAGCCAACATTGGCTGATTTTGTATTTCTATGATTCTGTGCTTTTTTTCCTTTTTTTTTTAAAAATGTGGTTTTGTTGAGTCAGCCGACATTCAGGCGTCACATCGTCAGACTGAAGGAGCTGCTTCCCAGCGACCTTGAATACGATGAGAGATATTGCTGAGAGAAAGCAAGTTGCCTCTATTATGGACTTTTTTTATTTTGGGCGGGGTGTTTAATTCTACCAGACTTCTGATTTTTCTCTTCTCCATCCAAATGTGGGAAGTTGTGTTGAAAGATTCTCTCAGTGTTACAATATGATACTCATCTCTCTTGAACCCCTGCATCTCTTGTGAATGAAGAGTTCTCCGCATCCTTCCTCGGGGCCACCAGCAGATGCATCCTGCAGCTGCACGCTCCTTCCTGTCTGCACTCAGACCCTTTTGTGTGAAGACGTTGTTACAGCAAAGTTGGGACACCGGCTGAATTTAAATGGGAGAACCCTGAATGGAGTAATACTGGTAGGCTGGCAGGAGTCTCCAGTTTCTATGGTCTTTTTTTTTTCTTAGTGTGCCATCACTGATTTTAAATATTAGTGCTATTAGCTAATTTCGAACAGCTGTGCACAGCCCGGCTGATGGTGTCATAGACGTTTGGCATTGTTGTTTCATGCTGCCTCGGGACATCGAGTTTGTCTCATCATTTTATTGGCCTCATGAGCAGTGCGACACTACTCCAGCTGACCTGTGGGATAAACAGCCTCCCTGAAGAGTTGCCTTGATTGCTTCTCCAGGAGGATGTTTATGACTGAAGGCTATTTCTACTCAGGCTTTGGCCGCCCACTTGCTATAGGCTGCTCCTGCCCATGCCGAAATCAGTGTAAGCTTGTGTGTTGCAGTCAGTTTTGAGTCAAAGTGTGTGTGTTGACAACTTTAAAACTGAACCGTCTGTCAGGAAGTGTCAGTCAGCTTCGTTTTATGCTCAGATGTTTTACAAATAACATCACCGCTTAGGAAGCTGTTCTGTGTGGATCAGGGCGATGGGAGTATCTGTGTCAGTGTTTTACAGCCTTTGACTGGACCTCATAGGAACATGCGTATTATCATGCATGACTGCAGATGTGTGTAAAGGAAACCTGCTGATTAAATGTTCTTAAAGTGACAGAGATTGAAAAGGGTTCGCTATTTAAATGTCCTTAGCTGTGAGGAAAGCACGTACTGTCCAAATTGGAAGTCAGTGAGAAAGAGCGTACGTCGTATATCAACTTAGCTCACACTTTTATTATAGTGGTGCTGCAAGTGTTTATGTCATTAACTTTTAATTCACCTAAGTTTTATTTATGCTTTTATTTCAGCCTCAAAGGGTTTTTACGATGAGTACAGTCTATAATGCACTCTGTCATTAAACTGTTCGTTTCCGAAAGGAAAAACGCACAAACCATCAACGCCTTCATCCCCTAATATACTATTTTTGGTCCACCTGCTTGTTATGTGCATTTTCAGTGTGTGAGTGGAATCACAAAACATTTTTAGACCTGGTGAATAAATTGTAATGAACATGAAGCAATGTCTGCTGAAACTGATCACTGTCATCTTAGTGAGCTCTCCTCTATCACACTAGTTTAATGGAAACAACTGGGGGATCGTCGTCAGTGTTTATCGGGATGTGTTCAACAGCTAATATGCAGATCAGTAGTTGTTGGCAACTAGATGTGCATATATTTGGATTTTGTCTTCGTGGCTTTGTGGAAATTTGGTTTGAAAGTTTGATGGATTTGACTGGGGATAAAAATAGTGAAGTTGCAATCTGGCGAAACAGAATGATAATCTGTTGTTTAGGCTATCAAATGCCAAAAATTGTAACAAAGAAAACAAAAAGATTGCAAGTTCCCACATTTCATAGTCCAGTCTTGCCTAACCAGCAGTTCAAAACCCAGAATATTAAATTCACAGTTATTAAAATCACATCCAACAAAGTATCTTTAAAGAAATCTAGTTGTAATGATTTAGAATGGTTTCAATCTGATGGTGGATTTTAAGAGGACCCTCTGCTGGACAACAAAGTGAAGCGCTTGATGGACTCATGAAGTATTAGATGAGAAATTTTGAATCTGAGCGGGTCGTCACAGTTTGAGTTCTGCATAAAAGGTGACGGCCCTACTGTACAACACAAGAGTCAACTGTGTGGTCTTTGTGCAAATCCTGTCCCAGTGAGAGGGAGCTGAAACTTTAGCCATCTGGCTGCCAGATGTACCGCTACTTTTCCCGGTCCCCTCCGTAGAGACTTGAGTTTATTGCATGAATCTACTCCTCAACATCAGACTGGAGATAACACGAGGACGTTGAGGACGCTGTCTGAAAGCTCTTGAAGTTTTTTTTTTCCTTTTGTTTGTTTGGGGGTTTTTTTTTTTCCCCATTGCCAAGCAGCCGAGCACATTGAGCTCCCATGAGGGGTGTTTCCCACCGACTGGGGGTGGGCAAAGAGATTCAAAAGGGGAAGATTTTCTTTTTGGATGTGATGCCAAGTTCTCACACTCCTTTGGACCATGGCAGAAAGCAAGCAGAAAAGGAAAGGGTCTGGAAGTTCAGATCGCTCCACAACAAGCACGTAAGATCTTGAAATTTGGTGGATTGTTGCAGTATGGAGGCTTTTTGTCGTCTTTTTTTTTCTCGCGGCAGTCACAAAATTACGGCAGCAGAGATGCTTTTGGTATGTGGTGAGGACTCAAATAGCTTTGGGCAGCTGGAGCGCAGTATCTTTGAAAACTTAACTTCTCTTTATGGAAGCTAAGCTTTCCTACAGGGTACAGACTGAGCCTCTTTTTACCCATCATGCTTTTTACACCTCACTTATTTGATAACAGCATATTTCCTACAATACAATTATTCAAGGCTTGTGCATGTGTGTCAGTTTGTGAATGGTCTTTTTTGAGAAAACAAACCATTCCAGCAGATGCGGTAACAATCCAATCAATATGTTGTTGTTACCCTGGAAAAGAAAGTCTCTTCCAAATCAAAAGGTGCAAGGTTGACCTGCCCACTCAGCTCCAGCAACAACAATGAGGGGAATAGCAGTGACTCACCCGACACTTCTCTCCCCACGGAGCCTCTCTGCACGCCGAGTCCACTTTGTTCAAAGCTGGCAATCACACAGAAGTGCTTTGAGCTCAGACAGCCGTGTCTTACCTCAGCAGTATCAAATGAAGATTGATTGATTCTGTGCTTTTTGGTCTGTACTTTGTAGCTCCGGTGTGACACTATGTGTGTCTGTGAGTTTTGTGTTGGATGTTTCTCTGTGTATGTTTTTACAGGCTTTAGGTGGGAATGTGTGTTTTTTCTCATGATCGTATGGCGTGGCTCAGTAGGCTCTTGATGAGTGAGAGGTTATAAGTGATGTTGAGGATCATTGTTGTTCCTGATGTTGCTGGCTTGTAGGAAGACTCGTTTGTTTATCTGCAGAGCTCACTGCAAGGCTCACTGTTTATTCAAAAGGGAGGAGGGGTTGCTTGAAACCTGTGGCTGGCTCGTGTGGGTGTCTGAGCGCTCCATATCAAGTTGGCTGATTAAAATATAAATAATGTTGCTCCTGAGTCTAACCTCTTGCCACTGTGTTTTGAAATCGTAGCAATATGAAGCCAAAGATTATGGCAATGTACTTTCTGACTAAACCTAAAAGAGGAACTTAATGAGTCACTTGTTGAACCCTTATGATACTGTGAATATTTTTCTTTCAATCCATTAGATATGTGTAAAATGATTTTTTGATATAATAAATACAAATAATAGCAGGGGTTGGCAAAAAATAAATATGACATACTTAGTTTTAGGATGTGTCAGATGATGGAAATAAATGTGTTCGTGCTTCCACACAGTTTCCTTCAGTCTCTGGAATTTCATAATTTTTCCCTGATACACATTCATGCCAAGTCCACTTTGGAAAAAATACTGTTGTAGACAGTTGGGCTGCAATGGTAGGAAATGTTAAGATAACGTCATGCAATAGCTGTCCCATCAACTGTCGCTGCTCAGAAAAGGACATTGATTTTTAGTTGATGGAATCATTTTCACCTTCTTAGTTTAGCGTCAGCATGCTGAATTATGCTTCTTATACAAAAACAAGTAGATTTATCCAGTTACATCCAGTGACATAGCTGTTGCCATGTGCGTACTGCTGTGTGTCAATTACTTTGGCGTAGATGTTCCCCTAGAGAGCTGGTCAAACATGTCTGACAACAGACATAATGACAGTAGTAAAGGTCATAATAATGTATAATAAAAGACAGAAATAAAAGTGTTGGCAATGTTCTGTGACGCTGTTGAATATATTGCGCAATCCATCCCCAGAAGGTTTTTCCATTTTATTGTTTCATTGTGTCCTATGTTGACGTCTCGCTTGAATTATCAGCTACACTGCGTCTATGGTTTCCAGTGGTTTTGCTCCATTTCGTCTGTATCCATAAGCTTTCAGAAAGCAGCCACAAATGCTGGCAAAATGGACACATGGAGTGAAGAAAGAATGTTTGCTTGTATGTATCTAAAGTGGACCGTAACGTAGGTAACCCTCAACATAGAATAAAGCTGAGGCCGATGAGAAAATTTGAATTTTTAAGTAATTGATCATAAACTACAGTATTAGATATAAAATTTTCTTCTGATGAGGGTGTGAGATAAAAGGTCAGAAAATGTGTGTAGTAATTTTGTTTAAATTCATCCTCTGAGGACCATGAACCTCAGGATCAATTTTATGAGCAGTCTGTCTAGTTGTCAAGATTTGGGGTTTCATCCTTTTGACACCGTGAACCGATTTTCATGGCAATTCAAACAACGGCTTTTGAGATATTTCAGTTGGAACTGAGGTGGTGGACAGTCTGTCGTTGGCATCACAACAATTATAAATGAAAATATGTTTACAAAGTTACTTTACATATGTATGAATATTATTTTTAGTATATCAGTGAGTGATGCATATTTTTTTTCCTCTAAATCACTTCAGTGAGGAAGCGTGAGACAGAATAGCTTATCACACTTCTACACGTGTTGTCACTCCCCAAATTTACTCTATGTTTTGTCGCTGTGTGCGGGCTTTTATGTAGGTGTGTGAGTGTGTTTGTTTCCTGTGTCTGAGTCAGCTGCGATGTCATTCACAGCTGCTTGTGGAGCATGGGTACAACTGCCAGTGCCGCACCGCAGCCTGTTTCTGTAGCGTCGCCGCTTGAGAGCGTCCACGCCAACGGGATGGCCGACAGCAGGCAGTCTCTTAGCATGATCCCCTTTCAGACAGTCAACATCCACAACAACAAGGCCAAGTCCATTATCACCAACAAAGTCGCACCTGTCGTCATCACGTAAGTCCCACCCCGAATCCACGTTCTCACAATTGGGTGTTAATCCTCTTTGATCACTGCGGTGGCATCCCCCAGCCCTCCAGTGTTTGCCCCCGTTATCATCTCATTTGTCAATCCAGGCACGGCAAATAGTAGCTGGTAATTGAATTGACCTGCTTTTTATAATCCAGACATGTTTTGTTTTGCAGATACAACTGCAGGCAGGAATTTCAGATTCACGATGACATTCTCAAGACTAACTACAAGCTCGGGCGGATATCAGACACGATGCCCGAGCACTACCTGGTGCAGGTAAGGACCACAAAATAAGGCCCCCTTCAAAGGAGCCCCACACCATTGCGGAAAGACGCGGTTTGGTGGATCACCTGTCCTTTAAAATCTGCCCTTTTCACATTCACGTGTCAAACTTGCGGAGCGGCGCAGGAACATTGTCATGCGTTGTTTTATGATCCGGTGCAGCCACTGAAACTGGAATCGTTGTCACCCTCCTCTCGTGGCTTTGATCTGCTCTGTCACCTCCTCTGCTGTGTCTGGTCAAGCATGCAGTGTTTTGTCAGCGTTAAACACGCACTTTCTGTTTACCTGCATGTACAGGCTGGTGGCTTCCCCAACCTTAAGTAAAGTCATGTCATGGTCGTCTCTTGTTTAGGCCTTGCATCACAACTGAAAACTCTAAAAACATCAAATCTGAAAACTCCAGCGTCATTAAAGAATAAAACATGTCATCTCATAAGATAACACTAACACTGCGGAGCAGGAATGTGATGAAACCAGCTTTTTATCATATGATATGAGGGGTTGCAAACAATAATTGTTGGAAATGAGCCAAGCTTAAAACCATTAAGCTTCTACAGATTCTCTGAAAGGTTATCAACACATGTTTTGTCACTTTTCTGTCAGACTCTGTAACTGCGTCCGGACGGAAAAATATGTTTTTCTCCTCCTACAGCTGCAGATAAAATAATACAATGCAGTGGCAATAAACTGAACTCTGCTTTGTAATTTAACAAATAAATAGCTCATTTACTGCATGCTTGCACAGCTGTAGGTCATAAAAGGTCATGTGCTTCTCAAGTGATCAAAAAACTTTAACTTGATCAACCATGGTTCAGATTTATAGGCCCTGAAAGCCGGTTTCATTTTAGATCCAGTTGCTATTTGCTGGGTAAATTATCTGAATTTAAGCTCTGCAGCCAACAAATCTGTGACTGAGTTTTTCATTCGCATTCTCTGTTTAGTTTTGCTCTTTTGTTTCTTCCCCTCTGATGCTACAGGCATTAGGAAAGAAATTAAAAGATCAATGGCATATAATTGAGCAACAACTGAGCAACGCTGTTTATGATCTATATGGAGAAGCGGCTTAAACTGTCCAGTCAACAAACCGTTAAGTGTGGTATTTTTGGAAGGGCGTTCATGATGAATGGGAGGGAAAAAAAAATCTTTCCTGTTTAAATATTTATCCACCACCTGTGGTGATTGTACTTGACATCCAGTTTCACATCCTCTTATTGAATCAAAGCTTGACAAATCCATGTGTTTGATTTAGAAGACTAACGTCGTCATAATCATTGCTGATTGATAGATTAAGTCCTGTAGTGCAGGAATTTATGCCCACGTCATATTCTTAACCGAAAAGCTGAACGACATGACTATTTTAACTCAGCCCTATAGAAGCACACAGTAAGTCATTTTGCAGGTATGAAGGTGACTGAGCAGAGATTTAATCTGTTGAGTCAACAGAGCAACCAGACTGTGGCGGCTTTGTTGTTTGCCAACAGAAAGTGACAGAGGAGAAGGAAGAAGAGGATATTGAGAAATTTGCAATTTGTTTTTCTGTTTCAATGTAGCAGAAGGACAAAAAAACAAAAATTAAATGTTGTATTAAAAGATTAAAATGACACTGAAGATGTCATTTTCTCTTTCTTTCTCTCTGGCTACCTTGAAGTTGATGTGTTTGCTCTTCAGAATTTACAAATGCCAATGAAGGCTTGAGTGGAGGTTGTGGAAATGTTGTTTGTGACTCAGTGCTCTGAGATAAATTCAGATGAAACCTTGCATTGCTTTCCAGGGGGAGTACTTCATGGTCCAGGATGTGTACAGTAAAGCAGATGTCCTGAACACCACAGGCAGCTTCGGGGCCCCCAACTTCCGACAAGTGAAGGGACACTACCCGCTGTTTGGGATGGGCCAGCCAAGCCTGAACGGCTTCAAGCGTGTTCTCCAGAGGCTCCAGGCGCAAGGACGCGAGGTCATCACTCTTTTATACAGGCAGAATTTCAGATGGCTGCACTTAAGCTGGCAGAAATGGTCGATAGGTGCTCTGGTAGATTTCCTCTTCCTGTGTTGGTGCCTGTGTTGCTCTGCCTGTGCTCTTTCTATCTCTGTTGTCAGTAAATATTTGAGGAGTCAAGTGCTCAGTGGAGGCTGTGGCTGAATTGTAGAACTGAGCAAACAGAAAGTTGTGGTCATGTGTACCAGTGGAAAATGAATCTGTGCTTACAGCAGCGAGAATCTGACCGTAATTGAAATGAAATTGACAAAATTATACATCAGGCCTCTTTAAACTCCTTTCTCATGTGCTGCATGTCATATGACAACAGATTGTTTCCAGTTGCTTTTGGAAGTGGTGTATCTGGTAGTAGGCAACGTATCATTTGATGCCTATCTTGCTGTGCTTTTTGCAAACAGGAGGTTATATTCTTCTGTGTGAGAGAGGAGCCAGTGGTTTTCTTACACAAGGAGGACGACTTCGTGCCATACACCCCCAGGAGGAAGGAAAACCTACATGAGAACCTTCATGGCCTGGATAAGGAGATGCTGGTGGAGAGCCTGGAGCTTACCATCAGGAAAGAGGTGAAGAACAAATATCCACACGTGACAAGTTTTGTTTGCTGCAACACAGTTTATGGCATCATGTAAATGCCCCCCTTCCCTTCCTTTGCAGCTCCATGACTTCGCCAAGCTCAACGAAAACATCTTCTACGTCTACAATGACATTGAGTACTTTAAAGACGAGCCGCAGAAGATCTCTATCACGTGTGAAGAGGACATCCATGTGACAGAAGAGGTCTATAAGAGGCCCATGTTCACCATGCCGGCCTACAGGTTGTTTACAATGCTCCTTTATTAGCCCTTCACCTCCTCAGCTGTCATGTCAGTTCAGCCGCAGCAGCGTGGGGCTGAATGCTGCACAATATGCAGCGCTTGCTATAAATAGTGGCGCTTGTTTGTGCAAGGGCCACTGGGGGGGGTGTACAAGTGCTGAAGATTGCAGCATCGTGCAGTCGACTTTATTGAGATGTTGCATGCTGTTTGTGACATTTCCAGTCATAAAAGCAAGCAGCGGGGTGTTTTATTATACTTTGAAACCTCCGGTGGTGAGTTAGTGTTTTTTGTTTTTTTTTCTGGTTCTGACCTCTTATGTCATCTTCCTTGTGGCGTGTTCTATATGAGACTCATAAAAACAACACGAGGGAACTCAGCTGTCTGTGTTTAGGGTCAAACGTTTATGTGCTGCGTGTTGTGACCTACATAAGTGCTGTATTGACACAACACAGGCGCCTTGTTACTCTCGTTAACAGCCTGTTGTCTTGCAGGTACTACAGATTGCCATTACCAGTGGAGGGAGCACCACTGGAAAAGGACTTTGATGCATTTGTTAACATACTCAGGGTAAGCCGATGTAAAAATAAAATAATGCGTTAAATAAATCTTTTTTGGTTGTGTTTTTTTTCTGGGAGTGTGTTTTGATGTGCCATTTAAGTTATAAATGGCTGGAATATTGGAGCGTATCTGGACTTTCTCACAGCAGGAAGGTTGTGGTTTTTCAAATCCCCATATAACCTTTTGAATCTGTCCAGTCTGTGCTATCAATCACTAATAAGGGTGATAGTTCTATTTTTCCTGAATGGCAGAAAACCTGCAGCTTGTATACACTTCATGTCCGCTCTTTGGTCATCCGCTCCGTCTGCCTTCCGTCCTGCCCTTCACTCTCACAGGATGTTCTGTTCGTCTTGTTTTGCCCTTTTTTGGACAGACTTGCAGCAGTCGGTCCAGTTCCCTGTGGTTGGAAAGTGGCTCCAATTTTTTTTTTTTTTTTTTTTTTTAACAGGGTTTGGATCTGAGCTTTACTGAGTCCTGCCATACTTTTTCTTTTAGTCTTGCACGCTCCCTTTCTATAATTATCACTTCACCACTTTCATCTCATCTCTATATTATTTCCAAAGCAGTAAACCTTAACCTCAAGGCTATAAAACTTGACTTATCGAAAATGTGTTAAATTTTGCTGAAATGCTTCTAAGTGAAGGGAATTACATTCCCGCTCTTTGGGCTTTTCACCAGTGGATGAACTGATGGGGCACGTACCACAGGGGCTTTGTCATAACTTGAGTTTGAATCCCTTATGCGGCCCTTTGCTGCATGTCTCCCCCTCCATCTATCCTGTTTCTCTTTTCTAGTGGCTTTCAGAATATAGGCCAAAATATAACATAAAATGCCCAAAAATGATGTTAAACAAACAATGTAATTTATGTTCTGCTCTTTTTTCCAGGAGAGCCCCAGCTTGTCTCTGGGCCATGACAGCTCCCGACCACTGCCTGCGCTGCTCTTCAGTTGCCAGGTTGGAGTTGGCCGCACCAACCTAGCCATGATCCTGGGCACGCTGGTCATGAATCGCTTAAGGGGAAATTCAAATCCTCCATCTCAGTAAGCATTTAACATCAAGTACATCTAGAAAATAAGGGACTTTGTTGCAAGTTAGATTTTTCAGTCGAATAAATCCCACTTTTTTTTTTTTTTTTTTTTTCGTTTTGCAGAGTTGAGGAGGCAGCAGCTTCGGAGCCCAAACCACTTTTCCAAGTCATCCAGTCTCTGACTGATAAGCTGCCAAACGGGCAGCAGATCATGGAGGAGGTAAAGAAGAGTACTTTAAACACCACAACATCTGCTTTGAGAGAAAAACTGAATAGATAATCTGTACTTCCTAAACTACACGATTTTAAGTTGTAACAATGTTGTAACATTTTTATTTATTGTTCTATGCAAAGTACTTTCCGGACGGGAACTGTTGAAGTTGATAAGATCTTGTTTTTATCCGATAGGTTGATCAAGCCATCGCCCTCTGTTCCGAAATGCACAACATAAAAGAAGCAATATATGAGAACAAGAGCAAGCTGGAAGGCATTGGGGAAGATTATCAGATTCAGGTTAGTGCTAGAAACCTGCAATCTGTCTTTGAAGGCAGCACCTTTTTGTGCAGCTGCATGAACAGTCCTCATCAGCGCGGGCCCTCAAGCTGATGGAGGACTTCAGTAATGCCAAGTTAAGTTTTTGGCATAATTATCTCATCTCTCAGGAAATCGGTGAGATCTTAACCGCAGGTTTAGATGAGGTGCCTGATGAGAGAAATAAAGGAACGCCTGATAGAAATATTATCCACTACTTTGGGCAGATATTCAGGCTCTTGTTTGTTTCTTAGGGAAGCAGTACCAAAGACTACTTTCTCAACAGAACCATGCAGAGCTTGGAGCGCTACTTCTACTTGATTGTATTTAACGCATACCTTCATGAACAGGTAACATATAGTTTTTTTTTTTCCCAGTGTGAATTTCTTTACAGACAGAAATGGAGGTAAACCCATAATTTGAGTTCTGGCTGTGTTGTTGTATGTTGCAGTATCCTCTTGCCTTTGTGTCCAACTTCAGCCAGTGGATGTGCTGCCACGCGTGGCTGTACAGACTGCTGGCCTGCATGGACCTATCAGAGCTGTCGGCCCCCGCTGATCTGGTCACCAGGGGAGCTCGAGTCCTGGTGAGGAAGTGAGACACAAAAAGCTGATTCTGTGGTCCGTCACAGATATAGTCTCAATCTGTATGCATACAAATGTAACTGCTTGTACACTGATAAGGCTTTCCACATGATGTCGACTCATCCTTTAAGATGTTTCAAATCTGTCATGCAATCGTCCCAGTCATATCATTGCTGTGTAATGTGTGTGTGTGCACGTGCAGGTTGCTGATGAATACTTGGCTCCTGATGTGCTCAGCACAGTGAAGGAAATGAAGGCGGTCAACTTCAGAAGAGTGCCCAAGATGCCTGTTTATGGAGTTGCTCAGCCAACATTAGAGGTGCAGCACATTCCCTCATACTGTCGTCAAATCAATGCAGCACACATAAACCCCAAACATAACATACTGAAAACCTCAAACATAACATATCATAAACCCCAAACTTCAAAATTGAGAAGTGGATGAAAGATTTACACCCAATGTATGCCCAATTTTTTGATCACCACCAATATGAATCACAGCAGTGGTGAATATTTCTAAGAGCACAAAGTCAGCAGAATGACTCATGAAGGTTTTGTGGGGACTCACACGCCCACCTCATGATGACTGAGCCGGACTTCCAGCTCCTTTGCCTTGTAATTGTAATCTCTCTGTGTGCAGGCCGCCGGAGCAGTTTTAGCCCATCTGACGGATGAGAAGAGGAAGCACAGCCACATGTTGTGGGTAAACCTGCATGACGAGCTGGTGTTAGAAGGAAATGGGCAGATTTTTACGCCGAGGGAGCCATCATGCCTTGACCAGCACATTCCTATCCCATCATCTGACCCGCAGCTCATAGAGGTAAAATGAAAATGATGCTTTTTAGATTAGAGACTGATCCACCCAGATTTAGGATCAGTGACTAGTTTCACCGTTTCAATCATTAGAGTTGCTCTGGTTCGAAACTGTTAAAGTGAAGGTCCCCCTCTGTTCTGTAGAAACTGGAGACTTCTCTGAAGGAGGCGATCCTGCAGTCTCAGAAGTGGCTGGAGGTGACGCTGGAGCAGGAGAAGCAAATGAAGATGTTTAAAAGCTGCCAGACCGTCCAAGAGATCTTCAACCAGCACAAAAGCTCCCACCAGGGCCTCGTCTACAAACGCATCCCTCTGCCGGACTGCAGTGCTCCCAGGGAGGAGGTAACGATGCAGGGGGGTACCTGAGCACAGAGACACATGCAGTTATGAGGTGCAGAAATTAAACCCTGTACTCCCTCTAGTGGTTAACATGGTTACTCTCACTATTCTCAGTTTATATAGAAATACATCAAATAACTATTTCACTTCCTTTTTTCTCCAGAAACTCAAGTTGTAATTTATAATTTTATTCATTACTATCTATTAATCTCACAAATTCCTATTGAAACATTTGTCTGAAATTTTATTAAAATTGAAAATTTGTGTTGTTTATAAGGTTAAGCAATCTAACAATTAATATTTATATGTATTGTATTTAACAGGTTTTGATATTGGCTGATATAGAAATGTATGTCAATTAAGATTCTGCAGTCAAAAAAGACTAAGTAACTAACAAACTGTGATTAAATATGAAATTGTTGTCATATATTTCTCTTTTTAGTCATGAAGTATGTGTTCTTGCTCTCAGGACTTCGATAAGCTCCTGGAGGCGATGAAGAGCTCCTTGGCGGAGGACCCCCGTTCAGCCTTCGTGTTCAACTGCTCCAATGGCAAAGGCAGGACCACGACCGCCATGGTCGTTGCCGTACTGACTCTCTGGCACTTTAACGTAAGACACTTCCTGGGGTTTTCTGAAGGCTCTTTATTTCCCTAGGCCATTTTCACCAAAAAATGATGCACAGTGTCTACGCTGTTAATTGTCGTTTCGACTCACAGGGGTTCCCAGAGTTTCCAGATGACGAGATTGTAAGTGTCCCTGACGCCAAATACACAAAAGGAGAATTTGAGGTATGTACACTTACACTTGAAGCAGACAGACCATTGCCTCCCCAGTTTGTTAAAATGTGATGAAAATGTATTTCAGTGAAATGAAAACAGAGGTTTAGAGCTCCCGCTATTAGTTCACTCCGTCAGGAGAAAACTGATCAGGAAATATTTCGATCACTGTCATTTTTAAGCAAAAGTACCAAATTTTATTGGCTAAGGTTTGACTTAATAATTAGAACAGTGAGAATAGATGCTTTTTTTTGTCAGCCATGACAGAAAACTGAATATCTTTGAGCATATACACTTGTAGCCTTTAACCCCGTACACACTGTACTGTACAATACCACATAACACAGCCTCAATGCAGAACAATGTTTGAGGGGATTTCCAAACATCTGTGGCAGGCCAGCGGTTACAATAAGTACATTCAGATTTGTGCAACTCCCATCATGAATTACACCAGCAGTTCTCCTAAACAAACTCAAACTGTGTGCTATCCAACGGCATATTGAAGTGGCGATGTTTGTTTTTTTTAACCTCTGAAGCTGTACCGTTGATTGAAAGCTTTGGCCGAACAAAGCCAGAAGCCCAAAGCTTTTCTCTCCTGCTCTGAATAGTGGCTTTGAATTAGAGCCACTGAGTGTTGTGTTGTTTTTTTTTTTTTCTTGATTCAGAGCAGCGAACAAGGAGTGAGTGGTTAGAACCTGCTGGCTTTGTCCTCAGCACTGTAAACACAGAGAGAGAGAGAGAGAGAGAGAGAGAGAGAGAAAGAGAGAGGTTGCAATCTGCAAGCACACAGTATTGCATGCCAGTCACAGCAGTGTGCCCATCAGAGTTTCTGGGATACACAGAGCTGTCGCCACGGAAACATTAGCTGCCAAGGGAAGTGTGATGTTGCCATCCCCACATCCTTATCTGGCACGAAAAAAAGGTGTTGCCAAGACTGTGAGGTCCAAGGTGTTATGTGATGGGGGAGCTGGTGGGCACTTACATAATCGTAGGGTGGGAAATTCCTGCAGCTGTAATTCTCTGATGGGTGCGGCGCAGGTCAATGAAGCAAGCAAGTTCTGTTAAAGTGGCTGTAATTGATATTTTTGTAATAACAATGTGACAACCAAGTCACTGGAGGTTTATTGCTCTTAATTTGTGGCTTTTCCTTTAGCGAGATTTAACTCTTTCTACATTTCCTATAGTTGCTTTTCAATCATATCAAACTAATGAAAACACATAAATGAAACGCTTTAGTTATACCCATAAAATTTGTTCAAAACTTAGTACAAAACTTTATTACAGTAATGGTATTAGTGGTCTAAACAAACAGTATAAAGAAACAAGAAAAAAGAATAACTTTGGCAACGTACTGTGTGAAGTTAAATAAAGTGTTAAAAGATGTCACAGTCAGTATGATTCAGAGAAACTCACAGAAAAAAGAGAACTGTAAGGAGAAATATGCAAACTGACACAGATGTTGTGTGTGTGATCAGGCCATATGTCTGACACACACTGCATGCGCAAAGCGGGGTTTTGTCTGCAGGCCTGTCCTGTCCTCTGTGACCCTGCTGTCTGCTTTTTGCTTCGTCGCCTTAACACCAGCATTATCGTCAGCATTTAAAGTGAACCAGCTGCAGAGATGCCGCTGACAGTTTAGTAATCTAGGTTACGGCTGATTGCTATGCGGCGTTGTGGCTTTACACTGATCTACTGATGGAAAGTTTCCCCCTCTCGGTTCGGTTGACACTGTAGTTGAACCCGCACTCGCACAGTATTTGAGTTAGGTCAGGGCAGACACTGACACCATTTCTCATCAGGTCATTTGAGTGTTGCGCAGAGAAGCATTGTCCGTGGAGTTCAGAGGATGTAATGTTTATCTGGTTGTTTTAGTCAGTCTCACAGTATTAATATGGCTCTAATGTAAACAGCAATTTTGGCAAGTTGTTGCTGTTTTTTCAAACCTAGGCAAGATTATCTACAGGATGCATTTCACACATAAATATAACTGTTTACACAGCCCTTTAAAACCTCAATAAAACATATGGCATAAAACATGAAAACAAAAAATTCTTGGCTCTATTTTTATTGCATCCAAATTCAGTTACAAGTTGCAGCAGAAATTGTCTTTACACAGTTGTGTCATCACAAGAAAGATCATTCGCGTTTGTCTTGTTTACATGTGTGGTTTGCTAACATCTTCTGTAGTGGACTGAACTCTGCTGCGGAAGATTGCATGATGTGATGAAGCGAATTTTTAAAAAAAAGGAAAAAAGTAAGCCTTGAAGATTTTTATGTTACAATGAAATTCAATTATAAAATGCCACACACAAAAAGAAGGAAAAACAGATTTTTGATGTAATTAATTTTATGCAAAACCTGCCTCTCTTTCTGCTACATTAGAATTGCGTACAGCCATCTTGGGGGGGGGGGGGGCACAAACACCGGAGTGAGTGCTGCTTGTTAAATTTTGCTGTCTCGTCAAAAGTTTTGACAGATTTCTTGAAACGTAACACCTCCCTGTTGTTTGTGCTGGCCAGGTCGTCATGCAGCTGGTTCGCCTGCTCCCAGACGGTCACAGGATGAAGAGGGAAGTGGATATGGCCCTGGACTCCGTCAGCGAGACCATGACTCCCATGCACTACCATCTGAGAGAGATCATCATCTGCACATACAGACAGGTAGGCCAGATGTCCCTGCTGTACTCATTACCCATCCTCCAAGAGACAGATGGTAAAATGCAGGTTTAGTTGAAAGTCAAGGTTGGAATTACATTTAAATCAAAATGTAGCTGTTAAATGAAACCTCAAATCTCAAATTCTAAATTATGGTTGGCTTTTTTTTTTCAAGAGGAAAAATGGGGAAAAATAACAATTACTTCTTTCTTATGAATTCGTCCTTGTTATGTTGACGCAATCAATTAGTGACTCAGGTGTACTTTCACATGGGCTCCTGTAGATGGCGTCAAGATCTTGTTTTGATGTCTTTTTAGTGACGTGGGAGCCACCTCTGTGCACTCAGGAGCTGCAATGTGGAAAAACGATTGTGGTGCCACAAACATTATCTTTAAAAAACGACTGGATTTCCTTTGGGTTTCAATGGAAAAGAGGGGGAAGGGGCAGAAACACACGTTATTACCTGAGGGATTTTGTGGCTTAACCTCTGAGAGTTGTTATTTTGCACTGTTCATGGTCCAAAAATGGTATTAAATAGCGCCTCATATCAGTAGGATCTGCTCTGTTTGCTGCATGTGCTGAACAGCTTTTGATGTAAAATCCACTGATAACATGATATTGTATAAAAAAAAAACCTGTGCAACATGAAAAAAAGATGAAAATAGCCTCATCTACACATGAGGGAAAGTTGTTGGTGGTAGTTTGGGTGCTGTGTTTAAAGGATAAAGGGAACAAAAGAAGTTTCTAATGGTTTTTCAAAGTCCTATCTGCACAGGGTCTCTCCTGATGCTATGGCCTCTACAGGACCGTGGCTCTGGTTTAGCCATTTGTAATTCAGACTGCAATCATTGTGCCTCTGTGCACCGTCAGCCGTTCTCAGCGTGCTGGAGGCACCCTGTCCTGTCTCCATCGTATCAATGGGCCTCATTGTCCCACAAACTCTGTCTTTCCCCTATATTCTCCCTCCGTCTGTCTCTTTCTGGTGCCAGGCTCGAGGAAAACTCTTGCTATCAGATCCCTTTAAAATAAATTAGATCATTTCGTTTCAGTTTTATACATCTGCGTAATTTTTTACACATTTCTATGAAATATTGTGAAGGAAAATTCAATTTCTCCCCTTCTCCAAGAGTTCATTTTAGAGATCTTTTAGGTTACTTCTTATTCTCAAAGTTGTTGCCATAATTTCTAATGACCATAATTGTACTGAACCTTGTGTTTAAAGGGTTTAAATAATGAACAGCAGCAGTTCTGTGTTGCCATTCTATTGGTAGTTACCCAGACACTGCATATATTCCTGGTACCTGTTTCGAGGTTCTACTGATTGACAGATTTCGTCAGCACAGAATGGTCTCTGCAGCGGAGAAGACGCAAACTAGTGCAGATAGATTTAAAGGTGCATCAATTGAAGTACTTACAAAAATGTAAACAGATTAATGAAGAAGGAAGTGCTTTTAAAATGTTTGTCCGGGATGCACGCAGCTTATTTAGAAAAGCTGATGTAAATACAACTTTTGTTTGTTAATATGAAAACTCTGCAACGTATTCTTAGCTGGCTGAGATCTTTGAACCCTAGGGGGCCTAGCAAAAAGATTTCTGAACTTTAAACAACTCTTAAGTTAGTAAAACTTGAAAATGAGGGCTAATGGCAGCATTATAACCCAAACTGTGCCTGTAAAAATCCATTCCAAGTTTACAGACCCAGTTTGAAGTTTCTATCACTCTTGACGGCTGCACTCGACCTAAGTCATGCTTTTGCAAAGTTTTTTCTCATTTGCCTCATCCGAATACATTTTTTGTATTAATTCTGATGTAGATGATGGTGATTTCAACAATTTCTTGGTTATCATACAATAAAAGACAAGACGGCCAAAGCGATAGAAATAGAAATCAGATTGTGGTGAACCGGACTGATCTGTTGTTGTTACGCTGCTTTAGTGGCTGTCAGATTGGCACTTTCCTCTCCCAGTCTGTCCCCTCCTGCCTGAACCGGCAGGCCAGGTGATAAACAGTGGCAGATGTTGCTTGAACCCAGCGAGGCAGTGGTGGACGAAAAAGGTGGGAGAAAAGTGGGGGAAGCAGAGGGGAAAAAAATTTCACCCCCACTCTCCTTCTCCCCCTGTGCTCTCTCAATCCTTCTCGTCATTGCACTCCTCCCTCCAAAGCACCCTCCCCTTTGACAGTGGGTGGAAAATGTGTCTTTGATAGAGAAAAAATATATTTACACTGGGACCCGAACCGTCCGCCAGCTCTCAGAGGGGACTGGGAAGGATTTGGAGAGGGGGTGGAGGCTTTAGTGTGTGTGTGTGTGTGTGTGTGTGTGTGTCTGTGTGTGTGTGTGTGTGCGCGTGTTGGGCTGTAAATCCCGACCAGGCATGACCTTACATTACAGATGCATCTTCCAACATCAGGGTTGATGCAGTGGAGAGCCTACTTCCTCTCCACAATTGCCGCCACCTCCTTTTCCGCACTGTCTGTTCTGCAGCAATCAGCTGCAGGCTCCTTCCTTTCTATCAAGTCAGTGTAAGGGAGAAAATCCCCCTCAAGCAATGTGTGCACACAGGCAGGAGCTTTGTGTGTTTACAGGTGTGTTGTCTGTAGTACAACACACAGCCTGTTGTTGGATGTGAGCAGGGACTCTTAAAGCAAAATATCCAAACATATTTCTTTCCCAATGCACCACCATGGTCGCAATATTCCTCGTCTATTACCCCCCTGATTGTCTTTCTTCCAAAATTGATAGTTTTTATAGTTTTTTCACCCCAGTGGTGAGAAAACTGAATTGCACGCGGTGAGAGTGAATGAATGACGAATCATGTTGTGGTCGTGTGTGTGTGTGTGTGTCCATGAAAAAAAAAAAAAAAGGCCCTCATGGTTTGGACGGGGCAATGGAAAAATATATTTAGAAAGGGGAGAATGCTATGAGCAGGTTTTCATGAGGAAAGGTAGTGGATGTGTACAGAGAAATAGAACAGGCAAGCATATGTGCTGCATGCTCTAACTTTACAGAGTATGAGGGGGCCACTGATGCACTGAAAGCCACATTTTTTTATATTTGCAAAAGACAGAAGATCCAGGGCTTAGAAAGAAAGAAAATCTGACACAATGAGAGGCAGCCTTTCCTTATTAGGTTAATAAGCCACATTGTCTACTATTTTGGAGCTTTGCGCTCTAAATATAGTTATCCTTTATTCTCCTTCGGCTCAAGGATCTTTTCGTTCACAGGTTTCTTCTCAATTAGGATGACCACTTGACATAAGTAGGCCAATTACTAGTTGGAGTTGGCAACAGCCAAAGGAAATACTGGCAGAAAAATTAGCCCACCTGAACCAGAGACAGGCTCTTCTCCCCTGAGGTGCACCTTTACTTTTGAAGAGAGGCTCTTATTTACATCCAGCATCGGGTTGCCGGGGGGTGCAGAGGGGGCGGAAAAGTCCGAGATTGTTGATTTTATCCATAATTTCCAGCCTCTCACATGCCGCGCGGCCAGTAGCGGTATTTGCTGTGTCTGTCTGCAAAATGGCATATTTTGACAGAATCCTGTATGAGCAGGTGCAGCTAGCAGAGCCATTCAAACATAGTAACATAATAAATCCATAGATTATGAAGCAATAAAAACGTTGCCCGTGTGTGTCTGGCAACACACAGAGGTAAATAAAGCATCTCTGGGGACTTTGCGGAGGGGTTTGGTGAGCTGGGGGGGGGGTTACATGCAGCTGCTGTAAGTCAGTTGGTATTCAGGAGCCCATTTATTTTAAGGGAGTTTCCACAGCTGTAAATGACTTCAAATGACACTCTAATACACACAGTGAGTGTTTAAACTGCCCACCGATGTTTAACATTACATTAGGGGATTGCTGCATTCATTAGTAACATTAATGCTAGGCCTCATATCTGATTTATGCACCTCGTTAGAGTGTGTAAAGGAGCAATGGTCGTGCTTTTGCAACAAATACAACAGATGAGAGGGAGAGAAATTGCTGTGACACTATGACAAGATCCTCGTGGCTCTCTGATGGCACAAAGTTGACTCAGTGAAGTTTTAATGATTTCTCTCGAGGTTTCTGGTTCCCTGTCAGTGGGTCAAACATACCACTGTTAAATAAAGATCAGGAGTATTTATAGCGTGCCACAGAGGGCAGATTGGGAACTTCTGTTCGAGCCGTGTGATTTTTTTACTGGTGAGTGCGTTTTCAACCAAAGATGGTAGCCTGATCCGTAACATCACCTGGTGGAATCCATTGTCCAAAAGTACTCGATTTTTCCAGTGAATAATTCAAAACTCCTGAATTATAATCGTCTTCAAACTGCTTATTAATCGGACTTTTGCTTTCACTGCAACTTTGTACAAAATTGCCTCGTCACTTTGTTGGGTTCCTCCTGCACTGTTATATACATCCATAACCAGCAGCTGATGTGAAGTTATCGGAATTGTTTTCCATGCAATAAGACTGGCAACAATAACGGAGCAGGTGTCGTGCGTGCACATCTATTTTCTGATCTTCCGTTGCATGTTAATTCCACATTTCAAGCTCTCACGCTCTGTCTCGCTCTTTACATACTTACCACTTTAGAAATCGTTTGCCACCTAGCTTGCCCCCTTTTACCCTGAATATCTGAAATGCCCTGGCCTGCCCTTTGCCCTGACCTCCCTCATGTCCCCCCCACCTCACTCTTAACCACTAGGCCCAGCACAACGCTTCAGACCTGGCTGGATCTAAGGGCTGCCATTTCCTGCCCCTACACACTAAAGCTGTCATTGCCCCAGGCCCACAGACCAGGAATAACTGCCTCTAAAACCATGCATGAGTGCTTAAGCATACCCCCAGTGGCTGTGGTCATACTATCTGTCAGATCCTGCCAAGCCTCAAATCATTCCACCAGGGAAAGGTCCACCTTTTTGTCTAAGCTTTCACACGAGCCAGCTACCGCCACTGAACAAATACCTACAGCAATACAATCCCATTGGCGAAGTGGCTTAAATGCCAGTCATGTGGGATATGCAGAAGTCGTGACAGGACTGAGTTGCTCCAGGAATTGCACTTTCAGTAACGCCCCAGTGGGGAAGCCATGTTTCATACTTGAGGACAGTTGAGCAACAGATGAATCCCGTGTTAACGACGCCATAACTGTTCCCAAAGTTCCACCGACTCGCACAGTCAGCAAAGATCATTCAGACTTGCCTTGTCGAATGGGGTTTTTTTCTTTCCTACAGGAGCAGCACACAGTGAGGCTTCATTCTGCATTCTTTCATTGCTGGAAGAAACCATTATAATAACACAGCTTTACACCAGGCTGATAAGTTCTAATAAAAAGGCATTGTATGTGTTATTTGTGAATATGAAATAGGTTCCACGCCTAGATTGACAGAGGCAGCTGCTCAGAGGGTGAAATCCATGTGTCGGTGTTTCTGTTAACTACTGTTAGAGCCACATATTCAGAGGTCAAGATAAAGAAAAGTCTATATCCATCCTAACTCTACAAGGATAGAACGATTGTTAAGCAACAAAAAAAAAAGTTGCATACTAAAAGAGACAATGTTATTTTAGGATTTGTTTTACCAATGGAGCAAATAAATGATTAAAGTCCAGTGGTACCAGAGCAAACTGATTCCAGACCTTCATTTCACCGCCCACATTTCTGTGATTCAAACACATCCTGGGATGTTTGTTGATGATGCCAGCTTTCATGGTTGGAAAAAAACAGTCGAGCCAATCAAAACTTTAGGCAGCATTAAGAATAGCAACATTATCTTCCCTGCCAGAGCAAGAAAAATGGCACAGGAAAAAGTATATTGCACGGAATGGCATCAAATGTGGATGAGACGCCCTCATTAGTCCAAATACAGACTTAACAAGTGAGAAAGTGGGATATTTCTTCAGTCAACCTGAAAAACGTGAAAAATGCTACAATATTATTATTAATTTTCAAGATAATCCTAGTGGGAATTCGGTCATTAATTTGTCTTTGAATCTCTGACCTGTTTATAGACTTTGGGGTAATCAGGACGTCTGTACCAAATGTATTTAATAGTTATTTATGAAATCCCCCTTAGACTGAAGTGTTTGGCCTAGCTAACAACCAGCACAGAAACTCAGCAGCTCCCTGATGAGACGAGAGCGAACTGTCAATAAATTTACTTTCTATTAACCACAAGCATCACTACGAGATGTCCTCAGTGGCCAAGCGTACAAATTTGATTCAAAGAACTGCTGTGCATTTTGAATGATTCAGTGTCAGTGATTATATGTAGCTCACAGACATACCATTTTAAGGCCCCAGTGTTGGATTTGCATGCACAAGATATTTTGGTAGCTCAGTAAATGATTGATTCACAGCGGGAGTCTCAATGTGCTCTTTTGCCAGGCATGTGCACGTACAGAATGTACCATAATACGTGTGGTTAATGTGGGCAAATATTCCAGTCTCTGTGTAGGCTAAGTTGATGAGCCCTGTCTCCTTCTGTGGCTTTTCTAATCTCTGCTCAGCAGACATGTGATGTGATTTTACTTGTCTTTTTGTCTGAGAAATTGGCCTTTTCTGGTTTAAAAAAAAAAAAAAAAAGTGTATTGACAATTTAAAATTGAATATTCACTTTTAGATTCCTATCTTTTGGATTATTTTTTAAGCATGTCTTTGTGGGAGGCTTTATTTTCTGAGCGCTGATTAGAGATGTTAAAAAGTCAAGTAGGGTAAAGTCTGTTTTCTGATTTAGATCAAACTCTACAAAGCTTTGGTTGTGACATCAGTACAATGTATTTCAGCTCTGAGTCAAGTTTTCACATTTACTTTTGAGGCCTTGGCTAGAAGGACTGATTGGTTAGTGGCAGATCCGTATATATTCAGTGAATGTGGATTGACACAGCATGCCCCTAAAATCCATCTCAGCCACGGCTTTATGATTTAATCAGTCTAGTGTGGCTCAGAGACTGGAAAAAGACAGACAGGGGATTGGAATCTGTAGAAACCATTAACATAAAGGCATCTCTGTCCCCTCCTCTCATTGGCTGCTATATGGCTCTGCTTCTTTGAAAAGGCAGTTATCAGCACTATCTTGGTCCATAAAGATCAGTTCCACAGCTTGAAGCCAGATGATGTATATCTTTGATTGCTTAGCTAAATGCCAAACTGGCAGGTGGCAGACAGGTCGGGTGGATAGCTAGCTGGGTTTTCAGAAAAATGCCACAGAAAGTAGAAAAATGTGCATAGGCCGATAAGTTTAGTGGGATCCAGAGGAATATGTAAGAAATATGCTGACGCACTGCTTTCCCTGTAGCATATTCCAACACTCAGGGCATGAACACATAAGGATGATAGTAATACATTTCACCTTTCTAATCAAAGTTAGATAGCTCCAACACAGACACGTTCTTTTGTATAGAACAGAACATGGAAAAACAGTGATAAGCTTTGAATTATAAACTGCAATAGGTCCCAACCTACTGCATGGCTGGGCCACATATGGTCAATGTGCAAAACTGAAGACAGTTGTGGAACGGCTGTAAACAATGAGGACTTTGTGTCATATTTGATTGTCAGCTCAGTTTTGGTCCTTTATGTGTTTGTTTCTCTCCGCCTCTCTGTGCTCACATATGCAGTATTCTAAAACAGCTGGATTTACCATAAAGCTTCATTTTCACCTTTTTCTGTTGCTGTTGTCAAACAATGGAAAATGTTTGAAATGAGGACTGAAAAGCACCCCATGAAGAACCCATTGCTATAAGCTACTGCTTTAGTGCTGCAAATTCTTGATAATTATCACTGCAAACTTCAATAAATATACATTTCATACCCACACACGCTTCAGGCTTAGATTTGATTCAAACTGAGTTTTGTAAATTTTGCAGGGTTTCTGTCAGTTTGATTTGAGTTTATAAGGCTTGCCCTACTAAAATGAACATGACATAACCGATGGACCTGAATTTTAATATAGCCAATCCGTTATAATCACTGGGAGGTAGCTCCATTATTTATAAGCTGAGTGGAAACAATGTTTTGCCACAACACATTGATGGGAAATTTGAACCAAATAATAGCAAACCATTTTGGCTACAATCGAAGTTTTCAGCTTGGCCCATTTATATTACGTTTAACTTCTATAAAGACAGAACATAATGATAGCTCTGTCATAATAATTTCTCATACACAACGAATCAATTTGAACTACATGCCGAGAATTGTAAATATTGAAAATGTGGTTGAAACACAGTGTTTGAGGAACACTGAAGTACAGCTAACAGAGCAGAAAGAATTGGCGATTCTTTTTTTTCCCCCCTTAATTCTTTAATGCACACAAATTAATAATTCAAACGTGCAAACTACCAAGCTGCCCAAACTCTGTGTTTTTTTGTGTTATGTTTGTTTGTTTGTTAAATTTTTCCTTTATCCTTTCCTTTCCTTTCACCATCTAAACATTGTAATATTAAGATTTTAGCCTTTAAACAAGTGAACATGCAAGATCATATCACCATTGTAACATGTTAAATGACTCATGCCAGATAAAGCGTGCCTAAATAGTATAGTTTAATGAAAGTTAAGCTAAGTTTGATGATGTAAAGTTCGGCCTGACAGGCCGTCTGATAGGTCCTAAAATAATAATTATACCTTTTTTGAATTTTTTTTAACCCTTTTGACTCTTAATCTGAGGATGGAGCAGTTTGGTGCGTCTTAATCAAGATGAGTGATTATTAGTGAAATCCATTTTATGTTTAAATGTTGTGTCCATAGTGACGGGTGGAGAAGAGCAAACAGTGAAACTTATCTTTTAAGGATTCCTTGTAACCGTTTTGTTGGGTTTTCACTCCCATTGTCATTCAGGCCAAAAACTCATGAAGTGAGGCATCTGTTAACTTTTGCACTGAAAATCAGGCTGGTGTGGGTCCAGTTAATGAGCCCACCTGAAAAATCAGCATGCATACTTGGCTTAAAGGTGTCTGTACGTCGAGTCAAGGAGCCATGTGTAGGCAGCCTGTCCACTCTAGACAGGTTGGGGTTTGGTTTAGGATTTGGGTGGGAGGTGTTCTCGTGGAATCTGATGAATGGCTGCTTGTGCAAACCTGGGTGGGAAGGGCCAATATGGATTGGCCTTTTTACCTCAGCCACCCCATCAGCTGGTAATTGGCACCATATGTCAAGCAGGCAGACCCTTCCATAATGTGTACTTCTCACATGCAGCCCCTTTCTCACAAGAACCTACAGAAAGGTTGATCCTCAACACTTGTCTGCCACAATTCAGGGACTAGACTGTGATCAAATCAAATCAAATCAGATTTATTTATATAGTGCCAAATCATGATGCGCCCTCCAGTAGTTCTGCATTACTTTTCTGTATTGGTCATACTTAATTGATAAATAAATAAATATATATATATATATATATATATATATATAAAATCTAAGAATTTCAAATTTAGCAAAACTATTTTAGTTTATAACAGAAGAAAGATGGAAATATAGTAGAGAATTTCCTAATCTGCTTATTCAAAATTTATATGAAACAAAACCTTGTCACCATAAAGACACTTCAGGAATCTTGTGATATTAGACCATGAAGAGCAGCGGGGGGTGGAAACCTAGTGAATGAGCTTTAGTGGGTGAGCACTAATTGGTGTGGGAAAAGTAATGATTAAAAAAATGATACAGAAACAGTTGTTAGATCACAATTTGCCTTTTAAACTTGATTTTCTTCAGGGGACCACTCTGCTCCCAGCTGTCTGGGGAGGAGCTGCAAAACAAAGTGGCCATATTTATGATGGCCAGTTACTTTTGTGCTCATTCACATCCAATCAGAGCTCTCCATTTAAGTGACTGCTGCTGCTGCTGATGCAACAAGCTCAGCCAGCTGAATTGGTGGCAGTTAGAGCAGATTAATGCCAAAGCCAACAGGCCAACACGGAGCGGTGGCACAGCGGTCTTTGGTGTGTCTTAGACCATTCATTAGTACTCAATGCACAACGTGACCGATGATCCAGATCTAACTCCGGACCAAAGGAACGTGAAAAGTAGCTTCGAGGTGATTGAATGCAATAGATGGACAGAAATTGCTAGTTCCCTCATAAAACACGGTGAGCAAAATGTCAGAGATTTGGTAAATCAATAGCACGAGCCAACAGCAATTGACTGTAATGCCTGTCAGTCTGTATTTAGAGGCTAACAGCTAACGTGTGTATCAAAACAAGATGAGATTTTCATATTGGCCTTTTAACCCTTTTACATCAGGACGCTGCAGTTTCCCAACATGTTGAAACTTTATATACTAAACCTTATTACACATGGTGTCCCTGTTTACACAAGACATGGGCACAGGTCAAGCAGTGTGCCTCATAAGTGAGTGGTGTTTATCTTTAATACACCTACACCTGCACGCTGCAGGCAATGACGCTTGTCCGGGATTATCAAGAACTTTTGTCTGAACCTGGTCTGACGTGTTTGAATTAAAGCACATCAGACTGAAACAGCTGCCTGAGGTAGATGAAATCATTCCAGACACATATTCGTTGCTTTTGTTTAGTTTTTATGAAGTCTATTTGTTCAAATCAATTTAGTGTCATACAGACATTATGTAAATTTAAAGCTTCAGTCGTCTGCAGCACATTTATCTTAAAAAGGCTAAAAACGGGAAAACAGGGAAGAGGACAAAAAAACTGAAGTCTATCAAGGTTACTTACAAACAAATGAATAATCCAAAATGTTGAGTAGAAGTGACTTTGTTTGATTTTGTGCCAATTTATAACCAAGGCATCTGCTCTTCAGCAATAATATTTTCCAGTGTTTTTGAGATGCTCTTTATTTTTTTATTTTAGTTGCAGAAGCTTAGTGGTTGTACTTGACTCAAAACTCCAGGCTGTTTTTGTCTTTATTTCATCACTATTAAACCGGGAAAAAACTATCTCATTCCATCTCTCTGCTTGACACAGAGTCGTAATTTTAAGTTAGTTTTTCAGTGCTGTAATAAGCTTGAGTATGGCGACCTTTTAGCTTTGCTCAGAAAAAGCTGGAGCTGGAAATTTGGGCGGAGGGGGCGCATACATACAGACCTTGGGAAGAAAGAATGGGCTGGTAGTTAAATGGGTCTGTGACTTCTCACCCCTGGATTCATTCTCCTGTCAGTGTCTGTGTGAGACATTCAGACTTTTACTGTGTATTTTTTAAACTTATTTCAGGGCTGTGCTCAGTCTTGCATGCGGATAAGTTCAGCTCCGTATTTCTGGTGTTGCGTTTTCTGGTCTTGTGTTTACACCACCCTGGATTCCTGATGATCTAGCCCATAATCGTTTGACCTCGGATTGAATCCTGGTTCTACTCTTTCCCCTTTGCCAACAAAAGCCCAATGTTAGTGTGTCTTAGAGTTGTTTTTTTTTTTGGGGGGGGGGGGTTTACCCCCGTAGGGGATAAATCAAAAATATCAGCTGATGGGCATCTGTAAGCCAGTTGCAATGGCTGAAAGCAGAATACATGGATAATAAGTGACCTCAATAACTCCTTAAAATGTAATATGTGTGCGGTGTAAGTGTAAATGTGGTCTGTCTCTGTGTCCGGGTGTCTGATGGCGGTGATTTAATTAGGAATATTTCCCTTTTTAAATGTAGCTTCAACGAAATCGGTACTGTTTCTGATGTGACATGTGATTTGTCTTGCTGTGGAATAAAAGTAGACAAAGCTTTTTCCAGTCGTTGCTCTCGCGACTGTCTGTACAGTGATAAAAAACTTAGCCTTACTAATAGGTCTGCAGCATTCCCCGAGTCTCTCAACGCTGGTAGATGGTTGGTATTTGCCAGCCTCCCACCCCACTCAGGGCTGACCAGAGCTGAGGACTTTTATTATCACACCTCAGGGTTTGGCTGAGTAATGGCTTATACCTTTGATAGCGAACAAGGACACCTTTGAATTTCCCTCTGGGATCATTAAAGTAATTATCTATCCATCTCTATTTGGCTCATCCTCTTTCTTCTGAAAGGCCACGGGAAAAGTGAGGACACTTTAGTTCTCCACTTCTTTTTACTTACACCTCAGTAAAAAAAAAAAAGAAGAAGAAAAAATCTCTTAATCTTGTAAAATGTATGAAATGCTTCCATCGGTAGAGTAAAAAGCATCCAAACCTTTTCTTCCATAACATGATGTTAAACGACTTAAAACTAGTTTAAATCAAATGCTGAGAAGTGACTATGATCATCTGTACAGAGCGAGACTGTTCCAAAGTTTAAGAAAATGTCACCCATGCAAATCCAAAGCTTTTAAGGCTGTCTCCTTTACATGGAGTGGAAGAAATTTACTTCGTTTCTTCACCACATCTTCCCCGACATTGTTTTCTGAGAGGCCGCTCAACCACGCAGATGTCTCCGTCGATGTAGACAGACAGATGGCAACCGCAGAATTAGGCTTCGGCAGATTGCAGATTGAGGTGTGAATTATGTAATCTTTGTAAACCAATCTGTGTGTGTGTGTGTGTGTGAGAGAGCGAGAAAGAGACAGAGAGAGAGAGAGAGAGAGAGAGACAGAGAGAGAGAGAGAGAGAGAGAGAGAGAAAGAGAGAGAGAACCTGGTATTTGGCTGTGGGTTTTGCACAGATAGCTGCCATGCTTTGGCACTGTAGATTTTCAGGCTATGAGATGAAATGCTAAAAGCCCCCTGAGGGTGCAGGGCACATATGGAGATCAGGTCTCCCCGTCCTTCCACTGTTGTCAGTGTTAACTGGGAAAGATTATGAAAAGTTAGGTGTGTGTGTGCTTTCTTCCTTCCTCTGTGCCCTGGGACAGTTGATAGACGACAGACAGCGCATCCATTGTTTGCCTAGGTGTCGTTTCTTCTCCGCTCTGCTGCAGATCCATGGAAAATTGGGATCCAACCACGGCTGTTTGGGAAGGGACAGGAAACCCCACTCAGCCCCTCCCTCTCTCTGTTGCGTCATTCAGCCCTGCAATGATCATATTATGGTGTGTTCTGCACATTTTAAATTACCTTGAGCGAGCACCCACCTACTTTGTAAACTTTTATTATCCCTTGTGCAGCCCCTTGCCTTAAAGATACTTATGTGATATGTTGCAAACTGGGAGCAGCTAATCTTTAAATCAGTTTTATCCTTCAAAACAAAGTTTATAAGTCTTTTACAAGATAAGTCAACCACAATCTACTTTGAATGTTTGAAGACACTTCAGTGAGCTAGACTTTACCTTGTCCTTGCTTGTTACCTTCGCTTGACCTCAATCAACATGTTATCCAATCCACACTCCGCCACACAGACATACAGCTGGATGGCAGACCTTGTCACTTGATGTCTGGAAGTGCTCAAGGCTCAAAGCAATCCAAAGAAAAAGGAGAAAAAAAGAAAGGAAAAAAAGAAAAAGGGAAAGCATAATGACACTGAGTCTGCACATCGATGAAATGAAAGCCTGTCTACATTTACCTCTGTACTGCGCAAAGGCTGTAATTTAAGATGAACTCAATTCCCAACCTTTTTGGGTGAAAAGTGGCATCTAATAGTTCTATTACACAGCTGCTTTATTGCCGCTTTGCTGGGTGACGTGACCAGCATTTTCATTTAAGTATCAAACTTAAATATAGATCAACAGAACTTTTGTTTTGTCAGTTTGCATCCAACACAAATTGTTTTCCTCTCTGTCCTGTAGACGTTGAATTAAATGTGTGACAGTATCAAGTTTGTCAAATGGCAATAAAGGAAATTACCAGACCTTTTTGTACTTTCAGTAATAATTGTTTTGGTTCACACTTTCTATGCATACTTTACAAATGTTAGCAGCTGTTTTAACAGGTTCATAGAAAGAATGTGTATTCTTCACTGTGCAAACGAGAAACTGGTAATGAAAGTAGAAGCTGTGTTGCTTTTGCAGTAGCTGGCGAACTAACGACTTAGATAGAAAAACTTGAATGTTTTATGGATTTTTTCTTGCAGTTTTAAATGCAGGTATCACTGCATCATTTACTGTGAACGCCATAACATCATTTAGATATAACTTCATTTTTACTTCCTCTTTAGGCTGAAAAGTGAAATTTAATTCCATTTGTATTCCATTTTCCATAGTCTTCGGACAGCTCACCATTCTTTTGAATCCATGAAACTTGAAAAGATGCTCTTATTTTGCTCTGTTCAGCATCTTTAGGAGTGTTTGCTCGTCCCTCCATTCTACTGTTGTTAGCCCGAGAATAATGGAAACCTACTTAAAATGTATAACCACTGAGGTTTGATCTATTCAGGTACATTTCTTTTTGCTTTTTAATTAATTTTTTCAAGCATGTGTTTGGACAAAAGAGGTCGACTATGTGAAAAGATTTTCGAGAGCCTCTTCTTGATGGGTTTTTGTGTGCATACTAATTGTCTGATTAGCCAAAGATTCTGATGCGTGACTCACAAAAAGTGTTTACTGTCACACATATGAGCATCAAACCTGTTTTGATGGAGCTGATGGTCTAAGGGAGACCAAGTTGGACTATATTATGCAGGCACTAAATGTAAATAATGTTCCTGGAGGTAGGCCGGGGGTGATGACAGGATACAAGAGGAACACGGCAGACTTTGGCTATTGGCTGCACAATTCCTTACCATCGTCCATCTTGTCTGTGATTTTCTATTTTAATGGTGGTAACATTTTTGAATATGGTTAGATATATTATGATGATTGTGTTTGAAAGTAGAGATAATACAAAAAAAAAAACCAAAAACACAGAGCAAATGTAACAACGATTATTGGCAGTAGTTGTTTCAATATGTGACTTCTCCATACCAAAAGAAATTTGCTTACCTGTTTTGTCAGATTAAAAGTGGGAAGACGGATAAGGAGTGTCGGCAGCTGCTGCTGAGGAGCCTGCAATGTCTGGAGCGTTATATTTACCTCATCCTCTTCAACACATACCTGCATCTAGAGAAGAAAGACTCTTGGCAGCGCTCCTTCACTCTCTGGATGGAACAGGTACACTGCCAGTTTTCTGCTACACACGTGCTCATGCCATTAATCTATTCCCTTTTTTATATATTTATGTTCATATGGTTCATAACTACTATTACTTTTTCTGACATTTGTACAAATAAAGACAGAAAGAAAAGAGTAATGTGTTAGATAAAAGCCTGTTGAAACCTGTTGTTGGTCTCAGGAGCAAAGGAGGGTGAGAAACCTTCTGGTGGCCTTCAATGCCAATTTTATCCAACTTGCTGCTCTACTCGTGTACGATTTTCATGATATTGCATTCCAGGACCAATTGTGGCAAATCTTCATCCCCCCCCAATGCTACTTGTCAATAACTTGGCGATGAGAAACAGGAACTGAGAGACAGTGTTTTTTTGTTTTTTCATACTCCAGTTGTGCACGTTGTGAACCAGTTACCAGAGTTTCATTAGGATTTTCCTCCAGGAATTTACAAGCTGGTTCTGGCTCTATTGTGGCCTGGCTCCTCACACACTCAACTTCATAATGTCTCGGCTCTGTGTTTTTGTTGGTACATTAATCGTTTGGCCACCTGTGCCCCTACAGTAAAGCTGAGAATTTATGTGCATTCCAAACAAATGAGTAGTCTGTAAGTGGCACCCAACACACACACGCACACGCACACACACACACACACGCACACACACACACCCCACTGTTAGAATGTATGTGGCATTATGTTAAAGTCACATGGTGGTAAAATGTAGAGAAAGTAGTTTGGCAAGTTGACAAAACACATTTAAGATAAACACAGTGAATCGGATTTTCCTATTTAGTTATTTACATTTTTATACACTTGGTATAAAAGTTGTTTCCTCTTTTCAAACTATCACAAATCTGCCCTTAGACTCAAGGACGAATAAGGATTTTGTGGTTAAAGCTCCTCACTGAATGCATTTTTGCCATAGCCCAAGAATTCCCATCACCCAGCACCTTCGCCATCTTGTATTCTTTATTTGTGAGCTCACTGCCCTCAGAAACATAGACAAGAGGCTGGAACATTTGAAAATCGCTGGATGAACACCTCTTCCTTCTTTGTCTTTATTGAGGTGGAATAAACTGAAAGAAAAAACCTGAAATTCCAAAATAGACTTGAACAATGGCTATGCAAACAATTGTCAGAGAAATATGCGCAGTCAATCGGTGCATATTCTTCCTGTTATGAATAGCAAATATATGTGGTGCATCAGAGTGACTCTAATGGCCCAGTTATGCCATGAGAAAATGCAGACATGCTAACAGAGGGCAGGAGTAGTTCTTTGTAAAGCAAGCAACAGAAAAGCACTTCATCCTAACATAATATTAAAATGTTACGTCCTGGATATTTCTGTATTTTATCATCTAGTTAGCACTTTTTTTTTCTTTCATTCGTTTCATTTCTTTGTGCTTCCTTCCCATAAAAGCTACCTGGCTCTGAGCAAAAGCTCCATCATCTTTGTACTGCAGTCAGTTCTGGCCTTGCTATGTGAACCATTTCGCCGTCTGCTGCAGCATTAAATCTACACCAGACTAATATTTTTTCATATAATTCCATTAATTAGGTTTTTATCACCCAACACACACAACAGTGGCATTTCATCAGCTTATAAATAGGTTTTTGTAACATTGCCACTTTTTTCAATACCCTGAATCATAGGGGTGTGCCAAAAAATCGATTCATATAAGAATCGAGATTCTCATTTACTACGATTCAGAATCGATTTAAAATGTCCCAAAATCGTAAAAAATAAATAAATAAATAAAACAAATCCGCAGGCTGTCTGCCTCCATTTTGTATGCGGGACGTCCTGATGTCACCACGGAGCCGGTTCTGGAACATACACATGTGCGGTAAGCACCAAAACAAGAAGGAAACTACAATAAAGAGAGATTCAACCAGCCCCGTCCTCGTTGAAGGCAAAGATTTGGACTCATTTTGGTTTTTTCCTAGAGCCCTATAAAATCCGTTTTATTTTTTCCCAAATTACGTTTTAATTTTTCCCATATTAGTTTTTTTTTTTTTTTTGAGAATTCAATTTTTAGCATTTTACACAAATGTGAAAACTTTAATGCTTCCACACATTTAGCAAAGACATAACAATAACACAATGAAACATTGTGGTCTGGTCTGGTCTAGTCTCTACTCTCTGCAGGGGTCTGGTCTCTGGTCTGGTCTAGTCTCTGGGGAGGTCCTGGGGAGGTCCCGTCTCTGGTCTGGTCCAGTCTAGTCTCTGGGGGGTCCGGTGTCTCATCTAGTCGGGTCTGATCTGGTCTTGACTCTACTCGCTGCAGGGGTCCAGTCTCTCATCGTGGATGAGGAACATTTTTTTTGCAAACACTTTTTTTAATTACACATGCAGTATTTAAAGGTTATAGTTCTTTGGCATCATTTTGTGCTGTTGTCATTTCTTTTTTTTTTTTTTTTTTTTTTTTTTGCACTTCATTATGTTCAATAGCTCTTTGCTAACTGTGTCTACTCTCTGCTGCTGTTTTCCTCACAAGATCTGTAAGCAATGCCACAAGCACAGCGAGAGTGTACTAAAAAAAAAAAGCTAAACTGAGGTCATTTTAGCAATTGTGGAAAGCAGAGGTGAAAATTGGATTGATCTCTTCGGGCGGCGTCACTCACATATCATTTGATTTGTTATATAAAATAATTTGCTGCATCTGTGTAATTAATCGTTCCATTTGAGCATCATTTGGATAGCACCATATATCAAACCAATATCAAGCCATCCTCATGTTTCAATAGTAGACTCGTCCAAAAAAAAAAAGCCCAGTAACATGCAACAGCATACACAATAAATTCAGTATTATGTCTATTGTCACAGGCCTGATTTCATATAATAGTCACCACTCTGTACTATGTGGTTCTCTTTTAAAAAAAAGAAAAAATAGAAAGAACGTTTTCTCGGCTATGATGGGAAATACATTTAATAGATTTCTGTGGCCAGGAGTGAACCACAGCTCCGAGGTACGTTGTAATTTTCAAGTGTTGCTGCTGGAAACTTGTAATCCATTTTTTTAAATTTCCTCCTCCACAAACTTAATAGAACTTTAATTAACAGCTAACAAAGCTGCTGACCGAGGTTACCCCCTGGCTAATACTTAGGAGAATGAGACTGGGCAGTCACAGTTTCATCATCTGCCCCACTGTGCTCTGTCAATGTGTTGAAAAGCAGGTGGAGGTGCTCAGTGACTGCCAAAACTCCTGTGAAGGACTCATCACAATCACATAACTACTCTGCCTGTTGCCTGAGCTTAACATCACATTAAGTGGTATCATGAATTCAAGCCAGTTTCCTTGATGAATGAATAATATACAGTATAATCCTCAGTGCCCTGTCTCCTTTTGTAGCAAACAGCTTGTCGCTAAAGTTAGAATAGTTTTTATATTCAGAAAGTCAGTAAAAGCGGGTAAATATCTGAACTTTCTGCGC
The DNA here is from genome assembly GCA_034769265.1 of Remorina albescens. Taxonomy (NCBI): domain Eukaryota; kingdom Metazoa; phylum Chordata; class Actinopteri; order Carangiformes; family Echeneidae; genus Remorina; species Remorina albescens. The sequence goes on from CM068480.1 coordinate 6,271,890, forward strand.
AGACACAATCAGTAATTTCTCACCACTGGGTTAGGTTTTCTTCTACCCATTCTCTTTGTTCACACTGAGTAGTGAGAAAGGAGAATGAAAAGATATTTGATAAAGGCCCTTTGGTTGAAATCCAGGATATGTGTTTAAGTAACTTTTGATAAAGAAAGCATGCTGCTAAAATGTCAACCTCATGCGGGGGCAGTTAATAGTTTCTTAATGTGTCCCGTTTTTTTTAGATGTGCTTTAATTCTCAGCAGCAGCAGCAGCTGTAGCTTTGGTTTCTTTTGATTGAATTCAATTTACATCAACCTGGCACAGTTGAGACGCTGTTTGATTGGCAGGTCAGCTCTTAGAAGGGGGCAGCAACAAGCACAAGCACAAAATATGGCCAAACTTCCCTTCTAAAGTAAATTGAACTGCTTCCCACAGGCAAAATGTTCTTCAGTCAGTGTACATACTAATGATGCACAGTGATTTGAAGCTGTCAGACTCTAAAAGGCGAGACAGTTGCCATGTGTTGCCATTAGCGTTAGGATTAAGTATCCTTCTAGACAGAAATCTTTATCTTTATTGATTTCTGATCCCATGAGTGATTTTCAGCCAGGACAGCACAGATGTTAGACATTGAAACATCCAAGTGTCTTTTGTTTCGTTTTGCTCTGCAATTTGAGCTGCCAGAATTTTGACAAGAAGGCTGACAGCGATCACATAAATGATTAATACAGCAGAATAGTCCTCCTCAGAGAAGTGCTCCTCTGGCTTAACTAAATAAACATTAAAACCAGTAGGACTTAGCAAAGTCCAGGACCAATTTCCTGTTGAATGATTAAAATAAATAAATAAATAGTTGAACCAAATCATTGTGCAGGACTCTTGTAACATGCATGATACATTTCCCTCTCTCGCCAATTTCACAAATGTGATGCGTTTACTGGCCCAGATGTTGTAAAAGCTGGCAGCGCCCCAACCAATCTGACAACCAGCCCAAAGACACAATCATTAGGGTATCACCAGTGACCGTGGAAGGATCATTAATGACATGCTGCAATGCCAGAGGCGGCGATTGACAGCCATCACATCACTGGTTGTGTATTTGAAGCAGCGGTTACACAACCAGCCAAATCTGAGCAGCACAACCCGTCCTGCATCCTGCCCTGACTGGAAGCATGTCTGTGTGCACGGACTAATTTGTTCTCGATGGGAGCTAAAAACAGAAGCGCAGTGTTCCCAGTCATGCACGGCAGCAGCCAGTGCCAGCTGATATGCCTCTCATCTGTTTGTTTTTTTGCTTCTGCTTGGTTGGATTGTTTGAACTACAGCAGCCTGTGTTCTGTCACCACATAACAACACAGCAGCGCAATGGTCAAAGCAATATATTTCTGCAGAAAAAAAAAATTATAATGATAATTATGTGTTTGAAGTAAGCAGCACATGCAGTCACATTGTTTGTATATTTGATAAATATTGTCCTGGGCGATGTTAGGCCAATTTGCCCAGAAGTGGGATCAGAGCAGAAACATCAGAGGTTCTACTGGAATTGAAATCCATTTCTGCTAATCCAAAATGTGGCCCTTTACACAATGGCAGGACTTGTGTACTGTGCATACCACAGATGCCTGCAGGAGGGGCACCCTATCAGTCATTCCAGCTGTTTTGATGTGTGGCACAGAGGCCTTCCTGTCCCCCTGAATCAGGCAGGTATGTGTGGCTTTTGAGATAGCCGACTGTGGGAAGGACCAGCGACTCCTTGCTGCCCCGTCCCCTTCCACCGCTTCAGCCGCCTAATGAGTTTTGGCGTTTGTGATCTCTTCAGTGCAGCATGATGAAAGGCATCTCTCCCACCGCTCTGCTTACTGTCACCTAGAAAGCTTGTCACCACAAACCAACAATGTCAAGGCTTTTTTTTATTCAGTGTCTTTTACAGTTCAAAGATGCTGCTGTTTTCGCAGATTTTTCTTTTTCCTTTTTGTCTTTTTTCAGTGTGCAGATGCCACACATCGTGCAGTTGTCTCAAGCTGTTATTTGTGCCACAAGAGCACATTGGCGGACCATTAAACCTTTTTTTTTTTTTTTTTCATTTAATTTTACATTAACGGCGTCACCACTTTAATGTGGAAAAAAAACTATTAATTGATGCCAAGCTTAAAGGAAAAGTCATTGTGAAGGAGCTAACTATGCAGAATGACTTTGAAAAGGTGCAAGTATTAGATACACAAAAGAGAGATTTTGGTGGCGTAAAATAACCCATAAAGCCCTCTTTCTCTGCCTAGCAGCATCCTTGTGATTTCACCATGAGCTGGGCCCGTGTGACACAAATTTTCACAGTTTGACATTTTTCACACATCCCCTCTTTAGGCAGCTGGCTGGGGGAGTAGATGAGTCTTCAGAATTTCTCCTGAGAGTCCCATCCACTGACTGATGGGCCGGCCTGGTTAAGCTGCACCCACTCATTTGTTCCTACCAATGAACTCCCAGCAGTGGAAGCTGTCAGTAAACACCAAAAGATACAATAAAAGACTGTATTAAGGACAATAAAATCTGTGTGATCGTTCATTTATAGTGCAGCAGCTCACTGGCCCGGCGAAAGGTCTCCAAGTTGGAACCAGTGTCGAAGCTACAAAGCACTAGTTTTAGCGTAACATGATACCTATTGTAAGATTTGATTTTGCACGGTCAGCAACTAGGTAATCTAGACCACACTCTGTGGTGCCCTGTGTTTATTTTTGCACAAAGCTGGCCAGCTAAACCATAATCATTGTAGTGAAACGGATATCTTGGTACTTATAATTCCTCTTCATTGTTCCAGGATGTCTTCCTCGGTGTTCAACCTGACGTTGCACTTTTTAAAAGAGTCCTGAGCAGCACTTCATACAGGATTACCTCACAGTCTCAAGAGCTTAACCCCAGACATACCATTCATTTCTTATGCAGAGTTAAAAAGTATGTTTTTGAGAATTATGCCCTTTTAGACCCTGCAGCTTAAAAATCTCTCATCTTGCGCCTTTGTGTTCGCTTCAAAAACAAAGATTTTCAGACCCTTTGACTGCCTGAGAACAGAGAAGAGAGGTTAAATTGCCAGAGGGTTTTAGGCCACATTCCCTCATCTGAGTCATTCCCCAAAGCCCTTTTGGGCCTTACAGACTGACATGCCCACAGCCGGTGGCTCAGAAACCATCTGTACTGGGTGAGCACCGCGATAGAAAACTTTCTTACATGTTTGAGCACCCCCAAAAAGATCAGAAGTCCTTTAAAATGAATGTGATGTGAAAATGTATACAAGTACCTGTAGATAAATACATTTGACAGATTGTGCTGACTTTTTCCTCCTGCGCCCATTTTTGAAATGTAGTGGCTGAAGTTCACAGTCCAGCACGGTTTCTCCAAGCATCTCTTGCAGAGTAAACTAGGCCAGCTGTGGCACATTTTCATGGGGTATTCAGTCTTTAAAGTTTCTCTAGGGTTTGTTTGTATTGTTTGGCTTTATGGCCAGATGTTTCTGGTTGCCCATGGTGAATCCTATCAGTCCAATTGTGTCTGACAGCCGCGGCAGACCATGAGTCAGCGTGACCTGATGCTTAACGCGAACAGCGAACTCTCTCTCCCAGGGGAAATATCGCCATGTTTCCCATCTGTTCTCATCTACTCAGTAATGACTCAGAGAAAAACTGAGTAACATGTATAGCGCCCGTGACGTTGTTCCGCTCTACACTTAGAAAAACGTAGAGAGGTACGCCGAAATATAGTTTTGCAGTTTTATGGTAATCCAACTCTTTATTACCACATTTCATTTCATTCACATTTTACTACAAAATCAAAAGTGACTCATCCTGTACAAGTCTAGAAACAATTTACTGTGCCATAACAAAAGATTTTAAAAGATCTATCATGTGCAGCACCATTGTAAGTTTGGCTTCAATGTCTTGCTTAAGGACACTTTGGCATGTGGATAAGTAGAGGCAGAGACCAAACCATAAAGCCCACAATTAGCAGACCCCCTACTGAGCCATCATCGATACTTCATGATTATTGTACAGCACAGGCAAGTTTCAACACAGGCCCCATCTGGTCTATGTATTTATTTGCACTTAATCAGCAATAAAAAACTTTTGAAGAACATTTTTATGACCCTCTCTGGATTTTTATGTTGTATACATATTGTTTAAATCGTATATTTTCTTCTGTAGTAAATAGGTTGCGGTTTAAGATTTTGCACAAAACATGCACAGCTTGTAAAATAAAATCTGTCTGGTGTTGCTATTTTTACTGAAATAAAGGATCTAAACATTTCTTTTACCACGTCCTGGTGTGTCTAAACCCTCAGGAAATATCTATTGTTCTAGTCTAACAGCTACATGAATAAGAGAACCATCAGATAACATGTTTGACTCTGACACAATAACAGTCGGAGCATTTGTGTGGTCATGATGGATGGATTAAAAAAATGTCTGGTTTGCTGTTGCCTACACATTAACATTTCATGTATTTTTGTGGTAGGTGGCTGCCAGGGCCGGGGTTTATGACATCCTCAACCAGCTGGCCTTCTCCGAATTTGAAAACCTGAGGGACACTCCGCTGGCCAGGCTGCGCTGCCGCTGGCAACAGCAAAACATTCAGTCACTTCCTTTTCGAGGGGAGTTTGTGTGAGAGAGGATCACTGTGAATGCACCGAAGCAGTGCTGTGCTTTTCAGAATAAAAGACATTTACAGTAACATTATCATTCCTTCTATATTAATCTATGTATTATGCATATCTTCAATTCATCTATGGTTTATTTGTTTTGCAGTTTGTTTTTTTTTCCCATGTTTTATTTTGTAGTTATTTTAATGTTAAGCTTTAGCAGATTGTTGTATGTGTGTATGTCATGTACTAAAATTGATTTATGTGCCCATTTTATTTTTCAATGGTAGATCTTAGAATTGACTAATATCATTTTTAAATTCAAGTTTTAAAATGATTTTTTTTTTTGTCTTTCTTTCTCTCTTTTGGGTCCTCACTTTTGAAGACTGGACAGCCTTTCAAAACTTCTGTTTTACCAAGACAAAAGTTAAATATTGTTATGGACGAGAAAAGCTAATTCCACTCTGTTGTTAGCCAACAATTTTGGTTGTATGTCACACCAGTTTGCTGTTGTGTGACCTGATATTTTTCTTGAGCCCTGTCTTTTTCTCCTCAGCACAGCTGTTATCAGTGGCTGTGCATTTTGTCTGACTGGAGGTTTAAATTTTTTGAGGAGATTTCCGGTGTACATACAAAAGCTGTTGTTATTTAAATATGTGTCCTTGAGTTTTCTAGACCTTGGATATTTTTGACAGCTGTGGATCACTGCAACGCTGCAACAGTCTGTCCTTCTGTTGTACCTGTTTCTTTTTACATTTATTCATGTGTCATGATACAGGTACTAAGAGTAATGTATGTCAGGAATTATTATGATGGTTTTATTTTACTTAAAACCTTTAAACGTTTCGTGTTGATACACCTTCGTTTCCGAAACTAAGAGTTATTCTTTCTTGCCAAAACCTGGGGCCTACCTTACCCACGATACAGCCCGACCACTGAAGGTTCAGTTGCAGATTTGGGTGTACAGTAATGCTCCCCCAAAACCTTTAAACAGACTTTGATGTGTAAAATTGGCTGAGTTCCCCTTTAATCAGCTCAGCTCTCACAGACTTCACAACCCCTGCCAGTAAACTGTAACAGTCTCTGTGACATCACTAGTCCATCAGTAGGAATCAAATTATATGTCTGACAGTAAAATTAATGGTTGGGAAAAAGCCAGGACAGCAAATACTTGGGTTAAAGACAAACACTTGGTATCAATTGATGAATGATGAATATACCCTTTAATGAAAGGTATACAAAAACAAATGCTCCACGATTCAGTGTTCAGGACAATACGTTATAATTGCATTGTCAGACAAACAGAGCAGCAGTTAGAATATTGCTTCATTCAACACACAACAATTATTGTTTATTATTGTTTTGTGTGTCTGCTTTTTTAGTATAGGTTTTACTGTACAGTATTTCTTTAAAAAGTTCTAACACCGCTTTGGTGTTGGAGGATTTTGCTGTTCTTTAATTTTCCAAAGTGTTTTGTTGTAAACTAAATTGTAGCTTCATGTGTGCTGTAGAAAGCACAAATCCTGCCTTTGAACCAGAAAGATAAGCCTGAAAAAAGCCCTTCCTCTTGCCACTCACTCTGACTTGCTCTATTCTGCCAACGTGTCATACTTGCACTGTATATAGCTCATTCAGACTGACTGAGCAAAAAGATTGTGATGGTTGAAAATGACTTTGTTATTTGAACTTGAGAAACTCTATTACAAATCTGTGCGCGACTTAATAACACAAGAACATGCAGTCGCAGTTAGTAATAACACCGTATTGTCTTAGCTATACTCTTAATTTAAATTTTTTTTTCTTTTTTTAGACAATGAACTCTTCATAGAAGCAATGTATAATCTTACTCACAGTGTGTGCCATTTATTTTCTTTTTTGGGGGGAGGAGGGCTAAAATAAATAATTCAAATACATTCAGCAGCCTGTGTCTGCTTTTGGGATCATTTCGTTGTCTGTTTTTTGTTTTTTTTTTTCTGAGGAGAAAAGTAAAACTTATCCATCTGTGTCAAGGATTTGGATTCTAAAGGGTGGGTGGACTTTTTGACTTGATATTTTGCACACAAGTCTCCACTGTGTATTGTTGCATTGAAGTTTCCGATTCAGCAAATGGAGCCAAATAATTGTCTTTTCCCTCCTTGGCTACCCCCCCCCCCCTTCCTTATCTCAGCATAATCTTTTACTCTAGATGCGCACCGCTGAGGACCCAGTCGTATATCCGGATGGTCTCTTTGTCTTGTGTCAATGCCAGTTTTGGGGAGCGGAGCAGATTATGAACATTGAGAAGCGTACATTTACACAAAACAATAATTCATTGTTGGCCTGAAATCTTAACATATTCCATATACAGTAATAACTAACTTGGGCAGATCAAAAGACTAATCTGAGTTGCCCTTTGATGTGTTTGGGTAAGATCTTAATTAAAAAAAAAAGAAAAAAGAAAAAAGGTCATCCTGTCAAGAATGGAGGTCTGTGTGTGGATTAAAAGCCACCGGCCGGCACATCAGTGAAGCTCACTTGGCTTCGCTGGCCTGCTTTGAAAGGCTGATATCCCAGATCACTTCCCATCTTGTAAGTGCATAGCAGGCTTATCTCTGGGAGTGCGGAAGTTGTTAGGATTTTATCACACCACAGCCTATCCTGGATTATTGTAAATGAAAACCAAGTGGTTCGGATTGAAACTGTCTTTTTATAGTTTGTTACACTTTCTCCACCATGTCAGTCTATGAGCATCTTTATCCCTTTTATGGGATTGGTAGTAAGATGTGTTTTTTGAAGCATGGTGTCTGAATTCTCTTGGCTCTACCAAAAGAGACAAATTGGCATAAACAACGTGCAGACAAGGAGCTGGGTTATTCAGTTGCAACATGTGGCCAACTTGACTCTGGGTCAAGATAAGCCCAGGACATGAGGACCATGCTTGGATGATATAGCGGCCCCTCGCCTTTGAAATCCTTTCCAGGTTCATTGAGATACTCCCCAATGTGAAACTCAAGCTAGCTGTTCTGAAGGATCCAGAGATTACAGCAGACAAAGAGTGGCATTGAGGGGTGAGCGGCAAGAAGGGATGTAATGAGCTTCATGTAAAAAAGCTTCCCTCTGCAGATGAGAGAGTTGTTCAGGAGAGGAGGCATGGTGCCGGCCCACAGAGTGCATGGGTGCACTGTCCTCTTTGATTGTTCTTGTGTGGATAAAGACAGCATTACAGACACCCAGGAGGCTCGAGTGTATTCTAAGCCTTCTCTGGGATTTGATCAATAATAACAAAATGGTGAAAATCTTTGAAGGGATACTCTTTAAACAATGTTGCCTGATACTCATATAGGCCTTCATTTACCATGGACAATAATACACAATCCCTGATAGTCTAAGTATTACACACCCCACTGAGCAAGGTAATTAAATGTCTCTGCTGGCAGGCTCTAAAATACTGATTGAATTTATAGAAAGCTCTTAAGTGACACTAGAAGAAAGGTCAGGTGATCACCAAGTTCAGCAGGATTCATCCTGTGGGGATCATGAATATGGCATTTCAGGTTAAATCAAAGCAACGGACTGGCTGACAGTACTAAGGGTGGTTTATCACATAATTAGCATGACTTTAAGTTATAAAACTCTCAGATCTGAGAGATTTGCACCTTGACATCTTGAACTTGTTTTTTTTGGGGGGGGCCATTAACTGTTTGGATTAAGCTTCTGCTGAAAAACAGCTCAGAGTCTGACTCAGAGATTTTACACAACCATTGCCTTAAAACTAACAACCAAGTCTCCTGGAGTTGAACATTTAACTTAAGGTAGCAATTACTATGAACCCAGTGTACCCTAAAAAAAAGTCGCATGACATGACACACAAACACGGTTAGCATAATAGCGTTTGAGGTTAGTGACATATTGCAAAAAACAAAAAAACAAACAAACAAACAAAAAAAAAAAACCCAAACAACTAACCACATAAAAGTAAATAAGTGCGATAAATCAATGAACGCACTCAAACAGTAAAAAAAGAGGCTTGGAATTTTAAAAAATGGGGTCGTGCTTTCTTTGGCCAACAGAGGGGGTTCCAAGAAGTAGCTGACTGCTACTGCAACTTCAGAAATAAATATAAAAACCATTAAATTAGATTTATTCAATCAGATTTTTGTTTTATTTTTTCCTGTTTCTAGGACGACAAAAGATGAGCTGGCTCGCTCATTGGTTAAAAAAAAAAAAACACAAATAGAGAAGATGATGCATCAAAAGGCTCGATACCCGGAAGTGGGCGCGGTCATGTATGCGCGCTCATGTCAGTAATTAGTACCATCCAGATTATATTACTCTAATAATGCTGCTGTTTTTCCTATAAAATATTTAAATGAAAATATAACTATAGTAAAATTGTTAAGAAAATGTATTCAAGCTATATTTCAGTTTTTTACTTGTTCTTACTCATTGAGACAATGAAGCCAGTCCAGAACGGGAAGAGAGAAGATCTCGCGATAGTGTGCCGCCGGTCTCGGAATTTTGCGGGAACCCACGTGACACCGTTACAGGAAGTAGTTGTGTCTCTCTCTCTGAACTGTCAAGCTGGTAGTTGTTAGTAGTAATTACTGTCTGGTTAGTAGTTTCAACTGTGGCGTTCACTAATGAAAACAAACGCAAAAAATTGGAACTTGGGAAAAAAAAAAGTTTTTATTTCCTGATTCTCTAAATCTGCATTTCACATGATGTAACTCACAGCCTGGAATATGTCTGTGAATAAACACATTGATTCTTCTCATCTGTGGACACCTGCAGACCAAAGGAACATGAATGATCGTGGCAGAGATTTTGAATTCACAGTAGTTTCAGAGGTATGTTGCCTTTCTATCACTGCCATTTATGCTGTTGTTCTTGATTATAATGCTTTGTTTGCGCTTTTTGACATCTCACCAGCATCCAGGTGACTTAAAAAAAAAAAAAAAACCTCACCCCCCTCAGTTGTAATCGATTGCTCGGTCTGTTTAAGCTTCATATAAAAAAGAGCCAGAGCCAGAACAACAAAATCATTGGACAAATATTGGTTATGAGTCGGACCACAATGAGAAGCTCACTCTGTTTGAGTGGTTTTTTTAGTAATCAAAAATCAACCTGTTATGATAGTGTCACCTTTGATATTGGTCTCTAATTAATTTGCACTGAATTCAGTCTGAAGAGTACATGACAAACCTATTATCCATTATTTAAATTTCATGGATAGAACAATTTGATGATTAATCAACCACTGCAGTGGAAATATATCCGGTTTTTATTTTAGAAATCTGGTCACCTTAAACTACAGTAAATCAGAAAGGACAAAATGTTCCTTCCTCGAAGACAGTGACACCGATTGATTTGATTTGAGCTGACGTTTCGAGAAACAAATGTTTCCTGCTCAGACTAAAATTAGAGGATTGATGCCCACTTTTATGCTAAATATGGAGGCTGCCTCAGGAGGGCTTTGCTTAGCATAAGCTGGAGGAAGCTGTGTAAAAAAAAAAAAAAAAAAAGAAAAATATTTGTGGGCTGGATGCCGGGATTTAGAATCTGGCAACCTCACAGCGATGATAAAAGCAAGAAAACAAAAAAGTATCATTAATCTTTTGAATTTGGACAAAATGTCACTGAAATTTTAAAATAATCTCATGAGCAAACAAACAATAGAGAACTGTTACATTTATTTAATGGGCGTAATGAAAATGACACATAATGAGTACTGTAACAGCTGCACATGCAGAAAAAACTTCTACACACGTCACTGTCTAATCACGTTTTCCTGAAGAAACAAGTCATCCAAGTGAAACTCTTTGAGCCTGACCAGGGCCATAACTCAGAGCTCATTCTAAACCCTCCATCCACACAGGACAGAGGACCATAATAACAACTCCTCCAAGTCACTGGTTTGTAACTTGGCAAACGCAGAAGCTCCTCTTCCCTCGAGCTGCAGACTAGCAGCTGCTTTGCATCTCCTTGCATCTCGCAGATGAAAAGTCACATATTTTCTCAGCATGCTGGTATGGCTAGACCACATTACAGCACACTGAAGCATTCACAGCCGTGTACGCTGCACTGTAACATCTCCCTATTCCTGGAAACAAAGTGGAAGGTGCTTTATGGTTTGCAGCTCCACCGCACAGACTGGGCTAACTGCTGTTGAGCAGATTTACATTGTGTCTGAATGATTCAAACGTTAAGTAAACTGAAGCCTCTGAAACTGTCTCTGTGAAGTGTAATGAGTTTTTCAATGCACTGCATTTCTGACAAAGGAGTGGCTTTCTCATGTGAATATCTGAATGAAAATACCCATGAGCCAAGTGTGAGTTGAAGCAAGACTATATTAAGGTTTTACTCTTAGATGTCTGTTGTGAAGTACAGAGTGTTCTAATGCGAGAACCGTAGTAGAAAATTGTTCTGGTGTGTGGAGTTAACCACAGACTGAGTGGAACTATTCATTTCAGAAGGGAAAAAACAAGACTTATAATTGAATACTATGCTATATTTTGGAATTTCATCCTGGCTTTTAGACACGTGCAAAAAAAAAAACAAAAAAAAAAAAAACAACCTCCAAACAGTATGGGTGGAAAAAGAGCATAAAACTTCTTACAAGGCAGTTAATGGTTTCCATCTCTTAATGCTGTGGTTAGTTTCCATCCCTTATTAATGCACTACTCTGGATCACCATCCAATCCTCTCATTGCCACCCTGGGGGGATGACTGTGTATAACCCACACCTGCTCTATATTGACCATCTCAGGAGCATGGAGGTGATTAACCACAGAGTGAGAGTATATGCATTGGGGGATGTCGCCCAGACCAGCAGAGCCCAGACACAGTCAAAGAACTGTGGAGAGAAAAGAATGTCCAGTCTAGACACCTTTTTTCTCTAGAAAGTACCTGAAAGTGAAAACTCATTTCTACCCAACCCCCCTCTTCTCTTCCTCTGAGAAGGATTCCAGAGTTGTTGGTTCAGTCTCAGTGTGGTCATGTCTGACTAAGTCTGGACTCCAGCAGGGTGAGCTGGGGCCAGAAAAATCCCAGTTGCTTGAGCAGTCATCCAAAGTTTTCACAGGCTGTCATTCCACTGATGAAATCCACTGTACGATTTTCACACCTTCTAAGTCTTTAATGGCGGTGTTGGATTTATGCCCTTTCTGTGACTGGAGCATACGCTCACACTGACATCTGCAGGATTAGGGCAGATTATGAAAATTAGAGATACAAACCGCATGAGTTAATTAAGTCGGATAACGCAATGTGTGCTTTGTTGATACTAGAATTGTATCTTAGAAACATGGAAAATGTGTAGTCACACTGAATCTGATTTTATCCCTCTATCGATTAACAGGTTTATGGGGTTTTTTTAAACGCATGCTTTGACTTTACCTTATCTTGAAATTGGTTTTATCGGCCTCAAATAGAAGGCATGCAATGCAGCAGATTTTTGTCACTGTACAAGGTGGTCCTGTCCACATTGGCCCACAGTTTTAGTGTATGACAGTCAAATAAGTTAAGTGTCTTCTAAAGTTTGTCTTTTTAGTGTGAAATTCCAGCTTTTTCCACAAGCGTTTCCTTGCACAGTAGAGGAAAGAGGTTAAATAAGACGAAGATGGAAGTTTGTATCAAGAAAACTGTAATGCTTAAGCCTTGTATTTTTTACAGAAATGCATTATTTTAGGATGGTTGAACTTATGTTTTGATCGTAGGTTTCTTTTTTATCCATACTTTAAAATTATTTAGGTTTTGTTTAGTCTTTAGTCTCCTTGGCTGTATGTTGTTGTCGTTTGTTGGTGTGTGCATCTCTGTCATCTACGGAAGGCCTTCTGCTTCTGCTTCCTTTCATTCATTGCAGTTATCACTGCATCATACACATTTGTGGACAAAAGTAAACATCCAAAGAGTTACTGCCCTGCATCCTGCTAAGTTTCCACCCAACTTTAGAAAGGAGAAATGGGTTTAAAGGCCGAGTATTAGCTGTGGAGGTGGACTTTCTTTTCTTTTCTTTTTTTTTTTTTTTTTTGTAATGACAGGATGATAATAACGACTGCAGTTTCTCTTTAAAGTTAAATCTGCGGTTGTCTGGAGGACAGAAGACTCTCCCACCGGCGGCCGGTGGCGGCTTCAGGCGGAGCAGCAGTGAGCCCAGCAGCCGAACCATTGGTGCGTAATGGTGCACGACTGGACGGCAGATGTTCACCACCGGGACACTGTGTCTCTACACACTTTATCTGAACCCTTCCGACTTTTTTTCCTCGGTGTAGGCGTGCGTTAACTTGCTCTCCGTCCCTCTTTTAAAAAAAAAAAAAAAAGAAAGAAAGAAAGAAAAAAGTTATCTGAGGAAGAAAAGGAGGAGAAGAGGGAAATAAGTGGGCTACCTCCGTGAACCGTCCCGGGGAGTTGTCGTAATCAGGAACCCAGATACCCCCCCCCCCAATCCACCCACCTCCACACCCCCCCCCCCCCCCCCGGCTCCCTAAATGGATGGGGCAGTCTTGGTCTATGTAGTTCAGCACGGGCCAAAAGATTGGAAACTTGAACTGTCCGTCAGCGCGGCGTCTGCAGGGAAATGCTCAGAAATGCCCGGTCTGTTCGCTGGAGCTGAACTCTGAGGACATTTCTCCTGTATTTCTGCTTTTTCTTTTGTTTTTTTCCTTTCTTTTTCTTTTCTTTTTCTTTTTTTTTTTTTTTTTGTTAGGAGGAAGGACTTTTCCCAAAGTTTACAGCAGGCAGGAAAACTCAGCGCTGAAGTGGCAGCTCTCACACTGAAGCCCTCGCTATGGATTGTATGTATTTATTAATGTGCTTTTCTCTCACTCAAGTATTTTTGGAGCACATTTTCGCCGCAGAAACACACGGTGAGTTACACATTTATTTATTTATTTATTCATTGTTACTGTGCCTCTGCTGTGTGCAGAAACACAGTGTAAAGCCTAAATGAAAAAAGAAAATGGACCATCTTTTTTTATTGATAAGTCAGTGTACTGACAGCTTTATGGCAGAGAGTGAACAAGACCCATAAAACTGCTAGATATCGGAGGATGTCCACAATATTTTTATTTTTATTTTTACCTAGATCACCTTCCATTCATAAAGAGGGATACTTTGTTATGTTTTGCATTATAATGTGTGTGAAGAGCTTAGTCTTTTTCTGTATGGTATGGTACACACACACACACACACACACATATATATATATATATATATAGCTTTGCTTCATTACATTTTTTCAGTTGGAACTCATTGGCCATAGGTCTGTGAATGTGATTCTCACTTGGCACTATCTGTCCCACCAGAAAAACTCTCTGGAAAGTTAAGTGAATATGGTCTTATCGTGCCATTCAGCACAGACTCCCATGGCCGGTACATTTCTCACGTGGTGTCTGCTGGAAGTGGAAGTAAAGGTGGTGGTGATGGTGCTGCTGATGCAGCCTCAGACTTTGGCAGGAAAAGAAGGGTGGCCCGCGGCGCCCCTGAGATGCCCTCGGTCACCTCCTCCTCGACTCAGCACTTGTTTTTCAATGTCACTGTGTTTGGAAGAGAGCTGCACCTCCGCCTGAGGGCCAACAGGAGGCTGGTGGCTCCAGGAGCTTTTGTGGAATGGCAGGAAGACTTTGAGGAAAAGGCCAAGGAACGTATCCAAGGGTACTGTGTTTTCACCGGGGATGTGAGTGACATGCCGGAGGCCTCCGTGGCTATCAGCAACTGTGACGGACTGGTAAGTCATCAATGCACATCAAGTCCAATAGAGAGAAATGAAGTAGAAGGAAAGATGCATTTCCCTCTTTAGCACAGAGTCACACATATGTGGGGTGTTATGGTTGGCATGCGTTTATTCACGCCCATATTTTATGACCAGTGCTAAAACATTTATCTCATCCTCACACAACACTTGAAAGGAATTGTCCAAGTGAAATCTGTGTAGACTTGTGTCTCAAATCGGGCCAAGTTAAATTTTATTCAAATTGTTTACAATTATGAGACATTATCCCAGGGTACTTTTCATATAAAACAGGTATAAGTACTCTTATCTACAAGACCCCAACGATTCTAACCATGAGCTGATGATTTGGTTGCCGTGGATTCTGAATGTGACCAGTTTTACTGTATTTAAAAAGATATCAAAGTATCATTTGTGTGGGGTCTATCTGTGTGCTTAGTGCCTTCCAAACATGCATATTATTGCCAAAAAGGACAGAAACGTATATAGACTAACATGCAAATTTAGTTGCTTGAGCACCTGGATCCTGATCTTCGATTGGTTTAGCTCCTTCCTCCTTTTTAAAGTCATCTTTCAAGTATTCAATATTTAAGGGACAAAATTTGTTCAGCCTATTGCTGTAATTAGCATTTAAATCCCAATTTATCTGGGGCAAAATTCATTTAAAATCTATCAGACCCATCCAGAGCATGTACATCCTCCTTCACCAGCACCATGTGTTCATCATTTGGCTCCAGTGCAGTCCACTGGTGTCACCTCAGTCTGTAACTGTGCTCATGACTGACACATCAAGTTTGAAACCTGAGCCTTTGGTTGAAGTCTATAGTTGTCATCAATCAAAACATTTTTAGCAAGCCCATAATTTAATTCTTTTGCTTTCCGAGCCAAGCTTTTCATGTTGCATCAGCACAACACATACTTTGTATGAACACAACAAACCACACTGCAGCTGTGAGAACCAGTAAAGATTGATATCACAGATTCATTTAATACTTTTTTAAGAAAAGATGGCAGCGTTCTTGAATTTTAAATGAAGCCCAATACTAAAACCAATGATGGGTCTCGACTTAGGGTGTTAATAGTTCATGACAAAATAGTTGATGGAGCAGTTTGTTATGATTGTGGCACACATTCAGCTAAAGTGTAAGCATCCTATGTATAGATTTTATGAACGTGGGGTTCATTGAAAAGAATACCTTTTATTTTTAGGTGTACCTAATAAACTGGCCATTGAGTCGCATCTGTGTTTGTTTAATTTTCAGGCTCCGCATCATTTGGTATATAAGATGGACATTTTGATCTTTCAGAAAAATCCAATGTTCATTGTTGTATTCATGACATGGATGTTGACATATTTGTATAAGTTTGAATCTGGTAATGATGGCGACATGAAAATGGCATTATTCAGACTCTCCAACGTAGCCAATGAGCCAGCAGACATATTAGTAACAAAGTTAAAGTATGTATAAGGTAAACTAACCCAATAGTATTAACTTACTCATAAAATTTTTTGTTATGTTGTAGGACACTTAACGCGTTCCTTTTCAAGAAAATCCATATGCTTGGATTTGTGTTAAACATCTCTACAGCCTACAGCTGTAGATCCATCTAGATCCTCCTATACACATTTCCCTCTTCACAGTGAGGCACTAAAAGGAACCAATCGTGTTGGTTTTCTTCAGTGCCCAAATTTGTCTTGAATAAAGGAAACCGAGACAATATTGATGCAAAGAGACACAAAATCAATGACCAGTCACACCATCTGAAAGCAGGCAACAAATAAATTGTCAAAACAATCTCCTTTAATATGTAAATCCAGGGCAAATCTATAAAGCTAAGCCAAATGTTAATTTGGTACGTTGAAAGCCTGGAAACAGATGTCTGAGATCTCTCTCTATACATCAGTGGGTAAGGCTTGGCTGTTTTCTTCTTCTGAAGCATATTATCTGACATTTCTGAGTATTTACTTCCCCATATGGCACTCAGAGCGTTGTTTCTTATATGTCATCTAGTTTGCTACAGCTTTCTTTGAAAGGCCTCATGAACCAAATTGCATACTTTTTGCTGACAGTTTTCTTCAAATTTTCACTCAGGTAAAAGGTACATGTCTGGTGAAATTATTGCATTTGAGGTCTGAGGTTTGTCTAGTGTGTATGTGACACTGTGTCTGGAATGACGTGTTGACCTTTTCAAATGTCACTTCTCAAAGCTTTGAGCATCACGTACAGTACTGTGTTCATATGTATATATGTAATTTGAATTTTTTTTTTTGTTATTTGTTAAACTCATCCTTGAAAGGACGCAGACAGACAGACAGAAACATCATCCATGCATTTCCTTGCATCAAAGCCAATGTAAACATTGACTTGTCTGTGCCTGCAGAGGGGAGAATTTGGAGGTGCTTAGACTGCAGGAAAAATTATTTAGACTGAAGTGCCTGCTTGATGTTGAAGTACACGGAGAAGATAATGTTTGATGAAAGGGCAAAATTTGAAAGGAATAAGGAGGTGAATCGTGTACTGAGGCGGCCTCATGCGGGCCAAATCTCTGTGATGCACCGACCTGCGTACCATCACTCTATCTTCAAAAGTGATTTTGATGGAGTTCTTTGTAGAGAACAGAAATATACTGTATTAAATGATTGCAGCTATATAGATATTCTTTTTCTTCCCATAACCTGCATTCTTGGAAACAAAGTAGTCAGACCTGAAGGAAGAGTCCCGCATTCATCACAGCTTTTCACCATGCTCCGAAACAACTCGATTTCCATATTAAACATTGCTACAGTATGTGTGAGTCCTCTGCAGTGGGCTTGCTTTGACAGAGATGATTCCTAAATAGTGATATCACCAGTAACAGATTATTTTAACCTGTGCCAGGAGGAGGAAGATTTATGACATTCCAAGCTCATGATATTAAACATGCAGATAGTAAAGACTCCAATGTCTTTTTTTCTTCCTCAGAGCTCTGCCAGTCTATTAGCTGAGTTTACAAATAAATTGGATAGCAAAAAGCTTGTTCACTTTCAGTTTCATTTTAATATAGTTCGTTTTTATTTGACCGAACTGTCAGTGTCTGCAGTACCTCCCTCT
Source organism: Remorina albescens (assembly GCA_034769265.1). NCBI lineage: Eukaryota > Metazoa > Chordata > Actinopteri > Carangiformes > Echeneidae > Remorina > Remorina albescens. The sequence continues at coordinate 6,289,297 of CM068480.1, forward strand.
AATTCCTGCTGAATGGCAACAGCTGCTGGCTCCAGACGAGGAAGAGGCATTGTAGTGGAGCGATGAGTGATGGCCATGATTATCCTGGAGCTCCTCATGTGTTGGGAGTTAGTGCAGATGACGGGCTGATTGAATTACATGTGTGATGGAAACACGAGTGCCAGATAACCGCAGTCGGAAGAGCGCTATTTGTGTCCAACAGTGAAATAGAGTGAGAGACACCTAGCAACAACAGTCAGGAGGGGGTGGGTGGGTGGGGAGCAGTTTTCCATCCATTGGAGATGGAAATTGCTTGTATAAATTGTTCTATTCATGAATGTTTGTAGGAATCCTGTACAGCGCTGGTCACAGTCCAGTATTCCAGTATCCTCTGGTGTTCCAGTACGCTGCTGGCACAGAGATGAAGTCACTAAATTAAGAGCTCCATCAGAGGGAGCCTGACATCTCAGCCAACAAAGTGATTTACTTCCTCTCATGCTAATACTGATATTTTGTAGGTTCAACACATCTTGTTCATTCAAGCACATTACTACTGCTACACTTATTTCCTCTTCTACTATTACTACTACTAAAACTACAACCTTTATTTCTTACAGTGTTTACCTAGTTGCTACTATCAGCAATACCACCAGCTCTGCACTCGTTTCCAATACGGCATTACTACAACTGCTATATGGATGATTGTATTAATAAAACAATGTCCAATATCTATCCTTTCAAACAATAGTATTTGTATAAAAACCAGCAGCTTGTTAACATAAGCCTCATAATCTACTCAAATTAATTCCTCTACTTCATGGATAAGTTTCTCTTATTTGATGTCAGTCTCATTCAGATGAATATCAATGCTTAAAAGCCCAATTTTCTCTTCATAATCCTCATTTTGATCACCAGTTATTCATGCCTTTTGTGGCCCAGCATAGTGAGATGTGAAAGCCCATAATAAGGAATCAACTACTAATTCCCTCCTCTCACAAATTGTCTCATACGAATATTTCTAACCCACGACTCTGCTGAGCCCCGTTTATTGATCTTCCTGCTTTTTACCACACGTGCTCTAACATCGTCAATATAAAGCGCCTGTGTCCTATATGGAATAATGTCGGCGGTCTTGTTTCCACCCCTCTGAGGGATAAAGGGATCATATTGTTGTAGATCATACAGTAAAAAGCTTGTCCTCGCAAAAGCTAGAGTGCATACCTTGAGCCCATCAGGTGACTGTGTATTATCTTTTACACCTACTCTCTCTCTGGCTCTTGTTTGTGGATCAGCAGAGAGTGTGCCTGGGGCCAAAATTACATGTTTCCAAACAATCTGCCACAAATTACAGATTAAGCTCCTGGTATGATGGCTGGACTTTGATTTCCTTGCTCGTTGCAGCTCAAACATCCATGGCCTGTGGCACTTGTTGCTATTTTTAGATCGTGTTTGTCCATCAATGCACCTCTGTCACATAACCTCAGTAAATTATGCAAAAAGAAAAAAAGATCACCATGTTTGAAGTCAATCCCAATCAAATACCGATGGTGTGTTGTCACTTTGTTTTCCCCTTTTCATTTTCTCATTCATTGGTCTTCACTGTCCGGATATAACAGTCCAGATGAGAGGAGATTGGATTCGTCACATTCATCTGAGACATTTCATTTTTCTCTGTGCGTTCAGAGCTTAGGGAACAGCAGTAAGTGGTTTGAACCAGTGCTCCTTGCCCTTTTTTGATTCCTGGTCTTACCTCCCAGGCAACATAATACTTGACTGCCGGATTACCGGTAGTTGTTTGGGCTGTGTGGGTATACCTGCAAATACTACTCAGGGGTGAAAAATTCTTTGATAATAATTTTTATTGGGTTAAAAAAGACCATATTTCAAAATTCAGTTGGTATTTGACCAAAAAAAGATGCCGAAGAGAACACCTTTCTTTTAACTAAGAAAAAAGAATGTCAGGTATGTTAGTTATAAATAATATAATATAATTTGAATTTGGGCAATAGCGTAAAGATTGAGAATAAAGCATTTTTTAGGTTTGGTTTCATGAGAAATTTTAGTAAAAATTCATAAAATTTTTTGCTCACTTAATTTAATCACATCCAGTGAATTTCTATATGGACTCTCCTATTCATTTCAGTAGGAAAGTGTCCAATCCTTTGACTGCTACCGTGTGTATGTTTGGGACTCACCCATAAAAGTTCTGAAACCAACCCTACACCCTCACCTGTCTAATGTAGATTACGTCTTTAATTCAGATTAAGTTTCAGCAGTGAAGTGATTTGTTTTGTTTATGCTGCACTGAACAGGTGACAGACCTTAACCCTAACCCAACTGCCCAGAAGGCTCCCTGAAATTACATACAGTTATATCCACCTTCAAAGTTGTTCTTACCAGTGTGTGGAATTTAGTGCACTGGTGAGTTTAAGGGTTGGCTATATTTGCCCCTTTTTTTGTATGGTGCCAGTGATAGTGCTGGATGCCTCACTGCTTTGACTTCTGGGTGTTTTTCAGTGGAGAGGTTGGAGAAGCTGGTTGGTAACCTCATGCTGATGTTCATTTTATCAGCCAGCTGCAGCACTCATAATGACCAGAGTACGATGTGTGCTCACATTACACAGAGCCATAGAACTTGAGGCCACCACACAACATTCATTCATTTATCTTCAACTGCTTACCTGTTTCTGGGTCGCGGGGGATGCTGGAGCCAATCCCAGCTCACACTGGGCGAGGGTGGGGTACACCCTGGACAGGTCTCCAGTCCATCGCAGGGCCAACATACATACAGACAGACAGAGACAAAGTACAACCACTCACATTCAGACCTACGGACAATTTAGAGTCACCAATTAACCCAAACATGCATGTCTTTGGATGGTGGGAGGAAACCCCCACATGTATGGGGAGAACATGCAAACTCCACACAGAAAGGCCGAAGGCCCAGAAACCGAGGTAACAGTGCCAACCACTAAGCTGCCGTGCTGCCAATTTCAGTTTATTTAATGGTAATTTTTAGGTTGTACTTGTTAAATGATCCCCAGTGATATTTTAGCATCGATCAAAGTGGTGGATAAGCTGATCAGCTAACCCAACGTTACCATCCCTAAAGCCGCTATCACAGCTAAAAATACAGATACGGTCCTGTGTGTGTGTGTGTGTGTGTGTGTGTGTGTGTGTCACACATTGTACAGCAGGACACATTTGTCTTCCTGCATTTGGCTTCGAAGGCTGCAGTCCCAACAGTTTGATTGATATCTGTAAGTAGCCTGACAGGAAGCTTTGCTGACAGTACTATAAAAATTTGTAGTTCTTAAAGCCCAACTTGATGTCGTCAAAATGCTTCTTTTGTCAGACCAGCTATTCAGGAATAGAAAATATACAGCTGACAATTATATTAGACAAAGTTAGAAAGACATCCTTGACTTTGGGAGGCATAGATCAACAAATCAACATATGATGAGCATTTTCTCAAAAAAATGACAATGACTGATGAATTTCATCACTAATGAATAACCGGTTACTTATTTAATCTTGAACTCAATGTTCTTTTGACCCATATTATGCATATTAGATTCAAACGCATAGTAATATGATCATTTTCAGGTTTTATTACTATTAGATAAGATTTTTGCGGGGTAAAGCTATTTATAATACAGAAATTACCATTAAAACTAAATCCAATAACTTTGTGTCTCGTCCCATACTTGTGACAGAAACCCTACGTCCTTTCCTAGCCCAGACTTTATTGTGCCGCATACATATGTTTACGTTTGGTTCCTCTGTAGGCCCTTCCAGATGCTGCTCTTCCCTCACAGACACGGCTTCACTTTCCACCCACTGCTGAAATAAGAGACCACAGAGGAAGTATTCTAGCATGTCTTACTTGGCATTTCCTGGTCGGGGGCTGGACAGATTCTTTCACTCCTCTTTGCCCTCACTGTCATATGTCTACCCTTAAGTTCATGGCTCTTGTGTTGTTGGTCCTGAGCAATGGCATGCTGAGGATTTTTTTTTTTTTTTTTTTCCGTTCTCGTTGCTGCACTGTATTTAGATTTGTTCTTGCAGCTGTAAATACACACATTCTTGCCAAAATCTTGTTGGTGTGCCTTCTTCATGTGTATAATGATAGACTGGATAGATTTTCTTTTCTCAGTAAGAAGTGGGAATATGAGAGATGTCATTTGCAGTGTATGTATACAGGCAACACTGTATATCCGCTCCACATTGGTCCAATTGGATTATACGTTATTCCTAAATTAACAAGGAAGTACAAGTCTTAACACAACTTGGATGTAACCTAATTATGACTTTTTATTGTTGATACATTCATTGTAGTGTGGCAGGACACAAAATTGCTCAGTATTCCCTGAATCCATTTGAATTTCACACCATTAGTGCACTCAGACACCCTGCTATAACATTAAAAAAAAGGAAAACACATGGCCTTTCTTTAGGGTCTGTGCGGGTTTTCTCTTGCATGTCTTGGGATGATCCTCCCACAGTCCAGAGACATGTAGATTAGGTGAAGCGGTATGGAGGTAAACTGGTGATATTTCTGAGGTGGGGGTGTAATGATTCTCCAGATCCTCAATTAAATTCACTGGTGATTTCAGGAGGGACTTCAGTTTGATTAATGTCATCTACATCAGTGATTTCCGTGGTGTCTTTTAACTGGCTGCAGATTCAAGTTAGAGGAGGTCATGATGACTCGCCACACTTCCAAATGTGTGTGTTTTTTCTCACCTGCGGCACGCGACATTGGGGGTATATCCTCGATTCCACATTTGATTTTGAAGGTTGAAATCGTGATGTCATTTTGATCGATATCCAATTTATAATCGAGACTGTGACACCCTTAGTCTGAGGTGAAAATCTACCTCTCCCCTAATATGAGAGAAGTGATAGTGTCAACCCTCTCATGAAATAATGGACAAGAGGAACATGTAGTAATAAATGGCACCTGCACCTATTTACAAAGTATGTATGGGTTCCAGCAGAGAGCACAAAGTGGTCTTCCATTAGCCCACGAAGCTGGGCTAATGGAAGTACATTACGAAGTACATTAAAGTCAATCCACCATAGATTGTGTGCTACATAAGCAATTATGTAACTTGGAAGAAAAAGTTTTATATGGAAGAATCCAGCCATATTTCAAAGTTTTATCTGGCCACATGGGGGCAGTTTTTAACACAAGACTGACATATAATCAACTTTCAGTTAACATGGCAGATTCATAATAAAAATTAAATCAGCATTCAGTTGTGCTTGTGTTTGTTGGAATATCTGCTCTCTGTCGGCTAAGTTTTTGGTTTTGGTCTCTACCAACTCGACTCTTAGCTGCTAAAAGCTGAGTTTTGTTGACCAGCTAGTTGAGGATGGCACCTGCCTGCTCTTCAGTGGTGAGTAGACGGTGTACAGTGAGCTTTCAGAGTTCCAGCTTCTGTGGTTACATTGGACGGTAAGACAGTGAACCAAAAACAGTATAGTTGAGGGCAGAACAGCTAACAAGTGGGCTGAAACTCACTGTAAAGCTCCTCTTTTCCCATATTTTTTTCACATCAATATGGTTTCATTTTAAAATTGGCAATTTGAGTCATCAGAGCTTTTTTCTAGTAGGCGGCAGCGTACTTTATCTAAAGACCTTTAATATTGCACACTAACATCACTCAGTGGGATTAACCGTTGAAGAAACTAAAGTTGCATCACAGACTTTTAGTTTGCAAAGACGTAGAAAGAAATAAAGGTGAAAAGAATACGTCAAAAATGTGAGAGATTATTTAGGAACAAAACCTATTTCATGGTATTTCAGGTAAAACAGACAGGATATTTACCTCTGCGGAAAATCAATGTCTGCAAAGTTTACACACGCTGATTGAATGTTTGCACATTATATCTTTGGTTGAACCCAATTTCAGTGTTTTGCTGAGTACATCCTCTTGTCAGTGAAACAAAACTTTTCAAGTGTCACACCTACTATTATGCCACCAATGAAAAGGAAAAACATTTTAATTGCAGTGTTTGTCACATTTCTGTTGATTTCTAATTGGACTGTGCTGTACACAATTTTTTTTCAGTTGTTATACTTAATTAAGAGCAAAGACTACATAGCTGCCACTGTGTTTTTGACTCAGAGGAAGACCAAAGTTTTCCCTTTTCACGTGTTCAGTGAGCCATGTTGAGTTTGGCATTAGGGGAGTGTGACAAGTGCTAGAGGTTGCTAACTGAAGTGAAGTGTGCCGCCCTGCTCAACAAAAAGAAATTGTACATTGGTGCGAAATTGTAAAACTTTAATATAGGCTTTGAACTTTCAGATTGATATCATAGCTGGTAAGAGTTTCCTATGGAAGGGTTAACACTGAATTCATCAAAAAGGCTTAAAGCAGATGGAAACCTACAGCTGAATTGAGACATTGCTACTCATCATCTTGTACGGGGTGAAATCATAGTGACACTCAATAAATCTTGGTGAAGGTCTTGAAGGGCCCCAAATTGTCTCTACCTGCGTCATTCCCCAAATCCAGCCCTTTTCTAAATCCTCCAATTGATCAGTCACACTGTAATTACTGGCTCCAGTAGAATTACCATCCTTTGAAGGAGGAGGAAGGGGGGGCGTGCTAATTTGAATCCCTCTTTTTCCAGGCAGGTCTGATCCGGACAGATAATGGGGAATTTTTCATCGAGCCTCTCGAGAAAGGCCAACAGGACGTGGAAGTGAAGGGGCGTGTCCACGTGGTCTACCGCAGGTCGGCCATCAAGCGGGAGACAGGCCAGCGGCGGGAGGACCTCCACAATGAAGGTAGGCAGGAGAGGGAAGCGTGACGTCAGTGGAAACAAAAACCACTGTGTGGGTTTGTGTGTGTGTGTGTGTGTGTGTGTGTGTTTTGACTATGTGTGTACATGCGGGAGTAAGTGCATATGGGTAAGTGCACTGAAGGTTCACAATAGCAGGGACTATAGAATACAGCTTCACTATCCACCAGGAGAGAAATTTGTCCTCAGGTTACAGCTTAAATGAACAAATAGCCCCTTAAAGGAGAGGTGGTTTGACAGGAGCAAAGGGAAAATGCAGTGAGCGACATCAGGAGGGGGCTGTGGTGGACGGATGGGTGAACAAAGCACAGGAATATATTGTAGAATCCATGACCGTTAGACTTTGTAAACATGACAGAGAGATTGTCTAATATTGAGGAAGTTTCTATTTTAACCCAAATGATAATCTTTACGCAACCTAATCAAGCCCATAAACTGTAATTATAGTAACCGTGTCGGTTACTATAATTATGACTACAGTGCAAATGTTTTTTATCGTAACCAGCCAACCAAGGTTTGATGCACCTTGTGTTGCAAGGGGCGCCATTTCAGGAGGGGGTCCTGCAGGTTGCATCAGGGAGTTTGGGGAAAAAAAAAAAAAGACACCACCGTAGTTGCACCTGCGGTTTTCACCCATTTATTTAATGGACACCCCATCAGAAAATAAAAATTCTGCGCGTGGAAGCCATTCATTTACTACTTTATTTATCAATGATTCATTATAGTGGGGATACAAAAGATTTGTATGTGCATGAATTTTAGAGAGCTGACAAATGATGGCTGACAAACAAAGTTAGCGAAGACCTGATGGAAATCTAGATTATTTTAGGAACTGGAGGAGACCAAACCAGAGGTAAATGCAGAATGTAAAGTGAATATTGGACTTAAATTCATTATATGGTCGGACCACAGTCCAGGGTCACCTGACTCCAGATGGATGCTGATGTTGCCCTGCTTCTTTGCTGACTGTGTAAATAGAAAGGTGTTTGTAAACAAATTCTGACTTTAGAAGGTGATAAAACATATGTCAAAGTTGTAATCACAGCTTATTCTGTTGCCCACAGGTTGAAAAATATAAAAAACACAACTGCACCAACAGAGTAATGAGCAGCAGCAGCAGCTGCTGAACTTCAACCTCAAATTGTGATCATAACTGCACCATCCCTTATCTGTATGTAACCTGCTTATATCCTTATTTATCCGTGTATGGCCATACTACATTTGTATATTTTTTATATTATCTTTTATGACTGCATTTTGTTGTCTTAGTACGTGTGTTTTGTGCGCTGTCAACAAAATCCAATCTGATGTAATCTTAAGACATTGATTTGAATACTGAATTTAAACAAAAACCTAGACGCTCTCCTGTTAAATCACTTAACACCGCGGCATACGGTGCATTCCTTTAACTCCGCAGCCTTTGAAACCCTGTCACTGCTCTCTGGATATTAGCAGATGAGGTGGATGTGGAATGCAGGGCTCCAGTGGTAGTAGTTGGGACAGGGGAGGGAGGGGGAGCCGCTGCGAAGGTGGCGGGGTGGGAGGGGGAGCGACTTTTTCATCACAGTCAAATGGCCAAACTCCCATTATGGATTCCACTTCCGTCCCGTCCTCGCTGCAACAATAGCCAGAGCATCTGGTGGAAGATTTTCACAGAAAACACCAATTCACTTCCCATTGTCTGCGACAGTAAAACTGATATCTGAGTATTTTTGTTTGACTCCACAGCCGTCCAACTCATAGATCCAATATGACAACTGTAATCACGTCTCTCATTCATATTTTCCAAGATATCCTTGTGAAATTCATTACTTATATACATTTTTTTACGGGCTACATTCTTCTGTAAGGTAATGCAGCTGTTTGATACTGAATCTGTACTCAGCTGCAGAGCTTTGAATTGTTAGACTGTTGGCATTTATACCTTTCTCATCACTGTAGCTGTGAAAAATAACTACTGGCTCACTTTGATGTCCTGTGTTTGTGGTGTTGTTGAGATTAATCTTACACTTGACTGGTGTGTTGCTCTTAAGGTTTTTTTGGTCAAATATTTATTTTTCACATTTACATCTTTATGACTTATAAGTTGAAATAAAAACAAATATTATTTAATGCCTCACCATCTTCATTTAGAATCTATACAATCCATTTTTCAAATCTTATGGACTTTATATTGTCATCTATTGTTCAGTCACGCTCTTCTCTATATTTATGTTCAGAGTACGTTTTTTTTTTTAAGGAGATTTACCTGCAGCCAGTTGTAATTGGTTTCACAGACCACTAAATCCATTTTTATTTTCATTTCTTTATACTGAAAATGCCTTGCCATATGGATTTCATGGGATGAATAAAATAATCTGTCATGTCTCTGTATCTGGCAGGCTTGTATAACTTCTTTACAAAAGATTGCAATAATTCATAGCTGCCAGGAATAAGCTGGGTTTTTATGATGCATGAATGTTTGAACAAGGCAGTTCATTACAGGACATGTTCACTGTTTCAGCACTTCCCATGATTACATGTGAGCATATTATTACCTCCATCTGAGAGATGATGCAGGGGTTGTTAATTTACAATGGATCTGGTCTGCTGAAAATAATTGGTCTATATGTCGCACAACAATCTATTAGCGTGTGTTTTCATGCAGATCCAGGTGCAGACTTCCAGTTTATTGTGCAGCTTTGGTAATGACTTGCTGCAATTGCTTTCTATTTATTCCCCCTGTGGTGTTTGTCTCACACCATAGCGTTTCAATTTTTAGTTTATCGAGTGTGTTCCAAAATTTGTAAATCATTGCATGTCCCTTTTTTTTTCTCAGACATCTGATCTCTCAAGAATTGTTTGGTTTAAATCCTTTTCAAAAAGGTTTTCCACATCTGACATACAAAACTTTGGATGGATGACACACTGTGCAAAAATATCACACCTGCCAAAAACTGACGTGCTTTATGACATGAATGGATGTGGGTTAGGATTGGAATTGGTGTGACCCAGTCGAGAGTCTCTCTCTCTGAATGCCCATATAGTTTGTTTTAATGTGGAACAGAAAGGAATTAAATCTCTGAATGAGATTTATGGCTGTGAGGTGAGTGTTTAGACTAGAGATAGAGTAGCTTAGAAAGTCCACATCCCAGTCAGAAACCCCAAAGGACACGTCCTGCTCATCCTGGGGCTCAAGACAGAATTTACTTTTACGTGAAGTTTGACACAGACATATATCACTGCACAGAAGCCAAAATAAGAGAAGTATCATATATGCATCAGAGTCTCACTGTCAGTCCACTGATTTGTTTTATGTGCTGGTGATATTTTGCAGTGGCAGACTTGGGGATCGCGAACCTTCCCGTGGCTCTGGATCTCGTTGAACATAAACTGTCTGAGTCCGAGCGCAAGAGAAGGCATGCAAAGAAAGACGACTACAACATTGAAGTGCTGCTGGCGGTGGACGATTCTGTTGTGCGCTTCCACGGCAAGGAGCACGTCCAGAATTACGTTCTCACACTCATGAACATAGTAAGTCTGTATGCAAAAAATGCTAATCTGATTTCCACCACCTACTGCCTCTAAACTTTTATTGTCCAGTCTTACTAATCTTCAGAGTATTTGGTATAAAACCATAAAGTTGTTAAAAACAGCCACCACAACATCATTAGGTTGTGTCAAAGGTCAAGACAGTAAACTAACCCTAACCCAGGACAAATCCTTACAGTTGTAGAACTAATCTTCCTGCTCAGTTTGTGGAACCTGGTTAGATTTTATTCACCTGTAGAGACCTGTAATTTTTGCCTCCTTGTCCTCCCTGACATCAGACCTTGCCACACTTCTCTTCAGATCCCCAATTTCTTTAGCTGCTCATGGATTACCACTGAGATGGGGGTTGGGAGAGCTTGGGGCTCTCAGTTCATTCATTACAGGTTCGACCAGCTCCTACCACCCTAATCTACTTACTGGACCCAAATCCCCCAAGTCAGATTTTCACAGGGTGCTGGTTTCACTCTGTAACAGTTACCATTTGGACCCTGCATGGTGGTCTGATTAGCTGCACTAGACCAATTAGAAAGTTGACTGGGAGCTGTGCAGAGCAGTCATGGAAACCAGTGCCAGAAGTCCACTCAAACTGCCAAGCTCTGCTTCCATGGAGTAATGCGTTTATTAAATTAGGATGCTGCACTCACGTTCTGTCCACAAATGCCTTCAGCAGAGAGAAATATCAGATTTTTATTGAGCTTTGCTGATGACATGTTGTACCACAAAGTGGCTATGAGTGCGTGATCTTGTCAGTCTTTGGTTTCTGCTGGTCTCTGACATTTTCAGGTCTCTTGTAGGAGAGTTGTATTTATTGTTATAATTGAATGAACTATAAAGTGTAGTAAAGCTACACCTTTATGCTCAAACTAAATAAAGGCACAGTGGTAACAAACAAGGGTCAAAACTCTTTAGTTCCACTTATAAGCCACAGGCTTGCTGTGTCTGAAAGAGCTCTGCCTGCTCAAATCCCTCTGAATCCCAGCTCCGTGGCTGCAGAATGTGTAGTACCACCTGGAGAAACTCTCCCTGAGGGATTGATTACTGAACATCCTGTCTGCGCGAAGCCAAGGTGACTGCCGAGGTGCCGGCAGCACAATGGCCATGTTGTTCGAGCACGAACTAGGTTTTTGTCCACATCGATGTGATGCTGTACACAAGCCAGTGACACCTAGTGCCTGTAGCCCACAGCTGCTTCTCTCATTTCCATCCGGCTCTCTGTGTGCTCCTCCTGGCTTTGTAATTATCCCTGCATGTGTGGGGTTAACCCAACCCTCAGCAGGACTCGCCAAAAAAGTTTTTCAAAGGTTCAATGCAAAGACCCGAGTCCTATCAGATACAGTAAAATATACAACCTCTATATTTATTTATGAATCTCATCTTGAAGCCTTTTGGAGGTTAGTTTTTGATGCTATCCTCAATTTTTCAACTGTGTCCCTGTTTCAGGTCCAATATGTATGTAGGCCAGTATGGACCAGTCTAGGAATTTGAGCTCTTAACAAATCTGGGAGAATTTGGGGTCATTCGAGCGCTCTTTGCTGCATTTATTGACCTGAATAGGCTTCTGTGAATGGAATATTTGCTCAAATGCCTTGGGTGTAACCCTGTGTCCCAGAGCAAATTTGGAATCTATCCAAGATAGCCTTTCTACAGTGACAGAGCTTTTGTTCTGCCTGGTCAAAATTTTTTTTTCCCCTGGAGAAAGATAACACTTGTCACCGTTTTAGCAAAGGAATAACACGTTTGCTCTGGACCTTCTGGACATGTCATTGTTTTATGAGCCTGATACTGAAAGAGCCTTGAAGGTGATGCTCCGAGATTTACTTGAACATTCAGAAATGAATTTAACAGTACTACCTCCTCTTAAATTAAAAAAGAGTAACACTTGTGGGATTTACTTGCATATGCTTTCATCATCATCAGCAGGAGAGATTAGAGCTGATGGACAGAAATAACATCAGAGCTGTTGGGCAGTTCTGTCTATCTCATTAATGAAAACATTGGACATTGGCTGTGGCTCATCATCCAGTGACACCAATTATTCAATGGCCTGTGGCAGATCAGTATTGCACGTTATTGACAGGGTGAGCGGTGATCAAGGAAGTGCGATCAGTTTCTTTCTGCACTGATATTGTTCAGCACGTAGGTTTCATTTTGTGTAGATGTTTGCAGCTTATTATGGGAGTAAGAAAATAACAATCATTTTAATTTCAGCTGTAGCTTTGAATTACTCTTATAACAACAAAATAATATAAAGAAATGCTAAGAAGGTACACAGGTTAATGAAAACAACCCTTTAAACCACACCACACTGTAAAAATAATTTTTTTTAAAGGGACATTGACTTGTTGATATTAAATGCCACTGACATGCCAGTGCTGTTCCTGTTGATTTTTGGCATGGATCAAATACATTTTCATGGGTTTATTCTCTAGATTTTGGACTTAAAGATGAGAGGTGATGGAGTCAAAGAGCCGAAAGGTTTAGAAGTGACGAAAAGCATCTGAAACAAATGGTAAAAGTTGTGAAGCAGTCAATGATTTTTTATTTTTTTTATAACCCGTTTCTGTTTTCCTTTACTTTCTGTCTTTTTTAGTAAACTGATTTCAGATTAAGACCTGAGAGCTCCATCCATCTTACTGTGTTCTCTTAATATACAAGACCCTGCGGTTCATGACTATTTTTAGGAATCTATACATAACACACAGCTGTGTATCCTCAGCATATTGAATAGAATTGAACAAAGTGGGGAGTCCTGTGGGACCCCACACAACATGAGGAAAGCACCACAACTACAAGCTATCACGTTAAGCACCCTGGAAAGGAAACCAATTCAAAATGGCTCCATATATGCCCACCTAGTGCTTGAGTCACTCAACTAAAATGGCACCGTCAGTGGTATTGATGGTGAGATTGCAGTGATCTGACAATGCAGTCACATTAATGTGATTTATATTAAACACCACATAGAAATAACAAGTGTGTTCATTCTAACATAAAACTTAAGGAGCTAAAGGGAATAATATGTTGATCAATAATTACAACAATTCTGCACCACCCACACACAAACGCACACGCTCACACACAGTGTCACCTCACATGTTTTAAACTTCCAGCTGTAAAACACATGTTTTCACCCAGTAACTAGTTTTCATGTGGAGATATGTGAGGGTGGTTTTTGGGGCTAAATGACTATGTTCACCATCTGAGGAGTCGTCTGGTCTGTTTGGCTCTCTGTTAATTGTAATCCGTAACTAGCGTGTCACTACTTAATGGCCCGCTGATTTATACAGAGAGAAATATTCATCCCTTTCTTCTCCTCTTAACAGCTACAAAGAGAAGCACTTGATTGACTGCGTTCATATGACCGATGTGTAATGACTATTTGATAAAAAATGAAACGCACTGAAGTGGAAATTGGATTCGGGACTTGAATGGGATCCATCCTTGGCCCTGGGTTAAGCATCTACATACCATGGCGTCATTATAAAGCCAAATGGCAGTCGACACATTTTCTGGGTCAGGCTTCATTGCAATTGCATAACAATGCTGGTTTCTCTGGGAGGTTGCCAATATCTTAATAGCATATTTCATCATGATTCCAAGCTTGTTATGAGAGATGAAGGGGAAAAAAATGGTGAGACGGCTGCTGCTGGGACCTTCTGACTGGGAAATAAAATTACTACATGACAACAAACAGAATTTATCCTCTCTCTAAAAATACCAGTCCCAACCAGCGTGGGAGCTCAGACGAATGGGAAAGCTCGATCTACCAATGTCTCTGTTCCTTCTTCTTCTCTGTGACTGTGATTTAAAAAAAAAAAAAAAAAAAATACTCACTGACTGCTGTGGTAAACATGAGCTCACAGTCTTCTTTGTTATTCAACATATTTCTAAAAACCAAGCTGTCACATCTCTTGACATTTTTTTAGCACTTTATTCAGCACTGTATCTTTGGAAATTTGTAAGTTAGAAAGTTAGAAATTAACCCAAAAGTCCTGCACTACGTGTAAGGGTTTTTTTTTGTTTTTTTTTTTACTGAAACACTATTTTTCTTCCATTAACTTTGGCTGCAGTTTGCGTTAATGTTCTGCCTTGAAGACAGACATTCATTTGATTGTCTTAGTAGGCTGTATGTGCTCTGGAAGCTAAATTCTACAAAATGTTCTCAGTCACTTTGATCAAATCCATTGTGCTCCTTCATCCTTCAGATCTGGGAAAAGCTGTCTGTTTCCTTTCAGGTTGATGAAATCTACCATGATGAATCTTTGGGCACCAACATCAACATTGTCCTTGTCCGCATGATCATGGTTGGGTACCGACAGGTGAGCACATTATTATTTTCTCTGTGTGTTATTGTATTTTCAAACACCCTTCACACTGAAGACATTTGATGGAGGGATCCTGTTGTCTACCTTACAGGATACTTATCTTCCACCCCCTTCAGAATAAAGTGTCACAAAATCACCCTAATGGTTGGACATTTTGGGAAATACGGAAAGGATATTACTGGGAACTGAACGAGCTAATTTGCCAAAATGCCCCCCACTATTTCTCTCAGACTGGCTTAAACAGTGCATTTGCATTTTTATGCAGTAAGAAAGCTGTAGATGACTTAATGCAGGTTTTAGAAAATGGTATGAAAGTGAAAATCCTGACATCAGACAACATGGTAGGAGGCTGAAAATACCTGAGCTACATTATCCTGTGCAGCGCGAGCTTTGGTTGTGCCTGAGGAAGACGCCGTTGCACTCACCATTGGATTGACAGGTGCAATTTTGGACGCACTGCTGAAAGAAAATCAACAACAGAAAGAATAACATAGGAAAAACCTAACACATTTAAGATTGGCACTAAAAAGTATCAGCTGAACTTTAGCTGAGTGCTGAATAATACTGATGTTCTGTGGACTGTACATTAGCTCTGTCAGCAGCGACTGATATTCTGCTTATGTAATAGGAAAATTATATATTATACAGCGCACAGACAGTTAAAAATTCCCATCTGGCTTTTATCATAATGACATGTTCTGAGGTTGCGTAATTTAATAATCCACATTACAATAGAGCTGAGAAGGGACATTTGGTCATTTAATATATATTTGTATAATATTTGCAAATTGTTGTACTGTATGCACGGAAGAATTAACCTCTGTCTCTTTACGCTGCTGCTTGATGTCACCTTAGATGTTTGCAGGCTGCAAAATATCCTAACCGTTCTGCACATGCTGACAAACACCAGCACATTGTTCGCTTTGTTCATATGTCCGTCTGCCCTCAACAACACATAGACTGACTGACATTGTCTGGCTTTGGCGTTTGCCTTCTCTTGTCTGGTTGCCACAGCAGAAGGGATTTTGTTTACACTGAACCAATTAGATGAGCTGAAACATGTTGTGTGTGCCACAGCCCTGTTTGCAGCACACACAGAGAAGACAGCTCCCTTGGATGCTTTCTATTCTCTTCTTGTAATCTGCGTATGAGCAGTCTTCTTCTTGTCAGTCACCACTCCATTTCATCCTTGACTTAAGTCTCTTGTCAGGTCGGATGGATTTTTGGAGACAAAACAGAAGAACAGTTCCACTTCTTATTTGTTATGCTATTTCTAGCATAACAGTCTCCACTTGGAAATCATCTGTCTGCAGCTGTAATTCAACTGTGACAGCCCATTTCATTTTGGAAATACACACACACACAAACACACATTCACACACGTGGCAGGTTTTTTTATGTTCACATTGCAAATCTGTCATTTGTAGAGCAGAAGAAAAACAAGGTCTGATCTTTGTGTTTTTAGGAATTGAGACTACACACACATCATTTAAATAAAAAAAAAATTGAAACTGAAATGAGGAATTTATTTAATTTCTCATGCTACTGCTATGTAGCCTGCTGATCCTCACAAAACCAATGGGCACTTCAGCCTTCAGAGAAAGGGGAGTTTAAAACCCTTGGGATTCACAAACCACTAATATATCTCTATTGACTTGAAGTAAACAACTGATAATTAAGTAACATAGAGGTAATGATAATTAATCATGCAGTACACTGACAAGTTTTCAAAGTTTTAATTTAGCTACCACACATTTTGTTCAAAGCAGACTAGAGCTTCCACATTTCTGACATTTTAAATTTCACATATGGTCATTAAACTTCTAAGCTTTTAGTTAAACTAATCAGTTTTATTCTGAAGGGACCCATGAGTTTATATTAGTCAGACTCATGAGCACAGACAGAAGCAGGGTTACACATTTGAGGAATTCAGCCACACATATTTATTTCATCTTTACTGCTCCATTATATCAGAAGATTGGTACAGCCTGGACGTAATATTGAAATTAGCTGAAATTACATCTCCCTCCATTATTCATAAAAGTACAGTCCTAATGAGATGTTTGTCTCTCTTCAAACGATCTATTCACATATGGATTGGTAAAACACTCTCCTCGATCCTTGTGTTTCTGCAGTCCATAAGCCTGATCGAGCGTGGCAACCCATCACGCAGCCTGGAGCAGGTGTGCCGATGGGCCAACACGCAGCAGCGGCGTGACCCCGAGCACGCCGAGTACCACGACCACGCCATCTTCCTCACAAGGCAAGATTTTGGTCCCGCAGGTATGCAAGGTACTGTATTTTTCTCGATCGAGGCCTGTGCAGACTGAGTGCTGATATCTGCTTCCAATCACAAAAGGGGTTGGCTTCAAGTCTTGCCCAGGTAAGGTCAATGGAAACCAAAAAGTGGAGGCTGCAGCTGCAGGTCCCAATCCCAAACCCCTTCTATAATTACTGACACAGGACAGTAAATACTAAGTAGCCTTCCACAACCTTGCTGACTTGACATTAAGGCCACCCTTGCTTGAAGAAGGTTTTTGGCATGTAGAGAAAAAACAGAAATGTTTATTGATTATCATTTACACAAACTTACTGTTGATTTTTAGTCCAGTATGAACTTTTCTCCCCCATAAATAACCAGATATAATGTTTAATCCTTATAATACATGTATGCAATCACTTGGAGAGGTTTTGTACATACATGTTGTCAGTTCAGCATGTGTCTCACACTGTATTTCTTCTTTTCAGCCCTTCAAAAACCAAATTTGAAGTGAGCAGTCAAACTTCCAGATAAACCGGGTCCAGAATGAACAAATATCCTCTGTGCTCAAGCTCAATCTTTTGCATCGACTTGTGTATATTTTTAACTTTTAAAGCACACGTGTCATGTTTAGAGGGCGAACCGAGGCTACCTGGTTTGCTTGTCACACCCCCGGATGTTGCCATAGCTGCACTTGTGTTGTGTTCATAACAAGTCCTGTTTCTATGGTGCCTTGCACTGTGCTGGACTGGACTCTGTGCTTGGTCTCAGGGTCAATAGCAGACATCGCACTCTCTTGTCAAAGTTTAGCTGTGAGATGATAGATCCTGTATCCAAATACAGATAATGGCGCTGTGGGATGGATAGAAGAACATCTGTTCAGTTTATGGTGCAGTTGCAAAGCAAATGGACATGAAACTACTTCACAGCTCTCTTGAAGTGATCATGTGTTTGATTGATTGGAAGTATTTTGGATCTTTGTCAGTACTTTATTTCCCATGCAGTGTGGCAAGTGTTTGACAGAGACACCCTCTCTCTTTCTCATCACTCATGAACTCATGAAAGCAATAAACAGCAAATCCATTTTTGAATCCAGCTGCTGCTGCTTTTTGCTTCAATCTGTAAAGCTCCCAGTGGCTTCTTTGTGGGAATGTAATCTGCATTTCCCTGCAGTCCATTTATCTCCCTGAGATAAAAGGCCATGCTCTGCAACTGCTTTCACTTTTCATCATTTCACCCACAGCACTTAATACGCCCATCAGCTATACAGATCGAAAAGTGACCTTCATACAGTCATGCTGCTGTGACAAAAATAACAAACTGCAGACATTTTTCTTTTTCAGCACCACCAAAATAACCCAATAAACAAGCTTTTGTAGTGGGTTTACTACTCGCTGCCTGCCTGCTGCATTTTCTGCTTTTTACCTGCATGCCAAAAAGGTCTTCTGATGCTCAGGAAGCATGAAAATGATCTGAAAGTCGTCAAAAGAAGGCGAGAATGAGCGTGCCTCTGACCCCAACTGAACACGCTGAGCTGAATCACTGCACACCTCTTGATCGAGTTATGTCCAATGTTTGTGCTTCGCTTTAAAGGTGTGCTGTCCTGATGAACTATGTGAAATGTTATTATTCTTGGTAGTTAATGATGACAGGCTCCTGACCTTGTTGTACATGTTGGGTGTTTCTTTATGTACTGTGAATTGCAATGCACAAACTATGACAAAGCTTCAGGCTCCTTCACGACCACTTTGTTTATTAAAACTGTTCATCCATCTTAAGCGAAGCATTTTTAATAGAGATAAAAGACTTCTTGAATGTTTAAATCTTTGGTTAGGCATATTGTGTAGATTTAGTGTGTGATTGCTGAACAGCATCAAGCTTTGAATCCACACTCGTTTGAAATATCTCTCTTGATAACCCAAATTTGAACATGTTTACAGTAGACAGAACTTGCACTGGTACTTTCAATTAGTGAAGCATTCTCCTACATTTTGACAGTATGTTTTTAGCGCTGTGGGAGCATTAATGTCTAAATGTGTCATCCTAAAAAATAAAAGAAAACATAATCATTACTCTTATTACAATGTACTTATCTGAATGTCTGCGTCAAGTGCCTGTCATGCATTAAGAAAAGACTGCGACCTTCACAATAACTGTAATGACGTCACGTATGGCCTATGACTGTAATTTTCCACTTCGATCATCAGCCTTGCATGAGAATGTCATGACCTTCATCCTGATACTTCATTATTGGGGCCGTGTGGTCTTTTCTGTTTGCCCAGGTTATGCTCCAGTGACGGGGATGTGCCACCCACTGAGAAGCTGCACTCTGAACCATGAGGATGGCTTCTCCTCTGCCTTTGTGGTTGCTCATGAAACCGGCCATGTGTGAGTAATGACGTGATGATGAAAGGGCCAGCCGAGTCTCTTAGGATCTTAACTGTGGTCTGTAATCAAAGCCAGAGTCCTTTACCGGGGCTCTGTTGTCTGTACAAACCAAAACATCTGGTTGCCTCAGTATGGGCATGCAGGTAGTCAGCCAGGAAAGATCAGCTTATTCAGCGTTGCTGTTGGAAAGAGGGCAGATAAATTTATTAATACCACATATGAAAATGTGTATGCCTGAATGTGCATGGAGGTTATATATGGAAATGTTAAGCACAACAACAATTGGCAGTAGCAATATGGAGAGGGTCCTACCTACCTACCTGTCCATTTTGTTTCATGCTCCACCAGCCTCTGTAACTCAACAGGTGGTTAAATTAGCTCGGCCTTGATCAGTTTGAAGGTAACAAAAACACACTGCAGCACCTCGAAAGCTAACTTCTTCTACCTCAACTGTTGAATCGTGACATAAAACTGTTTTTGCCATTTTACACAATATCATGCGCTGCACCCAGCCCTAAACCAGTTGCCCGTCAGAGACCCATTAGTTCTGGGTTCAAGCCTTTTTTTTTCTTCTTTTTTTTTTTTCTGAAGTAAAGTCCTTTGCCGGAAAGAAAAGTATTATTGAAAATAAAGCAATTTTCCTTTTCTTTTTTTAATTAGGCTCGGGATGGAGCATGATGGCCAAGGGAACCGCTGTGCTGATGAGACCAGTATGGGGAGCATCATGGCGCCGCTTGTCCAAGCAGCTTTCCACCGCTATCACTGGTCACGTTGCAGCAAGCAGGAGCTCAATCGATACATCCAGTACGTTCCCTGTTGTTCTCATTTTCTCCACACCCCATTATGGCTGTAATGTTGCACATCTTACATGGGAAGCAGCTCAGTATATTATTGATTTTTTTTTTTTTTTCCTCAAGAACTACCCTATATCTTCATCCTTGGATTGTGGCACACTGATGACACTTCTCACTTTTTCCTCAGCTCGTATGACTGCCTGCTGGATGATCCCTTTGAACACAAGTGGCCCAAGCTTCCCGAGCTCCCTGGAATAAATTATTCAATGGATGAGCAGTGCCGCTTCGACTTTGGTGTTGGTTATAAAATGTGCACTGCTGTAAGTCTCTCACACCTAATTAAGATATTGATATTTTTAGTCATTCATTTATTTTCCCCGAGTCTGAAGGAATCTTAAAGTCCCTTTAAATAAATAGACATTGCGTACATGATTTACATTACAGGAGATAAAAATACATAAATAATAAATAAATATAAGTCCTTAGAGAAGATCAGAGCTCAAGGGAAACTATAAACCAGGCTCGTCGTATGTGAGTCGTACGTGAATTGAAGCATTCAAACACATGCCTCTTCTTAGATATAGTTCACAGTGATGCAGAGTAAGACAGACTTTCCAGTGGCAGCTTGACAAAGTTGACTGAATGTTTGTTTATTCATCTACGTTTCTACCAAAGCTAACTCAAGCTCAAAATTGCTGTTTCCTCATTTAGTTTCGAACCTATGACCCTTGCAAGCAACTGTGGTGCAGTCACCCTGACAACCAGTACTTTTGTAAAACTAAAAAAGGGCCTCCTGTGGATGGTACCGAGTGTGCGCCAGGAAAGGTGGGACATGTCTCTGAATCTGTTTTTAATTCTAAGATTTCTTGCACAATGATTGCAAAGGTTTCTCTTGTCTTTGTATTTATTTATTTTTTTCCCTAAGTGGTGTTTCAAGGGTCATTGCATCTGGAGATCCAGCCAGCAGCCTCAGGGCCATGATGGAAGCTGGAGCTCCTGGTCTAAGTTTGGCTCTTGCTCCAGAACTTGTGGAGGTGGCGTTCGCTCCCGCAGCAGACAGTGCAATGATCCTCCGTGAGTGCAGATTCTGGGTGGCAGAAAGAAGGAGCTCACAAAAACTAAATCTAATACTCATTCAGTAGCCAAATACTTTTTATAATCTGCAAGCTCATCCAACACATGACGACATACTGTAAAAGTGTGACTGTAAAGCTGGATAGCAGAACCAGTTTCTAATCCAGCACTGGCTGAGTTGAAAGTCTTCAAGAGTAGCTCTGCCATTTAACTTTTTTCATATGCTCTAATACTTTAAAGAGATGACATTTTCACTTTCATTTTCCATTTTTTTTACTCCCACAGCATGTAATTACGCATTTTATTTTCACCTTTGCAGAACTGGGAGGGTTTTGCAAAGTAAATGGGAACAAAAAAACTATAGTATTACACAGTAATTTGTGTGTGATTTAAAAGGAATAAAGAAAAATGGCAAAATGCCACACCCCACCCCACCAGGTTATCAACACTGAGTCCAGCAGTCTTAGTGCTCTTATAAAACAATAGTCTCTCACAGGCGCATATAAAGAGACTGGATCAGTCGGAAGAAAATAAAACCCTAAAAAAAAAAAAAAAAATCTTACATTTGGAGAAAATTAACATTCTTCTTGTGCTGATGTTTTGACAGGCGCATTTGAGCATAAAAAAGTAAACATGCTATCTCTTAATATATAGGATATAATATTTGTAGGTGGTGTCTATTAAGCTGTTAAAACACATGTCATTTTAACACATCAGAGTACTAAAAACACTCGCACATTATTGAATTAGTTTTGGCTGAAATTCACTTCTTCCATTTTAGGCATCCTTGCATTATTCTTCCTGGCTCACTGCCAGACTTCCTGTGACACTTGAATCCAACAGAGCCATTGTTGGTGCTGCTCAGTAACACCTGTGATTGGTCAACACCTCTGCTTTGTGCAGTTAATTAACTTTCACTTTCATAGTCACCAGCTCAAATCAGACCTTCCAATTAAAAGCCTCCTCACTGAGGGGCTACAGAATGGATGATCTGATGAGAATTTGCAAGTTTCTTTCATTTGACTGTGATTACCTTGCTACTAAAATAGAGTTTTAAATTTTAAATAAATTCATTTAAGCTTAACTTGTCACATAAATATCATTTCAGTTTGTGTTCTTTATAAATGTTTTGTTTTGGAGTCTTCAGATATTTGCTCTCATAAAGCGCTTATACTCTTCCACAGCATCTGTTACATGAACTGTAATATACTTCAAACTTATTTCAGCCTTTTAGAGAGACACATCCTCTGAAACAGTTGGACTATGATGATGGAAAACCTCTCTAAGGGAAACATTGTGTGTTTGTCATTGAGCAGACCTGCCTACGGTGGTCGTGATTGCCCCGGCTCTGCTTTTGACTATCAGATATGCAACACAGAGGAGTGTGCTGGCCCTTATGAAGACTTCCGTGCTCAGCAATGTATCCAGAGGAGCAACAAATACCACAAAAACATAAAGCACACCTGGCTACCATATGAGCATCCAGATGGTAAGTCTATAAAGTATAAAGCAAAGTTGGCACCCTCTATCAGAGGTGAGCTTCTAATTTTCTTCCAAAGTGAACAAATTATATTTGCAGAAGAAACGGCTTGCACGCACTGTGGTGGACGTTTTCTGTCCACTGTGTCTCGTGTGCTGATGTTTCTATCAGATTCTGAAGATATATGGATGAATTGCAATGTGTGTGCAGTGGAGTGTGCAATTTTTTGTTGTTGTTGTCGCCGTTTTCAGATGGCCGTAAATGTGAGCTGAGCTGTAAATCAAAGGAAACAGGAGAGGTGGTGTTCATGAACCAGGTGATGCATGATGGGACCCGCTGCAGCTACTCAGACCCTTTCAGCGTATGCGCTCGAGGAGAATGTCTGGTAGGTCATGTCTTTTACATTCCTCTTGTACATTTCTGCTCCTCTTTTCCCACTTTAAAAAATTCAGTCACTGAATATCATAAACTCAGATTCAATGTGCAGCACAGACAAGATTTTGTCCTGCACCAGATGAATGTGACACAGCTTATTACTTTCAAACTCTTGATTATCCTGATGCTCCTGGGTAAAATAATAGTAATAACTTTGAATATCACATTTTATTCTCATCAACATTATTATCATCATCATTAGTGTAGGTGGACATTTTATAAATCCTGTTCTCCTGATAAATGCCAAAAGTCACAGCTTTAGTTTAAGCTGTGAGTTATTGTGATTTTGTTAAGAAACCAAATCTTGTTTTAATTAACATTTTAATACTGCATAATATAAATCTGGATTGCAAGTTTAAAATCAGAATAGTTCATCAATCCCACAGTGGCTTAATATGCAGAATAGTCTGGCTCCAGCATTAAGGAAGGTCTTCAAACTTAAAGGTTTATCGCAGGTGCTCACATTGGGCGAGGGCAGGCTACATCCAGGACAGACCCCAGTCCATCACAGGGCCAACACACAGAGACCTTCTTGTTGTGCTAACCACTACACCGCCACGCTGCCCCCACACAGACGATATTTTGTCTAAATACTCACCATGGCCATTAAGTTGTGACTTAAATTAGCAGCACAGTCACCCAGTGTTTTGGCAGCATGGTTATGTCTGTTGTTTCCAGTATGCATCATCCTAAACAAGGCTCTGAAGCAGATGTTTGCTGTGTTTTTCCCATGGTGTAATTTTCCCAGCAGTCTCAGTCAGTATAAAAGCCAGAAGTGGTGTTCCCAGATTTGATTGACTGTCTTTCCCTTTTCTCTTTCGCAGCATGTTGGCTGTGACAAGGAGGTTGGCTCTTACAAGCAAGAGGACAAATGTGGCGTGTGCGAGGGGGACAATTCGCACTGTCGAACTGTGAAGCTGACACTCACCAAGACACCGAAAAAGAACGGTAACTATAAACTACGTGGACAGAAATCGGCAGCTCTGCTTCAGAAGAGCCATTATGTTACATGGCTGTCATCATTTAAGCTCAAAATCATTCATCCAGAGGCCCTAAATACATCTCCTCAGCCTTAAGACTGAACACTGCCTACATTCTACACTATAATCAAAGGGCCAAACTTTCTGTCTCAGTTTCTTGATTCAGAAATAATTTGCTGCTATTCCACCCCAGAGTAAGCACCTACTGTCTTCGCCTCTCATTTCTGTCATGCTGTGTCTTTTTGCTTTAATAGGAATGCTGAAAATGTTCGACATCCCAATAGGGGCCCGCCACATTGTTATTGAAGAGAATGACACCTCTCCTCATATAATTGGTGAGTGGTTCTTCCATAATTTTTCAACAGTGGAAATACAATAATTTGTAGTAAAAGTTGTTAAAATAGATTTTAGTAAAAAGTGTTTCACTTGTTTTCCATACATATTTCTTGTTTCTTGTTTGAATATTTGTGCGTTTTTATACCCACCCATGAGCAGACTTTCTTGGTGTTAGACAATCACAGATGGTGGACTGTTAAGACAGAGGGAACTTGCAGTTTCCCACCCCTTAGCATCATCTCATCATCTCTCTCTCTCTCTGGAAAATAGTATACGATAAGAAAGAATCAAAGACTCCAAGATAAATATTGAAATAGTCCTAAACTTAATAGCTCAGCATGTTAGAGGACTGTTTGGTGGTTCTGGGATTCAGTTTTATGAGGCTCAGTGAAGTGAGGACTCAAAGGATCCAATAAATGCAGATTACAAGTTTGGTCCATGGCCTCAGGGTGCCAGAGGATTGGTTCAAAATTCGTGTTGTGGCTTCAGTTGTCAGTTCAGTTAGTCAAATTTTGTTCTCTAACGTTCAAAGAACTGGCTCATGAGTCCAGTGGCTTAACAAATAATGGTCAAATGTCTTTTTTCAAATTCAGTGTGTGTTTGGGAGGAACGTTGGGGAATTTTTGATCTTGTGGATTTGTGTCTGTGATAAGTCCAGTATCCAAAGACACCAAATCCTCTGTAATGCATACAGCACAGGAGTGCTTGACCAGGTGGATCAGGGTGTTTAATTATTGCGCTTAAGGCCTAAGGTTGTGCGTGAAAGTCTCCGACCAGATAACTTTCTGTTAGAGGACTGCGTCAAAGTTTTTGGGATGTCCACCCCCTCCACTACCCTGCAGGGAGACAGAAACAGTTATGGAATGGAAAACCAAGAGCAGCTGAGGTTAAACTGAAATTTGAAGCCATGACGAAGTTTTTAACGTTGGAATATTTTTGCAACTATAATAAAACACTTGTACTGAAGTAGCCACAACTATATTTGTCTTAATGACAGCTAATACACTGCATATATGGAGCAAATGCAAAGTTCTGCTTCGTACTTTTTCTAACCACTTCAGTGCTAATAGAGTGCAACACAAAATTAGCTTTAGTCTAATATCGTAATTCTAATGTAGAACAATACATAATTACTTTCAGGGTATTCCTCTTTGAAAGCTGTTTAAATAGTAAAAACAATACAGTTGAATTTTTGATTCATCAAGAAACAGATTGTATGTTTTCATGGTTTAGTCTGTGTGCGCATGGTCATTGTGGAGATCCCCTCTTTGACATCTAGGGTTGTGTTTTTCTCAAAATGGCCAGAAGCAATGGGCCACACTTTGTGGGTATAAACCAATAGTCCTCTGTTGGGGTGTGTGTGTGTGTGATACTGTCTTTGCTGGGCTGTTAAGCTTCAGAGTTCAGTTTCTCTTCTTTTGTCAGATTTGGCACTTATTTTGTTCAACAAAGGTATTTATGGCCACTTTCCTATTGTAAAGGAGAAATCAGTTTCAATTTATTTATTTCTTTTTTAATAAGGAACACTATGAGGGCAGCCATTGCTTGTTTAAAATCTGCACTATTTTTCCTGCTGGTATATTACAGATGTCCGTACGTGTGAGTCAAGATTGCAGCGGCATTCAGTCAAACCCTTTTCTCCACTCCTATTTGATTTTTATTAGTTCATGGGAAGAAGAGATGACACACAACTTGGAGGGATTATTCTTGGCTAACCACAACGCCACACATCTCAAAATACATACTGACACGATCCTCTGCTTTAAGTAAAGTCATTGGCAAAGGGAGGGTGGATGCTGCATTTCTGTTCGATTTCTGGGGGTTTTTAATGAACGAGACCTAAAAATACATGATTTGCACAGATTTTTCTCACCACACGTGCATAAAATACTTTCTCTCTTCACTGCTGACAGCTGTGAAGAATCAAGTTACTGGAAACTTCATAATGAATGCAAAAAGTGAAGACGCTGAATCAAAGACCTTCATTGAAAATGGTTTACAGTGGGAATACACCATGGAGGGAGAGAAGGAGACCCTGAAAACAACCGGTCCTCTTCATGAAGGCATTGTAGTTCTGGTAAGAGGGAATGTTTCATATTCTGTTACTCTGCATTTTCCCGA
Source organism: Remorina albescens (assembly GCA_034769265.1). Taxonomy (NCBI): domain Eukaryota; kingdom Metazoa; phylum Chordata; class Actinopteri; order Carangiformes; family Echeneidae; genus Remorina; species Remorina albescens. The sequence continues at coordinate 6,315,813 of CM068480.1, forward strand.
GATCAGTCAAATAAACTGTCCTTCTCATAGGTCATTCCCCAGGAGGAGGATACAAAAGTTAGTTTGACATACAAGTATATCATACACGAGGACTTGTTACCACTTATTACCAACAACAATGTACTTCTGGCCGAACTGGACACTTACGAGTGGGCACTGAAGAGCTGGTCTCAATGCTCCAAACCTTGTGGGGGAGGTCAGTGTTGAAAGAAAATGCATAAAGCAATTAAAGCTGCAAGTTGCAAATATGTGTGTGTGTGTGTGTGTGTGTGTGTTTAGAGCAGCAAAGATGAATCTAGTTTGGTGTTAGTTATATACAATTACTATATAAAATCGATGTTAGTCCATTCATCTCTGACAAGTCAGTGTGAAGGGTTCCATATTTTCTCTGCTTTAAATTGTCTGACTTTTGACTGTTGACAGACAAAACAAACAGTTTGGCCTTTGTGTACCAATTATCGTAAACTTGAATAAATCCTCAATATATTCACCATTAATGAAAATATGACTTTGTTGCAGTCCTAGATAAGATTAGCTGACGCAGAGAACACACTGGTACATATTTAAAGTAAAAAAAAACTGGGATTTCATATTAGTCTATTTAACCCCACCACATCTCTCTGAAAGACTTGTTATAACCCCTTTTTATCCTTCAGGCATTCAGTACACTAAATATGGGTGCAGGAGGAAGAGCGACAGCCGTTTGGTGCATCGTAACTTTTGTGAAACCAGCAAAAAGCCCAAACCCATCCGCAAACGCTGCAATGTGCAAGAATGCAGCCAGCCCCTGTGAGTGACTTCTAACTATAGATAACTTATATACCTTTAAACTTTCATGGCTACTGCAGGATAAAGTGATGCTAATAGCTTTTCCTCCATATGTCCATCCTGTCTTAATTGATTCCATTTTAGAGGCAATCTCTAGTTTTGGGTGGTGGGTACGTTATAATTGTGACATAAAAACCTTTTCAAAGAGCCTGCTTTGCTGACAGGTGGGTGGTGGAAGAGTGGAGTCCCTGTAGCAAGACCTGCGGGAAGCAAGGCTTCCAGACCAGGGTGGTGCAGTGCATGCAGGCGCTCCACAACGGCACCAACAGGCTCGTCCACAGCAAACACTGCACGGAGAATCGCCCTGAGACGAGGAGAGCCTGTAACCACACCACATGCCCTGCCCAGTGGAGGACCGGGGCGTGGTCTCAGGTGAGCTAGTTCCTCTCAAAGTCGAGCCTATTTCTATTGTGTCTCCTTTTTGTAGATTTACACACTTTGAAATTAAAAGGTGGCACCGAACAAACTGGTATCACTCGATATTTCCTTCTCAGTCTTGATAAAATATGATTATTATTCTCTGTGCGCTGTATCTAAATTCACAAAAACCCAGCAGTCAACTCAGTTTTATGTCAGTTATTTTGCATTTTAAACCATTTCACATGTATAAGTTGTGCTCGTACAAATCGGGCTTTGTTTTCTTGGAGCAGGAAAAATACCATCTGTGTAAATAAAGTCACAGTGAATATCAATTTAAACAGATTTTCTTTCTCATTAAAACTTATACTTCTTACTCAAACTCTCCAGATTCCCAAATATATACTAGGACTGGTATAAAAGCATGTCAAGAATTTATATTGACGCATAAAAGAATACTCTGGCATAAAATGAAAGGACAGTTGTTAATGTTAATGCGGTAAACATGTCATGGTGGACTACATGATCAAACACAGATGACTGTTTGAATGGATGTGTCAAGATTAAACTGGCACATGTGGTGAACCCTGCCTGTGGCTGTCTCGAGCTCGGGTACCTTATCTGATCCGTTTTATTCAGGAAGAAAATCAGTTTAAATCAATATTCCCTCTGAATTTGTGTGTGCCTCTGCTGTGGTTGTGTCTTAGTGCTCAGTGACCTGTGGCGAAGGAATCCAGCAAAGGCAGGTGGTGTGCAAGGCCAGCGACAACACCATTGGAGAGTGTGAGGGCGAGAAGCCGGAAACAGTCCTGATTTGTGAGCTAACGCCTTGTCCAGGTGAGATACACGAACAACACGAACATGTCGTAAGGAAGCAGATATGATCATTTCTCCAGCTGATCACCAACTATTAAAAAAAAAAAAAAAGACCTCTGTGATGATTTCCATTTTGTGATGGCTGCAGAAAGACTCCCTGTAAAGGGCTGGCAGAAAGATTAGTCTGTTTATTTGGAAAAATGTGTGGGTGTGATATGAGCATCCTGCACATTTAGTCAAAATCCTCTGGCAATCACTCATGCAAGGCCAAATAACGCCTTCTACTTTAGTTCTTCTGTAGTTTCACAGCCAGATCAAACTGAACATGTGGTTCCACAATAACTGCCTCATAAACATGAGGGGGCGCCACAAATGTATCCAGAGCTAACAGGTAAAATCCACAGAGGGACAATAAACAACAGGCTAAAACTGTTGGCTCATCACCTTAAGAGAACATTTACATCAACTTATTTGCCTTTTCCCTCGTTTGTTTCTGGCATTTTTAAAGTTTTATTGTGGTCTAGCACTTTATGATTTGTGTCTGTGAAAACATACAGTACAAAGTAACTTTTGGCTCAAGGACAAAGACCCTTCTGAGAGGAAACTATGTGAAGTAAAAGACGTTCATGTTGTTCCCTTTTCAAATACCTCTTCCACCTGTTTCTATTAGCAGGCGAGTGAGGGGAAAATTCACTGGGTTTTGACAAAAGCATCAAGTCCAGGTTGTGACCTCTATTTAGCACCAGTATTTACTGGAGGTCTCTTAATAACAGAGCTCCATTTTCAGCCATTAGCAGGAGGTTATATTGCTGCTGCTGAACATCATTATGTTCATGTATCTTTTTAATCCTAATCATGTCCTGCCTTTGCTGTTATACCCTCCAGGAAAACCAGTGTCTTCTCTAACTGTTGAAACAATGGGGAACTCCACGATAAAAAATGAAGGCATACAGCAAAGGGTTCCTGAAAGCCCAGTCCAAAAAATATCTTCAAGTAAGTCAGCATATAATTTACTTCAGGAATCATACACATCTATCTAAAGTGAAACATCTTCGGTCGGAGTGTTTTTTCTCCGGTTCTGCTCTTAGTGATATCTTCTCTCTTGGTTTCACTAGATGAGCCATGTCTTGGGGATAAATCCATTTTCTGTCAAATGGAGGTTCTTGCCCGCTATTGTTCCATTCCTGGATATAATAAGCTTTGTTGTGAGTCCTGCAACAAGAAAGAAAATTTTGCTACTCATGCTCCCGACCTTCGCAACGTGGTGGCCTCAGTAGAACCTGAGTCCTCCTTTCCTTCTCAGCCTTCATCACCCAAGGCTCCTCCATCCGCTACGACCCAGAGCCCTCCCCAAACCACTAAAGCCACCAGCAGACGGCTTCGGTCCACTGCCCCGGTGCCAACCACCACGGCTGCTGCCGAAGCCTTACCATCGCCATCCATAGGTGCTGCTCTGCCCCAGGTCCCCACCAGTGACTCCTTACTCACAGCTGGGAAGGGAGACTCAGACCTGGGGCCTCTTCTACCTCCGGGGCCGCCTCGGCCCACAGCAAACTCCAGTGGAGGTGCCTCAAAAGAGCACAGTCCAAACAGCACTTTAGGCCGAGTCGCTGCCAAGTCAAGAAGGGACGATTTAGGATCCGAGAGGGACTCGACTCACAGGACCCTGTCAGCTCAGAAATAATGAACAGTGAGCGATGTTGTGAACGTGCTGCTCAGTGAGACGGTCTCATACATCAGCTCAGCCTTTGCAGCATCTGATAGACTTGTAGTCTTGCTGCAGATATTTTCATTTTTTTGTTTTTTTTTCCATGCCAGTGAACGGACCATTAATGGTTACCTCATAAAATCTCCAGAGTGACCTGTATCACTCTGTGCTTCAAAAATGAAATGGAAGAAGTTAAAAAAAAAAAAAAAAAAAAAAGTGTCAAAACGAAGGTGCTGTAAACTAAAACGACTACAAGACGCGTTCAAAATGTGATGACTGCATTGCTACATTCATGTTTTTATCTGTGTACAGTTTTTAAAGCCTGTTTTTTTCAAGTGCATTAGAACTACTATTGAACTGGTATTGTGAACATGAGGAAAGGTCAAAGGTCATAGATTTGGGGGGTGCTTGTGTCACTACAGAGCCTTTGGGTGTGCTGATACCTGTAGACCTCAGCAGTGTTCAGTTAGAATCAACACTTAAATTCATACATATAGCTATTTTTTCTCCAGAAACTCAATTAAAATTGACATTTTAATTTATTTATCATCTATTTTTTGTACATAGAAGTCCTTTGTTATCAGTAACTCATTAATGCAAGTAAAACCCAAATTAGTATTTTTTGGGACTGGTAGTTCTTGGCCACAGGGACTTTTTTTGCTGCCCGTCACTTGAAATTATAATTTTTTATTTTTTTTTTACATTTTCTGATTGGCTATGGCTAGCTATGGCTTCACATTTAACAAAGCCGCACCACAGTGGAATTCAGCTAAATCTGAGGAATAAACTCAGTAAATGTACTTCACATTTAAAATTAGTAATGCTAAATTAGTTCACGTACTTAAATACTTTTGAAATATCCTCAGTTGATTTTAACAAAGCACTTGCTATTGTCTATAATTATACCATCGGCACACTCCAGGCTTCATAGTCGTCATCTTTTTTGGTCAACCAATGTACTGGTGGATCATCCTCACTGATAAGCCGTGAGGATAATCCCCACTGTAGCATGCCCTCTGTCTGCCTTTGTGGATGTCAGTTACTTACGCTTTTAAAACAAAAAGATTTCCGAAAAAAATACAGAACAAACAAACATGATATTTTTTGTAACTGATATATTTTTCAGATAATAATGTATATAGTGTAAATTTCAAGTTATGAAAAGTTATGTTTTTCAATTGGAAAAAACAGGTGATGCTGTAAGTCTAGAGACTGCCTGGTCATACTGTTACACCATTCCTGCATTGCAGTTCGTAACATCATTATGTTTATTGTATAGTTCTTGTATATACATACGTGACTGAAAGCTTTAAATGTTAATATTTATTGAATTTTTAAGTGGTATGGAGAACAAAGTAAAAGACATTTGAATGAACTGAGATTCTCATTCATTTCACGCTCTCCATTTACGCCTTATTTAATGTTTAAATTGTTGCTTTATCTAGCATTGATTTTTGTTTCCATTTTGAGGTGGACATGCACGACAGCATCTGTAATAGCTCCCGTAACTAAATGCTCTGAAATCTGTTTTTACAGACCCTCAGATCAAAAGCCTCCAGTCACAGATTTTTTCAGTCTAAATGAACCGAGAAAAGCTTTCTGTTACAAAGAGTAAAAGTATTTAAAGTGAAGAAGGGATGGCAAACATGCACATTTAAGCACTTTAACTATGTCCAGTCATATGCAAAGTCCAGTTAGTCATATGTGATGATCCTAATCATGAAATCAAAGTGAGGTTTGAGTGACATACTTGACATTAATTCCTATTATAGGCCAGCCTCCCTCTTCTAGGCTGAAGCGGGCGGCTGCCTCTGGCATCTGCCAGCTGTGCACAGCTTTTCCTGCAGACAGCATCTCTGCTCCCACTGAAAGGGCGGCATTCTGCCAAGTTGCCAGGCTGTCACCGGGCCTCAGTCTTCCAAGTCGTCCCCCCTGTGGGGACAGGATGCTGCTGATGTGTGGGTGTCGCACAGTCCGAGTCAGCCCGGTATGGCGCCCACTGTGAGGCGTCTGCGCAGGTTTCTGGCGAAATCCAGCTGTGACTGGGGCAAAGCCTGATTGACAATGGACTTTGGCAGCCAGCCCTAAGAAAACAAAGGCATTTGAGTGTCGCCTCCTCCTATAAATATCTACTGCTCATATGCAAATTTTGTTCCCTGAAGCCAAAATGCTTTTGAGCTTTTGACAAGTGAGCGCAAGTATGCAGTATTACTGTATGCCTATTCTAAAGATAACAAAGCTGCACTAAAACAAACCCCCATAACCTACACCCTGCTCCTTATTCATCACTTGTTTCTGTTGCTGACTGATGTTGCTGTTTACTCCCTCCAGCACCTCGCCCTCCTCAGGTCTGTTTCCTTTTCTGCAGCTTTTCTTTATCTCAAAATAGTGTATTCCATGTTCTTCTCTGTTAATACAGGCAGAATAAGAAGATACTTGACAGTTCCCAAGACGGGGGAATGGTGCCGAATCAAATGGTTAAAAGCATCATAAGCATCAGCAATATTTCTAAAGATGCATGTTCCAGACTGAAAACAGCTATTCAATACAACAATGCTTCCTCACTGATGTCTATAAGTAGTTTTTTGCACTTAGTAGAAAATTGTCTAAGAAAGGCACAATGTCATCATAACCTGGCAGAAATTATGGTTCTTAGGAGCGCTGCAACAAAGTACACAAGTGGGTTTTTTTTCTGTAAATGAATTTACCTTTACATCCATATTAAGCAGCCATGTGAAGCGGCTCTTTCTTGTGTCTCCGTCCAGAGCCTGTATGATGATGCAGGCTGGTCCGTCCTCTGCCCTGTAAACATGCATACAGCCCCATTAGATCATTGACATTCAACCACTGATTATTGATCTTTATAGATTAGGTGACAAATGAGACAAATTTGAACTGTTCTCTTTGTGTTTTCATCAAATAATAAATAAAATAATAAAAATTTACTGTGCCCTAATAGATACATCATACTGTACATACTCATGGTTCTGGGGATTGTCAGCCACTGTGGATAACAGCATCAAAGCCCTGCTACTGCTCTCATGGACTTGATTACTGACAAAATTGCAGAGATTTCCTTTGCATATTAAGGCTATAAAAACATGATTTTCTTGCAAGCTGTTGTTCTGTTTCTCTTCTCAAACTGTGATGTCTGTCCTATAAAACATTTCTATCTAACACACAAGATATGACTGTAGACTTTTAAGGCCACAAATTTTTTTGGTTTCTATGCTGAGCACATTATCGCAGACTGTTGTAAGAAATTCAAAGGTCAGAGCAAATTATAACAAAGGTTTTGTTGCTGTTGAGCCAAACGCACTTTTGTTATGTTGTGACTTTTTTACCATCTGGAGGCCTGAGGTAACCTTACTCAGAAACTGTATTCTACCAGGTAAATGAAGCTGATGAATATATTAGTAAAGTAGAGCTGAGTTGAATAGTTGTGTTGCCAGGTCTGCCGGTCATCCCCTTACCTTACAAAGCCCGGCTGAGGTGGGAGCGAGTCCAGCTGAATCGATGCTCCTCCAAGATAAACGATGGATTTTTGCCTGCAACTTTGTCTGACACTCACGAAATCTCTTTGCCCAATCAGATTTCCTGCTGTCGCAGCTGAAGTCTCGTGAGTGACAATAGTTTCAAGTCCAACGTGCTTCAATATCTACAACAAAAGACGTAAAATTTAAAATGAGTTTGCAGAACCCCACTGGGACTGCAGGACAGGTTTACAGCTACGCTTCTTAGTCCAAATAAATAACATGACAATGAATGACGGCTTCAAAGAGAGATGTGCAGACAACTTTCACTAATTACTAAAAAGGCCAGCAGCTCACTTTAATTTGTTGAATGCTCGGGTTCCACTGGTGCATCTCCTCCACTCTGACAAAGAGGAGGTCATAGAGTTCATCCACACCGGTATCGAGGACCGTCTCCAGCCTGAAGACCTTCCTGGCGCCTGGCATCACTTTGCTACATATCACATCCCCATTGCTCTGAAAAGAAACAAGGAACAAGCACATATATATGACCGAAACAAAACTGTATCCTTGGAGCCAATTTACTTCAGCGGAAATCTTTTGTGGAAAGCACTTTTGCTACCTCTGCAATCTCGACCTTCCATCCATCTTTGTCCTCCAACATACTGAGAGCCTTTCTCATTGCTTCTTTGCCTTGTTGTACATAGAACAGCTGATCTTTTGCTGACACAGGCTTTATATCTTCTGCTTTGGGCTCTGCAAGATGTACTTCTTGTTAAATACACTACAAGTAAATTTAATGAAGACAAATGAATAATTTTATTTCTTTACCGTCATAAGTTAAATCAGCATGTAGTCTCCAGTTATGTTGGATCTTTCCCCATCCTTGCAGGTGTGTGATCTCCTGGCCTATCACTGCCACAGCTGTGTGTTGAAGTCCTGCATGATCGAATCGTTGCAAACGTAAAATAAAAAAAAAATAAAAATAAAAATAAGCTGGGGAGTCAGAATTGCTGCATTTGCATAAAAAAAAAAAACAACAACAACAGAGAACAACAAAGAGCAAAAAGTGTGTACCTGCTGTACTCCTCAGATGTGGATAAGAGATTCCACAGCAGAGCTTCAAAACAGCAGGCAGCATACTGGCTGTCTTTGGCAGTGACAGCAAAGTGGCCAAGTGAGACGGTCTTTATAAGACCTGTGAAGGACATGCCGTTAAGATAAGAGCCCAGGAAGAAGATAGGAGCAGTTCTGAATTTTGTTTTGAAGGCTACACTTGACAGGAGGTTTAAAAAGTAAAACTGGATGCAAGGCAGAGAGGGAGATCTAACAGTTGGACAATTTAGCGCATGAGTGTGAATTTTCACTAACAATTTTGAATCGTTCAAAAAAAAAACCCCAAAGAAACAGAAGACTGGAACACCTACAGTAAATACCTCATTTACTGCAGTAGCTGAAATCAAAGCAATCCTTTACTTTAGACCTGTAAACTGACAGAATAAGCCCCGAGGAGAAGGTTTAAATATGAAACAATCACATGTCAAAAACCATCTATTTTATCCTAAAAAGCTCTGAATCAAAGGAGATAATGACAAGCTACCTGAGAGCAAAGAGTGTTTTATGTACGATTAGTTCCTGCAAACGTGCACAATGATGCTTCTCACTAAATCTGCTGCAGCCAAAATCTAACTCATGTATTTCAACTTTTTACAATTTAAGAAAACATTTATAGGATCCGAAAAGCTTCATTCATTCAATTCAAAGAAGCTTCATTCATTCAATAATCAATCATTTTTCCTGCATATCTAAACTCTCATTTTTCTGTTAGACACAAGTTGCCATATCTTTGTGTCATTAACATTTTTAGACATGATTTAAATTGGTCATTTCATTCATTCAGTCATATATTCTCTCCTTTCCATGTACATACAAAACCATAGTTTAATTTCAGTAATTCATCAGTTTTCCGTGAGTTTAATTTGTTCAGTCTGGGTGGGTTGCAATCTCATAAACTATAATCTTTTAATTTTAATAATTGAATAATAAATATTATTTGTTCAACTGCTGAGCTGACCTCATTCTCATTAAGCTCCACCCTGAGAAAGAAACCTCCTCACATTTGATCTGTCTTATCAATGAGGCCTGTGTTCATTTGGCTCTTTTTATATTTCTATGACTGAAGGGTTTGACATATTTGGTAGACGGCCAGTAACTCTCTCTCCGTTCAATGCTGCCTTAAAAATCGTTGCTGATAAAGCACCAGGAAGCAGCTGCTTCTTATCACCTGGAGGCAACAGGTGTCCTTGTGAGAAGGATTCATGACGTGAATGCTGAACTTCACCTGTTGACCAGGTCAGCTGACCTCCAACTGCGGTCACAGCACCAGGGACAAAAACATGGCAAGGACCTATTTGTAAACAGCGTGGAAGAGTCTTAGGCTTCCCAGGCCGTCAGGATGCACAGCATGAGCATAATGGTCACATAATTTGGTGTTTATGAAGCAGCAATTTTTGGAGCTGAATCAGGAAACCAAAATTTGTCGATGGAGTCCTGGCCAGCTTGAAATGTCACAACTCCTCAACACGAATAATTCAATACAAAAAAGGCATTTTGTAGCATGAAAGTCTCACTCTGCATCTTGGACACGAAACACATTACCAGCCAGAAAGAACGATTTCATGCCCAAGACAATTTTTTGTTTCCCCCCGCCACGCATACATGTTACATAACACAGTCAAAACCCAGGAAGTACTAGGAATGAATAGAGTGAATTTACATGAGCCCTTAGCTGCAGTTAACGGTTAAACTTTGATATTGCTTATGATGAAAAAAAAAAACCAGATGTAGACTTTTTCTGGCTTAATGCTTTACAAGACATATCGCACTACACTGGAAAGGGTATTACTGAAAGGCCTCAGGCAAAGTCAGTGCCATTTTACCAAAATTAACAATTTACAAAAAAGAAATGTTCCTGTTCTTTTCACATTTGTTTGCTTTACACCTGTCAGAAGACAGATGTAAAGCAAAAAGTCTCAGTCAGAGCAGAGAACCAACACGGGAAGAATACAAAAAAAATTAATACAAATTACCAGGCGGAGAGACGGAGACGTCAGGGAAAGGCAGAAAGTCAAAAACAGGCTAAGGTCACAAATAATCCAAAAGGGCAAAACTACTCAAGACACAATCTGACAAACAGCAATGGTCAACTGACTGGTGTCAATGCTGACAGGTAAAGGAACTAACAAGCAACAGGTGAGACAGAATGAGCAGGCTGACAGGCCCTGCAGGAGGAGTGTCGGTGGGCGTGGTTGATGTAGAGATGGCCCAAAGCTGGCAGAGGCTGACTGGACACAGAGCAGGAACCTTCAGCAGTGTCTGTGACAGCATTGGTTTCACACCAGGTTTGGGTTTGTTCCTCAGTATCTGATCATGACTGTGCTTTATCTTATTTAGAGGTTTAGAGGAACTGGTGGAAAAAATAAATGATTCCTTCACTTTAGTCTGAATGTATCCAAAACAAATGGCATCAAAACAGTCGCCCACAGCAGACTCCACTGACAGCGAGGCTGCATTTGTTATCTGTGCATCAAACCAGAATTTCTGTGACGCCTGGAGGACATTCTCCAGTAAATATTGTCAGATTTTATTGTTTGAAGCTTTGAATTTTCCCTTGCGTGGGACTAATCCACTCTCAATTTATGGAAGATCATAAAAAATTAGGTTTAGATGCTAACGAGATGTTTGCCTGGAAATGCAATAATGACTTAATAGTCCGACAGCAATCAGCATCTGTTTAGACCAAATGGTTGTGTGGCAGCCTTCTTTTACACTTCTTGGACAGCAGTATCTTCATCGCATGTTTAAAAGCACTGTTTAAGTCCTTGCCCAGTTCTGTGAAGATTCATTTCCTCCTGGTTTGGTGTGCGTGTGGTCATTGAATTTTATCCATCCACATCTTTGATTTGGTCTCTGGAAATAAATGTCTGGCATCAAGTGACAGAGTTCTTAGTGGCTTCTTGCCCCTCCTCCCCCTCCCACGTCTCTCTGCACTGGAAAACTGTGTTCGTCATACGTACCAAAGGCCAGCATGATGATTATTGTAATTAGTGGATTCACGCTCAGATGGACCTCACCCTGTTTGGTTTCACTAGAAATGTTCTGTCTTTATGTTTGTGTTCTTACAGACATTATACCTGTTTCCATTATGGCTCATTTTTACACTTTGTTCATGGAACAGATTGTACAGATGTAGAGTTCAAGACATTAACTACAGTAGAAACCTGACTGTGACATGTTACCTGTTCGTTCACGTTTTCCAGACTCACACATTATCAGCTCAATTTCAGCTCCAGCTTGGTGCTACAGTAAGTGTCAGGACGTTACATCTGTCTTTGCTTATGTTGTCTTTTTTTATGGTCCAAGTTCATTAAATTAAAAATATAAATACAGATGTGGGACCATAACAAATCTAAAGCTGGTGTGAAAACCTTGAAATATCAATTCCTAGGTCTTGCGACACAGATTCATGCAGTAAGAGATGTAATTCATATCGCAGCATCCTGTTTACTGAGCCACTGAGACAAATGCATATGTATATATAGTCCAGTCACGCCTCACATGTAGCACGGCTGAGTTTTAATACAATCATTGATTTGGATTTATCTCCCTCTCACTCAAAGAGGGTTGCCTACTTATTTCCAGGGACAGCTGTGCCAAACTGATGCCGACATCCTCTCTTCCTCTTGTATCTCCACCTGCTCAGAGAGATTTTCCATACTAGTGGCCAACACATCCACGCAGCTCATACCATATTTCATTTAAAATAGGCCCTTATCGGTTCATTTGACACCAGTAATGTCAGGAATGCCAAGAATGTTTTGACTTCTGTTTTGAAAGTCGACAGCACTTTTCATGACCGGGCTTGCCTGGCTGCTTCAGCTGATGTTCCATTAACACCATCAATTCATGACAGCCGCTGTCGATACAGCACAATTGCAGTGGATTTGATGGGTTATGCAACATGATACAATCTTTGATGCCTGAATCTGCCAGCAGGAAAAAGAAATACATTTAAATTCCAGTCTGAACAACATCCATCGGCATTGACAGTGGGAATGAAGGTTGAGTGCCAAATAACTGCTTACAATCAGCTACATTACTGATCATATCACGACAAAAAACACATCATTACTGTTATTTACAATATTAATGCAAAACAGCAAAAATATGTTTGAATTCACTCATCTGACAGAATGGTAAGTAGTCAGCAGTAGCTCCACCTCAGCTCACTATGACAATATAAAGCTACATCCATGTTACATCTTTTTGATATATTAAATAATACTCAGATGCTCTGGCCTGTGTAAAAAATTAACTATTTTTCATTAAATATATTTTTTTTTTTTATGTCAGAAGAGACACTGACATCAATTTGTTGATGTCAGTGTCAGTACTGTGTGACATTTACAGTACAGAGAGTGTGTTTGCACAAGCCTGACATTCTGAGTGACTCTAGTAAATATTTTACACTTTGACATTTTATTCCATCTGCTAATGCATGATCAGCAAGGTCAGAATAAACTATATCTTGCCACATTCAACCTGATTTATAATATCACGTGTGGGCGTGCCAGAGTACTTGAATGCTTGAACCTTTTTTTCCACCACAGAGGTGTGTGGGACAGTAGAAGAAATATGTCTTTTATGTCCTTACAGGCACCGGTGTCACTAACTGCTTTCAAAGGAAATATGCTAAGCTTTATATTGTTTGGCTGCAAACAAACAAACAAACAAAAAAAAAAAAATCCATTACATTTTTCTATTTAAAGTTTTATTTCTCCTCAAACAAGTGACTACGTTTGTCTCATGCTGCATTTCAAAATGTGATCCTTGATGTATTATTACACAGTTAATATGCAATTATGTAACATCATCCACAGCATCATTTAACTCAATTGCACCTTCAATATATTTGTTAATGAAGTGCAAATGGAGACTACTCTAGTGAATTCCTCTAATGAAACTGCCCTGTGTTTCTAAGAATGATCTACAAATACATGATAGAAAACCTGAGATACGGATATCTATGTATATATCATGGGAGCATCAAAGAAGGGAAGCAATAGATTCTTGTAATAAGGAAACCACGCTTTTAAACACTGAAGGCCTGAAGTGGATTATCTTAAAAAGGACTGCAATGTTCTGTGTGGACTTCAAGAACCTCTGCCTCCCCAATCCTCTCTGCAAAAAAAAAACCAAAAAATAAAACACTCAAGTCAGACTCACATCATACCAGACTAATTTTTCATTGGCTTACAGTTCCACCTGTTCCATTGAAAAAAGATGAAAAAGAAAATATTATTGAACACACCTATGAAATTCCTTCAATTTTTGAAGGACACCATCTTGACAGAAAAAGGCCATGCGGCAACAGTTCATAACACAGCACACTTTTCTTCCCATCTATATACAGTAAAAAAAAAAACTTCTGAGCAATGAGAGACTGTAATATTATATTACAGTCTCTCATTCATGACCCTTGATAATGACTCTCCAGTGTCAGTTATATATTAGTAATATATGACCCTTGATAATGACTCTCCAGTGTCAGTTATATATTACTAATATATAACTGACACTGGAGAGTCATTATCAAGGGTCATGAATCAGGAACAGGAGAGACAATTTATGTTGCAATGTTGGACTATAAAATATGTATTTATAATGAAGTATCAGCAGAGAAAAGATGGGTGTGTCTGATGGTGATTTAGTGAAAGTTGAAAAGGGAAAGCTACGGGAGCACCATTTTATGAAAAAACCCCCAGCAGACAAGAAAAGAGGAAGGAAAAAATATTGTGGTGCATGAATAAACACTGAGGAATAATACATAGACCAGACAAAGTAGTGCACTGTGGAGTTACCTGGTTTGCCCTCACTGAAAGTTTGGTTCATTCTGTGTGAGCTTTGGAGTTAAATAAAAACGTTAAACATATTAAACTTAAATTTCTGAACTTTAGAAGGATGAAAAGATGAGAAATCACCCTGACCATGTTCCCCGGGGTTTTCTCCACCCCTGAGCAAATGATGGAGCACACGCTGGCGGAGAAGCAGCGGGATGAAAAGCCCGGAGCTGCCGATCTGAGAAGTCGACCCCATCCAGAGCTTGTTTGATCATCCCCATCACCAGGTCTTTCTCTGGGGGGGGGGGACCACATTACAAAACAGAAGTTCCACCAGTTCCACCACTGCAATGATATACTTCCAGTGGTTAACTGGTGTAGTTAAAAAGCAAGTTAAAACGTAATTACTTTCCTCTATTTAAATCGAAAATGAAGCACATGGATGATGCATTAATCAAATTCTCAATTAAAAAGATAGAGCTGAAAAATAACAAAGAACTGGCACAGATAATGATCAATTCCATAAGTTATAGGAAGCAGAAGTTAAGAGTTCATTTATCATGTTTAATTAAATGAAATATTTGTAATTTATTTCACCACTTTTTGTTTTCCTCATGTTTCCTTCATCAACTAGTTGCCCTTAAATTAATGTAACATGATCTAAACTCACAAATCTGAACGCTCGTAATATGCACTTTTCTTTTTTCAGTTACTTATACTTCATAATGCTATCATTATTTCCAATCTTATTTGTTTCTGTAACTGCAGTTCTTGGCTGGTAATGTCCTTAAGTTTTTGTTTCTCTTTATCAAAGTCATCCAGTGACAGTTACCTTTACTAAGTTGCAGCCCACAGCGAACTGTCCACATGGAATGTACTTCCTGTGATTATTCGCCAAAGACAAGTGAGACAAAGGGCAATAACACGAAAAACAACCTCAGCCTTAAGGTTTCCAACATTACCAAACTGACCTTTTAACTGCTCGAGCACTCCATTAATTCAATGTTTGATTTATTCTACTTAATTTAAAACAGCATAAATGCCTAAGATGTAACTTTGGTGCCCGGTCATGGTTTTTTTGTTTATGCAATGGCCTAAAATAAATTATTTATGAAGTTAGCATGTAGTTAGCATGCAGCGCCTCTCGATCTAAGTGGAGTGAATCACTTTACCTCTTTGGCCTGCGAGCAGCAGCCACCGTTGGACAGCAGACAGAGAATCAGTCTGCAGGATCTGACAAAGTAGCTCCAACACCTGACGAGTGCAGCAGAGAGTCACAGCATGAGCTCAGAGATAACATATATCAACATTATTTCTATTAGAGTATCTCAAGATTCCAGGCAACCGAGCTGAGCTGGGGCTATTTTCCACCAACATAGGATGTAATGTGCAATCTCAGGCAAAAGCTGTGTGCTACGGAGAATTTCTTTGATTTTGGAAATCTTTAGATCTGCCGCTGACACTTCTCCTTTGCGTTGGCTCATTTAAACCCTTGCCTACCCACAAGTAACACTGTTTTTAAACTCTGGAGGAGTTCAAGGGCAGTGGAGGGGAGTGTTTCACCGTGAGTTCCTGGTCATGGAAGAGTTGAGGATAAACGAGGGGCTGGGAACGAGATCTGCGCTTGGTGGACGGAGGGACGATTCTCCCAGTTGAAGCTGAATATTGAGTCTTTCGCCGGGCAAATTCTTCCTCGGGTTGATCCTAGAAGACATTGACAGCAAAGGTCTTCAGTACAGAAGCTGCAGAAACTTGAAAATATGTCCTCGTATAACCTTTATGACCTTTATGAAAAAAAAAGTAAATGAGGGACCATACATCAAAAACGAACAAATTAGTCATATTAAATGTCCAACATCACTTTCATTTCACTTAGTCATTCATCAAAGGCCAATTTTATCAGTGTTGAATAGTTTTAATAGGCTGATGAAATTTAGCACAGTCCCCGAGAGAGACTTGACTGACTGTGAGCGTCATCCACATTTCCTTTCAAAGGTCAGAAGATCATTTTTAACCTATAATGAAAAATGTAGACTGATGAAGCTACACAAGAAGAGAGTGTTGCAACAACCAGTCAATGTCATAGTTTGGTTTAACAGCAAAATATTTACCTCTTTGTTGTCTTTCTGTGCTTGAGACGACAAGCTGACTTTTGCAGCGAGTTCTCTCAGTTCATCCCTCCAGGCCTCTGAAAACCGTGCTGTGAAATAAAAAGGAAAAATCACTCTGATAATTCCAAATTGTTTGAAAGCTTCGGAAACAGAAGAACAGGAAGGAGCGCAGGCACGTGTAAGCACACCTGACGTGTTTTTGTTGCTACTAGCGCCGTTGGGATTGTGAGCAAGTGGAAAAACCAAAGACGTGTCAGCTGCTTTGTTGAGGACGTGGCTCTTCAGAAGCGGATGAGGAAATAATGATGAAGTGACGAACCAATCGTCTCTCACCGCACAAACGGGTCCTCCATTGAGTCCTGTGGAAGCACACTATTCACAGTTCACATACATATGAAATGAAGTGCTTCGGGAGTGAGATCCTTTTAGAAATAAGGCCAGTAAAACCTCTGCTGAGGCCAAAGGTGACAAATTCATGAAAACCTAAGAGATGAAGCCTATTTCTCTGCCAATAATGGAGTTGTCCCTTTCTTGTTATTTATAGATATTCCCGCTGTCCACAGAGAAATATTTCACACGCAGAGATTTACGGGCATTCATGGAAGGAAGTACAGAAGTAATCAATTTATACACTAAAATAATTATCTGTTCAACCTTTCAATCTGTGCAATACAGTCCTTAGTAATATACTTTCTAGGCTGATAAAACATTTAGAATTTACAGCCGGCTGGTGTTGTTTCACTGAAAACAAGTAATAACACTGAGACTGAGTCAAAACAGTGAGGACGAGAGCATTGAAACGTGAAAATTTGGCGAGCCCGGAGAAAAGTCTCTGTGGGAATGGTGTGAAATAACAAAAGCCTCTGAATAGATATGGATACGGTTGTATAGTTCTTACAAAAAAATATATTATTTATCACCAGATCAACTTTTTGTTTTTCATTTCTTCAGGAAAGTAAACATTTAAATAACAATGGCTTTCTGAGCGCTGAACTGCAGCACAATAACACAATAAGTATATAGGCATGCGTATGACTTATACATAAGGCAAAGCACTAAAATAAAAATGAAAAATAAAACAGTGTATGTTACCATAAGGCCATGAATTTATTCAGCTGCCTGCTCACCTTGAATATGCCTCACCCTGTGAGGATGAGGGTTGTGTCGGGAGAAGAATGAATGATGGCTTAAAGAACCAAAACGTGGACTGCCCTTAGTCAGCATCTTGGTAAATTCATGGGTGAAAGGCACCTGAGAAGGTCTCCCATGTCCTGTCGCTGCCCGGGAATTTGGGCTTTGCACCATCGACATATCTTCAAATGAAAGCTGGAGGTTTTGGTAAAAATCTAACAGAATTAGACAAAAAGAAAAGTTTTGGCTTTTCTAAATTAGGAATACAGAGAGTGTAACAATGGGGCACTTATGACTGAAAAGTTTTGACCACACATGATGAAAATTGCTTGACACAGAATTAATTAATCCAAGAATGTAAAGTTAAATTTGCATTTCAAATTTGAGCAAAACAACACCATCTGCAAATAACAAATTCAATATGGAGAAATATAATTCTGAAGAACCACTTTACCTCTGAAAACAGCCTTCAGCTCACAAACATTTGGTACTTAATGCTGTGTTGCTTGGGTTGCTAAGAAACATTGACTCAACAAAGAACAATGACATTATTGCCTGAGTGACTGGCATTATAAAACAATTTGTTTAGACGGGTTTTCATATGCAAAGCTGTGAAGGTTTAACTATTTCTGATGTTTAATTAATTAAGGAAGAGTTGAAAAGAGTCAAATGAGGTTGATGAGACTAAGAACATCCACAAAAACACATTTGGTAGGATAGTTAACCAGTTTGCTGCAGTATCTGCAACACTAACAATACTTTTTTCATCTGGTGATATGTAAACATACCTAATTACAGTTTGTGCTGTGAATGTTTAATGATGTTATTAAAGAGAAAGCTTTCCCTCTCTCTCTCTCTCTCTATATATATATGGGACAACAATGGACTATATCGAATTTGATACTTATGTATATGGGGCACAAACTCATCACATTCAGTCGTCTTTTATTTTTCTTGTTGAAGTTAAAGTAAAAAGTACACATACTGTACATGATAGACATTATTTACAGAGATGAAAGTAACTAATTAGTAAATTTTTCAACTTTTTTTTCAACAGACGTTAAGCTGGGTGGTAATTAGACACGACAAAACCTGCAATCTCCTAAAATATCTTTGGCTACAGGTTATACAGCAATATGAATTATTCTCAGCCCACATGAGTTTTGATGTTCATGCCGTTGTGACTAGAACATATGGGATTATTTATGAAGTGCGTCACATCTTCACAATGCAATTTTGGTTCACAATGGTTTTGTTCAGCAACTGGAAAAGCTGTCACACCTGTACAGTTTGTTTTTGTAAAATGCGTCCTTCATTCAAAACTGCTAAGTCACTGAAGTTGAATTTTGCATGGCCCGTACAATTAAAATTTGGTGAATGTGTAAATATCTGTCAACCATTGCAAAGACCTGTCACGCTAATTGTGGTATTGTTTTCTATTTCAGTCCTGAGCAAGAGCGGAATTTACTCTAAATATTTTACTGTATGGTTGATTTCCTGTTCATTACCTCAAATGAAATTCAAGGTTGGTAAAGGGTGCTAAATTGGATTGTTATGTCTTCCTGGCTGAGCTAGAAGAATTACTGCCATGGTGATGTTTTGTTGTATCTAAGTGTGAGTGTGTGTGTGTGTGTGTGTGTGTGTGTTACACAGTTGGTCTTGTTGTGTCCTGTGATGGTACATATGGGCTTTTTAATCTATTTCCCCACAAAGATAATCCTCAGTCCCTGGTGAGGTGACACGTTATGGCGAGGGGAAAAAAATCAAATACATGGAATAACACAATGGCTTTAAATCCACAATGAATCCAACAATTCAGTTTTTAAAAAGACAAAACAGTACTTTTAACCAAAAAGAGGATGAAGTTATGTCTATTTATGTTTGGGTTTTTTTGTTTTGTTTTGATATGTCAATATATTGTATATTTTCATTATTTTTTATTATTTTTTGAAGTGTAAAATAGGCCATAACAAAGCTCCCTTAATGCCCGACTCTGGATTTACGGAATATTTCCATTCTGAGGAGTTTTCTGACATTTTGGTTCGGTAGTTTTACATTCCAGATTCTAAGTGTTTTATGACTTGGATTTCAGCTTAAACCTTTGCCATTTGAAACTATAATATTCTGTCTGCCATGACCAAACAGAAAGCTATATTTTCTTATGATTACTAAAAATTATGGTTTTCTTTCTGCTCTCAAAATAGCTCATAGTTCCTTTTTTGATAAGCTGGAAGGTCATTGACGTCAGTGGCTGATACATTATGACTGTGCCTCTGCTGCAGTGAAACATTCATTTACAGAGGCTCAAAGATTTGAATCTTCTGCCTTCTGATAATTAGTCTGTGAAACTTTGAAACTTGAAAGTTTAAACTCATCCATTTTATGAAAAAACAGTAAAGAACAGTAAAAAAGCTTTTTAAAAGGCTAAATATACATGAAATATATTGAAAGACGTTGGGTTGGTCAGTCAGCACATAAACTGTTGTTTTCTCTAATCTTTTCTTTCTTTGTGTTCATGTATTCAGCACAAGTGAATAAAATTTCCATTCAGTTCGCTGTCAGGTTGGATCTAGTTGGGCTGTTCTGCTGTACATAAAATTCAGTCCTGATGCAGTAGTATGAATCTTGTGGGTTTGTCTTTGTGTGCCACTCTTATGTTTCCTGAATTTTAAAACCTGCGTTTCAAATGAAAATACAATAAATTGTGTTATTAAAAAAATGTTTTTTTCACCATCACTATCAGTAAAGTGTGAACTTTACCCCTGATATCCTATCAGGCAAATGGACAACTGTAAAGTCACCAGTTAACCTTAACGAACACGTCTTTGGACTGCCAGAGGAAGCTGGAGCAGGTCTAATGGTGTCTAATAATAGTAATTATAATGATTGCCCCATGTATAAGTCAAGGTGGAAGCCAGTGAAAATATTGAAGAGGGGAAAAAAATGTTTGATGTGTGTTCCATCAATAGTGCTTCTGAGAAATTACAGACCACCTCCGAGAGTTGCACTGAGGATACATTTATGAATGTAGATGAAGGCCAATGGAAATTAAGTCTACACCTTGGAGGCACTGGCTGCATACTAAATCCTGTCTGCCACCTGGAAAGGCCAGTGTGCTATGAACAGGTGATACAAAGATATTTGAAGCACAAGTCATCATGCCACTTTTAATTAGGTATATAACAGGTAAATGATAGTACTGGTAGTTCCTGAATCGTTCTGTAGACCAGTGAAAAGTTTGGACACACTTTCTCATTCAAATGAATAGGAAAGTGTGTCCAAACTTCTGACTGGTAGGGTATCTTGCAAAAAACGTTTCTGCAACACTGAGAAAACTTTCCTGAGAGCACTCAAAGGAACTTTTGCTGCAATATGTTTCCTTGCCTTTCAGCCCAGGGTTAGGAAAGTAAATAGTCAGAAGCAGGCTAAAGATGGCCCAAAAACATCATCATTTTATATAAAATGTACCCGGTGACAACACATGGCTGCGTTCAATTGATGTGATAAAACTGTCAGACTATTAAAAGGGACATGTTATTCATTTTTCACAGTGCAAAACACATGAAAGAGTTTTCTCTCATCCAAGCTGTGTAAACAGAACATCGTAGCAGATCTTGGAGCACAAATTATATTCAGTTTTTAGGTAATGACAGAATAGATAGATAAACTGCGGGCAGATTCTTTTCTTTATGCTTTTGAATGAACAAGTTGTTGCTACTTGAAACCGTGTGTACTAAAGACAAACAGGCAGGGAAGTGGAATCTGTTTTATATAGTCTGTCAGGAATTAATTGAATGCCTCAGACCTCTCAAAATTGGCGGGGGTTGAGTCATACAATAATCCAGATAGCAAAAGCATATTAAAAATAGAGCCAAATTATTTTGGAATAGAAATCTTACAGATTGAAGTAAAATAAATCATGTCATGCAGCTATTGTATTGTTTCAAATCTCATTCATAGAACCTCTAAGGAGTAAGTTTTGCCACAAGCAATGAGTAAAAGTAGGCACTCAACGTGATGTATGAGTCACACAGGTAAAGAAGAGCTGTAGAGATTTCATCTGAAATCTTTCATCATTATTTCATCATTATGTTAGTGGCGTCATTGCTGACTTAGTGGGAGCTTAGTGGTCCCTGTTCACAGAGACCTGATCCTTTCAAAAACCCCAATATGATAAAATCCACCAAACCACAATCCCACCTAACCCCACCGAGGCAGCACAGACGAAACATTAGGACCCACCAAGGGGCTGTCTCTGTTCCTGCTTTCGTCCTGCAATAACAGTTGAATACAAAAAAACAAATATCCAGAATGAGTAGATGCTCACAAGTAAAGCAACGCCTTACATTTCCTGCAAAGTGGAACCACCTGTTCAGTGAAGTGAAATGAGCAGTCAAATACAGTAAAAAAAAAAAAATTAAAGGAAAATAAAAAATCTAAAGCCATATGATGAGCAGGATGAATTGAGGAGTGGTGTGTTATTTGTTGAACACAATTTTAGTTCAAGGGACAAGTGCTAAAGAGAGATAATACATATCACACATTTTTTTCTAAATAAAAAATAAAGAATTAATAGGGGGCTAAAATGGAAAATATTGAAATGGATGTGGCGTTTCTTCTTCTATAGGTATCTATATCATTACCATTCCTATATGATCACACACACACACACACACCGCCAGCAGCAGGTTCTTCTGGACGGAGGAGGCGGACTCTCATCCAGACGCACTTCACCGTCGCACCTCTGAGAGCTCCCTGACTTTTTTATTTTATTTCATTTCATTTCTTTTGTTTTCTCAACTTGTGAGGATGGCAGAAGCTTCCACAGACTCGGGATCCACCAAGATAACTCCGGAGGTTTTCCAGGAGATGCTCCAGTACTACAACCTGAGCCGTCGGGAGTTCATCAGCACCTACAACATCCAGCCGCTCGTCTACGTCCCCGAGTTACCGTCCGGAGCCAAGGCCACCTTTGTCATCATGTACGCGGTCATCTTCGTCCTGGCTCTGGCTGGAAACAGCTTGGTCATCTACATTATAGTGAAGAAACGTCCGATCCAGACGGCCACGGATATTTTCATCTGCTCCCTGGCGGTCAGCGACCTGCTCATCACTTTCTTCTGCATCCCCTTCACCCTCCTGCAGAACATCTCCTCTCAGTGGCTCGGAGGTGAGTCCCAGCATCTCCAACCTGAGGTGTCCCCTTCACAGTCAGCATGAACAGGGAGGGGGGAAAACCCAGCCAACTCACAGGCGGACCTGAGGAAAGAGAAACAGTTGTACTAATTGCCAAAAGTGGGAAAGTCAGATCATTTAGAATCAGTCAGCATGCGTGATGATAAAAGGTGAGCAAAGCAGTGGAAAAACAAATTGACCCAGCACTGATCCCTGAACTAGATAAACCTCTGGGAGAGATGTCTGAGGCAGGCGGTAATATCTTTGAATAAATGACAGATGGAGTGCAGAGACAGCCAGACACCGCTGGCTCCAACCTGCCAGCTGTCCTTTTGAGATTCACTGAGGGAAATAGTGTTGGAGATAAACACTCAGTTCAACTAATGCTCAATAAATGCAGTGACACTTTGTGTGTGTGTGTGTGTGTGTGTGTGTCAATCTGAGCATTATTTGTTTATTAAAGAGATTTTTCATCACATTAATCAGTTCACAACTCTATGTGGCGCATGCCCCGCTGAGGACACCTGGTAGAAGTGTAAATGAGGACTGGCATTCAGTGTATCACGGCAATATATGGCCAGCTCTAAGCATGCGCTCCAATTAAAATATGATCATAATGAGTTCAGAGTGAATCAGGGGTCCACTATGAGTCTCATCTGCCTGTAGTGCAGGTTTTCACCAGGGTTTCTTTCATTAGCTGTGAATTATGTGTAACCACCACGTTCAAGGGAAATCAGATGGTCTTTTTGTCGCTTCAGTTAAAGCCAACAGGAGAATGAAAAGAATGAGGAAGAGCAGTTATTATCCTTTTCTCTCTGACCTAACAATGGGAGTGATGTTGGAATGAAATAGAAATGCATCTTTTCTGCTGTTTCTTGGCACCTCACTGCTTAACTTCTCTGTTTATCCCTGCAGGGGTTCTGGTTTGCAAGACAGTTCCTTTTGTGCAGACCACAGCCATAGTAACAGGCATCCTCACAATGACCTGCATTGCCATTGAGAGATACCAGGGCATTGTCTTCCCCCTGAAAATGAGGCAGCAGTACTCGTCAAAAAGAGCATACAAGATGCTAGGTATTATATGTTTCCAACACCGGCTCATTATGCTTACAGGAGGGAATGGTTTGCGAGAACATGAGAATATTTGATCTGTGTGTCGCTGAAGGGCTCCACTCTTAAAAAGTAACATTTTTTTACAATTACACAACATTTCCTCCACCCACCTTCTGCAACCTAATATTTCCCCCCAAACACCATCAGTGGGATTAAAAGTGACATATGAGCCCAAAGTCACAGAAGTTTGCAAGAAAGATCAAGAATGCAAACAACGCTGAAACACACACCTGAGCAAGTTTCATACTGCTGGAGAAGTGTGTTCTAGCTTCAGTCCTTTAAACTCTACAGGCAGCATAATGATGTATATACACAGACAGTATCTGACAACAATGACAGAGGGATCTTAGGTCTCTGCTGTGATTTGAACAGACACAACACAGTCCTCTGATCTGCCAATATAGTGGAGATACTGTATCAGCAGCCTTAAAGGTTGGCTGGCTGATATCACAGCTCAGTGATATTATTAGCTGGCATTAGCGTATCATACCGTAGCTACATCATCGTCAACACAGACATGCAAAGATAATGGTAGGACATACAACAATTGCCGTACAGACTATGTGTTCTATTTCACTCTCTTTTCAGTTGAAAAATTCAGTTCTACTGTCACAATGTATTTAGTCAAACCTCCATCAAGTATCATTTAAAATCTTTAATATCAGTGTTGGTGTTAAAACTCTCCTGCTGGGCTCTGTTTAGAAAAAAAAAAAAGCTAAACTGTCCACAAGACACTGACAAATTTTGAAGCAATTTGACAGAATTGGCAGCTTTTTGAGAGGGAAATTAAATTTTGAGCCTTGGAAGCTGCTGCATTTGGCAAACTATTAAAAAAAGTTTTATTTGTACACTATGAACATTTTTATAATATATCTTTCTACATCATTTAGGACTTGTGTGGTTTGCCTCAGTGATAGTTGGTTCACCAATGCTGTTTGTGCAACAGGTGCAGGTAAGTGGCGCTTTCAGACCAACTACGCCAATACATAGTTCTTTTCAGTAGCTTCTTTCAACAATGACTACCAAACAAAAAAAATTTTAAAAAATCACACTGATCATAGCAAAAGACTGTCTCTTAAAGCACATTAGGAACATATAATAGTAGCTTTAAATAGTGTTTATGAATCCAGGGGAATTCAAGGAGTGGCTGAAACAGCACGGTGCAGATTTCTTAGTTGCCTAGTAGCAGTTCCAGTGAACACAATGGAAAAAGAGGTTCGGTAAGACAGCTCACCATCATTATTTTCAGTGATTCAAACCTGTGCTGTAACGCACCTTGATTTTCAATCTTGCAGTCTTTTGGAATCCAAGTGGCTGAGAACTGCTAAGATACATTGCCAGGTAACATTCTTTTTGTACGCAATAATATGAAGAAACTTGCCACCATCACTGTGTATTGAAGTGAGGCAAAAACACGTGTACTCAGCCGTTCTTTTTGATTTGATGAGCAGCGAATAAGCACCACAGAAATTTTTTTTTTTTTGGGATAGTGTATAAATCAGGTATACTGAGAGGAATCTCATATTTTTTTAGGAAGACACATATTTAAACCAAAACCACAAATGGCATTTAAAGTTTTCAATACATAAGTGGAACAAATGTACTAAAAGCTATCCTGTTGGTTGGTTGTGGAGGGGAGGCGGTTAAACAAAACAAAACAAAGACTTTTTAAAACAGAAGTCCAAGGCTTTGTTATATAACACGATCACATACAACAGATGTGTCACAAAGCATAAAACAAAGGCTTCTACATGACTGACTTTATCTGCCATGAATTGCCTTCAAGGTCTAGAGCTTTTTCTGTCTGCCTCTTGCAGGTGAAATACGACTTCTTGTATGATCACTACCATGTGTGCTGTCAGGAAAGTTGGCGCTCTCTAACTCACAGGCAGGTTTATACCACCTTCATCATGGTGGCCCTTTTCCTGCTCCCTTTGGCAGCCATGCTGTTCCTCTACACGCGCATCGGTATCGAGTTGTGGATCCGCAAGAGGGTGGGCGACTCCTCAGTCCTCAACACCATGAACCACAGGGAAGTCAGTAAGATTTGCAGGTAAGTTGGACAGCAGATATTTTCCTCCACAGAGTTTAGATTAATGCAGTAAAACATTTTACTGTAGCCTGGTGATTTGGTTGATTGTGATACAAATCACAAACAGTTTAGGTCTCATTGTCAGAATTAATTAGAGCAGGAACTAGAGTTGGTAACTTCAACAGCAATATTCACTTTTTTGGAAAACTGTGAAAATATCTAGTACGTATCCAAAATAATTTTTTGGGGGACATATTTGGCAGTTCTCACACTCCCTAGAGTTTTATTTTTACATTTTGTTTTTGCCCTCCACAGGAAAAAGAAACGAGCCGTTAAAATGATGATCACCATTGTTTTGTTATTCACCATTTGCTGGGCACCATTCCACACAGTGCACATGCTGTTCGAGTACTGTAAGTATCAATCTGAATTATGATTTGAAAATAAAATTAGTTCAAAAGCATTTTGGCCTTTTATTTGTAATGTCAATGTATTTCCTCAGCTTCAATGAGACCCTGTGTCTGTATGTAATTCTGCAGATGATCTGGAAAATAAATATGACGGAGTGAAGCTAAACATGATCATCGCTGTCGTTCAAGCCATTGGGTTCTTCAACAGCTTCAACAATCCCATCGTGTACGCTTTCATGAACGAGAACTTTAAGGAGAATTGCGTCTCCACCCTTTCCCACTGCATCAGAAAACCTAACCAGCAGGGCCGCGCTGTGGTGGTGCCCAAACTGAGCGTGCAGTTCATCAAACCGCAGAGCAGAGAAGCCTTTCTGGAATCCAATGAAGGGAACAACTCAAAGCAGCATTCAGCGGCAAAAGGTCCTCTGAGTTCATCACTGGGAGAGAGCTCGCTGGAAATAATAGGAGAGAAAATCTCCACCATCCAAACACATCTCCCTGCAAACAGCTCGTCTGAAGTCAAATGAAGAGGAAGTGGTTCAAATTTCAGGTGAGACTGACCCTCCTGTTTGTTGTCAGTCACTGCCATACAACACTAACAGCTGATGTGAAATTTCGAGTCTCACAATTACGGTTCAAAAACTCAGAAAGAGAGAAAGCAACAGCTTAAAAATCTACCCCTGCAATTCTATTTTCATTTAGTCTGGAGTGCAGCAGGGTAGAAAATGAAGGAAATCCAAAAAGAGGCACTTTAAGAATAAGGTCTGCTGGGAGCAGTCAGCTGATACACACTTCTGATGAGATGTCTCCTACACCAGCAGGTGGTTGAGCCTCCCTCACCAAGCGTTTTAATGATGATGTCGGAGGGAACCACGTCCAGCATCGTGCCAGTGTCGCTTGGAAATGACAGGAAAAGGGAAATTAACTGTTAGACAGCAACGCTTTCAGCAGCAAGGACACATCCACTTTTACTGCAGGGCTAAATTTCAAGAAAACTCCTCACCATGAATTCTTTTCAGGTTAATTGAATTGCAGACCTTTTTTTTTTTCTTTTTAAACCAAGGTGATAAACATATTGAGCCTCTGACTTTTGGTACCCTTCGGAAATCAAACATCAAATCGCAATTCCATCTAAAAAAAAAACGTTAATGTGATAGTGAAACTGAGTAGCAGGACCAACAGACAGTAATGAAAGCACATTCCATGTACAGGTTTTAGAAAGGTTAAGGCTGAAATTGAGTCATATGTTCAGCCTTTTTTTTGGCCAATCTCAATAGTATTGAAGACATTACATTTAGTATTCATTAATGTTGAGTTGAATGTTTAAAAAAAAAAAAAATTTTTACTGTAGACCAAACTAAAAGGCTTTTGACTTTCATTATGAGACATTTTACAATGATGCGGGTTTGCTCATTCATTTAATCAGGGTAATATGAATCTGAGCATTTTTATGTCTTCAGATTTAAACGAGGACTCTGGGCACACTGCGGGAAAAATTGCTTTCAATATGCTGATGTCTACATGCAGCCCAAGTAAATGATATCTTTTTATGGTGTATGATTATAGTTACATGTTTTGTAATGATATGAATAATAATATGTTAGGCGAGGACATGATCGCTTTGATTCACAGTTCTGTACAAATGTTGCAAAGCAAATGAAATCTTGTGTACCAGACGGTCAGTAGCCTCTGTTCATTAACGATTGTCAACGGCGTTTCTTAAGGGACTTTTTTTCACACAAAAGAACAGGATTTTGCTATTGATGTGGTCAAAATCGTATATTTATTTATCTGTTTGTGTCTGTATATATATTTGCTGTGTATGTGTCGACGAGAATAATCAGCTCTACTTTGGATAACTGAGACAAATGTGTACTTTTTTTTGATTTTATGTTCTGAAATTGATCTTTGCACTATGATATACCACCATAGCATTAAAATGTAAACATTTAATTTCCTTCCTCCTTTGTTGATTCGAAATGTGACCAAAAAACAAACAACAACAACAACAACAAAAAAAGAACCAACACACTTTCCATTACTGATAACACGGCTAAAAATATTAAGAGATCATACATTTCTGACATCTGATGATTGAGCTGTAAATCACTGATTTTCTTTGTCATTAATTTATTACATTATATACATTATTGCATTATTATATGAAAGGGCTTCATACAGGTCGGGACTTAAACAAATAAGTTTCAGAAACACTGAATTGGGTTTTGCAGTTTTTCTAT
Organism: Remorina albescens; assembly: GCA_034769265.1. Taxonomy (NCBI): domain Eukaryota; kingdom Metazoa; phylum Chordata; class Actinopteri; order Carangiformes; family Echeneidae; genus Remorina; species Remorina albescens. Next base: position 6,344,106 of record CM068480.1, read on the forward strand.
TAGCAAATAGAAGCTGCTAACGGAGTTCATATTATAATACAAAACTAAGTGCCAAGTCAGGTATGATTCATAATTGAGAGATGTTTTTTGACTCTGCTGCACATAACACCAAGTTACATTATATGTACAAAATGATGCCAAATCTGTAGACTGAGGGAGCACAAGGAACAGTGGAGGAAAAACCAGGATGTAAATTTGCATTGTAAAACAAAAAGTAGCATCACAGCTAAAAAGAAGATGCTATCCCACTTTTTGTAACTCCCCAAAATCAAAATTACTTGACAGTTGTGCAGGCACTTCTGTAATTGATGAAAATCATCTTAAGATAGTCTGTTAGCAAGCTTTAAAAAACAAAACAAACAAACAAAGCCAAAACACTACAAACCTTCTGACTGTCCCTACTCTCCTCAATGCTATGTGATCAGCGGTATATGGAAATCTGCATTGTCAAACAGGAGAGGCCTTTTAACTGGAGATTGATCCTTGTCGGCCTTGTGTAGGAGTTTAAACAGTCCTGTCCCAATATTCATTGGTATCCCCATGATGATGCATTCAGACACGCCTAAAACAGGAACACAGGAAATGTTAAGATCCCAATAAGACTTAAAAAGTAAGGTTCATTTGCATCGCAGAGGGGGAAGCATCAGTTTACCGCAGACAGAGTCCTTTTGTCCAAAGTATGCGGCATCGAAAAGATGATCAGCTGTTTTCTCGAAGGAGGCCAGCATGAGGACACTTTCCTTCATTTTTGCTAAACCAAACCTGGTGATTCCGAGAATCTCCCCCTGTGTGGACAGAAACGGTGTGCACTCACATGGAACAAAATACAGACAACATGTATATTCCTAGGATAGATTGTGGCTTCATACCTTATAGGACATGAGATCTGCGAGAAGCATGACGTGACGCCTGTCGATGCTCATTCCATGGTTCACCATGGTGTACTGAATCTCATTGATGATTGTGGACCTTGCAGCCTCAATGCCCAATGTCCTTTCAACCTAGAAAAGTGCACAGAAAAGAGTGTTTAAAGAAAGCTGAGGTTTGTCAAGGAAGCTAATTCAAAATTCTAATAGGAAAATGGCTGCATTCATGACAACTTCAAACTCTTGCAGAGACTGAATTAATGATATGAGTGATTATAATTTACGCACTTCATGACCCTTTGAATCGTGGACACCATTTATCAACAGCAGCCCCTGACGTGACATTTAAGTTGAATAAACACTTCCTCAAAATAGAGTGAACAGACTCTCGAACTTCCTTAAATTAGGCTGAACTCAAAATTAATTTTAAAGTTCATGTAGGGTGGCTGTGCAGTAAAAAAAATAATCTAATAAAAAAAGACAGATGCAACAACACTGCCTTTAAATCTGGATTGACTGATACCTCGTATGTATTGTTTGAAGTTGTCCTGCTTCCGTTCACTCCGTGTGTTGCCATCACTGCCCGCAGGTTATCCCCCTCCACCAGGAGCTTGTACTTGTTCTTGCCGCTCTGTTCATCAATGTGAATGACAGCTCGGGCAACCTCTGGTATTCCTTGCACCACCACCTTCCAAGTGAGAACATAGACACCATTTCGACAGTTAAAAAAAAAAAAAAAGATGGATCACAGAGAGTTTGAGCACTAAACCATGATTAAACCATGCAACAGAGAACTGTGAGATTTAGTGTATTTTCTGTCACTCACTTTAACCGCAGTTCTGAAATATGAAAACAGCGCAAAAGCTAAAATGAATTTATCACACACTAGAGTCTCACCTTAGGAAGCTCCTCTTTTAATGACTGCAGCACATAGTACATTGAGCTTTTGTTGTTCTCTCGTGGAGACACACAAACCACTGCCTCGCCGTGCACGGCAATGTCTCCTGGTTTGACTCGCAGCTTGGACATACAGATAGAGTAACGCACTGTCTCTGCATTTACCTGAAAGACAAAACCAGTAAGATACCAGGCTCATGTTATTCTCACCACACCACAAAAGGGCACTGCATTCAAGCCAAAGCACTTAGCAATCTCCAGAGCACAGCTTTTCTAAAGTCAACCGGTTTCGAGTATTTTTTATATATATATATATATATATATAAAATATAAAATATATATATATTATTAAGTTTTATAAAGAGTTTGGTCTAGACCTGATCTATATGTAAAGTGCCTTGATGTAACTTTGTTGTGATTTGGCGCTATATAAATAAATCTGATTTGATTTGAGTAGATTTATTAAGTTACCAGAGATGGAAAAATTGCTCTTGAGATATTTTGGGCTGTTACTGCTTTGAGCTTTTATTTATTTATTATCTATAAAGCAATTAGAACATCTATTGGTGACCTACTAAAATGTAGTTTTACAGTGACATAAGAAAGGAGTTGTAAAAAAGTCTGGCCAAGGGAGGCTGTAGCGATAAACATTCAAACACAGTGCATTGAATTCCTTTTAATTAGTTTATGATTTATTCTTTATTCAGATCCCAATTACCCTCTGCTACAGCAACCTTCCTGGGGTCCATATAAACCATGTATTAACAAACAGCAACATGCAAAAAATTACAAGGAGGAATACAGTGTTTCTTCCACATAGTATTATGTCATCATAATCAATATGAATCTGGTCAGGAAGGAGGACACACATGATTCACACGCTGTCAGAAAAAAGAAAGTTACCTCCAGCCGCAGCAGTCTTATTCTCTCCAAAGACAGTTTCACCAGGATGAAACAGTCATCTGGTAGGAAAACTTCTTCAATGTACTCAGAAATCTATAGGAAACAGCAAGATACCTTGGTTGTATTGTAGTTCTGCACTTCTGCTTGTTCATTTCTGAAACACAGCCAGTTGTGGGGTAACTGTTGTCTTTCAGTGCTTTCCTTCCACCCTATAGCATTCATTTATTGATAAAGGTTATTGAAAATATGCAGCAGCTTGGAATACCTCTCCTAGAAGAGTTTTCTCTATCCTCCCCTTCACCAGCCTGGCAAAGTCCGCGTCATCTTCCACATCCAAATGTGCTGTAATTATTGGGGTGCTGAGGAGTGGGGAGAAAGCTTTCACTCAATTATTCAAAACAAGATGGAGATTTATTCAATTCTGTGACACATTTATGTGACCCTGCAGAGCTCTTCCTTCAAAATGCAGAGTACAGAGTCAAAACTGTGGACTCGGATCAACATTATACTGAACAAAGAAGCCTCAAAACCTGCTGTGCTGCAAAAATCTTGTTTAAGACTAAAAAACAGCAGTGATGAAGAAAATGTTTAACAGAAAAACTGCTTCCATTCTACCGAGGAGGGAGTGGTCATGAATGAGTCAGACTGTGATGCTTGAGTTGAATTTCACAAGGCACATTAAGTCATTGAAGGATGAAAGAGGTCATTATTTTTCTCCTCTCCTGAAATCACAGAGGGACCAAAAGAAACATCTCTGTAATTACATATCATACCTGATGTTCTTGGACGCATTGATGATCTCTTTGATACGAGGCACCCCCAATGTGATGTTCATGGATGCTACGCCAGCAAAGTGGAAGGTTTTCAGGGTCATCTGTGTACCAGGCTCTCCGATGCTCTGGGCACACAGGGCCCCTACTGCCGAGCCGGGCTCCATCTGAGCTCTGCATTGGTGAACACATGATAAGAAACAAGTCACTGAGGAGTCACCTTTCATTAAACTGATTTATCTTTCATCAAGATGTGAAACTTGGCAGTTACCACACACACAGTACACCTAAGGCCCACAGAACAGATGAGGGTTCATATGAGAAAAAAAAAAAACACTTTGTTTTTCTTATGAAACGTGGAAACTTAGTGATCTGGAAAAAATCTATTTCAGTGGATGAAGGGAACTAACCTTGGTGAAGTGAAGTGGTTGTAAGAACTTTTACTACCATAGCTTGACCCTTAGTTTTGTTTTACCCACTTTAAGGGACATATTAGGCTACTCATTTCTTTTTTGCTCTCTTTAGCTCTTCATTACCAGAGACGCATTGTGAGCTACCTACAAGCATGTCACTTCCAGACTTGGACCACACAAAACAATTAACCTTAGAAACGCTACAGGACACAAGCACTGTACCTCATGTATTTGTCTCTACAGGTTTCAAGGAATTTCTCCAGCTGGGTGGGGGTAATGCGGTCCAGTTGATAGAGAACCTTTGGCTGCAATACAAAATAGAAAGGCATGGAGTAAGTTTTGATAAAGCTGGGCTTAAATATATTTCCAAATTGAGCACATTATGGTAATGGCGGTGCACACCTCACTGGTGCCGTTGTCGTTGATGCCATACTTGTCTCTGGTTTTCTTAATCCTTTCTGAGAAGCCCTTAGTAAACTTCTTTATCTCCTAAAGTTGAAGGGAGAGAATTATTTTCAGATGTCTAGTTCAAAGGCTCATTAACATCATTAAAATCAAACAATGAAACATCACCAAGCTGTATGCTGCAGATCATACATTGTCATGCAGTTGTTAGATACCACAGAAAGCAGGTAAGACATAGAATTCTTCAAAAATGTACAGAAGTACAATGTCAGAGTTTGCACAGTCATTATAAAAGAACAATTAGATCAACAGATAAATTATTAGACTGTTCCAAATTTTGCTGTCACACCATTCACAATTCAGTTAGAGCACAATCCAGCATGCTCAGCCACGATACCTCCAGGTACTTCTCTGAGCCTGTGTCAGTTAACTCCTTCACAAGATGGGGAGAAAGGTTCTTTTGTTACTGCCAGTAAAGGCAAATTAGCTATTTGTAATTGCTTTGAGGTCACATAATTACAGAGCTTCTCTGTCCTCTTTTAATTACATTCAAGGCAACCATTCTTGTAAAACCAAATTGCTCTTCACATTTGCACAACTTGCAGGTTTTTTTCCTCTTCAAAGCACACCAAAAGCTGATGAAGTAACACTGAGGGGCAGGAGGTCCCATGAAGTACTAGTACTGTCATCATAACTTTCTCTAAGCCAACTTTAGTAAAGCACTGCCTAAAATAATTAACCATAATTTTGTAATTCCATGAAGAACTTTGAGAGAGGATTGTCCTCTTTTGATATACTGAACAGTATAATTTTCTTTTTGATGACTACACATCTATACATACAGTAATCCTTGTTACATATGTTTCACTTTCCTAGACAGCACTGTGCTGTGATGAAGTTACCTCCAAGAAGCTGTCTCTGCAGCATAAGAAGTCAGCTCTCTTCATGATGGCATCTGCAGTGAGGACCAACTCATTTTGACTGAGTGCAGGCTCATCTTGACATGAGTAGACTGCCTAAAGGGGGGACAGAGAGGACAAAGTTATGATTGGGAGCTATCATGGCTCCCAGGAGTCATTCACAGGTCAACAGCTCCTAATAGCTCCCTCACTAAAGGGGAAATAGCCCGTGATAGATGAGTCTCATTGCATCTGAAATTATTTGAACACAAAGACAAACCAACTGTGAACTACAACAGAAACATCTAATCATATCATATTTATTCTAATGCTACTTTTGTTAACGTATAAAATAAATATATTTACTTGATCTATTACATGCAAGGGGGGGTCCGGTGTCTCGTCTAGTCTGGTCTGATCTGGTCTAGTGTCTACTCTCTGCAGGGGTCTGGTCTCTGGTCTGGTCTAGTTTCTGGGGAGGTTCTGTGTCCGGTGTAGTGTAGTCTAGTCTGGTCTAGTCTCTAGTCTCTGGTCTCTGGTGTGGTTTAGTCTTTGGTCTAGTCTCTACTCTCTGCAGGGGTCCGGTCTCTGGTCTGGTCTAGTCTCTATTCTCTGGAGGGGTCCAGTCTCTGGTCTGGTCTAGTCTCTATTCTCTGGAGGGGTCCAGTCTCTGGTCTGGTCTGGTCTGGTCCGGTCTAGTCTCTGGGGGGGTCTGGTGTCTCGTCTAGTCTGGTCTGATCTGGTCTAGTCTCTACTTGCTGCAGGGGTTCGGTCTCTGGTCTGGTCTAGTCTAGTCTCTGGTTTAGTCTCTATTCTCTGGAGGGGTCCAGTCTCTGGTCTGGTTTAGTCTCTAGAGAGTTCCTGTCTCTGGTCTAGTCTCTGGGGGGTCCGGTGTCTCGTCTAGTCTGGTCTAGTCTCTAGTGGGGTCCGGTCTCTGGTCTGGTCTAGTCACCGTTCCTTGCTGTAGCCCAGTCCATCACTCGTTACCAATTAACCAATTTACCTAGTTCAGGTGCCCCCACCGGGAATTGAACCGCACTCTTGTTATTGCGGGGCGACACCGTGCTGCTCAGGTCACCTCATACATTTACATCAAGTCACCATTTAACCTAGACATGTTCAGCTAATTTCCAATTATTATATATAAACAAAAATGAAGGACAAAAGCTGAAGTGAAATGTGACAGCAGTAACATGAGGTTATGTAAGGTTTCAGTGTGAGCCACATTATGATAACTTAACAATTTTTGGGGGGGTTGTACATGTGCTGGTCTATGAATAGATGTATGCAAGTAGCCTAGCACAAATCTGAGGGTGAATAAAAAATTTTCCTTTAAAAAAAAACCTCTAAAAATAAATAATAACAACTGAGAAAGACAGAAAATACAAAGCTTGTTCATAAATGGTCCACTTCAGATTTTACTCACTCGGATATTGTCCAGGACCCTCTTGAACTCCAGTGGCTCATCCTTTCCCTCCATTGCGGCAGGGTCCAGGCCATCGCCGCCATAAATAAACTGAATGATGTCGCCGGTTGAGCTCCTCACTGTCAGGTCGTACTGCGAGCACAAATCCTCCAGGGACTTCACCAGTCGTCTCTTTCCAAACGCAGGAAAGAAAAGGCAGAAAATAAACACCACAGTGACACACAGGTTAGGCAGAAAAAACCTCACATCCCTCTATGTGTTTATATACATACACATTAATACAGCGTCACACATTCCTTTAAAAAAGTGTTCACTTTGATTTATTTGTTGCTTTTCTTTTTTTATGATTCTAAAATGAATGTCTCTGGATTTGGGACCGACTTACGTCAACTTCTGATAATTTCTCAGTTTTGTTTGTGAATTCGTGTTAATGGATGAATTAAAATAAATCAATATGAATCCCTATGATGTAAATAAGAGTCAATATTAGGCCCATTGAAAAGAAATATATTATATATTCCCCCCCACAATTTTTCCCAAATTCATGATTTTATAATTAAACAATTAGTACATTGACCCAAAATTACACAAAATGATAATGACAAGAAACTCTTTCTCGAACTAGAAAGATAGAAATATCTTTTGGCAAGAACACTTTACAATGGTGAGAAAAAAGTCCTTGGACATTACCTGCATGTATCCGGTCTCTGCTGTTTTCACAGCAGTGTCCACCAGACCCTCCCGACCAGCCATGGTGTGGAAGAAGAACTCTGTGGGTGTCAGGCCTGAATAGAAACTGTCGGCAACAAAACCTTTAGCAGCAGGCAGCTGGAAAAAAAATAAAATAAATAAAAATAATAATAATTCACCATTAAGTCGTGTCTGAGTATTCTGTAAACATCAAACCAACTCTTATTATTGTAGTCTCAGATAAGTGCTCTAATCCTATCAATGGTCGATCCTTGGGAAACAGAGATATGAAAAAAACAAAAACTAATAGCAGTAATAGAACACACTGATGGTTTCTCATTGAACACTTCAGTGCTGATGAGACACTGTTGTGACATTGATGTCTCACAGTGTCTGATTGCTCTCAAAATTCAAAGACAAACCAGAGAGGATTGCTTTGGGCCATGACTTTGCCATTTGCAAGAGCTCATCAACAGCTATAGTATATTTCAGCTAACAAATGTCATTGAGTTATTTACACAAACATAATTAAAATAAATAGACTGGCCCTTACCTTTGAATGCTTTTCGAAATGAGGCAGGGAGCGATTTTCAAAGCCATCAGGAACTCGTGAGCCACTTATGGCCTGCTGACCCACACAGGCAATCATCTGAGAGATATTAATGAAGGATCCTGTGTGTAAACAGACAACATTGATGAAAAGGGTATATATACACACATAAAAGAACAAGGAAAATACAGAAAACAGGGAGCTCAGAGGTTCCCAATTTAGAATCAAGAGCAGAGACAATTCACTTGGTTCAGATACAAAAATAACACAAAAAACATAAACCTTATTTTGGCAAACTTGTTTCCTGGATAATGAATGTATTGAATGCTTACCTTTGGAGCCACAAAGAGCCATGATCAGAGGGCTGTTGCTCTTGTCAAGCTCCCTGAGGCAGGCGCTGCCTGCTCTGTCTCTGATGACAGACAGTTCTCTCAAAATAAGAGCCTATTAAAACACACACATCGAATTATAAAACTTGTGCATTGATTAACAATTACTAAGCATAGGTCAAAGCACACAGATAAGTTGTAGGAAAATTATAGTGACACTTTTGACCAAACTCAAAAGAGCTGTGAGGTAATTGGTTCCGTTATTTGATTACGGTAATGCATCAACAAACCTGGAATACATAACGTCTTGTTTTTAAGATGATGAAACACAGTAAGAAATGTGTGCAGATGTAATGACACAGAAATAAGGAGAGTGCTACTTAGAGAGGGTTTCCAAGAAATTACTTAATGGAGCTAGTGATAATGGATTTTACTGTTTTGTTTGTTTTTCCCTTGTGGCAATTTAAAGTTTATTGTTATGTAAGTTTTGTTGACACGCATTAAAATATTTTTAAAGAAATTTATATTACATAAAATTATTTTTTAAACAATATTTCAATCTATGTATTTTTTTCTGGTTCTAATTATATTTTTCAAATGTCCTGTACCTTGCTTAGATTATTAACATTAGTCTAAATATTTCTGAGATGTGGCCAGTGTATGTGTCAAGATACATCCGCCAACATCAACTTGCACTACTAATGACTCAGCATTAGTGTGAATTTCTAGTAAATGTCTCAGACAGCTGATTAAACAAGTAGAAGTGAGGATACAGGTTATGTATTTAAATTGTAGTTATTATTTATTATTTATTATATATGTTATAATCCGTCAAGCTTACCTCCAGGGTCTCCTCTGCTGTGCAGCCTGGTTGTTGCTGCAACTTGCCCGTGTCTAAAGCTTCAATGTATTCATCACATTTCTTGTAACCATCATCCAGCAGATCCTGCTTGGCCTTCAGCAGACCCTGGCCAGGGGTAACATCACCAATTCCAATAGAAAAGCCCCTATTGGCTGAAAGTTAGGTTTTGTTTTGGTTTTTTTTAAAAAGTAGCATTAGGTTACATTCAATACTGTCATAGATCATCCAGTCCATCCATCCATCCATCATTGGTGGAACTGAAACTTAGTACTACTCTAGTACCAAACTACTTTAGAGTTTTACTGATTTTAAAACAAGATTGACAGATATCAAAACTTTCTGGACATTATAAAACACATTTTTAAAGCCCCAGGAGCAACCTACACAAATATACTGGTGCAAGTCTTGCCAGCCGGGACATGGCATTTGCAGCCTCCAACTGTCCCCAGTCTCTCAGCAGGATGTAGAAGATGTTGTTCTTGGAGCCCGATCCCAAGGTGCCTTTGTCCATGCTGCCACACATTAGCTCACTGTTATGGATCACCACAACTGGGAAGGTGACAAGGGAAGAGACACCATTAGGCCCCAGCGGAGAAACACAACCAATGTGAACCAGTATTGCCAGTTGAATGCCTCCACCAAGTATTAAAGTTGGAGTTATATCATGTCTTGCATGAAACTTACATGAGTCATTGTGGCAGAGATCCTCTCCCTTGCCGCAGTATTGTTTGCCCTTGGTCCTCAAATTGGCCTTGACTGGACAATCCTTACTTGGCTTCAGAATAAGGCTGAAGATCTGTTTCCCTGTCCATAGAGCCATGGGCTGGGGGACATACAGACAAATATAAGCAGCAAGTAACAAAGACAGAGTTATGTAACACACTCACAACAGAGTCGGGTACCTTTATTATAGCCGGTTTGGGGAGCGAGATTCTGATCTTTTCATCTTTGCCCACCAGAATTGAAGCCACTATTTGACAGGCTTTTGATCTGTCAAAGAAGGTGTCCTTTAGTGTCAAGAGGTAGGCCCCTAAAAAGGTAAAAATATGCCTTAAGATTAATGGAAAAGATTATTGTCCATTTTCAAAACGGCTTAAGTGCCCTCTCATCAGATAGAAAATAATTACACTTTTCATATACAAATATTTTAAGATGAATTATGTTATTACAGCCCTTATACCACAACAGCTCTCTTTTTCATCACCTCTGCTTTTCTAAGTATATATCTGTGCTGGAAATGATACAGTCCCTTTCATCAAATTTTAAATGAAAAAGCACTGTGAATGACTGCCATAGGTCATAGCACTTACCTGTCAGAAAGTCCTGAATAGCAGCTATCAGAGGTTCACCATTTCTTGGAGTAACAAGATTAGCTTTTGTCTGGAAGAAAGGGTAACAATTTGTGTCAAGCTGTATTCAATTTCCTATGAACAATACAGCTCCTGAAGGCAACTTTTCAATGCTGAATGTCAACACTGACAGGTACGTGAACACTTGATTCACTGCATGTGTTGTGATGCCTACCCCCATCAGGACCAGGGCCTCAGCTTTGGCTTCTTCAGTCTGAGGTAGATGTAGGTTCATTTCATCACCGTCAAAGTCGGCATTGTAGGGGGTGCAGACACACTCATTGAACCTAAACGTCCTGTGAGGTTTCACTCTGGCCTGTGATTTGGAAATATGCACAAAAAAATATCAATACCATGAAAGAAGCGACTAATCAAACACTTACTTCAAGATCAGTGTGAAAATGAATGAAAACAATGTTTAACTTGTTCTAAATTCAGAGTAGTTTGTTAAAACTATAGAACTTGTCTCAGATTGCAGACACCTCTGCTTCTTAAGTGCACAACACAATTAATTTGGTTTAGTAGACCAAGTTATTGTTATTGAGAGCATAAAATGGCAAACAGATTTTGCTTTGTGAAAATCTAAACTCACTATATGGGCCATAATGCTGAGTTTGTGCAAAGAGGGTTGCCGATTGAAGAGGACGATGTCCCCATCTATTAGGTGCCTTTCAACCATGTCCCCAACCCTCAGCTCCTGAGCGATCTTCTCACGGTTTCCGTACTTCAAAAACCTGAAACAGAGAGAGGATTTACTTTTGCTGGTGAACCAAGTTAGGTAGGTAGTGGTCTTAATGTGGTCCAGAAGCAGCCAGACTAACCTCTTAATCTGTGTGTAGCGGTTCTGGATGAAGTTGGCTCCAGGGTGAACATCAGGACCATTGCGAACAAGTTTTTTCATTAGCTCCAGATTGGCCTTGTTCACCTATAACATAGTACGCGTATATTTATAACTTCAGTTCTGGCGTGGAGGTGGCTGTTAAGTACATTTGTTGTAGCCTTGGAGTGGGACTTACCCTCTCTGGGTATGTCAGGATTTTGGCCACGTGGACTGGGACAGCCACCTCGTCAATCCTCAGGTTTGGGTCGGGAGAGATGACAGTTCTGCCAGAGAAGTCCACTCTTTTTCCTGAGAGGTTTCCTCTAAATCGACCTGAGTCATCAAAGTAAAGTTATCTGTAAATCTGCAATTCATTTATTCAGTTGTACAGGGAAAAAAATTCACTGCCATATGCCAAATTACTAAAACTATTTTAGGCATCCAATTTACAGAAATTAAATCAAAACAACAACAAAGGTCAAAGGTTTAAATACACACCATACCTTGCTTTCCTTTAAGTCTCTGTACAAAGCCTCTAGTCCATTTCTTTGGTGCCATGTTAAGGGGGATGCCAGAGAGCTCACTGTTGATGTAAAGGGCACACTGCAGCTGGAGGAAATCCCAGTCCTCCATGATCATCTGCGTCTTTGCCCCTGTCATACGATGCTGTACGTTGCAAAAAATTGTTAACTTGGACAGTCGTAATAAAAAAGAGATCTGAAGGCTGAAAGGGTTAGGATTAGAGTCATCCAGTCACACTGCAGCTTTTTGTGTGGATTTGCTTAACAAACCCCTCAAGAAACAATCAGCAAGCTTTAATGTGAACGGGAGAGATTTCCTCATTTATTGGAACCACTGGTTGCTCTTTGGTTTCACTGCTGAGGAGTTGTATGGTGTGTAAAATTAGCTAAAGGCTGATGGAGTGTGAAATAATGCTATGTTTTCCTTTACTAGATGCTGATCACTCTAAAATTAGAAAGATTTTTAGGGTCTGAAGTTTGCTTATCAAATGCACTGGCACAAACCTCTGGTTTGAAGACAGCAGCCATTGTCAGTGATAAATACCAACCTTTTTGATGACATCGTTGAGGAAGATGATCTCTGTGAGCTTCATAGTGAGGTCATCCTCATTAGTGCCTGACTTCAAGTCGCTGACCACAGAGGGTCGGATACAAAGAGGAGGTACTAACAGGCGAGTGAGGATGAGGTCTGCAGGTTTCCCTGCCTCAGGATTCATAAGGAGCAGGGGAATGTCTTCTTGGGGAATCCTTTTGAACAGATTCAGAACCACCAGAGGGTTCAGGTTTTCCTGGAAAATAATGATGGTCAAGGCAGAATGGGATAAATTATAAGGTTGTACAGTAATTCTGCTTAGCCTTACATCTTTTTTTCCCCACAAAAATTATATCTATAGCAACACTTATTTCTAAAAATTACCTTGGGGAATATAACTGTACTATAATTGTTTTTAAACCTTTTCTTCGTGTAGTTAAAAGGCCACAATTCTATATGAACGTAATTTAAATATTTGCATTTTTACTGACTTGCATGATAAAACAATGAATAATAAATTAAGGAGAACCAGATCTATCATTCAAAGCCAATTTGAAACATATATTTTATAAGTAAGGAAGAATATTGTCCTATCCTTGACAGGCAATCTCACTTGCCTTATCAAAGTTTGGTAACACAAAAGAACATCAACTGCACAGTGTGAGACAGTGTAGAAAGCTCACCTGCGCTCTGCTCAGCAGAGGCTCCATCACTTTGTTGTGTTCAATGGCAATATCAAAGGACTGGAGGAAATCTGACACAAAAGGGTCCACCACCTTCTTTGTGGTTTTATACTTCTCATGGATGATCTTCAGCAGGCCACATTTTTTCACCGGTCCTTAAAGGTAAAAGAGACCCTCAACTCAGCTTTTCCATTTATCCAATAGCATCACTGACAAATAAAGTGAGAATAGATATCAGAATTGTAAATGCCCTTTCTCACCATTGAAAGCAGAACAGTTAAGACAGACTGTCCTTTTGCGGCATTTATCGGAGATCTTCTTCTTCAACCCACGTTTCTGAAGATAGGCCAGGTTTGGCCGTTTCAAGTGATCCATGAACTGCAGTTTCTCTTCTTTCGTCAGCATTATGCTTGAACATGTCTTACAAATCATCTGAAAGCGTGATAAGAGTTACAGGAATTTAAAGAATGCCAAACACACATGCTTCACTTATCTAATTGCAATTATTGCTTCATTGGTTTTTTGAATAAAAAAATGGAGACCATAAGGCCAAATAAGGTCAAAAAATTACTATAGACAATTTTAGGTTATTAGATTGGAAAGACTGAGCCGTAGGAGAAACACATCATGCTCAAATTCTGTCTCTTCTAATTGTGATACTCTACTGACACCTAAAGGAATAAACATGTTTTCTGCTTCCTGCACTGCAGGAAAAGGTATTTTGTTCAAATGTAATTAAGCAGTTTTTATTGCATATTGTATAACATGAGTATGAAGGTTGAATTGAATTACATATTTTAAACATGCACTATTTTATTTTTTTGACACTGCACTTTAAATGTAAAGTGAGTTCTGCAATATGTGTATTACTTTCAGAACAAAGCTAAAAACACTTGCCTGTAAGATTCCTATGATGGCTTTGAAATAGCCAACATGAAAACATGGCAGTTCAAGATCCAGGTAGCCATAATGTCCTAAACAATCTGCAAGATTCTTTCCACACGTTAGACATGGTCGGTCTTTCTCACTGGTACCCTGCAGGAAACATGGCAGAGAGTGGAGAATATATTAAATGTAAAACATTATTATAATAAATTCTAGTGTTTGACATTTGCCTCTAAGTAGGAATAGATTGGTTAGTGTCTCTGTATGAGTTATACCTGCATTAATTTGTATGAAGACTGGTGATAGCTGAATAATTTCAAAATGATACAGAATACTTATTGTAAATTAACTATTAATTTCTTCAACAACATCAAAAAAGGAAATTTACAAGACCATTCAACAGTAAAAATCCAAGTTCCATTACACTGTCTAGCCCAAAAGACCCAAATAAAAGGGACACTCTTGCGCTCATGTGCGTTTGCGTTTTTTGCTGGCATTTGTACAGAACAAGAATGCTCATTTATCTCTGTTGAATGTGATATGTAGGCCATACCATCACCAAATTAAATCTGTGGTGACCCAGATGAAAGGTTATTCAGGCTTCTATTTATTTGCATTTATATTATTGTTAAGCTCTTTTAACATGTCCGAGTAGATTTGTCTACCAAACTGCCAGTTTTTTATTCAGAAAAAACAAAACAAAACAAACAAACAAACAAAAAAAAAGCTCACACCAATTTCATACTCCCTTTGCTGGCTTTTATATGCGAAAGCAGCTGTGTAAATAAAATTGACTCCACTTACTTACTTTGTAAAAGTGTATTGTGTGCTATTTAACATCTCTCAAAAAAAAAAATGCTCCCCCTACTATTTGGATATAACACTTGGAACATATTTCAATTGATTGCACAGCCTTCATATAATAATCAAAAACATGTGAAAGAGGGAAGTATGGACTTTGGGATGGGCATGTCTGTGTCATACCATGCGGTGGTCCAACACTCCATAAGCCAGGGGAGTGTGTTTGGTGTCTTGGCTGTACAGGTTTTTGCTGACCACCTGGATGTGAGCCTGCTGCCTCATCTGCTCGGCAGATTTCATGCCAAAGCAGATGTGGCTTCTGTGAACCAGCAGAAAAGAGCAAAACAGAGAAAAACCACACAGGGTCAACATGCTATAACGACAACAATGCTCAGGTATTCCTATAGTGCTAGACTTTCCTATAAGCACACCAGTGATATGCACTAATGAGATGGGCAGTAAATTAAGAACTACTGTAAAAAGTGGTTTTATTGGCTGATTTTCTCCTCGTACAGGATTCAGACGAGCTACCATGTCCAAAACACAAAAACTGAAGTCTATTTAACATTTAACTACATTCAGGTGTCACTACACAATTTGTCAATATCAGCCACATTGCAAACTGACGGCTAGCCGGTGAGCTAACACGCTACAGCGCCGCTGCTCAGTCTCGTATACTCACATTTTCTTGGCCACATCTGTCTCTCGGAACTGCTCTTTCACCATTTTGGCAGCCTAACCTAAACAAGTAACAACACAGACAGCTAAGGAAGCTGTCGTTTCGTCCTCACTCCGACAGATTAAGATTCATGTGTGTCCAGCACGCTGCCTCTCGGCCGATCCTTGGTGTGGAAATGCTAGCAACCAGCGATGACCCCGAAGTTAGCTTCCGATTGGCAGGGTAAGTGAAAAGTTTATGGAGATTAAATGTTTAAAATGTTAATTTTCGCTATTTTTCTCCACCTAAGCCAAAGCACTCATATATTTCGAGCTAACAGTTCAACCATTATAGTGTTTGTTATTCATTTGGTCTGTACGTGAAGACTTATATGAAAAGCATTCTTGGTGTGTAAAAAAAAAAGAAGAAGCCTTTTTTTCATCAGGCGTGGACTGTAAGAGCATAACGTGTGTTTTAAAGGCATATTTCATCCCTAAGATAGTGTAATATAATGTTTAAGTGTTGAAAACCAACAAGTAAAGTGATTTTTATATTTAAATTTCAAGTAATGGCCAAAAGAAACCACCAAACTGAAGCCAACTTCAGCGTGTGCAATGTGTTGTTAGCGAGCCAGCCACGGTAACGTTGCGTTCAGGTTCTAGTGATAATCAAGATTTTCTATTAATTTTTATTTAACAGCTCACTAGAGGGAAATTGTGATGTGGCGTGCTGTAATACGATGTTATCTTTGAATGAAAAAAACATTCAATGATACGTGGGCATTTTTTTCTCCGGCTTGGCGAAAAACACTTATTCAACCGAGATATTGTAGTGCCAAATATTTACAATTTTCGACTTTACATGAAGCATTTGAATGTAGCACAAGTCTGCGCACAACAACAGAAACGAGGATTCACTCGAGCACGAGGAAAAATCTGAATGAAGCGGGTGCTGACACCTAAAGGTGACCATGTGTAATGTTTTCACAAGGAAAAAGACCGTACAGGTGAATTACTTTCATACAATTAACGAAATTTAACTGAAATAATCCCGACTAAAATATTCCATGGACATGTATTGTCCACCTTGGTTTGCTCCAAGCAACTGTTTGACATTTTAGTAAATTGGTATTGATTAATTTTTTTACTGTGAGAGGAAATAAAAGTATCAGTGCCACAGTGTAAAAATAGTGCAAAATTAGTCTACTTCTGATGAGAAGTAGTCTCAGTAACTGAAATAGGTTATATTCGATCATTCGGTTTTTATTAATGTGACACATTTTTATTGTTATAGCTGGTCAGAGTGGAGCCAATTTTCTTTCTCTAAGAATTTATTTTAATATGCTTTGTAAATGTATCATATCCTTTGTAGATGTATGATCTTAGCACCAAAATGATGGAAGCTATAGTTTTCAGATAAATGCTTAGAGGGTTAGGGTTATATAGGTTAGAAGAGCAATAAGTATATTATTTTGCTCTGAAATGTCGTAGCGTAGAAGTATTAAGAAGATGCTAAAAAAAGGAGATACTCAGGTGAAGAACAAGTACCTCAAAATTGTACCTTAAGTTTGCCGATAGTACAGGAACAGTTTATGCCCACCGTAGCCAACAGGAGTGTAGAAACAACACCAGGCTGCAGTGACAGAATTTTATCGCCTGAGGTTGCAACCAGCAGATTGCTGCACAAGTAGTGCTGGGTAGAGGGCTAAATTGTTGTTGGTCTTCATGTCAAGCTCTGTTTACTACCTCCTGGGCCTTGCTCTCTTCCATGCACAGACATGAGGTGGTATCAGTCTTTGCATCTAACTCTTGGCAAGAGAGTGACCAAGTGCATTTCCAGAATATATTGCTTGGTTCCAAGCTGGGGGATTGATTTTTTTTTTTTTTTTTTAAGTATTGTGCAGTCAATTGTGAGCATTGTTAATGCTTGAGATGAGGATCAGGGAATGAACATGCTCTATAATCAAAGGCCTTCTCAGAGATGATGTATTGACAAGCATATATTTGAGCAAGTGTGTAAGAGTAAGTTTGGTACTTAATTTTGATATTCATATTTCCTTTTTTTCACCTATGCCCATGTTGATATTGTTCATATTGAGGTTTTTTTTTTTCTTGCAAACTACAGTCTGGCCTCTAGATGGCAGCAAACAAGTTTCCAACAACTGGAAGTGCAGTGGCAGTCAGGGCGCACAGACTGAATAAACCTGCTGTTTACCTGTGTTGTTTGATACATTGACATGAAAGCACTGATGGTGACTGATGACTTCCTGATGAAGATTTCCTTCCACAACATGTTTATGCTGATTAATTGTTTTGTCCACTTACAATCTCCAACAGTGAAAATTGCTTAGCATAATCTGCTTTTCAATTTTTCAACTCTGCTGCCACGTCGATCCTGAAAGATCTAATTAAACCTCTAATACAATGTTCAACATGGCCTGGGTTTTGTAAATCTGCCTCTCAGGAGGTAACACATCCCCACAGAGCTCGGTCTTTGTAAATGTTTACATCAAGGGACACACATCTCAAGGATATACCAATGTATCAGTCTGTGCAAATATATGTAGAGAGCATGAGCCATAATTCTAAGAAACACTTAAGGGACTGCTGCTGACAATCTTTTTCAGCCTGAGAAGCATCTCCATGATCCTCCTTTAAAGTACCTTTGGGCAATTCTGTGTATAAAACTGTATCATATACAGTCGGCAAATCGTGCAATCATGAGCAGACACACACATTCTTTCGCACATATACATAACACCCCCTGTGGAAGAATTGAATATCTGAGGCTGCTCAGATGGTGGGAAACTGGGTCCCTCTCAGGACTGGGGATTCAGGGATTTGGTCACTGCCCCTGTTCAATACTGTATTAGGTTAAATTTAGACATATGCTCCGAATTAGTTATTAGTTACATTAGTTATGTAAAAATAACCCCTTTGCTAACTTGTATGTTATGAAGCCCTCTGAGTATGTGATGACGAGCCAATTTCCAACTCATCTGGAGATTAAATAATAATAATAACAAAGATGATCAACAGTTGTTGCAATGTCCAGATTTTTTTTTTTTCAGCTAATTGATGAATAATTTAGGTTGTTAATACAAACAAAATGGCAAAAATGTTCACAGAGTCCAACAGGAAGTCACCACAGTTATTCTGTTTGATAGATGACAGTTCAAAACTGGGAAATTTACTTTGAAATTCAGATATGAGAAGTTGGAACTAGGGAAGATTTTGGCATTTCATCTTGGTAGATGACTTGATTAATCCATTATCAAAATGGTTTGTCTGCCAATTGACTTTTTCAGCACCACACTCCAATTTAAATACACTATTAGAGAAACACTGCTCTTTCCTTTCCTCATCTCATTAGTGTGTGTTGGGGGGGGGGGGGTCCTTTTAAATACTTGACTGCAACCCTGTATTTACTTGTCATACTATTTACATGTAAAACCTATTTGTAGATCAATGTGACCACCATCTTTGTGTAATTAACATGAGTAATTACTGTGCTTAATTTACAGAGCCACCCAAGGTTCATAATGGTGCTGCAAAACATTGACCCATGACAATTGATTGATCCCTCCCTCCTTTAAAACCATGCCCCTGCTAATGACTAAGTAATGAGCAGATAGTGTGTAGCTAGGGTGGCTAATACAGCTTTCACTCTACATATAGAGATTGGCTGATCCTGCTCTGCCTCCCCGTCCTCCTCCTCCTTCTCTTACCATGCTTTCTGCAATGGTGTCAGCTCTTTGCTTAGAGGCCCCTCTCCATCCAACTCTTCGTGTGTGTCTGCATGCATGTTGTGCACACTGTTCGGTAATCAGCCACACAGACTCGCCTTTGGTGGCTGGAGACTGATTCAATATTCCACTGGGTAATTTATGCAGAACTAATTCTCTACAGGAATGGAAGGGCTTGGAGGAAAGCAGAAAAAGATAGGGGGAGAGAATGTGGAGAGGAAGAAATCTGTGGTGAAATAATTATCCCCAGTGTCACTGTAGCAACATCTGTGAAGTTGATGTCAATAAAATATTGAGCAACACAATCCATTTCAATTTCACCTCAAAAAGATGCTGCAGAGGGTCAGGCAGCTGCAGGAATGAGGAGCATTGTGCATGTAGGAAAAAGGCATGCACGTCAACACACACAAACACAAGCCTTTCCATTAAACACGTAGCAAGGCGGTGGCTGGCGACGTGTGCCGCTTACCGACTGGGAGGGAAGCACATCATAGCCTGTATTCATTTAACTTGTCAAAACAGCAGGGCTCTTTGTCTCCTCATATTTGGATTTAGTGGGTTTGAATCAGTGGAAATAAGGTGAAAGAGAATGAGGTGAAAAATCAAATGAGTCGAGCCTCCTTGGAGAGCCATTGGGTGCATAGTATAGATTATGGTCATTTGTGATGGAAGCGTTTGTAATAAGAGCCCTGTGTCAGGGTGCATTTATGTGTATGTATGATTGGAGGGCAGGGATGGAAATGGGCTTCATTGAATTCTTTTCACAACTCATATTGATCAGTACAATAATGTGGAGTTCTACAGCATTGGATTCACAAGACAGTCATGTTAGATCTATGAGCCCTATGTGGTCATCAGTCAGCACATCTTGTTTGCTGTGCTATTCATTGAGCTCTTTTAATGGATTCAAATGTACACATATGCACCCAGTGCCAAAGAAGGACACTGAACAGACAGTATTGGACCCTGAAGCAATACATCCTGTGCTCAGCTCTACTGTATAGAGACCATTTGTTTAAACTTCACTTGACTTGTATAGATGACGATTAGTTCGCTTGTGAGGAGTACATTTCTTAGCCAGCACACAAAAACAAATCTATTGTGTGACTCTTGAGGAGCTCTGTAAAGCTGGAGAGAAAAAGCCCGATGATGTCATCTGGTTTACATGGAGCTTAAAATTCATAACAGAGAGGCCGCATTACAAAATGGAGACATAAAGGGAAAATCTAATGCAAGACACTATTGAAGTACATTATTATGGTGAGGATCCGGTCTTGGCAGCATGATGGAGCTGTGGTTAGCACCGTTCCCTGCCAGTAAGAAGGTTCTGGGTTCAATTCTCAGGCCTCTGCCTTTCTGTGTGGAGTTTGCATGTTCTCCCTGTGTACGTGTGGGTTCCCTCCATGTAGTCTGGATTCCTCCCACAGTCCAAAATCCTGCATGTTTAATTGGTGACTCTATAATTGTTGTTAGTGTCTGTATGTTGGCCCTGCATCAAAGTTTTGACAACTCTTGAATATTTTGCCATGTTTTGGGTATAGACATTCACCCATAGATTTCACTTAAATGACGCCAACAACTCATCCATCATCAAAATTGTTACTGCACCATTTTAGCTACTTGATCACTTGAGCGACTGTGTAAGAATTACAAAAAATAATGTAGTAGGCACGGATTAACTTTGACAGTGAGATGAAAGGTGGCGTGAAACAGCATGTGAAACGTAAATCAAAGCCCTGAAGATATATTCAAATATATATCAATCAAAGGAGTCTCACACACCCAAACTACCTTCCTCCTAACATATACCTTTCATCAGTTGTTGCATGTGGCAGCTATTTGAGCAGCTTATTGAGGTGGATGAAATAATATACCTTAAACTAGCCAATGTTAACATTTTTATGACTTGCAATGATCCCCAAGTGCATGTCCAGATGTTAAAGTAAGATTGAAATGAACATAAAGATTCATATTAAACATAAAAAATGTATTTTCATCATGTCACCACAGACTCCGTATTGGGAACTCCAGTTCACTATGACCATATTTAAAGATTTACACAGTTCTATGAATTCCCACTTAATTTCAAGACAGTGTACAATATATATGCGCATGACTGAGTATTCATAAAGGTATTACAGTGTGGCAGAAATCGCTTTTTTAAGGCAAGGTGCCCATGCTGAATAATGTTTTCCATTCTCTCCATTTCTCTATGGACACCCCTTGCGCTCTCTTTGCAGACATCTCATTATTTTGCATCTTCATCACTCTTATTAAAGCAATATATCTTAACTTGAGGCCAGTGCCCATCGATGTGCTGGAATACATACATGTCAAAACATTAGCTACGTGTATGAAATCGCACTCCGTCCTGCACTCAGGAGAGCCATGCGTAAAATGAATAATTTATCCAAATGAATTATAATACCAACATCCCTCCACCAAGGCTATTGTCTGAGTGAGATTCCTGCTCACATTTTAGTTCATACAGTTGTCCTTGCATAAACTAGATACCTCCCTGGACAGATTTGCATAGAAACACCCTGCAATGTGGTGAAAAGGGAGCAATTAGGATTCATGACGGCGCCTCCCCTCCGGATGCTCTGCTGCCATGTGAGACGGCAGTAGCTGATTGAAATGGAGGAACATGGCCTTGTTCGTGTGCCTCTGTCTTCCTTCTATCGCTACATCCTCCTGGGGGGGAAGCAGGGCTGACTCCAGCCTCCAGGTCTGGTCTGGTCCTTCTCCCTCCCACCATCAACCTTTTTCATTGTCATCCTCCTCCATAGCACAGATTAGGTGGCTCAGGGCTGGTTAGAAGTTTTGTGAGGCACCTGAGGGAAGGAACCTCTCATGGAGCGGGTTAACAACATCATCAAACATGGTGTGATTAGTAGTTAACGGATGCAGCAGGTCACATTGTGCAGTTGTTTGAAACAGGTGATGGAGTCCTTGCTGCTGGTGTCTAGCTGCTTGGAGCGTGTGGGAGGTGTATGACACAAACAAGGCTTCCAGCTTGCAGAACTGGGAACAGATGGTGCAGGAAAATTAGGCACCTCTCAGAAGCATTGAAACCCCCTCAAAGATCCTCCCCACACTTCTCTCTCCTCCACACTAACTCTGTTTCCCCCCCTCTTGCTCTCTCTTTCATCCATAAATGAACCTTTTTTTAATCTAAGACTACTTGATAAAGCTCATACAAGTGTCATGCTTTCTTTTCAAACCATAATCAAACTCCTTAAAAAAGAGCAAAGGTGCCAGGAGGTGGATGAGTTTGTCGGATTTTCCGTCATGGTGACAGCACAGGGTGCTTTGGGTCATCTGCTGGTATGAGTTTTTGTTCACCTGGATGGAGCCAGCAGATGGCAGGGTTGGGTCTAAACCTCTCAGGGGAGAGAAAGCAGAAAACCGAGGAAAAAATGACATCCAGTATTTCTTGAAGCACTCGCTAGCTTTGCTCCTTTAATCCACCACAGATAACGGCAGTATAATATAAGAGGATATACAAGTATTTCAATGTATGTGACATGGCAGCTGTTGGAGTCATTTGTCCAGTTTTTGCTTAAGCTGAGGGATTTTGGAGTGAATTTATTCATAACTGGGTTTTCTGGTGTGTCTTAGGCAGAATTGTGTCCGTAATTTCAGCAGTAACAGGAGATAAGAGGCAGGAACTCTGTGGATTCATGAAGCGTTTGTATTGCTTGCCTGTGCCATAGGTTACACGATAAGGATGATAATAGAGTAGCAAAATTGCAAAATGCGATAAACATCACAATTGGCCATTTACTAAGCCCTGCACCCCTTTGCTACTGTTGCTTTGCCTTTATAAATAGAAATAGAGTAAAATAAGCACAATACACCCAGATAATTGAATGAAACCTTATTCATTCTGAAATACCTTTTAAGGTTTACTACAGAAAAAACATGTCTGCATTAGCAACAGAGTGGTTTGATTTATGCTTTATTGATTGGACAGTCACTGCTCATGACTGGGGTTTAGTGAGCTTGCCATAATATGTGCTATAAACGATGGTTCATAAAATTAAGTATGGCTGACTAAATGTGATCTAGATTGGACTAAAGCTAACGAGATGAAGATCTTTATTTGAATCTATCCCTGTATTAATGCATCATCTTTTAAAAATATTCAGATTTCTTAAGACTTTGGTTTTAGGAACAATATCTGCATGGATTTTTTTTGTGATAGTATGTGTGTGTGTGTGTGTGTGTGTGGGTGTGTTGTTGTTGTTGCTGTCAGCTATTCATTCACAATATCATCAGGTGAGGTTGACAAAACGGCCATCAGTCTGTTGTGCTGTCTTCTCTGTTCTTACCACTTGGTATTAGTGTCATCAATGTTCAAGTCCTATAAGAGCTTTTTAATTTCACCTTTTTAGGGAAAAGATTAGTTTTAATTGTCAGTCTAAGAAAAATTAGGTTGCTTTATGATCAAATTAGACTTCAGTTTCCTCAGTGGATGAATAAAATACATGTGGTCACTTTCAGGCCTGCTGCGTTAATGACTGTTTATCCTTGTCATTTTCTTTCGAGGTATTTTATTGTAACTGTTACAGTACATGGCAGTGCTGACCCACTATATATGAATAAAGGTTTTACAGTGAACTTGGCCAAGAGAGTAAATCTAGTTCAGTGTGGTGTAATACCAGATAATGATGATGTTTGAAAATAGATTATACAGGGACATTATACATACATACATACATACATACATACATACATATATACATTATATAGATTATAGATGGAGCTCAACTTGAGCTGATCGTCGGAGCAGAGAAATCTCCTGCCATACAAACAAAACCCTCCTCAGGTTGATCAAGATAAATAATATTTACACCAAGTAGGGAGCTGTCAACAAGACAGTTTCAATAAAGTGGATGTTATTTGCTTCTTCAGGTGTTTATTATGTGTGGTGCTTTCTTATATCCAGTACAGACACTTATGTTGATCAGGATGGCTGGAAGCTGTGAAAACTGTAGACTGTGAATATTACTAATGTATTTTTCGTACTGTATAATCCCATGTGGGATGGCGTGAAGCTCACTCAATGTAAAGGCTTTACATTTATATTATTCAAATAAACTTCAGTTGCAGATTAGGAAGATTAGGAAATCATATTTGATAGTGCTTCACAGCTCACTGTATAATTGGTTGAACAACATATGCAATACATGAGCAAGTTCTGCATGTTCATTTCTGCAACAAAGTAGTCACAAAACACCTAAACGAGTTAAGACTTATGAGAACAAAATGTTTCACCTTTCAGATTTCTTTCCATGAATCACTGGGTTGCTTTATGCAAAGATCTCAAATTTATTGAACATGTTATTTTGGTCCTGCGAAAAATATGAGATGAATGTAGCTTTCTTTACGGCCTGCATTGTGGTTAGCTTCACTCAGCAGACTGTGGCTTGCGTTTCATTCCAGTCGTGTTTGCTCCCCTCCTGAACTCCTGTCTCCTGCAGCAATCTGTCTGAAAAATGCATACATAACATCCTGTGAAAATAGCTATCTGCGGGGACTCCACTAAAAAGCGGTGCTGCATCAAATGTTCCTGTCATTCTCCACTAGGCCGAGTTGATGGCAAAACATTTGCATACTGCACAATCTGAGTGAGCAGAGCCGTGTGAAAAAGTGTGTCTGTTGTGCATCTCTGTGTGTTTTAATGAACACCTCCCCGGCTCTACTTTTCTATAAACGGCCACACTGCCTGAATTACAAAAAGACATTTTCTGGGTTCATTGACTGTAGAGAATAACCAGGATTGTGTAAAGACTAATTTTTAAAAAACCGCTTGCCTCCATTGTGTATTGTGGTGTGTTATAAAAACCAAACCCATGTGACTACCGAGGCTCCACAACAAGTAAAGGAGAAAATATATCTTGATATCGTTTGGGTTAAACAGACCCTTTAAAGAAGCACATTCAACACATCACTGGGAATGTCTTCAGTATGTTATTAGGACCAACTGGTCTTGGTGAGACCATCAGCTTCTGCTATTGACAGTATCAAGCTTAATTTAGCAGAAGCTTGATAATACACACTCTAATTAAATAATTTTCTCTAATTCCACCAATGAAAAAAACAACAACCTAACTCCTTGATTCTGAATGCCATTGGCCAAAAAGACAATTAAGCCAAAGGGGGGGTGGGGGTGATTGCATTACAGACTCCTCTCCCTGGTGGAACAGCAGTATGGTAGATTCAATTCTCCGACTGTGATTACCCGGCCCTCGGCTATGAGGCAGATGACTATGAATCAATTGTGTTCAAGGGGACTCTTAGTGAGGTGCTGTAGTACCTCACTGAGTGACGAGAGGGAGTCTACTGAAAACACAGCCAGCCTTGGTTAAACACACCATCAGGTAGTCTCATCGACTACACGCAGCACCTTAAATATTCATGCATACTTAAGAGGGGGTAAGTAACCAGCCCACGGTGCTAAAACAAATGTCCCTTTCTCTTCAGTATTTGCCACGGTTAAATGAGCAGTCGCCATGACTGGATGGGAAATGTTTAGTCTTGCTCCGTGTCATCCAATCAGGATTTATTATGTGCCCAAGACAATACTAATCATGCCAGGCTGCTGCTCATTAAAGGCTTACGTAATGCCTGTTAGAGAACACCCAGGCTGTGTCTCTGCCATGTTAAAGACCAGACAACAATATATAACATCACATTTTGTATGAGTGAACTTGCAGTGGTTGGCTCCAGGGTGCGAAGTCTGTCTGCCACTGTCTGGCAGCGGGAATTAGTTTTGTGGTGCATCATGTACACTATCATGTAATGGAAAGTCACACTTTGTTTGCACATTTTACAACAGGTTTTTATTCAGACATGGCCTACAAGTACCATGTTTCACAGAGTGCACTTCCCTCTATAGTAGCACTCTATGCACCTCATACTACCTCTTGACTCATCTAATACTATACTAAATTCGCAGTCCCTGCTGCCCCATTGGTCCTGGTCTTATTTTTTCTTCGTTGGTGCAGCCTTGGAATGGATCACTAGCTGTGAGGAGACCTGGATCCCGTCTTCCCCGCCCCACCTCCCAAAGTGAAGTTCTTTTCTCTGACACATTCAATACCACCCAACACTATTGACCTGACATATTGATGTAAAGGGGGTCTGGCTGCTAAAAGACATCTGGCCGCAGCATATTGAGCAAGGCAGTCAGATAGAGAGGAGGACTGACTTTGCAGTCCAGGAGAGAAACTGTAGAACAACAACGACAAAAAAGTATGATTTCAGTCTCCAACAATAAGAAATGTAACACTTGCAGTGGATCAGTCAGTCAATATGTGATTGCTAACAATGGGTGGCGCTAGTTCTCCAGTCATCATGTTTTGAGTCAGCTCTTCAAGCTGATACACTGAGTAGCAGCAATGTGCTCTGATGACACAGAGTGAATGGAAACATGGGCTCCTACTCTGGGTGCAGTGAGCAATGACATATTTCCCCCTTATGCTGATGTAGACAGAGGCATGAACCCCACCACCCCCCTCAGTCTCTCTCCCTCTCTCACACACACACACACACACATATATATATACATACACACATTACCACCAATCCCATCATGCTCTCTCCCTTTCTCCCTCCCCCATCCCCTTGAGGAATAATAGGGGATTATGTCAAAGCAATTCAATTGTATGAGTGGAGGTAACGAACTCTTCCTTTTTTCTATTCATTTGCGTATAAAGTATTTATTTGTGCCTGTTATCTGTGGATATTAATCTGCAATGTGAGGATATGAAGATAAAACATTTTTGATGACATGCAAATTGACAAGAATTTCAAATCAAGCGGTGTTTCCTTTTGCAGAGAAGGGTTTCTGATTGATGTAGCTGCTGCATTTCTGCATCAAAAAATGTTGTCTTTGAGGTGGAGATGACACATACAGAAAAGTATGTTAATTGCACACAGGCACACTCACATTGCCCCACATGTTTTTTTCCGTCTGACAATAAAACAGCCACTCCTTGTTTAGAGTTGGCCAGTTTCTATTTAGGTCAGTGGTCTTAAGTCCATTTCATGTTCTGTTGCCTCTACAGTGCCTAAATTGCCCAGCAGGCAGGTGCCATTAGAGCAGTTTGTTTGCAAGGTAAGCAGCTATGAGAAGTGACAGCAGTAGAATTACTAATGCACTTTGGCTGTCATTTCTCTCTGAAAGCCCCTGCAGGGAGGGCCTGATTAAATTGATATTCAACCTCCTGCATGTTGTGGGCCCAGGCTTCATTAGCATAGGGTTTAGATGACACAGAGAGAGGGCTGGCATTAGTGTTGTAGGAAGCTGTTAGACACTGTGCTGTAACTAATTTTCCAATTATAATGGGTGCCTACAATGTAGCGTATTAATGATTCAAATCACATTATTAGCAGAGCATGTATGTTTATAAATCAAAAGAGAATATGTGAGAAAAAGAGGATGTATTCCACACAGTGGCGGTTCACAGAACGTGTCAGTGTAAATTAAAAGGGATCAAAACAAAAGCAAACCTTGAGTCGCATGTGTCATGTGATAAATAGACAGAAATAGCATCCTACCACTGTTGACTAATTATTCTGCATGAGTGGGGCAACATGCAGAGGTTAAGATCCGAGCACACCAGAGTGAAATTGTCTGCGTCCATTACATTTGGTGAATTATACGGCCAACTTGATGCTCTAGCTTGTTAACTACTGTAGTTGAAGATTCTTGCAAACAAAACTATGTGCTTGTGCAAATATTATTAAAAGGGAAATGCTCTGTGAATTAAGTGCTTACAGTTAAAATCAGAGACACATTAAAGCCATGTCTATTTCATGGAGCAGTTTATGCTCTGACAAAAGAAGGGATCGGTAAATATGACTGGTACAACTCAGCTAATGAGTTCCAATAGTTTAATGAGTTCCATAATTTTTGGACTCGCCTGCTTCATTCTCGCAAAAGTCAGTGCTGTCAAGTCAGTTTGCTGTCAGTCAAATTCATGTATCGAACTTCGCCATAGCTGAAAAAATTTGGGGATATTTACATAGCTCTCCTGTGCAAATTCACCAACTGTGGCAATTCTATGGAGATGAATTGATTTTGCCACAAAATTTGACATTTTAATGCTGGTGTGTAACAATGAGCCATGGCACAGATATACAAATCAGACAATATGCATTACGGAGTTATAAAATGGATTGCAATTGTATCTAAATTTGAGCCCTTGCAAACTTTTGCTGTCTTTCCATAAATTGAATGTCAGTGGGAAATATTGTGGCAAATCGAAGTGTCTGGAAACTCAAACTTCAAGTTTGCAAGTTTTTGTCTTCATGAAGATATACATTTTTATTCCCACCCTAAACTTCACTTTATTGTAAACCCTAAGGTCTGCTTATTCAAAAAATATCTTTATTTTTCAATGAATCAGTTCTATTATTTTGTTCTTTTACTATGATGCTCATTCAATATCAAATAATGATTGAAAATGAAATAGTATTTTATTGTAATCTTGCACTATTAGTGCTCTGGTAATATTAACCCAACATGCAGACATGTAGTGGGACACCCATGGCTCAATGACCTCTCTTTAACCCAAGTGGCTGTTTCACCAGCCATACACTGGTACAAGCTGTCTATCAAGTGTGCACTCAGAGGACAAATGCAGCCTGAGCCACACTGCTTACATGGGTGGACAAAATGCATGTTAGACGGATGTTTACAGATGATTTACAGTGCTGTTTATCCTCTTCCCTGACAGAATGCATGTACAGATTGAGATTAGATTTAGATTTAGGAAGAAACAGAAGTGAAACATACCTTTTAGTTTGTTTGTTTACATTATTCTATGTTATTTTATGTAAATGGGTTTAAATATTGTTTGCTCTGTTGATGTAGCCTACAATTATGCAGCACATAAAGCATCACCATTTGTTCATCCAGTAAACCCTGAAAACATCCTCCACCATTAGCTGCATGTTAACATCACAAAACCATGGTGAGAGCTGTGGTTAGCACTGAGCAAATATTTAAAGTCACTGCTAAAGACATCATCACCACTGCAAATAAATGAATTGAATTCTGCTTATAGCCTCCCCCCTTCCTCTTACCTAAATGGATATTTCATCCCTAGGGAACACCCAGTGATTTGCAATCTGTGCTGGCTTCCTGGTGGCGCTTCCCCATCTCTGTAAGAAGCAAGCACTGACTTTGAAGTCTGTGAGGCTGATGATAAATATGCTAATGTGTCTGGAGGTGACTTGACGTAGCAGATAGCACTGTGAGGGGAAAGTGCCACCCATCGTTCAATATATGGAGAGAAAGCTGTGGAGAGAGGCAGGAAGGATAGAGGAGGCAGCGTCACATTACTGATAAGCTGTTACAAGGATAAACAATGGGACTAAAAGAGCACTTGAACGGATGTTTTGTCTTATTGTGGGCATTGATCTGTTGGTTTGTGACTGTTGTATGCAAATGAGATGTGTGTTTGTGTGTGTGTGTGTGTGTGTCTGAAAATGCACCAACTGCTGTGGTGACAGCTACATGTAGATGAACCTTTGTTCCACTGTTCACACTGATGACTTTGGGTACCTTTAACGCTGGTGAGTTTTTGAGCCCCCAAAATGGAGACTTTTGGACAAACTGCTGTCTTCTTGTCTTCACTAGCCGCTGTTGTTATTAACCTTGTCGTCTATACCTGTATGCACATGCCCAGTGTATGTGAGAAGTCATGCAATCTGAGTTTGACCAATGGTTTCAGACATATCCCCTCCAATATTTGAGTGAACTAAATCGCATAGTGTTTAGAGGGAAGTCATTAATGTGTCCTACCAGAAGCTACGTCTCTAAGACAACCAATTCAAGCATTTGATTGGAAGGCTCACATCATGTGCAGATATCGTGGTCACGGCCAGACAATGAGGTAAGCTATGATGTTGAATCATTCAGCTTGTGAAGTAATACTAATGACGATAACTGAACCTGCAGAGTCGTAATAAATAAAATCATCATTGGCGGATACCAAAATCAAAAATCATCTGAGACTTATCTTGCAACCTATGAAGGGTTGTACTTGGTTTAAAATGCTCTTTAATTATTAAGTGAAGAAGAAAAAAACAACATATAGCTTACATCATCAGTACAGCTTTATGTGTGACATCAGCACAGACAACCATGAATTATTTAAAAGTGTGAGTGAACTTGATTGAAAGAGACACATATTTTGAAATAGAAAACTTTCACATTAACCTGAGGCTTAAAAAAATACATGTGCCAGCTAATGGAATTCTGCGATTCATACATTTCGTGCCTCTGGGGTTTTGTGCGCTCCAACCACTGTTTACTTCCCCAAGTGAGACCCTCTATTTGGAAAATACATGCAAACTGTCTCCTCATGTCTGTAGTGCAGAGCACGCCACGCTGCTGTCTCTCAGTCTGAACATATTTGATACCCTCAAGGTGACAGCAGCAGATCTGTTGCAGGTGTTGAAGGCAACATCAGGGTTGTCAGAAAGCACACGACTCAGATCTCTGAGCAGCTCAGACATATTTAGGATACCGAAAAACAGGTACAAACTCAAAATTCTGCCCACATTTCTAAATAAAATGTTTGGTGAAGATAAAAACTAGCAGTTTTTGGCGTGAAAACCTACTTGCTTTTTTCCATTCTGCAGACAGATCTCATCCCTTTTTGGCCCGGATATCTCAAGACAGTATTTGATAATAATGCCTCAAGAGTATCTTTCCACTTCAACTGTGGGCGGACAAGCTGTAGGTGTCACTATCTACGTGGCTTTAAGCCCCACCAGCCGTGGCTGTTGGAGTCCAGAGCGCCACCCAGCCCCCTTTGTAGGAGACGTCGTAAGTCAGATGTTCAGAATGCATGGGGCATTGTCTGCCTGGATGTTCGATGGGCTGGCAGCAAAAGGTGACATCTGGTGACTAATGTGCTCAGATGTGAATGCTGCTCCCTCAGTTCTCTGGGCAGCAGCTGCTCCGCAAAGGCATAAATGAGACAGGGGGAGAGAGAGAGAGGGAGAGAGCGAGACAGCCAGGGAAGGACAGCGGGAATAGGGGGTGGTCGTCAGGCTGAAGTGGGGGGCTGGGCTCTGGGTTTGAGGCGCGTGTTTGTATGTGAGATGGCGTGCATGTTCACCACGCCAGCCGTCTGATTCTGAAGGGGGTGGGGTTGGATGTGTCATGGGAAAATCAATGACTTTCTGTCTGATTTTGGAGGAGGTGAAACACAGCAGCCTCCCCCCTCGCTCCCTGCTGACTCTCCACGTCCGCCACTCCACAAAGAGACCACACAGATCAACCTGAGCTTGTTTTGATCTGCTCTGTGTTTCCTGCAACCAAGTGCCTTCAAGTCACCATGTCAGCATCCAGTTGACTCACAGGAACTCCTCAAACACAAAAGCCATTTTCCAATCACCACCGGTCGTAACCGCACGTGTGGATGTGTGGTTTTACGTGTCCGTGGAGGAAAATGGGATTTTGTTTGTGCTGCTTCCATTAATAGTTGCAGAAATTTCAGAACCTTTGCAATAAAAGCAAAACTTCACACAGATGCTAAGGTTGAGCAATAAAATGCAGCAATGATTCCTGCACTTTGGATGAACCACCTCTTCCAGTGGAAGTCCTCATATTCTGGATAGGGCCCCATGCATTTCTTCAAAAGGATATCACATCACAGATAAAAGCAACATCCTAGTAACAAGACTTGACTACATCCATCACACTGCAGAGATTTCCCATGAGCCAGTTGGATTTGGGGTAAAAATCAACTGATATAATGGCTTCATCCTTCTCCTGTCACTGAAGTATCCATGTTTGCTGAGCTGCATGTCACTTGTGAAGTGTGAGGTTGACAGACAGTTGCATGAGACCCCTTTTGTGTGTGTATGTGTGTGCGTCCATGTGTGTGTGTGTGTGTGTGTGGCATGATCACAGCTATGTTGCCCCCAGAGGTCACTTCAGTGTAGAGGTCCTTGTGACCTCTGAGCTCCCTCCCTGCTCTAAACTGAGAAAAGGGCCCCCAAGCTCTGGTCTGGCAATGAGCAGGGTTAAAACATCGAAGAGTGAACAAGATATGACAGTGAGGGAAAGCAACACCCAAAAAACATGAAAAAAATTATTGCCGTGGTTTGATCTTGAGACATGCTCACTTAATCATCTCCAAAGGGCTGATAGCACAGCACACGTCCACATCATTTCCGTCCCATAATCTTGCCAAAATTATTTGTATCCTTTCTTCCCAATGAGGGGATCACATGAAACTGGTTGTGGATCAACACCCTCAAACATGTGGTCATTTGTGGCATTCATATGGACATGCTGCTTCTTAGAAGACACTTGAGCCCCACTTAAAAGGCGTCATGGGCTGCTTTCGATTAGGGAGGCCGTGGGCTGCTTTAGATTTGATGAACAAGAAGTGCATATGCATTCCACAAAGAATGGTAATGAAACACATTCCTCCCAGTTTCTCATGGAAACCAGCTTGGATTTAGGGATAAGGAGGTTTCAGAGAAATAGGTTCCCCCCTTATACCCCTCCTCAAGGAAAAAAAAGGGCTTACAAGATGCAGGAGGGAATGACTCCTCTAAGGAGAAGGGAGAAGAAAACTGTGTTGCATGAGCGTGTATTCCCTGTCAGTGCAGGATATAAGCAAAACTCATACAATTCAAGACCCTCCTTGCCAATAAATAAAATAAAAAGGAGAAACAGATGCTGCTTGTTTTATATTTTTGTAAGTGAGACAAAAACATGAAAACGAAATGGAAACCAGCAATTAGTTAAAATGTCACACTATAGTCTAACTATGGTGCTTACTGCTTCACTTATTTAAATAAAGGTTTGAAAATAGTGTTCCTAATCTGATGGAAAAAAATAAACTGTGTTCTAATAAATGTTTCCTAACTAACTGACCATCAGTCAGTCAGCAGGACTGCATAAAATGACAAAAACTCCTTTTCCTCCAGAGATGCTTATATGTAGATTTTAGCAGTATCATTGTTTATTTATTTCTCACGATCAATGAGCAACCCTGTGTATGAACACACTCCTGCTGCAGTTGAACATGCATTTAGTGTCAGAACTGTCATATCTGGGAAATATCTTCAAAAAGCTCATATCAGATGGAAGTAAATATAATTGCAACTTAAAATTGTGTCACATATTGGATTTATGTGCCACCTAAGCTTTTTGTCATCTTACTAGATGCAGGCTCCTGGATGGGTGGAGCAGTTTGTCCACTGATCGGCGTGTCAGTGGTTCAACCCCCAGCTCTTTGTTGTCCATGTGCTGAAGTTGAGGCTAAACACCGAATCCCAAAGTGATTCTATCAGTGTCTTGGTTGTTTGCAGGTAAATGAAACCTTCAAAGAAGCGCAATAATATATTTGGAAGGTGTTCAATATTTATCCAAACGGGCTGGTCGAGCAACTAAACTAGTCAAGTGATGTGTTATGTGCTTTTACCGAGAGCCTTTCAGCCCTCATTCATCACTCCCCTGAACATTAGTTCCATCAGAGATCCTCACCTCACTTCTGTCAACAGTGACCCATGAAATAGCAGAAAGAAAGCCAATAAAAAGTCAGTAAAACATTCTTGTCAGTTTGTTTTTCATAAGTCTGAACACTATTAAAAACTCAATTTGCTCGCCATAACATTAAAGCTATTACATTTAACATTCAGAAAACCTTCGCTGTGGCTGTTGACAGCACTCATGATTGGACATGAATGAGCTTCTTGGGAATTAGTCAAAAAACAGTGTAATGTACGCAAGACTGAAAATGATCGACTATCTTGCTGATGAGGTAACTAATTTAAACATAAACACACTTTACAGGGTATTTGATTTGTAAGTGTGGCAGCATTTGACTTATTTTAATGTCTGTCAGTGGGTTGACAACAATAATTCTATAACATCTGCTATAAACAGCTGATGGGGATGGGATTAGTAATGTTAGGCTGGAGATGATGGGCATAAAATCTTTAAGTACCAGAGGTTTTGTTTTGTGCTACATTTCTAGGCTTACTTTGGCTTGCTGTACATACAGGGGCAGCTCCAGTAGCTCCTGTAGGTCAAAGAAAAGGGTTGAAGTAAATCACTGAGGAGCAAGCATCGACATCACATCCTTTGGATTTTCCGGGAAAAAGAATCTTGAGTCCTTTAAATAGAAATCAGTTCAGAGACTGTTATAGGCAAGCCAGAGAGTCAGGGAAGGTCTCATTTTTTAAATTACATTGCAGTCCATTCACACAGTGGAAATAAAAAAAAGATTAATACATGTAAATTGCTTCACATTCTACCTCTAATTTATTGTCAGTTAAAATCCCACAAAAATCATGACTTGGACACCAGCTCTATTCTCATTCATGGTTGCGCCTTCCACGCCTTTCTGGGCTTCAGCGCTTCTGTCTTTTGAGGTGTTTTTTTTTTTTTTGCTGTTATTGATGTTTGGCTGTAACCTTCTGTCCCTGCCACTTTGCAGCACTGGATTGCTTTTAACTTTTAATGGGCTTTCACATGATGTGTGGAGTCCTAAGTGATGTGCAAACTTGGTTCCCTCCGCCCCCCATTTTCCAACTGTCCTGTCATTGGGGAAAAAAAGCAGAGGAAAGACAATTTATCCTGATCGTAACCCCTGACAGTGGTGGGCGGGTCTGCACGAGCCTGTTAATTAGCGCACTTTAACTGATCATTACTGTAGAAAAATCCAATAGCTAAGAAAAGACATGCGGTTCATTTTATAATGATACATTTGCAACTGCACGAACACTTGTAAAATACCAAGCTCTGTAAATCAATTCGATGAAACCACTGCAAGCACTGTTAAATTCATCTACTGAAGACACTGAATGTCAGAGAGCAGACTGGCTGTCTCACTGCACAGCACATTTTGCCCTTGGAGACATATGACAGCAATAAGAAGTCCTACTATCTGGACAGTGCAGACTCTGTATAAGAGACGTCCTTCATGTATGTGAACTGAAGTAACCCTCTTAATTACAAAATAATCAATTATCCCGAGTTTCCGAAGAGGGGAATCTTTTCAGTCATTAAATATTATTAGTCATGCAATTCAAGTTGTGCCTTCTAGTCAAAATCTTATTTTTATGGAGACTTCACACACACACACACACACACACACGCACACAGACACTCAAGCATACAGTCTCTCTATCTATTTTATATCAGCTGTTGGACACTTCTGGGAAGTGATTCAGATGCTAAGAGCCTCAGAGAAACATGGAGCTTTTTCATAATAAGATTTCAAAAGAAACAGCTCTGCATGCGCATATAAATATATACATAGAATATTTAAAATATATAATGTATTGGCTTAGATGCATGTGGAAGTTTATGTAAACTGCAATTCATGCCTTTTTTGTTATATCCGCACACAACTACTATATCTATGTTCTATTTCAGCTGGCTGTATTGTATATGTGTTGGCATGTTTGAATAATTATGACATTATTTGTGTTAAGCAGCTCTGCTTTCATTGTGCTGATTGCAGAAGAAGTGTATTTTCATTATGGGCAATCACAGAGGATCCTATCTGATGCAAGTGAGACACTTTACCACTTAATGAATAATGCTATTGCTTAAGAACCAGCTCAACGTGAATATTAACAAATACAATATTACACCAATATTATTGAGCGGGTCTGTTTATTTTCTTTCCGTTTCATTGACCTTTTCTTTGTACTGAATATACGGTCAAGCCATAATGTGTTGCTTTAGTACTTTAACATATCAATCATGTGATCATTTATGTAGGGTTTCCAGATCATAATTCTATTTACCAGGGGCACTGTAATGTTGTATTGATTGCCAAACCATTAGCATTCATATGCCCATCAGTGGTGAAAAGTAGTTCTCCCTCTGCTCTCTGCTTCACTCTGCCTTGTGGTAGCAGCTATAAATGGCCATGTTATTGAAAACTCCTTTTTCCTTTGAGTGCAGAGGGGGGGAAGAGGCCGGCCAGATCTCTATTACCAGCCTGGGATTTTCTCCCATGTGTCATGGTGAGTGTAATTGCAATGTCACACTTCAAGGACTTCATGTGGGTGGACGGGTGGTCTACCACAAGAGAGAAGACTGTAGTCAAAATACCAATTAATGAAGGCCAGAGAAATATGACCTGAACTGCTTCAGGTCCGTACCTACCAATGACTGAGCCTGTCGATTGAAATTGTATCCCATCAGCTCTTGGTCGTGGGTCAATGCTCAGTGTCAGCACTGGCAGATTACACTTCCCTCTCTCTGAATCCTGGCTCATGCCCTTGAGCGCACATCCAGGAGTTCATCCTATACTTACTTCATGAGGATGAAGTCACAACTTTAGAGAGAAAATAAACTCTAGCTCTTCAGAATTATTTACAATATTATTATGCAAACCAGGAAGTCAAGCCTTACATTGACATTTTTTACTCTTACTGTGGCCAAAAGAAGAGTAGTTCATTCCTTCTCTGCTTTTCTATTCAGTTCTGTGCAGTGGGGCAGCTCAACCACTTCTTGTTGAGGCTGCGGAGGGAGCCTGTCTATGTGCCCGTTGAGATGGAGCATCATGTTGCTGCTGTAGCCGTTGGCAGCAAACTGTGACGTTGTCTTAGAGTATCTGACCACACGTGAGTCCTGGGGGATAGCACATCCAAACCTCTGGTAGTAATACAACCTACTGCTGCCAAAATTAATCACCACAGCAGGCTGTGACCTTGCCTCGCCTGCTCCGGCCCGGAGACAAGTTGCCATTTGCATGTGGCGCCAAGTGAAGCTCAGATATTGATTCTGCTTCATGTAAACGGACTGGTAGTGCCTTGAGGAGCGAATGGACAAGGGGGCCTGTTGTGTGGATTCACTGCCACGCAATACATCACTGCAAATTTATAAACAGGCATAAAACCAAGGCAACGTCTCAGACTAAACTGTTCACTGGTGTTTTCCCTTAAAGCGTCAATAATTCATATTTGAATACATTTATTGTTCATCAAACACAGAAAAAAGAAAAAAATCACCAGTTCTGTATATGCTTTTAGCCTCATTCAGCTCATTGCTTTGGTTGAACAGTTTAACAGTAGGATTTTTAAAATGAGCATTACATGTTAAATACCCTCTGTATTTACCATTTTACAAATGTCATTACATTTCACACTAACTAGTGCGACTTAGGCAACCTACTACAACCAAGGTGAAAATACATTTGTTGACAAAGAGTCTGCTTTCAGTTTCTGACAGCTGGGTCCCATTTTGACATGAAATCAGAGCCTCCTCAGGATCCACTGTGAGGACCAGTTATCAAAATACAGCATGGAATCCACTTAAGCCTTGTTACTGGGCACACTTCAAACCGCCACATGTAAAACAAAGACAGAAAGTACAGATGGAGAGCGAGGCCATGAAGCTATTTGCACTTGTGGCCTGCAACGGTCTGTGTGAAGGTTTGGAAGTAAATAGGTGGTAAAAGTTGAGGCAACGCTTTCACTTCAACAAAGAGTTTCATAAAATCTTAAAGAAATAGGCACATTCTGAGCTCAGTTATTGTTTTTTATCATTAATCTCCCTTTACCCTCAGTAGTATTTTTTTTATTTGGCATGGTAGCAATTGTCTGCAAATATAATAAATATGTCGCCCCTGGGATCAGGACACTTGTTACCTGAGAGGCAAAATGTACATCTCTTCAGCAAACACTGTTACAGCTTCTACATTTCTCCAGATTTCTTAACACAATTCCACACATCCAGGTTGTTGTGGCTGTGACTCACAAGAACACGAATCCGATGATTACGTCTAATTAAATTATATGTCACTTACAGGCAATGTGGAGCGTTTCAACTATACACCCACATTGTTGCAATGACTGCTTCAGCATTGCAGCAGCAGCATTTGACAATAGAAACCATGAGAAAAAAAATCATTAATGACCACTTCAACAAAGAGGATTTCACTTCATCAAACCAAAACTCTTTCTGCTTTGAGAGACAGCTGAGCATTTCATCACACCACAAGCTGACCTGGGGTCATCCTTTTTATAGGCCAAGGTGGTCAAGATACTCAGATAAATGATGCACTGACAATAGCAATAGCTAAGTACATACTGAGGGGCCTTTGCATTGGAGGGGGCACATCTAGTGTTTGCGAGACTTTTTCTCTGGAGCATGGTGATGAAGATATTCCGTGATTGTATGATTCACTGAGACCAGCGACAGTCTGATGGTGTGGGATGAGACCTGGTGCTATCTTTACTTTTCTCCCCACCTCTGCCCATCGCTCACACTCATCTATTTATGGAGCACTGCAGCATATATGGTGGTTCAGTGCTGGACTGCAGCTCACGGGGGACCCTTCACCTTTCCCGATCAGAGCAATCTGTACCGTCTCTGCATAAAAGCAGCATAAAGCGACAGGAGGGGACATGTCCTTTTCAACACTCCACTGGTGGTAAGTGAAAACAAATACTTAAGTCACATGTACAACATGCATTGACATGTGCACATAGAGTGTACAATTCCCTCCATGTCTGTTTGTTGTTGTTTTGTTTTTTTGTCTTTTTTTTTTGCTGTGCAGCCGTGAGACAAATTGCTGCATGGCATTAGCACTACAGTGAAGGATGAAAGTGCACCGAGCAAGGCAAACAAGCATCCCATTACAACCGCCACTTAGCAACAAACGCATCTATTAAAGCAGCTGACCAAGGCTGGAGGTGAGCCTGCACACACCTCCAACAAGCTACTATCCAGGGCAATGAAATTCAGGATGCACTACACAAGGAATTTCAACAAGAACAAGAAAAAGAAAATAAATGCCCCCCCCCACTTAGGAATCACAGGCCATAGCTGCTGTTTACATACTTGAAGAAAGAGTCTCTTCATCAAATGATGTTTTATGATTTTTTTTTGCAGCCCTGCTGAGACTAGGACCATTCCCTTTTCCGCTATCATTTTTTTACTGTGGACATGAGCGTGACATCACTTACACAGCGACGGGCTGTTCAATTCCTTGGTTCCACTGTATCATAGTGATTAATGGAGATCTTAATACACTGACCTGATAGAGCTAGGCTTCTGCTTTTTTCTTTGTGTGCCACTGGAGCTCAGATATTTTTCACCAACTCATTTCTACCCACAGGTTCATCCCCAGTGCTGTATCTTACACTCTGACGTGTGGCATCAATTTCCAAACAAAAATGCATAATTCCTTTGTTTGTTTATTTTTTTTGTGTGTGTGTGTGTGTGTGTGTGTGTGTGTGTGTGTGTTGTTTTTTTCTTTTAACGACACTAATTACTGTGGTGCAAATCCTGACTGCTGTTGTCATGGTAATTGCCTTTCAGGGGTTATGGCGCCACTAAAGCTCAAGTGACTGAGATCGAGAGGAAAATGAGAGGAAGTTAAGGGAAGATTGCAAAGGAGACACGCAGCACTCATTGTGTGCCAACATATTTCATGTTTCATCTTGTTTCATGGCATGTACTATTGGCAGTTTACCTTGACTCAAAATGATCTGACCACGGTGCTGCTCCGCATCAATGCCAGAAAATGAATTTGATGTGGGTGAATGGGGATAAGTGTTCTTTCAGCACTGAGCCGAGTGCCAAGAGGTCCCAGAGCGGAGACATGCTCCCCGCCATTTATCCAGTGCATTAAATGGATGTGTTAGCTTCAAGGAGGGGTCAGGGAAATATAGGGGACAACATATGTCAAACAATACATATAGGTAGAGAAAAGTAGGATAGTAAAAAGCCTTTTATCATTTGGCAAACAGAGCTCCCAGCCAGTGCAAAAAAAAAGAAAAGCCTCATGGAATGAAGCGCTTGATCATCATTATGGAACAACAAGAGGCGCGTTGGACAGTTGGCACCGACATAATGCTGAAATGAGGATGGTTTAGCTTCTCCAAGGTCTTAAGGTGCAGAACATCATTGTGTGTGTGTATATTATATGCCTGTGTGTGTGTTTGTGTGTGTGTGCTTTGGTTGTCGCAGTGCCCTTAGGATGTCCTTGTGTAGAATCAAGTGTCCTGCTGGACCCCAAGCATGACTGGCTTTCTGCTGTTCACTATTGTTATTTAGACACTTCATCACAATGTTTCTTCTAATATCACTTTAATTAACTGCTGTTGTCTGAGGTTTTTATGATCAGTAAGTTTTTTTTAATTAATCCACACTAGTTTAGTTTTATGATGTTGTAAAATACTGGTGGTACCGGCAAGAGATAAACTAGAAAAAATACACTGAACACATATACAGCAGACAAATATAAATCAGATAAAAACAAATTAATCAAAATGAAAATTGATTTACAACAGTGTTCCCTTAGACTGAATAATCCTCCAGTGGTCAAAGGCCAGTTAA
The DNA here is from genome assembly GCA_034769265.1 of Remorina albescens. Classification (NCBI taxonomy): domain Eukaryota; kingdom Metazoa; phylum Chordata; class Actinopteri; order Carangiformes; family Echeneidae; genus Remorina; species Remorina albescens. Next base: position 6,384,456 of record CM068480.1, read on the forward strand.
TTCAATAACATGAGGAAAACCATATGCAACGCTTTGAAATACAGGTTGAGCAAAATTAGCAATGCACTCACTATTTCGGGAATGGAAATGCGACATAAGGCAATGGGTTCCATAGTGAAAAGACTGCAAGTCCTACATGTAACTAAATTATAACACAATAGAAGTTTGAGGAAGACGTGGAAGCAGGATGAACAACAAAAGGCTGAAAGGTGCAATATATGCCAATATCCCCGGGAATAGCAAGAATCGTGCCAAAACATGTCACTTTTCATGTCTGCAACTACAAACGCTTCCCCGGAGAGACCTGTGAATATGTGCTCCATTATCCCCATTTTGAATGATTATCTCCTCCCTCTGTATGACAGTCAGCTTTTCACTCCATTTGATTTTGATTCAGATCAGCTATAAAACCTTTTGCCCTCTGACGTGGTCAGACAGCACGCCGCAGAAAAATTGTGTTTTCTACCAGTACCTGGTCATTAATACCACTGGTCTTATGTTGTGTTTCTCCTTTTGCATTTACTTTAATATCCTGTCAAATTACTGAAAATATTTCTTCAATTCCATGAGTTTTATATATATGCACCGCATTTTGCATTTTTGCAACTTGTTATTTTCTCCTATGGGAAAATTTAGTTTTTTGTGTGTTTTGTGTAGACATTAAGTTTATGCTAAGGACAATATTAAAAAAAATCCCTTCCAGTTGAATTAACTGAATTAAACTTATGATGTTCATGTGATAGCACAAGACACACAAACACACACACACACACACGCACAGCAGAGGTCTTGTTTTTTTGTTTTTTTTTTACTACATTAAATGTTACAGGAATAATTCAACATTTTGCACACTTGTCATTTGTCATCTTTGAATTTACACAACGAGAAGTTAAGACCATGGGCTTTAGGGGCTGAAGTCAGTCACTATCAGAATGTGATGGGTCGGCCTGGCACCAACTTGTTAGCATGATAACTTAATTAGCAGAAAGTACATGATAAAGACCAGATGGAGTTAATCTTGAAATTGTTTTCCACCACTGTTGAAATATATTTGATGCTGAACTGAGAATGTTTTGTCTTGGCTGGTTTAGTAAACAGTTGTTAATGCTAACGCTGGCTATGTCAAAAGTTCAAAACTCAATACAAAAGTTCTTCACAGATTTATTTTGCCTTTGTGGGTAAATCCATAGATCACAGAGATTTCCTTGAAATGAATTAGCTTTGGCCGTAAATGCTGCTATTCCCATGTCATTCATTAAATTCTCTGCTTGACTTGATTACTGTTACATAAATAAAATGTAAACTCAAAATTGGCACATACCTGTAACACCTGCCAACCACTCCATCTATTACAGTTAATCCAAATAAATATATTCATCACATTTGGTTCGGACATTTAACAAAATCCCCGCACTTACTCTTTTGAGAAAAGAAATTCTCTGAATGCGTTCGGCCATCATGTTTTGACAGCGTGTTAGAAATAAAGGCCAAAAAAAGTGTCAGCTCTCACAACTGCCTGAGCTATCACTACATGTTTTTCAAATTAATTCAAAGCATCCCTGTGCCTGGGAAATGACAACAGTGTGGAGACAGCCTGAAGTTACACTTTGATGAACAAAGTAGTCTATCTCTGCCGTTGAACTCAGTGGTTAAATTGTGACCCCCTGGTCATTTTGGCCGGGCTTTATCAGCACCAGCCAAATGCAGGGAGTCTGATGGAAGGACTAAGGAGATGATTTGTGGTCAGTCTAGCACACTAATGGTGTTATTGCTGCGCAATGTCCACATTGTGGCTGCAGCATGCATTGTGGAAATGGGATGGAGAGTGCTCACCTCCAGTTTTCTCAGGTCTAAATGAAAAAACATTGAAGACAAATCCTGCAGGATATCCGAACGATTCTGTCTCTGCTAACTCACCTCACACAAAACAATTCATTAGCACAGTGTTTTATGGTTGGAAAACAGATTTTCAGGGCTACCACAATAATAAATGTCAGCTTAAAGTTTATACAGTACAGTGCAACCTTTTAGTCTGTGATCCTACTGAGCTGAGAAAATCCACTGGGTGCAACCTTTAGATGCAGGGGATCCTCAGCCCTACTTAACTGCTCGAATCAGTGGCAGAAAATCTATATCCTCTTAAAGAGGAGGAGTCACATCAGATAATAGATATATGAAATCCATCTTGTTTCTGAACTCTGTCCTTTGTAGGAAACAGATCAATGGGAAAGCCTCTCCTTGAATTGTCCACTGTGACACAAAAATCTGTAGAAAGAAAAAAAAAAAAGTCATCTGAAGGAAACACACAGTGAAGATACATGCCATGACAAGATTAGTGGTGCTAAGGTGGAAAATGTCGAGGGCAACGCAAAAGTTAGTGAGAAACATTACAGACCTTCTGAGTACTGTATAGTGTCTGCAGGTCTCATTAGATATTTCTTCATGAACCGATTTGAACATTTACATTAATTTGAACAGACCTCAAAGCAAATTCTTGGCATAGTATTTAAGCAAGTGTTTTTTTGCAATCTGTGTACATCCCTGCTCTCACAGAGGCAGACCTTGATTCAGACCTTTCTCATGTGTCAGTGCTGGAGAATGGTCCAGCTGCATCCGTTATCATCCTGCTCTGGCTTGTTTGCATCACTTCAAACCAATCACAAATGTCTTTGGACACAGTGAGCCCAGGATGCTGTGACAGGGCCCCTGAAAAATAGTGTGAGAGGGAAACTTGTTTGGTGGAACATTTGCATGTGTTGAGGTGACGTTGGTCATTAAAATGTCACAAAAATAAAAACACCAGCAAAGACACATGATGGTGTGACTGTATAGTTTTAATCGTCATTAAACGTTAAATGGGTGTAGGTTGCCAGTTTGGAGGTTGTTGTTGTTTCTTGTAGAGGATTATAAAAGAATCTAACAGGCAGGAAAGTGGAAATGGAGCCGTGGCTAGCATCACGCACACTGTGCACCAACTGTGTGTCACTTTTTTTTTTTTTTTTTGGCATGGTCATCTCATGTCTTTACTTCAGTTCATGTCACATTTTGCATTGACTTTACATGCAGTGGCATATGACAATCCAGAGTCAATAACTTTGCAGGCAGCTCTGAGAAAGACACACTGGTGCTTTGGGCAAATTGATATTTACAATATTTTTGCATGCATTTATTTATAATCACTATTCACCCATTGTACAGGTAAGGCTGGCTGGGCATTAGTTTTACAGATATTTGCTCAAAATCTGAAACATTATTATTGAGGGTGTGGATGAGAAGTCAGTGGATTGATAAAAGTTATTCTTCCCCTGGGAACCAGAAATATTGCATTTGGATCAGATATTGTGGAAATCCATCCAGTAGATATTTCAGTAACAACCTCCATGTCAACCTCATTGTGGTGCTAGAAGAGAAGTCAGGGAATCAACAAAGTCAGCAGGCTTCATCCTCTTAGGGCCATTAATGCCTGTAGGCTATCTCATTTCTTGGCAATCTATTCAGTTATTTCAGTCTGTCAAAATGGTGGACAGACTGACTGTGACATTGACACTGACTGACACAATTCCAAGAGAGAGTAGCTAAAAGAAATCCACTGCGTCTCTGTGTCTGTTTTCACTATTAATGCATAAAAGTCCTACAAAATTAAAACAAAATTAAAAATAGTAGAAAAGTTCATACACACATACAGTAATGGCATTTAAAAAGTGTTCCTTATTCATCCCCCAAAGCTAACAAGCCTCATGACAACCCAGCATGACACATGTCAGGATGCAGCTGAGACCACTGCCCCAACATCAGTGATGGTATTTTAGGACAGCAGCCACCCAAAAGACAGCCTACCGTCATCTGTAAAGTGATACAAAAGTATCTGCTGCTTCTTTCCTTCAGGCTCTGTGACGCCTAAACTCCATTTGAACTCCTTCACAACGACTAAAATAAGGGCTGAGGCTCACACATTCATGTTTTGCAACTGTTCTACCTCTTTTTTAGCTGTTCCGCTGAACTATCCGGATTCATTCACCCCTTACACTTGTTCTTGTTTTCTGTAAAATAGCCTTCAGTAGCATGTGTTGGAGCACAGCTAAAATCCACTGCTTCATCCTGTTCTGATTTCATGATAATACAACTCCTTGACCTTGAAAAGCCTGATTTAAAAAAAGGAGGAAGTGCACCAGTGACATTATGCACAGATTAAGCTATTCATTGTTGCAGCAGCTTTCAAACAAACGTGTTGGACTTCTTTACAGTCTTCTATAACATAATGAAATTATGATAATGTGCCTCCATTAAACACACATTTACTGTCACACTTTTATGCTTAATGCTTATAAACAAGTGCCATCTCAAATGAAACCTCTGAATATCAAAAAATGACATGCTTTTAAGTCTCGGAGGAAGAAACTTTGCCATGTACACATGCAGCAGTGCGCTTTTATTTTCTGCATGGTAAGTGCATATTTGTAAGCGGAGTCGTCAGAGCTATGCAGACAAGTGTCTGAGCGCCTGGTTGCTCTCTCTTTCGACATGTCAGGTGCCGTGTTTACGCAGTCTGTTGCCCAGCAACCCCCTGCCAAACAGACCACTGAATGAAGGGAAGCTGTAAAGCAGCAGAAGTAAATGTTGTCATGAGGGTGTCAGTACGAGTGTGTGTGTGTGTGTGTGTGTGTGTTCGTACATCTGCAAACAGGTAATACTGCTGCCATCCATGGGGCTTACCAAGTTGTTGCACCTTTGTCATTGTTGACCTTCTGTCCAATAAAGCTTTGGCAATTCATGTTAGAAATAGAAAGGATTGGGCCTATCCTGTGAAACACATTGCTGAGGGCCATTTCAGGATATCAGTACTTCTAAATTTACACTCATGAAGTTGTGATGATAAAATGAGGAATGTAAAGATTTTGTGGCACCATGACTTGATGCATTTGGTGACTTGAGCTTGAGACCTTCAAGGCATTCAAGGCAAGCAAGGCAGTCAATTACTGACGATCTATAATAGAGTGCCTGGTAAGTTATTCAAAAAAGAATTATTTACTGATTGAAAAATTTTATTTTTCTGCTGCTTTATGTGTTCTATCTCTTGGCTGTGATGTGACTATCTAACCACTACAGTAGTGCTTCACTGCAAAAAAGAAAAAAATATTCAGTGGAAACAGCAGCTTTTAGTGTTTAGTGCTTTCAAAAAGGGCCAGACCTTCTGCTTGCACTCACCAGTTCACACCAATAACACAAGAGATATCTACTTGAGAGGAGACAAGGATACAAGTTTCTCAGTGCACCATAATGCAATAAATCAACAAGACATTGCATTTTCAGTAAAAGGGCAACACTTACTTTTTCTCTCTTGTGGACAAGCTCTTGTTCTGCTATCAGTATTACCCCATCACCCACAGGCGAGTCCTGCAGCAAGTTCGCAAGTTCACACCTGCTCTTACTTACAGTGGATGTAGACCAAGTCAGATAAAAAAAAAAAACAACAGCAAATGTACAGAGAAAAAATGTTTGGATGATATACAACAGTGCATAGATTTTCAAAGTTGTATTGCTGCTCTTGAATATCACCGTAGACCTATTCTATTCCATCATGTTTGTCGATATCTTGATACCTGTCGTGCAAGCAAATTATCATGAGAGAGAATCACTCAGCTAAGCTCCTTTGATGAAAAATAACTGAAGAGTTCCAACCTGACCTTAAAAAACATGTGACATTTCCCAGCTGAGGAGCTGGAACCCATCCTCTACGATAAGGAGAGCATCTTACTTAAATGTCACGGTGCTGGACAGCCTCACTCTGATATTGTTGAGGAACTGCCATCTTGGTGAAATGCTTTTTTTTTTTTTTTCCCCATTATTGCTGCATATGAGACTGAAATGCAATTTGCTGTGGTATCTCATTAAACCCTATAATGTCTTGCTAATAATTAAACGCTCACATTTAGCAGAAAATGATTCAGCAGAGTATGCTACATGCCTGGGATTCTGACAAACACACTATGTTTTGACTATAATTGACTTTTCACTCTGCCCTGCAGTTACAGGGGAATAATGGGCCTGGAAATAGCTAGTTAACCTCCTGTCAGGTAATACATAAAAGGAAAACAAAAAAGTTTTCACAGCTCTGCAATATACCTAAACCTTTTCCTCTCAGAGGGAACAGAGGGATGTCAAGGTGGGAATTGTTACACTAAGTGATTTTATTAAGTGGAACACCCACTGTGAGCCCAATCTGCCGCGCAGTGATTGTTTGACGCAAATTATACATAATTCCCAGTGCACGACAAAACATCTATAACCCACACATACAGCACGGTTCAACAGCGCGGCACAGTGCCATGGAGGCAACAAATAGCTGAACGGCAGTGGTAGGTTGAAAACATAACTGATCAATCAACAGAAAATAAATCATTATATTCAAAATGAGGCGATTTTAATAGTAATACATGTTTGGGCAACAAGTAATCTCTTAATCTGTAATCTGTTGTATGTTCAGTACCTGATAGATTTTGGATTATTATTATTGATTCATCTTTTCTCAAAAGATCTGACTTTTAATGGCTACTGTCTCTCAATTTTGACAATTTTTATATTTTACAAACTCTAAGAATTAAGGACACCTTTTTTTTCAACCTCACAGATTGAATCAGTTAACCAAAAAATAATAACCAGATTGATAATAAATGAAAATAGTCATTAGCTCCATCTCTATCAGGCTGCTTTGCTGTGAACTGTTGTCAGTGCTGACTTTTCTGCGTGCCAGTGTTACAGTTGATCATGTTATTCCTCAGTGTTAAAGCGGCAAAGGAAACATGTTGTCAACCCCCTTGCCTCTTTCTCTCTCTGCACTGCCTCCCTCTGTCTCTCCCATTTCTTCATTGCCCATGGCCTCAGGGAACAGTTGGCTTTCTGAATGCTCTTCCCCCTTTGTGAGCACACATTGATTGGCTCTTCACTCCCTCCAAAAGCAGAGCAGCATGGGATGCCAGCAGCCAGCTTTCTGCTGGTGCTGCTCCAAAAAAGTCTGAGGAAAAAAACAGCAAAAAAAAAAACAAGGGGAGAAATCATCAGGAGGCTTCACCACAACCTGTCTTGGTATGTCTCCTCTCTTTCTCTCTGCCTCCCCTGCTATAATGAGAATCAATGGGGTTTAACACATTTCCCTCATGTCTTTTTGTTAGAGTGCAGTGCAATAGTCTTTTCCTCTGTTTGTAGAGTCCTACCCCCCCCAACCCCCCCATCATTGCCCTGCTGAGTCCCTCCATCCTTTGCAATCCTATTTGTTGACCAGACTCCACTGCTCACCAGGTCAAACACAATCCCATAACACAACAGACCTGCAATAACATAATTGTTTGGGGAAGGGCCCACATGAGCCGGAGAAGCTTGGTAAAATGAAAGCACTGGAACATCTGGTGCTATATTTTAACTCAGTTTTTAACACTTCTGTTAAAAAAAAAAAAAAAAGAGAATCAAAATATGCCAACACTGCTCTTTAACATCACCCGTGGGAGAGAAAGACTCCAATGATATCTGCCTCCATATTTTTGGACGGCAGGAGCTCTCTGTCCACAGCAGAGTAAAGTGTGCACTGTGAACACTTTCGGACTGGAAGACAGCCAGTGGTCGGTTGGTTGCAGGAGGATGTGGGCTGGTCTCTGGAGCCTGGTGGTTGTTCATTCATAAACCAGGTGGAAACTGTAAATGAAAACACAGACAATCTCCCTGCGAACACTTTCAAAGATCACATTGTGCTGTTTTTATGTAATAGGAGCAACAGGACGTGTGGGAGTCCAACTGCAGTGATGTGTTTTATAAATGTCTGAAAGAGTTTACTTATGTATACTTAATCTCAACTCAAAAATTAAGTGTAGAAAAGCATACGTGAAGAACACTTATGTCAGTGAAACTCACATCATTTAACATAACTAGACGCTGTGGTATTGTTCGTTACAGTCCATTCATCTTAATGACATCATTCTGGCCAAAGACCTACACTGTTGGACAATATGTGCCTCCGTGGGGTGCAAAAGCAGGTGAAGCCCTCTAATGAAATGTAACAAACAAATGACGCTGACAGAAAATGTCATGTATCTATTGTCACGGAGTATGCTTTGAGAAAAAGGCATGGAGACACCAAGAGAGAGGCTGTGCATTCAGCGGTCTACAGTAATTACATCTGTCCTTGGCTGTTTTTGTTGCATTAGAATTGCCTGTTGGACGTGTTCAGTAGGGTCACTTCAGGCTGCCCCCCCACTCCCAGGACTAAAGGATTGTCTAGGTGGCAATAGGAGCCAAAGAGTATGGTCACTTCTTCTTCTCTATTCCACTTCTTATTCATCTTTAGGGTTTATGGTAACAGCAGCTACATGCTATGTTGCTTTAAAGGAGATCAGAGAAAGAGGAAAACCTGGTTATGATTAAGGGCCGGAGCTGAGCCCCCTGACAGCCCCGGCCCAATTTAACCCCTGAATGCACTGATATTGACAAGGGCAGATAACCAGAATACAGTAAGCTCAACATAAGTAGAATAAAAAAAACCCAAGTTGATAAAACCGGCAATCAAACCTGCACATTGTTGGGGGGTGTAACCGCTGGACCAGCACGCCCTTGCCAGTAAAGCATGTCGGGATAAGGCAAATTCTCCTCTATATTTAGATCAGTGTGTCTGTCTTGCACTGGAGTAGATCACAAATGTCACATCATCTTGACAGAAAGAGAAGGTGTCACAGTGCACTGATCTGAGGTCTGACAGATCACGACGGTTGATCGTTACACTGAAATTTAGACTCGCACCTTTTCACACATGAGCTGAAATGTGCACCTGATGCCTAAATTCCTATTGAGTGTGACTATGCTGAATTTTAACTGTTGTAGCTCAGCAGTAGTCCTTCAATGGCTCAACTATTTAACCATATGAGAAATTCATCACAAGAATATTTCCTCCAGCTGAGTATGACAGGCCTAAGTGCTCTCAGACAAATTGGTAAGTGAGAACTATTTTAAGCTATTTAATAGAAGCCAATTTAAGAATTCCTGCCAGTGAGAGCTCACAAACGGCTGCCTAATAGCATTTAAAATTAACTGTAACGGGTATTAAATCATTCTTTGATTTGTATATGAATACAATTTTAACAATGAGCGTCATAAAGAAAGGTGCTATTTTAATTATGGGAAGCCAACTAGTGTATGAAAATGCAGTGTATTTAATAAGACTTTAGGAGAGGTTCCAAGTTTTTGATTTACCTCGTGTTCACCTCAGCAGCTGCAAACTCAATAATAACTGGCTTTAATTAAACCAAATCATCAGTGATTTAGATTTCACTTTAGTGTTGGTCTGTTGGCTAATTTCTTCTTTGTTTCCTGTACTGCCTTTGGTTTTGCAATTTGAAACAATTTAAAAATGAGAGTGTTATTGCACTTAATGGGCCAATAACAGTGATGTGTATCCCAGAACCAAAGGTTTTGCTCCTGCAGCCTGATGCAACAAAAAAAAAAAATCCAATCTCTTTTATAAGGAAATGATTACATTAGCCAATTTGGGGATGGCCTACAAGCCTGAAATCAATGCTTCCTGTCACCTTTTAGCAGGGCAAATGGTGCCTATTGTTGCAGAAGCCCATTCCTCCCCCCTAACTCAGACAGCTGGGGTAGACTCACAGGCCAAAGATCAGGGCCTTGGAGGAGTCCACACACCCCAGCAGAGTGTATCAGCTGTGTGCTGACTTCTACTAAAAGACCTTCTGATCCCAACTTTGGACAGTCAATCACAGCTTGCAGGGTGGTGTGTTTCTAACTTTTGACATGGGATGCTTCCAATCAGGCCACAGCGGCAGGTCATTGTGCGTGTCTGTGTGTGTGCGCGTGTGTGTGTGTGTGTGTGTGCGTGCATGGTGGCCTGGAGAGCCTGGATGCTGCTTGGCACAGTCATGGCTCCTTGACGTCAGCGCTCAGCCCAGCCTGCTGCTGCTGCTGCTGATGCCGCTGCTGCTCTCAAACATGTCTTTGTTATTCAGAGCTTTCCATCAGAGAGCGGCGACCTGCAAAACACGGAGGGCGGCGTCCGCTCCGTGGAGGATCACGGGAGGACAGGCGCAGGGGCGCGCGTGCGCGTCGGCGCACTCCCAGCGCGTGTTGTCATTTATACGGCTATTCAAAGTAAAGTAATGGACGTTTATTTTAAAGGCACCGTGATGATAGATTCACAGGTTGTACATCTGTAGGCTATTGTAATCACAGATTTCATTTCCATTAGGGTTAATAATTAATGTTACAATCGTTATCATTTTATTCTAATTGCAATCAATTTATATTTTGTTGTATCAATTTTACATTAATAATAATTATGTTACTGCTTCATGTACATTATATTGATTGCAGGTTTGTATCGTATTGTTACGCTATTTTCAAATGCACCGTTATGTTCATTCACAGTTTTTACTGGTATTGTTTTGCATTGATTGGTTATTATTGCTCTTGCTGATGAGGATGCTCATTAATTTGATCCCTCTTCATAGTAAAAAAAAAAAAAAAACATTTTAAACGACAATGATTGACCATTAAAAGTTGATTAAATCAATAAACTGATACAAAATAAATGACCCAGCATGCTCGACTGTCATTTTATTGGTTATTAATGCGTACACCCCCCGCCCTTTTTTTTTTTTTTTTAATGCAGGGTAAGTCTCCACAGTGCGGTGCCACAGTCAGTCTCTCCGGCGGATCCAGCGGACCAGATGGCTGCTGGTCTACAGAGTCCGGCTCCGGGCGTCCAGCTCCGGGCTCAGATCCCGTTCGGTCTCCTTCCTCCTCTCGCGTGAGAAATCCGCGACAGGTTTTGTGCGCAGCCACCGAGCCATGGGTCCCTTTGGTAATAGAATAGCCAATGTAATCTGACACTTCAACTTACTGCGCTCTCTCCGAGTCTATTCAGTTACTCACCTACTGACGTTCAGCCCGTTCTCTGTGGCCGTGAAAGGGGGGGAAGATATTTAAAAAAAAAACAAAAAAAACCCCAAAACAAAACAAAACAACAACAACAACAAACCAAACAAAACAAACCAACAACAGCATCCACAACAACAAAACAAAACAACAACAAAAACAACAACAACAAAAACAAAACCCCAAAACAAAATCACCGAGGACTTTCTCCGCTCTCTGACCGGGTGAGTAGCTGCAAACTTAACCGTTGCTTGTGTCCCGGTTTGTCGCCGCGCTGCGAGGTCTCTTGTCTCGGCGTTAAAAGGTTTTGTTTCCACTTTGGATCAGATTGTTTTTCCAACAATAGAGTGACCACATGAGCTGGCTGGCACGTTGGAGGACGTAACGATGAAGGGCAGCTTTTTGCTGTTGTTTTTCATTACTTATTTTTCCCCCCTGTTTTGTTTTATTGTATTTATTTCCGTGGATTGAAGCGGCGGGCTGTGGAAGCAGGTTGTGCATTTCGTTAGTAGCAGATGCCGCGTTGATCTCTGAAGCGTCGGGGCTCGGAGGCTACATTGTAGCAGCCTGTATGCGTTTTGCTTGCTGAATGAATCATTCCGCTGTGCGTGCATGTGTGCGTGTGTGCAAGATTTCTTTTTCTTTCTTCTCTCACCTTTTGGCTTCTGATGTGCACATGGTTGGGGATTTAATGCTGCTGATACACACAAACTGCAGAATAACTGTGGACAAGGCAAGACAGCCCAGCACAGCACAGCACAGCAAACACACTGCAGCGGGCGGATTATCCATTTTAATGCCATGCTAAATGTTTATTTCTGGACTTTTATCGTGTGTAGCCCCACAGACTCATATATCAGTGCTTCTATGTCACAGCCCGGAGTGATCTTGCTGCTGTAGATCACCACTGCTTGACTCCCCAAATTCCTGCTGCCTGAATATGGAACCAGTTGGGAGTGAGTGAGGGGGGGGGTCTAATATAGAGCCAGGCTTCTTTTCTTGCTGTACATCTGTCCGGGAAGCCAAAAGCATGGCCAAGTGGAAAAAGTAAGCTCTGCTCCCTGATCTGCTTTCCTAACCGTGATCAAGACAAGAGGGAGAGTGTGTGCTTTTGCCATGTATTCATACGGTTACATATTATTCAGCTCTCCGTTATGGGGCTTAAAGCAGGCACACAAACACGTGTGCAGATGTTTTTTGTCTTTTTCGGGTGAGATGTCCAGGAGAGCTTTTCCTGTTTTTGTTATGTTGCTGAAAAGTTCATCCTCCTCGTGTCCCCTTTTAGCTGCTGCAGCATCCGAGAAACGTCTGCGGTGATGCCAGTTACTGAGCAGGCTCTGCTGCTTGTTGACATTTCTGTCATGTCACCCCTGGGTCTGTTTTCCATGCAGCCTTTGGATTCCACTTCTCGTTTTGACTGGTTTTTAAAACTCTTTGATACAGCCTTGATGCAGGAGGGGGAGGTCCGCGTCCAACCAGGAGGCTCACACCTCGTTCCTCCATGCGCTGTCTTTCAATCTGTGTGCATCAGAAGCGCTCAGTGATGACAGCATTGTGTGATTAAAAAGCTGATTTGGCTCCATTTGTTCAGGGAAACTTTAAACTTCCAGTGGCTTCATATATTAGGATGGGGTCAGATGAAGGAGGAGGAGGAGGAGGTGGGGGTGGGGGGGTTCTGTCCCATCCTCTCCTTCCTATAGTCACCCCAGCTCTGAGGGGCCCCAGGTTGGGCTCCTGAATAACCATGGGGCAGACCCCACCAGGCTGACCTTCTTCTATTCAAGTTGAGGATGTTGAAACACCAGCCGTCAAACAAAAGACACATTGAAACAGAGATCTGCAACCCAGCACGTGTGTCTGGGTGCTGAAGTAGACCATTTATTAACTCTGAGTTTCCTACTGACCAGTGAAAAGCATCAGCACATAGTGAGGCAGAGCAAAACTGTAAAAGGACACTCTTCTCCTTCTGACTCAGATTAGTGAACAAATACTCAATCACACATATCTTTGAGACACTGAAGCAAATCTTTTTTTTTTTTTTCTGGTATGGGCTGCAGCGAGCCTGATGTGTCTCTGTATGAGTGAATGTGTGTGTCTGTGTGTCACTGTGGGTTGACAATGGCAGCACGTTTTTAGCAGAAGGGTCGGAGTTTGCGCTCTCGTCTTTCCACCCACCCAACGAGGTGAGAGTGAAGGCGGAAGCTGGAAATGGCTGTGCCACATGGGAAATTATTCAACTCTCAGATCAGAGAGGACACACAAGAGGCCTCATTACCTCCTGCAACACTGCTGGCCAGACGGAGACAAGACCGAGAGCTGGTGTGTCTCCACTGCCACACTCACCTACTGATATAGTGCCTATATGCTGCATCTGATGCTCCTTTTGTCTGAAAATATTCCGGAGACACAAAACAACATGCGCTGTCCTTTTACATCCCAAACAGTGAAGATATAAACACTGCTTTTTGAAATATGACAGTTCAGTCTGATTCACAGCAACTAAACTAAACCCTTTCCCAGAGGTTTGCAGCCTGAGCCTCCTTTTAACAACAATGTGTGCTTAAGCAGCTTGTAAACAGGGCTGTTAGATGGTGTATAATGTCATAATGTTATTGATTCGCCTTGGGAATTCCAGTTGTGGCGAGCAGCTCCTGCGTACCAAGAGCTCTCTTAAGCTCACTAACAGGAAAAAGGCGAGCGAGCAAAGCGACCTACTGCTCTTCCTCCACGGTCAGAGCCTGTGGGAGGTTTATGTAGGTTTCGCTCAAGGTCCTTTTTGTGTTGTCTTTGCTTGACAGAATAAACTCCTTTGGATGAATCACCTCGCTGGTATGACTATTTTCAAAGAGTAAAGGAGAGTGCAGGGCAAACCACAGAGCTCTGGGTGCAGGAAAGTGTATCACTGGGCAGTTGTAGCAGCTTTATCTTAAAGTTTACGTTGGTGTCAAACAGCACTTCATTTTTAATAATCCTATTATCATGGTACTTGTGAGCAATTATAACATTGCAAAGAGCTAATTTGACACTGCAGTACCTCTGCTCGGGAGATTGTGCAGCGGAAGGAAACTAAATACATTTACCCAAATACTTTGAATAAATATCTCCACCATGTTTCAAAGGCAAATGTTGCTCTTTTTAACTGCGCTACTTGTTTGGACAGCTGAGAGCTACAAGTTACTTTGCAGACAGATTTAATTTGCTGAAACAAAATTTCAGCAATATTGCCGTATTGCTATAACGCCGTTTTTTGATGGTTACCCCATGGCAAAGGTTAAAAAAAAAAAGATTAGTTCACGTGATCAACAATGGTGCAAAATTGATATTTTACAGTTACAGTGTGTGGTTTGCCGAGCCTCGTTTGTGTTTGATTTCTCCTTTTATTCATCTCAAGACCCCTCAGGTTGAGAACCGCAGAATCTAACTTCAGTAAACAATATCAAAAATTCGATTTGGAACATTAAAGATCAGTAATCCCCCAGTACATTTAGCTGCATATATTTCTGTATTCATCTTGCAGCGTGGCATTTTTACACCGTGGCTTTGCTATTTTAATTTCAGTGAGGGATCCTTATTCTCCCTTCACCACTCAGAATGATAAAGTACGCATTTGTGTGTTCTCCTGCATTCCTCATGTGTGTGTTTGTGATGGTTTGTGACGCTCCACCTTGTGACACAGAGCTGCAGTAACATGTGTATCCTGTGCAGATATCCACCGAGGGAATTTATGATGGAGAGAACGGTCGGACTGTACCTGTCAGCTTGACTGTTGACTGTTAATATGAAACTTCTATTTTCAAAACACAGCTCAAGGAAAGGGAATGTGTGTTTGCGTTCTTGCAGGAGGGAGATATGAAGCACAGTGAGGGATGGGAGAGGTGCTGGGAGTGACGCCAGACCACACATCATTTAATCATGTTAGAGTGTGCAACCACTTTCTGCATTTTTTTCAGTTGAATTGGTACTGGGAGTTGTTATTGTACAAACTGTACGCAGGGTGAGGGCTTGACAGGAGGGGAACGGGAATGACATGTTGATGGAGAGAAGAGGAATCAGCGTTATTTTGAGGTTTGAGATTTGTCAAATTGTAGAATCATTTCAGTTTTATGAGAAGAAAAAGTCCTATTTTTGCTCCTGCCACGGTCGGTGAAATGTGTGGAGGAATCTGAACAGCATTTGAGACCACTTTAAAGTTAAGTGTGTGGAGGGATGGCCATTGTGCATATTAGCATTGGGTTTGAACGTG
The DNA here is from genome assembly GCA_034769265.1 of Remorina albescens. Classification (NCBI taxonomy): domain Eukaryota; kingdom Metazoa; phylum Chordata; class Actinopteri; order Carangiformes; family Echeneidae; genus Remorina; species Remorina albescens. The sequence goes on from CM068480.1 coordinate 6,399,631, forward strand.
TCCTTTTGGCTTAATCCCACTGTTGACTCGCCTGCTAAGTACTGAGCGTGTTATTTTTGCTCTTTTTAGGGAGCCCCTCTCTGCATAATCTCACTTAATCTAATCCATCCCCCTTTATAATAGACTGGGAATGATGTGACTTTATAGAAAAAGCTTTAGTGTAGATCCATACTAAACAGACTGGTTTCCCGCTTGCTTTCCCCAACCCCTCTGGCAAAGCTCTTGTGAAAATGCAAGTGACCTCTGCGCCCCTTGTTAGTCTGAACAATAGGCCTGCCTCCTGTTACAGCTGTAGCCATGCTGGAGGGGAAGTTAGCCGGCACAGAAAATACACATCTTGTGATTAATAGGTCCAAATACTGTATTTTAGGATAGTTCCCATGCCTGCTTGGCACACCAGGAAAACTCCCTCTTTATTTAAAATATCACTAATGTGCGGGATTTAAAACTGCGACTAGTGGCTATTATCATGATTGATTACGCTACTGTTTATTTTTCTTGATCCATCGGTGAATTATTTTGTCTATAAAGCATCCAAAAATAGTAGAAAATGCCAGTTGACATCTTCAGATGTCTTGTTTTGTCTGACCACAAGTCCGAACACACACTGTTAGTGTGTGAAAAAGAAAAGCATAAAATCTTCACATTTAGGGAAATTGTGCTTAAAAGACTAAAACAGTATATTAACCCTCCAAAAAATTGCTGATTTATGGAGATAATGTGCAATTCTCTAGCTTCATCTTGTCTAATGAGGATTTGCCACTTTTTCTTTCTTTTTATTTCACCATCAATTGACAGTCTTTGGTTTTTAAACTACTGTGTAAGCCCTTTGAGGACATCGCCGTGGGTTCATGCTAATAGTGATTGAGATTTTCACCAATATCCTGTATCTGAAATGTAAATGTCAGATTAGTTAAATTGAATATTTGTAAGTCGTGCCCCAAATCTGACTGCGGTGGGAAAAAAAACCCCTGAAAATAAAGTACAGTTAATACTTTTGTTTATCTTTTGTCGTGAGCAGACTTTGAGAGTTAGTGTGACATGATAGTTTTAAGGAAAAAAACTAGATCCAATCTGTGAGTCTTAACCCTCCGTGGACATAATTGGAGCTTTTGAGGCCCCCAGCAATCGCAGGCTCATGCATGTTGAATGTGACATGCTGTGAAAAACATACGCATATGATGTCACGGCACAGCACCGCAGTGTTAAGTGTAAATGAAAGGCTCTGAATCATGAATAACATCCGGCTCTTCAAAAAGTCCCAGCTTTTATAAATTAAACAGGGTCTAACCCAGGAACCCTGAAGGGTTGTCAAATCCTGCAGCATGTGTTGGTGTGTTTGCGGGGCAGACAAATTTATGTCTTAAATTTCCGTGTAGACTGAGAAACTAGCAGCTCCTCTTGAAATCTGAAAATGTCTCAAGAGGTGTAATCTCACCATTAAAAAAATGGGTGCTGGAAAGAGTCCTGAGGGGTCTGCTGAAGTATCACAGTGTCTAGTGTGCACTCTGGAGGGGTTTTTTTTTGTTTTGGTTTTTTTTTTCAGTAGAGAGATTCACACCTCTGATGAGTAATGAAGGTGATCCTGAACAAGTGGTGGAATTACATTCAACAGAGCCCGGGGTGGGGGTCCATATCTCATTGTTCTCTGACAGGGAAAATTAACTGGGATTTACTAATACACAGGGAATGTCCTTCCCCCATTCTCTCTCGCTCTCAAAGAAAAGGTCCGGGGGTAATCTCTTTCACCCGCCCCTCCTTTTTTTTTTTTTTTTTTAAATCCTCCCTTACCCATCTATTTCACCCCCCAAACACAAATGTCAGGTGTTTGTTATCAAGATGTAAAACACAAGTAGATAAAATCCCCATGTTTCATCCGTCTGTTGCTATATGTTGACATGCCAGAGGCTTCTATTGAAATATTGTTTTGTATTTCACTTGTTTTTGCTGGTTCCAGCCTCTTAAATGACTCATGATTGTTGCTTTTCTTTTGTTTTATATTGCGGAATAGCATTGAATTTGTGGACTGTTGGGCAGGTTGAGAAACAAGCTGATCTGATCAGAAGACCTCACCCTGGATGTAGTGGCTGCTATGTTGTTAAATTCTAATCTGTGCGTGCAAACACATCTTTTCACAACCCGTTTAAAGCAGCAGGCGCAGACAAAATGCCAAAATCTCACATGTTGATCAACGGTTAAAACCTCAGGGTCACGATGAGATAAACAGTTGATGCCTTGTCTGGACTGTAAATGTGAAACTAGGTAGAACTACAACAGAGAAGAAGGTCCCTGTTAATTCCAGAGGATGACCATCACGTTTTCCAAAGCCCGAGGTCAAATCTTCATGCATATTTTGTCCAACCAACAGTGTTAAACCCCCCAAAATTACAGGAAATAGAAAAGCAACACATACTCACACTTAAGAAGTTGATATTTCTCAGTCATCACTGGAGCTTTAACAGTCTGCTTAAAGAAATGTGATTTTTGTCTCTTTGAGATCAGGTATCACTGTTCTGCCCCCCCCCATCCTGCTCAAACAAAACTGCTGTCAAAGGTAATGACTTGCAGCAGCGGTGACACCACACCCACCGCCTGTGTGTCAGCTTACACTGTACCCTTATTCTAACACAGTGCCTGCGTGCGGTCGGTTACCCAGGTGCAAGGCATGCATCATGGACTGGGGCTGATACACTGACGTGACAGCTGTGGGTAGACCATGAGAGAAGTCTCGGCACTCGACTGGGTGGAATAAATTAACCCTTTAGGTCAGATTGATGCATTTTTTGGAGTAAATAAAGGGCACCCTTGCTGTGTAGCATTATTTCTTTGGTCCATACTGGATAAAGGCCTGTATATCTGCTCAAAAGTAGAACTTCACCTTTGTGTTCCTTAAGTGTATTGGTCCTAATTTAGTCCTGCTCCCCAGTCTGGGGACGCTAATACAGAAGGTTGTCTGTAGTGTAAAGTAGCTTGAGTTGGTGCAGACAAAAAAATATGGACTAAAACACTTTGCTCATGTGTATCCCGCAGCTAGTGTTGCACATCTACAGTACTTCCTGTTAACATAACCCAAAGCATGGAAATGTACTGCCAAAAGTGCACCAGTATATGCTTAAAAAATGGAAATAACAATGGCAAAATCAGTAAGTATGATGCAATCCATCATCCCATCACCATAGTTCTTACATTCCTGCAACACTCTCCTCCGTCCATTCATGTACAGACATTTGTTTTGTGTGGACATAAATATATCTGCTGGAACGAGTATTATTCAACTGACATGTCAAACAAGGGCATTTCTGAGTATCCCTGCTCTGGTACACGACAGCCAAAGGAAAGAAATTTAGAGGCACCGCCATGAGCACAGGAAATAAAGAGAGTGAGGTCTGAGTGAGTGTCAAAAGGATTAATAACTGTACTGGTCCGTGTGTCTGTGACCTGAGGTTTCAGGCCATGAAACGTGCATTTGTGTATCTGCTCAGCATGTAGGTGACCAAAAATATGGCTTGTAGCCACGTGTGCTGCCGTCCCAGTAGTGACTTTGAATAACTCCTCTGTAAACACATCCTGTCTGTTTCCTTATGCCCCCCCACCTCCATCCCCTTCACACCCTCCTTCCGGTCGCTGGCGGTCTGTCCCGTCCTCAGTGGCGGCTTCAGGAAATAAACAGTTGCCATGGCAGCAACAACAAAATGTTTCACACTTTTAACAGTAATCGCAGATATCATAATCACTACTGCTGCTGTTAATGATGCTAAGTAGTTGGGCATCGTTGTCTGGTTGTAAACACGCAGAGAGACACACTTCACACACCTATTTATAGGTGCAGATTGCATAAGCGCTTTTCAAACAACAGGGTGTTCTCACTTTGTCAGTATCAAACAGAGAAAAGCTGTAACTGACCAGATTATTTTTACACTTGTGCGCCCCTACTCCTTCTTGGCAAACGGTGTGTGGCCCAACGGGTTCCACAGCTTACAAAAATGTTGACGGCAGACGCTATTTTTGACCATCTGCTCTAAAAGGAGGGCATGTTTGAGTCACAGACGCTGTGGTGTGAGGCTGTGCCCGTGATGTGCCTGGCATGTGGAGGGAGAGGAGGGGGGGTGGCTCACCCGAGGGCCCAGCATCCTTCGTGTCGCCATGGACGCACACAGTGTGCGGCTGGTTTCACTAATGTGTGTTACATTAGCATGAAGGGTGACATGAGGGGAGGGACAGAGGGAGGGGGGGCTGATCCACCACATCTTGGACTGAGAAGAAGAGAGAACATATCCTTGTACTTGACTCATGGTGTAAACCTCATCCGCGAGATGAAATAGTCTGAGGTCAGAAGTGTCTCAACAAAAGTGTCTGTGTCTCAATCCACCTCTCTGTCTCCTCTTTCTGTCCTGTGTGTGTGTGTGTGTGTGTGTTATTTGTGAGTTAGGAATGTGAAACCTAATCTAGTCTGGCCGGGGGGGGGTTGGGCACGGTGGGTTTCTTTAGGAGAATTACCCTTATGTGTTGCCACTTCTCCGAGAGTTTACGACTTTGCTGGGACAAGCGAGTTTTGCTGCAACACAACTCTGTCAACAACTTTTATATTTACACTTTTTTTTCTCCTACTTCACCCTCAAAAAAAAAAAAAAACAACCCACTGCTAACATTATTTCATGTTGATATACTCTCCCTTTAGTATTTCCCAATATCTTAAGTCATTTTTATTGATTTTATTGATTCAAGGGGAACTTTTTTTCAAGATACAGAGGCGGAAATATTCTGCTTTCATTTCAGAATTACCCGAATATTTTCTGAATCATTTAATCAATAAAATTACAATAAGTGGTGAAAGATATCCATTTCAGTTTTCCAGAATCCAGTGTGACACCAGACTAAAAGATATTAAGTGATTATTGAAATAAGTCCTGATGCTGAGCACACTAACAGTCTGATGTTTGACTTCAGGTTGTGTCGGGTTGTTGTCTTGGCCTTCACACCTTCATTCACCTTTTACTATGACTTTGCTACTTCAAAAACCGATAGACCTATGATGCTTTTTGGCATTGTCGTTGCTGACTTTCATTCATCTTCTACTGGTGATCCATTTCCGGTTTGCAGGGGGTGCTGGAGCCAATCCCAGCTCACATTGGGTGAGGGCAGGGTCACCCTGGGCAGGTCGCCAGTCCATCGAACTGAACCCCCGACCTTCTTATTGTGGGGCTACAGCGCTATGTTGTTCACATATTTATTTATCTTTTTGCATCAGCTGAAATTTTGGAGCAAATCGAACATGCAAATTACCGGAGGCAGCGTATCCTCCGCCTTCTTAGTGTGGCATCGACAGACATTTCCTTTTGGAAGAGGGAGGTGGGGAAGATCATGTGAGCTGTAATTATATTTATGTTGGGTCCCATTCAATCTGTCACACTAAATTTTGCCTGACTTGTCATATTGTAAATCATTACAGCGGATTAAATGCTGGTTATGAACTCAAAAGGCCGGAGAAGGATTCCTTTTTTTGTCCTCATGATCGGTGTATTTGTTTGTTTCTGACAAGCTAGTTGTGATGATATTAGCTGTACAGTGTTTCTGGGATGTTTTCAATAAATTTTAATTGGGAGGAGAATGGGTAATGTCACCGGCGTTTGCTTTGAAGAAAACCCCTTTCAAAAGAGCGGGCAGCCTTCCAAGAGTGGAAGAATGCCTCTGACAGCCTTCATGTTTCACAAGCCGCCCTCTCCACTTTTTTTTTTCTCTCTTTTTGTTTTCTTATTTGTCTGGGATCAAAAATGCCGATTAGTGGCGATGGAAAGTTTCTGCCAAGTGGTTTCTTTTGTGCATGAGAAACAAAACAAAACAAAACAAAAAAAAAATCATCTCAATCAGCTGCTGAGTGCTGAAGCGGGAGACTGATAATCGAGTAATAGTCGATCACTTTAGATCACTTTACTGTCCAAACAGTGTTTGACTGTACTTTTGCTTGTCACAGTGAGATAATATTATCCGTAAATATCCTAATTATTAGTTCAGTCCCTGATTCATTAGTGAGTGACATGAATCGTTGCTCCCAAATCACTAAAAAGATTAGTTCAGAGTGAATGAACTTTTCATGCCGCTCGCACTTCCTCTGCTCTCAGACAACAATACTTGCGTTCAGCTTCATTTTCCCTCTCCCCTTCATGAATTTCGGGCCGTTAAAGTTGACTCACGGCAGGGGCTTGTCATGCGTGCTTTCTGCCACCTTGTACACAAGAACTGAGTGGTGGGGGGTTTTTTTGTTTTTTTTTTGCAAAAGCCTCACATGTCTGAGCAGTTGCTTGATTTGTCTACAAAATGGCTTGTTTGGAAAAGCCCTTATTGTTTTATCCCTCGATTTGTATGTGAATCACATCTACCTAAATAAAGCCTCAAAAATTTTCCTAATGTTCACTGCAGCAAAATCGCACTTCAGCCTTATTTATGCTCCCGTCTATACCTGCAGACATAATTTCACTCTTAATCTTTTATAGATGCTCTTAACTTGCTATATATTATGGATTTGAGCATGGCAGGAGTTCTAAGAGGGAAAGTATGAATTATTTGTGTCATTACTTTTGCTGCTGATAGGAAGTGTTTTGCATAATAAACAGCCAAGACAACAAGTGAAAAATTAATGAGCAATATTTTTCAAAGATATAGTTTATGTTGCATGCAGTGTGATGTTTGCTAAGGAGAGAAAAAAACACTATTCTCTTTGGAATGATTGCCAACCATCAATTTTCATAATGTCATTGTTCAGTCACTGAGTATTTGTTTCATTAATCTCCTCAGTTTATATTGTCATGTTAATTTACTCTACGAGAGCCTCGCTTCAGTCTGGATCTTTAAGAACGATGAGGATGAAAGCCAAGGAGGCGAAGCTCATATCAGTTGAGGAGGATCTTGGAGAAGAGTAGTCCACACTTAGCTGAACTCCCAAAGCTTCCTTTTTTAATATTTAGCTCCTGTCAGTTAAAATCAAAAAGTTTCTCACTTTCTGCTGTAAAGCTGAGAGAGAGAGAGAGAGAAGGGGAAACAGCTTCACGGGTGAAAGCCCTCGCACATGAATATTTAATGGTTGCATTTTAACCAGAGTCATAAAATCCAAGAGGATGTGGCTGAAAGGAGAGCAGTGAGGAGTGTGCAAAGTAGGCTACATTGTTTCTTTATAGTCTGAGCTGGATGCCTGAAAGTCATGTAACTCCTTTTTTTTTTTTGGCTGCATGGCGAATCAAATATGTGGATTGTGTCTGGTTAATTTAATGCTAGGGCCATGTTTGGTGGCTTGTTGCAGCTTGTTTTTGCAGGCTAAGCAACTTGTTCTACAGCAAGATGAAGAAATCTTGGACCTTACGGGGCGAAATTGAAAATGTTTCATTCTGACACTTCCTCAGTGTACTCAGGAAAATGGATTTGATTCACTTAATCCAGTTGACCAGATTCAGAGGCAACATCTATTCAATACACATCAATTTTAGCTTAATGGAGTTAGAGCCAAAAAGAAGAGGGGGGTGAAATCTGTGGATATTTAATATGCAACCTCTCCTTCTTCTCTTCCTTCTAGACTTGCCATGCATTTTTAAAATTCTGTTCAGCCCTCCGCTGAACCAGACTCACAGCAGACAGACACTGAGCTGATTGTTAAGTTTGATAAAGCTCTGTATTTGCGGATAGCGGGGTTATTTTTGTGTATGCAAGCTTTACTTTACCAAGGTAATCATTTGTCATCCAGTATTGAATCAAGTTAAATGGACTCATAAATTGCAATCACTTAACTCGGCCCAACTATTATGTTTGATATTGCTTTGCGGAAAAGGTCAGCTGGCAGTGGATCAGGTTCCAGCAACGCAGATAATTCAGTTGCCTTTTATGAGCCTTTTTAAGCTCCAGAAAAAAGCAGGGAGGCAAAGCGACCGTACAGTACTTAACAGCACAGGATACGCAGCAGCTACTGTTTGTGTTTTCTAACCTTAGATATGGTTAATGCAGTGTTTAAAGTGTGTGTGGTTGGCAGGTTGCAGATAAACCACAGTGGATGCCCTTAAGGAAAACACAATAAAAGGCTTCCCCCCTCTGAAAGGTCCAAAGTGCAGTTGTCCACCCTGCGCAGCAACAATGGAGCAGTTGTGCAAACGGAGTCATCAGCGGTGCTGGCAAGCCTGGCAAACCAGCTTATCAGGAGGCAGGGTGTACTGAGCAGCAGCGGGCGGGGGGCGGGGGGCGGTGGTGGTGAGGAAGTTAGAGTGCAAGTGTGTGTGTGTGAGACTTTGTGTTTAGTGGCACACAACCTCTTAGTTCATTTAGAAGCTGGGTGCAGGGACACAGCTGGGGGTGAGGGGGGGTGGTTGGTTATTCCTCTATGCATGATACCTTTGTGTTCATATTAGTATATTGGTATGTTATCATTTAGAAGCTGCTGACCGACCTCAGTGTCGGAATTCTTACCCAAAACTTTCTCTGAGTGTCAAATCCAAAGGCTGGGAGACTCAGTCTGAAATCAATAACACAATAATAAAAAGAACATTCTCCAATGAATTGAATTGCACAGCGATGGCACAATAATATCAAGTCACCTCAACACTATTCCATCACAGCTAACAATTCTGAGCAACACTGGTTCATGTTCTCTTCGTACAATCAACTTTTTTTTTTTTTTTTCACAAAAATGAAAAAAGAAATGCTCATCAAGGTTACATAGTCACATTATGGCTTGTTCAGTCTAATCAATTGTCCACATCCACAATATATCTGATTTAGTGTCATAGTAAAAAGAGAGAAATGGATAAATAGCCACCTTCGAGAGCTGGAAGCCTGTAAAGTTTGATATGATTTACATCGAGGGACAGACCATTTACTCGACTCGCTTTGCTTGTGAAGTAAGATTTGGCAGAAGGGGCTCTGCTCTTTGAAGAAGCTCTCAAAGAATCCCAGCAGCAAGAAAAAAATCTGCCGGAGAGCTAATCCCCTGTGAGCATTTGCATAAAGTTAAATCTGAGGTAAACAATGCCAGAATTTTACCATGAGGAGGAGGCTGGGACAGAAGAGCTGAGGACATAAGTCGAATAATTGCCCTGTTCGACGGGGAAATCATCAGCAGGCACTTTGATGATTGATTTAGAGAGATTTTTCAAATAAAGTTTTGAAACCTGTTTTAAGCTTTATAACTGTTGTTGTCATGACAGAGTAAACTGAATATATTTTGATTTGGAGTGTTGGGTGGATAAAGGAATTCTGGAAAAAATGTGGCAAGCCAAACGTTTATTTAATTAATAAAGATGATTGAAATAGTTGGATCCCCATAGTGACAAGTGGCCCACACCTGCGTGGATATGACTGGACAATGCCAGTGTGTGAATGAAGCAGACATCCTGTCTGTTAGCATCTTTCCATTGGAGTCTCCTATAGAAACTGTAGCTCCTCTTGATGGGGGGATGTAAAGATGGATTTTCAGCAGTATATTCCTTCTACTCGGATCACTTAGAGTTATACTGAGCAGATGTTAACTGGCTCCAGTGATAATCACAGTGAGGATCATTATTATTGACATTATTTTGCCTATCGCAGTAATATACTTCCCGCTCTCTCCATAAAAACTATAAAAACCAAATGCTTGTCTCTGGCGTTGGAGTGACGATGACAAGCGGCGCAGTTTGTTGGTGGCAGACTTGGTTTTTTTTGTTTTGGGTTTTCTTTTTTTTCCTTTCCTCAGAGTTGTTTTGAGGTGTTGGAGGAATGTGTTGTGTGCTCAGAGAGTCTACTCACTTGCAAGATAGTCTGTAGTGCTTTCACAGCATTTCCTTTGGGACACAACACTTGGGGGGGAAAAAAGGGGAAGTCTCAAGGTGCCTGTGTTAGGCTTTAGATGTGACTCAGGGTTGGTAAATATTTAGAGAGCAAACATTTTGATACCAGCAGGGATTATAGTAGAGGGAAACATGTTTTTCTAAGAATGTAAATGTCAGCGTATTGCAACGCATAATGCTACAATCTTTTTCTTTTTTTTTATTACCAATCTTCTAAAAACAGCAGTTTAGAAACTCAAAGCCCGCAGAGGAAATCAGATTGTTTTTCCAAGTCCAGCTTATTTTGATGTCGCTCGCTCACTGAAACTCATTCTATTTGTTCAAAAAGCCATCCAATTCATCAGCAGGGATTGTTGCCGCCCACAAACAACCAACATATTTGTTCTGCTGCTTCACCTTGTTGACTTTGTAGAGGGAAGGTGCCAAAGGTGGATGTTAAACATGTCAAGTGCTATCTGCCTCATTTACTTGGCCACTGAATATTCATGGGCCTTGATACTGGTGTCAGCCTTCAGCCAGCCGTGCAGAGAACCAGTGGCTGCCTCCACAGTCGCTGTGCACAGTCGTCAAACAAGGTTGATCCCTCGACATGCAACTCCATCCATCCGCGTGTCTAGCCGCGGATCCTCTTTCACGTCACATTTGTGTTTGTTTTCAAATAAGGCGGCGGCTTCGCCTGGAGCTGACACTTGTTTCCTGTTCCAATTTGCGCGGCATTGGAGGGGTGCTGTGTCGCTTGGCGCTCAGAAGCACTCTGGGACAAGCCAATGAAGGCACCCTGTGAAGACGAGAAGGGGGAGGGAGGGAGGAGATCGGGTATAACCCCATGTTCTGTAGTCATGCCCATTTACTCCCCCTGACACCTCCGGGGATGTGCTCTGACCTCTGCAGGGATCTTGCTCCCTCTTTACTCGCACTCATGCGTTTCCTCTCTGCTCCAAGGAAACCGCACCAAATTCCTTGTGCATTACAAGAGCTTTTGGGAGGCCCCAGGTCGTAGCTCGGCCTCGTCTACACTGCCGTGACTGTTTGGCAGCACCACCAATATTGCGGTGTGGGGTCAGACTCACTTAGTACGGCAGCGGAGATTGCAGCGGTTGTCTCATTAAATATACGTTTCCTGTGTTAACATGAAAAGCTCATGCTCTTTGTAGTTCCTTGCCTCAGATGAAAGGCACCCTCTACAGGCTGCACTCCTTCAGAGCTTGACGGTGTCAACATGGTTAACACTGGAGATTAATAATTTGCAGGGTGTTGCAATGAGATTTGGGCAGTGGTGGAAGAAGAATTCAGACCACAGTGTTAAAATCCCTCATTACAAGGTGGACAAATTCTGCTTTCAAAACCTGACTTTGGTCCAGCGGGCTAATGTAGCTGATGTGAGTATTATTTGTTCGTTTCAGGACATACACAATTACCAAGGGAAATAATATTTTTACTTCACTGGATTTATGTGACCGATAAATATCTGACATTCTTTTACTTTTCACGTTTTTTAAGATGCTACTCGGATCATTTTATTTGAATATAATAATATAGATAGAACGGAGTCTTTCTACCCCGTGGTCTTACTTAAGTAGAAGTCAGTCTACTTTGTCTGCCACTGAGTAAATGAATGAATTTTTTTGGCCTTTTGACAAAAGCCATGTTGGCCAACAGTTAAACAGCCTCTGGGGTCAACATTAATACTTAACGCTCGCAGTCATGCCTCTGTCCACCTGATGAATGGAAGCATATGCAACCACCTACTGGAGGAAGTATCTATCCCTGTATATGAACTATTAATGATCCATTCATTGAAAACCATCAAAATGCAGCACTAGGACTTTGTTAGGTACATCCAAGTTGTGGATTTTGTTGAGTTGGAGCAGATAAAGCCTGAGTGCAGCCCCTTTATCCTGGTACATGAGATCTTAGCTGAGGCAGAGGGAATTTCATCTCCCGTCATCTTCTCGTTGATTACTATTGATTGGTCAGGCTGAATTGGCCTCTTGAATGGAAGTTGCATCAAATAATCCCTCATTCTTGTTTCCCAAACCCATTGAGAGGGCTGGAGAGCAAGTTGAAACATTTCCTGCAGGGTCAGAAAAAGAAGAGCTTTCTGTCCTCTGTGCTTTACCTCTTAATGAGACCTGGGGAAAGTTGACCCACCGAGTAATTGTGACACACAGAGCCAAGGGGAAGTGGAAGTGTTGCCCAGCCCCCTTTTCACAGTGGTGGTTTAAGAAAAAAAAAAAAAAAAAGCAAAGACAAAAACTCACTGCACCTGTGGTTTCTATCGAAATGAATCTTTTCCCGAACAAAACAAGGAATTCACTGCAGTTTGGAAAGATCCCCCCGTGGTGCACAGATGACACAGTCTGCTGTGCCGTTGCTGCTGCCGCCGCCGCCGCCACTGCTGCTGCTGCTGCTGCCGGTTGGGTTTCGATGGGGGCAGCTCGAGTGTAGTGATGAAATGGAAAAGTTCCACTGCAGTGAACACTTGCACGTAGAATGTAATTGGAGATTGCCACTGAAGAACTCTCCACGATGCACTTTCAATTCTGCTCCACAGAGAGATGGACCACAAAGTTTAGATTATGTTTGCCGTTAACCAAGCGCCTGCTTTAGTCAAGCGAAAATGAGATCCTGTTCAAACAAAGAAGGATTAAAAAAAAAATCTATTAAACCAAAGAAAAAAGCACTGGCATCATTTGAATCTGATTCAATCGCAAATTTTCTCAGCCATGGTATTTTAAGGACACAAGAACACGCACAGAAGTCAGCACAAATAGTTTCTGGCATCCTATTCTTAATTTATGAGACCTGAGTGTTGTGTATGAAGTGACTGATAGCTTACAGATTGCTCGGGATCCCCACATTAAGGCGGTGTTGCCGATCATTTGGAGAACAGGTGTTTGAAGCTCATGTTAACCTTGTTTAATTAAGGAAAGACTTCAGATTGGTGCTTCTTTAGCCACTTCATGGCTGATTTGACACCAGAGGATCGGCACATGTTCAAGGGAAAGCAGATGAATGATTGATAAGAGAAGTAAAGCTGCTTCGAGTCCTTCTCCGAGGACATTAATAATGAAGGATGCCTTAGTGGCATATGGAAGACAAGAGATTTAATCACCTCCTGGATCATTTTGCTTTGTATTTTCACTTTTCACTTTTTCACTTTTTTTTAAACGTTTTTAGTAATTGATAATTTTATTCATTTTGTGTTTATTGTTTTGATTTTATTATTACTGTAATAATCCTTGAAATTGTTGTTCTTCTCCAGTAATAGCCAATCAAAATAAATAAATAAAAATCTATCATTTGTTTAATTTTGGATGATCTTCTCAAAAATCTTCACTCAGTTGTCTCTAGTTGTCTTAACTACCAGCTTAGGGGCCAGATCTGGCCCATTAAGCTATTTAATCAGGTCCCCTAAATGTTGGAGGATGTATTGTTAAATTAATAGTTTGACATTTTGGGAAATGTGATGGGTCAGATGAGATGTCTGCCTGTAAAATCTGAAGCTTAAAGGCCAGAAATGACAATTTGTCATTTTTACACTTATGTTTTCATATGGATTAGACAAAGATATAATGGATTAAGTGACCTTCTGAGGGAAATGGTAGGTGGATTTTATTACTGTTGGACAGAGCTGGGCTGGCTGTTTCCCCCCTGTTTAGGTCCAGTATTTGTGCTAAGCTAAGCTAACTGGATGCTTCCCATGTAACTGACAGTTGATGGATGATTACTCTCCTGTCTTTTATTCAGTTTTACTTATCAATATAATACTACTTGACACTTGCAGTATTTTTAATGATTAATTTGAGTCTCAGACATCAACAGCATCACCGAAGCCTTCCACTTCAAGAGCAACTCACTTCCCTCCACAAGGTTGTGCTCATGGTGATGTTCAAAGCTCGACTGTTCACTTTTGAGTTGTGATTGCCAGAGGTGCCAAAACACATAAAAGATGTTGGAAGAGGGAAAAGGAAGACAAGGAGATGTGTTTTGGCAGTGTTGTTGCTCTGTGAAGCTCCCTCTCCTGTCGGTGGTGTAGCTCCTGCTGCTGCGGTGTGTGTGTGTGTCAGGCTCCATGTCATCCTGCCATTGTTCAGGCCAGAGATCAGCACAGACTCCCATTGTTCCGCACGCTGATCTGCAGCTGCAGCCTGTTCTGCCCAGTATCTCTGCACTTCGTCATGTTTGTAAAATAGAGTGTCATCTCTCAGAGATGATAAGGAGGTCGCTGTGGGCTCTGCGACTTCTGCTCTCTCTTTATGGTTTGGAAGCTACGACAACATTGAATCTTCAAACTTGCAGTGATAAGTTGAGACTTTCATGTTATTTGGACTTGAAGTGCCACTGTGGCCAAAAATTTCTCCGAACTGCCACAGAGCGGATGCAGAAGTTTCTCCTCTTCCGCTCTGACAGACCAACAACAAAGGAAGACTTGCCTCAGAGTGGATCCGAGTAGTTCCTCCCTTCCCCTCTTTAAATGGAGGAACATGTTGACATGGTCCTAGTCACAAGCTCGCTCGTTTGTGGAGGAGTGGAGTGGCGGAGGATTCCACTGGCTCGTGGGAAAGCAATCTGGCTGAAAAGATGTCCTGACGTTTGTTTTCTAAACAGCACTTGTCTGGCTGCATGTTAAGGGACCGCAAGGATCTTTGGCTTTTCAGTGGATTTTTCTGTTGTATGGCGTTGTTGATGTAGGCTGACTTTTCCTCTGTAAGCTGTTTGTATTTGCTTCTTTTGATGTGGTTTTACTTTGTGTGGTACCTAACTAAACGCTTTCACTTTGCCACTCCATCTCTTCAGCCCAGCCAGCCCGTGTGTCCCAATTCAATGGCAGCACAGCGTGGCTCCTCGCTAGCCCACATAAAGTAACCTTTAGTTCAGAGGGAAAAATCATTTCTCTCCATAAGACATTCACACTTATGCCACATTCACCTCTTGACCTTGGCCATATTCTCTTAGACACTGCAGTCATGAAGCGCTTTCATGTTGAGCGAAATAAAAGATGAACATTTGCATTTCATTCTTGCATTTCAGAGCTGTGCTGCATGTCACTAGCTTGACAAGAAAAGTTGCAATCTGAAGGCACAGTGTAACCACAGATTGTGATGAAGGAGTGATTTATGCTGTCCAAGGTTATGGAGAAGAAAGTCCATTGATAGTTTTGTGTGACTGGCGATGGAAATGAAACTTGAGGAAGCTGTTCTATCAGTGATAAAATACACATCTTTTTCTTTGGCAAGAGGTCAAACAGGCAAGCTTGTACATAAACTTAGGAGAAAAGAGAAGTTTACTATAATTACCAAGAACCATTTCCCTCTTATCACAGCATTATTAAGTTTTGTTGCATGGACTGCTAAAGGCAAACTATAAGCTTTCTCTTTGTGAAATCAACCTGCATTGATTGTTTGATTTTTTTTTTTTTTTTTTTTTTTTGACATGTTATAACAATAAAGTTGCTCTTCTGTATTGGGCAGCTTTATTTCCATTTCATGTCTTGATTTCATCTTCAGTTGCTTTTCTATCAGTGAATGAATACTGACTCTTTTAACTGACAATTTGGTCTCCCTCCCCTCCACTTCTGGGCCTGTTGTATGTTCTTTTATGTGCACTTGTTAGTCTACGGTTTTATGTCTGCCATTGAGTGTTTTTGTTGTTGTTGAATTGAAGCTTACGCTGAGATCTGTGGACTAAAACAGCAAATTCAAGCAAAACAATGAGCTTAAAGAAAGTAAAACGCTTGGAAGAGCCGATGGGGGAGCTGTGGACTCGACAGTTGCTTCTGCCACCTTTTTAGATTTCAGATATAAAATATTTATCAGTGGCAGCTCTAAATTCAAAGGAGCAGTATGAAGTTGCTGCTTTCAGTTTATGCTGCTACAAAACATTCAAGCGCTGACATTTTTGTACACTAATTGCAAAAGCATCTCACTCTGCTTGTTTTGAACATTTTGAACACGGTGAATTTGTATGTACTTTGTATGGAATTTACACAAAGCCTGTGTGTTTATTTTGGATAAGTTGGTATGAGATCATTATTTGACTGAATTCTTCATTCATCCGCGTTTGATGTGAGTGCCTAAGAACATACGGCTCTGGTGTGTATAATGGCCTGTCAGGTTCTGATGTTTTGCTCCAATAAACCGCCAGACATTTCTCAGCCAGCATTGCCTTTCGCTATGACACATGAAGCGACCACAGATGAGAATCACCTGTCTGTGGTGAGCCCCCGGAAGCAAAGCCCATCTTCTTTCAAGGCGGGCTGTCACCGTAGCCATTAAGACTAATAGCAGCAGCCTGTGATAAGCACTGTTAGCTGAATTCATGACCCGAGTGGCCAGAGCGCCAAGACCATTTCCACTTGTGTGTTTTTCTGCTGATGTGTTTAATTTTTATCCTGTCCGGTGCTGTGACACAAGTGGGAATCCAGAAAGAGAGGGGGAGATAAAAAAGGAGTGATGGAGCCAGGGTGAAATATTGATCGGTACAATCCAGAGTGAAAGCACTGCAACAACTGAGGTTCATTCTGCTCGCTGGTATGACGCAAATATAATCCCTTATATGGCGTTGATTGCACAATCCATCCTCTTATTTTGGTGGGGCTTTTAATCAAGCCCAGTGATGTAAAGATCACAAGCTATGTTTCCAATATTCCTATTAACGTGAATTTTATAAGAAGAAATGGCCAAACTGATGTGCATTAGGAATTTTCTTAACAAGATCATTCCAAAACAAAAAAATGTACACCTGCAGTCCAGGCTGTGGAGATTTTTTTTTTTTTATTATTATTTTTTTACTGCCTCAGAACAATGGAGGTTATTGAGGTGTTTAATTTTAAGGCAAAGCGTCCTCCAAGAAACACTGCGTCAGAATAATTCACACATCCACACTCAAAGTACCTCCTACTAAATCTTTCTAATTGCCAAACGAAACATTTCAGGGAGCCACGGGAACGTGCACCTTTTGCACATTCCTGTTCATTACTGTTCAGCATGTGTTTAGTAAATAAAGCCGTGATGTGTCTTTTGCTAAAGCTTCCAGCTGCAGAGGAAGTTTTCTGCTAATCCGGTTGAACATGAGCGACTGGATCTGCCGTGTTATGACATAAAGCATCCTTCAAACCATATCTCCCAGTAAGGACAAACCAGATATTGGTAAAGCATCAGCTTCTCGTTACCCCCCCCCCCCCCCCCCCCCCCCCCCACACACACACACACACACACACACTCTGCCACCACATGGCTGGTATCGGCCGATTTCCTGGAGATCAGTGGAGGATGCCGTCAGAGCACTTGTGCTCCTCTTTCTACCTCTCATTCGCTCTGCTGTGAGTGGCTCGCTTAATGCATTGTAATGGTTGACCATTATTTACGCAGGGGATAAACAAAGAGAAGCGAGGAATTGATGGAGTAATCCACTCTTGCAGTCATTAGGCATTGAGATGGAGGAGCTGGTGGAAGCAGCCTCCTCCTTATGCCTCTCGAGTCGAGCAGCTAATGGAAATGGGACTCATTAAGACACCTTATACTCCGACGCACCCAAGATCATGAGCAATTGCTAATTGATTGTCGTTAGCGCTCTCGCAATGAGACGCTCTGCCTGTTTTCTCATTTGTTATGAACGGCTTTGTTTTCTTCCCCCATCTCTTTCACTTCATTATTGATGTTGCTGTTTTTCTTTCTCCTCTCCTGTTTGTCTCGAGAGTCTTCTGCAACTGAGTCATTTTTACGCTATTATACCTGGTTAGCTGCTACAACTGCAATCCTGAGGAATCCCACATGGACAACTCTGCATCAGATCTAAAGTACTTCTCAGAAAAAGAGGTAGTATTGTCGGAAAAATCACAATTCTAGATTCATTAATGAATGTATGCGCACAAAGCATGCATGCCATATGCAGGAGTAAGAGGGTGGTTGTAGGAAATGTGCTTCAGCCTCATGGTCATGGTTGAATAGCAGGGTGAGGCAGGTCTCCCTGTGATGCTTCGCTTATTGGCTCTGGAAATTCCTTCCTCTTTCCTCTGGAACCAGCAGACTGTGTTCATCTCAGCCTTTAATCATTTTTCCCTCCCAATAGTAATGTGCTCTTTTTCCCTCCCTGGATTCCTCTGTGTATATGTCCGTTCCCCGTCCTTCTTCCCTCTCATTGCTTTTTCTTTTTACCCTTATTATGAGAGGGAGGAAGAAACGAAAAGGGAAGGAAGATGAAGAAAGGGGCTAAAAATGCAAATACAGCTCCGTGGATCTTTCTTGTGACAGATCAGGCCTCATTACACCCACCTCTCCTTTGCGGCTGGCTAGAATACCTGCCCTCTCTTTCTCTGTCTAGCTTGTCTCCATTATACTACAAAGTCTTTCACTTCTAGTAAATCTTCCTCTGTTCCCCAGCCAACTAAACAGTGAGAACAGCCAGGTGACCAAAGAGGAATCTCTGGCTGCGGGGCATGTGATTTGCTTTGCAGATGTAGCAGGACAGGGCAGGAGAAGGCAAGAGGCATCATTTTAATGTCTCTGGTCAGACGGTGCAGCATTTCTTTGCTCTAGCGCTCTGCCAGCTGCCTACACCTCTATCTCTGGCTCCCTTGTGGGAGTTGCTACCACCTTCTCACTCTGATAGGCAAAGACTGGAAACAAAGGAAGAAAAATACAGGCGCCCTCTTGGGCTGCTCTCACTTTTGAAGCAAGATATAATGTAGAGAGAGAGGAGGAGGAGAAATAATATTGAAGCCATCAGTTCATGTAAGACTCACATAAGCATCGGTTCAGGGTTTTTGAGCTCAAAAAAAAAAAACTAAACAAAACCCATAGATATTCAACCTAGCCTTTTTTTGTAATGGCTTCGGCCATCATCTCTGTGAGTACTGATTCGAGTGAGAGAGAGCTTATTTCCACATACTTAACAATTTTTTAATCAATTGATATAGCCTAATAATACCTGCAGTTTGAAGCTGTTTAACTGACTATCAATTCTAGCCACCGGCACTGCATATTTTTTGATCCAAGGAAAACCTTATTTTCTGGGTCTTACCAGGCTTTTTTTAAAAACAAATTTCAGTGAATATTTGGAAGAAATACCTGCCTAAACTATATGCCACAGACAACTGATCCTGGAGGGCAAACACGTTGGGAAGTAATGCGCAGCAGGAAGTAAATTACCTGCATTTGCATAAATAAGACACATAATTGGTAGTTAGTGTGATGCTGATCTGGTAGCGCACAACAACATGTTATACCGCTGCTCTGTTCTGCACTAAAGTGCGGTTGCCTGTGTGTGTTGTATAGGTTATGTGAATGCGCGTGTGTGTGAGGCTCCACATAATTACCGCAGCCGTGTTTAACTAGGTGCTGGCATTTTGTGTTAATCAGTAGAGAGTGAAGACTGGGGGGAGCTAACTGTGCCGGTGTCTCATGCTCTCTAAATGTATCACGCTAAAAACCATTATCTCTAAACCTGTAATCATCACAAGAGCGCTTTATTCACTGCAGTTGCACACAACATGTTTACGGCCCCATCCCACTACAACAACATGTGACTCCACCTAATGTAATCACTCCATATAGATGTCCCCCCCCCCGAGACCAGCCGCACTTGTGACCGGGAAAATACGCAGTTAACCCAAACGCCAGTCAATACAGCACATACTTTTTGTCCAGCCATATATCCTTATTACTGTAAATGTCTAGATTAGGATAAGACTCGACGAAAGGCTTGAAATGTGTTTCCTTTCACACCCAGTGGTCATGTTCTTAAATCCCACAATCTGGTGCTTTGTGGGTCAAAAGACATCTATGTTAAAACCTAGTTGATTTGTCTGTTTTCGTAGCGAAAGCATAACTACAGGTTACATATAACAGCTGTTTCCATAGTATTCCAATGGCAGTATTTCCATGTGTGCTTTACTTTGAAATTTACAGTCAATGAGTCATCGAAATAATAATTAGTATAGTGAAATGAGTCATTAGTTACAACCCTACTAAACATGCCTTTCGAAAGATTGATGAGTTATCAACTATTTAATTTAATTTTGCTAAAATAACCCAATTAAAGTGTGAGTGCTTGACAGTGGAAGTCTGAGCATCGCTCAATAAATTAGTCAATAATCATATTATTAGTGTATATGTAAACAGACTGACTGTAAGGCGAGATGATTACTGCACTGAGCTGTTTTCATCTTCAAATGGAAGCCTGCCTCTCCGCTGAAAATCACTACAAATGGCGACATTGTCATTCCTAGGTTTGCCGTTGCAGCACTCCTCCTTTTGACTTCAAGTGCCTCTGTTGGGTGTCTTTTGAAAAGCAGAAGCGTATCTCGGTTGATCTTGCATGTCTTGAGCATATCAACAACAGGAAGCAGCCTGAAGGAGGAGTTGTGATTTCTGTGCCAAGGTAGCACCAAGTGGAAGTGGAGCACTATTGAGGGAGCTGAATAGCAGGTCAAAAGTTTCAGAGCTGGTATTTACATAATGGTAAGACACATTTTTCACAGTTAACTGGCTGCTTTGTGGTTAAAATGTAGTAAAAATCTGAAAACTTTGTAAGACAGTTTGGAGGTCATCTTAATTTCTTTGAAGACGTTTAATCCTGTTCTAATTATTTTCACTCATCATATTCATCAGCTCAAAGTGCTGCATGGTTATGTTTCTGAACTTCCACCACATTGTTTCCCTTTTCTCACAGAGGCCATAAAACCATTTAAATCCTTTTCCGGCACCATTTGTTCTCATAATTCATGTCCATGTGTATTCAGAACCTACTGTATTTACCAGTTAAAATGCAAATGTAGCCCACTGGGAATAATAGCCCCTGAGTGCTGGCTGGGTGCATGTAGCGCTTGGGGTTCTCAAGAGCTTTCCCCAAAGTGTTGAGAACGGAGCCAGGTGATGGTCCCCACCCCCCGTCCCAAGGGTGCCTCTCTCCTGCCATTGTCCAGGCTTTGCAGTTCGCGTCCAGTTCCCACCGCCCGCCTGAGTCACCAGAAGGCCGCACGGTCACTTTGTACAGGATGACATGCTCCTCATGCAGTTTAGTAAAAGCCAATGTTGACAGGGGCGGAATTAGCTTGTCCAGCTGCGGTGGCTGCAGCGACAGTCAGGATTTTGACTCCATGAGGATCCAATTAAACCTGGGAGGGCCTCTCTGATGGAATAATAACAATGATAAATGCACTTCTGCAGCCAGCTTAAAAGGAGCAGGGAGAAATGTTTTCTTGTGCTGGCCTGTCCTGACACAACTTTTTCCAGGATCCTGCAGAATCAGGAGGTTTAAAATCTCAACCTTGTGAATGTTTGTGTTGTCTAGGAGGAGCCTGGTGTCGTCTTTTAAACATTCTGATGACCTGGCTTTGTGACACATTAAAACCTCTCTGCATGTGCTTTAAATTGGCTCGGGGATGCAGTGACTTCCAGCCAAAAGCATATCTGTGTGTGTGTGTGTGTGTGTGTGTGTGTGTGTGTGTGTATGTGTGTGCGTGCACTCAAGTTGCGTGCATGATTAGAGAAGATGTGTGTGTGTGAATATTACATGGACGGATTTATGCATGTGTGTGTTTATCATTTTATCAGTTGATAATCTGTAGTTCAAGTCAACATTGAGAGCTATCCACCAGTTCCAGCTTCTCAAGTTTGAAGATTTGCTGCTTTTTTTGTTTTGTTTTGTTTTGTTTTGTTTTGCATGTTTGTAAATTCAACGCTGAGCAGCTTACGGTATTTCTCAGACAAACAAAGTTTTTTTTCACATAGACTCAAATCTTTTATGGTTTGTAAAACTCCCTGTTTGGCATTTACTCTGTGTTGGGGAAGATTTACAGTCACTTTAGACTCAAAGTGTATTTTCCTCTCTCAGGTAGTAATTCAGAGAAAAACTCCTTTAATTAGATAACAAGTGTCTGAATTTCAGATTTGCACTTTACCAAATGTTTATCAATTACTGCTTGTGGTTTCATACTGCCAGTCAGTCTTTGTTTGGGCGCTCGAGCCTCCTCCTCACCACGCTGCAGAGCTGTGTTATTGTACTTAAACAAATCAATTCTGTTGCAGTTGAGCTTTTTTTTTTTTTTTTTTTTTCCCCTCCATCCCCCGTCATTATGAACTGTTTGCAGTGCAGAGCACATTGATTTTTCACAGCCCTGGAAAAGCTGTTGATGAATAGCACAGAGGTATCTGGGGAGAATCTGGCTTTAAAAAGGAGGCACCCAGCGTCATACCCCTCCTCCGCCTTCTCCTCCCAAACCCGTTCAGTCCCCAGCTCTCATCCACTCTCTCGTTTGAGAAAACAACACTTCCAACAGGAGAGAAATTCTGCCTTGAAAAAAAAAAAAAAAACTGATTAAAAAAGCGAAAAGGGGCACAGGGACTGCTTTCTCCCACTGAATATGAAAATACACCTTGTGGTAATACAGTTTTTATATTTGAAGCATTAGCCTTGTCCTGTCAACCAAAGCATGAGCGCAGGAGAAGCTAGAGGAGTTCTGGTCGGGGACGGAAATGGCCAGCATGCTTTGTGTCATAACCTGAAAACTGGGAAAAAATGATTCTCCAGCAGGATACAGTTCCAAACTTTAAGATATGGATGATAGAGGAAGATGGAGGGGGTGGGAAAAATTCTATTTGTTACATACATACACTTACGCCTCACATGCTTTCACAAAGCTAGAGCAAACAGCCTCAAGGACTTTTATTCTTTCTCTATCATCCCATTCAGCTCCCTGGAATTTCATAGTAAAACATTTGAGAAGTGGGGGGGGGGGGGGGGCTGGCTGATGCCCTCCGATGTTTCCTTTGACTCCATGAAAATTTCTGTCAAGTACTTTGAGCAAAAGAGGGAGGGTTAGAAGAAAAAAAATCTGTGGAGGACAGGGATAAAGAAAAGGGCCGGAGTAGTTTGTTTTTGCTCTTTAACTGGCGAGGCAGCTGGCTACCTTAAAAGAAAACTATCTTGAAGCGCTACCTTAACC
Organism: Remorina albescens; assembly: GCA_034769265.1. Lineage (NCBI taxonomy): Eukaryota > Metazoa > Chordata > Actinopteri > Carangiformes > Echeneidae > Remorina > Remorina albescens. Next base: position 6,422,383 of record CM068480.1, read on the forward strand.
TTGACCCTTCATTCAAAGACATGTTAAGGGCTCAATGACCCTCACCTGAATATTTTTCAACATCTGACTTCTTTCTTTACAGCTGAGGTCTCGTAGTACTACTAATAGTACTACACAATAAATACTCCTTCCTTCAGTCATTTAGGTAGTGATTTGTTACCAATTTAACACTTACTCTGTTGTGAAAAGGAAAACAAATACTATAATCCAGCCAATAGTAATTATGCTCATAATTATGATTAGCTCATTTGGAAACATTAAGTTTGATGAAAATGGATAAGATTTTAGTCCATTACATTTTATGTTATTCTATCAAGGCTTTAACTTTTATATAATTACAATGTTTTGAGCTTGTGGTTATTCTGAAGGCTGTGAATGTTTCTGGGTGTGCACACAAGCCCTGCCAGCGGAGCTAAGTGCTCAACGATAGTGAAGGCCTCTCTTAATCGGCTTATCGCTCAATCAGGAATCACTTGTGAATGTGCCATGACACTTTGTGATGTTTATGAAGCCATACTGATGATGTGGAGTATCTGCTGCTTTTTTTTTTTTTTTTTTTTTTAACTTCCAAAGGGGAGTTGCCTGTCATGGGCATGAGAGCATGAAGGAGCTAAATCATGCAGGGAAAAGGGTGCATCACGATCAGCAAGGCGCAGATGGAAGCCATTCATTGCCCAGAGGAATCAGCGAGAAGTGAATTCATTGATTGGGCTTGATTTTCAGGGAGAAAAATGCAAATGCAGTGATTCAGTGTTTGGAGATTGGTGGATAATAAAGCGATGATTCATGTATTTTTCTTTTCCTCTTCTGATTTTTCTCAGGGGCTGAAGAGGTGAGGTGCTGGGGTATTTCTCCTCCTGGTGTGTGAATGGGTTGGGGGGTCTTTCGTGGTGAAGAATCAAGGATTGAAGTCAACACAGGTGAGTGTTATTTATATTTATATATGTTTGGACACACTTTCTCATTCAAATGAAAAAGACAATGTGTCCAAACTTTTGACTGGTAGTGTATCTATATGGTGGAACGTATGGAGCCAAGCAGATCTCAGGGGTAAAATATGTTTCTGCCTCACAAGTTAGAGATTGATGCTCTCAAATTTGACTTTGAAGAGAGAAAATGAACGTTCAATTGGTTGTGTATTGTGAGGACGCCAGCAACAAACTGGCAGTAGTGTTTTGGTCTTGCCGATCATACAAATAGGTGGTACTTCATGTGGTACTTCATTCTCATACCATTAAGGAATGACATCCACTACATTTGTCCTCATTTATGCCACGCGCTACATCTGGCTGCAGTTATTTACATTTGCAATCCACTGTGTGTCACTGCGTACAGTATGTGAGTTAAAGACATGCAGCAAAATGGAATTCACTTTCATGTTTGGAGAACTCTGCTGTTGTGCAATAGCGAGCCATTTTGTTCTCGGTTGAATGATCTGTAAGGAAAAGGGAGTCAGAAATGGAGGAAGAAATCACACCCTGTTAGTTCTTTTTTTTTTATGTACCCTACAAGGGAGAAATAATCTTTCAACTTTACACAGGACTTGATGGTTCCAACATCTTTTGCAAAAAACGTATGGCATTAGTTAATGAGCTTGGTACGTGATGGGTAATTGATTGCTAGCTAGCTCTGAGAACATCAATATCCCCTTCTAGTTTTACAATCCTCAGAACAAAATGTCCCTGGGAAGTAAAATCTGAAGCATGGAAAGCTAATGTGAGTGACGAGCAATAAATCAGACATCTCAGTTTGTTTTGCAACAGCTCCAACTAAGTTGTTTATCTTCATGCGTTATAAATTTGAGAGCATAAATGACTAATTTGTGGACAAGAAGAAAATAGTTTAAGGGTATAAATCCAATGTGAATAAATTCATGGTTTTTTTTTAGTTCCCAGGGCTTCCCAGGCTCTGTGAAGACACACTTCCTAATTAGTGGAGATGTCACTTTGTCTGAAATATTTCCGGAAAAAATGTTATGTCACAGCTGGAATTAAACAAAGCTTGTTACTGGAAACTAGATATCAGCCTGCCCTGTCACCGTGGTGATTTAAAGACCACAACTTTGTTTGCTTGGACATGCTCTGTGCTCCAGGGTCGTTGGTAAACATGTGATGGCGGCAGTTTGTGTGTGGCCAGGGTCAGCTCACCTTGCAGAGCATGTTGACTTCGTCAGGAGCTACTTCAGGCTGTGGGGGGTCTCTGTTTATGGTTTTTGCTGAGATCCAAGTTGAAGGCAGTGGGAAGGCGCGCACAAACATTTACAGAAGGTCATTACCATTTGCTTCACCAGGGAGCCAGTAGTTCGAGCTTATGCAAGATGTAGCTGAGAGAACGTTCCACGAAAAGGGAGAATTATGTCGTGGAAAGGGAATGTAATTGGTTCATCCACTGTATTATACAATATTGGTATGGCCTCATGGATTAGGAATTGGGATAACCAGAATCCACACACACACACACACACACACACACACGCACACATTGAATAGATAAGAGTGGTTAATCTTGATTAGAGCAGTGTGAATTCTGAGGAATACGGTGCCCTGACAAACATCTGCCCGCCGCACAGCTGAGTGGGATAAACCAGTGATTATTGTGGAAATGTCAGGCGAGGTAGACACTGAGAGCATGTGAAATGAGGGCAATATGACATGAACGCGAGCATGACATGAAAGTTTCACAGTCAGTTCTCTCTCTCACTTACTCTCAATGTCAGATTTTTTTTTTTTTTTCCCCTCTCAGTTTCGATGTGGAGGGAAAGTACAGCTGGGTTTGATGGAAAGGCTGTAGTTTAAGGACATGGCAAAAGTCTCAAAAAGACAAGTGTAACCCCTGGGGTTGACTGTCTTCAAAAATGAGAGGCTGTTACTAATCACTATTTTTCTTTTTTGTAAAAAAATAAAAAATAAATAAAAATGAATCAGTGCTCTTCATAGGTCTGTGGTGCAAAAGGAGAAACCTTCAAACTGCTTGTTTTGGCTGATGAGCGGACCAGAAAAGATCCTCAGTTGTCAACATTATGTGATAGTAAATGTTCCTATTGAAGAAACTAGACAAAGTGTATTGTGGCAAATTTTCCTAGAATAATGACTCATAATTGTTGGTCGGGTGTTTTCAGTGATTTCTCTGGGCTGATGTGTGCCGGTTGCCTGGTTAGTCTTTGTCTCTGCTGCACCAGTGAAAACCCTAATGAATAATCTTTCTCTGTGAAATGTGAGGGGTGCAGACATTCTGTTAACCTTGCTAAAGGAAAAAGGGGGGGTGGGTGGGAGGAGGGGGAAAAAAAATCCCCTTCCTGTCAGTGGTCTCTCTCTTTCTCTCTGGTCTTGTGAGATCTGGAACTGATAAGTGTGAGGCCTCTGGTAACCGAACAGGAAGGATAGAGGGCCTGGCTCTGTACACATGTCCACCTCCCTTGTAAAGGCAAACAAAGAGACCATAGCCTGCCACTTAACTCCAGGTTTCATAACATTCAAGCCTATTAGAGGAATTATTATCACTTGTTGGAGCGAGCTCATACTCGTAGGACATTTCTGCTGAATAGAATAACAGAGATATTTTGATAGAATCGCCCATGGCCAAAATTTTGGAGCAGCTTCACAACCGGGCTCAGTTACAACTCCACTGTTCCACTGACCGGTGTGGAGTCAAGTGGAAGTACTTTATTAAACAAGTGCATGGCAAAGCAGTGAGAGTTTATCATCTGACCTGAACACTCAGAGGTCTAAATGACAAGCTGCTGAACTGATAAGCGTGATGAGGCTGTTGTAGTGTTGGTGCATGGGTGTTTCCTGAAGCAAGGTTCAAAGAGGGAGAGGAAACCAAAAGCGTATTCTAACATAGAATGAACTGTCACACTCTAAATGTGGCATTAGGGGGGATAAACATCACACCAAGGAGATCAGCATTGTGAGCTTTCCATACAATTTTATCAATCACCTAGAGCAGCGGCTCTCAAACTTTTCCACCTCAAGGACGACTAGACTGACACAGATTACCATGGACCCAGTTTGATGAGATTTTTTAAAACAGAAATGGTCTGAAACTCATTACCCAAAATAGTCACAATGCGTTTTGTCATTTAAAATATGGCAAATTATTTGATTCCCCTTTTGGCTTGGGAAAATAAGGGAACCTGCTTGGGCACTATTTAACCTCTGTTTATATTCCAGCCACATACACCAAAAGATAAATGCTAAGTAGATGCTCCCTGTAAGAATGTTTAATTAATTAATCGGTCTAATTTATATTTCATTCTTGCCACGTGCCTTCATTTTGTCATGATTTTATTGTACTGTTTGCACACAATCATGATGAATTCAGTGGTAATTAGCCATTGCTAAATACTCCATCTTGTATTTCTGGCCTATTTTTCGTCTGTCAGTTGATTTTATTCCTGTGGATAACTGACTTGCATGATGTGACATGATACCAGGATATTTTCAGAGCAGCTGCCACGAGGAGTGATAGGTTTATATCAATCATCAGCACCAGCAGCGAACTCTCGTCAGTGAACTTAAAAAACTATTCAAATTCACCAAGAATCTAACACCAAGAGGTCATTTTACCAGCGTCAAAAAATGTGTTTTTACATAAATAGTAGCTCCAGTGATTGAAGTGCAGCACGGCTATGAGCTATGTTGCAGTTATGGTGCGAGTTCTCCAAAAGATTCGCTTGTTACCAGCAGCTTGATCTGACAAGATCAGATTCAGATTGTGTCCAAAAAAATTCTTTGAAATCCAAGAGTTCACTTAACTGGATAATAACTGCACAACACTGTAGAATGAATAACATATTGATCGTATCTCGGCAGTATCCAAGGATTTTACCCTTGAAGCTTTTTTGTTAGCATGACTACTGACTCAATGGCTCATCCTTGATATATGGTGGATGAGTGTGAGCTGTACACAGCTGGGTAGATGGGTGACTAACTGGACGAGACAATAGAGAACTTGAGCCAAGTTGCTGCCTCAAATTTCTCTATCTGCAATCAACTTTTATACTTTCAGGGTTTTCCTCAGTATTTTGTATTCAAGGATTGTTCCAACTTTGTTTTCTTCGCAATACCTGTAGTTGTAAACCAGCTTTGGGAATCTCAACCACATCTTACCGAGGGCTGAGCCAGTAGTGGAGATGTTCCTGGGTGGTGTTTTTCCCATGAGAAAGCACAAGATAATGTGTCAGGGTGAATTATCAGCCCATTAGTCACCGAAGAGAGAACGAAGTAGATCAACATGGCATCCATCTAGAAAGTACCCCCCCCTCCATTTTTTTTTTTTTTTTTTTGCAGATATGCCCATTTAACCATAGCCTGAGGAATCTTGTAGGTCTCTTCCACTGATGTAGGAGCTGCAGAGCCGGATATATCCCGGTGCTGTCTGTTGCTGGTGACCCGGTCACCTGTCCTAGGAACAGAGCAGCATAACACAGAGGCAGAACTCAGTGTACTGCACTAAAAATAGACGCGGTGTCATCCGCACTTTCCCATCAACACATAGAAATGTAGATGCAGGCACTCATGCTTGTACATGCCGCGTGCAAGCCAGCGCAGGCGCACGCCTTCGTGAGGGATCGTGACCGCCGTTGATAGTCATTGATGTGTCAGAATGTGTTTGATTGACAGGGTGACTGTGGCGGTACAACGTGTTTGTCTAACCAGGACAGATGTTCTCCGCAGCCCACCCTCATGGTCCGAGTTAACGTACAGCAGGAGGAAGCCATTAAGCAACACTTGCCTCTGAGATGAACTTCGCCAGTGTCCCTTGACCCCATTGAATCTTCAAGCCTCCTTTGCGTCTCATGTGTCTTTGTAAAAGCTCTCAGCCTGTCGCTGCTCGAGCTGCAAAGAAAACAAAGAGCGTTGAACATATGAAGCAGTGCTTACTTCCTTGTAAAGTCCATGCAAAATTAAAGCTGATATTCCTTTGACATGCCATCTACGGATAACTTGTCAATTTCCTGTTCATGATGAATAGCCTGAATAAGCTACGCTTCATAAGCCAACAGATTAATTAATGGCATGGCGTAATATGTTTTAAGAACACTTGGCATTGAGATGCTGTTGGCTTGTGAATGGTCCACCTTGATGCCGCCTCTTGAAATAAGACTGCATTAACAAGCTTTTCTTCTACCCATTGCTGCCATATTATTTCATGGGTAAAAGCGATGACGGTGGCCTCATTAGGTTGGTTCTTATTTTGAAACAGAACCCATCCCGAAAGAGTTTGACTCGACTCCTCACAGCTTCTGCTAAACACTCTATCTGTTAATATGTCTGCACAAAGCTAATGAAATGATGATAGTGACAGCGCTGCGGGGCTTTGAATTAGCACATCAGCTGATCTGACTGCCACTCAAGTGGCCCAGTTTGAAGATGTACTTACAGCAGGGGACAAATATAAGCTCAGACCCTACTTGCTGTAGTTGAAGTTTATCAAGCTTCAGCCTGAGTGTGTATGGTTTAGCCGATCTTCTCATCCAACTCTTGGGAAGAGTATTTCCCAGAAGTATACCTTTAAAATTGTCTCAACTTTGGCCCACCTCTGATATTCTATAATTCTTTTACAGTATGTCAAACATTTTATCGTACTTAAGTACTTTTACTTCAATGAAAGTATATGGAACTGATCCACGGCTCTTGGATATCTCACCATGGAGACAGAAGAAAAAAAAGATATTTCAATATTTACAGCACTTTGTCACCTTGAAAAACTGTGAAATTAATCATTTGTTCCTTTGGTTCTTTCAATATTTGATATTACAGTTTTTTTATATGAAATGTGGTGGATATAACAAATTCATCTCCTCAAGCTCTGTAGCCCGATTGAGCGCCACACAATGATGTCAGATCTTTTTTTTATTTTTTTTCCCTTCTTCTTTTGAACGCCTTGGGGTTTGTGCAGACAAACTGATAGTCATCAATTTCAGACTTGTTTGGTAATTTCTGGGATCAAAGGCGATGATGATGATGGTGATACTGATGCTAATCCCACTGAAGGGGATGATTGAGTCATCAAGGCAAAACAGATGTCTGTGTGTGTGTCACACACACACCCAATCTAATGGCTGATGATGACGGTAGCAGAGTGTAAGAGAGTGCAATTGACAGCAGAGTTCCTGAGTTTCCTCGGGGGGGGGGGGGGGGGCTGAATCTTAGTAGAGGGGAGCAGGCAGCAGGGTAGCCATGAAACATTCATGCACCTGGGGACTCTTAGCATAAGGAGAGCAAGCTGAGCCAATAATGCAGTAAAGAGCAAAAGACTTTTAATTGCTCTGTTTGTCCCTTTTATGAGATTATCTTTAGTCTGTTTTTTATATAAATTGCATTAAAAGCCTAATTGCATAAAGTGATCTAATGATGACTTGTGCTCACAAAAAAAATGGTATTGCTGACTGTAGGGTCTTGTAGAAAATACCATTTACATTTGGAATAATCTTATTGTGGTTATATAGCTACAGGGATAATTGGTACCACAGGTGTGCTGCTGATTATAAGCCTGGACATCACAAGGTGAGTTATTCCCGGCCTTCGGCCACTCTGCCTCGAAACCCTCCACATGACAACGGTGCACCAAATGTGGACATCCCCACTTGCGGTGGTTTCAACAGTTGTTCCTCCTAAACTCATCCCGGTCGGCCGCTGTGAACTCGCACATAGGGACAGAAAAGGCAAGAGCGAGAGGGGCAAAGGAATGTGAAGATGAAGAGGGGAGAAGTAATATTTAGACAGCTGCACGTGTAGTGTGGTGTATCGCTGTCAGTGTCAAGGGAAGGTGGGGGGGGGCTGTGGAGCGTTATTCTGGTGTCCTCAGCTAGGCCTCAGACAAACTCCTGCTGCAGTATTGATGTCACTGCACCCTCCTGACAGTGGACTGTAAATCACAAGTCGCAGTCATCTATAGCTTTACAAACACCTGCTACCTCTTTTCCTACTATATCAGAGCAGTATATTATCTGTCCGAGCGGAATAAACTGAGGGAACTTGTTCATACTTGTTGTGAAGTGATTCCACAGTGGAAAGCTATCTGAGAGCTTACTCTCAATGTCCCTGTCCTGCTGAGACGTGGTACAGTAACGGCGGTTGTGCGAGACAGCTGGTCACATGTCTGCGGTCCTGTGCTAGCCTGGCCCTGTGCCTTGAGGTGGTGGATGGCAGCTGACTACTCTGATTCACTGGGATTCACTTGTGCGTTGTACGCCTCACAATGGTTTGACTCATAGGGAGTACACACCGGGCTTGTTCAGTGTCCATCTCTCAGTCGTTTTGCTGGAACTCTCTGTTTGACCCCATTTATTGCCTCTGTGATGTGATGGAGACAGGGCTCTTTTCTCATGGCTGTGTATGTTTCAGCATTGTTCCCGCTGTTTCATTCTACTTGGAACAGTCAGTTCCTGGTCACTCTTACTTCACTGTTCTCCTGAGGAGGATGTGGGTCACCACTCACTAACTAGGTGTCTTTTCATCTTTCAACTCAGAAAATAAATTCTGATTAATCTCAGAATTGAATTCGAGGGGTTGAAAAGAAACCAGATTGAACACTGGATGGAAAATACAAAAAAGGAAAAAAATAATAAAATCTTCTGTGATAATTTCATAATATCTAGTCTAATATATCTAGTTTGAGTAATGTGATTACAATTTAAATGAAAAACTTTTATGCTTTAAAATCAGCAATTATTAGATTTTCTCAATTATATTGAAAATAAATGTAGAAAGTTGTGCGTGTTACAATGTAATGAACCACAAGTGTGCACTTGTGTGTTTGATGGGCTACTACAGTAGGTTGTCAGATGACTTAGATTTTTTATTTTTTTTTGCCTTTTTTGCTGCTTTCATTGAAATGAATGGAGAGGTTTTGTCTGTTTGGAAGCAACCGTGGGGAGAGAGAATGCAGATTTCCTTTTAGGAAATAATCTATGATAGAAATGTATTATTAGTTCAAATTTTTATTTTTTTTTTACCCTGCTTTCTCTTGAAACTCTTCATTTTGGCCATGTGACCTCCATTGAGTAACCAGTTGTCTTTGTGCTTTGTGCTGAAGTAAACTGTTTTGCTTGGCAACAGCATAAACACAACATTAAATCTCTACCTGCAGTCACTCTCGCTCCCCTATCACATAATAACATGTGCAACACCCGCACAGCAGCCACTAATTGCTGCTGGATATTAGAGCCAGGTCTCTTAAGACACTGACCTTGCATTAGCCAATCATAACTGAGTGTGTTACCAGGTTGAGCTCTGATCAGAAGACTGCCCCCACGGCACCAACAGTAGGAATTAATTATTCAGCCTTTGCTGCTGGTATCTTTTACACCATATTTAATGACATTTATAATGGCATCTTTGTGAGAGATTAACGATGATGTGCTTTTGTGTGGAAAAGCACACAAAAGTCCAGCCAGACAAGTCGCTGCGTGCCAGGTACAAACACAAGGAGAACAATGAGAAAGAGCATTGTATGGCAGCGTCCATTTCTCTCTCTCTTTTTTTTTTTTGGGGGGGTCTTTATTTTCTATTTATTTGTAGTCAAATTCATCACCTAGTATCTTACACATTTGTTCAAATCTTTCCACATATTCTGTGCAATCTGGTGCATTTTGCGTCAGTCTGGCATTTATAAACCTATGGTAATGAGATTTGCTTAAATATTTATTATATGTGGAAATGAAGAGGCAAGAGATTAGAGCTTTTCCTCAAAATATTTACACCACTAGCACCACTGTTTAGCTTGCACAGCTCAGGGGAACCAGAACGATCAGTGGTCAGTTTTCCTCTGACTTTTCACAAGACAGGACAGAGTTTTTGTGTTAATTATGAAAAGGAGAAGCAGTTCATGTTTTTGCTTCTGTCCTCTTCCTCTTCCTTTTTGGCCATTTGGCTGAAAATTGTCAAATTTCTTCTCTTATGTGACTATGAAATTTGACTCTTAATGTATTGTCTTTACATGGTGACAGTATCACTGATTGCTGATGAAGGTAGAGATCCAACGTCAGTACAAAGATCAGCGGATCCTCAAAAGTTCAAATCAACATTCAGTGGTACCAAGTTTTGTTAAATGTTTCCTCTTTGCTCTTTAGAATAAGAAGGAGATAAGCAGATGAGGAATTGATATAGAGGGCACATAGACAGGAAAAGTAGGTTGTCAAGGGTTGCAGTTCTTACAGTTTTTGTGTGTATTTGCTGTAAATATTGCTGAGCAACAGAAAGGTTACAGACTCCGGTTATATCTGCATTATGCTAATGTAATGAGAGCAGGAAGCCAATGGAGGGTGGTCGCACTGGATCTCTACGAGGACATAAGCGCTGGAGTCGTCATGCAAATTAACAGGATGGCTGATAACTCAAAAAACAAAAGTTTAACATGAGATAAGCAGCCAGTGCTGAACCACACCTCCAGTGGCAGGCCAGATTCAGACGTTCAAGCTCTGCTTTGATATTTCTCTCTAACCAAATGTTCTTATCGCAGCCCCCGAGCAAACATGCAAACAATCTGGCCAGTGTGTTTCGAGTCACATGGGCCTGAAGTGCTGGAGAGTCAGTGTGTCTGTCCTGGTATTTCCGGAGGCTTCGTAAACATACAGCATATACTCGCCATCTCCCTCTCTGCCTTTCTTTTCTCTCTCTGTCACACGCTGGAAGTTCTATTTAAATTGTCAATAGTTTAATGATAATCCTTATTTTACAGCAAGGGAGCAAGGGCTTTAGAGGCAGCCATTAAAACTAGCTACTTTAAAAAAAAAAGATGAAAAAATATTAACAGAGGTTCTGTTATTGCTGCTTTGCGATTTTGTTAATTAGGTAATGACAAAAGAAAAACATTTAAAATAAATAATAAGGAGTAATAAGTGTAAGTGAAATATTAGGTAGAAACATTTGAAACTGCCTCTAACATGTGGGTACTCCTGGCAGAGAGAAGGATGTGTCTTTAGTTAATATTTTTTATATCTATTCATACTGACAGAAATCTATTTGCAACAAACTGTGCACCCAGGGCAGCATGGCGGCATGGTGGTTAGCACTGTTGCCTCACAACAAGAAGGTCGAGGGTTCGGTTCCTGGCCTGAGGCCTTTCTGTGTAGAGTTTGCATGTTATCCCCGTGCTTGTGTGGCTTTCCTCCCACCGTCCAAAGACATCAAGTTTTTGGTTAATTGGTGACTCTAAATTGTCTGTAGGTCTGAAGGTGAGTGTGGGTAGTTGTTTGTCTCTGTCTGTCTCTGTGTGTTGGCCCTGTGATGGACTGGTGACCTGTCCAGGGTGACCCCGCCCTCGCTCAATATGAGCTGGGATTGGCTCCAGCAACCCCCGTGACCTGGAAATGGATAAGCGGTAAAAGATGAATGAATGAATGTGCACCCAGGAGAGAGAGAGCTTTACTTCTTTTGCATTTAGATCACTTTTTTTTTTTTTAACCTCATCATCAGTAAAGCCATTAATGGATGCTGTTTGTGAGTGAGCATGATTATTGTGCTGGACTTGGCCAGAGGATGGCAGTGCATTAAATCATTATTCAATTTAACCAGTTGAAACATGTGTGTGTGCGTGCACGCTGGTTCATCTAATTGATTCGGAGTGTTAAAGTGCAGGGTACACTGAATAGTCTAATCAAAACCTTAGAGGCTACTGCTAAATGGTAACGAATGATTTAATGTGTCTCAGTCCTCTCTTTTTTTTTTTAGTCGCAGCCTTAAGTGGACTCCTCTCTGTGTTTAAGCTTTTTGTTGTACTCTACGCAAGGTGTTAATATATTTGTACGCAGTGTGAATACAAACGTTTGGATCTAAAACTGTCAAGTCAAAATAAAAATGGCATGAAGTGAAATCAGCGGTCATCTCATATTCCAACCTCCAAATGTGTTAAGCGCTGTCAGCATCTCCCGCAACTAATTTCACTCTCCCTCCCTCTTTTCTTTCTTTTTTTACCCATTTAGTCACCATCTAACACAATTTCATGGTTTTGATGCAGAATCTAAAAATCCAATAGATGAACATATATGATGGGATTATAATTTTGTGTCTCTGCGGGAGATGTAGGTCAACTGAAAGACTCTATTTCTTTAATATTGTAATCCCCATTTGTTCTGCTTTTTTCACCAGAAACACAGCTTTGAGGTCTTTGTCAGACTACAATGCCCTGCGCAGCACAGTGGCTGTCCATGCTGTTGTTTTGCCTCCAAATGATTCTGATCATCGTGTGTTTTGCAATTCCCTAATATTTTTGTAATTGCTTGCTTTCCCTTGAAATACAATTTTTCCAACAATTTGGTCCAAATGCTGGAAAATTAAGCCTATTTGTCTCTAGTTTGTTTTAATCTCAGGGTGAGCTTTTACTTTGACCAGTCTGCTCTGGTGCAGCAAGAGAGCCAAGCCAGGTCATGTACATGGTTGAACTAGGGGAACGAGGTCAGCAGGATATACCCATTAACCCTTCTGGACACCTGCAAAGCTCAAGGAAAGGAAGTCATTCATTTAGTCTGCACAGATAAAGCATGGGTGAAGAGTAAATGCCTTTTCATTGATTAAAAAAAAAAAAAAATTCATCAGTTTCACTCATTCACTATAGTAGGAATCACTCCTAGCCAAACTTATTTCATGCGTGTTTCTCTGCATTGAAGCAATAGTTGTGTGAAACCATGCTTGAATATGAAAAATTGATTTGTTTATATACGGTTTCAGTATGAAGGTTGTTTTGGTTTTTTTTTGTTTGTTTGTTTTTTTTCCGTTCCACTGATTCAGTGACAAAACTCAATGTACCTTATAAGAGAAATGGAGAAGGATTAGTCCACTCACTGGTGTGTTCGTACAGTATTCTGCTCCTGTGTTGTCTAAACCTGATAAGAACTGTGGCAAAAGACAAGGTTGTCCATTGTGGAGAGAGCATTTTCCACAAAAGTCATTATGCTGGATCAATGCTCCCGGGAGAAACGGCAGGCTCAAACTGCACACACACATACAGAGATGGAGGGTTGTGTCAAAATATGTAACAGCCCAAGGCTGCTTCTTCTTGATGGTTCAGCAGGTCAAGGTACACACCACATACTGTACTTGCGATTAAATGTATGTTTTTATTCAGCTCGCAGGATTCTGTCCTACTCTACCAAAAATTAGAACAATTTTTGAAGGTCTGTCTCTTGCACTTTCTCCGTGGAAGGTGCACAAATTGCTTTGTTGTTTTGTTTTGTTTTGTTTTTTTTGCCCAGGTTAACGATACCTACCTTCAACTCAATCCAATTTTTTTTTTTTCTCCTTGCAGAGACAATGTCAGGGCTGTTTGGGATTATTCACAGTCCTTGCTGTCAGCACTTATGGACTACTTATTGAGAAAGTAGCTCCAATTAAAAAAAAAAAGTTCACAGTGAGGTTGGTGGCAGCTGAAATTTTAGGATATCAAAGCGTAGGCAAATAAAACCAAAATTATCTGCATGGTTGTTAATGAATGAAGGATAAATTAACAATTTATCTGAGTATTGTTAAAAGTCTGTTTAACAATACTCATGTGCTCTTCTGAATATTTTAGGGGTTACTGGTATAATTTCTGTAATTATTCCACTTGTCTGCATCTGCTGAATAACAGTTCCAGCAGTTTGTGTCTATATCAGATGTTACTCGCACAACCTACCGCGACCTTTGACCAATCCCTTACTGGTCGGGTTGCATAGTCAGCAGTGTAGTTGAAGTCATAAAAAAGATAAATTCATGGAAAGTTCTCAGTTGATTTTGACCGCCCCCCCCCTTTTTTTTTTTTTTTTTTTAAATTTCTAACATTTCCAGTGTGGCCTCAGTTTGGTTCAAGCGGAGAAACATTAAACAAAACTTGACTGCTTTTAACTTTGGAAGATCCTCACTTGAATTATCTGACAGAGACTGTTGAAGCTTCTCTTTCGCATCAAAAGTGGACTAAAAACTTTGTCTCTCATTACCTCTGATGACGTTGTGTAGGTAAAAGTGTAAAGAATGAATGATTACTTGTTATTGATTACCGAAACCAAAAATACTTTCGATTTACATGTGGCCATGCAACTAAAATGATGATAAAGTCAGACATTTATTTTGTGAGGTTGGGGGAGCCCTCAGAAGAAGGAAGCCTCACATCAGGAAATGAAGGTACATGAACTCCAGTGTCCTCCATTCACTAAATTGCGTCTGCCGGTCTGCCTTTGTCATCAGCCTTCAGCCTGTCTGACAGCAGCATGTGTACGTATGGACGGCACATTTAGCCTCTCTGTCCTCTGTCTCATCTTGAATGTTTGGACCCACAGGTCAAATAACATCTCATTTTGAAAAATAGAGTCAGGAGATTGCGTCGGGGGGAGTAAGTGTTTCCACAGTTGGAGAGGACGGAGCTGGATGATCTGAAAAGTCTCTCTCCATCTGTCTGCATGACTGCATGGTACATGGAGCTGTGTGGTGGTTGGATATGCTCGAGGGGGTTTGTTGGGGGGGGGGGGGGGGGGGGGGGGGGGGTGATGGCGGTGGGGTGTTTCTGTAAATAGCCCACCCTGCATTAAGAAGCGGCATGCCAGGGCTGCTCTCTGTGCCGTCCTGACCCCACTGACAGAGCCACTGCTCACATTTCCTCGCAGCACGGGGAGGCTGTGGAAGCCAACACTGACTGTTCTCTACTTTATCCAGGTCAGATCTGATCTACTCTCACTAGTAATGCACTGACGTTCGTGACCCCTGTGCCCCCCTCCCTGCCAGCCAGTGTCAAAATAACACAAGCTGCTCTGTGCAGCGCCACTGCTGCTCTGCCTGCTGTTATGAAATCATGCTGTCCTCATTTGGGTTTCTAAATATCTATACTTGGATACATATTCAGATCAAAACAAAGTGTCAGCTCAATTTGATTTCCGTCTTTCTCCAAACTAAGCTGTTAAAAGAGAGTTTGCCTCGCAGCGTATGTGCATTAGATATGTGTGCATGTGTTTGAAAGTAGGTCATTGATTTGGAACTTGGACACTGATTATGTGCTGGCCTAGAAATGGGCTATAATCGGTGTCTCTCATACCAAAACAGCTTTTCATAAGTGGCAGTTATTTCAAGGTCAAGACAACAGTTGTGTCTCATTGCCACACATGGAGACTTTATTTATCAGTTCCAACAGAACGGTGTTCCTAGACTCTGTTCAATCTTGTGAGATTGCTCATTTTGAGATACATTACCACTGGAAAAAAACGACCTTCATGTCTCTTTTATAGAAACTAGAATGTGCCAAATCTGCAGGCATGCCCAGTTTTGTCCTTGATGGGGGTTCGATGCGCTCATTCAGATGCTATTTGAACCAATAATGTAAATATTCATGGTGTCCGAACAAGCCAAGACGTGATCCAATCTGTCTCTGACATTAAGTCTCCAGCTAACTATTTTGGAGCAAGGTTTTCTTTAAAAAAGGGAAATTTCTTCATGACCATATTGGAGTAAATCTTGTGCTGCTGGGAATTAACTGTCAGCTAGCATCATCACAACTCCCGCTCTCTGTCTCTTTTCATAGCTTGAAGCGAGCAGTGTATTAGTTTCTGCAGTGTTTTGGGTTTTTTTTTGTTTTTTTTTGTTTTTTTTACTGAAACGCCCTCAGGATGAAGCTTTTGATATTGTTTTGTAAATGTTACTGAGTATAGGTTCAGCTCTGCTTACAGTATGAGCTGATATTCAGCTTGAAGAACAAGCTGTACTTTTTGAATGGTGGTTGTAGGAGGTCAAAAGGGCATGTTTGTGTACTTCCCGTTCTCTTCCTTAATCATAGCTGGTGTGGGTCAAGAGTAAACAGTTGGAGCTTGCTAGCATGACTTGAGATCTTGTTCTTGTGTTGTTGCATAGTTATGGGAGCGTGTTGTTTTCACAGTGATACCAGGAAGGACTTAAAAGACCAAATCTGAGTTTGCATATGATCTCTGTTTTGCATGAGAGCAGCGTTGCAGATGCTTGTCCTCTCTCTCCCTCCATGTATAAATCAGGCCTCACCATGTTTGAATTTGTTTAGACTCAGCGACCAACAAAAGGGCACAGACAAAATCCTATCAAAAAATGACATCAGCCGCAACAGCTGCAGGCTGTGGCACAGGGAGGAGAGTGGGGAGAGAAATGAAAAAAGAGAGAGAGAGAGGGAGAGATGGAGGAGAACAATTGACCAGAAGCGACACTGGAAAGAGAGGTGACCTGATTGCTCAGCTGGCCAAGAGCACGGGAAGGAAGCAGCAGGAAAGGCTGGTCCCCTCAGTCTGGCCTGGCTCGCTGCTGCTTCTGGTGGGTCCCTCTGTGCCCCCCCCCCGTCCGCCTGTCCTACCTCCCCTCCCCACCCTCCTTCCCGCACTGCTGCTTGTCACGGCTCACTACATCGGAACAAAATGATCAGCTCTCACCTCCTCATGAACACGGGTCATCATGGTAGCCATGCAAGGCCTGGGCCCTTTGTATTAGATAGGGATCACTGATATGTGGGAGGAGGAGGAGCTGCTGCAGGAGGATGGAGAAGTCAATATTGTTTTTGGCTTTTAAAGCACATATATGTAAGGGCGTTTAGTTTTTATTATTTTATTTACTAGCAATGGCCGTGAAGTTGCTAAATTTGTGGCACTATTAATTTCATGGCGTTGCTTTCGAGGAATTATTGGATGCGTGCGCATTTATGATTTCTCTTTCCACAAGGAAACACGTCAAGTACCTCTTTCACTGTTCCTGTAGCTCTGTATGTAATTAATTCTAATCGCAATCATCATAATAGCTTTTCAGATCAAATACCCAGGAGCGGTCCTAACACAATAATCCATTCCTCTGAAACACCCAAGCTCTCTTTCTCACACACACACACACACACACACACACACACACGTACGCGCGCACACGCACACCCTCCCTCTCTCCATGCTTGGCTTTAGCTTGAAGAGGAGAGCAGTCAGTTGGATTGGGGGAAGAACATCAGAAAACAGAAGGACCTGCGCATTTGCATACCTTTTTAGCATGTGGCTGAGGGAGCCTTTATTAAATTCAACCCCCCTGTGGGGTGGGCCCAACTATTGGGCGAGGGGCGGAGGGAGAAGGGGAGGGCTACAGGGGCTGAGTGGGAAGGAAAGGAGGGGTGGTCTCATCTTGGAGACGGGAGGCACCATCTGAGCCAGCAGACAAACAATGTTTCCCGACCCAGGAACAAGGTGGCAGCAACGGAAAAGTGTTTTCTCAGCAGACCAGGGCTGTCCCTGTCTGGATGGTGGTGGTGGGGGAGGGGGGGGTGCCTGTAGAGGCAACAAACATTAGTCTGAAGAAGAGGGTGGGCACTAATTGGAAGCCAGTTGATCAATAAGGTAAATAAAATTTAAGTCATCTACCGAGCAAAAATGTGAAGCATTTGTTAGTTCCATCCTCCTCAGGAAATCATTTTGCTAATATTGCTCTATGTAGTAAATGGAATATGTTTATGCATATGAATATTTATGAATATTTTCCTTTTTATGTCTTTTTTTTTTTACAAAAATAAACACTGAAGACATTAACTTGTGGTATTTTAAGCTGTGGGAGGCATGTTTACTCATTTCTGGGCGCAGGTACTTGAGTGGCTGGAGCGCATGTAATGTAATTGCTTAAAAAAAAATACAATGAATGAAATAATTATTAGTTTCTGACATTTTACAGCTCAAACTTTTTGTTGTAGCTATTCAGCACTTCCTGAAATATCTTCAGTATTTAAATTAGTATTAGAAATCAATGTATAAATTTGCTGATGCGATCATTCCTGTCATGTGAGACCGCCTGCTACATAAGAGAACCACTTTAACATTTACATCTATTTTTGTTGTAAAATTAGCTTCGTGTTGCATTTTACGATTTATAAGGTCACAAAAGTCTTGAGCACACCTTTGAAGAGGCTCCTACCTCTAGAAACCAATGTGATAAGAGCACGAAGATGGTGTTTGTGTATACCTGTGTGTGTGTATCTCAGGTGAAGTGGGGCAAGTCCAACAAGCGGTAAGTATCTGTTCAAGCAAGCCAAGGCAGCTTGTGGTTGCGTTGTACCTGGGAGGAGGCTGAGATAATGAACCAATGCAGTAAAGCGAGGCTTTCCTCCTGCCAGAAAAGGATGAGCTGTTAGCTCACTACGCTAGTTAGCCATTTAGTTCCCTTAATGAGCCATTTTATAAGCAGCTCAGCAACAGCATGGCACCAAAATTACAGGTTATCCATAAGCAATTATCGTGATAGCCCCCAGCCTCGTGCCTTTGGTAGCAGTTGTGTTGTTAGTAATTTTTACGAGCACATTTTTCTGGTTTATCTTGAGAATGCCAGAGAAAGGCGTTGCACAGATGTAATTTGCTTTCTCTGCAAAATCCAGGAGTCTAATTGTCTTAGTTGATTGGTCATCGAACAGAGACAAAGTTTATACTTTTTAGGATTGTAGAATAGAGTCAAAGTTACCTATATTATCTTCAAAGTTGTGCAGGAATGAGTTACGTCAACTTACTTATTTGCAAGATTAGAATTATTTGCTAACAAGCCAAAAGCAAAATATGTTATAGCTGAAATCTCACCACCATTCATCTTTGGGCCCCTTCTAAACCACAATTTCTAATGTTGTCTGATTTTTATTTCAAGAAAAGTTAGATTTTCCAAAC
Organism: Remorina albescens; assembly: GCA_034769265.1. Lineage (NCBI taxonomy): Eukaryota > Metazoa > Chordata > Actinopteri > Carangiformes > Echeneidae > Remorina > Remorina albescens. The sequence goes on from CM068480.1 coordinate 6,440,984, forward strand.
CAGAGTAGAGACATGGCCATCAGTGGAAGCAGCATGCACAACACTTGTGCTAACTAAAAAATACCCTTGCTCTTTGCTGTTATTGTAAGCCCCACCTTAGCATTTGGCACACCCAAGGCAAGGGGGATGGGGGAAGGAGTATGAAGTGAAGAAATATCACAGATGTTAGTCTGCATGAACTCCTTCCCCTTTACAGCCTTCCTGTTCAATCTGCCCCTGCCCCCCGCTTCCACCACCACCTCCACTTTCCCTTCACAAAAGACAAATGACTTCTTCTAACCTAATTTCGGTTGCAGCATGCAAGAGCCTGCCGGTCAACAGAGTTTGAGTAGACGCCGTGCAGATTCAAGCTGCACCGGAGCCCAGTTGGCTAGTTTTTTTACCCACAGTGATATGACTTTGATGATTTTCCTGTGGAAAATTCTGTAAATAACTTTTAAGCATTTTCTCAGTCTAACTTGTTTTTGTTTGTGCGCGTGTGCTCGCCTGCTTGCTTATTCATGCATGAGAAAGCTTTTTGCACTACATGCTGCAGGGCCAGTTGTCTGTTTGAAGAGTGCAATGGAAACAGCCGGGTTAGGGTTTCAACCTATGTTACAACCGCCATGTGTGTCTGGGTTGTGATGACGGCAAGGGTCACAGCTGTGTGACATGCCAAACCCAGTCTTGTGGTGGCGATGGTGGTGGCGGTTGTGGTGCTGTCATTCATCCGACCACTCAGGAGGTCAACCGGTTCTGAAATCCGCAGCCTAATTTTACCCATGTTTAATTTGGTTAAAGCGAAGAAAGCCTCATCACAGTCCAGATATGGGTTGTTGAGATGCTCAGGATGAATAAAGGGCAGGAAGTGGCCGAGTGTCTTTGATTATTTGGCCTTTTTCTATTTCCCTTGGGACATGTTGCTGCTTCAAGCCTGACAGAGTCTTTGCCATAACCAGGAGGAACCTTTGATTGGTTCCTGATGTGTGGACAGCAGTCGTGTCTCAGGGGTCCACAGCAATTTATCCAGAGGATATTAAATGACCTAATGGCTATATTATTTGCGCCGAGCTAACCTGAGGAAATCTCTGTGTTAACGCATCTGCGGTGCTATTTATCACGTCGCATTCAGTTTTTTTTTTTAACCAGAATTTGAATGAAAACACAGTAAAGCGGTCTCCTGGGCAAACATATAGGCATAAATGAGCTAGGAATCTCTGTGATACTCTGTGAGTGTCAGTGTGATTTTGGCTGCAGGATGTATTAGAGGCCAGCGAAGCGTTGTAGTAAAAACTGAGCTGCATCGACGCTGGCCTCTCTCCGCTCTCTTTCTCTTCCCCCAACAGGAACTGGCTAATTTCCTGAACTTGATATACCATTTGGTCGACGCAGAGGGAAACATCTGAGAGAGGGGATCTCAGAGAATTCTCCACTTTAAAAACGCTTAATGAGTGTTCAGATCTGTGGGTCAATGCTTTTTAACGTTTTACAGGTGGTGTGGGAGTTTTCCTCTCTGACTTCGGAGGTACCTTAAAAGGAAGAAGTGAGCAGTCAGGAAATGAAATTTTTGCAGGGTAAAGAGTTCAGTTTCTTGGACTCTACACATATTTGGTTGCCTAATTAGTGGAGTCATTCACAGATTTTCTCACAGTGTCAGAAAGCATTGGATCACCTGCCCAGCCTTCAGAATATATTTTTAAGTGACCAAACAGTCTGATGCCCATCTTGACTCAGTCGTGGTTCATGGAGAGTGACTGTATCTGTTTTTACAGCTAGTGCTAGTGGTCTGTGTCAAAGGTCACAACCTCAGCTGGAGGTCATCTCTTTGGTCGGCTGCTGGTTAGCAATATGACCCTCTCTGCTGACAGCCAGACCCACTTCCTCCTCCCTCTTTGTCTGACTTTCCTTTTTCTGAAGATCCTACAAAGTGGCTAACATGTACATCTTCTCCCATTGATTAAGATAAACCCTTGACCACAGCATGAATTGTCTGCACCCAGAGCTTTCGTCATCATCGTCTGTGCTGCTGTTTCTTCAGACAGATCTAGTTGCCTTTTTTTTTCCCTTCCAAACTGAACACCGATGGAGGTGCAATAAAAAAAGGAATAATTTCCAGACAAGGCACTTGTCTGCCCCTGTACAGCTCAAGCATTAAACTTGGGCAGAGTATTACTCGAGCCTATTGATCTGAGTTCTGCTGTAGAGAGGGCAGTGTGCAAAATCAATGCTTTATTTTCTCCTAGGCCAGCTTTCTTTATGCTTGTTTTTTTGCCAGTGAAAATGAGAGGAAAACAAGGGAGAAACCATTTACTGAGAGGTTATGGGTGTCACTTTACCATCTTGGTGAATGTACAGAGGTGTTTGTGTTTGTCCTAGTTTATTCACGATAAGGACTTGAACAAAATTATGTGAATGTATTAAAATAAGGCTGCAAACAATTATTTTCGATAAAAATGAATCCGCAGATATTTTCATGATAAATCAATTGTTCTATTAAATGATTGTAAACAGAAAAAAATGCCAAATAATTTCCAGATTCAACTTCAGATTCAGATTTAAAATCCACACATCACTAATGCAAGTTATTGACTTTTTTTTTTTTTTTTTTTTGCAATAACAGCTGTATACCTGCCAGTCTGGAGGAACTGTTGTATGTGTGAAACTTCCCTCCTTTACTTTACTCACCAAGAGCTGCCTCGGCAATGTTAACTCTTGTCTTTGTCATGCCTTTTCTTCTGCTGAAGTTAGCACATTAACCAGCTAGCCATCGCTGTAACCTCAAGTCTGTCTTGAAGACATAGCGCTGCTCACAGAGAGCATATTGTAACCTCTTCTCTTAAACACACAACAATGACTGAAGCTCTTGATAAGTGACCACTACCAACCCACTCCTGACATGAAACCACAATCTGCAGTAGAGAAAATTTACAAATAGGCCCTTTAAGAACTCTTAAATTTGATTATCCAAACACCAAAATACCTCTTTTATTTGACCATAACGTGAAAAAATTATACTCAACACTTATGTCATTAGTTTCTAAAATACACATGAATATTTAGCTCCCAATTCACTTATCCACATAAAACCACCAGACTATCTGTCATTTCTGATCACAGGTCCTCACCTACTTTAAAAATGTATTTGTCTACAACATATCATCCATTGTGTCCATCTGAGGTGCAGCCCTGTTGGCACACGAAGTCTGAGACAGGACAGAGGAACACAAAACAGGGTCAGCAAACAGGAACATGGCTGGTGACAGGCTGCCTGCATGTGGGGTGGTTTCGCTAACGAGAAGCCATTGTGCCCTCGGTGAAGGTTAACTCTCTGAATCAGGAAGGCAGGAAGTGTAAGCTGCCTCCCCTGCACTTTTCCCATCCGCGGCCTCTGCCAAGCTTCAGCAGAACAATCCAGCCCCTGTGACTGAGGGGCAGGGAGGGAAGGAGGGAGGGAGGGAGGGAAACAGACTGAGAGTCAAAGACAGAATGAGGGAGGACCAGGGGTAGGGAAAAAAAAAAGATTAGAGAGGTCCAATTCTGCAGGGTAACATCAGGCTCCTATGTTATGCAAGTGTTCTCTTTTTGTTTGCCTCACCCGGAGTTTTGATACAGATTGCATGGAGCATGATGGTAATGCAGAACATTCAGTCTGTCCCCACTTCACCAAAACAGCCTCCATTTAAGGTAACTCAGACATATTTTCCTCTTCAATTGGACCTGAAAAGTGGCCAGCTGTAGCCAGGTTCCAGCAAGTTTAAGGTCTGCACACACACACACACACATACTCTGTGAAATGGATATCCCAGAACGCATTCAGAAACAAACACCCACACAGAAAATAGATATCTCAAAATACACAAGCTAAGAAAATAGATATTTCAGAATATGCACACACACACACACACACACACACACATTCATAAGTCACAACACACATACTGAATCAACATTCGCATCTTTGTTAAATTATCCAGGAAATTGTTTGTGGTGCTTTGATAACACAGGTGTTTATATGGTAATAGCTTCTGGAGGCTGGATAAGAATGAAACAATAAAGTCATTAGGGTGTTACAAGAAGAAATGAAACCAGGCTCCTTCACACACTGCAACTCATCGCACTCACATACACACTCTGTCGCAACCAGAAGAGCCTGAACTCTTACACACAAATTCATTAAAAAAAAGCTGTTGTCAGCTGCCTTAATGACCCTTGATGTGTGTGAACCTGTGCCAAGCTGTCCATGGAAGGGCAATTTGTCTCCACTAGTGTCATGGTTATACAGAGGATAAAAGAAAGTAGAATAAAATAGAGTATACACAAGGTGGAATAGAACATTAATAGGAAGGCCGCCTGTTTGTCCTGAAGGGCTTTTTATCTTAAGTGTGGTGGTCCCGAGTTTACAGAAGTAATCACCAATGTGAAGTGATCCTCATTGTTCGGCAGATTTCCCATCTGTCAACATTACATATCCTCAGCTTTAATTCACTCCGTCTTCACAGGCAGCGACTTTTCCCGAGCTCTCAGTCATTCATTCATACACCTCGTAACCGTTTATAAGATCATTTACATGACCGTACAAAACGATCCATCCTGTAGGATATAAATCTACCTTCTCTTTAAGGAGATTTTCTTTTTGTCTTTCAAAGCACTAATTCAGATTTTTGAGTTAAGTCTTTGCAGCTAATGATACCGATATTTTTCTCAGGAGCTGGTGGAGACCAAAACCAAGCCAAAAGAGGGAGAGGATATGAAACACAATTCCAGCTAAATGTTAATGTTGCCCCATATCTGCTGGTTGCATAGATTGGCTAACAAGTACACCGACACCTTCACTATATCAGCCTAATAAGGTGATAATGCTGTTAAAAAATATAATTTATCACCCACTTAAAATTATTAACTGCCAACGATCTGTTTATAATTACCCCACAGTAATGGTCATGGGTGACATTATGTTGGTCAAAGGTGTGATTTATTATCTTCAGAGCTGCTCCACCCAGGGTAAAACAGGGCAATTAAACCACCTATGAGAAGTAGTTTCCCCCTTCTGTTGATGAACACCACTTGCCTACACACACCAAATTACCAGGACCTCACCTGGCGATTAATTGTTAGCAACTTGCCTTAACTTGAGAGACATGTGAAACTATAGGAAAAAAACCTGTTGGTGAGGTCACGGCAGGTCAGATCTCCTCCTCTGATGTGGTGGCCCCGTAGGAAGGCATAAATGTTATTTACACAGATCCCAGCTAACTGTAATGTGTTGATCGGTATCTGTAATACATCTACCCATCCAGATAAGTCTAAAGAAGTCACAGAACTGTAACAGTTTACTTTTCCACATTAGTCTGAACAAGAGGGATCATCTTATGGGAAAAAAAAAAGAAAGAAAAAAGACATATATGCTATATGCCCGTTTGTGTGGGTGAGGAGCAGTAAAGGGCGACAGACAGGCAGGGTGTGAACAAAGATGTCTATCCACAAAGGTGCCCTCTCTCATCTGATCCCGACACATCTCTCCTACAAAGGAAGGGCTGTGCACAGCGTGCAGATGCTGCTGGCCTGCCTCTGTTGGTAAATAATGAATAGGTCACACCTGGTGGTCTCTTAGAGGCTCACTGCAGCTTCTGTCCCTCTCCAGCGGTGGTTTGGGAATGTGTGCGCGTTGTGTGTGCACCTCTGAGTGTGTGAGGTCTAACATTAATCAAAATTCTCCTGCAGTCTTCATTTTTGTTGTGTTTTCTTTAACCTTTAGCTACAAGGTGTCCTCTTGTGTCAGACTCTCTAAAGTGCTTTAACAGTGTTTGTGCTTTTAGTGTGTAGATCTGTGTGCATTTGTGCGAAGCTGTGTCATTGAGAGCCAATATGAAAGCACTAGCCAAGTCTCTTTGTTGGATATGACGATGTAAAGATGCATTCAGAGCCACTACAAGGCTACAAATGACTGACTTACATTTTTACAGGGAGCCGAACTAAAGACTGCCCTTAAATGTGTCCAACTATCCAGTGTCCATCATGAGGACAGATGATTTCTTAAGAGATTATTTTTATACCCTAGGACAGCAAAATGGCTAAAAGCTAACACTTCAGAAGATAAAAGGGTTTACATAAAAGATTTCTCAAACACCCAGTTGAGGTGTAATGCACTGCCAGTCATGCTAGCAATCCTCTCTATCACGAGGACTTGTCTCATTAAAAATACATGCAGTGCAATGAACTCAAGTGAACTAATCATACAAGCTTTCCATAAAAATTGCTTCACCATCACCAGGTACTGAGCAGCTACATGTTGAAGTTGATTTTCTATGCTGTTTTTCTGCAGTTCAAGAAAGACTGGGGTTGTAACTGAGTTTGATTTAATTACAGATCAAACTATTTGTATTAATTGAGTGATATTTAATCTATAAAATATTAATAGACAGCGAACAATGCACTGATTCACTGTCCCAACATGAAAATCTGATTTTCACAGCAAAAATTCTGGCATTGCAAAAGTTATTATGAATTAATTTCCTGTCAGTAATGAACTGATTAGTGGACTGATCATTTCAGGAGTATGAAGGACAACTTTTCTGGATCTGAGTTAGTGTCAGACTGCTTCATGAAGTCACCACCCATACTTAAAAACTCACAAAGCCACTTAGCACAGTAAATCTAGATATTTTCTTCTTTTTAGAGATAGTTTATTTATTCAAGAAGAAACTCTTCCAGAAGGGGTAGATATGACTAGTTCAACCCAGCTTATCAGGAGCCGTGGGCCGCGTGTGGCGGAGATAGTGTGAGGTGAGTGCGTCACAGAGAGCGTGTGATTGGAGCCGGATTCAGGAGTCAAACAGTGTTTTATCTCTTGTATATCAGTCATGGTCCACTGTGGGCCCAGTGCACATGAGCACAAGCGCACACTGCGTTGTTTGTTGTAGCGACAAACCTACTCTGAGGTGGCATTGTGGTAGCTTGTATTATCCATATACTGTAAGTATGCTTGTGCATGTGTTGTCTTTTAGGGAGCTACTTAGATTTTAGAGTTCACAAAGATCAACAACAGCAGGAATAGAAATCATATGAATTCTATTGACAGCAGCTCCTCCAGTCAATAGTCTTTACAGGGTTTTGTGTTAACAGGCACCACACGAGGCAACAAGCCGCATTCTATGAAATACACTCTACTCTGCAAGATAAACTCTTGTCATCAAGGAATTAGAGTAACTATCTACTTTGTGTGTTTTCCTTGCGAGCGAACATCACCACAAATCGAAAGAATGTTTACGGCGTTGCGAAAGGAGAAGAAGTGGAAGCGGAGAACAACACCATGTTTCCTGTCTAGTGATTTGTAAAAGTGGTGAATTAATTTTGGCCTGGAAAGGTTGCTCCGCTAGTTTTCTCTACAAACAGTGGAAAGGAGACCCCTGCCCCTTGAGTTTGTTCCACTCCTCCACTATGTGTGTGTGTTGGCACAAATTTACAATTATTCACTTGGATCCTTGTTAGCATTTGACTGGTTTTAGCGTTTCCACTATTCGCATCTAAGACACTAATGATTGTAAAAAAAATTGCATATACACACACACACACACACACATATATATATATACATACACACCACTTGCTGTCAGGAGGAAGGCAGGATCAGCGCAGGTGCTACAAGAAAGAAGAACACTCACTCGGACACAGAAATGGGAACCAAACAGAAGGACAACACAGGAACAACAAAACAGAACAGATACAATACGGCCAGGGCTGTAACAATCACAACACTGGGTCTTTTTTTATTTTTATTTTTTTTTGTCTTGGCTAGTATTTGTTCCAGTTATGTTATAACATTTTACAAACAGTGTGAAAAACAACAAGATCGCTACAGTGAGGTTTGACAGGGTAAAAAAAAAAAATTGAAATAGCAGCAGTCAGATGATGAAACAGTTTGCAAAAAAGTGACGTAAAGCACTGTATTTGAATGTAAGAGCAGATGTGAACACAACATAATGTCAGCAGTCATCCTTCATTGCACAAGAAAAATGTGTCAGGCTGCTGCGCCGCGTACAGTAGCTAATGTAGAGGCCGGCAATTAACTTCAGCAGTACTGTGTTAATGTTACTTCCAGCGAGGAGCTGATGTTTCTTCACCTGTGTCTCTTGATTGGTTCGTTTGGCAGCAGGATTACGCAAAAAATTAAATCGATTTACGCCAAACTTGAAGGAGGAATGCGGTGTGAGTCAGGGAAGGAAAATCATGTTTGGGGGCACGTCTGGATCATTCACTGAAATTGAAGCCTGGTGTATGTTGTCTGACACTGATCTTGTCTGCTCTCTCAGGGTCGTCTTGTACTAGGTACGTAGGTACTGATAAGTGTGATGGCCAAAATAATACACAAACACAGGTTGTCTGAAACTGTAAAAAGGTCCAAAACAGCTAGAGGCAAAATATTAAAGGACTTCTACTCTTCATTTGCTTGCCTCGCTTGTACTTGCTTTGTGTGATCTGGGTGCTAAATTCTTTGCCTGAGGCGGTTTTCCATTTTTTGATGTTTCTCCCTACAGCACTCGAGTCCACTGAGACTCGAGTGAAAAAGAACTTTTCCAAGTTTAGTTGTTGAACATAATATTGAATCGTGAACATTGTTATTGACTCGCGTCCCACCAGACCAATTTAATCTGTGATTCAGCTCGTACAGTGCATCCAGCTGAAGGAATCATGTTATTAAGCCCCCTTAATGAAACAGTCAGGATGGACTCTCCGTATCTTCTTGGACTAAAAAAAGCCCATCTAAATGGAAAACACATTGTCTTCATTATTTGCAAGTGTTGAATGAAGGCAGTTGCCATGGTTACAGCCATCGGAGGCTGAAGCCTGGTTTGAGGCCAGAGGGGCTACAGGAACAAAGTAGCTCCTAATGGTGAGATTGTACAAATGGCTCTCTGAGAGGGTTCTATATCGCTGGCATTTCTATGTTGGCCAACACAGTCGCAGCACAACAAATGATCAGTTTCACATCATACTCTCGTGTCAGCGCCGGCTCTAGTTAATGAAACAAGATAAATCTCACCAAGTTATTTGCTTTTCTGCAGCGCAGTCTACTAAATATTCGTAGAAATACATTTCTAAATGACTGTTCTCTGTTGTTTTCTGATGCATCGACTTTTAAATAGCCACGCGGAAACTTCCAGTGTACACCAATCAAAATGCAGATTGTCTACACAGCATGGTGTCCACCCAGGAGGATTACAGCTGAATACTAAGCAGGAGAAAGCTCGCCGTTCTGACTGCTGTTTATGCTTTTGAGGGAGAAAAAGGATGTCGAAATGAGAGAGAGTGAAATAGCAGCACTTAATTCATTTTTTTTGTCTGAATGTAGGTTAAATTACCTTTAAGTCCTGCGTTGAATTGCACATTGCAGGTAAATGAGTCACCTGTTAGCTGTTAAGAAGCAGCAAAGACATGCTGGGAATCAGGGACAAGGTGCTTTTTCAGGGAGAAAGAGACGCATTGCTAATAATAGGGGAAGTGCTGGTGTGGGACCTCTCGCACTCCGATTCATGTCAGATAATAATTGGTTTACCTGATGGGACACACTGTGTGGGCAGCGCTAAAACAAATTACCAGGGGTTTGACCTCTGGTAGCATGGTGCCAACCCAAGCCAGGGAGGCTGCCACCAGGATCACCTCAGTACCATGTAAGCCAACCTGGATGTTGGAGGAAGGATGGCTTCTATAGGAATTTATGCTTACTTTTTAATAATAGTCAGAATAATTTAGTATTATAACTATGTTTTGAAAAGTACCTTTTGAAATTATATGAAATATTACTCATTCTGAACAGTTACTGTTCATGGCCTTATCTTAAATTAATGTTCAGTCCTGAGGTGCTTTTGGGAAATGTTATAAACACATTCTCAGTAATTCAGCCCTGACTCCAGTCTGCTTGTGTCTAGTTCCCCAGAAGGCTCCAGCAATCAGAGGGCAGCCTATACATAGCCTGCCAGACCGAACCCAGGGCGAGATATTAAACCTGGGGGCACTTTTGATTGTTGTAAAGCTCATTGTTTGAATGAAGGTTAACAAAGTGAGTCATTCACTGGTGTGCCATCAACATTATGACAGGAGTAAGAGGATGTTGTTTAGTGAGTCAATCAAACTGGAAGTGGAGAAGTCAAAGGGGCAAAAGAGGGACATCCCCCTGCGGTGAGTTGACAGACTGGTAGGAGTCTTTCAGAGTGAGACTGGATAGACGCACCAGCAGATTCCTGATCAGCATAAACACCAGCAAGCAGCTTTGCTGTATACTGGTGCTTTAACGCTCCCTTTTGTTAAAGTCACACTATTGCAAATGCATCAAGGCTGCGCGCTGGCTGTGTCTTGTTTGTGCAGGGCTTATTTTACCCTTGCGAACAGGTTGTTCACACGTTTGAAAAGAGCTCTGTTTGTGCTGTAGTTGGGCTTAAAGTCCGTTTCATGTCTTTGTTTATCTGAGAAGAGAGGAGTTTTCACCTCTCAAGACTTGTTTGTCCTTCATGGGCTCAAACACTCATTCATTCATGTGATGAAAGAGATCTAGGGCTTTCGAGGGCCTGGCATGACGTCTACAATATCCATTTTTGTGTAGATCAAGACGAAATATTCTCCCAATTGGAATTCAAATCCCAGGGAATTGTCTGCGGCCTGCGAAGCACGTAGCACTGTCCCAAACAGACGCCGCTCGATATTATAACACAATTTGTATGTTAAAAAGGTGGCCCCTGTTGTTTGGATGTGTTTCCAAGTGTGAGTGTGTTGGTGCGCGTTTGTGTGCATATCGACCAGTGGAGGACGTGTCGCTGACAGGGCAGCCTCTCTGGCCATTGTGCCGGGGAGGGGAGCCTGCTTGCTTTCAATCCATTATTGACTAATCTCATTAGCTGAGGATCCTAACGCTGAATGAGCCACAGAAACTGACTTCTGGGCCTCCCTCTCATTGAGATGCACCAATCACGTGCACGCACACACACAAACACATTCACATGCAAACGCACTTAACGCACACACATATCGAAGCCCTCTGCCACAGAGACAAGGGAGTCACTTGTAATTATAGGCGGCAGTTTTGAAAGAAGTTTTTTTATTGGCCTTAATTAATCATTTTAATTAAGTAACTGCCTATCTGTGCTTTCTACTGGATTAGCTAATCATATGTTCAGCACTTTCTACTTGTGGCCTGACTTATGTGCATCTAACTCAACCGTCACCTTTGTTCCATGTACTGTATCACCGCAACAGCCTGTCTGGTCGGCTGCTCACCTGTTTGTGCATCTGTAAAAGCAGCTGCTTTGCATATCAACTCGCGCCTGACAGTGTAAACTTTGCAGTCATGGAAAAGGAGATGCAAACTGTCAATTGTATTTGCACAGAGCCTTGATGATAGTCAGGTTTCACGCAGCAGCTCTGGCTTCATGTTGGGTTTCTTTTTGTATTGTGCTTTTTCTTTCTTTCTTTCTTTTTTTTTTTCATGTGTGTATGTGTTTTTGTTGGCGGCCAGGTGACTGAGGCCACGCACCTCTGCAGCATCACCGAGCAGAGAGTGAGCAAACCACTGCAGGGAGAGATTCACGACCCAGCCAGCCTGTAATTGCTGATGGTTCAGCAGTTTTCGGGGGCTGAAACAGGAGAATATGGAGTTTTTTCCCCCTTTTTTTCCCCGCCTCTTGCAGCATGCATTTCCTCTTCCTTTCTGAGCCAGTGCGTCTTTCTTTCCCTCCTTCAACATCTTGCTGTCTCTCACACTTTCCTTCTTTTCCTGTCTGTGTATAGTTGACTGTGTGTGTGTGTGTGTGTGTGTGTGTGTGTGTGTGGGCGTACACTTCTAGAAATGCTACTGCAGGCAGCATTGTTTATGTTTACCTGTCAAGCTACCTCAACTTCCCTGATGGATGATGTGGAGCTGTGTTGTTTGCCAACAGCTAGAGATGGGTTGTAGCTAAATTACACCCATGAGCATACAAACTCTGAATATTATACTCTGCAAAGTATGAGAGGCAGAAAAGTCTCATCTCCAAAAGTAACACGAACTGCTGCTGAAACCATTGAAAATGGCTCTATCATTCATTAATCCTCATTTGGTTTCAGCTTCTCGAATGTCAGGAGTCACTGTCTGTTGAGTGCCGCCTGAGTTTTGGTCACAAATATACAATTTTGATTTCATTTGCGTTTGATCAGATTTTTATTTTTTTTTTAATCAAATGTGAAATGAAAAGAATAGAATGAAAGTAGCCTCTTTTAATGCAAAACCAATAATTGGATATATACTGGAATAAGCTTAAAGCGCTTTTTCATCATGCATAAATAAATAAATATGTATTGCATGAAAGAGATTACGTTTGCACTGTATGTCATGTTTGTTTAAAAGGCTAGGGCAATAATTTCATCATTTGATAGCATAAGTTGAATTACATAACGCCAGCAAACAGCCTCCTCTGTCCTGGCATTCAATATTCATTTAATGCTATTTTTAGGGCCCTGTAAGATTATATAAAATGAGGCATACTGTTCTACAAACATGTGATGTGCATCACTAACGCTACTTCCATGCTCTCAGGCTTGCCTTTAATGTTTCTTTTACGCTGTAGTGACTTCACAAAAAAATGACGGCCACACACTAGGGTAGGTGAAATAATATATATTGAATGAAATGATTCAGTATGCCTCCGCTAAGAAGGAAAGATGTGCACAAAAAATATTGAATAAGTGTCTTGAGTGTTTGATTGAGGACTCTGCTAAGTCTGCTCCCCTGGAGAATCCCCTTGTCCTCCCTAGACACATTGGCATTCTTCACAGCCACACATGAGATGCGAGGCTTCCTGATTCATTTACACGAAGGCAATCACAACATGGCAGTCCACAATCTCTGGCAAATTAGAGTGCAAGCGGTGTGGCGTGGGCCCGAGCAGAGGCCGAGGAGGGGAGTTGGAGGTGGAGGTCTGTCTGTTGCATGGGATTCATCACATGTCTGTGTGAGTGTTGTCTCCCTCTTCCCCTGCTCCCCACAGCTCCATAAGGAAGATTTGTGACGCAGATTTACGGCAGCCTGTGCCGCCTAACCTCTAAATCAACCCCCCTCCCACACAGACCCCTGTCCCTCCTTTACATACAGACACACTCTGCCTGGTCACAGAGGTGTTGGTAGGATGGCGGTGGTACACGAGGGGGGGAGGAAAGGAGGCAGAACGGCCGCAGTCAAAAGCCTCCTCTCTGCGGATCAAGCGTCCGTCTGTCTGGTAATGTGTTGTCATTGACCAATTAGGAAATCCAGATCAAACAGGCACACGGAATGGGCCCTCACTGCCCCTCTCTAAGCACTCTGCTCTTTTTAATTGAGCACATTTGTGGAATGAGAGGCTTCTCCCCAGAGGGACTGAGGGCTGCAGATACTAGAAAGCTGTAAACACAGGATCAGTCTGCTCAGTAAGGTTATCAAGCTATCTGCTGATATGAAAAAATATGTATCTTTATGCCACTTAGATTATTAAAATGTGTTGATTGTAGCAGGGGATGGATTTCAAAAGCAGGTGCTCAAAACAGAAAAAGAAGAGTGAAAAACTATGAATACTCACTAAAACACTATTAGCAAATTAAACGAACCACAGCATGCACCCTTGTGGAAATTGCATTTCCTGAACATTGGTCAGGGTAGCCGCATATAATAATAATAATAATAATAATAATAATAAATGATAAAACATGAAATATAACAGTCAGGCACAACCTGACTGAAATGTCTGCATCATATTTGTGCCATGGTTAGCATTACAATATTAGACACCATAACCTACTGCTCATGCCGCACCAAATACACCGATAGCAACAAAACTTTTGTTGTATTTTTTATTGTTTCCTGCTTGTTTAAAAGATGTCAAGTGTCATTTATTAGTTTAAATGTGTAATAGTTTTATATCCTGACTAAGATGGCTGCATAACATAGAGCACATTCTGTAAATGTATCCATTCATTATCTGTACTGCTTATCAGTCAGGGTTGCAGGGCTGGAGCCAGTCAAAGCAGACACTGGGCAAGGGCAGGGTCCTCCCTCGACTGGTCACTGGACTATCACAGGGCCTTGTAGGTTTATAACTGCTAATGAATTATTTAAGGTATTAAGAGAAAAATAAACTGAAAACAATCCAAATAAAAGGTACAATGCAAAACTGACTAAATAGCAGCAGTCAGGGTACCAATTTGTAAAACAAATACCCTGTAATTATGTTGGAAAATGAGATAAATAAGGTTAGAATAGGCTTGTGTAAAATGTAATTACAGAATCGTAGAAAATTTACCAGGCAAAAAATTGGAACATTGATTGTTTCACCCTCCTAAATTTGAGGATTTGGTGCTTTCTTTTCTACCACTGTAAATTATTGCTCTGTGTAACAAGACGTGCAATTCTAAGATGCAGCTTTTGGCTTTGGCTACTTGTAATTGCTGCGTTTCACAGATTTTTGACACCATAAGCACAAAAATGAATGGATTTGTTTGAAAACCAATAGACTAATCGATAATGGCAATAATCATAGGTGTGGCCAGCATCAAGAACCTCTGTGTATGAGAAATTTTAAGAGGGAGTGGGGTCATCGCAAGGTCTTTCATGCTTCATGGTCTTTGGCGGCTTCTTGGGTGAGACAGAAAAAGCTCATGTTGCTGCTGTCCATCAATGTCTGGGCAGGTTGAGCTCATGCACTATTTAAAGTGTCTCGCCCTCACTCTCTCCTCCCATTCACTCCAAGTCACAAAAGGCCAAAGGTCACTGGCACAATGGAGAGAAGGAGGACTTCCATCTCTCTGGCCACACCAGCAACCCCATCAAACACACACAGACATGCAAGCCAGCTAACACCCACAACCACCACTAACTTATCACTGCTGCCGGCACACACTTAGAAGGTGGTGAGCACACAAACATGCACCACCCTCGTGTTCTGCTCTCAGCCTTCTTTGAATTCCTTCCCATGTATCTTGCTGCTCGCCTGTCACTCCTCCCCCCAGTGCTATCAGTCTCTCTCTCCCAGACCTCATAATGGCTCCTCCTGGGTAGCGGCTGCATCTGTGGCTCCCGCTATTTCAAAGTTTTAGCTGGCCGGATTAAGCATGGTATGTGGAAAATGAACAGCCACTCACAGGAGGGACACATGAGCTGAATGCATAATAAACCAGGAGACTGGCAGGGGGAAAAAAGAAGAAGGCATAGAGAGGGTGGGGGGGGTTTAAAAAAAAAATAGGAAAAATACTCACTCACAAGTTGTCTGAAGCATTGTCGGCACATAGACAGCAACAATATCACTCACCGGGATGGATATAAAATGCCGCTTTGACTTTTCCTCTGTGCTCACAATCAAAGGCAATTTTTAAGACAAAGTGCTTCGCGGGGCTGAGGGAAGCGGTGACGACTTTCTTTGTGAGATATTGAGTGTGAATTCACTTCATATCGCAACAATAGCTGCAGGTTTACACTTTGGCTCGCTGGTTTCATCACTATCATCACATGCCTCCAAAAATTCCTGGAGGATTGCAGAGGGTAGAGAGAGAGAGGGAGACAGAGAAGGAGAGGGAGAGAGAGAGAGAGGATTTTGGCAGTGAGCAGTGAGGCTGATAGAAGAGCACCGCAGGCTGGCATGGGGAGTGTCAGGCTTGCTGGCTAGCTGTTAGCTCCATGCTGCTCTTTGGTGGAGGCGACACGCAGTCATGTGGCTCATCTGTGCTGCCTCAAGTACCTCCAGGGAATTGACCCCACCCCCTTCCCTTTCTTCCTCCCCTGCTATTAGCGTAAGGCTGGAAGGAAATTAAAAGAGTAGCTGTTTGGAGGAGGTGGTAGAGGACGAACGGGAGATGGCGAAAAACTACCATGATGCGCCTCATGATTGCGTGTGGCAGGACCATCTCCCCTCCCGTTGCTTGCCCCAGGAGCCAGGCGAGTTAGAGGGTGGATCAAGGCTTGGCTGTGAAGAGAGACTGGCCCCAATCTGCCTTTGTCCCCCTTTTTTTTTTTTTCTTTTTTGTCGGCGGTCGGCCTCTGAGACTTGGTGAAACGTTACACTTGGTTAGAGAGGAGATATTGCTTAGGCCCCTCTATGATTCCCGGCCCTCTGTTTTCTTCTTCTGCCGCTGCTGCTTAGGGGAGGGGGGCGGTGTTAGTGGTAGTGGTGGGGGTGTCAGCAACCACCCCACTCTTCTCCTGCCCCCACCACCATGCTCCCTTTGCTTTTCTAATCACGCTGCAGATGTGCCTGATGGCTGAACAATCTCTGTGTACTGAACGTGGGGCTCCCGTAGGAATCCAGGAGGCTTGCTTATGTGAGCTGTCATGAAAAAAAGGGCAGAAAGGGGAGGGAGGGAGGGAGAGTGGGAGTGAATGTGAGTCTGCGTTAGAGAGAGAGAGAGAGAGGAGTGAGTTAGAGGGAGAATGGGAGATGGAGAAAGACAGAGGGGAAAAGGGAGAGATCAGTGAACAGCAACCAACACAGCAGGGCTCCTTGTGTGTGTGCGTATGTGTGTGTGTGTGTGTGTGTGTGACAACTGCAAGCCTGCCCTCGCTCATGGTTGCTTCTGGAGCTGCAGACCAAACCACATTAAATAAAAGAAATCCATTCCCAAGCCTGTTAAGGAGCCATGTGGGGAGGTGTGAGAGGGAGAGAGCCTGTGTGTGTGTGTGTGTGTGTGTGTCTGTACTTGAGTGGCTGTGCGTCCATATGTGTGTGCAGCAGAGAAATGGGGGCAGGGATGAGGAGGTGATGGAGAGGGGATGAGGGGAGGGGAGGTAGAGCAGGGAGGTGGGACAGGCAGGAGGCAGCTCATATTATCCTCGGTGCCAGCTCTGGATGGAGCCTGCCGGGGATTATGGCACATTCTGTAAAGCAACAATGGAAGCACTGCCGATTCGTACACATTTCCATCCTTTCTGCTTTTTCCTCTGTCGAACAAACACAGCTTTGTCCTCGCTGCCTGTCTGGCCACTTACCAGGCAGAGAACCAGGCAGACACCTGGAGTCCTAGAGCTGCCCTCTCCAAACTAAACACCCCTCCCTCAGTGCAAGAAAAGGGCGTCTCTACAATGGTGAGATAATTAAAGGGGAGCTTTCACGCAGGCCTCGGCCGACAGTCGGAAGAAAACAAGACATATCTTGGAATCAAAGCTCATTAAAATCATGAGGGTAAAGTGATGCTTCCTCCCCTTCTACCTCCCCTTCCTGCTCCCCTCGCCCTTAAGCAAGTGCTGCAAACAGGCGAGCCCAAGCCAATGATGGTGCAGATTAGTCTTTTATTGCCTAATTCACCTACAATAGACGACATGCGGGGGGACGATCACCTTGAGCAGCGCATCTTCATGTGTCCTCACAAGGTGCGAGAGCGATGCTGATTTGTTCACTCAGGCCACCTTGTTCCTTTTTAATAGTGTCAGCAGTACTTTAAGCTTTCGATTAGTGAAGTGTGTGTATGTGTGTGTGGGTGTGTCTGTCTGTGTTGGGGGGGATGTTTCACACAGCTCTGTTGAGGTGTAACACCCTGCCTGTAGTGTTGTTGTAAAGCACATTAGGAGTGATTGAGAGTGTTGTTATGGTATCATGATGCCAGTCCAGCACTCAAGGGAAGGTGAGAAGATCTGTATGTGTGTGTGTGTGTGTGTGTGTTTATGTATGTGTGTGTGTGTGTGTGTGTGTGTGTGTGGTCTGGGCTTGCCAGCACAGCTTGCTGTCTTTCAAGTCTTGCAGCCACCAAGTTGGATTTATTCAAAGTCCACTCCTCTCAGAAAGAAAAGCTTATTGTTACATCACTTGGATGTTAAACAGCTGAAGGCTGTTTCCACATTTAGCTGCCAAAAGGAGCAAAGTTTGTCTGTGTTCACCTGAAATCTGATTTTAGAGAGAGTGAGACTGATTTTCCGGTCAGTCCCACACAGTTTAGTGTGATGTAGTGGAAACCTTTCCTGTGAACAACGGCAAAGTAGAAGAAATCTTGAAATGTTTGCATTTTCATAGAATCTGCATTTTTCAGTGGGGTAAATTGAGTAGACATTTTTTTTAATGGTTTAACACTGAATATATTGGAGCATGTCAGCTCAGATCCAGGAATGAAGTGCTGCCACAAAGAAAAGATCCAATGCATCCAGACAGAAGAGCGCTCCGATACCACACAGCTTTAACTTTAAAATTATTACTCAAGCTGTCTTTTTTACAACTGCTGACCAACAACAAACTGATGTCCTGGCTCGCTGCACTCACCATAGTTGATCAAATGCACCAGTTCCCTGATAAAATTAATCCCTCCTCCTCACGCTGTTGGTGCACTGACTTTTGATTTCACCTCCACATAAAGCACTTGATAATTTGACTGTTTGTTACTTCGCTTGTCCCCTGTTGGACTTTCTTGTCAGGGACGTAATTTGGGGGGAGGACAGGAGGGACATGTCCCCTGCACTTTTTCAAAAGGCAGTTTTGGTCCCCTGCAGTTTTTACCGTCCAAAAACAATGATACGCAATATTAAATGGAGACGTGTCACGTACTGGGACCAAGCAGAAAAAGGCCGCTCAAACTGAAGCTTCCCTTTAGACCGCCCAAAAGCGCCGTGCTCCCCCCCCCCCCCCGTACTCAAGCCAGTTGTGTCCCCCCCCACCTCTGAAATCAAAATTTCGTCCCTGTTTCTTGTGCCGTTGTTGCCATGTTCCCAGATGTTGGCAGTCACAGAGCCAACATAAGGCTAATATCACCAATAACCGAAACTACAAAAGTAAGCGCCAAGATGTAATAAAGTGAAAACAACACTACCAGGCCCCAGAGTAGCCTGACTGTTTTGGTTCACAAGCCATTTATATGAATAAATTAAATGTGTTTACCACTTCCCTGCGCCTTGACAGCTCAGCTGAGAGACTGTGTAAAGCGGCAAGGGTTCATGATCCATTTGTTCTGCTGTGATGGTGGGATAAAGCTAATCATTGTGTACTCTTCTCCCCCCTCAGACTGTTTTTATCCTGCAGAGCAGAGGCACATAACTCGTCTACATTGCATCAACAGGCTAGGAGCTCTCTTTGAAGATGCGGGGCTGGGCTTTGAGTGTCTGAAATAATGTTTATATTCCAAACTGTGCAAATGTGACAGTTTAAATAGCTTTCCCTCTTAGTGCAGATAATGCTCTGCATTACTTACTGTCACCATCTTCACCGTCCCTGCTGTGGCACTGTTTTGTCATCAAATCAAATCTGCAGCTTTTGTCAAGGTAAACTTATGTAACATGATCACGTAATGAGACAAACATGGACCCTCGCCTGATGAGAGTCGGTCCTGCTCTCCGCAGGGTGCCACGTGGAAACAAAGATTTTAAAGTGGTGGTACAGGGGGGGGAAGAAAAACATTGTTTCACCCCAGAGCTGAGCTGATAGCACTGTGAAAAGCCCATTTGAAGAGGTAGGCCTCATCTGTCACTGGGCAATGGAGGAGGCAGCCATGCAGAAGCCCCCTGATTATAAAGAGATAATTTCATCCAATCCTCTGGTGGTGCTCCATCGCCTTGCCGCCATACTCCACTGCCTTTCATATTTGTTCCCAGCCTGCATCTCCTCACCCGTTTCGTTTTATTACAGCTCCCACTCAATACATATATTTTAGCTCCCCCTTGAATAGGGAGGGAAGCGGGTCTCCCTCCTCCTCTCCCACCTCTACTCCCCCATGTGTCTTTTGTTGTGCAGGAATCCACAGCTCTCAACTTGTTGTGTAACGCCTGCCGTGCAATTTGCAGTAAATTAAGCTCAAGTAACACGTGTATCTGTACTGATTTCCCTCCTCACACACTCAAAAATGCATGCAGCAGGATTTCTGGAGTAACTAGCTGAATCAAGGCAAATAAGTTCACATAGGGTAATGGCTCAGAGAAAATGATAAATGATAACATCTGTAAGATACAAAAAAGAGTAAGTAAATAGGGGCAGGCTCATAATTGCATCTGTTGTCATATCGCCACAGCATCTCTGGTTTAATTTTTAATTTGGCTCTTGTTAGTCATTAAAGATATAACAAAGAAGTAGTGTTTAATGAGAGCAAGTGAATGTCTGAAAATTAAATTATTCCTCAACTATGGCATTTCATCCTTTTTTTAAACGATCTCAGAGAGGAAAAATATACAAGTAGACAGTGTGCATGGAGGGCAGAAATATTGCACCGGCGTGTGTGTTTAATAGAAAAAAGCAGGGCTGGTGAACGGCTTCTTTCCCCTTTCGCTTTCTCTCCCCTTATTTTAACTCACTGTTGGAGGTAGAGAAATGACAGAGAGAGAGAGAAAAGAGGGAGAGAGAGCAAAGGGAAGGGCAGGAGGGAAGAGAGACGGAGAGAGCAGGTTGACTCGCTCATCAATAACCACAAGGTCAGACAGGCAGTGCCGGGCTGAGTGGGCCCTGTTAGGAAGCAGCAGCTGAGGATTTGTAGAGCTTGTAAAGGCTTAAAGCAACACCGCTCCGCCTTCTTTGTGCCACTAGCCAGGCCTTTGAAGGGCCAGGGAGACACCTGCTGGTGGCATAGGGGCATGATGGTACGAGGCCACCCTCGCCAAGGATCAGCTCAGTGTCAGCTGGCACAGAGAGAGTGGACTGGTTGGGTGTTGGAGTGGCAACTTTAAAAGGTCACTGCGTGGACATAAAATATGAGACTTCACTGCAAATACTGACAAACAAAAGTTTATATTTCTATGTTCTGTTTCTCTTTCTATGTTCAAATACAGTCAACTACCATTTTTGGCTTCTGGTCAGGAAATTGTAGGCCTGTAAACTTACAAAAAGTAAATATTTTTCATGAACTTTCAAAAGTTTGGCTATGTGAGACTTCAAAATCACCAACAAACAAGTATTCGTCATCCACAGAGAGAGTCAGAGTGGAAAAACTCCTCTGATGTCTCTTTTCATTATGAGCTTTCTAATTTATGGAGAGGAATGCACTAGTGTGCCCCTCTCTCCTCTCAAGTACAGGCATGAGTAACTCCAGTAGGTAGCATAAAAGCTCTTTAGCTGTCTAGTGGAGTAGATTACTGGCCCTGCCGTTAAATCCAGCTGGAGACCCCTAAGTGAGTATTATCAGTGTGGTGCAGTATGCTGCCTCGTCTCTCTCTTCCGCTCGCTCCCTCATCTCACCGGTACTTTGTGCAGTGAAATTTCTCACTGTGTGATGGTAATGGAGAAAGATGGCGTTGGGGGGATGGGAGGGGCCTGAGTGATGGTGGAGTGGGGGACACGAGTGTTTGAGAGAGATGATGCGCCACAGGAAGAGATGCCCCTGCAGTAGCAAGAGGGGAAGATTGAAAGGGGCAGCGTGGCGGAGAGACGACGGGTGAAGATGCAGGGGAATGTTTCAAACCGCCCCCCATATAGTACGCGCTTATTAATTCACTCAACCCTCCGCTTGAAGCTGCAGGTCACCATGAGTTATAGCTAACACCCCGAGTTTGATATTTATTTGACGTTGAATGCAACATTAAATCAGACCTCCACAGCCAGAATTGATAACCTTTAATGTAACTTGTAATACTTTTTAACTTGTAATAATGTTATGTAGCGTGTCACACCACTGCCCCATTGTTTGCCTTCCATGAAAAATTATTCCCCTGCAAAAAGGAAGAGAAAGAGGTTTTCCATAAGTTGCTGCTCCAAAATCAATAGTGTGCTGTTAGGGCTTTTGTTAGAGGAATTCTTATGTTGCTTGAGAGCAGTGGGGGGGTGGGGGGTGAAATGAAATGTAGAGCATGTCTGGGCCGAGGGTACAGATAATTGTTAACCAAAGATTATATAATGGCTCAGTAATGTAAACAGAGAACCACATGCCAAGTTAATGTTCTCACAGGCCCTGATGGAAGGCTTTCATGCATTTTCTGAGGTAATGCTGACAGCCTGTGAGGCTCAACACAACACGTGTCCCTCCATCTCTGTTCATTTTCACCCCGAGGTGCTTCAAACGTGGTCAGACATCTCCTCTAAGCTGTTCTGTGTGTCTTCTCCGAGGGTGTGTGGCAGCGTTGAGGGCAACCGCCAGGGCTTGTTAAGGGTGTCAGAGGAGCTGAGTGAAATGTCATCCTTTGGACTCTCTGAGGTGCTTGTCACCTGCCAAATCAATATCTCCTTGCTCAGCTCACACCACACACACACACACACACACACACACACACAGACACACTAAACTGCAATATGTTGGTGATGGGATTGGCAGCTTCTCTGGGCAGAGGCAAGCTTTAACATGTGTCTGTGTTTCTGTTGCAGAACGCTTCGGTTTAATGGCTGGCAGGTAGAGGCCAAAGAGGGACAATCAACATGAACTCTATTCCGTCGATGGACAGACACATACAGCAGACCAATGACCGTCTGCAGTGTATCAAACAGGTGAGACAAAGCGTTTTGTCAGGTATTAAGCCATTATATTTACCACATTATGTGAGAGCTTGACATACAAGTGCCATACGGTGAAATTTTGATACCTATTACATGTGACATGGTACACATGCTGTATAGGTATAAAGTGATGGAATGCATCGAAAGCAAAATCTTGATTTCTTACTTTCACAACACCTTTGACAGACTTTACGAGGCAAATCTCCCTCCGTTGTATTAATCTGTCTCGATAAAGAGTAGTGCTGTGGTTTGAAGATTTGAAGACATTTTTACAACAGCAAGAGAGAGTGTTTTCTCCAACGAAAATCCTGTAACATTGAAGAAGATAATACCACTCAATTGGTTGGAGAGCAGGAAAATCCCCAGTGCCACACATACAGTATAAAGTTTCCCTGTAGAGCAATTATAGATTCACTGATATAGTTTGAACTGCCAAAAAGAGCAATGCTCCATCACACTCACCTGGAGCAGCCACAGTACATTGTTAAAATACTGTTTATGGATTAACAAACCAATCATCGATCTCTACTAATACTCAATAGAAAGTACTTTGGAAAATTGTAAAAATTATAGCAGGATTGACTAAAGTCAATCATACATGGAATGTGCTGGTATTTAAGTATAGATTATATGCATTGTTGCTGTGCAGCCTCAAGGCTCTGACCTCGTTGTTGAAATTCTGCACATCAGTGGGGAGTGATGATAATAACTTTACCCTGAGCAAAACATAGACACAGAGCTTACAGGTGGATGCTGGGTGGACATGGAAAAACACAATATGAGCCACAGAAGCAGCAAGCACCAGACGTGTAGGTAAATTGGATACACGCTGAAGAGTCTCCATGAGAGACTGAACTTTAGTGCTTAAACTATCTTAGTTCAACTACTACATAGGCTTAAAAATCTTGGTGTACAAACCTCATTTTGGTGATTTCCTCTTTTAAATTTAGATTGTGTGAAGTCATCAGCGGGGGAAAAAAATTACAACTATTCAAGCTGATGAATCAAACATCCCAACTCAGTGCATCAAGCTAAAACAGACCTGTGTCCTTATTGACACTAGTTGCCATTCCAGTGATGTGAATTTCTGACCAATGCAATTTGTTTCACTGGCTGTTGAAATAAAGAAGCAGGAAAGTGGCGCTCACATTCTGCATCTTCCTGTTTGACTAATCAGTTTGGTCCGATCATCAGGCCTGTGTTGTGACTCAGGTTTCTGACTGGAGTCAAAGAGCAGAGGCTCCCCAGCCTCCCCCATCATCACCCTCCACCACTGCTGACTCCCACTGAGTCCTTTTGTTCTCCTCTCTCCGCCATTTACAGCGGGACGAATCTCCAACAGAATTAAACAGGCATACTTGCGTAACCCTGGGCAACAGGGACCTCCCTTTGATCTCTTCTCCCAACTGAGGGCCCGTTTTGTTTCTGGGCTCTGTGCTGAGGTCCACCTCCTGAAAAGTACATCGGAGGGCCTTTGGGAAAGTGTACGGGGCTTGCACTGAGAAGCAAGTGTGGACGTGGCAAATTGGTTTACCCTTGGCAGGGAGTTCCCAGCTATTACTGAGACAGAGACAAGGTGAGGCAGATAGAGAGACAGGCCAAGTATTTAGGGAACAAACAGAGGGAAGCCTGTGTGTGCAGAGTCCTACTTTGATGTTCTTAAGTAATAAGGTAGAGAGAGGTAAACAGTCCCCATCCTCTGGTTATCTTCTTCACAGCAGGATATAAAAGATTCAATATCTTCTCCATTAGTTATATGGAAGGTGGATTTGTATCTTATGAATGTGTTTTATTGCCGGTAGCTCCAAATTATGTCAAAGGAAGAGAAGTACAAGAGTTTACACAATTCACAATTCAATTCATGTGTGCGGGGGTTGAATGGGTTAACCCCAAAATGGAAAAATTCAAACAAACACGTTCCAATGTTAGCGGCTGGGGGAGCAGCACATGGGTAAACATGCCAATTAGAAAGATCCATGGCATACACAGGGGCCTCCGGTCCTTCTAATAAATGGTTAAGCGTCGGGTCATTTCAAACCAACCAGTAAGAGCCAGCACCCTGCTAATAGAGGCAGCTTTGTGCCGCAGACAATCAGGGTTTGGAAGACCCGCATAATAAATACCATTTATGTCCTGCCAATTAGACTAGCAGTGAGCCCATTCAGCCGGCCGTCTATTCTCCTCCCTGCACACAAAGATGATCATCAGGGGAGATCAGAACAATTAACTCACTATCTTCTCCCCCTGCTCCCCATTGTCCAATATCTAAGCTATTAAAATAATTAAGAAAATATTGTAAACCAATCCAGCTGTTTGCTTTAATTGAAAGTGTGCACATGCTGAAATTTGGCATCTCAAAGGCGGTATGGACGTAGAGCAGAAATATAAATGAAGGTTCCTCCATTGTGTTCTTGTTTTCTGGGAGATGTGACATGTCTGTCTGAATATCCCAGCCGGTGCTGCGGACAGGGGAACAAATTGATTTTGTTGCTCAAATGATAAATTACTGCTGAGCACAATGATAAAGTGGAGGAAATTGGAATCCATCGGCCTGATTGAATCATGGGTTGAAAGTTAAATCAGAAATCTTTACAGTGGTAATTTTTAAATGGCCATCTTGTTAAATTGCAGTCATGTGGTTTTTAAACAATAACCAAGCTCACTTGTGAAACAGTGAAAACAGCGATTCTTCACCTCGATGTACCCATTTTGTGACTCAGACCAGAGTCCATCAGATGTCTTGTTTACATCTGGAGTATCTTAAAAAATTGATCAGGGAATTCATTGATTATCAACAGGCGTTAATTCTTTCAGTAATTTCTTAAGCAACTGCTCAAAAATGCAAAAGAAAGGTTTTTAAAAGGGGAGGATTTGGTATTTTTTGATGTCTTATATGATTGTAAAATGAGCATTTTTGGGGTTTTGAATTTCACAAAAAATAAATGTAAGATCTCACCTTCTGCTTCAGAAGCATGTGATTGTCACGTTTATGTTCCTTTAGCGGTGCGCCGGTGGCGCTGAACATCTTAAGGGAACATATCAGTAACTTTTAAAAAGTGATCCAGAAAAATAAATACGTTCACTTGTTTAACCTCCAAACAAACAAAGATGTTATCAAGTGATACATAAAAGCTGTTATCTGATTTCACCCCCTGACACACAGGGTCTCGGTGGCAGTTTGTTTTCTTCTAGCGTCCCAGAATTGCACCGCCGTGAACACTTCAGGGAAGATGGTTTCTGTGATACTGCTGGTATTTATTTCAGAGACAGTATTTTTCCTCTCACTGCGGGGATGCCGGTTTTCTGTCAGACTCTCCACTCGCTGATATGTTCGGGCATTTGGCGCAAACTATGAACTCTCCTTTCGCTGCAGGAGCACTTCCTCATACTGTGTCAATATTTCAAGATGAACTGGAAGACATCCCTCTCTGTGCCATTGCACTGACTATGGATTTCGGTTGGTTTTTTTTTTGTTGTTGTTGTTGTTTTGTTTTTTTCTCCTACATCTGCCCATGTGTTCTTTCCAGGTTTAATTGCCTCCATTAATATGTTTTCAGTGCTCTGGGGCGTCGGCAAATGTAGAACAGCAGCAGCAAAACCAAAAGCTGTGATTTTTTTAAAGGAAAGGGAGCCTTTGCCAGATAGCGTTCGCTGTCATATTCGGTTTAGCAGCAGATGTGCAGATCAAGTTGTTTTCAGACGTGAATACAGAGGATGATTGTATCTGACCGTGAGTCCTGTCCTTCTTTGTTTCCCCTCGAACTGGGCCGAGCTTTAACTGGAGTGTAAATGTTGGAAGATCATTCTCACCCAGGGGACGTGGATGGGGGTGGGGGGGTGTCTCTTGGCTACTAGTTTAGGTTTGATTGGTGGGTTTTGGCCAGAGAAAGGAGAACATCTGTGGTGTGGCAGTGCCAAGCGCTCCCTGTGACAGCCACACTGGTGGGACCAATTGTTCTAAGTGCAAAGAACAGTAATCACTTCAAGTCCGAGTGGTGGTGGCGTCCTTCTTTTTCCTCTCTCTCTCTCTCTCTCTCTCTCTCTTCTATTTATTCTCCCTCCTTCCCCTTTTCCTCCCCCCTTCTCCATCCTTGGTGTACTGATTGCGTGTGTTGTGTTGAGCTTCCAGACTAATCTAAATTTAGCAGCTGTGGATGTGTGTGTTTCTCCAGGAGACTTTATCCACCATTAGAATTAACATGCTTAGCATCCCCCACCACGTCTCATCTCAGTCTCCCCCAACAAAGACATGTCAGCGAGTGAGGAACAGAGCTCGGACAGAGAATAAAATAAACAGGAATGGTTTCATCCAGCCCTTGTCAAATGTTCGCTTTGTAAATTGGTATGAAAGCTGCCTTGCCAAATCCTGACCTCTGCTGCCCCCTAAAGAGCAAACAAGAAAAAAGCACTGCGAGGCAGTGACTGTACAGCTGTCACTTCCTCTTCTCCTTTATTTCCTGACAGTGAAATCAAAGCACACAGATGTGTTAAGAAGGCTGACAAACCTCTCTATTTAGCTTTGATGCCATGGAGTGGGAGTCCATTTGTGCCTGGTTTGTACAAGTGCACTACAAAGGCTTGTGTGCATAATCTCTCCAAAGGCAATAGATTACTGCAGAGTGGAGGTAGTCAGTCTGCTCTTCTATGTATAAAATTCATATTGAAATTTGAAAAGCTTTTAGAGAAGATCAATGACCTATGCAGAGTCCGTTGTGGTAACCCAGAGAGGTCCATGCCGGCTCCAGTTGGGGAATGAATGCCATAAAGGGGTGCCTGTAGGTCAAGGAGCCTGTTGTCAGATAAAGTCACAGCACAGCTCAGGGCCGGCTGGTGAAATAAGTGCTTCCTTGGCTATTCATGCAGCCACACAAGGAGATTTATTGCTCTTAGTGAGAAGGCTATGTTACACAAACGTGGGGGGAGTGAGGTGTCTCATGGGGGCCGGTTACCCCTTCATCCCAGTTTAGCTGCAGATGTGCAGCTAAACCCCATTACCGTTACCGCACAAGCAATCTTAAGAGTGATAAGCAAAATGATTTCAAAAGGCTGTTTTCTTTTAAGACACTCTGAGTGTCTTTAATTATTCATCATGTCGTTGGTGACAGTCGATCTTTTTTATCGCCATGCATTTGTTTGTTTATTGTCTCTTAAGCGGATTCAGGGAGTCAACAAAACAAAGTAGGCTGTTCATCCCCGTCCTCCAGATCTTTTGGCTGTACATCGTTCCATTGTGGATGTAGGAGTCTGATACTCGGGGTTCATAAGAGCAGGTTTAAAACCTTAAAGGAAATTGATGCCTACCTATTTCATATTTAAACTGTAGTTAATGCAGCATTGTTACCAGCATTTAATAACTGCAATTGCTATGAAATCAACATGTCGAGGCTGTCAGTACCAAAGCAAGTTCTGTTATCCTGTTTTGGTTCAGTTCTATGTATAGAATCTTTATTGTGTTTTAGTCTTATTTAACAGTGTTTATTGGATTTTATTATATTATAAAGAAATACAATTTTGCATTTTCAATGTGCATATTTGCTTAGATTTTGCAAGTATGGTGGATTGGTTTGGTTTTATGATAAAATAAAATGCAACCCAATTATCCAGTGCTTTCTCATCTTGGTTTGTTATGCTAATGCTTTATCTACAATAAATAAGTCAATGAGTCACTTATTATGTTCCTCATAATAACTGTACGCTGTTTAGCTGTGACCTTTGAATATTTCTGGACCTAATCTTTGCCCTTTTTCTCCCCCAGCACTTACAAAATCCAGCAAATTTCCAAACAGCAGCGACGGAGCTGCTGGACTGGTGTGGCGATCCCCGAGCCTTCCAGCGTCCCTTCGAGCAAAGTCTGATGGGATGCCTAATGGTAAGTTTCCAGTCACAACCCCCCCCCCCCCCCCCCCCCCAACCCCTCTTTGCTGCTTCATATTAAAAGGTTCAAGGACAAGGAGAGGGTTGCGAAGACAACTACTGTAGCGGCTCTTTCCGTAACTCCCCAGGGACACAGGAGAACTAATGTTTAGCTGGCTGATCTTCACCGAGGTCACCCAACAATAAAAAACATTTGAACCGTTGTGAGTTTTATCGACCTTTTAGTAACTTCTGACAGTTTGTGCTGCGGCTAATGAAGTCGGCCCACTGGAACAGGAAAAGGACAGCGTGCAACATCCTCAAACCACAAAGCAATCAGTGCTTATGAGAATAAACTGTTTCTTGCCCTGTAGTTTTCCTACATGAATATCTGTGAGCTGTTGATTAATCAAATAATTTGTATCCCATGACATTTGAAATGCATACTGTAAACACCGAAAGGAAAGTCAACTGACTAGGACACAACTCACACAGCTGTGTCGCTAGGGAGGTTAGCTGTTTTCTTTTGTAGCCATTACCAACTTTCGCTCACACTGTTAAATATATAATGATATGGTAATAATACCATATCATATCAATAATGATAACATGATAAGTGTTTTGGGGTGAGGTAGCTATTAGTTTTTTGGTTTTTGGTTTTGTTTTTTTAGTGTTATTCCTCGCAACAAAACTTCATCACTTTATTCTGTGTGCGTGCAGACAGGAAAGGGGCTAAATGGAGGAATTATTCTCCATTTTGGGCCAAGTACACAGTCAGCAGAACAAAAGCTGGTCTGTGGATGTGTCACTCACCTGTCACCTTGGGCCATACTTAACATGCTCATTTCCATATTGCCTTCAGCAGTAGATAAGAGATACATATAGCTCCTGTTGGCTGCAATTTGTAACCTCACAGAGCAACCGCAGCTACGGCAAGAAAAGGAAACCCAGGAGATTTGTACTTGAGCATCGCAGTGAAGCCGCAGTGACACATCCCTCCATTCAAGTAATTGTGTTACTGCTTTAATGTGCAGCAGCAGGTGACTTTTCTTCTATTTTGTCAATTCAATTTGTTTCCTGCCATGAAAATCTCAAGGCTTTTCCTTTTAGTTTATGGGTTGTATAGACCTTAGCATGAACCACACTGGGAGCAAGCACAGAGAATCTGATGAGATTGTGAAATTACCTGCTCTCAGACTGTAATGGTAAACACTCCACCCTGTTGCCTGCATGTCGGTGTCTCTGTTCTGCCTCAGCATTGGCATTTGATGGTATCATGCAGGTGGCCACGGTGCAAAAACAAAAATCATCCACTACAAACCATTAAATATTGTGTAATCAAGAGAATTTGCTTTCATACCAAACAAAACAGTTTACTGTTGATATCAGGACTGCAAAAAGGGCCTACCAGTTTTTAAATTGTGTCCCACATCAGTGAATCCTGACCAGCTGGGGAAAAAAAATCCTATTTTACAGGCAAGAAAAAGCAAAAATGCCAAAAAAGTTTCTATATAAAGCCTCTTAACAAGTAGCTGTAAAGAGGTCAGTAAAAGTGTTAATTTTGTTAGTAACTCTGAATTAAGTGTTATAATTAGACAAAGGGAAATAGTACAGAGAGTTTCTTTTTTGTAGCCATGGTAGTTGCACAGCTAATGGTGTCAGTTTTGAATGTACACTGCATGCATTGTTATTGTGAGCATGTCAGAATAGTGATATTATGTTAAGCTCAAAGCATTACTGAGTCGAGGCACAGCCTCACAATGCTGAAAGCACGGCTGTAGACTTATTAGTGACAAAACCGCAGAATTTCACTTGGACCCAGTTTTTTTTTTTTCTTTTAGATGGATATTTTTTCAGGCTTTATTAGTTACAACAGCTTGAAGAGTTACAGAAAATGTGGGAGTGATATGCAGCAAATGACACTGTCTCGAACCGAAGCAGTGAGGACCTTGGGGCCTCCTGTTCATGGGGTGCACACTCTACCTACTATGCCACTGGCACCCCTTTTGTAATCCAGTTTTTAGGCTAAACATTAAATTATTTTCACCTTGTCTTTGCACGTTTGTTTGGGTTTTTTTTACGTTTTTTTGTGGGGGTTACAAGCAAATTAGATTTTTTCCAACTCACTGAAAAAAATAGCTGTTTTTTTACCAGATAAGTGGACATTCAGTTGATTGGCCTTTTCAAGTAAGTAAGATTTATAATGTAAAAGCTGATGTTTGCCTTAAAGTAGACGATCCACCACTCCACTGGCTGTGTGCAATTTAAGTCCTGAAATTAGAACTACTTGTTGTAACTTCTTACACTAGAATTACCATTTAGCAAAATGTCCCTCACAAGTTTAGATTCTAATTAGGCAGCCTATGCTCGTATATCTTCTTCTTAATGGGCAATTCCTATAAATAAAGACCAGATATACACACACTGTTTTGGTGTTATGTCAAGACTATACTTATAGAAGATAATGATATGGTGCAGGCAGCAGTGTTCGGCTGTACTACCTCGGGGCTTGTCTTGAACTTCAGAGTGTGACAGCAGGATCGCAGCTATGAAAAACCATGTAGGGAGAAGAATCTGTCTTTAGTGAGGCCAGTGTGGTCCGCACAAGCCTTAGTATGTCCTGAAGGTCTAAATAATTTCAGCCGGGCTCTTTGAGCTGATAATGGCAATGGTAAATCAAAGCAGAGTGTTCCACATAAGGGTGATTTACATCGCCTCCTATGGCATGTGGATGTTTCCGTTAATGTTTCCTCTCAGTGGGCATCGATGCACTAGAGGCCACATTTTCTTCTCATCTTGCTGTCCAGCGGCTCATATGGAACTGATAAACGTTTTGCGGCTTTATCCCTTAAATTCAACTGAATATTTGATGCTGCCAAACTTTAGCCTTATGCAACAGGCAGAGTGTGGGAAAGCATCAAGACAAAATATTCAGTCCTCTGATGTGTAATATCTGGAATGGGGCTGTAATCAGTGGGCTTCACTTAAATAATCTGTACAATCAACTATATTACAATTAGAGTTAATAATTGTACTTTGTTTATTGTGGGGTTGTCTGTTGTATTTTCTGTCTACTCTTTTAAAATATACATTTTAATATGTGTGTTTTTTTTATACGCTTTAAGTTGTATGTCGCAAGAAGCTGAAAAAAATTAAGTAAGACAAAATAAAAGTTAATTCCATTCAGTAAAAAGAACATAAAAGCAGACCAGAAACTGTTACTGTGCTGTCGATAAGTTTTAAGTTGCTCCAAATACAGTGAAGGAAATAAAACTGCAGCAGAGAAACCAGAGTTTATCAGGAAGTTCTTATCTGTGTGCAGCATAGTAACTAAAAGCATCTTCAGACTCAAGGTTCTACCTACTGACTGCTGCTTCCCAAAGATCCAAGAGCCTTCCAGGATCTATATTCCCCAAGCCGAGCAGAACTGCGTTATTGAGTGATTTATGATCAAGCAGCAGCACATTAAGATCTATTCTGTAAGATAACTGGTTGCCACTGTGAGGGTTTAAGAAATGGAGTGATATGCTCATTTCTCCTGGTTCTTGTTTGAACACTATCAGTGTTTAGATTAGTTTAGATTAATCCAGCCTGCTCTAAATGAGTACACTTATTTCCTTTAGCTTCCCTAGCTAACTTTAGAAAAAAAAAAAACATTCCCTGGAAATACCCATGAATAAATGAAATATCGCATTTAAAATACAGAACAGCCTTGGAAATGATTATTCAGTTAGCACTTTACTTTTGCTAGAACTGGCATTTCCATGACCTTTATCTTATTAGAAACAGAAAGAGACTAAAGATAATGACTGAGTTAATAAAACTTCCAAAAAGAAACACACTCCAGCACTTCGCAGGTGCTGGATCAAAAATCGAACTTAAGGCAAGACTCAGACAAAAGTCAGCTGGACACTGTGTTAATAGCTCCACGCCAATTTTGTTAAAGCGACATTTCGATGTACCAGAGATCTTTATTATTGACCTGCTTTATCTTACTGAAACTGTGGTTATGTCTTCAGCAAGCATAATCTTCAGACCACAGTAAAATATGGCTCTGTCCTCACCGAGTGCTGTCACCATGTTTCAGGTGGTCAGCCGCGTAGCAGCACAACAGGGCTTCGACTTGGACCTGGGTTACCGACTCCTGGCAGTCTGCGCTGCCAACAGGGACAAGTTCACTCCAAAATCAGCAGGTAAGACCAGAGTTTTCTCAACCGTCGTCTCAGGCCATCTGGCCATGTTGGCCTGTTTGGGCTCTAAGTTCCTCTCTGCAATCTTGGCATCTTTTCACAACACCCACCCATTGCTACTAAACTGCAGAAGATCCTGATACTCCAGAGAAGAAACTGTTTTGGACAGCATTTCAAGTATGCCAAATGGTCACTGGCACATGTTTGAATTCATATCTTCCATTTTTACTTGATTATTTATTAGTTTCTTGCAAAGATTAAAAGAGACAAATGTTGGCTGTTGGGTTTTTTGTTTTTTTTGCCCTTGGATTCATAAATGGTCCAAGCGTCACTCTATCTAATGGCACTGCAAAATACTTTTTCCTTTCTCAATCTCACTGAACATTAAGCGTCACCCCCTTTTTCATGCTACATCTCACTGTCAGAGACGTTCACACACAGCTCCGTCTATATTTTCTTCTCCAGAGTTTTAGACAAAGCGCATGCAGCAGAATATTCCATTAGTCATGCACGACAAAAAACTACTGTATCAGTGACGATGAGCTCCTGATTTCATACATCTCCGTCATCTTGGTACAGTGACAGATTATTGGGATGGATGCATCGTGCTAAATGTTGTTATCAAGCTGGCAAAAAAGCACGCCGAGGAAGGATGGGAATGAAGATGTATAGGCTGTCAGCAGCTCGGAAGATAACAGGAATATTTTGTGCTTTTTTTCTTTCTTTCTTTTTGATTTGTGGTTTTCACCTGTCTTGGGTTATGTAAAGAAAATTGGGTTGGGCAATGGCTTCTGTGTGCTCAGCCTCTCCACTGAGCCATCTTAAGCCAACCTGGACATGAAAGTCAGGGCCACATCTTGTTTGAATTTTTACTTGTGTTTGCCGTTTCTGATTTATGGAGTTCATGGTTTTATATTTGGTTATATGAGGCTTCATATCATGCGATGTCACTCTCGTGTCAGCCACAGGAGGGGATTCATTTTCTGCCTGCAATTAACTTACACCACCAAATGTTCTAAATCTGCTTAATCCTAAATCAAATCTCAGACCCTACTTTACGGGTTTAGATAAGATTGCCAATTGTCTGAATAATTTCCTGCAACAGTACTTATTTGGAAAAAGGCAAGTACTTGAGTTTAGGCACCATCCCAAAGTGCATTTCATGGGCAATTATGTACCTGTATATGCAGAAATATTTGGAGAGGAGAGATAGAGCCAGTGGGAACGACTGCAGAAACATTCTCCAGCAGAGCTCTTCAGAGTGGAGGCCCCAGTTGAGGAGGTTGTTAAGGCAGAGAGAAAGCCCTCTCTGGCAGCCAAGGGAGATGGCTCTTAAACGACACTCCCACAGGGCCCCAGGGGCAAGACCCGCTCCCTGACATCCAGCAAGGCTGTTGCCGAGCGACGGGGTAAGGGAGCGAGTCACATGATGGGGCCAGAATGGCGGCAGCAGGTCAGCCATCCAGCACCAGAGACAGGCAAGTCAGTGCCTGCCACTCACTGATGGGCTGGGTTAGGTCTGTGTGGAGAGGATACGAGGTGGTGGGAATTTCATGCTGAAAATGAATACAGCGTCCTCTGCATAATGTTGTTTTAATGATAATTCATTTAGGTAAATCTCAGAGATTTGCTGACTGTGATTCAGGCTGATATTTCTGCTTAGAGCTGAAAGCCCTTTCCAAATTCTCAGCTTTGTCACAAACACAGAGTGATGGTTTACCATTTGCTGCATAACAGGCTTTGTAATGTTCTGGATAAAGACAGGAAGACATTGTTCCCTTATATTTGTTCCTTATCTCTGATAGTAAAGGGGCCTATGTGAGCCAAACTCTGGGAGTTTACAAAGCACAACAAGTCTCCATGGAGCATTAAAAGCCAGATCTCAAGTCTCATAACAAATGATTCACTCAGTCACTTCACGTTTCTTGTAATCTGCTCTGAAATCTTGGTTTAAAATTGGAAAAAGGGGACGATCTCTGGTGATTACAAAGGAGGGCCGTCTGCAAACATAGGACATTAGGTCAATGGATGAGTGCTAATAAGTAAATCAGATTTGCTGCCTCATTTTAAACAGGCCTAACTTGTCTTTGCCTTGACGCGTGCTGTGTTGGAGCTATTACCTTTTGTCGTCTAAGTTCATTTCATGGACGTGGGAGCAAATTGAGGGGGAGATTGTGCTGAGAGGAGGGCAGAGCTGATTTCAGCGGTAAGAAATCAATGTTCACAGTCAACTTATAGCTGAAACATGTTGTAGCTTTGACAAATTGATTCATGAAAAAATGCCTCCAACAGTTTAAGGTGTTATGTCGTTAATGTTTTCTGAGAAAAAAGCTTATGAGGGCAAAACCCTAAGACATAGACCTTGATCCTAATGATACCAGTAATATGGATCTACTCGCCGAAGGAAAACTTCATTATTGGGTATATTGACTTTATCAGTAAGCATATATATGTGGATTTCAGCAAAGTGGGCAGTTTAGAGGTTTAGATAGTGTCTGTTGTGTATTAAATGCCTCTGTAGCAGACTGGGAAACTCTACACACAGTCTGATTAAGTGAACTGTAGTACTGATCTCTTTAATAGATGTACTCGGGGGGGATTGACTAGCTGTGGTCCTTTTGCCTTTTCACAAGCGGACCACAATGCCCAGGCAGGACTGGGGGAGGGGTGTCTCTCTGCTAGTAGTGACCTCTTTGTGAATGAGATTAGCCTGCTCTATTAATCTGCGATTACTTGGACTGTTTTACCGCAGGGCAAAACCACGCACGTAGAGCTGTGGCGACATCAAAGCAGGGAGATCACTCGCTTGGTGTGGATAAACTCATCAGCCCCCCCCCCCCGTGTCTCTCTCCCTCTCCATCACAGGAAACATTACAAGCCCTGTTAGGCCTATTTCTTCAGTGTCACACCCCTCCTGCTCAACTATAATGGTTCAGTCTGGTTTGAGAGCGTCGACGAAATGCTTAATCACGATTTTTCCTCCAAGAAGGTCAGAGTGGCACATTCCCAATTGTTTGCGCTTCAGCAAGCTCTTGGAATTCCTCAGCTCTAAAGAGAGAAAGGAGGCACCAATTTATAAAGCGGGGGGGTGGGTTGGAGGAGGACTGGAGGTGCAGTATTAAGTTTTTCAGCTTTTCGAGCCGTTCATTCACACATGTAACAAACGCCTGGTAAATCTACTATTCAGCACGTAATTGGTTGGGCTTCAGCTCTCAATCTGTTAGCCTCGGTTGTCTCTATGCTCATTTTTCCACATGCAGGACTATTTTCAAGTTTGATCTGTTGTGGATTGGGGTTCACTGTGTCAGCATGATGTATATATGTTTTAAAAATAGCTAAACAGCAGAGTTTTCACACCATTTCATCTTGTTTGACGTGTTTTGGTCGGTGGGAATTTTTTATTATGAGATTTCCAACGGAGGTTTCTCAATTTCCCTACTAGTTGAGTCATGAAGAAGCGTAAGCCTGCGTAGGAGGGCAGGTTGTGTTTGTTTGCAGTTGTACATACAGATTAGGTAGTGCGGCTTCATACTGAAGAAATCCACTATCTATATTTCATAATGGTTAAGCAAGTCAAATCTCTAAGAAATATATCAACATATCATGAATTTGTGTCAACTGTAACGCACTGTGAACTGTGGAATGATTCGGATTAGTTAAATGAAAAGACCAGCGTTGTCACAAAGCTAGCGATTTCACTCATTTTTAAATATTATTTTCTCTTAATGGAGATTCCTGAGGCAGAAAAAAAGCAAATACTTTTACATGTTTCAAAGTAAAACGAGAAGGTTGAGGTTAAGAAGAACATTTTCAAGTATTCTGTAAAACTTTGTAATGCTAGAGTGCAGACATAATGTATATTTCCTCTGAACCATAGCCTGAAGTGCTGATCAGATAGTAGCTTCAACTGAGCCTTCCAGTGAAGTGGTGCTTCAGACATGGGGGTCAAACATGTTGCCACCGAGTTGTGGAAAGGCCTCAGATTTTACACACAATGCAGAGGTCAGACACACAATCACACACACAGACACACACACACACACAAAGCCTGCAGGGCTGTAATTTGTAGTCCCAAAGCTTTCTACACCAAATGTTTTGTCTCTTCTCTTGGTGTATTTCAACATATATTTTAGCTGTGGCTTTTCCTAAATGCAGAATAACAGACAGCCTAAAAACATTGTTGGTGGCCCAGACCATGTGTGTCTGTCAACAGTAATTGGATTCAATTGAACACTGTATTTACGAAACAAACAAGCATTACTTAATCTGATCTGAATGCAGATTTAAGACAGAATTGGAAGTATAATATGAGACCAAGAGATGAGGTGATGTCTTGTATTATTTTAGAGCAACAAGTGAGTGATACTTCTCTCACTCCATCCACGGTATAAACCTCTAACTGTCGGCTTGATTGAGTGAGCTCCGTATATAGATTAACTAAAAGAAATGAGTTGATATCTTGTATTCATTTATTCTTGTTTTTATCTGTTACACAATTATTATCTGGATATGATTTTTCTTTTTTTTTATAGAAAACACTTTTCTTAAACCTCCTTCAAAAACTTCTCCCTTCACTTACTAGAAACAAACTGTGTGGCAGCATTTTATCAAAGCTACAAGTCACTTTATTCAAACTTGAGCTGCTATGTTTTAACAGCTGTCCTATTAAATCAACATTCAAAATAGATAGCGCATCATTTCAGAAATTCAGAGCAGTTACATTCTTAATAGAATATGAAATAGTTACAGTTAGATGTATTTGAAAAAACACACTGAGTTCCTAAAGCTGAACTTTACTGCTTTACACACCGGAGCTTATAATGTTTAAGGGTTACAGTGAAGAAGGTGCCGTATGTGCGTATGCTTCTTAGAGAGATATGAGTGTCACAGAAGCTGTAAATCTATACAGTGTCCACTATGGACAATTTCTCCTTCTTTACCCCACATAATCACTGTATGTGAAATCTTGCAGCCGGCCATGATTGATGTGTTAACTTGCAGTAGGGAAGCAGGGCTGTAAGTCACCCACTGTGCACTGAGCTGATAGTAAATACCAGGAGAGCAAATACAGACAGGAAAGACCAGAGATAAGAGCTGTTCAGCTTGTCTATCCGTCCTCCCTTAGTTGTAGCACTTATCATGTCTGTGGCAGCAAGAGGTGATTGGTGGCGTCTTCAGCCGCTCCATATGGCTCTGTAATTTACTGCACAACAAAACTGGATGTTCGCACATTCAAATTAATTTAGAGCGCAGCTCATGCCTCTAATTAAATGCTTGTTATTGTATTTTAGCCACAGATGAGTTGCACTAAATTTAACACCTGAATTGACTCACTGCCGGTGAGTGCAAGTGTTTTTATTTCCAGTTGACAATAGAAGCTCCAGACTGCCTCAGGTGGTGTGTTGGCCCACACTTTAGGTGTTTTTTAGGTGTGTAATTGTTTATCCTAAAGCTTATCCAGGCTCGTGTGTGCTGATAGACAAATGTGGTCTAATTGGGCCCCCCCTCTCTGATTCCAACCCCCTGCGCATCAGGAAGCCACAATACCAGCCACCCCCCACCCCCACCCTCCCTCCACGCCCCTTAATTACAATGACTAGTTTGATGGATTAAGTCAACTCTATGCAAAGACAAGGTTTGGGGGCTGAAATCACGGCTGAATGTGCCCACCTGAACCGTTGTTATCGCTGCTTTTCTGCAGGATTTGCGGTGCAGAGCATAACAAATGTTGCTTTAAATGAATTGATCGAGGCTTCTTTTACTGTTCGTCCTGGACCCGGGCCAAGTTACAGGCTGTCTAGCACATTAGGCACCACCCCCCTTTGCAAGTTTGAAATGTGAGCTGCCTGCATTTTTTTTTCCCTCCCCTCCCCTCCCCTCCCGCTCTCCCTTCTGGCGAAGTGGCTGTGGCTGCTTCTGTGTGATGTGTGTATTGGGAGAGCAAGCAATGGATCACTAGACAGAAAAAGAAGATACATCAATAACAGCTGCATACATCCGAGGTGAGGAGATAAGCATTTGGTTCTCTCTCTCTTTCTCTCTCTCTCTCTCTCTCTCTCTCTCCCTCTCTGCCTGTCCTCTCACCCACCCCACCCCCCACCCCACCTCTCTCTCTCCCTCTCCTTCTCTCTCTCTCTCTCTCTCTCTCTCTCTCTGCCCCCCCCCCCCCCCTTCCCACCCCTCTCTGCGTTTAACCCCTTGGCGCTGCAGGAGCCGGCTCTTAATTTTTATTTGTGACAATACCTACCTTTTTCCTCTCTGATGACAAACGCATGTGTCCTCTTCTTTTTCTCCTCGCTGATGGTGTTGTATGAAGTTTTTTTTGTTTTGTTTTGGGGTTTTTTTTTTTGGTTTTTTTTTACAGCTTATCCCTGTTTTCCCTCTCATTGTCTCTGGGGTATTTGTTGCTTGAGTGCAAAGAAGCCGGTGGCAAGTACAGCAGGAGCCCATTAGCAATGACTCCATCTGTGATTGGTTTTGCCTGCGAAACAGAGAGAGCAGCCATGAATAATTGATGTGCATTGTGCAGTCAGTCACTGGACACGCAGGGAGAGGAGAGGAAAACGGGAGAGAAGCTGCTGCCCTGAGACACCGAGGGAGATGAGGGGGGAAGAGGGAGGGAGAGGAAGAATGTTAGAGAGAAGAGAAGAAGGTGGGAGGGATAGAGAGACACAGAGAAGGAGCTTTAAAATAGCTGCTGGCTTCAGTAGTGCAGAGATTAAGGCTGCCCTGTATCGCCTTTGTTCTGCTGTTACAGATTCATGCTGAAAAAGTGTTTCTAGACACACAAGTCCTCCTTTTTTCTGTGAAGTGAAGAGTGAGCAATAAGCAGGGACATTGCTGGAGTTACTTTGGTTGAAATGTGGGTGGTATTTTAGACGTAGAGGGGGCACGGAGGGGGAGTCTGTGTCACTGTGAATAGGACAGAACTGAGAAGCTGCGAGCTGTCAAAAGGAGGAGACAACAGTTAAAGAGGGCTGTGTTTGCGGGGGCGGGGGGGGGGGGTTCAGTGACATGAGGGAAGGTGGATCTGCTGCTACTGCTGCTGCTGCTGTTTAGAGGAACTTCATTTCACCCCTGGGACTGGGGGGTATTTGGTGGATGCAGGCAGGCACCCTGCCACGTCTTAAACTAACGGAATGGGCTTTGACAGTATGATGAGTGCCTCGCAGCGCCCTCCATGATAGAATTGCAACAGCTGACTGCTGCATTTGACCCACTTACAGCTCACACAGAAGGGGTCAAAACGGCCTTGATTATCTCTCCAAGTCGTGCTGACCTACTTGAGGCGGCGTTTTCTGTGCAACTCTTGGCAGTTTATCACACCTCACTCCCCTCGGTGCCACACAGCACAAGCAGCGAGGCTCACTGCAGAGATATGCACAGATTTTCCACAATGAAGGAATTCACTGGTTTGAGATTAGTGCTTCTCATGGTTGAGTCATGTCATACACAGAGTTTGTTTTGTTTTGGGGTTTTTCTTTCTGTTGTTTTTTTTTTTTTTTTGTTAAACAGGAGCAGCAGATTGAATTTGGAGACATGTGACTGTATTCAGATGCTAACAAGCATCTGTTTATGATGACTAATACAACTGCAAGTCTATCAAATAATATCTGTCTGTTTGCTTGACAGGCACAGCTTCTAAACTTTTTCCTCCAGCGCATCTCAATTCTTGATCCATTCCATCAGTATGTTTACAAGACTCATTTCTTCACTGCATCCAAACACACTGACCATACTGACCAGCAACTGAGAGGTGTATTTAACACATGACACTTTGAGAAGTTTTCCAGAGTCAAAAAAACAAAGCAAAAAAAGTGGAGTTTGGGTAACATATTCGTTTCATGAATGGGTTTCTGTTATGACAGAAAGTCAGCTGGTGTAATTATTTCTCCTTGCGACCTCACTGGAGAATTACATTCTGCCATGTAGGCTTTCTTGTTACTCACTTTGTTTTCTCTCCACTAAGAGGGGTTTTTGTTTAACTGCACAGTTAAGTCCTGGTTTGGGCAATTATGACTTTTTTTTCCTGCCTAAAATGTTTCGTAGAGACTGTTCCCAACATGCTAAGACGAGAGATTTTGCAACCAACAGTTTTGGTAAAGCTGATGTCTGGCTGGCTGTACAGACGTCCACTGCTCCAACTATTCATTAAAGTTGTTGTGTCATTTTCAATGAATCTCTTATTCTCTGTATTGGATAAGTTTTTCTGTTGTTGTTTTTTTTGACCAACTTGTGAAATTACACTAACCGTTTTTTTTTTTTTGTTTGTTTGTTTTTTTTTCCTTTTGAAGTCTCCCTAAAGTCCCAAATCAAAATACCAGCACTCGGTGTGCAGGAGCAGTTGATGCTGTTTGTGTACTTACAGAACATGCAGGCTCTTTTCATGAGGCTTTAATGAAAGAATATTCAGCCAAGTATCCAGTAATTGCAGATACAGTTTGTTTACACCGTTTGTGATATTGTGTTAACCAATCAAATCCAAAGTGCGATTTTGATCCTGTTTGATATCAAATCCTGCAAAGATCAGATTCCAAATTGTGATTTTACTCACAGGTGGAAATTATCAATATAGTGTAAAACTGGATTCATATGTAAATTAGGGCTGAAAATGCACATATGGGGTTTAAAGTGGAATATAGTATATTCATGGGGGAGAGATCAGAAGCAGTATAGTGAAAACCTTGCAAGATTTGCTAAAAGTGAAGAAGTTTTGGTTATTTAAAACATATTTAGTCGTATAAATGTGTCACAGAAGTGCATTGTGGTCTTTGATAAACTGCTGTGAAATGCCAGGTGTAACCATAGGTGGAATTTTCTCGGCAGCAAACAAATGCAGACTTCAGTGGGAGCCCCGTTATTTGATCTTAATTCACGATCAATCGTGTAGGTGCAAAGCAATCACACTTTTTTTGTCGGCTGTGGATTAGGTATCAGAGTGTAGAGCGGTGGAAAGCGTACCATTTGATGTGATCAGTGTAAAGGCCTTTACACTGTCTCATGTATGCAACGACTCAGACAGCCGGAACCCAGTGAAAAGATGCTTTTAGATATTAATCAATAGAACAAAGGCACAAATAACACATTTTTGTGTACTTGGGAAGAATAACTGATGAAATCTACTTACATTTAGACAAAAAACTATTTCTAACAGTAATTTTTAAGCAGGAATGACATTTTGCTGGAACTGACTTTACTTTATGAGCATTGAATCACAATCCTTGGCTCAGTTAAACAATTAAAAAAGCTTTTTGTTTTGATGTCATTACTTCCATAATTTTGTTTGTTGCAAGTTATTCTCCCCCCATCACACTGGACTGCAGTGTATGAATTGTAGCCTGATAGTTCTCAACCACCCAGCCACCTCATACGTTTGTTTGAACACAGAATCAACTCCTAATGAAATGTCTGTTGTCATTCACTGAATATCTTAGAAATGTTTGTAAATTGCAGTAAAATGTAAAATTTGAACCCTACAGAAACCAGCTGCTGCAGGAGGTGTCAGTCTGAATCAGGTACCTGCTGTGTGTTGAAGTGCTGCACAGGAAATCCATAAACACTGGCTGAATCCAACCGACCATCCCCATCACAGTCCTTACAGTATGTCCTCACGCTGAGCCATGTCAACATACTGTACATGGGAATGACATCAGATGTGCTTTTTGGGGGGTCATTTAGAAAAAGCTACATGGCTGCTGTTGCGCTGTCTGTTTGAGTTTCGCAGTATGAAGCATGTCACATGTTGTTTTATCGTCCTGCCTGCGGTCATAATTCACACTGATGTTCTCCGCTGTTCATCGAAGGCATTATGAAGCTTAAGTTTACGCCTCGCATATCTTGGTGAGTTGCATGTTAATTACACCCCCACCTTTTCGTTTCTGTGAAACAGCAGTTAGTGGAAGTTGTGAACAAAGCTCGTGTCAGAGACAGAAAAAAGTGATGAAACTTTAATGATGGCTGTAAGGAAACTGGGGCAACAAGCAGCAGTGAATATAGCACATTGGTTGTTATTTACACTGAACATATTGCCATAGTTGTGGATAGAATGGCAAAAACAGAAACTGGAATACACAATAATTTGTGTGTATATCATAAAGATTTTAATCTTATTTGTATGTGGACTAAACACCAGCAGCTTAACTGAGAAAATAAGACATTGAGAAATACATAAAATAGATTTAAAAAGCTAAAAGAAACCCAATTTGGAGCAATGAGAACTGAAAACTTACTCATGCAAAATGTCTATGTTTTATGAAATCTGCCCGAGGACATATATAATGTATGCACAGGATTCTCGGCTTGCTCAAAGAAATGAAACAAGTTTGAGCTTTATTGTTTAAATTTGGCTTGATTCTTTATCATGTGGAAGCTTTTTATTCAAATCTTGATCTGTTGCACATATGGATGACTCTAGACTCTAATGAGTCTAGAGGGGTGCCAGGACTCGACCCCGGCTCCTCTAGTGTCTGTTTCTACTGTACTTCTAAAGGGAGGCTTTGACACCAAGCCCACTGTTAAAAAGGTCACAGGTGAATCAGCCACCAGCGTATGCTGCCATGACACTGCCGGTCCTGCCCAGCACCCTGAGGTGGGCACTAGTCTGGGCACATCTGCTCTGTCTCTAATTAGTATCATTGTAGACAAGAGCTTAAGGCTGGGCCTTCATTAATAGCAGCCTGTTGCTCAGGCAAACAGTCTGGCTCCCATAAGCCGCTTCTTTGCAGGTCTGCTCATTTTATAATCTGTTTGCTGAAGTGTATGGTTAAAAATGCATTCTGTGCTGGAGCAGTCTGCCTTACGCAGCAATGTGATCAGGCGAAAAGCTCACCATTCAGCTAGCTCAAATTTATCCAAAGTAAAGTGCATTTATTCTATATTAAATAAATAACGCTACTGTATATATGTGTTTGCAAGTTTCAGCAAGTGGCAATTGTGAAGACCTTAAGAAAAGGCAGCATAAAACAATAAAACAAATAAAAATCTAAAATTAAAGATAGCAAAACTAAGAAAAAGGACAAAAGAAGAGAATGAACACAGTATAGTTATGTCTCTCCAACTGCATTTATGCAAACAATATTTGGTTAATTGAGTCTACTGCTTTGTTTTTACTAGTTGTCTGATATGTGGGGAAAAATAGCTAATAAATCTAGAACATAATGTCATGGTCTGAAAAATGACCACATGTATGATACCCACATATGATTTCTCATTAATGTTCAAAAACACTTGTTAATACTTTGAAATTTGACTGAAGACACTTAACAAAGTGTTGCCAGATTTCAGTTGAATTAAGACATAAAGATGTAGGTTTGGAGGGAGTTTTGCTCCCAAGCAGCTTATGAGCAACTTAAAGCAACAGATTGGAGGCTGAATGTTGGTCGGGTGAGATATTTGGCTTTAACACACACAGAATTAATTCTCACCAGGGGGTGAAATGCTATAGATTTCCACCTTGGTGCTTTACAGGGATAGGGAATGGCTTGCCCTGTTTTTAATGAAAGGATTTGTTGCATGTGCCGAAAGAGATTATCTTTTAAAACACTGGCCTGTGTCTGCGAAGGTTGGTTCCTGTGTAACCATGACCGAGAAGTGACAGTCAGATTGATGCGATCTGACTAAATCATCTTGAGATTGCGGCATATATTGTATCTTGTTCCAGTTGGTATTCAGTTAGTGCCAAGTGGATTTCCTTTGAGATCTAAAGTATTATCTTCATCTCAAATCTCTTAACACAGATTTTATTC
Organism: Remorina albescens; assembly: GCA_034769265.1. Lineage (NCBI taxonomy): Eukaryota > Metazoa > Chordata > Actinopteri > Carangiformes > Echeneidae > Remorina > Remorina albescens. The sequence continues at coordinate 6,485,123 of CM068480.1, forward strand.
GAGGATAAATGTCTTATCTCAGGCATTTTTGATTTATTTAGAAATCCTGCATTTTTAAGTCTATATACATAGAAATTTGCATCACAAAGTGGTTAACCGGATATTTTAATACTGAAGTTATTATGACAGGAGAAGTGGGAGGATAAGAGGAGCAGCTTTTCTATCCGTCGGTAATACAGTGTTTAGAGGTTTGTGGCTTTTGCAACAAACAACACAGGATGTCAGAACAGTAACCCTGAAACACCAAATCCGTAGCATTTTCTTTTTCTCCTTGAGTCACTTGCCTCCACACGGCCACATATGCTTGTGGCCTCGGTAAAACCTCTCTGGCAGGAGTCCAAGTGCACACCCCCTTCTCCTTGCTGGATGGACATGGCACGACATTGCAGCCATGTGGCCAGCAGGATGCTGTATTTAAGCAGGGGCAGCTCTGAAATGGGCCATAAAACCTAGCCAGCAAGTCTGGCTCCCCATGAGGCAACGGGCCTAAGTACTCATTGACAAGACTCCAACATCACTGACTTCCAGGAGAGAGAGCAGCAAAGGAAATAAAGCAAGAAAAAAAAAAACAGCTGACAAAGATGAGGTGCAGACAGGAGGCAATTGTCTGGCCTAGACAGACAGGCTGTTTTATAACTGTTGGTACTAATCCTTTCGATCCACAATATGTAGCCATCTTTCCACCACTAAATTTAATTAGCTTTTTGTCTGCAAGTCAGAGAAGCATTACACTCGGTGACATTTGTTCAACTGCATACAGTATATTCAGGACACAACAGTGGTAATAAATCAGACCTTGATGCTACATGGCAGCCATGACATTCATGCATGTTTCACACTTCACACATCCTTCGCACTTCATCAGCTCTCTCTGGAAACATCACCCACCCAGAAATATGTCGCAAAATGACTCACCCAACTCAAAAATCTTAGCAACTGAGCTAATGAAGTCCGTGTACAGGCTCACAACGGTTTGCACTTGCTTCCATGCCAAGCTGATAGGGTCAGCCAGGTAAAATGTGTACCGTGTGTTTAAGGCCTGTGAGCTTCAACCTAATTATCCCTCCATGGATGAGCAAGTAGCACAATTCAGGCCTGTCATGGGCTGGCAGGTCCGTAACCTGTTATAACCCCCCACCCCCCTTTTATGGAGAGAAAGATTGAATGATGGACGAGTTGCTTCTCTTCCATTATCAAATTGGCATCAATGAATAATTTGTGGCATCTGTGCGAAGACAAAGAGGTTTGATGGCTGCCAGGTGGGCATCCATGGCTCTGTGGTGACTGTGTCTAAGAGCCGTGAGGCAGAGTGGGAGATGATTTATAATCCAGCCGGTATTTTAAACAGGATATTCTGGCGCCAGCTGGGCTTTTGTAAGCAGTGTCATAGCAACCTGTGATTCATATAACTTCATATTATATTGTGAGGTAAATCCCAGTATTTTACAGATCCATGAGACCTAAATAAGTCGGGAATTCTTTGGCTAAAACTTAACACGGCTTTTTTGCATGACCTCTTAGGTGCTTTCAGTAACCAGGGACACCAGGGCTCCCCAGACTCTCTCTTATTTTAATTGACTTTGGCCTGCAGGAGGCTTGTGTCCATTCAAACCTTTCTGGGCAGAGAGAGTAAGGAGGGAGGAGCAGACTGTGAATAGCACTCCCTCAGAAACTAAAGAGTGCAGCCCACTAGAGCCCTTCTTGTTAGTTTGCACATGGTCTTTGTTCTCCTTTTGGCCCTTCTGGCTAAATGTCTTCAAACAAGCAGTTTGGGGGTCATGATTTTTGCAGCAGAAACATGGACTTCGTTGTGTTACAGCTCAAATGGGAATAAGTGAGGAAGTGCTGCTGATAATGTGAGTGCGATTGTGATGACAGGATGTGCGGCGCATGTTTGTGCGCGGACGTTAGCGACCGAGCCATGTGGGACGATGCCAGGTGGGAGTCCACATTTGACAAGGGAGCAGGTGTCTGTTAGATACAGAGCAGAAAGGGAGGAGGAGGAAGGGAGGAGAGAGTTGGGGAAGGGGGGGGATCATAAGAGCTCTTGGCATCTGCCTTACCTGCTGCCTCCCCTATAGTCTGCTGCCAGAAAACAGGGGGGAATAAAGAGAGGAGGGAAGTATTTCAAGCAACTTTTTCATGCCATGTTTATGAAGTTATCCCTTACCACAGGTTTTTCTATGGTTAGCTGTCATTTTCTGTACGTCCGCGTTAAACTCACTGTTTACAAGAGCCATTCATTTGATCTGTCGCCAGTATACAATGAAGAGGAATGGAGCAGCATTTGTTGCTCTCAAAGCTTTGAAAAATGGAGATGTCTCTCTTGTCACAATGTGTCCCTCACTGTGGTTCAGCTACTAAACATGCTGTTACTTTTTATATGGAGTATTCCCTTTGTTAGATGGATTTATAGCTGACGCATGGGAGGCAACAGAAATATCGGCGTGGGCACCTATAGCATCCATTTTGATTTATCACCACTACAGCTGCAGACAGATATATATCATTTACCACATTTGCCGCAGTAACTACCTTTACATTCTCAGTTTCTTTGTAATAGGAGTAAAGTCCAGTGCCAGGAGATTTTTTATTTTATTTTTTAAAGATAAATCATATTTTAAGCAGCCCAAATAAATTTCTCGAAGTGCAGAAGAGACAGAAATCGTGGACAGACGAGGACAAGCCAAAATGACCCATCGCCATTAAAGTTAAGTAAGAAAATATGTTTTTTCTAATTTGGGTCATCTGACCCTTTAATCTGGAAGTCCCTTTTCATTTTGGAAGAACAAAAAGAGATAAAATCAACACATTTAATCAGGGCAGTTTATCTCTTTACCTCCTGTCTGTATGTGTGGTGAAAGGTGGGGTGGGGGAGCATTATCATTGGAAAGAGCATTGAACAACTGTCAAGGATGCAGTCCATGTCGTTTGTCATGCCCTCCCCTCCCCCCCCCCCCCTCCCCTCCCCTCCCCTCCCTCCCTCACCACGACTTTATGACAGAGAGTGAAGCTGGAAGCTGCAGGCCCAGCTACTGAACCACCCATATAGTCCCAGCAGATACATTTAGCGCCTTTTGCTGTGTCTGACCATCAGGCAATGCAGCTTAGCACCAGAATATCAATGCGGCTCAGACTCAGCCGGGCCCCTGGGACTATCTACAATGCAAACAGATTTGGCTGCTGTCCTTATGGAAGACAGACCAATTGCCGCCAGGGAAACCAATGTAAATAAGGTGGAAAGATGCTCTGTAGCACCAAACGGCAGTTTGATTCACTGCAGAATTGTGGTTGCAATTTGGAAGAGCTACCTGAGACGCTTATCCCCAGTTTTGGCTCTTCTCAGGGCGGGAAACAGATGAGTCTATTGAAGGGCCGTCTGTGGGAGGACAGGAGAAGAGAAACAGTAATCCTTTTGTTTTCATCATCCACACTGTCCTGAGAGACGTCTGGATAAAGGAGGAGGAGGAGACAGAGACTGTGAGGAGTAACGGGCTGGCTGTTCCTCCTCCTGTCATATGAAACCTGAAGTTTATCCTCTGAGTCAATGACAGAGCGCCTCGCCTTTAAACAGGTTGGTGCTGAGTGGAGGTGGTAATTTTGTGTGGTGATAAGCTCTTTATCTAATGGTGGGGCAGAATAATTCCCCTTTAAGTGGCAGCTCTGGTGCCTCCTCCACTCCCCTTTCTCTCACATATGTATTGTCATTTCTCTGCTTGGCTCAACACTGCTGTGTTTTTTTTGTCCCCTGGCTGTTGATGTCGGCCTCAGCGTGAAACGAGGATATCGTCCCCTTAGCCAGACAGCCTTGCGGTGCCGCAGTTAAGAGATAAATTGCAGAGACATGTTTATCAACATAGAAGAAGTGCAAGTTACCCCTTGTTGGAAGAGAATAATGGGACCTAATTGAGCTGTAACATGCTGGCTGGTCGCCAGGCCCTTGAATTGAAAACTCTCTTCATCAGAAGGGGGTCTGGGGAATGGGAGGGGCTGTTTAAACACTGCAGGATGTTCTAACATACACGTGAAACTCAGAAACCTATAAACCATGCTCGGGTCCAGGTATATTATATATACGTAACTTATAAATCTGAGAATCTACCTGTGAGTGATTTTTAGGAGAAGAGCATCTGAGAGGCCTTTTCTGTCAACCAAAGCACAGCCGTGGTAAAGTCAGAGTCACAGTCCTCTGGAGGAACAGCACAGCCTGTCTCCTGGCACCTGCCTTGCCAAGAAGAGGAGGGAGAAAGGAAGGTGGGGGGGGGGGGGCATGAGCGAGTGAGGAGGAGGAAAAACCCAGCTGCCTCTGCGCCTGAGCCCCATGCTGCTTTTAAAGGAGTGCGAGGGAGGGGTGGGAGAGGAGAGGGAGAGGCAGGGAGACTGCTGGCACCATCTGTACATGTCTTTTGTATTCCAGCCCTCATCTTTACACAGAGCGAGGCTGGTGTGCTCAGTGTTCAAATGAAAGGAGAGGAGGTGCCTTTTGGGGTGCGATGCTCTGCGAAGGAGAAGGTGTGCGTTTGTGTATCAACGCTGAAATCCAGTTTTGTCCTCGGAAATTTGGTGCGCTCAGAGGACATCTCTTGTCTTATTTATGTTAGCTCTGTGTGCGTCTATGAGCAATGATAGTGTGTGGTTTTTTTGTTTTTTTCCTTTACATGTTTTGTGTCAGTAGGCTGACGCTATGTTTGCACACACTCATGTTTCGTCAGATTTCTGGGTTGCCATGTTTGTGATGGGAGTCAGAAGCTTTTGTTTCTTCCTTCCTGCCATCAGCCCCATTAGCCTGATGTCTCCTCTCTCACTGACTCACTCACTCTGTCTTTCTCTGCCTATCTCTCTTTCCCTCCCTCCCTCGTTCACTGTGTAATATGTGCAGTGGCAGGCTCTCCTTGCATGTGGCGGCAGGGTGGATCTGCCTGCGAGGACAGGCTGCACTGTCTGCTGTCATATTGACGAGGCTTTTTGCACAAACCGTAGCTGAAATGACCAAGCGCTCTGTTTCACCCACCCTGCCCCTCCCTCGCCTTTCACTCAGCCTAAGAGTGCCGTGAATCATAAGAGGAAGTGGCTGCTCTGCTCTTTGATTGAATCCACATTCCATTTCTCCTCATGATGCCTTCAGAGAGAGGCAAGAAGGAGACAGGGGAGGTGAGAAGGAGAGAAATGGGAAAAGTGAGTGTTTTGTAGTTGGGTCAGGACAAAAAGCTACATTGCAGATGAAAAGCATATGATATGATCAAATGCGCTCTTTGCTAGCTACCTATCCGAGCGCCATGCAGGATGGTGGAGGGAACGTAACGGCTAGAGTCCATCAGCAGGCCCGGAGTGAACCCTAGTGGCAAAGAACAACAATAACATGGTTGATTGAAGAAAATGTTTTCTTTTTTTGCTGCATGAAGGTGTTTCCTTTTTCTTTGTTGTGATAGTAGAGGAGATGAAGATGGATTAAGTTCAAAGATTTTTATTCACTTTTTTTTTGTTAATCTGCACATAAAGTTTTGATGAAAATTATAGAAAAATTTAAAGATGAGCTGTTTCTCATCTAGTAAATGGAGTAACTTGCTTCTTTTTCATACTGTAGATGTTTTTAAAAATGTGCTCTACGAAGACCGCTTAGGTTAGGTCCAATATTTCAATGCCTTACAAGCAAGTCCACTAAACAAAATGGACACAGAGCGCTTTTACAGGAGAGAGAGTGACTGAATCCAACCATCAGGTTTGTCACTCAGTGGGTATGAAATGCATCCAGTCAAATGCACTTTGTGTTCTGTTAGATGGAATTTTATTTTATTTTTTGGGGGGGGGGCTATTTCTTTCTGCATTGTTTTGATGTTGCATCTCTCACTTCACAGTTTCATTCATTCCCACCCCAGAAAATCTTTGCCTCATTTTAGCAGTAAATAGTTTTGAATTTATTTGCAAGTCACTAAAAAGGTGATGAACACAGCAAAAACTGCGGCACTAAACAAGCAGCTAATGTGTCTCTTGCTGCTCGGATGGATATAAGCCATATGTTAACCTCAGCGGTCCTGCTGATCTTCCGAAGATGTGAAAAGCTTAATTTGAATTGAGTCCAAGAATATATACCATCTCATAAGGAGAATAAATGTTTCTATTTGTCTAAATTAAAACATTAAAACAGCCATAAAGTAGTGAATCTAATCAAACCAGTCGACTAAAAAATGTAACATTTTCAGACTTCTTTACTAAATCCACTGAAAGTCTTAACATTTCCATAGCCCATACAGTGTTTAACGATATTGCATAGTTATGGGAACTACAAAAAAGAGGTCATTGTTTTTCAGTTTTATGTCCAATTTTGCTGCGAAGCTTTGGTTCATAAGTTGTTTCACCTCCCCGCTGCTTTCACATAATCAGTTTTTGCAGGTTTATGCAGCACTTGCAGTGGAGGGATGTTACCTCTGCAGTTATTTCTCACAGGAGTCCGACAGCGATGACACAATCTCCCTCTGCTCTCTTTCCAGCTCTTCTGTCCTCGTGGTGTGAGGAGCTGGGACGCCTCCTCCTCCTCCGTCACCAGAAGAACAGGCAGAACGAGCCTCCGGGAAAAGTGCCCATGCAGCCACCGATGAGCTCCATGAAGCCCAGCCTCTCACACGGGTCAGTATTCACACTGCTGTGCTTTTTGGCTTGCATGAGAGGTGTGTTTGTGTGTGGGTGTGTTGGGTGTGTGAACAGACAGACCAGGCCTTCGGGGAAAGCCCTTCCTCTCCACATGAAGCCCAGCGTTCCTTATGGCTCATTGGCCAGACAAACTGCCAGACTGACTGTTTGTGCCACAGTCAGTCAGTGGGGACAAACAGTGCCTCCCACCCCTGGTACATGTAGTTAATATTTACAAGACAAAGACAGGGCTTTTTATTTAAAGCTCAGTCCATCCTCGTTGTTTAGCAAGTGCAAATGTATATAACTTTATTTTGCCAACATGATGTGTTTTTTTCTGTCACCCTACAGAGATGGGTCTTTTCCCTATGACTCAGTTCCCTGGCAACAGAACACCAATCAGCCTCCTGGTTCATTGTCCGTGGTGACCACTGTGTGGGGCGTGACCAACACCTCACAGAGCCAGGTGAGATACCTACCTGTCTGAGTTGGTGAGCGTATATGTGAGTGGACTGCATCTGATTAGATCAAATTTTATCCTGCTCCTTAATCTGATGTGAATTAACTACCTTTGTCTGTGTCCTGACCAGTTATTTTAAACATCGTCGCATAACATCCAAAATTTATTGTTCCTCGTGTTTTTGTCTCTGCATGTCTATGGCCAACAGGTGTTGGGGAATCCCATGGCTAACAACAACAATCCCATGAACCCCGGGGGTAACCCTATGGGCTCAGGCATGTCCGGTAATAATCCAGGGATGAACTCCCCGCAGTTCCCCGGTCCTCAGCAGCAGTTCCCCAACAAAGGCAACTCCAACCAGGGCTACATGCAGCAGGGCATGTATGGCCGACCCAACTACCCTGGAGGAGGAGGCTTTGGTGGCAAGTAAGTAGATTAGTATTAGTTATTATTACAACAACTTCCAAAGAAGTGATTCTCAGACTCAGGCTAAACTTTATTGTCATTCAGGCTACATACAAAGCATGTAGTAGAATGAAATGTCATTTTGCTGGAATTTATCACACTCTTCCTGTAATCTTCCTGAGATCATTTCTTACATATTGTTGCTTCTTATCACAGCTATCCAGGAGGTCCCAATGCTGGACCTGGTGGAATGGGTATCCCCCCACACTCCCGTCCTCCTTCTGACTTCACCCAGCCTGCTGCCGCCGCTGCCGCTGCCGCAGTTGCTGCTGCTGCCGCCACAGCGACTGCCACTGCCACAGCAACTGTAGCTGCCCTGCAGGAAACCCAGAACAAGGATATGAACCAATACGGACCGGTAAGACGAGGAACACTACTGTATGATCTCATTCTGCATTTTTGTGCACTGTTTTTTGGAGTCTGAGTCAAGCATGCTTACGTTACTTTTCAGTCGCCTGTCTAGGTTTTTAGTTCTCAGGTTCTCAGTTAATTTTCAGTGCTGTTTATTAAAAGCAATAGAGCGACGCAATACAGGTTAGAACATGACTTATTTGTTTTCATCTTTGCCTCAGAGATGGCTGACTGAATCCATTTCATCTTCTAGATGAGTTCCTCTTTCCAGATGGGACCAAACCAAGCGTACAATAGCCAGTTCATGAACCAGCCAGGACCCCGTGGCCCTCCATCCCTCCCTGGGAACATGGGTACAGGCATGAATGCATCCAACATGAGTGGGCCCCCCATGGGAATGAACCAGCCCAGGGGCCAAGGCATGGGACCTTTCGGGGCCCACGGCCAAAGGATGCCCCAGCAAGGTTATGCAGGTCCCCGACCCCAGAGCATGGGCATGCAGGGCATGAAAAGGCCGTACCCAGGGGAGGTGAGTAGATATTAATGTATCACTTTCACTTTGAAGATTTAGCTCCTTTGCTGTATGTTGAATATGTTTGTCGCCCCTACGCACACAGCCAAACTATGGTGGACAGCAGTATGGACCAAACAACCAGTTCCCTAACCAGCAGGGGCAGTACCCCACACCTAATGCCTCCAGGCCACTGCCGTCCCCCAACTACCCCGGCCAGAGGATGGCAGGACAGCAGCTGCAGGGCCAATACCCCCCACCGAGCGGTGCCATGGGCCAGTATTATAAGGTGCAGTGTGATTGTTAGTCTGCCAAATTAGAATATATGCTGAGAATCATATGTCATTCTAGCAAGTTGTGAGCAACAGTTTGCTACAAAGTTTGAAAAGGAAAATAAATTTGAACCTGTTTTTTTAAATTACAGCAAGAGCCACCTTTTAATGGCCAAACAAATAACTTCTCCGGAAGTGGATATCAGTACAACCAGGGTAATATGAACGGGGTAAGTTTACTTTAGTCTCAGTTGTTTTTGATGGCATTATCTTGTTTGTGATGTTTTACTAACTGATTATTTCACCATAGCCCCCCAGACCGGTGGGTAACTACCCCCACTCTCCAGTGCCAGGGAACCCCACCCCTCCAATGACTCCAGGAAGTAACATCCCTCCATATCTGTCACCAAACCAGGACGTGAAGCCACCCTTCCCTCCTGACATTAAACCAAATATCACCTCTCTCCCCCCACCCCCAGGTCAGTAACTGGTACATATCCTACAGAGAAAAATATCATTTACACCCTCTGACATTTCTTAAGTGTCTCACGGACACTTTTTCACCACCATTCCAGCCAACCACAACGAGGAGCTGCGCTTGACGTTCCCAGTACGTGACGGGGTTGTCTTAGAGCCTTTCAGGCTGGAGCATAACCTGGCTGTCAGCAACCACGTCTTCCACTTACGGCCTTCTGTACATCAGACGCTCATGTGGAGGTAAGGTCTTATGCATGAATCAACATATAGTGTACCTTTAGATATTCGTGTTAGTTACTTATCCCTTCCAAGAGCCTCATACAATTATTTTATTCCCCACTTTCCAGTGATTTCCTTTTGACTATAGTAAGTGTTTCATATAACAATAGAAAGAAAGAAAGAAACATTCTTCAGCTCATTATGAAAACCCAATATGGGTTTCAGGAACTCAAACACAGATGGTGAAATCAGCTTTACGGTATATGTGTTGGATCTATTTGGATAAAAAGCATCATTAGTAAACTCCAATGTGATTCCCACAGGGTTGTACTCTAGAGCCAGAAATATTTTTCCTTGACATGATTAGTCTTCAAATATTCTGGATATATAGATACTCTATCCAGTACAAGCATAAACAGGAAGTTAGTATTAACAGTACACAGAGAGTCACCCATTCAGAACTGGGAGAAAAAAACATATAACTTAAAAACATATAACAATGTGTCCAAACAGACTACTAGAAACTAAGATTTTAGATCCAAGAACTTTCTCCTTTTCTTCTCTCTCAGTCTAAAACGGAAACATTTGCTTTACATAAGAGTCCTGTAATCAAGAACAAACGGGTATTCCCAAGTTCATCTTAATGTTTGTCGAGAAAATTGAAAAGGTTGTGCAGTCATTCTGTCTGCAGCCGAGAATTCTTGGAAAAAAAATCTAACTAATGCTATTCACAGTGAACGCTCGAGAAGGTCATTCATGCATTTATTTTCTCTGATTTTACTATAGTTTTTTTCCTTCCTTCTCAAGCAAAAGTCACTTGTGTCTGCAGCTTATCATAAGATATCACATCATCCATACATCAATATGGCCTCCCCCCACTAGTTGTGTGTTAGTATTGATTAAATCAGGAGAAAGTGTGTGTCGTACATTAAGTAGAACCATGTATGTCACTAAGACAGACATATAAAGTTGTCTGATAAAACTCCATGTCACTTTCTAATGAATATATTTTCTTTTCTCTAGGTCGGACTTGGAGCTGCAGTTCAAGTGCTATCATCACGAAGACCGCCAGATGAACACCAACTGGCCAGCATCGGTCCAAGTCAGCGTCAACGCCACGCCACTCACCATCGAGCGGGGCGACAATAAGACCTCCCATAAACCCCTGCACTTGAAACACGTATGCCAGCCAGGAAGGAACACAATCCAGATCACAGTCACTGCCTGCTGCTGTGTGAGTGCACAAATCTCCAGAACTGATATAAAGAGGTTTATACAAATCCTGCCACAAAAAAAAACCAAAAAAACCATGATGCCAAGTGAATAAAAGTAGCTTGTAGCAAAACAAAAAAAGAGATATGTCAGGTATTTCTTTTCTTCTGGATACACATGTTGAAAGCATGAATCTAATACTGGTGAGAGGAATGTTTGGGAAAGTGACAATGATGTTTCCTCCCGCAGTCGCACTTGTTTGTGCTTCAACTGGTACACAGGCCCTCAGTTCGCTCAGTCCTCCAGGGCTTACTGAAGAAGAGGCTCCTGCCTGCGGAGCACTGCATCACCAAAGGTATTCACAGAAGAACACAGGCCCTAAGTCATGCTCAGAGTTGTTTTGTAATGCACTCTATTTCTCTCCTCCTTTTTTAAAGTTAAGAGGAACTTCAGCAGCGTAGCGGCATCATCGGGCAACACCACGCTCAACGGAGAGGACGGCGTGGAGCAGACGGCCATCAAGGTTTCCCTCAAATGTCCGATCACCTTCCGGCGAATACAGCTTCCAGCGAGAGGCCATGACTGCAAACACGTTCAAGTAAGCACTGCAGGGATAAATAAACACCCTGATGATGCTTCAAGGAAGAAAGAGTTTTTAAAGTTTCGTTGGTCTCTTGTTCTTCCAGTGTTTTGATTTGGAATCGTATTTACAACTGAACTGTGAGCGGGGGACATGGCGATGTCCTGTGTGCAAGTAAGTTTATGTTGTTTATATTCCGAGCTGTATCTTCCTTGTTTATAGTTTTTGATTGTAAGCACTGCCAGTGAGTGTTTTAAGCCCCGTCTTTCTTTTGCACTCAGTAAAACAGCATTGTTAGAAGGACTGGAAGTGGACCAGTACATGTGGGGAATCTTGAATGCCATCCAAAAGTAAGATTTAGGCAACACATTTCTAATTCATGTGATGCCTCTTTTAACTTTCTTCTTTCTTAACTAACTGATTTACTCTGTATTTCACCAGCTCAGAGTTTGAGGAGGTAACTATCGACCCGACATGTAGTTGGCGGCCGGTGGCTGTCAAATCTGACATCCACATCAAGGAGGATCCAGATGGACCGCTGGCCAAGAGGTTCAAGACGATGAGTCCCAGCCAGATGATCATGCCCAATGTGATGGAGATGATAGCTCAGCTTGGCCCTGGACCGTCACCATACCCATCACTACCTTCTCAACAAGGGGGCAACAACAGCGAATATGGCACCCAAGGTAGTATACAGTAACGGCACATGAGTTTTGTGACTTGTGTACAAAGTCATGGGCAGAAAAACTTACAAATTTTACAGGGAACTTAAAAAAATTTACACGTTTAATGGGTTTTATTTTGTGTGCCAGGAAACAGTTACCAGGGACACGGGAACTTTGACTTCCCTCACGGCACCCCCGGTGGTACGTCGATGAACGATTTCATGCACGGTCCCCAGCTCTCTCACCCGCCCGACATGCCCAGCAGCATGATGAACCAAGACAAGCCACTCACACACAACATGCCTGACTCAGTGAGTTCCCTGTTTTCTCAATCCCGACATTTTTATGTCTTTTTGGCACATTTTCACCATAACATGTCACTTTTCAATCACTTATCTTACTGCACTGCTCAGCTGTTTCATGCAGATTGAGCACAGGAAACAACCCTAAAACATACGATTTGATGGGTATAAGGAGACATCTCATCTCAAATACTCATCCCAACAAAATCAAATGCTCTATCTGATAACCTGGAAAGAAAAATGAAAGACAGCTTTTGATCAATACACATTCACTTTTTTTTTAATTTTCATATCAATATCCTTTTTAAATTCCGGACTATTACCAGATATTTAATTGACCATTGCTTCTTTTAGCTGCCTTAGCTGTTTAGCTAAGAAAAAGTGCAGATTGTCATCCGTCATCTCATTCTCTGGTGGATAATAAGAATATATATAATACATTAATTTTATCATATACAATAACTGAGAATGTGTTTCTATCAAAAAATTGGTTGAAAATCCCGGTCTCAATATCCCCCCCCACTCTTGCTGCAGATACCTCACTCTGCCGGCAATGACCAATCACATGGTCCATTGCAGCAGAGCTTACATGCGTCTCCACACCCTGGGAGCCAATCAGGGCAGCAGCTACACCACAGCGGGCCTCCGCAGCCCTCCCGACAAGCTCCACCTCCTCAGCAGCAACAGCAACAGCAGCAGCAGCAGCAACAGCAGCAACAACAACAGCAGCAGCCCAACAACCATCCTCACGGTGACCTGGCCTTCAACCCCTCCAGCAGCTTGGACAGCCAAGCAGGGTCGGACATGCCTGAGCCATCTTTAGACGTGAGTCCCGACGCAAAGCAGATAGTTTGAAGGCTAATCTTTTGTGAGCAGTGATCTCTTGAGTGCTTAATGCCGTTCCTTCTGCTTCGCAGCTCCTCCCAGAACTCGCCAACCCGGACGAGCTGTTGTCGTACCTGGATCCCCCAGACCTTCCCAGCAATAGCAACGACGACCTTCTATCGCTCTTTGAAAATAACTGAGGCGATTCAAACACACACAAACTTTTCTGACTGCCTGCAGTTTCCCTGAGAGCCCAGGGCGGTCGCTCAGTACTTGATAAACACAAAGATGCACTCCCTTTCTCTTCTTCCTCTTGTACAGTTTTCATTCGCCAGCGCAGATTGACTGAAAGAGGTTAAAACTCAAAGACACAGCAGGATGCTCAGCCCGTGGCGATAACTTTGAACTGTGCAGCTATACTCAGTTGTTTTTTTTTTTTTATGCCACACACAGGTGTATGTGTGCACATTAGAAACGTGTTGTAGAATTTTTTATTCATGTTTTATTTCCTTTTGAAATGAAAAACAATTAATTGTAACAAAAAAAAATTAATAAAAAACAAAAAACAAACAAACATAAAAATAACTGAAAAAACGGCGCTATCTGGCCAGTGTGCGTTATGTCCATATGGTTATTCCAATCTGACAGGCCTCAGCTTCCTGGTGTCACAGCTCCATTCCCTGACTGGTCTTGTTAGTCGCACTGTTTTGTCCACCACACATCATTTAAAAGCACAAGAGATTTTGGCAATGCAAAAAAAAGAATGACCTGTCTGTACGAAAGAAACAAGATCAGTTGGATCTGTGTATGTCTGTCCTTGACAAAATGGTTTTTTTTAACACTTTTTCTCTTCTGACATTTAAAAAATAGGGGGAATAATTGGCTTCCACTTTGTCTACAATTGTGATACATACATATTTTTGTCAAAAAAAAAAAAAAAAAGATTCACCCGCTTTTCAGTACTAAAAGAGCTGGAACAGATATTTTGGCCCTACTAAAACAAAAAAAAGTTTCTATTACACAATAAGAATAGCATATGCTTTCTTCTATGTGTTGTATAGCCATCATCCTCCTGTACAGAGGAGAGACATTAATGGAAATGAAAGGTACAATGTCAGATGTTGGGGTTCCTGTGATGATCCTGCTGCGGTTTATTGCTTCCTGTTCTTACAACTCCTTCCATGCCGTCTGCTCTGCATTAGTCCTAGTGTCGCTCGTGTCAACATTTTTGCAAAGTTGCATCTCTTTCCCTGTTAAATGATGTGCTGTTAAAGTAGTCTACAAAGTGCATGTGTGCCAAGCCCTTGTCTAATGCTGTTCCAAGTGGTAAAAAAAAAAAAAGATAGTGTGGTTTTTATCAGATGCTGTTTCCACGGCTCTTTTGTTTGTACATTTGTTTTTGATTTCTGTCAGATTTTAGTATGATTTATTTAACACTAACACTGAAGGGATGATGCTGATATCAGCAATACATTTCTAATGTATTTGCTGGTTATACTGTATTATGGGTTTTGGTTTTTTTTTTTCTTTTTTTGTTTGTTTGCTTGTTTGTTTGTTTTGTTTTGTCGCTGCATAATTAAACTATCCATGAATCTTTTGGGAAACTGCTCAACATCACCAAAGTTGGAGGGATGAGAATGGAGATGCTTGTGTTTGCTTGGTCTTGTCTAAGACTGCGAATGTGTGCATGTGTGAGTGTGAGTGTGTGTGTGTATGTGGGTGCGCGTGAGAGTGTGTGTTTCTATTGGTGTGATGGGAGGTAATATTGATTTCAAAGATATAGGGGAGGACAAATCCAGTTTATCCATCACTACTGTTCAAGAAGTGGTTTTTAAAGCAGTATTGGTGCAAACCTTATGCCACATTTTTTTTCAATTTCACTTTTTGAGAAGAGTGCTGTTCAGTATGCAAATGTATTATTTTTTAAGAAATGCTATTGTACTGTAAATATCATTGTGAATATTTTTGTATCATCTTGATAATGTTTGTCCTTTGATCATTAGTCGTAAACACATACGCTCCCAAACTTCCATCTGACCACTGACTGTTTATAACCAGCATACATCAGCTGTCTCGCCTCCTCTTGCGGGGAGGCCACTCCGAACGTCTCATAAGCTTTTCCTGCAGGTCACTGTGCTCTCTAGTCACTTTCCTCTCAGTCTTCTCTGTCTCGCACCTGTCGTTTATAAGGTGTCCCATTGTTCTGCGGTCTCCTT
This sequence comes from Remorina albescens, assembly GCA_034769265.1. NCBI lineage: Eukaryota > Metazoa > Chordata > Actinopteri > Carangiformes > Echeneidae > Remorina > Remorina albescens. The sequence continues at coordinate 6,500,305 of CM068480.1, forward strand.
CATTGCGTCAGCTCAAGGTGACTGTCGTCACAACACTTTTCAATTTTCAGATGTCAAGTTCACTCTGAAGCAATATTTCCTTTCACGCTCAGATGTATTTGATTGAAAATGATCATTGTTGTCTGCTCATGAATTTATTTTAACCTTTTGTCAGTGCTTTTCTGAACAGTAATGGATTCAAAATATGTGGTATCAGCTGGCTTTCAGTGTAATTAGTGAGCTATGTGAATATCATAATTGTTGCTAATTGTCAATACACAGTGGTATTTTAAAGATATATCACAACCATATTTTTAAAAAAATCATGATATTGTTTATATTTTTGTTATAGAAGAATTTGGCTTTTTTGAAAGCACGAGACCATATACATTTTTATCCCCTTTTTGTTTTTGGTAAATTATTTTGTACTGGTTTTCTTATTAATCTGTAAGGCTAGAAATCCAATTTCTTTCAACTGTAGAATTGTGCTAATTTAACCACCCTGGTTTTGTGTAAACATTATTTTAAATGTCATTTAAAAAATATTATTTGTTCCAGTTCATTCAGCACACTGACATCTTGTTTCATATTTAAGTCTCAAGCAAACATTGACTCAAGTCTTTAACCATACACTGCTACATTTTCATTTTCTCCTGTCTGAATTGAAACTTTTGATCAATCCCATGGAAGTCATTATCATTTTATATTTTGTTCTTACTTTCAAGTCAGCCAATTCGGTGAATTAGGCAGTACCCCAAATCTGTAGTTGCACAATCACAATAAAGGGCCATTTTCTGGGGGAAGTTGTTTTAAAAAAATAAATAAATAAAAAAATAAAAAAGAGGAAAATAAAATCTAAAAAATACAGAGAGGAAGGGCACGTACATCACTCTGGCCTGGAAAGGACGCTGAGGGCAAGGCTAGGTCAAACGTCCCAAGAATGCCTGTATATATGTAAATGACTATAGAGACATGTGAACAGAAATGTATTCATTTTCCCTGGGAATGTGCATTGTTTCTTCAGAATAATAAAAAGCTTGCAACCCCTCTACTGGAAGTGGCTGAATATGGAAAATGAAACTTGTTAGTTAGTGTCTGTGGGTATCTCAAGCATTTTGTTCCCCCTCTGTAGTATACTTTCACCTCTTTTGTTAGGGGAACTGGGACAGCTATGTTTTACATGTAATATTTAGCCTAAGTGTTCTAGTCTGTCACCTGCATACTCTTGAGGTGCTAAAGCTTAAAAAAAGGACGAAAAAAAACCAAGGTTACAGAGAAAATCGCTTGATGGGGTTGGTGAAAGACGGTGGGAGGTCCAGAAGATTGTAACCAAATCCATAGTTTGTACAACTTTTGATATCACGAACAGTTTGAAAAATTATACAATCTAAGGTGATTCATGCAATGTGGCCATTGTCTCTATGTTTGTACATTGTATGTACAATCACTTCATATTCTAAACTGGTCATAAAAAGGAACTAATTGTGATTTTTAGTCTTGCAGAACTGTATGTAGTTAGATGATGTGACAACCTAATATTTATCTAATAAATATGTATTCAGATGATACCTGTATATCACTGTGGTCTTTCCTTTTGTCCAATTGCATCAGTCTGACAATAAGACATGTTTAACTGTCACGGGCTGCTTATCCAAGCAGAGCTGCAAATTATGGGTATCAAATTTCCTCCACATTTTGATTTACATAGCTTAAGGTCATCTTGACCTTATGCGAGCCCACGTTAATTAACACCACAGAATAAAGGAGATGAGGGTTTATAAACCTACTCTTTGGAATTACACTGAGCAGCTGTTATGTAATCTGCCATGGAGGAAATGAGAAAATAAAAGGAATAATTAAAAAGATTAGGGAGACAATAGATGACTCTGGTGGACTTGAAAAGCAAAAGAAATTGATGGATTAGAAAATTTTTAAGTTACATTCAGTGCATTTGACTTTTTACAGTGACAACGGGTAATTTAGCACCATCTTCAACAGGACTAGCTTTCAATTCTTTCTCCAATATTTAACTTGAACACCTCCCGCAAACTGTTGGAAATATCTCTTAGAGATTATGCTCCTTGATGACATGGTGGCATCCCATTGTTTCTCCTGCTTTGTCAGTTGCATATTCATGTTGTACCTGCTTCTCAAAATACTCTACTAATTTCAGGTCCAGTGACTGGTCTGGCTGCTGAAATACACTGAACTCTTTGTCTTGTTCAAGACACCAAGGGTTTGCATTGTGATATGTTATAATGCCGACAGCTGGAAGATGGTAAGTTGAAGTCAGTTACAATGTATAGGAACCAATATTCAGATGTTCAAACCGTGATCAGTGTAATTGTAGCAAAAATATAAATAAATAAATTGACATAGCAATTTATTTGAATTTTAAAAAGTATATTAATTTAAAAATAATGAAATGATATGTAAGTTATGTGTTGCATAACTTTGATAATCGTTTGAAGGCTTTTTTTTAACACACTAATGTTAGAAAATAAAAAAAAAATCATTCTTACAACACGGAAGAGTCAAACGTCTGATCTCGCGAGACTTCGAACGTGCGCTTCCGGTTGCGCAATAAAACCTCTTCCTCGTTAGCGGCATATGTAAGCGTGACTTCAGTCTCCTGGCTGACCTGACTGACACCGCCGGGGCCGACATTTCTCAGCTATTGCTGAAAAGAGGGAAAAATGTTGCTTTTATCCAACCGGGTGAAGTTTTGCTCTCTGGCCTTCACGGCGGCTCGTCTGTACAGCAGCGGTCCGGCGGCGGCCAACACCAACCCGACCGTGTACTTCGACATTTCCGCGGACAACGAGCCTCTGGGCAGAGTCACGTTTGAGGTGAGTGACTTAAAACAAACATGTGTTGTTTTGTTTTTTTTTTTCCTGTCCGTTTGTTGCCTGTTGTACACCTTTGGGTAATCTGTACAGACGATCCCTGAGCGGCTCTTTGTCAGGGAACAACCTGTCCACACTGTCACCTCAGGCTATATAATGTTGTTTTGCAGCTCAACGCCGAAGTGGTGCCCGAAACTGCAGGTAAGAGATTATTTTAGTTATAAACTTAATATAAAACACCAGCAAACCGATACAAGCTGAACCTCAGGCTCATAATAAATAGGAAAAAAAAAGTCATGCCAGGTTGGATTGAACTGTGGTGGTTCAGGATCAGAATGAACCTGATAACAGTCTAATCTGGATTTTAAAAAAAGACTTTGGCAATGAAAATAAAATAAGTCCAGTCAGCAGCAAATATCCAAATGATAGTTACATTCAAGCAGCACATTAAATGAGGGGGAGGAAAAAAAAAATTGGCATGTGTTAAAAATTTGGGCAAGTCTGTGCACAGTAACCTGTCAGCTGCCGAGCATGGAGGATGAAATGATCTCCTTTAGTGCTGAGTGGCAAGAAACACAAAGTAGGAACCAAATGTCAGTTAGGTTTCAGTGGCAGGCAATTAACTCCCCACACCCAAACATTAGCCTCAACAATCCAATCAACAGAATGAAATGCTGCTCAAACATGAGCAACCAACATGAAGTAAAAAAAACAAAAACTGAGGCATTCAGAGCAATGCTGGATTACTGTTTTGTTGATTGAGAGTTTTTTTTGTACTTGCTTTACAATGGCAGAATGACAAATTATTTTGAATGATCAACATACGAGAAGATTTTATTTATTTTTTGCAAATCAAAGTGTTGACTGAACTGTTGATTGTTGATATGAGAATCTGACACGTACTCTCTTTCATAGAAAACTTCAGGGCCCTGTGCACAGGGGAGCATGGTTTTGGTTACAAGGGATCGATTTTCCACAGAGTGATCCCTCAATTCATGTGCCAGGTAAACTCTTGCTTTGTCTCACGTCCATTCATTGTCCAGCGTGTTGCCTCGGTGTAATTACAGTGAAGGATATTTTGTTTTCAGGGGGGCGATTTCACAAACCACAATGGAACTGGAGGGAAGTCAATCTATGGATGGAAGTTTCCAGATGAGAACTTCAAACTGAAGCATACTGGACCTGGTAATTGTTCTCCATTCAACTACTTCTGTTTACACTGATGATGAAGATCAAGGAAATTTTTATGAAGTAGAGCAGGAGAGCTGACTTGATGGATCATTACAGATTAGGTTACATTTAACATGTAGAGCACAGTGATACTAGTGATATTAAAGGAAAGTGCCAATGCATGATGCATGAATAGCTGTTTGTCGTTCCTCTTCAGTGTAGTCTAAGAAACCTGACTGAACACTGCGCCAAAAATAAAAAGTTGACACACTCAGTCCTTCTCGTTTTCACCACCAGGTGGCAACATTGAGCAACTAGCACCAAAATAACATGAATTTTGTGTGTTTAAAATAATGAAGGGTGGTTCCTTAGATTGTTCGTAATATTGGAAAGTGCCAATTTTCTCCAAAACTCACAAAAACGTGTTGTATGGTTATACTTTGTTATCTTGGTCAAACTGAATCTGAGTTTGTTGTCTGGTAGGCATCCTGTCCATGGCCAATGCTGGACCTAACACCAACGGATCCCAGTTCTTCATCTGCACTGCCAAAACAGAATGGTACGTACTGATAGGACGTTATAGATAGGAATGTAATTCAGTTATACTTATGGAGTTCTTGGATTTCTCTTACTTTCTTGATTTTTAAAAACACCTGTACAAAGCTCTGTTAAATTTCTGTCTGGGAAATAGTGGATCCCGTGCAATGACGTAATTGAAAAGACTGTTACATCAATGTGCATTATAATTGCAATACAACAACAAATCTTTGCTCACATTTTAGTGGTTTAATCCTCCAAAATAATTTAAATAATAATGTGTATGTGTTGATGAAATTGATCCCTAAAACTAACGGTAATAACAAGATGGTAACTTCAAATTTGAAATTATCTTGCTGTGCAGCACAAAAAAAACATCATATGCAGAAGCAGTCTTGCATTACTTCAGATTTTTCAAGATGCTATAGTGCTGTTCAATTCTTATTAAAGTGTTGTTTCAGAGGAGAGTCTTGGAAGCAGTAAATTCTTATGTTTGGCATTATAGTATAGAAATGTACATTTATAAGAGGCATAAAATAGCACAGAAATTACAGAAATAGTGGTATCACCCAACAAAAAGTCACAAATGAAATCCAGTTGGGTGCGCTGCAAAGCATCTCACTGTCTGTGGCAGTGATAATAAATCTCGTCTTTCCTTATTCAGGCTAGATGGCAGGCATGTTGTCTTTGGCAGTGTGAAGGAGGGACTGGACGTGGTCAAAAAAGTGGAGTCTTTTGGATCACGGTCTGGGCGGACCTCCAAGAGGATCACTATCACAGACTGCGGAGAGCTCAAGTAGACTCCATATGAGCAGTGGACACATTCCCTGTCTCATCTTCTCCTGTAGTTTTAGTGTGAGGGCAGAAGTGAAAGAGGCCCTTTCTTCAGTCATGACACACAGTGCCACCTCTTTTAACAGGCAATAGATGTCTTCCAGATTCAGGCTCGTTTTTTTTTCCTCCTTATACTGTTGGTCCTTGAATTCTTCATTAACTAATGCACTTAACTGTGTCATGCTATAAAATGTGACTGCAGGGTTCTGTTGTACTTGAAAAAGAGCTGTGAATTAATAAAAAAAAAAAAAACACCATTTAACCTGGTTTGGAAAGCAGCATATATATGCAAAAAATAAGACCTTTTATATTTATATATATTTATATATATATATATGTGAGAGCTTGTTCTTCCCATCTGGTTTTTACATTACATGAGCTTATATTTCAAAACTTTACAAGATTCCCAAAAGAAAAGTTGTGCACTTCAACAACTGTTTGAAATAGACCAGTTTGCATTAAGGTGTGCTCATTTATGGTACAGGTGAGCTTTTTTTTTGGGGGGGGGGGGGGGGGGTTGTTTGTTGTTTGGTTTTGGTTTTTTTTTTTTAACACCAACTGTGGAATGAGTTCATTGCTTTGTCATTTTTACTGCCTCCTTCTGCTTTCCTCATCAGCTTTAGTTGACTAATGATCCTATCCCATGAAGAATTTATTCTGCTGATGCCTGGTCTGAAGAGTTAAAGTCTGCCATGTCAGATCTAATTGCTTGCATGCGGGCAAATAATTCATTTTTTGTGGGCCAGTCACTCTGTGTCAGAGTGTACTCAGGGTTCTCTGTTTAAAAAGTTGAGGAATCCAAATGATAAGTAAATTTATCCAGATGCTCAAAATGTCTTTAGATTTTTGTGTTGTGGGAAGATAAAATGTGTAGCATCTGGATTAGTTATTGTGAAGAGACAGGGTGTTATTATCTGTCTGGGATTGAAAATACATGCTGTGACAGGACTAAATATAAAATATATGATCTTATGTGCAAAACCAGTTTTGCAGAAATGACAGGAAAACTGAGCATTACATACATAAATGCATTTTAATACAAAAACACTTGATCAATAGATCCATCTTATAGTTTCCTCAAACCAAGGCACATCAGACGGCATGTCACACATCTTAAACAGTATTTCTTTTCCATATCATTATTTATCATCTCAATTTCATTGAAATACAGGAACCCTCTAAAGCAACATACACACGCTATCTTCCACTTAATCCTTCATCATCTTTGGTACGCTCATATTTTCCCTCCTTTATTTATTTTTTTTGTCTCATGTTACAAGAGAGACATTACAACCCATAAAAAGCACTTTGGTGATAGTTATTTCATTTGTCAGGGGAAAAAATATTGCTGCAGTATTGCATTGGTTTACATTGGTTTTCTTAAGAATAACAAACTACCTGAAAGGTGTTTTCCCAAGTAATTGAAGGCGCATATAGTATGCAAAGAATAAATGTTAGTTGGCTAATATATTCCTTCACAAAGTTTACTAATCAACAAAACAGTCATGGCTTAAAAATATATTCAAAAAGTATGTACCTTCCTGTACTTATAATACAGACAATAATGCAGATACACATTAATACTGCATATCCTTAGTAAAGACTTGTTGCATATTTTATACAGAAAACATCATTTAAGTTATTTCTGGCATATACAAACATGTAAAAGAGAATCTTCATCTGTAAACTTCATTCACCAGTTTTGTTCCAAAGTGAGTGAAGACAAGCAGAGCTAAAGTTTCTTAATTCACAGTTGGTAAGGTTCGTTGGTTCATAGTTAGGACTGAAAATGACCGTTCACATAACGATAACTAAGTAACTCACAAGCACCCAGCAAATGCAACATACTCAGCTCCGTTTCAGAGCTGTTGCAGAAAATTTCCTCCACAATGAGCCTCTTCCACTGAGAGTCACAGTGTCACAGAGAATATTTCATGAGAATATAAATCGTTAGATGCATTACAGCTCAGTAAAGTTCATTACCATGTGTGTTTAGTCATTAAAATACAACTGTCCCTTCTGAATAAAATGAAGTCTAGCGGAGGGTGTTATTGCACACGGCGGCAGTAGTAGCCGAGGACTTTACATTTTTCGCACAGGTGCTGTGGATGCTCCTTGCTCTGGTCTGACACATCCAACCCGTCCGGTTTCTCCAAAGGTCGCTGAAACAACAAGAAAAAACACACGCACCCAAAAGTCAGTCCACAGTATCACAGACATTTCTGGGACTGTTTTCAAAGGAGTTGACACAAATTATAGACAACGTTTTCATCGCTTTTAAAACTAAATGCAGTAAACTGAGCGAAGGCTGGTGGAAATGTAAAGGAAAAGTTCAGTTTTTATTTTCCTTCATTCATATGTTTTTCTTAGTCACCAAACTTAAGTGAAATCCTCACATCATTTTAAGATACTGCTATCCAAATGGAAAAAAAAACCAAGTCAAATAGATGGGTCAGATTGCAGATCGGTTAGTCAGATATACAGTTACCTGCTTATGAGGGTAAACATTGATGTGGCACTTGATACATTCTTGCCCCATGTTGGCCCAGGAGTTCCCGCTCATCCACTTCCTCTTGCATTTGGGGCATTTATATTCGCCGAAGCACCTCTTCTTTCCCTGATACGGGGTCAGGCCTTCACCTTTAGGTCGAGCCTGAACAAGATATTTATAACAGAAAGAAATTTTTATATTTTTGCGACATTGTCAGAAATCCACTCTCACTTCATTACCTACGTGCTTTAAAATGATACATTTCTCTGTTTGAACCTCAGCTGCTTCACAAACATACTGGCTTTTGCCTCTCAACACCTTTAAATGGAGACCCATGGTTTCTTTGGAAAGCAGCCAATTCAGAGCTCTGCACAATTAGAACAAGAAGTGATAGGAGCCCTGTTGGTGGTCAAGAGAGTTAATGGTGCAGCTTTGTCTCAGGGATGAAAAGATTATTTATGGATTCTGTTGAGACAACAGATCATTTGCTTTGATGCTTGATTGTTTTTTTTACAGTCCTGGAAGAGTGAGGCACACATTTCAAAGGAATCTTTCTTATCTTATCTAAAGTATAGCTGTAAATGGTCAGCGTATGAATTAAGAAGTCTCTTTGCACTGTAGAGGCAAAAAGGATTTATTCCTTTAATGTTTTACTCCATGGAAGCTAGAATGTATTGTAAATTTTCAGCATTATTATTTGTTAGACAAAAAAGTAAGAGTCTCCACTTTCCCATTAAAAATGAACTCCTTCCCTCCAGCTGTGTTCCCAGGGGACCATAAAGGAGGCCCCAGCCTGTGGGGGGACCAATGGGAGAGGCCTCCCTGCTATAGGACATACCTTAGACTCTCAGTCATCCCTCCCAGCTGGCCCCAGCCCACCAATCAGGGAGTAAAGATCTTTAGCAGGGAGGAAATAAAACCCAGATGAACTCTGCACTTGTATAACATGACAAAATCCAAGACCCATCACAAAGAAATCATCTCAACACGACTGCTTTAAATTAAAAGCACCTCAGCTAAAAAGTAGGGCAAGTCAAAATTGAGACAGGGCCCAGCACCACCAGATGAGTTCCCATCAAATCTTGTTTTGATTGCACAGCAGGAACATATGTCAGGTTCAAATCTTCTGACAGATCATTGCATTCACTTCCAGGACTACATCTGCTGAAAAAAACATGTTGAAAGAGCCAACAGCCCCGTCTCTAACTGTTAAGGCCACTGTGAAGCACTTGGAGGCCTGTGTTTCCATCTTTTAGCCACCAAGAGGCACTGTGGGAGGTCACTTTTGATGGCAGCCCTCTTTCTCAAACGCCTACAGGGAGAGTAGACAGAGCCTCATCTTCCTGAGGGAGGAAGCAGCTTTCACTTGGCAGAACAAGCAAAACAAACTCTACCTATAGTCTGGAGCCTGCGGGGCAGTAAAGGGCATGGCGCACTTGAGCCTTTCCACCAGTCCCATCCAAGATGAGACACTGGCAACTGGCAGATAAGGATCACACGGTTGACCTGACTGTCAGTGGACACTCAGTGGCCGGCAGGAAAGTTTTTAGCAAACGCAGAAAAATGTACAAATCCATCAGTCAGCCACTTTTGGGTGTGACATAAGAGACGTGTTTTTTATTGGCTGTCACAAAGAAATGGGTGGCTTAATAATCAACTTTTTTCAAGTTTTTATCCACACAGACATAATCATAACATTAGTGCATTTCTCCACTGAAAAGTTGCATAATATGTAGGTCTGTTCTTATAAAGTGCTTGGACGGCATGTTTTAGTTGGCTAATCTGGAACACTCTTGTATATCCACCTTGGTTCTTTGGGATTTTTATATTAGCTTATAACGGCAGAGAATGAGCTCTATTACTAACAAAAGTTTGTGATAGTTCCACATTTTGTTCAGCGTAATCATCACAAATGAGCACCACCTGATGATTTCAAAGGCCTAATACAAAACAGAAGGAGGGCTCACAGATATGTGGTTACAGAATTGGGTTGATTTTAGGCCTGCAAGTGGTACTGAAACCATGAATGTTAATCTTAAATTTCAGTCCATCCAGTACAGTAATTGTTGATATATGTGATGAATCCACTGACAAACTGCCACTGGATGTACCGGACTCCCTTATAGGTTGTTTTGTTTTTATGTCTCCATTTTAGGCCCCTCTTTTCCTTGTCGTGCAATAAAACATTCAAATTGATACAAACATGTCATTTTCTTCCAAAAAACAGATTCATTGTATTTGATCAAAGACCTGCAGCCTGAAACCACATGTAAGAATAAGTAAATAGTTATTTATTCGTGTACAAAGTGCATTACAACACACTCCAGTCAAAAGCCATCATTTAAATTGTGTAACTTAAATCAGCTCCAGAATGAATTAGATGCAAAAAAAGAAGCCAGATTTTAAGGCAACAGCAGATAAACTTGGCCCAGATCCTTGTAGCCTTGTGAGAGAGGCCCAGGAGGTTGGCTGCCTCCTTCTGCCATCATCTGGAATCCATCAGGATAAACAATGGACTACTCCAAACCCTCACTCCTCCTCCTCCCCATTTCTCTTTCCTTCATTCACTCTCTCCCCCACTTCCACACCCCCCATGAGACAATCATCCCAGAGAACACAGCAACGCTGAGCCTATCGGATACCATGTGGTCAATTACTCCACACCAACAAATCCACTGTACTTTCTCATCCTCGCTGGGTTTAATTTGTATCAGACCCCCGCAGCATCAGGGAGAAGTCCAGCTGTTACCAAAGCAAAACAACACGTTATTGCCTGGACTCAAATCCGCTGCAATGGCCCTCTTGTGTTTTAAAGACTGTGTCAACTTCAGAGATACTTTTCGTAATCTTGTGAAATCAATTATCTACAACAGGGTTTGAGACAACAAATGACTGACTTTCCATTGTTTTCAGATTTATTTTGAAAGGCAATTTGTACTGCATCTAGAGAGACAGTAGTCAACTATTCGCTCAAGTCATTTGTCATGTAAAAATGCCAAACATTTACTGCTTCCAGTTTCTCAACTGTCGGGGTTTATTGCTTTTGTCTATTTTATGTGATCATAAAATTAATATCTTGGTTTGTGAAGCAAATACATTAAGACATCACCCCGGAAAATAACAGAAGAGTACAGTCTGGGTTCTTTTGGTTCAAAAGAAGACGAGGTGGCCTTTGTCATAATGTGACAAAAAACTGTTACTCAAGCTCGAAACAAATCTCATGATGATAGATTTCAAATGTAACGCAGATATTAACCAGAGTACTTTAGAAAATTGTGATAATCTCGCCGATTATTATATGTCATTTGTACTGAAATAAAGAGCAGGAATAACAGAACATATTCAGGAAACCCAATAATTTTGATGAGGTAAATAGTGTAATTGAAAATCCATGTAATCTTTACTTTTGAGCTAATATATATATATATAGAGTATTCCTCTCTTTAAATATTTGACCATTTACGTAAAGCATCAATGTCTGAAGTATTCCTGGCAAAGACACTTTTATTGATTATAATGGCAGCTCAGCCAAAGTGAGTGCCTATGAGCCTGGGACTATAAATACACTGACATGCTATTGCTTTGTTCTTTCACAACTGCTCTTACTGTGTCATAAATGCTCAATTCAGACTTCCTCAAATGTAGACGTTAAATGCACATGAAGCTTCTTCACCAGTTTGACCATATTGATGTGAGCCGTAATTCAAGGGAACACGATACCTAATGCTCCCTGGCCAATGTTAGCAAACTTATGTCCTGTTTTACACAGTGGTGCTTCCTAATATACCCCCCATAGAAACACACAGGTATCAAATGATTCCTTTAACAGCATGAATCTGTAATCCTACCGCACAGCCTCTCTGCAGATCTGAAATACTGAATGGATTAACTGTCCCTCCCTCAAAAATAAATTTGATTAGACACAAACAATTGGAAACCAAAGAGCAAATAGCTGTTTTTCTGTTTTACTACATATCATTCCACATTTCCAGGCCCATTGTTCTGAGCACGAAGAACTATAAACCAGCAAAACCATATCCGTACACAAATTCACAGACATTAAGTTTCTCAGGATTTATTTCACACACACACACTGCTGCTTTCAGAGGAATTATTATCTACCAATACACTGAGTCTGACTGACTCCCAGTCCTGGCTGTGGTCAAGTTGATGACATATACAGCTGTAAACTGGCTTTACATTTCACAATGAGTGAATGACAGGGGCAGGCGGGCTGGCGGACAAACAAGAGACCTAACAGAAAAATATTCCAACGTCTTTTCAAAACACAGCTGAGTGAGATTCAAGAGAGCCAAAATCTTCTGACTCCTGTTTGGGCAGTAAACTTTGGCGTGGCAGGTTGTTCTGTAAAAGTCATTCTCTGATACCCAAGAGGTCACTAACAAGCCAATGGAGAGTTTTAATCTCATTTTCATGTCCTGTAATTGATGCAGTTCTAGTCAGTTTTCGACTGTTGGAATGATTTAATCCATGTTGTCCTGGTCTAAGAAGGAAAACACAAAAATCTAGAATTGGCATTGGCATTCCAACATGTCTTTCATTGATTTACAGCAGCCATAACAATCCACAGCATCTACTATTGAAAGTGCCTTCACACACTTCAGTGATGGTTAATTCGCAGAGTGCAGACGAGAGGATCCAAATGTAAACACTCAGGCAGGCAGGTGTAGACTTTAACTGTGCAGTGAAAATGGTAAAGCTTAAACAATAGACCAAGCAATAAAGTCAAGATGACAGGGCTGGTAAGTAGGTCACAAAGCAGGCAAGAAAATAAAACTCAGGTTCTCAAGGGTTGAAAAAACAAAAACAATAAGCTGCTGGCAGGATGGCTAGAGTATTACAGGCTTGAGATATAAACAAAATAGACAATGTGGCAGGAAAGCAGGTGGCACAAGTACTGAGGTGGCGACGGGGGAATGAGGAACAGACAAGCAGATGAGTGTTGGAGTCAGGTGAAGACTGAGGGCATCTTGTGGATGGATGGAAAATGGCAGAAGAAGACAGATTTAGATTTCATGGCTAGGATGAGTGAGGTTTCTTCCAATTAGTTTTACCCCACCCTAAACCTGAACCTAAACTCTTCTCATCTCATGACTGCTGCCTACCAATAACTGAAAAAGTATTATTATTATACCATAAACACAAAACATAGATGAGTTCTTCAGAAAAAAAAATCATCATGCCAACTTTGGACTCCTGATGAAGACCATGTAATATTATAGAAAGTACCAGATCTAGTGTTAAATGGCCACTGAGACTTTGTAAGGTCATTAATGAATCTCAGGGAAGGACATTATTGCTGTAGCTACCCAAATACATACAAGTATCTTCATTTAAATTTTTTCTTGCCAGAGAAAGAAAAACATTTCTAGCTTGTTTTGCTTTTCTTCCTCTCACATGTCTTTCAAATTGGAAAGAACTGTCATCTATGATCAAATTTTCTCTTGAAAACATGCCACCACGCAACAGCTTCCTTTTCCAATATGTTCATGAGCCTGGAGCAGATGACAGCCACTGCTCATCAGCAGGAGTCTATCTAACACACATTCCAGGGTTTCTTCTATCTTGCTCATCCTCCCTGGCAGATGATGCAGCCAAAAGCAACAGAAAGCAAACTCAAGACAGATAAGACATTTATCAGCAGTGAAAACAAAAGGAACAAAGCATCAGCAATCAGACAGTGTTGCTTGAGTTTCAGCAGTCATACGTTCGCCTGTGAAGTATATCACCCCACCTGGTTACAAGTAGACTCCTAGTCCTAAAACAACACCGATAATTTGAAGTGATGAGATTTCACATCACTAAAACCACTTAACAAATGTTACCTCTGGTCAGTAAATTAAAAAAAAACTTGAAAAATAGAATTTCACAGTTTGATAATCAAGCAGATATTGGCAAAATAGTATTTGTTCAGTCGGTGCAGATCTTCTGTGACGTCTCATTCAGTCGTTCATTGTGAGAGCTTAGGACAAACACTGAAAACATGAGACAGCTAGTCTGATCGTGACCAAACCTAACACAATCTGCCCTCTAGCACCCGTCAAGCCCACTGCTTATCAGTGAATGAATTGTTAGGATATATAAATGTATCCTGGGAGTAGATGCCTGTTAAAACTAAAAAATATCACTCTTACAACAATCAAAAAGTTCCACTGTCCACTGTAACTATCAAAGCAGACTTTTTCCCCTTTATTCAAACATGATTAAAGTCTAACTGTAAAGACATACACCCATTTCCTGCACTACCCACTGTTTCCACAAACGCGTCTCTGGGCAGCCGCTCACTGGCCCTTTAAATGAGTGTCCGACAACCACTTCTTCACACATGCAGACAGGCGGACGGCGCGAGATGCAGTTGACTGCAGCGAAGCAGTGCTGAGCGAACAATAAGGCCTGACTTCCTGACCTCTGATTCCACAGCTCCTCTGGAGAAACAATGCTCTCCTTATTTAGCCCAGGCCCTTCCCATCATACATCCCATTTACTATCAGCACAATGTCACTCGTGTGTTCTCTTTACAGTAAGTACAGCTGCTTAATTGGCAAGGAAACATTACAAAGCTCTGACCCCCAGTTTAAGCGATGAAAGGTGTTAAACTGACCTTTTTTGGTAAATTCGCAGAATTTTAAAGCAGAAGTTTTTTTTTTAATCAAAATGGTACAGAGGATCATATTTTCTTATGATTGTAAATTCAATATAAAGTTGTTTTTCAGATACCCGATACACAGCTACCAAAAGTGTGTATTTCTGTTGTCTAGAGTTAAAAATGCCTCACATTCCAGCCGACAAGAACAAAAAGCAGTTTGTTCATTAGCTGCAGCTTCAGAAGAACATTCAGCTCAGCTTCAACTCAAGAGGCCTTTTGTCATGACGACAGCTCCGTAATCATTGCTTTGGGTCTGAAATATTAGCAACACATGATAAAATCTGACATCATCTTTCTAAAGCGGCGCGAGAGCAGCAGACAGCCAGGCAGCAGAAATGGTTTCCAGATTTTTTTTGCATTTTCAGGGGCGAGGCTGCAAAGAAGAATCGTAAATATCTCAGCGTAATCCTGCGACATCTTAACGTCCTGGTGTAGCAAGTAACCAAACTCTTCTCTATGCTGTCAATGGGATGTTTAACGTTGACATGCTAAGCACAGCATGGCGTGCATACTACAAAGTTGTGGACTGGCACATTTCCCCTTTTCATTGTTTTTCATCACCTTCGGCTTCATGGAGGTTCCACAACTTTCTTGAGAGCGACTTTTAGACGTGACATGGGCCCCATTCCACCCAGAGAGGGACTTTTAAAGCCCCCCCAAACACCCACTTCCTGTGTGCTTCTCTCATCTTACTGAGCCATGACATTCTTTGATTCCTGTCCATATAGCCTCTCCACAACAAACCAATCAGCTATAGAAAAATGCAACAAGTGGTCCAAAGAAAGTCGCTGCTGCTAATAAGATGTTTTCTATTAGGTCCGTAAAAACAAGTTTGAAACAAGTTCTTTTGCTCTGCTTTGACTTATGCCTCTGTATTTCTCATTTGAAAGAAACGTGCTGTGCAAAAGCTGTTTTTTCGACATTATTTCCCTCCTGGCCAGGCAGCTCAACCTAAAAAAATGCATCAATGTGTTGGTTATATATATAGTGATTGAAAGTTTTTTTCATTTGGATAGTGGGGTATATTTCTGAAGCTGATGGAACTGACAGTCATGCCGCCTCCTGCAGTGATTGCCAGGTGTGCACAGATGTAAAAAAGTTAAGCGCCATAAGCTGACTGCAAATGATTTTCTCTGCATTCCTCACATTGCTCCACTACTTTTGTTCACTGCTGAGCTGCAGTGATGGAGGTGATGAGCGGTACGGGAAGAAATGTTTTAGGAAACATGGTAATTGTATGCAAAGATAAGATAAGCTATTTATTTACTGTACCAATTATCTAATTTAAACAAGTGAATCTCTGAAGATAGTCAACTATGACTTTGAGCCCATGCACCAAAAATTTGGCAAATACTGAACAGTGCAGCCAATTAGCGAAAAAGCTTGTTTAAGACTCTCAAAAGCTATCCACAAATTGGCTTTCCTGACATGTTAACGTTACAAATTGACAAAACTGCCAATTGTAGACAAGAGTTTAAGTGTGAGAGAAATGGCTCAGTCCTCTTTTTTCCTGACAAAAGAAAATCGTTCCACTTTAAAAGGCTTCTTCATATAATCGGCCAGTAAACATTTAACACCTCTTTGAATTTTTACTTTCTTGGACACACACTGTCCATCAGTCATTTGATTATTTCCATTACACCTAACAAATGTCAGGCATTTCCCTCTGAACATGATCAATTTGGAACTGCAGCTGCACATAAAGCAGTGGTAATATTTCTTTCGTGTTTGGAGTAGAGGTCGTGCCTGCTTCCACAGAGAAACCTATCATCTTTCATTAAGGCCAGCTCCAAGATCCAATCTGGCATCTGCTGCTCATTACCAACCTGCAGTGGTACGTGTAACTCAAATATGTGCTGAGGAATCTATTTCACTCTGAGAAGAGATTTCAAACATAATATTTTAACTTGGAATTCATCGTTTTAGTGCCATTGAATTAAAAAGTGGTGACCATAAGACTGTCTGCAATGGAATATGTGGATTTGATCCAAAGTTTAGATAAAATCAGACCAAAAGAGGTCACAATATTCGCTCCACTTTTCCAGTGAGCCCTTTATATGTTCTTTAAAACATGTTGATGAATTTGATAGGCAGCTCAAATGGCCCACACACTGCACAGCTGTCTTGGTGGCCTTTGTGGATCTGTACCTGACTGAAGTACAGCAACTGTGACTGGCTCACCTGAGGGCAGTCTTTGATGTAGTGTCCTTTGTTGAAGCAAAGATGGCACAGGTAGTTTGGCGGCGGTCTTTTGCTGGGTTTGCGTGTCTCTGGGGACAGGGAGAGGTCTGAAAAATGGTCCGCCAGAGAGCTCAGGCCATCCACAATATTGTTTAGGGATCCATAAGGTGAGGAGCTTTTGTAGAAATTGTTGTTCAACGCCTGTCAGAGAAAAACACAGACCAAAGTGATAAATCAGTAGTAACAGCTATAGATATAAATATACAGTAGACATCTTTATACTCTAAATGTTACAGCCAACAATTATTTTCATTTACTCAAATAATACATCGGTTGATGATCTTAAAAACTGTTAAAGCTGTCAAATATATTTCGCAAAGGCCAAAGGGATGGCCAAAAATAGGTTGTTGAGTTCAACAAGCAGTCTTCAGCCCAGAGATAATTCAATTTAATTGAATGAAGCAAAGATAAATGGCAGCATATTCCCTCGTAGAAGGAGTAAACATGTTGTGTTTTTGTGTGCTAACTGACGTCAAAGATTATCAGAATTTTTGCTGCTCAATTTTCCATTGATTTAGTTGTTGATTATGTGCTCATTCCTTTGGTTCCATACAAAAGTATCTCTCATTTCACAACAACACTGCAGAACATTGTTATGACTCCAAGATGAAAGAGCATTTCAGCCAGCAGGTCAGTCCATCACCCTGTTTCTCTCTCTGACAGTGGCTGACATTATTTCATTTCTGCAGATGTGCTGCCTTTACTGAATTTACTCTGTGCACCAGTCGTGTCCATTTCCTCGTCAGAACAAAATGCCTTTGTCATGCAATTCTCCCAATTGGTCCGATTGGCACAATACAATCAGCATCATTGTGTCTCTGGAGGAGATGGGTGCTATGGCACCGCAGGGCAAACATGAAGAACAGCCTGCCGACTCTGGCTGTTTACTCTGGAAGCGTCACAGAAGCTGAATTGTGATCAGATACACTTGAACATTACATTGGGCAATGTTCTCAATGAGACATCAAACCTCTGCATATCTGTGGCCCGCTGAAAGTCACAGTGCAGCAATGCAAAATTGTTTAGTTTTGAAAATAAGATTGTGTTTTTCTTGGGGTAAAACAGTTGGGGAATTTTGGTGTTAATGTGTCAACAGAATACTCTATTTCCATTTTCCTAATTTACTAGGAGGGCTGAGTGTTAAATTAAGCAAGCTAACCCACTGTGTGAAGGTTGCATACTATCTCCTACCAAGCAAAGGCCAGCCAGGGTGACCCCTTGCATTTTTAAAAGCTTGTGAGAGGGCTTTCTCAACCTGCCATTCCTGCACCAGCTGCACACTGACACCAGAACAGTCTGAACACACTCAGGCACTATACCAGGGTACAAAACACATATTCATAATCTACCCGCTCACCACAGTGCAACCCAATGAAGGCATGCAGGTGAGGTTCCTGTACAGGCTGCAAAAATAACCTGGAATGAAATATGTGGCTCTGATCTTCATGAACATCTCAGGACAGAGATGTTCAAAATGCAGCAAAAAAAAGGGGATGAAACAAAGCATGAATGGTGTAACACTGCATAAACTCTACCTCACTCCTCAGATGGAAGAAGTTGTTGAGATAGTTGGAGCTCAGATCAACTGCGCTGCGTTTGGAGTTAGTCATGTCCTGATGGGAAGAGTCCGACTCGGCTTTGAACGCATCAAACGCGCTGCTTTGGGTGTCTTGTAAAGACATATAGACCCAGTTGAGCAACTGTGCAGGTTGGTATACTGAGGCACCGGCCTCTATAGCGGACATCATATTGTTGTTGGTGCTCTTGTTGTTGTTGTTGTTGTATTTGTTAGTGGACTGCGCCGGATTTTCTGGATTACCCAACTTCTCTCAGTCATCCCCTTGCTCCGGCTGGATGGGTGTGATCCTTGTGTGCTGACTCGGGGAGCCCTGGAGGAGCCCAGTGACCATACAGCCTTTCTCTGAGGGAGGGTGCGGTGCGAGCATTAAGCGCAGAAGACTGAAATGCCAGCTGGGCGCCAGGATCAGCGCTCCGGCCGAGACTCTGCGCTGCGTCACAGCCAGCAAGAGGAGGAGGTCCAACATGAGCCTGCATCCTTCTGCTTCACATGTTGAACAGCTTGTGGGCTGAGATATAATAATAATAATAATAATAATAATAATAATATGTATTTATAAGTTAGTTTTTTTGAATAACTGATTTGTGTTGTTGTTGTTGTTGTTGTTTAAAACTTTACCCTCTGTTACTCATTATTCATAGTATTTGTTGTCTTGTTTCTTGGAAAAATGTTTCAGTTAGGTGTGCGATTGTGATAGGTCTGCTGCTACAGGTAATGATTGTTATAAATATATTTAGGTTTTTTTTTCATCCTCGGGCTGAATATTTATCGTACGCAGCAAGGGGGTACAATAAAATGAAAGGTTTATGGATGAAAAGAAATCACTGGGAACTAGGCTACTAAAATTTACTTCACTGACAATCAATCTTAGTTTGAACTGATTTGACTTCATGGCCAACAGATTGACCTATCCACAAAAGTAAACTGCTGCCATCTAGTGTTTTATGTTGATACAGAGTATGATAGCTGGCTGTTTTAGTTGGGCAGTAATTCTCAAATTGTAGGATCCTGATAATCTGTAGCTGTGACACTGAGCTTTATCTACCTGTCCCGGTAGTGTTTTCTCAGGTTAACTGAGGAAATCGACCATTACAAATATCTGATACATCCAAATTACATGCAGGGATATTTATTTAACTATTGAGGCAAATCTACTTAAAACCTACAGTTACATTTCACAGAAATATTTAGCATGAAGGGAATCTGACAGGATTATGAAATACATGACTATTTCCCTACATTATTTATTCTCAGTTTGTGACCTCTTTAAAAAACAAACAAACAAACAAACAGCTGTGGGCTTTGGGGGTTTTAGATGATTTGTCATGAGTCAACTGAGACTTGGTCGGAAAAGGGGAATAAAAACTGTTTACATAAGATTTACAAACAATGGTATTAATGATCAGACCAGTCCCACCCGAAAACTCCGGAGAACAAATGACCGACCACAGGTTGTTACTGCAGGGCGGAAACAATGTGAGGTCCCACCCACCACCAGGCTGCTGTCTGTGCCCGTCTCTTCCTACATATAACTCCTCACCACTTCAGTAAGTTCATTTTTAAATCTTTATTCAACATTTATTCTGTTTTTGAACTAAATAAACATTAGAGAAGCGTTACTCTCCTGTTGCGTTCGTGTCCGTGGAAAACCAAAGTACATCAGTGATAATAAGGAAAATTAGGCTCGTCTAATCAGACGGACCCAGCAGCTGCAGGACGGTTTAACGGTATCTTTGAAGCAGCAGATAAAGGTCGTCCTCCATTTTAAATACTTACGCGGACACAAGAAGTGTCCATGTAAGTGACACAAGTGACACAAGAACTCCCACCATCTTACATGTTTCAGCTCTCCGGCTGTGTGTTTGTGTTTAGATCGGATGCTAAATGCTAATCCGTAACTTGGCCTGGGAGGGTTATGTAACAGATGACAGCGTCAGTACGAGCTCTTCGGCGTTAAGTGTCACGCTGGATTTAATGAAATGTCGGGGGTTTGTTTTAAATACGTGAATTATTAATGTATATGTTTTAGTTGAAGGGGTGATTAATGTTAAATCTTAGCTTTGTAGCTAGTTGCTAAATTGTGAGCTCGCGGGCCCACTGTGTTTCTCGGATAGATTGCGTTCCCATCAGCTCGTAAAAGTCAAAGCTGGAGGCGTAAATGTGGACATACTCGGTTTTTAGTTTGTCATTAAGTCTAAAAATAACGGACACAGCATAACAAACATACCAAGCTGTCATTCAGTGGTTAGCATTGAAATCAGTACACCTGTGGTGGACATTATTAAAAGTCTAAAGGACATTAATGGCCTTAATGTCGAGATTAGAAACTGCACTTAAACACAAAACTGATTTGTTATCATTCCTGCAATGTCTCTCGTGTCAGACATCAACGACTCATGTTTTTTTTTTTATTATTGTTTTTGTTTGCATCTTATGTTTATAAATGTTTTGTTCTGGGGGGAAATTCCGCTATTTCCGATGATGTGGAAGCCTCCCTAGTGTCTTGAGGAAAACTGGAAAGCAACAAGGAAGTGGAAAGGACACGCCCTTCCAGAAGTCACCTTTAACCCAGTGTTTGAATCTGCTTTTTGTCTTTGAACTCAGAGTAATTAAATTTTCAACCTACATGAGTCAATATTAAAAAAAAAAAAAAAAATCTAATTCCATGCAATTTTGAACGATTGTGCAATACTGTGTGTCTCTTCTGCACTTTCATTTCCTTGATACGTTACCCTTCACTATTGTTGTGCCCTATTCCAGTGAAATGTAATGTGTGGGAATATCCCCTGGGGGATTGATGAAGTGATTTTGGTTCAGAATGATGGATCACTTTGGATGATTGATGCATTTGCTCTGACTACAAAGTATTGCATTGCACAGTCTTGTCCTGCACAACCTGTAGGTCTCTCTGAAATGTCAAACAAAAATATTGATCCCCCCAGTTTCTGCTTTTCAAAGGGAACGATCTGCTAGATTAACATTTATTGCAACAAACAGAGCTGCTGCTGCACTGGGTGTTTTGTTAAGTTATGGGAAGACACAGAGGCATTGGCGTTAACATGTTTCTGTGTGAATGGGATCCCATCATTAGGAAATGAGAATTTCCAGTGTGTCATTGAGAGAGGTTGTAGTTTGCATTTTGCGGTGTTTCACTCTGGTTGTTGGTCTGGGTGGAGGGGGAAGGGAAAGAAAAACAATATCATCAATCAGTTACACATCACCTGTGAATCAGATAAGAAGGGACAGGATTTTTGTGGGTGTTTGAAATGAAAGTAATCTCAAGAGGATGACACTTAAAGAATGTGTGAGGGGAACTGTGTTACCTTGTATTGAAAATTGCATTTTGCATTGCACCAATAATGGACAGTTGTGTTTTTAACAAACTGTTATTGGCATCTTTTATTGTATTGGCTAGCTCCTGAGTGTTTTGAGGTTGTTGAAACATTGTTTGAAAAGTGAAAGCCTATGTTGGAAGTAGTTTAGAGTAACCTGTAAATGCCACAGGAACAGAACCAAGAACTGCAACTTCTTGTTTGTGTTATATATATATAGAGAATCACAGGGATGAAGCTAACAAAAAAAGGGGGAAAATGTATATAATAATAAGGCACAACTTCATATCACCAACAGGTCCTTAATATGAGCTATCCAGGATACCCTCCTCAGTCCGGTGGATACCCACCACAGGCAGGGGGCTATCCACCTCAACAAGGAGCATATCCACCCCAAGCAGGTGGCTACCCTCCTGCAGCTGGTGGCTACCCACCGGCAGCAGGCGGCTACCCTCCAGCAGCCGGAGGCTACCCCCCACAAGCAGGCGGATACCCACCCCAAGCTGGTGGTTACCCTCCAGCAGCAGGTGGTTACCCTCCAGCAGCAGGGGGCTACCCTCCCCAGGCAGGTGGCTACCCTGCCCCAGCTGGAGGCTTCCCCCCTCAGGCAGGAGGATACCCACAACAGCCTGGAGCAGGAGGTTACCCTTCCTCTTCCATGCCTCCAGCAGGCGAGTTCAAAGATATTAATTGAATTGTGAAGACTTAATCTTGAAATGAATTGTATTTTAAGTGTAAACTTGATGGTTTCCCTTTAGGTGGCGGCTGGGGTGCAGCACCTAGCGGTTATGGAGCGGTACTTAAATTTTAATCTTACTCTTTATGTCTGTATTACCACTTCATGAGTAACATATGGGCAGACTTAAGCTAAATCTTTTGTTTGCTTAAATCACCTTATCTTCACCAGCCCTATTTGAACCTTATTTGCTCTGTATGAAGTTTGTCACCATGTACTTAGCACTTACAGCTGTCCTCTCTTTTAGCAGCAAGGAGGAGCTCAGCAGGGATATCCTGGCGGTCCTGCCCCGGGCCAACCCATGCCAAGTTACCCTGGTGCCCCTGCCACTAACCCTTCAATGCCTGGATATGGCAGCGGAGTTCCCTCCAACCCTCAGGCACCTGCCATTTCCGTAAGATGCTTTCTAGGAATTCTGTGAAACTATGTTCCAATGCACATACAGCTTAAGACACCTTTGTCACTGCAGTATTTTATTTCTTATAATTTCTTTATCTTTAAAGAAAGGGTACAGGGGCTCTATTAAAGACTTTCCAGGGGCGGATCCACTGAGGGATGTTGAAGTTCTTCGAAAGGCTATGAAGGGTTTCGGTAAGTCATTGGTGTTTGCACATGCTAAACCCATTAAATGTATTCTCGTTTGAAACTAATTAGCAATTTCTTGTATTATTACCCCTTTTAAACTAAACGTCTTGAATAGGCACTGATGAAAATGCCATTATTGAACTTCTGGGAAATCGTTCCAACAAGCAGAGGGTTCCAATGGTTGCTGCCTACAAAACCACTTATGGAAAGGTATCTTTGATAATATTTATTTAGTTAAACTTTCTTTAGATTTTAATGATTTAAAAAAAAAATCTTTAAAATCACCTCTTCTGGTCCCCATATTACTTTACTCTCATGTATTGTTTTCTTCTGTACTTTTCCTCCCTAGGATCTGTTCCATGATCTGAAGTCTGAGCTCACTGGAAACTTTGAGAAACTGGTCCTTGCCATGCTGATGAGCCCTGCACACTTCGATGCTGCTGAACTCAGAGAGGCTATAAAGGTTGGAAATTTCGGTTATTGTCACAGCAGGTTTTTTTGTTGAGTGCCCAACAGTTGTTCATGACCATTTATATTTTGTGAATTTAGTGTGTCTTTCAATGTCCTATTAAAGCATTTTTTTGTATTACTTCAGGGGGCTGGCACTGATGAGGCTTGTTTGATTGAGATTCTTTCATCACGTTCCAATGCAGAAATTCGTGAAATCGCAAGAATTTACAAAGCTGGTGAGTTTTAATGTTGAAAATTATGTGGTGATCCAGATTTTTGTAAAATCTAATTGAGTTCTGTAACCATCTGCCCTCAGCAGTGTGAGAGGTATTATATAATATTGGAATGGAATAGTTATTGCAATTGGTTTGATCTCAAATGCATTTTTTTACCAGAGCTTTTGGACTAGTAAGTTGTTCACATACTTAGCAAAACAAATTTTTTTGGCTGTATTATACATCTATAAATTTCATCCTAATTAATCAATAACTTGAGTGGATATAATTAAATAATGATATTGTCATTTAGATTGTATCATTGTTTTAATATTAGGAATATTAACATTCTTGTGGAATAAATTTTAAAGTAAAAAAACTAAAATTGTGTTAAAGTTCCTTTTGATCATAAATTTTCCTTCCTAAAAAAAAAAACAAAAAACAAAACAAAAACACGCTTTCCTCATAGAGTATGGGAAGAGCCTGGAGGACGCCATTAGCAGCGACACCTCTGGTCACTTCCGCAGACTCCTGGTCTCTCTCTGTCAGGTATCTATCTGCTGCTCATTGTATCATTGTATACATAACAGACTAATGAGAGGCTCACAAAACAGCTCTTACCTCTTGCCAGGTTTCATGCTAATGTAATCCAACAATGAAATGTGTGCTTAGTGAATGCTTTGTGTGTCTGTTTGTTTTTTTTATTTATTTTTTTTCATCTAGGGAAATCGTGACGAAAGGGAGACTGTTGACATCGCTCTGGCCAAACAGGATGCTCAGGTACTGGTTCAAAATTGGTTTACAGTTGTAAAATTCTTGTAAGGTAAATAACAAGCCTGATCATGTTGATTTAATAATGTGTGTGTGTGTGTGTGTGTGTGTGTGTGTGTGCGCGCGTACACAACAGAAACTGTACGCTGCTGGAGAAAATAAGGTGGGAACTGATGAGTCCCAGTTTAATGCCATCCTGTGTGCTCGCAGCAAGCCTCACCTCCGAGCAGGTGTGTTACTCGCCCACTAATAAAACTTCTGTTTCTACGCTGTTAGAGCAGAACATGTTGACATTATTATTGTAACCATCTTGCATGTGTTTCTTTTCTTCATTAGTCTTCCAGGAGTACCAGCAGATGTGTGGGAGAGACATTGAGAAAAGCATCTGCAGGGAAATGTCTGGCAATGTGGAGGATGGCATGGTTGCTGTGGGTATGTTCGTTTGGTCCTTTTATCCAAACCTCAACTTCTAACTGAAGTGGCTTTCCAAAAACATGTTGAAGCCATAAACTCATGTTGGAAGTCATTAGTTAAGGTGCTTGTGTTGCAATATTTGCGGTAGGACTAAAAATATGTTTCTGATGTAAACAGGATGCTGTTGGACATAAATAGCTTTTTAAATACTTGATGTCTGACCAAAAACAAAATGATGGATCAGAAAGCTGAAGGTTGCACATTCCTTTGAATGTTTCCATTTAAAAATAGAAAATGTTTTGGTTTTTTTTAGCAAGTATCAATAGAAAGTTATCTTGAGGATTTTTAGAATGAATGAGTCAGATCCAAAGGCAACAAAGACACAACACCTGCAAGAATTTGGGAAACCATTAAAGGAACAGAAGTAAGGAATAGTGTTAAATGGTATTGTTAAGTAAATTTTGAGTTTTGCAATTAAAATAAAATCTGAACATAAATTATTATCTAATGCTGAGTTTTTTTCATGTAATCTATCATGTCTCGGTTGAAGCATTGGTCTAATCTTGGAGTGACTTATATCAATATTTGCTCCTATTTTCTAGTGAGATGTATTAAGAACACCCCTGTCTACTTTGCAAAGAGGCTCCACAAGGCCATGGAGGTAACCTGATTTTAATGATCACAAAAAAAAAAAAATTCTTCTGACAAACCAAGCATTTGCTGCTCAAATTATTGTGCAGAGATTGAGGGAAAGATTACACAGTGGCAGTCAAGGAAGCGTCATATTATGATGTGTTCACAGGGTGCAGGGACCAAGGACAGAACCCTGATCCGTATCATGGTGTCCCGCTCTGAGATTGATATGTTGGACATCAGGCAGGAGTATTTGAAGGCCTATGGAAAATCCCTGTACACTCACATCTCAGTAAGTGCAGCCAATCACCTTACTATGACAACTGTAGTTGTTGTTATTTTGTTTTGTTTTTTTGTTTGTTGGGTTGTTTTTTTTGTTTGTTTGTTTGTTTTTTACCCCACTCATCTCCATGTGTTTTTCAGGGTGATACCTCTGGGGATTACAAGAAGCTGCTGCTGAAGCTCTGCGGGGGTAGTGACTAATAAGAATGGAAAATAAACTTTCTGAAGGGCAATATATGTCCACACTGAAAAAATGTTATAGGACCTTATATCACT
Source organism: Remorina albescens (assembly GCA_034769265.1). Lineage (NCBI taxonomy): Eukaryota > Metazoa > Chordata > Actinopteri > Carangiformes > Echeneidae > Remorina > Remorina albescens. The sequence continues at coordinate 6,526,343 of CM068480.1, forward strand.
TCTGATGCATGCAGTTATGTTAAGTTTCCTATAGCAAGAGTAAATCATTGCCAGTTTTGATTTCCCTTCACCAAATTATTTTTTTCACTACTGTATGATTGCCAAATAGGAAATATATATATTAAGATGAAGATTTTTAAAGAGACAGTAGATGGATAAAATCAGAATGGATTAGAGCTGGTGAACAAAACACATACATAGTGAGTGCCTGAAAATGTAGTACTTATTTTAAAGGGCAAAAACTATGTTATTGCACTAACTCCATTATCAAGTGGTCCAACAAACTTTCTGAACTTGAAGTTTTAGATATTGTCAAAGGAAACCTAGTTTTGATGAATAAAAATTCCCAAAATAAGAGTGACTCTTACCTCCCATGTGAAGTATATATAATAGAAAGGAATCATTTAAGTACTTTATAAATGTGTTTAAGTGTTACTGTGGTCAGCTTACCTCTTTGCCAAACAATTCAATCTGTATTTTAAAAATACAAATGTGTGTCAAGCAAGTTTTTACATTTCCAACATAACTGGATCTTATATAGAACAGATATGATCATTTTTACGCTTCTTGATCTGGCCTCAATTCAATTCCAGGCTATATTTGAATATTACCAGTAAATACCTATACATGTCCTTGCTAACTAATCTGAGTTCTGCTTCAAAGTCTATGCAATTTAGTTTTTTGCTGTTTCTTCTATATACTCCTGTCTTGCTCTTGAAATTTAAATCGCATCAATCCAAATTCAGCACTGACAGACAATGTTGCCTTTTACTGAATGCTGAAAAGCCAAAGCTCACAGACAGATCATGTTGTGCCTTTTTGTCAGAGCTGCTGTGTTATTCAGAGTCAGTACTATTTCACTGTGCAGTTATCCCACAATCAATTTTCAATACTGCTTATATTGTTGCAGAAAAGTAATCCTCACATTGTATGGTTTTGAATATTTTGTTTATATTTGGTGTCCTTTACCAGTTTGTATGTTGCACTGCCAGCAGAGGGCTCTTGGCTCATATGATACGCCTTTTCTTAGTTTGACTGATGCTTTGCCAGCTTATTCGAAGTTCGCCATATTTATTACCCTAACTGTAGTTTTCAGTCATCTTTATAACAACTTAATGATTGAAAGTGAAGGGATGGCTTTTTAGCTGTCTCACATTGTGTCATTTGTCTCTCTAAGGACTAACAAACAGCCACATCTAATTTTAATAAAAGCATATTGGCATATCTGAATTGTCTTTGTGAACCAGGATCATGTGTTTTGCATGAAACACTGTGACCGTGACTTTTCTGCTCCGAGCCAAAATGCGAGAGCAATTTGCATTTCAAAGCTAGTCTCATTTTCATCACCTTGGTCTGTATCCCACACCCAAAGACACACACATACACACACAACCTCAAAGCATCACGAGCTGTATGTTCTGTTAAAAGGTGCAAGTAATGTGGCTTACATAAGTAATGTCTGTGCACGTGCTTCACTGTATAATTGGAGAGGGGAAAATGTTCAGGTTTGCTCTGCAGCTTGAGCGATACAGCATTCTAGAGCTTTTCTTGAAGCTATAAATAGTGTCCATATTGAAGACATGGATGTCCTAAGGTCTTTCTGTTGTTCTCGCTGGCCTCAAAGTGCAGCCTCAGAGGGGCTGTGATGGGGAGAGAAATGACTTTTAGTGAGTCTAACATCTTGCACCCCTTTTTCCCTCTTACAGGCACTCAAAATGAAAAGCCCCCACCAGCTGGGGGACTAAGACAGATGAATATTTTATTTTGGTATTTGTGTATCTACTTTCTAGTGGAGGCTGTTTGCTGTGATACCTCGAAATAGGTCAAAAGAAAATTGGAAAGAGTGGCGAGTACTCCCATTTCGCTTGCTTTTACTTTTAGAGACAAAACAGAGCACTTTCCTGATGTTGATTTCTAGACAAAGTTGTTTAATTATTAACGAGTGGACTTGATAGCAGGATGCTGCACCCTTTCCAGGATCTGACCACACTTAGAGACACTCAAACAGGGTTACACTGTCTTATTGGTTATGTCAGACACGTGTGGATGGCAGTTTGTGTGAATCAATACTATCCTTGTCATCAATGTCAGTGGGAGATGGGAGCTGTGAAGGTCAGCCTTTGATTAGCTCTTGGCCTTCACACTTCCCATTGCACCCAAAGAGCTTTTTCTCCTTGAAAATAACCATTTAAAAGGTTTAGATTTTTATTTTTTGAAAGATTCTTTGCAAGACAGTGTGACTGAACACCCCATAAAACTCATCATACAAGAAAAAAATAAATGAATGGTGTGTTGTTCCTGAGAGATTTTGCAGATTTCATGTTTTTAAGCCCTTGGAGGGTAAATTATTCATATTTTATATGAAAAATAAATATAATCTGAATTAAAAAAACATATTCAGTACATCTATTGAGATTAGTCAGCATTTTACCTTAATTCAAGCCCCCTCTAATATTAATATTTTCTTATAAAGTGCCAAGTATTGACCAAATACTTGATTTGCAGTGGACTTTCTCCAGCTGTCCAATAAGGAATGCGTGGTTAAGTGACATTTGGTTGCCAGGGACATAATCCTGCTTTAAACTTCATGAGTGCATATGAGCAAATTACAAACCCGAGGATTAGAACAACAACACATAATGAGATATAGCAGCAGATATCACGAACCCGCCTACAGAGCTGCAACCTGCACAATTTGAGGTTCATCCTCTTTTATTTGGCTATATAAGAGAATAAAACCTGTCTGGACCTGTTCATTTTATTTGTATGTTCAGTCTGTATCTGTTCAGTTACAAGTGCTTTGAGGAAGAGCAGCACACTGTCATAAGACAGCACATTATTCTATAAATCATTACAAAACAACATCCTGAGTTTGAAGTTCTGATGATGTAGATGCCCCCATTTCAATCTAGTGTGATGGTTTTAAGAATTTACATAATTCCTAAACATTCCAGCTAGTCTTGGTGTGCTCCAAATGGATTTTTCCTGCAGGGAAAAGAAATTAGTAGAGTTCTTACATAACCATTTACATTGTTAAAGCTGTTTTAGACTTAAGTGTGGAAATGTATAGGCACACTGTGTACTGTATTAAGCTTTAACGGATCCCCCTGTGTGCTTCAGGTACAGTAGCTCCAGATGAGAGTCACGGTTTTCATGAAGCCAATGCATGGAAGCTCCTTAATAATATAAAGTACTGTCAGCAATTGTGATGAATGAGCTGAAAGCAGATTTACACATTCAGCATATCTCCAGTTCATTTAATCTGTGCTGAGGCTACAGATTGGAATGTATACATGATCTTACACATGACTTCATTGTGACGTCCACCTCCTTGGAGATCTGATGGATTATGTGGAGCAGAAGAACGCTCATAGAGTGTGCTAGATTTATCATGGGACAGGCAAGATGAGAGACAGGCAAGCGTGCCATGAGGAAATATAAAATCTGCTCCAAAAAACAGAATAAGCTTGGCATAAAAGCCACTAGAAGAGATGCATAATGTACGTGCAATATCAATAACTGGATTTACTGGGTGAGATTGAGTTTTGGGAAACAAATCAAATCAATAAATTCATGATTTGGTTAGGAATGATGTAGTATTTACACATCTGCTTAAAAGCTCTGTGCATGATTAATAGAAGAAAAAGAAACAAACATGATATTTATGGCCAACACTTACTAAGTAAGCCTACTTACTAAATACTTTAGCAGATACAATGGCTGCTAAACATAGAGTAAAACAGCCACAGGCATCCAGAATATAATACAGGTCCACTGGAAACAAGCTCATGTGGGATTGTTCTGTGTTCTGGCAACAATGCCCAACCTTTTTGGTTTGTAACATCTTCAAATAAGGCAAAGTCTAAAAAATGAAAGGTTATGGCCTTATTATTGGTCGGCTTTGATTAATGATCAGGTTATTTAATTTTTTAGATTTTCATTTGCAGGTCAAATTCTATCTACTGATATAGCCTATGACAAAAATATATCAATGGAAATCCTGTGTGTAATATTTTATCACATATTGGCATACAGATAAATGACAGGCCAATGATCCATTCATTACTGTAAACCACAGACATGCTTTAATTTTTGGAACAAGCAAGACTTACTTCATGGTTCATTTGTTCTGGGAATTTAGAGTTCCATACTTAAACATGCAGTTTTATGGTGAGTATTTTACAAAGTACTTACTCAAATTGTGACAGTTGTTAACCAGTCGGTAGATAACTTTTCATGAGAAAAGCTGCTCCCGCACCCTCTGCGACCCGGAAACGGATAAGCGGTAGATGCCCAAACAGCCCAAACTGAAAAAAACAAAACAAAACCAACGCCACATATCGATAATGTCTTTACAGATATAGCTGAACACCATGGTGGGATGTAATTTAGTACATTTAATTAAGTATAAGAATACAAATCGTAAGCTTCCCCTTACAATCTGATATCAAAGTGTATATCCTGAGACCCTGCGATTCATTTTTGTCTCCTCCTTCATTTTGACTCCTCTAATACTTTCGGACACACCTGACTCTGAGATAATACATTCAAACATGCAGAGATTTCCTCTCTGCATGTTTGAATGTTTTAGTTTGACATCAGTGATGTCCTGTTGTCCACTGCAGCGCATGTGTTATCACAATTTAATAAAGTTAACTTTAAAAGATGCTTTTTATTTGAAATGTGTTCTTTACCACCCCCACACTTTATCCCCAAAAAGTCAAATTTTTTCCCCCTTGGATTTCAGGAGGATATATATGTATAATCCGATCTATTTTATTACTGTGGTTTCACATTTTGTATTTGTCATAATGGGAATGAAAGCGGCGGGGAGCCAGGTGCGTCTGAAGACGAAGCCCCGCCCACTTTTACCTTAAATGTCCATTGGACGGAAATATGATTGGAGCGGAGCTACAGCTGCTCGGACGGTGAGACATGGCGGAGTCTGCAGTCCTCCACAGAGGGCTGCTGAAGAGTTTCTACACCTCCCAACATGTCGACAGAAGTTAATTTCAGGGCAACGATGTGTTCATGTCGTACACACGGCGGAGCTTAAAGCGGTAGAGGCGTCTTTTTCCTCTTTCTTTTTTTTTCCTATTCTCGAGAAGGACGGAGCGGCGGCTGGGAAAATGTGTTGTCATCTCCGCGCAGTCAACAGCCTTGGGCAACAAATATGGCCACTTCTTGTGTATCTTCCAATTCGGGTTAAAAAAGCCGTCCCAGCCGGGCCCAGCCGGATAGTTTGTGGGAGTTGGCGACAGTGAGTCCCGGAGTGAAGTTGACTACAAGATTAAGATTAAGCTGGTTCAGTCAAAGCAAAAGGTGGTGGGGAGGGGGAAGGAGACGCCGGAGAGGGGACAGAGATGGAGCCAAAGCATAAAGAGCTGCTGGAGAAGTGTTACCAGAACTTGGTGGAGTCCATAACGGATGCGGACCGAGTTGTGGATGTTTTGGCCCACAGCGGGACTCTGAGTCAGTCTGAGCGCTTCGAGCTGGGACACGACTGCTCCTCCAACTCGGAAAAAGTGGACCTTCTGCTGAAGATACTCGTAAGGAAGGACAGGGACCATTTCGCAGAGTTTTGCACGGCTCTGGAGAAGACGCACCCTCACCTGCACTCAGTGCTGCTGAATGGCTTTGGACCGGTGGATCACACGACTGGTGAGGAGAAACCATTCATATCTGGGTTTTAATGTTGACTTTCCCTGCTGGAGAAAGAGAGGAAAAATGCATGCATAAAAGTAGACGACTATGGAGGGATCTGCAGCTTTATAAGTGATGCGCTGCGTGTTTAGAGATACTTTATTTGGTTAAGATCCAACCTGGTTTCGATCTTGCTCAGAGCATGATCTAACCAGTATTAGGAATATTGACCAAATGGAAACTTGATGAAGGGCATGCCTTTTCCTTTAGGCAAGTACACACAGAGAGAGAGAGAGAGAGCTGCACAATCATATGACCTGATACTTATTTACACTCACACTGCTGTGCTTGTTTCCTTTGCCATGTCACTAAAAGCACAGCCTGCAATAGTCTGTTGTGAAAGTATTTAATGGACCTAAAAAGACTCAAAACAATCAATGTAGTGACAAGCAGGGGTTTTGTGTGTGAGTGAGTGTGAGAGAGAGAGAGAGAGCAAATCAATAACCCTCTGTCAAAGTCAAATGAATGGGTGAGGGAAATAAATGTTAATAAATATTATTGAATGTTAAATCCCAGAGCTCCAGGATGATCGCTTCAAATTGCCAGTAGAAGTGCAACTAAAGATTATTCTTCTGTATTAATAGTTCGGTCAACGAAACTCTCCACAGTGAGGTGTTCAGATTGCTTGATTTGTCCAGGCATTTGTTAAAACTCTAAATATTCTAAATTTAAAGCAATAGAAACTTTAGGAGGAGCTGGAAACAGAGGAGGCAAGGCATTTGTTCTCGAGAAATTGCAGTCCAAAACATACTTTTTGCACTAAAATGTATTTTGAATGAAGCTGAAAATGGAGATCAAGACGTTCTGCAAGAAATAGAAATAATACTGTGAGTTTACACGACATTGAGAACCACAACGTTATTTCAGTGGTCAATGCAGAATGCCTGAAATGACATTTAAATTACAGTTTACACAAAAAATGTTTCCTCCTGATATTTTCGATCCCTCACATTAAACAAACAGCTGCTTGGAGAGCCAGTGAATAGATGGCACATATCTGGGCCTCCTGCTTAGTTGTTTTGGGATTTCTCTACTGTTCTCTGGAGTGTGTGATCTTGTGTGCTCCCAAGATCATGCCACCCAGTGATCAGTACCTCTACATATGTTTCTCTTCTTTGAGGGTAAATTGTAAAGCTCCAGAAATGCTTTCTTGCACTTTTTTTTATGACGCTTATAAATTTGTCATTAAATTCAGCATAAGCTAAACCAGCCACAATTTATGACCCGCTATTTCTCCAGATGAATTTGAGCTCTAAATCCTCCTGTTATATGTATCATATAAACAGTGTTCAGATGTAGTAATGTATAGATGCTTGCTCACAGTGCTTGCTCAGCATCTCTGCTACACCTTTTCAATTCAAAATCAATATTTGCATTGGTTTCTACTTTGTTCACTATCATCTAAAGTGCAATACTCAGTGAGCTGGATGGTGAGGTTTTAATTATGCATTTATTGTGTTCTCATTATTTATGGGCTACAGAGTGAGTCAATTTTTATAGTTTGTCTGCCACATTTCTCAATCAAGCACCCGTCTAAACCAAACAACTCATACTAAGTAGAGACGGTCTCTCCTGCTGAAGAGGTTTTTACTTGAACTTACTTGCACTGGACTGGTTTTAGAAGCATGGTGTAGTCAGTTGTAGTCACACGAGACTCAAATGGGCTGAGCTGCTTTTTGCTACTGGGCAGACAGGTTCCTCCACTGCACAGCCAAAAGATGGGCCTTTCCCCAGGAATACAGTAGCTTGTTACAGACTGTGTTTTTATATGATAACTGCCAGCAGCCTGATCTTCTTACTTCCCATTCACCCTGAATCCCTGAGGGTCAGAGCTAGATCACCTTTAAATCAAAACAATGTTAATGAGTGAGAGCTTTTCTTATTTAACCCAAGCTACCGCACTAATCTCAAATGTCAACAGTAGAGATGCTAAATGCAACCTGTTGACATTATCACCATGATATGCCAATGATGCATGCAAAAAGTTATGTGAACATGAAAATTTACTTTCTTTTTTACTTAATCAAATATATGTTTCACAGTTTTATATAACCATAGCTTCAGGGCTTGACAGTGGAGACCTTTTGTTTACACATTGGGCTCACCTTCTCTTGAAGAACAATAATGTGACGGAAGCATATCATAAAGGTGTGTATCTTGACTGACGTGTTCACTTGGCTGACCTGTGCCATTGGAAAATAAAACTGGGTGTCAAATAGAAGAACAAAATTTCCATTGGTCTGTATTAGCATTGACAGTAACTGCAACTAGCATTTATTTGCAGTGCAGTTTCTCTTTGGCAGTTATATAATAGAAGTTGAGGTGCACTATGATTTATATATAGTGGAAATTTTCAAAGGATAGTTCTAACGATAAAACAGCCACGATAACAGCTGTGAAGATGCAAAGAAATCCTGATTGTTAAATAAACCAAAGTACCTGGTAATTTGAAATTTTGACTGGATGATATTAGACAGTCTGGATGACAGTCAGTGTATTATCTGTGGACACCAAAGTGCATAGCAAATCATCCACCAGTTGTAGAAAAATTTCACTCTGATCCACAAATGTTGCCTACAAATGTGCTGGTTGCACCACATTATTTGTTTGAGGAGCATGAATGCAGAAAAATTCTTTCAATCGTTCAATCCATTAATTTTTGTGATATGTAGAGTTTTTTTTTTTCCATATTATTCTCATAATCTTCACGTGATGGTACTGACCCAAGATATGCGGCAATGCACCAACTAAGGCAGGGAAGAAAGTGTTTGTTGAAGTAAATAAAGATGGAAACAATGTGTAGTAATGTTTTTATGGGGAAGGAAATGCTATCAACACCTAAGAGCAAGATGGATACTTGTAGTGTATTTTGGTGAGTAACGCTGAATGTAAACATAACTTTAAGTCAATCTCCACCAGGCACCTTTAAGTTCAGAGCAGAGTGGTGGGCTGACCGACCCAACAGTCAACATAGCCCTTAAAGCCATATAACTATAATCGCTAAAAATATGAATTTATGCCTAAAGCTTAACTGACTTTCATTAATACATATTACGGTTTTATTAACTCCATGTGTCACACATTTACCAACAGGTAACTTTTGGACATGTTGCATTAGACCAAGAACAGGTGTAAATAAGGAATGATTGAATGATTTTTGAATTCCCCTTAAAGTGAGATATGTTTTACTAATCGTTGAACCATCAGGTGAATAAGGGCATTTGTCTGTTTTCATAGAAAGGGTAGAGATGGTTTGTTGCAAATTCACAGAAGAGCAGGTTGGTAGTATCTAGTGTTGCTGCTCCTGTTTTCTGCTCTTAAATTGTGTGTTCCACTGCAGACTAAACTCCCATAAAACGCACGGTACCCCCTTTCCATCTTGTTCTCGTGAATGTTTTAGGTGATTTAGAAAATGTCCTAAGGGCACTGAGTGGCTCTGACTGTACCAGAGATATCAACCTAAATGAGATACTTGAGTGGTGAGGGTCAGGCCACAGAAATGTCGCAGTCACATGACTTGCACGGAGCAGAAAAGTGAGTGAGCTATGACACAGTGAACCTTGCCCATTGAGACACTCTCTACTCAAACGGAGTCATGGGAAACTTAAGCTAGAGCGAGAACAAAGAGAGCTTGATCCATGGGATGCCACGGTTCCTGAGGCACATCAGTCTTTTTTTTTTTTTTTTTTTTTTTTTTCTTTCAGTCCTTTGCTGGGAAAAGAGGGGTGAGCCATGTTAGCTGGGCTCCTTCCAGTCTTAATCAAACTCATAGTCTCCTTTAGCTAGTGGGAACTCAGCCAGCAAGGGATTGATTTAGAGTACTGGGACGTGGGTAAATAGAATCGTTTGTCATGCCCCTGCTCCGAGTTGAGAACTAGACTTTACATCAGGGGTGGAAGTTGCTGTGGGATGAGCAGCTTATAGTTCAGTTAAATCAGCAAAGTTAGATTTCAGTAAGTGTGCACTCCTGTATATTTGACTTCAGCAGTCTGTTAAACATCTCAAGCATCATTAAACATTCTTTTCGTCTGGCACACTGAAAGTTAGAAATGTCTGGAAACACTAATTTGATTACCTTTGTTGAAAAGAGTGAAGTGTTGAACAGCTTTGGAACAACTGAGCAAACAAAGCATCAATCAACTTTTTAGAATCTATTAGTCATTTAAAACGAGCACAAATGTGAAACGCTGAATGTGAGGAATTCCCGTTTGTCAGTTTAACATCATTGTAAGTTAGATGTCCTTTCACAAAATTTTTAGATTCAGTTTGGGCTTAGGAAATTGTTGGACACTTTTCTATGTCATTATGTAGTATGTTTTGAGAATCACAAACTCTAATATGGTAGATACCGTGGCCATTATCAATATTTAAGATTTTAAACTACAGGATAATAATAGAGCTGTGAACACTCACTTGAACATGAATAGAGTTTAAGATTTCTCTTAAACCCTGTGGTTGAAAAATAAAGTTGTGCTTTCTTTCTATAAACTATGCAATATAGTGTTTATAAACATTTTATAGGTATATGGGATTTATAGGATTTCTTGTTACTTATTGGCTGACCTACTGCATGGAGAAGTTGGCTTTATTTCTGGATTGCATCTACTTGTTATTATCAAACAACACTGCAGAAAACAGAAAATGCCCATTACAATCCTGAAGGAGTCTGTGTGCTCCATCAGAAGTATGTAATTTCTCTATAGAAACAAATGCCATCAGAGTAATTTGAAGGATACTATATACACAGTGACTTAAGAAATTGACTGGTAAAATAATCAATAGTTCTGCCAATGATAAAAGTGTTTTTTGCAGGCTTTCAAACTCTCTTCAAAAATGACTTTTCTGTGGTATTTTTAAATAACGTCATCTTCTCCATAATACTTGCAGTGTTATATTGAGGCTTCCTTTCTGTACAGTTAATTATGAATCAGTGTAGGGTTTAAAGACGAGGCTTTCACAGGGGAGACTGTGTGATGTTGTCAGAGGAAATAAAAGGCGAAGCTCTGAGGCTACAGCCTCTTTGGGGCCCTGCCTGGTCTGTATTCAAGCTCCTTGCCCAACTGATAATTAGCCACACTCTGCTGTCAGCCCACAGGCCCGTCATCCCAAGTTGGGGAAAGTCCCACCTTGTTATGCCTCCAGCTGGCCTTTTTTCAGTAAAGGCCCCTGAATGTAACCCAAGCTGCAGAGCCTTGATGTACCACACAATGCTGGAGATAATCATCTAACTATAATGCAGACATGGTTGAGTACACTTGGATCTGACTTTTATGTTTTTTTGTTCCTCCCTCAGGGTCCACTTACAGCGTCCTGTCCACCATGCCGTCGGACTCGGAGAGTAGCAGCTCTCTCAGCAGCTTAGGTGAGTGTGGTGCTCATGGTGTTGTTCAGGTGTCAGGTGTAGAAATGTCATAAGAAAACTTGATCTCCCTGGAAAAAAACAAGCGAATAAGTTCTAAAGAACCAACCACAGTTTCATAAATAAGTCAGTCATTAGTTGTAGCCTGTTTAGACTCTGAGCACATGCAAGTGATTACACAGATGTGAGAAGGATTTAGAAACTCTTTACCCCCAAACACACACACACACACACACACACACACACACACACACACACACACACACACACACACACACACACACACACACACACACACACATACACACACACATACACATGCAGACCTGTTTCATTTAGTCATTCTCTGAGACAGAGAGAGAGAGGATTTGACCAGTCCTTGCCACTGAAAGGAAAACTTTGATTAGTACCAGTCAGGGGATTTCTGTTTCATATATTGACATGCATTTAAGGTTAATGTGTAAAACTGAGTTAAAATATTAACCAGGTTTTATCTTAAAAACAATCATGAAATGACATAGTGGAATAGTTGTTGAGATACTTCATTGATATTTACCATAAATCAGTGTGTAAATATCTGTTCCAGGAGCTGCTACAGAGAGCTGTTGCTTACGATTCGATAATATTTAAAACAAGTCAGTTTAGTCTTAGACTATTGAACCTTACTAAAACAGAAGTCTTTTATCTGTATAAAAATTTTCTATTGTTATCTTCCAGGTTTTCAATAAAAGTTGAAATGAAGAACATGGAGTAGAAATTTTGAAATTATAAGATGTATAGACATAGGCTGAGTGTGCATTGTAAAGAGTAGATGGGGCTGCACTGGCACCCCCATCATTCGAGTTTTGTGAATGGTAAATGCCACCAGTGACATGCTGACTCACATAGGTACGCCTGGTCAAGCCTCCTCCCCTCCGCCGGCCCACATGGACAGCCACCAGGTGAATGAAAAGATGGAGACGGTTCTGTTCCAGCTCAGACATGTGACCCGTGAGAGGGATGACCTGCGCAAACGTCTGGCCCTCTCATCGCCTGGAACCACCTTCGATGACTGCAGGTACTGTTCTGATCTTATGCACCTAACTGCCTGTTTTCCAAAACAAACATTTACAGAAAGGTGCAGTGATTCTGTGTGTACTTGCACTCAATGAATAGAGGCATTTTGCCTTGTTCAGCTTTTTAAAAGCAATACGAAACAAGTAAGCTAAAGTTGTAGGTGATGCAACATTGTTTTAAAATATACCCAACTCTAAAACAAAGAATAAGGGTAAATTTTAATGGGTCCTGTCTGCCTTTGTATTTTTGTAAGCACAAAGTTGTTATATTTATCATGACCATGCTTCTGTCGTCTTTCTGTCGTCCACTTTGCATCTTACATCTCAATCTGGATGCATTTTTTTGTTTCCCTTCTTCACACTCTGTGAAATAGACCAAACTCAAAAGCAGGCCATGACTATGAGCGTCTGAAAATGCAGTGCATGAAGGCGATGGCAGACCTGCAATCCCTGCAGAACCAGCACAGCACCACCCTGAAGAGGTGCGAGGAGGCTGTTAAGAAAGCCGACTTCTACCAGTGAGTGGAAAACCTACTATGGGGCTTTTTGTAAATTTTTTAACAGCCGGCGCATTTGTGCTATATGCATTTGTTCTCAGCCTGCAGGGCTTTAGCTGGTATTCAGCTACTCCACTGTCATATTCACAGCAGATTGCATAGAACAGATTTTATTTTTGTGAGAGTAATAAGGATGAAGCCTTTATACCAGTCCAAAAGCTGATGAGTTAAGCCAAAGAAAAATCCTTGCCATCCCTTCATCAATTTAATTTCATCTTTCTTTGTTTTTAAAAAATACCCTTTTTTTTTTTTGGTCTACTCAGCAGCATAAATCCCAAGTCGTCTTTTCAGGCCAAAGGTTGTGGCTAGAAACAGAATTGCTTCTCAATATGCATTAGCCTTCTTGAAGAGTTCATGTCAAAGCATGCTCTGTAATCATCATCTGAATCCTGTGTGCGTGTGCATGGCACGGCATCTGTGGCATGAGGATAATGCCATGAACAGAGCATTTGTTGTCCTGTGAAATAAGCTGTGCCGAGTGGACATGAAGGGTAGGCTGGTCCATTTTTGTGATTTGACGATGCCGTACTGTCTCCAAAGTGTAGGGAACCAACATCTGGCCCTAATGCAAACAGACAGATGAGGGATTATTGCCATGTTTAAGCCTCTCCTTCTGGGCCCTGTTTGTCTTTATTTATTACTGTTCTTATCCATTGACACTAAACATCATATCCTCTGAATGGGAAAGAACATCCATGGTGGACTGGTGAATTGTATTTAGATAATTAAGTCACTTAAAACATAGGCAAGCTTTAGCACTTTGTAATCATGGAGGATTTTATTGGTCCTCTTAGTGATTCATGTTTTTACAGTTACCAGTTAAGCAGTATTTCATAAGAGGGTGTTTATACTGCTAAAATTAGCATTAAGGTAATTAGGACATAATTATTTTATTCAATATGGAGTGAGAGGGCTGTTCAGTGACTTGAGGCTACAAAGAGCTGCCTGTAAACCCAAAGTGAGCTTTAACTTGTCTGTTTTTATCAATTCGATCTTTAAAAAAAAATATGATTCAAATTAAAAAATTCTATATAAACATCCAAGTTAAGTAAGCAGTAAATGAGCATTTCAGCCAAACGCATAATCATGAAGTCAATATCCATATGCAATAAGCAATACATAATAAATATGCAATGTGCACAGCACAAGAGATTGTGGGATCTGGCCATTTTGGATCCTTTCCGCTTTTTATGGGCATTTTATTTCTTGTGGGTTAGGGTTGGGTTAAAATCTGTATTATTTGAATGTGCTCAGTAGTGCACTTGTTGCCCTTAGACTCATAGTTATTTTTTGCCTGGCTACCAGTCCTGTAATCCTGATTTGAAGCCTGACTGGTAGTGCCCATAGTCTGATGGGACTTGTGGTGGTATCTCCTCAGCACGTTGCACAGCCGTCTGATGAGTGAGCATGCCCAACTGAAAGATGAGCTGGAAGCAGTGAGACAGGACAACATCCAGCTGGTCAGGGAGCACAACCATGTAAAGCAGGCTTGCGAAGAGCTGAGGAGACTGCATGAGGATGACCAGAGAGAGGTGGCTGATATGAGGATGCTACATCAGCAGGTACCTGTGCAACCGGCACCTTTAATACTTATACGCCCATGTAGGGGAATAGATAGACTTTCAGACAGAAAGTATTGCATACAGGCTCCACACATGGTCGCACTCAGGTGCTCATGCCCTTGAGACGTAATCATTTGGATCTTGACATTTGAGATGAAGCAGTGAGTTTCTCCCTCTACGTGACCATTATTTCAAAGAGAAAAGCATCATTCAGAGGAATGTGGTCAGACAATTGGTCCACCTATGTCTGCATCAATCAAAACATACATTCATATTAGCCAAATGACTTAACCTGTGCCTTTTATGTCATTGGACAAGTGTCCAGCCTTACTGCAGTCAGAAGGGCAGATCATTAAATGCCAGCCATAGCTTTCATAACCATGAGGAAAGCCTTATGGCCTCTTGGATAGGAAAGATACATGCTTCATTGTTTCCAGAGTTTATGTCGTCATTAGGTAAATGACTGTCCAGCATCAGTCAAATTAGGATACAAGGTTCAGTGATGTCAGTCCAAAGGCGAACATTGTACATATTTGAAATTGAGTTCTGCTTTGTCCTTTGGCTCCTCGGATGATCTCATATTCAACAAAGCAAAAACAAAGCATTTCGTACCATATCATTATAGATGATAAATGTGTGGTCATTACCTCTTTCTGACCTCTTTATGAGGAACTGCCAAAAGAGCAGCAATAGCAGGATAGAAGTACAAGCACTTTCTAATGCACTAGGCAAAGTTACGCATGCATGTACTCAACCAAATTATCTTATGAGTATATCAAGTATTTCCTCTGTTGTGGGTTACTATTGTTGTAGGTTTTTTTTTTTTTTTTAATTTTTACATTTTTTTGGGTTATTTTCACTGTTAAGTTGATGGCATAGAGGTAAACTGTAAATATAGGGGAGATGGAAGGATATTGTATACAACAAAGGTTCAAAATTAAATAAATGAAGCAAGGTAAAGAAAAGGGAACGGCTTCATCACTTCTATTGCCCAACAGTCCTGCACTTGGTCCTGTTTATGTTTACACCATAAAAAAGAGTGTGCAGAGGCTAACTGGAAGCACCCTGAGGCTCACCGCTTCTTTACCTGGTCTGCATGGAGTTGAAACCACACCAGAGTTCAAATGATTGCTTTCACAGCAACCTTAACCAACTAAATCACATGGGAAACACTTCAGAGTTAGTTTTAACTGCAACAAACAGGTTTGGTGTGACAGCATTATCAGTGTTATGCAACTTTAAGTACAATTTGTCATGAAATGTTTTACACACAATGACACGTGACAAGGGAGCTCTTCTCTCATGCTTTATCTTTTTTAAAAATTTATCAAGGAAAGAGTTTCAGACAGTCTGTCTGAAACAAATGTAAATGTGCCAGTGAAGCAGAACTATTTTTGTGTTCTGTGTCCATTAAAGTAAACTAAGTCTTCTTCTTGCCTGCTCTCTCAGCACACAGTGGAGTGCCTAAGCATTCATTGATTACTTAAGAGATAAGTAATCCTTTCTGTGCCAAAACTGGATTATTTACATTGGACACACTTGAGTTGTAGATGGACACAAAGTTGGATGAGACACTCTTGAATGGCCAAAAGTTATAATTGTACAGAAATGGTCCCATTGTGCCTTTTGGCAGAATCCTCATTCTGCTTGTTGAAATGTACTACCCATGAGTTGTACCTCTGAATCAGTAAGACACCCATATGATGTCATTTCCAGGTGATTAGAGAGGGATCATCTGACGTACTCAACAAACTGTACGACACAGCCATGGACAAGTTGGAGGCCCTGAAAAGTGACTATGAGGCTTTGAGGAAGCGCTACAATGAGAAGACAGCCAGTCACAATGCAGATCTGAGCCGTCTGGACCAGACAGAGGAGGATAACCACCGTCTGCAGAAACAGCTTGACATGCTGCTGAAGCAGAGAGATGCTGCCATCCACTATCAGCAGCAATATTCCTCATCTATAAGGAGGTGAAGCTGGAAATATCATGGGCACGCAAACAGAGCAGCACACACACTTAGCAGCTGTAAAAAGTCTCAGGATTAACAGCATTTATAGCAAACTTTACTGAAAACTCGGTACGTGTGTTATAGCCAAGGTCAAATCTGCGTAGTACTTAAAACATTCTTAATCCAATGCAGATGAAGTTTTGCAGATGGGCAGATACTTTCCTCTTTTAGCTGTATGTTTAAAACTTCAGGCTTGTTCTTTACCCTTTCTAATTGTGTTGTTTGATTTTTGCAAGCCACAGAAAATATTAATTAAAGATAAAAAAAATGTTGACTAAATATTGAAAATCACAATATATCCTGTCTGGTGCAGGTTTGACAGCACACAGCAGGAACTGTCCAAGGCCGCAGCCCAGAACAAGGAGCTGCAGCGAGAGATGGAGCGGCTGCAGTCAGAGACGACACGGCTCAAGACTCAGCAGCTGAAGGCGGTAAAGGATTGTGATAAATACAAGGAGGAGCGGGACTCCGTAATCAGTGAGTACCGTCTGATCATGAGCGAGCGGGACCAAGTGATCAAAGAAGTGGACAGACTTCAGACTGGGCTGGAAATGGCAGAGGCCAAGCTGAAGAACACGTCGTCAGAGAGACGAGTGGCCAACGAAGAGCTGGAGGCTCTCCGACAGGTAACAGCTGAAAGAAAAAATTACTTTTTTGCTTGTGAAACACTCCAATTCAGGCAGAGCCGATCATAAAGAAATCCTTAGTGCTTAATCTTCAACTTGTCCCTTAGAAGGAGTTTTGTTGTTACTTGATCTTTTCGTTTAATGAGATGCGATAAAAGGTTGTTTTTTTTTTGTTTTGTTTTTTCTTTTATCCCAAAAGGGGAATTTCAAGTGTCACACCAGCACAAGAAGCAAATCAAAGAAATGGAAACAACATAAATTATAACCCTCTTAAAATAAAAAAATAAATAAAAATGAACACTTTTTGGTTTACAGTGGAATCCAACATTTTGAATGTTACCAGTATTCACTTTTAATCTGTAATGCCTGCTGTGTATGTGTTTGTGACATGAAGGAATTGGCGTCAGCACTGGTGGACAGGGACCGGGCCATTTGTGAAAAAAATGAGCTGCTGGAGAAATACTGCCATGAAGTGAAGGACAAGGCCGAGGCCCAGAAAGAGCTGAACCAGGCCTGCAAGGACATTGAAACGGTACGCGAGGAGAGGGACGTGGCCCGCAAAGAGAGGACAGAGGCCATCATCCAGAGGGACCAGCTGCTGCGAGAGTATTACCAGGCTAGACAGGTAGCCAGACAGACGGGAGATTTATCACTACAAATGGAGGGATTGATTAATGCCTCTGACAATAATCCCTTCATCCCATTTCATATAGTAGTACTAAATGTTTTTTTCAGCAGCTGGCAGGATTCCACACATTGATTTTTGTTGAGAGATGTGTGGATCAGCCATCACACTATGTTTTAGTGTGATTGTCGGATTAATTGTGATGAAAGTCCTGAGATTCCTGCATTAGAAAATTACCAGCAATTACAGTGAAAAGGTCCTGTCTGACTTCGAACTGCACAAGAAAACTGCTGCATCAGAAATGGATAATTAACCTCAACAACAGTACAGTAAGGACTAATGGAATTAATTGAACTGTGAACTTAATGTTCTCACTACACTTGACTTTGTCCTTGATGTGTAAAGTTATTAAAAGAAGAGGCAAGTTAATATGCTATAGATAGCAAAGCAGACTTTTATGTAAGGCACATTCATTATACTAAATCTGACCCACGTGTAATCACAGCTCCTAATCCAATCTAACTGTTAAACTTTAAATGAGCTTCACAACACATTGTAGGAAAGCTGTAAGCTGCTTTTTAGTTTTTGGAAATTTATTTAAGGTGTTTATGCAAGAATATGATGAAAAATATTAGTCTCCAAACTCCTCATGGATTAGATGGAGCGCTTCTTTACCTAAAGGTATCTAGTAAAGCTAGTGTCATCTTTCTGGGTAGTTTTGTTGCTGTCTACAGAAGTGAGATAGTTAAAAACAATGTTGCAAGTCAAGCTTAAGCTGTCTTGTCAGTAGGTCCGAAGATTTAACACACCGTAACACTGCACACTAACATCAGGAATAGACAGGCGTTCATATCAACAAAATTACCCTGAATTACAATTGAAAAATGAAAAAATTACAATACTCGGGTTGTTGATTCATATCCCAGGTATATGTGCATTTGCATACATTTCACTTGAAAATGTGGAAGTTGATCATGAGTTGTTCAACACAGCTTAACATCAGACACTCAAGTGGCTCAAAAATATAAATGGAGCAAATGTATTTATTGCTGAGTAAATATCTCATATCTCCTAAATGATCTAAAGTCCTTCATCTTTGTTTCTATCATATTGCATCCTTATCTGCCTTCACCGTTTGTAGTCCCAACGAAGATATTCCTCATGTTACATTTCCTTCAACTCCTTTAGAAACAAGACTCTGCCACTGTGGACATAGAAAGGGCCAACAAGGAGACTGAGATGCTGAGGAAACAGTATGAAGCTATTTCTCAGGAGCTGAAGGAGGCCCTGCAGGAGGCTGAGGTGGCCAAATGTCGACGGGACTGGGCCTTTCAGGAGAGGGACAAGATTGTGGCAGAGAGGGAGAGCATACGGTAAGAGACTAGCTCAAAAGTTTGTGGTTCAGAAATATGTTCTTACATTGTATGCATGTGAGGAGAGACAGGAAATAGACTTGTTTACATTTTGTTTGCTGCATTATGAAAATGTGTTCAACTGTCAGCACGCTATGTGACAACCTGAGGCGCGAGAGGGACAGAGCAGTGAGTGATCTTGCAGATGCTCTAAGGAATCTGGATGACATGAGGAAACAGAAGAATGACGCTGCAAGGGAACTCAAAGAACTAAAGTGAGTCATTCCTCCATGCTTTTATATATTTCTTGTCTGGCTTATGCCATCAGATCTATATTTAGCTTTAAAACGTGAAAGCTTCCCTTTAATTCGCCCTGTGAGTGGGCCTGTGCCCCATCTTACATGCAGAACCAGGCTGCAGATGTCATACCAGATCTTTGGTGCTACCTGGTGGAGAAATTGTGTCATAGGGCACACTGAGTATGACGAATCCTGCAACTGCACTTATTTAAGAACCTGATATTTCATCTTTCCTGCAGAGAAAAGATGGAGGACCAGTTAGAGGAGGAAGCAAGGTTTCGTCAACTGATGGCTCACAGTTCACATGATTCAGCCATCGACACAGATTCAATGGAGTGGGAGACGGAAGTTGTTGAATTTGAGAAGCAAAGAGTAAGAGTCACTGAAATCTTAAAAAAATTATCTGCTGCAGTTTGAGTATATTACCTTTGGAGTAACCAAATGCTAAATGAACAGTGAAACCATGTTCATCATTACCATATTTTGTCTTTTATTAGGACATGGATTTGAAAGCACTTGGATTTGATATTGCTGAAGGGGTAAATGATCCCTATTTACCTGGAGACTGTGGCATATTTGTCAGTAAGGTGGATAAAGGAAGTATTGCTGAAGGAAGACTAAGGTAAGTCTTTTGCCCCCTCGGTGAATAGAACATATTTATTTTTATATATCAGTGCTGTTAAAACACTTGAGGCTTTCGTTGGGTACCAAAACAATACACTTTTTTCTTATTTTTTGCTGAATATAAATTCATTTTAACCCTTTCTATTAAAATATGCTAAACTGTTCTGTGTGGTGTACTTGCCTACATACACGATACTGTTTAAAATGTAAAAAAAAAAAAAAAAAGCTTCCTTATTTAGATCTAACCAAACATTCACAGCAAGATTTGGTATTTGACACTTTTCTAGACTAAAAGCTTAGGACACATTCGGTCAGTTTGATATCCACTCCTACACTGTCTTTGTGTCCTTGTTTTCTTTTTGACAGCTTGATTAATCAAATCATCCCTTTTTGTTCTTTCTGTCTAGGGTGAACGATTGGTTGTTAAAAATTAATGATGTGGACCTGACTAATAAGGATAGGAAACAGGTGATCAAAGCAGTGCTGAGCGAAGAGGGGGTGATCAATATGGTGGTTCGCAGAAGGAAGTCACTTGGAGGACGGATCGTCACTCCAATCCAAATAAACCTTGCTGGGAACAAAGGTCAGCTTCAAGCTCTAATTAAGAAAGTAGTGTTGCCATTTTTCCTACTACAAAAAAGTTACTAATGGTGTTCCCTTACAAAGTATACTGATGAGCATATTTATTTCATGATTAAAATTGAATTGACATTTCTTTTGCCTTTTCTTGTTGCTTTAGATAATTATTTGGTGAAAGTATGATTTCTCATTTTCTCTGCCTTATCCCTCAGATAGTGGCATAGGCCTGGAAAATGGAGTGTTTGTTGCCACTTTGGCTCCAGGCAGTCCAGCTGCTCGGGACTGCACTCTCACTATTGGTGACAGACTGTTGGCTGTGAGTATGCTGCCCAAAAATATAAATGGAAAGAAGCTATTCTTATTTAAAGTCTCGAGAAGGCTGTTTGCTACTGACACTGGTCTCTAGTGCCCTCTACTGACCACAAGCATGTTTAGTTAAATGAATGTGTTGGAATAGTTCAACACTGTATTCTAACACTATCAACCGCACTGTATGGGCTTATATTTATGGTTAACCTTTCTACTAGTTAGCCTTAATGAAAGTTATTTATTGTACCATACTTTTTGATTAAGTTATTTGTAATATCTTGGATCTTCTTTAATTTGCACCGCAGATAAATGGAATTGCCCTCGATAACAAGTCACTGTCTGAATGTGAATCTCTTCTGAGGAACTGCCGTGATTCTCTCAGCATTTCCCTCATGAAGGTGAATTCCTCATGATTATAACACACATACCTTATCACACAAACCAAAAAAAGCCCCTTAAAACCACAATAGCATAATGCATTTACTGTGTATTGTGAAAGTGTCCCTGTTAACAGTATAAACAACCATTATTTATTCCAGAATTTAAAAAGGAAATCAATCACAGAGAAACATTAACTTGGAGCCGGCTGTGAGCACACACTGTTTTGATAGTATTCTCATGCCATTGTAACTATTAATTTCAGTAAGTCAAAGTTGTTGTTAAAATTATTTCTGTGTCTTAAAACTACAAATTATGTTTGAAGAGAAAACATTGCATTGTTCATATCTTACAAACTGACTCTCATTCCCATAACAAGTCAGTTTGTTTTTGAGGATGATAACTGTGTTCATTAGTGTCTTGATATTTACTTGCACACTTTTTGGCAGTTCCTCCCACAGAGCTGCTCTGGTCAGAGTTTATTTGAAATTTTGAAAGATTCCGAAAAAACTTCTCGGCTCCATCCCTGTGAAGTCCACACTAGGAACTGCAGGAACTCCAGGCACAACTGCTCCACACAAACAGACATTTGTAGCTGTGACTTGGGCAGCAGAGTGGAGGAAGCAAGCAAGGACACAGGCGACTCTCTGGACAGCAGCAGCAGCAGCAGTAGTGCCCATTCCCACCACAAGCCCTTTTCCAACAGCTCTTTACATTCACGCTCCCTTTCCACCTCACACTCTCCATCAGAACCCAACCCAGACTTCTGCTACAGGAGGCAAGAGGTCCACCATAACCCTTTCATGTTCAATCCTGTGCTCTCTGACTGCAGCTCTCCCCAGACAGCTATTGACCGAGTACCAAGCTCCCCGCCCAAGCCAGGTGGGGGCACATGGCCTAAAGTAATAGCGGGAGCTTCGATTCCTGAGTGCACCCAGCTGTCCATCTACAAAAAACCCAAACAGAGGAAGTCCATTTTTGACATCAATGCTTTCAGGAGACCCGAGGTGCCGCCAAAACTCGACTACATGTCTGTTTCCCAATTGTCTAAGCATTCACCTCAGAGCTCAATATCTGAATCGGCTCAAACCCCTCCAACTCCACCAGCCAGAAGTGACTCATTCAGATTCAAACACCGGCAGCAAAACAACCCAGCGTCAGACTCCGCCGTCACCTCCAGTACGCCTCCAGTGTCCCCAGGTCAAACCACAAGCCCACAGGATAAGGGAGAGGCAGGGAATGAGCTCTATTACACTGATGCTCCTTCAGGAGAGACCAAGAGCGCCCCCAAGAAACTTGCTGAGGAGGAGGGGAGTCGTCACATGGCAGTGGAGCGGGAAAAGAGGAGGTACCGGCCAAAATCGGCACCGGCGCTGCGGAGAAATGTGACTCCATTACACATCCCTGTTCCCATGCAGGTATGCAAGTAGTCGAAAGACAATTGGGCTGTTCAAATTCAATTGTCTGACCTTTTTACAGGTTAAATAAAGAAATTAATAATTAAAAAAAAAACATTGATGAAGGGAATATATCAGTTACAGTCCTGTGCGCATTACTGTAGCTGTTTGATTACCTTTGCAGGCACAGAGTTTCTCTAATGACGAGTACTCCCCAGAGCCAGTGGACTTGTTACGCTTTTCTCCTATGAGAAATAATCGGTACAGCATGACGTTTGCACCTCCCAGCTATGGCAGCATTGCAGCACGTAAGTCATCACAATGGCTAATTAATGACCCGAGTATTTGGTCACTTTTCCACCACCATCTGAACAGGACATGCTTTTGTGGGGTTTGTCTGCTCTCTCTTACTATAGTCTTTATAATTTATCATAGCATAATTGTAAACATTTGTAAATTTTGTTTTGCGTTTGTGTAGACTTTGATCTTTGTATTCTTCCAGATCCTGTACAGCGAGGTTTAGCCCCATGTCCTGCTGTGACAGCTGTGATGAGGAACCCTGTCTACACAGCTTGGAGCCATGAGATCCAGAACAACAACAACTCGCCACCAACTCCGAGCTCTGGAATCCACCCACATCAGCACGCAAGGTTTTAACATCTGCCACTCATTTCATTTTCCAGATTCTTTGTTCACACTGATTGGCCCTGTTACCGACAGACAATTTGACTTGACACAGGAGGAAAAGCTCTGGTGTTCCTAATAGCTTTTACAAGGTGAAAATGTTCACCTTCAAAAAGACAGTATATAGTGCAGCTCCTCCAATCAAAAAGATCATTGTCTCACCTTTAGTTATAAAGAATTCAACTGAATGCTAAACGAGACTAAACAATGATTTTGATTTGAGTTAATAGTATTAACAGCACAGAAGAAGAAGAAGAAGACTCTTTTATTGTCATTGTACACACACTGAAGTCAATGAACACACAACAGAACATAATCTGTTTAATATTATTGTAAATGGAATAACTTTGGATTTTGGATCCTAAGTCAGACAAAACAAGTGTTTACTCTACCCCAGATCTCAGGAACAGATGGCATGTAGTAAAAAACATCTTGCTCTTCCTTGAATAATTGACCGTCTTGGGGCTTACTGTGGCTTTTTCTTCCACTTTTAGCCCCCAGCATCAAGGTCGCCTCAGCCTGGACCTGAGCCATAAGCACAGTGGCGACTCAGCTGAGACGAGCTGCAGCCAGCCACCTCACAGCACAAACTCCCTGCCATCCAGCGCCAGACTGGGTATGTATGGCAAGTCATAATTTATGAAATATCCTGATCTTTTTTCTCATGATTAAAGGGTTGGTTTATTAAAATTACAAGGACATATTTACCTCGTGGTCCCAGCAGGTATTAGCCAAGCACAGATTCTGATTAGATATGTTTATGCATTGAATAGCAGGAAAAATCCCCCAGCTCAGTTTGGATTACCCTGTGAACAGTATAATATTTGTACAAGCTTTTTTTTTTTTTTTTTTTTTAAATAGAGAGTAGTGAATGACTGGTAGTATGACTCTCGAAGTTGCAAGCAAGACTGGTTCTAGTGGTATACAGATAGTGGCAAAAAACTGTATAGTGAAGGCAGCTGTCTTGCATTAAACACATTAACATCTTTTGTAGCTCAAAAGAGATGCACCATATCTCCCAGCTGTTGGCTGAAGCTGAAGGGTTCAAGTACAAAAACTCTAGGTGTGTTTAATTAAAAGGACGTGAGTTTACGCCTGTAGTCTGTTCCTCATCTCTGCTTCAAGTTTTTAGCTTGAGGCTACATTAACCAGGAATAGTTTTAAACATCCAGATCTGAAATATAAAATATGAGCAGTGGAATTGTATTGTGGGTAAGAAATATGGGAGAAATGCGTGTCTGAAAATTTTATTGGAGTGCAATGCTTAAGTGATTTAGTTGCTTTTTTTAAATATAACAATAACCCTCAGTGAAAAAGGGGCAGCATCATCACTATAAATTATACAGACAGCAAAGCCCTCATATTTATTGAGCGTGTCATCTGGCAACTGAACTGACCAAGTGACAAGATTGCTACATGATCTGTTGGACTCAGGTGATCACAGTGACCAATTAGCTGTATCAAACATTTGCTCTGTCATGATTTAATGAGAGTAGCTTTTTGCAGTGTCAGGAAAAAGAACTTATCACTGTCACCAAGCAATTTCCTGCAAAAAGTCCTGTAGCCACATGGTTATATATTTCTAGAGTTAAGTGGTGATGTTCATCTTGTTTTTAATTTGGATAAACTAAGCCTTTTTCCTTAATTTCCTTTTTTTTTCCCTTTAGGTTCCTTGAGTACTTTACAATTCAGGGCAGAACGAATCAAAATTCCTCCTATCCGTTATCCCCGCTCCAGCGGATCTGACAGAGGTACAGTTTGGCAGCTACATTGTCTAAAACTCAGTTTTACAGCAATGAACAGCAAATCTGAATTTATACCGCTTTTTTTTTTTTTTTTTTTTTTTGACACTTCAGGCTCGCTCTCACATTCAGAGTGTAGCAGCCCAACACCTCCGATGTCCCCTGTCAACCTGGAGACATCGTCTTACACCAGTAGCCAATCACAAAGCTCCATTTCCACCCAGCCCAGGATATCAGTCAGCCCTGCTCCAATTGGTGACAGGAGAAAAGATGGGTATGCCAGGCCCTCATCCAGGTCATTATATTGCCATCATTCAGCAGAACATGCCATGTTTTCCACCATTTGTCTGTGTCTCTGTCTGGTTCATTGTGATTATGTTCCTGTAGGGCAGTAAACTGTTAAGAACTTCTCCTACCTTCACAACACACCGTTACAATTTATCATTTTATTCATTTCATTCTCATCTCTTTCCTTTTTGCTGCTGTTCATCATCTTGAAACCTTTCTCTTTTGATTTTGGCGATTTAATCTTTCCTCTCTTCATCTTATTCTCAGATGTTTCTCTATTCACACTCCATCTCTTAGATTTCCACTAGGAGTTAAGCCCAAGTTCTTCTCTTTAAGAAGCTTGAGGTTTGTCCTGTGCAGCTTGTAGACAACCCACTTTTATGAGCATGGATATCAAGAACATCTGTACACAATGCAAATTAAAAATGCTAGAATCTGGCTGTGGTTTTAGATTTGATTGAAAGCTCAAGTTTAATCAAAACAACTCTGGGTGTGTATCCCTTTAAGTCATCATCTTATGTCTGCATGTGATTTATTCAGGCTGGCTTTGAATTTTGTATGATTGCATGACTCTGAGTTGAAACCTGAAATGCAGTTGTCATGTCCCACACAACTCCCATGGCTCGTTGTCAAGACTTTTCACAGGCTACCAATGCATCTTTGACGTAAAGAAGCCATGTAGATGGCTACATTGAGAAAAAATATCAGATTGCAGGCAACATCTTCTCCTTTTGATTTTTGTTTGGAGCCAAGTTCTTTCAGAATTGCACAGTGCATCCTGCCAACAGCCTTCATGGTTTTCCACAGATGTCAGCAAATCACGAATAAGCACATAATGTTCTTTTTCTCCCCCTGAAGGCCGTACTTGGAGGAGCCACGCAATGTGACGGTACAGAAAGGGGCTGAACCACTGGGGATTTCCATTGTAAGTGGAGAGAATGGTGGAGTATTTGTGTCCAAAGTGACAGCAGGCAGCATCGCGCACCAAGCTCGTTTAACATATGGAGACCAGCTCCTCGAGGTACAGCAACTACAACAGTTCAGCTAAACATCTTAGCGTAGTTTATCATTTTGTTGTGTTACTAATAAATCTAATAAGTCACTGCTGTTTCCAGTTTAATGGAATCAACCTCCGCAATGCCAATGAGCAGCAGGCCCGTCTGGTAATTGGGCAACAGTGTGACACCATCACCATTCTGGCCCAGTATAATCCTCACATGTTTCAGCTGGGCAACCACTCTCGATCTGGGTAAGGAGAGAAGGAACGAATACAGTGAAGACTTACACAGATACGGGGGAATTTTAGATCATTTGACGAAACATTCAGACAAAGACACATTGCAATAATGTTCACATTTCAGAGAAAACCGATATTATGAGCACTAAACCAAACACACCACATGCTGCAGGGCCCAAAAAACAGAATGGGCAAAATGAGTGGATTGTGTAACTGATATTAGTTAATTGTAAATGTCCTTAATCATTGAGTTTCTGATAATGTTAACATTATCAAGACAATACAATACTCAACCTTAACTTTTGTTTTATGAAAATCAGTGAAGGATTTGAACAGAAAAATTTTTGACTTCACTTCTGTTCTCTTCAGTTCTCGGATGGAGTCCATCAGTAACCAGCCGACACCCCACAGCAGCAGAGCCACTACCCCAGATAATCACTCAACTGTCGATACCCTGAGTGAGCAGGATGAGGGCACTATGACGCCTCCATCCAAACAGACGACTCCTGCCACCAGCCCGCACAACTCCTTCAGGTATTGTGAAGAATTACTGTTAACATTTAAGTTGTTGTCAATGATGGCTGGTTACCATTTGGCATTGCTATAACAAGTACCTGAAAAATCCCTTGGTGGGGTTGAGGGGAAAACTCAAACCCTGATTGTGGATTTTTGTCCTTAGGCTTCATGGTTCAGGTTCACACAGGGTTGCAGAGCCTCGACTGGTGAGGATGAAAAGGATCCAGGTAGAGCTGGGAGTTCAGATCTGCGGAGGAAACCTTTACGGTATCGTGGTGGAGAGTCTGGATGACGACAGCCCTGCTAGAGGTCCTGATGGCCTTCTGCCTGGAGACTTGCTGCTGGAGGTACCTGCAGTGCTAATTGTTCACAATACAGACTACTTGAAAAACCATTATTAGACACAAGATTGACTACTGAAGAAACAAAGTTCAAGAAATGCTCAATTTTCGCATGTCAACTTAAGGACAACTTAAGCCCCTTCACAGTATTTGTTTTCTGTTCCATAGTTGATTTTCCTTTTACTGAAATGATGAGTTATTGTCTGCTGGCAGCCGCGCTCTATCCTGTTCTTGACTGTTTAATTGATGCTTTCATACAGTATAATGGCATCAGCATGAAAAATAAAACAAAAGAAGAAGCCTACTTGGAAATGTTGAAACCAGCAGAAACAATCACATTCAAGGTCCAGAACTGTGTGGACAACCTTGCTGTGATCAAAGACTCACCCGGAGATGGATTTTTTATAAGGTACAGTAAATATTAAAACTATTTGAAACTAACAATTCAAACCAGACACCAAGTAGATGAAGTTCAGCTCTAGCTGCTGTTGTGCACATCTGTGTTTTGTAATAAAGTGACAAACACATGAAAACATGAGATGGTGTACAACTCAAACCTTAATTTGTGTAACAATATTATTATTTCCATCATGTTTTAGTAATTTATACTTTTGTCAAGCCTGAATTTATGAAATTATTGATCTTTCTTATAGGAACCTTCATGTTTGTAATGTGTCAGTCTTTTATTTAGTGTAAAGCGCTTATTCACCATAACCACTTTATTCATGTCTTGACAGAGCACTTTATGAGAGGGTTGCTGACATAGAGCTGGAACTAAGCTTTAAGAAAGACGACATCCTGTATGTTGAAGATACTCTGCCAAATGGTAATTTTGGCTATTGGATGGCCTGGCAACTCGATGAGAACGCACAGAAGCTGGAGAAAGGGCAGATTCCAAGTAAATACATGTAAGTTCAAGTTATTGTTTTCTTAACCTTTACATACAGGAGGTTAATGTAATTAATTACAGCCGTCAAACCACCATTTATGATTATCTAACCCATTGTAGTTATCTTAGTAAATTTGAGTCAGCACTTCTAGTATTCCAGCTTATCTGTCCGAATAGCTGTGTGTTTACAGTCAACTTCATGTTAACATGCTGATGTGTCTCCTCAAGGATGGACCAGGAGTTCTACAGGAGACATGGCATGGCTGACATGAAAGATGATAATGGCACCAACAAGACTCTGTCTGCTGCTGCTCGGAGGTCCTTCTTCCGACGGCGGCTGAAGCACAAACGCAGTGGATCCAAGGATGGGAAGGATCTGATGGCTCTGGATGCCATAAGCACCGATTCTTTACCCATCACAGAGGGTAAGAAACACACAAAACAGAAGCCACACAATGGTCTGATTGTATCAGTAAAGACCATAGTGTAATATAAATTGTAGTAAAAATATATGATTCAAACAACACAAATAATCAACGTACAGTATTTAAGCAAATCTACTTACTTTCCCCACCTTGGTGTCTCAATATGTATTCACCAGATAGAAATGGATGGATGAGAATATAAAAATGTGTAGTGACATAACCAAAGGCTGTTAGCCTAATGAGGCAGTTCACATATAAATGTAGCTTTATAAAAGCAGGATTATGCTGCAAAAGACACATTGGCTCCCAGGATATATAAATTCATATCTGTGTTAAAGTGAAGCTGTGTCTTCTGTGCTTTTTGCTCAGATGGAGTGAACCTAATGTACCAGCGAGTCCAGAAGGTGGAGTGCTCGTCCCCCAGACCAGTGCTGATTATGGGGCCATTAGTGGAGGCCTGTAAGGACATGCTAGTTAAGGAAGCTCCTGCCAAATTCTGCCGCTGTCCACCTGGTGAGCCTGTGTACATACGTGTCCAGTCTATAAATAGGGTTTATTTATTATGCAGTAGGATATTAGGAATCAGGTTTGTATCATTAACAAGGAGTTTTCCTAAAACGACATAATTTAACAAGTAGGAAGGAAGTAAATCAATGTGAGTTGAAGTGTTTTTAAAATGTGTTTATTTCACCTGCAGAGATTATGAAGGCCTCTCAGCAGGCAATAGAGCGTGGAGTAAAGGACTGTGTGTTCATCGACTACAGACGCAGGAGCGGCCATTTTGATGTGACAACTGTTGCCTCAATAAAAGAAATCACAGAGAAGGTAAAATCATCACAGTGTGATAAAGTTCCATACTGGGACATGTTTTTGCCTTTTATTAAATGTTATAGCGATATAATGTCAACTTAATTTTTAGATTTTTTTTTTAGGTATTTAAATGCCTCATTTTTTTTTCCTTCATTCTGCTATAACCCATTCACCATTTTTCATGCGGTCTCTTATCTCTCATAGGACTGTCACTGTTTACTTGACATTGCCCCTCATGCCATTGAACGTCTCCACAGTGTTCACATCTACCCAATTATCATATTCATCCGCTACAAAAATGCCAAGCAGGTTAAGTGAGTAATCTCTCTTTCTCTCTTTTTTTTTTTTTTTTAATGTTTGTTTCTTATTTTTCATATTTCTTGCCTGAAGACATGTCAAGCATGTCGAGTTTGTTGGTGTCACAGCTGTTTGCTCAATTTCACTTCAAGTTGAGATCCTTCACCACAGAAACTTTTAGTTCTGGATGTTGTTGATGACAATATAATGCTGAATAAAAAATATGATTTCACATCAATAAGTTATATCATGATTGAAAGCACAAAGCCACATCCACACACTATAATATCTAATTTAGACACCCATTCTTATTTTAATTGGTCATGAAAATCTTACCCACAAATTTCAGACATTATATTGCACAAATCTTGTTAGGCTTTTCCTGGTCAGGACAATGTTTTAGTTCGGAAGATGGATGTTAGAATTACTAATTTTTCTGAGCTATGGCGATGCCAGACCTCCTTCCAGGAAATATGGTTCTTGATTAGTCTTTCTAATTTTCTCTACGTTGGTTGGGACAGACACTCAGGAAATTGACTTCTGCAGATTTCTTGCAGTTTTCAGAATCATATTAATGCTCCGGACAACAAAAAACTAATTGATCCACCTGATTTGATCAGAGTCATTAGTTCAGAAACCACAGCCTGCTCTCCTCCACCACTTGCTTGTGTATTGATAGGGTGATTGTCATTCTCTAAGATCTCTTTGCGTTTTCATTTGTAATCGCATAGGAAGATTAAATCTGTGTGATCCTTTATACTCATGCATACACACTCACACATACATACACGCAAATAAAGACACACACACGTCTGACAGAAACAGGCTTCTTCTGCCACACATGCACACACCCATGCCTACAAATCTATGAAACCGTGCATCAGAAAAACATGGAGGATATTGCTTCCTGCTAAGCCCTCCCTGTCATCAGCTGAGTGCCAGCTGTCCAGGGAGAGTTTGCAGGGTTTGGTGGCTGTGCTTCATGGCGTGGGTGGCAAAATGCCTGGTGCCCCTAACCAACGCGACTGCCATATACACACACACACACACACACACACAAACACACCTCCCGCTGCCTGCCTGCTGCGGTGATTGACAGAAGCTCAAGCTTTTTCGTGGGTTTTTGTCCAGTGGGAGGCACAAGCAGACCAATAATGTTGACTGCATACTGAGTTCCAGGCAGTGATGGGAGTGTGATTCTAGGTTAGGTCAGGGACTCCCAGTGGATGAGGACACACAACTTCTTCTAAAGACTATGCAGATTTGAAGTGAGCCAGTGGGTTGAAGGCTGCAGAGAGATCTCACAGAGGCTATATTGTGGTTTGTTTGTTAGGTGCTGTATCTGGTACCTGATGGGGCTGTGCAGAGATTTTGCTGCACTGTATATATTAATAGCACAAATTTCACTGAATAGGCCAAAAGTCAACATTCTCATTGAATTAGTCTTTTTTTTTTTTTTTGTATTTGTTTACACACTTGAAATCAAGTGTCATCACCATAAAGGGTTTTAATCATATTGCCCACCTTTTAGTGTCTTTGTATTTGGTCATACAGATACACATCGTTGAGTTCAGTCAGGTCAGAACAAATAATGTAACACATTGAGAGAACAAGGTGTTACTGTGCTTAGGTTTGTGTTGTGATTAGGTTTTTAAATGAATGTGCTGAAATCATGCACATTAGCCTAGCCAAGAGAGGAGTTAATAGAATAAATAGCTTTAAAGTAATGCTGTTCAATCTCAACTATTTTCAGGATGTGTGGATATTCATTTACTTTTATTTGAAAATCTAATCGTAGTCAAGGCCAAAAAAAATTCTGTAGAGCTGTCACTCCTCTATACTGTGATGTTGTATGTTGATCATATTATGATCTGTGTAACCTGAGGTTTTCCTGGATGCTGACAGTCTCGGATGTTTTTTTTTTTTGTTTTTTTTTTCATCAGGGAGCAGAAGGACCCGTTGTACCTACGGGATAAACTCTCTCAAAAACATTCCAAGGAGCAGTTTGAGGCAGCACAAAAAATAGAGCAGGAGTACAGCCGCTTCTTCACAGGTTTGTAGAAATCACTTATTTTATCTCAGATGCACAAAGTCTAGTATTGATACAGGGATTACATAAGAGCAACAATTATTTTGAGCTTGCAGAGACAGCTTTGTACACAGCTTCATACAAGTCCTGATTGAAATACTCAATGAGTATATGGTAAATAATTTGTGTATTCCTGCAGTATTTGTTTAATGAACAAAGATTTATCTTTTTAACCAGTATGTCACCTCAGACCTGTCAAAGGGTCAGATTAAAACAAAATATATTTCATTTAAAACTATTTTTGCAGAATCCCTCTATGCAAAGTCTTCCTCTGTACATCTGAAGTGAATGGAGTCTGGTGACAGCCAAAACATTTCAAAAAGTTTACTGTGCAAAAAATAAAGCAGCACTGTTTCAATGTCCCAATGACTTATAATCACTTTGCCCCATTAACTCCTTTTATTAATGCAGAAATTTGTACCGTTGCTTAATGGAAAAACGACAAACCCCGATTGACATACAAAAAAGATGCTTGTCCTTCTGTCGAGACACTGTGCACACTGAATAGGTTTTCTTCAACCTTGACTAACTCCAGGATATGAAAGAAGTCTTGCCTGATTCTCATCTTATTTCCTGTGGATTTGGACATTTTTGGGCTTAAATGTTATAAACGACCAGGATTCTTTTAGCACAACATACAACAACAAATCAGTTTATGCTTAAGGTTTATTTGAAATCGTTTGGTGCAGTGGATGTTTCAATGGTCCCTTTTTAACCAGAAAGAAACCAGCATGCAGAAACTATGCACATAAAACCATTGAGCAAACCCACCTGGAATTATTCATGGTACCATGTGTAAGCTTCATATGAATAATGGATTAATGTGACCAGTGATCTCCAACTGCACCAAAGGTCATCCTAGGTTTTTGGAGCACGGTGTCTCTGAGGTTATTAACAGATGAGAGACAAAGTTGTGGTATCTGGAGCAGCAGCCAGTCTGAGGCACCCAACTGTCCAGCTGATTAATGACTCTGTAAAAGGAGGCGATTTATGAGGAAGGGCTTTGGAAATGAACACACATCGCTGCTGATCCCTTCTAACAGGGAGAGGTGGCTGGGTGACTTGTGCACACAGCTATAATTATCATCAGTTATAAATCTGAGTGTTTGGATGCCATGAAGTGGGGCTGATCATATCCCTGCAGTGGTGTTTATCTGTAATATTTTGGCTGCACAGTCTTGTTTGTCCATAAGAGCATACATGTTTATAACAAAGATATTTAATTGGGTTTTTTTTTTGGTTTTTTTTGGGACATGCTTAACATTCCATGTCCATATCTTCTCCCCCACCCCCCCCCCCCATGTTGCAGGTGTTGTCCAAGGAGGCAGCGTCTCCTACATTTGCACTCAGCTCATGACCATTGTGGAGCAGGAACAGACTAAAGTACTGTGGATTCCAGATGGAGCACTGTAGAAATGTCACCTCTCACCTCATGTCACGCTGAAACATTAGAGGATTATTTTTTATTGTGGGACACAGCGAATCGGTACAGCTAACAGACACCATGCTTAACTCCAATACTTTTTCCCATATACCAATTTCAGCACTGATCATGATGATGATGTAATATTCCCACTACAATAGTGATGTACTGTACTACAGATAGATCTGTTTACACTAGTATTTAATACTTGAATGTTTTATTTTCTCTTGTATGTAGTGGCACTCTTTTACTTCCACTTTGTCCCATAAATATGTCCGACCACAGGAAGTCAGAAGACTTTATTCTTTAAATGAAGATAGAATGGACCACTGTGTTCCCTTCTTTATATTTATACGTATTTTCCTGACATTTAATTTATCTAATCAAATCAAATATGTTGTTTATGAACCTCTGATATACAAATGTAGGTGTCTAGTTAATAGGAAGGAAGATGTTTTCCAGATAATCTTATTTATAGAGGACAATTTGAAGCTAATTTGCTTCCCTCACATTGTGTCACAGTCTTCTGCTTTATTTCATTGTCTGAAGCCACATTTTATTTTCTGCTGATATCATTTCACTGCTCAAAAATAACATTGTGCCAAGCTAAAAAAACAAAAAAACAAAAAACATTTTTAATTAATGTACATTCTTGGATTTATTAACACAAAAAACGTCCACGATAAATCCACCACAGGTAAGCTAGTTTGAACAAAGTTTCTCTACTGTTGCCATTGCTGGATTTTTAAGAAGGGATATTTTATTTCTGGCTCTTGGTCGGGTCTTAGCACATTTACATGCACCACTTATGATTTTCAATAGATCCCATTGTCAACATTTCATCTTCAAGTTGGATGAAACTCTTTAGGTCAGGTTTTCTCCTAATGAAGGTTAATATTTCTACAAAATATTAAAAACCAATTACAGTTAAAGAAATGAAAGCTGTCTTTGTTTATTCTTTTTCAAGTTTATTCAAGCTTACTTGAGCAATCTATAATATTGGTTTCTTTTAATAATTAAAAAGGCTCTCAGACTGATCTTTGCAAAGTTGGACCTCAAAGATCAACGCGCTTTCTGTCCACCAGGCGGAGTAAACCTCCACATCTCATTGTCACAACTGCTTGTTCCAGAAAACACCTGTTCATGGACTTGTTTCACCAGTTTCCCTCCTGATATTATTTCACTTCGTTTATGTTCACACTTGAGCATCTCTGGTGCTCTTTACAAACGGAAGATGCTGCTGTCGTCAAGTATTCAGTTCATTTCACGGAGCATTTGCTATTATAAACCCTATAAACCAACAGAGGGGATAACAAAAACTACCAATCTTTTTTTCCCCCTCCAAAATAAGGGTCTATAATTATGTTAGGGCAAACTTTGCATGTATGAGGAGGACAAACACTTTTGAATTGGGCACCTCTACATGTTTGGAAAATCGGTTTTAAAATCAGAACAAAGTGACTCCACGGATGAATGAGTGTAGGTAAAAGGGCTGGGATTAAAATCCTGAAAAATGGATGAAGCGGTCACCATAATGAACCAAACAGTCAGATAAGCATCGACGTCTGCGGCTGATGGCAGATGGCTCCTCCCCCACCACCTGTAAATCTGCGGTGCCATCTTCCGACGAGTGGATGTGACAGGCGGCCGGGCGAGAGCCGCGGAGACGGGCGTGCAACTTCCACAAGCAGCCGCGGATCTTTTGTTCGTTTCCCTGGTTTAATCTTTGTCATAGTCCGTGTGTCAGGTGATATTTGTCTGAAGAGGATCGATAGATTGCGACCGTCACCGTGAAGAGAGCATTCAACAGTGCGGAGCCTCAGAAAGCTGCGCTGAGGCGGGCTGGAGGAGTCACACCACCCCGGTTCATCCACCGGGACTGCCCGTCACATCCTGACGTTTTTCGGAGTTTACATGAAAATCTGATTGATGTTTTTATCTATTTATTTAACTTTTTTTAAAATCAAAATTAATTTTATTTTTAGCTCAAAGATCAAATGGACGATGACGCTCATTCGCAGCCACGAACGCACGTCGTGAGGCGCACGACTGATACCTCCATTTGAAGTTTTTTTTTTTTTTTTTTCCTAATTATCTAACGTGTGCGTTTGCTGACGACCCAACTTTTAGTGTCCTCTCCCGGTGCAGCCAGATGAGGAGGCAGAGGGGCGGAAGGTGGTTGACTCAACATGGCTGAGCAGCTGGGGCGTCAGGGGGCGCTGGCTGGAGCTCCCCAAAGCGCCTGAATCCCGGCTGAGTTTATTTGTCCATCAGGTGGTGGTGGGTGGGGGGGGGGTTAGCTGGCTGTTGACCACGAGCCAATAATGCCGAAAAAGAGGGATAAATTCACCCCGGACCCGTCCATCCACATATCCAAGATGGATGTGATCATCCCGTTCTCAGCAGATGTGCCCTGTGACAGCAACGGCCAGCGGATGTGGTGGGCTTTCCTCGCCTCCTCCATGGTCACTTTCTTTGGGGGGCTCTTCATTATCCTCCTGTGGAGAACTCTCAAATACCTGTGGACCGTGTGCTGCCACTGCAACGCCAAAAAGAAGGTAAGCTGTGATCGGGTCACTCCACAATGAAATCACTTATTTGTCAGCGGCTGTTTGTGCGCAACAACAACGTGTCCGGCCCGTTTGATTTATGAAATGGGCTCCTAATGAAATCTGTGTTGAGGCCCCATGGACACAGTCTGAATAATAAACTGTTGGCTGAAGCACTCAGTAACACTGAGATGCCGTCACAGCACAGTGACTCCTGGATTAGACGCAGGTGAAGGTGTTGTGTGGGTTGAATCAACTGATTGTTATTGGTGAGCCACCTCCTGTTTGTTTGTTTGTTTGTTTGTTTGTTTGTTTGTTGGAAGTTTAATTAGAAAGTCACCTAACGTGCAGGCAAGGTTAGGATTCATCCCTAACTCATTTCTTTCATATTTTAACCGAGTAATTCGGTTTTGGTTAGATCTAAGGACGTGGTTTTTGAATGCTAAGTATTATTTTATGTGTTTCAGTAGGATCATTTAATATGTCCATTCCTATTTTTGTTTTTTGTTCTTTTGTTTTTTATTTTGGACTAACTTTAATATTAACAATTGGCCTGTAGGTTTAGTTTTATTTGCTTGCAGCCACAGACCCAGTGAGACCCTTCTATGAGATTTCAGCTGAAAAAACATCTTTCATTGAGCTTTTCTTTCCACAAACAGCTACTTTATGTTTCTGAGCTACTTTATGTTGAAGTCTTAGTTCATATGCAAACTGGTCACATTAACTATGGATAGAAATGTTGCTGCTTGTCAGTGCAGCCAGCAGCAACATTTCTTTAGTTGCTTTGCTCTAAATTAGCTGTCAAGATTTTAAGACACAAAAGCCTAAATCAATGAGTGAAATATCATTTCATAGAGTGGTTGCCTAGTAGTTGTCCAAAAGCATCCTTTTTAAATCTATGTTGCTGTAAACATGGTCAAGCTCATCATTACTTACTGCTTCAGACTCTCCAGTGAAGCACACAGCACCAATTTTTTTTTTTTTTGGACTCATTTCCAAAAGTCAGGAATAGTTTTTCAGGACACAGAGCCAGTCAGCTGCTGCTACACGAGTCAGACATTGTAGGGATATCCAATTCTGTCACCGGTGGTGTGTATCTGAGTCTCTCTGTGGAGGTTAACACTCATGTCACAATGTAATCCCTAGAGATAATTTTCATAGCATTTGAGGCGGACTGCCACTAGATCTTTTTTTTTTTTTTGGTTACACAATTGTTATGACACCATCTTCCCGAGGCCGCAGACCTGCATTTGGGGAATAAAAAAAATATATTTTCATCAGACTTAGCTTTAGATTTTTAAATGAGTAAAAGATAAAATTCGTATCCTTCCTCATATCCTGAAAGACAAAGATGGACAAGCTGATAAAAGTGCCAGAGATGGAGTAGTTTATCTTTATACTTAATATATGTGCATCCATCTCCCAGACAGGCTGGGTGAAAGAGGAGAAATGGCAAAAGCTGCACGTGCGGGCGGCGGCGGTGACCTTTTGAACGAGACAACTGTATCATTTCCATACTTTGGCTGTCACTGGTTACAATTAGGGCCGCAACTAACAATTGCTTTCATTGCTTTTCAGTCTGCTGTTGAATATTGGGGAATTTGATGAATCACTTGGTCTTTAAAGCATAAAAAACATAAATGGCTGCTGCAGGTGATGGCTTCTAATTGCTGGTTTGGTCTGACCAACGATTATATTCAAGTTGTGATAGTTAAAATAAGCGGAGAAAAACCAGCAAATCTACATTTTTTTTTCTTTCTTGGTAAATGTGCCAGGAAGATTAGCTGAAGTGCTTCAGCTGTAGTTACAACATGTAAAAAAATAATTAAATGAGCTTGCATCTCAGTATTATTAATAGATTTTCAGAAATGGAAAGGGGTGCACCTGTGAAAATAAGTCCACAGTCAAACGCTCCTCATGTGTGAATACAAGAGAGTAGTCAGATTTTGTGTTTCATGCTCAGATTTTGCCAAGTGAATGTGCTGAGCTCCAACCTGTTGTGCTTCTCTGTGGGAGTCAGCCTGAGATGGGTCATCCTTTCACTTCCAATCTTCCCCTCTCTGCCTTTATTGCTCTCCTGGCATTCATTTTTGCAACTCCTCTTCTCACACCTCTCTTTCTCTCTCTTATCCAAGAATCAACCTTTTCTCCAAAGTGTCAGAAATGCAATGTCAGGCGCATACGGTATGTGCCATATGAATCAGTATTTTTGTTGCTAAGCAACTAGCAAGCAAAGGATTTCATTATAAGAGTAAATCTCTCCGTGTTATGCAGTTGTCTAGGCTGTGAGATGTGGCAGGTTGTGTTGGAGGAACACCTCCCGACCCTTTCCCCATCTGTGCGTGTCATTAGCAGCCCAAACAAGGAGCTCTCAGTGCATTGTTTGTAGATGGAAGATGATAATCTGTTTCCTCCTCTTCTGATTTTCAGTTTGTTTTTTTCCCTCTGCGAGGCGTTTACTGCCCTGTTCTGTTCTGTTCTGACAGCTCTCATGTCTGAGACTGAGCCTCTATCTCCATGGCTCTGCCTACCCAGTCTGATGGTAATCGATGAAACTCGACATTTGTGAGGTCCTGATGAATGACGGCTATTATCTGTCTAGGAGGAAGAAAGGATGTGTTCGTTGTAATTGGCGCTGTATTCACAGTAGGAGGATGACGAGCTTGTGGCGGCCACTTACTCATGTTTTAGACTCATTATGTGCAAGTTTAATTAAATTTTTTCTTATTTAAACAATATTCAGCAGAGCTGCTGGAGGTTTGACCTGCCACACATGCAGCTGAAAATAGATGGTGCTGAACTTTGCAACAAAATTCCCATCATTCCCTCCATGAACTGCAAATCATTTCAGTTACCGGCGCCTTTTTCTCACGAGGTTGACCGATTGGATTTTTACTGTCCCAATAGCTGCTAAATATCGGCATGCTCGCATTTGGAATATTAGCAGGTTAGCATTAAGCACACAGATTGGCCTATTATAATTTACCTACTTTTAGTCATTATTTACATTGATACACATTCGTTTGTTTAGTTGTTTATATGAAAATTGCTGTGCATCATATCATGCATAGTTGTTGGACATTTAACTGTTTAAATGTGCAGTATTTATTAATTATAAAGCCTATCCATGCATCACCCTTCATTTGTTTGTAGCAGTTGTAGTAGTTAACAAACACATTAGGTTTAAGCCATCCCAGTTCAATAATTTTTTTTGAGATGGTTGTTATTTATTTTTGTCTTTTTAAAGAGTACTCATACAGGCAGGTATTGGATGGTCAGTGTGCCTTGTGAATCTTCTGGCAGTGCACAGGGTCGAGAAGGGGTGGGTGTCATTTGATGATTTAAATGGAGAGTTACTCTCATGGTGCTTTACAGTGCTGTCTGAAATATTGTAATTATGAGATGAATGCTAATGATGAAAGCCGGAATAGCTGAGTGGCACTTTGGTGTTGCCTCCATCTCATAGACACACACCCACACACACACAGACACACAAAGTGCCAAAAGCTCAGGCAGAGTAAATATGACTGCAGCACAACATCAATTACATCAGCCAGCAAAATTTGAAAATTAACTATTTTTGTTCTCAGTTTCTGAAACAAACTTGTTTCTAATGAAACACAAGAGCCTGTTGTCACCTGTGTCCATTTTATCTCATCTGTAATCTAATCTTTACCTTTTATCTGCAATTTAGTTTGTCAGTCTTTGTTGTTAAGAAATCTTCTATATTCCTTGTAACGTCCGCTTAATTGGCTGTGTAGTTAGTTCGGCAAGTATTTGCTGCTCACGTTGCATAAAATCAGCAGCATGTTGCAGCTTAGCTGTCGCTGCATCATCTGCGATTCAAACATCTCAGCAGAGCTGGAGCCGACTGCTTTTTCCTCAGTCAGGAGGACAAAAGAAGCACGTCATGCTTTTTCAAGACTGACGTGGCAGAAAGTGTCATTTCACTCATTTGTATTGCAGCTTGATTTTATTATTATTATTATTATTATTATTATTTTTACAAAAGTTCTTATTTCAAGTTAGTGTGTTATGTTTGGCAACAGGTGAGCCATTCATTAAGGCTAGCACATGTTACAAGAGTCCAATTTTAGCTCCTGATTCCAGGCAACATTCATGTCCGCACACTCAAGCTGACACGCAGCCAGGTGCTATAAGTACCACAGACTCCGCCCATCCTGACACAGCAGGGGTGATATAGATCAGTTAGGAGGTGCAGATATTTCAGGAAGTTTTTCCTCCGCTGAGAATATCCAGATTCATTATGAATGTTATTTAATATTAATATATTTTTAAATTATTTATTCACCTTTGAAGAAATTATGTCATGAGCCACATTTTCTATTCTATTTTAGTGCACTCCTTTTGAGAAATGATCATGGTGGCTCATGATAATAGGCTTATGTTGTTGATCAATGGCCCATGGTGTCAGGGGGACTAGATTTAGGCGACATACTGAAAGCTAAATTTGGAGCCTTAGACTATTGATCAAAGTGACAAAGAGGGGATGTAATTCCTTGGTGGCTTTAATGAATACATGTACTTTTCTGGTGTCTGCACTTATTAAAAATTGATCTTGCCTATTTTCATTTAATCAAAATAAAGTCCAGTGGAAGACTGTTTCACCCTTTTGATTTGTAGACACTTCAATAAAACTAAAGATACAATTTTTACAACAGCAAACTTAACAAACACAGTGTTACTTAACGATTATAAGTCAATTTGAGGCTTAAATGATGGAAAAAAAAAAAAAAAAACTTTTAATCTTCACCTTTACTGTCTGACCCTTTTTAAGAAATAATTGTGCACAAGCTTGGATGGTAAATCGTGAATCTTTGAACTAATAATATGGTCATTTTAGATTTGATCACGAAAGTGCTGAGGGATGACAGCATGACGCCAATTAAGGCGGACTAATATCTATCTCTTCCCTCAGCACAGGCAGTGTCACAACGTTAGGTCAAGTCTTTCATGTGTAGCTCACGAAAAGACGGTGCACATCACATGAAATATATAAACTGTGAATAGGCCTTATGCAAAAAAATCCACCAATCAGAGGATGTCAGAAACACAAAATGAATTCTTTAGCAGTACCATAGAGTCTAAGTTTAGATCATACCACAAGTAAAGAATGCCTGAAAAATAAATAATAGGAGTGCCTTAAGAGTACAGAACCCCCATTTCTATCTAAAAGGCTTAATTTTTTTTGTAATTGGCTTAACTGAGGCAGTTTTATTGGGATGAAACTTTTACTTGTTGCCAAATTTCATGAGACTGAATGAGACAAAGACTGAGCATCTTTCTTACTGGATATTTCTTGTGTTCACACTTTTTTTTTTTTTTGAAGGAGCACCCCAATGACTTAATGTTGTAGGCATGGATCAAACAACAAAATTACCCAAAGGTATAATGCCATCTTTGCGTTATGTCACGTCACTACTTTACTAAATGTGTAAACAAAAACATGTTTAGTTGGAAATAGTTATGTGGATGCGCAGAAATGTTGTTTTTTTTTTGTTTTTTTTTTAAGACCAAAATATTATAATATATCAAAAATCAATTATTGTTTTCTCTTCTAAATGGTTATAAACATTTGGACATTTGCACTGAGTCACGACAATGACCACAAGACCACAAGAAATCTGACAAACACTCGCTCCATCATCTCAGAATAACAAAATGTGTCCACTGAGCTGCTTTTAGAATCTCACTTTATTAAGTCTCTCATATTTATAGAACACAAAATTTGAATCGGTTAAATAACAAGCCTGTTAGAAGTTGTTTCCTGCAGGCAGCAGGAGATGTGTTGTGTATTAATGCTGAAAGTTGCGTCAACAAGAGCTAAAACACTTGAACTTTCAGCTCTGAGCTAAATGCTAATGACAACATGCAAATGGGATCACAGTGACGGTGCTAATGATGATGCTTAGCCTGAGTGACCGCCGTGTTAATTATTTTAAAATATCAATACAATGATTTAAAACATTTGCCGCTTTGATCTTAACATTTATTGATGTATGCAGATTTTCACTATTATTATTATTATTATTATTATTATTATTATGTTAAATTGTGGGACTTGGTTTAATGTGGCATTGGTTTTCATCAATCATATGGTTTAGTAAGATACCTTCCTGGCTTGAAATCTGTACAACCCAGAGGCTCCTCAGTTCATGGAAATACAGTCTGTTAGTGGCGCTGACTGATGAGGCAAACGCTGTGTTCTTTTCCCTTCCAGTCTCCAACCCACAGCCTGATCCACTCACTCTGATCCCCTTAAGGGGATTCGAAAAGTTTGATTTGACTTAAATTCCCCCAGAGGCTCTGTTTTAAGGTCTTTTTCTTTTTCTTTCTAAGTAAGTGATGCAAAGTCTCAGTGGTTTGGTTCACAGTGCACGGTAACGATTCCATTCAAAATCAATTTTCGATTGAAAACAATTTGATTCATAATGATTTCTGCTTCAATCTACAGGTGTGCAAAGGATCCTCATGATCTACTCCAGTCTGCTTTGCAAGACAGAATGACAAATGGAGACATTAAAGTGTCTTAAAGTTTTAAACATTTATCCATGCTTAGATGCAATTGTTGCAACTGTTGCATAAAAGCAATATCACATATTGCTCAAGTAACAAAAATAAAAGTGTCTCTTTATAAAAAAAAATAAATAAATAGTGCAGTTAAACATGGGTTCATCATTTTGCAAACCTTGCACACTGTGAAGTTCATGTGAAGCTCGGTCTTCCCGGGCATTTGGTAAATAGGGCCCTATAAAATCCGCGATCATGGAATCACGGAATTAGACATTAAAAACAGAATTCATTATAAACACAGAATAACAGAAGTGGACGACATTTTACAGAACAGTTTGTTTTTTGTTTTTTCCCGGAATAAAAAGGAATGTATCTGTCGGGAAAATGCTCCGAGGGGGTCACTAATAATGCACACCCCCCTACCCATGAATGAATGAATGAATGAATGAATAAATAAGTGAATAAATGAACGGTGGCGTAGTGGTTAATGCTGTCGCCCCACAATAAGAAGGGCGTGGTTCAATTCCTGGTGGGGGCACCTGAACATGTCTAGGTTAATTGGTTAATTGGTGTTGAGTGATACAGCAAGGAATGGTGGCCCGACCAGATCAGAGGCTGGACCAGACCAGACTACACCAGAGATGGGACCTCCCCACAGACTAGACCAGACCAGAGACTGGCCCCCTGCAGAGAGTGGAGACTAGACCAGATCAGACCAGACTAGATGAGTTATAACTGAAGAAATTGTCTATATTTCATTACTTAAAATGCCGTCTCAGGATTAAATTTGCGTAAAATGCTAAAAACGGAATTCTCAAAAATTAAATACCAAAAAAAAAGCAATATGGGAAAAAAACTGAATTTGAGAAAAAATAAAACAGATTTTATAGGGCTCTAGGTAAAAACCAAAATGAGTCCAAATCTTTGCCTTCAACGAGGACGGCGCCGGTTGAATCTCTCTTAATTGTAATTTCCTCCTTGTTTTGGAGCTTACCGCACATGTGTATGTTCCAGAACCGGCTCCATGGTGACGTCAGGACGTCCCGCATACAAAATGGAGGCAGACAGCCTGCGGATTGGTTTTATTTTTTATTTTTTTAATCGATTTTGGGACATTTTAAATCGATTCTGAATTGTAGTTAATGAGAATCGCGATTCTTATATGAATCGATTTTTTTTAATTTATTTATTTTTTTTGGCACACCCCTACTAAGGAGTGTGCTTACCCATTTTCTTACAGCAAAACATGACACACCTGACCTGAATTAAAATACAATGCAGTTCATAACTGAATCTGAAAACATTTCCTACCTGTTGCCTACCCTTTTTTTTTTTTTTTTTTTTTACTGCTTTGCCTTTTCACAGAATTTTTCTGTGCCTGCATCTTGTTGGCTTTCCTAGCACCTAAGTGGACTAGTCATGTATTATAGTCTTATCAGGTTAGTGCTGCAGGGCTTTGGACAGGCTAGGAAGTGTACAGTACCATGGTCTGCTGGTGGTCTGCTTGTCTCTGACTAATGAACATGATTGAATTTCTTTGTGCAGTCAGCTGATTAGTAATAATAATAATGGCAGTTGAACACCTTGGTATCTGTGGGCAATTTTTAAAAGCTTTTTTTTTTTTCATTAAAAATGTGTAAAATAAGTAAGTAATCATACAAATAGAGCATGCTGTAGAACTTGACATTTCCATTTTCTGAGTTGTTCACTTATCATTTATCTCCACTTTATTTCCATGAGAAATACTTCTAAGAAAAATATGGTGCAGATCAGGCTATTTTAATTTAAGAACATGTCCAACTCAACAAGATTTAAATAATGTTATCATGGGCTCATACTATCTGTACTGTATTTGTTAGACAGAATTTATTGTGATGAATGAATACACATTTGTTATGTGGTGTATGTGTGACCGATTCAGACTAGAGAACTTGTATTAATGAAGACAGAACATGTCATGCAGTACTTCAGAGTGATTGACCGATGGCTGATGAAACAGAGGATTAAGTAAAATTAGACAGGTTACATGGAAAGATTACTTCCTCCCTCATCTTGAACTATAGAAACCTCTGTACTGCCCTGCATGTTGATTTCATTCCACATTTTGAGCGAATCCCATCTTCACTGATTTGATGTCTTATTTGTGGATCAAATCTGCGTCTGGGAATAGCCCGTTATAGATACACTATTTACTCCTGTTTAACCTTTTCTACTAAAATGATAATTACAAAATTATTTCCATTTTTTTTTCTTTTTGAAAAAAATCAAGTCTCCATGCAATGTGGTCATTTGCACAGATAGACAGGAGGCATCAGACTGCGACCGAGATACAATACTGAGATGGACTGCACTGTTGGTTTTGCTTTTTTTTTTTTTAATATCCAGTTAAGCTCAGGTAAGAATAAAGCTTATTTTCTGACCTCCCTTCCTCTGACACCAGACTGCTGGCCAACACATGCTACACAGCTGTGCGGCCCATATTCTTAATGTATTTGTTCACTCATTCACTCATTTCAATAGTG
Source organism: Remorina albescens (assembly GCA_034769265.1). Classification (NCBI taxonomy): domain Eukaryota; kingdom Metazoa; phylum Chordata; class Actinopteri; order Carangiformes; family Echeneidae; genus Remorina; species Remorina albescens. The sequence continues at coordinate 6,571,126 of CM068480.1, forward strand.
CTGCACCCCATCTGGCTTTCCAAAGATTTATGATAGAGTGGAAACATAACACATGTTGCATAGTTGCATACCAGGAGTTGTTTGAATCTGGCACCCTTATCTCCTTGACACAAAATAGTCCATCCTGCATCTAGAGAATGCGGCATGCTAAGATTTTGGACCTAAGCACCAGAACAAAATGGACCACTGTAATAGCACAGACGGCACTTACGTTAATGGAAACCATATAAACAGCGAGCACTTATTTTTTTCCTGAACTGCATCAAGTAACTCCACACAATAACCAGAACTGCAGGAGAAAAGCCTCAGAGAATGTGATGTGCGACACCATTAAGACAGAGGAGCAGGATGTCATGGGGTAAAGAGCCCAAGTTGTGCTCGCCTTGAAGTAGTGGGGTGGTCCATCAGGGAGTGTGGCTAACCTCTGCATCCACTCTCAATTTCCTGCTCTCTGAATCATGCCGGTCCCACCAGACGGATAGACAGACAGCTGGAGCGACAGACAGACAGACAGGCAGACAGGCAAACAGCCAGGCAGGCAGGCAGGCAGGCAGGCAGGCAGACGGGCAGCCCACTCACTCAGCGGAGCAGAAACACCAGGAGCTCAATGGCTGCCATGGATACAGTCCTGGAGTCTCTTTACTGCTCTCACTCTGTATGTTTACTGTATGCATGTGTGCAAGCATGTGCGTAGGTTTATTTTGAAAGCCTCGAGCTTGGTGGCTAAATTTAGAAAGATGGTTTTGTTCTTGAATTGGTGATTTGTTTTGGGGGGGTATTAAATGATTGCTCATATTTTTCACAGAACCTTGGGGGTAGTTTCAATGAACAAAGTTTGCATTTCTGAAGATGGTTCAGCTTCATGTAAGCTGAAAGCTAAACAAGGAATTCATTTTTTAATTACCAATCGATGAATTTACAATGTATTATTTTAAAATGGACCTTTTTATAATGATAAATTCACAATCACTCAAATCTGTTGCGCCCCCCCCGCTCTGGAGCATTTAGGCATCTTTCAGCTGATAGTTTTGTTTTCATTGCTTTACCGTTCTGATTATCACCTTTTATCAACTCTGCACGGTTTTTAATACAAATATCCGGTCTTTCTAAGAAGAACTAAAAAATGAAATAAATTTCTAATTAAAATACGACCAGTAACCAAATGAGTGCTAATGCTGCAGCATAAGGTATTGTGTTTACAAAAAGTAATTATGGGGATTCAGGTTTTAAATCCTGTTGTTTATGAATATATTTAGCCAAATAACTAAGCACATCCAGTAGGCGTTTAACCTTTGCTCATATCAGCAACAAGCAACTACAATATAAAAGCTGATTTATTTTTTTTTCGTTTGTTTGTTTTTTTTAATGTGAAAAATAACATTGTTCTGCATGCTTCTCTCTTTTAGGATGTCCATCGGATCACCACAGGCGATGGCATCAAACGTGCGGACAAGGATGATGCAGCAGCCAGTGAGGTCGGCTGGATGACCTCGGTCAAAGACTGGGCCGGAGTTATGATATCTGCCCAGACACTGACAGGAAGAGTCCTGGTGAGTTTACACTCAGTCGTCATCCTTCGTTTAGTCTTTGATTGACAACTCGGCCTACACTAGTCTACATGCAGCAGGCCATCGGTTAAGACATCAGTGAGATCAGGCGTGACAGCTGATCACGATCATCCTCAAACTTCCACATGACAGCTAAGCTCAGTTAAACTCCATCAAAGTGTATTTTTCCGGGAGAGTGCATCGTGAAAAAAGATTTGTTATTATAGGATGAGCCTGAAACCTTGCTGAGGAGGAGCTCACATCTGACAAAGCCACAAATCGGGGACACTTCAATTTCCCTTGAATTTATTTCTGCCTGTCCGCAGCATAAATATACTGTTTTGAGGCGCTAATCTTGCTCGCTCAGCTCGCCGACAGGCACGCAACTGCATTAAAATAAAATCAGGGCTACAAAGAGGAGAGATTTAAAGAGTGTATTAAGGTCATATACCCCATAATGCCCTCAGACGGCAGACAAAGAGATCTATGGAAGGAGGGAACAGTTGAATTAGGGTGTTTCTATCAGGTAGGTCTGTTGACGTTGTTAGATTGAGATCACATGCCTCTTCACCCACATGTTGCCATCTTTATGTTGTATGACAGGATTAACAGAAGACATGCGATTCTAGTCAGATGCTAATTTGTCTGTCTGAGTGTGCGCTTTATTTTTCTTCTTTTTTTTTTTTTTTTATTTAATGGCCGTGTTTCATGATTTGACTGTTAAGGCTCAGGACTGGACGTAGTAACACTCAGGCGTGATGAAATGAAATGGCATGAGTGGGAGTGCCATGCCAACACTTGCCGCAGTGCTCGGGGGTCTGATCCCACTTTTCACCCACCCTCCTAAATGTGGTGCAGCATTTCCAGTTGGCACAGCGTGTGACGGTTGTTAATCAACAGTGCTGGGTGGCCAGCCACATTCGAGGATTATGGTTTGATGTGGAATATTAATGAGTCACTTACTTTGTTTTTGTGAAGCATCCATATCTGTGTTGGAAGATAAGAAAATAGAAGTTAGTTTTTATTTTCTTGCTCTCACTGCATTCAGTCAGTCAAGTGTTTTGGTTGACTGACTGAATGCAGTGAAGATGCTTTTAAAAAGAATCTTGTTTGTCTGCTAATTTTCCTGCTTCAACCGACTGAGGCTGTTGAACATGACATCGGCTGAAGCGTGTGCTGTTTTCTGATGATGTGTGTAGCTGTAAGGAAGTAACTGATTCCCAGAATGAAATAAAATTTGTTCAGTTCGGGCTAAAAACGGCACGTTATCATCATCTTCCTCCAAACGTGGTATAAAACTCCGATGACTCAGGATGAACTCAGCTCGTCCCCACAGCAGCTTTTATCAGTTTGTCCAGGGCACAGATGCTCGTGACGACGAATGACGACAGAAACGTACAGCTGACAGAGGGGTGACATTGTCTCATCTCGACGGCCATCCTGTTTTCTTCTTGTTGCTTTGTTTTGTTTTTTACTTTGAACCACCAACGCTCACCTAAACTCATTTGTGTGTGTGTGTGTGTGCGCGCGCATATGTGCATGCGTGTGGAGCTCAAGTGCTCCGTCTCATGATGGCCTGACACACAACTGTTTAGCCAGTGCTCGTCTGTAACCATGGCAACTGCAGCTTACCTAAACCTGGCAGATGTCTGTTTTCTATGTCAGCCTGTTTAGGGGGCACATTAAAGCCTATTTGCAGGCCAGCTGAGAGGGAATTTTACTGGCTAGTAGGAGCACACTATGGCTTAAATGAAAGGCTGGTTGTGTGTTTGTGTATTTATGAAATTTTTTTTATTTGCATCAGTCCGCCTGTGTTCAATGAGGAGCTGCTGTTCACCCACATAGCTTTTTTCCCTTGAAAATATAGTTTTGCAAGAAGCCTATTTGCTCTTGAAATATTCTGAAAGAACATTTTATGGTGGATTGTATTAGTTAGCTCATTTCTACCTGCATATATTGTTAATATATTAATACCATAGGAGAGAGGATGGACAGGTGTTTCAATTCACTTCCTTTCTGTGTTCAGGGAGGAGAAAGTGCTGGATATTACAGCTTTGGTGCATGCGGGCCTAAATGAAGTGCGTGTCCTCTAATTAATTTCACCAAATTAAACCTCCTTAAATTATTAAGCAGTGATGTAGATGAAGATGAGGAGAGAATAAATCTCAACACGCATTGACAGCAGTGGTAGGAGGTTCAGCTGCAGACTGCCAGCAGTATTCATTCCTTTTAGGTTTATTTATCTTGTTTGATCTTGTGGATTTCTTGATGTGTACAGTAAATTATAACACTGTTCTGGGGAAAAGATTGTTGAGTGAAAAGAAAAATGCGAATAAATCTGAAAACAAGGTACCAAACAAAACAAATACAAAATATAACACTGCAAAATCTCATTTGTGAGTTTTTCAGATGCTTTTTAAAAAAATGTGTGCAATCAAGACTTCCACAAATCAAACTTTTTCAGTAAAGAAGCTGATTCTTGTGTGATGGCTCCTAGGCCTCAGGACCTGTTCCTGGTTAGTTGGTTGCTAAGGAGCTGGGGGAGTGGCTCATTGGCCATGATGGCTGAAACCCGGGTTGACTGCTCACCTACATATACTGGTGCTTTAGCCGGCATTTTGGCTCTTCTTCCTGGGCTCCTTGTGGTTTGGTTTTGGGTTGAGTTACTTTGTTTTCTCACACACATGATCACACATCCATTCACTACACACAGTACCGATGAACTGACTACATATTTAACTTAGTTTTCTTGAATAAATGACGTACCTGCTCTTCTCTGAGTTGGAGGGTTTTGTTTTTTCCGTCTTACACAAATTTACTTTCTCTTTTGTGTTATAATCTGCGATTGCAAACCAATTTTTTGAGTGTCAACCTCAACAATTGCACAACACATTTCAACCAAACGTCACGTTCGCAGTGGGCTGAGCCGCACACTGAGTTGAATGTCGACCTCTGATGGAGGATGTTGAGTGATAAGCAGGTGCAGGCAGCCCTGTGGAAGGTCCAGAGGCCTGATCTTCATTCGCCCGGTCAGCCTCACATCTCAGCAGATTGTAAAAGATCAAACCTCGCCTTTAGGGCTGGTTGATTTGCCGGGAGGCCACTTCCAGATGACCTTTCAGTCTGGAAATGTTTATCTGCTGCAGATCAGAGCTCTGCTTTTCATGCATTTGAATAAAACAAGTAAAGAGGGAGCCTCGTGTTTACGTTTCTATTTTCAGGTCAACAGCATGCTCCATGTAAGGACATGGTTTCCCTCCAGATTGGGGACACAGAAGGATCCCATCTGTCATTTTATGCATTATTGCCTTTCCCCTCCCCCAAGTTGCTGTTGCATCATTTAGACCGCCATCCCTATTCATCACAAATGTCATCATGTTACTGTTTGCTTGCGTCAAAACAAACAAAACTTGCTGTGGAGGCTGAACAGGTGGCTTCAGCTTGTACCTGTGCCAAAAAAAAATAAAAGACTCCTGCAGGTTCCCTGTAATGCCATGCATCTGTTTCCTATTAAGTCACACTTTCCCGGAGAATATAATCCTAATGAACCTGTACAAGTGTGACAGAGTGAGTCTGGGGTTCGAGTATTCTGGGGGAAAATGTGATATCTCTTAAGTGATGGGATCCTGCTGAGTGACATTTAGGCTAGTTCTAGAGCTCCAGGGAGAGGGGGAGAGTTTGGCAAAGCTATTATTCTGGCCATAGAAAGGTTTTCTATTAATGGAAGCACAGAACTGCCCTCTGGCACTTTTCACTTTGTAGTGTTTGCCCCCTAACATCACCTGCAGGTGGGAAAGAGCTTGTGGTATTAAAGTCAGAGTTGGATGAATTGTCTCTGATTGTTTGGCACCGCCGGCCAACTCCAGGCTGTTTCTGCTCCGTGTTATCTCCTTTTATTTAAAGGATTCAGGCACGGCCATTGCTTGTCTTACTAGAGTGTGCCACGTTTTCCCATCCTGCTGGGTGATGTAAACAAATCTGCTTTTATATGCAATATTTTCTGCAGCAATATATATGATGACTGTAATTATCTGCTCTGGCAGGTTAGACAGCATGAAGAACAATTCACTTTAAGGTCACCAGCTGTCAAATAAAAGGTTCGAAGCCTATTCAGTTGTCGAGGATTACCAAGGTCAGTATGTGGAGACATCCTATTGGATGACTGGGCGAAGAAATTGTCTTCTGATTTGACAGTTTCCAATATTTGATGTCACCTGGTAGCAGCTGCAGGAGGAGAAAAGAGCTCAGAACAAAATTATAGATGGGCCAATAGGGCATTTTAATCAGGAGGACAAACTCACCTCCTCCTCTTGCTCCAGAGAGAGGCTTGGTGAGCAATGGCAAATGTAGCACTACATGGAAAAGCTTTTTGTATGATGAAATACAAAAAAAAAAGCAAAACGGAGGAAGAGCAAACACTTGTGGATGACTTGCTCCTCTCTTAGAGACAACCATGGTGCTCCATCAGCATAAAATGTCCCGAGAGCCATTCACAAGTCATAGAAGCACATATCCCTCACATGACTGAGCGTTTACCTTTAGTGCTGCTTTATTATCACATTTTCCACAAATGGATTCAAACATCATTTACCACACTTGCCCTTTTCTTAACATCCCAGATGACCCTTGGCTTCAGATTAGGAAAGATAGTCTGCAGCCTGGCGGCAAAGATGCAAGAGTGTAAGCCACCTGTGGATTCTGATGCCAGGGGGCTTGTGTGTGACTTTCACCACAGATATTGCAGTAGAGTGAACAACGTGGCAGCGTCACTCGGCTCTCTACCCGTCTCTAAGTCTGCTGCTATTTTCGGGTGACAGCAGCTGCCAGGCCTGTTTTGTCAGGGCCTTCCAGAAGGAAACAATACCATGTGAGACCAAAGTTGTTTTCCTTGCTTTTTGGATCTGACAGTCATCTTTCTGTCAATTTTACTTTTCCACCTTTTTATCTAGTTTATTCTTGTCTTTTATATTTTTTCATATGTCTGATGCTGCTGTAACATGCAAATTTCCCCATTGAGGGACTAATAATGATTATTACATTATCTTCTTAGGTCATATCCGTCTGCAGTCAGTACCATAAGTAAATTTTTTTTTGTAAGACCCTGAGGGGCAAAAAAAAAATGCGGCGTCTTACCTGAATTCATGTAGGTTTCTGAATTTCAGTGGAGAGGGTTGAGCCATGTTGTTCGCTGGTTTGATGTGTGTCGTGTCTGGAGTCTGTCAAAATTCATAACATCATTAATATTTGCCCTGAGTGCAGCTTGCAGACAAATCTGAATGTCACTTTGACACATTTATTTGAGGTTGTCTTGACCTGTGACCATCTGTGCCTGCAGAGGCTACAGATTTGGTGTTGCTTGATCCCGAACTCTGCACTCTCGGGGCCAAATTCTTGTAACAATCATGCGATTAGGTTTGGACACCACAAAGTATCGGCTGTGATAATTGCCATCCCCCCAGAGATAGGGGAGGGGGGTTGTTTCTAATTTGGAACTTCTCTTGGCCATCACGTTTTCAGGAGGATCTAATTTGGCATAAACACTGGGCACAGTATAATTAATTTGGTGGAGTAGCATCATATTCAGGGTTGTGTGATAACATCCAATCCAAAATCCACTTCATGAGCAACTGTATGATAGAAATTCATAATCTTCACAAATTCAGCTCTCTCCAGATTTCATAAAAAATTATTAGCTACACAATGACCAAGTAATCATTGTAGGACTGTAGCTCATGTAGTCCTTAAAACTCATCGCAACCTTCTCTTTCCTCTCTCTCTTTCTCTCTCTCAGAAGAAAGTCAGATTACTTGCATTTAACATCAAACAGGCTTTTTGTTGGCAAGTTCAGTTCAATAAATTAATCGCCCACTTAGCCAAAAGGAATAGTTGAAGGTTAAAGATGTTGTTGCTCATGAGGTTATAATTTTGAAAGTTCGTGTAAAGTTTATCCTTCACTCGGACCATTAAATTGCAATCAAATCGTCTCCGGCTGAAAAATATGAGTCCAATCACATCTCAGAACTGTCCTACTGTAGATGGTCCGGCCTCTGAGGTCACATCATCCATCCCCTCAACCTTAAAAAATGCATGTGGCTGCTACAGTTACAGTGTGTCTACCCTCCTAAGGCATAGAAAATGATTTACAACATGAGAGGAATTTCCATTACCATTGTTAGCACAGGGCAGAGTTTTTTCTCTCTCAGCGACGACCCCTCCTCTCAGAAGAGCCGCCTGAGAGGTGAGTCATCACTTGCTAGCGAATCACACTCTGTCAAGGACATTTTTCCTCTCACATCAGAGAAGCTTTTTTGTTTTTTGGCATAAATATCTTTTTTTTTTTTTTTTTTAAACGTCAGCTTCCTATAGCCAACTTTTTCATGTTTGTCTCCACAAGAGGCAAGATGAATACAAACTCGTATTTCAGCTGAAACAGACCCGGCAAGAGGCCCGGAGAAGACATTACCATCCCCTCCCATCCTAAGCTCTTTATGCCTCCCTGTGAAAGTGGTTGGGCTGCTTCCAGAATGGCTTAAATCACGGCTAAGCCACTGTGGGATTTGGGGTTCTACGCTGCATGTTTTGATTGTCCGTCTTTTAATATAAAATACTGCTGCAAACTGTAGTGGAATAAGTTTAAGTCTCTTATTTATAAGAGAGCAGAACATGCTGCTGTGATCCAATGAAAGATTGTTGGCTCCAGCCTCTGATATGACAAACTTATACAAAGTAAAGTGATTCACAAATAGACCTTCAAGTCGAGCGAGTAGCATGATACAGAGTGACAAGTTCCAACGGGCTTGACCCAAAATGTTCAAGGAAAGCAGCGTTGATGTCACAGCTCAGAGAGGACGCCATCAGCGCCCATGGATCAGTTCGCTCACTACACTCAGTGTCAAACAAACAGAGCATCAGGTTTCACTCTGAGGGTAGTTACAGTGCAACCTATTCAACATGACACACAAACTGAGCACTTGCGTGGAGCTGCCAAGGGTTTAAGGGAGGATCAAGTTTCCAAGTGCTTTAACCTCCATTTTTTTATTTACTTATTTATTTATTTTTATGTCTCTGCAATAATGCAAATGGCTAGAAGCCAAGGTTCTGGTTTTTAAGCGGTTAAATTGGTTCTGTGTGTAATTACTAACAGGACACATTGACGTTTCAGTAAAATACAACCAATCTCATTTAAAAAAAAAAAGAAAAAAAAAAGTATCCTTTTTTTAAATTCAAAGATTTTAAAAAGTATGCACCTGGTTTATTACTGCGGGCCAACAACTGCTCCAGAGGAAAGCCAGGATGAAACAGTGAATAAATGGGAGAAAAAGTCATCTAATTACCTAAATAGTTGAGTGTAAGTCAACACTTTAGTCACAGCGGTAAAGAAAATACAGCAAATGCAACACAAGACAAAAGAGCAGTGCCAACCTGTTATTTGTCATATGGCTTCGCTGCTGTCTTTGTGGCGGTGGCCTCCTGCATGAATGGGTAATTTCTCAGACCTTTCATGGCTCACAGCAGGGCCGATCCACTGTGCTGACTGAAACAGTGAGTAATAGTCATGTATAAAGGCTTGTTATATATCACTTTATCTTTTTACAGCAAAAGCAAGTTAAAGGTTTTGCCAAAAATACTCCACATTGCTGTTTCAATGATGGCTCTTCGGGGCAGATATAAACACTTTCCTTTTCACTGTTGCTATCTAGACGTGCACAAGATGTTTCAAAACAGCAGTATCAAACCTTAATGAGCTGCAGTTTATGCAAATCAAATGAACTTCAACTGTGCTCATTTAAAACTTTAGTCTTAGTAAATACCAGGCTCAATTGAAAACGTTGTTATGTGCCCCTGATTACCGGAGAAATGTCACCCTCTAAATGTTGAGGGATACTTTTGCATTTGAAAAACAAAATCACCAGCTGGGTGAAATACTTGCTTAGTTGGAAGCCTCTTTTGCAAAAGTCAAACATACTCGAAGTTGCTTTGTGCAAACTTTCCTGCTACTGAGTTTGATATTGAGTTCAGACCCCAAACTTGAACGTGTTCTCTCAAGGGAACACGTACGATGATTGGGATGGTGTCATGAATTTTTCATCCAAACAGGGAAAAAGGTTGCTTACCGCAGATTTCACATGTTGTGTAAAGAGTTTTAACGATCTTGAGTGTTGCGCTGAAATGATCCATTGTACATTCAGCACCAGTCAAGCCTTCTCAGCAGGCCTCTATGAATCACTGCTTTCATGGCCTTAAGCCACTTTTCCATCTCCCATCTGCTGCTGTTGTCCATATATGACCATGGAAATATAGTTTTTAAATACACAACATGCAGGTTTTTTTTTGTTGTTGTTTTTTTTTACGAATTACACCCAGCTGATGGGCATAGCTTTCAAAATAATATTTTTTCTTTTTTATCTGATCCTGCACTCAGAAAGCTTTGAGCCATTCCTGTATTTTCTGTATCTTCTCTTCTTTTCTTTTTTTCTTTGAGTCCTAACAAAAGCATGCAGGAGCCTGTAACTCCATGCTGTTTGTGCTGAACTTCACTGAGCAGCACAGATTAGAGTTTGGTGTGTTGATGGTGGGTCACGAACTGAATCTGGAAGTGTGTGCGGCTGGAGATGCCCTGCGGGCTCCTCCTCAGGAGTGTACTGCTTTCTGTTAACAGCAGCCTCCATTTTTCCTCAATGGCACCCACTGCACCAAAAAAGCAACACAACGACCTTTTTTTTAATTTTTTCCAGATTTCACACATTTGCACATTCAGCACGCGACACATTCAAAGAAAATATTTACACTAAAACCATAAATCAATGTGCATCAAGCTGCCACATGCTGTAATTTGGAGCAGCTGTTAGGAAAGTTTACCAGTTATTTTTGACCCACTGTTTTCAACACCAGACACTGTTGGCTAAAATGGTGTTAATAATTAGTGTTATCAACATACTCACAATGTTTGTCACAAAATATGATAATATTCACAAGTAGCCCACTGAATGATTATATGTAAAGAAAAAAAAAATTTCCTAGCCTGACTTCACTCATTGAACCTCGTGATACAAAAGTATGTGCTTAGTAAAAATAAAAAATAAAAAAACTAAAGGAATAAGATGGATGTCTTGAATTATGCACCTTTGACTTTTTCTAAACATGCAATAAATCATAGCTTCAGGCAGAATCTACTGCAAGGAAACAAAACTCAAATTGGCCACAAGGAACTTGCCTCTAATGTCTCCCACATTAAGTAATCAACCAATCAAGTCAAAGTCTTTGGACAGTGTCAAGTACCATTTATATCAACTGCATAAGTGTCATGAATGAAGTAATGAAGTGGAAAAAATAGATTGTGTTCCAGTGCATTTGTTATTTTGTGTGTTTTCCTGTGCTCATGTACCTCATCCTGTAAAGTAAATAACGAATGGTGACTGTGAGGCACAAAATTTGGGATGCAGTGGGAGATATAAGGGGTTTTCATAAAACAGCAGGGAAATTAGCTTCTGTAGTTCTATCAGCACAGCCAGCCACTGCTTTAGTGACAGGAGCTATGACACCCAGCCCATATAGCCAAGGCAAATTAGTCCAATATGAGTATACAGACATGATGCACATCATTTTAGATTTTGTTGTTTTTATGTTGGTTAAGTGGCACCATGATGGAATAACAACAGAATGTATGACAGGGCGGATTCTCAGCAGAGTAACGTCGACATTAGTTGTTTAATCTATGAAGCCTTTGACTTCAGGAGACTTTCATTGGCATCCCATCTCCTATTAATAGTCAACATTAATTTCTTTTAATTGTGAAGTCGCTGGTTTTCTCTTAACCAAGTAGTTTGGTGTCTTTATCTGCTTCTCAATCAGCTGAACTGGGTTATGTTATAAAGTTTGATGTTGCAACGCATCTTTTGCCATCTTGGGACTCTTTCCATTCCCATTTTATTTTTGTAACTCTTTTAATGTTTTGTGTTGGTTTTAAAGGTCTTGGTCCAACATGGAAAAAGGAGTTCTTATTTTGTAAAGACATTGGGGTCAGAGACTTCTAGTAAAGTCCCCTTAAAGCCAAAGGAGGCATTCATTTTTTTTGTCTTGGGGAAAAATGGCACATAAAAGTCGTGAAATTAACAGTGTCTGCTGAACAACTTGTATCCTGTGTAGCTGTGCTAAATTGCCTGCACATTCTGCTGCTGGTTTCATGTAGATGTGAATGGATCCACACTTGGGGATTCAGTGTTACCGCTGAAAAGCAGGTCTATCCCTCTGGAAACGCTGTAATGCTGATAGTGATCCCTAATGATGTGGAAGCAGCTGCATGCGGCTCCACGGGAAGCCTGCAAGACAAAGGAATAATATGTTTTTATTGACAAGATGAGAGAGAAATCCCTTAAACCCACTGGTTTTACTCCTCAGCGTGAAAGTCAAAGGCACAAAAGAGAAGCCGCTGATGAAGCTCTGTTTAGGATACTGTACTGAATGCACCATTTCTGCTTTCATCCTGGGAAATATTGTGAATGATGCAGTGCAGACCTGAATATTACATCCAGCTGCTTCAGACATGCACTGGGTCTGTAAAGGTTCTCAGGGATCTTATTCACATTTAAATTTTACTGTCGTATTCATTCTTCATATCGTACTGTAGTATCCCCACGATGCATCGTCCAAATAATCTATAATTCAATGGTGGATTCATTAATTTACTATCCACATGTGTTACTATTGTATTTATGTCATTAAAGCATGGCATGAAAAAAACAAAAACAAATGCAACGGGTCATGCCTGTGGTCCAATAAAATTAGATCCAGGGAATCCAATTCGAGCAACATGGATGTTTCCAAATTATGAGACATGGCCCTCCCAGGAATGTGTGAGGGGATGTGCAATGAATGTGCACGAGATGAAAACGGAAAGCTGTTAGCTCAGGTTGTAAAAACCACAGAACATGAGTTATTCAAATTAATCTTGCTCCTTTTTGAGTCATGAATCTAAATCATGAATGCAGACACAAGACATTCTTTTAGATTCCTTGTGATTTGATATAAATATCTATCATAGAGAAAAGACACAACTCAGAACTACAAAACTTGGCAGGCAACCATTATGTTTTAAAGTTTTCTTCAGTATTAATGTCATTGAATAGTCGTTGTCTAGACATCCATTGGTACATTTCGAACAGGAAATACCAATAACTAAGTTCTACAATTAACAACATGATTATTTCCCAAAAGCAGAACGTAAAACAAAACTAATCGGAACCTGTTTCATGTTTCAGTCCTGAGGCACAGAACGTCTCGGGTGATTCACTTTGTCTGTCAGGGCTCACAGAGCCAGGCCTCGTGGCAACAGACCCGGCTGAAGGTTTATCAGAGATTTATAATAATAACCTGTAGGTAGAATTTGAACTTTAGAACGATATCACAGTGATAATGACTTTACCTTTCCGTGCAGTTGTTGCCCTTGACAGTCTATTTGACTCACCAACACAATGAAATGATTCATTTCTAACTTTGGTTCCTTCTCTCCATGTGTTCACACCAGGCTGTTTTCTCTGTTTAAAGTTGTTTCACCATCAGTGTCAGTGATGGGTGTGATCAGCGGGGCTAAACTCATTTCACATCAGCAAGGTGAAAAAAAAACTCAGTGGATGGTTCATCATTCTTTAAATTATGTTTATGGCTAGTTTGTTTTAATGTAATACTTAAAATAAGACTTGATAAAATAGAACATTGAGTTAATATCTTTTTTCTTTTTTTTTTTGGGCTTACTGCCACTACTGCAGACTTTGTGCGCTCTTTCCTCATATCTCGGCACACTTGAGTACCACTTAACGACAAAACTTTTTGATTCAACATGGTCATTGAGTTGCTCCGCTGATGCTGATCAGTCGGCTGTCCTTGCTAAGCCGACCCAGAAGGTGGAGGAACAACTCTGCCAGGGTCACTGATCCTGTGGCTAGCAACCTAACAAATTGAACGGAACCAGCTTCCCGTCCTTCAACTTCGCCTCAGCTGTAAATAACCAGATTGTCAAAACAGCTTGGCAATCGGCGTGACACGTGGTGACTTAATTTATTACCACACATGTCTGGGGATTGTATAATATTTCTTATCCTCCTGCTGCTGTCCTCAGTGACTGTAGCCTCTTATGCAATCTGATTGTTATCTTGTCCAATGATGAGTAATGTCACACTTTCTGCCAACCTGCGATGTAGGTTTTCAATTAGATCTGATGCATCTTCTCAGTGCAGTACTGTGGGTGAAACTTTCTGCTCTAATAAATCAATACATAACAGAGACGGCCCACTTAGGCCTGTAAAGGGCCCTGAGTCCAGTCCACTATTTCTGGGGATCTTTTCAAGAGGAAACTTGCATAGACAGCTGTCAGGCAAGTATGTGCTTGCTAGCTACACCTAATAACAGCTACAGCAAGGAAATCCAAAACACAATTGTAACAGATACATTTTTAAAGTTTTCTTAAATCTGTGGCTGGACAGGTCATGCAGAGCCAGCTTACCAGAGCATGTTTGAAAATGGCTGCTTCCAGGAAGAAAAAAAAAAAAAAAAAGGAAAGTTTATGGGCTGTAAAAACAAAACAAGTAAAAAAATGCTGCGACGTGCAATGAAAGCTGGCGGGAGGGGGCTGTAGAGTTCTAATCTTGTTTTAGTTTCACATCATGAATAACACATTTCACATTTTTACTAACGTATTTGCTGTTAGACGTGTTAATATTGAAGTAGTGCAGATTTATGACTGTGTTAGTTGATGCAGAAATGGGCCATGAGATAATTATGTTTTGTTTATCAAAGCGAAAAACAAATTATGGTAAGGGATGTTTCTTTCTGGGATCATCCATATGCATTTATTAGTTAACTATCGATTTTGAAGCTGTTGTGGTTTTCCCCTTTAAACTGTAAATATCTCTCTTGCCTGTGACCTTGTCAATATAAAGAAAACCAAATTTCCCCCGGCGATGTGATTTGGATCGTTTAGTCTTGATATTTTGTTCAGACAGATGAAGCTGAAGACTGTTTAGGAAACACATGCTGGGAAGGTTATATTAAGATCCTGCTTGAGCACGGTGCCAGGCTTCAGGAGCACCGTCCAAGCTCCCATTAGTATGCATGTTGAGTTTTTTCCTGCCACCGCAAGAATGGGACACATGCAGATACAGCCAGTGAGGGCAGGTCTGAGCTGAACAGGGACACAGTCGTCTCTAAAAGGCCCTGCCTGTCGTTTTTGAATCGTGCTTTTTACAGGCAAAGCTTATAGTCACATGTAGAAGAGATCATCTGTTAATCATTCAATTTTCACACACACACACACACACGTGTAGATATAGATTTATATATTGCTGATCAAAGTAAGAAAAGGGGGATTTTCCTCCTTATGTCTTTTGTTCCTTAATCCACTTCATCACTTCCTCTTTTCTAACTTTCTTTTTTTTTGCGCTTTGCTTAAATTAATAGCTTTTTTCATTTCTTATTTGCTTCTCTTCTCATAAATGCCCCAGCAGCTACCCTCAAGACACTGAACTGGGTCACCGAGCGGAAAGAAATTGCATCATGTATTAAATATTATATTATATTGATCAGTGCAGCTCCACAATTTTGCTGCCTTCGTTCAAAAATAACCACAAGCTTAACACACAAAATGCCATTAAATAATTGTTTACCCTCTTCAGCAAAGGCTTGTAATTCTGATCGACAACACCTGACTCACATTGAGCAGTGTAATCTGGATTATTATTTTAGCTGTAATTATGTTGTCCTTTGTGAGGCCAGTGAAGTGCTTTGTGCGTCTTGTAAATGCTCAAAATGAAGTGTTGAGAGCCATCAGAAGGTCAGTACAAGGTCTGTGGGTATCATCATCGTCATGCTGGCAGCCAGTACTCCTTTCCTCAACTGTCAAACAATAACAGCATTAGCCTGAAATTGCAGAGCTGAAGTTGCGTCACGTGTCACAGTTGTCCTGCCAGCTTTAAACGACCTGCAATTCAACACTAATGACCCCGTAAATGTCTCAGATGTTAATTCAGTGTCTGCGTGTTTGTCAGGTCTGCAGTCCATCACTTTTATGGCTGCTGTTGTAAATATGCTAATTTACTGTTAACATTCAAGGCGAAGGATAAAGTGTGCAGGAGCGCTGTAAACAAAGCCCAGTTAGGGAGGACAGCAGTGATGACCAAGGTGTCTCCTGTAATTAGACATCCATTTATAGGTTATTGTTGTGATGAGGTTAATGGACAGTGTCCGAAAAATGCAAAGAATTTCTGATCACAGTGTTGAGTCTTATTGCTGTCAGTACAGTTATTTTCTGCACAGCGTTCATGAGTGCAACAAGTCAATTTTCAGATCTGAGAAATATTTTCCATTGACAGTATCAAGTAAGTCTCACTTTTCCACTTTCCTTCCAAAGAACAGAAATGGGTATTCATATTGCAGAGTGTCATTGTGTGGAAGACGCCTTATTAATCAATATGGGATTTGAGGACAGACAGATGGCTCGGCTAGATTTCTTCAACATCCTCGGGTCATTTTATTTTGGAAAGCGCTGTGTTCTCGCTGAAAAACAAGCTGAAGGTCAGAGAGTAACGCCGAGCCAGGGACTTCTGCTCCCACGAACATTTCAGTTGCAAACTGTTAAAGTGAGTGATGCTTGAACGCGATGTGACACAGATGGAGCCCAGAGTGGACATGTTCACCTAAACAAAGACGGTCAGTTGGCAGCACACACAAATCCCCGGCATCCCAAAAATGAAAGCTTTGATTCCTCTGTGAACTCGGGCTTTAAGGAAATATGGAACAAGGTGACCCCTGGTTCTTCTGGATCCTGTTTTAGCAGCTCACGCAGTAACACCACCTCCCACTGCAGAATTGGTAAAACATGTCTCTACCTTAACTGAATCTCAATGAGCTCTGTTTCTTTAAAGTGAACCACTGCAGTATCTCTTTTAACACACCAAAGATTATGTTTACTATATTCTCACTTGTCTAAAACTCTCCTAATATGGCTCCTAATATGTGAAATTGTAAATAAATTATTTTCCTCTGTGTGTCCTTCTGTGTCTTTACTCAACTACAAAAGTAAGAGTCCACTCACTCCCGACAGTAAAAGTTCCTGTCTCTTGACAGCTTATTCAAGCTGGTCGATGGTGACTCACTCTTGAGGAAGAGTGGAAGGGCATGAGTGGGTTTTCTGCTGTTTGCAGGTTGACTTGTGAATACGTGCCAGTGCAAACTGTTGGGCAGTGATTTACTGAACCTCACAGACAGGACCGTTGGTAATATTATGATCTCTTTTGAGAGTTGGTCCTATTTTTATATGCATATGAATCAGATGGCGCTTTTCTCAGGAAAGAAATTATTTACATTTGCATTTCAGACATAGATGCTGACTTTCTGTTGTTAAGACCTAAGCCAGGCTTTTTAGACTTGGTCACTGCTGGACATGACTCCTGAAGGACTTATTTAAAGACTTGAAAGCAAATGAGGTCCATGTATGCTTCAAAAACAGACAGTTCTTGCGGAGCCTGACAACTTTAATATCAGTTGGATATTGTTTTTTTTTGGCTTGTCTTGGACTTTCCCTTTACGAGACGTGACTTGAGAATTTTTTTGCCAGACTTGAAACTTGACTCTGACTTGCCTGAAATACCTCAAGAATTCAAATAACTTCTCTTGGTTGTGTCTGGAAATCACTTGTTACTTGTTTTAAGACCTGAAGACCAGACTTGAAAGTTGACTTGGACTTGTTTCAAATTCCTTTAGATGTCAGACATTTTTTCCACCTCAACTTCACCTTGTGAGGAAACTGAGTTTCTCACAATCAAAAATCCAACTTTCCAGGCTCCATACTAACTTGTTTCAGAGCGATCAGGGTCCTACAAGGTCCCGTTACCTTACTGGCAGCTCAAAGTGAGTGCTTGTTAACAGTGATGTTGACTGTGCTAACTATAGTAACTTTATAGCATCACTTGTATGGAACTAGACAGATTTTCTCTTGAAAGCAGAGCAAAGGACAGCACTTAATCCTTTTCACAGTTGAAAAGATGTTTCCACTCTTTTCCCAGCTTACTTTGAAAAGAGTTTGATTTACCCAGATGATCTGTTGGGGGGGGCATTAGCTGCAGAATCTGAAATTATCCTGGGATAGACCGTTTATCCAAGTGTTTTTTGAGAACACCAAATCTTCCCATATGACTCTCAGTAACAAACCAACAGACTGGTTTCAAATAGCTTGGTTACATGTGGCGTGTCAGGTAAATTTCAGTCTCCCGAAAAAAGTATTTTCTCTTTTTTACAGCGATTTCTTAAGTGTCTCCTTTTCGTGCAGGGAACAATTGGTGTAAGGACATTTCAGTTTTTGTTGGCAGATGGCTGAAGGTGGCTGAAAATGCAGATCTGATGCATTGTTATTTTTCGACTGAGATATATGATGAATACCGCTGCTGTCACCTCATTGACAAACCCGGCCACGAGTGGCCTCTTCTTTGCTGTGTTTTATTTACAGCCATCATCGAATCTCCTTCTGTCGTCGGCGTTAGCATTTCTAAGGTTGCACCAACATTGTCTCCGCGTTCTAAACTGGGATTGTCAGAGGCATAAAGAGATTTCCTGGCTCTCAAAGAGGACGGGTCGATTAAAAATGCACGCGGGAGCTTTTTGTCATTACAGAGCCATCAGTGGTTGGATGCCGGCAATACAATTTCAGATCATGGAAATGAATTAGGCTGAGCTCATTCATTATGGATGCCCAATGGCTTCTTGTTCAGGATGGCCATTGTGTCATTTCTAAATAGATGAAAGGGTAGGCAGGTAGGGTCGCAGATAGCCCGGTAGTGCATTTCAGGATGTTAAACATTTGCTCTGCTGTCTGGCAGAAGCCTTTCAGTTCTTATCTGTGTCTCTCTGGGTCGAGGCCTCGTCTACATTAACGCTGGCTTTTAAAGAATTACATTACGATGCACATTTGAACGAGCTGTGGTGCTTTTTAACTTCTTAGTATCAATTGATGATGCTGTAAAATTATGATGTTTAAAGACTTAAAAAGGTCGGTCTCTTGAAACGCAAAATGGCCAAAAACATGTTGCGTAAAAGCTGCCCTGCAAAATATGAAATGTGATGAAGCTTAGTTGCTTTTTAGCCTACTTAATAAAAAGTATGCTCTAGTTGGGTAACAGAAATTTGTCCTCTGCCCTCGATTTGTGAAAACACAAACACAACATAAGAGCAGTCTCTTTTTGAATGTTACTGTGTGATTCTCAGTGGCCGTTGTGTTGTCAGGTGAGAACTCGGGTTGTTTATTGATTGAAATGAAGCAGCAGTCACCCCGAGCTCTGTTTGTCCTCCAACCATCTCGGCATGCTGATTTTTAAGTCCTTGTTTAACAGTTTGCACTTACAGTTGTTTCTGATTTTTGGTGTCAGTAGGGACAGTGATTAAGTTTGATCTGAGCTCCATCAGTGTCAGAGCTGTCATCCGACGCTTTTGTTTGCTAACGTCCTTCGATCTCGTGTTTATTACCCTGCAACCTGCCTTGCAGTCTTCCAGTCTGTCTGTCGGCTTACTCCAGCATCTCCCCCGCTGCAGAAAGGCAGAGTGACAGGATAAAAGCGGTGCCCTGGTTTTTATTGTCATGCTGCTCCACTGTGGCCACTGAAGCTTCAGGCTCAGTCGTATCGCGGCTTGTTTGTGTCTGTGAAAGGATTCTGTCACCTCGCCCACTCTTCCACTGCCAATTTACATGATGAGCTGAGCTCTTGTGTGTATTTATTTACACTGTCAGACATACAGTAACTGAAGAGGCTGTTTATGACACTGCTGTTCCAAACTGTGACTTTCTTTTTGGTTTATATAGCACATTTATAACAAGATGAAGAGATTTATCAAGATCAAAGTCTATTAATGCTTATTAATAAGTATTAAACATTATTTTTGCACCCTGAAACACATTAACTTGTCTGTTCAAGTTTGAACTTTCAAAGTTTATGAAGACAAACTTTTAAAGCTGCAGCTAAGATCTATTTTCATTATCAATGAATCTGATGACTATTTTGCCAACAAAATAATCAATCTACTGTCACTGTAGCTCTAACCAGTTTGTTTTTTCTTCTTCACAGGTTGTTCTGGTGTTCGCTCTCAGCATTGGAGCCCTCGTGATATACTTCATTGATTCCTCTGAGTAAGTTTCTTTTTTCTTTTCTTTTTTTTCTTTTTTTAACTGTTATTTGTTTGAATGAGAGGTACTTTTATCATTTTCTCAGAATCCAGTGTGAGAAAGTTGCTCTCAGACCAAAATGTTTTCTTTGCCCAAAAGATCAGATCTATTCACGGGAGTGAATCCTCATAGAACTCATAGATGGTCGAAAAATGGATGAACAAAAATTCAGAATTTATCAAAGAGCTCCTTGAATCTCTCCCAAATCCTGCTCTCCTTGTCCTCTGAGTATTTAAGATCAGATTTTACAGTGGCATTCTAAAAAAAAATAATAATAAAAAATACCAGAGTACTCGAGAAAATATTGCCATTTGCTAATTACGCAATTTGTGATATTGCAGTCTAGATCAATCAATAACATCTTGCTAATGAAATGATATTTCTTCAGGTGTAAAGGTTCAGTGAAAAATTGCCTCAGTTTCCAAAGTGTATGATTTAGACTCCTCTCAGCAACCTCAGCCATTAACTGATCACTGCAGTTCACCCTCATAAATCCTCATTTAGCAGAGCTTTAATAACACTGAGTGCTCTGTGCTCTTTATAGTCCAGTTTATGGTATTTGAGAACACCTACATGATGGCTGTTTTTAATTTGCATTTACATTATATATTATGTTCTCTCAGTTAGTCGCCACTTTTATCCAATCCCTTTCAGGGGAAACTGCTCTGAGCTTCGGATGAAGTTTGCTTAATCTCTGTAATGAAAAGATCGAACTGTAAAACAAGCAGGAAAGCAAAGGAACCAAAGTTCCTGGTTGAAACAATGGCTATCACTCATCAAACTGGCCAAAGCGGAAAACCCTTTTAGCTTCATGTGAAACAGTATACCGTTACCACAACATGGTGGTGTTTGGACAGGATGTGTCGTTAAGATGTAGGGCGAAATACAGCAGGATAAAAGCTTTTATCAAGCCCAAAGAGAGTCCCCAATGGGAATAATGTTAAGGCAGAGAGAAGGTCATGTAATCTATTTCGTGGCCCTGGTGGCAGGCATTCAAGTTATTTTTTTATTCCATAAGACAGCATACGGCTAAAGGCTTGACATGCTCTGATGTGGTTTTGTGAGCATGATCTCGTTTCATTATCCGGACAAGCTCAGGTAGAGTTACATCCCTACCAATGCCATCTGTGGCCCCTGATACCTTTGACCTCTCTCCTTAGCCTTTCACACATATGAAATGGCATCGTTAGATGCGCAACGAGGAATGATGCTGAAGAACCCGTTCAATGTCTTATTAATCTTACAAAGCTCTTTGTTCCAGTTTTATTCAGTCTTTTTCAGGTCTTTCTATTATTCAGACGGCAGCTTTTCACTCCCTGACAACCAAAAGCTCAGTACTTAAGGTCAAAAAGCAGCCGGTTATTGCTCTCTTGGAGACTGTAACGGATATAGCCCTTCCTGTAATTAGTCATGTGGGGCTGCAGGGGCTGTTATATGATGGACAGGCTAACCTGGCTGGAAGCAACAAAGTGACATTCCCATTTACCAACTCACTTACATTCATAGTAAAAAGCTGCATAGAGACGACAAAGCCAGTTAGGTAGGAAGTTCTGCTTTGGCAGAGCTTTCGCTGTGTCTTAGCAAGTTCCACATCATTTGTAAGTCGGGATTAACATGGAAAGCGTCACACTGTTCTCTGTTTGATCACCATTAAAGCAGAATTGGGGAATTGAACTTCAACAGCGAGCGTTGAATCAGTTGTGCCAATACTCACACTACTGACGAGTGAAAGTCGCTTCTCAACGTTCAGGCAGACACGTAGTCTTGATTAATTGTATCTTGTGTAATCTTGAACCAGATTTTCATTAATGATACTGTTTCATTCACTTACTTCTTTCACTCCAAGGGGACAGAAAGAATCCCCAAGAAACTAAAAACAACTCAAACGTGCAATAATTGGCTTTTCTGCCCACTTAGAGGTTACTGAAACAATGCTTATGTACACATCCAGCAGTTCCACAGCAACATTATCATCCATTTAGAGTGGGATTTATTACTGAGTTTAAGTCCAACGTTCACCTTCATTTTCCTCTGCTCTTGGTCTGTGTGACACACTGAGGGAAATGTCCGGCACTTAAGCTGCTAAAAGCTCCATTTTGTTGTGTCACCATTGACAGATTTTTGCCACTTGAGAAGCAGCATACCAATCTGTAAAAACAAAATTATTACTTTATAAAGAAAACAGTTGCCGATTTAGAAATGCAACATCATGCAGATAATGTTCACTGTCCTTCAAGCACTGTTTTGGTCTCCACCTACTCTTGAAAAGAAAATATCTGCCGTTAAGCTGCTAGGTGTTACTGTACACTGTCTTCTTTGGCTAACCGCTAACTATGTTCAGCTGCTCTTTATCTTTGAGCAGATGGGGAGTTTTAGAAGAGCACTGCTTGTATTTTGGGGAAAAGTATGAGCCAAAAGGCAAAGCTTGCAAGTTGTGTGATGGTTTTTTCTTCCAATCATTTGATGCATTCTTAGTATCTAAGCAATACTGATTACTTGGACCTTAAAACAAGATTTTTGAACCGCAGACTTCAGGGTAACAAAAAACCCAAGGCTGAAAAACTTTTGAATGATCTGTTTATCCTTAAGGTCATTCTTCACACTCGGTGGATTCAGCTTTTGTTCCAGTATTTGTTCAAGGTTATAAACTCTCACAGGAATCATGTTCACTCCCTCTGACAGCATCACTGGTCAGTCCTATTTAATGTGCGCCTGAATTGAATGAGGAAGAGAGACCAGAGCTACTGTGGACGTGGATGATTTGTGATCCAGAACAGGCTTAGACCTATTCCACACCATACATATTGGAACTCAATTATTTATCACTGCAGGTCTGTCTCTGCTATATGGTCTGTCACCCTGCTATGACAGGGATTTGCCAGGCTGGCATGTCATTACCGTGAATGAGGACAGATTCTATCTGACATGCACAGACTATTTTTGCAGGTGCCAAAGAGAAGGCTGATTCTTTTCCCCTTTCTTGTTGTTGTAGCTCCTCAGAAAAATAAAGTTATGCAAATGTAGAGAAGCTGAATCTAATCATTGAATGAAAGTCTCAATTGCAGTTGAAGAATCGTAAAGGGAGCATAATGCAAAGCTTATTTTGAGCCTCATATAATTCACAACAGATAAAGATTTGTATGATTTTTAAAGGTTTTTCCTTTTTGATTTAACAGTTTAAGGTTGAAAAAATATAATTACGAATAGTTATTCTATTTGTGCATGCAAATACAGCAGAAGGACCAAAGGAACTAAACTATTTTATTATATTTTGGGCCTTTTTCGTAGGAAGTGTGTGTATATTGTGTGTATATAACTAAAAATATTCACATATTCTCAAATTCTCAAATTCCCAATTCCCAGATTCTACACATGTAACTGATAAACTGTCAAATCCCTGCATCTCCACGGGAGACATGAATCATTTTGTTTCCTTCAGTAAGTTATGCTCAGTGTATTCACCAGTGGTGCTCTGTTCTGACCATATTTTACCAAAATGCAGAGGAAAAGTAACTCCACCTTACGCTCAGCGATTCTAGCATACTGAGGATTTCTATAAATACCGGCTTGATTAAACTGAGGACGTGTGAAGCCTCCTGCCTCATCACAGGGCCGAGCTCCTCAACATCACCGAGAAGATCGACTGGGTCAGTGCTGTGCATCAGATCACTTCAAAATAATCCTGAGGTTTTTTAATGTCACCTCATGGACAGTATTTTATCAAAGGGAGTTTATTCTTTTTTTTTTTTTTTTTTTTTTTTATGT
Organism: Remorina albescens; assembly: GCA_034769265.1. Lineage (NCBI taxonomy): Eukaryota > Metazoa > Chordata > Actinopteri > Carangiformes > Echeneidae > Remorina > Remorina albescens. Next base: position 6,594,640 of record CM068480.1, read on the forward strand.
AACAAAAGCAATTTGCTTTAATCCGAGTGGTATTAAACTGCACAGGGGGGATTGAAGCCATCGGGTGGTATCCTGCAGTTTGAGGAGTGACACTGAAGCATGAAAACTGATATGTGAGAGGGATTTACTTGACACTAACTTGCTGCAGAGGTGTATAGATGGTAGATGTGGAATAAAATGCTGCATGAGTCACAGTGACCTGTGGATCCCAAACCTATTCATCCTGTAAGAAGGAGAGCAAAAAGACACAGTATCTTTGTGCTCCCTTGTCTCAAAAGTTATACATGTCCATAGACCTTTTTTTTTTTTTTTTTTTTTTTTAAATCAGTATTAATTTATGGTTTCATCTAAAGTATCCAATAAAATAAAAAAACATAAAAAACCTGATTTGAACTGTATGTTTTGTCTGACCAATAATCCAAAACCAAACAAAAACTGTAAACTCTCTAATCTCCAAACCTGGAACTAATGATTTTTTTTTTTTTTTTTAAGCAACTTTTCCAACGAATCAAATATTAAAGTTGTTTGATTTCATCGACTAATCCGTCACCACTAACACAATTAATCTTTCACTGTTTCCATCATAAAAAGCTTACGTTGTATTTGAATTCATGTGAATGATTCATTATAATAGAAATCTCTTCTACACTGACGTCAGTAACTCTCCTTCTCCAGCACTTTAAGTTTTGAATGTGTGATTGATATTTTGGGAGGTTACTTTGTAGCTTCCTGGTCATGAATTTTAGTAAACGATCAAACTAACCTATTATATTCACATTTACATGGTTAATTATTTCTCTTTATTTGAATTCTTAGTGCCAGATACAAGCTTTTTGAGGGTGAGACTTCACTACATTGCTAGCATTTGCTTTGGCTGCCTGATTTCATAAAAGAAGACGTGAACCCTGCATGCATTTAACCCTTAAAATACTGCCTTGGCTCTGCATTTCCATCATGTTTGACTTAACATGGACCTGAAATGTCTGTCTGTGAAATGGGAAATGCAGGCCTGAAAAGAAAACGACACCGTTTTCGCGATGTTATCGTGCACTTTCAGAAAACGATATATTCCTCAGGCAGATTGTCTTGCGGTTATTTAAGGGTTAAACAGGTATCTCGACAGGTTATTGCTTGTGTGACAATAAATGCATGTCCTTTCTCAACAGAAAAACCATTGGAAACATCGACTATTGCACTTTCTTTTTGAACACTATGTTCCTCTTCTTTTGGGAATCTTAAAAATGCATTTTCAGGAAGAAGAATGCATCTTTTTGTGCTTTTTAACGAAATACTGTTGTGAAATATCCATTTTTATCAAAGACATTTCTTCACTTCGCTGTCAGTTCTTGCCGTCGGACATTGACATACTTTGTTTCTGTCTCTAATAGTCCTATCGAGTCCTGTCAGAACTTCTACCAGGACTTCACGCTGCAGATCGACATGGCATTCAACGTGTTTTTCCTGCTGTACTTCGGCCTCCGTGTAAGTAAAAAGTAAGTTGCTGATTTGCGAACCTGACCGCTGCAGCACTCATCTTCAACTCTTCATTCCTGCAGTTTATTGCTGCCAACGACAAGCTGTGGTTCTGGCTGGAGGTGAACTCGGTGGTGGACTTCTTCACCGTTCCTCCGGTGTTTGTATCGGTCTACCTGAACAGGAGCTGGCTCGGTAAGGATGCTCACACTGCTCAGACAGGCTGGTTGAACTAACTTGTATTTCCCAGCTGCCCACTGTGCCACCCAGTGGATCCTCTGTGTCTAACAGCCAGGCAATCTGGGCATTTCACAAAAGCTGCCAAAAAAAGAGGAAACTTTTTGGGGTATTTTCAGGTCATGTACTCGGGCACACCAACAATATTAGCCATATAAGTTTGATAATTTTGTCATGAGGTCAAAGTTGTGTTGGGATCTTGCATGTTATGCATGAAAATTTTGAATGATCCTCACTGTTACTGTGGCATCAGACTGAAATCTCTGCTACAGCACAGCATGAAAACAGAAAAGCATGGTGACTCAAAAGCTTTCTGAGCTTTTCCTCCTGAAACTTATGCTTGTGTGCATGACAGTAGTATCAAATTGTATGGCTGTCGAGGGTGTGCCATTGAAACGAGCCAAAGAAGGTTGGAGTGGAAATGGTTGTGTGTTTTGGGAAGTTGACCGTGCAGCAGGTGTCGTTCACATGCCCTTCACCTTACCTGCAGTAACACAAATGAAATTATACTCCGTACAGAAGTACGCAAATGGATTCAAAAAAAAAAAAAAAAAAAGGTAATAGGCTTTGTTGGGAGCTTGAGTGCTAGAATAGAAGTCAATCTGCTAAATGTGTGAAGCTCATCACTTGGAGAGGTCTGTGAGGAATTTCAGGATTAAAGGGGATCTCTTTTTTTTTTTTTCTTCATCTTTCTTCTTCATCACACATTTTTACAGACGATTTTTCTTCGCCTGTCAGCTCAGGAACAAATTTGCTGTGTGGCCAACACCAGCACCGCTCCAAGCAATGAACACACTCTACTTTGGAGCCAAAGTGACAGCTTGATCAGTACTGTTGCATAACGTGCCTGTGTGTTTCCTCTGTGGTGATGTGCTGTGGCGTGAAAACACGGAAGTGGAGGTTGCTGGTGCCATCTTGTGGAAACCACAGAAAATTGCTACCATTTTCTCACCTCCAAAATTATTGTTAGTGTTACAACAAACAGTTAGTCATCACCGTAGTTGTCTGGTATTTGGTGCAAAGATTATTTTTGCATCAGTAAACTGGCTAGTGCTCCACTAGAGAACTAATGTTGCTTTGCTTCTTTTCTCTCCCCTCCTGTTCCCTTTTTCACTTTATACTACAGATTTGATATATTAATGTAAAAGAGTCAGCCAATATTTAGTGTAAGATGGTTGAGGAACAGAGACGGGCAGTATTTTAAAATGTTTTTTATTGTTTCTTTAACCTAAAATTGATTATTGGACAACATCTACACAGATGACGACAGTTTGAATTGACCATTACAAAATAATAAAAACTAGAATGATATACAACATTTGAAGTAAGGGTCAAGAGATTCAAGAGTCTTTTATTGGCGCTCAATATGTTTGCCATGAAGCATGAAATTAAGATCCACAGAATAATTAAAGTAAATAAATCAAGCTTAGGGTAAGTTAAGGGAACAGGAGAAATATAGCTGGCCTTAGTTTTTGCTGTTATATATATATGACACAGGAAGGAGTTGACCTGCCCATCGGTTGTTTTAGATGTAATCTGTGAGATAGTTTTTTTTTTTTATCCTGGCATTAGTTATAGTGCTAACCAATGATGAGAATCTGTTGTTACCTCACCCATCCTGTTGTTGTGTTGGTGTTGCTCTTTGTGGTATCCGCTCAGCAGAGCAGGACTCTCACTGCTCATTTGAACTGAACTGTCCGTCTATATATTCTCTTTCACAACATCCACAATATCCTTTCCTGTCGCAGAGCAGCCAAGCTAACAGTTTGTGGACTGAATTTAGATTTAGATCACTCTCCTATTAATATGTATCAATGATCAAATGAAATCCATTTAGATGCTTCAGCTGGGTGTTTTTCATGTTGTTATTGAATCGAGACAATGATGGTAAAAGAACATGATGCGATTTTTAGAGAAGATTCTCGTAACAGTTGGAGATGTTGGATTAATGGTGTCTAATTCAGTGTTTGGTTAAGCTGAAGGTAGACAGGTGATGAAGTCTGAACCAGCTCAGCAGCGTCTGCTTGCAGCTGTCAAACTAGCTCCTCTGATCAGTCCTCCATATTTCACATGGTACTCAGCCAGGCTGCTGATCTGCCAATCCTGCTGTCCGAACATTTTGACACAAATGCACACTCACACTTTTAGTCTTAAACTGTCCACTGAAACAAAATGTTCTAAAAAGCAAACACTCTGAGGTTGAGATTCCTAACTTGGGTGTCAGGACCTCTAAAGGTATGAAGCATCATAGGCGGATTAATGGATTATGATGCTTTTATGTTAGCGGGCTTTGAGTTTCCTTATGTTATGTCCTTAGGGATGTGAGTTGATAAAGACTTGGTGTTTGTGTTTGTGTTTGCGTTGAGTTTTTGCGTTGTTGAAGCTTAATTTTAACCTGAAAAAATATTCAAGCAAATTGATCCAATAATAATTAAAAAATGTGAAAAAATTCTTAACAGACGAACACACTTTTCATAGTTTCATCTGGCCTATCATGTTCCTTTCAGTATTATTAGGATGGAATTACAATGTTCACTAACTTTCCTACCTGTCAGGTGTTTGTCGTTAATTATTGGTGACCTAAAGGTTTGAAGAAATAAAGCTTTAATATTATTTAACACAATTCATTCATACTTTTTTTTTTTTTTTTTTCCCTAGTTGTTGCTTTTGTCTTTGGAAACATTTGTGCCTCTAAATATGTTGAAATGAAACAGCAGTGGAAGAAAAAGCGATATTTGAACATTTACATCAACGTTTGACATGAAATTTCAAGCTTTTAAATGGAAACCACTTCTCTGAAGAATATATATACCCGTCTTTATTTGTATGGAAAAGATGGAAATTGGATGCAGCACATTACTGAGAACAACAGTGATACTTTTCAAGTTTTAATTCACATTTGAAATTGAATGGACTTTGCAGATTTAGTCAGTCAGCTGATGTGTGTTTTGTTTTGTTTTTTCCCCCTCTTTGTGGTGACATTTGTGCTGCTGCTTTTAACGTCAACTACAATAGCAGTTATTACATCAGCTGTGATTAATTTAAGGATTATTGTGGAATCACTAAATCCACAGAAAAACACAATGACTGCCAAAGCCTCTCATTTGTGCATACGCAGCTTTCCTAGCCGTCCTAATGACTTTGTTTTCTGCAATAAACGCTGGACAAAGATACACACTGTTCTTGCCTAAGATTAGAGAATGAAATTTGGTTTGACAACATCAGTGGAAGGGCAGTTGTGGGGTTGCAGAGATGGGATGTAGGTTACATGGTGAAGCCAGCTGATGGACAGACTCGCTGCCTGGCCTCTTCCTTTCTCCTGATGAATCCTAAAGGAGCTTACACTCTAATATCCTGATGGGAAAAGGGTTTGCTTTAAGCTCACTGAATGCGCCTGATCACCACCAGGATGCCATGAAAGTTCGAGATAACTCAGATGAGAATGGTGCTTCAAAAAAGAGCTGCGTCCGACGCCAACTTGTTGGATCAAAGTACCAGGGAAGTGCCTGATTTTTTTTTTTTTTTTTATTAATTTTTTTCCCCTCTTCCTTTTTCTTGGAGCAGGAGGTTCTCTGTTTTCTTACGTTGTGCGTTAAAGTGGATGCAGAACATTGAAGACAGGAATGTGAAGCACTGTTCTTGGAAACTTGCAAATTGTGAAAGTTATTTCCAGACATGATTCCCACTAAGATGTTAGTGTACAGGGGGACCGATGGAGGCACACACTCTCAGACACTTTCTAACACAAGGAGACGCAAGAAATCAACCGGGGAGCTCTTCCAGAAGGGCTACAGGGTCAGGATGGGCCACGGGCAGGTCAGCGACAAAGAGGACCAAGAGAGCTTCTGTTACAGCCTCAGTGGTTGCTTCCACGTAATCTCCTACTGGGGTAAGACCTGCAGGACGCGGGAAGAAGGGAAAGCTCCACTAAAGCTGAAGCACTGGCATGTCCGAGACTCTTTGGACTCTGTGTGTCAGCTGGAGCAGGTTCAGGTTCAGGATTTTTCTGTATTATGCTCCCCACCTGGCAGTGGCCGCTTGAGAATGAAATGAAAAATGAGCTTTGGCAAGACGTGCCACGGTCCACGTCATTTTCTAAAAGATTATTTATTTATATATTGTTTGTAGCTGAATGAGTGCCTTCATTTGGGTCGTTTGGCGCTTGCACAAATCTATTCCAGCTGGGAAATTCGTCTGCCTGATAGATGCATGTGGAGATGGGTTTGATTTGATCGCTCCCTCTTGGCTGAGGTGGCTTTTAATTGTTTATGCAGCACCAGTACTGCAGTGGATACAGCTTCTTTTCAAAATGAGCCTGAGTTATTAATCATTTGGCTTTTCAGGTTCCTTTAAGCAGGGAGTTTACTGCAATGCACCTCAACTATTTAACATAAACAAGAAAATGTGTGTTGCTGTTGCCTAATCTGACACTTCTGTAAGAGCGGGCGATTTGTATGTTGTTCGTCTGAGCTTTTTGGGCAGAAATGCTACTAAACTGTTGATAATAATGGTGTGATTTAAATATGGATGCAGCCTAACTGATGCTATGATGCAGTCCGTCAGTAATCATGTACGGGAGCTCAGGATCAAGTTGTCACTGCTGATTTTGCCGTCCTTGAACTCTTGGCAACAGCCTCCATTTTTTTTCCCCACCCATAAATACCCTCAAATGCAGGATTTGACGTCACATCTGTTTACTCATTTAATTTGTCATGACAGCGTCCACCTGTCTCTACTCTAATCCAGGTTTTGAATTCTTCCACGTTCAGAATGAAACATGTATCAGGTAGATGCAGGCGCTCTGTGAGGCTCCTGAGACTAAAACAGAGCTTTATGAGTTGATGAAGAGATACCTGGGATCTAGACCTTCTTTTCATTTTTCTTCCCACCACATATTCCAAAAATATTCTTATATGATACAGCTCAGTGCTGCTTGTTCAGTTGGAGTAAATTTTTTTTCTATCAATATGAATCCAATGAAGCTGATAAACATGGATGAGGGTATGAAAGGTATGATGCTCTTGTTACACTGCAGTCGAATGTTGTTGATGTCTGAATTTTTCATGTGTGGTAATTTCTTATGGTCTTTTTCTCCCTCGTAGGCTTGAGGTTTTTAAGGGCCTTAAGGTTGATACAGTTCTCAGAAATTTTACAGTTTTTGAATATACTAAAGACAAGGTAAGTGAATGGACATTTTCATCTCACTTCATGTTTTTGTCATGTTTGTTGCAGTGTCAAATTTTTCATTCATTTTGTCAACCTAAGCATGGACATGGCACAGTTTTAATTCAAACTGAGCTTTATTAGTCGTGTTTTGCTTGATTCAACATGAACTACAGCATGCGTGCCTAAATTTGATGAGGTGTCGATGACCGGCAAGTTTAAAGTTTATTTCTGAGTACTGCAGACTGTACAGTAACTGTGCAATTGTTCTGTATAAAACGAGTCATGTCCTCACTGCTTCAAATTAAATCTTTTTGCACAGATGTCAGGAAGAGCTTATGGTGCAAAAAAAAAAAAAAAAAGCTTTAGAATAATCTCCTCAGTCATTCACTCAGATGGTGAATGAAGGTAGAGACAGGACACACATGGAGGAGAGGACAGAGGTCACGATGAGACTTGGTCCATAATACAGAATATTGTATTATTTTACAAACCTCAGACACAAAAATACTGAATACACAGGAAGGCGGAGGACACATGTCATGTGGTTTCAGAAATATACAGGAACTGTTCAGTTCAGTTCCAGGATTACATAATTAAGAACACGTCAATGCAGCAGCTTACTGTTTTGTGTTGCATGTAAGTTCACATTGAGACACCAAGTAGGTCAGAATGATTTCTGTTTGTAATTGCAGAGGTCTGACTGTTAAATGTTGGGTTTTGGTCAAAGTGAAGGAACAGTTTTCTTTTGATATTGTAATAAACAAACCGAAATAACTAATAAATCAACGCTGTTGTCTGGCTCTTGTTTTCCTGAACAGTAACTCTATAAAGCTGGTGAACCTGTGTTCAATTTTCATAAGCACATGGCTAACTGCTGCGGGCTTCATTCATTTGGTAAGTGGATGTGAGGGCAGGTAAATTCGGCCGTTTCCATTGTGGAAAAAGATAAAAAATGCTTTTTTTTTTTTTGTTTTTGTATAAATCTCAACCTCTGTTCCAGGTGGAAAATTCAGGGGATCCTTGGGAAAACTTCCAGAATTCCCAGGCTCTTTCTTACTGGGAATGTGTCTACTTACTCATGGTCACTATGTCCACTGTTGGCTACGGAGATGTTTATGCAAAAACCACCCTGGGTCGCCTGTTTATGGTCTTCTTCATCCTTGGTGGTTTGGTAAAAATCCCTCTCATTTCTTACTCCTGCTTAAAATCCTCCATGCAACCAATCATCACACTCCACCAGGTGGCTGTCTGATCAGGACGTCCTCCACCTGTTGTTTGCACTGAGGTGTTTTTGTGGGTCACCAATTCACCACAGTATGTTGTCTGTCATGAAATGTAGGAGTTCAGGTACAATGCTGAAGATTTGTTTAGTTGCATATTAGTTTGAAATGACATGTAGAGTATTTGCATCTGTTATTAAATGTAAAGTGAGTACTGCGGTTTCAGGTGGCTCCACCCCCCCCCCCCCCCCTTTTCCAACAAACACAATGATAAAAGGATGATTTATGACAGCCCTGCTTCATGGATTTAGCAACATTACTATATCTCAATCAACAAATATTTCAAATGTTGATTGTTAATGCATCAACAGGACATGGAAGGATGATAAGGCAATACTGAAATAAATTAAAGCGAAAATATCCTTTCTGAGATTTACTGCAGACCTAAGCGTTGTCATAAACCATTATTCAGAGGAGAATTAAGCAGCAGGGAGCCAAAACTGTAAAAGAGCTGAGTACAAAAGTGACATTTTGCCAAAATGAAGTTTTATATTCAATGTCATCGATCAAAATAAAAATGATTACGTTGAGGAAAAAGGACAGAGGTAATACCATAAGACAACACACTGTCAGTACAAAGTCATGTTGTGCAGCCAGACAATATTATTTCAGTCTCTGTGTGAGGAAATGATTATAAAGAGTATTTCCGTCTGATGGTAAACTGTTGAATGTAGATGGGAAAACTGATGTCAACAGCACATAAAACTATCAGCACAGATCAACCGCAAAAGGATTTGCAAGATGCTTTACATGTTTTATTTTCTTGTAGTCTGTTTTTCCAGCTTCGATGGAATATCCTCTGAATGAACTAGCTCAGGAGAAGCACAACTTTTGTCAATAAATAGGCAAACAGGGAAGCAGCTGTAAACAGCAGCACTTAATGTTGTTTTTATAATAAATGTTTTATTTAAAGTTTAATTCTGAATATTAATCCAATATTATGTTTTCTATCACAAACTTTTCACTCCTATCTTATAAGCCCAAGTCATTTGAAATTCAGAGGAAATGTTTGCCAGCCGTTTAGCTGTGCTCTGTAAATCAACCTGACTTGTGTTTGTTGGTCGAAACATGGCACATAAGGCTTTCTCTTGATTTTTACTATTTATTTTCTGTCACAGATCGACATACCACTCATCAGCTGTCATTGCTCTCCTTTAGTCTTCCAGTATCCGTAAATATCGGCCTTAAAATTTCCTTCTTCATTCTCACACGTTTTCTCAATATTTTGAATGTAACTGTGATAAGACTTCCGGCTACATTCAGACAATAACGACTAACCTCAATGAACTGCACCCTCTTTATTTTCTTTCTCCTTTTTTCTGTTATGATGAATAAATATTAATTTGACTCCTGCACGTGCAGTACATCCTCTTTCAGACTTTACCGATTTCTTTAAAAAGTAGAGGACCTGCTCTCCTTTGCCTGTCTTTTTTTTTAGTCTCTTCTGTCTTCTATCTTCTCCTTAGGCCATGTTTGCGAGCTACGTCCCTGAAATCATAGAGTTAATAGGAAACCGCAAGAAATATGGTGGTTCCTATAGTGCGGTTAATGGGAGAAAGTAAGTATTCAAGGGGGCTCTACTGCCTCCACCGCAGTAGAACCTTCTCTGCATGCCCTTTTCTTTTTCTTTTTCATGCATGTAGGCCATGTTTGCTCGCTACGTGCCAGAAATTGCTGCTCTCATCCTTAATCGGAAGAAATATGGAGGGAGTTATAACTCGACCAGAGGCAGAAAGTAAGTCAAACAAATGAAAAAACAGCAACCTTTTAATGGTGTGGTATTGTGTGACTTGTGTCCCTCTCATAAAGAGGTGACACACTCTGATTTCTTCTTTAAATGGACATCTTGGAACATCATTTAAGATGTAATGATCCCAATTAGCACTGAAGTCACACTGTGACTGAAGAACTTGGCCATGATTAATGTGTAGAGTTGATTGTACCGTGCTGCTGCTGCTTTCATGTGTGCAAGCTCTGTTGTCATCGCTTGTCATGAATCAATGTTTGCTTTTACACTGCAAAAACACTTCCACAAACTGTCTTAGCAAGTCCTTTTAGTCTATTACCGAGTCCTGGAGTCTTATTTGTTGAAAACAGGTGAAAAAAATCTGTCCTTATTTGATTTGTTAATCTGTATCCCACAACGATGTGTTTTAAACATTTTCCGAAAGAAATTTCAGCATCTTGAAGAAAAATTACATTATCCAAAATTATGCAAATAAGTTCTTTTCTCTTTTAAAATGTCTGTTTTTTTTTTTTTTCATGTGTTTTCTGTAAAAGGACTTTAAGAGCTCAAAAATGGACAAAAATGACTTGATGAGGCATTTTTGCAGTGCAGTCCTGTTTATGTATTACTGTCATGCTTTAAGGAATGTAAGATTTTCTCACTGTCACATGAATTGTGATTGTCAGTCCAATGGCCACTAATTAAAGAAAACAATGGTTGGCCACGCACCATTCACTCTACTCTGATTTATAAACCTACTTTTCTTTTCATCAGGATTGTAGGTCAGCTTTCAGAAGACACTTTCCAAAAAAACTGTTGATACACGAGGGTAGAGTCAGGTGAAAAGTAGACGATTAACCTTTTAATAAATACAAAAAGGGCATAAAACAACAAATCCCGCTAGTTCACACACAAAGTTTTTAAAATCTTTACCTTATTGTGATACAGTGAGAGGAAATCCTACATGGTTTGTTTTTTTTGTGTGCGCGTGTGTGTGTCTTACTCTTAATTACGCTGCGTATTGTCAATGTACATCTGTGTCTTTTTTTGTTTGTAAAAGTGTTTTCACTCATTCACACAGTCTTATTTTGTCCTCTATTCACAACCATCCAACACTTAAACCTCTATCATAAAAATGTTTTTAAATAACACAAAATGAAAAGAAGTACATTCATAATCAGAGAAAAACTCATTCAGTTCACACACCTAAGATGGAAAGATGCCTCAGTTTGTGTACACACGTTTTCTTGGAGAGTAATAATTTATTCGTTCTTTTAAAAATAATAGACATCACTATTTAACTTTTAGTCAGCAATAAAAGACAAATCAGCTCAAGCATGGCCATTCAGACATTTTATATCTCATACATCCAGTCATTGCTTCATGTTGATTTTTCTCAATTTTTGGTTTTTCTGTGCAAGAAAAACTTCTTTTCTCTGCTCTGCTATTTTCCACGCTTTGCTTATGAGCATTCCTGGCCTTTATCTTCAGTCTGACCTACACCCTCAGGACTAAATCAGATTTCCAGTTGAAGGGGAGAGTTTGACACTTTGGGACACATACTTGTTTACTTTATTGCCAAAAGGAGGCGGGAGGAGAGAGAAGATCAATTTGTCTATGTGTTGATTATGAAGCTAAAACCAGAGATACAACCAGAAAACCACAACTTGAATTGTTAACTTCATAGATAAAGTAAATTGTACTTAACAGACAGACACGAGTGTGACATTGATCTTCTCGGCAAGAAAACAAATAAGTACATTTCCTAAAATGTAAAACTATTCCTTTAACATATTCACCCGTCAGTGACGTGAGCTCATGTCTCAGGCTCTGCAGCTGTTTCTAAAGATAGTCAGATTATTGATGCCTCTAAATAAAATATGGCCGATTGTAGCATGCGTTTGTCACTTGTAGACGATCTAGTTGTTGAAGTCTTATTTGGTTTGGGAAAAGTTTTCTTAAACCAAATCTTTGTGTCTTTTTTTTGGTCTATTTTGTAAAAAACAACAAACAACAATTAGAGCCATTAAGTTATTCTTGTACTTTTTTAATTGCATTTAAAATGAAGGTATAAGTATGTTTAATGTCTCTGACTTTAATTCCACAATAGGACATAATTATTAGCTTCATGAAATTTGTATTTCCTTCTGTCTTCTTCTTGCTGTCCTCACTTGTTGTCTTTACCACCATAACTGTCATAGATGGAACACATGAGCAGAACGAGTTGTGCAAAAATAACGATGATTCTGATGCATTTATTTTAGATTAAAGCCACGAAGAAACACTGCAGTACAGTGAGATTTCCAGCTGTGGTCCTGCTTACCTAGCAGTCCTTCCAGACCTCTGAGTAAACACTCAAATCACTTTCTAAATAGTTAAAAAGTAAAGATATAATAAAAATAGATAGGACTAAATCTAAACTGGGTTCCTTACATAAAGGGTCCGTGATATGTGGGAATGGAGACATACTGTGCTGATTTCATAATCTGCGTCTAAGTAAACTCTGATCCTTTTTAATCTGATACTGAAATCCACAGTGCTCTCTGACCTACTCACTCAGTGTTCACTCATCACAGCAGGAACATCAAACATCCCTCCTGTAACATAGCTTTCATGACTTCTTTTTCCCCATACAGATTTTGGATCACCTGAATACAGCAGTACTGATAACCTGTCATTCCCATCACATTCCTCTCATCATTGCGATTTGAGGACAAAGATGACATTTTTGAACCTTTTTGTGTTTGTGTGTGTCTTATTGTTGACTTACTGTTTTTTTTTTTTAATCTCAGCTGCATTTTAGTTTCATTATTGTTCATTTTTCCAGGCACATCGTGGTCTGTGGTCATATAACACTTGAGAGTGTGTCCAACTTTCTAAAAGACTTCCTACACAAGGACAGGGATGATGTCAATGTAGAAATAGTTTTTCTCCATAAGTAAGTACATTTTTTATTTATTTTTTTTTAAACTTGTGATCCTGAAAAAAAAAAAAACCAAAACTGATTTCATGGCAAAAATTAAAAGTCATAACTTCACAGGAGATGAGAAAGTGCTTCTCTTTTTCTCTCAGTATTTCCCCTAATCTTGAGCTGGAAGCCTTATTCAAGCGCCACTTCACCCAGGTGGAGTTTTACCAGGGGTCTGTCCTGAACCCCCACGACCTGGCCAGAGTCAAGGTAGGTAACAGAAAAAACCTCGTCCTCTGAGGCGGAGGGGTGCCATTTTAACATCTCTGTCTTTCATTTGTTGTCTGATATTGATTTGGATAATTTCGTGTTTTCTGAATGTGACCTTGTCTTCAGATTGAATCAGCTGATGCCTGTTTGATCTTAGCCAACAAATACTGCGCTGACCCTGATGCTGAGGATGCATCCAACATCATGAGGTGATTTATTATTAATGTACCTTTTCCAAATTGACATAACTTCTCATGATGTCATATGATATAGGGGTTTTACAACTTTTACAACTAATATCGAACATCAGAGTGAAAATGGGATGTCAGTAAGTTTGACTGTTGGATGATTGTTGGAAAGTTTTCCTGAGACTGCTGATCTCCTGGGATTTTCATATGAAACTCTGGAGTTCGGCATTTGGTGCTGAAAACAAAAAAAACACTCAGTTAGCAGCAGTTGGGTTGATGGGAACACCTTGTAGATGAGAGATCAGAGGAGAAAGGTCCGGCTGAATGGACCCACCAGAAAAAAGCTCCGTGGTCCCCACCCACAGTAAATATCTGTAATCAGTGCAGCTTGGTGGTGATGGAGATGAGGAGGGGGGGTTCTTAGCCTCTTCATAATAACGATTCATGGTTTGAACTCTGCAGCCTCTCTGAGTATGGATGCTGACCATGTGCATCCCTTTATGGCCATTAAGTTTACCTTGCTATCTTCTAAAGGCTACTTTCAGCGTTATAATGCACAAAGGCACAAAGCAAAAGTCATCTCAGACTGGAACTGTGAGTTCAGTGGACCTGAGTGTCCGGCTCGGGTCACTGCAGGTTTGCAGCAGAAATGATGTGATGCTTGTGTTAATATTATTGAAACTTCAAAAAAATAATAATAATAATAATTGAAAAATGCAGCTTGCACACACAGTATGTTAATTAATTATTATACACAGTATTAAATGTTAGTAATTGCTCTAACCTCATAAAGTGAATGCTGGTGTTTCTCGGCACCATCAGAGTTCTGGTGATAATTTCACTTCTGGAAAATGATCAAGAGCTCAGAGAGGCAGCATGAATCACTACAACAAACAACTATTTTCCTGCATTAAAAGGACAACACACTGTTTTAAACAGTCTCACTTCTCTGGACATAAACTTCCAGCTGCCACGCTGTAAACTGTAAACTTTAATTTGAAGATACATTTTTGGAGGAGCGAGCGAGTTCTTATGTGTATGAACGACATAAACATGCCCAGGAAAAGTACACATGGACACATAAAAAGGAAAAAGTTTTGTGTGCACTGAGTTTGTGTTGTCTCTTTTGTCATTCATCAGGGTTATATCTATCAAGAACTACCATCCAAAGATCAGAATAATCACTCAGATGTTGCAGTACCACAATAAGGTTTGTATATTCAGTCATTTCCATTGTTATCGCTGTAGTTTAGCATTCAGTCATGTAAAACACGTGCCCTTAATGAGTGTTTTGTACATTTTGTAGTTTGGTAAGGAGCATGCACCATATAATCTAACATTTGCCCCCCCCCCACCTCAGGCCCATCTTTTAAACATCCCGAGCTGGAACTGGAAGGAAGGAGATGATGCCATTTGCCTAGCGGAGCTGAAGCTCGGCTTCATCGCCCAGAGCTGCCTGGCTCAGGGCCTCTCCACCATGCTAGCCAACCTTTTCTCTATGAGGTCCTTCATCAAGGTAACCACAGCTCACATCCATCCATCTGTGCTCACTGGATTAAGTTCAAAGTAGAGTTGGTTATAGAAATTGAAAAACGATTGTGCCACATGAGGCTGATACACAGCGCCTGATGAGTGAGTCGGGGCGAACGCGTCGGGAAATAAATTCGACTGGAAGAGGTTGATTTGTAACGGTTGAAGTTTGTCTTCTGTTTGTCACAGATTGAGGAGGACACGTGGCAGAAGTATTACCTGGAGGGAGTAGCTAATGAGATGTACACGGAGTACCTGTCGAGTGCCTTCGTCGGCTTGTCTTTCCCTGTAATTTGCGAGTAAGCATTGTCCTTTTTACTGTTCTGCTGCTCAACTTTTTTGGTTTCCTGGATGCAAAAATTTAAGCTTTCCTGTTCTAAGTGTTGATCTTTTCAGCATGTTTTAATGGTGGATTAATAAAGGCACATCTTCACTCTTTAATGTCAAATGGATATCTAATTAAATGACATTAATCCAGCACCTATTCATGTTTTCTGGCATGTACACACCTACAGTAGATTTGTGAATCTTTTTAATAACTTACAATATAATGTAAATCTATATAAAGATAACATGTTAACCCTCATATTACAAGTGTATACACAAGTTGCACTCCACTGTGGTGACAGTTTTATTTTTAATGTTTCATTATTTGATTTATCCTAATATATTATTTGCATTTGTTGGATTAGATTGAGACTTCAGGTTAAATATCTCTGCTAATTAGAGGGATGGCTGTATTAAAAACAACATCCAGCGGGTTTTTTTTTAGGGTAAAATGATTTTTTTTAAAGGAGGTGCTTAGCCACAAAAATCCAAATTAGACTTCAGTCATGCATGAGGTCTAATTATGTTGTTGCTGTCTTTTGCAGACTCTGCTATGTGAAGCTAAAGCTACTACTTATAGCTATAGAGCACAAGTCTGACCAAAGGGAAAGCAGGTAAGTGTTGTGCTCGTAGTGGGTCGTTAGCAGTCATTAAAATTAATAGATGTAAAACTTTAACAGTCAGGTGTGTTAGCTGTCACTATTTGCTTTCAATAACAAAGCTACTTTCAATCAGCGTCTGTGTTTGGCTGCAAACACAAGGCACTTTACAAATTATGCTAAATGAACGTCAAAATGAGTTTGTTCACAGACATAACGAGGCTTTCTGATTACATCCTGACAAATTAATGCAGGAGGTGGCGGTTGGTTTCTTTAAATAGAGCTGTAGCTTTGTCTTAGTCTTTTCCTCAATGCACTGATGCTCATTTTACACCATTTGAAGTGTCACCAGTATCTCCTTTCATCAACTTAATAAACATTCAAGCCTGCCAAATGAGTTGCGAAAGCGAATCCTGCCAGCACGTGCCACTGCCAGTGATGAGTGCAAAGCCTCGCAAAATTCTGATATAACTTTTCGCTCTCACATCCCTGGTCTGTAAATTGTCACAGCACCCTGATAAACCCTGGGAACCAAATGAAAATGCAGGAGGGGACTTTGGGCTTCTTCATCGCCAGCGATGCCAAAGAAGTAAAGAGGTAATAAATAAGGACCTGAGATTAAAAAGCGTCAAGTAAAACTAAAGCCTCTCATGGAAACTACGTTTGGCCGTAACTCCCAACATGTTTCTGTTTTAGAGTGAGCAGATCTGGCCTGAAACTGTTTGTTTTTAAAACAGCAAATGCCAAATCTTGCTATAAAAATAAACCCAAAAAGACATATGATATTATATATACCATTATAAAGGCATTAATGTGCAAGGATTATTTTACTGTTGTAGCAAACTAAGGTGGTGCTTTTAAATCTACCATTGTGAAGTTTTTTTTCCTCTAATACCATAATAATAACACAGAAATGGAATAACTCCAGTAAAGAGACATTTGTTTAAGAACTTAATGTACTCAGTTTCTACACATGTTGCTGACGGGAGGAAGATAAACACTTTATTTCAGCATCTTGGACATTGTTTTCATCAGTCATGTCTTCTCACATAGGACTCTTATTTTTCTTCCACAGGGCTTTGTTTTACTGTAAAGCCTGCCATGATGACATAACTGATCCCAAAAGGATAAAGAAATGTGGATGCAAGAAATGTAAGTGGCTGCGTATAAACGCGTTGTCTGAGTTAGTTTGACTTCATTAACATTCGCGAACAGGCCGAAGTGAAACAGCACTGAGAGTGTTTGTGCAGCAGTGTGATTGTGTATTTACTTGACCTACATAGCCCATGTGTCCAAACCACTTAGTTCCTGCATTAATTATTCACCTCATGAAACCTTGTAACTTGTGCATGAAGTCGGGTCATCGGATTTCTTTTTGGAGCCAAAACAAACAGACACAGTCCAGTTTCCCTTCCCATGAAGCCACACATGTGACATGAATATCTACACTCATTAAAGGGTCACTTCACCAAAATTGCAAAACACTCCTTAAAAGTAGCATTTATTTTTATGTTTTTGGGGTTTTGGATTTTTGGGTGGACCGATATTTAATTTTCTAGTCCGTAACCTCTAATGGATAAAATGAGTGAGGTAGAGAGAATTATTTGGCATTTAAAGTAAATTCTCCTTTCCATATAATTTTATTATACATACACAGAAAAGTAGGAAATCAAGCGAGGTCTCTCCTCAGTGAATTCAGTCCAAATGTGCGTTTTGCCTGTTTGCTATGTTTTCTCTTCTAGAATTAGTGTCTGTGTTGTTACATTCTCTGATGACTTTGCGATGTTAACAGACATCCACAGAGACCGTTGAGGCCATAGGTACCTGGATCATGAATAATGTCGCTGGACACTGAAAACATCATGTTGTTTGTTTTAGCTGTGACAGCTAACTCGTCTTAACTTCTGATGTATTCTTCTTTATGCTGCTTGGGAACTTGGCACTCTTTTCTTAAAAAATTTCACTTTATAGTGATATATTGTGAGTAATGTGTATTCACCTGCAGCCTGCCTACCTTGATTGAAGCAATTATTTGGTTGTAATGTAAATGTTGCATGTACAACGGTCAATGCTGCCTGGATTCCCCCTGTTGTCATGTGCACGCTTTTAAACCAAAGAAGACATTTGACAAAATAAGCACCAATAAGAATTAGAGTAAAAGAATCAGAGAAACAAAAATGTCAACAGTTTAGCAAACTGCAGCATTCATGCCTACTTGAGACAGAAATACTTGAGATCACCAGCAGGTGTCCCCACTGCCCTTTGACAAACACAACGTCCCTGCAAAGAAGAGCAAACCACCAGTATGAGAAATGAGGAACATTTCCCATTATAACTGATTTGATAAAAGGAACAAATCATGTTACACAAAATGGGAAATAATTTACTTTACAGTGTTGACACGTGATATTAAGGATGTTTTCAGAACAAACAGCAAAGTGCAGGATGAGTTACAGTGTGAACTTGTTTTTCTCATTTCTGGATGCATCACAAATGTGTCTAGAAGCCCAGAAAACTTTTTTATGTCACATTCATTTTTTTTTTTTTAAGAGAAATGTATCATATCGTTAGACTAAGGAAGTAAGAGTCATAGTGTAAAATAGAGCACGCACCCACATTATGATATGACCAGAAGCTTTTAGCTTCATATTGATGGCTAGTCAATTGAGAACTATTGTTTGTTTTACTGTTTATGACTGAACTCCACCTTCACTCGTGTCACAGTTGTTACCCCAAAATCACATGACCATGCAGCCTCATGATATTTCCCCCACTTTCCCAGCAATGCCCCAAACCAGACAGAGTATCTGTAATTTCTCATACTGCCAAATAAATGTTGTGCATCAGCAGCAGCCTTCCTCCACATGCTGTCCTGCGTTTGCCCACTTTTCTTCCAGAACGACCCTCAACAATAACCTGCTCTTCCTCTCCTCTTGTCTGAACCCATGACTGTAGCCAAGACGCCCGCCCACAAGAAAATGAGACTGGCATGTTGTTTTGGTTGCGGCCGCTCAGAGCGGGACTGCTCTTGCATGCCGGTTAATGTGCGTTGTAACATGGACTCCCCTCAACGCGACATCCCACTCTCTGCTGTCTCTGTTAATGATTGCTCAGCCACTTTACGTGCCTGTAAGTTGTCGCCATGACATGTGCTCCTCAATGTTTGTAACATGCACTGTGTCAACTGTGCAGTGTGTCTTTAGCTTGCGTGCTGTCTAGCTCTAGTAGCTGTCTCATCACTGTCATGGATATAGATGTTGCTTTAGTATTGTAGCTTTATGATTTCCAGTCAACTGGTGCTCGTCCCCCTGTGTTGCTTCTTTTGGAGGAGACGTGCAGCTCTCGTGAAGCATGCTGGTTTACTGTTTTTGCTGGTGTTTTACCAGAGAATGTGAATTCAAATTGACCTGTAGTTCAAAGTAGGTCATCAACCACTAATGCGAAATTTTTGCAGAGGGTGAAAACTAATTCTCTCCTGGAAAAAAACGGCCCCATATTCCCTCCAGTCGCCAACATATTTGCAAAGCATTTAAAAATTTAAGCCATGAAAAAAAAAAAAAAAAAACTAAAGATAAAAAAAAAAAAAACAGCTGTGTTTCCATGCCACAAATCTAATTTCTCCAAATTATTTGATTTGAGAGTATTGTACACATGATATAATGATGTCACCTGAGAGGGTAACTTTTCTTTTCAAGAGTAACCCAAGTAGGTATTTTTCGCTATTGTACCCTCCAAAAATGGGTGAACAGGAGTGGATTTGAGAAATTTGTCTACATAAATGCCACTGACAATTAACTGAAGAAAAAAGGCCTCAAGAGAACACCTGAGGGGATTTTCGGAGGATTGCAGTGCATATTGAGGTTAACGTTCTGGAGTTATTAAATTAAGGCCAAAAGTTAGAATTACCTTTGAAGGGAAAACCTCTTCATTGCCAGCAGAGAAGCTCCAGGCTGTAGTTTCTCTTTTACATGCAACAACAGTGAATGGATTTCACAATATGGTTGACAAAATACAATGGACTGTACGGGATAGTGAGAGGAACAGAAGATAATCAAACAATACTGGGACTGATTTGTGCTGAACCGAGTTGAACCGCATATGAATTCTTAATTCAAGTGTGATTCCCCTTTAAAGCCAGAGGGATGGTTAAGTTGTACTGATATATTGCAGAAGACATGAAGAATGTGTCTGAGTTTGCGGAGCATTAATACAATTTGCTGGAAACACTGAAATCTGTCGTACACTTTTAGTGAACGTTTCTTGATCAAAGACTACGCTGTGTACATCTCTGGGCGTTTCCACCCCTCAACGCGTCTTCCAGGACTGTGTGCTCTGAGCATCGCCCCGGCTAGCTAAGCTTGAGCCGAGCTCTGGAGTTGCTGTCGACTCAGGACAGAAGATGTGCGGAGCGAGGCCTTACACGGCCTGACATGAAAATTATGTTTGCATTTTCATTTTTGGAGTGCTACCGGTTGTCATGAAACTCAGCTTGACAGTTCCTAACCACCAGGCAGTCGAGTGACCCCGCCCCTCTCTTCCTCTCTCGTTGTGGGACAGATGCTAGGCTGTTAGTCCTCTGACTCTGTTCTCACCCCCCGATTGCAGGCGACAGATGCCAGGACCAGCAAGGTCCCTGTTTGAACATTGCTGTCACCGTCCTGCCTTAAGCTCAATGCATGACCTTTATTGTAAGCAAGGGGTTGAAATAAGGTACTAATGAGCAGTGTGTGACTCGTGGCTCCAAAAAGTGACTTACACAAAGTCCCAATTTGTCCGTGCAGGTTCTGTCTTGTGCAGAGGAATGAGAAATGGTTTTGAGACAGAAGAGGGAAAAAATAAACACGATACTGTAGACTCAAGACCAAGAACTCAAATAGTACAGTCCAGATTGAAATCAGGCCAAATTTGTTCTAAATTCTTGGTCAAAGTTAAACAGCATTTTAAAAACAGCAACCTCCCTTTGTGCTGAAGTACGGACCTGTTTCACGTTCAGCTATAGTCACTTATATGTAAAATGGTTTTTATTTGAGTTATTTTTAAGGTAAATGTCTCAAACAATCCCATGTTGCAGCTTCTCAGTTGTGATCATGAAGATTTATTAATTTATCATTTGTAAAAGTAAATCAGCTTTGAACAGATGATCAGACAAAATCAAGATATTTCAAGTGTTTTCCATAATTCTTGGGGCATTATTCAGGCAAAACAGGGAATGAATTAAAAATATAAGTTTTATCATTGATGAAAATCATCATTAGTTTCAGTCCTTAAAAATTGGTGTGAAGAAAAAAAGGGAACTTAACTTGAATTTGATTTAGCTCAGTTTTAACTTAGCAATCTTGACATACTTTGTCCAAATCAGTGCTCAATTTATTTCACATGGTGACTCTTCATATTCAGCAGGTGACCACCAACAAACACAGACAATGCTGCATTTTTGAAGCTTACGGAAACATTACTGAAAACCATATTCCTAACTGACCCGCGTTTTATTTCTCATTGCTTTGTCCATGTTGTCTTCAAGGCACACCCCTATTTTTTTTTTTTTTTTTAAGTGCCTTACAGAGAAATCCCTCAGCCTTTAGTTTCCAGTTGTCATTTATAATTTGCTTTCATTGCAATGTGTTCTTCCCTGTAACCTTTCATCTGTCTCTGCATTTTTCTCAGCTAAAAATAGCTATAATGGATATATCAAATCAAGTAAGTTTTGATTTCCATTCTATCTTTTGTCATTTGTTTCTAACCCTTCCACTTGTGCACTCTCAGCTATCACCACTTGAACTATCTCTAACCTGCTGTATTCCACAGTTTGCTGCTCATTGCTCTGTTAGATCTATCATCATCCATCATTATATTTTCTACGCAGAGCTTCGGCAAAATAGTTTCTGCATGGTTCGCGTTGGCTATCAGTTACAGCTGTCACAGTAACAGCAGCAGATGGTGCTACTGCTTCACCATGAGATTGGAGGAATTAAATCAAGGTTCAACACTAAGTAAATATTTGTATATAAAAGGGAATAAATGCAAAATTTAAATGTCTTCTCTGAGAACTGCCAGGAGGTATTAAAAAGTTAGAACACATCAGAGTTAGTCTAATATTTTTCTCAGTTCCTGTCTGGCCATTAGAGGAGCGAGCACCTTGTGGGCCGTCGACTTTAATAGGATTTGTGATAGGCAGCAAATGTGCCACAGTGGTGTTGTCCTGGAAAACTGCTGTGCATGTTTGACATGGGGCAGATGAATAGAAGAGGTCTGGAGCAGGAGGGATAATCTACTAGACAGCTGACTGTTGAAATAATCATCTCTATTGTCCAGTTTTAGCTCCCAGCCATTTTTCTTTTTCTTTTTGGAGTAAGGGGGCCATGTTCTTCTGCCTCCTATTGTCTGTTTACCTGTTTTGCCTCCATAATAACACCAGTGGAGCTGTAAGCCTTGATATTTCAGAAAGTAAGCGGAAGCTGAATTCATTCCTCTCTCATCAGGCATAAACTGCATACAGCTGCTAGTGGTTGTTAATCCACATTGTCACCTCCTTGTTCCTGTGGCATAACAATCGCTGGAATACCTGAAAGCATATTTATTAATTAATGCTTATTATAAATATCAAAGTAAATGTCAAATCCAACATTTCATTGGTGGCTATAGCAAGTGGTTAAGTGGTGTTTAATAAAAATGAGGTTTTTTAATTATTCAACTATTAGCATTCTTGTGCCAGAAAGAATTAACCCTCAAAACCAGCAATTGTGCTTAAGTTATGGTATGTTTTATTAACCGATGTACTGCAGGTCTCGTTGAAGTCAGTTTAAATCAAATCCTATTTTGTGTTTAATGTGAAGAATTACTGGGCTACTTCTTATGTCCCCTGCAATTTCTACATAGATTCAGTTTTATGCACCCATGTTGTGAACTATGTGTCTGAAATTTCTGCCTCAGCCCAAAGCTCCACAAATGAAATTTAATTCACCTCCATTGTGAAAGGATAGAGGCTGAGTATCTTAAAACGTCAGCATCTAAAACTGAAGTTAGAGCGTGGACAGACACCACCAGGCAGGGGTTTGTGATCTGGATCTAAAATCTTTTCAAAAATAGGCCTTTAGCTGTTAACTTGAATGGTGTGGCTTCTGATTTTGACTCCTCTTCATTTAGCAGTAAACGACGGCCCTCTAATCCAGTCATCAACTTATCAATACACGTCAGCTAGACTGAACCACAACTCAGCCAAGGTCCGTAGGGGGTTGTGTAGGGAAGTCACTGCTCTGTCGGTTTCATTGGTAAACAACCGCAAGGGGAGCCTGCTGTCCCCCGTTGAGCCCTCCGCTCCAAGACTGAGGTTCACAGGCTCCAGGGACCTGGGCCAGGTGGGCCGGCGACCAAGGATGGCAGAAGAGACCAGCCGGCTCCAGCGGGCACGTAGCCTACCGGTGAAATACAGATACCACCCCAGTCACTCCAGTAACGCCACACTCAGTCACAGGCAGTGTAAGGACAACCTCCCCCCTCCTGCCGCCGTGTTTGGCAGGCCTTATACACAACAACAGGACAACCAGAGCATGTGCTTGCCAGGCTGGAGTGGTTGCATGTGTAGCATTCCTTACTAATGACCCACTGTGTGCAGCTGTCAGCTGTGAAACATTAAATATTGAACAGGCCAAGCAAGATGTGAAGGGCCAGTGTGTTGGAGCTTCCCTCTCCACTGGAAGCCCCCCTCCCCGCACTTCAACATTTTCCATTATTGTGTCCTTCTCAGATGTGGTAGCAGCGCCTGAAATCTTGTGTTCATCTACAGACAAGCATGATCTCTGAAACTAGTCCTTGTTAAAAACCCTGCGGACAGCTTGGTGATCATTTAAAGATACTCGAGTGTATTTTTCACGACCTGTAACAAGCCATTCCCAGTATAAATGGTGGCAGTTAAAATGTGATTACTGAAAAAACACTTTTCTTGCTGCGTGTGTTTATTTTACCAGCCACAGAGCAGACTTGTGTTCTTCGACTCTTATATTAGCGCTTGAAAATATTTGCCTGATTACTTTACTTGAGGGTAAAACTTGCAATTCATTCCCTGTGAAGAGCTCAGTGCAGTTTTGTGTAGCATTGAAGACAATGTCCGAAGGGCATCTCAGCTGTACGTAAATCACTCTGGCACGAGGACCAACCTAATTATGTGAGGCAAGGGCGTCACTCCCAAGATGAAGAAAGACCAGCAATCCAGACTGGATTCAGTATTGGCACAAAAGGAGTCTTATTTATGTTGTTGGTGCTTGATATTTATTTGTTATTACTTTAATTAAATGAGATGGTGAGTGATTAGTTTGGCCAACAGAGAAGCTGTCCAAGTCTAGGTCGAAGGAAATTTGTTCTAACTACGGAAAGAAAAAAATAAAAGAATAAAAGCATCCAAATTTGTTGGAGATATTTGTGGCACTATTTAAATCACAAAATAGCTAAGGTGAATTAGAGTTCTGGACAAGGAGATTAGAAAAGTAACTGGCATGATGGTTGATAATGGCACAATTGCATGTTTGCATCTCCATACACAACCGTGCAAATGATGTGCTAATGTATCCTGTGGTCATTGTGCGAACACAGGACAGCTTTGCATCGCACACGAGTAAAACTGTCCTGTCCACTCCATCTTGTTCACCCAACCTCACTTTCCACTCTGTCTCTCTATGTCTGACCATGCTTTCTCTTTGAATTCACTGACCTAATCTTATGCTTTGTCGTTCTTTCCGTTTACTGGTGTGTGCTTTTTGCCTGTCACCTGATAATTCCCACCTTCACACCGTTTGTCTTTTGTTGCAGTCGAAGAGGACCAGCAGTCGGCACTATCGCCCAAAAAAAAGCAACGAAACGGGGGAATGAGGAACTCTCCCAACTCGTCACCTAAGATAATGAGGTGGGTGGAGGTTGTAGTAAACTGCTTGTTTTATTGGGCAAAATTTCCTTTTTTTTCTAGTTTTAAAAATATTTTCAACAGAGAGCACTGAAAAGTTTATTATTCAGTGAAGCGTTCCTCAAATCTTGGTAAAAATTTTCCGAACGCTAAATCTAACAGATTTTTTGGCCACTTGAGGGCGACACACTGTAAACAGCAGCAATCTATTATCACACTGTAAACCAGTGAACTTCGATGTAATAACAGTTACATACATCCATACCCTGCTGTATGTTTCACTGTGCTAACTTCACGTGTCGTTTGTTGCTATGCAGGAAGCTTGCTGTTGTTTTTGACCCGCAAAGAGCAGCAACAGTGAGCTAAAACATTAGGCAGGCCGTAAAGCCGAAAGAATGAGATCCAAACTGCAAAAAAATGACACGTGCAATTGAGGATAATGCCATATGAGATCATTTTCTGTAGTTTCATCACTTCAAACAATGCCTTTCACGTTTTTTCTTTTTTTTTTTTCAACTGTTTGCTTTTTCGCGTTTATAATTATATTATTATTATATAAACGTTTATAATTAAAAACAAATATTAGCTGATGTGTCGGTTTCACATTTGTAAAAGAAACACGCTCTGAGATATACAGTATATTATGAAAAGCATCTTTATGAAGATGCTTTCTTTTGGTGCATCGGTGGGAAACATGTCGGAGGGAACTATGCCATGAGGTTTCATGTGACACCCACAGACTGCAGCTCTTAAACAGGCCTGGCACTAATGACAGCACCAGGCAGTCAGAGAGGCTCTAAGGATAGATAGCCCAGGGCTATTCATCTATTGTCAGATTCCTCAGAGTTCTTTTCAGCACGTAAGGCCACAGATGATATGTATTGTGACAATAAAAGGCGAATTCAAATGCTACCTTGCTTTTATCTTGTCCTATAAAATTAAAACTGCACTTATTGATTTTGACTGGCGATAACACCATTATTGAGCAAGAGGCCATTAGAAGGATGATATAGCAATAGTCACTGTCATTACGTGCTACATTACAAAGGAGCCAGGCATCGAGGAACTTCTGCAGATTGATGTATACAAAGAGGAATTGTAGAGGAGAAATTTAATTAAAACTGACAGAAGACTTTATGTTCCCATTGCTAGTTATATGGCACAAACTCTATTGTTTGATACTGAGATTCAATACAGATACAATACAGATTAGTAGTTAATCAATACCTAACTATTCACTGTAGCAATGGAAATGCCCTAGAATTACACATTAAAAAGAGACTTTCTAGGCATAATTTATCTCCACCCTTTGATCTGTGCGCTCTGTTTTTTCAGGTGGGCGTTTGCCCTTGTTTGATTCGGTTCAAAGTGGTGTCAAAGTTGAGTCGCTCCAGGTGATCTCCAGAGTCTTGGGAATAAAAACCAGGCTTTTCTAATGCTTTAGCCAAGAGCTAAATATCATCTCACCAAACCACTCCATCTCTTTGCCATGCTAATACATGGAACGATACAGGTGGATGTGCTATTTCATACAGTGTCTCTGCTGCCTACAAGCTGGAGAGGGATTCGCTGCGGTAGCCTAAGGATACTTCATTACAACAAGCAGGGATAAAAAAACATCTGGGTGTACACTATATCATATGTGTTTTTACAGAACCTGCGGCCTCAAGCCCTCTGTAAATAAGTAATGATCAACAGATTGGCTGTGGGTTTTCAAGATCAAGTCTTTGTCAGTTTGCATGAGGCATAGCATTTTCAAAGACTTTGCCTGCCCTAGCTGCTTGCATTGCAGTAAGCCAGTGCAGTGACGGTGAAATAGAAAATCTTCATAATGTGCATGTCGAGCGTCTACTTTACGTCTCTCTCAGCTGTCGTTACAGGCCTGTAGAAGACACCTGGCCTTATGTTTTGTGGTCATGACGTGCAACATCTAGTCAAACGTGTCATCTTACGACTAAAGTAGAGGAATTATGGTGCTGATCATTCTGAATGTTTAGAAAGACCAAAGTGACACTCACATACGCCTCTGTGTAACGCAACAAACCGCACAAAAGAAGAAGCGATCAGCTGTGGAGGCAGAAGTGTCTCCCGTTTCCAGACGTATCAGCAAACGAACACGTCCTGTCTGGAACTTAGCAATGAGGAGCTCGCTGAAATTAACACCATTTCCACAGGCTCCTTGATGGGTCAGAAGACACATCTAATTGTGGGTTGTCACAACGCGTTTGGTCGCATTGGACCGTGCCGTGACAAACATGTCATGTCTGCTACAGCACCGCTGAGGCAATTGGCAGTGCAGGATAGTGACAGGCCGTCATGGCTGACAGTGAGCGATAGCTATCCTGGCAGAGCTCTGTCTCACCAGTCATCTCCACAAGGACAAACCGAAGTGACAGCAGCCCCGCTGAGTGAGTGGTGAAACATTTGACTTCTGATGAAATATTTAGCAGAGGTGTAAAACCACTAAATGCTTTCAGTCTTATTAGAAGTTGGATTTCAAACTCAGGCAAAGTCCGATAATAAAGGATACACCAAGAGTTATGGAGAAGGAGCAAATCCTGATTGAATGAATGGATTAGTTTACTGACTGGAAGCTGATCAGATAATCAGCCTGATTTTTCTCATATCTGAGAATTGTCTGTATCATTTAGTTTTATTTTATTCAGATGGAAAATGTTTGCATGTGCTGCTCAGATGAAACAAGAAATTAGATTACTGTTATTGTAATTTCTTTGCTATCCTGCCATTTTAAAGATGATAAATCTTTACCAAATGTGAAAAACTAATTGTTAATGAAAATTATTTTGAATCATATATGAAGAGCTTTCAGTGTTGGGCCTTTTTTTAAGGGATATTTACCCCTGCATCCTCAAGTTTTCTATTTTCCAAAGCTAATGTTACATATATTCAACTGCAGAGTTTTATTTGCACACACCATATCCTTTCAAATTATAATCGCTGTGACAGCTTGGAGTCTGAGAGGTAGAGAGTGGAAGGAAAGACATCTCTTTCTCCTACTACTTCCATTCTTGAAAGAACATCCAGGTCTTGCCTAGGGGTATATAAGCCCAAAGGCAGGCTTTTTTGGCTTCAGTCTCTTGGAGCCTGAGGGATGGTAGTTTCAGCTGACACTTTCATGCATACTTAACGTGTTACTTAAGGTAGCATTCTTTTAAAGTCCTCACATGGATTAAAGGGATGCTCTTCTTATGGGGAGAAGACCTGAAGTATTTAAAAGGTTTTAGACAGAGACAGAGGGCTGCTGTCCTGTTCTCAGAAGATATCTTCAGCTGTGAACTGAATCTGACAAAGTTGATTTAGTGAAAGTGGAATTGTGTTGGGTAGCAGACGCCTCTGTAGTTACCGCTGTGGCTGGGTTTTATGTTTGACCGCATCAGCTCACTGTAGCGATTTTGTCTGTGTGGGTTTTTTCCTCCACGGACATGTAGCATAGATAGACTGGAGACCTTAAAAGTCTGCCAGGAGGTGAATATGTGATGATGTGAAAGTTTTTGTTTGTTGTTGTTTTGTTGTCAAAGTTAATAATTCAAAGTGATTGTAATTAAAATTCTAAAAGGAGTAACATTATTTTTTAATCCATGAAGTTTTAAATGAAGTAGATGTAGGTTTACAATATAGATAAATAACAAACAATGATTTTTTTTTTTTTTAATACTGTGGTGAGTTTTCAGTCTTGGAAACATTATTATTTATTCTCCAGTATGCAATTTAACTTTGTGTAGTCCTAATTGCGTGTAGGTGTAAATGTGTGTGTCCTGTATGTCCTAAATTAGACTGGGGGATTGTTCAGCACATCTTCTGCCTCTCTCATAATGCATGTTGGGATAGGCTGCAGCCACCGAGCAGTGATAAACGGGTCAGAAAATGAATAGATGGGGAATACATTGATAACGATAGAACAACAGTACTGCAGTTAAACTTGGGAAACAGCACAGATCTTAGCTTTTTGCCTGAAAGCTTAATACATTTGAATTATCCACCAAAAAAATTAAAACTACATCACATACAGCATGAGCAGGGGGAAAAAAAGAAATATGGTCACTCACACTCTTGGATTATTTCTATGGTGAGAATAATTTTGGTTTACTGTATTATTCTTCTAGATTTTATATTTTGTTTTGGATTCATGTATTGTACAAAATGAAACAAGGAGGAAAGGTTAACATGGAAGGCTTTTTAAGTCAGATTATACTTTTGTGAAAAATTTTGAATTTATATCTTTGATATATCCTGCATCACTCTGAGCAGAACAAGCAAGGTACAACCACAGGTACTCATGTCTGGAGACCACTTCAATGGTCAGTGTAGGGAGGGTAGGATGGAGCACACCACAGCGCTCAGTGACATTAGTTGTGTGTAGTTCTGATGCTCTGTTTAAAAATTAATGCACCTCACTTTGGAAAGCAAATATGATTGGGCAAATTGCTGAAATATTAAAAGTCTGGTCTGTTAAAGCTTTTACCGTGCTGCACACTATGTCGGAAGCTGTATGCAGTAAGGGGGTGTAATTGTGTCTCCGTGCCAATCGGCACAGTGTGTTGCTGCCATCTCCTTCTGCCTGGCTACCGCTGCTGATGTCACTCTGCTGGATGACATGGCAGTGTTGTTGGCATTTCTGCAGATGGTCTCTGACAGGAATGAGCACAGAGAGGAAAAAGGAAAAAGCTTTTTTCATTTGGTTCCTAAATATTTTTGGTCTGTTTAATAATGTTTTTGATAATTAAACCTTTTAATTTTCTTTATATAAATTATTAAATAGGTATTTCATTTCATTTATCTCCAGTATTGTATTTAAAATTTGCATCTATTATTTTTTTGGTTGTTAGCACTTATAACTGTAGTTTAGCTAGACAGATCATACAATTTATTGTGCTTTGAAAGTATTGTCAAAAAAAAGCTTCTCATAGTATTTTAATTTGTCTGCCTGCAAATTATATTCTCAGATTTATCACCTTACAATTTAGCCATAAAAGTCAAACACAAAGCCGTTTGATCCACAGTCACACCATCTTACTATGTTTTTTCACGCCCTCCCTATTGTCTTTTGTGTGATCAGACATGACCCGCTCCTCATCCCTGGGAACGAGCAGATTGAGAGCATGGATGAGAATGTAAAGAAATACGACTCCACTGGGATGTTTCACTGGTGCCCGTCCAAAGACATCGAGAAGGTCATCTTGGTGGGTTCTGCTCCTTTACACGGCACACGTCATTTTTCCCTGACACTCCTCTCTGCGGTGACAGATGCGCCATGTCACACAGCACCATCAGAGGTTGACAGGGCACTCAAACACTCTAATGAGATGTTTGACTTGCCATTTGGTATATGGGGGCCCTGTACATAGAACGTTTCTTGTACTCATACATATACCATTTTTCAAATGACTTAGATTACGTAGTCTATTGCAGTCATAAACCTCATGATATATTTTACTGGGTGAGCAGGCAAGTAAAAGAGGAGAAAGCATTAACCTTTGTTTAAAAAGCCAGTTCATGCAACATTTCAGTCGTAAACAGCCTTCTTTTTTTTTCCCCCTCTCAGACCCGCAGCGAGGCAGCCATGACTGTTCTGAGCGGCCATGTGGTTGTGTGCATCTTTGGAGATGTGAAATCAGCAGTGATTGGTCTCCGAAACTTTGTGATGCCCCTGAGAGCGAGCAACTTTCACTACCACGAGCTGAAGCACATCGTGTTTGTCGGCTCCCTTGAGTATCTGAAGCGAGAGTGGGAGACTCTTCACAACTTCCCGAAAGTTTCTATTCTACCAGTGAGTGTTGTAATATTTACTCCTGGCAACAAGAACACAATTAACATTGTCATAGTTTAATTAAAACACTTGGTGAAGATAAGGGAAAGGATGTGGTTTTAGTCAACAACCCTTTAAAGTATACTGCCCACCTGTAGGATACTCTGGCCACAGTATGACCCAGTTGATCTTTTAGGATTTTACTGTATTTAATCTAAATATTGTGTCATGTTTGATATTTATTTAACTCTATGTCATAATCTCAGGAATGAACTGCCATTGAAACATTACATTTACCTCTTATATGACACGGGCAAGATAACAATTCTCTCCTTCGCTCCTCTCAAAGGGCACACCGTTGAGTCGGGCAGATCTGAGGGCTGTCAACATCAACCTCTGCGACATGTGTGTTATTCTGTCAGCCAATCAGAACAATATTGACGATGCATCACTGCAGGACAAAGAATGCATCTTGGCGTCACTCAACATCAAATCCATGCTGTTTGACGACAGCATCGGGGTCTTGCAGGCTAATTCCCAAGGTAAGGAGTGCCCTATCATAGTTCACTGCACTGCCTGTAAGGGACAGGGTGCTGGCACACAGAATATCCCTCACTGGGTGCTACCTGACTGACCTGGTGTCACCGCACTTGACACTAAACTCTACTGACTATTCCTCAGGTTACTGTAACAACTGTTTTCCTCAAAAACCTATTTGGTAGCGACAAGCACAGCATTGGCAGAACAGCCTCACCTGGTCTGCGCATTCTCATTTTTCAACATCTGTGGCTGCCTGTGTTTAATTTATGAATATTGCATGTCAAAGCTTTCAAACCAGCAAGTTCAGCTCGAGATGGCCCTTCGATAATGCTCATTCTTAGACACTGAGAGAATTTTTTTTAGAAACCTCTTGACCTGAGGATGGAAAAGAAAAAAATCCTTGCAAATTTTATTATTCCTCTAATGCATATATGACCTCGCATTTGCCTTAGTCAGCAGTAAGTGATGGATGTCAAAACATGGCCTATGTATAATACATACAGCATCATTGATTTAATGTGCTTACTTGTCAGTCTGAGGAACGCAAGGAAAGTCAAGTCAATCTGAATTCAATCTTGCGTCACTTATTTCCTATTTGATGGCTCTATACTGTACATGCTTTTCTCTCTCTGTGTGTGTGTGTGTGTGTGTGTGTAAAAGGTTTCAATCTCTAAGCACAAGTCTAAGGGAAACAAAATGGAGCAGTGTGTCACATTTATTATATACAGACTAATATTGGACCTTGTCAAGAAAACGGTAACATCACACTCAGCAACTTTATGCTTTTGCAGTTTCCAGGAATTGATGAAATGGCCCCAGTGTGTTAGTTCTGCTGATATGCCTGTTTGTAGCCTCTGATGAACTATTGAATATTTCATTAATAGAATGTGCTTTACGTTGTGTGTGTTTCCATTTAGGTTTCACACCACCGGGGATGGATAGATCTTCTCCTGAAAACAGCCCAGTCCATGGATTAGTAAGGCAGACTTCTGTCACAACCGGAGCAAATATTCCCATCATAACAGAACTAGGTACGCCTGCTGCCGTATATCTGTGCCAGATAACTGATACGCTTACTCTAGTGTTACATGTTTTTGTCAGTTAAATAGTTGTTAACAGATCTGAAAACACAATTTCTGCATTAAGAAGCTGTCAGCTTTTGATTAAACAAGCTAAAAGTTTAGTTTTTTTTTGCTTTTTGTCCCTTGTTGACATGCTGGAGTAACTGTTTTTCCTCAACACTTGTCTAGCACCATTAGCAAAGCCAGGCAAAAAACTGCCTGTGATTTCATTCAGTCAGGATAAAAGCAGTGGGACCAGCATACAAATGATAACTGAGCTTGGTAAGAAGTGCCTCTGTCCTGTACTGCAGTGTTGTAACTGCGGCTGCCTCCATATCAGCTTTCTTTTGATTTCTCTCGCTGCACAAGAGGCTCAGTCCATTCCCATAGCATCACTTTGAGCACATTTTACCCTTGGTACTCGTTGAAATTGCCTGTCTTGTTTTGGCCCCCTCTCTCAAAGCAAAAATGTTCCCTTTTATTTTTCTAAGAATTACAAGGCCTTTGATCCCTCAGAAGTCCTTGTGGCTGTTTTCATAGCATCTTCTGTCGGATCACATTCTCTGGCCCTTCTTTCATCTTAGCCCTGTCGATATGACTGACATTTATTTCTATCCTCACCGAAGAAGTAGTTCGCCAACCAAATTTTACATCATTACTTTCTTCCAGCTACTGCATGTGTTTTTGTGCTCACAGACATCTTCAAAGCAGGTTCTGGGGCAATGAGATACTTTCATTTATTTTGACATGCAAGTACAAGTAATTGGAAGTTCTGTCTTGGATTTGCAAGACAAGCAATGGCATATTGGTGTTACTGATATTGACCTTAGGAGGCCTTTAAATCACAGCCTGGAGCTTTGACAATATGCATGGTGTCATGATTGTGCATGAATGGCCTGGATATGGAATGTGGCGGAGGCAAGTTGGTCACAAAGCTAACCACAAATAGCTTTGCTTTGGTTAAAAAACAAAAACAACAACTACTCAGAGCAACAAAATGAAGAATTTGTCCAACACAGAATTCTAATACAGTCCATATCTGCAGCGACTGACTCTTGTGTACAACCACTGTACTTTTATGTCCTCTACACGTCAGTCAAGTGTTTGCCTGATGTATGCTTAAGCACCCAATCCATGCTTTTTTTTTTTTTAACCACAAATTAAATCCATCAAGAGATCACGTTTTTGTGTGGAGGACACCAAACCAGCAAAAGTTACATAAATAATGAGATTTACGTTTACTTCTACAGTTAATGACTCAAATGTTCAGTTCCTGGACCAAGATGACGACGATGACCCAGACACAGAGTTATACCTCACTCAGCCTTTTGCCTGTGGGACAGCCTTCGCAGTCAGTGTGCTGGATTCCTTGATGAGTGCTGTAAGTCACAATCAATTTAGCTCACACTCTAATATATTGATATAAAGACGTTATGATAGAGGGTTTTTATGCAGTGACATATTATATCTGTCAGCAGCCTGAAATATGCAAAGAAATATTGTTTTGATATCAAGGCAGAATACCTCTGGTCCCCTCAGAAACATGGAGATGCACTCTGCTCTCGTTAAAACAATAGATGACATGACTGGAACTTGTCCTAGGTATGATGGCTTCATTTGTCTGCCTTTCAGTTTGAGTGAGGTTAGAGCAAAGCTGCCTTCAAGTGCGCTCCACTGTAGACAAAGGTAATGCTACCTAATGGACAGCCCTCATCCATCATCTTAGTCAATAGTGCTGTCAGCAGCCGAGGGAGATGTCACCGTGCTGTACAAGCAGGGGGAGACAAGAGACTGCAGTGCAGAGAAAAGGGCAGACATTTGTCCTTGTTAAAATTAACAAAGTAAGAGAGGGTTTGAATTAAAAACTACACCAAGGAAAGTGTATCCTCAGGCAGTTTGAGAGGCTGTTTTCTTAAATCTGCTATTTAGCTGTTGGAAATGCCTGGACAGCACAAATGTGTACATGGGCTTCCTGTGTTTCTCTCTGATGTGAGTGAGAGTAACCCGCAGTAATTGGATTCTCCTGTCTTTTCACTCTGTGTATAAAGCAATGTGACGAGACAGGGAAGAGTTAGATAGCACTACTCAAGCTGGCTGGCACTTTGAGAAGGTTCAGTTGTGACTTTGCTGGCGTTTGCTTAAGGACTCACCCCCCTCCACCTTCATTCCTTCAGACATACTTCAATGATAATATCCTCACCTTGATCCGGACGCTGGTAACAGGCGGAGCAACCCCGGAGCTGGAGGGGCTGCTGGCAGAGGAGAATGCGTTACGGGGTGGCTACAGCACTCCACAGACCCTGGCAAACAGGGACAGGTGTCGCGTGGCACAGCTGGCCTTGTACGACGGGCCCTTTGCCGACCTCGGGGTAAGTGACTGGTCTTGTCACCCAAGGACTAAACACATCTTTGTCTGCCTGTATTGAGGGAGCTGACTTTAGTTAAAGGATTCAGATTAACAGGGACAGTTGCAAGTTCAGATAAGTAAGAAGGTTTTTGTTTTTTGTGTTCATGTTAATCCAAATAAATTATCATCAGATAAAAGATATATTTTATAGATATGAACAAAGTCCAGTCTATATTACATTACATATTCATAGATTTATGCACTACAAGATGTCAGTTGTGTGCAGAGTAAAATATAATGTGCGCTACAATTTTCTGAGAATTGAGGAAGTGTTGAAACAAAGACTTATTTGTCATGCACACCTGCCTGCCTTTGGATTGGCACAAAATGAAGCAAACAAGCTGTGAAATGAGCTGAGTCCCTGCTTACTCTACAAAATAGTTTTTGGTACCTGGAACTACTGGATAAATAAATGAACTGTAGTGAGATTTCGAGCATAATGTTGTCTGTCCTTTAGTCTCACAGTATCGACAGCGTAATATTCAGCCTTTCAACCTATTTACATGGAGAAAGTTGTAATTGTCCTGTTTGGTATCCCTGTGTACCAAACTGAACAAGAAAAACAAAAGAACAGAGTTGTTTGAGGGGATAAGGAAGAAAATATTGCCAAGTATGGAAAGTTAAAGGCCATGACCGTAGCTTCTAATATTAATAAGAAGAATAAGGTGCAGGAGTCCGTTGCCAACATCCCTGCGGCTATAAGAGGGATATTAATGTAGATGTTGAGCAGAAACACTGTATTTAGAGAAACATAAAAAGCCTGACTGCAGTTTGCTAAAATGCACGTAGACAAGTCGCAATGCTTCTGGAAGAATGTTCTTTGGATAAATGAGACAAAACTGGATTTTTGATAAGTTACAGCAGTTTTATGTTCACTGAAGAAAACACCAGGCTCTCATAGCCAAGGACTCTACAGAAACACAGTAAAACATAGAGGAGGCCCAGTTAAGTTATGGGTTTTTTTGCTGTGTCTGGCACAAACATCTATCAAACCTAAGAGCTGGAGCAGTATGCTTAAGAAGAGTGGAATAAACTACAAGTTGATTAGTGTAGAAGTCTGGTGCTACGGGAAGTGCTTGTTATCAGGATTGTACATCATTCCATTCAATAAAGAGATATAGAAGAGGGAAGAAAAAAAAATAAGCCTAGCTAGCTATCTTGCAAATCCTTGCTATTTAGCTTAGTCACTAACGATAAAATATATTAAAACAATTTGTTCAAGAGCATAGACTCGGGTCTAAAAAATATGCTCGTGTGGAGCAGTTAACATTCAGACTGGAGGATTTAATACAACTGGATGGTGCAAAACAGCTAATAACCTGAGATAGCTTCCTCTATTTAGGTCTTGCCACCGCTCCATTTTGTCCTTATGGGTCATTACTATCAAGACAACTTTATTTAAGCAACTGATGGAAATCTAAGTGTCAGAGTTTACTAATGTTTCACACTGACAAATAATTCCTCCGAGCATCAATGCACCTATTCTGAGAAATGTAAAGTTTTGAAAGCCGCCATAGCCGACTCTACAATTGTCTCACAAATATGAGTATTGCTAAAATCATCTTCTTCATCATCATCTGCATCAGAAAAATATACCTAGATCAGGACTAATGTTTTTGTCTCTTCCTTTCAGGATGGTGGCTGTTATGGTGACTTGTTTTGTAAAGCTCTGAAAACATACAACATGCTGTGTTTTGGCATTTATCGGTTACGAGACGCACACCTAAACACACAAAGCCAATGTACCAAACGGTAAGTGCAGACATCATTTGCTCTTGAAATTACATGCTCAAACTTCGATCCACACAATATTTCAGGCTTCCTCCAATCTCTTCCCTCTCTCCTCTAGGTACGTCATAACGAATCCACCGTATGCATTCGAGCTGGTGCCCTCAGACCTGATATTCTGCCTGATGCAGTTTGACCACAACGCAGGCCAGTCTCGAACCAGCCTGTCTCACTCCTCCCATTCGTCCCATTCCTCCAGCAAAAAGAGCTCGTCCGTCCACTCTATCCCAACCACCAACCGCACCAACCGCACCAAGAGCAGGGACTCACGAGACAAACAAAAGTATGTGCCCCTCTAAAGCTCTCTGACTTTCTATGTCCGTGAAAAGTGCCTGCCAACTGTCTTGTGTGTCATTCTGCAGGGTCCAGACAGACTGTAACGTGTCTGGCTGGCAATGTGTGTATGTTTGTCTGAATGTGTATGTATGTATTACTTTTATGTCGAAGTTTGCATTCAATAACATCATGAAATACAGGGCCTTCCCATGGCGAAGGGCAAAGTAAGCAACCACAGAGGGCTCCTGTCTGTCCTGGGGCCCAACCCACACTGACATTTCTTTCCCTGCTATGGTTGGTACTGTGGTTGTGAACTTTCCTACTTGTACATTTTTTTATGACAATAATCACAGTATACGTTTTCAGGGTGTGAATAATGCTGTTATTTTTTGGGTGGTAATGTTTGTCATGATTTAATGAATTTTTCTTGATTTTCACAACAGGACACACTTTTGATAGTTAGAAACACACCCAAAACTCCTCTTCACTTAAAAGCAAGATATCTGAATTAAAACAGCAGAGCAGTATTTATTTCTACAATGATGGATATTATTTGGTTCCAATAAACTATGGACTGCTTTTTTTTTCTATCTTAAATCAAACTCAGGATCACTCAGAGTAGGATTTGGGAAACATTTCAAACCTTTCTTAGTTTCACTTGTATGACCATCTCTCACCTCTGTGATAGTAGTCAGCAGGTCTCTCTATCTTAAAGCATTCCAAGTTTTGCTCTGTTTAAACTTTTTTTTTTTTTTTTAATCTCAATAAAAGCTGAACCTTAATTGTCCTTGAACTGCACTTTAAAGTACATGTCTTTAAAAATTCAGATTTTGTCATGACTATGAAATACTGAACATCATGTCCTCTTAATGCCTGTTGGTTTCCATTAACAATCAAATGCTATAGTTTTACTTTGATACAAACTATGTCAAGATATCTGCAAGCAGCAAATGTTAGTTCTTAAAAAAGCTACACTACTATTATAATTGCTTTGTCTTCACATGTGATTGTAACAGCTACATTTGTTAAATTCCTTTAAGACATTCTAATGAATAATTGGCAATTTAACAACATTGTTATTCCTACTTGTTTACTTAGACATCCTGTTCAGTTGTGCGGTGGAGGTCACGGGTCAATGCAGTAACAGGATTATATCATCTGCAAAAAGGGAGAGATTTTGTTTGTAAGTCAACAAATGAGATATGCTGAAAATAATAATAATAATAATGATTTTTTTTAAATCTCAATAAAAGCTGAACCTTAATTGTCCTTGAACTGCACTTTAAAGTACATGTCTTTAAAAATTCAGATTTTGTCATGTCTATGAAATACTGAACATCATGTCCTCTTAATGCCTGTTGGTTTCCATTAACAATCAAATGCTATACTTTTACTTTGATGGCATACAAACTATGTCAAGATATCTGCAAGCAGCAAATGTTAGTTCTTAATAAAGCTACACTACTATTATAATTGCTTTGTCTTCACATGTGATTGTAACAGCTACATTTGTTAAATTCCTTTAAGACATTCTAATGAATAATTGGCAATTTAACAACATTGTTATTCCTACTTGTTTACTTTGACATCCTGTTCAGTTGTGCGGTGGAGGTCACGGGTCAATACAGTAACAGGATTATATCATCTGCAAAAAGGGAGAGATTTTGTTTGTAAGTCAACAAATGAGATATGCTGAAAATAATATTACTATAAAATAGTGACACAGCTCTGACTCCAGCTATACAAGGGCTAACTGACTTGTGGCAAGAGACCCAGCACCTCATTATTAGCATCACAAGTCTGCCCACTACATCTAGGCAAACTCCCCTGGCCACTCCAGTATTCCTGCAAAAGTCAGAGGCTTGCCTGTTGTTTAATGACAAGGATGGGATCCACGTCGCCCCTCCTGAATCTAAAGTCTGACAGAACAATCTATCAGGGCCTCAAGTGTGATACCTCAATAACTGGAGCACATCATCAAGTCTTCTTATTCAGTAAAGTGGGGAGCATCCCCTCCATCTGCCAGTACAGCACAATCTAACACTGCCCTATTAGACTGAAGAGGCTGCCCAGGACACCTTAACAATATTCAAAATGGATGAGGGTTGCAAATTTCTCTCTCTTCAGAGTGGTTCACTTGGGTTTGTGAATCCTTCCAAGTGTTCTTTCCACAGCACAATAGTAACTACAGTTAAAGTACACTAATCTCCCCTCCTGCTGAGACCAGTCCCTAACTCTTTTAATGGTTTACCAGAAGCTCTCTGAGACCCTCTCCATGGTCTCCTCAAATTCCTCCCACACCTGCTACTCTAGAAGCCAACAATGCCTAATCCCTTGAGACAAGTAAGCCTGAAAAGCTTCCTTAAGTTTGCAGACTTAACATCACTACTGGTGCACAACAGGACATGGCCTCCAAACTCTGGATGCAGTAAAAATGTGTCCAGTGAGACTGATGGATCTTCAGTCAAATATTTTCAATTCACAATCAATGTGTTTAGCAGGTCGTTCCTGCTGCCTCTAAGGCAGCATGACAGTCTGTTTCTGTGAGAAAATATTCAAATACTTAAATATTCTTTGATGTTCTTAAAAAAAATGAATAGGAACGTGTAACACTTTCACAGCTGCTGAATGAACACTGCAGACTTTCTATGGTTAGTAATCTGTGCTCAATAAAAAAAAAAAAAAAAACCCAACATGTTCAGCTTCACAAACACATTTACGTTGCACATTTTATACGAATACATTTATGTTCAACATGAAGTTGCTGAGCCCTCTTGTTTTGTTCAGATAACAAAGTACAATAATGTAACACATAGCTGCATGTTGCTCACTGGGTTCTGAATTACATCTGAAACATGGACAGCATCCCCCAACTGTTTTGGCAATACGCATGGATACAGTATGGCTGCTTGATACATGCTATAGAAGCAATAAGCATAGTAATGGCACCTAAAGATTTCTTACATGAACCATGTTCTGTTTTTTTTTTTACTTTTTTACTTTTTGTTGAGTTGTTTGGTTGCACCCTGCTGATTAACCTACTCTTCATGCATATGTAATGAGAGCATTTGCAGTTTTTTATGCCTCTGATCATCATACTGTGTAGTTTCTGTTATTAATGGTCAAATTAGCATTTCCCATTTAGCTCACATTTAGTGTACTACTTTTTTTCCAAAGTGCATCAAGGATGAATAGAGTGGGCCAAGGTATGGAAGTGAATGACTATGCATGATGTTAAATAATGTAATGAACACAGTCATGTCGTTGCTGACATTTTGCCCCATGAATGAAAGCACAGTAGTTTGATGTTCCCAAATGGCTGCATCAGGAGCGCATGGTTATGACCTAAACAGCACCACTGTACCACCACTGTTTGACTGTGCGATTGCAACTGAATGGTCTGATGCTACTTCTAATTTATTCTCTATCAATTCGCATTTGATGTTTTATTATTGGCAACATGTATCTGCTGGCATATGTGTTAATGCACTGTAGCACCACAGCCTCAAGTCATGTTGATGAAAATGCATGACCATGGACACTGCCAAGTGGTTGACTCACCAGTCATATACACTGCCAGACTATCTATATCCTTGAATATCAAAAGAAAGTTGCATCAAGCCAAAATGCCTGAAGCGCCTCAGAAAATGTTTAAAAAGCCTTATGTATGAATTATCAAGTTAAAGTATTAACTTCTAATTTAGTACAGTGAAGTATAAAACAAATTTTGTTCAAGTGATGACCTGCATGTCTGCCGACCCAAAAGAATAGCATGCTTCCACTGCAGTATGGTATACATGAAGAGCATTTGATGAATTACATTACGGAAGTGAAATCTGGGACAGTCGGACACTGAACGATACTTACCTGCCATTAACACTCCACCTCAAGAGCTTATTAATATCATGTCAGAATTTCTTTCTACACTTAAATGTACAGTGTCC
Source organism: Remorina albescens (assembly GCA_034769265.1). Lineage (NCBI taxonomy): Eukaryota > Metazoa > Chordata > Actinopteri > Carangiformes > Echeneidae > Remorina > Remorina albescens. Next base: position 6,635,020 of record CM068480.1, read on the forward strand.
TCCCAAATTTTCTGTCTGTACTTATAACACAAAACCAAACCAAACAATGAAATTGCAATTGACGTCTGTGTAGCACTGCCTATCTCATGTCCCTCCTCTTTGTCTCTATATGATTTTGGCTCTTTCTCAGAAAAGACATGGTTTACAGATGAACCAGAGAATACCCACCTGAGGACCATACAGATCAAGCCTGTGAATACTCTCGCCGTCAGTCAAGTCAGTCAGTGTAAATCAACAAGCAGCTTGATTCCACCCATCAGAGAAGTAGAAGACGAGTGTTGAGCTCTGAACCACGGAGACATCTGGACGTTTGGACTCCCAGAAGGCTTATCGTGCAGGTGTTGGGCCAGGTCTCGGGACATCACCTCATCTGCAGACATAAATCATCAGCTGACATTAGATGAGATGAACGCAAACTGCTTTCCTAATTCACAGTTGCAGCAAGCTTTATGTACAAGCAGTCATACATGAAATATTCATAAAGACAATCATAGTCAAGTGTCACAACCACTCAGCTATTAGTTTGCACAGCTAATGTTTAGTGGTGACCAGACTCCGCAACGTTTTTTGTTCTATTTAGGGGAATGAGGGTCACTTGACAAGCAATGTAAAAATGATTACTATTACTAAAAGAGGTGATTATTATGATTACTAGATCAAATTTTGCAATTGTAAAAGCTGCCTTTTTAGCTGTTAACGAACAACTTCTACTATTACTAATACTGCATTTGCTTAACCTGATTCTGCAGAGTTATTCTTTACAATATGCTAAAATATGTATTTTACATCCAGCTGCGATCCCACACCAATGGCATGGTTAGTGACTGACTCTCAGTGATTCTTTGCCATTTGGAGCTAATTCACAACATTTGTGACAGTTACTATGGCCAGTGTCCATGTGTAAATGGCACTTGGTTCCAGCCTTATCTCTATCCATTTTTATTTGTCTTATCTTTGCCTTTTTGAGTTGTTTGTTTGAAGTGTTTTCATGTCACTGTTGGGTTGCAACGTCCAAAAATCCCAGAAATCTTTCTGAGTAAAGCTTAGTAGTATCTGCAAAGTTACTCCGGAGTAAAACATCAGGCATAATTTTTTTTTTTTTTTGGGGGGTACGACAATAGCCAAATATGATAGAGCTGTTTTGTTGACAACATTACAACATGAAGAAAAATCCAAAGTTTCTAATATAGTGGTGGAATTATTTACTTAATGACACTATAAACAATGAAGCCAAATACTATGATATAGCATGGCGCCATAATAAAGGTCTGTAAATGAGCTGAATGTGAAAGCCCCATATCGCATGAAGTGGGCATCTTTAAGTCCTCCTTTGGCTGTAAGCACTGCCTGACACAGGATTGTCTTGGAGGCCATTAAACACTAGTATGTACTCCATGATCAATCTCAATGCCCTAACACATTGTAGATGTTCAAAAACAGCTCTATCATAAAGCATAGTTTGGGCTATTGGTCTAAGGAAAGAATCTATCATTTGTTTTAAGTTTGTAGGCACACGAGGTCAGAATAGAAAGCTAATAATGGTCATTAATCATGTCTTATTTGAATAACAACACAGCTACTCATAGTTTTCACGTGACGTCACGCCATTGTGGGCACGCCCCCCTGGAGGGCAAAAGACGCTACTTCCTCTGCCCCCCAGCTATTTTTTTTTCTTTTTACTAGTTTTGACTTAACTTTTACCAAAATGCCGGATATTTGCTGGGTAATTGGCTGCACAAATCGACGAGGAGACCAGCTCGAGTTGTGCTTTTACAGAATCCCGTCTGAGAAAGAAAACCCTTTTCCCCCCCAAGCCTGCCATACAGGTGCATTGGCCAAATCGCACCAATCCCTCTTTCTCCACAGCAACACAAGCTGTCAACTGTGGGTCATTTAAACTGTAGGAATGGTTTACCTGACATTTGGGAGGAAGAAAGTTTGAATTAGATTTATGTTATAACCTAACCAAAATATTCATGCATTGTCACTACTGCCCTAGAAGTGAACTGACACTAACGACCCATATCAACGTTAGCTAACGCTAGCACTCACCTTTGCTTTGACAATGAAGAATTTCTTGTCCTTCACCTCCCAAACGGCAGCATTATTGACCCATTCAGACTGAATATTGTCCGTACTTTTGTATGCTCTCATCCTGGCGGCAGTGTAAGAGGAGGGATTCTCCACAAGATGAATGGAAACATGGCCGGCAGGGACTTCGCTGTTTTTAACTGCTGAAATCCGGCGGCAGGTGCCGTGTATGGGTCGCAAGTGCCCAAAATCTGCAGCTTAATCTTATATCTTGTGTTTTCTTCTTTAGAAAGATGGGCTAAATATTCGTGGCTTGAACCCGTTTGGAAATGGACAGGTTTGCGTTGTTGTTCTCCGGTGTTTCCAGTGTTAGCCGCCATCTTGGACCCGGTTTTTACCTCCAGGAGGCAGCGCGAGTCACGTGACTGAAAACTATGACTATTGGCACTGTTGTCACTTCAGAGGAAAAAAACCACCCATAAAAATCCTTAATCTACAGGAGATGCGTCAAAGTGTAGTTGAGGTTTTTCATTGAATGTAAAAAAAAAAAAAAAAAAAAAAAGAGAGAGGTTGTGACATTTTTACTGGCACTGGAACATCCAAACCATCCATCCCTCCGTGCCAGTAATGTGCCAGGCAGTGCTGAAGCCACTGGAGGACTCCAGAAGACCCACTGCTGCGAAAAGAGGCTTCTAGTTTGGCTGGATTTAAGAAAAATGCGTTTTTGCTGTGAAACTGAGAAACGTACTTTGTTCTTTGTGTTCCATCTCACCAGCTCAGAGACCATTTCTCAACATGAAGCTGTAATTCCCTGGGGATAAGAAGAAGAAAAAAAAAGAATTGTGGTAAATAATTTGAAAAGTCTTAAAACTATACTTAATTGATCCAACGTCAATGGCAGAGACTGATATCTATTCATTTTTATGTACTCTTCAAAGAAATCTGTAAAGCTTAGTGTAAACTATTTATTTCTAGTGTGTTCTTGTTTGAGAGATTTTCTTTTTTGGCAATACCTCTGGGGTTGAGAGACAGTCGGCAATGCAGTCTAGTTTGTTTTATTTTGTGCATTTCGCTTTTAGCACATTGACTTGTGGATACAATGACAGTGCTAAGTTGATATTTCTGACTATGTCATAATACCCTAATAAGAAATACAGTTTATTGTCTTGTACAAATAGGCTTGTACATAAATTGTACATGAATTTCATTTTGTATTTTCACAAATTAAAAGCTGATGTATTGTGTTCTACAGGATGTCAGGTCTTTTATTTTCTTTGTTTCTATTGGCCATATGATGAGGCTCAGCACAGAAAATATGACCGTCCAGCAGTTCAAGGCTACATGTTACACATTTGTCTTTCTAAGAGCGACTGTAGATAAAAAGTGGTCTTCTGTGATGATGACAGAAGGCACTTTCTGATAACCAGACATTATATGACATGGGACACCTCCTTGCACCCTCGGGATAATGGCTGATAAAAACACTCTGCACATTCTCACCTTGGGGATGGAAAAGGGGCCATCATGTTGCTTGTTAATGATTTTACACACCATGGCACTGCGGGAGACGGTCAGCATGCCAATAATATTTAAAGTCTAACACCTCACACAGATGCCGCCAATGCTCCTGTCAGCTGCAGTTTCTGCCCTTTGGAATAAAACACATCTAGTTACACACAAAAGAATAACACTGCTTACAGTATCATCATGTAAAGAGAATGTATTCTTTCAAGGATTTTAAACAGATAGTATTTGCAGGGATTTAAATTAATCATACAGCTTACTCTTCTTTTGAAAAAGGTTTTTTGTTCTGCTTATAGAAAATAGCTGGATGGGTAAAACTTCTCTTGGCTGTTAAGTATACATACTCACACGCATAAAAATCCAAGGTCCCCCTTTAAAGACAACTCTTGCCCAGCTGCACAGACTTGGCTGGTGATAATAGTTTCCATGACAATGCAGCACTCAAAGTGCATCAATGCCAGCCTGGATAAACAGTGATCCTTTACCAAAACAAGGGGGTCATTACGGCAGCTTGTCAAATCAATGTTGAGAGTGTCCTGGCTGATTAAGGCGTCCCCTCTCAGTCCTGACACAGTGTCAATACTGGCTGGCCTGTGGCGGCACACTCCCATGATTGGACTGAAATGCCTATCAGTCAGGCAGCTGAGCTGGACTAATGATTCCCTGTGCTGCCTATTAGAGGGACATGACAATTTAATCCTGTGGGCCAGGCAAGGAAAAAGTGACCTTGGTACTTTATATTGAGGCTGAGGTAAATTGACAAGAGCAGATAAATCTTTACCCTGGGCTATTAACAGAATTAAAGCACAACAACAAAGGCAGAAGGTCCTTTCTTTTTATTCTGTCGGGGCAGCCTTTTCCAAACTCTTGTCTATGAAATTTTTAATTTTTAATTAATCTGGAAGAAAAAAGACACCATAAAATATCTCTGCATCATTAAAACTTATGCACTTTATTTCTAAAAACATAGGTTCTTCTATACTTGGCCATTAAGCTGGAATATCAAAAGCGGATATGGCTTGAAGCTGAAGCTTTTTAAGACATTCAGCCCCAGGGCAGAGTATATTGCCTTGGATATCTATCTCCAAGCTATGAGAATATTGTCTACATGCTTGGAAGAAAGCCATGTGTTTACACAGATGTTTCAGGCTTTTAGCACACACATCATCTTGTACCAAGCTGCACCACCATCTTTTGTGCCAAGGGCCATATACATTTTGGATTAGTTTACCCTTTGATACAGAAATAAAGAAGGGCAGGAGAGCTCCTAGGTTTGCATGCAGCGTATAAAACAAAGCAAAGAGTCTCAGCTGCTGCCACTTGAATATGATTTCAATTGATGTTAAATTGTGAAAACATTCCTGTAAATATTTCCATCTCTGCTGCTAGATTTTTCCTCTTTCCTGACTTGTATCCAGAGATAAACATTCTGCCTCTGCAAATTTCTACAGTAGAACTAATGGGAGAGAAAAATGGCAAAAGATAAGAATTTCTCCCCTGTTGTAAGGATAGATAGATCACCAGCACTGGGAGGCAATTTGCCTGCGAGGCACAGTTGCTGCACTGACCCTTTATGTTCCCTGTAAAGGTCAACATTTCCTTTTCTTTTGTTTTATTGCATGCTTGCATAAATCAAAGCTCCTGGCTATTTTCATGTTTGAAGTGGGAAACACCACTAATCAAAAAACAAAATCCTGCCTGTATTATCATGGAGTACATTGACTCTAATATCAAATATAATACCTTCTGGAGGGGTTAAGTGCTAATTGATGAACTGTTTTAACAAATGAACGTTTTAATTCATTTCTGCACAGGCAATTAGATTTTTTTTTTTCCTGCTTTTAAATTAGGATTTTGCACATTCAAATCACCTTCTCTTTTGCCACTGTGCAGAGAAATTAGCGGTAACAAACAGCAAACAGATGGCACTGTCCTATAACATCTCTCCTCAGCCCAAGTTGTAAACATGATTTACGATTTGCAAGATATTATTTACTGTGATTCACGTTTCTGTCAGCACCACACTGGAGGTTAATAGAAATGCCAGCATGCTCGCTGATTTACTTAGTAAAATTTTCATCCAAGGTTCAGGTTCAGAAGATTGGAGTCAGAGAGAGTTACAGGATTCATGCATTATGCAGAAGAAGCTGACACGACCTTCAGCCATCACAGTCTTCTCTATATATCACAGTGGGCTTGACCCTCCCAAGGCCAGATGGAGCATTTGATATATTTAACCACTACTGCCATTAAATTACTCACATTCTTTATGAGCTGTAGCCATTTTATACAGCTAACAACATGGAGGCAATATAATTTTGATTAAAAGTGGTTTTAGACTTTGTATTTGCTTTTTACCGCAGGTGATGCTTCAGCAATAAGGAAGACATTCGTAAGTCAAAGGCAAACTAAATCAAGAAATAAATCTACTGTATGGCCCTTCTGATTTTTATATCTCACATTATGGCTTCACCATATGTTGGCCATATGTAGAAATAAAGGGGAAAATCTGCTCCTGCTGTTTGATATTGAACACATCATAAAATGATAGGAAATAAAGTGCTGTTTTAGAGTGTGAGGTCCATTTTAATATAATTGGCTTTGGAATTATTTATGACATTAATTGCCACATTATCGACTGGCTGTCAGCTCCTTGGGCTTGTAGTCCATTCTTCTTCACAAAGAGCACTAGCTCAGCCTCAAGTAGACTGACAGGCTAATTATACCATCTTCCCTCTCCATGATAAATGTCACTAATGTGGATCTGGCCCAGATATAAGACTCCTCAGCTACCTCAACTGCAAAAGTCTTCCTCTCCAGTTAGGATCTGCGGATCGGGAGGTTGCACAGTGTCATTTCCTCCTGAATCAAGTTGTCTCAGAGGATTCCAGCCCTGAATTGTCAAAATGCTCATGGTAGGTTGTATGCATTATCTACTGCGAACTCAGACACTCTCAAAGCCACACCAGTATATGCTTCATCAGAGGTGCTTGTCGGATGATTGAACAGCTCCACCCCCTGACACCTCTCTGACATCAGTTTCGGGGGTAGGGGTGGGGGGAGAGTGTGTGTCTGTGTGTGTGTGTGTGTGTGTGTTTGTGTGTGTGTGTGTGTGTGTGTGTGTGTAAGGGGGGCGGGGGGTCAATTTCTTGTCTCTTTTCCCAAACTGATGATCTTACATTCACACATACTTCAGGCAGTGATTGACCAGCTGTGGGAGACGAAGAAGAACATCTCTTTCTGTTTGTTACACAACTGGCACTCTCTGTACGAGACCAGCACCACAAATGGGTTCCAGGAGAAAGTGCCTGAAAACGTGTGTTATTTTTTCCCTTTTATAAACAATATTGTGACAGTTTTCGAGTGTGACCATTTGGAACAATATACACTTTTGACTTCCTACATGCCTAGACAGCACATTATAGGAACCAGTTCATCCCGACTCTGTCCATCAAATATATGAAGACTAAATACTATTCACTCCATCTGACTCATATGTCTTCTTTTTTAAAGCATCCTTAATATCTGTTGTCATGTTGTAGTTTGGGGAGAGTGAGGTAAAACTTCAAAGAATATTTCCACATCACTCCACCCAAAATGTTTCATATATATTCCTTTTTTTAATGAGGCTGTTTACATATTCCGACTTCACTTAGCGTGTATCCTGACAACAATGCGAGCTGACACGTACCAAACTTGGTATGTCCCAGAGCCATCTTCAATGGCTCGGATGCTGTCAGATCCAGCTACATCAGTGACAGTGTCTCAATGGTAGTACGACACATGTCAGAAACTTTTAAATGTCTGCTCTTTTCAGCACAGTGCTCCTGCAGCCCAAAGATGGCATTTTATGTTTCAATGCATGCATGAGTACCAGTCAAAGAGTAAGCAGCATTTGCTTCAATCTTGACAAGTAGGAATGTTGCACTTAGTTAGCAGTCTGTGGCTCAGTTGAACCCTCCAGATCAATCAATGAAATTCTTGACATCTGCGTGTGTTTGATACATTCCCAATGATAATTACATAATTGCTCTGTAGCTAAAATCAGGCCACTTTGAGGGGAAAAGAAATTCGCCTTATGTGCAGATGTATGGACAGGAAAAGCCATTTCTGGTGATTGCACATGCCTTGTGCAGCCAGACACACATCTGAACTTCGACCCCCTTTGATCAGCAGTTTTGGCAAGGCAATCCATCATGGTGCTCTTACTGTCAGAAGAGGTGCCTGGCTGCAGCTGTGTGTCACTGGCTAAGAGGGGCTGCTTAAAGGCAATCATGTCAACCTCCACGCGACTGCTCAGACTTCCAGATTGAAGGAGGACTTGACAGGGGCAGAAGAGTCAGATGAAGACACTGGAGGGCTGTGTCTGATTGCTCTGTGGCCATAAAGTGATGGCTGATTTTATCCCCTGTGAACAAGCTACTGAATAAACTCAAAAAATGTTCTGACCTTTCTGCTAAACCGTTGCTTTTGTCCCGTTTTACTTTTGGTGTTGGACATGATGGTATATTATGACTTTTTCTCAAAATTATTATTATTTCGTAAATATCCTTTTTTTTTTTTTTCTGTTACATATTAGAAACACATTACAAAAAGACAGGACGTGAAAAAATGGTCAAGTCTGACCTTCAACATAAATGTATGTATCTATTCAGGCGGAGCTATCCTTAAACTGCATCACTGGCTGAATATAGTATGTTGCTGAGCTGTGACTTCGACATATATTTTGCAAATGAAGGCGATCTCACATGCTTTGTTATTTTTATGCTCCACTCTCAACAAAGTTTCAGAGTAAACACTTACAAAAACAAACCAAAAACAGCAAAGCCAGGGCGAACTAAATATATTCACTTCTCAGGAAAAAAAATTGGCGGATCAGTGCATTTTTGCCACTAGCAGGAAAATTTGTCTGCTGTGGTATACATGATAGATATTTGAAAACACACTTGGATTCCCTGCCATGCAGCAGGTCAGGTCCTTGTCTTAAATCTCTGCACCCAAAATTTCACTTGTCAAGTTGCGGTCAGTGCAGCTACAGCCTGGTGTAAATAAGCCAAGAGGTGAGTGATATTCCAGTTCAACCGCCCAATCATTTCCTGATGGGAAAGCAGATGCATTCCTGTCACTTTAATACAGGCAGCAAGTGCATTAACGGCAAAAATGGGCCTGACTTTCAAACAAAGAAGCTGAGTGACGGCTTGCTGACTGCAGCCCAGAGTGTGCAATAACATGATGTGAAAGGACATTGTCAGGAGCTGAGGAGACGAGCCCAGATTGTACATAGTGACAGAAAACAGAGATGAGGACAGAGATACTGGTGCTGTATTAGTGGCCAACATATTCAAACACTATCCTTGAGTCTAAGCAAACTTGACATCACCTCCAATGGCTTCAAAGTGTTCAGCCCCCCCTCCTTTCCCCTGTCTGCAGCCAGCTCTCTCCTCTGATGTGTCTCCAGACTCTGCTCTCTCTTATGTAGAGAGTTACCAGCAGGCCTGTTCTGTCAGGACAGGAGGATAGCGGTGCAGCAGCCTGCGGATACCCTCAGTCAATCTACATTTGGTCACCATGGTGGGAAGTGTGCTCATTTTTTCCGATATCTGAACTACTTGAGGTGATCTGAACACTGAAGTGTGAGGAGCTGTCACCTTGGATAAAGCTCTGCACCACTGGAAGATGTACAGCCCCTGATATGCTAAGAGGGGGGAGGGGGAAGAGATCGCTCCTTTCTGATAGGCTGTGAGAGCACTGGAGACCCTATAAAAAAAAAAAAAATTGGGGTGAATGTATTCCACTCTGTCCACCTGGGGACAAGAGGTCAGCAGGGAAGGAGGCAGCTCATCACCAGGCGCCCTGCAGTATGAGGACAGATTTCTTTTTCTACCAGGGCCAGACATGGGGGAGATATTTTAATGCTGTATCATAATATCAACAAGAGGCCAACAAAGCGAAGCACCTAAAATCGATAAATCATCGCTTTTACAGAAAGTTACAGAACAAAATGAAAACTATTGAACCCAGCACAACAAGAAACGCTTAAAACTCTAAATGGTGGTGTTTGTTTAAGTTTTGTGGGTTTCCTGGAAGGTGTGCTGCAAGTCCGACCAGCGGCAGCAAGGCGGGTGTGGAACAGTTCACCTCACCTTGTCGCACAGGGCAGCAGCTGTGGGGGAAGAGGCATGCAGCAGCGGTGCCAGATCTTACCAGTGAAAAAAGCATGACCAGAGGCATGGAGGCCCAAATATGCTCCGAGTTATGCTGGCAGCTGTGCAGCTGTGTGTGATAAAGTGCAGCTCACCATAAATACACTCTGGGGCTCCCTGCACAGCTGGCAACTATGGGTTACGGTTCTGAAAGTGGGAGGAAGAGACAGATGAGGGATATGCAATGCTTGCATCTACACATCATCTGTCTGAGGCAGAGAGAAGAGGAGCAGGGCCAAATTTATGAGAACAAGGAAGATGAGGAGGAGGGTAATAAAATGCTATTGTGTCAGTATGAGAGAACAAATGAGCAGCAAACTTGTCTGATATCCATATATATATATTTATATATATGCTACACAAGAACAATATAAGAATATAAACTTGAAACATAAAGTCATGCGTATAAAAGAACTATTTTGTTGAATTAGCAACAAAGATAATCAGTGTTAAGGGATATAGCTCACACTTTTTTGGCATTCAGCATTGAAGCTAGCATGCTATCTGGCATCGACACAAAGTCTGGCATTGTTCTTTTAAAATGAATTACTATAGAGCAAAATATTTCTTGAGCTTAGTTTTCTTTCCATAATGTTGTTTGGAAAGAAAAGTATAAAATTGAGGGTAACTGAAAGGCAATGAAAATATCCCAGCTACATAATGGGGGTCCTTTCACAGCAGCAGAAGACACGTTTACATACAGTAGAAGATGCCAAGGCGGGTCAAAATGCAATCTCACTGACATTTAGATAAAACATTATTTTGCCCTCAATATCCATCTACACTATATATTCCATCATAGATCATCCGAAGCAACTATATGAGAGAAAAAGAGCATCAGCTTAGATGATAAATAATCTGTCTCCACTATTGTTTTTACTGATATCCTGTCGCTCCCACAGAAAACATAAAAACACAGCTGATGAAGTTATGCAGACATTTATTTTTTTTACTTCCAGTGATTTAGCATGACTGTGCTTGTCACCATCATTTAGACGAGGCTGCACTTTGCTTTCTGTTTCTTGTGACCGAACAAGTGCATCGCCTGCGTGCTTTCAACTTCAGGGTTATTGATTAAAGTTTTAAATGGTTGCCACATTACCCAGGGAATACCGGGAGATGAATTTGCATCAATATTCATCTGTAATTCATTAGCTGTTTAAAAAGTTCGACCACAAGGACTCACACAGAGGAAGTGTAAATGTAACATATAGATTTCATGTTGAGAAAAAGATTCAGTACCATAATATTGAAGATGTTAAAGGTTTGGTTTGAAAGATTTACAATAATGTTGGATGCGAAAGTTTCCCCAGCATGGAGACAATCTAATATCTACATTTCCCATACAGCATCATAGTATCTTTCAACTGCCAGACATGTTGCTATTCATCAAATTGTTACAAGTATCGTGAAAGGAGTGATGAGCCCACAGAGAATCATCAGCCAATTCTTCAGCTCTATGAAGGTGAAAAGACGCAAAATTGAATCGGCTTTGGTGGTACATTTATTGTACAGTAGAGTCTCACACCTCTCAATAAAGAGTTTCAAATTGCAGCAGGCAGAAAAAGAAAAGCGCTGATAAACTCACTGTGGCATGTCTAACAGCCACATACTTTTTACAGGAGTCGAAGACAGAAACTCAGTTTCAGGTATATATCCGCCACTGAAAAAGTAATAGATAATGTTCCACTGTTTGTTGTTTGTGAAAATAGGCAAATGTTTGGTAACTTGTCGGCCATCCAAATTTTATTACAAAATCATCCATGTTCTGTTTTGGAAAATGTATTAAAAGTCTTGGTGAACAAAACCTAGCTTAACCTTACCCTTAACCTAGACATGTTCAGGTGCCCCCACCGAGAATCGCACCGCACCCACTACGCTCAAGTCACTGCATTTATTTATTTATTTATTTATTTATTCATTCATTCATCATTCACTGGTGGGGGGTGTGCATTATTAGTGACCCCCTCGGAGCATTTTCCCAACAGATACATTCCTTTTTATTCCGGAAAAAAAAAAAAAAACTTTTATGTAAAATATCGTCCAGTTCTGTTATTCCGTGTTTATAATGAATTCCGTTTTTAATGTCTAATTCCAGAATTCCATGATTCCATGATCACGGATTTTATAGGGCCCTATTTACCGAATGCCCGGGAAGACCGAGCTTCACATGAACTTCACAGCGTGCAAGGTTTCCAAAATGATGAACCCATGTTTAACTGCACTATTTTTTTATAAAGAGACACTTTTATTTTTGTTACTTAAGCAATATGTGATATTGCTTTTCTGCAACAGTTGCAACAATTCCATCTAAGCATGGACAAATGTTTGAAACCTAATAAATGTGAAAAAGACACTTTAATGTCTCCATTTGTCATTCTGTCTTGCAAAGCAGACTGGAGTAGATCATGAGGATCCTTTGCACACCTGTAGACTGAAGCAGAAATCATTATGAATCAAATCGTTTTCAATTGAAAATCGATTTTGAATCGAATTTTAGCCCCAAAAATCGGAATCGAATCGAATCGAATCGTGAGACAGTAAAAGATTCCCACCCCTAAAAGATATCATGTCTTAATTTATTTATTTATTTTTTTTAGAATAAATTGCCATTTAGTTTTGATGTGAGACTAAATGGAAAATAAGAGATACAACTGTGAATGTGAAAACTGAGTTGGCTCAGTATGAAAGCAAGTTGTGTCCTGGGGCTTTGGGTCAGCAGTCAATTAAATTATCACACTAAACTGAAAGAATTTTAAAATCCCCTTACTGCATAATGGTTGTCAGACACTCTGTATCCTCCATGATATTCAGTAAAAAAAAAAAAGAAAAAAAAAAAGGTTGCAGCAATGGGATTAGGGCTTGATCCTCAGCTACTGCTGTGCCCAGTCTAAAATGACTATCCTCTTATCTCAAGGCAACAGAGCTACATTATGTTATGTACCGACTTCGTCAAGATAGAATGGATGTCATTGAAATTAATTTAATCTTCCTTAAATTAGCTTCTGACTATGATCTCTCCCAGTCAGAATTTATGTCCTCCAGAATTCAATTTCCTCCGCAGTGTGATATGCTTTTATCAGTTGGTAACTATTCGGTGGCCTCCAATAATGAGAGCTGTCACCAGACCAGAGGGGGATAGTGTTTGATGGCAAGCATCTTGTGACCACTGAAACTGTCGCCCACATCTACCAGGCATTTAAGAAATATATATTTGAGGACTGCAGATTTTATACGGAAGCGCCCACTAAAGAACAGTCATTTCAGAATTAGACTCTGATCAATCTGGGATTGCTTTACTCCAGTTACTGGTGATTACACAAAAAGTGTGTATCAATGTGTGAGTCATGGGTGCTGAAATTAAGGAAAGGTCGTCTGATGTGGTAAATGGTTTGAATGGTATTAGCCTGAAAATATACTTTTAAACTCATTTTCTATACTAGTTCTCGCACAATATTAAACAGTAAATCTATTAACTGATAAAGCTCTACTGGACACTAATATTTATCGGATGAACTTATTGAGAATAGACCACTATGGGGCGCCAGTGGCAAAGTGGGTGGAGCGCATACTCCATAAACAGGAAGCTACAAGGTCCTCGATTGGGACACTGCAGAATGACATGCAGCAAATGGCACTGGCTGGAGTCAAACCACTCTCTCTCCCCCATTTCCTGTCACCCCTCAAACTTCCTTTACTGATTAAGCCCAAAAAGCCAAAAATAAATAAATAAATATGAAAATAGGCCGTCATAGGGTTGTCATGACATTTCACTCTGAACGGTGACTGTGTCAGTATAAGAGTCAGGGGATCACCGGAGGACTCAGCGATCACCTTGTAAGCAATTCATGTTGTGACACTTCATCATATAATTGTCATGATATTTTAATCTGAGCCAAAGTGGTGGACCAATCGATTGCCACTGCGATCCCTAAGCCCATGGCATGCTGTTAATGCAGCCAAAAATGTCCAATATATACATATATAGCAGTTCCTGCTTATTTAACACGAATACTATCTTGAGTATAGCTGTTCTAATTTGTGGAATTTGTCGTTCTATTTAGGCTAAATAACAGAAGTGAAGATACTTTATAATTTTACACACAAACAAATGATGAAATGATGGACAAAAGGAGTATAAAATTAAAGTGTGTTTCTTCACTTGATTAAAGGCCAGTACCTGTTAATGTAGCATGCAAATCATTTGTGGCCAAATATATTGGTGTAAGAACAGGCTATCGTGTGTCTGACACTTTGAAAACAGAGACACTTATGTATGTTGAAGCCATATAAGCTCTGCCTCGAGTCCCTTTCACCAGTAAAATCCTAAATGTCACTTCCTACCTGAGATGTTAGGTGCCCACCCAACTGGCTGGTCCCCATTATTACTTTCATCTTGTTTCAGCTCCTGATGCTTAATAAGCTAGTACCTGAGGGGTCCTGCCTCCATCTCTTAATTCTGATTTGATGTGGCAAGGAGACAGAAAACAGGGAAGAGGGGGACAGAAATAAAAGAAAAAGGGATCAAAATAACTGCGCCAGGCTGGCTGAGTGGAGTGGGGCCCATCAACACCAATAACTGTTAGCTGTGAACACGTGTGTCACAGCGAGACAAGTGTCATATCACTCAGCCCACTGTTTCATTTGACTGGAACACATCAATCACTCAGGGAAATCCACGCAGACGTGCTGAGATGGGCCTCACCTCTGGCTCCCTCATTACGTTGCGTCAGTGTTAGTGAAACCTCGGCCTGTCAGGAATTCACTGCCGTCTTCTCTCTAAAAGAGCCTCTCTTGTCCAGTTGGTTCTATCAACCGCATGGTGGGAACACCAGGGTGAGATGTAACAGTGCATGGGAATCTCTGAGCTATTACATATATGTCAGTGTGTTTGGTGCCTGAAAACACGTCTGCATGGCTTAACACGCCAATGCCTGTGAATCATTCACGATAAGGACAAGACCAATGTGACATTAACAACACTACAAACGATTGTTGTTATTTGTCTATTGGCTATTTCTTGCATATAAAGGTGCATTTAAAAAAGTGAAAAAGTTTCCAAATCCCAAAAGATATAAAACTTTAGTGTACGATTTATAGATGAAGCAAATATTCAAAGTTCAATGGATGGCATTTTTGCTGAAAAAATGGCTTGAACAATTCAATGATTATCAAAATTGTAAAACAAAAAGTAAAACTGAAGCTCTTGTTTAATACATTAGCCAAGAATCCTGTCATCCATCACTACTCATGGCCAGATGTTAAAAGTCACCCTCAAGATAATAACATTGTCCAATAATTTTCAGTCGACTGGCTAATTGATTGACTAAAAAGCTCACTTTTCTGCACCAGATGACTCATATGCCCCCCCCACCCCCCCCCCACCCCCACCCCAACATCCAAAATCATCAATGGGATTAACATTATTGATGTCACATCTTTGACACTGCGGCACTCTCATAACAACACTCTTTATTTCAACTCAAAATCTCTACACACAGAGTGAAAATGAGAAAGTGTCCCTCTGTGGCGGGTTTAACGAAGGATTAAAGACTTATTAACAAAGGCCTCCCTTGAAAGCCCAGCTCCTTCCCTGGCCACCACCGTGCCGCACTCAGCTGTGTATACAACTCCGACAGGTAGAATAATAACGGTTATACATCACTGCACCTGAGAGCCCCATCATCTATATCTTCCCCTGCCACTGCCTCCCAGACTCCATTACTTTATTGACACGCAATCTTAAGGAGGAGAGAAATATTGCACGTGTAAGGTCACTTGGTTATGAAGACATATTATCATATTATCTGCATGAGGGTTGTAGGGCTCAGGCCTGACAAAGCTAATTATAATTGGACATGATACAGAGCTCAGAGCATATTACGTGCTTGGCTGCATGACAAAGTCGCAGCTGAGATATGAGGGGAGAGAGGAGTGGAACATGAGCTGAAACTCAATGTGAGGAGGGTGAAGCCGTCCAATAACAGCAGCAAGCTCTCTGATGATAATTTATGGATACATCCACTATAAGCACCAGGCCAAACCTGTTCCCGTTTGATCACAAAGCATGAGATGGAAAGAGCCAGTTGTTCAAATACAAATTTCTTATGCAAGCTGCCTTGAAACAGCTCTAATATCCAAATGTCACATTTTGTTAGTGACAACAAAAATGGCCCCGTGGCTTCTTATCTCCTCTCCCAAGGTTATTTCAGTTTCGCCAGACACGAGCAACTGTTTATTTTTCCTCTTAAATGACTAAATCCTCACGCTGCCTCCTTCAAAGCAGCCATTTACCCCCAAACAATGATCCATTATTCTCGTTCAAACTTAAATCAGTTACTGAAAAATCAAATCAACCTCACAGAGTAACCTGCAAAACATAACCCAGTGGTACTGTACATCTGTTCCCTTCCAATTTCTGTGCAGGAGCTTTATAATCTCATCACGGGGGTCGTGATTGGTGCTACATCAAGTAGCTACGATAAGTGAGCAGACCCAGGGGTCAGATGTTAACTTTAGTTTAATAGTGTCAGGCACAGAGATGGGTCTTCCCTGCTCATTTGCAATGATTCATCACTTCATTGGTCTATTAATATAATATGCATTCACTTATTCCTCTGAATATGACTATTTTTCCAACTAGTCGCAAGTCCATTACTGTAGAAACAGCACTATTTAACATTTCACTTCTTAAATAGCTGTCATCTGTGCACTAATGGAAAAGTACAGAAATAGAAAAAATTAGGTTCATTCTGCAGAGCAGACTTTAAGGTTAATTTGAGGAGTTCTGCGTATTGTATCATGTTAGTGGCTGCTAGGCTGTAACCCCTGCGAGCTGATTATTTTTTCTCAGCCTACAAAATTGGTTTCTTACTAAACCCTTGGAGTACCAGCCGTGTTACCTGACTTCTTTTGCTCATGTCACAAAAACTACAGCTGCCAGAAGGCCTTGTCACTTAGCTTACGTTGCATGATTCATTTCTGAATCTTCTAAAGTTATCTTTATTCTTGGTAAACCAAAAACAAAACACCAGAGCTATCAAAACCTGAGCAAATAAAGCAAATAGATCTCAGTCTGGCGAAATACCATTGTTTGGTCTGGTCTTTTAATTTGGGCTGTCTAATTCAGATCCCGTAAAAGAACAAAGAAATATCTTCATTTCATCTATTTTTGTTGACAGGAAAAGGAGACTGCAAACTCTCATGAGTTCAGGAAACCAGATGCCGCAAGGCATCGGCTCAGGTTTTTGGATTTAGCTTAATTATCTGAAAGTCGGAATAATACCACGGATATTCAGATCTAATAAACTGCATGCGTTTCTTCTTAGAACTTAACATGTGTACGGCACCGTTGCAGCCTTACCTTTAGGCATGCACTCAACTTCTGCAAAAGATACTCAAAACATCTGGAGGTCCATCTGCCAATAAATCTCCCTGATAAACGATAGTGCTTCAGAAATCTGAGGAAAATAATGAGTGGTGCAACATCTTGGCACAACTAAAAACACAGTTGAAATACAAGACTACAGCTCAGATGCTCTGCTCTGAGACCACAAATCACAAAGACTTGGTGTGCTAGGAATTTATTTCAAAGCACATCATGTCACACATACATTTGCAACTGTATATCTTTCCTGATACTGGTAAGTAATGCTGGAAGTCTGGTAATGTTCATACGTGGACTTACATTGCCGCACATCTTGAATTTGCATGCTCTTCTGCAAAGCAAAGACTTTAAATGGCCCAGTTTTTTTCTGTGCAACTTCTTTCCCCTCAATAACGACAGTTCGAGTGAAAGAAATTAAGCTGTAGATCATTTTCCTCACATGAGATTAGTCAATATGTTTGAAATGAGTAGGTAATAGCAATCTGTCTTTCAATTGCTGAACATTTAAGCCGTGTTATTTCAGTATCGCAATTTTGCTTCGAACAATTAAATTTAATTAACAACTATTAAGCCCGGCGTTTTAGTTTGGAAACCCTCCGCACCCAGTCGTCCAGCTTTGTCATCTGGTTTTAGAAACTCGCCATGACAGGCCATTTTTCATGATTTCTCTTAAACTGGAAAAACACCAGTATTTTAATTAAGAGGCCTAAATGCCCAGATGCTTACCTTTTTTTTTTTTTTTTTTTTAAATGATTACTGATGGGAAAGCCACGAGAATAGCAGCCAAACATCAATGATGGCAAGCAGGTTGCAAAGTGCGATTCTCTAGTGTGTGGTGGAAAAAATTGACGTTTGAGGCTGTTTGAGGCTGAGGCCGTGCTGTTTGTGCCATTACAGACCCCGTGCTCCTCAGCACACAGTCATCTTCAGGGTACTAAAATACTTCAGTCCTTTAAAACCTATTAGATACTCTCTTTAAACTGTCTATTATGTGAGCGTTGTGAAATCTGCATAACATAAATCATATTTTTTGTTACTAAATGTGGTGCAGAAAAGGTCAGATCAGGGTCAGGAAGCAGATGCATTGCCCATCTGGGTTTGTGCTGCTATGTGTGGAAAATCCAACAGGTGGCATGAGACTCCTGCCCTGGTCCCTCTTCTTCTTGTTCAATGGAAAAGGGGACAGGCTACAGAAGACTGAAGCCTCCTTTGTTGTGTTGCTATTTTTCCTCACTGGCTTCGAGACAGGAATTGAGTCTAATTTCCGCATTTTTGTGTTGATAATGTCAGAGGAGCTACGTTATGTTTTCTTGTCTAAGAAAATGAATTTACCATATTGGCCTCACTTAACGTAGCATCTTCTTTAGTAAATACCTAAATGAATTTAGGAATTTTTTTTTTCCCCTTCACAGTGTTTTTGTCTCCTTTGTGTGTTCACATTAATGAACACTAATGATATCAACCTCTCAAGAATGTCAACGATTTTCTGGCTACTTATTTCAATATCCTCTTTGCACAAGGTTTTCATTTCCTTAGGTGCGCTGTTAAAAGGCAGCTCCAGCCTGCCCTGACTAATTTCCTCTCAGCCTCACAGATCACAGGCCTTTCCCACCCAGTGCTCCCTTTGCTCCCACAAAGACCCTCGTAATCCCGCTGCTTGTCCACAATTAATCTTCCCAGTTGCCACATTATTAACACAGCCACCCATGGGCAGAGGATGCAAATGTATAGCCAGGAACAGGCTTCTCTATGTGTGCAAACCCTCGCCCCCCCTCTACTCAGCCCACAGCCGAGCGGCAGAAGTGTCAATCACTCCAGGGGTTAAAACCGCTGCCCACTATCAGCATCAAGGGCTTCGCAACTCCCCCCCTGTCTGCTGACCAAAGAACATGACCCCTCCAGCCACAAGCCCCACAGTTGAGTTTTTCTCCCCATTTACCTTTGTCTGTCTATCTCCCTCTTTGTAATCTTTCCTGTGTCCCTCCCCTGTAGCCACTCTGATCAGAAAAAGGCAGGCTTTAGACATTTAAATTTCATCCATGACGTGTTTGGTTTGATAATATTATTATTCTGAATTTCTGCTCATATTTAATAAGGTAACTATGAAATAAGTAGTGAATTAATCTATAAGTTGCTCCTTTTTACATCTGGCCAGGAGTACTACTTATAAAACTGAGCAGCTTGGCCAACAAAGAATTTTGTGAGTTTCTTTGTTGGCAGTTTTGCTGACAATTCACCAGAATTACTATCAAAAACTAACAAACACTGGTTCTGTTTTGTTATATGTGAGTATTTTCTGCTATTCGCTGTGTTGCTGTGTGAAATGAACATCTCTTTCTTTGTACTGCTGCATGGAAAACATTGAAGATGTCGCCTAGGTCGCTCAGAAACTGTGATGGGTATTTCTTGCTATATTCTGATCATTTGTTAAATTATTAATGGATTAATTGAAATAGTAACAAACAGACTCTAGAATAACAGACAGCTGCAGTCATTCGTTTCTTCCTTCTGTGATAACTGCAGAAAATGTATGACAGACATGAGAAATCAGGATATTATACCAAAGTGGATATTGTGATACAGATGTGGGACTGTTGTAGATATCTACTGGTGTAAGCTCTACCTGTCCAGTTTTGGACAATAGTAACTGCTCTCCAAATCATAGTCTGGATCAAAGCTGCTGCTGTGTGAATGACCTGGCACCACTTTAAAGAATATGAAATAATGTCCCAATCCAGTAGTTCTGAAAGACCTAGAGGAAAGAAAGCAAGAGCGCGAGAGCTGAATGTATGGAGGCTTTTTGAGAAGTTGGTCACTCTATTGCCTTCAATGTCACTTGACATGAAAGTAATGCCAGTTCTATGGAGATCCAAGCTGTTCCCCAGTGGTTGAAATGCTATTGTGTGTCAGACAAAGGGTATGGTTTCATAGCACCCCCTTGTTTGCATGCATGACCAGCACTTTCAAATAAGCCCCTTAGATCTAAATCTCAGGCTCCACTCAACACAGAAGGCAGCAGGCAGCTTTGTTAGGGGTGAGAAATTACTGGGGATGTCCAGACTGAAAACTAGGCGTTCACATCTCCAAACAAGAGCTTTGATTATGCTGAGATCTACAACGAAGCCCCACTGCGAGGACAGTCCCACTGAGCTGAGGCATGTTGTTTACCAAAGCGTCATACTGAAAGATACAAGACTGTCTTCTGCTGCTGTCGAGCCTTTGGAGATTAAGCAGTGAATCACCACAGATTAAAGATTTAGTAAAACAAACATTTCTCAGTGCCAGAGCTGCACTCTCTGGTGAGTTAAACTTCAGTGGGTGGGCCCACAGCAAACAAGGTTTCTACAATGAAGGTAGATTGAGAAAAAAGAAATTAAGCCAATGTGGACAGTGAAAAACATGCTAAACATTGAAAATGTTCAACATGTGCTACAATCAATATATTCCTATTACCAATCAATCGCATGACTGTGCTTGTGAAAGCGGCTGTACATAATGACGGAAACACTGGGAGCCATCATCCGAGCTTGTAATTTCTCTCAGCTCTATGCAGCATTTTGGTGTCTTTCTGCTTGCTTGAGTCCATCATCTTTCTCACAAAAAAAGAAAAAACTAAAAGCTTACTGTACAATACCTGCCCATCATCAGGCAGTAGACAGGCAAAGTTAGCACCAAGCTGGATAGCACAGTGGCGCACTTGGCGGTAGTAGATCCAAATATTTCCCTGGGGAGCCAAAAAGGAAGTGAATAGGACTTATATTCATCAGGGATTCTGATAAATAACTCCCACCAAACGCTAATGCAGCTCTGTGTCTGCTGGATGCATAAAGAAGGCAGCCATTCACTGACACTTTTACATTATCAACTTAAAGACACGGCTTAGGTTGTTTTCACTTACACCAAGCGGCCAAAGAGTCAGTCACTGCAGATGCCAAATATCTATTGCTAAACTAAAATACTGTTGTGTTTAAATGTCTTTAAACACGTGAAAGCTTTCAGCACATTTTCTAGGAATCAAGGAAAAGGGTCATGTGTTTTGCTGAGAAGCACTTGGCGTAAACATAAGTTGTGTTTGTTCCCAAGAAAACTCCATGCAGTACCTTGAAGTAAGAAACGATGAAATGTCACACACTTCTTGTCAGCTGTCAGCGCTGTTACGGAGTATTATCCCACAGCCTCTACTTTTGCTTTCTTCACTTCATAAGGAAAAAAAAAAAGAGAGAGATGTATTTCTCACATTTCTCATGCATGGAGCGCATCCTCACATTTCACTGAAATTCTGGCGGCCCAGCTCAACTCAATGTCAGCATTCAAAGTTATTATCAGAGAAACCGAAGAAACCATTTTTCACAGAAACCTAAATTCTCACAGTGATATATCAAAGCCTTGGATTTGGGGAGAGATCATTTGTCAGTAAAATATGTGATGGTGTTTTAAAGTTGAAGGAGCTGCTGAGAAGCAGGAAGAGACGAGGTGAATGAGAAACTATATCTGATGGCCTGAACTATGATTCCGAGGCGTGAAAGGGTGAAACAACTCTAAACACGTTTTGTTTAGACGTGTACTGTAGAACTTGTTAACGTTGATTAATGAGATGGCAGCAGTGGCACTGTCTCAATGGCAGTTCTGTCTCAATAAATAGCTATGTCTGGCATGTCTCAGAGCCCCCCTTCAGCAGGCCCTTCTCCATCATCCAGGATCTTCCCCAAAACAGTCTTTCAAGTCATGTCACTTCACAATATCAAAAAACAGTTTACACAACATCAAATGACATGAAAAATCTCACACAGGGGATTAAATCATGATTTTTTGTCAGATGTCGATGAAAACAACATGAAACATGTACTTTTATATCCTGGATCGCATAGTTCTTGCTTAAAAATGCTCTGATTGGTGTTGACATTTTATTTCCCCCCTTAACACAGAATTACAGTCCTAAAACCTCAAATAAGGCAGTTTCTGTTAGTATAATTTCATTCATAGTTTGTTTATTAGAAGTCTTTGTCTAATTGACCCAAAAGGGCCAAAATAAACAGAAATTGTAATTGTAATTGATTTAGGAAATATCAAATAAGGGGAACCCAGGAAGTGAAGCCGGTCTCAACATGTATGAGTCACACTTGGACCACCGTCAACCACGAGGACACTGGTTTGATTTTTTTCTGGTCCCTTCCTGCTTTGCTGCAGTTGGACATCCCTTTCACAGACATGTGTCTAAGGACAGAGTGGGCTGTCTCCAAAAAAACAAAACAAAACAACACAAAGAACAAGCACTTCTGCAGCTGCCCGATTCCCATGTGAGAGCCATGAGAACACACGGAGGGTTAGTCAGAGCTTGCTGGAGATGAGGAGCATGGGGGTGGGCCAAGGAGACGTCAAGTGTTGCTTTACATGAAGTGTTACACACAGTGGGAGACCTTGGTGGTATTGTGTTGGGGTTGTGTCAGCTAGCAGGTAGGATGACTGAGGAGATTTCAAAACCTCTAACTCTGTACAATGCTGAACCAGCAATGACAGGGAGGAAATGAATATTTTCTTTTCTTTGGCGAATAAAGCAGATAAAAATAAGTCCAACCTATAAATGAGTTTTTGCGGTCGTCCATCGTGAACAGCAGACATCACGTGGCCTTAAAGGAGTCTGACATCAGCGTTGAAATGACAGCCGGTGAAATCAGATTCAAAAAGCTGGTTTGTCAGACCTCCCCCTACGATCCGCCAATGTGTATGCCTCACATCACCTGAAAAATCATGAGCAACACAATTTAATTATGGCAAAAAAATAAATAAATAAAGTGTTAACATCACTCTCTTTCATCCCTTTATGTATGTGGACAAGAAAACAATGTGTTAAGAGGAAATAAATCTGCCTTGACAGCCACATCAAAGGGTGCAGTGAGGGGCTTACTGCTACTTAAGGCACAGGAATGCAGTTGCTAAGCATCAGTCCAAAACCTATCAACCCTTTAAGGACTTTACTATTTTTGAGAGGGGGGTGAGCAGGTTACTAAAGGCCAAAAACTCTACTGTGACACAGATGAGAGAATTAATAAATCCTTAAAAACAATGTAGATATAAATTGTATTACAGCGTAACATCTTTAGCTGTTGTGGGCTAATGTGTGACCACCCAACAGCAGTTTACATCTCTGTATTAGGTCTCATAAAAGAAAATGCCCATTTGCTATGTAAAAACTTCCTCTGCCCTTTTAGGAAGAATATCCTCTTTGGATATGCTCCACCGTATAAAGCCTATGAGTCAGTGCTAGCCACCACCTTCCTGTGCATAAATTCAATTCCCTCATATTGCCTGGGTGAGGTAGTAAATCACTGGCAACGTTTGGGAGCAGCAGGGTGTCACTGAATGGCTGGGTAGCCAATCTGTTATAATTCTGTCCATCAACCTAATTCATTATTTCAGCAGCTGAGGATTCATACTCTAAATTTGAGAAACTGACAAAAGGAAGGAAGCTTTCAAGTCAGACTTTGGTAAATGGAGCACATGTCAACAATGCCCTGTCTTTAACTGCTTTGACACGATGTAAATTTTTGGGTCAGGGCAAAGGAACGTACTGAAGCATCATGAGTCTCACTTGTAGGAAATAGAAGCGATAGGTGACCTCTTACTAGCTTGTAATCCACAGAGTATTAGTCATAACAACAGTGGATAAATCCCTTTGAGAGACTTGAGCCTTCTAAGCATTGCATGGTGCTGCCTGACCAGCAAATCTGCCTCTTTTTTTTTTTTTTAGCACATCGTTGAGATGAAAGAGAAATGGTGCTGCAGATTACAGAGAACAATCATGCATTATTAGCAATAAAAAAGAAAAATACAGAATGGGCTTTGTGAGAGGCCACTCATTGCCAATTACCCAGTATTACTGACAGCCTGGAAAAATCACCCAGCAATGCTTCAGACAGATTCCATCAGTGTTCGCAAATAGCTACAACAATGTAACTGTTCTAGTTAGATTCACATGTTGTTCACAAAATGCAACAAATTAGAGTCATTTGTCTCGCTGACTTTGATGCTGTCAACAACGTGGAAACGCAGGTTTTGTGGTGTTGAGTTGTATTTTCTCTTCCTGTGTGCAGCACTTCAAGCAAGAGGGGCCTGTTGTTACGACAAATATTTCAATACTTAATTAATTGTTTGTCATTTATCAGGTAACAAGATGAAGAGTTTACACCCACACGAGTACTTCTGAGGCAGCAGTGATTTTGCTTTTGTTAAAATCAGAATGCTAACACGCATGCTAACAATGACAGACAGACAGACAGACAGACAGATAGATAGAAAGAACAAAAGAGTAGCCTACAATAAAGTACTAAATATAGAAATAAGAGGAGGACCAGTATAACTATGCAGTGAAACATTCAAGATAAAACTTGAATATAACTAGAGTACATATGCTAGCAATAAAAATATGAAACCATATATACATACGCTAAATACAGATATGTACATACTGTATACTATGAACAGATGAAAAATGTATGACCAATGTACACACACTACATACAGGTGGTATAAAAATACTAAAATATTGGGAAAAAAGTTGACCAAGTAAAAATGTAACTAAAATCTGAAACCATGTGTACATACATGTATACGGATATTAATACCAATGATATATAAAGATGTTATACATGTACTTTATACAATTGTCCATCATACTAAGAGTTCTTGCAGTAATATCAAATGTGCTTCACCAGAGAACTCCTAACGTGGTAATGTTTACCATGCTGACCAGCTTTGTTAATTGTTCCCAAATTTGCTTATTAGGAAGGTATCTCATGACAAAGTATAGCACAAATTACTAACATCAATTCTTTTCATGGGCCTCGATTTTAAATTATATTATATATACATCTGTGTCTATACAAACCAATTGATTAAATCCAGATTAGAGCTGATGAACATAATTGTTAGCTGGAGCTGTTGGCTTTTGAAGTTTCTATAGTCATTTGAGGTTATGGTATATAAATATATTTAATAAACTACTGCACAGTGTTGGTTATTTAAATAATTAGAGCATAAACAGATAAAAGCATTTCATTTCATTCTTTGTTTATTTACTGACTCACATCATGGCATTCAGTGGGTGGAAGTGCCTCCCTTTATTGTAATCAGCTTTCATTCCAGCCCTTTTGATCCTTTGCTTTCTTTTGTGCGACACACCTCATCACCTTTATTTTCTGCCATAATTGCATGGGAAAGATCTCCTCTTTGATACTGTCTGCATGCCAAATCACTATCGGGGAAAGAGTGTCGAAAAGTGCCATGTGTGCTGTCTGCCGGGAGCAAAAAAAGAGCTCATACACCTGTGGAAGACAAACAGGGTTTTCACAGATATGACATATCTATCATCCCGGCGCAGGATATGAACTGTCCTGTCATCTTAATGGTGAAGGGGGCTTTGCATACTGGAACAGTGGGTGCTGAGAGACATGTGTTGCACACGGTGAACTGTCTGGCAGCTGGCATTCCCAGGTCATCACCAGCACCCCCCGCCTTCAACCCCCTTGCAGGCCCCTGTCTCATCTCCTGGCTCTAATCTGCAGACACAGTCCTCTCCTGCAGGCTCATCAACGGGCTGCTGAGTGGAGCTGAACAGGATACTCTGCTCCCCCTCAGGCCTCCTCCTTGTCCCCTTTACCACCACTACAATGTCAACACCCGCCCTCCACCACCCCAACACAAGTGTCAGGTGAGGTTGTCTACTGTCTCCTGTTTAACACAGCTGCACACTAAAGAAACATAAGGCTTTAATCAGTTTCCAGGGAAATATATAAATAAAACAATTTTGCAGTTTTTGGCTCTTGGAAAAAAAAAAAAGCACTGGCATGTTTATTTTTCACAATCAGCAGAGACAAGACCAATTAAATTAGGCAGAAATATTCGTCTTCACGAGCACAGTGTTTTGAAAATGTGTAGCTTCACCTGACAAAGTAATTGTTGATCGATAATTACTTATAAATAACTTGAAAGTTTATAAGAATAGATTTTTTGATAGCTTTCTGTGGTTTGCACATTGAAGTTCCTGCCAGTCTCACTTTGCAAAATAATATTGTCTTTTTCTTCTCCATCTATCTTGCTGTACTTGCTAAGTTCTTTCAAGGCCTAAATAATTCAGACATGTTGGTTACCGAGAAAAAGAAAAAGAAAAAAAAAATCTGTAAACATGCTTTAAATTATACACTGAATCAGTCTCAAAAGCCTGCAAAAAAAAAAAAAAAAATTAAATAAAATGCCTCCATTGCATCTCCCCACACAGAAAGGCAGCCGCAGCCTCACAACACAGCAGCAAGATAAGCAGGGTGGGTCCTACTGAGAGAATCTGTTATCAGGGATGGTGCTATGCACTGACATTAAGGATAATCATATCTATCAGCACACTGCCAAACATCCCCAAGTGAGCCTGGCGGAGAACAAAGCATGCATCGTCTCTCCAAGCTAAGGTTACAGGCAGATGATGATGTACTTGTCACACGGGTGCAAATGATCCTTTGCCCGGCCAGCTCCGAGTGCATAAAATAGAATCCACACAAAGATGTGGATAGCAGCTCAACAGTTTAGATATCTGCTTATTCCTCTACTTGATGGCTACCGCTGGCTTATTTGTTAAAGTTCTCAACCGGGAAACTTAATGGACACTCCAGTAGCACATAATGAGCTGTCGTGGATAAAATGGAAGAAGTGTTGGAGGCAACAACGGAAGCTGGTTAATGCCATCCATCATCAGCCTCAGCAGACACACCTGTCTGGGCGAGGTCTCTCAAAGTCGCTGTTTGTTCTGGATTAGCGTTCTCTTATTCCTCACACAATTTGAATATGATCTTTTGTGTATTCTTAGAATCAAGGCTTTTGTTACTCACACTAACCTTAGAGAGAAATACATTTTTAAAAACTTCTATGAATGTGTCAAGAAAGAAGCTGAAATGAGTGTGTAGTGAAACTCTGAACAATGCTAAGGATCATCAGGTTTTACTACCTATTATACCAATAAGACCGTGCGTTGGCTATTATAGTCGCAGTCTGAGTATCTCATTACTGATCAGGAACACACAAAAAAAAAAAAGACAAGATGAGCAGTCTGTTTTGGCAACCGTGTCAATTGCTGCAAGTAAGTGCATATCCCACATTTCGTTCAAGGCCATGAGAAAACCAAAACAAAAAGAGTTGGCAGGACAATTTGAGTCTGACAAAGTAGTGGAGGATGAGTCAGTGAATGAATCACTCTCAATATCACAGACCAAAGCACAGCATTTGGAGAGTAGCGGGGAAGTGCTTCATTGGCAGTGATAAATTGCCTTTCTCTGCAGCGTCTTCCACATGGCTCACATCAATATCCCATTCATTAAGATGTATTGACTCACATCACAGGTAACGGTAATGTATATTTTAAGACATCTCCAGCCGATTTAACTGGTTTGGAAAACAAACTATACAGAAGGCCATACAGTATACACATTCTGTAAACATTTACATCTTTATCTGTTTCTAATGTATCATATTTTCAATGTCTGTAAAGGGCCCAGTTTTCTCTGGCACTGATTATAGTTTCCTGCCAGTTTCCAGGTGGTGATGATTGTTGCTTGACAAGAATCTCAGCTATTATCTTTATATAAGAAGTTATAATAAGCCCTCTGAGCATTACTTGGTTTCAGTGAAGTTGTTACGGTAAGCATGTTAGCCACCAATTTTTTATTTACAGATTTAACAGACATGAGAGCAAAAAATTATTATTCCTCTCTCAATATTCGCTTCCCTTTTAAGTTTGATTCAACTAAGAAAAATACCTCGCCTTTTAACTGCTAGATGATCAACTTTCTTCACCAGCCATGTGACTGTTTCGGCAAAACAAAGACTCTGTCTGAACATGTAACATATTAGTGGTTTATGAGAGCGCTTTGTTTGGTACATATTTTCGATTTTATTTTTATTTTGAGGCGCTTCATCTATAATTGCCCTGTTATTAGTATCACAGTCTATAGCAAAATTGTTTCACTCTTTTAAAGTGGTGGGCTCCGGAGCAACACTAATGTGTCTGTGTTAGTGTCATTATTATAGCTTTAGTATGTCTTTCAAATGTGATTAAATATGTGACCAATCATGGGGATTAAAGGTGTCAATGCATTAAGCCCAGACCTGGAGTTGGTATATGGTTAGATTAGTTTAGCACAGAGACTGGAGGCACAGGAAACAGCTAGCCTTATCCCTATGATGTTTAAAAAGAAAAATGAAAAGACAGCTTTAGAGTTTTTGGTTGCGATATTTTGAACTGATAAAGTCAGGATGGCTGTTTTCCCTCCACCTCCACGCTAAGCTAGATCTTGATATCTAACTCTCTCTTATGATCGTCAGTGATGGTCTATTTATGTCAGAAAGCCAACACAATTAATTGAAAGAGACTTAAAGCAAATAAAACTGCATTAAGTGGCACAGATGTTTATAATCAGCAGGTTTGGTGCTATTTGATTATATGTTTGTACTAAAAGTATTCCTCTGATTTAATGTAACACATGAAAACTAATCAAACAACTGATTTGTCGCTGTATAAACACTCCTGTTTTATGTCTTTGTCACCTGCCACTATAAAGCCAGACACACAACCAGAACAAGCTCACATGCTTCTTGGGTCACCACACGGACACAGACACAGACACACACACACACACACAAACACACACCAAGGTGTAGGCAGACAGAAAGGGTGTGGAGTGCTTTGAGCCAGACGAGGCAGCTCGTCTTGCTTGCAGAGAGAAACAACTATCAATAGGATCACTCCACTTCACTCCACATGCTGGAGTCTAAACAAGTCTCTGTTTTCATTTCCATAAAGCCGCGCTCTGTCTTTTGTTCTGACAGAGATAAGATGTATAAATTATGAGCAGCTGACAAAGTATACTGGGGCGCCTCAGGCAGCTCATCAGTCATGCTCGGCCTGTCAGCAGGTAACTGATGGGGGCCCTACAGGCATAAAGCCCCCTTTTAAGCAAAGGAGGGGGAGGCAGAGGAATTAAAGCTGTTGTTGGAGTACCCAGCACAACAGCTGACTCATATTTTAAGGAGTGAGCCAGACGCCAAAAGCTTCAAGCTTCAGAGTGCATTTTGTGGCTCTCTCCTCAGGAGTGTATGTCTTGCTGCTGTGCTCTGGTGGCAATATACAATGGCCATCAAGCCAGAGATAGGCACACAGAGAAAGTCACAGTGTGAGCCCACCCAAGAGGGGAGAAGGAAGGGTCTCTGCTAAGAAAGCTGTATGATGGCAATAATCTTCAGCTTAATCAAAACTGCCCAATATATATAATCCTATCTATGCATTGGCTAACTTCTTTGAAATTGTACTCCATTGTCATAACGGATCATTGAGTTTCATTACAGAACTAAAGCTCAACCAGTGAAAGAATCAGATTTAAGATCTGATTTACTGGAGGTTTATTCACTGTGTATACTTGAGAGATAATTGTAATGAGACAGTGTGCTGGGGTAAAGAGGACAGGAAAGAATTGATGTCTCTCCCTATAGCCATGTGGGTGGGAATGAGTTGGCTTTATTTCAGTTGGCACCGCAGCTTTTATCTCCCACGGTCACTTCGCTTTCTGTCTTGTGGACTCTAACTAGGTTGATGTGCTCAACATAACATGAGAGAGAAAGTCAACTTCCTGTCCAGCACTTGGCTTTGAGTAAAACAACAAAAGAGCAAATGCAAAAAGAATACTGCAAAAAAAAAAAAAAAAAAATTCCAACACGGTCATTTGGTTTGGAGATTGAAGTTTCGTTCAACAATACATCGTATTCCCAAATAAAAGTGGATTGATGTTTCACTTGAAAAAAAGGCTAACGGGACACAGAGCTCTTTTGTTAGAAAAGGGCAGCAAGTTCGGCTGGTTTATGTGCTCTCATCATATTTCTGCAAGCCAATCTCCATGGCTGTCTGACAAGAAGGAAGGACATGAAGTATCACACCTTCATTTGGGCCAGGCAGGTACTTTACTGTATCAAATGATTGGGAGTATAAAATTCTCTGAATAGAGTCTTGATACCAGCAAAGGAAAGACACCGCTGCTCAGAAGACGTAAAGTAATACAGCTTATCTCTGATGCCCAGGAGGAAAAGACTTGTCCACCATTGCCAAATAATGGCATATTTCCATATGAGTCATTCAACATGACTATTAAAGCTTAAAAACATCTTTGGTTTTGCTCAGACCCGAAGTAGAGTCCTTGTTTCAGTGAAAATATAACTATATATGTCTAGTCTGTATATATGTAACTTTACAATCTGAGACCTTTTTTAATCTGCACTGTCAAAGAAGAGTTTGCCAATCTCCAATTTTCCACATGAAACTTAATCAAATAGAATTTCATAGAGCTGAAGTCAAATAAAGGTCAAGCCTCAAGCTCCACAAACTACCAGAGCAGGATAACTTGTCTTCTCAGGCAGTGCTCGACTCCAACCTGTACAATATCAACCTGTCCAAACTTCTCCACTTGACCATTTTTAAAGTTAACAAAATGGTCTATAAAGTCTGCTGTCAGCGCCACACGGGATCACATGGAGCACTGAGGTTACCTTGTGGTCGCCATCCAGGGGGAAAAGGAATGCATCTATACAGGCTGAAGGCTGCCAACAGAAATGTCGCAAATAATGTGTTGTTGAGATACTAAACCACCATTTTTTAACTTTTTTTTTTTTTTTGTACAGCTAGCTTTCAAATATTACCGATTAACATTAAAGAATAACATAAAAAGTGAAAAATTAACAGATTCGACCCTATTTCACGATTGATCTTCACATTTTTGGTCAAATTTAGACCACAGTTATCAGTAGAATCACTATGATCACTTAAAAACCTGATGAATGTGTATGCTGACTTTAGCTCACAGGGCTGATACTTTTGGGCAAACTTTTATAAACACGGTTTATCTGTACTGTTGACCAGAACATGACCCCAGGATTGGACATAAGGGAGTGGATGTGTGCGTTTGTGTGTACACATCTATGAATGTGTAGCCATCCAGGTAGACAGCCCAGATTAAAGATGAAAGTGAGACAGATGGCTGATGGGAAACCTCCAACAACAACAACAAAAAAAAAAAATCCTTGAGTACAAATGGTCAATACATCAATCCAGTAAGGGCTAATTATAACTCCCAGCCTGATGTTGATTGATCTCACCAGAGTACAATTAGCAACCTGTCCACATTAAACTGATGTATGACTGTTTTAGGTATTATGGCTCCTGAGAGTTTAATACATCTCTCATTAGAAGTGTGTTGGTACTGTATGGTGCATATCCTGATTTAGGGCTGACATGAAAGTGAGAGAACACCTGGGACAGTGATGGGAACAAACCCACCTCAACACATGTCCTGGCTTTTAAGACCTTAAAGGTCATTTGTGTCCTTCCAACAGAAAAGGTAGGAAAACCTGTCGACATGCTGTCGCATCATCTCAAGGCACAGCAGCATCATTAGAAAAGCCCTGTAGCAGAAAGTATGAATTTAAGATCCTTTTCATGAGCTTTGATCACTACTGAGAAGTGTTTACAGTAATTGTTCATCACTTCTCACTGACACGCTTGAGAATTGAATTCTCCTTTGCTTTATTGCACTGTGTGATTCTGGGTTGGTTGGTAGTGAAGTCTCTAACCTGGTTGTTATTAAATGCATGAAATTGAACCAAATTTTGGAATACACACATACATACATATTTTTTGAGTATGCACCTGTAAGCTTTAAACATACACTAGGTGTTTGGGTTGAGTGATACGCGAGAAATAATACATAACAAGTAATGATGCAAGTGAAAAATCCTGTATTTCCATTATATTTATTACTGTGTGTATGTAATGGCTACTCTCATTTGTTCATTTCTTGTGGTAAACTAACAGCTGATATTGGTTTATTTTACTTTTTACAATAACCATTCCCTAACAGAAAATACTAACATACTAACAAAAATTACTCTGTTAATCCACATTATGTTGCACACATGACATAAACAAGTGGACCGCAGTGATAAGTTCTATGCACATTTTCCACCTATAGTGTGCATAACTATACAGAGAAACAGGAACTGCATAAACTGCAAGAGGCAGACAGAGAGATAGACGGGAACTGTTATGGAAACAGAAAGGGAAGGCAGACGAGAGGGTGCTTGTGTTAGTTTGTACCAAAGCACCCACTCTATTCAGATCCAGCCCAAAAGAGTTGTCTCAGAAACAACAATAGTGGGTAACATGATCTTTCATTACACATTGTGTAAACAGTGTAACCTATCACTGCTGTCAATCAAGATGATTGATTGTGGCCTGTCACAGGGGAAGACTGACACGTCAGGAAAAAAAGTTTTTTTTTTTCCGAACAAAGCGCCGTGCATTCAGCCTGCCACAGAAAGTGGTGATTAATGTGTTCTCACTGGGTAATCCCACACCCCTGGCTAATGAAGGAGGAATCTATCATCTACACTGCGGTGGCAGATGTCGCAAGGACAGCAATCCCAAGTGCCTGGGAACAATTTACTTTCTTTTCTGTAATTGTTCCTGAAAAGTGTGACAGGTTTGGAGAAAAACACTTGAGTCGACAGCTCCTCGGGGTGAACACAACAACGCACAACAGCCGCCACTTCAAAATATAAACCAACCAGTCTCCACCTGAAAGTGTCATTTACTGCGGAGTGGAAACACTGAAAGATAAGAGCAGCCACCAAACAATATTTTACAGCCAGAGAATCTTTTATTACTTTTTCCTCTACATTGCCTAAAACAGTCTGAAAAGCCGTGAGAGAAGCAAGTTATTCAAATAAGCAGTGCCCATACTGTATTTCACTGTGTAAACTAACCGTGTACTTCTTCATACTAACAAGAGAAAGTGCACAGAGTTCATAAACAACTCATCTGTGCTTCATTAGGCTGGCTACACCTCATAATCAAAGCAAGAAATTAAACAGCAATTAGAGAAAAAGGGTTGAAGCTGAGGGATCATCATTCATGTCCCTGAAGAATTATATGTATTACAAAACAGCCAGTGGTGCAACATCAGCCAGAAGAAAAACAACTTTGGATTTATTGTTGTTTGGAAAGCTGGTGTTTCTATTGGTTGTTTAACTTTTATGATTTATGTCAAGCATTAGTCAAAAAGTGGACAAACGTTCTCCACAGCTTCTCTTGGCACTTAGTTTTAGCACACTGATTACAAACAGCGTTGGGTAGAGCAGAGTGTCTTTTGTTGTTCGGGGAACATAAGCTGCCATTTGAACAAAATGGGAAAAACAGCAAATCCAAATGTGTCACAGCTGTCTGTCCTCACGTCATTTAATTTAATCTGGTTTCATGCCTGTTCACATTACAGGCCTGATAAAACGGCAACACTTGCAAACATCTGCTTGCTCAGGGAGCCTGTTGATTATTCATTCAGCTGGAGGTCAGATGGCGCTCGGCTCAAACTGCCTCACACCCGAACTAATAAATCAATTTCTGGAGCAATTATGAGTAATCACATGTGCTTTAAAGTTTAACAGTCTGCTTTATGGGGTGCAGTTTTGAATGAATTATGTGAACAAGTTGAGTCATTGCTGTAATTGCACTTGTTTTTGTGAACGATGACCTGAGTATGACCTCCACTTACCGTCCACCCGTCCCTCCGGCACTATAGGTTACAGTTTGTGAGGCTAGATTAACAGCCCTAACTGTAGTGTGAACTTAAACCCTCACACATCCACTGAAGAGGAGACACATCAGCTATTCTGCTGACTTGATAAAAGGAAAAAAAATGAATAATCGCAGATGTTCTGTTCTGCATGTGTCTTGGCTGTTATTCTGATTTACGAAGGCCCAAAGTAGCTTCTGGGTTTATGAATACTTTTTATTAGCTTATTTAGTATAAAAACACTTTACATAGGTCCATATTTTTCTATGTTACAGCAATACTTATTGTACATGTACATATGTTATCTGAAAGCATTGTTTCAGTAGTTGTTCCTTCTGTCTGTACTGGGAGTGAGGGAATGTCTACTAAGTGCAAAGTCATTGTTAGTTAATTAGTTATGTGGCACAACATCTATGGTGGGTTTCCTCCCATCGTCCAAAGACATCATGTTTACTTTAAATGCTGACTCTAAATTGTCTGTAGGTCTGAGTGTGAGTGTGAGTGGTTGTTGGTCTCTGTCTGTCTCTGTGTGTTGGCCCTGTGATGGACTGGCGACCTGTCCAGGGTGTACCCCGCCCTCGCCCAATGTGAGCTGGGATAGGCTCCAGCACCCCTCTGCGACCCGGAAACAGATAAGTGGTAGAAGATGAATGAATGAATGAATGAATGAATGAAAACTTAGTGGAATTATCTGCATGTGTTTGGATCATGGGAGGAAAAGCATCAGGTTAAATTAAGTGACGGTAGAAAATGACATACAATTTAGGTAAAATAAAAAAATCGTGATTACAGCTGCAGTGGTTAACAGATGGCTCCTACTTCGGCAAAGTGGTTGTAATGCCTTTGTGAGAAACTAGCAACTTAAGTACTGGAAAATGATATGAAGTCAAACGTCATAATAAATCAAGTTCTGTGCCCACTAGGGGAAAAGTTTAGCTTTTTTCTACAGCCACAGTGCCAACTGACATATTTCATAGTCCAGAAGAGAAGAAATCCTGCAGCTTCAACAGATGAGACCACACAACTCTATTTAAACTTGTGTAAACTGGTTTGTAAGGGAAATTTTGTTTGTGAGCACAATTTAACACAGGAAAATAACTGTAAGCAGTTTAATTACAGCCACAACAAAGGAAGGAAAATCCTGTAGTGCCAGTGTTGACAAAGATAAATCCGACAGTGTCAGATACAATACAACACTGAAGGGGGTATAAAGATTTTGGTGTTGTGCTTCTTTGACTGCGAACATGGCTAACACCCAGCTGCTATCATTACCAAAACAACTGGACACACTGTCCCTGATGAGCTCACAGAGGTCCAAGCAGATAAACAGCCGTGTTTAGATTAAGCATCAAAGAGCTGCCACAAAGACTGAGTACCTGGCAGAGGTGCTGAACTGTGGACTTGTTGTTTGAACAGAGAGAGCAGACTGAGGTCAATAACTAACTTCAAATAGGTGAAAAATGTGCCCGCAGAGCTGGCAGGTGGTGCTCACAGCGCCTCAGGTTAGAGAGAGTCTGAAATTCTGCCAATCCAAGACATGTGTTGTGATGTGAGCCTCTTTTATATGACTGTGGAAGTTTTGGGTTACATTGATAGTATTCACAAACACTGTTTGACTGAGACACTAGCATGGCTGTAGACTTTTGTTGTTGTTGTGTAAAGAGAGAGATCCAACATGGATCGCTCCTACCAGCTATTTAACAGCTAAAATAAAGACCAATTTGGATTTTTTCTTAACAGCGACAGAAAAAATGAGTAAGGACAAGGTCAAAGAGAATATTTAACATAATTAAGATTTAAGGAGTAGATTTGACCCTTGATACAGATTTGCTAAATTGTTATACTCATATAAATTGTTATTTCTCTAAGCAGTGGAAAACGTCCTTCAAATAGACAACCTAATGAACAAATTAAGACACAGAACTCAGATCCCTCAGAGGTGCCCTTTAGCATCTAATAATGAATGAAAGAGAAAATGATGATGTAAATCAATCAAATCAGTTTCTATGAGGGGAGCAGTAGTACTCCTTACACAAGGTCAACTCAAGGAAAAACTGCAAGGCCTGAAACTAATTAAGCAATTACAAGCTCCATGTATGTGGTTTGTCGCTCCGATGTGAAAGACTGTCAAGTGGGAGAACGCTGCGCAGACTGGACGGATGCCGTCTACTTTGATGTAGGCTTATGCATGTAAAATGAGGTCAGATCCTGGTCATTAAAAAGAACTACTTCACACAGGATATCACGCTACAAGAGGCTATTTTTTAAAAGGGCTTTTACTTTGGAGATTTGTAAGGGATTATGACAGGAAGGCATGTATAAACAAAGCAATGTGAGAATAAAAGGAAAATGGGTCAGATAATGCCCTCTGTCACAGTTATTACACATCTCAATTACTCAGGCTGAGGAGAACATGAAGAGTTATGGGGATCATTTGCTTGAGCAAGAATGAAGGAGCAGTCGTACAGCCCGTCTGCTCTAATGCCATTTTGTATTTCTCTTGAGGAAATTTGAACTTAGTTGATATTGTTTCACTTTGCTTGCAGTGTGGCCTCAAAGAAGCAACCTTTAGTCCCTCTGGGGATTGAAAATCTGCAATAACAGCAACATAAAGTGCAAATAGAAGAGTGGAAATACAAAGGCAGAGACAAGCTGTTGAGCATCTGTGATTGTTTGTTTCTGTTTGTGGTAGACATTGCAATTTGATGTGTTTTGTTATGGAATACAGCAGTTATTTCCTCAGCTCAAACTACTCCTTTCCCACCAATCTTACCTTTGTAAGACTGTAACCGGAGCCACGGTCCTGTCAGTATGTTAACCTACGAAACGTACCCTTCAGGGTGTTCAGGGAATGTAACCTTTGAAACTTTTGGGCGACGTAACCTTGGAAACGTAACAAATCCTTCGAAACGTTTATGTAACCTAAGAAACATTCAGGGAATGTAACCTCTGAAATGTTAAGAGAACTTAACCTTCAAAATGTATTGGGAACATTACCGACAAAACATTTTGGGAACGTAACCAAAATTTTTCAGCAACATACCAAACAAAATGTTTAGGGAATGTGACCTAAGGTACGTTTAGGGAACATCGCCTTCAGAACGGCCGTAAACACCGCAAAGAAACTAACTGTGCCAATTTTTAAGATTTATTTTGTCTCTCTATATGGACTGCTGCTTGAAATTTATTTAATTCTTGCAATTTTGCCGCACTTTTATTTATTTTTCGGTTGTTATGGTTGCACAAATATGTGATGGCTCTAATGGTACCTGGTCGTTTATGAGCAATGACAAAAAATTAATTGAATTGAATTTTTTGTATTAATTTATCTAAACACATAATCACTTAATGAATTATACTAATGAACTCAACTTATGAATCATGGACTAACTGTTTTATCATCATGTCTGCATGATGTGGTATTACTAAAACAGCAATCATTATTAATATAATAAAATGCAAGTAATAGTTAATGATCTATAAGCATTGGAATTAGATCATTTAAAAATCAGTGTTTATATTTTTATTGCTCCAAACATACCTTAAAGAGTATGTTTTTATTTGCATTGGCCCCCACCACTTCTGACTCACCTCTGCCCACCCACTGTCTGGTCATTGCATAATATAGAAACAATAGTCTGTTCTAGATCTAATGCACAGCTATGTGACATATAATAAATATTGCATCAGAGAAGGCTGTGACACTGTCATTCAGAAGATAATGCTTTTCGTCAGCATCAAACCAACCACAAACATCTCTAAAGCAAATGATTCCTTTATGGTATTTCTGTATGGTAAATGATTCATAGTGCCTGCATTGTTAAAAACAGCACTTAAAGGGAATCTGGGTAAAGTAAATAAAAGCCATGGGGATAAGGCTTGTGGCATTAGCTAGGGCTGTCTGAAAGCATATTAATGCCCAGGGTTGTTAATGGATACAAAGGGCTCAGGAGTGTTTTTGTTTGAATTGATCTGTCCTGGCATCCTTCAGAAACTTTGAGAGGTCGATTAACATGACACAGTGAGTCATTCTATATTTTTTTACACGTTAATACCCTTTCAATTATTCTCTGATACTGTTTTTGAGAATAAAAAAAAAAATCTTTCAGTCAAGTAAAAATTAATTCTAATTATTACTTGGAGGGTTACACGTGCGTTGTATGTTTTGTTTGAAATTGAATCAATGCTTCAGCGTAACAGTTAATTTAACTTTTACATCACTATTTTAGACAAGAAATCAATACTCCTCTCCAAAGAAACAGGAAATACATTTTAGAAGTACAATATGCCCTCACTGCCGATTAAGCGGTTTTGTGAAATCCATAGTATCAATTTTCATTAATGTTATGAGTTTATCATAGCATATGGCATGAAGTCAATTTAATACAACTGTCATGTTGCATGTTGTCATCTGTCTCAAGAACAAAATAAATGAGGAATAAGTGGAAATCTAGCCAAACAACAGCCTTTGGTGTGTTGTTAGCTATTGAATAGCACTGTGAACTCTAGACACATATTATGTTCAACCCATAACGCATTTCCTGCCATTCAAAATTCACAAATCCTTTCAAAATGGTGGTCACAGACAAAAAAGGGGGATGGAACAAGATAGGCTGAAAATTTGGCATGTTGTGAAAGAAATCAACTGCTTTGTCTCTGTTACTTTCCTTTCTGGGCTGAGGTTGTAAAGGTCCAAAACATTAGTGTGTTGACAAAATGATGGATGAGGCATGGTAAAGTGGTTATTGGCTGTAGAGGCTCTGAAAACTTCTTCCAAAGCACAAACAAATGACTGCTTCACACTGAATCCATCACTGATACATTGTCCTAATTGGAAAATGAGAGTCCCTCATTATCAAAACACAAAACCATAGACTCAGTGTGTTGGAATACAAATTTCCTTTGACTATATTAACAGATACACAGTTAACCTTTCATCCATGGAGCCCCAAAGTGCTCAGAATCAGCACTTATCATATAAACTAATTTTGTAAAACATATGACTGAACCAAAAATGTTGTGCAATAATTTAAGCAACAAAAGCAATTCTTGATTATGGAATGCTATTTTGTCACATCGAAGCTCCACATACTTCTCACAAACTGGCATACTCAACCAAATCCGCCATATTTTGTTAGTTAGCATCTGTTATCAGGAGCAACAACAGCAGCACTGTCACAAACTGTCTGAGGAGACAAACTAGAGGCTGCTGCTGTAACTGCTGCTACCATTGACTCTTCAGTTTGCTGACTTGAAAACCAAGCTCACAAGCCATCCTAGGTAGTTAGTATGCCAGCTATATAACCTTGGCAAACTAAACTAAAAAAAAGACTGTTGCTGTGTTGGTTAGTAAATAGCTGATTCATTATTATTTTGGCATTGATGTTCCATAAGCTAACAGAAAGCGACTGGATAGACTTCTGTTGAATTTACTTCAAACTGATCATTAAGTAACATTAAAATCAACAAATCAAAAGTGAGATGAAATGTAACGAGTCATAGGCCAATGGGTAAAAAAATAAAAAAATAATTTAATACGTGTTTTAAATGTACACGTCTACAATGAAATTCATGAACTTCAAGAGAAGGTTGCCATGAAAATTATTTGAGTTTTAATCATCTTTTAGGTTATTTACCAATTTATTGATTCATTTGTATAGTGTACACGTACGTGACATTTTTGACTGCGTTAGGTCTTTGAGTGCTTTTAACACAAGAGCTCAACTTCCTGTATGTTACTGAGCTGAGCAGCTGTATTTTACATTTAATATTATTAGTAGTGGCAAAGTTACTGCAAACAGATTCACACAAATGATTAAAATGCATTGTTGTTTTCAGTCCAACAATGTATCATTATTTTTAGCTCCAAGAGATTTTTGTCCAGAGATATACTGTACAGAAGTATAGTAGATCACTTGTCACCTTTCATAAGGCATCTTCAGTCTCCACTAGAGGTCTCTGTGGCTCACCCCCTTCTCTCTATAGCATATCCACATACAGGCAGATGTGAACCTATCCTCTGCCTTAATGCTGTAAACACTACAAATGATGCAGGTAAACTGTCACCATGAATTTGATTTCAAATATATTTATTAAAAATCATATACTGGGTAGAGCATTGCACCAGAACAGCTCAAAGTAAGCTGGGACTCTGAACAGAGAAAATATTGCTGAAGCTCTTTGTAACTTCAAAAAAATCAAATTAACCCAGTGACCCAGAATCATACCCCAAACAAACACGGTTCAAAATGAGTCAAATATCTGGGCCTCACAGAAGAATGAACTACAAGCATCGGCAGTAGTAGGATGCCTGGCATGGCAGCGCATTCTTCACACATTGGCAGCAAGAGCGATGTGGGTCACTTAGCAAGTGGCCAGGATTCAAAACAAAGAAAAGGCCCAAGCAATGGGGTCCACTGGATAAATTTGTCAATGTCTTGTGCCTTAAGGCACCCAGCCTCGTCTGACCCCAACCTCCATTCTCAAGATAAATACCTCTGTCACCATTCACCTTCAGTCCCTGGACACAAATTTAACTTGTCATCCATCATCCTAGTGCAGAGATATAATCCCCTCCTCCCCCTCCCCCCCCCACACACCAGTAATGAGTACAAGACCTCCGAACAGGGCAGGGATAGGACCGTGCCACTGAATATGACAAAGCATTTTGGAACCCTGATTTTTTTGCAGTTATTTGTATAAAATGAGTTGATCTCACACTATCCACTGGAAAGCTTGCCAACTGGATAAATGATTGACTGTGACATTCATTGCAACTGTGGGTCCATACAAAGTTCAAGCCGTGGAAGGTGTAAAGCTCTGGGTATTTGTTTCCCTCAAATGGCCACAGCTGACAACCTTGTATGATAATGTGCCCACTGTACATCAACTTAATTGACACTTAAATCTGTCAGTGGCCTTATAAATGCCGACCTTCTTTGGGGAACAAATCCTTTTTAATGTGCATTCTTTGTGAGTGATTGTGTGTGTGTGTGTG
Source organism: Remorina albescens (assembly GCA_034769265.1). Taxonomy (NCBI): domain Eukaryota; kingdom Metazoa; phylum Chordata; class Actinopteri; order Carangiformes; family Echeneidae; genus Remorina; species Remorina albescens. The sequence continues at coordinate 6,675,814 of CM068480.1, forward strand.
TGTGTGTGTGTGTGTGTGTGTGGGTGGGTGTTGGGGAGGGATGGTTTTCAAGAGGGAGGGATGGAAGGAGTGAGGATATGAATAAGATAAAGACAGAAAGCTGGCAAGATAAATGGTGCAGTCAGTAAAAACAGAACTCTTATCCCTGGTCTAAGTAAAACAAGGACCCTCCTCAGAACAAGATATAATGAAAAACATACAACATAAAGCCAAATATGGTGAATAATCCTATTAATAAAGGCTTCAAATATCGATGGCTATAAACCTACACACTCAGGAATAAAATCAAATTGCTTCCAAATCCCTTTTTCACCTGTCTGATTAGGCCATTTTTGCCATGTAATGTTATTAGCAGCCTGGTTAAAATGGAGCCACTGTGCACTGGGGGTTGGCTTATTAATTGTTGTTTTCATGTCACCACTGCTGTGTGCACCCATTGATTTAATCAGCTAAATTCACTGCCATGGGAGCTGCGGCCCAAGCCAGGTTTAACGCTATAGGTGTAATAATGATATATTGGCAATGAATCTGTCATTATAATTCATTTTTGGGTATGATTCACATATATGTGCACTGAATAACACTGATTAGCCAAATGGAACAAAGATATTGTCGTGTGCCTTTATCGTATTAATGCTGCTGTTTCATTAACTCAATTTTCACTTACTCCTCATTTCCCCTAACTGTCTTCTCATCATGTAAGATTGCTTTGACTGGCTGACAGTTTAGGGCACACTAGTAACCTTATTATCTTGTGGACATTGATAAGCATCGAGTTGTGTGTATGTGTGTGCCTTCTGCTTCTTGCTCTAAGGGCAATAATGACCTGAGGGCAGCAGCTTCTATCTCCCTCACAGGTACAATCTTGTTTACCTCAATCCCTCATAGACTCACACCTTTCTCTCCCCAGAGACCTGATCTGGCTTCTTTATCCTCACCTCAGTCACCTACCTGGTCCTTCTCTCTAATCAGAAAGCATCTTGTTGCTCTAAACCTCTGCGTTATCTGGAGGGGCAAGAACTCCAGCCCCAATTAACCTGGGGCCTTGTTACCAAAACACTCAGTACAGTGAGTCAGTCTCCATGGGCATATACTGCAAACAAGGCTAAGCTACCACACATCCATTAATCATGTTAACAAACGATGATGGAGACATGAAATAACACGTACATCCACTTGCAGGTTTTTCTACAAGGTGCTAAAAGTGTGAAGGTGACTTATAAATAAAAGGATTAAATTAGATTTTCTGTGCCCAAAACAGCAAGGTTAAGGGGAGATTTCAACATGATGTTGCAAATTGATGTTGCTCTTGAATAGTATTATTCAGGAGCCCCCTTTCAAGTTGGAAGGATTGCAAATTTTGGCTCCTACAGCCATCTCTCCTCACAGCCAATCCTCTGAATGACAACAGACAGCTACAGTGATGCAGAGACGGGCGGACAGAGATGGATGGATCGATACATGACTGCATATGCAGACATGTCTATTGATAAACTCCTGCTGACAACGGTCGAACACTTTGGGCTCATCTGTGGAATTGTCAGTCATGCTTGCCATTAGTTTGCATGCATTTCAGGTTGGATGTCCTCAACCTGTGACCGTGGGGCACTAAGGCCAGCCCACAAGGCCCGTAACATGCCAAAACACTTTTTTATCACTTGTCAGCTTGGCTTTTACTTGGTGTCAATCCAGGCTTCTCTACTACTGTATGTGACAAAGAATAAGGTAGCCTTGATATTTGACAGTGATGAGCAGATAATGTAATGAAAAGAGTCCAATGGTTCTCCTCCATGAACTGACTGTACAACAAGATGTAACAGCTGTAACTAATGACTGGATTTGTTGTCACTTAATCTACAGTAGAATTGTTTTAATTTTTCAACTAAGGGACATCTGAGCTACTACATCCAGCATATCAACTTAACAAGTGACAATATGTCAGTGTTTCTTATAGCTTGCCTTTGTCTGATTGAAATTGCCAAATCTGCCATTGTAGTTTTGAAATGATTGGACAGTTTTTCGTGCATTGGCAGAACAAATTTATGTTTTTTTTATAAATGCACAAAACAACAGGGGTCTTGTTTTTTTACATCTAAAGTAGTGCAAGATACATTTTCTACTCGACACTATGCTGCAGTTGACAAATCAGTGTAAACTCTGGGCCATGCTTTGCTGCTGACAGGTAATGCCTCATCATTGTAAGCGCTACCAACTAGCTGTAGAGTGGAAAAGTCGTGTTTGTGTTCTAACAAGGCCATTTTGAGTTGGGAATGGCAGTCAAATCTAAATTGTGCTCAGGGAGCAGAGAGAAAAATGCCTGATGAATTTGTCAATACTGCAGGAGTGATGGGCCTCATATGTGTGTAATGGACTGGACGCTTCTCAGTACAGATTGCCTGTCGAGATAGGAAACCATAATGAATGGCGCGGAGGAGCATGGTCATAAAAAGATAAGGCTTTTTACCCTCATTCAAAAGACATTGTTGATTGAAGTACCAATTCCTCCTTTTTACCATACAAATTTGAGCTTAGCACACATATATTCTAATAGAATTTACATCATAAACCATGACCATTATTAAACCATTACTGTCTAGTATTTATATAAAAGAGCAGCAGAACTTCTAATGTGCCATTTGGTTTGGGTTGGCGTCCATTTATGTTTGAATCCCAGGCAGCACTATTTTATCAGAAATATTGCAGCTGATTATGTTATATAAAAATGATATGTAGTTTGCCATGTTAATGAGATAAATACAGACATACAGATATGTTATATGGAAAGTGTTTGTTGTAATAATAATACAATAATATTATTAATGTAATAATAATATAATTGTGTTTTTTTTAGCTATCCATAATTTAAAACATCTTCCTTTTGCCTTAGTCAGTTAAATAGTCTAACCCTCTCTTCTGTGTCGCAGTGAATTCACTACAGTAAATGTAATCGCTTTTTATTTATAAGGTCCAACTCTAACAGGGCCGCCAACTAGTGTCTAGGAGGTGTAATTGCAGTGCAACACAGACACATCAAATAAATAATAATACCAAATATCCACCTATGTAGGCTACCTCATGGGCTCTGGGTTCATCCTGCACAAAAATATAAACTGGTTTTTAGTCCCTGAGTGCAAAAGAAACTCTTCTGTGTTCTCCTTGTTCTGCTTATTTGAATTTGGGCTGACCAGTTCAAACTGGAATCAGAGTTGTACCTTTAAAGGTACTGGTTGCCATCACAGCACAGTTTTGTTGGAGGATTTAACAGACAGAACGGTCTGTGAAGAAAGGTTTGTGTAAAACCTTGGATGAATAATAGACTGCTTCCCAAGCAGCAGCACTCTTGGTGGTAGGAGGTTAATATTCTCACATGTCATTAGGTCTGCTGGCTCGACTGATGGCTCATTGAATCAGGCAGCAAATGATTTCCTCATGCTGCAGAGGACAGAGCACTTCAAAGGGAAGGGGCTGAGGTCAGGACAGCACTCTGCTTTGATTAATGACCGGGGCTCAGCAGAGGTTGCCTGTAGGTAAGAATGTGACAGTGAATTGGATGTGAAGGGGACCGACTTTCAGCTGGATTTGACCCACCTCCAGAAAAACTTGCAGATACCATCACATCAGGTTGATGAGTTGTGACTGAAAAGTCTCCTGACCCTGTGGCTTACACAATCAGAAAAATGAAACTTGTTGGATGACAGGCTTACCTGACATCATAGCAGCCTTAATCATTTTATAGTTGAACAACAAATACAGTGATATTTAAATGTACATCTTAATATGAATTTTTCTGCTTTTAGAGAATTTTGTTTAGTTCTTGGAGTCGTTTGAATTTTCTTCAACACGGCCATCCTCCATCTCAATGCCATATAAATGTTTTAATGGAAAAGTGGACTAGCAGAGAATTGAACCATCTGATTGTTTAAGTGGAATTAGGCTTGAGTGGGGATTAAACGCAGTACCACCTGGGTTGTCATTCTCTGGGGCCCCATTATCACCCTCCTTATTAGTTTTTGACTCAGCAGAACAAAACGTGACCGCCTCAATCTTTGATCTCTCACGCGCTGACACAAATCCTTTCAAGCCTCCCGACGTTCCTCTGCAAAGGTAATTAGCACTAATTAAAAGGTTTCCAGCTGCCTTGTGTGCATTTTTTGTTCCCCCACAACACATTGTCCTCACAGGTGCATATCCTATGTTTACTGTGGGCACGTCACTCACATTCCTCCCCACTTGTTCACAGAGCATGATCAAAGAGATTATAACTATTGTTTGGGGATGATAAAGGAGAGAAATGCCCAATTTACTGCCAATGGGAATCCATTGTAGGAGTTTAACACATCTGGAAAAACTGTTCGGGGGTTTTGTATCTCTCAAGCAAATGTTGTGCATGATAGAGGAGTGAGTTTTAACAAACAGATCAAACTTCCTGAGGGACAGACAAATTTCCTGTTGCCTTACCTCGCTATTACATACCATAAAGAACCAGCTAGCCACATGACGGCCACTCTTGTAAATTCACTTGCAAGTGAAGGAGCCCATAAACACCATTAACCACCGTTTCCGTGCCCACTTCAGTTACATGAGAAATGTTCTTTATTGTGTAATGAGCCAAGAATCTGAAAAGATTGCCACTTCAAAGCCTCTCTTGAAAGCTGTCGCCCATGCAGCCTGCTGACATGTCAAGCTGGGATTAAACGTACCCCCATAATCATTTCTTTGTTTTCAAATGAGTCCATTGTTTATCTGCACCTTGGGTGACAGGCATCAAGGGAGCACAGAGCTTTGCCAGCACGGGAAGTGGCAAAACAGACACTTCATGTGCTTGCAGGAGATTCACTGCAGCCCGTGTTCAAATTTTTTTTTTCTTTGTAAGAATTGGAGATGTTCATAGCTCTCGGAAAAGATTTGCAACACTGCCACAACTTTCTGTCAGGCAAAAAGCAGTCGAAGAGATTTAGGAGGAGGGAATTTTGATATACATACCATTTGAGGCTGGATGTAGCACTTGTATCTCTAAATATATCCCTCACTATGTCCTTCGGTTATATCAGTTTTTGTACTTAGACCCAGAAAGAAGAAGAGAAAGACTTTTAATGTACAGCTTACAATTTATCATCTTTTTCTTTTCTTTTACAAAACATTTTAAGCTTGATTTACAGCCCACAAGATTGACCGCAAGTCTCATTCAAGTTTTGCCTCAATTGTTATGCGGGGAGATGTGCCCTCCATCTTGTGTTAGAAAAACAGGCCTTTGTCCAAGACCAGCAGTGTGTCATCAGGGCTGGGCCTCCAGTGAGGCAGACACATTGAGCTCAGGCAGCAGGGGGACACTTCTCAGGGCCTTTAAGAACTACAGTAAATCTTCAAACAATTTATCCAAACAAAGGCCACTGTGTAAGGAGGGAGAAAAGACACAGGAAACAGTTGAATAAGCAACATCAATTACCAGGCCCTGACCTTGAGAGCCCTGGACCAAGGCGCACATTTCACACCAAATGACTGCAGATTGGGGCTGACAAGCCTCGAGTGGAGGTTACTCACAATGCATTTCTTGGGGGCCAGGGCAAGTAGGGGGAAGAGAGGGAAGAGGATGCAGGGAGATGTGGTGCCGAGAGATAAGGGAGCAGCAAATAAAAGATAATCATACTTGGTGTGGTTTATTCTTAAGTGAGACAAAATGGCCACTAGTGAGATACAAAGGAAACATGGAAGTGGACAGCCAAATAAGTCTCTTGATAAGTAAAAGCCTGTGAAGACAAACGTCTGAACAGAAAATAATTTACAGGAAAAAGCACTGGATCCAATGTGGTTCGAGAGACCCTTTGTCTTTGGGGACAGTCATCCTTACTGCTTATGCTGCTCTATTACAAAGTTAAACATTTATGTGAGCCTCCTAGCTGTAATGAGATAAGGAAATAAATAACTTGTGAAGTCTACAATGCCTCCCTGTTGGGGAAAAGAGGTAAAGAAGAGCTGACAAAGTGCAAAATATGGCTGCAAAGTTACCTTTATGGTAGTTCAGATGAAATAGGATCAAATATTACCATTTTTGCATCAATATTCTTGTTTACAGAGGAGCTGTAAAGCCATTACAGTTTGTTTATATCCTTTTAAACCTGTTAGTCATTGCTATGAGCATGTAACACAAGAAAAACAAAAAATAATTAGGGCTTAATTTCCTAGCAAGGCATCGGTTTAAAAATCTCAACCAATCTTCCTCTATCAGTAATACTGACCATATCACGTCAGTCCATCTTTTAGATCTATGACACAAAAAACATCAGACTCATTGAAAATGGGCATCATCACTATTAGATTAGAAACAACAAGCTGACATTGAACCGCTGAATGGGTAAAGGAAACTTGACCTCATAACGCTCTCTCTGAACACTGTGCTAATTAATTGCCTAACAGCATACCCTGCATGATGACACACAAAGTCATCGTGGACAAAACAATATATTCATGCTTTTGCGTGCCAAACAAAAAATTAATTCAATCTGACTTGCCTCCAATTAGCCCGTGAAATGAGATGTGCAAAGCCCAGTCTGGCTGCTACTGTTTACAGTCGCACAAACTAGCTGAGGGAAGGTGCAGTGAACGATCACACATCTGATTCATAGACTGTTGGTATGATCTTTAAAAAATGTAAAACATTTGTGGATTTCAGCTTCTCAGATGTGAAGATTTTTTCTGCCTTTGTGTTATTTGTATGATTATAACCTGAATATTTGGGTGTTTGGTGTGATGTTTTAAACAGAAATTACGCTAAACCTGACCCTGAGACCCTGCGATGGTAACTTTCTAGCATTTTATACTGAACTAATAGATTTGCTGAAAAAAAGTGATCAGGGGACAATGACTGATTAGGGCAGCCTTACATTTAACTCAACTGCCTTTTTTAAATTATAGTATAATATGAATAATCAATAGATAGACTGGTGGTATGCATTGCTGACTAGTCTCAATATTGATTGTTTTTGAGCCATAGTAGTAAAACTAAATGAACAAGTAAGCTGCTAATAAAGTACCTGAGTGCTGCAGCTAAAGCTGAAGCCATTAAGTGAGTCTGAAGCCCCGACTGAATTAGTGCACCCTTTAATTACGAAGCGCCTTAAATCAGGGTCTTGAATCTCAGTGAACTTTTTATGCGCTGCCTGCCCTCCCTCAGCAACTTGTAGTGAAAAACTGAATTAACCACCTGCCTGTTTCTGCATTGACTGTCACAACATTAACAGCATCCCCAGACTTTCTACTGCTGGAGGGGACCAAAGTGTAAGGCATTACTCACAATAATGCATATGTTATAATCACAGAGAACTTACTTAAAATTCAATCCACTTTGGCATCATTATCATGTATCAACATAATGAATGACTCCTTCAGAGTATGGTAATTATAATTTGATAAATCATCAGCAGAAAATTAACTAGATGTCAAAACATTCATTGGGAAGGGTGATGAATCGAGGATGATTGTGGTGATGAATTGTGTTAATCTGCGCAGTATGTATCCAGTGAAATGGCTAAACAGTCCAAGATGGATGAGACACAGAAGCTGCAAGGTCAGACCGCAAATAAAGGAAAGGCTGCGCCTGTGTGCATGTTTCACATTGGTGATTTCTTTCCCCATGTTTGCTTTGTATGTACCAACCTATTGAGTCTAGCTCTAAAATAATCAGTCGAGTGTTCCATTTATGGACAGACAGAAAATTAATCAACAATGAATTCTGATAGTCAATTCATTTGAGCTTATTTACTAAGCAATAAATATTCTCTAGTTTCATATGTTTGGACTTCAATTTAAAAATTTCAGCAGAAATGCAGTGGGCATTTGTGTATATTTTATCTATTACATATCTACATCTTGTATTCACATACAAGTATATATTTATTTACTTTACATTTTTAGGGACCAACATGGTAGTAGGTTTCATTTGAACATGAATACATGATATAATGGCACATCTGTCCAAAAATGACATTACTGATCTTTTGAGTGTCTTTGGACAGTTACTATGTGGCCCAAAACCTGCACCTATAAAATAAGTATTAATAAATTATTTGCTGTTTTGTTGTTCCCTCATTTTTGCAGCACTAAGATATTAAAAACGTACTGCTCCTGCCACCTCCCTCCAGCACACACCCATAATCGTGACTCCCTCTTGGATGTTCCTGATGTGAAAGATGTGTCTGCTAAGTGAGAGAGGTCAAACATGAGTCCACATATTTATTACATGTGCTGGAACCAGATGGAGGCAACACATTCATCACAGCACCGTGTCACTGAAGTAACACCCGATTTCCCATAAAAAGCGGCTCTCTCTTTCCAGCATGGGTGGTGTTTACAGTGACCAACCCTGGGTTGGTCTGGCAGGCAGTCGCCTTAATCAACTCCTCGCTCTGCCTGGCTCCCACTGACCATGGTTATTTTTAAAACTTTTGCTTTTATCAATACTTTCTGCTCTGTGGCTGGGGGAGATATTAAAGCAGCAGCAGGGCAAAGAAGGGCGTTTCTGACACTTGCTCCCTCATTTATCAGTCCCCTTCATAGGCCCCGTCAGTGACAATGAAAAGATTTCACAATACCGCTAGGCAGAAACTCATTCCACCAGTCATCCATCATGCTCAGCCCAGCGGCCGTTCCAATGACCTAATCGGTAATGCCTGGCTGCGTACTGGAGACTTCTTAAAGCCCCCCTTCATTAGGCCTAGTTAAAATGAGGCAAGTCATAGGGCTAAATCCTGTTACTAGGTGGGACCTAACTGCCTGGCAAGCACTTCCCATTTGGATAATATGAACTACATCGTTGTTTTAAAAAGCCTGGTGTCTCTGGCCCTCAAGCCCAGGACAGACTGAAGTATTTCCATCCATGCATCAACATGGTTTTGGAAAGACAGTAAGAATTTCATAGTTTTTGTAGCAAAAAGATTTATCCTTTCATGAGTACAACAAACAGCTGGAAAATACACACCATTAACTATCCAATGCACAAACAGCACATAAAACTACACCAACTGAAACAACAGCAATAAATATTTCACGGCGCTCCCAACAGAGATAATTTGTGTTTCATTTGAAAGCTGTATTTTTGGTGGGAGTGGGATAAATCTGTCTAAATCAGCCTCATGCTGGCTCAGAGGACTTCTTCATCAGTGCCCGCCCCCGAGCCCCCCCACCACCGTGTGTGAGTGGTGGGTAGGTAGAAGTTCAGCCAGGTCGCAGAGCTGCTGAGAATTTGGATCCCTCTTCATGGCTCTACCAGCGCTGAGTTCAGGCAGCACTCTGGTGAGCATTAGTTAACACACAGGAGGACAGCAAGGGGGTCCGGGAGTGCTCTCTGACCCAACACTGGCTATTATAGAGAGATTATTCCCCAACCCCCACGGCTTTCTGGCACATCTCCCCTATCTGTACCGCTCCTTTTACTGCTCCATCTATTACAACTGTCTAATGTGACCTGTCTCTGTTGTAAGTCACTCATCTTGCCAACATTTGGGCCGAATTAAGTTTCAACAAAGATCCTCATTGTCTTACATTTGAAGATAATGTAAAACACGCAACACTTATCCTCCCGAACCAGTGCCAACACCATTAAAAAGGGAAATCAAGAAGCACTTGGGGCAATAGCTCAACTTCACATAAATGCTCAACTTCAGAGTTTTCATTCCAACTAATTGGTCTGAAAGGTTTTAATGATGTCCAAATTAGCCTTGAGACAGAACATTAAAAAGACCCCAGATGAACTCACAGACCGGCTACAATCTGGAAATGTGAGGATTTTAAAAATCCTGTCAATAAGAGACCCAGACCAGCCAAATCTCCAGAAAGAAATCCGTGCCCATTGTGTTCACTGACTGTTGCACTTTAGAGGTTACAGTCGGCACTAGACAAAGATCAACCAAGAAATAATGAGAGAGAAATAACCTTTGAATGACACCAGTGGGGTGGGGGGGACTGTAACGCCTGGTGAGTTTGCAAGGGTTCTTTATTGTGCTCTGATGTTCTTGACTTGTTTGTAGCTAGGTTAGTTGCTGTTTGTGGAGGCTGCTTGGCAGAGGTGTTGGAGCTGTGTGAGACCTGCTGATGGGCCGGAGGGTGGTTGACTGACCTGTGCATGACTCACTGGAAGACACCAGAATGCTCGGCAATGAAGATACATAGCATACCAATGTTATCATTGAGATTTTACTATCTGTTGGACATCCTTCATAAATTCTGTTCCCAACCCTCAGCACTTGTGCGGTTGTGGTTCCCTTTTCTGTATTTATTTATTCATTGATTTGCCTCCTTGCCTTTGCTGTGTTTTTTGGTTTGTTTTTTTTTTCTTTGTACTTTTTGTACTAATGGGTTTGGTTCTGCTTTCACTCTGTCACGCTGCATTGGTGGGTCGGACGGTGATAGTGTTTTTATGTTCATGTTAATGAGTATGAGAACATATATAGAAAATTTAGAGCCCTGTGAAGCATTTTTCATCCGCAAGTTTCATTTTGTCACCGCTAAAGTCAACAGCTCAAAGCAAAGCTCAGGCTATTAGGACAAAAGTCTAGATAATGACAGTAAATGTGCTTTCCGTGTTAATATGGTAACTAATGTTTCAGCAATAAATGAAAAAGACATCTCACATCTTTAGCTGATGTGTCAGTTGCTTCACATTGATTAGGTCAAATTATCTGTGCAAATGATCACACAATCAATACTGAAATGAGGTGGGAAAATGTATTGTGAAGTGTGAGCAACAAATACTCACTAAACCCTGGGTGGATGCTAATGCTCATATCCTATTATTCTGCTAACTATCAGCAATTATCTCCCTGTCAAAGCTGCAGGTGACAAATTCTCCTCATATCCCGCCTGGCAGTATCATCAACCGGACATGAGCTCCATGTGATGGAAACTAAATCACTGGCTCTGCTCACAGCCCTGACAGACAAATGGGGTGCCTTGGAAAAGCTAGGCCCATCACTCTGGGCTGGGGGAGAAAAAAAAGACTCTCCCTCCCAGCTGACCTTTTTTTTTATTCGCTGAGAGAGGAGATTAAATACCACAGATTCTGTATGTATGGTCTGTTTCCAAAATATGAGAATTATTAATGGCTTTTACGGAGGGCTCGTTTAATCTTCTGCCAAGTTGCAGTCATCGTTTTTACCTTGGGCTGGTTTTTTCTTACAGATGGTCCCAGAAAAACAGGAACTGTGCTTTATCCTCACAGCAAAGGCAAAGGAAGTGTGTGGGCAGCGTCTGGGCGGCAATAATATGACAGAATAATCATCCCTCTTGAGGGGACGTATCACATTATGACGCTAACAGTATTTAAAAAAAATTACAACTCTGTGTGAATGGATGTGAACATTCTATGTATCTGGCAAGGATGCCAAACACAGTTGAACAAATGAGCTCCTGTGGCCACTTAATTGTTTCACACCTCCATCGAGGGTTTTTCTCTTTGCCACATGATCATTCTCACCGATAGAGGATTAATATCTTGTGTTGTTATTGGTGGTGTGCTAGTTTGGACCAGAGATGCGAGAAAGCGCACCTCCCCTGAAGAGTGCATAGTTACAGCCAGATGCCACTTTTCACACAGAGGCCACAAATCAAGTCCCAAAGCCAGAAGGACAACTCAATCACAGGGGTATGACACAACTAGTAAATAATTCTCTTGTCTTTTCGACCCCGTGGCCTATTGAACCCTGGCTGAAAAAGTGACCTGCAAAAAAAAAAAAGTGCATTTGTAATTGCATTACAGTATTTGCATCTAAAAGAAATGAGCTCTGTTGGCTGTGTCAGCAACTCCTTTTACTGCTTTACAGTTTACCCTTACATTCTATTTTAGTAGCAAATAACTGAGGACATTAGTACTATGGAACTTGCTAAGCCTAAATGAAAGGAGCTAAGTCTAATGATGCAACTATTAATTGCCCCAGCCATTAAATAAGTCATTGAATTCATTACAGATAATGACTATACAATATTGTGTCAGGGTCACCTTGAGTCCTAGATGAACAACCTGTACAAGTTTGCAGCATGAAGTTGTGTTTTCCTGGCATAAAGTTAGGAGAGTAACACTGTAACACTCCTGATGGACAAAATTATCAAAATCAGAGCAGATCCAGAGTTGTTGTCTTTTTAATCCATGCGCTGGTCAATGCCTGGTGCCCACATTTCACACAATGCAACCTGAAAGCAGTCTGAAGCCACTACCCTCAAGTAGAAATGAGGAGAGGGCTACAGGGGTCTGACAAACTCACTACTTTCTAACTCCAAAACCTCTTCTAATTTCAAATCCTTTAGTCTTCGGGCCCTATTGACATTCATCAGATTTCACGCAGCTCCCTCTGGAGCCATGAAAGGTTTGATAAAACTTTTTCTCACATATGTAGTCATATTCCTCAAGATCTGTAAACAAACTTTGATGTGTAAAATCAATGCAGTGTATGGGTTGGTATCTTCACTGTATTCATCTGACCAATGATCCGTAGTGGTTTGCATGAAAGCAACATGGTAAGAATAAAGACTGACACCTCTGATGCTGAAACCAGTGTTGGCTCCTGAGAGAGGTGTGCAAGTATCATGGTAAAAAGTTCAGCTCTAAAGCAAAGCTAGGTCTGGCAGTTCACTGGAAAAGCTTAGAGAGACCAAGATACAAACAGAATCAAAAAACCTTGATGAAGTTGCTCCATTGGGTAGCTGATAGTCCTCCCTGGGTTAGAGTTCAGAGTTCAGCGATCTGACAAGACTTCAGCGTCGAGCCATTGGTCCTAGGAGTTAAAGTAGTTTGTGCACTGAACAGAAATGCCTTTTTCTTATGGAGGTCAGACCCAGCACACTGGAGCAGCTACATCTCCCAGTTGGCCTAAAAGTGCTCAAGTATATTGTAACTGGAAAAAGTTGCTCACTGGGCTGTTTGCCTGCCACCGCGACCCTGCCCAGAAAAGGCAATTCAAAAAAAAAAAAAAGAAAGAAAAAAGTTGGAAGAACGAATAGGTACATCCCTCTAGCTCGAGCCTACAATGGCACTGACCTGTCATGAAATGTGATGCTACTAATGCCACAGCCTTCTTAAGGTTTCCTTTGAAAAGAGATTGAGTTATTGATATAGTAAATCCATCCACTAGCTCCCCTGTGAGGGATCAAAGCCACTAGAAACTGCCTGTTACATAATGGTCTCTTTGCCCTTGGCATTCTGTGAGCTCCGGCAAGGAATCCATACTGAGGGACATTCACGTCCCACTGGGATCCAAAACTTAATTAATAACTTCTACCTCGCTTTAGAAGCCGCTCCTCCTATCTTTACCAATATATCACCTGGCAGCGTCCACATACAAAGAGACTTTTCTCTCTGACCTTGGCATTTCTTCTCAGCCGCCGATTATTGATAATTTTCTGGCTATGGTGCCTCTCCTCATTTGTCATGATTATTGCTGAATTTTTAAGCTGTCATCCATGAGCATGGATCAATGGTTGTCGACTTCCCCTTTGTCATATTGGCAGCACAAACAGCCTTTCCTCTCTAAATGAGGCTGCTCTTGCTTCTCTATCTATTAGCTGTCTGTCTTACTGGGCACTTGATCCTTTGTTAGGTCAGTCTATGCATCATTCTTCCAATCAAAGCCTGACATTTTTATATAATGCATGGGCAAGGACCAAGCGGATGGATGAATACTGTATTGTTCAGCTTTTTTGGGGGGCTTTTGTATGTATATTCACTAATGGGGCCTAAATTTAAGCATATAACAGTAGTGCTTGCCTCCCAAGGTCAGCGCAGGACTCCTTAAAGATAACAGGGGAGGCAGAATTCACACTGAATTGCATTTATAATAGGACGCAGTTGACAATCCAATTGCCGAAGTGTCAAATATTCCATATAATAAGACCAGATCTGTCAAACTGATTAATGAATTGTCACAGCAAAAGGAACCAGTTGTGGCTGGTAGGAGCCACGAGCGGCTGATGATCAGTCTCATTCGACTGCATGAATTGTACCTGTAGCAAGCCCAGTGGCCCGCCGGCTTCACCCAGCTCTACCATGTCTGCACCTACTCCACCATATTCGTTTTTCCTCCCTCGACCGGCTGAACAGGTCTGACAGGCGGATTCCTTTTCTTTTCAATGTATTAACGGCACTTTCCTGCTCTGACAGCATGCTCTGTTCTGCCACTTTCTAGCTGGGGTTTCACACTACTCTGGGCAGCCCCTGCTTTTTGACAGACCACTGTCACTTCCCATCATCCTCTCTGTAGATTCTGCTCTCCCCCCTCTAAGCACGCAGACCCACTTTCCAACCAGTGCAATTATTTTTTTTGACAAGCCATCCATCAGCTTTAACTTTAAAGTACTTTCCACTGATACCCATTGTTACAGTTCTGTGCCTTTTTATGCAGGCGGCAGTAGAGAATATGATACCAGACATTCAGACTACCCGACCATGTAAATCTACTTTGTTCTCTTCTTTATTTCCAATTTTCTGTTCCATTTTTGCCAAATTATGCATATTTGTTGTGCATAATATGCCCTTGTCAAATCCAGTTAACATGTCCTCGCTTGCAGAGTGAGAAAAGGTTATAATTTGGCCATTGCTTGAGAAGCGGATGCTAAAATCAGACTTGTGCTGCTTAACGATTACTGTGAGCTGTAATACAGCACTGTTCAACCAGGTTATACTTTGTCTGCTTTAGTCCATGAGCCATGAGATGTAACCAACAACAGCTCAACATCTTCAGCAGAACAGGTTGATGAAAACATTTAGAAGCATTCCCACCTCCACCACAAACTTTATTGCTTTTTTGTACCTTCAGATGGACCCAGCAGAGAGCCTTGTGGCTTGGGGCCGAGTCACCATGATTAGCCGACATCAATACCACCGCATGGCCAAGCCGATCCATCTTGCCCTGGCCTATATAATTAGAATGACAGCTTAGAAAATTTGGTCTGATGCAGAATCTGTCTTATGCCGCGAGGAGGCCTAATTACTATCTCAGTGTGAGAGTTAATGATGAGAGGTGGGAGCAGCATCTGGGGGACTCGAGGGGACGCTCTCTCCCTCAGCCTGTGACATTTGCTATGTCCTAACAACTGGGCCACCTATGGCCCTCAGTGGTGCATCCTGCTGACGTGCACCGTGCGCAGAGAGACAGCGATGTTTGGTGCCTACCCAGTTTGTAGCCTCCTGCTTGGAGCTTGATTGTCTGCTTCTGTCAGATAGTGGACATGAAATTTAAATGGAAGAGGGAATTGATAACACTGACGTCTAAAATTCAGCTGAAATATTTAATTTGCCCTTTGAGACCATATGTGATCCAAAGAGGTGTAGTACAATAAGGACTTTGAGGGCAGGAAATGATCCCCACCTTAAATTTTTCAATGAGTATATAAATAATTTAAATCCTGATTAATTGCTTAAGCTATACAAAATAAGAAATTATATAAAACAAAGAAGAAATGTCTGACATTTGAAGAGCTCAAATCTGTTAAATTTTGGCACATTTTAAACTGTTGATTCGTGATAAAAAAAAAAAAAAGTTTGCTGAATAAGTCTAGTGATGAACGAATCCATTAGTTGACTAATTGTTAAGGCACTAATGCAAGCTCCCTCATACCAGCAGCCACTTGGACGTAAAATAAAAAAAGACATAACCACAGAGCTCTAAGAAACAAATTGTTTTCCTGAGCCTGAGCAGGAATAACAAAGTACAAACATATGGCTCCAAATGACCCAGATGGTGTGATCACTCCTGAAAACTGTTAACTTATCTCCTCTATCATGAGATTTCTGAGATGTACAACGATTAAGCAGGTGTTGATAAGATATAACGAGAAAATCCTCATTCAGCCTGGAGTCTGTGATTTGCTGTTTATTGGCTATTATAAGCATTAAGTACGATGTGTAATCTCGCCCTACAGACGCTGACATGTTCGGTATGTGCGTCTGCATAATCAGCCAGGGAGCTAATAACATGCAGGTTGTCACAGCTGTTAAAGGCAGAGAGACACGCTGCCCTAAGTGACAATATGTCAGTGATTGTCTAGCAGATGAATCCATGGATATTAATAAATCAAAGTGACCCCTACCTGAAGCCAAACAGATGCAACACCTGGACATGTAAATTCCTGAGTAATAGATGCCATAAATTTAAATCGGAAGACCTCCGATTTAATAAGCGTGCAGACAGCTGCAAGTGGGAGCAACCATTTGGTTTAATGTAAAAGACAGTTTTGGCATACCAAGTATCATCTGCTCCCATCATTCAAACCTAAAGTGTACAGTACTGGGGGGGGGCAGGTGAAATCCCACATTCTCATTTCTCTTCTTTGATTGTACACTGTGTATATCAAAGTGCAGCGTGGTGTAGTTAGGTATGTAAGGTGAGTAGTGTGTTTGTCAGTAACACTAGCTGGCTGGCAGCAGGGGGTTAACCTCCTGGCTGCTGTCAGTATATTAATCACCACTGATGTGTGTTGTAAAAGGATTGCTGCAGGAAATAAAGACACCATGGTGTCAGCTGCAGTGCCCTGATGTGACTCCATCAGACAAGAGGATGCTTATTGACAGGGTGAGAAGGGGGGATGGACGGAGAGACAGAGAGAGAGACAGAGGGAGCAATCAGTCCTCGAGTCAGTCACCTTGGCACTGACGCAATGTCATGAAAGTCCACACCATTATTCCTCCAACCACACAGGAGCATTATTTTAACTCAAACCTATACCAGGGCTTGATTGTCAACAGAAGGGCGCCCACCCACACACACTTGGCTTTTTGTACAGATGCACACTTATATAAATCTACACATATTAGTTCTGGGACAGTTAGATGACAGAACAGAAAATTAATACATCTAAATATTCGGAATGAATTTGTACTTTAGCCATTTATCAAGTTAAAAGGCCAGACAGTCTCTGAATCCAGTTTCACAGATGGGAACATTTGCTGCTTTTCTCTGTTTTACATTAGATCTGCAACAACTAATTCATGAATTCATTAAATGATCAACAAAAGATTTTTAAGCAAAACACCAAATATTCACATGGTTTGCACCTTCTCCAAAGTGAGAAGGCATTTATGGAGTAAACCAAATATATATTTGCCTTTTGGACTCAAATTCAACCAATCTCCTGTAATATTTGTGACAACTCATCATTTTTGTGAAATTGCAAAATTATATAAAAAAAAAAAAAAAAGAAGGTAAAAATCCACCAGCAAAGTTACCCTTGAGACTTGAGTGAAGGAAAACTGTTGGAGAAGAGCTTCAATTTCCTGGATAGATGGTCAACGCCAATTGACTGGGAATTCCCGAGAGATTCATCTATTCGTTTTTACCCTCACTGGAATTCTGGTAAATTAGGATGTATATAATCAAAAAGAAGTACTTTTTAGGGGAATTCTTCACTTTTACATAGATAATAAGAAAACCTGTGACATCCCAGGAATGATAATAGTCTATGAGAGCTTGTAATGGACATTTATAGGTTAAACTGAAGGGGGGGGGGCGGTGAAAATGGTGATGATGACAGCAGTCAGTAGCTGCCTTACAACAGAGACAAACACACTTTCCTCTGCAGAACTGTCAGTACATCAAAGCACTCAAAGCCCTGCATCCCTTCATCACATATGTACTGTACTGACAGCCAACACAGGTGTAAAGCCGTGTACTGACATTATGTGACCGCCAGCATTTTAGGCAGCACACACAATTTAACGGAACCGCAGAGTCCTTCTAAATACTGTGGAAGCGCCACATTTCATGCTAGACGGTGCTCGCTGCTCAACAAATACAAAGTTCCTGGGCCAAATTCGCAGAGTTTTATAGTTGGTTGTAGTTTAATGAGCAATCGCTCATGACTGCCTCAGTGTTCACATTAATTACATGCTCCTCAGAGGTCTGATCGTTATTACATGCCTCAAAAGCTAAAGTAATTTAATTTAATCCATTTGATTTCATTTGGCCACCAAAAAAAAAAAGCATTTGGAGGAAAATATTACACAAGTGGGATGGAAATAAAGGATATGACTGCTGGCCCCACATAAAAGCGGTTATAAAACAGTGTTGGCATGTGTTTGTAATGCCCATAAGAATAGGCAAAGAAGTAAATTATCCAAGTAAATACACAATTCACTAAATTTAGAACGATGGCTTCTTTCCAGGTTTAATTTTGCTGGAATTCTTATTGATTTCAAGGAGTCAACACTAAAACTGATGCGAAAGACAGAATCATGGATGAATAAAGCCAAGTAAGTTTTTTAATGAATCAGTATATTTGTTGATTGTTAAGAAAGTCACCAACACCAGTACTGTTTGAAAGTCAGGGACAGCTACGTAACAATAAACATCCATTTCATTAAATAAATGTTTAATTTCCATTATTACTCTAACTGGTTACTAGGGTTAGTCAATTTTTGGTTTTTCTGAGATAATTTAATTTGAGATTATAAATGTTGTTTTACGGTCGATACTCGTTCAGTATCGTTGAATGTGAAGGATGAATTTCTGTCAAATTATTTTAGACAGGCAGTGGCTCTGACTTTCTTGAGCTTTCTTGGTAGACTACCTCTCCAACCTGCCAAAAAAAGGTGGGTTATTTAAGAAACAATTAGAAGCATACACAAAGCAATTTGCAGGCAGTCTTACTCCTCAGGCTCAGCCAGTGAAGGGCCTTTCAGCGCTGATTTATCACGCTGTCGCCTTCACAAGGCAACATAATTAATAGGAGCATGGACTTCTAATTCCACCCGCTTCCACGGCCAGTGGATTCCATTTGATTTATGATGGCCGAGGACTTTGCATTTTATCAGTTCATTTGCTCGTTATTTATGCTGATGACCAATTTCAGTGGGTTGCCATCATCTAACTCACTACTAATCAAAGAGAATTAGGGTTCACTGCATTATTTAGAAGCTGCTAATTTATCTTCAGAACAAGGGGAAGAAACGTTGGCACAGAGTTTCAACTTGCAGGAACTGTACAGCTCTGCTTTTATCTGCAGCCTCAATATAAACATCTTAATGTTCACTCTAATCAGGAAATCAAAATTACCTTGTTGAAATCACAAAATTATGACTGGTATTTTACTTCAGATGGACTGCTAGATTACATACACATGCAAGCTGTTGGTATTCAAAGTGGCAATTATGTCTCCTGGGAGGATCACATTACTTCCTGTGGGGAAAATTGAATATTGAGAAATAATAGTATTTTCCAAAAAGAAGAGCTGCCAGAAGAGCCTGAAACACAAATCACAGAGAGCAATCAAGCCAGGAAATTCACATTTCCAAGAGACTGAATCAGAAGAACCCATTTCACTCTCCATAACCTATAATGGTTCACGGACTCTTGTGCAAAAGGCTTCAAAGCCAAACTCCCACAGATCTCACACAACAGCTGCATGGTGGAGCACTAAAGCACAACTGGACTAGAAAGATTTTCTTCAATAGCAGGGCTGAACAATAAGAGTGAATTATTGTGCTGCTGAAATAATGGGTCATGAATGGCCTGCAGATTAATACATTGCATTAGAAGAAACACAGATAAATAGGGTCACATTGCAGCACTGTTTGTTAGAAAAATTACACCTGTTCCAAGTGTTATGAACCTGCAAATGCTATTCTGAAGGTTAAATTGTGTATTACTATAAAACAAATTGAGATGGAGAAAACGGCTGGCAGTAGGACATTATTTAACGTCCTTGCAGGCAGTGCTACAAAAGGGTAGGATTAAGATGCAATAAACCTCACAGAGTCAAAGAAAAATAGCCCTTGTAAACAACGCAGTAAAGAAACGAGTTGCTTCACAGCACATGCAGTGAGTTTAAAGCTTTACATAAGTCATTTTAATGCTACAGCAAACTTTCCAGACAAGGATATTAGATTCAAAAATACCTTTAGATTAAGACTTGACCTTCCTACAGTAGCTGCAGCAGAGCTGGATAAAAGCCGCAAAAGTTCTTCTTTTTTCACATTGTGCGTGCTTTGCAGAGGCACATTATGTTGCGTCAGTCTTCTTATGCTTAATTATTCAGCACAGCGACTGATAAGGTGTTTTCTGACAAAATGAATCACACTGTTCAGCGGTGACACCCACCACTGCAGGAGATGCACCGACATTACCATTGACTGACCTACATCCTCCCTGTTCACAAGGTGTATCATTTATCTGGGGGGGTAATAAGATGCAGAATTTACACAGGCCTGTCTATAGGCATGTCGATAGAAGGACACTTAGCATCTATCATCCGGAGAATCAATGCCATTTTTCAGCGATGAATCCCAGGAAATGATAGCTTTCAAATAAATGGTGGAAAGAGAAACACGACACTCCTTGGGGAGAGATAGATGTAGAACGGCTCAATTTCCCTCTCTCTTGCTCTCCTCACAGCTCTCTGCCCAGCTATCTAGTTCAATGGAAAAGGTACGAGGCCACTGCAAAGCACAATCGTTTAAAAAAGACATATAGAATCCCTGGAGGATTTGGAGAACAAGAGTTGCCTAGCTGTGAGCAGAAACTATCAGTGTCAGAGATTAAAAACGGTAATCAAAATTAAAATCAAGATTAAAGAAAATGTTCATTTCCAACAAAACTCTTTGCTGGCTGGTTACTACACCAGCATGTCTGAAACAGAAGGTTGTCTACACCTGGAAACAGACCAAACATGAGTTCTTTAACTCCGAGATATCACCAGTTTGATTTCGCCAGGTTTGGTTCCAATTTCCAATTTGATTAACTCTGATCCAGAAAAGTAGTGGGATCTTGGCTGTTGACTGGGAGCAGCAGACTATCTAAAATGATGCTTGGATGACAGTGATTGCCAGACATACATAAAGAATTTTAAAAAATAATAACTTGAGGGATGTTATTTCAGCTAGATAACCAAACTGGCTTTAGGTGCCTTTGTCTGCAATGCAGCCAGTATTTTTCCCTGCCCTGGTGAATAATGTTGAGGTAAAATATTAGATGGTTGTGGTACTGATGTTAAGATCTGACTGAGGATGGAATAAGGAGATGTGTCAGAGCTGATGGGAAACACCTGGAGCGCTTGCAGGGAAAAGGGCAAAACAAACACGACGCCACACAACAACACAATGCTAATTCTAAACTACGCTACTATTCGAAAATAGTGATAAAGCAAATGCCTTACTTTTAAAATGTACAACATGTTAAACTGCACGTTAAACCAATGTAAATCAATAGATCCAATATTAAATTGGCCTTGGTGATTTCGCAGAAATGAGTCAAGTGAGAGTGCTGCAATCCCCTGAGGGTGATTGGCAACTTGCTAAATCAACATCAGAATTACAGGACATTAACGACATGATGACACAACTGATTTTTATCCTTTGTATAATCAGTCCAGACATGGTTTGAACCCATGCTCCTTTTAGTGACAGTTGGGAACGCTGTGGCAGCTCATTAATCACCAGGACAGCCGAGAGTAGCTCTACTTAATCCCGTGATGGTATCCTCACCATCCTCCACTGCTACTGATGCTCATAAAGGAGAGGGAGAGAGCAAAAAGAAAATGATTTATACAAATCAATCACTTGGCTGTAATACTGGCAGCCTGTCTTTACAGCTCCATTTTAAAGGGCGCCTGCCGACAGCCAGACTTGATTAAGGGCTGTGGCTCCCTAACCTTTCATGTTTAAGAAAGACTGTCACCAACTGACAAACTTTTTTC
This sequence comes from Remorina albescens, assembly GCA_034769265.1. Classification (NCBI taxonomy): domain Eukaryota; kingdom Metazoa; phylum Chordata; class Actinopteri; order Carangiformes; family Echeneidae; genus Remorina; species Remorina albescens. Next base: position 6,697,483 of record CM068480.1, read on the forward strand.
TCTTCTCAGGTCGTTGGAAGCCGAGGATATTGGCATTCAAATTTGCGCCTGCTACTGTGAACAGATGTCACCTCTGGCGAGTAAGGGTAATGGCACCATCATGGCCACTCCGACTCCTGGGGCTAAACAACATACTACCACAGGGCTTCAGAGGAGGGCAGGAGGCAGTGGGGACGGCCTCAACAAGTGAGCGCTTTACGAGCCTGCCCTCCACACTCCTTTTCCCTTCTCTGCAATTATCATCAAAGAACATCTGTTTGTTGTTCCTCCCCCGCACAAGTGTCCTAGCCTCACCTTGACCCATACTTTCAATTGTAGTTGATGTTATGACTAAAAATAAACAGTGCAAAGAAGTGAGACTACCCTTTTGTGTTGAGCAGGGCGTTTTCCCACACCGCTGCAAAAGGAAGGATATCCCCCGAAGAACACAGCCATGTGATCCTTCTGTTCATTGCTGCTGAAAGGTACGTGAACACCGACCGGTGGGGGCTGTGGTGGATCAGTCGTGAAGTAGAGTCGCCAGACTCACTTTGTTTCCCAGCTTTAAAACTGTCCTTTCACTGCTTTCACAGTCTGAATGACCCGTCGAAGAAAAGTTCAATAGTTCCTGGCAAGCAACCTGATACACACTGAGGCTGTGGTTTGTCCTGTTTCTGTTCCTCAACTGCAATCTATATCGCAAGGCCATCGATGTCATCCAAGTAAAGACTGAACATGCTCACTCACAACCCACTCAACAATTAAATGCAATGTCACGGCTAAATCAATGGCAGCAAAAGTGTGTATCTCTTAATTTGTTCATAGTAGTTCACATGATTCCTTATATTGCTATGTAACAAGTGAGTATGTTATAATTCACTCAGTTCTTATCAGTTCCTTGGGTCAATTAGAAGAGTTGTGTGAAACATGACACTTCCTTGCTACAGGGAATATCCAAAGTGCAGCATGATTTACTCCATCTAATGTAGAGTTTGTGCAGACATACACAAGGGCACAAAGAGGACTCCTTCTTAAATTGGAGGAGATTAAGAATTTGGCTATTTTGCACACTTTTTGTCTGTAACATAAAAAAGTACAAACTGTGTAAGTATAAACTGTGCTCAGGGGCTTGGACCTGTACTGTAATTGTCACCTGAAATTATTGGTTATTCTACAGAATGGTTTCTTCTTGCTCCCTCAGGACATTTGTGCTGATTTGTGCGCTCTTTCTGCCAAATAAATACCTCGCAGTGTGCAACAATACAGGCTTATATTACAGTTTAAAAAAAAAAAAAGTTTCTTTCTCACAGTTTCACAGCAACAGCACATCCTAATTTCTAATTTGAATAAGCACTCCAAGATATTTCTGCTGTGTACGGTGCAGTTGATATACCCAAAGGGACTTGAAACATTTAATTTACAAAGACTCTTTGTAATGACTGATGATGAGACATAAATGCGTCCCTCAGGAGGGCGCCAGCTGTGATGCTCAGAAATGATCTGCGACCTGTGAGGCAGATGTGATGGCTTCTCTTCCTGGAAAGCCGAGAAATCGTCAAATGAAACTGCGCACCGTGATGATTATCTGTCCTCACAGTTCTAAACACTGCGGATCAGAGTACATCCCATCAGACAGGCCATAACAGTGCTACTGCAACGATCGCACACAATTTAAATGTAAACGTTTCACTGTCCTCAAAGTCAGTCACATGAGTTTCGCACGCAAGACTTTGCATTTCAGCGCCATGTCACACAACAGAGGTGGAGCCAAAGTGACAGCATTACTGATGACTGCAATTAAATAACGTGTAAGACTATTGTGCTTTGTGCTGTACTTTTGGAAACTGGAAGGACTCCAAACCATCTGTGTTTATCGAACATCAATGGGCTGCTAACATGCAAAAACAAATACAGAACATTAGATATACTTGTGTTACAGGTCTTTGTTCAGAAATCCCTGGAGAGATTTAAAGCTGGTTCTAAGATTATTTCAACCACAACGCAAGACGGATGCATGCGTCAGAAAACAAAGTTAGTCATGATGGTTTATCAGCGTTAGTCATTGTGCTGGAACCAACACAACTCCGATCTGTCTTGATGGGCGGGGTCAGCAGTACGTCTCTCAAAAAGTTGGATTTGAGCTTGGGAAAAAGAAAAAAAAAAAAATCACAGTTGATGGAAATCCAAATAACAATCATACAGAAATCAAACAGTAGGAAACAAATTGTGTCTTTAAATTCCTTTAAAAAAAAACAAAAAACAAAAAAACTATACAGTTGTTGAAGGAAGACGTTGACATATAAAACGGTCAGCCAGCTAGTATGTAGTTTTGTGATGCCCCATAAATCTTCTGCTATCTTCACTTGTGCGATGGCAGAAAGGGATGAGTTGCTCCCCACACCCACCTACCTCTCTCCATCTCATTCACATGTCTGTCTGCCTGTTACCCATGCCCTTGAGCAAAGATTACTGATGCCCTGTCTTTTATATATGACACATCATGTGCCACAACATCTCATCTCATGAATTAACTCAACCCAGAGAGAGAAAAAAAAAAAATCAGCTGCTGTCAGTTCACCATCACCTTTTCTGTGGTCATATTGTGGCTCTTAGCATTATGGCCGGCCTGGTTCACTGGTAAAGTGTTATCTGACCTCAGCAGGTCTCTGCATTGTGTTATCTGGTGCGGGTATCACCTCACATTGTCGTAGATGCCAGTCACTTTGAATTTTACTCACAGTGGGTGGGCGTTACTCAACATGTACATTTTTGTGAGTTTAAAATGCACAGTCAAGGTAATTGTCTCATTTTCATGTGTAACACATGCGATGAATAATGTTGTCATATTAATCTGATTTAAAATTATATGATAATTAGTTTGTTCATGGTTTATGTCAGTAAATCATCTGTAGAGCAGTGAATGAATTATGTATATTTAAATAATTATAATCTTGAATAACTGAATTCATGTACTGTATGAAGAGATATTACAACCAATGAACGGATGATGTGTTACTGTGAGGAACTGACTGTAGCCTTGATGAATGCTAACTAAAATTTACAACTCAATATTTTGACAGCCATGATATAGGGAGCTGAGTGAATGCGAGATTCATCTCGCTGCAAACAAGAACTGAGCAGTTGCATCTCCCTCCATTCATAAAATGGCTCCATTAAGACAAAGTGAGGGTGATAAACCAATCACATGCTGCTGTGCAACTGGCAATCCAGTCGCTCGGCACATTTGTTATGAGCAGCTTCATCTGACGGCAGAGATTTGCCTTTTAAATACGACTGTCTGCTGTTGATATCTTACAAACAAGAGGAACAACCCATTCAAAGCATACAGAGATTCATTAGCAGAAGTTTTTTTTTTCCTTACATTCACAGTTTTACAGAGTCATATACACTGTCTTTAGAAAAAATGTTAAAAATAAATTTGCGATTACTGATAATTGTGGATGTTTATCAGAAGAATCCTGGCTTCCAATAATATGGTATTTCCAATTCAAAACATACCATTTTAAGGTTCTCTCTAGATCACATAATTACAGCCTATTATATCAGCTTTTAATAAAGTTAAAAGGTTTGATCTCTACAAATACAAACCAAAGGAAATGCATGCTGGGAAACATGCTATGATGCTAACAGTGATTCTTAAACCTGATTTAATGGCTTAGTTCACTTTGGATATTGAAAATGTCTAAACACATGTCTAAAACAGATGAATACATAAACAATGTTTTACTGTAAACTGATGAAAGAATTTTGGAATAAGGTCTTGGTGCAAGAAGTTGTTTGACTACAATTCCTGGCACAAACACAGACGATGGCATGAGCTATAGAAAGCTTCATCATAAATAGTGACTCAAAGCTGTTGTTGGAAAAAATATGAGGAAAGCTACAGTACATTCAGTGCAGCAGTAAAGTGCCTCCTCACCATCACAAATCTTGTATCACTCTCTGAAAACAGTTTGTATCCCACGGTGTTATTCTTTTTACAGTTGAGTCACCTGCCTGATACCCTTCAGCCATTTTCCTCAGAAGCTGTCACCCATGCCGCCAATAATATATGGCTGCACCAAAGAGAACAGCTGTAGCCAATCTCCATCGTCTCTCTCCTGGAGCCTACTCCCTGTCCAGCATAAAATAATACATCAGGATTAATTGATTTCCTGTCAGTCTCGTGGTAAAGAAAATAAATTTTCATGTAGTCTGTTTCCTGCAGCATTATAATTTTGTACATGGCAAGTAATTTAAGTTTTTTAATTATGCATGAGAATGAAAAACCATGACAAAGTGTGCTGTCGCCTGGCCCAAGGCCACAACTCTGGCCTTTGTATGTGCTGAAACAACAATAGCAATAGCTTAAGCACACATAAATAATGTATTTATGTGTGTACAGGCTACAAATCCCTGTCCAGAAAACTAGTGCAAGAATCTTAGTGTCAAGGTCAAGGGCTGGTCATTTGTCTTCAAGTAATGACGTTCATTTGGAGAGAATGAATCATCTAAGACGTACTCTGATGTCAAGAAGTCAAGAGCAGCAAAGTCAGGATCACTATGATTCCAGACCTGTGACAGGAAAACAGATAATGTGCTAAAGAAACTATGAAACATTGGATGTAACAGTCTGTTCCTTCAGAGTATGGCTGTTTTAGACAGAATATATTTCAAAATCTGTTTATGACAAAAGCCCTGGCCTCATAAAACAAAGGACAGAAAAGTAAAAGCTTCACATTAAAGATTTACGCACAACAGTGTTTGTGCTCAGCTCCTTTCATTGTTCAGTAGATTAATGAGTGCTGGAGAGAATGAGCAAGCATTTCCCTAAGTCAAGCTAAACTAGAGCTGGAGATAGAGCGAGGAGGAGGAGGGGAGGGCAGCAAACAGGGTCATCAGTAGGCCAGGGTCTTAAATCAGACCAGAGGCTGGCCCTGGTGTCAGAGGAAGCTCTCCACAACAATGAGGAGGGGCTGAATGGAGGCTTATTTGTTGTGGATTTTTTGGCAATACCCGCTGGGCCTGAAAAAGCAGCTGGACAGAAAGAGGCTACAGAGTGAAAGCCCAGAGCACATGCCTCTGAGTAATGGGGAACTATTGGTTATTCACTAACTCATATAAATGGCATGAGTTTAACGAGGTAACGTGCTGAAAATTATTACAGGCTTTGCTCGTCCGAAAAAGCTAGAAGAGCTGTTTGAGTGATTTATTTGATAGCCGTTGTTTTTTTGCCCTCACATCTGCAAACTGTCCGACTCTGAAACCGTCCCGTTGCTTAAATTATGATGTGATAAATTGCATCATGAAAGATTTAAGTGTTCCGACATTAAACAGCATTCTCAGCATAATGCAGTGGTATTTCACCATAGACAAACACAGCATATCTCCTGCTTCGTGGTGACATCTGAAAGCATTTTGGCACCATTTAGCGTAGCTCTCACCATCCTTTATGTGCGTGGAGACACATACATCATCTTCTCTTCATCTCTCTCTCTCACTTGGTTTTATCTGCTCACAACTGCAATCTACATGCAATGAAATATGCATGCCTGCACCAAGTGTGCACCTTCCAGAGAATCAAAAGGATATGGTTGGACAAACAATCTGATATCCAAGGTTAAGAACACAAAGATAATAAATTGCTTGAGTGTCACGTTCAATTTCCAGGACAGCATTACCCAGCATTATCCATAACAGGATTTAAATTGTTATCAGCACACTGAACAATCCACTTAGGGTCCGACGAGCATCCTGCCTCCAGTGATTCATAGGGAGGAAACAACTATCACATTTTCCAGTGTCCCACTGCAGCAGCACCAGCAGCAGCAGAACACCGGCGCATTTGGATGACTGGTTGAATAAATTGCTTCCATCCTGGCTGCCGTTGACATTCATGTGGACAAGTGCTATCAGTTTTAATTGTCTTTCTTGCCTCACTCAGCCTGCGCCTGAAAGTCCTTCCTGCCTCCCTGGAACACAAGGCCAAAATAAATTAATTTCAGTCTGAAATTTGGCCGAACAAGCTGTACAACATGACTGTGGACAAGATCTGAAATGTTTTGTAAATGTTTCACATCTGCTGAGTGTTTGCTGGCTCTGTAGACTGTAGGAAAATATCATGGCTGAAATCTGCGATATATTTATTTCACTGACCAAATAATTGATTTTAATGTAAATAGTATTAAATTTTGCAAGTAATGCTCATTTTCAACAAATAACCACGCTCAAAAAAAATTGATACATGCTACCGACCTGCTTCGCCAAATGCATTAACTGACACTAAACCCCTAACCCTAACAATATACACTGCTCAAAAAAATAAAGGGAACACTAAAATAACACATCCTAGATCTGAATGAATGAAATATTCTAATTAAATACTTTGTTCTTTACATAGTTGAATGTGCTGACAACAAAATCACACAAAAATTATCAATGGAAATCAAATTTATTAACCCATGGAGGTCTGGATTTGGAGTCACACTCAAAATTAAAGTGGAAAAACACACTACAGGCTGATCCAACTTTGATGTAATGTCTTTAAATTAGTGAAAATGAGGCTCAGTAGTGTGTGTGGCCTCCACGCGCCCGTATGACCTCCCTACAACGCCTGGGCATGCTCCTGATGAGGTGGCAGACGGTCTCCTGAGGGATCTCCTCCCAGACCTGGACTAAAGCATCCGCCAACTCCTGGACAGTCTGTGGTGCAATGTGGCGTTGGTGGATGGAGCGAGACATGATGTCCCAGATGTGCTCAATTGGATTCAGGTCTGGGGAACGGGCAGGCCAGTCCATAGCATCAATGCCTTCGTCTTGCAGGAACTGCTGACACACTCCAGCCACATGAGGTCTAGCATTGTCTTGCATTAGGAGGAACCCAGGGCCAACCACACCAGCATATGGTCCCACAATGGGTCTGAGGATCTCATCTCGGTACCTAATGGCAGTCAGGCTACCTCTGGCGAGCACATGGAGGGCTGTGTGACTGACTTGGAGTTACATTGTGTTGTTTAAGTGTTCCCTTTATTTTTTTGAGCAGTCTGTATATATATGCTATATATATATATATATATATATATATATATGCTATATAGGTACTGTACAGTAAACTAAAAATAGTTCCTTTGGCCTTTGGACAGAAGCTGACCAGCTGTTTCCCTGTTTCCACTTTTTGTGCCAAGCTAAGCTTCATATTTGCCAAACTGTGCATATACTTTAAACTGAAATGTTTATCCATTATAATGATGAAAATCAGACTCTATGCAGCTTTGTTTCAACTAAATAATATTATTTGCTTATGCTATTTTTTAGGAGACAGGGTTGACAGAGGAGAAAATGCACAGATGCATCCATGTCATAAAACTACTGTAAGTGCTTGTGTACTGTTTCTATGTATTTAATGATTTTTTTCCCTGCTGCTGTGATATGATAAATTACCATTGTGAACAAACATTTAACAGGAGAAGAAAACAATAACTTTCATCATGTTACTGTCTGTCATTCAATTTAAGAGTGATGGGTAGCCCAGCACTGCAGCGCTCTTGTTTAAATTTGGATCATGAATTGTTCCTTTAATACCTCCCTGGCACAACTCCGTATGAATGCACTGTTAACAAAGCATAACAGAAACATTGATTAATTGAGCATCATATACCTGCAGACTACCTTTGTGTTCGTCGCCCCTTGGTTTATTGATATACAATCCATCCAGCTTTCTTACAAAATCTGAAAACAATCAGCGTGCAGAGCTGCACAATGCTGAGGCATTAATCACAAAAGGCGGCACTTTATTCCACACAAGCTCAGGTTTGTTGCAACAGCTGCTAAGCATTCCAGTAAAGCAAATGATTTATGGCTGTGTAGCAATAACGATGAGATAGAGTGATTACCATATCGACAGGCTCCCAGATGGATTATCCTCATTGATTACTTCATGGCCTGTTGATAAGTATTTGTTTGAAACGCAAATGGGGTAAAGGAACATGATGAAAGTCCTGCTCTGCAGCCAGCATGGAGGAACCAAACCAACAGAAATATTGCTAAGCATCTCTGACCTTTACTTATCATAAACTGTGATCATGTGTGAGGTTTTCGTCAGCTTTTCATACTCAGTAAGGCCAGATCAAAAGAGGTGGGAGATAAATAGTCCAGTTGATGAGCAATGCCAAGGAGTGTTCACATGTGTAAGATTTCACAGCTAATCACAGCCTGCTGTGATTCATGGCACACCCTGCACCACTGGTCCGTATATCATATGATGCTTCTTTTTTTTTTTTCCCCCTCTCACCACCCAAGCTTCTGTTCCTGCAACCTCGCCAAGGTCAGCTGAAGGAAATGATACCTCTACTCCACAAGATTTATGAGAGATTCCCTCCCTATTTACAGAATACATTGACTCCTACCAAGGGGCTGCATCCGTCCCTGGTGGTTTACAAAACAGGAGCCCGTCTATTGAGTGTCACAGAGAGCACAAGCCCAACACCTTGTCTCCTGTGACAGGTGCTAATTGAGAACCAAACACTGGCTACATCCATTTTAAGGCTCAAAGCCTCTCTTTACCCTAAGCCTAACCTTGGATGCATACACAGATACAAATAATAAGGTGATGACTGTTGGTGTCTGTATGTGTATATGTGAAAACGCTGAAATTGTTCACTTCATCTAGCGACACATGGCTCCAAATGGTGGTTTAAATGGCAAAAACAGCAAATAAAAGATTTCAATTTCATAGAGATCTCTGAAGAGCTGCCCCATCGCTTCATCAAATTTGATGGAAATTGTTCAGTAGCTTTTATGAAATCTTGCTGACAAATAAACAAATGGGCGAAACTAAACTTATTGGGTAAGCGGTCCCCAACCTTTTTGCACCACCAGCTTCCATGGCCTAATGGTTAGGGGCCCCTGGTTTAGGTATTGTGGTAAAGTGGTAGTGATGCATTATACACTTTAAGGCTTCACAAAGAACTGCAGAGTTAGGGTGTGATTCTCACTGGGTTTAGTCGTAATATTAGTGATTGGTTTTTTTTATGCATCTTGAAGCCTCATGAAGGTCACTGTGTTATAGTTGGGCATAGTTGTTGTTTTAAGAAGACAAAATTAAAATAAAACTCATTAATCTGTGATGGGACATGGACTCAAATCTTTTGCATTCAAAATTTATGTGATTCACTTTTTTTTGTTTATTCTGCTCTGAACTCCACACTTGCCCAGCAGTACTGAATCCTGTGATGGGACTTTTGTGTGAAACGCCAACTTGGAATATGCAGGTACAAACTAAAAAGAAAGTTTTATTTACCCCCAATCTGATCATCTGTTTGGGAGTAAAAGGATATTGGTTGTGGTCAGATTAAGTGGAAGTGAAGATCGAGGGGTGACTGGCCTTCTCGTGTCCTTGGTGGCGGTAACGAAGGGATAGTTAATGGGTGCGAGTGCGTGGGCCCTCGTCAGTGACAGGGTGCTGCCCTGCCCCATGCTCAGAGAGGACTAGGGCTTTAAATTGCTTCCATCTCTAAGACTCTGATTAATGAGAATAGTTCTAATCAGAGTTCCTGAGGCCAACAGCATTAGTCTTAATCTTCCAAGCCCCATCCAGCAGCAACAATGACATTTAATGTAGTGCTGGTGCAATAGTAATGAGAATTCATTCTCCAACAAGAGAGCAAGCTCTTCCAGCCCTTCCACAGGTCTTAGATTTGGGAAGGGTATTGGCCCTGAATTTCAGGGGTTATTAGTTCTCTTCAGGCCATGAGGTACCTAAAATATCTTGTGTTTTACAGTCCACTTTGAGGGAGGACAAATTAAACAGTGCTTGAGCACACCGAAGATGTAAAGTTCCTTAATAAAACATCAGACAGAGTCTGAAATAGTGCTGAATAGAATAGCCCAGTGACTGAAAGTAAATCAAGAACAACTGCGAGATTTCAATAAAAAAGTGCCAAACATTTGATTGATTCAGATTTCTCATATGTCAGAATTTGGTGCTTTTTCTCTCTTTTTTTTTTTTTTTCAGTAAATCAAATTGAATGAATTGTTTTTGGATTGTTTGTGGAACAAATCAAAACAACTGAACTGCCTTGGAACTGCCAATTGTTGCTATTTACAAAAACAATTAAATGACTGATTTATCTGTTGTTGCATACAATCGGGATTTGTCTTAGTGTGTGTGTGTTTACGTCAGTGTGTGTGTGTGCATGAACAAACAGGTTCACATGAGAGAGTGGGTGCTGCCTCTATATGTGAAACACAGGCAATCATAAAACAATTGTGTAAAATCAGGCAACCTCTATCAACTGAATGAAAGCCATTCCCACTGTCGGCAGCACTTGTACCGATGCAAACAGTCCTCCTGTGCTCAGTTAGCAGCAAGTAAATTGCTCTGGGATTTGTATTGCCGGAATGCTTTAGCAGGTAATTCCTCTCTGTCTTTCATTTTGTTTGTCTGTGTTAAGTTCCCACTCTGGCCCCATCCATTCTCACATCCAGTTCCCGGCTTTGTCCATCCATCAATGGGCGCACTTTGTCAGTGCTGACTTCATCCTGGCGGCTGCAATCACATCGGAGCAGGGCCCGAGTGCCACCAGGGAGCATTTTCACCTCCCATCTGCATCTCCCCGATCTGCTGACGGGGCCCCTGACGTGCAGTGTTTTCTATTGCACAGGCAAGCAAAAAAACACTAATGCTGCACCTCATTTCTCCAGACCATTCCTGGCCTTGTATTGCAAAGGGAGAGAGAGATGGGTGGGGGATGAGGTGAGATTGAGAGAGGCAGCGAGGTAAAGAGGGGGAAAGCGGGGGAACATTTTCAAGTGGGACTGGCTCTCAGGTCAGGCCACAGCTCAATTTGCCTTTTCTTCTCAAATACATCAATAGACATCACGGGTAGAAAATGTATCACTAATTAAAGCTTGATAAGCAGTGAGTCAACTGTACTTTAGAAAGAAAGCGAAAGCGGGAGGGGCAGTCAGTTACACCTCATGGAGGCTTCACTGGTCTTTCTACAGCTCTGGGTTTGATAGCATTTTATTAAAGATAGATTTAGTATTGAATGTACTTGGCATATCTGAATCCTTTAATAACTCTTACAGGATGAATCGATATTTAAGTTCTAATAATGACAGACTGGCCAACATTTGTTTTAGAGTTACTCTTTTTAGAGATTTTTGTTTGACAGAGGTGAGCATAGACATGATGGGCATGGCTGCTATTCCTGCCAACAGTGAACAGTGCAGCTTCAGTAACAGATTCATGATTTTGATGCTTTCTTAAACAACAACATTTTATCTAAGTTGTAGTCAACTTTGTGATTGTACTATAGTGTCAAACTCAAATTGTGCTAGTGTACAGACCATCTATACTGTCTCAGCTTTTGGGCTGTATACAGATACTGATACCATACAGTCTTTTGGACGCTCCCACCTACTTGGATCACTGTTTTAAACCAACAAGGCACTTTACATATAGAGCAGGTCTAGACCAAACTCTTTAAAGAGTTACTAAAGAGCCCCAACAAATCCCTCCACCTGCCTCCGCCGATGGGGTTGAGAGACAGGGAGAGGGACAGAGAGAGAAAGTTGCTCCATAACTGAATGATTACCTTAATATTTTGTAATTGAGTGCTCATCTCAACAACTTGAAACTGGATTGAAAAAAATTGAACATGTTTACAGAAGTACAGAATGTTATATAGTTTCAGACATCATAATTTTGTTTAGGATATAATTAGCTGTAAGGCCAGCATTCAAAACAACAGGATCACACAGATCTAATTCATGATCTGTATTTTTTCACTTTAGTTGTTTAAAAGAAACATGGATGACACTAATGACGATCTTTATTAGAAGAAAACACACAACTCCATGATTCAGACTCGTTTACATCAGGGAGCACTAATTAGACTGCAATGGAGGGTTATTAATAGGTTGGACTTATAAAATGATCTTATTATAAATGGGCCCTGTCAAGACTTTCCTCAACCTCCAAATGAGTATTCTCACTTCACTGCCCCCATTGCAAGCATCAGCACCAACGCCAAATAACAAATGATTGCTATTAACTGTATTGTTAGTAATGATCTCTGAGAACAAACAAAAGTCCATAAATAACAATTTGGTGAGGAAAAATGAGCCTTTAAATAAGACAGATTCCAAGCTGAACTGTGGTAAATGACATCTGAGGGGCCTGGATAGAAAAGGAAGTGGCTGCTGTGTGAATAGAAGAAAGGAAAAGGGGGATGGATTGATACAAAGTCTGATCCAAGGAATAAAGATTTGGCCGCGCTAAAGTGCCCGGTGCTTCCCATCTAGGGGTGTAATGTTATTTGCAGATTACAGTTTACTCCACTCACCCAAAAAAAAAAAAAAAAAAAAAAAAAAAAAAATCCCCCCACCAAATGCTCAGCTGAATGGGCTTAAACAACAAAGCGTCTCCTGCTCAAGTCGTTTACCCGGACACAAAGGCAATTCCTCATATTAATTAAGCGCTGTCACCAACGTGCTTGCTCCCTCTCGCCAAGCACATGTCCGCAGTTCTGATATGTGGGCTAAGTGTTTTCCCTGATGCCTCACTCTCCAGCCTGCTTTTCACATAAAGCCTCTAGTGGGAGCTGCTGTTTACAGAGTCAGTTCCACTTAAGCAAATCTCCCTGCCATGTAAACAATATCCACGGCGACTAAACAGAACCTAGTGCTGCATGTTTACGGCATGAAAAATGTTTATCCAATTAACTGACATTTCAATAACATAATCCTAAAACCATGAAGGCTTTTAACAAGATTACATGACGTACCAAAAGGCAAGAGAGTCGCTTGTTCTGTGAGACACGGCGAATTAACATTAAGAGCTGCGGCAAAACCCAGGCGTAATTACTTCAAGTACAAACTTCCCAGTGGTCAGTGTCATTTCACAATGGTGAGGCATGTTGCATGTGTGTAACTACATAAGTGATGTAATAAAGCCCATGTATAAATTAAAAGACACTTATATCTGTATGAAAAAACAAATTAATTCAATTGCTTAAAATATGAAAATAATACATGTTGGTGTCTACAAAACACCAAAACTCGAACAGAAACAGGTTTGATCCCAATTATGTTGAAGTTGATGGAAATGTCAACCTTCTAACAATAATTCCAAAGTGCACAACTCAAGCTAATGCATCAAAATAATGGAACACATAAAACCAAGGCCCCAGGTTATGGGCAGAAAACAAATATAGCAAAGAAGGTATCAAAATAATGAAAGATTGTTTATGTATTGTGGCATGAAATGGGAGGGTGTCAGAGGCAGCGGCGGGGAGAGGTGATGGTGACGGATGGACAGGACTGACAGTGCGGTATTCATCCTGCACGCTAGAGCGCACGTCCTGCTAGTGGCGGTCGACAGAGCAATAAATCACAGGCCCTCCATCCTGTATCTACAGCTTATTACATCCACCATGACAAATAAATAATAATCCCTGTCAGCACAGCCCTTTGCTCAAGGATTGAGTCTGAAAGCGTTTGCTCATCACTCCTATTCCTGAGTGAAAACACCAGAGTAGGGGAATTGAAAGCCATGGTTTACTGGCCCTCTGAAACCCTGAAAGACACATGGAGAAAAAAAAGAAGAAAAAAAAACCCAAGAAGAAACAGCAGCCAAAGATCTGAAAAATAGAACAGGGTGCGGCAGAGTACAATAGAAACCCAAAATGTTATGCCGTTCAGCAATCACTATGGTAATAAACATTGTGATTTTCACAACACTAGATGGATTTAATATGGCTCCACTGTGAGTTTCCACTGCAGGAACATGTATTCAGATCCTTTATTGAAGATACAAAGTAAAAATACTGCTGTAATGTATTATATCAAAGGTTCATGCAGAACATTACATCATGGTATTGAATGATTGTTGCAGCAACATACAAGAAATATTTTAACGCTGAAGTTGGTTGGCGTGGAGCCGATTTGATAAAATTTTTTTAATCTGCGTAATGTAGCTGTCATTGAGCATGTTGTGATCGTCATATTGGCTCCGAGACAACCTATAAAAGACTTTATATTCTACATTGAAAATGCTGCTGATATTTTTTCATTCATACTCTATATATTTTACAATTTTCAACCACAAAAGTTTATTACCAGTATAAATTAATTAACAAAATAAAAGGGATTCACAATTTCTCTGTCTAAAAGAGAATTTAGATTATCATCCCTACACTGGCCCAAGGGCAGATATGACTGTCAGGTTTTAGCTAAATCAAATATAATTTTCTATTTGGATAGATCTAGCAGTCATCTAATTGTTTAATCAATGAATGTGCAAAGCTGCTGGCTGTATCGTTTGGATCAATATAAATTGATTTACACGTGTCTTCAGAGAAACACATCCTCCTCACAACTCGTCTCTCTGTGTGCCTCCACCTCCCTTCACATTATTTAGAGGACATGTGCTGTAAAGCTCATTTCAGGCCTTTGTCCCTCATGCCCTCGTGTTTCTGTAAATTGTATAAGACTATTTAATCTTCCTTAGATGAGGAACCATTTACTTTGCGCCGTCCTTCAATAAAAATTAAAAGGGCTCATAAAAACCGGAATGAGAGTGGAACGCCCTCGACTAAATCAAAGACTGATTTTCATTCAAAAGCCAAGCCTGAAGACTTCATGGGCATGTTTTATTATGACATTTGTAGATTACTGGAAGTGTTAAAAAGGAAATTTAATGCAGATGAGAGCATGCCATCACAAAGGTTAGTGAACTGTAAATGGAGCTCGATCTCCCCTTCATAATAGGAGTAAAACTGTAAACATGGATGAAGAATGTGAGTGTGTGTCCTGCTCATCCTTTAGGGATTGTATAAACATTAATCATGGACTCACTCAGCCATGATTAATCACGAGCACTTGATCACACTGATCTCTGAGAGGGAATGAGAAGCTGATCATTGCTTTGTTTCATAACACAGGCTGTCACCATCAAAATGCATCTAGACAGACACACACACATACACAAACACACTCACATACACACACAGCTAATGTTAACCTCAACAAAGTGTCTCCATCACCACATCGTCACGAACCTAAATGCTACGCCTACAGTGTGGTAAGGCTAAAACTATGAAATGACTACCAACCCACAGAAGATTAATAATGGCATTTACTGACATTTCCTCCAAACCAATAGTGCTGTTAGATAGTCACAGTCCAGGATCTCCAACGTAAGTATAAGTACATCCAGAAATTATTGACATATATCAATGAGAGCCAATCTGATGGAAACATCTGACTAACTAACCGACACTCCCAACACCAGTTCTAAAAAAAAAAAAGTCAAAAAAATGTCTCTTTTGCTTCTGTGGGTCTCTGCTACTTTCCCAGTGTTTCCTGTGACTGTAAACTGAATACCTTTAATATTGGCACAATCACCAGCTTCATACAAAGCTTTTCACTACAACACCATTATTCAGGAAATGGAATTGCTTTTGGCATTGAACTGTTGGTTCAAAGCAAACTATTTTAAAATGTGCGTGGGAACTAACGCCCATTTTTAATTTTTTTTTCTTGCATCTGTCCCTTTAAACCTGAGCCGCTCCAAGCCAAATCTTCTAAGATAATGTGGTGACCGCCTGTCAGGCTTTGTTTATCGTAAGAATGTACCACCTAGACCTGAGGCGAGCTGACGAGACCTGACGACTTCTGACTGCGTGAGTTAAAACAGTACATCACCCAGAAAAAGACAGAGACCAATTAATGTGTTTTCGGAAAACAGTAAATCTCTCCTGAGCAAACAGTAAACCTGAACTCACAGAAAAGGTCCAAATTCCACACAGCGAGAGAGTGAATATTTGGTGTGGTGAACCATGTGTCAGTCACTTGACGAATGAGTCAGCTGCTGAGCTTCCCCCATAGATAACGCACTGCAATCTTAAGGGACATTATGCCATACCATCTTGTGTGGGGTATCTCGAAATTACTTGCCACTATTGCGGGAATTCCAATTATTTCCATGTTAGATCTGATGTGATGGACAGAGCAGACAAGCACCTGTGTGGGAGAAGCTTGATTAGAACTGCTTTTCCACATCTCGTCCTGTTACATTAAGGAGGTCGGGAGTTCATGTCCCACTCCTCAACTCTCCAGGCAGGGCTTTGAACTCCTGACCTGCTGGAAGGAGGTGGGACCTCCATGCACAGTAGCTGCATTTACAAATGCATGCTGACTCCATGCCTGCAAAGCAGAACGGAGAGGAGTGTGATAACATCTCGCTTTAGAAGGAGCTGCTCGGCCAGTCCTTTGTATTTATGGGCAAGTCTTATGGTTACCCCCTGACCATAAATCATGTTAATTGGTTTACTGATAAAATGACTGTCAGGCCCCATTCACATAGTGCTGTGGCACCCCCAGTTACTGTTTAATCTCTGTCCTGCAATAGTTCATCTGTTTAACTGACTGGAGGTGAGGAGGAGTGGAAAAGGGAGTTCTCTTCCATATCACAGCGCCGCACAGTGAGATGCAAATTTCAGCCACCGCTCAGTTGACTTGAATGATAAATGGCACGACTTAAGACCGAGCTTCAGAAAAAAAAAAAAAAAAAAAAAAATCAGCACATCGACCTCCTTGGGTCATCAGATGTAATTTTTCCAATTAAAACCAGTCTATTGAAACAAATACAGCCTTGTGATTTCTGTTGTTCATACATGTTTCCTCAGTGTACTAATTCGTCTCAAGACAGCATGAAACTCATTTCTCAGGCTAAGGGTGGCCAAATAAAAATAGACCTGGGTTAAGACCTCTCAGCAAACTGTATTGACTTTCTGGCAAGGACATTGAAGCCCACAGGACTAAACTGTCCCTCATCAACAGATAGACCACACACACACACACACAAGCTCATTTACCTGTCAGATTAAGATTTGGAGCGACTGTGCTCCAGGCCATATGGCAAGAAAACAGGAATGGTGCCTACCTAGAGAAAGAACTGTTTGTCTCTGAAAATGTCAGCGCTCATTAATTCTCTAAAATCATGACACAGCGAACAAGGTGTAGAAAGACAGCTATGTTTAGTTTACACTACTCTGAGACTTTCCTATCACCATATATGGCAACCTAGGTTCCGGTGTGAAACTTTTAAACTTTTAACTTTTTTAAATGCAAGTGGGGGAAAAAAAGGAACCAGCTGTGCTGATAGTTCATAGTTGCAGATAATTATACATAACTTACTTTCCAAGTGGACTGTGTGCCTCCACACGGAGCTGAGGCAATGCATTGCAATCTACTCTTATTTGGCTGGCGTTGATCTTTGCATGATTAATGGTTTGAAAGGATCGAGAAAAAAGGTCAAATGCAGAGTTGGGGATGGAGCAGCTATGTGGGGTAATTAAGACAAACATGATTAATAACCCAAAACTGCCACTGTGTTCTGTAAACAAGATGCAGCCAGATGGGATGCATATTATGAATACTGTACATTAGTTTTCCGGACCATGAGGGCACACAGCTATTCAATGCACTTTAAAATAAGCCTAATATTAATGTTGTTAAAAAATTGTAATAGCCTGTGATGTATGACGAGACTGCATTAATGGAACAAACTTTATACCTCATTGACGCTGCACAATCCATATAAAAATGGCATTACGTCAATGACTACAGTAATGGAATAGAAAAGTCATTGGTCTTAATTGCTCCTGAGCTTTATTGTCTCCAGAATATGAGCCATAGATTAGGCGAGTACAGTATAATAGCTCCATCACGGGAACTTTCGAAACAAGCTGTGATTTTGGTCCTGACTGAAAGGGGAAAAGTCTCCCACTCTTGTTCAGTCCATTATCTCACCTACTCTCCTCTCTCTCTGCTCGCCAGTGTGACTGACAGTATAGAGGGATCAGGTCCAGCTTCCAGGGAAAGCAGGGAGACAGGTGTCAAAATGGTCCAGCAAGCAAATCTAACCCTCACTAATCAGTCCTGTTGTTCCTCTACAATCCACGTCTAGTCTGCGGATCTCATTCCGTATGAAAAACAATTACGCCAGTTTGAAGTCGAGAGCGCACTAACTCACCTGTCTCTTCTGATAAGTGTAAAAAAATTGAGCAGAGGGAAGTGGGAGGGAGAGGAAGAGGCGGTGGAAGAGAAGAAGGGAAACGATGCTTCATGCAGAGTACATCCCAACAACAAAAGGGCTACATACAGACATGTCATGAACAGGAAGACACAAAGTCTAAAATCTTAACCCACCAAATCAAACAATTAGGTTTTCATTCACATTATTTAGCTGTTTATTGGCAGATTATTTCATATATTTAACATATTAATGGGAAATTGTGGTGTAAAGTTGGACAATAGGCTAAGAAATCAGTGATTTGTTTTTGGTGGGGATCCAGAAAGGGTTTTAAAACATTGTAAAGTCTGAATATTTAAGAAATTTCCCCTGTAATCAACAACTGAGGTTTCTTGAATAAAAATAAATCCAGGTTTTAAAGTGTCGGTTAAAACCTGTCAAGTTACCACTGATTTGGTTGAAATTAATAAATTTCAACTTGTAGCCACTCCTCTACTTTCACAATGACAAGGAAAGTCTTTTGAACGATGTAGAAACAACAGACAAACATCCTCCTTTGGACTAAACAGTTTTTTACCTTTACATTTAAATAAAGATGTTAGTGTTGACTGTTAGGGTATTTTAATGGAGGTACAGATCCAGACACTGATGTATTATTGAATTTCTATAGAGCTTTACCTAGGCAGACATTGATATGACATATAGTCAACTTAAAAATTAGAATGAAAATGCAAACGTTAGATGAATTAACTACCAATAGCCAGGATTCTGTGAAGGGATGTTGCTTCAATTGGGCGCAGGAGGGGGAGGATGTGAGCTCCAAAGAAACTGGGATGGACAAAGCACCACACATTCATGTATTGAAATAATAGCTGACAAAGATCCTCAGCATTTGCATCAGTGTAATGCTCAGTGGCACTGAAAGCAGCACCAGTATCGGAGCCTCTGGTTTAATTCGTGGTGATGGGCTTGGGACTCTCTGCGGGCCGAGGAGGCCCACTGATGCGGTCGCCAGTCGGCCCTAATGCACTGGTTTGATGGGAGATGAGCGAGGGGGAGCGATCGCAGCCAATGGGCACTTGCTGAAGTAAGACCACAGTGACAGTTAGCAGCTGTGAGAACTTTCATTCTCACTCAGCGAGAGTCAGCGCTAAGTAAGAGTGTTTGAGAGGTTTGACAGAGGGGTGTCGCAGCGCCATGATTAAATGGCAACTATGTGCAGACCTCTGCAAGTGGCTGCGGGTGGATGATGGCGGTCAGGAGGGTGGTGACGTCCTTTTTCTGACTCTTTGATCTACTATTCAAGTGTTTGTATCCAGTGAAGTCATTACAGCTATTCAACTTTTTCGACAGTTTTGAAACATCAAAATCATCTCACTTATTACTGAGTTAAATGTTGCCATAAAATAATGCTTTCTGCTGCTTTTTGGGAGGGGGGGGGGGGGAAACACAAACATAATTACAAAACACAAACATATATGTAAATATATCAGTTTAATTCTTTTGGAACATTCACATTTCATCAGAATCACAATAAAATTACGCTGAAAGTTGATCGTGTGAATGATGGCCCAGATTCAACACAGCTTACGGGACACTTATAAAATTGCAACAAAT
Source organism: Remorina albescens (assembly GCA_034769265.1). NCBI lineage: Eukaryota > Metazoa > Chordata > Actinopteri > Carangiformes > Echeneidae > Remorina > Remorina albescens. The sequence goes on from CM068480.1 coordinate 6,717,119, forward strand.
TGCATTTGACTACACTCCAGTGTGTGCAAACCAAACCCTCAGGAAAAAAGAGCAGCTTAAAATAAATAAATAAATAAAAAAGCCACAACTCCCTGCGTGGGATGGCTTCACTTTCAGGGTCAGTAGACTTTCCAAAGTAACAAGCCGAGCATATGCCGCAGCGGTTCCCCTTATGTCCCAAGAAAGACCCAATTAATTCGTCAATCTGTACACCTCTGTCACTGCCTAGTGCATTTCAGCCCCTTGCCAGCAGAGATCTATCCATTACTGGCCAGGTTGTTCCACTCCCCCCCCCCCAGCCTGCCTGCCAAACAGCCAGCCAGGGTGGCTGTTGGGTAATTACACATTGCCTTGACAATGCACATGATTGTTTTCCTAGCAGTGTATGACTTCATTAGTACTTCCCAATATGCTGTATTTTTTAAATGTCACTTTCTTTTTTTGACCCAACTGAGTCCAATCAGGATTCGTCTGTATATCATAACAATCATTAATAACTGTCAGTCGGCAGCATCAGTTCAGCACTCGGGCTGCCTCATTAGCATGGCCCAGCATTTGTTCTGCAGAGAGGCTGATTATTTTCTACAACAGGCCAGGCCAATTACTTTAGTGAAATGGTATCACATAAATCAAAACTTAACAAGGTGGCAAATTTGAAGTTATCAGATTCCAGGGACACCATAACTAATATGTCAATGTCACAAGTGCTCTCTGCAGGTATGCCTCCAACATACAAAATATGCCATCCCACTGGATCTCAGAGGTTTTCTCGAGGAAATTACCATATTCAGAGAAAAAGCGAGAGCACAAGTGGTATGAAAATATAAACGGTAAAGTTCAAGCAGGCTGGCTTTTGGTGGTGTACAGGGTGAAGTGGATGGAAAGAGACTGATCCTTGTGTAAAGTCTTTTCAGGCCAGTCCCGGGCAGTATAAGATGTCGGCTTTCTCTTGCAGCTCAAACCCCTCCTTTTACTCTTTACATGATGGTGTTCATCCATCACATCATGACAGCTACATCAAACCAACAACAAACATGCAAACCCCAGCAATCTAAAATATGCTGATGCCACACGCAGACACATAAATACAGAGCACTTTGGCTCTACCTTCACTGGCTCTTTTCCTCTTTAAATGTGATTTTCCATCTAGTGGAAATTCCAACAACCCAGGACGTGTGATAAAGTACACTTGTGTCCGTTAGCCACTGACATGAGAGTGATTGCAGAAACTGTGCAAATGGGTTTCTGTTTGTTTGCCCTTGTTTTTTTTCCCTCGTCTCACAGAGGCTACAGTACATGCTGCACAATGACCGGCTTCTCCTCGCTGTTAGTTAGAGAGGGATTACCTCTCACTAAAACATTCACCTCGTCTTGGCCTTATTTGCTCCATTTGTTTTCTACTGTCCACAGATCTGCCTCTGCTCATTTCTCATTTTAAAGTGAGGATTGAGGACAGATGGATGCAAACTCAAAGTTTCGGATTCTTAGCAGAAGTTATGGAGGGTTATCTTTGGCTGTATATCTCTGGTCTGGCAGCGCTCCCCTGGCGATGAAGGATTAACCACCGCAGCTGTCTCTTCCCAGGATGATGCAGTGCACTGCTCCCCGACACAACAGCATCACTTAATCTTAATGTCCGCTTCTCCAGAGCGGCCGCACAGGACAAAGCCAATCAGCATCACATGCCATTGGGATGGACCTACAGCTTGGCCCTGGAGTTTCTCACCCACACAGGCCTATTCATCAACTTCAGCCACACCAATCCCAGAGTTCTCCTCCTGCAAACCACAGCTGAGCCAGCCAGTGATGTATAGGACGGTGAGTGTGTGTTTTGAGGGGAAGGGGGGTCTGGCATGCGCATGAGAACACTTATCAGATTGCACATTATGCACTGCTTTGTGTTCCCGAGGAGAAAAAAGAGGGACAAGAAGTAATGAATGCACTCAGCCTTCCTTCAACCCAGACCACCTATTTGCTGTGTTTAAAGAGATATCTGCTCAATAGTGCTCTAGCATTAAGGATGGGGTAGATCTACAATAATGATTACTGTTCATTTAGATAAATTGCACTCAGGGAATCCATTTGTAAAGATCTGAATTCAGCTGGAAGCAGAGGAGAGGATGCTTCATTCGTTCAGCATCCTCCCAGTAACCATCACTGGGTGCACTATACAGGATGCGCATGCACAGCTATGCGGGGAAAGGTATCCCATAATCCCACACGGATTGTGGTTTTTATGATATGAAAACGCACACAAAGCCCATATGCGTCAATGAATAACATGACATGTTATTCATTGACGCATGAAAGCAAGACTGTATTCCTTTTCTGGTCATACGATGTTCAACATGTAATACTGTTCTAAATGGAATATAAATCAAGATGCCAGCACACATGGGGTGGAAGAGGGTGGGGGTCGTGTCAGCATACGCAGAGTGAAGCAGATGTAAAACATTCAGAGCAGATCATTGAGAAGATGTACTCATCTAATATCAAAGAACAAAGTAAGAACAGATAGTTAATCCTTTAAAGTCAAATCTTGAGTTTGATTAAGAGATGATGATAAAAAAAGCTATATCTGCTATACTGTATCCCAGTCTCATCATGTAAAATTATGCTAAACAATATCATGATGATAGCCTTCCCGTAGACATGCGAGTACTTCGCCAACACCAGCTATCAACCCCCATTCTGAACCCGATAATAAAGAGATGACACTTTTATGATACCATAATTAACAGCGCTCTAGGATGAAATTAAATCAATATGCCCATCTAATATCATTTTCTCTAGTTATGCAAATCAAACATTCAAAGCCCTTGGAAAGTGATATGAATTGCTTTCACATTTCAGTTCACACATATTATCATATCAGACCTCTTGGGTTTGATGACACAAAGGATGGGGGGAGACTTAACGATGTGAAGACTGTGCCGAAGAGAGGAGAGCGACTGACTGCTGATTAGCTTCCAGAGACAACAGAGTGATAATGCGAGAGCTGAGATTAAAACAATTCAACTTATTTCTAAGATAAAATAGTCAATCACACTGCGGTTGTAAGATCAGTGTGGAAAAAGAAATCCACAGAATGATAAGCCTCTGAATTAAGCACCTCTACTTCGGAGTAAAACGTCATCTGTGTCATAATGAGATAAATTATAACTTGTAATTCCCCCAGAACGCATGCAAGCCCTTTTTAGCATCCCTGTATCTCTGCAGTGGGAGGCGAGGTGAAAGTATACGGCCTTTCCCTTTATGGATATGAGACAAAAGGGAGGCTGTGATGGCTGGGCGCAGACAAGGCGAGCAGCGGTGGAGGGGGAGCCTAATGGCCGTGATTAATGACAATGGGCCAGAGGAGAGCTGGGACACCGGCGCAACATATATCATCCCTTCTCATCAGTCTATGCACCTCTGTGGCCTCTTCTCTGCAAACCAGCACACTAAGAAAAAAAAAAAAAAAACCTCATCTGCTCTCAGTCAGCATAGCTCCAAAAAGCTCCTCGTATGATTCTTTATGGGCCTCGCAGATGATAGCTGAGCAGGGAAATGACATGTAGAATAAGATATAATGAGTAAAGGGGATCTATGTATGTGTGTGTGTGTGTGTGTCTGTCTGTGTGTGCAATCACTCATGTTTTTCATGAACTGAATACTTCCTGTGCTTAAGTCACATTTCCAAGGTCTAATCTTCCATATGGAGAGAGATGAGTTATTGGCTATTTATGAATAGAAGTGATGATGAATGGTGCTGCATTTATCTGCATAAGTAACTCCAAGGGTTGGCACGGAGGTTCGTGCGGCTATAATAAACATAGTTTGCACTCAGGGGCAGCTCTTATTTATGAGGCTCTGTGAATAGACATTATGTGGCCATCATCAGTTCCCCTCATTCCCTTGAGAAGAGGACAGGAAATAGCTCTTTTATATGCAATAGTTTTAGAGTTTAAACTACTCTGACTAGACTCACCACCATCACTGTAATCAACTCTACACAGGGTTTAGTTATGACCAATTAATGGACTACATTCTTATGGGAATTATAACACTCTCAGGGACTTGCGGTTTTAATTAGGAGGCACCTTGCTGGATCCTTGTTAATGCCTTCAACTTACTGAAAACATAGCAAATTAATCCCCAATTAACACTACGGGCAGATTTAGTCATTATGAAGCTGCTTTCTGCATAAAGGGATGAAACTACCCCATACATGAAAAGTTTAATCTCTATTCTGTAGACCCTCAGCAGGGCCAAAACAAGTTCGGCCTCCTCCACCTCCACTTGTCATCTTTTAAAATATGGAAAAACATATCCAGTGCTGTTTCATGGGGTTGATTTATGACAAAATGACTCATATTTTATCCAAAAACTGTGCATCAGCTTTACAACCTGACCAACCTGAGCAGTTTGCATATCAGTTATGCATCAGAAGAATGTAGTTTTGTTTTACAGCTCCCTTAAATGCTCGAAACAGCAAATGACCTCAGAAGAATTAATAGCCAGCATCCAGTGTTGTAGCATTTACCAGGTTAATAGGTGAGTGAGGGGTGATGTTGCTATTGATACCATATTTAAATGACCCTGCTGTAGATTTGAATCCAACATCAAGTCTTTCTGAGCCTGCAAAGAAAGACCATATTGCGCTTACACCCACATGCCATGTTTCTTTTGGGCATAGCTTTGTTTAAAGTTAGTTTAGGTTTCTGCAGTAACACAATCCCTGGAGAAATTCCGCATCTGCTTATCTACTTTTTATTTCCTGAGAGTAAATAGTTTAGTAAAAGGTTACTTTGAACTTGCTCTACTCAGAGGTAATTTCTAATTCTTCCACTGAATTCTTGTTTTAATTTTGGAGAATGAGCCCACAGGTAATTAGTTATTACTCCAGCAATTCGTGTTTCGAAAATGTTTGCTGTTGGCAGTGGCTAAAATTTTGCTTTTCCCCTCTTTCCTCCTCCTTTTTATTGCTTATTAAATGGTTGATGCACAAACATGGCATCGTGTGAGAACACAAGGCGTCTTTTGTCTTACCAACTGGTTTCGCTTATTTTCCATGGATGCTGCGTATAATTAATATCTCAGCAGTGCCGGAGGTTGTCATTTTTCAAATGGTTTCCCTGGAAATGTTCTACACCTCTTAATGGCCCTGCTAATGCTGTAGCTGTCATGTCTTGGACAGCTGCACTTTTACAAGACAAACTCAGCTGTGCCACAGGCCTCTCTGTGGACTTACTCACTCAAAAGCTTAGAGGCTGGTGCTGCCAGCTGGTGATACTACACATAACGTTTGATTAATCTTTACCTCATGCCCATGACTGGCGAGTCACCTTCCAATAGTGTCCCTGGTGTACTGAATATTTCGGCAATTTTTTGATGGATGGCAGATTGGCCAAATGGCCCCAAATACAAATGAGACCAGATGACAATTTACAGGTGGCCTCCAGTGTCTCAAAGTGAGTTAAAAATATTTGACCAGAACAGATTAAACGTTGAATACAGAAATATAGTATATATAATACAGAATACAGAAATTATTTTATGAATGTATGCATATCTTAGTGTATTGTGTATGTGTAAGTAAGTGTATATTAACCATTTTAAACTCATTTTAGAGTGAAGTTCAGCTGCTTTAGGATTTCAGACATCTCTCGAAGCTGTGGTTTGTAGGCCCTCTAAGGCGTCACAGGATAAATGTGAGGGCGGTCACAAGATGACAACTAACTGTAAAGAAGGAAACATACGAAACCGTACTTCAATTTTGAAAAAAAAAAACAAAAAAACAAAAAAACAAAAAACAAAAAAAACTCATCTATATCCTTTGACTTACTAGTAGCTATTCAAAGAAAGTGTTTTCAAAAACACAGATTTCACTCAGCTCAAGGACTGCAAAGTAAAATATATAATGAACGAACTGACAAAGTCTGTTTTGAGTTTAAATCCTGCTTTGTATGCTTTTCTCAAAGGCCGAACAACCTAATCTTAGCCAACAAGAGACAGACCCAATAAATGTTAGTGCTTAGCAAATACTTTACTTGCAGGCAGTAGAACTGGAAAATTACTATGAATTGAACATTGATTTATAAACGTAATATGTGTGAACCCATCGGCTTTCTATCTGTCCTCTCTGAATTAACATTAAGTGATGTATTTTGCTTTTTCATATTCAATCCCAAGAGAAGCTCAGCTAACATCCCACCATTACAAGGAAGAAAAACAAAAGATCCACTGAAGACAAGATATGCCGGTCGTGATAAGTAAATGACCATGATGTGTGATATAATCATTCAGCAAGCACAAGCGCTGCTTTTTTCTTCATTTTAAACACTATCTCTCTATTCCTTTTCAAAAAGGAAAATATTGTTGACTGCAAGATAGTTATCTTAATTCATCAGAGTTCAACTCAAGTTCAGGACAAACATTTCACACGCTTGTTGCTTTCTAATAAGATGACTTAACACAGATAAAGCCACTGTTTGGACATGTGCATCATGCATCTAGTGTGTGTAAAAACAGCGATGGGATGATGGAAACACTGAATTCATTGTAAACCTCAGGACTCCCTCGGGGTTAGCAGACCATATAATGGTGTTTATCAGTAAGTAAGAGGTGTGCAGTCACATGGTTGGAAAATGTTGAAACAATTTTGTATAAAAGGACACAAAGCTTGGAGATCTTGAAAATGTCCCTCTTGATGTTTGAAGAGTTACATGCTGAAAGACAGTTGGTTTACGCCACTATCTTTGTTTGAAGCACAGCATGATGGTGGCCCTTCAACCCCCATTTTCCAGAAGCTTAGACCTGGTTGTTTGATGAGGGCTTATCCCTCAGCTGACATATTATCGTTGGACAGGCCTCTGGCTGTGCCAAAAGAACAAGCTACGCAAAGGATTAGCCTGCACACTCGTGCTAATGCAGTCAAACTGTCAGGGAGATCAAAGCCACTCACTCCAGACTAAGACCAATTAAAGTAGGTGGCCCTATACAAATTAATAGCTGGAGTGCTCACCTGTTAAAAGGAGCAAAAACAGAGAGTGGCTTTGTTCTATCAGCTGAAGTGAGAAAATAATCAAGCTTTCCTGTTGTCAGTCAGTTATGTGTTATGGCAAGCAGTCAGCAAACAAAATCATTTGCTTCATGAGGTTATGTAAAACCACATGTGTTTATTACACTGCAGTTCCACCCACGTGAACTCCACCAGAAGTGAGCCGTTCTGTCCAAATGCAAACATGACAGTTGAGATTGCTGCCTTTAATGGAACAATTTAAAATAATTGGCACTTTGCTTGAAGGCCACCTTCCCATTATTAGGGGTTGATTTGGCTTTTACAGGGCTATACACTCTGCAGGGTATGCGCTCTATGTAACAGAGTTCAAAGCAGCTGCCAAACCCATTATAATCTGGTTTATACTGAGGACATTTTTTGTCTTCACTGAAGGGTTCGTTCACCAAAATCATAAGATCATAACAGATTGTTGTTGGGTTTTTTTTTGTGTGGCAGGGCTTAGAGATATCAGCCTCCGAGGCTACTGCCACCCAACCAAAATGACAGACATGAATAAAATTTTAGTATAAAAAAAAAAAAGCTATGTGAAAAAATTGATGGGAACATCTCTCTTCCGAAAAAACTACTAGATAAATCCCACACATCTCATTAGAACTACAATAGAAATGGCAAAGAGTAAACAGAAATGTGAGGGATGTGGATGATCCAGACTAGGAACTGACCAAAATACAATTTTACTTGCTTATCACAATAACAAACAACCATTGCAAATAAGTAGATTGTGGTGAATTGTGAATGGGGATTATTATTAATATCCTCACATAATTGACTTGAAAATGCTACCTAGTTCATCAGCCATGGACCAGGCTTTGGCACATCTCATTCTTCATACTATGCGATTTTGATTGATTTTTACAATTATAATGTTCATTGAAAAAAAGATGTGTCCTATCTGTGACACAATAAAAAGGTAAGGTTACCTTATTTCAGTATGTTTTAGGGCCGTTTTCCATTCAACTTCATTGGTAAAGTAACACAAAGTTTCTGATTTCTAAAATTCTCAAATGAAAAAAACAGCTTGATGCAAATACAGCTAAAGAAGAAAATACGAGTCTTTTGTACGTGTGTGATTTAAGTAGACTGACCTTTCAAGCTTTGTTGTAAATTATCTCCCAGAAATATCTCCTGCTGATACAGAGACGATTTCTCATTGGGGCTGGTGCAGTACGGAAGGAGTTAATGGTATCAATTATTACAGTAATGTGAACATCTCAGAGTGAGGCATCTGAACCGCAGCTGGTCACACAGGCTTGTGGGTCATCTGAGGGCCAACAGGGACTCTGCTGATCAAGGCCTCTGCTCTCGACAGGGGGATGAATGATGACTGCAGAGTAAATGCCAAAACTATAAATTTCATCCCACACTGACCCAAAGCTCCTCTAAAGTTTATTTACATTTTCACATAGCATCTACCCTTGAATGTCAACGTCAGGGGATCACAAGGCAGGATGAATTAGTGATAGTGCGTGTGCTCTAAAACACACAGTGCCGGGAAAGTTCATTTTGCTTTGACATGTCCGCTGTGAGTGGCGCTGAGGAGCAGACTGAAAGGATCTTTCATTAACTTGTCTTCTCTTGTTACTTGCTCTGAATCTTGGTTTCGATTCAATCCAGAAGAGTTGAGTAGGACCGGGTGTGGTGTCAAAACCTCTCTTCAAATAGAGTTTCGTCCTGTCAATTACAAGTCCTAATGAGTCAATTCTGCTTTAGAAAAATATAAAGAGTTAAAAGCCATATGGATTTTTATATGTGGAAAATAAATAAATAAGCTCAGCATCCTGTTGTTAACTTTCCAATGGGCTTTGCAGAGAGCTGTGTTTGATGTGGATGCCCAGAGTCAACTGTGTTTGGACAGTCATGGGGTGGAGCTGCCAGGCTTTTAACTGCTCCAGAGAACACAACCCACCACAGAGCAGCACATAGGAGCCCCTCTGTCCTGAGGCTGGACACAAACTATCAACTGAGAGAATGAGAGAAAGAGCAGCACAGTGGGATTTATTCCTGCACAGGACTGGAGGCTAACATAGCAGAGTGGCTAAAACATTAAGAAGGCCCTGGAGACGTTTGTGGCGTGACATTTGTGGGAAAGCATTTCATTAGGTTTGGTCTGCAAAGCAGTAAGAGATGAATATTACATCTTTTATTCAAAAAAATTCAATCCAAACACTTGTCAACCGCAGGTGAAGCAATGCAGCCAACAAAAGCAGATTTTGTGAACTAGAAAGTGACTTCAACTCTGATCCGTCAAAGCACGGAAATATATGCTAAGAGGTGGAAAGAAGTCGTTGCTCCTGTTTTGTGGTGTGGGAGGCGTGCAATGCCTAATTTGAGAGAACGAACGTGCTTAAGTTATTACTGCAGGAAGGCAATCTGTCAAAAGGAGGCTGTTTTGGCATGTTGCATACCACTGCTGAGATCATACAGTCAGATTCTGTATGCAATTACTGCTGAAGGACCTTGGATGCAGGCAGGCGACCATTAATCCTGCTTCTGGCCCTGGACGCTCTGACATGTCAAAATTCCCACTGTCCTCTGTGCCACAGCTTTGGGAAAAATGCACCACAGTGGCCAAACCACACCAGTGGAGTAATTGATGCCATCATTAATGTAATTAGGTTCACTTAAGGCAGTATATTATGGCTTACTTTGTAATATAATGTATGGGTATTTATTGGGGAGAGGAGACCAATGAAACATACTTTACTAACAGTGCATGAGCTGCTGGAGCTGACAATGAAAAACGCACCAGACCAGTGATTTGTTAAGTATTCGAAGCATTTCCTTAAATAAAAGTAAATTCTTCATTCATTCTTCTTCTAAGTGTAAGTGCCTGCATTCAGAATTTTTCTTAAAGCAAAAAATTTGAAAGATTAAATAAACACAAAGCTCCATTTCCAAATTCACAAGAAATTTAAGTCTAGTTAAGTAAAATAGTAAAATAGATTAAATAACTCAAGCACAATTTTGGGGTAATTGTATGTGACTTGAGTACAGTAGAGGATAGGATTTCACTGTTATTCTATATGTTTAGAGTAGTGTCAGTTTACAATAGGTTGAAATGGAAATACTAAGTTACTTAAGCACACTACTTGATTTTTCTCTCTCCACCACTGCAGCAGATTATGTTATACAACTATGCAAGACTGGTAAGTGTATTCAGTGTCCTTCTAGTTGACATCCATATCTAGTAACAATAGACTCCCTTAAAAACCTCTATTCACTCTTTGTTCCCGTCACAAAAGCGTCTTGTTTACCATACAAAGAATGTGGTTTCATCTGAGTGAAAGCAACACAGACACGCTGAAAAGAAAAAGACTTCAAAAGAAGAGATTCATCATCACGTGTCGCCCCTCCCACCACCCACGCTACACCTACACAACACTCTGATCAGGTCATTTAGCTGTTTAATGTGGTATGGCATTTTATCTCCACCTTAAGCATCTCAAAGCAGTGTGTCATGCACCAAAAGATTTCAGCATCTCTGATTTTTAACCTTCTGAAAAAGTCCCAAACACATGCTAAAGATGACATTGTCAGAACCTAGATGGATCAAAATTAGAGGGTCTAAAGAGGGTGAAGATAATTTCTTAAAAGCAGAAATACCGTAGGTTTGTGTTGACAAATTAAAAGATCTGAAAAAGCTAAAGTTCATGAAAAGACAAATACTTAAAGTTCAGACCAAACAAAACAGCTATTTGGTGAACAACACAAATGAACTTGTAGAAAGAGCTGCCACGTGACTATGAGCTTGACATTCCGTGAACTGGTGCGCTAAACATTTTGTCACACCTCCAAATATCTGCAAAGAGGTTCATGCTATACCCAAACATCTGTGTCCGATCTGAATAACTAGCATGACTCCCATGCAGATGGTCACAGGATGTGACAACCTTGCATCGCCTGTTCCCATCCATCTACCAGTAAATAACTCCTTTGACACCCTGTGCCTGATTTTTGTCCCAGACGCCTCACATGATTACCGCCATTTTGAAAATAATACATTGGAGGAGACCCTTTTTTTTCCTACACGGCAAAACATCATACCACATGCAGGCTACATCCCACAAGAACTTTTGACCCTGACGTGGCAAGTCACGAGTCACAAGTTAGTTTTCTTGATATTACTCTTTGAAATCTTAATGTCCAACTGCCCCTCTTCATGGCCCCTGCTCAACAGCTAAATCAGATTTATAACTCCTGTCAAAGGCAGGGATGACAGATAAATTAATCTTCCCTTCATGAGTTTACATTTTGGGCATCTGGACTGCTGATCTTGCCCTAACAAGCACAGAGGTCTCGGCGAGCTGTCTTTTAATGTTGATGTTTTCATGGCTGGAGATGAATGGCTCTGTCATAGGAATCTATTTATACAGCAGTTATATGGCAGCGCCACCAGATCCAGGACATTGCACTTCCACAAGACGAGCACCAGCATCTGTTAGAGGAAGTCAGCAAATGACACTTCTTTGGATTTGCTGCACTGTTGAATGTAATGTGTGTCAATTACTGGGAAGTTAAAAGACAAATACAACGAGAAAACAAACATTGCCCACATTTTTTTATCAATAAACAAAAATAGAAAGCATTCAGAATACAGAAGTCCCCCTTTTATATAAATGTTTCATCCAGGCTCATATAAAACCCTGATGACTGCCAACATTTTTCAAACTCATACTGTATGGTAGTAGTGGAAATTTCATTCATGACCAAATTTAAATTTGGTAATTTAAATATATAAAAAAAAACAAAACAAAACATATAATGCATTAATAAAATGCAAATTATGTTAAACGGGCCACATGTTAAAATGTGTGTAGACGTATGAATGACATAATCTCTGTTATGGTGGAGTAGGTGTGTCTTTCACTGATAAGCAAGGTTTATAACCTGTAACATCCGGTCTACTGTTATAAATGTTAATACATCCGTAAAGGGTCAAGAGTTTGGCACATTTTGATATGACCACTATAAATGTTAGGAAGCCATCAGTATTTATAAAAGGTTCATCTGTCATTAGTAAAAGGATCTTTCATTAAATCAGATTGGACACTGTTGCAACTGTAAATCAGAAAAACAAGGATCTACTGAATGAATTTAAGAGCCAAAAAAATGTAGCTCAACAGTCTGCTGATAGACGGCTAAGCACTTAATGTTAGTGGCTTATAAATAATTCATTATCAGGTAATATAGTAATTAAGTACTACATATAGACCTTTTATCAAGGGGACTTCAATAAAGTGCTATGCTTATTCTTGTTTGGAAAAAGAATACGTTCTTTCCATTTAAAAAAAAAAGTATGCGCTAGAAAATTTCTGTGCCAAAAATTCAAGGACATGGTAAATGGCCATCATGAATCTCTGTAGCTCACATCTATACTAATGACTGCAAATCTGTAGAGGCAAACAGCACCGAAAATGTTTCTTGCCAGAAGTAATTAAGTGTAACAGCTCCAAACTGTATCTATGAGGCATGCTTCAATCATCATATTTGGAGATAAACATGTTAACATCAAACATGCTGCAAAGATGTATAGAGTAGAGTTATTAGGAGGACAGCTGAAAGACAGGACCACCAGGACAGCAGAACTGGAGCCTGTCATTGTGGGCCCACCCTCCTCTGTACCTACCACACCTCCTTACCCCATCACATGAATCACAGCCACCACCCTCCACTGCCTCTACAACAAAAGATGCTTTGAGGTCATGCTCCTCTTCTTTGTGCCCACCACAGCGCACGAACAGAGAAAGAACAGGACCACTCTAGACAAGGACAACTTAAGAGGCGCTTATAACGAAGGCAGGTCCATCATAAAAGAATATACTTGCCCATATTGAAGAATAAACTGATATAAATTAGATTTTGACATGAGCCGTATTGTTAGTTGTCTTTTCCAGGACTGGAAAATCAAAGGTGATAGAAAATAAAAAATAAAAATATGTGACTTTCCTCATCAAACTGGATAACGGTCTTCATTGATGATAATATGCCTGAGCTTTAAGCTGCAACCCCTTTTATATTCATCGGCCCAAGAATCCTCTGTGGGGGCTTAAAACTTCAAACAGTACCTCATGAAAAAGTCAGGAGGTGTCAGACATGTGTTCCCCCTTCTTGCCCCCAACCCTTGCTGGCTTGCCAACACCAAAGGCCAGAATTGATTTTGTGTGAAGCAGGACCAGCTCCACCCCTGTCAGGGATCACCTGCCTAACCCCCGCCTGTGGCTCTGATACAGTGCTAACTATTAGGGAAAGACAGTGAAATATTGACGAGGTATCTGCGGTTTTCAGAGCGAATTTCGCAAATTATGCATCATGTGCACTTGCGTACAACAACTGCAGACAGTGTTTTGTACAACCTGATTTCCTGCCAGAACATCTGAGGGAAGTTAAATTGTCACAGTTAATATTTATTCGCTCTAATTCTACGAGGATGATCCTTGTGTATGAGCTAATAAAATGAGGTTTATGGAAGATTCGAGGCAGATTATCTGAAGTAAGAGTGCTGTCCTGCGACTCAGCAAGCTTTAAACTTAGTCCAGCTGTACATAAAAAAAATGTAGACTGAAAGGTCATACAAGAGCCAACAGAGATAAAAGTCTGAGGTGGCTTTCTTGTATAGTGATCCATTTAAGATCCCCTTTAAATTAAACATTCCTTCCCATTTGTCTGCATGTGCTCAAGTCGGAAGGCAATGGCAACAAAGAGCAGGTACATTTTTGATTTTCATCTCTGATAGTTGCATTTCCAATTTTTGAAATGGGCACAGAAAATACTGGTCTGAGCTTGTCAGTGTCCAGGTCTAGTCCATTTGGAATTTAGACTAATCAGATAATAATTCAAAGGCTGATCCATTCACAATATTAAATATCAAAATATTTTGACTAGTTATAGCCAAAGAAGCACAGGTGAGACTAAGAATATTCTTTAATTAATAACATTAATAATGGCTCCATCCTTTTAAGGGTCCCAGTATGCCATGTCAGTGAGCCTGCATATAATAGCTGGGACATCTGACCAGCACACAAAAATGGAACAGAGCCATCATTACCGTAATTGCTCATAACTGTGCATTTTCTGCAAGGACGTGTCAAAATTTCTGTTGTCAAAAAAAAAAAAGAAGCATCTGCTCTCCATGCTGCAAATTAATCTTTTCTTTATTTGGTTTATTCTGACATAGTTTTCTTTAAATTCTTATTTTCTATGTTTTGGCCATCATCTATCAGATTATAAAAACTCAAAGTGATTGCAAAAATACAGGAAGGTGGCAAAATAGCTAAGAAACACATATGGGCAAATGACAGTGTAACTGGATTATCAAAGCCACTTTATTTATAAGAAACCTAAATTGTACGGGATATTCACAGCAGTCATTTAGGTCAGAATGTACTCCTCATCTTTATTTTTGTTTTGTCCTGCAAATAATGTGTTGAAATGTGTGTGATACGTTAAAATTCTGATCATATGCCATACTGGCTGGCATTGGTTTAACCCCTTTAACACCGACTGTCGCAAATTTGTGACAAACCGTTTCCCTTACAGGAACAAACAAGATAGCATGTGTATTCCCCTGATGCCGGTTTGTGCACCTGCTTTGTTTCCTGTCATTGCTATGATTCATTCATTTTAAGTTCTGAATTAAAAGTTTGAGTTTTGTTTGAAATTACATTACAAAATAGTTATAATAGTCAGTATTATAGTCAGGACACTGAAAATGATTTTGTGGCATCAATAAAACTATCTCCAAGTCCTGAGACGGGAAAATATTTTTTATTACTTTTTCATTACTACTGACCATTATGGCTTGTTGTCGCAAATTTGCAACAAACCCAAATTTCTATCTATTTTATGTACTTGTCAATCAATCTCCACTTAATTTAGTATCTCCTTCAAAGCCAAAATGCAAATTTAGTTTTTAATATACTTGTATATAAATTCAGGTGTTAAGGGGTTAAGACCCTGACCATACAAGTGAAAAAAAGCTCCCCTAAAAACTGATTGAAAAAAATCCAATCAGATCTGTGTGAATGTCTGACCACTCATTTTTACCATCCTGTCTTCCTCTTTTTAGCGCCATTTGCATGTTTCCAGAGCTCAGTGTTGACTTTGTTGAGTGTAATGTTCTATAGTAAACTGTAATTATCTTTTGAGTTTAAAGTAAAGGTGTTTTCCAGCTATAACTTGTGTCAACACCAGTAAGACTCATTTATGTGTGAGTGTTACTATAACACCTATTCCATCAACACATAACAAAAAATGTTTAAAATGAAATCCTAATGACAAACTAATATTTAATGACGTGTTTAAGGGCGAGGGTCGCAGTTTATGCACTATAATAAAGCACCCATAAAAACACAGTTTAATGCAGCTGATTCCAAACATTAGGGTTAATGGATATGACAGACTTTTATTATCCCCACTAACTGTAGACATGTCATTTATGTCACTCAGCAACGGTGTAATATTTGTCTGCAGTAAATGACCTAATAAAAATACCTACGAAGTTGAAGGGGAGCATATGAAAAGACAAAAACAGGCAGGGAAACAAGCAGCCATGACTGCTTCGCAACAGAGGTTTAGGGAGCCTGGCGTCTATATGTGAGACATGACTTCCTTATTTTTTATTAACAGTGGGCACTTCAGCCACTGGCTTGATGTCAACCTCCCATTCTAATGGACAGCCACAAAGCTGACAGGTCGTAAATCAGAGGAACTATAGAAAGCCATTAGTCCAGGGATACACAATAAAACGCGGTAATGGTCTCATAAAGCCTGCAAGACTGCTGCAGACATTCTGATTCTGTCTATTAAGGGGCTGCACGGAGCCTCGGATGAGTGAAAACAAGGAAGCCATTTTTCTTTTGTGCATTGTTGCCTAGGGTCTCGTGCTCATGATCAATGTACAGTGAGATCCACTGCGCTGAGAGCTATTTATTTACACTGTAATTCTAGTGAATATCAGAAGAAAACTGTGATTATGAAGTGTGTCTATTGAGCTCCATGTTGCAGATGCCTCATTGATTTATCGTGAGCTGGTTATAAATGCCAGATGTGCTCGAGTGCTAGCTGTCGAATCAAGAGCAACAGTTTACATTAGTTGTTATGGTGAGTGCAATCCAGTTAAATGATATTCACCCAAATTAAACAAACATTTTCTCCCTCTCTCACAGCTCTGGTGGTATATGCCCATGAAGATAGTTGTTTTTCTTTTATTCCCCCGTCTTTCCAGACATCCATCTCTGCTCCCTGCACAATGGAAGTGAACAGAATTTCAACTGCAGTGCTTATAGCACTAAGAATAGCAGCCCTGCATCTCGGAGCTTCAGTGACTTATTAGCATTAGCATACTAGCATGCTCACAATGACAATGGTAACATGCTGATGTTATGCAAGTGTAATATTTACCACATACGCCATCACAGTTCAGCTTGTCAGCATGCTAACATTTGCTAATCACCACTAACGGCAAAGCTGAGAAGATGGGAAATGGTCATAAACCAAAGTATGAGAGAAGTTGACGTTTTTCCACCAAATTTTGTATAATTCGTCCCAGAAGACATGAAATTCATTCATGAGCTATCAAGAAATTTCAACTGAAACCATAAATGTGGACCTCCTGGTGGCATGGGAGGGAAAATCTGTGGGATTAATGCTGTGGGACTGAATGAATGAATGTTTGGACCAAATTGAAGGGCAATCAATCCAGAAGTTGATGAAATATTTCAATATGGACCAAAGTGGTGGATAAATGGATTTATTACCAGTAGAAAAAGCTGCATCAGGATCCACACAGACCAAGCACTTGCATGAATAAAAAAATCCTTTAAAAATTCAGCAGCAACATCACTTTCTAGAGATAATGTCTTAGATATCCTGAATAATCCACGCACTTCACTATGTATGGATTTCTCTGGAGCCACTGAAAATAGCAAATTTTTAGAAACTGATTCTTCTAAATACCTACAGCAAATTATCTACTATAGGCAAGTGTTTTTTGACATGCTTTAAATTACAGTATGTTTACTTTTATCAGCAGTATAATAGAGAATCAGTCTTTCACTGAAATCTGACAAATAAATAATGTGTTGAGAAACACTGCAGCAAATTTGGGTTACAGATCTTTAATGTGCTGCGTGTGAAGACTGGAGGCTGATGATAGCTTCCTGTGTTCGACATAAGTCTAATTTAGCTGAAAGAATCTTCTTGAAGCCATGCCAACCTGTTTCAGCTGTTCAAAAAACGGATGCCAAACGTCCAAATAATTTCAGATACAATTTCACCAAATCAACCCTGATTTCTCCTCTCAAAAGATAAGAAAGTCTTCTGAGTGGCATTTCAACAGGCTGTCTCTAACTTACAGCTAGATTGAACTCGCCTGAAGACAATGACAAGCTCCTCTCTGTCTGATGTCACTTCCCATATCCAGGCCGGCTGCTATCTGCTACTGGCTTCTGCCAATAATAGCTCATCAAAACAACACAACCCTTCTTGGCACTAAAATAAAGGCAGTGGTCCACGTCTGTGCCACTCAGTTGTCAATTAAGACTCCTCTTCACACTGACACTTGTGACTTAAAAGAAACAGTCGAGAATGTGATGAATTTGAGCCGACAGATGAGAAGGCAGTATGCTGCGTTGCAGTACCATAATGCGCTTGAGATATGGATAACAACTGACACCACTGGCAGGTCTTATGAAGTTTGATTTCATTTGTCAGGCCTCCTCTACTTTGTCTTTTAGCTCACTTGCTCCCTCGCTCTTCAATCATCGTGGTAATAGCTCATTCTGATAGCCTGGAGACACTCACACTCCTTTCGATTTAAAATGCAAAGCCACAAATATAGTAGGTGCTATGGCTACATTTTGTTTTGGCATCATGTTGTATCTGATATTTTCTTGTATACGTTTACATGTTTAATGGCATGTGGTATATGGATATAAATGAAGTTGCTTTTAGATGTCCACAGGATGTTCTGATCTCTGAAATTTGCACAATTTCAAAACTTGGAGATGAATGCATATCACACAAACCACAAACGACAGCAAAATAACCATCAACCTCGGTATTTGATCACTAAGTAGACAAATGGAGCAGTAAGTGTCCAAGCCTGTCTCGGCAAATACCTTGCATGCTTTTCTCCAGCCGACCATATGACGCTAATTCTTAACTGAAGCGCTCCTCCTGTGTATCCTTAATCCTGCATGTGAAATGTGACAAGATCATTCTTTAGGCCTACTTTAGTCTGAATAATCTGCCCATCACAGACATTCATCCCGACCTGCACAGCGCTTCCAGTGTCATAACACGCTACCTGTACATTTTCACCCCGGCTTAGGCCCCATAAATTAAATCTAGACAAGTAAATGTGAGGGATCAGCATCTAGTTCTGCATGTGTACATGTGAGGGTAATGTTGATGATATGGTTGTGGTGCCTTTCTAAATAATATTAGATTCAACGTAAAAAGCAGATGAGAGGGTTGAAACAATCAGTGTGTTAATCAGTTTATGGTGCCCAAAATACCAAACTGTCTCTGAATCCTGTTTCTCAAATGTGAGGATTTTTTTGTTTTTATTTATAACGCTTCATATCTTTGCAAACTCAATATCTTTAGGTTTGAAACAGCTGAAGCAGCTGAGAAGTGACACCAAGCTTTATGAAAGCAGTTCTGGCTCATTCTGGTAATTGACTAATCAATGAATAAAATACATCATTAACAGATACACTGGCTGTAACCCAGGTGCTCATCAAAATGAACAAACTCAAATCCCACGCCGCACTTTCATTTCACAACTGCCCTCCCTGTTTTCCTAAAGCTGCTAGACAAGTACAGTGCAGTGAGTCTTGCAGGAGCTGTCTGAAGTTTTCATAAAGTTCTCAACCAGGAATATGGCAGCTGTCAGGGTGAACTGAACCACTAGTTCCAGTGTTAACAGGGAGTGTGGGTGACGTTAACGCTTCTCTACAGCATGACTAGGATCCTTCCTTACCTGATGGCAAGTGGACGACAGCATATAATCTCCATGGGTTTTACTTCCCACTCCTGACCAGCTTTAACTAATTGAGGAGACAAAGTGAAAAAGACCCTTCAACTGCCGTGATCTTGGCAGCACCTCAACTCAACTCTCCGCCACGCTGGGTTCCTGTCATCTGACTTCCGGCAAGATACTGTAAGTTCTTCATGTCAGCTCCAAGTTGAGCTTTTACAAATGAAGTCGACACTACACTATTTGACACACATGGGGAGGGGATGCAGAAAAATATCTTGGGTGTATTCAAGGGGAATGGGTGTGAGTTCTAAGTCTCTGAAATGTCATGTCTTAAACACACAATATCCGTAACAATTCTTGACACTTTCTCCTATAACCTCTTATTCTGTGCCAGCTTCTATGGGGTCATTTTTCCTTCTCTGGATGCCGAAGAAAAGAAGTCTATTTTCTTGTCATATTTGCTTGAAAGGCAACTCTCAACTTGGAGTCTAATTTCCTGCACTTTAAAGACAGTCTACATGCAAGGTGCATTACCATGCTATCAAGGTGATGGGAGCAATTTCAAACTGTCAGTCAGTCATGGAAATATCAGAGACTTAATGTCTAGTGCAACCTGTCAAATTCTCCTGTGAAGTGGTGGAGAACGTAATCTGACTCTGATTCACTCAACACCATTAGGTTGTCAGTGTAGCTCTCTGTTTTAGGTGGTTCATAATGAAAATGGGTTATAATATAGACATGTGTATAAATATAGCTACTTACATTATGAGGTCAAAAAGAAGAAAATATAGAGCTGCTGCACATCACCAGAGGTCAGTTCTATTACAGATATCATGGTTTCAGCCTAAGAATGAAACTGCTGCATCTCATATGATCCCACATTTCTTGCTTCACAGACAGCAGTTAGTTAAGGCTGTTAATTTCCCGATAGACGCACCACTCTGTGTGACACACAGGGACTGTACTTAACCATTATTAATGTGACAGGCCTCAGTGCAAAGCAAATCAATTAAACAGGAGCAATCACCATAGTCTGGATAACGGCTTTTTAAAACTGTTTTCATCTGACAAGGAGGTCCTCGATCCAGGCCTCTGTGCTTGGACCTGACAGGTCAAGAAAGCAGCATGAAACAATAGCACCTTCTAACCATCATCTCCCCTTTTTACCTGTCAGATCCAGTTGGCCTGTCTGGCTGCTGACGTGGCGCACCCCACGCTGCCTGCCACAAGGTGAATTTTCATGTCATGTCAAGGGAATTTCTTATTCCATTTGCCTGAGATTATAATGTCTCATTTATCGACCATATCCGTTTTTTTGAAAGCTATATGTCAAGGGCTTTTGCACCTGAGTTTTTGGTTGTTTCTGGAACAGTTTTAGTTACAGGTCCTTGGCTATGTTTTTAATGCACATATGCAAGTCTAAAGACAGCAGAACAATAAGACTGGGGCAGTGACTTACCCTCTAATGCTGCATATATGAATCTTGCACCACTGGTCTGCAACCTCCAACATGTCTGGTAAAGAAAAGCAGATTTCACAAAAATATTACTTTTGTGCTTCATTGTGAGGTAAATTGTAAATCCACAGAACAAATAATGACAGAAGAGTTCACAAGTCTGAGTCAAAACCAGATGTGCAGACAGTATCATACGGTGTTTGTCTAACGACCCTGTACTGCAGATTAACCACCAGGCTGCAATTATACATTATACTGTGTTTTAACTGACATTAATTTCAATTTTTAAATCAACTCCAATGATAAGTTGACTCTAATACACACATAAGGAGTGGCTCCTGCACAGATGAGTACCAGTTAATAACATCTAGACTAACACTTTAGCTAACTGAAACGAAGAAGAAGTGCTAAAGGCAGGTGGAAGATAATCTCACCCAGCCATTCGGCTCATTCAGATTTTATAAGACCCTGAATAGATTTAAAGAAAACACTTTAAAGAAACAAAACAAATATAACTTTGTCCTTTCAAGAACTTAATTCAGGGTTCAGGTTTCCAAGCTGTGTGGTGTTTGTTTATTCCTCTGTATTTCCTTTATCCAGGACCAAGGGTAAAGATAAGGACAGTCAGTGGCAGCCAGAACAACTTTGGACAAAAGAAAATAAAAAGGGGAAAACTTTTTTAAAGGTCATTACTGAGAGAGTGTGTAATGAACACATTTTGATATTTTTATGAATAAACAAAATTTCATTTCCACAGGTTAAAAAGGATAATGTGGACAGTGAAAAACTGCTTTTTACTTAGTCAAAAAAAGAAGATGATGATTATGATAATAATAAACTATTGTTGCTGGAATTAAACTATAACTCAGGTTTAGCCTGTTTTCTTTTTTATATACAATAGTTTCAGCTCAGACACCTTAAACGGATTTTTTTTCTTTTTTGACAAAATCGGAGCTCTGAAGGACTCATAAAAGAAAAAATAATCCTTTATTGAAAATATTCATCCTTGATCTCTTAAACGTAATGTCCAGGCTCCGTATTATCACCGACCTGATTATCCAGCCTCTGCTTGTAAACAGTCGTATTTGCTCGTGGAGTGGCTGATGCATGAACGTGTCCTTGTGTGAAAATACTTGCGGGAGATTTCAAGCATTCTGTTTAAAAGTAATGAATTAAAGCGACCAAAAAAAAAAAAAGAAAGAAAGAAAGAAAGAAAAGAAAAAAGTGCAGCCATTTAAGGATAAAGCCGAGAATTTGGTGCCTGCCGCGGTGAGCCATCCATCACGTCCACAATAAAGGCGTTTTTGCCTGACGGTGGAAATTTATGGTCGCCCTTCTCTGCCCTAATAACTCAAAGCGCTGTGTCAGAGCCTGACAGCCGTTGCCGAAAACAGCACCCCTGTTATCAATCAAAAAACACTTGCATATGTTTAACTTTCGCCTGATCAGCAAGACATTTATGGGCTATTGAGTAATAAGATAAGTGAGTCTATTTCGATGGGAAGAAATGTGGAAGCTTTAATGATTAATAGCAGCCACAAGAGGCTTTTTTAAGCACTCTTGAAATAAAGAGGATTTTTTTTTGGCTTGAATGTGAATGAATATTTTAAATCTGCAAAACAACAAAAGAAAAAAAAAACTCTTGAAAAAAATACTATGCTATTAAATAAATGTCTGTAGCAGAGTAAGGGTGGGGGGGACGCTTATCTCCAATTAAATAAATCACAATTTTGAGCTTTACCAGGGCAGACAGACTATAACAGGCCCTAAATGATGACGGAGGAATGAGAGGAGGGAGAGACACATCGCTTCCTCCCTCCACTTCACATGGATTCACTGCATAGTAGTTGACCTGGATCTGACTGAGAAGAGGCAAAAAGAAAATGTGCAGACAGCTGACAGATAACTGGCGTGCAACACGGGGAGCTGACAGATGACAGGCTGCGTGACAGAGGAGAAAGTTGCCGAAAATGTGAAACAAGGCGATGGATATCTATCACGTTATGGTGAATATGTGGCCAGAAAAGCCCTCAGACGTTTGTTTTTATTACCCCCAAATAAGTGTATTGGGGGCATCAGACATTTTGAGCTTTAACTACCTGCGAACTGTTTAACCAAATGAGAAGCGCTCGGACTCACTTCCTTGTTCGGTAAATGTGTAATACTTTGTGTCTGTAATGAATTTGCGTTCATTCAAAACGCATCATGTGGTCATGTGATATAAATAAGTTTTGGCTATTTTTCAATCCTCTGGTTATCCTGGTCAACCCACCCACCAAACCGCACAGGACGCGTGAGCGGCGCATGCGTCAAAGCGCCAATTACGCAGGGACGCATATTTAAAAAAAAAAAAAAAAAAAAAAAAAAGTCAAATTAAAAGCGCTGCGAGTGGGCGACATATGAAACAGACACTCGTGTGAGGAGGAAACGTCACATTGCCTCAGCAGCTCCGATCACATCGGGATCTCTCTTTGATTGGGAGGCGGCAAAAAGAGGCTGTGATCCGCGGACTGATTCGGATGCTGCTGGTGAGGAGGCGGAGTGATCCCCCTCCTGCCCACCTAAACCGGGACGGCTCTCGGACCCGCAGCCACACGACTGTCAGAGCGACGCCGGGGATGAAGCAATGCGGCTGTGAAGCACACGGATTCTGCCCACACACACACACTCCCGCGTCTCTTCTGAGGATTTAACATTGTTTCTTTGAATCATTTGTGGCGAAGGCTCCTTTTCTTTTTTTCCTTCCTCCTCCTCTCTCCTCCCAACCGTCTGGCGTTTGTGTTTGGCTTTTTTTTTTTTTTTTTAAACCCTACACATGTATTTCTCAACCATTTCCATGAGAATTGGGTCATGATCACATCGCCCACGGTCTCTGTCCTGAGAAATAGCACGAATCCAGCTTGGGAGAGCGGCTCCTCGGGAGAGAAGGGCGCAGCGAAGAGCAGCCAGACACCCAACCAGAACTCCGTCTCTCCCGGAGACCCTTCTCGCCAAGCCAGTCGTCTTCCCATCAAGGTTTTGAAAATGCTCACGGCTCGGGCAGGACACATCCTACACCCGGAATACCTCCAGCCTCTGCCGTCCACCCCTGTCAGCCCAATCGAGGTAAGAGCCGGGTCGATTTTATTTTAATTTATTCATTATTATTTATTTGTATTTTTTGGTGAAAACGTTTGCGCGTCCGCTCGCTTTTTTAAAGTGTTTCCCTCCGAAGCTCCGGACACCAGCGATCACTGGAAGAAATCCCGGATAAAGTAACTGAAGCTCTGATCTCTCTTTTATTGTGATTGCTTTTAACCTGAGTTTCCTCTCAAATTTTAAAGCTGATCGTTTCTCTTCACCGCATTGAAATTATAAAGAGGTGAACTGACTTCATAGATCTAGATAGGAAACAGACGATCATGTTTATAAGGTTATTTGGGAGGTTTAGCAGTTGTTCAACCAGATCTAGGATCGCGTTTACAGCGGCCGTGTGTGTGTGTGTGTGTGTGTGTGTGGACGTCCTCTCTTTTTTGTGCTGAGTTGTTGAGTTTCATTCCGTGATAAGTTTATGCGCAAACGGGAGTTTGTGGTCATTCTCAGCTCTAATGTCAGAGCTGGTGTTGTGTGAATTTTAAGACATTCATTTTTTTTTGTGTCATTTCACAGCTGGATGCCAAGAAAAGTCCTCTGGCTCTTTTGGCCCAAACGTGCTCTCAGATCGGCAAACCGGACCCTCCGTCCTCCTCCAAGCTGTCCTCTGTGACCTCAAATGGATCTAGTGACAAGGAGACCAAATCCGGCCCGCTGAAAATGAGTGACATCGGAGCCGACGACAAGTCCAGCTTCAAACCGTACTCAAAAACCTCGGAGAAAAAGGACTCGAGCAGCAGTCTGAGTGGAGATAAAACCAGTTTCCGAGTTCCTAGCGCCACCTGCCAGCCGTTCACCCCCAGGACAGGCAGCCCCAGCTCCTGCACCTCAGTCTCTCCACTGCCGCCTGAAGGCAAAGCGGGGGACAAGGAGGAGAAGAAGGAGGCTGATGGCAGCAAGAGCAGTACAACAGAGAGTAATGGCAACCATAGGATAAGTGGAATTACCTCTGAAGGCAGCCAACACCAGGAGAACACATCTGGATCCAAGACTGTCACATCGGACTCACCATCTGTGACCTCCTCCTCCTCCTCTGTCCTTGGCTCTGGACTGGTGGCCCCCGTTTCCCCCTATAAGCCCGGCCACACCGTTTTCCCCCTGCCACCTGCTGGTATTTCCTACCCTGGAAGTTTAGCGGGTGCATATGGGGGGTACCCGCAGCCCTTCCTCCCTCCTGGAATGACCCTTGACCCCACCAAATCTAGCAGCCAGCTGCTGAGCGCGCAGTTCGCTGCAGCCAGCTCGCTGGGCTGCAGTAAAGCAGGGACGAGCCCCCTGGCTGGAGCTTCCCCCCCGTCCCTCATGTCCGCTAGTCTGTGTCGAGACCCGTACTGCCTGAGCTACCACTGCACAAGCCATCTGTCCGGTGCGTCCAGCGCCAACTGCGCACATGACTCTGCGGCTGCCGCTGCGGCCGCGTCCGCGCTCAAGTCCGGATACCCGCTCATGTACCCGACCCACCCGCTGCACGGCGTGCACTCCTCGGCCCCGTCGTTCAGCGGACATCCCTTGTATCCTTACGGGTTTATGCTGCCCAATGACCCCCTGCCGCACGTCTGTAACTGGGTGTCTGCGAACGGACCTTGCGATAAGCGCTTTTCGTCCTCCGAGGAGCTGCTGAGCCACTTGCGGACTCACACGGCCTTTGCCGGGACTGAGAAGTTGATATCCGGGTACGCGGGCTCGTCTTCTCTCGCCAACGCCGCTGCCGCCGCTGCTATGGCTTGTCACATGCACATGCCTCCTAACGGCAGCCCGGGAAACCCCAGCACGCTGGCCCTCAGGGGCCCCCATCACCCCCTCGGACTGAGCAGCCGCTATCACCCTTACTCAAAGAGCCCCCTGCCCACCCCCGGGGCCCCGGTGCCGGTGCCTGCAGCCACCGGGCCTTATTACTCCCCGTACGCCTTGTATGGACAGAGACTGACAACAGCCTCGGCCTTAGGATACCAGTAGAAACAAAGAGTTATACATTTATAAAGGAGATTTAGGCCCAATGAGTTTTATATTGTACTTCATGCAGGGACTGGATCCATGTGGGGATCATTGTATTTATTTGCGATAGCTTCAAGCGTGACTAAAATAAAAAATAATAATAATATAACTTTGAAAAGCCTCAATGTGCATTATTTTACACAGGAGAGAATAAGGGGGTTTTGTTTTCCTGTCGTGCATCTGTAGAGCTCCTTTTCTGTTATACCTTTTTTTATGTTAAAAAAAAAAAAAGATTAAGCAATAATAGGGGATTTTATTCTTGATGCAGAAAAGACTATTGTTCTTACAAGAGCTGTTTGATTTCTGCTTTACTCAGACGGGTCAGAGAGCTGTCTGTGCCCTGTGACTTGACAGAAAGATGGAAGTGGAAAATCAATAATAGCAGCTTCTTCAGTATTGGCATCGATTTATTTTGTGGGGAGCCAAACGTTTCATGGAGCCCGGTTATACCTGGATGACATTTTTAAAACTTCTGACAGCTCTGAAATTGTGGTTTTCTTTCCATGAGAGAACATTTAAAAAACAATAATAATAATAATAAAAAAAAAAAAACATTCACTGTACTGCATAAATTGAATTATCAGCTCAAACAAGGCCAAAAATTGTTTAAGTTACAATAAGAAGACTTTATCACTTTTTATATTTTTTAAAGGTTACTTCCATTTTTTATCATATATATATTTTTTTTTTCTATTCAATGCATCTATATTATATGTTTGAAACTGGCAAATGCAAATACAAAAAAATAGCATATATTCAGTTTTATTTCAGTAAATTTTCCTTTCTTCTCAGTTATAAACTCAGACCAGTGGTTTTCTGTCTTGTGTGAGGCTGATAATTGTTAACAAAGATTATGATCGAAAACCATTTGCATGTTTTTAAATGTCTTGACACCAGTATGCCTTCATTAGGGTGAAAAGCACTAATGAGTCTTGGTTCTGTAGCTTCAGTATGTGCGGTGTGTGTTTGTGTGTGTCTGTGTGCACTCTATCTCCAGGCCTCATCAAAACGTGCTGAATCCTCTCAATCACAAGGTGATATATCATTGTTTCATTAACAGAGACAAATGAGCCACTAATAACAGTGAGGAGCTGTATAAAGGAGATTTACAACAACAGCAGATGTGGGATGTTTCCACTGCTTTTGTGATCACTGTACTGATGCCATGAAGCAGAGAGCATGACATAAAGCAAGGCCTAACTATTTAATCAAATTTTTAAAGTAAATCAACTAAATTAAGCCAGCAGTGTCTGTTATCTGTCCTCTGTAAATTAGACTGTTCTCCAATGATAAAAATCACAGTCATTAATGCTCAGATGTTGTATTCATCAAAATCACCCATCTTTCTTTCTAAACATAGCACAGTGATAGATGCTAACAAAGCCCATAACCCACAATTCAGTACTGCAACCAGTCAGCCATGAAGCCAGCGTGGCTCATATGTCATACATCTTTTTTCATTAACAAACAGCTAAACAATGTGATGTGAACAAATTCGATTACGATCTGGGAAGATTATTTCTCACTATTTAACAGATGTGTGACACTGCAGTATGAACTTGCACATTCTCGCTAGAACCAGCCGATCAAAACTGCACATGTAACTTTACTGAATCGGTTGGTACATTATAGATGTATAAAATCTGCCCACTACACCATCTGCGCTTGTCACATGTGAACTACACTGATTAATTAGCCAGTCTTGGATTTTATAATTAACTTGTTTCTTGACTGAAACACATTTATTTAAAAGAACATTATCAATATCAAATATGTTTACAATATATTATTACTATAAATTTGCCCAAACTAAACTAAACTATTACAAAAAGCAGTAAAGTAAATTTAAAAGTCATCTAGAAGTCTTTACTTTAACCCCTGCTAGTATTCGTAAGATGTATAGAAATAATTACTAAATGTTTACAACAGGCTATAATATCCTGTTAGCTGTTGTAAGCAGATATAAATGTTATTTAACGCAAAGCTGTACTTTCATTTAACTCCTGCTGAGGCTGCTCATAAGTGGAGGCTGCTGTATAAGCAAATTTGGATTGACAGTATAGTAAAACACTTTTTACAATAAGCTCATAAAAACTGGTCCTTATATCTGCATACTAACATTATTGTGTGGTTGGACCTCAAGTAAAGTAATACAGCATCTCTGAAGTTAACATGCATTACAAATGTTTCATTATTAAGGTGCATATAACCCAACATGTTGCTGTGGTAAATGGTATAATTAGGATCTCTTAACAGTAAATAACACTTAAGAGTGAATGGCATAGTGTTTCTGTTTTCTCGTTTTCCAATCGGAATTTTTAATTTATTAGTAAGTTTCTCATCTTGAGTTTTGTGGGTGACCAACTCAGTATTTATAATGCTATACGTATCAATTACCATTAGGCAATGGATAAGAACGGGAGCAGCAGTAGTTTTAAGACTTGCTACATAATTTATCTTTAGATTTGGAGTTCAGAAATAATTAAGAGGGTCTAGAAGCCACTGGGGACAGTGCTGCATCATATGGAAGAGGTAATTGGTTTGTCTCTGTTTATCACATTAACTGGCCCAGTGGGCTTTACATACATCTTTCCTACCATGCTTAAGTCTATCAATCTTTTTTCCTTTGACAGATGATCTGTTTCCCACATGTATTGAATATGAAATACTGTCAGGAGATCAGACACTGGATGGTTTTCTGACTCTATGTTAAATCCCAGGGACAGCTTCACCTGGTCTATCTTTAACTGCAGTGTGAGCACGACTTGCGGCCTTCCACCTGAGGGGGAACAGATCAGCACATTGCATGCTGTTGCAGACACGTTGATGTTAAAAGTGGTCACTTTTGCACAGCTGCACGCCATGTGTTACACTGTCTATGGTCTGTTCTGCTTTAAGGCCAAGGGTGTCATGCCTGCTATATGCTGAGTTAATACTCCTCAAAACACCCACAGTCATGTATGAAAATGGAGTTTTCACACATAAATTCATGCACCAAATACATACGTCAGACACCTGTTACACGTGTTGCAGTTATATAATATATCCGATACCCTTGTGTCAGCCATATTAATGATCCAATCATGGGATTTCCCCTATTTTTCATGAACTTTTGCTGCTTTGAATAAACTCTCCTCAATGCTTATATACTCTGGAAAGGCTGGTGAATTTCTGTTTACAGACGCAAAGGAAAAAACAATGACCTTTTGCATGTTCAATCAGCTGAGAAGTGTGTCTCCCATCATGCTGCGAAACGTGGTGGTTTATTTTTACAGCAGAAAGGTTTTTGCTTCTCCAAACAAGCTCCATATTTATTATCACTCCATCATTTCCTCCCTGTGACAAGCAAAGTAAACGGTGGGAATGCAAAGTTAAAGCTGGGCTTGACTGAGGCATTGACCTTTGGAGCTTGTCTTCTTCTATTAACTCTAGAGAAGTATCATAAAATGAACTGAGTTTAGTATGGTGAGATTATCTTAATGTGGAACGTGTGTGTGTGTGTGCTGTGTGCTGTATGCTCACAATAAAGTTTTTGAGTCATGAGCCAACCAATGGGAAGGAGAAAAGGGGAATTTTCCTTCGATGAGAGTCTGTCAACACACAAAGCAAAGGAAAGAGCAACAGCAAGTTAAACAGTGGGCCCTTGTCTTTCAGCACTCAACATGCCCTATAATTTACACACCACTGACAGGGGCCATTTTGAAGTCTGTCATAGGCAGCAAACTTTTTGTCTCCAAATGTCTTGCTCACAGTGAGTTGACTTCTGCTAGGGTTTGGGTGATTAATGACTTATGGCCTTATTGTGTGGAGGTGGCTAATTAAATACAGGCTGACTGAAGAGACATGCTATGAAAACCCTCCTCCGATAACCCCAACTTTTCCCTCTTCTGGTCTTGGCATGTGGAAGCTCTTACTGACAAATTTGCAAGAAGCAGACTAACTTTGAGCAAGATGAATGGCCTCTGAGAGCAGTAAACAACCTTTAATTTAACAGTATTTAAATGTATGACACACTGGCATTGTTCGTCCTCGCTGTTCGTGCTCTCTGGTCAGGAAATGCAGCCAAAGTTCCCCCGCTGTTGGTTTAAAATTAGGCTTGGCATATTCATGGATGGAGTTTCTGGGTTCTCGGGCTGGCAAACATGTGTTCATTGCCTCTTTAAGTTTTCTGCAATGCCTTCAGACTGACATTCTGAGACAAAGATTGTTAGCAAACTAGTCTTAAAGTAAACCAATGTGATATCTTTAGTTACAAACAAATAAAAATACTTTAACCCACTCTTACCAATGACAGACTAAAAGCCACACAAGCTGTTCCTTAAGGTCAGCGGCTCACTGTACCAGACACCACTGGCCAGAAATGTGCAGCCATCCCCTCCACTTTATCTCCACTCTCTTATTATTAGGTTTTTTAACATACTGTATTGCCGTGTTTGCAGTCATGTCGACAGGCTAACTTAATCACGTTAATATCGAACTTGTGTGCTTCGCCCAGTGCGACAGTTTTAGTGCCAGAATTATTGCCTTGACCTATGAGAGGAAATTAAGTGTGGACACAACTTGGAGGCTTTCCTTCCTGGTGAAAGAAAATATTTACCAGAACAGTGACAATGATGGAAAATAGCAGGGAACAAAATATTCCTTCAAGAACGCTGCAAATGAAAAATGCCACGTGGACCCAAAGTGGTGTAAAATGCATAATGCCAGCTGGCAGACCATTACAGGTGATGGACATTTCACTTACCTAAGTCAAATATAACAGACTGCTGTTCATTAATATACAGGAGGGCCTGCAGAATGGAGCCTGCCATCTGGTTAAATCAGAGTAATCTACAGCTCGTGATTAGGGCTGAGGAGCAGAGTTTCTCTTTAATCTTTTTCAGTTTTCTAAAAAAAAAAAAAAAATTCCATCTGCACCATGTGGCACATCATTTTTCTTTAAGACAAATGGACTGTTTTCATACGATCCAAAATTAGATCAGCAGAAAACAATCAATCTTTTCCCAGGCCTTCCCAGGGCCTGGGAAAAGAATTGAGATTTGGATTCTGTTATCCCCCTCTCTTGTCTTTAGTGTCTCACCTCTCACTTTTCATTACATGACTGGCTTTGTAGCCATCAGCATTCTTCCCATAATGGTCTTTGCCCAGTGCCATCACATGGCATATACCAAGCCCTGGACCGATGACTATTATGTAAAAGTGTCTTAATATAGTGATCCCTTTTCAGTTTTGTTCCCTGTGGCGCTCCATAACAGATGGTGACCCACGAGAGTCTGTGACACCAGAGCCAAAACCCACATTGAGGTAAGAAAGAAGACAAAATACTTCAAGTCATCCTGTCTGCAAATTAGTGAGATGACACAACTGTCAAGTGCCAGCCTCTTGTGACAGTTGTGTGGTCCCTGCTGCATTACAGGAGCAGCGATGCTTTCACTGCACGACAAAAGGGAAATGGGTGCATGTTTTTTTATAGGAGACCTGTCTGTCAGCTGGCTCTCAAGTCATAACAAATCACCAGCACTCAGCTGAGGCTGAACATTCAGGGCGTCGGGGGAAGACGGATGACCTGCAGGCCTTTGAAGTGCTCTGGCAGTTCAGATGGCTCAGCGGCGCTGACAGAGAAATATACACAACAGAGCAACCAATAATGAGAACATTAAACATTCCAGCCACCTGACAGCCTGACAAAAACAGCCTGGCCTCACATCAATCATCTGCTGAGACATAACCTTGACAATTAGTCCCCTCTGATACTCCCCGTAACCCCTGGGCTTGCACTGCAGTGTGACTCCACTCAAGGAGGAAAAAAAAACAAAACAAAAACTAAAGAGCTTAATCTGATTCTTTAATTCTGATTGATAAAGACATCGTAGCGACAGAGACTGCAGTTTATGGGTTCAAAAAATGATGGATTCAGATTCAGTTGGCAGACTTTTTGTGGAGTAGGCCTAATGACTCTCAAAGGATAGATGTGAAAATAGGAAAATGCACATGCTGTACTTCAATTATTTTCTTGGCTGCATCTGAAGATGTTTGGGCTGAGAACACAAAAAAAGAAATGTACCCAGCACATGTTTATGGCTCTGCCTGCTCAAATATGTGTTTTAATGATGCCCCACAGGCATTTGGAAGCTATATAAATACTTGTAGCAGAGCCAACACTTATGTTTCAATGTAACTCAACACATAGATCAGAATAAAACATCAACAGTTCTTTAATAAATGGCTAACAAGGTTGCATATCTTGCATCTGTCTGTGTAAACATGCACTAAACTTCAACTCTGCTATTAAAAACTAACTATGGATTTTGCTCATTACAAGATATATATATATATATATATATGGCCTTATTCCTTTAAGCGCACTCCTCATTAACCAATATAGTCTTTAGTGGTGCCCGCACTCTACACTTCAAATCCCAAGCAGTTGACCCACTGAAAAAAGCAATGGGGCCATGTTGTCATCACTCTATTCATTCTAACTACGCAGACACCTTATGACAAATGAGCCATGTGAAATGACATTTCCCTTTTGCTTTCACACCTGTAAAAGGCAAAGCAAATGACAGATGAATGGATGGCAGGACCTCAAAGCTACTGTATCTCCTTCTCATTTAGTGAAATGGAAAGAGCCAGACCAATGACTGTTTACAGAAACTACCTGAGATGGAGCTATGGAGTTCCAAGCCCTGAGGATGATGAATGGCTTTGCTAACCCTGTGGGACTGCAGACCCAAATGAGGATGGAGCTAATTGCCGTGCGAAATACTTTGGCATGAATGGAAAGAAAATGCAGGCGAGCCGCAGCCAAAAAAAGGGCCCAACTTGCTGCTGTGAACTCCTAGTTGGCGTTTGCATACAAGAGTTCACTCAGTGTTCATAAATCATGGACTGCTTACAGCTGAAACTGCTCTTAGTCATCAACATGCAATAGACTGAGTGACAGATTCCATCCTGACTACATTAGCCCCGGTTCAAACGAGGCTCCTTTTGTTAAACTCTCCAAATATCTTGAACCTCACAGGAAGTGAAAACCAGATGTCTGAGGATTGCTGCGTATAAGATAAAGCTGAATTCAAATGGGAGAAAAAGACACAAAAGTCGAGAAAGGAAAAACAAATAACTCATACATTGTTGAAGGAAATTAATGACAGGGTTCAATTTGAGGTATCCAGGGTGTTTGATGTCGTTTGAATGCCGTTTCAGATACGGCTTTATCCCGAGGTTATGATCTGCAGTACAATACTCCACGGACAGAAAGACTGAAATGTGGTTTCAATCTGTGTTACACCCACACAGGTGAGCACAAGAGCCAACTCCAAAGTCATTCTCAGCTACACTCAGAATGTCTGAACTCAGATTTGGAAGTACAGAGTGCTCTGAACACATATCTCCCCAGAGGGTGCAAAAGATAACATTAAGATCCAGATCTGTATCAAAATAATCAGTAGTATACAGAATAATAACACATGTGCCATATTATTTTTTCCCCCCATTCAAGCATGCACACCCAACAAGAGAAAGTAAATTAGTTGGTGCAAAACCTTTATAAAGAATTTATCTCACACTGTTTAGAAATTTATAAAAATTCTTGGATTTGCATCAAAACATAACAGTTGTTTTATTTATATTTTTATTTAATCCATCACCAAACTCAATACTTTCATATCAATCAAGTTTCATGTTTTTTCTTAGTGTCTTTGATGATTTGTGGCAATAATTGTTTCAATTATGAGAACTTGCAGGATAAAGCTGACTTCACTTTTGTTGTCTAGAAATCCCAGAAAAAACAAACAATACATCAGTTTGTTTCTTGCTATCAGTCAGCGTGTTCCGTAACATTTAACCGTAAACTTTATACTAAGATAAGTAAACCAAAATGTATACTTTAATTTTTAAAAAGCTAAATGATTTCTTAAAATGGCTGGGCAGTGGAGTTTTTGCCAAACACTACTTAAATAAGAGGTAATAGTAGCGTCATGCGTATTGCTCTAGTATTGATACTTCCGATAACAAACGTGTTAGGTTTAGAATCAATTCTTGTAAAATATTGATACTTACACCAGTACACAAATTTGGATCAACATGTAGACAGTAGAAAGCTAAGTTGTTATTTATAAGACTTTATTCCAGGCGGTTGGCAGGACTTACATCTACTTAAGCGTGTCAGGCGACCTACAGCTGTGCTAATGCGCTGGCCGCTGGAATGAACTGAGGCGCATTAACTAACACACACACACACACACACACACACACACACACACACACACACACACGTACACACACCTATGAGAGCAGCAGAGAGAGAGTGATGGCTGGACGGGAGTGCAAGCACAACTTTTTTTACTTTTTCTATGTGTTCTTTTATTTTATAGAGAATATTTCATGTTCTGAAGGTGCTACTGTAGCACCGTTTATTGATACTTTTTTTTTGTTGTTGTTTCACTGAGAATTACAATTAAAGAAAAGAAAGTCTGTGTTTTAGTGTCATCACATAAGTATAATTGGAAACTGTTGATTTTATTGTTTCTCCCTGCTTAATACAATAAGCTTTTGTAAAATGTATCTGTATTGGTACTATATACCACCTTTGGTTTTACTTGGAATGTAATTGGCTTAAAAGTCAGTGGTATCACATGTCACATGTTGATAGCGCATTTATTGGGCACTATTAGCCGTTATGTATACTAGCAACAGCAGGGCAGTGGATGTGGGGTTTGTTCAAAATGGCCTATAATGAAGTTGATCTTCATAATTAAGGAACAGTATGAGTACTTTAAATCATTTTGGACAACAGCGTATTTGCATGTGTAGCTATACTAGGAACATGGCTTATGGCAATATTGAGCCGTTGGTTCACTCACACCTCAGGAGGTTGGTATTTTTGGCTTGTACTGAAATATGTCTACTATTATTAGAAAGTTTTGCGGTCCTCAAGACTCTACATGGCTGGAAATTAAATGTCTTCAGAGATGGCTCCTATAGTTAATGTCCTAAATGCAATATGTCCAACACTGAACAAAGCCTTTCCTTTGTAAGTCAACATTATACTGTGTAATCTGGTAATCAGTAAATCTCACATAACAGCACATATTTATTGTGTGTTTAATGATCAGTGTGGTCGACCTTTCTCCATTGCCTCCTGGGAATTCTCCTAATGACTAAGCTTCCAAATATATTTAATTCCTTTGATTCCTCAATCTTATAGCCAGTAAATGTTCTTGCTCAGGGTTCTAAGTACCATCATGAGTTGACCTTTAAAATGTTCCTTTCGTAAACTCCAAAGTAAAAGCCATGAAGCACAATACACTCAGTTTTTTAAGTAACCAGCAAAGAAACACCATAAAGAGCTATACTATGGCTGCAATGTACTGGCAAGCAATTTATACCTCTAATTAAGTCTTTGTTTTCATTAAGGGAGATTTATATAGAGATACATATATCTATCTCAGGAACCTTCAGGTTGTAATAGATTCCTTATGTGAGCTACAGTCAATTATATTTTTTGTTTTCTTGCCACCCTCAAGCAGAGCTATGAAATATTTCCACCTGTCCTTCATGCCATAACATTATTTGTGTTTTATTTTATGAGAAAAGCAGGGGGTGACTCATTTTAATTCAATTGCATGAACCGGAGGCACAATCTGTTTTTCATGTTCTCTGGCTCTAGCTGAAAACACCTGCCCTCTTCTCACAGCTAATGTATTAAGTGGTAAGTGCCCGAGCAGATGTTGTAGGGTCAGCGGGAAGTCCAGGCCCTATAGAGCACTTACTATTTATTGGACTGGATCAGAAGGCAATGACATGAGCTGTCCATTCTCTTGATAAATCCCATTTTACATACAGGTACAAGCCACAGCACACTCTGTCTTCCCAGAAACAAGGTTTCCAATTTGTCAACCTCTAAATTTTAAGTCCCGATCAACAGGCCTTTCCACTTCTAGAAATACATTACCAATCAGGCTGAGACTTCTCAGAAAATACTCAGAAAAACAGTTCAACTTTCTCCCTGGAAACTGTAACCCTGGAATACTTTATTTGTGTTTGCTTTGCAGTCCTTCACAGAGATCAAAGCCTGTGCTTAGGGCTTCGATGTCAGCACAAGACATCGATGACATCTCCCATTCACACTGCGTCTTCTCCTTACATCTCACGTGCACTCAGTCGTCACATCGCACAACAAAGAGAGATGCACCGAGATATCATCCATCAAACCGAGCCTTTTATGGCCCATCAAAAGACAATGAACTGCCAGAGTGAGAGCAGTGTTTGCAACATGAAGTGACAGCGAATACTCTCGACACAGATTAAACAGTGCTGGAAATGGGAGTGCTACATAATGTTTGGGTAATTTGTGAGAATTAGACATTATGATTCATCTTTATGAAGGGAGGAAAACTGGGATATAAGCACAGCAAGGGTCCACGCTCTGATAGCTCAGACATCTCAATTTATTTTGGTTTTGAAGTATAGGCTTCATAGGGCTTCATAGTGGAGCACTCATCATCTAATGCTGTGGTTCAGACCCTCTAGGCTTATTTTTCCTCAAAGGCTTCCCATTTATTCCATCTATTATCAAAGATAGACATGTTTAAGAATAAAGGAAGCTACTGGCAGCACAGTACATCATTGTGTACCATAGACTTGTAACATAAACCATCCACAGCTCTTTGTATATTATCTCGATTGCATTATTCCTCTCAAGTCAACCATCAAACACTGTGGGTATGGCAAAATGTGCATTTGTGGTGTGTGCCACCATGTGCAGCTTCGATTTTGCTGAAGCATTCGACAGAGGCTGAAAGAAACAGGACACCAGCATGATTATACTGTATCCTGTCTCTGATTTATTGTGACAGCAGAAACTCCCTGCAGAACCATGTTGTCAGGTGCTTGGACTTGTGCTGTGTGGGATACTTGATAGGCTTCAGGCTTTCAGTCAAGACCGTGTGAGAAAGTCCCTGGAGACGCTGCTGAGAACACTCAAAATCCTCATTACTATATATACACAGCCACGTATCTGCTAACATTGAATGGAAACAGACATTTCACCACTGGTTTGAAAAGTAGCAGCTGTGAATTTTTTTTCCAGAAACGCTTAAAGGGATGATCCTTGAGATCCTCATTCTTTATCCCAGCTACAGAAATGTAAGTATCCGGCCTTGTTTTTATTTATTTAACAGGAAATGTCCAAAACTGGGGAACAGAATTTCAACCGATCCGTCAGGGTCGAGGCGGGGTGCTGGAGCCAATCCCAGCTAACGTTCGGGGTGAGGGCGGGGTACACCCTCGACAGGCCGCCAGTCTATCGTAGGGCCGACATACAGAGATGTAGGGAGGAAGTCGGCGTACCCAGAGGGAACCCATGCAGGCGCACAGAGAACATGCACTAATGTGTCTTTGTGACATTCAATTGGCAGAAGCTCCTTAGAGTTGGATGTTTTGGTACTGTTAATAGAGTGTCCTGTGATGAGAAGAATACTGTGTATACTCTAAGGAATCTGTGTCATTTCGGGCCTCAGCTACTTAAGTTAAAGTCAACAAATGTTTTGAGTATACTTGTAATTTTTTCGTTTTTGAATGCACTATGAAACTTGAAAACCTGCCAAGATTAGGTATTTTATAGTTTATTTGGTCATTCAATAGTTGACCTGTCTTTAGTGAAATGTGATAACGCTGCCAAGAGAAGTGCTGGATTTAAAAATCTGTGTTAAACTGCCTTCTAATGCAAACCCATGCATCTGAACACCCCAGGAGGTTGCTGCCTTGGCCCCAGGGAAGGTCCAGTTTGTATCTCAGGAGTCTTGCCAGCTTTCAGAGGTCCAAATGCACAGCTGTCTGAGCTGTTTCAATATCAAGGGCAGCAGAACTATGCTCTATGTGATCCTGCCTTATGTTATGCAGAGGAATATCTTAATCATTGTTTATCATGCCATTGCCTCCCATTACATGGCTGTATGCACAGCCCTGTGTGCTATTACAGAGACACTAGTAAACCTTTCTGCATATGTTGCAGCTCTTTTTAGTAATCCTCTGCTGTTAAAATTACATTAACATTGTATTAATCACATACTCTGCAGTAAATTATTCATGATACTATCTTAGTTTGTGATCCCCTTAAGGAATAATTGAAAATATACTTAATTAACACTTTCATTAAAATCTTCCTTGAATAATATGCAATTGTGGCCTCTCTTCTGTCAGCCAATTACAAGTAATTCCTGTAATATACGTTTGTCCAGGGGGAAAGAGCTAAAACATATATATATATATATATACACACAGTTTGTAGCAGTATCACCTGAACACAGCACTTTGAGCATGAAGGGAGGCATTATTCAGAATAAATGGATTATCAGGGAAACCAGCATAAATGAGTCAATAAAACTGTTAAGCAGCCAGCCAGCGGTGGCCAACATGATTAATCGCAGGCGTTCCAAGATTGGATTTATTTTGTCTTTTATTTCTCCTTTAATGACTAGCTGCGAACACGTCTCTTAATATATCGCCCATGTTTCTAGATTACCGGTGACTAATGAGAATTCAAAATGGCCGTTATCTGCATTAATGTCTTTTTATTTGAAAAGTCAATACCAAGCATGTGTGTGTGTATGTGTGAGCATGTGTGTGTGAGGAATATTCAAGGGACTTCCAGTGATCCGTTATAAGCCCCCAATTAAAAGGGTTTTGGAAAGAATTAAAGGTACGTTGGCATGTATACGAGTACACTAGTGGATCATTATATTTATAATTTTCTACCACTCATGAAATTACTCATTCAAATAATAAGAAAGATTTTGATTTGCTTTCCCATTTATCAACCTGATCCACTTACAAATATATTTACAACTCCCCCACGTACATCAGAATTATTAAAAGGTTCCAAAGTTGTCACCTATTTTCTCCATAGACGGTCAATGTCTTGCATTAGCCCATGGAGGTTCAGTATATTTTTGGTGGAAGCATCTCAGAAGCCCTTGTGCTGAAGCAGGAGATATAGCTCAATTTAATGAAAGAGTCCAGCTCCGTAATGACCCCAGTGATTCATATATTTGTAGAGGAAATCAATCCCACATCAGCTAAGTGCAGAAACAGGATCTCCTGCAGCCTTAAATCTTGGCGGTGGGTAATGTAGTATATATGATGTCATTGATGTGCAGAATAAGACATATGAAGTTCATTACAGAGCTGAAA
Source organism: Remorina albescens (assembly GCA_034769265.1). NCBI lineage: Eukaryota > Metazoa > Chordata > Actinopteri > Carangiformes > Echeneidae > Remorina > Remorina albescens. The sequence continues at coordinate 6,755,942 of CM068480.1, forward strand.
ACAGGTATGAAGACAAAACATTGACTCCAATAATGGGCTTTGGAGAGAATGTAACACACAGGCCCAAGGCAGTGCTTTGTGAGACTGGACTATTGTGCCACCAGACTGTTGTTCTTTCCATATATGATTTAACACAGCCAAGCACAGCTAAATAGCGCCCAGGAGAGGACTTGATTTTCATGTTTGCCAATCTTCCTTTACACCTGCCTGTGGTGACCATAAATACACTTTTATGCTTCCCAGAGAAATGCCTAAAGAAGCAGTTTGTCCAAGTACTGCATGGACTTGCATGGCAATATTCTTGATTGATGACAACAGCACAATTTAGAAGACGCCCTGGAGATTTTTGCAATCTAATTTGTTTGGGAGTTTTACATTTGAGCATAATTCCCACTCGGCTGTATTGATATGGGCTCTGGGAACCTTTGCTGTGTGCCTTGTGATCCCACAGTTCACTAAGGAGGGAATACAACACCAGTGGCCATAGTCATCTCAAAGTGTTGAGAGATGCGGACACATGGTCCAAAAAACTGTTCAAAAAAGATCTTTTTACTCTTAATGAGTTAATCCTTTTCAGGATCAATAAATTTCAGCTACACATAATCACAGCTGGGCAAAACATAACATAGGAAACAATTATTTTCTGCATCGATCTTCTTTATTGATTTTCTTTTTTTGTAGTAATCAATTATTTTGTATCACATTGTCTAAACAGACTACAGTCTAACAATGGGTATTACGACAAGAAGTATTGACAAGTGAGGAGGCGTTATCATTCAAAGGGCTAACCAAAAACTTCTTGGTTTACGTAAAAATCACCAGTAAAAATGAGTTGATAACCAAAACTGCCACGTCAGTGTTGCATTTTTACCTCTTCTAAATAAGTTATTTTAGACATAACACATAATTTTGATGTTGAAATCAATCAAAACAGGCGTCGCAAATGACACAATTTGCTTTGTCAACTACAACCTGATGATAAACAAGTATTGCAACACCTTTTTGTCTGTTGTTGCCAATAAACAGCAGAATAGGTTTATTTGCAGAGAGGCAACCCAAACGTGCTCTATAGTGCTGCTGCTGGTCAAATATGCCACAACAAGTATGCAAGATTAGCACAACGTGGTTAGAGAACTTGATAACATTAAATCTGACTATAGTGTGAGTTCTTTCTCATCTCTGCAACGTATATTTTATTGACAGGGCAAGGGTTGTTGTCAGAGTTGTTACCATGTTACCACCTGCTTACTGCCTCGTCAGTAGGCCCTATACTAAGACTGAGAAACTGGGAGGTCTGTGTACAAAATGGAATGACCCTTTGCCATAATAAAACCCAGCTGGGCTATACATAGCGAAGTGGGATTGATAGATGGTAGCAGGATGAAGGAGTGAAACCGTGAACAGCCAGCAGTTTTCCCTATTAACTTTCACCAAAATAGCATGGCTATGATAAAACCATTGCATATTATTGCTTTCCAAAATGGAATATAAAAGAAATTCAGTTTTGATTACTAGTAAAGAGTTTTCTTTGCTTGTAGCCCACTGTTTCAAACATCAGTATCAAAGAATATTCTTAGTAATAAAGAACTTCTGATTTCATCATTGAGCCCGAGTTTCACTTCAAAGCTCACTTTAATTTTTCTAAATGTAATGTCAGTTATTAAGGACAAGTTTGCCAACAATTTAGAGATATGTGAAAGATATGTTGAACAGGCATTGACGCACACACAGTGTTATTTCAATACAGAGGAATAAATCCGTTAATTGCTGTCATCACATCAATCCAAGGCCAAGATAGACGAAATGATACCCAGACAAAATTAACAGCTTTCCACAAAGCTGTATGAACAATTTTATTTCTAAAACAAGTTATAGCTGTTGGAGGCTTAGATCTTCAAGAAGAATATATTGTGAACTAATGACGGACAGAACAAATAGAGACACGTGTGGCAGGCTGATGTTTCCATGACTAAGACATAATTAACAATCTCAAGTAGTGCATTGAGGTTATAATAAGAGAGGGAAGTTGGCTCGTGGCATGACTTCAGTCCTCGTGGCTCTAGTAACTTTTTTCTTTTTTTTAATTAAAGGCAGTGAAGCCACAACTTTCACCATCAGTTTCAAAAGTGTTCTACATGAACCTACAATTTTGTGCCATATTTCATGCAGTTTTGGTTCCTTTTCTGGGAAAAGTATATGTCATATTTGTTCATGTATCAATCAGGATTTAGAAACACACAAATCCAAATTAGGCTTCAGTTGGTTAGTTCACCTCTGGTGTGAAGTCACCCAAATCTGATCAAGCCACACCCACAACAACGGACCATAGATTGGATGTTAAAAGGACCTAAGACTTTTTTAAGACTTACCCTCTGTACACTGTTTATTTAGTCATGAATATCGAATGTTCTTTTAAAAAAACAAACAAACAAACAAACAAAAAAACGCACAAGTTTTGAAATCATATTTGCAGCTGTTTTGAGGCAGAATATCCTACTATACTGGAATATCCTCCATTCTAAAACATATTGAAATGAACACATTAGGAACATGTTTGGTGATGCCAATAGCATACCTAAACTCATCTTACAGGTCGGTGAGGGTACGTGAGTGCACTGAGGACCTCTGCTGTACACAGAGATATTTTTCTTATAATTTGGGACTAGAAAATTTGTCTAAAACCTACTGGACTACAGCTCATTTCAAAATGAGTAGATTTTTTTCCACCCTGATACTGTCATGATTAAATGAAAGTACTGACACGTAATAAGAGAACTGCCTTACTGCCTGTCGTGTGATTCAGGGTACAAACTGACAGTGGTGCTCAGAGCCTGAAGAATCAGGCTGAATTATCAGCCCACATGGTTACACACTTGGATATGCTGAATCGTAGCATTTAGAGTCACATTAAAGCGCCTTATGCTTTCCCAGTCAATAACAAGATGATCAGTTGGCACTGGCATGTCTAGTTGGCGGGATGTTGTTGCACTTGACATTTATCATAGCTCCAGGGTCATGAACTTGAATCATTAAATGTGAACGGCTACAGCATCGACGACTCGAAGGCACTGTGTTTTCATGCTGAAATGAGTGACTAACTTCCGCTAAGCTAAACACGTCTTTGTTCAAACTGGGACATTATGCACTAGGAAGGACATATACTCCAGGGTTGTTGAGACAATGGCTGCTTTAACAAGAACATTATGTGCTGCATTTGATATTAATACCAATTACTATTATGGATGGAAGTCTTACTGTAAATCAAGTCATGTGTTTTGTCTGGAGAGGCCAAAAAGGAACAATCATTCCTATTTAGACTGTTTAATTTCAGCATATTTAGTCCTTTTGCCTGAAGGGCCTAATATTTGTATCCTACCATATAACAATTGGTATAAAGACTGAATTGTCCTTGAATATATAAATAACTCAAATATATAAATTGCTCAATGGCTTTTCAAGGAAGTTGTTTATCTCTGCTTAAGAAAGGTTCTGCAACCAATCCTGCAGATTTCTATTGGCAACAACTTGGTCATGTTTTTTACTGAATCTGTGTTCAAAACCTTTCGATTGTGAATAGATATTACACACAAAGGAAGCTTGGCTATCAAATAAATGTATTCAGGGTGCAGATTCTGTTGTTCAATAAAAAGGATCCAAGTGGTGCTATTTCCACTCTTAAGCTTCAAGCAAATAGGATGTTCAATAAAAACATTGCACTGGTCCTCTCTATAAAAAAATAAATAAAAAAATCAATAGCTAGAGGACAAAGAACCTATAGCCATCACTTAATTCTCTTATCAGTGTGATTTAGGGGACAAGGATGATGTTAAATAACTGTAAATCCTTATCTTTGACTTTGTGGGTGGTTTATGGCAGTTTCAACAGCAGTTCAGAGACAGAATGTCCATGCCTTCTGCTAGATACACGATTTATAGCTTTATTACTCTTTGTCTAAAAGAGCAGAGAAACATATAATTGAAAGGAAGAGATAGCAGCTAGCGGACGGAAGAGCTGGAGAGGAGGCATGCAGGAACTGAGAGTCATTGCTGGTAGTGACATATCATAGCGACAATTTTATGGCTAAGGAGCCGGCCCTTGGATTTTGGGGCCCGTTTTTATGAAACAAGCGAGATCCAATTTTCTGATTCATCTGCAAACGGTTCGGACTGAGTTTAGTATTCTGACGCCAGGCTTGAAACTGGCCTATATGAGTGTAGAGGTCACTGAGAGGGCTCCATGAGCTGAAGTCATGAGTTTGCACTCACACTGTCACAGGCCTGCTCATATTTTTGCCCTCAGTGACAACAAGCCTATTGTTCTCCCTGATAAGGCTTCAGTGTGCACAGTAATGGGAATTAAGCAGGGCATAAGTCAGGGAGAAATTGGGTGACAGCAGATCAATAGATAGTGGTGAAGCCTCAGGGACCATTAGTGAAGAGGACCCCTTTGTTTGTCCACTGGTGAGGAGAGTTAGTGGCTGTTCAGTTTTGAACTAACAGTCTAAACTAAGAATACACAGAGTTTTTAAAGAGAAGGGGGAAAGGTACTTATGACAAGTTCATTTGCCTGACCTGAGTGGTTTTGAAAAGCAGTGGGATAGCATGATGACGTTATATCAACCTCTCGTATTTCTTAAAAAAAAACATACGCACTCCACCATTGTTACGGGCTGCAATGCTGGCAGCAAGAGGGCTGTCTGTTGACAGATTTTGTCAGTGCGATAGAAACACAACCATGCAAGGTGACTTTTAAGATTTAATCTCTGTATGCTGTTTATTTAGACATGAATAGTTAATGTTATAGGTGTGTAGTTAAGATCAAAATGAAGGCTGAAATCAAAGATGCATGAGGTCCGAATCATGAAGGCTGAGTACTCGTAGGTCTGACTCTCAACATGTTGACGGACATCATTTACTTTCGCAAACCAGCAAATGTCTTTGTGTGGAAAAAAAAAAAAAAACACTTGATGGATAAACAATATTGTGATTGATGGGTTTAATATCTACTCTGCTTTAATAGAAATGCTATTTTTTTCCCTTTGTCTACACATATAGTGTGTTACTAAGAGCGTGTGTGGTATATGTTTTCATGGACTGTGGGAAAAGTGTACAGTGCAATTAGAGATGCCCTGCAGTCATATACTGCAGCTAGAGGAGGGAAATGCATTAGCCTTAATTTTTACAGTGTTCAAAATGATTAGGCAGAACATGTGACATCTTCAATAAAACAGATTCCCCATCAAGTTGTTAAGGCAAATGCATATTGTGGCCATCACTTCAAGACATTCCCGCTTAAATGCATAGATAATTTGTTGTTGCATTGCATTATTCCTGCCCCATAACCAGACCCCAACCGAGTGAACAATGTGCCAATGATAACTAAAGATATTAATTAGTCTATCATGATGGCAGCACATGCATTTTTGCTATTAATAAATTCCAAGACATCAGGCGATGATTTAATTATGAATTATGTAAATGGTTGCCATGAATCATTTAGGTCTATGCATTTTATTAGTTAAATGGGAGAGCAAAATGCAGGCGTATCATTATGATGAGGGCCTACGCACATCACTAATGACAGTACAAGTACAAGAATATTTAGTGATTTGATCAGAGCTCCATGTAGGTTCCCTGCTAATGGTTGAAAACATTTCATATTGATGAATAATTGACAAAAGATGCTGTAATGGCTATTAAAGGGTCATGTTTACCCAAAGGCCTTAGGTTTTAAAAGTTCTGTGGTACGTACATTTAGATCTAGCACTCTATCATGCATCACTAAAACAGTCCTTCACATTATAAGTTCTGAACATTTAAGTTCCACAGAGAGTTGTGACATTATTGTAGCAGCAATAAACAAGTTCTTAGAGCACACAGTGCCATCTTAAAATGTCAGTTTTCTGTCCCAGAGGATACAAAAAGCAGAGACTATTCACAGCTAAGAAGCACTTCTGCATATAAATTGTATATCCAAATAGTGGTAGACTGATTGTCTGTCAGTGGCCAATTCAGTAATTAAGCAAGCGCTTTGGCTATAAGCTGAATGGTTGTCCACATCGCCAAATTGTTCAGCAGTTAAAAAAAAAAAAAAAAAATTGTACATGTGGTGCTCATTGGTGGACGTTTTCCCTGGTTGAAGAAATCAGTCAATCAAAACAAGAGTAGGCTAAATTAAAAATGAGAACTTTGCCTTCACATGGCAGCAAATACAAAAAAAAAGCACCACCCAAAAATTGCAACATGCAATATTTAAATTAACAAGCATGGAAATTTACAGGTTGTATTAGTCGACATAAAGCAATGAATACAAATTCTGGATCATCATCAAAAAGCTCAAGTTCATTGGTCCTACTAACTCCAACTTCAGCATTCACTATGCTCAGAAGACCGGATGGACATGAAACAGGAAATGTGACCAAATGATCTCCACTCTCTAAAATCTGCTAATGTGAAGATTATGTGAAGACAAGTGAAACTAAAATGGCAATTCAGTCTAACATCAGGTAAATTAATTGTCATTTTTGACATTTGTTATTGATGTAATTATTTTTCTGATAGGAATACATGTTCCATTGTCTTGTTATTCTGTATAGACATCTGCTTTCTCTTTTTTTTTTTTTATCACTTTTCTTTTTGTCAAGTTGATGTAGTGCCAGGAACAAGGAGTATATTTGGTTTGAAGAGGGCTGTCGAATCCAACTGTCAGGCTGTACTTTTTGATGAAGTCATATCGTTCGCTCATCTGTCAGTCAAACAGAAAGACTGCTGCCAAAGTCAAATTCAGGAGTTGAGAGGAGCAGACGTACATGACATGTCATTGTCTAGGGTAGCAGAGAAGTCTGATGGGCAGAGTTCAGCTCTGGTCAGAAATTTGGACAGGGTGTTTGCTTCGTAATAAAGTGATTGATATTTTGGGTCGCTTGAATCACAATGGCTCTGAAATGCTCATAAAATATCCTATAATTTGTGATAAAAACTGACTCACATACAAAGAAAGTCTACATTTTAGAGAGCATTAATCATCTCACCTTGAGACATAAAAAACTTCTTCTCACAGACAGACTTTAGTCAGGCTGGCCAAAAAATTCAATCATTGCAACAGAGTCAGACATTGTCCTGTCATACCAAAAAATTCCCCGACCCCGGGAGCGTCTCTCTCCTGGATTATTATGGTGTTTACTCACACAAGAGGCTTACCCCGACGCAAGCCCAACACCTCAGCAGTCCAGCTGTAAGCGTCCCAGCCCCACAGAGGAATACTCTGCCCTCCCCTACTGTCAGAACTCTGTCAGTAACCGACAGCAGTAGGCATCCAACCAACTCGAAGATCAGCAAGCAGTGAGCAGAAGAGAGCAAGTTATGCACCAAGTAGAAAGAGACAAGGGGTGGTTTGATCTAGAAAATAACAATTGGCCAAGCCTTGGTTTCTGTGAGATTAAACACTGATATCTGCTCACTTTTACTGTCAAACAGGACCCAGTGGTCTTCACACAAACTCAAATAGTTGGCATTTTTTGTACTGAAAATAGTTTGTCTGTCATTGTTTTAAAAAAAAATATCAGTGGAGGCCTTTATATCTTTGTGTTCCCATACACACTCAGTTGAAAAAAAAAAAAGTGAAAACTACATTAACCAACATATTCTGATGTAGAGTCTGTCAGTCTTTTACGTGACATTTTAAAACTTTCCATACTTGGATTACGATGGAATATGCAACCAATATATTTAAGTAAATGAAGTATAGATTCACTAATCCTGATTTGTCACCTTAATTATAGTGATTAGGGAATCAGAAAATTTATTTGGTGGACTGACCTCTTACTATGCAAATTAGCAGAAGGTTGAGATATTTTTGAGATTTTAAGTAGCCTCTGGTCATCACTGGGTTTGACGACACTCCAGAGGCTTTTTCTTATTAGTAATACATGGCAATACTGTTTGTCTAGCACAAATATTTTACTTTCACTTGGCTTACACCCATAACTTCTAAATGTGCCAAATGTTACAAATCTCTTCATGTTCCATTGTAAAATAATCAACAAAATATGCATAAATGATAAAAAAAATATATTGTTTGGGTGAAAAGACTTTATTCGTATCCAATGTTTTTTGTTTTTTTTATGATTTTAAAGGTGACCTTTTTGCACAAACAATGTTATCATGTCATTAACAGATTAGACTCACACAGAAGGTGTGATCATATCACATGGTCTCTTATCTACACAGTTTTTTATCTTCGCATCCTAATTTCTCCAAATCATCAGTGCTATTAACTCCAAATAAAACCAAAATGCCAAGCGTAGGTATAAGTGAGCTTCATTGCCGTGACAACACTGCCCCTTTCTGGATGAGTACCTATATTACATATCTTCACCTTCACTTTTTTTGTGTGTATGCAATTTCTTGTATTCAAACTGGAAGATAGTCTCAATTGCATGTATCTGTGTGTATTTTTTTCTACATATTCTGATTGTCTTAAATAGTCAAATATATGATGCATCGTTGTTATATAATCAGTTATTTTCCCTAATATTACACTGATGTTAAATATGTTGCACATTTCATTATTAAATTCAAATTGGTCAGTTTTCCTGGTGCTGAGACACAGTTGTGAACAACTTTTGAGAGAAATGTGTCTTCTGTGTGCTTAGATCTTATAATTCCAACGAATGATTAATGGGAGCAAATGCTAGCAGGCGCAGTAGAAGTATTCACAAGTTACATAAGGAACATAACACAGGGGCATTTTACCTCTAAAAAGCTAGAAATTCTAAATGTTTCATAATGACACAACGGGACAACACAGGAGTTACTTACTAATATAAAAAAAAAAAAATACACTGACCAGTTGCCAGTTTTAACGTAGCATCTAGTTGGTCTTCCTGTTTAAACCTTAAGCAAAGTGTTTTATCCTGAGTTCTGATAGCAGGCTGAGCTAGAGGCAATTCAGCCCTCCAACAAACACACACACTGCTGCTCAGGTCACTTTAAGGGGCATTAAATAAACTTTATTTAGATTTATTCTCTTAATATACCCTAATAACAACTACTACTTGCCTAATCCTGACATAAACCTAACCTTACCCACTTACAGTACACCTCTGGCTTATTGGGAACATCACACTAGTTGCACATGTATCTGGTTCACTAAAGCCCCCAAAGTTTCCCATAACGCACACACATTATCATTTCTCTGTAATCTTATTCTATTTTAATCTGTCCTAACCAAGAGAATTTTTAAAAATTGTGCTAATTATGAGAATATCAGACGTGTTGATTCAAAGAAAATGACCTTCTGTCAGTCCTGCATTTGTCAGCTGAACTGCAATGGCCTCATTTTAAACATTACCAGTTTCTGCATTTGCACGACCAGTGTGTGCTGATAGTGGGCGTCCGCTTTACAGTCCTATCATAAGAGCTGCAGCAGATCAGATGACCGACCGTGCGCATTCCCCGATACCGAATTTTTAAGGAGCAGGAAACCATTCGGTCGCTCTCTGAAGCCACAGGCTGCCTGCAAGCCCAACGTTCAGGTGAGATCCTCTGTCCTACACCGCTTCACTTCCAGAAGTGGGTTTCGTGTTGCTGGTCTGGTTATTAGCTGTTGGAACATATTGTGCACAATTCGCAAATTCACAGACACGATGCCGGGGCTGCGCTGATGTAAAAGCCCCTCACGTGGGTCTGCTCGCGGAGCTTCGCCTCTACTCGCGGTATTACGGTTAAATCGCGAGCCAACAGGAAGGTGTCTGAGCTGGGATCAGTGGAATCGCGCGGGGTGACTGCTGTCGTTTATCATTATGTCTTTCCGCAATGTTTCCAAAGAAGCAGTGGTCGGATCCATCGCCCTGGGAGCAGTTTTTTTCGCCGGCTTTTTCATCGGTAAGAGCCAACGTTTCAAACTGTCTGTCAGTCCAGACACTTTGGTTAACCTGTAGGCAGCGTGTTGATGGGGACTTAGACCAGCTGAGGGCACTGACACAACAGATTTGGATCCTAAATATAATATTAAATGTCGCCCTGGTGGTGTTAGGGGGATTTGTACGTAGAATATGAACTGGGAATTCATTCAGGATAAAAGTCTCACAGGGGTCAATCAAAGTATAAAACTGGTGGGAATGTAAATGGAAAACGTGAACTGGATCATGGGGAAACTATTTTACATCTTACTCTGGTAAATGTCGGAATAAAAATCATTACCTAACTGAAATTGATTTATCATGCTGTCATGTACTGCCTTTACTGTGACATTCATTATACAGTGAACTCAATGTGGCTGTTATACGATTTAAGAAAACAATGCAATTGATTCATAACAGAGTTTGAATGAAGGCCAAAAAGGTTTTTTCTCCTGGAAATTGCCAAACGGGTAGAATTAATTTGTTTGACCTTAAAGTGCCTCTCTCAGTTTAAATTGCACACTAGTGTTATATTTTGTCAATCATCAACAGAAAAACCCAAGGCTATGAATTTACATTTATTAAAAGTTGCACTTACAAAAGTATTAATGAAGTCTCTTTTCAACCTCTACTGACCCTCAATACAGAAAATTACAAAACTATGAAGCCTTGAAAACAAAATGTCAATATCCAGTGCTGAATTCCTTAAGTGATATATACAAACATATGTATCTGTATATATCCCGGATTGTTTATTAGAAACATTAAGTGCAAAGACAAACCACAAAGAAAGGACACTAATAAAAGTTAGTTCAGAATGATTAAATATATACTAACGGCATAGATGTGCTTTATGGTCTTTCAAAATCCAGTATTGATTTTTTTATGTGAATTTGTTGCTGCAGTGCAATAATTACATTTCCTCGCTGAGATCATTTATCTAATCTAAACAAAAACATATTAAGTTGACCAGACTTCCTGATATATTTGTTTAGAAGTCAGATGGTAGGTACCATGACATCATCATGGTCTTAAGATCCTTCTAATTTGTTTCATTGTTCATGTTTGTCCTCAGGGAAAAAGAAGTCTTCCACAATGAGCATCGTCAAAAGTCACTGTGGGGGAAGCAAACTGCTGCACTATGTTCTCAATCATTCCATGAGGGAGCATCCGGTTCTGACAAAGCTCAGGCTGGTAAGGAAGCATTCTGTCAAAAGATCTAATCATGTTTCAAAGCGCAATTTGTGAAATTCAGGCAACTGATTTCTATGTGCTGCTTTCAGAGGACAATGGAAGACTCCTGTAACATCATGATGGTCGCCTCTGAGCAGTCTCAGTTCATGGCCAATGTGACAAAACTAATACAAGCCAAGAAAGCATTAGAAATTGGTAAGGGTATTAAAATTAACATCACATCCAGCATACACGGCGGCCCATCACTTCAACACTACCATTACAACACTTTCCCTGTCCAGAATCCATATCAGGAACGCTCTGGTCTCTGTAGTATTTCCATGCCATATGTATGCCAGAACTACAACAACCAAGTTTCTTATATAGCTGATTTAAGAAATCAGACTGCTTCAGAAAAGCAGACAGTAAAGGTATCCATTTGGCTCAGTCACCATTTTGACATTAGTGCGTCATTTGCATTTTCAGGAGTATACACAGGTTACAACACACTGAACATCGCTCTGGCTTTGCCAGAAGATGGAGTTGTGGTTGCATGTGATATCAGTGAAGAATACACCAACATTGGAAAACCATACTGGAAAGAGGTAAAATCCACACGTATAGCCACATACTTTTTTCTACTTTACATTTACATCTCCTCTCAGGCACAATTTCACTAAAAATACTCTAATTTCTTGTTTACAGGCTGGAGTTGAGCAAAAAATTGATCTACGCCTACAGCCAGCAGTGAAAACTCTAGGTATTGTAATGCATCTTAAATCTTACCTCACTGCTCTTAATTTGACAGGTGTACAATTTCCTAAGGTAAAAGTAACGGTCTTCAAGGAATACAGTTTCAATTAATTTTCCTGAAATAATACATCTCAGAAGGATCAAAAGGTAATCTCCAAGGGGCTGTTGCTCTGTCATTTGCTTTAGCTAGAGGTTTAATGTTTACGAGTTTCCACTTGACTAACCCAATTTCTGAGTCTTGCAGATATCACCTAAAATCACAAGAGGTCACTGTACTTGAGGTTTGGCTTCAATCTCAGAAAGATGATGAGTGATAACATACAAACTGAAGAGGTCAATGCAATCATGTACTGATAAAAACACCAGTTTGTTGTGACTTTTGGCAGGTGAACTTCCATTGGCCACAATACTACAACATGTACACAGCGCGTTGTTCCAACAGCGTAAACATTTTTTAGCATTACAGATGTGGTAGCAAAACAGGGAAGCACAAATCAGTTTCCCTAATTACAAATCTAACACACAGCTTTGTTTTAGCTGAACCCACTCAGATAAGCAATGTTGTTAAATAACTGGATAACAGACTCCATGGATTTAACCAAGCTGTGACAAGTGTAGTAAGGTTGGGTTCAATACCTTGATTCTGGTTTTCCTTCCATGAGCTCCATTTTCTGCTCTTCACGTTGTCCCTTTACATCTGTTAAAAACACAAGAGTGATTCCTTCAACAACAACAACAACAAAACAGTTGATGAATGCAGAAAATTTTGTATTTTATCGCAAAGCACAATTTATACAATGAGAAAACCAAGGTGGGCCAAACCTTTCCTGTGGGCAAAACAGGGATGGGACGATTGTCGCTTTTCATGGTAAGATTATTGTAAGAGAAATAATAAGGGCCTCCCAATCAGTCACGTGACCAGAAGAGCGGCGCCTACAGTTAGCCGTTACTGATTGTAGCCTGCTAGCTACAACTTCGCATGTGTTTTAATTACGAACACGGATGGATAAAGTGGAGGAATGGCCCTGGGGAAAAGGAGGTTGGTATGGGCGAACTTTTCAACTGTGGAACAAAATAAACAACCACAACGACAATCGTTTCAAATCGTAAAAGTGTGGTGTCCCCCATCTTTGCTTAATTTAATACCTTCAGTCTCTGCGGTGAGATGTGAGGACAGCAGGAGGCCGACATTGGAGGGAGGCAGGTAGATGACGCGTTCACTCAACGTTAAGTTTAAATAAATGGTATGTTCCACTGTGGGGGTGTCCGACATCAAGATTATTCCAGGCGTGAATATGGGAAATATTTTTTTTTGCATTATTTGCAATCACGGGTAGGAAGAACGTATATATTTTAAACTCAGTGAAGTGTTGTCTTTACCCTGTTGGGTGGTCTAAGTCTTAATTAGGGTAGACATTTTGAGGAATCCCCCCGTTATGTGAGCAGTGTTTTAGCTAACTATATCAATGTTTTGCCAGCTCCGTGAAAGGTTAAAGGTCACCGTGATGTCACGTGTCCCGGACGTTTGACAATTCAATTTAATTTCACTTTATTTTACTTCACAAACCAGAATACAAAAATAGTGGTAACCCTATCAATTCAATCCTAATAATTTATCAATAAAGCTCTGTAAATAAAGTAAAGAGTATTTCATATCAAAGAACAGACTCACTTCCAAAAATTGATTTGACTGATGAGGCCAAGAAAATTCACATTCAGGGAAGAAATATCACGGACTAAAGCAGCTGTCTAAAATGTATTGCACTGCAGCAGCAATAAAACTGATGCTATTTCAGATCTACAGTTCAGATAAATAAGATGGAGAAATATGGCATATTCATGTCTTCTTTTATAATGGTTTCTATCATGCATAATTTAATGTGAACTTATTTAATTCAGTGGGAATTCTTTTTTACTGGCAGCTAACAGATGTTTGGTAATAGTCACAGCACTGATCATTTCATTACAGTCTCGTTTTTCTCTCTTTTGTCTTGTTTCTTAAAGATGATCTCCTTGCTGCTGACCAGGCTGGCACATTTGACTTTGTCTTCATTGATGCAGACAAAGTTAACTATGACACTTACTTTGAAAAGTCTCTGCAGCTGTTGAGAAAAGGAGGCATCATTGCTATTGACAATGTAAGGCCTTTATCCAAGAAATATATCTTGACTTTTAGAAGTGGGATATACCAAGCAGCCAATCCTGTTAATACATTTGTCTTGCAGGTGCTCTGGGGTGGAAAGGTGCTGAATCCCTCTCCTGATGATGCAGACACTGTGGCCATTGACAAGCTGAACAAGAAGCTGCACAGAGATACTCGCATCAACCTCAGCATGCTCACAGTGGGAGATGGGCTCACACTCGCCATCAAACTTTAGGACAGTGATTTATGTGCTACCAAAAGTAACACAACCTGTGTATTAGCATATATGAAGGGACCAGAAATATGGTATTATAATATTAGGTCAGGACTCATCCTGCTAGAAGTTAATGTGGGTAAGGTCAAAATGAATAAATTTGCTTTAAAAAAAAAAACTATACATCCTATATGTTTTGAGTCATTAATCAGACTGTCCACACTGTCTTCTTAATGTACTTAAGTATTGTTGCCAAATCACAGGAGAAGATTGAACTTGATTTCAGGACTTTATTGCAAAGGTAGACACACCAACACACACAAACTGCTTCCCAGTTAATGTAACAGTCCTTGATAATGGGAGGAAGAATGGATGTATGGATGATACTCTCAGATATTCTTTCACTCGTATCACACAAATTAAAATCCATTTAGGATTTTCTTGCATCTTTAAGTAGGTATTTAGGGAAGTAAATTTCTAAAACTCACCAAAGAGCACAATTAAGCTTCTCTAAGAAGATAAGTGGTGACCAGCCAGTCTTAGCCATGTTTTGTTGGAAGGGCCCTTCCAACAAAAGAGCATAACTACCAAAAATAAATTTACAGTGCAAATAAAGCAAAGGAAAAGAGCTTTAATAAAGGTAGGTTATCTATTGTGCAAAATAATGGCTCAGGTTTACATTCTATTGGTATCATACTTGAGCAAAAAAAGAAGGTTCTAGTTCTTTTTAAACCAGTCCTGGATTGTCAAACTACGGAAGCTAACTTTCAATGACAGAGGGGGCTTTCTTTCATAATGGAGAGTATATTGGCAGGAGGATTAGCCAATAAGTTAATATGAAATATATAACTATTTTGAAACAAGTTATTGTAACCACAATGGAAGGAGGCTACTGGAAATCTTAACAGTGCTTGAGATTATTTCAAATTTGACTTCATCCTTTTAAGAAATCTGTTGCTGACCCAAGAGAAACACTCAGGCCAGATTTAGCTGATGCATTTCTGCTTTGAATGAAATAGCAAAGCAGACCCTCCATCATGCCTCCAACTCCAGGCCCAGACCTAGTTTGTGACCACCCGCATTGATATTCTTCCCATCCACCAGTGCTGACAGCAGGAGCTTCATACCTGAAATTAAAATTGGACACGTGAAATTGAAGGCCAGGTTGTGGAGTAGTAGAGGTGTTTTCACACGTATTATAAAGGAGACATGGATTTTACCAGGTCGCAGAGTCTGGGTGTATCCAAATCCTACCAAGCTGGCATTGTTCACCTTAGCCTGGAGAAAAGCATCATATTATGTAAATAAAAAGCTCTTAATGCGCACCTCTGGATCCTTAACTTCATATGTACACACAGAAACAGATGGTCATGATCATTCCTTACCTCCAACATTGGGCAGCATTTTTGAAATGTAGTAAAAGAAAGGCAAATATAACTTCCTTGTCACTTACTGATATGGAGGCACTGGAGTCTAACTGGTATTTGGCAGCAATTCCAAAGCGGGTCCCATTGCTGCCCGCTGTCCAGGCAAGATTCACAGCAGTCTCCAATTTATCATTTACTTTCTGGTAAATGGAGCCACCAAACTCTGAACCATCATTCCTGGAGAGGGAATGCAATTAATGTGCAAGGTGA
This sequence comes from Remorina albescens, assembly GCA_034769265.1. Lineage (NCBI taxonomy): Eukaryota > Metazoa > Chordata > Actinopteri > Carangiformes > Echeneidae > Remorina > Remorina albescens. The sequence goes on from CM068480.1 coordinate 6,771,763, forward strand.
GTGTCTTTCAATCAATTTAACCTGACAAAATGCCATCTGAAAGCTCAATCAGTGAGTTCTTTTTAAAGCTATTATAGTTCCTCTGCAGTTAAGGTACTCATACTCCTGAACACTGCACACATATTTAATATTTGTTGATCTGAAAACTTACACATTTGTGTGGAGTTGGAAATCCCCTGTCTTGTAGCCAACTGCAAAGTTGCTGTGGGTCATCTTGGATTTGGCTGTGTCAAAGGTCATCTGGTAGCCAGCCAGCCAGCCCTCATAGCCAGCTACTGCCGCTCCATGGATAGTAGGGCCAGCGAAGTCTAAATCTACATCAACTCCAGCATTGAGGTATTCCCTTTTATAAGCTGTCTTGACTTTGCCACTCTTCCTGCTGTGAATGAACAATAAGGAGGCGAAGTTAGAAGGGTGGTCTTTGAGTAATGTTCCAAGTCATGATTTTCAAAATAACATATAAACTGACTTACCCAGTATTTGGTGAAAATGTGGTGTCAAAAGTAAGTTTCAAGCCTTTGGTGATCTGAAGACGAAAATCATTCCATCAGTCACGCTCACTTCAGAGTAATATATCATTATTGGGATTGTCAGCAACATCACAAAAGGTTTAATTTACCTGATCCTCAACACAAACTTCAGTTCCAAGTGTGTTTTCTGTGGTCCACTTCTCTGTAAATGTTAGCCCATATTCAGCCCACTTATACTTGGTTTCCAGGGTTCCAGTGACTTTGCTGGTGTCTATGTTGGATAAGCCGGATGTTTTAAATTCCTAAAGTTAATGAATATGGGCATTAATTATACCTGAAGACCATACAGTTTGAAGAAGTTTATCATCTATCAATTACAGTTGAAATACATTCATGGAGCACCTTAGTTAGCAAATGGTTACTGCACAAGCCACATAGTCTCAGTGTCCATGGACTGGGTCCAAAAAATCTGTCATTTTACAGCAAATACCTATTTACTACTGCCAATCTATGACTTGATAATGTACTTTCTTTGATAATAAGAAAGTTATTTGATAATCGACTGATAATATTTAGAACACACTACTGTGTATTTTTGAGGAGCATTTCAACTTACCACTCCACTTGAGGATTTTGTTTTCACATCAAGCTTAACCATTCCAAAACCTGCAAAGAGAGCAACAGTGAAGAACTATTTCTCAGGGTTGATACTGCACTTCCTCTGAAGTTCAATAAATACACGCTTATACAAGTGCATTTTATCTTGCTTCCAATTACCATATCCCTTATTGAAGATGTCCTTTGCAGATTTTCCAAGGTCTGCATATGGTGGTGGAACTGCCATTGTGCCTAGAGGAAAAAAATAATAATAATACAGACTGCAAATGGTGACAAAAAAATCTGTGGATGCAATTGTCAATTAAAATGTTCACTTATCAGACAAACAGGACTTTTCATAGTAATGAACCCTTTAAAGAATTGGTGCAGCTGGACATCTGCACCACAGTCTCCATTACTGTGTTTTCTGATGTCACGACTGCTCATTGTCAAGGTTACCCTGAAGGCTTGTCAGAAACACTTACTGTCTGCTCACAGTAACCAAGTACAAGTCTTCGCATTTCATTATATATGCGATCAGCAAAGCAGTCGTTTGGGTACGAAAACATGTTTGATCAAGTATATACCAATAAGTAATCAAATCAGATAGTTTCATGTAAATTTGATTTATATGCATTTGAATACTGCTTGTTCATCATTTTTACTGTTCAAATATAAACTAAGCTTTGACAATGATTAGAAACATTATCAGTACAGTATGTATTCTGAAGGAGTGTGTTGCCATCTTGCTGAAAGTTAATCGAATTACAACATGAACAATTTGAGTAATTATACGATTAGCTACTTACAAGTATTATTGTTGTTGCTGATGATGATGTTATCAACTAATAAAGAAACGAAAGGCGGCAGACAGGTGTAGGACGATATGGAGGAGACACCGCAACAAACACCCTCCTGACCTCGGCGCCGACAGGACCCAAATTATAGGAGCTTATTTTGTGCCTGTCTGAAATCTGGACGACAGAGCCATTTTGTGCCCCGCACTCACATCAACATCTGTTATGTTTTCTGCATTTTGACAACAAATGTAATCATTTTAGTTAGAAACAGAAATATTACTATTATTATTATCATTGTTCTGGTGACAAACCGGCAGGCGGAAGACTACTTATTCACCATGGCAACCAGTAAGCCAATGGTACTGAAGGTTTAATTATGTTTACCTTTACCTATATAAAAAAAGTTTATATATCAATAATACACACATATCAATCATTACATCATTATTATTATTTTATTAAACCCGTCCAAGTACTTCATATACAATACCAGTCAACTAAGCAATCATTATGTTGCTTGATATGCACAGCAAATTAATAATTGCTTGAACTATGAACTATCATATCTAATGCTTAAAGATTATACACAGCTATATGAGCTATATCACATACTGTTTATATGGTTGTGCCATAAAATAAATAAAATATGAGAATCTGGTCTTTGATTTCAGCTCTTTAATGACGGAAATGACTCAGACATGAAACAAGTTGTGGCTTTGCAATAGCATATAAACATACCAGCATCTTTCAGAATCACAATGTCCTCAACATGCTATACTGACCAAATCAATGACAACATCTCTTGCTAATGGCAAGTTTCAGTCAATGAAATGTAGAGGCCAAACTGAAATCAACATTACACTTAAATAGCACATTGTGTTTCAACAAATACATAGTTAAGAGCAACTGTAAACATATTCTTCAATGTGCATGTTGCTGTAATTCTGTACATGAAATATAAAAATACCTATCAACATTTACAAAATGAAATAAATTAATACAAACACTTAAAAATATAGTCCTTTTGAAGAACTATTATCACAGATTAATGTCAAAGGATTGATATCTGAGGAAACTCAAATGGTACTTGGGTCTTGTCATTTACAATGTACGTTTTAAAAAAGCACTATAGAACTATCCCACGGTAAACATGACATATTTGGGACGAATCTACACAGACAATCCTATTATGACACTCAAGGAAATTGGCAAATGGAATTATATTTAAGACAGCTGGAAAAAAAATACTTTCATTCCAGGTTTTTGGCAGATAAAGACATTTCTCAAATGCATCTTTTCAAAGACTAAAAAAGAAAAAGCAGGCTGCATAAACAATAAAAACAAAGGTGTTGCAGTTTACATTACGATGAGCCATTGGTGAATCTTTCAGCATTTACCAACATTGTAAAATATGTAAGCATAATCTCAAAGAATGCATTAGAATTTGATAACATCTTGATTCTCAATAACAAAAAACTTCAATACATAAAAAAGCATTAGTGTAAGTTAAATCTTTACATATTGCTTACCAAAGATCCACAGTTATATTTTGATAAATCACAACATGGGATGTAAGACAAAACTTTCAGTCAAAAATCATAACCCAAACTTTGAAAGGATAAGGTATTTTAATTGCACAAGAAATGCCTAAATGCTGGGAAGAAATAGGTAAACTGCTGCCTGAGAATCTTCTGATGTGGCTTCCTTTCTAAGTTGGGAGGTAATGAAAATTGCAGTTCATGCTACATAAAATTATATCCCTTTAGAAGAAAATGGGCAGAGCGGGTTTATGGATACTGTTTGATCTTCATATAAACTGCGACAGAGGAAGCAGGTTAGATTCTTAGTCCCCAAATATCAGAAAGAGTGGCTCCGTGTATCCTATCAGGCCCCGGTGCTGACAGGATGACATCAGTAGTCTGTTGATGAGGATATCACACACCGCCTCAGTTGGCAACTTGAGAAATCAGAAGAAAATTAACAGGTTAAGATGCATATGACAGTACCGCTGCTGCTCCCATTCTTTATCCAATCAGCCGCCTCATCACAGCAGGTTTAGAGAAAGGCCAGCAGTACTCGTTGGGGACGGGCCCATTGACATTGCACTCAAAGAAGGAGAACATGGGGAACCAGATGCGAGCTCGGCGACTCTGCTGATAGGCCCGGGTGTTAGCCAGAGTGTGGTAGTACAGGAAGAGTCTGGTGGTGATGTAGAAGGCTATGAACACATCGATGGAATAGTGCTCGTGTGCGGCCAAGATGAAGAAGATGCCGAAAAGATTGAGGACCCAGGACAAGGTGTGAATGAAGTTCCAGCTTCGTGGGGTGTCTGTGTAAAAGAAGCAGAGCCTTGGATTTATACTATTCTAACCAGAAGTATAACATGTTCTTGTGCCGCTGTACTTTTTTTAAATTCAGTTGTAGTACTAAAGAGAAAACACTGTGTGGAGACAAAGGGACAATATTCAAAAATACACTTACAACCTCATGATTCAGTACCTTAACACTAATTGTTTATACTATATTGAAATTACTTCTTTCTTTTTTTTTCCACTAAGAAAAAATGCCTCAGTGTTTAAAATATACATGTACAGGCAAGCGGGTGGACAGATACACTCAAGACTACTTGGCAAACAGTAAATACAAATGCTTCCCTCAGCTATTAATCAATGAACCCACTGTAATGTAAAATTACAGTCTTATAAATCTATCAGGTTAATGCTTCAAATATTAATTGACATGCAGTTTTACAAAAGAAGCGAGAAGAAGCTACTCACACTCTGTGACAAAGAAGTTGAGCATGGTGAGGACCACAGTGTGACCGCTGAACATGTAGTCACCACATGTATGCACTCCTGTCAGGGTCATCCCAAAACCACTCCAGATGGCCACTGCTCGTTGCAGTTTGGCCCACATGTCACCATAAATCTAGGAAGGATTAAATGGATATATTGTGATCATTCAAAGAGGCAAGAATGTTATGTTTAAGATATGATAGATGCAAAACAAATTAGCATTACCTTTCCTGAGCACTGAAGGTGCTGTCCTGGCACTGACAGGGAGGTGACAAACATGGTGATACAGCGCAGCATGAACACAGTTCCCATGAGGCTGCACATGCGCCGCAATAGAATGGACCTACAAATCATGAGAAATAATCATCCTGAGTCTTGTGTGTTTTTGATTTATGGGGATGCACTGGAGGTTTCTTACAGAACAATGCCTGCAGTGAAAGCACTGCACCCACGTGAAAGACTGTCAGACTCTACCTGTGTTTATGCAGCAGCAGAACAAGCAGCCAGATGTTACAGAGGATCACTCCACATGCCTCCGCCATGGCAAAGGCCCATGGAATTCTAGGGACACTATTGAAAAGGGGAAACAAAACAGTTCAGTGTCAGTGATTCCAAATTGTCAAAGTGATAATTTGTTTCTTTCATTTATTCTATATCCTTGTGAATTATGTATTTTGACAAAACCAATTGAAAAAAGGCAACACGTGTACATCCCCGAATTCCCAAAAAACGACAGAAAAAGTTCACATCTATCCCAGGCGCTCGCTTCCATCTTCAAAGTTTCTACTTCCATTACTTTTTTTAAAGCAAAATATTCACTTAAGCCTCTGATAGTATCACTAGATTGAGGCAATCTGTGAGATTTGTTGCAATCCTAAATGCCTGGGCTCAGCTTGTGTCATTTCTCCAAACAAATGCTGACACGTCCCTGAAATCAACTCTCCAACTAGGCTTAAGGCACTCCATGAAAAGCTCAAAGCTGGTCATAAACAACAGGTCACACTACAAAGTAGGTCACTTGAAAAAACTTTCAAAGATCTCTTTGAACCAAAGTGAGCCCATCAGGAATATGTAAGGATAATAATAGAAAGATGCCACAGGGAAGTAGGGCAGTTATAGTGTCCACCATCTGGTGCGATATTCATACAATCGAAAAAAATGAATGTTTTTGTTTCATTCTGCCTTTTGCTGCAGTGACATGGATCAATAAAACCAATAAAATAATGCTTAAGAGTGTCTTAAAGCTAAATATGAGCTATCCCACACCCACCTGTCAAGGAAAATATCTGGCAGTGGAGGGTATGTACGCATGTCAGGCACCCTCTCATGCACTATGACCATGACAAAGGATGTAAACCCAAATACAAACATCACATAGATGGAGCTGAGGACAGTCTTCCAGTACTCGGGATCCAGGCGCCTTGTCTGTTGCTTGTACTTTCCATTAGTGTACTGGTGATACTCCTCTCCCACTGGTGCTGTGTCAGTGCTGCCACAGTCTCTGCCTGGGTCTCCATTACACAGCCAATCCAAACTGCCTCCAGAGCCTGCAGGAGAATGGCCGTCAAAAGGAAGACCTAACTCCTCCAACAAGTCGATGTTCTGTTTCTGAAGTTTGCGGATTGACACCATCAGCCGCTTGATGTCTCCCAGCACTTTGAGTTCCAAAGGTTGTGAGCGGAGGTCATACTCGTTGAGAGCAAGCAGACTTGTGCCATCCAACCGGTGCTTGTTGCACAGCAAGTCAACATAATCACAGAATCCCTCTTCCTTTAGCCACTTGGCGACATGTTTGGGCGTCCAGCGCCGAACACTCAGTTGGGTCATTTCCCCGTCACTCTGGAGAGGCTGGAGAAAAGAACATCAAGATTTCTTAATACCACTCCACAATGAAGCTCACCCTTCCTTAGTCAATATCAGTTCCTTCTTAACTTCCTCTTCAATAAACAGAGCAAACCTAGGGATAAGTATGCACTATAAGGCGCACTTTATCTCCACTGAATCAGCAGTATAAACTCTGAACACACCACGCAAGAATGCAACATAAACAGAAAATAACTCAACATTGTGACAAAATTATAGGAGATAAAAAAAAGACATTAGACAATTACAGGGCTTTATAGGCAGGCTGAGCTTTCACAACTTCAACAAATAAATGACGCAAACAATAGCAAGGAATTCATACAAGTTTGCAGAAGAAAACCACACCCTGAAAATGTAGGCGATAGGGCAAAGACAATCCCATCCCATACAGCCACTTAAGACTAAGTGTTGGTTATGGATGATGACTTTTTTTGTTATGAGCCCACATCTAACAGTTGGCTGACACTGTTCAACACACTGAACAGAACAACTCACATGTAATCTTAATTTTAAAGTCTCTGTCTCAATAGTCTGCCCGCAGGATAATAAAGATAGTGTCTGCATTTCTACATGTTGGGGGTTTAAATCATATCTTTGGCATTAGTGATGTGCATTACAACTGTCACTGAGATCCACCTGCGCACGCTGTCATTAAAGCAGACCGAGGAGCATAATCTCCTCCTAATTCCTTTGAGTATCTTGTAGGACCATGGCGGCTGACACTGGATATGATTACAGGCGTGAAGGCAAAGAGAGCCTCCTCTCCTGAATCGCACCGGCTCGGCTCAGCCCAGCGGGCTAATTCAGGTTAGCCGAGGTTAGCCTCCATGCTACACGTTAGCCTCCTCGCCTTGTGTATCGGACGCTCACTCACCCGGGACCGAGAAGGGACAAGTGACGATACCGAGGCGTCTTTATCCGCCTAGCTAGCTAAACGGCATCTCACGATGGTCTGAAGGAATCGTTTTGGCGTTTTCTGCGGTGACATGGGCTCGTTGGAAATCATTTCTTTGTCGCTTCGCGCTGGTTAGCATGTCTGTTGACAACACAGAGCGGTAATGCTGAGAAAAGCTGCGCACGTAGAAATAAAAAAATATATGTATATATGAGCCACAGAGCGCTCGGCTCAATGGCGGCGCCTATTGGTGGAAAAGGTAAACTCTAATTTGGCAGTGTTGTGGCTCTGATGTTGAATTTCACTATTTGTGCAGCTAAAGGACACATACTTCCACACACACACACACACACACACACATATATATATATAAAAAATATACTTTAGAAATTAAAAAAACTCAGTTTGACGCTGCGCGACATTTGGATTAAAGATGACAGTTTTAATTTTAGCCCACGTCCACCTGTTCTTGTCAGTACCAACAAGATTGTAGAAAAGCGTCAACAGACTGTGAAAATAAATGTTGGGAGAAAGATATTATACAAATGAAGGAGTTTCAGAGTGGAAGTTTGGCCAACTGTGACTGTGTATGCAGTCAACAATGAATAATCTGCAGGAAAATGGAGGACTTTCTTCTGGCTCTCCTTCTGTTAAAGACTTGGTGAAGGTTTTGTATGGAGGAAAAAGGTTTGGCAATCATGTGAATGAAGTTTGGCCCAACCTGTTCATTGGTGACATGTAAGTTTATGATACTGATCTTGATAGTTTCCCATTAAAATGTGTTATACTTAAGTTTAGTTTCCTGTTATAATTCTCCATCTCTTTGTTTTCAGGTCAGTGGCCAATGATCGCTACAGTCTGTGGAAGCTGGGAATCACTCATGTTCTGAATGCCGCTCATGGGAAGATGCACTGTCAGGGGAGTCATGACTTCTATGGATCCACTGTGGATTATTATGGAGTGCCTGCTGATGACTCACCATCCTTTGACCTCTCTCACTATTTCTTCCCCTCAGCTGACTATATTCAGAATGCACTTAACATGACTGGCGGTAAATACCATCACGTTGCTCTAATGTCACATATCTTATCATAAATAAATAATCTCACATTAATCATGTGCATTAGACTCACTGTAATTTTATTTCTCACCAGCTCGGGTTTTTGTCCATTGTGCAGTTGGAGTCAGCAGGTCTGCCTCACTTGTTCTGGCCTACCTAATGATCCATCATCATTACACCCTGGAAGAGGCCATCAATAAAGTCAAAGAGCACAGGTGGATTTTTCCAAACAGGGGATTTCTCAAACAGCTTTGCGCCTTGGATATGAAACTTCGTAAGACAAGTGCACCTCACTGAATCAAAGACCAAAATGATTTGATATTCTAACTTAGAGAGCTTCAGTTGCCTTTCTTCCTCAAGACAAATGAATGGTTCAGTGTCTGCCAGTGGAGAGAGCTACTGTACTTTGATTTCAGTTTGTTTCAGGAATGGTATTTAATCTGGTGTATTTCCTTGATGCTGCTGCCTTCAATGTGAGTCATGCAGCCTTTTCACAAAGCACTGCTCTTTATATAAATGGATAAGAGTAATCAGCCTCAGGTAGAATACATTTCATGACTGAATATAAGAAGATGGTCTTTGTACAGAAAAATTATATCAATAACATTGTAACCCAAGACATTAGTTAATTTTAAAACCATTGTGTGATTGAGTACAGCCTTCCAGAGTGGCTGGCACTGCTGTAGACTCTTGTTTTCTTAACATTTCTACATGTGGTGTTGGTTTCATTGCCCTTTTAAGAAAGCAGAAAGCAGTAACTTTCATGTTTCCTGCCATCATGTCTCATAGTTGCAGTGGCTGATTCTGGTCTGGGTGGAACAGCCTGAATTTCTTTACACAGTAACAGCTGATCATAGCATGAATTGGTCAGCTTTGCCTCAGAGTCTCAGGAATGATGAATGTCTTCAAACCACACCCCCTTGTCACATTTTTAAAGCTCAAATGTCATTAATGTTATTTATGTTGTGCATTTAAGTACTAAAAACACAGCTTCCCAAATACAAAGTACATGCACAGAAACCAACCACAGCAACCAAGTCTTTCCACTCACAGGAATCACATATATACACATACGGCAGGTACACCTGATATGCTTCCAATTTAAATGCACATACCCTGGTGGTCTCAACACACACACACTATGGTAGACTGATCAATAAGCAGGAGCAGCACTTAAGGTAATCAATCAATAACTGACTCCAGGTCAAAATGACCTGGAGACCTTTATTGACTGTTTTTGTGTACATTAATACTGACATTTTACCACACATCATTGCGCCCACACTTTACATACACATTCATGACCCTGAATGAAGAAAAGTCATTATATTTCAGGGCTTAAAAGAGAGGTTAATTATGTTTTTCTTCATTTTAAAAGCTGAAATGGGTGAAATTGACCCACGACATAATAGGAGGGTTAAAAGGGACATTTGCAGCAGTGTGGATGCTGTTTGATGTCATGTGCAACCAATGGCAGAGCTTAATGTTTTTCCCTTTTCATCCAATTTGCTTTCACAAGATATTAATGTCAGAGCTGTAAACTAGTTGCATGAAGCCATTACAGTATTTCTGTTCCATAAATGCCACATTATAGTGCACTTCCAATCATCCAGTATAAGCAATGCACTTAAACATTTTCAACATAATTACATCCAATTACCACTGCTTTATGGAATGATTCATCTCTGTATGAGGCTTATTAAATTAGAGTCCCACAGTGGTGCAAAAAGCAGAGCCCAGGCTGCACTGTTTGTTGTTCTGTCCTCTGCACGTGAAAGACTACACGTTAGGTTAAGTACTAAATTAGGTAACTGTCCAGTGACAGCAGATAAACACCTGCTCGTACACATCAACTTGAGCCAGAGTAGATGGGAACGGCTTCAATACAACAAACATTTGGAGCAGGATTCAATCCAAGACGGGGAATCTAGACCTTAAAATGTCAGCCCTCAAAGGCAAGAGAAAAGAATATTTAACTGTGAAGGACCTGCAGAAGGTTTTGGACTCATGTAAACTAAATCTTAATCAAATTGACGAGGTCTGGCCAAGCATATACATAGGGAATGTGTAAGTATACATTCATATTTCAAACTTAAAGGAGATTTTATGAGTTTGCCTTGTAACCAAATGCGAAACATGTTACTTTTAATGTTAAACACTATGTCATTACCTTTGACATAGCCCCTGCCAAATATTGTATCACTGTGACATTAAAATTTGTGCTGTGATGCTTAGCCTTCACATAAGTCTTTCTGTCTCTTTGTCTTGCTAGGGCAGTAGCCCAAAACAAGGCTGCCTTGCAGAAATTAGGTATAACTCATGTATTAAACGCTGCTCACTCCAAGCGAGGCAGCATAGGGAACCAAAGCTTTTATGGCAACGACTTTGTGTATTGTGGCATTCCAGCAGATGACTCCACGCACTTTGATCTGGATGTTTACTTCCAGCCTGCAGCTGATTTCATTCATAAAGCTCTGAAGTCACCTGATGGTAAGGCTTCTTTTTTTCACATTAATCATCATATTTCTGCAAATTAAGTTTTTAATTATAGAATTCAATGGTAATAAAAATGGAATCACTTATGGCAAAAAATATAGTCCTCTTTTGTAAATTCTGGCACATTTCGTCTTTAATTTCATTCCATAAATCCTATGGCAGTATCCTGGCACAATCCTATCCTATAAACCCATCCACTCAAATTTTCCCATCATGCTATCATTTCAATGTCACCTGTCATGACAGTGCAGCACAGCTTGTAATGGCATGTGACTGTATTTTTAGCCAGTGGTAATAATAAGGGTCTTACCTTGCAGAATTTAAGTCTATAATGTGACCGTGGTGCCTTTCAAAGGACGAGTTGGGATTAAAGAGACAGTCAAACCGTCTGCAAAGGGACCTTAAATGAACAAAGGCAATGAATTGTGGGAACTATTTTTAGCTCATAGTGGGAGAAAAGAAAGGCCACAGCATGAGTCAGGCTGTGGCCTTGTATGATATTAATAAGACTAAGGCCTCCCACTAATCCTTCCTTCACATGCCCCTCTCCCTTCATCTGGTCTATTCTTCAGGGAAGGTTCTTGTGCACTGCATCATGGGAATGAGCCGGTCATCGACATTGGTGTTAGCGTACCTCATGATCTACCGTCACCTCCCGCTCAAACAGGCTTTGGAGAAATTGATCCAAAAGAGAGCCATCTACCCCAACAGGAATTTCCTGGCTTTGCTGTTGGACCTGGATCTTCAGCTGACAAGGAAAAAGAAAACATGTCAGATCCTGTAATCAGGAGAAGTTTACACCCATCAGTCACACGGTGTTGTGGTTTCAAGGGATTGAGACCAGTCCAATAATCCAGACTGAAATATATGGACATCTAATGACTGCAGTGGCATTCGGTCCGACTGAACTATCTCAGACTCAGCTGTACTGAGAAAAATGCATCCAAAACTCCACACTCAGCCCTCACTTTATCTATTAATGCATTAAATGCTGCAGATATTTAACATCTTTAACACTATGACACTGGTCATTCTAAATATTAGCATGTTACAGCAGCATGTTAAATATTAGCATCTTAATGAGCTAACTGCACACGTTAGCACACTGACACCTGCATGCTAACATTAGCAGACTAACAATGTTAGCATGCCATTTGATCTATTGGAAGCTAACTGTGTGTTTTCTCCACTAGCTCTTTACATATTGGGAAGCACAGTAGTACCGGGCATGCTCACATGCTAACATTTGTTAGCATTCAGTACAGCTGAGGCTAAGGAGCTGAATGTCACATCTTAATAAGTTTGTACCAAATCTGACGCCGTAGGACAGCTGAGCCTGACACGCTGTGTCCAGGTGTGAATGTGACAGTTTGGCCTTTTTTCTCTGGCACCACCTTCAGGCCAAGCTTTACGTTTTTTTTTTTTTATATTATCAGTGACAAGTACCCAACATAGAAGAAGAAGCTCTTTAGAAAGTTGTCGTCTCATTATCTCTCTGTCTGGTTTGTAACTAGCTGCACTACCTCCTCATGGACCCACAAACATGGCTACAGTGTTTCTTTCTGATGGTACAGTTAAAAACTGTCCTGACAAAAAGACAGCTGCAGACCTAATTAAAACTTAATGTAAAGTGAAGTAAAAATGGAGACGAGAGCACTGATCATATGGAGAGTCTGTGGATATTTATGTCTTGAATTATGTCTTTACCTCTCACACTTGTAAGATGGCTTTATCTTCTGCACTTCAGTTTGTGTCACAGCACGATGGACCAAAAACCGTATGAGAAATGTTTTAAAAAGCATCATATTTCTGTGGATGACTCAGAAAAGATAGAAGATTTAAAGTGGGAATCCATCCACAGCATCTGTCTCTTTAATGAAACCAATGGACCGCATTCACAACAATGAAATAACTCTTTTTCAACAGCAGGTTTCAGGTCTTTTGACTGTCTTTGAAATGATCTGTAAAACCTTAAGAATGTCTCAAACACACACATTAATGAATAGCAGAATTTGACAACTGTGACGATTTTTACCTGTTTAAATGAGCATTTTTGAGCAACCGCTGTGATTGTTACAATAGCGAAACAACAGTTTGTGAAAAACTGAATGTCTACATGATTTGTACTGTTCTTTGTTGCAGAAGTTCAGCAATGTAGTTCAATATACTTGTTTCTTTTGTCTATATCTTATTTGGATTCAAAAAGAAAAGATATAGTTTTGCAAACAATGAAGTTTACATGATAAAAAAAAAAAAGACCTTTTTGTACTTGTGTCATTTTTTAAAAATTCTGTTTTAGTAAAGAATGGGAATGTGAGTATGTCTATAAGTACGCTGTTGTTGAAAACTGGGAATGTTTTTGTGCATTCATTTGTTTAATGATCTATATTTAAGTAAAATGAGATCAGAAACTACTGACTCAACTAAATCTCCAGGTGTTGATTTCAACACATTTTACTGTGGAGAAGAATCTCAGTAAAGACTGTCATATTTAAACTCTAGCACAGCAGCAGTGATCTAATTTCCTTACTATTGAAAAAGCGGTGTCCTATCCTCTCTCCTGTGCTGGCAGCTCGGGTAACCTTTAAGGAATGCAGAAGATGATGCCAGAATTATTTTGGGCTGAGATTCAGATGTTAAAATAGGAAAAAAGGTTGCAGGGTAGATTACCAAGGAGAACGCAGACAGTTCTGCTGTCGACCTACATGAAGCTGTTCGGAGAGACCTTGAAAAAAGCAACGTTTCCAGCCAAGGCAAGTGTCTACTAACAATGACTTCTTCTTCCAAATGTGTTGCCGATAGACGTCTATGTTGGGAAATACTTTAGTATGTACCATTTACACAAATTATGGTGTATGGATTTATTGAACTATGTACCTTTGTTTGCAAAGTAAACATGTCTGTGAAACATGTACAAATGAGTATGCACTGTGATGATACGGCACAGCCTGATGGATTACACTTTCTATTTTCATTAATTTGCTCTCAAATCCAGACAGACCACATCCAAAAGGCTAAACAGGGAAGTGTAATTCAAAAAACCACCAAGAAGAACCCCGGAGGAGGTGAAAAGCCATTTTTATTTGCCCTCCATGTTAACCATGGGCACTTTCCCATACATAGCATCTTTAATTACACAGAAGTAGAGCAGGAAGGACAGGTTAGCCTAAGGGGGGAGGCTATGAAAGCAGTGCTGCACTTCAACATGTGCACCAGGGAAATCAGTTCTCTGCCCTGACTGTGGATTGGAGGGAAGGGTTGTACTTATAGATCAATGAGGAGAAAGAAGAGCCTCCAGGTACTCTGAGCACATGTTGTACTTGTGCAAAGACACACTTGGCTCTGCCTGCAAGACCAACACACTCATAAGCATGGAGCGAGAGCTGGATACGATGCAGCTTTTCTTGCATACACTGGCCCTGACAGACATGCATGTGACCATGCACACACAGAGGTAGATAAAGCCATCATGATGTTTGAGTGCACCTCCAGATGCCATGGCAGATTGACAAAAGGTCAGTGAAACAGATTTGGTCTCAATGAGTCATCCCTGTGGACACAACAATAAGTCTCCAAACCCTGAGTGCCACATTATGTCTCCATGCACCAGCAGATTGCAAATGAGAAGCTGGGCTGCTATCGGTGTCTTTACTATAACAATGCATACACAATACTTGTACGTGCCCTGCCTGGAGCAGAATCACACAGCTGCCTAAATGGATGCTAATGTATACAGTTTGCACGGTATAAGTCTCTCAAAAGCCCAGTGTGTAAATTGTAAATGCATAGGTTAGACTTGCCTGGAGAAAATGAAAAGCTGATGTTTATAAGTCTTGAATAGCAATTGTATGTATCTCTGGAGATAAATAAATCTACCAAGTGCTATTGAACTGGAGACAAAATAATGAGCGTGTCAGAAGGTCATCTTACAATTACATCTTCCAATGGTCCTTTGCTCCTGTGCAGTGCATTTATGGGCCTGATTATGGTCTAAATTTAATGGCTGTACACTTGCAGACCTGATGTGCTAGTTAATTATCCTTGATCTAATCCCACTTTGTCTTTACTGTATTTATACTGATCTAACATGACGCCCTCAGTGCACTGAGATGCATTTATCAGTGGAGTTATTTAGCTGGTGCCTGAAACTGTGTTCATATTTCATTTCTTAAACTGTAAATGACCAAAGTGAAGAACAATCCCAAAATTTCTCAGCACTCAGTGTGTCCCACATTTTAGGAACCATTGCTGTCAGTTAAACTAGAGTATGTGGTACCTCTATTTGGCAGGTTATAAGAGCAGAAGTGAAGTACTCAGACATGCCCAGAGGCCTCAGCTGCCTGGTAAGCCCTGAGGGGTCAGATGGCAGGTATCACACCCCTCCAGCTTCAGAGCTCCAGAGGCTGATGTGGACAAAGGCAGGGACCAGCAACCATCTAGATGAGGTTCAACCCAGGATCTATATTGGAGACATGTGAGCCTGCAACACAAAAATTGAAATTCCTAACATTTTCAGGAGACTGACACTTTACAGAAAGGCTCTTTTTTTAAAACTAGCAATGCAATGCTTGATCTTGTTGCTTGACATCATAAAACAAGTAAAGGTTAAAGGTTACAGGTGTGCTACCTGCTTGGCATCAAGCAGCAGATTATTCAAGAAACTGGTGAACAGAATGAAAAATGAAAATACATTCATTCATCAGATGGACATAAACTCGACTCTGGTTAAATGATGCTGCTGCTTCCCTTCTTTTGAACAAATATGCGACCATTTACTATTAAGTTTGACATAAAGAGCATGTCCGGGCCCACTGATTCTTCTTTTTGCTCTCACGTAGTGGCAAGAAAGCTGTTGCCTGTGCTTGCAAACGCATACATGCTATATATGTTACATATATAATTATTCATTAATTTGTTAAATAATACATATGCCTACCTTATGACACAATGGCCAAGAATTGTTAACTATTCTGAACTGTTCTCATAGAGACATCCAACCCTTCTTTCACTCTCCTGCACCAACGGATAATAGTGGTTTTTCTCTTTAGGTATGCAGCCAAAGACAAGAGGACACTCCAGGCTCACCACATCACCCATGTACTTAACGCCGCTGATGGGAAGTTCAATGTGAACACAGGCCAAAGCTTCTACAGGGACACCAAAATCACTTATCATGGAGTGGAAGCATTTGACATGCCATCCTTTAACTTGAGTCCCTTCTTTTACCCGGCAGCCAATTTCATCAAGAAGGCTTTGAGCTCGCCCACAGGTGAGGAGCTCTCACTGTGCTCGAGGTACTCCTCATCATTTTTACACATTAATTTGAGGAAGACATTTTTTTCTGCAAGGTAAGGTAATGAAACATTTGTCGGTCAATTCCCATTACAGCAGCCCCCAGTTGTATTAGTCATTAAAATGCAAATCAAACACTAAACATAATATCAAACTAATATCTTTCCCCCACGGTAATCTTCTCATAAACTCAGACCTTGGCCAGGAAAATTGGTTTTAAATGGATTGCCCTGCTAATTTGTAAGCAACACTTTTATTGGACATGGAAATTACACAATTATGTTTGTGGCCTGTGCCTGCCTGGCCTGTTATGCAAAGTGAAGTCAGTATCTGACATGACAGTAATAAGATGAGGCCTCCTCCTTCACATGCTGGCTGATCGGGGGCTCCAGTGTGTGGCGGTGCCTACAGTAATCCCCAGCAGAAATACACAGACGCCAAGACAGTTCAATTACGCGCTCCTCTGCGCCCTAATCCTCGAGCCCGATAAGGAACCAGGGATTACCTTGTGTCGAAACATTTGTTGCAACATTGTTGAAAACTTTTAGTCAGGAGTTAGAGGGACTCTTCTCTGTGATGTGCATGGCCTTTTAATCCACAGCAGAGTGACAAATTAGACAAGTAGAACAAAGTTTGCCACGGTGATCCAGTCTTTGCATGGTTGTAAATACAGACAGGGAGCCGGCAGCTCTGAAATAATGCACAGGAAACTGATGCTGAGCTTTTCTTCCCACTGATTTGTAGGGAAAGTGTTTGTCCACTGTGCCATGGGTCTCAGCCGCTCGTCCACCTTGGTCCTGGCTTATCTGATGATCCACGAAAACATGACGCTAGTGGATGCAATTAAGGCCGTCAGTGCCAACAGGAACATCTCGCCTAACGCCGGCTTCCTGGAGCAGCTCAGAGAGCTGGACAAACAGCTGCACTGCCAGGGAACGTCGGGGAGCCGGACTGTCAATGGGTGGACTTGAGATAAAATCATGGATTTCCATGTTGCCAGTATTTGACTTCAGTGTTATTATTGTTTCCTATACTTTATGAAGAGATAAGCCTGTCATTTTGTAAACAAAACCATTAAAAGACCAAAATAAACAATGAATTTGTACTGATAACAAGTTCAGTCTGTCCATAAACTAATAAATAAGAGTCATGGAGGTGCTCCGGACATCTTTTTTTTTTTTTTTACAGCGACCTATATGGCTCTCAAGGTTACATTACTTTTACAACTGCCTTAAAGGCATCCAGAGCAGTTCCTGCACACTGGTAGTGGTCCAGCTGTATTTACTGTCAGAGCAAACAGTAAACAGAACAAGCCATGAACTACACATTCCTGTCAGTTTTTTCACGCCAAAAATACAGAGAAGAACCTGGAAGCTTGAAAAATGGCTTTGTTGGCATTTTCATAATATTTCTGAATAAGGAAATGCATAAAAACAGTATTGTTACACCTCCAGAGTATGCACAGAATCACTAAATGTAAATTGTTGTTGGTTTTCAAGGAAACTCCAGAAGGGAAAAATTTGCATCTATCTCTGATAAATGGGTAAAACCAACCTGCTATCAAAAAGCATTAGTTTTGTGATCAAAAGCTCCAAAATATCTAAAAAGAGTTTGATCTGAAATTTTAATTTATTAAGATACGGCAGTTTCATCCAGCGTAGGTTATTTTTCTCATCGGTGGCACTAAGTCCCTGTGTATGCTCAGTCATGTCTGTAAAATGAATTAACTGTTGGTTTAGTCTCATCAGTGGATTGGTTGTTTAAAATTAAAAAGTGAGGCGACACCAGCATTTAGCTTTAGATTCCCTATATTGGTAGAAATTGTTGTGGCCTGAAGTGACTGAGTGTGGAAGCCTGACAAAGATTTTCTCTCCGTGTTGTGAGTTCACATTACAACTGTAAGCACGGCTATGGTTCAGCAGTTAAAGTTGCCACAACACAAGCTGCCTGGCTTCTGTCATAGTCATCTGAGGAATAAATAGTCCACATTGCTCCTGTCCAGACTCTGCCATCTTCAGCTGTCTCATTCCAGCAGGGCTCAGTCTCTAAACAACACTGATATCCAGTTCAGATGGAAAACCGAGTGAGCTGCACCAATATGCCTCATGTTTACTGAAAGAAAAACAGCCTCACCCAGCTGCCATCTGGGAACATCTAACTTTAGTCTGTTTAGTTTGCCATCATTACATGACCAACACCAAAGAGGAAGATGCAGATATGAGTCCAGAGGAGGAGCCAGAGTATCAGACACCACCCACCTGCGATCTGCTCAGCCTTCTGCTGACGAACAGATGCCCCACCGGAGCTGTCAATGAAGTTTGGCCCAACCTCTACATCGCAAATGCGTGAGTGGCATTCTCACTTTTCATGGCCCCTGCTATAATATGGTGATCTGATTGTGAAACCGTGGCTGCAAACAAGTCTTCCATTTGTCCAACTGATGGGACAAATATAGAATCTGTACATTCGAGTCACCAGAGATGCATTTGCAAACATATGCCCAGAGAAATCACAACAGAGTCAACTCCTTCTATCATGTCTTGTGTTGTTTACAGGGCTACAGCTCAGGATAAAACCCTGTTACTGAGTCTGGGAATAACACATGTAGTGAATGCTGCAGATGGCCCCCAGCACATTGACACGGGGCCATGTTTCTACAAAGGCACCGACATACTGTATCATGGAGTGGAAGCACCAGACTGTAGAGATTTTGACTTGAGCCCATTCTTCAGCGAGACATCTGATTTTATTCATGGTGCCCTGAGTCAGAAAGGTAGGAGTCCATCTGATCCACACAAAACAAAGGGTGAAATAATTCAGTATATCACAGCACAGCCGGCTGAGGGAGAAAAATCATGTGTCATCGTGATGTAAAGTTAAATAAATCTGAGAGTTTATGGCCAGAAACCTTTCTTGAGTTTACATTCATAAAATGCCAGAGTGAGGGAATAAACATCATCCGCTAACGCTGAACTGTCTCAGTTGGGGATTTTGTTGCTATCTTTATAGAAAAAAAAATGTATATTTGAGGTGGCGCCGACTCTCATCTGCAGGGAAGGTGCTCGTTCACTGTGCTCGAGGAATCAGCCGCTCGGCGGCCTTTGTGCTGGCCTTCCTCATGATCAAAGAGAGACTTACCCTGGCCGACGCTGCCGAGGTTGTGAAGAAGCACCGAAGTATTCTTCCGAATGTCGGATTTCTGAACCAACTCCGGCATCTGGACTCCACCTTGGCCCTGCAGAGGAGGACGACATAATATCAACAAGTGCAATGGGAAAGCCTTTTATGGTGTGAATGATTTGGTGCTAAAAGGTCACACCGGCGATCCTTCAAATCATTGAGCTTGTTTTTCTATTAATTTCTACATTTACCTAAAACCAGCAACCTGTAATTCATCACGTCTCCAGTTTACAGTTTCAGGAGATTTAACTTTCCTTTGACAAGTCTGTGCTGTATTGCCTCAATATAATAACATAACTGACAGACATTAATCTACCAAACTCAGAGATCTGTAGCCTTAAATGTTGACCCCTGGTCTGCATCAGATGCACAAACTCACCTCAGGACTTAACTTGAACTTTGCTGTGAGCTCTGATGAACTTGAGACTTGATTCCCAGAAGACCTAATCTGACTTTATGACTTTTGCATCATCACAAATCTGATATACTGATATTAAAGACTTGCATGTTGCTGTGACAGACTTGTGACTTGACTTAGACAGAAATAACTTAAAAAGGTTTGGTTTTTGTAATGTATGGAATTGGAAAACAGTCCAAAATGTATCAATAATGAATATTTGAGGTGGTGAAACAGGCAAAAACAGTGGAATTATCCTTTAGGCGTATGTCTAATACGTTGCAGAATAATTATTGGAAGGCCCATTAAAACAAATGTGGTAGAACTGTCAAAAAACAACACAAAGACAGTGGTTGCCTATAAATAAAAAATGCTCCACTTATTTATTCACATTTCTCAAAATACCAATTCGTAACTGCTGCAATCCAGCTTCGTACAGTTAAAACTGTGATGTCTAAACAGGCTTGATACAAGATGACAAAAATATGCCAGCATGGTTCGCAGCGTGTATACAGATTCAGGTCAGACTTTGAAAAGAGATGAAACGCTGAAGCCATCTTAATAAGAAATGCTCTCCAGAGCTCGCTGGGAGACAGAGAGTGAGAGAGATGCTGTCAAAATAAAAGGAATTGGATATCACAGGTTTAATGATTTCACTGTCAGAATGAATGATGGCAGAGTATGAAGATATGAAGGAAAAATAAAGGAGCCTGATGGTGTGAAAACTCTGTCTGACATGTTAGCAGCTTCATCCAGCCATTCTGCAATACAGTCATCATCACACTCTCACTTTGGGGGCTTGCATTTAGATCACTGAATGGACCGTGCATATCATATAACGCTGAATCAAAGATGTGCCATCCTGTGAAAAACCTCATCTGTCTAACAGTCTGACACATTTCAGTTCTCTTTTGGCCCCAAGAGGCTCCAGAAGATGCAGAACATCCTAAACGTGTGTTGGGAGGCAGCGCCTACATGGTTTCTCCCGGCGTTTGCAGCTATGCAGAAAGCCTAAGAAGGACTAACACAATTTCCAGGAGTTGCTCATACGGCTGAGCAACAGCTCAGAGTGCCCTGTTCATTCTAGTGAATATGGGTATCCTTTGGCGAATGCAAAGTTTGGATAAGCGCAGCTTCCTGCCAGCAGCACAGATTAAAGTTGTGTGTTTAGAAGTGGATGGCGGGGACTTGCTGGGTGGAAGTTTTCCCCACAGGCAGAGATTGTGGCAGCTAAGGTCAGGGGCCCGCCACATCACAGCCCTAAAAATATCCCCTGCATTTGATGCCTGTCACAGAGTGGTTACACAATCTGTGCCCTGACTTGAGCCTGCCAGAATTAAACCTCACCATATTCTGCCTTTAAGGACGGCTTCACAACAAGCTTCTGCAGTGATGAAAAGAAAATGTTCAAGTAGGAAAACCAAAGGCTTCAATCTCTTGGTGAGTGCCACAGAGGATGCATGTGAAAGACAAAAAAAGAAAAAAAGAGAGTAGATTTTAAATGATTGTGGACAGAAAAAGAAAAAGGCAAGTTTGGTATTTCCCTTTAAGCTTATAAATCATGTGTGAAAGGAAGCCGCGGTGAGAAAATGGCTTCTCACAAGTCAAAGTCTGGCACCAAGATAGATGTTACAAAGGCGGCGGAGGAATCCAGTCCAGTGGATGAATATGTCACACCTGGGGGCTATGAGCTGGAGAAAATCCTCAACCGTGGGAGTGTGGCCTACACTCATGTCAACGAGGTCTGGCCTAATGTCTACATCGGGGACGAGTAAGTAAAAAGTATGAAATTATTAAACTGCATAGAAAAAAGGAAGATTAAAACGATATTCACAGCAGCTTCCTGCAGGGAGACAGCAAAGGACAAGCTCGGTCTGAAGAGGCTGGGGATTACACACATCCTGAACGCAGCAGAGGGGACGTGGAATAATGTGGACACTGGAGCCGGTTACTATAGCGACGTGGGGATGGTCTACTATGGCGTGGTGGCAGAGGACGTCCCGTCCTTTGACCTCAGCCAGCATTTCTTCTCTGCTGCGCGGTTCATAGAGGAAACACTGAGCAACCCTCAGAGTAAGACAACACACATTTACGGGGTTTCACCTCATCATACAACAGACTCTGTGGGATCTGATCTCAATGAGCAGGCCTGACGTATTTGCACCACCTGACTGTAAAGAAAACATCATTAGTGGTTTTAACTCGACTTGCCCTTAAATTTTTGCCACAGCTTTTGTGTCGAGGCACGAAAGGGACTTTGGTTTGTAAAGCTCAGAGCAAAGAAAAATAAACTTGAGTAACTTTTTTTATAAATATTCTGATTTCTGAAGATCGTCTACTGACCTCACTTTGACAGTTTTCATAGGAATAGTCAAATACGGTTGCTTTCATGGGGACTTACAGACAAAACCTGTGAAAATGAAACCAGAACTTTTCACTTGGCTTGATGGCCCCAGCTAGAAAAGACTCTGTAATTGAAGGCTGATCCTTAAATTGTCATGAAATGAGAGCTGCGTGACGCTGCAGGTCCCTCACTGTGAGACTTTTCTACAGATAAACTGCTGGTGCACTGCGTGATGGGAAGGAGTAGGTCCGCCACGCTCTTCCTCGCTTACCTCATGATCTGTGAGAACATGACGGTGGTCGACGCCATCGAGCACGTGAAGAAACGGCGGCGGATCATCCCGAACTGGGGCTTCCTGAAGCAGCTGAGGGAGCTGGACATGCACCTGCTGGAGAGGAGAGATTCTACTGAGCCGAGATGACTCCAAGACACAAGTCATTTGAGACAAGTCCAGATCAAGCAACAGCAGGCAACGTCAGGTTCATTAATTTCATTTGGAGACAAGTCAAAGTTAAGTCAGAAGTTACACAATGTCAAGTCTCCAGATCACAAGTCAATTCTGAAAGTTTAGGACGAATTCAAAGACTCGCATCCTTCAAGGTCAAAGTCCAAATACAAAAAAGAAAACAGCAGATCAAAGGCCAGTGTGAGTATTTTCCTCAGGTAACTGGGATTTTAGCAGGTATGGAAAAAAGGGTTGGGAGTAAAGTTCATTTAGAGCAAATGAAGTTTCAGAGCAGTCCAAGTCAAGCTTTTTTTTTTTTTTTTTTAACTCATGCTGTTATGATTTTTACTTTTCTGCAGAAGAAACAGCTGCCTGGATCATCCCTGAATTTGGGCCTCAGGCAAACGTTTCAAAATTAAAGGAGAACAATCAAGTACATGGTCAATCATAATTTATTCTTAGGCTAAAATGTACAGCATTTTTAAGTGACTGACAAAAGGAGAAAGGTCATAAATACAAGAATGTCATTCTGTCCGAGTTTTGTGCACATAGCCAGGTATTTCCCCCCTTTCCTCACCAGCAACTCTGTACAGGTACAAAGGCTACAAAAGAGCAATATAAACAAAAACACAAGTACAAGTTGCGTTTTACATGCAATCCATTAGCTTAGTTTGGTCTATTCACAGGCTCTATTCTTCTACACTTCGGTAAAATATAAATCCAACATTTTATAAAGATAGAAAACAAATCTACAGATGGAATGGAAACGTAGCTTTAAAGGCATTATGTAAAATATCAACTTTGGACTAAATTTATATTTTCTTTATTGTTATTCCTTATAATCATTTAGTTCTTTTAAATTCTGCCACACTTCTGGACATTTTGAAATGTTTTAGAATTTTCAGGGTACAAACACTGAGATATGCTTTGTTATTTTGACAGAAATCAGTCTGCTTTATTAAACAGAAAGCTGCCTCAAGGAGATCTGTTACAAAAGACTTCAGAATTATACATACAAGCAATAAAACCTCTCAAACCGAACAGAAACTGGACTAAGTTTACATTTTTTTACATTATTAGAATTAACAAAATATAGTTTTATCTTTCTCCCTGTGAGGGGAAACCTAATAAAGGCCAGATATCTTTAAAATGGCTTGCTATTAAGCACAACACTTGTACAGTACTACTCAATGCACTGTCACTAACAGAGACTGAAGCATGCTAGTTGTCACTTTACAAAATAAGTACAATAATTTAAATATACAAAGGCATGAGTATAGTACAAACTAATTGTCAGCACTGTTAGACAGGTACACTGAACAGGTTCAAACAGCCACTAACTCCACTTGTAGCAGGCACATTAAATGGCTTCATTTGAGGCTGCTACACAACCACTGATGAAATCTTCTACCTGTGAGCTCTGAACCGGCCTGCTTTAAAGACACATCAGAGACACTAACACTAATTAAATAGATTTTCATCGTAATGATGTAAGGCTTCCCATCTGGAGGAACAAAAATACTTTTTTTTTCTTTTTCTTTTTTTTTTTTTAAACATTAGCTTCAAAGTTTACTCACTGATGAAAATTTTTGCATTCTTTCCAAGTGCTGCTGCTGGTTTTTAAGTAATAAACAATAACAAAAATACACCCAAAAAAAAAGAAAAAGAAAAAAAGAAACAAGGCCAGATCAGTGCATCTTTAAAAAGCAAAATGCACACGAGAAGAACCAGCTCAGTCCTACGGGGAGTTACCGCCTGATGAAAGGCCCTTTCAGGGACTGCTTGGACATGCCTGTGTTCATGTAACCATGGTGACCAGCTGGAGTATACACCATGTTGCCATGTGGTGGAGCCTGCATGGGCTGCTGGGGGTATGGCTGTGTTCCCATCATGCCCATCTGCATAGAGTACTGGGGTGACTGGTTCATATAGGCATGGTTGCCATGGTAGCCACTGTTCATCATGGGCTGGCTCATGCTGTAGCCATTCATGGCATTGAGGGAGGGCATGTTCATGGAGTTGACATTGTATGCTGGCGCCGGCATGATATTCACGCTCATGTTCATGCGTGGCATGGCGGCCAGCGTCCTGGATGGCGCCTGCATGGCCACAGTCTGTGGCGGTCGGGCGTACATCTGCTGCTGGTGGTGCGACAGCGGGGCTGACTTGGAGCGTGCTGAGATGTGAGTCTTGGAGGCCATTTGGGGCTGGATCCGCTGCGAGGGCGAGATGCCCATATTGCGCTGCAGCATCATGGGTGGTGGGGAGCTGAGATTTGGGGGAGGGGTCATGGTGGCCTGCACCTGCGGGTTGGGGACTCGATGTGGGGTCTGAGACAAGGAGACCAGGCTGGAGTGCTGCGATGATAGCGAGGGAGTGTTTGCGTAAGATGTTATGGGGTGTGAGGCCGAGTGGTTGAAAGGCAGCGAGTGAGGATGGTCTATGAATGTGTTGGTGAACTGCTGCAGTTTGGCCAGACTGAGGCCAGACGACTGGGAGTAGTGCCCGCTGCCGTACTCCCCCTGGTGGTTGATCCTCTCGTAGAGGGTGAAGTTCGGGTTGCCAGATTCAGGAATGTCTGCCAGCTGCATGGTGGTGGTGAAATTGGTGGGTATGGCGCACTGTGCCATGGGCTGCTGTTGGCTGTGCTGACTGTGTTGATTGTGAAGACTATGCTGTGGGTGCTGATTGTGCTGACTGAGCTGATTGTGCTGCAGGTGGTGACTGTGGTGGTGACTATGCTGGTTGTGGGGATTGTGTTGACTGTGCTGGTTTAGCTGATTGTGTGGACCGTGCTGATTGTGTTGGCTGTGCTGATTGTGTGGGCCGTGCCTGCTGTGAGAGTTGTGTTGACTGTGTTGGCTGTGCTGTGAGCGCTGGCTGTGCTGACTGTGCTGGCTATGCTGGCTGTTGCTGGGAGGCCTCTCCACCACCACACAGCCCTGTGGCGACTTAACGTTGCAGTGCGGCGGCGAGCTCAGGCTGTTCTGCTGAATCATCCCGCAGCTGCCTGGGTTGACGGCAGCCATTTGCTGGCTTACGGCGCAGCTGCTCTGGGCCAGCCCGCTGGGGGGGATGCTACCATAGGAACAGCTGTTCTGGGTGGGGCCTGCCCCACAGATGCTGCTGCCCATGGTGGAGTCGTAGCTACTTGGGTTCTCGTAGTTCTCCGTGGTGCTCTCAATGCTGCCTAGATCACTGAAGCCACTGTCCACGACCTGCTGTGAGTGATCTGACACGGACGGCACATCCATCATGGGGCTCGTCTCCATGTTGTGTAGCGAGGGCACTGAGATGGCACTGTGTTCGGGGCTGATCTGAGTGTAGCTGCTCTCCAGGATGGAGACAGCCGGGCTGTTAACAGAGCGTACCGACTGGCTGGGATGGGATTGTGCGGAGGAAAGGGGACTGCTGTGGTCTGACTGGGGGCAGTCGTCCATTGAGGTGAGCTGGGGGCTCTGAGCCACATGGGCATAAGTCTGCAGACTTCTGCAGGGCTCCTGGCTCTCCACACAGTCCTGAAAAACAGTCTCTCGCTCAGTCTCCTGCGTCAGGGACTGGACAGCTTGGGCTGTCTCTGAGTCAATCTCTGTGCAGATTGGGGGATCCTCCCTCAGCACAGGACTGAGTGTTTGCCTCTCTGCAGGCTGAGCAGGAGGGTGATCCAGACAAGGGCTGGGCGTGCTCTCTTCCTCTGACTCAGAGTCTACAGGGTTGTCAGAGTCAATGGCTGCTACTGAAGCGGCTGCTACTGCTTCAGGTGGTGGTGTTTCCACTGTTGCGTCTGTCACTGCCTTCTGGATGCTTTCTGCAACAGTAGCTGGCTCCTCACCACTACATGGTACTGTAGAAACCTGCTGACTCAGCTCAGAGTCATTGTCTTCTTTTGGGTCTAAAAAATGTGGGGTACATTCGGGTATTTCTTTCGAACTCTGCTCCAACTCTGCTTTGCTGCTCTCAGGTTCTGCTGTCTTGCTGTGACTGTCATCTTCATCATCTGCATCCTGGTCCTCAATCTGAGTTCTTTGCTCATCCTCCTCCTCATCTTCCTCATTGTCATTCTCTAGTGACACAGCAACCTCTGTGCTATGTTCCACATCTTTGGCTGGGAACTCCTGCTCATGTTCACTCTCTTGCTGGTCATCTTCGGGTAGGTCTGGGGAATCACCTTGGTCCTCAGCCCTGGGGGAGAAGGTGCCATGAGAGCCAGCAGGTGAGCAGACTGGAGAGGCTACCGGTGATCCTTCAGGGGAGCTAGACTTTTGGGAGCCATGATCAGCGGGACTTGGGGGCTCGGAGGGGAGCCTCTCTAGTGTTACATCTGGACTAGCCAGGCCTCTGCCTGCTTTGCTGCCCTCGTCTGCACTCACAATGTCCTGGTCGGGCTCATCCTTTGTTTCTTCAGTCTGAATATGGTGCTGCTCTGCTTCCATGGGGGTTTCAGGGGGTGTGTAAAGGTTGAGCTTGAAGCCCATCTTTCGTTCATTCTTTAGCCTCCATTTAGGAGGGCCACGTTTCACTCCTTTGGGCCAGCCTTTCTTCCGTTTCACTGGACGGGGTCTGTCGGGTCTCTTAGAGAGAACATCAGCTCCTACAGATAAAAAAATAACATTAAGAAAACATTTTACTGTTTTACCAGACAGACAGAACAATGTGCTATGAAACAATTTCATGAGAAATAATCTAATACAATAACAATAATCAAGATGTAACATAATAATGAGTATTTTTTTTGACACTCATGATGCAAATACCATCATTCCAGTGTTCAAGATTGTCTTTCTGTGCATTTTTCTCCAGCCTTGGGCGACCTCTCCGCCGCTTCAATGGTATAATCGGTTGTTTGTCCTCCTGTTCCTCCTCCTCCTCTTCCTCCATCTCGCCCACTCTGCAGGTGCGCTCCAGCAGGGGCATAGGACGCTCATCCTCCGAGTTGTCGAAGGGCTCGTTCAGCACCTCAGTCGTCTCAGAGATGGTTTCTGTTGTTACACTGCTGTTTATTCTCTTTCTTTTACGCCCTCTCTTCTTCAGCACAATAGTTCTCTGAAAACAGAAACACAAGACCAGCAAGTGAAAATGGAAGAGAGCCCGATGAAAGCAGTTTTGCAGACTGAAAAACTAGGGCACTAGGGGGATGACTTCCATGAGGATAGAGCAAAAATTCATTCAGGTTTTTGTGCTAAATGTAAAATGTCAAAACCACACTGCAGGACTAAATGTTTGAGCAATGCAACTTAGAGTGGAAAACCACACATGAGACAGGCAGAGTAAGAAAAACCACAGTCTATATTTTACATTCTCCAGTTGTTTCCCACCAGCTGCCTGAAAATTCAACTGCTCTTCACTCCGAAATCTTTCAGAGGATGAGTGTGAAATCAATACTGTAACTAATGCACTAAATAAACTCCGACAGCCACTGTCATTCTTTTCTGGTTTCCATACTGTTTTTACTGGCAGGGTAAAAAACATCATGCAGCTAGATGTAATATTAACTCCAGCACAAGGGGGCAGTGCCATATAGACAGAACAGATGTGAAAAGCACAGAGGAGGGCAGTAAATTAACCATGACCACTGACAATAGTACAAGGTTTAGCCTGCACAGTCTTGACACCAGCAGTGAAAACACAATCTATTATCTACAGCTGCAGGCACACAGGGAGGCTGCAGATGACACGAGGAAGCCACTGAACCCTCCAATGAATTCATGAATATTTATCCAACCTCTCCATCTCACCAGAGTACACAACATGGTGGCAAACGAAGAAAAATATCTAATCATGCACATTAAATTCCACTTTGTCATCAAATAAAATTCCACATAATCAAGCAAATACTAGATAGGAGACACTAGGTGGAAAAAAAAGCTGAGCTGTGGTGATGCAAAAGAATCATGATTCACACTAACAAACAACGAAAGTCACCTTTCTCTTGGCTGCAAGCGTCACATGGGCTTTTGTCAGGATGGGTGGTGAGCCATCAGAGTCATCGTCATCATCATTGTCATCATCGGCTTCATCATCACTAACTTCCTCCAACTGCTGGATGCGCCTGGTCCAGGGCGGTGCAGGGCGGCGCTCATAGGTCCTGTAGGGAACCTTGCAGTGGACCTTTGTGAGAGGTTGTCTGCTACCATGAGTCATCATGTAGCCCTCCCTCTCCTCCTTCTCCCAGCAACTGGCCTGCTCCTTCAGCCGCTCAGCCTGGTAATTAAACAGACAAGACGCATTATCTCCAGGAAAGGCATATGCACGACTCCTACATCTTAGCAATGAGGCTAATAGGAAAACAAGAGATTGGAATTAACATCATGACAAATGAATCACTGCAGATCTCTCCTGATAATAAGAGCAGCATGCTGATTGGATGTATGCCTGTCATGGAGGAAACATTTCTGTTAAGTAACCGTGGAAAGATTGCATTTCATGGGATATTCAGCACTATCAATTATGTAGGGAACTGATTTAGTGCAATTTTGCACAACATTAGATGCCTGCTGACAGTGAGAATGCCTTTCCCATTCATGTCCTCTATTTGAACTCTTCAGCTAATCAAACAAACATTCATTAACAGCATTGCAGGCATGTGCAACCAAACAACTAGCGTCTGCTGATTGAACAGGGATACATACATCCATCTCTGCTTCCCTCTCCTCCTCAGAGAGCACAGTGTTGAGATTCGTGGAAGGTGTCCAGTGCAGGGCGTCAGGGTCCACCTCATTCTGACGTGGGTTAGCCCTAAGCCTCTCCATGTGCTTCTGAATCAATCGCTCTCTTCTTATCAACACAATCCTAGGTCACAAAGAGAAAAACCCTTGAGTTCATGTCAACGAGCGAGTGAGCCAGGGTAGAGAGGAGGTGATGTGTGGTTAAATATGAGCACAAAGACGAGCTCTTTGGGATGGCAGGTGCACCATGTCCTTGGGGGTGCTTAACCTGACTTACTTCTGTCAATATTCAGCGGCATTAATGGATACGCTGTTAAAAATACCCACTGGCCTGGATAAGTCAGACAGCACACAGAAGTGGCAGCATAGGCTGAAGGAGACTGCGGCTTGGAAACTGACCTGCCATCCTGTCTGTCAATCATGCCGAGCTGCTGGAGAGTATCGGCGATGTCATGCGGACACATCCCAGTGGCCCTGCTTATTCCTTTAACACTGATGTGTTTATCTGGGTGCTTATAAAGGTACTCCAGTATGACACTTTTCCAATATGCCAGGTAGGATAAGCGACCCAGATCTGACAGTGGCTTCTCCGGGGACCCGGCTTGCCCTTCTTGTCTGGTGAGAAGGTAACCTAAAAAGACACGGTTCAAACAAAAACAAAATGCTATAGTCAAGCTGGAGGTGTTGGCTGTGTTATTTCAGACTGCAACCATACCCCCCCATCTATTCCTTATGGGTTGCATGTAAGGATGTGACACTGAACTCCGTTTAGGTTTTCACCTTCAAATATTATAAAGGTAGGCGAGGCAATCAGTTTTCCTCTCCTTCAACCTTTATCAGAAGCTATGGTACATGCTGGCAAGGGCAACAAAACCGGTTGAA
The DNA here is from genome assembly GCA_034769265.1 of Remorina albescens. Classification (NCBI taxonomy): domain Eukaryota; kingdom Metazoa; phylum Chordata; class Actinopteri; order Carangiformes; family Echeneidae; genus Remorina; species Remorina albescens. The sequence goes on from CM068480.1 coordinate 6,801,944, forward strand.
AGAGGGGAGTAAAAAGGAAACAAAGCGACGGAGCAAAGCAGAGAAGCAGCTGGATGTCATTGCTCACAAGAGACTGCACTTAGGAGAGATAACGAACAAGGAAAAAAACCTAATACTAATATGTATCTGTATGTAATTAGTTTTATAACAGCCCTGTCAAGGGTCATCCATTATGAGCGGCATGAAATTAATTAATGCCTTTTAATGTGCACCCACTACCGAGAACCAAACAAGCAAATCTAATCACCAAACAGTGAACACATAATATTTCAGTAATCATAACAATATTCATTACTAAAGCTAAGAAGAAAAGACAGTGATAAACACTTAGCAATGAATATTCAAATTAATTAATTGAAAAATTTAATCGCGTAATTTTAGAAAAATATTATCACTTATAACAAAACAAAATAGCTTCTCTGAGTCCTTTGAATTATGATTTGAAAAGGAACATTTTTTACACAGACACCCACTAATGCTCAGCTCTCAGAGCTACCTGAGACAAAGTGTTCCTCTAATACAGTCCAATATAACAGAAAATCTTAATCTAAACAACTTCCAGCTCCAAAGCTACATTTTCCAATAAAGCCTTCAAAGAGATCAGAACTCAGCTGTGTTCAATCTCCCTTAATCCCTGTCTTTGTTATCAGCACACTCTCAATATCACAGATCCTCTCGCATCTCTATGTCTCAATGGCTCCCAAAGTGAACAGGAAATCAAATGCTCCATTACCGCCTGCCCACCCGGCACTCACTCCTCTTTACTCTCTTCATCACACACAAACCTGTCAGAGAAACAACTCTTGAAAATAATAAAACGTCTATAATGACAAAAAAGAAAAGAAAACTGCCTGCCTAAACACAGAAATCCACTCAAGGCAGCAACTGTTTTCATCAGTGGACTGCAAGGCTTTAAATATTGTATCTGTTGCATTTGCTGGACTAATACATAAAAGCAGCATCTACACTACGAGTCAAGGAGAGAATAGGTGGCATTTTTTGTTGAAAAAGCTCTTCAAGCAAAGCTTTGGTGAAACACTATTGGCCATCAAATGATGTATGCAGCCAGAATGTAATTCTCACTCCTAATCTTCCGTGATTGCCTAAACACTGAACATGAATGCTCTTGATTAGGCCACTTCAAAGCCTTAACCAAATAACAGCACCTTGCCACAAGCAACAAATTCCCCCCTTAATCTGAAATTGTTTGTAAAGACCAATGAGAGAAAAAAAGACTCAGTCCAGCGGTCTAAAAAAAGCATTAAGGAACTTACTGAAATCAATAAGGAACCTTCCAAATCCTTGCCTTTGGTACTGAGGCATGATCATTATGCAGGAGACATTGTACTTCTGCTGGCAAAGCTTTTCCTGAGGGAAGGAGAAACAGATCAAGTATGTCAGAGCTCTGCTGAAGCTGGCAATTTACTGCACCTGCCATTGTCCTTGTCTAAATCTGTGCATGTGTGCGCGCGCGCACACACACACACACACACACACACACACAAGCAGTAACACTCTATCCTGAATTACAGCTACAACAAATAAAAACTATGCTTTTGTTGGTTAGTCACTCTGCCTATTCTTTGATTAACTGTTTTTTAAAGTGCAGAATATTTGTGGAAAATGTGCATCACAGTTTTGACAGAACGTATAAATCTCATTTTAACATTGCTTTTGGTTCCAAAACCTAAAGACAGTCAATTTAAAATGATGTGAGACAGACCAAAACAGCTAATGTTCACATTTTAGTGGCTGGAATCCGTAAATGTTTGGAATTTTTCTATGACTACCTAATTAGATGACCCATAATTTAAGTATGACTAAATCAAACCCGATCCAGGCTCCCAAAATGGACAGGTTTCTCTGTATCAGCATCACCATTTAAAAATGATGTGCGGTATTCCTTCATTTCCCATGTAATCACTCTGTAATTCTTACCTTGGAGAAATAGCCCACAAGATGACAGCCTTTCTCATCATTCTTTGTAAGTATGTAGAAAAGGAAAGGCTCCACATCATAATACAAGGTCTTGTGATCCAGGAAAAGCTTGGCTAACAGGCAGAGGTTTTGGCAGAATAGTTTGCTGACATTTCCATCAACCTAAACACAGAATAAAAAGAGCAAGAGGACACTGTTCAAACAGTTCCAATTTTTTCCCTCCTCCTCCCAGAACCCATTCAGTGGAATCTTATGCAGCATACAGTTATTGCTTTATTGCTGTAAAGGGAGGCTGACCTCAAATACAGAAAGGTCGTCCTTTCTGTAGATTTCATTGGCTGGTGGGTGGAACCAGCCGCACTTCTTTGTGTGCCTCTGGAGAATGTTTTGGCTTCTCATGTACTTCAGACAGAACTCACACAGATAAAGCTTTTGTAATCTGGTGAAAACAAAAGGGAGAGCTACAGTTTGTAGTTCAGCACAAAGTTTTTTAGAAAGGATACCGAAATGAAATACAGCTCCAGGAACAAAGACGGTGGCACTAATTGCCAAGTAAAATCAGCATTACCTTGAGTATTCAGGTGGGTAAGGCGACGAGTACCAGGTCTGAATCTCATACTTCCCAAATTCGATAACGGCAGGGCATCGCAAAGAGTCTGTGCTCAACAAGGATCCAGTTCTCTGCAAAAAGGTTTCACAAAGCCAAATAGATGGACCACAGTAATTCAATATTAGTGTCTCTTATCACTGGTCCATATAGCTACAATACAGACGGTGGTTAAGTTCTCATGTGAAAATGAAAGATAATATAGATACAAGCTAAATCTGTCACTTGTCTTAACTTCTAGTCATCCTACTCATCTATTCAACCTATAGTAAACAGTGCCTTTTTTAGGGTTTCATCTCTTGCTCTTAATGAAAATTTGAAATATGCCCTTGCAACATACTCACCTGCGCAGCCAGTTCCTGGACCTGTGTGAACGTCTCAATGTCCTCCTCTGTGACATGGTCTCTCGACATGGCCGCAAAGTCCATTTGGGCCTCCTGCTTCACACGCAGCTCCCCGTTGTGGCCTGTTACAGGCACAATAACACAACGCCAACACATCAGATAGCACATCAGCACCGGCATGTTTGAAGTCGCAGTTGAATAATCTCATAAATGCATTCTATGCAAATGTGTTTATACTGTGTGTGCTGCTGCTGAGCCTGTTTGAGGCCATGTCTCTGAGGAATTTCATAATGTATCATCTTTGCATGTTTTTATGAAAATCCCTAATGTAATGAAGTGAAACTAAATCACTCTAATTGCGTAACCGCTTTCATGTGCTTAGTCATCCACCAAGACAGTTTCCCATGAATTAAGAAGCAGATGCAGTGAAGAGAGCGAGTGTCGACATGAAAAGCAACTGATGTTGGAAAGCAGGCAGTAATTTTATGAAAGACATCAACACTATGACTTAACCACCAAAACAAAAACCCATTACAAGTGGAAGTGATGTGTCATTAACATATTTATGGAAATGTGCTGCTAGGGTAAGTAGTGTTTATGCAGTATACCGTTTAGAACTGCATGAAACATATATCCAATTGTTTTTCCTAAGTGTTATTTTTAGATTTTTTTTAAACTCTTGACTTCATTTCTGAAGACAGTGAAATGCAAGGGTTACTGCATTTTTGGCTATAATCATCAGGTCAGCTTGGGTGGGTGACGCACTGGGTTGTATGTGTCTAAAGTCCGCTGGAAGTGAGGTTGAGTGGACACAGTGATTTCGAGAGTGAGGGTGGGATGAGGGAGAGCGTTGATGTGACTACAGCCTCTTCTAGGTAGTGATCACGATGTGTGCACTACTGCAAAGGGTCAAGAACAGAGCAAGGAGCAACATGAGGGAGTTAGTGGGCCATGCACTATGACAAAAGCCAATGTGCGAGAGGATGGAAGCCACGTATAGTCCGCAGGCAAGTCAAAACGCAACGAAACTGGGTTAAGAAACTAAAAGAATTCAAATTAGGCAGAGGATTAGTAGTCTGTTAGAATGTTGAGGGTGTCTTCTCAAAGAAAAGATTAGCTCTAGTCTGGAAAAAAAATACATAACTGCGAGTGTTAAGCTTTAAAAAGAAAGATTAAAAAAAGCAAAAAAAAAAAAAAACAGAAGAAACTTAAAGGTGTGGAGACGCAGGTCTTGGCTGGAGTTGCGAGCCTTGCTTACCATGATAATTCTCAGGCTTAATTCTTCCGTCTGTCAAGTCTCCCTTTCCTGGTGAGAGGGCTCCCTTCTGAGGGCTCACTTTATACCTCAGCCTGCCTAGTGTCCTGTGCTTTTTAAGGAAGGGGTTACGTTTGAAACGATTGACTATCTTAAATGGGTGTCCTCTGGGTCGGCCCGGCCCAGCAGAGGTGGAGTGTAACCTATTTTTAGTAAACTCATTTTTTCCAAGGTGCTGGGGCCCCGTTTTGGACACATGAGGTGAATCCTGCTTATGATGCATGCGCTTAGGTGGCGCATAGCAAGGTAGCCTCTTTTTCCGCGATTGTCCCTGAGTGGTATAAATGTGAGAGAGTCCATCAAATAGTCCCTTAAGTTGACTGCTATTGCAGAGACTACTCAGGGAAGGAACACTAGACTGGCTGGAAGAGCTCTGGGGCGAGTTAGCAGAGGTGGAGCTGCTGGACACCTGCGAAGGGGGGCTAAGTCCCGGCAACGTAGGAGCGGAAGGAAGTGCAGAGGACGAGGTGGTTATCTTTTGAGTGGCATCAACAGCAAAGGCAAACGGTTCTGGTAGCTTGGACAGTTTGGGCTGACCCTTGTCTCTAGAGCTTAGCTGATTGGCAGGCAACTCTACAGTTAAAGCTCGCGAGCGACGGCCCACGGGGGAAGGGGTAAAGAATTTGGAAAGCCCATCGATAAGCCCTTTGGTTTTCTTGTTAACGGTGAGTGTAGCTGGGGTGGAGGTGGGCGTGAGGGGGAGAGTGGTGGTGGGGGTGGAAGTGGTGAATTGGGTGGCGTCGACCGCACAACAGGGGTCTGCAACAGCCAATCTGTCTCTGGCGTCCTTCACAGATGCAGCATGACCAGATGAAGGTGTGGAACAGACGGTAATCTTTTGACCCCTACCAGGTGACCCCCTTCCTCCAAGTGCTACCATGCAGCCGTCACCACTGGTTACACATCTGCAAAGACATGAACAATAAACTGTTGTAAAACATTGCATCCAAAACTTCACTTAACTGAATGTGAATGTAGTTTTGAGGTATTTTACTAGATTAGTTGCTATTGTGTTTATTATTTTTTTTCTTGAGTAGTACATTTGTGCAAGGCATTTACCTAACACACACGGTTACTACTTGGCTGGCTAATTGAAAATTTGGTTCATTACTCCTGGAGTCAATACACACCAAAATATTTAAAGTGTAAGAGAAGATTTCCTTGTTTTTACTAATTGTTTGTGTATTCCCTGTAAAATATAATTCCAGTTTACTACAGCATGGGTCTTATTTTGGTAGTTTTTTTGTGATGATTAAAGTCATGCTGAGATCTGAAAACACACATCAATGTGCAGAAAGGGTCAAAGCTAAACCTCAAAGCCAGCTTGTAAACTGTGATTAATGTTTAGGTAATAATTTCATTGTTAGGCTAACCTGGGGGTTGGTTTTGAGAAATCGTATTTCTGGTCCCATTGAACTTCTTTTCAGCAGAGCTACTGTGTTCTCAGATCTTAGGAATTAACTGAGTCAGCACTGTGTTCAACCGGAGTTTCACTTTCACAGCTTATTGCACACTCACATTCTTTGTTTGAGCTTATTTCTGGGCCTTCCGATTGGCTTTGCATATCGACGTTTGATCTGATCAGCTTTCTTGTGCAGCAGTTTCTTCCCATTCTCCTTTGGCCTGCAGACTTGGCAGACCCAGGTTCCTGGAGGATGTCCAAACACAGAGAGTACCGATTGGGTTGGTTCATCAATTCAGAGGACATACAGTACATTCATTTGAAACACCTTGTTTAATACCAAGAACTGGTGAGAATCCAACCAGCTCACAATGACAATCAATTACTCAGCGCAAAGCGAAAATCCATAAGCAAAACATTGGGCCAATTCTCTGTCCAGAGAAAAAGACTTAATTTCAGCTTGTTGAGCAAAGCTATCTGACTTGTATGAATGTCCTGCCAAATGTCCTACTACAGTACGTGCACCATCATTACATCATCACTATAGGGTCAGTATTGTAATCCAGAGATAGCAAATCTCCCTGGGTATGCTAGAATAATTTGATATGCCTGCAAAGCTCCTAATAAGGCACCACTGCCTCTCTGTGTGCTGAGTGACAGCCCCAAACGGCCGTCTGTGAAGAAAAGGCTTTGAAATGACAGCAGAGAGGGAAACAGAGAAGCCAGACAGTGTAAACTCCTCACCTTTTGGCATTCTTGAAAGTGGCGGGTCGCAGCATTCCATGTGGAAGCCCCGATCACATGAATCGCAGAATAGCATCTCATCCTGAAAGTGAACAGCAGGCATGTGTAAGGGATGTCCCTGCTGCATACATGTAACATCCTCCCATCATTTAAAGTCTTTTAGAAAAATAAGCCCAATTGAGCAAAAGGGAGGCTTTACAGATGTGAGGAAAAACCAACAAATCCTCAGGGCCGCACAAAATGGGATCTACCTCGAAAGCAAGTCAACAGCACTGAAAATTGTGCGTGTTAAATGTATGTAACAATATACTTACAGCATTTTTCCCCTGTATTCGACAAGAGCTGCAGGTTTTGCATTCAATACACTGCCATCTTAATCTCTTCACATTGGAGGTTAATTCGGGGGAAAACTTCAGACATGATGGATGCCCTTCAGAAACAATCAAAAATGCATTTTAGCATGATGTATTTTTACCAACACTGCCTGTGTCACAGGGCTACAGACAATGCTTTCCATATATTCACACACTAAGGTTAAATATTAACATATTAAATCATCAAAAAAAAAAACAATTGTGGGCCTGTCTGTCCGCAACACTCCCCTCCCCACCACAAGATGTGTCTAAAAACAGTATGATCAAACATCTGAGCCACTAATTACAGATAATTTGATCTTAATGAGGCAGAAACAGTAGCAGCACTCATTTTAATGGAGGCCGATCCATGAAAGTCATGTAAAAGCTTGCCTTCTCCCTCACCCTGCTCCCTCTCATGGTTGTAAAACAGCTGTTTTACAGTGAGAGCACAATTTGTGTACACTACGAGCAGTTAATGAAAACCACCTCGACGCTACTTAGTCAAATTTGAGCTATAAAAATGTCACCAGGAGAACAATTCCTTACGGCATTTAAAATAATTGTTCAAACATAAATGACTCTTTGGCAGAGGTAACTTTATGGGGGGTTAGCAGTTTTGCCTGGAACAAAGGAACAGTAAAGGAAATGCCACCAATCTGCAGCGGGTGAAAGGGTTGATCTTTGATCCGTTGTGCCTGGTGTGTGGTATAAGGAGAATCTGAATTGAGCAAAAATGATTTCAGATTCTAATGGCCACTTATGGAGCATCTGCCCTTTTTTAGCCCACTGAGGGTTGCAAGCAATTTGGATCCCTTAAGCTTCTCAATTTTAACATTGTTCTTCCAATAAAAAGGCAAGGGAAAAATGAGCAGAAGTAATCTGATATCTGCTGGTACCAGAGTTGGGTGACATAATCATATATTCTTTATTGTTTAATGACAGGAAATATAGGAGTTTGTCAAATAGCACAGATTTGTCTCTAACCCTCATGCTAAAGTAGACAATAGAGCAAATCAATGAGGAGTTCTTCATGGAAATATTGAATTTGTAAGATTTGCTCATCAGTGTGATTAAGTGTGATTGCATTTTCAAAAAAACAAACAAATATCTGGCCAAAAGAATTTCCCTTAAGACTCACTATATAATAATCAAACAGTAGAGGGAAAAAAAACATAAATGTAGTTATAATGAAAAACTTTTCATCTAAAGATTATTTTGACTACATTTTCCACCCCCAGGCACAGTATTGCTTTTAAACCGTGCTAAGACACTAACAGTCCAGTCTGCTGCATGTTATGGCTAGTGAGAACATCCAATAACTGAAGTGTTACACAAGACGACTTACCACTGCTCCCACAGTCTGCACAGGACAGCAGCTCTTCTGGCCGCTTGTCCCGATTTGACTCTTTCGTTCCAAGACAGAAACTGCATATTGGGATGGGGTCAACCCGGAGCTGGGTGGGAACACAAACAGAGACAAACTGTTTAAAAAATACAAGTAGGCACAGGCTGTGTTTGTTTTCAGACATTTTATCTTGTCAGGATTTTTTGAGATCACTGTAGACATATTGCTGGTTAAAGCAAGAAGATAAAACCAGTGTGTGAATTTAAAGAAACAGTCATGGAAATATGAACTGGAAGCATAAACTCATAGAATAATAATAAAGAAAAAAAAAGGAGTTGAGTTCTCACAGACCAAAAATGAATAATAAATGAATCTCATCCTCAGAGATATACTGCGTTTGAGATCCACCTCCTTTATCCATTACATCTGAATGGGTAAGTGATCTTAGTAATCATAGTTTAAGGACTTAATCCAATTCTTAAAGCTTGCACTCCAGTCTGAAAGGATTAACCAGCATGTAATCAAATTACCTCAATAATAACACATGCTCTCACATTGCTCACATTGCTTTTCACTGCCATGATCCACTGTAAATGTTGCAAGTCTCAGAACAAACACTCATTTAAGGGCTTGTGGAAAAGTTCAGAAGAAGTAAAATATGAGCTCAAGGTTTAAGAGGATTTCCTCATTGATCATTCAGAATGAAGAGGGGCTGTCTATGCAGAGGAAACTGGGAGAGAGACTTAGTGTCATCTCTTCATACAGCTGCCAGTCAAAACCTAACCAGAAATCATGACCAGGCTTAACTCTTGACTAGCAAATCACAGCTTTCATGAGTTGTCCCTTTAAGTCTTAGCTCATATACTAAAGCCTCTAGATGAGTATCAAACAAGCTGCTGCATCCTTTCCTGTTTAACAGGAAAACCTTAATGGAAAATAACATTCACAGGGTATGACCCTAAATAAGCCACCTCATCACCAGTTCACACACTAAAGCCTCATCAATTGACTAGAGCTTTGAAAGGCACTCAGGGGATGTCCATGATCACTTCCTGGTTTCTATGATGCAGCTCATCATCACAACCTCACCCAGGTTTTTGCCCTGCAAATATCTACTGATCCTTACCTCCTCCTAACCAACAGTTCAACTAAAAGGAAACTTGTTTTTTCATCCATCAACAAAACACAAGACAGGAAACATCCTTGCATCCTTTCAACTTGTCACACTGTCCAAATGAACCCCCTGGGGAAAAGCAACAAGGATATAGTGTCAATTTGGTCATTGTTCCTTGCTGTTGTATCAATTAGCTGTTTTGGTGAGGGGAAGCAGTTTACCGCCACATCAATGATTACTCTATTTTCCAACCTGCCAAGTCAATATTTGAAAGCAGGCACTAGGACTAGGAGCTGACTGCTGCTCACACAGCTGTTATTATGGACAGAAATGCACCAAAATGCCACTGTGAAAAGAGGCTACACATCAAGGATAAAATACTATGGCTCAGATGTATTTAGGGATATCCACACTGTGTGAAGTTAAAGAAGAATATCAGAATACATTTTGCTTCGATGTAAGCTAGTCAAAGTTGCAACTGAATGATGTTGAATAGACTTGATATATCATCAAATTCCACATGGACATAACAGCATAAAATTAATTACCATGCATTTAGAGGATCAAGAGTTTAGATCGTTCATCAAGCTAAGATGTCAAAACTGGTTTCAGTTTCTTCAATGAGATGACTTCAGTCTTTTGTTTCACTATAAGATGGACTAAATTTGGAATTTTCATTTAAAGATAAGATCATGAAGACTTTGAACTTGTAATAGGTGTTTTCCATTAGTTACAAACATTTTAAATACTTAACAAAAACACTTTTCAATTATGAAAATAATAGCAAGTGATAGCCTTACATATAAACCCAATGCTTTATTAATTGGATTGCCCAAAGTCTGTTGATTAAAGATTCTGAAAAGTTTCAATTACATTCAGAAAGAGAAATATTAATGTTTACCTTTGATCATAAGCCACTCTATGCTATCACTGCTTCCTTCATGATTATGTACAAAAAGAACACAAGCATAATTTATGTTTTTTTATGTGGCAAACTAAATTCACTGGGTACATTGTGTTCATATGAGTAAAAAAATGTTGGGTTTCTCTACAAAACAGTTATAGATACAAGTGAGAAAATTCATGTAAAGAGCCTGAAATGAATAAGACATCAGTGCTAATGTTCAGCCTGTGCATATTGCTGATGAAATGCTCAGAGCTGATAGGCAAGTGTAGGTTCTGACTCCATAACATAGTCTCCGATGACTGAGTTATGAAGTCAAATCCAGGAAGAGGAGAATTAATTTTCATCATATTCTTAGCCCTGGTGATTAAAACCACTAGCAATTTGCAATTTGCATAGCAGAAAAATGAGAAAAATAGAGAAACAAACACAGCTGAAGAGATGCTGATGATTTACTTGGGGATTCTAAATTAAGTACATTACAGGAAATTATGCTGCTTCAAAAGAGCAGGCTGTCCTGAGTGAGGGGGTGGGGTCCTATTAGAACACTGCTGGTAGAGAGAGAGAGCTCAAGTGATTGCATAACACAGCAGGCAAAAAAACCTCTCATTCCTTGCCTTTGTTCCTGCCAGTCTCTTCAGAATCTAATAAACTCTAAACCAAGACTGCTCTTTTTTTTAAGTCAAAGTATCTCTTATTCTTAACACACAGACACACACACACACTCAATGTGCTTCAACAACTGAACAGGCAGAGATGTCTCATCCTTTGAAGTGAATGGTAAACCTGGACTGGGCTAGGTGATGTCATCAGGCCGGGAGCAATAGGTTGAAATGTTCCAAATGGAAAACAGCAGGCCTTCCTCAGCTATGAGAACCATCGCAGGACATTGTGTCTCTAAACAGTTCTCAGTTTCACTTTTGGCCAGACCACAGACACTGTCACAGTTGTGGCTGCAGTATCAAGGTGTCGCGTCCTGATTATTCACTGTGAAACTGGTGGGGAGCAGGGTGACATCTCTACAGCTTGATGCTGCTCACCACTTCAGCTGCAAAACATGTGCATAGACTATTAAACCACACTTCACCTTGATAAGCCTCCACACACACTATCTGCCTAAAAGCCTTCAATGCACGCTATCTACATGACTGCATGATGCACTTTAATGCCACGCAATGAAAACTATTTTCCATGACACACTTCTCTTTGCTGTCATTTAACACATATTTATCTACATGTGCATCATAGCTAAGCATGAGTAATAAAGAGAAAATCTCTGTAAAATATGAACCACCTCCCTGAGGTGCAGTGGAAACAATGCAACCTGGAAGTTTGTTTATATGATTTTATTTCCTCTCTGGGGCATCTCAGTTAGCACAAAGGTCATAACAGCTGCATGTAGTCTGATAATGTCCTGTCCTACCACACTTCAGCTCCCAGCTCTCAGTCCTTTTTGTGAAGACTAGTTTATGCTCCTGTCCTTGCAAATTACCAGTGAAATGTCCCAATTCTGTTCACCAGTGCTTTGCAACTCACAAGACAGCCAGCCACATCCCTTAAGGTCATTAGGCTAGAGTTACATAACCTGTGGGAAGCCTACAGCAGACTGGCCACCACACACTGTCAGCATGACTTTCTGATTATCCAAGCTCTCTTATTATGGAGACCAACAGAAACACAGCCCCAAACTCTGGATGGGATTGCTTCTGCTCTGCCAAGTTATTAAGACCACAGTCGTAACTGTCCTATCAAGAAAATTCCTCAGTGGTGGCCTTCACTTTTGCCTTTCCTCCTTAGAAGTGATATCATGGAAATATCAATATTGAAGTTCCATGTCCTTAGTTCTTGTAAAACAAATCTTTCGTATGTGTTAAGGCTAGAATGGTTAGAAGGTGGAGGGTCTGTTATGGTTGGAAGTTTACTGCTGTGGTCATTTTGGACTCCCTTTGGTGTAACAGCCACATAAGACACTGCAAAGGTCAGTGCGACATGGGAATCAGCATTAGAAAAAAGATGGACAAGGCAGAAGCCAAGGCGGGTGTACCTGGTCTCGCTCATGGGGGAGGAGTGTCACTGATGACAGGACCAATGGGGAAGTAGTTGGACACCTGGAGCCCCTTCCATCCACACTGCCATGGCTGAGCTTGTACCGCGGGCCATTTTTTAACAACCTGCCGTTGTTAACCGACCGCTTGGCCGCCAGTCGTAACCTCTGCCGGAAAGCAGAGTTATCAACAATTATTGAGAGATCATCCTGGTTCCTCAGATACCTCTCAATGTTTTTTAGTGAGGAGCCATGGGTATCATCCAGGCCCTCAATGGCCCTCTTAAGTATTTTATTCCAATCGATATGGCGCAGATCGCTTGAATTCCATATAGATTCCTTTGATGGCACAGACACGTTTGCAGGTGGGATTGATCCAACTCTCCCGGGATTTCCTGGGTCCTTGTAGGAGGCGCTCCCTTTATTTGTAACCTTGAGAATAGAGCCATCATGAACACTTAATTCCAACTGCTCAAGGACGGTCTTCTTGTCCAGTCCATGTGATGTGGCCACCGCATGACAGATTCTCTCCTCTGAGGGCCTCTGCTTTTGCCTTTTGATTTTCTGTATTGCTTCAAGAATCCACTCCGTGTACAGAGGGTTTGCAAGTTTTACCATGGTTGAACAATTAGAAACACAAAAATGTAATCCATACAGATTCCCCCTTTCTGAACACTGTGTACATCCACATCGTTATTAAGGTTGAAAAGTTATGTTCCACACCAGCATCCACATAATTCTTTTCATTCCTGGGTATCTGACATTGAACTTGGGAAAAAGTTGGCACTAGTAAATTCCACAGTGGTAGTAACCTGCTGACCTGGAGCTTTATTTATTCAATCCCAGATCAAACCTAGAAGGAAAGAGAAGAAAACAAAATTGGTTATTTTGAAGTAGCAAACTCTTGCAATAATTTCTTCTCCGCAAACTAGGTTTGAGCATATTTGATGGATATAAAGACTAAAGCCAGAGGAATGCAAGACTTTTAAGATGTGCTAAAACATGAGAAACAGATGCAGGAGATGCCATGGCTGGTAAAGAAATTAGACTTAATCCATAGTCTGACAGTATAATCCACACACCAAACCAGATGCTTATTTCAACAGTCTGTTTTGCAAAGAAAAAGAAAATAATTAAAGTTTTCACAGCATGACAGGTAAGGAGAAACTTCGACCGATTTCTGGAAAAGTACCAACAGCCTCCTCGACGGACAAATTGTTTTAGTTTCAGCCAAATTCCACCAAAAAGTTAAGATTAATTTCTGGAGCGAGAAATTTCCAACAAAAAAAATTATATATGTAAAATAATATTATGTCACGGCGACATTACTCAGTCTTATAAAACACATAAACAAAGTTATAAACGACGGAAAGAGTAAAAAGTGCAGGTAAAGTTTAACTGTCGCTTGTCCGCACGCGACTTCTGACAGTTGGACCGTCGCTGAGAGAAACTGATCCGCGCGAGCGTTAATGACAGCTCCGCAATCAACGGCTCACTTTCTGACAGCTGTCCGGGTTAAACGTTACCGGGAAAGGTCCGCCAGAGCAACACCGAGCACTTCACCGGAGGGAGGACGGTGGGAAAGAAAGCGTCGATAACCGCCTTCACCAACCTAGAGTTGTGTTCCGCCGAGTTGAGCAGATAAATGACAGCGTTTGCCAGCGTTACTGATGTCACCTAAACAGTCGCCATTTTGTTACAATGTTGTAGTTTACATGAATCCGACATGACGCTGATTACAATCCAATGGAGTCTCATTAAACCTTACCTACACTAATGTGCCCTCCCTAGCAACTTCAATATTGGCTGTAAAGACAAGATCCGATTTCTGGTTTGATAAAGCACATGTCAATCTTTATGTATGAGCTCACTCTGAGAGGCACGGCACTGGCTGTGTGATCTGTCACTTCACTCGATTGACCCGCCTCTTAAGGTGCCTTCAGTGATGTATTGATATCATTTCCCTCCAACATACATAATATCTGAACTTACAGCTCCGACCGCAGCTACAGCGTTTTATTAACTTATAAATACACTATAACAGGCGTTAACTGGCTCGGCAGTACTTAAATAAGATGAAAATTTAACCTCATTTGCAAAGCGTTTAACACCGGCCCACCTTTACTTGGATTCCTCCTTGAAACAGTTGGTTCCACTTGAAAGTGATTTGGATCATTTTGCACTTTAATTGGCTGTTTGTTAAATCTATCATTGTTTGCACAAAACCTGCAAAGCGCCGATTTAAAGTGAAACACACATAGTATAAATTTTTTTGTATTTTTTATTTATTTATTTTTTATATATTTTCGTAAAAAATAAATAACAGGGAGCACAGCCAAAGACTCCTGCAGGGCTAAATGTGTGTAAGATATCGCCTTTCCTCGTCTTTCCCTTCCAACCCTTTTTCATTATTTCCCCATGAGGAGCCGTAATTCTGCCGATGTGTAACATTTAAACTATGTGACGTTAAATTGAGGGCGATAAATAAAATGTTCCGTCAGTCTGAAAAGTAGGTTTCTTTCTTTCTTTTTTAAATTCCCTCCTCTCTCCCTCCGAGTCTGCCAGCGAAATTATTTGCGTCCTGTGTTGCGCTGTGCAATGATGGCATGACCTCTTTATCACCATTAACTATCAAATATCTCCAATGAGGGGAAAACAGTGAGCCCTGGAGGGGGAAAAAGATGTTCAGGGGGGAATACAAGTTAACACGACTGCCGGGAAGAGTAGCTCCTTCATCACTGCTCCTCAATTATGTATCGCTAGTTTTCCTTCCAGCTCCCATTTCTCAGCTTTCCCCTCCGCTTCGCTTTTTATTCCCACAGTATTATTATTAAGAGATGATACGCAGCCCTCGTTGGATTTTCACGCCGTTTTGTTAGATGTTACACAAACCGACCCACCTATCTGTCATCTGCCGCCGCCGTGGTCGAGAAGGCAACAACAAAATTAACGCCAAGTTTCATGCAAAGCATAAACATATAACTAGTAATGAAAGATGGAGAGATAGGGGAAAGAAGAAGGAGGAGAAGAAGAAGGAAGAAAAATAATTTTTAAAAAAGGGTACCGTATATATTTTTGCTGGTAGTTTACCTCTTCAAGTTTTTCCCCCCCTCGGTTACTCCTCTTCATTATCGGGGAAACGTCGAAGGATAAATGTGCGGCGACATATCCGGGCGATTTGGTGGGATGTGATCTCTTAAAACGAAGGCTGAAAAGCTTGCGCCGAGACATGGAGAGGACCTGATAACAACTAATTGAAAGGTTAATCTACATAGCAGCCTGTGACAAAGTGGTACCCTCCCCCTTCTTCTTCTTCTTCCACTGTAGACATCCCTACTTCAGTGTAGTGGAGCGGACCGTCGCCCCTTTAGTGCGCTCCTACAATGATATTGTCAATTCCCCCCCCCCATCAACATGTCCACTGATGAGCCAAGAGGAACATTTTTTACACTTCATGTTTCTGATGGATTAGTCTCTGCAGACTACATTAGATTTTGATGTCATAACACTTCTATTGACATTAATTCCCCATGGGCTTTTTTTTTAATCCAATCAGATATAAAATCATATGGGATTCATTTTGACATAAACACAAGAAATCCAGACTTTTATTTCAAAATGCTCTTTTTCTCACACTGACCACTTTAACCCAGGGCAGTATGGGATATTATACACTAACACCTTAATCTGCTAATTAACTTCACTGTACTCAAGGAAGAGCAGTAGTTGCTGGCAATAATGTAGATCATTAAATGTTCTGTTTTTTAGATTTGTGCTCCCCTTGCTCCTTCACCAACCCTTCAGCAGCATTAGAAATGCCAGAAAGCTCATTTTTCATGCAGTAATACTGATGTAATTAGAGAGATAATTGGTAACTTCCCATCAGATTACAAACACATAATGTACCGTACTGGCAGCTTTAAAAAGATCTCACATGAAAACATTTAGCTCATTCAAAAAGACAGATTTGATGTGTAATTTGATTTGGATTGATTTAATTCATGGTTTAATCGTCGTTATTCCATCATCACACCACATCTTCATCAGATTCACCTCCCTTTACCTTGATGGCCTCCTTGAAGCTTTGTGTTTACCTGTTCATCCTCTTTTACACAGTTTCAGTCCATTCGGTATCTTCTGGCTTCTTCTAGACATGTACTTCAACCTACTTGCTGGCAAATATTTGGTAAATACATGCACATAAAGTGTTATTTCATTGACATGATGTTGTTGCAGCAGGTGAAATGGTAATGAAGAGGGTTCAGAGTTGATGAATGTAAGGCTGGTGTCATGATGGAGGCACTGACCAAACCTGCCTGTGTCTGGTTATAATGAATGCCACCCTGGGCCCCAGCAGGTCCTCCACTGCTGCATGGGTCCAGAGATAATTTGAATTGGAGCATGTGCCATTGCAATCTGCCCATCCCCCTCCTCAATCCCTGCCAACTGCCACACTGGTGTTCACAAACACTGCTGCCCATCTGCGGGGCAAAACACTGGCCAGGGCCCCAGTTACTTCTTTGCCTGCATTCAGAAAAATATATTCTGGCCATGAACTCACTTTTGTAGGCAAATATCTCAAAGTCAAGTTTTCCTCCCCTTCCTTGAAAGTTGTTTACAGTGTGTTGATTTCAAAACAGCAAATGAAACTAGATTTTGTAGATTGCTGCTACACAATAAAACATTTTCAAAATGCCTACAGCTAATTATCTTACAAGAGAGATAGCATAGTACTATAAAATGTAAATTAAATGCTAACATTCTATGTTTGTTTTTCCACATTGCGTTCACTGAGCTAAGTAAAAGTTTACCAGGAAAAGTGAGAAAAGTATGTTTAGTCGTTTCCTTATTGTGGCAGGCATTCTCATTACTTAATCATGGCTCCCTCTTTTTGTGTTTGTGTTTTGCCATCTGTCATCTTGAGAAGCAAATGAACCAGCTGCCATGGAGTGTGATCTTGCCCAATCAAAAATTTGGTTCTTTTCAAAGCGCATCTGTGTGAAACCTTAAAAAATGCTGATGAAAAAAAAATTGTCTCAAAGTTGTTAATAACATTTTGGCTGGAGAATGTTTTCACCTAGATGGCCCTGATTATCATAAATGCATAAACTAAGCCTCATTACAGAAAAACTGTGCTCTCGTGCAGGGAGAGAAAAATTGGATTGTTGTTGACGCACTCTGAGAAAATATATAAGAGAATGTGATGTAACAGGTTGTTTTAGGGCTTCAGGAAATATTATTTTAAATCTCACTTCTTCATACAACAGATGAGTGTTGAACTGTTTTTCACAAAACACTTGAGAGACTGCCCAACAGTTCTGCTGGCCCTCAGTCAGCGGGAAGGGGGTATGAGGGGAGGGGCCTCCCTCTGATCCTTGTCTCCAACCCCTAGCGACAGCACAGCTGGGTCTAGTGGATCAGCCTAATTTTCAGGTCCCTCTAATGATCGCCACGAAGAGCAACCGCTAATCCCTAAACAGAGAAAAATGATCTCCTGTAGCCCTGCAGGGTTGCTCCAGAGCCTGAGAGCACAGTTAGGACCCATTGAGCAAGAGTGGGGGTTGACTGAGCAGCGCCAGGACACCAGGCTGGTCCTGCCCCCTCCACCCCCACCCCCACCCCCACCCCCATTCCTCCGGCCCTCTGTGCCCTCCATAATGGGGGCTTGTGGAGCTGTCCAAAAGTGATTAGCATGAGGGAGCCCCTGACTGATTAAATAATGGGGAAATCTACGAACCTGTGTGTTATAACATTGCATCTTATTTTCTTTTGTTGAACTTTCAACCACTATTATATGTCAAAAATGACTTTGGGTTTGAATAGTTGCATTTCGATAGGATGTGTTTGAAATTGTTTTATTTGCGTAATAACAAAAACAAAGACAAAACAAAACATCAACATTCTTTCTATTTTTGTCCTGTTAGTCACTTCCTGAAAAAAGGAAGCAGCTAAAAATGGCACCCATCTGTGATAGTTGATAAAGCAGCACTCAACTGAAAATGATCACATTCAATAAGACATAGTATCACCACATGCACCTCCTGCAGGCTTGAAAAGTAGAAAAGTTGTAGCTTGCTGCTTTGTCAAGGATTGAAACACTAGTTTTATTTAATTATTGATTTGCTGGTGGAGCTTTGATTATTAGGAACACATTGAGCAGCAGTGATGAACAGTGGATAAGTAGATTACGCAGCATTGATAGTTTCTAAGGGTATTTGGCAGTGACCTAATTTGCAAGGTGATGAACTTGTCCACCACTTATAGGATCTTCATTCAGTATGATTCAAACTGTTGGCACTTTGCAAAAAGATAACAATCTACGTTACCTCCTGCAAAACTTAAGAACAAGGAGGAGGTGATAATGGATGTTTAGGAGTTCTACACATAGAGAACATACAGGTCAATGGTGGAGAAGTTAATGTGGTTTGAAAAGCTTCTACCTTTCATGCCTCTAAATGCTTGAGTTGATACTCAAAGAAGTACATTTTGGTTGGAATGCCCCTTTAAGATGACCATAATATTACAGAATTTGAAACTAGTACATTGTTATGATTATATCTAAGACTTTTGAACTGCTTATTTAAGGTTGACAAAATATTCAAGTTGCGGTACTTAGTCCCACACAGTCAGTCGCTGTAAATGTAAAAAATGTACAGAAAATCCTGAAGAAGCAGACATAATCAAGTATTGTGTGGAAATTAGAAATAACCATCAGTGAAAGTTTGGCTTCTCTGGGAAGGTGCACCCGACCCGTCTGATGATGACATTAGCGGCGTAGTGTCCAGCCCGGATACACTCCTCCAACCCATCCTCTTGGACCAACGCAGAGAGGAATCCTGGGTAGACAGAGGAGGAGAGGGCAACCTGTAGATATCCATCACTTCCAAAATAGTTTGGGGAGCAGTTTGTACTAATATGAGCCAGGTACTATTGGCTCCTGGAAAAATGGACAACGCTGTTTCATCCACAACAGGACCCAGATGATGACTGTTTTATGTGGTGCTATGATGAGCTTGTGCAGAGTAAAAACAGCAGGCTAAATGTCACATGCATATAAACTGGAGACATTATTATGTTGCATAGTTGACCAGAATCAAAGGTTAATTGGGAATGTACACAGAGTCAAGCTGCGTGGAGAACAGTTTTTATGCCATACCTCCCACGAAGGCGTCTCCTGCACCATTAGTGTCCACAATATCATTCTGGTCGATGTCCAAAACTGGGAACATGGTCACCTTCTCACCTGCCGTCAGTACACAGAAAAGTTGTTAATTACATTTGAACATTGTCATTTGCATTTTATCCAAATTTTGCATTATTATTTCTGTCATTATTCTTAAAATATAAGAATTATGTTTCTCTAACGCCTAGTACGTGATTCGTGTTGAGTAGAAGTTAAGGAAATCAAAGCTAATCAATAAAATAACTTTAAAAGTACAAGAAACTTCATTTAGCTTTATTATATGAATATTGGCTAGCAGCCTAACTCTACAGGTAATCTATGGACTATCTCAGGAGCTACTGCATGGATTGCAATTAAATTCGGTATCAAAAATATGGACTCTCCCTGGGGATACTGTAATGTACTGTAATGACTTTGGGGATCCATTAACTCAAGTTTGAAATTTGCCCAATAATTCGGCATGCAAGATGTGTTTCATGCTCTCTATGAACACACTAAACTAAGATGGTTAACATGATAAACATTACACTTAGAATTAGCATGTTAGCTAATGCTACCCACTGCAAGTGTGCTAGCATTAGCCTTTTACTACAAGTTGCTATGTAAAAGTGGGAGTGTGCAGCCTGCAGCGAGCAAAAGCCACTCACAGAGCTGCAGGCTCGAAGGATTGTTTTCTTAATTTCAATCTTGTTTTATTATTATTATTATTATTTGTTTTGATACAATTGACAATCTAAATTAGATATTACACTGATGGCAATAAAAACAGTGCAATACCTTGCACTGACTTTGAACACGTCTGCCAAAAGCAACAGATGATAAAATACGAACAATGTCAACATCTCTAAAGTTTTAGGTGAGTCCTCTGATAAATCAAAAACAATGCAAGAGCAGTTTCTGTGAGTTGTTCCAGTTCAAAACGGAATCCATTAAATGAGGGTCTCTTATTATTTTCAGTGGATTATACTGCTTCAATTATCAGTAGCACATGCACTTCAAAGAGACTTCCAGTTTAAAGGAATTGAGGGCGGGGGGCAAAAATCCACCAGATGACAAAGTTTAGAGGTGTAGAGTGACATTAAATCAGCAACTTATGTCAGAACAATCTAAACCACTCACACGATCTTCAAACAATCCAAGGCTGTGGTGCCGACTTGAACCTTCAAAAAGGTGCAGGAGACAAAAGACTGACGTGTGGATAAAAGGAACACGAGGAGGCTGACAGATCTCTTATTGACCAAAAAAAAAGGTTGGGAGTTTAACAAGAACATGAGAAAGAAAATAAAAAAATACAAAAAAGTTGTTCAATGAGGCTCCCTGCTAATTTAACAATGGCTCACAGAATATCTGAGCTCGAGATAAGACATCCCCACCTTATCAATCTTTGAATTCATCTCTGTCCTATAGTGCTGAAAACTCCCAACCTGAGCATATGTTCAACACCTGATATCAAAGAAAATTACTGTAATACACCAACTGAGTGAAACTCAAGTTGGGGTTGCAAAGGGCATCTTACAAAGCAGAGTGGAAATGCATTACAGGTCAGGAACAGATTTTGTGTCAGATAAAGCATTAGATTGTGTTTCCATAATGACATTCTCTCTTTAACGGAAAGCAGCTGATTGTCACTTTGATAATAAATTACAACTAGACAAGAATCCTTTTAGGATCAGCTAATTAGCAGCATAACGACTTTACTTAATTAATGCCACAGACGAAGCAGGAGAATCCTCCTCCCTCTTGAAATGATTAACCACACATGAAAAATGTGCCAATAATAAATTCCAATTTGTCAGTTAAGAAACTCCAGTCGTTAAATGTGGTCGTGCTCACGCAATACTAGAAAACCGCAGGCTTTAAAATCCGAAGTTGCTGCACTTGTTCAGCACAGATTCTTCTGCTGTTTATTAGAAATTACTGTGTGCAAATATATTTACAGTAGTTCAAATAAAGTGGATACTCTCTCCAGTGGGAGGCAGCAAAAGAATCAGGTGTAAATACAGCTATTAGAAACCAGGTAACCTCTCACATGAATTAACGCTCATCGTTGTGATAACACTGCATCAAGAGGTGTCAGGTGGCAATTAGCAGTTCTGTTTTTGGATTCTTATTAGAAACCTTGAAAAAGAACACAAGCCTTTCATGGTACTGTGGTATCTACTTTGCTTTGTTTGCTCATAAGTTGAAATTTGCCAAATTGAACTCATCTCACAATATTTGCAAGATGTCAGCTATTTCCAATCTTGGCAGTTTTTACACACAGAGAAATCCAATTCTACCCAACATTTGAGTTTGGGAAATTTCAGGATAAAATAAACAAACTCAGAAGCATTTTAAGAGCTAGCGGAAAATGAAAATGCAGCAGTTTCAGTCTCCAGATTGCAGATTCACTTACATCTCTCCATTCTCAAACAGCTATCAGTACACCCCCATCCCCAATAGCCCTGTATGGCTATGTGATGTCAATAATAAATAATTGATATCTGCCATCTTTAGTGATAGGTGGCCAATATTAGCATGCTAATATGCTACATTGAAACTGTGAATATTAACATGATGGTCACTGTGAGTGTGTTAAGATGCTCAAAATTAGCATTTTAACTGAATTTTAGCATTCTAGGAGAATTATTCTTCGTATTTAAAGCAAAATAATCTAGTTTATGTTGTTCAAACTTAAGCTTTAGGCTAAAAGTTTTCCCACAATCTGATCACTAAACAATCCCAAATGTTTTTGCCAATTCAATAATTTTGGCCACAAATTAAAAGCACAGAAAACTCTAAGATCCTGGAGGGAATACTCAATGGATACATCTGGACTTGACTGGGCCCCCTTGATATTCTGGACTTATATGAATATGACAGCAGAGCGTTTTTAAAACCTTAAAAACTGTTTGTGAAATGTAGACATGAACATGTGAATTTGAATTTGAGCTCCAAAGAGACATCCACTTCACATTCCTGACTGATTAGTCTGCTTTGGGCTGCGTGATGCTGCTTAATGGCACTTACATAAACATCGTACAACATAGTCCTGTTGCCTCTATTATCACATTCAGTTTTGTCCTCTGCTGCTGGGGGAAAGTTCACATAACCTCACTTGTTATTGACTGACATGTTAACTCAAGTTACAGGCCAACAATTCCCTAGCCATCTGTAACAAAGATCTCATTGGCAAAAATCTGTCATGGAAATGGCAATGGGGGGGAAAACAAAAAAAACAACAAAAAAAAAAAACCTCCACTGCCAAAATACTCTGACTTTGTCGTATCTGGCTTGTAGAATGTCTGAAAACATCACTTTGCTAAACTCATTTCACATTTAACTACAATGACACTGGCAACAATTATTTTCAATGAGGAAAATGTGGCTTTGCTTTTTTTAATTTATTTTTTATTTTTTGCATTAATATATTTTTTTTTATCCTAGAATTTGGTTTAATAAAATGAGCTTAAGAGCAGACTGGTCATGAATACGTGGGAGTGTAGTATAGATGGTTGTGCTGTGACAGGCAACCTGCAACAGGGGACAAAAAAACAAAAAAACAAAACCAAAACCTGAGAAGAAACTTGGAGGAACTCAAATACTTCCCTGCAGTAAGCTATAATTGTGTGCTTCTGTTAATTCGCTGTTCATAATTCCCTCATTACAACTCTTGAACGGTGGTGATTAAACTTGAAAAATTCTTTCAACAGGCATCTCTTTGAAATGAGTATCAATTAAGTCCTTTATTACTGACTATTCTTTTGAACAATGCCAATGCACAGTACAACACTGGCTGAGAAAATGCTCTGCTGTGCAAAAAGAGACTGTACGTGTAAATAAGATGACCTCACCTTCATTGGAAAACGAGCATATGGAGTGACGTTTTGATATGCTTCACTTGGTTCTGTTCCAGTTCTCAATATTGCTCTTTTGACAGGAAAACAGGTGGACCAAATAGTTGGCAGGTCATTAAAATGAACTTTAATTCTGTCTCACTTTATCATCTACACAAGTAAAACAATGAATACATCATTTCAGACCCTGACCTGCCAAGCGGCTCAATTACACATGACTATTTTGCTAAAAGGCATGAGATAAAGTACTCAATAGAGTTTAAGTATAACATCTTTGTGTGAGAAAACTTGCCTGAGAATAGTTCTTCTGGAACTTTTCCTGCTGCGTTTCAGCCAAGCTCTGAGTCTTCGAGAGGAAAACGTTACCGCTTTCTTGGCAAACGCAACAGGTTAGGAGCAAGTTGACATTCAATCTGTTTCTCTATCATAACCAGCATCTTTGTTCACAATTGAGTTAAAAAAAAAAATACATATGCCTGTAATTACTGCAACCACAGGCAAAAGATCATCGCCAACCAATATCCTTTCAGAGAGACATGAAAGCAAACACTTCAGTGTTGGATGCCAAGGGAAAAGGAGAAGGTCTTTCTCGTAGCACACGCTGTTAATTGACTTGTCTATTATGGGGTTCACAACATAAACATCTTGCTTTTTAATGAGACCTTAAAACAATTCTGCAACATTTAATCTAACTTTGGTGACTGACACCATTTTGCAGTATTCCCTTCCTTCTCTAACTCATTTGGTTAACATGTATAGATCAGGTGGGTTTTTTGTTTTTTTTTTTCGAGTTGAAATCTGCCTGCGTTGCCCCCTGGAGAGCTCTAAAACTCACAGAGAAGCCGAGTCAGGCTTTATCAAGTCCTTATCAGCGATTAGAGCGGCAACCCCTGCTGAATGATCGTTTATTAGATCTCCTCACCGTTAAGGTTCAGGGCACAATGATCTTAATTACTTCTTTAATGGGTGTATAAGCAAAAGCCCAGTGTAGTTCAGAAGTGTCAGTGGCAGCTAAATAAAGGGCCATTTCCCGTGCTCCCAGCTCTTAAAAGCCATGTTTGAAGCAGCGGTGTGATGAAAGGCTCCAAATGAAGGGCAGGGAAAAAAAAGAACAATAACAAATTGACATCTCTTTTTGGAGAATTATACCACAGGGGAAGGCATTCTCCCATCCTTAATCACTATAAAATGGTTTAACATGACATGCAGAGGCTGGCAAATGATCAAATCCTGACAGGAGGACAAATTGCAAACAAAATGAGCGATCAAGTTTATTAGAGCGCCGCCTTTGGGAAATGAAAATCTTTAATTCTCTTTTTACATTGACATTTATTTGGCTGGCATGAACAGGGATATTCACAGACACAGACACACACACACCAATTCAGCTGCACCTACTTCTGTAACTGTGCCACTGTAATGATAGCACAGTCAATGAAATTTATCATGTTTGCCTTTGTAGATGACATCAGAAACCCATTGTCTTTCATCCTGCCTGCATTCATCATGTATTTTAAATAAAGTTCACCATGGCGCACAGCTCTGTCTTCATGCAGGAGCAATGAGAGAAGAAGGCAGGAATTATCAGTCATCTCCAGCACAATGGATGGATTCCTGCTCTTTTTAACTGTTGGGCTCCTGCTTAAAGACTTATTTTCAAATGCTCATGAAAGGAAACTCACTTCCAGGAATTTTTACTTTCATGATGAAAATTCAAATGAGCTTGTTCAGCTAAAATAAACGCGACTTATCATTTACAGACTTTCACTTGAATCGTACTGCAATGATATAATCACGCTGCTCTTTTACTAAATTCTGTGGCTCGAATTAATGATTCAAAGCAAGTCGGCCTCTCTTTTACAAGCCTGAAGCATTTTGTCTGATGTAACGCACAAAGAGCAGAGCACACAATCAGCAATATAAAGTACATCATAACAACCATGCCTACTGCTGCCTATTGTAAGCCTATGTAAAGGGCACTTTCATACACTGTATATAAAGAGAGAAGTGTTATTTCAGCTCAGAATGAGCTGCTCTGCCGTCACCATCTTGGTAGCGCCTTACTGCCGAACATGTGGTTAAGCCATAAATGGGCAGAGGTGGAACATGTGTGGAGCTGAGACTTTGGTACATAGCAGCTTGCGGCAAGCTGCCCAGCTGTCACTCACAGCATCTAGTCCTCAACTATGCATAATTTTAATGGGTGAGTTGTACCAGGGTTTTGTTCTGGGCTGTAAACATGATTTTGCTGTAACTCGAACATTTTAACATGGTAGTCAATGGGAAGTGACTCCTGTGTGGTCAATCATGAAGCTGCAGTTTTATTGCAGCTTCTTGGCGACTTTCTGACATATATTAATGCTGATTGGTGGTTGATGTTATATCAATGTCCTTCTTCCTTGCAGAGAGACTCCAGAACATTTACAATTTAATCAAAAGTCTTTCTTCAGTTTTTTCCCTGAACATCATTACTGCTTGAGTAGCATCCAAAAGACTTATGTGTAATTCTTTATACATTTAGCATGTTTTGATATATACTATCATAAAAATATCCAAATTGATAGTTATATTAATTTCAACCTTATTAAGCACTTTACAACTTAAAAATAAATTCCTGAGGCACTATGTATATAATCGGTCTATTAAATTTCTTTCTCCAATGCTGTATTTAATTAAATTTAACATACACACAGTTTCATCAGGTTGATACTGTATGATGCACTGATAATGTTTTTATGGTCGTGTTTTCAGCCACCTGATGCGTGTAAATCCAAAATTCACCTTCCTTTTCAACTTGTTGTTTGCCTCCACCAATGCCTGTGGGAAATAACTGGCTTTTTATCTGCTAAATTCTCCATTGCGTCTGCTTTGTCTGCTTTTTACAGTTGGACAGGTAGCTTCCAGTGAGTTTACCAGAGCTCTGCTGCTGAAAGCAGCCGCCTCCTGCAGTTGTAAACAGTTGTGATTAGAGTTAACCAAAACATTGCGGGCTTTAAAACTGAAATAACGAGTTAAGAGATGTTGAAAACCTCTGCAGAGCTGAGGACAACTTCTGAATTGTGTAATAATTCTGAATTAATCAGTCCCTTCTTGGATTAGATCTTGTTATTTTTCTAATTGTTTATCTAAAAATATTGAATACTCCCACTTTAACCTTTGATACTAAGAGTCTCTTGATAGCCTTGGCCAAAACTGTTTGCAGACAGTAAAATAATCACAGCAGAAAATGCAAAAAAGACATGATTAATTACTGATTGTATATTAATGCTATTAATGACATGGTGTACAAAGCCTCCTCTTGTTAATACTCTTGCCACCAGTATGAAACTGAGGACAGTGAACACATGTGAAGACAGTGCCCTGTGGTGCTAACAGTCCTGCTGTAGCCGTGCTTCTGCAGTCCCCAGTGATGAGTGATATGTTGGAGATCTTACCTGAGGCCATCTTTCCCTGCGCACGACTAGTAAGAACTGCAAGGGCAATGAGGAGAGACACCCCGTGGCTCCAAACAAAGGCAAAGCTCCCAGCAGTAATTGGAAACCATCATCTCTCCCTTCAGCACTTAAACCTGCAACCACTGCTCGATTACGATGACACTGCCTGTTAATGTCCCACTAACAAATATGCCCTCTATTAAAGGAAAGTGGACTGATTTGAAGACTGACATTGCCAACCTCTCCCCAAGGTCACTCAGCAAGCATTTTGCAGGAAGAAAAAAAGCCTGGATGTAAGAGTTTAAGCATTAAAAATTGCTGAGGACTGCCCTGGAGTCTGTCCAAGACAAAGTTAGAAGTACTTCACAAATCAATGCTTGCTCTCTGCATCCCCCACACTTCTTTTATGCTCTTAAATGACAGAATGTAGTGCAAGCATTCTTTTTTTTTTAACATCTGGTGTCAATATTGGAGGTTAACTTCAAAGAAATTACTGATAGCATTTGACTCTCTTCAGTCAGCGATCAAGCATCTATTTAAGGCTGTGTTCTGCAGCTTTGAGATATGAGGTTTAAATGAAGGGTAAAGATGTCCAAAAGGGGCCAAAGTTCGGATGGCTTTGAGTGGTACTTAAGTGAAAGTATGTGCAGATAAGCCAACAAAAATGGAAAGCAAAAACTGGCCTACCAACAGTTGCAACAGTGTCGTCCTTGCCCTGAGTGAAAACCACCACTCGCTGCCTCTTTGCGTTCTCCTTGGGAAGGTTTTGGGTCTTCTTTGCAATCTCCGCAATGTCATCCGTCTGTAAAAAACAGCAGACCACTGGGTGAGTGTGTTGAGTCGACTGATTGCAATATGAAGAGCCAGGTGTGAACGAATATAATCAACGATCACACGTATTAATGAGAGAGGTCAGATTTTTCCCGTCCCGGCAGATGGATCAAGTGATAATGAAACCAGAGGGGCAATCAAACCGTTAGGAGCAAAGATCAATAGACACGCTCAATGGTGCTTCCATGCAGTTACAGACCAAGTATTAGAATGTCATAATACCTAAGTGAGATGAAAATAAGTGTGTGAAGATATGGTGTTGTCAGATAAAGCTACTTCTGCGAGCTGAGGGGATATGTGGTGCATGTACTGTATCGTTTTCTTCCTGAAACAGGCCATTTCTCCTCAGCATCTGCACAGGATGGATATTCACGCCTGGAGACGACAGAACTCTCCAGAGCGCTTGCCTTTGATCATGAGAGGGATAAAAAAAACCCACACCTGTCAGAGCTACTTTATTATTAACTCATCATGATGTACTATGAGCAGGTGCAATGTCTTTATCGCCATCTCACAGTGGGGTGGACTCTGCTATTCTGTAATACAGCGCACTGTGGAGCTAGCATTAAGGGTCGTAGATGCCTCAAGCATCTGTATCAAAGCTAACACTCAAGCACCTTCAGGGTGAGCAAATACTGTGGTTATGGGAGTAATCAGAGAGATAGGCTTCCGGCCCAATACCACCAGCCACACTGGCTCACTTAAACCAATGAGCTTTTACACCTCTAAATGTTTCCCAAACGTCCTTTAATCAGCCCTGAGAGGCCCAGAGAGACCCTGGGCTGAGGAAAAATGGGTGTAACACTCTAAGTAAGTGCTAATGGCGAGGTTAATACAGAGGCTGTTAGCAAGCGACAGTGAAAAAAAAAAAAAAGGGGGGCAATTTGTCACTGTGACTGGATACAACCACAAGAACTCCTCCAGAAACTGAATGCAAAACCACACAAGGCTTCGGCACATTGTCACCCTTTGGATTTATGTTCCTTGACATAAAAAAGGCGTTTTACTCCACTCAGGTTCTGAGGGCCAGAGGTGGCAGGGTAACCATCGCGGCTATAGAACAGGGCAATGTACACACACAAATACACAGACAACTTCCTCTGTTTTCCTGCCTGGCAGAAAAACATACCTGGTGACTTCCTGTGGAAAAATAACGCAGAAAAATGGCATAGGAGCATAAGTGCTAAACAAATGAACAGACAAATGATATGGTCAATTTGGTTTACTGCTGACAAATGGAAATATTTACGATTGTGAGGCAATTGATCAGACATAAATCAACAAAGCGTGAAATATGAAAGCTTTACAAGGGTGTTAAATTGTGCTTCTGTGTTGGAGCCAGTGAGAAACTGATTGTGTGCACTGCAGGCTGCTTGAGAAACACTGCCAGGGAAAGATTCAATTAGAGCTGCGATGCAGATAGTTCTTTGAGCATTTAAAGGAAACAGATCACAATCAAGCAAGTGTGTTCAGATGTGCTGATTGCAGTTTTGGAGAGGACAAGCTTTTTATCTTGTATTTAGACTGAAGAAGTACTGCTGGCATTTTTGTTAGTCATCCATAATGTGATGATAACAGTGTTTAAGAATACATCCAATGTGCATCATGCAGTGTTTTTGAAATCACAAATTGACAAGTCGGCACAAACTACAATATCCAGAGAATATTTCTTTTTGGTGTTTTTCAGATAAACTAAAATCTTTTCTAAACTACGATCAAATGATAATTCTCATTTGTTGTTTAATGGCATACAATAAAATCATTGCCAATCTGTGATTGACTGGGTGTGATGTTTTCATAAAGAATTACATTGTTCTGTTTCAAAAATATACAAATGCATTTTGACATGAATTCCATTTGACAAAACATGCTAAGCAAAAGGTCCCCTTACTGGAAATTGTCCAAAGCTTTCAGCCACTTCTTGGATGTAGTTTGCTCAGTTGTCATGGAGATGGTTCAATCATTTTCACATAATTTCATTCAAAGATAACAGGGGATGTGACGCAAGAAATTCTCTACATGACAAGAGAGGAAACGGATTGTGCTAATGAAATCCATGGGATACTGCTGAAAGCACTTAAAAGCCAGTAAGTGGATCTTCTTTTGGGAATCTTGCGTAACTATTTCTAACATCAGTGCTGAATATCGAAGCTCATGATTTGTGACTATTGTGAACAGAATTATACACACATCTACTTATATCATGTTTGGAAAATATATTCCCAAAATTACTGTGGTCCAATATTACAAGAATATTGTGTATTTGTAAACAACTAATGTGTTTCTTTCTTTTTGTTTTACATTTTTCCTGCGAAACTACTATCTACTGCATAGTGTATATATGTGTATGTATATTCTGTAGATTTGTCAGTGTATAACTTAGATATGTTGGTCTGCTTGTACGATGCAAGTAAAATTGTCATCAGAGAGTGACAAGAAGGGTAAAAAGCTGTGAAGACAACCTTTCTGAACTGCATCCATCCAGAAATGCAGAAAGTACAGTACACACCACTGATGTTATCCGAGAAATCACATTCAGCCGATACAATTTTGCAGAGTGTTCTGGCAAATCAGCTTGACATGGAAAATGTCAAAGAACTGTAACTACTAGGAGAGTCTACACTTTGCCCTTTGTGTTTTTGTGTGTGTGTGTGTGTGTGTGTGTGTGTGTTATTTATTTATTTTTTTCATGGGAGCCGTAAGCCTCCCCTTTTTTTTCCTGGCTTCATCCTACTCCTCTCTTAAACATGTCACTGCCATCAGAATTGCATTTCTATTCCAGTCACGTTGATCACACCGTTAGTGATTCTGGATGACAATTATTCACACAGAGCAGAGCTACATTCAAGGCAGCTCTACCTTTGAAAGAGAGAAGGCACTTAAAATACCTGAGCCCATTTTGAAAAACTCACACAGACTGGCTATTTGTGTTTTTGATTTCACATTTAAATAGCAGTGTGAGGAATAAGTAAAAAATAGACCAAGGGAGCATTCATTTTACACTTAAGAGGCAGCCCCACTTATATGTCGTGTACATTCTATGGGGTAACAAGCACTGCAATTTTCATTTCCATAATGCAAAACCACAGGTGGCTGTAATTTGGTTATTTAAAGACTACAGTGTGTTTTAGTGTGGTGTAATGCTATCGCAGTGAAGAGAAGACATACAGTATAATCCCTGAGTGCAATGAAGATAATGAGGGGGTATTTTAACCAGG
Source organism: Remorina albescens (assembly GCA_034769265.1). NCBI lineage: Eukaryota > Metazoa > Chordata > Actinopteri > Carangiformes > Echeneidae > Remorina > Remorina albescens. Next base: position 6,832,559 of record CM068480.1, read on the forward strand.
CAACCTGATGAGTCCCGAGCCTGCAGAGAAAGGCTTGAAACCATGCCCAACTTCTCAGCTTCCCAAGAGGCTTTTCAAAATTCAATAAATAACATCTGTAGGCGATGTTGGGTGCAGACCTAGCAGAGTGCGTCATAACAGAGAGCTGGCTGAACAAAGAAACCATGACGACTGCCAGGTTTCCATAGCAACTGCTGCAAGGCCTGGAGAGTATAATAGCACATCAATCACTGTCCAAAAAGAACTTCATTATCAGCAAAAATAAACCTTTAGGATCTGTTTAGTGTGCAATTGCTGGTCAACTCACCTCAAAGCCCAGCTCTTTGGCAAATGTGGCCGCCTCCTAGAAAAAAAAAAGACAACACAAACACAAATGAGCAGTTAATTACAAAGTCACAAACAGAGCAGAATGTCACACTCCAGACATGGAAATAAAACCATCTGACTTCTCTCTGCTCCTCACGTGTGGCTGTGACACATGAGAATAAGTAACCTGAGGTGGTGTTGCTCCGTCAACTCTGGATTTAATAGGCACGCAGCCCACCCATTTAATCTATTGCCCCACTTCATCTCATCTTACCACAGCATTAGATAACACCCCATCAGCCTCTGGGCATGGAACCACCACGGAACCCATGAATATGTACTGGTATATGGGAATCCCCAACACTGCAGGCACTCAGTACCAGCTGTATGTTGCTTTGGCCTCCTAACAGGTGCAATTTAAAGGCTCATACCAGCGTTTATGTGCGTTCTTACTTCTTTACAACACACTATGTAAACTTGTTACATTGGCTGACCACAATCAAATATGTACATGGTGTACTTTTGAGATCTATTTTCTTTACTATTTAAGGCAGCCATTGCTTTCAACATATTACCATATTGCAATCTATGGCAAATTTATACTGTTCAAGAAAACCATAGATATTGGGAGCCGCTTTAAACTTGGTTAAGAAGTTGGTTGTGTGGGGGTCAGGACATCCCCAGGAAGTCAATGTTAAAATTGTGGCATCATCTCATGTTTCAAATGATGCTTGATTTTCTTTTGATTTTCAATGTTTCTATCTAACATTTAACAACACTGCCATTTAACATCAATTTAAAAGAAAACATACAGACTCGATGTTCACTGTTATGAAGAACTCAATTTAAAGTTTTAAGAGTATGTCACGTCATTTTAACACTGTGATGAAAGCATTGGAAAATGTGAAAATGTACAGAGTGAATTTCAAAATGACCAACGGAAATGTAACTGATATTTATGATCTGTAGAGCTAAAAAATGTCCCAACTGAAGAATGTGGGACGTTTCCTAACTGATTTTCATATCACATGGCAATGCATAGAAATGGATCCCAAATGGTGGGTGTATATATCCAAAAAATATATACTATGAATGCTTTTGACCTTTCATATTCTATGAGAACGAATGGAAACAAAGGATGCTTTGGATAAATAAATCCACAAGTCTAACACTCAGCAGCACTGAGCAACATGATTAGCAGGGATATAGAGTATCAGATGCTCAGTAAATAGGCCGAAAGCACTGGTGTGATCCTTCAACTGATGACAAAAGCTGTTGTTTGTCAGGTCAGAACCATGCCACAAGTCATGACAGACAACCTCATGGCCTAAATTCACTTTTGACCCCAGATGGGGCAATAAGTTGATGCTATGATTCTAAATAATCCAATTATCTGCAGGGGGGGGCTGGTGTTTGCGTGACCTTGGGGAGAGGTTGACAACCTGGCCCTCAAACAGAAGGGGAGGAGATGACATGGAACAATAAGGTTACTGGTCCCTGGAGGAAAGCTTCATGGCTTTCTGCCTTGGATCAACATCACAGCGCGAGCAATATGTCAATTCATCACCCTCCCCTTCGTTCTCCCCCAACACACACACAAACTGCAAGGATCGTCAATTAGCCACTGTCGTCAAAGAGGAGTTTTGTAATGAGTAAAAGTGTGCAGCCTTTTCTTTTCCTCCTCCCTTCTGCTCTTCAATCTATCAAGAGTTTGGGTCTCACATTTGTTTTCATTTATTTACAACCACATATTGACTTTTCTCCTCAGGAACGCTCCATCACAGACAAGCATGAGGCATCTCACAGGGACATGAGCATCTTAGAAAATGTCTTGTCAAAACAGTGATATTTCATCTCATAACAGTTAAAAGAGACACATGAATGAAGGCTGGAATAACGATGGTGCTGTCGAGCTGCAGATGCCTCTATCTCATCCTCCGTCTCTCTCTCGTTAGCAGCTATAATATTTGTGAGAAAAGCTTTTCGAGAGAGAGTGGGTGTTAGAAGAAAAGATAATTGAGGCAACGTCTACGAGCCACATGTGCATAGTCTAATCATGTTTAGGAATTTATTAATTTCTATTAGCTGTTATGGATGCCAATATCAAAAATGTTTGGTAGTACAAGCTCAGCTAAGCCCAATGTACCGGTATGATAAATAATGTAAGGTGGTAAATATGCAATTAGTGAGACTACACAAAAGCAAGCCAATAAAACTGAAATGATAGGCGATAAAAGTCACTGTTCCTTAAGGGCCTTATAGCATTACGATTCAAAAATCGTATGTTTTAGGCTGTTTCACATATGACATGTGCTGCTTTGGTATGTCGTGGTAGACAGTTTTCAAATGACAGCTCATGTGCTTCCACAGCTGTCGCAACAATGACAAGTGCTTCGAGTGACATCTGGGCAAAATCCTCTCGTGCTCAAAAAAAGCATCTCGTTTGTTCAGAGATTGCTGTGATTGCATGCTCGCCTTTGATGATTCCAAGGGAGAGAGGACTGTTGCAGATTTCAGGGCCAGCAAGTTCTCCTCCTTCTCCTCGGGCAAACAAGGTAAAAGATAACAGGGTGGGCTGAGTGCATGAGCCCTCTGAAGCCATAGTTAGTATAAAGCCATCAGAATGTGTGAGATGTTACTGCTGTCAGAGGCTTAAACAGTCAAAGGGATATTTTTAGAGATCTTAAGCTAATAATCCAGAGCCCAGTTGGAGGATTGGCGAGTGGGGGAGTCTACAATTTCTTGCCAAGCAAAATGAAAGCGGAAATACAAACTTCACGCAAAGGGCAGTTTTCAAAGCTTTACACTTTGTTTTCCTTGACACTCACTGTGACAGGAGCCTTGCAGGCCTGGTTTGGAGACAGTCTGTAAAGCCACAGGATGTTGTTACTCTGTGTAAAGTTATCCATGCTGTATGGTGTCTGTTTTCTTCCTTTTAATAACCCTAAATTGCTGAATCTGCATTCAGTTTTTATCTGATACCTCTGATAAAAAGCTGAGCAAAATGGGAATTCAGGGCCCTGGCAATAAAGACCCTATTCATTTTCTTATATTTGACTAGTGGTTGATACACTTCTGAAACTTGGATGGACACTTCTATTTGACTCAACAGTACAAAAATAAACTAATCATACAATAGTTATATGATTGAAGTCAAAAACCAACTCAATTACAACTCCTGAGAGCTAGGCTTAGAAACATTCAATCATCAATATTAAAACCTGGCAGATTGCAAAGCTAAGGGCAGACGAAACTAGAAATGGCACAATGTGAAAATATGTTCGGTGCCTTGAATGACTTTACTTTCATTTAATTTCATTTCAATTTTTTATGATCGGCAACTTGGAAGCACTGGAAACAGGCCGCAAACACTGGCAGAGTATTGAGATACATTTAGACTATGTGGCAAATTGTACCATAGTTATTCATATATGTTCTTGGTCTGCAACAACTGAAAAAAAAAAGAAAAAAAGAAAAATAATAATATAACCATAACCACCATATTCACAGGCTAGACGGTGTCTCTCTTATTTGGTCCTGAGGTGACAAAACACAGTGAGTTTTTTGAGCTTTTTCACTGAAGATGACTGGTTGCTATGGCCAGAAACAAAATGAGAGCTGTGAGTGAAAAACCAAAACAACGAAGAACAAAAAAAAAAAAAAACAACATTAGCTAAAAAAATGACTACAAAGCTCCAGAGAACTGACTGGAACAATTAAGTAAAACATTGTCATCTATAAGTTTAGTCATTCATTCATCATTCATCTTCTACCGCTTATCCGTTTCTGGGTCACAGGGGATGCTGGAGCCAATCCCAGCTCACATTGGGCGAGAGTGGGGTCACCCTGGACAGGCCATCAGTCCGACGCAGCTTTATGTATAAATAAATGTAAATTTATATACACAAATGACATTTGTTGCTGTAACTTGGAAATTTTGAAGGCAAATTTACAACGCTCTATAATATTTTCTGACCTGATGGGCCGTCCGCTTACATTTCCTGTTGTTCATGGCAATTGATGGTTGCCGGGCAGATAAAGACAATCGAAAGACCTCAAGTTATGGGCTCTCATGAAAAAATATTACCAGAAACAAACCAAAGCAGGCACTTACTTTTTTCTCCTCTGTGTAACAAGTTGTTGAGCATATGTCACAGCAGGAGTGAGAGTTGGGGGGGGGGGATCCAATTTCAGTGTTTCCCAAAGAATCTAAATCAAAGAGCAAACCTCAGTGCTAAGGTTAATAAAAGTTGATAAGCTGAAAAGCGTAACTCCCCCAGGCCATTGAGAAAATAGGCATTTGCTTGACCGTGTTAGCCCAAGCTGATGCTGAGGGAGAAATTGAATTGTATTGTATTGTACATTGTGTGTATGTGTGCATGTTTGTGTGTCTCAGGAGGAGGCGATAGTCAGTACTGAGGAGGGTATAGCCCTGATAAGTTATTTACAACAGCACCCCTGTTTTTTTCTTCCTTTCCGGGCGTTTCAATAAGAGCTCATTTCAAAGACATGAGTGTTTTCAGCCTAGAACTATTTTAGGAGGGAACCGACTTTGACTACTGTAGATAATATGATGTTTTTTTATTTTTTCAATTTTTTTTAAGAAACCAGTTTAGTCGCCACACTGCGCAAACCATTGGAGAACAAATTATTAGGCCTGGACAGATTAGTTGGAAATGACAAATCATATACTGTAGAAACCCTTTAAGCTAAACTGAGCATGACTGGGTCATGACATTTTAAATAATTCAGCAAATTACCACTACTTACTAATATATATATAACAACAGCCTATAACATTTTCTCCATTCCCAGCATGTAAGCATGTGACATCACTGAGGCGAGTCAAACAGCTTTTCATAAATGCCCAGTAAAAACAACATCTGGCATTCAACTCAAGCATTTCCAGCAAGATTACTACAGCATACATCACAGGGGGATGGGTGGTGCTTGGAGAACGAATAACTGATCGAGGTGATGGCATCTGTGGGTGTTGGAAGTGCCCTTGATTTGGCCTCAGGTTGACAAACCTCTTCCTGGATGTCAGGATGTCAGCCCTCAGCATGAGTCCAGGTGGTGCCGAACAGGAAGCTGCCACCTCCGTGAAGCGGGGGCCGGTAACGACCGCAGGTGATTATCAATATGATCGTGCGAGATGATAGCATGTCACTCATGCTGAGGGGAAGGAAGGCAGTCGCCTGCTACTGTGCAGGACAGATTAGGAGGAATAAATCACTTGTACGAAGCCTTCCAAAAGCTCCCAGGAGGATGCAGCAATCCTGCTCAAGCATGACATGCCACAAACATGAGGGTAAACACACACAGGAATAACACACTCCAGAGAGGCACGAGTCGCTTTTACTACCTGTGGGAATTCACTCAACAAGAACTGATGGCATTTCACTTTAATTTTTACCAAGCCATTAAGTGGCATGTTTCATCTCCACAGTTATTTCCTTACATTAGGGTGTGAATTGTACAGCTTTAATATGCACATCTGTTTTTGTCTTACTGACAGATTTACATTTGCCATGCACTGACAGTTTAGCTGGAATCCTAACTAGGGCTTCCTTTAACTGCCAAATGCATTACCTCCAATTTGTCTTCTTATCAATGAAGTAAAAAAGCACTTGTAGCAATTGTACATTTTTTCTTTCAAATAATTCTACTCTATTCTTTCCACCTCTTTCCACCTTCCACCACAGTATTAAGTTTCAACTTCTGTTAAATCTCTCCTCACCTAAAGCTATGCTGACTATGTAATACATTGCTTAGAATGAAGGCTTCTCTCATGGCATTATTGGTCCCCAATCCAAATCCATTACAATGGAGTATCTGCTGACATGATAGCTGATTTTAAAAAAAAATTGAAAATATATTTTATTTATTGTTTCCTTTTCACTATAGCTACACACTTACAATAAGCCTAAAATAAAATTGAAGATATTTGAGGGCGAGGCGTATCAGTGCAACTCTGCTGTGTAGCCTCTCCTTCTTCAGCCTGAACAAAATGATATAGTTCATTTGGAGTTTTAAACTCACAGGTTTAGTTCTCCTGCAAAATGCCCCTGAAGTATATTGACTGTTGCTTGCTGGTGTGTCTTTAGTTGAAACTAGCAATCTGCTTCTTTTTTTTTTTTTTTTTTTGCAACGTGCTGTTAAGTTGTTTTCGACATTGTGGCTGATACGCTCTTAGCGAATGCTGTGGAACGGTTTTGAAGACTGGCATTCAGAACAGATTGGAAATGTCTCAGGTTTAATAATGCCGAGGCCAATTCTAATTTTGGGATTCAAATCACGACAACCATACAGGACAATTTAGACTTTGTTCATTCTTACACGGAATTAATTAACTCCACGAATTGATTAATCAGAATTAATAGTGTTAAAGAATTCTTTTTTTTTTTTTTCACAATTCATTTCTGTGGATAAGCACTGCAAACTGAAGAATGACATCTGAAGAGGGTGCAAATATAAAAACAACCCCCAAAAAATTTATAACTAAAATAAATAAATTTTAATAAGATTTTTCCATACTTGAAAGCAGTTGCTGTGTCAGCTTAGACTTTCATTTGACCATTTTCAACAGTGCCCTTGCCTGCCAATCCATTACACGCCTCTAGCAACAGCCTGTGCTCTCATCTAACTGAGTCTGCCTACAAGGGCAGGAGAGAGGTCTCTTTGCAAGCCCACAGGGACAGCAGCAGCACCTACAGCACAGGTCCAAAGGGTAAACAATCGGAAACATGTGCAGTACATAAATATCTCTGCTGATAGCAATCTAAGCATGGGAAAGCAGGGTTTGCATAAGGGGCTTAGAACAGAGGATGTAACCTCAGATAGACCAGGACGGAGCAGGCAGGCATTCAGCCAGTCCGGTGGGGCTAATGGAAGCAGTGGCAGCGGTAGTAGCAGCTTTGTGCTGGGGGGAGTTAGTTATCAGGCTGATGGCCTTATCAGCACGAAGGGCCTCTATCACACATCTCACCTCTGGGCTCTAACAAGGGGTCAGTGAAAGACGTCAGATAACCAGAGACCGGCTATCTCTCAAGGAATAACACTGGATGAAGGAAAAATTGTGGATCAACTGTTTTTTCTCAACAAACAGAGCTAATACTTCAGCTTCTTATCTAGTTTTTGTAACTCTCAGTCCACCCAGACTTCCAGATCTAAGATTCTCATGATTTTTATGATTCATTTTCTACCATAAAATTGTTATTCTCTGCTTATAACATGGACACTATAATCTTGACTGAAAGTGACTGAATCTGTGTTGTTAGTTAGTGGAGTCAAAAAGTGATCATGAAAACGTAATTAGTCCTCCTAAACTCTCCTGAATAATTTACCTGAGGAAATGTGAGGCGCTAACACGACTGAGAGCTAATTCTCTTAAGTCGAGTTTTACTTGTGCTCCAGTGAGTTTTTATTGATTGTCTGGAAGCTTGTTTGGTCAAGGTCCTCAAGATTGAATTTTCAAGATCTGGGCCTTCCACAGTTACAGGATTATTGTTTAGTTAAGCATATGAAAGCAATTGAATCACAATCTTGATTCCAGCTCATTGGAGGCACATTTTCAGGGTCAATACATCAAACTATCTTAAAATTTAATAGAACTAATACATTGTGGTGTAGCAGTAAATTACACAGGTGTTTAGCACTCTCTGAGTTCCACTTGTCTGAATGCCCTCCAGTCACAAACCACCTGCTGACGGCCTTGGAAATGTATTTTTCTTAATCACTGTTGAGATCCTACAGAAGTGTGTTCTTTTCTGCCAGATTAATAAGAGCAGTAGCAGTTATTTGACAGGAGAGACTGGAGTATTTATGTTCTGGCTGTGTTTTTCTCTCTGCATTTTAAAACAGAAGAAAAAGATCAAAACAGCTACACATTCCTGATAAACCGGATTGAGTTTCTGATCAGGAACTGAAATGTTCTTTACTTTAATTTTCATTGTTGTTTGTCTGACCACGAATTAAAAATTATAGAGAAATACAAGACTTCAAACCCATTTGCTGCTTGCTTAGCAGTTTTTCAGTGTTTGTGTAATCCAACATGGTTATTCTCTTGGCTCTTGCCTGTTTTGAATGAATATAATATGCAGCTGTTCTGTGCATATATTGTTCCATCTTTTAAAAAAATTGCGACTATGATTCTGATTATGACTATGATATGATTATATTTTATTTTTCTCTAGATAAAAACAGCCTTTGTGGATTGAAGTGTGCAATAAAAACTTTTGATGAGGTTGAACCCAACTTCCTTGCAGTCCATCAGTTCCTTGCAGCTTATTACCCAGTAAATTCAAAAGACATTAGGTTGCAGGCACTGCAAACAAAGGTCAAGAAAGCAACCAGGTTTTTTTTTTCTGCTCTGAACTGCCTAGAACACTGACCATGCCCTCCTGTGTATAATAAACATATGAGCATTTGGCCTGCTCTATTTACCTCCTAATGAGAAACAAAGATCTGCTCTGGAGGGACTCGCATGCTTCAGTAAATGAAAAAGCCAGCGAAGAAAAAAACGCTCTCAGAATAATTCAAACCATTTGTGTGCACAGGGGACATGAGAGCCTCGTCTGAATAAATTGGCCATACAAAAATTCAGATGGTGTCCAACACGTTATCTGTTGATGTGGCATAAGATGGCTATTTGCCAGATGAAAGCAGGATGGAGGGTAGCGGCCCTTTAAACCAGGAGGCTAAATCATTTCACATGCCTGCATACAACGATCATGTGATAGAGTTCGATGAGAGAGAAAAATAACCACATGGCTCCACTAGAAGGAAATGCTTGGCATGGTGCAATTAAAAAAAACCCACAGCAAATTAGAAAAACAAATATTTCATCTGGTTAAAGTGGGAGCAATGGGCAGATCGAGCTAACCAACATTACTAAAATGAGCCCACAGGTTCCAATATCCAAGACATGAGGCAAATTAATTTGGTATTAGGAGCAGGAAGATTTTGCTTGTTGATTGTGTCTTTGTCCTTTTCTTCTCCAGAATTTTCTAAGCATGAGGAAAAGAGGGGAGTCCTCCAAATGATACTGGAAAACATGACTGTATAGCCTGGACTGTGGGAATACAGTCATTGAGTAGACAAAGCTCGGTCTTCCCGCCAAGTCTGTGTGGATATGAGGATTGTAGATTTGGGGTGGGGGGAATGACAACTAGCCAAGCTCCAAGCAGCAGTAATTTTGGGGGAGTTGTAAGGGTATCTGTGAAGCCCGCTGGTTCAAACTTCTGTAAGTCCCTCCAGCAACAAGCTGACATCCTGCACTCTTTCCTGCTGTGACAGAAATACACTGGCCTCAGTGCCAGCAGAACGTGGGCACTATTGATCTGCTCCCAGCACAATATCTCCTCTTACATCCATAATTATTCTCCTTCAGAGGACTCCACCGTGTGCCCTGGCTTCCCAACTGGCTGGCTGGATTTCTATCCGCCTCCTTGTTAAAGATGCTGTATGGTCTCACATTTCACGTTGCACTGCCAAAGACCCCCCTCTCTTAACCCCGGCATTTTCGAATATTTCATGGTTCAGTCCCAGGGTTGGGAAAGGCGGCTTTGGCACAGCACAATTACAGTGGTTAGTCGGACTCCTCTGGTGGAGCCATGCTGGCTCCCAAAGTACCATGACTCGCAAAGAGACAGGCCAGGAAAAACAGAGGAATGTATGTACTGGATCCTCTCTCTGCCTGTATCCAGACAGGAGAATGCTAATGGTTTAATTGCAGCAGTCTCAGCTTCCCGTAGCGACACTTTATGTGATGAAGCGGTGGATCCTAGCAATTCTTCTTGTGGCCCTTTAAAGTGAGACATTTGAGAAGAAATAGTGCTGTTTTCCTCTCACAATTGAACTTTTTCATCTACAGCAATAATGTCTGCTTATATCACAGGAAATGTTTGGTAGAAACTGCTGCACAACTAAAACTTGTGAGTCAGTTTGCTAACTTGTCTTTGTAAGTGCTGTACTTTGTATGTCAAACACACAGCCAGGAAGTGAGTAGAAAACTCATTACTTTATTATAAGCCGTACAGTGGGCATATTTGTCAAAACACTTTTCCAGGCTTATTCATGAGCACGATGAGATTCATGAGCATTTGAGTTGTTCTGGGGCTGAGCCGGCAGACGTCGTCGTAGCTCCAGCACAAACGAACTGCACAAAAGTAATTCAATGGTGCGACTCTTCTTCTGGATAGAACTGTTTCACTGCCTCATTTATAACAATTGCGTACGGGGAGGTATTTTTGTTACTTTAGACTTCATGTGACTTGCACCTTCCTCTGATTGGGCTAACCCTCCCGGCCAGCCAAGAGCCACGCTTAGGAGTCTTCCTTCTGCAACTCTCATTAGACTGCATGCTAATGATGTAATTCAGTGTTTCCCAACTTGCGCGTTGTTGCGTCAAACTGAATCATGGATAATTTCTACGTAGGTACAAAAATGTGGATCAACTTTGCCAAAAAAAAAAGAAAAGAAAAGAAAAGATAATGAAAGGTAATGAATTGCTAGCAAAGTAGCTGTTGTATTTTCCTTCATAGGGCCCTTTTACATGTTTGTTTTGGTAGCTGAATAAGTTAGGCTCTCTAATGAGGAGCTTGTAGTGTATTTAACAAGTTCATTTTAAGCTTCAGTTACCATTACCTGGAAGGGTACCTTTTATTTCATCAACCTTTATTTTAGCTGCAGTTTTGTTGATACTTTATAAATGACAACTGAAAGGTAACAGTGTTCCCCTCTATTTCCTCAGTTCTATATTTTCTAAGGTATGGTACTCAACCACATTCATCGAAAGTGTCTGCTCCTGATCTGCACAGCCACACTACAATACAAAGCAGTATTAAAAAAAAAACAGAGAGCGGGATGATGTGACATTGTCTGAATACAGGAGTCATATCAACCATGTTCACATTGTCTCTCCAGAAAGACAGTCATAATGTTGCAAACTAGTTGTTCACATGAGTGAGTACCACAAACAGTTGTGTAATAATTGAAGAAAGCAAAAAAGAAAAAATAAAAGAGAGAGAGAGGGCTAGAGAGAAGTTAATTCCATCACTCCTTTCACATGTGCACATGGCAGGCATGAATGTGGATGTTGAAAAGTTACAGAAGCAATCAAACACAGCTCCTTGACTATGAGATGCAAACAGTTCAACTCATGAATAATTGGAGAAAAGATCAGAAGGTTAGGCAACTAAATTTTTTTTTTTAGTCCTTTTAATCATATTACACCTCAGACTGACCTGATCCCAGGCTTGGGAACCACTAAATTAGTATTAAACAAAGAATAGAAATAAATGAAAGCAAAAAAATAAAAAAAATAAATAATAATAATAATAATAATGAAGCAAGGCAGTTTGTGTATTTAGCAAATCATCACAGCTAATATGTGCTGTGACTCATCATACAACTCCCTGACTGTACGCCACACTGAAGGTCAAAGTACTCTGGTGCTGACGGAAGGCATGTGACTCATCACAGAAATAGCACATTCAATTTAAAATTCAGTTGTGAAAGACGCAAAGGAGAGCAGCAGCTAATACTTCATGTCTATTCCTCCAATGACACATTGTGATTGTTCCGCTTCGCAGGCTTTAGAGATGGTTCTGTGTTCATCCTCCCAGTTGGCCTGTGGGGCCTTGTGAATAAACACATGGAGGTTAATGTCTCATGTTCTTCCCAGTTCTCTGCAGACAGCTCTGACAGGAGGAGAGAGAGAAGAGCCTAAAAGGAAAGCTGTTTCAGTAATACGCTAATCTAGCTCTTGCATCTCTTTGTTTTAGGCAGTGAGACGGGATATTTTCCTCAAGCTACAGTTGAGAAGCACATCTCGATTCCGCTGTGGGTGAGCTGTCAAGGGGAAATTCTATCTCCTCTTCTCTCTCTTTTTTTTTCTTCCTAGGAACACCCCTCATACCCTAAGGGGTCTTTAGTGAACTTGCCATCACCCACACACACTGGCAGCAGAGAGCACGCACTTCCACGGTCCCGCACACGTCACCAAGGCGATAAACAGCCAGGGGCCTCACCACAGAGATAAGGCTCCCAAGCAGTCTATCAAACAAACAAAGCAAAATGACAAATCGAGAGCGATGTTAAGAAATGACGCCATATTGCCCATGTATCTCTTCTGCCTGCCTGTTTTTCCATTTCCACACAAACACGAAAGAAACACACACACACACACACACACACACACACATATATATATATATATATACTTGTACAGCCTGTCCTGGAAAAATCATTAGAGCCCCCCCCCCCCCAACACACACACACACAGACACGCACACTGCATGCAGATGTAGAAAAACAGGGCTGAGAGCCAAAACGCCTGAGGGGCTTTTCATGACAATAACCTTCTGTAGAGCTGCTTGTATGCCTCCACCTAGATCACGGAGAGGTGCTGAGGGATGGATGGGAAAATAAGTGAAATAACCATACAAAATATTAGGCCAGGAACATTCACACAAAGTACAGAGGAGGAAGAAATCCATGTCATTTTGCTCTCATGGCCTGGAGAGATGGCAGGCTAAATGCTCTTTTAAAACAGCTTGAGCATTGAAATGATGATGGCTCCTTTTGCCTCAGCAAAGCACATTAATACATAGCCGAATGCCATTTCCACTTTTGTTAAATGGCTCACCTATTGAGTATTCAATTACAATGGCTGTCTCTCGTTTGGAAGAAGGGGCTGGACCCATATAAATAAGCTCCCTCTGCGTGTGGAGCCGAGTGCATTGGACAGCAATGGAGGACATGTGGAGCTCTTGTATGGGGGTGGTATATAATGTTAATGGCAGAAGAGCGAGGAGGTTGGTGGGTATTGGCTGTGGGGCAAGAAAAAAAAAGAAGAAAACTAAGCTCCTCATCTGCGCTACCGTTTTATTAAGGAAGCACATTCTTAAACCGTTTGCACAGATTAAAAAAAAAAAAAGCCCAAGCACATGAAATGATCTAAATAGAGAAAACCATGAATCCTGGCTTAGAAAAACATCAGTCTGGGTGATTAATGCAGTCTTGATTAATTTTCCCATTTGTCTATGATATGTCTAAAATTCCACAATACAAATCCACCAGTAATGGTCCAATCCCCCCTCTCCCCCCCACCACCATCACCACCTCTCATTGTGTGGTTTATCGCTTATGCTCAAATAGAAAAAGCAAATTGTGGCTAATTTTATCGGCGAATCCACTGGCAAGTGGTTTTTCCAGCAGTAATGATTCCCTCATTCGGGCCTAATTAACTGCAGCCATTAAATGGAGAGAAATGTAATGCCCAGGGTTCCATGTCAGGTAGTCAGAGGAGGACAGCAAAGGAGGACTCAATTAAGCCTGTGCTGTTCCCAGGTTATCACACAACATGTTTGCCAATTAAGTGAAGTAGCTTCTGATGTGTATGCGGCTCCATCAGCACCATCTCAGAGGCCCTGGCAATGTAGAGGCGTTGTTGCTAGCCTCTCCACACCCTTCTTCCTCCACTAGACAGACACTACACTATGCCCCAAAAAGGCAGTAATTACAGGATGGATGGGAGACTGTTATATAAGTGCAAAGCTGCTGATAGGCCAGGCAGGGCTTGCTGATGCCAGGTTTCAAACAAGTACCAGCAGGATCGAGTTACAGCAGAATAACCCCAACTCAGTCAGAAACACAGACACATTTCAACATCAGAAGCAGACAAAAAAAACCAAAAAAACAACAGCAACAAAAAACAAGAGGCGAAACAGAGGCTATTGACATTTCTTGGAGTCTGTGGTGTTGCTGTTATGGAATTTCAAATGATCAAACGTGAATTGTGATCTGACTGAAATAAGATCCCAGTCATGACAAATAATGGAGCACTGGCTTCTCAAAAACTTCAGTCATGCCCAAAATGATTATCAGTCGCTTTCTAAACATGAGATCTTACAGCTGCTTTAAACATATTTCCCCAAGTGTGCGCAGCTCTGTATTGTGACTCAGTAAGTGTGGGAGAGGAAGGAAGAGACAGGCAGACACATTAGCCTTCCCTTATGGCACATTCTGCAAGGCTATAGGAGTCAGCCTGCATGATCCTGACTGTCACTGACTTGTTATGAAAGCATCGCGGGCCGAAGCTGATCCATCACTTTGGGGGGTGGAAGTTGGGGCGAGAGGAAAGCCAAGGGGGGGCTGGAGGGGGTGAGCGTGGGTGAGGCAGCCCTGTTGCCTGTCACTCACCATGCACCACTGCATGACCGCCAACCTTGTCTGGCTTGTACACAATGGGAGGTTTGGGGCTCGACTGTATGAGCAGTCATTCCCCACTCCCTCTTCCCAGCAGCCAACACAGAGGAAGGCCAAAAGAAGTCAAAACACTCTGGACCGGCATTAGACCTATACAGACCCTGGAAGACCTCACTGCTTGAGGCGGCTGAGTAGTGAATATCTGCTCTGTTTCCCAGTGAATCTCTTATTTTGGCGGACTTAACCGGGTTCAAATCCAGAGAGCAAGCCCTGACAGAGTCTCCAAATGATAATCTCCTTCAACAAACATACGTTGCAATTATCCAGAGTCATTAAACTGTAATGACTGGAGGTGTGAGCAAACTTCTTATGCAAACAGTTACAGTACCACCCACCCAAAAATACATAACGCTTGCAAAATGTACACCGTGGTTTTGGAGACACAATCATTCCTCACAGCAATTAGGGAGTGAGAGAGAGGTGCATATGTAAAAGGGAGGTTTTATATTGGGAGAGGAAAGAAAGGAGGAAAAAGCCGAAGTCAGCAACAGCAATAAATCCTCAATTGCTGAGCAGTTTCTTCCAGATCTGTCTGTGGACCCCATCCCTCTACTCTAAGGCAGGGCTCTGTTTAGTAGCTTTAGCAGTGGGGAGGCGGGTTCAGTCCAATGATCATACACTCCCAGCCCACCCCCTATCCCCCCAACCCCAGCCTCTTCCTCTGAAGGTACAGTTTGTCCAGGCAGTGCCTCTGCTTCAAGCTCAGCTGGCCTGTTAAAGGATTCTTCCCAACAGCACTACGGTCCATGACCACAGCTTGACCTCCAACCAGCTACTCACTCCCACAGAGCCGGGGGGAATCAATAGATGACGGGCATGAAATAGTGATGTGATTGAGATGAATGATTGCTGGGCTAGTTCTTATTCATCTCTTTATGTTGAGATGAAAAGTGAGAAGTTAAATTGATACTGAAGAGAAACAAGAACAATGAGTGGAATGAGGCACTGATCCTGACATTTTAATTTTGCTTTAAACGAGGTCATAAGAAAAAGTGTTAAACTCTAAAGCACTCAGAAAGAGAACATACCTTATCAACACTGTAGAGTCCTTTGAATTTGATACGTTAAAGCTAATATTAGCTATTTATACTGGTTTGGGGTTAAATCCTGATTGAGGATATTAGAGCTTGGAGGAGGTTGAATTAAGTCCAATCTAGATTCAAAATCATTTAATTGAAATCATGTTTCACCATCTATAAAGGTAGCACTTAATAGGTTTAAGTTTATCATATTCACTGTCCAAATTTAGCACGTTAAGCTCATGGTGGCACAACAAAATAAAAGTGGTTGGTGGTCTGAGAAACTGACAATGACATTTGAAATGTTTGAATTGAAGTTTTTTTGTTATCGTACAAAACTAACCTCCTTTAACCCCCAAAAGTCAAGGAATAACCTCTATGTTGTCAAAAAATAAACACACACAGAAACAAAAATGCACAAACACACGTACTGCACGTCTTAATCAGGAAACATTCAAACCTTGCTCCACTTACCGTCTCATTGCCAAACAAGATGTCAACATAAGGCATGATCATCATCAAGGGCTCTTTAAAGAACTGGCTGATGAAGGGTGCTGAGAGATTCATGCAGAAGATTTTGTTGTTATCTGACGCATGTTTTGCCACCTTCAGGATTGACTCCGGAGACACAGTCAGGAAAAAGCCCTAAAAACAAAACAGTGAAATTTACTTACAACAGGTTTTAAGCAGTTTTGATGGTCACCAACTGAATCAAGCAAATGAATCTGTACAGAGGTGCTGTGTGCTGCATTATCTGTGTGTTTACAACATGACATGAACCAAAATGGACTGAACTACAGGCCCTTATGGACTGAGACACTTTAAACTTCTAATTTGTGGGTTTTGGATCTTGACAAGGCAATTTTAGGATGATAACACTTGGTATTACTGGAATAACCCAGGGAGCCAAAAGAAAGAGGCAGTGGTAAAGCTCAAACATTTATCTGAAATGTTTTCTTAGAACATACACAGAGTAACAAAGAGGAGGAAAAAGGGCAGGAAAAATCTATCCAGGACAAAGCCTGTGGCTGAGCTCCAAGGTTCGTACTGGAGGAAGCAACATGCACGTATCCGATGATAGGGGGGAACAAAAGTCTTGTCTGGACTCTCCTTACTTGGAAACAAGAGAGGCAAGTCCACTCATTGTGTGAATGAATACAAATCAGGTAAGAAAACACCTTTGTGTTTCAGGTGGAAACCTGAAGCGAGACTCTCCTGCAAGCCACACAAAAACACTCCTCCTTTGATACTGATCTTCTTAACCTTGTTTTTCAGCAACAAGCTGCTCTGTAAAACCAGTGTGTCACAATAGGGGCAAGGGGGGAGGAAAGTTTCAGCACAGTGATACATTTAATCTGGCTGAAAAGCGTCCATTGTGAGCTACAGTGCAGTTCTCATTAAAGCACTATGACTTTTGCAGCAACGAAGAAGCGACCTTCATGAAAAAGAAAAGGGTATCATACCGATGAATAGAGGGTGACTATGTAGTCAGTCGGATGTACAAGGCTTTACAATACAGCCATGCTAAGCAGGTGGATTCTTTATTCAACATTCATGGTGTCATTCACTGTCCAGGCCGACATTGCCATTCCTCTGTACAGCCTGTATTTTTTTGGAAAAGTCCTTAAGTTAAGCCCAGGTAAGTTCCTGTGGTTGATGTGTCACGGTACCATCTGTTGAAGACTAAAAAGGTGTTTTCAATGGGTCCAGGAGCACAGAGGAAACTCACTTTGGTCTAATGGTCCATCAATGACCCTGACATTTTTCTTTTGCAGTGTGCCAAGATGTCAGAGGAAGGGGAGATTGTTTTCTGACACAAATGGTCTTTCTTTCTTTTTTTTTTGGTAGTTGAAAATAAACTGTCATGGTTACCTCAATGTTAACGCTGATCAAAGGCCGACTGCTCGATCAAATATCCCAAGGGGTGGCGAACTTTAAAAGCCATGCCACGGCTTCTCTAATCACACACTAGCTCTATGTAATTCACTTCTAACCTCGGCACTACTGCCCGTGTCATCACATCAAGTCCATTTGATTTGAGCAACTAATTACAGATATAGAAACACACTTCATCCAATCCAAGGATAACAATAGTTACGCTGTGAATGGTTTTAAAACGATAAAATAAACCAAGACAAAAACAATTAGCATCATAAAATTAGACAGTGATCTTTAAAAACCCAACAGCAGTTTCCCATTAAGTTGAGATGAAAAGTAGCTTTGATATTGACAATTTATTAGTTAGTGTAAAAAACCATAAAAAACTAACTATATATGGCATTTCTTGTGTTCAGTATTACCTATACACTTAAATGTTTCATTTCATGAAAGTGCATTAATCCATATGAAGTTGTGCTGCATAAATATGCAAACTAACCCAAAAAGATGAATCAAAATGATAAAATAGAACAGAAACAAACATCTAACGGAATGAACCTATATCTTTTATTCACTGCTCACATTCATTGACGTGCAAAACATATCAGCTTTGATGTGCAGATATTTACGCAGACTATATATTTTAAAATCGGTTCACTTAAACGTTTTGTGCGTGTCTGTTTTTGAAGTCAAAGTAATGGTTCAGGAATCTCGTTCATAAAAATCACACAGGCCATTTTTTCCACTGGGCTCCAAATGTTGTGACTCTAGTGGCTTGTGGGGGGAAAAAAAAAAAAAAAAAAAACTCAATCCGAGCCATGTGAAATTCCAGTTCCCAACAGTAGTTTGTGCCGGCCAGGAAATAGGAGAAGTTAAGTCTTTAGTGCTGCGGTGCAGATCATGTATCAAGAATATGAGATCTAGTTTCCCAGGTGTCAGAGCGCCTTGTGAAGTGGGGTGACTATCACATTTCCAGGTCAAGATGATCAAAGCTATGGGTACACTTCGTACAATTTCAACCCAGCCAAAACATCCAATAAAGCATTCAGAAAGGCATTTTCCTGGCAGACAATAATGCAGAGCGATGTTTGGCCGTGTCAAGTGGCAATTTGAGGGAAGAGCTGGAAAGACAAGGCTTCCATTTTCAATGTTTACCCTAAAAACGAGGAATGACTTCCACTTAAGTCACACAAAGAAAATGCCTAAATGCTACTCTGAGCTGAAATTAGTGGTAGTCTAACCATAGGTTCAAACTACACAGCAGCAGCACGCTATCACACTTTCCTCTGCATTGTATCCACTTTTTTCCCCCCAGGGCTGCTCACATCTGAAAAGCTGGCTGTGATGGATGGCATGGTGTCACCAGGCTTAAAATAAAAGTGGCCATCTGAAGGGTAAAAATGATCTATTTTGGGAAGGGCATTTTCATTTACACCAGCAGCAGCAGAGGTGGTCATGGAAAAAGAAAAAGTGTTTCTTTTTTCCAGGTCTATTTTAATTCTGCAGGGATAAGGGGGGTGGGGGTGTTTAAAGTACTGTGTCACGAAGGGTTTGTTTGACACTTCCTATTGCTCTTGGAACAACAGAAGGAATTTAAACCATCATCACCTCTATAAAACAGAATAATTATGGCCAATGCAATCATACAAAATTTCATCAGATCCACAGCTCTGAGTTAAGTTTATTTGTACAACCACAAGTCATGGATTTAGGACATTACAAGAGTTAAAGCTGCTGTTATCAACATTTTTATAATAAATATATATGAAACCACTATAAGAGAGGTTGCTTGCGGCAATAAACTCACGGATAAACATCAACTTCAAAGTTCCTTCATCTCATTGTTTTGCTGTTATGGCCCAAGTCTTTACAGTTTTGATTAAGTCAAAAGTGTCAAAAATGTTCAGATGCAGTGAGAAAACTGTTGTGACTCCTGGACAGCACCAAACTGTAGACAGACAAAGACATCCCAGAGCTGTCAGCAGCTTTACAGAGACACATATATCCCTCAGGAGCTGATGGAGACCAAAAATTGAGCTAAAAGAGAATACCGGCAACACATTTGTGCCGCCCAAAACGAGAACTGATGTTGCTCAGTGTATGCTGGATGGGAATATTAACTTCTTGAGTGTCCAGATGAAGGAGACCACAACTGTTAGAGTGATCATGTTTCCGCAGCTTGTTTTGATGCCTGTGTAGCCTTTTGAGGCATAGCTGTATTTCATCTTTTCACCACTACCTGTAGAGGGAATGTGGCTCAGGAGATAGGATGGGATGTCCACCAATCAGAAGGTCAGTGGTTTGATTGTTGGCACCGGTCCAAAGTAAAAGTGTCTCCAGGGTGAGATACTGAACCTCAAATTGCCAGACGTATTATTTGTGTGTGAGTGATATAAAAAAGTGCTGTATGTTTAGAAAAAGTGTTGAATGGGGCTAAGTGAAGCCCTTTGACTGGCTGATAAAGCTCTATATAAGTGCAGTCCATTTACCATTTGCAGGCCTTAGTGCTGCATCAGTCTGAGAACTGCCAAAGCTAAATGCAACATGTGAATTCAAGGATTCGTGTGTTGGTACAAACTCTGGCCTGCTTGAACTGACTCATAAGTTATTGTTACCCTTTTCTTCAGCTCTTCGCTTCTGCTGGCCGATGGAAACACTAAGACATTTGAAAACAAAAGTCATTATTGTAGCTGTGTGCCTTCACTCTGTCACACTACTAGACTACAAACCACATTACTGCTCTGATACCCAGTTTAGAGTTTGTAATTGTGCTGCTTAATGTTTGTTTCTTACCCAACAGAGGACTTTGTATCCTGTTTTTTGCTGGATGTAATTGGATGGAGGACTAATGTGACTGTATGTTCAGAAACTAAATGACCCTATTTAGATAAGGAAAAAAAACTAATGTGATGAAAAAGAGCAGATACCCCAGGAAGAGCAAAATAGGGACAACAGAAATACGGAATACAGCTAAAAAGTAATTGGTAGCAATGCTAGAAAGTGAAGTATTCACTAAAACAAAGCATACATACAGTTTTGCAAAGTGATTTTTTTCTGCTGCAGAGGTGTTTGTTGTAGTTATAAACTCATGGCTGGTCAGCAAAGCCCTGTGAGCTAACCACCAGTGTATCAAAGCTTTTCAAAAGCCGCCCCGGCCATGCTATCCCTGTCATTACCATAGAAAGCCCCCCATCATGCTCTCTGGTGCACAGTGTTCATTACACAGAATTAGATGTCACACAGATCAGAGCGCGCGTGATGCCACACACTGCTCTCCTCTTCAGTTATCTCTGTAAAGCACCGTTGCGAGGTGGATCGATAGCTGAGGTTTGGAGCTTCATTAGCTCAGTATGACTCCATCTCCATCAAGACACCTATGGTACGCTACGTTAGTGTTACGAGATATATTTTACTCCCTGATCCTGAAGGTCTCGCTGTTTTACATGCAAACACACAGGCACAAACAAGACCTTCACTCATGATGGGGGGCGGTGGGAATCTGTGTCAGTGTCTGGCTCGATAAGCAGCAGAAAGAAAGAGGACAAACAAACAGAGGCAAAAGTGATTAATGGTGTCACAGAGTGCCTTTATAGGAGGGAAACAAAAAATACAAGAATGAAAAAGACCTCATTTAAGGCTTTTCATTTCAAATAAAAGTGAGTGAGAGAAAAAGGTACAAACCAACTGGGACTTTTCACAATGCTAATGATGTTTTGTTTGCATCAAAATGGCCAGTTGGTTTAATATAGAAACAAGTTCAATTAAAGCAATGAGGAGATAAATGCACAACAGCCTCATAACATGACTGAGCGTTCCCTGCACTTTTAGGATGTTTGATCTGACTGCAAGGCAATTCTGCAGTGCTGATAGCATCTGCCTCCTCTTCTTCTCGATTCCATTGAGAATGATGTTCTGGTGAAGCTTATCAGACATCTAGGAATTCATCCACTTCTTTTGAGGGAGCTGGAGGGAAGCCAACTCCACTGGAAACAGAAGGGAGTGCCGTGCTTTTAAAGCCCGCTTGGAGATGAGGAAAAGGGGCTATCATGTCAGCCCCAATCTCCAGGGCAACATAAATGTGCCACAAACGCTTAATTTAACAACTGGGCAGAGACATCACTTACTAACAGCTGCAGTATTTATTCCTAAAACATTTTCTCTGGTTTAAATATTACCCATTTTCAGGCTAGCGGATATTTTCCCCCAAAGTCAGAAAAGGCTCTCATGGTGTATTTGAAGTATAGAGATGCAGCTAGAAGGTCGTGGCGATAACCAGAGATACCTGGCCAAGGTCATCTTAATGAGCGTGGATAAAACAAGACATTAGAGCCAACCACAGAACACTTAAGGGGAACGTGTGTCACACTACCAGCCTGCAATTTGTAAAACCATCAGAGACTGTAATTGCATTAACCCCAGAAGCCTCCACTGTGTAAAGTAATGCAGGAAACAACTTTTGGAGAAAAGGTAAAATAAAAAAAATAAAAAATAAATAAAACAAAATAAAATAAAAAAATATATAATAATTATAATATTTTTTTCCCCCCAACTTAAGTTTTGCTGGCAACACAATAGTGGAAGAATTGGTTTGATTTTAGTGTTATCTCAATAAAAGTAATTTGAGACCGGCTTCAGGGTCTTTTCAAATGGCTGCCTCCTGCTCTCCTGTTAAGCTCTACCGCTTCAAAAATGTGTTGGCCAGGGGAAGGGGCCAGCCTGAGCGGGAGAGCAGGATGCCAAGGAATGTACTTAAGATCTAAAACAGACAAGATTTAAAGCCAAGAGCATTTAAATGCCAATACTAATCCACAAAATAATTCACCGCAGAGCACAAACTGGCTCTCCCTTACAGATACCATATGTTACCTCTGTGAAGAGATGAAATGCACAAAAAAAAACCCAAAAAACCCAGATGCCAGAAGAGGTGCTTTCTTATCCTAAAACTTAAGTTATCTTGGTAATGAAAAACAAAACCATAGTGTC
Source organism: Remorina albescens (assembly GCA_034769265.1). Lineage (NCBI taxonomy): Eukaryota > Metazoa > Chordata > Actinopteri > Carangiformes > Echeneidae > Remorina > Remorina albescens. Next base: position 6,855,016 of record CM068480.1, read on the forward strand.
TTTTTCTTTAACCTATATATCTACTCTGGTTTCCGATGTTGCTCTTACTTTCATCATTGAGAGATTAGCCCAGAACAAACTGTTTGGTTTGCAGAGAGTTAAAATTTGCTAATGCATACACTCTCAAGTGTCCTTGTCACACTGCCACACTGCCACACTGCACATAATTAGCATTTCAGTGTGAGCAGCTCTCTCTCCTTCAGTACCTCTGAAGGGGAAACATCACTCCCAACTTGCACAAATACACACACATATACACTTTTGGAGTCAAGTTGAGCTCCTGTAGTTTCTTACACAACTTGAGAACAGGATGGGGAATGGAAAGGGGAGTTTGTGGGGGTTGATGGAAAAATGGGATAAAAGTCTGCGATGTGAAAACAGATGTCGGGGCCTCAGAGTTGTCTCGTCTCCACTGGCTTGAAAGGACGTATTAATATATAGGTCAGATGTATAAAGCAGAGGTTCAGTGTCAGAGTCTCGACACTGCAGAGGGGTTTCCAGTTTCAGTGACTTGAAGGTTGTGCACAGACAGAAACCAAATCTCCGCACACATTCCTACTGCCGGGAAGTGAACATTTCCAAATGTGCCACTCTGTAGATGTAAATGAATTAGAGCACTTAATGGGAACACTGAAATGAGGAACCAAGGAGACAATCTTTCACTGTTCATAGTTGCTCCGGTGAAAGCTAGCGCACTAGGTTGGAAAATTACAGGTAATTGCTGAAGCCATTGAATCCAGTTCGGTTTTGGTTGAAAGACTAAAATAACAAAGCTCTGATTGCTGAAAAGACAAGGGCAGGGAGCTCTGAGGCCCTGTTGCTAAGAGTTAATTTGATACATATTTCTCCCCCTTGAAATGTCTGAGGTACTGGCAAGAGACGGTGAAAAAAAACTGAGTGAGAGGGAGGGTGAGACCCCTGCTCTGCCTGCAAATACTATCCATCTGCCATATTACATTTAACCAGCATGAAAAGCTAAGGGAGCGCCCTTGCACAATATTGTGTGAAGGCTGTCAAATTCAATGCAGGAGCTCGGTGCCCACTGCTCAGAGCTGAGGACGTGGGGCTGGTTAAATTCAGTCTAATAATAACTTCTAACTGTGTGTGCTCAGCACCAGCAAAATAGGAGGACACGTGGCTAAAAAATAACTTTTAATTAGTCATGTTTGTCAAAAAAAAAAAAAATCATCTAATTCAAACTGTAATTTGACGGCCCCCAAATGAAAACACCAACAACTCTAAACAGCTTCAAATGAGTGGAGAGAGAGAGAGGGGGGGGGGAAAACCGCAGTAGATTTGCATATTGCAAATAGAAATATGATTTTTCTTTTTGCCAAAAGTGCACAAAAACTTTTAAGTGCAGTTTTAGGTTGTTCGTAAAGTGTTTCTTTTATTATTTCACAATTTATCAAAGGAAAAGTTTATGAGAGAGAGTTTGTATAAAGTTTTGGAAAACAAAACAGCCAGAACCGAACCAAGAAAGGATGATGTTAAAAACACCCTGGATCCTACACTTCCCATAATGCAACATGCCTAGCAAATATGCAAGATTTCATAAGTTTGTCAAATAGGCTCCGCGTTGATTTGCGATCATACCCAAAGCCAAGCTCCTCCTGGGCCACAGCCTTGATACAACTGTTTTCACAGACATAAGTGGTTCTCCTCACCACTGGTAAACTGACCTTCATGAGTAAGATCAGCAAAGTGTCTCTGATTTCAATCTCATTAAATATTTATTTAAATGATTTATGTGGGACAGAAGACTCTTGAAAAGGATTTTTTTCCGTCTCACTGAGACATTCTGGATTAAATAAAAATAAATAAAACATATCATCAAACATGTATCTAACAATTTTAAAAGATTTTGCTTTTTTTTTTTTTTTTACTCAAAATACATAATAGCTTTACATTTTATATACTCTGTGAATTTACACATACAGACATGAGTGAGCTACTATGAAGCAGAACTCTAATGAAAACATCAGTGAAAAAAGTATACTAATAACTTAATTAGGCAATAGCAGGTTGTTTGGCCATTAAGATGTTAGCTAAGTGAAAGATCTCGTGACTTCATAGAAGGAAAAAATGTTTAGAAAAGTGAATATTTCATGTTTTATCTTAGTGAAAGACATTGAAGTTGATGATTTTCTCTTGGATTGTTGTTTCATAGCAAAAGGAACACATTTCCACCTTACCTTTGTGCCCCAACTCTAAAACTATAAAATCACACTGACACTGAGGTTTCAGTGTGTTTGGCCACAGTGACACAACACGGTGCTAACATCCAGTACTGGTATTACTATAACACTAAAAATCAAACTAAAAAAAATCAATTGCCTGGAGGCAATAAGTGTGAACCTTCATACCCTAAGCCCAATTCCCTTGAAAGTGGAGGTCCCAAATCAAATCATGCCGAGCCAATGCACCGTGGAATTATGCAAAAAAAAAAAAAAAAAAAAACCAAAACGACACAGCTATATAAAATGACAACTGGTAAGGAATCCTGTCAAGGCTAGGAAACTTTAGAGCTTGTTTATCCACTTCATGTTTTTATCTTCCTGGTGCCGTGATGATGCTGCGAGTCAAGTCTGCCGGACTTTGTTTATCGTCCGGCCAAGAGGGGGAAAATACTGAGTGCACACAGGTGATGTAAACATACAAAGAGGATGAGGAAAAATGCCACACTCCACAGGAATTTTACCAGTCTTGTCGATGCAAGACTAAGGTTTATAAAGGTTCTTTTGTTGCTGCGGTGTTTTGATTGTTAAGAAATGAAGTCAGTTTCTGTTAGAACTTGAAACTGCCTTTACAATTCACTGCTTAGTGAAAAATAGCACTTCTCTACCTGTCCATGCCAAATAAGGCGGGACTTCAATATCTTTGTGACCAAAAGAGAAAAAAAGAAGACATGACTGAAAAACACTGATGGAGCTTTGAAGTTTTAAAGTGAACAAATGATGAAATTATTAACAGTTGGCTACCAGTCCTGCACTTAAAGTCTGTCTATGACTTACTGCGAAAGTTGGGCTAAAACAGACAAACAGACATTGTGTGCTCAGAGCTTCTCCCACATGAGAGTAGCATCTCAGGCTGAGATGGATATAATCACAGCCAGGAAATATGAGTCTCAGGCATCAAACAAAATCTAGAAAATCACAAATTTCAGATGCTGATGGTAGGCGTGAGGGTTGTCTGCCAAAAGCACAAGTAACAGGGTGAAGAAATGTGTTAGATGTTAAATTAAAATTGTTGAGAGGCATTAGCAAGCCTCTTGGCTTTGATAGTTCTGACTACAAGACTTATTAGCTGCATAGTGTTCGATATTTAGTCTCTATAGGATATGTGACTAATACCAACCAGGGACTTTATTCATGAAGATATGTTATCTGCAGCGATACAATAGCCGTATTTTACTGGACTAACACAAAGTAGACACAAATTAAGACTGACTCATTTAATTGATACCATGGTTATACTCAGTCACACTTGTTGACTGGTGACCTTGACCAAAATAAGGAAAACCTGGTTCATAATGTGTGTTTTGCTACAAATTCTGATGATTTAATTAGGATTTTGTTTCTTTGCATATTTGCTCCAGATCAGTAAATTTTTCTAACTTATTTTTCATTCCTGTCCACTGTGGCATGAATGCCATTTAGGGCCAATCACTATGATGTTCACAGTGAAGTGTCCTTGTGAGAGATGACTTTTTAAAGTTATGTTACTTCTGGAATGAAAAGAGCTGAGTAGATTGAAAATCACATATTATCTTTTTTTTTTTGTCCAGTACCTAAACATAAAAGATATAAAGGTAAGGCATATATATACATGTATATTTGTGCTGATCCTAAACTTTGAATTGATTGGTCGATTAATTGGTTGAGTGACAGATTCAGTAAAAATTGAAGTTAAGGAACTGGTTAAAGCTTTGAACAAACTGGTACTACAGGACTACATCAGAAGAAAATAACTGGACGGTGGCTTCACATGTTGGAAGACCAGCACAGTCACCAGCCTTAAACCCTGTAGAGTGAGACCTGCAGTCTAAAGACAAGTGTGAAAGGTTGTTTGTCTCTGTATGGTTAATTATTTCTATATAAAGTCTATGTTGGACGGACAGGCAAACTGTCCAGGCTACTGGCTGCTGTAGGAACTGGACACTAAACCCAGAGCTTAAATTGGTCATAACTCAGTTTGTTATCACAATATTAACAAAGCAAAATGGCCTCTTCTCTTAAGCAGGACCACAGAGAAGACCAGTCACCCTCTTGACCGGTTTATTACGACGAGAGACTCTCAGACGGACAGGAGAGTAATCCTCAGCGGCAACAGCCACACCATGTTTGTAAAATTTCAAAGTGCTTGAGATTTTTCAGTGGAAGAGCCCAAATGAAACACAGCATGTGGAGTGCTACATAAGAAATGTGTGAATCAGCTCTCTGTGATATACTGGTAGTACAATACAATATGTGCCGGGTTTGGTGATTAGAGAATTCTCCTTCAAAGACAAAGAAACAGTAAGAAAATTTTGACAAACATGTCAGTCTGGTTACTTAATATACACCCACACTTCTTAGAGCTTAGCCGCAACATGAAAAATTACCACTTAAGGGAAAAATAAACGTATAAAGCTGGTCTGAGGAGCAGGAGGTGGAAGGTTGGCTTCTAATTGCTGGAGGGGAGAAAAACCATGTTAGAGTAAACAAAGTCTGATCGATGGTGGGGATTATATCAGAAAGAGCCTTTGGCCTTTGGCCAAGATGAGCAAACACACTGGTCTCTGTCTCTGCTACAGATGGAAAAAATAGCCAAAGCAAAAAAGCTGGTGAGTTAAAAGCATTATATTTCACAGAGGGGGGGAGCAGATAGAGCGGAGTACAATGCCAGATATGACATGTAGCCAACTATATCACATCTTGGCTATTTGTATCAGACAGAAATGCCAGTAGATAAGAGAGCAGTGTTGTGAGTTTGATGGAAGGCTGTTCCGGCTGGGGGCTTAGCTTTAGGTCAGGCTATACTCCCACGGCGCTGCAGTGCTGTGTGTGAAACCTCTCCATCACCACACGCACAAGTTCAATGTGCTGTTAGCTGGTCACGGCCAGGAAAAAATGTATTCTGTATATTGCCTGCTTCAATGTAGCAACTGCAATTCACATAAGCCACTTAAGGAAATCTGCAGAGGGAGAGAAAAAGGTATGAAACTGAGAGGGGCTTACGAGTTATTGGAGCCTTTTAAACACGGCGGCTCCTCATCAGACAGGGTGTCCTTTTTTTCACCAAGTCTTGTAAATGAGTTCACTCCATTGCCTTTAAAACCCCCGTAAAGGTATTAAATCTGAAAATAACATAATTCATTACCTCTGTCTGAAACATGTTGAACTTGAAGATGTAATATGACCAGAAGTGCTTTGGTCTCGGTTGCAAGGATTTAAAATAAAAAAAGGGAAGAAGAAGAAGAACAGGAGATAGGTATGTGCAAAATGTAAGCTATTCTATCTGGGATGTCACTCAGCACAAAAGGAATACTAATGACTTTTGAATCCATTTAGTGACTCGCTTAAATTTGTGATTTATATTAATGGCCCGTGTATTACTTTCTCCACATCCAACAGGGTTGTGTTCTGCTAAATTTCACCATTATATTCATGTCGATAAGCAGGTGACGACTTGGAGAAAGGACTGATTATATTTGCTAATCCCCAAAGAAATTAGGCGAGATTGATGAAAGCGTGCATATACTCCACAAAGCCTTGGGAGTCTCTCAAAGCTGTTACCATGGTGGTATCCCATTAAAATAACAAACATTTCCCCTGGATGTTTAACATCGCTTCCCAGTGAGCACAGCCCTCCCTAAACCTCCCCTCTCTCCCTCTCCCTCTCTGTGTCTCGCTCTCTCTCAAGCACCTGCCTTCACATTTTCCACTTCTAAAATTCCACCAGCCGTTTGGGGGAAAAAAAAAAAAGGAGGGGGGAGAAAAATATGAAATGCAGTTACGAGAAAACTTGAGTGCCAAAAAAAGGACTTTTCTTCAAACCTGTAATAACTTTCCATGGGAATAGGGAGAAACTTAAAAAGAATAACACTTCCCCTTGATTTTCTACTCCTACCACTTTTTTAAGCAGGCAGTGAATTTCCTGGAGTGATAAGGGCTTAGCCAATGTAATCCTCAGAGGACCCTTCTCTGGCATGCCAGAAATCAAGAAACCTTTCCCTCTCAGAAAAAAAAAGTAGAAAAAGACAGGAGAGGGAGGCAACAGTAGGTTTGGGAACAAGGAAGAGAGGCAGCCAGCATGCCATCTCCCACACATGCTGGCGAATGCAAATTAGCAATGTGTGGAAAGAGCAGCCGGACTCGCCTCAGCTGGAGATCAACAGAGGAATATTGATATGACAATGCAAGGGGCTTCCCTGAGTCAGACAGCAGGGGCCACCAAGGATGCTCTAATTGGCCTCACGGAAGGAAGGAAGGCTGGGTGGGGGCAGGGGGTGGGTGCCCATAAATGTTTCACACAGATTGATTCATTATCAGTTTGCTCGACAGGCTGGGTGGCCCTCGTAAAAGCGTACCATCTTGAACTGGTAGCATGTAAGTCACTGTCACCGCGGCAGGACAGAATATATCATCATGACCTTTCACTTCAGATATTGAAATGAGAGCCAGAGACATGACTTGCCACACTGCAGGGCTACTACTCTTGCATTTCAAAACGTGGGAGTAGAAGGATAGTGCAATGATAGGTGACATTGCAAGGGAAAACATTAATAATTTACGAATGCCTCCTCTGTCAGGTTATGCCAAGCTATGATGTGCTGTCTTTTTTTTTTCTTACTCTATATGTCAAAGCGGGCTGGCAGGTTTGAGGTATAAATATTCTCTTGATTAAGGCGCGCCTGCATTTGCAACATGAGAGGTATTCAACTTGTATTGTCAGTGAAAACTGATGAATCCATTTCCTGGGTCCTGTAACACCTGGTTTAAATTACTAGCCAATTAATGATTTCTCTATCATTGTAAAAGCTTCCCCATAGCATCTACTGTATCTGTTTGCTACATGAGATGTCATAAAATTTTACAGCTAAACTCTTCTGTCTCCTAATGTGGTTACACTGACTTTTAAATGTGCTCAGATTATCCAATATCCCACAAAAACTAATCTGTCCGTTAAAAAAGAACTGCTGGCTTCACAGACACGCAGAGCTGCTGAAGATCACTGGCAGCCATTTAAGAGCCGTGAGAAAGGCAGTTGAGCATCTCAGCTTCTTGCTGGGTGGTTGGTTACATGTGGTTGACACATTTGCATCTTCAAAGATGCACACAGACAAACTCAATATGTGTGAGAATGTCTGGGCGGCATGTGGAAAACCCCAGCCCTTCCTCTGAAGAGGTTTCCTCCCCCATCTCAAAGACTATACGACGGTTTGAGTCCTTTATCTGTCAGGCAGTTGCTTCAATAGCGAGTTGTAAACAAGTTGCTTGGACTGGATGCACAGAAAACAGTTGCTATATACTGCACAGCACTGACTGCTCTGCACCAAACTGAAAAGGCGCTGCAGGAAACTACAAATCAGGAGCCATTACACAGCAACAAATATGACAGGAACAGTGCTGCACATTATTTGAGCTCCAAGACTCATTCACTCACTGTCTCTTCCAATGAGCATGAACAATGCAAGCAGAGTGTGCATTGTGCTGCAGAGCAGGAGACTGTTCCTCTGAATTGGGGGTAAATTACAAAAGCGGTCTTTGCAAATTAGACGTGATGGCTTCATAATACATCTGAAGTGTCAGCTTCTCCAGAAATCTATCCCCAGGCTACACTCATGGATTGATGCTTTGAACTTCCAATTATTCCTGCCAAAATGCTACAATCACCAGCCTGTAAAACAATCATTCCAGCATTGCAAAACACACAAGATCAGTGTTGACTCAGTTGCTGGCAAGGTCAGGGTTACCAACTTAAAGTATGCTTTCATAACATGATGCAATTCATTTATATCTGCAAGGAATACCAATATCTGCCTGGGCATTTCACACAATAACACAATTTACTTTCCTTTTTTTCCCTTTAAAATGCAACTTTTGATTGAGGTCCTGGAAGAAGATTAATATCACTGAAGTGTTTTGTAGTGGTTTTAATCCTGAGAGACCATTTGTTACAGAAGGAGGAAGAGGACCGCAGGGAAACAGCTGTATTTCAAGAGGAACCATCCAGAGCAGTGTTCCCTTCTGATATTCATTTATTGAGGGAACATAAGAGCTATCACAGTTCCATATGATTACAGCACAGAGAGGACTCCAAAACAGCAAGGCAAATCCCAAACACGATCTGGCTTGTGGGCAAATGCTGTTGCAGTTCCATATTACAACATGACCTCTTACTCATGCATAATTCTGCTTGTAAAGAAATAAATTACCTTTGTAATTTGGGACACCTCCAAAGGTGCTACAACACACTCTTCGTGGCCAGTACGTTGAGCAATTGTGAGCTTGGCGGACTAAAAGAGATACTAAACCCAGGCAGGATGACTTGGTCGAAAACCTCAGTTGAACCGGAAAAAATTACCAGAATGGTTGAATGGAGTAAGACTCTGAGAATAAAATGGACCCTGAGGGAGAAGAAGACAGAGAGGAAAAAAAATGCTTCCTGTAAACACAGTCAGAGAATTATTTACTCTCAAGGCTAAATATTAAAGTGTCTTCCAATCCTTAATTAAGTCTTGTTTATATTTCCCACTGCTCAGCAATACATAGGACTTCTAGTTGAGATGCATCAATATCGTCTCCTCAACTGCGCCTACTACATAATTAATACACACACTGACATGACATGGATATGATATGACAAGAATATCAGAGGCAAGGAGTTAGAAAAGGAGCTGAGTGAATGCATTTTTCATGAATTGCAGAGCTCCCCAGCCAAAGTTCTAGACATGATGTTTCAGTCTTGGAGACGAAAAGGGGCACAGAGGGCAAGAGAAGCAAATATGTGGCTGTGTGAAAACAAACAGGGATTTCATATGCAATTGCACACATACCGATATGTTCATATCTGTGATCACAAGACCAGACATCCTGAGGACTTTGATTGGTTTGTACCGCCCTCACGGCTTTTGGCTTGGGGTGCTGTTCAAAAAAACTGCAAATGGGATACAACATCCTCTCATCTTTTTACTTTCACCGATGTCTCAACATCATGAGATGTGGCGTCGCTGCTGTGGCTGAGACTTCATAAAAATGAAAGCTGGATTTTGTTAAGAGTAGCATTTTCCATTTCTTTCACCATTTTTTTCCTAAGATTGGCAAAGCTATAAATAGCCTCGATCTCTAGCTGTATGGAAAAAAAACCCACATATCTGAAGAGAAGAATTCATTTTGCAGTGTGTTTGGACAGGCCTGTTGCTACTGCTCTGCCACCGGGATAGAGGCCTTACAGGGGCCATTCCTCCTCATTCAGAGCCATTACCACCCCACTGTCAATGTCAGTCTGTCCCCTCACCCATCACAGAGCCTAGAGCAGCCCCACAGCCCATCTCAAACCTCACAACTAAATCACATTCTACGCACAAACGGCCAGAGCCGTGCAGCATCTACTGTATAATCTAATCTGTCCATCTCCTGTGTCTCTACACATGCACATGAACGCACACACACACACACACAAACACATACACAGCTCAAGTCTCTGGAAAAGCAGGCCAACATCCCAGCACCTCAATCATGTACATTTCCGCTGTGTGTGGTGAAAGAGTCAGTAATGCAAATCAGAAATCAGGATTTGCTTCTATAATTGGGGCTTTATCAGCTCATTAAGAAACAGGGAGGCATTGCTGAAATGAGCATGCAATATTCCCATTAAAACAGCCGAAGGGAAGAGCACTTAGAACATATCAACACAAGTCCTTGGGAGAGAGAGGGAAGCAGCTGTGATTGATAAGGTTACTATCTTGTCAGTAAAAAAAAAAACACCTTGGGGAAGCAGCAATTTGGCACAAAAGAACAGAGCAAATGTTCTCAGGTGGCCCTGATGGCCACTTGTCTGCCCCCTCAGTGTTATGAAGCCTGATACAAAATGGCACATCTTATTAAAACTTTGACAGATTTATTATTACAGTTATTTAACCTCTTTATAATCAAATAATGTTAGGGGTTCAAGGGTACAAGGAGACTCCCCCACTGAATTACAATCATTTTGGCTTGATTTAAATTCTCACTGTGCAGTTACCCCATGCAGGCACATTTCCTGTTTACAAGCATCAAGCGTCATACAGCGTCAAGTGTACATGGGGGATATAAAAAAACAACATGAATCAGACAGTTTTCATGTTAAAACACACACACACAATAGAAAATAAATTTTCACAGCTACTATAATGTGCAAAGGGGAAATGACAGGGTAAAAAGTTGCTATCCCACCCTCCTCGGGGCCACTAAAATACTCAAGCCTTTTTGCGACAAGCTGTGCGGCAAGCAGCCGTAGATGTGTGAGTGGCAGGATACAAATTTATCACTATAAAAGTGAGTGGCTAAAGCCACATTAATCCCACAGTCTCTGTGACAGGCAGGGAAGGGACATGCTGACATATTGTGTTTCATGTACAGTAATTGCTGCAGCTCAAAGTGCTCAGAGGTGAAATTGTAGCATACAGTATGAAGATGAACGGAGCATGTCATTGGGCCCATAGTGAGGGCAGTGTCATTAGCTAAAGGACAGTGATGATTGAGTAACACTTTCTTACTGCTGCAGAGGAAAAACAACCGAACGCCTTCAGCAGAATCAATACAGTTTGAGCTGTCAGAATGCAAATAGCGACTATTCTGGCTGTATGACACAGGATGATGCGCCATTACTTATTCTGGCTCCATTCAATGTCATCATTAGCCTTTACAGTGTCAAATCCGCTCAATAAAGGGCATTATTTCGAAAAGGATAAGCGCTGCATTAATCCTTTTATGCTGCTTTCAGGAGGAGAGAGTCTCCAATAGCCAATATTAATGTTCTAGGTGTCAAGAGTGAGATGGCTAATCCTGATAACTCAGGATGTACAGTCAACTTTGCAGATGGCTATCTGCCCTGGACTAGCACTCCTAATGGGTGCAGGAACAGGATGTGCTTTTGAAGCTGCACTTCCTGAACATCGTCTTCAAAGAAAACGATAATTTTCAACGGGGCTTTCTGAAGTGAGAAGATAAGCCAGAGAACGGGGGAGGACAAAATAAAAATGATGCTCGCCTCAGAGAGGAAAAATAGCTTCCTGATATAGTCCTAGCTCCCTCTTTAAAGCTGACACCTAGAACATACAGTTTATCAATTATACATGAAGCCAGAATCCATCTTCTGTTGGCAGCTTGTTTGGATCCGGCCCGAGCCCTCTCAGTGGTGAAATGTGTCTGGGAGCCCCCATCCCTCCTGTCGCCTTTTTCCGCTCACCGCCTGTCCTTAAATCAATCCCTTTTTAGGCCTGAATTTATTTTTCCTGTAACAAATCTGTCTTGGCAAATGATGTCACATAAGCGGAGAGAATGACAGCCTGATGTCTATGCAGGGAACATCAACCTTGCTCCAGCAGCCTCCTCCCAAGGTGAGTAATCATGCTGAGGAGCGGTGCAGTGTGTGGATGCCAGCCAGAGTCCAAACAAACCCAGAGTCTGTTGCTCAAGATAAACAAACCAATTAGGCGGAAGGCATGTTATTCCTCAGTTGGTGGGATATTTGCTGGATGGAAAATAATCAGTGCATTCTTATTTCCACAGGGTTGAGCTGAAAAGTCCTGAGTAGAATAAAATCTAGGCGGAGAGGGAGAGTAAAATTATTCATTAGAAAAAATAAATAAATAATGGGACTAAACTAGCTACTAGTCATGTAATTAATCCATGCAGGCTCAGTGGAGAGAGGAGCACACAGAGGGGAAGATTCATCATAACTTTTCGCCCCTCGCTCCCAGGGATACATGCCCTTCTTGTGTGGATGAGTCAGCTTACATCTTCTGACAATTGTGAGCCAAGGGCTTTGTCAAAAGGAACCACAGTTATTGTTTTGATTGTTCCCCTCTCGTTATGTTGGGAGCGCAAAATGCTTTCAAATGTGATTGCGCCACAGCATCTGAAAGTAAGGCACGCACATATAGAACATCAAAAAGGAAGATGTCTGCTTTCTATTTACCAAGGACAATCATTTGGCACTTTGACGCTCTCCCTGGCCGCTCCTCCACACTGGAACAAGCAGCCCTATCAGTAATTGCAGGGAGCAGCCTCGTTGGCCAGCTGAAGCATTAGACAACTGGGCTCACGGTGCATGACATTCAAGCTGGCCAATAACGACGGACATGCTAATCAAAGTGATGCTGGCCTCCCCATCATAGTGCAACTGGAGGACTTTGCCCAGTTGGGGCGAGTGTGCAGCTGCTCTGGCTGCATTTCCATGCTGCCCCTTCAGGGCCTGGGCACCAGGCTAACCACTGGCACAAGAGTTTGCATGCTGAGGGAAAAAAAAAAAAATGGTGACAGTGGCTAACAACACCACACATGAAAAATAAATCACAGCCAGCTTGTTAGCATGGCAGGGACAGAGGGAAAGAGAAAGAGGGAGAGAGAGAACGAGAGAGAGAAAGAGGGAGGGGGAAAAAAGAACTGGGTTAAGAGATTTAATGTGCTGCTGAAAATCTGACACTTGCCAGAGGTCCAAATGTTCCAGCACAGCAACGGCAGCCCTGCTGGCTAAGTCTCCATAAAACCTCCAAAGCTGCTTACAATATACACTTGAGAAACAATAGATAAGGTTAGAGTAGCAGCCTTTGAGTGGCACCATGTATGAAAAATAGGCACTTTACCGTTGCATCTGATAACCCTTGACATGCAAACGTCAAGTTAGGGAAAAAAGCTAAAAAGTTTGCAGCCTCCTTTTTACTGCTGAAATTGAACCCATTAATTGTTTACACGGCAGAATTAAACTTCACTAAATCAAGAAAAGCGTGTTTATTAGGAAGAAATCATTTTCCCTGGCTCTAAATTTGCAAATTTATGGAGGTGTTGCAGTGATTTCTCTGGTACTTCACTTTCGCATTTTTTTTCTTATTGAATATTTTGGGGGATTTGGATTGCTGGTCAGCCAAACAAAACAGTGTTAAATAACTGGGAAGCACTGGGAAGTAATAATGGTCGTTTTTCAGTATAGAGTAAAAAGAATGACATTAGTCCAAATAAAATGGAAAGTTCAAATCATTTGACATATTTAGAAATGTGCCAACTGGTGGGGATGACTTTCAAATCTATCCAAGGAATATGAAGCTACAGTTGGTTAGCTTAGCATTGAGACTGAGGGAAGGGAGAAAAGACCAGCCAAGTTATGGGGAGTGTAAGGAGTTTAAGGAATAAAAGATGCAAAAGAAAGCCCTGGAGAAGGCTATTAAGTTGAAATAAAGAGGCTATTTTAATTACTACTGACATCTGTTTACTTACCAGTCCAGAAGAAATCTTGTGGACATCATCCATCTTTTTTTTGTTAAGTTTCTATCACTTCTTCTCATCAACTAAAGTCAGACTGCTAACCAGTTAGCCACGTGTGATCACTCAATGATATGGGCTCACGATAGCATCCATGCTGCCCTGAAGCATTAGCACTTTCTAGGAGGTGTATTATAAGCTCTTGTATTTGGCGAAGCTCTTACCAAGACTGATACTTAAACAGCTACTAATGCTAATGTTGGCTATGTAATAGCAAAACTTACAAATGGCTCCTTTAAGATTAATTTTTGACTACATTTCAGCCAAATGTGCAACCCACGTAAAAAAAATTCCACCATAAATAGTATATAAAATTATGCCTGACATAATGAAAATCTTGATCCTTCTAACTTAAATAACTTATCAAATCATTATCAAAAAATATAATTTTATTCTGGGAAGTCATTAGTCTCCTTTAAAAAAGAGAGGGAAAAAAAATTATTGGCACTTTAAACTGGATCTAGGCCAAACTGGCAGAAGGAAGATATGCACAGGCTTATTACAGACCATAAACAAATTACAGAGACATAAAAGGGAAAAAATGAAACCTTGCAGAAGGAAACAATTCTCAGAGAACAGTGTCCAGCATCTGCCACACAGAGATGCACATCTGTGGTGATTCTTTATATGCTGCTTTCAGTCAGAAGCTGTCAAGCTGACCCAAGAGCTGCGGATGGTTTGTGGTGAGGAGAATATTCCAGTAATATTTATTCAGTCAAGGCTTTATGCTCCAGCATGATAATATAACAGCGTCTGACACTTAACTCTGCTCACTGTCTTTGCCCAGGAGAGACACTATCCTAAAGCGTCTGCGGTTCCATCATGTGAATCTTAATCAGATACTTAGCCAGTGGAGCAGGTTTTTACTCTCCCTGGTGAGAGTATCAACACATGGCCATCAGGCACAATTCACGGCCGCAAAGTGGCTATTTATTTTCTGCTCAGCATTACTTGACAAATAATTACTCAGTCTATTCAATTAAGCTGTGGATCTCACACAAATGGCCACAATGTCCCAGTGTAGAACTGAAACATTATTCTACGTTTTACAACTTGGGCTCATGGATAAAAAAAGGCGTGTACACACACTGGGTGCTTTGATGCAAAGGCAACTAGGGGACAAGGTGACGGAAAGTAGAAATATCATTAAGTCTGAACTATTTCATCCCCTTTAGAGCACGGCAGAGGAAAACAGACTTGTTGCCGGTGCAGCAGATGCACACAGTAATCTGGGGTGAAAGGACATGGGGTTTTCCCGACTGAAGAAGAAAAACTGTTTTTACAAGGTAACGTGGGTGTACAAGGACAAAGTCGCTGCATGCTGGTAGGGTAATATGGACTACAGCTTGGAAGCATGCCAGAGTCCAAAAATGTGTGCAACCCCAAGAAGCAATTACTCAAAATACAGTCGATTAAAACATTTTTTCCCGTGTTGCTGTTCAAATTAGGAGGCTGAAAATAAAAATTCCCAAAATAAAACCAGTGCAGCCCTGCCAACTTCTAAGTAGTTCGACACAAATTTCTAACATTTTTTTCTTTTATACATAAAAATAAATTGGGTAAATACACAAATCTAAACAAAAATAGATGCGACTGAGTGTGATGGGAACTTCTCCTCTCCTTAATAACAAAACGACGTGAACTCTGACATCTGGTAACTTTCTCCACAACAATTTCGAACGTGTTTGTATTTCTGAAGCTTATCATGTTTATACGGCAGCTAAACAAAAAAATTAATCGACCAATCAATGCTAGGGGGAAAGTAATGAAGTATATTTGCCCATGTGTACAGTTTTGCAATTCTTTACTTTTCCACTTTATGGAGTGAGGGCTCAAAGGAACTATTGTGCATTTAACTCCCCGAGATTTACTTGACAGTAATTAATGCTAATTTTGCTTTCTATGATTTAACCAAAGGCATATAATGATTTAAGGCACAAGGAGACTCGTTGTTGATGATGTAGTTAAGGTTCGTCTTGATCATGATCGGCTACACTAAAAATTATAAGTAATCATGATCCAGTAATATAAAACCATCATAACAATATAACATTTAGTTTTTAACTTTATCAGTTGTACTTGAATAGTTCAATAATCAACATATAATTCTATACAGGGTGACCTTAGGGACCTTAAGTTTTCATTGCTGTACACAAGTTGTAGTTGGAGTGTACCAAAACATTAACATTAGCTAATAAACCAAATCGGGAAGTAGAGCAATTGTAAACAACCGAAATAAATCCTAGTCGAGTGAAAGCCACAGGATGTCTCTGCAGCCAGCGTCGTTTGGCCTCTCCACCCCAATTTACCACGCTCCGCCCACTCAGGCCTGCAGGGCTGTGGAGCTGGCTGATCCTCTAGAAGTGCCGGGCCAGCCCATACATCCCACTGGCACGGGACGCCCCGCTGAGAGCCAATCACCAACCCCGCACTCCTGACAGCTCATTACCACTCAATTAGGCAGGTGCACCTCCACGCACAGCCTTCTGACAAATACAGCCCTCCAAGATGGATGTTTAACATTCAAGAGAATTATATAGTGACAGCAAACACTAAACGCCTCACCCTTATCACTTGATTGCCTCAAGATTGAAATCCTATAATTGGCTCACGCCAGCTGGAGAAAAAAAAAGCCAATAAATATGATGCAGTCGGTTTGTAATTGAACAATTATGAATTCATATTCATAAGATGCTTGCTGGCAATTACAAAATGCCATCTGATTAGGTGCAATTTGAAATGACAATGTTCCATGTTAAAGACACTGTGGTGTCAGCCTAATAAAGAGAAGACACATCACAGCAGTTGCTCGCCCAACAACATGACCTCCAGAGAACCGGAGACATGCTGACACAGTGGCTTGGCTGGTGACGGACAGGATTTGGCACCCATCGCTCTTTGTCCCTTAAACCTACTGCTCACACTCACTCAGACAGAAAAACACCACCACGAAAGGCTGACTTTCAAATTTTAACACCAGTGGGCACAGATTGTGCACATAACAAAACACAAACAAGGCGAAAAAATGTTGATCCCTTGAGATCAGATTCTAATCAAGATGAAATGATTTACAAATCTATTTAATAGGGCTTGCCAGAAGTCAAACTTGGCATGTAAATGCGGTGGGGATTAAATTTCATCGGCAACCAAGACTGTAACTGATCGCCTGCAGACAAAGGGGGAGCCTGCCAGTTTTATTCTCCCCCCTCCACTTCTCTTCCTTCCCTCCCTTCCTCTTTCCCTCCACTGCCTGCATTTTGCCTCGTGATCCCTTCCTGGCTATGTGGAAGGACAGGGGCAGAGCAGACTGGTGCAGTACAGAGTCGAGAGGAAAGAGAGAAAAGACAAAAAAAAAAAAAAAAAAAAAGGAGAGGTGAGAGAGAGGGAGGAAATGGAGACAGAGGAAGGGAGGAACAGTGGAGATAAAGAGCAGTGGTGAGAGGGAGAATGGAAGGAAAGAGAGGAAGCACAGAGGAAGAGAGGAGAGGAAGCTCAAGGTCAGTGTGAGGACAGTGTGGTCCTCTGAGTTGGACAGAGACACAGCCGCAGTCACCTCTGTGCTAATCAGCCCTTCGGCTGCCTGATGAAGTGTCAGTTAGTTGTGTGTGTGGAGAACCTCTCCCTTTGCTTTTTTGGCTGCAAATTGCAGGGGCTGGTGGGGCGGAGTAACAATGTCTGTCTGTGTGTGTGTGTGTGTGTGTGCCACTCTGGGGTGTAAGCAGGCTGACGTGCTGCTTGTGGTGCCAGTATTGCGCTTTTTTTTTTTTTTTTTTTGCCCTCCCCTTCGCCTCTTTTTTCTTGCATACTATGCTACAGTGACTGAGGCTGAACTCAGCTTTCCCCTGCAGTGAGGGCAAGAACATAACTGCCAATTAATGCTATATGCAGTGTGCTAGTGTTAACAGTGTAAGGCATTCTACTTAAACTTGCTGCGCTGTCTGGGAAAAAAAAAAAAAAAAAAAAAAAGGAAAAAAGGTGAGCTAACTGTTTTCCTCAGGCGTGGCAAACCTCTTGCTGGCTAAAAGGGGATTGCACCGTTAGCTTGGAGCGTAAACGAACAGCGTCCACAGCTGTGATCAGGTTTGTGACCTGACAGCACTGCAGCTTGTGTCTCATTGGGTGAGTTTCGTGTACCAGGCCAGTTGGCAGAGGCAAGTGTCTCCTCCGTATATCCTTGGGTTATTTCTGACCATCTGTGCCCAGTCATTAACAGGCCTCTTCACAGTCAATTGTCTTGTTTGTCTCCCTTCTTCTTTATTTCTGCTACTCAGTCAGGAGTAGTCCGCCAACAGATGATGGACAAAGCACTTCTTTTCCCCCTGAATGTAAATAGCATAAGTTAGGACAGAACATTTTATTAGCTGGGGCTGAGGAGAGCTGTGGAGCCATAGGTTAATTCAAAGTGGCATCATGGAGGATGCATCAAGCAGTGGAGATCAAATTACAGGGCAAAGCGCTCAGTGTTAAGAAAAACAAGCCGGTGGTATGCTGCAGAATGTGTGCGTGCATGCTGTGTGTGCTTAGCAGCAATTGTATGTGTGTGTGTGTGAGTGACTGGAGAAGGGGGGGGGGTAAAGGAGACAGCAAAAGGAGAGGAGAAGGAGGAGGGACTGTGGGGGGGGGGAAGGACCAAGGGGGATGGGTATGGAAGGAAAGTGGGAGCAATGGAAAGACGACGGAGGGGGGGTGCTAACTGGGCCAGCACACACACATCACCCCCACCAATTAGAGTCACTCATCTCCCCTTTCACGCAATACATCACCCTCCATATCTGATGTTTACAATCATCAAGCAAAGAAATAACTGTAAACATCACTGCCGCAGCAACTGCATTAAAAAAAAGGGGGAAAAAAAGAGATATCATCAGCCTGAAATGCGTTTAGCCATTCCTTCTTCCCCCTCACGCCTTTGTTATTGGTCTTTGTGCAATGATTTGCCTAAGGACCCAGATTTCCTAGCAACAGCCTGCCACCAAACATTTGGCAGGAGTTCAACATTCTCTCTCTTTGTGAGAAATGGCATTGCTGCCTCCCTGCTCTGTGTCTGCCACCAGCCCTGCTGCTGCTGCCACTGCCGCTGCTGCTGGATGAGCCAGACTGGCTGCAGGAGCCCTCTAATAATTCTGTTTTCATCCAATCACACCACATAGTAGCAGGCACCTTGAGAGCCTCTGCCAGGAATCATCAATCACCTCTTTAACACAAATGCTCCGACAAACACAGGTGCGCATGTGTGAGCACATCACATGCTAACATACACACATTTGCACTTTTTGGTAATTAAATTTACAGATTAGCATGTACAAGACCGCGTGTGCTGTGCAGGGGTCGTTTAATGAAAATCAACAAAGCACATTAGAAGACAGCAGAGGTTGGTACAGTGAGAGAGAGAAGGGGAAAATGTACAATCGGGCTGTAAATTGGGTAAATACATCTGAGTGCTCTCGACAAGGTTAATGGAGAGGGGAGGCCTTAGTGAACACCAGTCTAGACACGCCACACAGTATTAAGTGGGAATAGCTGTGGCAGTGTATCTGGCTAAGTACTTTAGAAGTGCGAATGTGAGTCTAATAAAGCGAATGATCCCCCTGTTTTGACAAAGAGGCTCAGGAGGGACGCTGAACACCGTGTTTGAGATTCCAAGCACTGACAAACACCCATTTGTGGCCCTTCTATCCACCCTCAAATCCCACGGAAGCTTTTCCCTGCGTGCAAGACTGTCGGATGTGGGCAAAACCCAACTGCCAATTTGCAGAGGATGTGCCATGTTTACTAATGCGAAAAAGAGGCTAAAAATGAGACCACACAAACTCTGGAGGATGGACTGACTGATCTGCTTTCTGGCATAAGCACTGACAGCTTTTTGTGTGTGTGTGTGTGTGTATATGTGTGTTTGTTTCTGCAATTGGGTGGCTAATTATGAAACCTCCATCATTACTGCACTACAGTATACTCATATTTTGAGGGCTTGTGGGCAACAAGGGGAACATTGTGAATTTCACTTGGGACAATATGCCAAAGAGTATGTTGATATATCTGGGCTGATTTATACCGATACCGTACAATTTCAGGGCTATCATTTTGTCTTGACATCAGAGGAAACTGTTGATCTGCTGGAATTAAATATAATTCCAAACAGTGAAACATGAGCATAGCAGGCCATCCCACTCCAGAAGCTGTAAGTGAAGACATTACCTCAGTGGTGCATTTTGAGTGTGTGTGGACATCTGAGCGCACATCTGTCCTCCTCAATCTGTGTGTATTAGTCTGTGTGTTTTGTCTGTAAGGGGAAGACTGTGTAGGAGCGGGTAAAGCCGAATGAACTTGCATAATCAATTTTCACACTTTCACAGCACCTGTTGGCTTGTCTTCATGTTAAAAGGAATGACTGAATGCATTACATGTAGAACAATTTCACACTGTGCTGCAAATAGGGAGAATGGAGCTGTATTGTCTCAAAAGGTATCGTAGCTCATTTCACTTGACAAAGGATGAATGAATATATTGACAATGCAGAAGGCGCGCTGAGGCGTTTCCTGAATAAAGCCTCTTAACATTTTGTCCTCTTCTGGCAATGGAGTTGGGGAACAGTCATTTTGAATGGAGAGGGTCTCACTTACCGCAATATAATAGACCTTGGCTTTCTTCACCAGCTCCCAGTTGCTGTCCAAGTCCAGGTGTTTTTCCTTTTTGTAGCAGTTTGCCGCTGCCAGGTTAGCAACAAGGGACCTGCCGAGACAGACCCCATAAATCTTCTGCCTTGCTTATCATCCATCTTAATTTTGTCTCAAAAACATCCCTAAAAACAGTCGCCCCAGACTTTCCTTTGTTCTTTCATGATATAAAAGGATGATAATAGTTTCTTAGACTTTCTGAACCAAGGTGGAATAAAGTCATCTGGATGTCTTTATCTTTCTTTCCTTTAAAAGGGGAGTTGATCTCAAACAACAAAGAGTAGTAAGATTAAAATAAGCAGAAAGATTTTCAAAGCCAACAATGAGCCACTTCCAAATCATTCATATAATCATATCACCTGGAAAAGTGGTCCATTATTAGCCAAGGTGGTAAAACAACAGAAATGCATTATTAAATGAACACTTGAGTCAAGCAGTGAGTGGTGGGAGCTGGAAAATGAAGCAGGTGGCATTATGATAACATAGCTCATTAGCCGGTCCTGGCTGTCTCTTTATGAACGGCCATCAAAATGAGTGCAACCATCATCGCTATTTAGGGGCGACCATATGACAGGAGGGTGCTACTAAAGGAAGAGATCTGTTCTCACAAGGAAAAGAAAAGAGTAAGAGCGAGATAAGTTGATCAGTGTGAAGAGAAAGGCAATGCTATGACAGCAGGATTTGTGCTACACTTGACCTGAGACGTGGTAATGGACTTAAAGGTTAGAACAAGTATGACAGACAAAAAGCTTGTCATTACTGAGGAAGTGCATTAGACATTTGGAGAGCACAGCACTATAGACTAACAGCTCAGTCTAAACAAACTAAATTTAAGAGGCAAACAACAAAAGGTAATGGGGGGACATCATTCCCTCCCAGAATCTACAAGCTTGCAATGCCAGACTGAAATAGTTTAACCAATTTACCTAACAGTAATTTTCTACAAAAAAAAAAAAAAATAGGATCCAGAATCACATGTACAAACCAGTGTCAAACAAAAATCAACAGTCTCTATAATGAAACAAGATCAGACTGTCCTCAAATGGACTTTGCTCCCCAACAGCATGTCTTCTCAGGCTGCATATCCTCTAGCCAAGGCCCCTGGGGAATTCAATTAACGTTAACAAATGGGACTATTTCTCAAATAACACTGTAAGATATCCATCTGGTTGGCAGTACTAAATGGTGAGTTTGGAAGGTTAACTTCATTCAGGGAAGTCAAGTTACAAAACCAAATGGTTTTTAATATGCACTTAGAAATTAAACAAATCTAAGTATTTCAAATGTTTATCAGTTTAGCTCCTACATTTATCATAATTACAGCCCAAAATATTGTACAAAAACTCAGCAGCTTTACCAGTTTGAACCAAAGTCGTCAGATTTAAATTGGGCAGATTGATTTAATTTCCTTTGAAAACATGCACTAATCAAAGCCCCCGGGTCTGTGACATACTGGCCCCCAAATCTTTCAAAGGTATCACCTTTCCAATCTGGCCCTGCCACCGACCTTTCCACTGGCCTCCTGAGCTGTCTGTTAAACACCTGTAAGAAATATTACAGAACTCGTCTCCCTGAGCACGGCACCTGACCTTTTCAGGTGTCAGAGCTCACATCAAACAAGCCCACTAAGACCATTCAGCAGGGCTGGCTCCCGGGGTGGTCAGGGGCCAGCCGTTGACTGACTGACAACTCCAGTAGCAGCGGATGAAGGGCTGCAAAGGAGGGGAGTGTTTAGAGATGGAGGTTATTGATCCACACCTGGTCTATCATGAACTGGATCCCTCACTGTTAGTGATATTTGTGTGTGCGTATGTGTGTATTTGCAGGCTTTGACCTCTGCTGTCTGAGACGTGCCGATGATGATGCTAGCGTGAGAGTCGTCAGAGAGGCTAAAGCCCCTTTTACAGCCGAGAAGGTTGACAGGTGAGAGCTGGGATAGCCCAGCCATCGCTAACACATTGCTACTGTCAGCGTATAGATGGATGACAGCCCACTGAGGCGGCAGAGACTGAGTGGGGGCCTGGAAAAACACACTCAAGCTGTGCTTTTTCCTTTTGATGTGTGAGCCCAGCTATGATTCCCAGTTATGACTTCCGGCCCTAAGGAGTCAAATGCCTGCCTGAGGATGTACAAATGAACCAAAATGACTCTTCCAAATCCAAGCTAGAGGGTCATTTCTTGGTCAGGGGTGATTAAAAGTTGGCTAACCTATTGTCCCCAGTGATACAGGCTGCACAGGTGCCGGTCGGCTTCTCGTTTTGTTCATAGTAATGGGCGTCGACGTGGGCTTCTTCAGCCTTCTTCTTCAGGATCTCCCCGAACTGGTCGGTCCCGATGCACCCAAAGAAGGTGGCCACCTTGTGGGGTTTCTGGATCATCCACTAAGGAAGAGAAAATAAAAACAGCAGTTACAGTTTACAAAATATAAGTCTGTTTGAAGGGTCAAGTTCAGCTAAGGCAGATGGCATACAAACTGTAGCTTCACAGCAAACATACTGCTTGTGATATATGAGGGCTGCGAGCTGTCGTAAACAACCCAAGACCAATTCCACTCCACACAGAGGCACTATTCTCATCCAAGCTCTCCTTCCTCCCTGTGTGCTAAAAACAGTCTCTTCTCCTTATTTACACAAACCCAATAATTCAAGGCTCCATCCTACTTATGCAAACACAAGACTGACTGCGTGTGAGGGAGTGTGTGCCTGCTACCACAGGACACTCCCCGCACCTCTTGTCAGCCATTTTTTTGGGTCTCAACAGTTCTGATGTACTCAGTGACTTTTACCTGACAAGAGTGAGAGGGGCTGCTCAAATTCTACAGTACTCAGGCTTACCCTCCAAAGATTTATTGACGTACAGTACGTGCTGCTGTTTGCTCATTTTATTGCAGCCTCCTGTTTTGTTGCTGACGGGGGCCCCTTGTGAATGAGATGTTGCTGCTTTCGGGAATGACCTGTATACGTGTGAAATTAATCATTTCACACGACCAAATAGCATCTCGGTGGGGGAAGAAAAATGCATTTTCATCACCCTTACTGAGATGCTCTCCAATGTTATTTTTCACTCTCCACTGGTCTCCAGGTAACTAGATCACACGGAGAAAAAAAAAAAAAATCAAACAGAAATAAAATTACCCTGGAAAAGATTCATTACTTTACACATGGTTCAGGTGCCTTTTCAGACTAAGCCCACAAATTTACAAACACAGCTGATGTGGGAAGGTTTTGAGGCTTTTATCTGGTAAAAACAAATCAAAATGCAAACAAGAACTACTTTGACATCATTTTCCATTTGTTTTTTGAATTTTTTTTTTTTTGCCTTTATTTTGAAAGGGACAGTAAACAGTGGCAGGAAAGTTGACAGATGAGATTAAACAATTTTCCATAACCTAAAATGACTCTTATATGGCACAAATAGTCCAAAAACTGAATGCTAAAAATAACAGTTTTTCTTTTTCGCCAATAAAATGATTTTGACTAATTTTTGATTTTGTTAATAGACTAACATTTTTAATAACAGTGCCAGCAAAATGGACAGCAATCACACCACATATGTCTGCTGTATTTTGGCCAATGAGCAGGCCTACTACATGTCATCTTGAGTCATAGTTAGGCCATTCAGCCATGTAACCCCCCTAAACCCCAACCCACAGCCCCCTACCCCCCACCTGGCTAAAATACATAGAGATAGACACACGCACGAGCAAATCCTTAGCAAAAGCTGACAGAAGCGAGCTCTTCTTCCCTAACCTCTTGCTGCAGGCACCTCACACTTATCAAGGTCACTGGCTCGGGTACACGTCAAGTTCAATCTGATTTTCCCTTCGCAGTGATGAGCTCCGAATCCAAGGTTAGGAGCTGCAGGCTGTAAATAATGACAGTACGGCCCCTCCATTTGCAGGGCTCTCAGGTGGGAATACAGAGGGCCACTCATGGGCCCCTGTCCCCCTGATGACAGCACGGTGAATCACAGTGCAACCACCGACCTCACAACCATAACCCCGACTCCCCCACCTTCAACTATCTGAATTCTCCTGCTTCCTCCACTTCTCTCTCCCTCTCTCTGACTGTCGGCTGTACTCTCACAGCCAGCTCAGCTTGTCATTTTACAGGGTCATTAACAGACACACATACACACTAACATGGGCAGTGAGTACACAGTGCACCCACACAGGCAAAAGGCTGACATACGCATACTCGCCCACAAACACACACATACACACATACAGAGAAATCCTCTCTAGTACCACAGTATCAAAAATCTACCCCTGCTTTTGCCAGAAGCTGCTCTCCTCCTCCTATAAACACAAAGCAGCAATAGATAAGAAGAAAATGTCTTCATTATGATCATGTAAAAAATATATCTTGGAGTTTTGTTTTTCTTTTTGTCCTCTGTGATGCACAGGAGCGGGGAGTTATATCAATTCATTTCCATCCCTGGCACCCTGCAGACAATCCCTCTCCATTCCCAGATTATGTGAGATAATACCTCCATTATGACAAAAGTGCTATTCGCGGGGTCGCTGAGAGGTCAACCAACCCTGCGCTGGGTATTCATGCTTAGTCATATACCAATTATACTGCAGTGGCAGAGGCAGAAATTGGCAAATGTACATCAAGGCGCTTCATTACTGAGCGCCGCTCCAGTGAAATTAAGCAGGAGATGAGACAGAGTGAGATTTACCCCCAGGTGGCATGTTAAGGAGAGAGAGGGGAGGAGGATGGGAAGAAAGAGAGAAGCTGAAGTAACAGATTTTTCTGAAGGTGCTGGGAGCTTGTATCCTGCACAGCACCTCATGTATATTTACTTAACTAGGGAGAACGGTAGTCCCCAAAGATTATTAAATTCCCATGATACACAACTGCGCCACGTCTCTAGATACATTTAGATGCAGAGGGAAAACCTAATACAAACAAATAAGAAAAACATCCCTGAAAAGCTGGGGATACCGCGCAGACGCACCCGCTGAAGGCAAAGTGATACTAAGTATACATTATATTAAGTGGAGAATAAGTCTGGTGTCTCTTTCTATTTGGTTTCCATTTACCCACCAAAGAAATCTCATGTGTCCACCAACCCAAGATAGCTATTAATTATGACATCTAATGGTTGCATGGAGAAACACTGGGAGAACTGACCTAGGCCGGCTCCTCAACATCCAGCAGCTGCCACTCTTCACTATGGAGGCAGCAGCTTCGTGTGGCAGCTTCCAGGAGGGCAATTACACAGTCCATATGAGATGAGGCGGCTGAATGTTTGGGACTTGAGCGCTCAGACTGCCATTAGCACTGTAAGCTATTACATCGCCCCCATCAACCCCCCCCCTCCCCCACCATCTCCTCACTCACTTGCTGCTGTATATTGATGAAGTGGTAATGGGACCTCTAGTTAGATATTCCCACTGTAAAAACATCGTCTTGTTTCTAGTCTCCCTCAGGGGTCAATGTATTCTCCCCGAGTTGCTGGGCATCATTTCTGCTCTATTAATGATGCAATTCCAATGCAATTCAAATCTGCTGAAGACTCTGCACAGTAGGCTTTTGCAAGGAGCTGACAGATGACGCTGAGAGCAACCTGACAACAAAGCGGAGTCTTCTGTACGTTGTTGGGAAGCTGGTTGGTCATCACTCCAGTTTCTACTCTCTCACACTGCTCAGTTCATCCTCAGAACAAGGATGGAGGGGAAGTCTCCATTCTGTTCACTTCACCTCATCAGCAGGGCCCTCTTGAGAAGAACATGTCTGTGCCTAATGATGGTCACATTAATTATAGGCTTATCAACCCTGACAAAAATTCAATAGGGCTATTTATAGAGGCCTAAAATAGCAGAGGATAAGGGTGCTGCACACTGGGGTGGCCTGTAACAGACTCTTCACTCCACAGCCTGTCTTTTAGAGCCAGAGGTGGAGGCTGATATCCGTGTTTCTTTTTACTGTGCAGTTAAAACAACTAGCAAACATCTGTCCATCAGGACCTGTCATGGCGAGCGCTTTTATATGAAGCACGGCGGAGCGGAGGGCCTCACCAGGAGCGCTGACACTGATGAGGTCTGGCAGCTTCCATTAAATCACTCTTTCCTGTAAAGTGCCAGGCATCAAAGCAACTGGCTGAGGATTTTTCACTCAATCAGGTAACACACAAGCACACCCGCCACCCCCTACCTCCACTAAACCCTCCCCTACCAACCCACACTCCTCCCTGTCCTCTAAGGGGCTGCAGCCTTCTGGTCAATAACTCCAATCAGTTCAATTTCATGCACAGTTAGCCATGTTGGGGTGCTAGGGCACTGCCTGCATCCGGGTTGCATATGCTGTTGTCACTGTTGTTGTTTTTCTTTAATTTTTTCTCTTCCCTGTGAGGGTTGATAAGTGGGGTGGAGACCTGCACTGTGTATCAGTGGAGACTAGCCAGGGCTAGCATGGTTGTTTTAACTCTGCCTCACCACAGTAGGCTCCCTGCCAAGCCATTAAAAGTCTCTGTGCTCTGCTTCAGTGACACAGCTGAAAGAATAGAGCGCGGGCAAGAGGGAGAGCTGTAAATGATCAACACGATAATGAGCTGATTATCAGTCAAAGGCATGGATAAGCTCTCTCTCCAGTAATTTCCTTTCAGATCAGTCAACCACATTCTCCTTTCTGCAATCAACACTCAAAGGGGAGGCATAGCATGTAGCCCGATGGGAATCTGGCCCAATATCAGCTCCAAATATCCAGATCCTCGTTGTCTTGTGATCAGTTCCTGGCTCATCCCTTGCTGACACACCAGCATGGTGGGGAGGCTTGTGTATTACTACTCAAGTCTGCTTTTGTAATGGTTGTTTTATAGTTGTCATGCAGCTTCGGGTTCTGGCTGCAGGACAATATAAAGCTGACAAGTACAGTGTAATCTGCAACTAATTAGACAGTGTCTCATTTCCTCTTGTTTTGTCTGTACTTTACCATTCAAGCTGAAATTTACTAACTGAGGTCATAGTGCTGAATTTTAAGGGCAAAAATACTCATAAGAGATTTTTTTCCCCAAAGTGTGACCACATGGTCCACAAGACTGAGAAGGTCAAGCAATGATGCCTCAAAATGTTTTCTAACTATTCCAACTTTCTGCTTTTCCTATCATATTAAACTGATTGCAACATCCCAGTCATTTACACTTTGATCCATCAAGATTAACACACAAAGTTCACACAACAGGTACCGCAAATTCATTGTTAAAATCATTGTGAAATAAAATCTGTTTGATTACACATTTTATTTTCTTCCACCAAACTTCCAACTCTTCTACGTCTACTCTTCGGTATTTCAGCTTTTTTTTTTCCTTTTTTTTATAATTGTTTGTGCAATTTAATGTTGTTTTGAAAAGTTCTAGTATGATTATCAGATCCTCTTTTTACATGCAAACTGAAACTGTACATAAACACTGAACCATATGTTGTTTCATTTCATATCTAATGTGCTGGTGAAGAAACTCACATACACAAGAAATGTGGTACTGTGTAAACATATATGGACCATTTATGGTGTCAACCACGTCTGAAATCTCACAAATAAAAAAATAAAAACCCAGAGCAGAGCGGGCGCTACAAGAGAGGGGGAAATAAACAGTCTGTCTATGCTAGACAGTGGTACACTACCTCAGGGGAGTGATGTTAGACAACACAAAACAAACGAAGGCAGCTCGCGTGTCCGCGTACACGTATGTGTGTCACAGACGGGGCGGCGGGTGGGGAGGTGACAGCTCCCAGGAACAGCCCCCGTTGATAAGCATCAAACTCGATGAAGCCCCGACACACTCCATAGGTTCTGATGTTTAACACGACAAGAATGTCCCTGACAGTATCTCTGCACCCTCTTCAAAGAGCTATCAAAGGGCAAGTTCAGTGAGCGCACAAAATAAACACCTCCCCACCAAATACACACACACACACACACACACACACACACACACACCCCTAACACATCTCACTGCCACATCTTTGCTCTGCATAGGAATCAGGGATGTGTCGCTGTCTCCAGGCGCCAAGTTTATCTAAAAAGGAAACACCAGATTTTTTTTCTTTTTGTCTTTTCCTTTTTTTTTTGGGCCTCCCTTGTTAAACACACAACCTTGATTTTGTTTCTGTTGCCTGGGAGGGGTGAATTATTTACAGGATAAACAAGGAGTTGTTGTTTCAGTCAGTCAGAGCCAAACTCCCCTATCGCAGGAGCAAAGAGGCAGACGGGTTTACCTGGCAGGCATGAGAGGCTAAGCTCGGATACAGGAGCCGGGGAGCAGCTTCACAATGGCGAGCTTTACAGTGATAGCTATCTGGGGGGGGGGGGTACCTCCACACTAGATTCATGGGCTGGATGCCCCATACTGCTGGGTTGTCCTATTTATCTGTAGAGACAATGGTGACTATGAGAGCACATGAGCTGATTTACTGAGCATGTGTGTGTGTTTGTGTGTGTGAAGTGAGGGTGGGGGTGTTATTAAGTGATCATAAAGTAGCATTTGTGTTTGCGGGGGTTGGTGCCATACAAAGTTCAGGCAGAGAGATGATGAGGGACCTTTGCAGCTAAAGCCTCTAATCCTGTCTGTGGTCTGTGGGCTCCAGCTGGTGGGAGTGCAGCTGTGCTCGGCCCCTGCTCAGGTGAATCAGTTCTGCACCCCCCCCCCCATTCAACACAACTTGCCTGTACTCAGTATGGTGGATTTGCACAGTTCTTTGATCTTGTGAATGTGCCCCCCCGCCCCACACAAACACACACACTTGAAAACGGTGACAGCGAGGGTGATCTGTGCTACCAAAGAGATTTTTTTTTTTTTTTTTTTTACATATGCCAAATGACAGCCCTAGTTGCAGGCTTAGCGCAGGTCGGCCCCTACTAAATTCGATGTGGCAGCGCGGAAAATTCACCTCAAAACATTAACTGCTGGGAGGAAGTGGGCTCTAATGAGTGTCTTGACTTCATTTTGTGACAATGAATTGATGATCAAGATCGTTCAGCAAAAGCCCTCCATCGCAGACATTATTAACCCTAATCTCCCAGAATATCCAGTGCTGGATCACTGACATATTTTGTTATTATTCACAGTAATTCGAATATATATGAACCACATAAGCAGCTTAAAAATTTATGGTGGTCATGCTGTATCATTTCAGCCGAAAGCTTGTGTTTTCAAGAAAAAAACAGGTTAGCGACAGCAGATGCCTCACATTCAATAGAAACAGGGATACAAAACAGATGTTCTCCCAGCTTGACCTCTGACCCTGTCCGCACGTTCGCTGCAAACTGACTCACATTTAACACAGTGGTTTGCTTTGACAGGGACACAATGGGAGGATATGATTTGGCCCTGGGTGCAGATCGAAAAACAACATTCCTAATGTCTTTACGCACTGTAGCAAGATCCCACTTATCATATTACTCATGCCTTTGTGTCCTTTTCTGCAGGCAAAGAGGTTTCTCTTCATGTTACCAGCTGGAAATATCAGTGATGAGCTTCTACGCTTACTAAGCTCACTGGTGTAAAGGCATTTTGTGTGCAGATTCTGTGGCTGGCTGGCTGCACAGGTAAGCAGAAAATAGCTCTTAGCTGTGGCCTGACCTTGAGAAGGATGCCATTCAATCAGTGAGCTTGCCGCAGTAAAGGCCCTATCATTGCACTAATAGACTGAATCTTACTCTCTGCCCGGATCATGGACAATGCATGGATGGCTTCCTCCTGCTTGGCAAGTTAAAGGGGCAATTTATTCAATAAATTAAACAGAGAAAATAAGCCATGATGAAATAAATACTGCTGATGGTCTTGGGCGGATATAGATTTAACCTGTGTAACAGTCTGCACACCTAATTTAATTTTTCGTTTATAGACATAACAGAATTGGATGTCGGCAATTGACAAAACAGTTAAAATGCAAGAATGAACAGACTGTGCTTGTGTTCTCATTGCCAAGAACGAACATCAGAGGTGGAGAGAGTGTGCAGCACGCTCCTTATCTACACCCAATCATCCAGCTGGAAGCAGACAGAGTCAACGTAATAAGGAGAAGATTTAAGAACAGTTGCCCGCTTTGAACTTTGAGGTTGTGCGATCAAATTCCACCTTATCAGCTGGCAGCTTAAACAAGTTGTGTTATTTTTCTGATGGCTTACAGAGAGAGCGAGAGGAGGAGAACAAGCTGGAACCATCATAACTGCTGGCTGCCGTAGTGCATCGTGACAAACAACGGCAAAAAACTTGGGATTTATTGCTCTGATAACCTTCCAGATTTCCTCGGCTGGTGCTGTATGCCAGACAACTCCGAAAGAGTTATGCATCATTAATCCCCTCGAACACTGCCAGTGATAAATAATGCTCCGCATCCCTATGAAAAATAAGGCAGTTATTACAAAACCATAAAGAAAGGTATTCATATCATCACTTCAAGGAGATAATAATGTGAAGATACAATGTTTCAAGGATTCAAAAGCACACTCACGGTGACAGTGAGCAGTATATTTCTGCTCGTTGATGTGCTATTGGAGGAAGAACTCCCAATAAATAACGGCACTTGAGTAGAGCAAATCAAAGATCCTTATATCCACACGATACTGCTGCAATACTGAGCGGACACACGAGCTATCAAATTCCTTTCAGAGCTTAATAAAACAAAGTAAATCATGATCTAGCTTCATCTCAGCAATCACGAGTAGCATAGTAGCAAATGTAGGCAATCAGTTAGAGCAAAACAAAAAAATCAAATGCGCTTCTTAACCTGTTGCTCCATGTTTCACACAAAGAGCAGCTTATTTCACTCATCTGATAATTTCTCAAGGCTCAGACTTGAATCCCCTCCAATAAACACAGTAATACTATATCCCCTACAGGTGTAAATTCTTGGTGGTTAAGCAGCGCAAAGAGAAACTCGAAGGAACTACTCCTGATACAGAGATGTTTCCAGCACCAGATGCCGTGGGGCCCTCTCCTGTGAAAAGCCGGGCGAAGATCACTTACTTTCCTATTGAGAGTTGGAACATAAATTCAAACCCTGCTATAAATCAAATATAAATTTTCAGCTCCCCTCACTTTCCCGGGGTACGGCTGCAATAACAATGTCATTCGACTCTGCCTGGTTACCATTAATGCTCTGGATTCCATCCATGCTAATGATTTGGTCCTGTATCCTGCGCATTTTACAAACCCAGCTGAAAAAGAAGGGAAATCTTACTGACCTATTTAACGCTTTGCAGGTTGTGAGAAGAAACTGAGGTCTGTGGCAGATTCTCTTTACATACACAGTATTTCCAAGCTCTTTCAAAATGGATTCTCCTTGCCAAATATAACACCCCGAGTGCCAATAATGTTAATATACCGAAACTCTGCGGCTGCGACTTTCACATTTCTAGACAGTAAAGTTTCTGAGCCAGAATGGAGGACAATGCACTCCAGTTAAATCTAACTTGAGTGAAAAATCTGATTTCTATTTAGATATTGTTTTGTGTGCCAACAAGCCCTTCCCTCTGCCAAAAAACAGAATTCGATCTTATTCAGTCTATTTTCTCCTTGAAATCACAGTCTCATAATAATCTTTAAAAACTGAGCAGGGGCCAAGACTGATTCACCGACCTACCAACACACACAGAATATTTATTGGAAAGGCCATGTATCACCGTCTGAGCAGTTTTCAAAACCCAAATATATACAGTCTAGTATCAGAATCCAATTCATATATTTATTTCACACTGTGTAAACAGACCTTTTGATTCCACTGAAACCATAACCCACACTGAAGGGCACAGGGAGCTGATTCTGGTTACAGAGACTGTTTAGAGAGAGCCATTCTGATTGAAGCACACTTTACTTTTTAAGCAAAAAGCAAACCATTTTCAGCGCAGCACCTGCACCCTTCTACCCTGTTGGCTTTGGCCAAGCAGATTTAGTGAGTCTTCAACACTACAGGGCTGTGTGCCTGTAAGAATCTGCACTGACAGAAGGCTTTTAGAGAAAAACCAAGGTCACCACTAGAGTAACGGCGCGCAGACGATCTGCTCAGAGCCAGGGGGAGAGTGCTGTGTCTCTTTCCACCCTCGAAATAAAAAACAATAAGCGCAGAAGAATACTGAGTTCAATCAATTTGACTTCACCCGGCAACATCTGCGGAAAGACTAAATAAGCAGGAGTCTAACAAGCTGTATGTCCGATCGAATGATACTTTTCTGCTTTTAGAGAAAACGCTCCATCATTTTAACATTATGATGCAAATGATTGCGGCTAATTATTGGGGCATCAGTACAGTTTTAAACTCCTCACTCTGCATGAAAAAATATACATTTGGAGACAGGAAGTGAGTTGGGGGTCAGGGGTCGTCCAAAATGCGGAAAAAAGAGTCCTCTGGTTCAGCTTTTGCAGCACCATCATGATGTGATGTCATCCAAGGTGTTAGCCAATGACATATGGTATTTTCATGTTGGTTTTTTTTTTTTTTTTTTTTTTTACGTGAACAGCATCTTTCTGCTGTTTACCTTCAGATTGTTGCAACCAAACATTAAACAGTTCCAGCTATGCCACTTTCCGGACTTGTGAAACCACTTGCAGAGTCTTTTGGCATATACAAAGCTTTTAAACATGTTCAAATCTGTTCCTCCAACTGGACTTCCTGGATTGTATTTCATTGTTTCACTGGGATCTAAAACATCACACCCTCAGACACGCACCCCTCCCACTTTGCTGTTTAAAGTCTGACTTTTTGTTTTTTTGTATGAACACCGTATTAGTGTTGTAATGTCACAGAGTGATGCCAGACATGGAAGCCTCTGTCAGGGGAAATGTACTAAAACATAGCTGCCTTCAAAGAGAAAGACAACAAGTTGACATTGAGGTTTCTGCTTAATAACCAGAAAAATAGAACCTGCTGTGCTCTCAACTGTAATTCAATTTAATACAACACAAAAATAGTCAAACATGGAATAAAAGCATTTTACTTTTATTAAATTTAATCACTTCTGACATGGAGGTTCTGTTTTTTGGTGCAGTTTGTTTTTCTATTAATGTACAAATGTACAAGTTAGAACCGTATCTCAAAATCTTGTTACAGATTTTTATGAAATTTGTGTAAAGTTGGCAGATGAGCCAGGGAACAAGTAATCACAGTTTGGTGCATATCCAGGAACGTATAATGGACTTCTTAAAGGATAAGGCTCATATCCCAGTCCCAGGCCCGTTAATTAATTTCTGATATCAATCGGTCTAGAATTTAGTTGCAGTTTTTTTCAAAAGGGCACAGTAACGTCCTAAAACAGCCAATATGACTTAATGTGGCTAAACTGTGAATTGTTGTGGACTAATCTCAGCAGCAAGTGAATACCTAAGGCGCTGTAGTGATTGTTTAAGCAGTACTATTGCGCGTGTGATGCCGCCACATTGCCAGTGTTTGTGAAATATGTCGGTCACTTCACTATAGCTCATTTAAGCATCATGAACAGTTTCTGGACATGAATGGAGCTCTGTGGCACAGAGGAGTAAGACTTTGATTGACTGATAAATAGAAAGTACTTTTTCAGTTCAGTTCAAGAATATAGATTATCATCAGATTTATCTTTAAAAATGAAAAATAGAACTTCCATTTTCTCATGATCGGTTTAATTGCTGATCTAGATGCTGATGAAATTCATATTTTTTTAAATGATTAATTTATAAACATCTATTATTAAAACCACATTTAATAATTACAGCATTGCAGGGATTAGTGGGCAATGCAGCCTTGGCAAAGTAAGTGTGTATTATGGTTTTTTTTATTATTAAAATTATTTTAGAAAGGTGTTATTTCACCTAAATGGTGTGTTTTCAGGCTCAACTTGCTGTGTTACGTTGCACCACAATGTATCCAAAAGTATTTCAGACATTTATCGTTGCCAACAACGAAGAAAACAAAAAACCAAAGTTTACAAAGCAATTTTATATGAGACTGGCAGGTTGTACAGGGATTTGTATTTTTTTGGTCTCTTCGTATAAGTGTGCATGCAAGGAGAAGATTTTTTCCTTATAATTGTTAATGATGGGAAAACCCCAGCAGGCTTCTTTGAAAAGGTTGTCAGGGAAATCACTACCAGCTGCCAGCCGCTGGAATTCAGAAATGCCAAACCAGCAGTTTGTGATTGGCATAAGGAAGTTACACCCACTTGGTAATAATATGTTTGTCTTTGGTGAGGTGCCAAATGGTTGGCTGCCAATGCAGACATGACAGACTGATCAGATTATTCTGTACAAAAACATCAGGCCAAGGAAAACTGTAATTATTCGTCAGAGGTCGGGGTCAGGTCGCTGTGAAACTCATAAATACAAATGAGATGTAACTTATAGGACAAATCTAATAATGGCAATTCTACAAAAAAAAAAAAAAATCACTTTGATGAATAAGACTTAATTATAGTTCCACGTCTCTACATATTTTTACACAGTTCCATACCTAGCACTACTTTTGACAAGGTAATAATAGCATGCACCCAGTAATAGGGCAAATATTCAATATTAATTCTTAATAGCAGTGATTTTGTGTCATTTTAAATGACTAATAAGTAATTTATTTTCAGTTAAGCAGTAAGAGACTTGACTGCTGAGTCTATAACAACCATACTGTTTTCAAGTAAAGCAAACAAAGGCTAATAACCTTTCAGAGGACATGAGCTCAATTTCACATCTTCCCCGACTTCACCCCACCTGCTCAGGTCTGCTTAATATACCCCACTTTGTCTGCTCTGCAGGTGTACTTAAGCTGTTTACTCCAGACCTGTTTACCACAAATATGTACAACAGTATTTTATGTTCCTGCAGCAGCTCTGCATCCTCTTTTGTCTCCTCTAACTCAGTGCATCCACTCCTTGTCCAGTCCCAGTCAAAGCCTTGATGATACATTTACTTTCCATAAATCAATTCTGGAAACTCAGCAATTACCCCACGCTGCAGGGAGGCTGAGGAAATCTATAAGTCAAAGGTCCAGAAGCTGCTCAATAGTCAGTCCTGTCACTACCTGTCTGCCTCCTTCAAAACCCAGTGACGGACCTCAGCGGGAAAGATAACACAGGTCAATAACAACCATCTGACTGGACACAAAAAGAGGAGCGAGGTGCAGAGAATAAGACAAGGGGAAGAAAATAATGCATGGGTTTTCAAAACAAAAACTTTTCTAAATCAATTCTGCTGTAAAAGCAGATTTTTATTATTAATGGGAGGTTAGCTTAAGTGGCACAAGCGGTTTTAGTTCAGTTTCAAATGTTATACCAATAGGACACGGTATATACACTGTACTAACTTTAATTGTTATTGTGTTAGCACTTAGTATGTAATCAATCCATGCACTCATCTGCTGTGTTCCAATAGTAATAAATAAAAGAATATGTGCAACAACAAATGTCGATCAAACCGAATAATACTGTGGATTAAACATAAAAAAAACCCCAACAACACAAAAAAAAAAAAACAATTACCTTTCCAAAGGTTTATGTTGAGTTTTGTTTTCCTGTCACTATCTCACCACCATCTGCAAATTTATTACATTTTCAGCACTGAAGGGATCCTTTATTTCCTATTGAAATGGCTTAATAAGACAATAGTGTTCATGTACAAATGTGCAGACTTGAGGTACTTAAATATTGTGTATCTCCAGTGTTGTTGTAATTCCCGTCGGTTGCAGACAGAGGTCAATAAAATTCATAGATTACTTAATGCTCCTTTAATAACTTTTCGATGGAGGTGGTATTGCTTCTAAAGACCAACAGTATTTTCACTGTGACATTTACAGCTGAAGCACCGGAAAGACCCTTGAGAGAAAAAACAGTGAAACTGTGATATTCCACCGATCGTCCACTTCTGCTATTTTAAGAGCAGCTTTCAAGAACTGAGATTTTATTCCTTAACATGATTACCTTTGCATCATCCCTGCCTACCCCTCCCCTGTAAAATTTCCTTCCCAGGAGACAAAACAGGCAGACAGCTCTAATAAACAGTGGCGTGAAGCCTTACAGTGACGGCGTATGCTGAGGCAACCGATGTGATCAATTATCGAGTGGCCGATTCTCTTTAATTAGAGGGTTTAAGTATTGAGTTAGCCTGGGTGGGAAGCTGAGAAGCAGCATGTAAGCCAACCTCATTACACTGCAGTGATTCACCTCCAAGGAGCTGTGATCCACACAGTGTTTACACCATACATTTGTTTCTGTGGTAACATATCGAGTGTAGGAATGGCTCAGTGACAGATCCAGTCCCCCCCCCCCCACCCTTCCTCCTCTCCTATCCTCTCTCTGCATTTTCTTTCTTCCACTCTCCCTCCCACTCGCTGCTGAAGAGGCTGTCACACTGGTTTGCCTTTTGTTGTGGAGAGTCTAGAGAGGTAGCACAATGTGTCCTAGTTAAAGCAGTGCCCCATCTGCCCGGCATAATTAGACAATTATGCTGGAGGGATCCGTCATTAATTCCTTTGTGGTGGCCAATTTTGCACCACAAAGAGATCTCAGGTTTAGTTTTTCTTTGCACATCTCTGTTCATTTACCCTGGCCCCTGTTATCGTTCTCAAGTATTGATAGTTTGGCAACTTGGGGCAGGAAAATATTCTGCTGCCAATATCGACTGGTTTGTACTATTGTAGTGAAAAGGCCAGGGGGAATATTGGCGACTGTCTTGCACTAAATAAAAACAAGCAGCTAGAAATCAGCCCAGTGAAAACGCAGCCCGACACGTAACAAACAACAATGGTAGATATATTGAGGTTAGGTGTACTGATGAATTATACATCGTATAGAAGGATTATTGTGTTGCATTGTGGGGCATCTAGATGACCTCTGTGAGCAGGAAAACACTTATATTAATCTACAAAATGTAGTCTGACTTACTGAAACAGCATCAATTAAATCAGAAATCTGCAAAGCTCTAATTGACACACCTTCAGTACATCCATGACAGAGTTACAAAATACAAAATGAACAGATTCCAGTAAATGTTGATCCCTTCTGTGAGGTCACGTCTACCCCGCTGTCAGTGCCATTTAACCCAGTCACCCAGGTAAATAGACATTTACTAATGTTTCTACTAGTTCAAGGCCGCAAACACACTAATGCATGATTGTTGACAGGTGCCTACTCACACTGGATCAGAAGAATATCTGAGCTTCCGCTGAACACCTGCAAGTTTATAATAATACGAGGCATCAACAACTCTTCTCTGCATCTGTGCATGTACAGCTAAAACAGCCGTATTAAGACAGTTGCTGTATAGAAATGGCGCTGCACATGTTTAGCAGCACACCATGTTGCATGCCGACGTTAGCCTCGCTCAAATCACATGCAAGCGCCAATGCTAGCTAAGATTACGATATTAGCATTTTACTCCATAAACTCTTTGCTGATTACAACGAACAGTGGTAGAAATTTGACTGCTCTTGATGTTAAGTGAAAAAAAGATTTTGCGGGCCTTATGAGTCTACTCAGTACTTTCTCTTTAATGAAATATTTCATACCAGCCAACTGACGGACAGCCATTACTATTCATAAATCTACACTGCTTTTGAGTTAAAATGTCAATTTTACTGACTTATACACAGAAGATAATATTCTAATCTAACTCTATATATAATGCACTCAAATGAAATTAAAATGTAAAGCATTCATACATAATACAAAAGATCCCATTATGTAACAGAGAGGTAGAGAGTGTTGCGATACTACATCTCCAAGTGATGTTTGAAAATGTCAGTTTCCTGCATGTTTATTTTGCACAGAGAAGTGGATGAGTGAAGGAAGGAATGATTTCAACCCTGCATTCAGCTAACTAGCCATTATACTTAATCACATGGAGCTGACAGGCTGCAGTTCCAGCTCAGAGTTTTGTCTGCTGCTACGCAGGAACCTGCTGCCTGTAAAAAGTACAATTTGTAAAATCCTTATCAAACATATGTGCAGTCACATTAGCTGTTTCGCGGTTCCACTGAGTAACTCGGCTTGACAGAGACATGTGGGAAGATGTCTTACAATGTAACTCAAATCTGATTAGAGCAGTGATCTAATCAGCCATGAATTCATCTGTGAAGACAAGCAGGCAAAGAGAAAATCACCGCAGAGAATTCTGTATAATTATCAAAAATCTCACAGCGGTACATTAAAATTCTAATTACGACATATTATCTTAATTGCTAAGGAGATGCAAATCAAAACAAGGTTAACGCTGCTCCCTTAACATGCAGGAGAACATGTGGTGGGAACCTCTTCAATATTCACTGAATCAGCTTGACTTGTTCGACATGAGAGGCTGTCATTTTGTAATGCTTCCCCCTCTTAGGGGTGATAATCCTGGCTGAGAGCACAAGCAGCAGTGGCGCAGTCGTGCAACAATAACACAGAACAAACATCTAATTGCTGTGCATTCATTTCCTTTTATTGTATCAAACAAAGCTGGTGACGGCTCATCACAAGCACATTAACAACAACTACGTTGCCAAATTAAAACTACCTTGCAGTCCAGAGAAAACCATGCACTTCCAAAACGTCAACACTTCAGTAACTAACAAAAACATCCCTGTGCACATTTGTGACAATGCACTTTTTTTTTTTAGATAATCTAAAACCCCCAAAGGGGGGAGGAGGGGGCTGTAAACTTATCTCGGTACAGAACAAATCATAAAACCTGGAGATATTCAATTTTCCCACTTGGACAGAAATGGTGCAAGCAAAACAACAGCGTATAATGTGCAACAAATACAGAAAAAAGGGAGAAAAAGTTCT
Organism: Remorina albescens; assembly: GCA_034769265.1. NCBI lineage: Eukaryota > Metazoa > Chordata > Actinopteri > Carangiformes > Echeneidae > Remorina > Remorina albescens. Next base: position 6,893,923 of record CM068480.1, read on the forward strand.
CAAGGAACTGCAAGTCCCACGGTACACAACAAATTGCTTTCCATAAATTGTACCTGACAGGTGCACATTGTAACTCTGCAGACATAAGACAGCCGGATGACAGCAGGCACAAGGGGTAATGGTGACAGGAGAAGAACATGCCACTGAACATGGATTTATGAGCGCGTCCAGGCCGAGGCGATCCATCAATGGACTCATACATCATCAAATGTGGTCACGTTTCGCTGTTTCAAATATTGTCAACACTCAAAAACATGTGCAGAAATGAACGGCGAGCGGCTTTTTAGCAGAGGAGAAATCTATTCCCACCCACAAAGGTGATTTTCAGTCTCTTAATTGGAGTAGTTATGCTTTGATAGAGAGCTCCCATTTCTCCGGAGGTTCTTGCAGTACGCTAATTACAGTATGTGGCAGCTTTAAACTAACTACAGCCATTTCTGAGACCTCTGATTCTTGACAGAAAATAATAAACTAGAGGTACTAAAGGTTTTCACTAAAACATATTGGAGTTTCTCTACCAATTGGCTTTGGGGACGGTGGTTACCCACATACCATAAATTGACTTTCTCTTTCTCACTTTCTCCCACAAACACACACACACCGTGCAAACACATCTACAGACACACAGTCTTTCCCGGGCTGGACAGAAATAAATGGAGACCCCAGGAGTTCCCTTTGGCCCTGGCCCTAGCAGTCTATAACAGAGCTGACAGCTACGATCACTCCTGAGAAAGCAAAAGCTGCTCAGGGATCACTTTACAATTCTCAGGGGCTCAAATAACCTGATCTTGAACTGATCCCGTGCACTGATCCTTTGGTATTAGGGTTAGGAACGTGTGAAGGGGCCTGTTGAATGAGCTTGCTGGATATCAACATCTTCACTCCATGTTGCTCCAGCCCGGCAGATTGTTTGACTTGATTAGTCTCTGCCCGAGTGTTAGACTACCTTACGCCAAGCCCTCCAGACACTGGTATCAATGTGTCAGAGGGAAAAGTGCTCTCCCAAGTCTCAAGGTGGAGCCCATTACACTGAGTGAGAGCACTGTAAGTTAATAGGATTTGCTACCGATCAAGAAACTGAGCTATTTCCTGAGGCTGTTACAGGCTGAAGCACAAAAATAAATGTTCTTTTATTCAACACTATTAAACGTCCACCCTCCAAAAACTCCGTCTCCCCACCCACCACCACCACCAACTACTCTGACTCCGCCCATCTTTTTTCTCCTTGTTGGGATATCTGTTATTTCTGCAAGAGGTGGTGCCCTCTGTCTTTTTCCTCTTGTTTTTTTTTTTTTTTTTTCCTTCTCCCAAGCAGCCAGTAAAAGTAAAAGGTTGGCACTTTTTGTCTAAAGGAGCCATTTATTCAGGTGAAAAAGAAACTTGCATGGTAAGCAGAGCCAAGCCTGCGGTTGGACGGGGGCATGAGGGGACTCCAGATTAATCATATGGACTATACACCATAAGGATATTCATTGAGGAGTAATTGCCAAGGGGCTTTATGTAATGTATTCTCCCCATGAGGTAAAACCTTGTAGCAATGAGAAAGGATAACAGAGTAAGAGGATCATATAAAAATGTTTTCTGCCCCAACCTTTAACTCTGAGCTTAACCCCGACCTCGGATAGTAATTACAGAGTTAATTGCCGACTGATCTGAGGAGGAAGCTCCATCCAGCTCTACTGCAGATCTCGAACTGACTTAAGAGCCTCCATGTGAGGTGCAATGGCTCATGGACTGTCTTAAATAATTTAAAAGGACAACCAGTAGCACACAGTCAAGAGGTGTCACAACTAGAGCTTAGTGAACAATAAACTCCTGTCTTTTGGAATCACATTAGACTCAAAGGAATTATTTTCATCATTATCAATTCATGTGGAGATTTTTTTTACTTTTGAGCCGATAGATTGGTTTTATAGTCAACAAAATGTAAGACAATAGTACAAAGTACCAATCACATTTTCACAGTCTTCACACTGCATCTTTTGTCTTTCCAACCCCACAGATATTCATTTTCCATGAAGCAGCTCCTCACATTTGACAGTTTGGAGCTAGACACTTTTCGATTGTTATATTGCTCTAATTTTCTTTTCACTGACTAATCAATTACTCTGAATCTAATCATTTCAAGTAAATCATGTCATAATGGAATTACATCTTGTTATTGTCTTACAAAATGTAGTTATCCAGATGATCGATTTACAGGCAAATGTAATCAAAAGTTAACAAAATTAGTTATTCAAGTTTTTGTTTTGTTTTGTTGGAAATATACAATTATTAAATACATTGTGCTAACATTTCATGTCAGACAGTGCTAATGCAAAATGTAAATTGACTAATCAAGTTTTTTTTATATTATAATCTGTGAGACAAAAAAAGTTCTGTCTGACTGACTGTTAATTGGATTATTTCATAGATGAAACACAGTTGACCGGTAGTAAGAAGGTGCAAAAATATTGTGATTACTGAGGTGAAATTGATACAGCCATGTCCATCAGCACTAATTTTAAACACAGTGTCTGCCTTTGGTGAGCATGACAACAGGCACCTTAGGTTTTGACAACTCAAGGCAGGAAATAAAACACATTAGATGATACAGTAAGCCTGAAAGTGTAGAGAAAAAAAAACAAAAACGGACAGCTTTACTCTGGATTTGTTTAAAACCTTAAGAGAGAATAGAGCTGGTGCATTTCACCACAGATCTGAGCACAGCTCACTCAGGAAACCTGAATGTCTTCAGTGAGTCAAATAGTTAAGTTGAGCTGGTGCTGCCATAAACCCGGTGGGAGAGCTTGGAATAATCTAGGCGATGTTAATGATGCAATTTATATGTGAGGGGACCGGTGTTTGGCAGGCTCTTTCCGTCTGAGCGGGCTGCACAACCCAGCGAGCTCCTAGCACCCCCTGCTAGATAGAGGGGGTGGAGTAGGAGGAGGATGTCAGAGCCCATGTGAAAAGAGGGAGCGAGCGAAGCACTGATAAGAGCCATTACTATTAGTGTCTGTCTGTCACCTGCTGTGCGTCATCCAGCCTTCTCTCTCTCTCCACATGCGCCCCCATCCCCGTCGCTCCATCCCTATCCGTTTTCCTGCGGCACATTACTTCAAATTTGCACTCACCTACACATTTTCCATCCTGTCACAGATATACTCAGATGGCTTTAAAACTGAGCCGAGCTGCACTCTGAAAAACTACTGTGAGCTTTGTTTCAAAACAGTTGTGAATTAGTGGAGGTGCAGACAGCTGCCAGCATTTATTCGATAAACAAAATCGCTACAGATGAATAACTGAATTGGCACAAGGGGACGCAATATTCTAGACATACCATTTCTCAGTTTTTCCAAGCAAACACAAAGCCTAATTTGGTATTTCATTTATTACTTGGCACAATACTACAGCTCCTTAAACTTATGAACTCGGGAGAAATGAACAGTAATTGCAGGCTGTTCTTTATTTTCTTAAAACCTTTTTAACCAAAATATTTAAAGCTGTTTTTCTCAGTTGCTATGCAACACTTCAACCACAAGAGTGGGAGCATGCTGAGAATGTGCCAAATAAATACTACTGCCACAGACATTCTGCAGGGAAATATGAGAGCGGGGCATCGTTCAATAATCATATGAAAATGTAGAACAGTTGTGTAAAATGCACAATCATCCTTTCATTCATCAGTTACTTGACCTGTGTCAGCAGATGATTCCAACCAACAGTTCGTTTAATGAACCATTGTTTACAGTCTGAAAGGCTCTCAGACCGTTACACAGCCATGCGAGCACTTTTTTTTTTTCACTGCCTGTGAACCAAATATCCTAAGTGCTTGCTTTTAACTGCAGAATGCAGCAACGTGGCAGGCGTACCAAGTGTCCTGTTCAAAATATCATTCTGTAATTTGACATGAGAATGCTGCCAGATATGTAGAATACTGTCTGTTTCACAAGTCCTTTCAGATTTCACTCAGAGCTCGCCTGGAGCCGGGGTAACTGTACGACGGCCAAGCAAAAAGCAAGCAAGCCAATGGTGCAGCCTTTTTTCCTGAGCCTAGAACCAAGGACTTAAAGCAAGGACACGTTATGCAAGATATCACATTCAATTCCTCTGCCAGCCTCTGAGGCCAGATGATACACATTGAGTGAGTCTGTCTCTCGAGCCCTCAATGTTAATCAACACTCTTTCCAATGCATACTTATGAGTTACAATCTACTCCCCATGTCTTCCCTTTGGCAGCTTAAATTAAGTCGCAAATTTGACGGCAAATTAACTTCAACAGGGACAGTAATATGTCACCTATACAGCAATCTGTGCCATTTCTCACCAGGGCGACATGAGCCTTGTGTATCTGAGAGGAAAATTAAATCAAACTAATTATTTTCATGTGAAAGTCAAATTCAAGGAAACACAAAAAGGAAGACGTCACATGGTGGGAACTATCAGCTGTTAAAGAAAATGCCTGTGATGAGAAAACCTTGCGTAATCGCCCAGTCAACCTTTATCACTGCGATCACAGACCGAGATTTAGTGCATGCTGGTATTAGCTGTGACGTAACGCCACGATACAGCTGAGGTGGGTGGAAGCACATGCCCAGACAGTGTGTGTGTGTACGTATGTGTGTGCCAAGGGGAGGTGGATGTGGAACCGTGGAACAGAGATCTCCTCACTTCATCATTGAGTAAATGGCACCACAGACGTGAGCTGCAACTTCACAGCTGCCTCATGGCGGGTGACATTGAAGCCTACGCATGAACAGATCACTCATCAAAGCGAATGAGGCGTTCTTTGCTTCCTCCGGTTGTGCTGAGGAAAACAATGGCCGCCACCACCCAACCCCCTCCTCTCAAGTGCACACTTGCACACCTGGAATGTCTAGAATGAGTGGAAATGGGAATGAAAAAGAGAAGAAAAAAAATCCATTTGGTTTCATGCATCTCTCACAAGAAGCTTAACGGACTGTGACCTTCCACTGCTTCGTAATGGGGAGGAAACGGCAAGACCCTGGTGCCATAAAAATGGCTCAGAGTGGGTGCCAACAGTGGTTCGCCAATTAACCTGTCTTAAAACAAACAAGAGGCTTTTTCTTTAACAACAGGCACATACTTGAGAGGGTTGATTTCTGCAGCGTGCAACTCAAAGGCCCACCAGGGTTCAGGTTTAATCGGTCATTAATATGCTCATTTCGGCACAGCTGCGCCAAGATCTGTGCAGCTACAAGCTCACTCAATGTGATCAAAAAACAAAACAAATAACTCAAAGCTTTCATGTAGATCCCAGGCACTAAAAGAATGACCTGCCATCAAATGTGCCTAAAAGCCCTCTCTTCACAGACAAAGAATATTTGTCTTAGCACTAAATCATCAAGTGTCAGAAGAGTGTAAGTAAAAACAGAAAGCAACAGTAAAATTGTGAATGCCCTCTTTAAGCGTCTAAGCACATCCTCCTGAAAGTTCAGTCGCATGGTTTGAACACAAAAGCTCCACTCTTTCTCCTTAACTGTCCTCTTTGCACTAAGTGGTACCAGACGTAGGCATTTCTTCATTTAGTCCATTCAAATGGAGGCAAGCTGCTGTTCTTTATTTATTTAACAAAACGAGCTGTAAAAGCCAAACATTAGGTCATGGAATATTTTCACCCCAAGAAATAAGTCAATGCCTTCAATGAGACATCAAACCCAGTTTAAGTATTCCCCCACAAAATATGAGCTGGTGAGGACCTTTTTCGAAGTCAAGTAGTGCTGTGGGATTTTTCTGTTTTTTAAATACAACTTTCAACAGTGTGGTGCACATGCGTTTCCAATTAAGAGTTCAGAGCCAACATCCAAGTCTGGGCCCCATTTACCCTTTTCCACGACTGACCAAGTCTGAGGAAATGTTAAACAGGCATCATAACCATAACAGAGACGACAGATTTTTCAAAAGCCTTTACTTTCTAAACAATAATTAAGACATCACAGTGAATTGATGATGCAGACTGCAAACATCATACAAAATCTAAATAGAGAAAAGGGAACATACTCAATCATAACTTTTTGTGACACATTCCGAGCTAGGGTACTTTCACAAAACAATTTTTGCCCTAGGTGAATGGGTACAAAGCCTGCTTACACTGCAAAGAAATAAAATATGTCAATGGTGTTGATTTGTGAGGACCATAATGAGAATGCACGGTTTACATGAGGCACTCGGAATAGGATCTACTTCCCTGGCAGCAGCAATAACTCCCTATGAACTTGTCTCTGCTCAGACTTCAATCTCTGGGCCCCAAGGAGCTGTTGGAGGACTTTGATGTTCTGTCTAAATGAATTGACTGTGCTTCTTGATACAGCCCTCCAGTCAACTGACTCCCCCCACTGATTCTGTCACCTGTGATAAACACCATGCGTGCTCAGTGGTACCAAACTCCGGATCACATGCTCAGTGAGGCCTCAGTTGTTGTTTTTTTTTTTTTTTCCTTCCCTTCAACTTTGTAAATGACTGAAAAAATATATGATTGTGGTTTCCCACTGCACCCTATCTGAGCAGAGGCCCTTTGATGTGTGAGGCTGCATGTGAGCAAGCAACGCTGGGCTGGTTTTTGTTACCTTACAGCCCCGAAACATCCACTAGGTGAGCCTTTATGTCAGATGCCCCTTCAGGGCACGGTGTTTGTTAGAGCCTGGGCAAAGACACCATCTAACCTACTTCTATCGTTGCACTTTTCTCCTTTAGAATCAGAGCCAGAGAGCTCTGCAAACAAGCTTGCAACTTCACTGTCATGATCCAAAAAAGATCTAAAGCCAGTATTCCTCTTATAGAGGAGTACTGGTGCACCGCTAAGGAAGTACAAATGATTGGATGCATCTAACTTGGGACTTCTAGTTTGTCATGATGTGTGCTTTGAATATGGAGAAGTAGTGACAGGAGCCATAATTCATGAAATATACATATATACATTTATTTAAAAAGAAAAGAAGTTATGTTCCAGTGCTAAAGATAGCCCTGAATGAAACCATCGACAACTAGCAAACACTGCCACAGATAATTTCGATCAAAGAGCAGGGCAGAGACGGCGGTTAGAGGAAAACAGTACTTGTCATCTAAGCTTTGGTTGGTCAATTCTCATTTGACTAAATCCAATTACCATCGATTCTGTATCTTCTTAAAGCCAAGGTTTAGGCTTTCCTTGATAGTGCAGAAATCTTAACTGGGATGAAGCGGCAGTATTTAACCTATTACCGCCTCTGATTAAGTGGCTGGGTTTTGGAGGAAAGTACGAGTTCTACTGGTAAAGGCATTGATCCTCCCACACCCTGGGTTTTCCCAGCGTGTGCAGCGATTCCTGTGCAAAGCCTCTGAAAACGTCTCTCTCTCCTCCAGCAGCATTGGTGCTCCTGAGCAAACCTGCCCTGGATCGAGCATCTCATTTAGTCACCCGGCCCTTTGATGTGGATTCAGTGCTGCAGTGCATATCATTCGTGTTTGAAGGTTCAGCTTCCACAATACAGCAGGGTTTGAAGTTTCACATATTGCAGGTGCTACAATGTGATAATCTGGGAGCCGGTTATGCATTATACATTTTTCATAAAAGAACACCATCACCTGAAAGTGAAATGTGGAAAAGTCAGTGCTTCAAGGTATATATTGACAGAAACTGTTTCTGAGACTTCTGGGTGTGGGACGAAAACACTCTTGTTATCTTGAGCATTTCAGAATCAGCTCGACATCTCGCTTCTGAAAGGGGTAAATATCCAAATAAACAGAGTAGAATAACATTTGACTGGGGTCTGCCGTGCCATTATAAGTCCAATTTAGTTGACTGAACGCTTCTCACAGAGCACATAGGCCATGACAGCTCTTTTTCCAGGAAGGGCCTAATAAAAATCTCCTTCTCCATCTGATTTCACAAGGGAGCTGATACGCACCTTGGGGCTGTTCTTTCAACGTCTTCTTAAATAAAACATGAAGAATCCTTGTCAAGGTCTATGTCTTAACTGAGGCAGACCAAACTAAAAGCCATGCCTTTAGCTAGCATGACGACAAAAAGGGGGGAAGTAATCTCTTGAAAATTTTGAGATTACAATTTTCAAGGTTGTAAATGACTCAACTGGAAAAGTGAGCCCTCTGCTTTTTAAATTCCAACTGTAACAAGCACACGAGATTTAAAAGGAAGAAGAATCAAGTCGGCAGTTAATGTCTGTGAGTGACTGAAGTTTATGCAAACGCCTCTGATCTTGATAATTAAAGAGTGTTTGTATGGAGGTGCACAGCTCCGCGTCTCTTTTTAAAGGATGTTTACTGTCTCTAAAGCATGGAGATGGTGGCAGCCTGAGGGCCTGCATGCTTTCTTTTTCCTCTCTCTCTGTTTCAATCTTGTGCTAAATACACATACGTAGAGTCACACACACACACACACACATATACATGCACAAACACAAGCGCACGTGTACAAATACCAACTCTACACACTCCACTGACATGCACAAACAAAAACCCACACACAAGGAGTCGGTGCTTTCACAAACATCAGCCTCTCAATTAGCTTCTGCACTCATTTCTCCTTGGAAGAGAATTATTTTTCAGCTGGATGCCTTTTCTTTGTTTATTGTGAACGGACCAAAGCCTTATCAACAGCTAATCACTGCATGTCAAATTCACAGACTTACTGCAGTCACTTAAAAAAAAAAAAAGCATCTAGTGAATAATCTTCTCAAGTTCCAGATTGCCATTTCAGATTTGGACAATCACCAGTTTCTTTTAGATGCTCAAATCTGTCTAACAGCGAGGGAGAAGATCAGCGTTTGTTTCATATAATTTGTTGTGACATGTTAATTGCATCTACTTGTAATTCTCTCTAATTGATGTTTGATATGTCTCAGGAAATTAGGCCAACTAGATAACACTGCAAATATTATGAATCATTCCCGCCTTTCTCTCTCTGTGGCAGGTCTGATGAATTCACAACACCTAAAACTGTAATGTGTCAACTCGCTGTGCAGCTATGCTCTGTATTCCCAGGGCTGCCAGGCTGACAAATCTAAGGTTACAAGCATACCAATGTATATTCAAACCACATTCAGGCACACACTCTGGCGGGCCAGAGATGACTAACCTGAGCAATTTTCACTGAATTCTGGGTTGAACCACCAGCGTGGTATTCAACTTTGTTCCTCTTGACAATCTCTGCAAACCTGAAATACAGACAAGGAAAACTGTTGTTAAAAAGGACAATGTGATAAACCAAAGACTGAGTTTGACCAGGCCGGTAAATACTTGGTGTAAACCACCTCATGGGCAGAGAGCAGGTTTCTCGACAGCTGTCACATCACACCATTTTAGGAGGACTGACAAGAAACAGTATTACATGAATATCTATATTATCTATTAAGAATGATCACACAGCTATAGATTAAGAGCAGTTGTGACAACATGTGTATGTTGACAAGTGAAATATTTCCACAACAATTGGACTGTACAGAATGTAGAATTTGGTACATTTATAATCTCCAGAAATTGGACTTGACCTTGACCTTTTTACCACAAATACTCAAATATATTTATATGATTTCCCCTCAAAATAGCATTCAATAACTACATTTCAGTGAGGCAGGCTAACAGAGCATACTAACATACTACTGTTAGCATTATAACCTGCTGCCATGTAAAAAACATATTGCACACATCTTGTTGTGGGATTACATAACATCTTGTGTTACACAATTATCAAGTCTGGCAAGCTAGCATGCTATTACTATCACTTCCTTGCATGCCAATATTATGTTATTATAAACAATATGGAATGCCAACTGAATATTTGCATATTACCATATTTTCAGAGGCTCAAAGGACTGTGGGTAGTTTCAAAGAGTTTGTTCAAAGCCGCAAAATATCACCAAAGTAGGCCTGCAGAGTTTATTCGACTTACCAACCTAATCAACCTCAATCCAACTATTTTCAGAGTACAGAAAAGTACAGAGAGTACAGAGAAGCATGCTAAACATCAGCAAAAGAGATATTTCTCCGAGGGTGGTGAAGACCAAAGTAAAGGGAAAAAGCAGAACAAGCACTGTACGTACATCCATCGGCTGGACACAAACAGGACTCTAAATAAATGAAAATGTTGCTATGAGTCTGGCATTATAACATTCGCACCACCAGCAGTGCTGTATTTTTACGGTTAGGATCACAGTAAGTTTAGATTTTTGGTGTGATTAGCATAACAGAAACAGACTTTTTGTCCTTTTGGTGTTGTTGTTGTTTGTTTGTTTGTTTTTTGGGGTTCTAGTTTGTTTGGTTTAGCCTCAAACAAATTCCAGTATTAATTATTTAGTATGTAAAAACAACAGTGCCTTCGTGCAATTCAACTATTTCAACAGTCTGCATCAGTCAAGCTCTTTGCTCACTAGCGGTCTCATTTCATTTACTCCCAATCAGAGGACAAGTCTAGATTTTGCAGCTCACTCAGATTAGATTTAACATGAAGCCTCCCTGGTCGGGTTCCATCTCTGGGTTAAGTCAAAAATGTCTCCTTTTGGGCTAAAAAGAAGACAGCAGTATGTTAACTCTGCTATATCATAAACTTTAAAGTGGCATACAGTATCTGTCAAAAGTCCAGATTTTGACTGGCACTGTACATTTTTTTCTATCCTTTAAGTGTGACATTCCACTGGATACACTTCTTTCGAATGAAAACAGGTAGAAGCAGAAGAAGCAAGCCTTTGTCGGATTTTATCAAATGAGATACTTGACCGCAAATGTTGCAGGAGTTGAAAGGAGGTGGTTAAGGTCTAAATGTCAGCTTGATAAAAGCAAAGGAGTAACTTTGTCCACACATGGTTGTAGTTAGCCGTACAATATTAAAGCAAGATGAGCGTGAAAGTAATTTCTGAGGAACCTGAACTGCTTCCTCAAATGGATGGGTGAAAGAAAAACTATTTACTCTTACTTCAATTTTTGAGTAATGTTTTCAGGGCAATTAGAAAAATAGTTTTTCGAGTGTCCTTGTGTGCAAAAATCTCACAGGCAGATAAATTGTTCAGGGAACGACTATATGTGATTAAATGTTTGATGTCTGAACCACGCAGCAAAGTTTAGAAATGACTGTAACAGACTAAACAGGGAGTCAAGAAAACAGACACGCCATTCGGGAATGGGGAGTAAACAATTGCTGCCTTTTCAAACAAAGAAGACAGGAATACTTTTGGGTCTACTGTGAAATACTGAAGGCACTTCTATCATTTTTGTATTTTCCCATCATTCTGCCATTTCAAACTTCAATAGCTTCAATGCTTATGTGTTGCACGATGCAAAGCTGGGCTATGCTGTGAGATAGAGTCTTTATCTGGGGAGCTGCGAACATGAATGATGTGTGTTTTCCATGTCGTTCGCACAAACAGCCTCCCCAAGGGCTGGCTATATAAACGTGTCCACTCTGCAAAGGAAATTGACCTAAGTGCAGTCAAGATGATTCGCCACATTAGGAGGTCCTTGGTTTTGGTTTTTTTTCTCAGCTTTAAATTGAAGGCTGTCCATTTGCAAGTATATTTACATCAGGGGGAAAAAATCCAATGAAATGGAAAATGGTTCAAGGTGCACCATACCACTCCTACTGGTGTTATGTGTAATTCCTGCTTTAAATTAACTGAGTAAGAAGGGTTGTTGAGGAAATGCATGAGTGTAATCCCAAGGGGCACTGGTTATGTAAAGGCGCTGCTGCACAGTGCCAATGCATTCCCTTTTTAGGCTTACAAAAACATTTTCAGGGGGGCTGAGGGTTAGCATTCTTGAGCTTTCAGACTGAACATAGTAATATGTGTATACTCACAGCAGACAAAAGCAATCTGTATGCAAAGTGCATCATGGCTTACAAACATATGTCAGCCAGAGGTGTTTAATACTTGAGCACAACCTGGTTTAACTAGGCATGGCTGAATATTGAGAAAGTGTGAAAGTAACCTTTACTGCTTCAAAGAAAGTCTGCATATCATGTCTCAAGGCAAGAGGTCTACCCAGGGCAGAATGTGGCTAATAAAAGAAAAAAAAAAAAACTTTCCATGCAAGTGGAAAATATGCTAACTGGGAAAAAACTCCTTCCTGAGACACCTGTTATGACTCCTTGACAAAGGAAGAATTTGAGCACTGTGGGTGTTTATAACATGAAGGCAGCCGAGGGACTCCAGAACCCATTTCAAATAGACACACAGCTACTGAGGATTTCAGCTTTTTTTTTTTCTCTCTCACCAGAAGTATTTGCTCCACCTTTCAGTGCAGACAGCATGGGGCCCTGCTCCTGGACGCCTAGAAAATCCCATCCGAAAAGGAGCAGCTGCCTTGAGACCTTTACACCCTCAAACATCATGTGATCCCATAGTAGTGACACTGTAAACGGCCCCCATGGCCATTTAGGGAGAGAAAATCCCTTTCCATCTACTGCAGTCTAAGCTTACTCAGAGATGGGAGGGAGCAGAGAAAAAGAAATTGTTTTGAACAAAATGTCCTCAGTCAGTTAGCACCACTTTTAAAACCTGCTGTTGTTGTTCAGTGGAGGAGCTATTCCAACTATGCCATGCATTCTGATAATGTATGGACAGTCCGTTTTATACAACATTTGCTTTAAGAGACTGCCCCCGACACTCTGGTTAAATACCACTCTTAACTAAAGGCACTGAGCTATTTTTCCAATTTTATACCTTCCAATTTGAGACTAATAGAGGCACTTCTTTATTCAGCTTGAATCACATCACATTCAAATTAGGGGAATTAGGCTACTGAATGCAATATTTGTATTCAGAGGACATGAGAGTCCTCGTCAAAAACTAATACCTCTACAACTCCCCAGTTTCACACATTCAAATTGTGAGGGCAGATCACCCAAGTCTGGAACATGGTGTTGTTTACATTCCTTGAGATGGAGCCCCCACCGTTGATTCCCATCAAGGGAAATATGAGAGCTTCCAAAGTACCATGAGTGTTCTCTACTCCGAGTTACTCATGTGTTCCTCTCTCACCTCCCCAAAAAACAAGCCGAGTAGATTATTTACATGAGGCAATAATTCAAGATTTGCTCCTTTAAGTCTCTTACATAGAGGGCATGCCGAGCCCATTTAGCCAATCCCTCTTCATTCGCCTTTGATGTTAGCCTATCTTGATAAGACCGGATGAGTGCCCTAAAATCCCTGTCGAGTGATTTCACAGGAAGAACAAGTCTCTGTTAATCAATGGCTAGATTGGATCTGGATCCTCAGGAGTGGTCCGCTTGAAAGTCCTCCCTAGTGTTTGAGTGCACACCAGGGTAATTCATTGCTAATGATCACCACGGCACCCACTCTCCTACGCACCATTCGTCCTTATTTAATTGCCTCGTTCACGTTTAAACAGCTTACAAATCACACGGACAGGCAGGGAAACATGATCAAACGGCCCCTATCACTAATCAGGGTAGGGAAGGGGAAGAAGTGAGAAGACTGGGGCTTCTTTGCAGCTCTCCTTGGGGATTAGGAAGGAGGAGGGTTGTACAGGGACAGTAAATTATCTTCACTTCAGCTCTAGCAAGGCAGGTACATTTAAACAGGCAGATCCATCTTTCTCTCTCTCTGACAGAAGCAGAGAAGAGGCAATACAGCTAAAAGGCTCCTGTAATCCCAGTTTCAACACAGGCATCTGGAGTGGAGACAGGTTCCACCACTGATTAGATTCTCCAATCAGTGTGTGCATCCTACACCAGCCTTCCTTGGTAGTCTGGAGGCAGTACAAGTCCTGATGCACAGTAATTGTTTCCATAGGTCAGGCAGAGGAAAAACAGCTTGGGGATGTGATGAAAAGGAGATGGAAAGGGTGAGGAATATTGTTGTTTTTCCCCCCAATTAAATTGTTTGTCAAACCCTTCACAAAGGGTTACGCAGTTTATCTGTTTAAAATCAATACGCTCGTCTCAGTGTGAAAGCTTGTCCTGACACAAGACAGGCCCATTAATTATTCTGTTCTGCACGCTATCGCTGGGCTGCTCAAGGTTGAGTCTTATCTTTTCTTATTTCAAATCAATAATTATCTTCTACCGTGCTCGCCTTCCCCCTCAGAAATAGATGTGCTTTTCATTCAATGCCTGTAAAGTCTCTCTCTCTCCCTCTCTCTCTCTCTCTCTCTCTCTTTGTAGCAGCGGGTGAAGCGCGCAGAATGAACAGGACATTCTTATCAGTGGAACATTAGGGCAGGATGGGAATAGATGGCGAAGAATGAGGCGCATAAAAGTACTGAACACAAATGAGTCATGATTCAAACAGCAAGCGAGGCCTTGTTCCCGTCCTCTGACATCTTCTAATAGACTACAGAAGGGGATGAATGTTGATTTGCACAAAAGCATGACGATATCACCATCGTTCAGGTATCTCAATCCATTTGGGTAAATCCCTTTTCAGCTGATTAAACCTGCCTTGACTCCCTGGGCACAAAAAAAAAAAAGAAAGAAATGCCATGACTCTTTCTACATTATAGACTGGATGCACAATTAATGACTGCACAATTACATGGTCATAATGGGTGAGTAATTGCATTAGAATACAGAAACAAAAAATGAGCATCCCTTTAATAATCAGCCAATCCAGCAGCAGCAGCAGCAGCCCATTTGTTGGCATTAACTGTGGACTGCTGTTTGTACTTAATTAGGCTGCACTCAAGGATTAGGCGGTGGGGGCAAAATCTGGTCATGGAGGATGAGTTCATTTTATTTCCTCTAAAATGTCACAGGTTTTTGGCTTCGCACTGCAGAGGGTGGCGTTGTTTGTTGCACTGTACTGTGTGGATGTGAGAGCAGCGAGAGAGTGTGTGAGAGGATATGAGAGAGAGAGAGAGAGAGAGAGAGAGAGAGAGAGAGAAAGGGACACATTGAGGGAGAGAGTGGGAAGAGGGAGTGTGTAAGCAAGGATGGGGCTTGTGGTGTTCTCTTGAGGATTGAGATTTGAAGCCAGAGCACAAAGCCTTTGAGACATTCCCCTTATCTTGGAGGTTGATACCAGGATCTTGGTGATTCAGAGCACTCCGTGTGAATAATTCCACCAACACCCCCTACTGTGGGGACCATATGGCCCAGTGTGAACTTTAAACACACGGGGAGTGTTGCTGCTTACCAGTTAGACCTCCCATTTTTTACCCCCACACGGGATAGTTGTACAGAAATGATCAGCGCCGATAGTCTACTAACTAGCCTACATGTATACGGGCTCATGCCGTCAGTGGCTTTTCCTGTGTGGCTGCTGGGGAACAGGGACAACGACTAAAAATAGCCCAGAGCATGCTTTTCTGGACTGAACATGCTGTATGTACTGGCTGAAACACCCACATTTTAATTATAAAATACTCTTTAAAAGGGGGAGTTGGAGGGAGAGGAAGAGATTTGGGGGGGGCACCCACATGCACAGAGATGTGGATTATGTTTATTCCACTCCCTCTGATTTGAGATGTTTTCTTCTGGCACCACCTGCTGGCAGCCACCTTTAACAAGAAAGAGGCATGCAGCTCCAGCGAGGCTGAGCCTTAATTATGATTGCATCAGCCATCTCTCATGATGCAGCATGTGTGCTTTAAATGCAGAGCAATTACCCGCCATCATGGCACGTTCACCTTGTTCGTCAAAAAGAAAGAAAGAAAAAAAAAAATAATGGAATGATGAATTGGTTTCTTTTTTCCTTTCAATTATTTGAAAAAGTTTTCTTGTTTTATAATTCAAAAGGTCTAGATCCACATTTCTTACAGTTGAGTACAGCTCTGATGAGCATGTCAGATTTATGCAAGTGCCACAGATGGCTGGATTCATGCATATCAATAAAACATCAACAGCAGCCTAGTTGGCGGCTGAACATGTTTCTGATGTCTCAATTACCAGTTGAGTGCCATTAATCTCTGCTCTCTCTCTTTGGCTCAGAGGTTGGCTGATGGATGCAGGCACGAGACCTTTGCCCTCAGCGACAGGGGGAGCCAGTTGTGCTGACCCCCTGCGGACCAATGGAGGTGAGTTTAAGTACTGTAGTACAGCTCTCAGCCTCAGCAACAGACAAGAGAGCTGGGAAGTAAAAAAAAAAAAAAAAAAAGTGAGCCGAGGAGGGGGTGGTGGTAGTAATGTGTCTACACACTCAGTCAAGCATGAGTGCATCCAGTGAAGTGGCACCACGACAAGCACATGCAGCTTTCTGCACGCATGCTTGCATACATACACTCACACACGCAAAGGGAGGAGTGTTTCTCTTCCTAACACCAGGGGCAGCTCAGCTGGGGGTTTGTAGCACTCACGATACACTTCGTTATATATTAAAAAAATTAAAATGAAAAAAAAAAATGTAAAAAAGAGGGGTGTTTACAGAACAGAATCTATCACACACACACCCAGGAGCCAGAGTGTTTAGCATGTACTCAGTGAGAGAGGCCTTTGTTGTTTTCCTCCCAGTAAGCAGATTGAGGTGCACAGCAGCAGCAGGGGTGTATAAGATGTACACAGACAGCAGGGTGTGTGAGGGGAGAGGCACCTCCACTGATCTCCTGTGTTGTGTGATGATGTGTGTGTGATGTGTGTCTCAATCTAGCGCTGATCCCCCTGAGTCAGCCCTGTCAGTGATATGAGCCTCCCACCCTCTCTCTCTCTCTCTCTCTCTCTTTCTCTCTCTCCTTTGCCATCCGGAATGCTAATAACAGCCAGCCACTAACGCTGCAGACCTGAATTATTCATGCAGCAGAGGGTCACACGGCATAATGAGGAGTTTACTCTCATTCTGGATGCGATTGTGACGCTGCTAATCTGCATTTAGCACAGAGAAAGAGAGAAAAGGAGGGTGGGATGGAGGGGTAGAGACAGGGAGAGGGAGGAGGAGGAGGAGGAGGAGGATGAGCACTGATGAACTTAATTGCTGTGAGCAAACAACCTCTGAAAAGAGTCGTGCCATCATCCAGAGATGAGAAAGTAAACAATTAATTATCATTGGACAGAGGGAGTCATAAAACAAATGTTTGAACGAGACTAATATTCAGGAGCCAGCTGATCCCCCCCCTGCCCCCCCCCCCGAAGAGGTGACAATACACTTACAATAACAATGACTCACTCATTTGACAGTAATAATCATTAGCTCTAATATGATATGGTTAACAACCCCAAAAAGGTTTGTGTGGATGGTGTCAAATAAAATGCTACATATTCTAAAAAGCCTGTAATGCTTAGTTATCCTGAAATAAAATGTCTATTTGCCCACATCATAATCTCCTGCAGAAAGAGGCGTGTTTTCATTATGTTGACGTTTCCTATGGAGACTCCTTCAGATAACAGCAGGCTGCTGTTGCCCTCTGGTGGTCACAATGAAACATGACCCGTTTTGACTGCTAGTCAGAACCAACCAAAGAAATGTTCTACAAAGAAAAGGGAGGTCAAGATAAAATATCAATCAAGTGCCAATAGTGTAAATATTTTAAAGGCCTATGGTAAAAAAAAAACAAAACAGTAACATTAACTAAAAAAAAGTAGGTGAGCCACATACAATTTACCCTTTAATCTTATAAAAAAGAAGTCATGATGACTCCCCTGCTTTTCACCTACCAGACACATTTTGATTACATATTTTAGGCCACATGATGCTAGCCGTGACAACCAAAAGTGAAAAAAGCTACATGGCAATATTTACAACGCAACACGCTTGAGCAAGCCAAAAAGGAAGTTAAAGACAGTGCGTTGATTTATCGGTGTTACTCACGATGAAACACTTGAAACACATGATATCCTCTGAAAAATACCACCAAGTGCAGCCTAACAAAACATCTTTGAACTCGCAGTAAAAAAACGTGTGAACTGCATCATGACCTACACTCACGATCATTACAATGTAAATAGTGTCTCAAAGCAAAAATCCATTGAGGCCGGAAACAAGGTATAAACATGAGGTGAGGTGGTATGTGTCTGAGCCACAGAGCAACCAAGACACCCAGGAAGTTGGTGGGTTTTTTTGGGGTTTTTTTTTTTACAGCAGACCAGAGCCTGCCTTAGTTTCATCAAAACAATCAAACAATATCTATAGAGCTCTATAGCTATATTTCTTAATTATTTTTTTAATTTCTCGATTAATAAAGCAACAAATTATTATTTTAATTGATATTTTTATTCACTCAATTTCCTATGTTAGTAAAAGGTCAAAAACGCACTGGAACCCCAGCTTGTATTGTCTGACCCACCATCCAAAACTCAACAAGAGTACATTACAAATATTCTTATTTGAAAAGCAACTGAAATTTTTGGGGCATTTTTCTTTTACTTAAATAATTAATTGATTAGGAAAATGGCCAACTATTACTTTCCAATGTTTTAATAACTTTTCTTTTTTCTTTTTTTTCTTTTTTTAAATGGGTTAGGGATGTTTGATTTTTGTCTGATGAATGACAAATGATCCATTGATTGTTAAGCTGCTGTTCTCTGTCAACTTACTTATCAATTCTTTCAGCTCTTTTTTACCAGTTTAAAACTGAGGAAAAAAAGCATCAAAAGTCATAGCTGATACTTCCTGAAGAAAAAAAAACAAAACAACAAAGAAACAAAAAACAAAAACATATTAAGTCCCCAGCCGGCACTAACAGGGATGCTGATGGTTTCTACTGTACAGCAGGCAATTTCCCAGCCACAACAGGATTATATGGGTTCTGCTGTGATTAGATAATTGAATTAAGGCATGGCCACAGTGCACTGCATCCAATGATCTCTCTCCCACCAGGGTGATGGGTGAAAGAAATGAATCATGTTACACTCTGTAGATTCAGAAGCACAACAATAGTATTAGCTGACTGGCCTTGTAAGTCTATTGTGGCCCTTTTAATAGTGATGTTATTTGTCGCAGCATCTCAGCCAAGTTCTTCTTCATCCATGGACCAATGACTTTGTGGATGACCTCTTTGCACTTTGCATATCTCAGCATCTATAGCCGGTATAAAATATGGACTGCAATAATAGGACTAAACAATAATGCAAAAAAAAAAAAAAACAACAACCCACATGTACGTTCAGATGTAAATCGATAGGCGTGATGGTGAGTATGCAGCCGTGTGTGTGGTATTGGAGGGGACATGCAGTGAATTGCATTGTGCTGGGAATTAACCACAAAAGCTGCACGTTAATCCTGCCCTGACCTTGTGCAGAATGTGGAGGGAACGTTGTCTGCGGGGCTAAAGATAACACCGCTGCCTTTGTGCTGGAGGAGAACAACATTGCTGATGATGCTGCTTTGTGCCACTGCTGCTGCCCAAGGTCACATGTGTCCCTTTGTCAAGTAACCTGACAAGGTAGCCTATTGTAAGGTGCAGATGATCGGCTGCACTGATCTGTCCTCATGCATCACTCTGGTGATTTTTGGGGATCTTAGAATTATTGCACTGTGATTTCCTTAGAAATCATATGAGACACTGCAATAGATTTTATAAGTGGCGTTCAATCAACATGCACTTTCATAAAATCATTTATCAGAGCGCAAACCTGTAATGAGGCTACATCATCGTCTTAAACCGTCCTTTAAATTTCTGCATGTAGATCTGCATCAAACTACGAGCAGCAGGAACTAAATGACTCCCTGGATCCTTTGCCCATGTTGTAACTTCCCACCAAACTTCAATGAAACAACTTTAGCAGGTTCTGCTATTAAAAATACAAACAAACAAGTGCATAAATCAAGACTTCCAAAGTTATGATACAAATTTATAGGCTATAATACATTTTATTAAGCTGTAAAATCAATCATGTAATATTAATATTACAGTTATGAACAGGAACATGTCCTCCTCTTCCAGATCTATCTATCAAATATTGTTGTGATATTTTTCTTTGATTTACTGACCCGGAGTTTAAAGATGAATGACATGACCAGGGGAATTTGGGTTTCGGAAATGAAAAAGGAGCACTTGCTCCTCCCTCAGTACCGCAGCATAGGCGCCCTCTGACCAGTCTAACAGCCAGCATATAAAAGTGTGGTTATCTTACATCCAACAGATATGACTGGGTGTACTGGACAGCTCTGAAGTGTGGATGTGAAAGTTGAAGATTCACGTTCAGTGAATCAACCATTAAATGATACATATGGTATCTGTTACGCTCCATCGTGAGCTGATCAAACAGCGAGGTCCAGTGAATGATGAGTGACTCACCACAGGGGTAAAAAAAGTCACAAAAATGTTTTGGAGCGATAACTGAACTGCCTGACTGATCCATTAGGGTTGTTTTCTTTCTTGACTGTCAGTCAGCAGGATTTCCTTCAAATTGCATAAAATCAAGAAAGACTTGATGTTTGATTTGAAGCCGAATGGCTGTAAGCAAAATCTCACTATTACACACTGACATAGACATATAGACATTAGTACATACAGATAGTACAGCTGATTCTAACATGTGTGAGATGTAGCAAATAAAATTCATGGATTTCTAAACTGCTCAGACTATTCACTGTTAAAAACAACATGGCAGTTTAAAGCAGCTCCAGAAATCTCTTTATACCATTAAAGTATATCATGATTTCATCACACTTATTTAAAAGTCCGCAAGCAAATGTTCACATATTGGACCCCATGTTTGGAAGATTTTCATGACTTCTGAATGTGACTAGTTCTTTTTTGGGAATTCAAAACACCTTCTTCCCATCATCATCATCATCATCTTACTTGCAGATGGTGTACTTTTTATGTCTGCGCTAAGATTAACACAGACGAGTGCCCACACAAGACACCATCTGCCCTCTATCAAACAAAGGAAGTGGGATTCTGAAGGTCAGTCACTAATCCAGACTTGGTCCTGTTTTAGTGTCATGAAGTTGTTGTCAATACTCAGCTACCCACAGCCATGTTTTCGAGGAAGGCTACGGTATTACTTTTCGGCATCTGCTTAAAATATGAAGGAGGGAGGGTCTGGAAAAGGAATGTGCATGCTCAGCAAAACTTAAACTTAATGTAGGAAGAAATGAAAATGAAAATGAATAATTTATCTTTAAATACCTCGTGGCAGCCCTATAGTGAGCAGCTTAAGTATCTTCGTGGATTTACTATTTAGCCTAAAGCAGCAGTAAATCCAGACACCTCCTGTTATAGTTACTCAGAGTAGGAAAAACGTGGGCAGGTCAAAGTTCTGAGGCCCCCAGTTACAGAGATCTGATTTATGGCTTGGCTATTTTTGAGCACTGCCTTGAGTGCCAAGATGGTAGTAGTGGGTATAAATGACAAGTGTAGTCCATATTTGGTTCCATGTAATTTTACCACTTTGTGTTACACTACTGAAGCATGTGGTGGTCCAATGGCGTTCTGACTCACAAGGCTTTATGCTTGTCCTCTGCTAAGATCTGGTCATTAGGCTTCAGTCCAAACCTTGTAGGAAAAAATAAAAATAAATGAATAAGTTGAGTGTCGTTTCAATTAATACACAGAAAAACAAAAGATATAAGGGAACAAATAATCTGCTTTGACTTACTTGTCAAGGAAATCTTTGTCCACGACAGCTGAAATGTCAAGCAAGGGATTTCCCATCCCAAAAAGTGTGTTTTCACTGTGGGGAGACAGAAACATATTGTATCATGTACACTCCCACTCACCAGACGAAACAAACAATCTGCTGTGATGCAGGCAGTCATCTGTTTCTGATTTTGCTGGATGTAACCATTGAAGCATTGATGAGAGATTCTTCCTTGTTTTACAGCTCCTTTTTGCTTAACATGTGAGCAAGGAGAGCAGCAAAAACATGGACAATCAACATGGAAGAAATGTAAGACTGCAAATGATACCGTTTCCCTTTTCTCCATTCAGATGAGAAAAGAAAGGGAAAAAAAAGAAAAAAAGTAAAGCAAGCATTGGATTACCTGATTCCCTGAACTACTCATACACAGGCACATGGAGCTAGTGTGTCGTTCAACGACACATAGAATAACACATGAGGGGAAAAACTGTATTGTTATTGAATATTTTTAATAAACAGCATGTTCTTCCCTGGGACCATTACTTGTAGAAATTCTCTGCAACAAGATATCATACTGGTCAAAGTCGACTCCTGACAATAGTGAGTCTTCATAACAGGTTACCCAACTTTCAGAAAACACATGACACAGATGCAGTGACTGTCTCTGTGAGCGGTAACATTTAAATAATCGATGATAGGACGGTCACTGAAGCCATCCTGATTTCCCTAAAAGCCTGATATGAGTGTGACAGTCAGTGATATAGTGAAAAATATGGCAACCCTCACAGCAGGACTGTTTCCTGTGCAAACAATGGACAACATCTGGCTCTTACCTTGCAGTTGGCATGATGTCAGAAAGCCCAGCAGCGTAACCTGATGGTTAAATGACCAAAGGCTTCCTGCTCTCTGGCGAAGCAATGTGCTCCTGGACTACAGGAACTGAGGCAGCACTTTGTCCAGCACTGACTGGTTGGTGGAGGAGGTGGGTGGGACTTAGTGTCTTTTAGGACGGTGATTGGCTGCACATGTCCCAAATAATGTCAATGTTGCATTTGGGACCAGTGGGAAAGAAGGAGAGCACTGGGATGAATGCCAACGACAGTGATGTGTAAGACTAATATAGGACCCTATATGTGTTTATTTATATAAGTATTGAGCTGATTGAATTCTCCATTAGACATATTTTGTCTAATGGACCACTCACAGAAGATTTTGTTAAACCTTGAAGCTGTATATAATATTGTAACACAGACAAACTTCTGACAGCAATGGATGATTTTGTAAATTTGATTTCCCAGTTCTTTAATATCTAAAATGCACAATAAAACTTTGGCCATTAAATCTCAGTAATACCCTATAGGATTTCTATGGGGTTGGTGGGGAGACACATTTATTTGGTCATATCACCCACATCTTCACAAACATTTGCTTTTGGTTTGTTTGTCGTCTCCTTCTTTTAGTTTTGTTTATAAAGATGAATATAAATATCAATATAAATATAAAGATACTGATCCTCAAATTTCACCAGGAGATATTAAATTGTAAAAAAAACAAAAAAAAAAAACATACAAACAAACAAATAAAAAAACCCTTCCTGATCTTTTAAAGCTTAACTCAGAGTCATGTTGTCCAGTTTTCTCTACGATCCTTGAACACACCACTGTTCACTTTTCTGTCAGTAAGCAAAATCTGACTTTGCGTTTTCTTTTTTCTTCAAGTATGAACAGGACTCCGCTTTTTACGGATAAATGGACACTTCACATTTCTACAAGTCAGCATGTTATCTCTCCACCGCTGATGAACACGTTAAATCATTTAAACATCCATGTATCAGCCACAGAGCATCAGAGACTTTAAACTTGTTGGGTAAGTTTGGCTGTCAAAAGTATTCAGTGAATAAAAAGCATTAACATTTTCCACACAGGCTGTATGTAAACTGTATCTATTTATTTTTAGGATAGACATGTTGGATGAATAAAGAGTATTGTTGCCTCCCTGTCATGTGACAGTAAGCCCAGCCCTACCATGCTAACTGTTGTTAGCATGGTTTTTAGCCTGTGTCCGGATGCTAACGCCGGCTTCAGCTGCACATCTGAGCACCCAAAGGTGCGGACACCTCCAGATGCACCGTGTGTTTGATCAGCAGCTGCGGACCTTCAGTAGTAACACACAGCTAGCTGCCGGAGCTAACTGCACGGAGGACCCACGTTAACACAACACAACACAAACACTGTGTTTACCTTAACGTCGTTTCCATCCCTGTCGACATGTTTGCTCCCTCGTCAGACATTTGTTGTTTTTGTTGCTGTTGTTATTGTTTTCGTATATTTAATATCAAACAAGTTGCCGGTGTGTGGATGCTGTGGTGACGGGAAGCCGCTGCTCTCCGCCGGGGAAGAGGAGTGAGAGGCTGCGGTGGTGATGATGATGATGATGATGATGATGGTAGTGAGGGTGGTGATGATGATGATGATGGTGAGGGTGATGCTGCTGATGATGATAGTGAGGGTGGTGATGATGATGGTGGTGATGGTAGTGAGGGTGGTGATGATGATGATGATGATGATGATGGTAGTGAGGGTAGTGATGATGATGATGGTGGTGGTGGTGAGGGTGGTGATGATGATAATGGTGAGGGTGATGCTGCTGATGATGATAGTGAGGGTGGTGATGATGATGGTGGTGATGGTAGTGAGGGTGGTGATGGTGGTGATGATGATGATGGTGAGAGTGATGGTGATGGTGATGATGATGGTGATGCTGGTGATGATAGTGGTGATGATGAGGATGATGATGGTGATGATGGTGGTGATGCTGGTGATGATGAGGATGATGATGGTGATGGTGGTGATGGTGAGGATGGTGATGATGAGGATGATGATGGAGGAGCTGGAGAGAAAATGAATGATTGACTGAGCTGATCTGAGGGGACCTGCCCCCTTAATATGAACCACGTCTCATAGGGCTCAATATAAATTGTGTAAATCACCTTAGATCAATTGTAATCTCCCATGTTATGACTTTCTATGATATTTACTTGTCTTTTAAGTGTCTGCTCTGTCAGGATCAAAATTGTCAAGAGCAGAATGAAATACAAAATGAAATAGCATTATGCAAGCCTAACTGGGCTCTCTCTCATCAGCACCATAGCGGTGGCTTTGTAACCCTTCCTTGCTTCTTAAATCGCTCCATGGAGGTAACAGCTTGTGTCTAAGTCCCAAACTAATATTATTCAGTTCAGAGTTCTCACACAACCATCACCCCCTCCACCTCCACAGGGACCTGATAGTGAACAATACTATAATTGTTCATTATCCACACGTTTTTAATCTGGACACAAATATACTTGACTGATAACCCTTTATAAGTTGCCTGTGGTTGTAATTTCCCAACAGCAAATTGATGGTTAACCTGTCCAGGTGTACCCCCCCCCCGCTCTCTGTTGCTCTGTGACACGCTCCAGCCCATTTTTGCAACCCTGCATGAGGGTATTGGTTAAAACAGTGATGGCAGTTTTTCTACAAATATCCCCATCCTCTTTGTTGAAGTGTCTTCCTACAGTATAACAACTGAGAGAGGTTTTGTGAAGCAAAAAGAGCATTGTGTAATAAAAATAAAGTGATATCTGTTCCTGTTGGCAGAGCCAGCCAGCGAACTGAGCGCCTGCACAAGCCTGTTTATTACATGTAATCTCAAAGCAACATGTGAAACAAAACATACTGTATGCAGAATGAACTGAATGCAAGCAATCTTTACCTGCTGTAGAAACTGTAGTTATTTGTTGAATTAGCTCATCTAAATAACTAGCCCTTAAACTCAATTCCTGACCAAAGAAAGAAAACTATACTTTCAAAGATCATGGCAGACTGTCTTTGGCAGAACTTTGAAGAAAATAAACATTATTGCAATTGCGTTACAAAATGTAAAATAAGGAACAGTGTTTCTCTTTCACTTGTGATAATCAAGAATTGTGTAAACTGACATAATACCACTTAATATATTTCGTGTGTGCTGAGCATAGGCCTATATTGTACTTGTAATAACTCCTAAACATAATGTGCTTCTCCGAGGAAAGGTGAATGGATAATAGTGTTAATAAAAGTATCAGTACAAAGATATAAAAATGTCTCTTGAGAAACTCTCATTTAAATTTAACTTAATGTGTTTTATGTCTAGAAGAGACCCAATACAATCAACCTTACATTATATGAAATTCAACCACTAATCAAAAATATATATTCCTGGGATTTGTCAAAATAAGCTTTAAAACATACTTATTACACACTTTAGAAAAAAGTTCCCAGTAAGAATCTAACCCATAGCTCGTACTGATAGTCTCATTGTTTACATTCTACTAGAACAGCAACTGTTACAGACAGGACATGAGACTAATGGAGAAACTTTGTCCATATTAGGGTGAAGGGCACTCATACAATTTGCTCCAATAAAGAATGTATCTGTCCAATCGTTGTCCTCCTGGACGCCTGGACAGAACCAGCGTGAGGCAGAGAAACAGTGGCCCTTCCCTTACTGGTACCAGGGGGTCTTCCTGACCCAGTGGAGGGTGAAACCTGCATCTGTCCGGATCTTAATGGAAGCTGCCTCGGCCTCCCTGACTGTCTCCTTCACAGATTGCATCAGGTTCTGAGCATTGTGGACCAACATTTCAGTAGCCTAGTGAAGAAATGAAGAGACACTTAGTGATGAGGGACACTGAATTATGAATGAAACAATGGCATAAAAGAAAAAACAGTCAACATACCTGCTCGGACTCCTCTTCGCTGATGTTGGTACGACCCAACATGGTGGCCTTGACAGTGGAAAGGATTTTGAGCTGAGTGCTGATGGTGGGAATGCGTTCACACACCTGAAACAGAGTCAGAAAGTCAGGGAACAGAAGGGAAGGGAACAGAAACAACACTAAAACACAGTATAATTGACAAAAGCCTTTTCTTCTAACCTAAAACAACCAATCTGACCTGGAGCAGGTTGGTCCGGATACGCTTGTCGGTACACTGCTTGGCCACCTCCTTAGCCAGTCGTGTGACTTCATCAGAAGCCTTAGCGATGTCCTTGGCGCACTGGATGAGGGCACGTTTGTTTCCACTGCCTCCACGCACCAGACGCGACATCTCGGCCATGAGCAAAGCCATTCGTTTGGCAGCACCGATGATGTCATTTCCCTGTGTGATCGACCAGGAACAGGATCAATAATGTAGCACAGAGCTCTATAATTAAAGTCTATTACTGTGTTTGCTTACTTTGCTGGACCATTTGCGGGCCTCATCGTGGAGCTGCCTGGCAGCCACCATCATGGGCTCATTCACCATATCACCAGCCTTCTGCTCAGGGAACTCCTCATCCTTCTCCTCTGGAGGTGGAGGCCTGGGGGGAGGAACCTCACCCTCTGGAAGTGGAGGCTTGGGTGGTGCTGCCTCATCGTTAAGCTACAAGGACCAGTCAAAGTGTTTATGGTTTGGCAGTTTAAATACACAAGTTTTTTTTAGACCAAATAACAGACTTATTCAAATTCAACAACAGCTGCTCTGGTTTGATTCTACCTGCTTCTTCTTTGTCTCCACTACCAACATAGGTAAAAAAGGCAAAGTGCAGAAAAGTTATCTTTTATCTAAAAAAATCTGAAGACTTACATTGAGCTGCTCCAGTTCAGGAGGAGGTGGTGGGAAGTCTGGTTCTTGTGGCTGGAAGGCCTCCCTGACCTTCGCTACAGCACCAAGAATCTTATAACCGGAGTCCAAAAATCCCTTCTGAAGACCTGGTGATCAACACGAACACATTAACACTATTCAGACTGTTCCACAGTCATATAAAATAAAAATCTAAGTCTGTGAGCAACATCAGCGTACTTGGATCCTGGATATTTCCAGCTACCGCCTTAGCGTTCATCACCATCGGAGAAATTGTCTGGCTCAGTTCATCGGATGCGGCCTTCACCACCTCCCTAAATTTAGGATCCTCTGAGTTCTCCACCTCGCGCTTCGCCACCAGGAGGATACGATTGGCCCGGCGGGCAATGCTGGTGGCACCGGCGACCAACATCTGAGGCTGGTGGTTGCCCATGGCCACACGGCACTTATCCAGGTCCTTCTTAATGGCCTCCTCAGAGGCATCGAGTAGAGATTTGGTGTCGATGGCCTCATCCACCAAGCCTAAACATCCATAAAGTGTTAAAAAAGGACATTCTGCCAGAGGGTTGAAAATAAGGATCACAAAATTAGCAACAACTTAACAGTGACATACCTGTCATTTTTTCCACGTTGTCAATCCACTGATTCTTCATGGTTTCAAAATGTTCATATGCAGCTTGGTTGCCAGGGTTTCTGAGCAGAATACGAGCTGCAGATACCACCTAAAAAAAACATTCCCAGCTATTACTTGTCAGATCAAGACTTGGCTTGAGGAACAAACGTTTCAAGGTCTGATGCAGAGTGGAGGGCAGATACATAAAGTAAACGATATAAACAGAAAAATGATTTACTTGTGGTGTTAAATCTCTTGTTGACTTGACAGCAGCCTGTATTCCCTCCACCGTGCTCTTGTTGGCAGTGCCGACAGCAGCAGCCTTCTCTGCTGTGGTGCCAAGTTTATTGGCGTGATTCTCAAAGTTAGCTGCTCTCTCCTCAAAGACCTACACATGATCAATGAAAACAATTACACAGCACGGCAGTTAGAAAGGATACACAACCCTGCCAATAAAAATAACAAAACACTGAAGGAGGCTCAGTGTAATGAGATCACAGCGAGGAAGGAAGTGACTTCACCACTGACCTCATCTCTGTTGGGGATGTCTAAGGGGGCCGTGGCAGCCGCTGCCAATAACTTGATGGGGGTGGTGGTGTCACTGAAGATGTCAGACACCTCCTGAGTCATCGCCTCTTGCATCTTTCCTTTCAAATCCTGGGTGGAGGACAAATAGATGTTACAAACAGCCAGCACATTCGTGGTGTCTCTGATATCAAATCAAATTAAATCAAATGATGCAAATGCAATACATTTAGTGTGGCAACTAATGATCAGAGATATATTTTACGAGTGATATAAAACAGAAAAGCATGTACATACAATTTTATTGCATTTCTCAAGATAAATGACTTAACTATTAAAATTGTTATAAAAACTTATTGATTAATCTTCAGTCAGCTGACCATCACGCTAATCAGCAACTGTTTCAGAACTGAAACTGTATGTGTACAGTACGAAAATTGTGCAAAACATGCAGTTGGAGGCTTTATTTTTTATATTTATATTTCTTTCACTCCACCTTATTTCAGTGAGAATAATATACCTTTAGGTTCATAGCATTTTTTGTGATAGTTTGTATTTATCTTGCCGATATAGAGCTTAACAGAACATATTCAGACTTTTAAGGAACTCTACAAAACCTGATTCAGATTTACTTATTTTTAAATATATTTCCTATGTAAGAGAACTGTCCCATTGAGGTATTCATTCATTCATTCATCTTCAACTGCTTATCTGTTTCCGGGTAGCGGGCCATTGAGGTATATGTGGTGTAATTAGGTGGTTTGTATTTCTTCCACCACTGATAACCAGCAGAGGGAGGTGTTTCACTGAATTAATGAATCCTAATCCATCAACGTGAAGCTACAGGATTGAATGGGAATGACACTGTGCATGGGCTGTCTTACCTTCAATGCCTCCTGGAGCTGATGAGCCACGGCACGTGCCTGTGGGGAGTCCCCTTCGCCACGGGCGGCCAGGTCAGCCAGCTGAGCCATGAGCTGCTCCACCTGCTCACACTTACCCAGCAGCTCCTGCCTGTATGGCCCTGGCAGAGCATTGGCCAGCCTGCGGCCCTCTGCCACCAGGCCGCGGATGGCTGCCTGGCCTGGAAACACACATGTACAATTATATACATGTAAAACACTCGTGAAATAGTATAAGCAGTAATCCCAAATCTAAGGATAAAGCTTGTATGAAATAATGTTTGGTGGTCTTGTATGATAAATGACAGATAAAATCCACTGAAAATTGTTAGCTGGTTCAGTGATAGTAAACTGAGTAAAGTGCTGTTTATTCCTGTTGTGACTTTAGCGCCATCCTGCGAATAGCTGCCTATTAAATGGTTGCTGGGTATTTTACTGGCTGCTTGTATCAACACTCAAGGGGAAAGAGATCAGTGGTATTTCATGCTGCCTCTTTGAGGAAAGCGTTTCCTCTGTTATATTGTGGGAACCAATTATTCATAGAGCAAGCCTGTTGTAAACATGCAAAATGATGTCCAGGTTTCAAGAAGACAAGCCAAAACCAAAGACTGAAGCAACACTATTGGAAAGTTTGGTGCAGCATGTAAAGTACAGTAGAAAGCATCAAGTAAAGAAAGTGTTTGGTTTAATTTAGCCACAGGAGCAGTGGAAGGAATGTAAAGGAGTGCAAGACAAAGATAGAGAGTGACGAGGAGGTTGGTGAGGATAGGGGGAGGTCTCACCAACGCCGCTGTCATCCATGGTGGGATTGTCAATCCAGCGTTGAGCCTGTTCTATCTTTCCCTCCAAGTGAACAGCTGCCTTTGCAGGTCTGCTGTTGGCCACAGCTTTGTTGGTCTTGGATTGCAGGTTCTGCAGAGCTGTTGCAATTTGTTTAGCCAAAGCTCTGGCCTCAGGAGTATCACCTTTACCCCTATAAGGAAATTATAAACAGAAAAAGTGATCTGAGGTATTGAGTTTCATATAGATATGGCTGTAATGAGGTTTGAGAATTGCTAAAGCTAGAGTGCCAGAAACTATTACTCAGTTTGACTAAAAGCACCCTGACAGGGACATTTTTAGTCCCAATCTGGACCAAAAATTCAGTGAAATCTCCATTTTTATAGTTTGAGGTGGAGACAAAAAGAACCGTTTAAATTATAGTATGAAATCTGACCCTCAGGAAAAAAAGCCTTGTTATGAAAGGATCCTTGGTGCTAGCCATTCATTTTCAGCGATAACTAGAGGAGAATAACTGTAGCAAAAACAGCAGATAAAAAACTTCCCTGATTTATCTGCAGAGAATAATTTTTAAGGCCAACTTGATTCAGAGTATTGTACACAAAGTTCTTACTTTCTGTATCCATATATAACACTAACACAGTTTCATAGCAACAGTGATAAATAGTTGCGTCATATCATGAAATCTTTGTACTGAAAAACATTTAATAAAGATGGAATTAAGTATTAAATGCGGTAAGCTTCAATCCTAAAGAACCAACTTGGAATAAAAGGATGTCATTTCTCAGACTTACTGTCTTCTGAGATCAGAGAGCTTGGCAGTCATGGCAGCAATCTCTCCAATGGAGCGCAAAATGTCATCTCTTTCTTTGGGATCCTCGCACATGTCTGCGATCTTTTTGGCCTCAGTAAGCAGGGCCTTGACATTTTCCTCTCCCTCTGGGCCACCATTAGGGTCTGCCAGCCAGTTCTAGATGGAAATTAAACATAAAAACTCTAAAAATCCCATTGAAAACTTTCAC
Source organism: Remorina albescens (assembly GCA_034769265.1). Taxonomy (NCBI): domain Eukaryota; kingdom Metazoa; phylum Chordata; class Actinopteri; order Carangiformes; family Echeneidae; genus Remorina; species Remorina albescens. Next base: position 6,924,822 of record CM068480.1, read on the forward strand.
TGTGAGGTTTAATCCACGTTTTGTGTAAAGAATAACTCTTTGGTAAAATGCTTATGGACTCACCTGTGCAGCATCAATCCTTTTGGCAATCGCCTGCTTGGAGTTAGTCATGGCTTCCAGTTTGCGAGCAGCATTTTCCACCTTTCCAGTTAGCACATCAAGGCCTTGGGAAACCTGCTGAGCCTTCTGCATGGCGGCTGGAGATGCTCCCTGACCTCTGGAGTGGACGAAGAACACATGAATACCATACTTCCCAGCATCACAATGTTTTTAAAGGCCACACGTGCACAAATTTTGGACATCTGTTCTCTAACATACACGCTAACTCTGAAGCCAAGGTCGCCCACCCGCCTAATGAGATCGACCAGTACATCTTCTGGACTTTCTTGGTAGATTGCAAAAACAATAGGAAAAATAATACAATCGCCTTTTGCCTGATTGATTTTGCGAACACTTTGTTAGCCCCTTCCTACTCCTTGAATCAGTCAAGCGCTGTCATAGTAGCATGAGAGTCAGTAATGAGATTAGTTAAAAAGGAAAACTATTTCAACTAATGAGAGACAAGAAGCCATTTTCATTTAGTAATGCAATATTCTCTGTATTGGTAAGAAGTGGTGGTGTGACGTACAGTTCTGATTAATATACCAGAGTTTGCCTCAATAAAAGGCCTTGAGGTGGAAATGTTTTGGCTTTTGTCTCTTGACACTTTTAATAGGTAGCTCCTGCCTTTGTTCAGGGTTCAGTTCAGGGATCTTGGGCTCAAAAAGGTTGGTGACTGCTGCTATAAAGCTTAAGTCTTATGGTGCTCTTCTTTGAAAATGGTATTTCCACACTTTAAGCCTCCATTTCTTGACAAGGCTCACAATGTAATGCTTCATTTTCAGAGTAGTAATACAACCAGGGTTAAAGTGGATTATGGATTAATACCAGACATCTGCTTTTAATGAAGCGTGAATCAGGGTCCCTGGTGAAAGTCAGATTTCATATCAGAGGGATATCACTTCCACTTTTACACACAGTAATCCCCTGTAATGCACAGCCATATATCAACTACCCTTTAAGGATGGAAACTACATTACCCAAACACACACAAAAATACACAAAAAAGCACCTATCAATACAAATAACCAATAAAAATGAAATGAGGTTTCTTCTAGTGAAGAAAGAGACATGAACTGTGTGAAATATATGGTGAGTTATCTTATTATTGTGTGACAAAAAGGACCAACGCACCTGGCCCGCATTTCTGAGACCTGGTCAGTCATCTGGCCCAGAGTCTTTGCTGTACCCAGGATATCTCGCCGCTCCTTCCCAGCGCACAATTCACCAACTTTCCCAGCTTCATCAAGGATCTGTCGAATGGCCTGCTCACCTGCGTCCCCTAGGAGAGTGCCATGAATGGACAGATGTCAATAAATTCAATTATGTTATCAACTCAGCAACGTGATTAGTAGCAGAGGGGATAATTAAAGGTTGACGACAGGTTTATTACCTGGTTGAGCATTTGGATCCCTCAGCCAGTTCTTAGCTTGAGCCATCTTTGAATCAATAAGCCCCAGAGCCCTCTTCATGGCCTCTGTGTCCTTCATATTTAAAAGACAGAATTGATAAATAACTTGAAGAGAATCAATGAATCCGAAGAAATCTAAATAAAGGTAGATCAATGCCTCTCTTCATACCATGTATTCACATTCTTTATATAAAACACAATATGATTATTCACCATTGGACACAGGAATTTCATGTTAAGAATTAAATGTGACATATATATATACACACACACACACACACACACACACACACACACACACACACACACACACACACACACCTTTCTCAAAATCAAGTCTTCTAGAATCTGATTTCTGCTCTCTCAAAAACTTGTCTGCATTGCATTAATTAAACCCTCTGTTTAGTTTTTCTGGCAAAAGAAACATACAGCAAATCCATGTGCAGCATCACTGTAGTCACTTCATCTGTAAGGCACAACCACACAGGGCATGCTGTTTCCATCACTCTTTTCCATAATCAATAATGAGCATGTAATGTTATAAAAATTCAAACAACTCTTCATTGTATCTCAATCGGAGTGGATGGAAATACAACAGTCTGTCCAACAGCAGCTGACTTGACAATGAGTCTACTCATTGTTCAAGTCTGCAAAACAAAGCAGGGTCCTTTAGGACATGGAGCAACAAAGATGACCTGGGCGGATGAATGAGTGTTTAAGTGAGTTTGCTTTCTGTGGTACAACAATAGGAGCTGAGAAAACACACTTCTTCATGATGCAGCTTGAATCATCATCACGGAAAGAGTTCAATGAAAATGTAGCCATTTCAGAAGAAACATGTCTGAACCCTTGCAATATTCAAACCGTCAAAAACAAACACAGCAGGCAGGTTTGTTTGCATGGCAGGGAGTGTGGAGTAAGTGAGCTGACAATGGAAGGAAAAAAAAAAACAAGAAAAAAAAAATAACAGGAAGTAGAGAGGTGAGAAGTTACATCACCAATGCTGCACAAATGCATTAGTTCCCTGTTAAAACTTGGGGAGGTGCTGTTTTTTTTGTGTGAGTGAAAAAAACAGCGACATGATAGATGAATAGTTATGATGAATGAATATATTATTATCAGCTGTAAGGAACATGCATTTTGGTATGACTGCAAAAGGATCCTCAGAGTGGTGTTGCTGAAGAATTAGACTGAATGTGGTTTTGACATTAGTAATGAGGAACAATTAAATGATAGGATAGTTTCAGTGTTAATGTAAATAAGATCTGTGATCAAACTGAACAAAAAATTGTATACACCAAAATCCATATCAGTTGTTCTCTGTGTCCTCCTCCTGGGGCTGTCAAAGATTACTGATCAGGAGAAACCCGATAATCCTGGTCAAGAGACATGAAAACTAAGAATTCTCCTTAATGACACTAAAATCAATAGTGCATGAGTCAGCTCAGTCAATATCCAGACAGGCTGAGGGAAGCATATGCTGAGGTTTAAGGGCTTGGGAGGAGGACACACAGATATTGATACACTGTCATGCTATGTAGCAAAACAAAACCAAAAAGAGAAATACATATTACACGGATCAACGTTTGAGCAAGTCAACCTGCTCCACACTTTCAAGAAACACCATTCCAATAGCAAAACAACAATATTCAAACTGAAACTTTACCCTGTTAAGACCTAACAGTTTAACCTCACAATGGTCCTGCTGCTAAAAAGCACACAATGGCACTACAAAGCACAAGACAGCACACACATCTGTCAGACATGCTGCTGCACAACCAAGGGCCAAGAGAAGTAAGGCTTACCTTCTACAGGGAGTGAAGGGAGAAAGAAATGGTAAAAAGAAAGGAAGAACGACATAAATACAAATGTTTAACTGGACATACCAACTGAGACCAACAAAAAAAGTTTCAACAGAAAAAAATGGCACCATATAAAGCTGCCTGGAGAGTGTTGGGACAGGGAACAAGCTGGACGTGCAGAGCAGAAAAACATAAAAAGACCCAGGGGTTTAAACAGGCACATAAAGACAGAGAATGTTCAAGCATGCCTACTTTAATTACCAACTACAAGTACAAAATGAACTTAAAATGCAAAAGCATTTTCACACCTATCAACCTTGAAATAAGCTCTTCCTGATGAAACAAAGTGCATGCCTTGTTAAAAAAAAAAAACAAAGAGGGGAGGTACACCAAATGAAAATAACATCACTTGATACTCTCTTTGGTCCGCAGGATCTTGCTCAGGAATTCTGGGAGTGTGTGACGGTACCGTGCACAGCAGACAAAACTCAGTTTTTGCTCTTACGAAAACGTCTTCCAGTTGTGATTCACAAAGAATGCAAAAAAATTAAACAATGAGCAGCTCAAAGAGTAAGCAGCCTCTTATTCTTCATTCATGTTGATTATAAGAGTGTGTGCATGTGACTTTGGGGCTGTAGACAAACTGAGCTAAAAGCACATAATCAATGCTACGTACCTTGTTGGCCCAGGCATCCTCATCCCAGGATGTCAGCTGCAGAACTCTGATGATCTCGTTTATCTCAGCGCTCATCTTCTCCACAGTGAAGTTACGGTTCTTAAGGGCCTCCTCCACACCGTGGCTGCCAGATGTTTTGGTTGTCACAAATATTTTTATACCTGAAATACAAAGTAGAATTCACGATAAAATAAAAAAAATCCAAATCCAATTCTACTAATAAACACCAACCTGTAATACTGTTTGTGCCCACAACTTTGCTTTATGTGAAAAAGGAAAAACGTAAAAAACAACAACACTAGAAAAAGGTATAATCTGGATAAATCTCTGCTCTAGGAAGGTAGTAAGTAAGGGTTACCTGAGATAAGGATGGGCAGCAGCTCTTTGACTGTGTTCATTGAGTTGACCAGCATCACACGGTGTTCCTGGTGGGTCAGCTCCTGCTGTCGCTCATCTATCATCTTAGCCATCTTTGTCATGCCTGAACACAGGCGACAAAAAAAAGTGTGGAAAGAAAAGAAACTTAGTACATTCAAGCAAATAGATTGAGTACAACATTTCATTTGACAAAGGAAAAGATATATGATTTGTTTCTTCAAAATGCCAACTTCTGAGCAAAAGAACAAAAAGAGCTTGAGAAAGTTATTATTCAGAGAAACAAACATTGTGCACACAGGGTTTGTACTTGCAATTTCTAAATTAAGGTGTTTCTGCTTTTAAGTTGAGGTACAGTGTACTTTATTGTCTTGGGCTCCTAGCACATCACATTGCACTTTTACTTCATTAGTACTCCTTAAAATAAATTTGAATGTTTGGATATCTGAAAGCCAAATTGTCACTTAAAAAGATACACCAGGAATCTGTCTACTAAGACACTATTGTCAGATGCTGTGCAGCCAGGGAGTTGAGTGAAGTAACCCTGGCACTATGTCAGCAGACTAACCTGGTCCCAGGTTCTTTGTGTAGGTGATCAAGTCCTCCATAGACTCCACCACCTCTGCCACCGTCAGGTACTCAAGGATGCCTTTGCATACGCGGATGATTTTGCGAACCTGTGATAGTGGTGGGATAAAACAACTATTAAAAAAAAAAAAAAAAGGATAAAAAAAAGATGCATTTCCAGAGAAAAGTGATTATGCAAACACAGCACTCCCCCCCTCCCCCCATCCCGCTCCCATTCACATTCTCTCTAATTACACCCTGACAATGCTGCCTACTGACATTCCAGCCTCTTTCACTACAGCTTTATTTGGACTGCTGGAGTCACCACTCTAGTCCAAAGTGATCCCTGAGCTGCATTTGAAAATATGATGGAACTGCTGACTGCTGCAGACAGCGCTGGGACGCCTGTCTGATATCTGCTAACAGAGAGCTGACATGCAGCTTTTCCATTTTACATCCCTGAGAGAATAAGGAGGATTGGCCTGATAGATGATATCCCTTTCTGGTCTACGATTTCAGAAGTGTTTGTGGGAGAAATATTAAGTTAGTGCAAGTTCCATGGGCATGTCTGCCACATTTATCTAACTCCCTTTCTTTTTTATTAGCATTAAAATGCCCAAAGAAAGCAAGAATGATAGTGTCCTCATACCAGAAAGGCCAGTGGCAGCAGACCTCTGCCATGCTCAAGTGTTTATTAAAAAGATATTAAAACCCTTCTAGCTCCCCTAATGCTCATTGAAAATCAATGCTACAACCATAAACATGGTTACAAGCTGTATTGGCTATGTTGTTCTATTTGTCAGCTTCTGCTGCCTACTGTTTTTTAGTCCATCATCTGACTTCCCTTCCAGAGATTTAGTGATACAGAAATACATTATCTTATTCAGTCAGACCAATGTTTTATCTTTAAGTGGATATTATTTGACAATGATAAAAATGTGATAGTAAAATATAGCTGATGTTTCCTTATTAACAAACAAATTAATAGTAACCAATCAGATTTCACTATTAAGCAGCATAATGTAGATATGTCAGAAACAGGACATTTGACAGTAAAAAAAAAAAAAAAAAAAAAAGGTCACACACAGCGGACAACAACTTATCATAAACTGTGCTTCTTGTTTTTATTTATAGTATACTCTTAAGAAACATATTGCAGAAGACATTGACCATGGCTTTAATCATCATTTGCTCATTTCCATTGCAAAAGCCTTACTACATTTCTAGTTTGCTGACATCTTGCACCAGTAGCTACAACTCCAGGTAATCTGAGGGAATTCCTCAGGGTTAGAGTCCACCTGAGCAGAGCTGGGTACACCTTCCTCCATAAGTTTCAAATGAGCTGCAGGACCTCCTCAGCTTACAAAAAAATCAAATCAAATCAGACTTATTTATGTAGGGTCAAATCATAACAAAGTTACATCAAGGCACTTTACATATAGATCAGGTCTAGACCTGCATTCAATCATTTCCCTTTCAAGTCCTCCCCCTCCACATTTTCTCTGCTAATTTGGCATCTTTTTCTGGTAAGTAAATATGGTAAATATGAAATAAATGAATAACTACCTCTGCTTCATCAAAGGTCAAGAGCAGGTCAGATGTCCCAGAGAGGATGCCCCGGGAGCCATCGATGAGGTAATCCCGAGCAGGAACAGAATATGGATCGGCTTTCAGCATGGAAGCAGCCTGCACCAGCTTAGTGCATGCATTCTCCACTCTGTTGAAATCATAAGATGATATATTTGAGGACTAGTGGAAAAAAAAACCCTTCAAAAACAAGTCATGCTGATGATACAGTGCTTTTAAAAAAGACCAGATGGACAGTACACATGGAAACAGCAAATTGCCTGCAGCAAAACAGATGGAAGCTTGGGGACAGAGCTAGCTATAACATACTCCCATCAAAAATGTGACTTTGTCTAATTTGCTCTTCTCATATGCTTTTTGATGACATCTTAAGCAAATCCAATATGAAAGCTGAGGATGAGATGCTTCTCTATACAGAGGTTAATTGTGAATCAGGAAGTGCGTTGACACCTTCAGCTATCTCAAAGCCTGAAAAATCATATATCATAGATACATTTCTATGTTAACTTGGGGGTTCAAATAAATAAACCTGATTTATTTAACTGCTTAGACTTGATTGTAACTGATGCTGGATGAAATCAAAAGTAGACAACTTGGAAAAAGAACATTTCACACATTATTTGAGCAGCTTATTTAAAGGCTAGTCATTTTCACACTCTGACCAGCAGTTTCCTTCCTGCATTATTAGCTGTGTCCAACTTACACAGTAAGCTTTAGGAGTATATGTACTAATACTCAACTTCGTGTATTGATATGTTTCATTTGCTTTTGGTCCATTTCAGATCATTTAAAAAGGGACTTCGTGGAGCAATTTTTTTGGGGAGATTATTAATGCATCAAAACACAATGGTTTCACAAATAACATGTAAATGTGTTGACGTATAGCCATCATTCTGAAAAGGAACTGTAGAAAAAGCAAAATCAACAGAGTTTGAAGGATCATTTTTGATCCTTTTTGAAAATGGAAGACACAGCAGGAGTCTTGATGGGGGTTGGGTAAAAGTTAAACGACCTTACAGTCAAGAGTTTGATGGTGTAGAGATATAGGATGTCCAATGTCATGCAGATTGCAAGGAGACAAATTTGTAAATTTTACTTCCATTAATAAAACCAACTTTATCCACATGTGCAGTACTAGTATGTCTCCTGACAGAGAAGTTGGTGTCAGGATCTGACTTGAACCTCAGCAGACCTCAACATTGTGGCTGACTTCAGCCAAAATTAAATGCTGCTTCCACAAAAATGATCATGATTGAGAATTGCCTCCTGGGAGTGATGCACTCAGTGACCTACAGAGCAGCAAAAATTGCAGGGTCAGTCCTTTGAGTTAGCGTCATACATGCCACCTGCATTTTATCATAACCACCATACTGCACAAAGAAACAGGAAACAAGCCAAGGAATGACATGTGTTGTAGTTCGAACGCAGTACTAATGTCCTATTTTTGCCTACAGGTTATATGTTGCCACGGTAACGGGATCGTTATTGCCATTTTCCACATTGCAAATGAGCCAAATGAGAGGAACTCAGTTTCCATTTTTCTGCAGGAACAAATCTCCATGAGGATAAGGGCTAACATATGTGAATGACATCGTGGCAGTCTTGAGGGTGTGGGGGTGTGTGTGTGTGTGTGTGTGTGTGTGTGTCTTTGCACAGCCAGCCAGCAGTGTCCTTTAGCGTGCACTAGTGAGAAACAGCCATGCATTCACCGGACCCTGACAGACACTATATTTAGTGAAGGAGAGGCATTCCAGTGATGTGCTGACGGATGACGACAGGGTGACGATGTGACTTTGAGGCGCCAAATGTGTTGAGCCTCATGACCCGGGCCTGCCAATGCATTTCATCCCTGACCTTGGGGGGGCTTCCAGGATTGGCCTCCCCTCCCTCAAATGTAGGCCCTAGTGTAATAGGCAAGGGTGAAACTGTGTAATCTGGACAGACAGCAGCTGGGCACAAGTTAATGATTAAGCTGATGTTGAGTCAGCCAGGGAAACTAGTACAAATACATACATCTCTCCTTTTCTACATCAACACAAGCTTTTTTGTGTCTGTTTTGTGTTTCAACAGAAATGAAAAGCAGCAGCAGCCAATGGCTCATATGTATACAAGACATTTGTAGTATACATTTGTGGCCCTTTGCTTTTAGGGTAAATTGGCTACTCCCTGGGCAAAAAAAGTATATGTTACACCAGGGCGAGGCTCTGAGGCACTTAACATGCCATGTCTGACCTTTGCTTGGGCACAACCAGCCATTATTGCAGCAGATAAAGAGAGAAAGAGAGCCAAAGAGAGGGGCTAGTGGGTTCCACATCCTGTAGAGAGAGAATCACTTCATCTAAACACATCTGATATGTTTTGCCATTGTATGAATTTGAGGTATGCAAAGTGATCCTGTTGTGCTTACTTGATAAAAGCTGGTGGCATGTCCCTTTTCATGATCTGGTCCTCTGTGGTCTGCACTGTCTCCTTCCCCACCTGGAAGACACATGCACTTTATGAGTAAAAACTGATTCATAGTCATTTGATGCAACATCACAGATATCACGAGCAAATAAAACAGTAATGTACAACCAAATAGATAAACGAGAGTGTAAATCAAGGGGAAAAAAAAGGTTTCCAAGCAGTGGTTACTATGTTTCAGTGTCAGTTACAACTCTCAAATGTATTCATCCACCTTGCAGTCTCATCATGGTTTTAATTCGCTACCTTAGGTTAAAATGCAGTAATTACATTACCAGCATATTTCAGCCATATAAACAAACCAACGTTCAAAGCCAAACTTGTCTTTTTCCCTTTGTCCTTTATAAGCGTGATAATCCACCCTGTAGTGTCACAATATAGAAAAAAATGCATTTGGTCAAAGCTTTTGCCTTCATCTCACCCAAAGGGTTAAAGATGCTGCACAGTCTTTCTTTATTAATGACAAGCTACTAGGGGTGGGAATCTTTTACTATCTCACGATTTGATTCGATTCCAATTTTTTGGGGCTACGATTCGATGACTTGATGTAAATGTATGCGGTGACCTGAGCAGCACGGTGGCGTAGTGGTTAACGCTGTTGCCCCACAATAAGAAGGGCACGGTTTGATTCCGGGTGGGGGCACTTAAACATGGCTAATTGGTTAATCGGAAACTAATGATGGACTGGGGTAAGGCAAGGAACGGCGACCAGACCAGACTAGAGACCGGACCCCTCCAGTGACTAGAGACTAGACCAGACGAGACACCGGACCCCCAAGAGACTAGACTGGACCACAGACCAAACCCCTGCAGAGAATATAGACTAGACCAGATCAGACCGAACCAGACTACACGAGACACCGGACCCTCGCAAAACTAGAACTGACCCCTCCAGAGACTAGAGACCAGACTAGACCAGAGAAGGGACCCCTGCAGAGTAGAGACTAGACCAGAGACCGGACCCCTCCAGCTACTTAGTTACTGTATTATATTTAGCAACTTGAAAAGGTGGAACCAGTGGCTGACAAACAGATGAGTCGAGACAAGATACACCCACCACCCACCACCCCATCCTTAGCCCTGATGATTAGTTCATCAGTCATGAGGATTTTGTGTCAGTCGACACCTTAAGCTCCCAGCCCAGAGTTTGAGAAGAGTTGATACCATTACGACTTGCTCAGCAATGTTTTAAGTTTAGATCCATTACAAAGGTTTTATGCAACATGAGCTGATTTTTTTTACAGTAATAGCATGTCACACGCATGAATAAAACTCTGTTACCACAACTTTCCTCCTAAGGGAGATTTGTCTTTAATCATTCAGTACTCCACACTGATGTCCAGTTAACTTGTCCATTATTTCAACAAGACAGCTGCTGGGGGGATGCCAGGCCTCAACACAGTTATAATACATAAAGCAGCTGAACTCCTCTCCTTCAAATGCCAAAATGACTCACCTCCCCCACAATGACCTCAGCGTTGTGGGGAATAACTATTCACCCATGTCAGACTACCATGGGTGAGGGATAATATACATATTCATACTAGAACATGGACCACACTGACTGGGTGAAATGAGCTGCATCACTGCCCAATCTGGAGATGTCAGTTTTTCCTTTCAACATTTACATTATTTTTGTAGCAAATATAACACAATATGAGTGATTACATTTTTGTCAAACAACTATGTGTAACATTTTCAACATGCTTCTATGTACTGAACCTAGCAGGTACAACACTGCAACAAAGCAATCTGCTCCTCAAAGCTACTCAAAGTTTAGTTGACTTAACTTACAATAACAGCTAATGTTATTCTAAAATAAAGTTGATTCTGCTTTTATTTTGGTAATTCAGAATTTAGTTTTGATGCTGTTGTGAGCAGTCAACATGTCTGACTAGAGGCAGTAGCAGAGTCATTCCAGATGGTTCACGTGGAGTCTGAAATGGAGCAAAGCAGACATGCATCTCTTCACTTTCTTGCAAAGGGCCAAAAGGACTCTGGGTAAAAGAGAGGCTATAAATTAGGACCAAAGGTTGTGTGAAAGTAAAAGTTGAGTTTAGCGGAGGGTGTTCATCTCAGATGGAGGTGGCAGTGTACATATGCCAACCCTCCGTTTCTACCAATGAATGGCTCAGAACAAAAGCCAACAACAACAGCTAAAGCCGTTCTGTCCTGTTCAACTAAAGGGCACAGGCCACTGCTACACAGTGCACAGGCAAAGTGAGGACAGAGGTGAGGACAGAGGAAGCAAAAAAAACACCTTATAGCCTTAATGACCCCAAATAACACACAAAGTAACCTCCATGAAGAAAGCAATTTGACTGTCTGGCCCTTCACATTCAAGCCAAACATGTTCCAAAAGACCTAAACCAACTTATATTTTGCTTATATATTTCTATGGATTATTTGAACCATCACCGTTTTTTTTGCTGGAGTGCAATAGCCGGGCCAGCCCTATAAACGCAAGTGTCTGTAAGTGACTGAATGAAGCGTAGGGTTGGGTGATCACTCCAACAGTGTGTTGAACAGGTTGTGACTACATCATAATGTTGTACCATTGCTAGGCAAACTGTTGGGGTTTTCCCCACTGGTTGGTGCTCTTTCAAAGTCATTTTGTGCACTCTCTATTACATGGCAGCATGGTGGTTCAGCGGTTAGCATTATCGCCTCAGTTTGGATGTTCTCCCTGTGCTGGCATGTCTCAGGGTAGCATAAAATGAATGTTATCACTATATGTCAGTCCTGTGACAGACTAGCGACGGGTACATAGATTTGCAGGCCCTTTTATATATATATATATATATATATATATTTTTTTTTTTCCCCCTCTGTTGTCATACCAGTGAGGTATTTTAGTATTAAGCTACAGTTTAATCTGCTCCTCTTAAAGTTGCACTCAACAGTCAGTGTATTGTCTCTTTTCCAGTTGATGGGCCCTTCTGCGGTTGACATGTTGTTCAGATCTATTTTTTTTTTTAGCTGAGCAGTAACTGATGGCTTTGCTCTCTCCCGCCCACACAGTGTAGCAGGGTGACTGTCCATAACAAGAGGCATCTAAGCCTACAATTCGCAACCATGCATATTCTAGTCATGCATCAGATTTATACCTAGCCTTTTTTTGGCTTTTGGTCAGCCAAGAAAGTCATTTTGGGACCCCTGTAGCTTGTGACATTGCCATACTGTTGACATACTAGCATTCTGACCCTGAACACCCTCTCAAAGGCATACTGCAGTTCTGACTGGAAAACTGGAATCACTCGCTTGTGCAAGAGAAGAAAATCTGACGTTATTTAAGACAACGCGAAGATTTATGAGTGATAAGTCAAGTTTAGACATGAGCTAGATTAAACAAAAGACAGACTGGCTGTGCCATAGGTGAACAATGTGGAGGCCAAAAGCCGAATGCGAGCTGCAATTTACGAGTACTGACTCATATTCTCCTCAAAGCATTGTGCAGGAGTGTCTTAAACCAAGCATAGTTGAGGCTTTTTGTACTGAATTCAACAGGTCACTGCTGTCTTGCTTTTCCTGCTCCCTGTGGAGCCTCTTCCTGCTGTCTGGAGTTCATAAGAGTCCATGGCTAAACAGTGATCCAAACAATTCCCTGCAAAAATAGAACAGTGACCCAAGTTTATGGCTGTTGTTGTCATGCAGTTGGTGATCCCTGGTCATCTTCCCTATTTCCATCCTCTGCTATGATTTTGTACCAGATACTCAAGATACATCATCCAAGTCAACATCAACCGTACTTAGCATTAGTTGAGATTATTTTAACTCCTGTGTCTTTTCTCTTTTTGTATTGGTTTTAGATTTATAGTTTTCTTATAATATCTTATAAGGTAGTGAAAATGTTTCTAGTCCGACCAACAACCCGAAAATATTCAATTTACAATGATATAAAACTTAAAGCAGGTTGTCTTATCAGTATTAACCAGGATTGAAACTCACAACCCAAGATACTCTTCCTTTAACATATTCTTTAAAAAGGTAGGTCATTTGTTCACTATCACCTTTTTTTTTAAAAACCTTTCATTGATTCAGTGTTATTTACTTCTAAGCTGTCGCATACCATGCTACCAGTCTCATTTACCATTTTTATCTTGAGTGGAAACTCTGACTGTCCTTTTACCATCCAAGAAAGCAGTATGGAAACCCTGTGTTGTGAAGTAGCCTGATAAAGTGGCTGCTCCTTTAGAACAGACTCTGCTTTGTTGACAGTGGTCCATCGCTCTGCCGGGAGAAGAAAGGCCACTCTGAAAGCCTCGATGCTGTCAAGACAGTCTCTCTTTCACATCTTGGGTAGTTTTTGCATAATGCTTCATTAATCATGGTGACTGCAAAGATCTATCATGGCAAAATTCTGTCAACTGCCATCACTGCTGCCCTTAGCAATGTCCTATAAGTAAACTATATATTATTCTGATTTACTTACAGCTCAAACACTCATTCCCACTTTAACCTTGTGCTGCAACCTGATGAGACACACTCACACAAACTGATTGCTCAGCACTCCATTAGCTGCTTGTGATCAATAGTCTCAAATCCAGCAAGTGCTGTGTTCTGAGATACAGGATACCTTTTCACTTACAATGACTCATGAGTAGCAAAGAACTTGCTCTGACGGTCAACACCTTTGTCATGTATCTTTCAAGTGTTGTCAAACATAGTTTATTCATTTTGTTAAGGAAGTAGCTACACATGAGGTGCCTGGGGTGATGAAAGTCATAAATCAAATGGCCCGCTTGGCCATGGAAAAGGCCCTGTAACCAAAAAGAATACATCACAGCTATTTCATATTAGAGGAGCTTAGTTCATACTGTGTTACTAGGGAGTGGTACTCAGTGTGAAGCGTCTGAAAATAAGAGTGAGTCAATAGAGACTTGCCACAGATGAGCTGCCATTTTCCAGCAGGACAGGGTGAAGGAAGATCACAGGAAATTATATTTTTATAGCATCTACTAAGAGTTGGGCTGAAGGGGCAACATTAGTTATTAAAAGTAGTGATCCAAAAGGACCACAAAACTTAAAAGCATTCTAAGAGACGTGCCATGTTGTCTTTGTAATATTTTAACCATCATTTTAATATTGGGAAAAGAATTATGATTTTAACAATAAAGGAAGTTCATATTGACAACATGCAACAGACCACATCAGTTTTCACGGGAACCTCTAGAGCCATCTGCAAATTACACAATTATTGCTCACTTCTGTAATGTCAAAAAAAAAAAAAAGCAATATAGTAAACATCTAAGAAGCAATGAGTATAAAGTTTTATTTTGTAGTGCTTGAAACGGGACATGGTATCTATCCAATTACATTCTCTTACTTAACTTCCACTCACTTCCAAGTGAGTGTAAGAACATGACAAAGCCAGTGTAAGTCAGCTGCTGGAAACAAAAACTGTTTCTAAAAAAGCTGCAAAGGGAGACTAAAACTTGCAGTTGCTGATCTGTGACCAAAATTTGGTTTTACTTTAGGGACCGACGAATTCCTTCCTTTATGAATGTGACATCTGTACGGATCCAAAAGGTATCTGGGGTAAGTTTTTGATAACTCATACGCCTGAATTACATTAATATTAGTATTTCATATATCACACGGACTGTGTTGCAGTCTGTCATTCTCCAATCACAGTCAACAAGTTTGAAGTACATTTTTATCCCAATTCAAGCCAAGGATAAATCCATGTGAGGCAGCAGGAGTGCCTCGAGCAAGGGCACTTATACATTAGAGTGGAGTATAAAATGACAATGAAAAATAGTCTGAATTAAGAAAAGTATGACTTGCCATTCACTTCAACTTGACTTTTTCTTCTCTGGCAAATGCGACAACCCAAGTGCATTGAATTCTTTGTCATGATCTGCAGCCATAAACATCTCACTGTCAAGGGAGAGGGGTTTCCCTTTACTGGCTCACGCTCCTGTTCCTGAGGGGTGCAGGCAGCTGTCGGGTCTTCCTGACTTGGCTTCCAGCATTTCCTAATCATTTCAACAGTCCCCCACAACTTCCTAGCTCGATCAAGTTTAAACAAACTTGTGAAAATAGCCTCAAGATGAAGTATGAATCCATAACATACAAATGCATTTTTGTGAACTACATCAGCACTCCTCGTCCTGGTATTCTTAGCAAATGACAGGATAAAAAGGTGAGCAGTTTTAAAACATTTCCCATGACAAATTGCAGGAAGTCGGAGAACCAGGTAATAGGAAGCTCTTTCTTTTGTCTGCCTTTAAGCACTTTAGTTAATGAACACATTTGCTTCCCATCTGTTATGGATTGAAGCTATAAATGGCAGAAATTGTGATTCAAGGCCTCATCAAATGCCGATCTAACCAGAAGTGTTTTCATGTTGTGTTTGCTGCATTTCTAGTTTAAAGGAACCCTTGAACACTTTTAAGCATTTTGGTCATTTTTTCTGAATAACCAGTGATAAGTAATAAGTCTGATCTTGCGCACAACACAAACATTATCACTGAGCCGAAATCCAGTAACTGCCTTTTTTTGGAACTGTTGCATAAAGTGGTAATTTCGTAATATCAGCAGTGATGCAATCACAATTCATCCTCTCAATATTCTGCCCATTAGAGCATCTCCACAAGTCCTGTGAGCTTTGTCATCTATGTAAACAGGAAGACAAACACTATCCGTTCCAGGACTTTACATGACTGACATTCTTTTCTTTGTCCAATGGCCATAAAAATGAGCTATAGAAATAATGAAGTACTACAAGCCTGAAATAAAGAGGGGCCTGTATGGTCAACTCAAAAGACAGCTGATACAGACAATGTGTTGTTCTTCCTTTTAGCCAAGTAAAACATATTTGAACTCTTCATTTGATTTACAATATGAACTCTTCTTTATTCATTTTTTTGTCATGCCCTTAGAAAAGAGGATTTAAGTCCACATGTTTACATAATAGTTTCACTACGATTAAAGAACTTTTCAGCATTGTCAACTAACACAGAGGAAATGCAGAAGTTAGTTCTTTTGATAACTTACTACTTGCTAGGAATTTTGTCATTGTTGCATGAGGTTGGCCACTTGCACAAGCACTGAACACACAATCTCATAAACCGCAACAACCATATGCTGTGGGCACAGACCCTTACCAAAGTAAAGCTGCAGGAGAGGTGAAACACAGATCACAGATAATGTCTGTGACACAAACTGTTGTGTGAACAAAGACTTTTCCCTGGGAGGGCCTGCTGATTGATAATCTTACCACAACCAATGAGCCAGGATGCATTACTTCTTGCTGGGAATTGTTCACATTCCTCATATCTATCTTTAATTGAGGTCTGAAAACATTGAGGTCAAAGATGCTGATTGCTTGTGAAGTTTTGCTTAGATGGAACATATTTGATTCACAATGCTTTGTGAACATGCTACTCTTAAAACACTGGGTTAGTTCATCTCTATCCAACCTGAATAATGAGGTTGAGCTTTTCCAAATGAATAATTTACAAGTCTATACACTTATCAGAGTGAGCAGACCAGATCCTCCAAGAGCATCCTGAAAGCTCATCATCTTTTTCTTGTTCTGCCAATGAGAAAAAAATCTGACACAACCATAAAAAAAATGAAATCTGAATGGTACAGTCATCTGTAACGCACTTTCAGTAAAAGATTTAGGTCATCCAAAGTCCACCTTAAAAACCCTGTTTAAGCTTCCATCACATCGATTCTGAACTGAATTAAAGAAGGACAAATCTGTGCAACATGTGGCTTTCTTGGAAACACAGACAATGAGGTAGATAGCTTTTTTTTACAGTCCTGCTCGGTTAAAGTCAATTAAAGTTCAATTATACTGCATCATCTCTTATTCCGAGGATGATCTTTTCCTGGAAATAATACACTCGCCTGTCAGTGCTTCATTTTCAACTGACAAACAATACAAGAATTGAGAATATAAAAAATCCATTTTGGGGGAACAATGAACATGCACAGGCAAAACTGACAAGTTGAAAAAACTATTGTTTCTTGCAAGGTTCAGTTGACATCAGTAACACCATTTCTTGTCTGAGCTTAACAGTGCATGACTCACACAACTAGTGGGACTAGAATCAGAAGAAATTACATCTCATCTTCAACGTCAATGAAGTCATAACACTGTCCATGTTGCAATGTTGCTACAGCAACTGGAAATGATTACAGACCTATCCATTCATGTTTGCCACTATAGGAAACATCTGATCACAATTCACAATGTCCAAAAAGCCTGGATTATTTCACCCTGAGCTAGCTGAGGTTGCACAGGACATTTTCATGTGTCAGGACATGTTGACAAGGACTGCATTCAAGTAATAGTCATCTGCATCCAGGTTTCTTTATTTAAAGCTAAAATTATTGATTTTCTAGGCATTTGGAGGCCAACAAGCTTATAAATATCCTGACAAACATCCAGCTCTGATATATTATCGTCCCTTAATCTTGCTGTGTTAGCGAAAATTTGCCTTACACATCTGGTAGCATTAACATTAGTCTGTGTCATGATTCCACTTGATCTCATTTTAGCTCTGGTTTGATCTTTGGCTGTTAAGCTAACGTATACTTTCTTTACCAAGGTAGGTTGGGGAAGTAGCACACTTTTGGTTTAGTTTGAATCTTATCCAAAAAAAACATCAAAAATGATGCAAAAACTCTTTTTAGAAAAGAAAAGTCAATTGGAACAACAAAAAAACCACTAGTGGAAAGTTATGCTTTTTTGCAGTGTGTTAACCGACTTTAATCGACCACCCTAATGTTGTATCTATATGGACAAATCTCAACTGATAACAGATGGGACTACGTTTCTTTTATCACACACCCATTAACAGAATTATTTGAAAGATGGATTTTTTTTGTCATGGCCAAGTTAAAAAAAAAAAAGTAATTACATCTGATTACAAAACCAAAACCGGGTAAGGAATTAATACCAGCTTTCAGTATTTCACTGGGTGTAACTGAATGTGACAGCATTTATGAAGTGTTACTCAAAGTATTTTCACAAAACACTGACATCACTTCAGTTTTGGTCTTCAGTCAACATTTTTAAAGTTAAACATACACATAATATTTTCTAATAGGGATATATATATAATATCCCTTCAGAGGAACAAAGTCTGGTTGGTGTAGACATACAAGTAGTGCACACAGTGGGGTACAGACCTAGAGCTTCAGAGTGGACACTGAAGACAAAGACATAAAATGAAGAGCCCTGGCATGAGATGTTTCTGGAACAAAAACCTGCTGAATAAATAGCAGGCCAATGGGAAGCTGTACTTCTAAAAGAAGCAATCCTTAACTGACAGGAGAACACTAGAACAATTTTCCATATTTATCGCCCAACAACTGCCAGGGTCTGTGTGTTTGACCAGACAGACAGAGAGGAGAATACACAGGAACCAAGCTTGCCTTGATATAGCTCCTATCTCTTCCTTTCCTTAAGAGCCACAATATCTGCCAAGCCCCAGGCCTCATTTCCCTTGTAGCGAAGTTACAATCTGCTTGTGTTTTACTAAATGAATAAATAAATTAATGGTTAAGTTAGATTCTAAAAATACCTGAAACTGCAGCTGTATCTGCTCAGGGAGTGCATCTAATTTAATGTTTTTGAAACAGACAGTCTCCAAATGCATAATTAATGGGTCCAGAGAGACTTTAATTGCTCAGTGTGGGTTGAAAAACATCACTGCAGTTGCAGCTAGATATAATAACGTAAGAGAACTTGCCAGAGTGCATCAAGAGTAAGTCAAAACTGTATTGCGTCAATGTCAAAAGGTTTATAGTTTTGACTCAGCTTGTTTGTTCTTGACATCAACTCTGGTTAAATCTTGTTATGTTACCCTTATCAGCTTTGGGCTTCATAAAAAAAATACTGCTGAATATTGACACTTATGATTTATCCTTCAGTATCTTGTTTTTCCAAACAGCAACAGTACCAATGTCCAAATCTTTAGAAGAAATCAAATGCAGGGCGATGAACTGTCCTGCCTTCTTTATGATTTATACTAATTAATCCTTGTTCTGTATATCACACTGATGCATGTGCTAATTGATAGAAACAATCAAAGACAATTTGAGAAGTTGTTGAGAGTTGAACAGAGCTGACAGCGTCTGTCTCCGTACCTGGCCCACACACACAGCGGCGGTGCCTACGTCAAGATATGGCAGTCAGCTCCAGAGGAGGGAGGGCATATTTTCAAGGGGAAAAGGGCGTAACTGCCCTTTGCCCCAAGTCAAACAACTTGGAGAAACTTTGATAGCATCCACACGGCCTTCCTGCCATTAAACACATAAAAACACAGCCATCCGACTTCTTTTGGAGTTGGTGTGATGCTTCGGCGCTCCCATGTTGGTGAGTGTGAGGGCGGACGT
This sequence comes from Remorina albescens, assembly GCA_034769265.1. Taxonomy (NCBI): domain Eukaryota; kingdom Metazoa; phylum Chordata; class Actinopteri; order Carangiformes; family Echeneidae; genus Remorina; species Remorina albescens. The sequence goes on from CM068480.1 coordinate 6,944,158, forward strand.
TGTGTGGGACAAAGCGACAGGTAGCTCACAACACCCGCTGAGGTTGGGCAGATTCACTTTTTGGTTTTTTTGTCCCCGTGTTGGGGCAGAAAGTTACTCACCCGGACTAGGTTGCTAACAGCAGCCTGGACGGCAGCGACCGGTGCCGACAGATCCGGGATAGCTTTCCCATCAACTTCACCTTCTTCGTGCATTATGACCAGATGGGATATCTGCTGAGCCACCGGCTCCAGGATACTTTCTATCGTCTTCGTGTGAAAAACCGGCATGGTGACAACTTCAGACCACTATCCGAGAGAGAAACGGTTAGCAGGCGGTTCACTCCCCAAACTCCCGCTGTTAAAGCCTCCAAAACAATCACGGTGGCCCCTTTTTTATTGATTTGTTCCTCCTCCAGGACAGTTTCTGCCTCCGGTGTGGGAACTACAACTACTGCCGTCAAACCATGAACGTTAAAGACTCCCAGCCACAGACTGAGCGCGAGGAACAGAGACGTCAGCCAACTAAGCCCACCCTCCAGCCAATCAGAGAAAAGAAGAGCAAACTTTCTGGCGTCTGATTGGTCGAACAAAGTGTCGCTCCGTGACAGACCCCCTCCCCCCTCCCTCCTCCTCCTCCCACTTCCACACAGACGAGTTTGCCCGAAATCCGAGTGCTCCCTAAATTACGTAATAGATGCGTATGCCCTAAAAAGGGAAATATGTGTCTGCTGATTGTGAGGAGTAGATTCCAGCAGCTGTATGTTTCACCGTCAGACAAGCTCCTCTGGCTCTGTGAGCAAGAACTGGAGCTGTGACTGGGAGGAGTTCAGGTTTCAGTCAACTGTGTAGACTACTGTAACAACACAGAGGAGGATATTAAGAATAAACAACTTCAGTCTGATCACTTTCAAGAGAGAATAATCATATGTGTTTTTTTTCCCCTTCAATTTCCTCATCACAAAATAGCATACTATAATATGTGACGTAAGATCATTGTGGATGTCTTTTGCCAACGGTAGTGATCCAAAATAAATGACTGAATTGTTAATTACTTGCTATTGATAAAAGCAACCCCAAACAGTTGTTTACAAACCTACTTGATGATTTTTTTAAAATATTATTATTCCTTTGCTATCACCAACCTGACACCCTGAAATAACAGTATTTGAGGATTGAAAACCAACCGCCAAGCAAAACAGCTAAAGAATTCTCACTGAATCCCAGGAGGAGCTGCAAGGCAGCAGCCCATTCCCTAAAAAGGAAGAGACCAAAATGAAAGAATCAAGGAAGTCACTGTGTTTGAACTCCTTTGTAAACATACAAGGAGCTGATATGCTTTTTTTTTTTCTATGAGTGGTTATTACATAAAATTTCAGTGAAAGATAATCACATTAAAGAGGCCTGGAATTCACAATTACCTTGTGTTTGTGCTTCCAATGATTCTCTTATGCAAATGTGACTGCAAAGACAAAACTACCATTACAAGGTATAATTTCTCAGTTGAAAATTTTTAAATTTTTATGTCAATGCTTCTGTTATCTCCGTTAAAAAAAGAGAATTCATAGATACTGTAAGCATGGGTTCCAAAAGTCAGATAAAAGGCGTAAATAGTGCAGTCAATCCTGAATATAGACATCAAAGACGGCCTGTCATTTCTTCAGCTCTTAGGTTACAGACAGGACCGTCCCATGTATCCACGCTGGAATTTGAACAATGCTGTGGAAGATGGGTGGTCTACACCTTCCCCTTCTCCCTTACTCCCCCACTCCCCTACTGATTAAATTATCTGGCAGCTTCTGCTACTGCATGGAGTGGGATCACATCCTGACTTGGCCATGGAAAAAAGGTGTCTTTTCCACAAAAAGAGCTTGGATTTGTAGCGTATAAAACACAGAATCAGGAAATTTTGGTTTTTGCACACTTGAGGTGCAACTAGATCACAAGAAGAAATATTTACTATGAAAATCTGTTGTAAGAATTTATCATTTTTAGAGAAAAGTTCATTATCCTGGCCTCTATTTTCTTGAGTTTCCTGCAACAGTTAGCAGAGGGTGCCATCCTCTGGTTGACAGAAGTAAATGCAGTAAGTGAAGCGGGAATATGGAAACAGCTTTAGAGGCCACTCATTCATTCAATTTTTTAAATTCCAACTATTTTGCATAACAGTAATTTTTTTCGTCTGTAGGGAGTTTTGAGGGGTTCGAAGGGCAATTCAGCACAGATGACCTGTGTTGTTTTTACACGGATTTATCTAACTTTAATTGTTCAGCCAGTTATTAATGATTCCTCTGGAAAAATAATGTCACAGGAGTTCAAGTATTTCAGTGTGACAGTGGGGGGAGAAAACTTCACTGACTGGGCTGAAACCAAAAGTAAAGCAAACTTATTTTGGCATGACTATTTAGAGAATTGAAGAATACAACTATCTTTCGTTGTGTATTTAGTCCCTGTGTTTATGCCTCTCTGTAACACCTTGCTTTATGACAGGTAATAGTGAAATATTTGGGGAAATTCAGTTGTTTTCTATTCTGAGTAATCTTAGAAAATCATTGCCATTTCATGGCAGTAAAATAGTAATTTGGACCCCACAGAATAGGTTCAGATGTGGAAAAAGCATCTTCCAGTCATATGTGGGCCAGATTTGGGCTGTGGAACCAGGTGTATACTAGGACCAATGATGGGCTGAATTTATTTTGCATTATACATTTACAGTAAAGGCAGAAGGATAACAGAAAGAGAATGAATATAACATGTACAGGTTGCATATTTTGTAATATGTTAAAAGGCCACACGAGGGCACAAATGTTTGCTAATAGAGATTTTTTATTTAAAAAGCAAATGTACTGTTTCAAAGGTATTTTATTTGACATTTTACAATGCATATGTTGAGTTTATGGAGGTGCTTGTATTGTAAGCCATGGTCTTTTTACTCCTATCACCATTATGTTTAAGTTTGTTTTGGTATTTTAGTAACTGTTTTGTCGCACTATTTGTTAGTTTTGACCAATGAAATAAAATTTGTAATGATGATATGGTTTCTCTTGATTTCATGGGTGAAATACATGGATAACATTGTATCAAGAGTATGAAATTTAGGCTATTTTTGATCATATAAAATTAAGACCCTTTCTGTCATTTTAACCACATGCTCATCCCTCTGATTTAGTATGTCATAAGATGGAGAGAGAGTCAGCAAGAAAGCACTGCTCGAGGTGTCTGACTCAGTACCATTGTCATGTCCTTTGACAGCAGCTGCAACAAAAATATATACGAAGCAAAATACTTTAGAACATCTCAGAAATGTGTAAATGAGTGCGAGACAGTGCTATTATCCTAAATCCGCCATCAAAGCAATTTTACCGTAAATAGTCTGCTATTAGTTTTTAATTAACCAGTGGGACAGAAAATTGCAAAGGGCATCAGCCTGATTGTGTGCAAAACATAAATAACAAATAACACACATTCCTAAGTTTTTATATTTCAAAGCTATGTAAACAAAAGGCATGAAAAACAAATTATACATACCAAACAATAAGAAAAGTCAAAATAATCCCATTCATTCAAAGAAATAATTAATGCCGATGTAAATATAACCTGGTTGCATGATGGCAGCAAAGAAGCATTAATGATCAAGTACCTGTATGAACAGGCCGTCCATTTTAATGGCTGCGTGCAAATCAGTGGGAGACCAACAGCGAGAAACCTCAGCAGCTACATAACACACAAATACTGTTCTACGCGCAAACACACACACACACACACACACACACACACAACACTCATGTTGGCTTAAGCAAGAAATACTCGCTTTAACTGTGAAACAGAGGTCTTTGGCATATCAAAGGACATTTCTCCTGGTCCAAACCTATAGGCATCAGGATAGGTAAAACCTCTGCCAAATCTGTTTCAGCAAACATCGGCTGCAGCAGGGTTAGCCGTGGTAGCACAGCACTTGGCCCACCAAAGACAGTTTGCAGAACCAGCCTTATTGCTAAAAATTTAATACGTGTTAGACTGCCATGCCAACTCCACCTGCCTGAGCAACTGCAGCATGTGGCTTCACTCTATTTGCACCAAAGTAGTTGCAACAGTTCTGATTTACAAACTTAAAATGAAATTCGACCAAGCCAGATGGAAGATAGAAGGTATGATATAAAGTCGGCGTGTCTTAGCTTAACTTGCACCTGTGCATATTTGGAAACCTTAAATATATTATCATTCCATCTGTTGTTGTCACAGAGTTGTCGCAGGTGATATTATAAACATTCATTCATACATTCATCTTTTACCGCTTATCTGTTTCTGGGTTGCCAATCCCATCTCGCACTGGGCGAGGGCGGGGTCACCCTGGACAGGTCGCCAGTCCATCGCAGGGTCAACACACAGAGACAAACAACCACTCACACTCACACTCAGACCTTTGGGAGGAAACTGGAGTACCTGGAGGAAACCTACGATATTTTAAACAGTGCTTTTCATGTATGACATCTTGACATACCATAGGGAGACAAGCAAAGGCAATCATAGTGTCTTTCGGCTATGAGGGCACTGTCAAATGCTACCAGTCCATCACCAGAAACAGAAAAGTTAGTTAGTGTAAACTTGTAGCAGCCACAGAGATGGCTGTCTCTGTGAGCAGTTGGTGGGGACGAAAACGAGATACAAGGAAAGTCTGTGTTGACCTTAAATGGGTTGCATAGAGTCTGATAGATGTTGATGTCTGTCCATCAATTTTTTTTAAGCTGATAATACATCAGTGTTGTGTTTACCGCTGGCTCCATCTGCTGCCTCCATGTGGTCGGTAAATCAACTGGTTCTGTTTTGCATGGTTATAATAACATCAGACATAAAAAGCTGCAATAAACTCTGTGGATAAGGAGGCAGATATCACTTTGTCCTTCTTCTGCCACTCATTTTTCCCCAACTAGAGATTTCAGTGATTAATTTTGGGAATAAATTTAATCTCTGATTACCAATAATTAGATAAATTCCAAAGAAAATTTGTATTTTACATAAAGCTCCAAACTTCCCCTTTAAAAGTTTGTGCATTTAGTGAAAGGTCACAGCTTGACTGACCACAGATACCTGGAATTATTCCAGTATGCAAGAGCTCCTGTTACGCACACACACACACACACACACCCAAATGGATACGTACACAAACCTAAACATGTAGGAAGAAACTGAAAAACATACACATTCTGACTTTGACAAAATAGAGAGAGACAGTCTCCTAAAATACTATAAAAACGTCAGCAGACAAAATCGATATCTAAATCTTCCTGCTGACTGTTAGATATCTCAAATGAGGAATTCTCCAACTATTCAAATCTGTGTTGCACCAAGTCATGGCAAACTGTTCAAGCCTTCTGAGCACATTTTAGTGTACTGCCACAAGAATGGAGAGAGAAGATATACATGTTGTTTCCTAAAATTGGAAACTTCTCTCAAATCTTTTTTCTCCATCTCTATCCTCCTCATCCAATTTAGCATCGATGAATTTAGTCTTTACGCCCCATATATCACGCTCCTTTTTGTCTTCCCTGGATTTTTACATCTGTTAGATTAGGAAAGTGCCCCCCTCAGCCCTGACTAAGATGGTTGGTGAGTGTATGTTGCTCACTCTCTCCTCCCCTTGCTTTTCTTTTTTTTCCCCTCTCAGACTGTCTTTCTCTCTCCCTCCTCCCCTCCACTCACTCTCTCTCTCCTCACTCTCTCAACCTCTCTCTCCTTTTGATCACTTCAGTCCTTTGCTACACTCCCTCTCTTTTACTCCTACTCGGCTCTGTCACTCACTCACACACTCATACCAGCTCTCCCTGGGCACCATCTCCACCATCGGAGACCCTCATCGACTCTGTGTTTTGCCGGGTGGACACACTCCCCACAGTCACCATTTCCACCCCGGAGAGTTCCACGCTGGCAGCGCAGCCCCTTCCCCGGCTGAGCATCGGGCGGAAGACCCTGGTGGCAGCTGCTGTGGGGGTCATGCTGGTCCTGGTTCTGGTGGTGCTCATCCCTGTGCTTGTCAGCTCTGTTGGCACAGGTGGCGTAGATGACAGTGCAAGCCACTACGAGATGCTGGGTACCTGCCGCATGGTTTGTGACCCCTTCCCCAGCACGAGCACAGCGGGGGCAGGTGTGCTTGTGGGCCCAGATACAGCAACCACGGGCCTACAGGTGGATGATGACGCAGATCTGAGTGATCACAGCGTTGGCCCGGCGCTGCCCACCTACAGTGCTCATGGCCCACAAGGAAAATCAGGACGTCCTGGAAAACCTGGACCCCCAGGACCACCTGGAGAGCCAGGCCCACCGGGACCTAAGGGACCACCAGGAGATGGTGTGGACATAGTACGCACAGGGATATTAGGCTTAGGGGGCAAAGGGGCAGTTAGCACGACTACGTACAACACCAGCCCTCGTGTAGCATTTTATGCAGGACTACGAAATCCTCAAGAAGGTTATGATATTCTGCGGTTTGATGATGTTGTGACTAACATTGGGGGTAACTATGAGGGCGCAACGGGCAAGTTCACCTGTAAGATCCCTGGCACCTACTTTTTCATCTACAATGTGCTGATGAGGGGAGGAGATGGCACCAGCATGTGGGCTGACTTAATCAAGAATGGTCTGGTGGGTAATAATTTTAACTGTTTAACTTGTCAGGACACTTCCTGATTTTTAAAGATTTACAAACAGCAAAAAATAGTAGAAAATGACTTATTGACAACATGAGATATGAATCCTAACTTATACACTAGGGTGAAATCACATCAACATGCTCAGGGAACGGTGTAACCATTGTACTGGCTAAATTGAGTAGTCATGCATTCATGTGTGCTCTGATTTTAGGTCTGACTTGGTCTGATGTTTTAGTCAAGTATAATAACAATGCAGAGTGGCACACTGTCTGATGGTGTATCTGTGCATATTACACATCCGATGATGTACATGTAGAAGTGAGTTGAAGCAGTGCAGTGCTATCTCAGCTCTGCACACATCAAAACACAGCCTGGAGTTACAGCTAGTTCAAAGCTGTTGCCCTTTGAAATACAACAAACTGCATGGAACCATGATGTGATAGTGTGCCTTATCAGGTTGGCAGTCAGGCCGGGATGTTTCAATATCGAATCATGATATTTGCTATATTCATGGATAACGTGGTAATGTCTTCAAAGCCCCAGGTGACAACACTGATCAAATGGCATGTAAATCTGAGCCTTGACATTTTCTTGCAAACATCTCAGACAGCCTGAAGTAGAACAAGGATAGATATAATAACCCAGACACCTGTGCTTGATGATGCAGTTCAGTACAAAAGCTGCACTAATAATACTACTTACTTGTTTAGATAATAAAAAACAATTTTTTATTCTGACTGTTTAAAGAGCTTTGGGTTAAACTCTGATCAGCGTGTTTTACTAGGTTGTATTTCCAAAGGCAGCACACAAGGAGGACACTCAGTAATTCTAAGACAAACCACCTCAAATACATTGATTGTCATATTTGACTACATAATTCTGTAAGGGGTGCGTAAACTTGCAATGTGTGAAACACATTGCAAGTTTACCATATCAACACCGTAAGATTGTACGCTTACTGTTGTTCAGTCCATCACCGTCCGTGAGTTGTTCATGCTCAATTGTTCATTTTTGTAACTTACAGGCAAGTATGTGCACAGACATTTTATGGGGCAGTGGCTACATTAAAGGAGGGCAGTCCACCCTTCCCCATTCCTCATCCTCACTATGGCAAGACAGGTATATTTGTATGGCATATTATCATAGACAGAAATAACAGACGCATAAAAATAGAGATACAAAGCTCAATAAAAGAGCAGAATAAAGCAGAATAAAAACACTGATTATAATGATGTATCAACAGATGATATAATATCAAATAAAAAGATTAAAGGTTTAAATGAGGGCAGTGGGGAACAGATTCGTTTTTAACTTCTTCTTAATGCCAGTAACTCAAACATATTGCCCTTCTCTGCACAAAGAATTGCATTTTCAACTCACATTGTTAAATAAATGAACAATGGGAAGAATTTTTTTGAAAACTGGGCTACAGTTTATATAATTATTGGCATTAAAGTGCCTAAAACTGGCTTAGTTTCAACTTTAACCAAAAACAAAAGAGGAAAAAAAGAGAGAAACATATTTGTTTAAGTGTTGTTCGCAGTGTGTAAGAACTGCAGCTAGATATTTTAATCACAATGACTCACCTGTTGGGTGACTATTGCTTTGCAGAGACTTCCTTAAGCTGCCTCCCCCAGCTCTTAATCTCTGCCTCTGTCTGCTCTCTTTAGCAGGCATTGGCAGTGTTGATATGGCAACACCCAAGATGAACTTAATTTTTAAAGCAACAATTAATCTGTCATCCTAAGCAACTATGAGCTCCTAAATATCTGGTATGAAAAAGAGAAACAAGTAACAAGTAGTTTTCATTTTATGTGAAATAAGTCTTCAGAATTTGTTCACAAATCTAAATTCATACTGACACTTAAGTGCACAACCAAATACAAAAATAACATTGGTGTGGTGCACTCTATTTAATCTCATAAAACCAAAGGAGAATCACATTTATCTGCTTCAAGCAAACATCCAAACCAACTAAATAAATGCAGTGAAATAACCTGCATCTGCAGAAACAACTTAATTATTTACACATAAATAAGATGAATACAGAAAAGTGCTAAAGGAAAAGGAGCCAAACAATTTAATGCTGCCAACAATTACATGATGACTTGGTACTCATTAAACTGAAGTTTGTCAGGCAACAACAACGGGATCATTATTATGTATTTATGTGGTGCGGGGGGGGGGGCTTCATCCCAGTGGCGTCATGGGATGAAATTTCATTCAATTATCTTCAACCGCTTATCTGTTTCCGGGTCGCGGGGTGTTGGAAGAAACCGGAGTACCCAGAGGAAACCCACACAAGCACAGGGAGAACATGCAAACTCCACCCAGAAAGGCCCCAGGCCCGGGAACCGAACCCACGACCTTCTGGTTGTGAGGCAACAATGCCGCCGTGCTGCCCACGGATGAAAGTGTATTCACATTAACATCAAGGGGGTGGCAAAAGAAACCATCAGTCCATCAGTGTTTATTTGTTAGCAGTGGACATCGTGCTGCTGCAGCAGAGCTGAAGGTGAACGCAGGGAGTGAAGCGACTTGCGGCAGCATTGACCTCATGTCTCAGAGATCCATCATGGTGCTGTCATCTCTCCTCACAGACCCTGCGGCCCACGACCCTACACTTCAATACTCTGTTGGAACTAATTAGAAGTCCTCGTTCCTTTTCTGGTTCTCATTTAGTTTAGAACCCGTCAGCCCAAAATGAAGCAGCGGGGATTACACTTTTTATGGTTGCACTGGTGAAGTTGCAGCGTAACAACCAACCTGGCAACTCAGATTATTATACATTAGTTGAAGCTTAGAGGGGATATGTCTTTCAGTGGCTAACTGCATATGTGCAACGACCAACCCAATCCCAGTTTCCCGTTTTATACAAACACGCAAAAGAGATTTGGGTGTTATGCTCCACATCTAACATCCTTGGTAATTAGCCTGTGTTGACACGATGACACTTGAGTTCAGGAAAATACGCCATTTTCAGTGCCCCCACCCACAGAACATAAGGCAAGGAGTGAGTATGCACTGCCATCCTTCCTCAGGGGCTGACTGACTGAAGCCTGAGCCTTTTCTTTGAGTCATGAGAGAAAAAAACAAGATATTCACCACAGGGGACACATTTACACAAAGTCAACCCCTCAAATTCAGTCTGCACTTCTTACAAATCTTATATTCTTAAAAAAGAATTATATGGAATACAAGTGTGGTTAGTTATGTGGTTTGTTATTATGCCAATAGTTTCATTCATCAACATTTCACTGTTTTCATCTCCTCACTTTCTCTCTCCCTGTCTGTGTTTGTCTGTGTGTGCATTATATTCCAGGTCAGGGCCAGCGCCATTGCCCAAGACCAGGATCAGAGTTATGACTATGCCAGCAACAGTGTCATCCTTCATTTGGATGCGGGTGATGAGGTTTTCATTAAACTGGATGGGGGCAAAGCTCATGGGGGCAACAGCAACAAATATAGCACCTTTTCAGGGTTCATCCTCTATGCCGACTGAAGACTGGGCAGGACGTGGGTCCAAAGGTGAAAGGTCACAGTCAGAAGACATTCAGTCCCTGACTTTCACTTGGCTATCACAGTAAGGTTGATGTTGCCCATAGCCACTGATCCACACAATCAGATTGTTTTCACAGATGTTTAAGAGCAGACGGAAGCAGCGTTGAAGGCCGAGGATCTGTGGCTATTGGTAACTGCACACCTCCTCATCTGTACATTCAATTTTATACAGGGTGCCTATGCCGCTATTCAGATGGACGTGAACAAAATAACTGTGACAGTCACTGCCATGTGTCATGCTGAGGTGCACTAACAATTGCGACATTGCCGATGCCTCACCATCATTTTTGAGCTGTCATTTCATATTCAAGTCTGGAAATCCAACAGTTGTGGCGACTGCAGTGTTTGTAAATGTGCTGTTTAGATTTATGTTGAGCTTCTGTTTTCTTATGCTGTTTGTATGATAAAATATTGTACCGAGGAGAGGAGAGAAGTTTGTCGAATAATGTATGCGAAAATGAGATCATGATCGTTTGGAATGGCAGACAGTGTCGCAAAAATGTATTTATGTCTCAATGTAACGATTTGAAGAATCATGTCATATCAACCCGTTATATTTGGCATATTGTTAGTGTAAATTCAATATTGAATCTTGATGTCTGATCACAGTCAAAGTAGTGTCAGCACTGCACATGCATTCTATTGTCTCGATTAAAAATGATATAGCTGGTAATACATAGTTGTACAATTATGTAATTTCCATTGATGTGCTCATTTGTAAAGACGTATTTATTTGATTCATGCATGCAGCTTCTGTTGAAATGTTCTGTATGTTTCCAAAACTGATAAAGAGAACGGCTGTGATTTTAAACACAGTTTAAATGACTAGTGTACACTTAAAAAGCATCTATTGCTGTTATTTTTACTTTAAGGTCCATGATTTTTCATTAAAAATGTTTGTTTTTTGCTTCTTCTTTTTTTTTTTCATTTCCTCAGACGTTATCTGGTTAATGTCACTCACCTCATCTATTTGCTGATCAGCTTTTCTGATCTCTCATTTTCCGGTAAAAGCAGCCTTTAGTGCTGCAAATGTTACAGACAAGAGAGCCATGCCAGCGCAGCAAGAGGCAATCAATGCCGAGAAGATCACTGAGGGAAAAAGGAGAGGAAATCACAGCTGTATTAAATGCCAAATGAAGCAAGCGATGATTGTGTTTCACAATCAAAGGAGGGATGCGTTTTTTTCCTCTAATGGGTGTGAAAACATAGATATGAGATATCGCAGCAGAAAGTCAGGCAACGGGTGTTAGAACATATCACGACAAAGCTTAGATTGTGTCGAAAAGTAATCCAGGGCAAATGACGCTCTGGTGAGATTGCGACACAAGTGCCAGATACAAGAAAATAGCTTCCAGGCTTAAACTGTAGAAACCAATATATTTTAGTGCTTCCTTAAGAACTCACTTTGATATTATGAAATTGTTTGGACATAATTCCCCTTTTACAGCAGCCACGGAGGGCCCACGACTGCGTCTCACTAAGTTTGAAACACCAAGTTAAGAGTTCAAGAACAAAAGTTTGGAAGATGTCATGAAATGCAGATAAGGGAGCCATGTCAAAACGCACAGCGACTCAGTGACTGAAGCGCATAAAGCTGAATGTTGCATGTCATAATGAATGAGGCTCAACTCAATTTTTCATTTTATTCTGAACTGTAACAATTTACAGTTGATTATATGACAAAAAGAGACTACCAAGCACCCACCCTAACCCACACTGGGCTGTGTTAGAGCTGTGTTTAGTTGCTCTGCGTGGTAAAGACAGGAAGCCCTCTGGTCTGAATTTAAGCTTGTCTTGAGACAACAGGATTCCTCCAGACACAATTAAGACCGAGGCTCCACGCCTAAGCAGAGGTCACCCCCGAGCCACGGGGCAGCCGAGCAGTAGCACAGACTGTTTTGTCCTCGCAGGACGTATGAGCACATCATCAAATTCATGACACAATGTCAAAGCCTAACGCCCCAAGACTGTGAGAAACAGCTTTCACTGCTAAAACCACTGAAAGTGAACATTGCCTGAGAGTCTGTATTCTTAGAAGTCCTCAGGGGCCAAACACAACCATGCCACGGCCATTGTCACTTTAATATGCTCAAAAGATCACATATATTAAACTTAAAGACCAAAATCATTTCCTCGTTCAAAATATATGAAAGAGTGAAATGAGCAAATTTATGATTGTTGTCATGCTGTCATATCAGCAGATAATACTTCCATCATGCTGCATAGATAACCATCTCCCCTCCCTTTTCTGAGTCATTTGTGGACATCAGAGTCACACTGGTAACAGGGGTAAGCCCAAAAGCTTCTGTCAGGCACCGTCTTTGCCTCATCCTGTAAAACTGGGTGATCCTCACTCAAACTATTGTGCTTGTGTCAGCGACACAAACTGCTCCCTGAGGCGGATTTTTGGTTTTGATGGTGACTTTAGCTGAACAACCTACCCGACAGGACAGTCAGGGGCCGGTGTGTTAATTTGTCATGAAGCAGCATCTAGACTGTGTGTGATGCTTGAACGTTTGACTCACATTTCATCTCACGTCCTCCCCAACTTTAGGCAGGTTCGGGGTTTGAACATAAGTATTCCTCCGAGACGTGCTGTAAGCTGCTTTTTATTGACGTAAGCTGCATCCTTTGGACTCTGCCTTTTTCACCACATATAAGTAGAGGGATTTGAAAGATGATGAGTCTATTGCAGACCTTTGATCCATTCACTCCCACCTTCTCTCTATCAGTAAACCGAGATGGCTTGAGCCTGACATTTGCACGGGGCCATTGGTGACGTGGTGACGTGGTGGCTTGAGGCTTATCAGGCTACTGCAGAATACGCGTGCATGTTAGTAGGTCCACGTGCGTTAGTGCTTGGGTCAGTGTATGGGGTCAGCATTGTGTGTGTTTGTGTTTATGCATGTGTCTCTACTCTCTGGCAAATGCCAGGCTCGGAGAGAGAGTCCATCCCCCGAAATGCCTGATGTGACATTAATGAGCCCTTAGTGTTGTTATCTTGAGCATCTTCACTTAACTCACCAGGGAAGATCTAAATTAGAGCTAGATGCTTTAACTGTTGGGCTAAATTGCCTCTTTGTGCTCATGTGCACTTCCTCCCTCTAAGTATGCAGACACCTGCACACGCTCACATGCACACATTGTTTTACTTGAGTGAGTGTGCAAGCAGTAAAATCGTTTCCTGGATTTTGACACAAATGGCTGCACAAAGAATCACACACAAACAACAAGGACACACGCAGATAAACACACACAAAAGAAACAGAAACATGACCATGAGTTGCACTACTGTCACTGAAAGGCTCTAGTGGTGCTCTGAGAAATTACCAAACGTCGCCCATCGTGGTATTGCAGGTATTCATGCAAATCAGCAGCACAAATTTTCGTGCCAACCTTTAAAGTAGATATCAAGATATTAAGTTCACTCCTGCTGGTTGTTTATTCTCTGAAAACTGTGAATGTTTGCTCACGCTTTCATGGCAACATGTTAAGCATTTGCTGAGATATTTCAGTCTGGACCAAAGTGTTGGACTCTGTGAGTGGATATCATCAGTAGAGCCGTGCCGCTAGCGTGGCTAAAAAGTGTCTTCTTCTTATTGTCTAGCTGTCAATAACCGCTGATGCTGAAAAGAATCTTGCCAGCTGCTCTGCTTCTCTTCAGACCTGTTATCTTAAGGGTCAACACAAGCCTGTGTACATCACCTTGAAGTCTAATAATAAACAGGAAGTGTACACTAGCTGAACACACTATCAAAGTGTGGGAGAAATTAACGGACAGATTATTTCTATTTCACGTCATGTCAACAATTCACTCATGCCTGATTACAGATGAAAATCTAAGGGAGTAAAATAAGAGTCTTGATTGCATGGTTGTGATTGATCTTTGTAAGGCCTGGAATATTGCATTGTGAAAAGGACAATGCTTTAATCAGTTTCTGCTGTTTTCTCGTCTCGTTTCTCGACGCTCAGAAAAGCCAGAGGGGAGACACAGTATGCATTCATTAGAAGCACGGCCAGCATTTTTTACTGGCATTAGTGAAAGAATTGATTTTGTGTAGTTTTAAAGATTTCTAGTTTCATTCAGATGTTTTAGTAGAAAAATAGGTGAGCACTAGGTACAGGTCTGGAAAACTGAATGAAAAAACCTGAGAAGAACCAGACTGAAATCCAAAAGGCCGTACATTTGTGGTCAAACTCTGAGATACAGATGCATCTTCAAGGTATGTGGCAAAGAGGAAAGGGTGAACACACAAAATAACATACACACGCATGACAAAATGCAATGCTCACTTCCTTCCCATATTCACGCTTCATCTGGGGACTGTCCAGTGTGCCAGTGACTCAATACCAATGGTTTTGTTCCCTCATGGTCCTGACTGAGCTAAGGCTAACACATGAGGACAGGTTGAGTCATGTGGCTGGGGACGCTCCGCTGGCGTGTTGCCTGTCTCTTCACCTCACTGCAGTTTCGTGGATGCAGCCTGACAACAGGCTACGGAGGCGCTGCGAGTGCCCCTTTCCTCGGCGTGACATTAGAAGCCAGAGTTGAAGAACGCTACAGTTGTTATGGTTGCTCAGGCCACTTCATCCTACCCGTTTGTGTCGAGCTGCCTCCGTGACCTGATGTCCGAAGGGACCGCGGGGACAGAGCTGTGGGTTTTTCACCATTGCTCTTTGTCAATTTGTACTGAATTTTTTTCATTTTTAGTCAATCATTTTCATCTAATAGTTAAATGTTACATATCTAGAGGTTATAAAGACAATTCCACCCTGTTGCCCGATGTGGGATCGACCATTTTTCTGTCACTATGTAAATCTGCAGTGGTGACCAACTTGAGCCAATCTTGACCTTCAAAGAGTCAAAGATTTCTAAATAGAAGGAAATCATCATTAGCAGTGTTGTATTAATATTATTGAACTCCTTCTGTCGCTGGATAAACTGTTCCATCAAAGACTTCCTTCTTCAATCTTACTCGATTTGTTTTTGAACGTAACATCTAGGCTGACTCACCTGCTAGAAGAATCTTGTCTCAACTTGTTACTGTTAATTGGATTTCTTTGTGCTTCAGATTTGCCACATTCACCTGCTACCATCCAGCCTGGTCTTGGCTCCGGTCGTCTCCTGCTGCTTCCACTCCTGGATCACTCAGCACTGTTCCTGTCTGCTCTATTCATCTCTATTCAGGGAAACCTGGATCTCCAAACCAAACCAATACTTTATTTTTCTCCAGTTAACTGCCAAGCATTTATTCTAACCTTAAAATAAACAGTTAAATATCATTTCTGCATCGAGGATCCAGATCTGTTCATTTGGAGTTGTAACACACTCAGTTACTTTTACACACGCATTGCTTGCTGTCCTCCATGCACGCGCAATCATAATCTCAGTAAAGAAATAATTTCAATTGGTAAGTCACCAAAATGGCACAAATGAATTGCCTTTAACAACCCCTGATGAATACAGAGAGCTTATTACCCCCTAGGACTGTGTGTTTTCCTTGTGTTGAGAAGAAGAACAAGAAGAAAAAAAAAAAAGAAGTCCCTGAAGGAATTTCCAACAAAAACAATATTGGCTAATGCAACAGTTGCTGAAATTTTTTGGTTTTGCGTTTAGAGCAAAGGTTTTTATGTTGTTTGCCTATGTTCAAGCTGTTTTACTTTCCCTCTTGGCAGTGGGAGGGGGGATGATGAAAAACCACTCAGACAGGAGATTCCAAAATGTCGGCACATTGCGGTGCCTTAGGCCAACTCTCTGAACACGATGGAACGATTATAAAAGTCTTTACCCCCCTGCTATCAGAAAATTATTTGCTCTGGTCTCAGAGAGGACTCACAGCACACAAGAAAGCAGCAGGTTGTGCCTGCACCCATGGACTTTTACAAAGTGTACCAAGGAAACTTTAGACTTTCACCTTTTAGCTTGACACAGTCAGAATTAAACCCAATTTAAATTCAGACTGAGACTTCGCCACCCTTTTTCTGCCTGGAGCATTCACACTTGCTGCTACAGATATAGACTTCCTTCCACGTTCTGCATCTGGCCTCTGTCTGTGTCTGAAAAAGAGACTGAGAATAGGCACACTTAGAAATCTCTGCTGAACAGCTGGCTGCTCAGGGAGGCATGTTACCCCCTGGATCACGGTTGAGCCAGGTTTTTTCTTTCTTTTTTTTCTCTTTTAAGGTAACCTAAGAATAGCATATTCTTCATCCTGGCAATGAATGATGTCCATTTTGGACTGATTGTGGTCCAATGTGACTGTTTGTATTATTTGGTCAACTGTACCGTGTGTGTAGTGTTTGCATGCATTTGAAAGATTACATTGTGTGCGCTCTGTGATTTTGTGCATTACATATGTATCCAAATGTGTGGCCATGCAGCCTTCGGTTCACTGCCCCCCACCCACCACAGCCTGAGTCACTTTGCATTAATTCTGCAGTGGGCCTGATAAAAACAAAGAACAGACCAGTTGGGGCCTAAAGATGGAGCCAAGTGAGCCACGCTGGATTGTGGGCCTTCAGTGCCAGGATGATGTCACCGTGTCTGCCTGTGTGCCCTGAAATTTCATGCTTAATGTGAACAAGAGCAGGGACATGACAACTAACCATTAATACAAGTTCATTATTATTGTCTCCTGAAATCTTCTCATTAATGCTTTTTCCTCTGGGACGCAATTACACAAAGTATCTGTATGCCTTTCCTAGAGTCGCGCTTTAAAGCATTGCAACACTGTCAATATAATTTCTATGCGTTATGATGGGGGCAAAAAGCAACGACTCAATTAGCATAGTTGTTACAGTTAATATTATTTCATTATTTTGGGTCCTTCTCCTTGTTTATAATTTTTTAAACAAAGATGATAAACTTACATTCTAAATTTTGGGAATTTTCTTCATCACACGATTGTATGCTGAACTTTTGTACCGTAAAAGGTGGTGGTGGTGATATGGGTATTAATAATTGGTATTTTTTGTTATTTTCCGAGATACGTTAGTTTAAATTAGTTTGATCTATCTGCAAAGTAATCTTCAGATTCAACAGTAATAAAAAAAATATTTTGTAGGAGACCCAGTCAGGTTATTGCACTGATTTGACAAAAGATCAGTAAACTTTACAAGAGTCCGACTCAGCATATGCAGACAGCATATGTCTGCCTTTGTCTGCTTTAAATTTAGACCAGACCTGAAACCTTTAAAACTAACAAAGACCTCATCTTATTTTGTTGGAGAGACCTTTTGCACCAACCAGCACACGTTTAGAAATGTATAAAAATACTAAATTCTCAGTATGAAAATAGTCTTTTGCCACCAAACAAAAAGCAAAAACTGTAGCCGTCTGACAGTTGTTTCTTTAAAACAGTGGTATATTTAAATTAAGCAGCTAACGTTACAAATGTGTTTTAGTTTCAAGTGAGTGTGCACCAAGAAAAAAATATCACAGACTCAGAATTTACAGAGGACAGCTTCAAGTGTAAGAAAATACAGTGATAAATATAGTCTATTCATTTGTGTAAATTCACACTGTTCCCATTAATCATGGATTGTCAAATACATTCTGTCATCCGTCTTCATTGTACAGGTCATTGACATACAATCATAACATATTCTCTAAATATTCCTTCCTCTTCTGCACTTTCTTTCTTTTTTTTTTTTTTTGAGGGTGTCCCATCCAATTTAAAACAGATCCATGACTGCACTGGTGGTTTGGACTTAAAGATGAAGAGGTGATGGACAGTAAGTCAACATCAACCCAGTGGTGTCTGCATTCTTTAACTCGTTCCTTAGCTTGAACATTTTTCTTTTCGAATCTATGAAATAAATGAATGTGTCTAATTTGAAAACTTTCATTGTGTTCATTTCAACATTGAGTGACTGAGCCAGTTTTGGCTCTCCAGGCACCATCACTGCTGTGACCATCACTCCTATAACTGTGTTGGTCAGGTCTAAGGACGCAAGTCAGTGATTCTCAACCTTTGTGAGTCATGAGCCCCAAAAATAATGAGGTTGGTGCCAAATATTTGTGGAATTTGGAATTTTTTCTGCACTGCAGAGCTCAACCAGCCAGAGGATGTTTGTGCTCCAAAACAGTCAAATAGGTCTGGCTGAACGAGGGCGCGTGCATGTAGGTGTGGCGCTGTCCGTACTACTGAAATGGATCACAGGACAGTTTACTTCTTAGCCCGTTCACTTACTGGAAGCCATAACTTGGAAGTTTCTATGCACCTCATTTTGCTGATGTTGAGTTATAACGGTGAATGCTCTGAATAATAAACGTAAATAAATGTTTCTTTATTTGTGATTATAGTTTAGTTGATGCTTAACTGATGTTATTTTCTTTTTAATAGTTTTATTTTTCTCCACAACCATCTGAGTACTCGTGTAAATGACCTCACAACCTGCTCCCAAAGATGTTGGGACCCCCGGTTTGTGAAGCAGCGCTCTAAGCTATCACCTTCATATTTTAGTGTCTCACAGTAAATCCAAGAAATTGCACGCAGAAACCCTTCAAACAAAATGATAGTTGTTGAGTTTAAGTCAGTGTAAGTCTGTGTTAAGAGCAGGTCATACCACTGAGCTGTAGTAGCAGGCACTGTGGAACTAATCACTTGGTAAATTGCATCTACACCTCCAATCTGTCTTCGCCTGCTTCTAATCACATCTGCATCTTTGACCATATCTTGGACCCAACTCTTTAAGCCCTCACATTTTGCTCTGTTAGGACAAAAGTACCTTGGCTGCATAGAGCAGTATCCCACTCAGACCAGCAGTTGCAGCAATAGCAATGACCCTCACTAAAAGGAAGTCCATGGAGTCCTCCAGCTTCGTGTGCAGGCGCAGGACCTGCCGGTGGGTGTCCTCTCGGGTGCCTGAGTTCTCGATAACATGATTAGCCAGGCCGCGCTTTTCATTGAGCGGCATCTGTGCAGCCACGCGCTGCTCAGCCTGCTCCTGGGTCAGGCCGTCCCTCTGCATCAGGCGCGATAGCTGAGTGGCAGGGTCACTGAAAAGGAACAGACAATGGAGGTTATTTATGGTGGAGCCAGGGCGCCTTGTTAAAAATTCCAGGGGCAGTGAGTCATTCATATATGGCAGAGAGCTGAAGAGAGGTAACCAATAAAAAAACTGGCCTTCATGGCCAGTGTCAATCAAAACCAAACTGCCAAATATATAATGGCTTAAAATTTGAAATACGTAAACAAGCCGTCTAAAAGTAAAGCTCCGAAGTGATCGGGGAAATGGAGGGAAGCGAGCAGCGATCTTACCAATAAACCACTACGGTGTGGTTCAGAAACTGAGTGAGACGTCTGGTTTCGAAGAGAAGAGGCACATCCAGCACCACATAGCGATACCCTGGAGAAGTGCAAGAAGAGGGAGCATTGTGAACCAAATTGATTAGTGTCAACACATTTATAATCCAACACTGTGAGAATAGACAGAAACATTATTCATTTTGAGGCATCTTCTAGATTTGTTAAAGAGTGTGTGAGTAGGAGTTGTATTTTCCTCTTTTTGTTACAGTGTGGAAAGTTTACATGGAAAGTGCAGCACTTTTCACGATTTCTTGCTTTCACTTTCTACCTTGGTAGTATTCCCAGTACTTTGCTTTTTTTTTCCTCAGATAGCAACTCAAAATGTGAAAAATAATACCCTCAAACCAAATGTCCGTCCTTCCACTGCAAAACAGACTTGACCTGCTTTCATTAAATTATCTTTCTCCTGTTAACTTCTAACTGAGCCAAACCCAATTCCTCCTTCACCTCTGAGAAAGTAGAATAGGATCTCTTTGAGCATTGCTTTATGAATCTCTGGATGGGTGATGGAGTTCAAAAGCTTCCTCTTTTCTTCACTGGCAAAGATGAGCTGACCCAACTTCTGCCTATCGATCTCCCCGTTCTCAAGAAGAATATCTCGCCCAAAGTGGTAGACGATGCGCAAGTAGGCAGGTGTGTGTGGCTCCACAACTGTTTTCGGAAAAAGGCAGTGATATTGGTATCATTGCATCCTGGCTTTAACTGAACAAATAATGTGTTTGATTTAAATAATTGAAATACATGTCTTTTAAAATAAGATTTGAACAAAATGAGTTAGTATAAGATTTAAAAAATGACAATCCAGCAAAAAAAATTAAAATAAAAAAATAAAACATTCAAGGAAATTTTAACAGATGCATCAACCATCAATGTTATTAAATCATCAGCCTAATGTCTTATAAAGGCTCCTATATGTGGCTAGGCTTTTTGCACAGTGTTCTGTGACCTTTACTCTTCACTACAGAAGTAAAACATCATCCCTGCAGTCAGCATAGACAGCTTTCATGACTCACGTACTCTGTCCAAGGCTTTGTCTTAATGAACCTCCTAGAGGCCTAGCCTCATTATGTGCATTTCAACATTTAACTACAATAACAATAATGATAAATGTTATCATTGCACAACCACCGTTTGCACATTTGGATGATTCACAACATCCATATGATATTTTATCTAAGAGTTGCCTCCTGGAGGGGGCGTTCAGCTTTTGATTGGTATTTAAACTGAGTGTGTAATTGACCGTGTGAATCTCAATAATGGTTATTGGTGAAGATGTTCACCTACCTTTCCTGGCCACAACATCTGCATCAATGATCGGGCACCCGAGCTCCCGCAGCATTGATGACACTGTGCTTTTCCCTGAGGAAATACCTCCTGTCAGCCCCACCAAGAACATCTGAAAGCAAAGGTAAAGAAAAACAAATCAAAGTATATCTATTTACGTGAGTGAAATTACAAATTTGTTGTTTACAGTGACTCAGATTCCAAATTATAAAGATATTAATGTCATAGTGGAAATACAAAACCTGGTTAACTTAGGGATATTTTGAAATAACTGCAATGTATTTTTTTGTTCAAAGTTTATGGCACATTTAATTCATTTGTAAAATAAACAAATGAAAATAAACAGTGTGTGAGGGTGAGGAGATCTATTAATATTATACTAACAATGGGTTCATACATTTATGAGGTATTTCCAGTGATGGCGGTTGCACCTTGATCTTTTACTTGACTAAAATAAATGAAGTAATGGTAATGTAAAGACCACACTTGGTACAATTTAAACAGAGAAAATATGCATTAATCACTTCATATGAGTTCTTCGATGGCCCATTTCAGAATATATATCATTTTCTTTTAACTCAGAGCTAATGTGTTAATATTTTATATTTTTCTATCATATCTATACCAAAACATCATTATTTTTTGGTTGGTAATATTTTCTATTAACTATCAAAATATGCCAGTGACCAGATTATTGTGATGGAGTAAAAATGTATAATTATAGCAGTATAATGCAGCAAAAATGGAGAAAGTGTCCAAGTAAAGTTTGTGTACCTGAAAACTCAGGTAAGTACTGTACTTCATTAAAACTACTGATTTACTTTCCACAAAAGTATGTTTACATAATAAACAGCACGGTTACATTCAGACTGATACCGGAAGGACACTCAGCTCAAATAATTTGTGGTCGCCAGTACACATCAGGGTAAACATGGAAAAGCTTGCAAGCTAAGAGTTGTTTTGTTACTTTTGTTAAACTACATTCGTGTTTCGTCTCCTTTTCTTTACCTTACAGACGTGAGCGTGTCCTTAAATCTGTGAAAGTCCCGGGACAATCCGTGCGGAGCCTCACACCTGCAGTAAACAAGCAGGATTGCTAACAAGCTAACGTCAGCTGCTCAGGTCAAAACGACCACAAACATACAAACACACAAAACTGCGGCCATTTTCCACTCCGTCTCCGCAAATGTTCAGTGAGATGCAAATATCACACGCAGTCTTGTCTCTAAACTGCTGTTTGTGTCTACAACTCGTGCTAAGCTGATAGCTTGTGACTTAGCTTCTTAGTTTGACAAGCGCCACCTGAAAATCCATCCCAGAAGTCGTTATAGTAACGTTAGTTCCGGCCAGCTAATCTTAGTTCCTGTCAAACTTAAAGTAGAATAACTCATCAACAGCAACTGTGTCCCCAAAAAATATTTATTTTACATGAAGACATTTTTGCATGAAAAAAATTGAATATTCAATTTCCGATGAAATAAAAAAAATGTAAATGCATTGTTCTGTGTCCTTACTACAAAGTAAACTTGGGTATGTCCTTTCTCCAGCGGGATAATATTAATCCTCCGTTTTCTGATCTGTACTTTGCTTTGATGATGGCATCCCTGAGGAGAGTGGGAGACTGGGGGAAGTGTGCAAATGTTTGGACCTTTTTCCTCTGTGCACCATTTCACCCCCGTTCTCCCCTTCCTCCCACTCCAGTCTGCCTCTTTTCACAAAGTGGTCTATCCTCGACTCCAGACTCTCACAGCACGGACGCTCAAGCAGTGGCCGGTAGTTTCTCTGCCTGCTACCTTCTACTAGCCAGCAATGGTTGGAGGAAACTCCACCTGTGGATATAGAGCATTAGTTTTTCCATGATTAAATTATTTATTTTGTCTATAAAATGTAAAAAAAAAAATTAAAATCCATTATAATTTTCACAGCATAAGGAAATGTATTCAGAGTCTACAACCCAAACATGTACAGTTCATATGTGGCAAAGCAACAAATCCTCCCATTGGAGAAGGTGGAACTAGCAACTGTTTTTGGCTGTGAAATCACTAAAAGTGATTATCAAAATACAAATTTGGGCGTGACAAAATAAGTCTGTGACAGACATTTTTTGATATACACTGACCTCACCTACATAATAAATCTCACCTGTGGCCTCTAAACCCTTGATCATCCCATGGAGGACGCAAGTCTTGACTGCACTCTGGGTCCAGTGCTGTTGCAGTGCAGACAGGACATAATTCATCTCCTCAGTGTCCTGTTTCCAGCTCAAACCTTCAAAGTGGCAGTCATACAGCACCAGAGGGTAGTCTACTGCCATGCTAACAAAAAGAAACTAAATGTTTAGGATAGAATCAAACTGATTTAGTTTATTATCATTGGTATTTATGATTTAATTCTCACAACAAATTCTTTATTCATATATGAACAGAACTCATATTGGGGGGGGGCTTTGCCAATAGGAGTCATTATACCTGTATTGGGGCTTCCTAGGGTTACTCTGAACATCCAGGAGCTGATTAATTATATCTGGGGCTTCAAGTTTCTGCCCTATCAGGAGAAGCACTGCCATCATGCATCGTACCTGTGGTGTAAGACAACAGACTGGAAAGGTCACTAATCAAATCGCTCAAAAGTTGAAAGAAATTAGCTCCACAAGACATTGTTTCTGAATTGCAAACGTCTAAACAGTATCGCTGTTACTTATACTTCACAATAAAATCAGTTTTATTACAAAAAAGCCTAATGTATACATGATTTATTATACAAACATGTTTCTTAATACCTGATGGTATAGGAAAGCCAATCCTTTGATCTCAAATACGAAGACGTCATATGGATCTGTGCTGGAGGCGTGCTGAGTCTGCAGAGGCTTGACTGACGCTGACAAGATGGTCCTCTCAAACTGCAGCACCCCATTTCCCACATCCATTTTGCACAGGTTGCGAAAGTCATGAGTGCCCTCATATCTGTTGAATGCCAAGAGGTTTCAAATCAGTAGTGTGGCTTCCAGGGTAACATCAGTGATTGTGATATTGCATCTTTACCCACCTTTTTGCAGCATCTGCCATCAATGCTACATCCAAAGATCCTCGGGGGAAGTAGTATCGGTATGTACGGGACTGACAATCAAAGCGTGCACTGAAACCCTCTGCTACTGGCGCCCAGTCTAAGATCCTAATGTCCTGGGGTAGGACTCTGTTCAGCATCTTCACATAGGGAACCTCAGCAGCAGCAGTTTTATTCTTGCTACTTATGTCAACATTTTCAGGAATGGTGATGCCCAGACCTCCACAAAACTGTGTGGAGCGCAAATCAATAGTAATGACCTGTGGAAAAACAAAATCATGGCAGACATTACCTACATGTGTAGCTGAATCACTCATGTCACATTGCTTATTTTGGACCGTAAAAATGCAATTTTTCATCTCAGTGAACTCACTTGAGAAAAAGCACTGACTCCTTTATCGGTGCGGCCACATCGGTGATAGTTGGAGCTCTGTCGGTCCTGGATTAGTCGGGTCTTCAGCAAAGCCTCAAAGAGTCTGGCCTCCACGGTGTTGTCTGTGTTCTCCTGAACCGCAAAGCCCTGGTAGGCCCACCCCAGGTAGGCAAGCCGTAGAGCCACATGGCGCCGAGGGTGGGCAGAGAAGTCAAAAGGACGCTCCTTGTTGGCTTTCTTACCCTTTTTGCTGCTGTTACCACCAGGTTTACAACCTGTGGTTTCAGTAACAGATGGACTGGACGTCAGCGCCTCGTTTTCTGCAGCTCCGCTGCTTTCCCTCAGATGGGACCGGAGCTTCTCCAGCTCTGCCTCCAGATCCTTTATCCGCTGGACTAAAGCCTCTGACATGCTGCCTGATAAATAAGAGACTATTTACAGAAGATGACTTAGATATTTCTAAATATGATTAGTTCTTCTGTGATATTAAACATTCACTTGTCTAGCTCCATATTTTAGCCTTTTAACAAATTGTGAGGTAAAATATCTCTGACTTTGACTGGACAGCTGTCCTGAACACAGATATTTGGATCCAGCTCATAGCTTCCTGTTTGCTAACTAGCTAGGCACTAACGTTAAACACTAACTTATCTACGACGAAGGATTTGACTTTCAGTTTTAAACAATATATAAGACAAAACCGAGTCTTCACCTGTTATGTGTGTTTCAGTGTTATCCCAAAAACTCAGCTTTTCAGCCACTTTTCGAGGTTCCTCCGCTCACACGCGTCTTTTCATGTTGCAGATTTGCTACAGTCGGACATAATTAGAGGCCGGACAAACTTCCTGCAAAGGGCTGCCGGGAAATGTAGTTCACACGACAGGATTAGCTCCGAGTTTGTCAACATGTGTTTAATGGCCTTTGACGTCTAGGACCTCGTCCAGTGTGTAAAAACAGAAGAGTGTTGTTTAAGAATAACTTAAACACAAAGCGAATTTTTAAAATCTCAATTGTTCAACTATTTTATTCAAAATTTATCACATTGGCCAACATACAGTAGCAGGGAAAAGTATCCTATTTAAAATTCAACTCCACACTTCTTATACAGGCAATGGTTGGTGAGTTTTTACACTGTCTGCATAGACCAGTAGCATTTTACTTCATGCTGCTGCTACAGATCACATCCAGAATGTAAGAGCATCACACATTTCAATAATCTTAACAAACCCTTGAGCTGAGAAATGATTTGTCTTCAGTGAAGCAAATTTGTGGAGCTTTCAAAGGAAGATGCCTATTGCTGCAAAGAGGTTTGGAGTCACAGATGTTTATTTTCATAAGTTCTTAGGTCAGAGCATGACCAGTAAAACATGCAGATTGAACCATACAACCACCTCGACACCATGTTTCATGTATTTATGCAACATTATCACTGTAACCATTCATTTTACTATTTTATCTTTTATTTTATTCTATTTTATTGCAGTGGACAATAATAAACAAGCCCAATTCCATTTCTCAAAAGCAAAGCCAAATAAAATATTTAAATTTGAGAAAAAAAACCAAACAAACCCACAAACATCCAATTAAAAAACAAAAGAAAACTATAACTTATTTTGGAAGACAAATGTGCTTTGGTATGATGGCAGCTCAGTCGATGTTTTCGTAGCTCTTCCGTTTGATGTCTAGACACAAGCACACCCCAAGGATCACTCCGAAAAACTGTATCAGGAAAAAGGTTGGAAGTTACTGGCAGCAAATGACCCAACAGACGGGTCAGATGGGTTCTTTTCTCTCTGTGTAAAGTGTAATTAATTCTGGATTTCACTTCTTGAGGCAAACCTGGTGAGACAAGCTTTATTATCAGTCATGTCAACTTCCCCTTACTTTCCTCTCCAATATCTGTATATCTGTTGTTGAAATCCTTCACACATTGTTGGAGTTAACATATAAATCACCTGTTTAAATTGATTAGTAAATAATTTGAAGAACTATGTGTGGCCCTCGTTTTTCTAGATATGCATTTATGGCATCACTGAATCAGATATTTGCATATGCAAAACAAATGCATCAATATTATGTCCAACAAGAAAGAGCTTACCTCTGTGACTCCTAGAGCAATACAGACACCCCCAACCCACACTAGGTTTTTCAACAGGAAAAGCTTGATAGCCCAAATACAACCCTGGGGAGGAGCACACATATGAGATACTATGTCATTTGATCATCAAATAATGAGTTGAAATGACCGTGAGCTTGAAACGGCTGTTCCCCACAGACCTTTTTGTGTGCGTGGCTTATGTCCTGCCCACAACCATCAGTCTTTACCAGGCAGCAGGAGTCTGGCACGGCATCAGGGTTTTCCCAGCCCACACTCCCGGACCAATCGGTGAAGCTGTCTGCACCACAGCACTTGAACTGTGACGCACAACATACAAGGCTTGTACCAAATCTCTGATGTATTTGTGTATTTGAGTCTATTTTTGATTTTAAATTGAAAATTTCTCAGGGAGGCAACAGGGGTGCCCCAAAGTCATTTATTATTATCTTTTTTTTTTTTTTTTTTTTTTTTTTTTGAGATAAATAAGTTTTAAATCAAATTTTGAATTTTCTTGCTGGTTGGCATTAAACATTTCATGATTATAAGATTGGATTGCATAAGACTGCAGCATTGTCTTTTTACTACTCTCTATGTTATATTAGAATTGCCAACCAGGGAAAGTGGCCAGCTTCCCTGAGGCCCCACACCTTACAGAGGCCTGAGGGCATCAGGTTCACCTTGTGGCAATATACTGTAAAATTTCTGCAACCTTACAGCAATAGGAAGAGGGATTAAACTGTTAAATATTTATTTTGTGACTTTAATATTCAAGTTCATATTGCAGTTACATGGTAACTGAAACAGGAGCTCATTAGGGGCCAACACATTTTTCTGTGTGTTGCACTTTCTCTCAAGTCTATCGAGCATCTTTACGGACAAACATGAAGCTCTGTGTATCACCTTTTCCTGAACTCTGTCAATGGCGTATCGCTTCCCTGGGCTGTAGTCATGGATCACAGCGCGTGCTTTGCCATTAATACCACTATTCATCTCCAGGAGGGCAGTCTACAGAGAAATGATCATTAAAATGTTACAGTGATTAGCAGTACTAACTTTACTTTAGGGCTTTTTATTCTTTAAGAAACACAAAGGTTAGTCATAGTCTTCTCTCAGTGTCTCACCCTGCTGCGGAATATGTAAAAGGCAGCGCCCGTCAGAACCTCCAAAAGGATGATCACTATCAGGATGCAGATGAACTAGTTAATGGAAAAACAGAGTGAGCACAGCAAAAGTTCAGTCTCACCTTCCTTAAATAAAACTTTCTGTAATCTTCTGATGTGTCATGTTAATGTCAGACCTAATAATGTCCCAAAGACATGTTCTTAATAACATCTATGAGGAGACAATCTCAAACCCATTACGGTACTTACACAAGCCACCATGGAGGAATTATCAATGAATGCCCCAACGTGGCCCATGAGGGAGACGACGGCGATAGTGACACCCACTGCAATGAGGACGATGGCAATTTTAGACAGGTCACTGCCTGCAAAAGCGCCTATTTGTATGTAAGTGGTGTATTGTAGTGCACCAATAGTGATGAGGGCAATCCCAGATGCCTGAAAGACAAATTTAACAACTGGACATGAATTTATATCACAACGTTAAACCCAATGAAGACAGCTCCACTGCTGAGTCGCCTCGGATACTTTTTATGACTTCGATATGTGCATAAGAGATAAACACCTTCATTCTACTGAACTGGCACATATTGTTCACTGAACCAGACACAGGACTCATTATTCTAAAAAGCTTTTAAAATATTTTCTCTAAATAAAAAATGGAATCTCCTGGTGAGTTGTATTTTTTACTTTACATCACTTTCCAAATGGAAATTTTCCAATGTGAGTGTGAAGGATTAGAGTGGCAGCAGGTACTTCTTCAAAAGCAGTAATAAGACCACCACACATTTCCTTGACAGTGAAATAGATTTTGCCTTATAATATCACCTATCAGCATTTACAACATTTCATTTATAAATTAAATTGCTCACATTACTTACCAAGAAAAGTACATTGAAGAAAATGAAATGGCATTTAATGCTACAAATGCCCATGGTTAGGGTTTGATGCAGTCCAATTCCTCTCAAAGAAGTTTACAATCAATTCAATGAAAAGCTTTGATCAAAGAGACAATTGCAAACTGTCCGAAGTCAGTGTAACAAAGGTGAGCACCCAAAGCTCATTCAGTGTCACACGAACTTATGAAAATGAGCAGGTAGACCGATGAGAGTTTATCTCACAAAAGCATCATCTCCCTTTTAGATGATTTGAATACTGGCATCACTGGAGTGCAAAACGTGACAAAATATAATACTCCAGATACCAAGTAGTAACCTCCTTGTTTGGGAATATAATGTCAATACTGAAAATGAATGTATATTTCTGGCATTCATGTTAAATCCACTTGCAGCAGTTTGAATGCTGAAGATAAAGTTTGGCGACCTCGAACAAAACATATAGATACATGAATACATAAATAAAGTACTACAAATAGATAAAGAAAAATGAAATATACATTTGTTGTCACAAAATTGTGTTAGAGGAACTTGTGTTTGTGTTACACAGTTCGAAATCTGAATGACTTCCTAAAAGGTTTGTTGTTCTCCACCTTTACTCTCTATGCTATTATTTTGAAAAACGATTGAAACGATTTAAATAAATAATTTAAATGAATAATTCATTTGAGTGTATCTGCATCCTTTTTAGATGAACTATACTTTTACAGATATGCTTTCATTAAGACATTTTAAGTTTAACTCACTCATTGCCTGTATTCGTTAACCTTTTATGGTTACAGGGACACATCAAGTTGACTATACACATAAAAGCTACACTTTCATTTCTCCCATCTTAAGGTGATGTGCTGTGTATACTTGTAGCTGTCTGACTACTTGCATCTGAACTTGCTCAAGGCCTTCCCCCAACCTTTTGAAGGCCAAGCTCTTTTCCAGGACTTGTCTGCCAATGTATGGCTCTGATCAGATGCAGGAAACCTTCTCCAACTCCTCTGGCTGAAAAAAGACCATCACAGTAACTTCAGGGTGAGCGGCTGAGAGGATCCCTTTGACATACTGCCTGAGCTGAGTGTCTTCATCTCTTTCCATTTCTGTCCTTTTTATGCCTCCATCTCTTGTGGTTATCTTCTCCCTGTTTTCTGCTCTCTCAGAGCATCAGGCTGTGGAGGACCATGCTACTTTTTCATTTCAATCATCAGCCTCTGCTCTTTACTCCTGTTCTCAGTAAGTAATGAATCACAGCAGGCTCTTAGCAGGAACGCCGATGACAAAACGGCAACGACAAAATTAGTGGACTGAGTCACAAAGTTTTCCCCAAAGAGAGGACACAGAGTTGGGTTGCTTGTTTTCCAAATACTTTATCTGTGACAGAACAGGTCACCGAACTGTAGGTTTTGTCTTTCTTCTGCTCATCACTGACTCCCTGAGCCTTATCTGCCTCATCTTATTTGCCTGCAAAGAAATTCCGACTGAAATGATAAAGAAGAATATGCAAAAGTACTGCAGCTGAGTCTTAACAATGAAATCTACTATATATATTTTTTTATTTATATTATTTCCAAGCTCTATTTGAAGACTTAAGTGGTCTTGACCATATTTGACCATCTCTAATACAGGCACATATACCAGTAAACAGATTTTTATCATGTCAGCACTGTTAGGTACATAACCACAGGAGGGCCCCATTCGACACTTTTTAAACTACACACTCACCTCAGTCCCTTCTCTAAGAAATCTGAATGACGAAGATATGAATTCTCCATATGTGGAATTTCAAATAGTTTGTGGGAATAGGAAGCAAAACACTAGACACAGAGAATGTCTTTGAAGGACTTCATGGGAACCGGAAGTGAAATGATTACCATAGTTAGGCTGTTATGTCACAGACAGAAAACATTGTGCTCCCCCCATCATGCTTTTCCTGTTTTGAATTCCATTTAAAATGCACAAGAAAAAGAAACGACCTTGAATCCTTTCCATCTGATAAGGATAATTTTCTTGGTGAAGCCAGCAGTGAAGCTGTGCTATTAGACTATGAAGAATAAATCTATTTATACAATAATGACACTATATAGTGTTGAAAATATCCATACAGGGCAAACAAATGTGCCACTCAGTGCCCTTAAGCGTATTCTTGTTTGTTTTTTGTTTTTTTTTACCTTATATGGCTGTTTCAAAGGAATGCACCAAAGCCCATAACAGCACCGATGGGCGATGTTAGGGGCTTCCATCCATCCATCCTTTTATTAATTAGCTTTACACATTTCAAAACTGATAACCAATTCAAGAGCACAAACAATGAAATCCAAAGAACATATATTGGATCAAAAGAACAGATATTTGGATCAAATTTAAAAATGTAAATGTTTTACAACTCAACACAATTTGGCGAATAATGTTAACTTATTAACTTTGACTCTGTTTCTCTCCTTCTCCTAATGCTTCCAATCAGTCGCTTTATCATCCATTGCACCACAACTGAGTAAACTGTTAACTAATAGATAGCTGAAGTTGTGTTTGTGTGTGTTTCACTGATCGTATTTCTTTATATCAGAGATCTTGGAAGTGGGAAGCCTGAGTCTGTCAGTAAACAGTTAATCTTTCGTCAATGTCAGGCCCATCAATCAACATGCTTTTAGGCCCACAGGACATGTTTGAAGTCGAAAGTAAATTGTGTGCCTCCCACCACATGGTTTCATTTATACATACCAAGTCCTGGAATGGTTTCCTTCCACTGACCACCAAGTGAAATGTGTCCATTTAAAACCAAAACAGAGGAAGCATTTGGTGTTTGACTTTACAACTAATCAGTGATAAATATATCAGTTATTTAACGTTAATCCCCTATTGCCATGTAATAGTTTATACCAAAGCCACATATTTCAATAATATATGCTCAGAGTTCAAGAAAGGATAATTTTGCAAAGGCTAATAAGGAAATGAAATATAATATGTGATTGGTGGATTTTTCTATTGATCGTGATTGTTAATGAGAATTTACTAAAAAAAATTACAAAAATGTGAAACAACATCTTGTGAGTAAAATTCGAATCAAGTCACTAAAGGCCTGGTCAGTGAAACTGCTTCCAGTTCATCTGTAGCTCACAATTACACAAAGAAAAGGTAAATGAAAGCACACAGACACACCCAACCAGCAGCTATATCCATTTCCATATCAATAGGCAGACCAGTGTTTTGTCTACCACTGGAGCTCACTGTTTGTTGTCACATGGTCTTAGCGCTCCCCTTTCATTCAAAGCTAACTCTGCCCTGGAAGTCCACAGTTTTCAACAGCCGTTTCACTGACCTCTCTACATGTTGTCTGTCACCCAGCAGAGCCGGCGCGCTCAGAAAAGCTGCCCTACTGGCTCTCCTTGATTCCTGCGGTGACTCTGGCAGTCTGCTGGGTGTTTACAGGGAATACAATAAAATGCAACAAGAAGCTGACAACCGTAGGAAGGAGAAAAAGAGATAAAGTGTCTTTATGAAGAGTGGCTTCAGGTAATATCTGGTTTTATACTTTCCTACTGTGTTTTTGCCACAACCCATACTATTGCTCTCAGTTTCTCTTCAGCATGGCTGTTTTTGTGTGTGTGTGTGTGTTGGTGTGTCTCCCACACATTTCCATGTATCGCTCAGTATCTCTTTTGTTTTCTATCCCATGTGTGTGTGTGTCTCTGCTCAGTCCTGGGGGGCAGCGGGGGCAGGACATACACTTTTTAAATTAGCCTCCTGTTGATATGGCTGTTTCCTGTGTACTGTTGGGCTGAGGGTGGGAAGTGATTTCAGAGGCTCCTCCCGTACGCATCTCAAAAGATGGATAGAAAGAGAGATAGCCAGAGTCTGCATCACACCAGCTTCACACCATACATACCTACTGAGTCAAGCAAACCACAGCTTCAAACTGACTGTATACATGGAGGAGAACCAATATTTAAATACGCCCAACTACAACCAAGAGAGAAGAGGCCTGAGTGAATAACAACTTTTGTCTGCTCATCATTTCTACTCAAGGATGGACAAAGATGGTAAGAAGTCAAAGACCTTTGTGTCAACTTTCCATTTGGCTCTCAAGCCACAAGCCAGACCGCTCTGTGTGGGGAAGAAAGAAAAACAGAATGGACTGGATACCGCCAACATGATACCATCAGGAAACAGCACACTGGGAGTTCTGCCTGCAAAAGGTAAACACTTGGAAAAGTAAATTTACAGACTAACTTTACTTATTTTCTGAATGTCACAGTTTTAATTCTTGATGTTAATGCACTGGGGACATTGTTTATATTTGCAAGTTAACTGAAACAAATGCACAATATTTGCCACAGTCACAGTCTGTCCAGAACCCCGGCCAACTACACCCCCCACAGTTTTAACTTGAGGGTTATTTGAGCTTGTTTGTTTGTTGAACCCTGCACAAAAGGCCATTGCAAAGCTAAACCAGCAATACTGGAATCTGTTGGATTGCATATGAATGATGATGCTAGCTCCCCAGGGCTTAATTCACGATTTGTCAAAATAATAAACAGCGATACAGCTTTATAAATAAAATTTAATGAAATGTGCTGTTTTTTGTAGTTATTGTGATAATGCAATGGTCAGAGTTTCCTTGGAATTGTAATCTTAGTGTTTCAGAGTGACAGGTGACAGAGTGCCTCCCCCTCATTTCCCCAAATGTAAAAACACACAGTAATGACATTCCACTATTCACTGATGGCCACTGATATACACATGTGTTGGGCAGATATTGTAAACACATACTTCCCTCTTTGTACTTACAGCCTCCTTCCCACAGGCAATTTATAAATGCAAACATTATACTGATCTGCCTTGAGGCAGCATTTGCAAATAACACCTGTCTATGGTTAGATCAGCTCAGGTCTATCATAAAAAGCCCCTACGAATTTGTATTTGCACTGTGTTATATAACGTCCTTTCATTGAAACATGAGCTCCAGATTTTTGTTTTGGATAAGATGGCCAATGCTGGCAGGTCAGTCACTGTATACAGTTTGCAATCCATTGCCATATGTCTGAAAACAAAATCCTTTATCGTTGACTGTTATTCTTTAATAAGATGCCAGACAGACCCTAACAACCACTACAGAACTGTACAGTCTGTGAAGGAAGTGATGCTACTTTTCGAGGTGTTATCACAGGAAGCTTGCCTCTGGGCCTTTCCTGGTTACACAATGGTGAATGACTGAGTGTCATACCCCAAATATGAAAAACTCTTATGTAGGGGTCCAGACATCATCATCTTAAAAGAGCTCAAAGTTGATCAACTAAGGAGAAGATTTGTGTTTTGTCTTTTGTTGTCTTGTCATGTAGGCAAGTTGGTGCATTCAAAAAATACTTCCTTCAAAAACAGTGTTGCTGTCCTGGATCTCGTTGAGTGTTCACAGGAAAATGCTGGTATATACACCTGCACAGCTGAAAACACTCACGGCAAAGAGTCAAGCTGTGCTCCATTACATGTCACAGGTAAAGCAGCAGTCTTGTTAGAAATCCCTTCTAAACTCCACATCACCTTAAATGAAGCACATTGAATTGATATGTGTGCAGTAATCCTGTTTCAATGTTTTGGAACAGCAACAAAGGAAATCCCCAGAACACAAAGGCAACTCAGACAAGAAAGAGACAAAGGTAGATTAATAACAGTTGTTGAGCTTTGTAAAAAAAAAATCTTTCTTTTCTCCAACAACCACAAATATTCCTTTCTCTTTGCTTTTGTTCTTACTTTGAATACTTCTGTAGAAATATTGCAAATTAATAGTAAATGTGCTGCTGATACAGGGCAGGGCAGCAGCTACAAACATGTATAGTAACAGGTGAGTCTGTGTGTGATATGTTTAGTTTTATATTTGAAATGTTAGTCTTCCTGTTTCAGTCCACCCACACAAATCTTTTTGGTTAGTGACCAAACTGCCTATTAAAAGTGCAGCACACCGGAAGCCTGTTGATTGTAGTGTTTCCTGGTGCAACCAAACACGACTGCTCAAATGTGATTGGTCAGACACTTCTATAATCCCCCTATCATAGCACACACCTGTAAGTCCACCTTCTTCTTCATTGTCATAGATATCAGAGCAGTCAACCTTCAAGCAAAAGTCTCCACCAGTAAGGGTGAGTAGAGGGAAAAGCACCAAGTTAGTTGCTGAATTAAGTCAAAGTTGTCTGCTTTTTTGTCAGGTTTTATTGATTTCAAGAACTTTTGTCAAGGTAAACTTTTTTTTTTTTCCCCTAGGGCCTCCTGTGGAGTTTCTGGCCCCACCTGAGCAGGTGGACGTTCGTGTAGGAAAGCAGGCCCGGCTGCACTGTGAGTTCAGGAGCAGCTGTACCCCTGTAGCCTGCTGCTGGATTTACAACAGAGACAAAGTAAGAACACTGCAGCTCCAGGGGTTTTTAGTATTGATCAGTGTGTTTATATTGGGGCTTGGGAACCATCTGTTTGCCACCTGGTTCCTATTCAGGTGGTGAAAGCGGGGCCAAGGGTTTCTGTCAGCAGCAGTAAGACCCAAAGCAGCGTGGAGATCTCTCAGGCCTGTGCAGAGGACACAGGCTCGTACACCGTCATAGTACGAAACCAAAAAGGCTCTGCCCAGCACACAGTCTACCTTGGTGTCATTGGTAAGTCTCAAATGTATTTGATAGTTCTATATTTCTAGTTGAGTCTTCCCAATATGATTTGAGTTGATAGAGCGCCATTGTTTGTAGTTCCCTACATGCATCCTTAATTACTGGAAATGTTTATCAATATTTCTTGTTTCATGGATATAAAAGGAACACTATAAATATACATTACTAACTTAAACAATTAGCAATAAATAATAATTAAGATAAAAAAAAATAGAGTAAATGTTGAATTTTATTTCATGTCAGTTAAGCATTTTGCTCATTCCCTCAGACCGACCTGACCCACCAGCCTCCCCACCTGTCATCTCAAAGCTGTCCACTCAGTCCCTGGTCCTCTCCTGGACCGGTCCCAGCTACGACGGAGGCTCAGCCGTGTTGGGTTACATTGTGGAGGTCAGACAAGAGGGAGCGGGTAAGCCCGGGAGCTGGAAAGAAGTATCGAGCCGTTGTAAGAACACATCCCACCACGTCCGCTCAGGCCTGGAACCACTGGGTGAATACCTCTTCCGTGTCAGAGCTTACAACTCAGCAGGAGTAAGCGAGCCGAGCCAGGAGTCTGAACTTGTCAAGATGGCAACGACCAGTGAGTGAAATATTGGATTTGTAATAAGTTTGAAATGAGAATTGGCAACAACAAAAAAAGCTATTTTTTTGATTCTTTAGTTTTAAGGCTATGATGAGAAGTGCTTTTATGTTGTTTCTCAAGAGGAAAAGAACGAGGAGCCTGAGTCATATGTTACCGTGTCCATCAACACAAAAAACAAAGTCAAGGATCATTTCAATGTCCATGAAAAGCTGGGCGTGTAAGTATGGAGTCTTTGCATCTCAAATAAACTCAAATAAACCAAAATCACAGACAGCCTACTTCAGATCATATAAGTGTAATTAATAAAGTGAATTTTATTTATTAAAAAAAAAAAAAAAAAAAAAATCCAGAGGGAAGTTTGGCCAGGTGTTCCGCTTGTCCCATAAAGAGACGGGACAGGTGTGTGCGGGGAAGTTCTATCGAGCCCGGACATCCAAGGAGAAACTGGCGGCACACAAGGAAATTGAACTGATGAACTATCTCCACCATCCGAAACTGGTCCAGTGTCTTGCTGCCTACGATACGCGATCTGAGATGGTCATGGTCATGGAGTAGTAAGTAGCATTAATCTGAGTTTGTACTAAAGATTGGAACACAGACTCAAGGGGAGGAGTCATTTCTCATGCTATGTGGAGGCATAAGTGGTTGCTATATAGTTCATTTTAGGATTACATGAACAATTAGTGACAGAATTAAGTAAACATAAGTGATGGATATGTTTTCAATGTATAAATCTTCTTAGTTAAAATTTTTGTTGTGATGTACACAAGAATACCCCAAATACATTAGTTTACGAAAATTTTTTACATGTGGTCATTTGGTTTTATCCATCTCCCCAGTATTGCAGGTGGAGAGCTCTTTGAACGCATCGTGGATGACAACTTTGAGCATACAGAGCCCACCAGTGCCCGCTACATGCAGCAGATCCTGGAGGGCATGCAGTACGTTCACAACCAGAACATCGTCCACCTTGACCTCAAGCCAGAGAACATTGTCTGTGTGGACACCACCGGCACAAAGATCAAGATCATTGACTTTGGCTTGGCTAGTAAATTGGGTGAGTTTGGATTGGCTGAGACAGTCCTAGGATTGCTAGGATTTCACATCCTTACTTGGTAAACCTGAAGCAAATTATCATATGAGAGGGCAGTTCTCTGGAAAACATCTGCAACTGCTTATGAGGCACAGTGAATAAATCACCATGCGTGTTCTAGTGAAGGATACACATCACTAAAGGAAAAGCCAAAGATCCTTATAAGGGCTGTTTAACTAGAAAGAAGTGCTGCTACAGTTGGTTTATTCTCTAAAGCAAAATCCGCTGCCTTTTCCACCTGGCTTAAATAATGAAATCCTTCCTGCTATGGTTTATATAACTGCTTAAATTCTTGGCTGCAAAACACACTACATCAATTTCAATGGAAGCGAATATACTTTTATTCAACATGAATCCAACATGACTTCATTCTGACGACGCAGCATGTCAAAAATAACCAGAGATAACACTGAGGCGTGTTCTCTAAATTCTTCGATGTCTTGCAGTTCCCTTTGCATGACAACAGCCTGATAAACAGGCAGATACATCACTGTTACCTCAATTCAATAAATGCAGCAAAGCTTGAAAAGCCAACTCGGGCAGACATTGTGGTGACACTCCATACTGGGTGGCCCATTTATGGCCAGCTGTAAACAATACAAATAGGCATATGAAATACATTTAGGATCATATTTTCAATATCTGAGCAGTTTCCTGTCCTGCTCTTCAGAGGATGGTAAACCTATGATGGTGATGCATGGCACGCCTGAGTTTGTGGCCCCGGAGGTGATTAACTACGAGCCTGTGGGCCTGGAGACCGACATGTGGAGCGTCGGAGTCATCTGCTTCATCTTGTAAGTTACCTGAGCCACAACAATTAAAAAAAAAAAAAAAAAAAGTCATGTCTTTGTAAAATGTGGAACAGAAAAATTTGATGGGCTACCATAATTAACTCTTTGTACTTTAACTACTTTCATTTGACTTTGCCATACTCACCATATGAAGGCAAGGGGAGTAATATATTGCTAACTCTATTTCCTAGATTGATCCAATTTTAATGAGGAAAATATTTAAAATATCTCTTCAGTTTCAGCTTCAGTTCTCAGCTAACTCTACTAACGCAGATTTGCTGCTATCTCCTGGTGACATCTTGGTATCGCCACAGATTCCCTCCCAAACAAAACAACATTCCTATTAGATCTTTGTGTGACATTTCACCTACGCTCAGTCACAGAGTGACATAAAGATTTGATCCAGATAGAGGCAATGAGTAAAGTTCTCAAACACAGAAGGTTCTTTTTATCCTTTTTATGTGATTTATTGTTTTATGTCCTAGGCTCAGTGGAGAGTCTCCTTTCCAGGGGAATAGTGATCCTGAGACTTTGGCTCTTGTGACTGCTGCTCGCTATGAGTTTGACGAGGAAAGTTTTGAGGACATCTCGTTTCAAGCTAAGGACTTTATTACCTCCCTACTGAAGAAGGACCGGAGGTGAGACTGTTTTCTTTAATGCATTTGGAAACCCTAGCAGGGGTTACCTGTCTTGTGGTAGGCTTAGAGAGGAACAAGAGGAAGGCATGATGAAGGCGCTTTGGTCCTGAATATGATTATTGAGTCAGTGTCCTATTTATGTTGAAGATAATCGACGTTCAAGACTGAGACTGCTGGCAGCATTTGACGGCCTTTGCTTCTCACTCTGTCCACCTGCACTGTAGATGCAGGCTGTCATGTACTGAGGCCCTCGCTCACCCCTGGATGGCTTCTTTTACCCCTCTGAACCGCAGACCCACCAAGTCCCTCAAGAAAGGGAAGATGAAACGCTTTCTGGCCAAGCGCAAGTGGAAGGTAACACGGTCAAAACATGACTACAG
This sequence comes from Remorina albescens, assembly GCA_034769265.1. NCBI lineage: Eukaryota > Metazoa > Chordata > Actinopteri > Carangiformes > Echeneidae > Remorina > Remorina albescens. The sequence continues at coordinate 6,982,610 of CM068480.1, forward strand.
TGATTTTAGCTCATCGTTGGACAGATGTACAATTTTTCTTATCACAGCTTTCTTATGATGACCTTTTGAATTCATAGAGCTATATAGGCCCGAAGCTTGGAAATAAATGTAGTTTGTCATCCAATGCTATTTGTCCTTTAAACTTGTAGAAAACTGGCAAGGCTGTTTTGGCCCTGCAGCGGATGGCTAACCTCTCCAACAGGCCAGACTCTCCTGGCAGCTCCTCAGAGGGTAAGACAGATAAATAGATGCACATGCGCGCACACACACACACACACACACACACACACACACACTGCGCTCCGATGTCCTGCAGCTACATACATGCGGCAGATGACTCAAAGTTTTGGATTGTCACTTCAAGTTTAGCCTTTTGTGATCAGAAAAGCCTTGATTCTGTTTTTACTCATCATCATCTTCTCTCTCTCATCCAGAGCCAAGCTGGAGCCAAGAGGCAGAGGAGGCCATACAGTCCCTGGATGAGCAGCTTCAGAGTGAACCTTGCTTCCAGCAAGCCCTGAAGGACACCACTCTCCCCAAAGGAGCCACTGCTCAGCTGAGATGCCTGGTCAATGGTAGTCACAGAGCTGCGATGCACTTCATTAAATATCGCTCTGCCACATTCCACAAAGAGAAGAGAAGAGAAGAAACACTGATGTTTGGAATAATGCTTTGATGGCAGGAAAATGAGGCCTGAACTGGTTCAACTCAAATATTTTTAGACTTAAAATGAATCAAATTGCTCATAATTTAAAAAAATTTGTGTAGGTAGGAACACACTTATCTCCTGTCTCTACAGCTCCAATCAATTTTACATATTATATTTGACATAGTTTGTGGTATTGAGACCAGCTCTTTTTAATGTTGGTGTGTGTTATTATTTAATGGCCATCGGCCTTTTTTATGTTCTTTATTCTGCGGTAACATAATATTGTCTCATTCTTAGGTTACCCCCGGCCAGAGGTGGAGTGGCTTCAGAACGAGAAGCCGGTGTCTGAATCGAGCAGAGTGACTGTGGAGAGACAGGAAGACGGGCTTTGCTCTCTGATTCTCACTGATTTGGAGCCGTCTGACGCCGGCGTCTTCGTGTGCAAAGCCAGCAATAAGCTCGGGGAAGCAATGTGCTCTGCCAAACTGAAAGTGGAGATGTGACCAGGGGATGTGTCTCGCAATTTCTCCGTTTGGAAGGGGATTCATCACAAGTCAAATCATTTAAGTGGTTTGTTAAAGCCCAGGCTTTGAAATGACATTTCAGTACATGGATGGACAAATTGATATTGTCACACAGCTGGCAGTGTTCATAGTTTTAAAGCCACAGTTGTGTTGTATTAGTCAAACATCAAGGAGATAATGATATTTAGATACACTTACCTGGAGTCCTTTGTTTCACGTCCCTCCATTTACTGGTGCACTTACTAAGTTTGTTTTCTTTCTCATGCACATGGTTTTCTTTTACTTTAACAAGGCAGCGTCATGTCACTGTGACTGAGCTCAGCACCATGGACACTGAGTCACATCAAAATTTTACATTTTGTACATTTCAATATTTGTTAGGTATTAAGGAAATAAAATGAAGAGCTACTTGGTTGAAAATGAATGTTTTAAAAATAATTATGGAAAGGCATACTCCCCCCCCCAGATCCCAACTATAGAACAACTCCAGGGTTCACTCATAGGTTGAAAATATTTTTATTGTTCTATACCAATCCATACAGTATTCCTCTGAGCTTGTAGGTTACATGCAAGATGACATTAAAGACATTTGAACTTTCTCATGAAACTGCAAAATAATTTTACACATAAATGGACAGATGTTTAATATGGAAAGTAGGACTAAAAAATACTGGCATGAGATAACACACAAGTTCACCTTTGCGGCTTTCCAGCAGATTTCATTAACAAATATTTTTGTTTCAATGCAGATCATCCATCTTATCCATTTTGTCCAATGACCACTTTCATTAATTTTTTGTATGGGGCTTTTCCATAACTGATCCAAAAGTTGGATTGACTTAAATATTTATAATTTTTTAAAGGGTTCTTTCCTTTCAGTTTCAAGAGCTATATCAGTGCTTAGTGTACTTATTTTATTTTTATTTATTAACCCTCACTGAACATGGCAGCTACACAAAGATATTTTGTAATATCAATATATTATGCAGATATTTTGAACTAAAGGCATGACATTTATGAAAAAACACAACTTGATAAAAACAGATAGTGTTGTTAATCCCAAATAGTAAAATCATTCTATGTTTGGGATTAGTTCTCCTTTTTATCATCCATTTGCCTTCCATTTTAATTTGTTTAAAATAAAACTAGAGTCTAAAAACCTGTGGAAAGTTAGGCACTGAGTCTTGGTCAAAGATATGAGGAAGTATGTTGAGCTCGCTGCAAAGGCACAGTGGCCACTTATGTCTGTCTGAGGCAGCATTTCTGTATGGAGATCACTTGTTTGTGTGCACATGTTCCTTTTGTCTGACACGCTTACATGCACAGATCATAACAAGGATGATGTAACATATGTCTTCCTAGTGTGTCTCTTGCCTTTGCTGGATTCTTTTTTGAAGAAGATTCCAAGCTTTCAATACCTTTAAAATAAAAGAAAAAACACATTTTACCCATAGGATCAAATTATTTAATGCCCTACAGACATGTGGAGCCTATACTGACCTGCTTCTGAGTGACCTCTGGTTCCCACAGTGTGCTCAGTACTACATTGGCATGCTCTACTTGTTTGGTGTTAGACCACTGGCTATGCAGCCTGCGCAGTGCATCGTCTGCGGTCACACCATCTCTCTCTGTTATCCTTGACACCGCCTGAGAGATTGGGAAATACAAGAGAAGGCAGTCTGATCAAGTTCGCAAGGAGCCTCTGGTCAAACTCTGCGTTGAATCTAAAACTTTCCAACACTGGCGCCCCCAAGTGGTATGTCAAAAAATGCATGGTGACCCATCATCTCTTCCACTTAATCTGTCAGGGCTGATAAAGCCAATCTCAGCTCACATGGTGATATCTAGATAATCTGTGTCTCATTTCAGACATATTACCTCATCCTCTGGGATGATGGTGACCCAAACCTCATGGACCATGTCTGTCCAGCCGGCCTCCAGGAGAACAGCTGCATCCACCACACAAACATGTTTACCTGCAAAGAGCAATGCTTTGTGTGAGCACATGGGGAGAAATCTTTTTTTCATGCAAAGGGGAGCGACCCTCTACAGTTATTTGTGTATCAGTCAATAAAATCAATACACTAAAAAGGGACTATTTTTAAACTTCAGATGCACTGTAAGCAAACCCAAAAGTGTGCATCACATAAAAACCAAGGGACATACTTTCTACAGTACTAAGATGAATTAATGTAAATGTATACAGTACCTTCTTCTCCTGCTTGGCTGATTGCTTTCTTCACTAGAAGTGCTATCTCAGGCCATACAATATTTGTTAGGGCTTTTAACCTCTCCTACATGAAAGAAAGCATTTTTTGGTAAATAGCTGATACACAGCGGAGGACTGTAACATCTCAATTGCATTGTACCAAACTTCGTTGATGCTTGCCACATTACCTTATCTCCGAAAACTCTCTTTCCTAATGTACGTCTGTTAATTGTTTTGTCTTCATTCAGAATATCTAAGAGTGAAAATTAAAACAACTTGTCAGTGCAGTAAAATGCAGATTTCATGCTGTATAACATTTACTCGACAAAATGAAAACTGCCATTTAAAATTATGTGACATAATGCTGGTATGGTGTTGAATATGGCTTTTGATGCTGGATTTAATTGTGGGCTGTTAAGATCTTAGACACCAATTATCACTCAGTGTGTACATGTTTTAGTACCTGCCTTAAAAATAGGAGAAGATGTAGAAAGTAAAATATTTTCAAGCATAATTTGAAAAATAAGTAACAGGACTTAAGTAGAGGGATGTAGGACTTGCATCCCTTTAAATTCATTTTGCTGTCTTTTCACAAATCAAAGAGCTGAAAGCCAGAAATTATTGACTTTTACTGAGAGTAAATGAGAAATGTCTGGGACTTTCTAACTCTGGCCTTTACTCATTGCATTATGCCCACTGAAGTGTTTCCATAGTGAGAACCCTCCAAAGGCTATGACCGCCACATCTTTAAACATGTTCCGGAAAGGTTTATTAATTAGATGTCCTTGAGGGAAAGTGTATTCTCACCCAGCCCAAATTCTTCAAGCACTCTGTGATAGGCTGCAGCGCCCGGCTGATACACCTCATGGCCCAGCTTATCACAGTCAATGCGAACTGCACCTAAAGCCTCCAGCTGCCTGGTGATGGAGCTCTTTCCACTTCCGCTGCCTCCGGTCAGGCCAATCACATATGGAACCAGAGGGAGATGGGATGTGTCCTAGCACAGAAGAAACAGGAGACATTAGTGTGCAGGACATTGGAAACAATGATGAAAATACCTACAAATCTCTCCAAAAATACGAACTTATAATGTATAGTAGAAAACATAAATCAAATTCTAAGGACAGAATTATATAAATTATATTTCTTTCACTGCTAGCTCACTGCATGCTAGTAACTGTGCATTAAAGATTACTTTGGCATATGCTATATGCTATAAAATCAGTTACTGTTTACCTGGACGAGACTGTTCGTATGAAAAGAGTTAAATATTTACATTCGACCTTTGTTACAAATGCAAGAAAACAGCAAATAGATAGTTTATTTTTTGTGACTAGAGACTGTACAGAAGCTCTATAACATTTGAAAATGCAATTCACCAACATGTAGCCTTTTAATAATGACCCAGATGGGGGGAGAAAGAGTAAAAAAAAATAACAACTATACAAGTTGTACAGTCCTCACATTATCCTAACGCTAACCTAAAATCCCTTGTCAAAATGTAAACCGTTTTTAAATAGGACCTACTTTAGGTGGAGTAAGGAGGGTCCCCAGGAGCCGAGAGCGTAGACTAGAGGAGCTGATCTTCTCCTCTTCTGCCTCAGTGTGGTGAGCATCTTTAAGCAACTGGATCTCATGAAGAACAAGAACTGGAAGGCCCTGATTTAGGAGGTTGACAACACAAAACATTATGCAATAACTAAATCTTAAAAGGCAGAGGTCAACTTTAGACATATTGCTCATTTTATAACTTACATTTTCAATGCGCTTCTTGTTCACTGCTTCGCCTCCCTTTCTAGTCTCCTCACTAACCACAATGCATTGCAGCTCGGGGTCGACCACAGAAACTCCAAAGGGGTCATCAAGCGGTACAATCTCCACCTGAAGTGATGGCTTGATGTCTTGCAGGAATTCTCGTAGTCTCTGAACCCGCAGGGAGTAGGGCTCAATCAGCTCCTTAAGAACTTTTTCTGAAGCCAGGAAGAGGGGCATGCAAAAAGGGCTTCTAATGTTGTTGTTGTTTTTACAGATCATTAAAATGGAACATGAAAACATTAAGTAAATGCACAGTCCTATTTGGGAATAATTAAAGTGAGGTACTCACTTTTCAGCATTGCTTGGTCACACACACCAATAAGGAACCTTCTGTTGGCTAACAAACATGAGATGTTGAGCAGAGTCTTGTGAGCTCCATGGAGTCGGTCAAAAGTCCCCCCTACCACGACATCACTGTAAGTTTCCAAAGGTACTTCCTTTTCTTCAGGATGTTGCAGCCCTTCCTCTTTCTCCAGCAGCTTCATTAGCTGTGGGTGAAGCAGCACTGATGGTAGAGTGGGGCTACAGACGTAGCAGTGCCCTGTGTACTTCTGCAGACACTGAGTGACCTGATGGGACTGGGCTGGGTCCTGCAGAGGAAAGTCTGTCAGCACCACGTCCGGGGAGTGAGACAGCGACTGTGGAGATGGGAAGGGACAGTTTGAAGTTGTGGTCCCACTCCCAGCAGCTGACTGATTGCGAACGTTGGTTAGCAAAACCCGAATATCCAGGTGCCCACATATATCAGCTGCATTGCTGTAAAGGCGAGTGATGAGCGTTGACAGGTCCACCCCTGGTGGGATGAAAACTGGCCGAGGCTGACTCCCACTTCCCAAGTTTAGCCCAGGGTGGAGATGGACATACAGTGTGCGCTCCACAAGCTGAGCAGCTGAGCAGAGCACTGGAGCGATGCGCAGGGGTAGAATGTGGAGAGGAGATGTCAGCACAAGGATGCCCGTGCTGAACATGGACATGTTACCGGCTGATGTCACAGGGAATTCACAGGTGTCACTGTATCTGAGAAGTTAGTCAGTAGGTAGGAAACACAGAAGAGGAAGAAGGAATAAGTCAAATAATGAATCCATTATATGTGACATAATCTTTTGTTGTGAGTTGCAGCACTTGTTTTAGTATGTATAATATAATTTTCTATGCAATCTCAGTTTCCTCTGTATGAAAGAAATACCCCAGTATTTTAACTACACATTCTCTCTTTGTTGGTTATTTCCCAGTTGTTTGTACTTGTTTATCACTGCTACACAAACAAAGTGGGAAAAAAAATATTATTATTGTTTATCATCTAACCAATTATTGACTTTCACCTCAGGTTATCTCTCTTGCGTATGATGCAGGACATTGTTACTATGGTTACTGATAATTTAAGGCAGTCTAAATTAAATAATGGTCCAAGAATTAGAGATAATATATCCAACATACTTACAGTGTCTCTAAGGGCCGTGTGATTTCACGTGTTTACCTGATGCACCATCAGAAACAATGGCCCATTCACTTGCTTTGCCAAAGGCACAGTTACATGTCGCAACTCAGTGGTTACACTTCAACTAGTCAACACCATTACTTTCCTACCCTTGTACGTTGTGTCTATGTTTATTTGGAGTCATGCTTGAAATCCAATCCTTCAATTCCAGGAAAGTTGTTTGATGGTAGTTTAAGGCGACAGCTGTTTGTTGTTGTTGTTGTTTATCCTTCGTCATCTCGCTCACAGGGAGGCTGACCCTGCTCATGCTTTAGGTCTGAGCATGTACAAACGGTTTATGAGTACGTGGTTGAGCAGGAAGTAACTGTGTGTTGCTCATTGTGTCTTCTGGCCAACAAAAGGGCAACAACATGATTTTTGAAAACCCCGACACACGACGCAGTGGCAGCAGACAGTTTGAACCCAAATAAACGTAAATCTGTCTACCTGAGAGTCGGAGCTAGCTAGCTATGTGTTAGTGCCATTAGATTTCCTCTAACTACTACCAACAAAAATACTATTTTAAAGTTTCCCCTTTGTATCAAAAATGACAAGCCTGAAGTGTTACTGGTGGAGTTCAATGCAGGAGCTGTCAGTGTTGGACCCATATGGAGAGTAAATGAATCGTTATGAGCCGACAACCTGGCAGCTTAGCATTAGCATTAGCTTACCAGTAGGAAGCAGAGCGGGTACAAACGGTGGGTGGTTCAGTATGGACGAAAACCTGAACGCGTTTCTACTCCACAAACTGTTTCCCTGATTCCCTTCAACGAGGAACTGTCTTACCCACCCCACTGCAGCCCAAAGAAGCTAAGCACCCACCAACACACATGAACTGGGTTGGGTGATCACCTGACATCTTAACTACATCCTGATTGGCTGAGGAATAGACGCTATGATGTCTGGGATATGTAGTCACTTTTTATCTCATATTCTGCTCAACAATTCCAACAGCTGTAGATGATGGGCCATTATTGAGCTTAGTATAAATGTTTTTAAATAAATAAATATTTTAACATTTGTTTATCTAATTGGACCCAACTATGTGAAAACACCCAATCAAGAGTGCACAGAGGCAATTTCAAAAATTGATCTTCAAACATGAAGTTCTTCCAAAGCCTAAAATCCATACATACATACAAAGCCTTTAGCTGAAGCTCTAGGCGCAGTCTACAGCCAATCATACAAGTCCATGATGTATATAATATAGCTAAAAAAATGACTCTTTCACTCCAAATGCAAAGCAGTATAGAGCTGAAGTTGAAAGAAGATTCATTAGTTCATCATTAGTTTAGGATTAATCTCATTAACCAGATCCAAGACTTGTTTGACATTTAACATTGAATTTCTATTTTTCATAAAGCCTGAAGCATTTCAGTAACTATAGCGTATAAATCAGGATTCATAGGAATTACAGAGACAGAGCCAAACAACTCTTGCAGAAGATTTTTTTTTTTAATTTTCAATTTGTAGTTTTAGCCAACAATTTGTTTTTACAAAAATAATAAAAAGAAATTAAATGTTATTTTCATACTGTAGAAAGAGTTGCATGACGAAGCCCTGGGGTTAGCTGGGCAGAGGCATTGCATAATTAGCAAAAAAGGACATCAACCAGTAAACACAACATATTCAAGTAAAAAGTCATGTAATCACAATGAAGTCACGTTAAAGCCTGGTGGCAACTGTTGAAAATTAGGTCTCTTGCTGAGTTTCACTTTTGGTTAGAGGAGTTAAACTGAACCCATTGGACCAGTCCTTCAAGAACTCTGTATTTCTCTTCATGACAGCAAAGTGCTCAGTTAGATTCAGAGAGCTATGTTCCATTTAATAAAATCAAGTTGGTATTGAAATGTGCAAGGAATTTGTGTATGATATTCTTGATGATGAGCCTGCAACATCAGGCATGACATCTTCAGTGGATGCATGTTATGAACATAGACAGACACCTTCTGTTCAGTTCAACTCCCCTGCCTTACTTAAAGCAAGTTGGAAATATATTAATTTACTTTCTTTTCGCTGGTGCTATCACTGGCAGCTGTGTCATAATGGCACTTCTCCACACATTGCCTTGGAAACCATCCCCTAACACGTTCTCCCACTGAAAACCAAAAATGAAAGGAGCCAGTTAATGTGAATATAAATACACAATTCAAACACCAGCAAAGCCATCTGTAGTCCTGTCATTTTCATTTTTACCTTTTAATTGCTCCTCACCCAGAACTTTGTCTCCATACATCCACCATCTTAAAAGAAAAACCCAGATGAGAAGAATTCACACAGACTTTAACAATACAGTTTCAGTCCTTTACTTGTATATTCATAGCATAGCTGACCACGTTCCTTGTTAACAAATTCCTCGTTACTATAAACATGATTATATTTCTGTCTGGATAAACATACTTGGTTCCACGGGTAGCTAGGATGGTGTCTCCCTTGTTGAGGGGGATCCTGGGCTCCTCAGTGCAGGGGGTTCTGAAAAAGGTTTGGAGACCCTTGCTGAGAGGGCAGCAAGCTCCGTTATAGTCCTCTATCGCCCGGTACTGGACCTGCTAGGCAAAACATACAGGACGTCTGGTTATTCTAGTGATCTAACAAAAACTACATTCAGAGAAGAATATCATATCTGACATATAGTAATGTGCTTTTTTTAAATAATAATATATATATATATATATATATATATTTTTTTTTAATTACAGCCAACATCTACTTGGGATATATTTAGATTTTTCTACAAAGCTGGGCAATTGGCTTTTTCAAACATTTTAAGTAAACAATGTTTCTTTTATATATGCTGTTTTTATTCTTTATGATCCTGTTTTCAAGGCAGAAGAGGGAAGCTAAAGTTAAATTATCATTGCAGGTCTTGTGCTGATGCGTTTGGTTAGAAACTGCTATGACATATATGAGTTTCTAAAAACTGTTGTGCTGTAATAAAAATGTTCAGTCTTTTGGTCAGTAACACAAACAGGGAGTTGTGCATGTATATATAAACCATCAAGTCCGGCCTGAAGCATACTCTTAAGGGCCGTCCACACCAAGAACTATAACTATAACTATAACTATAAATATATAGTTCTAAAAATCGTTCTTAACTCAAGTGGATGGCAGCGTCCACACTACAACTATAATGACAATGATAGTGGTGGACGATATTGTTCGGATCACTTTCAGAGCGATTTGATGAACGATAAAAACACTGACAGCCAATCAAAATCCATCAGGAACGACAGGTCGAGACGTTCTTCACGTCACTACGTCACTCACACACTAATTCAACATGGCGGACGACGTAGGAGAGAGGCTTATCATTGAGGTACAAAAAAATCCAGCTCTGTATGACAAGAATGACAGACTGACTTAAGATGCCACCAAGAGAGGGACATCTGGGACGGAATCGGGTGCACCCTTGGAATAAATAAATCTCTGCTCCACTGCTGACCGTTGCGCCGAGCACTCAGTGTGCTTGGTGTAACCTAACAACACAACGATATCGTTTATTGGTGTGGATGCTGGCATTTTATCATTATAGTTATAGTTATAGTTCTTGGTGTGGACGCCCCTTAAGTCTGTGTTTTGTGTAAATCAACACCACATGAATGTCAGAGCACGGGTTTGTCAGGTACTTACACTTCTTACTCGTTTATCAGCTTTCTGCTTCAGTTGCTCAATCTGTTTAAAGACGAATGACACATTTAAATACATATTGCTGGACTATGCAATTTTTGTCTCACTGCTTAGTATGAAATGCTAAGTACTAATCACAATACCCATTGTTCTAACAGTGCTTTCTACAAATTAAAGAGCATTGAGCATATATTAAACAATTTCTAACAAGAAAAGATGCTTCACTGTGCATATGAACGGAGCAACAGATTAAACAAAAACGGCACTGTGGGCATTATGAAAATAAATGAGAAATAAAACTGAACCTACAGTTAAGGTGTGCTGGTGACACTTGGGATGGACTGGCCATTCAATGCCATCACCGCTGGGCCTTCCTGACCATGTGAAGACTTGTTTGAAGTTAAGCCAGCGGCTGCCGAGGTCATAAGGGAAGATGAACTCCTCCCCTGTTTGGTAGTGCTGTATTCTGTCTTTGGCCTAGTGGAAAAGACAAAGTAAATGGGAGTGTGTGTGTATGTGTGTCAATAGGATCAGTTAAAAGGGGTGGTGTCAAATTTCTGTAATCAGCACACTACGTTGTACTAAGAGATAATCCTGGAACTTGTATCTCTTGGTTAGTAAAGTGACATAATTAATTTATGGGACATTGAAAATGAAATGTTGAAGCGATGTTAATTATAAATCGTTTAATATGAAGTGACTTCTTAATAGATAATTGTTTTCAGATCACACAATTAAAATAGTACTCACAAAACAAAGTCAACGGAAATCAAAGAGACACTGACCTTTTCCTCGATCCAGGACTCGATCGAGGTCTTATTTCGAAGGATGACTTTCATCTGAAAAAGACACTTTCTTCATCAGATGCGACTTATTTTGTTACTTTTACTTACATGTTAAATATCACATTCCATAGCCAGCAACAAACACCATTGCCAGGCTGTATGAAAGATTTACCTGTATGAAGAAAAGCATGCCAACAGCAATAGTGGTGCCTAGTGCCAGGCCTAAGGCAAAGAGTGTGGCAGCAAAGGCGGGAACACTGAAGGGCATGAGGGGCTGGAATTGACGCACAGCACTCATGTCAATCTTCACTGTGCTCCACCCAAATGAAATCTGCAGTGCGGACAGAGGAAAACCAATAGTAACTTCTGTAAAAAATAATAAATCAATAAGGCCTCTCCAACTACACTATGACTGTGATAATAATACGTCATCAAAAGCAAGGTGTAGTGCAGCTGGGAGTATACTGACCCTTTCATACAACTGTGTGTACATGGTCATAATGAAAATAATGGCAGCGTGTGAGCAGCCCAGTGGAGCCAGCAGCAAGAAGCTGGTGAAGTAGGTGTGGTTTAAATGACCGCAGCAGTTGTTTATCCAAGGGCAGTGGTGGTCCATCTTCATCACACACCTGTGGGAGGGGAGGCAGAGGAGGAGAGGAGTGCTCGGGGAATTGACTGGTTGTTTGGGAGGACATGAAGTGACAAGTTCATCATCACACTGCAATTTTTTTCCGGAATAAGTATACAGATAATGTAACAGGCGATTGTTCATCTTAATGGTCAGTATATAAATGGAAATTACGAGACACAATTGGATTAAAATTACAGGTTTGGTTTACCTTGACGGGCCTACTGAGGTTCTGGATCATGACAGAGCTTGTTTACTGCATTGTGCAGTGACCAGTAGAATTCATGTGTGCACTTCAAAAGCCACACAGCTACATTGTGTGAGCGGAGATATCATGTGCAGAAGGTGTGCTGCAGAAGAAAGTATGAGCTAATTCTAATTTGGTGTGCTGAAAATAGCTGAGCTATTCGCTGTAGTGGCTCCACCTATGAGATATTTTATTATTTCTGTTTCTCAAAAGGGAGAAAAATAAAACGGTAAGTGTTTTCTTCAGTAATAAATGTAGCTACCTGTTACACTTGCGACAGTGGTGGGACCTGGGGGCCTTGTACCCTTGGCACACTCTGCAGTACTGAAGGTACTGGGTATCCTGCTGATTCTCCTGTTATTGGGTAAACAAACACGTCAATTGTCTAATGCAATTTTCAAAAATTAAATGATTCCCCTCTGAATTGCATGGTGCAAAAACCTACTTTACACTGTTTAATAATTATAAACGAAAAAGGTAATAGGTCTTACTGGTCTCCAGCCAGGGGGGATGTAACCAGGTCCAACAAACATAGCATTGAAGTAGTTGTAGAGGATGAGGACGGTCCAGTTGATGAGCATGATGAAGTTAATACTGCCTCCTGTTGTGTCTAGTGGCCAGTACCAGATGATCGAGTCCAGAATTGCCATGGTGGAGCATATAGCAATGACAGACAGGGCTATGACTGGACCCCAGTGGCACAATCTCCGAACCTCATGGAGGTTCTCAAAGGTCACAAAAGATGACACAAAGTTCATTTTCTTGCCACGAGGTTACCACTAATATGTTGCTGAGTTCCTGAAATGTATTAACCAAGTTTCAATAGTATGTCACTTTTTTCCTTCTACTATCTTGCAAAGTCACCAGAGCGGATGATGCACATATTTTTTCTCGTCTTCTGAGTAACCAGCAACTGTTCTGGTCTTGAGTTATTGGGGCTCCCTGTGTCCCATTGTTCCCTGCCCTGGCAAAGAGCAGCATCCTCTCCTTCCAATCTTCAGAGCGCAAGATCCTTGTGACTACCTCAACTTCCCCATCTAAGACAAAGAGAGAAAAAAAATATTAAAACATCGAAACGAGGACATTTGTACAATAAATAAATAGACCAATTGACTATGTCTATTTGAACATACAGTGCATGCACTGGTGTCACTTTACCCGGTAAACCTGCCTGAAAATAATGCAGTCAACTAAAACATTACCATAAAGTTATCTGAAGATTCAAATGTTCAATATTTGTTTGTATTTTTAAGTGATTCGACGCATTACACATAAGGTGTTTCCAATATTTAGGCTAGCCTAACTGTTGTATTTATGAAGTTGACATAAGGTATGCATATTTATCCCATTCTTGTTTTCATAATAATATTTTGTTCTTCATGTGCGTTTCTGTGATTTTTTTTATTTTGGATTTCAGATTTTTTTTCCACTGGCATATTGCAATATTGGCACTCAGAAATAGGAATAAGAAGATTGTTAAGTTTCCACTTAAAGCTAGACTCACTAAGATCACTTAACATATAACACACTAATGTGGATAGTGGTGCACAATACAGCACTAAAAGCAAGAGAAGTAACTCCGTGTATGTAAATCTACAGGGACTGAAGTAATTAGCTCATGTTCCCAAGCTAGCTAATTCGCACCAAGAAGAAAACACTGCAACCTTATATGTATCGGCGTCGATCGCATTTACAAGTCAGGTAAGTGGGAATATTGTGGTAAAGAAATTAATAATCATCAAATTCCTCGATCAGTCGTTATATCTTTAGCTAAATATGATTCATTTTAGCACCAGGGCTAACTGTTAGCTAGTGAGCTATCTTGCTCGCAAGCTTATCAAGGCTAGCGTATTAGACTGTTGCTTCAAGGTGAAAAGAAAGAAATACTGATTATATTGCACGACACAGCTACAGCAAAGCTTACTGTTAAACGTATGTGCTCGATTTTGAAAGATGAAGGAAAAAGCTGTCACTTTAAATGACCAACCTGGACACTTCCGTGTTGTTTTTCCTCAGTTCCTTCTGTGTACACAGCGGAAACTTCCCATGTCAAGAAACTGTTAACCCCAATACATCCTGGACACGTTCAAATTAAACCAATTCACTTAACAAACGTCACAGAATTGAGAATATATTTGATATATTCATGAATTAAAAACAATGACACGAACAACATTTTTTATCCAAGTGCTAGACAATTTTCATTTCCCGAAAAAATAAAATCAAGGTCCAGGTTCTGGTCGAGCATTTTAGACTGCGACTCACGGAAGGAACTCTAATCGAGCCTTGTTGTTATTATTCTGAGCTAACTGTCAACCAGAGACCAACCGTCTTTTAAACTTAAACGCCAACATGTCTTCGGACTTTGAAGCTTACGAACAGGACTTTGGCACCATCACAGCAGAAATAACCAACAAAATTGGAAGAATCCCCAAACTAAGTGGAGGTAAGGGAGATGTATTCAGCGGCTGGAATCGCTGAGTTGGAGCTAGCGATCAGTTAGCCGGAAAGCTAACAGGTGTAGCTTATTTCATCAATAAACTATGATACTCTGGTAAAATGTCTGACTGTATGGTTAAACAGCTGAAGCGTTTCCATTGTGAGGCACCAAAAAAAAAACAAAAAAAAACAAAAAAACAAACAAACAAAAACCCCACATCACATGGTATGGACTGGTTTATTACATTAGTGTCACCTTACATTCAGATGTTAAACCTGTGTTTAAACCCTATTCATGGCAGACAGGGCTGCAGTTTAGTTGTGTGTGTGAGTTCTGCTACTGGGCATGCTAGCTCAATGGGACACTCCAACAGAACATATAGCCATGATTAAAGCTATTGTGATTTAGTTGTTATACCAAGAAAATGTAAGCTCTGATAAAAGTCTGTTGGCCTGTGGTTTCTGACAGCACTTCATAGACATGTCAGTCAGGTGTAGTGCTCATGAAAATGTCACCTCATTGACATGAATGAGTTTGTTGTCTTATTGCCCGGTAAATGTATGAACAGGATCCGACTCCAGTGACTGTCATTTCATATGTAGGAATAAGAAACAGATTAGTATTATTAATTCACATTGAATTTCTGGCAAGTTACTGCAGTTCAACCGAGAGTAAGCATTCAGTCAGTTCGGTATCCGTTCTTTCATACAAAAGTTCTGCACAGAAACTTGTTCCTTGTATTCCTCAGATTGCACTCATGCAGCCAATTTAATGGCTGTACTCACAGGGCTGAGTCGTGTGCACAGCATGTCAGTGCACATTTTGTTAATTTAAAGAGCATTATACTTTGTAAATACTTTTGGTCATGATCAGGTATAGATTATTTACAAATATTTGGTCGCTTGATTTGAATCCAGTTTACTGTCATGAATATTTTGGACTGTAATGTGTTATTGCTGCAACTCTCTCGAATTAGTTCATCATATTCCTATCAGAGGTCAGTAACCAAAGGGTGAGAGACAGGAACTGAGTCCCACTCAGAATGGCGTAAAGTAAAAAGTAAATGTAAAATGATTTCTAATTCTGATTTAGGTACATTGGGAACATTAGAAAAAAAACTTAGTAATAACAATCCATGATAATGCATGGGTGCAGCAGCATGCCCACACCAGTAAATTAAAGGAGGCCCAGCTCTGCAAAAGTCAAAGAGGATGGGACTGATCACACGTCCCTGTGGTGCTACAGTACTGATTGGAACAGGACAAGTGACAAGCTTTAGCTGTTTCAGCCTTGTTAGGATGTTATGCTGTAACTTAGATTTTGGCTGAATATTGTCCCCTTGACAAGCTCTCCCGGGATATGTTTGTCAGAGACTATTTCCACAGTCAAACACATCAAATGTTTTCTGTGATACCCATTAACAACAGACATTAGCATTCACTGAGCCAACATTCAGATGTGCACGGTGGTGTTCTTGTGCTTGTGAGAGTCCTTTTTTTACACGGCTAAACCCTGTAGTACTAATCCCAGTTTCATATGGAGATAAAATAGTAAACAAGTTTGACATTCTTCCAGTTATAATAATGTACAAGACAGCTTTAATTCCAGTTTTAAAAGGCATATTTAAAAGAGTGGAATTTTTTTTAGTTTTAACTATATTCCATATTTCAAGATATTATTAAGATATAAAGGATCAATATTTTACATTAACCACTGTAAAATATGTGTTTGTGGCCAGATTTGTTTTGCCCACAACTAGTTGACTACTGTGCTCAGTTTACAGTGTAGTTTTAGTAGTGATTGCTAAAAACCGCTTCTGACCTCTGCTTAGGGAAATTTATCTTCTACTCTGGGCTAACTCTTGCTCACTGGTTTTCAAAGCGGACTGTGTCTTGCAAAACCTCGACTCACTGAATATCTCTGGTTTAGAATTGGCATCTTTGAAGATTCATGGCAGCCCATTCCACAGAGTAATTAGTCATTGCTTCCTCTCACCATCTGTTAATTGTGCCAGAGTAAGCCCATATGAATATGTACAAAGCCAGGAAACACATTGCAACCATAAGTAGTTGTTCTATGTGTTCTGCCACCAACAGAATAGTTTACAGTTTCAATTCCCTTCGTTCTCATTAAGGTTTCTCATCTTTTTCTTTCTTCAGTCCCTCTGGCTCTTCTTTATGAAGTGGCTGAATCTTACCCATGGTTTGACAGCCCTCTATTTAATACATTAATATAGCATGGGATAAGGGACTGTTTTTGTCATTACTTTTGTAATGACTATCTCTCTATTTCACATGTGCACAATTGCTGATAATTGTCATTGCCTGTGGAAATAATGTCCTTGACTGTCTTTGTTTATGTATCGGTAAAATTATTAAGTGTTTAATCATTTATTGTTCCCATCCTCCAAATCCCAAGGTCCCACGAATATTTGAATAAGTATACAATGAAATGTTAGGCCTTGTTTCATGAAACATGAATATATATTTTTTAAATGCATGTTTGTTGCAAGAAACTAAATCATTGCAAACCAAACATCATTAAGACAAAAAAGTTTACTTAACCCTATTTTTTCGTTATTGGCTTTCTGTCTGTGTACAAAATTCATCTCTCTGTCAGCACGTAGTCTAGGCAAAATCCGTATATATTTCACAGCCCTCGAGCTGGGGCCTGAGTTTGAGCAGGAATGCACCAGATCACCTTAAAGTGAACTGCCTCTGACTGTTAGACATGAATTCGCCCATAGTGCCTGAGAAATGAAGATCATAGTTTTGTTTTTTTTAATGACATGACCCAGCTGACAATTTTGTGATTTGCTCTGAAAGTTGAAGCCCTGTTGACTTTAGATTTGTTTTATTTTGAATGTTGTCAATTATCAAGTCATGTTCTGCTCATGATACACGCTTTATACACTCTCCTGAGTCCAGGGAAGGGGACCTTAAAGACTGAGGCTTCTTTCAACAAAAGAGATTTTAAAATGCCACAGTAGGAAAAGCAAAGCTATGATTAAGAAGATGAATGAAAACGAAGTACAGTCAAACCACATGGTATTCATTCTAAATGCAGTCTTTTTTGAGTGTGCTGCTCATGGACACTATTCTTTAACAATGTAGAAGAATAGTGTTAAGTGTTAAATCTTTTGTTTCACTTACAGCGCAAAGTATGTTTAGTTGTTTTCTATTTATTTTGTGTTAGAACTACTAGTACTTCCCTTGTGATTTCTACATTACATTTTTTATTTAAAGTAGTGTGCTTGTTTAGTACATATGAAAAATGGAAAAATAATGGTATGTGGCACCACATCACCAGAGCTTAAATTTCAAGTTAATTTGGTCTGACATAGCTCACGTCTTAACATGAGTATAGTTCAGTGAAAAGCAGGTAAACATTAGAGAATAACTAACCATTATGGTTAAATAAGGCTCTGACAATGACTTACTAGTTGCTGAATGTGCCTAAAATTTAGATATTGTCACAAGTTTAGATAAATTTTCTGTATTTTTTTATTATCTTTAGAATGTGTTTACTTAAATATTCTTGATTGTTAAACAGCCAAAAAAAACATGGCACTGGTTCCAGGTACTTTACTTATATGGCAAAGAGCTAATTTCAGAACAAACACCAGGTCTTGTATGTAGCAATGTTGCTGCCTAAATAACAATGGGATGAACTGTCATTTACACACTTCTTTGGAACGCTCGCCAATCCTAATGAGTTTCAATGGGTAATGTGGAAGAGCATCCACAGGGTGAGGTGCAGATCGGCGCGTTAGTCATTCTGAGTAGGACTCATACTTCTGGCAAGTGAGCAAAGCTGACACCTCCCTTCCCTTTGAGTTGGAACGAGGTGTCTTACTGCTCCTCAACAGAAACCAACAAAGGCCTCATAGACGCCAATAACTAAGAGACATCAAATGTTGGCTCGTCGTGTGGAGAGAATGTGTAAATATATCTTCAAATGTGTCCTCGTGTGTTGTTTTCTCCCAGTCTCTTTCTATCGCTTTCCCCCCGTCTCTTCCCTTGTTGTGGGGGAGTTAGGTTGTTGTCATGAAGCACTGTTCGTCTGTCGGCTGATCAATATGTTACTGTTTTTTGTTTTTTTTTTCCCTTTCAGAAGAGAAGACACAGCTGGTTCTAAATGTTGACAAACAGCTTGAAGAAGTCAGAGAGTTGGTATGTCTTTGATCAGTAATTTTCTCCTCTTCCCATTTCCTAAATAATGAATTTGTGGAAAGAGGGAGGGGACAATTTTCACTGGCACCAGACAACAGCACCTGTATTATCCTGGTGGTGACATGACATGCAGACACACACATACACACACAGCAGGAAGGAGGCGTCCTCCTCACATGATTGCTTTCCCGTAATCTGCTTTTAAGTGACACCCCTATGACACATTTCAAGCCATTATCTTGAGGTGGGAGTCTTCATGTTGCTGTTTAAAAATGAGCAAAGTCACCTGACAGAGACAAATTGTTGTCGCAGTTGTCTTGTTATGTCACAGTGATTGGCTTCCTCCAAATCTGCCACAGAGAGACCTGTCTAGCCATGCATCAAATGCACTTTTGCTTCATTGCTAGTGACATTGTTGGGCCTGTGCATGTTGCAACAATGAAGGGCCCCTCATATTTGATTGTGTATTTATTTACAGAACATCCTTCCTCTGTCACAACTTTTATCACAGCTGGGTGACATGAGCAAGAGGTATTTTGTTTTTACAGTTGAAATTGGATCATATTGATGTTAATGCAGCTGAAGTTCAGGAAGTTTAATGTCTTCAGAGTTGTCAGCATTTGTATCTGGAGCACCTTTTTGTCTTAGAGACTTAATGTAATACAGCATTTACAGGAATATGTACATAGTGAGAGAAATGCGTTCATTAGAGCGAAGGGAGGCTCAGAATCATTTGACTGACAGAGCGATGAGAGTGATTATAATTAAGAGTACACATTTGGAACCAGGTTGGTTCCTTCCCATTATGATGTAAATTTGGAACAGAATGAACTCTAAACAATCTAGTTCTTTCCAAATCATTTTTTTGCCATCAAACTGATCTTAATGTGAGTGTGACTGATTTTAAAATGTGAAATGTTTGTTGGAGTGACTGGATTAACTGTGGGTTTTAGCTGGAGCAGATGGACCTGGAGGTGCGGGAGATTCCCATCCAGAGTCGAGCGATGTACAACAGTAGACTGAAGAGCTACAAGCAGGAAATGGAGAAGCTCGAGAAAGACTTTGTAAGTACTTGAACACTCAAGAAAACCTTAAATAACATGTATATGTTTCAGTTACAAAGTACAACATTGATGTTTAGCAAACTCCCTGGTAAAGTTTGCAATTTACAATTGTTGAAACGTACGTGTATATAACATAACGTAACATACTGTGTATACATATGTGTGCCCTGTTTAAAGTTGTCACTAGTCTTGTGTTTGAACTCGCAAACAAATGCCTTCTCCGCCATACACTCCTACACACACAAACAGATCCATGTTGAAGCTCAGTAGTGCATCCACTGAGGTTAATTCATTATTTGTATTTGAACTTGGAAGTGATGCCTATCAAAAACAGGCTGTGTGTATTTTTTTTTTTGTTGTTGTTGCAGAATCTGGCCTTGTTTAGTAATTCATAAATCACTGTATGTCTTGACTTGATCTCTAGCCTCTATCAAAGCTTAATGAACAACCACTCTTTGGGGTCACTTGCTTTTAGTGCACAATGTTGGCTACCAGTACTGCACTTGATCAGTAATGTCATAGAATACACAATTATCTGGTGAAAATAATCAGGAGGGTTCTTCTTCCTTTCTTTAACTTAAAAAAAAGAAAAAACATTTTCATTACCCTTATGTTGCAAGATATACTTTTAAACAATTTGATCTTTGTATTCAGATCTCTACCTTGCAAAAAGATATGTATCATTAATGGTATCTATTGTTTTCTGTTGTCAGTTTTTTGTTATGCTGCTCACGTGGTAATAATCCCATTGTGTGAATGCAGTTGACCTTGAGCTGGAGAGCAGACTGGTCCTCCCACAAATCAAATGTGATGTGAAATAAACCCACAACCTCAGATTTGGTTAGACAAATAAATACTGAATTTGACATTTAAGAACTTTTAAATAAATTCACAAAAGGCTGACCTGGGACAGGTGTGGTATTTAACCTTGTTGTTGATGTGGTTTGAATATGGTTTTGTAACCTTAAGATTTTGGCAAAAATAGTCAGCAAACTTTACTCAAACCTTGAAATGTTTGAAGTTGTAGCCTTCTTCTTTTCTCTATTTTGATAGAGGTAAAGCTTGATAGTTTAGACTTCAGGAAATAACGGTGATCACTGCAAACAGTTATAAAATGAAATGCAAATTTTAACAATCACATTTACTGTAATTTATAGATATATAAATATGTACTTGATATTTTCCATTTATTAAAAAATAATACTGAAAATCATGACTAATATGTAACCTAACATTGTGTGTCCCATACTAGCCCATAATATGGTGGTAGGTGTCATCAATAACCTTTTCTTCCACTGACAACAGAACTAATCTCAAAGGAAAAATTTGTTTATACTTCACCTGAATTGTAAATTCAAACTCTTGTTTAACATCTAATATTATTATCCCCAAAATGCTTTTGAAAATCTGCCTTGACTTAAATTTAGAAATACAGCAATCTCTCAAATGCAGAACAAGCGAGCAAACATGCATAAACAACCAATGTGCATGGAGATATCACGTGTTACTGATTTGGGAACACATCACTGAGATGTGCTAACTGAGATCACAGAAGAGATCTATGTGCCAAGACAGTTTGCTTTCCTCGCCATGGGCATTTAATTGGCTGATGATTAATCTTTAACTTTTCTTCTCCCCACATTTACCGTGCTTAATCATCAAGCAGTTAACACCTGCTGTGGCTGATATTGGTGCTAATTTTCATCACTTGCATTATTGTGTGTGTGTCTTAAGGGCTCTTGGGAAAATGTGTTTCTTTAACCTGGAAAATCTTAGGATTCCTCCACTCACTTCATTAAGCTAAACATGATTACTTCTTAATTCCTACAATCATAACGCTGCATTGAGGGTTTATATGTAAGTTTTATGTCCTAAGGTGCATAATGCTGAAATGCAAAGCAGACCATAGCAATAGGACACTCCTAGTGCTTAAAGAATAAAAGAACATTGACATACCTCTATCTGTGCGTTCGCAGTTTGACAGTAATTTTTATTTTACACCTCTGTGTGTGGTGTGGTCAGATCAGTGTACATTTAAACTAGCATCACCCACTTCACACAGTTACATCTAGTCTGGTCTCCTGTAAATCTGATGCAAGTGTTCAGAAGGCAAGAACTTCAGCCCCCTCAGATGTGCTTCAGATGTGCCAAATGCTATAGCTGAGCTCAGCCTCTCACTTCCTGCAGGCCTATGGAGGACATGACACTCGGCTCGAAAGGCGTCTAGTGGAAAAAAGGCAATCTCCTTTCTTTTTAATGTAAAAAGCTCTGGCTTTGTTGTGCTTTCCGTGGATATCAAGGCCTTTCCACTCCCTCACTACCCAATCTCCCCTCGCAACTCCACCCCCTACTGGCCTCCCTCGGGTGGCTCCCCCTTAACTTGCTCTCTCATCCTCCCATTCACCCGTGGTTTGAAGTCTTCCTACCACCGGTGTGCCAGCTTGAAACCACATTCTTGCTTCTTTCCAGACAGGGTCCGAGTCGACCTCAGTAACCCAGCCATTTCATCCAGGAAGACAACTTATCACATAGACATCCCAAAGGTGGATTTCGGATATAGCTTGGTTGGCTTTGCTGACAGCTTCATTGCGATAATAGATGGGACTGGGGGTATTACAGGAGCTGGGCCATGACAAACAGGCGATGTGTCAGCTCGACCAAAGTTAGTGGGGGAAAAAAATTAAATAGGACAATGAAAATCCTATTTGATGGAGTCAGCTTGTTCAAGTCAAGGAAAGCAAATTGGCATGGCTCTTAGCGGTGGCTTTGATCAGGCAAAGAAGAGGCCTAACGTAAGCTTAATTTAATGAAATCTAACGGGTAAACAGAGCCACCATCTTCAAAGGGCCACGTTGGGTCTGTCCCAGTGGGGACCCAGTGAGGTCTAAAGATGTCTGCTGAATTGTACAAAACACAATTCAGGTTTGAGGATGGGACTCAAAATATGTAAAATGTTATTTGTAAATGTGGGATGACATGACCATGATGAGATGCCAGCCTTGATGGGTCGTAAAGCAATATTGGTTCAGAGAAGTAAAGGTGTTTTTTTTTTTTTAGTCCTGGAAATTCATGGAGGTGGTGTTTGTTGTGCTATGTATATTTTGAATACTGCAGTCCTTCATTTTCAAAGGTGTTGTTTGCTATAATCTTAGGACTGTTAAAATAGATGGTAATGTTTTTAATCTTCAGAGAACATACAGTTATCATTTAAGTGGGTCTCAAATGGTTTAAATAAGTCAGTTAATCCAATTAATAATGAGGAACGTAGTCCGCAAATATTTTGATAATGATTTAATGAGTGCTACTGTTATTGCTGACCTTTTCTTGGTTTGAACTTGTCATTTGAGTTAACTTTGATTTTTTTTTTTTTTCCCCCCCCCTCTCTTTTCTAGAGAAGACGATGCAATAATCTAGAAAGTCATCCGCAGGAAAGTCTTGAGAGTTAATAATCATAAATTCCAGTGTTACTTAATTATGGAATTGGTAAAGGAACCGAATTAACTTTATCCAACTTCCCAGCTTGTTCAATATATAGGTTGATTGATTTTTTAGAAAACCCCAAGACTCCATACATTTTATGTAATTAATCAACAGTAGTTTTGAGTGCTTTGTTTTGATAACTTCTTTAATAACTTACTATAGAAATTTGTGGAAATATATCTCAGTTGTGTTTAGATGATTGTGAGTGTGTTGCTTTGATTCTTGCCGTTAACATTGACTCCTGCTCACATGAGCTTATGTGGTTGTTGATCTCTTTTTGCAGCAGATGGCGGTATTGCACTAAGAATTTCCCTCTGGTTAAGGTACATGACAAGGACGATATTGGGCACATTTACCAATTTGCCTTTGAGATGTATGACTGGACTTGCTATGATAAATCCTTCCACTTATTACTATGCCTCGTCCTTTATGCTGTGTAATAGAGACAGAAAATACCAAAATGTCCTTGTGGTAAAAATCCATTTAATACAAAGTGACTTATAGCAGTCTGGGTGCAAACTTTATGCGTTTGCTTTAGTTTTCATCTGTCCAGCTCCCCTCACTCTAAAAGTTAATTAAGGAAGCAAAACAAAAAAATGAATGAAATAGGTATGTTGTGTTTCAGAGAATAAGTTCACTCTTTGTTGTTGCTTCAGTAGCTGAAGCACTTTTGATTCAAACGTTACCAGCTTTGTGTACAAGGGTCCTTGAGTCTGATAAAGGTTAATTGGTGGTGACAAAACATCTAGCTCTTACAAGTTCAAGTGTTGAATACGTCATTTTTGTCATTATGTGGGAATAGATGCCAATAATGGTCAAGGTAGTTTGGTTGATGCCATTGGAGTCACTATGCAATATTTGTTCTACAGTGTAGCAGGATTCTTTTTTTTTTTTCGATCAACTCCTATTTGTCTGATTAGAAAGCTGTTATAGATCTACCACAGTGAACTGTATGCTGTTTCATCAAAGACCATAGAAATGCCATTCATTACCATGTATCAGTTTTCCTTTTGAAACACGTATAATTACCCAGTCATTATATGAGATTGGTAAATATCTTGTCACCGTAAGTTAGGATGAGCTGTGAAAACTCTGATACGCTCACATTTCATTCACCTGAAACAAATCAAAAGAGGTCTATTCAGAAAAGTTTGAAGTTATGATTGAGTGATTTTTTTATTATCTCTTACTCATTCCTATTTACAGTAATGCCATTATGGATATTGCAGTATTTGTTCTTTTCATTTTCAGATATTTAATCATGAGGCTGTCAGAGATACAACGATCACTTCTTGATTTCTGACTGTCTAATGGGTTATTGTTTGGTGGTACAGTCATGGTCAAGTGGGGGCTGTCTGGACTGCCTTTACTTTAGTAAAAACCCTTATCTGGAAAGCCTCCTAGTGTCTGTATAGAGATATAATTAAGGCATTTCCAAAGAGTCAGCCAACCTTGAAATATTTAACAGTTTATTTGCCAGGTATGCCAAGGTGAATTGAATGAAGAAGGAGCTGGCACTGACTCTGTTTAATGAATTGGCAAATTGGACTTTTTGAGCAGAACTCGTGAAGACAGAAAAATTAAATGAAAGGAGAAAATACAAATAAGATTATTTAATGACAATGATCATATTGAATGAGTATCAAATGGGAAGATTCCTCATATGAGGCCATGATAGACTACTGTAACTAAGATTTGATTTGTTCCTGTTATTAGAATAAATGAACTTGATGGTAAATAACAATGAGTGACTCCTGACTTCACCACACACATTTCAGGCTACAGGTTCAAGCTGCCAGCAAGAATTTTACAATCTTTCTTCAAGTCTTTTTTTTTTTTTTTTTTTTTTTTCTCAAACCCCAAAGTACAGTATAAAGTTTACGAGCATTATCTCCATATTCATCACTCAAAGTCCACTGATATGGAGGTATGTAACTGGAGAGCATCCTCTTAATGTAATCAAACTAAATGGCTGTAGATGAAGGTGCTCTTCGGATATTTGCTGCTTGAATGTTGTTGTTGTTCTTTTTAAATTAGTGATCATGGACAATTCAAGGTTGTGGGAAGTGTCCAACTTCAGCTGAAATTGGTCACAAAAACTAATTGTATTTCTAAAAATGTAAGAAATAAAAGTTTGCAAAGTCATATTTCAGAAAGTTATGTTTCTCTTAATTCGCTCTTCATAAATGTAATTTCTAAACCACATGCTTATAATTATGTTGAGATTTAGGTTTTGATGAGAGATTTTAAAACCACTGTACTTTCCAGAGTAACTACACTAATAGTGATTATATATTTGCTTTGCTATAATCCATCTGGAATGGTTCGTTTTGTTTGCCCCTTGTCCTCATTATGATGACTCCTGCAAGTCGGTACATGACAGACGAACATTAGTTGGATGTTAGACACTTTAAATCGCCTTAGGTTGCATTGGCTTACTAGTTCTTATTAAACACAAAGAAGTAAAGGCAGATTGACTCTTTATGGTTTGTTGTTTAACAACCCATCAATGACACCAAAGTCTAATCACTCATAAAATGTCATAAAAAGAGTCCCTAAATTGACAGGGATTTTCCCCCAATATTTCCCCCGAGCTGAGTGCAGATTTAAGATGTAAACAAACAGATCTTCTTTTCTATTTATGAATCATGTCTTTCGTTTGGAAGTTGTTGTGCCTAGTATGTCTTCCTCAAGCCTTTTGTGGATTTTTTGACATTGGAGGCTTTTCCATGTCTTCTTTATGGACATTAAGATGGGATTCATTTGCGGATTAGCCTTTTGTCATGTCACTCATGTTGAAACTGTTCTTTACGGGTTTGATGGTGTAATGGTGGCAGTGGGTCAAATCTGGGTTGAAGGACAGTTCATAAGAAGGATAAAACAACATTTTGTCTTTTTTTTTTTAATTACTTTTTTGTTAAATGAAAATGTGTGGATTGTGTTTTGCGTTTAAATTTTCAGGAGATGCTGATTTCTAACAAACTGACTTGAAATGTTTTGCTTGTTTTGTAGTGATGTAGCAAAATTTCTGACATGGAATCAGTTGTGAATTAATAAGTGAATTATCATTAACTGTAAGCAATTGTTGTGAATTTTGATGGTTGGTCTGGCAGCTCATTCCATGGCTTGAAAAGTATGACAGCAGTGTCAAGCAGATGTGTTGGCAGTTCAGCATTAATATGGGTGGACTGCAACAACTTTGAACTTTATTTTTTTCTGCTAATATATGATCAATAGCATTTTTCAAGGAAACAGTTTCAATAAATTCAACTAATTAGCACTGACCCAAAGAAAATTTTGGAGAACAAGAAATTAAAAAAGGGGAAAGAAATTTGATTTCCAACTATTTTATGAATATAATAATAGACAAGATGAGCCACTCAGACAGAGAAGTAGGCCGTCATCGCTGCATGGTTATTAACATGATGAGTTCTTGTCTGTAGGTGATTTGTACAAATCATATAGGCTGTAATTTGTAAGTGGACCATCTCCTAGCTCCGCTCTGTCTCTTTGGGTTAACACTTGTCTGTATGGATCAGGTATCTGCATTATGCCTTGAGCACAGGTTTGTTTGGTAGTGTGCAAATTCGGCCCTTATCCTTCTACGCAATCATTTCCTCTCTCGCTTATCTCTCCTGGTCCCTCCAAAGTCGCCGCACCTC
Organism: Remorina albescens; assembly: GCA_034769265.1. NCBI lineage: Eukaryota > Metazoa > Chordata > Actinopteri > Carangiformes > Echeneidae > Remorina > Remorina albescens. Next base: position 7,009,389 of record CM068480.1, read on the forward strand.
CACACACACTGACAGCGATCAGTATAGCTTTCAGACGCTTGTCTGACTGAGTCTGCAATGAAGCGAAGGCCCTCCCAGGTCCCCTCGCTGTCCTCAGGGCTTGTGTGATTGAGTGACTGGAGTGAGTGGGGGCCAAAGATAATAAGGGGGAAAATATAAAGACATGGGGCGATGATATGATAACACCCCCTTCCTCCTCCACCCTACCCTCCCTCTTTACTCCCCTTTCCACCTCCCTTTCAGTTTTTCTTCTGTTCTTCTTTCTGTCCTACCCCCGATTTCTGTGCACCGAGCCTGTCCCACGCAGTAGTGTAAACCAGAAGTGACATGTGACACCCACTCCCCAGTGATGTGCTGACAAGCGGGTACTAGAATAGGTGACAGTGTTTTCTTTTTTTGCCAGGCTGGCTTAAGTATGGTGAGGGGATTCATGAAGTATTTATGAAATATATTATGAATCATTGGGTCTGTGTTTTTCCCCTGTATTTTAAGCTGTGGCATTTGCTTTATTAATAAGAAATCCTCAAAGAATAGAGGAAAAACTCTTTACATTGCATCCTTACTGGTGTTTCTTCATAGTTAAAGCTCCATGTTTACACATTCTTTAACCCCTGCTTACACTTTGTCACACAAACAAGCACACACATGCAGACACACAATTAAACTTATTTTCTTTCTCTCGTCCTAAGTGTTTCTAATGAGAGAACATGCCAGAAAGAAAGGGAAAGTGTCTGCTCTCAGCCACCAACAATTTTTCCTTTTCTCTGGTGTTTTTGAAGCCTGCAGTGGAATCTGGCTGTGGCCTTGATCAGAATTACATTGTGGAAGATGAATTAAGTTTTTTTTTTGTTTTGTTTTTTTTGTTTTTTTTTTCTTTTTCAATTATCCCAGAGGTTGGCCACCATTAGAGCATCAGCCTACTCCTGCAGTGAGACTAATTTCTTTACTTTTGTTCCCCCCCTCACCATAGAACACTTGTTTGTTCTGGATTGTCAAGCTTTTAGTATATTGTTGTCTTTGCACATATTTATTAAGAAACTAGATGTTTCACCTAATACATTCTCTGCTTAAAGTGTTCGTATCAAATGGAATTCATGGTTGAAAAAATGCTTTCTACTCTAAATGATCAAATTACCTATTAAATTAATTTAGGTTTTAGTTTAGTTTTTTTTTTTTTCATAATTTGTACTGGTCCATCCACCCCATTTATTCTTGGGAGAATTATACACTTTTTTTTTTTGTAAAAAAAAAAAAAAATTACATAAAATTTTAAAAAGAGATGTGAACCTCCCCTCTGCAGCTCTCAGTTGGCTATTTCTCATAATTTTTGAACTGTTGTTGTAAATTCCAGTACAAAACCTGCAGACTACCAGGAAACAGTTAAGTATACTGGGAAGTTCAGGAGGGCACATGTTGGAAGGGCTTTGGAAAGGGGCCTTACGGCCTCATCAGCATTTGAATGTGTTCTGGCAAGTGAAATAACAAAGTATACATAAATATATAGAGATAATGATCTGGCTAAGTCCCTGTGTGTGCTGCTATATTCTTATGCTAATTAGCAAGCTATTCAGCACCAACAATGGTCACATTACAAGAAAAGGCAAAGCACTGAAGAAGATAGTCTTCTGTGTGCATGTCCACTGATGGACGCGTACACGCACATGCTCAGCAGACCCGACTCCTCTCCCTTTGTGTCTAGGTTTTGTTTTTGTTTTTTTTTTTTTATTACATTTTTCAATTTTAGATAACACTCCAAGAATAGACATCAAACAAAAATGAATCATAAATCAAGGTCAGGAGTGAGCCTCTTTCCAAAGCAGAGAAAGGGTTAAAAGTGACAGTATTTCTTTCTTTAAAAAGGATGGGAAGACTGATAGGAGAGGAGCTCTTCTCAGCAGAGGGTTCAGTGAACCATATGTAGGTAGCCACAGGCTAATGGGCCAGTTAGTCCCTGGCTTGCCAGGTATCCTGCAATGTACCCCCCCCTCCACACACACGCTCTCTCCTCGTCATCCTCCAACATTCACCCCTCCCACCTTCACTCTGTGAAAATCCCTCCTCCACTTTCCTCTAATCTCACCTTTTTCTCTGGTGCTGACCCAGGGAGGCCCACTTTATTCCCCACTGCACGCCAGAAGCCAGCGTTGTGATCGGAGCCCGGGCCCCTGTGCTAGTTCCCCCTCTCCTCTACTCTCTCCTTGCCCTGGCTGCCCGCTTCCCCGACGGCTCTGCTCTATTGATTTACTCCTCCAACCAATGCTGTCTGTCTCTGTTTTGCACCACCAGCACCAAGGTCCCGCATCTCTATAACCCTCCCTCTTTCCCCATTTTCTCTCTTCCCCTCTCTTGCTCTCTCTCTTTCTTTCTTTTCATACTTTCTTTCTGTCTTTCTCTCTTTCTGTCCCCTCCTACACAATCATGGGCTAGGGGAGAAACGTGACAGAACATGAGAGAAGGATGGGGGTGTGGTAGGGGATACAGGGCCTTTGATTTTTCATTAGAGGCGCCTTCATATTTTAATATTGGGTTTAATCGGGCCCTCATGCCTTAAAGAAATAACCATCGAGGGATGATCCCTTGGCCTTCAAAAAGTATATGGTATTTCTTCAATCAAAGCCCTCCTTCAATTTGCTCTTTTGTTTGGAGTTCACTTGCAACTCTCCCCCTTTTTTTTTTGCCGTCTCTTGGTCTTTTGCTGTGTGGGTACAGTCGTTAGTCTTATTGACTGATCTCAACTGTACTTAGCAATAGAAATGACTTTGACAGGGAAATACAGTAGCAGTATCACAGAAGTACAACCAGGAAAAGCCCCTATCAATAGTGTTCACAAGCATACAGCAAGGTATTTTACCTTAGAGATGAAAACTTGTTTACTTGTGGACAAAATTGAGTGCTGAAGGTAACATAAGAATGAGTATTTAAAATTTTTTTTGATTGAATTAACTGGAGATGAAGAATTTTTGACAGCTGGTGTAGCCATGTTATTTTGTAGAGACATGAGATATTTTTGTAGCTGGTACACTCCATCTCACTGAAAGTCTCCTAACCTACTATCTGGCAAGATGCGTTGCAGTCTTATTTATTACCTTGCTCTCGTTGATCATTCACCTTTATTTTTGTTTTCGACAACTGTTTCCATGAGACTCCTTCAGGTTTTTCATCGAAGTGAAACACAATGCCATGTGCGTAAAAGCTACCAAAGCACCAACCTGTGAGCTAATGAGAGGCCCCATGCTGTTATCTAAGGCTCCAGCTTCTCTACCACTGCTGCACTTTTATTAAGGGAAAGAACACACACTGTGCTACCGTTCACATATGTTCCATGTGTACGTTCTCTAAAGGAGGGTTCCCTAAGATGCAAAGGCTCATCTCACATACAGTAGCCCTTTTGCACACACATGCGCGCACACAAACACAAGTGGAGGATTGGATTGTACCAAAGACCACAGGAAAACAAAAGGCACAAATGACACCCTCCTGTGACAATCCCAATTGTCTTGCCTTTGTTTGGTAATATATCAAATGCAAAAAAAGGCACTTACTTAATTGAACAACCTCTGTGTTAAAGAGAAGAAGATGCTAGACAACAATTTGTGTGTGTGTGTTTTCATTTGTACAAACTGCATGCATGTGTTTGTGTGTTAAACCCCTGCCAAGCACAGATGCATTATTTAAGATGCTGTTGTGATACTTGTGCCTGCTTAAAGGTCTCAGCTTCCTTTTAACGCCATGCAGCATCAGTCCACCTCTGCCCCCACTTGGGGAAGCAGAGCGGGACCTGCTGATACTGGTCCACACATCACCTGGGAAAATATCACAGCAGGAGGGGGAAAGGATATGATATAGATAACCTTTGATTTTAGCACACATTCTTGTGAACACAGACATGTATTATTAACAGACCTTATTATCAAGTGAGTGATGAGTTGATTTTTTTTTAAGAGTTTACAGAATATTTAAGGAAATTGTAGTGTGCTTTTTTTTGTGCCTGAAAGTAACTTTTAAAACTGTGGTTCTCATATATTTCTACCTTTAACTATGTCAGTCAGGAAAATGAAAGGTAGGAAGCCAGATTCAGCCAAGCACATGGGGCTGGACATAAGAGTTATTAAGTCTAAATTTGGAAATGCCCAGCCGCTCTCCTACTGGTGAAAAAGTCAGTAATGGAACATAGAATTGTAAATTGAATATGGTTAATTACTCTTCATGCTATGCCACCAGCCGTGTGTAGTGGGTGAAAAGGAAAAGCTTGGGAAAGTGGAGGGAAAAAGCGACTGCAGAGGAACTTCAGGGCCCCTCATTACACTCTGCCCCTGGGTATTTTTACACCTTTTATTTCTCGTCTAATGAACTGTTTACATTTTTCAGCTTTCCAGGCGCCACAATTATTTGCGCTTGTCCTTGTGTCATTCGTTGCACTGGGCAAAAGGCAAGGAGGAGAGTTAGAGGGCATTGGAATGTGTACATGAATCTTTATTTGATCTTTTTTTTTTGTTCAAATTATGATTATTTTTTTTTAAATTGTGAACTCAACTTTTTCATTACAAAGATGTTGATGTTGATTACCAACAGCTTGAAACTAGGAAAGGTTATCGTTTAAAATTCTTCATACAGTTTCTGTGAATAGATGTTTTCAAGGTTTCCTTTCTTGTTTCTGGGCAATGGACTAACTTAAAAATCTTATTTATTTAGACAGTATATATCCTTGTATGTCCATATACTAGGAAGAAATTCCACACAAAGAAAAGATCCATATATCTGTTATAATTAAATAAATATCATTTACTGTTCTGAGGATTATGCCAAACTCATTAGCATATCTGATATGAATTGTTATGCATGCATATGTAATTACATTTTGATGGGTAAAGAAGAATCCTTTTTTTTTTTTTTTTTTTTGGCTGCTATCCATGTCAACAGAGGTAAAATGTGTGTTTTTGACAGGACACCAACACCTCCATCGCTTCATTTGACGGGATGCGTAGTTTTTTAAAGGCAGGCCACTTAAGATGTACCTTTGTACTTTTCATGTGTGCTTCCGGGAATAGAAGCAAATTCTCACCCAAGATTAAAAAAGTGACAAAAGACAGACCTTTCAAAAGGATTAAAAAAAGCTCTTTTTTTCTTTTCTGAGCAATAAGGTATCTTCTGAAAGCTCTCATTCTTTTTTGAATAACAAAGTCTGATTAGTTGGTTTCATCTATAGTCTCCACATGCTGTAACTAGAATGAGGCAGTTTCAGAGAATTTTCTTGATAAAATACAAGTTTAATACAGAACAAGTATCTGATATCTGCTTTCTTGAACTGTAGAGTCATCCTGTTGCTTAATATCCTAACTTATGATAAAAATTTGTTACTGTATGAAGGAGTTAATATTGTACGGCTGTTTATGCTTTACATCAAATGGGATGGCACAAATCATTCAGGAATCAGTTGTTTTCCAGAGGGGGAATCCAAAAACTGGAGTGTACTGTACTGTACAGAAGATGAAGTGACAACACTTTCATTTCAATGACATTCTCCATTCTTTATACTTTCTTTGTTATCTACTCTGTTCTCATTGCAAATGTGCCTCATACATTCATCTGCAACAAACAGCTATTTAGAAATACGAAAAAACCCTGCATATGATTTGAATGCAACGTAAGCCCAAACATTCAAATCAGTGCTTCTCCCAGGCTTCCTCGTCTCAATTACTGCTGAAGTCATCTTTCCCCCTAAGTTGCACTGCAGCTCTTTAAGCTGTAACTTGACTTAAATGGAATATGTGGGTGTTTTCCCGACAAAAAGTGTGTCCCCTCTACACGCTGTATTTACATTGATGCTTTATTGTCTTTCTGCGTCCACTCAAATCTGAATTTCCTCTGAATGCCCACTTATTCACACATGTGCACACGGAGTGTTAAATTAATCTCTTTACAACTGATGTTCAAGTCAACTTTAAAAGTAGCTGGTTAACAGCCTAAAGTGATCGCAAATCATTTTTAAAATGTATATGTACTCTCCCCTTAACATGTCAGAAAGCAGATTTCAACCTAAAATTTCAACAGGAAGGGGACAAAAAGGAGAAATTATTAAGATTTTATATTATATGATGTATCCATCCACTACAGATCATAGTCTCATTATTTATCATGAAGTATTAAGAAAGGTCATTGTCTTTGGAATTCACTTTCATATAATTGAGTGTTGTGATAATTCTCACAAACATAAAAGTAAATGACATAAATATAAAATTATTGTAAAAACATCTTTAGCAGCACATTTAGACTTTGTGCTCCAGCGTAATATGTGATGTTGGAAGGAGGGGCAGGCTGCCGATATTCTCTTTTACACACAGTAGGCGTTCTGTGGATAGCTTAGGTCCCTGTGGTTGAGTATTGTTTGGGTGCACTCTTTATCTAATGGGTTTTGTGGTCTGGGTCAATCAGGCCCACCGTCTAGTCAGTAATTACTCCAGAGAACTGTGGCCCTCACTATCAAGATAATAACAGCCAAATCACATCAGCCATGACTTTCCACTCAGTGCTCCAGATTATGAGGAGAGACAAAAAAAAAAAAAAAAAATCAACTGGCTCGATTGTGATTGGTTCCAAAGTTATTTCAATCAAGGAACTTAATATCATCAGTCTTGAGGTTAGAATTGGCATTTTTAAGTTTGGTTTGTGCTTTTCTCATGGAAGGTAGCATCAGAGTACTTCATGCAATAGGTTCTTCAAACTTTCACTGATAATAGAAAGATAGTGAGAAAGGATACTGTATTTGAGGAAAAATTGTCCCCACCAGGTAATTGGTGTTCCTCCACTGATTCCATGTCTTTGTTATATTTATTTAGAGTGGAGGACCAAGTAAATATACAAAAATAGAAAGAATGCGTGTTGAGAAAAAGTGATATTTTCATTCCTATGCTGGTGTTTGTCTTTGATTTTGCCCACCTCCTGCAGCCCACCTAGAAACCCTGTCAAGGCGGGGAGAGAAAGCGAAGGAGGCTTAGTAAACACTTTCTGTGTCTTCTGCTGGTGTGTATTTAGTTTAGAGGGCATGCCAAGAGACTGTTTTTCCATGGGTCGGGTGTCTGTAAACAAGCGGTACAATGGCAGCCCACTCTTCCACAATTGGAGGTGGCACACTCTGAAGTGTGTATGAAATGTGTGTGTCTGAGTGTTTGTCTTTTTGGGTGTTTTTTTTTTTTTTTTTTGGACATGGCATTCCCTCTTATTTTACCCTATCTGGAGACAGAAAGAGGGAGTGTGTGTGTGTGTGTGTGTGTGTGTGTGTGTGTGTGTGTGTGAGAGAGGGAGAAAGGCAACCCCAAATCCGATGGGCCGCCAATGGGTGATGAATTATTCCCTGTCTGAGTCTCAGCATTGGTGTTATCACAGAGCCTGCCACTGCACTGGGATGACAGCAGTGACAGCCCCCAGAAAAGATTTAGCGCTGACAAGTGATACTTCCTCATAATACATCTCCCTGGCCCTCTCCCCTATCCCCCCTGTTCCACAGCCTCTCCATGTGCACAAGATGAGGTTTTTTTATCCCTCAACTTGTATTTGTTTAAGTGGGCAGAGTGAGAGGCTCTTTGCCACCACTTCTGTGGCACAAATGCAGTAGGTACAGTAGATCACCTTGGAAGGAGGCATGGGCAGAAACCTAGACGTGCTTGTTGTCAAAGCATGTGTTGTAGAGCTACACACACAGTGAGACACACTTGCACACATGACTCTGTTTGTCACCGAGTTCCATTAGGGGGCTCCCGTGCTTAAGGAATGTCTGTTGTTTTTGCATCAACAACAGTACTAAGCCATATTTCCCCTCTTGTTTTCTCTTTTTGCTCTCCTCTGTTTCTCCCTTTTCTTTTTGTCCTTCTCCCTCATCCTCCTGCCTCTGCAGAAAAGGTCACGTATTGCCTACAGTGATGAGGTGCGCAACGAGCTCCTGGGGGATGATGCCAGCTCCTCGGAGAGTCAGGTGAGGTGCTAATCAGGGGCCCAACCGACCCCAGTGTGGGTGGCTGACTGGCCCCTAGGGTGAGGAGGTGGGCCCCTCATAGGGGCCATCAGGAGCTGAAACCACAGTATTGACACCAAGTCAGGCGGAAGGAACACTGTTTAATGCAAAGCTGGGCTGATGGGGAGTGGGCTCAGGGAATGGGACCAGTGTCTGGCTAGGGCCAGATTGTGACCGACACACACACACACGTACTCCTCAACACAAATACACAATCAAGCACAAAATTTCAATCCAAAATCCCCGACCTCTCCAGTCCAACCATCCCACAGCTGTTCTCCAGCCGGGTGGTGACTTAGGCCTACAATAGATCCTCCATGAAGGCGTGCGGACGCACATGCACACACGTAAACACACACACACACACACACACCGAATGTGAATCTTGTTCTTTTGTCTTTCTTAAACTGCTAGGGTGGAAAAACTGCAACTTTCGGATACTCACAATGAACAAGGACACGGATTCTCCTTTTTTAAATAACTGATATCAAAAACACAAAAATATTTTAACTCTCTCTTATTTATTTACAATTAGTCTTTGATCAAAATCCCAAATTCAATTTCACCACTTGGAAATTTAGACATTTTCTTTTTATCAATATATAAATAATTGGTTTATTATTAATTTAAAGATGAACGTCAGATTGTTTGAATATCAGTTCATCCTGTTGAATTTGAGGAAAATAAACACAATGAAACACCATAATATCAATTTTCTTTTATTGTCAGCAATGTCTAAAAAAGATCTCTTCACTCCAGTTATGAAAGTGGCAGTAAAGAAGAAAACAATTATTATAAGTTGTCATCATAATTGCCCAAAGTATACAATATGTTCTTACTTAAGTTGATTTATAAATAGATTTATAAATAAATAAATACAGAGCTGCATAAAAACAGTTGCACATCAGCAGATACAATGAACTGTGTTTAATATATAAGATGCATTTACCTATTGTTCACCTGCACAGCTGCCACTCATGCAACCACTCTCAACTATGACCGAACGTCTTTTGACTAATTATATATTGCCTTTCAGCTGTCAACTTGGAGGGGTTACTGTGTTTCAAGGCACACACAATCACACACTCCCACATGCAAATAAACACTTTGCATTTTCAAACGTTGAGGAAAAGAAAGGAAAATACAAAGATGAATACTCAAATGCACGTTTGCACATTTAGTCCCAAAGTGCTTTATGGTAGTATATTTAGATGATTCACAGCTAAGTAAAGCTAAATAAAGTTGTCTGTTTCTTTTTCCTATTACCATTTCAATGATGACCCATGAACTGCACAGCTTAGAAACATATGTATCGCGAGCAAAGATGTGTAATTGATGTGCATATTTCTGGCAAATTAGCAAAACACAAAAGAGACTCTGACATTTTATACAGACATTGGAAGGATATTTGCTGTCAGAAATGTCACAATTGAGACACTGATAGATTTTATCAAAATCCTGTCAAGGAAAATATGAAAAAGATATGATGTTCCCATTTGATCTTATATCCCTTTCATTAGAAATTTATCAAAAATATTTAGGAGTTATATTATTTGAATTTAGAATGTACACACAAACACGCACATATATATATATATATATATGTGTGTGTCTTTGTGTGTGTGTACAATCAAATATTCATATCTCAAATTATATAATAAAAAATATGTACATTTAATTAATATTCTGAAAATATATTAGTATAAATATAACTTATATAAATATATTATATAGGTTTTTGTAGAAGTGTAAAAGATTCTTAAAAAAATACATATCAAATCATTTAATGGCATTATTACAAAATAATGTAAAATTAAAAAAGCACAGTTTTAATCAATTCATGTCTCAGGAAAATTATCAATAGCTTAAACTGTATTCCACAGCTTCATCCTTAATTCACAGGTCATCAACATAATGTAAATTACAACATATATAATTACATCATAGAACCTATTTTATGAATATGATATATACACAAAAATAATAAAATTCAGATTTATGTAATTTTGAATGTTAGGGTATGCCATAACAGGTAAAAGATATTGACATTAAAACATAATTCTCTTTGGGAAGTAAAATCAGGATCCACTTAAAAAAATCTGAGTTGGAGTGAAGTATTTTTTTCTATATTTGTGTTAATTTTATTGAATTTTTTCATGTTTTTGTTTAGTTTGAAGATTACTGAGACTCAGTATCTTATTATGTTTAAACATTAGCTTCAAATTATTTCATTGTGAAAAGCACAGTAATAATGAATAATAACAATGTCTGATGTTATTGCTAATAATAATTATATACCTGAGATGCACACAGAAGAGTACAGAGAGAGTTCATGTTGGGGTCAAAAGCAAAGTAAACAGATGATATAAATGTTCTTTTTTTCTCCCAGGTGCCGTATTTACCTCATTTTCATTTTAAAACTTCGAGATAATACTTGTTTTGGTCTTGCTGTGAGTGGAGTACTCGGAACTTCAGGGTTTTTTATCTAACGAGACGGCGGTGATAGGAAAGGGGAAAAGATGGTGGGGGCCAGGGCAAGTTGGTCAATTTAATTCCTGACGATCTGAAAGAGGTCAGGATCATTTCATATAGCCCTGGCTGAGCAGATCATTACCAGTCACAAATCTGGTGGGTACATGGCAAGGATTTATAGCTAAGTAAATAGGGAACCGTCATAAGTTCTGAAAATGGCGTGTTGGCCCTGCGATAATGGCTAAAGGACGATTTAATAGAGTTCGGCATTTATTCGTTATCTGTATGCGGACAGAGACTGAATTGGCACTATCACTCGTTTTTTTTAATAATGTGGTAGGCTACCATTGCACATTTTTTCTTTCTATTTCCTCTGCATGCAACACACGCACAAATGTGCACACACACATTTTTGATGCCACACACACACACACACACACACACATACAGACACCACACACAAAGCAGAAACTGCACACACATTTTTCACACACGAACACAATACGGAATAGTTTCGATTTCAGTCACAGCAGAAGGCTTGGCCACAAGAGATTGTGCTGGTTTGAGCCGGCATGGACCAGATTTTACAGGCTACAAAGGAAGCAGATTACCACTTGTATCGAATTCCGTATTGGATAAGAAAAATCTTTTGTTTGGAAAAAAAAAAAAAAATTTTGCTGATTATCATAACAGAAAAATTGCAGCAGTGCAATTTTGAATACTGGCTGGCATTACAAAAACACAAGGAAAAGCATTCATGCAGGAGTAATTATAACATTTACAATATTCTGTATTTACTTCTCTGTATCTCTTGAACAACGTGAACATCGTTGGTTGTACAAAAGAATGGATGCCAGAGAAAAATAAAGCTAAACAGGAAGAAACAAGATACACAGCTCAGCATGCCCCTCGTATAGTTTTAACAAATCCTCTATGAGGACTTGCAATCAGTCAGGCAGCACAAATGAGCTAGAACAAGTTTTGTTTGGTACCCATTGACTGATGGCAGAGCTGGGGTGAGGGATCGCAGGATCTGCTGGGTTTTTTCAAGCCCTCAATAACCACATCCACAGTGTAGTTTTAAACTTTGGCCTGTTCAATAATGCATTCTAGTAGGGAGTTGCTACTTAAGTTAGAGAAGACAGTTTCCACTCTAAAGTGTGTCTTGTTACTGCCGACATTTTCAAGGGTAAGAGCTCTTTAGAAAAACATGAAGTTATACTTGTTTACCTTCCACATTACAAATATTGACAATATTTGCAATACTGAAAGGAATCATTAGATATATTTTATGATTTCGGGGGAAAAACAGAAATGATGCAAGAACTATTTTTGAGATGCTTCTAAAATTACAGCAGGAACAGTTTTGACAAATGCAGAATTGTAATATATGAAATACTTGATATTTTTTGTGTGGTTGTTTATATAGTGTGGATTCATCCCAAGTTCATTATTATGACAATTTTTTTTGAGTATGTTTATCAGTGGTATAATATAAATAGAGGACATAAATATATGCAGTATACGCTCTTTTTTTATTTAGTTGCTATTTAGGGCTTTGGTCCAAAGTTTAAATGTTAAAGTTAATTCTTGATTTATTCTAGCCGTAAGGGCCGCTAGAACGAACCTATGCTTTACATTTTTATAACATGAAGATGCAATTTTTGGACCCTATCCTGGCTGTTTTATTTTTGTCTGTTTGATTTGACCTTAAAGTTGAAAATCAAGTTTGTAATTTAAGATCTAAGTCCCCTCTTTTAACATGATAGAACATTATTCCCCACAAAATCTTAAATAAACAGACAAAGTAACAGTGGTCCTAAGGCCCCCTTTAGATCTGCTAACCTTTAATGTTGGCCCAGAAATGTGGAGTTAAAAACAGATCAACTATAAAAGGTTTGCACGGTGAGTAATTTGTCCTTCTTTTTCAACTAAAAGTGTTGCATTCCCACGACAAGCCCCAGCCTTCTCTTCCCTTCTCTACAGCCCCCACTCAAGAGCAGGCTTGGGAAGCAACCTTTTTAATTGTGATTAGGCATCATTAATAGCAAATCAAATGACTGCCCTCCTCCAAATGTGTGATTCATTATCAGAGATGCAAGGCTTTCCAGGAGAGGGAATAGAAATAGCATTTCTTATTAAATTCATTTTAAATTTGCGATTCTCTTTCATCAAAAATGTATAGCTATACTATTCATTCATTTTTCATGATCTGTGGCTGTCCTAATAATACGCCTCACTGTATGTATATACAATAGAAACCTTATATGAATATCCATACAGTATCACAATAGCATGCACCTTTACTGAGATGCATAAAATATTGACAATATATCAGCACTGATATAGAGCAGTACAAATAGTGGCTCAGCATTCTTCCAACTCAGTTCCAGTGGGCACACATTTCTTTTCATCCTTTTTCACAGAATTCAATAAAATGACAGATACAAAATATTTTTAACATAGTGCAGACTATATTTTACCAGTTGTTTTTTTATGTGACTTCCTTGATAATGTTAGTTGATATTACAAGTTGAGCGATCCATTCCTCTTCTTGTTTAATGTGACAGCTCCAGGACTTGATCTTTGTTTGTTCAAAAAAGTCAGCCCGAACGGTGTGTTTAGCTTCGTTTAATGTGTTTGTCTAGTGATTTCCAAATGCTAAACATGCAAACAGATAAATCGTCAAGGTTAATTCTACACCCAGCCTTATAACTGATCTTCCTCCTGCCATGTTTCTGCATTTTTTAATCTCTTCTTCACTCTCCATCTTTCTCTCTTTCTTCTCCCTTTTGCTCTCATGATGCAGTTGATAAAATTACGTGAAGAGGTAAGTTTTTCTCTGCTCTAACCATTTAAAATATGCTTTCCTACTGAAATTCCCATCTGCCTCCTCTCTCCTGTGCAGAATTAAAATCATCTCATTTCAGCATTTTTATTTATTTATTAATTTTTTTACATGCCTGATTGAACAGTTTAAAGGCCAAGCCAAAGATAATGAATTCACTGAAGACCAGTTTTTCCTGTTTCCCTTACTTCAAATATCAGAAAGTAAAGATAAGATGCTATTACAAATATGCCTTTTTGAAGACATATATTGAGGAATGAAGCAAAGCTTAGAGTAGCACAACACGTTTTCTAACTTGATCAACTTTTCAAGTTTCAAGAACAAGTTTTGAATGGGGCCAAAAGAGTTGCGTTCTACCTTTATGAATAGGATCAAGGTTATCATTAAAAAATTATATGTTTTTGACTACACCTGATGTAAAATTGTAACATGGTTGCAGTTTTATTGCCGTGTACTATGATATTAATATCACCATAATTATTCATTTTATGTACTTTATTGTCCACAATATAATGTGCAATATCATTTACCTTAAACAATATGTAATGTGATGAAAGGAACTCTGTCATTTAGGTGTTGTCATTAAGTGTTGGTATGAAAGTTTTGTTAAAATAAAAGAATTGTCAAGAGATGGGGGTGTCTAGATCAAATTTTTGAAAGTGTGATTTTAGCAGAGAAGATTAGCTACAACTGGCTACCAGCAGAAACAAGAGTCGGTCAGCTTGCTGCTTAGTTGGTCAGCTGGTCAAACTCTTACAATGATATATTTTTTATTACTTATTACAATACTTATAATTTTGTTATTAATTTAACTTTAACAGTTGTGGGTCTGGCAACATTTGCATTCGTTGGTGTTTTCTTTTTTTGAGACGGTGATTAATGGTACATAGTATTGATGCTGTAGTTAAACTGTGGCTTCTTTGACTTGACTAATATTCTTGTAGAATTTGTAGTTATTATTACTCTTTCATTCAAAATAATTATTATAGAAAATACATTAGTGAGCTGTTTTGACCTGTCCATTCATTTATTCATTCTTCTTTTGATTTACTCATACAGGTGTCTTCTACTCTTTAGCAAAGCCTTGTAAGCAGCTTCATCAGCATAAAGCTTAGTAAATTGTTAGGTAGAAGCACTTAAAGTAAGGAAAAAGCCAAGATATTTATTTTATTAAATATATATGTGACCGTTTAGGTTTTCGACTTAAACAAATGTTTAACTATTCAGCAATATGAATTTCTTTTCAAACTTAAGAAGTCGTAACACTGATTTTGCTACATAATTAGCAGCCATGCATTTTATATTTACACTGTTCTATGCTCAGTATAATTGTAGCTCCATATTAAATATGTAATATTTTGTTTAATATTTATGCTTAACATATTTTGTGGAAAGTTTCTTCCTGTAATTCAGGTAGATTTTGTCAGTTTCTGTAGATTACATTATATTCTTGGCTTTTGAAGTATGGCTGAACTTGTACTTTGCAGGTGCACTTACAGTATTTTGTTAAATGTGCCTTTGAGTGAGACTTTGTTCAAGAGGGCTTCTGCTGAAGCTGAGTAATTCAATTCCTATCAAAGCTTCACCATTCACACCTATCCATAATTTAGAGCCCCAACCTGGCCCAGATGCCATGTTATCACACTTTTCTTTTATTTAGCTGTACTTTTGTTTCCCCTTTTCCTTCCCACCTTTTTTGTGCATTTCCTCCTAGCCTGAGGGTCAGATGACATCTTGAGTTACCTCACCTGTCTACCCTTTTTGGAATGGCCCGATCTATGTAATCGGGTTTGATTCTGCGCCCTCTTCGCCATTTCACGTCTCCATTGCAGTCTTTTACTCTTCTACTCTTCCTTCCATTTGAATCAAAGGCTGGCACAGCTTATACACACTTAAGCCTTGCTTTTAAAAAACTATACTTTTTTTCCTTCCACTGAAAAACATGTTTAAATATTTAGCACCCATATTCACAGCTGTTTGACACTTGTAATTCCTCGTCTTACAAGTCCCAAACAAACGGCACGGAAGATCACACAGTCAGTCTGAATCACAGCTGTCATCATTATTCACTTTGACTCTCCCCCACCCTTATTGAAATAATAAGGAAATCATCTGAACTTTGGAAAATGGTGATAGTAACCGCCTGTGTTTGATATTGAAAAAAGGTAGGAGAGCGAAAGAAGAGGGGAGAGATTTCTTTTGAGCTACAGCTGCATTGTTCTGGGGCTCCCTGTTAATAACTTACAACTGAAGAGTGTTTCTTGACGCAAAAAAGCACAACAAAAAAACACAATTTTCGTGGTTCCTAAGAAGATCTTTCTTCAAAATGTAGGTGTCAGATGAAAAGGCATACATGCATAGGCAGAAGTGGTAGTAATGGCGGAGGGGAGGGATGGGGGGTACATCAGTGTGCTCACAGATGCACAATATTTATCATATATTGTATTGAAACCCTTGGCTTGAAAGCTCCATGAGACTATCAGATACAATTTTGATGGGATCCTTAATTTTTCAGTCAAGTGAAATCAATTAATAGCAGAGCTGAATTGCAGCTTGATTGGGTGTTAGGATATGTCTGCCTTTGGCTCATTTTGAGGGGTTACCAGTGGATATATCAGAACCACAGGGGTCAAGCCTTGATATTCTATGTTGTAGCACTGTAGGAGCTGGCAGCCACTTTATATTTGCCTTGACAAAAATGCTGACAAACATATCTTTGCATTTTGCTTGCCAACTGCAGAGGAAAATCTTAGCTGCTGTGTGACATTCGTATATTGGAGCAAAATTGCTTTCCTGGAGAGTAAGAGTCACCTCACTTTAGATTGAAATTGTACAAGTTATCTCTATATCTGCCTCAATTGTGACTAAGCACTGTAGGATGTTTAGTTTTAATTGTACATTTTCCTTTTCATTATTTTCCTCGGAACATCCTGTGTTCATGGCTGGATTGTTTCATTATTAGGGCCATCACAGTGCGCCATTACTGGATTCTTAGCAGTTGAACTCTCACCCTTTCCTTCAGGTTCTGTCACCGTCAAACTCGGGGCGCATTATTCTAATGATCACACACACACGTATACACTATCAGTGCCACAACTACCCCCCCCCTCCCCCCAGCAACCCCCCCTCCCACCCACACTTACCCTCCCCTCCCCCCGGCCCTAAAAGAAGACAGAACCAGGGAGAGAAGAGAGAGAGAGAGAGAAATTCAGGAGGAGAAAGCTTTGAAGTGGCTTTCCATCGCAGTGAGTCTGCCGGCCGTCTCCCCGAGACGTGTCACCTTTGCCGAGAGGGAATAGGAAAATCACGTTTCGAATGGTAATGATAACATACTAATCACTTGAGCTCTTTGAAGAACCCGGGGAGTGTGCTACTCTGTCAGTATCCCTGGCTGCCTCATGCTCCCAGGCACACACAGGCAGTACAGCCATGGTCTAGGTGTATTAGCTTAAGCATTGCATGTCAATATGTCCCTGCCATCTCAGCTCATCCATAGGGGCTCATTATAGACCAAGCTAGGTATCCAGTTTCTACCACATGCACACTGCCACCATCTCCACTTCCACACCCATGTAACCCCTCCCCGAAACCCTCTACCACACCCTACACCAAAAACATACCGCAGCTTGCATCCTATCCCACTCGCCATCTCCTCATCATTTGCCTCCTATGAGCAGCCCATTTTACCACCCATCCACCCACCCGTTCCTCTATCCCTATATTCTCCCCCTACCCTTCTTTTAACTATTAAAAGGATCTCTGCAATTTTAAATGACATCTGTCAGCAGCACTAAGAAAAAAGAAGCGAGGGAAAGGAAAGAGTTCAGAAGGAGTTTTTTCTCCTCTCTGCTCTTTTCCCATCCCTCTTATTGTCAAACTTTGAAAAGCATGTCAATGACTTTTTTTTTGCTCCACATTTTTCATTTCCTCTGAGTGATTAGCTGGTACATGTTTTGACAGCCCAACCAAAACTAGAGATTTCACTTCTTCCCCTGTCCCCTTCGCTCATGTGATGGGCATAAACTCTTGTCACAGAGGCTGTTGCCATTCATTGGGTTGTTTTTGGGTGTCAAATGTGTTACATCTAATCGCATTCTTAACATAGCACATTAGAAAGGCCATCAAAACCAACAACATTCGAGTAAACATTTGGGTCTTCCAAGTTTATGATGTTTATGATTGTGTGCTGTCGAGGCTGAATGGAGTTAAAGAAGCTTGGTCTTAGTTTTGACAAACACAAAAACTTCATCACCACAGTGGATAATATGGACAGTTGACAGTCTATGAAAAGGTAATCCTTTCTAGATTAATCACCACTTTAACAGCTTAGTCCATATTTAAATTCAGCTTGAAGGAGCCGTGATTTTAAAATGATAATAAAATATTTGCATAAAATAAAACAACTTAAAAAAAAAAAGACAGATCAAATAGATCTTTCCGTGATAAATTCACTTCTTATTCGGTACACTAGCATCTTTAGATAATAAAAAGCTGTAGTTTATTAGATCTCAGGAATTGATCAGAAGAATAGACTCAAACTTGCATATTTGAGCATCAACTCAACAATCACCAGTTACTGTCGATGACCCCTCCTTTTGAAGAAACATGAATGTCCAAAACATAGACAACCTCATTGGGTAAACTAGGAGAAATGCCACAGTTGGTATTTTGATGCAGTTTAATACAACCTCAACCAAACCAAGTGAGATCAGTAATAGTTAGTGAGCCCCTTTTGTACATTGTCATAAAAATATAATGTTGAAAAAATTAAAGTAGATATTCCCAGCTGGTTTCTTCAGTAAAACAGTTGCCAGTACTAAGTGACAAATTGACTAACTGTAGCTGTTAGTTGAAATGAAACCCAGGGTCCCCTGATGGTGACAGTGGAAAGAATTGTATTTAAACCAAACAGAAAAGCATTTGCGACATTGTCATGTAACCCCAACTAATCACTCATGACATGTTTGCATAACTTCGTAAAATCCCAGTCATTCCTCAAGGCTCTTTGTACAGATAGCAATACATATTCCATCAAAAATTACATTTAGAAATACAAAATGTCAGGTATAGATCAACATGCATTGTGTCACTTTAAGGCTTTTAAATCCATGCAGCATTGAATACTCTTTTATTCCTCTTTTTGCTGTTTATTTGGAGAGGACTGAACTGATTGATTCAAAGTGTTCAAAAATGTAATCAAAATAAAAAAACGTTTACCTCTGCTGCTTTCAATAGATACTACATGCATGTTCACATGCATGTAGTAATTAGATGTGTGGACACAAGCACAAACACAAGACTTGTGTTTGAGAACCCCAAGTTGAAACTCAAGGTCATCAGTCAGCAGATCAGATATTTTCTTGCCTTATTTGCCAGACATGAATTGTTTAGTAATGGAAAACAAACCAACATCTCTGAGGTTGCTCTGGTATCTGAGGAACTGCTCTGAACTGTTATGTGTACGCCTGATATTAGAGGCACAGCTCACACCTTGATGCCCACAAATATTAACTTTGGAAAAATGATCAAAATACTTAAACATTTTATGCAACTCACCTTTTCATGAACATCTATACTCCCTGAACTCCATGTTTTCAATGGACAAGCTTGTCAATTGTTGATAGCTTTGAGTAAACCAAAGGGGATGCAGTAGCTCATACATCATGAATTACTGTTTTGGTCTACTAATATGGATAAACAAGAAGTGGAAAAGGCACTTCTGGTTTTAGGTGGGATAATTATTACATCATAATAATGCAGATTTTTTTATTAACATTTAGGACACAGATGCCATAATTAATTTTACTTTTATCTATATTTTTACAAAAATATCTAAAAATTAATATTTTAAAGTACTTTCTACAATTTAAGGAGTAAATGCTGATTTTGTCTTAAGTCTCAGTTTCAGCTGGAAGCAATCACCTCGACAGATCCCGTTTTGGCAGGAAAGCTTCAGATGAAATTAAATTTTATCTTGATTTGCTCCTCCCTACCTTAACTTTTCCCTGTGTGCAACAGAAGGCTGTACTGAGAAACAATACAAGGAGGCAACAACCCTCAAAGTAGTTCTTGTTTTCATGTCCAAGATGAGGCAGCAGCACCGCTTACATTGTCAGTTTCAACATGCATATGCTTGATATTCCATCAGCATATAACACATTGTCATCCATGAAGGTTATTGCAAACCTGGCGGTATTATGTTGTCGCTGTGGTCTGTCTGTTTAGATGACAGTGTTGATGTGTTTCTTTGAAATGGGTCCCAGCCCTCTCAATCAATTTTTTTGTGTTTGTTTCTCTGGCTTTATTTTTTTTCCTCTCTCTCTCTCTCTCTATTTGTTGCAGAGAGCACATCTGTTGGACAACACAGAGAAGCTGGAAAGGTCATCACGGAGACTGGAGGCCGGCTACCAGATAGCAGTAGAAACTGGTACGCATTCTGTTTTGGATTGGGTTGGGAAGGAGTGGGGTGGTGTTGGGCAGGGTTCAAGATAGTGGTGAGGATGAGTGAGAGACAGCAAATTGTCTTGCTCATATGTTAGTTTGGTGTGTGTGTGTGTGTGTGTGTGTGTGTGTGTGTGTGTGTGTATGGGGATGGGGATGGGGGGTTGTAGAGGGTTGATGGGGGGGGGTTGGGAAAAAACCTCTTCCTTGACGTCTGATGACATTTTCGGGAGCACATCAAAGGCAAGCCAAGGAAAGAGAGAGAGGTGTACAGGCGACAGATCGGGCGCCGCTTCTCCTCGCTCTGCTCCCGAAGAAAATTCATGCATTGCGATGGCTGTGTGTGTTTGTGCATGTTGTGTATACGTGTGTTGTGGGTGGTGGTATGTTTCTCTCTCTCTCTCTCTCTCTCTCTTTCTCTCTTTTTTTTTTAAAACACAAACAGACAGGAGGTCTATGAAAATAAACAACGTCAGCGTTCTTCCTGAAGTTCTTAATTCAGGGGTGTAGAAGGAGGAAAAAAAAAAACATAAAATCACTTTCTAAATAAACCATCCAAAAAAACACACAAACTCCTTTTTTTCCTCATTATCAAGGATGGTTTTTATCTTAAAATAGGAAAAAAGCTCATTGGGATCTTAAATAGATTTAACCAGTTGGCATATTTTTCTTCTTCCTGTCTTCCTTCCTGACAGCCACCACATTATTGAGGCACAGTGTATTCCTCAGAGATGTATCAAAGCTCATTCTTGAAGTATCAACCAGCTTTCTGTGGCTTCCGTTGTAGTTTTGAAAAAGTTTGTCAATTTACACTATAATCGCGGGGTGGCTGGCGTGTGCGACATCGACAGATTTAATAATTCAAGTCAAGGAAGGTTCGCATGCAGACCACCAGCTTTTGATGTTCTCTCTAACTTGCATTCACAAATTCACAAATACAATCTGCATTCTCTGCTTAAAAATGTTGATTCAAATGTCTCAGATGATCCTGCCGTTATCTGGGTTTTTCGACTGTGTCAAATTCTGTGACAGCCGACAGATTGTTAATTCTACCAAGTTGTATCTTTCACTCGAGTCACTCATTTTGATTTCGTGCCTCACAGCTCGGTTGGTGTTTAAAGAAGTGGGGCATGCCTTGAAAGTGTTCACTGCCTCCTGGGCCTGGTGGTTTCTCCTGCCGTAGTTGGCCACATGCCCCTTGACCCTGTGTCACTGGTGGCTCTGTGTCTCATCCACCGTGTGTGCGGCGAGCTAAGAACAATACTCGTTTATCCCGCCTTGGTCCCACACACTTGGCTTGGTCCAAACCAGCTGTGGGGTGTGTTTGTGGTTTAGTGGGGAAGCTTCACCCCTGCGTTTTTAATCCATGACCCCTTCCTTTACTCTGCTGTCGATACCAACCCTCCGCTCAGATGCACAACCTGAAATGGCAGTGTCTCTGGGTTAAACTGGGTGTACATCCTGCACAAAGAAAATAGGGAATATGCACTCTTCCACCAGACTAATTACTATATATGCCGCAGCTCTCATGTTCAACAAATATACTGGGCCCAAACATTAAGTCCCCATATTTACCGAATGAGCTTATAAGGTTTGACAAGATTTTCCATCTGATCCCAAATTTAGTTTGGTCTTTAATTTATTGTTGTTCACTCATCTCAAAACCACATAATTCCTCTTGTGGTACTTTAACACTTCTTGTCACAACACTTCTCAGACGACTTCATGAAGTCCTACACTATCTAGCTCCTAGTCCACAATTCTTAGTGCATTGAACGGTACAGTACAGTAAGGGGTGGGATTCGACAGTTTGCAAACTATACAGTAAATTGTTTACTATTACGGTCCAACCAAGCTTCCACTTAGTGTAGTTCATTTGCTTTTAGAACTACAAATGTAACATGATTAAAAAAGAGATGCAGCACACTTTATTCATGCTTCAGTCATGAAAATGACTGTGGCAGTTGTTGAGGAATAGCTTTGAGTTTTCAAGTATAGAGGTTCGGCATCCATGGACGTAAAACAAGAATAATTAGAGTATTAAGTGTTTTCCAATCATACACTCTTTAGTAATACTGTTAATACTTTTTTTTGCCACTAACCTTAAGTCTCCCCAGACATCTAAGCCATACTTTTTACAGAGAGCATGGTAGCATCATTATTTTGCAGTAATTCAAAGTTGCATTCTCTCCC
The DNA here is from genome assembly GCA_034769265.1 of Remorina albescens. Lineage (NCBI taxonomy): Eukaryota > Metazoa > Chordata > Actinopteri > Carangiformes > Echeneidae > Remorina > Remorina albescens. The sequence goes on from CM068480.1 coordinate 7,031,351, forward strand.
CACAATGACAAAGTAGTACTTAGGAACTGTAATTGACCAGTGGGGGAGGTAGAACTAAAAGAAATTTTGTTTCAAAGAGATTGATCCTGAACAAAGAAATGGCATGGAAACTCAACTTTGTCCCCTTTTCTCTTCAGTGTCAATGACATATTTCTTAATGACCAGGAACAAAAAAACCAGGATGCTTCTAGGTCATATTTAAGGGGAAAAAGGAGGACTCTTAGCTTTAAGAAAAGATGAATCTTCACCCAGTACCATTTTATCAGATTTTAGCATTTTTTTCTCTTCCCTTCTCAATGTCTCCAGTGTATTTAGTGAAAACAAAGACTTGCCAAAAGCTGTGGGAGCCCTCAGAGGGTTATAGAAGAAACTCTTTGGACATGCAGAGCTATTTACCACACACACCCTCAAGAACCAGGGCCCTCTGTTTGTCTCATAAATAAAGTATAAAACTTCATTAGTGAGGAGCCCTGACTTAAAAGCCAAGGCATAGCAACAGACATGGGGGCTAGCCCAGTTAAAGAGGGCCCTAAATAAAGTGGGAGGGCATGCAGTTTGTCAATTTAAAGACATTTGAGTCAGGGGCATTTGAAGCGCCCAAATGTGGAGGCTTGACTGATATTAAGTCAAAGACATGCCAGATTTTAGTCCTTCCCGCCACAGTTGAAAAGGTTTTGAATGATTTATGATTGCTTGTTTAGAAATAGATAGCATGTCAAATAAGACATCTTAGTTGCAATGATTAGCTATTCAACCTTTTTGATTTTTAGTCATTAAAGGCTAGTGAGTTGAGTCTCACATACTGATCGACATCTCATACAAAACATGGATTAATATTGTTCCATCAAACTTGTGTTGAATTTTTCTAGTCAAGGAAATTAAAATGCACTGTTTATCAGCATAACTCTGGTGACTGAGCTGCTTTAAATTCAGTTTGCTTTGTTCTGTCATGTGCTGATAGTCCTGTAAATGTGCAATTGTTTCGGGACAGGTATTGGAAATGTAAACTTCAAGATAAAGATGGGCTGGAATTTACAGACATGGCTAATGCAGGTTTAATATAGTCCAAATATTTTTATTAATTTAAACATAAAATATAAAGGGTTTGGTGTTTAGATTCACGATAGTCACCAGTTACTACAATTACATTTCTGTGCAAATACTAACAAAGTTGAAATGAACTCACAAATATGGAGTTAACTTTGAAAATTCATCCCTCTTTATATTTGTTCTGCTGACACGAATAACTTAGCAATGGCAGCAAAATGAGCTGCTGAAACAAAGGAAGACACCGACAAAAGCATTGCTACTCTGCATTTTAAAGGTGGCCAGCAAGAGGCTGAAAACACTTCTTAGGCAATTGTTCTTGGTGTTTAGGTTCCTGTAATCAATCCTGCAAAATGAAAACACCTCATTAGGGATTGATTTCAGTCCCGTTTAGATAAGCAGAGAGGGTCGGGGCCTGGCCCCCAGGGGCCTCAGCCTAGCCCAAAGTTCACACCATGCCAGGTAGAGAGCAGCACCGCAGGCTATCAACTTTGTTAGGATGGAGATAAGCTGATTAGACCTTGTCAGTCAAAGGTGCCAGAGACTCAATCATGATCCAGGGGACTTTTTCTTTCTATCACTCCCCTTTTCTCTCCCTTCCCACTCTCATAGTCTCCCTCTCTTTTTTGTGATAAATCATTGAAGCGACCAACAAAGTGGCAGCGATCGCTGGGCTAAGCTAAGCAGCCCTGCAGTTGTCACCAAGGCAGACGCACGAGGACCCTGTGATGATGTGATGACTATATTAAAGAGTACATCAGTTTGTTTTAGAGCAGTTTGATTTTCAACTGCAGTGCTATTAAAAGAGGTGTGTGGGGCGGGGGTGGGGGGGGCAGCACGTTGGCGTCATCGAACATGATTTCCGTGGCAGAGCAGGGGGTGCTGGGATAGCAAGAAATAAATAGATAAATGACAGAGTGATGAGAAATAAATAAATATGTTTTTGTAAACATAAAAAAAAATAAAAAATTTTCATGGCTCCCTTTTGAAGATGAGCGTGGCTTTGAGTCTTGCTGAGAGTCCATGGGTGCTGGAGTGGCCCAGTAACACAGCGCACGTTTGTCCCGACTCTCTATCTCTCCCCCTCCATCTTTGTCTCTTTCTCTGTTTCTCTCCCACTCCCTTTATTTCTCCCTGTTCCCTCTAAAGATCAGACTCGGTGATTCTTTTGGTGCTGGGCCACCAAAGTGGTGCTTACTCCACAAATCCATACGCAAACACTTAACAAATTACATAATCAGCTACATTTATGGCGCCCAAGTGATATTTTAAAGGACGTTAGTATTAGCACTTGACAGGTTGTCTTTCTCTTTTTGTCATTTAAATTTTCTGTAAACCCCCCCGCCCCCCAAAAAAGCAGATTTTAATTATATATTAATTTTAAAAACACATTTTTACGAATGAAAATATTTTAAATTCAGCTGTATTAATTAGTTTTTTAAATTGACTTCTTTGAAAATATATTAATAGAAATAAACAAAGCCCCAGTAACTTATTTATTTTTCAAAATTTTTCAATTTTTGTACATTGTCATAAAATTCAACTAATCAATTTTAATGTCATTTGTTGTTTTGGGATTTCTTTTTCAGTCACTATAGGGATGATTTGTAGACGTGTGCAGCATATATCCAATGTAAATCTTTTTCTTGTAAAAATATCACTTTTTTCTTCACTCACTTTTTTTCTTTAGTTTATTCCTTCTGTTATACAATGTAGTTTGAATATTTCAAGGATGTCTTTTGCGTTTCTCTTTTTAAAAGGACAGTTTGCTTAAGTGGATTTCCTTGAGGTATAGCATAATGAATTACTTTTTTGTAGGCTGATACAATCTGCATGTTGTACTGTGTTCAAAAAGAATGTGAAGTTATTTGATAATTGTTTGATTAATGGCACCAGGATCTAGGACTTAAATATTTCACAGCTTGAGTTCTCAACTGCGGAGAAAGGACTTTTTAAAAAATACGATTTTAAAGCAAAAGTATGTTTTTCTATAGCTATTTAAAAAATAATTGTTATAAATGTGCCCCAAATTTTGCCTGAAACTATATTTCCTAAATATATATGCTTTAATGCCTAACATCTTGCTCTCAGAAAATCTAGCCGTGGGTGAGCTGTTTATCGGTAAACCCCCGGTGGATGAAAGGCGTAGCAATAATGATTTTTTCTCTCCTAATCGGACCTTGTCAGCAAGGCGTCTTATCGTGGAGAGGAAAATGACACCGATCCTATCGAAGAGCCTGGAGTCCGAGTCGGCGGCACGTGTCCCCCCCAATCATGGCTGGCCATGGCCCAGCCATATCTAGCGCCGCCACAAACGGCGAGCGATGCTTTTTTCATGTGGACTTCAAAAACGTTGCGAGTCATTAAAATTGCACCCACGTTCGGCAGCGGGGATCAGCCGCTCTGGAGCGAAAATGGGATGTGGGAAGAGGAGACTCGCTAAATGTGTTAATTCCATCCTCACATGTTTACAGCTTAATTTTAATCTGTTTGAGGGAGGAGGAAGGGTGGAGGGACGATTGGAAAGGGGGGCGGGAGGGGCAGTGAGAAAACCTCGCACTGCAATAAATCGCCATTATCTTTGACACCCTAGGACTCAGCTGTTCCAGGGATTTAGGGGTCCACTGGCAACAGTCTATATCATAGGGCCTGAAAACACTGTTTACGCTTGAACTGCGGTAGCTAAGGTGCAATCACCAGTTTCAGGCTGCACAGACAAAAGGCCTTACGCGCACAATGGCCAGCTAGCATACGGACTCTCAATGGAAGAGCTGAACCAACAGACTTCAGTATGAATTTGCGCGTGTGTGTGTGTGTGTCTGATTTCCCAATGTGTGCGTGGGCAAGTATGAGTTTCCATGTGTATTAACAGGTGTTGTCGCAAATGTCTAAATATTAGCTTAAGTGGTGCTACAAAAGTGGCAGTAAGAGATGTGATTGTGCAAAATCGTACGAAGTTTACACCAAAGATGGATGCCGATCAAAATTTCCTGAAGGAATTACGTTTCAGTTGAGTCCACCTACTACATCAGCCACCACTAGTCTCCTTGGGCCCCTAAATTACCTTTTGTGGGAAGTGTTAGCTAGCATTAATAAAATTATGTGAAAATCTAATAATTAGACCTTTAGTCATGTATTAGCTTCAACAAGGCTCTCAACATAATGAGTCTCTCGGATGTAATGATCTGACTAGAGAGCTTATTGGAGCATTCCTGCTCAATCAAACATGAAAAAACATTTCTAAGAAAAATATATTTTTTTTATGAGATTTAAACTTTGTGTTCATTTAAGTGACATTTCTCATAATTTCCTTGCAGTTCAAATGTGCAATCAACCTTAATTGACAGCATTAAGAGAGATGTATTATTTACTGATATGCTGACAAAACAGCATTAGTGTGGTTAAATGAACATGTGCAACACTACGACTTGATCAACATTTCTCAAGAGCGGGCAACAGTTAGAGAATAGAGTAACAATGTATTAAAAAAACAACAAACAAACAACAACAACAACAACAACAAAAAACCAAAAACAACGTCCCTGCTTTCAGGGTTAGATAATGCACAGTCTCCCACAATAATAACCTTGAATTAAGTCATTTGGGAAGAGTTCGTAAATTGCTCTATATTCTCGATCACACCTCACTGAAATCATTTATTGATACAATCTAGCCCCTATCTCGAGATATGAAACACCTCCCAATTGCCAGATAGTGGTATGCCACTATATCTTAAAAGACACCTTTGTCCCAACCTTAAATCAGAATTTTTTTCTATTTTTAGGTTACAATAACTAAAAAGATGCCCCCTGCCTTCTTGCATGCAGAAGAAAAAAGTGTAGCATTGACCTCTGGCTGACACGGAGAAAGCTGAGGGAGGGAGGGGGAGATGGAGAAAAAGAAAGCAGAAGAAAGCGCGACAGAGAGGAGAGAGCTAAGACAACAACTGTGAAGAGCCGCATAGGGTTAAAGAAAAACTGTTTCAGAAGGAAATGGGAGACAAAAGCGAGGACTCAGAGCCCCCATGGGCGCTTTAAAGAGCCGCTACATCTGAGGCGCTGAAATATTAAAAAAACGGAAAGGGAGAACCAAAAAAAAAAAAAAGAAACAGTGAAATAAAGTAAAGGATTGGCAGAGAGAGAGAGAGAGAGAATTGTGCCACCTTGTCACCCCAGGATGTATATCAGAAATATTAATTCAGTGATGAGAATGACGATTTGGATGACAAGAGGAGTAAAAATTGAGGAGACGCTGATCACAGTGATTGTGGAAAGGCTTCTGTATGGCACTAAGACATGGGATGGAGATGACTCTATTTACAGCTACAGAAAATGTTTCACACTTCATTTATTAACAATTTATAAATAAAAAAAAAAATCCTGTAGTTTCTCTTTGTCCAGTAACCTTCCTTAGATGTGATCTCATTTACAAGATAGTAAAGTGACAACATTTCTGATTTAAAAAGAGGCTAGACACGCGTTACTACAAAGCACTTGCGTAATGACAACTGAGTCAAACTACCATTAGCATTGTGTCTTCACATTGAATCTTCTGTCAAGCTGGCAGATGTAAATGGACAATTTTGATGCAGATTGCTAAAACAGAGTTTTAAGGGAGAAAATGGGTATGGGGAAAAGAGAAATGTTACTGTTTCTCAGTATTTTTCTTTTACCTTGCACATGAAAAATTACCATTGTCTCAGTTCAAAATAAAATCTGCAGATTTCAGTCACATACCTGTGATGTGTTGTTGATCTTTTAAATATATCTTATAACCATAACAGTATTTATTCAATTTATTGAATCAATTTACTTAATGTGTATTTGTTAATGAGGTGGAACCATAGAGAATAAAATCATAATTGTATTGACAACAGTTAAAAACCTAACAGAAGGAACTAATAAGGAATCAATTGATTTTTCTTCCCCATTAAACTTTTTCACATCAGGAAAACTTGCTTCATACTGACCTGAAATAGAATTCATAGTGCAGTTGAAATTGGGTGTTAGAAGTAGCAGTACTAAGCAGAACATTTAAGAGAAAGTTACAAATAGTAGTTTGCTGCAGAGCAGGCTGCCATTGTTGGCAAAATTTCTTTTTTGGTTTATACCATACCCTAAACAGTAAAAAAAAATACCCAAAACATGAAAATGAGTATGTAGAAATAGTAATTTCAAACTATACCAAAGCAGAGAATAAATTAGGTTTTTTTCAATAACTCCTCTTTCACAATCTTAAATATTTATTATGTTCTTGTTTCTCATTTTGTCCTGATGGTTGGCATTTATAATTATTAATATTATTTATTTATTTATTTTAAGTCTTCAGATATCCTTAATATGAAAAAAAGATAAAATTTCATTGCTATGCCAGTGCCTATCCAGTGGTCTACTTCTTCATTTCAAGCAAAGAATATTAGCAGTCACTTTGTTTCTAACTTCTAACCCATCAGTCTCTTACGAGTATTTAAAATGCAGACTGGAGGATCATGAATTAACTATTATGATGAAATAATTAAATGTAAAAATGTTCCTGGAAAAAACCAGACAACTGTTTCTTTTGACCCTTCAAGCTTATTGGTTTTGAGTGATCTGGATCATTTTAATGCTGCCGATAGAACAACAAATTATTAGTTGGCTATAGGAACTTTCCCAGATGAGACTGCATCCAAAGGTCTGAAGAAGCCAGACAACAATGACCTCTTTGAGCTTAAGATGGTACAGCTCGCACAAGATTAGATTTACATTTCTTGGTCTAAATCTAGAAAGCTAGACCTTCTCAGTGGTAAAAGACATTTTAAAATTTGAACATTTATTTAGATTTTAGTTTTTACTGAGCATTTATTTATCCAGTTGTTTACAACTGGAACAATAAATATTCATTCTAGCCTTGACTAAAATATTTGATCCTGCAGCCATTATCTCTTTATTAATCTGTAATTTATGTAGATATTTCCCGATCTTCCTACCCTGCAAGTTACACAATTATACTGTACAAACACAGTGAAGCACATTAGCCATCTCCGTCTGTCCTTGCTTCTCTGTTCCTCAATGGTAGCCCTAAGGAGCACCCCCCCACACTCCTATTGTCAAAGGATCTTCCTCCTTGGCTGTCCTGTGCCCATCAGACAGGGTGCCCGCCCGTTTAAGACACCCAGGGAACATGAAACACAGCCGGGCCGAGATGTCAGCTGGTTGCCCCATCTGCCAGTCAGTGGGATGGTAAAGCTTTTGTCCTGGGGGGTAACCTTAGGAGTGTTCTGCTTGTATCTGCGCGCACACATGTGCGAGTTGCTTTGGGACAGGAGAGTCTGCATCACAGTTCTGAGGAAAGCCAAGCACAAACAACATGCTGATATTGTCCTTTTAATTTATGTGCAACTTGTATGCACATACAGGATTGTCACATTTGGACCAAAATGACCAACATTTAAATTTGGATCCTCTGTTGTCAGATCAGGTCAACTGTTGTGTTTACCACAACAATTTTGAATGACAGACATTTCAAGAGAATAAAAATTATAGGTCTCAAAGAATTCACCTCAACTGGATTGAAGTTAATTGGTCTCCTTTCAGATCTGCTCACTTCTTATGGAAATTGCTACTGTTGGAGTGCTCATCAGACTTTTAAATTGCCTGGAACTTGTCTCCATCCTTCCCCTGTTCCCCAGTTAAATAACATAACCTTGACAGTACAAACAGTTTGACTCTCATATAAATAAATCAAGGTACTGAGTGGATGGCGGATGGCTGGTTGAGTCGAAGCATAATTCCACGTGTGCATTCTATCGTTCGGTAGATAGGCCGCGCCCTTGAGCTGCTTTAGGAGGGAGGCGTTGCAAGACAGTTTGTAAGAAGGTGCTGAAAAGGGGGGCACGCACAAATGCTCGCATATAATCCTTTGGACGGGTCTATGTGAACCCAAGAGTTCCTAAAAAGAGAATGCACATAGACAGCAAGAACTTATTTATTTACTACTGAGTTATGCTTTTGTAGTTGTGCCTGTCAAGGATATCAGCTCAAGTTAATATGTGTGCTTTTCTCTGTGTCTGCATGTGTGTTTTTCTTAGTAATACATGAATGTTGCTTGTACTTTACATATCAGTTTCTTCAGGCTCAGATAAAATTTGATTTATAACAAAGTCATCTCTTTCCTGTGCTGTAATCATTTTTAGTCAACTTTGACTGTTGACTGCCATGTAGAAAGCTTCCTTTAAGTGGTCTACATAGTCCCTATGCTCACATCAGTCAGTCTCACCGCATGATGTATGTAGTGCTAGTCCTGAAGGGCTGATGTATGCACAGCTCTGCAGTAGCAAGTCCTCCCTGAGCACATCTATGATCTTGGGTTACTCAATCATCAATCAAGGCCAACTGCAGCGTACTGTACTGTCGCCCATCTTTTAAAGCTCAGTTGTGAAGGACTGGCTAAGATGGCCTAAGGGACACTTCCCTTGGTCTGACGCATCTCAGGTTTGATGTGAATATGTGCGTAGTTATGACTACACACAGAGCGAAGTGGACACATTGATGTAGACTCTTTTAATGTTTGGTGAAAACCACCTGATAGTGTGGATGTGCGTATGTCTTTTTTTTTCCCAGTGTGTTTTGGCAAACCTTTGTCAGTAATTTGTTTGACATTATCTTGCTATAATTCTGTTCATTTTCAATTTTGAACTACTTAGTCCATGGATGAAAAATAAACAGGAAGAAGAAATGAAAACCACGATTCATTAAGTAGAAGTTTTCCTTCCCTAAATATTTTTGACGGGCTTTTAATTGCTACATTGTGAATAAAACAAATGAACATATAATTAAAGTAACATTAGAAGTGTGACATAACAACTATTGTAATTATTATAAGAGAGGCAGTTATCTTTTTAAGAGAAATAAAGGCACGAATATACCCCATTGAAAATGTTGCTTACCTGAAAAATGCAAAGCCTAAATTTCAGTATAGTCAGAGGAAGCATACAAAGAAGGCAGTGCAAGAAAACAGTGCCAGAGAATCAAAAAGAAATATACAGTACATTCACTTTCTCCACAAGGCTACTCTGAATTCATTATATTATCCAGAATGGACGTTCAGAACCATACGATATTGCAGTGATAGAGTTGCATGCCAATTTCCCTGTGTGCTTGAAGTGAGGTATTGTGCTATTTTAATGAGCTGTTTAGACTAGTGGCCGGTTGCATTTGGGCTGTAACAACCAGCTCAGTGAATAATTGTTATTCCCTCTTAAAGGCCAGATGTATGGAATTCATGCAAATTTGGAGCAAAAAGGAAAGTGTGTCTGTTTTTGTGTGTGTGTGTGTGTGTGTTTGAGGGGGGGTTCAAATAATTGTATTCCAGATGTCCTCCTTTCATGTGAACCACACACATGCAGGCACACACACATACTAAAAGGACAGAACAGATGATGGTGATGATGATTAAGATCTTAAGCATATGGAGATACTGTGTTGGTTTTCTGTTGGTGTGTGTGTGTGTGTGTGTTTGTGGCTGTGGCTGTGGCTGTGGCATTTTTTTTTTTCAACATTTCTGCTCCCTCAGTCTTCTATGACAGATTTGCCCATCTCTCCTGGGGAGGCCTTCACTCCCAATTTAGACACAAGCGTCGTCAAGTGACAGCAATGGCTCTGGCACCCTACCTTCACAATATGACTACAGTTAACTTAACAAGTCTCGATATGAGAGCTCCATCTTTGATGTAATTGATTTGAATGGTTTGAGCATCCTTCTTGTGGAGAAGTTGAAACTTTTTGTTGGTCTGTCAAGATGATCTTGAGACGGGATACAGGTCAATGCTGTTACATTAAAAATGTGTCTTTTATCATATTTCACATAATCTGCATTGTATTGTTTTTGCTTGAATGCCCCGCAGTTCTCCCTTGGTCGCTAAGTGTCAGCTACAGGGTAGACCATTAGAAAACGAACTCACAGTCATCAGTGTGGGAATGTGTGCCGCACTGTACTGAGGTCTCTAAACAGGAGAGAAGAAGCAGAGCACATGATCAGAATCCATCTACTGACGGCGGCTTGTTGTACAATGATCATAAATGTCAACAGCAGAACAGAAATCAAAGAGCCCTCTGATACAAAACTGTTGGGAAGGTGGTCACATTACAAGCAAATCTTGTACTTCAGTATGTTTAATGTCTACATTGGACCTTTCGTGGGCTGGACTTGAGTGTGAATGTGGAAATTTTTTTGATGAGATTTTAGTACAAGGAATCTATTGTTTGTTCTTGTGTTTGGTTTTCTTTACTATCTCTGCAACACACCTTAACCTTGGTTGTTGCATCTGTTTTATAAAAAAGGTAAGAATCACTTTACTGAAGTAAAATGAGAACAGCAATGCAATATACTAAACTAACAATAAGGTAAGGTAAGATGGTAAAAGTGACATGACTGGAATGCATAAATAATGAATTAATATGGTTTGATTAAAGAAAAGTTTTGCTGAAATTAAATTCTCTAATGGCTGCCCAAACTTCAACAAAACATTTAGTCATCCTCATGAGGCCTTTACTTTTTTTTTTTTTTTTTTTTTTTAATTTCAGTGAAGTGCAAGTGCATGAGTCCTTTTGAATGTCAATATTTCATCACATGTGCTTGTGTGCGTTAGTAAGGGGTGAAGTTGTGTTGAGTGACAAGGGCACACGTCTTGAGCCACCTGGATTTATTTGGGCCAAACAAGAGGGGCCCATGTCTGTCTAGGCCCCTCTTCTGTCCGCAGTGGGGCCTCGGAGCCACGAACAGAAGGTGCCTCCTCTAAACTCGCACCTGAGCTCCTCCCAGCCTGGGACCAACTGCTCTCTCACTCTCTCTCTCTTCATCCATAGAGCCTCTTCTCTCTCTTGCTTTCTCTACCCTTTGTGCCCTCTCCACATCTCTCCCAAGCCATGGCCTGGCCTACTTTTACCTCTCACACTCTGGACCCTTTGATGTTGACTATTTTGGCCCTTTCCACAGATCATGTGTACATTTGGAAATGGCCCCTTTGCTCAATCCTCAGTTTGTTTATGAATATACATTTCACAAACAGGATATTTAGTTAATGTCTACAAAGAGAAGCATTCCCTCTCATGCATCAGCCGTGCTTATCACAGTCAATGATGCTAAGGTTTGCAGTGAGAACCACTCTCCCATTTACTTTCTTTTTCAGACACTGCTGAGTTTTCTTCCTTTTTTGTTAATGTTTTTTTTTCCCCCTACAACTCTCTCAGCTCCATTCCTGGAAAAGATTCAGAGAGATTCAAGAGCTTTATTCAGAGAGGAAATGTGTTTGCTTGTCTGTTAGCATCTTTTTCATTTAGTCTTGAGGTGACAGGGTGTGAAGCTGGGTAGGCGTATGCATCTCAGAAGTCAAAAGCACAAACACTAACAAGACACCAAGTTGGCTGCTTTATTTTTGAAGATAAACTCTGTTTAAAATCAACAGGATACACATTTCTCTGGTCATTTAACATTATAGTAGGAAATTTTGATATGATATAGCAAGAATTGTGGCAGGATTCACTGGATATTTCCAAATCTGGTTTAGAGAGAAGGGCTGTGTGTATTCTTTTATTTTTTGATAGTGAGATTCATAATTGAAATGTAAATGTTAATGGTTCAACTGTACCATCTGCCTGACACTTTAATTTCTAATTTTATGTGTCATGCTCCTTCCTTTTAGGTTCATTTTTGGACAGCAAATAAGTAAATAAATATTACATGAACAATTTATACTGTATATGTTAAATGCATGGAAGGTCAGCATGCACAGAACGACTGTTGAAGAGGGGAAAGTCTATAATGTGCACCACACTAAAGTGCCAGTTTGTGCCCCCGATGTCAACTTGTCTAGACAAAAGCGTGTATAAAGTTGTGTCTTAATAGAGGGTCAAAACTGGCTTGGTGTCATTAGTATTGAACACTAATATGTAATTGAACCAAACTTGACTTAATATGTGCAGAAGGACGTGACCCACCTTTGTAACGACTGACATGGGAGACACAGCAATTAATGGGACATGGTAGACATCTGTCATGGTAGACAGAAAGATTCCTACTTACAGTGCAACTTGGGGATAATTGAGCCAGTCTCATAGGGTGCCTACAGTCATAGAGGATGAAACCTGGATCTAAAGGTTAAAAAAGATTTGACATTATTACTAAATCTATTTTATTTTTAAACTTAGCAGCAGTCATTCAATTATTATGTCTGTCTGTAATGAATATCGTCACTGTCAGTTGGGATGAAGAAAGTTTTTCAAAACCTTTGGACAACATGTTTTTAAACTTCAGGCACGCTGCCAATACAGGCCATGAGTGTATGTGTCCATGATATGTGTGTGTTGAAGAGGCTGTCTTTTCTCTATCAGACTAATGGTGTGTTAGCCCAGTCTTCAAGATGTCTGAGACTGTAATTAGTGGATTGCTTTGAGCCAGGCCAGCCCAGGGCCATGGGAGGAACTGTGGGGAGTGAAGGGAGCAACAACATGAGGGAGGGTAGAGAAGAAAAGGGCCGCCCATTTTATAGTCCTGATGGAGGTTATATTTTTTGTGACAACTGGACCAGAGTAATCAAAATGTGTTAATAATCCCTTCAAAGCGCCTGGCGGCACATCAGTGAGAAGCCTCACTGAACACCAATCCCCCACTAGACCCTAGTTCTGGCTGCCCCACCCTCATTGACCCTCTGTCATTTTTTCTTTCTCCCTGTCCTGGTGTGTCTTCTTGTCTCTTACTCTTGATCTCATCTCTCTCATGTCAACCAATGTTTCTATTGACTGCATCAAGACAAACTTGCACCAAAGTTGCATATCAAACTGAATTTTGTTATTTCCAAACCACCAAAATTTGACAAGCCTATATGTCACAAAGTTCAGATTTTGTGAGATTGAAGTTGTTGCAGTTGAACCCAGGTCCAGAAGGGGGCATTTTAGTTTTAGAGTCTATTTTTGCGCCTTGCTGCTTGCGTCAAACCCGCTGGGGCAATTCCAGGTCAGACTGTATAGGTCCCAATAAGTTCTAGCTTGTGTTTTAGGATTAACACAAAGGTCAAAGTTTACGAAGATGGCCAGATGGGGTCTCTAGTGCTAAATATCCATACCTTCCTCCCCTAAAAGGAGATTGAGCATCAGGATCAATGCACTCAATCGATACGCGTAGTGGTGGAGGTAATGCTGGCAAAAAGTTTGATTGCATGCATATTGATCAGGGTGAGGCTAAGAAGCTGTAAGGCAATTGATTTTTGTTTTGGATTTGCATTATTTTTGTTTCGTTTTTGTCTATGCTTGGTTTGAGTATGGGCACAGGTAGATAAATACACACAGACACTCAGGTCCAGTAGAATAATCAGTCATTAGGCAAAAGATCAGATACTTGAATCACGTGCTAATGTATGACTTACAACAGCCAAGCAGCCAGGTAGTGGTTGTTGATGATAAGAATTATAATGGAAAAAACATTTTACTACCATGTGAAAACGCATGTTTCTGGTTATTCTAAAGGTCTATGTTGTAGTCTGTGTTGATATATGTCCGTCATGAAAAAGGCAAGTAATAAGTCAACACCTCTACTTAACATTAGGTTCAAATGCTCTGGGGTCCATCCTATGTTGCTCTCTTTATATCTATTAAAAAACAAAACAAAACAACAAACTTCATATAACTTTATGAAGACTTTTACATGTAAGCACTTGTCATTGGTTACCATGCACAACTTTTCTTGCTATAGTTATTGGTTAGTTTGACTACAATACATTATTTCTCTAGCTACTTAAGCCCCTTTCAGACAATTAAATGACAATTGCACTGGGCTCTGCAGGCTGCTGCTACAGCAAACCAAGCTCTTGGTGAAATTAATCAAGCATGCGTTAATTTGAAACAGCTAGTGCTGCTGAATAGGTTAATAGAAAACAATTGGACCATCATCAAATGTGATAGTACACCCAAAATCTTTTGGATAGGCTCCCTGAGGGATGGTATTGGTAGTACTATTTCTTTAACACTCATGTAACTTTCATTTAAATTAAATCATTTCCAATTAGAGAATCTCTGCCTCATTTAGTAGTCCAGTCTGAAGCTGCATGTCAGGATCAGTTTGAGGCTTTTAAAAATGCATGTGGTCCAGGTGAGGTGCCCCAGCCCCTGTGTGACTTGGGAGCAGTTTGTGTGCCATCTCCAGAGAAACAGTTTCTAGTGTAGGGCAGGAGAAAGGATCACATTTAATAATAGAGCCATGCCATCAAAGGCTGCAAATGACTGCTGGCTGACTTGGCATACATCATGAAACATTGTGTCTCTTTGTCAAGTTTTTTTGACAGTGCTCTGTATTTTTCAAATTTAACAGCGAGATGTTTTCATGGATGTATATCACACACATATCGGCAGACTATGTGGACTTGCAGTCTTTGTATGCCTGTAACACCTTTGTATGAATATTTTGTATATATGCAGGACACAAATATGTTTGTAGCATGTTTGTGTGTTCTTGAATGCTCAAAATATGGCCCTCACTAGGTGGTGTGGCTCCCTGGGATGGCTAATGTAGCTGCAAGCATTAGAGGACTCATTGACTTTCTAATGATTAGTGGTCAGGCTCCCAGCCCATGCTAGTATCAGGGGTTTGGCCTAGCCACTGCTACTAGCCTCTGGCCACCGCCGTGCACCACTATCGACTCACCCCCAGCCCCCTCTTTCTTTGGCCTGCTGGCGATGTGTCAAAACCTATTAGCACAGAGTTCCGCAACTATAGAGAGGGATCATTTTAGGTTTATCTTTCTTGCTCTCCTCTTACTTCTCAACAGCCGTCTCCTCTCTCTCCATCTCATCTTCCTCCTCCACCCTGCTAAAATGAAGAGAGAAGCACAGAAAAAAAGGAGTAACCTTTGACAGGAATTGTTCCAGTTGTGGTATGTATGGCTGTGTATTGATCTACATTGGCTTTAGGAACAATAGAGAAGAGAGTCAGCGAGTTGCCGCTGCTTTCAAGTCCCACACATTTTTTTTCTGGGGAAAGACGAGGAAGTTTTAGATGCATGTTGACCTTCTCAGGTCCCATAAGCTATGGAGATTTGTTTAGAAAAAGGATTGGGGTGTTGTAACATGTGTAAATGTTAGAAATAGGTTCAGGAGTCTGTGATCCTATATGTAATTTCTGTCATATTAATTTCCCTTGCGTGTGTGTGCGTGTTTGCTTGTGTGTTTTTGTGTGTATACTTGAGTGTATTTTGTCTTCTGTTGTGTTGTGTGTTATGTATCGTGTGCCTTTCTGCTCTTCTTGTTGATTTTGACCTCTTGACACACTTGGTTGTTACTTTCAAGTTATTGACCAACACAGCCAGTTTATCCAGATAACTATTTTAGACGGTGTAACTTCTTATTTTTAAAAAGCTAAACCCTGATTTGAATTAGAATAGATCTACACACACATGCACTCACATACACACAGAGTCTTTCTCACACGTATACACATTGCTCAGCGAGACAGCAATCCTTCTAAACCAGCACTTCTTTATCTGAGCAGCTTGAACTCCCAAGAGAACAGTGCCTGTCAAAGACTTTGTCCAAACAATGAAAAATCTGTGGGAAAAAAAACAAAAAACAAATACTTCTCCATCACTGTTCATCAATCCATCTAGTTCTGATTTCATTATTTATTTATGGAACTTTGGGGTGCGTTATTTGAATAAAGTGGGGTACGATGAAGGGGGAACTGTACGAAAACAACAAAATGACAACCACACCAAAACCACCCGAGGGCACATGCCAACACATCGCATCAGTGTCATCCTTCCTCGCTTTGCCCCAGCGGGCTCCCTGCTCAGCAGGTAGCTGCACACAGACAAACACTCTCACACATAAACACTAACTATATAATATTCTAAAACATACATAAACATATGAAATTTCTCTTATGCAGACACACAGAAACCCCACCTAGTGAATAGTTCTGATAGACAAACATGGACTATATTCAAACTTACTTTCAGTCATATATATATATATATAAATATATATATATACACACAGGCACACACCTTACACACACACGCACACACACATGTATGCACCACGCCCTCAGGCCCTCGAGACAGCAGCAGTGGCATCAGTGGTCTGATAGATGGATCCTGTCTCCTTGTGATCTCCACTTGTCAGACAAGTGTCACACAAAGCCCAAACACAAATCAAAAACAGAGGTATGGGGCACATGTCAGTTTGATAGGACCTTGTGGATGCATTCCCATCCATCACCCGCTAAGATGCTCATCCATCGACTTGGAATGAGGGTGTTAACGTGTGCTTGTCAGCGTGTTTGGGCTATTGATGTATCTGGTTTGCAGACTAATGGGTTGAGGAGTTGTGTTTGGTGGATGCTGTTAGTGCTATTGTGTTGAGCTTTGTTGTCAATAAGAAATATATAGACGGTCTGTAAATAGTTGTTTTGTAATGGCCACTCTTCATTACTATTTAGCCAGCACCCAGGATGCCTTAGCAGACCGGAGTTAAGTGCCCAGCCCCCCCCGAAGACACACACACACGCAAAGTTCAGATCCTGTAATAAGTTTTACTTGCAGTTGAGGACCTGGTCACTCACATCAGCAACAGCTGTTCACACAACAACTAAATGTTTCAGAAAAACCACAAAGACAGGCAACTTGTCTAACAACACCACACAGCACCTTACCCCCCCTTCTACTTTCCAGACAAGAACAGCCCAAACCAGACCACAACAAAAACGAGGGAGAGCCCACCTTTTGTTTACTATTCTCAAAGGTGGATCACGAGCCATGCCTGGTAAGGGATTGTGACAGAGGTGATGTCTAAATTAATCATTCATGCTCTTTCACATGGGCTACAGTAACAGAGCTGAAATATTAATGACAGCTGCAGAATAAATTTGATTCCCTTTTCTCTCTGATTATAATCCACAGGCTCACTCACACACATGTTTATTTATGCCCTGGAGATGAGGTACAGGGTCACTATCAGGAGTTTGCTTGTGCACACACACACAAACACTCAGATGCACACTCCTTTCCTTTCCCTTTTGCCACTTGCACTTGTGTACCACCTCATTGTTTTGGAATATGTGCATATTTTTCAGATATGGTGGGCAAGCAGACTATACATTATACATTATATGTTTGTAGTATCTAGGTATGATATACTGTGTGAGTACTGTGCAGCTGGCAGCCTGAGTTTTTGTTTGTTATTTTAATTAGGGGAAGAGCTTTTTTCCCAACTTTTTGGGAGAGACTGACCTGAACGGACAAAAGAGGATGTAGACCATGGTGTGGTGTTGTCACATTTTGGTGAAACCCCAATATACAGACTTAAGTTAATCAGACTTGCAAACGGAGGCACAACTTTGTTTAGGTCGCACCAATTTTGGACACAGTAAATCTATCATTTGGATCTTTTTGGGACCTTGTCAGCGTCACAGTGGTAAACCATGACTATATGTGTCATAACCTTAGAATACAGTATGCTACAGGTTTTCCACTTATCAGCTAATAGGCAAAATGACCCATTCTCAAGCTGGGGCCATTTGGCAGCTCTGCAGTGATGTGAGGGTTGTCATGAAATGTCTTTGGGTTTTTCTCTCCATCCCAGACATCACTGTAAACCAAGCTCACAGCAACACAACCTGGGCTTGGTGCACAGATAACTATCAGCTGTTTATGTCAACATGTCACTGGAAATCCCTGTCATTCTCTGTCACTTCCTTGTCTCCTTGCTTCCTTCTGTTTGCCCCTTGCTCCATCTTCTGTAATGAGAGGAGCATACACCAAGCAAAGAGGAAAGGAGCTCAAGCTATTTCTCAGGAATCCTACACACAAATTCTCACTGTTTCTGGCAAGAATAAAAACACTTACAGCCCTGCAAAAAATGTGGAGTAGCTAAAAAGGTGCTTGTTAGATCAAGATGTCTCAGAAAAGTTTTGCTTGAGCAGCAGCTGAGCTTTGACCAATCCTTAGGTTTTAGTGGTTGGTCTAACAGTAAAGTTCTCTCAGAACAGATTTTTTTCAGAAGCATGTATGTAGAAAGTTTACTTTTAGACTTACTTTTATCCCTGATGTTTGTTTCCTTTGGCCCTTGTTTGTACAATTAAACAAGCAATGGGCCTAATTATACATCATTCAGTTGTCATCTCCTCTCAGGAGACGGGCTCATGAGGAAAAGTAGACTGTCAGCTCCCCAAGTTTGCTCATTTAAATTCATCATGGTGAGCTAATGCTGTTGTCAGGCAGTCTTCTCACATGCTGACCATGTATCAAAGATTATTTTACAACAATTTTCAGCTAAAAATAAAAGAAGAATTTTAGGTCAAGATCGGATTTGATGTATTTGACATCAGTCCCTGTGGGTTAATTTTTCATTTCTCTCTTTTGTCAGAGCCACCAAAGGTATACACACTGCTTTGAATTGGTTTCTAACCCACTGCAGGTGTTTCTTTTTATGACACCATATGGATGTTGATTTGTAGCTTGCAGGACTATCAGGTAATTTCAGGCTAATCTATTTTAATCACATTGTATGACAGTGATATGTGTATTATATTATGTCATGCCCTGCACAGTTGCGCTCAGGCATGTGTTTATCCTTGTATTAAGGGTGATGTCTAACTAGGATGTGGTATGTCACAATCTGTTTTTCCTGTCTGTTTTGGTTGTTTAGCCTTGCTTGGCTCTGCCACAGTGTGCTTGCCACTGTGACATGTCAGCGGCCACAACGTCACGCTCTGTTTGAGGTAGAAAACATCAGTCAAGGAGATGTTTTCTTTCGGTGTTTTTGTGCAAGCATGCATGCACACATTTTCTGGTGTGTGATGGAGTTTATGTAGGTATTCTGTGCATAAATATTTGTGCGTTGATATGTGTATTTGTCTATTTGTGCTTGTGATCATAATGATGGCTTCCTCCTCTATTGGGCTGTCAGCACAGTGCTGGTGGCTGTCACACACACCAGCCCCCCCTCCAAATCTTGCTGAGATAGGTCATTTTTCAGTGTCAGGACAGACGATTCACGTTGGCACAAGATAGAGTCAGGACACGTTGGACTCATTATTCTCTGTTTGCATATGTCTGCTTCATACAGAAATACAAGTCGGTGTGCACAGAAGGCTTGAGCTGAAAACCTACAGTATATCTCAGTGCTTTGTTACCATTAGCCTAATTAAACTACGTTGCTGTACATCTCAGGTGCAGCACAAGCGTGAAACAATAGCAGTGTGGAAGACTGTTTGCTTAGCAGAATGGGTGAATAGCAATAGAGTCTCAGAAGAAAGAGCACATGCAGGATTTGATCCCAAATTTCATGTACTGTAATTTGACTAGAGGTAATATTTACTTTGTTCTGTCATGCTTATCTTTTCCAAACTGAAAGCCCCATTATTCTTCTATCCATTTTGTTTTTTTAACATCTCCAACCCTAACTGCTCTTTCACTGCCGCCAGCTCTCTCTCTTTTTTTATTTTGAGCTTTACCTCCTCCCTCCTACTTGACAGGGTGGGTGACTGCGTGGGTAGACATTTGGCAATGTGGGGTAGGTGGGGGTCAAGGCCTGTGTCCCTGGAGTGTGGTATTTTAATCTGGGCTATTTGTAATGACAGGCCTCCTATGAGTGCAGAGGAGTGGCAGGTTGAGAGGCTCTGACAGGTTCTAATCGCTGTCAGGAAAAGTAGCTGAAGAATGTGCCAGCTCCCTCCCTGGCCCCTGCTTCCTGTCCTCTAGCTGTTGTTCCCTGTTGTCTCTATGTCTTTCTCAATGTTCCTTTTGACCTGTATTTCTTACAGTTGAGTGAAGGATCTTTGTCTCACCCTATTTTGCTTTCTCTTCCCCCTATTTCTTTATTTTGGCTGGCCTCCAGCCGTCACTACCTGCCAGAGTAATCCCTTCCTCCTTCTTCCTTTTCTCTTCCCTGTTCTCCCACCATAAACTCCACCTCTTTTTTTCAGTGACTGGGGACAGTTGTTGACATTCCTGCATCATGAAGACTCAACCCCTCCCCGTATGTCCCAAGGTCATTGGCAGCCTGCCTGTTTTAGTGTCTTTGCTCAAGCAAAATGTCCCATATTAAATGAAGAAAAGTATGAAAAAGTTAAGTAAGTAACAGACTAACAAACTGACTTTTGGGACTTTTTTTGCCACAATTCAGTGACTTCTCTCTTAAAGTATTCCCACATTTTTGTGCAAAGTACACAAAGACATGCTTCTTTTCAAGGAAAGGTGTTCCAAGATATCAGCATTGCACATTCCACAGCATGCAAGATCCTGTCAGAACATTTGCAACAAAATACAATCAAAAATAAATGCTACATTAGTGTTTTTTGTGTTCAGGCTGTGTCAGACAGGCTTCCAAAATACCCAGGAAAATATGGTAAAACTCAAAAGGGAGATCCACACCTGAGTTAAAATTACAATGTCATTAGCGTTTACTCGAACTCAGTTTGTACCCAGTATGCCTGTCTTAACATTTATCTCATCTCGAGATGTACTTTGGCTGCAGTTACTACAAAATTTGAAGTAGGAGTTGTGTCTACACCGAGGATGAACTACAACTAAATTATAAAGTTAAACCTAAATTCCACATTGTGTGGTTACTCAGAGTTCACTAAAAAACAACTTCCAATCCAATCATAAAAAAAAAACAAAAAAACAAAAGTCAAAGCAGGTCAGTCCTTTATACCGCTCCAATCCTAACAGAATCATGTCATGTTTGTCTCAGTGGACTCAACTGCTGTTGAGCCAGTTTATGTTGAAAAGTGCAACATAAGATATGTTTACTTGAGATATTCCAGTACTTTTCTCCCACTTGCGTTGCCAGTGAACGGAGATATATCAGCCGACACACAGTAAAAAACATTTTTTTTCCATTTACTCACTCGTAGACTGTACCATCCACACAAAAGTCAAATTACAAATGTAAAAGTACCTCAAAGACGGCCAGTAGAATTTTTCAGGTTCTACAAAAACTTGCTGTCTCTCTTCTCCTTTGGCACAAGACAAGGATGGCCAAGCCTTGCCCAGGTGCTGTCTGTGCCATTGGCGCTAAAGTGAGGAGAAGCTGGCACACTTTGGGCATGGCTGCAGCCCCCTCTTCCTCAAAGGCTTGCCTCATCTCCCTTCTTTCCCCTCATGGTCCCTGCTGCTCCATAGCCCAGGGAGCTCATTAGGCCAGACTTCCTCTTCATTTAATCCATTTTTCATAGCCTAAAAAACAGTCCCTGATCTTAAAAATCCTGGCTAATTTAAGCCTGGATGTTGGGGAAAGGAGTGAAAATATCATGAAGAAAGCAGGTCGGTGATATTTTTTTTTTTTTTTTTTTTTTCCTTCACATTTCTGATTTTTATTGAGAGCAGTATGTTCAGAATGGTAACATGTAGGACCAACACTAATGTGAGCAGTTCTTGAATGGAATTTAAGACCCCACGGCAGCATCCCATCCTATTCCATCCACTTCATTGTCTGTCCTCCGTAGGTCTTGAGGGAAACCAATGTGTTAACTCGGTCTAATGAAAACATTGTTAATAACATGCTCTCTCTCTGTGTTCCTTTAATTATGTATCTCCGACTGGATACCAGAAGGCCCCTGTAGGCCTCTAGCTCCACTTGTTGTGGAAGTGAAGTTTCATTTGTATCTCTGCTCCTGGTGGGGAGGATCTGTACGGAGAAACTAGTGCATTTTTTTTTTCTCTCTCTCTCACACTTGTTCTCGCTCTGAAACTCCCTTGCTTTCTCGAACATCGTGTTATTCCATATCTATCTCAGTATTGATCAAGAGAAACTTCAGGTAAATATAGCTTCTTTTAGAAACGCATGGCCAAGTATCAGTATTTTTTGGGGAATGCTACTATGCATGAAATAATTTTCTGTCTATTTTGCTGCCTTGTGCTTTTATACCTTTCACGTTATATCCACATAAACACTGTCAAAGTTAACATCCTCAAAAGTTGTCCAAGCCTATGTCCTTTAGCTTTCTTCATGAGGACAAAGCTTTTTTGCCTTCCCTCCTCCAGGAAACCATCACAGCATTAATATACCTCCCAGGTATGGAGTGTTGATGAGCGCCTGTCTCCTCAGGCTGACACTTATTTCACTAAAGGTCTCAGAGCAGGGGGAGATGAACACGGATGGAAGAGAGGAAAAAAGAGCTGCTTGCATACCAGCCAACGGATGTGGTAGAATTGTTAAGCAGCCTCGGATGCCCTCTCGTTAGCCTCCGAGATGCCTGGTGACAGAGGTGAGGCAGCAATAGTTGCAGTGGGTTTGGGGGGGGGGGTTAGTGCCCCTAAGGGTACCATGCCATGACCGTGCCAGGCCAGGACCCTTTGCCACTGTCTCCGTTTCCTCTTCTGTCAGCATGCCCTATGCTCCAGGGCCACTGCAGAGAGGGCACACGGGTGGCTGTCACACGTCGCCCTCAATTACAATCAGGGGATGGAGCATACGAAGGCCGCCCACTGTCACCGCTCATATTGTAGTTCTGTATCACACCCTGTGTGGTGTTTGCTGGAGATGTACTGGCAATTGAATTTTATTGCCTTTCGCACTTATTCTGTCAATGATAAACTTACACAATCTTGAAGATCCACCTAAAATTGCCTCAGCATTTCATAGGGTTTCATTCTGTTTCACAATGGAATTCATTTTTTTATGGCTTTTTATGGTTTTTATGACTGCATCACTTTCCACTCCTTTCTTCACTTAACCTTATGATTGCTGGTCAATGGCAACCCTCTGAGATGATGAATGTTATACAATAAAACCATTTGGGAACCATGGGATACATTGCTCAAAGGATGCACATTCAATTCAATTGCACTTTGGTCTCCTGTTCGCTTTTATTTTCTTGCTGTTGTTGAAGTCGTCAAAAAGTTATTTTACCAAAAGAAGTCTCCTTTGGTCCGCCTCTATTCATTATATTAAATGTATTCCTCCTAACATCTTGAAAGATAACCCTAACTGTCAAAAGTAAAGTGTGCTTCTCTCTAGTGTGTCATAGTGTCATGGACACACACGAAACTACAAGTTGCCGGCGCAGGATATTTTTCATGTGTACTCAAATTAAAAGGACCTGTGGATTTATTTAAGTTTTTTTACATATCTGTGTACTTTTGAAGTCTGAAAATATTTTTAAGGAACTGGAGGACTTATTGTGTAAACAAAACTTTTTGTTACCAAACATAGTCTAAGTCTGCAATTAACAATATTAATTAATGAATCATCATGGAGCCTTTGCTGTCACTTGCTCATTTTAAATGTCTGTATACTTTCGATAGTTAGAACACCTGTAGGGTGGTTGCCAACTTTGTCTACTTCCACATCCTAGTCTATAGTGTGAATGTGTCCTTCCGACACATTATTCTTTGAAACACATCTTCTGTTTTGTCCAGTTGCAGAGAGTTAAAGTCATGTAGTGTGCTGTGCCATTATGGGGCAGAAGTACAAATACATTATGCATGTACAACTGTTTTATGGCATTGCTTTATCTTGAGGCACCCACTGTTCAAAGTTTGCACTTGCGTTGGATATACTGCCACAAAAGATACACTGAGAGCATTTGAGTTGGTTATTTTTCTTTTTGGCTGCTTGGCTGTGTGGACCACATGCTGTTTTACACAGAGGATCCACATACTTATATGAGAAATCAGCATATTTGAATTAGTTCCTCACTATAGGGTGTTGTGGCAATGCCAGGCTGCTGCTGTTCCTGTCAGTCGCAACAGGGTTGCATACCATCATCCAACCCCTGAAGAGAAAATGACACCTGGCTAAAAGAATCACTGTGTGTAAAAAAAGAAAAAAAATTGTCCAATCTTCTGGTGGCCAAGCTGTCTAAACAACACTATGGCAGGATTTTCTTGGGCAGACAGTATACATTATTCATGAGGGGGAAATAAAAGGTACCTGAGGTTGTGTTATTACAGACTTGATGACTCTGTCTTTGTGTCTTGTGTCATATTTCTCTGCAGTGAAGCTGGCCCCATCAGCGCACTGTAAAACCAACAGGGAGCCACACCAATTGTAGAAACTCTCCCCTGCCCTAATGTCACCTTCATTGACAAAAACAAAAAAAGAAATTATTTTGTTCAGCAGCTAATGGCAATGTGTATTACTCCATAATAGATTAAAAGTGAAGGACTTTCTCAAAAGATAGAGTCCAAGACAAAAGAGAGCGACAGGCAGGCAGGTTAAAAAAAAAAGTACTAGCTACTTAGTTGACAGTTATAATATCAAGTCCTTTATGAATAATTAATTTGATGGCACTGGGGCTCCTTACAAGGTAGATTAAATTAGTTCTGCCATGTCTTAAAACTTAGATATGCTTCATTAGTGTGGAAGATGGTGGCAGGCGTGTTGGGCATTCACTTAGGTCTGTTTTAGTTAATGAGGAGGAAAAGTACACACCTTTTCACCCCACCAATGATGCAAAGTGTAATATTGCATTTATGTCATAACAGAAAAATGCAGAAAGTCATCACATGTTGTTCCTTCTTTGTCTGATGGTCAGTAGAGGTGGATTTATTGTAATTTTTTTTGAGTAAGCTGGATTTCAAATAATCCAATATTCAGGGAAATGTGTGACTCAGAATTGTCTTTAGTCTTAACTATCAAATGAAGAAATTATTTGTAGTCATAGATTGTCATACATTTGTTTTTATGGGTGGATACCATCAGTCCTGAATGGTATTTACAAACTAATTATTGTCCATATAGCCTTGCAGTTGTCAGACTTTCCACTAACTTTCAATGATGAGTCATTTCATGAAAAGGCCTGAGCACTGAATTCCTCAAAACTGATTAGATGTTGTTCAGGAACAATCAAAAGTAAGCACAAATAAACAATGTACAATATACACAAGAGCTTTGACGTGCTCTCACATGTCGTGCCATATTATGTGTATTCACAGTGGCAGCTGACAATAATCTTCCTTCAACTCTGTGGCCCCGGTCATTGTTAAGTGATGAGCATGATGTGTCTCTCTTTTGTGAGTTCCCTCTGTGCCTCGTATTCTCCCTATAATAGCAGTATTATATTCCTTTGACCAGAGCAGGGAAGTGCAATGGTGTTACTCCAAAGTACAACACAAACATGTGTTTGTGCTGTCTGTCAGAGAAGCCACAATGAAGCAGTATTCTGTTAACAGGCTGCACTGTTGCTTCCTCCAATGAAATTGTCTGAGCACCTTGGATTTGCAAGAATTTGATGTATTGTCTGCACATAAGATGGCAACTATGCATGTTTCAGTGAAATGCTAAAACAATAGATTGCATGCCATCAACGTAGAGAGAATGTGTTAGGTGCACAAGTTGCACAATAAAACAAGAAAGAAGGAATTCTTATTAAATTTTCAAAATGTGACAAATGTAACAATAAAAATATTCATCTTATATTTTTTTCATACACAAGGAAGGCCTTTTTCCTTTAAGAGTGAAGTATTTATGTGTAACTTTAGTAATCATTTTCATCATTTGTGGTTTCTCACAATTGTAGTGTGTGACCTCTGGTGTTGTGACAAGAAAACAAGATATCTGGAACTACAGTGTTATATTGGAAATGATAACATGTGCCAATCATAGCAAGAAGGATAAATGTTAAATGGTACCAAGAAAATAAGACTGAGCTGGCCTCCATGATGCCATCCATCACTCTGCAGCTAGATTCAAAGCTCTCCTTTTTTTTTGTTTGTTTGTTTTGGGAGCCCTTCCTCAACTTGTGAGTATTAATGAATTCAAAGTTTGAAGAAAATAATCTTTAAGTGTTTCCAACTGTCAGATCCTGTCAGTGCAACCACTTCTAATGGTTTGCGCCTTCCATTCAGGCTAATGTTTGATGTCTATCTTTCATGCCCTCCTTTTTCTCCATTTCTAAATTGCTGCCGACAGACCTGTGTCCCCACAGATTGTTTGTTTGTTTTCGACCATGCTTGTTTTACATATCATTGACGTAACGAGGATTCATTTAGTAAGTTGTTAATGGGGGAAGGGCGCACATGATCTGTAGCTTTCTTTTATTCAAATAAGATGCGATCATGAATCGGCGAGCAATATGTTCGAGTGCTCAGTGGAGGTACACATAGAAGTTTCAAGAACGCCCAAAGCAATGCCGCATCTTTTCCCAAAGTCAGCTTTTTCATGTCCAAATCACTTGACAGGTAACAGCTGGG
This sequence comes from Remorina albescens, assembly GCA_034769265.1. NCBI lineage: Eukaryota > Metazoa > Chordata > Actinopteri > Carangiformes > Echeneidae > Remorina > Remorina albescens. Next base: position 7,057,563 of record CM068480.1, read on the forward strand.
CAGGAACAGTCAGGCTGCAGAAGGTGTCACATCCCCATCAGTTTGAACAGTAGTGGTGATCAAGCATTCATCAAGACAGTGAAGAAGCTCCTTTGTGTTTACTTGCCTGGGTTTGAATCAGCTCTAACTTTAACTCACTCACAGCGGGGCTGGGTGGGTGAGCCTACAAAGCACATTTAACGAGTTATTTCATTCATTTGGCAACATGAACCTATTATCAGTAGGTGTTGAAAAGTGTTAAATACTCCAGCACTCCTAAAATTCTGTGGAAAAATAGAGCGTAGGCTCCCAACTGGCATTGTCAAAACATGCAAATGAGCTTGACGCCAAGTCCGATTTTGACAAACATAATTATGATGTTCCAATTTGGGACATGTTAATGAAGAAGACTGCGGGCCTCCCCCAGGTCTTCAATAATCATAAAGCCTTAAAGCTTTGTGTGCCGTTGTGTGTGTGTGTGTGTATGTGTCTGTATGTGTATTTTCTCTCCCCCATCTCTCCATTTTATTGGATAATGAACTGTTGTAGAGTGTTAGATCTCCTTTCGCAGTCTTCCGCAGAGTTTGAGGAGATAGGCAGGGAAGAGCAGCCTGAGGTGTGGTGTTGTACAGATAATTAAAAGGCAAGAAATTTGTTTTACTCTTTGATCTGCCTGTCAACTTTCTGATTAGAGACGTAAAAGCCTTTAATCAACAGTAATGTGATGATTAACGCTCCTAAACTCTTGAAAATGAACTAGAGCAACGTCAAGTTTCCTCTTTCTTCTTCCCTCCTCCTCCACAAATCTCTCCCTGCGTCCATTTCTGACAAACTGGCAAACTTTTCTCCTCCGTCAGTTCCACCAGGGGATGTTAAATCTGATGTTTTGTTTGATTAAGAACAACTGACATGTTTTTTTTCTCCTACATATGCCTCTCCCTAATTTTGCGGTAATTAGAAGAGTTGAGATTTGCTCAATGTGTTTGTCTTCCATGTTAAACAGAATGTGCTTCCATTTAATTATTTCTGTGCCCGTGTTTTTTGTATTTTTTTGTATTTAACTTTGACCTTCGGCTTAGATTTGGTCATTATGTTTTAATAATGTTCTTATGCTGTGGCACCATCTTTTATACAGCCACTCGGGTTTTAATAAAATCTAATTATTTAAGTTGCAGAGTAAAGCACTTAAACCCTAATTGTTTAGGCTAACAGTGGTTGAATAAAGTTTGATGTACTAGTGTTTGTTATATTTATTTTTGGCTTTTTTTTTTTTTTATTCATGTACTTTTTTATATATTAGTTGCAATGTGGCCAACACAATTGTGTGACACAAATGTCAGCATTATGAATAATGCATACACAAATTAGCTCATTCGAATACGAGTTTTAATTCTACACTTCATACATTTTTTACAACTTTGACCAAGTTTAATCAACACATAAAAAAATCATTTTCCCAGCACTGGAAATGGAATTAATAAGTCCGCTCTCTTTTAGCTTGACAATTGACCAATCAGGATACAGGTAGCATAGTTGTGTAGGCTGACCAGTGGTCTGTAGAAATTCCCTGTTTTTTAATTGAAGACCTCAGAAAGCTATGCTCCTGCCCACACATTGTTGCCTGTGGGGCAATCACAGCAAGCACCCAAGTCCATTAGTTTTCATTTGGATGGTTCAGTAAGACTGGTTGATTAAGTCCAGGCAATTTGTTTGTAGGAACCCTCATTCTCTCCTCACCCCTCCTGCTTCTCAGCCTTTCTGCCACCAGTAGGGTTGTCGTTCAGGTTAATTTAATCTGGTTTGTTAGAAATTTTAGCGGTTGTTTATTATGGCAAAACTTTGCATATGAATGCTCTTAGACGTCTCACTGTATTTGTATTCTTACAGTAAATATTCTGTTTTCATTGTCACTAACTCATGGAAAATAATGTAATATACGAGTGGCAGAGTGTCTGCAGCTGTGTCCACAGGGACATGGCTTATTTCATAAATGTAAAACAAGCTATTCCTCTCTGAGCCTCATCAATTCTCATTGAATGAGGGTGAAGGGGACTCTGCTGTTTAAAAGAAAATGTAAATCTGGTGATCTGAGAATTTGACTTTGAGGCTGAGGTGAAGGGAAAAGAGGAGGGGGAGCTCAAATAGAGGGAAATACAGCTTTCAGTTCTTTCCACGCTGGTTCAGCTTTAAACAAATGGTTCTATTACCAGCTGGTCTCCTACAGGTCTGGTCATTTATACCCATTAAACTTGCGTCTTATCACCCATAAGACGCTCTTACGTCTCTCCATCCACCAATTGTCCATAATCAGCCATTTAAAACAGCAGCGGAAATTTCTTTAGTGCCTGGCTTCGGTCTGACAGACAGGCAAACGAGCCAGGGGGAGGCGGGATGGGGGAGGAGAGAGGAATATTTTCTGTGGAATGATGAATAGGCCAAGTTGAGTGGCTGACTAACAGAGATCTGTCTTAATCAGAAGTGATTTGTCAGAACAGGAGCTCTGCGGGGTCAGGGCGCAGGCGATGAATAAAACAGAGCCTGGCGGAGTGAAGAAAGGCCCCAGAAATCCACCCTGACTGCCCACCCCCACTCATACTCATGCAAGGGGAAGGGCTGGTGCATGGGCTAAGTCAGGGTGGACTGAGATGGCCCACCTTCACCCTGCCCAGAATATTACTAGTATTGGGTCTTTTAAGTGCGTAGATTCATGAAAGACTCCACTACTCTGAAAATGGTACCCTGCTTTTACAGTCTGCTCTTCATCAATGTTAAGCACGCAGGATGAAAAGAAATTATCCAAATTTTCAAGACATCGCATATCTTATGAAAACCGATAATCATACCAGCTCCTTTTAAATCCTTCATTGCCCAGGCTGTAAAGTAGCAGTTTGTTGTTACTATGATAAGTAAACTGTCATAGCATCACCGAGTCCCCAGATGCTGGATTGCCCCCCCTGTGACCCAGCAGTTGGCACCGCTTTATTTTGAGCTATAACTCAGAGTAAAGGCGCTAGCCTCATGGCCTGTGGGCTCAGCATTACAAATACATCCCAGTGTGGGTACAACTTTGATGGAGGTGATGAAAGTGTGTCACAAGGCAGTTGTAGACTTGAGAAGTCCTTAAAAAAAGCTTCTCTGGAAGTGTACAAAGACAGGTAACTTTATTCACCTGGGAGTCACTGGTATATAAGTAGAACTAGCGCACTGTGTATGTGTTCATGTGTTGGTGTGTGTGTGATTCCAGAGAGCTTGAGAGAGTGAGAAAATGTATGGTCTAACATTTATCAGGCTCCTCCCTACTTCCCCTCAACCCTCCCATGGGCTTCCATACCCCGTTTGTTGGAGTGTGTGGCTTGTGTCCGGATATAAGTGTGTGTGGTAACCTTCAAAAAGTGGTCTCAACTGCTTAATGAAAAGGAGCTGTGCTGAGCCTCAGAGCACAACACTGTCAGGTCTTGTACCCTTTCAGCTCTGGGGACAGAGGGAGCAAGGCAAAAAATGGAACACAGAAAGAGAGACAGGGGCTCTGAGACCCTGTGTAACTGCTCTGAAACAGCTCCTGTAAAATAGATGATGCCTCCAATTAAATGTGTCCATAGACTGGAGAAAGTCGAAGGCTGGGCAGTTTTGCATCACTGACTCTCGACTGCAGTACTAGAATTATGCTTTTTTTTTTTCCTTGAAAAGTAATTTAAATTATTCATTCATGATAAAAATTGTTGATTGCTGGTTACTTTTCTATTGACAGAGTCATCTGTATGACTCTCTTGAAGTAAACAGAAATGTTAGATCTCTGTTAGGCTCATTTTATGGTGCTTATTCTAAGATTACAGATTTCTACATTGTTTCATGTTATACTAAAGTTAATTGTCCAGTAAATATATATTGAGACTATCTTAAATGGTGGCATGTTGAGATGAAATGTGTCTGGACTGTGCTATGTCAACACTGTGGCCACCAATTTAAAGGAAAGAATTCCTGGTCCAGTCATTATTTCCATCTTTAATTTGTGCCTTCAGTTTTCCTACACTAATTCTTTTCTACAGTTACATAAGAGGAATGAGTTAAATTAAGGCTCTCTGGTGCTGGTGTGAGTGTAATGTAATGGAATAATGGGCTTGTTAAATGGACCTTTGGGGATGAGGATCTTTAACAAGTGAGTCAGAGCAAAGCCTCTGGGCCAGCGTTATTTAAATTGTTAATAGCTGTTTAAACAGGAGGGGAATATTTTACACACTAACGAGCAACAAGTCACGGTTTTTACCAGTAAATAATTTCTCCCACTCTGCATTGTTTTTATCAACTCTACATTTTTAATACTCAATTTTTTTTTTTTTATGCTGGTCATACTTTTTGTATTTTTTTTATTTTGTGCAGTTATGAATACTGCGCAGACCTAAATAAGTCATATGGTGATGTATCCAAAGTTAGTCTTAGAAGCAAACTGCAATATAAAGTCAGTAATCAACAAAACCTCCCAGGAGGGAATAATTTGGTTGTTATTGGCAATTGTAGGATGCTGAATGTGATGATGAAGAAGGGCGTGTCACATTTTGAGAGAAGTTTGTTTCATTATTCTTCACCATTAGCTTTGTTTTATTTCACTTGGTATTTTGCGTCCTGTGTTGCTCAACAAGTTCTTTTTTCCACTGATGAAGGTTTATACTGGCCACTTGACAGCAGGACTTAAATAAGATGAATGGAAATGTAGATACATGTCAGACAATGAGTAATGGAAGCGAAGATGCGCGATAAAGACAATACTACATACATTCCTTTGGGAGTTGTGTACACCTCTAATGGCTGACTGAGGGGAGAACCCAGAAAGGCATGATGAGAGATTGTGAAGACTTGGGCGAGACCTCTGTGGCCACAAAGCCAAACATAATGTTTATCTTTACAACCTATGATGAAACTTTTTCGAGGCAGCCAGGTCAAGAAAATAATCAAGTATTGATTTGATTTGTTTTTCTTCAAGTAACCCACATTAAAACTATAATGCATATAACTCTAAAGGCAATGATTTGCTTTTCATCTTGTGTGATGACACTTCGCTGTTGTTTCTCCTCTGGTGAATACATCCTTTTCCCTGTAGAATAAAGGCTGTGTATTTTAGATCTTCTCTAGCAAGGCTGAACAATTTATGTGGGTTTTTTCTTTTTACTTATTTTAAGTTTTAAGAAATGTATTTTGTCCAAATTTTTCTTCAGCAACTGTCAAACTTGCCAACTCCAAAAACATTTGCGTGTAGGCTGCAGAATTACTCCACACTGCAAACACAAAATGGTTGATGTTTAAACTTACATTTATGTGCTATTGAGAACCTGTTTGACATTGTTTTTTTAGATACCACCAGCACTATGCTCGCTTCACTACCCTGCAGTCGACAGACACCTGAATTTTCCTTTCTTGAAACATATCATTTCCAAGGTCAATAAATTCTTGTTTTTTATTTTCTATAAGTGCTAACTAAGTGTCTATGAAGTTATGATTGCCATAAAACAAACAACAAACTTTTACATGTTGTGTAATGATTGTTCAGTCCTTAGACTACAATATTTTTGGAGGCCTTCTCTCCTCCTGCCTCATCCATCTTTTTACACTTTGCAAGCCTTTCTAATAATGCACTTGCAGGAAAAAAAAACCCAAACCTCTGCTGCTGCAGTGCTTGTCACACTCATTTATTTGGAAAAAAAACTGCAACCCTGACAGAGATGGATAGATGTGCTTATTTGTCTCTTTAACAGAAGATTTCCACTATAACTCCCTCTCTGTTTATCCCTTGTTCTTCTCCAATGGGGACGGGGGAAGGCTTGTATTTTTATGGTTATTAATACCTGCACTCAGTCTTTTAATCTGCCCTATTTGTCACATATGACTGTCTGACTGCACTGTTTAATCTGGGTATCCTTCAATGTGTCTCGTCCCAGATTAGAAATTAATGAAGGCAGGAAGAGAAACATTTGAGTCAGTTACAGTGTAGGGGGGTAAAAGGGATGGGATGAATGGGAGACGAATGTCGTTCATTTGACAGTGCTTTCTCTTTTTTCTACTTCTCCCTGATCCCCTTTCTGTCTGTCTCTCTCTCTCTTTCTCTTTATTTCTCTCTCTCTCTCTTCTCTTGTTTAGCTGCCAGATGTAGCCCATTTTTACACTGCTTCCCCCAAACAGGCGCTCAGCACGTGGGCCCTTTGGTGTGCGGCACCTGTGTAGTGTAATACAGTCAGCAACTGCGTTGTTTATTCCGGATTTGTTTGGTGCGCATGAAAGCCTGTCTTTGATCCATGCAAAGATTCTTCACTTCACTTTTTTTTTTTTTCCTGATTCATTCTCTGCCTCCCTCATTTTTAAACGCTAATGCTGTAGCAGTATGGTTACATTGATGGCAGCAGTGGGTTTTTTGGAACCGGGGCAGGGAGGTGACTTATTTAGTCAGTTTTATTTTATTTTTTTTCTTTCCTTCCCGCCCAAGGGACGGGAAAATGACAGTGACCACTGATGAGCTTGTCAGGTGCCTTGTCAGGGATGGTTTATAACTGTGCATCAGTGTGTTTACATCTATACCTGACACGAGGCATTTAAAAAAGAATGGTTTAATGAATATTGCATTTGGCTGAATGGACCCCACTGGCAGACTGAACGGAGGGGTATTGTTGTCTCCAACTTTGTATGTGTTTACTTCAGCATTTTAAGATGGTTTCCAAAAAAAAAAAAACACTTCCCAAATCTACAATATATATGCCTGCCTGACTCCCTGTAGAAAGTGTTGTCACTCTACACTGTACAGTTAGTGTACAAAAAAGTACACACTGTTTATATTTAGAACCTTTCATTAAAAATGCTCACTGAGTAAAGCCAGGTGAAAAATATCCCATTATGATGCATTTTAGAGATGTATTTGTAGTACTTAAAGTGTTTTATAGTTAAGACATGACTAGGTACAAATCATTAGAGCCTATTTTTAATTTCCCATCTTTATAGATGTGATGTTGAAATGATTGTACAAGTGTATAACTTTAATTTTCTGTTTTTTGACCATTTTTTTTATTACTTCCATGGAGGTTTTCTCTCAATTTTGCTAAAATTATTCTCTTCATTACACTGTGTTTGCTTCTCTTGCAGAACAAGTGGGCCAGGAGATTCTTGCCAATCTGCACACTGACCGTGAGAAGATCCAGAGAGCCAGAGAAAGAGTGAGTACACACATGCCACCTCTACACACACACGCACACACACATACACACACACACACACACATACACACACATACACACACACACACACACACACACACACACACACACACTCACACACACATCTGTCTATTTTAACAAGTGCTTGTGAGACTATAAAGGTGTTACAACTGGTTTTAACACTATTCAACACTTTCTGCACGGTCTGCTAAGTAAACACACAAAAGCAAGTCTTACAGAATACTTTAGAATTTTGTTGATTGATGTTTTTATTTATTATCTGTATATTTTATGAGTTGATATTTTCAGTCATAATTAGAATTTTAGGCCTATTGAGGATGTTTTGCCACATTCGATGGGTAGAGGAGAACTTGTGGTTGGAGTTACATATTGTCACTACCTACACATCCGTCTTCAGGATTTCCCCTTTTTCCTTCTACTCACCTGAATGGAGTTTAACTTTGGCTGCCTTCATCCTTCCTCACCTGCCTTCCTTTACTTCTCAGCTCTCCTCTCCGGTTTTCTTTTCTCCTTCTCCCTTTCTCTCAAAGAGTCCCCCACCCCCCATCCCGGCAATCCTTAACACTGCCCCTCTTTACATCCAGCCAGCCGAACAGACAGGTAGTCAGAGACAGAAAAGACCAAACACAGGAAGGGGGCCCAGCCCTGTCGGCCCCCACAATGCAGAATGTTTAAAGATCACAACATTGCAGTGGGCCTCGCACAGGCGATTTCAAAGGATATCAAACATCTCCTTTCAAAACGGTCCACAGTGTCTACCGAGAGTACCTGCTCTCTTTCTTTTGCTTTCTCTCTCTCCCCTCTGCCCATGACTCGTCTTTGCTCACCCCCTCCAACAGACACACACACACACGGGCCTTTAAAGGCAGAAAGGCAGTTTGTGGGGCAAAAGTAAAGTAAAAAGAAGCAAAGATGTAAAGGCACAGGGTGTGAGGGCTGGTCAGCAGCTCTAATACATTAAAGAGATAGAAGGAAAAGGAGTTATAGTTTTAGCATAAATGCCAACACATGTACGCCTACACACATACACATACATACACACAAACCCCCATGCTCAGCAGGAAGTGTGCCCTTTTCTTTAGCTTTTATGGTACAAATAGAAGTCAACGGAAGGTTTCAACACTGGGTCAAAGCAGTAAACCCAACTCTGAAGCTCAGAATGATTTAACAATTCTCCAGCCCAACAGGTAGCAGGGACGTACGTTTTAATCATTTTCCCTTGAAATTAGTAATTCATGTCTTTGAATCAATAATTCAAATGAATAAAATTATTGATTTGACGGTAGGAATTAGTCATTTCAGGAAAGAAAATGTTCCATTTGCGAATGCAAATTATTAATTTGTTCCCCCATATGAATAATTCTTTCCCTGAAATTACTAAATCATAGTCTCATACTAAATACTATACTACCCTTTCCTCTGATCAGTTTTTTGGTAAATTCACTGGGAATTTAAGAGATGTAAAATTGAAAGATTGTAAATAACTTTGTTATATGGTCTGAGTAACAGAATATGTATATATTTTAATCCCAGAGAATGACCTTAGATGGTCTATGGAGAATTTCCTAGGGAACTGTACATAAACTGTAAAGATTAGGTGAAAGGCCTCTCTGTTTATCTCCATACAATCAAACCCAGTTAATTTTAGACAGGCGGTTGCACTAAAATTTCGTTGGTCTCCATTTGAGGAAAGCATGCAATCTGAGAGGCAGTGGAGAGAGGGCGAGGAATCAAAAGGAGGAATGATTCAGAGAGAGATGTATTTTGGGAGAAAGTGTGAACTATCTAGGGGGACAGATCTGTGGGTAGAGCCAGACATCAGGCAACTGCAGGACTTGTCTTTGCCAGAGGGTCCAAACCCCAGGTCCCCCACCTCCTACCCTGTACCACATGTATCCTTGGCTCTAGCAACCTGCATCACACCAGCCCAGGCTGCCAGAGGGCAGGAAGAAAGGTGGAAGAAGAGGAAGAAAGTTGCAGGAGAGGAGGGTAGGGAAGAAAGGGTGAATTGTAGACTAGAGAGATGACTGCAAGATGGGCCAGAACAAACAGGAAAGAGAGTGATGCTGGAACAACTGTAGAGAAGAGGGAGGCTGGAAGAAAGATGTGAAGTGGCGAATTAAAAATAGAAGTGCGGGTGGTCGAGTGGTTAGTGTGCATGCCACATTATCGCAGGGTCTTGGATTTGACTCCAACCTACAGACCTATACTGCATGTCATTCTCCTCTCTTTCCCTGTTTCCCATCAGCCTCTCTGCCACTTACTGTTGTTGGTAATAAAGATCCCAAAATAACGTCTAAAAAATATTTTAAAAACTAGAATAGAACAATATGTCAATGATTTAATAAAAAAAAAACTTACTGAGTGAGAATGACTCCGTTAAAAAGCAGTTATCTTGGGCAGAAATGAAAAGATGAATGACCCCCTGCTGACTCTGGAGAGAAATTCCCTGCCCACTCCCCCATCATCCTTTAGAAATGCAACTACAGGTGGACGTTAGTGGCAGCTCACTCAGTGCAGTGTCAGCATTTTTTCGCAGTCACACTCACATCTTGTTGCCAACATCTCAGCCAATTCCCTACACCAGATAAAGAGAGTAGAATGAAAACATTCCTTTGACCCCTGAGGGGGAAAAAAGCACAGAAAAAAGAAAGAAAGAAGATGGAGTAGGCAAAAGGAAAATGGCCAAAGCAATTAGCTCTGGATAATCATGACCATTATTTCAAGTGTGCCTCCAAGGACGCCCCCCCCCCGCCCCACATGTACATCAACAGTAAAGGGCTTTTCCCAGTATATACAGGATGAGTAGAAGCTCATCACAATAACACATCCTAATAATGAGGAATCTGCAGTTAAGTCACACAGGTTTTGTATCTACCAGACAAAAACAGCTTATGAAGACTAGTTTATAGACATAAGGACCAAAAGGTTACAAGCAAGCACTGATTTTATACATATGGAGATACATAAATGTCCATATAAATATATGTGTAGATGTATTTATGTCTTGGCAGATCCCTTAGCTTTAAAAAGTAGCTCTAAAATATGTTTAGATAGGTGGTCTAGGATGAGGCTGTCTCCAGATAAGTGAACCAGTAACCTGAAAGTAAAAAAAGTAATCTTCTAATCAAAGGAAATCAGATTCTTCTCTCTATCTCTCTAAGATAAATGATCCAACCAGAGAGATGTTTCTCTCAATTTGCATCTGAGCAAAGTTTAGGAAAAAATTACTTTTCTTTCTCTTCAGTGTAATTTAATGTGTGCATTTTGTGGTTGTTGGAGGAGTAATCAACAGAGTAATATTTCTTTTGTAGTTTCTTCGTAGTAATTTTTTTTATTTTTTTATTTTTTATAACCTTGAAAGCTGTTGAAATCCAGATTGACTCTAAAACCTGTCTTTTGTCGGTCTTGTGTCCCCAGCTGAGAGAAACGGACGCCAATCTGGGCAAGAGTTCTCGCATCCTCACCGGCATGCTGAGAAGGTAAGAGGCAGGTAGGGACATTGTTTCTGCATCTCTCTGTACGTGCCATGTTTCAGCAGTGCTGTGAGTTTGCTCCAAGTCACCACCATCTGATAAAGTCTGTAATCAGATGAAAATTTTCCAACTTTTTCATTACATCAGTAGTTGGTCTTAGACACTGTTGCTGTTGCCCACAATTCTTTTTATTGCATTGCTCTTCCAGAGAACAGAGACAGTGATGGATAGATAAATGAACATAATGCAGTCCTTCTCGTGTTGTCACTGGTTAATTGTGACCAGTTCATTTTGTTTATTTCAGTGGAATTATATTTTAATAAAATTTATCCCCCCAAAAAAACTGCCATAGATATATTTTCTGCAGTATTATTAACCCCCTACTGTACAGTGATATTTGTGAATTTCTTTCATTCTAATTCTAATAATTCTTTAGAAGTCGAATGTCTCATCAATGTGACACTCACTGTACGTCTGTAAGTGTGAATAGCCGTTCTGTTACATTCACTGGTATGTGGGATGTGCCTGGATAGATTGAGAAAAGGGTAGTCCTGCAAAGCATCCTTCAGAAAATAGCTGGGAAAAAACAAGTGCGCACTGTACATGTCTCCATTCTTGTCTTCTCTGTGTCTTTGTTTTTCAACCCATATTACACCCCATATTCAACTTGGAGTCTTTGTCTCTCTTGCATGCTAGTTCATACACAAGGCAGCACCCAACAATCACACAAACACAAGCATTCTTGCGCAAATATTTCAATAGTCCTTGCATCTAATGCACTGCCTCCTAATATACACACACACGCACGCAGTCACACAAACGTGCACACACACAAAGCGTAATGTCTTGTCACATCTCCATTTCATAAAGTGCCTGTGTGCCTACCTCTGAACCGTGACGCCACGGTTTTGTTTCTCGTTCCCTCTTTCTTGTTTTTTTTTTCACCTCTCCCTGTCTCCCACTGTGGATTTTGATTAAGAGTAATATGTAAATGACACAGACAAAATGTAAAAATCCTGGGCCCGGGAAGGAAGTGCCAATTGAAATAGATGCTTCAGTGCCCGTAGACAATTTGGAGGGCGGCTCACAGGGCGGCCAGCAGTTACTAGAGAGGGAAGGCCTGAGAAGGGCTGTGATGCCGACTGTAACCAATATTTCTGCATATGTCTCCATTTTGTCAAGTCTGATTATGGGAAGAGGAGGAGGAATTGGGAGGGGGGGGGGGTCAACCCGCCTGGCTTGTCACCCAGAGCTGTCCAGAAATCATTCATCATTCCCTCCTCCTTCCTTCTCTTCTTCCCTCCACCCCGCCTCTGGAGCTGAAGTAAATAACACACACTTATTTCAATATTATCATATTAATGTTAAAGTTCAGCTGTCACCTAATGGGAAGACTTAATCAAACGTAGCATTTTAAGAGGCAGGCTGCCCCCCCGCCCCCCTCCTCCCAACTCTACAGCCCCCTCTCTTGACGTGCCTTACCTCCTCTGGTTAGCACCCCACTCAAATCAGGATTTATGAGAGCTTTCCAAAGTGGGGCCTGGCTGGGAGCCTCTTTGACTACCACCCGCCTTTCTGCTTGATGGGAGCAGCACAACATACACCCCCACGCTTTTCTTTAGGAAAAGTCTTTTTTTTTTTTTTGGTTCTGTTTCTTCACTGTTTGAATAAAAGAAAGTATGTTTTGTTGTAAAGCTGTGGGCTGGAAACGTCAAATATGAAGTCATTTATAACCAGAGATGGAGAAGTGAGAGCAAAAAAGTGAGTTCAGGATGGGATATCTCATAACGATATCTCAACCCCACCCCCTTTCAGGCAATTCTTCCTCATTTAACTACTCATTTAATTATTTGCCCCCATGGTTTTCTGCAGTTTGATTAATTGTTTATTTGTATGCGATGTCAGAGCAATTTTAGTTTCTTTGCACTGTTTATAGGGGCTGGGGAGGGGCTCTGCTTTGTCATTCTCTGTCACATCTATAGCAATAGTGCATTGCTTTGACTCTATCAATACTATGTGATAGATTTTTATAGATAGCAGGGAGAAATAAACCTTGTTAGTTAAATTGTTTTTTATATTCTATGCACTTGCAACACAAACCAGACATGGACAGAGGTACACATTTATGTACACATTAATGAATATTCAATATTTTGTTGGTGTTCCTTTTGTTGGGATGAGGCAGTTAGCTAAATTTAAAAGCAAGTGTTTTGTTTATGTTGAAGCCAAGAGTTTTGGACAATTGTTTTACATCAATGCTACGGAGATTTTTTTTTTTTTTTTTTTTACTGCCAAACTATGGTAGTGAGCAGAGTAACAATTTAAATTTGATTAGGATGACTATGATCCATGCCAGACAAGCAGACCCAGATGTGCAAATGGGAGGTTGGAGTTATTTCCTGTGATCTACAGGATTGAGCGGTGTGCTTTTTTTTGTTGGTGTAGTTTATTTTCAACTCGCACCTCTTCCTGAAGTGCTTTTTATGGCACGGTGGATATCACCCCAGCTGAGAAACCATTAGACACTCATTAAGCCAGCTGTCAAGGTTCAAGAAAGCCAATTAACTTAAAGACTCTGTGAATATGAGTTATTGTAAGAAACATGCAGAAACACACACATCTCAAATAGCTGTTGCTTTGTTTGAAAATTAATCTCTATAAATGTCTGCTTGTGAAATTCATCACTGCCGATGAGGATAATTAGTTTAAAACACAGTTTATGGGTGCTATTGATTGGTTGAGTTGTAGGTTGTTAACTCATGTCAAGCATAGTCTTGGTTTCATGTCAGCTCTATCCATTCATACTGGATATTGGTGGTCTAGGGATTTGAATCCAAGGAATCCACTATTTTATCCTCTGAAATCCTTCAGGTTTTAATTCTACCATGACAGACATTGTGATTCCAATGAGGCAGAACACCAATCCTGATATCATATTAAAATCTGTGATCATCAAATGATTTTCATTTTGTATAAAGCCTGGGAATCCTCACCTGAAGTCCCCTTTTATCAAGGGGACTTAGAAGGGTCAGTTTTTATTCCATCCATCCATCCATCTTCTACCGCTTTTCCGTTTCCGGGGTAGGGGGTGCTGGAGCCAATCCCAGCCAACGTTCCGAGTGAGGGGTGGGGTACTCCCTGGACAGGTCGCCAGTCCATCACAGGGCCAACACACAGAGACAGCAGAGACGAACAACCACTCACGCTCGTACTCAGACCTACGGACAATTTAGAGTCAGCATTTAACCCAAACATGATGTGTTTGGACGATGGGAGGAAACCCACGCAGACTCGGGGAGAACATGCAAACTCCACACAGAAAGACCCCAGAGCTGGGAACTGAACCCGCAACCTTATTGTGCTGCCTGCTCAGTTTTTATTTATCTATTTAATTTATTTTATTTAATTTATTTTGTAAGATTATGCCACTAATGTCAAAGAAAACACTGAATTGTCAGAGACTGAACTTAATATTATACCAAACTGTAAAATAAGAACACAGGAATGGTACCTTTCATTGTTTTGGGCTTTAAGCAGTCCTGTAAAATAAACATCCCACTGAGCAAGAATTTACCCCCAGCAGCCCAAAGTCACTTTTGTTTGAAATTAGATTTGGTTCATAAATATTCGATTAACTATATCAGTTTATTCAGACTATCACGTCATCTAATTAGACTTCATTACCCCCCAATTTAGTCTCCCAGTGTGGATCACTACCCCAGATTACAGAAGCCACAGATGTTTTCTCAACTATCTGTTGTTTCCATGACACATTGACACTGAGTTCTTGTAAATACAAAATGGCCTTTTTACTGTACCGTGCACCCTCCCACTGCTATGCTGAACATCTCGAGCATCACCCACCGTAGACAGAGTAGTTGGGAATGGGATGCAGCTCCAAACCCAGTTAGGACCACTGGGGTTCCTTGCAGCTTCATGGAAGGAGGGGGCACAGTGAAGGGCAATGAAGCAGTGAGGACGAAGGGGGGGAGGATGTATATTTTGAAGCAGAGGGGTTGTCTCCTTTCGCTGGCAGCTGATCTCACATGCAGGTGGTCAACTCAGTCGCCAGGCAGATCAAAAAGTCAAGGCCCCGGGTGGACCTCCCTTTGAAATGGGAATGGGGCCTAGATATCAGACAGAAAACATAAGCAACCTCCCAGCCACAGAACAGCTACATATTCATGGCTGGCAGTAGCATGGGCAGGCTGGATGGACACAGCCTTAGCCTTCAGAAAAGGACTCATGCACACACTGGACACTGATTAAGAGATCAGCCCATGAGCTGTGGTGAGGATGAGGATGCTGTAGCTCACTAGCTAATGTGCCCACAATGTTACCAAGACACTTCCTTTCTTAAGATGTGTTTTGACAAGCTGTCTTAATGTGTGGTTAAGTTCATTTCTGTGATCTTACACAGTTACATGAGGCAAACTCAGTGCAAATATAGAACAGCTAACAAAGAACAACTCTCTCTATCCTGTTATAATGTTGATCTTTTAGATAAAAGGAAAGTAACCTATTCATATGACTAATTGGCAGAAAAAGAAAAGGTACAAGTCAGCCTTGCCTATGGGAAAATCAAAAGTTTCCTGCCTGTTATTCACGGGAAACTGGGAGATTTTTCTTTGTTTGCTCAGCTCAGTAAACCAACAAGTAAACAGGGTAATGAGCCAAGGGACTAAAGTACATGACCTTAGAAAGGCATCTAGAGAAGGGAACTTTTGATTCCTTAGAATATACAAGTGTTGCCTCATTTCTGTGTCATCGGCAAACATATACTTTCACTCTGTCTGACTCTCTGGAATATATAGGTCACATAATTAATGGAATTTAACTATCCGAGTGAGCTGTGGTGGTTTCTTGGGGCCCTCTTGAGTTCTGTTATGAAATTTAACAAAAAGATTCGATTTTTTTTTTTATTGAAGCTGAAAGATGAGACAGATTATAGTTGAGATGTCTTTCTTTGATTTTTCATGTATTGATTTATTTGTATTAGTCTCTTTTAAGCCAAAAAGAGTAGAGGGAAAATGGGGGAATGGACACACTGGGTTTGTACAATGGCAGACTTTCCAGCACCGTGTTCTTGAGCTATTTGGTATATACGCTATGTCATCCAACATCCATTTCCAATCATACATACTCTTCATCTTCACTTATTCTGTTTCACCAGAATATTGGACTATACTCCATGTCTATGACATTGTGTAAGACATGTTTGCCCTATTTTACATTCCGTTTTACTTTGCATTACAGCTGAACTCATCACAGTAGCCATAGCCGAGCTTCGTGTTTTCTGTCCCGAGAGTGGCAGATCACTCCCAGTGGATCTCACTCTCTCTGATCTGCTCTTCATGTTGCTGCCACTATAATTCCATGTTCTACATTTGAATACATTCCCCTTGCTTTGCAATTTGTTCAGCCTGGCATCATTACCACCCCACTCAACCCCCTGCTCCATGCCCCCGTATTGCTGCATCCCTCAGGGTCAGTCCTATCCCTGGCCTTTTCTGCCCCCTCCAGGGAAGCATTCTGTGCTTTTTATGTCCAGTCTGTTTTTATTCTGGCAAAGGAGCAAAGTGTTAAAACATGAATTGTGTCTGTCCTCCCTGCAAACCCTAGGTAAACTTTATACATACCAAAATGAGCGCAGCTGCTCTATGCATGTGCATACATGCACATATTATACTGAATATGCACATATTTGGTTTATATTCAGTGGAACAAGGATAGCATGTCTGCCAAATGGAGGACAACTGTTGGTATTAGTGATGTGAGTTCTTACCTTTGGCAGACAATCAAGTAGTTCTGGAAAAACCTGTTGAGCTCTGAGGCCCATTTGCTATAAAAAGGAAAGCAAACAGGTTTTTTGTGGTGGTTTTATGCCACTCATACTTCTGACCATGCACATTGTCCATTTACTGACCACAAAATCTGTGTAGAACAACAAACACATCTCCTGTCCTTGCTTTTGTCTGGATTCATGGGCATGCACATGACAAGTACATGGAGACTGTTATCTCACCTTCCCTGCAACTTATACCTGTGACATTAGGGTTAGAGAGATCACATGACATTCATGTGATATTTTACACTACATTGAATATTGGAGATTGACAATATTAGGGTTATTTTACATTCAGTAGAGAAAGTTATAAAGAATTAATTAATTTTCTATTAAACAATAATGTATTTCTTAGCTAGCTGTTATACTTTTTTGTTTTGGATGTCAGTTAAGTGCCTTTAAAATCTACACTTTTTTCATGTTTGTAGATAGGAGATACTTTTTAATGTTCGTGTGTGTCTGTGTCTGTGTGTCTGTGGCTACAGGCTGCTGCTGGGACAATGACAGGTTGAGACTCAGCCTCATTACTCACTGCTCCTGAGCCAAACAAGCACCATTGCCACCCCTCTCTCTCTCTCTCTCTCCCCTGCGTGCTTTATCTCTGTCTTTTTCTCTCTTCCACCACCTCGCCCATTAGAGAGTGCTGATGGGATGTTTTTTGCAGAAAGGAAAATATATACCCACACAAGCCTGGGCTGTAGAGGAAGCGATTGTTGACAAGGGCAAAGACGTGTTGTTGTTTTATATAAGGGATGCATTTGTCTGTTGAGGACTGACTCGCTTAACTGGCTGCCAAAGCCACATTTTCTTCCAACACATCTCCCTCTCCCTGTTATCTAGCTCATGGCAGCTTCTGTTTTTTGATAGATCAGAACATAGATGAATTGTAATTATTTCAGAATATCATAGTGAAGATTTTGAAAACACCAAGTTCATGTTTCTACAAAAAGTTGTACATAGCTAGCTCGTTTTATGTCACATGACATTCACAGTCAATGTACATCATACACAAGCTACAAATACATACATATTATTAGGGAACTTGCTTTGTCAGCACAATTATTTTTCATTTAGTTCTCGAACTGAGGATTGATATCGAAATTCAGAATTCCAACAAAAAAAACACCTTTTGCACATTCACTTCCCCGAAGGCTCAAGGGTCAGCCAGCCACGACATGGAGGTTACGCTTCATTCGACCTCATTCATCCCATCCTAGTTGATAGAGCTTCTTTTTTTCTCTCCTTTAACCCTGACAGACTGTCGTTCTGAAGAGATGACTGGAGATCAGTGGCGCTCTCATCCCTTGAAGTGGCTCCAGGTGTCACTCCAAGGGTACCCGCCCTGTTTGATCTGCCGTAGAGCGCCTGTCGGGCCACGGCACCCTCTGATTTCCCCGTCAGAGGGGAAAGAGGCTCTCCTGTCCAAAAGTTCCACTGCTACTTTTGAGTGACAGCGAGGGAGCAGGATTGGCAGCCATTGAGCAAACTGTAGCTATAACCACTGGGGGAATGGGCTCTTTCCTCTTCTTCTTATTGCTAGCTCCTGTTTAGCAGCTTTATAGAACCCTCTCACATACCCCCTCTTGGGACCATTGTATAGAGGTGATCCTGATTTGATATGCCAGGCCCCAGCAGTCCAAACAGCTGAAAAGGAAACAAAATAAACATCAGATAAAACCAAACCATTTTAACTGATCATGCTGTGGACCTTGTCGTAAGACGAACAAAAAGCATCCTCTCAAACATCTTCAGATGCTGTCCAAAGGAGGTCCCTGTCTTCACTGAAGAGCTGCACAAACAAAAAGGTGAGATGAAACAAAATGGAGGTATGGAGGTCTACATCTTTTCAGCAAGCATTGATGCCTGTATCCATCCTCCCTTACGTTTTTTCCCCACCTACTGTGAGCTTCTGTAGAAATTACAGGTGAGATCTCAGTCTGTGGCAGGGCCTGCCTTTTGTCTAGAGGGAGCAGGGGGAAGGGTGGGGGATTAGAGGGGGGCGAAAAGACTGAGGAGGAGAGGAAAAAGAGATTCTTGCTTTGCAGTACTGCTGTGTTGTTTGTGGAGCGCACTCTTCCCTTTGTGTGTCTGCCGATAACTTATTCAGCACAGGGCCGTTCATCCAGGGGTTGAGCACGGGCGTCCGTCAAGATGGAAAATAATGAGGCGACAGCAGGGCAGAGGATAGCTTTCTCCCTCTGCCTAGGTCGCCCCCCCCCATTCCTCCCCCCATATCTCCCCCTCATACTAGCCTCCCATTATCAGCCGATTTAAATAGATAATAGGGGGCCTTCTTCAGGACATTTTGAAGCAATTAGAATCTATCACATTGTCTCCTCTCTCACTGTTGTTCCCTCCCAACAGGCCATTGTGCATACTTCTTAGCATACTATGCAGCAGCTGCCTGGAATATTGTGGAATGCCACAGTATTACTGACTGCCAGTATGTATGTCAAGGAGGAAAAGGGGCTGTTTTGTAACCTGTATCTTAGTCGCAGTAGGCTCTATACCCATGCATGCTTATCATCTGTTCCATCTTGAACCATGCAAGGACACAGCATCCCTCTGCCCTGACAGGCTGTTCTTGGGCTGCATCACTTGGCAGAATGAAATGGCTTCTGCCCAAACCTTGTACATACCTTTTTTTTTTTTGTACTTTCAGTCAGCTCTCATTTAACTCTTCCTCTTACCATCTTTTTACATTCTGATTTTTCATCTAAGAACATAGAGTCGCATTCAACAGTGGAAGATACCTGCCCCATGTGCTCTTGAAATAAATTAATCAAAATAATTAGAGCTGATATCATATTCATAGGACAATAGGTAAGCTTGTCCAATGGGTCTAAAGGTTCTAGATGTGTTCCTATCAGAGATATACAAGTACTTTTTGAAAACAGTGATAGTCTTGACAAAATAAGTCAGCTGTCGAGATTGTGTTTGCATCAGGAAAGATGGTTAAGTATAGTTTTTGCTGTTATTGTTGTTGCCTCTCAGATCTCTCTTTGGCAGGGTGCAAGAGCTTGAAATATTTACAAATGCTGAATTTTGACTGTCTTTTTTTTTTTTTTTCTTTTTAATATTTTCTTCTAACCCATCAATCATTTACAGCGCCTCTGTTTGTCTGTATCTCATCCTAACAGACCCCCAGGATGGTGCAATGAAACAAAAGCAGTACATTGTTGCCATGTTCTTGATGGCATAAAAGATTCCCTTTATCACAATGGGCAAAACAATAAAAAGACGACCGCTTTTTTTTTCTATTTTCATGGTAGCAAAAAGGTTGAAAGGCAAGGCATTTGTAGGCATCGGGATTCAAGAGAAGCCCCCGTCAAAATACTTCAACGGCACATTGGTCCCTTTTCTAAGCAAAAAGCTGCTAACCTTGAGTGCGTTTATACAAAACACAAAAATAGAATTTTTGTGGTACTTTCTTTTTTTTTCTACCCCAAAGGATATATGGCAAAAGGACAGACCCCATCACCCCACTCATCCCTTACTTTGGTATGGTGGTGCTTGCTGTGAAGGGCATTCCATGATGTGTAAAATATAACAGTTCTGAAAAGTTGCTACTGAAAATAGGCCTTTGAAAACATCTCATTTGTGAAATCCAACTTCACAATACAGTGTACTATTACACAAAAATCCAATTTCAATCTTTTTTGACTTCCTTCTATTGCCATATGAAAATTGGTGTGATTCTCTGCAAACAGAATATAAGCGTCTCAGATAAAAGAAAAAAAGAACTACAACAAAAAGATGCAAAGTAAAATTAAATCTTTTTGTACTTAAGTATTCTCGGCATTGTGTTTCAGTTCAATTATTTCATTAATCAACATCAGAAAAAAAACATGAAGTTAACTTAGACTTTTCAAAGTACATAATATAGTGTTCTGCACTGTGTGAAGAGTAAATTACCTTTTCTGTAAATCTGCAGTGTTTTACAGTTGAAAATGTGTATTACTAAAGGTGACTTCATATCTTGTGTCAAAATTGGTTTGTCGTGGTAGTGGCAGAGGTCAATGCCTTGAAGCTGATATTGGATTGTTTGTTGATCCTATTCAGTTTTGTAACTGACTCTTAGAAAGAGGACTGAATCCCAAACAAAGAGAGCATCTTTTTAATCTGCTACTGCAACAGTTTATAGACTGAATTTCAGCCTTGCAATTCTACCCTTCCAAGGCCTTGAACTTAAAGAGCAGTACAAGTGCTGTGAAAGTAACTTGGATGATGGGGAAAGAGCAGCATAGCCTCACTGAAGCACAGTATCTTATCAAATTCAGAGGAACTCAGGAAATGCTGAGTATTGTTTAAAATCACGGTAAAAATGGCTTCTTGGAAAAAATCATATGATCATTCATCAAATATACATCTTATCATTTTATGTTAAACTTGAAATAATAAGTACACCAATTTATATAAATCAAACAAGTTAAGGCCATATGAAGAGCTTATTTGTATTATGCTGTAAAATGAAATGTTCTGTGAACTCGACTGTAACGTGCTTTAAAGGCAGTTTACCATTCTCAGTTTGTTGCTCAGTTTGTTTGTCATTGTTAACATTTGGCTAATGTTAGCAGCTGCCTTTCATCACTGTTAGTTCAAAATCAATATTCCAAAGAAATGTCAGGGATGACTGAGATAATGCACATGACAAAGAAGCAAAACATACAAGAGACCAATCCATTGGTGCATGAATTATTTGGCTCCGGCAATTATTCAGGCATGATGGCACGAAACTCACTGAAAGAAAATTTTTCTCTGTGTATAGCACTGACAGAGTCAATTTATGACACAGGTTGTTTTGTTTGTTACTCTGGGTGTCTCCATAGATGCCTATTTCCCAGTGGTGCATTCCAGTGAATGCAGTGGTTGGACACTGAATCATAATGGCCCTCCCTCTGACTGATTCATATTTAGTGATGTTGAAAAGGCTTTTTTTATGATGGATGCCTCAAACCATCATGTGTCATAGCCAAAATCGTAAGGACAAAGCAGAGTTATGCCACAAAAGCCTGTAGAACCTTGATCAGTGGAGAAAACCCTGTTGAGGGCCAATGCCCATTGCATTCAATTTTAGCCCAGGGACTATAGTAAGTTTTCTGCATGTTGTATAATTAGATGGTATGCAGTTAATCCTAAGAGCCTGTTTGGCAGGAACTGTCTTTCCACTCTTAGATTTTTCGCTCATATGTAAATGTCTTGGAATTGTCATTCATGGCTATAAAATTATCATTCTTATTGCTTAGAGAAGTGTCAAAATTAAAAGTACATAGGCGCACACACCATACTGATGGGCTGGTGCAATTCTGAAAGGGGATTTGCTTGATATGCATGATATGCCCTGACTGAGAAATTTGCAAAGAGTCAAGTGCAGTACACATTCAAGCCTTTGGCCTGGCTTGGTTTTTGGGGAGTGAACCAGCCATGCACGGCTGGTAATGACAGGTTCCATGTTGCCCGTGGCTTGCGGCCCACTGCACTGTTTGTTTGGAGAGTGGTGCTCGGCTGTGAAGTGCTGGCCCAGCTGGCAGCAGTTCCGTTGCCCCTTTGGCCCGATGGCAGGGGCTTGTTTGGCCCAAACCAGCCAGGCAGACTGGCATCCACAACGCTGCGGAGGAAGAGGTGGAGGAGTGGGGGTCTGAAAGAGGAGAGGAGCTGTTGGCTGAGCACCCTAGTGCTAGTACAGGCTGGCTGCCAGTTGGAGAGAAGACTTTGCCGCTCACACCACGATCTTCACGTCCCTGTGGCGACAGAGTTCTTAGTTTACACCTCAAGGGTCAACATCATCCCATCATGATCTGTTTCAGCTTGAACAACCTTGCTCACCGAACGGGACTGAAGGTTTAGCAAACATATATTTTAGTTTTTTACTTTTCGAGGTTTTGCAGCCAGACAGTAACACAAGCCTGGCTTTAAGATTGTGGACCAATATTTTGTATTTTTATTGCATTTGTGAAAACCTCTGTAGTGTTATAAAACAAAGGCGGTGTTATTTACACACACTTTGCCTCCACAGTCCAAAAGTTCAGTTGTCAATCTAGTATCTACCAAAGTTCTTGCGGGGCTATAAAAATGAAAAAGCTGACCTTCACTCTTCTTTTTCTGGTCTTATTGTGATGATTAAACTGTACTATGAGCAATGCCCCCCCCCCCCAAAAAAACAACCTGTAAATTTGAATTTCCAAAATTGATGACACTGAGATCGAAATAATACCCATGGAAAGTTTTATTTTGGGGGGTTGGTTATTTTCTTTTAAATACTTATTTGGGTACAATAATATATACGCTTGACCTTTTTGCACGTTTATGGGCGCAAACTCAAAAAAAAAAAAAACTGCCAATTTGAAGTGTGATTATTACTGTACATGGCCTGTATCTTAACCTGGTAGCAGCAAAGCTAAGCCAAACATTCAATGATTGTTGAAAACTATTGCCCCTCTAACGTTTTACTGCTTTGTTTATTTTCTCAGTGTTTGCTCAGTCACATGGGTACATCCTGTCAGCCATCCTGTAAACTTTAACCCCCACCCCATATTCTTATGGCGCCAGTGTTAAAGGGAAGTTGTGAGGACAGTGATGTCTTGGCCTAACATCCTAGTGTCACTTTCCTAGCCTGTTTGTGGAGCCCGCCAATCCCCTCATTCTCCTCAACTGACCTGAATGCATCACACACATGTGAGCAGCCTAATATCGCAGCCAACAACAAATGTTTTCCTCCAGTTACTGTTACACTACTATTGTACACAGCCGTTTCCTCTGACCTGGCTCACACTGAGGTTCTGTCGGTTAGTTGTTTTTCTCTTTAGGCTGACTCTATTTTATTTAACAAGATGATGATGCACACCCATCCCATCTAAAAGTTTCCCCTGTGGTATAGCATTTCAGAACAGACTTGACATAAACCATTTCTAAACACTGGTTTCATTTCACCAATCTTTAATTACATCGTTTGGTAGAAGCCAAAGTACAGAGTTGAAGTAAGGCACCATGTTAGCAAAGCGTATAATAGTGAGGGCTACCACAGCCAGAGGACAGTGGGTCGAGGAAAGGGGAAAATATTGTACACAAACAAATACTGCTGGAAATGTTGAAGTGTGAAGGGTTTGTACGCTTTTAGAAATGGCTTATGATTAATTGCTCATGGCTAAGCTGACTTTTAACAATTTGAAAATGTTTAAAAATGTATTTTTTGATAAAACACTTGTTCTGCCTTAATAATGGAAATTTTCAAGTGATTGGTGGACATTTCAAGGTATCATAAGGTTATTCTTTTTTACATTTGCTCTCTTGGATGTCATTGTGCATAACATAATCCATATTGCTATAAATTTTATAGTAGTTCATAACATTTGAATGAAGCTCAGCACATCAAGACAACAGTCCCCCTTTCCAATCTGTTTATTAAGAGACATTGAATATGTATTTCAGGACTGATGACTAATACCAGCGCTATTACAACATTATTACTCATTAAATATTTTTCCCCTCAGGGCATGTTTCGGTTTAGCCTCAAAAAGCCATCCACAGCCAGTCAATTAATTAAGCTATCCAAACTGTTGTGTTGCATTCTTGTTGCAGTGTTTCAGTGTATTATGGTGCCATGAAGAGAATCATTGTAGCCCCGAGCGATGGACAGGCCTTCCTCCAGCTCTGTGACAAAGGCGGCTGTGAGGTCGTGCCCCAGGCCACGACTATCAGAGCTATCAGTCCAGCAGAGAAAGAACATAACAACAAGCCCTGTCCAATCATGGTGTCAACAGAAGGATTGTTTAGCTTCATTTGTACAAGGAATGTCACTGGTTTAATGGTAACATGTCGCTGTCTGTTGACTCATTGGGTCAGATTTTACCCTGTTGTTACTTTGTTTCTTTTTCTGAGTGTGGTTTGGTGTAGAATGGTATATTGTAGTCTGCGTTATAGGTTGAGTTTAGAGTATTGCCCTTTTCTCAAACTATACAATGTCAGAAAGGTCATTTGTCAAGGATAGTTGGCCTAAAGACATGGATGTGGGAGGTGACATGATAAGTCATGTTCACTGAATCTTTTCTGTCCTCCCACTGAGATATGTATTGTTTTGCCTGATCGGTGTTTTTTCGCTTATTTATCAAGTTTGGTTGTAGTTCAGTCATTGATATTTAGAAGTAGGTGTAATGCTGGAAGTCCACGCTCGGTTCACAGGCAACAGTGAAGGATTCATTGTCCCTGAGTTGAACTCATAAATGACTTTTCGCCCACTTCTTGGTCATCTGGTGTCTACGGTTACTACAGCATCTACAAAAACCTTGGTTTACTGAATGTGATTTTTTTTTCCACATAGTTCATGGTTTTGAACTACAGGAGCTCTGTTAGAATAAAAGAATTATTTTCAGTATTTCGTATAGTCACGGTATTGTGAACAAGTCATTCCAAATGAGCTCCCTCCCTCTTTTACCTGGCTGGCTAGATAAAATGATTTCTTCTCTTCCCTCGTCTGCTCTAGTCAGAGTATTGCTCTGCCCACCTACCCCCCAACCACCACAACGCCACATCCCCCTGCTCTCCTAACGGTAAACGTTAAGATCCAGGAGTGGATCAATGGCTGTTATCCTTTGATGTGCCAGGACGCATTACGAGTGGTGAGTTCTAATTGGAGCAGAAAGCTGAGGATCAATGTTGGATGTAATTGCCTGACACAGGGATGGGTGTGAGACTTTATTATCATTAATATTTAGACATGACGTGGGAGGACATAGCCAGGCTAAATGTACAACACCAGTGAAAGCCTTTGATCTCAGGAGATAAGCAGATCGATCGGGGTTTGGTGGGTGGTGGATGAAGGAAAAGAGGTCGTAGAAGTGTGGTGAGCTGGACGAACGAATTAGCAAGGCACGTATCCTGGATTTTTGCGAATTTCTCGTGGAAATTTTCCTTTGGTTCAGGAAAGGTCATACTAGGCCACAGTCCTCCCAATAACTAAAATAACCTGGCATCTACTCGGGGTCAAGGGAGGAATGAGGGCAAGAAGGCCTCTAGTTTGGTCACACATTGGAGAAAACCATTACATTTACAGATTAGACACAATTATGCATTTATTAATCCTAAAAGTTTCTGTATTTACTGAAAAACCAGAAAAGCTCCAAAAATGATTATGCCCACTATCATTTTTGTTGTTTGTGTTACTTTGTATTGTTTATTTTACTATGAAATGGAGATTTAGTAGTGTGAAGAAAGATAAAGTAAAGAAATTTAGTCCTTGTCTTTTTGACATGTTCCATTAGATGTAACAGAATATGAAAGAAGAACAGGCCCCGAGGGGCTTGGCTGCCTCCTTGGTGTCAGTAAACACAAGACAATGTTACCTAATATTATAGGAAAAGACAGGGTTAGACTGTCTGGAACACTCCCAGTCAGCCATTATGACCAGAGGGACAGGGAATATCCCCCATGTCCACAGAAGCCACCAGCATACTGAAACTGTGAGGCAGTGACGTTAAAGCTGAAGTCTGTCTCCTTTGTTTTTGTCACCTCATCCCCTAAAGACTGACACTTAATCATTGTACTTAGCAAGAACAAGAAGGATAACAGATCACACAGTAACAGGTGAGGTCGTTTTCATGGCTGTGACCTGCTGCTTTACATTGGACAAGTCAGAAACCTGGCAGGATCCAGGTCAGCAGGGATGGTGATCCTGAAAAGAGATTAAATGAGGGGTGTTGCTACGTAAAATGACACTGACTTGACTTCAACACAAATTGTTTACATATTCCATACACACACACACAGATATATATGTATATATAAAATGCAGCCAGATTGAAGTCAACATTTACGATTTATTTATTTTGTAAACTTTAGCATATCTTGTTGAATATTGATGAATAACTTCTGTACAGATTTTAGAAAAAAGGATCTTTATCTTAAGAAACACATTACTGTATCAGTTATATAAAATTGAATGGACTTTACTTGATTCTTTGATTTTCTATCAAACTAAATTTCCACTTGTTTAGTTTACGTCAGCTTGAGACTGGTTGAGGTGAAAGCAGCCTTTCATAAAGGGGTGACTTGACATCAACACAAATTGTCTACAGATTCCATACACACACACACACGTAGATATATAGATATATATTATACACACACACACACACACATACAGAGTAGAGACTTATTGTTTTTAAAAAATAAGCTTGCAGTTGTTGACGTTTTGCATTTGCTATTGTTGATATGTCAACTGTGTGTTTAGCGTGTTTATATTCATAGCTTTCCATTCAGCAGTGCCCTGTACATTGTGCTGAAGATAATGTCATTATGGAAAATTTCAGGGTTGGCCAACAAATGATCCATTATGTAACATTTTGATCACTATGCCAGTTTCAACAGTGTTATTGGATATCTACACACACCCATTGTGTTTTTGCTTTCTAAACCTACCTCAGTGACCAAAGAACACGTAGTTTTCTCAATTATGACTTCAAAAAAGAAATAGTAAACATGTTAAGAAAACCGGATAATCTTTGCAGAAAATAGTTGACATTTGCCATGTAAAACCTCTCCTTTTTTCCATGAGTACCCACAGAAAGGCCAGCTTTTGTTTTTACCGTTCAGTGTTTTCAATCAGCCCACATTTTCGAAGTTCTGGTGTAGCCTCTTGTAAAAGGCACATCTTTCGACAGTTAATGTTAAAAGTTAGCTCAGCATGCTCGGTACTTTGTTTGCTCTCTTGTGTGCTTCTGTGTGCTTCTGTGTGCTTCTGTGTGCACACACGTGTATGTCTCTGAAGTGTGTTTGTGTGTGTATGCCCGGATTTGTGTCTCTATTTCTGCCGTGTGGCTGTGTATGTGTGTGTACACAAATGCCTGAGTGCATGTGAAGGAGATGAAGAGTCGTTCAGAGGAGCTTTCTCACTCAGAGGCGTCCCCATCTGTTCGCCTGGGCCTAATTGTTCCTGGTTGCGAAGACATGGGAAAAAAGGGAAGAAAGCAACTGTACTCATCCCCTATCCCAGAGTTATTTCTGTAACATTAAAAGCACGCCACCAGCACGCTCCAGATTATTGCCATGTAAATAATGGCACTTGGCCCGATTCCCTGCTAATGAATGTCATTTACTTTTCCAAACGAGGATTAATTATCGACCGAGGACCCCTCTCTCCTCCCACAGGGAGCACGTCGCAATTAACTGCCAAAAGGTGGCTGCTAATATAAGTGTTTTTTGACTCTGTCTATATGTGCCTACAAGTGCATATGTTCCTGTGACATGGCGAATAACCTTCCAATTAACTGTCTGCTTAATTCTATGGTGAAACTGAAAGAGACCAGCAAGATGAGAAGAGCAAAGGAGGCCCGTGTCAGCTTAATGTCCTTGCTTCAGTTGGGTATAAGGGTTTTTGTTGAATGTTGGTGTTGGACATTGTTGTTGTGAAACTAGGGGGAAAGACAGAGCTGTGCTTCTTTGGAGCCAGCCTCCTGGTTGCAAAATAAGGCCAGGAAAACAAACACAAGCCTCAAATTAGATTTCCCAAAACATAGCATTCCCTCTCATTTTACACACCACTGTGGCCTGAAGACGAGAATAGAATAACCCGTGAAATCCGCTTCAGATTCAGAATGGCACAGTCACTGGAACACTTGACAGACGAGTGCCCTCTGGATTTATCTGGTGACCCCCCCTTTTTTTTTTTAATCTTTGAAAAAAGATCTAAAAGTCTCACCTAATTAGGTATGTTGTGAAATTGCAGTTTATTGCACAGTCCAACTATTAAAAACTTATTCTCTGTAACTCTCAAGTCAATTTTAACCTGCTTCCTCACTCCTTCCCTCCCATGAGCTCCCGTTGTCCTCCTCTTTTTCCCCTCCGTCAAACTGTCTCTCCCTGCGTGGGATGTTTGAACTTGACGTTTTACACTTTGCCCAAATGAAGGTGAAGATGGGGATAAGGGTTGTGTCTGTCTGCAGTGGAACGGTTTGAGGTGTGGACCTCCTCCTTATTATTTGAACCCAAGACTTTGGTAATGCTGCAGGGCTGAAAGGGTTAAATTAAAAACTTCAGGGGAAAAAAAAACACAGCCAGATTTAAACAAACATTTATTTATTTATATATTTTGTAAACGTGAGCATACAAGAGTTCTTTTACTCTTTAGCTGCCAGCCTGTCTTTGGCCAACTAACCAATGAATTTGATGAATAACTTCAGTACAGATTTTTGAAAAAAAGATCTTTATCTTAAGAAACATATTACTGTATCAGTTATATAAAATTGATTGGACTGTACTTGATTCATTGATTTTTCTATCAAACTAAATTTCCGCTTGTTTAGTTTAGATCAGCTCGAGACTGGTTGAGGTGAAAGCAGCCTTTCATAAAGGGGTGACAGGCATGCCCACAGAGACAGGGGTTATGATAATGGCCAACTGTGAGAAAGGCTGGGAGGGAGGGAGTCTGGAGGCAACAGTTGGACACATACACCCTATACAATGGCCTATGGTCATCCTCCCTTCCCCCTTTTTCCCTCCATCTATGTTTTATGTCTAGATTCTGTTACTGCTCCCTGGCTCACCTCGCAGTGTGAAATGAGTCAGTCTTGACTGTCCTCCTCACCCAACCCACCCCGTAAGCTCACAAACACACAAGCATTGACAAGAGTGCCATTTCTGTTTGGGTCTAAACATGTAGGGGTTTATGATCTGTTCAGTGTGTCATTTGAAATGCAGTCGCACAGTATATCACAGTGCCTGCGGAAATAATTGCATGTGTACTTGTAAAGGTGTGTTTATGGATTGGTTAAGAGGGATGGATTCTTTGTTTGTGCAGACTGTACTGCTGACATTACAGTTACAAGATCAGGTACGTGATGGCCCCTCATGTTTGCTCAGTGTAAATTTACAATTCTCAGTAATCACCAATCAATCCATTCTACTTTCTTTTCCCTAGTTTCTTCGACCTTTTCCTTACTCTGTTGTTCTCTCCGTCTCACTCTGGGGGAGGGTGAGGGGCATGCTCCAGGCAGCAGCAGGTTTAGCAGGTTCTGAGAAGTGCAAGAATTATTTTGGATCTGCTCTGTTTCATCATCTCCTGCTGTCGGAAGTTTGTTTCTGAAGCAGGAGCCTAAACACTTGCTTCCTCAGATGATGTGTCACAAGTGGCACTTTGTTGAGCAGTTGTATTCGTCTCTGGCAGGTTTTACATAGTGGAAATGAACAAGAATTGTACAGTGAGCAAGTTGTGATCTCTGTTTAGTGTAAACCAGGGCTTTGTCAGAACTTGTACTCTTGTTATGTAGTGTTTGTATTCGTTTCAGTGTTTGATTTGTTTTTACATTTGGGAGTTTCCACAGTTTCACCCAAATATACCCTTCAAA
Organism: Remorina albescens; assembly: GCA_034769265.1. Taxonomy (NCBI): domain Eukaryota; kingdom Metazoa; phylum Chordata; class Actinopteri; order Carangiformes; family Echeneidae; genus Remorina; species Remorina albescens. Next base: position 7,087,414 of record CM068480.1, read on the forward strand.
TAAAATTCCCTCATATCACTGTTGATATGATATATATCATTTTTATCATGCGTTTTCTTCAACTGTGAAATGTAGTCATTATAATCATTCCAAAACTACTAAAACCAGACAATACAGCCTTGATCATTTTATTGTGTCATTCCCATTGTCTGCAGAAAGTCTTAGTCATTTTAAACAGGCATTAGAGAATTGATATGGTACAAATAAAATAAATTTGAACCTTTCTTCACTGTAATAAGAAGCAGATAAGTGGTATGATTTAACCAAGTAGTGACTCTGTAAACATTTCCGTGCAGACTTTCTTTGGAATAAAAATTCTTTTGTCATAACTCACTGTTGCTGCCTTAAAACTCTTGAACAGGCTGTTATCCCGCGTACCTGTGTAGTTCAGAGGAGAACCTGTGGAAGTGGATGTTAAGAGGAAATCTTTTTGAAAGTGCTAGTGTGCACGAGGTGTAAGTGAATAAATAGATAAATAACCACCGGTCCTTGTAGAACGAGCCTCTCTGGCCGTGGGCCAGGCAGGTAATTCCTCAAGCATAGTTTTGGAAGGGCCACAGCAAGCCAAGCCTGCCTCAGCAGTCAGACTGTCTGCACATTTCTGCCACTGATGGCATACCAGAGGCGCCATTTTCCTCTCTGAGACAGACAAGCCGGAGGATCTGATTGGCCTTCCGCCAAAGCGCACTCACAAAGACTCCTTTGACAGCAGGTCATTCGGTTAACCAAGCAGTAGGCAGAAGGAGAAAGGGATAAGCCAGGAAAAAAAACTCTTCACCCCTAAGCTTCATAATTAAAGGCTTTTTCACACTAAAAAAAGATGTGCTCGCTTGTTTGTAAAAAAAGAAAAAAGAAATGTAATAACACATTTTCAGTTATATCTTTTTTCAGGTAACAAGAAAAAATTGTAGTTCTGTGGACGTTCAGCTCTCACTGGAATGATTTCATGCCACTGACATGGGTCAGAATGGCAGCTTCGAATTTGTGAGTAGATATGACCTAGACTTGGATGTTTTGTGTGTGGGCCTACATCCTCCCAGTGTTGTGTATACAACTACTAGCAAAAGCGTGCCTTAAAAAACTGACATTAACTTGTCTATGATATAATTAGCTAAAAGAGGCTCATCTGTCAAAACCGTTGAAATCTTAGTTACAATCCTTACATTCTGTGTCCGTATTATTATTATTATTGTTGTTGTTGTTGTCATCATTATTATCATTTCAAAACATACAGCAATTTTAATATATGTGCAAATTTACATTTACAAAGTGCCTGGAAATGTTTTGGTATATTTTTGGAATATTGAGTCTGCATTTTGGCCAACATAAATATGTGAACAACCATTATCTCTTCTTTGTTAGGATGTTAATGGTGCCTCACATCTATTTTCATCATAAAACTGTGTAGGAGCTGACACAGTAGCGTTAAATAGCAGCTGATGTTCTCCTCGTGTGCTCTGGCGCTCATTATCTCTCCAGGCCAGGCCTTGCGTCTCAGTTTTCCCCTGCCGCCCATCTCCTCCCCTGTGTACCAGCCGCTTTGCATACGACTGATGTTTAAATGCTGCATTGTTAACTGACGTGGGGTAGCCCTTTGCTGACCCGGGAGGTATTTGCGCGTTTGATCATGGGGCAGCAGTTTTAATGTATCGAAGCACCGCCGCTTCGTAAAGCCCCTAGAATACGTGGAGAGGGGAGGTGAAGGCAGGACGAAGGATCCATTGGTTGAAGCCTGACAGTACAGAAGGAAGGTGATTATTAGACTCTGTTGGTCAGCAAGGCCGACGGGGACACTGCTGACCCTGCACTTCCACTTGTGCTGGGATGGTGGGTGTTGGTATTTCATGGTGTTTTGTGAGGGTTGTGCCAAAGACAGAGAACAGGGCTCCATTGATGAACAGTTTCAGTATTTCCATCGTAGTGTTGTTTTTTTTTTTCATAAGAGTTTGAATATTTGCATGAAAGCATAATCATTTGTTTCAGACCTTATTTACGGTTTTTCCCCCCTGTCCCATTTACTTAATCTAAAATGGACCTCTCACTCCTAGCCACAAGGACTTTTTAGTCCCAGAAAAATAAAAGTTTTACAAACAGCGTTCAATCCTCTAGTTACTTCTGGACCTTAGCTTGTCACAAAGACCACTAACTGAAAGCCAACAGTCATTGAAAACCACCTTACCTTTTCATCCGTGTCACTGGGCACCAGAATCCCAGTTCGCTGACTGACAACACAACAGAAAGAAGCTCTGAGAAAGAGCAAAAACAACGACACAAACAGTGTACAAGTTTATGTTCAAGCCCTAGGGACCTGTGTATCAAGACCCTGCTTGCACTGAAACTAACCAGACTCTGGCCCCTCAGAAGAAAATATTGAACACCCATACACTTCCAGCCTTTTCCTCACCCTTCTTTGCCCTTTTTTTCTTTTTCTACCTTCTACTTTCTTCTTTGGTTCTTCTCTTGTGGGAAGTCTGTTACAGTGGCAGTGACCACAGATACCAGGGGGAAAAACAGGAAGAAAACCCGCTCGCTAGACTAGATCATTAATATTTGATTGACAGTTCCTCCATGAATTTCCCATAGCATTCCATGGTGAAAATGTGATGTGCAAGATGTAAGGATACAGATGAACATTATTCAAAGAATTTGATGCAGCATCAGGACCACTGTGACCAACTGGATTAGGCTGATCACAAAGCATGTTTTATTTTTTCATGTTGAGCTGCAGAATCAGAGTTCCTCTGAAGTCTGTAGCACTGAAAATGTAATTGTGTCATTAAAGACATTTGACATTGTTTTCTATATAAACTAAGCTTTGAATTCCTTCTTGAATAATCATTTTAACATGCTCCAGATTAACTCCCACCTTCCATATCTATGTCAAGCACTATAGATCCTCTTGAGATCTCACAACTGGTTTCTGCAAATATGGATTGGCTCTTGAATTTCCAAAAGTCCCAGAGCAGCCCAGATGCCCCTTGACTTGTGAACCACGGTTCACCAGAAAGCAGAGGTGAGCCAGCAATCTGCATCTCTCATTGTGCCTCACGCCCACACTGCTGAGAAACGGAGAGAGAGAGACACACATGAGTTTATGTCTAGTGGTGGAAGGAAAAAAAACAAACTGACGGAGAATTCCTAGTTGATTAACTGAGGCTGTCGTCGTTCCCCCTCTCTTTCTGCTACGTCCTATCTTTTTGCATTTTCTTCCTTCCTCGTTTAGTCGTCCTTTTTTTCTTTTTCTGAGTTTTTGCAGAAGGCTGACCCTGCATGGCTGCTGGCCTTGATTAGCAAGGCTTCAGACTTCAGAGTCTATTGATCAGGCCTCCAGAGCACTAAGCAAATGGAGCTGGAGCAACAAGTCAATAACCATGTTACTGCAACAATCCCAGTCACACTGGTGGCACTCCCCACACACTCCAAATGGTTTTATTTCACCAGTTGGGGAAAGGACAGTGTTTCTGGTGGAAAAAAGGCAAACATGAGCAAATAATTGTCACTGAAAGCACTTGTTCAGTGTCTTTTTCTTTCATTCTCTGCCTATCAAACCAGGTCTTTTCTTCACTCGCAACATCTAGTTTTGGTTTTAACACATTTATCCCACGGCGAAGACAAGTATATTCTAAACCATTACCCAACTTTCCACTTCTCATCTCTTCTAGCCTGATCCCTCCACTCTGTCTCTCTCCTAGGAAGCTAGTCTGCAAATTTAATGGAACAGCATGGATTATTTAGACTGACTAAAGCCTCTCTTGTAGTGTCAAATGGGGGGGTTGGGGGATGACATTATACCCCGACATTCTCCCAGTCTCTGTTTCCTGGATAGATAAAGTGATCTGCACCGTCATGACCAAATAGGTAGAGCCGTTTGTTAACATCATCCTTAATAACTTTGTAATATTTCAAACTTGATTGCCAGACACTCTCTTGTAAATTTTACACATTTTACTCCACACTCCTTTGATGCAGACAAGCAGATACAAAATGCTCTTACACAATCTTTGACACACATGCACATACATTCTGAACCCTGAACTTTGGCTCACCTAGTCTTTTCATACCTGCAGGACAGAGCAAGGGGCAAGGGTGGCCTAAAGGTCATGAGGTCAAGTTCAAGACATGACCTTCTTTTTTACTTGCCTGTGGCCATAGTCTGTATTCTGTCCACATTGACGTGCCAACGCAACCTTTAACCTCTGGGTACCAACAGAAAACACAAGTGTTAGTTACTTCCTTTATGGCTGTACTTAAAGGACTCGTTGTCCTGAGAAACTGATCAGTGGCAGACTGAAACCAAGTTCATAAAAAATGAAAAGAGTTCAGCTTTCAGCAATACATAGTGTTCCAATTTCTATAGGAACTGAAAGTTTGGGTTCTCAGATGTATTTGAATTCCCCTTTTCTGACACAGCAGAGTATTTACTTGTCCAGACAGTGTTTTTCACATCTCTCAGGTTCATTCAATTTGCTTGGAAGATGGAAGAAAGTCAAAAGATAGTGTCTCCTTCTCATGGAAAGGAAATAACGCAACATCATCTGTATCTGGAGACACACAGGATGCAAAGCTAAAACCACATGGGACTTGAAGCAAATATTTGGGGAGCTGACAGAAATTGGCAAACAAACAGCATGCAGAGGAGCTTCCTAACCAGTTAATAAAAAGACTCAGACATAAACACTAATATCCTCATGTCTTCTTTGTCGTGGAATCCTAAACAGATGTCTCTTTAGGCCCAGAGAGTTTAAAGTGTTTATCTAATAAATAGTTTTGTTTTGAGCAGAAAGCAGTTTAAGGTACCTCATGAAATGTTCCTGTGAAGATAAGTGCTTTGATTGCAACTTGTGTAACTATATGTGCATCAAGGCTCCATAGAGGCTTTTTCTAGTTATCATACCTTCTAATTTACCGTTTAACAGTTGACATGTTCTTCCTGTTTTTTAAAATCATCTTAGACTACTTCAGCATCCTGATATATATCATATGACATCACACTTACACTACCAGTCAAAAGTTTGGACACACTTTCCTATTTATTTGAATGAGAAAGTGTGTCCAAACTTTTGACCGGTAGCGTATATATATCAATACCTTTCTGTCTCACCTGGTTGAAAAGTAGGAAAGCGTGCAGACGCCGTGAACTGCCATCGCCTCAGGTGTCCCTCACTACCCAGGCATCCCAGTCCCTCACTCTCTTCTTGTTTCTCCTTTCCTTTTCTTTCTCTCATAAAAATGAGCAGTAGGACACACAAATGATTTATGCACTTTGATGAGATTTCAATACTGAAGAAATAATAAAACTTTATGATCTTCATAGTTTTGGACACCTGCAGTTCTAATGGTTAATGTTACGCCCTTTTTCACCAGGGCCAGTAATCGGAGCTGCAGCTGGCTCCTGGCCCTTGCAAAATGTATAGCAAGGGGGATTTTGTGTTTTGGGAAAATCAAAGCAGGAAGGACAAATGATGAGGAATGTCAAATATCAGGGTTTGGTGATATTGTATCTATGTACTCTGTTGTACTGGGATAAAGATGTCAGTTGTATGTTTCTATCTCCACAATGAGAGTCCAGATATAGTGAGAATCAGTCAGCAAACCCAACAACAAATTTTTTCACAAAAGTAAAATGTATGGATTTGCTTTCCTTCTTTGTGTACAGTTATAATATTATGCACAAATGAAGTACAGCACTTAAGCATTCAACGTTCAACCACTTCATGTTTCTTAGAGCAATATTAATCTCCCTATCTTTCAATTTTTGTTCTTGGACTTATTATTCTTTATGAATTAATTATTCAAATCATCCAAATTTTGTATCTGTAATTTTTTTTGTGTTTTGACAGTCCAAGTGCTGAAACCCAAAACACAGAACAGGAACTGATGTAATTACAGAAGCCTGCTCATCAGTCACATTGACAACAATAAATATGGGCTGTTGACATGCTTGCGTAGAATGTAAACTAGTGAGGTGTCAAGCTTATAGGGCAAATAGTGGAGAAATAATATTTTCTATCATCACACCCCTCCAGCAAGAGTGAGAGGAAGAGAAGTAGGAGTTGGAAAAAAAAACAGTAGAAAAGGTGGAGTAGAAGCAAAGTAAAGGGACTGAATGTATGAATATGGGGACAAAAAGTGGACATAGGAGCATGGGTGACAGCGAGGGGAGTGTTCGCACAGGGGAATGATCTCTGCATGAGTGAAGCACAGAAAAGCCACCTGTACATCACACCAAGATGAGGAGCTGCAGCAGCTACCTGAAATTTTGCCGCCGGCAAAAAAGAAGTTCTTAAAAATTCTAGACACAGTTGCAATGTATTCTCTCTTTCTCTTTCTCCTTCATGCATTCTGCCTATTTTCCATTTCCCTCTCCATCTCCTTCTCTCCCTCTGTCCTTCTTTTCATCTACTTTTGCATATACAGCCTCTCCTCCCACAATGAATTTCCTAACTCTCTCTCTCTCTCTCTCTCCACCCTTCCTCACTCGCACTTGCTCTCTCTCTGTCTTTGCCCGCCCTTCCTTCCTCTTTCAATACTTTTCCGGGAAAGAACTGCGTCCCAGTCCAGGCTGCTGCTGGCCAGGGTTGTTAGCCGCCGAATAAAATATTGATGAACTTGTAGAACCCCAATGCTCTCCTCCTGCATCAAGTTGGTGGAAAGGGAGTGAATCAGGCTGACATGAAAGAGCATGTCCTCCAAATGAACACCTGTCCATCTTTTATGTCAGTTTTCTCACTTGTGAAAAAATAATTCCTGTCAAAAGAAAAGCAAAAAGGTCTGTGACTCTATTGGGGCCTATAATCTCAGCAGAAATTATTAAGAAGCTTTCTATTAGATAAATGAAAAAAAAATCCATATAGATTTTGGTCTGCAGCATTATTAAAGTAGAAGGTATTAAAAAAATTGTTTAATGTGGTTGTTATATGTTAAAATATCTAGTATATTTTAGTAGCTTTGGTACAATTAACCCTGAGAGGTGGATGAATTACTCCTGTTTTATCAGTCAAAAACCACAGTGGTGTTGACCAATAAGGGTCCCACGGGGGGGTGTCTTAGGTGTGATGACAGTAAGAAGCGGCTGTTTGTTAACTATGGCATTTCCTAAAGCAGGTAACGTAGATGCTGCAGTTATTTCCCAACTGCAGAGAATTCCTCCTTTGAGGGAAGAGCAAAGAACAGCACTGAGAGCTTTTCTCAATAGAAAATATGTTTTTACTTTTTTTCCCCAACTGACTTGGTTGTGTCTAACAAAACATCTGGCATGTCAAGTTGGAGTGAAATGGCAACACATTCAAATCTCCAAGCAACGTTTCTGACTAAATAGATTAAAGGTTTATCTTCATACATGACTGATGGTTTTGCATATTTGAAGATAATATTTGAGACAGTCGTAAATGTTAATCTTTTATTTTTTTTACAGCAAACAAAATTAAACCAATATCTAAAATGAATGTAGTTTCAGAGCTGTCAATCATCCGTTGCCATCAGAAGGCTCCTGTCTTGTTTAGTTTTGTTTTTTCGTCATGAGTCGAGATCTTTCGCTTCAATTATACAAAATACTTCAAAATACAATTAGATCACAGATTTTGCCTTCATTTAAAAAAGAAAACATGAAGGGAACCCATGAACCCAATTTAGTGTGTGCAGACATTTGTCTCTACAGTATTACACTATTGCACATTGGTACTAATAGACTATTTATCTTTAGTGTGCAGCGAGCGTGTGAATGTTTAGGTGTGAGTATTCTTAAATATTGTTTTTCTTTGGGGAATTACATGATGTTGGGCACTTCTTTAAATAATTACAGTTAACAGCTTGTAATTATAGACCCTCTCCAGCTGTGTGTGTATATATGTGTGTGTGTGTGTTTGTGCGTAAAAAAAAAAAAAAAGTCATTTATCCTGAACACACCCTTGGGGGCAATAGGAAGAACATACGTGGTGGGATCAGATCTCTGCAACAAACAGGTCAATTCATTATCTCTGCAGAGCAACAAGAACCTGATCTGTTCCCCCTCGTTCTTCCTTGTTCCATTCACTTGACTGAAGCGTCGCACGTTTCTCACCTTTCTTCACTCAAACTGGATTGATCACAGGCTGATCTCCACCCTTTCTATATCGTCTGTGTGTGTGTGTGTGTGTGTGTGAGGCCAGACCAACATGTGTGTGTACATATCCTTCCACAATAAAACATTTATATGTATTAGTTTGCGATAACAAGTCAATGCATTAGTTAGGACTTGCCCTCACCAGCATTCCACCCCCGTGTCCATCACTCAAACCATTTGTGAACACATTGATCCTTCCCTCCCTCCCCCTCTCCCCCCTCCCCTCCTTCCCTCCCATGCTGTATATTCCCAAGGTTTGGAGGGAGGAGAGCCAGAATGGCTCAGACAGCCATTGATTTTTATTTTATTGGTCTACTAGTGGAAAGAGGAGGAATAGGGGAGGGCCTGAGAGATGCAACTCTGCTGCTAAGTTTGTTCTGAGTCTGAGTGTGTGTGTGTGTGTTTGTGTGTGTGTGTTTAGGTGGGTTGAGCCTACCTGCTTATGTCTGTCTGACTGAGACTGTTTTTGTTTTTGGGTAGGGGGTGTTATCTGTCTGTCTGAGAGGTGTGTGGATGTCTCTGTGTGCATGTCCAGCCACCTCTGAGAGCCATCAAAAGGCTGTGTGTCTGTGTGTTTTTATGTGTGTCTTCATGCCCACCCTCTTGTGTTTAGTGTGGGCACACACACACATGTGTCATTGGAGGGATGGGGGAATCTGGTGCTGATGGAGCTGGCACAGGGGACCTGGACCCCAACACACCACCTCACACACACACACACACACACACACACACACACACACACACAGCTGAGGTGTATCCCAGTGCTCATTAGAGCTGGTAATAAGGCTGTGCTGCTGGAAGAGGAGGGAAAAAACAGGGAAAAGAAGAGAGGGAGGGAGGAAGAGTGTGTGAAGAGAGAAAGAGGGGAAAAAACTTGAGATTTTAAATTTTAATAACACTGGTACGATTTTGTAAATCTTTCCTGACAGAAAAGTCCTCATTATTTTCATCTGTCTCCAAGGAGCCTCCCCTCCAGCTCTGCCTCTCCGGGTAAACGGACTTCACACTCCCTTCCTCAGTCTCTCTGTGTATTTCTTTTCTCACTCTTCCTCTCTTTCTATCCACCTCTCTATTCTCTCTGCATCCACTCTTATTTTTACTCAGCTACGTTACTGTCTATTTCCATTGTCACTGCTTGCCTAATTTTTTACTCTCCTTCACATTCATCATTTCGCCTCTCTCTCTCTCTCTGTCTCTCCCTCCTTTTCTCTCTCTCTCTCTTTCTCTCTCTCCCTCTCTCTCTCTCTCTCTCTCTGTCTCTCCCTCCTTTTCTCTCTCTCTCTTTCTCTCTCTCCCTCCCTCTCCCTCTCTCTCTCACCCTCTCCCTCTCTCTCTGTCTCTCACCATCTCCCTCTCCCTCTCTCTCTCTCTCTCTCTCTCTCTGTCTCTCACCCTCTCCCTCTCCCTCTCTCTCTCTCTCTCTCTGTCTCTCCCTCCTTTTCTCTCTCTCTCTTTCTCTCTCTCCCTCCCTCTCCCTCTCTCTCTCACCCTCTCCCTCTCTCTCTGTCTCTCACCATCTCCCTCTCCCTCTCCCTCTCTCTCTCTCTCTGTCTCTCACCCTCTCTCTCTCTCTCTCTCTGTCTCTCACCCTCTCCCTCTCCCTCTCTCTCTCTCTCTGTCTCTGTCTCCCCCCCCCCCCCTTTCTCTCTCTCTGCTGTATATCTGTGTGTTTCTGTATAGTAAGGTGTTTGCTGACTGGCTCTGCCTGCACTGAGGGGAACATCAGGAGCCAATAGAGCAGCCAGCATTATATGCTGTTATTGGCTGGCATTTCACTTACACTTACTGTTGGTCTGTCTTTTTTTTAAGGGGGGGGGGGGGTTGGCACAGACAGAAGATACTAGGGGATAATGGTATCACAGTAGGGAACAAGGTAAAGGTAAGCCTTGTGTGTGTGTGTAGGAGCGTTTGTATGTGGGTCAGCATGTACATCTGCACCTTTGTAAGTGTGCTGTGTGCATCGCTCACACATCCCCAAACCCTTCACACAGACACACACAAGCAACCCCCCCCCCCCCCCCCCCCCCCCCATCACCACCACCCCACCTCGATGTCAAGTGTCAAAGCTGGAGGATGGATCCGGTTTGATAAGTTCTGTTCTGTCTGGCCACGTGTCAGGACAGGATCAACCATACAGCAGAAGAAAAGCATGTTCTTCACTCTCCCACCTCCCAATTTAGGAGATTTCTTTTCCTTTTTTTTTTTTTTTTTTTGAGGCGGGGGGAGTAAGTCTTCTTTTAGCTGTCTCTGTCCTGTGAGGAATTTAAATGGAAACTAAAATATTTTAAGTTGTAGATCATTTGACTAGAGCGATCACACTAAAGTGCTTTGCTAGATACAGAATACAAATCTGCGGATCAAATCTACAAGTGACAGAGTGACGGTATGCAAATGAGTCGTTCAGAGGATTATGAAAATTATTCGTCCTCTGAGATTTTTTTTTAACAGACAGCACTTCTTCTGAGTAACCGAATGGAAAAAAGATTAAATGGACGATAAGCCAAATAACTATATTATTTGTCAGTTATAAATCAAATATTTTTTGAAATGTTGATTCTGATTCAAATAAAAAAATTATAATTTCCTGTAAAGTAATGAGGAAAAAACTGAGGCTTTTTACAGTCACAGACACAATTTCTTGAATAGATTTTAGCTTTTCTAAAGTGTATTGTAACTCTACCCCTCTTCACTAACTCCTCCCAGCCTGTCTTTCTATACCCTAGTGTGTGTGTGTGTGTGTGCGTGGCTACAGGTCCTCCGGTCGAAGGTTACCCTCGTCTCATAAACTTCACAAGATCTTATAGTGAGACTTGAATTATTGCGAACATTAGAAAGGAGATGTGCGGCTGACGTTAGTGGCCTATTCTGGACACTTTGTTTCCCACAGTGAATTAAATCACACAGCTGGTGAAGTGAAAGGCGCCCTTAAAGTTTGAGTTGTTGCAGGATTGAATTTAACCTTAATTTATTTTGCAGAAATGAGCTGCTTCAGCAGCATGATGTTTGAATGGCCAGCGCTAAATTTGTATCAACCTTCTGCACAAATGTTCGCGTTGCCACAAATAAGATTAGCTGCTTTAAATTACACTTCAAGGAATGTTTTGTTGGGTTGCTGTATAGAGAACTAGTTGAGGTCAAAATAAGTATTTTCTAAAATATGTGTCCCCTGAGAAAAAGTTCTTAAATCGCCACGCTGTCATATTTCTGACTGCTTTGAACATTTAAATGTTTGAAGTTTTTCAGTGTTGTTTGCTACCAAATCAGACTTCCTTTAATGAATGCAATTTTTACAGAATTGCCCCCCCCCCCCCACTTTCTCTCTCTCTGAACCCTTGCTCCTCATCCATGAGGCTAAACCAACTTCCCGCTCATTTTTCCACCCCCAGGCCTGAAGTCACCCTCCCCTCTTTCTTCTCTGGCTGTAAAATTAACAAACAACACAGAGCATTCTGGATTCTCCCAACACACTCAGACACACATGCACAGGCGCCTCCTCTGGGTATTTGGCTGGGATAAATAATCATTCTAAATAATGAATGTCAATTAATAGGGGGAGATGTGGCCTTGCTAAGCACGCTCTGATTAGTGTTTCACTGGGATCTCCTCCCCAGCTGCCTTAAGCCAGTCACTTCAGGAACAGGCTGTCCTGTCAGAGCATCCCTAAGACTACTTCCTCTCACCACAACTTAGACATGTGGGCATGTGTTGCTCTTATTTTTATTACCATTTTAATGTTTTTACTGATATGACCTGTAGCTGGATGATATAAAAGTACAATAAGTGTTGCTTGTGTTGTACATGGCATGGTTTAGTGTATACAGTACAACATGCATTTATTCATGGATAAACTGTCTATTTGTAAAGCAGTGCTACTTACAAACAGTAGCTGTAATGAGCTCTCTGGTGTTATCTGATCTTCACTGGTGTCAGTCACAGGACCTTTGTCTTGTTCTTGAGAAGTTCATAGTCTGACAGGTGATTACTTAAAGTTTTTTAGTTTATAACGGTATCCTCTGAGCAGTGAGCATAAATCTGTCCATATGTCCTTTGAGCCAAATAGAAAAAAGCTGAAAATACAAAGACCAAAGCATAAAAGCACTCCTGTGACACACACCAAAACTGCGTGGTGTTGTATTTTTGTGTTTCTTTCTTCCATAGCCCTGGGCTTTAAACTAAGTGCCTCGCTGAGGCTACTGCAGGTGCGAGCTGGTGGACTGGAAGAGGTTGTGAGCTCGACTGGTGCGTCGGGCTCAGACTTTAGAGGGTAAGAGGGTGACTGAGCAACCAGCCAGCCCCCCCTCGCCACCACCTCCCTGGTGATAAATGGCCACAGCATGGGCTATTCATCTCCTGCTTAGAGAAGTGGACAGTGCCCCCCTCCTCGGCCTCTCCTCCACCCGTCCGCATGTCAGCAAATGTGATAATTCTCTCATTTGTCAGGAGCAGTGGAGGGTTTGGAGGTTTGTGTCTCTGTCTGTGTGTGTTTGAGAGCAAAAACTCTGGAGACTTTTGAGAACATGCACAAGAGATAAGAGATGAGTTGCTCGCCCTCCTGATTGTCTGCAAAGACTTCAGCGCAGGAGTACCCGCTCCGTCTCTCCAGCCCTCCTTTCCCAGCTTTGTGTTCTTTTGGTTCAAAGCCCCCTCTTGTCAAGTTTACTTAGGTCACAGTGGGAAAATTTAAATGTGCAAAAGAGTGAGTCGTTTTATGGTAAATTCCATCAGTAATTCAGAGATTTTATTACCTCCAGGAAACTACTGAGCCACTTTTTCCACTTTATTGTGCAAATAAAGTTTCAGAGCCTGTCTGCAGTGTGTGTCTATGTTTGCGTGTTAAGCATCTTGTGTTTTGCTCTGTTTTGTATGTTCATGTTTGCGCGTCAGTATGAAATTTTTTACAGATGCTACAATTGTCTGTGCGAGTCTGAAATAATTTGTGAAGCACTTTAGACAAGAGCATTGTGGTGCTCTGCAGTTTTGAAAATATTGTGTGTGTGTGTGTTTCATTCCCATGCCAGTGATTGTGTACTAGTAAATACCATGTATTCAGACCTCATGGTAGCTATTAAACATGATAAACCTCCAGTTGATGGCCGGTCATTTAGTTTGCACATAAACATGTGACTGTTTTATGTGTTTTACTTTTCTCTGCAGACACAATATGACGTCTGTGAACCCTGCCTGATCTCTCTCCCTCTCTCTCTCTCTTTCTCTTCCCCCTCTCCTCTCTGTAGGATCATCCAGAATCGTATCCTGGTCTTCATCCTTGGAGCCATCATCCTTCTCACCATCATCCTGGTCATCTATTTTAATCTGCGAGGCCACTGATCTCCCCTCGACACACACATACACACAAACACTTGCCCCACCCACCCCACCCTGACACAAATACAAACACACACACACACACACACGTGCGTGATTAATAGCGACAAAAGCGTTGTTCTGCTGTAATTAGGACAAATGGTCCTCATGAATCACTCTTTCCAAAGCCTGACAGGGAGCTTTTTTCCATCTCTTTCTCCTTTCCTGTTCAGTCTCCTTCTCTCTTTCTTTTCCTTCTCTTACTTATTTTTCTTCACTTTGTGTTTCCCTTTCACTTTATTTCTTTTTCTTTTCTCCTCTCCGACTTTGTTCTCTCTCTCTGTCAGGCTCATTCTAACATCTCGATGGGCAAAAATGGTGAGGAGACGTTTTTATGATAACAAATATTTTTCATGGTGTCATCCCCAGTTCTGCTTTTGCAACTCATGCTGTCCCCAGTTGAACATGACCTGGGGATTTTTTTGGAACTTAAAGCACATTCATGTTTTTCTGTGACAAAGGTGGGTGAGGTGTTATTCAGGGTGTATGTGTGCGCGCATGAGAGATGGAGGGCCGTGTGCTCACGTATGTACGTTCATGAGTGAGAGCCATGGATTAGGGGACCCACACTGTATCTGTTATTAACACCAACAGCGAACACACATACTGTAGTATGTATGAGCTTCTGTAGGTAAATGATTCAGCTGTTCTTCACGTAGCCCCAACAGCACAGAGGACAGTGCCTTCAGATAAGATACTGCTGTTCACACTCCTTCTTTAAAAAGCTCAGCAGAGCCCAAAATAGACAAGCTGAGAAGAGGATGCACATAAAAAGGTTGAGGTCAGTTCAGTCAATCAAAACAGAAATACTTTTTTTTTTTTTTTTAAGAAGAAGAAGAAGCTTTTCATTTTTAGTTATTACATTCAGGTACAACTGTATGAAAGTTTGTTCGGTGTTTGGAGATTAAATAACTAAATAAATAAAATTGACTTTTAACATGTTTTTAATACAAAAGGGAACTGACCCCAATCTTCACACATACATTACAGAAAATTATTTCCTCATACATTATTACAAGCTACATCCACATTTGGTACAATCGCCATGTGCTCCCCAAACACAGATCTCCAGAGTTCATCCCCACTGACCTCTTTGCATAACTGTCATTGTGGAAAATTGCAGGTATGATACTGTATGTACTAACATTTAAATCTGCATCATGTATAGTGTTTGCTCTCAGTACACGTGATTACTATTTATTTATAAATGCACAAATGAGTTTTCAATTAAAGTTTCTGTGCTAGAACTGTATATTTTATGAAGTCTGTAGGTCAAAAGAATTAACATTAACTTTTCTTCATTTGGGTGTTCAGTGATTAGACAACTGCACACAAGGGCCAACTGAAATGTTTGGCATCTAAAAGGTTTTGTATTTCTTTTCCTGCTCTTATAAACGGATCTAACTTGTTTTAGAGCTGGTACTTTTTGTTCTATATTTTCCTTGTCAAGTTCTGAAGGCTGTGATGCGGCCCTTGTTTCTGTGTTCGTCTGAACACTGAGTGATGATGTGATACATTTGCAGGTGTTTGAAAAACATGTCTGAGTTTACTGCTGTTTAAGTGTTCAGGAGAAAGCCATTCTTTTGGGGGGGGGGTTGGGAAATCTAAATTTAAAAAGCATAGTTGGGGAATTTCTGTAGACATGAAGGAGTAACGCAGTGCACGCTGTATATACACACACACGGGACTGGAGTGTTTGAACGTGCATGTTTCTCCTGCGGTTGGTGTGGCTGTTCCCGACGAGGACATTTGCTATTCTCTTTTAGGGCCACGGTCATCATTTTCGAAGATTCCACCCCCACCCCCACCCCACTTCCATGCACACACACACACACACACACACACAAAACCTCCTACCGACCACCATTTCACAGGCCCTCACCAGCCACAGCGACACAGTCTGCTTCAAAGCCTCAAATTAATGGCCAACAAAATAGTGTGCCTCTGACCGTCCCACGCGGGGCTGACCCACCAAGAGTTATCATTAAAGTCAAGGAATAATGAAAAGAGGGAGAAGGAAGAGAACAAGGAATCATGGAGGTGGGGGTTGTAAGGGGTGAAATCCCTGGCAGTTTGACAAACCTCATCTGGTAATGACCCTCAGTGATTGTTTCTACACCCAGCGCGCAGTATGTGTGACCGTGCATGCGTGCAGCCTACCTATGTGCCGACGCGCTCTCTTCTCTTCCTCTCTCCGTCTTTCTCTCCCTCCCCATCCCTCTTTCTCCTCCCCCTTGTCTCTTCCTCTTTTGCCACCTTTTCCTCCTCCTCCCTGTCCTCCCCTCCCTCCTCCCGGCCTGTCAGATGAGCGGAGCGGTAGGTAGCAGTGAGTGGTGGAAAGCAGCGTGGCGGCAGCTTCTATTTGAAGTTGTAATGGTGTCAAAAAGTCAGGGCTGACTGACAGACGTCAGTCCCACAGGGCCTCATTAAAAACAGACCCACTTGACAAGGAAATAATTGAGTGCCGGCGACAACTCGGGGGGGCCCTCTGCGTTTTTAGATGTTTTTATTTTCTTTTCATTATTAGCGCTGAGCTATTATGTTCATTAAGAAATGGCATTAAAACAAGTTTTTAAAAGCGGGGAAAGGGGGGGAGGGGCCGAGGGAAGCCAGGATGCATGGAGGTGGAGAGATAACGATTTGTTTAGAGCCCCCATCCTGTTTCATTATTTAAACAGGAGCACTGTCATGTGATACCTTGGCAGACATCGGCTATCATCTGCCTCTCTTCCCTTTTTTCCTCTTTAACTTCTTTTTTCTCTTTCACACACACCCCCTCCACCTACCAGCTTTTATCTTCCCATCTCTGTCCATCCCTCTCTTTCTCCATCTCCCATCTTTCTCCCTCACTTCATCCCTTTCTTTCTCTCCCCCTGAGCGGCAGGTGTCGTTGGAATATGAACTAGATTATTCATCAATGCCCCCATAATACACCCACCCACCCTTCCCCTCCCTCCCTCCCTCCTCCCCCCATTGGCTGATTTGGTTTTCGACAAGCGTCTCACCGCAGAAGGCTGAGGATGAAAACTTGTCAAAAATAGGTTATATCTTATTCCAAGGGGCAACAATAGCAGCAGGTACAGACGCCTTTTAATATTTAATTTAGACGGGTGTTAACCCTCCTTAAGTGACTGGAGCTGTGTCTTCCATACAGACACCAGGAGAGGAACACTTGGGAGGGGGAAAGCAAAAGAAGAGAGCAATTAATTATTTGATGTCTGAAAAGTGATTTTGAAGCACTCCCTGCCTTCTCCTGTTTGCCAGAGAATGGATGGAGTCGTCGGGTGTCCCTATTCATTTTCTAAACCAGCCACATTCTCAGCCTGGCTGTCCTGTGAGGACCGAAACATTTCCACTCCAATCACTTTTCGATGTTTCACGCCACTGTGCCTTACTTGATACAGTAATGATAAGTTGAGTCATCGTATGGCGATGGGTTTGGTCTTATTTCATCAGAAATTATTTTCCACAGGAATTATCTTTTACACAGCCGACTTACGTCAGTCTCCCCTTGCTAACATTCCTTGTGCCCAGCTCAGCTATTTGTGTTCTCCCTGGTCCTTTGTCGAAGATTTACATAAAAGTAAAAGAAACAAAAGAAAACAAAACAAACAAGGTTCTTGAACAAGGAACCTCTGCGATGCACCACCATTACAAAGCCTGATGTTTGTCAGCCATTTAGGATGACAAGGGATTGTGACAAGCGTCGTTTGAGCTGTCTGTCCCCTGGTGGAGGGCGGGCCTTTAACGGGATAAACAGCTCCAGTGGTGGGATCACTACAGGAGGGTGGGCACTTCATCTCCAGGAGTGTCCATGACACCCGCCCACCCCACCCCCCACCCACCCGTCATGCACACACACGTACGTCTGAAATGAGGCCCTGCAGAGGCAGCTATGAGGAAAACCCACAATGGCACCGTTTGAAAAAAGTACAATGAATCTTCTTCTGTTTGGTTCAGTGCACATGGGCGCTGTTGCACGTATGGCGGACAGCCCGCCACCCCACCCCCTGAGAAAAGCACATACACATGCTGTAGTGTAAGGCCGTCAAAAGAGGAGCCATCTTCTCCCTTTGTACACACAACCAGTCTTCGCAGAATGATTTTCTTTCTCTCCTCTTTATCAGTCTTTTTTTTCGCACCCATCAGTGCTGTCCACCATTTTAATAGTTTGTGCTCACAAAGTAATGACAATGCCCCCCATTATTTCATGAAGTCACAGGGTCTGCAGCTATGCATACATGGATGGCTGTGTGCTTGTGTGCAGGATGTGTCCCCCTATCGCTGAGATGGAGCCAGGCTGCTCTGTGGAAAGTTTGGTTGGATTGTCTGTATGAGCTCACATCTCTTTCTGTCTGTCTATAATGACCGCTATGACAAATTTTCCCTGTAGACCAGGATCTGTTATACTAATTGGACTCCAAGCTGCTTCTAAAAATATAAAAATGACTTTTGTGATCTCTTGTCAATGTCGGTGTTGTTGAAAATCTGTCATTAAAGCAGTTCTGAGTCTCAGCAACCAAGACACTGTGTTACCTTCCTCTGGCCACCGTGTGCTGTCATTGAGCCCACACACACAAACAAACAAACAAACAAACAAAAAAAACACATTCATGGGGAGGTACCTGACTGCCTCATCTGGAACATGCAAAGAGATAAAACCGTGAGCTGACAGTTTCCGGACCTGTAGCGGCGTTGTCTGCTTCCTTTTTCATTCACATCTAGTCTTTTGCAGAAGAAATCCTGATATCGCCACGAAAACAACAAAAACAGAAGAGCTGGTTCAGAGCTAACTGACTCGAATCAGGCTAATTATTATTTTCATTTATTTATTTTTCAATTCTTGTGTGACCTTTGCCCTTTCAATTAAATCCCTCATTGTGTTATATAACTTAATGTAGACCTACAATTTTTTTCCTTCTTTGTTATAATCTGAATGACCTGAGCAAAAAGGGTGAGCAAATGTCATTGTGGATAAAGAATAGAAAGACAAACGGCGAGAAAAGCAGGAATGAGTGCAAAGGAGGTGAGGTTGCCTGCGAGGTACTCAGCAGCTTGGACGTTCAGAGGGAGGAGGGTTTAGTCGGGCTCGCCCCTGTACAGTATTTTACTTTGCATATGGTGTCTTAGCAGACACGATTCTAAATTTCCAACTGGGAGGCATCAGTGGATGAATCACTGTCTTCAAAAGACGGCCTGCCAGTCACGCTCCTCTCGTAGCCGGAGATCTGAGCATGCGGTGATAACCCGCGACATCTTTCTGGAAAAATGGGGAGTCGATCAGCTTTGATGGAGCACATCCGCCATGACAGGCTACTGAAGAGCTCGTTAATGAACTTGCGGGGTTGGGGGGTGGGGAGTGTGGAGAGAGAGGTGGGGGTGGGGGGGGGGGTCGTATAACAGTAACAACATACATAATAACAGGTGAGGTGGTGCAGGATGGATGGACAGATGGACGGATGGAAAAGCTATGCACTTGTTCTCTGGGAAGCAACCTCACTTTGATGAGAGGTGGATGGTTGGGATTTGGGCTGGGGGGGGGTGGAGACAAGAATATGTGTTCGCATTGTCCGGGACAAAGGGTGCCCGATCTAATACCCCACCAACCCTTTTTACTTTTTTTTTTTTTTTTTATACAAAACCTCTTCATCAGATGGTTGGTACTGTAGGAATTGAGTATTCATGCAGAGGTGTCCACTCCTGGAGCTCAACAGCCAGTTTTCTCCGTGTGGCCAGGAAGTGGAATTACATCCTTATTAGAGGGGCCCAGAGAAGGTTGGAGCATGTTGGGGCCAATGAGTCCTGAGCCCAAAGGTTACAGACCCTGAAGATGACATACTGTAAGTCATAATTCTCTGCTTTTTGAAATTGGAATGAACTCGATATATTTAATTCCTGTTTCCTCGCATGATTCACTCAACCGCCAAATTATGACAAACTTTACACCAACATCTTGCACAGGCAGTGCACATCTTGTACTCTCTTCACTTCAACCACAAAGCTGCATCTGCTAAAACAGCCAGGCTTACGGCACACATACACACACTAACTTATACTTACACAAAACACACACCTCTCTATTGAGACATATGGATGTGGCAACAAAATACACAAGTTTTTGTTCATCTCAAGGACTTGTGAGGGCCCCAGTGAACTGAGAGGCCATATTGATTTTCCCTCCTTTCATGCTGTGACTCTGGGATTACCCATTTTCTCATTCATTTTTAAAGACAACTCGTGAGAGTCGTCCTTCCCCTTTTCTCTCTGTTTTTTCCTTTTTCCATCAACCCCCCTTCAAACACACATACACAGACGCACACAAACATACACACACCCCCACCAGCACAGCGGTTGTACCTACCCCTTTTACACTGCCAAGTCCCTCCTTGACCCTGAAAATTGTAATTCAGCCATAGATTACAGCTGCTGAATATTAGGCCTTACAAAAGCAGTTAAATAAAATATGTTGAAATGGTCCAGTCCCAGAAGCCACGTCAGAAATTCTAATCAGGTGAGAGAAAGGGGAAGGAGTCAGCAGGGGGATTATGGGTAAAGAGAATCGTCTGGATCTACCAGGCAGGAATGGAAAGCTGACATGGAGGTGGGAATGAACCAAATTCACAGCAATCATAGCGCAGTGTCATGAGGAAAGATGGAAGGTTTCGAGATATTTGAGCTGTATCATGATTTACTTAAAAAAAAAAAAGTTACAGCTCAACACACACACACAAAAATCTGACCCATAAATGTGCATACAACATGAATTCTATTTGTGACTGTTTTAATATGCACTTTGAATTAAACACATAATTTAAAGAAATCCATGCCATAGTGTTATCCATAATTAGCGCCAAAACCAGTCGTGTCTCCAGCTAAAGGTCTTCAGTGTCAGCAGCTTCTTGTATCCTGCAGTGGCAATGAAACTATTTGCAAAATAATTGAGTCTCTGGGTTCTAGTACACTCCTTTTATGTTAAACAGGCCAACAATAGTTGTGGCCTATAGGCGATCCTTTGACCAGCGTGGTAGGGGGTCAAAATGTATTAATTATTCTGTTGGCATGCTTGTTAAAATGAAACAACTGAGGAAGAAACATGGGATGGTTTATCTTCAGTTTATTAGAAAGATTTCAAGCATAAACTGCCGGTGAGGGTCCGATGGGAACAGCTTCCAAAAGAAATGCAAGATGTATGCATGTTTTCTTTTGTTGATGGAAGGCTTACACTGAAATAAATATCTCTTTAAGTAAAAGCACAATGATGTGATCAGAAAATCATCAACTACCCCGGAACGTGAGCGTGTCATGAATGTTCTGAAAACTTTTCACACCTTTCTTCGTCAGTCCCTCCAGTGAGCAGCTCAGACTCAGCCACATGTAAAAACGGCCGGACAGTCCGCAGAGCGGTGATTGATCGTGCTTCAATCCCTCAGTGCTTCTCCAGACAAGGAGACGCTCGATTACACTCTGGGATCAGAATGCTGAATTCACACACTCCCCTCCAGAGAGAGTGTAGAAAAAAAAAATATCCAGAGACATTCGTCAGGCCAATTCTGCACACCACCCAGCAGTTTAGGTTCTCAGGACTTTGCATTTTACGTCTGAGCTGAAACAAATGAACAACAAGCCATGTTGGTCATGTTCATTGTAGCCAAAGTGAAAATGGGCTAAATTAACATTTACCGCTCTCATAGTTGGGTGTGTTCACAGAGACAGAGGGAGAAAGTGAAGGTTTCCTCACAAAACCAAACCAAACTTCGCAAAATAAACTCAAATCCTTGTCATCATAGAGAGCAGGACCTTCGCTGTCAGTCTCTACCAGCTGCACGTTAACACGTAACATGAAGAAATAAAACAGAATAACTATGCTAACTGTTCTGATTATGGCCACAAGAGAGTCCCAAACTGATATTCTTCCTCAATCCTCAATACACTCTGCTCTTTCACTGCTTAACAAAATTGTGTCAGTCATACAGATAGAGTGGATGACCGCAGCCACCAACACTGTGTCAGCCCCTACCGGTTAAAAGCTAACAAACAACATGATGTTGTTGTATTCTAATCAGAGACTTTGGTGCACAACAGTCTGGCTGAATCTTTCTGGAGTTTCCTCTGCTGGCCTCCTGGATATGTTCTGCTTTTTCAATTGACAACACAGTGCATGCAGCAGTGATGGGCAAGGCCTATTATTTTGGAGAATCGTGTTGAATTCTTACATAGTTTGAAACGTGATTGGGAAGGAAATTTAAAGTTGTTTTTCTGGATGTGTGATGGTAGAAAAGTCTGACAGCTCTCTTTAGTTACACTTACACATGGTGGTGCGAGTGTAATTGATCTTCATGCGATATGAACACTTAAATGCAAATAACACTGGAATAATTAATCAAGTCATCGTTTTGTTTTTTATTAGGAAGACAAGACGGTAATAATGGGGTATACCCTCCCTTTGGCATCAGAACAACCTCAGTTTTTATTTTATGTTTTTTTGTCATTGATTCCACAAGATGTTGAACACAGTCCTTTAAAATTGTGATGGAATCACATCACATGATTTCTGCTGATTTGTCAACTGCTCTGCAAACGGTGCTAATCCCTGACCTCAGCTTTGATGACCGAGGGGGCCGCGGAAGTATACTTCACTCATTTTCTCTGTCCATCCAGACAGGCGCTTCAGCTCCCTTTGAGTAAAAATCCCACATCTGAAAATACACAGATAGCACTGGTACAAACAAGAATGCTGTTGTTAACTCAGCTGATTAGTTATGGAAAATACTATGAGGGAAGCATTGAGGCAGAACTAACATGCAGTAACTTCTGTATGAAGACCTGAACAAGTAATCTGTCAGTGTGACTTAAAGAATGGAAGACAGACATTAGACTGTTCAGAAGGCTTTCTGATTTTATTGGAAAGTTTTCTAAGTTCAAACTCGGTAGGAAGCCACCTGTGTTCAGCGTTTATTCTGAGTCTCATCTTTTCATGGCAAAAAAAAAGTATTCACTGATTCAACACCTTAAACTCATCTTCCTTTTTGTTGTGTTGTGTAAAACTGCTGTTTACAGTGAATTGAAAAACGAGAAGTGTGTTCAGGTGCCAAATTCTTTTTGTGTGAATGTGAATGTGAATCAGAAATAGTTTATAATGTGAAAGAGGAAATGGGTCCACTAGTGTTCAGGGTGTGTTTTGTCTCAGCAAATTTTATTTAGAACAATTTGTTTTTGATTTGATTTTGATGGCCAAATAACACAAACACAGACTCCATCTCCTGTCCATATTTTGGGTGGAAAGAAAATGTTTTCCATCTAATTGTTGTGAAGCATTTAAGCCAAGAGTGGTGATGATGGATAAAATTCAAATTTTGGCTTTAACTTGAGGTTTTGTCAAAGAGTGAAGAAGGGTGTGAGGGGTTGTGAAGGGCAGCTGGGGTACTCATGCCTGTGCAGAAACAATAGCAGCAGGGGTGCACTGGTCAATGTAAAAGCACTCTAGTATTTTTTGAAATGTACAGCCCGTAGAAATGATGTCAATGGACAAAAGAAGTCTCTTTCACAACTGCGTATTCAACCCAGCTCCTGTTTGTGCCCATTGAAATCTTCTTGTATGCTGAGCTGATGGCAGTGGTTGAAGGACAGCCCATTTAGAAAGGGAATGATCTTACATTTGCACACATCCAGTGCCTTTCAATGGATGCTCAGAATCATAGTGCTCATTCAGATTGAAAATGCTTTCTCAAGTGGTGGTCTTTCTCCAAAATAGGACAATTGGTTGGAAAAGTAAGTAAAAGCAAAGATGGTGTAACTAAGAACTTTTTTTTTGTCAATATCTGCCATTTCATAAAGAATCCAGGGAGGTCAGCAGCTGGAGCACTCATCTGTACTGTAGTGTAGTTTGATTGTACTGTGGCCTTGAGCTCCTGATACTGCAGAGTGGACGTCTACACAATTGCAACCATTATCTTGGCCATACTGTCAGGTAACATCTCTCAAATTGGTATTGCCCTTTGCTTTCAGTTCAGATTAACAAAGTTACACCTCTAACAATGTGGCTGTTGTCATTTAGGCAAGCTAAGGCATTACCAAATGGACCTGGTCACTTTTATTTGCAAACAACAAAATGTCTGCAGTTGAGATTCAATCAGAAACCTCATCTTTTCCTGTGAAGATGCAGTTTGCTAAAGCTGTTTTGGTGTCGTGAAAAAGTTAATTAGACTGGACTCAGACGTCATTGTGAAGCTGTCTGGCCTGTTTGGTTCTCACCAGAGTTACAGCTGAAAGAGGTTTTGTTGATGTTACAAGATGAAACCATTTCTAATTATATTCCAATGTAGAGGCTGTAAGACTGTGATCACGCTTTTAACATACAATAAACATATTAACAGATAACAACAAAAAATAAACATATTTACAGGTTGTAAACATGTTTTTTATGCTGTAATATTGAACATTTTAACATGGGTGTCATGTTAAAGTGGTCATTCAAAGAACATTGGTTTCGGCTCATTAATGTTGTCTTCATTAATAAAAATACTGCTGTAAATTTAAAATAAGTTAACATACATATTAAACTGTGTCGGAGGGTCTTTAATATCCATTGAAGCATCTCAGTCAGCACAGGAGGAGGAGGCAGAAACGAAAGGTCAAGGACCTGGGTTTATTTCAGCTATCAGGAGTCTCAGTAGGTGTCTGTCAGAGGTTCTACTCCACAGGTTAACATATACAGACTGATGGATGAAGGCTATCCACCAGAGGAGACACCATCTCAGGAAGGCCAGATGTGCAAGCAAAGACAAGCTAGAGGCCATTGGTCCAAAAGATTTGCTTCAAGAGACAAGTCAACATCGAGGGAGGAAATAAGCTGAACTTGGACGAGAGAGAAGGTAAAGAAACGGATCATTTTTTATTTAGTCTCTGGAGTGCAGTTGTATATACATTTTAAATGATCTGCAGAACATCCAGTTACATTTTGCTATGAAGTCTTCGATTTTCTGCTTTATTTTGCTTTTGACCAAATGCATTATCCTCATCACTGTGTTGCTTGAAAATGAAATGCAACTGAAGTAGCTGAATTGTGTCCTTGACATCATCTTCAGCAACACAATAGTCAGCAAAATATTTTTTTTTTAAACGAAATGAAAAAACTGAATGTGAAGAAGGAGGTTGTAAAATTCGACATGTTGCAAACCGACACGTACAAGGCTGATTCAGGAATTGGTTTTCTTTTCACGCCATTAGATAAAAGAGCGATAAACGTTTGGCTGTTTAGTGATTTAGACTCTTTCTATTTCAATATACCCCTATTGTCAGCCGATGCATGCTGGGAAATGTAACCCCATTTGATAGTCAGTCATTTCAGCACCATGGACAGGTTCAGCATCATTCAGAGACACAGCTATCGATTTTCAGTTTATATGAACCTATACGTTGTGTCACTTGGATAAGAAACATGTCACAACACATATTGAGGCCAGTGACGTCACTATCAAGTAAGCTATAAAAAGTAAAACCAGACCTACATGATCTCCATTATTGTTTGAAAACCAAAGAAAAGCAATATCTGCTGGCCAGAAATGAAATAGTTGTTTTACATGTGACGCACACTGATACCGAGCCAGACAGGGTGGTGATGAAGCCGAAGCCCTCCTGGTTACACTACATCTCCTTAAAAACAAAAATAAATAAAAAAATAAATAAAAAATCCTCCAGCTTGGAGCTGATGTGCAATAGGGAGCCGAGGTCACCGGTTCATCCATCAGAGAGGCTCCTCGCTGATGGATGGCACTCAGAGCAACGTGCGCCCAATCCGCTGTAGTCCTAACCGCCTAGAAAGGGCCTTCGCAGGCAGAGAAATAAATAAATAAACAGCAACATCAAAGGGATGTTCAAAAGAAAAACAAAGCCTGCACACGTTCGTTTGCAAACACGCACACACAAGCAGGCATTGGCTCTCTCGCACACATCCGGTGAGAGAGAAAAAAGGCGGGGGGAAAAAATACAAAGGACTGAAAGCATACACATAGTTTACTCTCCAATGACACTCAGCTTGAAGAAAATCTAGACAAAACAAGGCAGAATGGTGAAAATTGGAGCTTTTGATGGCTCGATATTCGTACCGAACAGACTGGAAAACAAAGATCAGGCCAAAACTGGGTGCAGTTTCAGGTTTTTCCTGAAATCTACAAACCCCACAGTGACCTCTGTCCTCAGTCTGGAGTGTCTCATTGACGGGATAAACTGTGGCTGCAAATTTCATTCATCTAGTGGACGTGCAGCTGTGTGTTAGTGGTCATCTGGGGATAGTCTATATTTTCACACTCTTGACCAAAGAGACTGAAACCAACAATTAATTAATCTTAATAAGATCTCTGTAACCTAAATTTTTTCTTGAAAACCAGCAATTTGGGCGATTCATGATCCTTCCTTTTGAAGTGAATTAGCCTTTTTAAATCTTCTTCACCTGTTTTTAAAGATCGACATGAGAACAGATGGGCATGAGAGGAGGACAGACAAGAAGCATTGTGGACAATCAAACGCATTATTGTTTTATGAAATTTAATGACTATTGCAAAATGATATTGAC
The DNA here is from genome assembly GCA_034769265.1 of Remorina albescens. NCBI lineage: Eukaryota > Metazoa > Chordata > Actinopteri > Carangiformes > Echeneidae > Remorina > Remorina albescens. The sequence continues at coordinate 7,113,453 of CM068480.1, forward strand.
AGCTTATCCTTCAGTCAAACCACTGATATTTTGCTATTTGGTGGCTCCAGTTGGCCAAATTCAGTCAGTCAGTGCCATCTTCTACCCAAATGGAAAAAAAAACTAATGGAAAAGCAGCTTTTGTTTGAACGTTTTAGAGATTTTTAATTCCTGCTGTTATTGTAGTCAAGCATCAGCAGGCCAAAATTAAGAAAAATAAAACTTAACTTCTTCAACTTTTTAAAAGTTTGCCTTGCATGAGGTACCTTCATGCAATCATCTGAAACCAAGTTTGAGCTCAGAAGCTTTGGCCCCAATGAGACCCAAAGGATGCTATAGTGTAATTGTGTGCAGGTTCAGTCTTCCAAATTGTGCAGAATTGTTTGGCATTTTATTGCAACTCACAACAAATTTGTTCTGATGCCAGTCAACACTTTGACCTCCACTTCTTTGCTTCTGGAGTCATACTCAAAAGGAAAATCTAAAATAATTTACATTCAAGGCAGTGATCTGAGATTAACTGTGTTCTTTGTCTCATTTATCTGATTCAAGGGAACTTCAGCTAAATGTTATTGTTGTCATAATCTTGCATGTTGGCAACCAGGATTCTCAGTAGACTGCTCGAGCTTTTGTTGGTTAGGGAGCCTTGCTTGCATGGCCTTGAGTTAGTCAGCACGGGCTCATCCCATGAAATATTGAGGAAGCTGGAAGGGCTTGGCTGGGGCCTCATGCAAGTGTGTGTGTGTGTGTGTGCATGATGGGGATTGCCTGATGGTGGAAGCAGTGAATGTTGTGTCAGCTCCCCCCAAAGCAAAACAAACTCCTTAGTCCCCCAGTGTACCCCTAAAATCTGAAATCTGAAAAGCGGATTGCAATATACTTTCCATTGAAAATATACCATTCTTTCTCTTGTTTTCACACCCAACCCCCCCCCCTCCTGCCACCCCCACCCCCCTTCCTCTGGTTTACACACAGACACACACACTAGCCGGGCTCTCTTGATTTAATCTCATCCTTATTCCTGAACCCTTAATCTTTTCGTTTCTTTACATCTCCATTTCCCCATGCAAATCAGTTCTTCTCATCTTTCTGCTTATTCTCCTTCACTTTCTGCTCTTTCTCCCTCTCTCTGTTTTCCAATCAGGCGACAGAACTGCTGCTATCCGTGTGTGTGTGTGTGTGTGTGTGTGTGTGTGTGTGTGTGTGTGGATAGTCAGTCAGTGAGTTGAGCTACAGACAGTTTAGTACAGTTGAAAGAACACATCAGACTTCTGCCCTGCTCTCTCTGAGGGCTGATAATATGGCCCTTCTTACCTGTTAGGAGCTATTGAGCCGCTGCTCCTCCCTTTAAATGAACTTCAGAGGGGGAGTCAGATTGACAGGAACATAGAGAGGGCCGCGCCGTTTGACTGGCGGTCCTGTCAAGGTTAACCCAAGGTGCTCTCTCAGGCCCGCGCTGCTTTCCACAAGGCTGCTCTGCTGAGCTGATTGGGTCTTAATGGTACAGTAATGACCAAAACAAGCTGCTGCACACATGCGTGCACACATGCGTGCACACACAGCTTGCTATTGTCTCAGCCAAGGGCACATTATCTCAAAGGATTCTAGAAACTTAAAAGTCTAAGCCAGCTAATTTAGCAAGTTAACATCAGTTGAGCCTTCCTATTAATCTCTGTTTCAAAGTGTGTGAGAGAAATATAAGGTTGCGTGTAGTAGCTGTTTGAGAAACCATTAAGAGTGCGTGGTCTCGTTTTCCTCCCCTGACAGATTCTGCATAGTAATAAAGGCGAGGGGAAGACTCTCTTTAAGCCTCAGCACCTTAATAGCCTGTATGATGACACTTTATCTATAGTTTGTGCATATAATCACCAAACTAAAGGGGGTGACCTCAGGGCTTGGGTTCATCCACTGACATTTGACATCTTTATAATTAACTGGGAAGGTCTAATCTCTGCCTTCAAATGACGAATGGCCACATTCCATTTAATATGCTTATAAGCACTATGTATTATTCAAATATGCAGATTAGGCTCCGTTAGAAAACAGACTTTTTGACACAGGTTTTTCCTTCCCGCCGTGGTGGGGTATGAGGCCACTAATGGACCTGCAGGGATCGGAGAGCAACAGCTCCTGTGAAATTTTCATTGCCTGAGAGGGATGATAAAGTTTTCTTCCATATCTTCTTTGTCTTAATGCCACTGTTTGGGTTTAAGCTGCTTGGGAAAGGTGCACTCTCCAATGCTTTGTTTTAAGTGCAAAGGCACATAAAAGTCTGTTAAAACCTGATTCTGTCTGCACTCATCAAACCCTCATTACTCTATAAAAAACATTTTGAAGACTGGGACTGCTTGTGTGGATTTATCTGAACAAGTTTTAATAGTTTTGGTCGGAGATGTTTGGAGAAGTCGGCCATCTTTAGACTGAATGAATCAGCAGAGCTTTTTATGGATGCCGGCTCTAACAGGGCTGGAAGAAAGAGCCTCTTATGTTCACTTTTGGCTTGAGTTACTTTTGAGAGGCTGGTGGTCGCTGGGTCAGAGGCTTCAGTGAGCCGGTAACCACTACACAAAGCCCTCAGTCCTCACCGGAGCCTTTCAGCTCCTGCAGCAGCGCCGCGCCACATACACACCGTTATATCCTCTCATTTTAGGAAAAAGGATGAAGTCAGACTCATACATAGCACAATCTACTCTGTCCAGAAAATCTTTTCATTTTATTACCCCTTTTCTTTCAATCCATATTCATGAATCACTTCTGAATCATTCAGTCAATATCACACTACAGTTATACTGCGGTGAGGTCATAAGGTCTTGTTATTCTGAAATCATACATGCAACTACACATGTTCGCACTGAAAACAAACAAACCATTGTAAAATTTGTCATGAATGCATTGAGCTACAATGTCATTATAAACAGGAATATTTATCACTTCCTCTATGAATCCTTTGAAACCACAGTTGCTTATAATGTTGCTTTAGTGTTAGGCACTGATTTAACTTTATTAAGAGCTGCTTTATGAATATGATGTTTAAATTGGCATGTTAACCATCTATAGTCCCTTCAAACCAAAGTAAACCCCTAAAGGTTAAACCTGCTACCCTGTACTCAAACCCAACTTTGAACTTTTTTTTTCCAAAGAAAATCAAACTTAATATGTAAACAATTTGGATCTGTAACTGTGTCTTGGTTTTATAATTTATTATTCAAAGCTAAAATTCTTCATACCCCCATTTAAAAGCAGCTGCTATATTTCTATAACTGGTATAATATTTTTTTGCTTAAATTTCTAGTTGTATGAAAGGCATATTATTTAAAAATAAGCATGAGCGCTCGCTTTGAAAGCTGAACTGAGCTTTTCTCTGTTGATTGATCTCATTTTCTCTAGTTGACATTTGAGAAAGGTGGAAAAAAAAAATCATAATAACAACCCAAAAATAAACAGATATTTGCTGTATTTGCCCTCTGCTTCAGGTTTATCCCCAGTTTGCTATTTGGCTGTTACGGGGTGATATCAGGCTGCTTCAAATCACCTTTTTTTGTTCCTTAAAGGGTGCAAACATTTGTAAATGAGTGCTTGCATGTGTTGAAGGCATATTAGGTTTTCTCCCCATTATCTGAGGGGGTTTATTGAGTGCGCTGTTGTTGATCCTGGGCCGTGAATCCTTCCCTGCCCTCTCCTCTGCCTGGAGCCTGCCCCCAGCCACTCTGCAGCCTCCCACTGAGCTCCCTCTGTCTCTGGCTTCATCTCCAGCTCTGTCTATCCAGCTCTCCATCGCAGCTCCCGCCTCCTGTCTCATGTCCCTTTTAACTAAACTGTGGGCTTCTTTTTAATATCAGCACCGTATTCAAGCCTTTGTTATTCAACCATCTCTTTTTTCTCTCTTTTTTTTTTGTGGCGTTTATTTGTTTCTTCTTTATCTTGATGGGTTTCAGTTTGTTCTTTCTTTGCAGGGGAATTGTCGTCTCTTCCATTTTCTAGTTTTAATCACACACACACACACACATATATATATATAGTTCAGGCAGTTTCTACTGTTAACTTCACCTGTTGATATCACATGCAGAACTAATCCCCTTCATGTTTTCCTCTGTCTCACTGCCCACGTGTACAGTATCAAAGATATAAATCTCAAGTCAAAGAAGCAAAATGCATCAAGCTCTTTTGTTCATGGTATACATTACCAATAGCTGTCATAGCAACTTGAGATAGGCACTGATGCAATTCAAGGATTTCAGACACTCTTATGTGGATGATATGTCCTCTCTACTGCTTTTTGAAATCTATCCATCATTCATGTAACTAAAAATAGTATAAATGAAGCTCTCAGGAATTGTTTGTCATTTTGGGAAATACACAAATTCTGCCATGAGAACACTCTCATTTTGTGCAGTTAAAAGGGCTAATTGTGAGTTGTTTCTCTCCCTGGAGGATGATGAGACGATGAGACAGGACAGAGCTGGCTGGTTTACTGCTTTGATGCAGGAATCATAAGTACTTTTGTAGACTGGTAAGAAAATGCTAATGTAAGCTATGTAGTAAAAGCCAAACTTACAAATAACTTTGTATAATAATTTCGAATCGGCGGCTAGCTAACCTAACTTAGCATAAAGACTTGAAGCTGGGAGAAACAAGAAGTCTTGCTTAAAAAAAAAAAAAAAAAACCTCTATCAGCACCTGTTAAGGTCACTTATTAAAATAGTACATCCTGATTTTTAATAGCACAGAAGTAACTGAACCAGACCAAGCAGCAGCCAAACAGAATTTACAGATTGATTGAAATGCCATCATAGATTAAACAAATTAAATGTTGTGTTAATTAGTGAGCTGTTTAGCTTTATACAGAAGCAGACTGACTGTTTCCCTGATGACAAACTAAACTAAGCAAAACTAAAAATAACCTAAACCAAGCCGAGCTAAAATAAGCTGAACAATTTATGGCTCCAGCTACATATTTAGAAGAAAGCAAGTCAGAGCGTATTTCAAAAACGTCCTGCCATTCTTTTAATGTGGATTGAAAAACTTTTAAATTTAAGTGTATCCAACATTTTCTCCTCCTTTAAAATTCAAATTTAATATTTATTTATTTATTTATATATAGTTATTTTGGAGGAAAAAGTAATGCAGTCATGTATCCCACCACACATGAGCACAGGATTAGTTTTCTCATGCCAGGAGTCTGTGAACTTAGACACAAACAGCATCGTTGAGAATTTGATGACAACATACCAGACAGACAGTTTATGTGCTGCACAAATATGAGTGGGACGTGAACAGCATCTTGTGCATCTGCTCGGAGTGCCAACAATTGCTCTGTACAGACAAGAAGAGAAAAAAAAACCCCAAAACAAACAAGGCAGGCAAAAGGCCTTTTGGCAGCCATATTGGTCTAATGATTTATTGCTTTTCTCACATCCACCTGTTGTTTTTCATAGGTCCTAATTAGAAGCTTATTGTGTGTGTCATAGCATAACGTCACTCACACGGAGGCGAGGGGGTAGAATCTGACTCTCCCAAAATAGATAAGGTAAGAAATGTTATCACTTTGCTATATTTTGGTGTCTTGTGCCACACCGTACTTGCTGTGTTTTGGAGAGTGACGTTAAAGCCTTATCTTACTTTTTAAAACCCTAAATTTAACAAGCGCAGTATATTTATCCTTTTCCTGCCCTCCCTTCCACTTGCCAACCCCTCTTTATCGCTTCAACACATCTCTCTCTTCCTCTTCCTCTCACCATCTCTAGGCCCTGCAGATTGTCACTGTTATTTACCAAATATAGTCTGACAAAGAAGAAGTGGGATTTTTTACTGATTGAAGATCAAAGTAGCAAAGTCTCCTCCTCGAAGCCCGCCCCTTCTATTAGCCGCCCTTAAGAACAGAGGAAAACATCAATTTCTCGCACATCAATGGCGGCTTCATAATCAATTGAAAAAGACACTTGTATGGGGATGCAAATCTTATCTTTGTCTTATTAGAGCTTTTAGAAGATGCATGTCGGGATTTAATGTTATGAAATAAAAGGGGGTCGCTTTTTTTAATCTAAAGATGCAGAGGCGTTAGTAATGGTCGAAATCAAAGCCCAGAGACTGAGGTAATTACTGGAGGAGTTTGCCTATCCTTATTAATATTGATCAAATATTACTGTGATCTGATCTCTGGGCTTATGATGAATTTGGAAGGTGGTTAACGAGCACAAAGAAGAACATGGCACTCGTTTCCCCCTGCAACAACCACGAGCAAATGTCCGTTTTCTTCATGTTGAGATTTTGACCGTAAAAAATAAAAAGAATGCAGTTATGTATGAGGTGAAACCATTAAAATACTTCAAGATTTTAGTGGTATGCCTTCCTCTTAGGGCCATTTTTCTCTGCTTTGCTTTTTCTTTTTTTTTTTTGCCCTAAGTCGAAAGAAGGCACAGAACACTCATGCTGTTTCAGTGCTGGAAAACAACAGTGGCGTCAAAGGGAATTCAAGGTTGCTTTTTCATTGACCTGATGATGATGTGCCGAGCTTTAAAATGGCCCTAAATAAGCTGATGTCCTCTAGGCAAGAGGGATACTCAAAACACGCCAATTCATCCGCCAACAATGCCACGGATGATCACAGAATGCTAAAAGATCCTCATTTTGAAGTGTAAATAAGGCAGGCTCCAAAGTGTTGCCAATAAGGGAACAATTTCTACACAGTGTATATGCTTAGAAAGCTTTTTTTTTTTTTTTGGCATCAAGTGTTACTTAAGTGGTGACCAAAGACACCATTTCACGCCCTGAAATATACATTGGGCATCACGGGGGGGGGTCAAAAGAATGTGCAAAACTCATTAGTGTTTTTTTCATTGAAATTCATATATCGAAATCCTCCAGCTATGAACTCATAAACAAAAGAGTGAGCGGGCTCTGGAGCCACCCATGTGGAAAGCATTGATTGCTGCTTTCTTGAAGCCTTCAGGAGTCTATTGGACACAAAACTTGAGGCCAATTGATTTTTCTGCATTAATTTCTCAATTAGGATCCGCAAAGAAGACCACGAGGGCTGCAACTAAAAAAACTCCAGTTGAGGGTGAAGCATGAAGCTTTGGGGCCTCATTGCTGTGTGTGTGTGTGTGTGTGTGTGTACATTATGTATCCATGCATCTGATCTACCTAACACAGAACCATCTGTAAGATTATGAGTGATTTTGGGATCAATTTTCAGGAAAAAGGAATACCTGAGAGGTAATCAATATCTGAACCAAGTGTGCCCTTAAACTTCATACACTGACATCCCTCCATCACAGTAAATATTAAAACAAAAGGCTGACCGACCAGTTGAGAGCAGCTGCGAGCGTACAGTGTGTGTCATACTGACAACAAAGAGCATTTCAACAAAGAGAGGAATTACAACACTAAATGTGGAGTTGGGTGTATTTTGTCGTTCTCGGTCTCTGCCTCTCCAAAATAACAAGTGTTGATTTATAATGTCTAGTGCTGCCTCCATTTACTTGACAGTGGATTCTGAAAAGTACATTTCTGACAAAGGTAGCATTTGTGAGGTTAACACTGGTTGCTGACGTCAAACTTTTCACAGCATTGTAGATTGTGAATTAATTGTACTCAACTGATTCTTTAACTTTGAGGCTCCGCGCAAAATTTTAATGTGCCTTTAAATCCGTGACCTGCAGGTTTGTTGCTTCTATCTTGACTATGAGTGGTGTATTTCATGGACGTCAGCCACAGGAAGACTAAGGAGGCACATGGGATTTACTCTATGCAACTTTCAGATGGGAATATTTAGCTTTTCATTTTACTGCATTTATTTAACTGCCTCTTTAACATCCATTTAAAAGGTTAAGTAATTTGTTACTTTGCAGTCTAAGTTTTTAATTTACAGTAGGATTTATAAGTTGATATAGTGTAAAATGCACTTACAATATCAGCAGCTAGAACATGAAAAGGCTGTTTTTACAGGTTAATGTATCAGTAATATCCAGCATAATAATAATAATAATAATAATAATAATAACAGTATAACACTATAATGTTTGTATAGTATTTTTTAATTTACCTTTGTACTTTTAATGAAGTAAGCTTTTGAGGACAGGGTTTTAACTTTGTAAAAAGTTTGATAGTATTTTTACATCCTGGTATTTATGCTTTTACTTTTAAGCAAAGAATCTGAAATACTTCTGTTATCATCTGGGCTGGATCGAATGAAATCTCTCCTCGATTTATTACTTCCTCTGCTGTGACTGACCTGTGACCTACTCCTATGACTGCTAAATCACACATAAAATAATTATGTAAAGTATGGGATTTATAAGGACATGACGTGTAAACAGACCTGCGATTATATACTAATGAATCAAACTAATGATATAATTGAATACACATCGCTTCCAGACCACACAATATCTTATTATATACGTGTCAAATACATGTACTGATGTTGATGCTGCTGATGGAAGAATATAAACAGTAGCCTATGCAGACTCTCAAATGTTTCCAATAATTTTCCAGTAGGTTTCCAATAACATTTAATCTGATTAGTTATCAAAGCGCAAATCTTTTTGACAATTTAAAAAAGTTTATATACATGTAGCAGCTTGATCAATAGATTTTAGTTCAGAGCTACAGTACATGCTGTTTGCCTCTTGTCTTTGTTAGGAGATAATGGGAGCAATATGTAAGTGCAGAGATATGAGCTTTTGCATCAACTATAACTTGCTCACAGCTTAACCTTGGAAGATGTTTAGCTTTCTTTTGACTCATTTTGTGCAAAGAAAAAAGACTGATGTCTCATTAATGGGCTCGTCTTCCATTCTGTTAATGAAAACATAGCCAAATGAACACGACGTTGCTCAGATTTATACTGACAGACGTCTCATTTGACTCAAGGTCACGTCTCCATTGTGCCGCTCGTTAAGTGTGTGTGCGTGTGGAGCGTTAAAGATGAAATTGTTTCTCTGTACTAAAGCTTTTCCAAGATTTACGGCATTGAAAGAAAAACAGCCGCCACTTTAAAACTCAGCAAATGAGCAGAAGTGTCAAGTTCAAAATGAAAAAAAAGTAGAGCTCAATCTTTTGCTGTTACTTCTTAGATTTCTCTCTGTGTGTTGAATGGTTACAACCTAAACTTGACTGAAATAAGGTTCCTTGAATTTCATGAAAACAACCATTGGACTCAAAAGATCACATTCAGGTGCAAGAACAAGACAGTATACTTGTCTTTTATCAACACAATATGATTTAATTCATTATAGAGAGCTGGATGAATGGCAATGAATGAAGGATAAGTCTCAGGTAAAGCTCAAAATGCAGACACATGCCAAGTTAGACACAAAACAGCCAAGGAATGCACATAGAAAAGTCACACAAATTCACACAAAGGCAACCTGCCTCCATCATGCACATAATGACTCTTCTTTCATGCCCCAAAAGGTCAACTTGCCCTTACTGTGAGTTTAATTAAGGCCTCATTGTAAGCGACACGAAGAAGACAGTGTTCGTTCCCACAGTAAGGCCTTCTGCTTCCTGTTTGAGGAAGCACCCTCTATGAGGTGCTCCCAGTCTCTTAACAAACAATCAGAAAGGGCTCTTCCCCATTAAAAGACTGAAGATGTGGAGGGTCCTGCATGGAAGACCATCTGAGAAAGGACGAGTTCCAATGTGCTCCTCTGACACAAAGCAGGGGTCAACAGGAAGCCACTTTGTCTTTGCCCACTTCATCTGCTTTTTGGACTTTGTCTTGGCATAGCTGATGGTACAAACACACAGAGGTCAGACACTAAATTTGCTCTGTGACTTTGGCTTCATTGGACCACTGGCTGAACACCAACTGAAAAAATTTATAACAAACTTGCAATCATAACTGAAGCACTGAGGTAAGAGCTTGAGTTCATCACTTCACCAGAAGCCGAGCTCTTACGAAGAACACCTGTGGGGTTTATCAGCCCACAAATCCTTTTTTGGTGTAATTACGCAGTCTGTCAGTGATAACATCAACCCTGTGCTCAGTTGCGTGTCCATGCACCACGATAACCAGACTTTGCATTGCATTGCATACAAACAGCAGGCCCAGTGACAAGCAGACACTATCTTCTCTTCCAATCAGGACATGAATCAGTGTATAAATATCTCCTTTGGCTACCTGACACCTGATGCATTCACTGTAAAGCCAGTGTGAAAAATGACTCAAACCACCAACCTGCTGGCGTGTATACCATTGACCTTTAAGTAACATTTACCAGCCAGCAGCGGCTTGGCTCGCCTCTCCCTGTGAGATGCTGCCGTGACCGACAGGTGAACAGTGTTTGTGTCTGTCTGCCGATCAGCAGCAGTCGAGTACATAGGTTACCTTGTCTCTCAGGTGGATTCCATGTTTTCAGAGTTCAGAACCTGCCTCAGACCTTGATTAATGACTATCGCATCCATTTCTGAAAAACGCTTTACTGTTTGTTCTGGAGGCGACGGGAGACAGCGCACGTAGCCGGCCTATTATGGTTCCCACGATGCTGTGTGGATGAGTTCTGGAGAAAATGCACTCCTGCTCAAGTCCAACACCTACAGTGATATGCAAAGCAGGGTGCCTACATTAATCAAGAGTGTCCAAGCTGTTCACAGGAAAACTCCTGATCACACTCCTGGGATTTTTCCTGAGGAGAAAAAATATGAAGTTGTGCATCCAGAGATGTGATATATTTTGATTACTTATTGATAAAGTTTTAACCCAGTGAAATACTTTTTGAGTTGTTTTTATATTAGTTGGAACGTATCAACAAGGGGCCATATTGATTTTAACGATTTTTTTTTTTTTTTTGCTATACTATATTTCCCCACTATCTCCTTTATATTTTTGTAGTGGAATATAAATGCACACATGAAATATATTTGTTTGCCATATTTCAGTGAGGTGTTTTTCAGTAATGTGCTCTGTCAAAACGAGTCACCTACACTTTATTGATTTTCAGTAAGCAGATATATTCAGTTTCTGTGCAGAGACTTCACTGATTCTAGTTTCTGTTTGTGAAAAATATATTACCCTCAACACTCTAGTCACAACACTTTTTTTTTTTTTTGCTTTTTAAAATAATTTCTAAAGGACTTGCGAATGCAATTCCTGCACACAATACTTGTATTTTCAAATGAATTGTCCTATTGTGTCAAATGATTAGAGCACCGAGGAGCAAGAGAGCAGAGAAGCTCCTCTTCTATCACAATAAGAGGGGAATACACACATATACAGTATATTCTGTACAATCATTCATTCCATTTTTAAGAAAGCAACTCTTTCCTCAACAATTTCTAGGGTTTGATGTGTAATGAATGGAACACCCAAACAGGTGTGAGTAATTAAAATATATCCAAACTGAAATTTTGTGCATAAAGAACAGTTACATGCTGAATTTAACAAGCACAGTAATAAGTACACTATGCAAGAAAACATCTAAAAAACCCCAAAACTGACACACAAGTGCGAGCACAGCCTAGATATTTGTTTTCTGATTGGCTTTTATGCTAATGAATAATATAAAGCATGAAACAGTCTTTTCATAATTGGGTAAATCAGACATCTATTTCTCCATCCTGTCCATTCCAGAAAGTGATGAGGACCATTAATATACATGTAATTATGGCTAACCACGGTATTATCCTGGTGAAAGAATTTGTATGAGCTGCACTGACAATAAATGCCAAAATGCTTAACAGCATCTCTCCCAACAATAGAGGAAATTGGCACTCATGTAAATGCAACTTAAGTCAAATGTTAAGTTTCTCATATTATTAGGTGAACAAACTTCATTACTGGAATAAATCAACTCACAGGTACAATAAAATAAGCATATTTTTGTAAGGAAAAAAGAGAAAATGCCAAGCAGCAATATGTTAATCAGCAATGAAATACCTTTTAGCTGGTATGGTTGGCAACATGGATGCATGATGGGTAATTAACCATTTCGGATGTGCACTGTGTGCTGCTGCTACTTTCTCCACTCAAGATGAAACAATGAAGGGTATTCTTAAAGTAACATGGTAGTTTGTGTGAGATTTTTTTTGTGTGCGTGTCTTTTTTGTTTTACGTTTTTTTTTAACCGACAGGGGATATTTAGTCGCATCAAAAGATGTTAAATCTGAATTGGAAAACACTCAGTGACGAAAACGAAATTTATAGATAAAAAAAAAAAGAACAAATTATTGTAAAACAATAGGCTAAAGATCTACAAATAATTTTTTTTCTGTGTAGCCTAGTGAAAAACTTTGTGGAGTAGACGATGCATATGTTCATTTGATTGTACGGCCTGTGTTTTCTTTATTTTTTCACTCGTAAACCACAAAACATATGTGCGTTGGGATTCAGAAGAATTATGAGATTACTGATTTAAACACTATCCCTTCTTTCTAAAAGCCCTACTCATTCTCCATATTCAAATAGTGTCTATTGACTATGGCTCAACTGTTTAATTAATCAACTCATGTGCCCAGAATCCTTTTTAACTAAAAAAGAATTCATCTTAAATATGTAAAAATCTTCCAAGACATCTACTAGAGTGTCATTTGTAAATATTTACAAATTGCAGAACAGAAATAATTGGTACATACGGTGAACATATTGTATATATTTCTACAGTATAGGTGTTTGAAGAGAAAAATAAATCGTTTTGGGCGGGCTGATTCGTTAGCAACATGTATACTGCAACAGCACACATGCATATAATATCCAGGAGCCACAAATGTGCTGAGCACCTACAGTAATTTGTTTTCAAAGTTGTGAGATGCATACAAAGCACAAGAATCACAGGAAATCAATCAGCCAGGTGACACTATCATGAAATATGAATGCAACCTTTGAATAATTTAAAGCATTTGTCTTATGCCTTTTCTATAGCTTATGGAGACAGAATTCTGGTTCGATCTGGCCCAATTTGTGGATCATCAACGTCCGTGACAGCTGTGGTGGCGAGCTGAGGTCTTGTGATCACACAGTGGTGACTTTGTCTGACTTCCTCCATGGTCTCTGACATGGGACCACATTGAGGAGGCAATCGCCAGTTGACACAACTAAACCACAACTGCACATGCAGTGGAGTTGAATGTGCAAAACGCACAAGAAAACAAATAAGACCAACAGAAGCCCTTGCATGATCCTACTCCCTCATTCAGAGCAGCAGCAGCAGCAAAGCCTATCATCATCTTATTAAAGGATGCTGTAGATTAGAATCACCAGGGCGGCATCAGAGGCAGGTGTCCCCACGGCAGGCATGATAACGCGCTGCCAGCCCCCTCTAAACTCTCAGGTGCCTGCTGAGGCAATCCGGGGAGAAGCCAGCTTGGAGCTTCTCTGCTTTGGTCTGGTCTGTATGGGCTCAGGTTTGGAGGGCCCCAAGCAGCGGGGTGCCTCTTCGTCCACCGGCTGCCTTAACACAGACACACTGGATGAGAACCAGAGACGGCGATCCCTCTCCCTTCCTCCCTGCTCCCCAACACTGCTGGCTGCAGCCCAGCCAGCTAACACAAACACTGCTTTCACTTCTCCCAGATAAAGCACATCAGTGATCATTGAGCGGAATAGTCTGCTTTCATGGTGTTGCCTGGTTTAGGTGCGTTGGTAGGCAGATTCACAACTCTTTGGTGCTGCACTGTGCACATATTTCTTCGTCACTGCTGTTTGACAACACTGCTGAGAGCTGATACAGAGGAATTAGTGTCATAATGTTTGTTTTCATGCGTCTAACAGCATGATGACATGAAACAATATTTTTTAATCAGCAATTCTCTGCCTTGTTTTGATCTTCCAGTTATTTATTTAGCTTGAAAGGACCCAGCCATGTTGCAACAGAGTGTAAGTGTCACCTGGATGTATGTTTCAACTCTGCTTCTCGCCGCGATATTTCAAATTCATTGTTGATTTTGTTATTGCTCCATCAAATATAGTAGAAACTGCATTTCCTGAGCAGATAAGGTTACTGAATTACTGCTGCTGCTGAGCTCATCATCGCCACGTACACACACAAACATACATAAATAAATAAATAAATAAATAAATAAACATTTTTAAACGCATGTACAATCCCCTTGTCCAGCTGGAGTAGGCAACAGCCCCCTCCCCATTGCTTTTATATACATTCCATTTAGACAATAACAGATTTTTTTCATTTTTTTATTATTTATTTACCTTTTTTTGTTATTTTGTGAACATCCCCAATTAACCTATTTCTACTGTTGTTATTTCTATTGTTAATTATTTTATACTTTTCTATTCTCCTTAGTTAATTTTTTTTTTTACAATCAATTGACAATTATGGTAAGAGGGTAAATTCAACATGTAAAAATATATTTTGTAGACAAGCATTGTAAGGAATATAGTAGAATTTAAATTTTATTAAAAATGTTTTTTTATAATCTGCAATCAAATACAAACAGCGTGACTGTGTTCTGTCTTTTAAAGGTTGAATAATAATAATAATAATAAAAAAGACAGAAGTGGAGCATCCAAATCTGCATCAGTTATTTGTGTCCAGTCTGTCTGATGCTGCTGCTGAGGGAGAGGAGGAAAAATAAAAACAGCCCAGCCTGTTCTGCCAGTGAGGAATTCAGGTTAGTCCCAGAGGACATCACACCTGTCAAGAAAGCAGGATGCAATAACGCCCTCCATCCCAAAAAATAGATCTGAGGAAACATTATCTAATAAAATGAAAAATAGATCTAAGGAACTGACAAAGCAGATAAAATAGGAAAACAAGCTTGGAGTAATGGTTTTTTATTCTGCTCTGATAGGCCTCTGGTATTTAGTAAGCAAAAAAAAAAAAAAAAAAAAGCAGACAAAAGTAGGTTATATAATGCATTGAGGATTTGTTATTAAATAAAAAATTATATATATATATATATATAACTTAATTTGTCTCTAGTGTGACAGTGTGGAGTCAAACTGGTAGGAAACAGCCTGAGGAAGTACCCTCTTTCCTTTTTTTTTTTTTTTTTTTTTTAACCCCCCCTCCTTTTTCACCAGGAGACCGCCCATATATGCGTTTAATCCACATTTGCAAGCAACTCCTATCTTCCTCCTATTTTACCATCACTGTCCTGCTCCCAAACTGCCTTTTTCCTCCTCACATGCTTTTCACTGCAGTCGTCCGCCGGCTTCCTTCTCCTGCCTCCCCCCCCCCAACCCTCTCTCTCTCTCTCTCTCTCCCCCTCTCTCCCCTTCCTCCTCCTCCTCCTCTCTGGTCTCTCTCTCTCTCTCTCTCTCTCTCTCTCTCTTTTTTTACCTCCTATTTATGAAAACGTCACTTCAAGTCCCTCCCTGTTTGAATCTCATTAGTTTCTTGTGTGTTTCTCCCTGTCAATAATCCTGAATCCAGACTCTCTCTATTTCCATCCCTCTCTATCTGTCAATCAGCGCCGCCTTTGAACTGAAAACCACTCCGACCAACTTCAACTCACTCAATCCGAGCGGCTCGGCTCCTTCTCCGGCTTCCTTTTTCTGCCAAGATTCCCTTCTTTTTTAGTTTTTCTACCAACCCGCCAGAGCTTTTTTGGAAAACGCCAGTGCAAAGAGACCCCCCCTCCCTTAAAAAAAAAACAAAACAACAACAAAAAAAAAAACAACAACCCAAAAACAAAAACAAAACTTAAACTCGGACTTTCTAGATCACACGAGATCAAGGGGGTTTAAAACTTTGATTTTTTTTTTTTTTTGCCCCCCCACCCCCTCCCTCCTTTAGAGAGAGAGAAAAAAAAATTAAAACAATTTTTGCTCGGGAAAAATGCCGCAGCTCAACGGCGGTGGAGGGGACGATCTGGGCGCAAACGATGAAATGATCGCCTTCAAAGACGAAGGGGAGCAGGAAGAGAAAATTTCGGAGAACTCCTCGGCAGAAAGGGATTTAGCAGATGTCAAATCTTCTCTCGTAAACGAGTCGGAAACGAATCAAAACAGCTCGTCGGATTCAGAGGTAAGTTGCAAGACTGAGAGGGGAAAAAAAAACCCCAACAACAACAAAAAAGAAAAAAGCAGCACGGATCGATCGGTCCCCGGTTTGTTTTAAGTTGTTTTAGAGGCCTAGGTTTGTTTCTCTGTAACGCTGATAGACTTTTAAAGAAAGTTAACTATCACCCTCATCGCCCCCGTTGTGTTAACTTTAACGCAATCCCTGTGTTTCATTGCATTTCAAGGCGGAAAGACGGCCTCCGCCTAGATCTGAAACTTTCAGAGACAAAACAAGAGAAAGTTTAGAGGAGGGTGAGTTTCTGCTTTATTCTTCCACTCTTGCTTTTATTTTATTTTTTTTGCACAATGACATTGTAAGTGCCTTACGGAGGGGATACCCCCCCCTCCTCCAGCTTTATTCCTCAAATGATTTTTTTTTTTTTTTTACTAGAGTTAAAAAGTCTCCGAGGCCACTTTATAAAAAAAGTTTTCTCCCTGTTTCCCCCCCCCGCCATGTTAGCTGCGAAAAGGCAAGATGGAGGGCTGTTCAAGAGCCCACCGTACCCGGGCTATCCATTTATAATGATCCCCGATCTCACAAGCCCCTACCTTCCCAATGGATCACTTTCTCCAACAGCACGCACAGTAAGTTCATTTATTTACAACCGTATGTACACACACACACACACACACACACACACACGCAGACACACACACTCTGACGGACACGGGCAGCGTTGTCACCCAGAGGTGCAGCCGGTAAAGACGTGGAGCCAACTTTTGCAACTCCTCATGAAGTGTACAGTACAATGGCATGCATGTCCGCCTGCAGCTCCCAGCCTGTGTGTGTGTGTATATAGTGTGTGTGTGTGTGTGTGTCATGGGCAGCTGCTAGCATGCTAACAGTGCTAAGCGCTAGGTCTAGTAGAAATGAAAAGGGTCATAATGTTTTTTATGGCAGGTCGTGTGCACATGACATTTCTACTGGGATGCTCTCTGGATTCCTGCAATAGACACTTGAAATGAAATGCATGATCGAGGTTAAGTTTATTGTTGTTGTTATAATAATAATACTATTTCGAATAAAAATAATAATAATGATTATAATATTATTATTATTATGCAGGGCCTCCTGAATTCCTGGCTACAAGTGCTTTCCTTTAATCCACTGAATAATGCAGTGGGCTGGTGTTAGCACAGCCTCATCAAAAATGCCCTTTTTTCTAACACAAACTGCATGAGCACTCAGACCTTTCCACAAGGATCTCTGACACACTGTAAGCAGTGTAAAGCAATGTAAAACCACACAAATAAAATCAATATGCAAATGTGCGCCTCAAAGTGTTTTGCATGTGTCAAATCTTGTGAAGACATTGTGTGAAAGGTGCATGCATTAAAATTTGACGCCTCCCCCCTTCATCCCTTAAAAACATTAGACAATATTTTATTTTTCTTTGATTGATATATATTTATATATTTTTACATTTATTAAATAGAAACACTGTGTTCTGCTTTGCATGTGCACCACCTTTTCTTCTAATGTGGAATCTATTGCCCTAAAAATAAATAAATAAATAAATAAAAAACAGAAAAGGAAAAAGAAAAAGCTTGTGCCATGCAAACCCATATTTATAAATAAATTCATGTTATTTATTTAGACACAATCAGCCATGCTATAATTATGCACACTTACTCATTTGCTCAGCACCTCACTAGTCCCACTGGGCAATGCAGTCCTTAAGCGGCATAATTTTTTCAACCATGGGTGTTTTTTTGCCCCCCTATTTTAAACGGTTGTAATTACAAGTCTGCGCTTTAGGACCTGTCATCTCATTTTACAAGGTTAAGGCAAAGACCAGGCATTAGGAAATATGACCCCCTCCACCCCCCCTTAGCACACCACCTCAGCTCTTCATAACGAAACTGATATTTGTTTTCTCAATTTCTGTGTGCTCTGTGCACACCTTGAAAATAAATGCACATCTGACACATAATGCCTTCTTTTGTGTTTGTGCTCGAGTTCAACATGATCACCCACGGTTTCACATGAAAAATATTTTTTTGCTGCTTACACAGCCCCATGTATCTATGTGTGTGTGTGTGTGCGTGCGTGTGCGCGTGCAGGTGTGTGTTTTATAGTTAAAAAGATTTTATCAGTCTCGGCATATGCACATCTGAGAACATTCTGCCATTCTTTCCCCATTTACTCAGCCAGCTTCGTTAACGCTTCCAGCTGGTATGTGTGGAATTAGTCACTCATTATTCTCATCATTACTGACACAAGCAGATATTCACAACACAACAACACATGATTTGAACTGAAGTAAACCGTTGTTTCAGTGGTAAAGGTTTAGGATAGCCTTGTGGCTATCACAGCGCTCTATCCTGTATGAATCTGTGGAGCGCTCAGTTCACTGTGCTTATGCAGCAGTTAGGATAGCAGTAAATTGTGTAGTATGAGCTGGAGGATGCTGCGGCGGGACAGTGTTGACCTTTGCTCTCTTAATTCCAACCTTGAAATATTATTGTCAAATATATTTCAGGACTGGAATGATCTTTTTTTGGTTTTTTTTAAATACATGTTCCCTGATTTGTTACCTGTTGTTATGCTTGCTCTCAATGCCACTTCTGTCTTTTCGAGCATTGCAAATGTAATATATGTCAAAGCGACTGCTGACTATTGAAGAGGTACTTCATTAGCAGTAAAGTATACAAGATTTGTTAGAGGTGAATCCACAGAACACCTGAACAGTGAGTAGGTTGTATTGGGTTTGCAGCGGTCTTCTCACTGTACAGCCTCGGCCCCCACTGTCTGGAGCGCCCTGTGTGTCCAGCCATTAGAGCTTTGAAGTCAGCGGTTGCTGTAATATAAATGTATTAGACTTAAAGCTGGTATAAATAATTCACCTGGACATTGATTAGCTGTCTTGCTCCCTAACATGTCATGAGAGGCACTGAATATGACTGCGAGTATTATTGGAATGAGACTTTCTCTGTCTTGTCAAGAAAGGCTTTGATTTTCACTTCATTTTTCTCCTCCTGCTCCTCTTGGTCTGGACGATGCTGTGATATTATTTTCATGACGTGGACGTCAACATCTAGACATTTTACGAGGAATTTTTTTTTTTGCATTTAAAATAAATGATTTATTATTTTTATTTTTCTGTTGCAAAATTATCAGGCATTTTTCAGAGAAAAATTCTGATCAATTTTGATTTTATTTTAGTCCTTTGGTACTGATCCTGGTCTATTTGGGCATATTACCTTCTTTCAGTGATTTCTGGTTTTGCATTACTTAAGGGGGAAAAGAATCCTGTGTGTGGCAGTTACCATAATTTGTCTAACCTCTGGGAGCCATAACCTGTGAGAATTTGTTTTTCCTACCACCTCAGTCCAAGGAGGCTCACAATTTAGTAGCATTTAACAATTTGACATGACACTGTGCCCAGGCTTTAAAAGCCCTCTTGCCCTTGTCTCCTCCTCTCCTCTCGCTGCTGTCTCCCTCCTCCCTAAACCTCTGACAAAGGCCTGCTGGATCACTGGGTGCAGGTTGAATTGGGGAAGTGGCCTGGCCAGTTCACCCTGGTTTTCTGTCTCCTTTCACTCCCCCACCCACCCCACCCCCCCACCCCCCGTCATTCCCTTTGCTCTCTCTCTACTTGTCTTCCTCTCTCTGCCTACCTTTTGTTTCCTGCCGATGCTAACATGGGGCTTGTGGAAAAAAGGCGATGGGTTAACTCCGGTGCTGTGGGCTAACATCACACCTCAACAGGTCTGGAGACGCAGAGGCTGAGGGAGGGAGTACGGGATCTGGGCGGCCAGCTCTCCTGCATCGGGGCTGCAGGGCCGTAAATCCACTGGCTTTATTTACTGCTTCTCGGACTTATGAATGTTAAGATATTTGACGCCACCCCTGGCCCCATAATTCTCCAGGCCTGGAGACTTTTGGCGAAGGTTTTGAGTTTCGATGTATAATTACAAGTAGTTTAACAAAGAATAAGAAAGTGTGTGTGTGTGTGTGTGTGTGTGTGGATTGGGGGGGTGGGCAAAAGGAGGGGAAGGCAGTGGTGGGGTGAAAATGCAACACCAAGCATCCACTGCTGTGTTTAGAGTGAATTAAGATTCTCTCAGAACCTGTGACGATTCTACTACAAGACGGTGTAAAGGCTTTGTGTGGTTGAAACAATAGCTTTTCTTCCTTTTTTTCCCTCTTTGTCTTTGTCGTGCTGTCATGCTTGGATTGCTCACGTTGCTTCAGAGTCACCTTTAAAAAAAAAAAAAAAAAAATCCACTTTCACACAGACTGACTCTTTCCTTTATCATTTTTATTTTAGGAAGAAATAATAGGGGGATTTTCTGGTCAGATTATTGTAATAAACATGCACAAATGAATGCAACACTACTTCCTTTGTGCTCACGTGCACACATTGCTGGGGCCTTATCTGTTACAACTGACACAGACAGAGACAGTATCTTTGCAAACATGGCAGCAACATAAGCATGACAATGGTATATCATATGGATTATGTGTGTTCGACTGGTGTAAATGGATTTCTGGCTGTGACAAGAGGAAAGATAGTTTAATACGGATTTAAGGGATCGGGCCTACACCTTATCAAATTGGCTTTACATGTTAATAGGGCCTAATTGGTGTCCGTGGGGGGTTTGGTGGCACGACGCGGCTGCATTTTGTGCCTCCAGCCGCAAAATGCACTCTGAATTTAGTTTGAAGGTTGTGCTCCTTTTGTCTTGCAAATCACTTTTGTTTACAAAGTATGGCGGAAGCGGCTCCTACTCTCTCTCTCTCTCCCTCCCTCCCACTACTTCTTTTTGTGCTCTCTCTCTTCCTCTCTCCGCTGTTTCTCTCATCCCATGCTAGGAGAGGGGAAAGAAAGGGTCCTTATTTTTCTTCAACTCAATAAACAGTCATAAAAAGAACAATCTGCTTTGGATTTGAGGAGTTAAGTTTGAGAGGGAGGTGGGGTTGCGGGGCTGGGAAGCAAAGTTTGGCACCATTAAACTAAAATTGAGGCCTGCTAGACATTAGCGGTGCACAGCACATTCTCGGAGCTTAATTAGTCCGAACTGTAATTGTTCATGGTCTGCCAATAGGAGTAATGCTCAGGAAAAGTGGAGTTGCACTAAATCGGCCCAGGGTTTTTAAAACAATAAATCACTCGCATATTTGTGCCGTGATTCAGATGGAGGCTCGACCTCTCCCATCTCGACATGTGGTAAATTGTAAAGTCAATGAATCGCAGATGTAGGGGTGTGTGTGTGTGTGTGTGTGTGTGTGTGTGTGTGTGTGTATGGGGGACTCAGAAAGAGAGGGGAGAGGGGAGAGTACAGTAAGGTTTTGTTGGTGCTTGGTGAATGAATGGAAAAGATTTCTGCAGTAAATATTTACCGAGGAGATAAATATATGTTTTTTTTCCCCTCTTAGCTAGCAGGGATTAATTGTCAGATGCTGATGATGTTGATTTGGCAGGCCCAGCTTTGTGAGAGAATAATTGATCAGTCATGAACCAGGCAAAAAAAACCCAACAACAACAAAAAAGCAAGAAAAACAAACAAACAAAAAAAAAAAGAACAGTTTTGTGGATGGGATTCTAATCAGATTTTTAACTAGTGCAAAGGGAGCAGTGGTTCCCTGGTGGCAGTGTAAGTAGGGTTTGGGTGTAGCTAACATTCAGCTGCAGTCAAGTCTGGTTTGGGGCTGAACCTTTTTTTTTATTATTAAATCATTGACTTAATTGTTTTTAATGTAATAACAGCTAATCTGATGCCTAATTTTGACTTCAATGTAACAGATTACGCCTGTTACTCATTAAGTCGCAGCACAGTCTGAATCACCCCCCCAACTCCCATTTTTGTAAAACAAATTATTCTCGGAATGGATTCATCCATTTCTGCCTCCTGCATCTTTCCCAGTTTCTGTCAGTGAGCCACCACACTCTGCTTTTCTGTGTCTGAGCAAAGAAAAAAAAAAAAAAAAAGGGCATTAGTTTAGCAGCTGTGTACTGGTGCCCCCCCTCCAGCCCTCAGTGTAACCCCCATCCTCTCCCAGCCGTAGACCCTCCCCACCCCATCCTCACAAACCACCCACCCCACCTCGCTCCCTCTTTCTCACATGCATGTCTATAGAGCTCAACACAAAGATAGTACTGTACATCTGGAATGCAACTTTTGTCATCTGTTAAATATAGGCTAGCTGTGCTCCTGGCCCACAGGGGTTGGGGCTCCCTGCAAACATGGAAATTAAATTATTCTACATGTGTGTGCGCATGCATGTAGCCACCAGTTAAATTTGTATCTCTGCGTAGCGTCTTGCTTTATCTTTATTTACTGTTTTTTCCTCTGTAGGCGATAAATCTTGAACTCCCTGGAATTGTTGGCAAGTTTATATTTAATTTCAAAAGCAGTAAAAAACATAAAAATAAAAATAAAAAATTGCGCAGAACCAGATATTTATTGACATGGTTTTTGGCCGTTTTCTGATTCTGTTCCTTATTTTCTAACAAACAGTCACAATTTGTGAGCATTTTAATTGGAATGCACACTAAACCTCCTGACAGTGCTTTGAATATACATTTCCCATTCTGAATTAAAAATTTTTTTAGGAACAGCACATAGGTCATCTGTTCTTCCCTGTTAACTCCATATAGTACAAAGCACATGTTGACACTGTGGGTTTGTAGAATATCGAGCTTCCTTTGCAACCGATAGACTGAACGTACATTTTATTTTCAAGAGTCTGTGAACATGGCGATAATTGGAATTT
Source organism: Remorina albescens (assembly GCA_034769265.1). NCBI lineage: Eukaryota > Metazoa > Chordata > Actinopteri > Carangiformes > Echeneidae > Remorina > Remorina albescens. Next base: position 7,136,117 of record CM068480.1, read on the forward strand.
CTGGAGATTTGAGTTTTTCATGGCTGTGTGACTTTGCTGTGTCCACATTAAAAGTTATGGTTGAAATGACTATTGATCGTATTTCTGGATATGAAGCTGATGGGTAGGGTTCAGATTAGATATCTGTATTTTTTTATTATGTCATAGATAAAACCAACAAAAAAAAACCCAGAGAACTAATTGGATTTTTACTAAGACAGGTAAAGTTTTGAAGAATAATAAAAAATGCTGAGCTGTTGTAAATATGACTCACTCAATTTTTGCTTGAGGAGAAAAAATCCACAATATGTTATCTAAAGAATAGTTTCAGCTCAGATGTCACTCCAGGTATGTGATTGTTTTTTTTTTTCTTCTTCTTCCTCTTCTCCTTCTCTGAATGTGCATATTTCTGTAAGTTCATTCATAATGGGACCAGAGTGGTTCCAGTAGCAAAACAAGTTCACCAGTAGCCGAGTGGGAGGGAAAGCACAGGGAGTGAGGGGGCAGAGAAAAGCGGGAAATGTGTGTTAGGACTCTGCGTATGTGAGTGAGTGAGTGAGTGGAGGGGGGACGGAGAGGCGACAGTGGGTGAAGTGGGGGGCGGGGGTGGCGGCACAAAAGCCTTCTGAATAGAGCGCATAATTGCTGTTAATACCAGGGCAATGAGAGCAGCGACAGTTCCTGGTTATATGTCCAAACAATAGTGCCCCTAGGCTTCACATTTATCCTCCCGTTAAAAAACAAAACAAAACTGCATGAGCAGAAATGAATACAGATTGGAGCAGGCAAGTTTCGGTTTTTAGCCACATATGTTCATATGTGTGGTTTTTACTGCTGAGGCAATCTGCCCCCCCACCCCCATCCCCTTCCTTCCTACCCACCCCTTCGTGTTGCTCTCCATGCTTCCCACCCTTGTCGTCATCAAGAAAAATTTGCCTTAAAAGCTCTGGGTGAGAGGCCTGCTGGAGGAATTCTAGTGGTGCCGGCCTTCTGTTTGGATTGTGGAGTGTGTTTGGGAAGGGTCAAAGTGCACCAGTGCTGACATGCTTTTCGTTGAGAAAGGAGCTTCCCCTCTCACCCCCTTTTTTTTGTTTTTTTTACAAGAACTGATAGGGAGTGCTTGAGTCTCCATTGGAGTTTTTTTCCAGCTTGTGTGTGAGTGTGTGTGTGCAGGGAGGAGGTGCCACACTGCCATCACAGCTCTTAATGATCATGTCGGGCTAGATAATGACTAGCCATGCCAGTGTGCAGTGAACACCTGTGGTACACCAGCCTTTTATGGATGTGGTAGAATGCTCTGGAACGCGCAACAGAGGTAGACTCCCATTCATTCTAATATGTTTTTTAAATATTTTTCCCCCTTTTTACCTCCGATACCTGAATATTCCCCTAGTAGCAGTAAAAAAAAAAATACAGGGATATCCTTCATCAGCTAATTTAATTTCAACCTTAAAATGAAAACCAGATGCGTCTTATTACCTGGGTGTTGTGAGCTGTAGCATTTTGATCTGTATGACAACGTAAATAATGTGAAACTCAATGCAGGATCCAACTTTGCTCAGCTACATCCAGTGAATTATGCAGATGGTGTTTTTCAGCAAGTCTTGTTTTGTTACTTGGTTTCTATCTCCAGTCTTAATATAGTCAAGGGAAAATCTGCATGCAGATAATCTGTTCAAAATGGCTCAGATGGGAGGAGGCACTTTGTGTGTGCTAAACACATAATGGAGGAGTTTAAGGTGATAAAACTGCAGTCGATGTATTTTTAATCTTCTAATTAAACTTTTAATTGTAGGAGTATAATCTCCAAGGAGTGTGTTGTGATTATGTGTGTGTTTGGGAAGCGGAGCGTGTCCACTAATGAGGTGATCGTCTGCTTGTTTGTCGTTAAAGGTGCTGGATTCATAGTTGCCTGCAAAAGGTGAGGGAGTTTTTAAAGTGCAAGCAGAAATACATTCATCTGCTAATCTGCGGATTATGGCAGGATTTGGGTGGGAGAAAAAAAAATGCTGGCGAGATTACTCAGAAATGCACAAGGCTAATAAAATGTAACCCCTTTATCCTGACTTGCAGCGTGGAACAGCGTCAGATTCTTTTTCTTTTTTTTCTTTTCTTTTTTTTTTTCCAAATTGATGAACCAATTCCAGTGGAAGACAGATTAAGACTAAATTCCCGTGTTAGCTCTTTAGCCAGCTGTTAGAAACCTATTTACACACAATAATAATACGCCTCTTGTAAGGAGGCAGCTGTCAACTTGTGTACAGCACTAGATAACATTTCATGTGAACAGCTTGTCACATCCACACATGGCCTCTGCCTAACATGTGAGCACTGAATGGCATACTATTGTGCAGGTAATGGTGTATGGAGTGTTTATTTTGCTCCAAAATGCTGCATTAAGCAATACATTTTGTTGTGGAAATTCAAATAGATTGCAATGTAAATTTTATTTTCAGTCTCCCATCCTTTCATTCAAACTTTTTGGACTACACGCTTTATATTTTAAATGCATTACATTTGAGGTTGCCTTTCAAATCTCATTTGTTTTTCACCTCCCAACTCCATTATTAACTGCACTCACAATGCACAGCAATGACAAGACAAAAGAAATTTATGAACATAGTTCTTGCATGTTTTCTGATTTAAAAACACCCCCAGAATTACATATTCATTCCACTCCAGTGAGAGGCCGTTGTGTCAGCAGTGTTCGGGGTCAATTCCAAAAGTGAACAAATTGACTCGGGGCACTGAGTGAATTGTCAATTGCCTTCCTCCCTGGAGAGGTCAGAGTGAATGGAGTGTCTTGTTTAAACAACCGTCCTGACGTGAGATGAGTGGCCTTCTCTATTAAGCCAGAAGAAACGGGGTGATGGACAGAGAGACAGGTCGACAGAGGAACCAAATGAACTGGCTGACCAACAGATATGCCAGAGGGAACATGGCATTGTCGAAGCGGAGAACAATGCAGTCTAGCCACCCTGAAATTACTGTTTGATTGACATAATGGCCTGCAGTTCACTGTCATTGGCAGTGGCGTCCATGCTGAAGCACTGACACCAGGAGAAAGTCATTATTGCTGTAGTCTTCTTATAGTAAAAAAAAAGCCCTGACTGAAGGCTGATGCAGTGGATCCCTGTACTAAATATTAAATTTAGATTAGTGCTGCCAGTGTTTCTGCTCTTGAGTTTATTTGCTTGGGTGTGGGAATGCTCTTAGGATGATCATACCACATCCTGGTTTTTCTAATGATGGGTCTTGACCCAGAACGGTTACCCTGTGGCAGTCTCTTCCTAAAACTATGAGTTAGAGATTGAATTTCTTTATTTAGTTTGGAGGCTGTTTAAGTGGAGCAAACTGTCAAAGTCCAAAATTAACACTCAAAAAGTTTGTCTCTGGTTGATAAACTAGCAATGAGTGAAGGCAATATTTAAATGTCTTGTTTTTATATATATATTTGGAATTCTATGACTGTATACGCTGACATCTGACATTGTCATTTGTGTTTACTACCCTGTGGCATGAAAGCCAAAGGTTTCAGTTATTACCTAAGAATCTGAAACTTGTTTAGTCATAATGAAAGTTCAGGTAACAGACTGGCATCACTAAGCAAGGGTGGCCTTTGTGTCATGGGATGCATGTCACTGTGCCCTTTAGAACCAGGAGGCTTCTTATCTCCTCTTTAGTGCCTTTTGTTGCTTTATGGGCTGCCACACTTTGCATATTTCAAATATCAATAAAGATAAATTTCCAGGCTCCTCATTACAGGTGGCGTCAAGTGGTTGAGACTGCATGTTGTATCATGCAGTAATGTGATGATTCAAGCTAATCTCTATTTTGTGGAAGTTAAGCATGGATTCTGAGAGTCAGCATTTATGTAACTAGACTAGAGCTCTGGGCTCTGGAGCATTTTTAGTAGATTAGTGCAGTTTTGCATGTCTATAAAAGCCCTTTGTCTGGTGTGGATGACCCTTGCTGTTGTGGCCTGTATCTGTCTCTGCTCAGGCAGCCAGGCAGGCCTGCAGTGAGGATGCAGCAGCTGGCTGGGGCCCAGGCACAGGAATGCTGTGTGTGCTGTTTAAACAGTGGCTTGTCTCAGTGCAAGCCTGGAGGAGCGGAGGGAAGGAAGTTGCTGCATGTTTACATAGCTGAATTGTCCTCTGGGCCCCCCCAGTGTCTAATGCACTTCTGTTCAAACATTCACAAGTGTGGAGATGACCCCCACTGATGCCCGTGTTCACAGCTCTGCCTTCACCCGGCCTCTGCTCTCTGTCTCAATGTGTGTGTGAGCAATGAAGACTTGTAGCCACTACTTTCTTCCCTACTGTGGGTGTTTGCTGCTTTAACCTGCAGGCTTGGATGATAGATAAAAAGTATTACAAAGCTCAATTTATCACACTGAGGGAAGGGCGTGAGATATGGAGACAGATGAAGAGATAAAGCGCACCTCATTGCTCTAACCAAGGTCCAGTCCCACAAGAAGCCAGACATTGACGTACGGTGGAGTCGTCAAACTAATTGTTGTTTGAATTACCTGTTATGATTCAATGACAAATCTCTCACACTCTTGCCACCAGAGCGGAAAACGTATCCGGGGATTGGCATGATCTTTGTAAGTGTGTAAACCTGGCTTCAACAAGATGGATAAATGCAATTATTGGGCAGACCTGGAGAGGAGAAAATCCATTTAAAGCCCGTAAAGCTAAGCAGGGGCCGTGGTTAATTCATTTGGCCAATTTACGGGTGATGTACGAGTGTCAGGGCACATTAGTCAGGCGTGGGGGAGGTGAGTGTGTGTTGGCTCAGTGGGCTGGGTGTATGTTTATTTTGGAGCAGTCATGGGGAGGGGGGCCTACATGTGAAGATGCTCTTTGGCTATGAGCAGTCTCCTTGAGTCCTGATGCCTACCTTCTCTTTGCTCCCCACACCCCTTCCCATCCTGTCTCTGTGGACAAAACAAACGGAGCCTGAACGTGGAAATGACAAAAAGATGCACTGAATGCACTGAGGGGCAGAGAAGCGGGATTGCTTTGCACATGAAGTGGGGAAAACGTTGCTGTGGTCCGCTGGGCGGCAGAGCAAGTACCATCATTGTGTTACATACTGAGAGCTCAACCTGGTCCTGTTGGTGGCCCCACATCCTGCGAGTTAAATGACTTCCCTTTTTTTAAGCAGCTGTTGTGGCCATGCTGTGACCAGTCAATTCCATGAAAGAGCGGACCTAATATCTGGTTCTTGTGTCAGTCTGTCAAGAGGTGTATTTGCAAACATTTTAATTTTTAAATTATACGTGAGCGAAAGATAATAAGAATAAACTGAATAAGAACAATCTGAATTAGATTCTTATAATTAATCTCCGTAGGATTTAATGTTAATGGATTTAGAATTCATTGTGAACCAGATTGACTTCGTAGTCTTTGTAACCACAGGGGGTTTCAAATTGACTTATAATTACTGTAGTTTACTGTGGCTAAGTGTGGCTGTCAGCACAATGCACAGCTCACTGGAGAAAGGTTTCCTTTTGGCCTGAGCAGCGTTTGCCCTGTTACTTTTTACTTTGCTACCATTAAAGCACTTCAGTTTCTCAGTGCTTTGAATGGCTTTCGTCTGCTTCTTTTTATTTTGTGTGGAACGATTTGTGTTTGTCAAATCTTGAAAGGCACTGACATTAGATGGCTTCGCTCTGCTTAGTCTGTTACACAGCCATTGTCTCACTGGGACAAAACGGTTACACAATCTGAGCGGTATGCAAAAACAGTGGTTAGAGCATAGCCGGGCTGGTGAGAGGCGTTGAGGGAAGCTTTGGTTTACAGCTAGAAGCCACAGCCTGAATCAGGGCAGGGCTTGCTATCAGACGGAGAGACATGAGAGGCTAAGACCTCTCTCACTATGATGCCGGAGCTTTTTAAGTGGTTGGATCATACTTAAGTGCCTCTTGGTTCAGTAGATTTGGATTGCTGGTGTGCATGCCTGTTTGCAGCCCATGTCAGAGACAGTGTGTGTTAGCATTTGTCACCTGACTGTGAGGATGCCGGCCTCAAGAAACCAGAGTCAGTGTGAATGCCGAGGCTTGTCTAAGACAGGTGCCAGCCCTGCCGCCCATGCCTGCCATACAGCAGCTGGGGGAGAGAGTGCAAGACCACGGTCAAGTGTGGGCCATTGGGAGAAAGCATCAGCTAGAGTTCCTTGCTGGTGGGGGTTCAAATGAGCAGGCATCTGTGGCACAGGACTCAAACACACATTGTATGGGCCTGTGCATGCATCGTCTGCAGCCATTGGGTATAACACACATATCGTCTGTGCCTTTGTCTTTGCACTTCTATAAGCAGAGCTGATGATGCGCTCTGAAATAAACTTTAACGTGACGTTCCTTAAGCACTGCTGCACATTTTTTGACTGTGATCAAAGGCAGCAAACACGAACACAGACTCAGTTTTAACCCTGAATTTAAATAAATAAACAGCTTAAAAGATTTTGTTACAATCATTCAGCCGATGTGGTAGTTTTGTGTTTTGTGGCTGCACTGGGAAGAAAATGGAATCATACTGAGCGTCAAATCGCTAAAAGTAATGTTTTGAAACCTGAAGAGACAGGTGACAAATTTGGACCTATACTAGGGTTACATCAATGCAGACGTGACATGGAACATGTGCTAGTGTACACCAGCAACCACAAGTGGCATGTAATAGCTTTAAGTGTTGCCTCGTTTTGAAAAGGAAAATCAATGAAATTCTTTGTAAAGGTTTGATTCAGTTTTGGTTTGCCCTTGGCATGGTTATCAAACTCAGTTGTGTCTAGTAGAGTTTCATTTTAATTAGAAAGTAAATAGTATAAAAACCCAGGCAAACTGGAAACATGTGAAAATCCCACTTCAGACCTCCTCTGTTAGTGTTTTATGTCGCTGACTTCCTACATCACTGTGAACATTGTGGTTTTAAACAGCAGTGCAGACTTTCTTTCGAGCAGTGCAATGGCAAAACTGGAAAGTTCAACAGGAAACCTCCCCCGTCCTCTCAGGATAGTGGAGTTGAAGATGTGCCTGGGAGCGATTACGAAAAGTCCTCTGAGCCTTCTGGGGGAAGTTCCATGGAGCCTTTCTTCTCATTTTCTACACTTGCCTTTGGGATCACTTTGGAGTCCTGCAATCTGAAAATCCTGCACTTTAAATTTGTAGATCTATTCGTCATCAGCGTCTGATTCCGCCTGCTCACTTCTTCCCAGATGCTTGCCCACCCTCATGGGAGAACAACTGCTGGCTGCCGTCTATAGGCCACTGGAATTCCTCACCCTGACTCTGGAAAAAAAAAAAGGATGGAAGTTTTCTATATGCGCCCACATATCATTTTACACCAGCAGACAAGCCTCTCAACACAACTGTTCCCAGTTAGTGGCGAGCTGCCAGTCTTATTACGGTCACTAGTGGGAGAAATGTGTCTCACTGCCATGGCGGCTAGTTTCACACTGCATAGCTTGGCTCCAAAAGCCGTTGAACTAACCAGTTAATCTTCTTCCTCTTATGCTTAGGTAAATATAGAAGCAAACATTGGCTTAAGCTGTACATTAGGTAGTCAAATTCTGTTTTACATGGCATTCTGACAAGTTGTGGTTTGATATTACACCTACTGGTGCAAGAAGAAATTATGGAAGAGAGACGCCAAGTTACTTCAACAGGCAGGCAATATCCTGCAGACTTTATAGTCACGCAGGCCAAAGCATAACTTTCTTGGGGGGAAGGCGGTTTGGTAGTTTAGTTAACATGAGTGGTAGAGCTCACATCTTCAGAAGTGATCTCACTCAAATCATTGCATGCCTGACATTAATGAGGCCAGTCAGCACAGTTAATTTGCTGTTATTTAGCTCTGTGGTTGTGTTAAATCATAAACAGCCTTCGCAAACAAGTGATGAGTAAATAGCAAAACTCAGCCCTGAGCTTGAAGAGAATCTTGTTCCTTGGCTGATGAGCTGGACTGTTGGCGTTCCCTTGGCTAGAGACTGAGATGCTGTGGTTGGAGACGCTGGGAAAGTCAACCTCTAATTGTTCACAGAAGCCATTGGCAGGAGGAGCTGAGAAATGATGAGTGAGGCATCAACAGGGGATGATGCCGAGATGAGACCGCTCACACTTGCTGTTTGGGGTTTTTCAGGAGAGAAGTTGAGCCCACTGGGATGCTCCCAAATGATAAACTGTTTGTCCTAAAAAGCAAAAAAACCTCAATAAAATCCAACTCTTTTTCCTTGGCTTACTTTTAAGAGACAGACACTTTCTTCACGTTTTAAATTGGCCTTGTCATGCGGTTTCCTCAACTGGGCTGCCGGGAGCCGACTGTTTCCACACAGGCCAATGTTCTGTACCAGTTTTGGTTTTGAGAAAAATAAGGGTCTGTTTTTTCTGGCAGTGATCGCCACGCTATTAAACTTCGAATTTTTCCCAAAAGCTAACAGAGTCATGTGCTTGTATTCTTCACGCCTTTTTGATCTCTGTCACAGTTGCTTGGCGAGAGGCACATCTGCCCCCGTGTCCTAACGCTGCCATGACCCAATAATCCCCCCCGCCCACCACCCCAACACTTACACACACACACACACACACACACACACACACACTTGTAGCACAAATCCAGTTTTGTGGTGTTTTTCTGTGTACCACAATTTAGCAAATAACATCAGTAATGATTCAATTGGGCATAAAGTAATTGAGAGGCGGCCTGCCTGCCATCTGTCTGGTGAGATTACTACTTTCTGTGTAATTAAACGTGTGACCTTGTGGCCGCGGAGGGAGGTGCCAGTGAGCAGCCGCCACCAAAGAGCCAGGCCGTCTTATTTGAAGTCAGGGGAGGCTAGCTGGGAAGGGGGGAGAGTTGTTGTGTGGTTTTAACAGTTTAGCCCAGCTGCCAAAGATAGCACAGGCTGATGTGAGTTGAGCTTAAGTGGCAGTCTCCTTTACATGGAGATGTGTGTGTGTGTGTGTTTATACTCACACAGACCAACGAGCCTGTGTCAAAGCCTAAGTCACCTAGTCTCAGTCAATTTGCCGATACCATGAGGAGCCCTGCCGAAATCTGAGTGATCCCTGTGTGTATACAGTGTAACCAGGAGAGGATAAAGACGCAAGGGCCTAAGAGTGTGTGTGTGTATGTAGTGATGGGGTCACGATGGGCTGAATAGACGCTGCTGTTTTAACTCTGATTTTATGTTTGGTTTTGTTTGGACTCCTGAGGTTTGGTTTCCCTTGGACAGTGTCCAGAGACTACAAGGCCTGCTTCTCCTCAGCTCTCCTGAGAGGCCGACGTGAAGGGCACTGCAAAGCTCTGTGATTGGATTTCAGTCCTGATCTGGTTGTTTTGCGTTGTAAACAGGACATTAAAGACAGGGGAGATGGTGAGCTAATGAGTCTTTGTGTCAGTGTGCACGGAAATGGGGGCAGGGGGGAGTTTCAGGCTTTATCTTCTGCATCCTCCATTGCGGTCGCCACACACCCATTTAAAGAAGGGGAACCAAAACCTCTGTAATACCCGGATGTCGAAGAGTATTCAACTGAAAAAGACATCAGCACGGTTTACTCAGTGTGGGCTAGATGGTGTCTTACAATACTTCCGCCCAGGACTTGGAAAAAAAAATCTCTTGTTTCCCCCCAAAACAAAAATAACCATTTTAATTACTATGGTTGTGCTATGTTGCAGCCACAGCGCGGCTGGCAGGACCCGGCTGAGGTGGCACCGGCCACTGGGGATGGGGACGAAGTCTGGGCTGGCCTCCAGGGAAATTACAGGGTGGTGTGGATAGGGTAGGGGAGGAGGGGGCGGGCGGTTAGCTGAAGCCGGCCTCCACTCCCTGCTGTCAGCTCAGAGAGCCACTGTTTGCAGCAAGCAGCTCCTCTGTTTCATCTTTGCCCTCTGGAAATAATTGGAGATGTACTCTGCGCAAACATGTTTTTGTTCCAACGCTAAGTTTCATTGTTTCAGTCAGAAGGCCTGTGTATCTGCCCAGCATGCAGAAAGAAATCAATTTTATTCTTCTCTTTCTTAAAACAACATTTTTAAAGTGTACTCAAGTTTCATATGTAGTGGCTTTTTTACATCCATATGCCTCTGTTCTCTCTAACCTCTTCAGCCATCTCTTGTCTCCCTTTTCCTCCCTTTTTCCACCTCCCTCTCTCCTCCCAGCAATCCCTCCCCTTTCTCCCCCTCTCCTCTCTCAGTATGTGCTCTGATTACCTCTCCAAACTGGCAATAAGTTGATTGCTTTACAGAGATGATGTAAGCCGCTGCCCTAGGGTACATCAGGTTGGATTTCTCCCGCTTTATCTTGTAAAGCCTAAATTAACAGCTGGTTTGGTTGGAGTTCTCCTGGATCTGACTAAAGGATTAGGCTTGGTTCTCATGCGAGTCAATCCAGTTTGATTTATTGCAGGTCTATCAAAAAAGATCAATGGAAGTCCTTTTGAAAGTAAATCCTTAATCGCTCTTTGCACTTACGTGTCATCATTGTGAATTTATTTTCTTCCACTCTATCTCTTGCTCTCTCCTTTCTTCATTTCTCACTCCCTAATTCTTATTCTTTCCATATACCACTGCCTTGTCTATTGTTTTTTTTTTTTCTTTCTTTTTTTTCTCCACTTCTACACCCCGCCCTAGCCAATCTGTGGTAGCGATCTGCCCCTGTCGATGGTATCATGGTGAATTGCTGGATAGATTTTTCTCTGCTCTCATTAGTTATCCATCGGGGCAAGACAGTCCCAAGCCTGGCTTTAGTATCTTCTGGTTGTGATCACAACCGAAATAAGACTCTGGTGCTACCACTCTTGCGCTGTCTTCACCCAAACTTCACCTAAATCACAGCCTCATCTTTTCTTCTCAGAAGGCCCGCCACTCACCTCTGACACTCAGTAACAAGGAATTTTGAGAATCCGCCATGTTTGATGTCAGTGTGTTGATTGCCTGATCAATATTAGGGAACAGCGACTTATTCAAACATTGAAGCTGAAATGGCCATGCTGATGAAAGGGAATACGACAGCACCTGATGGGATTTCTCATGTGATGAGGATAGTTTATTTGTTATTTGTTTATTTTTGGCTCCGAAATTATAACACTCTTGCAGTAAGAACCTCATTTACATTTTGTGGCTCCCTTAAATCAACAGAGCAGCTTCACATTTCACCTTTTGATGACATTAGCTTTTTAAATCTCACTTCTCTCCTCCTCGGTTTCAAGAGAGTGACTTGTTTATAGAACTGATACATGGGCACGGCTGACATTGTTGTGGCAGATTTTAACTTATCACGGAGATAAAGGCCTTTTAAACAGGAGTAAGTTGAACCGCAATGGCAAAAACGTGTAATTTTCAAATATTGTGTTGGGTATCATCCTCAGAACTTATCTTACAGATTGGAATACTGAATGCTTATGTTCTTGAGCATTCAAGTGCACATACTTTCTTCTTGACAAAATGATATAACTCTCAAACAACACCCCGCTGCATATTTTCTTCCAGACATTCGTAAAGTGACCTGCCAGCTGTTGAGCAGTGGGGGAGTGGGGGTAAAGATTTCAGTAAGGTTTATATTCTTCCGCCTACTCTTGTTCTCTCTTTCTCTGTCTCTTATTTCTCCTCCATCAACGGGGTACTGTATGTGTTATCTCCTGCACCCTCCTCCACTCCACATTTCCCCCTTCTCTTCCTCCATCTCTGAAGGCCATGGCTTTAAAGGAATCAGTATCTTGAACTTGAGCACCACCGTGTCCACCGTGATGGGCGAACCAACTTGCTTTGATGGTGCCAATGACATAGAGCCTGTTTTCTGGAGCTGTGGCGGTGACATCCACATTTCTCTGGAGAATTACTTGTGCCTTTGAATACTCTGGAGTACCATTTTCTTACACTATGTGAATGTTGTGTGATGGTAGATAAAATGAACTCAGGGCCGATCGATGTCAGATTCAGGTGTGTCCTCCTGGCATGCTTGGTGAGCTGGATGGCTGGCAGACCTGGGCTTGGCGGTGTGGGAGGGGGTCTGGGAGGGTGGGGGTGGGGGCAGTTGTGTCTGTGTGTGTGTGTGTGTGTGTGTGTTGGGGGGGGCGATGAGATTGACGGAATACGTGGGAAGGAAGGGCTTGCTGTCAGCCAGCTGGACCTCTTAATCCTACAGCCTTGGGGAAAGGGTGTGTAAGCACGTTTATGTGTGTCTCTCTGTGTGTGTGTGGATTGTGTTTTTCTCGTAGAGATTTGTGAATTTTAGCACACCTCTGCCCCACTCTTTGGCCCAGCTGAGCCCACATTGTGTATGTGTGTGTGTGTGTGTGTGTGTGAGTGTGTGTTATGTGAGTGTTTGTGCTCCAGTGAGAGACAACCAGGATTTCATGTGCACTGTGTTTACTGTAGTCCTCGCTTTAACGGCACACTGTATATTTATGTCGAGACGACACAGCCTCTCACCCCCTTGATGTTGGAGAGGCACTGGGGGTTGGTAGAAGTCTAAGGGGGGGTGGGTGGGGGGAGCATGGCGGGGAGGGGGTGTCCCGGGTTGCTGGTTTTGGATGGGAAGGGATGAAGGGGAAGTTGTGAGGGCAACAAACACTGCCAGACCCCCTCCCCCACCCCACCCCATCCCATCCCATCCCATCCCCTGCCTCCTTGCCGAGCCCTCTCAGAGTATCAAACGCCCGCTGTCTACAACTTGTGTGTGCACTTGGTCCTGCTCTACGTCACACAGTAACTAAATGGCTGATTACGTCATCTTCTTGTCATTCATTAGACACAAAACATACTGTTTAGCCACATTCCATGCAAGCCTCTATTTTTCACTTTGCTCTCAAGCACCCTTTTTCTCTCTCTCTCTCTCTCTCTCTCCCCCTCTCTCTGCCCCACTCTCTCTCTTTTGGCGTAGACTTTTGCATATATCACAGGCTGGCAGGCTAAGAGCTTGGGACTTCCCCACGCCACACTCCAAGTCTTTGATCCTTTGCTTTGGAGGTAACATCAAAAGGAGAGGCATAGAAAGGCAGCTACTACTGTGAAGTTCAATGTTCAACTTGATGGCTTGGCTGAGGGCTTTTTTTTCCCCTCTCTCCTCCTCCCCCCCTTCTTCCCTCACCTCCCTCTCTCTCTCTCCCTCCTCCCGTTGCTCCCTCGATCCCTTCGCTGCATCCCTCAGCTGACAAAAACACACAGTTTGTAGCCAAAGGTGTTTTTTTTTTTATGTCTCTGACCTCACCTCCATAGAACATATCTAGCATAAAACAAGACCTCCTCCCCATAAAAACCCAGATATACAGATGGTATACACAAAGATTCAGTCGTTTCTTTTTGACGGTGTGGTAAAAGGTGCAGTTTCAGGGCCCGGCCCTTCCCTTTCTCTCTGTGTGTAACCTGCAGGATCCTAGTTTGCAGCTGGTTGCATCAATGCCAATCTAGGCCCATTGCTTCAACTGCGATAGATAAGTTACTTGGAGGGAAAAAAGTGTATCAGACCTTATTTCTTTATGGATCCATCCTCATGCTCAACGGGCACCTGTGAAGAAAAAGAGTGTGTCAGGAAACGTGCAGTGATGAGAGAAAGACCGTCTCTCTGCACTTTTTTCCCAGCTGATTCGGCTGCTGTGTTCACACGGGGCACATGCAGCTTGTTCATAGGGAAACAAATGATTTTCATAATGAAAGCTCCAACTGAGTTTCGTATGCAAACTCTCTAAATTAAGGAGGTATCAGATGAAGCTGTGCCTTCCAGGTCAAAGCTAGGTTTTTCTCTGGTGTATCCAACTGTATTTAAATGACACAGACTTCATAGGGTGATCCAGAAAGATGAAGTGCTCCACTAAATGCTTTTTCGTTTTTTATGAGCTTCCTTGTCTGACTGTGCCAATTAGCAAAGGCGTGTGGCCTGCTTTTTCTTCTCCTCTTTTTCTCCCTTTTTCCTCCCTGCTCCAACTCTCTTTCTAGATAGACGCTCTTTCCATCATGTTCCCACACACACACCGCTGTACTCACACCAAGCACACGTTTCACGTTTGGTGTATCATTAGCTTAGTGTGCGGGGAGGCGTGCGAGCCTGGGCTCTCTCCTGCCTTATCTCCATGTCAATCACAGCGTGTGTGTGAACATCAGTTGTAATGATCTCCATCCAGCCTGTCGGTGCGTGTTAGCGCCTGGCTTCCCTCGCCCCCGGAGCAAGCCGTTCCCTAGCTAATAGATGCAAAATTAAGCTGATCAATAGATGGCCTCAGCTCATTATTGACATGTTATTGCGGTGTGGGATTTTTGTCCGGGGGTTTTATACAGTGCTAGCTAGATGCAAGGGAAAAGGAGCAAACAAAAAAAAAAGTTAGCAAAATGGCTCAGGCCACTTTAAATCCACCCTGCAATGATATACCATTAGATTAAGATACTTTAAGTTTACTCAGTCTCAATAAAAGAAGGTAATATAAAATATAAAGAAGGTTCTATTTATATTTCTTGTCCTATTGGAGAAGTAATCAGCTGCTCAGTGGTAGGAAATGAGATGGAGACTTTGTAAAACGCCATATTAAAGATTCATCAATAATTGGCATGTGTGCGGCTGTTGTGTTGTGGGGGGTTGAGGGGGTGGGGGAGTGGGGTTGGGTTATTGCTGTGTGATTGAGCTAAGTAGTAATTAACCATGAGACAGGTGTGTGTGCGTGTGTGTTTGTGTGTTTCTTTTGGAGCGTGTGAGTGCTTGTCACTGTAGGCGTACATGCATGAAGAGCGTGTCAGGGATGTGGGGAGGGTAAGATGGAGGGTGCGTCACAGACAGAAATGATTTAGAGGTGAGCTTTGGGGTGATGTGGTCAGGTTAGAGAGGGACAGGAAGGTTGGGGGTGGGAATAGGAGGGGGAGCCACCCACTCTGGCCTGAGCCACAAAGCTTTCTCCTCTGACCTTCCTCAGGTCTTATTGTCATGGAAGCATCTCCCATTTTAATGAGCTCCAATAACCAAGCCCTTATTACTTATTTATTCATTAAGATACCATGGCAAAGCAGCAGCACCCCGCTGTGTGTGTGTGTGCATGTAATTGCTTGTGTGGGATTTTTTTTTAACTTCTTCTATGCATGATATCATATTCAATGCCATGTTGAGTAACATCAATTATAAGAAATAAGGTTAAAGCTAATTGAACCTAAAATGCATAGCTGAAAGCTGATGTATTAGCCTTGGTTGTTGGGTAACAAATCAACACCATGTTTGAGATTTGGGCAGAAACCTTTAAAATTCTTGGCTTTAGGTATGCTGAAGGAATAGACCTCATGAATATGGAGGCTGAACTGCTTCAAGGTGTATGTGCAAATGTGAAAGAGACACAAAACAGACTGAATGTTTGTTGGTTTCGTATGATGCTTCTGTGAAGATTAATTGCCTGTTGGTATGTGTGCGTGTGATGCCTTCGACATAATGCTTTCTGATTGATGAATATGCGTAGGTGGAACTGTGTGATAGCGTGTAGTGTTTTCAGAATATACAAAGTCTTTGTGAAGCCTGAGAGTGTACACATTCTCTCCCTCTGAGGCATGTTTCATAGCTTCCTTATATCCAGTCTACCGTTTAACTAATTCATAGTGAACTCTCGCAGAACAAAACCAGACACCCAACATCAAGGGCAGCGTTCAGCTCTCCTCCAGCACAATACCAAATACAGCATTCACCAGCAGAACGTGGGCGCTGCAATCAGCTTACTTTTCTCCCTCAGCAGAGCTCAGCTGCTGTTCACCTTTTTAACTCTACCCTCTATGCCCCTAACCCTGCTTCCTGCAAGCAAAGGTAGGTGTGTTGTGAGCGTATGAGTTGCCCAACCTCTTCACCTCAAAGCCCGTGGCCTGGCCTTGCATAAGGGGCTCAGACACACCTAGGTCTGCAGACGTGCCTGTTCACCTCCATGTTGCCTCTAAGTAGGTCAGTGTGTACAAAACTCCAACCAGGGAAGTCCAGGATCTGATCTTTGCCCTGTCAATCCAGCAGCCTACCTCTGCTGAGCAGTGGCTCCTCCACTGATTACCATAATGATGCTGTTTTAAACTGTTGTACAGAATATCAGAAAACACACAAATAACAATTGCTGTGTATATCCAGACTAAGGTAAAAGTTGACGTTTATATTTTTTATTTCAGTTTTATTTTTTTGAGGGCTTGTGTTGGAGCCTTCAAACTTTCACTGAAAACGAAAAATCTGGAAAGACACACTAAAAGCGAGTGGATACACAGTTTTTAACCTTGAAGAGGTTTCACCCCTCATCCAGGATACATATTCACTCTCTAAATCTGATAAGTAGCTAAACATTCTCATGACAGAACCGGTCAGTCCAGCTGGCTTTGACTGAACACATCTAGATATCCTGTTACCTGGATCACTGGAAATATTTACAGGGAGGAAAGTAGATGGACTTGTTGCTCATGCTGAAGCTGAAAAAAACATTATTAGCTCCATCTTTGCTGCTCTTGGTTTAAAAATAAGCCCACATTTTTCTTCCAGATATTTCTAGCCTTTATGGACAGAACAAAAAATCAAAATATGTAGAATAACTAGACTGGGGAGTATTGACAAGTAATCCCACTATGCTCATTAATTAAGTCAACTGTAATTATAGCACTAATAGGAGTAAGTACATGCATTGATTGCAGAACATATATTGTCCTAGGAACAATCCTAGCTTCTGGCTTCATAGCATTTGATTGTAGAAGCCAGCAAAAGCACAGAAATTATATTTTTATGAGCAAGGGAAAAGAAAAGTCAGACAGATAGAAGAGTAGTGAGTGCAGCTCTGTGAAGCAGGAGAAACACCAGAAAGAGGCATTCTGCAGCAGAGCCTGATGCTAAAGGTGCCAGAGCGCCTGTTCATTAGCGGGGCTGATGGAAGACTAGCCAGCTCCTGCTGGCCTTCACCCTCCCTGCCACTATTTATAGAGCAGCCAAGATATACTCCTAATGGCACAGGGAGAGGGACAGTGGGAAAGTGGAGGAGGGTGCAAAAGTCAGAAAACGAATGCTGTTTACTTTCTGAAGCCTGCTGAGAAGTTGGTGTGGTTTGGACTGCAATCATGTTGCCCTTCCTCTTCCTTTGAGAACCCCACACTG
Organism: Remorina albescens; assembly: GCA_034769265.1. Lineage (NCBI taxonomy): Eukaryota > Metazoa > Chordata > Actinopteri > Carangiformes > Echeneidae > Remorina > Remorina albescens. The sequence continues at coordinate 7,153,175 of CM068480.1, forward strand.
CATCCAGGTGTAATCCTATCTATAGTCTGTCATCATCCAATCAATTTAATTATAGGTAGTGACCTGTGCTTTTACCAAACTGCAAGTCAGCTGCAAGTTGTGCAATCCTTTGAAACTCTCCGGTCAATCAGCTGGTATTTGAACAGAACATTTGTCCACACCTGCTAAGTAAACGTTGTCAGAGAAAAGCCACACTCATGAATCAGTGTTTAAGAGAAAGAGACTGACTTCCAGAACAGGCTGGATAGTTTTTCTAATGTCAATGTATATATATTTATATATTTTTCGTCTTCCCTTAATGTGTCCAAGAAAGAAACACCGGAGTCAAATTCCTAGTATGTTTACACATACCTGGCAATAAAACCATTTCTGATTCAGATTTTCTGATAAAAGTCAAATCTTCATGGGAATAAGCCTAAAAACTAGCATTAATATTTTTTCTTAATCAAATCACTTCAATTTCCGACAGATTTTGAACGATAGTAGTTTCACAAGCGTGTCTCATTTTAGGGCGTTGGTTGGGAGGAGTCGATGGAGAGGTCACATGCACATTCCACGTGTGGGGAAAAAAAGGTTTATATGAGAGTGCCATGTTGAGTTTTTCTGCAAGAATGAGAGAAAAGGGGAGCTTGAGGTGGAGGTGGAGATTGTCAGCAAACTGGGCAGGGGTAGAAGGTAAAGAGGGGAGGTTTTGGATCAGGTTTGCTGCCCTAGTGCTGTCAGGGCCAGTGGAACCCCCAAGGTGTTCTGGCTTTAGAGTAAATATGGGCCCAACGGACCCCTTCCTGCCCCAGGGCACGAAAACCCCAGGCTTTCCCACATTCCACTTTTATTTTCCTGGTTGCAAAATGCCTCTGGCTATCAGAGCAGGTGGGTTATTTTATTTTTTATTTTTTTTATATTTACTCATAAAATGTGCATTAGTAGAACCAAAGCAACTATGATGGACCCTCTTGTGTCAGCTAACTTTCTCCCAGTTTTATCAAGAAATTCTTGTGCTACTTCCATTCGCATTCAAGTAAACCAATTCACAAAGATTCAAACCTAACAGTGTGTCATATGGCTGAGTGGGCTGGTGTTTTTTTTTTTTTTTTTTTTTAACTAAGGGGATTTCAAATGGTCTGTGTTGAATTAAACTTCTCCCTCCCTCAATTACAGAAAATTACTGTCCCCTCCTTAACAAATTACATGTTTGTATAACCACGTGTTTGCTTCTTTTCTTGCACCTGCGAGTAAGGACAATGACTGCCGGCAATATCCGCAACAGATCAAGACAATATGCTCAGCTCTCATTTTAAAAGGGATAAAATTGTAGTCAAACTGGATGTACTAATCTTTTAAGCTCCGTGCAGTTTACTTGCAGAGCTTTGAATGTGCCCTTCTTACTAGCCTTGATCATTTCAGACTTAAATAAAGCTCTTTATAGTAGCAGTCTGATTGGTTTAATCTGCAAGCTGTCAATCCCAATCTCAGTGCTCTCCCAGAGGAGGAGGAGTGCCGACCAGAGGATGTTCAAATGTGGGTGAGCATTGTCGTTCAGGTGTGCGTATGTGAGTGCGTGTACACCATGTCGGGGAGGGGTCACCGTGAACATACATGTGTTATCTTGACACACTGACTGTGTGAAAGTAGAGCTATGTTATGCCTGCGATATGAGGAGGCCACAGATGGGCTGAAGATCTGCTGGACTCTCTAGATCAACTCCCAGCATCCATATGCAGACTCTAAACCCAAGCTGCTATCTGTCTATCTGTCTGTCTGTGTCTGTCCCTCCTCCTCGCTCACATTGCTCACATGGCTGGAATGCTGGATGGATCCCCAGAGGTCCTCATCATCTGTCCCATGTTTCCCTGCTGGAAAGTGGACCACTGTTTGGGAGCCATATTGGCACATAAGGAGCTCTGTTGGTTTGATCGGTCTGAAGCCCTCTGCTCTTAATCCAAAACAAAACGAACAAGCTGTGGATGACTGCTTTCTCCAGCCGCCAACCTACATGTGAAAAACACATCAGATGGGGGCTTGATGGAAAAAGAGCTGCTTGTTGACCAGAAACGAACAGAACAATCCTGTGCTTGCGTGTCTATCATCTTCAATGAAATATTAAGTTGGACTTCTCCGTTTCTTTATTTGTTAATGGCATGTATTGACTTTTGGTAAATGTTTGATAGGATCTGGAAAAATGGTTTATTTTTAAGATCAGTCTAGTGCTGGTACTGGGCCAAAATTGTCTCTGTGGCAGGTTATTGAATTAGCAACAACAGTGGGGGCAGTGTTAGTGGGCAGACGTGTGAGGATGATGTTTGAGTGCTCGGGATGCCCCCCCATTTGTCTTCAACCTGCTTCCCCTCTGCCAAAAGCTGTGACAGTGGGACCAGGGCCCCAGCTTGTTTTCAGTGTGTTGACAGTGGGTGTGGATCTGGGTTAACAGTGCAGCTCATAACATGCCAAACCTTGGTGCAGCAGGAGTCAGTCAGTGAGTGAATGGTCTAGGATGGAGTCTCAATTTTAAAAATAGTATAGTAACAAAATATAGTGAAATTAATGCAATGGATTCAGCCTGTTGGTTTATAGTCTAACTGGTCAATTAAAAATAATCAGTGTGTAGAAAATTGTTATTTTCTACACACACACACAGCTCTGCTTGGGAAAGCAGTAGTGGACAGGAAAATAGGGACAGTGAGAGTGCGTTCATCCCCCGTAAGGATTTAGAGGAGTCTCTTGTCTTTCACTTCATCAGAGACAATTGAGTCATTCAGCTCCTTTTGTGAGGCAGGACTGGTGAGGAGGGGTGCAGGGTAGGGAGAGAGGGAGGGTGGGGTGGTGGTGAAGAGAAGGAGAAGCAGTCTGCTGCATGACCCAGAGCTGGAGCACAACCACTGGGTGGCTTTTACATGGTGGGGGTCTGACAAGGGGGGCTGATTAGTGTTTCTGTGTGTGTGTGTGTGTGTGTGTGTGCGTGCATGTGTTTGTATGTGTGGTGGTGTGGTGGGGGGCAGAAGAGAAGAGAGAGTTATCCTGGAACTCCAGAGCAATTTGTCACATTGGAATGGCTCTTGAGTTACCCGGGGGGCCCCCTCATAGCAGGAGAGTTTTTAGGTCGCAGAGTGGGGAACTGGGAGGGGCTTGGAGCAGCAGAGAAGGGTCAGAGGTCACGGGCCTACTCAAGCCCAGGCGGTGTGTCCGTTAGCAGGGCAGACAGGCGGGTGGAGAGAGAGAGAGAGAGAGAGAGAGAGAGAGAGCGGAAGGAGGCCAAGAAGGGGGTGGTCGGAAAGCCCAGTGCTTGCCAGGGCTCCGTTTTCCTTGGCATGCTTGTAAAACCTGCAGGAGAGATTAGTGTGTGAGAACATTTGCAATAGCAGTGCTGAAGAGGAGCCACTTGTCAGGGCATGCGTTCCGGTGCCCTTCCTCTCTCTGTAGTCTTTCAGAGTTTCTCTGCCCTGTTGCCACACTCAGGGGTGTCACCTTCATGCTCGTTACCCATCTCCTCAGAATGTCCTCTCGACCCTACTGCCAGCTGCAGCTGTGTTTGAATATTTGCATGTGTGAGCATGTGCGTGCACACGATGGCAGGACTTTCCCATGGATAAGCCCCCGCCACCCCCCTTTTCTTCAACTTCTTCACCACCACCCTGTCTTCAAGCCCCTCTGGCACCAATGGACACTGTCTTGAATTACCTCATAGATGACAGCAGCCCCGTCACTTCTTCCCCCCTCCCACCGCCCTCCTCCTTTCTCCCCTACATGGCAATTAATACCCAGTGTGTTGGGTCAGTAAAAATCCCCAAAATCTCATCTCTGGAGTTTTTTAAAAACCTTTCCTTTTAGCACTCTCGGGACATACAAGCAAGCATAAACAAACCCAATTTCTGAGCAGTAAAAGCCATCTTGGGGTCATAAATGAGTGGTCGTAGTGGAGAAAAAACAGGCAGCAAACTTTTTTTTTTTCTTCGCAGGGGCTGTAACCAAGGACATGGAGTCAATAACTCCCTCCAGCGTCTACCACTGGCTGGCACCCCACAGTGAACTCTTCGCTAATTACCACTGATATAGACACAGTCTCAGGAAGGGTCGCGACACACTCACTCTCTGACCAGCGCGGACACACATGCACACACTCTCTCTCAGACATGCATACAAACTAGTGGTCACCCTTGCTGAATGGCAACACAAATTTAATTAATGTACATACCTGTCCATACAGGAGGCGAGTTGCTATTAGAGAGCCATGGCTGACTTGCACTTCACAGACTGTGTTAAGGACTAGGTGGACTCGGCCACAGTTGCACTGATTGGGTCTAATTTATAACACAATAAATCTTTCTGTCACCATGTGCCAAAATGCAATCCTGGGTTTTGGGTTTGTAATTCTGCTGAGATGAATATGAAATTTTACGTGATTGCATGAACTTCTGAGGCCATTATAACAAAAATACGTGTGATCTCGATATCCATGCAATATAATTCAACAGGATTCAGATAGGATCTTGGATGTAAAGGAACAAACTGAAAACAAAAATGTTCTTTAAAAGATTTCTTTATAATGTTGCCCAAATGGCATTATAGGCCCAGATCCAAGCACATTAGCCAACATTAGCCCGTTTGTTTTTAATGACACTGGCCTTTGAAATATCTTTGGCACCAAGGTCACACCAAGCTTCATTTGTATTAATTAGCTAGCACCAGAGATCGTTCCTGTGTCTGTTCTTGTGTTTTTGAAATTCTTGACAACACCGTTTAAGAGAAAAATATTGCTTCATTAGGATTCATTAGTGTGTTTATGAAATTTAATATACTTTGTCAATAACAACACATTTCACTGTGTGCAAATCCAGGAAAATGACAATCATACTGACATTTAAATGTAATATTGCAACAAGTGGTTTTTCAAAGGTCTTTTGTTTTCCACTGTTTACAGCTGTCAGCCTCGATATTGAGTTTCACACTATTTTCCTATATTTGCAGTTTTCAGACATTTCGCCAATCAGTACTATAACCGTTCCACAGGCCTCAGAGCTGAAACAGCAGCTGCGACCTCTCTCCATCAAATTTGGTGGCTGTGACATTGATAAGCAGAGCTTGGACCACATACTGGAGCAAAACAACAGGCAGTCAGTGGCTGAAATCCACAGGGAATGACAGCAGATTTGGTTTGTTTGTCATGTTTTATTATGATTGAATAAAAGACAAGGAGGAAAAGAGTCCCTCCGTGTAATTTTAAGACGACGGACAAAGCAGACCATTTTAGGTAGAACAGTCAACACAACACGTCATCAAATTGAAAGGACTACACCCAGTTTATAACACAGGCAGATGTCTCTCATGACCCTTGTTTCTGCTTATCTCGTTTTCCATGCTTATGCGTATGACCAATGGGGAGAGAGAGAGAGAGAGAGAGAGAGGGTGGGTGGATGTGTGGGAGCGAGAAAAAGAACGAGAGACTCCTGATAGAGGCTAAGTCAATCATTTATGGGGGCAGTCAGGAGGTTTAGCCTCAGAGGAGTGTGGTGAGATGCCACGCTTTAACCTCTTTATGGGTTCCAATAAAACTCTGACAACAGTCACATTTATGACATAAGGTCATCTTAAAGCCATAAGTTGTGTACGATACTACCCGTAACCTCTGCCCTCTCCCAACTCTAAATTAGTGACCCAGTCAAATCCAAAGCCACTCCTCGGCTACTTAAGAAACAAGTTTGTTGTTTTTTTAATTCTTCTGAGATGGAGCTTGGTTATTAAAGTAGTTTCCTGCATTATATAAAAAAAACAACAACAACAAATTTTAATAATAATAAGAAATTGTCCCTTGGTTAAGTCACCACTGTATTCACTTGTGCTGGACTTGCAGATACATGCATGAGGCTATCTTCACCCCATCCACCATCTGCCTCAAGATCTTTGTTTGCTTTTCCATGTTTTTGAGTTTCCACACCCATACACCTGTCAAGAAATGTCGTCTCCCCTTTTGTTTTGGTCTTATTTTAATTTGTTCTTTTGGTTTTTGCTTTCTGCATTGTTAACATGTTTTGTTTCTTTCTTTCCATTCTGTTTCCTTTCTGCCATTCAGTACCTACAGATGAAATGGCCCCTGCTAGATGTTCAACCAGGAGGTCTTCAAAGTAGACAAGCACTTAAAGATGCCAGGTCCCCGTCACCGGCACACATCGTTGTAAGTAACACCCCACTCGGTATTTTTCCTCTTTCACCAGCTCTTCTTCCCTTATTCATGACAGAAAGACAAACAGGCCCTGCTTTCCTTCTCTCATCCATCCTGCAAACACGTCCAGAGTCAATGTCCTTACCCTTTTCCCAATGAATAGATGCTTTAACTGGATAAAAATGCATATTTGTTTGCATTAGCCCTTAAATCACAGTCAGTGAGAAGCCCAGTCAGTTTTATGTAAACTTGTTCTTCTATACATGCAAATTTTGACAATGAAAGTTTTGTGGGCCGCAGAAAGTAGAGCTTTTGTCTGCTTGTGAGTGATTGGGAGGCGAATGGCACCGGGTGCTGCCACTGTGGCAGGTGCAGCAGTTGTTATTTGGACAGCCATGCTGCCTGTAATCCCAAAGAAAATGATAACTCCCAGCTCAGCTTTACCCTGAGCCGGCTGATAATATAAAACTGGTCTCATTTTGACAACTTTTCTTCATGAGAGTGAGCCAATGCTGGGCTGCTAACGTGCTTTCTTTGAAGGAAGTGTGGGCGCTCCTTCAACATTGATTACCCTATCCGTGGAGTTGGAGGAGTGCTCTGGCAGGAGAGTTGGCTGGACCGCCATAGGGGCCTATGCAGCACATACACATAACAGAGCACCCACCCCAGGCATGTCGATATCTAAGAGGGTAGCAGCTCTAGAATGAACAGTTGAATGTGAACTTAGCATTTAGCCAAAAGCATAAAGTTTTCAGGAGGTCAGCGAAAAGGTTGAACATAGGGAGGTGTACGTATGTGGTCATGGGGTTAGTAAGCCAGGAAAATCAATGAGAGTGGGGACTGAGCAGAATTAATGAGGTGACCATGAATGCCTTCGGCCATTATTGGCACAGTTTTTACTTTTTGTTTTGGAGTCTTGTATCTTTTACATATTGTTACGAACAACAAAAAAAAAAAAATTAATAAAAAAAAAGATGGATCAGCCTTCCTAGTTGGTATGCGTGTGAGTACAGTATCTCCTCTCGTAAAAGTTCAGTGCTGAAGCTAATAACACGCAGATGACCTTTTTTGGTCCATATTCTCTGTGCCCCAACACAGAGCTCACGTGGTAGGCAGTGACGATGTTTATCACCCAGATTACACTCTCAAGAGACAGTGTCCCTCTGAGTCATATTTGATCAGTTCAGTTACTTTTATAGTCTGCAATAAAACCCATCTTGAGCAGTTACCCAGAAGTTGGCGAGCCAAGGCCTCCTTAGTATTTTGCCGATTTAAATTAAGCACGTCTTAAAATAGCAGGAGTCGACAGGGTTGTATATTTGAAACAGAAACCTTGTCAAAAGTTGTGTTTAGGACAAAAAGCTGGAGATGACAGTGTTGTTCTGAAGAAAACAAGCCCAGCTAAGAACCTCGTTATCTTCCCCCTGTGATGCTGCAGTTATTTTTATACCAAAGAGTTCATCGGCCTCTTCTTACTACGTTATTTTAGGAGATGCTGAAAGACTCCCAGTTCCTATGAAGTCATTAAACTGTTTGTAGGAAGCAAAGGCTGCAGGTAAATACTTGAGGTTTTTTCCTGCTATGAGTCACACCGCTGTAAATACTCACCCCCTCATATATCCAGCCACCTCCTGTATGACTCAAGAAGTTTCAGAACAGAACTAAAGTGTAAAGGCTGCAGCTACAAGCTCTTGAGAATGTGTTAGTGATGTCATAACACTCTCTATACACATCTGTTGTTATGTATACATTTAATTACATTGATTAATGACAACCTGGGTACTAAAAGGATCTATAATTAGAACCAAATATTTTTGGATGTATATTTTTTGGCACACTAAATTTAAGGATATATTTTTTACTATGTACACAGACAGTTGTAATACAAACAGTCGAGTGCGCAACACTTAACAGGCTTGGAACAGGCAGACAACAACACAAAAAAAAAAGCTGGCTGTGGGGCGAAAACAGACTTGAAACAACAAAGATGGACAACCAGAGAAATAGAATAAAATGAGCTCGCACATTTGTGAAGTTATGTACCAATTAACAACAACACAATCTTGTGATGTACCCAATGAGGTGCATGAGAAGAGAAACAAAAAGTGATATATTTTAGATTATTTTCATTTAAAAAAAAAATGAAGCTGTTGGTGGACAAGTGGTGGCGACCTTCGCATCAGTCAAATGGTTAATGATAGGGAAAAAGGTCATAGTTTGTGATATCATCATTTAAACAAAGACTGTATATAAGTGTATACAATGGTTTAACATTAACAAAAAATGACCAATGCTTCTTTGTCTTTGTGTTATACCCACAATACATTTATGATTTTGAGTTGAATTTTGAGTGCAGATGGGGCAGGGTAACAATAAGTGTGATCTTAGAAAAGCCTACATGGAGTTCAGAGACTCTTTCAAATTCCAATGGTGTCTCTGCAAGGTAAAAAAAAATGGTTGGAGTTGATGAGAAATATCACTGTTTATGAAACTGATGTGAAACTTTCTGCTCACCTTCATTTTGGGGCTTTATCTCTGAAGAAAGCAAAAGAAAAAGCAGAGTGGAGCCGTGGGAATGCCGTTAAATGCATCTTATAATTAGTTCTGACACTGATCAATAAGAGAGAATATATTGTAATATTTGTGGTCATATTGCCCAGCCCTGGTGTGATGTTTGATAGAGTACACAGGCTGATAAGATCAGAGGCATTGCAGCATCACTGCATAGGCACACAAGTCGTTGTTGGCACAAGTGATGAAATTGAATGTGAAATGCAGCTTGTATTGTTGGCGCTCCTTCCATCCTGCTCCAGCATCCACCTCTGACTGCGAAGGAAGTGTGATTGAATGTTTCGCTGGTTTGCATCATACTGCCTGTCGTACATATAGAAAAGACAGATTACTGTGGACAGCATCGTGAATGCCAATGATAACCCCACACGGATTCCCTCTGGTGTCACTCAATCAGTCAAGCTTTTTTTTTTTTTTCCCCCATTTCCTTTTTTACTACAGGATGCAGGCCTGCTTGTTCCCGTACGTGATCCCCTTATCAATAAATTGGGCTGTAAACGGTAGTTTCTTTTTGTTTACAAATGCGAAGAAACACTCGGGCACCTTGACCTCTCCCTGCCTGGAGCGCTTGCACAGTGCATTGGCAGTGATAAGAAGCCGTTGATTGGGCTGCTAGATAACAGCGATCTGAAGCTGGAGTGACCCTGACACAGTTTAAGCAACAATGTGTAGACAGTAAGAGATAGAAGGAGAGATACAGATGACTGTAGATAGAGCCGGTTAGAAAGTTTAGGTGAAGGAGAGGGATGCACCGGGGTGGAGAGGCAGACAGACGGTCTGGCTGGAAGGCTGAGGCGAAGGGGAATACTTTTGAGGGTCACCTGAGAATAGAGGAAGTGACCTCACGCAGGCTGGTCTTTCTGAGGGCATGCTACATGCCCCTGTTTACCATGCTCTCAAAGGGGGCCAAGCAGGACGTTTTTGAAGTACCTGACCACCCCGCAGGCAGCTTCAAAACCTGCCGCTGCTGAACTTTTAAGCCATTGGCTGAACGCTATTCATTATTTATCCACCTATTGATGTGTATTTTTGAGGGAGAGACTCCCAGAAACATTCTTATGCCTCACACAGCTCCTGAGGGAAAGATCATAAAACAGTCCTTGCTTTGTCAACTTGCCTTTTATTGTGATGTTTTAATTTGACATTGCGGACTTTACGAGTCTTAGCATGCCATAGATTAAGGCTGGTTCAAGAAATAGGAAGTGGTGTGTGTATTTTAACTTTCACACTTCTGTTGTTTACATTGTGATTGTATTATTTACCCAATATCACAACATAACATCAACTACCAGACTGTTTAGTAAATCTTTTATTTACAGTGTGATAGCATCAACAATAGTTCAGTAAAGGCCTAAGCAGAGTCCAGCCTCATGTTGGTAATGTCGTGACATAATTTGGCTGAAAAGTATCAAACTATCTCATCTTATTTCATCACTATTATCAGTATCACTTAAAGACCAGTAACTTAAGGTTGGGCCTAAAAAGCTTTTTTCAGGCCCAAGTCAATGTATTGAAACACATTTCTTAATTTGCCTTCCAGGGAATTAGGACAGAAATATGCACATGGTAACACACACACACACACACACACACACATACACACAGCCTCAGAGTCTAGAGCCTAGCCCTGGCCGAACAATGTCTCCATTGTTTTGTGGGCTTTCACTGGCAGCAGGGGAAGGCTGGAGTGTTAACCATTTCCAAACTGCACCTCACCGTGTTGTTACTGTGTATGTTTTTGTCCCTGTGTGTGTGTGTGTGTGTGTGTGTGTGTGTGTGTCAGAGGTAGTGAGGCACAGGGATGAAGAGAGGGAGGGCACTTGTTCCAAGTGTATGGTAATTAGTGTGGAGGAAGTGATGGAATCTGGCCATTTTTATGGCCTCAAAGACCTCCCACCTGAGCCTTTACAACATGCTTACTTTATTCCCATTCAGTCTCTCTCGTTTCTCTGATGAATGTGTAGAGGAAAGGGAATGTGTGAAAAGACAGATGTGTTTTTGATATTATATATAAAGAAAAACTGAGCATTTAGCCCAGCATTCAGAAAAGACATGCCACAATAACTTTGTGGATCCCTGCAATGGGCCAAAGGGCTGGATGGGCCTGTGACAGCTACTCAAGTTTAGTGTTAGAAGAGACAGGGCCTGGATCACATTCATCCTCCTTGACTGCTTGTCTGTCCATTTTGGAGGAACAGGGATGAAAGGGACTTCCTGTGGTCTGAATGGGCCATGCACCTGGGCTGGTCAAACAATTGCTCAAGTCTCTGGGAGGCCAGGCCTTCTCAGCTGTTAATGAGCGACCCCATGGTCAACAGGCACCACCCACACACTCTCCGCAGGCTTTACGTAGAAGGCTTTTTCTATCCTGACTTGTGCCGACCTTTAGCTGCTCTTTCCCTCTGCATTGCATGCACTTTTCCAAATAGCCTCTCTCCTTTCCCTTTATCTTCTTTCTGTGCATGCATCGCTCCATCCATCCTTAACCTTTGCTGCAAGAGAAGGCTCATATCTCACACATTTATTTATTGTTGCGGGCACTTTTGGATCCAGAACTGCAAAATGCTCTTTGCAAAACTGGATGATGTAACAGAAATTCACATATAATCTTTATTTCTATGAATTGAATTGTAGAGCATGTAGTATGTCATGGTATTTACTGATATGGAATTTATTTAGATTTACCATGATTAAATATTTTATCCATATCACCCAGTTAATGGCATGCAATTCGGACCTCAGATAGAGACCATTGTGCCGGTCAGCTGGCTCTCCCTGTCTCCTCCAGACAAGATGCTTGTTCATGGGGTCACGCTTACATCATTAGCTCGGGCCAAAATCTGAGGCCGTCGAGACGTGGCGTCAGGCCTGGGAACTGTGACAATGAAAATGAGAGCACCTCAGTCATTGTGTCTGTCCAGCAGTCGGTACGGCTGCTTGTTACCACAGACAATCCACTCACTGTTGGCTTAGTCAGCAGCAATACCATAACAGTGACTGAGGAGTCTTTACACTCCTTAAAGGGCTTCACAGAATACCTCAATATTTAAAAGGTACCTGTTGAATAACCAAGAGAGCCATTCGGGTTTAATAACAATGCAATAATCGAGGGCCAACTGATGAGAATTCAAAATGTAGAACTGTACTTTTAAATGTATGTATTGGTAAGAGCACTGATAAGTAGCTCCTCATTATAACATCTGATTTTAGGCAATGTGAATAGCATTTTTTTGTATCCGTCTGACTCTATGTTTGTGTGTGTGAGTGTCTCTATGGTCATTCTCATCTTTGTTTTGTTTTTTTTTTGGTGTTGTTTTTTCTTGCCGTTGTATTTGAGTGTTAAAAACCCCTTTAGACTTAACCCAGACCAGGGAATGTGTGACACATTGTTTGACACGCACATTTAAAGGGAGAATGCATATTTGTGTGCGTGTGTTTATCTTTCATCTATAACCCACAGTGTTCAGCGTCTAACTAGCTCTTACAAGAAGCGATCAAACTGGCCCATGTTCAAGCACAAATACAAATAAAAAATTGTGATCTTTGTGCAAATAAAGCAACTGAAACTGAAAGTCCTGTTGCTTTTCTCTGCGTGTTCTTAGATGTCTGCTAGTGTATCCTTTCTTCTGTAGGAAATCTATATCTCCCTTTTCCTATATTCCTCCCTTCCCTCGTCTGTCATCTCCAGAGGGATGTGGGATCAGATTTTTAAAAATTTCATCCTTGCTATTAGGGTCAGACAAATCTGTTGGGATAACCTCTGAATGGCACCTCCTCTAAAGAAACAGCTACTAAACCAAACCAGTTCAATTTTAGTGCACACAGAGACTGATAAAACATCTGCTTTGGGGACCCGTTTCCAGCACACCTTCTTGCTCTTAACTCATTTTATAATTGCACTTTTAGCATCTCTGAGATCTACTTACTTCTCAAAGTAGGATCTTGCTGCCTTGGCGGTGACAGTGGATCCCCAGACCAGCTGATTGCTCCTGAGTGTCTATGAAGTGGATGAAGTCTGTGTGTCTATGAAGTGTAGATGCTAAGGAGGCTCAATGTTCCACTGAAGTGAAATACTGTGTCAACAGCTAGTCAGCTAGTTGCAAAAACAATTTAACCAGTGCAGAGCCAGTGTTCTCCCATTCTCTCTGTGTAAAATTAGCAATAATGGTGCCAAACATGCACCCAGGAGAAAGCTGAGCCAGCAGGGGTGAGGTAGTAGTTTAAATAACTCAAAAGCCAGGGGATGCATTATTGCCAGGGAGAACACACTGCTTTTGCATAAAACCTGGTCGGCTGTGCAGATGTGCATTGGTCTGTGCTTGTGTGTGTGTGTGTGTGTGTGTGTGAGTGAGAGAGAGAGACAGAGAAAGCGAATGAAAGATGGAGAGCTGATATAATTGTGTGACTTGGGAACGTCCATCTTTGCCTTTCAGGGGCCCTTCTGCTGGGAATTCCCCGGACAGTCAGATCTGAGCCTTCACCAATTTCATTTGGTGAGAGACCTTTGAATTCCAAAAATATTTTGTTGGATTTAATTTTTTTGGTTGATTCCACACACAAATTAACAACTGATAATTGATGATTTCAAAGAAAAATAATGAATGAAAAATCTAAATCCTGGTGTTGATGAATGATAATCATGCTGTGTTGCGCTTTGCTAATTCAGTGCTGCTGCTTTGATGCTGATGTGCTTTTTAATTTCTAAAATGCCAGCGATGGGATGTTTGTCTTGGAACCTCATGCATTTGACCAATGTGTTTACTTACATTTTTTTTTAACACTAAATAAGTACTTTCCAGCTTCACAAGGGAGTCAAGTTCAGATTTGCTTTTGGATTTTAACACCTTTTTCTGTTGGGGAAACTCTCTATTGGTCCTTTGCCTAAAGGGACTGTTTCTGGATCACTCTGGTTAAATGACACCATTCTTTTTAGCTTTGGGAATAATTGTCACAAAAATGTTGACTTATTTGGTTTGAGTAAGCTGAGAGCCCAGCAGCAGGCGAGGGGAGCCTTTCTGTTTTGTTTGTATCTCCTTTTTGCACAGCTGTTTTGAAGCCCCTCTTTATTAACAACATCTGGATATGCAAACACAGAGACGTAGATGGAGCAGTAAAACACGCAGTTTATAAAGTTTATAAAGATTTGGATGAAATACCTCATGTCCCTTCTCTAATTCAACGCCAGAGACCTGAATCCTCTGTCACTGTGCTGTGGCTTTGAAACAAATTGTTCCAATATTATATGTAATTTAAAGAAACTGGAGCCAACAGTAAGATTTGTCTTTATTTTACTAGCTAACATGCTGAGGACATCAGTAAGCTTTGTTTTGGTTTGCTTCAGTTAGGCTCTGTGAAGCTAGTCAGAAGCTGGCATCACGAAGCCCAAAAGGGGAACTTATTAATCTCCCCTGAGGCCACCATGGCTCTGTGGATTGCCTACTTGAATTGTTTGACTAATCAATTGCTTGTTGATTTTGCACACTCTGCAGGGCCTTTGTTGTCACTAAATAACATCCTTTAAAAAAGAAAAAAAAGGGGGAAAAGAAAGAATGAAGGTAAACCACGTTTGATTGTGCAAACAGTTATTAATATGATGGCAGAGTGTGCTCAGATTTATAACGAGAAAAGAAGAAGCAACAACAAAAAAACAAACAAACAAAAAAACAAAAAAACATTCCTCTCTTCATGTCAACATGCTGCCTCTCTTCCCTCCCTCTCTTATACAAGCACATTTGCCAGAACTTGTTTGACAAGGTCTGGCAGGATCACTGTTGGGTGTGCCTGTCTGTGTGTTTGTGTGTGTGTGTGTCTGTGTCTGTGTCATACAAACACACCTTTGTCTGCACCAGTGCATATGTAGGCATCCTTGCATCTAAGGTGTGACTTGAGTTTTAGATGACAGGTTAGTCAGAGCCAGGTCACTTCAGGAGATGACTCTTGTGTGTTTGCATACAACGTTGTGAACTTGTTTAACCTGGGAATCTGACTCTTGGGCCTGTGTGAAGAGAATGACACTCTAGAGAGGTGTATTCCTGATTTGGTCATAGTTCATATGCACGAAGAGCTGTGATAAAAGGTTCAATAATGATGTTGATAAATAATGCAATTCATGATGAATCGCTCCTGACAGTCAAGTTTACTCATTTCTGAAAAATTTCCTTATAAAGCACGATCCCGTCCGCTGTCCTGCGGCCAGTCTCAGGAGCAATAACGCACTCGGCAGCTCCCTGTGCTACTGTATTAACAGTTGAGGCCGTTTCACAGAGGAACTTGTTTTGACAGAACTCCAGGTGTCTTATTGTTGGGCTTGGCATGGTTCAACAGATTTACCAATTAGCAATGGGCCGAGAACATGGGAAGGGTGGGGGTGGAGAAGAGGGGAGAGGAGGAGGGGGGGGAAAGACACGAAACGGTGGGAGGGGTGTGAGAGAGGAGGGAGGATGGATGAGGCGGATTTGGCCACAGTGATGGAATGAGGTTTTGAGTGAGAGGGGAAGGTGAGGAGAGAGCCAGGGAGGGGACAGGAGGTGGGGAGGGGATGTGACCATACGGAGGAGGGCTGGAGTAAGGCGATCCGTGACCTCGTTTTTTTTTTTTTTTCCCCCCTTTTTCTTTTCTTTTTCCCAGCAGCAGCATGGAAGAGTTTGAGGTTTGAGCTGAGCCACAAAGAGGAGTGGATCTACGTAGAAAAAGGAGAAGGGGGGCAGGAGGGGAGCATAAGGAAAGGGGGAAGCAGTGTTAATTCTTTTTTTATTCAACCTTAGCTCAGCTGAATTTGTTTGTGTTGTTTTTTTTTCAACCTGGATGAAGCATAATCTTGGAAAACTGCGGTATTTTTCTTACAGATAAACTCCTGACACTTGATTCTGTTGCTGTGTGTTGCGAACACACATCCGTTTGCCGGAGTGCTGATTTGTTTTTGCTCCAAGTCCCTCTCGGTTTGCAGTTCTCACTCTGGTACGAGGCAGAATTGTGTGGGATTAAACACAATGTTATTACTCTCACTAACCCTCTTTGTTATTCCTCAGAAATATCTGCTCCTTATTCCAGGAAGTTTGGAAGTGAACTTTTGAGAGCAGGGTGAAGTGATTTAGTAAGTATCCCAGGGGTGGCCTGCAGAATACAGAGCAGTTTTTTTGCTCTTGAGTGTTATGACACCAGTGCCTGTGCCCACACATGTGTTGTAGCATGCATGTGCTGTGGGTACACAAAACCATGAAATCACTGCCCTTTTTAAAGGAAAAATAAGAATGAACATATATAACTAGTGTGAGTTTGTTTGCACTGTTGCACTTCTCTGAAAGCCTTTTTGAAGTAGAAGAGATTTGACTTTTTTGTACATATTTCAGCCAAACAATCACAACAAAGAAAAATCAGTCTTTCTATATGTGGAAAGCTGTCAGTTTATGTCAACAACCGGTCAAAAACTGTGGAAAGTGGCAGAGGAGAGACTGAGGGGAAGGTTTTTGTCTATTGTTTTCAGTGCGTAAGTAGTGAATGTGATGGGGAGGAGCAAACTTTAAATATTTAAATATTTCTTTTTAAATGTTCAGTCACTGCTATCCAGCTCATTGCCAGCAGTTAAATACATATCCCGACCTAATGATGAGATCTCATTCTCCATATAAGCAGAACAAAATAACCATTTGTCCAAAAGAGGCAAAGTAGCGGAAATATACAGAGCACAACCTCTGGTTAGCATAAAATCAAAGCACGAAGAAGAAGATTTTAAGTTTAACTAAATGAGTAATGTCATGATCATCTGACTTCTAAATCTATGAGGACAAAATCAGTTCCAATCATCATACGACCTTTTGGCAAGACGGCCCACCCCTACTGTTTTTAGGAAATGTAGTGACCTGGGTTCTCAGTAAAGTAGCTGCTTAATTCACCTCACTAAAGCAAGACTAATGAGGATGTTTCCTCCTGCCTGACATTTAAATCAGAAGTTAAAGAAAAGTTTGAGGTCTCCAGGAGAACCTTAGTACACTGACATGTCATAATAAGGCCTTTAGGAGTGCTTAGTGTTCGTGTGAGCTGGAAAGTCTCTGTCAGTTTCGGTAAATAGTTTTTTTTTTATTATCACTGAGCAGAACTCAATTAAGTACCACTTGGGAAGGTTTGACGCTGAGGTGCTTTGACACTTGAAGTCTTTTAGGAATCCAGTTTAACAATATTTAATTCCTGGACTAGCCCAGACAGTCACACCTTGTGGGATACTGGGAGGTACTGAGCTAAATTAAGAGCTCAGTATTTAATAAGAAAAGGGGATGACCTAAACAAGCTATATTATGCATCCTTTACTATAATTTCATCATCACAATGTGGCCTCATGAATCTGTCTGGCTCAGCTCTGAGTGATCCCACTCTGTCTGTTGTATACATAAAGTACGTACAAGCAGTTCGTAATGGAGTGATAGAGACAGTTTTTTGGAAGGAAGGACTGTAGCGAGGAAAGATTGGAGAGACGGGTGTTGGTGTGGGGGCGGGGGGCATATGAAGCCCCACCAAATTCCCCAAAGAACAATTTACAGTTATGGATGAATACACTGTCACAGTCAGATTTGAACTCTGTGGATGTGTGTGTGTGTTGAGGATAGGGGAATGCTGAGTGAATCCAGAAAGCACTTAAGCTGCCTTGAATTCATTTTTCTGTTCCCACCCACTTTATAACGGGAGAGGGGTTTCTCTTTGCGGGGGTAAATCTGGGGTATCTGTTTTCATAGTCATTTAGCATCGTCCTCTCTCACCTTCCTCATATATTCTTAACAGTGTTTCTGAGATTTGTCGGACCATCTTGAACGATACTTATCCCCCCAATTTATTTGTTTTTTATTCCTCTCTGAAGTTCCAATGAAGACCTATCTGAACTTTTCTTGGATTTGTTTGGCTCTGATTTTGATGTGTATGTTGTTTTTTTTTTCTCCTCTGTCTTCTCAGTCTGTGTAGTCGACAGTGTCTGAATGCCAGGTCCTGCTTTTGTCTCGGCCTGGGGAAGGAAAAATGATGTGAGACTTACTTTCCTACCCAGTCTGTTTCTTTGAGCTTCTTCTCCCTGCTCCCTTTTTTGTTTTGTTGTTTTGTTTTTCTTTTTCCTTAATAGTCCTGGAAGTTTGGGACACTTCTTTAAGGCAGGTGATGCTGTGAGTTGACTGCTCCTGCATACCTGTGCAGGTGTGTACATGCTTTTGTATTTATTTATCCAGCATTTAAAGAAAAAAAAGTAGTATAACTGAATGGTCCATTACAGTATCACTGAAATCTGTCATGTCATAGGAGTAGGGAAGCGAGATTGGGTGAAAAGGAGACCATTCAATGAGATTAAGGAAGATTATCATACTAGACATTTTGGATGAAGTGAGTAATGGCTCAATATCGATGGTATAGAGGCCGTTTTTCATGGGAGAGTCTAAAGTGTCAGAGCACTTCTTCCTCATCAGCGAGATGTGCAATAGATGCTCAGCATTGGCCAGACATCACCTTCGAAAGATGCAGAGAAATGCATGCTGGGAAAAGAATAAACAAGCCTGTCACCAAAGTGGGGAAGAATCCTTAGTGCAGTGATACTGTCAAAAAGCAGCTTCTATTTCATTAATTATTAACATTACCTAAACGCATTATTTGTGTATTTATTCATTCATTTGTCTTGTTAACATCCTCCTGGAGTAAGATAAACAGCGCGGCCAGACTGGCTGTGTGACAGTTGGGTGTGAGATTTGAATAAAGAGCCCGGCAGCATGATTGGAGTGAGACAGGAGCAGATTCGATGGACACCAGACTTCCTCTCCAGGCTCATTAAGGGACAGTAAGGCAATGATGTCGAATCGGCGCGCACTTTACTGGCCTGCCTTTTTCTTTGAACAGCATCGCCCTCTTATCTGCAACATGCTCTGTTCCTCCATAACAAGACAGTCCCACTCCTGTGCATGCACGCGCTCTGTCTGTCTCTCTTTCTCGCGCACAGACATTCCACCTACATACACATTCGTCATACTTATTTAGTTTGTGCAGACAGAAAACTCTTAAGTATGTGACTCGTCCACAGAATTTTGGCAGCTTTTGTTGTTTTTTCTCCTACGCTATCGAAAAAGCCTGGTACTTGTTTTCTTTTCTTTTTTGGGGGGGTCTTTTTCTTTTGAGGGGGGCGTCTTTTTTTTCTGCACAGACATCACAAATGGATATTTTAATTGGAACTTTTGGCACTGTCTCCATCTTGTGTTGGAATGGCAGACAAGTGAGTGGCTGGCGAGGCCAGGGCCGGGCTGATTGGTGTGTAGCGAGGCGTGCCTAAATCAACTGGCAGCATGAATAGCTTGCTTGATTCTTGCTGGCATTCACTGGAATCCATGACATTTTTTTAAAACAAGATTCTTTCTTTGGGAAAAGTCTGAGATAACAAACAGGGGAGAGAGAATACCTCCTGCTTCCTTGAAGCATGACTTCCCTTTTGTTTTGTTGGGTGCAATTTGCCTGCCTTTGTGCCGGCTCACTTTTTTATAATGTCAGTATGAAATCACTAACCCATGTTGTGGCTGTAGTCCAGCCACAGGTTCATGCACTTTACGGGTTTATATATATGTTTTGAAATGTTATTGTGCTCAAGATAATAGAAATAATCAAATTACCCAAAAGAATCATTGTTGATTTAAAAAATATTTATTTTAATTTTTATTAATCTATAGCAAATGAATATCAAAACATTCAGTCTTCAGAATGTGTGGCGGACTTACTCAAGACAAATGTATATATCATTGTATTTTGGATGTTGTTTTTGTGTACCTTTGTGTTCACTCATAAGGATTAAAGCCAGGGAATCAGTATTTGTGCTTGAATTTTTATTTAATGGAGGAATGTTGAGTAAAGGCCCGACATGATACATTTTATTCCTTCTTACACTAATTAATAAAGCTCTTCATTATCTAACCATACAGACATAATTCATTAATCTGCTTTTTTTGTTTTTCTTCTAATCCAAGTCTGTCAATACTTCAACTCTTTAAATTGAGAAATGGAGCAAAAGCTTGAGGTCTTACCCACAACTCCAAACTTTGTATGGGGGCGCCGCTTAATGGATTATTTATACATGCACGTTTTGGAATGTCGAGGAAATATCCACTTCCAGAATTCAGGGAATTGAAAGTGAATAGATCACCAACCCCAAATGACATGTTGGACTCAATTGCTTCGGGGAAAGCTCACTTTGGCTCCGTTGTAGCAACAAATTCAAACCACATGTTTAAGCTGTGCATCTGCATAAGTACACACCTGTTTAAACTGCGACAGTCTTCATTTTATTTCTTTTATTTATTTCTTTTTTTCCCTCTCACTGTAAATTCAGCCACACTCACGCCAGCAGCAGATCGGCTGCAGAGCTGGGTCAGGTTGGAGTCATTGTAATCCTCCTTGACATAATGGAGTCCTTGTGTTTGGCTCGGCCTGTGTGTGTGTGTGTCTGTGTGAGTCAGGAGAAAGAGCGAGAATGGAAGAACGATATGGTGTATGTCCAGGTGGGGTTGTGTGATCTGTATACTCTGTGAATGCAAATAAGTGTTTTTGTGGATGTGTGTGTGGTAGTGGGGCCTTTCTCTCTGAGCTGGTAGTCGGTGCTGTGTAATTACCTGGCTGTCTGCCACTGATCCCCACTGGAGCAGAGACAGAAGTGGAGCTGTGTCTTACACAACGTAACACAGCAGCCCATCTCAACCACTGGCCCAGAGTCTGTTCAGCTTGGGGTCTGGATAGGACAGAGGATCTCTGGGGATGCAGGCGAGGTTGTGGAAAGATTTCCATAGACTTGGACATTAAAATTAATTATTATTTTTACATCTATTTTTTATAAAGGAAACACATCCAGGTCCACATTGCCATACCTAAATATGGAGTCAAAAACTCCATAGAGTTAACTCATAATATAACTCAATATGATTTCATATATTTATATTGTACATTTTAAATGCTGCAAATTCCTGCAAAGGAGATAAAAAAATAGAAAAATATAATTAAACTAAATAAAAAATGTTGACACATAAATAACTAAATAGAGCTACAGGCCAGAAAAGGTTGTGAAATACTGCACTAGTCGTTCAGATGAGAGTGTTCTTAACTGACAGACAGAGACGGAAACAGACCAGTCCAATCAGAAGCTAAGAGAAGCCACAAGACAGATTTATAGCATTGCCATAAAGAACATCTCTGGCATGTGACTTGTTATTGCTCCGCCAATTGCTGTGGAGCTGATCTTTGCTTAATACTGTGGTGCACTCCTTACCTGTGAAGGCCAGGGTCCTAGCTGCTACGGAGCGGTGGTGTCAGCTTGCTTCTCCTGCCATTTTAATTATTACATATCTGTAGTCTTGCAAAATGAGCAAAAAGGGAGGCCTCGGCAGAAGCTTGCACATCAAAGGCTACCTCCCCTAGTCTTACAAGTTGCCTGTCTCTTTTGAGGAACCCAGGCTTCGGAGAGCCAGAGAAGAGAATCGGAGCCGCGGTGTGGATTCCCGGCTGGAATGAGTTTGATGGGCTAATTGTAGCCCCCAGTGGACACAGGCACACATCACAGAGGGACGACAGAGGGGGGAACAGAAGCTATGGATGAGGAGCTGCAGCGGCTGAGAAGTACTCCCGCTAGCTCCCCCCCTCCGTCTCAGGATTCTTGAACATGGCTCTCTCTCATCTTTGATTTCAGTATACAATCTTGCAAATGTTGCCAGAAATGTGTGCGACTCTTTTCCTCAGTCACTGTGCTGCCTACACTATTGTTTCCTTTGCTCTGTAAACCTGGCAATTCCCTTGCATAGTTCTGCCCATCTTTGCGTTTTCTCCCAAGCTTTTTTTTTTTTTTTTTTTTTTTCTTGTGTGTGCCTGTGTGTGTGTTTTTATGAGTTGTAGGTCTAATCTGCCAACTTTTACATTCTCAGTTGGGAATGACACTTTCTTCAGGCAATCGCACGCATAAATGATAGCAGGCCTTGACAAGAATGCATGTTCACTACATTTAATAAAGCTTCTGACCGCACAAAATCAAGAGGCTGCAACCATAAGAGAATGCACAAGAAAGCACTACAATGCACAGACAAACATGTACAATGTTTGTGCCTTACTACCAACATTAACAACTGGCTCAACTGTGGTGGTGATCAAAAAGGCTCTCTGCAGCTTTGAACAGTTCTCTTTTTTCCCTATCTGCATCAAAAAGATATCAATAGCTGAAACATCGAGTGCATGTATCAGTTCTTCTTCTTGTTGCCCCCCCCCCCCAGCACACCCCCCTCCCAACATCCCCATTTTAACGGCCAGTTTGGCAGTTGTACACTACGCTACAAGACTAAAAACTCAGTTAAAGAGAGAAAGGCACAAGGAGATGACCCCAGGAAGGAAGCGGCTCGTGTTGGGTAGGGCCCTGGATGGGAGAAAATCAATGGGAGGGAACACTTCCATACAAGGCAATGGCACAATGGAAGGTTGTTATTGTTTGTTTGTTTGTTTTTTGTTTTTTTTTTAACAGAAAAATGATGCATTTGTTTTACCCAGGGAGAGAGAAAGCAAAGACGAGGAGCGAGAGAAAAAAGCACTCTTCTGAACATCTCTGTGAAAAAAAAGAAGAGAGAGAGAGAAAAAAAAAAGCTAGTTCTTTAGTGAGGTTGAGTTGTGTGGTTAAGGTTTGTTTTATCCAACTGTGCGGAAGCGTGTGTAGCTGTCTTTCAGGTCTCTTTTTAGTTGAGGTGCAGAAAGACTACTCATGGCATGTTCAAGGGCACTCGGTGGACACAGATGCCCTGCAGGAGTACAGGAATACAACATGAGTAAACAGACACCTACATATACTATTAAAATAGTAAGCTTTGTACTTGGCAAGAGACCATTCTAAGTAGTAATTTGAGCTGGTTCGTAGCAGTTCAACCTCCGTCTTCTGGGGGTCATTGATAAAGACTTGTGAAAAATCAGCTCTAATTTGCCTGATAGTGGAATGATTTGTACATTGGCAGTAATCTATTCCTGTGTGCATTCCCCCAATACAACCCGTTTAGTATTCAGCTTAGTGATAAAGGATTTTTTTTTTTTTTTTTACACAACAGCTGTGAACAAAGAATACAATAGCGCACAAACTTGAAATACAATTCCAAGCCTGAGCCTTGAATGGCTTTCAGACTTCACTGTGACTGAGCGTACCCATTCAGTGGGAGTACGCGGCGGTTGAAGAGATAGTATCAAGTTGCCTGCAGATGGGGGTCAGTGTGACTGGCACAGTTGGCACCTTGGCACGGTGGCAGTGCGCTGCAATACTCAGCTTCGCAAAGGATGTGTCGACTGAAACGGTTGGGTGGATTGGGGGGGTAGGAGGGGACTGGGGAGCGAGGCGTTCTTCTCACTTATCCTTTTTTTTAATTGTCTTTGCTTCCTGTTTTGAAAGCCATTAAGGAGCAAATTTCCTCGCAGCGAGAGGGGAGATGAAAAGGCTGGGTCTTTTGAAACATGTCCAAACGCAAATGTGAAAAAGAGGGGGAACGATAGCTATCTGTAAACATCTCTGTCGAGGGGTCGACGGAAAAGGAATTGTGAGGGGAAAAATGATACATTCATTTGCGTTCTTTCTTTCTTTCTTTTTTTTTTTTTTGATTTGCTGATGAAAGAGATGCTGCAGTTTTTGTTCCAAGCCAGCTGTATTGCTCTATTCAAAACCACACTAATACATCAGAGCTGGCTCACATAACTGCAGAGCCACCACCCCCGAAACCCCTTCCAAAAATGCTTTGTGACATCTGCATCCACACATGTCTGCATTCACTGTAGCCAGTAAGTATTTATAGACAAGTTGGTTTTGTCATCCCTTGATCTCTTCAGGTTCCCTGATCACAAAAGTGTACTTTTAAAAAGTAATCTCTGTGTACTTGAACTGAAAGCACCAAAGGTTGCCAGCTGAACCATATCTGGTTATGAAGACTTTGGCGATCCTTTGTTTTTAAGTCCTACACCAGCTAGTCATTTTGTCTACCACAGCTGTCGTTGCAATGTAAAATATTTAGTTTCCATACAGTCCATTTATACCGGTTTCCTTTCTGTAGTGCTTGCCTACTTTCTCAAGAGTACCAGTAGCTCGGTGCTGCAGCATCTCCTCCTCCCTCTCCTCTTCCCTCTCCCTCCTCTACCCCTCACTGCCCCCAAGCCTGGCCAGTCTGTGGCTCTTAATAAAACCGACAGGCTCTAATTGGGCTTAATTGCACCCTTCGGGCGTCGTCAAAAAGAGTGTTGCTAAACAAACTGCAGGGTCTGCAAGCAGGCCAGCCATTCTACGGCAGCGTATTGGCCGCTGATCTCGTGCCTGCATGTATGTGCACCAATCGCCAAAGCTGGTTTACATACGGCATGCATAAGTGTATAATGGCGCATCAGGAATGTGCATGAGTAGGCATCACATTTAATTATGTGGGTGTATGCGCAGTGAGGTTGGAGAGATGTTGCAAACCATTCATTCCTCACAGTGAGCCAACTGAACAAGAGCTCACAAGTCTGGGAATCTTATGCATTCAAGGAGGCAGCATCACCCGACTCTGAACCTCTTGGTGCTCTTTGCCGCTAAAATCGTCTCCAGCAGTAGAACAGAGTACGTCTTTGTCTTTGAGGAAGTGTCTAGAACTCCATGTGTCAGAAATCCCAGCTATTTAAAAAAAAATAAAATCCCCTACTAAACAAATTCCTATCTGCCTTTCAACGCTATAATCGAAAAGATGAAGTTATACTCTACATCCCAGTAGCACCACCTCCTGGTTAGTGGACAGGGGCAACCATGATACTGGCTCCCATGAACGTGGAGTAATTCAGAGAGGTGGGGCGGGCACTTACCACACAGACCTTTGCTGGGTCGTTGAACACAATCGATGGAAAGCTCCAGATGCAATTGAGTCATTCAAATGGCAAAGCCTAACCTGTCTGTGTGTGTATGAGACGGTGGTGACCCCTAAGGCTGCGACCCACGAGGAAGAAGGAGAGATAATCACATTGAGCACAGCCCTGTGCTAAAATTCTCCTGGCCATTTGTTCCTCCTTCTACCCTTTGAGTTGTTTACTCATTATGGCATTTCACAGCTTGCTAGTCAAAGAAATAGCGAACGAAGAAATACCACAAATCAGATCACTCCTATTGTGTGCAGCGTGCAGACGTGCTATACTGGGAGAGACACGGGGAATGAAGCATCCACTGTGGTTTTGTTCAGAGCTTAAAAGTCATGTAATGATGCAGTGGCTGAGCCGGAGGCCCCATAAAGGATGGAAGGGACTTATTTCAGTGGCCTGCTGCTGCTCCAGTGCCTGACTAGCAGACTCTGTCAGGTCTTTCAGGAAAATAGGCAGAGCACATAATTAAGATATGCAGCCCAGGGTGGATTGAATATATAGACTAAAAATATAGAGGAGCAGACCAGTTGGCCTCAATCACAGCCTGTGGTTAAGTGTTTGGCTGCAGACGGTGCCCAGACCTGTGCAACTGTATGTATCTGTTTGTGAGTGTATGTGTTTCTGTCAGCAGTCTGAGCAGCATGCTATAAAAGGCTGGTGAGCCGAGCCATAGCCTCTCTGTGTGTCGGGGTCACAGTGAGCCAAATTGTGTGCGCGTGAGTGCGAACACGTAGAAATACTCAATGCGGGTATTCTTTGTGTTTATCTGCGTGTGTGTGTGTGTGTGGAGGGATGCAACTCTGCTCCTTGACCCAAAGTTCTTTCCTCATCCTGGCTTTTCGTATTCACCCCTGCTGTAATATATAATCCTGCTGTCTAGGGCAATAGCGTGTGTCTGAGGAGGACACATCCTCCTGCTTTTTGACTTTGCGCCCAGTGTACCCACCCACCCACACACACACACGCGCACACACATATTGCTGCTCACACCTCAGTCGTCTCAGTGCTTTGTCACTCTCTAATGATAACTATCCATCAATGGTAGGGGTGTTGCTCGCGGAAATGAAGATAGATTGAATTAGTGTTGAGTGCGCTGGCCGCTGCGTTATGGCTGCAACCCGTAATTACACTGTCAGTAACATTGAACCCCCAACCCCTTAACGAGACGCTGAACTTAACACATTTGTGCCCGTGTTGATTACAAGGTCTTTTAGTCTGGGTAGATTCACATCATGTAGTTCCTAATAGCGAGCGAAATGCCCGGTCATCTGCGGAGGATTAGTGCATTGCGGTGTGTATGTAGTACTGAATAAAGAACAGTGATGGACCGCCTGCTGCAAACCTTATTGTTAGAGACATGTCTGTGTTTTTATCTGAAGTTCACTGTCATTGTGTTAGGGGTAAATGTTATTCTAGTTTTGTTTTATAGAAATAAAATTGATTAAAAAAAAAAAACAGTTTATGCTTCAGAAAATTAGAAATTTTGCTGTTTTGTTGTTTTTGTGCAATACTACATCTGTAAGTCTGCAGGTGTGTTGATGAAGGCAAGAGCTGATTAGAGAAAACTTTAATTTGGAGTAAGATCTGTCAAGATGCAATGGAGGACACCCATTTCTTCTTCACTGATGGACTGTGGTGATGTCTGTGTCTAACAGTGACTTAGATAAATCTAATGTCCAGGTTCATGGTTTGGCAGATTTTTACAAACATACCTGGCTGATAATTATTGTTCAAGTACCTGCGGAAAAAGGAGGTAGACCTTCACTGAAGGGGGAGATGACATTACTGGGATTTGGAAAAAAAACAAAAAAAGAAAACAAACAAAAAAACCAAACATAGATAGTTGTGCAGTGAAGGCAAGTACCATGAGCACAAACAAGCAACCCAACCCTCCCTCTGTGGGAAATGAAAATTGGGCTGAAGTGTTTGTTATTAGATACATCCGAGGAAACTCCAGGAAATGGACTTAATTTCATGTAGAGGCACATGACTCGGAGGATCTTAGCAAACCAATTAACCTCACCTCAGCTCATTAAAAACTCTCCTTTCATGTCCAGAAGCAGCGACTCATCCGCCAACACGGGACATAAAAGCACAAATTTGTCCATCCAAAACTCATAAAAGTAATTGGAAAGGTAGATACAAAGGTCCAGTAATCTAGTGACACAAGCTAACTTGAGTGAAGTAAAAATAGAGGTGAAGACAAGCAGAGAGAAAGGATCCATCAAACAGATGATCTCATATCAATCTGATTATATTATCAACTTCGGAAGGGCAACCTTTAAGACTTTACCCCTCGGGGTTAAGACAATTTCTCACCACAGAATTGAAGAAACATTTGCTTCACACATTAGATGTCACTTCACTTTGTGTCTAAATGTAAACCTGGAGAGTCTTTGCTCGAAGCAGCCATCCTCGTGATAGTTAACTGTGAAGAGGGTAACTAGTTGCTACAGTGATGATTTTTACTTAGATGATGTGTTTGGTGGTGTTTTCCTGGTTGTTTGGAGCTGTAAGCGGAGCTCAACACATCCAATTGTATCCTTGGGTTTTCTGTGTCAGTCTCATTGAAAGTCCATTTGTGTCACCCAACAAGAACATTAATATGAGTCATAACTTGAGGATTATGGTGCAGTAATTTCAGTGCACTGGGTGGGTTTTTCCTCTTTTCTTTTTCCACATAAAACCTAAATTCAGGCCTTTGTTGAAACTATCTAATGGGTTAATGGCATTAAGAGGAACCATTCAGCTCTCTCTACGGCAGCCTGTGTATGTGCACGCGTGTACTATTGTTTGTCTTGGCTCCCATCGTGCACACTCATCAAGCCACATGCAAACAACCAATCTCTGTCATCTGCATCAAAATAATTACAGAGAGATAAACACACCATTTGACCATTTTCACAGTGATCTAATCTGAAGCTGGGCTGTGAAAGCGCACGGGGGAGATGATCAAATCCCTGCTTAATGGAATTGATCACTACTGTGTGTTCAACATTCAGCCGACAGCCGTATTACAGATGCATCTCCTCATATTTTTCTGCACTTAGCATGTCTGCTTTGTCTTTTCAGCCATTTACACTTAGAGCAGAAATTGCAGTAAACATTACATTTCGATTTTGACTGTGTGACCCATTTTTACTGGGCTGTATGAACCACGTAGATCAGATGTGAGGAAAAAAGTCCAGGCCTTTTGTCTTGAGATCAGGATGGCGATGAGCGAGGAGTGTATTGCTTACAGCCCTATAGCTCCCTGTGTTTCCATCTCCTTTTAGCTAGAAGGCAAACGGCCTCCGAAATCTGATTAGCCTCCATTATAAAGAGTGATATTTTCATCTCGCCGATTCTCGGCACTCGTCAGAGCATTTGGTCGCTTTAATGCCGGGAAAAGCATGCTCTTTTGACAGATAGTAGATATTCCCAACATCTCTTGTTTGGACATTTCTGTCTTTTGTGACATGGAATAAAAGACGAGCAAGAAAATAAAAAGCAACTAAATAATGTCAAAAGATCAGAAATCAATGGGCCGGAGGAATGTGATCCGCACGGCTCCGTATGCGACCGCTCTGCCCCCCTCGCATTACGAGTGTCTTTCCACAGCCACTAAAGTTGCTTTTGTTCACCCCCTCGGAGATGTAACTCAAGAATGAGGAAGCCGTCTGACAATGTTTGGATATCGGCAAAGAAAAAGCCTTTTACTTAAAGGTTACTGGCCAAGGTTTATTGAGTTACATGTTCGTCGGTGATGGGAGGCAGAAGAGTTGAGCCATGAGAGAGCTTCATTAATGTGTAGGTTTGTATTTCACGTTTTGATGTAACTGTGATGTGGAGTAGCAGGAAATGATCAATGAGGCTGTGGATAAAATGGTAGTTTAGATGGAAGTTGCATTTTTGGCAGGTATGTTTTTTTGTTTTTTTTTTTCCCCTCTAATGTAACAAAGCAACATTTAATCTATGCTGCACAAAATGCATGTAACACTATGTTAAAATAGGTTTGAAAATATATCGTATATGACTCTATTATTATACATATTATTTTGACATACTTTTTTTTAGATGAGCTGTCTCTAAAATTGTTGATCGAGAGAAAAACTTGCCTCAACATTCTTTTGACAATATTGGCGAACATAAAGAAAATATAATAAACTCCAAACGATTCACAATAAATACTTTTGAATTTGAAGAAAGATGTAAAAAGAAAAAGATTTCCTATAAAGCATTTTATTGTTATTTCTTTTTTTTTTTAAATCTGATATAGCTCCCCTTGTTGGGTAAAAATAGATACTGCACTTATTATCATCTAGTAATTTTCATTAAAACTGTAGGTCATTGGCAGGGTACATTATCGTATCCTTTTCTTCCTAAAGAAACATTGGGCTGCTTTTAAAATAATTTCCATGGGTTACACTAGAGGTTACAGTATAAGGTTTCAACTTCTGTGGGAGTTGTGATCTGTTCTAATGAGAAAAAGAAAATGCAGCACCACAATGCTTTGTGTCACCCACTGAGGCTGAGAGATAGACACAGGATTAAAAAAAAAAAAAAGAAAAGAAAGACGCGGAAAAACAATTTCTGAACATTTCTAGGAGATAAATTTAATTTCTTTGCTATTTGGAGGTCTTCTTTGAAAATGCAATTGTAATGAACACATTCAAAACTGGAGAATAGATTTACCCTCAGCTTCAAATAAGTTGGCGTTATCGGACTCTGTCATTCGCTCCTTCCCATTTTCGAGCTGCTAATTGATGTTTTTGATGTCGGCAAGAAAATTGAAGAAAATGTCATGTGTGAACCGGCGCGGAAGTTAATAAGATTGACTTCGTTGACTGAATTCACAATGAGCGAAGGAGAGGCGTGTAATGGGGACCGCTGCAAATTCGCCCGTCCATCTGCCAACGGATGAAATCGACACCTAGCACGAATGGTCGATACGAAGGGATGGAGAATTTGGGATGGCCCCTCCACCACAAAAAAAAAAAAAAAAAAATCCTCCTTTCTTAGCAGTTGGGTTTTGATTTTGTTTTCCCACTGATTGGAGTGCGTAAGCAGCTGTTTTTCCAGAGGGCTCCTGCCCCGGCCCCGGCACATCTTTTCTGTAGAGTCGTCTCCCAGGGCTGCCTCCCTCCTCGCTCCAAACAATACTCGTTCTTAATGCTGTTTTGAGTCTGAAAAGCCATGGAGCTTTATAAAGGTTAGATTAAGATGTGGCTAAAAGATGCACCAATATCAGTTAGGGTCATTGCATATGCTTGGCCAATGTGTAACAGAGCTTGAACTTAAATCCCCTTAAATAAAAGGATAGAAGCACCACCGGGGTCGCTCCATCTTGAGCCATTTATCGAGCGCTGGCTGAAAGCCAATCGTAGCCGCTTTGCTTGTTATGCACTTTCTCTTTAAAGTTCATTTAATCTAACATTTAAAATTATTAGTCAAAATTTGCAGATTTAAAAAAAATGTATCATCGATTTAAACGTATTTATTTGTTGATTCGCTTGAGTGTAGCGGATTTTGCGTTTTTAATTGGGGCATGGATTAGTCGAGTTTGGTTCAGTGCGTCTGATTATTTTTCGTCGGCCTAAAGGGGACCTTGCTAAACCCCTAATACGGCCAGTACCCCCAAGCGCTCTGCTTTTTGAAGACACCAAACAAAAAAAAAAAAAAAAAAAAAAAAGTGGCCTCAGCTAGCGTTCGGCCCTCCGAGGATCGTGGATAAGGGACATTATTCTCAGAATAGGCAATTAATTCCGCTGGCAACGATCAGTTAGAGCTTCTTCCCCCACCGCCCCTCCAAATGCCCTCCTCTCCACCCTCCACTCGCCATTTGAAATGCTAACACAATGAAATATTTTTCTATTGGTCCGTGTCCCTCGGCTAAGCCACCGCCGCGGGCAAAGAATTTCATCGACTGATGAGACCACAGGCATGCTCGATAAAAAGGTTAACTGTACGTGACACGCACTCCAAGTAGCCCACGCTACCTTGAACTCTCAAGCTCTGTAACTTTTATTTGACTTTTTATTGTTAGCGAAACCGGGCATGTTTGGCTGCCGCGGCTAAGAATGAGGCCGATTTTCATTTTTATTTTTTTATTTTTGTCGCATGTTACTGAAAAACGACGATAACGTGACCTTTTTTTCTTTTTTTTTCTTTTACATAAAGCGATTTCCTTGTTTTCGATTGTGCTTTTCCTTCGATGGCATTTTGCAAACATGTCTCCATTGTTGCTGATCACTTGACAGCTTTTTTTTTTCTATCAAAAGGAAACGAGTGGTAATCGAATGCAATTCCTTTCAAATGCTAACTTGGGATAGTTTTACCCGTCTAATGTCCTTTTTCATATAGTCCGACAGAAGAATAAATTTGTTGAGTAATGGAAATATTCATCATAAAGACGGTGGAATTGATTAAAAAAAAGAATATATAAAGACACGATTTGGATGCACAGTGAATTATTGTTATTCCAAACCTTCCCAAAGTTTTTTTTTACGTTTTCCCTCTACGCCACACTGTATACATTTGTATCCATTGTGTTGGATTTTACAATAGCTTGGCTCTGCTGTGTGAGAATAAAGAACAATCCAGGATGGCAGATTTCTTCCACCTTCAGGGATCGGCAAGGTAGACTGCCAGAGAGTGGGAGGAGGATTCCAGGCTGTTTTCAAATTGTTAGTAAAAGATATATGGGCACAGAATAGGTATGGCTGTTGCAGTACCCCAACCCCATCTTTCATACACACAAACATACACAGACGCGCGCACACACACACACACACACACACACACACAGTGCTGTGCTAGGACTGAGGCAGGTGGCTCCCCATGGCTGCAGCTTCATGACAACATGCCATTAGAAATAGCAGGCCTGTTGATCAATCCTGCCGACATGACAGCTTCGCCGCGAGGCCTGGCTCTTTGAGTGCCGACGCCACGGCAGCTCCCTCTCCCGTTTCTCCCCACTAATTGGTGAAGGTTTCTCTTATATATGCTCGTGGCACAGGGCTTTTTTTCTCTTCCACCTCCTCCTCCTTTTCTTCTTTTTTCTCTCTCCCTCTTTCTACTTTTTTAGTCTCAGCTCCTCTTTCCCCCATCCACACCTCCCCCCATGCCACCCATTTTTATCTCTGTCTCTGTTCATACATCTATATATTTAGATTTCTATTTATGTATATTATATATATAATACATAAAATATTATATATATTTTGGGTTTTTCATTTAACATTGTCACATTGGAAACGATAACTTAGGGTGAAATATTGTAAGTGGGTAGAGTAAAGGGATGTGTGTGCCGCGGGCGATGTTCGTTCTGTATTTTTTGTGGGACTGTTGGAGTTGGGATTTGACATTGACTCTCGGCAATGTGCATCAGCACCACATACACAATGGAGATCATCTGGGGGAAAAAAATTTAAATCTTTGTCAGGTGAAATTAAGGAGAACCCAGGCCCTTTGATACAGTTCCATTTTTAATTGCACGGTTTATTTTGACAATTTAGGCAAAGCTGCTAAATATATTATATCCATAATGAAGTGACACTGTCATTTATGTTGAAAATCATTTATTTATTATTTCCTTGCTCTTCACGAACAGCCGTATAGAATCTGTATTTATGTTTATTTGATTTATCACGTAATCCCGTTCTTTCTCATCAAACAGAATTAAGTTGCAAAACGTCAAAACAATTGTCAAAAATGGCTGTGTGTTGCGTGTTGACTTGTCACGGCACACAGGGCTGCTTTCTAATTCCACCAGTGTTTCGCTGGAGCATCACTCTTTAACGCCACCCACTCTGAATCTCTCCCAACTAAATAAATGAGGGGGGAGATAAGCACATATTAAATGTTTAACTGTCTCGCATTTGTCATCTGTTTTACCCCTCTTAATTAAACAGACACAGCTTAGCGCCGGCACTCCAAGTGCAGACACACTTGCACACAAACACACACACACACACACACGCATACACTCTGCCTGTGAGCAGTGGACCCTGAGCGCAAACCCTGTCCAGCCAATGATTAATTTAGCCGTTAATATTTATTTTACTCCATCCTGCAAAGTTAGCAGCTCAGTGGAGGGTGAAACTTAGATTTTGTTTCTCAGTCTTACAGCTGAGAAAACTGTCTTGTTGCAAAATGAGGAGGAAAAGATAAAAAAAATTTTTATTGTTGTTGTTATTTTTACTTTTTCAATTCTTTTTTCTTCTTCTTTCTATTATTGTTTTTGTTTGGAGTGAGAAGAAGTATTCTGTGGGCCAGTGGTGATTTGTGTCTGCGCCAGTATATTATAGTGATGTGGTGCATGTTGAAAACATTAACTACTACCTCCACCCAGTGGCACAAAATAAAAAAAAAAGGCAGGTGTGATTGGCAGCACACAGTATTTAATGTAGTGGGAAGACTTGCCTAAAGCAAAGAGGGGGATGTATTCACCACACAATAGTACTGCTATCTCCCTCTCTGCATTGTCTCTCTCATCGCCGACCTTATTACATGCCATATTTGGCATGAAGAATCCCCTTCTTATCGACACTGAATTTTAATACCAATACGTGTAGATGGCCGCCTTATTCTAGTAGTTATTTTGACATCACATTACACTTTCTGTGTGTGTGTGTGTGTTGGTTTATTTTTTTTCCCTGTGAATCAGAAAGGAGGTCTGTCTGCACCACTGTACATTACTGTGCTCTCACCTTGCTGACTGTTGTAAAATATAGTGCGATTGAACATTGTGTGCCACCGGTGCTTTGCCCGTCTTGGGGCATCAGCAGACGTGGAAAAGCGAAAGAGAGAGACGGTGCCCGGGCCCGGGGTGAGTGGGAAAAGAGACGAGAGTAGAATTGGGGGTTCCTCTGAAGCCCCCTCTCCAGATCCGAGAAGCGGAGTGGGGATCAAAGTGGCTTGTTTTATGTGGCTGGTGCGAGACTTTGAAGTCCCAGAGTCACCTACAGCACTCACTTCATCAAGTTCACTAGTGTCTTAATAGCAGATCAATAAGTTTCAAAGTCGGAGAGTTAATTTGATACTAGCGCTGATGTGATCATGCTGGGCCACAGAGCTGCCTGCTCTGCTCCCTCTCGTCTCTCTCTTCCCTTCTCTCCTCCTCACCTAGATTGGACCTGTTTTAGGCTCTCAACTTGAATTAAGCCGTGGCAGGATTCTGTGTTCAGTGCCTGTTCTCATAGGAAGCTTTGCATGAACACTTAATCAGTGTCTGTGCCGGTGTCACAACAATTAAAAGATCATTTGTTTAATTAGAATTTAATTTACAACATTGTTTCGCTGACATTTTAAGTCTAAGATTTATATTTCAAAACCACATATTTTATATTTGTATTTTGAAGGAATTATTTATAATGTGAATTAATGCTGGGCAATACAGATATTTGATTATTTGTTCTTTCCTGCTCAAATTCTAATTATTATTGCGAGATTAAAATTAATATTAAAAATATTGATACATTTATTTTTTATTAAATCTGGTTTGTCTCCCTAATTTTGTCTAATTTTTTGTCCTTTACTCAAGTCTTATTTATTAGATGTCTCATTTTGAGATTCTGTAAGTATAAGTTCTATATTTAAATACCACAAATTAAGTGTACACTGATGAAAATCCAGCTGACATTTTAATATGAGTAACTAAATTAATGGAAAATGTTTTAAATGTGAATGTGTGCTTAATTTTTTTTTTTTTTTACCGCAATGCCGACGGCTTTTGGGTTGGAAGAATCAGGAAAACAGAGCACTTTCTTATGTGTGCTATTCCTTTCACAGACAAGTAGCACCATCTGTATTTGGTGCTGTGATACCAGTGAGGTGGTGAGGCTGGATCAGCACCAGGAGAACAAAAGGGCAATTTAGTATGTTCATCTAAGGGTTGCTAATGGTATTAGGGAGCCAGCAGGGTGGTCAGCGGGGGCCCGGCGCTCCAAGGTGAGCCCGCAGCTTGACCTCCGCACTCACACCAATTCACTTGGCTGCTGGCATTAGTGCCACACATCTGCCATTTTTTTATTTTTATTTATTTTTTTTTTTGCAAAGCCCTCCGACGCCTTTTGCTTCATTTTGCTGTGCATCCTTCATATGAGCGCATGTAGAAAATAAGTTTTCATTTGACTTAAATAAGATCCCACATTCGGCCGTCTCTCTGACCGAAACAATGGAGCTGAGAAAACTAATCAGATAATTGTCGTGAAAAAAAAAAAAAAAGAGAGCGATGGATGCTGCTCCTTTTTGAGGTTGATTGTTGAATTGCTTGGAATTTGCAGTATGTGAGAAATGAGAAAAGTGTTTTCTTTCGATATGATGAAGGTTTTGGGTACAGAGAAGTGAAGAAGGTAACATGTCATCTGCTTATTTTTCCAAGACAGCAGCAGGTAGGAATGTTTCTGGCTATCGCAAATATTCAAGACGAGAGAAAGCTTCATTAGTCATTAAACCATTCAGATAGATTGTCACCATCGTTTAGAAAATATCTAAGATATTTGATGAAGGCTAGAAAATTGTGCAGAGAGCCGTTTGTGTGTGTGTGTGTGTGTGTGTGCGCGACACAGCCATGGATCCCCGTGCGAAGTTGTTTCCGTGGGAAGCGGGTGGCAGAGTGAGGAGAGAGCAGCTCCTGGATGGAGCAGAAACGGTGCAGCGGGTGGTGCTGATGGAGACTGCCTGTGTGGTCCTCAGCGGTCGGTGCTCCGCCAGGCTCTGCCGAGAGCGCTGGAGGTCTCGCTTTTAATGAATGTTTCATGTTAAATTTAGCACCGGCATTGTTCACAGTGCAGCACTCTAAAACACTTTATTTCTTTTAATGTTCCAACTAAGGTTAAAAAAAAAGAAAAAGAAAATCCAGGTTTTCTTAAAAAAAAAAAAAAAAAAGAAAGAAAGCAGAATATATCTTTGACATGTAATTAAAAGAGAAAAATGTTGGATGTTCTTTGAACATAAATTTTTGCCAGCCGTCATCGAAATTATCTCCAATTTATGATTTCAATCCTTAAAAAATTTGTTAAATTTATGACTGATAGTATTTCTATATTCCTCTCCTTTTTTTTCTCTTAAGGTTCCTGCTGTTCATGCACCATGAAATCTTGCTTCATTAAAAGTCTATTAATCTTGTCTCGTCTCATGGGAGGTACCTTAAGATGATGTTGTGTCTTTTTCTTTAAATTGTTGGAGGGGGAAAAAAAAATCTTCCAGATTTGGTCCCTGTCAGTCAGAAATAATTGTGTGCTTAATCTTGTCCCTGATGGATGACTTGGAGTTCAGCAATGGGCCAGCTCCAATGACAAATACAATATTAATATTCATTAACTGCTTTGACAATGCTAATTTTGATGCAGTAGTAAAGGGCCTTCCAAAGTTAGCGGCCAAAGCATCAGAGCTGAGCAAGGTGGCAAGATAATTTGTGCTGCTTTACTGAGCTGAAGGCTTTTAAAGTCTTAAGCAGGGGAAAAAAAGGCTAGGTACCACAAACAAAATAAAAGAGAAAGGGAAAAAGTTCAGACGCATTGGAAACCAGGACTGTGGAAGTAATACGATCAAGAGACGGCTACAAAAATTTGACACCTCCAATGCTGCATCTTTGAGCAAAATTTTTTTTTTTTTATTTAAACAAAAACTTACAACAAAAAAGGATCATAACATGGTAAGTCAGCACATTCTTGATTTTTTTTTTTTTTTTTTGTTTTGTTTAATCTTTTTGATCTTTTCAATTATCGCCATTTGAAGATCAATAGTCATTTTTTTCTGCTGTGGTTAAAAGGCTCACAGCGGTGGTATAGTGGATGGTCGGATCACGGCTTTAAGAGTGGGCTTCCTCTCTTCAAGCCACCAGTTGGCCGGGTTGAATTTTGTATTGCCAGCTCTCCTGAAAACCATACAGGGCTTGTATCCATTTATTGGTATTTTTGTTATTGTTTTAACTGCTGTTGTTTGCTTGTTGTGGCAGGTATGACTTTGGAGTTGGGGTTTCTTTTCCCCCCTCTCAGTAGTCTGAAGAGAGTTCAGGCAGGAGAGTTGGGGGTGCAAAAGCTGCACAACAATGACAAGCTCTTTTGGTGATAAATGTCTGGGGTTTTTTTGCCTTTTGTGTGGCTGTTTTTTCCGGGGCTTCCTACATCAAAAATTGGGGCTACCGACGGGCAGGACTGCGGTGCAACGTGGCTGCAGCACCACACACCCTTTGCCCTGGATCGGAACGCTTTCTCTAGCCTTTTTTTTTTCTGACCAGCGTTTGTGTTTTTGATTTTGTATTTAATTTTGTGTGACTAGTGGTGAATGGAGCGTGGCTAGTTTTGGGGATTAATGACACGACGAGAGACACCCCGCTGCTTGAGTTTAGCCAAGTTAGGGCAACTCCTATAGACGGCACTCCACTACCTTTATGTCTGCCAAGCCGCTGAATGAAAGCCTCTCTCTTTCTCCCCTCTTTTGGTTGTTCTTTCAACTTATCAAAGAAAGAGAGATGGACACAAAAGGGCTTATTAGGGGGGATATGAAGATGGGCGCGGGGGAAAGAGGGAGTCCCGGTCAGCTGCGAAGAAGAACAGCGCAGCCTGAGTATGCGCATGAATGCATGAGGGGGCTGAGAATGAACAGCCAGCTCTGGCTGTCCGCTCGTGGTCCTCTCCGCTCTGGGACCTAAAGGGCTGCCGTCCTAAGTCGCTCCAGCATACCTTGGCTATCGCCCGGTCCTCCGGTCGCTCTCTTATCGGCTAAACCCATCGGGTGTTAGTGAGGGCTGCCGTAGATGAGGTGCTGCCCCCCAGTGGATTAGTGGCTGACATGGTGGTGGGAGTCTGCTTGGAGTCTGTGCACTACCACGAGTGCCAGCATGCTTGTTTTAACCAGGAACCGAGCAGCATCCCAAACACAGCTCTTTTAAATGGTAAGACTTTTCAACATTTTAATTACAGCTGTGCTCTATTTTGTGGTGCTTGTTTGGCTTTAAATATTATGTTTTGATTGAATTTATTCATGGATATTTTTCTGGGCTCCATTTGGCAATTTATAACACTTATCCTGCTAAGTGACAGATTGACAATTTGGATAATGAAAGGCAGTGTTTGATTGCTTTGTCTTGACAGCCTGACAGGGGTGCATTATTCTAAGACATCAAACTAAATATGATTTTTGTTTATTGTCTGGTAAAACACAGTTCTATTAAATCAAATGAATAAATGCCATTATTTATACAAGAGAACTTTAAAAATGTGTATGTTGTTTTAACATTTGAATTTAAGAAATCTTGGTCATTGGCCACATATATTATTCCTCTGTTTTTGTTACAATTAATAAAAAAGGGTAATATTTTTAATATTAATGTTTAAAATCTAGAATTGGCTGTAATTTTTGTAAATACCAAAATTATAGTGTAATTATTACAGTAAATACAAAAAGAAGAGACTTTGGAATTAGAATTGTGTGTTCATAGTATTTTCTATTTACTGTATATCTCAGAAAAGAACAGTTGTGTAAAGGTCATAGGTTGTTCTGTTTCCTTCTTCTGTAAACTTTTTGTTCCTCGTATTTTTTTTTTTTTTCTTGCACACTTTGGGTCTCGTGCAAACATCTTAGATTGGAATAGAGTTTTTTTTTTTTCTCCACCCTCTGCTCTCTTGTGTTGTGGCGTTGATGCCATTGTAGCCTAGTGATTGGGAGCTGTCCATCACTTGCTGGCAAACTGGCAGTTTACTTAAGAAAGTGCACGTGGGACAAAAGGAGATGGCAGGAGTGTGGCAGGTCGGTTGAATGGAGGGAGGGCAGGCAATTAGCCACCGCCTTGTCGGGGCTCTTTTACTTGTCAAGCTGGAGCCCCGGCACTATTGTCCAAAGCTGTGTAAAGGACATTCCCAGGACTTTGTTTTGGCTTTAAGGGCCTCAGGACTGCCTGCTGCAGGCCAGAGGAAGAGCAAGGTCCTAACAGTGACAGAGGCCGAGCGAGAACAGAAGGAAAAGAAAGGGACAGCGTATTAAGAGAAAAGTCTGTGTAAGTTTGAAGCTTCTGTTGCCAACTTTTAAAATGCCTTAATACAACTGAGAAACACTAAACTCCCTCTTTTATTGGCCTCACATTTAAAGATATTTGCATTTGATTTATTTCCAACATTTCTAAATTCCCACTTTAGTTAATTTTTCCGAATTATTTTCTTCCTCAATAACCTTCACCAGGTTATATTAAAAATATATGAAATATTACTGGTCTTGGATTGAAATAATTTATCCTATAAATATTTAATTTGTCATGGCCATTAGTCAGGTTCAGGTTGTTAGAGGTTACAAAAGGTAATTAAAAGATGACAAGGCTGCTTAATTATAGAAGGTAAAAATGAAAATTATCTTTACATTTGGAGGTGTTTGTTCTGTTTCCAGAATTTTAATTATAATGGAAAAAAAATACCAGAGGTGATTTAATATTTTTCTTTAAAAATAATTTTCCCCTTTAGTTAACATTTAGATAATATTCCCCTTATAAATATTTTTTGTGGAAAGCAATTATTATATTTCAGGGAAAAACTAAAATTTTTATATTTTCTTTTCGGCAAATTTTTATAATTACTTTATATTATATTATTTTGTAATCGGCTCATTGGAACATGTTTAATTATTGCAAATAACAAGCTAAAAGTGGTGGACCAGGCAGTTTCTCTATAATAGTCCATGTTTGCCACAGTGATGGTCAACAGATCTCTTGAATTTCTCTGTATTTGGTGAAAAAAAAAACCCAAACATCTGGACCACGTGAAGATGATCATTTGACTTTAGCTTTGAGAAAAAGAATAGATTTGAAGGTGAAATAGTCACGAAGAAAAGAGACTGGGGAATAGAGTGTGGTGCAGAGGAGCTTGAGGCCTTGTTCACATGAACCCTGAATGGAGACAGAGTTGAAGGGGGAGTTAAGAGAAGAATTGTTCTCCGTTCTAAGGTATTGCTTAGAAAAAGGGTAAGAGGGAGAGTGGGAAAAAAAAAGGATTGCGACAAAAGGTGCCACATCCATGTCAGAGTGAAGACTTTCTCTCCTCTCCTCGGTTTCCCCCCGGAAAGTGGGTATGAAGAGGGGACTGTCAGCATCACACAGATAAAGTGACTGTTGGCCACACTTTGCTGAGCCTGCCCTCCCTTTGTGGATGTTGTTGTGTCTTGTTCCTTGTTTTCCTTTTCTATCTCTCTCGTGCTCTCTCTTCTTTGTCTCCATCTCTCGCCTTGCTCACTTTACCTTGTAGCCAAAGCTTTTCAAGCTGCCAGTTCGTCTCTGGGCATCCTGGAGGCACAGCAGAGCCCACACACATACACATATTCTAAGAAATACATACACAGACCCAACGTACAGCAGGGATTTGGGTAATAACGCATTTTTTTGTGTGTGTGTTTGTGAGTATATATTTTTTTCTGGAGTATTGCTAGTGGGAAGACTGCTGCAGTTCTGAAAAGCTGCTCACAGTCATTTTTCTTTCTCTGTCCACATTCTGGCTCTCAATTCTTGTACTTCTTGTCACCGGCATCAAAACTTTCACTGAGCAAGAAGAGGAGACTGCTACCCGCTAAGAGCAAGGGCTTCTGTGGTTAGAGCGAAAGATTTTTTTCTTCTTCTTCTTTTTTTCTAAGGATGGATGTGGGTGGGTCGAGAGGCTTGTGGTGACTGTGTGTGCAATTGTGCATGTGTGCTTGCTTGTGTGTGTGTGTTTATGGGGAAACTAGGCCTCAGACCCTGAGCCTCAAGAGATAGACCTACTCTCATGTCAACACCTCGGGGAACAATGGTCAGTCGGCCGCAGCACCAAGTAAAAAGAGAGGGAGGACGATAAACACACATGCACACACACACCACACATGCCCAGCAACACACTCGCGCACATCGGAGCAAGGAGCCAAGGCAAAAACAGACAAAGAAGGAGGAGAAGTGGAGGAGAAAAGTGGCCAGGAGAGGCAAGACAGCTTCTCCCCAGTGTTGAGAGAGAAGGAGGAGCTGGGGGGGCCAGGTGGGGCAAGGAGGAGGAGGAGGAGACGAGGGTGGGGGTGGGACAGAGGGGGTCATGTACCCGCGGGATGGAGCTCCAGCCGGGCCGGAGGAGACGGGAGCCAAGGCAGGAGTCTTGGGCCCCGGGCTCTCTCTCCTCCAGCAGGTGGGCTGCTGGCACCTCAATCTGAGCAGCTGGGTGAGTAACGCAGCACAGCTCCCCTGCCTTTTCACTGTCTCTGCTTTTTCTTACCACTGAAGGCTTTTACTTTGACAGGTTGTTGTTGTGATGCAGGTTTGTAGTAGGTGGGGCTGGGTGGAGGGGGGGGGCTGCTGGTATTTGGGCAGTGGTCATCAGTGGTGGTCATGATTTGTCTTTTTAATAATCTGCCATATTGAAAACATCAGTGTGTGTGTTCATGCTTATTATATTACACATGCATTCTAATTACTCAAACTTGCATCTATACAGACTGCTGTAATTGTCACACACTTTAAAATTGTTTGTGTCTTAAATGGAAACTATAAATACATCTAAATCCATTTTAAAAGTGCACTTTTGGGGACATGCTTCTCTCAAGAGGAGTATTATTTACTTGACAAAACATTATTTGATCAAGCTCATGTCTTAACCATGAAATGTAAAATAAGATTTCAATAACCTCACAGATTAACATATTCCTTTGTTAATGTTGCCATCCAATTCAAATTCTTAATTGCCTGGCTTTCAACTGAAATTCTGAGGGGCTGATTGCATTTCAAAAGGCAGAATTCAGTCTGGCTCTTAACACCGTGATATAATATCACCTCTTAGAGAAGCCCCTTTAACTCAGGTATGAGAGCTCAAGAGGCTGTTTACATTGAAAAGAGAAAGCTTTAACGCACGTGTGTCTAAGAGGCGATTTGTCTTTGCAGAATACAACAGTTCTACCAAATACCACTTCATATTTAAGCTATTTGTGCACAGTTTTATTTATCTGTGACATATCAGAACATGTCTTTTCTGTGATTCTATTTGATGTGCCGACTATCAAAGATGAGAAGCAAAAATAAATGGTGACGAACGACTTGAGTGCTAGTGAAGAGAGCAGGAGGAAGGGGAGCAAAGGCTCTGGCCCACATAATATTTTTGTTCAGCGCTGTGATCAAGCAGTCGGCATGTCACTGCAGCAAAGTGAATAGATTAACTTTTAAATATACTGTGGTCTCGGGAGCCCCTTGCCCTTAGAGATGCATATTCCTTGCAAGAGAAAACTGATCAACACCTCCATATCTGCTTTTTAACCCCCAATACAATTCCCAGGTCTTTAACATTGTGTGGAGGTTTTTTTTCCCCCTCCAAAGATTAATGAAGAAATATTATTTCTGAAACGTGGCAGTTTTTAAATCAGCGTGTTATGCTGCAGGATTGTGGCTTTGATAAGCATAATTTGTCAGAACATTTCCCATTTCATTGCAGTTAATCTCTAAGTATTCGTTTAGATTGTCTGCTTGAATCTGAGGATTGATTTGACTGCATGCTATCAAGGCTTGTGCGTTTGTGGTTGTGTCAGTATGTGTGCGAACATTATGATAAGGTGGATTGCTTCGAGATGAAGATCTTTAGCCTGGAGGGGGCACTCTGTACTCCTTCCCCCCACCCAAAAAAAAAAAAAGAAAAAAAAGAAAGGAAAGGAAAAGCAATCAGTGTTTTTGTTTGTAAGGAGATTTCAACAGCGACACTGGTGGATAGCATGTGATTCATTAGATTGTGGCTGCACAGTTTGTACTTTTTTGTTTTTGCTCAAATCAAATGCACACATACTCTCTCACACACACAAATGACTCTTCTCTGACACTTTCCCCAGCTCCTCAGTTTTGCTGTTGTGTGTGTGTTTTCTGAGTAGTGTCTCTCCATGTGCCTTGGACTTGGGCCGCTTGCACGTTCTGGGAGAGGCTCAGGGTGCTCTGGCAGCTTTTTCTGCTTGCTTTGGAATTTGGAGGCCTGAGAGGACCCCAATCTATCACGGCGCTGTCATCCCCACATCCCTCTCCTCTCCTCCTGGCCTCCCCCCTGCTCCGGCCTCACTACAGCTCATTAGCGTCCCGCAAGCTGTTGTGACAACTCATCATATCATGACATAAAGCAGAGAGACAGAGGTTTTCTGTCCCCCTCCACTCCCCCGCCTCACTGCCCATGCACCCCCTGGGCCCACAAGGTCGCCACATTCACATTTAGGCCTCAATTTGGCCCTGCGAGGTGCCACCAGGCAGAAATGCAAGGCCAACAGCTTTTTCCTGTCCAGCCTGCACCTCTCTGTCTGTCTCTCTTTGTCTCACTTTGTCCTGCTGTCACTTTCTCACCCTTGCTGCTTTCTCATGCACGCACACACACACACACACACACTCCCCAGAGGTCTGACCTGCAGCAGCTCATTCATTTGTCCACTTCTAAAAGGAACTTTTCATACAATGGCAGAGCAGCAGCAGAAATATTTTACACTTTTTCTGGTCAGATCAGCTTATGACATGACTTTAATACTTAAATTGTTGCTAGTTTTGAGGACAAATACTAGTGGCAGTTGTTGCTGTAAGTGCTTAGTGGACTTGCAGGTATCATAGAGAAGCACCATTTTGAATATAAAGTGATCACAATGACACTAAAATACAAAATGCATTCAGGTACTTTGACCTCCTCTCCTTTGGACTTGTTAGTCTTCCTGCCAGAGATAGAAGAGAACAGAATAGATCCACAGTAATGTTAATAACATAACCAGAGACGTGCTGCTGTATCAAGTGTGCTGCCTGCACTTCATAGCGTTGGCCTTCCTTAGCAGCAAGCGCCGTATGTGTCCTGGACGTGGAAAGAGTCAATGTGTTCATTGATGCCGGTATGAGTGTGTTCTTAAATTTTTCTTCGGGATCTTTTGAAAGCGAAACCTCTTTTTGAGGATTGAAAATCTGGTGATCATGACTACAGAACGGCGTGTCTGTTTGTCTTGTGTTATATTTGTTTGTTGTAATGATGGAGGTGGTGGAAAGGATGCAAGTCAGCAGGGGTGGTGGAGCAGGAAATGTTCTTTCTTTTCCCTTGGCTTTTGTGGAGCTGAGAGAGTAAAGCCTCCCACGTTGCCTGCTTTTGTCTCTTGGAGCTCTGTGGGTTTGGTGTGGCTGAAGCACCCAGCAGTCTGCCAGACTCCTGAGCCCTGTGTTTGTATTGTCCCACAGTGGCCACAGGGCAGGTGCTGGGCCTCCTTTCTGCAGAGACCACCGGGGGCTGCTTTGACGTCAGCGGGAGGCAAAGTTGATGGTCGTGCATGTGCGATGATCACATGGTGTGGAGAGCAAGTATGTGGATTGAAGGCACTGGACCACAGCAAGTCCACATCAGCTTACTGA
Organism: Remorina albescens; assembly: GCA_034769265.1. Taxonomy (NCBI): domain Eukaryota; kingdom Metazoa; phylum Chordata; class Actinopteri; order Carangiformes; family Echeneidae; genus Remorina; species Remorina albescens. The sequence continues at coordinate 7,197,118 of CM068480.1, forward strand.
CCATATACCACAAAGTGATCAATGCTATGGGTGTACGTTTGACCGATGGCTCTTTGGTTTTCTTGAAGTCTCACCCATACCATCTGGGAACAGAAGTATTTAAACAGTCTCTCTTTCCTTGGAAAACAGAAAACTCATGAATATATTTTCCAAAAACTTGAGTTTGTGTTATTGTCACATCCAGCCATAGTCTATAGAGGGCTGAGCTGACTAATGGGGCAGCAGTCAACCCAGCCTGTTGCTATTTGCCTCACTTTGGGGGCTTTTCGTGAAGACCAGAAATGACTATGATGTAAATCGGTTGGCTTCTAGCTCTCTCTGTCTCTCGCTCTCTCTCTCCTCCAGTCCCATATACACCCTCTCCAACACCCTCTGTCTAAATGTGGACTCAGTGGATGGGCATTTTGAACTGTCTTCTCAATGGCCAGGGCCCCTGGACAAAAGAACTCATTTAAATGGCCACTAAAGCTTTTCAGCGCAAAGAGATGAAGAATTGACAACATTCTTTCACATCATTACCCGAGGGAGGAGTGGGGAGTCGTGAAGGAGGAGCTTAGGAGGTGATAGATAGAGGAGTGAGGGAGGGGGGAAAGAGAAAGAGAGCGAGGAGGACAGGGGCCATCTTCTAGCATTCAGCTGCCTGACTTATCAGGCTGCATATGGCTGTCATAACCGCGATCCTGATTGTTTTTCTACCAGTTTTTTTCTTTTTCATCCTTCGATTCTAGATGTGCAGATCAGATCAGGAACCCCTATGCAACAAGAAGTGTCTCGGTTTGTGTTTCTTTTTTAACGAACCCCCCTCCTCCTCCTCCTTCGTCCACACAAACACATATACACACCCCCAGCCCCTCTGTCCTCCTCCCCTCCCCAGCCTTTTCAGCTCAGGGCTGTGAATGAGTCCCAGGAGTTTCTCTGCCTCCCTGGAGTTCTGCCGGGGTTCATTAATCTTTCATTGGGACCATGGCAAAAGGGAATGCCCCCCCCCACCCACCCACAAGCACACACACCCTTCCCCATCCTCATCCCCATCCCCCACATCTGTCACTGTAGAATAGAAGTCTAGATGGCCAGGTTTGTACACACCATACATACAGACAGCCTGAACGACCCAGTGAAAGTTTAGCGCGGGGCCCCTGAATGGACTGACAGTGGACTGGGCTCTCACACGGGCCTGATATTAACTTTGGCCTCAAACAGCTTGGGCAGATGATTAGTTTGCGGCATTGAGCTCTGCTCACATTTGTCTCGCCCTGGGCCTGCAGCTTTGCATTTTTATTGTCAATGAGCAACGGGCAACTGAGCATCTTATGCATGTATGCCCCCCTGCCAACATCTAGTCCCATTAATGTTTTTCAAAGTCTGTTGGAAATGTGCCACAGTGGAGCTTTTTTTTTTTTCTTTCCCCTTGCATGGGTTAAAGTCGTTAATGAGGGTGTGTGGCCTGTGAGAGAGCAGAGTGAACACAGAGAGACACAAACACACACACACACACAAGCAGCTTGGTGTCTCACTCCTCTCCCCCTGAATGTATCATCCATGTTATGATAAGCCTGATTAGTGCTGCTTCTTTGACTGCTGAGGGCAGGATAAGGATGTGTGGGTAAAGAGGCGAGAGCAGCCTCTGCTACCAGCCTAATCTACAGCAGAGCTCTAATCTGGTTATCTTGTGGTTGGGGACTATATGTGTATTAGAGTCTGTCCCAGCCTGGCCTGATGAGAGGGGCTGAGCTCCGGTTAACACAGGGGGCCCACGGCAGCACACCCCTAAAGCTCCACTGTAATCTTTGGGTAATTGAAAAAAGAGGGCCTGCACCACTTAGGAGCACAAAGAGAAGATTACATAGCTAAAACTAATTTGGCAAAAATGCAGAAATGGATTTTCAGCCCCACCTCCTCTCTCTTAACCCTTTTATTACAATACACCCCTATCCTCTATGAAGCAGGCCCTTGGGGAATAGATGAGGGAAGGGGCGTAAGGAAGAGAGGAGGACCAGGAGGAGGAGAGTGAGCACAGTCCTGACTGGGGCTGCTAATGACTGTGGATTTACACGTGCTGCCTTGATTTTGTGGTTTACAGATGATCGATTACTTCACTGCAACTGTGGTCAAAAATGCCTCATCACACATCAGGCCCAAATGCAAACTGGCAATCCCCCAAGCCTCTTAGATTGTGTTACTGAATTCCAGGGTGACACCACAAAACAGTTTTTAATTACAAACCACACTATTTTCACTGTGGCTTGGTGGTTTGGCGCCTCGAGTGGACCCAGAATATGATAGCTCTTCTTTTGAGAGCTTTCAGACCAAATTGTGATTCTGTGGCAGGCGCCTGAAATCCTTATCCCTTTACCCAAATATTAACACTTTGGCTTCATTCCCCCCCCCCCCTTCTCTCTCTCTCTTTTCTGTCTCTCTGTATCCTTCTTCTTCTTTCTCAGTCTAATAAGGTTCCAGTGGTACAGCACCCTCACCATGTGCACCCTCTCACACCTCTGATCACCTACAGCAATGAGCACTTCACACCGGGGAACCCCCCACCTCACCTACAGACAGACGTGGATCCCAAAACAGGTACAGCCCAAAGTATTTTTCAGCTTTACCGCTCCATGTGGATTTCTAATTTAATAGCAACATGTTTGCAGTGGTTTTAAAGGTGTTGGGGGAAACTTTATACTATAATGCTATATATATATATAAATCAAATGTTTAGAAAATCACAGAAGCGCTCCTTCAAACAGAAAAAGCTGTTTGCACTGATGGGTGTTTGAATATTTTATTATGCTCTGCTGTCATGCTACTCATACAGGACCTCATGTTTGTCCCCATGACGTCTGTCTGCAGGCACAGTCATATTGCAAACATGACTCTGGCGTCATATTTTCAATACATGCGTTCTATAAATTGTATTGTTTAAACTATGATGTGGTTTCAGGTTGACATGAGCCACATGTCATGTGAAGTATTGTGAAATAGAAATATTTCATTTTCCAATTAACACATTCAACTCATACTGGGACAAGCACTCCTTGTTGACAACTGTTATTGACCGATTTAGTGATCATGGTCATTAACATGGTTTGGCTTTGGTGCAAAGTGGTCTCAACATTTCAGAACAGGAACCTGAACGGTGGCTCATAAACATCTCGTAAAACACACAATTCGGCGAACAACCACCTCCTCTCATGACCGCAGCTCCCTACTGCCAAGACTCAAAACAAGACAGCCACTGTAGTCGGAGGACCTCACATCTAGCCAGTAAACACACAGAGTCCACAAGACTGTCTCCTTTGAAAGGATGTCTATGGCTAAGTACACAAACGTCTTTAAAATGAAATGGAAGACGTGACCCTGGTGACCTGAGCACTTGGATATACAGTCTTCAGGGTTTTGGTCATCAGCTGAAATTATTAGATCTGCAGTTACATCTTTATACCCTGTTAATCCTGCAGATTCACAGTGTCCAGGTTTAGCATTCACTCAGCCAATGTGTAGCACTCTTGCAGTCACTCAGCACATCTGTTTTTAGGCGATTTCATTCATTTCTGTGAACATCTTGACCCAACACTTCATTTTGCGCAGTCACTCAGCTTGTCCTTTTAGGTTAATGCATTTCCAGTGCTGTGAATAATTTCAGGCTTTTCAGTCAGGTCTCAGGTGGATTCAGTCAGTGTTTTAGGTAATAATGTTCCCTTATTATGATGGTCCTTACAAAGGGGAAATAATGCGCCAGCTGCTGTTTAATGTAGTGCTTAATGGGGCTGCGTAATTGGGCTCAGTGTTTAATTAATTAATTAATGAGCTTTATTAGGTCTTGAAAGCTGGGTGGCAATGGGATAATGTTCATGAGGCTTTCCTTTTTAATTGAATTTTCTTTTGTCACAACACTATTGCCAGAAAAGTAAAGTTTTGACACAAGCTGCTGCACAGACATTGTCCACCAGTAACAAAATCTCCCTCAAGAGTCAGTTCCTGCATGACCTGGATCAGCTTAGGACTCTGGGTGTAACCACCAAAACTGGCCAAGTTCTGATCTGTGAAGACTCAACTGGCTCTCCTTCTAAAATCTGCAACAACAGTTGCACAGGCGAGCCAGCTGTGTGGAAGAAACATACACCAGCCAAAATGAAAAGTCCCTCAGTTCCAGTTCGGCAGAGCACACACACACACCTCCCTGCCGCACTTTTACACGTCTAGTGTTCCCTGTTTCAAGTTTGTCATGAGAGAGAAAGTTATTTTTACACCAGGCTCTGTGCGAGACCTTTTCAAGGGAGTCATTGAGGGCAGCTTGTCGATGCAGCTTCTTCGCCTGTCAGCTGTCACAGAAAGTAAAGGCAGCGGCGTGGACGCTGTGATTGCTTGGCGATGCCTCGACGAGAGCTGTCCTTATATTGGATATCTTTGTCACCGTTCCTCAGTGGGGGGATAACAACCAAAATCTGCTGCTGTTTTTGTGAAATCTGAGGATCACTTCTGCAAATGGAGGCCATCCTCTGTGTTTCCTATTGTCATTAACTGTCCCAAAACTAAAGTATAGCTAGTGAACCAAAGTCAGAGACAGAAGTACTGACTTGAACTGAAACAGTGTCACTGGTCAACTGCTTTGTAACTACTGCATATCTGTAATATTAGCTTATTGATATAAAATACACATCCATCCAGCCTGTGTGCCAGGCTGTAAATTAACAGGCAGACAGAACCTGTAGCTCCATGTTCTCTGATCACAGAGACAGCTTTAATTACATAGTTGTGTTCTGTTAACTTCTAAACCTCAGTCATTTTATATCATTAATCTTGTGATTCAGTTGACAAATGTAACAAGAATCGTGTTGGTGTTTTCTCCTCACCTCTCTCCCCCTCTGCCTCTTCCAACACATTGTGCTGCCGCTACCACTGCCACCGCCTCAAAGGCCTTTGATCAGGGAGTGTGATTTAGCGCCGAATACATGCGAGCAACAAGCCCTCTTCCTCCCATCTGCACTCCTGTGATGTCTGCCCTGTTCAGATGTGAAACTCTCAACAAAGAATGAATTCAGCTCTGACAAAGATTTGGTTCTCTCGCTGTCATCATCTCGTCTGACCACCTCCTCTCTGCTCCTATCATCCTCTTTCTTCCACAGGAATTCCAAGGCCTCCGCATCCTCCGGATATATCTCCTTATTACCCACTGTCACCTGGCACTGTCGGCCAGATCCCCCATCCGCTAGGATGGTTAGTACCACAGTAAGCAAATCCTTTTTTTATTACTATTTTTACTGTATCGTCATGAGTTGCTGGCAACACATACTGTAATGATTAATAAGCCTGGATTTTACACAATCAAGCCAATTCATTAAAGAGTAAAATTGTGAAAAAATAAAAGCATGCATTACTGTACTTGTGTGTAGCAGCAGGATATTGGTCTTTATGTAGACAAGGTCAGTTATGGAAGCTGTCTCTCTCTTTTGTTGGTCCCCAGAGTGGGTCCTCTCAGAAACTTAAACTTGATCCCATAACTTTCTAAAGCACTCGCTCCATGACCACAACGGCCCACTACAGCCTGCTCAGAGCCTCACCAACCTTAACTTGCTACTTTGTGACAAATACTATTTTGCATGTGTCTGTATGGTCAAATTAGAGTAATGAACTGTGATTGCCTGTATTTTACCCACAATTCCACATGGGGGCTCTCCCCTGGTAACTCTTGTCAACACTTGTTAATATGACAAAAGGCTACAAATTAAGCTCTGTTAATTTAATGTTTTCTCACCGCGATCTAAATACCGAGAGAGGCCCTGAGCGCAGCCATGGCGCCCTTTGATTTGCTGCACTTTATTTTGGTATAAATTTACATTCATTATTGTTTGCCTTTGGATGTGTAGACCTCAATTAGCGTGATGGCTCCATTAAAGAGACCCGCGCTTCGTCTTTAATTATCACAACAAAACACCTAGTTCCAGCTTGGGGAGGAACAAGGCCCCTCTCTGTCGACACAGAGCGAAGGGTTATGAAATTTAATTAGCCATTGCTATCAAGATTTGTGGCATTCAAATTGTTCAGAGTTTTCCTCCCTTTGATCTGCACTCTGCAATCCCCCAGATTTTTGTCCTGATCAAATGAGAATAAAGAGGCCCACAGTGGGGAGAGAAGAGAGACAGATGGCTTTACCTTCTCCTCCTCCGTCAACCCTGCTCCTTTACCTTTTCGCCTTTCTTCTTTTCTTCCCCCTTCCCAGGCAAGGTCAACCTGTTTATCCAATCACAACAGGGGGTTTTAGACACCCCTACCCAACTGCGCTCACTGTCAACGCATCCATGTCAAGGTGAGTTGAGCCCTAGGAGTTAAATGCACACACACACACACACACACACGCTCTTTCTAGCTTACTCGTACATTGAGTTGTGCAGGTTTGTGTCGGCTGTGAGGGGCAATACACAAGCAGTACACACTCGCACTTGCATGCAGAGGCAGTGAGGAGCAACTTCTCCCTTAAGGAGAGCTCACACTCCTCATCTCTGTGTTCAAAAGGCCAATTCTCCAGTGTGGGCCTCCAGCTAGCATGCTCAAATATTAATTATATTTATCATTTTCTAATGAGGCCCCTGAAGAACATTTACCCCCACTGCATGTCAGGCAGATCTGAAATGAGGTAGGGCATGCCCTTGCTGTGAGTTTCAGCAGCCAGACAGATAAACAAACACAGCAACACTTTGAAGGGGACTAGATGATATAAGTCAAGGCCTGGCACTTGGCTTGTGCTTTTGGTCCAGCCCATTAGGGTCCAACTCAAGTGCTGCTGTGGACATTAGGGCACCCATGGGGCATATGTGTTTTTGTTGCCATCTTGTATATATGTCTGTGTGTTTGTCAGTTGGTGTTAAACTACTTACTGTTCCCTTGAGGGACGTGTGTCCTCTATATTGTGTGGGAAGTGAAAAGAGTTCATTTTAATGGCTAAAAGCCAGTGATTTGTGGATCTGGAGGAGCCAGAAAAGCAACAACACAAAAAACAAACAGCTTCTCAGTCTCCACTCCCTCCACTCCTCCTCTCTCCTCCCTCCCCCCCCCCCCCCCCCCCCCCCCCCTCCCTTACATGCATTTGCAGCAGTGGGACTATTGGATAGGGCTGGTTTCGAGGCTAGGGATGAGGCCAAGCTTTAGTTTAATTACAGCCTGATTGGAAAAGCAGCTCCTGAGGGCGGTGTGTTTAGACCTCTACGACATTGATGGATCATGTAGAAAGCAGGGAGGAGTAGCAATGGGGAGGACATTTTTTTAAAGTCTAGCTCTGAGAATAGGGGGGAAGAGTTTCACTGCAGGTTCCTGCAGCTGTTTCTTTTATATTTAACCATATATACCTTTTCCATCTTATAACAAATGTTACTCTGACATTATTCTGGAGGATGGTATCTGGATGAGGGATTCGCCCCTCCCTGCCCATCCTGACACAGTCTCAGGTGCAAAGGGTCAGACAGTGGGTCTGTCCAGACATCGGCATCTGGCAGCATTACCCAGCCAACCTGGACTTCAAGTGACTGCTAATTTGGTCCCTTAATAACAGCCTCTACATTGTGATCATCTTATTTCCAGTGCAGCTAATTGAATATACTGGCGGGGGTGTGGGGGGACTGGCCATGGGGAAGAGCTAATGCCCTGTGATGAGGCCCCTAATTGAATTAGTATAACTGAATAGATGGAGGGCTCTGGGAGCTCTCCGGAGAACGGGAGGGTTTAACACATCTCCAAAAAAAAAAATCCCCCAACTCCCTCCTCCCATATTGAAGGAAAAAACAACTAAATCCTGACAGACCAGCCAAATTGTAGTAATAATTTATTTAATTGAGTCAGCAAAACACAAGATTTCTTTCATACATGGCTGGTTTTGTTAAACAAAAGGACCAGACTAATGTAATGGCTGAAACCATTTGTAGGGAACAGGCTGACTGGAGGAAAAAGGAAAGAAATTTCCACTTTGCAGGAGAGCACCTCAGCGCCACGGCCCAAACTGAATTAGGATGCAGGGAGTGAACGTGGTACCTTGTGGTCCCGCAATGAGCACCTTACACCTAGGTCCTGTTTAAAATACATCTCTTTTCGGATGGGAGTAAAAAGAGTCAAGACGAGGAGAGACAGTCAGCAGAGCAAATGAAAGACATTATTTTGATAATGGGGTTGGAGACAGTGCAGGTTCCCTATATTGTGTGTGTGTGTATCAGTGTATGTGTGACAGGTGGGAGGATGTGAAGGCCCCTTTGCCCCTTATGCTTAAGCCTGCCCTTTGATATGTTGCCCCCATCATCCTGCTCCCTCTCTTTTCCCGGGGAACAGGAGAAGTGCACCAGCCGGATCATTATACATTAAACAGGCACGGGGGCTACTGCTTCGCATTGGCAATTAAATGGCACTGGCTGACACTGGGCTTGCTGCAGCAGTGACCCCCCCCCCCCAAAACACCAGATCTCACTACCCCAACACTGCCAGCCATTCTTACCTTTCAGATTGAGACATAGGAGCCCCAGGGTTGGGGGGGTCTCCACTGCATCTCCCTCTCTGTGTTGGTTAAATTGGTCCAAGGCGCTACTTGCTGCTGATGAGCCCGGATGATGATGATGATGCCCCCATGCTTCAAAGGGATGGCCGTCATGTTTAAACCATAACCTGGGCCGTGCAGTGGCAGCAGGAGAAGGAAAGGGAGGGAGACGGGAAGCGAAGGAGCGTGGAGGTGGTGAGGGGACATGGAGGAGTAAAGAAGAAGAAAAAGAAGAGGAAAAAAAAATAGATCTTGGAACAGAGGAAATTTTAACAAGTGCACAGAGAGAAGGAGGGAGGGTGAACAGGGAGAGAGGAAACGGAGTGAGCGAAGAAAATGCAGCAGCCCTAATGATGGGCGATATGCAGCCACTGCTGCTGAGCTCCCCATCAACGAATGACATGGCACAAACACCAGTGTGTCAGTGATGAAGGGAGAAGAGGGGAAAGGAGAAAAAGAGGGAAAGAGTTTGAGGGGGGGAGCGCACTGGCAGTCCCCTGAGATGGCCTCCAACAGAAACTAGTTGTTCCTGGCAAGTTTATCCTCATCATTATATTCTGGCTCGGAGCCATGCAGCCAGACACAGCTGGATAATGAGCTGCTTTAAAAAAGAGAGAGAGAGAGAGAGGAAAAAAAGAAGAATTATTTCTTCTTTTTTCTTCTCCTTAGTCCTCCTCTCTTTTCTTAAATTTGTGTGTGGTCACGTGGAGTTGCAGCGCTGCGCTTAAAACATACACATGCAGATAGACATGTACTCATTCAAATGATCTCACAAACATTTTGTGTCATACATCCGCTGGCACATACAGAGCAGCAGTGTGTTATGGCTGTTCTGGCCAGCGAAGCGATTTCATAAATAAGGGTTTCTGGCTTCGATATGTGGAGTTGCTGTAGATCATGAAATGATGATAGGAGCACAGAGGGATGAAGATAAAAATGTCAGCGCTGCTGACAGTGCTGAAATGGCAGAAAGAAATGGGTTGAAGCAATTCGAAACACAGTACCTGACGTGACAAAGCAATCGATAGAACATTTTATCCTAGTTTTAATATTCCTTGATAGGAGATAACCACCAAGCCTCTACAATCTGGCCTTCTTATATCTGTGTAATCGGAAAATTATTGGTACCTCAAGTATTACAAGATTCTGAGGTTATGTTGTTGGAAGTCATTACTTGCACTTGAAAGACAATAAATGAAATTGCAGCTAAAACATATTTGGAAAATATTTGCTCAGCTTTTGCAGGTGACAGTTATTAAGGCAGGTATAACCTAATAGAAGATAGCTTCTTTCAGATCTGCCTCAGTAGTGATAAAAGCTATTGATATATCAGTCTACACAGGCTAATACTATAATAAATAACAAAGACACTGGGCTCAACTTTAGGGGTTTTTTGGGATGGAGGTTATGCGAGATTTATCCTTGTGCAATTGTGCTTAAGTATTGCCACACAATATAGATTTCTCAAATATTTTTGGAGTTGGTGATGTGCCATATTTTGATGTTTAACCTTTGTGTGAAGTTTATAGATGCCCAGGGTTGATTCTGCCCTTAAATTAAATTGCTGGACATTTGACCCACTCATTTTGAGTACAATACTAAAATTCATCTTCATTGGTTGTAAAATAAATAAATAAAAATACAGGAATCAGCCGTGGACATTTTGATGTAGTGTGTAAATGTGCATTTATGTCTTGTGGCTAAAGGCCAATTCCATTTCTATGAGGAAAATTTAAAAAGCACTCTGTGCTTTGATACATCATTGAAGGATGGTAATGGAATTTGGCCTCAGCTGCATAGTCTTGTGTATAAATGTGTTCCATCTTCCCATTTCACCCGTGTCCATTCTGACGATTTACACAGTCTTCTGTCCTCTAGGTTCCCTCCACACATGGTGCCCCCTCACCACAGTTTGCACACCACGGGCATCCCACACCCAGCCATCGTCACACCCAACGTCAAGCAGGAATCCTCCCACAGTGACATCAGCTCTCTCAACAGCTCGTGAGTAGATTCTCTCTGACTTAAAATCATCCTGTAAAGTCTGATGTGACCTAGAACCAGCTGGAGGTCAACCGCGCTCACCTTCCTTCCCCTCTTGCTCATCCACAGGAAACAGACAGATGCTAAAAAGGAAGAGGAGAAAAAGAAACAGGTCCACATAAAGAAGCCTCTGAATGCCTTCATGCTCTACATGAAGGAGATGCGTGCTAAGGTGGTGGCTGAGTGTACGCTGAAGGAAAGTGCTGCCATCAACCAGATCTTGGGGCGGAGGGTAAGTCTTGATACTCAACACTAATGGTGAGACTGAAGGGATTATCGGAGTGAATAGCTGCTTTGATTTACACCTGGATTCAAAATAAAATTATTTAAGTCTGAAGTTGTGGTTCTCAGGGACCATGATTGGGATTCACTGAAATTTTAGAAGATATAAAAGTTTGTTTGGTGACCTGATGGTCCACTATTGTAGATGAAAGTCCAGTTAACAACTTTTCCATCTATGGTGAAAATATTTCATTGCGTTCTTCCTGTGTTCTTGTTTTCCGATGCACAGTGGCACGCCCTATCGCGGGAGGAGCAGGCCAAGTACTATGAGCTGGCCAGGAAAGAACGACAGCTCCACATGCAGCTGTACCCAGGCTGGTCAGCACGAGACAACTATGTAAGTTTTTAAGTTTACAAGTCGTAACGGACTTGTCTTTTCCCCTTTTCTTAGGTCACATGAGCAGGACAAGTTCTTTTGCTTTGTTTCTTACGTAGCCTGAGGGATCCCTCCTTTCTTCTAATGTTCTTTTGATATGTATATCTGAGGCTACACAAATTGCCTTGACCTAAGCCCATCTTTTTTATGACATGAAGGAACATTTATAACAAAGTGCTGGACATGATGTTCTATATATGAACCCTCTGTGAACACTCTGCGGCCCAGACACTTTGTTCTGACACATAAGCCTACAGATTCTCATCAATTTTGTCCAGTTTTGGGATGAAGTTGACCAGTGGAGTCCATGAGCAGCCTTAGAGAAATCTGTCCTCCAAACCAGAAAGAAACCTGTCAAGATGTCTAGATATTCACACAGAAGAGGAAAATAAGACAAAAGATTACAGAAAGAGAAGAAAAAAACTGAAGGCAGAGCGAGGAGGGAGAGTTTGGTTCTGGCCTGCAGTGGCTGTTACAAACCAAACCAGACAGGAAAAAAAAAGGCAGAGAAAGAATGAATGAATAAATAAGTAAACACAAAGATGAGCCCTATTCTCTGTTTCATGTTTTGGGCATTCTGCAATATAATAACTAAGGTTCCTGTCTGTGTCTATTTTTTTCTTTCTATTTTTTTGGCGGCTAACCAACAGGGGAAAAGGAAGAAGAGAAAAAGGGAAAAGCAGCAAGCAGAGAGCAATGGTAAGTGAGCTGCAATTATCTCTCATATTAGAAGAGCCCCATCATGTGTCAGGCAGATGTGACATCTTGCAAGTTAAAAGTCAATGTAGTTTTTTTGTGTGTATGTTATTGTGCCTGGCTTTTTTTCTTTCTTTTTCTTTTTTTTGTGGTACAGTTATGCTACCCAATGCAATATTTAAATAGTACAGTTGCTTGTAATATCCCCCTTTCCCATTTTCCCTAGCTAATAACAACTGAATATGCATGACCCCCCCCACACTCCTCCTCACCTTCCCTCTTGATACCCTCCCCTCCCACCCTTCCTCTCCCCCTCCCCTTCCCTCTTTGCCCCTTAGCGTTCTGGTATTGTGATATGTGTGTTTTGAGAATGTGAAGCTGAAGCATTGTGAGAGCCATTAACTTTGCTAGTGTTGTGTACACGGCCCAATTTTTCATTTTTTATATATATATGTATATATATATATATAATGCCTGTGGCCTGCAGATAGACTGCACTGCTGTATTGTGTGTGTGTGTGTGTGTGTGTGTATGTGTGTGTGCGTACAGGTCTGTGTGACTGTGCATGTGTGCGCGTGCTTGTTGGGCTGCCCCTTGCTTGCTTTCATGCATGCTTTTATACCAACCAAGAAAAAAAAATCACTTACATCTTAAAAATTAAGGAGGTTTGCTAACTGTTTGATTTATCCATTTTTATTCTTATGATTCATATTCTTCTGATCGTATTGTGAGGAGCAATGCCGACTTGTTATCATGTATTTTGCGCTCGTTTGGTGACGGATTTCTTCTTGAAGGCCTCTCTATCTGTTCTTTTTTTTTCAGAACACAGAGAATATTTTCCAAACCCTTGCCTTTCACTCCCTCCGATTACAGGTGCTAATGTCATTTTGAGTATTAAATTACTAACTTGTTTTTTTTTTCTTCTTTTCTTAATTAATGTTTATTTATTTATCCATGAATGTGTAATATTAGGCAGGTTTAAACTTAAATCCAATGTTTTGCTTTGTTTACTTCTTCCTTTTCTTAAAATGTTGTTCTTATTTCACTTCAAATTTAGATTATATTCTATTTACTTTACCTCCATTAACTCATGTTGCTACTTAGTTTGGAGCATTGTCCGTATTTTGGTGAAGCCACTATGTAGTTTGCTTGAGGAATTGATAATAGGAAGGTAGATTATCATTGTGGAGTAGGATCTGAAGGATGATGTCAGGGTAAACCTCCTTAATCTATATGCTTCTGTAGCTGCACTTGTGCCTCTCCTATAGGCCAGCATGAGTTTGGCCTTCTCCCCCTCTTTAAATCTGTCTCTGCTCAGACGAGGCCTGGACTCAAACACTGCACCACAGTCACACCTGCCCTATTTGTGGTTATTGTGTAGAGCTAGCTTTTCTGCGACTAACAGCCAAATTTTGGTGGAAAGCAGTGAACAGTTTGATGCCAGGTCTGAGGAGTAGATTCCCTCTTCAGGTTCCAGCCTTTTTAATCACTCCCCTGGCCAGGGCTAACTCATGACCGTGCTATTTTAGCAAACTGCTCCTGCTGCCTAGTCCTGCCACCTTGACCTTGCCTTTTTGATATCACAGTGCACTGATAACATCTAGCAGTAAACTAATCCAATCTGCATTTGCTCCATTTACACCCCTCAACCAAATAAACACTCTTATCTTCCAGCTTTAACTCCACTCAGAATTTAGATTACGTGTCTGAACACAGTTGTCTCCACATTAATATCATGATTTGATCATTTGCATGCATTTTGATTTTTACTAATATCTGAAACACACTAATTGTGCTCAGTCCTATCTTGAAAGGCACACTTAAGAATGGCTTTAAGGGTTTTGTGGGGGGATTTCTTGCACAATGAGCCACTGCCAAGCTTCATAGATTCACTGTTATCTGTTTTTTCTCCTTATTTCTCTCCTCCTTTGATTTCCTTGTTTGTTTGTTTTTTTTGCGGGGGGGGGTTTGGTTCTATTCATCCTCTCTGCTGGCTTCCCTTCCCTGTTGTGGCATCAGACCTGAGCGCTCCTAAGAAGTGTCGAGCGCGCTTTGGGCTCGATCAACAGAATAACTGGTGTGGCCCGTGCAGGTGTGTATGGTGTGTGCTTGCACTGACCAGGGCCAGGTGAAGGCCGGGTAACTCTATGCTGGGATTTCCTCCCTCTGATCTATGCTGCTGCTGCCTCTTCTTCCTCCTCTCCCCTCTCCCCCCCCGTCCCTCTGTCTGTCCCAGCCAAGCTATCGTGACCTTTCAGCTTCCTCCAGCCACGCCCTGCCGGTCTATCTGTAGGGTCCCACTATTTTATTTTTTACCTAATATTTGGGAAGAAGGGCTTAACAGTATATGCCAGATTGTTTTTGTATGAATGATGACTGTGCGTATGTGTTGATTAAGAAATACTTCGGGGGTCACAGGGGTTTCATTGCAGGATGTACAGTACCAAAAGCCTCACTGAGATTGGTCAGAAATCCTAAACTGGCAGGTCGGGGCTTGGAGGATCTGGAGCCTGATGGCTTGGTCAATAAGGAGGACATCCCAGTGTTGCAGCCTGAACCTAAGCCCTGGTTAAATGTTTTTGTCTGTGCAATGACGTGTCCATTTTCTTTTTTCTTTCTTTTTCTTTTTTTTTTTTTTTTTTGTCTCTGTGTGTATGTTTGTGTCTACCTCTTTGGCTAACAGATGCAAATACCCCAAAGAAGTGTCGTGCCTTGTTCGGGCTTGACCAGCTGAGTTTATGGTGCAAACCATGCAGGTATAACTGCTGTAGTACCAATGGGAGGCAGACATCCACAATGAGCAGCTTCTTCTCCTTGATTACTTGCTCAGATATCTCTCTAAAACATGTTTCCATCAGTGCGTTAACAGATGGCAAACTCCTCTGCTCCTCTTCCTTACCGAGGAGCTTCCTGCTATAAATTTCCTCACAGCAATTTTTTCTGCATTGAACTTGGTTCAAGCCCAGTGGCAGAAAATGGATTTCTAAATAGGATTACTGAATATTTTATCACAACAAAATATCTATAAGCAGGAACATCATGGTTTCCTAATGTAATTTGGAATAACCTTACTACCAATCTGAGTTGTTACGGTTGAAATCCATTTTCTCTCCAGGCGGTGGATAATTCCCTCCCATCGTAACTGTCATGTATGTTCTAATTGGCTCCCTTTGAATAACAATGTTATGCTTACAAATTTAGCCCTGCTTTCTCTGAGGGCCTGCTCAGTGACATTCTTTTCTGTGCCCTCTTCCTCCTCCTCCTTCTCCACCTCTTCTTCCTCCAAACTCCTCTTCAATAACCCTTACTTAGTCCCTACCTGTTGTCTTTCTGTTCTGACACAAGCAGTCTTTGAATTGGGAATATTTTCATGGTAGGTATTTGTTTCTGCTAAGTAATACCCTTCTCTGTTTCTGGCTTGTACCACACCCTGCCCCACTCTTTCTCTACAAAACAACTCTTCAACACCAACCATTGCAACACATTGTTCATTAGTGATGCCATAAATTCCATTTGTGTTTTGTTGTATATGAACAGGTGGGACGTAAAAAGTTTAGAATCATATCCATTGATTATCCCACGAGAATTATAGACCACACCTATATTTTTATTGTACTGAAATTGTCCTTGAAATAAAAGGAATAGGATGTCACGTTCACTCATCTCCGCAAAGTCCACCATTATTGGTGTTCCCATTTGGCTTTCCTAATTCTCTCCGAGTTGACACACAGATTATCAAAAATATTGCATTATTATTTAAACAATAAAAGCACTTAATGCGATCAGGGGACTGGAAAGGGCAATGATTCAGTCTTTGTTTTAGGAGCCAAGAGGTTAAAAGTCCTCTCTTGGTTTCCATTTCCCAAAAGATACATCTGGCGTAATATCCCCCAGGACGGAGAAATCAATAACATGCACAGGCACATACTATGAATCGATATGTCTGTTAAAAAATGGATATTAGCTCATTTGTTGCGGTTTGACAGATAGAGAGCAAGATGTGTGTATAGTGGCGAGATGATACACCTGGTCGATACTCCGCACCACCCAGCGCTACAGCATCAGTGAAAAAAAGCCATAGCCCCCCGCTCTTTCCTAGACCCTTCTAGTGTTGTACTGTCTGGTGTTATGTGTTTGTATTGTTGAGCCTATTGGAAATGCATGCCTGTCTTCAAGCCCAGCATGTGATCAAGGTTTTCGTGAGCCCTTCCATGTGATTTTGCGGCTGTCTCTCTTCTTTTTCATTCTCAATAATCTCCTCTCTCTGTTTGTGTTTATATAGATTCTTTCCCCCTTCAGATTTACAGGAAATGGTTTGAATTGACAACTTAAATTAAACAGCAGATCAGCCTCAGTACTCCCTGTCCCTACGAGTTTTAAATACTAATACTCTATGGCCTTTAGGCATCCTTATGATAGCATGGAAAGCTGAGAGAGGGGTCACTGCCGGGGTCAGGGTAAAGATGAGGTGGGCAGAAATTCCCCCTTAACCAAATCTGAACACATTCCTCTCAGAAGAGTCACCACAGATAGATGCAAAAATCCGTTGCACGCCCAACTCCCCGTTTCCCTCCCTTCCCATGCTCATTCATTGGGTTCCGCTCAGCACAACGGGCCTGGCCCTAGGACTCAGTAAGCAGGGGGAGGGTCCTGACCCCAGGCAGGAATGAAAACATGATGCCTTGACCCCTCATATATACACACACACACTCACTCACTTATGTCTTTGGGGCAGATGCAGGGTAGTGTGGATCTTGTTGACTGTTTTGCCTTGCATCCAAACTCTGTCCCCTCAGGAGAAGAGAGAGTAGAGCCAGATAGAAGTTGAGAAGTGAGACAGGTCCAGTAACCTTGTCTGGCTGGAGAGAACAGGCTGATCCCCAGCTGGAGCTCTGCCTGTAACAAAGAAAAAAAAAAAGCTCGAGTTTACATCCAGAGAGCGTCCACTGCCACATTTACTCCTCTTCATTTTGTCCTCTCATTGTCATCTCTGTGCGTGCTTTTCACTTCCCTGCTGCTTCACCTGTGATCTGTCCTTCAAGTCTGTCCTAACCAATGGTTTAGTATTTGGAAGCTGTCATTTAGACTACCTTTCCTCTTAGCACAAGCTGCTTAAAAGCGCCCGCAAAATATTATCTGCCATGTCCAACCAGTCTAATGGCCTTAATTTAAAAGGCAGAGGTGCATTTAAGTCAGCAACCGTGCTAAGAGGCAATGCAGTTTGAAGATGTGATGTTAAAAGACGTTTTCTTTCTCTCACCTTGCCCCTCAGGAGAAAAAAAAAGTGCATTCGCTACATCCAAGGTGAAGGCAGCTGTGCCAGTCCTCCCTCTACGGACGGAAGCTTACTAGACTCCCCCCCATCCTCCCCCTCCTCAGTGGTTCCCTCCCCCTCCTCAAAAGAGTCCAAACCTCAGACTGAACAAATGCAACCTCTCTCACTGACTATGAAACCGGCCCACCAGCCTCTCCACCACCCGCACCTCCTGGCTGGGCCTCCACCGCCATCTTTGGTTCAGCTGGAAAACTCTGCTGCAGCTAGCAAAACGTCAGGCGCCCCCTCCCACAACGGAGCCCTGGAGCACGGTGACGTCTCGTCCTCGCGGCAGCCGGGCTCCTCTGTGGCGTCCTCAATGACCCGGCCCTCAGCATCGCTGTGTCATTCCCACTCGCTCCTCCCCTCCACAGCCCCTCAGCCTCTGTCGCTAGTGACCAAGTCTATAGAATAGTCTACCCTATTCTTCTTCTCCTCTTTTCTAGCTCTGCAGACACACACAAACACACAAGCAAACACACACACCTTTCTAGGCCCTCTCTCTGTTATATTTCACTTGCCGTAAGTTCTTTTCTCTTTATGTTCCTGTGCCATAAGGCTTTGAAATTTTAGTTTTTGTTTTATTAAGGTTCATTGGTCAATATTTGACCCATCATTATCAAAAAAATCTAATTATTATAAAGAAATGATACAATGAGCTGTAGTATAGCTTTGTGAATCTGCCAAAATTTTTATGAATTTTGTTTTGTCTTTTTTGTAGTGTTGAACAGTGCAAACAGAAAAATTATCTAGTTCAACTTCAAAATGTTTAAAAGACGGATATAAAAAGGTAGGTTAGATTATTCAATGAGCCCTTTTCTTGAAAGAGTTGGTTCTCCTTCTTTATTTGTATTAAATACGAGCTTGCGAACCAATCATTTGACATCAGTTCAAACTCTAGGAGGGCATGAGGCTAGCGGTGACACCTCTCTGAGGAACAACTTTAATTGTGATGTTACTTGTTCTTGTTTAAATGTACAGAATAATGGGGAGGGGGGATTACTGTGTTAAATATGCATTCTTCCACTGCGTTGTCTTTTTTTCTTTGTTGTTTACCTTTGGGGTGGAGTCAGGCAAGTTGGGTGGGCTTGAGGGGCGGTCGGGGTGGGAGGGTTGAGGGTTATTAAATTCAAAATGTCACAACGCTAGGACCAGTAGTATTTATTGCTTTAGAGATTGCTTGTTGTATCTTGTATGTGTCTCTTTTTGACTTTTTTTTTCTTAAAACATTGTACAAATATTTTTTCTTAAGGTAAGTGACTTATATATGAATGATCCATTTTTACAAGGAGGTTTTAAAAAGGCAAATCTTTTGTTATTGATTTCTTTCCTCACTGAAAACCTGGATTCCACTCAGTGTACTGTGTAGATCTCATGAACAGAAGTATGCACAACTACATTTCAAGAAATGCGTCTATAAGCCATTTTACAAAAAGAAGAAAAGAAAACTTGAAACAAGAGGCAGTGGGTACCGTGTCTTCAGTAGTTGGAAGTGTCTAAAGCCCTTCTTTTTTATTGCACAGTCACATCTCTCAGACTGTAGATTCGTGTACAGATTTTCCGTGCCAAATTTTGTGATAATTTTCTCTGCCCCTCTCACCATACTGTAGGGATCTCTTTCTTTTTTTTTTGTTTCGTTTTGTTGTCGTTTGTTTTTTTGTTTCGTTTTTTTTTTTTTTTTTTTTCTGTTTGTTTTTATTTCGATACCATTCTTTGCTGTGACGTTACATAGATTGCTATGTATGTAGTATAAATGTTGCTATAACAAATGTGTTTGGTAGCAAATTGTCAAATATTAAAATTTAAACTTAATAAAAAGACGGACATCATACTGTATAAACCCACAAGGGCCAAATTATGTATATTAGGAGGTTCATAAAAAAACTATTAAATACAAAAAAATACACAAACTGCCACTTTTAAGTACACTACTACATATAGGTAGATAGAAAAAATAGGCATGTTGATGTTGCAAGAGGCTGTAAAAAAAGCTACAAGAGAATCATCCACTCGGTGCCATTGTAGTTGACATGACGCAACTGTAATCTGTCGATTTCTTCTCTGGTTTATTAAGATGCTAATGATAAATAGTTTGAATGTTTCCTTAACGGCTGTGATGTTCCTGTTCTATTTTATGCTCTTATCTTTTTGTTTGTTTGTTTTTTCCCTGTTATTTTAAATGGTTCCAAAACCATGTTTTTTTGTAATGAATAAATGTTTATGCTGTACAGTCTCTGTAGCATGCAGTTCTGTATTAATAAAAGCAACTTAGTATGTGCACACCTGTGTCCTTTTATTCTGAAATTCACAGGCAGGTGCAGAGACCTAAGGCTATGTTTCACCGTCATCGTCATCATTGGCCTCATCTTTTCCTCTGCAGTTCACAACAGACACTCAGACACGATGAAGTAAACTTAATAAAGCTGTTTTTGATAACAATGTATGAAGTGGCCTTTTAGTAATAACAGTGACAGTAACCGACAGCAGGAGCACGACCAGAAAGAATTCAGCTACAGTGTGCAATCTAGGACAAAGCCAACTAACAGAAAGCAAATATTCTGTTCTTATTGATCAAAATGAAGGCAGAACATCTTGTAGTTCTAAGAACTTCGCAAATTTCACAGTTTTCACTTCCATCAGCACAACAGAACTGACACAATGCTTAAAAACACAAAGTACAGAAGTTAATCTACAGCTTTCAGCCTTTGAAACATCATGTATTCTCTGTTTAATTTCACAATCTTCCATTAAAAATAATGAAGAAACTTAAAGTAATTAGCTCCAAACGGCAGAGTTGTGAGAACGTTCATCAGTTCACATTTGGAAATTACTGGGTGATTTTTAATGGTTTCATTTAGTTGATTAACAGTATTCACCCACATACTTCTAAAAACCGATGAACATTACAATAAAGCACTAAAACAAGCAGACGTGTGCAACAGCATTTATAAAAGCCAAAAAACATAAAATATGAAAAAACTGGATAAACTGGTATCGCCCCAAATGTTTCATCAAAGAGAGCTATAGTTTCTAGTTATGTGTACCAAACCAAAGCCTTTTTTTTTTTTTTACCCCATTCTGGTTTTCTGCTTTTTTCTCTAATCTATGACTAGTGCACTTGATGCAGGTTGGACTCACAGCAGTAGTTCCTTCATGTATCACATTTTTCTCTACATGGTATCAAAATGCATCTCAGGAGCAACATCAGCAACCACTTGTGATTCAATTCTCTGCTCAGTTTGGATTTCATCTGAGATGAAACAACAATTACTGCATAACAGACACATATCAACACATGCCCATGCATGCAGACAAAGAAGAGGACCACGGTTAGTAAATTGGTCAGATACAGATTACACCTACTGTAAGGGATTATGTACAAGCAAATCAACCGTGCCTGGGGGCTTTGTTGTGCTATTTATATGTGAACTGGGACTGATTTCTGTTCCCACTGCAGTACAGGCAGTATATAGACACATCACTGGGACACAGCTACATCACATCCTCATGTATTTTGAGCTGTCTGAATCACCACAAATTTACTTTCTGTGTAGCAGAAAGATCTCAAAGTAGACTAAAATCTGCATTTATTTGAATTAACAGCAGGGAGTAAAAATCTATATAAAACACGTAGAAAAGATTAAAGAAGCAAATGTGAAAACTACTGGCAAAAAATGTTTGATTGATGCTCAGATCTCTAACATCTAATCAGAAAAATCTCCTTTCTCCCACATTGTCTGACCAGTCGGTCAAACCTGTGTGTCATGGAAATGGATTCCTCGTGCTAAATGAATAATAGGGTGAAACTTTGCTAATTCCCACAGGGAAATTCTCCATTCCCTTGCCTCAATCTACGCAAAGGTCAGCGTTCAGGATGAGCACACTGCACAGCACGTCTGGAAGCTGGTAGAAACTCAGAAACTCGCTTCAGTCACTTAAACAAGGCTGATTCTTACTGGCATGAAGGTGCTTGTACATCACAGTGTACATTGCGATTGCCTGTTTCAAACAATTCAAACTTTTCTGACATTAACATACAATGGCCCACGACACATCGACCACCTTAAAACTGCTGCCAGATTCTTGATCGTAGCCATGATTTAATTTTATCTATGTCCCCTCCCTTTTATCTGCGAAATATCAATGAATGTCAGGAATTCTGTATACAAATTTTCTGTGTTCGGAACAGCACACAGGCATTACATTGCAGTCAAAGCAGGCTGTGTTGTTTGGGTTGGTCTCTGCTTACGTGATGCTCTCAATGGATCAACAACAGCTTTGCAAGAAAACAGTCTCTGTGCACATGCTCGCAAGTAAGTGCAACATTTTATGGATTCACTGTGTACACCAAGGAGAACAGCATTGATTTCTTATTTATTTGAAGTTTGCTTAAATCTACAAAGTACCCAAGCAAACAACAAAAAAATGTATTGAGGTGTAGCTGAAATACAAGCATGTGCGTTGTACTTGAACATGGTCATAATGTACAGATCGTCCTCCAATGAATGCCAAGCAAAGACAAACTGAAAGCAGGGGAATGGATTCAGTTGTGATCAAGCAAATGCTGCACTTCTTCTTTGTTCCCTTTGAACGTGTACAGTGTGCACACTTAATGCATTTGTGTGGGCTATACCCTTGAACCGTCGGACTAGCGACATATAACATAGAAGCGTCCGTGACAGTTCGATTACATTTCAAGATGAAGGAAACTCTTTGTATACCTGAGTAAGGAAATAACGTTTTTTGATCTCATTGTGGCATGGAGGAAGAATGTTGAAGGCCATTGCTCCAGGCTAGCATACAAATCTGAAAACAATGCAAAAACATTAAATATGTCCCCTCGGTTGCAACAAACAAAACACAAAAAGATATTCTTTTGAATGTTATTGAAGAAAAAAATGTATACTCCTGATCCTGATCACAGGGAAGGGATAAAATTGGAAGGTTGGCGAAATCGCTGCAGTATAACATAAACATATTCAGTCTCCTCTGCTGAAGATGAACATGCCACACATTTTCATACAGCCTCCTGTTAACAGATTTATTTTGTCCTCCAAAATGGTATTCCTCTTTTCACCCCAATTAGGTTGAATATGAAGTTAAAAGAAAGGAGGAAAGAAGGTCTGTGTTCGCTTTCTCTGCGTAGACACGTTTCTCGAAGGGGCTCTCTGGTCTGAAAATGCTGCTTTTGCTAAAGATTTTCTCATAATGCTTTTGAAGCAAAAAAAAAGAAAAAAAAAAAGTAAAAACCTGAATTGCATTGGTAGCTCAAAAGAAATTGTTGAAACCAACTCCAATGCGCCTCGGCCCTGCTGTGACCTGCATGAAGAAGGAGCAAATGTCTATTCATTACTCATCCTATGCTATGCTGCTCCTTGAGGAAGACCACTGAGTGCCCACCAAAATTCACAGGTTCAAAAAAGGGCACTTAAGTAATTGTTTGCAAATTGGAATACTGATCCAGCACCCTGTTTGTACTGATCTTGACCGTATGTCACGGACTAAAATTTAAGTCATGGGTCTAAAGATGAACTGGAGTCTATTGATTTTTCTGCAGGGCACAGGAGGTAAAGGATCCAGAGGTCGCATCAATACTTATTACGAGTTGGTGGTCAACAGTGTAGGTGAAGAGGGAAAGAAGAGGGCAGCCAAGGAAGTGATGGCTTAAAAAAAAAAAAAAAAGTAGTACAGCAAGACCTGATCTTTCGAGTGCTGCCGTTATATTCTCAAACAGCAACAGGCCTCTTGGAGATCTTTTTGCAAAAAGTGGCCAGCCTGCATCATCAGAATCACAGCAGGAATCTGAAAAACACCAAATGCAGCATCTGGCCACATTCTGCCTTAAGCTAAAGGACTTTGGCGTCACTTTCTGGCTCTCATTGGTTCAGTGAAAATTTGCTAAAATATACCAAAATGTATGATGCAGGCAAACAATGTCAAAAATCATTTTACAGATTTTTTTTTTCTTATTATTTCTTATAATATATTCTTATTTGTCATATTAGATTACTCCTTCATCCAAATCTTTCTTGTCTTTATTATGAAAATCAAATTTATTATATCTTACCTTATGTTTTCTGTATGTTGCTATAAACTATTTGTTTTGGAAATACATGTAAACGAATTGCAGCGTGTTTCAACTAAATATAAAAAACTCTGGGGGGGAAAAAAAAAACCAAGAAAAACATGATAGACAGTAAAGTAACACAAGCCAGGAAATCAAAACACTACCTCTGCGTCTTTAGCCTTTGATGCTATTAAACCTTCATCTACACAGGTTTTTATGCATTTCAATAGTGAGTAACATGTAAACCAAGTATCCTCTTCTTTCCCAAAACTTATTGTAAAGGAATCATCTCGCTCTCTATTCAGTAAAAATTGTCTTCTAACCTTGAAAAACAATATGATGCACATAAAAGGTGGGTATTTTGAGAGATTTTCTCTTTGTAATAATATGAAAGAGCCTTTTTTATCAAATGAATAAATAGGGGCGAGCACACAGGGGAAAATTTGGTAAAATTTAATACACAATGCTTTCCCTAAAGAACTGTCCTGCGTTGTGCCGGTAAAAAGGCCATCTTTAATCAGAGAAATTTTGGATCCATTAAGGCCATATTGTATGTATTGCACAACAAGAGATTCTCATAAGAGGGACATTGAAAGTAGAAATCAAATAAATAGAGAGGGGGAATGAGAAACAGGGATTGCAGGGATGTTCCTTCAGACAGAAATGTAAGAAATTCAGGCCAGAACACAGATAGTCTTTTCCTTTTTTTCCACCTCAAGTATCCCTCAGAAACCCCGGGTCAACTAAAACGAATGCCTCAATGGCCTAAAGGGAACAGTTTGGCAACAACGCCTTCCAATCTGTTGCCATCATGACAGATAAAGTCACAGGTTTGCTTCATGGGTGATCAATAATAATATCAAAGTTCTTTCTTACTTTTCAAGCAAAAGTGGGGACGTCAGCTTATTGACAAGGAAATTCCATGAAAAACATTTTGATAGATTAATGAAATAAATTGATGACCAAAATATTAAGTTGCAAATCTAAATGAAACCAAAGTTTTTTGTTTTTTGTCTTTAAAAAGCACCTTTTTACACAACCAATATTGGCAGATTAGCCTGCAAAAAGTAAGAGACTGAAAATGTGCTTTAACATCTAAAAAGCCCAAAAAGTCACCTTTAGAATTTCTGGTATGGATTAATTCACCACAGAAAAATACTCATTATTCTGTGCTAGAACGTTCGTCTAAAGTTAACTTGCAGCCTGAAAAGTTCAGGACTTTATCCAAATGGACCTGGACTCTGGTCTCAGTGATTATAAAGCGAATCTGCCTTGAGACCGAGTGTGAGGTCAAGACAAACAGAGAGAGAGTTGCAGAGGAGTGCAGCATATATACAGGTGTTGTGTGTATGTGCTGCTCCCTGGATGTGGGCTTGTGTGTCACCTTCCCAGTACAAGTGCCCTAGTCCCTAATGATGGCGGTGTGCAGTGAGCTAACTACCCTCACAGTGGAGCGAGCCCCCAGGCTAGTGCCACATCTCTCCATCAAGGCCTGCCTTCATCCTGCTTTACACTGGGCCCTTTCCAAAGACACACACACACACACACACACACACACACACACGCACACACAGCGCCAATGACAAATAATTCATATTATGGCCTGCCTGAAAGTTTGCCACACTACCTCATTAAGCAGCCTATTGTAACTGGCTGACATTCTCTCAGCATAATAACATTCCTTGGTCGGGTTGTTTTTGAAGTGACATCTCACTAGAGGGAAACAGAAATAAATAAAGAAATAAAAAAAAAAATAAAATAAACACCCAGTTGTGCTATGTTGCTTTTCACCTTCGGAACTCTCAAGGTGATGCAACTTTAGCTGCCAGATATCAATAATGGATCCCTGTTGTTTCTTGATATGGTACAAGGTCCAGCAATGACATATCAAATGAACACAGAAATGTGGTTACTTGTGTCATTCGCATGGAAAGAGCTGCTTTTCTCTTTCAGCACGATGCAGCTAACTGGGATGAAATGTGACAAGAACAGAAATGAAGTTGCAAATTGACAGTGTTGCACACCTTCACATTAATTTTAATCACTAAGTTTTAAAGGCAAGGTCTTAGTAGGCCATCACTTTAGGAGTGTGCACACAGCAAATGATCAAGATTGAGGTTAGCTGTCATAACAGCCATGATGTATTGTATGTGTGAATAGGCATTAACAACACATCAGCAAGCTGACCAAAGGCAGTAAATAAAGAACTGGAGAAAGGATATTTCACTGCATACACATCTCAAGCTAATGCAAACAAATAAAATCTACACAATCTTGCACTCTTCTGGACATTTCACTCACACACACACAACAGAAAGAAAGGTTTATTTGGTGTAATAAAGACAGCGTGGCTCAATCCAAACCTACATATTGAATTTGATCTCCTACTTAGAGCTGCATTGATTTTTCCTCTTAGCCACATGGTCTGCTTCACCGCTTCTGACACACAAATGAAAATTAGTCCGTTTGATTTCATCAGCAAAACATTTACGATGGGCAGAAAGAGAGAGGGAGGCGGGCTGGATAGGAAGACAGGAAGAGGGGTGTATGCAGCAGGGCACTGATGAGGGTTTGGAGAGGGGGTAAGTGAATATGTCCCTTTGATGTGCTCCATGTTTGCTCGCACGGTAGCTAATGGCACAATGGCAACAGTGTGGGAGTTTTTCTTTTTTTCTCTGAGTGGCAATCAGTCAGTTCAGAGACGCTGAGCTCCTGGCGAGCCTACAAGGCATGTGGCTAGGTGCTCTCTGTCCTGGGGGCGAGACAGGGAACGCTCTGACTTAGCTCTGACTTTTCCAGGGCATCAACGAGGCATGGGAGAGGAAGAAGAAACTTTCTCAGCAAAGTGAAGTGTATGTGTGTGTGTGGGGGGGGGCCCTCATACAAGTAAGGCAGACACAAAGTTAAAGCACTGACGAGCACTTCAATCTTCTCTTCAGTCTCGACAAGTATGCCAAACATGGATTTTGCATAAACATACAGCACTTCAGAGGCAGACATAGAGATAAAGATGAAGTTATTCGAATAACAAAAGGGAAAATGAGAGGAGGATGGAAGGCGAATCCCCCGAACATGAGGAAAGATGGAAGACAACCCCTGCTAAGTTGGATTCTGCGGCTGTCTTCCATCTCCCTCAGCAGATAGAAGGAATGATAGTGAAGCATGTT
Source organism: Remorina albescens (assembly GCA_034769265.1). Classification (NCBI taxonomy): domain Eukaryota; kingdom Metazoa; phylum Chordata; class Actinopteri; order Carangiformes; family Echeneidae; genus Remorina; species Remorina albescens. The sequence goes on from CM068480.1 coordinate 7,223,572, forward strand.
CCAGCCTCCTATAATAATGTCCAGATGTATCAAGTCAGCTCTGCTCCTCATCATCAGAGGCTGTGACCTTGGGAAAACTACCTCAGCTGTGGGCTTCTCCTCACATTTGCAGAAAACTGCAGGAACACAGCAATCGCTCTCGCTGCTTGGGGATTAGCAACAAGAAATTCCAGACAAAATAATAAATGCTAAACGACCTCATCTCTGTCTTCTGTTAATCTTGATTTAATAAGAGTGTCATGTAACACTCCTTTTTTACTAAACAGTCTTCTCCCTTCATGAGAGGCAAGGCTATTGCGCTAACCCTGACCTATCTTTTGTCCCAACACATCACCGGGAGTGTTGAAACGTGTACTCAACTGCTTGAACAATCTACTGTTAGTCGTGAAAAGCTGATAGTGAGAGGGCAAGAATCTGATTCTTGTACAAAACCAAGCAGCTCCACTCAGACGTCGCACCTTCGGCCAGGAAAGCAAAATTGCATTTTAATAATCTGCAGTAAATGGGTAAAATTTTATGAAAAAATCTGATTATTTTTGTAAGCACAGAATCAAAAAATAAGGCACAAGTTGTCCATCGTCAAAGCTGAGCTACAAGTAAACAGACCCACAATGAATACTGTAGGCTTCCAGATAAGCAGTTTCCATTGAGGTGAAGAAAGAGGCCACAGTGGACACAACTCTGCGTGACACCTTAACATTGACATATGGAGAGCGATGTAGTAGACCTAGATTTAAAAATACATCACTTTAATCAGTTAAAAGTGAGTTTTCGTTTTTTTTAGGGGCCAAAGAAAAACCTGACTTCCCCCTGAAATCAAACCTGAAATGCCGCTCCAATTTTCCAACCCGGTGCTGAATAAGAAGGAGAAGCAGTTGTCGATGAGTATTCCTGAGCTTCTGTGAAACTCAGTCTCAATCACTTTGCCTGAGTATATACTGAACAAGTTGGTTTCAACCCAAGGCTGACAACGAGAGAAGAACGTGTTTTTGTACTGCATATTACTTCTTATTACTTCTTTTAGTGATGGGAGATTAGAAAGCACAAGACACTGATGTGGCTGAGAATAGCAGGTAAAAACATTTCAAAGATTTTCAACTTCTCAGTCAAGTGCAATGCATCATAAGTTCAGTGGTGCAAACTCACTGTATGAAACAAGAGTGTTGTAAAAGTGGGACGGCAAGTCTCATCGAGTAGACACAATTACAGTGTTGAGGATATGCTGTGAGCATCGGATGTAAGACAAGAGAGCCATTTTAAAGGAGATTAGTGCTGACACCTCCCTGTGTCTCAGCGTGCAGTGATCACACTGTGCCAGCTACTGTGTGTGGGAGGCCTTTTGTCACTTGTACCACTCAAAGTGGGAGCGGGAAAACAAGCGATGGGATGACACCCAGCCGCCTGCAATAGATCAAACCCAAACTAATAAGCCAGGATGCTCAAATTAACAATGAGGCCTTTTGTTTAACTCGGCTGCTTGACTTCTTCAGCTGAAGCACATCAACTACACAGGCACATTTAAATCCATATGAGGACGAGACTTTGGAAATAACGACTGCACTCAGCGTCATCGGCAAAAAGACTTTGGCAAGAAAGGAGATAACAAAAGCTCTTCTCTGTCAACATGCCTCCATGGTAAAGCCTAAAGTGGATGTGCGTGCAACAATAAAGTGTAACAGAGGCAGCATACTGCAGTTCAGCTAAGGTGGAGGAATATTAAGGTCAGCCATCCACTTAGTGAACTTTCAAGTAAAGCACACGAGGCCCTGTCTTTACAACAATAATCCATCTCCATTCTTCCCCTGAAGAGGCTTGTTGAAAATTAATTTGAGCTGGTCAACAGTCAATAACACGCTCCCGAGAGACCTACACTTTAACCCCCATGCGGCTCATTGTGCGAGACCAGGCACCCCGCACTCAAATCCACATTCAACTCAGCCGCCTTTCAATAGTGAGAGGAAATTATTATTGACCAATTTCTGAGCCTAATGTACCTACGATTTACCCTGCAGGCAACGCACTCGCACCTCCTCCACCTCCTGTTATTGTGTTGTCACGCTGTCTTTTATTCATGCTCCAACATTCGATGAGAATTTTTCAAGCAACAAGACACAGCGATGAAGACGTGCCATAAAAGTTGTCATGGACTATATATGCATTTCTTTCCCCAAACAAGTGCCACAATATGTTTAGAGTCAATACTTTGAAATTAGTGAGATTATTCTGCCCAGTAATGATATTTTTAATGTATATTTAAAAAAAAAATCTATTCTCTCCGTTGTGTACAAAACAGAATTTGGTTTGTGTTGAATTCCAATTTGCAATCAAACGTGTTCAGAAACTAGAGGTTTGTGAATTGTAACACATTATGCTCACATCATCATGATACAGCTCCACTCCATTTTGAGAATACTTCCCTGCTTATTCAAAATGTCACCACGCCAAGATTCAAGGGGCAACACTGACTTCTTAAACTTAGTCAAAGTGAGATATTCAAACTGCGTGACATTTCTCAGAATTAACTATGATCTGCATCATTCCATTTCTATCATCTGCTAAATGATATGTGTGATTTGTGGTAGTTTTTCTGAAGAAGTCATTACAGAAATGAAAGAACCTGACCAGCAGCTTTCAGTACCACTTGTTATACGCCTGTGTATTCCCTGTAGATCACACAAAGTACCTGACAATGCCACTGTCAGCTTTGTGATAGGACGCTCACTGTAGACAGTGTTTGACATTACAGAATTTCTCCCATCTTTCGGTTTGAAAGCGCACCAGCTATGTTTCAGAGTGGTCAGCTATTTCCAGTGCTCAAGCTCAGTGTTTGCAGACACAGATATGAGGCAATTCTGCAAAGGAAAAGTAAAAACAGCTTCTACTGTCCAGTGTGTGTATTTATTCTTCTGTAGACATTGTGATTTATCCCTGATGGTCACCCTAAAAAAAAAACATGCACACACACACACATCCCTGTCTTGTGACAGACTGAGGCAACAGCCAGCAAAAGTGTTGCAATTCCCTTGAACAAATTTGAGACACTCACATCAGGACATTCTCTTCAGCTATTATTTCTTTTCCAAAGCTGAAAATGGTCTCCAGTCACCGTCTTTTTGAATATTGAAGATTACAGTTACAATTTATATAGATCATAACATATTTGAGAGTAAACCGAATGTGATAAAGCTTTGGCTGAAAATGAGAGGTAAAGAGATGCGATGGTCTTTGTGGATATAAAGTTAGGCAGTATACAGTTGGACACTGACACTTTGTTAGTATTATAAGAAATCAAAAAGACGACATGTAACCGATATACAGAGATCCAACCTTTTGGAAAAAGTTAAAACTAGAATGAAACATATATTGGTAAATATCTTTTCAAATGGTTTTTCACCTGAGCTTCTTGGCACTGTGGAAGAAAATAAAAGCTTCTCTCTAACTCTTTTGGTGCCAGCTACTCATAACCAACCCAGCACCCTGGATCTATTGATAACAAGACTGTGCTCCTCCAACTCACCTCCTCAGAGAGGAAAACTACAAGCCCCTGAATGTTTGGCGCTGCTGAGATGTGTATAGAGGAGCAGACATGAGCCATTTTGTCAGAGCAAGTGGTGAGGGTTTTGGTGGTGAGTGGAGACACTCAAGGAGAAGCGCCTGTATTGAGGTTGAGAAAGAGTGAGAGAGAAAAGAGAGAATGGGGCTCAACCCCCCCACATCAAAGCTCTCCCCTCCAGCGGTGTCTTGTGATATTTATTTATTGAGATGATTTTGCCAGAAACCCAGTGGCCTGGCTGTGCCCCCCCACTCTTTGATATGTTGCTTGGTTCTTAGCTGGCTGTCCTCAGAGAAAGAGGGGTCACGGGGTCAGCCAAAGAGACCCCCAGAGGAAAAAGCATGGCTCACGTAGTACACCTAGAAACAGCACACACCATACCATATACACACACAAACAGCACACCAGATGATGCACAGGGAAAGCGGGGGGGGGTGGGGGGTGGAGGTGGTTAGGGAGGGAGGGGGCTCAGGCATTGATTATTATTAAAGGGCCAATGATTTATTTCCTCCACATTTGGAGGAAGGCGGCTCACTTCTAAATGAATATCAGATTAATACCTTGAAGTCATTACAGTGCATTCTTGATTGTCATGTTCAGCTCAAGCACCACAAGAAGGTGAACAGTTAAAGAGATAAATAAACCACAAGATGAGGCCAGAGAGGAGATGATTTTTTTCTTCATGTGTGTCTAGTGGACAAAGAACAAATAGCCCTGGGATTAATTTTTCTCAATAAAATCTTCAAATACTAAACAGGTTGACACCTTGGGATGAGGTAACTGCACGCACGTACACGTGTTTTGCACACACAATCACAGCAGTCAGAGATCAGTTATATTACAGCAGTGAAGCCAGGCCTCCTGGAGCTGCCCTTATGGTCAAAAACTTGTCACATGTTACTCAGAAAGCTAGGATTAGCTGCAGCAGAGGGGCCAAAGAGGACAGGGCTGATCCACTACTGCTCAGGTGGAAGCCATTTGTTAGCACCATGTCACTCGCGGTGTAAAATAGCCTGGTGATGAACTTGGGGCAAGAATAGTAAACCACAGTTAGGGAGAGAAGCAGGAAAGTCATCAGCTGGAGTACACAGGCCAGCAAGACTGAAGAGTCAAATTTAGATTGGGCAACAGCTTGTCTATAGCCACTCTGGGTTTAATCATAGGAACTTAGGGTGTGCATTTTATTTTTGCCTCTAAGTGTAGGCCTACAGGCCGGCATTGCTTGCTCAAGTTCAAAAGTCATGTTTATGGCGGAAAGAAATGCATGCAAATTTAAGGCTATGGTCAGCAATACTGCGCAAATCTGGGGCCTAAAATGACAGTGGAACTCATGCATACGGATGTTTTATATGATTTACTTTGGCAGTCACTAACTCTGACTAACTAAGGAGGACTCCCCCCCCTCACCCCCCTGTCAGAGGGGCCCAATGTCACATTCGTCCACAGAGAATTCACAAAGTGGGAGCCACTCCTCATGGCACCGCAAGTTGTAATTTCAGCCACGGGGGAGGGCATGCTCATCCTTTTTACGTGACAGATCTCCAACATAACGCATTGTCAAATAATTCTTAATATGGTGAGTGTGACACAATGGCCGCATTCTCAATATTCAGATTTGCTCTGGCTCATAAACTCGGCCGCCACTGCGTGCCATTGGCCCATCAATCAAGACATCCGCACTATCCCCATCTCCTCCGACTCTTCTTCACCTGTCAGCCCATTTGAATATGAGGTGGTGCTTGGATGGCTTCCACAAAATAAGCCCCTGGGAGAACAAGGCCTGGCAAAGCTGTTCACACATGTAGGGATTTTGATTGAGGAATATGCAGAGCTCTCCTGTGCCAACAGAGGGGACAGGTCCTCCCGCTCCAGTCAGGAGGGCCCCTCCATACTTGTTTACACATTTTAGGTACATCACATCGTATCGTAGGAAGAGCATAAGCTTCTATAAATCAATCTCAATATTTGTCTGTATTGTTGACATTCACTACAGGCATTTACAAAATTCCTTGGCAAACACGGTGGATTGAAATGAAAGCCTCAACGTTTGCTCTGTTTTGATGACGAGAACAAACACTGACAGAAAATATCAAGGCCTGATAATCACTGCCCATCTTTCTTAGTCTCCCCCTTCAATAACTCATTCAGACAGTGCTCCCCCATAATTGAAGTTGTGTAAATAATCCATCTGAGAGCAGAAGGGCCATTTAACACAGAGTGATTGTCTGTGTGTAAGGGTAAACAAACAGAGTGTCACTAGATCTGTCATGGCTTGGACCCCTCTAGATAAAGATGGATGGAGGAGAGGGATGGAGGGAGGGGGCCGAGGGACTGGCGAAGGCAATAAAAAAGCCGTGTCAACTGCTCTCCTTCCTCGTGCACTGAATTCAAACAAGGCTGGTGTACAAAACTCTAACTGATCAATTGTAAGAAAAAAGGGAGCAGTGGAAAGAAGGGAGGGCTGTGAGGGGAAAGACGGGGGAGGTACCTGATCAGCACATTGGGCCAAATGATGTCATCCATCAGGATGGACACAGCAATTTGCCATCTATTTCCTCATCAATCAAATTTGAGCACTCGTACAAGAGGGTGAGACATGTTTATGTATGTGTGTCTTCTAGAGACAGAAAGGTAGTGGCAATCTCCTGACATTACCTGAAGGGCATTAAAGAGCATCAACAGAGTGCAGTAATCCGCTCCACTGCTCCTTCATCCATGATTGAGATTTTCAATCCGTTTCATCTGAATCAAAAATTATGGATACAATGCACAATGCATTTTTTTCTACAAAAGTTTTATTCCAAATCTATTGTTAAATGTTCACTTAAAAACATATAGTTCAGTTGAATTCCCTCTGAGTCACAGTGTACTATAATTTAAACCTTGCTATAAGAGACTTAGGGGTTATCTTTTTTTTTTTTTTTAAACAGCCTCTGTGCTGCCTTTTCTCTCTCCCCCCGCCGCCCTGCTATCAGTTACTTCAGACCATTCAGATGTTGAGCTGTTTTTAACTCAATGTGCCTTTAGCCCTGAAAACACTTATATCTCATATAACATCCTATAACTGACCACTAAATGTTATCCCAAAGCAAAAGTCCCCAAAGTGTTCCTTAAATACATCTCACCCTGGCCCTTTTTTAACCTAACCTTATCAGCAGCAGCTATTAAGCCACCATACATTTCTGTACATACAGTAGTTTGACTGCTTTTGAAAAATGCCACCAGAATCCTGTTAGTCTCAGTAACTATTCAAAGCCTCCATCTGAATGTTTTTAAGATTTTAGAGGAATTTGTTATCATGAAATTCACTTCAGTAACTTCAGTGGAAACATTTTGTGGGAAGAAAAGCCCTTTACATATCCAGGTGATAAGTAATCTCTTCATGAGCTGGATTAACCACACTGGGTGACTGTCCCTGGACCTCTATGATTACTAAACTTGCTGATTAACAGAATTTCTCCTCACATATGACCAGTTCACTCTCTGCACATTTTCAGCCTTATCTCAGGAAGCAGATATTCCAAGAACTGAGCCTATAGTCCAAATAGAAATCATGAGTATTCAATATTTCATGTAATAAACTAAACGCATGGTTTGTAGTTTACTTGTGTGTGTGTGTGTGTGTTTGTGTGTTTTGCATTAAAGAATATAGTATTTTTTCTGAGACATGCGGGGTGACTCCTTATTTGAGATGAAGCCCTCAGTGTGAGACCATTTTGGTCATTCCAAAGTCTAGACTGTAAGGTCAAGGGTGTTAAAAGTCTTTTCTGTCAGGACCATTAAGCTTTGGAGCAATGTGCCCGAGGAGACCAGGGCCTCCTTTCCCAAAAGCAACTCAGCTCCAGGATCACCTCTGCCCACTGGCTAATGATTGAACCATGCTGATCATGGCAGAGAGATGCCTCTGGGAATCCCAGCAGAAAACAGAAAGATTGACAGGGAGCATAAAATCACAGCAGATAATGCTTATAGATTTCACTGAAATACATCTGAATCTTCATATATAGATGCATATCTATATATATTATATATATATATGAATATTTAAATTAGTCAATGGACCCAGAGTTTCATCAGTGAAATATGTTTATGTTGAAGTACTGATACACGACCCATTCAATATTTCTGTGTAGTGCAGCCAAGGTAGGTGATATGAAGACAGCATACAATGCTCTTACACTCTTTGATTGTACCGTTCTTCCCCAATGGGCACTAGTATATGACAACTGTTCGGGTGAGTATGATTTTTTTGTGTATTGTCCTCTTTTGAGTTCCAGTCTGATTATTTTCAGCACAACTGATGCTTTTACTTCTGTTCTTATTAGCTATTGGCACGACTAATAATCCATTTATCTACAATCTCATGACCATTATCAGTCCAGAACAACCACCACTCTCCCCCTCACCACTTTCGGCTTCCTACATTGTTCAGATAATGGTCCTCTCCCCTCTGGGGGGGTGGCTGGTCTTCTCACAGACTGGAGAAGATCAAGTTCACCTCATTATTAACCTACACACCCCCTCTGACCTCTCCCGCACCCACCCACCAGGCAGCAACATGTGCATCTCATTGTGGGAGGACTCATTGGCCTCCTCTTACCCCTGGCTCGTGTGGCGATCCAGAGCTGATTTATGGGCCTAACAGATTGGTCCCCAGTGACTGAGATGCTTTGCAAAATGTGATGCATGACTAAGGACTGGCACAACTGCTTATTGCACAATTATTGAGCAGGCACAGGGTGATTTCTGTTTTAAGTCATCACAATTTTAGAAAACAGGACAAAATATTTAGTTGTGTTGATTGTCACTTGTGTAGCAGCTGCTGTAATTCCTAAGTGTAACTGTCTCCTTTATTGGCTCGGCTATCTAATTACTAAATGAAATGAAAGTTGAATAATTCTCGGTGTTTTCAGGGATGGAAACAGGAATTTAAGTAAACACTGGCGTGGTAAAAGTTTAAGCTTTCTCAAATGTGTAACGCTGATATAATCAGGCCTGCGTCTGTCCCTTATCTGAGAGATTTTTTTCCTTGTTGGTCTGTATGGAAAGGTTTTGATTTCATATTAATTGTGAAAAATGATGAGACAGATGGTGAATTCCAGCAAAGCCCCAGAGCGATGTTCATTTCAATGTTTGAATGATGGAAACTATTGGAAAAGCTTCGTTTTTCTATTTTTTTTTTTTTTTAAACGATAATTTCATGGCATTAAAAATAAACATGTAACACAATCTCTTATAAAGACTTCAGATACGTCGGATAGTTTTGGGCATTTGGCCAAAATAAGAAATTACTTTCACTGTTTCTCAATAAACAAAAATTTCAGTTTATTCTTAAAATCTCAATTCGAAATGATTCTGTATGAATATCTGCAGAATGATTTTATCTGAACCGACCATGTTTCTTAAACTCAAACATGGTTGGTGCTGGAACACAAAAGAGGAGATGTAAAACAGAAGGACATTGGGCCAACAGTTTCACAAAAGATAAATATGCGAAAAGAACAAAAAGTAGAGGTACTGTACAAAACACACATAGGCATGCACACACACACACACACACACACACACACACACACACACAACACAGATTCTCTTTTTCTCACTCTCTTTGTCATCCAGTCTCTGTGCTAGCAAGAGTGCTGGCATTCACTCGGGCTGGGAGATGTTCTAAGACCTTTTCTTACTTTGTGCCAGCTCTGCTATACCCCAGTGGATGTGCGTTTAAGTTTCCCCATCTGCTTCTGTTCACATTATCTAGCTCCAGGGCAGGCACCTTGCCTAAAATACACACATGTACTGATGCACAGACACACACACACACACACACACACACACACACACTCTCAGAGTTTCATCTTTGTGCTGATGACGCAGTTTTACAGTTATGTGAAGCCCACACACACAGCACAGCAGGATTTTTTTTTTATCTTTACCTTCCTTTTCTTTCTCGACAGAGCAGGCGAAATCAAGAGGAAGTGCTGGCCTCCGGAGAGAGGAGGCCGCTAACTTCCTCTGAGCGTTGTGATCACTCACTGCGTATCCCTGGAGGTTAAATCAGTGGTGGAGCTCACAGGACGTAGTGGAGCAAACATCACTAGCTGTGAACGAGGTGCCAAATTTGCATCAGAGTTCCTCTTGCTTTTTTTTATTTTTTTATTTTTTATTAAATACATCTTCAATTGAATCATATTCTTCAGCTCTGGGTTACGACTTTTGATGTATGAACAGGCAAAATAAAAGCTGCAAAAGCTTCAGATTATTAAAGTACGCTGATTACGAATCAGGAAAATAAAGGAAGTGAGTAATAGATGAGGACAGTGTAAATGCCCAAAGTGATTTGCCATGTCAGACTATCAAATTAAGCCCAACAGCAGATATGTCACTGAGGCAGGGTTACAATGAGAGAGAGAACTCAAAAGAAGCTGACATCTCTCTCTTTCCAATGACTGCTGCCATAAAAAGCTGATTGAGCCGTCTGCTCGAGAGGTCAGAGTTCAAGCTCATCCTGTCAGAAGCAGCCTGGTGGTGAGCCACAGGGAGGGGTGAGGGGGCTGTGACCTGTTGATTGTCCAAAGTATGATGGACTGGGTGGGGGCAGGGGCCGGCTGCAGCATGTGGCCTCTGCAGACAAGAACAGAAATCAGTAGTGACAAGAGGTGACGCGGGGTGGCTGGGTAATTTTGTCACCACCTGACAATCTTTTCTGAAACTGGGGAAGGAAAAAAAGAAGAATGAAAAGGTGGAAGGAGAAAATATGTCCGGCAGGGAGCCATTCCTCCAAGAATATTTTAGTTCAGAGAGTTAGGCATCATACGGTCTTATTTGAAAACGCATCAGTAGAAGTTAAAAATAAAAGCACAATGGGGTGCCTGGCACAATCACGTAGCTATTATGTAACAAACTAAGACAGGAAAAAAAACAAACCTGTGTCTTGCACCATTTCTGGGGCATCATCAACCTAATTTATGCGTGTATGCTATTTCCACCTGAGCTGAAAAACGATCAGGGGCAAGGTCCAAGAAGCCTCAGAGCACAGCAGAGCGTCAGCAGCAGCACCTTCTTTACTGTACTTGTGTGAAAACCCTATGAGACCCTGACAGCCACGAAGCAACATCAAACAAACAATTATTTCCCATTTAAAAAGAAACAGCTTCATATGATCAGTTTTCATGTTTCTTTCAGTTCTTTGGAAAGCCTCGTCTAGGCCTTAATGTTTCATGGCCAATGAGATGTTGTGTATATGCTTGCCTGCCTTTCCTCTCCCTTATTGCTTTATGTTTGCTTATCTGTTTGCTTTTACTTATTCATATCTGCGTTTTGGGTGCTCCTTTCTTGCCTCTTGATATTTGTAAATATGGGCTTGACCTCAGCAGGCCGAGTCTCTCCACTGAAGTTGGAGCCTGCGATAGCCTTGAAAACAGACCTTTAAATTAAACGAGGGAGAACACAGATTGTTGTATAATTCATCTGGACCCCCCGCCGAGGATCCTCTGTGCAGTCGTGTTACTGTCTAGATTAGAATTTCCTTTTGTTGCCGCCTGTTTGTGTAATACACAATGTGGATCCTGCCAGGGCCCAGTAAATTACCTCTTTAAACATTCATTTGCCTTAACCAAGAGGAAGGGGAAAGGGAGCAGAGGGGAGAAAGGAAAAATCCTCTTGATTTCACATACAATGAATAAGTTAATAAAAAGATTTTTTTCCCTCTCCTGTGCACGCATTTTTTTTCTCCTCCACACTTGAAATCATCCTTACCAAATCAAAAAGTAAGAGAGAACGGAAGGGAGGGAGGAAGAAAGAAAGAGAGAACTAGAGTGACACAGAGAATGTCTGCGTATGCAGAAGTACAACAACAAGAAGAAAAAGGAGAGGAGTGAAGCCGATTGGAGAGGAGAGAGGAAGCAAGAGAGAGAGAGAGAGAGAGAGAGACAGAGAGACAGAGAGAAAGAGCCAGATGAGCTCTTGGAATGATGTGCCTCATAGTCCCCGCTCGCGTATCCCAAAATACCTGGTGCTGGAAATGTGAAAGCCAGGCGCACGACGGACGCCATTCCCCAGGGAGGCTCCGCTGGTATCATTAGCGAGGGAAACGGCGGGCTCAAGTGGCGTACAAACTTCAGCAAAACGTCAAGCGAGAGAAATGTGCACACATTGTGCCTCGTTTTTTCCTCCCCTCTTCCCCCCTTTTTCCTCTCTCTCCCTCTCTCTTTTTTCTTCCTTTGTGTTGTGTTTCAGATACGACACCACTCTTCTACCAAATTAATATTTCTCAAAATAAAAGCCAGGACAACTTTAAACTAGCGGGTGAAGAAAGGGGGGGGGGAAGAAAAGAGAGATGGGTAGGGAGAGGGGAGAGAGAGAGAGGGAGAATTTGGTTCAGTTTTCATGCTTCCTGTGAAGTGGCGTCTCTGTCTTCCTGCTCCTCTCATTTTGAGGTCTGTGGTTTTGTTGTCTCCGTCTTGGAGTCAGCTCCATCTAACTGATGAGTTCGTCACAACTGCTTATGAATGCCAAATGAGGAGACACGGCAAGCATCCGTGCAAGCAAAAGGGGCCATTTACATACAGTTTGTATCATAAGCAAAAATCCACCTCGACCTGGACAAACTATTGTCACATTCTTGGACTGATCTGCTACTTTCAGAGCAAATTTAAGCACAGACAGCTGAATGTGCCGACCTAACCTGCCAAACACACTTACTCCTGTTTGCCTCTGCTGTGGAGTGTACTTTCTGAGACACAGACTTAGAAGCTTTAGCATTTAATGGTGAGAAATAAAAGTCTTCTTCTGTCGTGTGAAATATTTTCTTTACGCCAACACACTCAGAACAGTCAAGTCACTTACAATTGTCCTATAAGTGGTGGCTCACTTCACCGGGATGGCACGGCTACAGTGCACAACTGTAATCAACAGGGACAGCGAGCGCGCTTTGACAATTGGGTGGCGAGTGGAGCCAAATATGTCTTTTCGACTTGGTGCAGTCTCTCGCAGACGTAATTACAAGTTAGGTCTAAATAAACAAACAGCTGCTGCCTGACCGCCCCTTCAGGAGCTGTTTGGCGGTTGCTGCTGGAGATGTGCGCCTGCTTCGCTGCAGCGTTCAAGCACATTCACAGAAGAGCGCGCACTGCCATGATCTATATGGAGTGCGCTACACACACAGCACAACAACTAACCCTGTTATCATGCAAGACCTCACATGCACTGCATACTTCCTAATGACAACTCCGGTGAGTGGGTAAACATACAGAGCACATACATTCAGACGTACAGGGTGTAATTTTAGCAGCGACGGCTGTAAGAGGTGAACGCAAGGGTTTTTTCTGTCTGACAGAAAAGACGAAGGCACAAATGCGGAGAAATTGTTGGGCTAACAACTAACAATTAGCCCTTTATTTCAATTGGAGCATTTCAAAGTAAATCAGTGAGCCACTGAGGCTAACCAAAAGTACTGAGCGGTGCTAAACTTGGAGTGTGGAGGGCCTTTTGTTCACCACTCCTATTTTAGAAAAGAGGGACGGAGAAGGAAATACAGAATTGAGGAGAGGTAGAAAGAGAACTGTGCTCTGTGATATATGTGTGGAGAATCCAACAGAGCGCCACCCTGCCACCTCCACAAAACATATTTGTGGTTCACCATACTACAAAACCAGACAAGGTACGAAACATGCGTTTACCTCCAATGAAAATTACAGGTGGTGGACGATTTAATCGGTGTGTCAGGTACTTCAATGCACTTGAAACCAGCAGATGACATGGAGTTAGACGGTCATTAACAGCTTCCACTGTTTGAATTGGCCCAATAATTAAAAAGCTGGAATCTGCAGTAACAAGTCAACATGCCGCTGGATAATGTCATCTCCAATTGTATGATGTAAAGCATATATTTATGTATGGAATAGTAAAGTATCTGCAAAAACTGAGAGTCTTGTTCTGTTCTGTTGTTTGTTTGTTTTTTCCCCAACCACTAGCCAGGAACCTTATTATGAATTGATCTGACTTTTATCTTTGGAGGAAATAGATTTACTCATTCTCCGACAGATGTTTTAGTACAAATAAATAACCTATGATTTTCTTGTGAATGGAGGTCCTTAAACGAATTGTTCAATACTATAAATTTCTGTTGCTTTCATTTCACATAAATTGAGAGAAAACAGGTTTTAGTAAGTTTTTGAATGGCAAAGACACTTTGCTCATATTCATGGTGTTAATTTGAATTAGCAAGATAAAGAAATAAATTAGTATGCTGTATTTAATTTAGTTTTGTTTTTGTTTTTTTTTGTTTTTTTGTAACAAAACCTGAATGACACAAATGAAGCTAGCTAACAACCAGATAATCACATCAGGGAATTAGTGTGAATCAAGTCTTTTGTGTCATGTACACCAACATATCTCAAAAGCAAAACAAACAACTGAGCAACCTAAATCCCTAGGAATAAAAATTACTTACAAACTATTGTGAAACCATGCATCGAGGGTAACACCCAAGCTTACAAGTCCGTCTAACCAATAAAAACTGTTGGAACAGAGGAGGCACGGCTGTCCATAAACAAAGCTACTGCTGCTCAAATAATCCAGATGCTTTCTCCTCAAAGTTGCTGGAAACTCTCTTTTGGGGAAATAGATCCTGCAGATGTGAATTCTTAATGCTGCTGTCATCCAAAGTGTGCTGTCAAAATGTTCTTTTCAGACATCGGAGTTTATCAGTGTTTCACTAATTAGCTAATAGGCAGGAAGTAGCAAAGAGAGCATTCGGCATGATTATGCTAATGTAGCTGTGTTTGATTTCACGCTGCAGCTTTAGAGTGGCTTCTAGCAACTAATATTGCATTCTTGTTGTTTCCAACTGCATGACCAACTATGTGCGAATCTGCAGAGAGCAGCCAGCAACAACATCTGAAAGCTGTAACATGTAAGATTTGTGCTTATTAGTCAGACTGCTGTTTAGAGAGCTCATTTATCTTCTAACATTTTGCGCCATTTGGTCTGTTGGACCAGAGTGTACGTTAAGGTGATAAGTGTCCCGCAGCTAGAGTCACAGTTTCACGAACACTGAGCAAAATGTTTGCAGAAAGAACACACAGAGGAAGGAGGAAAACAATGAGACAGAAATACAAGTTTAAAAAAAAAAATAAAACAATATTACTCATGTTTTCCAGTCAATGATATGAGATATTATGCAATTCTTTCCAGCACTAAACAAGTCAGACATACAGCCAACAGTGAGAATCCGGTGAGCAGAGTTCAAAGGTCACTCCCCTTTTTCAAACTGTGCTACATTGTCCCCTGCAGAAACATTAGCCATTGATAGTGGCTCTAAAGCAGCTAATGTGCTGATAACACATTACATTTGAAGGTTTCAGTGCTTTGAAACACCAGAGGGATGAGGTGTGGGAATCCAATCCATTAGATAAAGCCAACAGTAATAGGTATCCCATATCAAAGGGATATAGTTTAAACTGCAGGGGCTTTGGATGCGCTCATTGCTATTTATTGTTTTAAGTGGAGCTTTACGCACAGGAGGTGATATCAACACACTAACAAAACCCTTTCAACACCATTGGGCTTTGCGTGACATCAAATGTGTCTATTAACCAACCTCTTGACAAGCCAAGGTGATTCATCTCTACTGTGCAGCGTCTGTGTGTGTATGCATGTCTGCTGTGTGCGGGTGTGTGTGCAGGTTTCTGTTCCAGATAGTGATTTAAATGTAGCTTAACAACAAACCAACCTGAATAGTAACTATTTTAACCACTCCTTAGAAGTGATTTTCAGAGTCTTTTTCTCTCAAAATGGTCCCAAATTTTTTATTTTTCTTCTCATCCAGAGCAGCACTAGAATCACCACACTGCAGTTCCATGTTTCCACCAATTGTTCAAGTTTCTGTTGACACCCATGTCTGTCCAAAGTAATACAATATATGGAGTGAACTCTTTAAAGGAATACGACAAAAGGTACAACAATAAAAAGTTGAAATACATTTCAATACAAAATCCCCAAATAAAAAAAAACTAATTTCTTTCCCTCACAAGAATGGACAAGACCGTGAAAAAAATGTAAAATAAAAAAGTTAACCATCATGTTGACAGCTCACCAGATTCATGAAGCCTGGCAGCTAAACTCAATGCCATTCTGACAAACAACGAGAGGCCCCAAAAATCAAAGTCCCCTTCAGCTCAATCACTCTGGCTGCCTCTCCCAAACACTAATAATCACTTTCCTCCCTTCCTTTTTTCTCCCTTGTGTGAAACATCACATTGCCTTTGATTGGGCTGTTTAAATGATTAGCACACCACCTCGGCAGAGACGGCTGGCAGTGGTGCCGGGGAGACAGGGAGCGCGAGCCTCCTGCTGAGTACGCCAAGATTCACGGTGTAGAAACGAGGCTTGGACCCCCCGTCACATCACAAGAAAATGGCGTCCAATAAACACTCACAATGTCCACATCTCTCCTGTGCAGTTTGTCTCGCTTACCTACATGCTTTCACTTGGTATTTGTTCCCTTGAGGGTTGTTTTATGAAAGGGAATAGGGATGGGGGAGGCAGAGGGGGGTTGTTCTGATTTGGAAAATATCACCTGAGCACGGTTTTGTTTTGTTGTGGCTAGTGGAATGATGTAAATATGGGTGTAAGGTATAATACTACAACTCTAAATTAGAATTCAATAAGCATAATTTAATATCTGTCCACAAAAAAACGAAAGAAGAGATTAAAATAAAAGGAGTTATTTTGCAGGTATTATCTGAGGAAAAGGTCCTCCCAGTACATGATCTGACAGCAGACTGGATAAAACACGAGCAAATCTATCAAGGAGCTGATTCTATGCAAAATCCTTGTTTCATACGCTAACACATCAATTGTCAATACCTTCATACAGAAAGCATTTATATTAAAAAATGACGAAGCCTCGATCTCTGGCTACTTGGGAGAGGATGTCTCAAAGGGGTGACTCATGTTGTCCGGTGGTATTCATTGGCCCCACTTCTTCTGGGCAAACTGGAAAAATACAAGTGGGCAGGCAATTGAAACCAACACAACATGGAGTAAATGCCAAACCTTTTCTTTTTTCTTTTTTCTACTTTGAGGACACACAACTTTGGTCCCAGTGCCCAGCCTTAAATGAATAGCATGGTGAGACAGACTTTGTTGTGACAATTATTCCCAAGTTAATTTGTCTTCAGTCATAAGTGCTCAGGGCATGTAGCGTGCAATCAGCGGAAGGACAAAGAAATACTACAGAAAGAAAAAGAAAAACATGTTTTCTGAATAATGTTCATGCTTTGATACGTCAGTTGATCGGTGCCCACCAAAACTCTAGACTGTAAGTTAAGATCGATCAAGACAATGCTTCAGCCACTGCCTGTTATTATGCAATATCTGCACATTCAATCAATTACTGCTCTTACTCCTGGACACACACACACACACACACACACACAATGCCAGTGAAATAAATGACTGCTGAATAAAGCAGTATCTGTACTATCTGTACTATCTGAAAGGCACCAGACAACATTTTATCAGAGCACAAGTTGCCAAAAGAAAAAATAATATCTAAGACACAACTGATGTCACTCTCTTCTTACTTTTTTTTTTTTTTTTTAGAATATGGAAATAACTAACTTGAGTTCAAACATTTACATTAATTAGTAAATATACTTAAAAGTAAAATATCTGAATATGTCCAGATTTATTTCTCAACCTCAATAAATGTTAAAGCAGAACAATATACAGCTTGAGACATTTCTTTGCATTTTAAGCAGCTTTGTAATGTTTTGTGTTTATCAAAATGTGAAATAAAATTATTGGTGAGGTACTTATTCAAGCAATTATCAAAATACAAAAATGAATGTTGACTAGAAGTTCTGAAAAAATTTGAAGATGGAAACAGTTTATTCTCTTGAAAGCTACTTAATTGTTTTTTTAAAATCAGTTTCACTTTTATCCTCAGGTCCCCCTGCAAGCCACAGGATTTGTGCCTCCAGTTGCAGTTACTTTTGCATCTCCCCTTGATGCACTGAACTATATAGTTACACTAAATGTATGAATGAGATTGTTGTGATTGTTTTCAATTTTTCCTTCATTAACTAAGTCAAACAATTCTGATTGAATCTGCTGGCACTTCAGTTCAATCCTGCAATTCTACAACTATCATTTTCACTCAAGGTTCTTTTAAGCCAAATAAAAGGCTCGCACATCATTGATAATACATGAGCGCATGCTTATATGTGCGACAGATGCAGTTGTGTTATCATGACCCGTATCTGCACACTTGACTGTAAGTTTAACAACAATTTCCATAGCTATTGGGGTAGTTTTTAGTACTTGGTTTGTTCGTGTGCAGAAAACCCCTCTGCTGTCTGTGAGCAGTTTCAAAGAGAGTCCTGTTCCTTGTGCTCTTCTGCCACCCGGTGGCCACTGGGGAGAAAAGAGGAAAATCTCCAAAGGGATTCTGCCTGGAGAGGTTGATCAGTCCTCATGCAGCATCAAAATATCATGATTGCATCTGAGGAGATTCTTTGCCATCAGCCTGGAAGGTAAAAAATAAACCTCTCTCAACTCTCTATTCTTCACATCCCTCTGCCTTTCCTTCTCTTTATGTCTTTGTCAGTGGCATGACAGCTGATACCTCTTTAATGACTGAGACAATTAACTTTCTTCCGGGTGCAAAATAAAGGTGTGGGGGGGAGGGTTGCAGCATGGGGTGGGGGTGGGGTGGGACTTTTAAAGACAGAGAAAGAAGCCGTGGTCTGTTTACCCACGTCATCATTAAAGTGACGGCCAGCACTAGCCCAATGGGCTCATCTGCATAATTGAATAGAGTTAAGAGTTGCACCAAAGACTCTGGTTTCTGGCTGCGTGTGGACTCTAGAGACTCAGTTTCTTCCTCTTGGTACAAACGTCATCATTAGACCTCCTTAGCCCAGTGCATAACAAAGAGTTAGCTCATTACTGACAAAAATATCTTTGCTAATGTCCCTCTCGCTTTCTCGATTCTCCTCTAATCTCTCTTGGCACAAATGACTTCAATTTCATGATGATAACATACTTGGGGGGAAAAGAAACACGCACAGAGAAACTGGGAGAGAAAGAGAGAAAACTGCTTCGATGACATGGCCACACTGTGTACAGAGATAGGCATGCCAAAATACAGAGAGAATAAAAAGAAATGAAAGAGCTTTATTCCTGGCAATATTCCTGCCAACATCTGTCACAGGCAATGCTTGGTGTGGAAGGTGTGTCTGTGTGCTATACAGTATGTGCCATCCGTGTGTACGGCTGTGCACTGCACTTCGCAATGTGAAGGAATACATATTCATGCTGTGTGAAAACGTGTACATCTGTGTACAAATCCAGCAAATGTGTGTGTTTACGTGATTCCGTCTCAATGTCTACGGGAGTATGCATTCACATGCATGAGTACTTATGATTTCTATGTACATCCAAAGCCTATTCTCCTCATTTCCTGCACACTTTGTGTATGCGTGTGTTTATGCGCTGTTTTTATAGGCATGTAAGTGTGTGCAAGGCCAAGCCAAGTGTTTTCATGCATACATCCAAAGCTTCTTCATTTACCCCTTATTTGTAGGTGAGTGCATGTTGGCTTTGTGTGTGTGTGTTGATGTGCATGTGTTTGTGTGTGTGTGCGTATGTGTGTGTAATCCAGCGTGCCATTAAGATGAGCAATGACAGCTGTAGCCTCTTCACCCTGCAGCCTTCCTTTCTGCCTCTAGAAATGTGCCTCCCGCTTGTCATAGAGGAGGCCTGGCCTCTCACCACTACCATATATCAAGCTGCTGAATAGAGGTGGAAAGAGTGCAGAAATATTTTACTCAAGTACAATCACTGCAACTGCAGTAAGTGCCCCTTTCTGACAGCGTGGCATAGCTGACTTCATTGAAAGACACGGTAGAAAAGTGCTTTTAAAAGGAATCATAGGGAAGTGAAGGCCCTCAGAAAAGAGGTTGTGTTACTCTCAAAATATCCCCTCAACCGCAATAACAAGATGAAATAACTAGTTAATTTATACCTCTGCTCTTAAGTGTATCTCATAGACACTGGATAAGAGAGCAAGTGAGGTATGTTAGCCTGATGCTTCATCCAGGCTACGTCCCCCAAAGGTAAGTTAAAGCAACTAGTGTACGAGGAGATAGGGACACATTGCCTGACTTTGCCTTGGCAAACCTTCATGAGGAATACAAGCATCAGAAAAGCAGAAATATGACCAGTAGGAAAAAATAGGAAAAACATGAATGACAGAAAAGGTCCAATGAGAGAAAATAAAACAGAAACAAACAAACATAAAAAAACATGAGATGTTTTCTCTCAGTCTGCTAAAAATGACATATCTCGTGCGTCCTGGCTCTGTTATGATAGTGGTTGCCTAAAGAAGGAAAGAAATTCAAGGCAAATTAAAAGACAGTGGGACATCCGAAAAAGCCATTACACAGAAATGAAAAAACACACACAACCATCCAGCAGCGAGAAGTTGGAAAATAACAATTACAGCAAGGACGGTGGAATAACATCATAAATTTCAGGGCTGTAAATTTCATGTGTCAAAAAGTGTTTTCCATATTCCATCACAAATACAAATGGAACAAAGTCCATCTCGAAGAGTATTATAGCAGAGGCCTGCAGCAGGTACATGAGAGTATCTGCAGAACTGATAACTGATTTCATTAAATACCACCAGTAAGAAAGGTTGTGTTGATGGTCAAGGTCAGGACTCTCCCATACTTAATAATACATCTAATCATTTAACTTTAATTGCATTTGAGCTTTCCCCCCATGTCACAAGGGACATCCATTCACATGAAAAGACTTTCAAAATACCAAGAATCAATAGCAAATTTTACTGACGTGCAATTATTATTGATCAGAGGGTCAGAGTCCATAATTTTTCAATAAAACATACCAGGAAAATTGACTATTTTGGTTCAGCAAACGAACACTCTAGCTGGAAAGAAGAACAGGATTTAAAAGCCCAAACGTCACCCTTCCTGCCTGAAAGGGGAACCTTCTCAGCTCCAACCTGACCCTAAACACCGGGGCCTCTCTACTGTCGGCTCTAGTAGATGGTTGAGATCCTGCTCCTCCACCTGAATAGAGGAGCAGAGCCTGGTGATGCTCTGGTCTCCTCTCTCCACACATCTCCCCTGTTCGAAAAAGCCTCAGTGCTTCTGCTGGGCTGATTGGCTGGCCCCTGTGCAAGGACCAGATAGGATCTTTCTATTTGCCCAGCGGCAGGACTGCCTCTCTATCAGTACTACCTCTGGAGGGGGTTTATCTGGCCTGCTGATAACAATGTTTTCCTCTGCACCCCCTCGCCCCCCCTCGACAGTTTGTTACACTAGTAAATGGGAGTCAAGGCTGGAGCCGAGCAGCCGCTGCGGTCAGCTGGTCCAACAATACTCCTTGTAAACAAGATTGGCTCATTTCGCTTTTACGACTCCTCAGTGGAGCGTGTAAGAGACACAGGCAACAAGAGAGGAGAATGTAGCTTTCTTACAAATCAGTAAGGAAAAGACAAGTAAATGAAATCAGTATTTAATATTATTCAATTCTCAGTCCCGTTTTCCTGGATTTACACAAGTTTTGTCGGTTGGAACCTTGTCCAGTGCAGGAAGTTTTGAAAAGCCATGTGTATGCGATGCGGATCACTTTCCAAGCTTGGCTGGGGTGAAACATCCAACATGCTTTTTCATTCATGCTGTAGTGGGAAAAGCCATGTGCTCTCTACATGGCTGAAACATCTGTAAGCTGTTGCAGAGGCAGAGCCCAAAGGAAAACATTTACCTAACAGAATATTAATTCTTTCGGGCCCTAGTGTCAGCACTTTGTAAATAAACTTACACATATGGGATTGTTTCTCAAAGTGGGTCTGGGGGGACCATTCTAGTTACGGTAATCTGCCATGTCCACCCATGAGGTTTTTTGAATGCTGCTATTGCGGTCTTTAATTTGACTGCTTTTACTTCAGATCTGTCCACACTCATGTTTTTGTCGCACTGTTAACACCCGCCTATCCATGTCTATACTTCTGCCTCTAAATAAAACTTGATTTGATTTCTTCTACATCTATATGGACAGTGCATCTGTTCTCCATGAATTTATCTTGCACACACATGTATAAGTCCTGACCCTGGATTTAAAGCAAATAGTAGAAATTTAACAAAATATAAGAAAGGAGATGAAAATGATGCCTGTATAAATCCATGAAATCCCTTTTTCTTGGCACTATGAATCTGTCCAGAATAAATATGTTTGGCTCTTATATTAAAAAAAGGCTTTTAGTATAAAAACTGGTGCAACATTTTTCAAACATGGGGTGTTGGAGATGCCTTCACAGGCTATGAGAACAGCATCCAGCTAATGGCCTACCATCTCCATCTCCCTTGTAGCACAGTTAAAACTCTGCTTTCATGTCCCTGCAATGAGTATGTGCATTCCTCTTTGGGATGACTGTCCTAGATTTAAAGGCTTGTCAGACACCACTAGCCCTTTATATTTCCATAAACTTCTGGGTTTTGTTTTGGGGTTTTTTTTTTTGTTTGTTTGTTTGTTTTTAATCTTTTGCATTCTTCACAGGGGAATTCTTGCTGCAGGAATGATGTTGCAATGGATTATATGAAAAATGTCCACAACTGGGAGTTGAAATGGAAGGCTCCTTCATCTTTGCCTTGCAGCATCTTTTGTTGTGATGCCTGTGCGCTGCAGCACTAGATTGTAAAAATATTAAAATACACAGGAATTACAGAATTGTAGGTTTAATTTCAGGCACTATGTGTTCATTAAAGATACTGGCATGAAGTTGATGGTGCAAGCAGTTAACGACCTCTCTGTAAATGTCATTATAATTGGCATTAGTTGAACATCTGGAGGCATTTGCAACTAATCAATGCTCCTTGGAAGCCAACAAGGTCAGGATTTGTGTGAGAGATGGAAATGGAGATATTCGGCACTGACAAGTCCTTCTGTGATTGTGTGAGCTGCTCAGATACATAATTCAGTGCTTTTAAACTGGACCTGTCTGGCAAAGCGAGTGGTGCTTGTGTTGTTTCTTTAGTACATCCGTCTCCTCGTCACTCCTGGAGGCTGACATCTCTCTCAGCACCGTGGCACGACGGAGGAAAAGTGCACTTCCAAGGCACAGGTAAACCCGCCAAGAGATAGAAGGCCCCCTCATGAATAAATGATTGTGACACGCAGCAATAATTTGCATCTGTATAAAAGTGACGCATCAGCGCTTTTGTCTGCCGTGAAGTCTAGAGGTGTGCTGTTATTTTATTATTTAATGGAAAATGGCTTTCATTAACAGTGGCAAACCAAAAGGTGTTGACAGCGATGCACCGACTTGTCAAGTCGATCACAGCCTGTTTTTCAAGCCGATCACAGCCTCGGCCTTTTTTTCTCTAATTAGGCATATGCTGCGAGCATCATAACAAACGCTGAAACAGGTTTGTCCTTGCCTAATCCGGGGAACTAATTTTTAAGGTTATTATGCAAATCGATACTGTTTACAAACATGAAAGCCAACGTCCTATTTTTGATCTGCCTCATCGGTTTTCGATAGCTTAAAGCCCGGCTCGGCAGGTGTCGTGTCAATAACAACCAGCGATCGATTGGTGCCAGTCTGAGGGGGATTGGGACAGCAGGGCCTTGCTGTGTGGAGGGGATTTTCATCAACTAAAGATGAGGCAAAGCCACCATCACAGCAGTCACTCTTTAAACCTTTTGTGCGTGGACACAGCGATGGATGACACTGCTGGCTAATGTTGCACTCAAACACAATAGATATTTATGGCCTTTGTTTGAAATCAAAAAATCTAAACATGGAATTGAAGCATTTTTTATCTTAATGATCCTGGTCTGCGAAAACCTGATCAATACATGGTGAAAAATATCGACACGTTCATCACGAAAATCTAATTTTAAGCATTTGTTTAAAGAGATTATCTGGTCTGTACAGGAAAAACACAAATACGTTTCATGGACCACTCCAATGGCCTCTTTCCAGGAAGTTTAAATATTTTTAAAATATGCACTAAAAGAATGTACTGTACTGACACAGGCAAACTGAAGCTGGGTTCGATATCGGTTTATCTACAGCCATGGGATCAGGTCACCTATGGTGGCTTCATATAGAGGCTCCATTGTTAACAGCTAACAGTGAGATTTGTTCAAAAACTCTTTGCTGCTGCTTTTTGAGGAGTCAAGAGCAAATGTGCTGACGTGCACGTCTGAAATGTCCAAATAAGATAGAGAGAAAAAAAAAAAAAAACTCCCAGAGGTAATTAGAGGCATCTAAACCATTGAAGTCAAATATATTTTCCAGTAGAGTTTAACATATATTTTTATTTTCAAATCTCAGTATGTCACAGAGGAAGAGATCACAAAATGAGTGATTGTTGCCTCAACAATAAAAGAAAGACAATTACGAACTGACAGCTGTAAATGATGCAAAATAGGATAGTGCACTTCTGAACTTATGGTAATTGTTTGGCTCGCAGAGTGGTCCATGTTGCCCCCGGCAATTTCCCACTGCTGTTTTCTCCTTTCCAAAACATTATTCTTGGCCTCTCCCTGCGCATTATTTAAGTTCCTGACGACACTGTTATATAGATTAGGCCCGCGATGGTGTGTTAACTGGTGAAATTCTCTGCAACTTGAACTTGGTTTACAATTTATGGGATCACGTGTTCTGTGAAAATGTCCACTGGACCTTATTATTTATGGTGAATGACAATGAGCACCAGCTAAAGTCACAACATGCTGATCCATTCATGATTAACACATGCAGCCGAGCACGGATTAATATGTAACATGCAACACTTTTGTTCCGTCTGCGGGTACATTAAAATACAGAAACAACACAGCTGACTGTTTGATGGCGGCTTTTCCTTCATATTTAGAAGCAATATTGTGCTTTAAAGTTGGTCAGAACTTCAGCTTCTATATTTACACACTGAAATCAAATTCATAAGCCACAGGATTTTAAAGAAAACATTTATGAGATTTAATACAAAAGTTGGACTTGTTCTTGAAGAATTGACTTGGACTTTATTGTGCGTATTTTAGGTCTAACCGACTAAATATTGCTTGAATAATGTTGCAGTATTTTTCCTCTCCATTTAAATGTCATTCGATCAAACTGACAAAAGAGAACAATTTTAGGATTTTTTTTTCCCGCTGTTCCTGCACAACCCAATCTGCTTCAATCTCACAGCTAGTGTTGAAATTTCAGTTGACCGTTTCATTAATCAATCCAAAGTGTGATTTTGTGATAGAAATTTTAAATTATAATACTCCAAATGAGATTTCAGATTGTTTTCTCTTCTTCTCTCTTCATTTTCTTGTACAACTCCTTGCTGAAGTTCAAATCTGAGGTTTTCTCCTGTGATTTCAGTCCAGCCGTTCATTTATCAAGTAATTTATTCATACATTTATTTGAAGCATCGCTCAATAGTAGCTGACCCTAGTGCCCCATCATCTGGCTCTCCCTTCCGAGACAGAGCACAAGCAATTCCTCCAGAGTGAGGGAATGCAGGTCAGAGGCAGAGTTTACTTGGAGAGGGGGATGAGGGAGAGGGAAAGGGGGGGGAGGGGGGGGGGGCAATTTTCACAACACGATAGTGTTAAGCGGGTAATCATAATGTGATAGTGCTCTAGCTGCTGGGGTCATGTATGCTTATGAATGTTAAGGAGGGCTGTTTTAAAGGCCTTCAAAATTACCCCTGATATCAAACACTGACCTTTTGTGGAGACTGCAACATGCTAGAATTACAATGTGAACGGCTCTGCGAAATTTCACATTAGGAACATGCTAACCTTTGTCAAACTGTCCTTTACACATGATGAGATGAAAGAAAATAAAGTTTTTTAATATACATAGTATATTGGTTTGTGGGATTTGAAACAATGTGTGTTCCCAAATAAATCTCAACATGTTCATTAGAAATTTGAAATATATGTCCCGCAAAACTCAGTAAAACTCAGACATTTGCTGTCAGATTGGAAGTCACTAAATCATCCATCACTTGACATCGAAAATCAATACCGTAGTGAGGTTACCAATTAAGCTCCAGTGTCTTTTAAAGTCTGCACCAAAGATCAAACTCTTATGTTCCTATGTTGCACTTTAAATTAAAATACAAAAAGGTGTACAGATCTATTTATAATATTCAGCATCAGCTAGTTATCTTTTTCCCCTCACTATAACCCAACCTTCAAATGCTATGAAACTGGGGCTTGGAAGTTAGAATACACAAGGCTTTGGCACCAATGAAAACTTTCAGTTAACTCTACGAAGCAAACATCCAAGGAGCTCAGCTCTTATCAGAGAGCAGGATAATTGTTGAAACAGGTGTAACTGTCGAAGTGTCAGCACGTCTCTCTCTGTGTTCTGGTCCCTGAACCAACCTCCGCCTATGACTCCATCTCGTAAGTCTTTCAGACAACCTTGGTGTGATTTCTTGACAAAAGCGCAGCCGCTCTCAAGGTGCACTTGAGCTCGATGTAAAAAGGGACAAAGACAGAGCCTGAGAGAAGATAGAGAAGAATTCCATTTCTTGTCCTAATTATGCAAGAAAAAGAGACTTTGTGAAGATAAAGTTGGGTGACACAAGGGCATATTGAGGGACACACTCACTTTAGGAAGATTTTTCAAAGTGGGAGGCACAAATGGATGTTTGTGCTATAAGCTGTGGCTGCTAATTGGTACAAACTTAATGAATGCAGGGCGCTGTGTGGAGACAGATGCTTTGTGCAATGTGGCAGATTTCAGTGCCTGCGCGTCTCTCTCCATCGCTGGAACATCAAGAAGAGGAGAACATTTGGCAGGTCACAAAATTATGTGAGGGAAAGGGGAAGCCCAAGAAGAAGAGAAAAAAAATGTAAACAGTTGTTTGTTTATTTTTTTCGTTAATTTATGGGTGACAGTGTGTATATTTCGCATGTGTGTGTGCGCGCCCAGCCTGAGAGTTAGCAGTTCTCAAGTGCTTGTCTATTTGTTTGAGCCATCGCTTTTGTTTTGGCTTTCTTGCCTCGCCAGCTCTGTGGCTCTCAATTAGCGTGCAAGCCTCAGGGACCTAATTAACCAGTTCAATTAATAAATAATTTTCTTAAAAATCCCATACAAGCCATTCTGACATTTGTTAGCCACTCAGGAGCTGTTGTGTGTGTCTGTGTGTGTGAGAAAAAGAGAGAAAGTGATTAGCTTGTTTGCAAGCTTTGCTTATCCCCCAGGTGGCTGATGCAGGGGACAGTGCTGTGTGTGTGTGTGGCTGGATGGAGAGGGGCTTATTCACAGCGCTGGACCCCACAGCAGAGGAGGGCCCCCGTGACCTTTTATCGAGTGTCCAATCAATAATGTGCGAGCGTCCATCTCTTTGAGTTGCAGCCCGAGACTGGGCTTCTGAAGGCCTGTGGCCAGCAGCACAGCAGGATGGGAGCAGGCTACACAGTGGGGCAAGAGTGTCCTTGGGGGGCCAGAAGTGGAACAGAACCAACCGCCTCATGTCATTTACTCATAATGATGTCTTCCTTTAGTTGAAAAAGGGAGGGTTGGAGGGGACGGAGGGTGGTGGGGCTGCAGTGCCCCCCCGCCCCCCTCCTCCACTAGCCACCACAGATGCAGCCTCTCTCTTCCTTTGTCTGACGGTGAAAGCATCCTCTTTGGTCTGTCACCGGGCTCTGTGATTAAGGAGTAGAAACAGACCCCGGCTTTTTTCACATTAGAATTCCATTTAGTGTTTCTTATCGCAGCTATCTATCTGGTCACATGTTAGGATGGAGTTGTATTTCATTGTTTCGTGAACTGTAATGTATATTCCCTTGTGGGCACAATGGGACAGATGTGCTTGTTTAATTTGTAGCATTATCTCCAAACATTGACATTACAGGATCTGGTTGTCACCGCCAAAGAGCCAGCGCTGATGGATCTGACTGTGTACCAGTGTTCATTAAACACACTCCAAACAGCCTTCAAACTGACTCTATTAGTGGCTGCCTCCAGAACAAGAGGCGCTTGAATACAATTTTTGACCATGAAATGCTCTTTAAGCAGATGAACAAGACTTGAAAGATGAACAGGACTTGAAGTTTCCTCTTTTTTTTTCTTCTTTTTTGAAAATGCCAGTGAGGAGTCAATCAGTCGATATCAAAGCAGCAGGGACGCACAAGAAAATCCAGTGATAATACATAGGCTGCCCATGTTCACTCAAGACTGTTAAGATGGCCATCACAAGTATCGGTGCAGACACCAACCTTTCAGTGAGCAGCTAGCTGTCGCTCTGTATTAGCTGCAGGCGCACGACGACAGTTTGCGTTGAAGTGAGATCCCATTTGCTGTGCAGGAGTCCAGAGACTTGCTCAAGACACTTGGCTGACCCACACTGCCTACAGCAGTCAACAAGGGTTCCATAGTCTGGCTTCACTGCATACGTACACTGCAATTTATTTCTACACTGTTCGACTGAGCATACCCACACAAAATGAAGCTGCTCGACTAAGTAGGAAATATGATAGGCAGTCAGATAAGAGAAAAAGTGAGTTAAATATACCGGCAGACAAATAACCATTAAAAAGTCTGCGCATTCATATTAAGCATCAACTCCAGTAGTCATTTTTCATCACAACCGGGCTGGAGAGATTTCAGCCCATCGATCGGTAAAGTAAGTGTGTGAAAAAGAGTATGAGTCAAAAGGGGATCTGAAGGTGGGCTGACAGATGGAAGACACATGGAGGACCTAAAGATGGAGAGATCACTTCTGTTCCCTGTCTGGTTTGACCGAGGCCTTCTCTGCTCAGAGGTGACTGTTGAACTCTCCGGCGCCCTCCAACATCCCCAGGAGATCAAGCCGCTCGACTCCACTGCCTCCGCTTTGATGCAAAAGGGGGGTTATTGTGTAAATATTTTGCTTGAGCATTTGAGCATCTTAATCTTCCATAAGGTGATCTTTGGAGTGGAGCAACACGGGGTGCTGATGTTCAGAGGAGCTCCCAGTTGTAGAAAGAGACAGGGAGCGAAAGAGACAGAGAAGGGAGGGAGAGGAAAAAGAAGAAGGTCTGTGTACTTGCTAGAGTGCTGGGAGCTAGAGTTCACTACGGGGGCGTAAGTGTGTCAAGAAGAGCGCTTTTCCCCCATCCGCAAGCCCCGGGCCCTCTCCACAACATTAAAAAGCATAAACAGTCAATACTGAATGTAACTCAGAGAAAGAGCAAGAGAGGGAGCGTGGAAAAAAAGAAACAAGTACGAGAACGCAAGGGTTTTTCAAGCGTTACACAACATAGTGAGATCAGAGAAATGGAGGCTGGGCTGTAGTGTATAGTTGCAAAGCTTTCTGATGGAGGAAGGGAGCCTCTCCAAGTGAATCATTCATTGCGGGCGGCAGGGGTGTAAATATGAAGGAGAGGGTTGAAGGAGAGCGGGATCAAGGAAATGCACACCTGGTGCAAGACAGGGGTCAGATTGGCCCAACACAAAAGGAAACAAGAGGGAAAAAGAGAATGAGTTGTTTGGCATAGCTCCGTTTAGACAGCAGTGCTTCTTCTTTGCTTGTGCAAAGCAGGACAGAATGGAGTAGGTAGAAGGTACATATGGTGGTAGGCTGTCTGTGCTGATACACATGCTGAAAACACATGCTTTCTATGTCGATGAGAGGGAAGCTCGTCTTATTTTTTATTTTTTAAAAAAGGGGGGGGAGTGAGAGCACGTTTCAAGCATTCAACATTTTAGACTTTCAGTTTTGAGATGTGAGGGCTTATTTATCTGTGGCATATTGTTCTTGCTCATAATCGCTCTAGAGTCTCAATCAGTCACTCCCTCTCTCCCTCTCTCACAAGTTTTTCAAACGACATCTCCCAAACGCCCGACACCTGGCTGGCTGACTTCAGAGCTGAAACGAGTGGAGAAGTCTGTGTGTCTCTGAGTCTTTTTTAATCATCCATTCACTCCTCACATGTTCAAGCCTATGTATTCAGGGAGATCTTCCTCTATAGACACTTCATAAAGACAGAGATTACTGAAGAGCAGGTGTGGAATGGCTGCTGCAACTTAGTATTGTTTATGTGGAAATGTGATTGTTAAATGTATTAATTTTAAAATTCATTCACTCAAATTCATTTCACCAAAATTTCTCCATTTCATCATAGTTTGATAAATATATTTGACTGAATGAGAAATAATCAGGCCTGCTGGACGAAAATTATTTGCTGCAAGATTGTTTGAAGCTTCCTTGGACAACAAAGACAAACATCCACAAAGGATAATTGCAAGTCATGTACTAGTGTTTTCCCTCATTGAACAATTCTATCTCAGACCAAGGACACAGACCACATGCTCTTTTTCTTCTTGAGCAAATGATATCCTGGTTTACAGCCAAACAAAAGTTACTCCGGTGCAAAGTACTGCATGAGGGAAAGACTCAATATTTTAAACATTTGGAGGAGGGAACAATATCTATGAAAAGTGTGAAATTTGATTTCTACCCTACGGAATAGGCCACTTCCTTCTGTTGTCAAACAGAATGACTAAACATGCTCATTCACATGCTCCCATGGTAGGATGTTATTAATTTATCACTTCAGAGTTATCTGTGCTCTTGCACACGCACACACACACACACACACACACACACACTTATGCATACACACCCACATACACGTTTGCTTCTCCATGATTGACAATGTGATGAATTTTATTTGAATATGGCTGACATGAATTATGTAACCAGAGAGACTGGTAGCTTTGTTGCTTCCCTCTAGCTCTTCGCTTTTCCTCCAAGATAACATACAGTTGATAATTTACAGTAGAACACCATCTTAACTATAAAGAAAGCCATAGCGACAATGCCCCACAGAGAACAAAACAGAGTGCTTCACTGCAGCCAGCTGAGCCGGCTCTGAAAACTGCAGAGAAGTGAAGAGGAGAAGGTTCACATTGTGGCAATGCTGCAGTAAGGTTAGGTGGTTGACACTTTTGACACTGTAAAAGTGATTTTTCTTGAGTTCAGATCTGATGGTAGTGATGAGGTCTCAGCAGACTGGGTTAGACCAAAAAAAAAAAAAAAAAAGGAGAGAGAAAATAAACACCAATGAAAGAAAGAAAAAAAAAAAAAAAAAAAAAAATCGAGCACAGCAGCCGTGATATCTGATGTTGATAGCTGTGGCGAAAGGCTGCCTTTGAAAGGCTTGAGGAAAGTGACAATACTGTATGTTTTTTCCTTGTTGCTGCTCCTCCAGACGGCCAACATAAAACATAGCAAAACTAGTCTGATTGGTCTGAAAAGACTGTCAAATGTCAAGCGGTTATCAAACAGCAGACATGTTTTCTTTTAAAAAGATACCGGCAGAAGGAAAAGCCTAACCTTTCAGTGAGTGAGTGGAAGTCACTCATCCCATCATGTGCAGTACTGCACACAAGCAAAAACCCCTTACTCTTTACAAGGCTTACACTTTCCCCCCTCTGATTCAAATCTGCTGTCGTTGACTTGAGTTTTCTGGAGCTGAAATAGATGGCTCTGTAAAAACACCTAATTCCCAGGACTTATTTATTTGCCACAGAAAGCCAAAGGGACAAACAAACATTTAGAGATTACCAAAAAGAAAACCCACATCCAGAAAGATGTGGGGATACAAAATGAAGTAGGCTGTGCACAGCTCAGCATAAACCACCATCCGTGTAGCCCTCGGTTCACATTTCAGTGTAACCCATGCAGATTGCGTGTCAGGATCATCATGTTAGAAATGACAGCTTGCACAACACTGGGCATACATTTGTACTTCAGTGTTGTAGTTCTCGTGGCTGATGTTGTTCAGCTCCCTTCACACTCAACGCCGCTTCGAAAAGGGAGTTGGGACGACCATCTCCTTGATTTTCAAAGCAGTGAGACTTGTTCATGCCCTCGTTTTCATGTACAACACTGAATCAATCATTACTGCTCTATTGCACTGCTCAAACAAACTTCTGAAAAACTTTCACATAAAACTGCATTTCTATTCTCATTATTTTTTATTTTATTCGGCAGATGACTCTTTGTGTTTTTCTGCTAGTTGTGCCAGGAGGTCAGAGACCAGACTGGAGCTGGCAGAGATTCAGTGTTTTGCTCAAAGACACTTAAGCAGAACAGGTACTTCCTTACAGGCCTCAAGCACCAACACTGAACTGATATGAACCTGGATTTTTTTTTTAATCTGTGTTCTTGGACTGTTTTATTAAGCTGTGATTGATCTTTGACTCTTACTAATATTTGAGGTGACCTGTAATTGAGGGAAAAGGGGCTCCTTAACAGTTGGAGATCTCTAAACCACATACTGTTGAGTCTTTGCTATTCATCAAAAAGACAATCCTCAAATATTAATTATTTCAATTTTCAGGCATAAACTTCCTTCTAAATCCAGCTTTATAAATGAGGAAAACTTTCACTCGTCACTGCAAGGTTTATTATATCCTGCAGCCAGACTCAAAGCGGCCACAGGTTATTTATTTAAAACACAAAAGATGACAAGTCCACAGACATCACATCTCTGTTTTCAAAAAAATAGGTGAGTCCAGGACAAACTCTGTATTTCTCTGCATCGAAGGGAGGTGATAATGAACATTAATATGTACAGCTGGCTCTTTATAGAACGCTTGCTGTGCTGCCTTTGCTGTCCCGTTGAGAGGGTGCCTAAGCAGTACACCATCAATGGCAGGGAACAAAGACAGAAAAAATATCAAGTCTTTTTCCACAACTGCCTTTCTGCCTTGCTCTGCCTTAAGATTAATCTAATTTGGTCTTTATTGAAAAATGGATAAGAGCAGTTTTGTTTTATTTATGTGTGTTTTTTCCTCCTCTGCTCGTTTCCTTTGTTGCTTCTCCTCGGCTGCCTCTGACAAAAGACAGCCAGCCTGCCAAGCCCGGTGTTGCTCTGGGACGGACCTGTCAATCACTCCTGACGGCACCCTGACAACATGTACGTTAAAATTTCAAAAGGGACTCAAAGGCGGCGCGTGACAGCCAAGCCTTTGAAAGTGGCTGTAGCACTCGGCGACAGCCAGAGGAGTACGGGTGGAAAACAAACTAGAAAACAACAGTGCAGAGGGAAAAGAGAGCGAAAGACAGAGAGGGAGAGGGAGAGTCAGAGACAGAGGGGAAGAAGAAAAAAATACTGAAGTTAAAAGCAAAACAGTGAAGAATGTGGGTCTTGATGAGGAGAATTGGCATTATATTCTCCCTTGGTGCATCAGTGTTTTTTAATTTGGTTGAAACTCCCTTGAGTGGAGCTTTCGGTCTTCCAGGGAATCGGATAAGGGCCCGTTCTTGCTGTAGTCCAGGGACAGCAGCGCCACTCTCCTGCTCCTCTGAGACCTCACTCAGATCAATTCAAGCCTCTTATACATCTCACTATCCCATCCTCCAACAAAAAAACAACTGTACACAAATGTTAATAACATTCTTGATTCCATCTCGCATACCTTCACTTCATGGTTGTGCAATTAATTCCCAGTAGAAATAGAAACCAGTGCCTGCGACGGAGATAAGCCCTTTCTATAGCATTTACAAATCTAAGATGTGTAGCTTCCAATAATGGAAAGAAAATGGACAACTCAATTTAAATTCTTTCTCTGCAGTCCTGAAAGCACGAGGATGAAATCTTTTTAAAACACTGTGGAGCCATAAAGCCGTTGCCTACAAGCAAACAAATGGCATATGGCATACAATATGCACACACAGGCTTGAGGATGTACTTTCAAATGATCACCTAGGATAACACACAGGCACAGACCACCACCACCTCTTCAACATGGCTAAATGAACAGTGTAAATGGGGTCCAACACAAAGGGCTCAGGCTGTGCCAGACCCTATGGGAGAACTGCCATCTCTGCAGTCCTGCAGTTTGTGCACTGATCCTTCAGACAGCATCCACATCTGCAGTTCAAAAACACACACTGGCTTGAAACTGCTACAAAGCTAACTGTTCATTGTGTGAGACTTTGTTGGACCATGCTGTGTGTATGTGCTTGTGTGTGTACTGTATGTATGTGTGAGTGCAGTCAAAGTTTGTTTGAAACAACTGTAACGCTACTGTGTGTGTGTGTTTGTTTTTCTACAAACAGGTGGACAAGCAGCGTGTGTGCTGGGACACAGGTCATGTCAGCCTGTTAGTGAATGTTTGGGGGTTTTTTTGTTTTGGTTTTTTTTTTTTTTTTACTTCTCCCGTGGTAAAACTATGTCTGAGCACTGATAGGCTTCAGTACAGACAGGAGGCATGGCAATGACACACACACACACACGTACACACAAACGCACACATACAGCTGTACAACATGAATTTATGCCTTGATCTCACTCATGTCTGTATACATGCATGTCCAAGCTTACTTATACAAATGTACAAATGCAAGCAAACACACAAACATTCAGGCTGCTCGGAGGTATGGCTGTGGTTTATAAGAACTTACAACTGTTTGCCTGCTGACAGCCGATGCTTTGGCTTCTAGTGCCCTCTAGTGCTTGGAACTAACTGGATATTTAAGAATCCCACTTAAATGTGCTGGAGCAACACAAATATATTGTAGATGTTGATCAACTTGATTATAGACATTCTTAAAAAATGTAGAAATTGGAACATACGGTAAATTATTTCCTGATAAATCTTGACGTGGCATTCAATATGAACTAAGCAAAGGGTTTAAAAGGGCAGATATTCATTTCAAATAACAATAAATGTCACTTCACAAAATAAAAAAAAAATAAATGGAGGCAGGTTGATAATAAAATTTAAAAAAAAAAAAATGTTAAAAGATTGCCCATCTTCTCAATAACCAAAGTCTGCTACTTCTACATATGCTGTTTAAAAGAACCAAAGGTCTAAATAAATGTTTGATCAAATTTTAATATATAGCATAAGTGTGCTTTTATTCCTTGGCTCCCACTACGTCTGATTGACCAATTATCCTTCATATTACATTTATGTAAAAA
Organism: Remorina albescens; assembly: GCA_034769265.1. Classification (NCBI taxonomy): domain Eukaryota; kingdom Metazoa; phylum Chordata; class Actinopteri; order Carangiformes; family Echeneidae; genus Remorina; species Remorina albescens. The sequence continues at coordinate 7,258,091 of CM068480.1, forward strand.
GACTCATTCTGAAAGAATTACCCCATATGTGAAAATGCGACGAACTGACTTTGAATTATTAAGATGAAGAAGTAGATATTTTAAACAATGTTCTTTTCAGAAACACTGCCTCTACAAAAAGAAGCCTATTTCAAACAATAAAAACCAGCCTTTCTTATCTGCAGGGTCCCATCGAATTGCTTTATAATAAGATCAATCAAAGTAATTTACATAAATACATAGCTTTATTTTACACTCAAAAAGGGGCTGTTGTTGTAGGACTAAGTCTGAATTACTGCAGCATTTTCTAAATAATTTCCCTTCATTCTTAAGGACTTAACAGCTGCAGCACAAAAACAAAAACTAATCAAAACAATGTTTGTCAGGCTGACAATATTGTCTCTTAATCAGACGAAATTGAATCTCGTTTAGATTTTAGTGACATAAATGTTTCTCGCAGCGGAGTTGGAAATGGAGATATAAAAATACAAAAAAAAAAAAAAAGTGCCAAATAACTACAATGGCTTCTTTTAACTGTGTCTTAAGGGGAGGCAATCTAAGAGTTTTATTTTAAACTTCATGAGCAAACGAGTGTTTGGACCCCCCCAAAAAAGCCTCTTGTTATCAGTTATGTTTTATTAATGTGATACACAGGAGAGACCTTTGGGAAAAAAAGAAAAAAAAAAAAAAGATCTAAATGACATCATCAAGATGCTGTACACCGTAAACAAAATTTTGAGTCTGACTTGTCCTATCACCCCACCGGATAACATCACACATTTTATCTTTCTTTCAGACTTTTTATTACGTCCCATCATGAAATTCTTTAAATTGGTAGATAAAAATATGTTTTATTTATTTAATCTGAGAGATATTATGTAACATAATCATCCAGGAAACCATTCTCAAGTTAAAAAATAAATTTTGACACATTGAGCTGAAGTTAGTAAAGCCTAGCATATCCAGGGCAGCTGAGGACACTGCCTTAGTGAAGCTATGTTTTCCATGTAAGGACCTTAATATAGTCTTATATGGTGCTTCATTTAGGATAATAAGGAGGAGTTTTTGTAAATCATATGGGTATTCTTTTTTCCACATGCATGATGGAGCCAGCAGAGGTGGGATTTGAGAAGCACCTCAAAGCAGTGATTATCCTGAGTGTCCCTGCCCAATAATGTTACCTGCTGGGACAGCAGCACTGCTCCTCTAAAATAAATTGCAAGTGGCCTTGGGCAATAAGAGGAACGCTCGTTTGATCTGCCTGACTGCCAACGACGGAGCCAACGCCAGTTTATTATTTATTTTTTTTAAATTGATGTATTTCATTATCACAAGGTGTCTACTTGGTGGGGTAGCGAGGGGGGGCAACATGATCAATAATTGATATGCGGTGTGAAAAAGCTGATTTGCTGCCTCTCCTCTGGTGCACTTGTCACTGGCTGTTGTCAGAACACATTTGCTTTGATGACAAATTTGATGAAGTGAACAACAGCATCACATCTGATTACAAATTTAGTAAATGGTGAAAGGCAGAGGCCCCTTCTCGCTGAGGCTCTGTTTGTTCAGGGTGCTCTGGAGGAATGACTACCAGGCTCTGAGGTGAGTTATAGTCTTGTAAGCAGAGAGATGAGAGGGGGGTTGAACTTTTTTGTCATGTGTCAGTAAACAGCGTGACTTGTTTGAAAGGCACCTGGATTACAGGGTGAAAAGTTGCTCTTTAAACCTTTAAAGCTTTGGGGCACAGGAGACACACCACGTCAAAACAGAGTGGTGGGATGAGGAGTGAGAGCAACTAAAAGCCATCACCCCCCCGGTGCTTCTGCTGAGAGAACAAGGACCTGTCCTGCTTTTCACAGGGAGCGTGGGTCATGCCGTATGGTGGAGCATTTCAAAATTGATTCCGTCGAATGAGAGGAGATGCCTGAACAATTCAGGTTCCCTAAGAGAAGAGCCTCTACTAACGATGTGTGAACATGAATTTGATTGTTGCAAAGTTACTTCTGTGCTCATGACACACAAAAAAAGGAAGAGCTGTGATATTTTGAAGAAATACAATCAGGCACAACACCGGTGAAAATGTGGCACAGGTGTGGCAGCTTTAAGAGAGATATTCTTGTCGTACAAGCATGTTATCTTTAGGAAGAATGGAGTCGCTGTAAAAAGATGACTTTTAGAGTCTTTTTATTTTAAGTCAGATGATCACCTGCTGGTCATCAGATTCACACCAAGAGAAAGTCGTTGTGGTGATTTCATTGTTAAGAGTACTCCTTAATTAGTCTAAAGGGTTGTATTTTTTTAATTACATGTATAAAATGGAGATTTACCACAAACTTTAAAACTGAATGCTGATGGTAACAGTTCAACACAAAATCTTAGAGAGGAGGAAAAACAAACAACATATCAACAACTCAACATAATTGACAGCTGCATCCATTTGCTTGGTCCAAGCCACCCCCCCCCCTCCTCCTTTTTACACTCTGTTCTTCCAACACCATTTCCTCTTTTAATTATCCCCCAGCAAAAAGATGGAGCACATCAGACGCATCGCGGTAAATCCTGGCCCTGGCACAGGCTCATAGTGGCTCCTGCGTCTGGCAATCCCGATAGAGCCTGTGCGCTGGCAGTGACAAGAGAGAGAGGATGCCTGGAGATTTTCTGACGGAAAGAATGGAGAGGATGATCTCTCAGCAAAAGAGGGGTCCTTATTCTACTCTCGGCGTGGGAGGCTTTTTTGGCAAGCGCTTTCCGATCATACCACATTTTCAGCACCAGATTAGCTCGTCCTCGGGAGCAAAATGCACATAGACCCCTTGTTTACACCTCCGTACCATAGTGTTTTTTGTAATGACTGTTCAGAAAAATAACACATTGGACACACTGCAAGCACATCTGCTCTGCTATCTCTTCCTGCAACATTTCTGGGGTGAGACTTATTGTATATTCCAGGGTCAGAGAGACCATAGTTTGGACTAAGGGAATATGATTTGTTTTGAATTGAAAGAAGTCTCCTCTGACCTAATTTTTTTTTTTTACTGAATGAATTGCACATTCAATGAAGCACAGCGACATAGTGGTTAGCACTGTTTCCCCACAACAAGAAGGTTGCGGGTGCAGTTCCCGGGCCTGGGGCCTTCCTGTGCAAAGTTTCTCCCTGTGCCTGCGTGGGTTTCTTCCGGGTACTCCAGTTTCCTCCCACTGTCCAAAGACATGCATGTTTAGGTTGATTGGTGACTGTAAATTGTCCGCAAGTCTGAGTCCGAGTGTCTCTGTGTGTTGGCCCTGTGATGGACTGGCGACCTGTCTAGGGTGTATCCCGCTCTCGCCCAGTGTGAGCTGGGATTGGCTTCAGCACCCCCTGCAACCCGGAAACAGATAAGCGGTTGAGGACGAATGGATGGATGAATGAATGAATGAGTTGCACATTCAGATTCTAATTAGGTATCAGCTACACAAATTGAGTTTTACTTCTGGAAGCCAGATAGACGAAAAGGTTGCAAGTTAACTAGTGCTGCGATTGCTATCTGTCAAAGTTTCTGCTATCTCTGTGGGGTGCACATCAATCACAGAGGTCCCCAACCGACAGTCATTCTCCAGGCTAATAGTGTCATCATCTCCCATGCAATTATACAGATTGCACAATGAGATCCTCGGACACAATGGAGCTCCAAAAACAAGCCCCCCACTGTTCCCTTCTCTTTCCTTTTCTTCCATCATTCTGAGATGAAGAGTCGAATGCTCCACTGCGGGTAGCTTTCTTCGGCTCTGAGGGGAACTGAGGAAGCAGGCAAGGGCCTCTGTGATGTTAGTTTCCCTTCAGGGTGGGGAGAAGATGTCTTGTAGCACAGCTAAAGATGATCATTTGAGAGCCTGTGAATAAGGTTGCCCTCTGGAAGATACAGAGACATGGTCCCAACTAGTGAGTTAAGGTTGGCTGATGTTCCTCGGTGATGAAAATAAGAACAGTGACAGTGATGGTGTTGCTTCCCTCTTTTGGTCTAGAGATTGCACTTCAGTTACATGTTATTCCAACACCAAAGTCAGAGGTCAGCGTGAGCAGCATCCTCTGAGCTTGTAGAGTCCCACTCAGTGAAACCTCAGCACTATGAACGTTTCCCTACTATATCACATACTCTGAACAACTATTTTCCAAGCAGATATGGTTTTCCTGTCATTCTGATGCCCTCCTGCATCAAGACTGAGTAAAAAAGATTTTACATTTAATAGGTGCGATAAAGGAAATGGACATATGAGAAATATCTAAAGATTTGCTTCTTCTATGTTCCAATAAAGCTTTCCCTCACAGAGTAACTATTTGCTGCAGAAACTCCACAAAACAAAACAACATCCTATCTGATAATCTGCCACAATTACGCTGCACAGCATGATGAAAGGATATCAATGATCTACTTATGTCATAGAAAAAGAGTGCAGCTTCAAACATGAAACCTATTGAAGCCTATGAAAGTTTCAAACCGATCAAAGAACCAAAAGCTTATCAGCGCTGTTCCTTAACACTGAAACAGTGTCATATGGCTGTGGATATGTTACCACAGTAGTTGTGTTTTTGGCCAGGAACATAATGGCTATTGTGCTTTCTGAAAACATTTGCCTTTTTACGCAGTTGAAGCTGCAAAAACCACACATAGCGGAGAGGGGGCATGAGCTCTTTATCCTGATGAAAGGCTAAAGGATGAGACTGACCTTTCTGGTATCAGCTGGGCTTTGAGAACACAATAGATGGCAGCAACTCTTTCTGGCCTTTTCCCCTTCAGCTCTGGGCTATGCTTACAAGCCAAAGACTCAAGTCCAAACATCTATCATTTTATACAAAGACTCCAATACGGACATGCCCCAAACCCTCCTTTTATATCACTCAAACATGGACACACATGCACACAAATGAACACACATGTACTTACACATACACACACACACACACACACACACACACACACACACCCACACATATATACATAGAGACACATAGACAAAGAGCAGTTCTGCCTGTACATCTGCAAACAAACAAGTCCCGTCTGGCATCATAGTACAACTGCAGGCTATGGAAACAAAAAGAGACAACAGATCACTGTAGATCACATCCACACAAAAGTTTGACACAGTCCACAGTATCAGCACCACTTTCCTTCAACAGGAATTGAACAACAATTACAAAGTGGCCTCCACTACTGAGTAAATCCTCCAGTTCAGACTCACTTAAACTGGATCTGAATAAAATCTAATCATGTTTGCTGTCGTCCATGCAAGCAAGGCGAAAAAGAGCAAGAGCGTGCCCCCTAAAATCGTCTAACTGACTGTACACTTTAACAGCTTAGTTGCTGGGGGGCCACGTACCTAAAGGGCTTTTGTGTTATATTTCAAAAGGCTGCACCGCAAGGTCATGGTTGAACAAGGGTTATGGAAACACAGAATAGTACTTCTGTAGGGTTCATTTTTGGGAGGGGGGGTCAATTCTATAGGTAAACTCTAGCAGACGGGAGATAAGTTAGCCATGGGCTGTCAGACAAAGGGAACAGTTGGTATCTGAAAAGGTAAAGAGTAGTAGTCCCTGACGTGCCGGAGGCCTCATCGTCAGTGGGAGAGTATAAAAGGACCTGTAAGTGTGTCTGGGGCTATGGTGCGCAAACATTCACTGCCCTCCAACCATGGGAAAGGTATGAGCTCACAGGCAACACGGCAACAGCTTTGAGAAAGATGGACGAAAATGAGATTTAAATATATAGCCAATATTGTAACAGGGGAAGAGAATGGCAGCAAGGGGGAGGAACGGTAACAAAATACTAGTTGAGAGGGAAAGGTTAGCAAAAAAAAATAAGATAGCTCGACGATTTATTCTTTTGAGGGAAAACACAGAGATATAGAGTTCCACAATTAAATGGTCTCCAAATATAACAATTTAAGTGTGTTTGTGTGACTGCAAGAATTTCTGACTCTTAACTTTAAAAGCTGACAAACTGACAAACTGAGTTTAAGACTAGATAAGAATGTGGAAAGGGAGAGCTGCTGAAAAAGTAAACAAGCTCGTTTTAGGGAGAGCAGTGTCCCCTGCAGTCCATTCATGTGTATCACAACCAGTAAGTGTATGTACCCGACATTGTCCTGAGTAACGTCTGCCTCTCTCTCATTTTCAAGATTATCTTCTACGAAGGCCGCAACTTCCAGGGACGCCACTGGGAGTGCAGCAGTGACTGCATGGACACCTTCAGGCACTTCAACTGCTGTAATTCCATCCGTGTCAGTGGTGGTCAATGGGTGGCCTATGAGAAGCCCCACTACATGGGTTATCAGTACATCCTGGGCCCTGGCGAGTACCCTGACTACCACTGCTGGATGGGCTTCAACAACTGCATCCGATCCTGCCAAATGTTCTCCCCCGTAAGTCAATCAAACAGACAGATAGGACCAGTTGTCCCCCATCCCCCGAAAATTCACCTTGTACATCAAATGCTGCTTTAAAAATGGATGTCAATCACTGGCCTTTTGATGTCATTTACAGATACTTGGGTAGGTCATAGCATAAAAGTGTCTGTTGCAAGCCCCATAAGGAGACCCAGTCAGCCTTTAAAAGGAATATGATACCCCCTCATAAGACTCAGTGCCTTCATTCTAATGCTGTTGGTCACATTGAGTGTTTCTGGCAGTTTAGGGGAGCTGAGTCTAATCCTGTCATCCTGCAAGAGAACTGTTGCTCATTCTTATCGATAGTTGCTGGGTAACAAAAAAAAGAAAAAGAAAAGAACAGAAAAACAAGTCGTACAGGTACTCACTTGAATTAAAAATGAGGCATCGGGGGGACAGGGGAGGACAAAAAGCTCCTCTAAGATGCTCTCTAGGCTTCAAAACTACCAAAATAGCATAATAATCATGTACCCACTTCTTTCCAATCCAGTACAGAGGATCCTACAGAATGAGGATCTTCAACAGGCCTGACATGATGGGACACATGATGGAGTTCATGGACGACTGCCCCAATGTGTATGAACGCTTCCACTACCGTGACATTTACTCCTGCAACATCATGGAGGGTTACTGGATCTTTTATGAACACCCCAACTACAGGGGGCGCCAATATTTCCTGCGCCCTGGGGAGTACAGGGCCTGTGGTGACTGGGGCTGCCACAACCCCATGGTGGGCTCATTCAGGAGGATGAGGAATCTCATGTAAATTATACAAATGTGCAACTCATGAATATTAAACTCTTAATCCAAACAACAATGTCCTTTGTGAGCTTATTTGAACATACCCATGCAATGTGAATATGAGTTTAAAGTAAAGTAAGTAGGTCATATAAATCACCAAGTCATCTGCTGTTTAAGGAACTAAAGCACCTCAAACACCTTTCACAACAAACCAGTCTTTTTTTCTTTGCTGCCATGTCCATCCTGACAGTCTGCATGTAGGTTTCTGGTATTCCTGCCATAAAGGCAAATGTTGCAACTTTTTTTGTAGGTCTTTGAGAAAGTGCAGCTGTACAGTGTTTTCCATAGACAGACAGAGCTTTGACAAAGACAAAGCAGCTGCAGCAGCTCGCTGGCCCATAGTGCACTGCAGTCTATAGAGCGTATTGTGCTGACATGACAAAGCTTTGTTTCATGTTTGTAAAGCCCTGATCCCAGTCGGCTCTATAAAGAGGTCCGGTGCAGCCCGACATCTGGCCTGGTCTGAATTTAACACAGTTACAATGGGCAAGGTAAGTGTGCAATTTTAAATATATAGAGGAACTAAAAATTTACTGATAAATGCTGCAATGACAAATATTTTTGATTCGTCACATAAAATGCTGAAAATCTGCAGTTTGAGTGATAATTCAAATGTCTTTGCTGACTGTATTTTCACTACCTGTTAAGGAATTTAATAAAACATTTGCAAATCGCAAAGAATCATGATTAATCATCAAATTATAGCATGATACTACATGTCATTTAACTTCGCTGCTGTTATCTATATGAAAATTCTCCACTTACAAGTACAATGTACAAAAGATTGTAATCGGTCTAAATGTCTGGAGAGCAGGTGACAGATCATGTAAGATGTTTCTTAGTGTTCTATTTGCATAGCCATGTGGTCACAATGTCCAACTCTCTGTCAAACACAGATTATCTTCTACGAAGACAGGAATTTCCAGGGACGTCACTATGAGTGCAGTAGTGACTGTCCTGAGATGCAAAACTACTTCAACCGCTGTAACTCGATAAGAGTGGAGAGCGGTTGCTGGGTGGCTTATGAGAAGCCTAATTATGGCGGTTACCAGTATATGCTGCACAAGGGCGAGTACCCCGACTACCAACGCTGGGCCGGCTTCAATGACTGCATCCGCTCCTGCCGCATGGTGCCACCTGTGAGTTTCAACTGATGCCCTACCCCGTTTGCAATAAACAAACCCACTAAAAGGTTCTGTGTAGAAGTGCCAGTTTATGATGATTTAGTTCTCAACCTAGTCCAACTGTTTTCACCAGGCAGTGCCAATACCTGTGGCTATATTTCTCCTTTTGGCCTGACCTATGACTGCAGTTAAAAAAAAAAAAAAAAAGAGAAGAAGAAGAAATTGTTTCAAGATAGAAAAAAAAATTACACTCAGGAAAAGTTTAGGACAAACTAAAATTTTGTCCATCAATTTATTCACATAGCCAGGTTATTCTACTTGACTGTGGTATGACTATAAAGTGGAAAAAAAAAAAAAAAACACCTATCTTCCATGGTGGAATCAGCATATTCTCTCTTTATTTCTTCCCTAGTACAATGGGAATTACAGGATGAAGATCTTTGAGCGGTCTGACTTCGGGGGCCAGAATTTGGAGCTAATGGAAGACTGCCCAGATCTGCATGAGCGTTTCCATACCCGTGACATCTCCTCTGTCAATGTCATGGAAGGCTACTGGATGCTACACGAACACCCGAATTACAGGGGCCGCCAGTACTTCTTACGTCCCGGAGAGTACAGGAGGCACAGTGAGTGGGGAAGCACCAGCCCCACATTTGGTTCTCTGAGACGTGTCACTGAGATCAACTGATTTCCAGTCATCTTTTTTTCCCCCCCTTATTCAGGCCCGCTGTTGAGCTTTCTACCCTCTTGTTACCCAATGCCAACAGTGTTTCAACGTGATAACACTGTGTTGTCCAAACCTGAAATTATACAATTTAATAATAAAGGTTTTGCTGCGACTGATGTTGGGTTCTGGTTTTGTTGTGTTGCTCTGCAATGTGGGGTAAAGTTCCTTCCCAACTCAGTTGTCAAGTGATGCTCACAATAAATAGTGATGATCTTTTTTGCTTTGGTCGTCCCACAGCAAAATGGTTTGCCTCACTAGTCCCCAACCTCCTGTCCTACTGGAATCACAATAAATGAAACCTTGATGAATACCAACTAAAGTGCGCCTTTGTTAATTTTCTATTGACGAATACAGCTGTCACTATCAAAAGATCAGGGGGATAGGGCTTGTCATAAATCTGAGGCATTTTCTTTTTAGCCTGATGATTGAACTTTAGATTCATCAGGCCACAGAGTTAAATGTAGCTGTAACCACTGAGGTCCTACTAAGACGAGAAGAGTTTCTACAGTTTGCCACAATATTGTCATTCCACACACAAAGAAAAATTATCAAGGAAACAGAAGCTTATTCTTTGAAGTTCAATATTAAAGACCAAACAAAAAACAAAAAAAACGGGATATCTGAGGATGGGCATGTAGGAGTCTTTATGAGATCACATGGTACACAGTAAGCGCTTTGGGTCCATGAAAGATGCCCATATTAGATCCACATCACAGGGTTAGTGCCAACTCAAAGAGTTGGAGTCAAAGTGGCCTGGTATTAGCCCCAAGCATCAAGCTCTCTCAGAACAAAAAACAAAACCCAGTTCATATCCCTGCTCATGCATTTTTCATCAGCCCAAGATACTCAACCCTTTCAGAAATAAATATCAATTATTGAAATTGTTAATTAGACACTGCGTAATTGGTGAAGATACACATGAATAAATAACTTTGACCATTAATTATTGATTCAAAAATTGAAGCCCAGTGGGGAGTGCATTTGAAAATCTCATAAGATCAAGAACAACAAGAAATATGAGTTCTGGTCTTGAGTAATGTCCAATTAAAGAGTTGTCTGCTTTACTGTACAAGTGCTGTGATTTGCCCTTATCATCCTTCTCATAGGCTATCTCCATGGGTAACAATACCCAACAGCACACCATCAACAGGGCCAACGTGATAACTGATCAGCTGGGGCCTGGGGAATAAGAGATGAGAGGAAATTTACAAACTGGAAGTTAATTTAAGGTCCTTAAGGGGCAGCAGCTTCAAATATTAAACTAATACTGGAAATATGGCCCTTAGAAGTACACCGAAGTGCAGAAAACAAGTGTCCACAGAACAGGTTTTTATTTTTAGCCTGAACTTCATTTCAAAACCAGATTAGCAAACAACCTGAAGACTCCACAAATCTTATATTATTCAGCACAGACAAGCCGTACTGTAATATCTCTTTTTTTTTTTTTTTTTTTTTTTTTAAATCGTCAAGATATGTATGTAGGAAAATATTTTCTATTGACAGAGGTTGGGCATCCTGCATTGGGCTCTTCCATCTGTCACATTTCATGTTGACGGCAAGAAAAATGTATTGCCCTAACATTTTTTGTTGTTGGTGAGTAGGATTCAAACCCTGAGCTTAAGACAATGTCGGGAGCAGTTTAGAGAGGAGCTTGCAAGATCTAACATCCAGGGTAAAGGTTTATTGCTAAAATATTATTTTAATGTAAAATTAGCATTGACTTTGGAGTAAAATAGAAGCATCAGTGTAAGAAACCTAGCAATGTGAGCCTTGTTTCAAAACAAAATACTCCAAAGCGCCCTTTTATTACTTCAGTCAGGAACTGGTGTCAATACAATACTGTTATTGTAGATAATGACTTTGATGCACCTGATATTCTAAAATACAACTGTATAACACTATGTATCAAAGAAACAATACTCAGTGTCCCTGGATTGTTTCTTCTATACCTCAAGTCATTTAGATGATTTTTTTTCTTCCAATCCCTTCACACAAAGAGTGAAATCCAAGTTTTGTTTCTCTCTTCATCTCTGAACCCTTTGGACTTGGTGATGGGAAGCTGATTGAAGGGTAAGTAGTGCGTTTTGGAGAATGAATTCTTTAGATGGTAGGAAAGGGAAAGAAAAGGAAAGAAACAGAAACCAAGAACATACGCCTGTGATTCCATTATTAGTCTCAGCCCCCCCCCCCCCCCCCCCGCTTTTCATTTCTGATGGCTGGATAATTAAACCTCTATAGTATTGTCTTCCATCTTCTTTGCCCCACTTCCAGCAATGTGAATTCCCCTATGGGCAACTTTAAAAAGGCCCTTTTTAGACATCTGTTTTTCAGATCAGTATGACTTTTTTCCCCCATTAATTTGTGTTCTTTGTGAAAGTAGAAAGACTGGTGCCAGGACAGAGACGAACACAAACGTGTGAAAATCTTCAACATTTCAACTGCAAAAGAAGAAAGAAAGTAAGAAAGAAAATATCCAAATATTCCTTTTCAACATTTTTTAATTCTACAATATTGCTATTAAACAACTCAAACCAATCCTTAAGTGTGCATTGCAAGACATCAGATAAGAGCTCAGAGGCTGGAATGTTACAGAGCTTGATTTAAAAGTTGTTGCGTTTTCCCCTCCAGCTCGAAGGAGGCAGCTTGTCAATTACTGTTCCTGCTCTGACAGAGGCTTTGGGCACCACAAGGAACAAAACAAGAAAAAAGCAAATCATTGGGAAAAAAAAAAAAAGAGAGAGAGAGAGAGAGAGAGAAAAGAACTTGTAACACTGATCAAATAAATAAAATAGTAAATAAAACGGATGCATGAAAGTTGGAGTACATTTGGATTTCTATAAACCACAACTGGTAAATTTATAATACTGCTGTATCGAATTCATTTTAATCCTGCAGTTAAGTTTTAATGCAGTAAAGCGGAAACCCATCAAAAATGGTTAAACCAGTTGGTGAAAGTATTATAAAACCAGCATCTTAAGTAACCCTAAACACCTGCACATTTACAAATATACAGAAATTAACCTAGAATTACAGCAAAAAAATGAAAATTTTGTGTAAACAAAGAGAGCAGATATAGTATAATCAGTATCAACCTTTTAGGCACCTAATGACAATATTCCTGATTATAAACAGGAGGTTTTCTTTTTGAAGGAACAGAATAGGATAAATAATAAAATGAAAAATATTTTAGATTAAAAAATAGGTATTTTAGTACTGATGATTGAAAATATTTTAATATTATTATTTATCACTCTTAAAGAGTGTTCCTGTCCATGGAGTTAACATTGCACCTTGAATTTCACCTCCCTGTTCTGTATAAAAGAAAATGGAAAGGGAACTAATATACTATGATCTCTGTTTACAATCCAAATCAATGTATTTAAAGTAAATTATACTGAGATTGCTTTATTAAAAAAATTGTAATATACATTAGCACTATTGTTTTATGATGATGCCTTCTATGAAATAGAATTAAAAAAAAATTTAAAAAAAATTTAAAAAACGAATCTAAACTGGACCATTGAGTTGTGCATTTCTCTCCATGCGGTGTGCTGCTGAGGTTTAAAACAGATGCTGCTGGCGAGCAATGCAAATCATTTTGACCCACATTAAGCCCAAGAGATTGTGAAAGTTTGTGGTCTAGTTGCTGTCTCTCTGTCCAGCTAAAGGCTGCCCGACAGGCAGGTTTTCATGGAGGAACTTCATAGTACCGTGCTCAGAGAAGTCAGCTGCTGTGTGTCCATCGCCTCTCAGGACCCACTTTGTGGTGAGCAGTCCCTCCAGCCCCACAGGGCCCCGTGCATGGATTCGTGCTGTGCTAATGCCAACTTCTGCTCCTAAAGACAAAAAAAGAAGAAAGACTCTATTAATAGATAAATCAAAATGAGTAAGAATATTCAGACTTTTGGGAAAAGGAGAGACAGAGAAAAGCATATGATACTGTGATAACACATACCCAGTCCAAAGCGGTAGCCATCAGCAAAACGTGAGCTGGTGTTCCAGAAAACACAGGCACTGTCCAGCTGCCGCAGGAACTGCTCTGCTGTGTCCTCTGCAAAAAAAAAAAAAAAAAAGCAGCTTATTAGTGCGGCTGGCTTACCAACCTCTGTGCAAAAGATGACAGCCTTCTAGGCATCAACACGATGTTTGTGACAATTACAAATATTTACTGTGCTATTGTGCCATTGAAGCTGAGCAGAAATAACATTAACATTATTACAACAACTATTTATATGCCTCTGCCATTTTAGTAGACACCCAGTGCTTCAAGCATTAAATCCACCCCTAAAAGTGCTTTTACTAACTGCAATATAGAAATCAGGAGAAATCAAAAGCAAATTTAGATGTAAAATCTTGATCTATTAATTTTATGCTACATATGTATTCTATCATCTATCTATCTATCTATCTATCTATCCATCTATCCATTTATCTTTCTATCTATCTATCATAATTCTCAGTGACCATGTTTTAGGTTAAGTTACAGAAGTGAAGAACATAATTCATTGAGGTACCTTATATGGGCACTAGATGGCAGCAGTACGTCCTCCAGTGCAGGTGAAAAAAATCCTCATGAAGATGTAGCACACCTTTGCTTGCATTCTTACTGAATAATTGTATATTCCATCTTTCCATTTGTTTTTCCAGCACCCTTATTTCATGGAGTGCTTTTAACGCAAATAATTATTTAATGTTGTTCCCAGAAAATTGTTTGACAAGATGGCAAAATGGCAATGTGTTAGTTTGCACTGCGCATGTGCAATACACTGCAGCCACCAATCTGCACACGGCACAGAAAGGTTTCTATCACAGAGACACGGTATGATGGCTCACTTCAAAGACAAACGTCTCCCAAGAATAATGAAAGGGGCAATTCTTTTAAACTGGGTTTTAGCTTCTGTTCTACATTCAAAGTAGGCTCTGTCCGCTACATTTGAGTCACACAGGGAAGCTCACTCACAGGTTGCACACTCATCCCGTCAACAAATGTCTCTGCTGATTACTCTTGGTGGTAAAAAGATGGATGGTGAAGAAAGATTTGCACGTGTGAGGACTACCAGAGACAGCTATATGAAGAACACTGGAGCAAGACAAGCATGATCAAGACTGACAGGTGCCGTTTGGAAATATAAAATGTGACTCCATTTAGCGGAAACTTGCAGAGCTGCACGCTGTAATGCCATTTAAAGATAACAAATTCAGCAAATCACGTACCATTTTCTGTGATGATCACGTCTGTGTGGGAGCTGCCATATTTGTGGATATGGTCCACAGCCTCATGCATGCTGTCCACGACTTCCATACAGCACTCTAGGTCACTGTACTCCGTCCGTAAAGACTTAGCTTCTGATGGGCTGAATGTCAGGTAGGACGTGAACCGAGGACCTGCATGAATCTTCACCTGGTAAAAATTGAAAATGTCTTTAATTTTATGGTGGATTACTACTGATTTTTTTTGGGTAAAATGACACTTTTTTTTGCTGAAATTTCAAATATAAATCAAATTCCTTGGTATACCCGCTCAGTGCGTAGCATGTCAATGATTTGGTCAAAAAGTGGGGTCCTCAGGATATCTCTGTGAATCAGCAGAGTTTCCATTGCATTACATGCAGCTGGGTAGTCACACTTGGAGTCTCTGACTGTAATGGCAAAATATCAGACAATTACAGGCAATTAAACAACAGTTGGGATTGTACAGACACATCTGCAAAACTGCTGTCAATTAAACAGCAGGGAAATTTATATTGGCTGACCTATCTTTATAACTTTGTCAATGCTGGCTTCTGCATCAACGTAGACGTGACAGATTCCCTCACTGTGACCCAGCACCGGGATGCCCTTGGCAGCTCGCTGAATATCCCTCACAAGCTTGGAGGAACCTCGAGGGATAATCAAGTCGATCATCTTGTCCAGTCGGCACAGATCTTCCACCTCCTCACGAGTGCTCACCTAGTAACACAAAAAAAAAAAAGTTTCAGGAAAACAAAGCAAAGCTGGTTCTCTCTGGCTGGTTTCTAGTTGACCGATTTAGGGTGATGCATTTCCAAACATTTGGGTCTCTCAATCTATGAAACTTTCTACATGCAGCCTGTATTGCCTCGTGTTAAATATACAGGAAACAAATTTTACCAGTTGCACAGCCTCTGTGACTCCATGCATGGACAGGGCTTCCTGGACAAGCTGGTGGAGAACGCGGTTTGTATTGGCTGCCTCTTTTCCTCCCTTCAAAAGGAGGGCATTACCACTGGCTATAGACAATGCTGACACCTGGACAAAAACAAACAGCATCTGTGATATCAAGGCAGTCATTTCGAGGATGCCCAGAAAAAATATGTGTTTAGCAAAGACACGCTAGCACTACAGTTAACAGAAATATATTTTGTAAGGGTTTTCATTTTATTAGAATTTTTTGCAATTGCTAATGCTATAAATAACCAAAAATATGTTTCCACAGAAATTTACTCAGTCATTAAATTGACTGGTTTCCGGTTTTGCATGGATACCTGTGGCAGGCAGTCTGGTCTGGCCTCAAAGATGACCAGAAGAACTCCAATGGGAACAGTGATTTGCTCCAGCTCCAGGTTGTGAGCCACCCTGGTCCTGCGCAGCACGCGACCCACACTATCCTGGGCTGCCTCGGCTATTTGTCGCAGACCTATGGCCAAGCTGTTTAGTTTGGATGGTGACAGACTCAGACGCTTAAGCATGGCAGTTGGCAAGTGGCCTAAGAAGGGAGGGAGGGAGAACGAGGTTACACACTCACTCTCTCTCAAACACACACTGTGAGGCCATTTTCATATAGGGAAAGGGATAAAGTCGCCCTCTGCTGGAGTTATATGGATTAAATTTATTATTTTTACTTAATTATTGGTTGGTAAGTATACCTAGCAATTTGAAAGCAACAACAATAAAATATACTTCTGTTGGGGAAGAAAAAAAAAAAAAACATTAATGTTTAAAATAGTGGTAGTGAGCTGCAACCTTTTCCAGAGTGCTGACTTCTACAAAACTACATCCTCCCCAAACACACAAACTGAGCCCACTGTGCGCTCCACTACCTGCATTAACAGCTAGGTCCATGTCCATCTTATTGGCAGCAAGAATCTCATCCTTCCTCTCAGTCAGCAGGTCTGCTAGATGGCAGATGATCTCACTCCTCTAACAAAACAAACAGATGCAGACAGGATGAGCATGTACCACATGTTTCTACAAGAGGTCAGTGTTTCTCTATGACTGATAAAGGGCAGACTTCGGTCTAAAACGTATGTATGAGTATTTCTTTTAAATAACAAACTAGGTTTCACTTGGTCTGGGTGAAGAGATGCCAGGGTTCTTCCAGAGTTGCGTGCCATTTCTGTCTGTTGCTCCACAGTTGGGCCTTTGGAAGAGTCAGTGTGAAGACAGACTTCAGTCAAAGACTTCAAATACAAAGGCTGCCAATAACACTGTTAAAAGGTTGAGTCAAAAGGGTATATTAAGCTGAGATAAACTCACCAGCAGGTTTGATTTCCGAGAAGAAAGTTCCCACTTTTTTGCCCTCCACTATGTCAGTAATGACATGACCTGTTACTTTAGGGTTGGTTCCATTAGCAATGACCACTGAGGTGCCACCTTGCAGCGCCCACAGAGCAGCTTTGACCTGCAGACAAACACGGAAAGAAACACACAAGTAAAGTTGTTACTTACTATCAAAAGGTTAGGAAAGATTGAAATATTTTTCAGAAGATTTCACTTCGAGGTTAAGTAAATTTAATCCTCAGCTCCTACGCTCACAGAATTTTTGCAGGTCATTGACATTTGCACTTCTAATCTCTGGTTGATTATAATTCAGGCACAAGATATTTAAAACCTCTTATTTAAAATTGAGTTATCTCTCCTAGACATTAAGAAATAATTGAAGTAGAGAGGGAAAAAAAAAGTAAAAATCAATAGTACGAAAGTACAACACCCTTTGCTGATTTGACAAATGCCTACTAAGATATGACTTTTGACTTGAACACTTTTACAGACTGCTTATGGATTGCTAACGTACTTTGGCTTCCATGCCTCCAATCCCAACTCTGGACTTTGTACCGTAAGTGATGGACTGCTGGTCTCCAGGGTAAAAGATGTCAATGAGCTTGGCGTCATCAGTTCCAGGAGGGCTGTTGTACAGTCCTGGAGGAGAGAGAGAGAAAATAATAAGACAGTTATTATGGAATCTATTTGTTCATAGATTTCCAATATATAAAACACTTGAATCCCTTCAGTTTGAATTAAGATTATAAAATAAAAAGTATAAAAACATCTGCCCGCTGGATCTACAGAATTGATGCTAAATAGACGCACATCCATGACAACTGTACATGCACAGAACACCTTGTGTCAACTCAGTCAACGTCAAATTCAGACAAATTTAGACATCCTGGCAGAAGGTCTGTGTTTGCCTCTCGCATGAATCTCAGTTGACCTGGTCACCTGAGGGTCCCACAGTAAGAAGTGCAGACAGATGGTGTTGTTGCCTAACAGCTGATATAGACTGTTTTCCTGTCATACCTTCCACGTCAGAAAGTGCGATGAGCAGGTCAGCCTTCATCTCAACCGCTAGCCTCGCTGCTAGACTGTCGTTGTCCTTAATGCTGATGACCTACAGAACCGGGAAACGACTGATGTGAGCTCCTGAGACAAAAAACCTTTAGCAGCCCTTTGAAGGGCTAAATGGACATCTGATAAATACAGCTAAATACCAATGCGCCTATGTATTTTTACTGGCTGTGTAACACGTGCTTCTGCTAATGAGCAGTCTCACAAAAAAAAAAAAACATTATGTCCATTTACATTTCAAAATACTGATAATACTAATCAGTAAGCGTTCTTTACTAGCTGTGTTGCCAGCAGCTAAACAACAGAGTAGCCAGCAGCAAGTGAGGTGCTATTACCTCCAAGGTAATTAGTTTTTATTGCACGAGAAGGACAAGGAGACATCTCCCTACAAAAGTTAGTCCTGGTACCTTCTAAGAGTACCGCTTGATCAGTGACAGCATGCACTGTCATCCATCCCCTCCCTGCATGCACATTCTCTCTTAACCCACATTTACCCCCTGCAGGTCGCTATTGGGCTCCGGTGGGGGCACCACAGCATCATTGGTGTTGATGATAGGTACGATGTTCATGCGCAGCAGCTCCTGCAGTGTGCTGTTCAGGTTCTGCCTTTTTTGGTCATCGTGGAAATCCAGATTTGTCACTAGGACCTGAGGGGGCAGCAGAGATTTAACAGACTCCATTGTGTGAGGGAGAAAGATTACAGATGTTACTCTACATAAAATACACATGCTTCTGTACCGGTTCATGTTTTTGCTATGAAGTAAATATAAGTACCTGGGCAGTGCAAGTGCTGTATTGGGTGAACATGGCCTCGTAAAGGGCCATCAGGCCGCTCTGTCCAGCTGCAGCACAGGCGCGGGCCTCCAGTACTGACAGGGACTGCAGCATAAAATCCAGTCAATGTCTGGTTACATTGGTTTTGCTTTTTAAAGAGAGGTTTTAATCAAATCTTGCTATGTCAATGCAAGTGTTTGTGTTATATCATTTATCACTAGGATGAGGTGTGTCCACTGCCACCTCCCCCCCAAAAAAAAATAGCCAAAGGTTTCATTTATACAGGCTTACTGTACATAATGCAAAGATATCAATAATATGGAAAAGACTGGAGAGCAGCTGACGTATATAAATATCTTAAACTTCACAAAAGAAGTATTTATTGCAGGTGATTGTGTTTTATCATTTTATATTGTCACTGTTATTGTGTCCATCCATTGTACCACAAAAAAAAAAAAAAAAAAAAAAAATAGCAAACAGCAAAAGCAGTTGACAGTTGAAAGTTTTAACTCACAGAGAGAAACAGCAGCAGTTTGTTCTTTGTGTTGATTTATACTTTGACATTATCTTAAGCATCAGCACATTCCTCCCACCTTCCCTTACCATGTCTTTGAGCTGATTGTGTCCAGAATGCAGCGCCTGTCGGACACTCTGGGACAGCAGGATCTCATGTCTTAATCTTTGTTTGCCAAAGGCTACTGCTCCACTGGTGACAATCATCATCTCCCTGCCCTGATTCTGCAGCATGGCCACCTGGATGACAACACAACCAATTAGGAGCAATGGATCACAGCTTGGACTCACAGAGTTCAACAGAATATTTAGCTTTTAAGGTTCAGTTCACCTAAATTGAAACAAAAAAGGTTTTCCCACTAACCAATGATTGTAAAATCCCATTATGTTGTTCTTTTGTTTTATTTGTGGATACTTTTAGTTATTGTCTCCCACACACGTCAACATAATACAATGGAATTAAAAGGAATTCCGTTTGCAGTGCTCAATGTGGAAACAAAGGCATCAGTTTTCACTGAATCTACTTTCTGCCAATAAAGAAGGTTTGTTTTATTTATCCTGAATAAGAAAGACACAGCAAAAGCTTTTCACTTGTCATCAAGTATTTGATGTGTAATGAATAAATGATAGCAACAGTCAATTTACCTCCTGCATTGCTATGAAGAGATACTAGAAGCTAAAGGCAACTGAAAAATCTTTCCTTTTTTTGCCATATAATTAGTTGAAAGATCTACATTAATTGCAGTAGATGGGGAAAATTCTGATGGCTTTGATGATTTTCATCATTATTAAAAGTGCATTCGTTGTTAAAAAAGAGTCCGTGCTGATGCTCACCTGCTCCACAATGGAGGCCAGCCTCCCCAGAGCCAGGCCACATTCATCTCCACGGGTGACCACAGCACTGCCAAGCTTGACTACGATCCTTTTAGCCTGACGCAGTTTACCACGGTGGGCAAAGGAGCTGCCATGGGCCCTGCCCCGGGGAGCTGTGTGCAGGGAAGGGACCAGATGTAGATGGAGAAAACATATAATTCATAATGGAGGTCTTGGTCAAGAGATTTTTCCTTAATTTAGTTGTGTATTGTTTTTTGTTTTTGTTTTTTAACTTAGTAATTAGATGGAATAAACTATGGTGCTAGTACAGACAAGATTTTTAACTTTGCTTTCAAGAAACAACAAACCCATTGCAAGCATCATGTAACAGTGCAAACAAGCATGTTATGCAGTCTTTTCATTTGATGGATTTCATGACAGAGGCAAACACACTAAAACCCTCGTCTACATCCATATGTGACCTAGGAAACAGATAATCACCGCCTTCGAACTGCCACATCAGCAGAGCAAGTAGAAAGCCCCTGCTGACATTACACATCGCTCTGAGCAATGAGGCGCATGAGACAGAGAGGAGAACCAGTGTGAGGGAGAGCAAGAGAGAGAGAGACAGAGAAAAGAGAGGGAGACAAAGAACATGTTTCAACAGCACTTGATCAGGTGTCTTTGTGGAATTCTCCACATCTTCTTTTACACTGAAAGCATTACATATCATAAAATTTTTTGGGCCTCTGAAAATACTTAAAGGTTCAACCATTCATTGAAACAGTTAGAGTGGTCTGAAACTAATTTTTAATTTTACTATCAATATATTTTTCAATCTTTTTGTTTAATTATCAGATGAACTGTTTGGTCTATTAATTAAATGTCCAAAAAAAAAAATAGTAACAAATGTCCATCACAGTTCACTAAAGCGTGTAGTGTTGTTTTAAAAAATGCTTGTTTTGTTGCCCAATCTCCAAAATCATACATTGTTTAATTTACTATAGCATGAAGGAAGGAAATGCAAAGAATCTGCAAAATCAAAACAGTAAACCTGAAAAATGACTCAAACGATAGTTTCCTATTTATACAATATTCTGTCAATTGTCCCGACAGACGACAGCAACAGAAACGTCTCTTTTGTACACACAGATCTGGGGTCAGGAGGCGGCTGTGTTACATTTCTTTGATGTGGTGACTGGGACTGATGTGCACAGACTCCCGTGGGGAAAAACAACATGTCAGCGTGGCGGTGCAGCTTTGCTTGCCTTGTGTCAGCGGTCCGGTGAGGAGGCCACCTACACGTCCTGGGGAACCCAACGGGGTCCGTGAGCAAAGGGTCAACCTCTGCAGCAGCATGGTCACTTTAAAGCCTTTGCTATCGGACAGACGTACAGAGAATGACACACACAATACATTGAACTATGGCATTTGCCTGAGACTCCATTTAAACGGCAGCAGGTAAAACCGATATACCGGCTTCCTGGATGGTGAAGTAATTAAGATGACTTGTTCTTACTTAACCTCTTGAAGTCCCAGTCGACGTTGTCCTGTTTCAAGCCTTCTATTGAGTTCAGTTCATCTTCTTGATCCCGTCATTCCTTCATTAGGATAGTTTTCCCAGAGGGGGGTCAGTGCGTGGCCGCAGCTCCTCCCCCGACCGGCCGGCCGGCCGGCAGGGCTGCTGATGAAACTGCCGCTGCAGCTTACAGCAGCTAGAGACCGTCTCTGTCTCTTCAACGACGGCCGGCTTCAACTCAAAGACCTCGGTTGATTATTGTGGACCATATGCCGAGCAGACAGTAAACTACACACACGTTGTTTGTTTGTTTTTCCCCCGGCAGAAAATACCGCGTAAATTGGCAGCGGTGAAGTGGCAGGAAGTGCGTCATACCGGCCCGGCGAAATGCGGAAGGAGAGCGGAAGTGACGTTTGAACGCTCACGTTTCAAAGTAAAATTCCACTAGAGGTGGAGTAAATGGTTTCATGGATTTCCAATTAGTTAAGTTTTAGTAAAAATATGTAAAGAAATTTGTATAACAAATTGAGAGTACTATATATATATATATAGAGAGAGAGAGATTCAAAAGCTTCATGAAGATAGATATATTGATGAAAAGCATAGTGAGAAAATATATTTCTATACTCAGATAGTCTGGAATGACTGTACATGATTGATTGATTACTCCTGATACAGTTTTATTATCTGCACCATGTAAACCAGGCTGATCATTGGGTGAAAGTCGTTTTGAAATGTGTCAACTCACAAAACTGCTGGCTGGAAACTGGCTGTTTTATGTATTTTATGCTAAAATGTGTGTGAACAAGTCTCTGTACCTTACGAATTCCTCTCAACCACAATGATGCTGAAGTTTAAGATGAACTGTAGGTAATCATGCAATTGCAAGGAAAATCAAAGAAGGAAGGAAGGAAAATAACCAAAGAGGAAGAATTGTGAGAGCGAATCTTGTATTTTCCCCCATATCAAAGAACAAAAATTTGATTGAATACAACATTTTACACTGTACTGCTGCTACAATAAGATGTGCAAGTGATTAACCCTTCACACTCTAAAATTGCACTTTGGCTTTCTTAATATAATGCTTCCATAACATTAAAATAAATATTCACATTTTATGAAAATAACATATAACTTTCCCAAACATTGCATGAACTACAGCATGAAATTACGTGTTCTCAAATCCAAGCACCATTTTTAAAATTGAAATTTCTTGTAAATCCTGTGCATTTCAAAAAAGCTCCCCACAGATATTTAGCACAATTAGAATATCAAAATTTCCCCTAAAACACGATAAATGCTCACAAATGAAATTGTGTTTGGTCAAAAAGAACAATTAGGCGTTGTTTTTATAAAAGTCCTTGATACATTGCTTTTCAAACAGCAAATGCTATAAATGATGTTAAAGTAACATCCAGACATTACAATTTGAAAACAGCAGTTTTTTTTACAAGTTCTTCTGTCTTATCAAAAACTATTCTTCACAATCGTGTAGAACACGACTGACCTAGTAAGTTTTTTAAAGATCGTGTCACCTTTCATTTACACCATGTGGTAGAAAAATCACTGCAGCAGTGATGAAAGTTTTCTCTACCTACGCTTCCCAACTGTGACAAATGTAACCAAGAACAGAGTTGACTGACACTGTTGGACTCCCACTGCCCTTAGGACAACAGATAACTAAATTGGCTCCTGTTGTTCTGGATAAATGTGTATTATTTCATTATATCTGTCCTGTTCTTTTCTCTGTTGTCCGCTTTTGCCCTTTATCTGTTCTTCTGTGTTCCTACTCCTCTCCACTCTTTTATCAGTCTATCTGACTCAGGGGAAGAAACTGACCCTTACTTAACTCCTGGCTTCACTAACCCACTAATTGTACTTTGTGTTTTTTGTGTGAGTGAATCTGGGCATAGAAAAAAACTGTATTTATACATTTATTCATTTGTCAGCTTTCTAAAACATAGGCTCTTTTTTTAAATGTTATCTTTGAGTTGTATTTGAAAATGGAAAATTTTACATCTTTTGTAATTTCAGTAAAGTTCAGATGAAGCCCAAAGGTCAAAGTGAATTTAATATGCATTCATGCTCTCCCAGGAAATAAAATTCGACCCCTCTTATTTAGTCTAATTTTCTAATTTTAACAGCATCACATGGCAGGATTCCACATCGTGTCTCCTTTGGACACTGTATTAATTTACATGTCTGAGTGTATGTGTGTGTGTTGTGTGTTTGGATCCGGGTTCAGCTGCCAGGAACAAGCAAGGTGTTAAGAGACTCTCAGAAAGAAAACATTTGATTACTACAAGATGAAGATCCATATTAGTTCAGCTGCAGCTTTGGGAAACGCTGAGAATGGACGCTAACTGAATTAAATCAGAGTGCCCGGTGTTTTGTCAGCTGGCCTATAAACTGGGGGGGGGCAGGAGATCAAAATGTAAGAAAATTTAATGTAATAGAAAATACAATCCTCCCATTCTCCAGAACAAAATCCTATCCATAACATGTAAAATCTAAAGAAAAGTGAAGAGATCTGTGAGATTCGTAGTCAGTGCAATCTGAAAATGGTTTTGGACATTGGGCTCATGTACATTTTAGTACTTTTCACAAGGTTCTTTCGCTAGAGATAATAATAATGTTTTATTTTTTAAGTTTTATTTCATCACAAGAGAAAATTTTGTGATATTGGAAATATGTTTCACAGTCAGTGACAGTCAAGACTGTGAATGTCATCCAGTCACAGCAACATCAATGACAATGAGCTATCTTGTGCTTTTTCACCAGCTGCATTAGCTTTTTGTCCCTACATAAGCAAATTCTTTGACTGGGATTTCAAATATTTTGTACAAACAGGAACTCATATGCAGACACAGATCCACCTAAAAAGTTTCTGTAATCATGTAGGGTGAGCATCGATACTCTATTTATTGACCTATACTATGACAGCATTTTACAAAACATGTGTGTATTTATCTGTAAAAAGGTGAAGTGAACCGCTTTTCCTTTCCCTTTCCACAACCCACCGTTCCCCATCTCTCTGCCAATCAATACAGAGATCACCAAGGTACAATGACTACCACAGACTGTCTGAGAGATAGAGACCTGTTTGTGCCTTTCAAACAGGGTTTCCTGACACAAAGCCGGTCTATCTTTGGAGTGGAAAAGGCCCTTTCAAATGATTATGGAGATATGGAGGGCCTCTGAGGGACAAGTGGAAAACCTGAAAGCCTTATGAGGAGTCCATTAGTAGATCCAGCGTTGGAGGAAGCCCCCTGATCTGATGGTATCAGTGCCTGAGGTAAAGTAAATCAAACAAATGTTATCAGGCAGCAACGCAGGCCAAAAATCAGGATCACTATCTCTGCCCATGAAACTCGAGTTGAGTAGCCCGAAGTACACAGATACAGACATACAGAAACAGAGAGAAACTCGCATGCACAAGTATATAAGGTGGCAGAGGGAGCAGTCACACAACTGCACACTGGCCACCAAAACGAAGTGTCAGATGGAGCCACACAGCAAATTGAAGATGGAAGAGATGGGACAAAAGAATGGCGTAGCGGCCATGGCAGCCTGCTACCAGAGATTTGACCCTGCATCCTATCTGCAGTATAACTACACTCCACCACGGGCTGATTTTGAAAGAAAAGACAGCATTGTGCCTTGGAAACTGGCATGCCTCCATAGAGCTTTCACTGAAGGTAAAGGGATGCGGTGATGGATCGTGTAAAGCTTTTTTAAAATATTGCAGCGTATTTAAAAGTTTTATATAATTTTATAAGTTGGAGTCAGTTATGTGTTACTTTAGTTTCAAACCAAGATTAGGACTCTTCAGGAAGTATGCCAGCTGTTGTATGTGACTCACTTTGGATCAAAATGCAAAATATCACATCATATAAAATACATCCGACCTATCATTGCTGCACATCGCAACACATAAAAGAGGCATATTTGGTGTCAAGTCTTTATCACCTTCTCATTTCACCTTCTTTGTCCTCTGTCCACCCCAGGAGATGTGAGTGGTGAGGTGCTGGTGGACATAGGTTCAGGTCCTACACTTTACCAGGTGCTGAGCGGCTGTGAGGTTTTCAACAAGGTGCTCCTCACAGACTTTCTTGAGGTCAACAGGCAGGAACTACGGCGCTGGCTCCAGGACGAGGGAGGCTGCAACATGGACTGGACACCGTACCTGCAGCATGTTTGCAAGCTGGAGGGACGACGGTACAACCCGATACCCCTTTTCCTCTGTGTTTAAGATAAATGTGCAGCATGCATGTATTTGCTTTAGCAATGTAAAGTATGTTCTAGAAAAAAAACAAAACACATTAATTTATAAACCTGGAGCTCCTTCCTCCTCTTCTTGAGGCATAACAACTTCTGTGCTGTTTCAAGATCACAGGATTTATTCAGTGATGTTCTTTAAAGTGTCTCACATTTTATTCTGGAAATTTCATTTAGCCATGAGTCAGCTTTGTGTTGTGCCTAATGTAGCATTGTAAAACTCCTGTTTACTGAGGTGCTGTATGTGAGATCTTTTATTTTCACTTGTTTCCCGTCTTTGTTCATTTGTTGGCTGTTGCTTCATATTTGCTATACAGAAATGAAGTTATTGTTGATCTTCTCATCAAACCCATTTAGAATTTGCTTTACCTTCTAAAATGTAATCTTAATATGTTGTGAAAAAATCATGGTATGTTAATCCATGTCAAGTTAGAGAGAGTAGAAACTCTGAATATTAGCTACTGCATTGGACAATTGCAATGGCTGTTTTAATTTTTATTTGCTACTTCATTGGTATTGTCTATTTCAGGCCTTCAGCATGGATGGAGAAAGCTGCCAAGCTCCGTCAGGCCATCGCAGATATCCTCCCAGTGGATGTGCACAGCCCTCAGCCTCTGGCCCCGGATGCCCTTCCTTCAGGGGGAGCTGACTGTCTCGTGTCATGCTTCTGTCTGGAGAGCGTCAGCCCTGACCTGCCTGCTTTCACAAGGGCCTTGGGCCACATTGGGAGGCTCCTGCGGCCCAGTGGCCACCTCCTGCTCATTGGAGCCCTGGGAGAGAGTTATTATTTTGGGGGACCTGGGGTAAAGATCCCTGTGGTGCCACTGAATGAAGGCCAAGTCTGTGACAGTTTAAAGGAGAGCGGCTTCACCCTGATCCGTCTGGAGGTTTATAAACTACCTCAAGACATGAGGGTAGGCGTTGACGATGTGACTGGGGTGTTTTTTGTAAAGGCAATAAGGGATTAAAAGATAGACTGGGAGAATAAGCAAAGGATAAAATTGAATTAATTGTGGCAGTGGAGAAGTAATTCTACAGATAAGGATATTCTAGATTAAGCCAAGGCAAACAATTTAA
Organism: Remorina albescens; assembly: GCA_034769265.1. NCBI lineage: Eukaryota > Metazoa > Chordata > Actinopteri > Carangiformes > Echeneidae > Remorina > Remorina albescens. The sequence goes on from CM068480.1 coordinate 7,284,696, forward strand.
GTAAAAAATATAATATGTGTGATGTTAATATATATTAAAAATATATTACTTTCACATGTTCCTTCTGTTGGTCCAGTAAGTCTATGACGTTACCAAAACAGCTAATAGTGCTAGAAACATAGTTACACATTCCCTCCTGCCGTTCAAACATAACAACTACAGCACCAGACTGCAATGCTTCAATTTTATTTTTAGCATATCTTAACAAAGCAGCATTTAAGGTCTTTATATACACTATATTTTGATATATTATATATTTCTTTTCAATCAACTTCTCTTGATGAGTTGCCTTCTGTGCTTTGCAATATGTGATAATGTGAATAAAGATAGAGGGTTAAAGCAATGATTTTCATCATGTGTTCTTATTACACATTGTTCTTATATAAACCTACTACTGGAGATGGTTGAAATCATAATACATTCAATAATGGGGCTAAAACATAAAGTTGGTTTTTTATGGTCATTAAATATTTAGGATTTTGGTTTCATTGATGAATCTTTATATTTAGTATGTGGATGAATGTTATTTATAAGATTGATTTAAATATGATTCAGAGAATATGACTGTATTGAGAAGTTTTAGCCACTGGGAGTCAGTAAGTGACCATCTTCAGTCTCACCCATATTACTGTAATCTCACTTTGCGCACAGATAAATACACAACCAAATAGATTTTCTACTTTTTTCTGACTTGATTATCTTTGGGGACGGTTAATGTGCCAAAACAAACAGATATTTTTGGTGATTTTCTTTGGAGGCATTGTTTAAAAAAAAAAAAGATTTAAAAAATGCTAAAAATCCTCTCAAAAACTGACTATCTGTTGTGATTTTCTGAATTTAAACACATAGATGTTACACTGCATGTGGTGGCTGAACTCCTCAGACAAGAACCGGCTGGCCATGATCATTTTTTTATTGACAACCAAGCCAAAACATAATTTTTATACATGAATATGAAAGAACCTCCATGCTGAAAATATAGGTCCATTCTCATCTCGAAGCTACCTCCCCCCACCATCTTTGTTATCCCACAGAGAGCATACTTGCTAATCGCCCTGTTACAGATATGAAACCAGTAACACTGTGCTGCATTCTCATGATTAGTTGGATCGGGCTGATATAATTTAATCTGCTCTGTTGTGGCTCTGACGGTGCTCAAATCATCAGTAATCCATCCTCCTTTGAGTTTCTTGACCTTGCAAGCAAATGTCTACAAAGTTGATGAACTTCAGAAGCAGCCCTATATGAGGTTTGATTGTGTCTGACTTTGACCTTTACGCAAATTGTGTATCACCCTATAATATAAAATTTCATATGGCTGATATCTGCATACATTGCTAACATCAAACCTTATCCATACCCACACATTATGACACAAACCATACAACAACCTCATCAACACTGCTTCTCTGCTGCCATTAAACAACAGATAAAACAGACTAGTAAATTGTATATTTTGAAAGTATACATGTTGTAATTCCAGGTGCATATTAATTGCCACCTTGCATAAAATCTTGTTCTTGTCCTTGACCATATGCATCTCCTGAAATTTCTGATTGTTCTCGTGTTTAGCACCAGTGTAGTGAAATGACCTGTTCATTATGTGCACTTGGCAAATAAAGGTTATTCAGAATCTGACATTTAACATGTGGGAGGTTTTATAGAAAACTTGCCCAAGGTGCAAATGTCATATAACACAATGAAATCTTGAATCCTGTTGGAACTTTATCGAAAGAGAAAATCCTGCCACTCTTAGCAGTTCTCATGTTTCTTGTTCAGTGTCCTTGGCTGAATGGAATTTAGCTCTGGCTTCCTTGGCCGACTGGGACGTGACTTTCTTTTCAAAGTCTCGGGTTAAATGTTTCCTCCTCACCTGCTCATTAATTTTCTGACCTTTCTGAGTGCCCGTCTGTCCCCCTACCTGCCACACACACTCTCTCTTTTCTACATTAATCATTCTTTTCCCAAACATGCACACACTCAATGACCAACGTAACACACACTCATACATACACCCATGCGTGCCCATATATGTGCAAATCAAGTTGGCTCCTGACTGACACTCTTTAAAAGCAACCTTTTTGTCATTCTCCCTTTCCTTCCACTCTTTCCTTGGCCTCCTCTTCATGCTCATAGTCATAGCCGAGGTCAACATTTCCTGTTGAAATGTCCGACTCAGGGAATCGATCTCTTAGCGTTTGGTTGTCTTCTCTTAGATCTGACAAGAAAGACATTTATGGAAGTGTAGGCAATCTAAATTTATATGTATCGCTAGTGGCAAGATTAAAAAAACAGTACATTATGAGAGATCATCCTGTCATACCTACCTGTAGCTGAGACTGTCTGCTGGCTGTCTGCTTTTTTCTCTCCTTCCTCCTCTTCTTCCTCAGAAGAGGCGTCCTTTCTGTCCAGCGAGGCCAAGTGGACCTGGGCCATCCTCTGGACAGCTGAAAATGCAAATCAGACTGGGCTCACATGGTGGTTAACTAGGAAAAGAGGTGGCGTTAATTGGCAGCCCTAACATTTGCCTCATGTTATTCATGTTACTGGCTGCCTTTTTGTGAGTTTTATCAGCTTTTATAATGTCATAGTAATAGTAGTAATATATAGTACTATTTTCTCCCAACCCAAATCTGAATGGAACTTAAGAAAGATTTTTCTACTCTATTTAAAGCTGGTTAAGTTTGCACAGACATTTACTTTGTTACACCTGTAGTTTAATTCAACAACAATGCCAGTTGATGCTGGACCTGCACATCACTGCAGCAGGGTGAAGGTCAGTAAAGGCAAGATTGGCTTGTGTTGTCACAGCTTCTTTAAATGCAGTATGAGGGCAGTGTGGTGAAAGGCAGAAGAGTAAATATAATATGAATGTGCCAGTCAAAAACAACTCTTAAAAGTTTTGGTGAGCAAAAGTTATGCGTTATAACACACCAATAAAATTTCAGCAAAATATTATAACAAACAACAACCATGATTGCAAGGGTCAAAACCATAAACCAAAGAAAATGTAAATAAGCAATAATTATTCATATCAAATTGTAATATTTTAGTGTCACTATGAGTGTCAGTCTGTTAGTGTGTGTGTGTGTGTGAGAGACCATGTTGCAGCTGTGTGCCCATCCTATAATCCAGGATGATCCAGAACAGACCCACAGCTGTCTCTGCTCTAATCTCACATAACACACAATCACACACACGGAGACACACAGAGACACATACCTCTCTCACTGTGTTTTTTGAATACACATGATTTCGGAACAGATATAGACCACATGGCAGTAGTAGAATTAGGCCTCCCAAAGTCTTCCATATTGTGTTATTTGTTACGTAAATTAAAACACAAATTATGTGAGCCAGGCACACTGGAGACAGCACTGACCTTTCAGTGAGGGCGGCTGGTAGGTTGATGCATGAACCAGCTTGGCTTTCGAGGCTCCATTTTCACCCAGAAGCCACTGCAAAACACCCAAGTCATGGTTTACTGATATCAGACTGTAAATGGTTTAGTGTTATTCAGTCGGGGTTTGCCAAAATAGCGCTCACTGATCCTTCATTTAATGAAATATGGTAAATTGTTCTTGGCATTATAGTAGAAAGGCTGCAGAGATGACACATTCCCTCAAGATTAGAGTCTAATTGATATAAGTGAGATACAAGGAATAGAGGGATCAAGTTTAATCCTATTTTACTCTCTGTTGCAACTAAAGCAACTCACTGCACAACACTCATACACACATTAAGACTACATTGCACTTTAAAGGAAAACTCCAACAGAAAATCACCCAGTCATCGTGTCTGAACAACTAGGACAACATAAGATAACACTCTTTCCTCAAAACATGTCACTGCCTTATGTACTACTGCAAAAGAGCCAGTATCTCCTCCTCCTATAAAACCACTGGACTCTGACTGACAGATGACTTTTGATTTCCAAGCAGCTGATCTACCTGATGTGGGCTGCTGTCTTCATCTGGTGAAGGTGGATCCGTCAGTCTGAAGAGTGTAGCTGGTGTTGGCCTTCGGCGTCGTATCTTCATAAAGAGAGAGGAAGACAGACAGAGACTCAGATTGTATTCAGCTGTGAGAACTTTAAGGTTTCTGGGCTTGTTGCGCAAAAGCTCAGTTAGAAATATCGGATTATTTCCACAGCTGTGCAGATCAACAACTATCTTGCCATTCTTCTTCTTCTTATGTAACAACATTCATAAGATTGTTATCCAGATTGTATGAGAATGAGGATTGGTTCTTGTCATAGATGGTAGCTGGATTACTTAAATTTACTGTTATCCTGCATGTTCCCATTGCTTGGCTATAATTTTTCTGTTCTACTGACCACCATGTGATTTCACCATGAGATGCCTGTATGCTTCTTCTCCATCCCCGTTGATCAATCTCACATCATACTGCTGAATAATTGCTCTCATGTTTTCATTGATTTGACTGGCATCTGTATTTTGTTATTTAACTTCCATTCTCTTCCAAATCACAGCAGCTCTCATACATTACTTGTGTTGTACCATTCTGATGCTGTTAAATAGAATTTGATGTCACCTCTCAACAATGAATACTCTGTGCCTGAATTCATCAGCTTCCTTTATTGTGGATGGAGCAGAGTGAGCCATGCAAACATATTATGTAACTGATGAAATGCAATATCAGTATCACCAGTTTGTTATTATAAAAATGATGCATGTCACAGCTTGACAGTATTAACATTGGAAGCATATAGATGTATTCAGTCATTCGTTGTGATTTTTTTTTTTCTAATTTCACCTACACAAAACCGACACAGAGATTTATTTTTTTTAATATTTCTGACCCAAAGAGTAAAGTCACACAAATAACTGAAATAGTTTGTGATGTAAGCACAATTCTGGGGTACTTTTCTTTCTTGTTCTTTTGCTACTTTATATCTCCAGTCAATGAACTTTAGGAGAGAAATGCTGCACATTTTACAGCACTATATATTGTATCCAGTTACTTTTCAAAAAAAATGTTAAAATCAACATTGAGTATGTAAAACTAGCTCTATTTCCAACACCATCCAAGCACTCCTTATACAGTATGCCAGGTAATAAATAATTATCCAATTGCTATGTGCTATTGGGCATACATTTACATTCTGAGTACCCCTTCTTTTAAATTGAAAGGCTGAAGTTAAAATGACTCAAGTCCATTTTGAAAACATCTGAATGATCTCTGCAGGTAGTTTTCTTGAAATATTCTGACAATTAAAACTTTTCCAGTAAAGACATGTTACACACAATCCCTGAATTATACACTAAATCACAAAACACATTCTTCTGGCTAACGACAAATAAAGGTGTTATGACACATACGATGTAGTCATCACTCTCTATTTTGTAACATGTTATGTTAATAAGATTGTTGTGAAACTCGAGTGGCTGCAAAAACCATTCACAGCCAAGAGTGTAGGCACGAAATGTGTGGGCAGTTTCATTTTGGAGTAACTCTTACTGCCTCGGCCTCCCTCTGTGTGCTGGACTCATGCATATTCACTCACGAGAATTAAACACACTGCCATTGTGTCCTGCACCTGTGCAAAAGCCCTTTCAGACAAAGTGACCTTTTCTAAGTGGTTCATTACTTGAGGGGCTGTGAGGTTAAGCACCTGCAGGGAACATAGTGTCGTCATCAGGGCCTCATTGTGCGTCTCTGAAGTGCTTGTTAAACATCAGGAGAACTTAGTGTGGATGACTGATTTAATCTTTTTGAATGGGCTCATGTACTACACTTGAGAAATTAGCTCTCATTGGAGATTTTCATTTATCAATGTTGACAGTACTTCTGTTTGAACTAAATAATTTGTTCATAGCTATCCTGAGTTGTTGAGCAAATACAGTAATGATTATGATGATTATTTTAATGATTCAGTGTTTTGGCATTACAGTCCAAAAAGACTGAATGAGACAAGCCTCTGAGACTACTTTTGGAAAGAAATACAAGATATTTTAGGCATTTTTTTGCAAGTTTAAAGGATGACAGAAACATTTTGGGCGGCTGAATGACAACCAGCCTCTACTCAAATTGCTAACTCTCTACAAAAATGTGTTAACAAAGCCAGAGGGGTCATATCATATTTGGTGTCACCAATCGTGGAACAACATGCCAGTGAGAGTGAGGACAGCTGGACCAGATGAAGCCAACTGTGTATGCTCAATGTGTTTATATATGTGTGACAGTTTTTATTTCCTGTTTGAGATTTATCCAGATGAATTAGGAATATTGCAACTCCAACCATGCAGCAGTAGCATGGGACCTAAGTATAGTCCTCACAGAGTTAATCCCCTGCCCCATTTTTGGTATGTAGAATGACCTTGTTACCTAATATTCATCTTCAGTGCATTAATCTGGATGTTTATAATGAACAATTGCACCGCTGTGTGGGTATAGTGTCATAAAGAGCCCTTCATGCAGAAATAACCTGTCCACTTAATGACTGATACCACACTGTAATGTTGTGTTAGTGCAATTTATTATGTGAATAATCCTGTGCCAAGCCTGATTTAAGCATGACACATTTGAGCAAAGATTAATCAAACCCACCACTGCTTCCCAACCCGTTTTATTTTTCACTGAAAAAATCCTTATAAAGGCTTATTGCCTGATTTTAACCTTTTTCGACCAAATCACTTGGCTGGATACACAATCCTGTTGCAGCAGCGGCATGGCCTATATGATAGCAATACACACAGTGTAATTGTGTGTCTTACATTTACCTGGAGTTACTGTGCATACCGCGGATGCAAGCAGCCACCGTCTATCTTGACATTTGCATTTTATCATTCTGTCCTGTTATTCTGACCAGCTCTGTGTAAGAGAATAACGTAATAACAGGGCCAGTGTGGAGAGTGTTGGCTTTATGGAGTGAGACCCTACTGTAGTTTGGAGCCCTTGGCTGAGCTGTGGTGAAAATTTGTTCTTGGCAGGAGCTATCTTTGCCCTTGGTTCTGGCCTTAGTCATCCGCAGCTAATCTCTTTGGTTTTAATCACTCAGCTCCTTGGCTGATGAATATCTCTCTTTCCTTGCCTTACTTGTTTTTACGGTTATCTTTCTTTATTTTTCACCCCCATTGTCTTGGTCAACACTCTTATTTATTTATTCCTCCCCACACACTAATCTTCCTCCGTGCTCTCACTTGCCATTTCAATGTTAATGTTATAGCTGTGTTGTTGAAACATTGCCTTTCCATTTACTTATAGACTCCTGCTCTGCTAGCAGCGTGAATGGAAGGCACAGTCAGCCTCTGACGGGAGATGGCTTCAGTTTTGATGACCATGTTGATACTTGATGAACTTGACAGCAGCTTTGCAGGCTGTTGGGTGAATAACTAAGCAAACCTAACCTTATTTTTAATCCAAGAGGATGCTGGTTTGCAGCATTCAGACAAACTTCAAGTACAGCTGAGTCTCACCCCAGATGACATGGCCATTAGATGATTTCTATAATCACCGTGGTGGCAGGTTTCACTGCTGTGAAACAGTGGTCAGCAAGAAAATAAGAAGGAAGGAGAAAGATTCTCATGCAAGCAGCTGACAAAATGGATTATAAAAATGGTTTTGCAGCTGAATGACTTTATCCCCACAGCTGGAGCTCTGGTAGCTTAAATGTTGAAGAATTTATTATTCCTTCTTCATTGCAACATCAGATTGAGTATTGCTTTCAAGGCTATAAGAAGATGTATCCTAAGATGCATTATACATATTATGGCATATAAACCTGATAACCTTTTACATGCATTAGGTTGGATGCTGCTGCGGTTGTCATTACATCCATGATGCAAGATTTGAAGTAATCCTACTTGGTCTTGAGCCAACAGACTGCTAAAGCATTGTATAGGAAAACTGATTTAGCTGATGCACCCACGTGAGGCTGAACATTTTAGAAGGTGAGCTTCATGTGGGAGAATAGAGGAATAAGGAATGAGCAGGGTTAGTAATGTGAACCTTTCCTGGATCATTTATGTAAGCATAATTACCATAAGAATCAGAGTTGCTTTAACTCGAGCAGTTGGAAAGGCAAATAAGGGAATGGTTCAACACTAGAAAAAGGTGAAGAAAGTAGTCCAAAGCCCCAGAGACTTCAAGTTGGGCTGTAAATAACAGATGCGTGAGAAATACTTCAGCATGTAGACATTACTGATTCATTAGTTTATTTTTAACATTCCAGTCTGAAACAAGATTTCCAAGGGGGCCGGGGGGGTGCATCCAAGTTATCTCAGTGTTACCTTGATGACTTCTATGGACCGTTGCCAGACATAATAGATGCCCTGCCCCTATACTGCACAGGCCAACATTATTCTTGTTCACACTGCATTATTTCTCGAACATAGTTTCTGTCTCTCCATGTCAGCATGTTCACCTGCCTTTGCTTTGGGGTGATTCAGCATAACAGAAGTCTGAGTTGAGCTTTGTTTACTTTACATAATGCACTCACCACCTCTTTCCAATATATGACTCACAACTGGACCCCCCACACTTTGCCTCACAGATGTGGGAAGGGCATTAGCACTCAGACACATAATCTCATTTTTAATATTATTAAATGTGCTTTATCTTTCACGTCCTCATCTTCCTCCTCTTTCGCCTCCTCCCCCAATCCTTTCAAAGGACAGAGATGCCTCATCACTTTTTAAGGGCTCCAAAAAATAAGGTTGCACAGCTCAGCTTAATCCCAGTGCTGCCCATACCCTGCTGCCCACAGAGCCCTAATACGCAACATCAATATGCAGACTTCTGCAAAGTCGTGATAGACTGGTTATGTAACTGTCTGTCAACCTCGGTGGCAAGGCTTGATGCTTCAGATGCCATCGAAGAGGGCGACATTCACACTTTCAAGTGTTGACTGAACTTGGAGACAAATGTTTGTCACATTTAAATCATTCCATTGCCTGCTGAACTGGGACATCCCACCTACTAACTCAAAGAAATGAACCAATCTGCCTCTGAATACTAATATAAAAGAGTAATATTTAGACATCAGAAGTTTTAGGCTCAACCAGGATTTAGTATGTGACCGAGATTTGACCTCGCCACCACCTATCATCATCAAACTAGTAGGCTACACATTGGACTCTCACCATCTCCACCTGTCGCGGGTCCAGCTGAATGGGAACCGAGGAAGGCACAGAGAACTGGATCTTCCTTTTCGCATCCTTGTCCTCCTCCTGCTCCATCACCTCCGTCTGAGCGGGGAGCAGCGGGTCTTTGGCGTCCAGCCGGGCTGCAGCCACAACCGAGCGCACGGAAGTCCACAGGAGGAGACACTTCCGACTCAGCTGTCCCTGAAAGCTGTGTGACTCCTCTAATGTCACAATCTGCAAAAGAAAAAAAAGGAACTCTTGGCATAAATCTTAAACTATCTATGAGTGACCATCCTGGTGTCCCAGCAGATCTCTTTGGACTCTGGGGTTGCGTTTGTCAGCTATACGTGCGTGCTCTCACGCCCCCCCCCGTCTTTCTCTCTCCCTCTCTCTTACTCTCTCTCTCTCTTAATTTAGGCTATGTCTCTTGCTCCCGTTGTATCTAGAGACCCGTCGGAAAACTTGCCTCAACTGCAGTTCAAAAGTGGCCCAGAAAGAAATTTCCCCTGAGATGAGCTGAAAAAGGGCTGAGATGTCCTCTATGTCACTATGCATAGAAACCTATTATTTCAACTCTGAAGATTTTCTTAATGTGAATTTATTGTAAACATACATAATTTAAAAATTAGGTTTGAAACCTCCACAAAGCTCTGTTAAGTAAAAATAAATACATAAGTAAAGATTCCTAATCTAATTCTTAAAAAAACAAAAACAAAATCAGGTTATAACCTAAAATTGACACAGATTGACACATGATGGGTGGCAGACTGAGTAACACTTACATCTAAATAATACTAGAAGTTTTATCACCTTATCCAGTTCACTGTTGGCACAAATTAGCTAGATTTGGAGATTGACCAATTTTTTCTGCAGTGTTTTCAGGAGTTGTGAAAATAGCAGACCCATTTTCCTTTCTGTTGTTGGACTACTTTACAGTTCAAGGTACTGTACATCAACACTCAGGTTGATTTTAAAGCATTTTGATGCACATTTACTTATCATTGACAAGTCTTGAAGTCTTGTAACAATATGTTTTTGTTTTTATGTAGAGGAAACATTTAATCACTTTAACCCTCTGGCCACTGAGGCTATGTGATACTAAATAGTATAAGTACTTAGCTGTAAATTCATTGCCATGGAAACAGGTTCTCTTTGCAGAGTTGAGCGTTGGCAGTGCAGTTGGCATAGTGTGTGTACTTGTGTTGCTGTGTGTGAGTGCTTGAGAGTAAGTTTGAGGAGAGAAGAGAGGCAGTCTTGGTAAAAGCATTCAAATCCATATGCAAATGTACAACCAACAGTGGTACAGGCACCATAAAGCTACAGAGGAATAAATCATTTTTCTTTTTTGGTGAAAAAATGCATTGGACTGGCAATACAGTTTATACAGACTATTATGGTATGGTAGGGTATGGTAAGGTATAGTATGTTACATAAAGAATAAAGACATGAAAAGTGAGGCACAACAAACTGGAGGGAAATTTCCTTTTCATGCCTATCTTTTTTGACTGATTTATTTTATTTCTTCATTGACAACAAAGGTGCAACAATCAAAACAAAACACCCACGCAGAAACAAAGTAATCATTAATACATCTACATCTCGCCTAAATGAAAAGGATTTTAGGTCAAAAAAGTAACCCGGAACCAAAGTGCGACAATAATGATTAACGTCGGCAGGTTAATTGGTGCAGAACAATAAGCAAACTTATATAAATAGGAGGGCGGGGGGGGGGGGGGGGGGCAGGATAGTTTGGGCTAAAAAGTCACGAAATGGATAAATGTGTGACATGGACCACGAAAAATGGCGGTGGATAAAACATGATGTTACTTTATGTTACTTAAACAAATTTGAAAAATTTCGTTAGCATTAGCATTTTGATGGGGCCCAGTGGGGCTTGGAGATTCCCCCTTTGTCCAAAATGTGAAATGTGAAATGGAAAGGTAAGTAAGATTTTACCTCATGTTGAACTTGTTCCCTGTCAGCAGTCTGGTCGACACTTGTTGGTCATGTTGTGGTTCTCAGTTGGTGGTCTGGCTGACATCAGTTATTGATCCTCCAGGGAGGCCCAGCCTTTGCTCTTGCTGTCGTCCTTTTGCCGAGACCCAAATCCAATCAGATTTATTCATATAGTTCAAACTCGTAACAGAGATACATCAAGGCACTTTACATGTAGAGCAGGTCTAGACCAAACTCTTGGGTCCAAATCTCGAGCAGTGATTTCTTGGCTGTCGTCCTGAACTGCCCTACCTGTTTTCCTGGTGCCCCTGTGAACCGGAGTTTTATTCCTGTCCTCCATGTTCACTTCCCCCTTGTTCTTCTTCCTGTTTTGTATGGACTATCCGTGGCATACCATGCCATGCCTTAAAATCTAAGGCATGGCATGGTATGCTAAGGCCTCCAAAGCACTGCGTCACATAACACAAAGTCAAAATGCACATGCATGCAAGTAATTAAATCATACAAGCCTATAGCACATACAAACCTACAGAAAACATGGACCTCGTAGGAAATGTGAGACACAATGATAAAAACTCTGATTGCAGTAAAAAAAAAAAAAGTTATCATAATTTATGATAGAAATTTATAGTTATTCTAAAATTAAAAGACATAAACAATATACATGAAAAACTTTGTGGTTTTGATAATAATCCAGAAATATCAGCTTTTGTTAATCTGCTCATTATCAAATACAATAGAAAATGTGGTTCATTAGATATAGAAAAAGTTCAATCAACAACTGAACACGTGTCAGTGGCTTCATAGTGTGAGATTTATTTATTTATTAGTGAGAGAGGGAGGGGAAGTAAGGGTGAGAAATATAACAAGTCAATGTGAGGAGACAAACGGAGGCTTTCATTTGAAAGTGAGTATATTTTTACTCACTGAAAATTTTTGGGTTTTCTTGCTTCCTCTCAGCTCTGATGCAGTTTGATTGGAGAGGCAGCAGACCATCCTGCAAGGACTCCCGCAGTTTGATCCCAGCCGGTTTGGCCTGTACTGAAGTGAACTTGAGAAATGCTCTGGATCTCTGCCAGCTCCAGGGAGAATTGCTGCTGACAGCAAATTCAGACCTGCTGGGAAAGGTCTTAAGAGGAAAAGTAAAACTTCCACCTTGGAAATTTAAACACAGGCCATCTGTGGCTCTATTCACTCTCACTTCAACTGTTGACCTTGAAAACAGAACATATGGGCTTTTCGTGAGCATTTGCAGAACTACGCCGCAAGGTGTGATTATAGGACTTCTAATGTTTGAAATAGAAGACCTGTTTTCAATAAAATGGAGAAAGGGTTCATCAAAATACACGATATCCTCAGCAACAATCAGTTGCCCAGAGAGCATCTAAATTCACAGAGCTCCAGAGGAATAAGATATAAGAACATAGTATTATTTAAAAAAAAAAGATAAATCAAATGAAACTTATTGCCATAGAGCCAAATCACAGAGTTGCATCATAGAGCAGGTGCATCTTAGTCATTGGTATTACTGTCAACAATAGTCTGCCACAGTGTTGTTCTTCAAATAACCACAAGGAGGCGCCAACCTAATGGCTAATGTTTATTTGTGGTTTTCAAAGTGGTGGTCCGGAGACCCTCAGGGTACCTTCAGAGGAATCATAAATTATCTTTACAACTCCAAACGAAAATAACACAATAAGAGAATGTATTACCTTTTGGGTCAGAGGGTTTTTTTTTTATTTCTCTGTGATAAAACATCTAAAGGCACTTTTTTTGGGGGGGGGGTCAAATTCAGGTCCTTTTAAGTATCCTTGAACCGGGAAAGATTTTAAACCACAGCTGTATTAAGTCTTTTAAAAAGATGACGGATCAACTCAAAGGTGATGATCAAATCAAATAATCAAAATATGGAAAGGATGATCAAATCTGAATGTTACGGGGAAAGTGTGCATTTAACACGTGTTATTTTGTTTTTAAAAATATCTAGTAAGATATTTTACACTGGATGAAAATGTGAAGCAAATTTTAAATAAAAACTGTGCCATTCAGTTAATATATTGCTTTTTATAAAATCAGACATAAATACTCTAATAACAATTAATGCTATACTGCAGTCTAATGATCTATTAGGAAATTGCCACATTCACACATTTAGGTGTCACTCTCTTATTACTTAGTAGGTTGTACGATAAAACACTCACTTCACATCGTGATAAATAAGTGAGATTGCTTACATTTTTTTCAGTAGTGCACCAGCTGGTCTTCACCGGTAGATGTCACCCACAAGTCACCAGAGAAAGCAGAGTTACTGAGACTGGCCGCTCTTGTGTGAGCTCAATCGGTTTAGCAAAAGCCCAGATGAGTAAAACAAACCAAATTTCTCTTTTAAGGTTTTAATTGTCGTGAAAACATTTCAGATTCAGACTGAGCTGTGGAGGGAATTGCAACATGGTGTGTATCATGAACCATAATGGCAAAGCAAGCATCATAATTATAGAACAAAACTGCCATAATGAAATTACCAATTTATTGGGAAACATCTTCATTTCCTTATTTGTCATATGTGTATTCAATGTGTGTGTGTATGTAATTGCTGTAATGAGGGAATGATTTATGTCTTTTTAATCAGTATACTGTAATGTGGTAAAAGTAGATGACTGCTGGAGATAAAGGTCATTAAAAAAACACCAATGCAATCTGTGGATGATGGATTTTGCAGTATTTTTGACCAAAGGGAGATTTGCTGAAGTCATTTTGACCCCTCTTCATCAATGTCCCTGAGTATAACCAGACTGGGCGCTGTGTTGGAGAGTGACCTTGGCTTTAGGTCTTCATCAGAAGATGGGAGTGAGCAGCCATAGTCAGAAATACAGCTGTTTGCTTCTCAGTGAAGCATTTTTGGTAGTTTCATTGAAAATAAAGAATGCTTTGTTTTTTGTTTGTTTGTTTGTTTCAGGGACAGTGTCCAATGAATTTTAGCCCAGTGGTAACGACAGCCCTGCTTCCTCTTTCAGTCTTATTCGTCCCTCATTCTGTCTCTCCCACTCTCTTGTCTTGCCCCATCTTCTGGTCCCTCTCTACAATCTGTGCCTCAGCCACCTTTGGCACCAGCCCGCCCACAGGCACCTGTGCCAAGCCTGGCAACCCAGACCAAGACGCTCTGCTTAGCTCAGTTCAAATGACTCGTTTAGGCAATTGCACCCTGACTCTGATCTTTATGGCAGGTCCCTTATTCATCCAGGGCCTTTGTGTGGAGTGTTAACTGTCTATTTCTTGCATTTGTAAACTTGCCCTTTCTTTATGATATTTCTAAGGGGGTTTTCACTGTTACTTGATCCTTTTAGCCTATTTATCACTGTAACGTTTCAATAATTTAACCATTGGATTTAGGTGGATTATTTGTAGCTTTATGAATCTTTTTTTTTTATTCTTATCCAACTAAATCATTACCCTATAGGTAATCCTATAACAATCCAGTTGGAGGATTCTCATTGTGCTGTAGCCTACAATTTGAATGATATCACTGCAAATGTATTATTATGGGATTACTATAATTATTTCTCATAAGGGGATTGTTTTCCTAAACCTTCTATATGAGATTAACCCCGTTTTTTTTTCCAAAGATGGAGGCTAACAGAAGCAGTTTGAATCCAGTGTTGGTTTTTTTTTTTTTGTGCCATTCACTCCTTATTCCATTTTCTCTTTCAGCTCGGTGACAGATGGCGAGTCCCTCTCCCCCAGGGGAAGCCAGTCTCTGTGAATGCGGCCGCATGTCAATCACCGGCTCTCATGTGATGGCTCTTGCCAATGACGTGCCAGCCATATGGGCCTGGCATCGGAGCTGGTATGTAACCCATCCAGTTCTGCCTCTGACGTGCCACACGGCTCCCTCCACGCGTTTGGGCTCGGGATAGCATCAGCATCAGCATCAGCATCAGCAGCAGCAGCAGCATCAGCGGAGTAGGCAGAGCAGGGCGGCAGGAGAGGAGAGAGAGGTGTGAGAGCACAACTACAGCGCGTCGCCTGCACAAGCATCCGCGCAGGGCGTGTGGATGTGATGCCCACCCGGAGAGAGATGGTGTAAACAAACCCGCTTCGCCCCACCACGGAGGTAGGCTGTGCACATTTCCAAAACAATTCCTACAATATCAGACACAGATCTAGGTTTGTTTGGTCTTTGTGTTGATGCCTGTTGTATAGCGAATGAGGGGTGGGAGGTGGGTGGGGGGTGTTAGTGTTTCACTGACAGACATGGATGATTTTTATTCATTAAGGCTCTCTTCGGTCTCTACTGTCTTTTTCTTGCATGAGACGTGATCAGAAAGGTTTTTCATCGCTGCTCTTCTCGAAGATATTTATCCACCCACATTTGATAGATTTCGTTTCAATTGGATATAAATCTATAAATACTAATTAATCCCAATAAGAGAAGGGCTACTTTAATACTTTTTACTGTAATTTGTACTCTGTTATGTTAGAAAATGAGCGCTTTAGGGTGTATTTTACTATGTTTTAGCGTGTGTGTGTGTGTGTGTGTGTGTGTGTGTGTGTGTGTGTGTGTGTCTCTGTGTGTGTGTGTGTGTGTGTGTGTGCGTCGTGCTTCAGAGCACCGTGGGGGTAGACTCCTCCGTAGAGATACACAGGCTAATTGACAAGGTATTGGTTGGCATTAATTACATTGTGCTTACAAGATTAGAAAAAATACGTCCTTGGCCTCCGCGCACACAGCTGAGCCCAGAAACTGGAGAATATGATGGGGTTAGATCTTTTACGTCGGTTTTAAATTCAACCTGCCTGTTTAGCCGGAATAATTGGTCAGGGAAAGAAATCTTTAAAACAAATCAAAGTGATCAAATATGATCACCAGCAACGGTCTTGTGTGTCTGTATACTGAGCTTTGATTTACAGCAATTCTGTGATTTTGATAAAGGTGAAATAAAGATCCGAGTTAATTTAAAAAGATCTGGACTATACTCCACCAATGACTTTAGGCCATGGCTCATGTTCTGTAAACAAAAATGCCAGAAAACAGTTCGTCTGTGGCCTAAACGTGAATCAAAATGAGCGTCAGGAACCTGCAGGAGCACAGGTCCATTTCAGTATCAGTAATTCCTTCTCTGAAATATCACACACGGATCACGCAGATTTATTTTGTATTTTTAATCACAGAAACAGGGGAAGTGGGCGTTGTGTGGGTTGAAGAGAATTTATTTACTGATTTAGTTAGTTAGTTCGTTATTCATTGTTTTTTTGTTTATTTATCAGTTGAGGTTAATTTAGAGCAAAATTGGTTAGAAACCTGTTAATCCAGGGTTATGAAATTTCGGGCTCCTGTGGTCCAGTATGCAGCCTGGCTGTGCTGGAATTCCTCCAGGTTGATAATTTATTGGACGGAATGGCGACCGCACCCTTAATATGTCCCTTGGGGGGGCAGCGCCGCTCCCTGAGCCGGACTGCTTGAGGGGACAGACCGAGGCACATGTGGAGGCCGAGGCGCTGGCCCGGGCTGTTGCTGTATAACAATAAAATAATTTGAAAATTTCTCAATATATTAGTATTAAAAAAATAGCATGCACTCTTTTGGGAATGTCCCTTATGTCTTCTAAAAAGCTACAAGAAGCACACATTTAAAGGCCTATTTTTATGTAGCGCTAGTTCAGTTTAATCTTCTGTTAATTATCTGGATCCATTTCAGAACTGGACATGGAAACTGTGGTGTGAATATTTCCTGTCAGGATGGAAACATGTTTGCCTTAATCATTATCCAGTATATATGGAAAGCCGCGGTAGCTTTAGAACAGACAAATGACGTTGTGTCGAAATAAGTCTGGCCCTTCAATTATAAAGCCTAAAAACAAACACACATTGTTTGAATGAGTCAAACGTTTGCAGGATTATGGACCCCCGCAGCCTGCGGCCTTGTGGGGTCTACCTGCTCTTCTGCACCTATGGGTGCGTGAGCAGCAGCAGGGAGCACCGAGCAGCTCAGCTGAAGCGTTGTGTGTCTCTTTTGCAGGTTCCTTGCCACAATGTTGAGCCGTCTGTTCAGCGAGGTGCTGCCGGACGTCCAGAGGCTCGCAGCTGACTGGGTGGAGGACAATGAGAGCGAGGACTGCAAGGCTAAGGACGGAGAGCACGAGCCCTGTCACCTGGAGGAGGACGACGACCTGGACGAACCGCAGGAGGGAAGCAGTCGAGCCGAGTCCGAGATGGCCGGTGACGATGAAGAGGACGACGAGGCCGAGGAGGAGGAGGAGTGCGGAGACGAGAACGGCGGAGACAAGCCCAAGAAGCGCGGCCCAAAGAAACGCAAGATGACCCCGGCGCGCCAGGAGCGCTCCAAAATGCGGCGGCTGAAGGCGAATGCGCGGGAGCGCACGCGCATGCACGACTTGAATTCCGCACTGGACAATCTGCGCAAAGTGGTGCCGTGCTACTCCAAAACCCAAAAACTCTCCAAGATCGAGACTCTGAGGCTGGCCAAGAATTACATATTGGCTCTTGGGGAGATTTTACGCAACGGGAAACGTCCAGATGTGGTGACCTACGTGCAGATGTTGTGTAAAGGCTTGTCACAGCCCACCACAAACCTGGTGGCGGGCTGCCTGCAGCTCAACACCAGGAACTTCCTGACTGAACCGTGCTCGGACGCAGCCCGGTTCCACATGCCGAGCTCCCCTTTCTCCGTGCACCCCTACTCCTACCGCTGCTCCCGGCTGTCCAGTCCGCACTACCAACCCGGAAGCGGTGCTCTCAACCTGCGAGGCCACGCGTACGGTTCCGGGTACGAGGCCGTGTACCCGCCCGGGGGGACTTCACCCGACTACAGCAGCCCGGACTATGAAGGCCAGCACAGCCCGCCCGTGTGCCTGAACGGCGGATTGTCTGGGAGACAGCAGGAGTCGTCAGAAACAGACAGGAACTATCACTACTCTATGCATTACTCTGGACTGACCTCGTCTCGACCCGGCCACAGTCTACCTTTTGGGCCCTCGGGAGCGCGCAGCGGTGGTGCGCACTCGGAAAACATCCCACCTTTCCACGACGCACACTTGCACCATGACAGGGCTCCTCCGTACGAGGATCTCAATGCTTTTTTCCACAACTGAGCTCGACTCAGTCAGGCTTATTGACCTTATAATGACAATCCTGTAACGTGTAAAATTATGTGGAAAACAAGAAGAGTTTCTGATTGGATGAGAGACGGAAGTGACAGAAAGAGTCCTCTGATTTCCTTCTGTATTCTCCTGATGTCATCCCTATACTGTTGTACATCCTATCACAGCGTGTCCACTATTATCCTGTATGCAGAACGAGTGCAATTGACATAAACGATGTATAGGTACACGAGAAACATGTTATGACAACAAATAATTCAAATAAAAAAATGTTTTATAATTGTCTGAAATGATGCAACACATCTTTTTCTGAACATCATGGGAACATTGACTGTGAGGCTGTGTCGATAAAAGAGGTAATGATATTTCTAGAAAGTGGTCTTAGATTCAAAGTATTTAAATATATATATATATATAAAATAAAAGTCTACACAAATTAAAAACCTTGTCTATTATAATAATGGAAATATTTGGCTGTTTGTCAGTGACTTTATTTTTTAAGACATATCAAACATTTTCATTTAGTTGCCTTATTTTATTAATTTATGCTTTGGGGTTTTTTTGTCTATTTGAATTAAGAATTAAAATGGCTTTTCAGATGTTTATATCCTATAGAGTACCTGTCGACTGAACAGCCTAAATTCACCACAGATTAAATGAATGCCATAAGAGTCCTAAGATATTTTTGACATATCCTGTCTGTTATGTATAAATGTGAAACCAAAAGTTGTCTCTTGAGTTTATCTCTCCAACTATAAACTAGACACAAAATTCATGATCGGAGACACACACAAAAAAATAGCTAATTATTTTTTTTTAAATCATATTGGTTATGAATTATAACTGTGTGGGCCTGTGGCAGCTGAAACAGATCGAGAACATGCCAAAAAAAAAAAAAGACTGATAAGAAAAATTGAATAGAATATTTCAGGCTTACTGTTTGGCTAATGAAATGAACAACCTCTTAAATTAAATTTGACAAAACACTTGTACTGTGATGATCTAACAACTGGATGTCAAAGTAGTTAAGATGAAGAAATAAAATAAACATATTAAACAAATCGATTGGATTGAAAACTATAAATGTAACAACTCTATCACCTGTGAGGGAAAAATCAGACACTACTTTTAGAACAAAATTCTCACATTAATGTAAATCTCCAGCTTCGGCATTGATGCCGCTTTGGACTAAGACATGATCTTGATCATCCTTCCTCGGGGGTAAATCTGGATGAAATTATTAAATTAGTGAGATTGAAATGCTGTGGATATTATTCATCTGTATATGACCCTGAAAACTGATGGTTATTCACAGCAACATGAAACTAAATAAATAAATAGACATTCTCAAAAAAAAAGAAGAAAAAAAACCTACCCATTATAGCATATATGTTCACCTGAAGTCATTTGAAATTTCAAACTATTTCATGAGTGAGCCGTCACCAAGTCAATATGATATTTTCCGTTTATTTTTCTTGTTTTAAATCATAATTGGTAAATGAAGAGGCAACCGAGCAGCATACCAAAACCAACTGAAGTTGGGATGAGCTCTCTGAGGTTTAAACCCTGTTCAAAAGCAAAGAGACACTTCACCATGTGTTCCTTCACTCTGTGATTTCAGCTCTTTTCAGTAATGTAAATGGTAAGCTAGAGAGTGATGAAAAGGCTGCATTAACCTAGAGCAATCACAAAAAGAAAAAAAAAGCAACAGCAATTGAGACACTGTAATAAATAGTTTTGGATGAGACTGAACCAATAGGTTCTCCAGCCCAGTGGAGGTGGAACTGAGCGTGGTCACAGCAGGTAAGTGTGTTTGTGCAGCTGGTTAAATAATACATCTCTAAACTCACATGATTCCACGAGAACAAACTCTTTTTTTATTCCTATCATTAAAAATAAACCTGGTTGAAAAACATATTCTTATTTTAAATAACCTGAAATATAGGATCTTTAAAGTGACAAGAAAGGAATGTTTCTGGTATTTGAACCCATTGTGATATTTCAAGTGAATATCTGACGATTTGAGTTTATGTCGGCTTGATCATAGAGCCCAGCACCATCTCTGGACCACTGCCCTGGGTCCCATATGTTGTGGTAGATATCCAGGGGAAATCAGCACTGGGCACTGCAGGGTGGAAACTGTCCCATCCAACGCTGACCCATGCAGGCAAAAACAGAACAGGAGAGATGTCAGCAAATTCTACATGAAGATGGGTTACACTGCAAAAGAGAAAGACCAATTTCTTAAATTTAGATTTAAAAAAAAAAAAAACATTTTTAATTTGATCAAAAATTTTGCCAAAATGGCCCATCTGACTCATCACATCAGTGCAAGAGCTGCAGGTGCAAAATCAGGTGAATCAATGGCCCTTTGGTTTGAAATGAAGAAGCCCAGGGATGGTATCATGGACAGACACACACACACACACATTCACAGAGTGAGTCTTGTGCACGTGCTTACACACCTCTCACCACAGATGATACATTTGAAAGGCTGATGTAATGATTGGAAAGGCTGCCATTTTTGTAATCAGCAGACGAACAAAGCAAACAAAAAGCCGTTGTTTAAAATATATTTCCCACTTTAACTTTTTTTTTTCCTTAAAGACTGTTCTCAAATTAGGGTTTTGCTTTTCAGTAACATTGACCGCAAATCTTTCATCATTTAATATAAAATGATTTTTAAAAAAGAATTAGAACTAAAGCTTATGGGTGAATGAATGCAAAGATAAAATGAGGTTAAGGTGTCTAAAAAATAAATATGTTGAATCTATTGTAACCCGAATGAAGAAACATTAATAATTTAGAGACGGCTACTGTAAACATATTTTTATGAGCCCAAATTTAAAATCTTGAAAATTGTCCAGTGTTTGACAATCTTTGCTCTGAGATTGACAAATTTTACTGAAAAAATGGTTCTCAATTACCGCAAACGAAAAATCCCTTAACACTTGTGTGAGTGCAGATCTCTGACAGTGAAGCTGTCTCGATGCTTTCTGATGGACTAGACCAGTAAAAACTACATAACCCGTGAACACAGCGGTCTTCCGGGTTTGGATTAGTCCGCTTCGGTCCCCTGTCCCGGGTGAAGAGCAGCAGGCCTCGGAGGGCGAGGTGAGAGACACGTTTGTGGTTTTATTTCGGGCTCTAACCTCTCACTTAGCCTGTGGAGTCTGGATCGAGGAGGGGGGGGGCGGCGGCTGGCGCGGGATTTGATGGCAAAGCGCGGTGCCAAGTCGCTAAATGTCTGAGCACCAGTAACGCCAGAGACCAGTAAAGCCCACCATCACCGGCCCCGGTGCCAGCTGCGCCACGTGGCAGCCAGGCGGCCCCTGCCAAAGTGGCCCTTGTGGGAGGAACCAAGTATTTCTTTCCTAATTCACTCAGCATCTGTTCATTATTCTGCGCCGGTAAAGGAGGCTCGCTGTCCATGCACGCTCCGGCCCCCAGACGGAAAGAGACACGTTTGCACGGTCAAGCACTTTTTGTGTGTGTGTGTGTTTTGTTTGTTTGTTTTTTTGTTTTTGTTTTTGTTTTGTTTGTTTGTTTGTTTTTGTTTTTGTTTTGTTTTGTTTGTTTGTTTTGTTGTGTTTTGGTGCAGGGTAACCGACAAATTAAACTAATCGGACATTTCCAGGGTTAAAGAGGAGGATTTCAAATCCAGTTCTTCGCTCCTGCAGCAGCTTCTACACAGATTGTGACGTTAAATTCAACTTCACGCTTCAATTAGAAAAATTCAGTTTTATCCAAACATCTAGACTGTATTATTATTATTATTATTATTATCACCACAATCAGCATTATTATTATTATTCATAATAACAACAATATCAATATTAATATTAGAGCATAACCCTTTAAGGATTAATTAACTCTATGGCTTTAGGGCTAAACGAATTATCTGTAATTATTGATTAATTCCGTTATGATAATGTATTTCACTCATTAACATTAAGGTTGCCACCTTCCAACTGAGCTGATAGCATCAAATAGCTGGTGTTGTGGTCATTCTAAATATCTGTGACAAATGGGCTTAACCAACCTAACTGAGGTCCATAAAATCAATTATCTGGAATCCAGTTCGAGGTTAATTGTTCCAGTGAATGTTTGTAAAATACCATGCAATTACTGTGATGAAATAATCCATCTGAACTGCTTTAAAAATGGTCAGATGATCGGATAAAATCACAGCCCAGCACAGTAAACACAAAGGAAAGTAGGCCCAGGCCTACTGTACATAAATCTCCATCTGGAGAGTTTTACTCCCATTTATCAGATTAGGTAAACATTTATTGGATTCATTATTCTGGGATTAATTTGGAAAAATATTCTATTGGACTAATCAGTGTCATAATTACAACATAGTAGTTTGTAATGCAGGAAAGGGCAGTGACAGACCCGCTGAGCAGAAACCAACCAGCTTCAAAACAGCAATTTAAATATTAAAAGATGAGTGATAATATCCCCCCAGTGTGTGTGTGTGTGTGTGTGTGTGTGTGTGAGAGAGAGCAAGTGTTTTATTTGTCACTTACTCCCCGTTTTTACACACACCAGTTGAGGAAAGGGCACAAAAAAACAAAAACTACCACTTAAAATGGTCTTGTCTACCTGCACATGAGCTAAATTTGGGAGTCACCTCCACCACAGTGGGCACTGGGTGCCACTGCATCATGCTCACCCACCTTGCATCCTCCCACCATTACCACCCTGCCAGCCTGAGCACCACGCCCAGCCCTGTGAAAAGGGATGAAGCTGGCAGATAGGGGCGAAATTCCACTGCATCTGTGGAACAATGACGCTGGTGTGTGGCTGCGTGCATTGTGTACGTGTGTGTGTGTGTGTGTGTGTGTGTGTGTATGTGTGTGGGCATTCGATTGTGTTCTACCTGAATGTCATGTTTGTGGCAGTTTTTATATGTTACATACATGCAGAACGTGTGATAAATAACTAAGTAACTGTATATTTTTAGTCATAAAAGACACATACACACACACAAACACACATACGCACACTCAATCACACCAAAACCAAACCACTCGCAGACTCGCTGTCGAGTATAAAAGCACACAGAGACCATGAGTGAGGATTTGTTATGTTTGATGTGTGTGTTTGCCCCAAGTGTGTGTGTGCAGTATACAGTCTGTGTTGTGCATGGTAGGGTATAGAGGTTGTTGTCACTCTGCACAGATGGTGGGAGTGTTTTTTATTTATTTTTTGGGGGAGTGTGAGGAAATGGGGGTGAGAGAGGAGGTAGAGGAAAAGGGAAAGGAGAGGCGAGGAGGAGGGCTGCATCTCTGATGCTGCCATGCCACGGTCACGCGGGCAGCAGTAATTGGCCTCCATATTGAGGGGTTTTGCGGTGCTGAGGGGTGGGCAAACTCCCAGCTGGACCTGTCAGATGGTATTCAATCCAGCTCATTGCCCTCGCTCCTCTGCTCCTTTCTCCTCTCTTTCCCTCTGTCTCCACTTCTTCTCTGGCATGTTCCCTTCTTTTTGCCCCCTCCCCTTCTCTTCTCACTGCCCTTTCATCCATCTCCTCGGTCTCCGATTCATCCCACACACAAACTTACACTAAAGTCTCTCTTTTCTTTAATCACACACTCATCACTTTTTTCTCTTTCCCCTCCCAGCATATCACTTCTTTCCTCACCTTTCTCATCTCTTTACTTTCTTCCCGCCAATTTTTCTCACTAATGGAACATGGTCGCTTCTATCTAACACGTTCAACTTCTTAAAGTACATCACACCCTCGCTTAGCTTCTTTATCACTGGTCACCCACAGACACACACATTCACTTCTCACACACACAAATACTCCTCATCCAAAACACTCAGATTCCTGTTTCCCACCAGCACAATTGTGTCTCATAGACAGCTTTGATTTAACCACCGGTCACTTTTTCAGGTCTGGTGTAGTCAAGACTTTTTGCCACATACTGATGCAGGCCAGAAGTTGAGAAAAAACAGCTGGGCTATTTTTTTCCACATAAAACATATTAGCAGGCCCTATTGTTAACTGAGAGGACATCAGGAGAGAAAGAAGTGGGGTTTTATCATGGAACGGGACTTACTTAGGCCTGGATGTTTCTGTGATGCTTCCTGCAATAAAAATGGGCTACACAAATTGAATAGTTGCTGTAGATTTGTTGTGTTTATGGAACAGAAAAATCCATCTCCAAGTTATGTACCAAGATGTTAGTGGGTCATGACATTAGCGTGGTGGTCTAGACACGTCTGTTCTCACAGAAAGATGAGTGAGGTGATTACCTGGTGACAGTGAATTAAGATCTTGGGTAGAAAATGTGGCAGCAAAATCAAAATGAGTTTACATTGTAAAGCTGCAGTCGTCTGTCATAATGGCTCAAACCAAACATTTCCAAATATGCAATAAAGTATAGAGAAAATGACACAGGTGTGTCTTCATGCTCCAACTGTCAGGAGGATTTCTTCATCGGAATGTGATTGAGGAGTAAACAAAGAAATAAATAAATAAAAAATGAAGCCAGCAGAACGTGTATGTGCCAGGAGTGTAGATTTCATTCAAAGTTTAACAAAAACATGCATGCTGGCCATATTTTTACCAAAATCTCCCACTGACAGAGATAGTTGGATACTGTCAGAGGGAAATTAAACTTTCTTTCTCTCTACTGGACTGTAGTTGAGTTTATTTGAGGTATGATTTGGTCAGTAAAGGCTTCAAAGAGATAAACAAAGAGAACGTTATTAGAAACAAAAATATATTATAAGAAAGAATAAATGAATAAATAAAAGACACCTATAGCATTTTTACAATTAGTCCTTTGAATGATTCAAACATCCCGCAGAGTTCCTGCCATCACCGGTGTCTTTCTGCTGCTTTGAGGAATCAGCAGTGTGGGGTTGTAATGGACTAATGAACAGCTGTTGCAGAATTTAAACTCTCTCTCACACATACAGGGACTACCACCGTCTCACACATGCAGATGCTCACAACACACACATACACATACACACACATCTCTTTAGTCGCTGGCTTTGACTTAGCCGCCACCCACAGATTTCGACTTTGTGTGGCTCTGACCTCTAAGTGTGCATTTGTCTATTTGTGTATTTTGGTTGGTGTGCATATTTGACATTTGTTTGCTGATGAGAAGTGAGATAATGTAATTCATTTATAAAAAGTTCTTGCTCTATTTTTAGAGGGGATCTGACATTTTATATTTAATTTAATATCACAGTAATAGACTGTCTGACTGTATTCCTTTACTTCAGTCTTAGTGTTTGCATGGTTTGTAATAGGCACTCTTGGTTTGGTAATGTCAGTTTTGGTTCATAATGATTTATTTATGATATTTCTAAACCTTGATCTATATATTTTAACTATCAAACATCTTTAAAATCAAACCATTTAAAGTGCAAAAGGGAATACAAAACTCTTTTCCTTCAACTTTATGTCTTATGGTTTTAATATTTTAAGTCTGAAGATATTATTTTTAGAAGGGTGTGACATAAAGATTTTCTTTTATTTGATAGTAGAGTTGCTGTATATGAAATATGTAAAGAAGTGTTGTATATTTTGTCTCTGCATCAAAATGATGTAATCCTGCATATAGATGTAGGGCATTCAATCAAAAATGCTTTTTTAAATTCTGATTATGATGAATAAGACAAAGCCTGGCATTTCACGCTGAATGTATTATGTAAAAAAGCAAATGACTAACACGTCATGATAATTAGTGAGTATTGTTGACCTTTATTAACATAATCTCATCTGTCTCTCTTCTTGTTTAACAGAAGTCAAACCTATATGTCACAGCCTTTCTCTGAAATCGTTTCCCATGAGTCTTGTTCCCACTTCTCTGCTCTCTCTTCCTCTTCTGTGTCCCTCTCTCTCTTTCCATCTGCAGATCCATCCTCCTTGGCTGCTCCTTGGATGCTAAGAGGAGGTAAACAAAATGGAGTGTGTGTCCTGGTCGCAGCCTCGACATGAGGTATTGACATAGCTGCCCACAACTGCTTTATCAGATTAAAAGATTATCAGAAGAGGAATGAAGAGAGGAGCTCTCACTTCCCGTCACCACATGGTAGAGAGGGGAAGAGGCTGGTTCTTCCATTAAGTGGAAGGAAGACTTGAGGGTCGCAAAGAGACATGCTGATATTGGACACATGCTCATGCATATGCACAAATGAATGTATCAGTGTCTATACAAACATAAACAGTAGCACAGGACCAAGTTTTCTTAATCCAATGAAAATGCATGTTTATCTGTGGTGTGGAACATATGGATACATATAATATATTGACAGGATTATCACATAACATAAATGTAATGAAAATGTTTTAACTTCAGGAACTGACCTAAACCCTAAAACCATTAAAGCAAATGTATTTGCATAGCACATTATCATACACTGAGGTCCTTCAATATTTTAGGAAGAATAAAAAAGGCATTAAAGAACAGAAGTAAAAAGCAAAGTAACAAAAGAATATAACAGCATACAAACAAATTAATATCTAATCGGGGTCATGAATTTAATGATTTTAGCATCAAGCACCTTAACGGCTTAATGTCATTTCACCCTGTTTAGTTTTAACTATTGGTGACAGTTACTCACCAACCCTGTAGATCCTAAACCTGTTAGGCTCACATACATTAAACTTTTCAGCAATATATTTAGTGATTTCTTAACAAAAAAAATCCTTTTCATTCATAAAGCAGCAGTGAATAAACTATAGCTGTAGATGTGTAATGATCTTATTTGGTAAACCGACGCGTAAACATTTTATTAGTCAAGTCTGGAGGATAATGATAGTTTTAAATAGTAAACTATTTTAAATAGTTTTAAAATTAAGATCCCTGTCAATTATTACAGAGAGAATTTTAAAATGGTTTAAAGTGCACTAAGTTACATTTCTCCTTTGTTCTCAAATGGCGTTATCTCAGTCTTGTTTTTATTTCACTGAAGGAAGTTTTGTTGCTTTCATTTATTCACTTTTTAAAGGTAAAAATACAAAGTCGATGGAAGCAAAATCATTTGTGAAAGAGCTGTGTATCATCTGCATACCTATGATGAAATGCCCTGTACCCAGGGAAGACACAGGCAAGAAATAGCGGGTTGAATGAAAAGGGCCCAAGACTAGATCCTTGTGGGTCTCCATGTAGGATGGTGATGATTGAGTCATGAGTTGTGATGAAGACAAAACTATCACTATCTTCATTTTGAGCACCAGGTACTGATGTCCATGCATATAAAGGTGAAGATTTTAATGGTGCAGCCGTTAATGGTGATGCAAAATCAACAACAAATGAGTCGATCTATCAATACTTCCTGTATGCTGTTCCTTCTCTTTGACTCTCACCTCCAGGACTACTGGGTCTTTCTGATTATGTAAATTTAATATAAAATGGGTCATATTTTCATTTTTAAACAAAGCCCTGTAATTACCTGAAACAACAGGGCGCTGTGCAGGATTTAGAAAGTATTACTCAAATAGGACTGAATTGTGAATATGTTTGGACTGTTTTCAACTGTGGATAAATACACTTTTGGTGTTTTAGTGAATAACAAGGCAAAATTATGGGCCTGACTTAAGATAGACTACAATAACCATGTTCTTTGTCATGTAGGCACACATCAACCAAGGCAAAGGTCTGGATTTATTGCAATTGTGAGGAAATATTTGTTAGGGGGATCATTTATAACAAAAATGCAAAAATATCACAAGACTTCTTCTTTAACTTGTGCAGCAGTGAGGATAGAAAACCACAGCAATTAGTTTCAAGAGTGACTTGGTTTGAAAAATGAAAAGCAGTCAGCGAATGGGCAGCCATCACAGTCAAACATCAGAGCGAATGAGGAAGTGCATCTGTATCCACCAGGATGAATAAATCAACACTTTCCCCTGAATTAATCTCTCTCAAGTTGAAATTCTATTACAGATGAGCTTGGACATCACCATGGTAACAGGAATTCCACTGCAATTCCCATGTGGATTCACAACCGGCATGTAGGGACTGACAGTGTGACATGCTGCACACACTGCACACCGCATACACCGTATACCTGCACAGGCATACAAAAAGCACACTAACTTGCTAAATATAGACACAAACACACTCCTGTCTTCCACTGGATATTTGAGTCATTCTTCGCACTGAGGGACCTCATTTCAGATTTAAAATATAGATACAAATAAATAACTGTTGCACTCACTGACAGCTCAAGTTTTGCACTCTGCAGTCTTGTACTTCTGTAGGTACACACACAGACACATGCAAACACTTCCAGACACACAAAGAAGCAGTCCACTTTGAGTCTGCTGTTTTCTTGGTCTTTCCAGTTGGCGGCGGCCAGACGCAGCAGAGTTGGCACAGCCAGAGTCGGAGTGCCAGGGGGAATGGAGCGCCACATGGCACGTTCGTGGCAGGGCCAGCTGGGGGGGAGGGAGACGGTGAAGGTTTGTGTGTGTGTGTGTGTCTGTCTCCATGTTTGTGGGGGGGGGGTTGTGGTGGTGGGGTGCATTTGCATCTAAAATTCCACAACATCTGTTCAATAGGCAGCACCATATATACCACTGAAGCTGGTGTGTTTACAGGCAGCTACTATGACTGGGGGTTGGTGTGCGCATTTATGTGCATGTGTCTGAGCATGTGTGCCGTCTGTGCATGCATAGGTGTGGTAGAAGAAGGGAGTCAGGGGGAGTGGGAGGGATGCAGGTTGTTGAAGGTAAGTTTCAATTTTTCCAGCAGTGGCTCAGCAGCTTTCAGTGCATGAAATACAGTTTTGGTCAAGAAAGTGCAAAAATCAAACGAGAGCTATTAAATTCCCCTCACATATGGCCATTTTGCTGGAGGCTGATTTATGGCATCCGACGTGAGGATCACAATTTGTAGTTCATCACAACAACTGGGTTACGAGTAATTTAAGCATCGTGTTCACACAGTCTTTATGCATGTGAACTAGCTGTGTTCTGGCACATGAGGGAGTCATCACTCTCTTCTGCAGTGTGACAAATCCATAGATAGACAAACAGACACTGAGTGTGCATGAAGCACTGGGGCAAAAGCCTCTCACCTCTCTGGATGAGAAACTGAAGTCTTAATGTGGCTCTGCGTCCACACATGAAGCAGCACACACGCAAACGCAGGCACGCTCATACAAAAACATGCAAACACACACTGACCCCTCCTCGTCATCCCTGCTGGCACTGTGGGGAAGAGTCCCCCCTCCCACCCCCATTTATCTGCCCCCACTCCACCCACTCCCCGACTCCCCACCCGTGGCAGCCGACGTCCCTCGCAGCGTGGTGTACCATCTGTTGCCCCCCCCCTCCACCCCCTCCACCTCACCACCATCCCCCCAACACCATCCCACCCTCCTTCCCCAAAACTCCTCCGCCTTCCTGCACCATCCTACCCATACAACACCTCTCTAGGCCAGCTCTGAGCGACACCAACCAGGAGTTACACATTCACCACACACACACACGCCAGTTTTCATACAATTACACACACAAAACCCCATTGTCCCGTGTTTCACAAGCAAGTTCACTATTGCATCAGCTCAAGAAGGTGAGAGTGTAATGTGGACACACAAATAAGTGCAGCATTCAGTAACATGAGGCTGCACAAACATGACGCAACACACAAACTACAGATGAAGTTGTAGAGCAGGAGAGAACACATAGGGTCCACTGATTGCTCTCATGAATCTTTAATCTGCAAAGCTCTAATAGGGATGAAGTCTGTAAATCCCTCTCCAACACCTCCAGGCTAAAAGTAAAGCCATGCCAAAAGCCTAATTAAATGTTTTTTAAACCTTTCCCCTTGGAGAGGACATAGAGTAGTTTCACCCCAAAGTGTGTTTCTGCCACACTGGCTGCATGCACCTAACTGACTTCACAAAGACAGTTTGTGCTATTCTTGTGTATCTGTGTATGCTAAGTGTGTTTATGCTTTTTGACAACTCCCCCAGCAGCATGCACAAAACATGAGCACCACAGGCAATTTTAACTTTTTTTAAAAAATAAGTTTGAGCAATACAAAGCATCCAAAAAAAAAAAAAAGAAAAAAAAAACGGAAACAGTGTAACTCTATATTATATAACATAGTATAGTAACTCACTGGTCACAGGTCTAGTAAAGGAATGTAGAAAACAGTTTTTAAAATGGATGACCTCAAGTCAAATTTTTAAATAATTAACAGATCCAATATCTACCTTTCAACAGAGACATACTATTTTTCTATTTCATACCACTGATTTTTATCATTATGAACTTATGATAATCACAGATTAATTCTCTTTACTTAACACTCTCAACTTTTACAGGCTGTTAACAGCCAAATCACCTCCAGAGAAATTAAATACTGGAAAACCATCCCTCCATGTTAAGTCCTGCCACTTTCCATACAGTCATGACCTTCACAGTATGCCAAAAAAACAGAAAGACAGAAAGAAGCTGGCAATCAGATTCAGGGTCATTCCAGTTGATTCAACTGATTAAAGCAACAAATTAAAATTTATATGCTGCATTTGCCAAATTAAAAAGTGGAGTGACACCTGACCTCAGTGACCAGTTTTCCCTACTTCTACCATGATATGTGGGAGATGGAAATATGGACTCGAGTTTGATTACGAGACCTTCGAATATGCATGTTTGAGCATAAAATTTTGACTGGCACATTCATTTAACAGTGAGTCAATACTGGCCTTTTATCTTGTCCTTCAACTTCATAAAGACATGTTTATACACCAATTTTACTTTTTTTAGTCCTCATGTATTTTTTTCTTTTATTAAGTACATCTCGGTGTAGTTTTCTGTGGTATAAACTGATTGAAGAGTTGGTTTTTAGTCATCCTTGCAAAAGCCCCAATCTTGTGAAACAATGAACACTTTCCATGGTTTGGCATTTAACAGTCAATTTGAAAATACCATTTATACTGGCACAGCTAACAGCCACTGGCAACTTTAGACTGAAAATAACAGTGATGGTCTTCAAAAACTCATCTGATAAGCCCTGTGTGTGTGGGTGGGGGACGAGTGTGGACAGCAGAATGTATCTAAGCAGAGGAAGATGGATAGATGGGGAAAGGGGCACTGCTGTTTGTCCATTCATCTCAGGTGTTCATGGAAGAGCTCAACAATGACAGCTCATCCATCAGCCACAGGGATACAACCGAGCCTCCTGGAACTCAACCAAAAACCATCTCTATCCATCATGCTCCTCTTCTCTTCTCTTCTCTTCTCTTCTCTTCTCTTCTCCTCACTTCACTCTTCCTCTGTGTGTGTCAGGTCTTGACAAGTGACCAAAGCTCAGCTCTTGTGTGTGTTGCATGGAACAGGGGAACAAGATAAACAGTGCAGCTAAACAAAAAAAGTTTTGAACAAGTGGGTGAAGGAGTGAAACAAAAAGGAGAATAACAATTAGAGTTTGTTGAAGACCATGTGTGCATATGAGGAAGGGAGAGTGCGGGAGCAAGGTAAGCAGCGACACAGCAGCTGTCGACCTAATTCCTTCTTAACGCAGTGCTTGTGCACTGATTAAGAAAGCGATCCGGCCTTTAATTTCCTCCTGACACCGGCTAATGCTCTGTGTCTCAATCGCCTCTCCTTGCTTTTCTTCATCCTCCACTGTGAAGCAATCTCCTCACAACTGCTGCACAACAGCCTGGGCTCAGCCTATCATCATGGTCTAAGTTGACCTAAGAGGTGTAAGAGATGCATCACACACACACACACAAAAACAGATTTAGAAAATTTTCAAAATCCCAATTCTATGATTTCATCACCTGGACTGAACTCAAACTTGGTTCTTGGTTAAAGCTCGGGAGAAATCAGATGGCTTTATGCTCCAGAATGATAAAACCATATAGTCACAGTGAAGACAACAAAGTGGAAAAAAAAAACTAAACAAAACAATAAATTGAAGTTTGTTGAACCTTGTATGACATTTATCATTACAAATTTTATAGTGCCTATTTGTGAGTTTTCTCTGCCAAGAGTGGGTGATGGGGATTGTCAGTTTAAAAGAGCTATGGTCATGGTAGCAAAATGCCATTTGAGCAGCACTATTTGCAGAGTGGACGCTGGAGCGACTCAGTATCAGAAAGGGATGAGATCCTGCTGTTAGCATGCTAACTTCAGTAGAAGAACAGACATGATAGAAGAGAGTTAAAACTGGCAAATATTCCTTCTGGACTGGTACATAAACAGTGGATCTGCGTTGGATGTGTAGAAGTAGCAAAACTTGCAAACAGCTTCTTTACCCCCGTGCTGGCAGTGTTTATTATAACCTGGAGTGTGATTGCTTTTGAATAAAACCTGAGCATACACTCAGACCTCTAACTTTGGTGGTCATCAAATATTCATCAGTGTCAGTACATTAGCACACTCAATCCAGTTAATTCAAGCGTGGGTGATGACACACAAAATAATTCAGACTAAAGTCATCCAGGACCTCAAATCCTGAAGACAAATTTGGCCATCGTAAAAGATTCTTGTACCACAATTTTACAGTTTGAGGGCCTGATATATCATGTATGACATTGACCCACCAGGAGATATGCCCATGTCTGCAGGATGTGCTTATCCAACAAATGCATAAAAAACAGCATCACACATTTCCCGGGCAGAACTAACAAAGTAACTGACATATTGTGTATAAAGTAGCCAATACAATCTGAGAAGTCACTGTGAGAGAGGCCAATATACTACTCTCACATAACATTGAGCACCAATAAAATCAAATTGGCTTCCTCTGGGTCCTCTTGAGCAGCCACAGCTCAACTGTACAACTTGATCCACACTCCTCATTATGAACAGATTGATGGTCTGGCTGCAAGAACAGCACAGAGAATACAAAGGTGGAAAGAGCAAGATGTCCATTTTTCAAGTAAACAAAAAGAAAAATTTTACCCTTCAGTAAACACAACATTTTACGGCTTTTACAGGAAAATTACCGAGTACAGTCATGAATGAGACAGAGCTTTCTCATTTAATGTACTTGCATATCTTTGTATGCTAAAATAAATACTAAGGACAGAAGAAAAAAAATGAGAACATTGCACGCTTCCAAGGAAGCATCAGATCACGGTTCGGCTGACAAAGACAAATGAAAAGCCCCAAAACGTGCTGGAAGAATAGCACATCATGCTCAAAATGGGGTTTCTGCGTGTATTAAATATATTTTACGGTGTATGTGCTTTGTCACTGATTAATATCTCCTGTGTGTTACAGTGTGAAATGAGTTACTTTAGATTTGGTCGGCAAGAAAAACTATTGACTGTTAGTCCTTGGTTATGTACATGACAACCTTTCTCTGGACATGGACGTGACCTCGTTTTCACTTGGGATACTGGAACGATCTTGTGAATTTCCCAGGCAAAAATATCAAGTTCAAAGACACGCTGCACATTGCATAAAGCAGCCTGCCATGACAACACACTGAGACAGGCCACGGGTACACACAATACATCCTATTAAGTACACACTGTCACACTGTAGTGAGCGAGAGAAAAGCTGGGTGGTAAACAGGAAAATGGGACAATTAAGGCCTGTTTTAAGATTTAAAACCTAAAGTAAATTGAAGAAAACTCATTTTAAATGCACATGTCTAATTCATGAGGCAGTATTCTAACAATGCATGTATTTTATTATGAAAGTGACAAAAATGTTGTGATTAGTAGTAAAGGTAATAAAGAGTAATATAATTGTTTGATAAGATAGTAAATAATTGACATGGTAGAATAAATATTCAACTTATATGTTGTTGACCAAGGTTTTATGATACTACAGATGCAAATATAAAAGTGCTAATAAACCTAAAAACAAACATGAGGCGTATTTATCTGTGTGTGTTTAGTACACAGGCACACGCATGCCATTCGGAACGCCATGTGGAGTGTATGTGAGAGAGGTGGCGTTGCTAGGAGCACCAGGTTGTGTGCAGACAGTGGTAACAGAGTAGAGACGGCGGCGGCAGCAGCCTGGCAGTGGAGAAGAAAGGAGTGGAGCAATGCCAAGAAGATTCCCCCTGAGAGACAAGTAGGAAGGAGAGAATGAGACAGACTGAGAAGGAGAGAAACACGGAGAGGGCACGCTGATATGATCGTGTGTTTTCAGCTGAACGTTACAAGAACAATTTACCAAGACAAACATCTAATGGGTAATGACTTGGATATAAGGCTAAGATATAGAGGGTCATTAAAAAGCTAAACAAAAAAGAGATAAAAACACTTACTCCAGCTTTGAGGGAAGAGGATATAATGGTATGGATGCAAGGAAATGGTGATGATGGAACAGCAGGAGGGGGAAGATGGCTTACAAGGTTGACTGGAGGGATGAGAAAGAAAGAGAGAGAGATTGAGACAATCTGTTGGGGCTCATGTTCACCGTCCCTCCTCATGTCACCCATCTATCAGATAAACTGTTTGCCTATTTCCAACCAACCCACGTCACTTCCTCACCTCTGCGTGTTACCCTGCTGTGAGTCTCCCTTGTTTTCTATTTGTTGTCTCCTTGTCCAATTTCTCTCTTCCTTCTTCCTCCTGTGCTTTTCCTTCCCTTATTTTGTCTTTAAACGGGGAGTCGTGTGAACAGGCTATGCAAATGAGATGGTTATTACCCCACTGCTCATCAAGCCGCGCAGAAGAGACATTAATAGGCTGATGAATATGCATGTGAATTTGTTAATTAAGTTAATTATTCTGCTGAAAATGCATTCGTCTTCCAAGGACATCTTCCCCAGGATTTCAACCTGCTCCACTCATTAGACATGCGATATTTCATACACAGAGTGAGAGAGAGAGAGGGAGGCAGACAGTGGGAGGGAGAATGAAGGGGAGAGGAGACAATGCTGTTTTTGGAAAGTGGGTGCCATGAACAGTTGGGGTTGTAAAAGTATGGGGTAAAAATAATGTAGCTTAATGTCATCAATGTTCGCAATGGGATGCACAGTAACTACCCATAATAGCAAACCACATCCTGCTTTTCAGATATGGCACATTATTCCCAAAAAGCTCTTGCTAGAGTTGATACTTTCAGAGTTTTCAGCATCTTTTTTTGTGGTTGCTTCTACCTCACTGGTTACTTCTCCCTAATTGCTTATTAAAACCCTCTTAAATGAACTTTTTGTGCCAACTTTCCAACACATTAATTAATTGTTGTAGCCAATTAAGTGCCGTTGTGCAAATGAGCCTCATCACAAATGGTCCTATAGGGCCGACCCCTCCTTTCCTTCTCCCCTCTCCCTCTGTCTCTTGCTCTTCCCTCCCTCCACCACCCTCCCAGCTACTCTTCCCAGCTGCCCTTGCACTTCAAGGCACTCGGTGCCAAAGAAGCAGAAACTGTGTCCTGATAATGCTTCACTGTTTTCTGGACGTTTCCAGCCTCCAGGCTCACTGATCTCAAACTTGTATATCTGGTAGAAAAGCAAAAGCCTTGGTTCATTGCTTTTGTTGGGCTGTTTCATACAAGAGACAGCTTGATAGTCTATCCACCAAAGCCAATTGCGAATCTGTTGTTTGCGTTGTCTGTTTTATTTGTCTTGTAGCTGCAAATTGTGAAGGAGGCATGTGCGCATTAAAAAGGCTATCTTTACTCACTGCAGGTAAAATGTGAGCTCACCTAGAGAGATGGTGAGGAAAGGAGGGTAGTCAACTTCAAAGCACTCAATAAGGTTGCCAAGCTGTTCACACATCTACATCCCCTGTGTTAAAACTGGAAACATGCAGAAGAAATCAAATGTGTTTTCATCGCCTTCAACACCATAACGTTGTGAAAATATAAGGAGGGTTGGAAAAAAAACACTAGTTACGTTATTACAGGCTACATGAGAACTGCACATGCAAACTATACAGTCTTTATATGGAGGAGATTCAACACAGGTCAATTAACACATGTCTGAATGTGTACCTCTAACAGATACATATGTATATGTGTTCAAATGGGTGTATATTATTTTAACCTTAGTGTAGACAATATTGAAGAATATAATATATAATATATAATAAGGGCTATATGTTAATTCATAACATGTAGCCCTGAGAGAAGCTGTGCAGAAAAGTGTATAGTAATAATTTATAATATACCCTTTTCAGGCACAGGCTGAATTAATGTTAACATTTCAACACCACAATGCAAACAACATGTAGTGACACCTCTTTCAGCACAGGGGCTGAACTTTCTTTTCTTGTCCTCGTGTCTGGCTCTGCCCACTCTCCTGCCATTCGGACATGGCACTGATACACCCACCAGGAGGATTAGGGAAGCTTTAGCCACTGTGCCAGCCTCGCTCCCTGTGCCACCCCTTCCCTCAGCACAGAGGAGGGTCCCGCTTGGCATGGCGAGGTGAACTAGCCTCTGATTGATAGGCATGGTTTCAGCCTGCTACTGTGCTCCCCAAGGCCTGTGCTTCCCTTTCCTTTCTCCTACTGCTGTCTTGGCAGCGGTGCCCACCTTCTCTTCCATGCCAGTCAGCCAGCTAAAGCTCCTGGTGGGCACATCAATTACATAGCGGCACCTCCCCTCTTTTCTCATGTCTATCTGTGGGTCTGCCTACTGTCTCAGGCGATGCCAATCTGGTCCCTTTCCATCTTCACTGCTGTCTATAGCTATATTCTGTGTGTTTGTGCGTGTGTGCATGTATGATTTTTAAACCCATGTTCACAAATATATTTTTGCATATGCACAAATGCACATGTATTCATGCACACACTCCTACTCCCTCTCTTCCGCAGGTCATAATGGTTGGTGGGAAAATCCTCCCCAGAGAGTCCTCATTGTCACAGGCTCAGCTGTACAATAGGCTCAGGTGTGTGTATGAATGTGCATGTGTGCACGTGTGTGTGTGTGTGTGTGTGTGTGTGTGTGTGTGTGTGTGGTGCCTTGTGCAGAACCAAGGCTGTTTTAGCTGGTTGAAATACATTTATCTATTTCTTGATTACATATAGAATATTGAAATTCTCCTATACAAGAGGGTATAAAAATATACATTGGGGGAAAAATACTATCATCGCATGTTGTGGTTTTGAAGGTAATGAACAATAATTTTTCAGCCTACCTTTGGATTTTCGCGGTTAGTTTCTTTTGGCAAATCATGAATCATTTACTTGCGGTGATCGTACGCCATCTGGAGTCACGAACAGACCATAGACTTTTATTAGAAGAAGTCTAGTTTGGAGATTTGGGTCGTGGTCTGGTCGTTTGAGTAGAGCCAGACCAATTCAGGAATTGAACGCCTCTGCTTAAATTATAGGCTATAAATAATCAGAAATAATGAAGTAGATAGTTACAGATCAAACCATATTTTTGTCTAATTGGGTCACAGAAGTAAATAATCTTATTTTTATTTCATATTTTTCTGAAGAGGCTAATTGAGGGATAACATGTAAAAGAATAACGACTGAAACAAATTGGGACGGGGGGAGGAAATGCCCTCCCCGTCTAGGAAGACGGGGTTTTGACTTTTGCCCTGCTCAGACTCTACGGGTCCTCGGATGGTGAAGCGGGGAAACTGAAGAGGGTAAGCCGGAGAGGGGAACAATGGCGGCGGGGCCTGGTGTCTCGATGCAGAGCGGAAGCCCCGCAGGAGAACTTTCAGTCCCGATTCAGCAAGCGGGGAGCCAACCTCATGGGGATCGGACCAAGACCGAGGAGGTCACAGGTGAGAATATCACCTGCGTATCACGTTTATTTCTCTATTTTTTTGTAAGCTAACCATGGCTAACGGCTAACTTAGCCGGCTATGTGACGCTAACCGGTGTTTGCTATGTAGTTTATTAAAATGTTTGGCGGGCGAGTTTAGGTTCATTTGGACAACCTAAATACACCATATGAATTAATATTGAAACAGAAAGCTGGTGGTTGGAGACAGGGTTTTGTTTCAGTGCAGAAGCAGCTGGCTCTGTGTAGTGAGCTAGCAGCTAACGTTAGCACCTGGCTAACGTCAACTTTGTAGAATCGGCACCGCTCAGTTTGGGCACTACAAACATGTCTCCTAAAGTTATATTTTGGCACCGCTTAAGATGACCTTATTTTGAGCTGCTGGCGAACTAAACCAACTCGCTTAACTAACTAATTAAACTAACTAGCTGTTGTACTGCAATAGCTATCTCTTTCTGACAGGTTATGATGTCAAAACATCAGCCTGCAATTGACCAGACATGGGGAGATGACTTCTGATCTGGGGGGATGTCATGTGACTAACTTGCTTGCTCAACCTTTTCTGCTTTTATTGTCTCTCTTTATTTCTACACTTCCCCGAAAAATACCAAATAGATTGGTACCAATTACAGAAAGGGGTCATTTGGTTCACTTTAAATTTGTTCTAATATTCAAGGTAGCACAGCCTTGGTACTTTGATTTGAAGTGTAGTAGATGAGGCAAACAAGCAAAATGGAAATAATCTACAAAACATACCAAATAAAATATTATAGGTTGTCTATGTAGTTCAAGGTTTTTTCCTGTAATTAATTTTAAACTATGTTGTTATGTCCAAGGAGCTAATAGTAAAGCAGGGACTTTGCCACCTTTATTTACTTAGAGACATGACAGCCTTATTGACACCCCCATCAATCCGAATTAACCTAAGAACGTTAAAAAGTCATTAATGTTGACTGTATGATTTATGGATTTCTTACAGGAAATTTGTATGTTTTTCTTGTCCTTTACTCTGTAGCAAGTAGTAAACTACTCTGATTTATTGTGGTCCATATCTACCCTTCATTTACATCCCTTTGGAAAACTGCTTCCACATGTTATGCACATGTCCCAAGCATGTTGGTTATTTATATTTTCTTTTTATCTCTGTTTTAAGGGGGTTATATTGATGAAGAAAGAATTTCACCTTGTCACAGTCCTGTTGTTACAGCTTAATTAGACCTTCTGTAGAGATAATCAGCAGATGTGTGAAATTGGTGGGCATCAAATACAAAGACTAATCGTTGTTATTGATGTGGTGTTGAAGTTGTCATTGTAAGAAATGGAATCAGTGTAGTGGTGAGGTGAGGCTATCATTATTTTAAACAAAGACATTGAATGCATGCTAATGGAACTTTTGTTTTGTTAACAAGTGTGTATTGGCTCTTTTTCAGAAGCGGAAAAGCAGAGTCGCATGGCTGTTCTGCTCGAGCGGCTTCATGCCAAACACAATGCTTCACGGCCCTGGCAGGAGACCTGCAAAGTTGTGCGACAGGCCATGGTGAGACAGAGTAATATGTTTAATTCTCAAATCAGCATTTACGGTCTTGGATAGGGGTGTTACTTTGACAATTCCCCTTAGGGTCTTGAACTTGCAGAATAAGTTGGGGGGTTTTTTTTTCTTTGTGATAGAAGCCCCCATGATGCTCTTGTCAAACCTAAACTGAAATCAACAAAACAACTGGAAAGCTAGGAAAAACAAATCTTTTGCAAAAACAGCCAACTAATGGGCACCTGCTTCTTGAATTTTGTCATCAAAAAGGGGTAAGAATCAAACAAAGATACTCCTCCAAACATTTGAAGGAGCCATTGTCTCACATGTAAAGAGCTAAAAGTATGGTATCTATGTATGATGGAATGCGCCATTAAATTTAATGGACCTATGTAAGCTGTAGGTTTCAATGGGGATCATGGCATCAGGTCTTACTCAAGCAAACAAAGCCGGTGTCATAATGAGGGGAAGACTTTCCCTGCACTAAATGAGTAATAGAACAAGTGATTTTTTTTTAAGTCCCCTGCCATGAGCACAAATATAATACGTATTGTAATGGGTATTGCAGGAAGTGCCAAGTAGGGAGCCAGAGGATCCCTTGTCAGATCATTTTTGTACTCACAAGAGAGACTCACTACCAACAAATTTAATATACATCATCAACAATTATTCACTGCAGTACTCAAACGAGTTTTTATTAGAACAACTTTTTAATAGCGACATTTAAATGTCTGACCTATCGTGCTGAGTAAGCCAGTATAAAAAAAAAATCCTGAATAATAAATCTTGTTGATCCAGCACTTTGTAGTTTTTCATAACTCCTCCCCCATTTCTGTGTTTGTCGTCACACTGCCTCCTAGGAGAAACGTGGTACAATGCATGCAGCAGGTCACCAGCTCCTGCTCACTTGTCTGGAGACCCTGCAGAGAGCGCTAAAAGGTGAGACTGTCAACTCAAAGGACAGAGACACAAGGGAGAGCCAGGCAGCATTTTTAGATTCCTGTTACCATCAAATGATAGGGGACATAACTAAATTTAGACTGAAATTACTATTAATGTGAAGGTAATTTCAACAGTCTAGAATGTAGACATGCTGTCTGCAGTCAGTTTTATGACATGATTACATTGTTATTCTCTGCTTTCTTTTTTAGTCTCAACTCTGCCCTCCATGACAGATCGACTAGAATCCATTGCACGACAGAATATGTGAGTTCTTTCCCTTTTGCTCATGTTTTCTCATTACTTAAACCAGGTCTAGGTCTGATTTAGAAAGAAATCATAAGTACAGGGTATTGAGATTGGAAAGTGCTGATTAGATTTTTTTTTACATTTCAGATGAGAGTGAGATCGCTTAATGTATAAGTGGGTTACCCACAAAACCATTCAGAATTATATGAACTGTAATGGCTTCAATTAGCATGGATAATTACTTTCTTGACTGATGCACTAAAGTAGTTATTAAACTGACTAAGGGTGAAACAGGTGAGCGTGTGCTCCCACAGACACAGGTAAAATTAAAGCTTTCTCCATGTCTCATTTGTGTGTTTTATTTTTGCAGGCTGGGCTCCCACCTCAGCCCAACAGGGACAGAGTGCTACATCACATCGGATATGTTTTATGTGGAAGTACAGCTGGACACCAGTGGCCAGCTAGTGGATGTTAAAGTGGCTCATCAGGGAGAAAACCCCACGGTCAGTTCACTCTAAATCTGAGTCAAATACTGCAATTGTTGACTGTGAACTTACCACATTTTTAAAAAATTTCTTGATGACAAACTGACTGTTTTTCATTCCTCCAATTTATTATTGTTCATGCTCCTTGAGTAACAACATTGTGTTTGTGAACTGTGCCATTCTTTTTTTGATTGGTTGGTTACAGAGTTGTCCTGAGCTGATTCAACATCTAAGGTGGGTGGAAAGGACACACATTGATTTACACTCATTGAATTGCTGACTTGTGTTTTATAGAATAATGCAGGCGCCTGTGAAAAATACTTTCCTAAATCTGCTGGTTTTCATATCAGGGAGAAGAACTTTGAAGAGTTTTCGGAACATCTTAAAGGATTGGTTGACCTGTATAAGCTCCCTGGAGACAAGTAAGTATAGGCTATAAGGATTTTCAGTTGAAGCCAGGCTGTCACAATGTTGAATAATTTTTTTTCCCCAAAAATGGGAGATAGAC
This sequence comes from Remorina albescens, assembly GCA_034769265.1. Taxonomy (NCBI): domain Eukaryota; kingdom Metazoa; phylum Chordata; class Actinopteri; order Carangiformes; family Echeneidae; genus Remorina; species Remorina albescens. Next base: position 7,326,228 of record CM068480.1, read on the forward strand.
TTAATGTTACACCAGATTAATGTGAGCACAGATGCCACGTATTTTTTTACAATTATTGTTTTGTGTCAGCTATATTTGATCACCTTTCTTTGCTGCTGTGTTCCAGCAAGCTGAAAACTAAGATGTATATAGCACTGCAGTCCTTGGAGCTTGATCTCACTAAAATGATGCACATGTTTAGGTAAGTTCCCCAAATCTTTTTGTTACCTTACACATCAGCCTTTTTTGTGGAATGTGATTTTAAGATAAGAGTACATTTTGCAACTTTTATTGGTACAGTTACTTGTATATAAGCTAGGGGTGTGCCAAAAAAATTGATTCATATAAGAGTCGCAATTATCATTTATAATGATTCAAAATCGATTTAAAATGTCCCAAAATCGATAAAGAAAAATAAAACAAATCCGCAGGCTGTTTGCCTCCATTTTGTATGTGGGACATCCTGACGTCACCACGGAGCCGGTTCTGGAACATACACATGTGCGGTAAGCTCCAAAACATGGAGGAAACTACAGTAATGGAGGAAAGAGAGATTCAACCGGCCCCGTCCTCGTTGAAAGCAAAGATTTGAACTAATTTTGGTTTTTACCTGGAGCCCTGTAAAATCTGTTTTATTTTTTCCCAAATTTTGCTTAAATTCAGTTTTTAGCATTTTACACAAATTTAACCCTGAGACAATGTTTTAAGTAATGAAATATGGACAATTTCTTCAGTTATAACTGAAAACTTTAATGCTTCCACACATTTAAGCAAAAACATAACAATAAAACTATGAAATATACGTCCCACAACTTTGGTGGAAATATCAAATCCACTGTAAACTTTTTAATTTCTTCTATCCCCATGCTCTTTGGTTTTCCACCGATTGCTGACATCTCCATTGAAGACTTCCATTGAAGTCAACCTCTTTGTGTTGAGCTCAGTGAGTGACTCTCGTTTGACTTAGCACTTAGCACTCAGACGGCCGCTTCACCGGTGGGGGGCGTGCATTATTAGTGAGCCCCTTGGAGAATTTTACCAGGAATTGAACCGCGTCCTTCTTATTGCGGGGTGACAGCGTTAACCACTACGCCACCGTGCTGCTCAGGTCACCACGTACATTTACATCAAGTCACCAATTAACCTAGACATGTTTAGGTGCCCCCACCGGGAATCGAACGGCGCCCACTACGCTCAAGTCACCACATTCATTCATTCATTTATTTATTTATTCATTCATGGGTAGGGGGCCGTGCATTGCTAGTGACCCCCGCAGAGCATTTTCGTTCCTCCGATACGTTCCTTTTTAAAAACAAAAAAACTTTTATGTAAAATGTTGGCCAGTTCTGTTATTCAGTGTATATAATGAATTCTGTTTTTAATGTCTAAATCCGTGATTCCGTGAGTGTGGATTTTATAGGGCCCTATTTACCGAATGCCCAGGAAGACCGAGCTTGACATGAGCTTCACAGTGTGCAAGGTTTGCAAAATGAGGAATAAGCACTTCGGGAACCCATGTTTAAGTGCACTATTTTTTTTATTTTATTTTATTTTTTTTCATAAAAAGACACTTTTATTTTTGTTACTTAAGCAATATGTGATATTGCTTTTATGCAACAGTTGCAACAATTCCATCTAAGCATGGATAAATGTTTAAAACCTAATAAATGTGAAAAGGACACTTTAATGTCTCCATTTGTCATTCTGTCTTGCAAAGCAGACTGGAGTAGATCATGAGGATCCTTTGCAAACGTATAGATTGAAGCAGAAATCATTATGAATCAAAACGTTTTGAATCAAAAATCAGTTTTCAATCGAATCGTAGCCCCAAAAATCGGAATCAAATCGAATCATGAGATAGTAAAAGATTCCCACCCCTAATATAAGCATATGTAATATCCTTGCTAGGGGTTTGACCGGGTGTATGGAAATCTTAGAGCAGGTATTGGTAGTATCCTTTGACTATTTAAGCTGCTATGGGATCATTTTTAGAGGTATGCAGGTAAGGGGAATCTAATCAGAATATTGAAGGTAATTGCAGGAAAGTTAGCAAGTTGGAGTGGTTAATTTTGCAGCATTTCGTGTTTGATGTGTGTTTTCTAGGTTGGCAACCAATGCAAATACAGTTGAGACAATTCTTCATGGCAGTGTGGGTTTGCTGACAGCCAGGAGTGGTGGGCACCTTGTTTCTCTCCAGTGTTATGTGTCTCCGTATGACATATTTGAAGAGGGAACAGGCACACAATTCAACTTAACAGACAACAATGGTAAGTGCGTGGAGGACATGGATAACAAGTGTCCACAGGAGGGATGAGGAACTGGCCGCTAGCCATGTAATTTGATGTAGGATTTCAGTAATCTTTGTGTGACCCGTAGACCTTTTTTTGCAGTTCCACGCTCCCTCGGTGTTAGTGTCTCTGTGACAATTGAGGGAACTTCTGCCATCTATAAGCTTCCGATCGCTCCACTCATCACTGGATCCCACCCAGTGGACAACAAGGGGTAAGAGTGGAGCTCATTAATCATTTTGTGGTTATGATGGTGACCCGGTACAGAGCTGGTTGTTGGTTGAGAAGAGAGAGAAACACCTCATGATTTTATTTTTGTTGAATTTCAGGACGCCTTCCTTTTCCACTGTAACTAACTCCAACTGTGTCGACCTGCCAGCTTGTTTTTTCCTCAAGATGAACCGCCCCATGCCTTTCTCCCTGTCCTTTATTCAGAGGATGGGGAATGCTAGTTGTGAGTTAACCTCATGGAAACTGAAATCTCAATTCATAAATATGTCATTGAATGACTGTGATGTGGACTTCAATCTCTATTTTTTTCCCCAGCTATCCCAGTTTTTGAGACCTCGCCCAACCTCTCACCACTTTACCAGTTAATTGTGCAAAGCCAGCTCCAGCTATTGGAGGAGGGCAGTTCCACTCCACCACCATCACACAACATGCATTTCTATTCTGTGAGCAAACAAACACTTTATGGTTATTTGCTTTCTCACTCCAAATATTCTTACGTAGTCATCGTCTTTATTTGTTATCTTTACTCTTCCATAGGTTTTGCCTGATCAACAACACTGTTATTTTTTGAATGGTGATGCCCCAGTGCAAGATGGTCATTCTCTCCAGGGAGCACTGGTGTCTAAGATCCCCTTCCGCCATCCAGCACAAGTGCCACTCCTGTTGGATATCATCCGACATCAGGCAGCCTATAACACTTTAATTGGCAGCTGTGTAAAACGAATTTCCATTAAAGAAGGTGAGAAGCTGAATTTCAATTAACTGTATTTGGTCAATCAGCAATATGTATTAATTCTAACATGTTTGCTGTTTCCCCACAGATAGTGCAGGCCTGCTGCAGTTTGAAGTATGCCCTCTGACTGATTCCAGTTTCAGCGTGTCATTCCAGCATCCAGTCAATGAATCATTAGTCTGTGGTGAGCTCTTACTTTTACTAAATCTCATTAACCCACCATCAGTATTTACTGTTGTACCCTTTTAGTGATGTCACACTGTAACTATGGCTAATCAGTCCTTTTCCCACTTAACTCCTAGTGGTGATGGAGGTGATTGACTCCAGACAGGTATCCTGCAAGCTATATAAAGGTCTGTCAGATGCTCTGATCTGCACTGATGAATTTATCACCAAGGTGGTTCAGAGGTGAGCTTGTTTTTTCATTCTGATTGAATGAGAGCAAACATAATAGGTTTCAGTAGTAATGTATAAAATTGTCTCCTCTAGATGCATGTCCATCCCTGTTACCATGCGGGCCATTCGGAGGAAAGCAGAGACCATCCAGGCAGACACTCCAGCCCTCTCTCTAATTGCGCAGACAGTGGAGATCATGGTTAAAAATAACTTGCCACCCTCCGCTAGTCCTACCTACAACATGGCAGCAGGCGACGGAACCAACCCCATGGGACTGCCTGGACTCACAGGGGGAAACACACCTACAGGAGGACCCCCTGGGGGACCTAATTTTGCAGGTCCAATTACTTCCTTGTTTGGAATTTCACGAACAGACAGGCAAGCCCAAGGAGGAGAGTGCCTAAACCAAGGAGGGGTGGCTGGCCAGCAGCAGTTGCAGCAACAACATCAACAGCAACAGCAAGGTCAAGGCCATTCAGATGACTACAGCAAAGTCACCCAGAATCCCATACTGACAAGTCTTTTACAGATAACTGGAAGTGTGGGTTCTAGTCCCAGCTCCCAGAATGCACCACCTCCCCACCAAACTCCGCCGCCAACATCCTCCCCTGCCAGCAACACCAAGAATCATCCTATGTTGATGAACTTGTTGAAAGACAACCCTACCCAAGATTTTGCAACACTGTATGGTTCTAGTCCATTAGAGAGACAAAATTCTTCATCTGGCTCCCCACGGACAGAAGCCATGAGTGGAACCTGCCCTGGAAATAGCATAAAAGGGAAGAAGAAGCGCCCACGGACAACAGAAAAGGGTGGGGTGTTGCCTGGAACTGCTGCAGGTGGTGGTATAGGCATGAAATCTCAACAAGGATCTTCCATGCCACCACATCACCAGCATCATCCAGTCACACATGAAGATGATTTCCACCGTGAGCTCCTTTCTATGGATGTGGATGCTCAAAATTCTATCTTTGATGTTAACCTGACAGGTGATGGCTTAGACACTCCTCATAGTATCACCCCAGCACCCAGCCAATGTGGAACACCGCCCTCTGGTCCTGGCATGCCTTATTCCCAGTCTCATGTCCAGTCTCAACAACAGCAACCACCAGGTACCGTGCCGCCCCGAATGGTTCGCCTCTCCAGCTCTGATAGCATTGGACCTGATATCACAGAAATCTTGTCAGATTTGCCTGAGCAGACAGGCAAAGGCAGTGGTGGCAGCCACGGGCAACACCCAATGGGCAGTGGTGGGGAGGATGGAGGTCCTCTGGGTACTCCCATCCGTGACTCCTCCAGTTCAGGCCAAGGTAGCGCAGTGTTTGACTCAGCGGATATTTTCAATAGTAATAGCAATGAGAATCCTTTCACAGATGCTGCTGATCTTATTGCTGAAGCTGCTGCAACTGCTGCCACTCCCACCAGTGATTCCTCTTCCACCAACTTTTTCCCTGATGCAGCTGACTTCAACCCTGACCTTCTGACCTCAGGCCATGGCTTCTCCCAGAATTACTTTGATGATAGCTCACCAAGTGCCGATGCAGACATGGACCTGGTCAAGGGTTTTGGGGGAGGTAGTCAGCAAAATACCCCATCAGGGACCCCTCAAAATCCAACACCACATGGACAGAGCACCCCAGAGCCCTCACTAAAGGACCCTTTTGATATTGGAATGGTTTTTGGAGGCAACAGTGGTGGTGGTAAACCACTTTTGGGGCCAGCTCCCGATTTGGGAGACACACATGGTGGAGGGTCCCAGAGCCCCCTCATGATGGGCCTTGGAGCAGCTTGTGGTGACTTTAAAAGTGCAGAACCTAAAGTTAAACAGCAACAGGCACTCATGCGCCCAAAAGATGAGAATGGTGGTAGTGGAGGGACAAGTACTGGGATGGGATTGGGGAGCAGTTCAACAGAGAGCAAACAGGTCAAACGTAGCAGGACCCCATCAAGTGAAGGAAAGTCTAAGGATAAGCCTCCCAAACGCAAAAAGCTGGACCCTGATGGAAAGTCGCCGTCTCACAGCTCAGGTGGAAGACCATACACGCCTCCTAGTGGTGGCTCAGGCTCTGGTGGAAGTATAAGTGGAGGAGGCTCCAAGTCCCCTGGCAGTTCAGGACGTTCGCAAACTCCTCCTGGTGGTGCAACACCTCCGATTCCCAAAATCACAATTCAGATTCAAAAAGGGACCATAACTGGAGGGAAGACCTCTTCCCATGGTGCGTACACCTCCAGCAGCATAGCCACAAGTAGTACGGGAGGGACAGGAGGAACCAGCAGCAGCAAAAGCCATCATTCTCACTCATCTTCCTCAGGGAAGATAAAGTCCAAGGAAGGCTCCATGACACAAGGCAGCAGCTCCAAGCCAGGGAGTGCTGGAGTAGCGGGTGGAGGTGGACCATCCCAGTCCAAAGGCTCCTCCCAAGGAATGGGTGTGGGCAAACCAGGATCCTCCCCCATCACTAAACATGGGCTGTCTGGGCCTGGTGGAAGCGGAAGTGGAATAGGAAGTGGTAATAAGGGTAAACCTCAGGGTGGCAAGCCTTCTGGGTCTCTTATGAATCCCAACATTAAGCCAAACATCTCCCCCTCTCACTCCCGCTCCAGTAGCTCTGGTGACAAATTGTCTTCCCCTATGAAAATGCAGCAGTCCCAAGTTCCAGGAACACCTCCCTCTTCTAAAGCTAAATCACCAATGGGCTCAGGGGGTGGCAGTTCTGGGGGGTCCAAGTCTTCCTCTGGTGGAGGAATGAGCTCCCAGAAGCCAATGAGTGGAAGCTCTTCCTCTGGTTCCACATCTTCTTCATCATCATCTAATTCATCCTCTTCATCTGGCTCCATGACATTCTCAGGAGGATCCCAGTCTCAGTATGGGAGTGGTGGGGGTGGAGGGGGCGGAGGGGCAGGAGGTGGGAGTGGAGGCAGTAGTGGAGGCGGAGGAAGTGGTGGAGGTGGAGGAAGTGGGAGTGGTGGTGGAAACAGTGGAGGGGCAGGTCAGAACAATGCAAACAACCCAAACGCCAAAGGGAAGTCTCCAAGTAGAAACAAGAAACCCTCTCTTACGGCAGTCATAGACAAGCTGAAGAGTGTAGGTGGAGGAGGGGTGGGGGAGGATGGGTGTGAGGCAGGACCAACAGTAGGGGGAACTGGTTCTGGAGCTGCTCCTGGTGGTGGTACTGGGAATGCTCCCTCAAGTGTACCTTCAAACATGGGTCCTTCCAAGCATGCTTCATCCTCCCAAAGTGGGGACTATAAAAGGGAAAAGTCTGACAAAGAGGCAAAAGCTAAAGTGTCAGTTTCTGGAGGGAACAGTGGGGACAAGAAGTTGATGGACCCAAAAACAGGAGGGGTAGGCACAACTGGTCTGGCAAAAATTATTATTAGCAAGCCTGATGGTGGCTCACCAAGCATCAAGGCCAAAGTGACCCTTCAGAAAGCAGGAGAGGGATCCAGTGACTCCATGCGCCCCCAAATTTCTAGTCTCAAAGCGTCCCCCCTTTTCAGTGGCTCTACTCCAAAGCATGACCGCTCCTCCCCGAGCCACAGCCGCTCACCAGGATACACCCCACTCAACCACGACAGTGAGAGTGAGTCAGGCAGTAGCTCAGTGGCCGAGAAGTCCCACCAGAACAGCCCCAGCTCAGACGACGACCAGACCATGCGCCCGCTTCCGCCCCAGGACTACATGAGCTCCATCCCCCTCAGCTCAGGGGAGAAGCACAAGAAACACAAGAAAGAGAAAAAGAAGCAGAAAGAGAGGGAACGGGAGCGAGACAGAGACAGAGAACGAGACCGAGACAAAGAAAAAAAGAAGTCATCATTGTCCATGGGGCCGTCCTCGCATCCAATAAAAACAGACAGTTGGTCTCGGTCACCCATCTCAGCCTCAGATTCATCTTTGTCTCTGCTGGGATCAGAGCGTCCGTCCCGGCCCAGCCCAATGTATATGAGAAATGAGGATGATGACCTCATGGACTCAGCCCTCACTGGCAACCTTTAACTTTAACTCCGAAGTTCTTTATCTTGCTCTTTTGTTCTTACACTTTTAACAAGCATTTTACATACAAACTTCTATTTATTTAACGCAAGCCACAGATTGAAACTCAAGAATATTTTGGCTCTGAATGATCATTGTCCTGTTAAAACTGTATTTTACTGTTAGGTTATACTGTTTGAGTGTCAGTGTATAATTTTGCGACACTAATACAAATCCATCTCAGAATACAAACTTTCATAAGTTTCATTAAGGAAATGGCTTTAAACAGTATATTTTTGGATTATTATGGATATTATTGATTATTTTTGATTTTCCTTGACATCAAAATATCAAATTTTTACTATTCATTTATTTCAACTGTCACTGTTCAGTCATGATTGTTCATAGAGGAATGCCACTTATGCTTTGTGTTGTCAGAATGACTATCTGTTCAAAAAAAAAACATTTTTAGATTTTGATACATTTTTAAATGTTGATGTGTAAATTAGTGTAGGTAAATAACGCCACAGATTGTGACAAAAGTGGGGGACACATGTAGGTAATTTTTTTTAAATGTTGAAGTTTTGGAAGGTTGAAATAAACATTTCACTTCTGCATGTGGTTCATTGTTACATTTCTGTTTTAGCAGATTAGACTTCATGATTCATTGGGCAGGTAAGATGAGGAATCGGTGTGAAGGATTTCATCTCTATAATGGATCTCAATATACTCAAAAAAGGTAATTATTTTACAGTTTTTTCATTTTATTTGTACAACTTGCATGAATAAGTTGAGGTTTGAGGTGTTTCACTCCGTCTGCCAGTAGCTCGGCTCCAAATTGACACTAGATGGCAGCAGTGCATCAGCCTACTCTATCACTGTAATGCCCTACAGTCCCAGTGATTCTGCTTGGAAGTTAAATGATGTTGATGCAACTAGAGCATGAGAAAGCAAAAAGGCAAAGGCCCAAAAAGCAAATTGCTAAGGAAGGTTATGAGAAATGGCATCAACGATAAAATAAATTATAAATTAATATTTAATAAACAATTGAAACCGCTCAATATAGCATCCACACCAAGATAAAAACATGGCTTGTCTTATTGTAAAGTACAAAAACAAAATGTGAAAAATTTAAGGTTGAATGCAGCTAGTGGCATTTATGTACTCTTAAAGAGCCACTTTGATACCTTTAGTCGTCAAAGCTACGCAAGACAGGATGAAATAAAAATGTAAAACAAAGAAAAAGTATCTAGAGTAATGTCTTACTATTCGAAAGGCACAGGGAGTAGGCAGGGCAACTAATGTAAACATGTTTTATATGGTGACGTTATATATTGAAATGTTATTTGGTTTTGTGGAACCTCATCTACGCACAGAAAAGCACAGGCTCAGAAGTTTGTATTAAATGAGTCGGGTTGAAATCAAAAACAGGTATTCCTCTGTAGACAAAAAAAGAAACACACAATTGGTGGTCACCTCTGGTGGCCTTTATTTCCAAACTCAGAACACTTGAAAACAAATGTTGCTGCTGGATGACCAGCCAGCTGATCTTCTGACCCATTGCCTCACTTTTGCTGGTGCCGTGGCAGTATTTTTTTCCCCCTTTAAGCCTTTGATAAACTGCTTATGAATGAGGTCTCCTAATGATTAAGCAAAAATCTATTATGGACTCCAGTGTGCAGAAGAAACGTGACACTCAGCTGAACGTGTTATCATCAACCATATGCACTCGGTGGGTAGTTCAGGGTGACTGCCTTGTGCTTGGTTCACCAACCATTTGTACAATATGCACTAACTCCCCAGTGGAAAAGTGTCATTCATCTAAATACGACAACACTGCAGGACGTCGTCACTGCTGCCGCTGGGCTGTAGTTCAGTTTTAACCTCAAGTCTCACTCCTTTTTATTCTCGTTATTTGGTTCTGGATTTTGGGACGAATGCTTTGTAAAAAAAAATATTGTTAATGAAGAAAAATGGGCAAATTTGTCTATGAAAGGAGACAGTTCTTAGACAATCTGGAAAAAGTATCAAGGTTGTAAAACAACTTTTAATTAGTTTTTTTGAATCTCAAAAAATTTATGTAAATGTGAAATTATATTACAAACTTATAGTAGTATTCACAGTAAATCTAAGTTTCAATCTGAGTTCATTTGATTGAGTTTTATTATATGAAAATGATAACAGCAGATATGTATTTAAGAGGCCCCCTATCATTAAAAAAGTCTTTCTGTTTTTCTTTTTAAGGACGACACGTCTGCTTTAACTGACTCCCTTTTCTTAAAGTCTTATACTGACTGCTCACAGTTTTCTTTGTCTCTTCCACACAAGGGCACGCTCAGATAAAACAGAGCACTTCATTACAGTCAGTGGGATCTTTTCTGCCAGGCCTTTGCAACCAATTTGTCAAATGGAAAATAAAAGGAAAGCCTGGGACTGCAAGCTCCTCTGCTCGTATCTCTCCCTTCTGCAGCTACTTGACTCTCTGTTCCCTGTCAAGCTTTTCAAACTGCTGAGCTGTGCTCTTCTTCAGCACAGCTAATTTCTGTATTGTCAACCCTGCCACTCAAACTTTCTCCCTAGCTCTACACCCTGTCACACTGCTTGGAGTATATCCATGTTTTTTTGCCATCCTCTCATCCTCTGTGCACTCATTCATCATTTGTCAAGCATAAGCCAAAAACAGAATGGTTCTGTTTTGTTACTGAGCTGTTACAGATTTGGTCAGCTGACATAAATGCAGATTTTTTTCAGAAAGTTTAATGATATCCTAAATTTGAAGCCTCATTGTGGTCACTTTCTCACATATGCTCCAGACAAAAATAATTTCAAGCCTCAAACTGACAAATTTCATTCCTTACCATGTTAAACATCTTCATTTCTTTGTTAACTATCAACTAATTACTGCTTTTGAAATCAGCTTCAGTGTATCATTGACCAGGTGGCAGCACGGCTTTATGATTCATTTGGTTGGTCTGAAATGTCTCCACTATCACATGGACTGCCATAAAAGCCATTCACGGTCCCCAAACGATGAATCTTAATGACTATGGTGACATTTCATCAACTGCTACCACATATTTCATCATTCATTGCTGTAGAATTTACTACAGGAGACCCACCAGTGCATCTTGTACCATCATAAGTTCATAATGTCATATTTCAGATCAGTTGTAACAGATCTATTCAAATCCTTCACTTCGATATATAGAGTAAAATCCTACTTAGGTAAAAGTACATAGAATTATTGGCAGCAAACTGTATTTAAAGGATTTAGAGTACTGGCTCAGTCTGATGTTATTATGTGCTGCTGGAGATGGAGCTATTTAGGTCACAAGATAAGATTTTTAGTTAAAATATTATTTAGTGAAATGTTTGAAGAAATCAGTATATGATGGAGCTGTCCACAGTTTAAGGGTTTAACCACTGGTTAATTTTTTAAGAATGTGTTCTATTACAAAACTACAACTGATAAGCTGTTTGTTAGTTGAATAGAAAGCACAATATTTCCTCACATAACACTTTCAGCCATTAAGAAATTATGGCCAAATTTGGCACAGATAGTCACATTTCTTTTTCATTATGACTCTGGATAAACAGGGATGTAATCTGAAACTAGTTTGAGTGGCATTAAAATCATCAGTTGTATCTTGCTGCCCATCTCTTGTAAAATCTACTTTCATGTGCAGCTGATTCTCTTGAATCCTAATTTGAAGTCAGCTTTGTGGATTCAATTCAACTACTTACTGCATAATTATTCTGCTTCTTTTCATCTAACTGCCAGTTCCCACCTCTTCTTCTCTCAGTTGCCATCTTGTGGTTTCTTTTCTTTCACTATCTCAGTTCCATCCTTGTCCGCCTCGCCCTCCATTGGCAGCTCCTGTTTTCCCCACAGGTTAGTTTTGAACTCTTTTCTGCCTTCATTGATGGAGCACTGAAGGACCAAGTTGGTTATAATCACATGCAGCCATGCTCATCTGTTTCACTAGCTAGTGTGTGTTACAGTTTCATTACTTTTCTAATCATTAATTTATTGGGATGTCAAGATTTATTACATATCAGACATGGAATATACAAAAGGCAGAGAGTTGAGGTCAGCAAATTGCTGTCTCCCATTTGGTGCATAAAGAAGGGCGGCAGTTCATAAGTGTTGATGAGCTGTATAGCTTGGATATAACCTCCCAGCTTATCCTGCAGATAAGCAAGCAAGAGGTTGGGGACAGTCATTTGCCAGTTAGTTAAGCTTTATAGCTGCTCACAGTCAGCATTTGGAGACAAAGGAGGGAGGGGGAGCAGAGAAGAGGGGTGAAAAGAAGAGGAAGTAAAAATAAAGGCATAGGAAGGAGGGAGGAGAAGCAATTGCAGATGTATTTTCAGCGTGAGAGTGCTGCATCCTTAGGTAAGGATATTATTATGGTGGGAGAGCCACAGATATACTCCAGTTTATGCTCTCTGGATTACAGCAGGAGCTACGGCACAAAGGAGCATTTCATCCTGCTTCACTGGTTGCTCTCTGGACAAGAGGGGGTTTCAATTGAAAATATATCAAGAGATGAATTTTCTTGGTTTCACTTAACGAACACAGAAATGCAGCAGTGTCACCATGCAAGTAATTTGTATTTTTAATTAATCCAATAAGTTTCATCAACAGTTTACATTTTAATTTTCACTCTTAACATAGCAAAAAGCAGAATCATTTTTCCTTCATGACCTCAGTTTCTGTGTGAAAACAGTTTATGGTCTTTTTCAAAATGCTGCACGGCAAAAGGCAAATTTCTCTAGCTGTATCAAACTTTAAAGTTATCCAGAGCCAAACTGAAGTGCACGGGTGCAAAATTGAAATATGTGAGAAACGGCAGCAAAACTGAAGTAAGCCAAAGTTTGTCCAAGTCCACGACTAAGGTTCGTGATCACGACACCTTCACAAATTCAAATGTGAAAAAATGTACCTTGCGATAAAACTTCTTATCATCTGAGCTTTTTGAAATCCAAAACGTTGCAAGAGTTTTGAGTTTTATATAAAAGATGTTGCCCACATGTCTGACATGAGTTGATGCTCACATGCATGTCCATGCTCTGGAGGAGTATGGTGCTTCCGGGCATGTCTGAGGCAAAAATGACTGTAGGTAGTTAAATGGCTGTAGTATTTGTGCCCCCCACCTCCGTTCTGTCAGTAGCCGTTTCTAGGTATAATGGTACATCCATAAGGCAAATCTGTAGCACTTCTTAAAAAGAAATGGGATGCAATTGTCCTTATAATCTCTTTGGGACTGGGTTGTGAGTCAAAGAATGGAGGTGCCAAACCCGTTTGGCATGTTGAACAAAAACTCCAATGTCATTCTGGCCTCTTGCCCATCCTGCCCGGCCGTCCCTCTCTTTCTCCATCTCCCTCTCTCTCTCTCACTGCTGCTGATTACTCATCTTTTTCCAGTGACTCTGAAAAAATCATCACGATAAAAACAACTCATTCAGACACCCATTGGGCAGTATTGTGAAGCTGCTGCTCCATTCTGGGTCTATGAAGACTTTCTTTTTCTTTCTGGGATGATATGTCCCAAGATTCTTACATATTACTTTTTTAATTTTGATATATCGGTCTAAGTGTAGCATCTTAAATTATAGTGTGGTTCTTCTTCTTTAAGGACGCGTTAATACCCCTGAATCCCACATTAACTTCTGTAAATTGCCTGCACCCTGTGTTAGGTATATTAACTCTGGATTATTGTACAAAGTGTTATAGGCTACTAACTGTTGTCTAGAGTTTGTCTTGCCTTGTGTTTTCAGGTTTGTTGTCCTTATGAATTTTAAGTCTTGTGTAGATCATTTTGAATTGCTTTGTCCTTGTTGTCTTGCAAACAGAGTATAAAAAAGTACATTTATATTTCTGCTATAAATCTATAATCTATAAATGTTCCTAACCTCTTCATATTGTCCACTTAGTTTGCTCTTGTGTCATCCCAAATGACAGAGAGCGGTTTGGATTGTAGATGAGGTGAATGTCCACTCGAATATGCCCTTGTTTAATATGAAGAGGTGTCCTTTTGCCGGTGTGTGCTCACAAATATAGACAATTTCCTCTCATTAATGCATGTATTCTGAAACCTTGACCCTAAAATGGTTTCCAAATCCACAATATGTGTACTCGTTGGGATATAGCACTCTTAGCTCATGTCGTTGACAAACAGCCATATGTTGAGGCACATGCTTGCCGTCAGACGCTGACTGTCTGTGAATGCAGCACTTGGCACTGCAGATCTGCCTCTGGAGCTAAATTCACCTTTGTTAGGCAAATAGTTTTGACCCTGTAACTGCCACTGAATCTGGTTTTCTGTCTCTTTGTATCAAAACCAGCAACAACTTAACTTGGATTAGTAAAATAATAAAAATAAATCTCGCTCTGAAGTGTAGTGTTACAATGATATAATGGAAACAAAAGTGGAAAAAGCACAAATGCTCCAGAAGTGTACTTTGTTTCTGCAGTTAGCAGGCATTAGCATCAGCACAAGCGTTTCCACAAATTTCTGGGTTGCTATGAAATTTGGAGAAAGCATTACTTTCCTTTCTTAAAACCATCAAGTCCTCGGTTAACAATATATCACAAAATCAAAAAAACATTCTCCTAAATTCAAGCTTTGGTTTGTGTTCAGCCAATTACCCAAAATGGCAGCCATGTTAGTATGCTCACATTAGCATTTAGTTCAAAGCACCATTGAGGCCTCACAGCTAGCGTGGATTCAGACTTCTCTTCTGCTGAGTCTCTGGAGTGTTTCGTCGTAAACAAGATGAAACTGAAGTCACTGATTCTTCTGTCACAGTAACCTAAACCAAATGGCCGATTTATATACTCAGCGTATATAAATTATAAATACTTCACTACGTATAAAGGAAGTGTGTTAATCTCAGCGCTATTACACTGTAAACCTTGTTTTTTTTGGATAAACGCTGCATGTTTATCTGTCGTGGACTGCTCACTGAGCATGTAATGATGTTATCGAGTGCGAGAGGCAGCAAGAATTATTTCCATATAATTAAGTTTTGTTCAGACAATTTAATTTCATGATGTTATTAAGTTAAAATCATTTTATTTTCTTCTAACTGGGTTAACGTCCAGGGCAGTTGGCTCCTCCTGACTCACTGTTTTCTTCTTTATTGGAACATTTATTTATGATTTATCTCTGAGCAGTGTCTTTAACGCTTTCTTCTTCTCTGTATGTTCAGAGTATCTTGTGGCATTTTGTTTAGATATCATAGATATAACTCTCTTTGCTCTATCTTTCCTGTTTCTCTCTTAATTTTTCTGACACTCGGAAAATGCAGTTCTTTCTGTGATAATTCAAAACTTGATAAATTTCCAAACAATTCACAGTTAACGTGTTAGAAAGGATCCAACATCAGCTGTACTATGGGGAGTCAGTTTTCACATTATCGTTGGATTCTGACAAACTGTAATGTTTTTTTCCTCGTCATGAAAAAACAGGAACTACACTTGAGCATTTGAATAATAAAAAAAAAAAGTATGTCCACCTCACACACACACACACACACACACACACAGAACAAATCCATGCAAACAAGAAGTGGGCCATGTATTCCACACGGAGCATGCTTATGGTGAAAAACTCTTCAAAGTGATAAATAAAAAACAAGCTGCACACGTTTGCTTGTTACATCATGAAAGAGATTTGTCTCCTATCAGGAATTAGTGGGTTAACATTTGACCCAGATACAACACGCATCATAGATGTTCATTACATCAAATAATTTAAATTCAGCTTTGTCATTTAAATACAAAAGGATATAGTGATAGATAATGCGCTTTTGTCACTTTGTGGGCTACAGCTTCAAGCAAGGCTGAGTGACTTGCAGCTTTGCAGGATGACGTTTAGTTCTTTCAACAACAAAAACATGCATCCTGTCCTATATTTTCTCATCCCTGTGTATCCAAATTTGTACATTTTCTTAACACGTATTGCACCTGGCAACTTCCAAAATCTAAATACTGTTATTTTTGTTACTGTCAGAGCAAAAGCAGTTTAACGAATGTTGAACAAACTGCTTTATTAAAACACGAGCGCTAATGTAGCCTCCAGCTGCAACGCCAAAACAGAGCTAATGATCATTACATTTGAAGAGCTTCTGGAGTAATGAAGGGCAAAGTAGTTGTATAAGTCTACGTTATGAACAGTAGCAATCCCCAAGCCCTGTAAAAACCTTATTTCCAAAGTTACTACCTATAAATTTACCACTACATCATATTTATGTCTTTTTTTTGTTCAGATACTTTCCTTTTGAGACCAATACAATATGTGACTTGCCAAAGTCAGCAGCTGACTGATGCGTCTATGTCAACTTTGATGTGACCCAGATGACTTCTGTGGCTAAATTTAGTTTAATAAAATCTGTTGGCCCCATGGAGGGCAGAACCCTAAGCCTTGGGAGAGATGTGTACATATTTAATTTACTTTCCTGCACTTCCTTTTGAAGTTGGGAATATGATGACAGAGAGATAAAATCTGCATTATCAAGGTCACTCGCACTCTCCAGTATAGTATTGAAATCAAAGTTTTGGGGGGGTTTTCGGTGCAGTGTTAATGCATTTATTTTGTGCTGCAGAGTTAAAAACTACTTTGAAAAAAAATGCATTCATACTTTGGACACTCCTTATATAAAATGCAATACAAATCTCTCATGCAGCCAACATCTTCTTATGTTCTGTTAACAATCTTTAGACAGTCACTGTAACTAATTCTTCCTCGATTACCACTGTTGGGAAGGATCTATATTGAAATGTGGCCAAACAGCACCACATGGGAGGCTCTCAGCTTCCAGGCAAACCACAACACAAACAGAACCAAGCTTCTCAAAGTAAAAACAAAACTCTCTGGCCACCCTGCACTGAGAAAGTGCTGATGTCAGCTGCCTCACTGGACTTCCTGCTGCTCTCCCAATAAGATGGGAAAACAGAATTGGCATGGAGGAGAGGCACTGTGTGGAGTGATGGATTTAAAAATGGAAGAGGAGAAGGGGAGAAGATGGAGGGAGGGGAGGGGGCACAGAGAGAAAAGGAATATGCTAATCTGAGTATATGGGGAGATTAAATAGAGTGATATCAGGTCATGTGCCTTCCAGAGACAGGACCTAATCCACTGCTCTTCCTCCTGGCAGCTCCACTTCACACACACACACACACACAAGACTGCAGGGTCCTACACTTTAGGTTGTGTGCAATGACTTGTGTAATGTGTATGGCAGATCGGGAAATGTAGAAAGACATCTTGAGCTGCAGGGCAAAGAAAAAGTAAAAGAAAAAAGAGTAAAATATTTAGGTTTTTGAAAAAAAACAAACCCATGTTGTCTCACATGTATGTTTTACTTTTTTGTTAATGAGCCTTTTGTAACCAAGGTGAAAATATTTGTATTGAGAAATGCAATTTTCTGT
Organism: Remorina albescens; assembly: GCA_034769265.1. Lineage (NCBI taxonomy): Eukaryota > Metazoa > Chordata > Actinopteri > Carangiformes > Echeneidae > Remorina > Remorina albescens. Next base: position 7,343,264 of record CM068480.1, read on the forward strand.
CCTGTTTTTAAAAGTATGTTACACACAGTTAAACACCAAACATACACTATGTCTGTGTCTGTGTGTCTAAAGAGACAGAGACAAACTGAGTGGCTGGATGAAAGGCAGTGTATTGTAAGTAGAGCAAAAAAAGGTCCCTTGAGCTGTTAATAAAAGATGATCCTGCAAAATGGATACCAACTACAGCTCCATTACATTAGAGAAAAGGATATCACTATTTTTCTCTGTTACTTGTACTTAATGTGCTTTGTTATGAAAGACTGGCGCTGTTTTCTGATGTCCGGTAGTGGCCAACCATTATGAAATGCACATAAATAAATTCATAAATTCATAAAACACCACGAGGACGTTCAGTTGAATAAAAATAAAAGTTTCAGTGTTTTTTACAATGATGGATGAAAAATGAATGCAAAACAGAGCTGAGACATGGAAAAAAAACATACATGGATATAACTGTATGTATAATGAGTGTCATTTTGGAGATACTCTACATGCAACAGAGTAACACAAGGAGTAAGAGCACACAGTCACTTCACTTAGTTAATTTTAAAGCTCTTTGTCTGGCGCACACACACAGTTACACTGAGAAGCGAGTGAGAAATCCTTTTTAGCTTTTTCATGCATTGATGATAATAATAATAAAATTGCCTTTAATTTGCATAATTACCAGCTGCACCACAACACCACTCAATATTTGCTCCAGTCATGGAGAACAGCAGGGGCTTTCAATGCAGTGTCAAGCTGCTCAAGGCCAGCCATGGTTGAGTCAGATAAATGGCACTAAAAAAACTGTGAGATCTGACGTAAATACCTGCTGTGCATCTGATAGATAAATACAGATAAAGAAACTTTTTAAAACGTATAAACAGCATCATGTAGTAAACTTCACTTATTTACTTGGGTGAGAAGCTGCAATCATTAGAAGTCAGTGCGATTCCTTTGTTCTCAGTTGTTTCCGTGCTCAGCCCAGTGTGGAGGAATACACTTCATATTGTAGACAAACTGTTAACGCAACAAGCAAAAATCAGCTTTGCTCGATAAGCCGGTTTCTATCACTAAAAATAGACATAATTGGCTGAGTATGAAAATGTGCAATTTTTACATGCAATGAAGGCTGATAATTAATGACACACACACACACACACACACACAATCACTCACACTCACACACACTTTGAGGCAGGCAAGCAGAAAGGAGCTGTCCGCGGTGCTGAATCAGCCACCCCAGCTTGGCTCTCTCTGGACTGTTGCATCTGTCTAATCACCTCTAGCCCTCAGATATTGTGCTGTATGGCTTTAATCAGCATTTATGTCAGTTGCACCAGAATCAGAATGGACATTAAAATGAGCTCTAAAGGCTAATAATTATTTAGCATTATTCTAGATTTATTCTTAGTCTGTGCATTATCTATCCAGGTTTACGTGGAACTTACCTCAGGTTAGCAGATAACCTATTTCAGGATGTGATTTTTGTTTTCTGTCTTTCCAAAGAAAGGATCTGGATAATGGTCACTTATTGTACTTAAGTGACCATTTAACTGATTTGTTTGGTTTTTATTTTTATTTTGACTGAGGACAGTAACAGTTATTTTAGATTAGAATAAATTCAGCTTTATTGTCATTGTACACAATAAATAAAGAGGTAGATATTGAATATAAAATAAACGTACAAAATGAAAATGAACATATAGGTATAGGTAGGAGGGTCTTCTCTTACCAGCCCTCTAACCTTCAGCTGCTCCTAGAACCTGCTGAGCATTTCAAATGAGTACGTCAAGAGTTGGCTGCAGATGTTTCACAAATTGTTGGAAAAACCAGAATAAACGAAGGGAGAAACACGAACAGCAGCATTTTCACAGCTGCACCAACTTTACGGACCTCATCTGTTCTTCACCTGCAGCTTGTACCACCCCGAGCGTCCTGACGTCATCGCGTCTCAGCCAATCCCGACCCGCTCCACCGTCTTTTTTTTTTTTTTGGCTTGGCGTAGTTTGAGCCATGTGGACCAATCAGCAGGAGCCGAGCACTTTGTCACGGGGAAATCAAAGTTGTGGTAGAGGCGCGTTCGAGTGTCCGCGAGGTGAAGAAGAAGAAAAAAGAAAAAAAAAAAAAAAAAGGTGGAAGCGCGAGGAGCGGAGGAGAGCAGACCAGTCGCTGCCTGCAGATATTTACCTCAGTTAAATAGTTTTAATTTAACTCTGCAGGCAGTTTAGGGTCAGAGGTCTGAAAACAGTAGGCACCATTTTGACGGAATACCTTCATTGCACTTGGAGAGCCCCCCCCGGATGGAGGCTGCCGGAGAGAGACGACTTGACAGCCGAAAGCTGCTCGGATGAGACACTGTAACGATGTTTAAACACAGGAGAGGTTAGTTTCTTCACCCCCCCCCCCCTCGTCGAAGTGGACTTATTATTAAATTTGCTCAAGTTCAGCAAGTTGAAGGAGGAAAACAACAACAAACCCCAAGATGACGGAAATCAGCGAGAAAGAGAATGAACCTCAAAACCTTCACCGACCCCCGGCCACCGTGCCCAGCCAGCCGGAGTCAAAGGTAACCACACACCGAGCAGACACGATGAGCTGTTTCCAGTTTTAGCCTCATAAATCGTTGTTTGTGTTTTCAACTCACTCCCTCCCTCGTTTGGTTTGTGTGTAAATTGAAGGAGCTTTCGTGGGAATGTCGACTTGTCCACATTAACTATCGCAAGTTTTCTGTCTGACGGAGCTAATCGTGTGGTATAAAGACTGTAAGCCGCTTTCCGCCCGGTCACTGCGCTGACCTCAGAGGGCAAAGATTACCTGCAGGTTTGTGTGTTGGCTCTCTCTGGCTCATGTGCAGAGAGTGAACTTTATATTAGAAACCGAAATGATTGTGAAATGATCCCGCACTTCTTCAATCTGTCACCTCATCTGTAGAGACATTCATTCATTCATGATGTAGATGTAAAAGAGACTGCATTTTTATTTGCATGTACATACAAAAAAGGCTACATGTCACAGCATCCCAGTAAAGAAGTTATGAGCTTAGTGGGTTTTCATCTCCCCCCTCTTAGAAAGCCACTGTGAGAGCACGAGGCACCTGATGGCAAAGAGGCATGACCGGATTAACCTGCTATGATCCCAAAGGGCAAAAAATTAGCAGCTGATTCCCTCTAAACTCCCCGTTCCAGCATCCAAGTTGCTGCAGGAGTAATTTGATTAACCACATTAATTTGGGAATATGCAATGTATGATCATTTCTTAGATCATAAGTGATAAACCATTATGACCTGAAAGAAAGCCGTCATGTTTTCTGCTTCAGCCACTAGACTTTGTCAGCAAAATCAATTTTAATAGTTGAATCTGATAGATTCAGGATTATTATAAAGTCTATAGTCAATGACTGAGTTCAGCCTTTCACCTGTCGTTGGATCCATTGCCAGATTTTTGTTTTTTTTTTGTTTGTAACTCTTTCTGTGGTCATCTTGGCTCGGTTCCCTTCAGGTTTCCGAAAATAACATTTTTTGAAAATTAAAAAACAACGTTTTGAAATTTGTTTTGGCTCACTTCAATTCGGAAAGTAAAGCTAGAACCACATTAAAGCTTCTTTCATCTTATTTGATATTGAGATATTGTGGTGCACGTTCCCAGACAAATTTGGCAAATTGACTTAGTGCCAACCAGTAAGCAGTAGTTGAAGTAGTTGCTGACGCTCCATTGCCCCTACTGTTCTTGTATCATAAGGCAGTTGTCTACTTCGCTGGCAACCCAGAAGTGAATAATAACCTCAGTCCAATTATGCACTACTTAAACAAAAAAGATGGGGCTCTGGTGTTTGAGTGATCTTTCTTGACATAAATTGGAGTTGAACTTTGTTCTCACTAGATTCTCACAAGCAGACTTGACCTAAATCTTCTGCAACTAATTTTTTTCAAATGAGCTTCAAGAATAGCCTTAATTTCAGCAGCAATTGCAGCAAGTAATCACATTATGGCAATTCCTTGCTACTTGTTGCCACATGGACCAAGAACAAGCCTGGCAGAGCAGGCTTCTTGTTTCTATTTGACTACAGACAACACAATGGATGGTGGGCGTTAGGGGGGCTGCGTGAATTTATGAGCCAATCAGCTAGCAGATGTTTGCTGTGCCTAGCTAGGGGCTGGGTCATAATTCACACAAATGGCTGTCCAGACACAACAGAATTGGGAGGAAACATTCCTCTGAGCTGTGTCACCCATGTAACTCTGTGGTTGCCAAGCTCCCGCTGGCAGCCAGGACTGATTCACATCCCACAGGAGAAGATGAAGAATGACAAAGAAGGGGATTGAAAGATCAAATGTGTTTTACAACTAGGGTCCCTTTTATAGGCTGCCTGGGGTTGTCTGTGGAGTTTCACTTGTTTCTTTCTGTCACTTCCAATCATCTTATTGAATATTGCTGCATTTATTTCATAACAATTTCAAGTTTCTTTCTTTGTCTGTATCTTTCTGAGGTCCACCTACTTCATCTCTATGGAATCCTTCTCATCACTTCTTTAGCTCTCCTTCATCCCTCACTTTCCTCCTCCTCCTTGTCTCTCCTGTCCCTCTGCTCTGAGTATTTATTACAGTACTAAGTGGGCCCACCAGCTTTCTAGAGTACTTCTAATAGACACTGTGATTGAGTGGATAGTTATTCCACCTCCTCCACCTACAGGCAAGGTGATAGCTCCTAAAATGTTATCATTCATCTCTAATCACTAAACACAAATGCTATTCAGGTGCCTTTTATATACTAAGGTGCAGTATATCTGATGATGACAGAGTGTGGAAAGACAAAGCAATGGCTTAAAGAATATTAATACGTTTTGGTAAAAATGCTTATTTGCTTTTTTGTCAAAAGTTGGATGAGATGATTGAAACCATCTCATACCTGTGTCCTTAAAATGAAACGGCAGCCAGTTGGCTTAGCATAGCACCATACAGCAGATGACAAGGACCAGAATAGAAACAGGAGGTAATAGTTTGGCTTGTGCAAAGGCAACAATTTCCACCTACCAAGTCTCACAGTATATCGGTACATCTAATTTGTGTAACCAGTTAAAAAATCAGAGCAGTTGTTAAAGCACATAAGCACCTTTTTTTCATATGCAAACTTTATTGTATGTTAATTTTTGTGCTATAGAGGTCAGGTGGCTTTTGTTCTCTTTCTCCCTGATGTCTATATGCTAAGCTGCTAGCTACCTTAGGAACATGAGCTTGATTTCTCAGCAAAAAAAAGTGATTCTGCATTTTTCCTGTTCCTCTTGGCTCCATGTTGCCAGAATCCTCCACTACATAAAGTTTAATATTCACTGAAGACAGTGGGCTTAAATGCTGATAATGCAAGGCGCTATGGCCCAGTCCACAGGGTCTTTACACGGCTCATCACATTCTCAGCCAACACAGATATTATTATGAGGTGAAATGATTGTGACTGTTTCTCTCCGACTTTGCCCTTCACACTTAAGCACTCTCTTTTCTCAGTATCCTTCTTATCAGCATGCTTTCTCCTTTTCTTATCTAATTAGTTTCTAACTCTGCACTAGGGCTATATATGTCTTTTTTCTATTGACTGGCCAACTTAAATGAAAACCAAAAACCTTTTCTTTGACCATCTTTCAGTCTCTCCTATCTCTCCCATCCCTACTCTCTTTCTTACTGCAGTGTGCTCAGAGACAGGTGATTGATGGTTTTTGTGTTTGAAAGGTTAAAGGTGATTTTAAGAGTAGGATGAGGACTCTGCAAGACCAGGATTGATGGTTCAGTTCGTTCAACCAAACTGCAATGTTCATTCTTTATTAAGACTCCATTTTACACCTTTCTTATCATCAGTTTTACTGACCTTTGATGACTGTGCAAACATGAAAATGGTAAAAATCCAATATGTACTTTTTACAATTCATTAAACACATAATTTTACACAAACTTTTAGCTGTAAAATTGACAAACCGACAGTTGTTTTTATGCTTTTATGCTGTGTGTAGATGACATTTCTGAAGAAAGCATATTCTGCCTGTTTGTGCTTGTTTCTTACATATCACTGTTGGCGGAGGGACATCAGTCACTCATCTTACTTCTGACAGACCATGATATATTGGTGTTTGGCCTGTCAGAATGATTGACTTGCACTGCCGATGATGTGACATTATTGTCAACTCTTTAAGAGCACGCTGCTAGTGGGTCACTGCCTTTGAAATAAAGGTAATTAATTATTAACGATTCTTTTCAACTATTTGTTTGCCAAAAAAATCTATAAGATTGAAACTTTGACTAATAATATAATGACCTATCTCTGCACCTTGCACCTCAGTTGTTTCTCAGTACTCTCGCTCTTTGCTTCTAAAGTTAACTGAATTGAAAGAGTTACTAATTTAAATGCACCATCGAAAAGCAGGAGGATGTGCAGTACTTCACCTGTCTCACTGCAAGAGATAGGTTGGCAAAACAGGAGTGCAGATCTGGAGTGATCCAGTGTGAAGCTCCAGAGTAGACAGCACAAAGGAGAAGCAGGAGAAGAAGAAGAAAAACGTAGTAGTATCAGAGCTGCTATCGGGCGTCTAAGAGGGACGTGCATTTCAAGTGAAAATGCCATTTGATTGTTGCTAGGACCTATTGGACTTTTAATGGACAATTGCCTGTTTGACACACAGTGCTTGCCTGAAACAACAACATAATTGTTGAGAATAGGTCTAATAAGCGTCTCTATCCATTAAACAACACTGTGCACAGATGCGTGCTATTTCTCTTCCACATAATTATTTAGGAACAGTTCATATTAATGGTGTTTGGCCCTGACTCGAGGCTTCACAAAGTTAAAAAAATATGCCAACAGCCTTATTTCTCACATTCAGTAATGACACAATATTTCTGGGTGCCGCTGAGAACAAGGGAAATAACAGTGTAAAGACAAAATGTTTTAGAACTATTTGGTATTTGAAGTTATTGGTTAATTGAAAATCATTGCCCAACCTAGTGTCTAGAAAGAGCTTAAGTGTTCAGTGTTAGTGTTAGTTCAGTGAAAGTCATTTATCAGGAAAACTATTTGCACTAGCAGTAGAAACCTAAAATAAAATAAAACAGATTTTATAGGGCTCTAGGTAAATACCAAAATGAGTCCAGATCTTTGCCTTTGATGAGGCCGGTTGAATCTCTTTCCTCCATTATTGTAGTTTCCTCCTTGTTTTGGTGCTTACCGCGCATGTTCCAGAAATGGCTCCGTGATGATGTCAGGACGTCCCGCATACAAAATGCAGGCAGACAGCCTGTAGATTTGTAGGCTCAGACTGCCTGAGAATCGCAATTCTTATATGAATCGATTTTTTTTGGCACACCCCTATTAAAGAGTCCCCCCGCCCCCCCCCCCACCAATGTGTGAACATCAAAGAGTGGTTGTGACAGCCACCTAATGCTAACCACAAAAGCTCCTTGTGCAGTTAAACCCTTTAAAGGGCTGGATTTGGAAATGCAAGTTCCTTTTGCTGCACACTGAGCTGACAGCATGTGAGCTGGAGCAGTCTTTGCTGCTAAGACGCTCTTGCATTGCTAAGAAAGAGACTTTTGAACAATAGTTAGATATTTGGAAGCCACATAAAGCTGCAGACGTGACAAGAGAGAAGCATGGAAGAATATTTTACATTGATTCACACCTTGCTTTTCACCTATTAAATTAACATGCAGTGGAAGGAGGTTAGAGATATAGCTCCAGTTTTCTTTCTCATCTGCAAAATTCTTAACCCCTCCCCCTCATTACTGAGTTGTAGATCTCATAACCTATTATTGACAGAATTTACAATCTTTCATTATATGATGAATATGATGGAGGGATTTGTTAAATGATACAGAAAAGTTCAATTGAGCCATAAAGTATGTATGTAAAACAGCAAATGTTACAACTTTAATGAGATTACTAACAATGCCAACATATTCACATCGCACAACTACTTTTTGGACAGTGTCAAACGGCTGTAAGTGACTCAGGCACTTAAAATTTCTAACATATAAAACTTTAAAGAGAAAACAGATTTTCTGTTCAGAAAAAATTTAGTTAAATCATAATTTTTTTTCTGTTCCAGAAAACTCATTTTGTTTAAAGCCCTATCACCTGCAGGGAAGCTTGTGCGGTGAGACCTTTTAACTTTGTTGGTACAAAAGGTCATTTCAGTAGCTGCACTTTTACCTAACAAGGTCCGACTGGAGCTGCACCTTTAATTTAAACGTCAGGTCACTGAGAGAAAGAACAAACTTAATCAGGTTCCAGTGTGCTCAGTCAGACTTTGAATGTCATGCAAAGCTTGAGGTGTCCTGAGGACGACCATGCAGTGGGCACGTCATGTGTCAGAGCAGGCAAACAATTAGGAACACAGTGACTTGCTCCATTTTGTTTTAACTGCAGATAAAGTGGCTGCATAGAGACTGCAGACTATTCTGGACTCAGGACCAGTTTTAGGAATAATGGGTAGATATGTAAATATTTCATGTGCCTCACATAGAAACTGATGTTTATGTAAAAAGTCTATGATGTAACTTTCAGTACTATTATCCAAATGATTCAGTATAGCCGATAAGAGCAAATGTGATTTACCTGCAAATTCTGACAGGATGGTTATTGTTTCCATTTCTTCATTATTGATAATTATGTAAAGAAAACTGGTGTTTCAGTCCAACATTTCATGAGTGAATTCTAATTAAATCTTCTTTGTGGCACCATGTTTAGGGACTGTTACAGGATCCCTAACCCACCTCGTGTTTTCTTACAGAAAGATAAATTGTGTATCCTGAGAACTGCTAGACAACAAAGCTTAGCTATTAAACTTAATGAGGCAGTCAGATGTATGACCATTAGTCGATTTTCTGTCATGATGCAATTTCTCAATAGTTGCCTCACCATATCTCCTCTGTTGTTTAATAAAATTGTCATGGCAGCAGGATGACTTCGCCTTTCACAGGCATTTTGTTTGAACACAGACCCACCCCTCTTCTTAATCATTAATTTATCCAAGCAGTCCTCACCACAGCCTATTTATAGAAGCCTTCACCAAACATCTCCCCACTCTGCGCTCATTCTCCGACAGCTGTACAACAAGGCAGAGACGTCTACTTTGTCTCTCCATTGTAGTTCGTCTTACCGCATCTGTCAGCGCGGTGATTGAGAAAGGCCTCAGTGCACTAATGGGCTTTCAAAGGCGTGGGTGTTGATAGTGGTGCTGTGGTATTTTCAGTATATCTCATCTTTTATTATGCTCTCTTCATCCATCTGTTTTGCCCATTTCTTCCATCATTTTCTTTTGACTGTCTCCATGATTCCCTTGTCTTTAATTTTCTCATCTCACCATCTTCCTCAAACCACTGTCTGTTCTAGGACACTACAGCTGAGCTAATTGCTGTCAGAGGTTCAGAGTGTGATGCGTTTCCAGCTTTGTGATTCATAAATAGACTTTTCAACACCTTCAGGAGAGACAAGAATACGGAGAAATATGGAGATTTGTATTCATCAGAACTTCTAACTAACCACAAAGATACAAGATAATTAAGATATCTCATGGCATGTGTGAAGAAATTTTGGCAACAACTAATTATATTTTAGTGCATCAATAATTATCAGTGCTTGTTTTTAATGATCACATGTTAAAACCTGGTTGATGATTCTTATGGATTAATGGATTTAGCAAGATGTTTAGGGATAGAGTTGTTTATTTTAATTCGTTTCGATCCTGTAAAAGAGAAATGTAATAGTTTAATTCCTTTGAATTTCAGTAAGTAACCAAGTATTAACTCCAGGATGTATAAAAATGGATCCACATTTACCAGCCATACACAACATTTTATCTTAGGCTACTGCTGAACTAAGACAGCCTCCAGAACTGTTGCCAAGCCGCAAAAAATATATTGCATCTTTGTACATTTGGAAAACAGTCATAAAACACTTTTGCCAGTCTATTTCCTTCATAGCACTTAAGCATAAACTTTAAAGGGTGGACTAAATGGTATGGGTAGATAGAGAAGCTGAATAATAAGCCCTCTGATGAACTGCATTAAACCACCCACTTGGATCTTATTCACTTATTCAACTTTCATTCATACAGACCCTATAGATTGTAATGGAAATGTAGGAAATATTTCACTGCCTCCTGCCAATACACTGTCGTAGTTAAGGGTACAGGCAGTAATGTCCAATTATATCTAAATCTACTTAAAAAAAATACATTTGGCATGATAAATTTTTTCATTAGCCAAGTTAAATCCCTGTGTTGTTTTTTTTTAATCTTTCTGAAAGCTCACAGAGGTATATTAACCTATTGATTATCAGCCATGAGTGGACTAGTTTGTGGCTGCAGAAATTGTTCCTTTTCCCTTGGAACTGAAGCCTTCATCCTAGAGAAGATTAACAAAGTAAAAAAAGGAATCTAATAGAGGGGAACATCCATTACTGAATGGGCCACCGATCGAGCCAAGAAAAGGCCATTAAGGAAAGCATGGACTCAGCTCCCTGTAGAAAACATTTATGAGAAGCACTCACTAATGGGTCAACAGAAAGGACTCTTTTCATCACTCAAACTAATTGGCATCTGTAAATCTGTAGCTTAAAGAAGAAAAAGAGGAAGTTGCTCAATGTTATTGATCAAATTTTCTGTGAAGGAGAGAAGATGGGGCGATGAAGTGGATTTCAAGGCTCAGTGGTGCAATAGACATGATTAGGATGCAACTTTCACACACAGAATGACACATAAAAACTGTGATGGAACAATATAGTCTTCTTCAGTGTTTCTGTTTCCTACATGACTAAAAGGAAAAGCATGAATGCCATAAACAAAACAAAGGTTTGTATGAGGCAGCATAATGATTATTATGGCAATGTCTTCAACGCAGTCACAAACATAGACACAGCTAATGAGCTCTGTATAAACTGAGGAGGCACACCTCTGTCCGAGGGACCTATTATATCCTTGCCCTCATTCTCCAGGCCACTAGTGTATTCGCAGTTATTTCCATATATTGGGTCCCATTGCTCTGAAGGCACTGTAATTGTTTATCATTATCAGTTCCCCTTTATCTGGGCCAAGAGCACTGGATGGCAAGCATGTGGGAAATGGAGGGAGTTTGAGGTAAACATAAACACAATGTTCACCATGCATCACTGGCAGCATCAAAAAGAAAGGTGAAAGCCACTCAATAAAACTAATCAAATGTGAATTTTAAGGGTTATTGACTTGAGTGGGTCTAAAATAACAAGAGGGGAGGGGGCCTGAAGAGGGAAGATCAAAAGCAGCCTGACAGGGCAAGGACAGACGGAGGGTAGACCTGACTGACTGATTTTTAATAGAATGATTTCTCAAACACTTAACAGCCCCTGTGATGGATATGTTTGTCATCTGCTGTTGTAAATTTAAATAATGTGTATATGTATAGCTTAAACTGTCATTATTTTAAAAAAGGGTTACTTACTAGGTCCTTTACGTTTCCTATGTTGTCATGAATTAAGTAACTTGTGCCCACCTTTAAAGTTTTTTTGCCAGCACAGTTGCAGTATCAACTTAAAAGGTGATCATTTGTCAATGTTTTGTTCATTGCTTGTTACTGCTGCATGTGACCAGACATAACATACCAAAATAAGATCCTTAGTTATTGTTTAAGATTCCAAAACATAGCTAATGTGCTTCACAAGCTGTTTGCGTGTTTTCATCCAATTTAATGGACAGTGTCCAACCCCCCCCCAAAATTGTATGTGTAAATATGCCTCAGTTACTTACAACAGTAAGCTGACCGAGCAAAATGGTTTGTAAGTCCTTTGTGTGTGTTGTATTGTGTGTGCAATTGGTTGTAGAACAACGCCTGATCATTGTTTTGTTTTATCTTTCAGTTGCAGCGTCTGAAACGCTCCCTGTCCTTCAAATCAGTCATGCGCAGCAAGAGTATGGACAACTTTTTCCAGCGCAGCAATGGGGAAACCCGCCTACCCTCAGGCTTCATCACTACACTACCACCACCATCACCATCATCTCTTCCCCCATTCTCCGGGTCCCCCCTGGCCTATGAGCGGTCTCCCTCTCTGTCCCCATCACTCAGTCCCAACCCATCATTGTCATCACATTCACCGTCTATCAGTCCCTCACTGTCTGTCACCTCCAAAACTCTGCCAAAGTCTCAGGCCCTGCTAGTGCAACCAATCAAGACTCACCTTTTCCAGGAGCATGTCTTCCGCAGGCCGGCCAGCTGCCAGCGATGCAAACACATGATCCAGGGTAGGTCAGTTATTCTGGTTTAGGACTGACTTTGGAAAATGAAGATCTCATTTATCATGTTGAATGACTCCCACGAATTCAATGAATGTGTCCCAAAACGAATGTCTTTCAAACTGTAGTTTGTAGTTGAAAGAGTCAGTTTGCCCAAACTAGAAGAAACAAGACTGTGTGCAATTACTCAGAGAGATTTAGGTTTATTTGTCAAGGCATTGACATCTTTGCTCCTGGGCCTTCTTTGCGTTTATTGATGGTTTAAACATCTTTACTCAAGATAATCTGCAATGCTCACTGTTGGCATTTTGGATTTGGTCCATTTCTTCAGTGCAACACTGTACCTATAAAAATTCCTTTTCCTCCTCGTGGTATACTGACATCTCTCGGCTTAATGCTTGGATTGTGTGTTTAAAAGATGTATGTGTTTCTTTATCAGCTCATAAAGTACGTTTGAATATTGGCTCTAGGATGTAGCACTTAAAAACGTTTTACATGCACACCACAAAGCACCCAAGTGTCCAAATTAATATACAACAACAGTTCCTTAAGACCCACATGTGGCACAATTATTTGTTTTCAAAAATAAACTTGCAAAAATTAAAAATTAAAGCAAGTTGCAAAGCTTTTATGGATACATTAATTTTTCATACTTTTATGTTTTACATTTAATGTTTGAAACACCTACAACTGCAAAGTTTATCATCCTGATTCAAACCTACATAATGTGGCTTCTGAATACAATAAATGTAAAGTGTAGCATCTGCTAAAAATAAGTCCTTTCTTTAGAAATTATATAATAGATGAATCCAGACTGTCTACATTATTTCCCCTTTATTACCATTACACTTAAATTTACCAGGGTATTGCAGTTTGCAGTAGCCTTAAGATTTTACTGTCCACACAAATATTGACAGTTGTCTTGAGTTAAAGTGAATGTTGGTGTCTTTGCAGGGAACTCGAAGCAGGGACTGCGCTGTAAAGCATGTAAGATGGCAACCCACCTCTGGTGCTCAGCAGAGCTGTCCCAGCAGCCCTGTAATGGCAAGGTAAGAACGCTTCAGACTGACTTGCAGCATAGTCAGTTTTCACTACCATAGCCCATATGCCTTTGTTAAGCTTCAATGCTCTGACCACAATCAATAAATCCTTACACAGTTCTGACACCTTTATCTTTCTTATGTTCAGTCATTTCATGTTAACAGGGGTGTGAAACTCTTGTGGATGCTCTTTGAGTCTCACTTGGCTGGTTTTGCAACCTTTCCAGTGGCATATATAATTGACTAACATTGTTTTAGCTTCATGTTTTACACCTCTATTTTCTCATTCTCATGAAATCTTTCAGTCTTGGGAAAAGAACCATGCCACTGCTGAACAAACAACTTCCATTAGGAGAAAACGCTTAATCACTCATCAGATTGGCTTGTTTTTAATTACTATTATTAAACCATAGTTACCTCTCTCTGAGCTAATCGGCTTACCGTTGTCAAATTTTCCTACACAATTATCATGTTTTATATTTTGCATATTTTGCGTGTTTGTTTTTAGACTGTACTAAAAAGGCATGTGTTTCCTGCAAGGCAGAGACTAAGGCAAAACGCAGTGTCAGCAGAATCAAATAGCAAAGGGGTGCTGTAAATGTCTCTCTCATTCAGTTGGCATAGCTTTTATTCCTGGTAATATGCTTAGACTCAAAGCCCTCAAAGCCCCCATCTTGTATTCTCTGAAAGAGAATAAATCTCATTTCACACCTGCAAACAAAAAAGTTGAGGTTATAAATGGAATATAGATTGACCAGAGCTTTGCAAATTTGACTTAGACACTGAAAATGTATGAAAAGATAACAATTGGATGAAATGATCTTGCAATTTGAAATGCCATAAGAGAAACAAAAAGCAGTAGAGCATGATGCTGATAAAGTGTCAGCGGCCAAGTCCTTGCATTTTTTTCACTCAGCATTTTTGTTCTTCCTGCTGCATGTGCTGCTCTTCTCACATCACACCCTCATCTCTTCCTCTGTCTTGTCTGCATGCTACACCCTCCCTCCTCAAAGCTGTTGGAAAATCAATATCTCCTTGTACCAGCTGGTCTGGCTAATTTGGTGTGAAATTCACTGTGTTTGAGGCGCTCACAATCCCTTGAGGATATGACACGGCAGGCACTCGCCAAGCCATCAGCAGTGTCCTTTTCGATCACTGCACACTCATCAAAGCAAGGATTAGGCATTTTACTGAAACCGGATGGAGTTCGATGCTACATTTTATAAATCTACCTAACCTAGGGCCCAGGCATCACTGACAAACAAGTGTAAATTATAAAATTTTAATTAGATTGCATTTAAACTACTGCAATTATTCAGATGTAGTTTTGAAACCATGATATACTGACCATACACATTTGACATTAAAGGGAACCGTAAAGCTTCTCAAGTGACCTTTTGTTGCAGAAATAGTTGGCAACATTACGATTCACTCCATGTGATTGGTGGAGAAAAATTTGTTCCACCCTGGCCAGCAGCAACAAAAATCAACACACAACTTTCACAAGCTTGCGTTATGTAAATTACAGTGATTCAAGGTGGAAAAATGAATATCAATGGCCACAGGCCTTCGGGTTTACTCTCAGCCCATTTACTGAGCTCACTCGTACATGACCAACTGTTTTAAAATGTCCTCAGAATCAAGAGGCTTTCAGTTACCTTGGAAACATGACAACTCTCTTCTAATCAATGTTAATGAAACTTAAAGATGTGTTACAGTTTGATTAAAGAAACAGGCTTACTGAGCTCTGCATAAAATATTTGCTCCTGCAGGAAACACACACACACACACACACTTTTCTTGAGCGGACTTGTGTGTGATCTCTTCTGTGTTGATCTCAACTGAGTGTGAAGTTATCACTTGCGTGCTGTCTTAAAGTCTGACAGTGTCCATTTCAGATTTGCTGAGATGAAATCAGACGTAGCTTTTAGCTATTTGATGTGAAAGTGAAAGTTTTTGATGCAGAGGAAATTATTTATCAGTTCTGAGCACATTAGTTTATTTCAGCTGGGAGGACTGGCAGAGGAGATGAGGCCAATCATCGCTCATTAATTAGCATAATATGAAGTGAGTGAAGCATTTGCCAAGTTAGTTTACACAGAGCTCTTTTATTTTGTTTGTGTCCTGTGTTTCCTCTGAAGTATTTTGCAGCAAATAGATGAAAACGAGGACAATGAACACTTAAAAGCAACACAAGCTCCAAGACACTTGGCCAGAGTTGCATGTCTCTATTGAGCTGAAGCAATCCATCGACAAAGCCATCAGCAGAAATAATTTTATCCATCCTTCAATATTCTTCATTCTCAGATAAACAACTATTTTAATGCTTAATTATTTATTGTGAAATACAAAAATATAAAAAATTCTAGTCTCTTTTTACATTTTTTGGGGCTATGGATGGCTAGATGAAAACTCTTTAAGACAGTTAAAATGTCATTAACAATTTCTTTAAGTTCAGGATAATGCCATAGACAATTTATCATTTATCAATTATTTCTTACTTGTTACATCATGAAAAATATGGATTTTTTCCTCATAAAAAGATGACAGTAGGAAGCTGAAACAAGGGAAGCTTTTCCAGTAAAAAAAAAAAAAAAATGTGGCCTTTACAGACTGAAGCTAACTGAACGACAGAATGACAGAAAAATAAGTTACTAGAGAGCGAAACACATTTGTTTGATGGCGTGCCATTTTCAGCATATATCACTGTAACACAGATGAGAAGAAATAAAGCTGAGATCCTATCTTTGTAACCTGTTTCTATTTGCAGAACACAGAAGAGATTTATCACAGCTCCCCTGTCAAAAACATTACTTTGTAATGTTATCTCCTCGGCTGATGACTCATGTACTGTAGCTAAACATATTTCTCCTGCTAAATAAAGAAACACAATCAGATATCAAAGCGTTTACAGTACCAGATCTGCTGTCCCTCTCACAGGAGACAAAGAGGAGCCTTTGTGGTGTCTCAGTACACAGACCATGTGGATAAATCAGCTTGAAGGCACAAGAGAAATATGACAGTCTTGGAGGACATTTTTGCAAGAATTTGCAAGAGTATATCATATCAGATAATCTAACCTGCATATGCCAAATTATAATCTGTGTGAAATCATGAGTTGTATTCTCTCGTCTACAGTCCATAAACTGAAGAGTTGAGATGGAAAACAACTGAAACATGAGCATGATGTAAAAATGAAAAAATGAAAAAAAAAAAAAAAAGGTCTTAGAGGTAACGACAAACTACTTTCATATGCAGCTTTCTGCATTAGCAAGTTCCTTTCTGTGCCAAAAAGAAGTGTGAAATTAATTAATGTAAAAGCAAAAAGTAAAGTATGGAGGTAGAGATGGAGAATGAGCATTAGTTGTTTCCATTAACAGATGTCCTGGGTTCACATCCTGTCCCATACGATTAAACAGCATTGACTTTTTCATGAGTTAACTATGGCCCCATTGTTATACTAACTGCAAAAAGTGGATTTCAGGCATACACATCATTTTATGTGCAAAGACGTTGTGGGAATAAGTGAACATTTTTTGAGGTCCAAGAGATGACATGAAGCACAGTACCTGACTTATCAGCTTTGGAATCGTTTCAGTTGAGCTGAAAATAGTGAAAGAACATCCAGCTTCAATCAAAGCTACTTATTTCCCAAATAAAACCACAGCTATTGTCTTCCAGACAAATATTACAGCTACTGTACCCCTTTTGTTCCCCCTGTCTGCCTTAAGTAACATTAGTCCTTCTTCTGTTGTCCTCCACGTCTCACTGCCGGCCTGTCAGACAGGAGCTTTCAAGAGAAACTTCAGCTCTCCTCTGCTAACCATCGATCCGCTTGGTGTGGTCAGAGAGGCTCCTGCTGCTCAGGGTGAGTGATGGAAACACTGGCTGATTTATCACAACACCAAACAACAGAAATCCCAGGATGACTAATGACCATGTCTGTACCCTTCAGTCCTTAATGCTCGACAGGTCATTGTGTGTGTATGTATAGGTGCATGTGTGTGTCAGCTATTAAACTGCACGTGTTGCTCTGGCCCTCTGTGTCTGGCCGTGTGTAGAAGCAGATAATGGCGTTGTTGACCCTGTGTATGAGGCACTGCGCTATGGGACATCACTGGCTCAGATGAGTCGCTCCAGCTTCGGCAGTATCTCAGAATCACCCTGTCATGAGGTAGAAAAACACACAGAAAACGGCCCAGTCATTCAGATCAACTAATCGATTGCTGGTATTAATGATAGCTAGAATATTTCTGATGTTGTTGGCTCCACCTTTTTCTTTTTTGTAGGCAGAAAAATATCAAGACAAACTAGAAAACCAGCCTATAGCTGAAGAGGAACACATCCCAGGAAGTAAGTCCAATCCTTCTCCTTTGGACATATAACTATTAATCTGTAGTCTGTTAGTTTGTTGAGGTTGTTTTTTTTTTTTTTTTCAAACCTACTATAACTTTTATGTACGTGGAAAGAAATGGTGAAATATCTGAGTTAGAAATAAAAAGGTTTGAGAGAGCAATGGCATAGAGCACAATGCCCAGTTACCCAAATTACAAAAACCTATTAAAGATGTTGCTGCATTACAGTGTGTCAATCTTCTCATCAGAATGAAGTATCTGTTTACCAAAATGTCATTTAAATGTCATTAAAACTGTCATTTTGACAACAAAAACAAATTCACACCAACAATGAAATGGAAAGAATCCCAGAACAGGATGATTCATTATGAATTTTTTGTTCATGATGGATCTTTCCTTAACAGCATTTCAGTACTGAAAAGGATCTGTAAACTCTAAATAAAATCTTCTTTTGGACAGATACATTTTATTTTAAGGTTAATTAAAAAGTAGGTAAATAGATGGGAAGTGCTAATATTGAGATTCTTTTCAATATTGTAAAATGTTGTGGGCAAAGGAGCAATGCAAGCTGAAAGTAGAGTTGTGTGTCACACTGTAGGGGTGTGTGTGTGTGTGTGTGTGTGTGTGTGTGTGTGTGTGTGTGTGTTCAGGAGACAGAGAGCCCCAGGAGAGGGGATCATCTCTGTTTGTACTGCTGCCACTTTACAGTTAATGACCTTGACTTTGGCCTCCCCTCTGTTTGCAGCCTTTCTATCTCTCTCCCCCTCTCTTCCTCCCTCATCTCTTTCCTCCCTTTCTCTGTTTTGCACGTGGCCTTTCTTTCTCTGACACATATTGTCTTTCCCTTTCTGTTTTTTTTCCCTTCTCCCCTTCTCTTTGCGTTTATGTGTCTGCGTCTCCAGTGCTCACCCCTCCTGAAAGTGAGAAGGCTGATTCAGAAGACAGGGTCAGTCTGAAGGTGTGTAGTCAGCATTCTTCTCATCTTTCCCTCTATTGTTCTTGGCAGTACTGCACTTTGTCAACCCCTTTTCAAACTAGCTCTCCTTTTCACTCGATTTCAGGCCTCCACATGAGGTAAATGCTCATAACAATCTTCAAATCGCTCCCTGTGCATTTGTTTTCTTATCAGACTCCCAAACGGGTCGAAGTCCACTCCATCCACACCTATGTGGCTCTCTACAAGTTCCTGCCTCAGGAGAAAAACGATTTGGAGCTACAGTCAGTCCAGTTTTTTTATTTAATTGGGTGTATGAAAGTAATCAATTGAGACAGAAGGAAGTGTTTACCTGGCCAAAATTTTCCTAACACTCGCACACCATCTGCTACCTCAGCGGAATGATCACAGGGGGTTGAAGGGTTCGGGGTGGGAGGAGGGACAGTGCTAGGAGGCCAGGAAGGACAAACAGCTGCGAGTGTATGACAAGAAAAAGTCTGTATGTGAGTAGGTGTGAGAAATCGCTCAGTGTGGTATGACACCCACAACTAGTCTGGAGGATACGTCTGTGCCAGAAGACAGCACATGAGGTGTCTCTACACGTGGACAGAGCTGTTTCCTCAGACAAATAACTAACTTTATGGTGACATTTACTATAGTACACATGAAACAGCAAGCCTATTTTATATTTATAGGAAATCTTTTCTTGAGGAGTGATGTCAAATACCTTCTTCATGTATAAAAACCTTTCCAGTGCAAACAAGACTCAAATTTGAAACAAATCACTTCATAGCAAAGCAGAAGAAATATCTTTTAAAGCGCACTAAAGTAGCATAAATCCCTTTGTTTTGTTTTCCAGGCCTGGCGACAAAGTTCAAGTCACAGATGACTCCAATGAGGACTGGTGGAAGGTGGGAACAAAGTCTTCTTCTGTTCAGATGCGCTTAAGTAATTTGTCTCTATGTTTGATGAACAGATGCATAGATGAATAAAATATTCTCACCACAAATCTCAGGATTGACCCCACAGGGCAACACACTCGCATGCTTGGCACTTACACATCCATAGAGTCAGTAAGTGAAGCACTGCAACTCAAATCAGAGCTGTTCAGAGATGCTAAGTCGGTGGATGTGCTTGCAGGACATCCGGCATGTATGTGTAGCAAAGGAAGAGAGGCTGAAGACAGATTGCATGCTGTGTTTAATGAACCATCTGAAGATCTTAACCTTCACCTGCCACAGGACAGACAGGTCTTTACATAAACGATGCAAGAGGGGAAAGCAGAAGGATGTACACGGCAGTAAGATGGTAGCCATACTTCTCCAGGTCATTTTGATTGTCTAAATTGTCTCAAATTAACTAAGAACTTAAAGTGGCTCACATGAAATGTACTTAACACTTCATTAGATTATATGCATTCCCTTCCAAAGTCATATAGTTCAAGCCTGAACACTGGAGAAATCAAAATAAAACAAACAAAGGCAGCGTTGTTATTCTTCCCCCTTTGTAAGGTCAGTTTACTACAAGTCAGCCTGAAATTCTTATGGTGATAAAACACATGCTTAGAGATGTGACTTAAAACTATAAAATAAAATGAGAGCCTACAACGCTGTTAAATTACTGAGATAAATTGCAATTTCAGACCTTGTAAACCACCATTAGAAAAGTGCCATTTAAATGCCACCGAAATCTCCTGCTATTTCACTGTAAACAAAATACGTGACTTTGCCAGAGACTCTGAAGAGAATAGAGGGGAATGAGGACTGAAATGCAGATCCTTTTTGGTTCAAGTGCTGATGTTGCTAATTACGGAGCAAAAAACATTTTCCTTGTTAATTATTCTGGTTCATCCAAATTTGTTTTGTTCCTGTGATTAAAAATGTAATGCATATCTAGGCAACTGGTCAAGTAAACAAAAATGAAAATGCTAAGAATTTAATTGTGTATGCACAGTCAAGGACTGTGAAGGACTGAGGTGTAGCTGCCTATGTGTCGGTTTTGCTGTTTGTGTTGAAATGTAACCAGGCAGATGGTTGAAGTGTAGTGATTTCTCTTCACCAGGCAAAGTTGTGTTTTCTCAGACTGAGGGAGATCATCATTAGACGTTTTGTACCGAGATGCAAACAAAACATTTTGTTTTCTTGTTTTATTGTTTTGCTCGCTCCAGTACAGTGCCAATACAGTAACAGAAATTGTCTATTTGTGTGTGTGTGTGTGTGTGTGTGTCCATTTTTGGTTGTGTTAACAAGGGGAAGAGCAGAGACAAGATAGGATTTTTCCCAGCCAACTTTGTGCAGCGGATTCGGCCAGGCGAGCGGGTGTGGAAGGTCACCACTGGTTTCCAAGGCAACCGAGACAAAGGCCAGATGACTGTAAAAGAGGCCCAGGTGAACGCACATAAAATTCACACTATTTTTTTATCACTCACACACTGAATTAATTTAAAATGTATGCAAATGCATGCGCAAAACTGCTGAGATTACCGAGGACAGCATGTAATGTCTTCCAATGCAGTTCACGTTTAGCCTCAGTCCACAAACTCCCTCACTGCACTAAATGTCACTTGCCCCTCCTCCTGCTTAATACTGCTCTCCCCCCTCTGCAGATCTGTGTGGGGAAGAACGAGGAGGTTGATGGTTTCCTCCGGCTGACTAGCGGGAAGAAGAGAGGCCTGGTCCCTTTGAAGTGCCTGCTAGAAATATGATGGCGAATGGAGATATTCACTTAAACGGAAGAATACTCAGGAGTGTTTACCCAACACCTCACTGACCGCCAATCACCGACCCCCACCCCTCCAAAAAGCGACAGTGAAGTAGCAGCTTGAGTGGATGACCACTCACAACTTTGCTTTTTACTGCACAGGATTTTAAAGGTAAAGACTAAAAGAAGGGGCAGCTTCTTTAGTTCTGTAGAGCTACTTTTCTTGTAGCACAAATTTACCCTCTGAGGTTTTATACACATTCACCACAGAAATGTAGCGACATATAGCAGAGGATAAGCACGCAGGAAGTCCTGCTACCTCAACAGCCATCTCCACTGGCTATCTGTCTGCGAAAAAGAGGAGAGGACTACTGTATTATGATGTCAAGGCGTGTCCAAGCCTAAGGGAGTTTGTGAGCAAACTGTCTTCTTTGTCCATGTAACGGTAACAAGACATAAGAGTTTGTGAAAGGTTGTAGCTGTTTATTATAGTTGCTCGTGCCATCATGTTTTGGTTGGTGGCTCCAACCTCTTAATCAGATTTGCTATAGTAGATTTAGCTGAGGATATAAACTATGACTCTACAGTTTTGGATGTGCAGACTGCAGCTCACCACGAGCACGTGTCTGCTGTTGTGATGCAGATTCAAGATGTGCATACGTGTCAGTTCTGCTCTGACCTGAAAATGATTCAAGCGTTGCATTATATAAAAACCCAACAGTCTTATCTGCAACAAATGAAAGTCAAACACACACACACACACACACAAAAGGGTCTCTCTTTATCAGACTACTCTCCTGTGATTAGATTACAGTACATTTGGGGTTTTTTCTTCTTCTTCACAGTTCTGATGTGACAAATTCTTTCTGGGTAACTTGGGGAGCTTCTGTCTCACTATGCCCTTCCATCACACTCTTTCTACACACACTAACACTCAGATTTTATAGTTCACTCTGTTCAATGTAACTCTAAAGTCAATCAATACAGTCTTCTTCCTTTTATTGTAATTTCTGCATTGTTTATCTATATGTCATGTCCTGTAATATTTGCTGTCCCATCTGGTTTTATGCTACAATATGAGGATGGTGTGCTGTCCTGAATTGATGTTCTACATGTTTTTCCTCAAAAGAAGAGCAGAGCAAAGAAAAACTGTCATTCAGGACAATGAATTAAACACCAAACTCGGTGAGGGGTTTTTATTGTTGTTTCTTCTGTTTTTGTTTGTTTTCATTGTGCAAAATGTGAAGAAGGCTGTCAAACTTTGTGTCTTTCAGAAGGCTATGTATCTGTCAGACATGTTGAATTTCTGATGAATGGCTTTTTCTTCTCCCAGCACATGTGTTTACTTTTAAGTAACACTGAGGGACTGTTAATTGTTGCTGTGATTTAAGGTGAGAAAAGACAAAAATCAGATCACATCTTCAGATTTTTTGCTGTCAATATAAACCATAAAGCAGTTCCAAACTGCCTTTGTTGCAGCAATAACTGTAAATAATATGACAGTGTTTGTAAATAGCCTTATGAAGATACTATATGTATTGGCTCTGAATAGCAGTCTGAGCAAGAGGTTTGCAGCTATCCAGGAGCCGACTAAGGGCATTAACTTCACAGTTATGATTTACAGGAGATCATTCTTTATTGTCCCACTTACCAGTGTATGCACCTCTATGCTCAATTAACTTCTAGCCCTGTCAGCACAAATCTCAAATACTATGCACAACAGTTCTAGTCACTCACTTTATTTTGTAATCTGCTTATTTCCAGCGCAGCCACATGTGTTAGTGTAAACCTGTGCTTTTGCAGCATGGCTAAAGATTTGACTTTACTCCAGTGTCAGGAGTGCTGCAGCTTCTACAAAGTGTCCATTTTGGGTCAGTCTGCATCGTGCAAATCTTAAACATTACCTTCACTGACTAGAACCAAAATTGGCTCAGGATCAGTATTAACCAGGTGAACTCCCTTACTCACTTTAATGCACAGTACCAGTGCTAGTTCTCTGCATGGCCAGCTGCCCTGTGAGCCTCACATCTCTCAATAAAGTCAGATGAACTCTCAAGCTGTGTGCTCTTTTTAATTGAGAAATGATTCATGCTTTGTACTTTGCATGCAAGGGATATTGTCTGAAAAAGGCTGAGAGGGATGAAATGAAGTGTTCATTTGCAAAAAGCTTAGAGCATTACCAGTAAAAGTGGTAAGTTGAACTTCTATTATAACTCTTGAGTGATTATTTTCTCAATTTTGTTGTAGACAAAAAAAAAGCGTCTTTTTGCATCTTGCTCCAAATTTAGTTCTGAAGATCGTGATCAAGTCTTAATTTCTGATGTTGTAAATTCAGATTATTTATAATCAGTGATGGAAAATGTTGGTTTACTTTTACAATGATTTACTTCCATCAATACAATCGATAGTGATGAAAATACACTATTGCAAGTTCTGCATAGAAATTTTTATCTAAAGCGCAACTAAGCAGAAACTTAAATCAAATGTGCAGAAATGTTTGAGTCTTGGTGCATTAACGTGCATTAACGTGCATTAAGTGGAGACAGAGAGATTAACTCCAACTGCGATGTTTAATATACACTTGGGTACTTGATACTGCAATGTATGATTTTAAAAAAAGCAAGGTGATTAGTGAAGTACAGAAAAAACACATGGACACACTGAGGTTTTTCACCTGTGTCCCTCAACATTTCCAGACTATTGTTAACCCAAATAAAGTTGGTGTCTGTGATCAGACACCAACTGTGGCCAAAGATACATTAGTGATGCTGTCAACCACAATTCATGAGTTGGTGTGTTGAAGACATGAACCTTAACAGTGACTCTCAGTGAACGCCACTTTTCTCTACCATTTTATAAATGATACCACTCACAGGGGACAAAGTATTTGGACTGTAGTAGTTTGTCAAATTTTATTGCAACACAGTAAAAAAACTAATTGGAGCTGATGGGAATGAGTTTTGGAGGAATTAGGTACTAAAAAAAAAGAGTATAAGTTTTGACCTGATGGTGATGTGGGATGAAAAGTAAGGCCATTGTTACTGAAGTTACTAAAATGGAGATCTATCCAATGATTGCAGTATTTCTGTCAGAAGCAAAATGGTGGAGGTGCTGGATCACCAGACTCTGAGATCAACAGAATGTGTGACATGAGTATGGCTTGTTATTAACAGAGTAGCACTAATTTCAAGGACCAGAAGTCTGCACTTTAACCTCACATTCAATGAGTAATTTCACACCTAAATTCATAACGCAAACAGGAAATGTCTCCCCTTCATGGCCACGAAATTCAAGTCCACTGAGATCTTTGCTTTGAGTTGACAGTGCAAAGCCTGAGAAGACTGCTCCTTCTTAATGACCATAAATAATATGATTTACTCCCAATAAAATTGATTGGCAAGGGAGGAGCTGCTGGCAGGCTGTAGACTAAGCTGGCACAGAGAGTGTTGATTCTGTGTGTGTGTGTGTCCCTGTTGTGGTGCGAGGAACATTTCTCAAATCATGACCCAGTTCTGTTATCAAATTGAATCAAATGTGATATTCGTCTCTGTAGAGAGAGATTCAGAAATGTGTGCAACTGGAAGTTCATCAAGCCAGTCGTACATTTTATAAAATTGATGACTTTTGTGCTGAAGGTGGCGTGGCTCCCTGTACCACTGAGCCCTTTCTCTCTTTCTCTTCCTTTTATGATGAGAACCAGAGGAATGTGAAATTCTTCTTTTGTGGCTCAAACAGCAGTAACAGGCACCACATATGAGACTGTGTTACCATCTCTCTCGTAGCAAATCATTTTTACCCCTTTTTCACGCTACATCCATCAGCATCTTGACACTGAAGTATTTAGTTTGAGGCTACAAATCCTAACCATATATATCAAAGAGACTGCTCCTTAGCATATCATGCCTGCCCCAGAAAATGAATAAAATGGCTCATTAAACATGTGATTTGTTACCCGTTCATTTCCTGCTCTATGACGTTCTTACGCCCATCTTTGGATGGTTTGGAGCTGAGCAGCAGCTGCTGGACAGACTCACAGCAGGGGTGATGATCGCAGCACAAAGAGGCACAAGCAGGCAGTAGAAATATAGCAACAACGCAAATTCTGGAAGAAAATCCCTGCTCAAAATAGCACTTGATTATAGGCAGGGGGGAATAAGAGGGAAGTACTGTCAGAGGAAAATAAAGCTTTCTGGAGCTTGGCGGAAAAAGACAAAAAGACACCTCAGAGACTTCAGAATCAAAAACAAATATGCAAATAAAAATAATCCCCTGTTCCTCACTTTCTCTTACTGTTGGATTTTTTATCCGCTGTACCTGAAAGGATGTCACACACGTCTATGTGTGGCTTGTCATATGAAACTTTCGCATTATGCTTTGACCCCCATCAGTCCTGACAGGTATACAAAAGCAGACATTGAGAAGTGACCATCATAAACCTCTCCTGGAGGAATGGAGAGCCAACAGGTGGACTCCTCATTTGGATATTTGGTTTAAGAAATGCTATATGAGCAGCAGCAGTGTTTACAAATGATGAGTCCAGCAGTAATATATCAAAGAAGAAGAGTGAGGAGGGCCGCATTAGTTCAATCTTGTTATCACACAGTGGCTATAGTGGTATATATAGTATATATATATATATATTAGCATTAACATTCATTTGGAGTCCTTTACCTTACCATCTGATGTATGCAAGTCCAATTTGTGGTGATTCTAACTTTGGTCGAGCTCCCAGTAATCCCAGTAACAGAACAGTGAGAGATCTGAAAAGTATTCTGATAAAATACTAATCAGAGCAGCTGAATGAAGTGATTTTACTTCGGCTCAGTTTACTTGTGTCCAATAGTCTTCTCACATGAAACAACTGTGAAGCTTCGGTGGGCTCCAGGTCTGAATAACTAATACTGTAGGTGCATTATCTGTACTGCTTCATCCATCAGGGCCGAATGTCGCCGACATATAGAGAGAAACAACCATTAACACGCCACACAGATCAGGGAATTGAACCCAGAACCTTTTTTCTATGAGGTGACAGCACTAACCACTGCACCACCATGCCCCTCATATAGATGTAATCCCTGTGTGTAATTTAATCCGTCTTGAACCTCCAAAGTTTGTGAACATTGATGAAATTGTTTTATTTTTGTTTGTTTTTTTTTAACAGAAACAACACCACACACTCCAGCACTTCTTTTTTTCTTTTTTTTTCTTTTTTTTTTTTTATGTGTGTGTGCGGTTATTCATTTCCTCCTCTGCCTCATCTTATGTCGTCAGCAAGCCCTCAGGTTCCTGTTGTGTTTACATTCCTCCAGACCCTCAGCCAACTGGACCATTAAAAATGAAGAAGGTACACGGAGATGCCATGTTTAATGCATGCTCTCATCTCCTGCTGCTGAGGCTACCTCTGCTTTTTCAGGATGCTACTTGCACAAACACACTCTGTGACGGGAATGAGCCCAACAAGGCCCCGGCCAGAGGTAAAAGATGGCACACCGAGTTCCAGGGCTTCAGGTCTAGAAGTCAACGTGTATCTTTCTGAGTTGATATTAGAAGTTGTGCAGGACAGAGAACGCAGGCTCGGGGTTGACACATGAAAGCTGTCTTTGAAGCCGAGCACATCGGTAACGGTGGATTTGAGGAATCACATATGCTTCTTTGCTTCTGTAGAATAAGTATATCAAGGTTGGCTGTGGGTGATTTACTGTTTAGTCTTCTGCACAATAAGAAGAGATCAAGGGAGTTTTATTTATAAGGGTGGATTTGCTTCAAACCAGCTGAACAGTTTCCAGAATCTCTATCGTAAAAGAATTGGTTGTATAAATGAAACATTTGTGGAAAATAGAATAGGTATATAGAATACACTGCAAAATGAAACAGCCTTGAGCTAATTCTTCATTCTTTGTGGTTTTCAATGAGAAGTTTTGGTCATTTTGAATTTGTAGACACTGGACAGGATGTTTTAAGGTACTTTAATGTCAAAAACAGTAAACAACAGGGAGGCTGATGCCTGGTAGAAGGACTGATATGAGGAATGAAGGAAAAAAGGAAAGAAAGCTGGAGGCAACCAACTAATAAACACAAGAAAGTTGTGTTCTCTTGTGTTCTCTTGAGATGAGCTGGCCGAGAACACGCAGCTTGGTTGACTGAATTCAGAGATGACTGGAGGCTACCACAGACGTACATGTGTAGATACAACAGAGAACGAAGACACAAACATAAACATAAGGGAGAGAAAATAGCATTGAAGGAGAGCTATAACAATAAATACAGTGCAAATTATTCACGTGGTAACTTACAGTATATTATAAACATAAAGTTGATACTTTCAGAATGAGGGCTGCAGGTGGGTCGACACACAGAGACACACAGAGACGAACAACCACTCAGACCAACGGACAATTTAGAGTCACCAATAAATCTAAACACATATTAGAAAATCTTAATCAGCTGGCTTTATTTATTCAGCACTTTTAAGGTGTAATAAGATGTCACGTTACGCTGGGAGTTTGTGTGTATGTTGCTGCCAAATTAGCTCTTTAGCCAAAAGAATAAGCTGCACTCTATTCAGCATTACTGTAATTATTGGACAAATATAGAAGATAAGATGGGACACTTTTTAAAAAACATGGAGCCAGCCCCCCCCCAAAAAAACCTTTTTTATTGCATTACACAATATATTCATTTAGTAAATGACCCTTAAATCATGTGATTGGTGGAGGGGCTGCTTTATCATGACACAGTGACACCTTTTAAGCTCCTTATGTAAAGAGCAATCACAGCCACAAGTACCATTCATCCACTTAAGTACAAAAATGCAAGATAACAGCATTCATTCCAAATATTTGGATGCTTAATCAAATGGCCCATAACCTTAGACTGAATCTCTCCATTTCCTCCAAGCAGACCAATTACATCAAAGTTGCATCTTCGATGCAATAAAGTTCTGAGATGACTAATTTAAGTTTTGTTAAACATAATTTCAGAGTTCCCCCATATTTGTTACAAACTGGACTGAGGTGACCCAGGAAGTTGGTCTTGATGCCAGATGGCTCTTTGACTTGTATTCACAGATGTTTCTCTGAATTAAACCCATGACGCCTCACGGAAACACAACACTAAGTTCCAGTCGCGCCGATTCACTCCACCTTCACACCTGCTCTCGGCGCTTCCCCTCCACAGTCACATCACAACTCTGCCATCAGATTAAACTCCACGGCACTTTGGCCAGCGCACCCCGTCATCAGGAAGACCGCTTACATGCTTTACTCTCCATCCACTTCACCTTTAACCCTTCAATCATTAGTTCACATCACTATGATGTTATTAATGGCCACTTTCAGCAGTGGTCAACCAGTACAATTCAGAGACAAGGTCAGGGAGATAAGCAGAGCAGGAGCAGAGTGTTTCTTTGTGTTGCTAAGATCCCCTTATTACACGTCCTGTTGCTTTGATCAAGAGTTTTTTTTTAAAGTTTGTTTGCTTTCATGCTGATTCTGGATCATTAATGACTCTATGGCCTCAGGTTATTTATGTCCACACCAGGCTGTTACACAGTCAAAGTAGATCTCACATCTCCCTAATTGTTATGTAAACACAATTTTTGTCACTTCAGTGTAAGTGTGGAGACATTTGATGTATGCAGCCGGAGGCTGTTTATGTGGAAGACTTTGGGTGTTAATACTATACAGGTTCAAATTATTATCTTATACTGAACAAATGCAGTAGTCTTCATTTTGATAAATTATTTCAATGTTAAATCACATATTTAATATTAAGGGTCGAAGCCTGATCTGCAATGCTCGGCTCATTAGCTTTTAGCAGGACCAGCAAGCTGAAGTTCTATTTTTCCTTACCTTGTTGGGAATGTGCTGATTTACTGCATAATTCATAACAAACTGAAGTATCAACATTTTGAATTATGAACTTACGTAGTTCTTGCTGAATGAGGTAGCAACACTAACTACACCTTCCTGGATTTTAAATGTTTTTTAATGACTACAGGATTTGACTTTGCTACTTTTTTGGAAATAGCATGTTATTTAATTTTTTTTTTTACATTTTTTATCTACGTTGGCGTCACAGAGTAAGCTGTGGAGCTCTTATGCCTCCCATCTTTTCCGCAGTACCCTTGTCTCAGCTGGACAACGCCGTGTTTCCTCTCAGGCATACATGATGAAAAGGGTGTTGCCACAGGTCCACTTTATGCCATACCTCCCTAACCTGAGCAGTCCCTGACTTCAAATGGTTTTCAAATCCAACACGCTCTAAAATCTTGAAAGCCTACTTCAAAATCCATTAAGTCACTAAGAAAAGGATTTGAAACCCAAGGGAGAGGTTTTCTTTACACACTTTCCCCATGGCTCATATCACGGTGCATTTGTGGAGCTGAAGATATAAATTTTTCAACTACTCTGCTTCACCTCCTTTCTCTGCCTGTGTTTAAAAAGGACTATAGATACAAACGCACTTCACATTCCAGCAGTCTATTGTTTTCCTAAACTGAGTCCTATTTGCACAAAGGGCCATCTGAAATGTCCTGTCCTGGTGTGAAGAGGTAAAGCAAAACTAACCCTAAATTTAAAGCGTGTCAGAGACTTTGGGCTTTCTGCCTTCAAGGCGCAGGGATTAGAGGATAATCGGAGCTGCTCTGTTTTGCTGAAGATGCTTTGCTTGCTATCAGCTGAAGCTACATTTTTTTACTTGCCGCTCATGTCAACAACAAACAGGAAGATGAATCAGGCAGAATATTCAACAGAGTGAGAAATCAGCAAGACGGGGGTAGTGGGAGTATGAGTATTAAGTCTCTCCTTGCCTGGTATGTTTTTATGAAGAAAAGTGCAAAGTTTTGAGAAAGAGGAGAGGAAGGATAGAATAGACATTAAGAAGACAGAGCACAAAAATGAGGACAGATTGAAATGTTCTCTTTCTTGTGGTGCTGATGTGGGACATCATGAATAAGTTGTCTGTACTGCATAAAGAGGAAGAATAAATAAAACTAACTCATTTTAAAACTTTAAAAATTACATCTATTCTCAAGCTCCTGTATGCAACAGAGTTCTCTAAATTACGGCCATATTAATGAGGATCGTTCACTTTTTCCCTTTAACCATGACTCTTCCTGGGCTCAAGATAATAATCCATTTAAAATCCAACAGCTCTCCCCGTACCATTACCTTGACTCCAAATTCTCTAATGATTAAAATGGTTTTCTTCCAATTGTCATGATAAGAAATATATTTTATAAATATCATCCAGAGTTCAATGTTACAAATGTAATTCAGGTACCTCCCATTTCTCTTGATCATCATGTTTCAGTGTTCACTGTCTTGATTGGATTCCAGCTGTGGATAATTCAATTGATTTGACAAGATTTGGGAACACACTCACTGATGTAAAGCCTCACACCTGATAAGGTATGTCAGAGGAAAGACTAAGCCATGAGGTGGAAGGAGCTCTCTGCAGAGTTCAGAGGCACGTATGTATAAAATATTCTGTGTCATTGAAGGTTTCCGTGTGCGTGCAGTGGCCTCCATTATTCTTATATGGAAGGGGGTTGGAACCAGTAAGACTTGCTGACAGTCCAGACTGAGCAATCAGAGAAGGATGTGGATAAGAGAGGACGGCTACGCTGGCTGAAGTGCACAGAATGTGCCTGAATGTGAGAACCTTCCAGACTCTGAGTGAGGAAAACATTTCTTTAATTTTGTGCACTTTTTGAAATTGGGAAGCTAAAAAGTACTGTAACAGTTTCATGTTAAAGCATATTTGTTTATTATGCTGTCAACATTTCCTTTGAATAAGCAGCAATGTTAGCTACATTATAAGCCTGTAAGATGTAGTAAAACACCATGTAGTCCCACTCATTGCCATGGTGATTTATTATTTTTTATATCAGTGCTACTGTGGGGAGTCAAGTAATCAATACTCTTAATCAAAAAACATTTCATATAATTGCTGTTATAAATGAGTTGAATAAACTTTTCAGAATGCGATTGACAATTGTAGTTGGAAATGTATTATCCTTTATCACTGAATAGATGAAACAGGGTGATTGTGAAGCAGTATAAAAGCCAGGTTTTAGGAAGACAGTGATGAGGTGTCTATCTGGACATAAGATCTGATAGCAATGTCTGCCTGACTGATCTGTGATCTCTCACTGAAGCATGTCAATCCCTCTTTCAATCAGCCCCTGAAAGAATCCAACATTAGAGAGAGAACTCCACCTCTGTTATCCTTCCCATATGTCCTATGCACCAAAACAAAAGGTTAAGGAAGGAGGTTAATACTGCCATTTTCTAAAAAGCCAGTTGTGTTGTCATGTTTAAAAATTACAGCTGCGTACTTTTCAAATTTTACAAAATGTTTTTCCATCCATCAGCTAAATCCCCCCCCAAAAAATGT
Source organism: Remorina albescens (assembly GCA_034769265.1). NCBI lineage: Eukaryota > Metazoa > Chordata > Actinopteri > Carangiformes > Echeneidae > Remorina > Remorina albescens. The sequence goes on from CM068480.1 coordinate 7,374,920, forward strand.
CTCATCATAACTGAACAGGTTTGGAATTAATGCTGGACATTGTAAGAGCCCTGAAATGGTAAACTAAGGCAGCCCGACACAGAGCAGAGAGATCATGAGAGCAGCATGTGCAGGGTAATTATTTCAGATTTTAGATAATTGTTTTCAAATTTAAAAATAATCTCCCTGTAATTACTTTCATCTCCGTGTCTCAATTGTTATTAAAGATCCCCTGAACTCTGGAGTTTCCTTCATTTGTTTTGTGTGTGTTGAAGGCCAAGTGTAATTAAGTGCGCTGCTTCATTTCAAATCATATTCCTCTCCCTATCTAATCCCATTAAGGCTCACGCTTCAGGAAATAGGAGTGCCTCCTGGTAATGAAGAAATACATTAACAGAGCAACAAAATGGCCTCATTGCACAAAGCCTGTTTTCTCCTTCAGTAATCCCTATGACATCTTTCTGTAGATCTCGCATTGGTTTCCATGGCTGGTTTTGTCTTTATATACACGCTGCAGATATACTGCAGTAACGGCTACATTCAACTAAAACTCAGTTTCAGTAAAGGTGCAGTATGTGAAGCTCCTGTGCTTGAAAATTAAATCAGGATGTCAAGGTAAGAGAATGCATAATGGTGTGCAAGCCTTTTTTAGCGCTCCTCAAGGCCTTAGATCTAAATCCAGCTTTTAAATATGAAGGTGTTTCACTTTCAGCTTCTAAAGCATGGATGTCCTTTTGTTTATGTATGATAGTAACAAACAGGTGGTCGGAGTTAAGGGGGGGAAATCTTACCCTTCAGGGTCATATGTGGAGAGAAAGACTATGTATGTTCAACCCCTGAGATCTCAGACAAAAAGAATGAGTTTATTTTGTATTTTAAAGCTCTGTCATTAGATATCAAAATAATATTGGATCAGATATTCCAGTCCCCAAAACATCAGTGCTGTTCTCTTCCAATTTGAATTGCTGAATATCATGTGATTTGTTTGGACCTGAGGAGATTCCCCTTTTCTCCATTGCTCATGTTTTCACACATACACAGCACAGCAGCCTGTCAACACCAGTTAGCAATGAATGTGTCTGCAAACACTTCAGTTGCACCTTCTCCAGAGAATGAAAGGAATCCTTGAACTTGAAGCACTGAGCAGGAAGTGATAATGACAGCATGGCTAGAGAAGCAGCAGCACAGGTTTAATGATGCAGGTGTGATCCAGCAGTTTGTATTTCTTTTGCTTTGTTACCTGCCCTCAGGAACAGTGAAGGAAAGAAAAATAATGGTCAAAAAGATTCATTAATAGCCAAATAACTCAGATGCTTGTGTTCATCTGGTTCTGTTGGTGTGATTATAGAATTAAAGTGATTGAATATTGGTCATGAAAGTGATGAACCCCCAGCAATTAGTGGCAAAATAAACCAATGATCAAATCAGTGGGTATCTTAAATGTTTCAAACATCTTGATGTCTGAAATTTAGAACCTGATGAACTGACAAAAACAATTTGGACTTGTACTCTGCTGCCCCCTGTTGGACTGCTGAGGACACAAGTGCTTACATTTAAAAATCAGAAGACCATTCTTACTTTATTTTATCCAGAAGTTGTGACAACAAGGTTGCAAGAAACTTAAGAAAATAATTTCAGCAAATCCTAAAATGTTACTTATTTGAGGTGGAATGACTGCAATGTGTTACAGAGTTGACATAAGTGCTCCTTTACTGCTCCTTCTAAATGTCAAGTCATTTTATTCCATAACCAGGGCTGAGATCAAACAGACACTGATAATCACCCAATCGTCACTTTTATCCAAATTTATTAACAACAAGAACAGGAATCAGAAGGGAAAATATCAGTTTAGATTCACTTCTTTGCAGTTTCCTCCTCCTTTGACAAGTTCTTGATGATCTCTTCTTTCTTGGCCAGGAGACGCTCCTCTCTGCGCTTGCGGGCCTCCTTTGTCTTGGAACGCCGGGCTTCAGCCTGGTCACTGAATTAAGAAAGAAGACAATTAGTTCTCTGTCACATGTTAAAATGACCAAAAATGTCTTATATGCATGCTTTCAGTAGGATTAAAAAAGTTAAGATATGTTAGAAAATGTATAAAATCTCAGTTAAAGGAAATAAATAAAAATAATAATTTAAGGGGAACGTACGCCAGAAGCTTCTTGCGAGCCTTATCTGCCTTCAGTTTGTGGATGTGCTCCATCAGAATGCGTTTATTTTTGAAAACATTACCCTTGGCTCTCAGGTAGAGACTATGGTACCTGGTGGAAACAGAATATAGATTGCCTTAAACAAGATCCCTCTTCTTGAAATTGAAATAAAATATGCACTTTATTGTTCACAAACAATAAGTGTAAAGATTCAGACTCACATGTGCCTGTCAATTTTCTTGGACTCCCTGTAGCGACGAAGAAGACGACGCAGGATTCTCATACGCCGCATCCATGTTAGCTTTTCCGGCATACGAGCGTTGGCTGTACCCTTTCTCTTACCTGGGGACAGTACGTTAAAATATAAAATAAGATTCAACGTGTTTTCGGGTGACATATGAAGTGAGACATTGTATATTTTATAACTGCCCAAAGGACAGGATCATTACATGCACATCCATTACGTACCATAACCGGTGTGCCGTCCCTTGCGGCGTGCCAGTGTGTTCTTGCGGCAACGAGCATGGGAATGGACTGTCACGGGTTTCCTGATGATCAGGCCATCCTTTACAAGTTTTCGGATCTGCTGGCCTGTGGCACAAAAGTAGAATATAGACAGAGGATGAGATACTTTAAAGAGGCCATATCACAAACTTCCAGGATGAGAACTCAAAGACAAAGAAAATGACGCACGAGAGTTTGCGTTGGCGATCTCATTGGTCTCATTGGGGTCCAGCCACACCTTCTTCTTGCCACAGCGCAAGACGCTGGAGGCCAAGCGCTTCTGGAGCCTGAGCATGCTGAATAAACAGAGAAAATGTTAGTTTTGAAAGATGTAAAATAAATTCTGCATTCTAAAACATATCACAGCATGTGATGCTATGTGCCATCTTGTCAGCCAATTTCAATCAAGTTCAAAAATAACTTTGTTCAAGGTTTAAAATTATACTTGGCTTAGGAAGTACTTAATTAACTCTCATACTGAGATTAGCAGTTGTATTTTTTATTTGCATTTGTTTGCAAATCAAAGTCTGACTGTATACAAATGAAGGAGGAAAACAGAAAAATATCCAAAACACAAACATGTTGTCATAAATTCCAGTTGCATTGTCTCATTAATTATCTTTGATATTAACGATGCAACAGCACAGATGCAAGTTCACCTGGGAACAAATCAAAGACCTCAAAAAGCTGTGCATAACAGGACACATTTGGACAAAGTACCATATATATATATATATATATATATATATATATATATATATATACACACAAACACACACGTATTAGATGTGGATAAGTCCCCCGTGCTGTTTAGTTTATAGTCAATTGCCACAACCTTCAATTTCCTACTTTCTCTAAACCCAACAGACCCAAATATGAGGCAGGTTTAGCTGACAACCGGATATAAAACTGCACAGTATATTACGCTCTGCTGATGTTGGTTTATTTACTGCTCGTTTGTCAATTTGAACTGTTTGTCCTGATAACATCTGTTGGACTGCCGCTGACAAACGCATCTAGGGGCTGCTGCTTCCAGCTGATCCGTCGACCTGTAGCATGTTGTGACTTAGTTAGCCTAGCTAGGCTAGCTCGCCAACATTAGGCCCTGCATGCTTTCTGACAAAAAAGAAACGAAATTCCTCTGAGTTGAATAGAACCCGAGCATTCTTTCCGGTTTTAAAGAGCGAACCCAACAACGCGATAAACTGTTTGTCTGGATTAAAACCATTTTTACACACCAAACGAAGGACTCACCTCATGGCTGCCCGCTAGCTCGATAGAAACGAAGGAAATAGACCGACTCCGTGCCTACCATTATACCTATCGTCATGGGGGGAGTCTACTGCACCCGTTTGATAAAATCGTTAATATATGTATCAATTTAATTGTCATGTTAACTATTAAAACATATTTTAACAGAAAGATAATTTAATTTTAAACTTAGTTTGTAATGCTTTAAAAGTAATATTAGCCTATTACCCCCCCAATAGTGGTACGGTCTAATAAAATACATGTTAAATATTTCATCGCTAGATGAGACGCACAGGATTTTTGTATTTTATTTATTTAATAGTTTGTGAAATAGTTTTTTTTAACGTGGTTTGCAGGGAAAAAAGTATTCAATTCTGGTCACAAAACAAAAACACGCTGGTCTTTCAAAATACAACATAGCCTGTAATCAAAATTAAAATAATGAAAAAAAAAATCAATCCAACACAGCAGACAGAAACATGGAGTCCAGCGGGTCGCAGCTGGTGCGGTAAAAAGCAGCGGGGCGGATGAGGATGAACTGGCCGCAGAGGGGCGCCCTCCTTCGGCTGAAGGCTGGACTAACGCCGTCCGTATTTGGCTGCTGTCCCAAACCAACAACGCTCCTTCCTCCCATGTCAGAGCCGTGCGGTCGGCTCTTCTGACTGGAGAGGAGCCAGCCGGCGGAGACTCCGGGGCCGCTACAGCCCGCAAAGAGCCGGCACAAATTTAACCGACGAGTTTATTTTTGAGATATGACTCAGCGGAACACAGTAATCAAGGTAAGGCAGGATTCGTTCCAGCTAGCGAGCTAGTTGCTAGCTGCATCGCCAACCTATGCGTGACTGCCGGTAACGCTTATTGTCATGGAAACGGCAACTGCACGGTAACGTTAGCTACAGGACGTTTCGGATGAATGATGACAGAGAAATAACATTTATTGTGATTTTAATGCCTAATTTAAATTAAATTCAATTAATTTAAATTAACGTCAATCGCCCAGCCATTAGCGTAGCTCCGGTCAGTTTTAACGGACTTCACGGGGCGTCGTGCTCAGCAGCATGCACAGACAGAAGCGGTGTCAGGAACTGCAGCAGAAGACGTGGTTTTGGGAGCTTAGCACTGAAACTGATGCCAAAGAGCCGGATCTGAATGTAGAGATGGCGGCTTTATCCGTACAGGACGGTCTACTGTGCTCCAAAGCCAGACAATCAGGCCGCCCGGTCTGTGCCATTGTTGTCTGCACTGCTAGTTGTTTGTACACCCCATCTGTCACACAGAGACTTCTCCCGTTTGACCTGCTTATTCCAGACAGCTTGCAGCCAGTGCTTACAGCGTGTGAGGGGGATTTGCCCTGTACTTGTACAGTATGAATAGGGGGATTTTCTCCAGTCTGCAGGGGGCAAATAAAAGCTGATCGTTTCCGACGTGGGATGTTTCGCCTCATAAGCGCTTTAAAATTGAATATGGGTCCATAATAATTAGAAAATAAAAAAGACTGTCATGTTTGTTAGCTTTTCTTTGTATGTATCTTTAATTACAGAAAAAGCAATCTAGGGCATAATCAAGGTCATGGTTAGGTGTATGCGTGACTGTCTATGAATAAAGCCAAGTCTGCATCAGCTGATTTAGGTGAATATGCATATTAATCTGTTTCAAGTTCACTGTTGTTGCAGTCCTAAAAAGCTAAAATCTTCATCATATTTGTCAATGTTATGATGGATGGTAAGATGGACATCATGTTAGGTGATTTAAAAAAATGACTTGAAGAATAGAATGACTGTAACAATGCAGTGCTACTTCTCCACATCAGTCAGTATACTTGCTTGCTTGCATGGAAAAGTTAATGTTCTGTCTAGGCTGCCTTCACCGGTTACCAAATCCCCTTTCTTCCACATCTTTGGTTTACTCCCACCAAAGTCACCCCATCAAGTAGAGTACTCTCGGTCATTCACCTTTTCAGAAGCTGTTTCCCTCATCAGTGTGCGTGTCACCTACTACCATCACAACACTGACATATTGATGAAGTAGAAAACTTCCAAGTGCGCTGGTTAAGCAGAAACATTTTTGCAACGTGGTGTAGTGAAAGTAGTGGTGCAAGAAAAACTGTTCACTGGTACATGGCAGTAAATATGTTATAGAAAGTAAAACATGACACCCCGTAGATGGACGTGTTGTTTGTATTTGTTGTTATTACTGCACAGGGCTTCAAACAAGTGTCTTTACCAACGCACTAAAATTATAAAAATGCAGGCTCAACCAAGCCAAGACTAGTGTGTCAGACCTGCTTATAATTTGTAAAAAAAAAAAAAAAAACAACAGGGAAAAACCAGGCAGACTGTGGCATTGTAAGTTCTTTTATTGTGTTTGTAGGTATTTGGGGCCCAGATGCCTCACACCTCCAGTGTAACAAAGGTTAGCAGAACAATAACCAGCATACTGTAGCTCAACATGTGTGATGTCTATGTGGTCATTTCAGGTGACATAATGAGCTGAAATAATGTTATACATCATCACAAAATAATCAGTCAGCCATGCAACATGAACTAAAACTGAAACAAAAAAATTAATAGTAAACATATGAAGTTTAAAAATAAGATGTCTCAAAACAAAGAGAGAGACGGTTAGACAAAGGAAGGACCTCTCCTCATTTTGTTTTTATATTTAAACCTGTTTATATGAAGTTGCAGAACATAGTACCCTTGTTTGATAATTACCATATTTAAAATCGGTGCTTTGTTGCTCTAAATTATTATGGTGCCTTCAGACTAAACATGAAGAATTTGAATGAAAAAATCTAATTTCTGCTTTGGGTAAATAGTCCTGTCATCAATATTTGGAGGCCATTTAAAGATTGTAGACGAGTTAGAGGTCTGGTGGGTTGTTCTGTGTACGCTCTTTAAATGCAGATACATTTTGACTAATGTAGCCTATGTTTTATTTAACTAACCTCATAGAGATACAGAAAATAAAATCATAATTCATCCCAGACCTTCTCTGTGTAGTGCTCCAGTTTTCCATAACATGACTACACCACTTGAGCATGATTTTGACAGTTTTTTGGAGTACTCCAAAATGCTCACATTCAAACAGTCTTTTATATATATGTGATACAGATGAGCAAACCTAAAAAGGAAGTAGGATGTTTTTGGTCTGAATTTTTTATTTATTCATTAGTTTTTTCTGGCTTTTAAAATAAGAAGAAAGCCTTTGCCCTTCCTGGGAAGAGTAGCACCCTGGTATTTAGAAGAGCTCACCAAAAGAAGTGCATGTCAGTTGCATAATAGAGTCTTCCTTTCAGTAAGACCAGGTTTTTCACAAAGGCATGTACTGAGTGAAACAATGTAACCCTGTCAGTATTGGGAAAATCTGGCATAACTGGAGGTGTCCAGTGAAGCCATCTCAAACTAACAGGGCCTGCATTTCTTTATTTGGCTTCATGGTAAAATGAGGCTGACTCCTGTTAGATGTTGCAGTTGATTGCTCTAATATTGCAGGAACACCAAGAGTTGGACATCCTGTTTCACTTTCAGTCTGTGTTGATCTACTGTTTTTCATTAAGATGTGGTGCCACAATTCAGTTAAGTTAAGATATTATCTTGCAAGAATACTCTTACTTAGATTCTGAAAACCTGCACATTCCCTTGAAGGATGGTTTTATTTAAATAAATAAATTGAAATATAACCTTATGAAATCCTTGTGTCCTGGCAGCTTACCAGCTAGTGGTGTGTGATTTGGAGAGAGTGCGAAGGACAGCAGAGAATATGGAGCTGTCAGATGGCTTGTTGCTGCAGGTCAACAATGGAGAACAGTGGGGTAACCGCTGGAAACATCCCAATGATGACTCGGTAAACCCCAGATCAACTGTTCATCTCTGCAATGCTGTTTTAACATCAGCATTGCACATATCATCAGATCATAGCAGCTTAATTTTACCTCAGCATTGATTATACAGAAAAGGCCCTTTTACAGGCTGTCTGCAGTCCTTTTTAGTTCAATAATTTTTCCATGTGACCTTGGCTTTTAAGGACCGTAGTACCAGCCCCTCTGTCCTGCGCTGTGTTGCCAGCACGTGGAAGGAAGGCCTGCTGAACAGAAAGAGGCCCTTTGTGGGCCGCTGCTGTCACTCCTGCACACCACAGAGCTGGGTAATGTTACCGCTAATTAGCTTCAACATCAGTTAATTTACTGGACTGTAGTCAGTTTCAGTTTATTGTTTGTTCCACTGCAAATGTTTATTAGAAGAAAGAGATCAATATGCAGTCAACTGCATCTACCATTGACAATTTATTGTTATTCAATGACTGAAGTTAATTGAATATTTAAATTCATTTTGGTAAACCAATCTTTACGTGTATTTCCAAAGCATATAAATAGTTATTTTGCTCAAAGCTAGAGACTTTAAAACAGACATGTTAGTCTGCATTAATAAATGATGGTGGTTCATTTTATTCATTACCAGGGGAGTATGCAATAGATTCATACATCTGTATAGTTTGCAACAGTTTTGTTTCCATAGTATTTATATGATCTAACTTGAAACACTGCCTGGTGTTTCTCTAAAACATACTATGAACAATTACCTTTCCTCAGGCATTCAAATTTGTAGCAACAGTCTGCAGACAACAGACATTTTTGCCATACTGAATACATTTAACATCTTAATTTATAGGTGTTATATAAGTGTTCAAATCACTGGTTAAAGGTACAGGTAGGTACAACTAGAGTTTGACTTCTGAAATAATTAAAATAATATGGGAAATACATTTTGATGTAATACACCAATGAAATACTGGTATTAGCACATGAAGGAGTGTATAACAATATAACGTGGTGAAGCAAAGCAAAATCAGACCAAACAAAATTTGTTCAGTTCTAGGATGTATGACGTTAATAATAATGTTTGGTTTTGTTGTAGGAGAAGCTTTTCAACCCCAGTATTCCATCTCTGGGATTACGTAATGTCATCTACATCAATGAGACCCATACTCGGTAAGCTTACAACAGGAACTTAATGAACTACAGACACTTAATGGTTAGTCATCACGTGAACTGAAACTCCCCCTGTGTAGTTTAGCTAATGTGGTAGAGCTAGGTGCTGGCAAACCTGAAAACCTCTGTATAATATATCAAGGGGACTGATCTGTGAAACGATGGAAAGGTAGCAAATGAATAATTTAAAGTATTTGTCAGTGGACACTGGACATATGCACCCAATGACTGACTTCAGCAGACAAAACTCAAAAAACACCTTGGCACCTCAGCTGCAAACAATATCAACATGATCTTGGTGTAATACAGGCAGCTTGCTTTTTCCAAGTCCATGGTAACCCTTTGGACAGAATTATTTTGACGAAAATAAATTAGTCATCATGCATCAAATAGCAGCTTAAATAAATGTACATCTAGTTTAAATAATAATCAAAAAAATAATAATAATTTGATGTCTATATGGACAAGTTTCTATTATTTATTCTGCACAACAGCAATTTTCATGTGAAAACTCAAGATAATGGATATGTCAGCCTAGGCTTTACTCTGGTTCCTGTTAAATTACCAGGAAATCTGTGTAACAAAACACAACTGACAGTTTTCTCTATTTTAGCCATGCAGTTGAATTATATCTGTTTTGACTGTGTGTGGGTGTTGAAACTGCATGCAGAAATACAGGTTCACATAAAGTATATTTAATATGTTCCTTTGTCTTAATTGGCATGTATGTGCTCTTGCAGACAGCGGGGCTGGTTAGCACGCAGGCTGAGTTATGTGCTGTTTGTAATGGAGAGAGATGTCCACAAGGATATGCTCACCAGGAACGTGGTGGACAATGTGCTCAACAACAGCAGGTATGTGTTAACGTAACATGAGGCGTTTGCATGAGCTGTGGCAGAATTCCACCCAGAGCTTGTTAACACATAATAAGATAATGCGGTAGCTCTTGCAGTAATGAAACTCTAGTCTCTGGCAATGTTAGTATTATTAAACTCCTGAGGAAGAGGAAACACTTTGGTAATTACAATTGGGGATGAGGTGGGCAGGCAACTGAATTAAGTGAAATCTAATGAAGAGAAATGCAGCACCCACATCTTCTGAATTATGGTATAAGATGCAGCCTCATGTCTGTGCACTGCTTTTGCTGATTGCAGGGTGGAAACTGCTATTGTTAATGTAGCCACTGATTTTGACGGTGCAGCCAGCCAGTCTGGCCAGGAGCAGAAAGCTGTCAGTAAAGTGAAGCAGAAAGCCAGGGCATTCCTCCAGGAGATGGTGGCCAACATTTCACCAGCCTTCATCAGGTACATGTACAAAAGAAGTCTTAGTGCTTGTTTTTTTTTTGGGGGGGGGGGGGGGGGTCGAACCACAGATAACACTCCGGACAGATTAATTTCACTGGAATTGAAATTGGACCTGTAGCATTATAAAAGAAACAATTGCAGATTTTCTTTTTTGTTTGGTCAGTATCTTCACTTTTGTTCTTGTTCAGGATGACAGGATGGATCCTCCTCAGGCTCTTTAATGGTTTTTTTTGGAGCATCCAGATTCATAAAGGTCAGCTGGAGATGGTCAAGAAAGCTGCCACAGAGGTCAGTCACAAATAAAAAAACACAGACAAAAAAAGGATTGAACTCTCACACCATGATCTGACCCCCAAAGTGTAAAAGGAAGTGATTTCCATGCATATAGTTATATATTTTGATATATCTTTTGGACACCCATGAATATATTGAGATACAATATTCAAAGTTATAGAATTTCAATTTAAATGTATACTATGTTAAAATGTTTTGACATCCATCGTCTGTCTGCATTGAGAAATAGCCTGTGTATATTGAAAAATCATCTAAATCTTTTCTTATCAGCAAAATGTGCCCATGGTCTTCCTCCCTGTTCATAAATCCCACATTGACTACCTGCTTATCACCTTGATCCTGTTCTGCCACAACATCAAAGCCCCACACATTGCTGCTGGAAACAACTTAAGCATCCCTATCCTCAGGTAAAACACCCATGAAGTCTTATGTCAAGTTTGATCTGGAAATGAAGTGTAATCCTGCTCCCTCTGGGGGAAAAGACAAAGATGAGTTTGATATCAGTAGAAAGGGAACTCCCTCGAAATAGAGCAGAAAGGACTGTCAGCTCAACTAAAGCACTGATTTTACATGAAAGGAATTTAAATAGTCATACGGCCGACTTTACTGTAGGTTATAAACCAGTTTTAGCCTAACCTGCCTCTGATGCTACTGTTCGTCTATAGTACATGAGTAGCCTACTTTTACATAGGTTAATAAGAGTCCAATTCATCGTTGGCGAGACAGAAACAAAGAAACAGTTTCCCTTTGAGGTATCACACTGTGAGAGGAGAGAACGGGAATTCAAGTGAAACAGTGAAAAAATGTTTTTAAAACACACTGAAAAAGTTCAGCTGTGAAACCAGAGAAAATGTACAAATAGCAGGACATGACTAGATGCAATCTTCTTTTTTCCCCAGCACTCTGATCCGTAAACTGGGAGGATTCTTTATCCGACGCAAGATGGAGGAGACGGGGGATGGGAAGAAAGACATTTTGTACAGATCACTCTTACATGCAGTAAGTTATATGAGCCTATGTATTTTCTATAGTAAAAGCTGTTTTACATAGGCTTCCTAAATTCAGTTCATGTCTGTGGGTTTTTCATTATCTAACTCCTGTGTTTCTTCTTCCTTATCTGTTCTGTACTCTTTTCATTCCTGAATGATGGACAGGGAGGGTTAAAGCTCTTGTAATCTAATGTTAGCCCTGATATCTTTTACTCTGTTTCTCGTCTTAATTTATTGGCTTTCCACAATTGCTTTCTTGTTATGGCTTGCTCTCACATATCATAGATTTACAAGATGTTATGTAGACATCACAACAATACAGTAATGTTTGCTATAAAATGAAAACATTATTTGGCTAAAATATGCTTATCTAGAGACCTAGATCCAAATTATATGCTGACAGTGTTACTTCAAACTCAGACCCTTTGTCTGTGACACATAACGAGTCACGGTAAACATTATTTTACCTTTCAGTTATCAAAAAAAGTTTTGCTTCTGTTGGAAGTTTTTAAATCGGTGTCAATACAAAAACTGCAGTAAGATGAGTTTTTTGCCAATCAATGAAGACTATCTATTTCTTGAAGTCTAGAGAAAGGCGCTGGGGCAAAAGCTATTTGTATAGACTGCATGAGAAATTACAGGCTGATTAAAACTGGTATCTGAACCTTTTGTTCCACTTTAGTATTTGATAATGTGGCTTAATAAGCTCTTGCTAATGAGAAAACCTGAAGTAGAACTAATGTGAATCTATGTTTATATTAATGCTCTGTCATCCTAAGCTCCTTGTAGCATGAAGACTCTAAACATGTTTTGTAAAAATAATAAGTCAACTTAATAGGTTTACTCAAATGTGGTAATCTATAAGAATTTGAAATGGTTGTTGAATAGAATTTGTTAGAGTGAGAATAATGAAAAAACACAGGCTGTGCATTGTCGCTCTAAGATAAGTTTGTATTGTGCCTATAAGATAAGTGTTATCAGCTGAAGACATAAGCAGCTGTTAGAAATGATGACCAAGATATTTTATCCCATTCACTAGTTTACTGCACATCCTGCCAAAGAGAGTATAGAAATGTGCTCCAGTAATCGTGGAAAGTGGACCAAGCCAGCAGTGCTTAAACTTGATAGAAGACAAGATTTCAACCTGGCAGTCCCACATTGCTCACAGAAATTTAATTTGCCAAACTGCAGAGGTATAAATAATAAAAAAAGCACTGTGCAACCTTAGTTCTTGTCACTCTGGTGGAAGCTGGACCTTTATTCTCTTCACAGATTGATCTAAATGCCACAGCCTAGAAGCTATTTCAGGACAAAGTTTCTCCTCTCTTAAGTGTCTTCATAGCAAGCCGAGACAGCTGTGTACACACCGCATTCAAAAGGATACCATTGCACACTATGACTTCCTTTGCACATGCACAGCCCCGTGCAGGGTGACAGGGGTCAAACTGTTAGTTACTTGTACTCAGGCTGTATATACAGCAGCTGCACAGACTTTATGTTGCTTAACTTCCACGCTGTAATACAGACAATGCTGGAGTTCAATATCCAAGATTTTGCACAAAATTAGATTTTTGCCACAAGTGTCAAGACCTTTACCCCTTTGTGCTTTTTTCACCCATTCTAACATCTATCGCCACCTTGTTTTATTCCCCTTTATCCCACCTTTTTCTCTCTCTCTCTCTCTCACACTCATATTTCTGTGTTGTTTCATCCATCTTTCTTCAGTACACAGAGGAGTTGTTGCGTCAGCAGCAGTTTCTGGAGGTCTACCTGGAGGGTACACGGTCCCGCAGTGGTAAGCCATCTCCAGCCCGTGCAGGCATGCTATCCATTGTGGTAGACACACTGTGCACTGGGTCGATTGCAGATGTGCTCCTGGTACCGGTTGGTATCTCCTATGACCGCATTATTGAGGGCAACTACAACAGTGAGCAGCTGGTAAGTGGTTGGATGGTGTCTGTAGTTTTGATTTGTCATGAAACACTCATACTCAAAGATGAATTTATCACTCAAGTGGGCAATCAGGCAACAAAAATGTTTAATAATAGTAAGTAATTAATGGAAGTAATTACTATTAAGTAAAGAAACTTCTTGGTTCCCTGTAGGGCAAGCCCAAGAAGAATGAGAGTTTGTGGGGCATAGCATGTGGAGTGTTTAGGATGCTGAGGAAGAACTACGGATGTGTCCGAGTCGACTTCAACCAGCCCTTCTCCCTAAAGGTGATTGGTCTCAGATCCAAGTCAGCATTTATACCAGTACAACTACTGCTATTATGGTAAAAAAAATAATGGAGAATGAAAGAAAAAGTTGTCATTGTCGGTGTCATATATAATAGATTTTAGATATAGTTCTTGATTTGAATATACAAAAAAGTGCTTGTCTTTAAACTTTCATGGTAAAATTTTAGAAAAGACATAACTGCACTTGCGGACTCAGTTTGTATTTGTAATAAATCTTTCGTGTGTCAATTATACTGCAGGAATACCTGAGCAGTCAGAGAAGCCGCCATATTCCACCACTAGAATCCCTGGAACACACCTTGATGCCCACCATTATTTCTGCACAGTAAGTGCAAACACACATACTCCATGTACTCAACATCTGTGGAATCTTTTCCATCAGTGCACATGTCCCCGTAGCGTTATCAACCCTCGTGTCCACACTTGACTTCTCCCTCCTCCTAATTCACAGCAGGGTTCTCTGACATCTGAACACAGCACATGATTTCACTGTCAGGGGTCACTTCAGTTCAGTGATGTCCCTTCATAATAAAACTGTCCCTGTTGAATCTTTTGTCAACAATGACAGCAGCTATCTGCTTCGGCTGGTCAAATACTTTTTCATTGACAGTTCCCCACAGCACAGAAAAATAAATTGAAAGGGAGCACAGAACACAAGGGTTTGCTGATTTTTTTTTTTTTGCAGAATGTAAGAAAGGACTGCACAAGGCAGACTTATGCTTTTTATATATATATATATATATACATATTTACTTTTAGGTTTTATAGAACTTACCCTTTTTTTCCAAATTCAAACAACTCAGCAGCATTTTTTATTTATGATGAATCTCTATTGAACAGAGAAGGAAAGTGATGAGTGAAAGTAGTAGTGCACAATAAACATAAATGTCATAGGTGATAGTGAAAGACAACTGATACTATGTGATTAACTTGTTCAGTTGCTTCTATTCTTTCAGGCCTGATGCCCAGCTGTTTGAGGGGCAGGAAGAGCAAATGAACAGAGAGCTGCCTGATGAAATCTTCAGACGTCAACTCATTAACAACCTGGCCAAGCACGTGCTCTTCAGTAAGAAGCAGCCAGTCCTCTGTAATCATTCTGAATTATCAATGGTCAGAAAAAGAAATTGAATGGTCATAGGTCATCACAAACTCACCAGAATCTGTCTGAGCACATGGTTTCTGCTTCATGACACACTCATCATCTTTTCTGAGCACATGACTCTCCTTTTCATCTTATGTTAAGCTGCACTTGCTGAGTTGAGAAAAGGCAGCTCTCATAAAATGCTATCAATCATACTGCCACTTAAATTGAAATCCAGCGCAGCCCAGCATCCATACATCCACCTCAAATTCACTCGAGGCAATTTGCACCGGGGTGGCACTATTAAAACCGGTTCTCCCCAGTTCATTGAACTGCTTTTTTTTTTCCTCCTTCGTGTTCAACCAATCACAGAGCCTCCATTTGGATGGCATGTTGTTTTGAGCCAATAGGATGAAGGGGAGGATAGAGAATAAGAATAGGGGAGCATGCAGTGCCAGTTCTCGCAAATGTACTGCAACCTTGAACCTTAACTATGATGGAAGCGTTTCATCCCTGTCCTCAGACACATGCGCCGCCACACTATATTCTTTTTCCTGTACCAATAATATATTTTCAGTATACTTGAACCTGTAACCCATTTACAACTTGTGTGTGGCATTACTTTCAGAAACAAATAAGACAAGTCAACTGAAAATGTCTTTGCTCTCTTTGTTACCTTTAAGTTGTGTGTTGTTCATGATACCACTTTTAACTGTATCTGCCTCACAGCGGCTAATAAGTCGTCAGCAATCATGTCCACCCACATTGTGGCCTGTCTCCTGCTGTACAGACACAGACAGGTAAGTCTGGCTGTCTTTCATATCTCCTCTATCTCCTCCTCTATGCCACTCACCCCCCACTCTCTCCTTTCACTTTTTTCTTTTCTTTCCTCCCACTGCTGTTCCTCATATTTCTATATTTTCCTCCTTTTCCCCGTGTCATGCATATCATGCTCCCTCTCGTGCGCCAAGGTCATCCAAACGTCACATGCACCTGCATGATGGTGATGAGTGTCTCTTCCTATTTGACATTTCACTGCATCTAACTCTCCATCACTGTGCATTAGTGTTGGGCTTCTGTAGAGGGCTTCTGCCCTCTGCAGGCACACTGATGTAAGTGAAAACAATTAGTTGAAAATGCCTGTCTGACCTTAGAAATTGGCAAGCTCTACATAAAACAGAATTAAGCATTAATTTTGTTGAATTGAATCTTGGCTTTCATTAATTTATGGACTCAATGGTTTTGGACACGGTCCACTTCCTTTTTTATCTTTTTTCTTTTTTTTTTAAAATTTATTTATTTCTATGACCTTGGGTTTTTCGTTCTCTTCTCTACAGGGAGTGGTCCTGTCAAAGCTGGTGGAAGACTTCTTTAACATGAAGGAAGAGATCCTCTCTCGGGATTTTGACCTCGGCTTTTCGGGGAACTCAGAAGATGTAGTCATGCGAGCCCTCCACCTCCTGGGAAACTGTGTCAATGTGACTAGCAGTTCAAATCGTAATGGAGAATTCACTATTGCTCCTAGCCAAACTGTACCAGCACTTTTCGAGCTCAACTTCTACAGCAATGGCCTTTTCCATGTCTTCATTTCTGATGCAATCATTGGTATGTTTAGCCATCAACTTGTTAGTTCTTGCTCTCTGTTCTCTTCTCTTTGTCATCAAACTTAAAAAAGATCCATCTTATAGAGAATAACACTTCAAAAGAAATATTTGGATTAGCTGATTTTCAAATAACTTTTGTGATTAAAATGTGTGCTGTCAACCTAATTGATACCATCAGGTTCTCCATTCAAAGACATAACATGTTGTGGTTCACTGAATTCCTGTCAACATTTGTCTCCAGCCTGTAGCATTCTGTCGCTTCAGCGGGAGCTGGTTGTGGAATCTGAGTCCAGTAATCAGTCAAGGAGTCCCAGTAGCCTCCTTCTCAGTCAGGAGAGACTCATCTGCAAGGCTGCCGGGCTCTCCCACTTCCTTACCAATGAGGTGGCGGTTTCACCTGTAAGTCTTGCCCTCTGTCCCAGTTTTTGTTCAACTTCCATGCCACTTTCCCCAAGCTGGACACTGAATTTGTATATTTGTTTAACATTGGAAATGTTCTGAAATTGAATTACATAGATAGACCGGTTGTTTTGAAATAACAAATCCAAATGTTTACTTCCCTGTCTCAGCCTTGCCAGACTATTTACCAGGTCTTCCATGATGCAGTGACCCGGCTGATCCAGTATGGAGTACTCTACGTAGCAGAGGTCAGTTTATACACAAACCTCACAGTACCCACTGTGACTTATGCTGGGATTTGACTCACAGTGAACATCTGAGGAAGTGCTGTTAATGATAATTTCTTACATATAATATTTAGTGGGATTTTCCAGTGCACACATGGTCTAATTTGTTCATTTGTTTGTTGTATGTGTCAGGAGGACCAGGAGGAACTTAGTCCCAGCCCCACAGATGACCCTTGGCCCAAAAAATTCCCTGAGCCCCTCTCCTGGAGGAGTGACGAGGAGGACGAAGACAGTGACTTTGGAGAAGAGCAGAGAGATCGCTACCTTAAGGTCTAACAGAAATTCTTGCCTAAAAAGGCTATTTAAAACAGGTTTATTGATGCAAATAGTCTCACTGCAATGACACATGCTGGCTTGGCCTGGCAGCATCTAGTCACTGAATTAAATTCTTTTTTGTTTGATTTCAGGTGAGCGTTTCTGCAGAGCACCAGGAATTCTTTGTCTTCCTTCAGCGACTGCTCAGCCCAGTGCTAGAAGCGTACAGTGGGGCTGCAATCTTTGTCCACAGTCTGAGTCAGCCAATGGTTGAGTCCGACTACACCCAGAGGCTCTTCAGATACTTGCTCACGCGCACAGAGAGAGGAGTGGCTGCTTATGGTAACACTAAAATATTTCTCCACATACAGCACTATACACCAAAGAACAATTAAAATACAGTAGTAATCTATCATCCATCCCATATTCTTATTTGAAATTAACATAAATGTCCAACCCAAAGGAAACAAGCACATTTTGAGGTTTTTTTGTGAGTTTCAGGAAGGCACAGTTGTTCTTTTCTTGTCCAGTGCAACATAGGCAGATTCACAATGCACTGAACTTCCCACACACACACAAACACACTCTGATGGATGCGGACAAGCCTTAATTGCATTCTCTCCAAGCATTTTAGACCATAACCCTAGATAAAGTTTTTTAGATTACTGCAGATTACCTAATCAAAAGACTATTGACATTTTTAAGAAATATAATTTAATTTACAACCTCTAAAATATATAAATCCTCTATAATCCTATTTTTTTCATTTGCAGGCGAAAGTGCAACTCATTACCTGGTTAAGAACACAGTGAAAACATTCAAAGAGCTTGGGGTAAGATTTTATGTTTCTGTATTAATGCAGTTTATTAGCAGTTATTTAAAAGATACTGTTCAGTGTTTTTCAGCTTTTTATTTACTACTGCACTGTTAATGAAGTAGATTTTGGATGGCTTCAGATTCCTCCTGCTGAAAGTTGTACCTTGTGTGTTGCATTTTCTCTGTAGGTCCTAAAGGAGCGGAGAGAGAATAAGGTGACCACTCTCGAGCTGAGCAGCACCTTTCTACCTCAGGCCAATCGGAACAAACTCCTGCAGTACATCTTAGGTTTCACACTGCTGTGACCAAGATTCCTTTCAGACCAGCTCAGATCCCAGCTCCTTCCAATCAAGGGCTTCTACTGGTTACTTCTAAACAATCCCAGGTGCTACTCTGTGGAAAGCTTTACCAGGAAGTGCCTTCACGTAAAAGCCGCTAACTGTTAACTGTTAGGTGGAAGAGACTTGAAGCTAGTCTTCCCTTATTGTTCCAGTCTACGACTCCCTGTCTTAGAACTGTGCAGCTGATAAAACACATGTATCATTACTTTGAAGAAATACGAGCACTTGTAGGAGACATCCTCTGTGCTGAACTCTTCCAGTGGCATCAAAAGGTTTGAACATGATCAAGATTTTAAATTATCATTAAATATAGTGAGCAGGTTAGAAACAAAGAATCACTTTTACAGCAATCCGAACAACATGCTGCCTTTTGTCGATACAAATTAACAAGCAAAATATGCATATTAAAATAACCAACAACAATGCAGTGCAGTGAATTCTGTTACCAAACAGTAGGAAAAAATGTAGTCTGATGAAATTTCGAAAACAAATACCTGTACATAGGCTGTAAGGGCACTGTCTCTCTTTTGCAGTGCATTTAAATACATGCACTCGGGAGTCATAAAATATACTAATATAGGTGAGTTAAATAGGGTGACTCCTGGCAGATGCAGTGTCCCTGCTAATTGCGTACATATCCAAATTTTCATTGACACAAATATGTACAGAAAATGATTAAGGTCAGTTATTCTGCAGAGTTTTAAGATATCAAAACTAGTTCAGCTACTCAAAAATATTTAGTTGTCAAAAACAAAATGGACTTTTCAAAGTCTATTTCAAGCCTAAAATCACAAGCATCCACTGTTAAGTGCATTCAAACCACTAACATCTAAGTGCATTCAGTTACACTTTTCATCAAGCAACGTGACGAAAAGTGACTTTGATCTTTGTGTTGCGCAACACCATTTTCACTTTTTAATGAATGTTACACAGCACAGCACTTAAAAATACTTAAAATCAGACATCACATCCACTTAAGATCAAATGTGACACGCTCAGAAAACCTTTGTCTCATGCTTTTCACTGATGGTTTGAGATAAACTACATTTTTTCTGTGTAATTACACTGTATAAAGTCTTTACAATGTTAAAGTAAGGTTTTGCTTAAATTTTCAAGCACATTTGTTTTACTTTCTTTAAAACTCATATTGTAATAATGTACTTCGGCATACTTTATACTGCCTGTTAGCAGTTCCTCATCATACAAGTTTTTTTTCTAAAATACACGTCAAAAATGAATTGCGTCATGCAGGTTGTGGATAGAAACTCTGTGATGTCAGAATGTGCTGAAGAAGAGAAGTAAAAGCATTACCGAACTAGTTTAATAAATGAGCCCTAACACCTGATAGGAACGCCCAATACATCTGCAGCCAATGATAGTAGCTGCAGAGGTTTACAGTTGTAAAATAACCTGGTAACACAACAGGACTCTGGTCTTGTCTTTCTTGTGTTTAATTCTAAATTATGAACAAAAGGCACAAGCTTCTGAGTAATGCAAGTGTGAGACGCAGCTGAAAAAGGGGAAAGGTCAAAGGAATCTACTGGAGGGATCGATGGAGGCAAACCCAATATCTCAGACTGATGATGTCAGTGTAAATGTTACAGATTAACATTCGTAATCTCTCAGGGCAGTGAAATAATGATTGGAACTGGGTGTCTGTTTATGCATATTGAAATGAATATTACAGCTTGATTCAAATTAATTTAAATTCTCTTTCTGTCATACAGCTTTATTTAATATTAATACTCTGCATATTTTAATGCAGTTTGTCAACTCTACATCTTAACCTATAAATGGTAAAGGTTACTTGTTTGTTGGTAAATGAGACCCATAGCATGTTGAAGAACAGAAAAGTATGTTATTTCAATGGGAATGTGATCAGAGTAGAGAGAAATGTGGTCATGCTGAACCTAAGTTGTTTTTTTTGTGTGTTTTTTTTTACATATAAAGCATTTCTGAGCCCAAAAGATCCATTTAAAAAGTCCCCTGGAAGGGGTCACCCCCCCACCCTATCCCTGGACAAAACCACTATATGTACTGTAATGCATGTTTTCTCTGATCGCCTTTAATCATCAACTCTTCAATGTGAACTCTGCTTAACCTGGGAGCTGTATTTTACAGTCTATTGTGTGAATTATGTGGAAGAGCAAAATAGTTGTTTGTGTAGGAGATAAAATTTACCTCTTGAATGTATCTCATCTGTCTGACAGGAGGTCAGTGTGATATTGTAGAAAACTCAATAGTCAGTACAGATACAGTCTAGTTTTTATGAACTACTCATGGGGTTTGTTGGTACTCATTGCTACTGAAGACACATTAACAACATCCCACCACTAATATGTACAACTTTGTAGAACAAAAAGAAAATATTGCCTGTATCTGGGGAGCAGGTGCCTTTTGAAAGCACTGTAGTGTTCTTTTTGTTGTGTGTTTTGTTTTGGGGTTTTTTTGTGTGTGTATGTATGTGTGTGTGTGTGTGTGTGTTGTTTTTTTTTGTGCATGTTAACAAAGACTATTTCATGTAGAAATCCATAAGAATGCTGTAGATTGCAACTTAAAGAGAACCACACACACAGCGGAGAAGACTTGTGGCTACTATAAGAATCACCAGCTACTAAAAACAAATGTCACTTTTTTTGTTCTTGCTTTCTCGAAGCAAAGCACAACTGGCATTATTAGGTTTTGTTTTTAAATAAATTAATGATCAATTAACAAACCTCTCTTGTCTGTTGTCTTATTTTTTGTGGATGGGACAGTAACTGTTTGTTCATTGTGTCATTTTCTTTTACTGTACTTGCCTGTTATTCTCCAGATTAGTTTTCTGAGTAATTTTATCAAGATGGTGGTGAAAATTGCTCATTTACCGGGTTCCTCAGAAATGATTGGTATAATCAAGTTTGATTCACCTATTGTTTCATTCACTCCACACAAATAAAGCAGAACTATTCAAAAGGAGATCATGGTGGCCCAAATTAGCCCAATTAATACATATATATTTACAGTACTGTGCAAAGGTTCAAGCCAAGTAAAAGGTCTTCAAAGTCAGGATGCTTTCAGAAATAATGCAATGAAAAGTTTTTTTTTGTTGTTGTTTGTTTTTTTTTATCAATTAACTTTAAATGAAATGCAAGACACAGTAAAGAAAAAAAATACATGAAGCCAAAATTTGGTATGATCCTTAGTCTATAAAGCACTTGTCCAACACAAATTGGATGTTTCAAATACTTGAAAAACTGAAGCCAGAGAATTTTAAATATGGTTTATAAAATATGCACTAGCTTTACAGTTGACTTCACATTCCATGCCTCTGACACAAAAAGCCTGAGTCAGCAGGTGTGAGGTTGGGGAGGCAGGGCTCACTTGTTTGTTCAGCCCATGGGAAGACAAGAGGATATATGAGGGACAGAGACAGAAGATACTGTGACAATGAGGACCAAACGGAGAAGACAGGTGTGCATCCTTTTGCCCAACAAGCAGCATCTGGACTGTACTGTCAGGGTGAGCGGCTTTGTCACAAAATCCTTTTCTTGATTGAACCCTAAATTTAATTAATACTAAATCAGTGTGAAAACTTAGCCATGCAGCTCTTGTGTAATTATTAGTCTTATTGTGTGTGTCATTGTGCATTTTTCAGGTAAAAGCCAGAGGCCATGAGCTGTTGACGGGTTTGTTGAAGCAGTTTGGTGTCTGTGACCTCCAAGTCTTCAGCCTGGCTGTTCTCAGAGGTCTGTCAGAGTCTGTGTGGGAGCTGAAGTGAAAATATTTACACTTCATTCATTGAGGAATGCTGGTTCTTAGGGATGGTGCTCATAATGAATGAACTAATTTGTTTTTTGATAGATAATGAATACCTCTTTCTTGATTTGGGGCAAAAACTGAGCAAGTACTTTGGCAAAAGGTGGAGCAGAGGCTCCACAACGGTAAGTATCCTCACTCTGTTTTTTATCATCTGATCACTTAATGATCATGAGTTGAATGATGACGAAATCTTAAAATAAATCATATATTTGTTTGACTCTTTCACATTTTCAGGTCCCATTCATCACATTTTTGAGAGTGCAGTATTATGTAGAGAATGGGCAGCTAATATTGTGAGTTGAACCGTGAACTTGCGCTCATGCCACTGTAGTTATTCTGTATTTTTATTGTTGAAGGATCTCTGATCTTCATGAAACAGATCTGATCTTTGTGATTCCATCTCCACTTTGTTTCAGGAGCAGCAGAGTCCAGCAGCTTTATTACACTGAGCTGAGGCAGAAGGTGCTGCACTCACAGAGCCACCATCAGGAAGCCTTGTTCTTCCAGCTTGCAGCTTCTGCGCTTCAAGCCGAAGTTGGAGATCTGGAGCAAAGAGAGGGGGATGAAGAAGAGAAGGAGAGAGAACACAGATGTTACTTTCTTCCTGAAGATTACTTCCCTTCCTGGGTAAAAATAAAATAAATAAATAAAGTGTGACGCTTTAAACCCAATCAGAAAACTCCTTCAATTCAGCATTTGCACTTGTGTCCTCAGCTGATAAAGCGACGTGGGCGAGATTACCTGCTCCAGCACTGTCCTCTGCTGCATGGTGAGCTGAGAGGTATGTCCCAGAGACAAGCTGTCCTGCAGTTTATTAAAGAGGCCAGCAGCCTGCAGGATGGAGCAGTCACGTTCTACAGAATGAGACAGGTCAGTCTGCACCAAGTGTTCCAATAGACAGGAAAACCATCAAAAGTCTCTGATCATAACAGGAATTATATTCATCCTATTATGATGAAACTAATGTGTCATGCTTTGGTATTTGTCTGACTCTAACTCATCTCGGTCAATAATAAGAATTTAGTCTGATGCCTGGCATGATAAGAAAACTGTTTGGCTTCATTTTGCATTTCTGCACCTATTCAATGGATGAAACACATCATGTTCATGTTCAATTCTGCTTTTTCATCTGGTCTTTTATGTGCAGGAGAAAAAAGAGCTGAAAAGTTCAATCCACCTTGGTGTAACAGTGAAAGGAGTCCATATTTATCAGGTGGGTCTTCAAATTAGGGAATTCCTTTTCGCATGTACACATGTAGTAGGCTTGTCTTATAAATGTGAACTGCTGGGATTTTTTTTCAAGGGGGTGGAAGGAAAACTGTGTCCCTTGTATCATTTTTCCTGGACTGAAATTGACCGCTTCACTTTCCAGGTTGGTCCTAAAATCATTGCACACACCAAAAAATGCTTAAACTGACATAGACTTACCCGTTGACTATTATACAACACCAACTCTCTCTCTTCGATGCTCTCCAGGGCAGCAGGTTTGAGATAGCTGCAGTGGGTTCCCTGTGCCTCCCAAAGCTGGTGTATTACACTCAATCAGCCTTTCACTCCAAACATGTCCTGAAGCATCTCAGCGACAGTCACCGTTTCCACATCAACACCAGAGATGCAGTCAACTACATCAATCAGCTGGAAGACATTCAGGGTCAGCAGGCCCATCTCCTGCACTTTAAAACTTTGGAGTTTTCTTTTGTATAAGACCTGCAATCTCAAATAAAATCATTGTTTAGTCACTATTTCAGCCTCATCAAATATTAATGTTGGTTCTTATTGGTCCAGTTAAGCCTTATCTTAATCAGTTTTGCATTCCACTAAGAGCATCCTTGGGGCAACCATCTAAAGTTTGTTATTTTGGCCCCAAGGTACAACAATATTAACAACAAGTAATGAAAAAAAGGATTAGTGCAGGACCTGTTTCTTACATAATCACAATGCAAATTTGTTGTTTTCCTTTTTTCTTGGTCTGTATCTGCAGCCCGTCAGTTCTACAAAGAGGCTTACATCTGCGACATGGTACGATTAAGACAAAGACTTCAAAGCAGAAGCCAGACATCCTCCATGTCTGACTGCAGCGTTGCAGTGGGATCAATCACGGCTTGGTACAGAGAGGAGGAGGAAGGAGAAGATGAAGGCTCTGTCACAGGTCAGCTGGAAAGAAAAGAAAAGAGGTCCAAGAACTTTCCCTGTTCAAATATGTTTGGCAACTACTTCCCTATTCGTATATACTATTCCCAGAAGGTTCCTTAGAATACATAAGTTAGAATTAAGATAAAGAAGCAGGAAATCAAGAGTGCACACTGAGCATCTCTGTGTTTACTGTGACAGAGTTTGAGTTTTGCAGTGAATCAGAGGAGGTTTTTGTTGACAACCCAGCTGAAGTGTCCTGGCTGGCTGAGCTGGTCCATGGTGTCTCTGTCGATGGACCCTTGGAGTTACCCGCCCCTTGGACAGGTTAGTTACAAACAGAAACCTCAAGGACATTATAAGCTGACCTTAAATTTATTGCATATTTATCATTTACACGACATAATTTTTTCTTTCATGATCAGCTGTCACCATGGAAATGATGCAGGTGAGTGAACTGCAGATTTCTCCGACTGATCATTTCCAGCAGTCCTGCATCAAAGGTTTCAGCATCCTCTCTGATCTTTTGCAGTTTCTGAGGGGGAGAGCTGATGATGGGGTTTCTGTGGACTAGACGAAAAAGGACTGATTACATGTTCTGCAACTCAAGACAAGACCTCTCATATTACTGCCCTGATGCTCACATTGTCCCTCAAATCAGTAATTCCCGACCTGACAACTGACCAGCAACATTTGCTCACCAAATGCCTTCAATATCCTTCATGTAGTAATTCATTGGAAAATATATTTTGATGTATGATATTATCGGTGATTTAGATCATTTATATTTTCTCTATGGCTGGATTGTATCCATGTTTTGTTTTAAATTTATATTTAGAAATTATAGGCTTTTTACTACAAAATTAAATGTAAGTGTCCAGCTTGGACAAAAATCATCGACATAATAAATTACATATTTGAAATAAATATTTAAATAAATAAAATGTCGAGTAGTTTTCCAGGTTAAAAGGCTTTTTTTTAAGGTTTTTGTTTGTTGATTTTATAGGTTTTGTAGAATCATAGAATATATAAAAATAAAATACATACATTATATACAATGCAATATTAAACAAAATAATTAATGGAGTTATTATATATATATAGAAAAGTGAGTTAATATTTTTGTATCTGATAAATATCTTAGTAATCAGTCTACGAAGAGAACCGATTGACCTACGTCATAGGAGAGTCAACCAATCAGCGACAGGCTGTGACCAAAACACGGAAGCATCTCTTAACATTCAGGAAAGGAAAAGTTAACGTGACTTCCTCTGACACATAAATGTAGCCTGAGCCTTGTGTAGAGGGAAAACAACATTATAAAGTAGGTCAGGTCGTTTTGTCGAAATGGCTTCCTGCCGGCTTCGTGTTGTTGTGCCGCTGTGTGTTGTGATTTTATCGGTTGCTGTCGCCATCGTCGGCCGGACGGAGGGTAGGTGGCTCAAATATGATGCAGCCTGATGTGACAGATGACGGTGTCCTGGAGGAGCAGCAGTGTTTAGCTGTGTGTGGTGACTAAATAAAAGAGGTAACAGGTAAACACAGACTAACAGCGGCCCCTGCCGGCTCCCTGTCTGTGTGTGCTCCTTGTGTAACTCCAGGGCTGTCCGCAGCGATGCCGCCTCCGCTGCCCGTCGCCCTCGGTGTCTGCTCTCTGGCCGGGATGGCTCTGGTGTGGAGGGACGTCAGGTCGAAGATGAAGGGCGATAACCGGACGGTCGGCGGCCTTCTGACTCAGTATGTGGGTGTGAAGGCTTTGGGCTGGCTGGGCAGGAGACAGAGAAAGAAACTTGAAGCCGACACGCTCAATGTGAGACAGGTCCAAGAGGAGACTCTGCTAAAGCGCCTGCGTAAAAATGCAAACACAATTTATGGGAGACAGTTTGACTTCTGCTCAATCAATGGTAAGAAAAACTGTGGAAATTTCAAACCTGTTTGCACTTGGTGCAAGAAAATACCCAGCACATGTCTTAACACTAGGTCTCAGACACAGATACTCCCCCTGATTTACGGTGATGTAATGTTATATGTTGCCTAAACATAAGGACCTATAGACAGCAGGGGCGCAAAAGATACTACTGAGGTCATGGCTCCAAATGTTCAAAGAGCCATCCCACTCAGAGTTTTTTGAGTTGACCCATGGTCCAGTGATTATTATCTTTAACTTCTTTCTTTGTTGAAAGAGTTTCCTTCAAGCTCAAGACAACTGTTCTTTTTGTTTTTCTGTGAGAACTTTATTTACTTTGACATATGGAAAAAAATGTGTCAATTTCACACATCAGAGGCTGAACCACTATCTAAAAAATTTTAATTGTCTAAGATCTACATTATTTATTTTTATTCACCTGTTAGGTTATTGGCTATTTTCTTTAAATTTATTCTGGGTAATCTGTCATAGTTACACTGATGTTGTTTTAGATAGTGTTAGCTTCCGGGCACGACATCCTGTCACCACCTATGAGCACTACAGAGAGCTCATCAGACGCATCGCTACAGGAGAGGAGAAGGTGATCATTGCTGAGAAACCGCTGATCCTGGCCATGACCTCTGGAACGTCAGGACCTAGTGCCATGCTGCTCAGCACCAAAGACACCAACACTGAGTTCTTCCTGCAGGTGAAGCCACTGTGCTTGGCGTTGATGATGTGTTGGCTCTGTTTCTGCATGGGTTGTACTATTGTGCGTATAGAACAATGATAATAAGAATTTTTGTCTGTGCTTTCAGACAGTACGGCAGCATAGTGGTTAGCACTGTTGCCCCACAATAAGAAGGTGACAGGTTTGGTTTCCTGGCCTGGGGCCTTTCTGTGTGGAGTTTACATGTTCTCCCCATGCTTGCGTTGGTTTCCTTCCAGAGTCGAAAGAAATGCGTGTTTAGGTTAAGTGGTGACTCTAAATTGTCTGTAGGTCTGAGTGTGAGTGGTTTTTTGTCTCTGTCTGTCTCTGTGTGTTGGTCTTGTTATGGACTGGTGACCTGTCCAGGGTGTACCCTGCCCTCACCCAATGTGAGCTTGGCTCCAGCATCCCCTCCAACCTGGAAATGGATAAGCAGCATAAGATGAATGAATGATGTATGAATTTGTACTTTCCCATCAGGGAGTGACTGTGTGTTTGGATGCCATGCGCCAGGCGTTCCCTGCCACCGACAGCCTTCAGCGCACCACCAAGTTCTTCTATTCACCCACTTTTCGGCAGTCTGAGGCCGGCATTCCTATTGGACCAAACTCATCCACACCAGCATCTTCCCGCCACATGCTGAACCTCTACACCACCCCAGCACCAGCCTTTGAGGTGCAGTGAAGATATTTGAGTAGTGTGGATGTCATAGTGAGTGATTAACACTCCAAAGCTGATTTTATGGTTTAATGGTTTTCTGTCTCTTCAGGTTCCCAGTGAGAAGGACACCCTCTACCTGCATCTGCTGTTTGCTCTGAAAGATCCCAGTGTGGGAACTCTGGAGTCCAACTTTGCCTCCACAGTTTTCTATGCTTTCAGTGCCCTACAGGTACTAAGTTATTTACTTTCTGATTAGTTAAGAGAGACATTTTAAGACCCTCAAAATGTATTTAATGATTTCAAAATTGAAAGTATTAAAAAAGCCATTTTTATGTGATCTCCTCTGTGTGCTGTAGGCTCGTTGGGAGGAGCTTGTGGAGGACATTGAACATGGGAAGGTCAGCAGTGCTCTCACCCTGGAGCCCAAAGTGAGGGCCCAGCTTGAAGCACTGATGAAGCCAGACCCTGAGAGAGCCACTCAGCTCCGAGCTCACTTCCAGGACGGCTTCAGAGGGATCGCCAAGAGGCTGTGGCCTCACCTTCACCTGGTGCTGGCCGTGGACTCAGGCTCCAATCAGATCTATGGGGACTTGTTGAGAGAAAGTTACTGCCAGGGGGTTCCTCTCTACTCACCCTTTTATGCTGCTACTGAAGGTAAGAACCAGTACAGACCGCTGTGGGAACAACTAGTGTGAATGATAAAGTGAGAATGTCATCCTGACATAGCAGATTCAGGGTGTGTGTCCTTCTCTACTGGAAATGCCACACAACCTCCCATAACCCATGGCCAAGAAAACTGAGCAACACCTCACTTCTTGTCAATAAGAGAACAAGTAGAGTTTTGATTTGATTTCCTGTGCATTGGTCTTGGTGATCTTCTGGTTTAAGAGAATTAAGCCGAATATAAGTTGAAACACATTTATTTTATTTTATTGTTTATTTAACAGTGACAATACATAAAACATTGCCACATACAACTGGGAAAATGTGATGCATATAAGACTTCTAGTTTCCACTAATCTGCAGTTTTTGTCCCTGGCCAGGCCAACGAAACAATTACAACAGTAAAATAAAACTATTTACACACATGACACAAAACAAAAATTTAAAGACTTGATAAGATTTGCATTAAACAACAACTTAAGATATCTGACCAGTTAATGATAAAGTAAGAATGTTAATGTTCACATTTCTGCTGCTGCTTAAACCAAAGTTTAACTTGCTTACTAAATTTCTTCAGTTCTGTGTTGGATCTAATTTCTGATGGTAGGGAGTTCCAGAGGTTTGCCCCACTGTCTTGATTTCCTTCACCTACACCTTTATTAATTGTTTGGTAATGAACAAAATAAAGATGCAAATTGGATTCTGATTCATGGTGACAGTTTATAATTCAGACAATTAATTGTTTGAGATCTGGGCAGAAAAAAAAAAACAATTTGAGAATTATGAGTTTTTTTTATTATTATTATTTTTTATTTGCAAGTTAGACTGTCAGTATAATTAACCGAATATATGGGCTTCCTGCAGGTCTAATAGGTGTGAACTTGTGGCCTCGGGAGCCAAGCAGACGCTATCTGCTGTGTCCTCGCTCCATGTTCTGTGAGTTCCTTCCAGAAAGCAGCCTGGAGGAGGAGACGCTTCAAACCCTGCTGATGGAGGAGGTGAAGGAAGGACAAAACTATGAACTTGTCATCACAAATGCTTCAGGACTCTTCAGGTACGAAGAATTTTATTTTTTTTTTTACATAATGTAGGGAAACATTGTACTCACTTGCTGACACTAATAGTCCCAGACAAACATTTTCTTATGTTTTTGGCCTTCAAGGTCAGAAGTTTTGGTTTAAAAGGTAATTGCGAATTAAGCATCCCTGAGTCAAATGTTATATTCCAAAATGTCTTTAGTGATCCATGTCCCACAATTACTTTGTCTCACTGATATTGTGATGTGCTTTCACTTGACATAAAACTATCATGACAGATGAAGAATGAGAAAGTTAATATCCAGATTTGTCCTCTGGCTGCATCAGACGACCTGCTATGCAGTTAGAATTTAACATTCTACCTTTTTTTTTTTTTTTTTTTTCAGATATCGCATTGGAGATATTGTGAAAGTAGTTGGCTTCCACAATCAATGTCCCATTGTTGAGTTTCAGTACAGGTATGGTACAGTTAAATACACTCAGTGTGCTGTATGTGTATTGTGTTGTAAATCTTCATGGAAAATATTTTCTCTATGCTTCTGTCTCCGCTTAGACGAGGTCAGATGTTGAACGTTCGAGGGGAAAAGGTGTCCGAAGCCTTGTTCCTTGATGCACTTAAGAAAGCTGTTGCTCAGTGGCCCGGTGCTCAACTGGTTGACTACTGCTGTGCTGAGAGTGGCATCCTGGGTAAGTGAATACAAAGTCAGTGTATGTCCCATACACTGACTTTGTAGGAACTCTTCTCAGGGGTCATTTAGGTTCAGTTTGCACAGTAATTGATCTTACTTTCCCTCTGTGTTGTAGAAGATTCAATAGGTGGCTCAGACCCGCATTACCAAGTGTTCATAGAGCTCAAAGGTGTGAGGAACCTCACAGAGGAACAGCGATACAAGGTAAGAAAATCCTATAAAGCAGCACAAATACACAGCATGATCACACTTTATCTCTAAATCACTCTTTGTTGTCTTTGTATGAATTCCTTCTTCTCTCCTTCCCAGCTGGACATCTGCCTCCAGCAGGGCTCAGCTGTCTATAGGTCTTTTCGTATCAAAGGCAGCATTGGCCCAATGAGGGTTCAGCTGGTGGCCGACGGTGCGTTCAAGGACCTTCGTAAGCAGATGATGGACTTCTCAAACACATCACCCAACACTTTCAAAATGCACCGAGTGCTGCGCAGGAAAGAATATGCAGATTTCTTATTGGGAAAAACGGTTTCCTGAAACTTCCTGATGTTGGGGATGGCACAAAACTGATTTTTTTTTATGATTAACTTTTAAGAAGGAATTGGTGAATTTTGCTTTTAGCAAGCATTAAGACAAAACACATCATTAACTTTTGACAGTTAAACATGTTTATTTGACCGGTTTATTTCCTCAAACATATTTATAATTCTATTAAAGCTAACTTTTACTGTAAATTTGTTTAAATAACTTCGCTCTCCTCCATGACAGTCAACATTACACCATTACACCGGTCTTGGGAAAGAAGCTTTGTGGTGTAGAGTTTTCGGGGCAGCTGGAGAAAAGAACACTTTACTCACTTTCATTCATTTTCTACCACTTATCCGTGGGCTGGAGCCAATCCCAGCTCACATTGGGTGAGGCTGGGGTACACCCTGGACAGGTCGCCAGTCCCTCGCAGCACTAACATACAGAGACAGACAGAGACTAACAACCACTCACACTCACACTCAGACCTACGGGCAATTTAGAGTCAACAATTAACCTAAACATGATGTCTTTGGATGGTGGGAGGAAACCCATGCAAGCATGGGGTGAACATGCAAACTCCACACAGAAAGGCCCCAGGCCTGGGAACCGAACGCACAACCTTCTTGTTGTGAGGCAACAGCGCTAAGCACTATGCCGCCGCGCTGCTCACTCCCTTTCCTTAAGTCTTTAATTAATTTAAACTGCTTCATGTTTTTTTTAAGTATTGCCTTTTCAATAGATACCATCTAGCGTTTTGGCATCACCTGTGCAATCGCTTGCGGAGATAAAAGAAACATCTGGAAATTATGGATTGCTGCTGCAATGCCACAGTGAAGGGTTCCCGAAGCCTTTTAGAAACTTTGCATTCCTCCATATAAAACCTGGTGTAGCTTATGGCCTCTTATACTGTTAATGATAAACGAACTGTAGATGAAGCCCATGAAATCACCAACAGTATTTGCTTTTCTCCCTATTATTTTTTTTCTTGGAGAAGAATTTAATAACCAACTGTTTTTTTGGGGGGGTTAAATTTTTTATGGCATTACACTTCAGAACTATTACTTCATCTGAATAGGCTCTCTCCCATAAGTAGCAATAGCATTTGCCTTCTTTTTTCAGCATCTCCTGCAGTGAACTGCTAATTTCTGCCCATTTTGAGTCCAGAGGATCATTCAGATGAGAAGTTTAGTTGCTTCGAGATGATTGGCAGAAAACCACTAGAAGCCACTAGGGGGAGGTAGTCTTATATAGCAGACACACTGTCTCTGTCATTTGCTCTGGCAACTCGAGGCACAGATTCATTACCTATCTGTCTCACGATCCCTTTTCTCTGAGATGGATTCTTGATAGTACCTCTATCCGTGTTTTGAGGCTGAATCCTATTACTTAGTCACGAGGTCAGCCAAACATCTGAACTAGTCAAAATACAGAATAATGGACATTTAGATGAAAGATAGTACTGGCTTAAATATGTAACTTTAACATGATTGTATTTAATGATTATTAATCCTGACTTGACTTATAGTTGAACATTTATCATGTTGTAGAGGTGGAAAAAAAAATCTATATCTAAAAATTTAACCAGCCCCCAACACGAGTCAGTTACTCATGTGTCATGTATGCAACGTGTATCTTCAGGTCTCTCCACTCACAAAGTGGGCTAATATTTTTAGTCATGTCCCACTTCAGAAAAGATTTGATCATGCACCACTCTGGATTTATTTTGGCTTCACAGTGTGATCAGAACAAACCAGCAGTGATAGCAGCTAAGTTTACCCGAAAGAAGCCAAGACCAAAGAGCATTTACATGTGGAGGTGACATGAAGGGACGGAGGCTGAGAGGCTGTTTCTTCTCTGTAAGCTTGAAACAATTTAACTTGTAGTTACCTGAGGAAGTGAGTATGCCTCATTTTCCTCATGTTCTCCAGCAGACCTCCTAATGTTAAACACCACCATAGGTATAAAAAAAAAAACTAATGAAGCGGCAAGAAGCAAATTACAAATTGTGCCTTATTCACTGAGTGTCTGACAAGATTTTTTTTGTCTGTGGTTTTTATATTCTTTTTGAGCTAATTTATTCCAATTAGCTTCTCAGAAATGTGAGCAACTGTGTTAAAGTGAATGGCAATGAAGACAAACTTATTGACGATGATGCTGTGTACATTGTAAGAATACGATGCAGTTCCCAGTCATTTAATCCATGCTTTGATTGTTTTTTTTTTTTTGTGTTGTTGTTGTTTTTTCTCTTTTTTGGGACAGATTTAGGTCTTTTTCCAGTTGGTGCTTAGTGAGATGGTGTGTTTCTTCTTCTGCCATCCTCGCATGCTGTGAGGATTTGCACACAGTCATATAAACACAGAGCGTCTTTGCACATCTGCTCAGTCACAAGTTAATTCAATGTAAACAGCAGAGATTTGAGAATGACAGACATGATTTCTCAATGGATTTACTGAAGGAAAGAGGAACGTGTTTAATTGAGAGCGAGGATACTGCATGTTGAATGAATGATGTGGCCTATGAGGCGTATCTATCTTACAGTTTAAATCAGGATTGGGACTGCGGCTTTTCATTCAGGTTTAAAATGGTAAGTAAGAGCTGTTTCAGTAAATATCAATAAACGGTTACAAATTTGAATTTCTTCATGTTATACTAAGTGATATCCCCAAATTTTCATCTCCAGGAGACAAGCTAAGAACTGTGGGAAATGTAGTTGGGATTACATTTGACCAGTCTTACTGTGCATCAATGTCGTATTAGACTATGGAGTAGATAGTGACCATGTTTAATGGATTAGCCTCTTTATTAGAGACAAGCAGAGATGGATGGACTACAAGAAGACTGAACAATGAGAAGCCATTAAAAATAAATAACAGCGAATAGCTGCCAGGGCTTGAATAGGATCTGAGATGGAAACAATACCCTGTTACAGAGTGCAACACAGTCTTTTACTTTCACTGCATGCATTTTCTTTACCCCCCCTTCCCCCAAATATAGCTCACCTGTGCAGCCTGCTGGATGGATTAGTTAATCTTTGCATTTTATTCACCTTTTCTACAATGAATTCTCTAAGTGACAGCATGTTAATTGAGTTTACAAAGCATTGATATCTTTTGTTCCAGACAGAATCTGAATTATATCCAATTAGCAGGTTCATCCATTTCAATATTAAATTCCCCATTCAGGGATCTGCAGTTTGCTGCTGCAACCTTCGATCAAGATCGCTTTCAAACTCACTCTTCACCGTGAAGATGATAAACTTCATTCTGGGCTTGAGGTAACGCCAACACAAAGAACCAATATCCCTGATAAAAACTTGTTTATTTAAATGTTTTCCTCTTTTTTATTTTGAATTGTCCCCCACTTTGCGTTATAGGTAATAAACTGTAAGGATATTTTTTCTTTTTCAATTTTCCAGCCACTGTAAATAAGGAAGTTACAGAGCTGAAAAAAAAAAACAACTTTTGAAATTATGTATTATTGTGTTAAAATCTGCTCTGGGTGTTCCTCTGCCTTCTATGTTAATCTATACAACCTCAAACTCCAGTTAAATCATGATACCGATTCTTGCCTCAGCCTTTTGCACATTTTCTGTGAAAAACTGAATAAATTTTAATATTAACAAGTTATGTTACACACAAAAACAAAATGTATATATCACATTTACACCTGTGCTGAATTTTGGAAGAAAACATCTAATGACGTTTCTTGATGTTGTTTGCCATCTTTAATATTGCACGAGTGACAATAATTACATTAATGGTAGGTTCATCTTTCCTGGATTACTGTAAAATCTAATGAGATTACTGTTGACAATGTTAATTAAAAATGGATAACATATGTTCTAAGATAAGCATCAATATCAAGAGGTATTTCTCTCATCAGCTAAGTCGAAGTGACCTAAGATGCAACATTATTTTGGTGTGTTTAGCATCAAGTCCTCATGAAAACATCTCCAGGCTTATCCTTTTAATCTGCTCTTAGCGGCTTTTATCCCAGAGCTTTAATTTTTCTCATGAGGATACTGTAGAGGCTATGAGGGCAACAGTGACCCGCTCTCCCCAGAAGAGAGTTTGAAACAGTAATATTCTAGGAATGGGATTTGCGAGCTACAGTCTTTACAGCTCATTCAACTCCTTCACTTAGCAAAGTATAAGAAAAAAAATTAATATATTTCCCCTCCACTTTCACAATTTCCCTGGAGTCGCATTCCCATGAAAGAAAGGCACAATAGGATACAGTCCACCTAAATACAATAGGCTGCATTGACTGAAATGCAGGTAATCCATCTTGTCTTGATTTGCAGACATTCACACAAAAGCCATGTGCTGATAGTGGCACTATGGGGTGTAATGGTGCTGTCACCTGCTCCGAAAGAATCTTCCCTCCTTCCTCTACCTCCCGTTTCCTGCTCTCAAACCCTCTCTCTCTTTCTCTCTCTCTCTCTCTCTCTCTCTCTCTACCCCTGACACAGATGAAAACAGGTCCCCAAAGAGGATGACAGCATCTCATTGGCTGGGATATCACAGGAATGGCTGGTAGCAGGGGTAAGACAGAGAGAGAGAGAGAGGGAGGGAGAAAGCTCAAGAAGATGCAACTATTCTGCCACAGCATCCTAACAGAGCACTGAGCTGAGGGATGAGAGAGTGTAGAGGCGTGCTCTGTCTTTGTTTTTGTTTTTTATCTTACAGGTTCTTGTTCCCCCTCTAGATGGAAAACGCGGTGGACTTAAAGGATAACTTCATCCACGTTGCTGCTGGAATGAGCTCTCGGACTGAAAGGTGCTGAGAAGTAACAGCTGGGCTGACAGATCTGAAGCTCTTTGGATCTCAGCGTCACCTGGACATGATCCCTCCTTATTGACTGAGCAGCTGCTGGTGATTGCTACTGTTTTCTACTTATCTGAGCTGCCCACACCCGAACCCCTGCATTGTTCATGTGAGCTATTTTAGTCTTCCCAGGCTGCACCATTGTCTTTGAGACAGACACAGCTCAGTGAAGGGTGACTGGTTTTACTGTAAATGTGTGACTCCACGACTGCCACTGAACTGTCACCCTCAAAGTCCCCTGCACCTGCTGAGAGCCCCTGGAAACCACCTGCTCTGATTCTGGGATGGTGTGACTTCGAACCAACTCTTGGGCATCCCACATCTGGGTCAAGATGCCGGTGATGAAGGGCCTCCTGGCCCCCCAGAATACCTTTCTGGACACCATTGCGACACGCTTTGATGGCACCCGTAAGTACAGTGGAAACAGTTTCACAGTCTGTTCTCTTGTTCAATTCAAAGTGAGTACAATTTTAGTTGTCATCTCGCCCAGGCTTTAAAGTGGCGCACTATGTAATTGCAGCGTTTCTGTCTGGGGCTGTGTGACATCTCCTTCTTCTCTCATTACATGACTTGCTGGTTGCAATGTGCCTGATGGAGTTTTTTTTCTGAGTCAGCCAGAAATTCACAAATTTGTCATTTCATCAGCTGCTTTCAACTAGGAAACTTCCATGTGGATTGACTGAAGTAAAACACTGCTGGTGGCAGTGAGATTTAGAAAAAAGTTTCTGTCTGCTTTTACAGCAAAGGCGCAAGCAGAAAATTGAACCTGAAAAATCATGCTGCCTTTTTAAATTTATTTCATATAGTAAGCTCCAAACCAGCCGCTGCAGCCATTAGGCAGCACTGCCACTTCTGTTTGGCTGGTGTCTCTTGTTTTTTACCTTGTGCCACCTCAGGGGAGGTTGTGGCTCGTTGTAAACAAATACAGTGGGGACGTCTGTGCTTGCTCGTCGATTCAGCCTGTCCTCCCTCAGTCAGTTAGAGTGGCCTGAATGAATGGCTTTTTCACAGTTATTCTCCATGCTGGGTCTCAGTTCAACTTGGGGGAAATAAACACTGTGAAATGGTTGACATTACTGTATAATTGATGTGCAGGGAGTGCAATTATAGCTTTAACTTGTGAGTCTGCCATCCTAATGAGATGCTAGAAGATCTCTGGAGAGCTTACAGGACTAATAAGTTGCTCATCAGGAATTGTTATAATATCTGTACAATGACTATTTAAAAATACAATTTAGGAGGTTTCTAAGACAACAGTGAACACACAGTGAATCCAGATATGTGAGTTGAACACAGTTCAGCTGCAGAACTCTAGGTCCTGCCCTCATGCTGGAGCTACCCAGCTGAAGAGTCTTTCAGCTAAATTAGCCCTCTGCCAACTCCAGGGGGGCTGCTTGCTGGTTGAACCTCTTCTCTGACCTCCTTGTTTGAAGAACCAACAGGCAAAGAAACGCTTCTTTTTATGACGCCATCTTTTCTATTGAGCAATTCAATTTTCCAAAAAGACTGATAATATAGTTAAAGAAAAAACCTTCCTGGTCTACCATTTTCTCTGCTGTTGTTATGTTTAGTTGTCGGTGGTACTAATGTGTAGTGCTTCTTTACGCGTAGTTGTGTTTCAGCCCTACAGCGTTATTACAGCTCTGGACAGCTGAGCCCACAACCACCACTTTGCAGCAAACTTACACTGCTTCAAATAATTTCATATTCTCATCATTCAAGGCAAGTTTAAAATCTTCTGTGAAGCTTATTCTCCCTCCTATTTGCCAAATAATGGACATTTTCAGCAACTGGAAGACAGCAGGATATATTCCCTACTACATGCCAGTTTTTGCCAATTCTAAGGAATGATCATGGCCACCATAAGGCCGTAGGCTCCTAGAGGAGTGGCAGTGTACCCACATCTCAAAATTACTTCCTCCTTGTTTCCGGGGCAACAGGGTCCTGCCACTTGACGTGGATGAGGCTTTTGTCTTTCAACAAGAAATGGTCTGTCAAAGAGAAAACAATTGAACCTTCTTTTCCCAATCAAGGACTTTTAGAGGGCAGATGGTCTCTTGTTTTGGAAAGGCGAGTCTTACAACAAGTGGCATTGTGGGTAGTCCAGGTGCAATACCTTTTAAGTATGGCTTCACAATGGCTATAACCAGCTTTAGCTAATGGAGGATTTCCATTTTTGTATAGAAATGATTTCTAAAACGTTTCCTGAAGCTTAGAAAATAAGACAGAATTTTTTGATGTTCAGAAATGTGTCTCACTGAGCAGATTTTGACACCGGAAGGCTGTTTTTACATTAATCTGTGGAATTTTATTTTATTTCTTATTTTTTTCATAGTCTATTATGAGACAAATGTTACGTCCTAAAACGTGACTCTCTGCTTGTCCCTTGCATTTGATACTTTGTCTTTAAAATTCATCCCCAAACTAGATTTCTTTTATGCAACCACAAAACTGTTTGGAAATAAAATGCTGGCTGTAACAAGTTGATGTAATTGCATAATATGAAATATAGCTCAGCAAAAATTCTATTCAATTCAGCAAAATAACAAACAACACCTCTGCTGACAGAGCGGCAAAACAGTGTCAACTATTTAGTTCAATGTGTCACACAACATTTTCCTTATCTGGCCCTCCGTTGACCGTACAAATGTACGGTCAACGGAGGGCCATTATTTAGTCTGCTTATCCAATTATGTATCTATTCTATAATTTAGATGTTACAGTGTAAAATATACTGTCACTCATTTTGAGAAGCTGATTTCAAAAGTTTTCAATAGTCAATATAGGCTTTAAAGTAAAATTTAGTTTTACCTCAATTTTTCTAGTGATAATTACATAATACCATCCATTATTTAGTTTGCTTATCCAATAGGGCCGCTGGGGCCTGGATCGTATCCCAGCTGACGTTGGATGAGGATGGAGTACCCCCTGGACAGGCTCTCAGTCAGACAGAGCCAACATGTAGAAACACACTGAGGCAAACAGGCATCACATTCACACATGCCAAATTACAGTCACCAATTAAGCTGAACATGTTTGACTTTGGATTCTGGGAGGAAGCCTGAGTCCCCAGAGGCAAGCCATGCAGGCAGAGAACATGTAGACGGCGCACAGAAAGACCTAGGTCTGGAGGTTCCACCCTAGAAGGCTCTTGCTGCAAAAAATAAATAAATAAAAAATAGAAAGCACAACTGCTGACTCTGCCACTGTGCAGTCAAACATGTTCCAAATTATTCATCAAAATATTCAGTAAACATGACCCTCACCTCGTCTGTAACATTTCAACAAGTGCAGTTTATATCAGACATCATTGTCTTTTTCCCAGCATGCCTACATTATTAACATAAGACCACACTCTGCCTTTGTGTAAGCTTACCTACTGGTATATTTGGCTTTAAAAGCATGACATTTAGCTCCAATATTCCATATTTTCACGTGTAATGGTTTAATTTCTCCGGTCTGTGGCTCTAAGTGAGAGTTATTTTCACAGTTATTGATTGGACTTTGCTTGACCTTATAAATAACATTTATGAACACTGAAAGCAAATTTAAGGTGATGTTAATTTAACATCCTGGACTGAGGAAATTGCTCATCTGTAAACTTACAGACTCAAGCACAACAAGTAAAACGTCAGAACAGGTTAAGTTAGTAACCTTTTGCACTGCACAGCACAGTTTTTGGCCCATGGCAATGTCAGTCTTCCTGTTTCCCAAAGGAAATATGTGCATGTGTGTGTGCAATAGTGTGACCTGGGCTCAGGGCTTTGTATTTGTCATGTGTTTCTATCTAGAGTCTGCTGATTTGACATAAGTGTCTGTTTGTGACAATCATCTGATCCCCTGAGCAAAATTGTCAGAGGTCAAAGATCAGGGTCAGGTTAAAGAAAAGCACTGCTTGAGTTCAGTTCTGGGGCACATCAGCAGGGCAGATGTTTGTTGCCACAAAGGCTAAAACCCTGTGACAACCCTGTTCTGTGCACATTGTGTGTGTGAATAACAACATGCATGCATGTCCTTTACATCTATTCCCACCTCCCGCATTTACACGACCTCCCTGGTGGCTTTTTAACATTGACAGCAACACTCGCCTTGTGGGGCGGTGTAACCAAGGGGCAGCTGCAGGCAGAGATAAGAACCGGGTTTAAATCCCCCCCAAACACTTTTCTGTTAAAAGGAACCAAAGGGGAGACAGGAGGGACTGTCAGATTGAACCTTTTGTGAGCTCATTGTTATCCAGCTGACAAACAGGTCTTAATAGACAGCTACAAAGGCCAGAACACTGCAGAGAGGCAAACGGATAGGTGAAGCTATTGTGTGGCTTCATCCTTTGCTGCATCTTTTGAAACTCGCGCTATTTAGTTTAACAGGTGCCACGTTTGATCCCAGCATTGATTTGTCATTGTCAAAGTCTTTCATTGATACTAACATCAGCCCGTAATGAGAAGGATTTGATTCATCCTCCTAAATATTTGTTCTCAGAGTAACACACAGAAACCTTGATCAGCAGATCTGTACTTGACACAGCAGCTCCACCTCCATCCATGTAGGTGTGAGTAGGTGTGAGGCTTGTAAAGCACTTGGCACCGTTCTCAGAATGAAGGTGCTACATAACTCCAGTTTTTACCATTCACAGGATTCAGATACAACAGCACAGATACTTATTTCAAACAAGCTCCTGGCTCCAGATGTTGTCA
The DNA here is from genome assembly GCA_034769265.1 of Remorina albescens. Lineage (NCBI taxonomy): Eukaryota > Metazoa > Chordata > Actinopteri > Carangiformes > Echeneidae > Remorina > Remorina albescens. Next base: position 7,415,035 of record CM068480.1, read on the forward strand.
TTTAAAACTGTTGACAGTTATCAAAATAAATGATTATTTGCACGGACTCTCCTCATCATTATTTACCAAACTGATGACCTTGCCCCTCCAAGTCCACTTCTCCTTGTTCTCTGCCCCAGTAAGTAATTACAGGCTAGTGGATGGCAATTAGCTGCTGATGCAAAGGCCAAGTCTTGTGGGCTTAGTTTTTTATACACTGAGGAGCTCGAGCAACATGAACACGATGCAGGCTGCTTGTTGCTAGCAGTAGCATGCAGTGTTATCATGTCAGATTACAGTTGTAGCGAGTCAGTACAGATGTGTAATTAAAGAAGCTGGCTCAGCGGAGCGGCCACTCGAAGCAATATCCCTGAGAGGATTATTGCCTAAGAACTGAGGCATTGTCACAATCATATACACACACACAAACGCACGCAGACACACTAACAGAAGCAGTTTATTTCTTTTTAGTGGGGTTCATGTGGGTGCTGGATTGCTTGTTTACAAACTTTCCAGAGGAGAAATTAATAAGAAATTGTAGAATCTGTTTGTGAATTAGGTGGAAAGCCCAAAATGACATTTTTTTTCTTCCAGAATAAAGACTAGAGTCTCAGGATGTAAAAGATATCCAGCAGAAAATGCACCAATTAAAATTTAATTGTTTGACACTTTGAAAATGCTTTTTTTTTTTTTTTTTAGAAAACATACCCTGCTTTTTTGCCAATGATTGTGAGTTAATGAGAAAATAAAATAAAAAGAGCTCTGACAGGAAGAAACAGTTTACCTCTCCAAATGAAACCTACCAGGACCTCTAACGGAAATGTTTTGGATTTGTTTTTTTTTTGTTCAATCTGTACAGAGAAAAACACTCGGGATGGATCCATTTCCAGTCTATATGCTAAACTGAACTAAGCAAAGCTGCTTTAGCTTCATATACTCAACAGTCACAACAGTGATTAATATTCTCTCATATAACTGTCAGCAAGACAGCAAAAAAAAATCATCAATTGCTCCTATAAATGCAGTAAAAACTCATTTGAAAAAAAAAAGTGTCAAACATCGCAGCTTGAATGAAACTTTTCTGAATCATTCCGACTTCCGTCACCGCTGCACAGTTTATATATATCTCCAAATGCAGCATAAAAGTTGCCTCCTTCACAACTCATTGGTTTAAATCCATCCATAGGAGGTGATTTATGACCACACCTGCTCTTGACCTATTTGAAAGACCGATTTAAGGATGCTGAGTGGAGATGTACCTATTCTTAGACAAACATTACATAAACCAGAGATGAATGCAGTTCCTCGCTGACACTTGCTGGCTCACTGAGTTGAGGTGTTAGGAATTTATAGTACATGAAAAAGAGGTCGGGTTTTTCTTTTTTTGTTTTAACAAGATAGGCGATCATGTCTTGTGCAGCTGTTGTTTCTAGGGTGATTTATTTAGCTGTGAAAAGATTGAGCCAGCACTTTGTGTTTAAAGTTGTGAGTTTATGATTTGATATGCACAAAAAGCAACAGCCATCAGTTTGTCTTCATGAAACCCACATTCGGGGGCGGACTATGGAACAGAAATACTTCACTTTTCATGTAATGAAATCTGGGGAATGGGAATAGTACTCAGTAATAGCACAGGCCAAATAAAAACAAACTCCTCTTCCTTTTGATTGATCTGGCTAATGCCTGTCTTTTTCTATAATTCCTAGTGACAATTTACTTGCTGCTCACTGCACACCCAAGAAAGGTTGTCACTACTCAGAAAAAAACTTCCCCTACAGACTCTTTCTGCTCAGCCTGACCAATTACAGTGTTGCATTGAAGAAAGTACAGTAACAGCTGCTTAATACTCCTGCTTAGATTTCTACACTGGTCTGTCAGTCTGTTCTTGTCATTTAAGAAGATTTCAGCTAAGCAACAGAAACATGTCAGTTACTGTGGGGCAAGGCTTGACGCTTCAGTCATGACTTAGCAACTAATTAGAAACTAAATGAGCACAGTTATTTCCCTAAGTGTGCAATTACACCCGATCCAGTCGATAGGGAAGAGTGGAGAGCTTTGATCCCATCATTCCAAAGCAACCTGAACCAGTAAACATGTCTTAGAATAATTAGAGAACAATCCTGCTGTTATGAAGATAAAAAGATATTTTTGTTTGAGGGAAAAATTAACACTTGACTCTAAATATGTGTGATGATGTTTATCATTTCAATTTTTCATATGGCAGCAGATAACAGAAGTTATCTCAAGGCTCTTTCCAAATAGAGCAGGTTTAGGCCTTCTCAATATATATATTTTTTTTTCAGAGACACAGCAATTCCCATGTATTATTACAATAACCAGTACCCTTCCAGTTAGATTAGGCATAATATACTACAGTATGGGTTGTGTACGAAGTGAGTCTGAATCACTGTAAGCGCTAGAAGTATGAATAAAAATAAAAATAAAAAGAGATGGACCAAGCTTGAATGCCAAGATCTTGGACTTGTATAAAGTCACTTCTGCAGCTACAGTTCCACCCCAAAATCTGTGGCAAAATATCTGTCCATGATCATAAACTCAGAGGAGTACAATGAAGGGGTATTTGGAGTCCATTTGACTCTGTGGTGGGAGTATGTCACACAAAAAATAGTTAGGGAGTGGTGTTTCTGGAATGCATAAATCACAGCAAAATTCAATACTCCTGATTTGTTCAGCTATCTGGTGTTATTTAGTCTCTGTGCGTCAGGGTCTATTAGGATATGTTTGATCAAAAACTGCAAAAATAAGGACTTTGCAGCTCTTAACAGGTTTTTATCTTTAGCACCACTGAGTAAGCAGCTTTGTATTCAGCCCAGCTTTAATGTCTTGCGTTTCAAAGTTCCTTCCACTGATGGCTCCACGGCTCTTGCACACATAGAAATCACACTGAACCAAAAACCTGCTCTATCTCATCAAGCTCCCATGCCTATTGCAACCGAGGGAAAACATGACGTCAAACTCCAATATACCTATCACCGAGATTAATTTGTGTAGTTAGGCAGAACAAATGTGTGGTATGTTAGGGCTGCAGGCAGAAATGACTGGGATGAGTTTTGGTGCTTTGGGTTTTGTCTTGCAGCATAAACTAAATAAGACACAGCAAGAAAGCAGCACTGCTGACTGCTGGATCACTGTCCATGGTGCGGAGAGCACGGTAAGCTGCGACAAAGGGCAAAGCAAAAAGAGTTTGGTGTGAATCAGCAGCACAAACATGCAAATGTTTGCCTCCAGCAGTATGATCCATGATGCATTACGTTAATACCACCATACCAGACTTAATTCTTCCACTTTAATTTGACTTATAGACATATGAATGTTATCGGCCTCAGTCAGGCCATGGAGCTATATTCATACTGAGAATTTATGAGCAAGGCATAATTTCAATAGCTTGAGGATGACATGTAAAATAAAGGAGAACAAACATAAGAGGGTGGGATGCTGATGATATTCTAATGTTTGATAGGATTTTGAATTAAGGTGCCATCCCCCATGAAGCCTGTATAAATATTTGAGATGAAGACCATTTTCATAAAGTAGAGGAATATTCTATGATTTAGCATGAAATATTGATTTATATATATATATATATATATATATATATAAATATGTCCATGTCAAGGTAATTTAAAAGTCATTAGCTTTTGGTCTGTTCTTTTCATTAAAAGAGGGAACTTAAAGGATTCAAATGTTCTGTTAGAAATCTGATGACGATGACAACCTGGGGAAATTAATTTAGCCTTACAGTGAGTCCACACTAAACTCTGATTCATGTTTACTGTGACCTTAAACTAGAGTTGACCCAAACCTGAAAAGTTCAAAGAGCTAAACAGACTTTGATTTTAGTGCAAAGGACAAACTAGGTACCAGAGTTTAGTCTTTATCGTGATGCACCCAGCTCTTTCTTTCATGTTCCCCTCACAGACAGTAATTTCCTGCTGGGTAACGCCCAGGGCCACCGCGGCTACCCCATCGTATACTGCTCTGATGGCTTCTGTGAACTGACGGGCTTCACAAGGACTGAGGTGATGCAAAAGAACTGCAGCTGCCACTTCCTTTATGGGATGGACACCAGCGAGCACGTGGCCCAGCAGATGGAGAAGGCTCTGGAGGGCAGAGAGGAGTACCAGGCCGAAGTCCGCTTCTACAAGAAGAACGGTGTGTGTCTAGCAAGAAGGATGTGGAAGGAAAGCCAGAGCCAATTTATACATAACCTTTTGACTTCAGTATGTGGTTTTATTCAGTTAAATTGCAAGTTGATATAACAATTACATCCCTGTCATCTTTTATTAACTGAGGACTCCTAGATTCTGTTCTGGTTTGATCGTCTGTTCAGGTTTCAAGGCTGAATTTATGTTGGGAGATATTTTTTGGGGTACTTATGAAGTGTAGATTTATTTTTAGATGAGAGATGAATATTTTGGCTAAATTATGACTCTCCTCAGCAATGCAGAATTTTAAATAGGATCCAGCAGTTCGGTAGTGTATGCTCATTTGTTAAATTGGTGCTCTTCAGTCCTCATTATTGATGAATAATGACAATGATGAAGCTCAAGCTCAAAACATGCCGTGTTGTTGAATAAGAACCTTCATCTTATTTCTTAGACACATTTTCAAGGATAATCATAACTTCTTAATGCAGGACAAGGTATTTTACATACGCAGCGTCTGTGTGCAGTAGCTTAAATCCTGAATTTAACTCATTCCCTCTGACTTCTAGCTAATCCTGACAAAGTCTTGGGCTCAGAATACGAGGTCATGCTTGACAATAAACACAAAACACTATCTAAGTGTCTTTGATTGGCACACAGGATTATGTTTCTTCAACACAGACCCAAACCTGCAGCACCTTCAGAGTGTGTGAAGCACTAATTACTCTGATGGCACAACACATCTGCACTGCAGTTGGAAAAGATTTTTCTTCCAGCCTAACATTTTTTTTTTGTTTGTTTGTTTTGTTGGTTTCAGCCACAGAAAGGCCCTGCCACTACAAAGAATGATGGAAAAACATGATCGATCGTAATATCCCCCCAAAAAATCATTAAATATCATTCACACACAAGAGATATGGAAGAGACAAAGAGAACACAGGAATTAAAGTGGAAAGAGAAGTAATGCACATGTAAATATATAAATCAAATGGCGAATATATTTTATAATAAAGTTTGACACTGTAACTGTTGTGTAGACACACACACCGTCCTCACAAGTGTGTGTCTGCTGCTTGCAAGCACAAAACACACACAAATGCCGGCTGTCATGTTTTATTCACACCAACAGCCTTTTGCTAAAACATTAACATCTACACTATTTTCTTCTTCTCCCTGCCTGTCTATGCCTAACACACACACACACACACACACACACAGGCACAATGGGGACACTATAGGCGATGTGAAACATCTGTTTGGTGGCAGAGAACAGTTTCTTCAGAGTTGCTAATGAGCGTACTGGGTTATGGCAAGGTCCTGGATCTATAGTGCTTCTTTCTCTGCCTGACTTGTTAAAACCAACCCCCTGACTTGCTCTTTCTCTTTGTGTACAATCTTCCAGAACAGTATCCACATCTAATTTAAGGTATATTCTTAGAAAGGCTGCGCCATTTTTGAAAAGGGCATAGTTCCAACATGGTGAGAGCTTCCATGATATTAAAAAATCTAAGTACTATAAAAAGTGCTATGATTGTAGAACTACATTTATAAGGGTGGAACAAGAAGGGTGGCATAGTCTTCTTCTGGAATCAGTTGGTAATCCCTTATTGCCTCACCCCATGCCAGAGTTGATTTGTTAGCATCATGGAGGGATATAACAATTTTCGACACAAAGTACAAGCCCCTGAACCAGAGCCTCTGTTTGAAGCCATGATAGTTAATATTTCTTGGTGGAAAGTCAATCAATTGATGACACAGAAAATGAAAAATTAACATAAAGAGATACTAAATTACTACAAAGACACACAAAATGGCTATAAAGAGACCACACAGAGCTACAAAACCACCATAAAAAGAAGCTCCCAGAAAAAGGGGTGTGAAATGACCACAAATAAATATTTCACTTGCAGTCGTTTTGCTATTTCTGTCTTGGTGTCTGACTGTTGACTAATAGCGACCAGGGCCTTTATTACAGTGAATAAATCGTGCAACTCTTATCTTCAATTACAGTGAGGAACATCAACTTTAAACTGGAATTTTTTTCTCAATGAGAATTAACTTATTTGTTTAAAAGTGGGTCCCTATCAGCTCCTGTGCATTTACACTTTGATCTGTCTGCTGAGGGCAATAAATAAATAAATAAATAAATAAATCATTCATTAAATGAACATTTCTGCTTTTGCTCCAGGTACGGCTTTCTGGTGTCTGCTGGACATCGTGCCAATCAAGAATGAGAAAGGTGAAATGGTTCTCTTCCTCTTCTCATTCAAGGACATCACTGACACCCATGGGAAAGGCCATCACAACAGCAAGAAGGAGGGTAGGCTACAAGACCTGTTTACAAAAACTCCTGTAATTTACTTACTTTGAGCTTGATTTACGGATGTGCCAACCTCTGGCCCCAAGGTTTTGTTTTCTCCATGTGCTTGTCTTCATCACTGCCACATTCTACCTAGCAGTTTTGTTTGGGCTGGTATCTGCTCACTGAACTCAGGCAATGTTTTCCAACGGGGACTTTGATTTGGACAGCAGTGTGTCTTCAAGTGAAACCTGGACTGTCATCATGTTATAATAAAAACGAATGAAAGTCAAGTATATATCACTCGGGTCTTTTGTTAAAAGCTAAAAGAAAGAAATATTTAGTATAAACACCTGCCGGAGGTTCACGTTTAATTGACCTTTGTCTTTGACTTCCACCAAATTCCTCGAGACAGCCTTGTTATCTTATTTCTACTAATCTGAGTGACCGTGTGACAATTTCAGATGACAAGAGGTGCAGGAGGAAGAGCAGCTCTCACTTCATCCAGGCCAGGAAGCGTGGACGCAACATGTTGTACCATCTCACCAGCCAGTTCTCAAGAGGACGCAAAGGAGAGGTCAGTCTGGGCGGAGTAAGTACTTCTAACTCTCTCAAATGCTTCCTCAATGGCTGGTTGGTTGTTATGATATCTTTTAGCGTGCCCTGATATACCCTCTAAGAAAATGCACAGGGTTTGTTCAGACATGTGGTGCCCCCATTCTTGAATTGAGCTTGAATTATTAACGTTGATATCTAAAGGATGAGTTTTTAGGAAGATAATGTGAGTGAAGTCTTCAATCAGACTCATAGAGTGTGGTTTATCTCAGAGGAAAACGCATCAGATGGTTTTACTATTTTAAGTCTCCTGAGTGATTTTAATAGTGCTTCTGTCTGTCTTGCATGCTAACTGGTGGCTTTAAATAGCAAGGGCACTGTGGTGGCAGTAGTTGGCTAGAAGGTGGATGTCACTGTTGGAAAGGTGTTATTGCTCATAGGGGAGACTTGGACACATACTGTAGTATCATATAGAACCTGTTGGATAATGTATGGATGTAGGATAAAATAGGCTTATTCCACATGAATTTCAACCCTGTTCAAATAAGTGTGTCATTGTTCCTGTGCAGTTTCTTGCCCTCATCTGTATTTCCGGTGTGTTTGTGTTTGTAGTACCTTAAGAGGCTTTTTGTTGTAGTTGAATAGACCTAGTCCCGTGGTCTGTTTCGTTGCTGCATGTCTAATTTCCACAGAACAAAGGCCTTTGTAGGCTTTGAATAATAAAATCGTGCCACTCTCCAAGCAATCTTATTCATGAGAGCAAGCCCGTGCTTTGCTCTAACATCCAAATAGTAGCAGTTTTTTCTAGCGGAGCACCATTTTGAGATAATCCTGCTTCCTCCTTGCAGAGGCTCATTTACCAACTGGGTCTGTTCTCAAACATGTCCTTCACAATCTGACACTTCATTACAGGGGGCTGACTAGCAGTTGAGTGGAAATGGGGAAAAAAAATGCTGAAAGTTGAGAACCTGTAAAAAGTGTATGACTGATTAATGGGCTAATATTAACAAGCACCTGGAGAGATTAATTTACCTGAAACTAAGCAGTCCTATCATAAAATTCTGAATTTCAGTAAAATTTTACCTGCAGCAGCACTCTTTTCAAAGCACTTCTACCATTTTAATAGTATGCTCTTTATCAGACACTGAGGACTGAGCTTCCCTTCTTCCCCTCAGTGCTGAACCTTCCTCAATGCGAATCTAACATGAAAATTGCCTTTTGTACAGTTCACACTTATCATTTAAACATACTATATTTTTTTCCAGCAAACGGTCAAATGTGTTTGCCAACTCTGAATACGTTGCAAGCAATTCATAACACAAAAAGATGTGAGTGAGTTTCACACGAAGACCTTTTGTGAACCTGTATGCAGTTGACCTGCATCCTGTTAACGCCTCCAGAAATGAAATTGCTGCTGTTGCGTTCAGACCTGACATCCAGGTGCCCTCCATGGGAATCAATGTGTTACACCCCCCCACTGCCTGCCAAAGCTCCTTTGCTCTGCTTCACAATCCCACCTACTCACAGATGGTCGTGCTCGCTGGCACAATGCATGCTCACACTGTACACACACCTGCTCTAATGGTGGCACACATGCTCTTTCACAAAAACATTCACACATATATCAAGATAGACAGTAGCTGATTGCTTGTCCTCTGAGGATCGAGGTAAACATATGGCGGAACGTCAGTGCACTGAGAATTAAATGCATAGTGTCTAATTTTCAAATTCTTTGCCAGGACTCTCAAAATAGTCTCACTCACAAGACTATTTACAAAAGAACATAGTTTTACTTTCACTGTTATACATGCCGATATACAAAATGTTGTGATTTGAAACAGTCAGCATTCATATGTAGCTTGATCTGTGTCTATGGTTCTCTTACATTCTCTTACATACCTGTTTCACACATATTTAACAATCTCCAACAGAAATGACACTTACTGTATCCATAGCTTGCTTCACCTTAATTCTCTCTCTCACCAGCTGCATTTGGTTATTCATTCCCACTGAGATTAGACTCTCCTTTGCCAAGGTAGACAATGATATTAGCATTTTGTTCTTGGCACAGTTTGCTTCCTAAATATCTAAAGAAGCAACAAATACATAAATAGATGAATGGAAAAAGCAGAAATACAACACTTGCTTATTTGTAACCTCAGGGACTGACAAAAGCATAATAGGATGCAGAACAACCATAAAGAGTCATATCCAGCATCAGCATGCATTTAGAACAAATCATTATTTGGTATATAAATAATTTTGGTAACTAAAAGTGAGAATATAAATCAAATGTACGGTATGTTTGTAAATGTTGCTTTGTTTTTGTAGGTCTTTGACAGCTCGTTGGACTGTACCATGCAGACCTGTCACCAGTGTTAGACAGATCCACTGCAGTATTGCATTGGAATGGACCTCAAAGCAATAATAAGCAGACATTCAAGACTCTTGAGATAACTTTGGTGTTTGCAGTATCACCATAAAACTAGTATAGACAAGAGCTTTTAAACAGGTCCTCAATTATAAACTAACCTTAGGGCCTGTAATAACATAAGCACTATTATGCAGCAGTTTTTAAATATTATCTTTATTTACAGTTTTATACTCAAATGATGTATATTCTTCTAAATCAGCTTCATTTGTTTACTTTCAGGTGGCTGAATACAGGACACCATTAAACAGAGAGACCATATAAGCAATGGTGGTGCAAGTCAATGGAGGAGAACAATTTATTTTTAACAGGGGCAGCAAAACAGTTCATTATGGCCATGTGGCACACTGGCATGATTTGCATTATCACATTACTCACACACATTAGTATTTAAAAACAGCCAAATTAGTATTTGGTGCGTTACATAACAGTTCCCTCCTAAGTGACAGTCATAACTGTAACAACAGATTAAAAGTTGTCATATCCAGGGAAAAAAACTCTGCGAAAACTGAACCATATATATTTATATATAATGTATATTTCTAAAACTGAACAAACGCAATATTTATTTTTTAAAAAGCCACAAAATAACAGTTGAGTTGTGAAACCAACCGCCGACAACAGTTAGACCATATTCCTAATCAGTGCGGTTACCACGGCAACAGCAGTCAAAGTCATTTAGCTAGCTTAAGTCAAGCTTGTGTAAACAGTCTAGTTTAAAAATTACTCTAAACTCAACAAAAGGGGAAACCTTAAACACTTAAAACAATGGGATTCATTTGGAAAGGATTTAATCTGGTAAGCAATGCGATTCTTGATGCTCTTGAGTGTCCTCACATTAAAAAAAAAGTGATTGACTGCTTTACTGTCACAGCTGGGAAATTAGCCAAATTATTAGATTTGCAAGGTTGTTATTGATTCAAGGAAATGGACAAAGAATTATGTTAATGTAGTTTTTCCTCTCTTCCACGTCCTTTTTATTTCCTTCGGCTTCCCCTGTTTTGATTTAATCACTCTTCTCTTTGTACGCTGCTTTCATATGTTCTCCCATCCTCTCCCGCTTATTGTCTTTCACTTTTTAGACCCCATTTTATTCCACTTTTAACAGATATCTTTGTCTTTCTTCTGGTGGAGCTTAAATATTGAAGCTCTTCATCCACTCCAACCTCTAGTATTGTTGTTTAAGGTTTCTACTTCACCATCAGAGGGAATGTATTATATATTTATTCCACTGATGCTAAATAATTGATACAGGTTTTATATAGAACCCCAACACTCTATCATTAGTTTATAAAATAAGTTTGTATTTACAAAATGTATACTTTGGAGACTTAGACTAGGTCTTATTTTTACAACCTAATCATTGCCGAAGGATCAAAACACTTCTTTTCGCTACCATCCTCCCTTTCTCGACTGTATTCTTCCTATTATTTTACTTGCCTCTTACATCTTTATTTCACTTTGTCTCTGGAGCTGTTAACTCTGTGGTGCTCTGCCTCATCACCACCACCAGTCAGATTTGCTCTGACTAGATCTCTCTTTGTAGTCCATCAGTCTGCCAGGCAGGAAAGAAAGGAAGGAAGTGTTACTGGAAAATTCAGAGAATTACACATAGATCTTTAAGGATTAAGGTCAGTTTTATACATGTAAACTTGTATAAGTTGAAGATCTCATGAGCATCTCCTGAGTCTTCTGTCTTCTGATTGCTGAGGGTCTTACCTCTTGTGCTGAGATCATGAGATCTCTGACTGACCTGACAGTGAAGTTGGCCAAACCGTTAAGACCACATTTCCCTCACAGGACAGGTTTTAGCATCCATAAATAATCAATTTAGGTCATTCAGTCCACATTTCCCTTTCATTTTTTGCAGTTCAAAATTTTATAACAGAATTTGCACATCCTAGCTCATAGTCTACCTTAGTTTCAGTCTATAGAGGTTTTATCCTTTTTAAATGCATCAAAGATGTTACTGGAAGCTTGAATTTTTCTTTCTCTTAAGGCTCCTTACCAAAACACAAGCAGTCTGACTGAGTTGTTGTTTATGTCAGTTCTGTTGGTTTTGATGCTTTCAGCTGATCAGTGCATCAGCCACTGTAACCAATCCAAGGCATTCTGACAAGAAGCTAAGATTGGATTTCAAGCTGCTGCATTTCCCAAAGGAAAGCCACTAATGCCTTTTTTCGCTTAAATACACGTCAATGCGCTATGAAAGAGAGAAATAGTGCGATCTACAGGCATTTTAAGTGATGATACAAATATTTCTTTGGCTGCCTGTGAAATGCAGTGCTCCATAGCTTTTTTGCCCCACACCCATTCTTTCACAAACACACTTTCAGGCAGGGACTGTTTGTTGTTATTCGCCTGCTTTAAGTATGTTAAGCATAGCACTGGGAAATTCAAGAGTTTATTGAGCGATGACTTGTTTTTCCTCAGAGTCTCGTGGTCATTTTCCACAGTTTCTATTTTGTTGTAACACTTATGAGACTCACACTGTGCTATAAGTTTAATAACTTGGTAAACAATTTAATTGTAAATCGGAATATAAATTCAAGACTGAGGATCCTCTGCAATAGTTTGCTGTAAACTATGCCCTTGAGGATGTTTGGGAATGGCTGCTGCTTGAGTCCCATAGTGACTATGTGTATCTCCTTGCCCATCAATGACAGGCTTTTATCAGGACCAAAGCCCACAGCATTCAGGGAGATGTAGTTAGAACAAGCTTTAGGGTACAGTGTGAGTTAATGAAGTGCGAAGACCAGCTGTAGTTGTGTGACATGCAGTCCCATGTGTCCCTGCAGTGCTGGGCTTTCTGTTCTAATCATTGAAATGTGCTCAGTTGACCGCCTCAAGTGCCAAAGGTCAGATGGGCGTCCTGACTTCTGTGATGTAAGGCAAATTTAAAAGAATAAATAAATAAAAGGAAGAAAATAAACAGTCCAGCTTTTGCTGACATGGCTGGAACTATCATTAAAGTGACCACAGCTGTTGGCTACAGTCAGCAAGGTCTTTGAGATTTCTTGCTTACTAATGTTTGGACACCATGAAAAAAAAAAAAAAAACCACTGACTGAGGGATTAACACTGCTGACCAGAAATTGTGTAGTGTCAAGCAGCTTTAATCATTACAGTTCTTCTTTCCTGGGCAGAATTTGAACATTTTTCTCCCCCAGAATAATGCACTGACAGACACTTAACTGTAAAATGTTTATCTCAATTATTTACAAAGCAAGTTGCTCTATTGCCATTAGTCAACCGCTGTAGTCTTAGTGCCCATGCAAGGACATCTTAAGACGTAGATATGGCTAATTCTTCATTCTCAAGCCCTGTGATTCTCATCTCACCTGTTTGTGCAGTGGCCGTATTGTTCATGGATGGATTTCTGCTCATTTATGTCTCCTATTTGTTTCCTCTCAACACAGTCAGGGGTAATGGCTTTTCCTCCTGTCTCCTAAACATTGTTAAGACTGTTATGTGCCAAGTGCATGGCCCCATTGGGAGAGCTGAAGTCTCATTATGTGTCAAATGGTTTCCCCACTTCACCACCAGTAGAAATGCATATTTTCTGCAATTGGATTTCCTTAATAAAAATGAAAGAAGTGGAATGAAAAAGCACTAGGTTTCTAAAAATAACAGCAGTGGATAGTCAATCTTGTAATTCCTTCATTTTCTCATAGTAGCACAGTTACCATTGTATTGTACCACCTGAGAATCAAGACAGTAATGCATTTTAAAAAAATGAAGTCAAGCCAAGGTCGATTCATGTATGAAATAATGTGGCATCCGTGTGCGTAATAAGTTTCCCCCTCACTGACCACAGTCATAACTCTATCAGTTTGTATTGTTACGGCATGGCCCTTTTAAAGCTTATTACTGTCTATAGGAGTCTGTCAAGAATAGATAACTGGCAGCATTATTCACACAAGTTACCCCTCATACTGAATCATCAGCAATCAAAACACAAGAGAGGGTGTTGACATTTACAACGTCTGTTTCTGAAAAATCTTGGCGATGCAACGTTCCTTCTGATTATCACTTTTTTCTCAGCACACCACCTCGTGAGCATTTGGTTATCAAGTTATTCATTTATGAATGCTTCTCTTGAATGCTTTGTCTGCTTTGTATATATAATCTTCAGCTTGAAATTCAAGAGGCTGCTATTTTTCACTCCTAGCAGGAAACCATCCTTTCTATGTGTAAATGTGCTTCAATTGTCTGTTGTCAACCTCACACTTCACCTACCTGTTCTTCTACAGAACACGATGGAGAAGCCTTCAGTACCAGAGTATAAAGTGGCAGCAGTACAGAAGTCGCGCTTCATTCTGCTTCACTACAGTGTGTCCAAAGCCCTGTGGGACTGGCTCATTCTGCTGGCTACCTTCTATGTGGCTGTCACCGTGCCCTACAACGTCAGCTTCACGCCCTACGATGACACTGTCACAGCTGCACGATCCACCATCGTGAGTGACATTGCAGTGGAAATGCTCTTTATTATAGGTGAGTTTTGATAGAAATGACTAAAGACACCATCCAGCTCATCTAAATCAATTTTATCACTAAATGGAGTTTTATTCGGTCCCTTTTCAGGCCCTTGGATAAATTTTGTTCTTGTGCAAATAGAGGGAATTCACATATTCATCAGCTACTTTATGTAGCTGAAGAATGTGAGGAATCATATGCTGTGTTTGATCTAACAAAAACCATTCATTCACTCATTTGTCTTCAACCGCTTTATCCGTTTCCGGGTCGCGGGGGTGCTGGAGCCAATCCCAGCTCACATTGGGCGAGGGTGGGGTACACCCTGGACAGGTCGCTAGTCCATTGCAGGGCCAACACACAGAGACAAACAACCACTCACACTCCGACCTACAGACAATTTAGAGTCACAAATTAACCCAAGCATGATGTCTTTGGAAGGTGGGAGGAAACCAATGCAGGCACAGAGAGAACATGCAAACTCCACACAGAAAGGCCCCAGGCCAGGGAACCAAACCCGCGACCTTCTTATTGTGCTACAATAAGAAGGTTGCGCTAACCACTCTGCCACCGTGCAGCCCTTTCTTCAATTCATCTTTTGAAACTAATTGAGTGAGATAAAAAAAAATGCAAACAGCCTCTAATAGCAGTAAAAATGAGGCATGCTTGCTAAAATATTTCAGGGAAAATGATTTATTAGCGAGGTGGTGCCACTGGTTTAATCTGCTAAGACTTACAACTCTCTCTGTTTTGCATTTGCGGTTTGTGTTTTCTAAATTCATCTTATTTTCTATTAACTTCCAATAATTGTATTTCACATTGAGTGATGAGCCATCCTCTCTGCCAACATTAACAGCTTTGGTGACAGATGAGGTTTTTTTTTTTTCACATTATGGCTGGCACCCAGAGGTCTACTTGCTATGCGCCTTCTATATAACAACACTAAGGTTAAATGATCTGTTTGACAAACTCACTGATCCTTATGGAAAACATATCCCAGCTGTTACATGATTCTGTTTTAGCTCCATATGCATAATTCATTTATTTATATTGGCATTACTTTATTGTTGCATTGACATTAATATGGCTAAAGTTGGTACTCCTCCACCCTGAACAATATTATATGTTCTTTTGTGTGGATAACAAACCTCATAATGTGATCTCAAGTGTTCTTGCCTACAATTAGGCCATTCATCGAATCAATCTGAGCCTGTGTCCTTTCACACTTTGAGTATGAACGTGACTGTCACTCAGTCACAGAGAAAATAAAATGACCTTTAAACTTCTTATTTGCAGACATTATCCTGAACTTTCGTACCACCTTTGTGAGCCAGTCAGGGCAGGTTGTATATGAGCCACGCGCCATTTGCATTCACTATGCCACCACCTGGTTCTTTGTGGACCTGGTGGCTGCCCTGCCATTTGACTTGCTGTATGCATTCAACATCACAGTGGTAAGTACTGCTGCTCTGTCATTGCTCACATAAGCAGGAGAATAATGATTTCCCTAAAGCGTGTTGTATTTTGATATATATAGCCTTCCATTTCCAAGGCTGCTTTTGCAAAAAGTCCATCTATGTTATGTATCTATATGCTGTAGGTGCACATTTATTTGAGCAAAGTACCTCTGTTGTATATATTGCCAGAGTGTGGTTTTACACACCAAAGTAGCATATTTACTGTAAATTTTTGTCTCTAAAATCTGAACTGCAACTACTCCCTCTGTTCCATTCTTTCTCAATTTGCTCCCCTTTACTTTTCTCTCCACCTAAGACATCCTTGGTCCACCTGCTTAAGACAGTGCGCTTGCTGCGCCTCCTTCGTCTGCTTCAGAAGCTGGACCGCTATTCCCAGTACAGCGCCATGGTGCTGACCTTACTAATGTCTGTGTTTGCCCTGCTGGCACACTGGATGGCCTGCATCTGGTACATGATCGGACGTAAGGAGATTGAGACCAGTGTGAGCTGGGATATTGGTGAGTCTGACTGAAGCCTTACTGAAGTGGAAGCTGAAATGTGAAAGTTATAATCAATGTTTGATCCAGAAGGGCGAAGTGGTGTTTGAGTGGATAGAGCACATGCCATGTAATCGCAGCATCCCAGGTCCAATTCCGGCCCAGGATCTATGTTGTGAGTCATTCCCCTCTCTCTCAACCTGTTTCCTGTCGGCCTTTACACCAATGTTTGATCCATAAAAGATGTGAAAATATTTCCTTTCTCTGTAAAACATAAATGAAATTATAATCCCAAGTGATTTTCACCATATACATAATTTATTTGTTATCTGTCTATTATTTCTGTCAGGAAATAGAATCTAAAATGTGATTGAGCTGCTCATTTCATAGTCTGTGCTTACTTACCAAAAGTTTAGTCTAAGTTAGTGGTTTAGTCTGATAACAGACAAGTTTGTGCCAATGCAGTGAGTACACATTTGTTTTGTCCCCACTTAGCTATAAATAATCATGGCGCACCTATTGGGAGTTATCGCACTGTTCTGTGTTGAGATGGTGGTGAACACCATGCTCTGACACTCTAATAAGGACAGCCTGACACCAGCTCAAAAGCATGTTGAAATGTTTTCAACATGGAGACCAATAATTGAAAACTGATGGGCTTTTCTATACTATATACTGTAATAGCTGAATAATATGTTGTCTTATTATTCACCCCATTTTGTGCATGAGATCAAAGAATGTAACCATGTTCAGGCTCTTATTACCATAAAAATGACTGCCTTTGGCTGTTTCATGCAATTAAACAGCCTCACATGTCTTTCAACAACCAAAAACAACAACAAGCTTGCTGACATACTGTAATATACATCAAAATCAAACATCAGTGTACATATGGGTTTGTGTGTATATGTAAAATTGTGCATACTTGTGTCACAAAATTCTGTCTATAGGGATGTTAGGTCATAACCTGCTAATTAACACTTGGCCTTGCTTATCCCAAGAGGGGCTGATCTAATTCTGCCCTGTTCCAAACCCATGTGTCAGCCTGCTGACAATGCTGATAATTCCTCTCATGTTAACACGCACAGATTCAAAAATGTTCTTTTGTCTCTCAGAGGAGGTATCACAATATCATTTTGCAACCTTTTTTTGTTTGAACTGACCGACCGTGCAGGCAACATGAAATACAGCCTTTGCTCCTTTCTCATGCCTTGCCTTCTCCATCAAGGGTGGCTCCATGAGTTGGGTAAACGTCTGGAGACACCATACATCAACAGCACAGTGGGCGGCCCGACAGTGCGCAGCTCCTACATTGCTGCCCTCTACTTTACCCTCAGCAGCCTGACCAGTGTGGGCTTTGGCAATGTCTGTGCCAACACTGATGCTGAGAAGATCTTCTCCATCTGCACAATGCTCATCGGCGGTACGTCTGACACGAGGGTACTTTCTCCCTCTGGCATCTTGGCAGAACAGAGCCTCTGTTTGGCACACCAGGTCCAGAGATTCAGCAGGAAGTGGGTTGGATGGTTTGGCTGGCCTTTATGACTTTATACAGCACAAAGCAGATTATTTTTGCTGAGTTAGAAATTATTGGTGCAACAACACATGAGATGATCCTATCTTTATTTTTTCTACTCTTATCAGAAGAATCATATAAATTAAAATGTATATTACTGAGAGGACCAAGTAGCCCATAAAGATGCTAATTATGCTAGATGATTTTGTAGTGATCAATATAATCTTTAGTTTATATCAAGAACTTGAAGTTAATACTTCTATTTGTTCATGTTTCACACAGCACTGATGCACGCCCTTGTCTTTGGTAATGTGACTGCCATCATCCAGCGAATGTACTCACGGCGTTCTCTCTACCACACACGTATGAAGGACCTGAAGGACTTCATCCGTGTCCACAGTCTGCCCCAGCAGCTCAAACAACGCATGCTGGAGTACTTCCAGACCACGTGGTCCGTCAACAATGGTATAGATGCCAATGAGGTAGGAGTCCCTTTCATTGTCGTTGTCATGTAATATCTTTTTACACAGTTCTGTCTCCCCTCAAGCAACTTCCAGGCAATGTCATGATTGCATTTGAACGATAACATCTGCTGTAAAATCTGTTCGCCATCTTTTGCAGCTGTAATTGATTTTGATCTTGTACGACACATGGCTGCTTGTAAACCATCAATTGACATCGGGTGGCAACACAGTCCATTCCCTAATTACCAATCAGTGCTGCATCTCATTATATCTGTCACCCATCCCCAGCTCCTGCATGACTTCCCTGACGAGCTGCGGGCTGACATCGCCATGCATCTGAATAAGGACATCCTCCAGCTGCCGGTCTTTAAGGGGGCCAGTCGTGGCTGTCTGCGCTCTCTCTCCCTCCATATAAAAACCTCCTTTTGCGTCCCTGGAGAGTATCTGATCCGTCAGGGTGATGCACTGCATGCCAACTACTTTGTCTGTTCTGGATCTCTGGAGGTGCTAAAAGACAACATGGTGCTGGCTATATTAGGTTTGTATTGCAGTCAAGCGACATGTGTCATGTATAAAGTGTTCATGCAGCTTTAAGTTAAGCAATAAAATGAATGTTTTTACTGTTTTGATTTTAGGGAAAGGGGACTTGATTGGGTCTGACCTGCCAGGAACAGATCAGGTGATTAAGACCAATGCTGATGTAAAGGCCTTGACCTACTGTGACCTGCAGTATATCAGTGTTCGAGGCCTGAGAGAAGTGCTGGAACTTTACCCAGAATACGCCAGTGTGTTTGCCTCTGACATCCACAACAACCTCACATACAACCTGCGCGAGGGCAGCCAGGATGAGGTACTAAATACACATTCACTTACAAACTCATTTAATGTTTTATTGGCGTTTATTTTCTGCTTCGAGTTTGACACATCTCATGTCCTACTATCGAAACATGAAGCAGCACATGTGCATCATCATTTGTGGCAGTTGAAATAGATGAGTCATTGTTGGAGCTTTGAATCAAATTCATGTATGTGTTCTAGCAGCAAACATTATAACTGGACATGTCATTTTCCCCTTAAATTATCTGATAGTGAAATAGAGTACACAATGAGAGAACAGAACAACACATTTGTGCCCCCTGAGGTGCCGTTGTCATTCTCCTTGACACTTGTTCTGCCACAGTGACCACAGCAACCACAGGGTAGTTGGTGGCTTGACTGTCACTCCAGTGACACTGGGTGCCACTGTCAGGCAGTCGTATCACTTCCCTGTTACCACCCCAAAGCACAGCAGGGTGGCATTACACCCAGACAGTGACCTCCTCACAGTAATCCCGGTTACCCTTAACAGTTATTTAAGAAAGCATTACATAAGGCAAGACAATCGTCCATCTGTGGAGTAAATGCAGCTGATGATTTTACACATGCAGCCATGTGTAAAATTATCTGTTAAAATATAATCCTTAAAAGATACATCTTGTACACCTGCAGCGCAGCAGAGTTCAGTGGTTGTTTCAAAATGCCTTTTTTTTTAACTGTATGATCAAAACCAATTAATGCCAAGATGTCATTGATGTGTGACTGACAAAAGCGACAAAGCTCTCTGAGGACTTTCCTAATCTCATTGTTAGTGTCAATCACAAACCTTTTGTACTTGCTTCAAGCATTTGTTAGGGTTCGCACAGGCCTTTTTAATTGTTGGAAGGTTTTTTCTTTTTGTAGTTTGGAATGAGAAGGAAAGGACATCTGTGTTGGCCATGTTAATTACTAAATGTCTTTGTCAGAAATTCTCAGGGAGAAGAGCTTAAGATGAATTAATGAGTGTTTCAAAAACAGATTTATTATGTTTGAGGGTCTTCCATCCATAAAGAGACATCAAAGGTAAATTAGAGAATCCATATATTTATGACAGAAAAGCTAATTATTGTGGAAAAGTTAACTATGGTAAGGTCTCTGTTTGGTGTATAAATGTCACACATGTTCATACAATAGCAGGGTTATTACAGTCTTTAATATGGATTCAAGCTGAGTTGGGGTTGATCACGAGTACCAGCTCTCTACTTCTCCCTCACCATCTGCTCAGAGTTTATTCTCAAGCCTAAAGCTGGCGCACCACTGCTACCCTGACAGGATGAAGGAGTGTGCAGCTACCTGACTGCACTGTCAGGGCTCACAGACTCCTGACACACACAAACATACATAGGTTCTTTTATATTAAAGAGATATGTGAGAGTAAGCTGACTGTCCAACAATCAGTGAGCTGGAGTGAAAGGCTGCCAAAGTATTAGTATTAAGGAGTGACAATGCTGTCCTTGGGACAGGACAGCATAGTGGGAAGGTCACAACTCCACTTGGAAGCCAGCAGTAAGACACAGTTTGTTGGTGTAAAATGACCATGTGGCCACAGGAGAAGTCCGTAGTCTCGGCGGTGAAAGACAAACAGGTTAGTTAGGAGTCATGGGCTCGCAGCTGCTTTCACATGTCAACAACAGTTCGACAAAGTTGATAAAGTCAGATTCTGGTAATTGCTGGTGGGAGAGCAAAAGCACAGCTAGTTTATTTGAGTGCTAGAGACAAGATGAGCTCAGTGTTGCTGACATGTTGGATGGAATAAAAATACCACGAGTGGGCTGAAGCAGGACAAAGAGAGGATGACAGAATATCACAACAAGAGTCCCAGGTCATCATACCTTCATACGACATCAGTGTCATCTCAAGTGCTCCCCTGATGATGAACTTTAACTCATTTGGCTCTCAATGGCCTTTGTTTCTGGTTCTAAACTATTGTGACGACATCAAGTGTTTCCTGCATTACCCACCAGCATCAACTTCTCCTTACATTTATGGTACAAAGGAAGTCAAGCATTTGCTCAGTTGTGTTTTACTTTCCACCTGAAACACCTGGTTTTAGATGGTTGGTAATTGGTTTAGGAGTCATGCCATCATGTGACTGATGCTGATTTCCCCCCAGTAACTATTTTCAGTCACTGTTTTCTAGATTATCTACATGCTTTGGCAAATACAGATCCCACACAATGTATGTTGGATTTGAATGATATCTGGCCAAAAATATAAACATACAAATATATTCTCCTGACCTTGCACCTGTATGCCAATCAGTAAGATGGTGTGTTCTTAAAAAACAGCATAAGCTTGCAAATAAACATAGCACACTTGTGACTGACAAGAAAAAAAAATACCCATTCAACTAAGTCCTCACAAACCCACTTTTCTATGTGGGGCACTTTTGGCATCATCTTTCACATGTACTACCATCACCTCTGAAGAGATCTAAAGATTCAGTGTTAGAGTTTTATTTTTGCTTTAATTTCTTTTCAGCTAAGAAGACTTTTGAACTCAATATTGTTTTTCAATGAAGGATTAAATTTAATGTGTATCCTCAGTGAATTGGCTTCCTTGCATCAAAGAGCATCACTGGCACTAGACTGTTAGAGTGACAGACTGTGGCTTGAGTTGTCACAGTAAGCCAAGTTGTCTGAAGCACTTTTCAGCATTTTTTACATGAGTGAACGCTTCACATCACCACAGTTTCATTTGCCTTCCAGCCGGTGATTATGCTAATTGTGGGGAATTTCTTCAAACACCAGCAGAAAGACAAACTTTTGCTGGAATCTTGCTGTAACCAGGTGTGGAAAAGGGATCAGTTATATGATTCAGCTTAATACACATGGGAAACAGATCCAGGAGAAAAAACAAATAGGTTACCATATTTCAATTTTACAGGTAGGATATTAGGTAAAAAACTGCATAACTTTTTAAATCTGGTTTCTTTTTGTCACTGCAGGGTTTCAACAGGTTTTCAAGGTCACCCAGGCTCTCTCATGTGAGTTCACTGAAGTCTTCTTCTCTCTGAGGTGTCATTATTTCCTACAGTAGTAGTAAATAAGGATTTTGAACAATATCCAATATAGCGTAGATGAGACTGCAGCATAATTGTAATAGTTGCATCATGTACTGTATTTATCATGGTCTTAAGTAGGCATGTATCTGGCTTTTCAGGGCAAAACCTCCAATTTTTAGGGGGCATTCTCTGCAGTTGATGAATATGGTGGAAGGGTTTGTGCCCTACAGGTTGAAACCCATTTAAAACTGAGTCCCAGGAGTTAGCATGCTAACTGGGTCAGTAGCTCTCCTAATAGGAAGCCTTATGAGCTAGTTATCTCACTAATTATCACCCATACCCCCTTTATTTCAGTGGAATTTAAAATTTGTCCACCCCTGTCACATAAAAACTATAAAATAGTTCAATATCTGAGTTTTTTTCTTCTTCAATCTGATCCTCAGGATTTTTATGTTGACAGGTACAAATGCATATTAGGCAGTTTGAAGATTTGTGCAGTATTGCTAATCTTGCATTGTCCTGTTTTACAGGAGCACAGGATCCCTTCTGTTGTGGAAACCAAGGGTGAAGAACTAGACGATTCCTTCCACCTGTCTCCGGGTACCTGCTCCCGTCGCAACCTCCTGCTCCCCAGCTTCAGCAGCCCTGTTCGCCGTACATCACTGGGGAACCTCCTGGGGGATGAGTTGCGGCAGTTTAACGCTCTGCGACGCTGCCGCTCCCCTAATCTCAGCCGTGGCTTCCATGGGCAGTACTTATCCCCTCAACCGCCAGCCAAACCGGAGCAAAGCACCATTACGTCGGTCCCACCCTCTACTTCAGCCCAGAGAGAGTCAGGAGCTGAACAAAAGCCTTCAGTGCTCCTTATCCCAACTGTGACCTGCTTTGGACCCCCAGACCTCAGTCCAAGGTAGTGAAAAATAACATGAAATTCAAGTCAAAACGACATGAATTTGTGATATCTTAAGTAGCTTACATTGCAAAATAATACAATGCTATATAATTTAGGTTTTCTTGAACTAAAATGTGTCTTCTAATGTGAAAACTTTGATTTTGTTTAAGTGTAGAGAGTCAAGCAATGCATCTTTTATGGACATGTGGTCACAGTCTAATCACAATCAATTTAAAGTTATTTCCTTCACATTTCCTTGAAATTTATTGTTTGAATAAATTCTTCTCCATGCTGTCACGGACAATATCACACAAAATCGTAATTCCTTATTCAAGTTATGTTAACCTTAGAGCGTCTGACATTATCTGAATAAGGGTGTAGCAGTAATTGACACCTAAAGTCATGTTAGAGGAACCTGCATAAATGCAGAATATTTGCAGTGCATATTTTAACAGATGTCACTGCATTTCATTGCCAGAGCACCTTATCCTCCTGCCCAAACCATCTGTATTCATAATGTATCCCTAAGTCATCCAGTAAGTCCTAGATATGGGTAAGGGCTGGTTCAGAGAGCTCAGGTGTCCACCCCTCCTGACTGGGCTCTTCTCCTCATGTTCAAATCTACGTTGGCTTCTGCCAGCAGCAGCTCTTATGGCACATTCCTATGCCATCGGCCAGCTCCAATGATAATTGAAAAAGCTCTACTATTACATTAACTCCAACTTTGCTCCTCCTCACCCCCTCCCACCACAGGGTTGTAGATGGCATTGAAGACAATGGGCCCACGTTCCATTTCAACGTGGAGCACACTGGGCCAAAAGCCAGTACAGAAGGCAGCACCCAAGGTAAGCCAAACCGCCTCCAGCTGCGAGGGTCACCCGGGTGCCAGATGGCTGGAGAAGTTTAAACTGTGGACACCATAATACTGCCCCACCTCCTTCTGGGGAAATATGAGATCACAGGGGAGTGAAATGACAGCCAGGTGTCTAAAGAGTCAGAGAATATGTTAAAGGACCGCTAAGGTCAAAGCAGAGCGTACTGATCATCTGACCTGAGCCTTTACTGGTGATCATTGTCACTCTAGGAACAATATTAGGTTCTTTTTTGTTGAAGTCCAATTTTGTATTGTAGTATATTCCATCTACCCTGACAGATGCATATGTACATATATCTAATATATGGAGGATCAAACCTCATAAGTTTGCTGAATGCTGATGCTGACAAATCCTTTAGGTGCTGTGTTAAATTTTGTGTACTAACTCTGCTATTTTATTTTCTTCACCTCATTGTTTCAGACTCCACACAGTCAAATGCCAACCTGTTACTGGAGACAGAGGAGGTCAGACAGGGCATCAGTCAACTCAACCATAAGGTAAAGTACAGCCTCTTAGATTAAAATTGATTCGGCCCGTCTCACTCAACTCCTCCGTCTTCTCTCTGTAAGGAATTTTGGACTTTTAGCTCTGTTCTGAGCTGTGGAAATGGATTCACTGACAACATAAATGCAGACCAAAAATACACAGAGAAAATCACCTGTTGTGATTATGTATTGACATGGGGAAATACACAATGAGATCAAGTAGATGCCGAGTTTCTGCCTTGTTTCTGTTCTTGTAGTCTTCCTCTGAATTTAAATAGCACAAAAGCAGGTGTAGTCAGAGCGTCCAGATGGGCCCAGGTAGGTGCTGTCTGAAGTCGATATTAATTAATCAGTAGGGCACTTCTGCAATGCAGAGGATAGCTGGGGGTGCTGATTCAGCAATGTAGAGGAAAAAAAAAATTCTGACAACCCTTTGTGGCCCTTTTTTGCACCCCTTTCGTTCATGGTTAACTAATTTGTTCCCAGTTATATCTCTTACCTCAGTCTGTCTGAGTCCCTCTGGATTTCTGAGCTGCATAAGAAACTACTTCTTACTATGTTTGCTCAGTCTGATAATAGAACATTGAAGGTTGGTGTGACTAAACTGTGTGTACTTTCTTCACAGATGGGCACCTTAAACCAAGAAGTATCTGAGCTCACAAAGGGCCTGCACCACATGATGCATCTCCTCCAGGCTCACATGTCCATGCATCACTACAAACCTTCATACTCATATGATCTCCAAATGATGTCCAGCTCTCCCATGGATGCCAGCACTGGCACGCCATTCCACCTAGTGTCATCCTGCCCCCTCCATAATGATCCTGGGAGTGATGAAGGCCACAGCCACCAAAGTGCCCCCTCCACTGACCACTGGAGCTATAGTAAATCTACTGAAACTCAGACAGAGAGCCCCCACTGTCCTAAATCCTCCAGTCCACCTGCTAACTCCTGTTCTCCCCTCTCTCTGAACTCTGCACCCATCTTAGGCTTGTGTCATAGCTCTGGGAGCATTTTCAGCGTCAATCCAGTCTGCCATGGTGGAAGTCCAGGCTTTGCAACTCATGCTTGGCATGGAAACTCTGAAAACAGACCTCTCAATGCCAGCCCGCCTACTATCAGCAAGTCCCAGCCCACATTGTGCCTGCAACCTCCCACTGATAGTGATGAATATTCTTGCCTTTTATCCAGTCCCCCCACAGGTACGTCTACACATAGCCTCCTGGACCCCTCACCAAGCTCTTACCCCCACTTCTGTCTGCCCCCAGAGTCCCATCTGAACTTACCACAAACCGCACATGAGGACATTTGTGCCTCAACATCTCACAATGTGTTCCACAAAGCCCCCATCCTCCAAATTGAGGACTCACACCCCACTATTCCACCTGTCCCTACCTCTCTGCCCACATTACCTAACCACCCTCTTGCCCCCCCCCTGGATTCAGGGTCATCTCAAACTGATACTCTGGAGCCCCATCTCCCACTCGGCAACGAATCTGCCATTGAACACACCAGTCTGGAGTGCCTTCTGGGTAAAGGTGGTTTTATAGAGAGCAGGGACAGTAAAAGTGCACCGTCGTGAAGGTCCAGCAATGGAGTCCAAACAAAAAGCAGCAGTCATTGAAATGCAACTGCCTTACAGTGTTTAAAGAGACTCTGCTGGAGATTGTCAATGTGTGCTGTATTCCTGCCTTCTAGTTTCTGGGCTCTCATACTTGTCAAACTCCAAAAATTTACAGCATTTCTATGCAAAAGCATGTCGTTTGTGCATTATCTTGGCTTTTTTGAAGTGTGTCTTTAAAAAAAATAAAAAGATCCAAAGCTGTTGGTTCTAGTATATATTGTATATTTTTTCCAATATCCTCGGAACAAATTGCAGTTGCACCTGTTACCTACTTGCATGGTAAAGTTGTTTATTCTTTTTCCTAAGGAAAAGGTTTCCAAATCTACATGTAAACATTCTACATGAGAACCTGTTGATTTTGCGCACAGATATTGTATTTATGTGGCTGACAGGTAAGAGTGGTTTTATGTTTTAATATACAGAGGAATAAAATGGACACATGCTTCACCTTGCATAGGGAATTGGGATTGTGCGTCACACATTATAGGATTGTTTGTTGTTTTAATTTGAAGGCTAGTCTCAGTTTAGCATTTTTTATTTGCAGAGTTTTAGTTTTTGCACACTATGAACATCCAATATCCAAACTGCACAAAGCAGTGCACGGTACATTATTTGAGGTTTCCTGTTCATTTCCTTTTTATGCTCTCCTAAAACTCCTTCAGGATATTTGAATATTTTAAATATTTTCTCCTCACCAAGGCATTAAATATGATTCTGTGAAATAAGTGAAATTTTATTTCTAAAGGTTCTACAATTATACAAATATAGCTGCTGATTAATTAAACATAAATGAATATACATATTTATTTGAAAAGTGAAGTCCTAAAAATATATAAAACTGTTGATGCCTCCTTGGATGAAAACATGAACTAATTATATTCATAAAAAGAATGAATTCTATTCTGATTGATTCTGAATGATTTCTTCTTCTCTGACAAAATAAAGTATGCAGAAAATATCTGCCTGTTTTTTTACTGTGTTGTCAGAAACATCTCAACTCATGCTGTTCTGAGAAAGGAACATGGCCCGGTACGAACATGATGTAAATGATTACTTTGCTTGCCATTCAGTAGGATAGTGCAACCACCTGGGAGTAAACTCAGACATGAATGCAGATGTTCAGATATTTGTGGTAACAGTTCCCAACTCCCAAGTGTTGTTGTTGATAACAGTGGAGTATTAGGACTTTTAACAGGTTGACAGAGTGAGATATATCCGCAAATTACATAACATCAGTCAGATATATCTGTAGTTTTTAAGTCCAATGCAAAAATTTTAGTAGAATTCACTTCACATGAAAGTTGTTTGGTTTATGATATGATCTTACCCTAAATCGGATGGACCTATTACAACTTACAGTTGATTGGAATTTAAATTATTTTATGTTAAAATACTTGGAATTATTTTGATTTGTGCGATAAAATAAGATTATGTGATGATTAGTCCATAATAATTCAAAAACAATGACAGTGGAAAATTTTATTTTTAACATTTTATCATTTAATACTTTGTTTTCCCAACAACAGTGGCAACTTTAGTTTGCAAAAAATCTTCAAGAGCTTTCACTATATTCAAAATGACTACATCATTTGAATTATTTTATTAACGTGCTCCCATCCAGTCCATGGAAACTGGAAAAAAATAAGAACAAAACCAAATGTTTCTTTACTGCAAAGAATAAACTTGAAGTTGATTAAAAGAGGGAACGGAACAATAAAGGTCAGCAGCTGCCCTCTACAGAAGAAAAGATTTGCTGCTGTTTTCTCTCATTAGTGGCTGTGAATTCAATGAGTGTTTTGGTGAGAGGTGGTTTATCTTCATCTCTCTTTTTTTTTACTCTCAATCTGATTATCTAAGCAAATGTACAGTATCTTCATGTATTGTTGGAGAGTGATGCTCTCTCTATATTTAGCCTACATAAACCAGGCTAAATAAAATTCCCATTACATCCACAATATGCACCTTTTTTTCTCATTCACTCTCTGCAAAATAAAAATGTATATACACTACCAGTCGAAAGTTTGTACACATGTTCTCATTCAAATTAATATGAAAGTGTGTCCAAACCTTTGACTGGTAGTGTATATGTAGAACTGAGTAACATTTGTAAACCAATCTGTTTTGACTTGTTCTGCTTTATGACACATTATTTAACTTACAAGTTCCAGGAAAAAAGATGTGATTGTTATTAATCACAGATAATGCTAAACAAAGTATTTGTTTAATGATACACCATTTCTTATCAGGCAGTGTTGTAAGATTAAGTTGCTTTCTTGGCAAAAGTTACTTAGCTGTGTGGAAAACCCAGATAAGTTAATAATTAGCTGGCTAAGCAACAGCAATGCAACCATTACACACAAAAACACAACTAGATAGAAATAAAGCCAGAATATCAGTGTTCATTTCATTTGAAAATTCTTCTGCCACTTACACCTTTTTTGTACAGTCTGGTGTGCAGAGAGAGTTAACCTTCACACCTGCAGTCATGTTCACCCAAACGCTCAAGCTGAAGTAATGAAGACATGAGTCTAATAAAACAGCCCACGTGTTAGTAGATTCTCACTTCACATCAGGTCCTGCTGCCAGGACTCTGCACTACATAGGGAAGGGGACAGGAAATGTTTTGGGGTTTTTTTGCCAAAATTCATTTAAAATTTTACCCAAAAATAAACAAGTAATTGTCTAAATGCTCAGCACCAGCTGAGTTTTTGATCATTTGTTGTTTATTTCCTTGGTGTCCAGATCTAGGCAAGGGAAAAAGCCATTCTGAGCTCTTTACTAACAAATCTGCCAAAAAAAAAAAAAAAAAGGAAAGAAAAGAAATTTTCCAATTATAAACAAAAGAGCTTTAACATATTCACAATAATATGTAGTCATATTCACAAAATGCACAGAAATGTACATTTATTGGTAAGACAGAAAGTAATGTTTCATTTATTACAAAAGGTAATTATAGTGCTTCTAGTGCTTTTGCTTTGTTTATCTGTCACAACAGCAGCTACTTGCTCTACTGGGAATTTTCAGTGTGTCAGACTATGTGTTGTGTGTTTAATTGTTTATTTCCAAGGTCAATAATGAAACTTCAAACTAAGCTTTCCTGTTACTACAACATTGTTTGCAGCTCTTAAAGTTCTTAAATGTTTCAAATTCCACTTCTTTCTTTTATTACAAATAGTTTGTTTAAAGTATTTGAAATTCCTCAATATGTACTCTAACAGTTGTGTTGAGTTTGTTTTCCCACGTTAATGGTGTACTTTATTTGCATAAACTGCACAACACAACCAGATAAAAAGGATGCTTGCAAACTAGCACCACACATTTTGGGAATCAACATTCAAGCACAAAAATTCATCAGGTATGGCACCTTAAAGTTATTTAATAAGTGTATAATGAGAGTGCTTCAAGTACATAGTCATATTAATCTTGACCTCTTTTTATATAGAGACTGGTGTTGAGAGACGTGACACTGTGAAACATGAAGTTTGTGATTTTCACCCTTTTGGTAGTGTTACTTGTCAGTCAGGGTGAGTAAACATGCTCTTTATCTAATCCTATCCAACCACCAAAGAAACCATCCTGTTCATTTAATATTAAATCAATACATTGTTTCTAGTGTGTGGTTTTAAAAAGAAAAAATTAAAACCTGTTGTTGTCGTCCAGGCGAAGCTTTGCGGTGTTACTGTGGAGGCTTGCGAAGCTGTCCAGGCAACGTGGAGACCTGCTCTGGTCAAAGCAATGTCTGTATTAGCGCCACCCTACCAAGTGGATCAAGTAAGTACAATTCATAACTTTCACAGAAAATTTAAAGCTATAGAACAATAATAATAATTGATAGATAAAACCAAGAGAACTAAACTTTTTGATGAGTCATTGTTTCTTTCTCCATGATAGGTGTGAACTACTTCAAAGGTTGCTATAAAGCACGTGACTGCCAAATACTTAATAGTTTACCTCTAACATCTGCTTCTTGTTGCCATTATGATCTGTGCAACAGATAAATAAATATGCCACACACCTTCCAATGAAAGACCAATCTACTGTAATGGGTGTGTGGTGCATTGTAACTTATAAAGATGAATTTGTTCCAAATTTGTATTTTCTTTCTCTTTGTATTCTGTAAGAATTTTAATGAAATTAAAATTTCATGTTCACAGAAAAATTAAATACCATTAGTTGATAATTTTGCCTGATGAGAAGCTATGATTAAAAACTTCAGTGGTTCTTGGACAAAAGGTAGCATGAAAGTGATGGCCATAAGTTCAATGGTAAAATAAATATAAACACATCAGTAACTATTAAAAGCTACTCTTTAATGCTCTAGAGTTTGTAACTGCAAAGACAAAATCCAACCAATGCAGTTGAACATTAAGAAAAAAAAAAAATGAATCACGTTGTGAACAGATTAATCAAACCATAATTTGTGAAGTAATAGCTTAAAATAAGCAGTTTTTATCAGATCTGCATTTTCTTGTGTTGTGTATTAATTCTGAAATGATCAGTCCTGCGGTCAACATGACCCCAGCCATATGTACTAAATGTCAGAGCACAAATAAAAACTAAACATTACAGCTGAGTTGAATCTGAGTTTCCTTGTTTTCTTCAGCGCCATCAGTCTTGGCCTGTAGCACAGATATTTCATCTTCCCTCAGATAATCAGTGGTGGTTATACCACAGCTATTGAGGACACACAGATCCTGCTGAGTTGTCGCAATAATCTTGCGCCACCTTGTGGTAGATAAGATGCTGAGATGAACTGTAAAATAAAAAGCAAACAACAACAACAACAACAAACAAACAAACAAAAAAAGGAAGCCCCATGGTGTATTCTAATATTTGTTGGCTCAAGAGATATCAGTTTATCTAATGCAAATACCTGCTGTCGTAGGTTTTTTTTTCTTTATTATTTTACCAAGATAGGATTTGCACCTGTATGAAGCGTCCAGGAAAAAAAAATATTGAAAAGAAAACTAAAATTAAAAAAATCACCAATTAGTTGGACACAAGAAAGACTAAATAAATAAAATAGATAAACGGCAAAATTATTCAAATAATAATGCATAAAAAGAGGGGATCGACGAGAAAGCACCTTAAAATCATTTTCAGAGGTATAAAAAATACGTTTTATATTTATTATGATACAAAAAGACACACAAGAAAAAAAACACACTTGCTGTGATGTGACGACGAAATACTTTCCACTCATTTGATTGGCTGGAATATTGCGTCACATGATAGCTGAATTCAGGAAGTATTTTGCTTACACAAGCCGGAAGCGTATAATTCACTGAACCTGAAAGTGTTTTAAGCAGAAAAAACAGAAAACACTGCAAAAAGGAACTACATTGATATAACTCGGAGTTTATAAGGTGGGGTGGAGGTCGTTTTTCGTTGTTGGTAAGAACAGCCGCCTGTTATTTGTTTCCCTTTTGGGGTTTTTTTCTTGTTAGCCGAGCTTAGCATAGCTGTTAGGGTTAGCCTCGATGCTAACCTACAGTTGGTTTTGTTTTGGTCCCATTCGACGGTCAAAAGATCTGCGGGTTGCAGTCGTTTGACAGTCACTTAACTGTTTAGGACCAAAATGTAGATTTGGCTTTTTAGAAAGTGATGCTTACTCTCAAAGTATCTCATTTGAAAACTGAGTGTTAAAACTTTGAAACATTTCAACATGTCTGGTCTCATAAACAGTCGGTGTAGTGCAAGGTGTTTCTCATGAAAGCTTTTTTTTTCTTAATCTTAATTCACTTTGGCAGCATCTTCATATGGGATGTATGGTATCCTAATTTCAGCATTCATATTTAGAATCTGTGGAGCCTGTAATTTTTTCAAACTAAAATCCAAACATGTTTTGGATTTAGCTTGGTTTCTGATTTTCTGTATCATGTTGAATATCTTAAAGTTTAAGACTGCTGGACAAACAAGAGAGGGACACTAAGGACTTTGTGAATGACATCCTCTGTCTGTCCACTGCAGCTCTTCCCACTAAAAGATTGATCCTTAAGCTCAAGCTCAAGCTCCGGTCCTTTCACCCCGTTGGCCAGTAATTTCAGCGCATCTCAACCCATAACGGTCTCTGTCTCTGTCAATGGCTGGACGTGGTGGAGGAGCAACCAGGCCTAATGGTGCCACAGCTGCAAACAAAATCTGCCAGTTCAAACTGGTGCTTCTGGGGGAGTCAGCAGTTGGCAAGTCCAGCTTAGTGTTGCGCTTTGTCAAAGGCCAGTTCCATGAATTCCAGGAGAGTACCATTGGAGGTAGGAGACATAACCTTTGAAGGACTAAATGTCATTTAAAAGGGCCCTTGTGTCTCACAGTAAGAGGACTGTGGTGGCATAGAGCTTGTGAGGTGATACACAGCCTTCAGGTGTTTATGTTCTACAAACGTGAATTTTTCCTTCAGGAAGCTGTAAATGTGTGTTGTGTTAATATTTTACAACTCATTTATCCACTTGTGCTCATTTCCTTGCATTCCTCAGCTGCCTTCCTCACTCAGACTGTTTGTCTGGATGACACCACAGTGAAGTTTGAGATCTGGGACACAGCTGGTCAAGAGCGCTACCACAGCCTGGCTCCAATGTACTACAGAGGGGCTCAGGCAGCCATTGTGGTCTACGACATTACCAACACAGTAGGTTTAAGCCCCAGGTTAATGATTAAAACAGTAATTAAGAGAACAATTTCATAATGACTTAGTATGTTAGGCTCTCTTCTCACTCAGCCTTGTCTTTTTTGAATGGACAAGACAGGCTCCAGTTTTAACATATTTACATCTGAAAATAGACCTGTGTGTTTTTGTGGTCAGGTGCTTGGCAACCATAATGTGGAACAGTAAAAATGCTTGAAGGTAATAATACTTCTTGTTTAATTAGGATACTTTTGGACGAGCAAAAAACTGGGTGAAGGAGCTGCAAAGACAAGCCAGTCCCAACATAGTGATCGCTCTGGCAGGTAACAAGGCAGACATCGCAAACAAGAGGGCTGTAGAACTTCAGGTATGATGCTGCATAAATCAGAATCAATTTAAAGACTAAATTATTTCAGCTTAATCCCAGTTATGTCAAAATTGTATTAAACTGTATTATCCAAACATTGTTCTCAGGAGGCACAAACATATGCTGATGACAACAGTCTGCTCTTCATGGAGACCTCAGCCAAGACTGCTATGAACGTCAATGAAATTTTTATGGCTATTGGTAAGTGCTATTCTGATGAGTCAAACGTCCCTCATATCTGCTCCCATAGATTGATATTCTTAGTAGCGCTTTAGTTTACAGAATGTTTAGATCTGTAGAGAAGATAAATACTAAACAGTCTTCAAAAGCAAAAAGGGATAGAGTTGCTTATTTGACGTGAATAAAAAAGGTACAAGATGGATGGATTTCAGTAGCACTTGAAGAACAAACTGGCTAACAATTGCAAAGATATGGAGTCGACCTGGTGATGTGGGGAAAAGTAGTTATTTAATGCTACGAAATTAGTTGAACTTGTTCTTGACTAATTGTATATGGTTCTATGCTTTTGAATTAAGATAAATTAACAGCAAGTGATATATGATATAGTCA
The DNA here is from genome assembly GCA_034769265.1 of Remorina albescens. Taxonomy (NCBI): domain Eukaryota; kingdom Metazoa; phylum Chordata; class Actinopteri; order Carangiformes; family Echeneidae; genus Remorina; species Remorina albescens. The sequence continues at coordinate 7,448,165 of CM068480.1, forward strand.
CCCATCTATTTCAAAAATAAACAAAACTACATTATGATCAAGCAGCTTGTCCATGTGTCAGTAACTCACAAATGTTTTGAAGAGATTCAGGCAGATAGACTGATGATTTTTTTTTAAATAAATTTTATGTAATCCTGATAAATTTGTTTCTGTATTAAACTATTAGAATGATGAAGAAACTAGATTAGTGTAAATAAATTAATTTGTGAGTTCACAGGACATATAGATCCTGCCAAAGCTTCCCATCCAGCCCACACATATCAGAATGTTTAATAGAATATGAATAAATTCATTAGTTTATCATTAAAGGTGTTTTCTGAGTCTCTTTATGAGTCTGCCAATAAAAAGTAATATTAATTTTGTAATAAAGTGAAAATATATATAAAAAATATGACTTCATATTTTTATTTGAAAGTCCAATCCACCACATTGTCATAGCAAAGGACCCCTGCCCTTTTTTTTTTTTTTAAAGACCCCTGCTCTTAATGTTTAGGCACACATTTTTATCACTCACTAACACCCCCTCACATACAGAACAGGGTAAACACCACCTCACCTACTATGCTACAGTAACTTCATATTATTATAAGTGAAAAAAATAAATGCTTGATCTAATTTGACACCAAAATGTTTTTGTTTGCAGGAATTAGCTATTTTCCATGACACCTGTTTGGTTCAGTACCTTTTTTGAATTCAGTGGTAGATTGTGGTTCCCAACCTTTTTACCTTAATGACTCTTTTAAAATGGAACAACTTGTGGCACTTCATTACACACTTCACAAATCAGTGTGTTTTGTGCTCTTCTTCCAAATCATGGTTTACTGATTAGATTGCCTCATTTGCATATTTCTGAAGCAAAAAATGAACAAGAGTGAGGGAAAAAAATTCAGTAGTAAACTGCTGTGTAGTAGTACATATATAATAGTACATAACCATTTATTTTCAGAGCTCTTTTATGCTAAATCATGTTACCACTTGTTTTTATCGCTAATTGTGAAGCACCTTTGACTTAAATTTTAGCATCTATGACCCTGTGTCTCTTTTCCCTGTAGCAAAGAAGCTACCGAAGAATGAACCTCAGGCTGGACCAGGCGGACGGACCCGAACAGGAGTGGATTTACAAGAAGCTGCCCCTCAGGGCCGCAGCAGCCAGTGCTGTGGCGGCAATTAGCAAGTATAAAACAATGAACTTAGTGAGTGAGCCCTGAACATTGTTGTAAGGACAACACCTAGCTAAGACCCAGAGAGGCAGGAGAGAGGAGAGCCACTCATGACTCCCTGCTCTTAAACTGAGATTACAGATGAGATTATCTGGACCCTCTTTGATCAAAGGAACGTTTTTTTAAAAGAATCATAAGCTAGAGGGAGTTACCAAGATCCCTCACCACTTCTCTTCTGTCTTTCCTCTGTGTATCTATTTACCTCCCCCTTCCCCTTCAATGTCTGTCTCTAGGTGGTTGAATTCTGTCTTAAATCATCTTTTTGAGGGGTTTTATTGAGGGTGTTTGACATTTTCCGTAATTGGTTGAGTGTGCTTTTATGTTATGTGCTGTGAGGTCCAAAGGTCTGGGAGCACTTTACCACTCAATTGAATAGGAAAGTGGTATCACACTTTTGGACTCCACTGTATGTGTATGTGCGTATATAGTATGCACTTAAATGCACACATACTGTACGTATATACATGGACAGTTATTTTCTATTCCAGTCAATTTCTTCTACAGTCATCATCATTATGAAATATAGAAATACAAAACTATTGATAATGCTGAAATTGCAAAAAAAGGCAAAGGAATGAATCCTTTTGTCTTATTGCAGATGAGATCACAGCATTATGTTCCTCTCTTTAGGGATCTGTTATGGGGACAGTTATGAGGAAAGCTTGAGAATTTGTTTATTGAAGAGTCATAATTTAACAGGCCATGCAGTGTTCCTCAACTGTACGACAAATGCAGTTGTTTGCATTGATTGTGTGTTCATACCTGTAACACCATTGTCGTTGGCCTTTACAAGTGAGAATAACTTGTAAAGCTAAAAAGTAATAAATGAAATGCAAGATTCATTTAGTTTTGAGTTGTTTTGCAATGTATGGTTTGGCATTGGTACATTTCCAGTTATTTGCATGTTTTTAAATCTGTGTATGGGTGGAGAGGTTACTGTATTACCTAAAAACAAACAAACAAATACACACAAAAAAACAGACTTGTCAAAAGAGTGATGATTCAGGTCATAGTCAACAAAACTGATGACAACAAAAAAGAAATACAAAGTTTATCATTTACATTATTAATACATGTTTTACTCTGATTTCTTCTATGAATATTATGTCAGTATGATCTTTGTGTATATAGCAGCAGTCCTTTATATGTTGTTTTGGTTTTTTTTTTACCCCCTAATCAGAAGAATCAGTATCTGTGTTTACCCTAAATATGTCTCTCATGAGTCAGTAAATCAGCTGCAAAGCCTCGCTTGAATCTGGCCTCTACACACTTGCCTAATTATAATTTGCCTTGCTAAATAGTGCATTTTGTGTGTGTGTGTGTGTGTGTGTGTGTGTGTGAGAGAGAATTATTTTTTTCCATCAGTTCACTCAGGGAGATGTGTGTCTTATCTTCAAGGCTAGTCTTCAGAGTTATGGTATTATTCTGCATCTCACCTTTTTTGAAACAAAGGAGCCTGAACAGAGTGATAGATTCTGCTGCAGATTACTTCAAAATCTTTATACTTGTCTTAATACATTGATCTGGAACACATAGACATCTCTGTTTGCAGTGAAAATCATAAAGCTTTGTTAATTTTTTTGCAGTTACTAACAAATGTCTGAGTAAAATTTTTGGCCGCATTTTTTGAGATGGCACAATAGTTCGAAAATGATGAGTATTAAAATGTACTTTTTAGACTGCTGAAATAAAGTGACAGCTAAAACAGATCAATAAAAATATCCAACCACTAGAGGGCATCATCATGTCACATCAAAAAGAGTCCCAAAATGGTCTCTGGAATGAGGAAATTCATTAGCATGAAGTCAATGGCACCTAAAAAGTGAGACTAACTCCTAGCCAGAATTTACTGGCTTTGAGAAATGTTGTCAACAGTATTTATTTGCATTTGTATGCATACATATGTGTGTGCATTTCTGAAGCTGGACAATAGGTGGATTGACATGCAAAAAACCCATTAGTGGAAAATTGAGGGGAAAAACGCTGCCTTGCTGAGACATTACACAATAGTGGTGAGCTTCATTTGTGCTCACCTTATTATTTACACCTCAATTTAGAGCAGGCTTTTACTTGGTTAATGCAGCAGTTCACTTTACTGTAATGAACACTGCCCTTTTAATAAAGGTAGATGAATCTCTTTGTGGTTTTCCATAAAAGAAGAAACTGTGTCATATAATAAATGGCATACATTCAAGGGACGCAGTCTATAGAGGTTTTAAGATGTATTTGTAGCACCAGTATGGGCATCTCAGTAGTCAGAGAGCTGTTCATTCAGCTTAATTTGTTATAGTTTATTCCTACAATGAAATCTAGTGCATTTCTTCAATAAGTAAATGACCATAAACAGATCTATGTCACTCCATCTCAATGAAACACAAATTGTAAACAGCTTTCCAGAAAATCGGCAAAATAAATTGTACATGAACTGATGTTTCTAGCCACTGCTGTGTGGGGACTGTTGCATGCATTCAATTTCATAGTTTTCCCTGTTAACTCTCCACTAAGGCCACACAGTCACAGAGGAAAAAGGCCCAAAAAGATGAAATCAGTTAAATAAGGAAACTTAAACCTCAACTGGAGGAAAAAAAAACTTGTGGAAAATATAATTTCTTTGTATTAATTCTGAAAAATGTTAAATTCAATTAATGGCACCATACATGTCTCATTCATCTGAGTTGAAACTGCACATAAATTAGGTGGTTGATCAGCTGACCCCCCATATAAGTATGTACAAAAATACTATAACTATGTAAATATCCTCCACTTAAACTGCTGTCAGGTGGCCACAAGGCTGGCAGACTAGCAATTCTAATTTTGCTGTCTCGGATCTTACATTAAATCTGCTTTAAAAGCCATTTCACCACACAAACACGTTGACGCACACACTTGCCTCGAGAGAGGCAGCATCTCTGCCAAAAGCAGAAAGGCCTGTTCACAGTAAATGATTTCTCATTTGTTGAGCTGTCAGTCAAAATGTGTTCTGTCAAAAAAGGAACTCATTTCATACTTGGCCTCTGTGAATCATAATAGTGTGAGAGCTGGACTGAAATTGACTGTGTTTAAAGTAGGAGATTTGCAGAGTAAAGGAAACGTGCACTGAAAATAAGTGCATTCACAAAGCGTCCCCACATTCACGCTTTGTTCCAGTGATTTTTATTGTGTCTCATTTTGTACAATAAATGAGACGCATAACGTGGCCAGAACCTGAAAAAGGCGTGGTTGTCATAACAACAGGGGTTTTTGGATTAGCTTTAGTGCTATAAATTTGTGTTTGCTTGAGGAACCAGTGGCTCAATTTAATAGCGTAAACCCAGTCAAAAACACAGAGAGCAGTCAAATATTTTCAAAGTCCTGCTCTAATGGATTCCCTCTATCTTCCTGGACAGAGGGAAATGTCATTAAATACCAAGGACACAGGGACACGGTATCTGGATTGCATTCTGTGGAGCAGTTTGAGATTTCTGCTGATAGCGATTGTATGTGTGATGTGGTACAATAATTGTCTCTTATCTAAAATGAAACATCTGACTGGCAGGATTGGATGCTATTGAGGAAAAAGCTAGGAAAGTGCACAATGATTGGATAGTGATTTTTAAAAAAACATTAAATATTATTATGTTGCATTATATTTGTTCATTCTATGTTTGCTGAAAATTTACATAATCAAATGCCATTTACATGTTCCCTGATTACTTCAAGTCAAGCAGTTGAAAACAGCTTTAGCTATCTGTTTTTAATTTAAAATTTCTGAATCCCTCCTTAAAAATGTAGACCAGCACAGTTTATGAAGGTGTTTTTAGTGTTTAAAACTCTTGTCTTAAGAGATTTTACTCCCAACAAGGATTTAAAAATTGAAAGAACAATACCAAAAATGTTCTCATGGCCCACAATGATTTTATGTCCTGGTCAGGATTCAGAACCTGAGACTCAAAAATAAATGAATAAATAAATAAAATATCTCACAATCTTTAAAAAAAAAAAAAAGCTTTTATTTGGTTTCATATGCCATTTAAGCTACAGGGTGTCATCTCTGGTGATGAGCACTGGAACTGAAAAATTTCAAGTGAATTTCATTGAAGTTGACATTGATGTTAAAGAACAAAGAGGACGTCAGAAGAACAATGTGTAATCACTTGGACACTTTTCCACGAAGCGTTTCGGTTTGATTTGTGAGGCCTGTCCGAGACCACTTGTGTTATTTTTGTGAGGTTGTCTGAGACATTCCCCACTCAGTAAATGCTCATGTATAATCTAGTGTTTGTTCACATTGCTCACTGTCAGAGAGAAGTAATAAATGTTTAGTGAGCTCAGGCATGAGCTGTCTGGCATTAACTGTTTTTCAAAGTAAATGAATTTATAAACAAGGTCAGTGAAAGTCATATAGGCAAACATAATTTAAATAAAAGTCTTATGATGTCATATAGTTTCAACATATATAGTATTTAATAATCTGACAGTAAGTTTTTTTTTTTCTAAACTACTGATTGGACAATAAATGATATATTTGTAAACTGACAAAAAGGACATAATGTGGCATCCTACACTACCTTTACTGGATATATAGACTAAAGAATCTTACAGGTCGTGGGTTATTTAATACCTTTTTTCAGGCCTGTAACAGTTAAAGGTCTGATGTACACAACATTGTACATCAACAATGATAGGAAATGGTAGAACAATAGTCCCTTACTTACCTTATTATTTGGGTTAGGATCATTTGGGTTATTTCACTTTATTCCAAAACATCTTTTTCACATACCAGATTACAGAGATTTTTATTATTTGGGGATCCAATAATGGTAGTTACAGTGGGAGGAGACAGGAAATGGGATGAGACAAAGAGTAAAGAGAGTCAGGGCTTGACATTGAATAATCATTCCAAACTGGAGTTGTGGCAGGCAAATTTGCAGCACAGTATGACCACATTGTTCACACTTTAATTTTTATCACACAGCCACCAGAGCACCCCAGTTTGTAAAGATCAATCAAAACTAAAATTGGAATAATTTTAGCTTCAGAGAAAGTTACTTAGAAATGTTCTTTTGAGTTCCTGACATTATAAAGAGCAAAAAGGTTTTACTTCTCTTTCTTTAATAATGGATGTTAATTATTTTACTTGCATGAAAATGTCTCACTGTGTCATGTGTATGCTCACTTAGAAATAAACGGTCAAAATGCTGTAGTGGACTAATAACTGGACCCACTGTATGTCAAATGGATGTATCTTGTAGTTTAAAATATTTTTTGATACAGAAGGATTACAGTTTCCGGCTGTGGATTCCAGTCATTATAGGCCAAACGCTACCACAGTGATTGTAATCTTCACCTCCATAGGCTTGATTTGTCTTTTTAAAGGAGCCCCTCAGGTGCTCTGTCAATCAAATGTTTAAGTCAAAAGACAGAGTGAGTACAGTCATAAGGAAAAAAAAACATGTTGCCATGGTAACCACATTGGGCTGAATTGTCCGTCTCTACAGGAGCAGGCGTGTTCTTGATAATTGTGGGACCAGAGGAATAAAAATGTCCTTTAATGAGAGCACTCAAAATGATGATGATGATGATGATGGAGCTGAGTGCTGCTCAGACTTTGATGCTGGTAACATGTTGATTGGCCTTGGGCTTGATGGAAATGGAGCAACCAGTTATACTTTACCTTATAAATCCGGATCCAACCTTACCAACAGGAAGTTGACTCCGCTGCTGTGGGAGTCTCCACAATACTTTGAGCTGTCAGTGTAGCTGTTAAGCTTTGTGTTGATTTAGCTTTTATACACACACACACAAAAGAAACATGAAGAGCATTTAATGAGCTGTGATATCTTACACCCTTGTCTGTGCCTTGAATGTGTGTACCAGCACATGCGCACCTTTATTTTTAGGGTGGGTGCCTTGCGACAGGGTCAAGCCGGGTGCCAAAGGACTTCTATGCGAAGGACATAGCTCAAACTCCAAGTATGTTTCCACCGTGCATCCATCACTTTCTAGCTGACAGCTGAGCCAGGCGCACACCACCAGGCTGGCTGCAGCGCACACACACAGGCGCGTGCCCATGTCACTGCACTCCAAAATTCATCTGCAGGCATTTGCTTTTGAACGTGGCTCAACAATGTTAATGTGAGTGTCTAAAAACGGTGGGATTGGGGAATGAAAGCTGGTGAGAGACCCCCCACCAAGCAAACAGAGCCTGAAGGTGGCAGGGACTTGACATGTTAAAGTGAAACAGCATTTATCCTTGACCCACTTGTTCAGTTTATATCACTCCAAGAGGCTGTAATGTTGAACGAGGTTTAATATTGACCTGCCTACACGTACATTAGCATTGTTTCAGGGCTGTAAAAATATCGTTAGGACTTTCACAGAGACTTTGACTGGATAAAATAATGACCATCTTTTCTGATCTTCTTAATATGCGTTTATCTACGTTCAAAATATGCTGCATGTGAGGATATTCGATTGGACTAAAACTAGTTTATGAGACTAAGCACTTCAACAAGAGAGGACAGATACTAACCCTAACCCAACTGATACTGACATTTATAATAGTGAGAACCTGGGAAGATGGAGGAAGCTGTGAATGTGGATGGTTTTGGTAGCTAACCACTTACCCTGGTTGGTGGTCCGGCCTTGTGTTTAGGATACTGAAAATCAGAAATTCACATTCACATTTCTTCACCTCGATTTACATCAATATTGTTTTTAATTGCAATAAAGCATATTTTATGTGGCTTCAGAAGTTAGAGATCGTTTTTTTTTTTTTTTTTTTTTACATTTCAAACACTTTCATTATAATGTTAAGCCTCAGCTCTGTATGTTCACATATGTATATTTATATTTTATTTTTTTTAGTCCTTTCCGTCTCTCTCATCCTGGCGCGCAGTGATTTGGCATCTCTGTCGCGCGGGCGGCAGTGGCACAGCGCGCGCGCATCACCCCGCGTGGCTTATCTTTTTCTTGACTCGCTCGCGGAACCCAAAGCGCTCGCAGCCGAGCTCGCGCTGTAATCAGTGACAGCTGGAAATGGACAGCAACGGCGGAGGAGCCGCGCAGCCGTCCGTCACAGGTAGGACGGCGTTTTTCGTGTCCTCACGTCCAAACTGTTTGTGTGTAATTTTAGACACAAGTGGGCAGCTGCTGTTTGTCTGTCGACTAAATGTTTTTACAATATATATCCTTCTTGTTTTCGTATAATTGCGGCCGTTTTGGCCGAAGCTGACGACTCTAGCAAACATTTTATTTGAACGTTGCTGAGAAATCAATCCATTTTGGCCATTTTTCTGATATTTTACTTTTCTGATATTAACCTGCAGTCTAGTCTACTTGTGCTGTGATACAGCTGCAGCTACTTTTTATTTAAACGCATGACTAACACGAAGTAACGTGTTGGTATATTTCTTGAAAGAACTTGACAGTTTGAGTAACTTTCATACCAGGGTGCAAACATTTTGCCCCATTTTGTTCTTAATTCCTTAATAGACACTTAATTTTTTCCCGCACGTCTTAAAATAATGTACCAAAATAAAACGTGACAATGTTGAAGCCATCGTATTTATTTTTAAGACCAATAAGTCAGATTGAACAAAGGAAAGCCTACTGTATCAAAGTTAAAGCATCATATGCATAATGTAAGTAATTTTTTTTTGTTCTTGGTGTAAAAAAATAAGTATAAGGTGAGAAGGGCCCTTTGTGTGGAAATGCTTTAGCGCCATAGCGAGTAGTCTGACTGCAATCAATGTCAGCAGCTGTTGCAGTAATATGGGGGTCACGAATGCTTTGTGTTGGCACTCAGAGCTTTCAAACAATATATGATGTGTTAGGCTTGTGTGGAGATCGAGTCCTGTACAGTCCGAAAAACACCTATATTTTCTACGAAGTCTAAGATTTATTTTAAGGGGTCCAACACTGACTATTGTTTCCCATTCATTTAAATTGTTTAAACTTGCTGCCAAAGCACCAACTGCTCTCATCATTGCTCACCATACTGGCTGCCAAAGTTAAATTTCCGAGGAATTAATTTCTGACAGCTGTAGTCCTGTTGGTGGAGGTGAAAAACCAGTATTAAGTTAGCTAAGTGGGTAAATTAAAAGGGTAATTTTTTAAACCCTGTATTTTAAGGATCTGTTGGCTCTGCCAGAGACTCCCAGTCTAGTTACGACAGCATCTGTTTGTGTTCCCTTACGCATTCTTACTCATAACTATTGATACTATAGATGCTTGTGTCTCACACACACCATAATTATTGTCAGTGTTGCCATGGTGTACTCAGCTACTACTCACTTCAGGTGCAGTAAACCCACTTAAACACCCAGAACTGGCCACATCATCATCTTCTGCATTCTCTTTAAATGACCTTCCTCTCCAATGCCCCCCTCTGCATCAGCTTCAAACCTAAATGGCTCCAAATGAAGCCTTCCTACCAAACACTGCTGCACTGCCGAAGAGATGTTCTTTCCTATACTGTATTCATGCAGTCATTTTCTATGTGAACAAAAGGTCCTTGATTCATCAAATCCTGCACGTCCTACTACCCACTCCCCAGAGTTATGCTGTAATTTTCACCACACTCTTCTAGTGTGAGGCTGGCGGAGTTTGCAGATTTTTTTATTTTTTTTATTACCTTGGGTGATTCTGTTGGGTTCTTGGGTGTAGACACAGCTTGACGAGACTTTCACTCCTCAGGCAGGGACTGAAATGACTCAGATTCACAAAAGCAGCTTACTACTGAAAGGCAAAGCTGGTTTATCTGGCATTCACAAGATCATCACTGTTTCATCAAAAATGTGAAGGAACATGATAACAGCCTGCTCACAACCGTAAAAGAGTAAATAAGTGTGATGCAGTAAGCATTTCTCAAGTAATTAACAAAGCTATTTCAGTGAGAAGGAACATAAAAATATCAGTCTTGCCTCACCGGTGCTAAATGACACGAGGTTTATCTAGCTCAAAACTTTCACATGCAGATTACAAAAGTTGGCAGAGCTTTGCAAATGATTTGCTGCTTGCAAATTTTAGATAAATATGCTAGAAGCACAGGGCATGGTCATGCATTGTTCACAAGTATGCAGTTTGTTCTGAAAAGTAAACCTTGAAATGAGTAACATAAAGTCATTTCAGTTTGCATGCTGTAACTTTAGTTTAACAGACTCCAGGCCAACAAACATGCTCATTTCCCTCCTTTGGCTGGTGTAAGGTTTGGGTTCAGACAGTTTTTTGTTTTTTTTTAAATTAGATTGAACAATGGGCTCTTGAAGGATGAGTTTGGCTTTCCTCGTTTTGAAAGTAGGGCTGGTATTATTTTTACCTTTTGAATCTCTAGGTCATCATGGTAAAATTTGACCCCTGAAGCACATCCTGTGGCAGGAGCTAACACAGAGGTGTTTTTTGGCAGGTGTTTATTTGTCTGTCTATCTGTGGACACATTGTGTCATCACAGTAGTGTGAAGATCAAAGTGAAGGGTAAGTTACAAGATTGGTGTGGTCCTGTCAACATACTGATCTTCTGACTGACCCGGGCTCCATAGACATACTTAATATTATGACTCATTGCTCATGGGTTGGACCACACCCATCTTTGTATGTGACTGTGGCAGTCTGCGGCAGTTTCTGCTGCAGTAGGACCACATTTTGGCAGCTTACATGCACATAGGTCCACTGAAAACAATAGCAGCCATGCTGTTGTCATAATGCCGCTCAGTTCTCATGATTCAACATGCTGCTGGTGTAATCCCATCACAAGATGGTCTCTAGTTGTTACTGTTATTTAACTGCTTGTCTGAAGATTCTGACTTTTCCAGCATGTCTGTGGCTCCTCACTGCTCTCTTCTCATAAATATGATCAAAAAGGTCGTGAATATATTTAACGTAAATAGAAAGCGTATAAATTTTGTTAAACCAGTTTGAATTACTGATTGTAGCCAACACTTTTCAAATGAAAATAAATAGCTGGAGATTTAACGAGTATTTACAGCTGGGAGCAGTGTATGTGGGACCAACTCTGTATAAGCAACAACGTTCATTGTAATTAAGGTGGTTTGAGTTTATGATCCTGGTCTAAGTATGATAAATAGAAATATTAATCTGTGGAGTTAAAATAAAGACTATCAGAGATACGAGAGTGCTTCTTTCCCTTCATCTACCTGCAGGGCCAGCAGCTCACTAGTTTTCTTTCATTTCCTCAGATTCATGTTGCAGCTAGATTTTTATCATCAAACCAAACACCTCGCAGTGCCTCACATCCCTCACCATCGTGCACCTGGCAATAGGTCACATTCACAGATTACCTCTATCCCAAACATTGGTGATGAAGTTGAAGGACCAGCCTATCTTTTCTCTCCCTCCTCAGGGTTTTCTCCTCTGTACTTTGGCATTTGGCTGCTGCCGTCTGTCTCAGTAAAAACCATCAGCTGTGAAATTGAGAATAATCATGTGGAACGAGATTGGGATGGGAGCAGCTTGAGTTCCAGCCCTTTACTGTCAATGGACTTGTGGCTCCTGCTGATAAAGTCCACCAAGGATTGTAAAATCAACCACAGAATTTTTTTTTTTTTTTGTTGACATGAGGAATATTGCTTTTTGTCATCTGCATTACCTTGCACAGCTTTAACTCTCAGTACTTTCGTCAGTACGCAACAACTCCAACTTGAGTGATCACATAGCTCGCTTGTTCCTATTCCTAAGATATAGGAGCAGAGCCATAGGAGCAGGTGTCCCTGACCCTCATCATCATTGCAATAATAAATACACAGTTATGGTTATCCAACTGTCTAGAATAAAAGAAACAGAGTTTTATAAGAAAAACAAACAATGCTTCCAAAATCAAAGTACAGGGTTTTACAGATCCTTCTAACAGACGTTTCTGGTCTCTCTATCGACTCACCTCATCCTTTACTGCTGTCATAATGACCCCAACTGGATGCCGTGATGACTGATGGGCCCTGTTTTTCTACAGGGTAACAATCTGGCAGTTTGCTAAACCAGAAATATTTAGCCAGAGCTGTGTCTGTCCTATCATAACATCACATATCCTGTTAGTACTCCCAAATACTATTCAGACACACAAGGTGTGGTACTCCTGACGTTTTCTTTATTAATTTGAGCAGTCACTCCTGCGCTATGTGCCTGTATTTGACAGCACATATTTGCAGCAAAACCTCCTTGTATGTTAGCAATGATGTACTTTTTATTTTTTTATATAAGAGCTTATTAAACAAAAGGTGTCAAGCTTTAATAGAATTATTATAGTGGAACTAATATTGTGGAGATAATATATCAGACCTGACATCATAATCTGCCTGAATAATCACAATCAAATGTTTTTTATACAAAACTAAAGGTTGACTGTGGAGTTAAATGATTAAACATGGCTTCTTCATTCTGTGTCTGTAATAACCTGAATCCTGAATAAAGAAAATTACAGAGCAGACATATGAAGGTCACTTGTTATTAGCACCAAATAAAATCCTGCCTTCAGAATACAGACAAAAGTCAACCTAGTTGTCTATTTCAAAGATAAAATCATGTAATGTAATGGAAATAAATGTTCTTATGGCTTGAACATTCAGGATGACAGGTGAAATCAGGATGGTTAGTGGAGGAAACATTGGAGAGATTTGGCCACGTTTGAGACGCAGTCAGAGAAAACTCAGAAGTTTGTCGACTCCAGTCGGTGACCAGAAGGCATATCAGGTTAGCTTGTAATTGGCAGTGGCTCAAAGTGTGGTTTTGCTAATGCAGGGATCGCTGTGTGTACTTGCAGGATTTGAACGGTGTAAGATGAGAAGATTAGGTGAAGAAACATTAGAGACTTGAGTCTCCACATGTTTGAGGAGTCTGTCTTGTCCAAAAACATGAAATGTGTGATATTTATGCATTTCAAGAAAAACATATTGATATGTTAATACGGTTAAAATTGTAATTTTTATTCAGCTATTTTTAGTGTTTAATGCGTGACTGCTGGATTTCCCTGAGTATGGTCTGCATTTAGGGTGAAGCTAGAGGAACAGCAGTGCATCAGAAATAGTTTGGCATATTTCCGGTATTTACCTCTTCTTGCAATAAATTGCGTTTCTACACATATGGCTGATAGCAGGGTTATTTTCCAGTTCTTGGAGATGGAGTGTACCACCTGCTCTGTGTGATCTAGGACCACAGCTCTTAAATCAGTACGTAGTTCACCAATAGCATGGGTCTGCTAACCCCTCACTGTGGTATCTGCAGTCTATTGCATGTTTTACAGTTTGAATTTTTAAATTTTGCATCTGTATTAAAAATAATCAAAATCAGTCTTGTTTTCAGTAGTAGGCCTGATGTTTGACTCTGTACTTAACCACATAATCCTTGATTTTAGGTTATATTCTGAATCATATTTTAACTAAGAAAATATGCATTCATTTATGCCTTACCTTTTACACAGGAAGGAAGCAACTAATTATTTCTCAATTAATTGTGAAATTGTGAAAATCATGATTGCATTTTCCAGAGCCCATGGAAACTTTTTGCTCTTCTCAGATCAGCCATCCTAACCCCAAAGAAACCGAGTTTTAGATTATCTCAAAATATTTTTGAGAAGCCGTAAAACTGTTGGCATATAAATCAGCTCCCCACATAGCTGCAGAATAATTTTATCTATCAATTCATGTCAGCCTTTTCTCAGCTCTGTTGGATTTCTTTCAGTATAAACAAAGAAGTGTGATTTTTAAAATATAGGTAAGATGAAGACTCTTGTCACGTGTTTGCCGCAGTTTGCTACAGCAGCCATTTTCTTCCCCAGGATTTTGTTGTATTACCCCTCCCTGTGCTGTTAAGATGCATTCCCTCTGCTGACCATGACAGGAAAAAATGACGATTAAGATGAGGAGATATGTGTAGCCAAAACATTGTTTTCATTTTCATCTGTCATTAATAATAATGTGAAATGTACTGCGAGTGAAATTACAAACCACAACCGGTAAAATTGCATGTGCAGCGTACCCCTTATCACAACAGAATCGCAAGAAATTGCTCTTCCCTAGCACCCAACCTCCCCCACCCTCCCCTGAGCTTGCCTCTCCCCAGACACACTGAAATGGATTTCTGCTTAAGTCCCCCATCAAAGATGTAATGGCTCTTGGGCTGTGTCATTACGAGTCAGATGACAGTCTCCTTCACACAGTGGCAGCTTAAACCTGCCTTTGGACTGATAACTGTGATCTTCATTTGGCTGCTTAGAGGTGAGGACAGGGCAAAGCCACCTCCCCAACTCTCTCCTGATCCCTCACACCCCACCGCTGTCAGCTGGAGCCTACGATGGAAAAACAATCCTTCAAGGTGCCATGAAAATGTCAAAAAGGTAACAAAAAAGATCAATAGATGACATGTAATGTCACAACACAAGCTGGTCAATACTTGGCTATAATAAACTGAAGAGAGAGACAGGATTTCTGTTTATAAGACGCAGTCACATATTTGGTTCCACCTATGGTAAGTCGTTTTCTCAGCTCATATATCACTACACTGACAGAATGAATCATCTTCCCTGGGGTTGGATCATCAGTATCCCTGTTGGGAAACCATTTGTGTATGGTGTTGGGCTTGTATGAAAGAATCAGGATCCATCTGAAGATAAAGCAGCTTAACCATGGAGTGTAACGAAAAACATATTTAAATGCAGTAACACTAGTTAAGTATAAACTTGACACAAAAACTCTTTTCTTTCCTTTGTCTCACACAAGCAAGCTCTTGTGTGTATAAAACAGGGCCTCCTGTCATCCTGTCATCTAATGTCAACTACACAGGGTGCTAAAATATACACCGACGGTACGCATATCATAGAGAGTCTCTTGATTTCTCAGTGTCCCCTCCTTCTTTTTTAAAGAAAACGTGAAGTTGCCTGTCAACTGCCAGTCAAATGCAATAGCCACAGTATTTCCAAAATGCTGTTGACTGGTGGGATAAAAAGCAGCATGTGTCGTATTTTGCTGCATTTTTTAACACAAATGTACATTTGGAAACAATTTGTGGATTAAACTGTTGATCTTCTTGTCTGTAAAAAGTGATTTTTGTATATAATGCAGCAACACAAATGGACAGTTGCTCTTTGAGTCCTCATCGTATGTACAGAGAAATGGGCAGACACCTTGCGGGCTGTGTGGGAAGTGGAATTTTTTTATGGTCCATTACCTCTTCATTCCTCTGTGGCTGGATTGCAGGTACAGATTCAACACAGCAGGCAGCAGAGGGAAAATGCTCGTCTTTTTGTGTGTATGTGTGTTGCGAATATAGATGTGGACACCCACATGCTTATGTGTTGTAGTATACAAACATACACGTGCATTTGGTGAGGATGCAAGGATCTGAAATGGCCATAAAGATCATTTGCTTCATAATGGACATTGACAGAATTCTTCAGAAATTGTGATTTTCTATGACTTCACTCCTTTTTTTTCTGTAAGAATAATTTCAGCTGCTCGAAGATCAGAGCCATCACTGTTGGGATCAGTTTCTGGAGATTAACCCTTGAAGCTTTAGCCCTCGTAGTGAAACAGAAGGTGTACAAAAGACTCTGTGATTGATGAAACATTTGTTATGCTGCTGGTCTTGTGGCATATCTAGTGTCAGTGATAATCATTCACAGAACCTTTTAAATTCAAAATGCATCTGAACAGTTGTCTGTTATTGAAAATTTACTTATAGGAAAAATGTGTGTAAAAGGTGTGAAGCACGTTAACGATGTACACCATCTGGATGCTGCGATGGAAACTGACGAAAAATCTAAGACTTGCTCCACCACGGCTGGTGTTTTTTTTTTTTTTTCCCCCAAGTTCTTAAAGTTATTCCACCAACACCACAGTTACCAGTGCAGGGAATACAATCCCGTAGAGAAGTACCTTTACGGTGTGTTGCTGCAGAGGAGTTCTCTCCTGTTGAAGCTTTCCTACTTATTGCATGTACTACCCAGAGGGAACTATTGGTATGCATGTGCTATGTATGTTCCTGCAGTGTAAAATTGGATAATTAATAGAGAGCTGGTACACACCATCTTATAAAACAGCATTGGTGTGGGCGTTTGTTTTAGAAACAACTCATTACGCTGAAGATACAAGTTGGTACAGTTTTTTTTTCTATTGACACGACATAACACGACAAGCTTATCTATATATAAATACGTACTGCAGGCCAATGATGTTAATGAGAAAAATATTTAATTTCCTTCAAACATTATGAGAAAATGGTCTTTAAACCCAACAGTAAACCAGATTCAGTCGCACACTGCTGATGAAATTGGAAGCCAGTTTGTTTTTGTTTTTCACCAAGAAAAGGAGCAACTTGAAGCCATTTTAAACCCTTTTTCATCCCCCCTGGTTTTCCATGCATCAGATAATTTGACTTTGTACCTGATTTGTCATGCAGCCTCCTATTCTGTAATAATTTTGCATTGTTCCTCCAATAAGAACTGTGTTATATTCTGTCTAATGGCCATTACTGCTGAACACAAAGACCAGTCAAGCAGGCCAAATTAAATGGTCATTAATTGGAGGAGCCATTATAGCACGGCTCTGGTGCTTGTATAGTGCTGTCTGTTTCAATCACAGCTGAATCATGTAGTGCTCATAAGGGTCTGGGCTATTAACATTACTGATTTAGAGATTTTGTGACATTTCTATAGTAACCTCTTTATGGGAGCAGAAATGTTTGGTATAAAAAGAAACTTAAAGAAATGTTTGTCTGTTCCTGTACATTTGGAGCTTTCTTTCCTAGGAAAGCTGACATAGTAGAGCTCTCAGCTGCTGCTGTAGCTTGTCTTGTACTACAACTCGAATATTGCACTTAAAATGTAAATTTCTGCACAGAAGTATGGGGATACTGAATTTCTGCACCTTTTCAGTCACAACTGTGTCTATTTCATTAATTTTATGTACCACTCCAGTCCACCCAAGAGGTTCAGCTGAAACAGGAAATTCTTCAATGTCCCCACAACATTTGTTTTATTCATTTACTTTTGTTATTGAAATGCCAGAGAGCAGATTTATGAACCAACTCTGCAGTCTGAGGTTTTAATGGCTCTTTGTTGATTGTCTTCCTTTTACAACTTGCTGCTTTGCTGTGTATGTTTGCTTAGAAGTTGTTTCCAGATGGAATCAGCTGTTTTTAAAAAAGCCATGACATTTACCAGAGCACTAGACAAAGTGTAACAAGTAGCTGGTTTTAATCAGTTGGTCACTTAATTTAGTTGGTTAATCATTAATTTAACTACTGAGGCCACAAATTATCTACTTTTATCATTATGCATAAGTGTTATTACTTTTCCTTTAGAGGCCTGTAAGATATTTACTCTAACAGATTAAGTTGACTGATTTATTTTTTGCAAAATAGAAATCCAGGTGCTCCTCCTTGCTCTGCCACCAGTGAGATAATTAAACACATTTTACCATGGGAATGCAGCTAATTAAAAGTAAATCCAATTTAGCCTGTTAGGTTTCCAGTAGGAGTCAGCACAGATAAGACTTTGCAGGATGGATGATGAGGGGAACTGAAGGGAGAAAGAGCAGTGATCTTATCTGCAGTCATCTGTCAAAGTTGGGATGATTTGCTCCAGAAATAAAATGCCATTGAATTTCTTCACCATGTGATTAGATACCTCAGCAATTCTCTTTGCAGAGCAAAGTAATTTAATCTAAAGTCATTTTGTTTAATTGCTACTGCGGTTAGCAAGGAATCAAGACATTATAACATATCACTCTAAAAGGATAACAAACCTTCACTTTCGAGGCAGAAGCTTGCTGTGTTGTTTTTGTTGTCTGCTGATGGCGATTACTGCCCAGGACTGTTCTCCCCAATACCACATTGGCTCTAGCCCCACATGACCCTGCATAGTAAAGCAGAAGAAAATAATGAATGTGAGCTGAAGCAATTAATCATTGATGAACAGAAAATTAACTAGATAACATTTCATTTATGGAGTAATCATTCAAGCCATTTATTAAGCATTTTGGCTTTGTCTAAAGTAAAGGTTTGATGTTTTGTCTGTTTGATGATATTTTGAATGTAATCTTCTGTCTCTGGACTGTTGATTGGATTAAACCAAACATTTAAAGACATAATCTTTTGTCTGTTATGTGTGTAAAGGATTAATTAATGAAATTATCATAGATTAATGTATAATTAAAATAGTCATTGGTGGCAGAATTAACAAGTATGTGGCAGCGTTTGTACAGTTTGTAAGAGTTTAAATTCCTGGTTTTTGTGCATCATGGAGAGAAAACGCTGAGGAGCCATGTTGTGAACAGCACTACGGTTTTTCTGTTGTTCATGCTTCAGATACATACAAAAACTGGCCTAGACAAATCCCATGGAAAAGCACCCTGAACACATCTTTTAGTCATCCACATTAGTCATCTCTGCCTCCTCCATTCTTCCCTCCTCCCACCTCTTGCTAAAGCTCCACATGGAAAGCATACGTTTCCCATCCAAATGGAAGGATTATCTGCTTGGTATTTCGTCATTTACCATAAACATAATTAGAATTTTGCCAAAGTTGAAACGTTCTGATAGATCCTCGTCACTGTGATTGAGACGTGTAAAGTCCATGCTGTAATATCAATATCATCCAGTTATCGATCTGAGGATCGACACTCGGCTCAGTGCTAGTTGAGTTGAATAGTATTTTATGTATATTTTTCAAATAACTGCCAGGATTTTTTCATTGCCAAAGTTATTTGGCAAAAAAGTGTAATAATGCACCTACAACATGCTATCTTAACAGGTCGATTTATGCATTTTTTTAAGGTGGCATTTGCAGTAGTTGTAAATTGGAAAGATTAGTAGAAAGTTGAACAATTAAAGGAGAAGTACTTGCAGGAGAGTGAATTGTAAAGACAGCAGAAACTTGTTAGGACAGAAAAATAAGAGCTTTCACAATTATTCTTAATAAATGTCGATTATATATTTTGTTAATTAACGTCTGATAGATGTAAAGCAAAAGCTCCTAACCCAACCACGGGAAGGGAGATACAGTAATATAACTAGGGATAATTATTAGACTGCTGAATATTATTGACGGCTATTCAATTCCTTACCTCCAAAGTGAGTCCAAAAAAGTGGAAAAAAATAGGAAACCTTCAAATGGATTGTTAAATTGGAACAATTCAAATATTCAATTTTGTATCATAGGAGAATAAGAAAATCAGCAAATAGTAATCTTAAAGTATAAATCTATTTTAGCATGTTTGCTTTAAAAATTACCTTAATGATAATTTGGTTATTAGAACTGTTGACCAATTTATTTAACAACAAATTGCTGTAATTTTAACTGGTTTGGGACAAGTCCAAAAAAAATGTAACAGACAGGCAGTTTGAATCTTCAACACTACAAACTCCCCAAAATTAAATGATTCAACAATTCATTCTCAAAGGTTTGTGTCACAGCAGCAGCAATGTGAAGGAAAAACGGCAAATACCTTTAAACACACGACATGTTTCCATGAGAAACCAAGTGAATTCCCAAAACATTGAATGTGCTTGTGCTTATTAGCAGAATGGATAGCAAAGGGGACATAAAAACTAAAATTCTCACTAACATATCACCTGCTGCGTTGGATTCACACATTTTATTGGCATCATGTAGCCATAATAATTTTTGCATTAAGCTAACTATATCTAAAACTATTAACAAGAATCAGGTCAGGTCTTGTTTTGAGCGTGAAAGGAAGGAAGGCGAGGATTATAGATCCCTTCAACAGCCCACATCTCCCTGTCAGAAAAACAACACAGTTGTCCCAACTAATCCATTTCGTTGTCATCTACATTCTCACCATATTTCCCCCAACCTTCCTCAAAGCTGTTTTAAGGGAGCCATATTTAGTCTATTTAAAGCATTTGCTGACACAATATGTTAGGTGGTTTAAAATCACCTAAGATAACGTCTGATAGATGTAAAGCAAAGCTCCACCACCAGTGACAGGATGACAGATAATATAATTAGGGCAATTATTCAACTGCTGACTATTATTGACAATTATTCATTATGTAGTATGTTTAAAAAGTATGTTAGGTGGTTTGAAGATGTGATGAAAGCGCATGATTACGATTTAGTGAAATTTTATCATAAAAACTCTCTCTCTCTCTCTCTATACATATAATTTTCTTTTTTTTTTTTTTTTTTTTTTTTGTCCCAGGGTATTTTTAGGGATGTTTCAAGTAAAAGTTTCCCTTTTCAGTTCATTGGATTATCAAAATTAATATGCAACTTTATAATTTGAATTGAAAAAACAAATGAAAAATTCTAGATTATTAGAAAAGCAAAGTGGCCTGTCCAAAATATAAATAAAATGAACCAGAAATATATCACAACCAATTTTTGGCCTGGACTAGTTGTGACACACACAAACTGGTCCTACACATGACCACCTGTAAAACAGGTCAGGTTTGCACTAGTTAAGTAACTGAAACACAACATGACAATTATTGAACTTCAGATGTGTGTTTGCGGATTTCATTACATTTGAAACGAGCAGGGTTCGTTTTTATTTATTTATTTATTTATTTATTTTATTTCTAGCCTTTGGACTCAAATAATCTGACTGTCTGCAGATATGAATTTATTATACATGAGAGTGATTTTGAACTTCTCTGATTTTCAATAGCAAATCAAATAAGCACTTCTTCCAAAATATCTTCTCAGTTTACTTCACTATAAGCTCTGACAGCACCCCTGTACTCCACAGTCCTTCATGCTCGGGTCACATTCCCTTTACTCCCCACTGAAGCCTTAGGGCTCTCCCAGATGGCCAATGACAGATGCCCACAATTGTTGTTGCCCTTGGTTGGAGTACAGTATCTCCCTCCAGATTAAAAAAAGACTGTCCTTTAGCACTTTTCCCTCAATGTCCTAGTTTACCCATTTTCCCTAACTCAAATTTTTCATAGTTTACATTCTATCATCTTCTATTTTGTTTATCAGTCAGTCTATATAGTGACGTTAGTTTGTGTATACAGAAGAATAGTCCAGCTCCTTTTACCAAATTATTTTAAAGCACCTTTCTTCTTCTGCCCCCTCCGACTGCGCTATCCCCTGTCCTTGACTTGATCCCATGTCCTCTGCTTCTTTTTTTTTATCTCAGAATTTAATGCATACCAAGAGCTTTCACCACAGTGATGTCAGCTCCTTTATCCCCTATGTCCTGTCACTGGGTAAAAAAAAAACAAAAAAGAAAACACATGGCAGAGACTCAATGAATATGCAATGTAATGAAATAATGAAATAATACTGTATGCCAGTGGATAGTTATGTTTCATAATGAAAAACGCATTTATGTGGTGTGGTAACAGCATCATGATGAAACGTGGAATTTCTATAGTAAGAGTAAAGTTGTCCAAGGTAAATTCTGTTGTGTTTGGGATTTTTTTTTTTTCTCCATATGACAGGAAATCCAAT
This sequence comes from Remorina albescens, assembly GCA_034769265.1. Lineage (NCBI taxonomy): Eukaryota > Metazoa > Chordata > Actinopteri > Carangiformes > Echeneidae > Remorina > Remorina albescens. The sequence goes on from CM068480.1 coordinate 7,469,792, forward strand.
CTGTCCACCTGGCCCTGAGTTTCAGTGACTCCACCTGGGTGAAGGAGATTACATTTAGTCAATTCTGACAATCCTGTTGCTTACCTCAGCAGCGTTTATATGGAGCACAATCCTATCTTGAATTTGAAGGTTTTTGCCAAAAGGAGATTAAGTGCAAGACAGAGATTCATTTTAAATGAGCATGGCAACTGGATTTCTTGGATTGTAAAACAGTTTGTGCTCAAGTGGTAACATTATGTCAATTGAAAAGATGCCATACTGTTAAGCTCTGTATTATTGTCTGATTGTTACAATTTTAGTTGATTATTGTTTATTATTGGCATATTGTGGTGATTGACTGTATGGGTTGTTCCCTTTTAAAAAGTGATCCTCTATCTCTTCAACATAGATAAGTTGCACTCAGAAACTTGTGGTTCGGAAACTTAGTCTCCTGCTGAGAGCAGGTCTTTACCTTTGACGTGTGGCTTCATCAGAAAAGCACTTCTCCATAGTCGAGGTCAGAGGTCATACAATGGTATGTGCTGCCATGCACTGTTCTTTTGTAAAATGTTCTATTTTTGTGCTGGTCTTTGCATACTTGAAATCATCACACAACCGTTCACAGGTGGCAGCTGCCTGATCTGCGTTGTATGTGAGCCTGACGAGATCAAAGAAACTGAAATGCAGGAGAATGACTTCCACCAAACATACTGTAGCCTCTCACAGTAACGTGACTGACCGGGGGGGGTTAGTGCTTGATGGTGTGTAAAGGTACACTACATGTGTCCTATACATTCAGCTTGGTTGGTTTAGCAACAACTGGATATTCAAGGTGTTTATGGCACTTGGCTCAGTGCAAAATCCCAGTCATCAGCAATAATCAGGTACTGAGAATGGGTGACTGAGCATTTTGATTTCCCAGAGTGACCTTTGGGGATTAAATTCACAGCATCTAGTTGGTGTCGGGGAAAACAAACAATTTCCTTCTTCAAAATGATTATATTTGTGTTGCTTATTCTGCATAGGGCTATTGCTCTACTGAGGTCAGTTGATTTTCTTTGGTGAAATTGGTGTTTAGGATTTTAGTTCTGGGCGGACATGGTGGCTTTTTTTTTTTTTTTTTTTTTTGGTATTTCCAAACTACGCTTTTTCCTCAAAATCCATCACTGAAAAGTTACAAAATTGAAATATACATTTAATTATTAAACAGAAAATGTATTAATAAGCAACTATTTTAATAACCGATTTGTCATTTTCACAGTTTCATGTTTCCTCCTTTGAGCTTTTGAACCTGAGGATTTGGTGAAACATAGATCATAATCTATAATCTCAATACCTTAACCAACTGATAGCTGAAAAACATTTTAACCTTTGGTCATTAAGTGTCACTTTTATGCTTTAAAGTTAAGGTGGTTCTGGCAGATACATCTATTTAGGGTAGCCCTATATGAAAAAGGGGGATGGCTAGAAGATGCCATCATAACACAGTTGGCAATGTGGCGCTAAATATCAAAAATGTGTGTCCAATACAAAGTCCTAAATAAAATAAATTACCATACAAGAATTATCAAATGTTAAACATTTTAAGAGGTTGAAAAGAAAGATGATGTTAAAAAGAAAGCGGCAGGAGAGGAAGCGAACAGCAGCTGTCAGTCATTGTATAATTAATTCATCCAGAGTCTTGCTGTATATTAATGTTCAGTAAGCCTGTTGGATTGTTTGAGTTCCCTGTGTTGGCAAATACTGTATAGTAGACTACTTACCCCAAGAGATGGTATTCAGAGCTGTCTTCTCTGTGGAGCCTCGTAAAACATCAGATAAGGTGCCAGCTGATTGGGTGCTCCACTTCCTATCTGTCATTGTGACAAAGATTACACAAATAAATTATTATTTATTAGTAACACAAACAATTAATTATGGAAGCAATATGAGAGTTTGAGCTTGAGTGTGCGCATTCAGACCTTGCTTAACCTTGTTTATTTATTTATTGTACATAATAGTATTCTATAACTCTTCTCTACTCTGCATGTGTGTGTGTTTGGGAGAGAGGGAGGGAGCATGTAAAGCGTTATCTATGTCCTCAGATACCAGTGGTCTAATTAAAGAGCTGGCATGTTGGAAACCAGCTCTGCCTCTTTGTTTAACATTGGACTTAATCTCCTGTTACAGATAGGTAGGTGTATGTGTGTGTGTGTGTCTGTGTGTGTACTCTGTGTGTGTGTGTGTGTGTGTGTGTGTATGCTAGTGTGTGCGTTTACATAGCAGTCCAACACTGGTAACACTCTAGCATCAGTGGACCTGTTAGCCCATCACAGGACATCCAGAAGGCTCACATCTACATCAGGAGCAGCAGTGGTGGAAAGGATAAGGCTGCCCCGTTCCCCTCTGGACTCAGGTTGGATTTCATGAACCAGGTAGTGAGAATATGAAGGACTTGGATCTCCCAAAGGGTCCTCTAATGCCATGATCTATTTGGTCATACTTTTCTCTTATTCCCTATGGTAATTGGATTTAGCACTTTCTTTGGGGTTGAACTGAAATTATTCTTCAATTTCCTGAGGATGGCGTCCAAATGAAAGGACAGTCAGAAGCTTTATGAAATGGTCCCTTTATTAATAGTTGCTTTTTGTAGGATGGTGTAGAAGCTTGATCATTGTGATATCCATTGAAAAAGCTCAAAAGGATAATCGGTCAAAAAAAGAAGAAGAAGAAGAAGAGACAGTGAAAAAAAAATCCTGAATTAATACTCATATCTTCTCACAAGTTGTAGGAAGCTCTTGGAAATTATTAGAATATCAGTTAGATCCTTGTTTGGCTTTGTCAATTTTGTCCAACACCAGAGTATTTGACCAAATGGCTCAAAGTGACTGAATTCTTTAGGGTTGTTCGGTGACACACCTGGCTGGGACTCTGGGACTTTAAGAGATGATGCTCAGATGTCTGGTGTTGGTAGGAGAGAAGTCTGTGTCTGTTTGTGTCAATGCTGTGAGGTGTCTACAAGATTGATGCCAGACCAGTAACGTAGGCCCAGAGGAGCATGTGTATGATTCTACTTGGATTTTCACATGAAGTACCCCAGCTGATGGAGCTCCATGGTGTCTTATGTTTAATGCATATTTATATTTATACAGTCACATACATACAATATTAAGATTAAATGAATTACTGCCATTGTTGCTATTATTTTTGTAGAACAGACTAAATCTATTATTAAATTGTATTTTCCAGAAGATACATCCTATAATCACTTAAGTTTTATTTTAACTACATACCTAATGAATTTCTGTACCCCATATATGCCACAGCTTGAGTGAGAAATATAGATATATTTTGGCATTAAAGTAACATTCAAGAAAACAGGAACTACTCTTGGGATGTGATTCAAAAATGGAAACTAGGAAACATAATTTAGAAAAGCTGAACAACTAAATAGATATATGTGGTGTCGTTGCCCCATGTTCTTCAACTGGCTGAGTCCAAGGGAAATGTAGACTAAAAATATGCACCCTCTTAACAGCTCCCACTCACTTACCTAACAGAATGAATCACTGCATTATGAGTGGAACATTTGCAAATGACCTTGTCATCGTGATCTGACACACACTCATGCCGTGGGATTATAAATGCTACCACCCTTGTATCTGTATGTCGTGCACACACGTATTCAGTATATATAGGGAGTGTGTTTTTCTGAGGGCCATTCTGTGTGTTTGTGAATGTTAATGTCTTGGTATCTTTTATACTTCATTGAGCTTTTCCAGGTGAGTCATGCTTCCTCTTGGTCATCCTTATTTTACATGCCCACCAGAGATAAACATCCACACAGAACTAAGAAAAGATATTCTAACATTCTGTTACATGACATACTTTGCTTATATGCTGCATTGGTAGATTAATTTTCAAAAAATTCAGTGTAATGTACTGAGGGAATACTAACCTATATTTAACCTAACATATACTACACTACCTGACCATCAAGATTGGCTTCTTTGTCAGATCCTGTATTGTGCTACCATATCTAGAGAACTCAGCTTCTTGTTTTGTATCATACTTAATTTATGATTACTGCATTTTTTTTTTTTGTTATCTGTGCCTGACTGCTTGAGTCAACCCCAGCCCCGACTAGAGACCAAGTCAGCCCACTTCCTCTGGTTGTTAATAAATGGTCATGGTTAGGTCAAGTACTTGACTGAAACAGAAAAGGGAAGGCAAATTAATAGTATAAATAGTAAATCTTAATGAGAAAGAGTTGACTTTTGAGTCTGTATTACACTACACAACACTGATATCTTTTGTAGTTTCAGCACCCAGAGAACAGCAGCCTGAATATAAATATTAATTTCAAATGAGCGGTTGTAATAGTTCTTTCCTTGAATCTTTAAAAGGACAGATGTTGGGTCAGGTGTTGGAGAATACTGGCTGAAAACGGTCAGCAGATGTATAAACTGCACAAATATCGCTGTATTATTATATAATCTAGTTCATGTTACAGACCAGAAATCAATACATAATAAACTTTCAGGCTGTACCTTACGTTCACTCAAGTCCAGCAATCTGCGGACTCTTACTGTGTGTGTGTGTGTGTGTGTGTGTGTGTGTGTGTGTGTGTGTGTGTGTGTGTGTGTGTGTATATATATGGCACACGTCTCTATCCGCTATTCTGTAAGATTGGGCATTTTGTCCATTTCTTTCTCTTTCCTGTGCAAATTGCAGCATAATTGAGCTGCAATTTCTGTGGAAATGGTTCAAATTCGTCTTCACATGGGATGTGCTGGGTTGCCTAGCGACCCAATTGTAATTAACTTGAAGACTCAATAGAACTGTATAGGTGCTGGGGTTTTGTGCGGGGCATTTGTGTGTAAAATTATCAGAATTTTTTGCACTTTGATACACATTTAGAAAATATATGCTGCTATTAAGAGCAAGATTATTACTCATATTACTCTCCTGTCCAGTTTTTCCATGCCAGACCAAAAGCGTAATCTGCTGTCGTCTTTAGTCGACGTAATGGAACAGTGATGACAGGTGTGGCAGCGAGGGGACTCATCTTTGCCTCAGTGTCTGGAACAAAGCCATTTTTGAAAGAGCATATGTTCATATGAAAACATCCCATTAACAGCTGCCTTTGTATAGCTGCTATTAGGCATTAATCCACCTCCTTAACACATCTGGATTTGATCTGTTTATTCCTGGAAGTTTTGTAGATCTTTCAGCAGAAAGAGCTGCAAATGTTCATATATGGAGGGGAGTTTATGGCCTGAATTCAGTGTTTTAATTTTTGAAGGCCAGTCTAAATATAGGACTTGATTCTTTGAAATATAACCTTAGGGCACCTTGATGTTATGTGCAAACAGAAAACTTTGCATAGCCAAATAGCATTTATAGTGTAATAGATATACTGTCTCAGGGAATTAAGGGCAGCTAAATATAGAGAAGTGTGATGGGATACTGTGTCTGTTATGAAAAATTACAGGATGATGATCTACATGCTGACAAGTGATTTTATCATGTGGAAAATGAAATAAGGTGGGAATACACTGTCATGTTTTCTTAACATTAGTGAAAATTCAAGTTATTCCACATTACTCTTGGACTTAAGTGTCAAAGCTTTTTGAGCGGTGAAAAACAAATTCGCCCTCAGCATGAAACAACAGCACATCAAGGCAGGAAACGCATCATACAGATGGGCAGAGCAGCTTGGGGGAAATGGGCTGAACAGCCAGCAAGGTTTATAGCTGCCTGTCAGCTCAGTATCCACTTGGCCAGACTGAATAAAACTGTTGCTGTGCTTGCTGCTAGCTTTTAGCCCCTATCTACCGCCTCAGACTGCCAGCTTAGCATTGAGACGACCTTCATGGAAGCTTTAATAAAGTAGCAGCGCTAATGTCAGTATAAAAAGTTGCAAATTATAATATTTTTAGGTTGGCACTGTACTTCCTGTTTCCTTTTGATTCCCAGATTTCTACTCGGTTAGCTCTCAGCCTAACTAAACCCCAAGATGTGTGTCCATTAGATTTACACTCAGGTTTAAGGCTGTCTTTAACTCTCCAACAAAATAAATTCAGTCACAGACCATAAAATAAATTATTAGTCACTTATGAAGGCATTGATGTGGAGAAAATAACACTGGAGCTCCAAGCGAGTCCCTTGATGGAGTAGTTTATGAAGTTGACAGGTCATTTCGATGCTGCTATCTAAGGCCATAAAAAAAGGTGTTGAGCACACAGTTGGCAGGGAATGTTAGTGGAGTGCTAAACAGATGAGACATACAGGCAAGTGAACTCTTTTTTTCTTTTTTCTTTTTTTTTTTTTGTATCTGCTGGGTTGATTGATTGTTGACAAGAAGAATTTGTCGGAATGCTTTTGACAAAATACACCATATGGCTAATAAAACCTAATAAAAATGTTTGTTATTTATCACTGTATCTGGTCAAGCCAGCACACATCTCCTGTGGTGTGATGCATATTGGTTTATGATTTCGGCTTTGCAGTATGAGGGGCATTGGGTCAAAGAGACTAACATTATGGAATCTTTACGACTCATATTAGCTCTGATGCAGCTCATCCTGGACCAAGATCCAGCCAAACAGGCTGATGAGTGTTGGTATTTAAAGCGCAGCTGGGGGCCCATATAGCTTCACTACCAAGAGGACAACATAATCGGTACTGCATTTACAGATAAAAAGGTGCTGAGTTGAATATACATCCAAGCAACATAGACCAAATACCCAATAAATATTTTTTAATGTGTACAACTACCCTCTTAAAGGATTTTTTTAATTATCATTATTATCATTTTTTAAATTATCATCATTAAGTCCAATGTCGCAATTTGTTTTGTGTCATTTCAACACTGACATACTGTAATTTAACAAGTTAAAACTCCTAATCTCCTACAAGATGTTATTTCCTATGGAATCTCCAAAATTCTTGGCATGACAGATAAATTTAATCAATGGAGGACCCAGAGAAACAGCTCCAGCATACTGTATTTTTTTCCTATACTTTTATTATGAAGTGCTGGAAATCTATGTGGAGTCTTTAAAATCAGAATTTCCATTTATGGGTTTCTAAAGTTCAAGAACTTAAGGTGTAAAAGATTATCAGTTCATAACACAGTTTAGATGTTTTCTTGAGCTGGACACTTTATGCATTATGCCTTGAAGAGTAGAAGAGCTGCTGAAAGTAAAAAGTTGAAATATAGCGCTAACCTTTTGTGAAGGAATTTAAGTCTAATGGGCCATCAGCTGTAGACTGCAGGTGCCACAGCTCGAACTGCAGAGCACCATTCATTTAAGCCATTTGGTCCTTAGCAGAGGCCTGCGCTACTCCCAGCTGCCCATTCAGGTGCCAAATAGGCAAAGCAGCCCTGGCTGCAGTACAAAGCATCAGCAAAAGCCCAGCAGCTGCTGGCTGCCGGCAACCTGTTAAAAGTTGTTTTTTAATGGGGCTGTCGGGTGTTAACTCCAGCTGGCCACATAGAGATGAGTAAGTGGAGCAGCTTGAGTGTTTCCAGTGAAAAGGAGGGCTCGCACACCAGTGGAATCAATGTACAGTATTAGACATTAGCCTGTATGAGATCAGTTTGCTTGACTCGGCTTAAAATCATTGCCAGCGCTTAAACCAGTGGCCCGAAGCTCATGTTCCTTCAACTTTTAGATCATACCATAGATAATATTTTACAGATGGGCATTTGCAAACACATTTTACTGTCAAAAAGACTTCAAAGCCACACATCCTTTCCTATCCTATTTGTGGATGATGATGCATGCTGACTTTGCCATTTAACAATATTTACTTTTTTATGTAAATACACTGGTGAGCTTTTTGAGATCAAGAAGGCCTGTGCATAAAAATAATGTGCAGCCAGAACATAGACAGACACAGATTTAAGAAAACTATATGCTATCAAATGGTAAATGGATAAATTGAGTCTTTTTTGGAGCTCCTTATTTATTTAAATCTCTCGGTGTCGGTGTTAGACCTCAGCCTGTTTCTCACCATGCATGTGTTGTATTTAAATGGAGTTTAAAGGACAGTCTGGACAAAAACTACATTTTTCTTGCAAATAAAGTGTAGAGGGTTTTTTTCAGCAAGAAAAATATACATAGTGTGTACATTAAATGTCCATTTATTATGTTAAATTAAATTCCTGTGATTGCCCAAAACAAATGCCAAACATTTTCTAATGTATTTACAGGGGACTGTAAATTACCATTAATAGCGTAAATACATTAGTTCCAACAAACCATTATTGGGAGACAGAACAGATAAAAAATATTTATGTCTCAGTAGTTTGCAAGATGAATAAACTGAGTTTCCGTGGCTTTCCTCATGTATTTCAAACTTGAATAGAGGGAACTGTCAATGCAAACTACCCTAAAGTGAGTTAGACGGACAGGACCTCCATCTCACTGACCCTGTTTGCTGTCTCAACATCAATACTGCTCTGTGATGGCAGACCATTTACTGACAAAAGACTTTGGAGGCAAGAGTATAAGTCTCTTATATGTCTCAGTTCTGTCAGACAGAACTGACACATATATTGTACATAGACATTTGGAGAGCAGCTTCATATTTCCTCTTTGGGCCTGCAGCTTGTTTTGTCTGGAAAACAATTGCTGTATCACGATAAAAGTGTATCTGTATTCATTTGTGTATAGGGCCACTTCATGCACTTAAACATGAATCTATTAATCTATCAAGCATAAGTATCAAACTATTTGTGTTAATATTATTTGATTGCATATCCAAAGATTGTCTTGTTGCTGTTTTATATTATTGAATGGTAACTTGAAGAATAGCCCTTTTGCTCCTACATAATCTTTTATTTTGAGTTTTAGACTCCAAACATGATCCAGCCGAGATGCTTTGACTTGAATTTGAATGTAAATAATTGAATTTAAATAAATATTTTGAATATTGGATAGATCTAAACAAATGTTCATTCATTCATTATTCATCCTGCTCGTACGTGCAGGGTCTTGGTTGGGTTGTAGCTTATGACCTGTTATCCTCGTTACAGGTCTCTCAAATAAAGGACTAATGGACTGAAACTGCTTTTTTTTTTTTTCTTCTTTTTTTCTTTTCCTAAAAGCAGTGATTGTTCTAAACCAAGCCACATAATCTTGACAGTCTATCAAGAAGTAACACCAAGGCACTTTACATTTGATATTTAGATATTTATAATTATCCATTACATTTTGCTGAACGTGTTTTGTTGTTTTATACTTTTATACTAACATTTTTTATCATTAAGCATCTGACAGAAGCAGCAGTCAAATTTTGTTGTATTAACGATAAAGTAATGACAATAAAGGCATTCTGATTGAGACATTGTACAAGAGCGATGTAGACCCTGAACAGGGCACCAGTCTATCACAGGGCTGACATGTAGAGACAACAATTCAGTCACATCTATGTAAATGTTTAAATGAAGTATTTAATAGTGGTTAGATTTGAATCTTTATGAACATATAATTCTTAGTTTTGAATGAATTAATAATGTTGTGGTCAGAGTTAAGTTGAACAGTGGTTTGTGTTGAAACCTTCGTTATTCCTCCACCGGCTTCACAGTTCCTCATTGACTGTCAGACCTTCGTTGCAGTAATTGTGATGGGCTGCAGCTTTGAAGTCCATGTCACTGGTTGGAGGCTGATGAATTCCAGTGAACATATTTCCATTCCACTTTCATCTTTTCGCTGATCAAATTGAATTTTTATAACGGCAAAGATTTGACAAATAATGGTTCCTGTGTGGCGGTGGCGGTATGGGTTACTTTCAGTCAGGTGGAGGATAAAATGTCCAACACAATGAGGACTTAATTGATGCAATTATCATATGAACAGCACCAAAACAAAGAATTCAGCTAGACTTTGGATGACATTTCTACATTCACAATGGAGCTCGCGTTTAGCTGCAGCTTGAATTATGCTGTCGGTCTTCTGTAACTGCTCAGCCATTACAGATATTAAGGCTGTGTGCACTCACAAAGAAACATGTCGCTTTGTTTTCCCCCCGGGAACCAGCTTTTATTTTCTGATAAATGGAGAGATGCAGGAACATGATACTTATCTACAGACTGTTGTAATACTGTGATATGTGTGAGAGATAGGCCGTCTTTTTCAGCTAATGGATGTCCAATTCAAGCTCTATGATGGGATGTCAAAGATTTTTTTAAACATGCATTTAAATATATTGAAATTTGTGAGCACTCCGGTTAAAAGAGGTGAATAAGTCCAAGTGACGACTATCCCTTTTGTACGTCTATGAATTCTGGGTTTACATTTGCTTTACATTGGTTGACACATGAAATTGCAGTTTGAATCACGTGGAAAAAAAAGGCCAATAGTTGTCTGAATGCAGTTATGCTGCTCTGTTGCCCCCCTGTGGAGGCTTCAACAACCTACATACCACAATATTCATGTAATGTCTGATAACTATTCACAAGAATTTCAACACTTATTACACAACAAATTCTTAATCAGATGATCTGTAGTTAATCTCTTCATTAATAATAATTTTTCTGCATCCAGATATGAAACATCCAAATTGGCTAGACAGCAGCCCTCCCTGCAAGAATCAGGAGGAGCAACAGGAGGAAGAAGACGAAGAAGAGGAGGAGGAGGATGAAGAGGAAAGGAAAGTGGGGACAGGATACAGGGTCAAACGGGAGCGACGTCAGAGCAGCAGCAGTGCCACCATGTGTCAGGTGTGCAACATTCGGCTTAACTCCAGTGCCCAGGCCCAGATCCACTACAAGGGGAAGACACACCAGAGGAGACTGCGCCGACTCGCAAAGGCCATCAGCACAGGTAGGATATGTTGATTTTACTTTAACATAACATTTATTTCCATCACCTGAAACTAAACTTCAATATAGCTTTCAACACAAGACAGTGAACAACAGTGTTAGCATAGTATACAAAGATAAGCAGGCCAACAAACACCAGGTGTCACAGTAGTGACTCCTAAAAGTTCAGCTATGAATCATTTTACTGTTGATTATTGGTAATATAATGATTCATAGGCAACATTTTTTTTAACTTTGTCAGGTTCGATCCCTTGCTATCCAATACTGATTCATGTTAAGAAGAATACTAAATAAGAATAAACTATTGGGACGCTTCAGCAGACATGTCATTTCCTATAAGTCAGTGTAATGAGGTCAGGCAGTCCCTGCATGACTGGACCTTTCTCCCCAGGACCTCTCCCCACATTTTCACCTGTCAAAGGAAGAAAACACCAGGTGTTGGTAATGAAATGAATGATGGCTCCATTCGATCCCACTGAGGCATGTCAGTGAGATGTCATTCCTGCAAGTGGAGCAGGTAGATGGGACAGAGCCACCATTTCTGTTATTAATTACACCTGTTTTATTCACCTGATGACAAGTTAAATGTCTGCTGCATTACTCTCATATCCTGATATTATACTGAAGGGACAAGCCTCAATACAGCTCACTGAAAGACTCATAACTTGATATTTGCTTGATGACAATACACCCTGCCCAAAACACAGTTTAATCAACAGCTTTGCTGAAAAACAGCACATTGTCTGTTTACAAGTGGTTGAAATAGATACTGTCGAGTGTCTGACTCTCCTGCTTCTTGAAACCTAGAAAATTTATTTCAATACCTGCAAACCATGTGATGTCGCATGTTGTGGTGAAGATTTGTCTTTATCTGCATCATCAGAGATTGAAAAATGCCATAAAACGGCACGAGAACAGAATAAATAAAAGCTTTGAAGAAACCGCTATCTGTCAGAAGATAGTTTTTTTTTTTTTCTTTAGGTCTCAGCAGGATTTCTAGCAAGAGTTTGGCAAAAAAATAAATAAATTGAGAAATAGCTTAGGTCTTGACTCTTGGCCTTGTTTCGTCAGATGTTCATTTTGACCTGCAGCATCTTACAATCTTGTTAATGTACACATCTGCAAACCACGAGGAAGTGTTATTCATTCAGAATATATTTGATATTCCAGAAGAGCCTGTTGCCGTTTCCAAGCATTTCCAGCACACCTGTTTGGCTAAGGAGCCATTAATCACTTTCACTCACCGCCACCTGTGTCATTCTGCCGCGCTGACCAGCTTGATCAGTCAGAATTCAGAAAAAATAGCCTCTAATCTACAACTGGCTAATAAGAGAGGGCTTTTTAATGTTGATTTATGAGGCTGTCTCCCTCCGTAGGCTTAATGCACATATTTGGCTGTTCCACACCAACTTTGTGCTTGGAAAATTAAATTAATACTACTTCCAATCTTTAATTTCTCCCTCCTTTCATTTTGTTATCATCAGAATATTATTGACTGTTTTTCAGCCAGGTAATGGCATTTGGAGATCATCATTCATACTTAAAAGTGTGAGACTAATCAGGAAAAATAGGAAGGGAGGTGGCGTGTGCGTGTGTTACATATTTGCTAATTTACTTTAATGGAATTCTGGGTCAGCTGACTGAGACAGACACCTGTGTGAGAATTACTCAATTTCTATTCAGCCCATTTGAGAGATCTATACATCCATTCATAATCTAGACCACTCATCCTTCAGTTTTGTTGAGGGGGCTGGAGCCAATCCCAACTGATGTAGGGCGAGGCTGAGTCCCACCCTGGAAAGGTCGCCAGTTTACCACATGCTGATATACGGAGACAAACAATCATTCATGGTCACACTAAGTCCAGGGGCAGTTTAGAGCCGAAACCTGCATGTCTTTTGACTGTGGGAGGAAGCTGGAGTAGCTGGAGGGAACCCACGCAATTAAAACATGGAAATTCCACACAGAAATTCCCCAGAGAGGATTTATGTCTGAAATCACCCACTCATCTATCCCGGCTTTTAGCAAACACATACTGATCACTTGACTATGTTTCTGCAAGTACATCCATCCTCTTTGTCAGTTTGTGAAGGTGTGAGTTGGCATTTTTATACTCTTGGCCTTGTGGGAAAATGTTTTAAAGCTGTTGAGTAAGAGTATGGGATGGGAATGGGATTTCATCAAACCTTTCTGTTCTTCTGGGGCTTTTTTTATTTATAACTTGGGCCTTTTTCAGGCAAGACATTATGCCATGTAAAAGTAGGATAAGCACAAGTCTAAAATAAATAATGCATGAATCCCACCTTGTATGGTCCTTGTATTGTTGATGCTCACTGTTACTGCTGTGGAAAACATTCACTCAGGGTTAGAAATAAGTGAGTAGGCCTTTTTTGAAATAAAACACAGTGGCACCACACTGAAAACTATGGATTTTCAAAGTGCATGCATTTTATTTTTTCATTTCCCCCCAAGTGAAAATACGTCAAAATCTATTTGAAGGAAGTTTATTTTATGATAATAGGAATAAATAAGACTGTGGGTTTAGACTGTGTGAGTATTTGACAGATATATGCTAGTGCCTTTCAATGTCACAACTGAAATACTCTGTCTGTTTTTTTTTGTTTTTTTTTTCCAATGACCTCCATTTTGCTCCAGTTTGGTAGTGAGAAAGTAGGGAGCAGTTTGTTCTCTGATGTGAAATGTAGTCCCTACCGGCTCATTTCTGTAAAACAAACCAGATTGTGTGGGAAATACTTCCATACTGTACCATAATCAGTAAACTCCAGAGTGCTGCATTTGCACTGCAAATAAAGAGATACTGATGTACTGCGTTTCGACATGTGAACTTAACACCATTGTTTTAAAAATTATTTGTTTACTGCGCAGAATTTTTCATGGTTTAAACTTCCCACCACTATACTTTAAGCACCAAACCTCCTGTAGGCCACATTGTCAGGCCCATCTCGTCCACTAATTGATAGAAAGTCAGCCATAGGCAGCTGGTGTCGGCCCCCGTGGGTGAAGAGCCTCTTGCTTCCCCTCACAGGCACAGGAGTGATTTCACACATGCCATGTTTGAACTGGTTAAATGAACCCTACAGGATTTGACCCCTTTCGTTTGGGTGGTTGCAAAATTGACAATACCACAGCCAAATTGAGCAGCACAGCAATCAACTGCCTGACCCTAAAATTATTGTGAAAGGGATTATTTGAAGAAACACTGCAACTAGTCTACAGACAGGAAAATAATTTTACTTCTAAATATTCAGTATGTCAGTGCACCTGATTTGCTTTTATTTATATATTTATTTAAATTAAGTGATAATCTATTAAAAAAATCACAAAATAATGAAAAAGACTGAAAAAGCAATCCAATCTAAGAGAAAAAGCCTTAAAATGGCTTGTTTTGTTTAGATATTTAATTTATCTCATAAGACAAAAGAGTTAGAGAAGCTAGAAGCAGAGACTATTTGTAGCTTTTGATAATTGATATTTAATTACTTCTATAGTGGCTGGGTAATGATCCGTCCATTAATTAACTAATCACCACCTCTAATTATTTTGATGCAAATAAGTCTTTCGTAGTGTAATATTGATGATGGTCTAAAGTCATATGCACAATTAAACTGTCACATCAAACTGGATAGTGGAAATACGGTAATCACAGATAAAATTCAAATATAAAAAAAGCATTTTGCCAAACCATCCTGAAAAGAATTAACAAAGGAATAACATTATGTACCTGCAATATAAGGATTTTTTTTTTTCCCCCATTTAGACGACAAGACATCCCCTAATGTAATAGCTGAGAGAAGATCATTTTGTGAAACATAACTAGTTTTAACTGGAGTTAAAAAAAAATAATAATAATAAAAAAAATCTTGTAAACATATGGGAAAGAAATTCCTCCATGAAGTCCCCAGTAATGACAGATTTTATACAGAGAGGAGAAAAGGAGGATGGACCAAGTCTGTTAAGGTGACAATCTGTGCTGCGATGAAACCAGCCTAATAATACCCACCTCCTTCCCACAGCTGAACTAACATTCCCTTTATTTAGCTTCATGAAGTGATCACTCAAATGAAAATAGGGTGGGGTGGTTCTCACTGGGGACTCTTTTAAAAAGAGAGTGGAGCAAAGCAGTTTCCACTTCATACATGCCACATTAAATGCTTGCTTCATAACTGAGTCATTGCAGTTCAGGGGTTATACTTTTCTCATTTATTGGTATGAAGAGCATTCCACGGTCCATGAGCGTCATGTGTATAGACTTCCATGAAGTGACATTTGTCTGTGTATAAAGTATACAAAACTTGAGGAGGTCAGGAGGTAACATTAATGGATAAAAAGTGCATTTTTCAGTTAAGGTAAAATAGCAATATTCAATTTTAATTGAAAATATGAGCCCATTCCAGACATGTAATGTGACATGTCAAGAATATCAATGTCATGTCCGGATACTCACTTGAGAAAGTAATTTCATTCAATATGGCACAATAACTCAGCGCTAAATTTAATCAGATTAATCGAAGGCTTTAGCAGCAAATGGTCAAACACAGAAAGAAGTGCATGTGGTATTTATTATAATAATGAAAGTGAAATTTGGATCATCCCTATAAGAAATATTTTCCTTCTGGTGGTCTGACAGAGCAGAGGTGGTTTAAAAACAAAACAAAAGCTTTCTTCCCGTGTTTTCAATGTTCAAAGTGGCTGTGCTGATGAATGAACACCTATTTAACTTAACACATGTGAGTAAAATCCCAACATAATGTTAAAAGAGGTGCAGAATTTCACTCTGATGTTAAAAGATTAATTGTTGTGAAAAGGTATTTGTCAGTTCACTGTGAGAAGCAGGGTGAGAGTGTCCCTCATGGTAGTTATTAAAAGTTCAAGTCACTGACTTTAAACGTGTGGTCCTCCTGAGATGGCAATAACTAATTTGAACAGTTATGGCACCGTGATGTGACCATACAAGAAGCTAAAATGCTTCTGTGGCTCTTTTCTAAATCAGCTTTTCAACCAGCAGAGTTGATGGTGTACAAATGGCTTCCATTTATTTCCTAAAGGATTCAAGTGAGAAGAAATAATTTACATCTGGGTTAAATTAACTAACTTTGAAAAGTTTTCTTATGTCAAACAAAATGTCCATCTCATTGTTTCCTCCTGGAGATGCGACTTCCTCTAAGCTTTTAATTCAACATTGTTGTCAGACAATTTTTAATGTTGTGACTGTTCATGGAGAAAAAGTAAGGGAAAGCCTGTTTGTTGTGTTTTGTGGAACGGTTAATACCAAAGAATTCATGGAGGACTATGATATGATTATAATGTAATACATGTCAGTGTGACTGCACATGTGACTATGTGCACAGTGAATCTCTCTGCCCAGAGGTGAGTATACATCATGTATGTATACATTATGTACCTTTATCATATACCATTACACCACTGGCAAAAATATCCTAGTTTCAGAGTAACCTAATGGGGCTTTAGGGAAAGGCTGTTTGAACTTCCTAAATAAGTCAGACCGTAAAAACATATAAATTCCTGTACTCTGGAATGAAAATGAACCCTCTCCTGCAACAAAGCTTCCTTTCAGATAGTTTCTTCTGAACACTGAATGGTTTTTCTTTTATATAAAAATATAGTACATACATGGTCCCCCAAAGACAGCCATAAAAGCTCTTGTATTCTAATAGACACTACATTTAGTGAGTTAACACATTTATCAGCTGGAGTTTCTGCTGCTTGGCCTCATTTCACATAGCAAGAGTTGCTCAGCGAGATTTTTTTCAGCCGTCACTTTATCTGTCATTAGTGATACTTGTGCACAGTCTCTCTGCGGAAGAGAGCATCAGCTGCAGACACAGATGCCAAAACAGAAAAAAGGCGGGTGATGGGAGCTTGTTCACCATTTCGCAATTTTGCTTAGATTTTGGGCCAGGGAAAAAACCCTTAGGGAACAATGGTATTAAAGCAGACACCTGTTTTACAGTATTCCCAAAGGCTGCATCATGTAAGCAGGTTACAAATTATCCAGGGAGCTGTAGCTGGATTTTAGACTGAAATAAAGCAAGTAAGTAGTTCTTTCTTTTTATCGTAGATGGTGGTGCTCTGGAGTTGTTTATATGAACATGAGTCATTATCCTGCATGTGAAGCAAAGTCAAGTGAAGCATAAGAAGCATCAGTGAGTGTATTTGAAGACAAATGTGAACAAAACTGAGTTTATCTTTTAGTGATATGACTGTCTTTTGAGATCAGATGTTTAGCAAGATTTAATAATGATGTAAAGGTATATCATTAAATTTGTTTAGGAAGCGTGCTTGCTATAAAAATGAACAGGCTTCGTGAATCATTTCCTGTTCCCTGACCTTCCCTGAGTTTGATTTACACAAGTAACTATATACATACAGTCCCCCCATAGCTAAATGGAGGTATGCACAGCCGATATATAGTACGTCCACAGCCAGATGAAAGCATGCTGTGTGGAGGCGACATATGACTATTGTGCTTGAGGCCGTCTCCCTGCTCTTTCATTTGAATGCAGCAGTCTGAAATCAAGTGTAAAACTGTCAGGATTTGTCAGTGTTGTGCTTCCACCCCACACTTATTCAAGTGGACAAGGAGCCAGCAAGGAGCACACAGGGCAGACACAAGCTGTGTGTGTGTACATTTGTGTGCGTCTGTGTTTGTATGTGTGTGTTTATGTGTGTCTGGACAACACTTGCATGACATTTGAAGCCAGGTTTCCTGTGTAGAGACTGTGTGAATAATTGCATTTATTTGAAGTGATTATAGTGACTGTGGAATGAATAAAAATGCAGTGAAGGCCAGCCCTCCCCAGTGGTGCATATAAGACCCTGTGTTGCTTCCCTAAATATGAAGCTATGTTCTTCTGTGAGTGAAAATCTTCCTCTTCAGCAACTAAAAGCACAGCGCAATCATGATAAAGCATCATATATGTATGGACATTTACCTTTTATATATGTAAAATATTTTTTAGTTCAGCACTTACAATTTGGTATTTTTCATGTTTTTTACTCTGTTATTTTCATGCCATCATTCTTTGGCTGAGAGGAGATGAGGGGAGGAAGGTCTTGAGCAACAAACAACAAAAATCCAGGGACATTAGTATTTTTATTAGTGGTTGGCACCTTAACCCCAAGGCAAAAAAAGTACAACTGAATTAATAATTAAGATTAAGCTTAATTTAATCTGTGCAGTTACAGTGAACGGTTTTTTGTGAACATAGAAGTTGTTTCAGTGTTACTCAGTAAAATTTAACACATTTATCCTTGAAGCTTAAGAAATGCTTGCTATGTTTCTGTCTTTTTCTTCCCAAGGAACTAGTCCGACCTTATATACAGATGTAAAATGCCTTATGGCACATGTGGTGGAGCATGACAGAGCATCAAAAAACGTTGAAACTCAGCTCTGCTAATTTTTCTGCCTATTCTTTTGTTGATCGCTCTGTTGATATTAGACAGCAAACTATTAGTTGAACAATAATCTCTCCCATTTGCTCTTTAAAACAAACAGAGCTGAACACTCTTGGTTGCTTAATCTCAAATAGTTCAATTCAGCACTGAGTGTTGGAACAGCTGTACTATTAATATGCTAAATTTCCATTTGACTTTTGTAACTCATTTGAGTGTGTTAACCTTCTACAGAATGAGGCCTGGGGTCATCTTATAGTATTGGGAGTATAATGGTTAAAAAAAAAAAAAAAAAAAAAAGAAGATATAGATAGAATTGATAATTAACTGAAGAAATATATTTGCATGGCTATTGGTTATGTTTCTATAGCTACATATTTGGGATCTCATCTCCATTATTCACTGCCCTTATACCCTTTAATTGTAAACTGTACCTGTGTTATATTATAAATGGCCTTATCTTGGCAACAAATTAAAAATTTCTTGTAACCATTTGGGTTTTAACTACAATAATAATACATCCAAATTATAGATAATTGTTCTTTAAAGAGTCATACCTGCTTTTATTGTGCTCACAAGTCATCTTGGTGTAAAAGTTTTAAAGTGAGACTATGTAATCTCTGAAAGAAATAACACATTTCTTTAAGCACAAAGTGTTACGGCCACCAATATATGATGACTAATGTTACTGACTTTATGACTTAAAGTTAAAAGTAAAAGTCCCTACAATGGATTACTGTAAGATAGTATATTTTGACATAAAACAAATGCACTGTCTATAGACAATTTATTGATGTGATCAATAAAATTTGCAACCCGTGAACAACATAGAAAATGTGACTCAGTGTGCGTTATGTTTTCATTAAACTGAACTTGCTGGAGAGAACATTTTCTAGGAGACCGAATGATGTCTCTACTGTTAGGCTACATTCTGCAATTTACAAATAACCTGTAGTTGTTAGTGTTACAGTCACTTTGCTGGCACTCCTGCGTCATTACAATCAGCTCTACCCCTCCATCAGACATTGTGAATATTTATCATTTGGTGGATATGGGGGTAAAAAATATCTGATGTGCCGTAAAGGGTAAGCTCATGTTACTCAGGTTTACTTGGGCAGAACATTAAGTGGCTGCTGTTTGACTATTGCGGTAATTATGCCAGGCACTAAAGTGTTGGTGTAAGTATATATAAAAAAAAAAAAAAAAAAAGGCTTTGTGCTGCGTGAGTGACTCAGGTATTTTCACTCAGTGTGCACTCAACTTACTCAAAATATAGACCTGAGCGTACAAAGAATTGCTATCATACTGCAGGATGAATCATAATGGTATCTAACCTAAGTTTATCAGCTGAGAAAAGCTCTGAAAGCTTTTACATGTTTGTTTGTTTTTTGCCCTTGTGTCTATGATGTTAATTACTCTGGGGGAACAACACAGAATGGCTGCATGTTAAACTGAACAAAAACAGATTGATAAGTGGTGCCCATTGTTGTTAAGTAATGCCAGAAAGGAAATTATATTTGAGTGTCCTTAAGGTAGCATGCAGGTGTGGATACTGAATAGAAAACCATGTTAGTCAAAAAAAAAAAAAAAAGAGGAGGAGGGGGAGATAAGGGATGTTGGTGTTATAAAAAGTGAGTCCTCTGCCAGATCGCTCGCTCACTCTCTCTCTCTCTCTCTCTCTCTCTCCCCCCCTCATGCTCTCTCTCTCTCTCTCTCTCTCTCTCACTCTCTCCTCAGCCTCTTTCTCACTCACTCTTGCTCTTTCGCTCTCTCTTACATACGCATACACACAGAAGAAGAATACAGACTTGCTCTTCAAACAGCCTCTTTTCCTTTTCCGCTGCTTTTCTCTCCTTCGTTTCATAAAGGGCATTGTGATCAGCAGAGCATGGGGCTTTTAATTGAAGCACACATGTATCATTCTTTAGCTGCAGCTGTTTGGATCAAAGCCAGGATGTGTCACTGACTGAGGAAAGGACTGCCATTTCACCTTAGTTAGGGAGTCAAAGTGGGGGCAGGGGGGGGGCAGATACAGTAGCGACAGAGAAGGTTATCTGCGAGGCGGCACTTTGTTGGCTTTGGTTCAACTTCTCTGATGGGAGATAAGCTGGCAGGAGAAGCCTAAGTCAAACACAGAAGGAAGTGGCAAACACGTGGAGATGCTGTTAGGTAAGACCGTTGTTTACTCTTACAGTACTGTATGTGTCAGTAGCACGTATTTATGGGAATGCAGAAACAGTTTTACAAGCTATTTTTTTTTTCTAAATCAGGTTTTGTGTTGAAATGTGATGTTTTTGTGGATGCACCAGCCTAAATGCAAGTGAGTACTCCTCTGTCAATGCGTGTTGTACAACAATGTCTTCAGCATCATTGCTCAAGGGCAGGCTCGGTCTCCTGCAGACCATCTGCCCCCCTCTCAGTTCCTCTGCATCCACAATGAGTCCCCGGACAGTTTGTTTTTCTAATTGACCCCATTTGATGAAGCCAAGTCTGGAGTTCAGACTGATACAATGTTGTCGTTCCCAGATGTGTCAAGTCATTTTAAAGCCACACAAGAACAGCACTGATATCACTGTGTAGATTGCTGGCAATTATGTCTTTGCCTCCCTGGGGAAATATGCCCAGATTAGCTTGCATAATTGGAGCCTGTTAAAGATAAAGGCACTGTGGGGATTTTCAGTCATTTGTGTTCGTTTTTGGGGACAAAATGCTTATTGCATTTAGGTCTTTAAATTTAGACCAACCTTAGTTTTGCCAATTTTACAAGCACACATTGGCAGTACATGTGGTAAAATATAACAGGCTCAAGTTACTTAGTTTGACCCCTATATTAATATACAAACTAAAGATTAAGCAAGTGCTAAAATTACTAAAACATCGAAAAGCAGCAAAAGCCAACACTTAGGCTGATTTATCTCTGCCCAATAATCAACTAATAATCTAGAGCATTTATTTTTAGCCAATGTGTTTATATGTTCATAAAAATCTTACCTTGGCCTTTTGGGAGCTGCCATGAGCTTGTATTTTTCTCCCTTCTGGAATTTTATCAACAAAATAATTAATTGAATAAATATTCAGTAGAATAATAATCTACATAAAGTATTTGCAGCCTCAGATGGGTGCTTTTAATTTTGGCAAAGGTTCTTGTAGCTTTTATATGATAAGGAAGGAGAAAAACACACATGCACACTGCAGTGTGTGCTTGGATGGTAATTCTGAGAAGTATCTGTGTGGCAGCTCGGGTTGCTTTCTTCTTTAAATGGCAGATTAGGGAGATCAAAGGGAAACAGTTGGAGAGGAGATAAATGTAGAGTTTTGCCTGGCGGCCATGCTGCAGCTGTTCCCACCCCTCCACCCCTCGTCAAGAGCTCGTTTTGAAGCTGCTGTGACAGGCTATGTATATGAATCTCATTTTTTGTTCATCATAATGTATGTAAGAGATGTGACAGCCTGAGAAAATCCAAGACTAAAGCACAAATGTCTTTCTCACTAGTCTGTTAATGACGAGGAGGCAGTAGAAACTACAGCTCCAAGTGTTTTGTCTTTACCTCACTAAATGGAATAAAATCATTATAAGGAATCACAGCAGAAGCTCAACATTGTAATAATACGCACAATTGGGGCTGTTTCCATGTATCATACCACGTGCGGCGCAGTGAGTGATGCAAATAGCAGTCACCTACAGTACGACATGGTGACTGGTTTTTGTAATTACGTGATCAGAGATGCACAGCACAATTGCTCCTCAGTTGGAAATTAACACAGTCAGTGGTATAAGATGCATAAGATAATGCACATTGTTTCCTAAAGTCTGGCTGGGGATCTTTTCAGAAACATGCGTTTGTAAGAGTATGAACACGAGACAGAACTAACATGACGAAGCTAAACGGGTAATTCAACAAATCACATGGTCATAACAGTATGAACCGTCAAGATTTAGACTTTTAGAAACAGAAGAACAGGCACTGTTCAATCAAGACGGAACAATAAAACGTTAAAAGCAGGAAAACGTAAGTGTTTGATATTTTAAAACATTAACAAATTAATTCATTCTAATATTGCTGAATAATTAATTTCAAAGTTCTGGGGCAAAATCTTCAGTGGTCAGCCCCCTGTTCCTCCTCCTACATGTTTTCTCTTGTAATCTACTGTCAACTAACAAATGCTGGGAAGATGTATTTGAACATGGAAGCAGGGACGGGGGTTGTAAATAGAATTAATAAATTAATGCACTGTAACACAGGCTAGCTTAAATTGTTACATTGACAAGTCACCTGTTTTCATTCTCCATTAAAACAGGTGAACAAAGTTAAAGCCTGCAGTCAAATAAAATCCTGTTTGTGTGAAGCTGTACTGTGCAATTTCATGAAAATAAAATCCTGAAATGCAATATACCACCCACACACAGAGAAATTATTCACTATATATTAGGGGTCTAAAACACTGTGAGATGGCTTTAAATTGCTACAAATCACAGTTATCTGATCAGCCTAAAATAACCCAGTGCAAGGTTACAAATTACCTTGTTGATTGTGAGCTTTGTTTATCTCATGGTGTTAAAAAATTTTTATTTTAGCTTTTACCAACCTGAAATCTTCCTTTTAGAAAACATAAAACCGTTGAAAAATATGTACTAAGATCATCCTAATGAAAGGGATTTAAGAATTATTCATAATACCTAAATACCTAAGTTAAATAATAATTTTTTCAGTGACTAATTGCCATATTAGCACATATTGCCCCATATTTTCCCCTTTTTCTGATTTTGATTCACAAAACCTCTCCCTGTCAGAGCCATGATGGGTTCTTTATTTGCAAAATTGTAACTATTTAGAGCTTGACGAAAAAAATCTTATTTACTTATGTGATTTTTACTATTGAGTAAAAACATCTGTCTCTATGTGAATGTACAATACTAACCCCCAGAGCAAATTTAAATTAAATCTGTAATTTGCCTTAATCTGATTTATCTTGAATCATACAGTACATTCATACAAGTTAAATGTGCCAATCCGATACCCAGCATACTAGCTGTGAGACATTAATCTATGTTCTGTGGGGGTGTTTTTTTGTTTTTTGTTTATCTTATGGAAAAGTTTCTTAATAGTCTTAGGAGCCAGAAGTTCATGAGTCAGTTTAGAGGAGACCATTGATTTTCCTGCTGGGGCTCATATTCACTATCCAGCAGTGTTAATGAGTCATTATTCTAATCGAAGGGTAATGAAAATGGTGAAGTATAATTTTAATTGCAGTACTAATAGTTCAGATTATCTTGGAGAGCAAATTCAATTAGTCTGCTGTACTTTGACTCTCCGCCTTGAGTCAGTGACAGCATTTTAATTTGTGTAGTTTTTGATGCTTGTCAGCAGAACTTAGTCAAGTTTTGAAGTTTAATGTAAATACATTATGCATGCCAACTCAATTTTACAACTTTTGTGATTTCTGTGATTTTGTTACAGAATACATGCTGTATTTCCACTTGTATACATTACATACATTTCAAAGATCTTTCAGATTTTCAGGACCTCATTTTCATCAAATTAA
Source organism: Remorina albescens (assembly GCA_034769265.1). NCBI lineage: Eukaryota > Metazoa > Chordata > Actinopteri > Carangiformes > Echeneidae > Remorina > Remorina albescens. The sequence continues at coordinate 7,493,562 of CM068480.1, forward strand.
AAAGAAAAATGTGGCAGGTTGCCTGATTCTGTGTGTATGTTTCCAGATCTTTGGCTGGTGCAGTAGAGTCTTTGTCCTCCTTTACCTCAGTCCTGCTAACAGAGACTGACAGCCCCAGTCATTCATTGACTGATGTGTTGGCAGTGCGAGTTTGATTAACTTGGCTGTTAATGACTGTGGGAGATTTCTCACACACAGACACACAGACACACACACACAGACACACACACACACACACACACACACACACACACACACACACACACACACACACACATATCCACTTAAGAGGACATGCAGAGCTCAATAAACCCTAAACCAAACTCTAACCTCAATCTGCAGCTAATTTTAGACCCCCCCCCCAAAAAAAAAAAAAACACAAACAAACACACAAACAAAAAAAACTCCCACATTTTGAATCCTGACAATAAACCAATTTTACTTCCCTGGTGACCATAATCACCAGGAATCACCACGGCGATCTTAATCAATAGTTTAATCATGTAATGTAATTGGGCATGTAAGTGACTTATCCATCTTGGACCGTGTGACTGTGTCTTGGTAAGTTGCAGGGTCAATTTTTGAAAGTAGAGAAGTTTGAAGTAAATTTGAATTGTAAGATCCTCCTGACATTTTTAATTAATCACACCAGTTAAATTAGATTTATCAGGATGATTAAATCTCTTCAGACAGGAATCCCTACAGTTAATGTGATGCAAGGATTTATGGAATGATTCTCTGATGTCCAGGCTTAGTAACTCACATCCTGCATCAAAGTGAGGGTAAAAATTTCCAAATGTATCCTTGGAACTGAGCCTGCATACCATTACCCACTAGATAAGTAATTTGAATGGGTTAATCAAATGGCATGGATTGCAGTTGCATTCTGAGTTTGCTTATGCAGCTTCAAGATGTCTGGTGCCCTGGAATCTGCCGCAGCCCATCCTAAGACTAATGCCACCATATGATAGGGTGGTATTAGGAGACTGTGGAGGCCACGAGGGCACGCTAAAATGTTTTAAATGCATTAGAGACAATATCATCTCCTGTGGTGTCTATGACTCAAGTCAAATCAGGTTTCTTTATTAGCATATCACACAGAGGCAACATAATGGAGATGCAGAGTAGATACACTGTTGACGATCAGGGAAAAAGTGTTGAAACGTTAGAATAGAGCTAATTTATTAAACTTGGTTTTCATTAGATTTGATTAAATCCCAGGCCTGCTTCATCTGTCGCTCAGATACTTTTTGCCAGCCCATTCGAAGCCTCCCCCACTGCTAAGGATTTGTCCGTTACTCCAGAGGTCAGTCACAGGGTCATGATGCACTTCAATGGATTCTTCTTAGAATGAGAAACCATTAGCATGTCACCAGTAAATGTAAAGAGGTAGTGCCGTCTCTATAACTAAACAAGTAATAAGAAGCTTAATGAAGAGATGACTGTGTCATGTTCTCATACAATCTGAGATCTTTTTCACTCGCATCTTTGCGATGAAATTTTTGGTTAACTGAGACCAAAGGCTCATCATACTTATTTGAAGTTCTCCACTGCTTTTGGTGCATCAGTAAGAAATGGAATTAGATTATTTTTCAGATTTGAAGTATGGGCCCGGTACTGCTGCTGAATAAATTTCAGTTTGTTGTCCTAAAACGGCCAGAAAATCAACTGTAACTGCAGACGAGGAGCTAGGAGGGTGAATTACTCATGAATAACACACCCAGGCTAATCCACATCTACTTGTGTCTTTCTACTGACTTTGTATGCGATAATGCTACTTCTAAATTTTCTGTGGACAGATAGTAAAGGCGCTGAGTACATGAAAGGTTGTTTGGTGGAGCACTGGAGAACCAGCTTCAGTGTTGGGATAAATAAACAGGGGAAAAACTCCAAATAATCTCAATGTACAAGCATCTGAGGCTCTCCATCATGTCAACAGCCATCCAACTGTATAATGCTACGTTTCCAAACAGCTTCAGCCTCCTGTGACACACACACTACTGAAATATGCTGCTTACGCTGTATGCTCACACTACTTAATATTTATAAGTCTAATTTTATTTATTTGCACAGGTTTTGTACAGCATATGTTTCTTTAAACTCTGCGTGCATGAGTTGGCACATTTTACTGTAATTGACATTATAAAAGTGTCCATGAAGCAAATGTTAATCCCCGCTGGCTCTCAACGCTTCAGAGGATGTTATTTTCCACTGCTTTGGGTTAGATTGTCATAAAAGTATTACTGCATTTTTTTATTTAAGTTCCATATTTGTTTAGCACCTTCAGTCAAAGTTTCACCTGAAACTCTTTGTATCTTAGAGACTAAAAGTAGAATTTTCTTGTTTATTGGATGTCCACATATGTTTAAATGAGTACAAAAGGAAACCAGTTGAATATTTAACACACATCGAAATTTGAGGAACAACATCGTGAGAAGTATATCTGTAACATCATATCATCTGTTTGGTTCTCATTTGTGTTTACCAAGCAGAATCCAGTGTCCTCCTGGGATGTTTTTCTGATATGAAGAAATTAGGTCCAGTTCAGTAACAGAACTTGTCGAAATAGGATTTAGCGTTCTGTGGCAAAATGACAATGGGTTCAGTTGAAGCAGGCTTTTTCTGTGTCACTACCGCTGGGCAATGAAATCTTGAGGACCCTGGCACTGATAAAATTTCTATTTCACATCCATCAAACTAGATATGTTAGCCTGTGGCCTGGCTGTCTACATGAACTTTCAGGTAAAGCACAACAGTTACAATGAAATAGTTTCTCTTCTTGGATGTGGAACAACCAGGACTGCTAACACTGCAACGTTTTAACTTGCATGAAGTAGACTTTTTAGTATTTCTTCCTCCTCCTGGCCATTGTACATGAGCAGTTGCTGACTGAGAACATTTCCTGTGTTGTCTTTATCTGTCTTTGATGTGATGACAAAGGATTCAGGTCATTTGTTACAGGAACTCTGAATCGGTGCAAAATGGGACTCGCGCTTCAGTGTAAGAAATACTCACACTCTGAGATATACAGACATGCAAACAAATTGCACATTCTGTCAGCAAAATGCATTCACGTCTTGGTATTTTGCTGAATTGCTGACATTGTTGAAAATAATCTAGCTCCAGTTTGGGCAATGTGCCTTGAAAATCAGGCAGAAAATGTTAAACCTGTTAAAATACGTAGCTGTTAGGAGACATCACATCGCCCAAAAAATGTTGAGCACAAATTCAAGTGTGGATTCCTGCAGCTCATGCCAAAATGTGCAATTAGGGTTAGCTGCAGTGAATTATGTAAGATATAAGGTGAGTGGTGTTAGATAAACAGGGTTAAAACCATACAGTATCTAACAGGTTTCAGGCCAAGCATCATCACCAGATGATAAATGAACCAGCATGGAAATAATAGAGCAGAATTGCTTTTATATTACAGTTGCGAGCTAGTTGGTCCTAATATTGCAGGTTTAAAGATCTGACTGTATTTTATTACTTATTGATATCACCTCATTTGGCTTCTTAATTTGTCTGACTGGATTTTGCAGTGTTACACAGGATATGTGCAATTTTTAACAAGGCTTTTTTTTTTTTTTTTTTTTTTTTTAAGTAAAACCTATAACTCCATAAATGAAATGATGTAGTTGATAAGGGAAGGCTTATGTAACAACGGAAAGTAACAAAATAACAGTGAGGTTGATTACAGCAAACTGGTTAGCTTGACCTGCTAACGATGTTCTACAGGAAAGATATCTAAAACCAGGAATCCACTGTTAAAATCGCATTAATCACATTCGGAAAAGGGGTGATAATAACTTCAGGATTGGTTTACAAAAATACATCTTCCCTGCAGCAATCTATTGTAGCTCATATAAGAGCCGATAAAGACACAATCTAATCCATTTCTTACACTTCTGTTGAGAAAGGACATCACACGCCAATCTCTTAAGAAATTGACTCTTTATTACTCTTTATAAGTATATTTCTCGGTGTACCAGTATGCACACATCATGTGATTCTCATCTCGGAAGCCGTTAACGTAAAATCCTTCGAACTGACATCATGAGGCAGCCAGCCATCCACCTTCACTGCAGCTCAGGGAGAGAGACAGAGACAGAAAGCTGCTAATTATTAAGTTCATGAGGCGGATAAAGCTGCACGTAGACCTTAAATATCGATAAGTATGTGTTGCAGCAGGCCTCATTGGACTTGGGCTTATCTCAATTCAAGCAGATGGTGGCAGTTTGTTTTAAGTGTGCTTGATACAGACTCACAGAAAGCTATGGAAGGGCAGAGGGTCGATAGAGGAAACAAACACAGAACACAACAAACAACTGCTCAGTCTGAGCAGTGCTGATAGTGTATTTATGGTCATTTCCCTACCGAGCTTTATCTTACAGTATTTGTTTGTTCTTTTACAGCCAGTACAAAAGATTCACTGTAAATACATTTCTAAATAAAATCTGTGCATTTACTTTGATTTGCTGTTTACATGTGACACAAGCACAACGTCTTGGTATGAACACGATATGGAAATAAATGATCATAGTGAGAGTAACTCAAATGATGCTTCACCTGCTCATACCAAAATTTCCAAGACAGGGCAAGTTCCCTTTAATGAAATAGCATTAGCTTGCCAGAGGTGTAGGGAAAAGAACAATGAAAACATGAATTTTAAATCTCATCATTTAAACTGTGTTTTGTGCAAAGAAATCATTTTTTTGTGATTTTCTTCTTGACCAGAGAACAACAGTCCTGGATTTCCCATTGAACGAATTCAATAGAAGTTTATGGACCCTGGGGTGAAAATAGGGCCCGCAACACACCAGTTGAAAGTAGGACAGATTACCATGGGGAGCCTGATCTGGGCTGGATGGTTCCCTGCAGGTAGAAATTCTCATTAAGCCGCTGGCACTGCCAGCTGTGGCTATGAGAGTTTAAATAGACAATGACAGTCAGCAGGAGAATTTGCCTGTTGGCTGCCAGTCGTGGCCTAAATGTACTTTGTCACAATAAAGATGATTTATTTAAAGACCACACAGTGCAAGACGAGGGCAGCATTTTAAGCCATTGTGGAAATTAGACTTTCACTCTCCACCTTTTTGTTTCCAGTGGAGAGAGCTTAGCAGAGCTGTCAATGGCAGTTTTAATGGATGCTAATTCATCCACCAGAGCTCATCATAAATGCCTAGCTCTCTGCTTGTTGTGTAAGCAATGAATGGCATCCGATTACTGCAAAAGCAGCAGTGCATTAACCACTTCTGTTTTATGACTCAGAAAACCTGTGAGCTTCTTGCTACTTTGGAGTGGCAAACATACCATTCAGTTTTTCATTATTTGACAATGTGTTTTGGAAGGTTAACAAAAAAAGCCCTGGTCAGGAAAGGTTGAACTTTTACTATTTAAATTCCACATTCCTCAAGGCTTTCTTATTTGATGAAACAGCGTGTTATGACTAGGTGTGACACTACAAATAGAAATATAACTGTTGTTTTCAGATGGGTTGTAGGATTTTATCATTTGAACCATATACACAGTACACTGCAAGAGTTGCCTGTGATGGCTTTGGAAATTTCAGTGGAAAAAAAGCATTTAACGCTGCATCTATATCCACGATATAGATGGTGGTCATACCAATTTTGAGCTGCTTTTGTCTGTGTAACATGTTTACAGATGACGTGATTGCAGTGATACTGAATACTGCATGCTGTTAACTGCAGAATACACCATGTGGCCAAAATACTCCTTCTTTAGTATATAATAAGAATTTATGAATGTATATTATTAACAAGGGTTGTAAAATATATTAAGATTTCATTACAAGCTCTTTATTCAATGCTCAACAGCTCATTAAAATGGCACCATAGGTCTAGATTCAGATTTACGATGATTATAACACCAAATTACAATTACAGTAACATATTTCCACATTTGTGGTTTTGAAATGAGGAAACAGAAAAAAGGTTCTAGCTACATGGTTTGCATCGATTATAATATAAACTTACTTGGTTAGATCCAAAGGAAATATAAATGTTCAAATTAGTGGACAAATTGCAGGTCAAGCTGTCTCAAACCTATGAGGTTAAATTAGGTCAAACTGAGCTTGACATGAGAGCCAAAGCTCTAATAAATAATATAATAATGTGAAAAACATCCCTATAGTAGTAACATAATGTGCACTCTGCTGATGTTTCCCTCATATGAATAGATTTGCCTGCTTCACACTTTCTCTGGTCTATTGCACTCAAATCTGCTTCCATCCTTCAATCAATCTCCAGAGATGGATGATTAATGTATTTTCACAGTAAGAGTGTTGCAAAACATTTAAGATTCATTTTGCATTAAATTCAGCACTCCCCTAATTTAGATATTTAAGTCACAAATCATTAACATCACACCAAGGAGGCTCATCAGACCATGTTGGTGAGAAGAGACTTTGCCTCCACACTGCCATGATGTTTCAGGCTGAAGACAGAGACCCTACTTCAGACAGATGATCCAAGGAAATGCATTCACCATGAAATGAGGCAAAGCAGCCTTTTCTCTGATGCTTTTGCTTTGATTTGCAGCTATGAAAGCATCTCACCTCCCCTCCTTTTCTGCTCCTCATGGAAAGATGCCATTTCTCTCCCTCTGTGATTGCTCTGATGTTGAGTCACCCAGAGACTAATCCTGAGAATAATAAAGATTAAGCTTTTCTCCCAGTTTTTTTTTTTTTCAATGTGCTATAATTTCTCTAGCTCATAATCTTTTAGCCCTTCTCAATAAGGGGAGGCTGGATGCTTTGACCTACACTACCAGCCTCCATGAGAAAAGTAATCTTCCTGCAAGGCAAAAAAAGAGCGAATACAGATTAGAAAGTGGGAACTGTGGAATAATGCAAATAACGTAGCGGGAATTCAAAAGCGACACAAGCGCTACTCCCTGCTCGACTGACTGTTTGCTGTGAGCAAATGCGTAATGGATTAAACGGTGTGTTATCACGCAGCTAACTAGCTTAGTACCTGCAAAAGAAACAGCCACTTCCACAGCCCAGGAGCTCAATTTTTGGCAATTATGTGCTGAATGGAATCAGAATAATAGAGAAGAACTCCAGCCAACACATTAGCCCTTGTCCTAGAGCTGCGTCATTCTAAGTAAAAACAATCAGATTTTACATTTTTTACCATTTTGCCATCTTAACACTAAATGAATAAAGCTACGCTAAACATCCAAATTCACCGCAGGCTCTCCAGCATATTCTCCAAAGGATGCACACTAGACTCCTTCACCAGAGGTGCCAAGTGAAACACATACATCTGACTTCTGCCGACTGAGTGCACCTTTGGCTTTCCACATTCATACGATAATTTAATGTTACATTCAATGTTACATGACCAAATATATTTTTATATCATTAACTTTTTTACAACAGATTCTTTGTCCTGTAATTGTGAATGGTTACAATGGTTCCTATGCCAAAGTGCATTACATGACGAATGAAGAAATTTTGATTCCTGCTTAACCACCAAAATTGCTTGTCTGCCATTGATGTACTGTGTTATAGGAATGGGATAATGCACTCATAGATAGCACCTACTCACTTGAAAGAAAATGGCTTGGCTGGCGCATCAGCCAAAAACCTTTTTCTAGCTTTTAGGCTTTGCTTCTGTGTTGTGTGACCACCTGCACGGTGGTTCCATCCCCACATTGCCTACTTAGCCTCTTAACTAAAATTTTACTAAAGCCTTCACTTTTAAAGACATCCTGGATTAAAATAAAAAATGTTATTTTAAAAAAATCATTGCATAGAGTGAATATTTATCTTTTAAAAGGTGTTCTGTTTTTTTGGGGGGGCGGGGGGGTATTTTAATTTTTTTAATAATATTGGTCCCTCAGGTAAAAAATGTTTTTTGACTGAATATGGTGAGTGATCCACACCAATGCTCAGTATGTCATTCATTTTTTTAACACATCAGTGTTCACATCCTGTCTTTGTTATTGGGGGTTTGATCTTATCAAATGGTGGATTTCATGGTAGTTTTTCTGTTTTTCTTGGTGTCTTGGTGTTTAAATACTAAACCTTCTTATTTGAGGCTGTAACTGAGTTTCAGCTTATGGATTTTTAAAGTGATGACTATTCATAAAAACAAATCAAAGCTTGCTGGGTAACAAATTCCTAGCATGACTAGATGAAACTAATATACCCACAGCTTTAGTCCATCTTGTCAAATTGCTTTGACAGCAAGGCTTTTTGACACTTTCAGAAAACAGACAAGATGGCTAACTTGAGAGGTGTACTCCTGTCAGACTCATGCTGCTCTTGTCGCCTAATGTTGTACAAACTCTCACAGATGATGGCAGTTTCTAGTTTGTTCAGAGAAAAATGCAGTTAATTAAACGTCTCGCCCTGATGTGTTTTGTGAATATATGCGTAGGAGATTAATGAGATCAATTTCAGATTTGTGTAGGAGAGGGAATCAATGTCCCCAAAAGTCATCCTGACAGGCAGATTAAGCACATCAGCCTAGCAGAGGGGAAAAAACAGTCTCTCATCAGCGTGTGGTTGTCTCTCAATGTCTCTCTTTCACTTTCCCTCATTTCTCGCTACTCTGTCATTCGCTCTTGAGTCATTCGAATGCTATTCAATACACTTTACTGGCATCAGCGGTACATGAACAATCCTGGTTGAGCATTTAAATGAAAATGGAATTCATCAAAAACAAATTGAATCAGTAAACGTGTTACTTGTGCTTGTGTTTGTGTGTGTGTTTGTTTTCCAGGGAGATCTGTGATGCTCATAAAACATGCAGGATCAAATAAACACTAATAATTATAATCACACGTCTCATTTCAAATGCTAATTTAAATACTTACAAAGTGCTCTGGAGTGAGTGTAATCTCCCCCTATAAACAGAATAAACTGTACTAAAATAAGACAAGATTTAAAAAAATCTAATCAAAAATTTGTTTAAAGATTAAAATGTAATAATATGGTTTGATTAAGTTAGTATAATTAAGTAATATTTAGTGGCTATCAGCTCTTATTGTATTCCATTGTTGGATGTTTTTATCCATAAGTCACAACCTTTTTAATGATTATTAATCTTTGGTCTTCCCCTCAGCAGTTGGGAGATGCTGGACATTAACAGCTGCTCATAGCAACACTGAGCCACATGGAGCTGCTAGCATTGTTGTCAGAATTACATTTGAATATTTCCTTTCCATGTTCTATCATTTTGGGTTGATCTGATTTAAATCAAATGTTGGCAAGACTTTAAATGTTTTCTATATTCCCAACCAGAGCGAAAGAACCCAGAGGCATTTGTAGCTGTGGGCTACGCTAAAACAAGATGTATTGTGATGCGTAACACTGTCACTGCTCCGTTTGTATTTGTCTGTAGTTAACACTGGTTTGCTTGCATGTTAACAATCAAACATCTCTTGTGTCTGTATTTATTCATTTATTTCTTGGCCTCTTTGAATCTGAAGAGAGAGTTGTTTCTTTTCTCCCACCTCTGTTCTGTCTCTCTCCTAGCTCAGGCCACCAGAACCCTTTTGAATTTGAAACCAATGAAAAAAATAAAAACATGCTCATGCTCAAGGACTTTCAAATCTACCTCATCCCATCAGATAGAACATCAAATTATCAGGGGAGTTAGTCATCTATGTCTATGTTTCTGTATTACATGCTGAAACAGTCCTTCACATTACGTACATTTCGGTAAATTTATAGTTCAAATTCATAGTTAGTCATCTTCACATCATCATCAGTTACTGTCATAACTCTATTCTTGCATGCATTTATACTTTCTGCATATAAGACAATAATAATTCTCCCTCACCATATATATATATATATATATATATATATATATATATATATATATGTATATTTTAAAATATAATTTTTATTTAATTTCCTTTCCTTGCACAGTCAAATCTGTCACTATTTGTCACGTGCAAATGTACTTGAATCTTCAGGTTTCTACATGGGAGTATCCACCAATCAGACAGTTCTCCCTTCCTCCTTTGCTTTAATATTTTTTACTTGATTATTTTCTTCAAGATATTTCAAGCACAGTGAAAATTGAGTCTCAGTGGCAAAAACCGGAAAACTACTCAACTTTGGATTAAAATTTCTTCTTTGAAGTCAGCTGCTCATAATTCAGACATTCAACAGACATACACTCTCCTGTTTTCTCTGCACCATTGCCTTCAAGCTGTGCAGGTGCAACCCAGTTTAATTAGATATATTAATTCTCCTTTTCCAGGATTCATTCTTCATTTAAAATGAAGGGAATGACCTACAGAAATAAATTTGGTTAAATAAAAAAATCCACTCATTAAAAAACAATAAAACCATCAGTCCTTCTTGCTATAATATTGCTTGCTATTTCACTCCTATTGCTGAATATATAATTGATTCAGATCATTTATTTAAAAATCCTTTATTTGCATATATTTGTTTTAATTCTTTATTCTTCTTTATTCCAATTTGACCTTTTAAAAGTAACCTCAGGATGTTTACCATACCGACAGACCATACTTATATGAGACTGAAGGAATTTTAATGTGAGCAGTCCAATGTTTACTTTAGGTCTAGACAAAGGTCAGTACCATGGTGCTCTTTAAAGCGTGAGCATTCTAAAAACATTTAGGGCAACCAAAATTAGGTGCAATGAGATGAGAGGTTGTGCGGAAGGAGATTTCAAAGCAAAATGTGACTGTAAATTGCCGTGGGATTCAAAAAAGAAAGGCGCATCAGCAGTGAAATTATGTATGCAAGGAGAGTAGCAAAAAACAAATATGTGCAGTATGTACCAGCTACCACTCTCCTTAAATGTGTAAAAGGTAAACTCCATTTTCTCTTCATCTTGACTGACCCATCCACAGGATTTCAGGAAGGATCAAAGCACACAATTACACTCACACTAGTGCTGTGTTTAAAGGCCAGAGGTATTTGTCAAGATAAACTATGGACTTGTAAAGCAGGAAAAGGCCATACACCTCACACAAAGCCTCTCATCATTTATGCCCTGCTATTACCAAAGACATTAAAGCTTTACTGAGTGAATGATTCACTTCTGGAGCAGCTCTTGATTTCATAGGCTAAACGCTCTGTTAATCTTCGTCTCAGTATAAGGTTGTGTAGCTTTTGTGGCTCTGCACAAATCCACAAATTTGGATTTCAGATAGAGAAGAATATGGAGGATTCGGATAAACAGTAGTCGGGCTGATGTGTTTATGTGAATGTGATCTTCCCCGCTTTAGGTGCACTGTCCCAGAGCCAAGTCCACCCACTCCTGGGTTCCCTGCCTCTGCCGGGTAGGTCCCTCCAGCCGCAGACTCATGCCCAGCTGGAGCACTTCCTGCCGCTCAGAGTCAACACCTCCTCGCCACTCAGCCTGTTTCCCAATTTCAATGCGGTGAGATACCACACCATATTTCTCATGCGCACTCATCATGCAGGAGGCCCAACAGAGCCTGAATCATTTTTGACCATCTGTAATCTGTCCATCTATCGCCACAACTTTCAGCAGGATGGCATGTTTTAGAAAGTCAGCAAGAAGCTATGATCATGTACTTTGAATTAAAAAATGGAAGCAGCAGGTCAGCCTCTTGTGATACTTGCAATCCCAGTGGTTAGTATTTGTTTGCAAAAGTGAATTTCAAGAATTTTATTTAATGTTTTATGGTTTTGTTTATTTAAATCAAACGCCATAAAGGAAATCTGTGAAGCTGAAAAATGGAATTGTTTTGCATGTGTTATTCAAACAACTTTATTTGTAGTCATCTTATATGGAACTATGGCACTGGCAGAGCCTCAGTGTAACTTGGCTCTGATTGGTGGTAAACATATGATGGAGACATCCCATATGTAACACTTCTCTCACACACATACACATGCTGTACATGTTTGGTCTGGCTCTGAGTGGTGCAGCAGCAGCAGACGTTTACATTCATCTACATTTAGCTTTAACCCTTAATGAGGGAAATCAGAGGCAAGGTGCTAAATGTATCAGGGATGTGGGTGGATGGGAAAAGATTGCCGTCCAACACCCAAAGCTAAAATTATGACTCAACTAACACTACTGCGCTATAGGGATTAAATATACGAATAGAATTGCTATTTCAAATGTGTGAACTTCACTTTTTTTTAATAAATTATTTTGAAGAAATATTGTGTCCTTTCAGCAAAGCCATTAATCTTTCACATCAAGCTGCGCAATAATCCATTAAATCACTAGAGGAAAATCTCAAACCATATTTAATGAAACAGTTATTTCTCACTGATCTGAATGATGGCGTTACGTGTTAATAAATAAAATTACATGGACTTCATTCATATAATTCATATTCCCGTCTGCATGCTAGAATAAAATGTCAAACAAGGGATGTGAGTGACAGTTACAGGAAGTAATTTTAATTTTTCATTTTTTTTTTTTCAGTTTGAAAGTTAAAGAAGGGTCTTCAGCACAACGAGATTTTAATTCAGTCCTTTGTTACTGATACAGTAAATATTTGTTAGTAGGGGTGGGAATATTTTACTGTCTCATGATTCGATTCCGATTTTTGGGGCTACGATTTGATTCAAAATCGATTTTCGATTCAAAACTATTTGATTCATAATGATTTCTGCTTCAATCTATAGGTGTGCAAAGGATCCTCATGATCTACTCCAGTCTGCTTTGCAAGACACAATGACAAATGGAGACATTAAAATGTCTTTTGATACATTTATTAAGTTTTAAACATTTATCCATGCTTAGATGGAATTGTTGCAATTGTTGCATAAAAGCAATATCACATATTGCTTGAGTAAAAAAAATAAAAGTGTCTCTTTATTAAAAAAAAAAAAAAAAAAATTGTGCAGTCTCATACGGAATTTGGGAAAAAATAAAACTGATTTTATAGGACTTTTTATAAAAACCAAAATGAGTCCAAATCTTTGCCTTCAACGAGGACGGGGCCAGTTGAATCTCTCTTTCCTCCATTATTGTAGTTTCCTCCTTGTTTTGGTGCTTACTGTGCATGTTCCAGAAACGGCACCGTGGTGACGTCAGGACGGCCTGCGGATTTGTTTTATTTTTTTAAAATCGATTTTGGGACATTTTAAATCGATTCTGAATCGTAGTAAATGAGAATCGCAATTCTTATATGAATAGATTTTTTTGGCACACCCCTATTTGTTAGTGTCACACACAAACTTTCTTTCAGTGTTCAATTGTGGAATGAATCTAAAAATTCTGCACTGAAATCAGTCCCTGGCCTTTGTTGAAAATAATCTCACAAACATTTCACCACTGAGCATATTTTTGAAAAAATGGCACTCGCATTGTGTTAGGTGCTCAAAACTGTCTATATGTTTAAATTACGAATGTAGCAGGTTAGTAAAACCAATGCTTTAGTGGAGAAATGGGATGACATAAAACAAAGATCCCACAGCCCATAAATCAATATAGCATGTGCGTTATTTATGATTTTTATTTTTTATTTTTTCTGTCGTTCATTGTTCCTGATTTACTGAAATAACATGTTTGCTCTTCTCTGTGAAACCACAAAATATCACAGAACTTTATTCTGTTATACTAGATGATGAACTAGAAGAAGCCTAAAGGAAAATGTAAAGGACCAACGTCTCCCTGTATTTTGTTTATGTGTGTTTCTCCTCATAGATGGATCCCGTGCAGAAGGCTGTGATCAACCACACCTTCGGGGTGTCCCCACCCAAGAAGAAACCCATCATCTCCTGCAACATCTGTCACCTCCGCTTCAACTCCACTGTAAGTCGGATGCTTAATCAATCCTTTGATACCACAGAAGAGAACTTTTTGGTTTCTTTCAGCTTTCATCAGATGAAATCTCAACTCCAGGCTTGGATTTTGGTTTTGGTGGAAGACCAAACTCATGAATTAAGTCAACCGGTAAGACAATCAATATTATCTCACCAGGTATTAAACCAACTTGACCAGATTTTCTTTTGATCATTCCTGCAGTAAGGCTCCTATTTATTTGGACCACATTCAATACATCTATATTCTGGTCTAAAACCAACCTGGAAAAGACTGTTCCTCTTATCAGTCCATTCGATCACCACACTAATATTGCTTCCATTTTCTCATTGACCACTGGATTCCTAAAAGAAAACCAGTAAGCTAATTCTTTGGGGGGTTTTTCTTATCACACCCCTCTCTTCGTATTAATTTGCTTCCCATTCCTGTGGAGTTTGTTTATGTGTATTTGCATTTATATTGTCAGGAGGAATCTCACAGAATGACAATGACTCTTAAACTTGAAGGAGGAGAGATACTATAACAAGACCAGTATCCTTCACTTACCTCCTCATCTGTCTCTTTCTCTTTCTCTGCCCTTTACTTTTGGACGTACAGTGATCATGTCAGGACTCTGCTTTATAGCTAACAGGCTATCTCCTCCTCCCCCCTGTGGTGCCTACAGCTGTGCTGAGAGAGCTGGTTGATCCAGGAGGTGGATGCCGGGTTTCAGGCAGGTACCAGGTCCTAACAGGGGGCAGCACCGAGCGACTGGAATTTGCACCCCATCAAGAAAGCTGATTAAAGGAATAGTTCAGAATGCTTGAAGTCTATTTGTATTTTATACCTGCCACTTTTGCAGTTCATAGGAAAGGTGGGTTTCACTGTAGACATCCACCTTCATTTATCATATTGGATATGCAGCTTCAGCTAAATCCCTAATCACTAACTGCCTCCACTTAGCAGCAAAGTCAGTTTGTATCATATGAACATAGAGGAGATTCTAGCATATTAAGAGGTAGATATGTTTCTCAGAAGTTGGTTGAAACAAGTAAATGCTTAAAAGGGAAAGTGACTCTTTGACTTCACTTTGTTTATGTGGCCAAAGACTGGGCTCAAAATAAATACTATTAGCTTCACATCTAAAGTGTGTTGCCAACAAATGGATGTTTAATAGGAATAGAACTTAATGTTATTATATGTCAGTGTTTTTGATTGTTTTGATTTACAGCCACTTTCACTGCCTCCCTTCACTAATATTAACGATGGTATACTGTAAGTATTATATGCTGTAAGTACATATGTTTGATTAAGAATTTGGGTCCAATAAAAGCTTTAACTGTTTTTTCAGTATATAGACACAATTTAATAACTGCAGTATTAAAGGTGTGTCTTAAAAAAAGAATAGACTAGAAAAATTCAAAATTATTCCTTTAAGGCTGTAAACTCACTGAAAAAGCATTTTGATCTCCAAATTTTGTTGACCTTTTGAGAAGGACGGTGACTGTTCACTGCTTATGAGGAGTTTGGCCTTCATAAAGCATTAAGCTACTTGAGTTGAGGTTAACAGAGGACGGTCTCCTTCATGTGTCTGTAACTTAGGATCTTTGTTTTCTCTCCTGGGATACTTATTCCAGATTTTGTTGTTGTTTGTTTATTTTAAACTTTTTTTAGGTTGCTATGGTAGAACATAGTAAACTCAGACTAGGCTGGCATGCCGGACTATTTGGTAGCATGCAGATGAGAAAAGCTTGATCCCTCAGAGTCAGTCCAAAATCACGCTGAATGGCTAGTGTGCACTGACATTCAACGTAGCCAAAGGGGTCGTACACCCTTTTGCTCAGCTATTTATGCCCCACCGCACACTTTGACCCACAGTGGTGCCCGTTCTGTTTATGTAGCAGGCCAAGCTCTATGCAAAGTGTTGATGTGAAGCCTTTTTCTCCCTCCACTGTGTGCACAGTCACTAAAAGATCACCTACACACTATGAGTCTGAATGTACGTTAGCTAAGGCTGTACAGTGTGTGTCTAAAAACTGGAATGGATAATTTGAGCAGTGACAAATTATCTAACAGCCTTGTGTGAGGCCAGACACTTGAAGTCTTGTTGCACTGTTCCACACTCAGACTCTTTTTTGATTTAGGAAGTGCGTTTGTGTCTTTTAATATGCAGAAAGGCACTCTTGTTGCAGAAGTGTGTGCTCTAAAAGAATAAGGCTAGTTATGCTTCTATACTTTCCTTCTTTTTAACCAATCCCATGAAAAGAACAAGACCAAAGTGAACCTCAAGTCCACAGCACATTTAAGACATAGATATTTAAGAATGTATCACCAATTCAATTTCATTTTTAAAAGGGCTAGATAATCTCCCATTTTTTATTTTAAAAAGGAGTCAACATGTCATTGGTCACAGTCTATTGTTCCTGTGGTGGATTTACACACATTAAACGGATACATACTGGTTTTGGTCTCTTTTGAGGATTTGTTTAAAGTAAGAAAAATACAGAACATCACCAACCTTATATCCTTTATAACTTCTGCTTCATCTCTACACTTTCTGTTGTGAATAGTTTGCTGAAGCTCGACTAAACATTTCACCTTTAGAGAGTAGGTCATGGGCCTTTTTCAGAGGTGACTGTGCATGTCAAAGTAGTAAACTTACAGGTGTAAAGAATAGAAATGATGACTTAACTACATCCATGTCATTAGAAGCCTGAACACAACAGAGCTATGGTTAGTGTTACAACCAACACCTCTGATTTTCTTAATATGGTAGTTGTCCTAGCTGTTTGTCCATTATAAAAGCAAATGATCATGTTTAATGAACTTTGAACCAAGAGTAGTAGTAGCAGTGATGATAGAAATAATAGTAATGATAATACCCTCTTATTATCAAACATTAAAATATATGAACCATATAATGTGTATTTGTATTGTAGAAAATGAGATACAAAGCAATCTAAATGATTTATCACAGCAAAGCTAAGACGTTCCTACAAAATTGATTTGATGTGTTTTATGGAAATAGAAATGTGTGTATGGATTTTCAGATAACTGTGTTTTGCTTCAGCTGTTGCTGTTACTGTTGGTGCACTCCTCTTTGCTGGAAGCTGATCTTTCTCTGTAGAGCACGTCTTGCTTTATCTACAGCCACTCAGAGCCTTTTTTTGGATTCAAATCTGCATGCATCTGTTGTCACACTGCCACAAATGTGTTTTCTCTTGCTGTTGAAAGGCACAGAGGTCATTTTGTGTTGCTGCAGAATGGACATGGGCCATTTTGTGTCAGAGCAATTCAGTGGAAAGATGATCCAGTGAGCTCAGAGGATGGCCATGAGATGCCATGAGTCCAACTGATGCTCATTTGTGCACAGCCATGACGACAATAGCGACGATCAAAATGGTGACTTCCTCCGAGTCAAATGCTCAATCCCATATTTTTCCTCCCCATCTCCATAGAAGCATGTGAAGCCAGAGAGATGGAACAGATGGAAAGATTACACTTTACTGATTTCATGCTGTCCATTTAATCACTTTAATTTAATCGTGATTCAGTGCATATAGTCTACATTGACTTTCTCCTCTGCTTGTTCTACTTGCTTGTACGTGTGTGTGTGTGTCTGTCTGTTGGGGCGTGTCTGCGTGTGTGTGTGTTTGTGTGTGTGTTTGTGTGTGTGCGCGCGCGCGTGAATGTTACGGCCAGACCCAGGCAGAGGCCCACTACAAAGGTCACAAACACGCTCGCAAGCTAAAGGCCTTGGAGACCCAGAGGAGCAGACAGAAGAAGGGACACAGTCCATCTAAAATGGGAAAAGACAGAGAGAGAGAGAGGGGGATTGTGGGAGGAGGAACAGGGCCAACAGACTCACATTTGAATGACAAAAAAGGTAGAAATCTTTCTTTTTTTTAAAAGCACCATCCTCTGAGTAATTAGTGGTAATTGGAAAGACATAAGCACTAAGGCTTTAGTTGCTGTCAGTCAGCTGGCTAATTACCAGCTATTAACTGTACTGTTCTCTTTGGATCTTTCAGATAGGTAATTACTCCCATCAAGCAAAATGTGAAGCCTTAAAGCGTTTAAAAAGAGCATTCTGACATCTGATGTCTTAAACTTGTCGAAGGAGGTTCATTGGGTTCCTTGTAGGACATCAGTAGCTCACCACAACACAGAAGTACACAAATCTAATCAATGACTTTCCACCATTAGGGGTGATATTTGATTTTTAAATATGGGTATACCTAGAATTAATCTTCAACAAAGTGATATTTTTAAATGGCTTTTTCTGTCTGGCTGAATCTCATGTATTGAATTCATGATGTGAAGCAGCAAATCTTAACATGTGATTAAAACCATTAATGAATCAGCAAAACTGATGCTAATTCATATTGTTTTTGTCAGTAAATCAATATCCTTTTCAGCTCTAAAGATGAGCCATGTGTAGAACAAATTCTACAAGTTACTTTGGTGATTCAGTGTGCAACTCAGACATAAGGAGAGGTGCGACAAAATGCACTCCAGACTGATGAGGTGTGTCAGGACATGGTCCTCATTAAACTAGGCATAGGATCCATACCAAAGTTTAAATGTCCAAATGAAATATTATACCATGGCTTTAAGAGCTTAAAATGCTGCAACGCAGCATAAGAAAACACATACAAAATATATAAAACAGCCACATACTGAAAACTTAATCATTTTGAAAACACATGTCCAGCAAATGCTCACAGTACAACCAAATACACCAATGGAAGTGTTTCCTACTGACCCCCCCCCCCCCCCCCCCAAAAAAAAGGGGGGGGGGGGTTATTGTGACCACACCTTGAAAACACAGTCCTAACAGCAGCCTGGGGATGAGTTTAACCTGCAAAGGCTACATACTTAAGGTTTAGCCAGACTCACTATACAAGAACCTATCAAGTTTCTCATCAGCAAATCTAAAGTGTTTTTTTGATGGTTCCACACAAATAACCTTCTGAAACGCTCCAGGAATGTTCACTAAAGGCTATTTTTGTGTAATCTTGCCAAAAATTGAATGCTGCTGCCTGAATCAGGCTGTTCAATGCTTGTTACTTTAAAAAAATCACACTGCATTGACCAAGTGTGTATTGATAAACCTGTCAGGTTCATCAATGTTTAGTATCCCCTGGAAACACTTTTATTGTGTAGTGGGTATTTGCAGTACATTTCTGTTGTGCATTTATGCGTTCGGTTCTGTGTATTGATAAAGATGCTTGCACTGTGTTGAGCTGTCAGGGCCACCATAAGAAACTGAGTATGCTACACACACAACAAGAATATAAGTTCCGATCAACTTGAACATTACTTTGGTGAGCCTCCTATTATTTCCAGATTCAACCATGAGGGGCCAATGCAAATATCCATGTTGGGTTATTAAAGTTTTAAGTATACAAAGGGATCAGACAATGAGGTTGATGTCTTAAACACTTTGCTGTATATTGGTCATTATGACCCTGGACTATGTTCGCTGAAGCTTTTTTTATAAATAAAACACAGTATGTGGTTGATCCAAAATATTCACAGAACTGAAGGGATGCTCAGGTCTCCAGTTCTGTGAAGAAATTCGATGCAAGTTGATTTTCATGTCAACATTCTTTGTGGTTGGAATTAAAAAGGAATAAGGATATTTTGGGTGAATAACGGGAAATGGTGACCTTGACTTTGCAGAATCTGACACCTGATGCATCCTCAGCATTAAAGCCACAATGTGGTCGTACCCACGACCAGCAGGGACTGAACATTATATGGTCCCTCCCTCTCCCCTGAGCTCTGATATTCTAGGAATTTGTTGCTGAGCCAGCACCACGCACTCAGTAGTTTAATAATAATCTTCCTAGTCCGAGGGCCACCCATTATTTATATTGCACTTTAACCTTTTCGTCTGTGCAAAGTGCACTGTAATTATCTGCACCAAATCAAAATGTGTGCTACGATATGCCCTCATTGACCTGGTTCACATTGGCTAACTCTGTTGCTGTAATTGTGTGAAAAAGCACTGGCTAGAGTCTATTAAACCCACCATGTAACTTAATTGTCTGCATAAACTGTACTTGAGCTTGTTTAAATCCAAAAATTCCAGGACAAGTGTCTTTTACGGAGGCCACAGCCCAGGATCCTTTCCATATTGTTCATGTTAGCCTTCATGGTTCCTCAGCCTCCCTCCCTTCCAAAGAGCTGCTTTGAAACTTTTATGACTTGTCTCTTTCACTTTTTTTCAGTCATTTGTCACTCGGCTTCTCATTCAGCCTGACTAAAAATTTCACCATCTTCCTTTTCTATACTCTCTATCTCTTCTATCAATTTCCTTCTAACCACATAATGATAAGCTTGTTGCTTTCAGCAGTTGCCATGGTTGTTGATTGATTATGACAGAGGGAGATTCAGCTGAGGGAGCAAACAAATGACACAGAGAGAGGGACACAGGAATAAAGATTGAAATGGCAGAAAAGAGGGAAAATATGTGAAAATTAAAGAGAGGTGATAGAGCAGAAAATAAAAATAAGTACATGCGGAAGATGCTACGTTTCATAACAAGGTTATCTGAAAGAAAGGATAAAGAAAAATGACAGGTTGGTCACACAAAACAACTGCCGAGAGCAGAAAGGAAATAGAGGTCACGCCTCTCTTCTTGCATTAATTTAAAAAGTATTCGGACCTTGTTTGTGTAGAATTCATGAGTTGCCACGATATAAAACTGCTTTTAGATTTATTTTTAGACCATCTCTACTGGCAAGTTTAGGTCACTCAGACCAGTGTAATAAGTAGCAGCCCCCAGTCAGAAAATCACAAAATTTGTTACTTTGTTCATCACAATGCTAAAAAAAAAGCACAAATGCTGTTAGATTAAAGCTAAACGTGGATTTGGAAATAAATGCATTAATTAGTACATGTAAATATGTAAAATATTTATTTCCTGTCTTGAGAGAGCATACAAAGAGAACTTGACATCAACACTTGATTCAGCACTAAATAAATAAAAAATGACTTGACTGTCCAAGGCAAAGATAACTAGCTCTTGGCTTCTGGACCTATATTTAATGAGTAGATGTGAGTAGTGTCAGTCTTTTAATTTTCATCAAAATGGTTCTTTAAATTATGTTTGTGCGGAATATCCAAATGGCCAATGCTTTTGTCTCCAAGTTTCTGCTCCGAGAACACAGGTATTCATTCCCAAAAATAGTATAATTTTACATTTAGAAATGTTTACCCTGATTTGGATGTACAGCATTGTAATATCACATTAATAGGTTGTTTATCTCGCCTTTCTCAGGCCTAGGCACCTCATCTCAACCTGCACAGCTACAAGCTGTACCAGCAGCCAATTCTTCCTTGCAGCCTTCATCCACGGACTCCTACTCACTCCACTCCCCTCAGCTGTCCCCACAAGTTTCCCCTAGAGCTCAGCTTCCTTGTCTGGCCCCAGGGAACCCACCTGTGGAAGGCTGCAGCCCAGCCACCAGCTCAGCCCCATGCTCTGAACTCCAGGGAAGCTCCATGGGAGGTGAGGAAGAGGTGCCGAAGGTTGACGAGGCTAAGGCAACCAAGAGTAACAAAAAAGATCATCTACACTGTCCTACATGCAAAGTGACAGTTAATTCCAGCTCCCAGTTGGAGGCTCATTGTAGTGGTATGTACTATATGACACTATATAACTTCAGTTTACATTTCTGAGGTATCTTGCTATTTGATTGTTGTTGGGAAAATGTTAGAGCAATTTTTTGTGACTAACAAAATGTCAATCTGACATTGTTCCCTATTTTCTGATTGGCTTAATCAGGCTCTAAGCACAAACAGATGCTGGACGGTCAAAACAACAGCCACTCACCACGCAGGGTCAAGATGACATCATTACCCAGACCTGCCTGCCGAATTAAGCAGCGAATGGGCAGCAAACCCAGAGCGGTTGTTGGTGTTTCCAGCCAGCCCTTTCACTGTGAACTGTGCCAGGTGTCCGTCAACTCGGAGACACAGCTGAAGCAGGTGTGTATGGTGATACGAATATTAGAAATGTGACTTTTCTAATATGTAAACCCCTAATTACAGACTGCTGAAACCAAAAACACACAAAGCCTAACCTTTATATTTTACAATTTAAAAACTATTTACTTTGTTAGCTGTGTCCTGCCTGAGTATCCCTGTCCCCTCTTAGCACATGAACAGCAGGAGACACAAAGAGCGTTTGGCTGGGAAGCCTGTCAAGACAAAGTTCACCCCCTATAATAAAATACAGCCCAGTGCCGTCTTAGCGGTAAGAATTTGTCACTTACATGTACACACACACACACACACACACACACACACACACACACACACAAACATTTGATTCCTTTTGTTTTTGTACACAATGTACTTAGAACACGACAGTATGACCCACATACAGTATTCAGTAGATACAAATGAAGGCTGTGTCTGAAACCTGCCGACACACTTGCAAGTATGATAGTTGGTGAGTGGTTGATGCAAATAATAGGTATGTACCTTTATTTCCTATTTTAATTCAAGTGCTTCATTTTAAGTCAGGATACTACAAAATGAAGTTTATCTCCAACAGTCTGCTACCCTCATCTTTTCTATTCAAAAGAGGAGTAATGGAGCAGTGGGTGTATATTGAAATGCTGCCATTTTCAGTTTTCAGTGTGTCTGTAGAATTTAAATTAGATCTAATTTGTGTCTCAGACTAAACTGGCCCTACAGAAGCAGCTGTCTAAAGGCCTGCCAGCAGGTTTTCTGACCAGCCCCCTCAATCCAGCTGCCTTGTGTACCATGGCACCTGGACCCTTGGCACTAAGGCTGCCACCAGGTCCCACAGCCATCATCCAGGGTCCACTGATCAGCCCTACACTCTTCAGGCCTGCACCAGGACCCCTGAGGGCCACACATGCACCCATTATCTTCTCTCCTTACTAAAAATGAGCCAAACTAAGCTGAAGGACCTACAGTATAGTGGATTTAACCTACCCAAAGCTGGACAAAGCAGGGGACCCACTGAGTGACAACAGGACACTATGCAGTGACAACAAAGGCAACATATCAGCATGTCAAGTTTGGCAGGTTCAAAACATGAGAGCAGTATGGACAATCTCCTGGTGTGGACTAAGAAATCAGCACTGTCTGGCCAGTGTTTCACTCCCTTAAAAATCAAAGGACCATCACTCAGCTGTTTCCCCTCAACAAGCTGGTGAGTGCATGTTCCCCGGGGTCAGGACCCCTCTGGAAGCCATAATGAAAAGCATCTTTAGTTTCACTTATAAGACTATAATAGACAAATACACTGGGGTGCATAAATGTTACCAAGGGTTTGTTGCCAAAATTCTGGCTTTGGAGAGCTTTCTAGTTGTACTCTGGAAGAACAAGTAAAATAGCTCATTGCTGTATTTGTTTTCATAACCAAATGTGAATAAGAAAAATCCAGATTGTGTTACTCTCTAATAAAACTGGCTGCTTCCATACAACTCCCTCCACCTGTGAAAAGACAATTGAGATCCATAACTTTGGATTGCTGACAATGTTGCAACTGAAGAAATGTATGTCTCTGCAGCCAGTGTCTGATGTGGATGGCTTTTCCTTATAATTTCAGATTAAGATAGATTTATTTTTTACCCCCTTCCTCTCCGTGTTATGAGGTGACAATCAACCACCGCCATGATAGTGATGCCAAGAATAATTGCTGTATGCAGACATGCTACATGTAATGCATACGATCACACAAATTAATTTCAAGCTATAAAGTTTAACATGAGCCATTGTAACATCTTCAGGTGATGGCTAGATAAATAAGTTAAGATTTTACACCAGCTTAATGCTGTATGTGCAATATGAAGAGACAGGCTGATGTTTGCTGTTGTCCAACCTTTTAAAGCTGTAACCACATTTTTAATGTGTCTTTGACATTATTAAACATGTTTTTTTAATAGTTGTATAAAAAATTATTTCTTTTCAGAAATCCTTCTCCCACCTGATTGTGCTGAATCATCCTAAGCAATATGTATTTTTGAAGTGTCACCTGGTAAAATGAATGATTAGTGTAATTGTGCATAAATTGCAATAATGTATATTATTATGTGCTAAATATGTCAATACTGTATTCTATATGAGCTTATAAATAGTACTGTTTTTTTACACATTTGTAGTTGTCTTTTCTTTATATGGCTACATCAGGATATTTACAGTTCACTACAGATCTTTAAATTCAGGCACACTCGGTAATAACCCAAATCATTAGTATGAACCTGTTCTTATTTCTGATTACTTAATCAAACCTAATACTTTTACACAGTGGTCCCCAACCACCGGTCCACGGACCAGTCATTTTGTTCCGGGCCACACAAAAACACTGAATAAAAAAAAAAAAAAATTGATTTTCAGATTCTGAAATATAATTTATTTGGAAAAAATGACACGTAAAATGTTACATAAAAAATTAAGCCCACAAGCTAGCAAAAAAAAAAAAAAAAAAAAGTAAAAAACAAACGTCTTTGGAGAGCTTTGGAAAAGGGAGAAGGTGGAGGGGAATGAGGACACAGAAAACAAAGAAGAGCCAACGACTTCCAAGAAAAAAGAAAGCTGCATTTAAAAGACAAAATCAGGAGTGCTACTTAAAATAGGGATTTATCGCTACAGGTGGTTCTGCTGCACAGAGCCCGCTCCGCATCATAAAAGGGGGACAAGCTAACTAACGAGGAAATGAAGCCTTCAAAAATTGCTTCAGCACATGGAGATAAACGCTTCATCAGCGCTTTGGTCACACTTCATACACTCAGCTTAAAGGTGAGTTGTACTGTTATACACTTTGTTCTTATTTGTGTCTGTGCCGGTCCGTGAAAACATTGATTTACATGAAACCGGTCAGGGCACCGCTGCTTAACATACTCTGCTTCCCTCTAGTGGTAACAATAACTCAAAGTGGAAGACCAAGAAGTTTAATATAATTCACTTTAATATATTTATAACAGTTTAACAAATAACTGTTTATGAATAATACCACATAATAACGTGAAAGTCTTTAATGCAATCTAAATATCCTTATAATGGACTCATGGATAAGGAATAATAGAAAATGTATTTTTTGTTGTTTTTTGTTTTTAGGAGGCATTCCTGGACAGTTAACTATTTGGTTAGATAAAAACTACTAAATACTAAGATTAAATTCAGCTGAACGACGATTCTTGAATCTAACTGGATTCCTGACACGATGATGCTTCCACCTTCTTCTTCACTGCAGCTGAGAATACCATGAAAAGACTTTATGATAATAGTGAAAATAAAAACCACTAATATCTATCATTTGAAAAATGGTCCACATACTGTTAAATGGTTAAATTTTCATGGTTATACCTGAAGATTTCTGTCGGACTGGCCTCAACACAAACCTAATAATAATTTATCAATCATTGATTTCATGACTGAATGAATGTATCAGAATTCCGCTACTGAAAATAGAGTCTATTTCCCCCTCCAGTCCGTTCTTATTGTTTGGATGGACAGGTAATGCGGGAGGATCCGTGCTGCATTGTGGGAGATGTAGTTTGCAGGTTTACCCGCCTTCTCTGCAGCTTCGCTCAAGGATGCTCATCCTGCTTGCGGAAGTGACGTCACTCTGCGTTCATCCTTTCCAGAAAAAAATGGCCGCTGTTGACATCGACGTGCCGGTGGAAACAGAGCCCCAAATCCACAACCAGCAGGACCTGGAACGGTAAACACGGAGCCGTCTGTTGTGATTGATTGTTCGGCGATTGTGAAGCGAAAATAAAACCGACTGAATTGAGCCGTCGGCCCCCTGACAGGGCTCGGAAACCGGTCCACGGTCAGTCCGGAGACCGGCTAACAGGGCTAGCTCACAGGGAGTAAGGCAGCGGCAGCGTGTTTCACCTCCGCTGTATCTTTGTTGTATCGATTTCTATAAATGGCGGCCGTCGTTGGCATCATGCTCGATAGTTTAAATTATTCTGCAAGTAGTGAACTTTAAAAAATGCACCGACTGACCGGCTGCTGGATTGAGTTTCTCTTGATAAATGAGCCGTATTGTCCCGACACATGCTCCGCTGTTGTATTTTAAACCTGTTTAAGGTGACCGCTGACCTATGGAGCCGATTTCACTGACACATTTAAAACCCCAACACTGGAAACAGCATCATCTGAGTTTCTTATTATGCTCTTACCTGTGAGTGACAGATCCGGGTAGCTAGAGCTGAATTAGCCTTTACCCTCAACTCATAATAAAGTCAGAACTTGCGTCTCATCATTGAAGTTGATCAGTTATTTAAAAATAAAAATTCTCAATGAGGCATCGTGGTGTTTGATAGCTACAGCAAAGCTATCAGTTTTAGATAGCTAATACTAATGAATCAGCTCATTAGGCAGGTCACAGGAAGCACACTTCCTTTTTCAATCCAACGTTGAAGTAAAACATTTCTCCCGAAGAAAAAAATATATAACTCACAAGTATATAGTAGACTTGTACATTTGCAGCATATACAAACAATACTAGAATGAGGGTGTTGTCCATGTATGATTTATCATGGTGCAGGTATGAGGGTTGAATACTGTCAGTGTTACAGTTGAAAGTAGCTGGAATTTTGTAATAATTGAAGTACACAGTTAAACGGAAGTATATCATAGCTTTAAGATTTTAGAGCTCCAAAAGTTATTTATTATACCTTTAGGTAGTAACAAATAATTGTGTTCTCTTATCCACATTATAAATGTCATTCAAGTTTACAGCATAATCTGGAAAAATGAGTTGTAAAACATGGAGTTGAATCAATGAAACTATAATAGAGGTTTGGGTCAGATATATTGTGACCTATAAAACTGCTTTTACATTCCCAGTTCACATCTACTGATCAAAAACTTCCAAACATTAAGCAGGAAAGGGTTTGGAAGAACTTTGAACAAAATTCTCTGGACCGATCAATGTCTGAGTACAGCTACCATGACTCAAAGGCTACATTTGTACTTGTACATATTTGTACACTGCTGTAAAACTGCTATTGTCAGCAGTTGCCTTGTCACAGGTGTTGTGTATTGGTATAAATGTTTTAATGGTTTTGTCTTATTTGGTTTTTCCGTTGGTTGTGGTTTTGAACATAATGACACATGCCTTTCAAAGAGTCCTAAGTGCTGAGTCTTACCTGGGCAAGTGTTTTCAAACATCATGATGTTATAGCAGTGGAATCAAAACGCCTACACATCAGTTATTGGTGTGGCTTCACCATAAAGATTAGCACAACAACAGAACCTTCCTTATATGAATAAGGGTTGAGCTACCCTTTAACACTTGGCTTGTCCAACAGGACTGCAGCAGGAGAATCTCACTGCTATGTTTAGTATCAGAACGGTCAGGACTATGTGTACCCTCCTCTCCTGACCCAGTTCCAGGTGTGAAACACCACAGTTGTGTCCTCTCTGACATACCCATTCACTGTCCCATCTGTAAGAAATTGAATCACAGATTGAAACAACTAATTGAATGGGGTCTTGCTGAATAGTTTGTTTGATAAGCTATCAGTTTGTTTTATCTTTGCACAATACCCACTCCACCTTGACATTAGTTTCATTTTTTCCTCTTTCCAGTCAAGCTGAAGGCTTCAAAGAGCAAGGAAATGCACTGTACAGCAAGAAAGATTACTCTGAGGCTTTCAACTATTATACTAAGGCCATCGGTGAGATTACCACTTTTTCTTTTTCTTTTTTGGGGGCGGGTTGGGTTGTTGTACACAGCACATAGCACTGCATTTAGAAAAGTTAATTATCAGCGATTACTGTTCATCTCTCAGTAAATCAGATTTTTAAAAAAAGATGAAATTGTTACTTACAGATGAGTCATTATTCACATCCCGAAGCATTTACCAATGCATTTTTTTTTCTCTCATCTTAAGATACTTGCCCCAAAAATGCAAGTTATTATGGCAACAGGGCTGCCACCCTAATGATGCTATGTCGCTTTCGAGAGGCCCTTGAAGATTCTCAACAGGCTGTGCGGCTTGATGACTGCTTCATGAAGGTTGGTGCGAACTGATTTTCAAATCAAGAGCCTCATTCTTCATTCTCAGCTTTTGCATACTTATCTTAAAAACCTGGTTGTTATTCTGGCATACCTACATTTACACAAAGGACATGTGTCCTTTCTGTCCCACAGGGGCATCTTCGTGAGGGCAAGTGTCACCTGTCTTTGGGAAATGCCATGGCGGCTAGTCGCTGCTTTCAAAAGGTTCTGGAGATGGAGCCCTGCAACAAAGAGGCCCAACAGGAAGTAGGCATCACACACACTTCTCATTATATTTAATCAAATTAAAAAAAGAAACATTTGAGTTATATACCTAGCACAGTCATGGATCTTGATTTGCAGGACTCCATCCTTAAATTTATATCATCAAATTTTACAGACACTGCTAATAAATAATTGTGTTATTTCAGAATAAGAATGCTGCAACTCTACTGGAGTATGAGCGAATGGCAGATTTTGGCTTTGAGAAGCGTGATTTCAGAAAGGTATTTTACGAACATTTCTCATTTCACAATTCACAAACGCTTTTATGAATGTAATTCATAGTTTCTTAAGTAGTTGAGAAGTTTTTTGCAGAAATCTGTTGTTAAAAGACTGATATTAATATTTTGTTTCATTGGAAGAGGAACATGTAAAAAGGTTCTTTTTACCAATATTTAAATTTCTCTCATTTATAAATGCAATGATGGCATGTAACAGATATATGTGTGACTCCTCTCCTGATCCAGGTGGTTTACTGTATGGATCGGGCCTTAGCTTTGGCTTCTGCATGCCACCGCTTCAAAATCCTTAAGGCTGAGTGTCTGGCTCTGTTGGGACGTTATCCAGAAGCTCAGTCTGTGGCAAGGTAGGAAGAGTTGAGGTTTTATTTTGAAGAAGTTCCTTGACTTTGTTAGGGTAATGGTGATTGTTACAGTGACACATTTCATTGCTTTATAGTATGAACTTCTTAGATTCACATAAGATTTAAAATATAAATACAGTGTCTGTTTTAAGTAGTTTTCCGGTAAGAGGAGTGAATTTTATTCAGTCTTCACAGCAGCTTGTTAACAAAAATTTCTTTTACAGTGATATACTGCGAATGGATTCCACAAATGCAGACGCACTGTATGTTCGAGGCCTGTGTCTTTACTACGAAGACTGCATTGATAAAGCTGTACAGTTCTTCGTCCAGGCTCTGCGTATGGCACCTGACCACGAGAAGGCCCGGTTAGCCTGCAGGGTAAGACTTTTTGTAATTTTGTCTGGTTGGCTAAAGTTTGTGATGAGAAATCGGATTTTTTTTTTTTTTTTTTTTTTTAATGGCAATCTTTTTTTGTTTTGAAATTTGTAATGAACTGTTTGAACACACAAACCCCACATGTTTTAGAAGAAGACTGGATAGTAAATTTTAGAACGTCAGTTGTTTACAGGAGAACTTCAGAACATTTAAGAAAAAAGAATTTATTAAAAATGTCAGTTTGTGTGAGTGTGTGTATATATTTAAAATTAACGCAGGGACTTGGTCTCTTCTTCATTCAGAATGCCAAAGCCCTCAAAGCCAAGAAGGAGGAGGGCAACCAGGCATTCAAGAACAACAACTATGAAGCTGCCTACCAGCTGTATTCTGAAGCCCTGATGATAGACCCCAACAATATCAAGACCAACGCTAAACTTTACTGCAACAGAGCCACGGCAGGAGCAAAGGTAAAACACAAGTAGTCATTTCAAGTTATATACTATATTCATTGGCCTGCACTGTCACCATCTCAAATATTGTGTGCAGTTTGGAAGGCTGTCACTCTTATCACATCTGATCAGTAGTATTTCAAAATAAATACCCTGTATAGCACATCATCTCTAATAATTTTACTGTCATCGCTTCCTCTTCTTCAACAGCTGAAGAAGCTAAATCAAGCCATTGAAGACTGTACCAGTGCAATAAAACTAGATGACACTTACATCAAGGCCTATTTAAGAAGAGCTCAGTGGTATGCTACAGTCAACATGAGTATGAACTTCCTTATTTCTGTTTTGTAGTTCAACTTTTTACAGTTTGTTGAGTGACTTTGTGTGACACTTTGTAGTTACATGGACACAGAACAATATGAAGAGGCTGTACGGGACTATGAAAAGGTTTACCAGACAGAAAAAACTTCAGGTAAAGCGCTGTCTTAAATTTCTCATATTAACCTGTCTGAACAGATTGTAGCACTTGATGGCTTGCTTTTTGTTTTATTACTGTAGATCACAAGCACTTGCTGAAAACGGCCCAGCTGCAGCTGAAAAAGAGCAAGAGGAAAGATTACTACAAGGTGCTCGGGGTTGGCAAGAACGCAACTGAGGATGAGATCAAAAAAGCGTACCGCAAACGAGCCCTCATGCACCACCCAGGTAGCCCTAATTTCTTTTTACCTGCATGCAAAATACCATTTGATTATATTTGATGGCTAGCTTGTCTTATCTTAAGGTCTCTAAGTACTCTACTATTATCTTGCAGACAGACACAGTGCAGCGACTCCAGAGGTGCAAAAGGAGGAAGAAAAGAAATTCAAGGAAGTGGGCGAGGCCTTCACTGTGCTCTCCGACCCAAAGAAGAAGATCCGCTATGACAATGGGCACGATTTGGATGATGATGGTGGCTTTGATGGCGGAGGTTAATGCTTTTAGTCGTTTCTCATCTTTGGCTAGATTCGATCTGCAAGTCATTAGTGGAATGCAAGAGAACCGGTTATGATAGGAAATGGAAGAACTGGCTTGGTCACATCACTCCTTAAGAATTTTCACGAAGGTCTTAAATTGAATGTACAGTAATCCCTTGACTATCGCGGGTGTTACGTTCCAGAACCCCCCGCGATAGGTGAAAATCCACAAAGTAGAAACAGGATTGACTAAAGTGATTCATCAGGGTATTGTAACATATATTTTTTTACATTTTTTTATATTAAAGCTTTTATAAAGCTTCCACACACTCTTAAACACAAATAAAGATGCTGAGCGATGTAGCGGATGTGTGCGAAGGAAGCAAACTGAAAGGCGTGGGATGATGAAAGCTAGGATGTTGGGAACTGAGACTGTGGTCACTAAGCCAATCAGCGCCCAGGATACTGAACAGCATGCTCTCAACAGCATGTACGAAATCATCGAGGAAGACTAAGCCAAATTTCGATCAGCCGCAGAAACCCGCGATGTACTGAGGGAACCGCAATACTAATTTACATTGAATATTTTAAAAAATCTGCGATGCACTGAGACCGCGAAAGGTGAACCGCAATATAGCGAGGGATTACTGTAGTCACATGAAGACAGTTAATTAATTTCACTCACTTTACAAAAACTGTCATAAGTTTTTTTCACAGAACTTGTTTTGAGCTGTCAAAATAGGGATTGCTGTTATATGATACCCTTAATATATATTTAGGCACTTGTGTTTCAGGGTGTTTACACTGTCCATGCTTGCTTAATTTGACAAGCTTTATGGGACAGACAAATTACTCCATTCCTGCTTGGAGATTCCTTTCAAAATGCTCTGCCACTTGATGGTACCACATATTTCTTAAAATCCTTATACCGTACTGATCATGTGCTTGATTGCATTATTTTTTCCTTTGATTATGTTAATGGTGTTGAGGGTTATATCAAAGTTAAGCACTACCATTGAGTTTCTAAAATGAGTTTATTAAGAAATTATTTTAGAAAATTGTAGATTTACACTTTAAATATGTGGACACAACAGTTGAACCTTTTTTAGATGCATCATTGTATTACTGATATACATTCAGATCTCCTTCTTTCAAACACAGATTTATAACTCAGCCTGTGAGAACAGTAGAAACCTTGTTTTTTTTCCCCTCAGTTTATGTCCACTTTATTCTATCTTGTTCCCAAAGTCCATCATTATTTGCTCATCCAGTATGTATCTTTCCTTTCTCACTAGATTTTGATGCAAACAACATCTTCAGGGCTTTCTTTGGTGGCCACGGTGGAGGATTTAGTTTTGATTCCAGTCCAGGTATGTTTAATTCTTTCCAGTCACAGACATCTTCATTTTTATTGAAATGTTGAAAAAATCTTATGAGAAGGAGCATCCGGTTAACTTATCTTTCGGTCCTTCTCTCTCTCTCTTTTTTTTTTTTTTTAAGACTCTGGACCTGGGAATTTCTTCTTCCAATTTGGCTAAAGCAAAGGACCATATGGGATAATGGTAGCCCTGCAGAGGATAAAATGAAGTTGACCCACAGTAACATTGTGATGCTCATACTCCTGCAAAATCTCCCAACTATTTTTTTCCAACAGCTTTCTCATTTCTCTGACAATATTCACTCCATATGTTGATCCTAACGAACATTGTGAAGGATAACTGAGAAGCTTTAGTTAGAAATTAACAATGAAGATAAAAAAAGGTGCATAAGAAACCTTTTAAAATAGGTTTGGATCAGCTGATTCAGAGCATGCCAAAATTCTTACTTCTAAGTAAATGAAATCTAATTTTACAAAACGGCCTCAACCTTCAAAAAGGTGATCATTAGCAAGGAATGCTCCGGAAATAAAAGCATCATGGTTGACTATCTTTTATAAAACATAAGAAGGCATCAATTTAAATGTTCTCCTGGGACTGCAGGTCTATTGAGCAAGAGTCAATGTACTGTAGAAGTTCAATGTCAAACTGACCTCAGGACAGCTGGTGTCTTGCAAATGTTTGTCCAGGTTTTATTTGCTCACTTGCCAAATATGGAATCACCTTGGTGGGCTTTTGTTTCTTTTGCTCTTCTCCATGCTGCATTGTATATTTGAGTCAAATGTACAGCATTTTGTATCCATAAACTTTTATTTCTTCAGTCTTCCCTCAGTTTATTTATATTTATTGTACCATGTATTCGAAAGTGTATGCAGCAAAATGCCATTGTCTCCGTCTTCCTCCTTTTTTGTTTTCAAGAAACTCATTCGTAAATGTTTTTCACATCATGATCTCAGATTGTGCAGGTTTCGTTTTTCAAAAACAGGCCAAAATTTACATATGTGCACCTACAGATTTTGCTCGGTTTAAAGCACCAGTCACTCATTTGTCCTACTGTCCCATTGAAATTAAAATGGTGCCTTACCAGAATGAGCAGATCAGTTTACCTTCTCATAGTGAAACCAACATCAAAAGCAGTAGAGCAAGTCACATCTTACCAAACGGCAAGATTCACACTTGTGTTGCAACTACTTTGGCATTTTCATACAAACACTTTTTGTCCCTGGGCAGTAATTTTGCAAATAAATTCTGCATCCTGTCAACCATGAATGATATTCCACTTTGTCATCAAATTGTCCATCACACCCAGCAATCGCCCAACTATACTTGTCATGCATGTTGAATCATTGCAGCTCTTTTCATTGTCCTTTTTACCTGTTTAAAGGGCACTGACATTAGGTTGGACGTTTCTGTTGTTTTGTCACTGATCTGTGTATCATTTTTAAAAACGTGTCACAGTATTAACAAGACATGCATTTCTTATTGCGTAAATAAAGGCTCGTCTTTTACTGTACTTTTGGACTCTTCATTTAAGGAATAACTAATAACTCAAGCACTCTACTTAAATGCATTTTGAGTGTTACATTTTTACTCAAAATCAGATCTTGTAATGTCTCTACTGACAAAGTTAAACACGGACCGGTCGTTAGTTATTAAAATTATCTCATAGCTACCCAACAGTATGTACTGTAAGGAAGTATTGTGTTAAATGTGATATGGACCAGTAATAATGACCCAACAGCAGATAATACAGTTTGGTGAGAGGACTGATTCTTCATACTGAGTATTTTCTTTATTTTGTGACTTATTTTTCTGCTCTTGGAAAGATATACTTCCATGATTTTAATTACTTTTACTTAAGAATATAAGCGTATCCCATCACTGTCTAGAGATTTTACGTTATCAAACTGACCCTGAAAAACTCACTGCATTACAGGAGTGAAATTCACTGCACGAGCCTTTTTAATTTTTTCCATAAATTTATGGTTTTATCAAATCAACTAGGAAAAGAAGGATGCTGGAAGTATATATTTTTTGAAGACCAGTGGTTATATTAACTCTCACATCTTAAAGTTTTATGATGATTTATTGTAGGCAGTTTCTTATTATAAAGCAGTGGGTGTGGCTGATATCATACACGTGACCAGGTCTAAACCAATCAGGAGTAGGCAGTGATATGTAATCGGTCGCCAGATTATGGTACGACAGGAGGAGAGTGAGGTGGCGACTGGCAGGACCAGACTCCGGTACTAGAAGAAGTCACTCTTAACCTGTGTCATTTCCCATCGAGACACCGTCCCTGTACTTAGGCAAGTCGCTGTGTTCACCGACAAGGTAACCTATTTCACTCAGTTATTGTGAAAATCAGCGTAAATTGTCTTTTCTGGTGAGTTAGCTAGGCTACAGCTGCTAGCCTGCCGAGTTTAGCTCACACGAGATGCTGCGTGGTCTCTGCAGGCGCTGTCATCCTGCTACAGACCGGAGGGAGAGCAGCTGTTTCCTGTCAGCTTTTCCTTCGATGTTAGCCTTTAAAACAGATTAGCTACTTAAATTAAATGATTCATTTACTTCTTTAAAAATATCCTGTTAACTTCACCTTATATCATCAGCAAAGAGCAACCTCTGTCTCCGCCAGTTTTCCCTCCCATCACCCCCCCCGGATGTTATGCTACACCTTCAGTATGAGTCAATTTGTCTTCCTCTTCATCTTTATGTACTCAGAGGGAGCTAAATCAAAGTTTTTTTGAACTTGCTTGACAAGCTAGTTCGGGCTGAAGGAGTGGGTGTGGTAGCTGGTACAGAGCCTCATTCATTTAATAGTGTACTGACGCATATGATGTAGCACGGTGAGTTCATGAAACAGCAGCTGTGTCTGAAGCAGCCCCCCCCTCCCCTTTTCTGGCCCCCGTGTTGCTCCATCCTCCAAAGCCAGCTTCCGTCCATCTCAGAAAACTGGACAGTGAGACCAATTTTCACGGCTTGGTGACTTCAAACAATCTACTGGTCCCATGGATTATGGCAGGATAAATACTGGGACATCTGTCCCTGAAAGCATGGCAGGATAGGCTGCTAAGCCAAATTCACCGGGAGAGATCTCCCTGACCTCCTGCTGAATTATGCTCTGCATTAAGTTGCTGCAGCGAGCAACAAAGTGTATTTCAGAAGCTGCAGTAACAGATAAGATGCCATTATCAGGACTCACTGCTTATCTGTGTTTTGTGTTGGAGGATTGTAAAGGTACTTTATTCACCTGTATGGGCTGTTACCCATGCTGCTCTCAATCCCTCAGGGTTTTTTGTATCTTCTTGTAAACTTCAGAGATATGATTTACTTATGAGTGAGTGTTTAGCGTAGCTGAAACAGCATTGGTGGCACCTGGCTGAGCAGGTCTGACCACATGCTGGGATTTTTAAAACAGGATTGTCAGGGCCATCAGTGCAACAGTTTATCTCTGTGTTGACATCATCTCAGATATACACATATACATATTGTTTGAAGATTCCTATATTTTATGCAAGACAATGTGTATGGACTGAGACCTACACTAGAAAGAGAGATTCTTGTCCGACTTTGTGGATCACTTCTGAGTTATGGCTTTGGTAAGATTTAGTCATCTTTTTGGGTTTATGGTCAAGATTTAAGGAATTTGTAGTAGTTGTCAGAACTACTGCAGTTAGTGTTTATGAGTTAAGATTAGGTAATAATCTTTTATTAGTCAGTCAGATTGGAAGTTTTGCATCCCTGTTGCTGTGTTTCTGACTGGAAATTAATAATTATTAATTCTTTAATTGGTTAACCTAGGGGGGCAGCACAGCGGCGTAGTGGTTAGCACTGTCGCCCCACAATAAGAAGGTCGCGGGAGTTTGGTTCTCAGCCTGCGGCCTTTCTGTGCGGAGTTTGCATGTTCTCCCCGTGTCTGCGTGGCTTTCCTCCAGGTACTCCGGTTTCCTCCCACCATCCAAAGACATGCATATTTTGGTTAACTGGTGACTCTAAATTGACCGTAGGTGTGAATGCGAAGCGTGAGTGGTTGTTTGTCTCTGTTTGTTTTTGTGTGTTGGCCCTGTGATGGACTGGCGGCCTGTCCAGGGTGTACCCCACCCCTTGCCCGGAACGTTGGATGGGATTGGCTCCAGCAGCCCTGCAACCTGGAAACGGAAAAGTGGTAGAAGATGGATGGATGGAAGGTTAACCTAGTAATTGTTAAAACTTGTTTATTTGAGGTGGGGCTCTGTGATTAATGGGACGTTTAAGAGGTGTGCCTGCTATTTAAAACTCAAAAAGTAGTGACTCAACAAGCTGAGTTGTAGCCATTTCTTTCTTTTGTTAAAGCCAGTTGATACCAATCTACTGCCTCTGCTAGGAAACCCACACAGACATGGGGAGAACATGCAAACTCCACACAGAAAGGACCCAGGCCAGGGAACCAAACCCACAACCTTCTTATTGTGGGGCGACAGCGCTAACCACTATGGTGCCATCGTAGAAAACGTAGCATAGCATTGCCACTAACCAAAGAAAATTATACTTGGATAAATATGTGGTTGTGCAACTGATAGCGAATGCTTTTACAGTTTATCTCACAGTGGTGTGCAGCAAGGGATTCATCACTGGCAAAATCTCAAAGACAGATAAGTGTTACTGGCAAGTTTTCAGAAAAATCTAGGCCTCTTAGCTGGAGGTCAGTAAAACATGTCGTCTGTTAGAATAAAGGTATTTAATCAGACTTTAAGAAACACTGGAGTATAACTGTTTAATGTGTTACTTAATTTTAGCACATTTATCAAGAACTTGTTGGTTGTGCAAAAAAAAAAAAAAAGGATTAGCTTTTAAGTTGTTGGTTTTTTTTCTGAGACAGCAAACCCATTGAATGTGCTGCTGACACTCATGAAATAATCAAGTACATTAAATCACATCATAATGTAACACGCACACACACACACACAAAGTTTCAATCTTGGTTTCTACCTGCTTAAAATGTACGTATACTAAACTAACTTGTTGCTAGTTACTTTGTTTTACATGCCAGTATAAACATATCAGGATGATGCCTGCACTCTGAGGTTAATCACTGGCTCATTCTTCTCAAGGTCTTGTGCTAATCACTGCTGCCATGTCGGCGAAAGCCATCTCAGAGCAGACGGGAAAAGAGTTCTTGTATAAGTATATCTGCACCTCAGCAGCTGTACAGAACCGCTTCCGCTATGCCAGTGTCACTACAGAGACCGACTGGGACCGCCTCACTCAGGAGCACCCATGGCTGCTCACAGAGGTAAGGCTGGTGTGTCCTTGCCACAGAACCTAATACCTATATTTGGACAACTTCTCAAGATTTTTTTTCTTAAGAGTCTGATATTGGTTTAACTTGCTACAACAGTCTGATGCAATGCTGAGTGGCTTTTGTGGTTGTTCTTCCTGTAGCGGCTCGTGGTGAAGCCTGATCAGCTGATCAAGCGGCGTGGGAAGCTCGGGCTAGTGGGTATCAACCTGGACCTGCAGGGGGTTCAAGAGTGGCTCAAATCCCGGCTCATGAGCGAGACCTCTGTAAGTTGACTGCAATCTGTCTGTCTTAGAGAGCGAATGAAATATGTAAGTATAACAGATCCATGAGTTTATGATAGGGAAGCAACCAACTTCTCTGGAAATGTAATGCTTGATTAGTAGGTTAAACAAACTAAATATGCTACTTAGATTAGATCTAACAGGTTTTTGTAACAGGTGGTTCACCCCGTGGCAACCATTTATTTTTGTGCTCCTGTGTTTGTTCTTGACTGTGTCAACACAGTCATCTCAATTAGATGACTTCACTGAATTTTTTTTTCTTCTTCTTCATGGCACGTCTACTGTCGGCCTGAACACACCTTCACAACACAGTATTTTCATCCAAACAAAAACAGACAGTACCTTTCTGAAGGACTAGCAATTCTATGTCTGTACACCATCCAAAATAAAATAATTTGCAAGGATCCATTGTGTACTAAGGTCATCAATTATCATTTGCTGTGAATTTACTCTCAATCTATTGACTATTAAACACAAAATTTCTTTGTATCATTAGTATTGGTAGTGTATGTGAAAGTTCTGACAACTCATTGCATCTTCCTTTTATCACATAGTCCCTGCTCTTCAAAGTAATTCTCTGACTAAATGTGTCATAAATTACTAATTTATGTGCATCAGTCATTTGACCAAAGTAGTAAACTACAAGTTTCACATTGTTTTGCTCAGTTTGTGGTGTGAACATAAGCTGCAGGTTCTATATATATTGCTTCTAGTACCAGAGGCCATGTGCTTATGTTTAGATCTGCTGGGTCAGAGGTTATGTAATGTCACTGGAGGATGTGACGTATTCTGGTGCACCGAAAAGATAGACATGCCATCCAGCTCTTCAAACAGGCAGTGGCCATACCTGGAGCAATGCCATTGGCTGTTGCATTATTTACATTATCAATAACCAAGACGAGATGAGACTGGCATCAGAGTCTGTAGTCATCTACTTCTGTACACAGTTGATTTCCTGCGAAGAATAACCAGGGTAGTCTAATATGTTTGGGATTTGTGACATCAAGTTTTCTTTCTTCAATAGGTGGGAAAAGCAAAAGGTGTGCTGAAGAACTTCCTCATCGAGCCTTTTGTCCCACATACACAGGTACTGTGTTCAATATTCAGTTTCTTATGTTTGAAAGCCATAGCAAACACATATGTGTTGGCTTTAATTGTATGTAACATCATTGGAGAGCTACATAGACCCCACACAAACCGAGGAATTAACTGTCAGTCCACTCTGCAGAGCAACGAAACCCTCAGGGCCTTCAGCAGACAAGTTTTTGTTTTGTGTGTCTTTTATGCAGCTTAATGTGCCCCTTGATTGCGTGGCTGATCGCTTTATAAATTTGTGAAGTGAACAGAGTACACAGTGGAGGTATAATTTTTATTGTCACGTTTCAAGTGGCAAGTTTCTCTGTTCGTAGGTCTGTTGGGTTCAAAGAAAAACTGGATATGGTTGAGGTCTAATTTTCTAACAACTAATCAGCCTCTGTAAAACTGTGACAATCCACACTCAAAATCTTGTCATTGTGTGTCCTTGTTTTTACCACAACTCTCTACTGGGCCGCCCAGGAGCAGGAGTTTTATGTGTGTATCTATGCCACACGAGAGGGCGACCATGTGCTTTTCCACCATGAGGGAGGAGTGGAGGTGGGTGACGTGGATGCTAAGGCCCAGAGGCTGATGATTGCAGTGGATGACAAGCTGAGTGAAGACCAAGTCAAAGAGCAGCTCCTGACACACGTTCCTGATGATAAGAAAGAGTAAGTTTTATTGTTGTTTTTTCTTAGTGGGAAATCAACAGCAGTAACACAAACTTAGATGGTGGGAAATAAGACTGATTTTTTTTTTTTATATATATATAGATAGAAATATAAATGTTAAAGTTGAAAGGACAGTAATTACATTTTTCTGCCCATGAACTAAAGGTTTTTTCCCCCCCTTTCTCATATACCACCCACACTGTAGAGATAGTATGCTGAACTTTCTTTTTTGCAATATTCTTTTCGTTTGCGGGATTATTTTCTCATTTCTGCCTTTGGAAGCAATGTGTAAACCCCTGTGAATAGTAAAGCCAAGACATATTTGTTTTATTCAGTGTGGTTTTCTAGACTTGACTCTCCTGACCAATGCTCTTTTACGTGCTTTTATGTTGTTGCTCTGTTTTTCTCCTCAAAGAGTCCTGGCCAGTTTTATTGTGGGTCTCTTCAACTTGTATGAGGACCTCTACTTCACCTATCTCGAGATCAATCCCCTTGGTAAGTTTTTCTTTACTTAAAAGAGCCACATCTCTTAATGATCCAATATCTTACTCAGC
This sequence comes from Remorina albescens, assembly GCA_034769265.1. Taxonomy (NCBI): domain Eukaryota; kingdom Metazoa; phylum Chordata; class Actinopteri; order Carangiformes; family Echeneidae; genus Remorina; species Remorina albescens. The sequence goes on from CM068480.1 coordinate 7,533,191, forward strand.
AAGATCCAAAGTTGGTCTTCACTTTTGCAAGATAGAAATGTTTTTATTACTGTAACAATACCATTTGTAGATAACCATTATTTATGAATTTGCAATGGATTATAATTTAGGAAAAAAGTTACATATTTTTGTGTGTAAATTGTCCACATGATGGTATTTTTATTTTATTTATTTTTGCCTTTTAACCAGTTGTCACCCAAGATGGAGTGTACATCCTTGACATGGCTGCAAAGATTGATGCCACGGCAGATTACATCTGCAAAGCTAAATGGGGTGATGTGGAGTTTCCACCACCTTTTGGCAGAGAGGCCTATCCAGAGGTGAGAGCTAAAGGGCAAAGAAATAGGCTTGTTTGTGCCTGAAAATATTTATTGTTTGAAAATGGGTTCTTGTTTCTATCCTTAGCCTTGTGTACTTTCTACACAATGTAAAGCTAAAATATGATTTGTCACTCGCAGGAGGCTTACATAGCAGACCTTGATGCTAAAAGTGGTGCCAGTCTGAAGCTAACTCTGCTGAACCCTCGTGGCAGGATTTGGACCATGGTGGCTGGAGGAGGGGCTTCAGTTGTCTACAGGTATTGATTTGTAGGGTTTATTTAAGAGATTTTTTTTTGGCTGTCAGGACCAGCAGAGACTAATTTAGTTTGTGTATGTATCAGATGTGTTGCTTAATTGCTAACTACAAATTAAGCAACATTGTGCTTTCCACAGACAAACCAAATTTTAGTCGTTAATGCACAATGAGGACGCAGTACTTGACTGTCCATCATCTCTCTTTAAGTGACACCATCTGTGACCTGGGTGGGGTGGATGAGCTGGCAAACTATGGTGAATACTCTGGTGCACCCAGTGAACAGCAGACATACGACTACGCAAAAACAATCCTCTCTCTCATGACACGTGAAAAACATCCTCAAGGTGAGTTCAAACCAAAAAAAGTTGGGAAAAATTCTTGACTGCTTCAGATAACTGGGACATTCCTTCTGGTGGTGGGTTCACGCTTGTTTGCTTTCAGTATGTAAATAAGTGGTCAAATCATTCTTGTCTTCCTCCAATCTGCAATCGTAAGGCCACTGTTCAATGTGTGTATGTTGCCAGCATAGACTTTCTGGCTGTAACTTAACCATGTCACTGAGGTGTCAAATTTCAGTCACAGACATATTTTTAACTGCTCACCTCCACTCTTTGTATCTTACAGGGAAAGTGCTGATCATTGGAGGGAGTATTGCCAACTTCACTAATGTAGCAGCCACATTCAAGGTGAAACACAGTGATATATTTATCTGAAATGCAGTTAGAGGAGATTAAATAATGTCAATTTTAAATGTTACTACACAGCACCACATACTGTGACTAAGTCAGTTAAATGTGTATTTATAATGTTCCCCTAGAGTAGAACCAAGTTTAATGCAATTGTCTTTCTGAAGCTATTGAAGAAGTGCTTTGATTACCAGTTATTAGAGTAGTAGAGCCGCCACACCTTCATACCTATCTCATCCTCAGGGCATTGTCAGGGCCATCAAGGACTACCTAGGCCCTCTAAAGGAGCATGAAGTCACTATCTTTGTTCGACGTGGTGGACCCAACTACCAGGAGGGGTTGAGGGTAATGGGAGAAGTGGGTGAGTAAGATGAGGGTCATAGGGAAGAGCCACGCCGAATTTGACTGCATGTCCTTCAATGTGTGCACAACTGGTCTGAGCAAATGAATGAATACAAGTCTAAGTTTTTCAGTGAAATTAACTGTAGCTTTTTGAGTGGTTAAACTCTGTTTTCTTCTGCAGGGAAGACCACAGGTATTCCTATCCATGTGTTTGGGACTGAAACCCATATGACAGCCATTGTTGGAATGGCTTTGGGTCATCGGCCAATACCTAACCTGCCCCCAATGGACGCACACACCGCCAATTTCCTTCTCAATACCAGCAACAGCGCGATGGTATTTTTATTTTGCACTTGCTTGGGAGAAATAGGTTACTCTGCAGGTTGCTACTCTTCAAAACAAACATGCTTTAGACATGTAGGATGATTTCACATGCTTATAAATGAAATGTTATAAAGTGTCCTAGATGCACACCCACTTCAGTAATTTTACCGTTGCCATCATTTGATTTTTTTCAGTTTTGAACCCGAGTTAATGATAAGCCGCTCTTAGCAGATTTTTCTAATTTGCTGTCCCCATTTGTGTTTAACCTTAATTCCGACTTCTTTATTGTAGAACCACGTGTTAAATGTAGAAAACATACCAAACTATCACTGCTGCAGCTCTATATTTCATATGTTTCTAATATTCTTTTCTCAAACATAAAAATGCTTGCCTGTTTAATCAATATTGTTTCAGACTCCAGCTACTACAAGGACGGCTTCATTCTCTGAAGCTAGGACGTCTAATGATGCCACGCCAGCGAAGAAATCTAAAGCTGGTCTTCCGGCAGGTACCTAATCTTGACTTTCACCTCTCCACTGCTTCTTATCAGCAGGACTCCACATGTATTCATATACTTCTGCTTACTCCCCTGTATCCCCCTGCCCCTAATGCTGTCACTGCTGTTTTGCATTTTAATTTTCTTTCTATCTCTCTCCTTGCTCCTCCTCTTGTTTTGCTGCACAAACTATCTGTTCATGTTTTTCATACTTGTTTTTCTAAGACTCTCTTCATTCTATACTGTGGCCGCTGAAGAATGTGGTCACAGATGATTGGAAAGGTAAGTTTTAGCTGTGCCATGCCCACACTGTGCTTGGCTGCCCGCACACTCCGTATTGGTTTGCCCCTTAGTCCTCTTTACCACTCGATCTTCTAATCTGAGCATAAAAGGAGTGTGTTTGTGTGTGACTCCTATTTGTTTGTATCACCTCAGAAGTTTTGTAGGTACATTAGTCTTTAGCAAAAAAGATTTTTGCAATTTTTTGGTAATAAGTTATCTTTTATTTGGATTAGCAATTGGAAGTATTTGTGGAAAATCCATAAATTACCATATGATCAGTTTTCTAAAGGTGAGGCTCATAAATACAAAGATCTTTTGAAAGAATTTCTCATCTTTAAACCAAGTTGTGTTTTTTTTTTTTTTTTTTTTGGGGGGGGGGGGTTGATAGTTTTGTTTGTAGCGTTAAATGATTTGCAGATTCTGATCGTAGTTTGACTATTTCATAGACTGCTTTTTACAGCAGTGCAGTATAAGCAAGCTCTGTTGTAGCTGATCTTTGCATGCTCTTTCTCCTTGGCTTTTTATGGAGTTATTTCTTGTGTGTTACACAGTTGCCACACTGCACTCACGTCTGTTAAATGAATAAAATGCAGTGAAGATGAACTCATTTATTTTTCTCTTTTGTTTATTTGGTGATAATTTGGGTTTCCATCGTGTGGGGTCACAGAAGCACAAGCCTCTTCAGGCTGCAGCGGAGGTATGGAAGGGTGTGAAAAACCTGTGTTCCTGCCTCTCCGTCCTCTGTCTACTTTCCTCTGCCTTTCCATTATTTTGTCTTCTCGGATGTTTCTAAGCAGTCTGTCTCTCTTTTTTGCATTTGGCGGCTTTAGGGGTTCTGTTTTATAACACCAAATTGAAATCAATTGATTGTAAGATTTTTTTGATTTTTTTTTTTAATCTTTTGTATATATAACTGCTGGAAATTTTTAATCATTCTCAATCTGCTCCAATCGCTGTATGTGACCAGCTTCATGCAAAATCATACTCTTCACTCAAGGGGCAGTTATGAATGCTGTGTGCAAAAATGATAGTAGACCAGATTTAACATCATCAAGCAGAAATGAGGAGAGACCTGGGAAGACTGGAACAAACGTGTGAAAGCATGGTGATTAACAAGACAACAAATACTTAAAGCCATATTGTGCTCTTAAGTTCTGCATTGAAAACAAGGCTCTTTTCAGATCTGATGCACAGTAGTGTCCCTTTTACAATTTTTTTTAACTCAGTTTGGTCATAGACATGACATTTCTCAAATCAGGAAAAATTTTCAATGGGATTGAATTACTTCTGGATGGCTGTGGTATTTGGACTTTGACATGTATAAATACAATTGCCAGTAGACAGATGTGTCATCAGCACTCAAAGGTCATGCCTTTCAGACAGGACTACGCAGTATTCCCATGTGATGATGGGCGTGTGCTGCATTTCTTGAGAGCACAAAGCACCTTTTACAAACCTATGATCAAAAAACTTTCTGCAAAAATAATTTTACTTTAAGATGTACTATTGCAAGTTCTGATTTTAACTTTGTGAGGCCCCAAAATTAATCCTTTTAACAGTGTGACTTATAGGGGGTGGACAAAAACTTTTTTTTATCATTCATACAAATCTAAGTTATATTGGGCTGAAGGCTAATTGGAGCATTTGTGCAAAATCATCAGAAACTGTAAGCTGCATATTCAACAAAGAAGACTTAACCTGCTCCAGCTTCCTTTGAAGTGGAGATTTTGCCACTAGAAAGTTTTAGAGTTATTTTCTCTACCTTCTGTGTACTTGTCCTCAGAGATTCTCTCTCTACTCTGCTTGTTACATCCCTGTTCCGAGTGTTTTCCTCATCCGGACCTACTCTTTTCTGGGATTATTTTTATCTCTTCCCACAGCTCTGACTTGAATCTCTCTCCCTCTATTTGTCTCATTCCTTCATCCTTCATCTTCATCCTCATCTAATTCCTTCAGCCAAAGCCACCACTCTCTTCAGAAAACACACCAAGGCCATTGTCTGGGGAATGCAGACACGTGCTGTGCAAGGCATGCTGGACTTTGATTATGTATGTTCCCGAGATGAACCCTCAGTGGCAGCGATGGTGTATCCCTTCACGTAGGTTCTCCAAAATCTCATGCTTGCCTCAATTTTGTTGCATTACAAGGCCCGATAATCCAGACATTCAGGACCTTTTTAAATATAATTCACCACAGAAATACAAAGACCATGAGTGAAGTTATGTTGTTGACAAGTGTTCTGACTGAGGATATGTGTTTTCAGAAACAAACCACCGTTTTATAAAATTTTGTCTTTGAGTCTTTTTATTATATATAAGTATTTCTTACTGTTTGTAGAACATCCAGGCCAAAAAGACATTATTTGTGAAAAAAAAATTCACCATTCTACCTAAACGTTGTGGGGTAATGATTTACCAATTGTACCAATTGATGATTAGGAAGGATAACAGGAATATAGGTGACAGCTGATTCGTACGTTGGTACATTTTTGAGATTTGTTTTATTTATTTTCTCGTCCTGATATGCCTCTGTTTCCCAGTGGGGATCACAAACAGAAGTTCTATTGGGGCCACAAAGAAATCCTCCTGCCTGTCTACAAGAACATGGCCGATGCCATGAAGAAGCATTCGGAGGTGGATGTCTTGATCAGCTTCGCTTCACTGCGTTCAGCCTTCGACAGCACAGTGGAGGCCATGCAGTACCCACAGGTAGAAAGACGAACTGTAAAATCTGTTTTCCAATCTGTCCATGCATCACTGCATAAACAAGTTACTCATAGACAGACATGAAAGTTAAGACTATGATCTAATTGTTTCCAGATCAATACTATTGCGATTATAGCCGAGGGCATCCCTGAAGCACAGACAAGGAAGATGATCAAAATGGCTGATGAGAAAGGTGTCACAATCATTGGACCCGCTACGGTATGCAGTCATATCCCCTCAACACAAAACCGCACTCTTTTCAGCAGCACAGTAGTTGGGCATGTCTCTGTCTGAGTGGATGGATGGATAGATAGATAAAATCCTACCTTTCAAGCGACATACACAAATTCATTTGATTCTCTTTTTTTACCTCCCAGGTTGGTGGCATCAAGCCAGGCTGTTTTAAGATTGGCAACACTGGAGGCATGTTGGACAACATCCTGGCTTCCAAACTTTACCGTCCTGGCAGCGTGGCGTATGTGTCCCGCTCTGGAGGCATGTCCAACGAGCTGAACAACATCATCTCCCGTACCACAGATGGTGTATACGAAGGCGTGGCCATTGGCGGCGACAGGTACAAGAACCTATATGATAGATTTTGTCCCATCTTCACAGACGTAATTTATTATCTATAAGACTCCCTTCTGTTAGTTCATATACTTTGTTCTTTTTGTTCCAGATATCCAGGCTCCACCTTCATGGACCATGTCCTTCGCTACCAGGACACACCAGGGATCAAGATGATAGTGGTACTCGGAGAGGTGAGTGTAGCTCTGAATCTTCAAATTCACATTGTAATACTTCAGATTCTGCGTTACTGTCATATTTTCCTGTGTTGGCTTTTTTTGGTCATGCTCTGTTTTAAATATTGTTCACTCTGGTTGGATCCAGATTGGAGGCAATGAGGAGTATAAGATCTGCCATGGCATCAGAGAGGGCAGGATAACAAAGCCTGTAGTCTGCTGGTGTATTGGAACCTGCGCCACCATGTTTGCTTCAGAGGTCTGTCGATAAAAGAAATATGCGCCTGCTTTTGTTCTAAGGGGAGGACTCAGGTTTTTGAGTTCAGTTTGTCACACTGTTGTCTGCAGGTTCAGTTTGGCCATGCAGGTGCTTGTGCCAACCAGGCTTCAGAGACAGCAGTAGCCAAGAATCAGGCTCTGAGGGATGCTGGAGCTTATGTTCCCAAGAGCTTTGATGAGCTGGGGGATGTCATCAGGTGAGAAGGTTTATCATATTGCCTTACTACCATAGTTAAGCACTGATTTGTTGTCAGGGTTTTTCTTTTTTTGTTTGTTTGTTTTTTTACTGATATTATGTATGTGTATTGTAAAACAGGACAGTTTATGATGAACTGGTGGCCGATGGTACCATCATTCCTGCTCAGGAGGTTCCTCCCCCAACAGTACCTATGGATTACTCTTGGGCCAGGGTAAAAAAGATGTTCACCCCAAATAATTTTTCAGTCTCATATATGAACTATTTATATACGGTTTTTAATTAAAAAATATATGACTATATTATCTTGTGATACTTATTATTTATAAGCATTATCCATTTATGTTTATTTATGTATGGCAATAGTCATTGCTTTAGATTGACATATAAGTGAAGAGTTGTGACTGTTATATCTAAATATAAACTTTTGTATAAAAGTGTAATGACATAGTCTGTAGAAGCGTCTACAACTCTGTGCAAACATCGTCTCACTATAATTATTACTAGTGTGTTTAAACCAATCTTTTTTGTTTTACTTACCTCTGGGCTCCTCCAGGAGCTGGGACTGATCCGTAAGCCAGCATCATTCATGACAAGTATCTGTGATGAGCGAGGCCAGGAGCTTATCTACGCTGGCATGCCAATAACTGAGGTCTTCAAGGAGGAGATGGGTTTAGGAGGAGTGCTGGGATTGCTGTGGTTCCAACGCAGGTTGGTGTGATTTGATGTTAATAAGCTATTTGGAGAAGAATTATTTATATTTTACAAATATATTATGAATGAGAAAGAAGAATTATCTCTGTCTTCTCTCCATCTAGGTTGCCACGCTACGCCTGCCAGTTCATTGAAATGTGCCTGATGGTAACTGCGGACCACGGGCCAGCTGTCTCTGGTGCACACAACACCATTGTCTGTGCTCGTGCTGGCAAAGACCTTATCTCAAGCCTCACCTCTGGCCTGCTCACCATTGTCAGTAGTGACACACAGACACTTGTATAGCCCCAATAACACTTTGCCGTGGTTAAAGATAACAGAAATACATTTCTCTTCTGAAACAAGATTTTTTATTTTATTTTATTTTATTTTATTTTTCATTCATTCCAGGGCGACCGTTTTGGAGGGGCTCTGGATGCAGCTGCGAAGCAGTTCAGCAAGGCGTTTGACAGCGGCATGCTGCCCATGGAGTTTGTCAATAAGATGAAGAAGGATGGGAAATTGATCATGGGCATCGGCCACAGGGTCAAATCAGTATGTGGTGCTCAAAGACAAATGATGAGGCAGTTTCAGATTAAAGCAGGAAGAAAAGTAAAATGAAGATGAAACGTTACTTTGTTCATTAAAACAAGATGACATTTTGTCTTTGTCTTCAGATTAACAACCCAGACATGCGGGTTCAGATCCTGAAGGACTTTGTTAAGCAACATTTCCCTTCCACCCAGCTACTTGACTACGCCCTAGATGTGGAGAAAATCACCACCTCAAAGGTACTTGTTAACTGAAGTAGCACTGGCTACTCTGAAGTAAATCTTCAACTAAAATGAAATGGTCTTAAAAGATGAGCATATCAGAAAGATGACCATCAGAGCCAGGAGGTATGTGAAGGATCAAACATTTTGTTTCAGTTTGCAACAGTGTGGGGAACCTTTCTTTCATTTTATGTTAAATTAAACGGAGGCTGGCTAATTTACTGATATTGATTTTTTTTTTTTTTTTTTTCTCTCTCTCTCTCTCTCTCTTTTTTTTTTTTTTTAATAGAAACCCAACCTGATCCTCAATGTAGACGGTTTTATTGGTGTTGCTTTTGTGGACCTGCTCAGAACATGTGGAGGCTTCACACGGTAAGAATAATGGTGGATGAAGCATGTAAATCCAGTAAAATGGGTTTTTGGTAGATTCCTTCTAAAAGTGCTGTAACAGGGTGCACCATCTTGTTTAATTAAATATCTGCTTCTACACAAGCCTCCAATTATGATGTCCATGGGACAAGTATAGTGCTTGATAAAAGCATGAGTGGCGAGGTTAATAAACTTAAACTTTAAGTGTTAACAAAATGTATTATTTACAAATACATTTTATGGAAAAAAGAAATCAGATGCTAAGAGTTCATTGTCTGCATTGTTGCTCTCTGCATTGATAGCACACTGCCCAGTATTGTTTCTCATGTGAATGTTGAACTGGTTCCAGAGATGAGGCTGACGAGTTTGTGGAGATCGGGGCATTAAATGGGATCTTTGTTCTCGGCCGGAGCATGGGCTTTATTGGTAAGTCCCATGTAGACTGAGCCATGACGCTAACTGTCAAAGAATACAAAAGATGTCTCACTTGTCTGTCTCGCATTAGGCCATTACCTGGACCAGAAGAGGTTGAAACAGGGTCTTTACCGCCACCCATGGGATGACATCTCCTATGTGCTTCCTGAACATATGTCCATGTAAACCCCACAACACAGAATGGGAAGTACTTCCTGATGTGACCGCCCATCTCCTTAATGTGCATTATTTACTCTCCGGTTTTGACAGCTGCCTTCAGGCAGGATGAATCTGGATAGTAGAAGTATTGTCTCACTGAAGGATCTAGGTACAAGTTTTCAATCTAGTTTTTACGGAGAGAAAGGGGACATATATTTTTAGATTTAGTTTTTGACAAATTATTTAAAAAGTCTGAGATGTAACTTATTCAGTTTTGAACAAAGAGAAAACAGATGCAAACTACAGCAATTGCAGGAGCACAAAATCACTTGAAATACTTAAAAACGCCAAAAAGCCTGTTTTGCATAGTTGGTATGAGGGCAGAATTTAAAGCACATTTCACGCCTGACTTTGCTTTAGAATCTGACTAAATTATATCTACAGCTGCTGAAATGTTCAAGCTCAGCAATACACTAACATTTCTTTTCATCACTTGCAAAATTAATTAATTTATTTGAATTTTTCCTACTTCTGGGTACAAGAAAGTGAGCTTCAGCATGCTTTCTAAGCATTGCACCTTAGTTTAGATACTAGCACATCTAAACTTAATGACAAATTCTTTCTTCAAGTTTGACTCCCACTGAAAAACATTTATCGTACAAAAAAAACCAAAGTTATTTTAAGCATGTGTTGTCTTTGTTAAAAGTTAAAAAAGCAGCGTCCAGTGGTAGATAATGCAGAGCTTATGTAGATCTTATGTTTTGAGAAGGTTGCATCATAAGGGAAAAAAGGAATTAAACAATCACAATGATCCAAGTGTCACTCCACCATTGCCTTTCTTACAACAATCATGTTTACAACCTCAGTTGTAGACATGTAGTTGAAATATATCAGCTACTGTAATTAAGGTGCAGATCTAAGGATGATCAACTCTTTTACACCAAATTTAATTTTAACTACTTGTGTTGCTATTCTGAATAACTGTGAGAAAATGGGGGAATGACAAAGCATCAAAAGAGTAAAAACAAAATGCTTCATGAATGAGCCCTTTGAGTCTTGAAAGTATCTTTTGGTGAGGGACCATGAAAGCAGTTTGCTTTATTTTGGGAAATGACTGCACCATAAACAATTGTTCACTGAAGACACCAACTCGAAACGCTTTGTAACTGCCTACTGTTTGGCCTGCTGTGTTTGAGCTTTGTTTTGCTGTTTTTATTTAACTGTGGAAAGAAATTCTTTTTGTAATATGCTGTCATATAGTAGTATAATAATAAAAACCGTATTGTTTTACTTTTCATTTTGGCTGAAGTGTATAATGTCTAAATCTGTGAGCAGATTTGATGAGGCCTGAAATCTGACAGGACATCTGTATCTCATGTACATGATATACTGTATCAAATTACAGTATTTGTCAGGAGTTATGAATTCTCCTTGACATATTTTAAATTGTCATACATTAGCCTCTAAATATGAATCACAGGCTCGTTATGGCGCAACCCTGTATTAAGGTACAGCCTGTAAATATAGCAAGAACACTACAAATACAGAGAAATGTTTAAAATTAAACCAGATTACTTTTTTAAAGTTAAGATATTCCCATTCTGTTGTTTAAATAAAGCAAAAGAGTGCTGTTTAAATAATATATGACAGTAACCATCCTGTGTTTCTATTCAGTAATTAGTGTCAGGACTTTGCTGGATCATGTCATGAATGTCAGGACAGCCTTGGGTTCTGCCTCTCAATGTGTCCGCCACCTTTATGTTGTATTAAATCAATCGATAAAAGGTCATATAATAATCCATCGTTAAGTGGTTTCCATCAAGAGTGAGATAAAGAGGGAAAAGAGTCCTTAAGGAGGATTTTTCACAACTTGGCAACCCGGAAGTTTTCCTTAATAGGCTCATCGCTTATTCATGTGTCAGTAACTGATATTTAACCAAATAATAAAGCCACTGATTACAGTTTATAATTTATACATTATTGTTTAGTGTCATTGAGCACACAATTCATTAAGTTGTCCGCTTCGCAACGCGCATGTGTAAAGACGGTGCGTCCCTCGAACAAAGTTAAATTTCGCTCAAACAAAGACGCGTCTGTGCGTCGATACAACGTCAAAAAGAGTCGGACAGCTGAGCCGATCCGAGTTTACGTCAGGCTGAGACATCAGCTGCTGCCTCGGCACACCGGGAGGTTTCCCGAAGACGGAAGTGAGTGTCCGTTTTTCCAGCCGGGGCCGTGAACGCTTCGCATGCATGTCCGTTCTTGATTGTTTATTTACTTGTGTTGTTTATGCCTACGAGCTGCTGCCGAGGATAAGTCAGAGCTTCCATGCGCCCGTGAGACTCGCCTCCTCCTGCGGTATGGCGGCGGCGGCGGCGGCGGACGGGCCGGAGGACGGCTGCCGGAGCGGCAGCACGCAGGGAGCGGTAACAGGTGACGGGGAACCGGAGGAGGCCGAGGAGTTCACCTGCCCGGCCTACTGCTCCGAGCTCTCCCGCCGGCAGAACGAGCAGAGAAAGGCGGGGCTCTTCTGCGACGTGACGCTGGTGTTCTGCTCCGGCGGCGCGTCCGGGGAATCGGTGCAGACTCTATCCGCCCACCGCTCGGTCTTATCCGCGGCGTCGCAATACTTCGCCCTGCTGCTGGGAGGGCACTTCTCAGAGTCTCTGTCTGGGCGAGTGGAGCTGAGAGAGTGGAGCTCGGAAACCGGACTAGACCCGGAAACTGTGAGCAGTGTCCTACAGTTCATGTACACGGGAGAGATCAGAGTAACCACTGCAAATGTGCACGACGTGTTGGAGCTTGCCGACAGGTGATTTTTACATTTAATCTGAAGCAGAATAAGATCCGTCAGGTCTTTGGTTTCTAAGGTAAACAGGCCACACCAAGACCCGGATCCAGTCTGAATCAGCAGGTGTGACTGCAAAGTGCATTTGGTCAAATCTCTCTGTGGTGTCTTCATGGTTGCTTGTATTCTTTTTGCATCTCTTTATTGTTGCCTCGCATCCTTTTGTGGTCCTGTTGTGTCTTTTTGCTGAACTTTGAGGGAACTTTGCTTCTCTGTGTTGATATAAGTGCACTTGCTTTGCGTGTCTTCGCAGTTGTTGCGTGTCTGCTTATCATTCTGTATCTCATCCATGTTGTTGTGTGTATGTCTCAGATATTTTGCAAAAGTCCAGGGCCACTCTGATCGTTTGGGCCTTAGTCATCTATCCATGTAGTTAATTTAGGACAGTGACTAATATTTTAGTATTTAGTATTGTATTTTGTATTTTACATCCATGTTACACACACACATGCAAACACATGTTTTCATTTTGGCTGAGTGGTTGTTTAGTGTTTAAACAATGTGTTGTACTGACCGCTCCCTTATTCTCCATTGACGTTGGACCTGTTAGGTTGGAACAAATATTTTCTGTTTTATTCATGCATGGACATAACTGACCTCATGCAACTAAAAGAACTGCTCCACCCAATTTACATATTCTTACAACTTGTCACTATCAGACAAGAATGTTATCTGTCATGATTCAAGCAGCACTGAAAGCATCTTCTAGTCTGTGTTTTTTTTAACAGTGCCCTCTAAACACTGTTGCCCTGCTAATTTGGAGTAAGGGTATAAAAGTTTATGCCACTCATAAACTATTCCACAGCAATATTTTCTTCCATCATGAAAGAGATTTCATAATACTGCAAAATTAAATTCTAGGAGTATAGATTCAGCACACTGCAAGAACACCAAGGCAAGGCAATATGAAGAAAATCACAACATTAAGGTTTTCTTACAGATTCTCTTCAGAATTTATGTTTCTACAAAGTTAGTTATAGATCATGAATTTTTACTTGTCAGGGAATATATAATGTTTCAGAGCAGTCAGGTGCTCGTCCATTTTTATTGCACCCAAATTGCTGTAAAGGCTTTTTTACTGGGTTGTTTGATTCTGACTTATTCACACTGTCAGGTTCCTGTTGATGCAGCTAAAGTGCTTCTGTGGGGAGTTTCTGATGAAGAAGCTGAGTTTGTCCAACTGTGTGGCCGTGCACAGCCTCGCCCACATGTACACCCTGGACCAGTTGGCCATGGGAGCTGCTGAGACGATTAGAAGGAACTTCCACAAAGTTATCCGCAAGGAGGAATTCCACACGCTGCCGTTTCACCTTGTGCGAGAATGGCTGTCAGACTCAAAAATCACAGTTGATTCTGAACAGGAGTTGTTTGAAACCATCGTAAAATGGGTGCACCAAAACATCAAGGAGCGGGAGAAGCACTTCGTGGAGCTGTTTGGCCTTTTGAGGCTGCCACAGATCGCTCCCACCATCCTGACACGGGTGGTGAGAGCGGAGCCTTTAGTGGTGAACAGTGCATCTTGTCAGAAGTTGGTGTCTGATACACTTGAGCTCCAGGCTGTCCATTTTGAAAGCCTAAAGTTAGCTGGAGATGTAGAGCTGTATGACTCCTGCACGGCGGCGATCCAGCCACGTTTTGGCCAAAACATGGATGTTATCATGGTGGTGGGGGGTGTTTCAGAATCTGGAGAGTACCTGAGTGAGTGTGTGGGCTACTTTGTTGCTGAAGACCGTTGGGTCAACCTGCCACACATTCACAACCACCTTGATGGACATGCTATTGCGGTCACTGACAGCCATGTCTATGTGGCAGGATCCATGGAGCCGGGCTTTGCCAAGATGGCGGAACGCTACAACCCCAACCTTAACATCTGGGAGCACGTCAGCAGCCTGACCTCCCGCAAACACTCCTTTAGCCTCATACGTGTCAAAGACATACTGTACAGCATCGGTGGTCATGGCAACTTCAGTCCCGGCTTTAAGGACGTTACCGTCTACGAGCCTGAACACGATGAGTGGCAGAATCTTGAGCCAGCGCCAAAAATACTGCGAGATGTAAAAACGGTGAGCGTGGAAGATCGCTACGTGTATGTGATGGCCAGGACCCCTGTAGACATGGACAGTGGGGATGGACTGAGCACTGTAACCATCTGTTATGATACAAAGAGTCACAAATGGCAGGAAGTGGACTCCTTACCACTAATTGATAACTACTGTCAATTTCAAATGGCTGTTGCATCCACCAACTTCTACCACACAGCGTCCTGTTGCCCTAAGAACTACAAAATAACAGCTGAGGCTGCACAGCAGAAAATCAGCAGGAACATCTCAGATGACATCCTCGACAGCCTCCCTCCAGAAGTCCTTGGTATGGAGGGCGCTGCCATCTGCTACCTGCGTGAAGACATATTCATCATTGGCGGGTGGAGAAACAACAACAACATGGACAAGCAATATCGAAAGGAGGCCTATCGATACTGCACAGAGAGGAAGCGTTGGATGCTGCTGCCTCCCTTACCTCAGCCTCGCTGCCGAGCCGCAGCCTGCCACGTTCGCATCCCGTACCATTATCTGTACGGCTGCCAGCGTTACCCCATGCCCCAGAACCTGGCTCGACAACGAGACCGCATGCAGCAGATGCAGCAGCTCCACCGACGCACCCTCACTCTGCGGAGACAGTTGCAGTCTCAGATTGAATGTTGAGGTCTCTTGATCTGCTGAGCGATGCCTTGTTTTGCCTTCATTTATTAGACACATCTGCATGGGGCTAAAGATCACACTATTCAGAGTTGCCAATATTGGAAAAAAAGCACCTTAGCAACCTTTCTGGCTAATTCTCATCAGTCTCTAACAATCATTTTGGCCTTACACCATTAGCTTACGCCTTACTTTTACTCTGCTAGTAAATGATACTGTGATTGCCGTGACATTTTATGACAACAATGTTGAATTCACTGTTGACTTCGCTGGCTTTGCTTTTCGTATATGGCCTGTTTTAACACCCAAGGGGAAGTGATGTCAGCATTTGTTGTTGTGCAGTGATGCTTCCCTGTGAAATTTTGTGAGGTTCACTTAGAGGAGTTAACTTAGCAAATGAAATGATGTCAACAGTTTTTGTGATGTAGGTTATAATTAAATGATCAGTGTGGTGTTAATGGACATACTGTGATAACTAGCTGAGAAAAGAAAGCCTTTAACTTTTCACTGCTCATGCTACCTTAATCTAATTTCTACCTCAAATTACCTTTTTTTTTTTGGCATAGACAGGATGAAATGCCTGCTTGATAGGTTGAGAATATTTTGTGGGTTTTCATTTGTGTGTGCTATATGAAAGGGAACTTTTTTTTTTTTTAAGCAAAGCATATATTTGGAAACAGGGTGTTCTGTGATTACTTGTATCACCCTCATTTTATCACCACAATAAATGCATTGAAATAGTCAGTACAGATTGCAAAACACTCAATGCATATGCAATGTGTCTTAAATATATAAGTCAGTCAAAAATGGCTTTATTTGATATTTCAGTTTTTGCAAATCTTAAAAGATCAGACCCAATACCCGTCATAATAACAACAAAACCTTTTTTGAAGGGGGGTAAAAGATCTCAATTTCTTTCTTGCTTGCTTTTTTAATAGTGTAAATTTAGTGATGTTATCAACATGGAATTTTGGCGTTATTTGGCCTGTTGCTTTCGGTAGACTCATAGACACATATTGCAGAGTTTGCTTTGCATTTTGCTTCAAGTGAATAAGAGCACAAGTTTGCTATCTGTGAAAAAAAGAGGCTGCTTTGTGGATAGTGCCCAACTATTCCCTCAAAATGCACTTGAATTGATTACATTCCCTGAACTAAAGGGCCCTAAGAGTTGATTTTAGCAAAAGTTGTTAAAAAAAAAAATCTTGTTAGTGTTGTGTGAACCATTCCTGAGCTCAGTGTGTTTCTGCTACTATGAACCTAGTTAGTGCATGTGTTATCTCCAGCCAAGCTGTCAATAACTAGCATCTCAGTATTTTCTCTGAACCTGCCATTTTCCACAATATAATGTTGCCACTGTAGATTGATGAGAGATTTCATTCAATTATATATGTGGAAATCACTGGGTTTACTGCAGAATGCAAGAGTAGACCCACACAGTTAGATTTTAGTTACTGACAGCAGTATTACCAACACGTTTTAGGCTGGATTTCAAGTCTAGATTTTTGTCCCAGTTTGAGAAGAGTTAGTTTTAGATAATCATGATGTGTCACTGCCATACATTCAGATCTCATGCAGCCACATGGTGTCATTCCATTTCTATGTGAAAGTGTAATAAATGTAAATGCACTGAAATGTAGTTTGTCATCTCTGAAACACCAATCAATCAATTTATCTAATTTGTCATGTCATAATACAATCAAGCTTTCCCAATGTTGTCAGCTATAGAACATTCCTATATTGTCTAAAATAATGATTGCATTTCCAAAAAAAAAAACAAAACAAAACAAAACAAAACAAACCAACCAACAACTAAAAACACACACTTGGATACCTTCAAAATTGGGATAACATTGGTATCATATGGAATTCATTCAGAAACTTGCTTAGATAAATAATTGCTTTTATAATTTTTCCAGTTTTATCATAATTAAGTAATAGTTGCCAGTGCACGTAAACAGCACATAGAAAAGAAATTTTCTCACTTAATGAATTTCCAAACACGACAAGAAATTCAGACTAAACGGAGCAGAAGTTGTTCCGCACTGAGGAAGTAGGAACAATTATGCGTCGGAACCAATTGTGCTTGGTACACAGAGGGCGGGGGGGGGGGGCACTGCAGGTGCAACACACAGGGAGAACGTAAACAGCTCAAAGCAAATAGCTGCAGGCTGTGCTCCGTTTTTATTCACCGGTTTATTTCAGACAAAGAAAGCTTTCCTCTTAACGCGATGCGCCTTTGACGCTGGACGGCAGTTTACGCCTCGCTGACGTCGTTTCCTGTTTCTGCTTGAAAATGGTAAATTGTCACGGTCGGCTGCAGCCGCCGTCAAACATATGTTTGAACTTTGAATATCATTTTTGTGTAAACTAAAATAATATAAGGTGAAGAAATAATTTGGAAAAAAAAATACGTGGTGTGATTAAAATAATAATAAAAAAAAGTACTATAATGTGTTCTCAATCAAATATAGTCCATGTTAGCATACCGGACAAAAAATGGTGTGACACCTTAATGACGATCATGACTGTCAGCTGTGAGCGGATTAAGGCGGGCAGTATTCAGGGCCAATTCAAGTCCTTGTATTTTAATTCGTATTAAATTCGTTTACAATTTAAAATATATTAATGTCAATTGTAATTTAATTGAGAGATATTTGCAGAACTTTCCATTTTAATTCGTTCATATTTTTATTTTGATCATTGAATGAAATGCTTGCCTGTGAACAAATGTCACATTTTTTTGGATGTGCAGAGGGAAACAAATATTGGATTATTATGTGGTACTTTACAGTTTCCTTAGAATTAGTAATAAATTATCCAGTTTTTTCATCTCATAAGATAAAAGATGACCTAAATGAGTTTGCTCTTGCAGATCTACCATATTCCCTGGATCTACACACCGCTGCGAACCGTCCTGGGAATATGGCACCAGCTGATCAAGACTGAGGTGAGGAGCCCAACAAAAATAAAAATGATTTCTTTTTAGAAAGCTTGAATAGCTAAGTAAATTATGTTTATATGGGTGTTTCAGCTGGGATTGAAGTGAATTTATGTGCTGTCTTTCCTTTTGTTCAGATTCCCGAGCTGTCTAAGGGCTCTGTGCTGATCAGAGAGCGCAGCAGAGTGGAGGAAACTCTCCAGGCCATGAGGCAAGCTGGAGTGAGCAGCCTGCAGGTGTGAGCACATTCACACCATGTTTGTTTGTGATTTAGCTCATTTTAGGAGCTTGATCCTTTGAGCAGGAGGATTGCACATGTGACTCAGTCCAGGATCATGAGAAATGGCAGTGTAAATCTTTGTCCACAAAGATCATCACAATGAAATACAGCAAGTTATCTACAAACATAAGCCAAATGAATAAATAACAAAAGTATAAATGTAAATATTGTCCTCAGGGTTCGACTGTAAGTACTGTGTATTTGATTTAAATGTGAATTTGGTTGCTTGCTGAGTTTGGCAGCACTTTTAGTTCTTTCAGTTCGAAATAATAAATGTTTTCTCAGGTGATCTCAGACTTCGACAGGACCCTGACCAGATTCACTCACAATGGCAAGAGGGTGGCCACCACTCACAGTAAGTACACAGGCCACAAAGATTATATGCTTAATGGACAAATAGAGTTCAGATGATTTGGTGGATTTCCACATCTGGATATTGTGATTTCAAGGTTTTATCATTTGACCCAGTTTGTATTTGTGCATGTTTTACATTTGTTGCCTGATTTCCTTGCTTTGTACAGACATCCTGGATAACCGGTTGTTAATGAATGAAGACGCCACTAGAAAGGTAACTGAATTATTGTCATGAATGCAATTTCCTGTCTTTTTTACACTAGTTCCTTACAAGGCAGTAGCTGTTTGTTTTTGTACAATGACATGTGCATGTTTATAAAGATAAATTTTGATCCACATCATAATTTGCTGAACATAAATCCTATGTGATTCATCTCTAGATTATTGTTCAGTATTTGTTGTTGGCTCTTTGCAGATGAAGGAACTGTTGAACACTTACTATCCTATAGAGATTGATTCCAACCGCACTGCTGAAGAGAAGCTGCCTCTCATGGTGGAGTGGTAAGAATCACTCTGTTTTTTGTTTTTTTTTGTTGGGGGGTACACTAAAGCGTGAAGAATTAGCTGAGGATTGTTTAACCCCTGATGTTCCCTCCTGCTCTTCACAGGTGGACCAAAGTTCATGAGCTGCTGATTCAACAGAAGATTAGAAAGGACATGCTCACCCAGGCTGTTAAGGAATCTAATGCTATACTCAGGTACTGTCTGTTCATTGTCAATACCATATTAACCTTGAGTTTGCCAGTCACATCTACATATTTAATAATGTCTTATAGACCTTTGACATTAATATTTTAGATGTCTTTAGATATGAGGCACCATTGCCTTTTTAGATTGCTTAATGGCTATGCACAATAAAACTGAAACATCTGAACTGATCTACAGAAAGAACATTTAAAAATAATTTTCTAGCTAAAATTATTGAAAAGGTATTGGACCCCAGTAACTACAAATCATTTATCATTGTAAATTATATATGTATAATCTTTTTTAATAGTTGCAATTACTGCTAATCTGATGAGAGGTGTATTTCTTTTAGGGATGGTTACAAAGAGTTTTTTGAACATCTGGCCGAGCACCAGGTTCCTCTGTTGATCTTCTCGGCCGGTGTTGGAGACATCCTGGAGGAGGTGATCCGACAGAACCAAGTCTTCCATTCCAATGTCCACATCATCTCCAACTACATGGATTTTGACCAAACTGTGAGTTGGACCACAGCTGCCTTTACATGCATTTTATATGAATTTCAATGCTGTATGAAATATCGAAAACACATAGATTACACTTTACATTCATTAAAATAAACATGTGGGACCAGTGACGTAGCTCTTAAAGGGCCAGAAGTGGTCAACTACATCAAAGCTGCATCAACTTCAGAGTAAATAAACACAGTGCGTGTAATTTGCAGCAAAAAACATGAGCAAGAATCATTTTATTTTAGTGGCTTCTATCAGATGGAATATGTTGTATGTATGAGCCAAGTTCCAGTGATTGTGGTAATTTTCTTACTGAAATAAGAATGCTAGTGAAGATAATTATAGTTGAAAATGACTTAAGTCAACCTTTTAGTCCAAAACTCACTGATTTGTGTGCTGGTTGTTACCAATATTAACATATTATTCCGCCAATATTTCTTGAACATTATGTTCATAAGGGGGTCCTGCAGGCCTTCAAAGGCCAACTGATCCACACTTTCAATAAGAGGGAGGGCGCTCTGTCACACGCTGCAGGCCTCAAGGAGCTTCAGGGCCGGCCCAATGTGCTGCTGCTTGGAGACTCTTTGGGAGACCTGACCATGGCTGACGGGGTGTCCAAGCCCCACAACATCCTGACCATTGGCTTCCTGAATGAACAGGTCAGACCACAGTCACAGATACTCTGGTTAAATGGACTAATGTTCGGTGCTGGGATTTCTTATGTTGACGCATTCAGTTGTAGACATTGTGTTCTCATTGTCTGTGGTTTGTCTTTCTCAGGTGGAAGAAAGGAAGGAACTGTACACCAACTCCTTTGACATCATATTGGTGAAAGACGAGACGATGGATGTTCCAAACGCCATCCTCAGATACATTACCTCATCAAGAGACACCAAGTAAGACACAGATGGACTCATTCACTCAATTCTCCATGCTGGCCCGTCACACATCATCACTTACCTCAAACCAGTCTGTAAAACTTGACTTTGTAACCTGCCTCCACTCATGTACCATTAAGTATTAATGGGGTTAATGGTACAAATCATACACAGTCTAACTTAAAAAAAAAACTTTTCAGAGGACAATCACTTTCATTTTATTTATACAAAACAAATAGGAGGAATAGAACGGCAAAATGCCACTTAAAAACAAACACCTCTCCTTCTGAAAAGAAAAACTCCAAGACCTTTACTACTGACTTTAAGTGAAAGTGCAAATCATTTCTGATAGTTTGATTCTTTTCACTCCTTTTAGCACAAATATGCTTTTTTTTTTTAAACTCCATTGTCTAACTGTATAAGCATTTAAAATATGCTCATCTATGAGAAAAGGTGTGATATGTATACTAACAGTCTCTAGACATGGATCATCAGTTTTATGTGCAAGGTAGAGGAAACATAACAGATGTTATCAGTCTTTAAGCTATTACATAATTTTAAGTTTTTCTAGCAGTTTTAACCTGTTACAGTGAACACAAACGTATTAATACGAGCATAGGAAGGAAAGATACAGATGTTTTCCCAAGAATGGAATACACAAGGTATGTGTGTGTAACACGGGCTGCTACACAAAAAGACTTCATGTTAAGCTAGGTGCAGTGTACTATAGTTACTATACTTAAAAAGAACAGAAGGTTTAGTTCCCAGAAGGTGGGATTTGATCCCAGTAAAACGTTTCACTTAGAAATACACAGATGAAAATAAATGACAGCCCACTGATTTCCATCGGTTTTATTAATATTGATTGTCTCGAACATAAATCCCACTCCATGTGAACTGTAGGAGAGAGATGCATCATTTAAAATGCTACTGCTAAAAAACCATTGATTTTCAATGATGTACTTACCTGGCAGATATTTTTCTTTTGCAAAAGTCTTAGCTGTTATGTCACAGTTTTTTTATAGGCTGGATGCTCAAGTTACAATATGTCAGATGCTTTTTTTTTGCAGGAAGCATTTCTTGAAGTCACACAGGCGCCAGTGAGCTTCCTATGTGATGGTCCAGATAGGTAAAAAAAAAAAATATATATATATATATATCAAAAATGTGTCACATGCTGGTGATAGAAATTGAAATCAATATAGATATTGCAGTTATTTAAGATAGCATTAACTAAGATCAAATAGAATTAATAAATTAAGTAACAGTTTATTAATTTTAAGTTCATCCAGATTTCAATTTGGGCTGTAATATTTTTTATCACCACCGTGTGGCACCTTTTTGACCTTTTGGGTGATCACATTAAAGTCCATGTTTTGCTTTAGAGTACTCAGTAAACTAAATTTACTGAGTTTAGTTTACTCAGTTTTTGAAAAATGTGCTATCGATTTTTTTTTTTTTTTTTTTTTTTTTTTTTTAAGTACATTTTTTTAGAATCCAAAGTAATGCCCCCAAACCAGGAATATCCTGTTTTTGAGTTGGGTGTGTTCTGCAGGCAATAATGCCCAGGACCAGTCGTAAATGAGCGAACAGCCCGTGTGACCTCAAGAAATGATGTCCTGTCCATCTTGCTTTAACAGGAATCAGTTTGTGTGTTTCCTTTCCTTTAAAGATGTCTGCCATTAGGAACAGCTTATCTATGTATTAACGCTCCTCACATTTTTTTATGAACACAAATGTTATTTCACGTTTCAGATGTTTTTTTATGCAGTGATACAAGACCATGTTCTTTTTCTTCTTACAGTTTAATTAATGTGACTTTCAGGGACACATAAAGATGCTTGTTTGTTTTTTTCTGAAATACAACTGTCAAACAAAGACACTCATACAACACAAAATCCATAAAAACTTCCTTTGCATTATTTTCTCATTTAAAATACTGTCCAATATTAAAACATTGATGCTGTGTAGAAAACGTCTCTCGTTGCTTGTTTTTAGGGTGTCGGGGTTCATCCCTGAGTGAGGATTGAAACATTTGTCCTCATCACAACTCCTCATGCCTTTTTTCTTCCTTTTCGTTGTCCTCATCTACCTTCAGTTTGAGCTCTTTCTCTGTGATCACACCATCTTTATCTCGATCCTGGTTATGGAACATGTCGGCAATCACCTGCTCTGTGGACAGTCCAGGCTTTATACGACCTTTGCCATCTGCCACCTGCAGCTTGATGAACTCTGCAAACTAAAAAGGGTCAAAGAGGAATGTTAATAACTTATGTGTCACAGTGCACACACTCACTCTTTAAAATTATTTTTGAAATCATGTTTGTGCTGAAGTGATACCATTAGCTGAGTATAGATAAAACAAACACTAGATGGCACCAAAGTAAAACTGTATAAATCTCAATTTTGTTCATATTTAGGGCAGATTTTGCTGAAGCATTAATTTTATACTCGAATGTTTTAATTTCATGCTACTTTCACAATATATTTACACAAACTTGGTAGAGTGAAATCACAGAGCTACTTTAGATTATACTGTTGAATACAAAATCATGGTCAGCAGGAACATACCTCCTCCTGTGGAACCTCTTTGTTCTTGTTGATGTCCATGGTTTCAAACAGGTTCTCAGGCGTGTCCTTCAGCCACACAAACAAGTAACCAGGGGGCACACCCTTCTGAAAGCTCACCAGTTCAATATCGAAGACCAACACAGCGCTGCCTGGAACACCAGTGGCTGAGAGACAGGAAGCAGGAAAGACACTTAGTTAAAAGCTTAGAATATATAAATATACGCATTTTATTGAACAGTATCTAAAGTTTGTATTGTGAGCAGCAGGCATCTTAAAGTAGAGGCTGAGCATTCTCAGTTACTGTGAGCTGTTTTTTCATCCTGACTTCATTTACTTTCATGGCTTTAATAAAAAAACGTCTACATAAACATGTAGTCCATAGAAAACACAGTTGTATGTGTTTGATAAGTGAACATAAGATTTGTTGATAGTAAATAATCTTTCTGCGGATTTAAAACAACGACAGATTGTGGTGCAGTCTAACAGTTCTTACAGTTGGGAGCGTTAAGCTTCAGTCTCACCTCCTCTCTCTCCGTGGCCCAGATGAGGAGGCACTGTTACCAACCTCTTCTCTCCTGCACACATGCCCCTCAAACCCTCATCAAGCCCGTCAATGACTTTGTCCATCCCCAACACGGCATCCTGAACGTTCTCGTAGTCGTGCCTATAGACAATGTTGATTACATGAACGTGAGTGTGTGTGATGTACATTTGTGTCTTTCTAAAATTGCAATAACGTGGGGATGAAAGTGTCACTCACGAGGAAAAGAGCACCGTTCCATCCATCAGGGTGCAGTTGTAGTGATAGTGGACGAGGTCGTTCACCTCCGTGGTGTCATTACAGTCCTCAGGTCTGTGGATGATCTTGATGTCCACTTTGTCGTTAGGATTGTGGAAGTCGATGACGTGGATGTCAAACACAAGCACAGCTGACGGGGGGATGACATTACCTGGAAAGACCACAGAAAATAAAGACGCTCACTTTTTTGGGTTGGAAATACGATGTACATCTTCACGGTCATACCAAAAGTAGATTATAAATTCATTACAGAATATAATATATGTGTTTCTCAGTTATTCATAACCAGTCAACTAAGGGACTGTTAATGGTTATATTATAACTCCAAAATCTGAAGATATTCAATTTACAATGTATATTTACTGAACAAAAGGAAAAAATGCACTTTTTATTGGGCATTTACAACAAGAAACTTTTCACTTTCTGTTACAGCTTAGTTTTTTGTTTTTTTGTTTTTTTTTTAAGTCGAGAAATCTATGTACTGACGGAACCAACTTTTTTCTTTCCCAAATATAATTAACTCTGTCACTTTTTGTCTTTCTTAAAAAGAGAGCTTGTGAGAAAAGTTGCAGTAAATCACCTGCTCCTTTCTCTCCATACGCCAGGTGTGGGGGGATGATGACCCTCCTTCTCTCCCCTACACACACCCCCAGAAGGGCCTGGTCCATGCCTGTGATCACGTACCCCATCCCGATGTAGGTGTTGTATGTGCTGTTCCTCTGGTAGCTGTGGGGGGGGAGTCACAGAGACAATGGGGAATGTAAAAATTATTTGTTTTTTAGGATAAATTAATGCAGACATTTGCATTTTAATACTCTTTTGTGTGACCTGAGCTCACCTGGTGTCAAAGGTGACTCCATTCAGGAAGGTACCGTTGTAGTGGTAACGGATGTAATCCCCGACCACAGACCTGCGGGTGCAGGACTCCGGCACCACTTGGTCCTCAATGGTGATGTTGTCTTTTGGGTTATGAATGTCCACCATCAGGACGTCGTACACCAGGGTGGCCTGGGGGGGAATCTCCGTACCTGGGGAGCAGAAAGTGGAGAATTAGAAACTTAAAGAAATTACAAGTTGTTTGATATAGAGAAAATTTTCTTTAGTGATCTTCTAAAAATTATTTTTTTCCTAATTTACGTTAAACTGTTACAAGCAGGTGAGCCCCCCCTGAGCCTGGTTCTGTCCGAGGTTTCTGCCTCTTAAAGGAAGTTTTTCCTTGCCACTGCCGCCAAGTGCTTGATCATGGAGGGATCTGTTGGGTCTCTTTAAATAATTCTATAAAGAGTTTGGTCTAGACCTGCTCTATATGTAAAGTGCCTTGATGTAACTTTGTTATGATTTGGTGCGATATTAATAAATCTGATTTGATATATACCTTGAACGTTATGATTTTTTGGAGCTACCTCCAATTAGGGAACTAATGTCTGCCCTCCACACAGATACATAAAAATATAACTAAATACACTAAAATTGGATCAGGGGATCTGTTGGGTCTCTTTAAATCATTTTATAAAGAGTTTGGTCTAGACCTGCTCTATATGTAAAGTGCCTTGATGTAACTTTGTTATGATTTGGTGCGATATAAATAAATCTGGTTTGATTTGATTTAAAATTGTACTCACCTGATCCCTTTTCTCCGTAGGCTTTAAAGGGTGGGATGACAATATTTCTGATCTCTCCCACACACATACCCAGCAGGCCTTCTTCTAGGCCCTTGATCAGCCAACCTTCGCCCACTAAGGAATCATGGGTCTGCTTCCTGACGTAGCTGCGTAGGGCTCATACAAGCGCAAAGTCAAACACTCAACTTCACACAGACAACATACCTGGATGACAGTACAAAACACACAAGAGCTGTCATTCGGACAGTGCTTTTGTTTGGGAGTCTGAAACACACATCTCATTGTATATTATCCCACTAAAGAAAGAAAAAGACAAAAAGCTCAGTGAGTTGTTACATAATTTTTGAATAAGCAACACCAATTCCACCATTCCAGCAAACACCAACACTCCCCCGAGCTAGAATTCACCTGGACTCAAAGACAGTGCTGTCGAGCAGAGTCCCGTTGAAATGGTAGCGCACAAAGTCAGTGCGCATCACAGAGCGCTTGCAGTCTTTGGGAGTCGTGATGGTTTTGGTGACGACCAGGTCGGCTTTGTTCCACAGGTCCAACAGATGGATGTCGAACACCAGAGTGGCATCTGGAGGAATCACATCTCCTGAAAACAGTCAGATCAAGACACATTTCTATTACACCACTAGTGTGGATTAGAGAGTCATTGACAATTCGTCAAACCCCGGGGAAATGTGACCCTTTTGGCTTTCCATACATTTCTGTGCTGTGTTGCATTGCCTTGGATTAATTTTGTGCTCCATAATGTTTTATTTTAATAATTTATCTCCATTTAAATTTTACAATTTGTCATTGAGTGGAGGATATTACCAAATTATGATCAAAAAGTAATAGATCTTGGAATTTTTGGGCACAGACATTTACTCATCCACCCCTTTCCAGCCATGATGAGAAAATCTCAACTATGAAAAGGTTGGTGACAACAGGAAAAGAACTATACTGTGACAGACAACTTTTTTCTTTCTTTTTATTCTTAATGTGCCTACAGTAGAGACCTTTCCTCCCCTCTGGGGCATTTCTCCTTCCTTACCTGCCCCGGTGCTTCCGTAGGCCAGGTGCGGCGGGATGGTCACCGTCCGGCGCTCATTAACGCACATTCCCCGCAGACCTTTGTCTATCCCCGCAATGAGCCGACCCTCGCCCAGCACCCCGACCTTGGCGGCTCCTCTCTGGAGGCTGTGAGGTGTTAAAGACAAAGAAAGAGCTCCTGAGCAAACAGAAGAAACAGCAGCAGGGCGGTCATGCCCACAGTTTTCCACCAACAGCTCATTTCATGATGCCAATCGGTGCTTTTGCTTTCCTGCTGCAGCTCTGCAGATGCGTTCACGGCCTAGGACTCAAAAAGTTTCCAAGTACAACAATGCTCGGAGAAATAAGGAGCGGACTCACCTGGAGTCAAACACTTTCCCGTCCTCAAACGTGGCGTTGTAGTGATAGCGGACGTGATCTCCCTCTCCGGCCTCTCTGGCACAAACTTTGGGGATTAAGTATCTGTCCACGACTACATCTGCTGCCACCGGACTGGGATTACAGTCCACAGAGGACCGAGGAGCCAGCAGGAAAAGCACAAGGCAGCACACAAACATCTTCGCACAATGACTGAAAAGAATTAAAATTAAAACTAATGAGATCTGATAGGGAGACTGCGGCTCATCTGCAGATGCGGAGCAGGGAAGAGGCGTCTGAAGGCTGTAAACGTGGACAACCTCCAGGTTACTGAGAAACTTTTTTTTTTTTTTTTTTTTTTTTTTTTTTAACCAAAGGGAAGAACTCACTGATTTGGAAGTGGGAGTCGCCTCTGTCAACATCACCAAAATAAGACACGAGGTCCTCTTCCGTTTAGAGGATAAAATGACTTAACATAATACAGACAGAGCTCCTTAACGCCACATGCATCCACTTTTACTGTGAAATATGAGAATTTTAATGAATTAGTAGATAAATTAATTTTTCATAAAGCCAAATTGCAAAAGTTTTTATTATTTTTCTGGATTACCTCGCCAAATTGTATTCCTGCTACACAAAGTGTCTATGATGAGTTTAAGTTGTATGATTGAATACTTTTTGTCCGTCCGCTTTTATTTTGAAAGGAACGCCGGCCTCTGGTTTACAGACCACAGCTGCAGGACCAGACTGATCCGGATCCGCCTCTGGATCGGCCCATTTCTGTGGATTTAGCCTGTCAGAGCCGTAAAGTGGCCCTAGAGCATCATGAGGACCAGCTTTTTCCATTAATGCCGTAAAGTTAAGGCAAGAAACAACTACGGGAGCCTGGTAGGGAGGTTACATGATTTTTTTCTTTTTATTTTTTAAATTAATGTCACTGCAAATCAACCAATCCACCAATCAAATCAGTGAAATTTTCTGTAATGAATCCAAACTATAAAACTAATTAACGGTATTCTCACTCAGAAGATAACTACCACAGGCTGTTGTGCTGGTTGCATCATCAGCCAACAGGAAACAGAAAACAGAAAACAGATTGAATGTCTTTCAGGGCTCAGGCCTGAACATGAGCTACACAAGACACACAGACCTCACTCAGATCCTCTGCAAACTCTGAAGACTCATCACTGATTTCAAGTAAATATTTGAAAATATTTACAAATCTGTCTAATCAATCAGGAAGAAAAAGAAAAGAACACTACAGTCTCAAGTTAACCCCTCTATGCCATAGACGTAGAAATGGAAATATCAGTCAGTGGGACACATTAGGTCAGGTATCAAGGAGGGTAACAAGACCACAGAACATCCTGCAGTTTTGTTAGTTGTTTGTTTTAGCACAATAGATCACACAGCCACTGGTATTCAGATATCTTTTAATATGTACTTTGAAATACAGTAAAATGAGTATTTACAATGAGACCTAATACTGGTGACCTTCATGAAGGACTAAACAAGATTGACTTCCACAATGTACATAAATGGTGCAAAATCCTCAGAAGAGTCCAACTACGATGTGTTATCACAAACGATGGCAACCTGAGCTTTCAGCTGAGTCTGTCCTTGAGTATGTTTTAGGGTTTTGTACACTGTTTAGGGAACAATGTGTAGTGCAAGTATGATTCAAAGGATACACTGACATTTAAATTTAGTTAATGTTGTCAAATTCTAGTATTTATATAACCTGTATTTCTTTTAAATCATGATCTTCTTCAATGAGGAATGACATTGAGATTTTTTTGTTCTATAAACCTGATTTCAGCGGCAGAGACTTTCCCTGAAGAAGTCTGTCTGATAGACTTCACCTCAAAATGTCAACAAATTCCTGTAATGCTACTGTTGGTTGACTGGCAGTGTTTCTTGAATCATCTGTTCTGGCACCTCTGCTATTCCCCAGTTCTTTGTACTTAGTGGTGAGACATTGGAGGTTTATCATCCTCTGATCCTGATATAAGACTCTGACTCAGAGAGGGTAAACTGAGCCGATGCACATCAAAACTGCAGAATTGGAATTTTTTTAGAGACAATTTTTGAAATGTTTGTGTCACATTGAATCACAATCCGGAAATATATTTTAAAATCTTATTTCTTTGAGATATTTATTGCTCGTTCAATGGATCTGGTCAGCCATGATTAATCTTTCAAATTGTGCCACTCAGAGATGAAGCACATTTGGTTTTAGAAAAAACACTTAAATTCCTATTTTATGCATATCTATGGGAGTACATACAGTAGAAGCCAGATTTAAATGTTTAAACTTTACGAATAAATTTTATGCATATTGAGGGAGGTCCTGTGTTAAATATGGCTTCTGCATCATAACTTTGAAGTTTGAGTCTTTAGATTCTCCTTTATGGGCATATAAGAAATATAGTACACACCAGGCCTGATAATAAGGCAAGAAGCTGACAAAAATTTTGGAAATCCAGAGGAGCTCCAGATGAATGCCCTCGTGCTAATTCAGTGGATAAAATGAGCAGTTTTAGGCTGAGGGGCAGGAAGAGTTTTCTTGTGCTTCCATTCAGAGTGGCAGTGTGTCACTGCTCTCTAAAGAGTCAACCCTATTATACAATATGTACATCAGCACCCATGTTCAGCATACTTGTATGCATATTGGTTGTATATGGATTAGATTTCATACAGCGGGAGAAAACATTCGGTGTGTAAATGTGCAACTATCCAGTTTGGCTTCAGTAAAGTACAAAGTACTCAGATGTCATCAGCACAGAGATGATACAAGCTTCCTCGCAGGCTTAAACTCTACATTCATACATTAATGCATATCATGTTAAAGCATTGATTTAAGATGGACTACCACTTGATCACTGACAGCATAAGAGAAGAAAATATGGATATTACTGTGGAATGTTAAGTCCTAGCACACAAAAAGTAAGAAATCTAAACAGCGAAAATATCAGCATTCACTATTCTGTGTGATATTTCTATATTCTATTGCAGTTAAATTCCCACTACTGAGAGGAGGTGGCTCCTCTCTCCATGAGGTTAAGTATGTATTCTGTGTATGTGTAAGTGTGTAACAAGAGGCTACTTTAAAAAGTTCAGGAAACTACCATGAAATCACTTAAAAGGGTAAAGCAGAATAACAGTCGATATGGCAGAAGATCAGCTCTAACCAGAAGGAGGATAAAGAAAACTCTAATAGCTGAGTACACACATTTTAGGCGCAGCGTATGTGTGTCCAGGACAAAAATAGATCAGTTCAAGCAGCATGAAAACGTATGAAACATGAAACAGGAGGTAAATTGGACATTTGTGACCAAAGAGCCGTTCAGATCTGTAGGAATGTGCCCTCAGGGTTTCCTCTAGCACAGTCAAAAATTAATTGGACTATCCAGAGAGAGAAAATACTGATGGAGGCAGCAGTGAAGTCAGAAAAAGTGGGAAAAAAATGGAAGACATCATATTTTTTTTGTCTCCTCAGAGCAGACTGGACACAGTGTAAGGAAGACAGGACAGTAGAGAGATAGGACTCAAACTCCTGAAGATCTGGAGAGTAGAGGAAGAAAGGGATAGAGAAGACAAGACAAAAAAGATTAAAAACGCTGATAGAACAAACAGGCTTCGATGTAGACAGGGGTATGTCACATAATTATTGTCACTGAGATTCATGTTCAGATTTTTTTGTGTCGCTAAATGTCTTGTTTTGTCCAACAAACTGTCAAAAAACAAACAAACAAACAAAACAAAAAACAGTTTTTTGTCATCACAGTGAACTACAATCTAAGTTTGGGATTGAAAAAACTGGCCTGACCATCGTGATGAATCAATTATCATAAATTTGAGCAGATTGACCGCAAAATAATAAGGAAACCTAAAAGATGTTCAAATTTTATTATTGAAATTCTTATGAAATTAACATTATAAAGTCAACACTGCAGCTATATTGTATTAACAGGAGGCAAGTGAATGAGGAGACATGCAGTTCAAACGCACGAGAAGCAAAGTAAGGTACACTGACATGTTTCATGAGCTGTTGCAGAAATTAAGTTATGGTGGAGATTAATTAGGTTTGTGTTGCACATATTACATTAATGTTGTGGTATGTGACATTGCATCGTACTACTTAATACTTCATACTATATAAATAAAATGTTGAATAAAAAAATTTGTGAAAGATAACAAAACAGGGACGTGTGTGTGTGTGATCAGAGGATAAACCTTATAAAAGAGATGGCAGATTATTTCGACGTAATGAGCTGTGATGTTTTAGATAATAATGTTTTGGATCAGGACTGAAATGTGGGATCGTACCTTCCTCTCCGGATGTTTCTGGATTCCACAGCGATGCAGAGACAAGATGGAGGGACAAGACAAAAAAAAGACAGAGAACAAATAAAATAGAAAGACAGGTGAGAAGAGAAGTTTTCTTTGAAGTTAGTCAGAGGTTGAATGAATTAAAAAAAAGCATGCAACAAACTCTAGGCTTTAAAAGCAAGGTAGTTACAGTAACAGTGCAATGACTCTCTTCTTGTTCTTTCGTTATCAAGAAACATGGAGCTTGCCAGGCATACCTATCAAGGCAGCAGATTACAGTCAGAAGCAAGATTTTTTGTTTATTTGCACGCCACAGCAAAGCCAGCGTGAGGTATGACAGCACTGTCGAGTATGAATAAAAGAAAATTAGCCAAGAGTCAAATCCAGCTGTGCAGCAAAAACAGGGGATTCGTTGTAACTTGCTGATGTTGTGTACCGTTTCTATTTATCCATTTATTATGGGGCACTGTAGGAAATTTATATCAGCATGTCAGTACCACACCTGCAGGTGTCCTCCACCAATTTAGCATAGAATAAGTTTAATGTCATTGCACCAAAAAAGCAGTAGCTATAACGAAATTTAAAAGTGCCTCCTTAAAAAGCATCAAATGTCCATCAATGATGTCAATCAAACATATCTCAAGCATACAATTCTAAAACACCCCAAACAGTCCGACTCATGACGTTTATTCCATTCATTCTCTCTCCTTGTTAAAATCCTGTGCCTGCATTACCCACAATGCAACTCAATGGCCCAATGGCCGTCACTGATTCAAGTCACACCACTTAAAGCAATCTATTGGTCTTTGCACAGCTCCACAAAAGGTCCACTATCAGGCTGAAAGTAATAATTATTTCCATAACAAATGTGTTTGTTATATTTGTTAATTAGTCAGTTCATCTTTGTGTCAAATTAGATTTCAAGAACTATTGGTTAGATTTTTCCAGCGTGACAAATGAAACCTAACCCAAACACAGAGATATTTAGCTTACAATTATCAACAAGTTTGATTACAGTTGATAAGTTGCTTTATAGACTGTCAGCAAGATTAAAAGGTTTGAATTCAATTTTGTGCAACTTGAAGTCTGAGAGAGATATTCAGTATACCATTAGGGAGACATAAAATAGAATATATGAACATTTGGGAGGATAGAACCAGTACATTTTGCCCATTTTCCTTCATCATCTTAGCTTATTGCAGTTTTTTACAGTAGATCAATAGTTTTTTTTATGCGTATTATAGATACTACACCAATGCCAATAATTTCATGCTATAATGGAAATTTCATGAAAGAGCATAACAGCCAAAATACTAGTGAGGGTTTATAGGTACAATCATTAATATTTTTTTTCCAAACCCACATAGAAAACCATCCACTGCACATCCATTCACATTAATAATAAACCCACATGGTCTTTGGTTATAAGTATGGATCAGACAGCAAGCAGAGGAGCATTCAGCAGCGAGCCGCAGGCATGTGTATTAGCTGACAGAGGAACACAGCAGGCACACACAGATGGAGGCATGCCAGAGCTCTTACTTAAATCCCCAGCCAGTTCCCCCCAGGACTATCGCTGCCAGCAGAATTGCACCAGCAACCGAACCTATTATGATATTGGTACCACTGGGACCTGTGGGAGTGAAGGAGTGAACCAGCGAGGAAAACAAACCGCATGTTAAAGCGCTGAGTGCCAAAAATATTTGTGGTTATTCTTTTTCTATTTTCTGACTGTACAGCATCAAAAAGTGGTGAAGATCTATGAAATATTGTGTAGAACCAAATGAAAACAGCAACGGTCTGTGTTAGATAAGTGAAACTTTTATGTAATGCTGAATTCCCAGGTGAAGGTGAAGGTGAAGTTTCATGCAGCAGCAATGTTCTGCATTGTCTAATAATCAGTCATTTGTGGAATAAAAGACGACGACAGCTTATTTTAACCAATAAATTCCAGCGGTTCATACAAATCAATTTGTGTACATATGGAGGCATGCATGTGTACAAACACTTATTTTGTATTTTAGTACATCAAGTTTATGTGAAGGATTTACTTTTATTTTGAGAGAGGTCCAAGCTTCAGTTTCTTTGTTGTCGTCGTTTTTGATTATTTTTTTGTTTTGTTTTGTTTTGTGTATCATAAGGTATCAACATATTAAATGAAGCTTTACAGTGCTACAAAAACTAAATTATCTTTTCCAGATGTAAACATTTGGAACATTTGTCACACATTACAATCCTATTTTTATTATTATTATTATTTTCAGATTTCTTTGAGAGAAAATCAAAATTTGTATTCCACTGGAATGTATCTATATCACAATTGCAAAAATCACCAATATATTCACAATACGCTTTAACTTTTGCTAAAACTTTGTTTTAAGTAAGTTTTGATGTTGAGTTACTAATGCAACCAAAGTTGCGACCGCCCAGAATATCAGACTCATTGTGTCACGTAAATCCGAGTGTAAGCTGCTGCAAATAAATGTGACAGCTAACGTACATGATAATTAGATATGAAAGGTTTTGCTGTTGGATAGTTTTCAGCGGTTATATCCAGTGCAGTAGCTGTGCTTACTGCAGTTTTCAGACCACTCAGTTAATGTGTTTTGGGAAAACAAAGGAGACTAATAAGTTTTGGTCAGTTGGCAGTTTGTCATCAGAATTGAGAATCCACTGTAGCTGTCCTGTGGTGGTCTGATGAACGGACTAAAGTGTGTGTGCTCAGTGTGGTTACCTCTGTACTTTTCTGGGCCGTCTGCAGGGGTTGGGATGGGGATTGGGTCAAGCACACTACAGTCCTTCCCAGTGTAGTCTGGATCACAGATACACTTCACCTCATTGCTGCACGTCTGAAGTACAAAGAGGAGAAACATTAGGGAAAGAATTACATATTTCATCTGATTATCTACCAACAAGCTACAGTTTGGTGGAGCCTTTGTGGGGCAGCAGAGACAGACTCACCCCATGGTGGGAGCAAATACGCGAGGATGAGGAACCAGGGCAGGTGCTCAGGTTGAAGGTGGTGACAGGGAGGCAGCGGCGCTCCAAACACATCATGTTTGGCCCACATGGCGTCCCATCCTCCACATAGCCCATGTCCAAACCGTCGTCCAGTACTGCATGGCCTCCTCTGAAAGAAAAGTGGAGAAAGAAAATTATGTTCATCCTTTTACAGATGCACTTTATTCTATCTGAACTTGAATTATTTCAAGCACCTGGATTCCTATAAGTAAGAACAAAACCAACATATCTTTACTGAGTCATAGTATGCTATAGATTTCTCTCCCATTGTTTCCCACCTCTTGCCCAAATGAGGTGATGCCATTTATCCTACCTCTAAGGCATGAGGTTTGATTTTGGGATCCATTATCTGTACTTCAAAATGCTTTCTCTAATCACATTTCACCATCCTTCTCTCCTTTCACTTGGACTTTTATTATTTCATTCATATTTGGGATCCATATTTCCCCACACAGACGATTCACAGGATAAAACAGATCCACATTTTCCTCAAGTGAGTGACCTGAATGTGGTTTAAACAACCTTTACTCATTTGTTAACCCTTTACTTGTTGCCCAAAAGCTGCAAGTTACCTGATAAAAGCTACCTCACCTGCAGTCCAGGTATCTGTTCTGATGGTGGATGGTCAGACTGGTGAGCTTCCCATGCAGCTCGCCAAACCTCGGTTTCTCTGTCAGATTGGTGCACAGCAGCAAACCACATAAAACATCTCTGATGGAAAGAGAGAGAAGAGGCATCAATAAGTAATGATTTAAAAAAAAAAGCTCATTAAGTGTTTAAAGTTTATACTGTTGACTCACTGCTTGTTGCACTGCACCCATCCCTGACCACTGGAGTCTGGGCCACAGTTTCCTTTCTCTGTGCCCTCAGAGTTCAGCTTCTCATAGCAGAACCTGTCAGCTGAGTCTGAGAAGAGAACAGAATCAGATTCACTTTAACTGTTACACAGCTCCAGTCTGAAAAAATAAAGCATTCATTCACTTTAATGTAATTGAGTCAACTAATTCAGTTTTCATTGCACAAGTTCTTGCAGACAAAACACAAAGTAACTTAAAGAAGAAAAATAAAACACAAAAGGATGCAAGGGTAATCAAAGGGATGGTATCATCGAGATAAGTCTCTCAAAATAAGTGAAAGAAATGATAAAGAACTCAACTGATCTTCCAGACCCAGTGCCCAATTTTGCTAAGAGTTATATAAAGATGGAGTTTAATCTTCCAAACTGAAATTGATAATGCACATCATCACCCACACAGATGAAATTCCTGTTTTAACCATCAGAGGTCAATGCAATAATGAGAAATAACTTTAGGTATCAATCCAAACCTACCGTAGCCCCACAGACTCCTGCACTGGCCATCTCTGGTTTTACATCGTCCTCCATAACAACGACCCTGAAGACGAGGGGGGGCAGGAGGGGAAAAAACAGGTGAGGAAGAAGGGACTAATTTTGATGAATGTAACAGGACAAACTGCAAAAATGTTTTGACATAAAGCATGCCTTCACCTGGCCTGTATCACACATGTACCCATCCAGTTTGTGGACATTATGAGGACACTGAAGGAGGAAGGAATACACTTTTAGATAATTTTTTTGTGTGTATAATATATATATACATACATTTTCATAAATGCACAATGTGTTCATGTTTGTGGGTATTTTTTTGTTTGTTTGTTTTTATTTACCTGACTGGAGTCCCCTGTACAGGTCTCAGAAATGTCGCAGTCGTTAACAGCATCACGGCACGTCACCCCTCTCAGCTCATACTGTCATAAACAAGCACAGAGAAGAGAGGATCAGAGACAGATTAAGAGAGCAGAAGGAAAACAAGCTGTTGGGGGTGGATTGGAAGGAGTTTAATAGTTGTGATGTATAAAAGCCGTTCACCCTGCAGTCCCTGCAGCAGAGCCCATTGCTACACATGGCATTGTGGGTAAGCGTACACTTCTTACAGCAGTTGGCTCCATTTCGAGCACACTCCTACAGGACAGAGATGATTTACAGTCAGCACTACAGGACAACACCCACCAAGAAAATACAATTATTCTTGCCTCCATTTGACAGGAAATAATCAAGTCAACAGCTGGTTGAATTTGTTTTGACTGAATAAGCCCCATTTTAGAGTTCTTATTTAAGTCATGTATTTAATTCCACTAAATTATAATATATTCTCAGATCAAATCACGCTGGACATAACCTGCCATCTTGGTAAACATTTCCAAGCAGTCATAAAATCTTTTTTAACCATGTATACATGTCAGACAGTTTAAATCACAGATCTACTCACCACTAGTGAGCCGCAGTCACATTCCTCTCCCACCTCTACATATCCATTACCACACTCTGGTGGGTCTAATAGCTAAAGACAAGAAAGAAAAAAAATGATGTAAGGAACTTTGAGGTTTGTGTTGAAACCGTAGAGGAGGCTCTCTGACAACAGCTGACTGACTCTCACCTTGCTGGGCTTATTGAAAAGGCAGCTGCCTCCTCCCTGCTGGAGGAAACGCAGGTACTCATCTATACTGCAGCGAGAAAACTTCCTGGGCAAGTAGTAGCTGATTGACCAAAAAAAAAAAAAAAAAATCAAACAGAAATAATTTGTCTTCAAAAAATATTGTGTGAATATTTTTTCTAAGTGTTAACTCGAAAGGTCAGGTACTTTTATAAGCTATATTTGTGAAAATAATAATTAAAATAACAACTTATCAATAAAACTTCAGGTTTTGACTAGAATGTTTGGCAAATTTAAAAATGACTGGATATGAAATATGTCCATCTTCAGCTCAATTGAGTTTCATTATGAATAAAGGACAAGTCACTTTAAAACAATTTAATGTGAAATAGGCACTGACCCTGTATCCTCCATGATGCAGCCCAGCCATGGATCTGGACACCTGCAGTCACCTGGATGGAGACACACACACGACCACATTTCTATGATCAGGAAGGGCCATGACAGCGGATGATGCTGACTTCTCACCACTTGAGGGAGCTGTTAGTGCAGCAGAGCTGGGTTGTTTTTCAGCAATAAATATAATGTACTTCCCAGTGGAAAACCAAATGAGTCCTGCATAATAAGTACAACTTGTGTTTGGTATCAGCACCTGTCAAATACAGATTATGATATAAGATATACGACAGAAAAATTCTGAATTTAATCAGACACTGCTGAAGCTAATAGTAGAACTCAGTCATTTAACAGTCTGTACGTGTTAGTAAAAAGCTTATATAGCAAACTGTGGACATGCCTCCAACTCTCTGTCTCTGAATCATGACAAAGACAATGTTTGCTGTTCGTTAATATCCCATGAATCCTTGTGCAATGTTTACTTTGTTCTTACTTGCAGCTGCTCGCTCCTTGTTCCTCAGCATACCGATGTTCTGGCCAAGACTCTGACACAATGTGATGGCCATGGGGCCCACGCTGCCAAACTGAGGAAACATACAAAACAAGTAAAGAAAAACTAAAGGGTCATGAAAAGATTTACCGTTTACATAAGTACACACTTTTATACAAGTTTGGAGAACAAAAACCAACGTTTTCTCTCAAGTCCATAAAATGTAAGAGGTACAAGTCTCACCTCATTGACGCCTCCACCCCTGGTGAGTGAACAGATGCCCCCGATGTAGGCTGCCTCACTGCGGCTGCTCATGAACGTCCTCCCACTGTAGTAAAGACAGGGAGACTACTGTAATAATAGGAAGAAGAGGAAAAGTATGTGGTAGACATAAGGAAGAGGAGAATGTGTTGGAAGTGAAGTAGAAAAGAGGCGAAAGACATAAGAAAAATATAAAAAAGAAGACAAGATAAGGAAAAAGGCAGGAGGAGAAGAGGTGATGATAAGGAAGAAGAAAAGGAAAGGAAAGAGGTGGTTTAGGAGGACTGGGAGGAGGGGAAAAGAAAAAGAAGAAAGGGGAGGAGATGATGAAGAGGAAGAAGAAAGAATATTAGGACAAGGTGAATGGGATGGGGGGGTAGAAGAGGAGAAAATGGTGACAGAAGAGGAAGAAAAGAAGAAACAGCAAAGAAAGAATGAAGTAGAGGAGAAGGAGAAGAGGCAGACGGAGAGCAAAGAGAGGAGAGTTGGAGAAGAGAGTGATGGTAAAAAAGGAAGGAGGTAATGAAGAAGGAGGAGGGGTAAGAAACAAAAAAGACAGCAGAAGGAGGAGATGACAAAGAAAGAGAGGAAGAAGAAGGAAAAATAGGACGGGGAGAATTGTAGTGGGAACGTGACAGAGGAGGACGAGAAGAATAAAAAGGAGTTGGATAATAAGAGCAGCAATAAACTGAAATCTGGGAATCGAACCCACGAGAAAAGGTGCACAGCATCACAGCGTTCCTTGATGCTCTCTTTCCTGTACTTCATGAAGTCACGCAGCGTGAGCAAGGCGTCGTCGCCAACGGAGACCCTGTTTTCAGACGACCAGGTTTCCATGGCCACCAAAACGATGCGAGTGTTGAGCTGCTCCTTGTAGATCTGGGCAGATCAAAGGGGAAAATCACAAGCAACAATTATGCAACAGGTGAGACTAAAACACATTCAGTCACTTTGTGATTATGTGGGGGCTGGACTGAATGGTAGACGACTTATAAATAGGGAAGAAAAGGTGGATTTAAGAAA
This sequence comes from Remorina albescens, assembly GCA_034769265.1. NCBI lineage: Eukaryota > Metazoa > Chordata > Actinopteri > Carangiformes > Echeneidae > Remorina > Remorina albescens. The sequence goes on from CM068480.1 coordinate 7,571,784, forward strand.
GGGAAACAGCAGAAACATATAAAAAAGCAGATATGAGTATGTGGGCCTATTTCTGCCTGGGGAATAAAATGACCACAAAATACTTTTGATTGAGTCCTTTATCACTGTATTATGAAAAAAATAAATAAATCTGATACTCAACAGCTGTGAAAACAGTGTGAGACCAGACCCAAAAGGCTTAAAATAACACCACACAGTTAAAAGTCCTGTGGCTTTTTGTGAATAAGGGGTGGAAGCTGTCCCAAACAGGAATGTCTCATCTTTAGGAAAAAAGCTAAGAAATTTGGCAACTGTCCTGAGTAAGAGATTCTCTACAAAAGACTCCCTGTGAACGGGTGTCACGGCTATAAAAATAGATGAGAGGAAGAGGAAACTCATAGTCAGCTTATTAATATTCCCATTTCTGTGGATTCTATCGGCCATTATAAAGTCACTCACCGCATCCGCCATGTTCACTACGGCTTTGGCAAAGTTCTTCGTCTGAGTGGTCGACCGGCGGAGCTGCACAAACTAACAAAAGAAGAAGGAAAAACTGTGCTACTGCCTTATTATCCTGTCAAAGTCTTATTCACTGAGCACAATATGATTAATCCTTTTACTAGCGAGAGTGTCACTTATTACTGCCCTTGTGCTGCAGTTGCGAGATAAAGTTAAAAAAAAAAAAGACACCTCAGTGCCATCAGCTTCCAACCTACCAGTTCATGGTCATTGACCACCATCAGTTCGATGTACTTGGTCTCAGTCTGCACAGTGCGCTGGCCTCGCCGCACCTGGAGGGGGCAAAAGAAATCCACACAGCCTGAGTTTTGAGCATGCTGTCATAATAACCTTCACAAAGGACAAGCAGACACATGAACACGACATATACACGAGCCCAGCAGGAGAAAAGCATTAAGCACACACAGAAGCACACGTATGCTGATGCTGGTGAAACTCTAGTCTTTGTCCTTGAGTACAAAACAATACTTGGAAAGCAACCATCACTCATTCATTAAGAATATTGCTTCATACCTCAAAAGATAAATAGCAGCTTCTCAAGAAAGCCAAGTGTGTGTGTTCCTATTCCACAAATAAACAGATATTATTTCAACTTTAACATTTAAAAACACTGATTCCCGAGGACTGTGGGGGTGTTGTTTAATTACATCTGGGCTTTCATGGATAAAACATCTTTACACAATGCCCACAACTGTCGGATCTGCCCAATAATATCTACATATTTTAATAAGAGACTCAGTTTTTCATGCAGGCTTTCCATCAACCCATCCTTTCATTTTCCATCAGGGTCGTTGACAGACTGGAGCTAATACCAGATGTTATTGGGTGAGGACGGGTCCACCCTGGACACATCGGCAGTCTCTGGGAGGGCCAACTACTCATGGGCGATTTAGAGTCACCAATTAACCTAAACGTACATGTCTTTGGACTGTGCGGGGAAGTTGGAGAAAACTGGAGGGAACACACACAAACTGAAAAGCCTAAGGCCTGGAAATCAAACCCAGAACCTTGTTGCTGTGTAGAAAACCTCTCCCTTCTTGTTCTTCTTTTTATTTGAACAATCGCAGGATTCTATTTTTATTAGCATGAAAGCTGAGACAAGCTTTTAACTTGTGTGGAGATTTGGTATCAACTGACAGGCTTCTCTCTAAAATATTTATTGTGTTTGCATATCTTAACTCTAATGTTTCCCTCGTGGCGACACTTTCTCCAGTGCAGGCAATGTCTTCTTGGCAGGTTGTCTGCCTGGTGCACACAGAAGTGTGCAGTGGGAGAAAGCGAGCTACACAGGTTGCGTGACCACTGACTTGTCTTTTTGAGCGTTTCAGTCCTGCTGTGACGACGGGCTTCTCTTCTTTAGACCAGACGTCTCCATCTTTCAGCTCTCCGTCTCCTTCACTGTGGCCGTCTGGCTGGCCCTCGGGCTCTGTGCTGTTCACCCAGCATCCTGGGACACACACACAGATGGTACGGAGGCATTGAGAGACACGGAGTGAGAGTGTGATTGAAAAGTGGCTAGTCATCAGTCTAGGGATGGATGTAACCATGTATTTTAGTCCACTGATCTGCAGCAGAAATCAATATCACACAGCCAGGAGAGTGGAGGAAAGGGGAGAGTGTAATAGGACATAATGGGGTGAGCGAGGGGGTTAGGAGGCAGGGAGGGAGGGAGGAAGAGCAGAGGAGGATGGGTAACACGAAGGAGCGAGAAGAATCCAGAGACTGTGTCAGGGTCAGAGAGGAAAGGAGAGTCAGGGACGAGATGGAGTGAAATGAGACGTTACCAAAGATGAGGAGGACACTGTATGCTGTGGAGGGGGGGGTGCCCTTACTCTGAGAACAGTAAATGGCAGAGAATGACACAAGCAGCAGATAGAAGGGGATAACATGCAGCATATGGCTCCAGGTCAGAGTTTAACCTGGGAAGCTATGATAACATGGCATGCACACTAACCACTTGACTATGTGCACTGCCTTCCTCAAAGATTAAGTTTGGTTCTGACTTTTAACTACAGCACCAATAAATTAGTTCTTTTAACAGCAAACAGATAAAATATCTGTCATATCACAACTTCTAGCGGAGACATTTGAAATGCCAGAAATCATTTGCATCGAAGCAGGATTTGTGTCACTTAGGCTTCAGATATACAAAGAAAGGATATGAGCCAGGGATGTTTTTGGCTTTATCATCACATCAGGAACGACTGAAGCAGTTTCTAAAGCTCAGTTAAAATCAATAACTGTGAGGAGTCTTTTTGTAAGCTTTTCTTTACTTAAGGTGAATAAATTCCTACCTGGACAGGGAGGTGGGAGGAAGTTCATGTCCGGCATACGATACACAATGTGGTCATTATGTTCCTGGAATAAGTATGAAAGATGCAGAAAGAGAGAAAAGTTTATTTAGAGATCATAAATCATATTTATGCATCACCATTACCTGATTTATTTATTACAACTTAAGCAGCAGAGTATAATTGTTATCTAAGATTTACAACTTTTTATCACTCTGTTTTATGAAGATTTCATTACTAAGGGTCCACAGAGTAGCTAGTTTTGGGTTTACAAGTCATTTTTGCCCCTGACAGAACAGAACTTCATAGCAAGCCAGAGAGAAACCACAGGCAAAAGGGAATCATGTTACAATGTCTGTATTCTCTTAGCTTTTTTATTCAGATGTAAATTTCAGTTGAGGAAAAATTATTATAACTAATGCACAGAGGAGCCAGATATGGTGGTTCACCAGTCCATGGCAAATGGAGAGTTGCGCCTTATAGTTATAAAGTTAAACACGTTTTGATAAAAATCTTTGGTTTTAAGCATTAGAGCATTTTGCAGCATTTTATTTCTGTCATAAATGTAAAAAGTATATAAGACTTTAAGTGCTTTTCTTCGTAATCCTGAACTAAAAAGCTCTCTAACTGAAGAAAGTGCAGCCAGTGTCTTCGGAGGTATAGACGGATCAAAAGGAATGAAAGTGCTCTGATGCATAATTAATCAATCACTGGGCTGTCATAATGGCAATAACACTGCTGGACACTGTGGTACATTTGAGCTGGGAATAAATACTTTATGAAAATGACCCATCTGATATAGAGAGCTGAGGAGAGAGAAGGATAGTGAGGGAGTTTGAAGATGAGCTGGGTGGCTATTGATCCATCTCTCCAGTCTGTGTAATTGAGCTGTGCTTCGATTACTGTGGGTCTTAATGGAAAAAATCTTCAGCCTCTTCCACTCTGCTGTACATCTATTTCATTTTAATACTACAGTTTAGGACTAGATTTGAAAATCAAATCTGAACATTTTGGAAAGAGCTAAAAAGCCTCTTCTTTTGTTTTTTTTTCCCATGCTTGCTCACTCTCTGTCAGGTGATGTCTCCCTTTAGATATGAGGCAGGAGATGTGTTTCACTCATGGCGGATTGTGTATCAACTCAATACTTTCCATACAGCAACTCAGATTGAGTAACACTGTCTGGACTGACTAAGCCATGAAGAGACTTTGACTTTGCTGCTGCTCGGGTTTGATGTGTGTGAAGTCTCTGTTGACTTCTAACCACTTAACCAAAGTTCTTACTGACCTCCCCACTGCCAACAGGTTCAATCCCGTAGGAGATGTTCCCATCAGAAAACATCCCTCTGAAAATATGTAACAGTAGTAGGTTACAATTAAATATATAAAAATTGCGGTTAGCTTAGTTTAGCACAAAACCTGAAAACAAAGTCTGGTTCCAGCTTTACAGGCGTCCAGCCAACTATTCATTGAATGTTTGTGTATATTTTCAAAAAAATGATCAAGACAAATACTTGTCATTACCTCCGTGAAAACTTTTTCAGTTTTTAGTTTCTAAATTTGGAATGTTTAGATTTATTTACATTGATCTTTGAACGTTTTGTTCCCATCACTTAAAAAAAAACTGCAGCCTCACAGACTGTACGTGGTGGGTGAATTGACAGTGAAAAGTATGAGACTCACCGCAGTCCATGGCAGGTTGACAGAGCTGCCCAGGAGCACGGCAGCCCTCGGATTTGCCCATGGTAGTAGCAGTGCTCTCCGCCCTGACAAACAAATCATAGATAACAGTGAACCACCAAACCCACCATCTCCAGTAACATGCCATGGTCACATTTCAGATGAAACAAACACCTAGCCCTTCACCGTCTTCAAACTTCCGGCCCCACCATAAACACAGAGCAGGTATTTACTGTCAGCCTGGGGCCGTACAGCCAGCCCGATGTGTCAACTGAAGGGTATCAGTTGACTATACCTGCGGAGGCTGCAGCTGAGTTGGGTTTCAGCAAGGAAAAGCTGCATGCACGCTATATGTGTGTGTGGGATCGAATGATGGAGAGATCAATTAAAGTGCAGGAAGTCCAGGGGTCAAGTGAACGAAACTTTGCAGTGGAGTCCAGTTTCAGTCTTAGGTAAGTGCATGTAAACATGAACACCGTGAATTAAAGCCAGACTTTACCTTAAAACATCACAGTGTCTAACAACAATGGCTCCGGATTTATTTTATTGTTGCTCTTCTTCTACTTGAAGATATAAAAGAGGACACTAAAAATCAATGCAGCAAAGACCAGGATCTCCTGGCTCCCTACATACATCCTGGATCATACACTTAGACAATATGCAACTTGATAGCGTCTTTCCCTTGATTGCTCCTGGCTGGTAAACTGATTTTGACTTATTCATTTGGAGCAGAACCACTTTAATAAAGGTTAAAATAAAACCTGTCGGTATGAGTGTGTATGTATAAGTTTCACATGATTTGGCAGAGCTTTTTGAAGGTCTTATCTTTATTCCCTGTTTACAGATGCCATCACCTGATTATTCATAAGCGCCTAAAAGCCTCCACCTGGTTGATTATGTTTTGAATATAGAATTTCTGAGCTGCTTCTTACAGCACCGGAATGATCAGATCGCAGGTGTTTATTTATGTGAGCCATCAAAAGCTGTGGAGTAAGAAATAAATTGTGGGTGGTAGACAGAAGTGCACTCAGGAGAGGTTTTTTAATAATCAAACAGGCATCATATAAGTGGATGGAGATTACAAGCAGAGATATCACCTCTTTGTTTGTAGCTACTTAGTACTACAGTTTGAAGTGATGTATGAATGTGAGCCTGTGTGTGTCTTGTGAGAGGGTCAGTTTCAGTTGTTTGTAATGATCCCCAATAATGTCCTGTCTGCTACCTGAGACTGCCGTTGTCAGGCATGGCAGGCAACCTTCACTCCGAACTATCAATAAAAAGTTATTTCTCATCAACCATATGGCTTCTCTGCCACTCTGACAAAGAAATAAGGTGTCCATCATGTATTAAACCATTTCTGCTGGGATCTAATAAGCAGACTAAAATCATACACAGTCAGCCAAGATCCTGTTAATGAGAAATCAATGGCTGACCTGGTTCTCAGTGAACCGCGGTATTGTACTCTGGCTTCAAATTAGCACATTTTTTTTAGCTGTGGGGGGAAGATGAAAATCAGAGATGCTTTATGCTTCATGAGCTGTATTTGAGTGAGTTAGGGGGTTTGGGATTGAACTGTGTCTGACCATTCGTCAAAAATATTGCCTGACAAATCAAGTGGACATAAACTGCTGCATTACCTTGTATGAAATCACTTCAACGAGAATTCTGTACTGTAATTACTGAATTTTTCTGATTTTAACACTGCAAGATATTCAGTACTCAACAGAAATGAAGCAACATCTCTCTTATTAAAAAAGAAAAAAAAAAGAAAGAAAAAAACCTTTGCGGTATTAACACAAAGAGTTTGACATTAATTCAAAATAACAATCCACTGAGATCAAGTCCTGGTATTTTTCTGAAAATATGTCAAGTCAGCACCAGCTCAAAGCTGTTTTCTTATGTTAGGAAGAAAAGGACTCTCATCATTCGTATCGCTTAGTTAGACAACCTACAGCACTTAGTCCGGCGCAAGATAATAAATAAATAAATAAAAGGTAGGATTACAACGCTAAATGGAGGAAAGTGCCTGACACAGCAGACACGCACTGGCTGTGAGTGCACTTTCCAGAGGAGATGTATGAGCTTTATATAAGGATCACTCAAAAATGCAGACAAATCATGTTGAAAAGATATTGTGAAATATGAAAGATATTTCATATTGTGAAATATCTTTTCAGCGCTGGAAGGTCAGGGACATATCAGCTAGACACTACATTAGAAGTAGATAACTATATGTATAAAAGAAAAAGAATGCTTGTACACACAAAAGGAAGCATATAAACATGAACATCCCACAGAGACGAGCAGATAAAATTTGAAATCATCAACTGGATTAGACAAGCTGTTGTTTACACCATGGCTGAACTTTGACTCAGCATTGTGCAGCTGAGAGGAGGAAGAGTGGTGGAAAGGTAATGAAACAACTGGAGCTAATATGCAATCCTGAGAGAATGTATGAAACATTGTCTATCACCCCATTAGTAAATGATAGGCTACAAATTATATGCTCTCCCCATTGACATCTTGCATGTTCTGTGCCAATTACAACATCTGATCAATAGCTTGCCTTGTGCTCAGACTCAGGTCATTTAAAATAGATTTTATGACTGAAGACAATGAAAAATGAATCTGCTGATATTGTCAGAGTTGAAAGAAACATGTATATCAGCAGGGCACTGGCAAATATTTGAAACAGTTCAATCTCAGCCGTTATTCATCCTTAATTCAATTCGTACTTCAGTCGTGTGTCAGTGAGATTCAATCCGAATGAGACGGTCACCAGTTTAGTGCAATAGCACAGATCCACTGGGACCAATAAATAAATAAATAAATAAATAAGTGACTCACAAAAGCTGGATGAATTTATATGTATGTCAATAAAACTAAATAAATCGAGATGGAGATGGTGGTGGTGGGAGGGAGAGGGACAGCTTCTAGTTTCCTGAAAAGGAATTGTATAAGTAAAATGTGTTTCCATAGATGTACAAATGAAAATTAGCAGGCATACGTTTAAGCCTGCAAATGGCTTTAAATCTGCTGCAACCATAGTTCTCCATATATTTACCTCTTTTTTATGATATATTTCTATTTCTTTATGTTTAAAAATGTACTTACAAACACAAGAGCAATCAGTTTGATTCATGGGCTAGTATTCTCATACTGTAACATGGTGTCCTCCAAGAAGCCATTCTGGGGCCATATTATATAATATCTTATGTATATATAATCTGTTGAACTAATATAATCATCCCATAAGATTGGCTCACAAAAAATCTTTCATTATTTTTCTAGCAAAGACGAGAGAGACATTTCAAACACAGACAGCCAACACCATGTTAATATAGCATTGTTATCAATATCTATTGGCTCATATTTGTTTTCCATACAATGAAGAACAAAACAAGGTATCTTGCTAATGAAAATATAGTTCTTTGCTGGAAAAACAATAAAATTCCCTTGTAAGTCATAACTTTTTTCTTATATAATCTGTGCATCTATGATTACATGATTTTTTTTTTTATATATACACATGATAGAGATGGTGCCAATTTGAAACATCTGTTTCCAAAGCTCAGGTCAGAGGGTGGCTGTAAGGTTTGGATTAGTTGTTTCTGGAAACGGGCATAATTTCAATTCCCCTCACGACACCACAAAGTAAACCCATGTTGTTGCTGCTGCCGCCACCGTTGGTTACTGTGGCAACCATGTACTGATTTGATTGGTCAGGTGCTCTTTGGCCTAGGTAAATAGGAAGTGAAGGAGAGACTGAAAGGGTTAGTGAGACAGAGACAGAAAGGGGGGCCGTCTCCCAGATGCTGTTGAGAGTCAAGCTGTCGGCATGAACTGCGTATATGTCTCGAAGAGACTCAGAAAATCCTTGTAGAGTGGGTTGTACAGATCTCTACTGCATGACAGAAGGGACAACAGTAATTCAATCAATAGTCCTTATGAAACTGCTGCTAGACAATTATTTTTGAAAACATTTAAGATTTAGGATGAGGTGTGTATTTAATGGGCTGAAAAAAGAGTCAGAAAATATTTTCATAGCATTTCACACCAGTCTCCAGTAGTTTAAAAAAAGAAAATATAAATAAAATTGTACAATTTTATTTTATTTTTTTTTAAATCTTTCCCTGGAAGTCAACATAGTTATGATTGATTCTTTTCCATTTCACTCAGCGAGAATACCAGAAACATGTTCCAATACACCCTTGACTACTGTTGTAGGCGTTGGCACATAATCAATTTCTATTAAGTTGACTTGGATGGAAAACTACCCTCTCTTCAATTCTGACAGAAATGTGGATGCTAACATTTAGAAGCAGGAAGAGCTGGGTAGTTTAGCTTTTCAATAAAGGGAACTAGCTAGCCTGCTCCTGTTTTATATATTTTATATATAATCTCTTTAATGTTTAAACCACTTCTGCACAAGCCAAGACATAGATTTTTACACATTTAATGAACAAGATAAATTAGTTGATTAAATTAATCAAAAGGCAGATTTTGACAGCACTACATGAGCCGTTTCTATCCTTTGAGTTTGAAATGCTGAGTTAAGATGGTGCAGCTGCTAGCTCTAGTGTCACATTAAATGCCAACATATGAGAGTGGTGCCAATTTCCTCAACTAACAGCTGGCAAGACAGCAAATAAGCATATTTTCTATCACGGTAAAACAGCTCATATAAAATACACCCACCATACTCTGTGACAGCTGCCCATCCTCATCATAGTGACGCTCCACATAGTCTGTGGACAGGAGATTACTGCAGAGAAGAGGAATGAGAAAATTGGGAGAATAATAATTATTTGAACATCCGGTTTCAACCTGAATTCCACATTTCCATAATAGTTTGAAAGGCAAGACTGGTGCACTATGTGATTATTAAAGTCACATTATAGGTCATTATAGTGGAATGCTATTTTACAGCATAATATCACTCAGCATCAAACATTATGACTCTCGTTAGTCTAGAGCAACAAAAGACTGATTCATAGGACCAAAATATGTGAAGCTTCATTTATTCTAAGTGCTAAGGAACAGCCAGTGAAAGGTGTTACATAAATGGAGTCCATTAGAGGAAAATATATGGCGAGTGAGAAGAGGGGGAGGGGAGGTGAACATATAAAGTGTCGTTTAGCTGGCAGGCAGTTTGAGAGATGCCAACACAGGACATACAGTAAGCTGGCAGTCGAGACACAAAGACAGATGAAGGCAGTAAGAGTGTGCATGTGAGGTGACTGCTTTCATCACTGAAATTATGTTGTTGTGTCTGTGTTGACCTACTGGTTGAGTTCCAGGTCAAGGATAAAGGATGTGCCGAACGCCTCCACCAGGAAGCTGCTCTGGGCCAAATGGACCGGCTGAAGGATGGACGAAGGAAAAGTCGAGAGGAGGAGGGATGAGAGATGGAGGAAAACAGAAGGAGAAATTGATTTAAGTACTACCCTAACTCTGAATTGAAAGAAATGTTTCTTTTTCTATATCCATTCTTGGTTTAGAGGAAAAGTGGGCACTGAGGTATGACAAAATTGTTCAAATCAATACTTACAGATATTATTTTTGCACCTTCAATATCCAAGGAATCACCATAATAAAGTATTTTACACCAAAAGGAAATTATACAATAGAAATAGTTGTACCCTTGGATGTAAATCAAACTGCCACAACCAATTTTGCTGGACTTAACCGGCTTAAAATAAACCTTTACTTCAGCCGAGTAGCTTTAACGAGTAGCTTTAATTTTTTAATTTTTTTTTTAAATTGATGCTCACATGCCCTGTGCCTCGTTTCATTATAAAATTTTACAGAGTGTGACTGACGTCTTTGCTGTATTTGAAAACCTTGAGACATGCATTACATTTTAAACCAATTTCTATGTTCTGGCTGCAGAATATAGTTTAAAACTGCTGTTTCAAATGTTTTTCAAATGACTTTAAAAAGATGTTGGTTTAGATTTGGTTTTCTGTGGCGTTGCCTGAGCCATTTCACCACCATCTACAATTGGTTTAGTGTTTCCCAGCCAGAGCAGCTTCCCCGTCATCTTTTCATAGTGGAAAAAAACTATTCTTTTATCGCACAGACTGTTTTTAGAGGGCTATTTTATTTATTGTCATATTACCATGAACACACTACATGCTCAAAGGCAGCTTGGAGAATACAGGGCACTGCAATTTTGTCCCTTACATGTATGCATTCATTCATTTAACACAGTGACAATGTCCTCAGTATTTTGGATGGTTAATGCTTACTTTTATTTTAAAACTTAAAATCTTTTGAAATGCTGACATATACAAAATTAGAAACAAAACTGGCTTATTGACCAATATTTTCAATCAAGAATTGCTTTGAAAAGGAGATTAAGGAGTATTTTCTCTCAAATACCTCAAGTATTTTAATTTAACCAATCTGGAATTAAAGCTGCATGAAAAGATGTTTAGGCACCATTATAGTCTTTTAAAATTGAGTAGTCAAATTTCTGGAAAGATGTGGATCCTAAAATTCACCTTTTAAGCTCTGATTTGGTCTCCACAAACTCTTCAGGAAACACCTGGCTTTTCAACAACTAAACACTCCACTGAATTCAGCCAAAGGTGGTGCCAAAAAACAGTAAAGTTGAAAGACACCACCACAAGCAGAACCTTTAATCATTTGGTCCATTATTAATACAAAAGTATTGATCACTGCACATTTAACTCTGGACAGAAATTACTCTTTTAAAAGGGCAGCCCAAGGTCAGACCTGGGTCATATCCACTGACCGGCCTGTCACCTGCTGACTGACAGGCAGCATTCATAGTGAAGGTAATGAGAGTGGACTTGGTAGAGGTGTGAAATATAATCTAATGAGGTGGATTGGAGCAGGTGGCTGATGCAGGGGTGGGTGCTCTGGTCCAAACGGGGCAGTTTGTTGTTGAGGGGCGTCACAGGACTAGTGACAGACATAAAGGACACACAGAGGTGAACCTGGACTTTACAAAAAGCAGGTCAAGGAGAGAAGTAGTTACATTTTTTTTTTTAAGTATTTCTACTTATTATATAACTTTCCTTCTGTCTTTTCAGATATTTCTTTTTATATTTTCAGGTTATAGAGTGAGCACTGCAAAAGTAGGAGCATGCCTAAACAATGTATGTTGGGAAAATAGTATCTCTTGAGATTTACCGACACACTGTTTCCGATCTACCCACTTCAGCTCCTTTCTGCATAAATAGATTTTGTGTTTCACTGTTGGGGTAATGTGTAAAGTAAACTCGCTAAAATCGCTTCATCATCTCATCTAGCTAAGACAATCCAAACCCTCTTCCAGAGGGTGCATCAATCTGCTTTCCTTGAAGCTTAATCAAACTATTAATGTGATTAACAGTTAGTTAACTATTAGTGTGTTAACAGTTTCATCTGAGCGATTTAGTGTGTGGAATGAGGTTAAATGAAGGGGAATGTTGTGGTTGTGGGGGGATGTGTGGATGTGGAGCCAATCCCAGGTGCAGCAGGCAGCACTCACCTGCGCATCGGCAGTGTGATTCTTGACTCGGGTGTTTAAGAGGCTGTGGAGCAGCTCCTCCTGGGAGTGGATCTGTTGCAGGAGCCGCTTGGGCTGAACGACCTCTTCTGCAGGCAGCAGCCTTCCGTCGAGGCTCCCCCATTGCTCCAGACCTGCAGAGGACAGAGGAGGCGCCTCGGTCAGCAGGGTGGCTCTCATGTTAAATGTCTGATGGAGCTCATGTCTGCAGCTGATCGTGAGCTGCTTGTTGACACCGATGCAACAATTTACACGGTCCCAATTATCAGAGCGCGCAGTATGTGACAGAAAAAAACAAAACGCGCCATCTCCTCGTTTTAGTCCTGACTGACTAAAACAAACTACATGTGAACGTGAAGCAGCCTCTTACCTGTCACGGTGCACCGCGCGCACACTGCAGCGAACAGCAGGCATCTCACAGCCAGCATGGTGCTCTCATAGTCCCGGTGATGTCCCCGGTACTCGCCGTTAGATGGACGGAGAGGAGCCGTGAGTGGAGCGGCTGCTGCAGAACTGTTGTTGTTGTTGGCGGACGCAGACGCAGAGTGGGTCCGTCAAACGAGGCGCCTGCATCTCTCTCCTCCAGCGACTTCCACGCAGCCCGATGGTGTTTCTCCGCTCGGATCCAGCTGCTGCACGGTGTGTGTCCGCGCCGCCGAGCTCCCCAGCTCGCTCTCTCTCTCTCTGTACCACACACACACACACACACACACACACACACACACACACACACACACACACACACACACACACACACTAGCTGGAAATGGGCAGCGCGAGGAGCGGGTGATCAGCACGAGCCAGTGTCACTAAAAGATCTGAGGGCTCCAGGTCCACAGAGGTCCGGGTCCTGATGGGACCAACCGATTGAATGATCAAAAACTTAAATATTGAATGTCTATGGAGCTTTTTAATCTGCAGTGTTCATTTTAAATACAAATGAAACTGTTTGGTTGGAGCAACATGTAATGGAAGCACATATTACTCAGATGGACTCACAGGAATTTGATGACTTGGTGAAGATGATGAAATCAGGGCCTGAACTCCAAAAGGGTCTCATGGATCAAATCTGAAAGGCCACAAAGGAAGAAAGGTATTTTTCCACAAACTAATTTCTTTAATTTTCTAATAGCAGGTGACTTAACCCTTTAAGGTGCTGACAGCTCATCTCCACAGTAAAGCTTTACCATGACAGAAGAGACATTGCTCAGAATCACAGTCACAACATAAATGGATGGTAAACCAACTTGCAGTTGCCTCCAGTTTTTCAGAAATTGCTACTTTCTTGGGGTTTTTTTTTTTAAAAGCACTTTTCACTCATTCTGCTTATTTACCAATCTGCTGAAAGTGACAAGATGAGCAAAAGGGAGCTTTCTTTTCTTTTTTTACCTCATCTCAGCATTTGAAAGTACAACATAGATTATATCCAGCAGTCATGCTTGTCCAGAAAATTGTACCGTCAACACTGACTACTTCAGACTGCAACCCTTCACACTAAATCCTATCAAACAGGAGTATGTGGACAGATGTGTGTATTCTTAGAACAGAATAGTTGGGATTTTAAGCTTAGTATCTCTGAACTTGAACCCACAGCTCCCTGTTGAAAATAACACAAGACACTTTCCACTTGCCTTCAAAGACTTTAGAGTACACACAAACTGAGCAGTCTCCAAAGTTAAAGGCTGGGATTGTTCTTCCTTTTGTGACAAGCAGCTGTGGTCCTGTCCAGGGTCACTCATACAAAGGATCCCTTCATTTCACCAAATCTAGAAAGTTAAGGGTTATACAACAAAGAGATTAGATATCAAATATTCTTTGTGTCAGCTGGAAGCTGGACTGAGCCAAACAGGACACATCGACCCACCGTTGCCCTTGCTCCATGCCTGACTCTCTCTTTGGCTCTCCTTCACTCTACGCTGTGTCAGCATTTATTACAAAAATGGAAGAAATTGCATACTGAAGAACAACTTTTCCTCATACATCTCCCGCAAAATGTTTAGAGTTAAAAACATTTATTTAAAAACCTCTGTACAATATTTGACTTTACACTCTCAGACAAGACCTGCACATCATCCACATACTAAAATCATGTAATTCCATTTGCCTGTTGCATTCTGCACCTGTTTTAAATATCCATTAAATACATTCAAGTTGCATGATTTCTATATGTCATGGGGTTTTGAGTTTCATCTGCTATAATTTGTCTTTAATGGTAAATGACCTTTTGTTCCAAAAACTGACAAGTGAAAATTATAAATGATAAAAAGATAATACACATATAGCTTCAGTGCACTGCTGTGAAGCTCTCCTGTCTCTTGACAAAGCCAGTCCTATGGCCCACCTACAAAAGGCAGGAAACACTGAGATTAATCAGACTTTGTCTCACAGGTTGTGTGGAGAGTTCTCCACTCCTGTAACGCCTGGCATGCGTGACCATCAACACCAGTGAAATTGGGATCTGATCCAGACGCAGCACTTACAGTAATTGAGTAATGCCCCCTTCAGAAACGCCTCATTAAATTCTCAGTACCACCATGTGTTCCCGGACATAGCTGCTGCTGAAAGACTGCAGTCAGCACAACATAAAGAATATTGCCTGGGTTTTGTGCACAAGGAGAATTAGGGGAGGGTAAAAATAATAATGGATGCTCTTTAAATTCATGACAAGTTACCCCAAATATAAGAATGCAAGTCTGAAAACGGCTGAATATTACATTTAAGTTTATACTAAGTTTTAAATATTAATTCAGTGTCTTATTTTAAAAGATTATGTGCTGCACATTATTTTTGTTGAAATAGGATATGCAGATCCCCAGGTACTTTTTGTGTCTTCCAGTAGTAGTTATTCAGGTTCTTTAAAATGATAAAGACATCAATCATCAGTGCTGAACCTCCACAATCTGCACCACAGTCCTTGAAAACACTGAGGGGTCCATTTCCTCCCCATATAATGAAATTGCTGGAGTCGATGGCTGAAGCACAGTGTGCAGACGTGACTCATAGCTGGTGTTGTGCATCCAGGTGCAAGACTGGTGGAGGAGCTCCTTGTCGAGCTCACAGTCCTGCTCAGTGGGCAGCATGGGCATAGCTGAAGTCGCATCCAGCCTTGACAGTAGGCCACAGTCCCAGTCAGAGTCTGAAGATGAGTGTGTGGCTAAGTCTGGTATCAGGGCTGAATCGATGCACACTGAGGTGGAGTGCAATTGTGAACACTGAGAGTCTTGGTTGGAAAACGCACTTGGATATTTGTCTTTGGGGAACGGAAGTGGAGGATCAGAAGTCGTCGTTTTTGAAAGAGCAGCTACAGAAGTGCAATCATGACCCAAAATGTCCATTTGGCTTGGTGCAGACTTGAAATTCTGTATAGTGGGAACACAGACTGTGGTAAAAGACTGTTTTAAGTTTAGGGTTTCCACCACACATGTAGAGGCTGTCCTTTGGTGAGGACTGCACTGTATGTGACAAGATGCCTTATCAGAAAAACAGCCCTCAGGCCTTGCCATGATATCTCTTTCAGGTTTTGTAGATTTATGCCCTTCAGTCATTCCAAAATCATAGTCAAATTTCCCCTTAATCTTTCTCCTTTTTCTGCTGCTGCATTCAGGGCTGGCTGATCGACAGCGTTTTTTGGAGTTTGGCTCTATAGTTGATGGCTGTGGCAGGGAGCGGGATCTACACAGAAGCAGTTTATGACAATCCAAATCATTTCTCTCTCTGCTCACTAAAATAACATCTTGGTTTGGTTCCTTCACTTCCTCTGCATTTGCCACAGCCACAAGAGTAGGATGTGAGATGAAGGAAATAACTTTAGCAGAAGAAACAGACTCAGACAAACTCTCTGCAGTATCCATTTCACAATTGACTCCTTCTACAGCCTCCTCTGTAATGTACGGTTGAGGGCTGAGGACAGGCGGCTCAGAGTACAGGCTGTTCAGTATGTATGAGGAACAGGGAAACTGTGGGCTGAGGACCGGGGGAAGGGAGTATGGGTCAAGGGATGGACATGGGTTCTCCGGGAGGGGGAACAGCGGCTGACTGGCTGAGGTGTGAGCTTGTGGTTCAACATCCAATACAGGCATAATTGGGCTTGAAGCATTAGCCTGGATGTCAGCGAACTGGCACTTCGTAGGAGTAAAATACTGGATGTTAGCAGGTGGAGTTTCTGGACTCAGGATGGGAAACTGAACTCTTGCTGATGGGCTGTCAGGGCCAGGGGAAAAAGCACCCCTAATAGGGCTGGCAATGTGAGTATTGAATGATGAATCTTGTCTGCGCAGAGCCTGAACAGCACACTCTGTCTCAACATCTGTGAGAGGCTCCAGTTCACAGACATCCTGAATGGACAAAGGAGTTGATGGTCTAGGAGAGAGAGATCAAAATTCCTCAAATTAACCACAGAAAATTCAATGTTTTTCATTAAAAAAAAATAAAAAAAAAAGACTAATTGCATAACTTATGAACTAGTGCCAGGTAATAATCAGACCTGTTCAATGTTTCATCTGATTGTTGAGGTGGATTGGGGTTGAATCCTGGAAGCATTTCAGCCACAAGTTGGTCCACCCCACTGTAGTTGGAGGAATCCAGCACAAACAAACGGTGCTGATCGGACTGCAAGTGCTACCAAGACCAACAAAGATCCCATCAAAAACCATGTTGCAGATGTATACAACAAACCAACAAAACAAAAAAATGGTTTCACCTCCTCCAGATTAGTGAATGGTTGATGACAGCATTCACAATATGATGTGTCCTTTTTGTGTGGCCGCCATGGTGAAGGGTTACAGTCCAGTGGGGTTTGGAAGTTTTCCTGAAGACTGCTTTCAACTTTTTTCTTCCCTCTAACCAATAAGAAATAAACAGTTGTAATGAATCCTTACGTCATTGAACAAACTTTCTAAACACATAAAAAATTTTTCTCCCTTTTTTCCCCAATAAACCCAAACTGTTTATTAAGAATACAACGGTCTATATCATTCAAATAAATAAATAAATAAATAAAGTTGAACTAACCTTGCTTGTTCTTTGTGCTGTATCTTTTCAAACTGAGGAGGGGGCATTTCAAAGGGACTAAATCGACCCAAGTAGCACAGAGATGGGAAGGTCATAGACTGCATATGTAATGGCTTGTATTTCCTGGTTAGATAGCAAGATGGCACCAAATAAAATTCCAGCATCAAGAAAGACCAGAGAGGCAAAAAACACAATACGCTGAAACTGCACATCTGAATGCAGACACAATATTATGGTTATAATTATTATCACCATTACTGAAATCTCACTGAAAAAAATGTGCTACTCTGCAACCAACTGAAAAGAGATTACAGATCTGAAATCAATACCAGCTGGACTAATATTCAACTGCTTCAGATGTCATGGGCTTAGTCTCCCACACTAATGACATGTGCATTAGCCAGAGTACTTCAATTAACTGAAATGAGAGGGCAAAATGAAAAGAACTGTTAACACAGAGATCCCCAGCAGGAACAGGCAGTAAAGCTTGTAAAGCTTGCAAAGCCTCAGCAAATAGAAATCGAATCCCCTTGACCGCTGTGCTCCTGGGGAGAGGCATCACTGGGGGGCATGTCACATTACACGATGGGACTCCTTAACAGTTTCAATTAAGAAATCACCTGGACTGAAATGTAAACCTCCAGAATTGGCACCCAGTGGGGTAGAAAGGGCCGAAACACAGACAGGTCATTGCTGCATATTGTCATTTCACTGTCACAAGGCCTCAATGGGGGGGAAAAAAAAAAAAAAAAGGAAGAAGCATACTAACTAACCATTATACAATTCTGGCAGGCCTAAAATATATTAGATGGGGAGATGAAAGAAAATTTTGAGGTGACCCATGAGCCTACAGTAGTGTTACACCTGTAGTATTCAAATCCCCTTCCTGTGCTGAATGGATGATGAAACTCACTTGCTCGAGTCTTCAATTTTGAGAAACGGAGACTTTAAAGCTGCAGCTGTGGACCAGGAGACAGAAGAAACAGAAAAGGCAATAACATTACCATATTTTTGGGAAATAAAAACATTAGCAGTTAAAAATCATATTTTTGTTGCTGTGTTTGTGGGTAAACATACCTTTGACAACATGTGGACCTTGTTTGGTGAAGGTCCTCTGCATTGTAAAAGCAGAATTTAAAAAAAAGAAAAAGAAAAAAAAGACTATGTTACAGGTCAAATGCCAATGTCAATATATTACAGCAATTTAAAAACATTTGCTTGCTTTATTCCTTTATTATTATACCTGTCATAAAATGAAATCATACCTCTGACTTCCTGTGTTTCATGCTGAAGCCCTCTTGAGTCAGTTGTTTCAGATATATGAGCACATCTGATAACACATTAAGGAATACAATATTTTCAAACACTGTTCTGCAATATCAAAAATTGCATTTCTAAGTTTGCCCAAGGCACTTTCAATGGTGAGAATAAGATATAAGCACCTTTATAGCGCCATCTACTGAAAGAGGAACTTCACAGCACACCCAAGACAGTTTAAGTGTTAGTGTGAAATCTTTTTAACCTTTTCATTAAGAATTCCTCTGTGATTTGACAAAAGGATACCATCCACATACAAAATCTTCACTCCCCATGATCGAGCATTGGCCAGAACACTGCTGCCCCGCAGCCGCTCCTACAAAACAGATGTACTGGAATCAAATCAATCATAACTACATCACTTTTCAATACGGCCATTTAAATAACCAATATCACCAATACCCCACAAGAAGCTCTCAAAGCTCGACATGTCCTGGCTAAATTTACTCACATTGTTGCGAATGGCTTTTTCAAGCAGAGCCTTCCCCCGACTACCACAAACCTGTGGCGACAAATACAGATTCACACTATATTTAAATCCATCTTATATTTTATAGTAACATCCAGTTTAAAGTAAAGGTTTTTTGTTTGCAAAAAGGTCAAAGAGAACTCAGAATTTTCCAACAGTACGTTTTTGATTGTCCAAGTCTCACAATTTCACATGACCATGAATTTTACCACAAAACATAACACATAACATATTTGTTTGTCACAGCACTAAATACCATCTGAGCATCTTAATATGGTAATCCTAGAGCCAGAAAAATATACTGTAAATATAAAGAAATATAGAAATCTGCATTTTTTATCTCCTCCCAAACAAAAAAAGCATATACTGTAGCATTTTAAGATGATTTGTCTGACGGCAAGATATATTTTTTACGAAAATAATTAAAGATGACAGATTTATTTATAAAGCTTTTAGATACATGTGCCACTGATGTTCAGTACCATTGGTCTAGGATTTTCAGGTCGCTGTTTTTCACTGCTGAGAAGACTCTCCCTTCCTTTCAGAGGATGTTGGGCTTCTTCACTTGTCCCTTCTTTAATACCCACACATTTCTCCTTCTTTAGACCTTCTTGGCTTCCAGTCACAACAAAGTTTACATCCTTGTGCAGGAAACTCTCAACCCTCTGCAACAGCAGAAATAAAAAGATGTATTCATCAGTTTTTCTGAGGGACAACAAAGTCAAGAATGTAACAAATTTATAACTGACCAAAACAATAGAATGAGTTCAGTTGCTAATAGTTTGGCTAATACTCCACTATCTACTAATAACTTAATCATAATTATTAGTACAAACTATACTTTACTGTTTTAATTGGTTAATATCATTTCATTAAGCAGGAAACAGTAAATGAGATTAGCTCAGTCAAAAGCCAATTTTAAATAAATGTTGTACTCTGTATGCTTTTTTAACTCTTGGGTTTTAATAATTTTAGACAACACTAAATTAAAGTTATCCTACTGCCATTTTCCTGTCAGACATTTTTTTTATATTTAGATTTCATTACTGGGTTTAAAATTTCATATGATAAAGAAAGGCAGACAAATGGTGGTGCTGCCACACCAAAGTGTTGTCTGTGACATTTTCTGATGCTGTTCACAGCATCAGTAAATCTCTACACAAGCTTACCCCTCCTAGAAGACATATGGCCTCCAAAAGCAGGGCTGTTGGACATTTCTTCACATTGTCCAGGTAAAAAACCTTGCCCTCCAGTATCTTTTCCCCAGGACACAGTTTGCCCAGGAAGCCTTGCTCCTTTGCGTACTTCTGCTTGTGCATGGTCCCGGGGCACAAAAGGAGCGCACGACTTAGCTGTCAAAACACCAGTTCTTAAAAAAAGACGAGAAAAACATATAATGGCATATTTTAAGTATTCATAGCCAAAATAAAACTAAAAGCCATTGTAGCCAATTAAACACGGCTGCTTTAATAATTATTTAGTAATTATTCATACATTTTTTTACTCTATTTACAATTCTTTAAGTAATTTATTACAAGAGCACCAAAGTGAAACAACATTAAATAACCCCATAATAAAAAGAAAAAAACATATTGTCAAATGCTATATTGAAACCAAACGCTTTTTTAATTTAATTTGCCATGGAAATGTTTCACAGAAAAAAAACCTGCAACGTTGGGAGCTTTCTGCCAAACATGAACACAATCATTAGTCAACAACGCCACCTTGTTCTTTGGCTAACACACTTAGCTGGGTGTTAGCATGGACTGTTAGCTGGCCTCGGCTAGCTTAGCTTTCCTCTAAAGGGACAATGGGCCCTTGGCACGATAGACCTGAGAATTTTTCTAACGAGTGTGGCTGGTCGGTGAGCAGTTTTCACAACCTTGAGGAGGGAAATAAAGAAAGACTTACCTTTTTGTTGGTAAATTAGAGAACTGAGCTGAAGAATTAATCTGAGTTAACTCGCCATAAGGCGGAGGAGCAACCGCCGCTTTTTAAAAACACCGGCGGAGACGTCAGCCTGAAGTCAACGTAATATCCGTTAACACGCTGCGTTCAAGTACATCCAGTCATCAGTTTGTCAGGTCGTCGTCGTAAATGCGGCTTCTAATTTAAGGGAAAATTTTACATAAGGATGTGATAGCACACTAAACGCAACACAAAGACAGTTTTGGTTACTGAAAAATTGTCAGGATGAGATGAACTGATTTAATACACAGAAAAAAGGGAAATCGTGATTTATAAAATGTGATCTGTCTTCTATCAGGTGCAGTTATCATGAGAAGGAGATGAAATAGAAACTTGACTTGAAAACTGAACAAATTTGGTAAAGGGTGTCTATTCAGTTTTGGGGTTGGTTTTTGGTTTTTGTTTTTTTTTTGCTTTTTCTCTCAAAACTTTATAACATGAAACCAACTGGCTGAAAATGTCCTTTGTCGGAGGAGCTTGCCATGAAGAAATGTATACTGTACTTGCCCCTCCCTGCGCAACAGAGGGCAGTGTGCCTGCAAATACAGTCATCCCAGTGAGAGGTGCAGTGCCATATAAGCACTGCCTACTTAAAATGGCCCAAATAAATCAAATATACTCATTATAAGTTACAGCCCCCCCCCCCCCCCAAAAAAATGATGCAAACTTTAATTAGTGTTGTGTTTTACAGTCTATCATGTCTGCAAATTTGTAAAATGACAGGAAACAGTAAGACAAATGCAAATTCTTTATTCAAAACATGCATTTTCATGTTCAAAAAATATTTTTTAACAAAGTAAACCTTTAGCCAAGACTAGCCTTAATGACACCTGAATTTAAATACTGGAAAATATAATTACGGATAAATGATGAGGGATTCTTCATAATAACCCAAGAACAAAAACAATAGCAAGTATTTTGATAATGAACTAAATTCTCCTCCATGAATTCCAGACATAATATATTAAAAATGATGACAGATTGACAACAAGACACTGTAAAGTATGAACGATGTATTTACGGAGTCAATGGAAATGTTTTCTCACTCTCAAATTACCAGCAGAAAACACTTGTTTTTTTCTTTATATCCACAGATATTATCGGTCCACATCAAAGCTGGTTTGTTGTAAATAAAACTGGAATCCTGCATATTTTGACCTCCTATGGTAATGAAACTCATCTATTACTTGACTGTTGAAAAAAAAAGTGATGCAGTGTGAGTACTCAGCAACTCTTACACTGTAAATAAGGCACATAAGGTTATATTATGAAAGCCTCTGTATATCCATATTGAATTGAAAACATCAGGAACATCCTCCAGCAAAAGCAAAATATGTTATTTTGAGTTTTTATACTCATTATTGAACCTGTAAAGCGCATTCTAATACTTAATGCAGTGAAATCATAAACAATATGTTCAATATACAACAATATACAGAAGTGGAGTGTCTTCTTTAATCAGAATTAACATGTTTCTATGCTAATGAAACCACACACCTTTTTGCATACTTGTGTAAACTGTATTTGCATCAGAAACAATGTGTGTGATGGATCCACATTAAATATGCTATTTATTATCTGGAAAATGTATAAATCCAATCGTGTGTATTTTTTTGTGGATTGACATATTATTGGGCTGGTAACAGGCAGTTTTTCACACAAATTTTCATTTACTATTTTAATTCCCTGGATGCCAATGAAAATACAGTGATGGCCTTGCCCTTATATAATATGAATGTGAAAAAAAAAGATTTGCTATTGTTTAAAGAATAACAAAACGTCTTAGTCTGTACTTCAGATCCACTCAGAGCCCTTTATCACTCCATATTTGCTGCTACTACCGGTGGTGCCGCTGCCTCTGTCTGCATCTGCCTTGTTGCAGCTGTGTTTGTACGCCTGCCGTTGTTTACGTTCACATTGAGGTTTCGTGTGTTGACTCTGAAGTTGGCTGTAGGCCTGACTGTCAGCCTCCAGCATTTTCTGAGGCTGGTGGTTGTCCTTTTGAACCCGTCTGGGGGCATCTCCCACGGCCAGGTTGTCATCATCATTGGTATACTGTTGACGTTCCTCTTGGGCAATGTTCACATGGTTCTGCCGACAGGCCATCTTGGCATTAGCAAGATCGGTAATGGGAAGTGGTTTGTCATGGTCCCCTGTAGAAACCAGAAGGGGCTTGATGGCAATGTTGTACCCTGGTGGAGCTGATGGTGTATTCCACGAATAAGGGTAGCCACTGTAATCTTCTCCTCCCCTCACCTGTGCCTCTTTACTTGCCCCTTGTCCCTGTGTAAGTCCACACAGCTCATCATCAGGGAGCTGCACCCGGCGAGAGCGTACGATCTCACAGATGGTACCAATCCCCAAGTGAAGCATCTCCCATATATTGAGTGCCAGACACAGAAGGGAGACTGCATACATGATGAGGAGAAAGATAGTTTTCTCAGTGGGTCGGGACACGAAGCAGTCCACACTGTGAGGGCAGGGCAGGTCTGTGCAAACGTAGGTGGGAGGTACTGTAAATCCATACAGTGCATACTGTCCACACAAGAAAGCCACCTCCAGTGAGGAGCGGGCCAAGAGCTGAAGCACATAAATGCGCATTAGTCCATCTTCCTTGATACGCTGGCGTCCATCATGTCGTGCCTTGGCCTTTGCTTTTCCCTCTCCACTGCCTTCTTTTGTTGCTCCACCACAATCGCTCTCCACTTCAGCCATTTCATAGATCATTGGATCTTCCTCTTGGTCATCCTCAGCCTCTTCAATGCCCCTATGCTGCTTTCTGGCTGCAACATAGTGCTTCTTTTTCCTCCGAGAAAATCCCCTCACTCCCCCACTGTCTCCCCTCTCCTCTGCTCGTGCAATCTTGTTGACAGCATAGCCCAGGTACATGAGTGAAGGCGTGGCCACCAGAATGATTTGAAAGACCCAAAAGCGGACATGAGAGAGTGGAGCAAAGGCGTCGTAGCAGACATTCTCACAGCCCAGCTGACCAGTGTTGCAGACAAACTTACTTTGCTCATCATAGTAGATGGACTCTCCTCCTACGGCTGTCAGCACAATTCGGAAAACAATGAGGACAGTGAGCCAGATCTTTCCCACAAATGTGGAGTGGTTGTGGATTTCTTCCAGCAGGCGAGTCAGAAAACTCCAGCTCATGGTCGCAGCATGGACACTACAGAAAGAGGCAGCATACACCTCCTTTTACTGACCTGGGGAGAGAGCAGAAATTGTTTGGATCTTTAAACATATCTACATTAATGCACATAAATGAATTCCCTCCTCATAGTAAAACATTTGAACCGTTTAAAGATTCGTAGACCAGTCCAGTTTACAGAAACAATTTAAAAAATTAATGTTTAATAATCCACCCTGCGATGGACTGTCGACCTGTCCAGGGCGTACCCCACCCTCGCCCAATGTCATCTCAGAGTGGCTCCAGCATCTCCCGCTACCCGGAAACAGATAAGTGGAAGAAGATGAATGAATGAATGAACAATTTAATAATTTGTCTTTTTGTATGTATCTTAACTCATTTCTTTCTATGCAAACACACAGAATTAATAGACCAATTTTAACTATATAAATACAGAGATCTCCCATTGCTCTACTGTATGTGCTCAGTTTTTTTCAGCCCCCAGTGTTAGCAATGAAGTGCTTTGCCTGTCTGCCAGTATATAATTTGCACTGCGGCACTGGTTTAAAATCCAACAGAGACAAGCACTTTGTCTTTCCTATACATGGTTATCAAACTGTGTATTTCTCCACAATAACAACACGTTTATACTCGATTCTTTTAATAGCTGTCCTCTTGAGCTCATGTGTAAACATACCCTTGGCAATAGTACACAAAGGGAAGAGTAATGTTGACGATGGAATGTCTAACCATAATTGCTATTGTTAAGTGAATGTCTCTGAGATTTTCATTTTACATTAGCTGATTAATACATTGAACAACTTATAGTGATCAACTGAGTCATCGATCTAACCATTTATTATGAGCATGTGTGTGTGTGTGTGTGTGTGTGTATATGCATATCCCTGTGTAATAATAAAGAATACCAGTCTTAAATGCTGCCCAGTTTCATCCTAGCACAGTTCTGTGAACCATAATTGGCTGAAGAAGTAGGGCTGGCGATGCTCTCAGGCAGTAGCACACTGGATGGTGGGCTACGTTAGTTTATAGAGCTAGCAAAAGCTGTACATACAATAGGGAAAAAGCAAAGAATAAAGAATCCTATCTGATTGAAATTTGTGAAGATATTACACCTTCATTGAGTTCTTGGTTGTACTATTTTCTTGTTTTGTATATCTAAATCCCCAAACAGTCTATGACAATAAATCAGTCAGGGATTTTATCACTATGGCCAAAATTCAACACTTTGACAGAAGCAGGTCCAACTGCAACTAACACAAGAGTGAACAATGTTCCTTATTTCTCACCCTGTAAAGAAAAACAACTCCAGATTGTCTCATTAAGAATCACGTGCCCCCTAAAACTGCACATCTGGCCATGTTGTGTAATGTACTATTTGGAGTCCCAGTAGCACAGCTATCACCACCCAAACACAAGTCTAGCGGATGGCAGAAACTCTCTCAGCTCATTATCAAAGCCTGTCTATTGCTGCACAACATTACAGTAAAGCAGGTTTTATTTTGGTCACAAATATCCTGTATACAATTTTGTAATGCACTCTTACTACTTGTAAAAGCATATAAAAAACAGAAATGTAGGTCAATTGCTCATATTAAAAGAACATAATAAGCAACTCATAGATCATTTTGTACTGGTCATAAAAGCATACTGCATTTTTTTAATTAACATGCTTATTCCCAAAATCTGCTAACAGCTCCATAGCCCCGGTTTCTAGCAGCCTGAAAATGTGTGCCTGAAGTTGGTACAGTTCACCTTCTCCAGATGTCTTCCAGCCCCAGACTAACAGCCTCCAGTTTCCAACAGTGCCAGTAAAAGACCTATTTGAGGAGGGTAAGTTAAAAGAGCAATGCTCTTGAAAATTCCTCTCTAAGAAGGCTTCAAGCTGTGAATATGAAGGGTTGTGGTTTCCCCTCAAAGCTGTTAAGGTTCTGCTGAGCCCCAAAGCTCTTTTGAGTATGAAATGCTTCCCCCATATTAACTTAAAAGCACAGAGTGAAACCCTTTTAAAAATATTTTAGAAGCATTTTTTTTTCATGATTGGATACAGACCACACAGAAAAAAGCTAACAGGAGAAAAAGAGAGTGAGTCACATGCAGCAGAGGACCCTAGGTGGGCTTGAACCAGGTATGCTATGATCATATGTTAAGAATCTTAAAAATAAACAAAACACCATTCATTTCATGCAGACATTGTCAAGATACAATAGCAGTGATGCAGTTTAGGACTGCATGGCTTAACATTTAAAATTAATGATGATGACTGGATTAAAAATACATATATAAAAAATCAAATACACATGCAAATTCTCCATTACTAAATTTCAATTTCAAGTCTTGCACAGTTTACTGGAATGATATGATATTCCCCAAAGAAAACGCTGCAACTGTATGTACCCAAAGTTAAGATTCAGCAATTTTCACCAATGTAACCCGTCTGAAAGACATGGTGCGCCTGTGGGTATTTTGGGGTCACTCTGTGAGCCATCCACTCAAAATTGTCAAACCATACACAGATGATGCAGTATGTACAAGATAATTTAATGTTGACACGCGCCTCTGGCAAAGAGAGGTACTTTGTCTGCCTGCATAAAATCAATACAAGTTCACTATGACTGCAAAACCATCAATCATCCAGCTACATAGCTGCAAACTACCAGTATTACTACAGCGGGTACTGTAAAGAGAAGAAGAGCACCTCAGTAATAATTATTATTGTCAGCCTACTACTTTATGCCTCCGTTGTTAATTTACCCTTTAATTTGAGTACTTGATACACAGTGTAACACACATGGTGAAGACTGATGAATACAAATAAACACTTTTTCAACATGCTACTTCAAACTCCTTTTTTTTTTAACAGTAACTGGCACTGGCTCTTCTACTTCTTCTCAACTGCTCCAATTAAGCACAATAATTAAAAAACATAAATAACATGCTCATGAATTAAAATGTTCATGTCCTTAAAGCACCTTTTACTTGTAGTCGTCTTATCCTCTTTGATGCGTGAAGTTTAGTTTATAAAGGTCACATTGGTGCTGTTATTGATTGCAAATGAATTAGAGAATCAAAATGTAACTTGCTGGCATTTTTGATAAAATATTGAGATTATCTTAATAGTTAGTTAATTCCTCAAAATGAGTCAAACACTTATTTTTTGCAACTATCTCTATATTATATCATACATCAAATCTTTAATTTGGGGTTTATGACTGTTTATTGGCCAAAAATCTTTAAATTGGGTTCCAGAAATTTTTTGATCGCTTATTTCTTTTTCTTTTTTTTTCTAGCATGTCATAAATCAAAAGTTTGACGGAAACTGAAAGATTTAATGTGATTTCATAGATAAGTCGCTAAATTGGGACTTTAGCAGCTAGCACTGGAGCATTAAGCTAATGTAAAAATGGCTAAACAGTTTTACACTTCATGAAATTGCTGTAGTACTTTGAAATGGCTATAAAATTTTTTTTTTAAGTGCATAATTGGTTTTAATGTAAATTAAAGAGCTTGTAACCGTAACTGACAAAGTTTTTATGGAGGTAACCGAAACACTTATTAAGCTATTTGAGCTAACAGCTAAGTCGAAATTCATGCTAGCTAACCTGGAGATACACTCCTCTCGTAGAAATTACAAAACCATACATTTTTTATTTTATTTTTTTACAGTCTGGTGGTAATTTTCCTTTATAAAATGAATTTCCTAAAGTAACTTCACATGGACATTCATTGTCCACAGCAGCATCCTCACCGTTTCAGAGTTAAGACTTCAACGATCAACCGGCAAAAACATGATGCTTCCCGGCAGAGGAGACAAACCTTCATCCAAGATTTATAGCCAAAAAGTACAATATTCTCCCCAAACACTAAAAATGTCTCCAAAAACAAATTCAGGTGAGTGAGTGAGTGTCTCCTTGGTGAAAATGTTGAGCTCAGTTTTGCTGGTGGATGATGAAGTGGACGGGCAGAGAGAGCTGGACTGTCTGAGCAGCAGAGAGTAAAGAGGCTGGTGGAGAGAGGGCGGGGGGAGTGTGTGTCTGTCTGTGACTGTGTGTGAGTGTGTGTGTCTGTCTGTGACTGTGTGTGAGTGTGTGTGTCTGTCTGTGACTGTGTCTGTGACTGTGTCTGTGTGTGTCTGTGACTGTGTGTGAGTGTGTCTGTGACTGTGTCTGTGTGTGTCTGTGACTGTGTGTGAGTGTGTCTGTGTATGTCTGTGACTGTGTCTGTGTGTGTCTGTGACTGTGTGTGAGTGTGTCTGTGTATGTCTGTGACTGTGTGTGAGTGTGTCTGTGTATGTCTGTGTATGTCTGTGACTGTGTGTGAGTGTGTCTGTGTATGTCTGTGACTGTGTGTGAGTGTGTGAGTGTGTCTGTGTGTGACTGTGTCTGTGTATGTCTGTGACTGTGTGTGAGTCTGTGTGTCTGTCTGTGAGTGTGTGTGAGTGTGTCTGTGACTGTGTGTGAGTGTGTGTGTCTGTCTGTGACTGTGTCTGTGTGTGTCTGTGACTGTGTGTGAGTGTGTCTGTGTATGTCTGTGACTGTGTGTGAGTGTGTGAGTGTGTCTGTGTGTGTCTGTGACTGTGTGTGACTGTGTGTGACTGTGTCTGTGTATGTCTGTGACTGTGTGTGAGTCTGTGTGTCTGTCTGTGAGTGTGTCTGTGTATGTCTGTGACTGTGTGTGAGTGTGTCTGTGTATGTCTGTGACTGTGTGTGAGTGTGTGTGTCTGTCTGTGACTCTGTCTGTGAGTGTGTGTGTGTGTGTGTGAGGGAGTAAGTTCAGCATTATGAGGCTGTGTTCCATATTGAAATTGTTTTAAAAAGAAAAATTAATGGTAAAAAGCCAAGGACTATTTTTCTGCATCATGCATTTCCTTATCTGATTACAAACTATTACATAATACATAATACATAACATAAAATATGATATGATGATTAATTTTGTTTCAAAATCAAACTAAAACTGATTTTTTATTTCTTTTGCTTGTGTATTTTCTCTGGTTCACGTACAGACAAAACATGACCTACCCTTTATACACCCTTTTACACCCTTTATACCTGCTACCTTAATTATGTTTCCAAATATCAGTTCTACCACCAAATCCATTTCAGAGTCTATTGGAGTGTGGAGGTTATCAGCTAACATCTTGAGCTTTGTCTTCTTTCATCATTGAAATGAGTTTATCCAGTGACAAATCCAGACTCTGTCTGTCAGACACTTTTATCCACTCCTGGCTGACAGTGAGGTCGTACATGTACTGGTTTATGAACAATGTAGGGAAGCATCCAGTAAAGCAGAGCATTTCAAACACATTGATAAACATGTCAATAACCTACATCTTTTTGCTTGGGTTCATTGCAAAACATTTGTTTGCCTCCAATGCCTTCTAGTCAAGTTGAGTCATGAGATGGGTTTCATGAAAAGGGCAAGAGCTTTCATTTACACATACTTTGTATTTACCACATTGTTTTCTTTAGACTGAGTTTGAGACTGAACAGACACCAACAATTTATTTCATCATCTCCCATCTGGCATTGGATACAAGTCACCGAGCTGTAAATTTTGTTTTATCAGGAGCTTTTCGCCTTTTTCCATCACACAATGCACTCAGAAAACGGTGCTGCGTCACAGATCCCCCAGATAGGGGTTAGTTTACTAATCACAGGCAAATACAAATCTGAGACATGTAATGTAATCTGCAGTTCCGATTTCTAAATATCCCAGGTGATTTGTACAGGTTGTGTACAAACTGAGGGTGTAAAGTTGAAAAGATGAGGACAGTTAACAGTCACACAAAAAACACAACTAAACTGTGGAACTCTGCTGTTTAACAATTTTACCTGTGATCTGATGTTGGGCTAACTCGGTGTATTCCACATATTTTTATGATTCTATGATTCCAAACCAAAATGAAGGAGTTAATCCTTTGACAAAACTCTTTGGATACTTTATCCAAAATGTTTGGTTGTGATATATTTCAGATACATATTTTACCATTGCTCATAAGATAACATATTGTATAATGTTAATGTGTGAATGGGCTCTATTCAGTTCGCCTTGTACAGCTGCAGCAGATAACTCGTGGACACACCGGCTGACAGTCCTGCGTTATTTGTGATATTAAGCATCTTCAAGGACATGCAGATACAATTCAATCATTGTTTTTTGCTTGCGCTTGAAAAAAATAGAAGAAAACGGGCCAAGAAATCTCTACTGTTCACCTCAAGGACATTTATCAAATCTCAGCACACACAGCCCACACTTCCCTCTTCATGCCCTCTCCATCTGTTGCTATCTAAATGTATCTTTCTGGGAGCTTGACATTTGGCTGGCATTGTATTCCTAAACTATCAGCAGAAGAATCAAGCTCAGAGGATTGGAAACACTCACAATCCTAATCAGCCTGATAGCATTTTGGCAGAGGAAACTCCCATTCTAATTCAGAGTGACCTCGTACAAGCCCCAAGTCCCTTAAGTAAGTTATCTTTCACCTCAGAAGATATAATTGAATGGAGTAAAATCAATGAGGTCATCCATAAAACCAATCATCGGATAGCACTGGCAATTTAAAGCATTTCCACAGTTACGTGTCTACTGTTATTGGTGGGGGGAAGGGCCGTATTAACTGGAATCTGGGTATTGACAAGGAGGTACAACAAGAAGTGGCGAGACTGTCATTGACGAGATCAAGATCCTCAAACACGATTCTTCATCAGTCTATTAAAACTGATGTTGATTAGGTTTTCTATCCACTCACCTCTGGAGGTCATTGAAAATTGGGTTGGGCAGTAAGTTATCTTTTGCCTCTTTAACCATAATAGACACAGCACACACTCTTTCCTTAACAATGTCAGCCTCTATATGACTTAAATTGAAAGATCAATTCTGGGTGGATCAATTCAGCTGAGAGTTGCAGAAGCAGAGAGGGTTTCCAAAGACTGACAGCTAAATCATATTGAAAAAACAAGAGGTTGATGATACGATACATACATAATAGAAACAGAATGAGTTCGGGCTTCAAGTCTTTTGTACAGTCAGTTTACAGCATGCCAGTGACATCATTTCGTTGTGTGTGCATTGACTTCAGTGTCTGCACAATGACAATAAAAGATTCTTCTTCTATTACTCGGTGTCCTGGACTGACAACAAAAAATATAATGGCAGACAACAGCAATGACGTGGAATCACCTGAGGGATGCAGTGACAGAGTAAATCAGGGAGACCAAACCAGATGCTGAAGAGATTGAATCCAAGGATAGATGTCAGGAATGTGTTTTATCTGATCTGACAGAGGCCAACCTAGAAAAGAAGACAGTGTGGAGGAATGCACAAAAAACAAGGATTTAACAGGCTTAATGGACAGACGCAGAATGGACCGAACTCCTTACAAGTCAAAAAGCTGAATCAACATGTTACTTGGCTGACACAAACACCACATCACCTCCACCACCACAGCCTTTGGCTGTCATATTGTCAGAGAGTAGCTTTGAGAACAAACAGCAGCACCACTGTGTACGCCAAAGGATCCATCATTCTGCTGCAACAGATCTCCCTGATAGCTTGAATGACTGGTTTATTTCAAGAAGTGCTGGAAGCCACTGTGCCTTCACAGATTTAGCGCCATCTTCTGGCCAACAGATGTACACAGTTCACGATGAAGAGGTTAAGACTTGCACAAGCATTAAACCAGTGGCTCTCAGTGAGTTAGGAGAAAGGGAAAGATTCACTTGAAGAGGTTTAATAGGCATAAGGAGGTGAAAATCAAAATATATAAGACAAAAAGAACATTATGGGGGAGAAATATATTTTTCCCTCTCAAGTGTTGAGGTTGTTGTTACCTCTCTTCTATGCTTGGCATTAGTGGTGCAGAATGGCTTATGTGGAGAGTTTGAGACTAAAATGCTGTTTGCAAAGCCAAATATGGAAAAGCCATAAAAGACAAATTATTATTTAAAGCAGAGGACATGTCTGCAGGGGACTTTAAATTATCCTCAGGTTTATCCAGGAAAAACACTAGAAAATCCTACAACTTAAGCTCAAATCTTAAAAGTCAGAACTGAATTTAAGAGTGTTTCATCAAATAATTTTGATTAACAAATACAATGGTTGTCGATATCAATATCACACAAATGCAGCTTTAAAAGGTTGGGAAAAAACTGTAAAAAGGCAAGTGTTATATCCACATGTCAAAATGAAGCAGAGTCTCGCTGAATAATAAGTCTCACAGTAACCATAACTCATAAAAACAACAGAAGGCCTTTTGTTGTCCTGACTGTGTCATCCATTCTCCTCCGATCCAACACTTATGTCTTCACTCCGTCCTTCATCTGTCTGTGTCCTGCAAGTTGAGAAAGTGGTTTGGATGACTCCCCTCACTGCAGGTCTCTGCTTCCCTCCCTCCTCAGCCTCAGCCTCTTCTCCTAAATCAACATGCTCACTGTGTCTCACTTTGTCTAAATCACTCCCTCATCCTGGTTTTAATTATTTTGACTGGATTCCCATTGTCTTTCCCGAAACTTAAAACAGAGACAGAAAATACATATCAGTATTATGCCATTTATTTTCCTTTCAAAATGCTAGACCCAAACTGGCCTCAAAAGTTATTACTCTTTTAAAAATGCTTCTCTTGTATTTTAATGTTGTCATCCTCCTCAAGGCTTAATCTTTGCTGACGTCTCCCACACTATTTTCAAGCAAACATTGACCTATTTCCTGCAGCACAGCTCGTGGAATAGTTCCCTATTCCTGAAAATGAAGTTGCTTTGAAAAAATTGTAGTATCAGAATTGGCTCTTTTACTGACATCACGTGATCTACTCGATTCAAACGTGTTGGTTGTTTAATCTATAAAATTTCCCAGTCCAAAACAGGGCTGCAAAAGAAGCAAATATTTACAGTTAGGATCAATCTTCGGATGTTTGATTGAAATTGTAAAATGACAATTGATCTACACTTTATACTTCTTTCATCTTTGATATGTGTTATATAAAAAGTATAATGGTGATGCTAATGGCAACGACAATTAGCCTGATTCACCCTTCTGGGATAAAAACTGTGAGCTAATATTTAAAAAGTCACAGTTATGAAGCATCAACACAAACAGATGAATCAAAAAATGGCTTTATATTCCTCTTACAATAATGCATTACATGTATACTTGAAATTCTGATTAAGGTATATCCAGGCAAAGATACAGAAAACAACATAGAAGGCAGCATATTAGTCCAGCTGAGTCCTAACAGCACATCTAGCTTGATTTGGTTGTTGTGATGTCATTTTTAAAATCATATTAAAACAATAGTTTGGGGATGTGGGGTCATTTCACATCCCTGAAAATGTAAAATAACAAGTTTTCTTCCTCTTTAACCCTGCATTTTTTCTTTTTTTATCATATCAAGTATACTCCATTTAATTATTGCACAAATCTCCATGGAAGTCTCGCTAGTACACAGACAGTTAAAGTCAACTGTGTTACATTTTCAACAACTTTAGTCTCCTAATCACAAAGAATGAATGGATTTGACTTCAATCTCAAAGAATTTCTGGGTCAAACTCCACCTACATTGATTTTGAATCACAAACAAACTCTTTGTTCTAAGAGCTCCAACCTGAAAGGGCAGATAAACAAATTTCCACAAATAAAGATTATTACTTCTTTTTGCTTGATAAAACTGTCTTTTCTACTCCCTGAGAAATTAAAACACTATTTAAGGGAAATTTCCACCACTTTTACAGTATTAAGTTGTTTTTCAGGGCTAGAAGTATTTCACTAATTAGCAAACGCTTTTCATTAGCACGCAAACTTTCTTAGTGACTATTACTTGTTTAATGAAGATGTGAATGGATTTAAATTGTCATAAATGTTTCAAATACAAAATTAATACAATATACAGTCAAGTATTCCTAATAGCTCTGGCCTGAAGTCACTTGATAAGATCATTATCAGTGACCTTTAGACAGGATGGAAAAAATATACAGGATACATGTAGGAATTTAGATCGCTTATTGTAAACAAGATGAAAAAGTGACAATAGGACCCTGCAACACAATATTCCATTAGTCCCTGAATTTTAGGATGGTAATAAAATGTTAAAAACAGATTAACTGAATACATGTGGACTTTTATGTATTTTGAATACAAATCCCAGTTCCTGTCATAAACTTAAGCGAAATGAGGTTATATGTTGAGTTAATCCTGCAAACATAAAAAAGAGGCTGATGCCAACATCATTCTTTCACAACACTGTACTTTAACTGGAAATCCCATCAATCATAGAGAAGATATTTGACATTAAGAGATTATATATCTTGGCCAACATAAACCACCTTTTAAGTACTAATACAGGCATACTTTAAAGTCTTCAATTAATTTTTTTTCATTGCACATCATGTCATTGTTTCAGAGATGGAGAGTATAGTAGTTGGGTCCAAAGTGCAGGTATATGGCTACAGCGCTCCTCTTGGATCGCATGCTGGTGTAGATTACGGCCGTGTAATCAAGCCCTAGATTCGGTATCGGTAATAAGTGGTAGACTGCGCAGGTAGTGTGCCCAACTCTGTCACCCTATCCCTGTACTACATCATCCTAGTCCTTGTCTGACACAACATGTGTGGTCTTTTGTCCCAGATAGTGCTATAACACCTGATACTTATTATCTTTCCTTTATTGGGGCCTTGGGTGATGTGTCATGTTTTTCGAAAAGAAGCCAAAACTCCTCCGATGATTAATAGTTCAAAAGTTATTGTTTTTGGTTACAAAAATGTCTTCATTGTGATAGCAGGTGTAACCTAAAGTTTCACAGGTAGCATAGCTCAAAAATGTCAAACGCAGTGAGATATTGTAAAGTCAAGTATAAAGCAAATATAAAGCGAGTATGTTAAATGAACTGACTGTATTGGACTGTATTAGAACAAACTACACATAATTTTGGTTAAGGAGACCGTTTGCATCTTGATCAGGCTTTAAAATCAAAACTTAGTGCATCAAAAATTCTGCATATTTCCATTAATACTCCTGATAATATTAATAATATCCAACATTAGTCTTGTTTTGCATACTGTTAATACTGTATACACACTTATTACCCAGTAACTAAGCTCTCCTATATACTTAAAGAAATACATTTTGGGAAATATGCTTAATCGCTTTCTTGCTGATGATTACTTTAGGATACCACTCTCTTGTCTAAATGCTAAATATACTGCTGATTAGCTTAGCATAAAGACCTTTAGTCTCACCTGGACGACTCTGTTGTGACGATTTCTTCACTGGAATGAGTAGTTTCCTGGTTGATATACTGGTTTTATAGTAAGTCTATTTAATAGGTTACATCTATTTAACAAATTACAGATTTCACGACCTGGAGAGCGGTCAGGCTGAATGTTTCCCCACCTTTCCATTTTTGTGTTATACTGAGCTAATCAGCTGTTGGATCCAGTTAAATATATTTGGACAAAAGAAAAAATGTCAAACTATTCTTTAAAACACTGGATTCAAACAGATGGACACCATTTGGATTTATCTTTATAAGTTACAACAAGTGTGGCCAGTGTAAAATCATGCATACCTGCTATTCCCCTGTACTTGGGTTGGTGCAACTTTGCTATATTTGTCCCCCTTTCCACTCTTTCACACACAGACACACATTTCTCATCTCTCCTTCATTACTTTCTTCAGGCAGTCCACAATGTCTTCACCGCTATCCCAAGGAACTATATTTGCTTTGAACTGCTGCATCCCCTGCAGCAGCCTGTGCATGGGGAAGCCCCTCCTTGGGAAGGCTGTGTCCCTGGGCCCAAGAGCCAGAGAAGGACAGATATCATTGGCCCCATCTCCAATATAGAATACTCTCTGGAAGGGTTCACCTCCTCGCTCCTTTTGACGGCCCGCCAGATACTCACGAAGGATCACCTGCTTGCACATGTTGTCAGGGCAATGGGAGCATGAGTGGGAGTGGAAAGGGAGCAGAACAAGCCGGCCAGTCGCATCAAAACTGGCTGGGTTTGTGAAAATCTTCCGAAAAAGACCACGAACACCAGCGCACTCCAGCCACGTCTCTATGAAGTACATGTTGGCATCGGAGACCACCACTAACTCAAAATCATCTTGGTGACTCTGCAGATACTGGAGTAGGTTAAGGAGACCAGATGTTGGGGGGATCTTCTCCACTGCTGAATGGATGGAGTCCTTAGACACACCCTCCTCCGCCATGTAGGCCAAGACCTTCTGCATGTGCTCGTTGTAATGCCCCTCCCTGTAGCTATTCTTCAGCCAGTCGGGGAGCTGCTGTCCAGGCAAAGCACGCACCACCGCATCGTCACTGCTCTCGTGGATAATGGTCTCATCGAAGTCAAACAGCACCAGGAAGCGCTGTCCCTGGGACGCTGCATGGGTCAGGTTTGATGGCGCTGTCATCTTTGGCGTGTAGAGAAAATAACAAGTGTTCCCTTTCCAAGAAAAGGAAATGGGAGAAATGAAACACTGTCAGTACATTTTTTCCCTTTGACAAGGGTAAGTGATTTCAAACAGCACAATTTTATAACAACCCACTCTAAAAATAAGTTGAATAAGACAGGATGCCAAGAAAGCAAATGTCACACAGTTGTGTAAAGAGAGTTAAACAGCACTGAGATGTGCATGGCTTAATGAAACATGTTGATAAAGCCATTAGCAAGTTCGGAAATATGTAAACAGGAAGTTCATCAAACTCAGTGGGAAACAAAAAACCTGCTCATATTGTTGCTTCTGACATGCAGCACAGTGATACACTTCCTTTCCCCACGTCACAGGGACATTCGTTCATTACTTGAGATTTAAGAAGAAAAGTCTTCTCAAATCTTTATATATCTTTATATATACAGTATCTCAGCCAGGTCACAGGCCAGCACCAGCTCCATATTAGCATAGCAGATATATATTTGTATCACAGGGTTTCCACTGTTGAACACATGTTGTAACTTGAGTATAGAGGGAGCTGTTATGTTACAACATACTTTTACCATAACTGGAACAAACATCAACGGTCAAACTCACCACAGCAGTGCTGGGATGTAAAAAGAAAATCTATCTGTACTCTAATGCTCTGAAACAATGTAAATAAGACAGTAGCCAAAAGAATCAAATTGGTCGTTATAAATTAACAGAGTAGCTGTAAATATATAATTAGATATCATTGTATAAACTAGGGCAACCTGTCTAACACATATATATGGTGTAAAATTTATTATATTACACATTGTAGTATATATATTATACAACACTAAGAATGTAGAAGATAAAATAATCTTGACCTCGAGCATAGACAATTACAGTGCATTGACATATCATGAATCATCACTTGTAATTATAAAATAATGGCATGTTAATATTCTGCTTGAGGACATCCTTGCTGTTGGTACGCTTGATATCATACTTACTTATAAGTGACATATAAATACGTCTCTACTGTACATATGTCAAATGTCTGAGTGCCACAATTTTATGGGACCGACAAACCAGATGGAAATATACTAATTAAACACAGAGAAATCACAGAGAAGGGACCTGCCCCTGTCAAGATCCACACAGCTTGGATCTAAAGTAATATACGGGTGCATGGCCTGCCGGGACATGATGAAATGTATTAAGCAACCTACTATTCAACTGGCAGCTGCAGCTCTCTGGCACTGAGGGATCTAAACGTCCTACAGCCGGCACAGGAGCTGCGTTATTGACACTCATATTTACACATTTAAACACAAACATCTCATTTTAAACCGCGGAGCGCTGTTTATGTAAGAGAGGTGACCATCCAAAGTCATGATCTGTCAGGAGTCATTAGGCTGAGCGGCTGGAGGATCAGTCCGTCCGACCGGCACAGATTACAGCAAAACCTCACCGAGACCCGGCGACACGGGAAGAAAAGCACAAAACACAACACGCCGGTTTTAGGCGGTAGAAACGGGCCTTACCGGCGGGGTGGTCGGCTAAGAGCCCGGCCCCGGAGACCGCATCCCAGTCAGCGTACAGATCTCTGAAGGAGACTCCCTCGGCCGCGGAGGGTTTTCCCGCGTAAAGCCACCGTGGACAGTCAGCGGCTGACATCCGGCGCTGCCTTTCAAATTAAAAGCTCACCGGAAGCACGCTCGCTCTTGAAGTGTTTTACCTTAGAAAAGAGAGAAGAAGAAATAAAATCAGGGGAGTTTAACATTTTATAATATATCAGCGATTTACGATGTAATCGTGTGTAAAAGCTGCTGCTTTAATGCAGGCAAAGTGGAAGAAAACGACGAAACAAGGAAAAAGGAAATTAATTTTACAGCAGATTCAATTCAGTCAATCCAACATTACTCAGCTCTGACAGTGTTGTGCTGGATTTGACATGCAAACTAAGAATATATTTATTTAAACGGATACATCTCTGACTTTGTTCATCACAACTGAGCATTATTGTCATCACTGAGATATTTTATTAGATGGTGTTCAAGTCAACAAATGTGGTTTGCACAATAAAAGTACATCAAATACAACAGAAATTGTTGATTTAAATGAAATTTGAAGTATGAGGCTATTTTGTAAGTTCTTGAAATTTATTACATTTTCAAACATCAAGTAAATGAAATAATACATTTAGTAGTGTAATATAAAAATACTAAAGGACAGCCTAAGTACTATTTCTCTTTGACCTGAGATTTGGTTGTTTTTATCTATTCAATTTTAAGAAAATACTTCCAGCTGTCTTTTGTGTCTTTATAGTTTGTGTCACTGAGTACTTTTGGATCGAGGCTTATCTCCTTTACAGTGTAAACACTGCAGCTCAGTGCCAGTCATGTAACAACGCCAAAATGTTATGTATATAGACTGATTAATTCACATTCATGGAACGTTTGAGTCCAATAACAAGTATACCAACAGGCCTAATCAAACAGCTGTTGCATTCTTGCGTATACTGTACTTGAAACACATGCTGTCACTTCGCCTTGTGCTTGAAGTGTCCATCTAAAAATACATGACAGCATTTCTCTCAGCCTGAGTCAGCAACAGCTACAAGTAAAGGACTGTTAAAGGTTTAACAGCTGAGGGTTTAATAAAGGACATCTACTAATTTCCAAAGACTGTGCAAAGTGTTTGTCATACAAATGGCTGAAGAAACTAAGATAAATGTTCAGTTTTACCTTCTGCTGATCTAGAGAAGGGAGATAAAGACCATAATCATTGTTATCACTGCCTAGCACCATCCCCACCCCTACTATACACTTCATGTTCAGGTGTTCAATACCACTTATCTCTGATTATACAATGACATCCTGGAAAACTTTGAATGGGAATACAAACTAATATAATTCCATAGATCCATAGATTACATTTATTTTGGATGAATCTGCAGAGGTTCTGTTTGCGACTTTACTGTCCACATCTGAGCTTCAGTGGAAGAAGGCAACTCCATACTGTTTCAAGTGTCCTAAAATTTCTATATGTATGAGTACTTTGCACGTAACATTATTACAGATAAGCGGTTGAAGATGAATGAATGAATGAATGTAACATTATTTAAATATGCATTTCTATTCTTTAGTTAAAAAAAAATTTAAAGATTATTTCTGCCACATATTAAAACATTAAAACTTCAGGGTTTCACATAGGGCAATAAATCCAACAAATCCTAATAAATAATAATAAAAAGAAGTAAAATGTGTGGCATGTGTGTTTTCATGAAACTGCCCAACAACTGAGCTCAAACAGAGGAAAGTGGTTATTGTGGTGAATTGACTTTTTGAATTTCTCAAACTCATAATTTTGTCATAAGTGGTGGTTTTCCAAGCAGAACAGGTAGATACCTCAGAGGTGGCTAAGCAGATGTGTCAACATTAGACACAGAAACACAATTTCTGGCCACCCAGGTCTGATTCATACTACTATATGACCACACAGAAACATTCAAAATGGTGTACATGAAAAGCAACCCCCCCCCCAAAAAAAACAAAAAAACAAAAACCAACCCAAACCTGTTGCTTACTTTTTAACTGTAACAATCCCAACTCAGTTTTATTTAACATACCTCATAGCTTTTATTATATGTAGATAGTTACATACGTATAAAAGTTATGGTGCTGTATAAAATGCATCAACTGTGTCAAAAAATGAGTCATACAAACATCAGTGTGTCTGTTGAGACGGGACAATCCATCAGCTGACAGTCACTCTGCGTGCACATGCGTGTACAGATGACCCCTGCTGGTTGCCATTCACATTTGATTGTTATAATCAAACAAAAAAACTCTTTGTGGGAAAACAGATAAAGGTAAATTACGTTTGTAAAATTAAATGTCACATTGACTAGGCTTCAATCACATATACGCTTTTTTTCACCAGACTGAATTTTTGCATTTTGTTGATTTGGCATCACTATAGACAGAGCTTGATTTCAACGGCATCGTAATGACAAATATAATTTTGCAAGCTTTCATTTAGTGTGGACTTATTCATATAAATCCTCTAACTTTTAACATTTAACTAATTCTTAGTGATATGAATAAGAATTGTACTACTCTACTCAAAGCCCCATGACAGAGTAAATTCAGATAGCTTAGATTGGAATATCGACACTTTAATAATACCAACAGGTAAGAGCTATATGAATTCTCACTGAATTTAAGTGTATATAATAATGAAACAAACACACCATTGTTGTATCATAAATTCAGTTTCATGACAAACCTTTCAGCATTTTATATGAGTGGTTTAGAATCTCATGTCTACCAACATGGGCACTTTGGCTTTAGTAAAAGCTAAAATAAAATAAAAGTTTAATATGAATCATTTAATTAATTAAACATTTAAGTATGTCTGAACAATTAAATGTGTAATGCTTCATCATGGGTAAATACTTTATTTGGCTCTTTGAGGATTTCATGATGTATAAAACATTTGGACAGACTATCACCTGTAATTGGCTTAGTTTCTGTGGATTGATTTTTTTTTTTTTTTTCTTTTTCATTTTCAACAAGGCACCGTTTTCAGTTGAACACTAGATGTCCTTCACTGCATGAGTGAAAACTCAGATATAAACTAGTTACAGCATCCTCCTTGGAGGAAACATGATATTTGTCTCACATTTTAGATTTGGATGGTTTGATCTTGACACGAAAGCAAAATCAGAAATCTTACATACAAATATTACAAACCAAATTTGCAGAGACGAATTAGCAGACTCCAGTTCCCCCTGATAGTCCACATCAGGTCTTAGTGCATGCTGTGAGAAGGAAACCTAGCCAAACTCAAAGTGTCCAAAAGGGAAAGAAAGACACATTTGTCAATGACATAAAGCATTATATGCTACTCTTTGTTACAAGTATTCTTCATAAATCAAAGCAACCTTTACTGGAGAGGGGATCAGGGCAAAAGACAGAAAGCAGGAATGAGAGGGTGGAGAGAGGAATGTGAGGAGGTGGTCTGGTGTAAATGGAGGGGAAAGTCTTTCTTGTGCCTCAGCTTCTGCGTCACCGCATTGAATTACACCCACAGCTGGACAAAGCAATTGCATTACTGAGCCCATACGCCACTATTATACACGATCAAAAACTGAGGCTAAGTAATCCATCACTATTTGCTGCAGGACCTTCAGAGATGAATATTGGATGAGCACAGAAATACAAGCTGCATAAGAGGAGTCACTAAGTAACACATGTTGTAGTATAGTTCTGTAAACAGAGCTCCGTTCACTATGAGTTTGAAAAGGCAAGAAAATCATTTAAAAAGCAGCAAAGCCATAAGACAGATCAGGGGGAAAAAACAACAAAACAAAAACTGCTTTCAAAAGCAGTTTAAGCTCAAGTTCAGCCTGACATTCTTTTGGAAAGATATCTGCCAGTGATTGCCAAGATGTGGGAGGCCCGTTAAATGTTATTCACAGTTGAGGTGAAAAGCCTTAAATGTGGTACAAAGAAGTGAGGAAAAGTACAATGAGATAGTGAGCTGGGCGTTCCCAAGAGAGACTACAGTATGACAACATTCATCAAAGAGGTCAGCATGCAAAAAACACTTTTAGACAATAGTGCATCTCAACCTCTTAAACTGGACTGGACTACTGCTGTTTCTAATTAGTGTGTACTTCTAATTACTTACATCAAATTTAGATTTTTTTAAAGGATCCAGGTAAAGGCTGAGGCTCAGTGATGCATTCTGACTACATTCATATCAATTTACTTATTAATGAAAAAAACAAACAGGGGAAAAGATTAGGAAATATATTTGGCGTTAACATAGAGACTTTTGAAGAACCAGAGCTAGTGTTTATACGACCGCTCAGAGATGTCGGATGTATCACATGAAGTTATTCTGTTCTTACTCAGATAGTTCGGAATAGGACAAGAATACAGTTCATTTCACATTACTGTGGTTCTTCTCCATGTTAGATAACCTAGAATCAAAATTTTAACTTGCCAGTAAACTTTTTTATGGAGGTGCTGCATCTCTGCATTCTTTCAACAAATGATTCAGATGGTTGAATAATACAGGAAGCCTGCCCAAATAGTCATTACTTGAAGTTGTTATGTCATGTTCACCACAAGATGTACATAAAGTCTAAGGACTCTAAGAAGTTCTTGAAAGTGCTTTACACATCAGAGCCCATTTATTGTTACTACCAGTTTTGTTATATTAGAGCTGTATTGTTTCAGGATACGTATCAGCTCCTGTGCTAATATATGAGAAAACAGGGGATTTTTATTTGAAACACAAGTGTTTCCAACACAGACAGCACTTTATAGACATATTGCACCACAGAAATTTTAAAATACTGACGAACAATTCATGGCATCCTGCTTCTTCTCTTTTCTTTCCTTTTTTTTGACAATCAAACAATATGGAAAATCTGAGTAAGTGTTTTAAAAATACCATCCACATAAACCCTCTTACTCAATCCTTCTCCGCTTTAACTTCCTCTGTGGCCTCTTCTTTTTTCTCATTGACAGCAGCTTCTGTTTTTTCCACATTTTCTCCTGGCTCAGCATTGGGCTTGTCTTCCTCCTTCTTGGGTTCAGGAAGAAGGATGACTTTCCCAATATTTTGGCGCTCATGCATGCGCTTCATGGCATCAGTTACCTGAACAAACACAATAAGTGCACAAAAGGTCATTCTCAATCGAATGGTTGTTATAACCTATTAAAATTAAATTAACAGATTTTTGGGCTTCCTAACTGGCAGAACAAAACCCGTTCATGATAAAGAGTCAATGTACTGCAAATGATGGTGATGATGAAAGTGAATGAGAGCAGTTAAGTTGTAGGTCAAAGCAATGACCAAAAGATGCTAAAAAACCCATTAAAGTCTGAGGGAAACTGCTGAATCATGAGTGAGGTCTTTTATATTACATATCATCATTTGAGCTGTTGTAAACCAGAAAACATGTCCAGATTTTAGTATTTTGTGACCACTAAAATCAGACCAGAAAAGACAGAAATGTGTTCTCATGAGACACGTTATCCGCCATAACAACAGCATGTCCAGATTTTATTCTCTGTGCCTTTGCTACATCTGAATTTCAAAAAGACATTAATTTCGGCAGCTTGCTAAATGAACACCTACTGAGGACTGATCAGTCATGGGGAGGGAGGATAAATGAAATAACAGCAGTGGGTGTATACTGTGCTGCTCTGTATCTTTGCCATAAATCACCTGCACTCTCTGTTCTTTCCTGCCTCAGTTATTGTCTGTATCCTGCTCACGGACACACAGATGGGATTGTCTTGCATCAGACCCCTGCCTATCCTTGAAACGAGCCACAGAAAGTCAAAACACTGACATCCCGATTTGTAATGGATGCCACGGCAACAATTAAGATTGTCACCTAGCAACGACCCCTAAGTACCATCATCATCTGCTGGGAAGATTGAGGTTTACACATCTATTGCAGAGAGAAACACACTGGGGGGAGATTTTCTTGAGCTTCAGAGCAGCTCCTTTTTCATTGCATCATGTCTGTGAATAGTTTCCACAGTGATGGAGGAAGTCAGATCCTTTACATATGTAAAAATAACATTACAAGTAAAAGTCCTTCATTTAAAAGTGTGAACGTATTTAAGTACAATCAGTCTGTGCAACTGACCTGTAGTAGTAACTACAGTAGACAGATAAATGCGGGGTAAAAACTATTATTATTGTTGTTAAATGGCATTCTTCTCTTTGAAATGTAGTGCAGTAGAAACTGGCTGTTTCTGGTGTTTATCACAGTAGCAGCTGTTTCGTATTTAAAGTAAAACATGATCAAACAAACCTCCTCAAAGTGATAGCAGGAGTCAATGCGGGGCTTGATCTTCCCCTGCCTGTAGAGCTCCAGCAGCGTCACCATAGCTCTGCTGATGAGCTGCTCATCGGTTATGTAGCCCAGGTGGAAGCCACAGACGGCTTTGTTGGCCTGCATCAGTTTGAGCATGTTGAGAGACAGCTGGTTGTACCAGGTCCTCGCCATGGCCAACAGATTCTTCTTCTGGCCTGTCACACAATTTGCTACACCTGCAACGAAGGACAATATAATGGAATCGGAGTGACACAGAAGAAATCATGTTCGCTGTGCCGTAGAAAATCTGTGATGTTTAAAATATCAGAAATTCTTCCACATAATGACCTTCTACACACGATGTCATTTGGGCAGGATTTTGCAACATTGTATGTCAGTTTTGATAAAATTATGGGAAAAACTATTACAATGAATAAAACTGAGTAAAATTCAAGTCATTCAAGTAAAAGCAAAACAAATGTGCAAATATATTAAGAATTGTTTCTTAGTCTCTTACCAAAGACTATAAGCGTTCCCAATGGTTTCAACAAATTAAAGCCTT
This sequence comes from Remorina albescens, assembly GCA_034769265.1. Taxonomy (NCBI): domain Eukaryota; kingdom Metazoa; phylum Chordata; class Actinopteri; order Carangiformes; family Echeneidae; genus Remorina; species Remorina albescens. Next base: position 7,616,494 of record CM068480.1, read on the forward strand.
TCTGAGTGTCTGAGCCACCAAGAGGGTCAAGGACAATGTCCACACCTGCAGAGAGACAAGGACACAAAATGAGAGGATGTGACAGAAGAATAAAGGTGAAGAGCTTTTTATGTCTCTAAATCAGCTTGATATGCAAAGGACAACAAGACTGCTAAGTAAAAAAAAAAAAAAGGGGGGGGGTGGGTGTTTGCGTTTTGTGCTTAAACATTAGAAGTGCAGGTTGACAGAAGTCTTTTCTCACCCTTTGGGCTGATTTTGCGGATTTCCTCCACATAGTCTTTGGTGCGGTAGTCGATGGGGTGAGTTACCCCTCCCTGGGCAATGGTCTCGTGTTTGGAGGCTGATGCTGTGCCGAACACAGTCACATCAGGCACCGTCTGACACAACTGGGTAGCAGCAATACCTACACCGCCTACAGACATGAGAACAGAAGCAACTGTGGGTTTTTTCTGCTTTCAGCAGCAGAGCTTTTCGTCTTCTGTGTGATCCCTCTGTTTTATAATCATCAGGTAATGAACTTAGACTGCCTTTAAGTGCTGTACTAGCACAGTGATGATCTCATAGAAAGAATCATTTAGTACAGCTACTTCGTGCCTGACTCAAACTTGTTCATTGAATATATCTCTCCACTACCTTACCCAAGGGCAATAGGGCAAGTCAGATTCTTTCAGTGAAGGATCTCAACTTCCTTAGGATAAAGGTTTTGATTTGTATTTATTCTTTTCCATGCTGTTTTGAAGAAAAGCATATAAAGCATGGAGAGCTGTACAATAGAGCCAACTGCCAGCATAAAAACTCTACTCTATTTTAGGAAAATACTTTGCAAATTAGTTTAGGAAAAGCACAACCTAATTTGGGATTTCAACTGGTCCGATAATAATTTTTGTTGACTGCAAGGAAACTTTTAAAAATATCAACTGCAAGAGGTCCAGCTGAATTTTGGGAAAATGTGATTACAATCAAGCACACGAAATGAGGTGATCATAAATACACCTGCAGATTTTACTCTGCATGAGTATCATTTAGCACTGAAACAAAGAAGATATTGAATAGGCTGATAGAGTAAGATGAAGGGAAAATAAAAAGGGGAAAAGTGGGCTTTGAGGGTTTAAAGTCATCCATGTATGACAGGGTTTTGGTTGACTAAAGAACAAACAGCTGAAACATCAGACAGTATTTCCTGGTCTGTATGGCCTTCCAGCATTGAACAATGAAAGGTTTTACTGCGATGACTAACTAGTTGTGCAGGATCCCTACTAATCCTTTCTGCCCCTTTCTTCACCCTGAGCTCATGTGGCCAATGTGTGCAGGTCAGCTGACAACCACCCACTCAACAATAACTCATACACACAAAAGAGCACCAGACCATGATGGTGCATCGTAACATGCTGTACACTTGGACAACAAGTTTGTGTCCAAGCTCAAACGTCGTTCCTACCCAGAGGCTGTTAGACTGCTAAACTCCATGCCTCATTGAAAACACTTTCTATTAGTATAGGATTTATTATTATAGATTATTATTTAGATAATTTTTAGATTTATTTTATTGTGCACTGCTGGACCCGAGTACAAATTGTCATATGCAAGCGTGCAAATGTCACTAAAACAAACTTGAACCTTGAACACTGACCTCAACTGTAAAAGAAGATGTACAGACCAAATGTATCTGGGAGCACTATTTCTTTTCATCAAGCTATTATTTTGAAATTCAATTGGCTTAGACACCATTGTCTTATTAAGATACTTTTACACATTACAGTGAGGGATAACTGAGGATATGAAGAATTTATATTTTGTTAAAATAGCTCTTTGATTTTTAATCACACAGCAAAGCAACAGTGTTTGCTCACCATATCCTCACCTATGACCGATGGTCTCCCAGATGATTATTCCTCATCACAGGAATGCAGCTACATTTAGAGGAAGGATTAGCGACCTGGAACTGTTTAACTTTAGCGTGTTTCTCAGGAGACTTATGGAGATGTTCTTTGGATTTATTAGACTGACACAATTAAACCGTGGGGTAGATGCCAATGCTGTAGAGATAAATTCTCAACTTTGATTAATTTCTCCAAAGACGTTTAAAATACAGTCATTGCAAATTTCAAGAACCCTAAAAAATATTTTCCATTTGCTTGATTTTTTTTTTTTTTTTTGGTATTTGACCCAAAAAAATATTCAGTCATCAAAGTTGTGCCTTACATGCCACTAATTCTGTAGAGTATTTAAAATGTAGAAAAAGTAGCTGTCAGAAGCAAAAGACAAAAGAAAACTAAAATTGTACTGAATTTTTGGCATAAATTACAAATAACAATATATGATTGTCATGTGTTCTGTTTTTTGCCTGACACTGATCAACTTCAGAGGAGAGCGCTTCATAATTTGTTTGCACATCAGGATGTCAGACATCACAGGTTTTATTTTGAAAAACACCAATGGTAAATGATGTAGCATTAAATACTCAATTACCTGCAGCCATGTGTACAAGAACACTTTTGTTCGGCCTCACATTGGCCATCTCAAATAGCATAATGTACGCGGTGATGTAGTTGACAGGAATAGCGGCTCCTTCCTCAAAGCTCATCTGTTCAGGCATGGGGAAGGTGTAGTTGGCAGGCACAACGACCAGTTCCTGCCACATCCCGCTGCGGCTCATCACTATGACACGGTCACCCACCTAAGAGAGGAGAAGCAGGAAGAGGGGGTGGAGAGGGCGAGTTACTGAGGGAATCATGGGGATGGTGATGAGTGTGTCCAATTGATATATTTCCCAAATAGCTCAGACCAGCATGCTGGTCAAGACCTTTGCATCTGCATAAGATGGATATTTGGACATAAGAGTACTTTGAGCATATTGCAAATATTGTGGTCATGGTCATAAATTCAAGGAACATCCATTGGAGGTGTGAAAACATGACTCTTCTTCACTCCAGGAGAAATGAACATAGACACAGATTATTGAGTATTACACAGATGTCGTGTGTTCATGTGAAAGAGAAGTAATTGCTTCTTCTATTAGCTCAATTTTACATCATGGTGCTCTTGAGTATTGGAGACAGAGAAGCAATTTTTCTTCCCACCAACAGTTCATCTGGTGGCATCAAATGCCAAATTGAGGTCAAGGAGGCACGAAGCAGGAAGTCATCTGATGTTCCTTTGCTGCTGAATGACATAAAAACAAACAAACAAAAAAAAAAGGTCCAGATTCCACCTTATAGAAAGGACTAGTAGATGACAATAGACACTCGGATGCATCATTTTACTGTAATGAGTGCCACAAAGAATGATCACTGTCGTTAATGATTACTCCACTAAATATTTTCCCAGTTAATTGTTTGTTCTTGCACAGTGTGCTGCTTCCTCTCACAAAGAAGTGTCACTGATAGAGCCAAAAAAGTGCAGGGCACAGGAAGTAAGTCTAATCTGCCTGTGAATACTGCACTGCTTCCTGTTAAAGCAGCTTCAAGAGCTCTGACACACCCACTTCCTGCTACACACAAACCCATGGCCACAAACATATTTGTACATAAATATTTCTATATGTCTATCTATCTATCAAAAATATTACTACTACTACTACTACTACTACTACTACTATACACACAAACACAATCTGTGTCTGACAGTTGCAGTGAGATAGCGTTTCATGTATAACCCTCCAAGCTGATGACGGGCAGATTTTCAGGTTCCTGACATTTCATAACTCCTGTGTGATGACTGTATGAATCTTCACCCTGAGAATGCACCCGGATTCTCTCTAACTTCTCTCCTATTTTATTCTTAAGTTTATCTGTTGTTGCACTTGCACATTTGAAATCATTTGCCATAACTCAATCCATGTGCTAAATTTCAGTCTGCTTCTCACACTGGTCTATCTGGTATATTTGCAGTTTCTCATGTTTTGCTGCTTCCTTCCAAAAAAGAGGTGTAGGAATGCACCACTCTCCTGCAGGATTCCTGTTCTCTGAAAATGCAGAGATGGATGAAACAGGAATGAGCGGGGGGCAGGAGGAAGAGGGGGAGTGGATTCCATAGTGACACTGAAGGACAGGGAGGGGTAATAACACACATCACCAGTTTGAACCACTTTGGTATTAACAATAAATTTGATTACAGGATTTTTAATTCCCAGATGCTCTGCCAAAGTTTAATAAATCAGGAGGATCTTTTGTCAAAACTTATCACTGATCTGAAGACTTCTACAAGAATCTGGATGAAAATATATTCCACTGGTTGCAAAGGTTTTCATACCAGTTTGTGTTTTGTTTCTAAATCCTGTTGGATATATTCTTAATTTTGTTTAAGATACAAACACAAATGCAAAACATTTTTATTTTTTGGAATGAAAATATAAAATACTGGGCAGTAAGATCAATATATATATATATATATATACCAATATTAGCTATTAGCTCAGAAATCTTTTCATTTCATTTCAAGATTGTGAAATGCATAGCTCGATGACTTCAGAGGCACAGACCAAGGTAAGATGCTGAGATTTCCATACAAAGCAAATACCAAACCTCCTACCAACCAGTGGTGCAGCTGAAGAGTCCTGTTACTTATTCAACTGTGGCTGCTTTCTGTCTTTTCTTATGCATTGAGGTGCCAGAAGGTACCTCCAGTTAAAGATCAACAGTTGTGGTATGACAGATCCTGGTGCAAAGTAACACACCTGAACCTGCAAAAACTAAAGCGCTTGACAAAAAAACCAACAAACAAACAAACAAAAAAGGTTGCTTGCAATGAGTCACTTTTCTTTTATCTTCTGTATGCTGGTGTAAAAATAAACTCAGTACACATAACCTGTGCTGCCTGGGTTTGGAGATCAGCTCTGTGGTGACTGTGGAAAATGTATTAAAACTAAATTACAATTCACCTCCTAAAAGAGAAATTAGATAAAAACAACGTCAAAGCTCTTATGTTTGTACATTTACAGGAATGTAAAGGAGGCATGGAAACACACCCAATACATATTCTGTACCTTTTCATAGACCTAATCAACTAAACACCCTTTGGTCTTATCATGGCACATAAATATAGGCCATTGTTCTGCCAGATAAAACGCTTCAAGGACACATTGTAAATCAAACACGAATTATTCAGGATGGCGGGATGTTACATTTTCCAATGAGACAACGACTTTCCGCTGAGTTTTTACAATATGGAGACGACATTAATGGACTGGACAGATACAGCTAGTCTGCTTTTTCACACTGCATGTTAAATCTATTACATACAAATGTTCCGGATTTTGTATAAAATCTTGAATCTTGTTTGTGGTTTAGAGAGGAATGAAGAGTAATAATTTGGGCACATTTCTGTGGGGAAGTAATGATTTTCTTCCCAGAGAAATCATGCTGAATGGCTGTGATTTTCAGTATTTTGCCATCCAAGGCTAAAAATGTTTGTTTGCTTTGACTCTTTTAAACCTCTCACAAAATAAAGGAAGACATTTGATGAGAGAATTACTCTGAAGTTGCCTAAAGTGAACATTAGGAGCCTGTTTTGGTGAGGAGATGCAGATTTCCAATCCAAACCCAACTGCACTCACACTGTCAGTAACTGAGCTGCTGGCTGTAAACTCTATCCAGTCCGCTCCCCAGCACATGTGGGTGTCAGTGTGCTAAGTTGTGGGTGCGTTCAGCTGGCCTCACTCACCTTCCTGTCCTTCACATCCTCCCCGACCGCCTCGATCACCCCGGAGCCCTCCATGCCCATAGTGACCGGCGGGGGCGGCAGCAGCTCATACAGCCCCTGTCTGCCCAGCAGCTCGGCGAAGTTCAGACCGCACGCCTTGACCCGCACCAGGACCTCTCCGGCCTTCAGCTGCGGCTTCTTCAGCGTCTTCACCTGCAGCCGGACTTTGTCGTAGCCCCCGAACCCGGTCAGGACCAGAGCCCGGCAGGAGAGGGGCTTCTCCTCGGCTGCTGGCGCGCCGGACTCCCCGGGAGCATCCGAGGTGGCCGGTGCAGACTCATCCGGTTTCTTCACCTGCTCGGGTTGTTGTTGTTGTTGTTGTTGTTGTTGTTGTTGTTGTTGTTGTGTTGGAGCCTCCTCACCGGACATGATCACCGCTGGAAATGTGCGCTCTGCAGCTCCTCAGTCCAGATCCAATGTTCAGCCTGACTGGGGCCTTTCTGAAGAAACAGAGCTAAAAATACAAGAAAAACAAAAGGAACTAAAAGATCCAAGTCAAACGAAAATGTTTTTCTAAAAAGACTTTCTGAAATCTCTCCAGCTTCAGACTCCCAGTGCTTTACAAACTGAGTTAGTAACTGCGTGGTTTCCTGTTTGAGCAGCACTCAACAAGTGCCCAAGGTCAAAACACACGCAAGAAAAATACTAGTTCCTCTTTGGCCTTTCACGATAAACACATCCATTCTCCATAACTCGTCTTTTGATTTCGATTAAGAAATCCTAAAACTGTGATTAATGACTCGTCTCGCTTTAGTTTCAGGGCGATAATCTCTTGATTTATCAACGATAATAAAAACCAAGCAAATCATTTACAAAAGGGGGTGTGCATGTGCGACCAAACAGGCTTATAAAGGCAGCCCACCCAAACATGGAAAAAGAAAAAAAAATGCACAGAGATTTGATTAATGATACCATCTCTGGTCTCTCAACTATGCTGTAATGTCCTGAGCAAAAACAATGATAACACACCAGATTTTTCAGCACATAAACTCAGCGGAAAAAAGGTTTAATAACATAAACCACACCCTGCATGATCAAATGTTGACAGTGGGTGGTGAATCAATATTAAATTAGAGGAGTAACCAATTATAATCCTGTCACCGTCCAGTTACAGATGTTTGCCATCCAATTTTGTGGAGGCTCCACGCTCAACGCTGATCTGGTTTCCCTAAAAGGGTTTTATTTTGAACTTCAGCTCTGATAACTTCCTGTGCATTTCGAGCAATTGATTACAATTGGTTAAAAAGTGACCAGCCCGTTTCATTGGCAAAATGTCAGAGATGCCGAGCCAGTGAGCAGCGGGAAGATTAAAATCCCGGACAATGGAGCCCTGCAGAGAAATTGGATCATTTGAGTACACGTTTAGCTCAACAGCTGGTACAGCTGTCCAACTAATAGTAGGACATTTTGATGGGATATTCTCTGAGGGGTGTACAAGAAAAAACTTCCACAGATGTTTCAGAAATTCTCCAACAGTATTCACTAAATGTGGCAAGAAATTTTTCTTCAGGCGATTTGAGAAAGTGTTTCATGAGGTTCTCTGAAGGTTACAAAAATTAAACTTTCAAAGAACTTTTATATAACCTTAAAGGCAAATGTTATCTCAACAGTTTAACCTTTGACCTTTCAGAGAAAGTTCCCTGAGGTTCGTGAAATGGTTTTCTGAAACCCTTTGGGATCATTCACTGAGGGTTCTCTGGGAGTTTGCGAAGCTTTAACCTGTAAGGAACTTTAAGGGATCGGCCCCTGAATCTGGACCTTTCTGCACCTTCAGGTAACATTTCCTAAAGTTTCATCTTCAGTTAATTCGCCCATAAGGTTTTCTAATGGCTGAAAAAGTTTAGATTTCAGAGAACCATTACACAATATTTACGGAACTTTCCCCAAAGGTTTTGCGGAGTCTAAAAGGTTTAACTTTCAGGGAATGTTGTCAAAAGATTTTATGAACTTTGCACATACTTTTGTGTACTTCAAAAACTTTTATACAACCTTGAAGGAATGTTTCCCTCTGAAGGTTGCAGAAATGTTACCTTATATCTGACACCTATGATGACCTTGAAAATTATAGATGAAAGATTACTTGTTACTTAAAATTTGCCTCAACTAGACACATAATGATTTATACCCATGTATACAATTGAATAATAAAGTGTAGCAATATTATACAAGTTAATTGTACACTTTTATTTTTGTAGGAGTTTTAAAACGAAGACCTGGACAGGTATTTCTAATTGGGTATTTTTCTATGGTGGAAATTGTGGAAGATCCAGGTTTCCTTTACAATGTTGTGTTTACTTGGTTTTGACCAGAAGATGGCACTAAGGCTCTTCTCAGGTTTGGTTCTATTGCACAGCGCCAGCTCACTGATCTCATTCAAACGACAAATTGTCTAAGATAAATTGAATGATGTTGTTAGACGTACAGTCATATGAGTCATAAAATAATCCAAAATAAATACAACCAATCCAATATGTTTCCATGTACCTCTGTTTGTGTGATCACAGCAGAAATATATTCGGGTTTTTTTCCTTTTTCACTTGGCTCATGGTGATAATGATACAGCTAAATCATTCTGTAGATAATATTATATTAAAGGTTTTAATACATTTGAAATCTGTCAGATTGTCAGTGTTGTGTGAAATGTGATCAGTATACCTGAGCAGCAGATACACATTCACATTTCATCTGATAATCTAAACTGTATGGGACAGTTAATATGGATACAATAAATAACGAAATGCCAATCATTTGAGACAACCACATTAAATCAGAACCACAGGAAGACCAGAAGTCAAAGGATTTTCCAAGTAAAAGCATTATTACCACCTACTATAACAGCGACGGTAATAATAATAATAATAATAATAATACTCATCATCATCGTCGTCATTCATTCATCCATTCATCAACCTCTCTCAGCTTCAGAGATACAAACATCCAAAACATTTGGCGAAGACATTACATACAGCTGACTTCTAGCGATCAGATTGCAGCTTTTATTTTGAAACATCCCAGAGGAAAACAGCTTTAAGTGACGCTCGTTTGACAGAAACCATCCACATGCCTCGCTTTACCTGGAGGAGCGCAGCATTACGCAGAGCATGTAGCCGAAACTACATCAGTCTGTCCATCTGAAGTTTAAAGCTAGATTTTCCCACAACATTTCGATCATTTCCCTTCGTCCCTCAACTTGTTGGGAGCTAAATGAGAAGAAGGCAGAGACACGGAGACACTCAGTAATACCCGGGGCACGATGGAGAGCAAAGGATTACTGCGCTGTAAGGTCGTGGTGGTCGGTGATACGCAGTGTGGAAAGACGGCTCTCCTTCACGTTTTCGCCAAAGACTCGTACCCAGAGGTGAGAGGCAACATTTCACAAACACATGGGCGATGACCGCAGCAAGTGCGAGAAGTCCCTGACATCGCAATCTGGCCTGACATTTACTGCAAAACTTCCCCCAAAAATAAACCTTTTCACATCATCAATTGCGAGCTGAAGAATAACATTTCTTTATTTATTCTGTGTTTCTTCCTTATTATCTGGAGCTGACACTGTAAACTAAACCAGATGTTGTCAAAAGGTGGCTTCGCTTAAGGTTTCGTCTTTTTTTTTTTAATGTCGCCTCTTTTTTTGGATATTTGCTTTGAAAATTGGCCAAATTAAATAATGATAGTCTCCGTAAGGCTTTTTCTTTTAAATCCAGTTTGTGTATTTGTCATAGAAATCTGGACTCGGTGCGCTTTTGCGCATCAATCTGGTCTGTAAATACCAGAGGGATCACCGGTCTGACCACAGCCACTGAGTCACCACTGTTTTCATATGGAAACAATCCCTGAATGTGCAATCACAACAATAAGCACACACCTTCCTCTCCAGGAATACTTTATCCTCACTGAAGGACTGCTGCCTCTTCACACTTTTTACTAAACACAATAAAAATAACAACACAAGACATTAATCACTGTCCAACTTCTTAAACAATATCAACAGATAGATAGTGGAATATCTCATTTTCATCAAATTGTGTTTTGTGCTTTTGCCATTATGTTGATAAATATGAAACAACAGCACTTACTGAAATCACTTAGCCAGTACTCAACTGAAAAACAGAGAAATTGTGCTCAACATCCAAGATATGAAAGACCCTAATGTCCTTTGTAGCTTTTGAGATTTATTTATTTGTTCATTTCCTTCAATTTAGCTCTCAAATTGTTGACGATAATGAAATTGGGGCTTGTTGACCTAAATTTCTGAATTGTGAAATAGGGCAAAGCTGAGAATTGGCCTCATCTACTGTCCATTCACACACACGCCTCTAATGTTCATCACTGCACACCACAGCCATTTGAATTAATTAAGGTTTTTTTCCCCACTATCACATTATCTTGACACGCTTGTATCATGTTATTAAAATCACAACAAATTTCCCAGGTAAGTAACACACCTCTGAGCTTCCACTTAATTTTAGTCATGCCTAATGTGTCATTGCAGAACTATGTCCCCACGGTGTTTGAGAATTACACGGCCAGCTTTGAGATTGACAAGCAGAGGATCGAGCTCAACATGTGGGACACCTCAGGTAGGACGGGCTTTTGTGTGGCGAGATTATCATGCCAATGTGATGACAGCTGAGTCGCAGCACCAGCCTGCTGAGCAGAAAAGTTGTCCACATGACTCTGCAGAGTGTGGGCACGAAAACACGAGCTGCTGACGCTGCTGGCATGTGTGGAGAGCACTGAATGATTTTTCTCTTGAGATGGAGACGCAGTGCTGGCAGCCACCGAGCTCATCTCTGTTCATACTGTATTTGTATAAGTCCAACTCCTGTCATCACCTCCAGAGTCAGCGTGACACTTGTGGTTCATTTAGCACAGCCACTCCACAGTTATATCAGCTGTGTGAGCAGATAAACAACTTGTCACTCAGCACTTGGCTGCTCAAAGTAGATGTCACAGCATAATCAATACTTAGCAGCATGTAAAAGTGGCTGCATATTTGACTTTATTACTCTAACATTTGGCATCGTGATCAAACACTTGTAGCATGGCAGATTTTCTTGTGTTAAAATTAGTTGATTTTGTGGTTTGAATTAACTTAACTGCTTGCTGATTCTTGGTGATATGGCTTTTTGGTCAGCTATAAAAAAATATAAAGTTAAGGGCAATTATTTGATGCCTTAATGTTGATTTATAAACACAAAGTCAGTTGTCATTTTGTATGTCAGAGAGAGAGGGAGAGTTTGTGGAGCTCGAACAGTCAGATTCTTTGACTTACTCCCTTTGTCAGCCTTTAGGCCCTTTCACATTTCATTTCCACTTCCACCACACCACCCAAAAACTTGTTCTCACACAACCAAGGAGCAGATTTAATGCACAGTGCTCTGTCAGCCTCCACCCAGGCAGACAGACAGAAAGACCAGCTAGACGAGCTGGAGATTAAGAGCTGCAGCGACCGAGGCCGGTGCTGGCTGCTGGTTCTCAGTGGGTGAGGCGGCTCCACTCTGTTTGAACAACACCCATTTAAAATGATGGGTTGTTTTACTTATATACACACACACCTACCTTTCTCCAACTGTTTAACAAGTGCTTAGATAGTAATTTACTCCTCCAAACAGAAAAATTCCATTCATTCTGCCGGAGGCATGTGTCATTCATGATTTTATTATGGAATATTAAAACAATAACGACAGTACATAGTGGACATTGCATTCGCAGGTGTGATGATACTTTTATGGGGAAGATTTAAGGTGATTCTGGAAAGGAGCCTGTGTTCTTAGCGTAGCTTTACCAAACCATAAATACCTGTAACAACGGTCTATTTCGATCTGAGCATGTGGGCTTCTGTGAAACAAAGTAGACTTTACTTTTTAATAAGTAATATTTTATAGAGGGTTTTGTGATGATACGCTTCAGCTATTGAATTTTACACCCTCGCGACAATGTTGAATTTATTAAAGGCTTCTTACTTCTTTAGCAATAATAACTGATTCATTCAAAAACCAAACCAAACTGGCAGAGTGGACATGCTGGAAGCTATTCGGGGTCAGTCTCAGGAGACAGTAACTGTCTTTTCATACTAACTACTGAATAGAGGGATGACAGTCACTTGGCTTGCTTACAAAGATGGTTTTGTATAACCCCATGGTGCCCTTGAGTTTTTATGCCTCCACATAGGTGACAGCCAGGACAAGGGCATTAGGTTTTCCAAAATATACCACTTCGTTAGTTTGTCTGTACACCCCAGTCCTGTGAGCATAATTACTCAGTAATACCTCAAGGTCCTTTCTTTAAATTTGGCACAAACATACAAACGTTGACTCAGGGATGAACTGATTAAATTTTGGTGGGAATAGGTCAAGGTCAAACTTACCTCCTAAAACAAATTTTTGTTCACAAGTCAAAAATTCATGGCCTTATAATGACGAGTTAACACTCATAACATGTAGACTGAAATGAGGAAGTGATGACTTATATCAAACTGACTCGATCAACTTTACATCATGAGGTTCTGTTAAATGACTGACCATCGTTCAATGCTGCAACTCAGGAAGGAAAATTGTGACCATATTGGGTGGTTGTGGGGGTAATTATATTTAACTTCTGCTCCTACATTCATTTCCTGTTTTTATGTATTCATAGTTTTGTTGTTTATGTGTTGCATGTGTATTCACAACCATGTGCAAGCATGCGTAAGAGACAGGCGGGTAAATGTTTGTAAGCATTCATGTCATCTGTACGAATTGCATATCATTGTGAAGTTTGCATGACAGCAGGTGAACTGGAGCAGTGGGAATGACGGCGTGTTCAGAAACCCGGACATCCAACAGTTATCACAGAAAAATCTGTTGTGTTTTCATCACCAAATGACTCAACTAGTTTCTTTTTGAGCGTTTGAATTGACAACAACATCATATGAAGCTACATTAACAAACCAATTTCAGTCTCAGTGCTCCATGAAATTTCCAATTAGTACTGCTACCAGTAAGCTGTTCAGTTCACTCAGAAGGTGCCTTTAACAAAAGAGGCTTTGGAGGATCTAAAGAGAGAGAGAGAGAAAAAAAAGATTTTAAAAGGACACAAATATCCTGATTTTCAGATGTAAGGTGTGTGTGGATGTCACTAGGAAAGATAAGATTAGACAGGGCAGATTAAGAGGAGCCAGTTGAGGGTTGCTGTAGTTGGGCGAGGTGCCAGGACGAGCCTCCGAGCCTCCAAGCTCCCCGCTCATCGTGCAGAAACAAACAGTGGATTTAATTAATCAGGCACTTGCTGTGCGACCACACTTGCGCCCTTTCTCCCTCGTTCTTTATCTTACTGCACCACCCACTGCCTCGTCCCTTTACATCCTAACATGCTCCCTGCCTCGTAGGTTGAACTCTACTCCTTCATTTTTCTTTCCTCCTGCCAAACTAAATTTATCCTTCATTCTCTTTTCAATCCCTCTGCCATCTTCATCCCTCCCTTTCCTCTTCTGTCTTTCATGTGCGGTATGTGGCACTGACTTGAGATTAAAATCAAACCAATACCAGTCAAGCTGAGATTCAAAGTCCATCCTTGGCCTTGGAAACAGCCGTTGAACAAACTGCCTCTGTTTCAAGGTCACTTTAGATATTTTTCGCAGAGCATTCAGTCGTATCACATGACCTCACCCTGCAGGTAGCCTCTATAGGGTTTTCATAGCATTGCAGATGCTCAAATGTTCCTTTTACCAAGAAATTGAAAGACTTTTCATCCATGCTGGGATAAAAGTTGAGACTTAAAAAGTTCAAAAATGTTACTGTGACTTGTCTGGTCTTCTTTTGTAACAAGGGGTTAAAGTGCTCCAATGCCAGAATAACTGAAAAAGATACAATGGGAGGGGAAAAAAGCTTTTAGCCACTTTTAGCCCAGAACCTGTCAAGTTGCATCAATGTCATTTTTATCTGCTGCCATTTTTTTTGCCATTTTCTTTTAGGTGACATTTCATTGGGTGTGCAACAAAAACACAAAGTACGTATTTTACAGCAGGAGTTTTTATGACAAAATAGCTTCATTCAAGTGAAATCGGACTGATGGTGATTTGGGGGCAATGGAAACGTCTGAAATATTTAGAGCTGCGTTTGATTTCGTGACCAAAAGCAAAACGTTGTCAATGCTGACAAAAAAGTGCTAAAAAGAGCTGAATGGAGGTTGCTGTTGTAGGTTTTAGCTGTGTCGTGTTCAGCCAGTTCCATAACCAGGAGTGTCCCTGACTGACTGACTGAAACTACCACTTTCTCGGCTGACTAGGAAGTTAGCATGCTGTAATGTCAAAGTTTTAGTGTCACAAGGTTGCACAGAATGGTTTTACTGGCACAATGTCTGCCTCTAACTAATTACTCAAGCAATAATTCTCCTCCATCAGAAGCCTTTATAATTTTTTCTATGTGCAGTTGGCCTCATGGAGTCGTCAATTCAAAGCTCATTGTTAGATCAAATTATCATAAAACAAAAAACTAATTAGGCTCATAACTGCAGTCATTGTTGATTATGATCACACAGGAGTTGTGCACTGAAGAGTTGTTGCTCTCCAAATAAAAAAAAAAATAAAAGAGCCGGATCTGAAAATCTGAACCCAGCCAACCTCTTGTGCAAAAGCAGAGTTTCCATTTCTTAATTTCATTTCTTAATTTTCTTGTGTCTGCACTTTTTTTCTCCCCCCTCTTTAATTTCATCTATTTCAAATATCCAATTCGGCTGCCAACCTCTTCCCAGTCTATTTCCTTCAAGGTCAGGAGTCCCACTGTCCTGGGGCAGTGCCCTCTCAGCACTCTTGCACATGATTAGCTTAGCTTGCGTTTTCTTTGTCCGTTTCTCTATCTGTTTTTATGTCTCTCCTTTACTTCTCACTCAATCTTTTTCTCATTTACTTTGAAAATCCCATTCTCCTTTCCTCAGTGCATCTTCACACCTCAGATACCCTGAAAACTTCCTCTAATCTGTCTCGATGTGCTGTAACTAAAATAGAAAACTTGCTGCTGAGGATTGTTGATTTGTTTCTGGCTGCAGCGTAGCATCAAATGATGTATATGAAGATGTCTGAGGTGTTTTGTGGACACCTGTGAGCTGCTGGCTGTCAGGTCTGTTATCTACGAGCTCATATTTTGTCAAACAGTGGCTTTCATGTATTTATTTCCCTCAGTAGCTGTGTTCGAATCAGAGCTGCACTGACTTTAGCCTAAAGGAATTCACTTTTCACAAGCTTCTGTGTTAAGCAATTATCAACCAATTTGCTAATGTGATGCTTCAAAAGGTCATAAATTACATTAATACACTGACTTTAAGGGTGACCTTTATATTCTAACTTAATCATCTAGTGCTGACTTTGAATATGCCCCGAGAGGGCTGTTTTCCAGGATAGTTAGAAGCCATCACAGACGTATCACGACACCAACGGTTTTTTGTTTTTTTTTCCAGTACAGTAGAAAATGTGTTTACATTGTGGTGCAAATGCCACCACATGTAGCTCTGCCTGCCCAATGTGTGAATTAGCAGCTGTTTGCCATGTGATATTTTTAACATGTTTGCGTACGGTCATAATAATATGTCAGTGTGATGTTTTTAGAGCTTATTTCTGCTGCTACTGAGGACAAAGGAAAAATCTCTTATTGCAAGTTTAAAAGACAACTTTAATTAAGCTGATTTTAGCAACGTAATTTATATTTCACATTTAGTCGAGTGAATGATCATGCTGAATAATTAGTAATTATCAACTTTGTTCGTGATGAAATAATGCACATAACAGGGAGTGGCGATTTATTTTCATTTCGTCTTTATGGATCCATTAAGAACCAGTGCAAAGAAATAATACTGGCTGAATTCAGAAACATATTTTCCTCTTTGGCAATTACAAAAATGGCTTTCATATCTGCAGGATACCTTTGCTACAAAAACACAACCTTCCAACAGATGCTGGGTTCACAGCTGAGAATGTGAAAGTATGAGTTAACAGTCAATCCACAACTGGCTCAACCTGCAGCGTCACATCTCTAAAAAAAGCGAGTACCGTAGAAACACATTGATAACTGCCCCCATGAACTCCTTGTCCTCCAGGCAGCTTCATGTCCCGGAGCATGATAACTGAATTTTCTGTGATATTTTCTTCAGGGCCAGGCGAGTCAATAAGAACATGTCCCAACATGTTTTTAGACACATGTATTATGCACATGCAGCTCATTCCAACCCATACTGTGTAAACATCGCCAGCTCTGTGTGCCCTTTGAAGACCCTCCGGCATCCCTCAATGCATCCATCCTTCCCAGGTCAACGGAGTCTGTGGCAGAGATAGCCTTAACAATCCATCATTCATTCATGAACAGCTTTTATGACTCCAGTTACCCATTGGCTCCTTGAAAGCACTATCCAGATGTGCCCTGACCGAGCATCTGTGTGTGTGAGTGGCACCTGGCTCCATGACAGGAATGAGTGCAGAAAATGTCTTGTTGTGTTGAAGCGTTTCAGAGGCTTTTTGGATACAAGTGCAGAGAACTGGGTCTTCAGTCCAAGTACTGTTGAATTTTTCTGCAGGTTGTGTGCATTAGTGCGTATGTTAGTGTGTGAGCGTCAAAAAGCGTATGAGTAAGTGTTCAGCATGATTAGAAGAGTGCGAAAATATATAAACAGAAACACTAAGGTAGACAGGGATATAGTGTGAAAGTCAAGTGCTCACTTTGAAGTGCTCATAGAGGAGGGAGCATGCTGAGGGGGAGTTAATGAGAGTCAGTTGGTTTTCATGGTGTCGGTCTGTGGTTCAGTCAGTCTGTTCTGTTTCCCTCCTGCTCATGCAGCCCATTAGAAGACCAAGAGTACATTGAAAATCAATGGCCTAGATGCATCTCCACTCTCATTCCCAGGGGACACTCCAGTCTCTCTTTCAGCACTGGTACACAGATAATGACACCAAGTCTGGATGGACATGCACACAGTAAGACTAACTTTTACACATGACCAGCATGAGACTCTTCAACAATACAGACCTTTTTAAATTTATTTATTATTTTAAAGCTTATTTTACTCATTGTTGCCTAAGACACTTACAACTCAAGTAATTCACTCACACTTTACCTGACAGATAGGACAGGTAACCCCAGCTTACATTACACCCCAAAAATCTGCTTTCTGAAATGCAAACTAGCAATTTGTTTCCAAACTTTATATGGAACCACAAAAATTATTTATAGATATATTCAACCACCGATCACAAAGATGTAATCCAACACATTAGGGCTTGGGTTATAAAGGTTATTATCCTTCTTTCTGAGCCACATCATATAACAAATTAATTGATGCCTTTATTTATACCGCCCATTTAGTTGGCAGAAACTGTTCTTATATTATAAATATTGCATTTACCTTAATAAACAAATGAATTAATATAAGAAAATTTAGATGTGAAAAGCATTGTGTCGTTTCTGAAATTAATGTTTTCAAGTTATCTTAAAAAAAAAAAATCATTAGTCTACACTTTATTTCTACCTTATGATGATTTATATACTTCATATGGAAAGATCAGGAAGAATCCAAACACCTTCATGAAACATTATTAATGTGACAAATTTGGACAAAGTAAAGTAGAATCTCTGAGTGACATTAAATCATCCAAGAATAGCCTAACATAGTCTAAGTAGGAGTCCTTTATATCCATGCTGGATATAAATGCCAAGTTTGAAAAAGGTATTTAGAAAGCCTCCAGGCTTAAAAGGAAAAAGGGAGAGTCATGAGAAGATAACAGATAAAAAATTGAAAACCAAAACACCAACTACCAATAGCTCACATGATTTAAATCACTGAAGCAATTATATATTTTTGATAGTACATCATTCAAAATGTCACCAGGACTTGACTGCCATTTTTCATTTTTCAGAGCGGGAGTTAAAACCTCAGGCGCTCAGTTGTGGTATTACATGGCTGGAGAAGGGTAATTAGACTTTGTAGTGCACTTTGTTTAGACAGTCACACGCACACAGAGGGCAATCATGGTGTCCATCCATCCACTTAAGACTCTGTCTCTCCCTTATCTATAGTGCATGACATAACTATGACCACTCTATTCAGCCCCCAACACTTCAGCTGAGATCACTGAGAGGACAGGAAGAGTTGGAGTGGCAGTGACCCCGTTTTCCACTGTATGGAGACAATCTATCATATTTTACTGTTCAGAATAACATTTGTGTTTCCTTTTCATGTTTCTTTAAAAGACTCAGTCTGGTAAAATGAGCTTAAGCACCTCTTCATTTCCACCATCTGTAGTGTTATACATTATTTGTTTGTTATTTTATACTGTTGATCACTGCTATATTTCTAAAGTAAGAATTTGTCTGTCATGAGTTAAAATAACACCAAAAAAAAATCATATTTTTTTATTATATATTCACCATTATAGTTTTGATTCTTTTCCAGTGCGTATTACATCAGAAAACAGATAAAAACACCCACCATAAATTTAATGTCATCAGAATTAGTGTTTTATTAAGCTAAAAAATAGATACAGCTCAGAAGCTTTTATCATTTCTTTGGGTTTGAGCTCACATTCAGGGCTACTTCAATCTTCTGAACACATAGAATCACAACAGGAGCTGTCAAGCTTTCATGTGTAAGGGCAATGCCCAGATGCCAGTCACTTCCCTATGTCATTAATTTGAAGGAATCTTGCAGGATTGCTGCTGATTTCAGGCATAAGTGCACTCGCTGGCATGGCTTATCCTCTGAGCCAACTGTGCTGGAAATATGCCAGAACATCCCATAGACTCTTTCACTAAAAAAAGGTCTGATATTCAGTTACTGGTCTCCTCTATACATCCAACATCAAATTTAACTAATCTGATTAAATTTCAGAGTGTTCCAGAACCGGCTCCGTGGTGATGTCAGGACATCTCGCATACAAAATGGAGGCAGACAGCCTGCGGATTTCTTTTTTTTTTTTCAAATTGATTTTTGGACATTTAAAATCAATTCTGAATCGTAGTAAATGACCTAACATCCTAATCCTAACAGAGGCCATTTTAACTCAAGTAGTTTTAAACTGAAATGAAATTTGAAAAACAAAAATGGGAAAAATATCTCAGTTAACAACTTAATGTTAAAATTAGGCAAGGTTTGAATGTAATTCTGTGCAGACAGAAAAACAAACAGCACATTGTCTGCTCTTCACGGAGTCTCTGAGTGTTTATGCATATACACTGAATGATTGGCCACATTGGGTGCTTGTGTGTACTAAGTGGACTATATTACTCTATGATAATCATCTGAAAGTACAGACTGATTTCTCTTCTGTTATTTACCAGACAGTCATATTGTCCAACGATTTCACACAGCGTGTGTGCAGCAGTAATCCTAAATCTCAGTGGGTGGCATTTCAGGTGGCGGGGAAAAAATAGATTAAGAATATTAAATTGTACGGCCATGTCCTCTCTGGATGCATTTCAGGAAATGAAAACCTTAAAGAAGGCATTATTTCTTTATAAGGGCATAGCTGGGACAAACAGGATTTTAATATTAATGAACATTCCTCTGCTGTGATGGAACCTGGCATACAAAAATGCTGTATCCAGAGCATTAAAAATCACTAACAAGATTTACCATACTTAATATGGAATAGATAATATGACATTCATTTCATGATTAAGAAACCTTCCCAGTGGGGCTCATTAAAGGTTGCTTATTAAGAAAGTTTCCTTCATAGAAAACCTCTCTACCTCCAAGCTCAATTTGAAGTACAATCTAGAGCATGCACACACCTTTTCACACCGTTAATTTGTCAGTGTTGGATTCATAGATTAAGGAAGTCGTGGGTACAATATTAAGTGATATACTGTTACGTTTATATTTATCATGCTACATGTGTCTGAATATAGAAAAAGCTCTTACCTGCATCCACTTATTTCAATTGTATTTTACACATACGGAGGTTTGGTGTTGTTCTGCTATTTTTTAAAAGGTCATTTTGTGGAAAAGGGAATGTAGACTATTTAATTAATATTTATTCAGATTTCTGTACCATTTGAAATTATTCATATTATCCTTTTGTTTTTCATTCTGTATGTGACAGTAAGCTGACTCTTTGTGCCTTGGGCTGTTGGTCAGAAAAAAGTAAGCTTTTTCAATGTGTCACTTTCAGCTCTAAGACATCATGGTGATGGCAGTAATCATTTTTTTGCAGCCATAGTTTCCAGAATAGCAATTTCATAACATTGACACATTCTCCATATCCCACCTTTCCACAATAACAAATTTTTTAAGCATTTTTTTTTCTGGTCAGCATGTGTTGTGGTTGTCAGGTTTAACTTTATGCCATACTTGTTGTGTCCTGCACAGAAAGGACGATGAGGTTTCAACGAACTAAATTTGACTCTTTCAGAGGTAATATTTCTCTGTTTCTGGGCAACATAGTGGGCTCTGCAGGATAGGAACTTCTTCCTGTGTAGCTACGAAGGCACAAACACAGTTCTTAGTTTGAGATGATTATACAGTAACAAAAACATCATCCTCCATTTCTGCCAACAGACCCACCTAAATCTTACAGATTGGTCCCTTAGCCCTATTTGTGTTTTCAATGGCATGTGGCAAAATTAAAGGATCTTAACCAAAGGAATCGTGTTACACAAAGAAACAGGATATACAAGCCCTGGATCTAACTACCAAGGGGAATGAAAAACGTATGCACACTTCCTTCAAAGTATGATATTGACTCACCTACAATTCAGACATAACATTACAAGCCTTTAGATCTGGGGTGTCCAAACAGATTTGATTAGGTAACCACAGCAAAGAAAATGAATAGTCTTTATCAAACGGTTTCATAACACGATCATATTTGAGATGTTTGGTGCTGAAAACTTGTTGGTGAATAATACAAAGGAGTTTCATATCTTTACCTCCTTCACTGGCTTTCCTACAGATGAGGGTTGATTATCCACTCGGCCATGGCAGCTGATCCATCCGGAAATAATCCCACTGACTTTATTCCACCGTAGTTTCATGTCATCCACGGCCGAACAGACAGAAACCCGTTTCTCTTGTTTGGTCTTTTGTGCTCTGAAGGTTCATTTCATCATCCACTCTTCTAAAAAAAAAAAAAAAAAATCTGTCATTTAAGCGGTGTTTTCATAGCAGGCTGACGAAAAAAAGTCTAAATCCATTTTTAGATAAATCCCCTTTCGGTGAAAGGTTTGCAGTATTCAGCAGTTAGCAGCTGTCTCAGTTTAATCTCTCTCTCTCTGGTTTTTGTGGAGAAGATGCTGTGAAGTGAAAACAGCCTCCAGCCTCCTGTTAGCTGTTAGCTTGTCGTATCCGTTAGCATGTTCCGACCGGTGGCATCTCCTGACAATGAACTCCTCATAAACAGCCATTGTCTTTTAGCAAATTAGGAAAGCACAGTTATTTCGTATTACAGAGTGGAAAATACTCCAAACGTCCACCTGTCCCGGAAGCGGCGGCCGTCGCTGTCAACTTTTCTTTTTCTTTCCAATTACAGTCGCCATTTTAGAAATCGCCTGTAAGGGTCACTGTGAGGGTCAAACAGCCGGATGGCGGCAGCGCTGTTGTCATCTTTTGATGAACGCTGTATTTTGTACATGTGTATTTTACATACTATGGTAAAATATTATCCATTTAATGACAAAGGCTGTATGAAATTTGACCGCGTGTTGCATTTGGCCCCGGCCGGATTTTTGACATGCCTGCCTTACAGGCAGACCACAAGTTGGTTACATAAAAATGACAAGTGTTGTTGGCAAAAACCAAACATAAGAGAAAAAAGGAAACATGGTTTTGTTGGCTTCACACATCAAAAATATGACAGCTCCATGTGGAGTAAGGGCGCAGTGATTCGGTTTCCCAGGCTGTTGTCACTGTGCCAAACATTGTATGGCTGCCACACATCACATTTGACGTTTCATTGGCTCCTTTTTGGAGAAGCTTAAATACAAATGTTTATATCTATCAGTAATCAGTTTCAAGTCAGTTATAATGTTAGCAAGCATTTAAAAACATTGCTAGACAAAATTTAATCCAATATGAGTGGTGCGAACGTTGAAGCAAACGAGCTCGGAACATTTTAAAAGGCACTCCTGTCGTGAGAGGAACTAAAGACATGCAGCGCTCCAGAGGCTGAGTGTCTTTTAAGGGTTTGTGCTGGATCAGAGGGTTTTAGACAGAGACAGATGGGTTGAAGTTTCTTTGTGCTGCTCCTACAACAGCAGGAATCCTCCCATGGGGGGCATCGCACTACAGGTCCCAGAGAGGGTCGCAAAAAAGCTCACAGATCAATACACATTAGCTGCTGCTCGGGTGCTGAACATGGATTAGTTGACATCATGGAACCTTGAGGCTCAGTCTTGAGTATGTGTGTGTGTGTGCGTGCGTGTCATTGTGAATTTGTGCCTTTTATGAAGAGTCAAGTAAGCACCACTGTTGTCTACAATTATGCTAATAGCAATTTTATGAAGAGAAGTGAAGCTGACCTTATTTTATAAACATGAATGATTTCCTGATTGTCTACATCTGAAGTAAAATTTAATCATCATCAATGTGAAGTGGTCCTTACTGTAACCTCAGACTTTTACCCTCAAACTTTCTGTTCTTAATGGCATTAAAAGGAGGTTCAACACAAACATCATTAGGGGAAACATCACTTTTTAACTTAGAAAATGAGGAGATTGATACCTCTCTCTTTAACTGTTATACAGCACTGGAGCCAGGAGTTGATAGGTTGAAATTTGCATAAACGCTGAGACCTGAGTGCCAGAATCTGCACATGGCAATTTTATTTTAAAGCTGTTACAGCTGGTAATTCATCATTAGACCACAAACCAAGCCAACCTGCGGACCAAATAAACTACAGACCAAAGGATTGGACTCGTTTCAGTGGTGCCCCTGCTCTGAAAGCATTCAGTGGCTCCTTCCCTGGGAAAACCACTGACATGAGCAGTCTGGACTGCTGTGGCTTTGTGTGCTGGCATTGCCAGATAATATTCCCTGGAGGAACAAAGTGGCCAAGAAGGAGCATAAACCTTTGAGTTTAAGTAGATGAAAGGAGACCAAAAAGTCTCTCTTACGTCAAGCCTTAGTGAGTTGAATTTGATTTGGGCAGCGATGGATAGCCAGTGTGGATAATGAGCAGCGGGGTGAAATGATGATCTGCACTGTAGTGGACTGACTGTAAGGATTTTATTGCAACTGATGGGACGCCAGACTGACCAAGAGTAAGTCCTGCAACTTATTCTGCTATAATCCTAAATGTTCTTCATGTGCAACACGACTTCTTCTGTCAAACACAGCACTTACATGTGTCACAGTTGTGAACTGCAAACCTGAGTCATTGCCCCACATAATTCCATTGAAAGAGCTCCACAACAAATGTACGTTGCACAACAGTGTTGGTTTTGAAATCCTCTCCACCTGAATAATTTCCTCATGCTCATGTTGCAAGAGGTCTCAGGCTGTGAACTGAGTCATGAAGCCTTGCTTCCGTCTGTCAGCTTAAGAGGTATTGGTCCGCAATCTTTTCAGTTTGCTTTACACTAATCTAATATTTGTGGTTTCATGTCTATCCTTGCGAGGCCCAAAACGATCCAGAAGATATGGAGTAACTTAAGTCATGTTTAATGCCACTTAATGAATGTAAGTGGAACATCCACTTTTCTTTAGTTTTTTTTTTTTTTTCAAAATCAGCTGCCACATGTTATAATCACCACCTAGTTGTTAATTTTGTTCTTGCGGTTTGTTGTGTGTGTTTTTGACTTTTGTGAACGGCCAAGAAAACTGATAAGAGTAATGAGAGTGAACCACAACAGTAAAGAGAGCTTGCCACAAAGCCAGTGTGCTGAAAGATGGTGTAAAGTGTAGCTGAGGGAAACTGGTGATTATTTTCTGTGGGTTCATCACAATAAGAAATCTATTTCACACGCTTAACCCAACTACACCTTTTAAAACACATTTCCAACATCTGTACAACCTCTTGCAATTTGTCAGGAAGGTTGACGACCCAAACCAAAACCCTTTTGACAGGGTAATTTAATGTTTAATTAAATGCTGGCAAGTATCTGTTTTTTGGAACCACTGAGGAGAAGAGGAGGAGGATTGAAGCGCAGAGGGACTTTAATCTCAGGAGGGTCTTGATGCTTGTTTGTCCTGGCAGGGGTAGGTAGACTGAACAGAGGAGGACTTGGCAGAGCGATAAACAGCTATATTACTTAAGAAGGCGCAACTAAATTACTACACCAGAGAAGCAATCATCTAAACTCGATAGACAAACTGTTAAATAAACAGATCATGTCTTTTTTTAATGGGCAGCACAACTGAAACTGAACCCAGAGTCTCACACAGCTCTGTTAGAAAGCACACAGTGATCCCTACCAACCTCCTCATGGCAGATTTTATTTTCTTTGGTTTAGTGACAGCCTGAAATCAGCACCATGGACAGCTCTTCTATCATTCATCTTCTATCGCTTATCTGTTTTGTGGGGGTGCTGGATCCAATCCCAGCTCACACTGGGCCAGGGCGGGGTCACCCTGGCCAGGTCGCCAGTCCATCACAGGGCCAACACACAGAGACAGACACAGAACAACCCCTCACGCTCAGACCTACA
Source organism: Remorina albescens (assembly GCA_034769265.1). Lineage (NCBI taxonomy): Eukaryota > Metazoa > Chordata > Actinopteri > Carangiformes > Echeneidae > Remorina > Remorina albescens. Next base: position 7,640,799 of record CM068480.1, read on the forward strand.
GTACGGGCAATTTAGAGTCACCAATTAAACTAAACGGTGGGAGGAAACCCGGAGGGGTACTCGGGGGTACACGGGAAGAACAAGCACACAACTCCACACAGAAAGGCCCCAGGCTGGGAGCAGAACCCACAGCTTTCTCGTTGTTGGGCAACAGCACTAACCACTATCCTGCCGTGCTGCCACAGCTCTTCTAAATCACCTTATTTGAAAACTATAACTCATTTCTCAGCCATGTTGTTTCCTACAATTGTTACCTATTGTAACATTTCTAAGAAAAAAGAATTTCACTTTCATTATTTCTGCTTGAAAAACATAAAAGTTCCAGCAGGAAGCAGCTTTTTTTTTTATAATTACATTAAAGCATAATAGTGTGCCACCATGTTATTATTCTGCATTCGGCCATGGTTTTTTCCTCCCTCTTGCCTTTGGAAGATTTGGAGGAATTAGTGGTCTTGATCTGATGTTTATAACACTGAAAATTACGGGTATTGAACTGAGGTAAAGATGTTTTGACTCATTAAGCTGTTTTTCAGCCTCCCACACAACAATATACATATACAAGATCCACGCACCCATCTATTATCGATAGCACTTATACATCAGGGCCTCATAAAAGATCAGGGCCACGTTACACAAGAGTAAGTCATGTTATACAAGACCTGAGCTAAAAAAATATAGACAATAAATTTGAAGTTGCACTTTTCCTTCTCAACTGATTGCTTGGTTGTTGTGTTGATATCAAACAATAATTACAACATGACTTCAATCTGTTTCTGTTAAACTTGTATAAACTCTATCTGCAATGAAATGTGGTTGAAAACAATGGAAAACTCCCTGTTGACCTTGAGTTTACAATTTACCATCACATTTCTGCTTTCAAGGTTTAAAACTAAGTTTCATGCTCCATTAAATGAAAAGAATTTTTAAAAAGTGCTTTTCTCTGATTAAAATGTTAATAATCAAAATAATCTAATTAAAGTGCTATTGATTTACTTTGAATACCCATCATTTATGGATGCATTCAAGGGCAGATTATGTGAATACTGAAAACACCAAACTTATCTCTTATATAGGTTGTCTCAGTACGTGTAAAAGTTTGAGATGTGTGGGCAAACACATAATTTATTTAAGTATTTTCCAATAGGCTGCTTGAGTTTTAATGATAGCAGCTGACCAAAACACATGACGCTGCATAGCTATAACCTATATAGGTCTGGACTACTTGCAAAAGTGCTTACTAGGCAGCTCTGGAAATGACTTGTTTTACAGCTTCCCATCCTACTGCCCAGAATTGACCAACAGTATTTCACAAATATAGTTTGTATTTGTTCAGGGGGCTGAGATGAAGACCGTGCTTTTGATGTTTTCATGCTAACTTTTCTGTTCAAACCATATTTCTTGCACCAGCTCAAAAGTAAGGATTCAAAAGAAAAAAAAATGGTTTCAGTAATACTCAAACAGAAATGTTTGGAGTTTCAAAGACTCATTGAGGAATCATTTAAATGAAAGAAAAGTAAGTTTTCTTCTTAACACTATCGGTGATCAGAGTTGCCGTCTGATGGTGAGGTGGAGCTGAAGTGTGAAGCTGAACTATAACTGATAGACTCGCTTCACTGTTGTTGGTGGGTGTGTATGGAGGCAGTGGAGACGTACAGGTGGTTTATGGTGACTGTTGGCTACACCTCCACTCTCTCCTGCTGCCTTTGCCGGATAATGAATTAATCATCCTGATTTTCTATGAATCTTAAAAGACTTAATTTACACCTAAAAAATGCTCAAACACAAATGGGAAAGACTGTTTCTGTGTGTATGTGTGTGTGTGTGTGTGTGTGTGCGCATCCAGGAGCAGGAATTACAGAGACGGGAAAAAAATAGTTGCAGTGACACATGTGCACAAACACATGTTTTGCTTTAGGGCAAAATTTGACAAAACACAAATTAGGGAAAACGTGGCTGCTATTTGTTGGCCTGTGTCTTGCACACGTACTGTAAAAGTGCCCTGCAGGCATGTTGATGTTGCATAATTACATTTTAAAATGATTTGGCCTTTTCCTGCATAGTTTTGGCCATCCATATTATTGGTTATGATAAGATTTTACTCCCTAATTTACTTAAATTGGGAGACTGCACAAAGGAGGTTATAAACAAAACTAATATGAAAGAAAAAGAAAAGCTTACAGTATGGATTCATTAAGAATGATTACTCAATCTTTATAACACAAGCTGCATTTTATGTTGTTGCACTGGGCGTTTTGGCATTCGTCTTATTTTAATTTCCAAACAATTGTATACAGATAAAGTAGAATATAGTAAATACAACAGATAAAAGATGGCCAACCCCCCCCCCCAAAATAAGGTTGTTTTAAAGTCATAGTGAAGGCACAGTTGTAGAATGAAATAGATCCAAATGGGGTATAAATATGAAAAGCATTTGACTGATATTAAAATTGAAGTGAATTAGAAAACCACAGTGATTTGGAGCCCAACATACATTTGTTTCTTCTCATCTCTCTCTGTACATCTGTAAATGAAAGAATTGTTTCAGATTTTTTTTTGTCATTTAACAGGAAATGGGTATTTTGAAAAAAAAAAAAAAGATGTACATGATATAATACAATTATCACACTAAAATATATTTTAAATATATCTATCTACAAAATATCTTCTATATGTGAGGCACATGGATATTATGGCCTGCGTCATGTGTTTTTGTTATGTGTGTGGTTCTTTAGGAATTTTCTTTTGAACCTTTTGTTTTGTGTTAAATTGCCAAAGCCCTGTGTATGATGACAAAAGCACATAGTGCTGGAGACAATAATGGAAATGGAGAGGGTATGTGACCCCCCCCGGTAGGAATGTGTCCCCTTGCCCAGGTCACAATGCTCAATTCAGTCTGGGCCCCCCTGCAAAAAAAAAAAAAAACAAAACGAAAAAAAAAAAAACGCCATTCTGAAATACCAGGTGACACTTTGTGGGAGTCGTTCATTATACCACCGTCACATGTCTGTCTGCTGGCTTATTCAGAACTATCAGACAAACAGATCAGGGTTGTGGACGAGGCCCCTCTGTTCGTTACAAAGGCAATGAATCACACCCACTCATTGTCATCTGCAGAGTAGCATAGTTCATGGTAATTACATTTAATCACAGTTATTACTGCCACTTTTGCTCTGTAATGACTCACTTTGTGATTTAAAAAAAAAAAAAAAAAAAAGTTAACTCTTCAGCAAAGTGACTAAATAACATATAATCCATCTGGAAATGCTCATGTCTCTGTATTTTTTATTTTGCCCACAGGTTCAGCATACTATGACAATGTGCGGCCATTAGCTTATCCCGACGCAGACGCTGTGCTCATCTGCTTTGACATCAGCCGTCCGGAGACTATGGACAGCGTGTTGAAAAAGGTTAGTGCCACATTAACAGGAGTGTGAATGTGTTCTCTAATATTTGTTTTCCGTCACAGTAGAAAGCGCTGTTTAAAGCACATTTTGTCGTTTATCAGAACAGAGAGGAGAGTAGCCATAAAAAACAGGTTCTGATATTTTCATGCTTGTCATAATACAATACTTACACGCCAGGTGTACGCTGGCAGAGTTATGAGTGGCTGTCATCATTTCTCCTTTTTTACAGGCTGTGAAGTGATTGCTTTGTAGCACGATCACACAGTAAGAGACGCAATCTGGTCCCCACTCTGTGGAAAAAGCCTTTTAAGTCTGAAATTATTTTCATGGCTGAATGAACAATATATCTCTGGATTTTCAGTTTCTAATGGGAGCTTGTCACCAAACAATTGTTTATTTACACATCTGGCAGGTACAGAAGAACATTATCATTAACTTGGAAATGGGTTTCTGGCTACCCGATGAACAAAGGTCCGATTGTTTACTCTCCTTTTTGGCCTCAGTTTTTAGTCTCTATCACCTGCAGAGGAAATGTCTCTGCCAACACATCTGGTAGCTGCTGAACAGCTGGCACGTGCTGGGATTTTGAGGCCTTTTCACAAAAGAGCTGTTCTGGTTGAAATCAGCGCCCTGATATATTAAAGTTAGACGTTAATAAACTTGATAAAAAACTTCGTATACCGAAGGGCAACTACAAAGCTAACATGGGAATCTCAATTGGCCAAAGGAAGTCAGCCTGTTCATTAACAAGAGTCAAGAAATTTCCAAAAAGAGCTGTGGATTTTGTCCATTTTATTAAAACCTACTCAAGCTACATGACCGGTATGGACTGAAGAAGTGACTGCAAACAGCAACAGATCGTGTTTTAGTGTTGGTTTCATTCGCTTGGAATCACTGGCACCATTTTAGATACAGATACGTTTCTATGTTCATAAGTGCGAGGTCGACATCGAGGATCGTTTCTCAGGCCACAGACATTTCTGCTTCATCATTCATCAAAGGCGTCATCCATACAAGACAAAACACCTTTCTTTCATGGTGGGTGGATTCTCACAACTGGAGGGGGTCCACTTGAGAACTAACTTGAACTTTGACCTCAGTAATGACCTCACATTGCATACACGAGATGCCAAAGTGACACATTGAGGAGTCACTTCAGTCACAGTGAAGAAAACAAATGAACGTACGCCCAAGTGAATTCTGAAGTTTCCTTTAAGTACCGACGTCTGACACTTTACTTTCACGTCCTGTTACTTCTTCTGTGAGTGTTTTTTTTTTTTATCTTATCCTCCATCTTCATTTTCAACTCTCAAAAACACCTATTGTATTATATAGCACTTTTATCTGATAACTCTTTGACTAACCAATTTTTGTGCAGTCCAATTTTTCTTTTCAGAAGTCATCTTTCTCAGCTGAATTACAAAAATACTCCTTAAATCCATGACACTTCCTTTTCCCTTTTTGTGTCTGCTCTTTTCGGTCCAATGTCTTCTCAAATGCTCATCAAATCATCCACATTATGCTGTCTGTATCTCAGTCTATTATATAGCATTACCCAACGTAAGATATTATCACATTCTCTAACTAGCTATTATCCATCTTTAACGTTTCAACCCAACTGGCAACACTTTCCCACCCACCCCCCAACTTTCTGCATGTATAATTTCTCTGTCTCAATAAGAACTGTAGTATCAAATGTTTTGTGAATTGTTATGAGGCAGTCATCCTGCCAGGCTAAAACACAGAGCTTCCCCAACGCGTGCACAGATCTCTCATTATGAAGGCCGGGAGGGAAGACAGACAGACACAACAGGCAAAGCTCTCCCTGATAATGTGAGGGTGTGTAATTATAATCACAGGTTTTACAGCTGATGTTTCAGTATCAGCATCCCATCACTGCTCTGATGACACTCAGGGACGTAGCCTTCATTTTAGAGAAACTGAGGAGCTTTCCAAACACAATTAAGCTATCAAATTCATTTTAAATATTTATTATTTTATATTTTTATGTTTTCAAAATTAAAAAAAGACATAAAACACAATTATGTGTCATCTTTTCTTCATCGTTACTTTCAACATTTTCATCTTAATACAATTTACAAACAAACTCACATTTATCGGGACAACACTAACATGCTAATGTTTAGGGGGTATAATGTTTACTTTGCTCACTGTCTTAGTTTAATGTATTGGATGATATTTGCTGTTTGGCAGTAGAGCTGAACCTCCTAAAGTTCAGGAAATGTCCAGCACAGTCACCACAGTTCAGATATATTTTAAATCTGAACAACCAACTGTCCTTTGATAAAGTAGACTCTCTCCACCAACAGCTCACATTATACATTTTATCAAGGACAAAACTCTCACCAGTTCTTAACATTAACGCAAACAATAAGCCACTCTTCCCATGGGTCCTTTGTGACTCATTTAAATTGCTGCTATTCACCAGTTACACAATGTTTGGTGGAGAGGCATACTGAAAGGCAACCGCTTGCTCTGCACAACAGCACAACACACCAGAGCCCGTAACAGCAGAGACACAGGCATCCGGGAGAAAGAATCCCTTTGTAAGGGAGAACAAATGCAGCAACAGTGCTCAAAGTGGTTGCCTGTGCCATGGTGTGAGGAGATAATGAAAAGAGTCTCAGATAGAGAGGAAGAGAAAGAGTTAGATGCTTCCGTGTCACGTCTGTGGTCTCTAATGCATGTTGTCTGTCTCTTTCTGTTTGTCCCGGGTTTTCTGACCATGAGCATCACACTGTAATGATCTCATGCTGTAACACACAGAACAGCTATATTGTGGATGCACTGTCACATTATTCATTTTTGTCTGCCCTACTGTGGTCTGTTGAGGAGCATTTTCATGAACATAGCTCTGCCAAATTATAATTTTACGATCTAATGGACTGCGACTTCTGAGCTTGGGACATCAAATGATCACACTGTTGTTTGTTTCTGCACTTTAGGCCGACTAACGGCTGGGCCACTTGCGAAAAATACAAAGAGCAGTTGCAGTGGCACACAGATATTACTAGCTTAATCCTATCCACAAAACTTCTGTCATGAAATTATTACTGTGAATGGCTATCCATATAAGATTGTAACCAGGACCAATTGTCTTTATACGAGTCCTATAGATTTTTTTTTTTTTTCATTTAAAATGGTTTCATTTTCTCTGAAATTGCTTAAATCAAAGTGTCAAAATGTGACCAAGTATTAAACAAAGATGTTGGTCCTTGACAGTTCTAGATATTGACGTTTGGCTCAATATTTAGAAAGTATTCAGTTCTCAGACGGAGGGGATGTTTTGCTGCCGTCCTTGGTTCACAGTTTCACCTCTGGGTGTGGTCGAATGTCTGCTATTTTTGCCAACAGTGATGTCACAGGGACTTCGATGACACTTGTGCATCACTGCATCAAAGTGAGAAGTTGAACGACTGGAGAAAAAGAAAAAAGATTTTCATAGGAAATTCAGAAAATATGAGCAGCATCTTGACAAATGAAACGGTGGGCTGTAATACGGTGTGACCAAAAAAAAAGCTTTCATACAGTAACTTCTGTTATAACAACACATTAATGCTCCAACATGTTGTATATTTCATATATGGACCCTGTGCACTGATATATATTTATCTTTTAATACACAGTGGCAAGGTGAGACACAAGAATTCTGCCCCAACGCCAAAGTGGTGCTGGTCGGCTGCAAGTTGGACATGAGGACTGATCTGAATGTCATGAGGGAGCTGTCCAAACACAGACTCATTCCTGTCACCCATGAACAGGTGAGGAGTGCAGAAAAAAAACGACACCCATCTTTTAAATTTGTTTATGTTCTATTCTCGTCCGTTTCCAGTCAGTGACCATCTGCAGTGTCAAACCTGGTTTAAACTGAGCTGATGTACTTGTGTCTATGGCCCAACAGAGCCACAGTCATTTTATGTGCGAAGAACAGTATTCATTTAATTTACTTAACAGTATTTGAGACATGCATGACGTATGGTTTTAAATGTACAGTTGTTTGTAATTTTCCACAGCGGCGACTTTCCTTTGCCTATGGTAATGCCGATTTATGGTCAAATTGAATAGTATCATCTCCAACAAATGACACCTATTACTTTGTTCTCTTGTGCACATAAACAAAATCTCAGAAAATGAATTTTGAGAACGGCTTTTGCTTCAGATCATAACTTCCACAAATATGGAAACACAAGGAGTATAAAAGACCTGGGCCTGAACAAAGAAGGAGACAAACAACAGGATGTGCGATAATACAATTGTTTTGTTTGTGTCTTGGAGCGATGAACATTGGCATGCATGAATTTTAATAGCCTATTTTCATGTAAATGCGAATTCCCACACCTTGGCAGCCTTTTGTCAACAAATTAATATTTTCTCATAGCTCCGACAAAGCAAAGGTAACAACCTTTTTTGTCCTGTCAGTAATGACATCAAAATTGGTCCATCAAGATCTCAGATTAGGTTTCTCTGCATGGATTGATTTAGCTCCAAATTCACAAAAGCTTTTGATTAAACCAAAACATCTATATGTCTGTCCTAAAATGGAACTGTACTCACTTTCAACTTTGAAACTATTTTCTTAAACTTTTCCATTCAGTCTTCTTTGTGAAGCCAGTGTCACTTTGCTCTGAGGGTAATTTATATTTGACACCTAAATGATGACCCATACTGGCAACATGCTGTTATATACGTAATGCTCTAGAATTTGAAACTATTCAAAAAAGTTAGCTGGGAGAGGCACGTGTGTCATGAGAAAAGGGTCAATGAGGCTGTTGGACGTAAACATGTGATGTGAACCAACACAGCTTTTCCTAATCATTCATCATTTCCGCCACTTGAACAAATTGATGTGATGCTTTGAGGAAGAGCCGTCACAGGACCAACTGCACAGTACAAGTGCAAACAAATCAAACATAAGAGTGTGCTACTGCTGTAATCTGTTTAAGGCTGTAAAAATGGAGGCTTGAAGTGATAAAAAGTTTCCATTGATGACAAAAATGCAGCTTTTCTGCATCAAGCACATGGAAACCCTTTAATATTTTTCATTGAGGAGGGTTAATGTTGTTTAATCTGATCTCACCTATGTCATATCAAGCAGCTACCTCAATGATATAAAAAAGCTACTAAAACAAAGTGAGATACATGAAAGCATTTTCCTGTTAAAGGGTTGTTTTGGGGATTTGAGTCATGAAGTTGTTCAGATTATCAAGCCTATTGAAGGAGATGGAAGACTTTATTAGATTAGAAACCTAAAAAGGTCCGGTTTAATCAGTATAACAGACACATGTAGGTTTTCCATTTTCCTATGACAACATATACCGAAGCATGCAGCAAGTTGAACCAGTCCCGATTTAAGATGGTGCCACCCACCGCTGGGCATAGACCGAGCTTTTACCCTCAAGTTTTAGAGCCGCACAGATAGGACTTGAATATTTCATAGCTGTGTGGAGGATCTTGGCTATCTGAATGCCCCAGCTACATATCATGCTTCTGAGAGTGTAGGCTTTTATTAAGTGGGGCATTTTTACTGGACAGGGCCAAGTACAATGGTCTGATTTTCACAAAAGCAAGGCCAGCATCATTTCACAGCACGATGCTGGCTGTGTCGCAAATCAAATTGTGTATGTTTGGATTTACTCAAGATTGAAGGGCTTTTTCAAATTTCAAAGAATCCACAAGGCTTCATGCCCAATTCAAATATTTCAGATGTTCAATGTAGTGTAAAAAAAAAAAAGAGAAATGCAAAAGCATTATTTCCACCGTCAGATCCCTCTTTCTCTGACACGCACAACTTTTTTCTTCCATCATAATCCAAAAGCATTTGGTCTCAGCAGCTCCAACAGTGAGTCACTCAGTTATGAACTACAAACAAACACAAACCGAAGCTGGGGGCTAGATAAATGCTTGAATTTTAAAAAGGCACTAATCAATATTTTATGACAATTACAGATCAAAAAATTTAATTGCTCAAAGTGAAAAGAGAATAATCTTCAGACTTTAGGCTCTTTTGGTTTAGTGTTTTAGTTAGCAGACCTGCAGCTTTAACATTAATCATTTTAAACTTTGTCTAAATTGCTACTTGGATTCGTAAGTTATCTGTAAAAATAACTTTTTGTGGCCGCACTGACCTGTACAGCTACAAACCAGTGAACCAATCAGAGGACAGCTGCAACCCAACCAATTATAATATAGCCACACATCAGCAAATCAAAATACAGCTACAAACCAAACAATGACAACATGGCTACAAACTGACCAATCGGAATACCTCCAAGACAAAAGCCACATCAGAACTTAAAGCTTGAGTTAATGTAGGTTTAAGTCTTTACTGTTTATTCATTCTTTAAACTTACCCATAGTCCGTTTCTTCCTGTGTTTCCAGGGTACTAACTTGGCGAGGCAGATCGGTGCGGTCGCTTATGCAGAGTGCACCTCAAAGTACTCAGAGAACAGCGTCCGTGATGTTTTCCACGTCACCACACTGGCATCTGTGTCCCGCATCCATCGGCCTCAGCTCAAACGTGCTGGCTCACGTCGCGGCCTCAAGAGGGTCTCCCAGCAGCCACCTCGGACTGAGATCAATGAGCACCCACCTCCCATCAGAAAGGACCGGGCCAAAAGCTGTGTGCTCATGTAGGACCAGTGAAGCAGTGACCTGACCTGACCTGACCTGTGTGTGCTAATGGACGTGAACCATCCCACACCTGGACTTAATTTATTGATGAATTCTTGTCAGATCTTTGCACTGCATAAAGGACAATATGATGAAAACAAGAACCAATAGCCTGCTATCTTGTGGAGTTCTTTAAGGAAATGTTTGTCCATCTTCAGCAAAGCTCTCCTTGTTATTTTTCTCTGTGGCTGTGGTCTCATCACGGGGAGGGGGCATATTAGTGGGAAAAGCTATTTTACTTGAAAAGTGGACAGAAAATGGGCAAGGACAAACAGGAAAGTAATCAGATGAAATAAAGTGTGCGGTGAGAAAAGGAAAAGAAAAATAATTTGAAAGATCACCTTGCAGGAACAGCAGTAACATTGATGGTCTGGGCTTCTGTTATATTGGTTTTTGTCCTAAAATACTTTTCTCTCTTTAAGTGTTTAACTAAATAAAGCACAATACACGTTAACCATCAATGTCAGGAAAGAATTTCCTCTTCATATGACAAGTTGAAAAGAAAATCTGGACAGACAAAATATTTGTGGGCTGAGATGACACTAATTTTCTTAAACCACAAGTGCTTTAAATATTGAAAACTGAATAATCACTCATCACATAGTACTCAAGTGTTGTGAAATTAATACGTTCTAATAATCCACACTGGGAAAGAAAAGTCACAGAGGAAGTTAAGAGGGTGACCATTACGTTGTACATGTAATAATGAAATAAATAAATAATAATAAAAAACTTGCTCTGCTGAGTGTTGAAACATTTTTAATATGTTAGATCGATATTTCACTTTGATAGTTTTAGTGATTTTTGCCTTCAGCCTGAGTAATTATGCTTTGAACAGTTAAGTGTATAAGTGAGAAGTATTTTGGACAGAATTTCCCCCTGCATCTCAGTTCACTGGAGCAAAGAGCACAGTAGTCTGCACCTCTGAACATTTGTCTCAGGAAGACACGAATATTTCTCCCTGAAAAAGTTTCCTGTCTTCGGTAAGAAGTCATTTTTCACTTCAAAAGCCTTTCCAATTGAAACCAGCACAGAAAAGTAAACACAAACACAAAGAGAGGGGCTGAGAAAAAAATACACGGACACACTGTGTATGCATAAGTTAGCTTGCCTACAACAACTTGAGTCAAAGTCATGATGTCAATCACTCAGTAAATAATAAATTAACATCTTATGGTAAACAGCAACTTATTTTCTATTTTTAAGACCAAGCATGATAGCATGCTTACAATGATGCTGCTAAGCAGCAGATGTTTAGTATGCTCGCCATATCCAAGTTGATACTTAATCCTCAGGTGACCATGGATTCCCACCCCACTCGGCTTTTTCCTTATTTGTGGGGGCCACAGCAAGTCAGCTTTGTGACTTGCATTGTTGACTTGGCTTTTTTTTTTTTTTTTTTTTACACTTGAGGCCCTTCCTGTCACAACCCTCCCAGTTTATCCAGGCTTGGGACCAGCACAAGCCTACCACTGGTGTGCACTGTGGCTGGGGATTGAACCCAGGGCTTCTGTATGCAAAGCATGCACTCTACCACTGACCTACATCCCCAGGCCTCAGTTGACCATGAATAATTGGCCCAAATTCCGTAGGAGCCGACTCCAGCGGAGACACTTCATCAATGTGCTGGATGGACAAACCATCAACCAACAAACCAGAAACGTCTCAAAGTCATTGAATATAATTTAAAATATCAACAGTCCAACCTGCAGTTGTTGGTTGTCGAAGGGGAACTACAGTGTTACCATATTGCCTCAATGCTAAATCAGTTACGCAGCAGCAGGTTTGTTCCCTCATACACCAGGAGTATTTTTTTTCATCATAAGAAAGTCTGAACTGTAATTCTCTGAAAATAAGAGGAGCTGCTAAGCTCCAATATGGAGTGGTGAACTCAAAGCAGTGAGGGTAATTACATTTTCAGTCAAGTCTTTCTCACCAGGCTAGTTATAATACCAACTTTCAAATTGCCTATTTATAAGGTGCAGTATAAGGGTTATAGTTTATGTCAGTCCAGCAGAATTTTTTTTGTTTTTGTTTCCGTCTTTGAGATTATAATAAAATGCAAAGCGGGAGCTGGAAGTATCAGTCATCTCTGTGACTGATCTGTGCTGACCTTGTCTCCTTTACAGTCCAGAGAATCATGGGAGAGATTGCATTTGAAAGGCAGGAAGCTCTATTAAATTGTAAACTTGTGTTATAACTGACGTGTTTCGCACATTGTCTTTGTTGAAATGACAGAAAGCGTGAAAATAGCCCCTTTTCCATGGCAGTTTGGTTTATACTTATGTCTTCTTACTTTAACCAAAATGGATACATTCCAAAAATGTTTATTTTCGTACTGCCATAATGCTTACGCTTATTTAAACATCTAGAATTCACTCAGCAACACCATACATGACTTTATTTTACTAAAAACGAATACAGCTGCTCTAAACTGTATTCATGAGCTTTGCAGTTTGATCTTTAGCTGTGACTCTTGTTCCATTTTTTTCCCACATCCATGGATGAGGCCCTGCAGCATCTCACTCCCTCTGTGAGAAGCGCCAAAGTGACCTTTCACAGCATCACTGCCATGTTGCCAAGAGGGGAGGGTGAGGTTGCACCACATACCCAAGGCGAGGCCAGGGCAACACTCCAGCTAGGGGGGGCAGACACAGATATACAGCATATACACAGTACATGACAATGTCTGCATAGTAATTTCATCTCAAGTGCAGGTGGCGGTTAATAGTAGCTGGCCCAACTCATGGAAATTATTCTCAGTTGTGAGATGTAAATCTGAATACGGTGCATCAATTTCCAGGTTAATAGCCCCATACAACTCATGTTTTCCATCATCATTAAGCAATAAACCTTCTGGCTAACTGTACTGACACAGTACAACCAAATTGTTCTTTTATTTTGGACTTCCAACTCTAATACTTTACATTTTCATTCTATGGATGACCTTCAACACCTTTGAACGACCAACAAGGTCAAGAAAGCACCCAAATTGACACACTCCATGAACCTTTGCCTCCGGCAGCCACAGCTTTGGTATAAGAAAGGTTTGTTGCTACTGAGAATGCAGTCTTTCTAGCTTTGGGTGAGGTGAGGTAGCAGAGGATTATGTGGTAAAGATTTCCTCTGCAGCCTCACCTCGCTCGGTGACATTCCTCTCAATAGGCAAGCGTTATGGCAACTACAGAGCACACAGTAGCTGTAGCTTTCTGAGCTTTCTGTTGTTTCAATGACAACAATTTTTCATCTATTGTCAGATGCTTCCCATTTAGGTGAGGCAATCTGTTAGAGAAACGCAGCTCACATTAATAGGTGTGTGGAAGATATAAGTCAAAATGACCCGGAGTTATAGAACTAAAGACCTTAGAGGGAAGAGGGCCATTAGATGCTGATCTTTTCTCATTTTTTTTACCTCAAGGTGTAAATTTCACCTTTATATTACATGTTATGTTATCTATTATAGGTATCATAACCAGATTACAGCCCAGTGTGATTAACAGTGGTCAGTTCACCTCAGATGGAAGATGTTATAATGTTCACATTTAGCCAACATTCTGCCAGAGGCATTTACTCTGAGTGGAATATAATGTAGTTTCTGCATAAATGAGTCCTTTCTGTCACTAGACACCAACCTCAGAAGCAGAAGGTTCAAAGGGACAGAAAAATGTGGCAAAACAGAGAAATAGAAAAGGTTCAATGCAAGAGCAAACAAAAGATGTGAGAGAGAACAAAGCACAACTCACTAGAAGCAGATTTATGCCTTTGTGTCTTAAATGGTACAAATGGACAATTAAAAAAAAAAAGTAAGCAGAGCACAAAACCAAACCCTGGAGATACTGGGCTGTAGTTTTTAACTAATGTTGGCGTTGATCAGTTGATACACCACTTTGGTCCACATTAAAATATCTAAAGCTCAGGTCAGGCTTAGATGACGGCAGCAGGTAGACCGCAGACTGAAGTTACCAGCTAGGGAAGCAGAAATGTATGCAACATGACTGTAGCTCATTTTGGAGGTTATATCACAGAAGGTGGGCCAGTAAGAGAAACACCTCTCTGCGTTGAACTGTTGCATTCAAGAGTCAGCGGTGTATCTAATAAACTGGCAGCTGAGTGTGAGGGTGAAACTACAGACAGAAACTGAGCATTATTTTCTTTTAAGGAGACAAAATAAAGGTGTCCCAAGCTAATCAGGACTCATCACAGTTGGTTTTACATGCAGCAAACGCCTTCATACTGTAACTCATGCATGAAATTTGCAGAATCGTGTTAAAAAACAAGGGCCTTGAAAGTACCTTATTGATTTCTCCAGGGGTAAATTCTCGTTATGCTTATGGTTGGGACAAAGGTTGGGCTGATGACAGCAAGTCTGTCCAACCAGATGAGTGATGCTTTGTTCTGTTCGTCATGTATTCCAATCTTAGCCTCAAATCCAGCGTTTACCTGAAATGAGAAATTAATGCGTCACCAGGAGGCAACAATATTTGCATTGTAGATTTCCTCAGAGGTGAGGCAAGCACATGTAAAATATTGTAAGGTCAGAAACGGTCATGTGACAGTTTCACATGTAATTATGGTCATTTTAACATTTAAAATACATTATGTTTTTTTCTCCGAAGCAAGAAAGTTTGTTTGTGGACTTTCGAATGAGGGAGGAATCTATCTATGCATACTGCTTTAACTACATCATTATTATATGCACCATTATGTTGATACAAACACACTTTGCAGGGGGTCCATTTTTCATTTTAATTTCACTATAAAGTAGTACTGATCAGTGAGCACTGAGGCTCAACCCTTCTGCATCTTTAATGCGCTTCCTGCTTGCACAGTATCAGTGGCCATAAAAATATTGCCTAATGCTCCGAGGGTGGAAGACGGCTGACAGGATTGCTCTATTATCACTTCAGTTTTGCCTGAATTCTAGCTTTTAACATCACAAAAAAAAGGGAAAAAAAAAAGAAGGCATTTCAGTAAAATAAGGCCGACAACAAGCATCAACCACCAAATACAAGCAACACAATAGTAATACAAGGATAATGTTTGCCGTGTCAGTGGGAGAGAGTGAGTCATTAAAAATTCAACACCCATTTAAAGAGTATGTAAAATTGAGCAAATTAAAAATATATGTGCCCTGTGTCCATGAGGGGTAAGACTTCTCCTCCTGTTTCCTCTGTGCAACAATGACGGCGGCAAATTTGTGGAGTTGGGGCTGGGGAAAGGACATCTATAAAACGAAAAACATCTGCGCATACAAGCATATCTGCACCCACAACAAATTAAAATAAATAAATATAGAAATAAATGCTGTCCGAAAGTGGATTTTTATGATGGTGGATGTCTTGCAAATTTAACCAGTAAACAAGGCTCATACTGGGGGGCCTGATACGACACAAAAACTTTTTTCTGACTGTGTCATTTCGGTGTCAAGGGAAAAAGTTTGGAGACAGCATGGACTTGTTTTTGCGAACGCACCAAACTTGTTGGTTGTCTAAATAGTTTCTGCTCATGACCCGGCTTTAAGGACTTTGTTGAAGAGACACTTGCATACAGTGTTTGGGTGCAACCAAAATGCTGTTAAAATACTCCCGGAGGCTTCAGGCCAGCAAGTAATGAGAAGCACAGCTGCAAAGTGTGAGAGCAGTCAGGGTCATCACGGACAAGTGCACTCATTATTCACAGCTACTTGACGACAGCGCTGACATGGTGTTGTTTATAATGTGCACAGGAGTGTCTTAAATCTGCTATTTCTTTCAAATTACAGACATTAACCAATAAAGAAGCTTCTCGGCATCGACTACACGTTTGTTATAAGAATCACTGTCTTTTAACTGAGGCGATGTCTCTGTCAGAGGCTCATATTAATCTATCTTCAATCAAATTATCTTCAAGGCATCAATCAAATCTCCATTCTGACACTATGTAAGACTGTGGCAAATAGGAATGGATTCAGAATAAACCCCTGTGGGGCAAGTTTTGGCATTTCCATCTTTCTATCTGCTGACCCAGGTTAACCCTATAAATAAAAAGCGCAAACAAGTAAATAAACGTTTGAATGGAAAGCTGTGGCTATCGATTATTTCCATTATCAATAACTCTATTATAATGTCACACAATTTGAATACTCATTGGGTCCTTAAATGTGAGAAATACCTGTCAAAATTTCCCAGAGATCAATTAAAAATCTTTGCATGTATCCTTGGCTGTCTGAAAAACAGTTCAAAACCCAAATACCTCCAATTTTCTATAAAGAAGATGAAGAGACGGAGTAGATCTTGCTGGAACTGGGGAATTGCTCTCATTTTTGCTGGAAGAGTCAACAGCCCTCTGACACGATAACATGACATCTGGGTCTCTCCGGTGGGCCTGCCTTTGTACCTTCCCTCATAACAGTTTATGATGTTGATTTAGCTCTTGAAGGAGGTGCAGAACAGTCGTAAGCAAACTGCCTCTGTCAGAAAGAAAGAAAGAAAGATAGGAAAAAAACACTCAGGCTGAATTTAGCTGCAGGTTGAGTGAATGCCCTCAGGTGTTGGAAGCAAATGTCAGTCTGCTTGTACATGTTTGCATACATTTATATACACATATACACACAGATGTGCAACTTCAGAAACAAATAAGCGCACAGAAATATTCCAGATGGCCAAACAGATTGTTCTGTGCTAACTTCCCCAGTGAAACATATGAACAGAAATACTTCCCACAATGGGAGATATTTCTGTTCATATGTTCACGCAGACACATTAAGATTCAGCAACTGCAGACATGTAACAAGCGGCGTACTTTGTACACAAAGACCGACTCACGCACTCAGACATAACTCAGTTAGTCAAAGGGGCCATGTCATTATGGAGTGAAACTCCATCTTGTGACCAATAAATTATATTTGAATTACTTATTCCCTATTCTGTAGATAACCTCAGTGATTGATGACAAAATGACACAGTCAATCTGAAAGTTTTAGATAATAAATGGCTCTTGGGGTCTCAGTGTCAGTCAAAGCACTTCAGTGTCAGGCCAGAGTGAATAACTACTGCCTGGATTGCCATGAAATCTTGTACAAATACAAACATTTTCCAGAGGATGAGACCTACTGACACTGAGCCTTTCTCTTTTTCCATCATGATTTTTACATTTTGGTGTTTTAATGAAATGTCTTAGTCACTATTGAGAGGACTGCCATGAATTTTGCAAGGATTGTGTGACCTAAAAGTTTCACCTTTTGTGTGCCGGCAGGTCAACGTTAACATCTCAATAATTTACAAGCTTGATAGCCCTCTTAGGATGAAATGTAATGATGTTGGCATTTCCCTGAAATTTTTAGGACCATGTTACCTGCAAAACTAAGCTGTACTTTTATCACTCCATCCATCTTCATCTGCTTATCCGGGGTCGGGTGGCGGGGTCGTACTTTTATATTTTGAAGAAGAATTTAGAGACTGAAAACATTATGACTACAATGTTAGCAGTGTGTTATATTTACTGTTAGACATGGGTTCAGATTGGTAAAGCGAATGACTCGGACATCTTAGAGTCAACAAACGTTAAACTGTCAAAACAGTCATTTCCCTCATTATACCCATTCAGTGATTGTATTTTAAGAGAAAAGCAAACAGTGTTGCACTGTGAAGCGTCTGCTCTGTGTCATCCTGTAACCCCATCTCTCATAAAGAGAAACTGAGCTGAATGCATGCTCCACTGCAGCGCTGCACTGGGGAGGACAAAAAAAACCAATCAGCTGACTGGAGGAGGCAAAGCAACGTCCTGGCACTCTGGCGTCTGCCACAGCACATCTGGCATTTAAAAGGCCCCGGAGAAAACGTGCTGACATTACTGTTTAGCGGATGCTCTTTCTTTGTTTTCACTCAGCTGCTTTTTTCGATATCTGTTGTCCTATCGACGAATGACACTTTATCCAGCATTTGTATTTATACTGCAGCCAAAGGCCATTGACCCCATCTGCTTGACATAATATTTATTTATGGAAGATGTATTATGCTGTTAGATCTGCAGTGAAAGATGATAGGCTTCAAATAATGTGGCAATAATAACAATAATAACAACAATAATGAGTCTAGAGGCAGATTTTAACATGTACCCATCCTTCAGCATTAAAATCACTCACAGAATATCATATTATAATCATCACGTTTGCCTGAAAGCCAACATCTATATAAATCAGATTTAGAGATCAGTCATTCAAGTACAGACACATGTCCTACGGCCATAATTGGTCCGAGCTCACTCTCTTAGAAAAGCTGAACATGGCTGCAGGAGAAGAATGGTCTCGTCCACGTCTCTGCCCTTAATACACTCACTCATTTCCATGTCGTTTCAATTCTGAATATATGATCTTACCCCATAATGTTCATTGTGGTTGTTGCGTGGATGTACATTCACCACTGTGCAGACCACCAACATCTCCTGAGGGGATTTGACCCAGTGCTATAAATAGAAACATACATAATTAAGGTGGTATGATTTCCACATGCAAAGAAACATTGTCTACATAATGTACATCTCCTTTTACATGAGTGTGAGAGCGAAGAATTGAGCTTATGAATGAAACGCAGTGACATGCAGAGTTTACAAAGATGAAGGAATAGCTTGAGACCTCTCCATCTATCAAGCTCAAGCCAGCAGCTTGTTATCTCAACACAACGGGGAAACAGGGGCACAACCAGGGTGGCTTTGTGTGAAGGTAAAACAATCCACCTACCAGCAGCTCTAGGGCTTATTGAAAGTCTTTAGTTATACAGTCCACATTAGATATACATAGACAACTAATGATGTGCTACATACTGTATATCACTGAAACACTGTTAATTTTGATGTATAATGAACAGCACTAATGGACACTACCGCACCACGTCAAAGAGCTTGCGCTGGTGAAACAGAATTTGATGAGGCTAGGACAGTAAAACCATGTGGGTTTACAGAGATGTGTAAATTGTCTCCTCAGAACTATTTGGGTGCTGGATTTAGCATCTTGTTTGAGAAAAATGTGTCCTTTTGTTAGTGAAATGAGTCACGACACTTAAAACTTCAGGCCAGCCATTGATTTCTAAATAATATTTTAAAAGCGGGAGCAGTTGCACATCATTGTGACAAACCTGAAATACCTGTCCTGTTTTTTGGCATCATGAGCACTGGAAGTCTAGAAGATAGAAAGTATTTTGTTTACAACATTTGACAGCAGTGTGTGGCTTTAGCTACAGTTAGTCTCACTGAAAACAGGTACTGTACAAGTAATGTGGCCTTGTAAGGGACATATCAAGATGTTTTATTTACTGCAGCAGTGAAATGGAATTTGTTGATTTGAACATTTCTAGGATAATAACAACATTTACAGTTAAACCTAGGCTTAATGTTGTTAATAAACCAAGTCATAGTTGAGATTGTCTCATGAAAAGTTCTCACTCAGGATGTAAAATGGAAATAGCTGATTTGGTTTTAGTGCCTCTGCAGACATTCTGGAGCAATATTAGCATTTCTTCTCTCACCTTTATTGTATGTAATAGCAAACCGATTAGCCTGGGTGTTATTGCCCGTGGGACAAAAGAAGCAATTTAAAGTTCATATAAATTATCACCTCTGCTCTGGATTTCATTTCTCCTTCAGATCATTACATAGATAATTATTGTTTGCTGCAATGATTTTATTTTGTTTTTATAAGTGTGTTAATCCATCTTCATCCACTTATCCAGGATCGGGTCGTGGGGAGATATGTTAATGTGCTGTATAAAATACATATTGCCTTTAGAATCTAGTTTACAGGACCTTCAAAGACATTGTGATTGATTTTTAATTGACATTTAATTGGCCAAACGAATGAAGAAAATATTATCATATTATATTCATTATAAATAATAATTACAAAAAAAAGTAGATATTAAATATTTTACTATACTTAAAATCAGTAAAAACATTACAGTTACCACTAGTATTATTCTTGTTGCTGTTACTGCTGCTACTATCATTACAGCATTGTGGATCATTTCCTCCAACTGGTCAGGACTGATGGCCCCACCCACTATAAATCAAGTTATGCTTGAAGTTTCTGCCTCTTAAAATGACATTTTTCTTCGCTACTGTCACCAAGTGCTTGCTCTAGGTGGGAAAAGTTGGCTTGCTGTAAATAATGTTATCAAGAGGTCTAAACCAGCTCTATTTTTAAAGTGCCTTGAAATAAAATTTCTAATGAAATAATCATTATATGCAGCTCCAATTACAGCCCCATCATATTTTAACTAAGGAGAAGGATCTTAATCTCATCAGCCTTTTTTACCTTTTACCTAACAAAGCTGTATGGTCCCCTACAGCAGTACTTTATGGGGTTTATCTGACATGCAGTATTATTACCTTGTCTTGAGATTGCATGAAAATTGTACTCAAAGGGCTCGAAATACAAATAGAGGGGGTAAGTGGGAAGCTCCTCACACAATCCATGATCCATGGGACACTCGTCATCTCTGCGTGCAGAAATCAATAATCAACAAAGAGACACCAACAATTCAAGCTAAGCTAGAAAAAGAAAATTATTCTTCATGATGAAATGTATAAACATGCCATTAAAACATAAGAAACCAAAATATCCCGCTGATTTCGTATTACTCTGTTTTGAAGCGGGACAATTCAAGGTGTAGCACAATAACAAAAACACAGACAAAACTCCAGCTGTTTCATACAATCCGCTGGTCTATTTGTTAAAATCATTCCCATCACTTTATTTCCAAATTCGTATGTTGCAGTGGTGAAACTGCAGGTAGGAGCGTCTAACAAGCCGAAATTTATTATTAATTTTTTTATTCATTATTTATACTGTAAAAGAATGTATTATTAAACAGACCCTGGACTAAAATAAAAACACGTATTGACTATTTAAATAAGTAATAAAATAAATAAATGTGAGAAAAAAATCTCACATTTATTTATTTATTCATAGTCTGTGACGCCTCCTGGTGTGCATGGCTCCCTCAGGTGGCCTTTCCTTACCTCGATCCTCAGGGCCCTGCCATGTCTCTATACTGACAGCTAATATCTACTGTGTGTGGGTGGGTGCATGCGTGTTTTCAATATTTGTTGTATTTCTGTTTGATGTTTTTATTTTTGTGAAGCACTTTGTGTTGCATTTGTGTTGCATTCTTAAAGTATGAAAAGTGTTATACAAGTAAAGATTGATTGATTGATTGATTGATTTCAGATCTGCATCATTAATTGTCATGGAAACAGAGTGAGGTTATAAGAGCTTTGCAGATGGGCCTCATCTCTCTCACCTGAACGCTGACCTGCTGCAAATACAAACTGTGTAGCTCACTGCTGCAAACATAACCTCTGGAGAATTCAAGCTGCTGGAAGACTACTATCTGGAGACCGGATCCTACTGATGGGGCAGAAAAAGCCCCAGAAAACATCTGGATCAAAGGACCACAGAGGAAGACCCAAAAGACCACCCACCACTGCCAGCAGGCCTCTGCACTGGGGAGGTCTCCGACAGGTGAGCAGGTTTTCTTTATTACAAATTCAATTCTATACCTTTCTAAACACATTTAAAGCTCCCTCTGTAAAAACATAACCAAATTTTTACAATTAAAGCTGGACAATTAACACTATGTTAGTAGAGCTTTTGGGGGGGAAAAAAATAAAAAATAAAATATATATATATATATAGATAGATAGGTAGATATAAACACGAAAGAGAAACAAAACCAAACCAAACAAACAAACAAACAAAAAAAAAAACCCCAACTCAATTCAAACTCCTATTGAGAAACTTTATATACACGGTGTCATGCCCATACAACACAATAAAATGTAAAAAAGTGGCAAAACAGTGAGGACATGTTCTTCACTTTATGTTGAGTAGTTGTTGTAGTTTTGAAGGGTGTACATGGCAACTGTGTCCAACAGCCAACCACGTGTCACAACAGTGGCTTGTCTGGAGAGACCTGTGGGATGGACAATGTGTTAAGTACATTTGAAGAGAAAAGAATTAAATGTATGAACAAAAACAACACCTAAAGAGGACATGACTCTTGGGTTGGAGCTTTTTGCAACAAATAGACTGTATGGGTGTGAAATGTTTTCAGCTGTTCAGTACTTTAGTTCCCATGAGATATAAAGAGCTAACAGTTCTGACAGCAGGTTCGGACACTTCATGTACTGACAACCTTCCTGTTTTTACATCTAAATAAAAAACCTGGTGTCACTGTATATATCTCACTGTCAACAAAAACCATCTCTGATGCCCCTACTGTCAGCAGCTCTCAGCCCCAAGCCAATCATTTCTGCTGAAAATGGAAAATTAAAAATGGGTCACAGATGATTAGGTTCTTTTTTTTTTTTTTTTTTTTTTTTTTATATTTCCTAAATCAGATTGGTGTTGTGGATTAATACACATTTGGTTTCCTGTTGAGACCAGAATTTCTATGTGCTACGGCCACAGTATGATGTACGACCGTGTAAAGTGATCTGATTGTGTGGCTCAAACTTTTTACTGGTTTTGGACAAGAGGTCACACCTGTGGCTCAGTAAAGATGCAAACCGTGTACCAAAATGTCCCCAATTCAACTCCAACTCAAAACCTCACATCCTCCCTCATTCCCTGTAGTGTCTCTGCTGTCGCTGCCTAATTAAGGCATGAACATTACTAAAAACTTATTTAAAAACGAGTTCTGTGGCACAAAGCAATAGGCTCCATCAAACTTAAACTCCACTGGGGACACACACATTCACTGAATAATTTCATTGCTGATTTGGGCTTTTTGCGGATTTTCTTTTTCCTGGAGTTGAATATGAATAATATAAAAAACATGATTAATGATGATCAGTACAGATAAATAAAGATCAGTGTCAGGGAAATATATAAACAATTAACATTTCAAAACACTGACCCAACCAACCATCTAAAAATTTCAAATATGCAACATGTTCTTTCAAGGGAATAATTATAGCAAACAAGTCCAGGGCTACAATCAGCCCCTATGGATGGTGTGTACAGATACTCACATGTTTCCATTACATCAAAATACGGTTGAGAGACAGGAAGAGATGTATGGGATTTCAATCAATGGTTCAGCGGAAGAGGATGAGGCAGGAAAGAGAAGAGGAGGGGAGAGGGGCTCCTCCATTACCTGGGCTCTGAGCTGAGTGCCAGAGGAGGTGGAAGAGGCAAAGCTGCATTAAATATGCAGTGGTGCAAATTAGGATGCCACGAGGAGGAAGGAGGGAGGGGGGAGGAGGGACAAAGGGGCGACTTGGAGCCACTTGCTCCCTCTCTCTTTAAAACTGTCATCTGTCCTCATGCTATAGCTGCCTCTCTCTTCTGTGGCTAACTTGTTTTGACATTTCCCCCAGCTCCAATCTGACATTTTCTCTTCTGCTGCCGAACTTCCTTCACACTTGCTTTCCTGGCAAATCATTCCCAGCTCTCTTGTTGGAATACTGTCTCACTTTGGCTGGCAGTGTCTACAATTTCACCATTCTGTCACCCTCCAAGTGGCCCTCACACAGACACAAATGCACTGAAATCTGTGGCCTAATGAACTGACAGGTGCACAGATATAAGTGCCAGTCGAAACAGTGTGTTTTGTGAAGTCTGTCTATTCATTACAGTGTTTTCAGAAAAGGAAACTGACATTCAACATATTTCAATCTGTCATCAATACAGAAAATTTATGTTACATTCCCTTAATATGTATTTACATATTTACTCACTCTGTAAAAATCTGTGAACTTATTTTTTTTAAAGGTGGATATTTTGACACATTGCCCAAACCAAATTTGCCTATCATTACAATAATTTTTAATGAACAGGGTTGGACCAGCCTGAGTGAAACCCTCTTAGCGTGTTGCCTTGCAATGCCTGATTAAGGTGGTGGCTGGATTTGCTGTATTACATCGTGAGGTGCTGAATGTTAATGGAGAAATTTTACAGATGACTTTGCTTTGATTCTCTTAGTCTCCTGAGGTCGATGCTTGGGTCAGGTTCTTACCCCTACATGAAAGTAAGATTCATTTTATTTAACCACCTGCTGCTGTCAACTTAATCCCTGTCTTTATGAACTCTGTGTGAAGGCATGAATGTGTTAGTATTGTGTGTGGGGGAATGAGAGAAAGTATGAGGTATGTTATTTAGTGGCCTGGTAGTAGTGGGTGTAAATGAAATAGAATTTTTAGATAGGACTCACTGCTGTAGGTGGATGATGATGACTCTGATCCGGGCTGTACAACAATCAGATGGTGCGACCTCTGTGTAATACAAAAAACAGAAATTAGGTCTCTTTTAGCACAAATAGCAGTAGTTGAAATACATACATTTAAAGCAATGTGAATTAAAATTTAAAAAAAAATTATAAAGTATCTTTGCAAAACCGACTGCTTTAAGGATAATTGATTAAACTGCAGTGGGTTTTGAGTCTAGGAATTTTTTATAAACGTGAACAACACTGCATCAATAACTCAATTATAAAACATACAATCACACACATATAAACAGTCATACACTTCACTGAGGGGTGCTGATTCCCTGCAGTCAGTTTGTCTGCTTTGCTTAAACGTGAGCCACAGGAATCATACGTGAATTGGATTCATTAAAATTGAAACACTGTGTACAGCTATGAGGGAAAACTTTTAGATAAAAATAGGAAACATGTTCCTTGGTGATAGCTGATTGGATTGGTAATTGCTCATATGGAACACTCAAATAAGTTTTTGAAAATGACACTGACCACCTACTTTTTTTGAGTTTTTGTTTTTTTTTAAGTGGAAGAGACTTGACACTCTTACCTGTTTACTGTCAAGGTGAAGTGGATCTTTAATGACAGCTGCTCCACAGAGCTCCACCATCCAGTTCATTTCATCTAAGATGGACACAAAACACACACATCAAATGCTGATTGTATTTGGGGGTGATTCTGTTTGTTTGTTTGTTTTCCTTCTGCTCTCACCCCTTAGAGCCTGAGGGTTTACAGATGCATTCATTTCAAGCTCAGACTTGATTTGATCAGAGGAAAAGAGATCATTAATTTGGTCTCTGCTCAAATCAATATGTACATCTCACTTAAATACTCAGACATTCAACTTGGTTCAGGAAAATGTGTTTATATTCCTATATGTCATAGTGAGCACCAAACACCCTAGAGAGAGGAAATCACCTGCTTCTTTTGTTTATTAGCCGAAATATAACATATAGAAACTTCAGCAATTAAATAATAGATGAAATCCACTTAGAGTAAAGGAAAAAGACTCCACCCAAATGTTTGTGCCATGTAAAAAAAAGTCTTTAAGCTTCTCACGCAAGCTAGCAGATGTCAACCCATTAGCAAAGGTTCATTGATCCAGCAGTCAGCAGGAGGATGCTGTAGGAGCACTTTAAAAGCCCCAGGAAAATGGAAACTAAAGAATGCTGCCTTGTGGGTTTTTAAGCAACTTGCCCCCTGAGTCCTTCACCCATGATCTGTCTGTCCATTCATCCATGACGGGAGGGTGAAGCAAAGTATTTTGTGCGGAGGACAGCCAAACTCTGCTTCATCTTGAACTTGGAGTTCATCAGGAGTTTAAATCATTAAGATAAAAGCTCTCAAAGGATTGTGAAGAAACTTGGGGACCAACTTATGGCAATATTTTTTAAACAGAGTAGCTGCACAAACATTTCAGCCACAACTGAAAGCTCATTTCCACTTTCTTTTAAAAATAACCCCCGGGCAGTGAACCGACACCATAGCAACCGCTGCGTAATGACAACACACCACAAGTCCATATTCAATCCACCCACTTGCTGGAATTGCTTGTCATTGTTCTCCAGTGCTGAAATGACAGGGGGAAAAAAAAAGAAAAAAAAAAAAAGCTCGTTTCAAAACATTTGTGAGCTACTTTTTAAATCCTTTTTATTTCTAGTTTTTCTCTTAATAGCAAGGCAGGTGTCTATCTGGGGCCTGCAGGACACAGACATCAATAAAGCGGCACAAGTCAGGCTGAGCAAAGTTATTCTTGATTGAGAAAACCGAAAAGTGCAAAACAGCTTGAAGGCCCATGGGCTAAGACAACAACATTATGAAATAACATCACAGGCCTTCTCTTTGAAATGAAAAAAAAAAAAAAAAAAATCGGAATTGGAAATTGGAAATCGGAACCCTTACCCATGTTTTGCAATTCTTGTGAAGTTTGGTGATGCATTTCAGAGACAAAAAAACTGAACAACAATGAGGGGCAGACGGAAAGATCAAAATAATCAAAAATATTTACAAGGTGGATGATTATTTATGATACATCTCTACGTCTATTGAGCAATCTTGGATTCACATTGCAGGGTATAAAGAGTGAAGCTTCAGATATGCCTGGATAAAATCCCAATTTATTTTTTCCTTTCTTTCTACTTGTGACTTACTCCTCACCCTGTTACAACTCAAGATTTCACACCTCTCACCATGTACCTCTCAGGGCTGTCATTTACAGAGCTCAGTGAATAGCATGTGGCGTGTGCTGGCAAGTAATTGAAACAAAAATGGGGGGGGGGAACTCAACCCAACAAAAAAACTAACTATGACTGAAAAACTCACTTTGGTGTCTCTGTGTTAAGTACTGTTTGGAGCTACATAGCTACATCATGACATGGAGCAGGGAGAAGTAAAGTGGCAACATATTTGCAAAATGTAATGTGGAGTTTATGGAAAAATAATTCTACTAAATGAAACCTTTGAAATAAGCTTAACACATTTGTTCAATATATCAGACAGAGCCTGTAGATTGACACCAAAGAGATTTAAAGGAATTCACAAAATGTCTTGCTGACACAGGTTGTGACTGCACCACTCTCATATCTGGACACCAAAATGGAAACTATAGCCACTTCCTCACCAACCAGTGTGACACAATCCTTGTAATTGACATTTCATCATTTAGCTCAAATATCAATAATAACTGTAGTACAGGTTGACCTTTATGAGAGGGCTAAAGAGACAGTGTTAAATTATGAGCAGCTATGTGATATCATTGTTTCAAACAGGTTTTTAAGGTTCGAATATTGAAGGTCTGTAGATGGAAATGTATTGTTGATGGTTTACCTGTAGTCATGTCTGTGAAAGGTCCCTGGAAGCAGATCTTGTAGCCTTTCAAGAGCAGCTAATGAGAAAAAGAGAAGTATAAAATCATCTACTGTGAGATTTCTGTAAAACTACCTGAAAAAAAGTCTGAAGAGACCATTCATTGAGTGACTCTGACCCCAGACAACGTTCAGGGGCACTATTTGAGAATAGCCATTGAAGTTGAGTGTGTTTCTTAACTTTTCACATATCTGAAGGGTTAAAGAGGTAGAGCTGAAGCATTTCACTGAGTGCGACTTTGAATTTATAACAGGTATACCTCACCTACTGGGTAAAATAAAAACTTAGGACTTGGTTAATTTCTTGCTCTGGCTGTAATACTGTAAATTCAGGAATGAGTCAAACAGAACAGAGTAAACAGGGCCACTTTCACAGAAGTATTATCACACTTTAAGTATGCAAAGAAAAATGACCTGTCTGACACGAGGGATCTATTGTTTTATTACACCTGGGGTCAATAAGCTTGAGACGGGAATATAAAATTGTTTCCTTGAACCATGGTAACCTGCAAAAAAAGGAAATGTGCAACTTACATCCCAGTCTCATATACAGTGTGAGATTGGATGCTCCTGTTTTGAAGATGAATGTCCGAGCTGCTGGAGAGAAAAATACTAATTTCTCACACCTCCCTGTCTGTCCACAGTGATCATTAGCCAGAGTTGCTCGGTGAGATGAATAAGTGTCTCGTTTACAGATTTTTAATTTAGACAACAGCTAATGTCCTTCAGGAGGTATTAGACCATGTAGGTAATTATGTCCAAACCTTAAAAAAACACACGCACACAAATAAATATACATCTACACAATTTCTGACTGATTTCCTAAGCATCAACTAGCAGGTGATAGACTCCCTGTCCATTTAATCTATTAGTCTATCTGTCAATGGTGCAAGTGACAGGACATGAATATGACCGGAACAATCTGTCTGGCTTCATCAAAGTGCCGATGCAATGTTGAGGCCACTTAAATAAGCCTGAAATTACTTGCTAATTCAATTAGCAGAGGTTCTTCAAAGGCAGTGATACTGCCAACATGACATCAGGCCATTTCTAATTTTCCCCCTCAGTGGCAACAGAATCTGTCCTGCTGGCTACACACCAGGGGGAAAATTACAATTAGATTCCTACAACAAAGTCCGCGCTAAGAGGCTGATGCAAGAGCAGGAAACAGGTTAAGGCTCTTTACTATCACTGCTCCTTCCTTCCTTTCCTACTTTATTTGATACACCCTTCCTTACTTCCATTCTTATTTACTTCTTTCCTTTGTTTTCCTTATTCCAAAATTGTTTTGGTTCCTTACTTTCTTTCTTATCCACCTCCTTTCCTGTGTCTTCTCTCCATCTTCCCAACCATACCTCATCCACAGAGACCGAACCCTAGTCTTTTTTTTTTTTGGAATAAAAAGGAACGTATCTGTCGGGAAAATTCTCCGAGGGGGTCACTAATAACGCACGCCCCCCACCAGTGAAGCGGCCGTCTGAGTGCTAAGTGCTAAGTCAAATGAGAGTCACTCACTGAGCTCAACACAAAGAGGTTGACTATCATGTACTTCAAAGGAAATGTCAGTAATCAGTGGAAAACCAAAGAGCATGGGGATAGAAGAAATTAAAGTTTACAGTGGATTTGATATTTCCACCAAAGTTGTGAAACATATGTTTCATTGTTTTATTGTTATGTTTTTGCTTAAATGTGTGGAAGCATTAAAGTTTTCAGTTATAACTGTTTTAAGTAATGAAATATAAACAATTTCTTCACTGTCTCAGGGTTAAATTTGTGTAAAATGCTAAAAACGGAATTCTCAAAAATTAAAAACTGAAAAAAAAAAAAAAAAAAAAAAAAAAAGAATACGGGAAAAATTAAAATGGAATTTGGGAAAAAATATAACGGATTTTATAGGACTAGGTAAAAACCAAAATGAGTCCAAATCTTTGCCTTCAACGAGGCGGGGCCAGTTGAATCTCTCTTTCTTCCATTATTGTAGTTTCCTCCTTGTTTCAGTGCTTACCGCACATGTGTATGTTCCAGAACAGGCTTTGTGGTGACGTCAGGATGTCCCGCATACAAAATAGAGGCATTATTATTATTTTTTTTTTTTTAGCGATTTTGGGACATTTTAAATCGATTCTGAATCGTAGTAAATGAGAATCGTGATTCTTATATGAATTGATTTTTTGGCACACCACTAATATATATAATGTTGTAATAATTCCTTCCTTAAAGATGTTTGCAGTAACTATGAAGTGATGTCAAAAGTAAATAACAAAAATAGAGAACTAATCTTTCTGATTTAGACCTTTGTGGATCATGGAGTCAATGAAACTGAAAGAGGGCCACTTCACTCTCTACTTTTTAAAATGCTTTCACTTTGCTTCACCAATTGTTAAATTACTTTGGAATGGCAATGTCTTTGTTGCCCAGTGGTTGAGTGAGTCCAACTGGTACAATTAATTCCCCTAACTAACTCCAGTTTTTCACTTTTCTGCAATCTAATAAAGGCAAAATGTCACAGAACTCTACTTTGAGTGGTCTGGGTTAGGTATTGATGGGACAGCATGGTTTTTCTGTCTTTAGAATAACCTGGGATCCAACAATTATCCAACATTTTGTGGTTCAGCGACAAAGGGGTGGACCAACACACACACTGTTTTGACATCACTTGACTGGCACCTGTCTCACTCAGAAATTGACTTGAATTCTGACTTGACTGTCTAGAACTTATAGCTCAATCTGTAACAATGTTGGATTTAATGCCTGACATCAATGTGCTAAATCGCTGCTCTTGTTCCTTGTTTGTTTATGAAGTGACAGATATTTGTGTCACTGTCTAAAGCTTTTCTCACTGGCTTCAGTCAAACCAGACGTTGGGCTGTTTGCAAATGTTTCCAGTCTGATCAAACCAAATCCAGACATTGCCCACTGAAAGCAATTAGCTTTTGAAGACCAAACCTTAATTATAATACTGTGGATGACCTTTTTGTGAACGTCAATAATTTACTCTGGAATATTCTTTGTTATGCTTGCTTTTAATGTTGTGGCTGAACTTGTCTACCGTATACAAAAGGAAAAATTCTTATTTTCAAAATTTTCATGTTTTTTTTTAAACACATAACTATCACAAACATGTATTCTGAAAAAAAAAAAAATTATTCTAACATCCAACTGTCAGGTCCTGTCTTAAGGTGAACTAGAAATACATTATAACTACAACAGAAAGACAAATGTCTTACCATGCTACTGTTGGCTTCGCTTTTACCTTTTACCTTAGATCAAACAAACACTGTATGATACAAAATACATGCATGAAGGACTCACATTATTGTCCTCAGTGTTACGAGCTCTCGAGGGGCCCTGGTGGTTTGGTCCATTCACCACATCACCTTTCACTTCAAAAAGACTCTGTTGGACAACAAAAGAAAGAGAATCAGATCACAACTCTCAATCACAATTTAGAATAACTTTCCTATAACAATTAAATGAGTTGAACACATTATTTACTCTCACCTGACTGGAAACTGATAGACAGTTCATATTAATTTAATCTATTTTCAAATTAACGGTGACACTAAACTATGCTAAACAAAGGATTATACTTGCATAGCAAAGAAATTGTTGCAGGGATTGCTTAAGCAAATGGATGGCAAATAATTTATGAGGTATCAACATGAACCTCAAGGAGAGATTCATCATGCAGCATTAATTTAGCATCAAGACATACAGAGCTGTAAAAGGAAATCTCTGGCACGCAAATTCAAAATGCATACAGGCGAGCATACCTCATCTAAGAGTTTCTTTTGTTTGAAGCACTCTGAAATCCCTGTGGAGAGAAAGTAAGACCAAAAACTTATGAGCCTATTGTTAGCAGCACACACTCTTCTGGTGGCTACTGTATCATGTGTTTTCATTGCAGCTGATCCCTCCATCATAATGATGTTTTTTATTCAAACTAATTGGTTTTTAAATCATCGTTGACAAAGTTAAAAGGAAGTCAGGACTTACACTGGAAGCTCACCACCCACTTCCTGCCTGCAATGCCAAGGAAGTACTTCAGTGTGCGTTCACATACCAGCTGTTCATCTGGCAGAGAGAAGAGAACAAGTAGATGAACCCATCACTCCCCTGAGTGTCTTAAAGGACTTCCGATGTAGCAATTGTTTGCATAACCCCTATTTACATGGAGGAAATCAAGCAAAGTTTAGTAACGTTAGTTAAAGCAAGAGTTGACTTTTTCTTCTCCGTTGTTTGAAGACAGCTCACATGAAGATGATTAGGATCATTATTAGTTGAAATTGTGGCTCGACTTCATGTGCAATTATTGATAACACATATGGCATCTAAAATTATATAAATGAAAGGAGCAGATGAGGTTAAGTGGTTCCCATTATCAAGTCAAGTTAATATGTGTTGTCAAGCTTTTTTTATGCACAGATGAGGTCTCAGTTGAATCTGAATGGGTCACAAAATACAATTTTCTGCAGGAGACATAACGTTATGATATTGAACCTGTAACATTAGGTCACAACCAAATATTACTTAATTTTTTAGAGCACATGGCCAAAAAGGATTTGAAGAAGACCAGTTTCACCAACCAAAACGAATAAGTGGTTCAATGAACCTTTGCCAAAGAGTATGAACATGGCCTGGTACAGTGATCAGCTTTGCAGGCAAATCATGGACGATCAGCAAGATCAAGGGTTATGCTTGACATATTGTAATTATCAGTTCATTTGTATTCTAGTACCCCAAACATAACTTAATTTCAAATTATCTACATTATTTTTTGGAAAAGGTTATAATGTGACACCTCCCATTCCTTTTCAACCTTTAACCACACAGATTGAGAAGACTCTTCTTTCCATATTTTGGTTGCCTGGGAAACAAGTTGCCATTTAAAAACAGGCTTCTTAAACACTGACAGTTAACGAGGTGCTTTGGAGACAGCAAGCTTTGAAATTAAAAATAATCTTTCGGAGAGGGTAATTAGCAACAAGTGGATGAATGGGGGAGAGAGTGTGTAGGTGAGAGAGAAACAGAGAGCTTATCTCTAAGGAGTATTTCAAAAGATGCAGAAAACAAGCTGGAAGTAAATGAAGAAAGAAAGACAACATGTTCCTGAAAATGAAAATGTTATTACTTCAGAAAATATTTTAAATGGGGAACGAGAAGGATCTAAAGTAAAACCTTAAAGCATTTTTAATTGCTTCGTTGTATAACCAAGCTAATTTTGAGGAGTTCATGAAAGTCCAGTGGTTCAAATCATCAATTCAAAAACACATTAGCTGCAGACTTTAACTGAACAAACCTATTACAACACTGCTTGCATGTGAGCATACTTACTAGTGCGCATTACGATATGGGTAACCTCTGGAGTCACCTGGGAAACTACATGGGCCCCAACTTGCTTGGCAAACTTTTTCACCATTATCTGTCAACAACAACACCTGATTGGTTTATATACACTACAATAGAAACTGCCAAATACACATATTCATTGTTTTAGTGTACCTGTTCACTGGGACCCAATCCAGATGACACTAGCACAAGTTTAGTTTTACGTCTGTCTGTTGAGGGTGTGTTGTTTTCTTTGTCTTCTTGCCCATCTACGGGTGGACTACATTTCTTCAGTGTTCTGGTTGCTGAACTTGAGCCGGGTGTCTTTGAGGCTTCAGTGCCTCTTACATTCAGCGCTGTGTGAGTCGAGTGCTGCACAGCTGAGGAGACAAAGAGCATACAATCATTGATCATTATAAAGGACATAATCTAATCAAACCTAATACTCAATACAATAATCACATTTCTTTGGTTATCTAACACATAACAATGAACAAAATGAACCAAACAACAAGATGCCCTAGATGAAAAAAACAAACAAACAAAAAAACAAAAAAAACTTCAAATAATTATCAAAGTCCACCATTTGGAAAGCAGTGAAGAGTTGCTATCCCCAAGACAGAATTTTTCATACAGCTTTCCAAGAGCATATTGGGAGAAACAACATTAAAAAATGGGAAATCGCTATGTCATGAACCCCTAACCCCCCCCAAAAAAACATTACCAAACAAACAACAAAAAAAAAACAAAAAAAAACCACACACACCCGCCTTACTCATGTCTACAATGCTGCTGCGCTTTGACGCACTGGGCTGTACAACCACTTTGCCTTCAGATGGTCTGAGCCGTTTGACTGCTTCTGGGACATCTCTCCTGGAAAAGAAGCATTTATATTAACCTTTGCCTAAGAGTTAAGTAAAGAGCCAGCATGATGAGTATTTTGTACTGATCAATTTCTGTATTTCCAGAAGCATATTTTTATTTGTAGGGGGACCTTTGCTCTAAAGTGATGATCTTTGTTTGAGAGCTGAACTCCACCTATTCTCATTTGTTACTTGCATTCAGTTTGGACTGCAGCAAGTTAAATACAGCAGACTGACTAACTTTGCAAAACAACAATATTTACTGTAGAACCAAAACATGGTTCTACTCAATAAAAACACATCATTGTTGAAATATTCTCTTTACTGCACTGTAAATGTGCACTGTGCAGTTGTATTAGGATGACAGGAAAGTCCGAGGCTCGGTATTGACAGGAACTCAATATCCAGTATCCATCTGTGTCCTTTCTTATCAGTAGATTACAAGCTACTTTTTAACACAAATTAATGAAGTATTGGCTTCATATCCTCACTCAAAGGCTCAAATAACACTGGAAACTAGCAGCATGCCTATATTTAAATCACCTGAACCAAAGTGATAACGTCTCATTGGAAACTTGTCATATATTCCAGTGCCAACTATTTTGTCCAGTTTGTACAATGAGCTCATGGAAAACGTATCTTTTAATTTATAATTTTTATAGCTAAGCTCCTCCATGTTTTCATCTACTGTCTCTTTCAGTCTCTTCCCCTCTCTTGCCCGGAGGACGCCACTTAGAATCCTGCAAGGCAAGAGGTTGGGGGGGAGGTAGTCAAGCGGGAGAGATAAATTACTGTGGCAACACAAGTTTTCCTCTAAGTGCACTAAATGACATACAAGATGCAGTCAGTAATGACTTTTTTATTCTCCACAGCATAAGCAGATTCTGGGTTCATTAGTGTGATTATCTGCCTGTCCTCTTGAGATGCATCACCCTCTGAGAACAAGACTAACAACACACTCACACAGACACTCGCTAAGTTTCTCCATCAGTTACAGACTGAAAGAGACCAATTACATGCCACTTGCTCCACTAATTATTCTTCTTAATATGGATGTATTGAAATATAGCTCCATTTAAAATGTATTAACGTATACAAGTCTCTGAGGAGAGAAATGCAACGCACTGAGGCTGATATTATTTAATAAGATTGGTCAGGTTTCACTTCAGGACTTTAGGCTCAGGCCATGTGACTTTTTGCCACTTTGTTGCAGGCCACCATCGGACAATCTGATTGGTTAACTGACCGAGTGGCTAATGACAGGACCAGAAAGATTAAAAAAAGTCTGTTTTTCCAATTACGATATAATCAAAGAAAGGATTACATCCTCTGGAGTAAAAACAGTTATCACACAGAACCGGTTTCTAACTGTCCACTTCCTGATACTCATTTAGCTGTGATACAGTCAGCTGCACTATCATTTCCTGCATACCACAATGACCTAAAGTCATGGAGCGAGCTTTCATGTGTTCATTGTAGTTATATACTTTGCCTGTAGTTTAGTTTTCTCCATGAGAGATTAAGCAACAACATCCAACTAAAGCAAACACACTTGCTGTACTTTTACTTGCCAAAAATTGTGTCTATTAATAATGGTTTATGCTTTTAATTCTTTTTTTTTTTTTTTCAGGGTTTTATCAGCTGCTCAAAATACATTCACAGTCAAACATTCCTTACTTCAAAATATTAGTGGTACAAAAACGTGCTTTACTTACTGGTCCAAATCCTGGCCTACGTCCTGCTGACCCAGAAGGGGTTTGTGAGTGTCTGCACCTGAAAACAAAAGGTACCATTATGCTGAGGTCGCATTTGAAAACTTACACAAAACTAAGAAAAGTATTAATTTAAAATGACAAAAAAAACAAAAAAACAAACAAACAAAAAAGAAAAACAACAAAAAACTAATAATGTAAAAAGTATCTTTGGTTAAATATGAACAAAAATTGATTATCAAATATCGTTTAATCAATTATGTCCTAAAAATGTCATGTCTTAAAAATTTGGCCTGCAATTGATGATTATTTACATTATTAACTTCCATATAGATAATTTTCAATTCATCCATACCACTCTTGTCCAATAATCGTTAGAATATAGTTAAGAAAAAAAATATTAGATAATAATGACATAAATAATATAAAGAAATAAAATAAAAATAAAAATGTACAATTTCCAAAAGCCCAAGCTGAAGTTTGCTTGTTTTGTCCAACCAACAGTTCAAAACCCAAATATGTGGAGTTAAATATTGGAGAACACTAAGGAAATAATCTATTATTCATATTTTAAACTATGGAAAACTGCAGTTTTTTGGCATTTCACTTAAGAAACATAATCAAAATATTATGGCTTGATAAATCAACTAACTAATCATTTCCGATGTAAATAAATACAAATTTATCACCTGCAGTCACACTGCTTTGATTTATTTCTGGGGGTACTTCTTTTGCAGGACTACACTCTTTCTCGTGAAGCACCTCTGACACCAGAGCCATCAGTTTCTCCAGCCGCACCAACTCCTTCTGCATTTCTATCTTTTGCTTACAAAGGAGAAAATAAAGTAAAGAAGAAAAGCTCATAATTACAAATGAGTCATACACTTTAATAAAATAAAAAACGAGGGGGGGGTTAAGGGGTGGTTAAGCACAGAACAAATGCTGCAATGCAACGTTTAGTACATAAAATAAAAGGATACACACTGGCTGCACATTTGATTTTTTTGCACTGCACGATAACAATCAAATAAACAAATCCTTCAACCAGAGAAGAGGGGGACACAACCAGCCAGTTAGATATTAGAAGAAGTTCAGAAAGCTGGAAAGTGAAGTGACATCAGTTTAAAGCTGCTTTGCATGACTAGAGTCTGAGAATTTACAATGCAAATATAGTGATTATGAAAAGGGACACAGTACAACCATACAATCGCTCTGTATTCCCAGATGTGTGTAATCCTGCTCCCTTTCTAAACCCCTGGGTATGAAACTTTAACTCATAGTCAAATGTAGTCGACAGATAAAAGTGAGAGAGCTGGAAGATGGATGAGGTAGAAAACAAGAATCATCTCTGAGGCAGCATTTCCTCTAACGTAAATGAAATGCAATTTAGAAAGCTGCTGAGGGGGACATTTTTTACTGAGCGGGGTAGTCTGTCATCCAGGAGCTGACAGTTTCTGCTTCCATAAAATGTGGTGGCTGCCCTCTATGGGGCGTAGGTTGACGGTACATCACTGAGAACACACTGCAAATACCGAATGCTGAATAAGTAAATGGACAGAGTCAGAAATCTGTTTGAATTAATGGGAAATCTCACTTTGACAAGAATGAGCTGTTGTTTAGTCACAAGCCTTTCTGTAAAGCAGAGGATGCATTTCTGCAGCTACAAGCAGAGAAAATAACAGAGGGTATAATGGTACCTACCTGAGTAACAAGAACTTCGCTTGAAAATTGTGATGATTCTATGGAAACACCGGTGTTGTTTTCTGGGACATCACCTGAAAAAAATAAGTAATTTTAACTGCTTTATGCCTGAACCTTTAAAAGATTGGTTTTCCTCCTTACATCCCAAAGAGACACAGATTCTTAGAGCAGATAACAGAGCATGCACATTTTATGCAGAATACTGCAAAAGAAGACTTATTGTTGAGCAGGCTCCTTCCGTGGAGCAAACCTAAAAATGACTGTACTTACACTCATCTGGTGTGCCAAACAAGTCCACAGACGCTTGGCTGGAATGAACACAGTCAGGACTGGAACATGCAGGTGGACGGCTCAACCGTTCTGCAGCATCAGCTTTACATGCCGGCTCACATCTGTTAACTTCACTGCAGTCTCCCTGATCCTTGGTCACAGTCCCCTGAAGAGCTGACGTTCCGAAGAGTTGAGTCAAGGTTGGTAATTCTTCTTTGGATCCACTGCTGTCAGAGTCAGACGAAGACTCCAGCCTCTGAACTTTTCTCTTCTTCCTTGGGTTGCTCTTGATAGATGAATGTGCGCTGAGCTCTCTGCTTCCACTGCTGTTTGGTTTTGTTTCGTGGACCATCTGGACAGCAGGTGACACAAGGCCATCAGGAGTTAAAGAGGACTCAGCAAGTAGGGTGCCCTTAGTTGTATGGACTGAATTTTTTCCAGTACAAACACTGTCTCCTACCTCTTTCAACTTGCCAGAATCCCTCATTGTACACTCAAGCTGGCTGTTTGAGATTTGAGAGCACTTTGAGGATTTGTTGAGCTCCTCATGTTCAATGGCTTTGAAGCAGAGCCCAGAATCTACCAGTTGAGGGACAACTGAAAGTTGAGGAGTTGTTATTTCACGTTTTAACACTTTATTAGGGCTGAGGGCACTGTTACTACTCCTGGAATGACACTCAGCACCAGCACTCTCCTGACTTGTATGGGTGTCAGGGATTGAGGATTCCAACACCACTTGATTTGGCTTCTCAACAAGTGTTTTTTGCATCTGAGTGGGTGAGAGAGAAGGGGGGATCAAATCACAACAGGATGAATGTTCATTGTCTCTTAAAGCCTCCTGCTCTTCAGGTGCCTTTGTATCTGACTGTTTTTTTGCAGCTTCAACATCAGAACAAACAGAATCACTTCCCTCTGCTTCAGCACCGTGTGTGTCTCCTTGTTCTAAGCTGCAATGTATTTTCAAGTTCGGACCACCAAGATGGAATGATTTCCTTTTAATGGCTTTGAAACTCCTTAGAAGTTGTTCTGTATCTGCCTCACTTTCGTTCATGTCCTTCACATTTTTTGTTAATGGACATTCAGTAGAGATTTCCATGTCAAGATTTTCTGGGAAGTGATTTGAAGGATTATCACTCTTAACTGCTTGATCCACCACAGCTGCTTCAGTTGAACTTGGTACCACTGGGACCGAACAAGCAGCACTGGCTTCAAGCAGAGTTCCAGCATTTGGCACCTCAGCAGTGAACTCTTTAACATCTTCTTTTGGTGTCAGATAAGATGTTCCCTCACCAGATTCCATGTCTTCAATTCCTTCTAATTCTTGATGATAAACACATCCATTTCTCTTGAGCACCTTATCTGTGTCTCCATTCTCAGGTGATGCAGTGTTATCCAACACTCCACCTTTAATTCCCTCCCACTGCTTTGCAGCATTGCTGCTTTTTTCACCCACAGTGGTTTTCAACTTGGCGTTCTTGTGACCTTTTTGAATATCTTCAACAAAGTGTTGAAGACTTCTCCTTCTCCTGGTGCTCTTCCTAACAGGGGTTTCTTGGTCCCCGCTGCTAGGATAGTTCTCAATTTGAACTTGAACTTCTGATCTGAGCCTGGTCTTTGGACTGGTTTCTCCATCTTGAACTTCAACCAGAACAAGAGGCTTGGGCACTTTAGCAGGCTTCCCTTTCTTTGGCTTTTTGGTGTTTTTACCTTTCCTCTTGTCAGTTTTATTTTGCTCAGTACTTTTTGAATTTGCCTCAGATTGCTCCCGCAAATCACTGTCAACCTGCTGCAGAGCATTGCACAGCCTTCTCTTTGATTTTTTTGGATGCTGCTGTTCAATGTTAGACCCACAAGGGGAAACCTCATCTCTGCCTTTATTTTTGTCATTTCCTGGCAGGCTGTCCAACTTTTCCAGATACTTGTCTACATTACTTTCCTCCATGACTTCCATCTCTTCTGCTTCTTTAAAAATATCTCTGCTGGAGTCATTTACTTTTGTCAATGGCTGCTCTTCCTCCGAGTTGCTCTCATTCGTATCCTCTGTGCCTGTTTCATGTTTCCTAGTTGTTGGAATGGTGGAGTTCCTGTTCCCTCTTCTGTCGCGTTTATAGACAGCACCAAACACTTGCTCTTCTAGGGCTTTGGCACGATCCTCTCTCTTGGGATTCATGTCACTAATATGTTGTTTGATATCTATTGTTGAGATGGAAGAACAGCTGTCTGAGTCATTAGCGTCTTCATCTGGTTTTTCTAACTCAAGACTTCCTTCAGCTGGAACTTTCATGAGCCACTCAGCAACTTTTTCTAGACTTTTCTTCTGTTTCTTATCAAGAATCTCGTCAGCCTCCAAATCCTTGTTCTGTTTCTTCTGCGATGACTTTCTCAAATTTTTATGTTTAGTCTCCTGTAGAATTGCAGATGAAAGAAGGGAGGCATCATTCTTATCAGATGTTGGTGGGACATCACCAAGGCCACTGTCCAGGCGTTCATTTTCTATCGTCAGAGGTGTTGACCCTTCAAGTCCCATGAGTCTTGCAAATCCATTTTGGGCTTGGGGGGAAGAGGAATAAATGATAGATAATGACCCATTGTCAAAATATGACAAAAACGGAGTTGTTTATTTTTTATCAAAAGAAAATAACTAACTAAAACTAATGTTATAATTGATTTGAGGTAATATGTCAAAAAAAAACACCTAAAGATTCTACCTGCAATAGTTGAAGAGGGCGACCTGGGAAGATCATTGTGGTTTGGATTTTCCATATTGTCAAAGTCAGTAACAGCGGCATCTCCAGATGACATATTATGAGGATGTTCAGTAGTCTCATTGTCTGTCCCACTGGGTAGAAGAAAATACCCAATTACATTACAATTGAATTAAGTAATATTTTAAAATTAATGGTACTAATTTCTTACTCAGATTTTCTTTCGAGTGTCATTCCAGAGAAGTCTGAAAACATAAAAGTGCTTTTGTTAGCTGATGCAATTAAGATCAATTCCAGAGTGTTATTTAAGAAGTATGCAATTCAGTCTTACAGCTTGTTCCAGTGTCATGCTCATATGCTTGGATTATATTCTGCAATCCTGCAACAAGACGCTGAAATCCTGGGCTTTCCTGCAGGCTCCTGTATACGTCAAAACACACCCACGCACCCACCCATGCTCACATATCAATATATAGTTTCAGGTAATAATCTTATAATAAAAAGATTATTATATAATAAAAACAATGCCCTTTCAATGTTATACAGTCATCTTAATATTGTTGCCCAACCTTTTAGTTATCTTGGATTTACACACTGGACAGCTGGCTCTATTTTGCTTAGAGTTGTCCAAAAGTTTCATTATACAAAATCTGGTGGAACATACAAGAAATATATTATTCATAAATACATGGAAAAAGAAATAAATGAGCAGATTTAGAGTTTAATTAACAAAATAACTAACTAACTAATAAATTATCTGCATAAAGACAGTATAGCAGATGTTCCTTACTTGCAAAACTGATGGCCGCACTTAGTCGTCAGCGGTGCTGTCATTAAATCCAAGCTACAGGTGAAAGAAACTATAATGTAAGTTCAGAGCTCGACACTTCTTCCAAATGGCAATCTTCATCTTACAACAATACTCTAAAACATGGAAAAGATCATGCAGATATTTCTATTTAATAAATCAACTTATTCTCAGCAACACTCACCATATGGGGCACTGC
This sequence comes from Remorina albescens, assembly GCA_034769265.1. NCBI lineage: Eukaryota > Metazoa > Chordata > Actinopteri > Carangiformes > Echeneidae > Remorina > Remorina albescens. The sequence goes on from CM068480.1 coordinate 7,681,578, forward strand.
AGAGTCTCCCAAAGGACTGATATCCCCTTTTTCACATCTGTGGCCTTTGCGGTTTTCATGATGATTTTTTTTTTTTAAACTACAAATAAAAAAATCTGAGCACACAAAGCCACTAAAAAGAATACATTGCTTGCAAAGTTTACAACCAATTTGGATAAAACAATACAGTTCACATGTCACTGGTATTATTGACTTATGAAGCTATTTAACCATTAATTTTATTCAATGATGAGAAATTTACCAACATTTTTATCTTGTTTAGTTTAGCTTATCTTGTTGCAATATTGTGTGTTCTGTATTGTGGTGTGCTATTTTTGACCAGAACAACATATTCACTTTGGCACATTTCTCCCAAACATTCATATGAAATTCGCTTGAAAATGGAAAATTGTGTGATCAGCATTAAATGCATATCTGGGTTTACAAATGGCCCATAAATCAAACATGATCCCTGCCAGTGTTTCATTAATCACTGTGTGAATCTCATTATCCCCACTATCTTACAGGTTATTCTTACAAATCCGAACATACAGTGACATAACATAAATACTATTTACATTAATATACATTGTATAAATAGTTATATTATTACTTACTGATCGGCCACAGTGGTCCTATTGTCGACTGAGTGGTGACCCGCTTTGTCCAACCTGCCCTGTCAGTGTGACAAGCCGGTCCACGCCACTAAACTTTAAGAAAAAAAAATCACATAACTGTGTGAACTTTGGTCATGTCACATATTCCGTGCACACAGCTAATGTAATCCACCTATGATGAGCTATCTAACCAGGAAGAAATTGGGGAAGTACAGTATTTAGGATGGTTTGCTACACACATGCATGATGGAGTGTTATAAAAAAAAAAAAAACCCACTGTATCTTATGCTCATCAGGCTCAATAGAAACAAACACTTAGCAATTGAAACGAGTTTCTCTGATGTTAATACATTATCTCTAAAGTTTATCAGACACCATATCAATGCAAAGATGCAAAAGGGGTTTTGTAAGTGCCTTTGTTTGACTTTGAAACGTTAGGAGCAAAAAAGTAAACATAATGTGACATTTAAAAACGCAGTGTGAGGCGCTAGGTGGAATAAAGTGACATTGGCCGAAGCTAAACATCTGCTGCCATGATTTGTTTTTGTAAAACAACTAGTTAGTTAGCAAAGCTTGTTTTCCTCTGACAGCGGACGCACGACAGCAAACGAACAGAAACGTGGATAAAAATAAAGAGACGAGAGCTTTAGAAATGACCCTGGTAGGTTGTGACGGTGAAAAGTTTGCATCATTACCTTATTTTTTCGCAGTCTGGAGCTACTAACTCAGGTTTTATCTGCTTCGTTTTCCCGCAACTACCATCTTCTTCTACGGTGTAAAAACAGCGTTCAGACGGAAGATGCTGTAGCGCCGCCTACTGCTCCTTTCAACAAAACTGTCTTATTATTGTATCTGGTCTTTAGGTTTAAGGTTAAATGTAAAATAAGTTTATTATTTTACGTTATATGCGATAGTTTTGTGTTGTTTTCTCTGTCTATGACATATATTTCACACTAATCTCATTATGACTATTCTTGTGGTATACTCTGTCGCTTAAACTTTTTGTAATTGCACAACATTTATTTTAGTGCACTGAATACATTAAACGTCTCAACCAAATGCTGTCAGTAATGTAATGATCTACATTTGAAGACATGTATCAAAATATATTGTCCTGTCTAAAGGCTATGGGGGCAACATTTTAGGAACACATTGGAAAATAATTGATGTGGTAAATTGGCGTTAAATATGAGATATTTCCTCTATAATAATAATAATAATAATAATATTTCTGAACTTAAACAAGCTTGGTTCTTCCCATGTGACTTAATTAAACACTGACGTCGAACGTAAACGTAAACAACAATACGGAAGTGGAGCGAGAGGAATGCCTGATGTGCAAAATGCGACTGTCGCGTTAACTATATTGGAAGTGCTTTCTTATTTTCGACCTGCACAAATCAGGATTGTAATGAAATACCCTTTTTTTATTTCACTCAGTGAGAGTAAGTCTATCTTATGCTAATACACCGTGATTGTTTGTTAAGCGCAAGCTAACAGCAAAGCTAACCCTTGATAACCAGCTAACTAGCCATCAAGCTACTAGGTTGAACAAAACATTTGGCAAAATGCTGTCAGGCTTAACATTGTGGTTTTATATCTTCAATTTGTTCCTATAGTTAGCGATGGAGGGTTCCAAGTCGTCGAGCACAACCATGCAGGTCAGCTTTGTGTGTCAGCGGTGCTGTCAGCCCCTGAAACTGGACACGTCCTTTAATGTGCTCGATCGAGTCACCATCCAGGAGCTTATTGGTATGTGTGTAGTTCGGTATCAACCATCAGAGGTGTAAAATTTACTTTAATATGCTCAAACTGCTTAATTTTTCTTATTAATCGTTCCTTCTCCTCAGCTCCGTTGGTTACAGTGACCCCGAGCAAACAGGCTGACAGCAGTGAGGGGGAGACAGCACCAGAGGTAAACACAGAAAAAACATACAGTACAAGTCAAGGTTTTTGGCATTTAAGTTGGGTTAGATCTGAGCTGAGCTGCACCTGTTGCTCTCATATGCATGCAGTTTTTATGGTACTTGGCAGTTTGGTTGTTGGAGAACTTTTCTTCTGTGAATTTTGGTTGTCTCTGTGTTTTGTGCTTCTTCATATAACCCCAAACTGACAGACACAGTAATGCTGAGATCAGAGCTTTGTGGTGGATCAACCATCCGTTGCAGGACTCCTTATTGTTGATGAAATCAGTTTTTTATGGCTGGCTGTATATTTGGGGTTGTTTGCCCTGCTGCTGAATGAATTTGGCACTGATCAGACACCTCCTGGATTCCCCAGAAAGGAGGAACACAATAGCTGAAAACTAAAACTTGACAGTATTATTAGACTTAACCACTGTTATTTATTTAAAGCTAAAGGTTAAATTGCACTGACATCCATTTATTTTCAATAAAGCAATCTGAAAGACTTTTAGAAGACTTTACACTAAATAATTTTTTTCTAATTTAGTGTGTACATATTTGTCAATATATTTGAGTCTCACAATTACTCTTCCCTTCTAGGAAACATTTGCAGAAAGCAAGCAAGATGGAGTATCAAGAAAATATATCCCTCCTGCTCGGTGAGAACCCAAATGTGGCTGGAATGTGGGACACCCTCTACATTTTAACTTAACTGCTGAATCTTGCTCTACAGGATGATGTCCACAGAGAGCGCCAACAGCTTCACACTTATTGGAGAAGCATCTGATGGAGGCACGATGGAAAATCTTAGTCGTAGGCTGAAGGTAATGTTAGATTCAATGATCTCCATGTTTACTATGATCATTTTAATGTGATAAACCGGCTCATTTGGGTCTGAGAGTTACTAATACCTTATACTTGTAATTTATGCCTAAACTTAAAAAGTGACTATTTTGTGTCGGATATTTCACTCAGGTGACCAGTGACCTGTTTGACATCATGTCAGGCCAGACAGATGTGGATCATCCACTGTGTGAAGAATGTACTGACACTTTGTTGGACCACCTGGACACACAGCTCAACATTACAGAGAACGAATGCCAGAATTACAAGTTAGTTGTGCACAATCAGTCACAGTTTTCTGTCAAAATGATTTTTGGGTGTTTATAATATTTGTGTACACGGTATGTGACAAATTTTCAGGCAGTGCCTGGAGCTGCTGTCACACTTGCAGGTAGAGGAAGAGGAGACCCTGCTAGCAGAGCTGCAGCAGCTGAAGGAGGAGGAGGAGGCCCTGGTCCAGGAACTGGAGGCTGTGGAGGAGCAGAGGGCGGCTGTGGCCCAGGATCTGGCCCAGAGCAGGATCCACTCTCAGCAGCTTGACACAGAGGAGCTACAGTGAGTGGCAGAGCAGTAGAAGGATGAAGATGGAATACTGTAGATGATACAGCCCCTAAAAGCTGTTACTTTTTATGCTGTTTTGTGTTAAAAGGTACCAAAAGGAGTACAGTGAGTTTAAACGGCAGCAGCTGGAGTTGGATGATGAGCTGAAGAGTGTCGACAACCAGATGCGTTACTGCCAGATTCAGCTAGATCGGCTGAAAAAGACCAACGTCTTCAATGCCACATTTCACATCTGGTAAAAAAAAAAACAAAAAACAACACACACATTACTGCTGGGTATGCTAAGACAAAATAATACATTTTTACTTTACACTAATCAAATGTGACTCAGCATAGGCCACAGGACAAAAAAAAAATGCTGATTGATAATCAAGAGTGTTTGGACCATCTCTTGTCCAGGCACAGTGGTCAGTTTGGTACCATCAACAATTTCCGCCTGGGACGACTCCCCAGTGTCCCTGTGGAGTGGAATGAAATTAATGCAGCCTGGGGGCAGACCGTGCTGCTGCTTCATGCTCTGGCCAACAAAATGGGGCTGCGCTTCCAGAGGTAAACACGCAAACACATTTCAATTTGCCTTGTTATTTATGTTTTGTTATTATGTAGCATAAAGTTAAGTTCCATCATCTCTCTTCAGGTATCACCTTGTCCCATATGGAAACCACTCTTATTTAGAGTCACTGACAGACAAGTCCAAAGTAAGACACCGTTTTCTCAATCTCAGCTGGCTGGTCATCATTTAATTTATTATTTATACAGTCTCCAATCCTGTCAATCCCTGTCTCTGTCTTGTTCGTCCAGGAGCTCCCTCTCTATTGCTCAGGTGGCCTCAGGTTCTTCTGGGACAATAAATTCGACCATGCCATGGTGGCCTTCCTGGACTGTGTCCAGCAGTTCAAAGAGGAGGTGGAAAAGGGAGAGACAGGATTCTGCCTTCCCTACAGGTCAGACAGCTGTAGATCAATGCAATGTTGACATATTCCCCTTTTTCCTTTTGTTCATTAACAAGAACACCTTTAAGATGAAACTGTAAATATTAAAAAATTTTAGTGCAAATTATAATACGTTTATAGCAACTTATTCTGAAGGGGCTGAACATTTGTCTGCTTTCATTGTATTAATGAGGCCAACAATCAGCAGTTGGGAAACCCGTGGCTCTATAACCATCTGAATTGTTAAAGCATGGCCTCCAGGACATTAACCAATACACTTAACTTGTCTAACTGTCCTTGTTAAGCTGACAGTGCATCTCACTACTGTTGTAAAATTCATTTCATTAGTCCATACTGGTGGATCTTTAGTGGTACTAATGGCTGAACCAAGGTGAAATATCAGAGCATTAAACACTATTTTAAACAAAAAAAGAAGAAACTGTTGACCAACCTTCATGATCAGTCCAATGACAGAAGTTACATTTGCAGTTATATTTAACCATTTGCTTTTGTATATTGTACATATGTGCTTTTTTAGTTCTTTTGAATGATAGGATGAGTTGTGCAATTAATTTAGATCTAGATCTTAGATTACTATTATTATAACTAGTTACTGAAATCTATAATTCTAAATCCCAAGATTATTTGTAGTGTCCAAAATCTGTGTAATGATAGAAATTATATCCTTAACTACAACTTTTAGAATTGTTAGGCATTTGTACAAAGTTCCCCTCAATCCATTTAATGTCAGATGATACCTGTGCATCTATCATCCATTATGACATGATTACAACTGATGGTTTATTCCAGGATGGATGTGGAAAAGGGAAAGATCGAGGACACAGGTGGCAGCGGTGGCTCCTACTCCATCAAAACCCAGTTTAACTCTGAGGAGCAGTGGACCAAGGCACTCAAGTTTATGCTCACCAACCTGAAATGGGGACTAGCATGGGTCACCTCACAGTTCTACAACAGATAAACCTGCTGGACACATGCCTTGGCTTAAGGAGTTTCGTGTGATGATTTCTGAATTTCACTTAGATATTTGGCCGAAGGAAAGGAAATGGTTATGTCACCACCATTTTGTTCATCTTTTTGAGACTGAGTGCAAAAAAACAAAGTAATTTCTAAAGCTTCCATGCAGAATGTGTTTGTGCATGTTACAGAGAAATCATGTAAATCTTCACACAATTTTACACTTCCTCAGATTAGAATGTACTTCAAAAGAAATCTTCCCTTAATTCAGTTAAGGCCTCCTGTGTTGCACATCTTTAAAATTACTTTGTAATTTTTTGTCAGTGTCTCAATTATGTTGAAAGAGTATGAGGTGATGCCTCTGGTCAAGGAAGGATGTTTAGATGAACACTATAAAGCACTGCAAAAGTAAGTCAGTATTTCTTTAACCTCTAATAGGGTTACCACGCTTCCAGTTACATACACTTCGCAGGCTGTAATCAGAGGTGCACTGGTAAAACTTCCGTTCGTACTCCACATCAGTCCATGAATCTGTTTTAGATATGATACTTTTAATGGTGGGCCTTTAGTTAATAAACATTTTATGATGTGGAAAAAAACCTGAAATATCTGGGGTGGATTTTTTTTCTCAGTCTCAATGTAATCGACATGTCTGTAATTGCAACACTGAACCACATTCATGTAACAGCGTCAAAGATTCAGAATATACCCATATAATCCACCCAGTGAGTCCAAAATCAAGGAACAATCCGGAATTAATCAAATGTTTTTTAATGGTTTCATAATTATTTCTGTTGAATCTTACCTCTCATCACAACACTCACTCAGTCACCCCCCCCTTTGGGCTTAACAGAAACATAAGGGGTACATTTCATGGAAAAATATGGACTTAAAATAATAAGCTGACTTCCAGTTATCAAGTAAACTACTTAAAATAGGTCAAAACCAGCTACTCTTTCCAGAATCAGCCCTCTTCTGTATTAAGTTATTTAAGATCCTCTAACGGTGCCACATCATCAAGGCAGGCCTTAAACTTTGGTCATCAGTCATTCCTCATCACTTGCAAGAGCCCTTCTTAAAAAGTCTTAGGTTCAAACCTGTAAGGTTTGAAATTGACCTCTAGTTCTGAAAAATTGTTCTGATGAAGTTCATATAATGCATTTCAAGGAAAATGGGATGACATTTCATTAATACGTCTTCTAAACTGTCCAGAGTGCAGGCAGGTGACCTTCCACACATGGCATACTTCTCAGCCTGTCAGTTGTGCAAATTTTGGGGTGCTTTTACTATTTACCACATAAAAAAAGCCCCTTGAAGTGAGCCAAAGTGTTGGTGTTAGTGCATGCAAATGGGCAATATCTTTGGGTTCTGAGCCCACAGTCAGAGACTGGCCATTAAATTTTACCACTTGGACGATGGTGGTGGGCACATTTACTACTACATCACCATGTCATCAATTTGGTTCCACTCACACTTTTAGGATCCCTCCTTGTCATCATGCTCTCTGCTTTCTCATTAAGGAGAGCAGAGGAAGAGTCTCAAAGGTGTAATGTCTCCATGTGGTTTGTCATTACAGAGGTTTTATTTCAGTTTTTTTTCAGCTTGCTTCAGTCGGACGCACTGCTGCTGAAGCAACTGGAGGTGGAGGGAAGAGGAGGTGCCACGGGGGTGCTGCTGCCAAGGGCTTTTCGAATGTGGGGCATTAGGAAGGGGTCACTGGCCAACTGCAGCACATCCACACGGTCCTCCTTATGATAAGCCAGGCAACGTCGAATGAAAGCCTATGTGGGTAGAGAGGAGAAAAAACTGATTAATTGTTTCCAAATCTACTTACACATTTTCTTCCTTCGACTTCTTCATCCACGGCCAATTTTTTCCACACCTGTTAGATGATAAATTTCACTCCATTTTTATGTCCTGCTCATTAAAAACAATGATAGTTCCTTCTTGAAGCTTTCAGACATAAAAATAACAAAAATTACCCACTGTCCCAAATCAAATCAGGCAGCAATGTAAAACATCCCTCTGATTTAGGAAACAGTGAGTTCAGATATTTAAGAAAAATGGGTACCACACCTTTGCTTCTGTTGTGACCACAGGTTTGGGGGGAAACTGCACCTCAGTTGCTTTTAGTATGGTGTTTTCTTGGAGGATATCCTGTTGGGACTGGTTATGACCAAATGGCTAGAAAAAGACCAACAGGAGATGATTAACACAAATTTTATTTTCATCTCAATTAACCCCACCCCAGAAAAAAACAAACAAACCAAAAAAAAAAAAAAAAACGTCCAAGAGGATCCATGTCACAGAAGAAAAATTTGTGGTTACCTTTCGTCCATATAAGCTCTGGTAAAAGATGACCCCTACTGACCAAACATCCACCTTGTTAGATATTTTTGGAGGTTCCTTCCCAACCACAAAGCATTCAGGAGGCAGGTACCTGTAAGTCACACAATCACAACTTGAACTGAACTAGGGTTTCCTCTGTATTTTCTGTAAATACTGCAGCCCTTTGCACAGATTTCTGAATGATGAGGGGGATGTGAATTAGCAACATTTCACTCCCTGTGCCTTTTTTACCCACTTGGCAAGTTACATTCATTGCCTGGTTACAAGTGCAGTTAAATTTGTGTCTATGTACCAGTAGGTCCCTGCTCCTTGTGAGGTCAGTTCCATGCCATCTGCAGAGTTGTAGCTGTCATCATCCATTATCTTGGACAGGCCAAAATCAGTGATCTTGATCTCTCCACAAGCTGTGCCATTAACCAGCAGGATGTTTCCTACACAGAAACCATTAAGCACTCAATTAAAACGAGTATTATTCATATACAAAAGTTTAATTGATTAAGTTCTAATCTATATCACAGCTTTGTGGTGTTTCTTGGCAGTTCACTACAGGAAACAATTACATTTTCAGTGAAATGCTACTGAAAGCATTTGTCTTTTTTTTATTGTTCTCTCAAGGATAAAGACTGCACATTGACAAAGCAAAACGTGAATGTACCAGGCTTGAGGTCGTAGTGAATGATGGGTGGCCGAATCTGGTTGAGGTACTTGAGGGCGTTTACAATCTGCATGACAATAGAGCGGCCCTCCTTCTCTGTCATCAGTTTATTCTGCTTCAAGTAGAAGTCCAGATCATTGCCTTCACAGTACTCCAGCACTGTGCAGAACCTGTGAGAGATAACACAACAGAGAGCTCATTTGGTAAATTGTCAATATAGATTTCCCGCTTAGTCTGTTGGTCAGATTGTATACCCGCACAATATACAATCTGAAGTGCTGAATGATTTCATATGTGTACAAGGTTACTAGATTATTATTAGCAAACAAAGTAATCTATGCAGAATGATTCACTTACGAGTCTGTGTCAAGTGAGAAATAGTCATAGAGTTTGACTATTCTGGGATGGTCAAGTTCTTTGTGGATTCTGTACTCCCTGCAGGCGTGTCTGAAAAAATAAATGAATTCATGATTCAGGGTTAATGTTCATTAACTTTTTCAATCAAAGTGTAAAATGTTTGTTACTGATCAAAACATTTCCACTGCTCTGCACTAAAAGAACGGAGGGCAGTGAACAGCAGTTCAAACTCACTTGTGATAGTTTTCTTTTTTCTCTTCCCTCCAGTTCTTGTTAAGTTGATGGATTTTAATGGCCACATATCTTTGCTCTGTCAAATCAAAAGCCTGGAAAAGGAACATTAGACATCAACACAAGTAAGTTTGAGAATAACTCTCAACGGTGTACAATAACTGTTTACAGAGATGTTCCAAGTGTCACTACAAAACAAAGCATTTTCACAATAAAGTATTTAAAAAAGGTACAATGAAAACCAGTGCTCATAAATAATATAAACGGTACATGCCTACCTTGAATACTTCACTAAAGCCTCCTCTTCCAAGCAAATGTAACAGCAGATATCTGTCATTCAGTGTGGGGTGGTCTTTAAATCTAGTTGAGACATTGTGCTTCAGTTAATTTGTTAAAATTTCTTAAGCAGTGCAATTTAGTTAAGTTCACTACAGTATATGTAAAGCAGGTTAAACAGAGATGATGCATACTGTGAATTGTCCTCATTATGGATTCTCTTCAGCTCCCGGATGTGAAGGTTTCTTACTCTCTCCAAATGCTCCAGCTCTGCCTGGATCTCTGCTTCTTCCTGTGACCAAATGCAATTCTTTAATCAACCTCAGCTTATGATTGTCAGGCCACAAAAACAAATCCCAGTAGAAGAAAAAGCTTGAATAAGGTTTGGACTGTTACCTTTTTCAGATGACCAATTCGAAGTTTGAAAATCTCTTCTTGCTCATGATATTCTGCCAGTGACAAACTATGTGGGATAAAGTAGCAAAAAGGCAGTTGTGACTTTCTGTTTTCTGGGACAACCCAGAAAACTGCCCCATAAAACCAGAATACTGCCTCCTTGACCAGTAGGCAATGCCATTTTTCAGCTACTCCACAACAATCAATTCCTGCTTCATCATGAGTCTAGGGCTCGTCCATGTTAAACATCTCTATAGTGAGTAGGCAGTTGTTTGTGATCTTACGTTTCATTCTCCTGGCCATTGCTTCTGCTCTTTCGTTTATTCTGTTCCAGGCTGGGTGGAGGTGTCTGGGCCATGGAGGGAGGTTTCCTCTTCCCCAGCAGCTTCCTTTGCCTCTCAATATCCTCACGCTGCGAGTTGATCCTCTCTTGCTGTCTAGAAGGGATAAGAACAATTTAGTGTGAGCACTCATATGCAAAAAAGACAAAATGGAAGTGTTTGCTTTTAATTTCTTGCTTACTTGATGAGGTTCTGGAAGGCATATCCATCTGTCCATTGCTCGGTGAAGGAGGCTCCATGTCGTACAGTGGTGAAGTGACCCAGACGCAGACGGTCCTGCATGCTCTTGTCCCTGCAAGCCAGCTTCTCCTGCTTTGACTTCAGAAAAAAATGAATGCATAAAAATTTTTCAGTTTCACAATAAACAGTTATGAAACAAGAATAAGTCAAGTGCTCAGATGTAAAGAATGTAATTAGGAGACGACACTTTCATAACATTTCATAGCTGAGGTAAGACATGCTTTTTCTCTAAAGCATACATTATGTACATGTCTAAATGCAAATGTACACTCACCTTCTCAATTAACAGCTTTTTGCTCATAGTCACACACTTATTAAGACGCTCCTTATAGCGCTCCAGCATCTTCTGTTGTTCATCTATTTGCCGCCTCAAGTCACAGTTAACCTGCAAAAACATGTGCCATCACACTGACATCTAGTTCATATTACAACGAGGATTCAAAGCCTTATTGCATTTACACAGACAAGAAGCAACACCTATCAGTGTGCCAGTTTGGTTTGCTGACATTTCCTCTAAATGTCATTGAAGCTACAATGGCATTTGAAAGTTAACAAGTACATTATTCATGATAAGCTGCAACCAGACTGTTGCAGGTTAATTGGTGGGGTTGTTATGACAAGTGGCAACATATTTGTCAAAACTGTCAAATGATTATTCATGACATTTATGACTAAGTATTTTGTATGAATTTATAATTAGACAGACCATATATCTGACACTAACTATTGAGAGTGAACTATTATTTTTTCCTTGTTGTTGTCAGTGCTACAAATACTCAGTGTCCTCCAAACTAAGTTCAACTTGTCAGACTTAAATATATTTTCTCATCTTACCCTCAGCAGGTCGTCTATCCTCCCCTCTTTCTGCTCCAGGTCTGAGTTTTTGTCCTTCTCCAGTGCTGCCAGTTTTAGAAGCGTGAGTTCTGACTGACAAAGACAAAAACAAGTCATAAGTAAACATCTTGTTCCTCTGAAAATTATGCAAAGTTGTAGCAAAACACACAGTTTAATCTGATCAAATTCAGACGATGGTGTGATATTAGGCGTGTAGTAAAATATTGACCTTTAATCAGGCTAATTAAAGTAATTTGTAAGGAGAGTTGGATGCATGTTCAATGTAGAGTGCCGGATAAAATGCGGCAGAGTGCATAGTTTGACCTTTTGTAGCGTCCACATCTTGTCCAACTACTGTCATTTATTAAATGGCAGAGCAAGGTGTGAAGTTAGGAAGATACAGTTTATAAAACAAAATGCTCATTGCAAACCAGGGTGCTTCGGTTATGTGGCCTGAAAATAAAGTGAAGGTAAAATCAGGAAAGTTACCTGGATGGCTTTGTGTGAGCAGGAGTGTGTGGGGGCTATCTTAACAGAGCTGCAAGATGAAGAGTCTGTGTGGGCTGAGCCTGTGGACGACGGACTACCATGCTGAAACTATATTCCAGAGAGAGAGAAAGAGAGAAAGTTAAAGAAAATACTGAGTAAAATGATAGAGAGCATAAGGAGATTATAAAGGAAGGGGAACAATAAAAAAGGAATAACTATTGTTAAGTGGGAGAAAATTAAGCTGTTGAGGAACACACATTTGCAGCGGTTATTGTCACAGACATTTTTCAATATCTAATGTTGATAAAACAAACTGCATACAATAGTTAATATTTCTAGTAACCCTGCAGGATGACAACAAGATATATGACACTGCCTTATGGGACCAGAGTAATCAGAAAAGGGCAGATAATTAATAATTAATAATTATAGCGTTCTCAAATCATTGCCAGCAGGTCAGCAAGAACAACCTTTTAGAAATAGAATTGCTTTTACAGTTTTCCCTATAAAGGCCTTTGATAAATCACACTGAAATCTGCTGCTCTCCATGACAATTCTGGAAAAATACTGTACATACAAAAGATCAAGCTCTTAACAGACACACCTCAAAATAGCATCTTACTTTCATTTCTCAGGAAAAATGTGTGACATCACTATGTTGGTCCTCATTCAGGAACTCAGAATATTGGCTTGCCTTGCAATCAAAGGTGATGGCTATGAAATTAATGCAGTACATTGACGCAATCAGTATTTTGCGGTCCAAAAAGCACCCTGATTTACCAATTTAGCCAGGACCAGCTCCTTGCATTGCTTTTTATTTTAACATTTATATTAATGTGCTGCTGTTTTTGGTTTTGGTGTAAAGAAATTATTATTATGTTTGGGGCTACAATTTGAACAAGACAGTGAGTTCTGAAAGCCACACATTTCAATTTATCTAACAGTGGATTCTGATATAATCCTGAAATCAAAGGTACTGATCAACAACATTTGTGCTCTGGGAGGATAAGTCACTTATTACAGTACATAGTTAAAAATGTTTAGTTGGTAGTGAACGAAATGAATGAATGAAAATGATTGGTGACAAGATTTTTATTATTCTATAGAAGCTTAACCCTTTCAGCAATATAATGTTTTAGCAACCACCAGAGACTTAACAGTGCACACTCAGTTGCTTTGACTATATAAAACTTACCAACTTTGTCTACTTTACGCTTTAGTCAAAGTACAAAGCGCTTAACTTTACTAAAATTAACCAAATCTTAAAAACTAACAATGAAAATTACCATTTTCAAATTTCTACTGCCCAAACAAGCCCAACACCTCTCTGCTAGCGGCATTTAAAATTTGATTAAAAAACAAAGCTAAATTGTATTGCTAAATACCAAAGCAACCCTGTCCAATTAATAGAATATCGATGCTTAGAGAAAATAGACAAAGACCTAGATAACCATCAGACGAATTTGACAATGGCTACAGATTAAACCTGTTCAACCAACAGTAAACAAAGGGCTGAAGGAGGAGAGATATGGAGATGGAGGCTGGTGCTCACCAAAGGATTAGACAGTGAGTGCTGTGGAGAGGAGCGCACCAGCATGGGGATGCCCCGGGCAGGACTGGTACCAGAGCCACTGCTACCAGCAAACTGGCCACAGGGCAGTTAACAGAGGGTGGAAACAAGACAGAAAGAAGACAGAGTTGTTATTTAGGAAGAGTTTAATGAGGGACCATATCAGCACAGTGGGAATGTGAAGGTGAGACATTGTGCTAAAGCTAAAGACCGTGAGTCAGTGACTAGAATGAAAAATGTATTCAAAAGGGTTATTCCAATTTAGTTTGTACTCACCTCAAAATAATCACTTATTTTGTATCCTCTTCCCTTTCCTAAGGAACATTAGACAGGTACACAAAGTAAGAAAATGTGATAATTTGCTTTGAAACTATATTTGCAAGCACAAACATTTAGTAGAGCACAAGAATAGCAAACCACAAAGCATCATTTAATAGGATTCTCAGAATGAATGAATCCAAATTTGTAACCATGAAACTGAAACAGGTCAGACTTACCCTGGCTATTGCTGTCATAGATGTCTCCTTTTCTCTTCCTGCTTCTCTGGTCATTGGCCTTCTTCTCTGGTGTCTGACATGAGCAAAAAAGCAACCCAGCTTAGATTTTAATTTTCCTCCATACATTTTTTTCCATTAAGCACATTAAGATAACAGCAGAGACATTTAATTGACAAAACGAATCCCTGTGCCTTCATATTGTATAAGTATTTAATAAGATTAAGGGCAGTGAACTATAAAAGTCATGCCAAGTTAACTTCTGATCATTATAAAGAGGCATGGTGGCTTATTGCTCTCAACTCAATCATGATTCTTTCTCCTTGCATGTTTGTCTCCAGCATGAACTGTTCTGGCGTATTTATGGGGGAAGTGAACATATGGTCAAACACCTGAATATGCACAAACAGAATTTTGATTTATTCTTTACTGCAAACTACCTCCAGTTCCTTGTCACTCAGTGATCCTGCACTGCATAAAGACTGGTTGGATGATTCACTGTTGGCTGAGCTCTGAAGAACAGAACAGAGACAAAAGACCTGATTGATTAGATGTGTTAGTTTTAAGTACAGCAGAAAATTAGACATGTAAAATACTTTCTAGGAAAAAAAAAAGAAAAAGAAAAGTCAATATTCTGTGATTTGTTATGAAATGTGGCATCCTAGTGACGATGCAGATTTTCAAATATATAAAAAATATTATATATAGTACAAACTGGACTAATTGGTATTGATCCATATATATTTCATGTTTATAGCAATTTAATAGAACACTGGGATATAATATACATCCCCTTGTTGATCTTCAAATTTTCACTTTACATCCACTTGGTAAATTCAGCTGATGTCATGCATTCATGACCAGCTGCACAACATGATGAGACGAAGAAGAAACAGTAGGCTAATGCTTTTAAGGCCTATCAGCTTTCTGTTGCTCAAGGTCATACATGCAGCCAAGAAGTATTCAAATATTTTTTTCTTAAGATGTACACTAAATATAGTCATAGCAAAGTCAACCTTTCCTGAAGTCAACTTGCTCACAGCCTTAAATCATTAGCATTCTAAAACCAAAGCAAGCAGGCCTCACAATTCATTTCAGAGCACAGTACAGGCCGGAGCATGAATGATAGTGATTGCTTTCTCAGGGGTTGCCATTTTCTGAAATGCACACCCACACACAGTAATAAGCAGTTCAACTGCAGGGTTGCAGTACAACACACAGCCTCTGCTCTAAGCTTCAGCTGTGGTGCCATTTCAGTGTCACTAGTCTCCACTCAAACAAAGAGCTGCTGGCCAGCTCCCATGTCAGCTAAAACAGAGCTTGTCTTGTTTTAGCTTTAGCTCAGGAAGACAGGATCACTCTGCTGAGAGGAAACTCCACAACACAACATCAGTAAATACTGGAAAGTGAGATGTCAAAGCCACTTTAAATTGAAACGAACAAGCGTTCATGTTTACATTTCATAAACAATTGTGGAGCTGTGGGATGTTCGTCTACTAAACAAAAAAACAAACAAACAATACAAAAAAAACATGTAACATTGGCACAACTGATCAATAGACAATGATCATTCTGAACAAGAAAACAACTACCATGCTATTAATACATACTTACTTTGGCCACACCAACTCCAGTAAAGCGAGCCTCAAGCAGTTCCTGTCTGCGTGGGTCCAGGCTTATAGCCTGGCTATGAAGTCCTTCCATCATGCCTAGACAAACACAGTGAATGAAATGTTAACTTATGTCAGCTAGTTTGGTTGGGTTATTACCAAAACAGAGTAGTAGGATACCAATACCACGTATGTAAAACATTTTTCTTGATTGGGGCAAGCAACATAAAAAGGGGTTTATATTCAATCTGAGACACACCATGGATCTTGTAAACTCCTTCACCCCACACCTTTCCAATGTCAGATCGGGATGACTATTTCATACCTTACAGCCTTTTAAAGCAAAATCGATTAAAAGTTAACAGCCAATTTCATTCAGTCAAGGACAACCAACAGGAATAACAAGGACGGATAGACAAACCAGCAGTACAATATTTTGTATTTGGTTATGATTAACAACTTGAATCAGTGCCACAAAATTACTGATCCTAAACCCCCCCCCAAAAAATGGGTATTATATTTTATCAGAATCTGCTACACATTTAAGCCACGTTGATACTTCCCAGTCAAATCCTAATTTCATTAACTGTAGCAGTTATACTCCTCCATTATCAGATGCCAGTCCCCAAATACCAAATGATACCAGCAGTTTCAGGAGAGCCGTTGATTCTAGACAATGCTGGTGAGGGAGGTAACTAATTTCCTACTGTCATTACAATACAAATTCAAGCCTCTAACAGATATTACGCCACAAACACAGACAACTCTCCCCACCACTTAAATGGTTATGACCACAACCATGTTAAATGGCAGGGTCTGCCTTCCTTCTGTCATCAGGACCTCCTACCTCAGAAGGTATCCATTACTTCATGACAGAGTCGTCCAAAGGCACACACGCAACAACTGATGGTGATGACAGCTACTGAGAGGCAAATAATAATCAATCACATATCGATAGGCATCATAGTTTCAGCAAACGAGTTAGTTTTGCTCAACCAGCCCATCAACTTGCCTATCAAAACAACACTGGCCAAGAAACGATACCTAGCTAGAAAGGACATGTAGCCTTGGAACAAAACCATAAGCACAACTTTATCAAAGTTAGCCGATGTTAAACCAAAACGAATTTTTATTTAATTTGTTCAATTTTCATTTTTAATTTTTTGCAACCGGTGGAATAACAGTCACTTCTTTGCGATCAACAGACAAGATGTTGACGAATCCCAAACTTGGCTAATGCTAATTAGCTAGTTAACGTTGGCAAATGCTAAGATGCTAATCGACCTTCGCCACGCTCCGTCGACTTATTATTAATCAGTTAAGGGTAGCTTTGGTGTACTTTAACATCAGCTGAAATATCACCGATTACTAAATAACGACTAAGGTCAAGTGTTAGGTTGCCTAAACCTACCAGCGCTGAGTTATTTAGCGACCAAGCTAGCATTAGCTGATACGTCGGTCTCACCTGGAAACCTTCCGCAGTTATCAGTCTGTCTCGGTCCTAGGAAGGATTTTCTGTGTCCATCCGGTGACAGCAAACGCCTCAACGACTCCCAGTCCCACCCTGTTCAAGTAAAGCTGTTGGAATTGAAATATCCATTTACAATTGTGTCAAATTCAGGGAAGACATTGGTTAGCTTAGCCAATGCTAGCTAAGGAGAGCAGTGTGGCTGGCTGCTACTGGTGTCATCCGGACAGGAGGCCCTGATCCTCGGGGTTTCCTCGTCCGTCTTGGTGCCCCTGCCAGGGGGTTAGACTCGGAGCTGTCAGTGCTCTGAAGCCTCTGGACAAGTGCTGTCACATATCTGCCTCGCTCGGTTTTTCTTTTGTCATTATCGAGCAATGTACACGTTTACACCGGCAGGAGAAGTTCAGCTACCTTGTTAGAGTCCATTATTTAATTGTTAATAAAAAGATAATAACCCCCTCGCAGCGAGGCCGCACAGGGCTCCACGGAGAGCTTTATGGGATGCTTCCCATCCGCCAGTTTAACAGATAATGTTAACTCCTCAGGTCAGGAGCAGGAGACAGACAGCAGAGGCTGGAGCACCAGCAGCCGCCGGGGCCCCGGACCTCCAGAGGCCCCAGAGAGCCGCCGATCCTGACTGCCAGCTGTTTTTGGTAATTTGACACATTTCAAGTGCTTTGTTTTCCCCCACCACTGAAGTTAAAATTTCATATAGGTCTTGCATTATTATTTAATTTAGTCACCCTGTTTGTGGGATCCCAAGATCACGTAATTTTTTTTTCTGACTGGTTTTGCAATTACCTATTTGGATGAATAAAATATCTATAGCTCTACGGATAAAATATAGATACAACTCATTTATCCCTCCAAGATGTGCGGAGGGTTAACCATGTATTTGTATGTTTTAAGCGGATTATTTACCCCTTCATCCTTACTGTGCAGAAGACTGAAACCTGATGAGTTGTGATGATCAGTGCTGAAGATATTAGGATAATAACATTTGTCAGTTATATCTGTCCCTTGTTATACGTAAGTGGCACTATGCTGGGAATTTGTTGAAATCACCAAAATCTGAAAAGAATTGCATACAACAAAACAGCGAAGCATGACTTGAGGCACATAGATCTCAGATCTATCACAAAGCTTTTTCACATGTGTTAAGTTTGCCTTGAGTGTATTTTAAACACAGCACTGATAACAGATTATTTAATGAGTGTGAGTATTCAAACTGCTGCGTATATAATTCCTCTGAGATAGTTTCTTGCAGGTGTTTGATCATGTGCTGAACGCACTTTAGGGCACACAAGGATCTGTGCAGTAAACTCTACTTGCAATTTAAGTCCAGGAGATGGAAGCAGAGCATCGCAGACAAAAAGCAGTGACAGTCCGAGAGAGCTTGTTAGCCACATGTTTAATGTAACAATAAAAAAAAAACAAACAATAATTATCCTTCTAGGTTTTAAACTCATTCATTTATTTATATTACTAATTAATTGCTATTTAACTTGACCCACAACTGTGTGCTCAGTACCCATGAGTAGGCTGATTGTTTAACAGGGTGCAAAATGGACATGAATGAAATGATCAAATGGGTGCTTTAATATAAAGTCCCTGCAGACTCTAAACAATATGTATAATCCAGAAGATCACAGCTCTTGTTTACCTTCAGGTATTTTTTTATGAAATGCTCCTTGTGGTTACTCATCCTCAAAATATTTTGCAAATTTTCACCATTTAAAACTACTAAACAGCAGGAGAAATACATCATGGCTGTGCCAAATTAGCTCATTATTTGAAAAAATACTCCTTAATCTGTAATCAGATGTCTTGCAATGTCACACCATCTATTAAGAAAAAAGCCCCTCAAGTTTGGGTGGGTTTTTTTTTTTTTTTTGCATTTTGTCTTTCACATCTTAATCCATGACACCTTTTGCTGTTACCATAACCAGAGTGAATGAATGACATATGATGTCAATATATTTAGTTTAAGCCTACCATTACAGACACTGACAACACTTATCTCTTAGGGTCCATACATGAAGCTGTGCCAGTTTTCAGGAAATGAACAGTTTACCCCAAACCATATCACATCTCCAGAATGTCACTTGGTTCATTTAAAGACAGTTTACCTCCCCATAGTCCCACTTTTTACCACTGACAGGAAACCCCAACATTGTGATCAGGAAATTAAGTTTATTTTCCATAGCATTCTCTTCCCTTAAGTTCTTCCACTGACCTCAAGCGTGAGTATGCACACTTTGGTGGTGCATTTTCCGCCTGGGCCTCTGTGGTATCCAGTGATGTTGTCGTAGTTTGGGTTTGATTTGCTAAGAAAACATTTTTCACTCCACAGATCTTGCTGACTGTAGTTCTCTTTTGATACTATTGTCCAGCAAAGATTAAAAAAAAGTAATAAAGACTGTCAATAAAGCCAAGGTTTTTAGGTTTTCCAGTGTAACAAAGACTAAAATGGTAATGCAATTTTTAGATGGATTTAGCAAATGAAGTTATATTTACCTCAACTGTACAGTGGTTGCGACAGAAGAGGGGATATATTGTCTAAGCTGCACAAGATCAAAAAATCTATTTTCAGGAGTGAAGTCTTAGCACATTTGCATATACATGACTGGATATATTGGATTGGTGAAAGTTTTGGGTTAACTAAACCTTTATTTTGGCCCGCACAGCAAAACATTTCTCAGTCAATCACACAAGTCAATACCTTAGTTGGATGTTTATGACAAATCCCTGATGAAATGTGTCCTCAGAATCATTTCTACATATTTACAAACACAAATAATTATTAATATTGTCTTGTGACAGTAGAGGCCTGCACATGATATGGTGCCTTCCCACAAAGTCTGTTATTTCCTCCTTTGTTCATCATCCTTGTTCAGTAGCATCAGTCTTTTCCTCTGTATGTGATGTTCGTAAAGGTAGAGGTGGCTCCTTTGTACAGAGGATTGTGTCCCTGTTTACCAAATACACATAAAGGGACATACATTAAAGTCAGTTTGAAATACACAAAATAAATATTGTGCTCAAAAAATACAGTTAATACAAAAACGCACTTTAAAAGTCCCAAAAGAATTTCATGATACAAAAATTAGTAAAAGGTGTTAATAGTTATTGCTTATCATTACTTATATATAACACCCATCCTTTTCTGGGCTCTTAACTTGTGTTACATCTTTAATGTGTGCATTATGTTCTCACTCTGGTTACTAAGTGCCATCCTAAAATTACTGTGACTCTTTGTGGTTGCAGGCCTGTGGGATTTGGGTGTGTTTTTGAGGCCACAAAGAGGCCTATTACCAGTAAAAGCAAATTATCTAATTTAAACCCAGCCCTTCCGTTGGCTGCCTTTTGTTCTGCTGGGAGTAACAGCATGCTAAAGAAATAATAAAAAACATCTTCAGAAAACAAGCGCGATAGACTGTGTGTGGCCTTTTGTGTTTGTGTGTGTATATGTTTGTGCAAGCATTTGTGTTCCAGAGTGATTTTTAAAAAGAGTCAACAGGGACAGACTGAAATGAAAAATTATAATTTTTAATTTCAAAAACTATAATTTCCGTCTTAGTAGTGAACAAATATATCAGTAGTTTTGCAGCATTTTCGCACAAATGCCATCTCAAACTACTTTCACTGACCGTGTCCCATTTGGCACGAGCCCGTTCTTCCTCAAATTTGGCGAACTCCCGTCTGTCATGGATGGTGACCAGCAGTTTCCAGATAAGCAGAGCCGCCAGGCCAAGGAACAAGATTGCTCCTGCCACTGACAGAAGCACCACCAAAATGTCTGGACCTTTGGGGCAGTCTGGATGGAAGGAAGAAAAGAAAAAAAGAATGAATAGTGAAGACATGCTGGAGAAGATAAGCCAGAAGGAAGTCTAATTTTATAATATGGTTTCCTCCCTGTCTTCCACTCACAGGGAGGATACTTCTGCCACCACTCACCATCTGCTAAATGTTATTACTTCTGATAGACAAAATACAGAGGACAGTAATATTGCCACCTGCAGTACTGGCAGGCATAGGGCAACGAACCTTGATGTGGTTCCTTCTTGCATGAAATACAATCTTTGACATGATGTTGGAGAACAAGGGCAGCAAAATATTGATGAGCAATGCAACTTTAAATACCAAATAGGAGAGACACGGATACGCTGAAGTGGAAAATAGTAACTTTGGTCAGCCAGGCCAAAAATCTCCCATCCCTCATTGTGGTCTGGCAAAAACCCACCAGGAATCTGATTTGCATAGTTTCAGGAAGACTGTACAAAAGATGACTGTCTCTGGAATTAACATGAAATTGTAAAGCACAGGAATAACGCATCTCTCATTGTGCCCTCCTTGGTCATTTTCCCATCTTTCGCTGTTCTGGAAAACTACATTAAGCAAGGTAACCATCAAATATGTTTTTGAAGAGACCTTAATGATAGACCATGTACTGCTGAATCATGTTTAATTTTATATCTGTAGCAGCTAGTTTACGTAGTTGTTCACAAGGTTTGGGAGTTTCAGGAAAAAGGTGAGTCATGAATTCACTTAGTTTTTTTTTACTCTAGTTTCCTGGCTAAATTAATTCATGATGCATGTTTTGGGAAATGCAATCTTGTTGTAAAAACTTAATTTTAGAAAAACATTAAGCGGGCTTTGGGAGCAAAACAGGGTGAAGGTCAAAGTAATAAGATGACCTTAAATCAATTTTCTCTCCTGTATGTGACGTAAAAAGCTTTATTTTCAGTATCTTTTCTTCTGTGCTGTCCATAATGATTTGATGTGGGTGGTTCTCACTGTAAGTGCATGCTTGTGTGCACATACATAGAGAGGAGCTGTGTTGGGTAACCTATGGAGGGAAACTAGGGTGAACTTTTACAGCAACATCAAAGTTTTACTCCTCTTCCTCTCTCCTCATTTCCACTTTCCTCTATTTCCTGTTTTCAGCGGACCCTTTTGATCCTCAGTGCTACCACACTGACTTATAGACAAATCATAATGAGGTGGAGGGCAGCACAGCGGCATAGTAGTTAGTGCTGTCGCCCCACAACAAGAAGGTCGCAGGTTCAGTTCCCAGGGCCTTTCTGGGGCCTTTCTGTGCGGAGTTTGCATGTTCTACCCATGCTTGCGTGGGTTTCCACCGGGTACTCTGGTTTTCTTCCACCGTCCAAAGACATCATGTTTGGGTTAACTGGTGATTCTAAATGGCCAGTAGGTCTAAGTGTGTGTGTGAGTGGTTGTTCATCTCTGTCTGTCTCTGTGTGTTGGCCCTGTGGTGGACTGGCGACCTGTCCAGGGTGTACCCCACCCTCACCCAGTGTGAGCCGGGATTGGCTTCAGCAACCCCCCACAACCCAGAAACAGAAAAGCGGTAGAAGATGAATGAATGGATGAATATTGGGGTGGAGCTCATTTATTAACTTCTAAGTGAAAAATATGTTTAGTCAACTTTAAGTAGCCTATTTATAATCTCTCTCTCTTCTTCTTCTTTTTCCTTTTTGTAATACAGCATTATTCTACAGTTTCCTGTGTAAGAATTGCCTTCTCTATTTTGCTTACTTAGTTTCCTTTCTCTCCCACTATCCACTTTCTTCTTGAGGATCTGTTGTGTCAGCAGGCTCCTCAAGGAGTTGGGCAGCTGTTTACGACCCTCTTTGACACGGCAGGGTGCACTGTGTTCAAGGCAAATTTTGGTGTACTTCCCTGCTACCCAGTTGTGCCTAAATTAAACACACGCATTCATTAAAAGCAAACCCAGGGACAGGCTTTCTCTGCGGGCACTGATGGTCATTAAAGGCTGTTTTAACGCCCCACACGCTTTCTATTTGGCCACTTAACAAGCAGATGAAGGGCATGTAGGGAAGTGACAACTTGTACTGGGCTGTAGAAAAAGCACACAGATTTCTAGAGGAGAGGAATTTGGTATAACCAATATAGCTTAGGTTAGTGATGCATTTTTGATTGCATGTTATCTGTTTTGTGTTAATTTTCAGGGTTTGTCATTGTGGCTTCCCTAACCTCTTTTACATACAGTATATCATTAACCAAAATTATAAGAAATAAATGGCCTGCACCTTTTTGGCCACCTAAGGGCAGTAGAATTACCCGTTAACACAACACCGGACATAGTATTGTTGTATAAACGCAAAAGATATAACAGTCAACAAATAAGGTTCAGCAAATTATTACTTAATATAACTATTGTTTTATTTATTTTTTTATTATTTATAAGCATTTATTATGATGTTATATTGTAATCTTTCATCTATTAGCTCTATGTTGGTGTTCACCAGTTAAATAAAAGCTACAGTAGTAGTTGTTGTTGCTGATTGCGTATACATAGTTTACCACTGCAATAAGCAAAACAGTCAAGTATAAGAGCGAAACAGTGAACAGTGAAGCTTTGTGCAAAGAGACGATGAATCTCTCGTACCTGGTTCTTTGATGACAAACAAGATGGACTTGCCGCTGGCATCTTCATAGTACTGGAAACGCTCCACGCAGTCATCCTCGTCTTTGTAAGTGCAGTTCACAGCATTTGTATCATGGAGTACTTCATGAAAAAAACGGAATGAATGAAAACATGAAGAGAAAGGGGTTTATCCATTAATCAAGACTTGTAGCTCTTTTTTCCCCCGTTTTTTTTGGTCTAATGGATATCTTCATTTAAGTGTTATTTTTATGGCTGGATTTCTGCTCGGCTGAGCATCTCACCTATTTCATCCACAAGCTGGATTTCATCCTTGCAGATTCGAGAGCAGGTGTTGTCCTCAAACAGCTTTCCCCTCTTGAAGTGCTTACACTCCACACACTCCCTTCAGGAAGAAAAACACAAGTCATAAGCTCATTTTAAGCAGCTTTCTGGATGTATAAACATGACAAATCTTTCCGTCAGCTCACTTGTGTGCAGACTCACTTCTTCATTGTACAGGCATCTGGACAGGTGGGACATTTGTCACATGTGGCTCCATACGCACCAGGCTGGGTGCACTCACAGGCTCCACACACACACTGGCCCCTCCCACTGCACAGCAGACCCAAGCTGGACATGCAGGTATCAGTGCGTCTGGAGCAGTTGCAGTTTTCACCCTGCCAGTCTGGTGCACACTGGCAGAAGCCACAGTTACAAACACCATGCCCTGGCAGACGACAAGGGACAGTGAAAGAATATGAGAAATAATTAAAAATAAACTATTTACAACCACAATAATAAGCTAAACAGAATCTTTTACAATATTAAGCCTTAAAAAAGGGCCAGTGCGTCACTGAAATTAGATGACACTAAGGTAACTAAGTGTTGAAATAGAGCTTTTACACAGTTTATTTATTATCTGTTGCATTAAATTTATTTATAGAGCACTTCTCTCGTAGACATGAGTCACAAAGCACTTTGGAAAACTTGGAAAACACACAGCACAGGCATATAAGTGTATTCAGTAAAACACATAAGAAACAGACTTGGTACACACAGTCTATGCTGAAAGTTAGGCAGATAAGTCTTAAAGAATCCGTAAACCTTAAAGGTATACAGGGAGAGTAACTCCACAACTTACAGCTTCAAAAGCTCAATCACCCCAAGTCTTTAAAGGGATGCGAGGGACTGACAGTATATTTAAAGAGATGAATTACATAAACAGTCAAGGAGAAGAGTGCAATGAAAGCAAGCGAAATTCTGTCTGAAAAGAATTGTGTCACGGTAATAAAAATAAAAAATAAGTAGTGCTTAGTGGTTGAAATTATTATAATTTCAACTGCTGTGTATCAACCTCAGTTTGATATATTCAGCCTGACACATCGGGCAACTTTGGAAAGTTTGGTGATTCAACACTCAAATTAAACTTGAATTCGACAGTAGAATTTGAGTTTGGACCTCAGCTTGGCCTGTTAAGAAATTATGAGTAAAACCTTTGTCATACTCTTGTATCCTGTTGTAATGACATGTTGTAATGTCCTTTGAAGGTTTCACTGTATTGTGAGAATTTTCTACCATTGGTTTTCAAAATTTCATCTAAGTTCAACTAGAATTAAACAAAGCCCTGTTTTCACCCAACAACAGTGTGTTTACAACATGTAATATTTACAGTGGTTTTGTAAATTACTTGAATTTTGACCCCTAACACTGCGAAGCAGGAATAGCACTTCATCATCATGAAACTGTTAGACTCATTTCATTGTGTGTTTGGAAGGCTTTTATATTTCGAAGCCTGATTCCCCGCATGTGTTAGTGAATTTGTGCACATTGGTTTTTACCTATTCCATGTATCAATATGTACATATGAGAGTGTACACAATACAAGAGTGACACTGCAGAAAACATTGTGGTCTATCGCTGACACACAACGCCCAGATAAACAATAAGACAGGAAGGTGCTCGGAACAGTCTGACTGGATAAAATGCAACCCACGAAAAAACTGTCATTACCACTTGACCACAGGGCAGCTAGCTTTTAATTAGACCGTTCTGTGGGGGAAGAAGAATGGTCTTTGCACTGAATAAGGCACTTCAAGACAACAACAGACCATGTTCTACTCTACAGAACATTTTCAGCACTCTTCCCCTGGGCCTTTTCCTGCCCAAACATGGGTTTATTTTTAGCCTTATAACACCACACTAACCAATGAGTAAGCAGAAAGGTATTTTCATGTTAATATATGGACTTTGGGGAATAGAGCAAAACGTTTCTTTTTGAGGGCAGCGGGGGGGGGAGCTGAATGACATATGAGATCTGATGATGTAATGAGACCAAAAAGCAGACTGATATGACTTCACATGATGCAATTAACAATGCTCAATTAAATATCCCTAGAATAAATTTCATGTGTTTGACTAAGAATACATCACAATGAAGAACTGTCGTAATAATGTAGACCACTTATGAAAGAGGTCCATAACCTCTTGCCGATTTCTTCTGATTCTATCTTTGTAACTCTTGTCTTTCTCTGACATTGGGGACATTTCGATTATAGAGTTTGATGAAAAACCAGTATCACTTTAACGTCTGATGGAATGATGGACGAGACATGTAGTAAAGAGAAATGGGCATAAAAACTTAAATCGCTGGGAAATCAGAACAGACTTGCTTCATTAGTTTCAAAAGTTGTTTTTGGTCTGATATTTCCCTTTATAACTCGAATGACATGAACTGCATGCACATCATGAGAGTGGTATCAATCCTCTTTATCCAACTCTCAAAAGGAAAGAGATGACTCCTGTTCAAAATGTCAAAAACCTTAACGTTTTTAAACGTTTTTATTTATCTAGTTTTAGTATATTATGTTTTATTCCAAATATTAATCAGGAATAAAATGATGTAGAAAAAATGCATGACCGTATATCTCCATTGTTGATGGGTTTTATTTCAGGAATACATCGTGTGTAACTTCTGTCAGCAGAGAAGGAAAATGAACTGCTTTCAGAAAAAAGTGTAATGCTTACTTGACAGAGCTAATCCCAGGTTGAAATGTTACTTGTAAAATCTGAATTACAAGTCTCAGGGTAACACAACGTTTGTTGACTTGATGACACACTGTCTCTAAAAGAGGAGAGTCATGAGGCTTTGAGTTAAAGTCTTTACCAGTTGCCAAAAACAAACTCATTCTCAGGGTTTAAAAGTCTCAACCACAACAGAGAAACTTGAGAGGCCTGGACAGGACAAAGCTACTGTCTCACCTGAAAAGCTTTTTCTTTGTGCATAAATCCTGTTGAACTCTGTGGTACAAAAGCTGCGCTTTGCTGACACAAACATACAACCTGTGCACCACATAGGGCACACATCAAACCGTGTGTTTATTGTGAATGGAGCCCATGTCCTGAGCCAAGGGGGGTGTTGTTATTGTATGTAATTCTTCCCAGATGAGGTGGGTGGTAAGTCGGTCTGGTGAGGGGGACAACCACCCGCTGCTCTCTGAATCTCAGACACACAATGTTTTGAAAGTCCTCCACTTTTCAATTTTGCTCCTTTTGTGGTGTGGTATGTGAACATTGTGTAATGATAATGATAAATAAAAAATTTAACATTTGTGCTGAGTTAGTTGCGGTTTTGGATGCCCACTGAATATGAAGTTATAGCCAACACCTGGAGACTGGCAACAGGTTAAAACAACTAACCCTGGAGATTATTTTTACTTTTATCTTCAACTTTTCTGTGAAAATGTAATAAAAAAATCATTCACCATCAAAAGGTCCACAATGCCAATATGTTCTAAATGTGCAAGCAAATCCTCACATCTGAGAAACCATAACTTTAATGGATTAGTTAATCGATAGCAAAATAAGCCATTTAATGGCATCACCTTGGACTTTGCAAAATAACGATGGAACTTTTCTACAGTTTTCTGACATTTTGTAAACAAATAATCTATTAATTGAGAAAATAAACAATGGTTAATAACTATGTTAATTAAACAGGTAGTTATTGGTTTAAGAGGAATGACTCTTACCTGAGCAGAGTTCTCCTTTGTAGCGCAGGCAGTTGAAGTCGTCACACTCACACAGTTTGCCCCAGACTTTCCCAAAGTCACTGTTGTGACACACACACTGGCCACACACACAGTCTCCACGGCCGCTGCAGATGGCAGAGTGGGGCCCTCCGGAGCCTGTGGGCCCGCTGCAGCGGCCCTGCTCTGTGGGGCTATAGTCGCCCTCTGCACACTCACAGTGCGGCCCCAGGCGACCAGGGTGACACAGGCAGATGCCGCACTCGTAGGTGCCGTTGCCATGGTTGCATTTGGGACTGTTGGGCTGGGCTTTAGCTTGGCACTTGCAGTCACACTCAAAGGTGACAGTGATAGACAGGGAGTCCTTGAAGCCCACAGGCTTTATGATAAAAGTTTTCTTCTTCTGCTTGGGGCAACCACGAGCTCTGGCCTCAACACTGAAAGAGACCTGCAAGGGAGGAGGAAATTGATTATGTGCAATGTGAAATTTTGGTATTTGGTTCAAATATACATGTCTTTCAAGAAGAAGAATACTTTTTCTACCAAATATACCCATGTAGATAATGTCACATCAGATTTGTGGACAGTACAATACCTTGACTGTCCTGGCAAAACAGTTTCTGGTAGATTACAAATCCACACACACTTTGTAATACCAGCTGTGCTTACTCTGGAGTAGATTAGCCAACATGTAAATTTGCTTGGTTTTAATGGCTCATTCAATGTTCATTTAAAAGCTGCTCTAATATTCAGTATTATTGTGCTGTACAGGATTACATTATTACTTTAGTGCTGGCAGAAACAGCACCAAGATGTGACACAGGGAATGCTTCCATATGTATTTACTCAAAGTAATTGTTCAGCATTGCCTGAAAATCTGGTAAATGTCCAAAAGTGGGCAGTTACTACTTCTGGTAAAACAACCATATATGGAAGAAATGAGAGAAGCTGAAGCAGAGAGAAAGACGGAGGCCAAAAATGTCACCTGGAGTGAGGAGAGAAAAGGGCAAAGAGCCAAAGAAGCTGCGATAGAGAAAAAATGCAAAAGAGGGATGGGAAAGGAATTCTTTAAGTGGACTATTTGCTTTAAACAGATTTGGCAGAAGACATGTGGAAGGACATGTCAACTTAGAAAGAGTTCAGAGACAGTGCTGATCCACTTCTTTCCATCATGTGAAAAAGGGGAAAATCCAAAGAAACACATTGATAAAATCAAGAAGGGAAATGGAAAGAGACCAAATGGACAATCAGAAATAGTAAATGGAACTAACTAATGTTGTTTTTAGAATCAGGACATGATTGTGCCCTCAGTGACATTGTTATTTTTAATCAACAGAGATGGGACAGATAGAGAAAGACTTGGCATGGGAGCAGGTAACATTGTTTTAATGACAGTTGTTACCACACTGTACATACAGTAACATATTCAGCTTGTCGTGTCCTTGAACCACGATTTCTCTTATTGACAAGATGCTGACTTTGGGAAGTCCTGTAAGAAAGGAACTACACCAAAGGGTGGCTTTATCTCAGATTTGTTTCGTAGGAAAATTATTCTTGCGCACATGTCTCGCTGAGAGTCACTGTTTCAAGCAAACAATGTGAAGTAGATACATTTTCATAATCAGAGAAGAGGTCACTCTTATTCTAATAAGCTGACTGCTGATATAGGACTTTAGTACAATAAATGTATAGATTTCAATATTTTCTAAAACTGAAGTCCCATAAAACTGACCGTATCTCCTATTTTGAGTCCAGAGCAGGACTTGAGGCCCGGGATGAGCTCTCCGTTCAGACAGGTGGCATTAAAGGACAGGGACAGCTCCTCTGGGACACCTTGAAGCTCCAGTTCCACCTTGGAACGGATTTTCTGGCAAAAGTAAAAACAGAAAACACAAAGCCATGAAAAGATAAATGTGTCAAGTAAAATCCCCCTTGGGTTTCAAATTCAAAATAAGATTGAACATTGAAAATAAATAATTTTGTTCACTTTTCCAACACTTGATTGCAAGAGTATGTTAAAAGTTAATAATAATCATTATATCATGAGTGTAATGATTTTTCTCTGCCAATTTTTATACACAGCACTTTTAATTTCCCTCTCTAATTACATGTAAGCCTCTACACAGTGTTTATTTGGGTGTACAGACTCAAGTGTACACAGCAACACACACCTATATACACACCTGTAAAAACACAAAGTCCCAGCCAGAATCTACAGTAAATAATAATTTCCAGCTCCCTCACATTTGTTCAACACAATAAAGCTGAATAAAACACAATAAAACAGCCAGTCATCTCCATTTGGTCACTCTTGTGCCACTGTGGAATTTCTACTGAAACTGTGGCTCAACTGCATGTATGACTCAGACAGGGTGTGTGTCAACATGTCATCCCCTCAAACACTGTCTAACCTGGGGTGTGTGTGTCTGTGTGTATGTTGTAAAACACTTACAGCATAGGCCTTCAGAATGAGCTGAATAACATTGCCCGAGTCATTGGAGAGTGTTCCTACTGTGGTGCCAGGAATCAGCTCACTGTAGTTCTACGAGACCAAGAGACAGACAGATTTAGACTGTTGTCACACTTTACAGTCAGGGAAACAAGGTTTAATGCCTCTGCCAATGAAGCTAGAGCGGCAGATTGCACCTCTTTCAGGTAAAATATTTACCATTTGTGTGAAATTTTGTTGCAATTGTCTGTCTTTGAACATGAATGAACATCAGCACCAAATTTGAAGAAATTTCATCAAGGCATTAAGTCAATATTGTATTCAAAAGGCAAAGACCTTTTTTTTTTTCTTTTTTTTTTTATGAATGCACACATCACCATATGGTTGTAACAGTAATAGTTAGGGTTTGAGTCTTGTTATGTTTGAACAGTGTATAATAGTGATTAGTTCTGAATTTCCATTCTTCCAGTGCAGGATCCAAGACTCACATTTTAAAACCAGTGAGGTTTGGAGGACACTACAGTATGTTCAACATGAAATGATTATAGACTAGGACTTATCATCATCTTCGTTTCATTTCAAAAACATTAATTTATGCATTCCTGTTTGTCAGATTTGGCAGTGTGCATTCGGTATTTTGTATATAACAGTCTGGAAGTGAACTTAGGAACAGAATTAAAGGCTGAATGCTTGAACAGCAGGGCTACTGACCTGATACAGAGGAACCACTGGATTGGTGACAGCAAAGATGAGGTTGATATTGTTCTCTGACATCTTCTCTGTGATCAGAGCAAGAGATGGGTAATCCTAATGGGCCAAACAGGGAGGTGTGGTTAGCACATGCACACATAATCACAAAAAACCCCTCTTCTCCAAATCTTTACGTCTAAACAAGTTTTTCGTTCTGTCTGTTTCTCTCACATGCCTCAGTCGGTGAATGAGAGGTCAACGCACTGAATCTTAGGAAATCACATGCAGACAGACAAAACACAAGCAAATTCAGAAAAAGAATTGCAGTGCATTGAACCCTCAAGGCCACCGTACTCTTTCTTTCGCAGTCCCTTCACCAGTATAGTACACTACGTAATACACTAACCATGGTGGTAGACATGCTGTACATGTTTTCAGAGTTGAGGTGACACTTCCCGTCATTGGGCTGCACAATTCCTGCCAGACGGCCATCCAGGGCTACGTGAGTCTTGGCATCAGAAGTAAAAATAAGGAGGTGGGATGCACCAGGACGCCAGCCGATCTGCTCCTAGTTTTCATCAAACCGCATATGAAAGGAAGGAAAATTATAAAATGGACTTTTCTGTCTTAATTCACACCCATCTATAGCAGAAAAGCACTTTCTGTCCAACTGTTTTTAATCTAGTCCTTCACTGGGAAATCCTGAAGTGTTTATTTGTAGGTATGTGTGACTGAAGAGAGAAAGAATGGAAAACGGAATCAGAGGTGGATGTGTGAAATAATGAGTGTGTATGCACATGTAGCCCGTCTGTCCACCTTGCACACAGCAGCCTGGATGATGGCATCAAAGCCTCCCTCTGGGGCATCTCGGTTCCTGGACACCATCTGCTTTTTCACTTCCTCTGTGAAGCGGCCCACTTCCTCCGTCAGAGACAGGACATGTTTGTAGCCAAATTGGGGTAGACAGGTGGTGTTTATACTGTCAATGAAAAAGAAGTTTGTTTATCAATTGTTTACTCATCTGATCATCTGTTTAGTTTATATTCCACTGCCAAAAAAAATTACAATAATCTGCCCTCCCTGTTGACAGCCATCCAATTATTTCTATTTTATTGCAGGGGGGTATGCAAAGTGTAGGAATTAAATTTATGTACAATCGTTGAACTTGACGGTTTGAAATGAAAACTCATCATTTTACCAGATGACACATCTAATTATGACACTAATAGTCAAGACAGAGTCTAAAAACGTTACTAATGAGACTGTAGCTTTCTGCACAAACTTAGCAAAATGTTGCTAGCATTCTCAGAATGCCAATTATGCTAATATTTAACAGGTATCCGAACAGTCAACACTATGTTCATTAGCTTATCGTTTGCAAATTAACACTAAGCATAAAATTAGGATACTGGAAAAGTAATTGGTTAATTGGTTTAAAAACCAAACAAATAAATAAAACTCAAGAGGTTACTGTCGTTAATAGAACATTTCAGCTGGGAAACATAAATATCTGTACAGAATGTTGTATGCATCCATATATTTTGGATAAACTTAACTAACCAACAATGCCATTCTTAGGCATGCTACTAGTATTGCTACAAAAGTTTAAACTTTCCAGAAACAGTTCAAAATGTATTACATAATTGATTTTTTTCTCTTTTGCTTCCAGAAAACACTTTCTTCCTGTTTTAATCACTTCTAGACTGAAATTCTCCATTTATCTTATCTTTTATCCAAACATTCTTGAAGGCTGGACATCAGCAGACTGTGTGCAAATGGGAGAGTAAATGACCCCAAGGGACCTAAAACCACCAAATCCACCGCAGAGTCAACTTTGGAAGGGGTTATGGCAGGTTGCAGTGGGACGCTGTTAGATTACCTGTGGGTTGATTCAGAGCAGCTGACCAAGCACTAGAGAGCCGCTGTAAGCTCATAACAAGTGCTGTGACGCTGAGCCTGCATCCGTATTTACTGTGTGCTGTGTTTAAAGGTGTCCTCACCGAAATGACATCATCTGAGTCATAATGAATCTACTTTCCACATGCAGACATAAACAGCTAGTGAAATCAACACCAGTGGGTACACATTAGGAATTTAAAACACTGTTAAATTTGAGAACACGGCCACTAAAAGAAACTTTCCATTACATAAAGGCCTGGATTCACTTTTTATTTATGTTTAACAACAAGGAAAAACATCAAGAAGGCAAATCTTGATGTTCTTCTTGTCATTAAGCGTGTCCAACTTTTAGGACTAATTATAATTACACAA
The DNA here is from genome assembly GCA_034769265.1 of Remorina albescens. Lineage (NCBI taxonomy): Eukaryota > Metazoa > Chordata > Actinopteri > Carangiformes > Echeneidae > Remorina > Remorina albescens. The sequence goes on from CM068480.1 coordinate 7,714,546, forward strand.
TTAATAAGTGGAATTACAATGTAAATTGCTGTAACTGTGATTTTAAATTGATCATTCTTCCATTAACTTGATCAAAATTGGATTAACATCTGCATGAAAAGGATGGAATTTCAGTCATTGACTACTATTTACCTGAAGCAGGGGTTCGTCACAGCCTCTTTGGGGGAAATGTACATGTAAGGTGAAAGCGGTTTGTCAACAAAAGCTCCAAAACCCATGCGGAGGTTGCTGGTGGTGCGGTTCATGGCCTCAGCCAGGCCTTTTCCCAGTGTCCTCAGGCGGAAGAGGTCGTCATTCATGGAATAGGAGAGGTCCATGAGGTAGTAGAGATCCACGGGGTAGTCCTCTACCTGACGCACCTTCACTGTGAAACGCTTAGCATCGTCTGGGAAGCATCATAAAGAAGTATCTCTTGTTGACATATTTACTTGATGTGATTAGTATAACATCTGAAAAATGTCCTGTGACACTTTGCTCTAAAACAAAACCCAATTTCACACTTCTGTAACAAAAAAGGAAAGCTGACCTGGCCTGAGAGTGATGTGGAGTTTCTGGGGCTTGATCTGAGTGACGTCTTGTGTGGCCCCGGCTGCCTTGTTACTGAGCGGCCGGTCCTCGATCACCTGCAGTTTACTGGTTGGATACTCCAGGGCTGATGGAGTGCAACCAGCTGCCACCAGGTTACTCTTCAGGTCACAGCGGGAAGAAGTGGCAACTCCCTGGCCAAAGTCCTAAAACACTCCAACATGTCTTCAACAAACTCTGGACTTAAAGGCATATTAAAATGAACATACCTATCTGAACAGACCTAAATATTTCAGCCAGTGATTCAAAATATAAAGTCCTCAGTGTGGGTTAGTAAGTTTTGCAATATTAAATCATTATGCAAGGTCGAAGCAGTGTATATGACTGTATATCCTCTTGCAGTGACGGGATGTCGTTCAAGTGCAAGGAATCAAACCAAACCCATCCACAAGTTCACAAAATATTGGATAGATTTGACTTAACACGTAACACACACACACACACACACAAAACTCCTTTCATTATCATCTAAATCTGTTTCATGTTATCATCAAAAGCATTTACAAAAATAAATGCAGCTCCAATCCATCTGCATACATTCTTCACCAGCAGATTATTTGGCTGATGAGGTCTGTACCACCCTGCACCAACACAAAGTTCATTGCTTAAAAGAAGTGAAGTGGAAAAGCAACCCACCTCCTGGAAGCACCACGCACAGCTTGGATGTACAGCCAGACATTGTTTGCATGTACTGGCTCCTCTGGAGGTGCAGACGTTTGAAGCTGGAAGCAAAATGAAGATATTTTTCTTTTCAAAATTACAGTAACTAGAGAAATTCTTGAGGAAGTTACCAATGTAATGAAACCCATCAGAGAGGTTGGCCGACAGCTGGTGGAAAGTAATTCAGTACTTTTACTTGATTACTTAAATACAAATTTGAGCTACTTGACGTGAGAATTTTTACTGCTTGATACTTCAACTACATTTGAAAGGGAAAGATTGCCCTTTTTTCTTTTCTAAACTTGTAGTAACTGCTTACTTTTCAAATTGAAATAAACTTGGAAATCCACAAAATTGGAGAGGCACAAATGGCCTGGGAAAAAAAAACAAAACAAAACAAACAAAACTCCATTACTCCATACTACATTAAACCAACCAAAGCAACCATCTAATGACCACACAGGATTATGATGTGGCTCTCTGTTGAGGCTCAACCCATAGTTTGGACATCATTGAGCACCTGAAGCAATAAAAACGAGTTCCACCTGGGCCAGCTACAACATCATATTTGTTGATTTATAAAAGTGTAATTTATGTCACAGGGGCCAAGTTTTACATCTGATACTTTGAGCTGCCAACATTTCATTTTAAATCCAGGACTTTTGCCCCGATGTAGCTACTTTTGCATTTGGATTTGTTTTTGTATTAAGTTTAATTACTTACTAAGTAAATGATATGAGTGATGGAAACAATTCAACCCCTACAAATTATGTGCTTTTGCATTTCCTCTCTGTGCCAACATCAATTCTTTTTGCCAATTGTTGAAAAAAAAGAAGCTCTGAAACATTGATCCATTTTCCTAGAAGCAAGCACTTTCAGAAAAATCTTTTAAAAGTCTTAATAGGGCTGAAAACTTCGCTCCAGACCATAAAACAAATCATCACGCGTTTTCCTCGGAAGATATTTCTTTCAAATATGGCCAAAAGTATGGATAAACAGCAGAATATAAATTACAACTCACCGCAAACTTCTTTTATTCCAGTAACGATCAAAACACACATCCATAACAGCGGGTGCGCCGGGAGAGCACCCATCCTGGTGCGGGCTCAGTGAGCAAGGAGCCTGCCAACCAGCTCTGGAGGGAGAACAAGCAGATCAGGGGAAAAATAAAGAAAAGAAAAGAAGAAGAAACACTTCTGTAATCGACAAAACTCCAAATAGAGTCAAATGCAGAACCAGCCCCCCCCCAACACCTCACATCCTTTCCTCTCATTACCATACTATTAACAACAGTGGGCGGGGTGTGCTGCGTCTGAAGCCTGAACTGTGACTTTTATTTTGAAGGCTCGCAGGTCTGAGAATCAAACATGTGACATTATTGGACTATGTCGGTTCATAGACTGCTGAGTGTTTCAAAGTTTATTCTAATGAATGTGGATAAGAATGAAAGGAACTCTTAAAAACACTTCTGATAATAATAAAAAAATAATAAAAGAAAACTAATTGGGGGAGAAAAATTACTTTATTAAAACACCGAAGTCCAAAAAATATAAGTTATAATAGTGGATTCACCATTGAATTATAGTAGAATGAATTATAGTGTTTTGCAAAATAACACTGAGTAAGAATTCACTGATATCAAGTTTATGTGAGGTTAATCTTAATGCACACTGCCCACTAATGGACACACCATGTAAGGTCAGATGTCCATACAATACATCACCCCATTGATTATAGTCATGCATTGAAAAACGCCAATTAATGACTTCAAATGAATTGCTTTAGAGTCAAGGGTCAAGATAGGAATGACCACACAAAACATTTTTTAGCCATAACCTTTGTGTGAAATTTTCTCAGAAAATTTTACACAAACTAATCTGAGTGGCAAAAATATAAAATCTCAATTTTAATGATACATATTCATATCACTAATATAACACACCAGGATTTTCATCACTATACATGGCATTAAAACTTCATTAATTCAGTTGTACTTCATTCAGTCAACTCAAAATATTGTTTAATATGTAATGTTCTACACAACTGAATAGTTTGAGTTGTACACAACTCTTCAGTGGTGTGCTTTCTAAAGCACTGCTGTTCCAAAAAACAAATGAAAATATACAAATATATCATATCTGGATAAACTTGTTTTTCCAGATGCATGAAGCCATTGAATGTTAATCAATTTAAAAAAAGAAAATGTTTAAGTCCTTCTATAAAAAAAAGCCTTCCAACCTCCACCAAGAAACAACGTGTGGCTGTGTAGTATATAAATGTAAAGCTGAAACTCTGGGGCTCATCCACTGATGCATCCGTGAACGGGTGTCCCGTCTCCTCCATCAGCCTGCATGGCTGCCGTATCCTCTGCTGTAGTTTCTATTCGATCCACAAGATGTCCTTTTCTTACAAGAAGTCTTCTATTGAGCATTTGGAAGCAAGTGAAAGATGTATCTTCATGTGTGGAAAGTGTTCCACATTCTTCACATCTTCAGCTTTGTTTCAGTCTGTCTGAATTTTTGCCGGGGGTATGGATGGGAATGAACACTAAATCCTACTGGCTGCAGGCGAAAAGACATTTAGATTTTTAGCTGAGAACAATGAAACATTTTTATCTATTTTAGAGACATAAACAGGATTCAAGTTAAAACTATAAAAAGATTTTTGCTCTCTCCAGATTTAATTTAGAGAAAGAAATTGCCCATAGTTCTCAAGTGTTTCTGTTTGCTTACAGATTCTCAAGATGAAATTTGTGAGGGTGATCCAGAGCGTGATGTTTTGTGGGATTCAGGGCCAGAGAGAGAAATGAAGATCCATTTGCTTTGATTATCTGACGGGTGTTTGGGGACATTTAGTTCATGCTTGATTATTGCGTCTTGTTGGCATTGTTTCATGGAACTGAAGGTCACAGCTGAGAGTCAGCAGCCAGGTTGTTGGGATGCCAGTGAGATGTGAGAGGGATTGGTGAGCGGAGCAAATCCTTGAGGTGCCCCAGATGTAAACAGGGAGGAAGATGAAACACAGTCACCAACAAAGACAATCAGGACCAGGACTAGAGCAGTGCCACTGACTTGGCAAGGATGCATAGGATATGACATGCCCGGCAGTTCCAATTAGTATTTTGAGGAAAATTGATTCAAAAAGTATGTTTCCATTGAAACAGACTAGTTATTTTTTGCATATATCTCCGTGCTTCATTGTCTCTCATCCTTGTGCTTTTCCTTCTTCTTTCCCTCTTTGTATCTACTTTTACATTTCTCTTTTTCTTGAGCTTCATGTTGCTCAATTATCCATTTTCAACTCTTGCTCTTTCTTCTTATTTGCCTTTCCCTCTCTTTTTAGACACCTCTGTTACCAGTTGCACAATGTTCTGTGAGGAAAAAGCTTCTCTTTTCTCCCGCAGGTTTGACTGACAGCACCCCTTGCACACACTGCAGCAGTGAATGTGTGTGTGCGTGTTTGTGAGGAAGGGTGCATGTGTCTTGGCATCAACCAGTGTCTTCAGAAGTTTAATTGCGGCATTTGGTTTTTCTTCTCTCTCTCTGGGAGCATGTGTGGGTATGTTTTCCTACGTGTGTGCATGAATGTTGCTTTGGAGAAACAGCAACAAAGGTTGCGAAAGAGCTCTCACACTGATTCATCTGACGAGTGCAGGCGCATGTACATGCACACACACTGACACACACACACACACACACACACACACATTCACACACACACAGGGGTTGTGTGTTGACTTAAGAGTTAATGAATGGATGATTGAGGGCTGCAGGGGTTGGGGAGAGCAGTGCCGTGGAAACAACCCCTCTTTCCCAGGAAGGGAGTATAGAAGTGAACCAGAGTAAGGGACAAAGAAAGGGATAGAAAATGAGTGTCTGTGAGACAGAATTAAATTCACATTGTGTGTGCTGGGAGCCGAGGGGGCTGTGAGGCGAACTACTTGAAGCAGAAGCATTCGAAACGGCAATAAAGCAAGTTGCATGTACTTGACAAGGACCCAAAGGGAAAAAGAGAGGGAGAGAAGCAGCTGTTGGAGGAGGAGAGAGAGACAAAGAAGGAGCGAGGGGCTGTCCTTCCTTGCTCTTCAGTGTGAGGACTGTATGTGGGAGGAGGCAGGGGAAAGAAGGGGAACAAGAGAGGAAGAAAGCAAGCAGGGACTGAGCAGTATGTTTGGTGTGTAAGGAGATAAATATACAGTATATTGCATTGTTGCAGCAGTCTCTTCACCAGGCACCTCCTATCTCCTCCTGTACTGGACAACTTGGACTGAGGGACCATGCAGCAGGGGTGGGCTCTTCCCTGGCTTGGTGCTGTCCTGATGGGATTCCTGGTGTCCGGCTCAGACTTCCAGCATCACCGATACGAGGACATGGTGCGAGCCCTGTTTGCAGTACAGAGTGAATGCCCCTACATCACACGCATTTACAGCATCGGGCGCAGCGTGGAGGGACGCCACCTCTATGTGTTGGAGTTCAGTGATAACCCGGGCATCCATGAAGCATGTGAGTACCACCTGATTCACTGTCTCGATGTCTGCAGTGGATGCTGAGGTCATAAAAAAATGATGTGTTTAAAAGTGTTTAATGAACTGAGGCAAGAGGGACTTATTCTTAACACAAACAAACAGACACAAAGTTAAATCCAAGTTAAAACTGCTCAGTCTTACACAAAACAGTTTATATCTTAAAATTTCTTTATGACAGTAAGTTCTTATGCTAGTAAGCATCTTGTGAGTCAGATAAACAAACATACATTACATTTCTCTGGTGGTAGAGGAAATGGATTTTAAAATGATTATGGATTTCTAATGCCCTAATGACTAGTGGGGCATAGCTGGCAGAAGATACAGCAGTCTGCGGGGGGATCAGTTTTTTTCCTCTGAGGGAGATGTAATGCAAGATTTCAATTTGGCTTAATGTAGCTGGGTGACTGTCTGGCTTAAGAATGAAGACAAAAAAGGGGGGGGGGGGGGGGGGGGGAGCGATATCCTGAGATGATTTCTTAGATAAACACTAGTGACCATAAACTGTAGAAAAGCTGAAAGTGAACACAGTGAAAGAATTGAGTCAACATCTGTGATTCATTTCAATTGTTGCCATTCAGCCACCGACAAAATCTTGGGGTATTATTCAGAGCTGAGCAGATGACACAGAAGTTCAGTCTGAGTCAACATGGCTTTAACCCTGAACTCACTCTTACAAAAGCTTTGCTTGTTTTCCCCCCTTGCCCAACCTCTGAATCAGATCTTCAGGTGTTTATTTTGCATATCGGTTGCAAATTGAAAGCCATAAACTCATTACAGCCAATGTTTGCATTGAAAACAGACCAAAGGGTCATGCTACCAAATACTCATGTGAGTGATTTTGAAGTGTTTTTTTTCCCCATACTTGCATTCTTTCAAATGGCAGTGACTTGAACCCCCCCACCCCCCATTGCAGGGTATGCTTTTTTGGCTCCGTCTGAGCTTGCATTTTTTTCTGCAAATGCACACGTAGGGGCTTCCTTCAGTAGAATAGAAGGATATGAGCCTGTTCTGTTGCAAGGTGACGGAGGGTGAAAAACAGGAACTGTGCACTTCACGGAGGGGAGTGACCATAGGTCTTGTCTGGGTCAACCCTCTTGCACCCTTTAAGAAGTTCATGTTTTTCACATGCTGCTGAGTGTGTGTGTGTGTGTGTGTTTTAAAGACGTGCATTTGAGCCAACACTGTTTTCTGAACTCAAGGCCAGTTGGCCCCTTACTAAAGAAAAGGAGGTGAATTGCAGTGCCCAAGTTGCCATTTGGGTGCCTGAAGCAATTACAAAAGGGTGTTCATAAATTTGGAAGTATCTGTCCACAGTTCCTCAACAAGTGAACAAGAGTACAAACAATCAATACCGTTGTGGGAATTGTGTAAAATGATAAATACTGGACACACATTTATAAACATAATAGCTTCAGCCAGTGTTCCACAGTAGCTCTGTCCTCTAGATGGAGTGTTCAGGGGCCTGCAGGTCTCTCAATGCAGCAGCAATGATCAATGAAGGGACCCTTGGTAAGGGGGAACCTTTAACAGAGAATGACACTGTTTAGATAGTTGTCTCACCCAATCACTGATAATCATACGATTGTCAGATGACCTTATCCAAATAACTCAATCAACTGCAATCAGTTGCTCCCAAGATCTCATCCCTGGTTGAACCTTAAAAAAAAAAAAAAAAAAATGTAAGCAATGCAAAAAGCATTAAGCCTTAATAATTTGTTAAATGCGAAGATATTTATGCTTTGAAATAATAAAATATCACAAGCTTCCTCTGATAATTACACAACTGAATCCTTGTGCAGTGAAATGCAGCCATTTTCATTTTGATACATTGCTGCTACAGTCTCACTTGGTCTGCTATGATGTTTGTTAAAGAGAAACTCCCCAACAAAGTCACATCAAAGTCTGTTTACAGGTTTACTGCTGCACGAGTCAGCGTTGCTTTAGGTGAATGCAGTTTACCAGACCTTTGTATTGTGCACTTGCTGTCTGCCTAAGGCTGGAGGCTACGAATGTCATTACTAGAAAAGGACACTAAAATCAAAACATGCCACCAGTGAAGTTCCATAAAGGGGATGGGGTACACAGGTAACATAGTTGCCACAATAAGGAAGAAGATGGGTAAAAGACAATGATATTGGAGTGCAATGCTAAATTGGTGGAGTGAAATCCTCTTGTTGTCCCATTGTACATTCTCTCAACCATCCAAATGAAAGATACAGGAAAATTCATTTAGTCACAGTTGCTCAGTGGCTCGTTGATGAAAAGTTACATAGTGATTAGTCAGGTCATGTGATGATACAACATATTATTTAAATCTTTGAGAACCTTAATTCGGGCTCAAAGACTCATTCAAACTCGGAGGGTGAATTAAAAAGGACATCTTAATCTGTGAATGGCTCATATACATGTATGTATGGTTGTGCTCTCCGACAGTCATTTTAAATGTCACGCTTTGCAGCTTGATGTGGCTTTTTGACTTCATGCCCCTCTTCTCCACTTCCCCCCCAGTGGAGCCAGAGTTCAAGTATGTGGGCAACATGCACGGCAACGAGGTGCTCGGCCGCGAGCTGCTCATTAAGTTCTCCCAGTTCCTCTGCGAGGAGTACCGGGCCGGAAACCAGCGGATCATGAGGCTGATCCATGACACGCGCATCCACATCCTGCCCTCCATGAACCCAGATGGCTACGAGGTGGCTGCCAGACAGGTAATGTACACCCTGGTAGTGCATGTGTGAGCTCCATGTCCCTGCAAGCCAAAACGAAAACAATGGAAAATGTACCAGAGGGACAGATTTGGCCGTTTTTCTTAAGGAATGATTTCCCACTTGTGAAGAAAAAGTTTCCACATTTTTACTTGATTGTGTTCCTGCCAGTGGAAATTTTTTTAAATGTTAACATCCCTCGGTGAAACTCAATACCTGCAAGTTAAACCACAGCTCAATACACACTCAAAACCGTTCTTACATGATTCTGTCTGGTCAAATATGGATGTCTGTTATTCTTTAAAATGAAGGTGTGTGCTTTGGGCAAGATACTAGCTAAACACTATCAGCTAATTTCCTTCCACTGTGTGCTGATGTCTGTAATAATCCCATCGATCTGCTCCCTTAGAGAGCCCCCGGCTCTCTAAGAGGAATAATTATATGGACCGTAAAACAACACTCGTGCAATAACTTTAACATACACACATGGGTGCACAATTTCTCGGAGACTAATTATATGTCCTGAGGAAGCTAGTTGCACATGAAGGTCCTTCTTGTTGCCACAAAGACGACACATGTACAACGCACTATAATTTGTTGCATCAACAGATGTTTGGGTCCAACAGCATCTGGAAAACAATGGGAGGATTGTTTCATCCTGGAGGGCTCGCACTGATTTTGAGTAGTAGTTGAGCTTTCAAAGAGAAATAACAAAAATGTTAATGTCTATGGCAAAATGTAAGGTTAAATCGTTGAGTCAGTTGTTTCAGTTGTACTCCAGCAGGTCAGAAGGTCCTGCAGAATCATGCATGGAAATCCTGATAAATTCTGTACCGTTCCAAGACAAGGCTCCCTGCTCTGCAGCACTTTTTCAAATATGCCCCTAATGCCAAAATGTGAAGCAACAAGAGTGCATCTTTGTTTTATAGTTAATAGCAAAAAGAGATTGTTAGAATGACATAGATAAAAATGAATCTTTGGAGTCTCAGCCAATACATTCCAAGACACCCTGAGGGTATTAAATCAGTCTACAAGTTTGTCAATGGACTTGAGAGACTGCACGTTTAGATAAGTGCTAACAACAGCTGTGAACTGTCAGTATTTAGCTTGTATGTCCACCGTGTTTATCTTGTGAGCATGTTAATATTTGCCGCTTTGCTCTAAACACAGATGAACTTGAAATAGTTTTGCAGCCAGTAACGCCAAATATGAACATCACAGTGGCACTCAATTAAAAGTTGAGGAATCATCAAAGTTGTTTAGCTTCATGCTTTGAGTAATGTAACTATTTTTACAAAATTTGATGACAGCAGTTGTGAGATTTTTCCACGTGGACCAACCAGCAGATCGGCAAAGCCACGCCTGAAGCCACTTTGCTGGTGTGGCTGAATCCTGCGCTATGCCAGGCGATGTCATAATTGTTTTGGAGTTTTTGTTTTTTGTTTTTTTTAGTCAGGACTTAATGTGTCTTGATATTTTCATCTTTGTTGGGATTAAAGTCTTTTGAGAGTGATCTTATTTTGGATTTGTAAGAGAGCGATTAGATCATTGTGGATTAGACCTGTTGGAAAATAATTCACTGTTGTTCCAAAGAAAATTGTCTGCTGAGTTTATGCAACAATCAAATTTATTTTCCCTTTTCTGCTACCAAGTGGTATGACTTCATACTCTGAAAGTACTAAAACTTCAGAGGCTAACACTCAACTCTAACAAGCAAGGGGATCCAATAGGGAGCAGTTAAAGACATTTTGTCTTTGGGTCAACAGGGTCCAGAGTTTAATGGTTACCTGGTGGGCCGAGGGAACGCCAGAGAGATCGATCTGAACCGGAACTTCCCAGACCTGAATGCACTCATGTATTACTACGAGAAAGCCAGCGGGCGAAACCACCACCTTCCCCTGCCGGACAACTGGGAGCAGCAGGTCAGTGGCACTGGATCAACAGTGAGGCAGCACATGTAGCTTAAGGTGCCATTTATCAATGCGTGAGTGCACACCTATACTAACATGTACTTGTTTGGTTGAGAGAGGGAGATGGATGAAGAAAACTGCTGCCAGTCCGGCTTTCATTAAATAAAAAGAAAAACTGCACACATTTAAAACCAGTAAGTAAACCCAGGAACTTGCAGTTATTTGGAAGGTTGTCTGTTTCTTGTTATGTAAATTCATGAGTACCAGGTCAGTTTCACTGGAAAACCCAAATGTGCTTTTCTTCTCCTGGTCAGAAAGAAGCAGCTCTCTTTTGTCTTTGCAAAGCGAAACATTAAGGCAAAATGGCAGCTGCGCTCTTTCCAACCCAGATGAGAAGGTGGAATGAATGCTTCTTTAAAAATATATCTTTTATATCCAAACTTAATTTTACAGACAGTCCAGAGGTTTGGTTGACAAATAATATGAGTCTATCAGTCATTAACTCTTTTAGCCGCAAGTTGCCATGAAACTGTATGATCTGGATGGCTGATTGGAAATATAGCAGTTCTTATTTTCTGAATAATAACACCTGATAAGATGAATATAATAAGTAGACGTTCGGCTTCAGTCAAACACTTTTCTCTCTCCATCACCACCACGAGAAGTCGAATTGGTCTGCTCTGCGGTTTCAGAGTGTAACTGTTACCTGTTACCTCGAGGTGCTGTCTGCCTCACAACAGAGCTTACAAACCTGCACTTTCACTCAGTAATATCTGCTCATTGCCAAGTCTCCCGAGAACACAAATACATACTTTCTTGAAATAAATAATAAATTCACCAGTGTGCTGTTTCCCAATTGTTGCTATGAGACTATTTGGAATCAATTTACCCTGCGCACTTTAAAATATTTTCAACCACACAAAGCTGTCTGCACTGTCAGCTACTGCACATGCAACTACATGTCTACACGTCCAATGAAAAGCAGAAGCCCGACCTGCAAAACTCAAAAATACTAAAACTGGCTGCTGGTGTATTTTCTTTTTGGCTCAATATTTCAGTGTAAAGTTAAGTTAGAGTTTAATTTGGCTGCGTGATATGGATTCATCACCATCTACAGTGTAAAATGAACAGAGAACAAATGGAAGAATGTAAGTGTCTGCTTATCCAACTACTTCTGACATTCTGCTGGGAAATGCTTTTTAAGGTCATATCCTGGGGGAGGCCTCATCCGTTTTCATGTTATCTTGAGCAAACGCTAAAAACCCAACTGTATTCAAGTTTCCTTGACAATTTCAACTGAAGCAGAGTCTTGTGACTGCTGGATAGTGTAACATCTCCACAAATATAGTCCTGCAAGTGTCAAAATTCAAACGTAACAGTTTCTCTTTATCACGTTTTCCCATATTAACAATTTGAAATATAAATGTAATAAAAAAGAAAAACATAATAAGGAAACGACAGAACAATGGCACCATGTTACACCCAACTGACATACTATAGTCAGACAAAAAAAAAGGCCGAAAATTACAAAAACAAAAACAACAACAAAAATTCTCGGAGTGGTAAATAGATTTCAGTATCCACGCCCTAATAATCTGACTATCTAAACAGACTGGTCCAATAAGCATTCATTATACATAAACTGCACATAAAGCACATAAAGCCAAGAAAAATTACATTGTTGACTAGTTTACTACTTGTATCACATCATTTGTTTTGATCTTTTGCAAGTGCTGTTTATTTTTTCCTATTTATTAGTTCCTGGGCTGCAAATGCATTAAGAGGACTAAATCGCTGGTCCTTCCAGTTGTGGGCTGGCTGTGTACCAATGTGACTGCTGCCTGAAAGAGATACACAAAAGAGAAACTGTGCTGCTCTTACAGATACTTCATTCATTCATGCCATGTCGGGATTGCATCCTCACAAGCGCCGTGAACCCACAAGCCCCTGTGCTTGGCTGCAGGCTCAGGCATGCGACATTTACTTAAGCCAGCTGATGATGTTTTATCCAGAAGAGTGAATTTAGTTAGTGACACTCTTTTCACCTTTTCCTCATCATGAAACTGAGAGAGGACCAGCACCTGCAATAACTGAGAAATACAACATCTCAGCCTAATTTTGAACGGTCAATTTGACTCAGGAATTTGTTCTTTAAAATTTTCTTCCACTTGCAGACTGACAGCTGGGGTCTGTACAGTAGAAATGCTGTATTTACTCAGCAACGGCAAATTTATCCACCTCGCACCATGAGGTTAGGCAGTGCTTTTGGAAGAGTGTTTGCTGATAAATGACTGACCTGCAGAGCAAATCCATCACACAGTGTGAATTTACCACAGCTTGTCAGGGAACCACTGATAAAACAAAATTCAAAACCTGAAAACCTAATGTAAAATACAGAGTCTTGTTCCAAAATAAATCCTCTTCACCACAGATGAACATAGACATAACCTGTCTATTGTTACTAGAGAAATTTAGAATAGGAGCTTATCTGATATTTAGTGATGTGGGGGCTGTTGGTAAACTGTACTGTGCATTAAAAAGAAAGCAATTTTAATTTTATAAAGAAAACAATCAAGTACTGATAGTATCGATCCTTTCAAGCTTTCAAGCTGAACAGCTCAGTTGCTCTGCCCTGTGCCTTTGTGACAGGTCTGACTTCAATGCATGAAGGATATAGAGACTATAAATTCCTGCCAAACCTCAAAACAGAAGTCCTAGATATCAATGCTGCGTTCAAGGCTCATGGGCTGACCAGCTGGATTACTCAGCCAGACGGTGCTTATTTTCCTACATACCTTATTCAAGGAGAGGTATTACTCCCTGTCGCCAAGCATTATATGCAGCTAGGCGAAGCTAGGCTCTGTATTCAGCTAATGTAAGGCAAAAGCTGATTCTGTTTGTGGAGAATGTGCCAGAATCAACAAACCGTAAATGTTAACAACCTTATTTTTATAATATCTCTATTTTTATTTAATGAATGATTGATAGTTTGATCATTATATATTTACAGTGTTAGTAAATACTAAGTTTCCATCCTGAAAACTTTTACTAAAGTACGACTTCTAAACTCACATTGAATTTCGGTCAAAAACCGAAAAAAAAAGGAGCCTCAACAAAATGAGATAAACTTCAGCATTGAAGAATGAAGGATAAAATATATTGTGAGTAAAGCTTAAGGATTGTATCATAGGTTGGAGAGAAGCAGAAGATGCCTTGAAGAACTAACCATGGTTGCCCAAAAAATATGTGCATATGTTCGAGACAACTAAAATTTGTCCAGTACAACAGCTAAGAGAAGCCGTATTTCTGGGTGAAAAGAAAACCAGATGTCTTGAGTCCACCGATACAGTTTGGTGAAATCTAGGATGAACTGGAAGCTATACATAATCATTTGATCTAAGTGACTAGACAATATACTGGCGAAGTGACTGACATTGATGTAAAATGAGACAGTTTGTTTCAAGGACTGGGAAAGAATCTCTGGGTAATTTATTTACACTTCTAAAAGTTGGACATTTGACAAAATATATGTAAATATTGCACCACAGTGCCACAAATAGTTACATTCATCATGTCATGGTGTGGATGTAAATAAAAAGGTCCATATGGAATGTAAATAAATTATAAGCTACTTTTTGTCTGACTGAATATCCTCTACAGGTTGAACCAGAGACCTTGGCAATCATAAAATGGATGCAAAACTACAATTTTGTCCTGTCAGCCAATCTCCATGGCGGAGCTGTGGTAGCAAACTACCCCTTTGACAAGTCAAGAGACCCCCGCATTCGAGGGAGAACCACTTACGCAGCCACTCCGGATGACAAAATCTTCAGACAGGTGAGAGGCAGATCAAAAACTCTCTCTGAGTGTTTCACACATCTGATGTCAGGCATGTGAAAACGTGCTGTGGTTGACTGGGCACGTGTGTTTTTGTGTGTGGTGACAGTTGGCCAGGACTTACTCGTACGCCCACAGCTGGATGCACAAGGGCTGGAACTGTGGGGACTTCTTTGATGAGGGGATCACCAATGGGGCCAGCTGGTACTCTCTTTCCAAAGGTAAGCAAGACCTCAGTTCATTAGCAGCACTAAGAGAAGCAAATAAAAAAAAAATCACTGGCAATGCTAATTGAATCATGAAATGCTTGTCATTATCACAACTTGACGATACTCTTTCTGATTTTGTTAGTGTCCAACACTGTCCACAAATCTCCTGCCAGCTCACTGGTGGCTTTTTCAGCTGGAACATTTCATTTTTCAAACTGTATTTACACATAAAACACATAACAAGCATATTTTTAAATAACCTTCCACGATTTGGTGTTTGGAGTTAATATCTTAATATAAAATTGATGTCCTGTGCATTTCTAATCCCACCAAAACAATCCCAAATTTCTAAAAATATTAGTCTATACATTAAAGGCTTGGTGTCATTGTACCTGAAATGTGATCCTATATTTGTTTTTCTGATTCAACTATGTTGAAGAAAAAAGGAAAAGACCCCCTGCATGAATGATGGCAGGCAGTGGCATCGATTTCCTCATGAATGAAATGCCTTGAGTTGCCTCGTGAACTAACTGTCTCTGTCGGAGGCCTCTGTGCTTGCCCCTTGCCTTTGACCTCCTCACCTCCTGTACATGAACAGCTGCACTGCCTCTGACCCTTAAGTTTAGCCACTCAGGTTTGTAAATCACACCATTTCGGTGTGTTCAACCACTAATAGAAGTCAGCTTACCAGAGACAGGAGACAGCACTGGCACAAAATGTATTTTTTCATCTACCACATGGTAGACGTTTTACAAATTCCTAGCTGTTATATATTACTTTGAGATATTAGGAGGAAGAGTGTTGCAGAGTTTGCTGATTTTATCCACCCACTCTGTTTCCTTTTATCATACACTCACTAAATAGAAGTGCTGTTTGGGTCAATTTAATAACTGAAAAAAATAAACTTATTACTTTGTGTTGGACCTGACTAATCCAGCAGCAGTGATGCTGCAACAGCTGCCCACATAAACATACACTGTTAGCTCTTGTGCTATCTCTGTTTCTGTGATTTTTTTTTTAATTCTTCTTTGTGTGCTGTGCAGAAAGCCACTAAGCTCAGTGGGACTTTTATTAGAGTTTGGTTCAACAAAATATCTTTTACTGGCGTTGGCCACCTACTGGCCTTTAGGAGTTATACAGGCTTTGGCAGTGGCAGCTCACTCCTCATGCTGCTTTGTTTGGTTTATGGGTTGGGATCTTTGTTTTAAGACTTGATGAATACTTCCAGCATTGTTTTGCCGTACTGCATGCTTGGAAGTCACAATACACCAAGTTCATCAGTCCCTGGGCTTATATTCAATTGTAGCTCAGTTAATCTGTAACTTCAGCAAAAACAAACCTGAATCTCTGATCTGTAAATCCAAGTCTGAGCTGGTCTGGATTCTTCAAAGGAATGTGAACCAGTTGAGTGTTTCAGTTGAGTTATGCAAGATGGTGATTGGGGTAAAAAACACCCACAGTTGCATTTAGTAGGAGCATGTTATATTTATTTTAACAACTCATCTTGCTCCAAGTGTTATGTCATGGTCTATGAGGTTACATTTGAACTTCCCCAAAAAAGGCCTCATATGCATTAGGCCTTATAAAATTTTCTCTCAAAAAGTCTGTCTGATTTTCCTGATCCATTTCAATTGTTAGCGCTGTTGCCCCACATTAAAGAGGTTGTAGGTTTGGTTCCCAGCCTGGGGCCTTTCTGTGCGGAGTTTGCATGTTCTCCCCGTGCTTGCGTGGGTTTCCTCCAGGTACTCCGGTTTCCTCCCACCGTCCAAAGACATCATGTTTGGGTTAATTAGTGACTCTAAATTGTCCGTAGGTCTGAGTGTGAGTGTGAGTGGTTGTTACTTTCTGTCTGTCTCTATGTGTTGGCCCTGCGATAGACTGGCAACCTCTCCAGGGTGTACTCCGCTCTTGCCCAATGGGAGCTGGGATTGGCTCCAGCACCCCCCCTCCCCCAGAAAGGGATAAGCAGTAGAAGATGAATGAATGAATGAATGAAGAATGCCTGTGAAGGAATTTAACTACTTTTCAACAACTTAGTAAAAGTTTGGTGCCCAGTTTCTCACTCACTTGCTTAGTCTACTGTAACAAATTCTACATTTTGATCAGTTGCAATGACCCGGTGAAAAACTGAAGTGAAATCAAATACGTGTGTGTTTCAGGCATGCAAGACTTCAACTACCTTTACACCAACTGTTTTGAGATCACCTTGGAGCTAAGCTGTGATAAATTTCCTCCAGCATCAGCGCTACCTAGAGAATGGCTGGGCAACCGAGAGGCGCTGGTTTCTTACCTGGAACAGGTTGGTACTTGCACACAAATTCACCTAAATTTTGGCAGACTGCAGTTGTGTCAATCGAGTATTGCATTTTAACAGCTTGCTGCACACACTTCAAACACACAGTCATGTTTTTACACACCAAAATCCTACTGCCAAGAGTCAAGAGTCCAATGCTTTGGCTTCTTTTTAGTATTGGCTGGATTTCTCTGGATAAAGTGACTTAAAATGAGCTGTGTGAAACTCTGTGTAATCCAAGTAAATTGACTTTTACCTCCCGTCACGCATTAAATGTAGCCTTGGTTTGAAGACAAAATGTCATTTTACTCACTGAGATAAAATATAGCCCTGCCACTTACAGTGTTTCTAAGGCCACAGGAGAGGGCTGAGAAATGCAGATCTTTTTCCACAGCAGTGACTAAACAAACCCAATCTTAAGGGCCTGCAGATTCTGTTTTGGTCTCATTTTGCTTCTGTGTCTATTCCACACCACAAGACTGCGGAGGGTTTCTACAGCCTAATGTTGTGGCATTTTTCTTTTAAACTGTAGTTTCAGGCTTGGTATGGTCTGTGATCAATGCTGTATCCTATTGCCACATTCAAACACAAAGCCATCTGTGGTCACACTAACCTAATTTACTTTTTAATCAAATTTGCAAAAAATAATATACAGACGTTTCTCAAATTTTTAGGTGCATCATGGCATAAAAGGCATGGTGTATGATGATAACAACAACCATATTGGCAACGCTGAGATCGCAGTAGCTGGCATCCACCATGATGTGACTACCGGTAAGAAGCAGTAAGAGAAAGATCAGTTTATGTTGTTGTTCTCCATAAGTCAGTGATGAAATGTGTCAGTTAGGTTTGTGGTAAATGATCTGTAAATGTCCTGATCAGGGATGTCTAAAAGTCTCACTTAATAATATTTGACCCAGTTCAAGTCCAAGTCTGTGTTCAGGCCCTCACACTGGAAAGGAGCAAGGTGCACTCTAGTGGTTAATGGATGAAATGCACTTTGAAAATATTGCAACTGTACACACATTATAATTAGATTTATTTTATTATTATAAGTGTTGTACTTCAACACTACTTTTTCCTCAAACAGCAGAGTAAACCACTTTAAATGTTGTTTGTATGCTGATGTATCAGTAATAATAATCTAATCTAATAATACATACATATATCTATAATACCTCTGTCAGAGGTAATTGTTTCAATACTGGGAAGTTTTACTTTTAAGTAAGTAAATGTTATATTACTTACATAGATGTTTAAATGAATATAAATTTGAATACTCATACTTCTTTGACCAATGTGTAATAACAAATTTGAGATAGTTAGTTGGTTGTTTCAACCTCTCACCTTTTCCCAATGTGTATGCTTCTGCAGGAGTGGATGGCGACTATTTCAGACTGCTGTTGCCAGGCACCTACACTGTGACGGCATCTGCCCCGGGTTACGTCTCCTCCACCAGCACTGTCACAGTGGGACCAGCTGAGGCCATACAGGTGTGTTTGAATCTGCATGGACAGGAAGTAGAAGGGAACCTTAAATTTACAGCTTTAGAGGAAAAAGCAAGCATTGGGGTTCAAAAATACAGTTTTTGAGAACCCCAGAAAAGAAATTTTATCTATTTTTATTTACTTCTGCACTTATTCTGTACATTGATCACTTATACTTTTTAAATCTCTTTCTTGGCAGCTTCATTTTTACTTGAAATCAGCACCAAAACAAAACCTGAAAGGGAAGCACCACAACAGCAAGAAGAACTTCTCATCTCCTAAGGCTCCCTTAAAGCTCGGCCCTAGATGAGACATGGACATTGATTTAGGTGCCACATAAACTTGGTATACAACCATAAAATATATGTATGTAATTTTACCTCTGTAGTCCCAAGATGATGTATTTCAAACCTCTGTGTTTTTGTTTATGTTTTGTTGATAAATATAAACTGTGTCTGTATTACAGAATTGCAAACCTGGTGTATTTATGTAACAGTGTTGATTTGTATGACACAGGTATCCTGTCTTTGTAAAGGACTTTTTGGATTTTGATTTCTATAATGTGAGGAAAATTTTAATGGAAAATAAAAGAAAATGCCATCTCTATATGCAGTTTTTGGTGAGTTTTGTCAGCAGCTTATTTCTTTGAATAACACAATTAATTTCACTTTGAGAAATAATAACAATAACACAAACTCTAAATTGGTTTGTGACATTATAGATAAGGAGCAAATGACATAAAGCTAAATTAGCAAAAATGATATAAGGTGGAAAGATGAAGTTTTAAGTGTAAATGTAATCAACTACAAAGCTTTAAGTCCTGTTAGTCTGGAATTAATGTAACATGCTAAATATATTTTTGACTAATTACTAAGGGTGTGCCAAAAAATCGATTCATATAAGAATCGCGATTCTCATTTACTACAATTCAGAATCGATTTAAAATGTCCCAAAATTGATTAAAAAAAAATAAAACAAATCCGCAGGCTGTCTGCCTCCATTTTGTATGCGGGACGTCCTGACGTGACCACGGAGCCCGTTCGGGGTCTGGTCTAGTCTCTACTCTCTGCAGGGGTCCGGTCTCTGGGGGAGGTCCCATCTCTGGTCTAGTCTGGTCTGGTCCGGTCTACTCTCTGCAGGGGTCTGTTCTCAGGTCTAGACTGGTGTGGTCTGGTCCAGTCTCTACTCTCTGCAGGGGTCCGGTCTCATCCCATTCCTTCCTTCACTTGTTTCCAATTAACCAGTTACCTTGTGCCCCCACCGGGAATCGAACTGCACCCTTCTTATTGCAGGGTGAAAGCATTAACCACTATGTCACCGTGCTGCTCAGGTAACCACATATATTTACATCAAGTCACCATATTCATTCATTTGTTTATTTATTTATTTATTTATTCATTCATTCATTCATGGGTAGGGGAGCGTGCATTATTAATGACCCCCTTGGGGCATTTTCCCAACAGTTACGTTCCTTTTTATTCCGAAAAAAAAAAAAAGGATGTAAAATGTCGGCCAGTTCTGTTATTCTGTGTTTATAATGAATTCTGTTTTTAATGTCTAATTCTGTGATTCCGTGATTATGTGATAACAAATTTTATAAGGCCCTATTTATCGAATGTCTGGGAAGACCGAGCTTGACATGAGCTTCACAAAATGAGGATTAAGCACTTCGGGAACCCATGTTTAACTGCACTATTTATTTTTTCAGAAAGAGACACTTTTATTTTTATTACTTAAGCAATATGTGATATTGCTTTTATGCAACAGTTGCAACAATTCCATCTAAGCATGGATAAATGTTTAAAACTTAATAAATGAATCAAAAGGCATTTTAATGTCTCCATTTGTCATTCTGTCTTGCAAAGCAGACTGGAGTAGATCATGAGGATCCTTTGCACACCTATAGATTGAAGCAGAAATCATTATGAATCAAATAGTTTTGAATGGAATCGTAGCCCCAAAAATCGGAATCGAATCGAATCGTGAGATAGTAAAAGATTCCCACCCCTACTAATTACCTTGAGAACATAGTATGGGAATGAACTAATCCATATAAGCAGTTGGGTGTTTTAAATTTCTTCCGGTGATCAAGAAAAAGGCACTTTTCCCAGTTGACCTTTTGGGCCTCTACTGTTTGAACAGTAGATGTCACTGCAGTACAAAGGAGGGAGCCAAACATGGCCGACTTTGTCCTGTACTTCAAGTTGAAAATTTAACTCACTGTCTCATCTTGACTCAAACTTTTTGACACTTTTCTAAAACCCACTGCCAACTAATAGTACTGAGTCCAGGATCTAATCACCAAACCAGAGCCGACTGTTACCTGGTGGTGCAGTCTGACAGCTGCTCATACTGGGTTAATAACACACAGGTACACTACATTTGAAAACAATCACTGGACTGTTCTTTTCTGTTGTGACCTGGGTAAGCAACGTCAGTGCAGACCGCACCCACAGAATAAGCTGACGTAAAGGCTTAAAGTTCTGCTTTGTTACAAGACCGATCTTCATCATCCTGAGAGCGGCAGCATAACGCAGACTGATGCCTCAAAGAACAATGCACAGTGTGATGAATGGGAATATTTCCCCTCATCCCTAATTACTTAAATTACAAACTCATAGTTTTGTGATGCTGTTGTGTAAACGTTTGTTTCGTCAGAGGGACACTGATGGAAAATTTTAAGCAATTTTACCATGCATATTTGTTAAAGGTTTATTTTGATCCAATTTATAGAATGAGGGCTGAAAACTTAATGCATGATCATCTTGGTGTACAGGAAGTTCATATGCTCCCTGATCAGAGAATTATCCTCCAAGTTAAAAGCAAGTGGCCATTCACAAACTGGACTAAATAAACTGGTAAAAGTGGACAGGACTCCTGCACTCGAGAATCTTTGTTTTTCCTGTGCCATTCATGAACAGTAGAGAGCACAACAATAGCCTCTCACTGACAAACAGGAAAGAGGAAAAGCGCACTTCAGTGGGCATTCTGTGACTCTGACTCCGTAACAGTGACACACAGGTTCCCCAAAAGATAAACATGGAGACACACAAGTGATTTAACAGGAGGGGACGGTTTAAACAGAGCTGAAAAACCCACAGATAAAACCGAGTTCATATTAATCATTGAATCATTCGTTTACTGACATCAGTTCAGCAACTGCACCAACTTCCTACAATCATTTTTATGTTCCTCCACAAGGAAACACAGTAAAGTGATTGTGCGTCAGCCAATGTATTCCCTGTCTGCAGAGCATTATATGGACGATCAACTGGCAGCAAATATTGAAAGACAACAATAGACCCACATACTGCCCTTGAATGAAAGTGGCCACTGTGTGAGAAGACAAAGCTGGCATTTCATACAGTGCCACTGATCTGGAGTGTTCTCAGCTGTGGCAGGGGTTTGAGTGTGTGCATGTCCGTGTGTGTGTGTGTGGGGGGGGGGGGGTTGGCCTTGCATTTGTGTACACTTAGTTTGCCCAAAGGTGGCGTCAATGAAGCCCACTAATGGTCCAACAGTGCCAGACAATTCCTACACTGATGAACCCACATTCATTGAGTCACTTCACAATATTTTATGGACAATGGTGACCAGGCTTTATTGGAAGTTACTGTCTAAAAACGACAATGTGATATTTCAACAGTATGGTGCTTCTCATTGGACAGTTGTACATAATGGTACACTGCATTATGTCATTAGGTCATATTATTATTCAGAATATTGCATTTTACTAGAATATACATTGTTATTACATACATTTATTTTTATTAGCCAGACTAATATGGAAGACATGATCTAATGATTATAGTTTTTACTTATGATATCCACCTACATACTGCTGCAATAAAGCTGCACATTGACATGGGATGTGTCATAGCACACCAGGACTCTATAAAGGTGCTATATATAAATGTTGTGTTTTTTATACATGTGTCAGTGTGATAGATTTGTGTACGTATATCTGAATGAGGCTGTTTTCATGTCTTCTATATCTATTTCTCTCTGTGCCACAACGTGAGGGTGAAAACATCCAGCTGGCTTCATTTCCTGCTATTGTTCCACACATACAAGATCACATAGGAGGAAGCTGTCATTACTGCAAACACAGCAAAAATAGGGTTCAGCGTTTTACACCAAAGCACTCCATATCATGTCTGAGAAACAGGTTGCATTATGAAATGACTGTGATTTTTTACTTCTAAACGAAGGTTCCTGTTGTTTTAATGAAACTAAATGAAAGAGATAGGAAGCTGGTTGCTTCTTCCTGAGTGTCAAAATGCTTCCATACAGGCCATTTTCTCTGCCTGTGTGAAACATATAAGCTTCTGCTATTTTCTTTAGTTTCCCTCGTGACACTTTCGATATATGACATAATTCAAAACAAGCAGAGATTGAACAATATTATATATATATATATGTATATGATTAATTTAAATCACATTTAACAACAAATATGAGGAATAACCAAAATCACAATAATGTTACTTAAATAATTTTGAGCAGTATTTGGTCTGCTGTGTACACATGTGCTGATGTGCATGGGAACAGGCTTCTTAGGAATCGCTGCCACAAAAGCAGTGTTTGGTCACCTCCTGTGTTTTCCACAACCGATTCTATGACAGATATATTGAAGGGATATAATTTACAACCCTGTGAATTGGAAACACTTAACGAAATTATTTGGAATACTATTTTTAATTTTGATTGTCAGCTGTATGCATGTTACAGTGGGAACTTACAGAATCTAACTTTACAGTATAAATATATATCTGATGACACTGAGGTCCATCATGTGCTATATTAGATCAAAAGACACAATAGCATTTTTAAAATAAAGTTCCAATTTCTGTGGGTCAGGTCAAAAACAACTTGAAATACAAACAGGTCAAGTTTCAGAGTAGATCTGAAATAATCAGTCCACTGAGAGACAAAAAAATAATAATAATAAAGTAGGTCAGATACAGCTTCTAAAACAGTGAGCTGCAAACTAAGTAAATTTTGGGTTGTGTTGTGACATCTTTGCCACAATTTGATAAAGAACAGCTGAAGAAAATAATAATTATTTGTCTCCTACAAGGCAGCAAATAGTGATTCGTCTAAAGTAAAAATTGGCTGCATTTTAGAGCTGCAGCTGGAGAAACTAAATAAAAGATATTTAGTCTGTTCGGTGGTTCAATCTGTAGCAAAGCAGAATTATTACATACCAGCAGTAGCGTATAAAATAACAACTTTTACCTCTGAAATGTGCCCCCTTTTTTCATATAAAATGGAAATAACTAAGTAAAGTCAAATGTCCAGTGTCTGAGAAGCACTTATTTACCTTACCTTAGTTGCCATATTGTTGCCCCACCGGCCGATGCAGAACTGCGAAATAAAACTTAAAATTACAGTGAAAATATTTAGGGTGCTTTTAGACAAACTTAGTTTTTCTTTTCAGTCAGGCAGCAGCCGGGCCAGCCTCAGGTCACTTCGGGGGGGAAAAAAAGTGGGTGGCGTCTTTACATGTGGGCATGGAGAGGCGCAAAGTGAGTCTGCTGCGTCTCTTTCTGATGTGATGACAGCTGATCGGACCGAGACTGATCCAGGACCGAGACCCATCGCTCTCTGCTGACAGCATGTCTCCTTTGGCCTCAGCGATAAAATAAACCAGCTGCACGGAGGAAGAAGAGGACGAGGAGGAAGATCATGTCTCCGAGGCTCAGGGAAGTGTAGCTGCTGCAAAAGTTGTGTCGAGGGGAAAAAAGGCAGCTCCGCCACCAGCAGTCAGGAGACCACATCACCAAGTTGTGGATCTAGTCTGACTGGATCCCCGATCCTCGATCCCGGATCCAGAGTTTTCCCCAGATCGAGTCAGACACTTTATGGGTAAGAGACTCACCACAAGACTCACAATTTCTCTTTTCACAGTTCACAGAAGGGAAAAAAAAACTCATGTTATGGGATGAATGCAGTGCAGAGACTCATCTAAGTTTGTCGGAACGTGTCTTTACTTTTACACAACAACGCAACAAGCTGTGATCACGGCAGCTGTCTGGTGCTGACAGTCTTTTGGGGCGTAAACTGTGGACATGATTTATCCTGCACACAGAGCACAGGGCAGCCATAGCTTCAGTTTCCACACACACAAAGACACACACACACACACACACACACACACACACCAGGCTAGACTAAACACTAACGTGAACTGAATGAGCACAAGTGCTGCAAGACCAAGTGATCAGTCAGTCAGTCAGTCTGTCTGTCTGTCTGTCTGTTTGTGTGTCTGTCACCTGTGGCCTCAGCTGTCAGTTGTTACACCATGTGAGGGGGGACTACACACAAACAGACCGACACACTGTCCCTGAGCAGAGGGAATATTCTGGTCACAGACACACAAACACACTCTGAGGTTTACATTTCTGTTCTGTTTGTGTTCTGGTCTATTCTGCTCTCCTGTGTTTTATCAAGTTCAGCTCCTGTGTTGCTCAGTTCAGGTCTTTTCTGCCTCACTGCTTGCTTTTCTGCTTGTAATTTTATTCTTTTAACGTAAACTTCTGTTGCATTCTTTCAATGCTCACTACTAAAGATTAAATCTTCTCTCATTCTCTGTGTAACTTTTTAGACAGTAAATACATCAAGCCAATTTTTTTTTTGAAAGTTTGACAAAGGTAAGAAAATTGTTCATTGATAAATTAACACACAGCAAATTAAATGCTTGACGTAAGTCATCTGACCCAAAAATATTATATGGCCACGGGATATTTTTGTTCATTGCAACATCGTTCTAAACATTGGCTACTGTAACATATGATACCGCAACATAAATGTTGTTATAATCAGAACAGTCATTCATTTCTCATCATACCATACTATTACTTTATATTGAGATTGAATGTATTCTGTTATATGTGTGTATACTCTCTTATGTCTTACATTACATCACGTTAACTTGTCTTTTCTTTCAATTTTCGTATCAGCCCTTTTCTTCACTGTTTTCTAATTAAGTGTTGATACACACCTTTCAGCAAATTAGTAAAATGGTTTATGCACAGCAGAAGATTTGTATTATATTATAGAGCCTGTAGGCCTTCATGTCCTAACAGGGCTCTGTAGAAGAGGCAGGGATTTTTTTTTTTTTTTTTGGTTGTGCAGTTGACTCAGCCTCAGGATGCCAAGGGTTCGAAGCTTTAACTGAGTCAGATATCCAGATTTAGTATGCACACAATGGACTGTAGTATTGACCAGGTTTACTCTGCCAGAGCTGACAACCACACACCTGATTTTTCAACATATTTAGAAAAGGAAAATTAATGAAAATGTTACATCCAACATTATTTCAATGCCAAATATGACACTCATCCATGATTTTTACCATATTAACTCTGCATTGTTGTAACATGGCATGTCCTCATGTTTGTTGTATTTGCATAATACTACCGATGTCTTTACACACCACTTTATCCTGTGTGTGTCTTACGAAACAAAACAGTGACTGCTGTTGCAGCTGCTTGAATCTGCAACTCCATCATCTTCTGTCCCACATGTTCATAAACAGAGGCAGCGAATGTGTTTCAGTCTAGAACAAATTAAATATGGGAGATAAAATCAGATGCCCTAATATGTAGGTTAAAAAATATAAGTCAGTCAGATGAAATGTATAACAAAGCCAAATGGAGAGTTGTGGTCTGCAACTAAATTATTCTTGTTTCACTTCCTGTGGCTTACTCTTGAATGCACACCATCAGCCACACTGCATCCAGTCTGCCAGTTTTTTTACTCCAGAATCAGCCTTTGTCTCTGGTCGTCTGCTGCAGAATCAGATTGATTAGTTATTGCGCTTTGGCACAGACACATAACCATCAAAGCTTTTCAGTTTTACTTTGCCTGCTGGGGTCCAACCACTGGTCTTTAACAAAAAATGAAAAAGACTTGTTGTTTCTTGTGTGAGATGAAGCCTGTTCCTTCATTTGAGTTACACCTAAATCATTGTGAAGTCAGAGAGCTGTTTCTTTAATTAGAAGCAGAGTGTTAATCAGGCGGTAGTGTCTCTTTCTCGTTTGCTGTTCTGCTTTTGTGTTTAGTGTATAGTCAGGATTTTGGATACACATGAACATCCCGCTCAGTGAAATATTTAACACTGGCAGCAGGGTCCTGTATCAGTACTTGGTGACAAAGAAACCTGAGACCTTTGTCTCAGTTTACATGTATTACATGCAGCGCAAACACCATGTGGAGGCTATTGCATTAAATCCAATTAGACCTACGATTGTGCAAATTGTAACAACTCATACATCACTGTAAAATGATCTTTCTTTACTCTGTTTTGACAGTCAGTTGCGCTCTAAACTACAGCTGCAGAACTGAATGTAAATCACACCAATGTTACTTAAACTTTTCCTTCAAAATTCATTCTTTTCTTAAATAATAAAAATCGAAAAAATAACTTGAAGCATGGGAAAAAAAAGTTCTGTTTTTCATTCCATTATGTAATGCACCATCCCCTCAGAGGGAACACCATAAAAAAATGACAACATTCCTCGTGTCCTTTGCCAGCAGCCCAGTATTAGTTTCTTAACTGCAGAGGCAGGAAACAGCAGGGGGGTAATTTGATTTAACTGGATGTGAAAGGGGGGGAAAATCAGCTTTGAGCTGCTATGAGGACAGATGCTGTACATCGAAATGAGCGACAACGCATACTGACATAATAAGAATGATTTAAAGAGTTTCCCTTCCTCTACTGTGAAATTTTGGCCTAGTCATGATAATGCTGATCAATAATCTGAGTAAACGTGACACTGGCTGATCATTTTAATAAGAAGCCAGTTTGGACTGGTAGTAGCGTGACCACACAGGTTTTAATATCATTGCACATGTGTGATGACGTTGAAATAGGAAGAATGCCTTGAATGCCTGAACAGTCTGAAATCGCATCATCAATTGAGGTGAGAAAACAAGCGGGACTTAAACTTCTCTCTCGAAACTCATTCTTTTCATTCTTGTCTGCAACTTCAAGAAGAGACTATACAAAAACATAGACCACAAGATAGTTTTATAATTGCCATAAAATCGTAGTGGGTGCGGTTCGATTCCCGATGGGGGCACCTGATCACGGTTAATTGGTTAATTGGAAACGAGTGATGGACTGGGCAGAGAGTAGAGACTAGACTGGACCAGAGTCCAGATCCCTGCAGAGAGTAGAGAATAGACCACATCAGACCAGACTAAACGAGACACCAGACCCCCCCTCCAGAGACTAGAGACTAGACCAGACCAGACTAGACGAGGGGCTGGACCCCTCCACAGAGACCCCTAGTATTTTTGCAGATTTTGCTCATTTTTGCTGCCTTGGACCTGTTATCACAGTCCTGTCAGTCCCAGAAGAGTCCCAGTACAAGTTGTCCCAAGACCTGGATTTTTCAAACATGTCAACAGCTCTATAAAGTCCTGTCAGGAAAATTCATCACAACAGGCTTCTCTTTTGCCATCTTGTCTGTCGTTGATGTCCTGAGCTCACTCTCAATCACCTAAAGGCCAAAGGACAAAGTTGTGAGATTTTGTGTTCAGTTAGATTTTTCCAAAATGTATTTACTTGCAATGAACTGGTTATGTTTTTGTAGCTATGTCATGATGTGATTCCAAGGCACAGATCACGTTATGTAACAGCTCATATGTGAACTATTAGAGCTTGGCCATGTTTTTCAGGGTGCGGCATATCATCGGGCACCTCTGGGGTCCTCTCAAGGAAATCCCTCTGCTGTCCAAAAAGACCCATGTATCTGCGACAACGCAGCCTCTGCCCTCTGAGCACGAACATCTGAGCTGTCCTCCTCACTGTGGAAATGTTTATGCATAAGAGCGGTTCCACCCAGCATCTGTATACTTTTCTGTGTGGGTCATACAAGCCATTGATACTTAACACATGGGTGATTGTGAAAGGAATAGAGAAACAAATGAGAGAATGAAGCAAGTTATGGTCAGAAGGAAAAAGTCAGGATGGCAGAGGGTGGCCTGCGTGCTTGCTAAACTGCAAAGATGGTGGAAAACAAAGTTAATAAAAATGTGACAGTGAAGGCGGATTTAGATCGATAGATCAACCAAAATGTGTTTCCACTGTTACAAGTACCCACCCGGGGTTTTCCACCTACGTTAACAGCAACACTGACTTTTCCTGTTAATCTCCCCCTTGGCCACAAATATTTAACACTGAAGATTTATTGTATTGGTGTTTGTTCTTTGACTTAACATATCTTAGCCAAGAAAAGAAAACAACGGCGATGTGAACAAGACCGGACTGGCTGCAGTAGTTCAAAGGAGCGGAAGATGAGTGGTTTGAAAGGGATCGTGGATGGACTTGTCCTGTCCCGACTCAGTTAATGGTCAAAGGAAGCATAAAGTAATAGCTTCCTTCCACCACAAGACTTGGTTAACTTGGATTATTTTATAGGACTATTGTATATGTTTCACATGGGCTCAGTAGGAAAATGATAGATGTCTCACTGGGAGCTTGAGTCCAAACTACCGGACATCTCATTCCACCACAGAAGTCTACATCTTATTTGGGCGATTTTAAATAGAAGAGAAAGTCCTTCCCGTCTCTTGATGTAAGCTGTTTTAATGATGTTGGCTTCGGGAAAAAGTGGGCTTTTTTTCACCTACAGCCATATTTTGTATTGAACTGCAGAGCTGGCATGTTCATGTACAGCACAATCCTGCATGTCTGCATGACTTTGCAACAATTACTTTCTGCTCGTTTACTGCTCACGTGTTTGAGTGGTAGAGATGGCTTGGGCAAGTATTTTCAACAGAGTTTTGGCATCTCTATGCATTTGACTCAGCATGCCAGATGTGCTCTTTTCATCCAGCTGGCTGAGACCACGTTGTGCTGCTGCCTCATCTGGTTGAAATGCTCTTTAGAGGCAGACTGCTCTCCTCACTGTCGTGCCAGTTACTTGAGTAGAATGATTGCATTAGAGCACAGTACCACAGTGTAGCTTTTGTTTTAGGGTTTAAACATATTTTGTGGGTTTTATATTTTACCAATTGCCTTGTTTAAAACAAAACATCGTGTGGAATTTGGACAAGAGTTGAAAGTCTCACTCCATTAATCAATTAGCCAGTTGGAAAAAAAAAAATTCCTTTTTGCACACTAACCCTAACCATATTTGGGATGGTATGGTGGAGCAGTGCTTAGCATTCACAGCAGGAAGATTCTGGGTTTAAATACCCGACCTGAGGCCTCTCTGTGGAGTTTGCATGCACCCTCAAGGTACTCCTCTCTCCCACATTTCAACCTTTAAACCTTTAGGTCAATTCTTTCTCTAATGACTATCAGAGGGTGACTCCACTGCATGTAGAAGCAAGTCAGATTGTATTGAAGTCTATGTGAGAACTGCCTATGAGTGTGTGGGAATAGTATAGTATGGTGAGGGTACCCTGTTCTTGCCCAATGTCAACTGGGACTGCATCCGGCCCTGCGACCCTGATGGATATAGATAATGGCTCAATCAATGGAGTTTCTTAACTGTGAAGATTTAGTACTTTTCTTATATGATAACAAACTAAACATCCATAAGCTGTCATTCCTAAACCAAGGAAATAGAGAAGAGAACACTCAATACACATCCAGTAAAAATCATGTCATGGTTTCAGGTTTATCTTCATCCAGAAATAAACCATTTTAGCCATTTATGACATTTATTACTGCTCGTTGTGTGTGACAAGAAAGTAAATAAAAACTTGTACGCAAATTGTGTGTGCTGCCATGCCACAGGGGTTCTGAGACCATGACTCTAAAAAACATGGCTAGAAAACCACATGACTTGTGTTGACAACTGTCGGCTACTCAGAGTTGTGTTTTTTGCCCCCTCCTCTCCCACCCCCCATCACATGTGCTGAAACATTAGATGGTCCAAAGTAGCGCAACAGATGTCCGGGATGTTTTAATATCCAGAAGCGTCTGCTGGCTGTCCACCTGCTTTGGTGATGTTGTTTTGAGGTGAAGGCTTTTCAGCAGACTCAGCATTTTGGGTGGGAGGGCTACACACACTGCTGCACAGTAAACAATGATTATCAAAAGACATCAGCTGTCATCCAGTTCACTCCAGAGCCTTCTACCAGTCTGTCTGTGTGTGTGTGTGTGTGTGTGTGTGTGTGTGTGTGTGTGTGTGTGTGTGTGTGTGTGTGTGTGTAGTCGCGCCATTTCAGGATAACTGAATAGGATGAATGGCACATGGTTTGTGCATGGGTGTGAGCCCGGTGCTGGCAGGCAGGCAGATAATGAGGCAGCGACTTCATTGTTGGCATCAGATGACACTGTTCAATAAAAGATAACAACAGTCAGCAGATCCCACTTCCTCCAGTCTGCACCTACTCTACCAGCATGTTACAGCACCCAACCAGCTCTACCTGTATGGGCAGGAAGACCTAAAATGCAGCAATAACAGAGCTGGATCAGTTACAGCAGCTGCACAATTATAATTAAGTATCATATATAGGGCTGAAATAGTGAAGGACAGGAGGTATAATGTCATTTTTCTTTGCAATTTTACTCACCTGAACTACCTTTATGTATTTTGGGTCAATGTGTTGTCTCATAAAGTGCCAAGAATTATTACAATTTGATCTCGTCTCTCCATCCAAACCATAAACAAACTAATAAGAATACTTGCCTCATTTTACAGCCTAATTTTCTATAGCACTTTTTTTTAAAATCCCTTTTAGGCAACATGGAAACTTCCAGTGTCTGCTCATTTACAAATATAGTAATTTAGTTTGAATTGCATCTCACGCTAAGTGGTTATGTTTGGCAACACATCGCAAATCCGCATGCTCAGAAATAAAGTAAAGGGCAATGATGGCTCCATGTCTCAGGTTGGACAGTTGTTGCTTTGTCCATCCGTCAGCTGTGAAATATGTGTGAGTGTATACACACAGTGTGTGTCTGTCTTTCAGCTGTTGATTTAGCTGTCTGTCGTAATCCCGTTACTTTCTCCAGGACAGTGCCAAGTGGAACACAGTAGTCCCAGTCACAGTCTCATTCATCCTCAGCACTGTCCTGTCTTGTTTACTGAAATAGTATTCAAGAGCTAATAATGGCTTTCCATAAAAACACAACCTGGGGCACTGACTGTATTATCAGGAGTTTTTTTGAGCCTCCTCAGTGATGAGCAGAGTCTCTGTTCTTATCAGCACCTTGTAAATCATGATAGAGGAGACACGCCTGAAGACCTTTCTCTAGCTGAAATGCCCCCTAGACCGATCCTCTGCGGTGTTGTGTAAACATTTAACACTTAGTTGTCCAAATCATTGATGAACTCGAAATCGTTGGAGGCGGTTTCAGCTCACATCAGAAATGATGTTCAGCGTTATTCCCCCTCTTTTTTCCCTCCACACTGACTAAATGATCCTCAGCTGTTTCTGTGATGAGTCAGAGTGAGTCACCAACAAACAGAAACATGAAACATATGAAGCACAATGTGATTTACAAATCATGGAGTGCTTTGTGCTCTTCTAAAACTCTTTTTGACGACCTGAATCTGGCTTCAGCATTTTGGGATTTAAGATCACAGTGGAGATGAAGAACATCACCACCTTGCTGCCATAATCTACACTTTTTTTTTTTTTATTATGCCTAAAATCTAATTCAGCATGCTTAATAACTACGTGTCAAATATTCAGTAAAAATGGAAAAGTGTCATGAACAAACACTAATTAGAACATTTTAAATTGAAACCAAAACTAATTGCTATAATACACCGAGATGTGTTTGAACAATAGCTGAGCCTTATTGTGATATTAGTCATGCTGTGGCATTAAAATACATTTTAAGATGTTTCTGGTCTTAAAGGCAGGACAGCAGTGCAGGTAAACAACCCCCCCCAACAACATTAAACAACATGAATGGTGTCTAAATGTCTGAGATCACTTTCCCTTTCACTTCAGTTGAAAAAAACCTTTGAGTAAATATACACATCATACTGAACTACAGTGTTGTGTTTCAGTGTGTTCACCATGTGGTCATCTGCCAGAGCAAAGGTGTAAAAGTCACCAAGAGCCAAGATGGGCCCTTGACACACTGACAGAGCCATAAATAACACTAAGGAGCTTGTCTGGCTGGATGCAAATCTGAGGATTAACTGCAAGAAAGCTGCACTGACTCCTCACAGGTCCTGCTGCTGCAGTCGAGTAGAAAGTCGTTTTGTTTTCTGGGCGTTGGTTTCAAGATTTGCTGTCAGGACAGCTGGCTGGACTGCACAAGACACATTTCAGTAAACTGATTGCGCTGTCTAAGATAAAGGGACACGATCCATTATACAGGAAAAGGAACTATCTCTCATACTGTCCCTCCAAAAATGTATAGTCTGTTGAATTCATCTTAAATCCAGACATAGAGGATGCAGTTATAATCTAGTTTCTGTGCAGTTTATAGCGGTTAC
Organism: Remorina albescens; assembly: GCA_034769265.1. Classification (NCBI taxonomy): domain Eukaryota; kingdom Metazoa; phylum Chordata; class Actinopteri; order Carangiformes; family Echeneidae; genus Remorina; species Remorina albescens. Next base: position 7,747,174 of record CM068480.1, read on the forward strand.
TCTGAGAAGTGTAATAACACTGCCTGAAAAAACAATCTGGACAAGGTCAGAGATTTTCACTTTTTCACAGAGCATTGATTTGCATCGAGTTGGTTTGTGGCTGATTAGAAGACTTTCTGCCTTCATAACTGAAAGCAACACGACCTGAAGTGGCTGAGTTTTATAAAGCTCAGCCGTGCAGAAGTGATGCAAATGTAAGACTAAAGGCTGAATGGTTTCATTTGTGGTTTGTCATGTGTTTTCTCAACGTCTCCAGCATTTGTATGAAGTTAGAGAGTAAGACATCATGTGTTTGACTTGACACAAGTTTGTATGAAGACATTCACTATTAACTTGTGTTTTGCCTCAGAATTTAGGATATCTTTTTTTATTCTAACCAATCAAATGCACGGATTCAGGCATTTGAATCCAAACCATAAGCTCAGGGTTTGACTTGTTGGGTAGACCTTTAGCACTCACTGCTTCATGGAAACCATTGATCACAGAAGGATGACATGTTTTCACCCATCTGCATGTCAGGACATGTTTTTATTCACAGTAGTGTCTGACAGGCAACTATTGTTTCATGTGGACTCGGGATAAGTAGAAAGACGAGTCACGCTCACACAAGGAAGCACAATAAGTAGACAAACTTTGAACAGCTTTGCCTGTAACACATGAGAGATTTTGCTCATAATTAAGTTTCATCTGAAGCAGGTGGATCCTCTGTGATTTGTATTAATACAGCAACAGAAGGAAATGACAGCATGACTGTGCTTTAGTACAGAAGATAAACTGTGTGAAATAAAAGTTAATAAACTTGAACATTTTTAAAGATGCTCAGCTGAAAAAGAGGAAGTGATACAGGAGATTAAACAACCAAGTGGAAAGCCCTGGTACAAACAGGACTTTATCAACCACACACTGATGATGTCTTCAGCCTCCTTACATCTATATATAATGATGGTATGTGATGCATTAAAGCTGAATGGGGATGTGGCTACACAGAGGCAATTTAAGATATTTAAAAAAAAAAACCTAAAATATCTCGGAGCACAGGAGACGGTCTGGTGTCTGACCTCTGTTGGTGGGTTTCCACTAAGAGCTGTAGTTTCCTGGAGTTGTTTTTCCAAAACAAAAGACAGTTAAGTGATTAACTGTGATGATGTTAAAACAGAAACATAGCTGATCATCCTCAGGAAGTCTTTTGGTGTTCCTGAACAAAAAAAGGTTTTCCAATAATAATTAAGACTGTGAATTTGTATACTTGTGATGTTATACAACAGCTGTGTTGCTGACCATAAGAGCAAACATCAGTGTGGTTTTGATGTTGCCTTTCATCATTTTGTGTAGACCTGCTGTATATTGTTTCATATTGTGTGTATAAAGGCTTTTTGCACTCAGCTTATCTGAATCAATAATGTATGAAATAAAGAAAAAAAAAACAATAATCATATTCAATAAAAGGAGCTTTTTGTGCTAGTTGGATTGGCATTAGTTACAGCCTTGGCCTGGGTTTCATTGGTTCTTTCACACTGTGTGGTGTTGAGTTCACAATTTATTGCACATTAAACAGCCAGCACCAACTGTTTTGTTCAGAAAAGCAGCCCTGCATACACACACACAGACAGACACACTAACTCAACACCTTCTTTCTTCTGTTAATGCTGGTTATCTGGCCCCCCTGCATCTCCTCCATGCCCAGGATAACCTGAGCTGTGTCTCTCCCCAGAGACTGTGGTGCTGATCTGGGATAGAGTCCTCTCCCTTTCCCCCCCTTGGCTTCATGGGCCCACTTAACAGAGGTTCCATTGATGGTGGTGAACTACAGTCCTCTTCTCTCCTTCCCGTCTCTTTCAGCGTGTCCGTCCCCACCTGTGGTTAGTCTGTCTCCAGATAATGATACACAAGGGCTGCTCAAATACTTATTAAATGCTCTATTTGCGTTGTTTTGTGTGTGATTTGCTCATTTTAGTGATAAATAAAGTTGTCAGCAACAGAGCACGGATTTGAATAAGTGTCATGTGCCTGAACGTGATGAATGCGATGGGTTTGTTTTGGTTTTTTTAATTCCCAAACTCAGGGATTCTTCTCACTCGTGATTATATAGTAGGTGTTTACATATGCACACTCCTAGTGTCAGACTGGATACACAGAACAGCACAGTTTCCATCCAATCAAAGGTTTACCCATTCAAGTCGGTAATTGTGATTATATCCAAAGGTATTCATTATTTAGGTTGTGATTTAACTAATTGATACAGGAAGCAAGGGGAGAGACCTAATGACTTCATGTTGCTCCTAACTAGGAACATTTACACGACAAACACACATCTCACTTGCAGTGTTCCTAACCCAGTGGCTGTCCCTCTCAACACACAAACACATGAGGAAGATGGAGGAGTGCTGAGGAATGTCTTTCAGCTTTTTTAAGTACAGCTCTCTCTTTTGCTTTTCTCCCTATTCTGTCTCTCCTTTCTATTGCAGGTTTCTCACGCTCTCACTTCCCCTTTCATTTGGTGATGTATCATCTTAGCTCTGAAGCATTTGTTAATTTGCATGGTGAGGATTTTAAATGGTACTTTGTGGGCCTTATTTAGAAACAGTGACACATTGCCTGATGGGGGAAAAAAAGATTTTTTTACTAAACTTTGCACTTTAAACTTTTTGTTTGTGTTTTTTTTTTTTTTTTTTTTTACAATTTTTAACATAAATTTGTATAATTATCTGTCTTCTTTGTTAATCTTTAAATCTCTGTCTCTCTCTCTCTGGGCCTCTGCAGGTTATGAGTGATGGAAGCAGGAAAGGTGGTGCGTGCCGTGTTTGAGTTTCTCCCCAGCGTCTCTGAGGAGCTGCCACTCTTCACCGGTGATGTCATTGAGGTGCTCAGTGTTGTGGATGAGTTCTGGTTGCTCGGTAACAAAGATGGAGTCACAGGTAATGTGTCAGGCTCGTTATTTCTGCAAATAAACCTGTATGGTTGAATAGCTCTGTAAAGAAGATGTGCATTGTTCATTTCAAAGAACTTTAGCCTAATTGAACCACTGAAAGCAATGAAGTCTGTGTGTTATTGCCTTTTAGCACGCTTCAGTAGGTCAATCTAACCCGAAAAGAAGGAAATAATGTATTATCCAAAAAGTATTATGTTCAGTCAGATGAAGGTCAGAAAAAAACACAATGCATTCTGGTCAGAGCTGCAAGCCTGAACTGTGCATCATTGTTCTCTTGCTTCCTCTGCCCTTTAAGGGTCAAATTCACAGAAATCCACTTAAGTGTTTTAAGAGTAAAAGTCCCTTAAGGTGTTAAAGAAAGCGCTGAAGGGGAAGTGTGTGTGGGGCTTGTTTCAGCGGCTCATCACAGAAGAGCAGAGGATACCAATAAATGTATAACATGACTTCCACAGAAAGTTTAATCTGTCTTTGCTGCTGGGTGAGATGTGAAATGAACACCCACATTTGGAAGTGCAAAGAAGTGCACATCCCATTCACAGTAACTGAACTTTTCCTGATTTGGATTCTAATAGCAATGCATTAAAAAAGTGGAATTTAGTGTAGTTGCATGTTAAGATCATCAAACTGTAGATTCTTTTTCTCTTTCACTGATTCCAGTATACAGAGGATGTCAGAAGACTGCACTACATATGAGATATTAATGGAAAACTATCCAAAGAAGAATTGAGGAACCTGCCATTTTCACTCTTTGTATTTTCTACTAGGAAAGAGAAATTGCATGATGTCATTTCACTGTGTTTTGACCTCTTATGTTCCATTATTAGGTCAGTTTCCCAGCACTTTTGTGGAAGAGGTTACCATTCCCAGCACCAAGCCTGGAGACCAACTCTACGTATGCATCAGTGATTTCAGCTCAGCAGAGCCGGGCAACCTGTCTCTGAAGAGAGGTATGGACATGCTGCACTTATACAGATAATGGTCATTTTTTGAAATATTAATGCAATATAAATCTGTTCTTTTCTTTGGCTTTGCAAAGTTTGACTCTCTATTTGTGGCCTAACACAAAAATAATGAACCTATCTGACCCCAATCATGCTCTGTTTTTAAATCAGTGCTTTACACAGGTTGCTAGATGTGATACTGTGTTTTAAAAGAGCACCATTGGTCTAATGGGGCGTACTCTCTCACTCAGTTTAACGCTTCTTGTTGATGTCGCAATACTCAGGTAAACTGTTTGCGTTGTGTTGTGCTGTTGTGTATCTGTGTTTGGTTGTGTTGGACCTTGTTACCTGAAAGTCAAATTGGTTGTTGCCTTGTCTCCACTGTCACAAACTGCAACCAATCCACCCGGTTAAATGTTGCCTGTTTGGGCAAAATCACACAGTGATTTTCTTGCAGTATTCAGTTTTTTGTTGTATTACTTGATATATTAGCTTTGTGAAGACGATTTGTGACGAAGACAGCACTGATTGGATCGATTATAATAAAGGCAAAAGCTGTACTTTCTCATGTCACGAGTATGTGCATATTATTGATATGATCAGAAAAACAATTCTAACCCAAAGCAAGAAAACTATGAGCTAAGTATTAAACCAGTTATGTTACTGCTGTAATGTAAGGCACCAATTCACTGTTAAAACTGCAATTTCCAAATAAACTGTCAACCCATAAGATTAATATCCAGAACTCCCCACTAGATGTCCCCAGATGCCAAACTGAAGCATATATAAACTCTATACTGCTGTTTTCTTTTCACATTCCCCAATCCTCTGATATGATTACATTAGTTGTTGTTTGCTTCTTTCTTTATTTTTCACTCATCTTAACTCAGACATACAACACTGATATCTGCAGTGTTCTTTCAAATTGGTAAAACATTTCCTTTAGTCTTTTACTGTCATTAGATGTCCTGATAATATTTGTAGTCGTAGTTTTTAGTTCATACATTGTGAACGTGCATTGACCAGTTATACTGATTTCTTGTTGTCATGAATAAATAACATTTTCGGGATCAGAAGAAAAATAGGAAACAGTCCTTACTGCCTGTCTTAGGGTGGAAATGTGGGGGTTCATTTCCAGTATGATTTTCCATGCTCGTCCTGGCAATGTTCCAGCTTTGGTTTCAGACACAATGGGAGGTGGAGCCGCAGGTCTTTGGAATGTGACCTCCACGACTTCGGCCTGACCAGTCCGCATTCCCATAATCCCTGATTTCTGACAGATTAGCATTTGACACTAGTCAGGTTATTAAAACATGTAATTATGAATAAGATCTAAAATATTGTCGCAGAACCAAAACTACCTGAGAGTTTCTGTTCCCGGTCTATTCAGTTAAATCCTTATCACAGCAGTGCACACATCAACTATCAAGCTCTCTGCTGCGGTTTTCTGTTGGCTCCCACACATGCACAGATTCTAGTCCTGCTCTTCCAGCTGCCTCTGTTGTTTTGCCGAGCTCACACTTGAATATCAAAACAAAAAGCAATCAAAAACTCTCTAAAGTGCAACAATTTAGTGTTTAATTGATTTAACTCCATTCAGTGCTATGAACATTAAATGCAATCTTCATTCTCTGTCTTTCTAGGTGATGTAGTAGTTGGAGAGGCGGGAGGGTCCTTGGACCTAGGGGAAAGGTGGCAACGTGGCTGTAATGCCTGGGGAGTCCGTGGACTCTTCCCAACATCGTGCGTGAAGGAACTGAATCTGTCAGGACACTCAAGGCAGCTTTCTGAACGCTCAGCACAAGCCCAGGCCTCAGAGCTTCCACCCTACGCCCTGGGTCAGGCTCGGGCACTTATGAACCTCCATGCACAGCTTAATGAGGAGCTAGATTTCCGCGAAGGGGACCTGATCATTATCACAGGCCTGCCTGAGCCGGGCTGGTTCCAGGGAGAGTTGGAGGGCCGCAGGGGAATCTTCCCAGAGGGGTTTGTTGAGCTCCTTGGCCCCCTCCGGTCTCCACAGGAGTCTATAGACTGCCAGTATTTGACCGATGAATATCAACAATTCAGCTACGAGGACCCGGAGGAAGGTGCTGAAGAAGGGGAGGTTTTTCTCAGAGAGGAAGATGAGCAGAGGGAGCATGTAATGGAAGAAGAGGAAGAGGAGGAGGGTGGTGTCTATGGAGTGGCACTGTATGAGTTTCGGGCCATGGAGCCAGGTGAGCTGGACTTTGATGTGGGGGATCGCATACGAGTTATAAACACATTGGAAGACGGCTGGCTGGAAGGAGAGGTGAGGGGGCAACGGGGTATTTTCCCTCATCGTTTTGTCAAAATAGATGACAGCGGGCAGAAAACTGCAGAGGACACAAATGTTGAACTAGAAGAGGATAAGGAGAACAGCTGTACTTCTGAATTCACCTCAGATTGCTTTCTTCCCAACGGGTCGGAGAATGACGCTGAATGGAGGACATATGAGGACCACACAGTGTGGGACCTGGACTATTTTGAGAGGACTGAGGAGAAGAGGTGGCAAAATGAAAACAAAAGCACTGTGGTTCAAACCAACAACGGAGCACAGAGAGAGAGGGATATCAAGGCAGACTCTCAGCCAAGTAGGCCTGTTGTCCTGGCACAAAGACGGCCAGAGAGACCCAGATCAACTCCTCCGGCAAGGCCCAGACTCCCACCTCGCCCAAGCCTGCCTGCACGTAGCCGCAAGCACCACAATTCTTCATCTGGCACATCCCGGTCAAGCTATACTAATGGTACCGCTCGGCCATCACAGCCCAGACTAACTCACAGCCTAACCCTCCCTCACACTCATTCTGGTTGGTCTAAAGACAGCAGATACTACCAGACGCCTCCAACAGATGGAGCAACCACAAATTATAGAAACACCAGTCTTGGCCAGGCATTAATTAACCTTGTTGAAGCTCACAAACAGAAGAAGCTGACTCGCCACGTTAGTGTCAGTGATGCTGATATGATGATGGGTGGTGCTGAGACACAGACACACTCACAGCAGAGAGTGCACAGCTCCAATGGAGTGATGCCGTCCTCCATCACCTTAGATGCCCTGGCGACCTCAGCTGGTGATTTGGAGGCAAAACTATCCCAGCAGCTTTTTGAATTTGAGCAAAGCTTGACCTCATCTTTTAGTGATACCAACATGAGTTCTGGTGCTTCGAGGGACGCGTCGTCTGTGGGTGACCTGAACCAGCAATCGCATATCTCACGGCACTTTTCTATTCTGGATTATAGTGATGAAGGTGATATTATCAGAGGCTCCCTACATTCTCCAGTGTCGCACCTCATGCAGTCTAAGTCTGCCTCTTCCTCTCTAGAGAGGCGCCGGACGCTGCGCCCTCCACCTCCTCGTCCTAGAGTGCTGCGTCCCCCAGCCCCGGTCGCATACAAACCAGCCCGCCCTGCTCCACGTCCCCCTCCTCGCTGCTCGAGACCAAATACAGCTCCTCCACCAAGCAACTCCCTCACAAGCAGCCCCATCTTCTACAACCCTGATGAACCGGCTGCAAGCATCCTCGACCACGTAACGGAGGGTCAGGCTGAGTTTGGTGACCTCGCGGATGCCCAGGAACATGAAATCCAGCGCCAGCTAGAAGCAGAGAAAGAGCTGGAGAGAGAGATGGAGTTGGAGAGTCTGAGACAGAGGGAAGAGGAGGAGAGGTACCAGCTGTTGCTAAGGCTGCAGGAGGTGGAGCACGACATGGAGGCATACGCACACACGGCGGAGGAGCTCAGGACCATGTTGGAGGAGGAGGAAGATGAGACGGCCCGCACGCAAGCGATGGAGAATCTTGAGTTCTGCAACTACACGCTGGAGACACTGGCCCTGGAGCAGCAGCAGCTACAAGGTAAGACTGCTGGAGAGTGGACATGTCTTTGGGAGATTTCATGTCATTATTAGATAGAGAGTAGTAATAAGATCACAGGAAATGAAATGAAACCTGGAATTCCAGGGCCAGGCCATTATACCCTTATGTCACAAGGGTTTAGGATGATGGACCCAAAAGTGAACAAACATAACACAATGGAGCCTACATGTATTGGAGGTATGAGGTATGTTGGATGTAACAAGTAAAGTTGGTTGATTTTTCCTATACCATGTGTGTGCACGTTTAAAAGTTAGGCCAAAGTCAGTTAACTGGTATAATTTGTTAAATGTACATGAAAAAAATGCAAATAGTGTAGAATTTGTTTTAGCTGATGTCATAGTCATAGAAACTTTGTTTCATTTTCTGAAGACGAAATCCAATAAAACGGGGATCTAAAAAGGAGACATCAGTACTTAGTAGACTTCCTCTATGACCCTGATTCCACTGTCGCACTCGGGCACAAACTCTATCCCCTTATTCACCATCCACAAAGATCAAAGATGTGTGAAGCATGTGTTAATGGTGTATATGTATGTGTGTGTGTGCACTGAGGAATTGGCATTTGAGTACACAGATCAGTTAAGTGTAGAGGTATTATTAGTTAACGGCTACTACGTCTCAGTCTGATTTGTAGTTTCAAACTGCATTATTTTCCTTAAATATAGTCAACATTTTCTAAAACTGAAAGGGATTTTTAAATAAAAAATTAAAGGGAATTTATTAAAAACCACAATAAGTCACAAAGGTCATCTATACATTAGAATTCCCCCACCACCCATTATAAACCTGACATTTTATCTATTTACCTCTACATATGATAAATAAAGTGATTGTCTTTTTTATCCCCACACAAATGCAAATGGATTTTGAGCTGTATTGGTCCACAGTCAGTCAGAGCTAGTTGTTTCAGTTTTGTTTTGCCCATCTCATACTATCTGGCACACAGTGCTGTCATTGGGTCTTTAGCAGCCCAGCACTTTTTCACATAGGTACGAGGTACGTTCCTGCACGTAGCGATAGGGTAAAGCAATGCACGTGGGCCTCTGTCTCTTTTTCCACTCTCTGTCTCTCTTCCTCCCTCTCTGTCCATAATTTTCTTCCTACTTTCCCCCTCCTCAGACTTTCTCCACTCTTCATTTCTGTCCATTATCTGGACTAAGGAGACTGAAGACACTGGGTGTGGGTTTTTTTGGGACAAGGACAGATTATGTCCCACGTTAGAGCAGCGTCCAAAGTGTGGTTGTGGCGAGCTGTGGCAGGGCCTTTGGTACAATTCTCCACACTGTTTGGGCTGGTCTGGAAGGCCAGCGCCAGCAGAGCAACAGGTAGGCTGGACCTCAACATGGTGTTTGTAACTTTATTTGTGTGACTGGTGGGCTTCTTGACAATCTCTTCTCACTGCGTTTGGTAGTTTAGTGCTTTGCTTGAGGGCATTGACAGTTGTTGTTGAGAATGTTTCAAATGGGACTTTTTTCATTAGGTTTCATACCATCTGTGAGAGGAGGGTGAGGATATGATGTATTTTGTGCCAATGCATTACGTAATTATTAGTTTGGTAGCAATATTCTAAATTCTCAATATTCAGAATGTGATACTGAATGATGAGGAATCAGTTTCCACCATGGTTCTCTTTGCCTGTCACAGTGTCTCTGCATAATTGAATTTGAACTTGATTATTGATATCATGCTCCAAAAGCAGACACTTATCCGGTTCTTTTATCCATAAAACCCACTCCTTCTTATTGATTTTGGATGAATAGCTTATTATTTTCCAATCTGTACCTGCTACTTGATATTGAGCTTGCATTCACTTTCTGACAGCAGAGCTCACTATTTCTCTCACACTCAGACTCACACCCACATGTACAAATGGTCTTATTCACATAAAAGCTCACAGTTTAATCACTCCCGTTCACAGAAACAACTGGGCTGCTTTGTTATGTTAATGTGTCTCATTTTACGCTGTGGTTCAAGTCTTAGTTTCAGGCATATTAAAGAAATGCTAATTGGAGTTTTTAACTTTACATTGAATGATCTCGCCAAGATAATATGATTACTACAAGATGAATCCAGTCTATTTTAGTTTGATAGTTATTGATGTTGTTTGGTCATATACTAGTGCACTAATAATGATTAAATGCATGTGTTTAAATGAGTCGCTTCCTGTTAGATACCATCATTCACTGTCTAATGCCTGTCAGCTGGTAGATGCCTGATCTTTATGTCTGTCAATGAAGAGAATCAGCCTGAGGGCAAGAACAGGTTACATTGGCTGCATGTGCCTCGAAGTTTCTGTTCTCTCATCACCCTACAGGAACTCACAGTAATAAATTCACACATTCAGTCTCTGGCTCTCCTTTGATATTTGCCACACTTTTAGATGTGGAAATGGTCAAAGATGGTGGCATGACTGGTTGATGAGATTCACGACCTGGAGGGGATGAAAAGCCAAGAACACACCTATTTTGACATTTAAATGGTAAACATCAACACATTAGTTTGACACTTAAGCCTTTAGAAGTGTATGTTAAGATGATATTAAGTTACCCTTTCTTGTCCCTCTTATGTTAAAGGTGTGTAAATATCGAGCACACTCTTAGGCTCTTAACGCAAAAATGTCTTTGTCATCCTACTGCTATGCATATGTACACGCACACACACACACACACACACACAGGAGTGAGTTTTTTTTCCATGCTTTTGCAGGGTGTGTTCCTGAGCTTGATGTTTCAGAGACAATGGCAGTTTATTGTTAAAAGGCAGGGAGTAACTTCAACATAGAGCACATGCACATGCAGAAGTTGACAAAAAAATCCTCATAGAAACTTAAAGGCACTAAATACTAGAGCTCAAATCTGAAATAATCAGCCACGTACTGTTCATGCTTAATTTGATTCTTCACTCTAGTGATCTATATCTTCAATATCTTAATCTGTAGTGTATGTGCTGTTAATTTTTTCACTTTGAATTAACTGCATAATATTTATATCACAGTCTTGCAAATTCATGTTACAAATTACTGTTGCCAACTTCATCTGATAAATAACTCAGGAGCTTTTAGTTGGACATATTTTATAAATCAATCACAGAATATTATCATTCTATCATGATCCAGTTCCACTAAATTTCAGTGAATTAGGATGCAAACTTGTAGCCCCGTCCTACACAGCTTTGTTGGACTGTGTTTGCTGACACTTGATGCAAATGAGCTGTAGAGTTTCAAACCTTCTGCCAACTCACCATATGGAACTATAAAATGTATTGTGCTGCATTTGTGTTGTAGTAGCTGGTCAGAAATACATGGGCAGCGTGTCCTAACTGAGGCCAACAGGGTCTTATAATTTGATGTTTGAAACATGCACGATGGCAGCTGCCAGGAACAGCCCTCTTTTTCTCACACACCATCTCCACCATCTCTTTGTGTTTCGTCTTTTCTTATTGAAGCTCTTTGACCTTCAGTCTGCTTTAATTCTTTAAACCCCCCTCCGCTTCTGTGACACCACAGCCTGATCTGTTTAACACTGTTTTCAAGATCTGTTTCAGCTTCACGTTTCCCTCAGTCAGCCTTAGAAAATAGGAGACTTGTAGGCTGCAGACAGTTTGATATATGACCTGATCCCTGGACATCACATCACAGTGTTCTTGATACTCAGAATGCTGATTAAGAGTTTGATAGCTTAATCTGCATAAACTAACACGGCCAAGAAGAAGAATGTTGAATTTGACATTCCTGCAGGTAACACACATAAACAACTTTACAGTTTCAGTTCTGTTCTGCTGCTGAAAGATGAGATGTTGAGCACTGATAATTAAACAGCATTACATAAGAATACATAAGAACAATGTGTTACTGTTGGGGGGTGTATACAAGCTCATTTATTAAAGATAGTGCTTCTAGTTTTATTTATCAGAAATTTTCGATTTCCATGTTTTCGTTTTTGGAATAGCTTCATGTTATATCATGTTTGTTCATGTTTGTTATAAGGTTTCCATTTAAATTCTAAAAACAGGGTCATGCCAGCTTTAATAATTGAAATTGTTTGGGTTGATAGTAAATCGACACTATCTCACAAGTCTATGTGTCTGTGTGTATCATGTGTACTTGAGCATATGCAAAGTCCTAAACCTGTCCTTTTAGTGTCTGCCTCTTTCATGTAGTTAAGGGGGGGGGGGGGGGGATTATTATACTCCAGCTCTATGAATAGGCTTGAGTTTTTTCTCACACTAAAAGTTCGTGTCTCTGCTGAGAGAGGGGACTGTCTTCAACAATAGCTCATTGTACACACCAGCAGCTACTTTTTCAGTTGCTGCTCTGGTCTAATCAGGCTGTGTTCTCAAAAACATTTCCCTCTCTACACTCATTTACTTACTCTACATGTCTAAATGTAATAACTATCCTTAGAGCTTTTTTTTTTTAAAAAAAAAAAAACAACCTTTTTTACATTGTAGACTCCTCTTTCTGTCAGCCGTTATTTTAATTGAAAACTGTTCTTCCCTGACATGGAGGTAAAGTCAGTCTTCCTGGCTGACATCGGTTTCTTGCAAGTTTCAGTTCAACCATAAACGTCATGGCCTTTGGACCTGTGTTTGAAGTTGCACTATGAAAGCTAAAACTGGTTGTAGACAAACGGCAATAAGTTGTGTCACTGCTGACCACACAAATGGCCTGGTAATCACAACAGTGTCAGGAAAGAGCAAAAACAAAGCAAACAAGATACATGGAAGGATGAGGAATTGTTCATGGCAGTAAGAAAGAAAAAAAACATTTGATGCCAACGTGAAGTGAAATGATTCCCCATGAAAGAAAATCTCTAGGCAGACTGTTTTCCTGCAAATAGAGGTACAAGCCAGTTGAAACTGTGGGAGGGGCTAATAGGGTAATCCTCCACTCATGTGACTCCACTGAATCATTAACTCAAGGAGGCCCCTCCTTCAACAACTCTGCTCCCCCTCTCCTTCTACGATTCGCTGCGATGGCTGTGGGGAGGGTGTGATTCATCTCCACTGTGGGCTGGGAGGTGCTTGGGCAAGCCAGTCCTGCTGAGGCAGTGGAGGGGAGACAGAAAACAAGTGGGAGAGTTACAGACAGTATGCCTGACAGGTGGAGTCTCCCACAGCACTTTGTTATGGAATGCAGGACTTTGGAACGAGGGAGTAAGCCACGTTGAACAGAACTGTATCAGTCGGCTGATTCAAAGAGCAAAAGCCATGAAGAGCCCGGTGGTTTATGGCAATCCAGTTATGTTTGCTCCAGTGGACTGGAACTATCCAGCTGGTGCTCCGGTGAGGAGAGGGAAGAGCGTGGAAGAGCTGGGGGACGCTGGCTGGGCCAGAGAGAGGGAGAGGAATGCCCATTTGCAACAGCTACAACAGTTACACTATCTGCAGCTTCAGCAGCAACAGGTTGGATATCCTGGGTATGGAGTAGTCCCTCCTGGACTCCCACAGGGACCAGTCATGGTAGCAAGTCCCGGTGACCCACATCCAGCTCTAGGCTGCCCAATGCCAGTCCATGGCGGCATGATGGTGCCAGTAGGTGGGCCAGTGCCACCTCCAGGGCATGTGCCAGCTCCATGGCCAGTGCAATGGGGGGACCAAGCTCAAATTAGACAGGCCAATGTCGGCCAACAACCCAGCTGGGAATATGATGATCGGCAAAAGGCGGCTTTTAAAGACAAGATGCATCAGGGCCAGGATGTTTACTTCCACCCCGGCTCACAGGATGGTCACCTGGACCTGAGGATGTCTGAATGGAAAGGCAAACACTGTTTCTACCAAGGCCCAGAGGATAACGGTCTACAGGAATACAGCAGAGTGCCACATGAAAAAGACATTAATGACTTAAGTCCAGAAGGGTATGGTAAATTGGATGAGGATAGAAGAAGAAGAGAAGATTGGGTTAGAGAAAATGACCATTACTCTGAACGGTGTGACTATAGGAGTCACAGAGGTCTGGATCATGACTATGATCACAAGGACAGGTACAACTACAGGGATCACTATGACAGAAAATACAACGATCGCTACAATGACAGAGAACAACAATACTATGACACTAGGAAACGACGAAATCATGACCTCAGAGAACATGAACGTTACAATGAGTATGAAGACTACCATGATTATAAAGACGCTTATCCTCACAGAGAGAATTACAGGGACAGTGATCACTACTATGACCACGACAGGGACTATTATGACTACGAAGAGAGCTATCCCTACAGAGAAAAGGAATATTACCAGCATAGAGATGACGACCGCTACGATGATGAGCGAAAGCATCGGGACCGTTACTATGCAGGGGATCGATATGACCGCAGAGAAAATACCAGCAAATACAAGGATGTCCATGATCTAAGGGGGGACGAAACTTACACCAGTAAAGGAAGGGGCAGGTATGACTATGAACCTGAGGATTATGGGGGTTATAAGGAGAGGGACTACTGTAACAGGTACAGGGATACAGAGGATGACAGGAGAGATGAGCACTATGACACCAGGAGGAGGGACAACTACAAAACAAGGGAACATTATGAGCGAAGGGACGTGGACCACTACGACCAAGACAATGAAGACCACTACGAATCCAGAAAAGAAGGGGGGCGTTCCCACAGCAAGCCCAGAGACAGATATCGAGATTTTTACTCAATATCTGTAGAATCGCGCTATGAGGAGGATACTGAAAAACATCGAAAGACCCACTGCGAAGAATGGGTTGAGGAGCAGAACCAAAAGTTGGCGCTCAGGGAAATGCACTCTTTTGAGGATCTCGCTGAATATGGACAAAGTGACGACCAGGAAAAGGGATACGAATCCAGTGCTGGGAACGCCGGTTCAAGACGGGGTCACAAGCCTGTTTATGTGGGCTCACTAGATCGGAACAGCTTCTACAGAAAGACCGCTCCAAGCTCACTGGAGAAGTCCGAGTTTGCTACCACAAGGAGACAAAAACAAGGTAAAGACGAGGAAATTGTCACGTGAAGGAAGGCACTCCACCGGCTGTATTCACACATCATGAAATATATCTGTGATTATTTCTTCATCTGATGGTTGGGGGGACAACACCTCCCTAAAATTCATCAATATAGATGAAAGGTTCAGATACAACTCATCTTCACTGAATACATTCTGAAAAACAAAAAGGGTGAACATGTTCTTGTCATTCCCAACCCTGTAGGGCAGAGAGGTGGACTGTATCCAGTGTCTCACTTTTTATCAGTGGTGACCTCCACAGTTGCTCTTTTAATCAATTGTAGGGGCTTCAAAGCGCTGACTAGCCAGAGTCACCCTTCTCAGAAAGCGTGTGCTTGTGTGTCTGGGTAGTGCGTGTGCTTGTGTGTGTCACTATCAACTATCTCACAAGAAAGTGTGTCGTCAGGTATTTGCAGCTAGATGAGCCTGCAGAACAGGTTTCGGGGGTTCTGGGTTTTTGTTTTCTCTGTCATTCTGTCCGTCTGTAGGGTTTTCCTGTTTGCTGCCATATTCTGCACCGCTGCTGCTGTGTGAACAAATAACCAGTCTGTTCAGTTCTTGCTTGGCTGAAAGGTCTGTCTCTCACTGTCTTGGTTGTTTTCTTCAGACAAGGGTACACTTAACAACTCACTATAGAAAATATTGAACTGACTGAATTTGGTGTAATTCCCAGTATAATTTGTATACACACATGAAATAATAATAAAATGCTAAATAAATATTAGGAGTTTGGGATTTTGACACCTCTTGTGAAATGATACAAACAACAGGCAGGTGTGGTTTGAAAATAGTGAATGTAAGGGCCGATATGTTACCTTAAGTGACGTTTTGGGAACATGAATATGTTTTTATCCCAGTTTTCATTTCAAAACAACCAAGCTGCATTGCTTCTGCATGAAATGAAGAACTTAGTGGCTTGATTGAATAATATATAGTTTAAAGTGACAAAACCTAACTGGCAAAGTTCAGAAATCATCTGAATGTATATCGTGTCAGCCTAAATATCTGACAAACTTCTGTTTGTCACCTTAAATACCTCATTCTATAGATGCCTATTGGTCAGTGCATGAGAAATATCAAGGTAAAATAAACAGCCCTCTTTAAATGACCTGTGCTGGACTATGGGCTGTTGGGCTGATCAGATTGGCTAGTGTTTACTGATAAACAGTCATAAACACAAAGAGCAAATACTTCAACATCACAGTTGATGAGTTTGAAGTGTGTTTTCTGAAGAACTGGAGAAAGAGAGAGCCTCACTTGATTGTGTCTGAGTAGAAGCAGGTGGTCCCCCATGACCCCTCCCCCAGTCACCTAGAAACACATGCACGCACACACACACACACACACACTGCAGCTCCTCAGACCCACACCCATTTCAGCAGTATTAATCCCTAGCGTCAGCATGGTGAGTGGATGGCGGGGGTCTGTCTGGTGCCAGGCGGTGGCCAGCACTGTCCTGACTCCTTCACTGCAGGACGAGACTGATAATCAAGTGTGTGCGTGCGTGTGTGTGTGTGTGTTCCTGAGACCCATGAAGGCTTATTAGAGCGATGACGCCATTTTTCAAAACACACACACATCCACACTTGCAGCCGCTGTGTCTTGTCATCCGTTAATCTTGTTAAATAGTTTCAGCTCGGTCAGGGGTTTGCCCTGAGTAAAGTATTTGATTGCTGGGCTAAAAACATTAGACCATCTTGTTGCAGTGCTTATCGGGTTTATGCTGTGATTCAGTGACATTGAGGTTATGGCCAAGGCTGTTTGAGGTGAGGCCCTGAGCATTAAAAGGGCCTTTGTTCTCCATAATCCAGCATTAGATATTAGACCTATAGACTGAAAAACAGCAGCTACTAATCAATGAAATACATGTTATTGTTAGAGCTGTTGTGTGCTGCTGTTCGCAAACTTGGTATAATTTTATCCAAAGAAGCCAACATAATTGGAAAAAAGTTTTTTGAAGAAATATAAAGTCCAAGAGTCTAACAAAAATATATTTAATGTTTGAAATATATAGAATAATTTTATTTTACAGTTGAACTTTTGAACTTATCTTCTGCTGTATGCACGCTTTCTGTGTGTGAGTAACATGTCGTCATCCAGTTATGATCATGGAGCATATGCTGTGTTGTCCCCTGTAATCCATAAGCGGTCCCTACCATTGGTGGGCAGCGGGGTTGGGGGGGGTAGGAGTTAAGACCAGCAAGATTTCAAATGGACTGATAATATCACTCCAAAGGCATCTTATCTCACTGCTGGTAAGGAGAGAAGTCAGCTGGCAAGAAATGTTTGAGCTCACCAGTCCAAAAGTCTGCATGAGTCACACTGATTAACAGTGTATGCTTTTCTTTTTGATACAACCTGAGTGGCCTTTTTGGCCGTTTTTATGTAGGCACAACCTCTGATTCACCTCTCTATGTCATCAAGATTTATTAGTTAAAGATTTTGAACTCCAGAGATGTTGCTTTTCACAACAATCCTTGTTTTATTATAGTGAAAGAAGCTGTGACATGAAACTTTAAGTGCTCTCTGTCATGGGAAATGTGTAGATAAAGTAGTGGATCAGTGTCCTGCAGGTTTTAGGTCCAGATCAGAGGATCCTACCGGTGCCTATGCTAGCAACAAAACCTATGTTATCTGTACTTTTCAGCTAGAAATGTATGGGAAAAGTCAGCAAAACTGATCTTTGACCTTGTGGGCTTTTTCTTTCCCGCCAGGACTGTTGACAAAGCCATGTTGTTCCAGCCATTTAATGTGGTTGCCACTCCTCAGCGAGTGTGATACCGTCTTGTTTAGAGGCCGAAACTTAAATTTTATAACTAATTCTCATCTTGTTGCTCTTAGACTAAGGTGGTTTGAGCTTTTTTATGTATTATGCTCCTTAAACTCCTTAGTTCCTCTCTGCTCTAAATATTCCCCTCTACACCATGCTCTGCTGCCACATAACAGTCCATTACACCAAATTAAACAAATAAACCACTTTGAATGTAACTTTTTACTACAGGCAAACCACACTTTTGTATTTGGAGTGTAAACTTGTGGTCACGGATGTTGATTTTGTACAAAATGACTTCAGGGGAGAGAAGAAATGTATGTTCACACACACCTAGTGATAACATTTCTGAGGTTGGCTATTGTTTCAAGGAAGCTGCAGCCTTTTATTTAATCAGTTTTGTAAGTCATAAGATAGAAGTTGGCAAATATTGGCCAGTATTGATTACATGCCAATAAAATCGTGTAAAAATCTGTATGATTGCAAAAATCATATCGTTAATGTCAGATTGTGATTTGAGGAATATATAGAAATCATTTTGTAGCTCAGTTAGTGCAATGAGCAGTGTAACGTCATTTTCTTATTTAGCTGTGGGAAAACTCATCAAGCCCCAGGCAGATCTTTGTCTTTACTTGTCCTACAATTAGCAACAGATATAATGTTGAATATTAGTCATCCTAGAATCTCAGGGCAGTTCACACACGGGCTGAACTGAATTAACAGGCTTTCTGCAAACAGAAAAACCAAACCTTCAAATGATATGGCCGTATGAGAAAATGTCATATAACTGACCGTTTCCCAGCATTAGATCTATAACCACTTTGGAAGATTTTGAATGGTTTCTTTTCCCATACTGCTGTGCCGCTGTGTATCACTAAAGCACCTGCTCCTCCTTTTCACAAACTTGAACTGGAGACAGTGGAGCTTCTTTTGGTGGAGTAGGCCCCTCAGTTAATAGCTTTAGGTCCTCTCTCTGCACATATGCAAAACTGACGGCCTCTTGAAGTAATTGGACCGGTGTTCATCATAGAAATTTGACTAAATGAGAAATTCCACGGAAGCCAGAGATGAGTGTTTGTTTTATTTTTCACACAACGGGGATTAGTTTGTAGCCTCTCCCACCAGGAAACGAGCAAAGCTGTACGTCCTTCTGAGCGACAGTGGACGCTATAAACCGCGGCTGTAATTACCAGGAATACTCAACAATGGTACACAGAAGTTGCTGTGAGATTTTGCCAGGAAAAGGAATGTGACCTTTTGACATTTGACCCTAAACAAAATCAACAGGAAGGTATGTCACTGAACAAACTCCCTTATGTCCATCTTTCAGGTTACACAGTGTCACAGATGGTAGTGCAATTCTGAACAAAAGGAAAAAGGAAGTTAACCAAAATGTGTGAATCATCCATTGAATGATTTCAGTTAAGGTTCAAAACAACACCTTTACTGTCCCTCAGGTACAGGCAGCAGGGATTTCTTTAAAAAAAATGAATCAGTGCCCTGTATAAGGGGCAAGTCATGGCAAGTCATGTTATACTGAGTAACAGCCTTTATGAACTTAATATTAAGTAGCTTCATGTTCCAACCGAGCACACATGCACATACAGCAACACGTGCATACATTCCCATGCAGAGTTTCCCATGTGATCATTTCAACAAAGCCACCCCCTGCTCTCCAAAACTTGGCTCCATATAAGGACCCCCCCAACGCCTTACTCTTGTTGCCGTGGCGACTGTGCAGTCTGCTGTGAACTTTAGAGCACACAGCAACAATTGTATCTGACCTCCGAGCGCCCGCTCCGGGGCAAAAAAATTTATTTATTTATTTTTTCTTACTTTGCTCCGGCTGTTAGTGCAGCCAAGAGACTGCAGACTGCATTCAGAGGCTTAGTATCATGTTAAAACTGGTTTTGCTACAGTTGTGCAACCAAGTGACAGATTTTCAGGAGAGAGAAAATGGAAAACATATTCTTGAGATTAGTTGATGGTTTTCTATAAATATATGTCATTGAAAGCATACGCAAATATGTAACTTAACTCTGGAAGCTGGAGGGAGATCTGTCAAATCATAATTCTGATAGATTTCAGCCTGTCAGAGGAGGAGCCCACTCAGGTGACGGCAGATTCGGAAACATGAAACAGACCTGTCACAGAACTGGACCCGACCACTTAGCATAGCTCACAGTAAATGCTCAAGTAGCTAAATGTGAGTTCATGAATCATATAAACTCAAAAAGGAATAAATCTACCCTACCTCAAAAAATCATTGGATATTAAAGGTGTGAAAGAGTCATTGTCTGATTTTCCAACCGAAAAAATCAAAACAAACCTAAAATATAAAATGACTATAATAACAAAACAATACTCCAGTGTCAGTATCAAAGGTATAAAACAACAGGACAGAATAAACCGTATAAAATGGCCCAGTATGTGAATATATTGGTATTCTACCGGCTGACAGGAAATAATGTGGATTTGGGAATCTAGGCCTTTGCTGTGTGAAGCGGGGGGGGGGGGGGGGGAGAGTCCAGCTCCAGGTTTTAATGTCTGCCAAAGGGGTCGTCCTCCTGTGTGTGTGTGTGTGTGTGTGATCACAGTGGGTCCCCATCCTTTCTCATGGTAATTAGAGCTCTGGTATGGACTTTCTGCAGCAGGACATGCTCTCCTCTACCAAGCTCAGAGCTGGACATCAGATTGATAATGGACTGACTTAGAATGGGTGCTGTTGTTTGAACCACAATGTGTGTGTGTGTTTATTTTCGAAGTGGTTTGAAGAAAGTTACGAGCAGCAGGTGGGTGATGCCTTATCATAGTCTCCTTTCTCTGTCTCTGTGTGAAGCAGGGAAGAAACTGAGGTGGAAATGTTTTGGTGAATTTTAGGGGCGGTATTTCTGAATGTATTTGTTTTCCAGCTGAGATTTAATGAGTGAGTGATAAGGAGAGCTTTAAAATTAAACTTGAAATTATTAACATGCCATCCTTTTGTATTTTTTATTTTTTATTTTTTATTTTTTTACCTCAGCGATTCCCAGGAATTTATCTTAGAAACACTCCGGTCAAAGTCTCAGTAATAAGGCTGATTATTTGTTTGATACCCACTAGTTTCTGATGGCGTGAGCTAATGTATCAGCTGTGACTGTGACGGTAGTCATACTGGGTGTCTCAAGATGGAAAAAAGAATGATTATGTCCTACTTGCATCATTTTATATTGCAATTAAGCACACTCCCTGTTGTGACAGAGTCGGATATCAGCATGTTTAGTGACGAACATCACTCATAAGGGATGAGAATAATTTACAAATTGTTCCTGGTCCATAAAGCAGGTCTACTGAGTAATTCCAAAACTTCCTTACTCAGGAACATGAACTGGTGCAAAAAGAGCCATCCCAGGTTTTACTCAGCAAAGATTCCCTGATTTTCTCGTTTAGCTGTTTTTGGAAACAGACTGTTGCTCCACTCAGCAGGATTGATTCCACCTGTTGAAGCTTGTGATATTAGCTTGGACCTTTGGGAGGGGAAATAGAGGTTGTAGTAACTTTTACCATTCTGAGTCAGACAATGTGTGGAGGAAGTAAAGAAATGCTGTTTTTTTGGATTTCCTCAAGCTTGTGCATGAACATTTGTTACCATCTGAGCCTTAACAGCATGTTTCTCCTGCCATAAATGTTGCCAAAGTTATTTTTATCACAGGTAATTTAATCGTACATGCTAGGATCAGTTTTTGCTCCACAGATGGCCTTAACACCACAATAATGCTGTAGTACTTGCAAAAGTGGTAAAGTAAAATTAAATGCTTTGTCCTCCTGTTTTCATCATTCAATCACCCCATAACACTGTATATCTCAACACAGGCAGTTTGTGTATTATTTTCCAAACTCTAATATGTGTAACCAGGTCAGCCTTTGAATATAATTCATTTCTCAACCCTTGTGCTGCCAGATCTCTGTACAGACGCCCATCGCCCCCCTGCAGAGTTATGCCCTCCCTTAACCCTCCATCACATAAAGACTTGATTATACAATCGTTTATTCCAGCCCTTTTAATAATTAGATGCTCTCTCATACCTCCTTTGTATAGTTACTTGGCACACAACCTCCTGTATTCCCCACCATATTGGGGATATTGAATGCAAACTGGTGAGCAAGCAACAAGTGTTAAAAAATCTGCAGTTGTACAGTTGTGCAGTAACAAAGGGAGAGCTAAGTGATTCTCCTCTTTGG
Organism: Remorina albescens; assembly: GCA_034769265.1. Classification (NCBI taxonomy): domain Eukaryota; kingdom Metazoa; phylum Chordata; class Actinopteri; order Carangiformes; family Echeneidae; genus Remorina; species Remorina albescens. Next base: position 7,768,906 of record CM068480.1, read on the forward strand.
TGATAATTTGAAAACTAGTTGGACTTAATTTGGCTGGCCTCACCATGATGAGGTTTTTGACAGCAGGCTGTTGTTTGCCCTCTGATGAGCGTCGCATCGCATGAATCCATTCACAGGTGTGTGTGTGTGTGTGTGTGTGATTCACTGATGCCAAATAACGGCGTTGGCTGAATGACACCTGACTTTATCAGCTCCTGTGATTTAGTGTTTGGTGTTTGAAAGACTAAATAAAATCACTCAGTAGTGAATAGCGTATTTGTTTTATCTTGCATTGTAAATGGATAAAAGTAACTGTACTTAACCCGTTTAAAGCCGTGTGTGTGTGTGTGTGTGTGTGTGTGTGTGTGTGTGTGTGTGTGTGTGTACACAGACGTGCAAACAAGTTGTAATGTTTGTATTTTCTTTATAAGTTCACAGAACAAAGACAAGTGGAATTTCACAGAAGTGGGTCAAAATGTGATCATGCTGCTCCACATATTGGTTGTGGTGGAAATGGCCCCATGTGAAGTGGAGCATGTGACGCGGGTGTGTGTGTGTGTGTGTGTGTGTGTGTAGAGGATCAAATGTGGGAATGAGCCGATTGATCCCAATTAAACTGCAGGTCTTCTCAGTCTCTGTTTGTATTGTGTTGCTGTTCTGACTTTTCCAACCCATGAGCGAACTACTTTCTCACCCGAGGGGAAATGCTGGGGAGTGCTGGCAGGAGTGCAGGCGATGAGACAAGCTCCTTTGGGTTGCGAAGTCACGTGAAGAGAGGGAGAGAACGAAAGGGAGGGATGAGGTTAGGGTGGGAGGCGGACAAAAGGCAGGTGGCCAAGGATCAGACAATGTGCTCATAAAGACAGAAACGAAACTTTGAAAATTTCCTCAGAAATTTTAACTTTGATTTTCTCTCAGCTTTCCCTGCAGAGAGAAATATTTTATATAATCACGTTTATTCTCATGGGGGGGGATTACTGCTTTGGTGTTTTGTTTTTTTACAGCAAAGCTCCAAGATCGTAGCAATCTTCCATCTGTGTGTGCGCATGTTTGCACATTCCTCCATGGGTTAACAGGAGGGTAAGGAGAGTTAACGTCATTAGCCTCTGACAGCATCTGTTCAGTGATGATGCCGCACTCATCCATGGACACAAGAAGCACAAGCTGAATCCTCCCCTCTGAGACACTAAAGCTCCCTGCACTGACACATACACAAACTCGCACAACAGCTGGGATTCACATGTGGTGTCAGCTACTGCCCATTATCCATCACACAGACTAACCCAAGAGCTTTGTGTTTTTATAATAGTCAGCAGTGGTGGAAAGAAACTAAGTACAATACTTTGTTGCATCTTCAGACTTCTGCACCACTACACTGTAAAGAAAATGTTATACTTTTCTTCCTCTACGTTTAAGAGTTTGCATAATAAATAATTAGCTTAAAACATATTTATATAAACCGATTTATATTCCCTTTTTTTTTGTACTTGTAGAGTATATTTTTGTGGTTTACAGGATGTTAACACAGCCAACACTTATGTTACGGAACAACATGTATACAATGTCCACACACACTGGTGTTGTCTCTCCATCATCACTTCCCAGCCCTGTTATCTCTCTCTCTCACCTCGGTCCCCTCTCTGACTGCCTCGTCTTTAATGTCTGCCCGCGGTCCCTGAGAGCCTGTATGTCTGTAGCTGCTGTCACAGGCCATTGTGCCACACACAAAGAGCCCGAGTCCACTTCAGTTTTGGGTCCATTCATGAAAAGCGGTGGTGCGTGAACCAGGCTCTCCCTCTAGTCCCAGGGACCAGTGATAGCAGAGACATTGATCAAAAGCGAGTCAGACAAGACGAAGAGTAAAGGGCAGACTGGGTGGGCGGGCGATTAGGAGTATGTTGCAGTGAATGAGGACATGGGCTGGGAAATGTTTCTCTTGGGCTTAGTGTGATCCCCTTTTTCTACAACAAGCTTTGTCAGTTGCATGAAAATTAATGGGCAGAAATGAATACATTCATGGGAGGAATTCATATATTTGTCTTAAAAGTTTAATCAAAATATATAAATTCATTAGATTTGAAAAGGGTGTTTGTTAATGAGAAGTAGCCATAAGATCAGGAAGTGTTTTCATTTAAAACTAATCTGTCTTTTTTGTTGTTTTTCTAGAGATGACCCTCCTGTCATCCCAACCCAAACCCCTGGATTCAACGCCAAACTCAGACTCCGTCCCCACCGCCGGCACAGGCGCCGAGGACCCAGAGCTTAGGATGCTGGAGAAGAGGTCAAAGGTCATTGAGGAGCTGCTGCAGACGGAGAAGGACTACATCAAAGACCTTCAGATGTGCGTCAAGGAAATCATCGAGCCACTGCAGAAGAAGCAGGTAAAACGTGAACACTGTTTAGGACTCTTCTGCACCAAGAAAATGATTTCTGAACTGACCGATTTCCTTTACCAGCTGAGGACAAATTCTTTTAATCGTCATAATATTATCTAACCTGAGTTGAAGATTATGTTACATAGAAAAAGCACAAGACTGTGGTACATTGTTTTAATTCTTTCTATCTGCCTCTCCTGAAGGTGAAAAATGTGGACTTTGATGGACTTTTCGGTAACATCAGCTCTGTTATTGACCTGTCACAGCGGTTACTCAACATGCTGCAGGAGACAGACTCTACTGGTAAGGAGCCAGTTTTTAAAAGAAGCATATCTTCTGAAGTTATTGATTTACCAACAATCCGATCAGATAGCTTCTGTCTTCACGCTGCGCTCAATTCATGTTTCAACCGCAAACTGTCACCCATTCTAACTGTATCGGCTTAGTAAGACTGAATGAGAACAGCAGCAGGATGATAATGCTTATATTGTTGCATTTAGAGTTAGGTGTTAAAAAAAAAAAAAAAAAGCCAATAAACACAGATATGCATTTTTATTTCACACAAGATTCGGATTATCAAAACAACTTTTTTGTAAGTGTGTGTAGTTATGGTTTTCTATTAATAAAACACAGCCTTTCCTGTTTAAATGAACACTTGGCCTTATGTTTTTACGTCTTCTCAGGAAAAGTATTTGTGGACTTCAAACCGGAACTGGAGGAAGTGTACAAGATCTACTGTCAGAACCACGACGATGCCATCTCTTTGCTGGAGAGCTACGAGAAAGACGAAAACATCCAGCGGCATGTGTTGGAGTGTCTGGAAAGGCTGAGGTGAGGAATCTGAAAAGGTTCACTCATTAGTTTTGGTTTTAGTTTTCAGCTTTCACCTGCGTGTTAAAAGAAACAATTTGCATGGGAGTGAACAAAAACATGCATGGGAGTGTGTATATAGGCATGAAAAGAAAACAAGAGTGGCCAGTAATAATAAAAAGTTAGACATTAACTGTGAGACGCTCACGATCAAATATTTTCAAAGCAAAGGGAAATGAAGCGTTAACTGAAGCCCTTTCAAAATATAACTGGACTATGACTTGGTTTACTATAATGAGTTTCCTGTGTGGATTTTCTCTCCTACCAGTTTATATTTTGATAAAGTCACGTTAAAGTTTGAGTTCAAGGCTACTGCAAGCTTTCCTTTTTAGAGATTCACGTATTCGAGTTAATTTATAATGATTTTCAAAGCAGACTTTGAGCTTGTAAGTTTGGGTGAGAAATACACGCTTGGCAAATCTTAAAGCAGAAGAAATCAGTTTGTCTGAAACATATTTGCACTTCAAGTCAGCCAATAGTATCATGACCTCACTGGCTTGCTCTGCTCCATCTTAGTGTGTGTGTATCTCTCAGTAATGTGGAGCAGTTAAAGAATGTGCCCTACCTGGTATCACCTGTCGAGTTTCACCATTAGTGACTCACACTCAGGACATGGTCAGCAGTCTGTGTTTGAAGATAAACACAGGTTTGTAAGACCGGAAGCTTTACAGGAAAAAAAGGTGGGGTGTTGCCTCTAAAACAAATCTGTGTAAGGAAAAGTAAAAGACAATGTAAAGTTCAAAGTGCGCACATTGACAATCCAATTGTTGTTTTTGTTTGCATCTTGAGACGTAGCTTTGTCTTGATTATGTAAATTTAAGCTGGCGGCCTCATATTTGGCTCCAAGTTCAGCTCTCCAAAGGTCATGTGTGCTGCCAACATGTTTTACTACTCTGGGCTTTTGTCCAGGTTTAAAAGAGAATTCACGACACAAAACCGTAACAACTGGGAGCACTGTTGTTGTTGTTGTTGTTGTGAGCGTTTTATTGACTTTGTGAAGTCCTAGTGGAATTCTGCGGGCTTCGCAGATCATGGAAACATATCCTGTAAAATTGAAGGTTACATGAAAGTTGTCATCAGGTCCTGGGCTTATAAATTTTGTTTTTGTTATCTTTCTATCCCTTTCCTTTTTTTAAAATCCTCAACAGGGCAATATATCGAGAGTGGTAAGTTTCCCTGATGAGTGCCATCATGATTTCCAGCATGTGCATCGTCGTGACCGCATGCTTTTTGCTCACTAACCACCCTGTGTGTGTGTGTGTGTGTGTGTGCGCGCATTTGTTTGCCCTGTGTGATGGCTAAAAATCTGAGTATGCTGTGTGGAAGACTTTACGCTGGATTTTATTTGGCCATTCCAGTTTCCTCTCCTGGATTGAGATGGACTCATATCCATAGTGTTTGTGTTTGCATGTGTGTGTTGTGGACTACTGTCGTGAAAAGAAATTCTGGGAAACACATTTAATGTCATCTTTAGGACCGAAACAGCATAAGCAATTTACAGCCACAATATTTTCTTAATATTGTAGCAAATATAAGGTTGTAAAGGCTGAAAAGTTTATAATAGAAGAAAATAGCTTTTCCTTGGCAAAAATCAAACACCAGTTAAGTGTCCTAATTTTGGCAATAAAGAAAGTTGTTTTGTAATAATGAGGAATAATAACTCATTACAAATATTAAAAACTATATATTATATATATAAAACTAAATATATATACATATATATTAACAACCAAACTAAGGATTTGAGTTGTTTGGGGTTTAACTGAGTGAGCTGTTTGTCCTCTAGATGACATTACAACTAAGCAAATGAATATTGTTTAACACATGGTGCCTTCCCTTTTCTTCCATGTCTCAAAAAAAAACCAAAACAAAACTGTATTTGTCTTTATCAGAATATATGACAATGCAGCGTATCATTGGTTCATATAGTCCACATGATACAGAGATATGATACATGAACATGGAAAGAAACATTTGACATTAAGTGGGACTGTGACTGGGATGTTGACAGGGTCTACTGCTGTCTCCAATTCTTGTTTTCTTTCTTTCAGGGGTAAAACAAATTACATCAATCTTGGCTCTTTCCTCATCAAGCCGGTGCAGCGGGTGATGCGTTACCCGCTGCTGCTGATGGAGCTTCTTGGGGCCACACCGAAGAGCCACCACGACCACCTTCAGCTGACTGAGGCTCTGCAGGCCGTCAAGGAGATCAACGTAAACATCAATGAATACAAGCGCAGGAAGGATCTTGGTAAAAAAAATAAAAAAAATAAAAAAACTCTCTCACTAACAGCATGAAATCAGACATCATGGCTCAGATGGAGTCCTCGAAGCGGCAGTGTTGAGGTTTCCTGTGTTTCCCGCCTCATGTTTTCCCTCTGCTGTCCACAGTGATGAAGTACAGGAAAGGAGACGAGGACACCTTCATTGACAAGATCTCTAAGCTGAGCATGCACTCCATTATCAAAAAGTCCAACCGTGTCAGCAGCCACCTCAAACACCTCACGGGAATTTCACCACAGGTATAGCACTGCTTTGAGCTGCAATTTTAATGCAAGTTAACATCCACGTGTTGGCTCAAACCCCAGTCTGTGTCCTCTTGGCTTTTTCCTCAGATCAAAGATGAAGCATTTGATGAAGCTGAGAAGAAGTTCAGGCTGCAGGAGAGACTCATCAAGTCTTTCATCAGAGACATTTCCTTGTACCTGCAACACATTAGGGTAGGAGCCCAGTCCTGTAAACACATAACTCTGTTTTTATATGTTGATATCTGAAAGTAGATATAATTACAAATAAAAAAACAGCTCTTATTTAAATATTCAGTTTTAATCTGCCCTCTAAGCATAAAACCATGTTAACAGGAACCTGTGGGGAACACTAAAAGTGGAAACAATACTAGAAATGTGTGCTCTAAGAATTTAATTTATTTTGATCTGGCTCAATATTGTTAGAACTGTATGATTTTTATTGGGAAAACTACACTATGACATTAATGTAAATGAAGATTCAAATAATTAGTATTCAACAGATACACGCATATTCCAGTGAATACTCAATAATAACATTATTTTTGGATTGTAATTGTGAAAACGCATTTCTTCAGGAATCAGCATCTGTAAAGGTTTTGGCCGCCATCAGTTTCTGTGACATCTACACAGAACGCAGTGTGCTCGACCCCGAGCGCTTCCAGAGAGCTCACCGCTGCATCAGCGACAAACAGTTCACGCAATTTGTAAGTCTTTCTCAGTTTAACTTAGCTGTAAATTTGCATCCGGAATGACCACTGATCACATCCAATTATCTGTCCGCCCCATTCCCCGAGTAGAAGGAGCGAACAGAGGCCTTGGTCATCAACCCCCTCACCCAGCTGCTGCTCATGTTCGCCGGGCCGCACAAACTTATCCAAAAGCGCTTCGACAAGCTTCTTGACTACGACAACTGCAAGGAGCGAGCCGACCGCCTCAAGGACCGCCGTGTCCAGGAGGAGCTGCAGGTGGCACGCAACAACTATGAGGCGCTCAACGCACAGCTCCTGGACGAGCTGCCCAAGTTCCACACTGCCACAGAGGATCTGTTCACAGGCTGCGTGAGGGCCTTTGCTCAGGCTCAGAAGGACTTCATGAAGACGACACTGGGAGAACTGAAACCGCTCCTACAGGTCGTGAGTGTGTCTTTGTTTAAAGGGGACATTTCTCACAACATTATACATGCACTTTTTGCCACGTTCTGCTTTTAATGACCTTTTCTTTACCGCATTCTCCAGTTTTCTAACAAGGTCGGCATGGAGGGAAACCTCATTGCACAGTTCCAAGAAGAGTACGGTCGAGTTCTCCAGCTCCTGCAGAACTTCAGCTTCTGTCCGGAGAACCTGCCCCCAGCTACCAATACTAAAAAGCCCTTTGAGAAGAAGACTCTGGAGAAGCAGACCTCTAAAAAGCAACTGCAGGGACCTGTGAGTGATCCCATTTTTGCCACATCATAATTTGACAACAGCTGTAACTGGAATTAATTGTAATACCTTTCTTTGTGGTTTTCAGCCAAATTATGTCATGCAGACAGAAGATCAACGAGCTGGACTTCTGGTGCGCTTTGCCCCAGAGACGCTTTTCCAGGCTGAGAGGAACTTTAATGCTGCCCAGGATCTGGATGTTTCTATACTAGAGGGAGACCTTGTTGGTGTAATCAAGCAGCAAGACCCAATGGGAAGCCACAACCGCTGGCTAATAGATAATGGAGGTAAGGCATTTATACTCTTAAAACATGAAACATGTTTAAGCACTTATTTTATGCTTGAACGTCTGACAGTGGGGATGCACAGTGGGGTGCAGCAATAACATCTATTTGCCTATCTTGTTTTTGCAGTCACCAAGGGTTTTGTGTACAGCTCCTTCCTCAAACCTTACAACCCACGCCGAAGCCAGTCAGACGTGTCCATTGAGAGCCAATCATCCAATGAGTCAGGCTATGGCGGCTCCTCCCCCGTTTTCTCCCGCCAAAACAGCAACAGCACGCTCACTTTTAACCAGGAAACGGCCACAGTCAGCTTTTCCACATCGCAGCAGCAGAGTCAATCGTCGCCGCACCCGTCACTGGATTCGGCCTCGTCTCGCAGGAGTCACCACAGAGATGCGCCCAACCCCGACTCTGGCAGTCTAAGCAACTCCATAAACTCCTCACCCCAAAATCGAAAGGATTTTTCAGACCAAATGCACCGGACCTCGACAAGTCATAGAGACACAGAGCCTTCCTACCGACACTCAGGCAATCAGAGGCACTCATATGACACAAGCTACGCAAGTTCCAGCAGCCACAAGGAGACATCGGACCTCTCGGAGACGGACTCTACTTCTTCGCACAGAAATAATCACTCACAGCGGTATACGCATACAGACAAATTCTCTAGTTCACACCAGTGGAAAAATGGAGATAATGGGGCCCAAAAGAAGTCCTCTTACTCCAGAGATGAGTACATTGAGCCGGAGCTGGAACCAGAGCCTGAGAGTGAACTGGATGGTCATCAGGTAAGACCTTCTTTTACTGCTAAGATGTATTGTGTGTTTACAATAAAATGTGTTAAATTACCAAGAATTATGGAGTGACTTGAAAACGAGACAGCACAACAAAAGTGTTGCTGGACAGGGCACATTGGAGCAACATGGGGAGGCTAATACATCGTCCGTCATTCAAGGTTAGAGTAAGGGACAGTCAGCGCACCGATCATGAAGGTTTTTAATAGCTCTGTCCGTTAGGGAGGGCTAATCCATTTAGGCCTATACAAACAAACATTAGGACCCTTAAATCAGGATCCGGTAAAGAGAGGCTAGGATCGAGGTCCAGTGCACAGGGAGTAAGCGTGATCAAGCCAGGAGTGAACATGAATAATGTTTTCTAATAATGTCAGTGAATAAGAGGAGAAGTTTTACTTTGGTGATGTTATGAAGCTGCGATCGGCAAGCAGACAAAGCTAGCAATGTGTATGTGAATATAGCCGCATGTTTAGCTGTTAAAGAGCAAGACAGTCAGTCAGTGGAGATCAAAAACAGGGTTGATGTCGGGGTTACGGTTGCCTTTTTTGGTGAGGCCATCAAGCAGGGAAAAAAAACATGTTTGCTACTGTTTAAAATGAGAAAGCAATGGTAACATTTGTTTTTTATTTTTATTTTTTTCAGATTTACTACGCCCTCTACTCCTTCAATGCCCGCTGCGCCAATGAGCTGAGCATCTCGGCCAATCAGCGGCTGCGGATACTGGAGTTCCAGGACATGAACGGCAACAGCGAATGGTGGTTGGGCGAGGCGAGAGGCAAACGAGGCTATGTGCCTTCTAACTATATTCGCAAATCAGAATACACATGAACAAGTTTCATCACACGGATGATAACCCGAGACTGCACTTCAACCCGAAGAAGCCTCACTCTGCGAGCAGACTGAACGAAGAGACAAGAGAAGCATGTTTGCGTGGTGGCGTAATTTTGATCTGCTGTCATGCAGTTTCATAGTGAGAGACTGATTTGCTGCTCACTCTACTCCTGAAATCATTATATACCCATATTTATAGACTTTTTACTTTTTTTTTTTTTTTTTTTTTTTTTAGTGTACCCTGCCTTTTTTTTGTTAAAAATGGAAAACCTGTGAATTTCACCAGATCTTTGCCATATACTCTGGAGATGGAGACAATGATTTGTATGTTCCAAGAGCACCGTCTTTACCCTTAGCACATTGGGAGATTGCAATAGAAATGTGAAGGTTTTTGGGTTCAGACTGCTTTCTGTAAACGAACACCAAGTGGTATACACGGACTGGCCTGAAAATTGTACTAATTACTCTTTTCTTCATGTGGTTCATCACATCACCAGAACAATGCATGAATATTAGATGCATTTTACACAAAAACGGTTCAACAACCAAAGTTTGAGGCACTTACAATGGTTATCCATAGGTTGCAAGTTTGAAGAGTTTGTGGAGACATCAGCAAGAATGTGGAGTGTTCTATGAAATTAGCATAAACTGGTTGAATTAAGGACAGAGTTGAATGACATTTTCTACTGGGATGACTCTTTGTAAACAGGTGATGACCCATTTGATGTGTAAGAGGTTAACAAACAGGGAGAGAGAGACTGTGGACTTATCTAATCTATGATTTCTCCACATGCTCCCCATGTACATTATATATCTATTTATCTATATATGTATATCTCTATATAGATATAGATATATATAGTGTTGTACAGTGAAAATATGCTATTGCACCCACTGTAAAGCGATCACTGTTGGAATTAAAGACAGCTCAGCTGACAAATATTGCATGTCTGAGATGAGTTTTTGTGATTTCCTTGGTAATATGAAGGATCAATGTTGGCTCACTTTTATTTAGTCATAGTGCTTTATACCATTCATAGTGTGTTTTAGATCTGTCCAGGGTTTACCTGTCTCTCGCCTATTTTCTGCTTGGATTGATGACAAGAGAGCAATGACAGGGCACAGAAGAAGAAGTAAAGTAGGCTGCATATGAGGTGAGTTAAATACTCAACAATACAGAACAATAAGAATAGCGCGCCTGCACAGGAGTGTCTACTAACGCTCATCCACAAGACTCAAAAACATTGATATGGTGAAACATCTGAGACAAATGTTTTTGTAATTGAAGTATGTCCATGTTCTTCATTGACAAAGGTGGTGGAGAGTGACCGTATTGTGCATTTACTTTACATAAGAACAATTTCAAGGCTCTTGTTGCTTTTCCAAGTAAATGACTGAAGATCAGCATTTATCTTGCCTGCACGCTATAATATTGCTACAGTAAAGCTGCAATACATTATGTGGGATTCAAACAATTCAACTTTGCTGACCTCAAGTGGTGGTATCAAACACAACTCCCGCTGAGTAGGAAAAACGCACACACACACTGTTGTCATCAGGAGCGGTGATGTGTGGACTAGCTGAAGTTGTTGAATGAATGACATACCATGAGGTGTATTTTTTTTTTTTGTTCTTTTTTCAGAATGTGGCGATGGAAGCTGAGTTGTTACAACTACTCCTCCATTGTACAAGTGCAAATGCAAGCTTCCATACGAACCAGCCAACTGCCAGAAAGGTTTGCTTTTTTAAATTATTTAATCATTATTATTTTGTTGCAGTAAAGTTCTCAGGAGGAGACACTGATTCTCTTGCCTCTTCCTACAGCTTCTCCTTGCAGGCCCAATCCCTGTAAAAAATGGAGGCTGCTGCTTGAAGGGCCCCAGACGCTCCCCCTTCCAAGTGTTCCTGCCCTGAAGGATACAGCTGGAAATACTGTGAAGTTGTCTACTCTTAAAAAATTGTTTTTTTCATCATGTTCTTGGATATTAACCAGATGAAAAGCAGTTAAAAATCAGTTGTTCATTGTGTTTTCAGGACCAAACGACTGTTACCAAGAGGACGGAGAGTTTTACCGTGGCATGGTGAGTGTCACGTTTGAAGAGGAGGAGTGTCTGGACTGGAATTCCTATTTCATCTGGCAGAAAGGAGGAGATCCCTTCAAAAGAATACACAGGCTATGACACACAGTTACTGCAGGTGAGGAGCCATCTTGTGTAAATACGGCAATATATCTGCTTTTGATGTAACCTTGTGTGTGTCTATATGTACATGTGAGTATATGTGAGGTGTGTATTGTATAAAACTGGCTGGGTTCTGAACTTCTGTTTTGTGGCTGCAGCACCAACCTGCTGCTGGATGCTCGGGTCCTCCTGATCTCTCAGGGGAAATGTAGAGCTCCACATGTCCGTGGAGACTCTCTGGATGACAGCATGTTCTGTGCAGGCAACATGAAAGCAGGCGTTGACTCCTGCCAGGTATATGTGTGTGTGTATTAAACGTTTGGTTTATTATCAGGATTATGATTAAACCTCCTCTTTGCCTCCCCTCCCCTCCTGCAGGGCAACTCTGTAGTCTGTGAGCGTAATGGGACACACTGTGTAGTTGGTGTTGTGACTGTGGAAAGATATACAAACCTGCAGTCTATGCCAGCGTCCGCAGATTTGTCAACTGGATTTCTTATCATTTACTCATATATCGTACCTACAAAAACTGTCCCTCCATTACCAGAATGTCAAACTGGCCCATTCCTTCATGCATATATTACTGCTGTGACTCTGAATGATCTGAGTATGGTATAATTACTCTACTCTTTCATTACTCTTCTACACACAAAATAAAGATCAGTGTAAAATGTTCTTCAGAGCGAAATAATTAATCCAATTTATTTATCATTAATTTGGTCATTTTCCTGAATCTTAAGGGTTTGTTGTAAAAAAAATAAATAAATCCAGTAACAGACAGACGAGAGGGAGAGAAAAACAACAAAAAAAAAAGGAGAATAGTACATTGAATCCTTAAATGCTCTTTCCCCGTTTGAGTTTTGGTCTGAATGTTATTGACCTTGGCTATCACATTTTTTTAAACCAAAGGTCATGAAATCAGTTTACCCCGTGAGCTCTGTCAGTCAAATAAGGTTACTGTCAGTTACAACAACTCAAATCTCTCTTTCTGGGGGAATAAGAGAACAGATTGATAATGTAATTTTGGGATGAAATTCTAAACCTAAAGCCACTGATCATGTATTCATTACCCAAACCCATTACAGTGTCTCGTGCAAAATCCTGTCACCATAATCCAGCATGTTATATTTTCAAATAACCAATAAAGCAAGCTCACTTTAGTATCTCTTGATCCAATATCTAAAAAATAAAGGAATTCAAAACGAGCGCAGGCAATCCCGCTGAGTTAGTGTGCCAATAAAGAGTTTAAAGTCTGAATGGGCAGAAATGGTATAAAGGTGGATAGGACAAGGTTAAATACATTGAACTGTTGTACTGAACAAGAAACCAATGGCCTAAAACACACAGACGCCCATAAAATCAATGCACCTGGCTAAAGATTGACAATTATGAGGTATCGAGGTGGTTTGGGGTATTAAAGTCAAACACAGGACCTTCAGTTTTTTACAGTGAGAGAGCTACATTCAGCACCATGCTGGCTGCAGGGGTTCTGCTCATAAGCCTGAGTGTCCTAACTGTTTATGGACATGTCTCATATGTAAGTTTCTTCATCTATTTACAGAGATATCTTTGAATTTTACAGATCAGACTTTCTCTGGTAACGCTGACCCGTCCTCTTCTTTGATTCTGTCATTTCAGAACGACTATCCATGTAAGACTTCTCTTCATATGATTTATGTGGCAGCACATCTTCATAAGTACCACTGTCAAATGATGTCTTCCTTCAAAGCTTGGAATGTGTAATATTTTATAATTCTTTCTATTTTAGACTTAAAATTGAATGTCATGGTGAAATTGAAACGTGGCTCATCATCAATTTTATAGTAAAATGGGGTTTTCATGCTTAAAAGCTCTTTTTTGCTGCATTGAAGTTTTGTCTTGGGCTGTATCATACTGAAGTATATACTTATATAAACGAGTCCCTGTTCTTGGCAGATATGTACTATGGCGACAACACAGATGCCCCAGATACTAATATTGGTTTGAACGACTGGTTGTTTGACCTACTGGAAGAAACCAGTAAGTGGCCCTGCAAGACTGTGTAACGGGATTTCCTTGATGCCGTTCAGTCACCCTAAGTGACACTTTCTTGCCATTTCCAGCTGTTTGCGATCCAAACCCTTGCTTCAATGGTGCCTCATGCCAAAGTACATCGGACACAGGATTCGAATGCTTGTGTCCTTTGCCTTATCATGGCAAGAGATGCCAAAAAGGTAGGTCAGGAGGCCTCATGACATTTCATTTTGTAAAGTAATAGTGCTGCCGTTTTTGTTTTGTTTTTTTGTGTGTGTGTATTTTTAATGGTTCTATTACAATGTCAGCCTTTAAATGTTGTGAAATTAATGTAAATTTAGGAAGCTGTGGCAAAATGATAACTTGTTTTCCTCTTCAGTGAAAAACCTTTGTGAAAATGTTAAATGCGGTAATGGTGACTGTGTCCTCGACCTGAAAAACCCCCCATATTACACTTGCAAGTGCAAACCTCCCTTCCAAGGCCCGGACTGCAAGTCATGTGAGTGGAATAAAAATTACAAGGCATTTTTTGACAAATGATTTTACGTGTACATTGCAGGAACATGCTATAGAAAGATTTATATGCACAGTAATGGATTCAATCGTGATATACAAACCATTGTGAATACACAAACGTAACCAATAACTGCATCTCTCAACAGTAATTTAAGGGGAAATATTGGATCCCACTACAATTAAGCTCTCGTGAAGTGTGGTGATGAATTTAGGTGCATGCATCCTGAAAAAGGGTCAACAAAGAACAGGGTGGCCGTTAGCCATTAGCTATTATACACAGTATACTAATCATTTGTTTCTCTTGTGTGCGTCAGTGCCATCGTCTCCCTGTGAGCCCAATCCTTGCAAGAATGGGGGCTCTTGTGTTAAAGGGAACCGTCGTTTCCGCTGCCTGTGTCCCACTGGATATACTGGGAGATTCTGTGGAACCGGTAAAGACTCCACCAGTTTACCAGTTCAGAAAGGACAGAGCTGTCCTTTACGTCCTCTGACAGAACCCACAAGCTGAAGTTTCTGTTTGTAGGTGCTTACATTTAAATGATAGAAGTATTATTTCATCACAATCTTTTCCTACAGCTCCGACTGACTGTTATGTTGGGAATGGAGAGACATACAGGGGTGACGTCAGCACTACAGAAGAAGGGGACGACTGTCTGAACTGGAATTCCCAATTCATCATGTCACACGGGGAAGATCCTTTCAGCATGTACGCAGACTTCGATGGACTTGAATATAACAATCACTGCAGGTATTTCATTGTTCACTGAACAAATTATATTTACATTTATCTGTAACACTTTTGTTGTTTTTAAAGGATGAAACCAATATTTAACTAACACTATACCCATTAGTCAACTTTATTACACATATTCCAAATCATGGCCCATAATTTCGGAGATTTAATAGTCTCATTTTGTTTCTTTACATTTTAGAAACCCAGATTGGGACACCAAGCCTTGGTGTTATATTAAAAAGAATAATCAACTGAAATGGGGCTACTGCAATGTCAGGAAATGCACTGAAGGTGATTGCTGTCTCACACACGGTACGTCAACATGTACATTATATACAAGTCCACGTTGTTTTACTCTTTGCTGATGTCTCTCAGTTCCAGTGACTCCACCTACAACAGTGAACCCGGGGCCAGGCCCAACCCAGTTCTCCCAGTGTGGAACATCCCTGCCTCCTCGCAACAGCAGGATTTTTGGGGGCACCAAGTCTCTCCCTGGCAACCACCCCTGGCAGGTGTCATTGCAGAAAAGACCCCAAGGCTCATCCTCCGGGTTTCACCACACATGTGGTGGGATCCTCCTCACTTCCTGCTGGGTCCTCACTGCTGCCCACTGTGTGTAGGTTTCTGAGGTTTGAGTGCATTTCTTTGTGTGTGTGTGTGTGTGTGTGTGTTTTCCATTTTTCTACCATGAGCAAATATAAAATTTTTCTTTTCAGTGAATCTAATAAGGAATTCCAAGTGGTGCTGGGAGGAGTGAACATAGACAAACAGGAGGAGATGGACCAGACCATCCCAGTAATACAAACAATTGTTCATGAGAACTACAGGGAGACTCCTTCAGCACTTTACAATGACATCGGTTTGTTGAAATACACATCACATTATCAAATATAGGATAATTTATAACATAGAGATATCATATGCCATAAGAATATAGATAATCCTTTGTTTCAGGCCTCTGTTGTGTGGTAGTTGATGGACATTCTACAATATATATAGTTAAATGTAATTAATTTGTTAAAAAAATGTTTAAATTGTATTTACTTTATTTTGACCAGAATGTCTAAATAAGATCAGTTTGATGTTTTTGACAAATAATAATGCATTAGGGTGCTTTGAGAGCTGTTATTTTGAAAAGAAATTTGATTACTTTGAAAATAAAACGGTTCATGGTTCTTAATGTTTGTGCTAACTTCCTTTGCAGCACTCCTTAAACTCAAAGTGACAGACAGTCCGTACTGTGCTAAGGAAACTCCCTTTGTGAAGACAGTGTGTCTACCCGATCAGACCTTCCCAGCTGGAAAGCAGTGTGTGATCTCTGGATGGGGGACCACTGAAAGCGGTAAGGAACTATGTATTAAAAATTATTAATCAATATCATACATATTAATATTTGTAACTGGCTGAGCTGTTTACATTCCTTTCCAATTTCATTCTGAATTAAATTTGCTCGGACCTCCGTCCCTCAGGGTTTGGCAGCAGCCAGTTGTTGAAGGCTCGTGTTTTGCTGATATCTGAAGAGCGCTGCAAAACCCCTCAAGTCTATGGGAACTTACTGGACAGCAGCATGCTCTGTGCAGGGACTTTGAATGGTGGCGTTGACTCCTGTCAGGTGTGTATGCTCATCATTTTATGGCATGTAATTGAGAATTGCTGAAAGACCTGCTTTATAATCAAAAAAGACATGAACGTCTCATTTTTTAACATATGGGACCTTTATATTCAAATCATCAGGCATGAGGCCTCTGCTGGATGAAGCACAAGATAAAAATGTTGTGCTAAAGCAGTAACCTGGCTGGCTCAACAGGAAATATTATAATGTTAACTATAATCCTGCAGGGTGACTCAGGTGGTCCGTTGGTGTGCGAGGAAAACGGCAGACACTACATTGCTGGCGTGGTGAGCTGGGGCGACGGCTGTGGTCAAAAGAACAAGCCCGGTGTCTACACCAACGTCCACACTTTTGTCAACTGGATCAAGAGCAGGATCAACTGAACATGAGTCTGTTGAACTGATTCGTTGGCCTGAGAGATCTGTCTTACTTTGGAAAGACAAAGACACGACAGCTTAGCTTGGCTTGAAAAAAAAAAAAAAAAAAAGATTAAACAGTTTATTTTTTATCAGCGATAAAACCAAGCATTTCCTCCGAGTCCAGCTTTGAGTGAAAAGGGGCTCTGTTACAAACTCATAAAGCTGAACCTGCCAGACAAAATTTTGTTCACACATCATTTCATTCAGTGGGCCTGTAATTATTTCTCACTGAGCCCTTGCTCCAAGTGAACCGCATTATCAGACCTCCTACAAACAACACAGTTTCATCAGCGTGCTGAGTGTGTTCTTCTCGAAAGATAAAAAAGAAAATGGTGAAAAACTATTCTGAAATCCTGCCATTATATAAATGCTCCCTATTGCCTGAACACACTCAATATGTAGATCCAATTTCAAACTTTCCATCCAGCATTTCATTCTTCATTACTTTTTACCTAAAACAACATGAATTCAGCTTTTGTGTGCTTGGCGTTTTCCTTGAACTGATAATTTAAATGATGTCATGGTGTTATAACCCAACAATAAGCTTTGATTAAAAAAAAAAAAGCTGTGAGGCACACGGGCAGTCGAGTGATTCAGAGGGCGTGTTTTCTAATTACTATTCAAATCTGGCCAGGGATCTATGCTGCAGGTAATTCCCTTCTCTCTCCCTGTTTCCTGTTCGGCCTCTCCGCCCAATACTGACTAAAAGAAAGGCATAAAAGCCAAAAAATAAATCCCAAAAAAGAGGTAAATTAATGACTTTTTTTCTGAATTCCCTTTTCTTCACAACATGCTTCAACAATCCTTTAAACAAACATGCTAAGGCTTGTCCTGATTCAACATGCGTTATCTCCTTCTTCCTTCTTAATCATTTCAACTATATCTCACGGTTAATTGTTGAACTTACAGTAGCTCTGTTTGACATTGGTGCGGCATTTTATGTAACTAGACTACAACAGTCATTTCATGAAAACAGACACCAGAAACTGGAAAGTTCACCTCACCTTCTGGAAGGGGCCAATCTCTAAACACTATCATCTATAAAAAATTCTGATCTATGCTTCTTCTATCGCAGCAGCTTTATTGGACATAGACGTCCTGACTGTATTTTGGAGTGCAGCCGATGACGAGGATGAGCTGGTGCTGGACTTCTTCTCCATGGATCTGAATGAGCTTGTGGCGGTGGTGGTGGTGGACTTTTTCTGGACGGTCTGAATGGTCTTCTTCCTTTTGACGTGAAGGACCTCCATGGCGTCCATGTTGACACCTTGTTGAATCTCACTGGTAGTCTCCACCTGCTCTGATGTCTGCTGCTGCTGTTGCTCCTGCTCCTGCTGTTCCATCTGCTGCTGGCGATACAGCTGAAACAAGGATAACAGGATCAATTAAAATAGATGGTTCACTGTATATCAACAGCTCGAGAGTAAATTCCTAGGCTTCGCCCTCTGTGTTCTCTCACCATCATCATTTGCTGGTACTTTGCGATGGCCTCATCAGTGCTAACTCCCTCAGCTAGTCCCAGCTCTGCAGCCCGGCGGGCAAGCTCGGCCTTGTGGGAGCCAGGAGGGGTCCAGCCCACTCCTCTGATCCAGTTGAGGTCTGATTTGTATTTCACCTACAGAAACACGGAGCAGCAATTACAGTGGCACATTTACATTGGGTATAAAATTATCAACACATCTCACCTCCATCACCTCAGTGAGGAACAGTGTCAGTGTCAAACAGACAGATAGATGGTGAATAAATGTGAGTGAAATGATCATACTGGCTTTAACTAACACAAAAACTGTTCATTTATTTGCTCTACTTTCACCATGACTTACGTCACTCTGCAGCTTGTAAGCCTGCTTGGCATGCTTAACGTTGAGTTGTTCAGGGTCACAGGTGTAGTCATGGAGCTTGTGGCGGTAGGAGAGGTCACTAGCTTGAGCCTGACTCTTTTTGGCCTGCAGAAACTCAGGCTGGTCAGCATGGATCTTGTACTGGCAACGCTCCTCCTTAGACTGCCGTTTGTACTCCAGGTTGCTCTGAAGTTTGGTGGCTGCCAGAGAGTGCACCATCTTGGGGTCGTCCTCCACACAGCGCAGCCCCACCTGGTGGCCCTTCTCTTTCAGATGGGTCTCCTTGTAACGCAACTGTTGCAGGAAGGAAGACAGTTTTTTAAATTAACATTTAGGGGATTAAACTGAACTTCATGTAGCTTCTCCTGTATGTCTTGTCTATGTGTGTAAAGCTACTTTCAGAACACATGAGCGCAAAAAAGTAATCTCCAGTAAATAATAATTTTCTTACAATAAATGGGGGTGGAAACATTAAATATTGAGAATCACTTTCTGTAGAAGGGAAGCATGAAGTTCATCATTAACAGGTCAAATGTTTTGGCAAACTGGACTCACGTCACTGGCGATTTCTCTGGAGGCCTTGGCAGTTTGGAAAGGAATGGCGTCGAGCCTTAAGTCATAACCGGATGTTTTCACCTGCTCCCCAGACGCCTTGTAAACTTTCTTCGTGGGACAAGAACACAGGGAATGTCACATTGAGATGTTGGCATGTTATTACATTATTTTTTTTTAACTTGCTTAAAATTTGGAGAAGTATCTGAGCGTATTACATCGCTAATCTGTAAGGCATTCATCTTGGCTCTAACAAAGTCTGGGTCATCTGGGTGTAAAGTATACTTATGCATGTCGTCATTCTTCCCAGATTTGTATAGCCTCTGCAGTGGACAGAAGAAAAAGAAATGAAGAGGATAAAATCGGGTTTGTACACCTAGAATAAAAGAAAGGTCTTCAAGGATTTCTTGCTAATCTTGAAACCTTACCTCGCTGCACTGTTGATAGCTCGTCTTGGCATGGACGATATCAGGGGAGTCGGTCACTGAGGTGAACTTCAGACGGTCAGGCAGCTGACGATATTTCTTCTGCATGAAGGAAGACCAAATACACTTTATAGGTAGGAAATACAGTTGCCTGCGACTTCTGTTAAAATCAGTCATATAGTAAGTGAGAACACTACACTGAATTTAAACTGAGATGGTTGAAGGAGCTGATCAATGGTTCTATTTCTCAGATGTGATGAGTATGCTGTGGTCAATATATACAGTAGTTCAACTGTTAAATACCATTTTCCACATATACTCACATCACTTATAAGCTCTCCAGCTTTCTTGGCTGACTCCAGCTGAGGGGCACCCACTCCATCCCAGGCCACACCCTTCATAAAACTGAGGTCCGACTTGTAGAGTTTCTGGACATAAAGCAATGACATTTGTAAATAGTTTGCCTCATTAGTGTCGTCTCTCATCATTTCTCTGCATCGTGTCCTCTCACCTCACTCTGCAGGTCATAAGCCTTTTTGGCCCACTTGACCTTCATGTCATCAGGAAGGACTGTGTACTCATGCAGCTTCTTCCTGTAGTCCTGATCGCTGGCCAGGGCCTGGGCGTTCTTAGCCGTCACCAGATGAATCATGTCTGGGGTGAGGTGGTACTGACCGCTGGCTGTCAGTGCATCTTTGCGGTATTCCTGGTTGCTGGCCAACCGGCCCGCCTGTAGGCATTGCAGGAGGCGTGGGTCGTCCAAAACACTTTTGACACCAATGTGTTTTCCCTTTTCCAGCAGGTGGTTGTGTTTGTACTGGTACTGCAGAGAGGAAGAAGTTATAGCTGGAGTTAATTTCAGTTTTAGACCAATATACACCATACATGCAAGCACTGCCATTTTATTGTATTGGCATTTTCAGTTGGCAGTTGCACACAACATCTCTTAAGCTGAAAATTTTAAATGAATCTTGTTTTATTTACTTACATCACTGGCAATGCCAGTGGAGCTCTTGGCGGCCTGGAAGGGGATGTCCTGCATAGTGAGTTTGTAGCCCTGAGCCCTCAGGGTGTGCCAGGACTCTCTGTACTTGATCTGTAAGAGAAGATCATCATATTTAAAATGCACACAAACACAATGATGAAAAATAAATCAGATGTATAGGGATGGCAGACAGGTCAAGAGACCCAAAAATACCTCACTAAAGTTGGCAGCATTGATCTTTGCTTGTGTAATTTCTGGTCTCTCGGTTGTTATAGTGTAGTTGTGTTGGTCATTCACCCCTTTCTCTTTGTATAAACGCTGGGCGAGGGAGGTAGATTAAATGACGTCGTCATCATCATCATCATCATCATCACTATCCCAGAAACATTTAGGAGATCAGAAGTGTAAAAAATACACTTATTATCTCACCTCGTTTGTGATCTGGCTGCTGAGTTTGGCATGTACAATATCTGGAGAGTCAGCAACGGAGGTGTGTTTGAAGTTGTACGGCTGCTGGCGGTATTTTGTCTGTTACACAAAAGAAACACCAAAGTTAGCTCCCTTTTTCTGAGGTCAGTCATCATTTGAAATCCAGAAAAATTATTATCGACCTACATTTACATACTGTAGCTTTGGGCCTGCATGTAGCAGCATGTACACTAAAAGATGAACAAAAACAAAGTATCTCACATCACTGATGAGTTCTGTGGCCCTCTTGGAGCCTTCGATCTGCAAAGCCCCGGTGGCGATCCAAGCTGCTCCGCGCAGGTAGTTCAGGTCAGAGCGATATACGTTCTGTGACAAACACATAAATCAAAAATGAATTGTTAACAATACATAAGAATGATCTTTCAAAAATAGTAGCAGGTACTTTCTGTAGTAAATTATTACTTATTATAATAAGTATAATAAGCTCTCTGAAATACAATAAAATAAATGCACAAAATACAAGATATTTTAGCGTAACTAACACCGGTGATCTTTTTTCTCTACCAAACTCTCTGTTAAAATGAAGGTAGAGTTCGATGTAGCAGAAGCTTTGTCTGCAGCAGCATACAGCCCCTCTTACCTCGCTCTGCAGGGCGTACGCTTTCTTAGCCGCCTGCAGCTTCATGTCATCAGGCAGCGCAGTGTACTGATGCAGGGTGAGTCTATAGTCCTGATCGCTGACCAGAGACTGTGCTTTTTTAGCGTGGGCCACCTCCATCATGTCCATGGGCAGGTGGAACTTTGAAAGCTGCTTTGCTGAATCCTGCTTGTACTTAATCTGGAGAAAGACAACCAGATAAAAGAAAGTCTTAGTCGTATAAATATATATATATATATATTTGTTTTTTTTTCCCCCAATTAGTTACAATTTGTCAAAAATTAACTTACATCACTCTGTAGTTTGCTGGCGTGGACAGAGTGAGCAATGTTTAAGTCATCATGCAGGCCCTTGAGTCCGATCATCTTCCCTTTAGTCTTCTCAAACTCCTCTTTGTATTTTTGCTGAAATTGAAAGGGACAGGAGATGATGATAAGCGGAGTCAATTTTTTAAAAATCTATGTGTAAAATTGTCTGATATCTATTTGTCCTCTGCAGGACCAACACATTAACATTAAAGATTTATCTCAGATTAGTTCATTGAAATCATACATCGCTGAGGATCTCTGAAGATGCTTTGGCAGACTGGAAAGGTATGGCATCCAGACGCAGCTTGTAACCACCATCTCGTATCTTAGTCCAGGACTCTTTATAATGGCTCTGAAAATGCATCACAGCAGGTGGAGAAACTCAGTTTGTCTGTTTTAAATTTTTTTTAAATGTGACTTCCTGAACGTGTGTATTGTTTGTACCTCACTGAGGTTCATTGCATTGAGCTTGGCCTGCACCATCTCCGGCAACTCTCCACTAAGTGTGTAGTTGTGCTTCTCGTTTTCACCCTTCTCCCTGTACAACCTCTGTGAGGGACACAGCACAACATCAGGGATCCTTCACTTCACCCAGATAATTGATCAAACTCAGGTGCTGCATGAAATGATAAACTTGCCCTTCATATATACAGTATTTATCATGTTCAGAAGAAAGAAGTACATTTGGGAAAGTCAGTTGGTATCAGATTTACCGCATCATTTCAACCAGATAGAAGACAACGGGCGTAAATGGCAACTAAACTTACATCAATGGCCAGTTTGTTGCTGAGTTTGGCTTGAATCATCTCTGGAGTGTTTTCAACGCTGGTAAACTTAAGAGCACTCACATCCTGCCGGTACTTTTTCTATATACATATATAAAAAGTCAAAACAGAACACAAAATATCAGAGTGATGACTATCAAGAGAAACTAGGTAGATATGCATTTGATGAGCATAAGAGGGCACAACAGTCCGACAAACACTCCTAATACAAACATAAACTACAAAATAAAATAAAAAAAAATGTGTGTGTGCTTGACTAGACATGGATACAAGAACAAATAGAAGCCTGTTCGGGGGGGCACAGGGCTCTTTTCTATTTGTGTTCAGTCATTTCAAGGTCTAATGTTGGTAACCATGACTGGAATGACCCTTAAATAAATACCCTTACAAAAAAGAGTATAGGGTTGCTGGTCTGTCACAGATATGTTACAGAAATACCTTTATATGCTATTTACAGACCTTTAACATAATACATTTCCTGAATCATCCGTTATTTCTGATTTCAAAGAGATTTGAGTTGGAAGTTTCTGCTCTAAAGCTAAAATATGGATAAATCTAATTATTTTAGTTAATAGTTAGACATATTAATGGTAATAGCTCCAGTAACTATAACCAGTCTGCTCTCTTGGGGTAACTGGGGTAATGTCTATGTACTTAACCCAGTTTCGACAGAGCAGGAATGATCCTGAGGTTGCAGCTCTTTAAATACATTTTGACCTCAGCTGTAAACCTAGAAATGTGCCTTCCAGTCATATGTTACACAATCATTTTCTCATGCTCT
Organism: Remorina albescens; assembly: GCA_034769265.1. Taxonomy (NCBI): domain Eukaryota; kingdom Metazoa; phylum Chordata; class Actinopteri; order Carangiformes; family Echeneidae; genus Remorina; species Remorina albescens. The sequence continues at coordinate 7,792,225 of CM068480.1, forward strand.
CTCTTCTAATTTACCCCCATAACTCTCTTAGTTATTAATAATAATCATACTTTGCATGGTAATTGGTTTAAATTACATTTTACTCTCACTATAATTACCATAAAAGAGGGATATGATAATGAAGGTCGTGGACCCGAGAATGTCTTTTCTCTTCTGTGAATTACCATTTAACAGGATACTGTAAGTGGTGACATTTATCTTTGATAACACTAGACTTCAGAGGTTACCTCACTGATGAGTTCTCCGGCTTTCTTCGCCTGCTGGACGTCCAGAGATTTTGAGGCCTCCCAGCCGACGCCCTTCATCCAGTTCAGGTCTGACCTGTACTGTTTCTGAAGACACATTCACACAGCTGTTTCAATGTCAAATCCTACAGTCTCGTAGTTAACAGGGCACTTTCTCAAGTCAGATGATATGGCTTACATCGCTCTGTAGTCCATAGGCCTTCTTAGCCCAGGCAACATTCATGTCAGATGGTAGCGTGGTGTACTCATGGAGGAAAGTTCTGTATTTCGTCTCGGTGGCCAGGTCCTGAGCCTTCTTGGCATGGCTGATGTTCATCATATCCAGAGAAACACTGGAGAAGAGATTGATTTCCAGTGAATGGAGAGGTTTTGCTCCAAAATTAGATTAGAGGGAAGCTCTTTTTGATTACTGGGGTCATTCCCACTGATAAAAGCATTTTGTCTTCACTTGGACTTGGATCTTTATGTTTAAGTGACAAAGACACTCTGCTACTTACCTTAAGTTTATTACCCTGGGGTGTCCAGTATGAAACTATTCCCGATCAAAAAAATCTGAGAGACAAAGGTTGTTTCTGAGTCACCTGTATTTGGTCTTTGTGTCCTCATAGTTCTTCTTGTAGTAGCGGTCACTCTGTAGTTTGGTGGCCAGGGCTGAGTGAGCCATCTGAGAGTCGTCACTGACCGACTTAATACCGATCACCTTTCCTTTGTTTTTCTCATACTTCTCCTTGTATTTGACCTTCGGGCAGATAATATATAAATGACTTCATCACATATTAAGAATGTTTTTTTTTTTTCAATTATGATTGTTGATTATTATAATTATTTGTAAAAGAGCAAATATTCTAGTTTGAAAGTAGAATATCAAATACATTATTGCATTTCCTTTCCCTCAGACTAATCTATTACAATAACTCACATCACTGGCCAGATCCCTCTTAGCTTTGGCAGTGAGTATAGAGAGAGAGTCCAAACGCAGCTCAAAGCCCTTTTCTCTCTGCTTCTCCCAGTTGCTCTTGTACAATTTCTAGAAAAAATAATTAATATCAGTCACCTAACATCTGCAATGTGGAAACAGAGAGGAAAGATAACAATTCCAAAAGTAACTATTTTAAATGTTGTATAATTCAAATAATTATGAAGAAATATAAAACAATAAACAATTTGACAAGGAAAAAATTGGTGATACACATTACGACTGATCTGTTATAAGTTTTAAGATTTCTGTCTTTTTCAATTAGTTCTAAGACTTTTAAATCATCATTAACTCTTAAAGCATAACAGCTTGGTGAACCAGTAGTCAGGTCACAGTATCTGAAACGTATGACACTCAACTATTTGCGCATTATGGCATGGAAACCTCTTCCTCAGTATAAATTGTTGACCTTGTGTAATCAAAGTGAAGGGGCATGACTGCAAAATCAAAGATGCTACTGTGTTGTATGTTTGTTATATTACCAATGTCTGCCGTAAATGAAAGGGAGCATCGCAATAATTAAATGGCACTAATCAAACTGGCTCCATCCCCTGAGTAGACAAATTCAATCTAACTTTCACAACAGTAAGTAAATTGTGATGTTCAATAGTACAGCAAGTAAGGACTATATTTGCTGTGAATGAAGCAGATTACAGGTTTGCAAGTGTTTTAACAGGTTAGGTAAATTTTATATTTTAATTTATATTTTAATGTTTTGCATTCATGGAAGTTCATTTCATTGTAATTGTGAAAAATAAGACACATTATGAAGCTCTTGTATATATTATTGTTATATACAGTGTTGCACACATCGAGGTGACATTCACTGAACTTACCCCACTAAGAAGCTCAGCATTAGCCTTGGCTTGTCTGAAAAGAGGCTCGTCCTTTGTCATGGTGTACTGGTGTATAATCTGCTCTGTGTTTGCTTTGTATGCCAACTAAAAGTCAGAAGCAGACAGGCATATGTTGTGATAGTTCATGGCAATTAGTCATACAGGATTAGAGCTAAGAAATTAAGACCATACATCGCTCTGCAGCTCCTGGCTCTTCTTGGCATGTTTGATGGAAAGATCATCAGCGACCTGGGTGAACTTGATGCTGTCTGCCTTCTGACGGTATTTGTTCTGAAAGGGGGAAAGTTATTGCAGTGCAGTAGATGAACAGTGGGGCTAATAAAAGCAAGTAAAATATGCACACACAAATAATAAATTGTACTAACATCACTGAGCAGCTGCCCAGCTTTCTTGGCTTGGGTTATGTTCAGACATCCCTCAGCCTCCCAGCCCACTCCCTTCATCCAGTTCAGGTCTGAACGATACTGGTTCTGTGAAGGGAAGGACAAAATGCTCATTGTGAACTTGATATAGTTTACTTACATAGCATTAATTAAGCATATAAATAGCACACTAGGCTTCATCATTTCTTCCTGTCTCCTACCTCACTTTGAAGGGAATAAGCCTTTTTGGCCTGTTGGACCTTCATGTCATCCGCCATGTAGGTGTAGTCGTGAAGTTTTGTGCGATATTCCAAGTCACTGGCGAGAGCTTGAGCCTTTTTGGCATGGCTCAGGTTGATCATGTCCATGGGGAGGGTGTACTGGGCCTGGCTCTCCTTAGAGCCCTTCTTGTACTCAATCTGAAGTGATTACAATGAATATAACTACATAAAAAGTTGTATGTCAATGTCTTGTTTGAGTCAAACAGCTGTTGTACCTGCATTAAGTGTTGGAGTGAAAGAAAACATGTATTTTAGTGCCAGAAACCACTGTTTAAAGTCACTTACATCACTGCTCATTTTTGCCACTTGAAGAGAGTGCAGAGTCTTGGAGTCGCTCATGTTGACCCCCACTGCTTTTTCCTTGTTCTTCATGTAGGTTTCTTTGTATTTAATCTGAAACACATGCCCATCTGATTTAATTTCCTTTGGCCAGTTATTACATTTTATTAATCCCATTTACAACTCTTGCGCAGCGATTAGCTCTGTCCCCCTCAGATGATATCTAACTGGAGAAGAGTGTGTGTTTGCTTACATCACTGGCAAGGTCTCGGGAAGCTCTGGCTGTTTTGATGCTCAGGTCGTCTATGCCAATGTCACAGGCTTTAGACTTGGATTTTTCCCACTCCTCCTTATATTTAATCTGTTGGAAAAAATATGGATGCGTCAAATCATGACTTAATGAATCAGAAGTGATTTCTTGTGAATTAGCTGCAACGTGTGTTTGAAAATTCAAAGTGTTAGCACAGCAGGCTTGTGCATGCATTTGTGAGAAAGTGCCTGTGTGGTAACTTACATCACTGCTCAAAGCAGCGTTGGCTTTGGCATTTTTGATTTGGGGCAGATCCTGGGACAGGGTGTACTGGTGCTTTGTCTTTTCATAGCCTGCTTTGTAATTCAGCTAAAGGGCACATGAATTACATATTCGAACACTGGGGTCAGTTCAGTTATTTTAAAAATAGTGTGGAGCTGAGAAGTGCTGATTAAGATTTGTTTGAAAAAGCACTCATTATTAATCACTGTTTGAAAATGCTGTTGTTATGCTGTTTACTCACATTGCTGACCAACTGAGCATTTTTCTTTGCTAGAATAATTTCAGGCGTGTCTGTCACTGGGCTGTACTTGACCTGGTCAATATGCTGCCTGTAGTTCTTCTGCAGTCACACAGGAAACATTATCATTAAAGACAAATCTGTAACAAAAGAAATCTCTCTATCTGAGAAAACACTAAAGCATTTGTAGCCAACCTACATATTCTACTGTTAAAATAACATTTAAGGTTTTGATTTACGGATAATTTCAGATAACTCACATCTTTGAGTGGGTCCAGTTTCCTTTGGCTTTTGTATCCTGGTGTGAGGGTGGCTGGGTAGTTGTATTCACCCTGCTCTTGTTCACAGCCTTGTTTGTATGCAATCTGAAATGTGCAATAGGACCATCTCAGCAACATCACTCATTATGTTTTTTAATTATCAAGTTATCACATTGCATAACAGGGACCATCAGGTGAGGGAGAACGTATTGTCAGGACAGTAATATGAAATTACTCGAAACTTGGAGCTGAGACAATGTGTAGAGCCTTAAAATAACATATTTTTTATATTATGGCAATTTAATAAAAAAATTCTTACGTCACTGGCAAGCTTCCTGGCTTTCATGGCATGCATGGTCTTCTTATCAATTCCAGAGTCTTCATAGTGGCCTTTCATATTGCTGGTGTACTTCTCTTTGTACTTGTTCTTTTAAAGAAATATTCAGTAAAAATTTGCAAACAAAAATCTAACTCTTGGCAATATTGAAAATATAAGCTTTACTAAAAGCCAATACTGTGGAATGACCTATGTTGATTAATGTGGTGTTTTTTGTTAAAAGAAAATATGTATAGTATGTCATACATACATCACTGGTGAACTTGGCAACCTTAGCAGCATTTTGAAACTGTGGTGTCTCACAGAAGTTGATGCTGTGACCTTTGGTGTTTTCCAAGTCTTTCTTATACTCCACCTGTGAGAGGACATGTAAAATTAAAGCAGTGGGTTCTTTACATATGACAGCGCTGGCCTTGTTTTGTTGTTGAAAAGTCAGAGCACTGAAGTGCCAGCTATTCCATTTCATGTTACAGAATGTGCTATATTTATATACAGTAATGGGCCTGCAACTAATCAGTCACTGCCACTGATAATCCATCATAACTCAAGAGACATCGAGACAAACAAGAGTTTAACAATGACAGCATGGCAATACTTAATTTATTCTGTGTCCCTTTCTCTCTGAAATAGCACATTCAAAAACACTAACACAATTGTTCTCATTAAATCAAAAACTGTAAAGGCTGAATAACGTTTCTTGTTGGTTTTTAGACCTTTAATAAATTTATTCTAATCCCCACGCTCAAAATAGTTACTGAAGAGTGAAACACTCTGTTGTGTTCATGTATGAGGTAACATTAGTCTGGCGGGACATCCTGTGGCCTTGGAGGTAAGCTGTAACTCCACCGGTTAGCAATTCAAGTGATGCTAAAAATGTAGGTTGAGTGGCTTCATGTCAGCTGGACTGTGACACAGTATGACTTATATATCCAGCTCTTGAACTCACACACAAACAGACACACACACTGAGCAGCAGGGTTTGTGTCTGGGAATTCTTTGTAATAGACTTTAATAGCGATTTTATAATATTTAATGCATCTTGGAGAAAAGCTAAGGGCAAACGTACTGAATGATGATTTGAACTTTGCCTTAAGAGTTAGACAATCACTGACAAACTCACCTCACTGACAAGCTTGTTGATCTTTCGGGCATTCTTCAGAGCCAGATTGTCCTCAGATGTCAGACTGTGGTAGTGTGAGGTGCCCTTCATCTTATTTAAGTCCTTTCTGTATTTTAGCTGCAAATGGATGAACAATAACTTGTACAGACGAAGGACAACGTGTTTTGTTACTGCTGGATCAAGAGATTAGCATGTGTACACACACAGTCTAATTCAGTCAGGGTGAAGAGTATAAAGAATGACGATTTAGAGACGCCTTGTCATTGTAATCCATCATCTATCCTGCCGAGTGACTGCAAGGTCAGATGATGGATGAAGATGAAGCTCTTTACTCTGTAATGTTTTCAGAGCATGTGCAAACTGTTCATTCATGTGCACAAATGACCTAGGTTCCATTTTTAACAACACAATGCGCAACAGTTGAGACACATCATCCTTTGAACTTCTACATATTTGACTCAACAATTTGTGACTTTTTGTTGAAGATCAAATGTGTATCTGTATGTCCGTTGGAAAAGCTGATACTCACATCACTTGCATTTTCCTGGGCCTTTTTTGCCAGGTAATAACTCGGAGTGATCATGGCAGGGAAGCTTCCTTTGCCTCGTTGCTGCTCATACTCCTCAGTATATGCAATCTGAAAACAAAAAAAGTCATTCATAATAGCAACATCCTGAAGTTTGAATCCCAGAAAACCTTCAAAATATAAATGTGTCCAGTTAACCTAGTGCTCTAAGGTACAACCTCGTAGACTCTAAACTCTGTATTTGAAGTGGACAGTTTCTCTGTTGCATCCTATTCTGTCTCTTTCTACAGTGCATACAGTTCACGTTGAATAAAGGAAAAAATGGCAATAAAGACCTTTAAGCAGCATATCGTTTTGTAAGAGTAACTTCCTTACCTGGCTGAAGTTCTCTGCATTATCTCTGGCATGAGCTGCTTCAGCTGATCCAGCCTCAGTACTGCCTTTACCCTTTATCTCCTGTTCATAGGTCTGACGGTACTTTATCTGGTCAGATATAAAAAACATTATCCTCTTAAAACCAAAGATCTGGGATCTATAGCAGTGTTTGTATACATGTGTATTTTTATTTTACTTACATCACTGGCTTGCTCACTGGCCTTCTTTGACATTTGGTATCCAGGTGTAAGATGTGCAGGGAAACTTCCTTTGCCTCTCTGCTGCTCATACTCTTCTGTATATGCATACTGGGGGAAGGAAAAGAGATGATAACAGGAAAACACCGTATTTTATCTGGTCTAATGTGAAATATAGTCAAATGTAATGAAATTATTGTGACTGGGTTCAAGACAGACTTACATCGCTAACAATTTGTCCTTGTTTCTTGGCAAGAAGTACCTCTGGGGGGTCAACGAATGTTGTGTACTTAGAAACTCTCTCCTCATGACCTTTTTTATATTCCAGCTACAGAAAAACATTACTGAGATTAGAATGTGGCTCATCGGATTCAATTCACACTCCCACCAACCACTGAAAGGAAACATACTCATACTTAACAGTTAATGTAAATTACATTTATCAACTTTGTTTGTCTCTTGACGGTAAAAAAAAACTTACACTGCTGGCCAAAGTGTTGGCTTTCTTAGCAGCCTGATAACCTGGTGTGATCATAGCGGGGAAGCTGCCTTTTCCCTTTGACTGCTCATACTCCTCTCTGTAATTCACCTGTCACAAAAAAAATTTAGTCAAGACATTTGACCAGTACTAAGAGTTTAGTTTTATTCCTAAAGAAAGGCATTCGTGTAATCATTCCCAAGGATACATTTGCAGAAAAAAAATGTTTGCTATAACATTAAATGTGAAAGAAATAAACTATACTCACATCACTGATGGCCTTCTGTGCCTGAGACATTGTCACTACCTCCTGGCTGGTCACTGTGCCTGAATACCATGTCTGCTGCTGTGAGAACTCAGACTGGGAGTGAAAGGCCTGTTTGGATATTGAAGACAATAGTAATTGTTTCCACACATTCACGATGACTTATCAGGTTTTGTTAAAGAAGCCACCAAGTCTGTCTAATTCTCTTGTTCGTTTAGTCTCTATCGAGCGATGGCAACAAGAGCAAATATGATGTTGAGTTGTAGTTATTACCAAATAGAGGAGAGAGGAGATGAGGCTTTATGCATTAAAATCTACTGGACAGTTTACAAAGAGTTTTTATTTCATTGCTGTCCTCCACTCTTACTGAAGTAATAAATTTTATAACACTGCCAAAATAAAAAAATCTTAATTTTGTTAATTTGTTGTGGTATCTGAGATCACTGCACACATATATCTGAAAAGATCAAGCGACAAAGCAGAAGTGAAGGAGTGGGGATGTTTGCTTTGACGATTCAACATAACCCAAAATAAAAAAAGATTAATACGTTTTTAATATTTAGGCAAAGATTGAGATTAGAGGGAGATTTAGATAAAGGCCAGTTGCTCTGTTGGGAGCTCACCTGGCTGGCCATCTGATTGGCTAGGAGCGCCTTCTGCAGCTCCATGGACCTCATGTCACAGTGGAACGTTGACATAAAGCGCTCGCCGTCTTCGCGATACTTCAGCTACAAGTGCACATAGATGACAAGCATTAAGCCAAGGCCAGCAGACATTAGCAGATGCGAACAGCAGACATGTGTTTCGGATAAGATTAAAGTAAATAAAACAGCCCTGACTGTTCCATATTACACTGAATTCAGAGCCACAGTATGACACATCATTTTATTCTTTTGTAGTCAGGACAAAATCAGACAACCTGCAACTTCAATACTTAATGATGAAAGGATAATATTAGCATGTTATTAATAACCAAACTGGTCCAATCAAGATGATGCTTGACCTTCCAGGAAGGATCCAATATGGAGCCTTGAATGATGAAACTCTGAGCTGTTTGTTAGTGACCCTAAAACTGTTGAGGCTTCAAAGCTAATATTAGAATAGCTGTATTACAGAAGATATGAGTGGTAATGGAAGCGCATGGTTTACTAAAACTATCTACCTACCTTTAAAGAGTCAGTATGAACCAGCCAGTATCAAATGGAAAATAGGACTAAAAACAAAAGCAGTAACGGTTAACTGGAGCAATATTTTTGTAGTCAGCATGGCCTGAATTCAGCCTTCAGATCAAGTAACAAGTCCTAGATCTTTCTTGCAGCATATTGCAGTAGCTGATGAGCTTATGCTAATATAAGCACAAGAGGACCGCATGAACTGGTAGACACAGACAGACTCAGACAGACGGGGACAGGTGGCAGGGCAGAGGAGAGGAAAGGATGTGAGGGCGTATTTCCTGACCTATAATTTTAGCCCCCTGAAGCATAAAGTGGGCTCAGCAGAGGGGTTGTCTCGCCTCTGTCACAGTCACAGAAATAACCTGAGCTGCACTCTCCATTCCACACCTCTGCCGTCACCACTGGCTCAGAGCAGTAATCCACCTCTCTCTCTCTCTCTCTCTCTCTCCTTCCTATTTTCAAATAATAAAGAGCAAATGAGAACTTTTTGATCAGCCAAAAATGGGTTACATCTGCTTAGGGTCATCTGGTTAGCTTTCTTACTGTATGTGTGCTTACAGGTCAATACGAATGACATTCCCATTTGAACCTCACAGAAACATAATTATCCCTTTTGCAACTTAATTTTTGGATAAAGCAATGCACTGAGACAGAAATGTTGTTGTTCTAAATAGAGTTGTATTTCACTGAAATGATTTAAATCCAGTTGTAATGCATGTATCAATCCCTTTTTTAAGAAACAATGCTGATGATCTAAGCCAACACAAGGACCACTATGAATAGCAAATCTCCACAGCAAATCCAGTCATGACCTGCCACTGGTGAATGGTCATAGACAGGGACTTATGTCAGCCTGTCAGTAACACTCCTTGAGTCAGATCGAGGCCGAAATATTTCATCTCATGTTGCTGCTGCTGTGTTTTTACATGTGACATCATCATACCTCACTGCTGGCCTTGGTTTGCTTCTTTGCATTGATGTTGATGGGGGTCTCATAGACACTTGTGAATGTGTTGTTCCTCGGATTGTGTCTGGATATGGAGAGAGGCAGGAATAGACTTCTGATTAGCTTTTGGGACGATACTCAAATAAAAATCAGATGTTACTAATGCTTTGTACGTACACAGAGCAGTATGGCCTCTTCTTGTGGCTGACAAAGTTATTGGCGGTGAGAACCATCTTACAGACATCACAGTGAAAACAGGCTTTGTGCCAGTTCTGATGGAGAAAAAGACAAAAAACATTATTAAAATAAACAGTTTTAAATAATTACAAATTTGCACAGGTAACTTTGGACACGTAACATCACATTATTGTGATACCTTAAACTAAACAGGGCCCAAAATAACCAAAAGTGATCATAATTTAATCTTCTTCCAACTTGACTCACAAACTTGTTTTCAGATGTAGCGTCTATGCGTGACTGTTAACCTTTGTAAACTTGTATTGACAGCCATCTCATCTCATAAAAGAAATCCACCAGTAGGATGTTTTTCATGAAGCAACAGTGATAATATTAATTATAAATTGTTAAACTTGTTATATTCTCAGTCTTTCTGTGGGAATGAATTGTCAAATATATGTTCAGATCCATGGTGCATTCAAAACTTCATGTTAAGAAGGGTGTAATTTTAGCCTATATACATTCTTCTTGTATTTTTCTGGTAGATTTTATTGCCAGATTGTGAATTACATCAGGTTCACCTGAAAACTATGCTGTGTTATATTTCAGACGGAGGAATAGATAAATTGCTTAAACATCGGCATATTCTGCTTGTTCGCGTTTTTCTGCGGTATATAATTGAGTTGGATTATCATAACAAAACATCTCCGATTGCCTTCCAACAACCTAATTATCCTATGACTTGTGTTTTGAAATTATTAAATATGTTAAATATGAAAATTACCTCTTCCATTCATTTGAATTTTTGTACTTTTCTGTTACTTAACCTGTTTCTGGTTTGGTTCAAAACTACTTTTCTTATAATAATGCAATAATTTCAGAAGAGAGAGAGAGGAAACTCTTCACTCAAACATTGACAAACTTTCAGTTATTAAAACATTTTCGATTTTACCTGGTCAATGCAGTTGATCTTCTCTGCTGGGTAGACCACAAACCCACACCTGGCACAGGACTGCATGGTGAATGCTTGTCCTTTTCCCAAAAAACCTTCAGAAAAAAAAAAAAAAAGAAGAGAAAACTAGTGTGAAAAGTTTGCCAAAAACAAAAGTCAGGCAGGCAATTGGCAGTGACTCCCAGACAGACGTGATAGTCCGGCTCTGAATGCGGTAAACTTAGCTCTGTGGCTGTGAAACTCTGAAACCGTCTCTTACTTGATACCATGTCCCATGATGGACCAACCCCCTTCCATTCCCCATGTTGAAGACTGGTCGAGCCCAGCTGTCTGTCTGCAGGAGGAGAGAGCCAGAGAGTGACACAGAGTTCAGATGTCACTGTATATGTGTAATGGTCCTGAGTTGGACAGCTAGTTCAACTTTGGGCATTCTGTCACACCACTAAGAGGTAAGTGTAACGTAATAGTGTATTGTAGTTGCAATAGAAAAACAACTATGGACAAATTGTCCCTTCTGAAGAAACTGGGCAGTGGCCTGGTAATAACTGATAAAACAGCAAGTGGAAAAGTGAGTTCAAATGCAAAGCGTTGGGATAAATATTGTACGTTTAGGACTTGGCCACATATATGGTTTACATAGTCTGCTTAGTGTAACGTTTGACAGCCCGCACATACTACACAATGTAAACTAACTTAGTTACCAGTTTTTTAGGTACCATACCTGCTTTATGGAAGTGTTGACTCAGCTGTGTGTGATCATTTTGGAGGAGGTGAACACAGGGGTCTTTGTTTTTTTAGCCTAACTTGAACGGACAAAATAATGGAAATCTCTTCCCGCACCAAAATGACAGTGAGTGACCAACGACTATCTTCATTTTCTTAAGATGACTCAGGGCGTCTGATTGCTAATCCCATGGTCAGGGCTGTTTTATTATAGAGTATAATATTATCTAATATCTGACTAATGACTCACCTTGTAGTCAAAGCTGAGTGACGCAGGGAGATGACGTATTTACGCGCCACGGGAATTTTAAAATTTTTTTAAAATAAAAACAGGTATTAAATCTTGTCTGTTTTTTTTTTTTTTAAATCCTCATTTGATGGTTTTATTTTAAAAGTCGCTCCTCTCTCTTCTCCTGAACTGCCCATGTACTTATTAGTGACTTTGTATTTCGTTTGTGTTGCATAAAGATTTATTTAAAAAAAAAATAAAGTTGAACTTAGTTTCGTTTTCTGAACTAAGTTTTCTAAGGAACAGAAACTTGACGGCATCTGTGAGTAGAAGAAACCGCAGACCATTTATATCTTTAAAATGGCTACTCAGCATAAAACACTTTTTTTTTTTTACACAAATAACAGATTGGATGTCCATTTTAACGTTGCCGGTAAAAATAGGTTTGATTTAAAGATGCGAGTCACCTCATCGCTCGTGTTTATGCTAATCAGACAACTCGGCTAGCAAGTTGAGTTTAACTAATAACGTTAACTTATTACTACTATTACTTACTAGTAACTTAATGCTGTGGTACTTTAGCTATTTCTTACCTTAAAATGCTTTTAAATAGTTTGAACAGCCACATATACGCTGCTGACGTTGGCAGAGGTTGATGGGTGATAAGGAGAGAAGTTATAATGTAAACAGCAGCATAGTTGTCTTAAAAACAATACAATCCATAAAATGAAGTTTTGACTGCAGATGTCTGGAGAACCTGCCAAGGAAACAGATCTTGAAGAAGAAGACATGGAAGGAGACGATATCGATGCCAAACCTGACCGCAGGGGGAGATTTCTGCTGTTTGGGAGGTGAGTCTGGTTTTAAAACTCACACACTGCATCTATAGAGGGAAACATATTTATTTATTCAACAGGTGAACTTTTTAAATTTAGGCCAAAAAGTCCTGAGTCACCTCAAGTTCACTTCAATGGACCGGATGTGTTTTTAATTTCGTTTTCATTTTCATGATCATTCCCTCCCGAGTAAATGAGAGTTGTTATTTCAACAGCTTGATGAAGTGATCATCTGCTTTTGGTTTCTCCCCAGTGTTTCTATTCCTCTGTTGTATTTTCATTTGTGTGATATTGTGCATGACCTGCATGACCAAACAGTATTCCAGCTGATATCCTGTCCCTCTTCATTCTGAGAGTATATTTCTATTAAATTACACGTTCCCTTTTTCTTCAGCCTTTCCTTCTAACTGTGTTGTTCAGTGCCGGGGTTGTTCAAGTAATGGTGGTTTGTCTTTTTTCAGTCCCTTTCTTAAAGATATTCTTGTGCAGTTTTCTGTTTGGATTAGATACAAGTTAGTTGCTCTTGGTTTTATCAACTAACTGAGATATTTATCATATCATCATTATATTTGCCAAAGTAATGGTCACAAGCTGTGGTTGTACTGCTGTGATGCTACACCACTGTCAAATAAACAAAATATGCAAAGATGAGCAAATGTTTATTTGCTCAAACTTCCACAACTTTGCACTTTGAACAGTTCTGCAAAAAAAAATGTGGCATAGGTTCTTAATTCCAATATATAATCTAAGTTTTGAAAAATACAACATAAGTATCCTTAATTTGACACAGCAACCTAGTTTCGGATAGTCTAATTAGTGTAATGGGACGAGGAACATGAACAAAATCTCAACTCAATTTTGGGACTGGGGTCAGTCCTCAAGAGCCTGCTTAAAATTAGACTGTATTACAACTGGGTCTAAAAAAGAAATGACTATATCAGTGTGCGCGCCTTTCTAGTTTGTCTTGTGATGTTTTCCAGAGATTAAGTAGGCGTTATTAATTATTTTGTTCCAGCCCGACTCACAAGGTGGCACTGTGAGCCTTTTCTAGTGGAGGAACGTTTGTCATCCATGTTTCTCCCAGACACTGTTGGTCTAACACAAAGTCCGCTGTCAAGCACTCAGACTTTTACCCTAACCTCTCAAGAAAATAATAAATGATTTGTAAATTTCACCAAAAAACAAGGTCAAACTAGGTCAAAACCTGGTGTATGGCTGGACTACATATGGTCAAATTGAGGTACCTAAATCTAGTGAAAAGTTCCATTTTAGTCACTTGACGTTTGGCTGAGCAATGGTGGAAATATGACTGCTTGCTCACACTATAGGCCTGGTGTTGCAGTATGGCCGAAACAGAGCCATCTAAAACTTAGGATTATTTAAATCAAACGGTTTAAATACAAAAGATATCATAATAAACTAAGAAATAAGCATTGAATATTAGTGTAATGGTATGTTTTTGTGTTTTTTATATCCACGTAGTAATACCTGCCTTCTAACAAACACAGGTGCTATATTTACAAGTTTGGCATAAAATCAAGGTCACATTATTGTTTTTCAGCAGATTAACCTGCAACACATCATTAGTCATTCCTGTCATGCTGTGTCATCCTTGAAGGAGTCATGTAGAATATCATAAAGACAGTGATGGTGAATGACATTTGTCTCAGTTTCCTTAAGTGAGTGACCTTAGACCAAATCTTGCTTTAAACAAGACAGGACATATTAATGTAAATGACTCTCCAGTTAGTTTCTGTATGTTAAGGGGTTTTTTGAAGATTCTCAGGATTTTTTTTTTTGTACTTTGATTTGTCCATCTCCTCTAAACGTTGAAGTAGTTGGTCACTCGCAGTATGTATGTCGGCACAGGTGGATTCTGTGCTTGTCAGCAGAGGAGCAACTTGTTGCCCTGTCTGACCTCAGCAGGGAGCGAGGTGCTGGGCCCATGGGTGAATAGGCCTTTAGAAAGCACTGGTGTGGTGGCGAGGCTGCTGACTCAGGGGTGCTCACAGTGCGCCGCCCCTGTCCTCAGCACCCGCTGGCCCAGTCAGGTCTCCATCCAGTACAAAGAGCATGTCAGTATCCTAGCACACAGTCAAAATTTAAGCTGCCAGTTCTGGAGAAACATACTCTTTTGGGGGAAAAAAAGAAACGAGACAAAACCAACGCATTTCAGATGCAGAGTGGCGTAGCGCTTAATGACGAGCCCAGGTAAGACTGGAAGAATCGTCTCATATTTCTCTTCACCGTCCTCCTACCGACTGCTCTTTCTGCCATGCCCAGCCCACAGCAAAACAGAGTTGCAGCTCTTTGCCCACCCTCGCCCAATTGTTTGGTACAGTATGTTGGCACAATTTGGAGGTGGGAAGGGGTGGGGGCTACAAAAAGTTCTGGATCACATGTTTGTTAGAATATGGTTGTTCTGCCTGTGAGTGTATGTGCATGAGACTGTTGGTCCACGTTACTGTGTATTGTTCCTGTGCTTGAGTAACCTGATGACTAGGCTCTTCTGGAACAAGCCTGGATTTTGTGAGCCCCCGGTGGGCCACTGTTGGTTTGGCTATCTGGATGGATCTTTTAAAGAATGGAAATATGACAGGTCTGTGAGATTTGTCACTTGTAGAAGATTTCCTCTCACTCAATCTACATTGATATGGTTATAATTTTTCACATCTACGCTGAGTGAAAATGTTCTAGTTTTTTCTTTATCCCAGCGGTGGACTACTGCGACCAAATTTGGCCGTGACATTAATGCCTTATTTGAAAATGTATGTACTCTTTGGTTTCTCAGTAAGTGCTTCATAGTGTTTTCAGTGTCATGTAAGTTTTACTTGTAGTAGCTTTTGTCGTGTTCTTTAAGAGAGAAATATTTCGTTGAAACATAGTCACCTCCATGTTCAGTAGGAGTCAAGATTCTGGTGTTTTTTAAATTTTTTCTAGCTTGTAGCAGTTTGGTTCAGAATAGATTCTGTATATGTTATTGTTACATTAATGAGTATTTTCCTCACACTTTTAAAAGTTTAGCTGACCTTAACTCTATGCAACTGCTCATTAGTAAATAATATTTCATCGCAGTGTTAAATGTAGGTTTTCATAGTTTTCTCTAACATTTTGTTTCTCTCTGCCTCCACTAGTAAGAAGAATAAGGATGGCCAGACGCGGGAGCAGGACTACTCTTCTGAAAGCCATTACAGAATTGTTTCACCAACATTCCAGTATAAGATGAGCCACCAGCGAGTCGGCAAGTGCATCATCATCAACAACAAAAACTTTGATGAGAAGACAGGTACAGCAAACCATGTTTCATGAAATTTAGTTCATTGCATAAAGAGTCTGGTATAAGCAAAGTGTTTCCAAAGGGATGAATGTACGCAACGGCACGGACCGAGATGCAGGCGAGCTGTTCAAGTGCTTCAAGAGCCTGGGCTTCGATGTTTTCATTTACAATGATCAGACATGTGAGAAGATGGAGCGTCTGCTCAGAGAAGGTGAGTAGTAAAGTCCTTTACCTTTGCCTTGTTTTCTCAAACTGGACCAGTTATATAACAACTGCAGCTTCCACAGTCACAAATCCACTGTAGTTCTTATTAGCTACTTATTAAACCTCAATAAATATTGACATAATGATATTTTGACTACAACCAATTTGTAAATACCCTGTGGTCATATGATTTTCATTTGGGATAATGAGGTGATGCAAATTTAGGATTTGATACCCTGGAAGCATGGGTGCCTTTTTTCTTGGCAAAGAAAGATGCAGTACAGATTGTGTTTGATACCAGATCTGGTTTCAGTCGTACCCGGTCATTAGGTTTGATGACATTAGACTAGTTTTAATTAAGTTAGGATTTAAGACTTTTGGTCATTTTAATGAGTCACCAGGTCAAACAGCAGGTGGTACTGTTGTAAAACTAATTGCTTTAAAGATGGTGATGAAGATTTGGAGGGTCAGCTTGTGCAGCATATTTATAGGAATTATAGTAAATGTTATAAGACATTTTAATGGCTGCATATCTCCAGAACAATAGTTTTTTCTGGAGGCTGTCCAGTCTGTCTAAAGGATAGATGAATTCAGTGATGACACTACTTAGGCCAGTGTCTTAGCACAGAGTTTAAGGAAAAGGTAATAATTTTGCTTGGCTTTACAGTCAATTTAAAGTTTTCCCTTTGACATGATTTTGTTCTGTGACACAGTGCCTCAAAAATTAATTACTGGATTTTCATGCCATTAGGGTATATAGTGCAAAATAGACAAATCCTAATGACTTTAGATTAACTTAACCTTTTTGTCCACAACAGGCTGAAATTTGAGCTGGTCATAAAAAAGACAAATAAAAAAAAAAAAAAGTTGTAATTGATTTTAATCTGCATATTAATGCTCCCCTGAGGACTAACACGTGACACGTGCTCTCCAATTGAGATCAAGTGATTAAGCTTTGTCAGAGTTTAGATATTACATATTAATATAAACAGCGAAAGCCTAAAGGAATATCACTGGAGCCGAGCTAAGAGTTGTGTGTCTGTTTGTGTGTGTGTGTGTGTGTGTGTGTGTTGGTCAGCCTCGGAGGAAGATCATAGTGACAGCTCGTGTTTCGCCTGTATCCTGCTAAGCCACGGTGAGGAGGGCATGATCTACGGCACAGATGGAGCCATGCCCATCAAGGCCATGACCTCGCTCTTCAGGGGGGACAAGTGCAAAAGCTTAGTGGGAAAGCCAAAACTCTTCTTCATCCAGGTACGCAGTTCTGAAGACTTTCACTTATAAATGATGATCTAATGTAAAAAAATAAAAATATGTTGTGATTATCTGAAATTAATTGTAAAGTCATTGACAATTTAACGTGTATAAAGTCAAAGGTTTTTGGCGGAAATGGTCAGACTAGGTGTTGAATGACAAAAAATTTAACTCTAGTAGCTGTATTTTTGAGAAGACACATTTTATTGGCATTCAGTAGGTCCGCATAGAAACATGATGGTTACTGTGCACAGCCCAGTTTATAGGTAATGTTTTCATTGCTTCACCAGGTCATTGTTGAGAAAGCTACTCAGGATCACTATGAAATGTCATTTCATTTACTTCACCAGGCATGCCGGGGTTCCGAATTTGATGATGGCATACAGACAGATTCGGGCCCACCAAATGACACCCTGGAGACAGATGCTAATCCAAGACATAAGATTCCTGTAGAGGCAGACTTCCTCTTTGCCTACTCCACTGTGCCAGGTAAAGCAGCGTTTCGAAGTAAAGCCTTTTGACTTATCACAGTATCAATGCTAATGAATGTTGATTTATTTATTATTATTTTTTATTTTTTTTCAGGGTATTACTCATGGAGGAACCCCGGACGCGGCTCCTGGTTTGTCCAGGCGCTCTGTAACGTCCTCAACGAGTTTGGCAAGCAGCTGGAGATCATGCAGATCTTGACACGGGTCAATTACATGGTGGCCACCAGCTTTGAGTCCTGGTCTGAAGACCCACGCTTCAGTGAGAAGAAGCAGATTCCCTGTGTGGTCTCTATGCTGACAAAAGAACTGTATTTTAATTGACTGGCAACCCAACTGACTGGACTGTATGATATCTAACACTGTCTGACTGACTTGACTGACTGACTCTCTGACTCTCTGACTCTCTGACTGACTGACTGTCAGACTCTCTGACTGACTGACTCTCTGACTGTCTGACTGTCTGACTGACTCTCTGACTGACTGTCTGACTGACTTGACTGACTGACTCTCTGACTCTCTGACTGTCTGACTGACTGACTGTCTGACTGACTTAAGTACTGGTAGGCGGTCAAAGCATTCAGGGATCATTCAGGCCCAGCTGGACACTACACGCCTGGAGCAGATTATTTTGCATGTGTAGTTGAGCCTGAAAACCAGCACTCTGTGAAGTGGCACTCCGCGTTCATGTGTTGAAGGTTAAAAATTATTCCTCTTCTTCAGGTTGTTCTTCAGAACAATGGCGTCACATTTGATCTGATCTTTGTCGACAGGCATTGTGAAATATCCATGTTATTCCCCCAGCCCGGAAAATTTGCTGCCAGTTTTTGCCGGTTTGGGGAATCATATTTGAATATGTGTCTCTCCATTTTCCAGCATGTGCAGTTGAAATGGGCTCTCCTTTCTGGGCATGAGTGAGTAAGGACAAAGGTTGGCACTAGCATTTACTGCATAGAATCAGTTTCTGAGTAACCCAACTAATGTTATTTGGTGGTCTGAGAGCAGCCTCTCCAGAAACTGATCATAAATACAGTCATGTATAGAATGTGCAAAACTCTATCACTGTTACACAGCAGATGAATTGGAAACTAAGTCAGGCTTGAATGTGTTAATTTTTTTATTCTATTTTTATATATTTTCCAAAAAACAGTCCAGGCTTGTTTGAGTTACACTAATATGATTACAGCAATTTCCGTTAAGAGACTGGATAGAGTAATTACAATTTAAAATGGGAGAGAGCAAGCTGACTTGATATAAATTTGGTCCACTGGATTGTCATCATCATCTGGAAAATGGATCAGATCATTCTCAGTTATCTGTGTTTTAATGTTTTCAGCTGTCAGTTGTAAAAAATATACAAAATGAAAAAGTCAACACTCCTCTGGGTAGAAACGTATCACAGTGCTCTTGCCAAAGGCTCAGTGTCTCATCCTTCCTAGTATGTTTAAGTTGGTAGCAGCATGCTCAGGTTCTTTAATGTCCCATGAAGTGGGTAAATGTAATGTTAAAGAATTTCATATACGTATGGCTAGGAAGGTGCAATTTTTTTGCTGTGTAGTGATTAGTTCTATGAGATTTTGGGTCAAGTGCATAGTACATAGTCCACTCCATGAAAGCAATAACCAGTTACAATTTTGCAAGTTTTCACAGCATGATGTTGAAGACTTCACTTTCTTGTTGTTCAAAGCCAGAGATGGTGAAGTTTGTGTATTTGCATACGACCAAAAGGATTCACTTGTCTTATTTATTAGGGCAAATCAAATTTACAAATTTCTCTTTTCTAAAATCTTTAAAATTAGACAGTCGTGTTAATTAGCTTTACTGAAGGATGAAGAATGCACAGATAGATAACTTTAGAATGTCTAAACTTGGAAAAGACAGTTTAAAGCTGGACTAGGGCCCAAAGCACAAATGCTACATCATTTCACTGTATATTAGTGTTGTACATTGTCATATTCTGTACTGTAGAAACAGGCACCAAGCAATGTCTTACTATTTTTTTTTAAATTCACTTTTACTTTGGAGTGATTTTAACACGTAAATCATAAAAAAGAAAAAATATATATTTAAACTACCTTAAATTACTTTTATATATTATTTTTAAGCACTTTTGCCAAGCTTTCTTCCAAATGTTATTGCATAATTTAGTCAG
The DNA here is from genome assembly GCA_034769265.1 of Remorina albescens. Taxonomy (NCBI): domain Eukaryota; kingdom Metazoa; phylum Chordata; class Actinopteri; order Carangiformes; family Echeneidae; genus Remorina; species Remorina albescens. The sequence goes on from CM068480.1 coordinate 7,811,966, forward strand.
CAGATTACAATGAATTATATGAGAAAGTCGGAAAACAAGCTGTTTCATATGTATAAAGACATTTGCTGCTGGTCATTACAATTTACCGTTTGTTTATGCAGATACAATCTTATCGTTCCAAAGTCTGTCATTAACAGAGGCAGCTATCACTGGTGGTGACAAGTCTGAACACACACAATCCACATGTCCACAACACACGCACACACTGTTGCCGCAATGTTTTTACATTATTCTCATCATTGCATGTTATCGGTAATTTAGGGGAGAAAGTTCAACAGTAGCTTTCATTTTTATTACTCCACTTTTCTCCTTTTCTTGCTTAGTGTTTTGTTTCTTTCTTTTTTTAACCAGTCAAAAAAAATCTTGAAACACGGGATGTGATGTCAATTTTATTTATTGTAATTCCACTGACATCATATTTATAGGTGCCAGAAGTGTGATGAATACTGGTATTCCCTATTGTTGACCAATACAGCCACAACTCTCCGAGCCCTCTCGACACGTGGATCTCTGATCAGTAACGTGGTGCCCAACGTGCTGAAGGGAGTGTTTGCTCCACTTGTTTTGGTATGGAATTGAAAGAGGGGAAAATTTATTTTTCGAGGTAAAATTTTAAGGCTTTCCGGTGTTAAATGCTGTTGTCCTCAGGAATATATTTGAAAATATCTGGAAACATGAATGAATGAATGAATTACATTGAAATTATAATCTGGCCCTATAATTTTATTTTATTTTTTCCATTTGGGGCGATACCTGATTTAAATATCTTCAAAACAGAGGAATGCTTATGTAAACAATTTATTGTATTAAACATAAAGAATTTATTGTGTAATAAGTTGTGTCTTTTTTATTGTATATCTATAAATACCGACCACATTGAAAGGCTGCTATTTGGCATGAGGTAGATGCTTGAGACGTGAACTCATTTAATTTAATTTACAACACTTAATATTAGAATATGTAGCTTTTCTGCTTGGTTTCATTTTCAGCAAACCATGCTTTAAATAGAAACATATCTAATTCAGCTTTATGGTTACTCCTTAAGGATAAAGTTGGGTTACTCTTTTTTTTTTTTTTCTCTTAATCTAAAATATTTCTGTTTATAAAAATCCTTAATCATTTTGCTTCTTAAAGATGAGCAGAGTTTGATGGGAGTTGAACCAGATGCTTACTAGAGTGCAAAGTGTATATTACTCCATAACTGAAACTAAATCCCCCCAAAATAGTCTTTCTATACTGTTTGAGTAACACACTTGAATCTGCACTCATTTGTTACTCATACCTCAGATATTTATTGGGGCACCAGTCACAAATAACAAATTGCCAACTTGTTTGATTAATCATCAGTTGGACTAATTGTGTGTGTGTGTGTGTGTGTGTGTGTGTGTACAGGACTGTTTTACAAAGGGCTTTTCCAACCTTTAAATGCTTTAAAACTTATAAGAACCATCTGCCTTAACAGTCAAGGCCATAAAGTTGGATCATTTCTTCCTTCTCATCTTTCAGTTTTATTTGACCGAACAAGCTTTTTTTCTTTACTTTGTGAATAGTAATAAATATAGTAGGATTAATCTGTGCAGATTGGCTCTACTGATGCAGAGGGTGTTTACTCTGACATGAAAACAATTTTATTATTATCTGTTTTTATACAGTTTGCGATACAGAGCCAAAGTTACTTTCGCATCAGTGAAAATAGATGTTTTCAGTTTGAGTCTAACAGATATCAATCCAAAAAGGACTTTTTGTCCTCCTCAAATCTAGCTACACAGTAGTGATAAAGTAACTGCCCTGGTGAGTCTATCACACTCTTTTGAGCTCCCTCAGATTTATATTCAATTTACTGCAGAGTTTGATATTTAATTACATGAGAATAAAATATAAAGTATAGAAGGACTTTTTTTCCTCTCAGGCACATGAGTAGAGACTTTGCCCCTCTTTCCTCTGTGTGAAGATGAAGGTTTGTGTATCTTCTTGAGGAAAAGATGTGAGGATTAAACATTTTTTGTCATAGTGATCAACCTGAGTGTAATATTTATCCCTTTGAGAGATTGAAAACAAAATGTCAGTCTGTTTTTTATTATAATTTTTTTTATTTTATTTAACACTAGAAAGAGTATACATTTTATCAATAAAAAAAAAATCATATATATATAGAGCGCCAAATCATAACAAAGTTACATTAAGGCTTTTTACATATGGAGTAGGTCTAGACCAAACTCTTGTTATAGAATTTAAAGAGACCCAACAGATCCCTCCATGAGCAAGCACTTGGCGACAGTGGCAAGGAAAAACTTCCTTTAAGAGGCAGAAACCTCGGAAAGAACCAGGCTTGGGGGGGCGGCCATCTGCCTCGACCAGTTGGGTAGAGAGAGGGGTGGGGGGGTTGAGTAGAGTAGGGAGAGAATGAGAGCATACGAATAAGAGTCAGATTCCCCAGCCCAAATAATTCTCCCTCCTTCTGACCTACCTTTTAGAGCTTGAAAACAAGCTCATTGTCTGGGTTGTTTTGTTTTGGTTTGGTTTTTTTTTTTTTTGATTTAATAATCAAAGATTGGGGAAACCGGAGCACCCGGAGTAAACCCTACGCCAGCACTGGTAGTAACCTCCACACAGCAAAGACTGGGGCTGGCAGTCCAGTCAGGGTGTTTTTAGTTGCGGTTGGTGAAGCAGAAAGTCTTCCTCATGGCTGAGAAAAACCGGGCAACTTTGGACTTCTTCTTGGGCGGACTGGGGAGGGCGTTTAGTAGATGTTTCACAAGAGCATCGTCAAAAGACGAGTCTTGTGATGCTGTTGCAGCCTCTAGGAGTTTTTCTGCAGAGCCAAACTCCTTGAAAATGTTCTTCATAATGGTCTCATTGAGTTTTTTCATGGTGTCCTCGTTCCTCCTGAAAAAAGAGCCACGGATCTTCATGTCTTCCTGCACGAGGCCTGAAAGGCGCTGGATGATGGTGTCTATTTCCCCTGGCTGCGGGTAGCCTCCAGTTGTGTTGGGGATTTTAGTGAGGAGCCTCAGGGCAAGAGCAGTCATGGTGTTCCTGGTCATCTCATCTGAGACATGAGGGGAGCTCTCAGGGGACTCTGATGATGGCTCCACAGACGTGGCTGATGCTGGACTGGGGTGAATATATGAATGAGGACAGCTGTCACTCCACTCGCCAAGACTTTGTTTTTGAGCCAACTTGCGCAATAGCAACTCGTGACTGTCAACATGGGAAAAGCCATTATTTCTTCTCATGTCTCCAGATGCTGTAGCCTCAAAGGAAGATGGAGTCTGACTTGAACTGTAAGAAGTGGTCTTGCCAACTCTGGTTTTACCTCCTTTTGTACTGTGCAGCATGTTTGCTATCACTTCCTCGATGTCAGTAAGGGCACCAGACACTTTGTCACTGCAATTATTTGTCTCTGCACTTTCTCGGCTCATCCAGAGGAGAACCTTTTGCAGGAACTTTGCCACTTTGTCCTCTGTCATAGCATACAGAACCTCAGGAGAAAGCTGTCGTCTTCCTTCCTCCGTCCTGATTAGTTCAGGGATGACAGAGTCTGAGACATATCTGCCCCCTGAAGGCACAGGAAGCTCATATGTCTCTCCAGCTACTAGATGATTGTACACCTTTTCTATCAGATCTTTTGAGAACTCTTCTCTGGCCTTGATCTGGTCCAGTGCCCTGGTGACATGTCCTGGAGGATACTCTGGCTCTGGCTGGTGTAATTTGTCAAACAAAGCTTCCACATCAGTCTTTATCGTTTTTGAATTCAGCGCAGAATCTGTTGACATGTTGGTCCTCTTTGACACGCTGCTGGCTATTATGACAGCTGCATGCTTTTGGCCGGAACACTCCTGGTCAATGTAGTCCAGCTGAGGGGACCCTGAAGCATGCTTGAGACTCACTATGAACTCTGTGTCTTCTTCCTTGAATTTATCCTTCAGCTCTGCAATCATGTTTTCATACTGTTTCTTGGCAAAGCTGCAAAATCTGTTTTTGTAATTAATGTGGTCGTCAGCGGTGGAAAAGTCAGCAGTCCTGGCTTGTGAAGCAAAAAAATCTCTGACCAGGGTGAAAACTTTCTTTACATTAAAGTGAGGCTGGGGTGAGGAGGTTCTCTGGCTGCTCTGAGCAGCATGTTCAGAGCTATAATGAAGATCATCCATTATTACTTCGACAACCTCTGATGCCGTGTCCTGAGCCTCCACAGAGATGTGAGACCGGGGAGAGTCTTCTCCCTTTGCTGCCACGTCTGTTGACCCGATGGACCATTTAACAAAGATGTCTGTCACAGCTTTAGTGGCTGAAGGGACACAGATCTTAGACTTCACACTAAGAGGAATGTCACAGTGCTCTGATGGAGATGTAGAGATTCTCGATGGGACAGAGTCTATGGTTCTTGGCTTCCAACAGTCTCCCAGGCAGGGGAACCTGAGTTTCTTCAAACACCTTTTCAGACAGATGATGACATGAGACACCATGTGACTGAGAGTTGGGACGTTGGAAACTGAGCCCCTGATGAAACAAGCAGGCTCTGATGGCCAAACAGGGCTGTTGACGGCCTCGGACACAATAGAGTTGACCTTTTCCAAAACCTCTCTATCAATCAGCTCTGTTAGATGATCGGCGCTCTTACATTTCTGTCGTGGGGCACATAAGTCCAGAGCGAAGCTCTCGTAAAGTATTTCTCCTGTATTTGTGCTCACACTTCTCAATGAAGCATTGAATTCAGCGTCTGGTTTTCCTGTCTGGAAGTTTTCCTCAATTATGGGTTTGATGACTTTGATGGTAGTGGCACAGAGGAACTGTACCACTTCACTGCACAGGTCAGCCAGCGTAGCTGTCGTGTCTGAGTCGACGATTCCTGCGGCCAGCAGGTTCCACTGAACCGCAGACAGTCGGTCCAATTGTCTCCTGATCAAAGGCAGCAGAGCCCTGTGGGCGATGTCCAAGCTAATGCTGATCCTGTTTTTGTCCATGGTCACTGAGTCTTCTTTCATCGTTCCTGTTCCTGGGATGTTTTTGGTAAGTAACGGCGTGTCCGTGGGTGTTCAAAAGGCTTTGGAGCCCAACTGTGTTTTCGATCCGAGTTTTTCGCGTCCCTTCGAGTTGTCTGTAATGAAAGCGAAGATGGAGATTCGTAGAAGCAGCTCAGTAGATCGATAGATGAGTGGATGGTTCACCGATGCAGATTTTTACTAAACAACATCAACAACTCTTATATACAAACTCCACAACTAGTCTATGTGACGTCACTGGGGATCAAACGCATTCCCTGTCTTTCATCTCTCTCTCTCTCTCCCGCGCTACGCGACACAAACGCATACGTCACACTCTCCCGCGTTCGCGTCAGATGGATGAGCGCATGCGCACAAAGATACCGCTGCGCGCACGACTGATCTCTCGCGGATGAGCTGTTATTAGACAAATAATCGGCAATAAATTTAATTCAAACGAAATCCGATTCACATATTTTCATTACCCCTTTTACGAGGTCAGATACAACGTGTTTCAAATTAGATGTTGATCAAATCTGAGCCCTATCAGACAGATGTCATCTGAGGATGATCACTGACGTTTCAACCATGTCACGTGATTCGATGACAGCTGAAACAATAAGATTTGTATCTGGAAGCAGGTAACAGTTTCGGCTTATCTTCAGTGAAGATTCGAGGTTGATCCTGTTTCTTCTCCCTCGTTATTATTATCTGCGCTATTTAAGACAATATTCTCTCTAAGGGGACGGATGTTGCGACAATACACAATCTCCGTGCCATCACATGTATAAGGCAAGTTTATTTATACAGTGCATTTCATACACAAAGACAATTCAAAGAGGGGAAAATTTATTTTTCGGGGTAAAATTTTAAGGCTTTCCGGTGTTAAATGCTGTTGTCCTCAGGAATATATTTGAAAATATCTGGAAACATGAATGAATGAATGAATTACATTGAAATTATAATCTGGCCCTATAATTTTATTTTATTTTTTCCATTTGGGGCGATACCTGATTTAAATATCTTCAAAACAGAGGAATGCTTATGTAAACAATTTATTGTATTAAACATAAGGAATTTATTGTGTAATAAGTTGTGTCTTTTTTATTGTATATCTATAAATACCGACCACATTGAAAGGCTGCTATTTGGCATGAGGTAGATGCTTGAGACGTGAACTCATTTAATTTAATTTACAACACTTAATATTAGAATATGTAGCCTTTCTGCTTGGTTTCATTTTCAGCAAACCATGCTTTAAATAGAAACATATCTAATTCAGCTTTATGGTTACTCCTTAAGGATAAAGTTGGGTTACTCTTTTTTTTTTTTTTTCTCTTAATCTAAAATATTTCTGTTTATAAAAATCCTTAATCATTTTGCTTCTTAAAGATGAGCAGAGTTTGATGGGAGTTGAACCAGATGCTTACTAGAGTGCAAAGTGTATATTACTCCATAACTGAAACTAAATCCCCCCAAAATAGTCTTTCTATACTGTTTGAGTAACACACTTGAATCTGCACTCATTTGTTACTCATACCTCAGATATTTATTGGGGCACCAGTCACAAATAACAAATTGCCAACTTGTTTGATTAATCATCAGTTGGACTAATTGTGTGTGTGTGTGTGTGTGTGTGTGTGTGTACAGGACTGTTTTACAAAGGGCTTTTCCAACCTTTAAATGCTTTAAAACTTATAAGAACCATCTGCCTTAACAGTCAAGGCCATAAGGTTGGATCATTTCTTCCTTCTCATCTTTCAGTTTTATTTGACCGAACAAGCTTTTTTTCTTTACTTTGTGAATAGTAATAAATATAGTAGGATTAATCTGTGCAGATTGGCTCTACTGATGCAGAGGGTGTTTACTCTGACATGAAAACAATTTTATTATTATCTGTTTTTATACAGTTTGCGATACAGAGCCAAAGTTACTTTCGCATCAGTGAAAATAGATGTTTTCAGTTTGAGTCAAACAGATATCAATCCAAAAAGGACTTTTTGTCCTCCTCAAATCTAGCTACACAGTAGTGATAAAGTAACTGCCCTGGTGAGTCTATCACACTCTTTTGAGCTCCCTCAGATTTATATTCAATTTACTGCAGAGTTTGATATTTAATTACATGAGAATAAAATATAAAGTATAGAAGGACTTTTTTTCCTCTCAGGCACATGAGTAGAGACTTTGCCCCTCTTTCCTCTGTGTGAAGATGAAGGTTTGTGTATCTTCTTGAGGAAAAGATGTGAGGATTAAACATTTTTTGTCATAGTGATCAACCTGAGTGTAATATTTATCCCTTTGAGAGATTGAAAACAAAATGTCAGTCTGTTTTTTATTATAATTTTTTTTATTTTATTTAACACTAGAAAGAGTATACATTTTATCAATAAAAAAAAAATCATATATATATAGAGCGCCAAATCATAACAAAGTTACATTAAGGCTTTTTACATATGGAGTAGGTCTAGACCAAACTCTTGTTATAGAATTTAAAGAGACCCAACAGATCCCTCCATGAGCAAGCACTTGGCGACAGTGGCAAGGAAAAACTTCCTTTAAGAGGCAGAAACCTCGGAAAGAACCAGGCTTGGGGGGGCGGCCATCTGCCTCGACCAGTTGGGTAGAGAGAGGGGTGGGGGGGTTGAGTAGAGTAGGGAGAGAATGAGAGCATACGAATAAGAGTCAGATTCCCCAGCCCAAATAATTCTCCCTCCTTCTGACCTACCTTTTAGAGCTTGAAAACAAGCTCATTGTCTGGGTTGTTTTGTTTTGGTTTGGTTTTTTTTTTTTTTGATTTAATAATCAAAGATTGGGGAAACCGGAGCACCCGGAGTAAACCCTACGCCAGCACTGGTAGTAACCTCCACACAGCAAAGACTGGGGCTGGCAGTCCAGTCAGGGTGTTTTTAGTTGCGGTTGGTGAAGCAGAAAGTCTTCCTCATGGCTGAGAAAAACCGGGCAACTTTGGACTTCTTCTTGGGCGGACTGGGGAGGGCGTTTAGTAGATGTTTCACAAGAGCATCGTCAAAAGACGAGTCTTGTGATGCTGTTGCAGCCTCTAGGAGTTTTTCTGCAGAGCCAAACTCCTTGAAAATGTTCTTCATAATGGTCTCATTGAGTTTTTTCATGGTGTCCTCGTTCCTCCTGAAAAAAGAGCCACGGATCTTCATGTCTTCCTGCACGAGGCCTGAAAGGCGCTGGATGATGGTGTCTATTTCCCCTGGCTGCGGGTAGCCTCCAGTTGTGTTGGGGATTTTAGTGAGGAGCCTCAGGGCAAGAGCAGTCATGGTGTTCCTGGTCATCTCATCTGAGACATGAGGGGAGCTCTCAGGGGACTCTGATGATGGCTCCACAGACGTGGCTGATGCTGAACTGGGGTGAATATATGAATGAGGACAGCTGTCACTCCACTCGCCAAGACTTTGTTTTTGAGCCAACTTGCGCAATAGCAACTCGTGACTGTCAACATGGGAAAAGCCATTATTTCTTCTCATGTCTCCAGATGCTGTAGCCTCAAAGGAAGATGGAGTCTGACTTGAACTGTAAGAAGTGGTCTTGCCAACTCTGGTTTTACCTCCTTTTGTACTGTGCAGCATGTTTGCTATCACTTCCTCGATGTCAGTAAGGGCACCAGACACTTTGTCACTGCAATTATTTGTCTCTGCACTTTCTCGGCTCATCCAGAGGAGAACCTTTTGCAGGAACTTTGCCACTTTGTCCTCTGTCATAGCATACAGAACCTCAGGAGAAAGCTGTCGTCTTCCTTCCTCCGTCCTGATTAGTTCAGGGATGACAGAGTCTGAGACATATCTGCCCCCTGAAGGCACAGGAAGCTCATATGTCTCTCCAGCTACTAGATGATTGTACACCTTTTCTATCAGATCTTTTGAGAACTCTTCTCTGGCCTTGATCTGGTCCAGTGCCCTGGTGACATGTCCTGGAGGATACTCTGGCTCTGGCTGGTGTAATTTGTCAAACAAAGCTTCCACATCAGTCTTTATCGTTTTTGAATTCAGCGCAGAATCTGTTGACATGTTGGTCCTCTTTGACACGCTGCTGGCTATTATGACAGCTGCATGCTTTTGGCCGGAACACTCCTGGTCAATGTAGTCCAGCTGAGGGGACCCTGAAGCATGCTTGAGACTCACTATGAACTCTGTGTCTTCTTCCTTGAATTTATCCTTCAGCTCTGCAATCATGTTTTCATACTGTTTCTTGGCAAAGCTGCAAAATCTGTTTTTGTAATTAATGTGGTCGTCAGCGGTGGAAAAGTCAGCAGTCCTGGCTTGTGAAGCAAAAAAATCTCTGACCAGGGTGAAAACTTTCTTTACATTAAAGTGAGGCTGGGGTGAGGAGGTTCTCTGGCTGCTCTGAGCAGCATGTTCAGAGCTATAATGAAGATCATCCATTATTACTTCGACAACCTCTGATGCCGTGTCCTGAGCCTCCACAGAGATGTGAGACCGGGGAGAGTCTTCTCCCTTTGCTGCCACGTCTGTTGACCCGATGGACCATTTAACAAAGATGTCTGTCACAGCTTTAGTGGCTGAAGGGACACAGATCTTAGACTTCACACTAAGAGGAATGTCACAGTGCTCTGATGGAGATGTAGAGATTCTCGATGGGACAGAGTCTATGGTTCTTGGCTTCCAACAGTCTCCCAGGCAGGGGAACCTGAGTTTCTTCAAACACCTTTTCAGACAGATGATGACATGAGACACCATGTGACTGAGAGTTGGGACGTTGGAAACTGAGCCCCTGATGAAACAAGCAGGCTCTGATGGCCAAACAGGGCTGTTGACGGCCTCGGACACAATAGAGTTGACCTTTTCCAAAACCTCTCTATCAATCAGCTCTGTTAGATGATCGGCGCTCTTACATTTCTGTCGTGGGGCACATAAGTCCAGAGCGAAGCTCTCGTAAAGTATTTCTCCTGTATTTGTGCTCACACTTCTCAATGAAGCATTGAATTCAGCGTCTGGTTTTCCTGTCTGGAAGTTTTCCTCAATTATGGGTTTGATGACTTTGATGGTAGTGGCACAGAGGAACTGTACCACTTCACTGCACAGGTCAGCCAGCGTAGCTGTCGTGTCTGAGTCGACGATTCCTGCGGCCAGCAGGTTCCACTGAACCGCAGACAGTCGGTCCAATTGTCTCCTGATCAAAGGCAGCAGAGCCCTGTGGGCGATGTCCAAGCTAATGCTGATCCTGTTTTTGTCCATGGTCACTGAGTCTTCTTTCATCGTTCCTGTTCCTGGGATGTTTTTGGTAAGTAACGGCGTGTCCGTGGGTGTTCAAAAGGCTTTGGAGCCCAACTGTGTTTTCGATCCGAGTTTTTCGCGTCCCTTCGAGTTGTCTGTAATGAAAGCGAAGATGGAGATTCGTAGAAGCAGCTCAGTAGATCGATAGATGAGTGGATGGTTCACCGATGCAGATTTTTACTAAACAACATCAACAACTCTTATATACAAACTCCACAACTAGTCTATGTGACGTCACTGGGGATCAAACGCATTCCCTGTCTTTCATCTCTCTCTCTCTCTCCCGCGCTACGCGACACAAACGCATACGTCACACTCTCCCGCGTTCGCGTCAGATGGATGAGCGCATGCGCACAAAGATACCGCTGCGCGCACGACTGATCTCTCGCGGATGAGCTGTTATTAGACAAATAATCGGCAATAAATTTAATTCAAACGAAATCCGATTCACTGATTTTCATTACCCCTTTTACGAGGTCAGATACAACGTGTTTCAAATTAGATGTTGATCAAATCTGAGCCCTATCAGACAGATGTTATCTGAGGATGATCACTGACGTTTCAACCATGTCACGTGATTCGATGACAGCTGAAACAATAAGATTTGTATCTGGAAGCAGGTAACAGTTTTGGCTTATCTTCAGTGAAGATTCGAGGTTGATCCTGTTTCTTCTCCCTCGTTATTATTATCTGCGCTATTTAAGACAATATTCTCTCTAAGGGGACGGATGTTGCGACAATACACAATCTCCGTGCCATCACATGTATAAGGCAAGTTTATTTATACAGTGCATTTCATACACAAAGACAATTCAATTTGCTTTATATTCATAAAGAGAAAAGTAAGAACAGTGACATGCATAAAATCAAAGTCGTAAAATCATCCTGCCAGCTCAGTGGCTCTGCACTTCTCTGGAAAAGGGGCTCCTCACCTTTCCAGCATGTCGTCTCTGTCTGTGGCGCACAAACTTTCTTTTAGTGATGGGGGTACATACTGAGACAACCACTTACACACCTAAAGGCACTTTAGACTCACCCATTAACCTAACATGCATGTCTTTGGACAGTGGGAAGCTGGAGCACCCAGAGGAAACCTATGTGTTTCCAGGGTGTAAGAAAAATATAGATGTTACACGAGTTTTACTCAGTTTCAGTAGAGGACAAGTACAAAAACTTGAATGATTTTGAGTGAGGGTGTGTTGAAAGGAGAAACTTTAACAAATATATATTTTAAATTCTGTCTTTCTTTTCCAATGCAACTTCAACATTTGAGTATTCTGACCATTGTGGGACAAAAATGCTTAAAAACAGGTGGAGCAGGACCTATGGTATGTCCACTGTAAAGAAAAGCATGAAGGACTGGAAGTATTTAGACAAACCTCATGCGTAGTGTCCAAGTGTGAACAGGTTTCTGATGCGCATGCCCCAGAGTGCAATGCATTCCTGCCCCATCCTTCTTGTCCCTGATGCATTCTTGCACCAGCTCACAGAACAGGAAGCAATTGAGACAGATTGCAGATTTTAAGAGGCTTCCAGTTTGTGCCCTTGTTGTTGTGACCAGGACATAAAGCTTGATGTGTATGTGAAGGCCCCAGCACAGAAGCAGTGGAGGGGGGGGTCATTGTATCAGCTCCTAAGCACACCAACCCCCCAGGGAAGCTGCAGTACACCCCAATCTGTGTGAGCTGTCATACTGGACACCTCAATGCCACGCAGTGTAGTCTCCATTAAAGTATTCCACACACCAGGACTCTTTTCCTTGGCCCAGCCAGCACTCCACCCCCCGGCCCTTGCATGGGATGCTCTGGTGGGTGAGCCCCAGCTCCCAGTAGGTCTTCCCACTCACCTCCACCTCCCAGTAGTTAGTGGCCCTCGTTGAAGCCCTGTTGGCTGACTATGTTTAGGGTGTTGTCAAAGCGGCAGGGACTCTCTTGGTCATCCTACCAAGTGTCTGTGTAGGTGGCCAAGTCACTTTCTGGAGAGATGATCAGCTTGGAATGGGCAGTATTGGAGTCAAGGACTACATCTACAGCATCTGCACGAGAGACAGCAGAAAAATACTGCCTGATACAGAATAGTGTAGATGATATGTCATGTCTTCCCCACAAGTGTAACAATCATAACCTTAGACATAGCTGGGAGCCTGATTTGGCCGCATGTTAAACTTCCTGTCTTTGTGGTTGAACTCACAGCTCTGAAACAGCTTCTTGGTGACAGGGAGCTGGGATCTGATGAACAGCAGTAGGTTGATGTTGAGACTCAGCAGCTGTTCATTCTTGAACTCGTCCATCTGTATCAGGTCGGGGTCGGTCATCTTCAGGGTCTCAGAAAAATTCTAAATACAAACAAAAGAGCTGCTTGTTCAATTTCAAACATTTAACACAGTCAGTTATTCATAGCAACGAATGAATTGTTATGTTGTGGGATGTTTCCTGATCGTCAGTAAATTGGTGCTTGGTATGTTTGGTATGCTGATGTTGTCTAATCTGTTTTTATTAGCTTTTAAATGAAGATGACTAATCAAGCAGGAGTGTATTTATATCTCGCTCAGGAAGTTTTCTGTTAACTGTGAATGTACCTTTTTTCCGTTTTGTCATTCTGTTAAAGATATAAGAAAGAACAGATCTTTACACCACTGAAATGACTTGACATCCACAATACAATGAATTGCATGAAACCAGAACCTCAGATTTGTCTTTGTCTTTACCGTAATATCAATATCCTCTGTGTCATTTTCAACATAGGCGCTAAGCTCATCCAGTTCCTGGTTCAGCTCTTGGGTGTGACGGGAGCACTCCTTTAACACTTCACTATCACAGTGATATGAAGATCCTCATCCAAAACCCGCTTCATGTCCTCATACTTCTTCCTGATTTTATCCTTCACTGCATTGGTCTTTTTTCTACGGCCGAAGACATACAATTTTAATGGTGTCCAATGTAATACTATACAATAATGCAGTTCTTTATACTAATAATTTAAATATTTGCTATTATGTACATGTATGTCATAGTTTACACTGATTGTTTGTTACTCATAAACACCATGAGACACAATGCAGAGCTAACCCATTTGCCATAACATATGATGAAAACAAAGAGCATATTCCAAGAACTGCTTGAAAAGGGACATAAATATTTACAGTAACTACTTGATCATCAAAATAATTTCAGATGAATTTCCTGGTGCAGAAAGTAATTGACTTATCATTTCAGCATCTGGAGAACAGTATATTAATATTGCACATGAGTAACAAAGAAAGTATTCAACATGAGCTTTCATTCAGCACAGACTTTACAGTTTGTAATAAACAATAGCAAGGAAGTCATTGGAGGAGAACTAAAGAACAAGGCCAACTGGGAGGAATGCAAAATGCAAAACAAGAACAAGAGAAAAAAAAATCCAAAACTGGCAGGTTAGCAAATATTTTCATTTTCACAACCCATAACTCATTTAACCTTGAGCTGAGAGGTGAATGCGCTACAGCAGCACAAGGACATTTGCTCCACGTCAGCTAAACTCATGAAAATGAACCACTGAACAGCTAAACAAATTAAGTAGATTAGGTTTTAGAAATATGACAATGACCCCTGGTGATATTTGGGAAAACAATGTTCCCAGGCATCAACATTGATGGGACAGTGTGGACCAAGCTTCCTGTTCTTGCTCATCTGAGGAAACCTTACAAACAATACACAAACAACATTATATATTACATAATGCTGATTACAAAGTCACAGCCTCCGCGTTGGCTTTATTAAAAGACGAGAATTTTTTAAAGAAATTCCACATCATCAGGCTAGTAGCACTGGATTTGTAAATCAAAGAAGATAACATACTTACAGTCATTTCCTCCTTCTTCGTCCTGTAAGCAAGTCACTGCAGGTGCTGCTGATGTCTCAGGAAGATTTCCTTTAAAAAGCACGCACACTAAGAAGAAGAGTTCCCATTCACAGGTGGGGGGTCAGTAGTATCATTACATTACTTCTTCTAAAAAAAAACAAAAACAAAAAAAAATCAAAGATGAAGTGCTTACTTGGTTTTTGACCTTCCCTCGTACCTTACCATTCATTTTCTGTAGATCTCTGCAGATTAAACTCCACCAACCAGCAACAACATGATCACAGGGGCTTTTATAAGCCTGTAAAAACTCGAGGGAGGGGGGTATTATCTGCCACCCATCGTCTCCACTGTCCCGGTGTACTTCCAAGCATGCATCCTGTTTTATTTAGCAGAGGGACACTATGTAGAAGGAAGAAATGTTTAAGGCAGAAAAGGGTTAATGGAGCAGCACAGAGCAAACTGTCATGCCTTAGGAAGAGCTAGTTCACATGCTAATAACCAAGAAGCCTGTAGGTCCTCGATATATACCAACCTGACACTGACCTTGATGTGTGTCTGTGTGTGTGTTGGGTTGACCTACTTGCTAATGTGAGGGAGTGAAGAGTCTCAGACACTGCTGAGGTATTTCTTCGCTTGAAGCGCTTTTTCACAAATGTTACTCGATGCTCAAGGGTATTACATTTGTCTCAGTCGGTGCGTGTTTAAATATTTGCGATGACCCTTGACCTTTTACATACACAGCGTAAATAACTCCCGCACAAGCACAAACAGAGAGATGCTATGAGTCGTCCAGTCTCATTCATCTAACAACTGAGAAGGCCAATGTCAAGCTGAAACCATGTGAACATCATAGCACATACACGTCTCCTTTTCCCTGTTTTCTGACAAATTTCTCATCAGAAGACGTGAGAAAAGGCCAAATGTTACATTAACATTCTTTCTTTTTTCTTTTTTTTTCACTTTAGTGTTTTGGATTTCAGCCAATCATGTGTGTCTTGTGTTTTTTAAAGGTGTTTATGAGACTGAAGACAGCACATCTGGCATCTGGCATCAGTGACTATATTGTGGCATTTTACAAAAACCACATATATAATTAGCAGACGCTTCTTTTTTTGTGGTTTTGTAAGAAGGGAAGCCGGTCCAACGCAGCAGGTGGAGCTTACAAAATGTGGAAGTGTTGAACCAGAAACTCCAGTTTCCATGCTGAAATACCTTCTTACTGTTTACCAGGTACAAGACAGCATCCAGCTTACTTCTGCAGCAACATTGAGAGTGAGGTGAGTCTCTGAAGCAGCGCTCCACGGGTAAGCATGTTGTTTACATTTTATTGTACGTTATAGTCATCTGCCTTCCATATTGAATTACTTTGTGGTTTGAATACTAGTTGAGAAGTGACATTCGTCTTTTATTTATGCTTTCTTTACCCATTGTCTTTTTACCGTTGCTGTTATTGTCGTTATTCTTATATTGCTTTTAGTCTGCAAAGCACTTTGGTCAACCTAGGTTGCTGTAAATGTTCAATATAAATAGAGTGACTTGACTTGAAACATACATGTATTTATCAACAGATGTTCTAAGGATACTTTGAAAAGTCTGAGTTTAATTGTGTAAACCTTAACAAGGATTGAGAGAGAACAATACATATCCTTACGATACTGTATGTTCAAAACAAGCAACTAATAATAAATAACCAACTATTTCCTTCATACGTGTGTACTGAAACCGTTTCTCGATTAACTTCTTGTAAATTGAACTCTATTTCCTGCTACACACAGGCATGACAAGTGTTTGTTTAAATGGCTGACTAAATTCCACTGGATATTTTATACTGATAATTTTTACTGACAGATTACTGTGTCCTTTTTGTTCAGATTTGGTGCCACAATGAATAAGGCCCAGGGAAACACAGGTAGTTTATTACATCTTAAAACTTGTTTTTATCTTTTTAGCATATCGTCAGGAATGTGCTAATTCCATGTCAGTATGGTTGTGAACATTTACAAGTAATCTTTAAATCCTTTGCTGGTTTTTTCTTAAAGGATGCGTACAGGAGAGTTACAGATTTAGGTAAACAAAGATTCATCACAAACAATAAGCTCCTTTTTTTTGCCCTCAGTTGGAAATGCAGCTTTCTACAGACCCGCTGAATTTGTAACTGAAATAAGATCTGGATACCTGTACAAGTCTCCTCCTCCAAAACAATTGAAAGCAGAGGTGAAAGTAAACACAATGAATGAAAGTGTGTTTGTTTTTTACCTTATGTATTACATTTAATTACTTATTCTATTGTGTATCTAACCCAGAAATCATGGAAGAAGAGGTACTTTGTGCTGTTCAAAGTCAATGATCATGAACATCATCTGAAGTACTTCAGAAGTCCAGAGGAAAGGGACAAGCCACTTGGTGGGATCAACCTGGCGCAGTATGTCCTCAATTAGCCCCCCCCCCACACACACACACACACAATTTGCGTACATGCTGTTTTTCTCTTTTGGGAGAGTAAGAATTCAAGAATTCACACCTGTATGATTTGTGTCTTGTAATAGAGTCTCACTGTTGCATGGAAGCCCTCAACACCACAAGAGATGGGGATGGATCCAGAAGAGCTTCAAGTGCTCCCCATCCTGCGTGCTCTACATCAGGGCTGCAGACCGGGACTACTTCTTTCTTGGAGAAAATAGGTGAGCAAATTTTTCAGGGTGATATCAGCACCAACCTGGAATTTATAGCTCCCTCCCCATCCACAATGGATTTTATAACCCTGTGCTGTAAAAACAAGTGACATACCACGGATACCCAGGGGTGTGTATTATACAATATTCCAAATAATGCATAGTTTGGGGGCAATTGTAAAAAAAAAAAAACAAAAAAAAAACCAATCTTAATTAATTTAAAGCCTACATTTACACACAATAATCACAATTTATCTGCATCTTTTAAAACCTAAAGTTTAACCTCTACCTGTAATGAAGGCTGCCATTTCAAAACAATATAACTTGTATACATGAATTGCATTCACCAGAAAGCCAATGCTGGTGTAACCATGCGTGAAGCCCCAGCTGGGTTGGCCAGTCCTCCTCTCAAGGCCCCTAATGACACTTTCACAACACCTCATAAAATACTTCCCCCCTGGCCTTTACGACATCTACTATTTTGGGAGTCCAAACAATCAAAATGAAATTAAGATGCTGGCTCCACGTTCGGCAACAGTCTACCAGTTGATAATGGCTTACCCTTTCATTTTGTCCGCACTAAATAGTTGTTAAATGTCACAATTACCACTCTATATTTGACTAGAATTGTATTTTAAATTGAATGTCATGGCCATAATTGTGTTTCTATTTGTGTAATTTGACCTGTGTATCCTTCTGTTAGTCATGAAGTGGACGGATGGTTCTCCGACTTATTTGACGCCCTGAAGAACCGGCCACATAAATTCACACAGCCAGAGGTACACATT
The DNA here is from genome assembly GCA_034769265.1 of Remorina albescens. Lineage (NCBI taxonomy): Eukaryota > Metazoa > Chordata > Actinopteri > Carangiformes > Echeneidae > Remorina > Remorina albescens. Next base: position 7,829,512 of record CM068480.1, read on the forward strand.
TTTCCTTTTTTTAAATGATATTTTAGAACAGCTTAAGGGACTTATATCTTGCAATGTGCTGTCTTTATGATATGCCTAGCAGCCACTGTGTCTCACTGCCACAAAAAATAATGATTTGATGTATTTTCTCACCATGAAGGAAATGTGTAATGGCCGGCAAACTACTGAAGTAAATATTCACCAAATGACCACCATTGTTTCTGTGACTGTGATTACGATTATTATGCAATTGAGCTTCTGTCTGTATTCTCACAGCATTTCTTGTGGTCACTCTAAAGTCTCCAGTCACTGATGAATCCCAGCCAAGTCCTCCCTGTACAGTGCCACCTGTCCTCTAATAATTGTGCTTACCCATCAGCGATCAATTTGTCTTTTAAAAATACACCCCTCTTCCTGTTTAACTAGGTTATTTCAAATCCAGTTGTGCAGAAGAATAATTCAGCCATTGCGTCTCAAAAGGTTGGTTAATTTCAACCTAAGCTCTGCATGATCTGACTCATTCTTTCTACGTGCATCCTGTCAACTAAAAACAAATTCAGGAGGAGGAAATAGAATTAATAAATAAAATCAAAACTAACCCGGATGTAGTCAGATAAACAGTCCATTACAACATTCCTTTGTTTGATACTTAATACTTAAAAGGTGTGCTGTTGGGGGTGGGGGGAGCTGTTACATCTATCTCTGGGCCTGTCTGATTTTGGATTCGAGAAAGTAGCATGAAGATGGACGATGTGGTGTTGGCTGATTTATTTTTCCAATCCTGTCTCCATATCAGCACATTTAACGTTGTGCTGGCATTAATGGCTGCGTGACAAAGGCTTCCTAGTTAAATATCTACTCTTAATAAATTAGTCATTCAGTCTTGTGAAATTTCCCAACAGGTACTCTCATTCACTGACTCACAGGTATACAGTAATAACAGGAAACTTGTTCTCACACAAGTTTTGTGCACATGGGTCCTTTGATGTGTGTTTTTCTTTTTCTTTTCCAGACACTGTCAAAAACACGGTCTGTATCTGATCCATCTCCAAATCTTTTGGCCGAAAAACCCGCTGAAAAATCAGAGGTGCTGTGTTAACTTGGCCTTTTTTAATTGGTAAGAATAAGTGTAGCAAACAAAGGTTAGTTTCCTTTAAGTGACATATGCCCTGTTCTCTGATTGGCCAACAGGATGAAGATTATTGTAAAAGACGTTCATTAGAGGCTAGGAATCCAGTCTATGACTATCCAAAATCCTTCTTGAGTCAAGTAAAAGTAAGGCTGAAATCTCCTATTATTTTCAATATCAATAGTTTGCCATTTGTTTTTTTGATTGATTTGTTTTCATAAATGAATTACCTTATTTGATGTGTCAGAAAATAGAATCACAAGTCCCAGTCTGTGGATTGGTCATTGTTCAAACATATTCACTTCACAATTTATCAAATCCTCACATTACCATAAGCTAATGTTTGATATTGTGTCATTCAATTCCTGAATAGTTCCAAATGAATTTTCTGTTGATGAACTTGTTCATTACTCAACTTACTGTTTCAAAGCCACATAAATTGTGATGCTGTAACTCATTTTTCTTTTTCCTTGTTTTTGTGAATGAGGTCTGGGATAAAGGGCCCACCAATGCCAAGAACATGGAGTCAGTGTGAGTCTCCCTTTGTCAAAAACCTTTGTGTCACTTTTGTTCACATGTAATTGTGACAGTAATTCCTACGTGATTGTCTCTTTTTCTGCTGATTTGACTATCTACCTCCTGTAGGTATGAAACCATGGCTGAAGTTAGTGATAACGACAAAACAATTCAGGCAGCGTGAGTTTGATTTACATTGTCAAATCATAAAAAAAAAAACCAACCCCAAAACAAAAACAACAGCCCGTGAGCTGATATTGAAAAGTAATTGTTAATCATTGTTGACACAGTTTAATTAATTGTTCCAAATGCCTAAAATAGAGACCGTGAAGTTGAAGAAGTCACCAGCGGCAGTCTAATGAGCTCTGTCACTCAGGCCTTTGAGAAACTGAAGACCCAGATTTCTCCACCGTCCTCGTTCAATGAAGAGATCGACACTGATGGCAGGTAGATCTCAGATTAATTGTAGGGTATTTTTCTTTTCTTTTCTCTTTGTGTGCATTTTAGACGTTTCACTCTGTCCCCAGTGTTGCTGTCCTGTGCTCTTTGTGTGATGTTTTGTCAGCGCCCTAGATACCAAAATAGTTCATTCAACCATGACCTCAATGGTTTCAATCACTTAGACTGACAATGGCAAGGGTGCTATTTTTATGCCACAAAACTGTTGACACTACAGAGCGAGTTGGAAAAGCCTGCTTAGCAACTTAGGAACTGACTAGACGAGAAGGACCTATCTTAAAATTCACCGATTTAGACATTTGAGCCTTGAAAACATGTCCTATAATGCTGGTTTTTCAGATATTGTGTTAGCGAAGATGTGAGCTGTGATTAGTGGTCACCTTAAGATATTTTCTCACCAATGCAAAATACTGTATCAAGTTTTTATTAACAATATGGTAAACTGTTTGTAGTGTAACAGGTGGACGAGTGAGCTAATATTAGCCACCATGCACTACTACTTACACAAGGCGAGTGCAGCAGGAACCGAAAAAGGGAAAAGGATGCACTTTGTCTTTTTGTTTTCTTTGCTTATGATTTCACTTCTTCCTCCAAATCTTTTAAAAACTCAGTCTTCCTTAAACATTAACATTATTAAAGAAACTAATCTTTGGATATAGTAACACTGTTACAGAACCGACTCTGTGTCTATGTATCACGTCGGGACAGATTTGACAGATCAGATTTGACTTTCCTTTCTCCTAAGAGAAATTTGTCTATCTCATGCCATTATCACTTGTTTAAACATATTCTGTTTGTGCTGTTAAATGTGCTGTGAGATCAAACTGCATGATGCCTCATGCTGCTGTCTGATGTTCTCTGTAAGCGGCAAACCACCGTGCTGCCACACTGAAGACCATCTTCTCCACTACACTTGGCATATGGGTCAAAAAGCTCATTTCTAAAGTGCTTCTTCATTTGAATTCCTCCTGTGCCTCTGCGGTGATTAGGGAATATTTGGATTCTCCCACGCTGCTTTTATGAAATACTTTTTAAAAAACCTCAAGACATCTGCTCCCCCTTTTGTTGTGCAACTGAGATGAACCTATTCTGGGAATTTGGCAGATACAATGTTCTTGCAACCTTCATCAAAAATGTTTTCTTCATTCCTCATCACTGAGGACAAATTGGCATTTGTACCCAGACAAAGCCTCTAATTTAGTGCCAGATTCTGTTGTTTTCCTATGTGCCTGTGAGCCAGTCATTATGACAGTGCAGGCAGATTCAGTTTCACCCTGTAGCATTGGTAGATGCAGTCAACATAAAGCACTGGCCTTGGCTCCTGCTACAGGACAGCCTCTCTGCAGTTTATTCCCTCTGTCTCTCCAAGCTGTCTCGTGGTCTTTACTTAGACGGCAGCCAAGAACACATAAGTGATTACCAGCTGAATGAGACATGTGCCCAATATGTGTCCTCATGATGTCATTTGCTTTTGCAGGGAGGAAACACATCCCTCAGACTTCAGTAGCGGCTCCAGTGACAACGGGGCCATATCTCCCGTAGAGGTGCTGGAGAGTCGAAATGTGCCCACACCGGAAAAACAAGGCTCTACTGAGAGGTAATATTCTTAGTAGTAACTGACCCCTAATCCCAAAAAAAGTAGCAGCAGAGTGAGAGTCACTGTTTGAATTTTGTTAACAAGACAAACCCAAGAGATAAACACTTCAGTGTGGGATGTGATGTTCAACTCTAGCAGAGATGATGATGATGATGATGATGATGATGATGAGTGCTCTCGTTCAAGAGTTGCTCTACTAGAATAGCACCAGGAAGCATTTGAAACCCCCCCATTGTGGAACCATCTGGACCAAACAAAAAGTCAGAAACAGCTCTGTAATGTCACAGAACAAATGAAAGAAAAAAACATGGCCACATTTAAGGTGACTCAGAATGCTGGCCTGCAGAACATAGATGTTGCACAACTGGATACAGTAGTTTCTAAACCTTTTGGCTGGCAGACGGGTATAATAATTGAATGACAATAAGCAGCACTCGGCATTAAACATTAATAACTTGCAACTGGAATTCAAATGAGTGGTTCTAAGAAAATTAGAGGCTCTTATCTATACAGACACTCATGCCATTATAATAAGAGGAAGGAGAAAATGACATCCACACACGTGTGATATTATGTGCTTGTTCAACACATACTAAGAAGACACAGTATCGTCTTTTATTCTTACTATATGAAATTTTGAGTCTAAGAGTTGCTTTAGTAACTTGTGCCAGTTATTTTGCCAAATTCTGAGATAGCAATATTTTAGGATTTTTTTTCCTAATAATTTTCCTGCGCAAACTGTTGTCATTGGACAGTTAGGGGTTAAGATTTATATGTATTTCTTTAACGTATGCAAAAATATATACAACAGCTTTCAAAGCTTTTGTTCTTTTTCTCTGTAGTCTTGACCACATCACCGCAGAGGAGAGAGATATTGAGGTGAAACAGGCAGATTTGAAAAAACACCTGACACTAACAGAAATAGATGGAAAACCAAGGTAAGATTAACTGTGGAAAAGGTTCAATCAGCGCACTGACTTGCATATTAGAGTGATTAGATTGAAATATCTGGAGAGGCTAACCCCCCCCCCCCAAAAAAAACAAACAAACAAACAAACAAAAACAAAAAAAACAGTAACAAATGTCCCAGTACATCTTTTTTTCTCCTATAAATTAATATTAGTGAAAGCACAACCCCCCCCCCCGTACACTACATTCAGTCTTGGCTGTTTGGCAGCAGATTTGTCTTTATCCCAGAAATGACAAACTGCATTTGTTTGAAAGTGCGGCTCATATAAGGCAATGCTTGTGGTTATTTTGCCGTTGAGAAAAGTCTGGCATGATGTTGTTTGTTCATTAGTGTTGAATGTTTCAGCTGTCAGCTGAATGGTAAGCGTATCATGTGGAAGTTTGGACATGTAGCTATACTTAATTTCATTCACTCAACTGTTGGCACAAAGTCCAAATTCTTGTGATGTACAAAAAAATTATGACATTGAAAAATAAAATGGATTACTTTTTTTTTTTTTAAACAAGGCAAACCATTCTTGGACATCTTGTCTTTTGTTAATGCTGAACAGTTAAACTCTACTGCCATGCCAGCTATCAACAGTTCTTTGTCTCAGTCTTAGCTACTTGTTAGAGCAGCAAAAAGGGGAAGTGAAGGCAGCATGTTGGCAGAGCAGCTGCAGCAGCTTCCATCCCACCATCTAGAAAAGATGTTCAGTGTAGGTCACCCAGCACACAATCATATTAACACACTTTAGTAGCATGTAAAATAAACAAACATGCAACAGTGTACACATCGACACGACACTGACATTAAGGGGGCATTGGTGATTATAGGATCTGTGACTGGAGAACAAATGTAATCTCAGCACTAAACTTCACTAAAAGTAACATTTCATTCGTCTATTATGAGTTAAAGTGATTTGTCCTTTTGCATCTGACTTGATATGATTGAAGAACCTTGTTGACTAAAGCCAATCTCTGGCTAAGGAGTAACAAGCCAGATATTGTATGAACGGGAGCTACAGAAAGTAAAAAAGGTGTGTGTGTGCGTGTGCATGTGTGTCACAGTGTGTCTGGGTGGACAGGTAAGCCACAGACAGTGTGCCTGTTCCACAAAGGAGACCAAATCCTGGCCATCAATGACTTGCATGTCAGCAGCGTGGAGGAGTTCAACGTGTATATCAGCAAGTCGCTGAAGAATGAGGTACATACAACACAAGATGCAAATATGCTCACACATCCAACTGTGTTTATTCTGTTGCTGCTTGTATGCATCCATGCAAATCATTTCTCTTCTCAGGTGAAACTGACCATCCTGCGTCTTCCTGGAAATCCTCATCTCCATTCACCAAGCTGTCTCTGCAGTGACTGGCTGCAAACTGACCGTTAACAGATGAGACTGTTTAATTACTACTGCATCTGGGTGTGTTTGAAGGCCCCCCAGGCCCTTCCTGCAGTTAATGAGTTTGTATCACGTAAAATAAGAGACAATATCTTTCCAAGGTTCCTATAGATCAGTCTTCCTACTGTTTAATCAAAGAGCTTGAAGCAATGGGAGAAATAACAGTTCACTCATCTCATACAGCAGGTCTCACGTTGTATGAAGAAAGATATGTTCTGTCTAAGCTGCAACTTCTTTGCACAATTTATGATTTGGTAATTGATGACTCTGTTGCATTTGCTGTTGATGTTTGTTCTGGGATGGCCCCATTAACAAAGACTGTCTTGACCAACAAGCACATATTTAAGTGTGAAACGCCCCTTGAATATCAGACTGTATTTTCAGGGCACATATCTCAGGAATGGTTGAAAAGAGATACATACTTAAATCTTTTGCTGGCAACTGGTAAAAGGCCGTTAAAAAGGATGGACATTTTAATGGATATTTAGGCAGTGAAGACAACATTTGTCAAACACAGGGAAGAGATGATCACTCCCTACTTGTACAGTAGTTCCCTTTTTTTCCTGTTTCTATATACGGACTTTAAGTGCCAACCTATTCTAACACATGGCACACACAGTATCTGAAGTATGTGTTAAGGACCAGTTTGTTAGATGAAATATAGTAAAAAAAACAAACACTAAATTACATACACAAATAGATTAGTGGGCAACAAAAGGGGAGTTTTACTGAAATGTTTCCTCATACCATTTGTAAGCTGCCAAAAACAGCAGTCATAACACAAAGCTCCGATCAATGTTAAAAAGAGAACATGACATGAAACCACTGGACCCTGTAGGAAAGCTATTTTCAGTGATTAGCTTCAGAGGTGACAGGAAGGAAGTGACATTTCTCTGTTAGCCATCTAAACCAATGGCACCTTTTGTAGAGCACCAGCAGATTGGTAACACTATGTCTAAAATGCATTATCCATGTACATGCTGTTAGTACTTGTCTAAATCAAAGAGATCTCTGCACATTGAGGATTTACCTCTTCCTCTTGTTTATCTTGAGAATACATTGACAATAATTAGAATGGCCAAATAACAAGAGATATAGGAAGAGACCAGTGTTTTGTGTCAGTCATAACTCAGGGAGACTCCAGTGAATTAACATGCAGACAATTGCGTTGCACCTTGGGCTGCATTTCACCTACTTCCCGCTAAATTCAAACGAATGAAATCTTAAAAGTTGGGAAGCTGGTTCTCCGTATTAAACTATTGAACAAAGCCACTTCCAAGTGAAGACAATATCAGCAGGACTCCTAACACCAAATGACAATATTATCAGACACGGTTCATTTTCCCAGTGCTTCATATCACCCTCTCCGAGGTTAAATGTTTCGTATTTTAATATTAAAATATGAATTGAAGTGAAGAAATTATTCATTACATTTTTAAAAGCCCATTTTTCAACTGTGCTTTGCAGGTGTTGCAACTGCCGGTTGTACTGGGACAATAAGTCTTTTGTAAAATGATTCAATAAATGTAACTAAATTAAGACTGTGTACATTTTTCCCCCCCAACATCTTTCACTGAGTCTGAGGAATTAAGAATTCACAGCACATAAAAAGAAATTTATGAAATTAGCTCTAAAGTAGTTATCCTAACATAATTGAATTTCTTTGGGTCTATATTTATCTACCAATCATTGTAATTATGTCAAAAACTCCTATTTAAATCCCCTTTTGAGATCATCAGTTCATACTTATGCATTTGGTAAGAGCCAAAGGGTTTATTTATAAAACGTTGGCAGGGATTCAGCATCATGCTTAGCAGGGTGAATGCTGCCAATGCAAGACTGGAATGTTTTCTTTTAATGTCATCGTCCTTCAGGCCAGAATGAGTGTAAACTTGCATCTTTGTTATTCATGAGTCTCTTATCATTTGCAGATGCAATTGTCTCAAAAAATTCAGACAGTGGGATGTGAAACATACCTACTGACTGACATTTAAACAAGGAGCCAAGTCAATTCAATTTCCATTTGGCACTGATTTTTCATTTAAGTCAAGCCTAAGGGAGGAATACCAAATGGTGTTATTATTAGACAGGGCTTAGTGAAAACTACTTGTTTAGTAGTGTAGTGAATCTTCTAGAAATCGCTTTAAGACAAGGACTGTCTCTTAAAAACTTAAAAAAGTGATCAAAACTTAAATGATTAAGTCAGTATCCTCTCACGATAAAGTGTAAAAAAACCATTTAAAACATTTATTTTTTTAGCATGAAATTTTAGGTTACAAAGAAGAAAATACAGACATTAGAAAACAGAAATTGCAGTTCCAGAGCAGCATTTGCATTTTAGTAACAAAGTTGTATAATTGAAGGTGGAAGCAGACACATGTACCAATGTAAACATACTTCTGGATGACAGAAATCTGACACATAAAGGACCTCAGATCACTGTCCACACAAATCAAATAACAAAAGTTCTGAGAGTCAAAGACATGGAACTGCAATAAATATAATAAAATATGTAGTGTTAAAATGTGTTCTCCATGCTCATGTGGTATTTCAAGTATTGAGAATGAATGGGTTTATATTTATTACCAACAAGCAGCAGAGTTTAATAGTTCATTGCTAAATAAGCTAGAGTTTAGCTTTAGTTTCCATGAGCCACTCACTGAAACACTTCTCCATAGCCTTCCTGCTGGCCCAGCTGCCATTGTTGACTGTAGGAATGATCTTGACAGGTTGGATCCACTGCACGAAACGCTTCAGCTCCAGAAAACTGCTGTGTTCACTGTATGGGACTCCTGTCACAGAAACCATTGTCATCGTCATGTACCAAACTTTGCTTTGAAAGGTGTAGAAAGTGTAGATACTAAAAATGTATTAAAATCCTGAAGATAGCCCACATTTTGTTCATCTGTCACCAAGCCAGTTCAAATTGGTTGTAATTATCCCAATTTACCAATTATAACAGAGAGAAGTCGTGTAGGGAGAGTAGCCAGCAGCGTTTTGGAACTGAACCAGAGGGCTTTTCAGACACGATTTTCACTTAAAGCTCATCTGCTTTGATATTTCTCTTCCTAATTTCTCAATTATGAAATGTCAAGCTCAGTGAATCCAATTTAGTTTTAGGTAAAAACCCTGTCATTGAACCAGATGTCTAAAAGTATGAGGAAAGCAGACAGATTTCGAACAGGGCAAAATCTAAATAGGGACCAGATGCTCAGACTGACCCACAAGCACTGAATTAAAGATTTCAGATGCTGAAACATGAAGACCATCAAATGTCATAATTTGTGTGTCGAAGTGATAAGAGAACAGCTTCAAACAACAGCAGAGCTGTTGTTTGAAGCTGTTGTTTGAAGCGATGGTCTCCCTTCATCCTTCCCACAGCACTTAATGTGCTCCACCACTGCTTTTTACACATCTAGTTGAAGCTAAGCCCACTCAAGTATACAGTCCATCCTCCCACATGCAGAGAAAAACATTAGGAGCAGTTGTAGCATATGTCTGGGAAGGGCAAGAAGGAGGAAGTAAACACAACAGAGAAGGAGAGAGAGGAAGAGGGAACGAGCACACAAATTGGCTTCCGCCTGAGTGACAAACTGCTGAGGAGGAAGAAATTACATGCAAGTGTGGATCGCAAAAGCGCCTCACTGGTGATTGTAGGTTATGGGCCAGATGGCTGACACTGTTGATGAATCTATTCAGAACATGAAATAGCAGACAGGAACGGGAAGGGGGAGAAAAAGAAAAAAAAAAAAAACACCAAACAACAACAACAACAACCCCAAGCAAAATCCACAGAGGGAAATCAAGTCAAGACCCATTTCAGCACTGGGATTTAATGTTAGCACACACTATTGCCCAAGACTGAAGATACAACACCCAGCATCAGGCTTATTTATCTACCCTCATCACCAAGCTGAGATGAAACTGAGACAGTCATATTCTTTCCTTCATGGTCCCTCTCTTTTCCAAAAGAGGGAGCTGTAGGCCAAATGCAATAATATAAGGAGAATGTGTTTGTGGTAGGGAAGCACTGCTGTTACAATAATGCCTTAGCAACATGTTGGGGCATGACAATTAAAGATCATCTCCAACTGCAAAGGTCTGCTTTAGATCAGCAAAAGAGAATGGTAGGTCCAATACTTCCAATTTTATAGAGGCGCTACAAAAACAATGAAAGAGCTTAATAGTTAGAGCCTTTCTTACGTTACTCATTACTCTCAGCCTTTGCTCTTCACATGTTATCGACTACTTTATTTTTTGGTCTTAAAAAAAATATTAATGCTTTCTCATAAGTGTATATATTTATTACTCCTTCACAAATGACTGGACATAATATGGATGTTCCAGAAGGAAAACTAATGCTTACCATAAATGGAGATGTTGCCACAGGTCTCTGGTTGAATGTCTCCCACCGAGTTCACCTGCTGACTGAAGGTCCAGCCGGTGGGTTTAAATGCCACCAGTTGATTATATCGTTCTGAAAACCGTGCCAGGTGATCCTTCAGTTTCTGGACACAAAAATGATAAGTGACTGCGACATGTGGGGATGTATGGTACTGAGAATTTAACACATGCTCATGAATCGAGATGGGTCATTGTGTAGGGAAATTTCTACTTAGAACAGCTGAGACACATACACACACACACACACACACACACCTTTGATTTGATTTTACAGTTTACGAGCAACAGTTTATCCTCCAATTCCCAGATCCAGGGCTTCTCTCTTCTAAATAAACTCATGTCCAGGTCTAACATTTCCTTTGAGATTTGGTCATCAAACACACAGAAGTGGAAGTAGTTACTGATTTCAGTCTATCACTTCTTTACTGGTCGATAAAATAAGGGAAATATGTCCAATTTACTATAAAGCTGTGCAAACACCGAACTGCACTTTCCATTTTATTTCTATCTACTGCTTAAAGACTAAGAATGTCAGAACAACTCTACACTATTTCCCCCAAGTCAGCCTTTGTGTCTAGCAACGCAGGAATTATACCAGGCCGGGACTTATCTGTGCTTATACAGATGGAAAATTTAAATGCTTTAGTTCTTTTTCAACAGATTATGTGGTTGGGTCACTAAAATTAGCATTTCCTAATTATTTTAACTCCTTTCCAAGATATGCAACTCTCCGGGAATGGCATTAATCTCACTAGTTTATTAATGAATGTTTAACTTAGTGCTCAGTAATTATCACTAGGGAACAAGAACTTCTATGGCTGAAGGCCAAATGCTTGATGTGATACTACCCAACTTTACTCCAATTGCTGATGTACTTCATTTTTTAAACATGCCCCCAAAATTATATTTATGAACACCTTGGAGCTTAGTTTCACAGCAAAATGACTGCTCCTTGCAGATCAGAGAATGAAAATGCTGCACCTACTTTGAAGGTGAGCTGCATCATGGGCAGCACATGAACTTGGGCTGCCTTCCAGTCTGTGGTTATACATTGTCTGACTTGCTCTGACTCTAGACAGCACATGGTGTTGTATTTGTCCCTAGACAGGCACACTTTCGATCCCAGGACGTCTGCCAGTGCTAGAAATGAAGCAGAACAAGGCCAGTCAAAGAAACAGGAATAAGGCAAATTCTATCTTTTCATTTACTACTGAATAAAGTACTAATTTTATTGCCTCTACAGATTACATATTTTCAAAACAACCTTTCAATTGCCTCTAACCCTTACCCTAACCCTTTTATAGCAATCAGAATATATTACATTACTTGCCTTCAAAAGTGTGTACTGTAAATGTACCAATACTATTGTGAAATAACAGAGTGCAAAGCGGTTGATTACAGTCACACAGACAATTGAATCAGCTGTTTGTTTTTTTTGCTCCAATGTCATGCAGAGCTTGTTGAGGCAAAGTTGATTACAGAATGAATGCATGCTGTTCAGCCTGTGAGGACAACATTCATTTGAGAACTTCACCTCATCAAATGGGAGCAGATCATTATTCATGTATCACCAGAGGACAGCTTGTCTCCACATGAGGACAGCCAATATCGAGAGGCTCTTTTCTCAAAACATACTAATCCAACTTCGCCAACCCCTCGCGTTTCCAATAAAACAGGATCTGTTGACCGTTTCAAGGCAAGGCAGTGATATACAGCTGCAGAAATAAAGGATCGTGCTAATGCCTTACTTTCTATCACTTAATTCCCAGCATTAAATTAATAAAACAGCATGAAATTGTCACTGATTTTAAGCCCAGAAAATGTCACATTGTCTGACAGATGTCAAAATTATGTGTAAATATCCCCAACTTCCTTTTTGGTATAATCTCATTTTAACTGGGGGATCAAGGGAATAGACTGGATAACTACATTAATCGCTTTAATTTAACTATGAAAATGACTGTATATGGCTGTTTTAATTGTCATGTTCTAACTATTTACATAGAACTTCATAATAAATTGCTGCTCTTTATTATTTAACATTTTGATTAATAAAAAGTACCTATCTTTGAAGCAATAAAGCTTAAACGTAATTGATTTACAAAACAAATGTGCAGGGCTTTAATTCAATGCACATGACAGTCCAAGTAAACATTCATGTTTAACGTTACTTTACTGACAGTCTCTGAAAACCCTTTTAAATAACTTGAGAAAATTTGATTTCTAAAAATCCTGATAATGGTCATATCCTCTGGAATTTCAAGGATTTGACTGATTACATTTAGAAAGTCAAAGTCAGAAGAGTCACTTTCTTTGTATGATCTAGATAAAACACACTACATGTAGTTTTATAATCTAGTTATGAGTAATGCCAAATCTGAATATTTTGCCTTGTCGTAGCAGAGTATTACTTAAAAAGCAGAATTTAGGCTATTAAAAGAACATGAATACATTCAAAGCACTTACCCAGAAAGACTTTCTCTTTCCCCACAGAGTAGGATCCACAGACCACCAGTGTACGTGGGTTGAGTGTCACCAGCTCAAAGGCTGTGCTGGCTGCAAAGTTGATGACCTCTTGCTGTCTTGGGAAAGTGTATTCAGGACTGCAGTACCTGTTGTAGGGACAAAAAAAGATTACACAGGCTTGTCGCTGTGTGTTTGCGCATAAGCCAACACAACAACACAAACATCAGCCCTGGTTTTGGCTCTCTCAGTACATGATGGGCACTTACGTAGTGTCCAAGTAAAGCGTCTGTACCCTGCAGCTGAGTAACTCAGGGTAGCTTTCCATTGAGGGATCAGCTCTGAAATCTCCAGTGTGGAGGACCGTCTGTCCATCAGGCAGGAAGAACAGTAGCATGGCAGCTCCTGGACAACTGAGGAGAAAAAAAAAAAAAAGAGTTAGTTTCCGTTAAAAACATCCAAGTATTCTTCAGTGAAGGATAATGTTGGTATTTAGGTTGGGCTTGTCTGAATTTAAAATCAATGCAAGACATTTCACTCAGTCTTCCACATTGTATTCCTTTAAAATGCTTGTTTTAAACTTTTGCTATTTTAATGCTGAAGATGAAAGCTGCACTGTCAACACATGGATTGTTTTTGGCGTCGTCACACAGTCAAGCATTACCTCCAAAAACTAAACTGTGTGAATACTACTCTGATGTCAACTGGATGACTCACTGGTTGGCATCCAGGAGGATGACCTTGATTCCTTCCACAGTGACCTGGGTGTTCATTGGGAGGATGTGCAAATACTTCTCTGCCACCTTCAATTTGTTCTTCACCAAGTTCCCTGTAATCTGAGGAGAAGCAGCAAGTGAATTTGCATTTCAGGGGATTTATAAACATAGGTTTAGCTGAGTTTCTAAAAACCTGGCCAAGCAAAAACAGATAAAGTAATTACTTCATACAAGTACATGATTGTGTCTATGGTTAGTAGTTTCTTTTTATACTTTTGCCAACTAAAAGTTAAACATTCTGATTGGAGGTACCAACTTTGTGGCTTGGCCAGCAAAACTGTTTCCTTTAACCAGCGTAATGTATTTTGCATTTTTTCTTTATTTTATACATTTTGAAATTACAAGTGCTACTTCCATACAACTAAATGCATAGAATGCAAGATCTGCTAAAATATGCTTCAAATCACATCAGCTCATCACGTTATCCCCAAAACTAGTTGGGAAAATTTCCTTTTTTCTTTCACTTCTGAACATACTTTTCTGGGCTATGACCCACCTAGCATTCATGTCGAATTTCTGTGACCAAAACAGAACCCCAAAGGAGTCCATTTTTAGTTTAAAGCCCACAGAACACACACTGTGCACTGTGATCAATCGTGCCCCATTTGATAGCAGAACTAACATCATGTAAATGTAGGTTTTTAAACATCCTAGTAAGATGAAGCAAAAAGCAAATATCTCATCTAAAAAGTGGCATAATATAAAGTCTGAATACTACATTTGTTCAGAAACATCTCAATTCATTCACTTTATTTCTTCATTTACACTTTCACTGGTTGCAACATTTATGCAACGACAGTGGGAAGGTGATCACCTGAGACCCAGACAAACCACATTTACTGGATATGAAGCTTTTTTTTTTTTTTTTGCACAAATGACACATAAGGTTTCAAATTTCAATCAGCACCAGTACGGTCAGAGCTCCTGGCAAATTACTATTCATAGCTGCTGACTACAAGCAAAATTTTCAATACCCTGAGTCAATGCAGTGCAGCAAGATAAAAAACGGATTAGGTGTTTATGTTGTGAATTCCAGAGGAAAAGAGCAGACAAAAGGCTTTTTAATGAGGAGCAAATAAATAGGATTCATATAAAAAATAAAAAAAAGCCAGATTGCAGCACCTTCTAAAGAGAGTATCTTCTATAGCATTAAAAGGACTTGAGGCCTTTGAAGGGAACTAAAACCACCACCCAAGACAGTTCCCTGCACAAAAAAGGGCAGAGAGGACAGTCTTATGGAAATGAATAGTAACACAACTGACATCCACTTTGAAAATGGTGTTTCTTATAATACGTCTAATCCATGCACAACCTGTCGGCCACAGGATAGCATCACCACCAAATAGTGCAATAAAATTATATTATAAGTCAAATAAAGTACAAGGCCAAAACGTGACTTACTCTGTTACAGTAAATGGGGAATGTGGAGTTCTTGGTCAACCCGCCATAGTGGTCTGAGTGGAAATGTGAGAGGAAGTAGGCAGCGATTCCCTCAATCTCCCCATACTGAAAGGCGTCTACAACAAACTTTGTACCTGATCAAAATTATACAAATACTTTAGATCACACACACAAAAATGCTTAACCTTCAGATTCATGATTCACCCTCACTGACCTGGAATCTTCTTATAGAAAGGACAACGTGGTAACTCTACTTCTCCATCAGCATTCACTCTGTTCCTTCTTCGCCTCCATCCTCTGGTCCAACCTCTTTTTACTTCTCCCTGAGCATTCACTACATCAGTACTATTTCCAGTCTCTGTCCCCTGTGAGGTATTGTCGGTTGTCCCAGCCTTACTTTTCCTCATCCGCCCCCTCCTTTGCCGTATCTTTCCTGAGCTCTCACCAAGTGAGGAAATGGAGGTGGTGTTGAGCGCTGGTTGTGTATACTCAGTTTCATTCTCCTTCTTCTTCTCCTTTAGGGGTTTCAGGCCAAAAAACACCCCAATGTCTGTCTGCTTGAGACAGGAAGCCTGGCCTGCCTTGCTCTGGCCCCTCTGCAGTGGCATGGTTTGAAAGGAAGGCTCTTGATGAGAATATATGTTCGGCTGCTCTGACTGAATACTGTCATCCAAATTTTTCAAATGCTGGTTATTTGAGTTTAAAAGAGTTTCTCTCAAGTGCTCTAAAACAATACTCTGTGGTGACTGAATGATAGAGGATCTAGGTGCATTGGTCGATTTACCATGATCTTCTTCTTCACCTGTGGAATCAGCTCTGTTTTCACCAACTGCAACAGACGCCAGATGATTAGTGGGTGCTAATGACGTAACTGACAACAGCTTGATGTTTGACGAAGACGAGTCCTTTTCCGGCACATTATTGCCTTCCAAATTATCTATAAATTCAGTTAAGAGTTCATCTTCACTTGAGAAACCATCATAAAACAGTAGCGGGGAATCATTGTCTTCATTTTCGAATGGGTCACAATTTAAGACTTTTTCTGACTCGCTGTTAATGACTTCAGTCTCTGCAGGAAGCTCAGAAAGAGGAGAGTAGGATATGACTTCATCATCAAAAGGCTCACATTTGGGAAAACCTTCAGAAGCTTGTTCTCCAGCGTCTTCTTTTACAGGAATGGATGAAAAATCTGACTTACTTTCTTGGGAAGCACTAATAGAATTGTGACCTTTGGGAGAGGATGACCAGCCTTTCTTTTTCTTAACGTCCTCTGGGCCAGGTGAACGTAGAAATAGAAGTCCATTTTTCTGTTTTGACTGAGGTGTTCCTGTCATGTTATTGCAAGGGGATGAGACAGACTGACTGACGGTGCTGTCTTGAGATGACTCAAAAGCAGACTCATCCCCATTATTGTCTGTCAGTCCTGAGAGACAACTGAAACCTGTCTGCTCGCTGGTTTCAGCCTGCTGGTGTAGACTGAGAAGGGCCATGTCACTGTTTGCTCGACTGTGGGCCAGGAGTGTGTGGTTGAATTTTTTGTAATGGTTTGGGATGGTGGAAGAGCACCGAAGACCATCTGGACACTCTGCAAAAATAAATAAAAAAATTAGCAGGAGCTTTCTAAAGAAAGTTGTTTTTTTTTTTTTTTTTTTTTTTTTTTTCCTGACAGGGTTTTCATAAATAGTTTTAAATAATTCAGAGTTTCAAAAATAAGCAGTGATACAAACGGGCATGCAATTTGAAAGACATGGGCATTAAATAGTTAAGGAGGATCTGATCCCATGCTCATGTTATAAAGAAATTACCATAACTGCCACTTTCTAATTTGTAAATTATTCTATCTTTAACATCAAAATTGAAACCCTCGATTTTTACAAAAGCAACCAAATTGTAGCTTATTCATACAAAAGCCAAGGTCAGTGGCTATAATGCTGTTTTGCCAATTGTAAATTACTTTGAATCCTCACATGACCTATTTTGCAACTATAT
The DNA here is from genome assembly GCA_034769265.1 of Remorina albescens. NCBI lineage: Eukaryota > Metazoa > Chordata > Actinopteri > Carangiformes > Echeneidae > Remorina > Remorina albescens. Next base: position 7,846,578 of record CM068480.1, read on the forward strand.
ACACTTGACAGATGTTAACTCAAGAGGAAATGTCTGGCTCTTTTATCTATCCCATATGGCACAATGGCACCACAAAGAATGATCCTTATTATTGTAATTCATTCTTTTATGGTATAGTGGGAAATATAAGATCCCGTGTTTCTGAAGCCCTGACTGCTGTAGGGACTGAAAGATGGGATGTTAGGATTTCTTTTCTCTTTTTTGGTGCAAGACTTCCAGCTTTAATAATATTAATTTGCTGATGTTCTCCTTCAAGTGATTTATTATCAGTTTCAGTAATGTACAGAATAATAAAATGTTTATGATTTCTGCCTGTTGTCCAACAGAGAGTGGGATCATGCATTCAAAAGACCATAAATACATACTTGTCTGTACCTTTGCATTTGTCCCTGGGGGCTTCAAGACACTCAGCAATATGCCATCTTTGAGTTTGTACCACCAAGATGGCAAAAGGCATCTGACAGATGGGACAGGAGTCTCCAGAGGATGGTGCCTGTGCAGCGTTGTCAGTTTGACCTGTTCCAACAGCAGCAGGTAACTTTGAGGGTGGAGTATAAACATCTGAGCTGCTACGTCCATTTTCATGATCAATGCTCAAATGTCCACTTTGAGCTGTTTTGTCTTTTCCGGTCAGTCCCGGTGCTCTGACTGGGAGAGCAGAGTCTCTGTTGGAGGTTTTCCTGAGTGTGCATCTTCTCTTGGTGACAGATCTGACTGCAGCCGGTGGTTCGGGTCTCTTCTTTTTCTTCTCAAGGGGTTTATACTCCCATATGTCCTTTTCGGAGTCGTCGGTGTGTGACATTTGGAGTAAAAGAAAGCGCAATGTTCCTTAAGTTGCCCAACGACCTCCTCAAACCCCCAGCTGTTACACAAGACCTACTCTTCAATAACATCCCGCGGCCACCGAAAATAAAAAACTTTACATTAACGGCTACTGCTAAATCTACTAGTGATGCTGATATTCTTATTCATGGTTACAAATATATAACCATGAATACAGAAATCCAATTTTCATTGATTTCTGTAGTGTGGGATCCTGCAATAACACGTTAGCAGCAGGTTAGCAGCCGAGCGCTTACCGCCAGTACACCAATGAATGGAGTAAAGACAACCACAGAAACACGGTAGCACTTTCGATAAATCTGTAGCAAATTGACTTGGGTAGAAGTGCTGAATAAATATAAAATAGCTTCTTCAAAGGGTTTAGTTTATAAGGCATTTTAATATGGTTGGTTCAAATCCTAAAGCATCTTTCTAGTTAATTTTATATCTATAAATATTTTACCCTCATGAATCTACGTGGTGCATTTACCTACCGGCCCGGTAGTTTGTTGTTGGCAACATGGCGTCCCAGTGCAGCCTCTCTACTTTATTTCCTGTCCAAAGTCAGCTGGATTTTGCTTTAGATGAAGCCACGACACCGCAGGAGAAGGAAAATTTGGTGCTTCAGTATCTGAAAAAACTAGACGAGAGGGAAGACTTGAAGATACCGGATTTCCCATCAGGTTAGACCATGTTTTAGCTCTTGCTCGCCCATCACTGTTTCTCTAAGACCAGCAGCTGAGCTACTTGAGTTTGCCAGCACTGCATGTAATGACTCACTCTCAGGGCAGGTTTTTGGCTGTTTTTTTTTTTTTTTTTTTTACTAAAAACCTACACTCAGTTTGCGTTTATGTATCTTAATAAATAAAAAAAACCCATCTCTGGCACTTAACGCAATATTTGTATGTTTCTCACAGTGTCACATCTTAACTTGAATTTGTCTATTGTCTACAAGTTAAGTATCTTTTCACTGTTGTCTTTATCTTTTCACCGGACAACATATCCGTGGAAACATAGTGTTTATCTCACAGCTAAGAATGGACATTAAAACATGATCGACTGATTCAAAACAAGTGATTCAGATTATTCCAGTGGTGTGAATCCTAACATTAAAAATGTAAAATGTATTTAGGACTCTAACATCTTAATGTCTATAACACTTCCTCCTTGTAACTCCCTGTGGGGTTTCATTTAAGTCAGTCTGTCAAAATGTCTAGTATGTCAAAATAGATTAGAGAAGATTTTCGTTCTTTTGCCCATGAATTAGAAATGACCCCTCAGATTTATCTTTAGTCTAAGGCACTGGGCAAGTTAAACGTAGCCTAATATCAACCACTGTCACCAATCTGTTAAATGAAAATTGTTAATAGATTGGCATACTTTTACTCATCAACGTATCTAATATACTTTTAGATGTGTGAGATTTTCAATGCAGGGCTTTTACTCATAATACAGTCTATTCAAAATGTGACGTGGTCACTTTTATCCAAGCAAACAATACCTCTTCCAGCAGGCTGAAACTAGTTTCAGACATGAGAGAAGAGTTGTTTTGTCCTCCAATGAGATTAACATCATCAATCAGCACTTTATAAATCTATGGAACATAAGAGAACAAAATTGTTTGTTGTCTTTATATTTTTCTTACTTGGGACCGTGTCGACATATGAAGTTTTAGAAAGATAATTTCTTCTTTTAAACGTGTACAGTTTTAATTTAAAATGGTGTTTTCTTTCCTAGATGATCCTGACAGATTGAATCTATATTATGTCCTCTGTTTAGGGATGCAGCATGTTGACAGTACCAGTAGATGGGGATCTGCAGTAGTACTTTAAACAGCCAAAAAGAGGCTAGCAGGACAATAATGAGGTCCTTAACCCCACCAGGAGCAGTTTAAAAAAATTTATAACAAAGACTGCTTTAAAATATATGGCTTTTTAATATTTAGAGTAATATAGGGCGTCATTGCCTCAGGCTGAGCTTGTCTGACAGCCAACTAGGAACAACAGCAAAGTGTTGTTTATCTTGATTGCACTTTGTAATGGGTTTTTGTTGGATTAGCTTTTTGTCACAAAACTATGTTCTGAACCCTTTGATTTTTTTAACTTATACAATATTTTACTTTTGCTCAGTGCATGATCTCTTAATCACACATTTTGTATGAAACTAACACCAGCCTAGTGTATGGAATATGAGAAAGTGGTTGTGAATAAAAGAATTGCACAGGTGCAATCATTTTTTGCAGGAGATAAAATCTCAAGACTTTCACTTTCGAGACATTTCTTCTTTCCCCTACTCAGTCTGCACTTGCATCTTTCTTAAAGATGGAAATACAATAGATAACTCTTTGGTAACTTTGGCTCAACCAGGTCAAATGCTACTGAGATTAAGAATCACTTTTCATAGGAGGCACAGCAAGGCTAGTCAGCATTTCAACTAACAGAAAGAGCATTAAACTGGCACTGATATTTAGATTGCAGGTGAACTTCGAGTGAAAAGAACTATCAGACATGAGATGTAATATATTTCTGGCATTTCATAGTTTCATAGCTTCACTTCTGAAGATGTGAGTACTTCCAAGTCGATGCTTTGATCCATCTGGTTGGCCAACTGTTAACCTCATGTGATATGAATGCTGTGTAATGTGTAGGACAGATATAACCCTTAGGTAATTTGTGACAGCTACTATCATCCTCCAAAGAGATTGATGGGCACCGTGAGGGCTTTGCCTACACTGTGACTAAACATTATGAATATTATGAGAGCATTATTTTCCGCTCTGTGATTTGCTGCAGGCTTGGAATGGTTGAACACGGAGGGCCCTCTGTCTTTGAACAAGGAGCTGGCTGGCAAAGTGGTGCTGCTGGACTTCTTTACTTACTGCTGCATCAATTGCATGCACATCCTTCCTGATCTGCACCAGCTCGAGAAGAAACACTCAGTCAAAGGTATGGACTTCAGATGTTTATCTTGTAAAGCAGCAACCAGTATGAGTTTCTTGGTCAAGTACCTTTAACCTCTAACTTTCACATCTTTAATTTTATTTCCTGTACAGTGTTTTTCCATGCTTGGTTTATTTATGAATATTTATTGTAATTTCAATAGATAGCTGCAAAATCAGCGTAAAATTAAACTGTCAAACTATGAATTTTAAGCTGCTTCATTGTGATTTTTAAACACACCCAACATGTCAGTAGATCCACTTTGATCTCTGAAAGGCTGGAGCAGATTGAGATGAAGTTATAACACATTTTGCATCTCGTAGCAAAGCTTACAGAAGCCATTTAATTATGACAAGGCATTATTGGTTCCTCTCCATTGCTTATTAACTATAGCTGTAGTTACTATGTCCTGCTAAATTATTAAATATGGAGAGAGAAAAGCAGTACTGGCATGCTAAAAATTATTATTATTATTTTTTTAATATTCATTAAAGACAGACTATGGATTTACTGGGAAAGACAGAAGTCAGACATGTCTTCCTGAGGGAACACATCCTTTAGTAACTTATTTTGCATCATGGTTTGTCATGGGAATGTGTAAGTTCACTGGGGCAGAAAAACTGCAGTACATTAATGTGTCCTCTTCTGTTCTATGAGTATGAAGGCTCTTATCTCAGCTGTGAAGAGACAGCGACTAAAAATATTTCCGAGCTGTAGTGTCAGTGAGTACGTTGGCCCATAATTGTACCCTGCTGCAGCTTGCTGTAAGGTTCTTTATATTGCCACTCCATGTAAAGCATAGTCACTTCCAACTGACTCTGGCATCCTGCTGGTCCTTCAGGGGATCATCTGAGGAAGCTCTGCAGCTTGAAATTCAGTTGCAAGCCAGGCAGGGCTCAGAACACACAAACTGCAGTGCCACCACGCACTATCATTCTTACCTTATCTTTGGCACCGCTATGGGTACATTCTGTTTGCTGCTCTGGTCAGTGAGGTGTGGGAGCCACCCTGTCCAGTCACTCCCACACTCCACCCTCCACCCACCCATCGTCACTACAATCTGTCCTGGTACTATACTGCTTGGCAGAGGCCATGGGTGACGAAATTCACTGCAGGCTCTGTTGGGTTTGAAGGTTTGGATTTGCATGCTTTTACTTCTGTTGAGGAAGTGTCCTGTGGGGTCCATTTATGGAGACTTAGGGTATCTGTTTACTTTATAGTCATCTGAAATGGTGTATGATGTTAGGTGCCAAAAAAGCATTATGAAAACTAAATTAAAGCAAAAGCGTCCCCTGTTTCCTGTGACCAACACCAACCTATATTAGCATTAGTTTATGCATTTTAAGTATAAAAATTTAATCCATTAAGTTGTGTAATGTACAAAATTTCTTTTTGATTTCAGGTCTTAACTGCATATGAATCCAATTATTTTTAATGGATGTAGTTAATCTACAAGTAGTGACTTTGTTATGTTTTAGGCAGGTGTTTTGTAAGGCCAACAGCTATAAGAATTTGAAATCAACATTTATATGTTATATAATCATACTCTGTAGAAATTTGTCTATCAGCAGTCAAGTATTTTTTAATTCAGTGAATGACATGAGTACAAAAGTGACTGTGTTTCAATAGAATCACACACTGTTTGGGGAAACGGGAGGGCAACGGATCATCATATCAGCTCAGATATCAGCTCTGCCAGGTCAGAAAGTTAGCACCACAAAAGGGTCTATTCAAAAAGAACATGAAAAACATGTATTACCACTGATTGAGCATATTCGGTTGCATAATACAAGTGAGACCCAATCTCTGTTAATATTTGTACAATGAGCATAGTGTTTGGTAACTTATAAGAGCACTGAGAAATCACAAAAATAATCATTTAAAGCTTCAAAGCACTACAGCACTTCCAGGAACCTCAGTGAGATCTTTGTGAGGTTATATTTGAGAGCCATTAATCTAACAAAGATGTGTTAGTCTTTCAGTTACAAATCAGGTCATCTTCTTTTCACCCAAGCAATTCAGACAGCTGCTGCATCTGTTTGTGTGTGTGTGGTGCTTGTGTCTTGTGTTAAATTGTCATTGATCAGGCTTATGCAACTTGTTGACAATGTGATTTGGGGAAAAACATATTTTGCAGAGGTATTCATGGGAGATGTTTGAAGTATTTCTGTGTCTTTCATTACTGTCATTGACATTGTGCATTTTTGCGAAGGCACGAGCTAAATATGTAAAATCATGACCTGGAAATACCAAAATAGCATTTTTGATTAGGAGTAGTGTTAAGTAAAGCCACTTCCTGTTTTGTTATGATTTACTCTTTTCTTGTCTCTCTATCACTTTAATCTCCCTCACAGATGGGTTGGTTGTCGTTGGTGTGCACTCTGCCAAATTCCCCAATGAAAAAGTAAGTGGTTTTTAGTGTTTTTCATTATTTTACCTTTAAGCAGGCTTCTCTGACTGTGCTTTCTTTACTGAATGTTCATCAGGGCGAACTCCCAGAAAATGTGTCACTCTTTTCCTTTAACAAAGAAATCAAAGAGCCAGATTATTAATGTGTAATATTACACATGTATGAGTATCTGACTCTGACTCGAGGAACTAATTCTATTTATTTAAATTTCAGATAATGACAATTTGAATATTTTATTCTGTTAACAGATTACACTAATTTCATCTTCATTTAATATTTTCAGAAATATTTTTAAGCAGTGTCAAAATTAAGATTTCCTCACATTTCATGGCCATGTTATGGATGTTACTCATTTATGAATGAATGCTTCATAAAGTCCCAGCCCTTGATTCATATTTGTGACTCGTGTGTAACTAACCCTTTAAAGGTCCTCGCCAACGTTCGCAGCGCTGTCCTCCGCTATGACATCTGCCACCCAGTGGTCAACGACAGCGAGGCGCGTCTCTGGCATGAACTGGAGGTGTCCTGCTGGCCCACGCTGGTCCTGGTTGGACCACATGGCAACCTGCTCTTCTCCCTGGTGGGCGAAGGCCACCGTGACAGGATGATGCTTTTTACTGACAGCGCCCTCCGTCACTACAGGGAGCAGGGCCTGCTGAAGCCTCACACAGTGGGGATCAAGCTGTACAGAGACTCCCTGCCACCCAGCATCCTGTCTTTTCCTGGGAAAGTGGCCATAGATGACAGTAAGAAGAGACTGGCCATAGCAGACACTGGCCATCACCGGATTCTGGTGGTGTCCTCTACCGGGCAGCTGACACATGTCATAGGAGGTAAGAAGTGGGATACAGGATAGAGATGTACAATCTATCAAGGTTGGCTTTTCATCCTCAAACCTCAGCTCTGTTATTTTTGCAAGAAAAGACTCATATCTCGGTTTTGTTTTCATTTAAATGAGTAATTAACAGGAATCTTTTCTGTTGTAAACAACAAAAAATGATGCAGTATTGACATTTTTAGATTATTCACACGCCTCAACAATCCTCAGAGGAGTCACATGGTTGTCTGTGTTGTCCCCAGACCAACAGAGAGGTTGGCAGCAGTGGGGACTAGTACATGGTGGGAACTTGGCACTGGCCTGTGTGGCAAAATTGAAGGGAAAAAAAAACCACAGGATTTATTTTATTTTTGTGGGTTGACCTCATCCTTATGCATACATGATATTTAACTGGATATAGAAATGAATTCTAAAGCATGAAGCTGAGATAAAGTTAGCATTTTTAAAAATTATTCAAGTCACTTGTTCTGCTCTGTCTATGCAGACAGACAATGAGCTTTGGTTATGTCCCCCAATTTACCAGTCAGTTCCTAATTCTGTTAGAGTATGAGCACATTAGATTAAATAAACCACAATCATAAATATAAATAATTAATCCACTCACAGAAATGAAAGACCACCAGTGGTCCAGTTGTAGATCAGTAAGTAAGCCTGGAGATATCCTTTAAGTTAAAATCATCCATCAAATCTTTATTTTTTTCCTCTAGTCAAAGTCTAAACCAGAAGATGAAACAATTCGTGTTAAATGAAAGAGAAGTAATTTTAAGTCGATTTTGTGAAAACTGCTGTTTCTTCATAAACTGTCAAGTTTTCAGCCAAAACTCACATGTGATAGATGAGGATAAACATTCACTGTTGCTTTGTCACTGGAGCTGAACAGTATCCATAATTTGAAGGCATGAAGTATCTTGGAAGAAGTGAGTTTGGCAGTGAACTTTGAGCCACTGACTTAGTTGTTGAAAAAGGGGAAATTCTTTAAAGAGTGAGGCGTTATCAAAGCGGCATCTTCGTTCAGATCTTGATATCATCACTTCTCTCACAGGGCCTGAAAGTGGTAGACATGATGGTGACCTGTCTGAAGCCTCCTTTAACTCCCCTCAGGGTGTGGCCATTAAAGGGGACACTGTGTACGTGGCTGACACAAAAAACCACCTGATCCGAAAGGTAACGTCCACCAGTGTTTCTCCAGAATATCTGTGCTGCTATTTCTCTCAGTCAACGACTTTGTATTTCAGATTGTCTGTCTGTTTGTGTGTCCGTGTGTCAGATTGACCTATTAGAGGGGAAAGTCAGCACTCTAGCTGGTGTAGGCGTTCAAGGCACAGACAAAGAGGGCGGGGCCATAGGACCTCAGCAGCCAATCAGCTCTCCTTGGGACGTGATGCTCGGCACTGCTGGTGAGTTTTTGTTTTGGAGACCCAAAACTTCATAATAAGAGCGACATTTTACAACAACTTGATAATAAGTAAGGCCTACCCTTACTCTCCCCCCTTTCTGCTCTGCGACATCCACCACACCCCTCATTAAGATTGCATGGCAGTTGTTGGATATTGCTGTTTAGCATATCAGAGGGCAGTCAGGTTGTGGTGACAGTGAAAACAGGAAGTGGCTACAGGTGATGAGCTGCAATAGAAAACAAACCATTTAAATGTGATTTACAGGGCAAACTGGAAGCAGGTGGTCATTAACCTCTAATTCCTTTATTTTTCAGACAGTATTTCTGAACCAGATTGTGAATAGAATATGTATTAGTGAACTAGGGATCCACAGAGGTGGATAAACAATTGAACGGACTAATTATCTTATAGGTTGGTATTTTTTAAAACAGTTTGATCTGATTTGCAGGTGATGCTCAATAAGCCCATTTAACAAATTCATCTTCTATTTCTACTTTTTGAAAAAGTATTTTATATTCTTTCAAAGTAATCTAAGAACTCCACTTCAAAATCAAAGCTCAGTCCCTCTTAATGCCCTACTTTTATTATTTTCCCTTCAGCATTCACAGTACTTTTATTATTGATCTTTTTTTTTTATATTTGCCACACAGTGTTGTTTTTTTTTATCTAAGTAATATAAGGAGGCTTATTGAACCTCTCAGACCTTTTATCTCTAAATGTTAGTGTGTGCCTTTTGGTGCCATCCGCTCTTGTTATCTGTGAATATTTCAGACTCTAGACTGCAAAATCAGTCAGCAAAGAACTGTTGTCACACACAGAGGTATCAGATCCCTCTGACAGACTCGTACTGTATTTTCACCTTTGAATCAGTGCTGCCTACCCGTGCTTAATTTGGCAAGCCTGTTTTGTTCTCAAGAAAGAGCTGGTATCCTTTATTAACGGCAGCCTTGAGGTTATTACTTAATGGTTTAGCCTTATTTATCAATTTGAATATTATTCCAAAGTGTGTACTAATTTCTTTGCACTCCCCTCAACTTCCTCCTTTAAATTTACCAAATGTGATGACTGACTTTATTATCAGTTAATTTAAAAAAATTGCTTTTTTTAAATGTTGCAACTGTATGTTTATAAAGTACGCACAATGATACAAAGCATGCATTTTAGTTTTTTATCTATTTTTATTGCTGCTTTCTTGCATCAGGTTAACAGTGTTTACTTTCAGCTGTCTAAGTGCCTTGTCAAACCTGAGATGTTGTATGAGCTGGCAGTTGTATTTGATGAAACCCTTCACTTTGTGTTGTACTATGTTTGTGACATTGTTTACCGGCTGACAGCAAACAGAAGATGAAGGCTGGAAAGTGTTGTTTATTCTTGCCTGTAGTGAGCACTGTACTCATCAGAGGTTCATGTTTACAGTTTATAGTCATTAAATGATGACTGGTCACAGTTAAGTAATTCTTTTGTCCAGTAGCATCATTATTTAGCAGCTGCATCATGCCTGGACGTGAGAGGTAATCAGTATTTGTACTTCCTGCACAGGCTGATGGATGACATAACCTGCTGCTTTGAAACATCACCACATGTCCTGAGGATGTGCGATCAGACCTTTAACGCCACTAACATCGTCCTTTGAGAGTTTAAACACTCACACGTTGCATAGTCATGGTTTAATCGCCATAGAAATGAATAATTTAATGGCCCAAACGGGGACTGTGCACCTTTTGAACTGTGAAGTACTACAGTGTCATCCATGCTGGCATCGGGTCAGGTGCTGCGCATGAAAATGTTCCTGACAGTCCAGCAGATTTGATCAAGAAGGGCTCAGCTCTCTGCTGCATTAAAAATACAACTGAGACGCTGCATGTCTGCGAGGGTGCTGCTGTGTCCATCTGAGGTGGCATATGGGCTTTGTCATGGTGTTGTCATTTAAACCTGTATAGCTGCATCTCTGAATCATGAATGACTCAATTTTTTTCTTCTTTCAGTCCTAATAAATTCCAATCTTTTTTTTTTTTACCTTTCTAAGTAAACATCCTGAACACCTGAAACATTTAATCTTTAGGACAAATAATAATAAATTATGGATGATTGAGTTTTCCTCTAAGGCAGCCAAAAGCAATGACACAAGTCTGCTGGTTCTAAAATCACTTTTTTTTGTGTGTGTGTTTATATTTGTGCATTTTATTTGCATGTGTAGGGGGTGTTGAAGATAACTTGCTGTGGATAGCCATGGCAGGGACTCACCAGATCTGGGCTTTTTTCCTAGAAGATGGGAAACTGCCCAAAGGGAGGTGAGAGACTGCACCATGACCAGAATGGCCACCTGGCATGAGTAACGCTTTAAAGCTGAGCCTAGAAAGAATTAAAAGTAATCTGCCCACGCTATCAGAAGAAATCAATGAAATTATATAATTAACCACAAACCAGCAAGGGAAATCCCTATCTTGAGAAATAATCCTAGTTGAGCATCATCAAACAAGCAATGTCTTTGATAAATTCACATTTCCCATTAATATATCACAGTGTTTTATCATTATCTTCTCTTTTACACCATAAACAGTGAGTCCAAGGCAGGGACGTGCATGCGATGGGCAGGCAGCGGCAACGAGGAGAACAGGAATAATGCGTACCCCCACAAAGCAGGCTTTGCTCAGCCTTCAGGCCTGGCTTTAGCCCCAGAGGAGCCCTGGAGATGCCTGTATGTGGCCGATAGTGAAAGCAGCACCATCCGCACGCTTGCCCTGAAGGATGGAGGCGTCAAGCTGCTGGTTGGAGGAGAGAGAGATCCACTGGTGGGTATACAGCACAAAGGCTAATGTATAAGGTCTAGGTGTATTGAATTATTACCGCTTATTTCAAAGTTCCTTTATGGTCAGGTCAGTTGAAGCAATTACTTTTGGATAACGTGACCACAGAGGGCAAATTAATCCCACGTGACTTTAAATTAATTTCTTTGACAATTTTGTTATCATTGATGTTATTATCGATATTAAGGACAACACAGTAAAAAACAGCTTTGACAGAAGGTTGAGAAATTAAAATTTTTTTGGGTAACTGCTTTAATAACAAAAATATTGAGGGGGTAGGAGGATTTCTTTCTTTATTTTCAATGCTTATTGCTGGTACAAAGCCTGAAAAACAATCATTTTTTGGTAGTACTTTCATGTCCTCACAGCATCCCTGCTGTGGTATTTTTGGAAAGTCCTCGGAGTTCTAAAGCTTGTAGTCACTCAAGAGAATACAGAGTAATTAACTGGAGAGTCATATACAGTTTTTTTCTACATGGCAGCATGCCAGAAAAAACCATTAATGTGTTGTGCGGACCAGTGCCTGTAGACATTTTAGCCATTTAAGTGAGACTATTAACATAAAAACGTAAACAATATTAAAGCTTTTAAAGTAAAGTATCTTATGTCTAAAGTCTTAACAGCAGTGGATTTCCATCGGCACGTTTTATCTGGCCGCTGCTTTATCCTTCCCATTCACATGGGACTATAGACAGTTACCTTAGCAGCAGAGCTAGCCTGCTTTTGACAGAAAGTCACAAAAGGACACATGGTTTTAGGGTGGTTTAGGAGCAGGACTGCCTCCTCCACGTGACCAGCAGACATGACAAACTATGTTTTTACACCTCAGTTATTCTTGGGGCTGAATAAACAAGATATTAAAGGTTTACAGGGTTAACTTTAGAGAGGCTGGTATTTGGATGATGTTGCCTTCAGACAACACCACACTAGCCGTTTCCCCCGTTTCCATTCTTATGCTAACTGGCTATACCTTCCTATTTATCCCACAGTCGTGAGTTTGGTTTTGATCTCATCTAACTTTTGACAAGAAAGCAAATGAGCCTGTTTCCCAAAATGTGAAGCACCAATAATTCCAGCAACCCTTTAGATTTTTTTTCTTTTTCCATCCCAAAAACTGTGTTAAACCCTTTTTAAATGCCTGTAATTGCCTCAAAGTTAAGGAACATGAAGTATCTTTGTACAAGCAAGCTGTACTTCCTCATTCATCAGCCTTAGTTTCAGTGCTCAAACTGGACTAAAGAGAGGTTTTCCATTATTGCTGTGTCATAGTCAGAATCAGAGGGCACAATTCTGCTGTGAAGGTGAACACCTCAGCACTTATAAACCTACTGAAGTTTTGGATAGTATTGCTGCTTTTTTTAGCCACCATTGTCAGGTGGATGCTGTAGCTGTGGAGAAGAAGCAGTTGGCCCTCAAGAATCATGAGATGTTTTATGTGTTATCACATTCTTCTTTAGTTTATTGGTCCAAAGTGACAGAGAGAGACATAAAATTAAAAATGTTTTTCCCAAGTTCACACCAAGTGGTTGTTGATTTGCCATAATTGTATTTGGCCTGTTTGTTTTAGGCCAACATGATCCCATTCAGTGGCATTCAAAACAATTTTCATATAATTTCTTACTGTCATATTCAGAGAAAAACACAAAGACTTTAATAAAAAAAAAAAAAATCCAAAGAACCATAAAGATGTTTTCCGTTGTAATATTGTAATGGCATTCTTCATTAATGTTATGGTACTTTTTATTCAGAACTTTTCAAAGACTTCTCGATGACTCACCCAACTATTCCTAGTTGGGTGAGTCATTCTAGTCCCAGTAGTTTCTGTAATTTAAACATATTGCCATCTTTTTGGTGTTTCTTATTAAGGTGCCCTACGCTTTCCTGTGTTGCTGCTCCTGTATGAATTATTCAGGAAACTCCAAGATAATGAGGCCAATGTTGCTTTATTTTCACGGTTAAAAAGACCTTCCTTTTCAAAAATGAACATGATTCAAATTTGGTTGGTGGTTCTAAGCAGTTCATAAATTTTGATTGGTTATTCTATACTTTGACCAGTGTTGAGCTTGAACTTGGGGGACATTAGTTGCAAGGATTTATTTATTTCATTTTGATATCATCATTTGATCACTTCTGAATTTTCATCTTCTTTGATCCAGAACCTCTTCGCTTTTGGGGATGTAGACGGGAAAGGGGTTGATGCCAAGCTGCAGCATCCTCTTGGTGTTGCCTGGGCTCCTGAACAAAGCCTGCTCTATGTGGCTGACTCCTACAACCACAAGGTAAGTGTTGCGCATCACAAGGCATGATTCAAAGTTCATGGTGTTCACATTTAGAGCTGGGCGGTATGACCAAAATTCTATATCACGGTATTTTTCAGAATTACTCCGGTTTCACTGTATTTGTTTTTTTCATGCGTGATTTAGTGTTGACCACATTTCCTTGTTCTTCTTTGCATTTATTGGCGGATTGCAATACCAGCTTATAGGTGCATACCACCACCTACCGTACCGGAATATGTAGAACGGGATCATGTTTACAATAACACACAAAAAATGTATAATAATATTATTATATTATATTATATTATTATTATATAAAAAAATTTAATAATATAATACGCCCAAATGTATGTTTTATCGCACCAGTGCTTTTTGGCACTAATGTGTCGCCATACCGCCTGTTCAGAGCTTCCTCTATCCATCATGTCCACCACGCTCAGCAACTCCACTATTATTTCCGATCTGTTCAATGCGTGTTTAGCGGCGCAGCAATGAAAAGGGTCCCTCGTGAAACAATTTACCAGCCCGCTGCGTACCGGACATTTTTAGGCTATTTAAACTGGTGTTGCCGGAATATGAAAAATTTATATCATAACAAATATAAAAACCAGTTTTCGGTACGAACTGGTATACCACCCAGCCCTACTCACATTTGATGCTCCTGTCGTCATTGTTGTTGTTTTTTTTTTTTTTTTTACTGTCTGTTTTCACTTTTGGTTTCATATTTTCTCTGTGCTTGTGTGAACCAGATCAAGGTGGTGGATCCAAAGACAAAGCAATGTAGCACATTAGCAGGGACAGGAGAGGCTGGAGATACACTCGGCCCCGAATTTAACAAATCCTGCTTCAAAGAACCCGGAGGAATCTGTGTCGGCGACAACGGGAAGCTTCTTTACGTGACAGATACCAACAACCACCAAGTGAAAGTGCTTGACCTCGACTCCAAGACTGTTTCACTGGTAAGACCTCTGTGTGTGCGTGTTTGAGAAAAGTTCACTTCCTCGTTGAAACTCTTCCTATACAACTTTATAGAAAAATAATAATTTTGAAATCAATCGCGCTGAGCTGCAGCATTTTGAACTGATGCAGTGGATGGATTTCTGACTGAGAATGCTATACTGGAACTTGCAGTAAACAGTGTGTGAGAAAATAAAAGCATGGGTGAGTTTCTCCAGATCTTCTTCAGACTGAAATAAAAGACTTCTGTAAGTTTTTCAGATTTAAAACATCACTGCACAACTTTTTTTTTTTGGTACTAGAAGAATAGGGAAAAAATGTGCCGCAGCAAATTTCAACAGCTTTCTTCTCTAATCCAAGAACCGAAATTTCTCCCCTCTCCAGTTCCCTATATCCATGGAGTGCACCGACTCAGTACCTTCAAAGCCTTCTGCTCCTGCCAAAGCCCCCACGATGCCCAAATCAGCCGTCAGGAAAGCAATGCCACCAGTAGCAGTGTCTGCGGGCCAAACTCTCATCCTGTCACTCACGCTGTCCCTTCCAGAAGGAAGCAAGCTCACTGAGGAGGCCCCAAGCTGCTGGGCCCTGTCTGCCGAGGGTGAGACAAAGTCCAGTCATTTTATCTCATGCTTGAAAATCTTTTATTCCATATTAAACTCGAGCCACATTTCACTTCATACCCACAAAAGGCATCTTGAGCATCAGCGTGTTACTGCAAAATTTTCCACAGTTTACAAACAAGGAATTTCAACTGAATTTTTGAATAACATGTCTTTGATTTCAGACAAAGTTAGACTTTGCAGAGCTACTTTTGCAGTTGAAAACCATCTGCTCCATGAGTTGATAGAAAACTAGCAGCCATCTCATTCAGAAACAAGAACCAGGTGAAAAGGTTTTCATGTTGTATTATTGCAGCTCAAATCTGTTTATAGAGAAGACATGGAAATAATTAGAAATGCAAAACTTAGAACTAGAATGTCTGTAAACTTCAGAAGCAAGTTAACCCACACAGTACATACACCAGTTTATCCTTCCCCTTGCCCTCTTGTGGATTTTAAGGCTCAAAAAAATGAATCACTTTGGCTCTGGCTCCATGCCCATCGTGTAGAGCGCCCAAAGCTAGAGAGAGCTGCTGTGGTTACTGAGTGTGATTGAATGGCCGCTGCTCGGAGGAGGGCTTTGCTAACACTGACAAATACTTGAAAAATACTTGCCAGAAAAGGTTTATTCAGGAGAAGTGGGGAGATTTATATAAGAGGACAATTGAGGAAGTAACAGACAAATCCCATTCCCATCCCACACTTCAGTACAGAAATCAGCTGCTCCTGTGGACATGCATTTGTATCTCCTGCTAAGCAAGGCAGGTTGAAACCTTGCTGCTCCTGTTTTAATTAGGTTAAAGAAGAAAAGTCTTCAATTGCTGCTTTGTTGAAATTATTGCTCCCTGTGAGGGAGTTCTCTGCATTTATCATGACCCTGTTCTGGATAAGAGCCTCTCAACCTGTCCCACTCTGCTTTATTTTTGACAGTGATCCATGATACTGTCAGAAAAATTAAAGTGAATGATGCTTAACCTTCTTGTTCATTCTTACTGTAGGAAAAGCAGATCCTCACTCTGCCGGCCCACACCTGAGATTTAAAGTTAGGGGGATGGAAAAACAGATCAGTCAGGGACTCTTTTAAAGCAACATTATATAGATTATACATGGCATGGATTATTTTAATATATGACTGCTACATACGTTAGGAAAGCTTTGTCCGATATTCTCATTTCGTAACCTAACCCCTAAGATCAGGTGTGAAATGATATCATGTTGGTGATGGTCGATGGTCTGTTCATTAGGTTTGGAACTAAAGTGTTTCCATTATTCAGAGCATATGCAGCATGCTGCCAGCGATATCAGCAGGCTATTTTTAGAACATTTTGATAAGAGGACATGCCTTGCTTCACGTAATTAGCTACCAGGCTATGTTACGTGATCCTCTGCCGTCCGATTATACCCAGTCTAGACTTATGCCGATCAAATCAGAGCACATAGAGGAATTTTAATGGATCAACTCAGAAGTGCATGCCAGATCTAAATTGTTTTTAGTGGCTTTTTAAAAATGGCTTCCCTGGGACTTCACGTTAGGCATCAGTTTCATTAATCACTGCTGGCATGGATTTGACAGTCTCTCTGGCCTAATAATATTTTCTCACAGTTGAAGCCGTAGCCGTTTCTTTTTGACTGTGATTTATCTTTCAGTACTCGCGGATATTTGTTTCTAAAAATATCTCCATTGTTTCAGCTCTCACTTCATCTGACTCAGAGGGGTTATGGGATTTTGGGGTAATATATTTGCAAACTCCATTTAGCAGCACGGTGTAGTACACAGGCTCAAGCGAGTCTGGTACACAAGGTGAAATGTGAGGCATGCAACAATAAATCCAGATGCCAGACGGATACTTTCATACATCTGCAATGGAATATGAGACTATGAATGAATTGGGTGTTGCTTTTTGTGAATCACTTCCTTGCAAAAACACAGTTGTCTGGGAGAGAGATCTATTTATGTTTTATTATCCAGAGTGCATCAGGAGATTAATATTTTTTTCCCCTTTCACAGCATCAGGGCAAAATTCTCCTCCCTGTTTTTCAGGTAACGAGTGGCTGCTAGGCAGTAAGGTGGTTACCGGTGATATCCTGGATCTGTCGAAGCCCATCTCCATCCTAACCAAACTTCCATCTGTTATGAAGGAAGGAGTCAGCAATCCCAGCCTCACCTTGGGGGTATGGGTGTACTACTGTATGGAAGCAGGTAAAGCCTGCATGATGAAAGCAGCCTCCTTCACGCTGCCTCTTCAGATAAGTGCCGAACCAGGAGAGAAGGAGATCCCTGTGGTGCTGACTCATGCTTTCTGAGACCTCCTGCTCGTTTTGGTCAAAAGGCCTAAAAATCCTCACTTTCTATGCCAAGGCAGCAACAGCTTAACTTGTGATCTCAAGAAGGAGCAAACACGGATTGTGTCTAATGGAGCAGCAACTTTTGAGAAAAATACATTTCACACAAACCTGATTTTCGTCAGAAGCTCTTTGTTTAAAACATGATGCATCAGTGCTGAATTGTTCTTTACTGTGCATGACAGGTATTGATAGGAATATAAGTAGATACATCCACAGGCTTCTTATAAAGGCAGTACAGCAAACAACTGCAGCCTTAAGATCTACATTGGTATATATACATGTGTGTACTTAGGTATATATATAAATATATACATAATATTGATAGAAAGAGCAAAAGAGAGTCTTTTTTCATCAGTGAAAATAATATAAGATGTCAAGTATTTAAAACAAAGCAAAAGCCGAAGTCTCCAGGTAACATCACGTTCTCATCTAAATCTGCAGATAGATGGAAATCTCACCCTAAAATTTGTGGAAATGTTCAGTTTGTGTTTGAAACCATTTAATTTTTTCGAGAATTATCTACATACTAGGAATGAAAAGAGACATTTTATTGGTGAGTGATTCAAAGAAAGAAAGAAAGTTTACTCATCCTTTGCTCACACAGACATTACTTGTGAATGCTAATGGCGGGTTACGGTCAGTTTCTCAAATACGGCGTTAAAATCCCAACAGCAAAACTTTTCTCTAATCTCAGTCCGAGTAAAAACATAGTAAGTGGAATAGCACTGAAAAGGAACTTTATGGGATATTGTCTATACAGAGACTGGCATTTTATAATCACTAATATATTTAAGATGTCCAGGACTAAAGTGTTAATTTACATCTTTACTTCATGAATTTTTCAATAATATATTTCACTGTATATTTGTGTGGCTTCTTTAGTTTACAGTCTACCAGCTTTGGTTGCCGTCAGGGGCTTCGATCAAACTTAAATAATGATTTGTCTAAATTTGACTAGTAGTTTAAGTTGTTTTCTTAAAGGTTGTGGTCCGGCATAAAGCTTTGGTCTGTGTGTGCTCTCTGTATAGCTGCTCAGACAAATTATGTTTATTCATGATACACAAAGATCCCTCTTTCCTTCAAATCGTAACATAATACTTTTGCGTTAAGCCCGATGTGATGAATAAAGTGCCTGTTGTTAATAAGCAACAAGTGACTACTGCTTGCTATCCACACTGTGGGATGTTGTATTAAGAATCCAAGTCTGATTAAAGTCCAACCATCAAGTATTTTTATACATCATCACTCCGCCACGAAGAAAACAGAATATGAAAGTCACGCTCCAAAGAAGAGACCCTGTAATAGAGCATGTATTTTATTGTGTGATGTGATATTATGGTGTGGAAGTTGTCCCTTATTATTTTTCATAGTCATGAGCTGTTGTCAGAAGTGAGTCGCAGAGTGTTTTGATTATCATCGCTGTCATCATGTCTAATAACAGAATTGTACTTCTCAGACTGTTTATATTTGGCTTGGATCGTTCGGCCCATGTGCCTTGAAAAAGCAGTGATACCGTACGGATGGCGTGGACTGATGACACTTTGACTGTATCAAAAGCAATAACAACATATTTGTGTTTTGTTCCCACATTTTGTTTTCCCAAATGAGCTGAAAATGTTTCCCAGTGTGCTCAGCTGCTCTGCTCCCTCTGGCAATTTTTAATGAACAGTAATGAGCTTCAATGGCTGCTGGTGGGCAATAAGTTCTCCGTTTCTGCATATTGTACTGCCTTTTTGGGCACATTGTGGCATGCTTTTGTCTTCAAAGGTGCCTTGTTAATACATTTACTTTTAAATGCTGCAATCTGGAATGCAGCAAAGCAAAAAAAAACAACAACTAATAAAACATTTTATATATTCTAGTTTGTATGTGTGCAATGAGAAGACGGTAAAGTTTCAAAAAATGGCAGTCTTTGCAAATCAAGTGACTTTACGTCATTAGTGGATTTTATTATTATTGATAAACTAAAAGAGTGTAGCTTTTCTGTGTGAGATATAAACCTTCACTAATGTGCTTACTTCTTCATAAATTGGTCACAGAGCCAGGTAATGGGTCAGCTGATGTCACATGACAGACTTCCTGTTGACAACGTGGAGTAAAGCCAAAAAAATCTCTTTTTAAATGTAAATGCGATTTGGACAGGCGGGATGTAAAGCGCAAAAAACAAAAACACACTGTCTTCCACACTAGGAGGTGTCTTGACTGATCAGCAAACACACCTGAGATACCAGAGAATAAGGCCAGTGCTGTCTACTACCCTGCTATCCTTTCTATTGAAGACATCAATGTCATTCAAGAACACAAATACATAGTTATACAAGTACAATATTATTTAAAGTAATATACATATGTTTTTTTCCAAAGCGTTTGGACACTGGTTTTAAGATTATTAGTATTTAAAGGAACAGTACAAAGGATGTGTGATTGCTTTAAGATAAAAGATACAACACCCATGTTTGTTATAAGTCTGTCACCCAGTTCCAAGAGTACAAGGATGAAAAGTTTGAAATTAAAACTAGCATTTTTCATGTATACGTACCCAAAGATGTTGCAGGAGGGGTCAAAAAGGGGCCTGAAATATAGTTTTATCGTGCGCATACAGCAGTTGATTTATCTGATGCAAACGACATGAAAAAACACAGAAGCCAAACCATCGAATATCGTAATGCCAAAGATTTATCTCCCGCATCAGGGCAGGCATAAATTACAGAACAATATATCTGAAAGGCATCATAAAGGGTTTTAGATTGTTATCATGGGGATAAATAATGAATTCATCTTTAAACATGTGAAAAATGTTTACCATTAAGGTCACATAAGATTCTTCAGATAGAAAAAGAGTTACTACTGCCTCCACCACCTCTCTCCCTCCACTATCCCTCGCCCGACTGTTCCCCTCAACTGTTTCCTTCGCCGTCGTTCTGCCAGCATCATTAACTCTATGTGATTCAGGCTGTTGTGCGACTAAACATACACACACGAACACCCAATGAAATCATCAGCAAACCTCACCTGGGGGTGTACCAACACATTTAAAAGCATATCGCACTGAAGTTCTTCTCAATCAAATGTAAGATTGTCATCATGTGCCTTCCAAGTAAAGCCATATGTGGCGATATTATACATTCAAATAAATACTAATTTACAAGCAGGCTTGAGAATTTAGAATCTGAATGATCAGATAGGAGCTGATGAATGCACACAGCTCCTTTCAGCAGCACAAAAAAAGGCTTTTAAAAGCTTTCTCAAGGGCTTGAAAGCCCTGATCCTCTTATGATACTCATATGATGCATGAAGCCAACAATGGCGAATTGTTATTGACCTCTGTAAATTAATTTATTATTTAAGATGACTGGTTTGATTGTGACTGGAGTTATGAAATCAAGCTGAAAGGTTTTTTGGGTAAAAGTTAAACACCGTTAAGAGGGTTTGGTGATGGAGAAAATCACCGTTTTTTGTTTGCTTTCAATTGCAAAAAGATTTATTCCCTCCTTATTCTGGCTGGCTCCATTAAGATCATATCTGCAGAAGAGATAAAAATATGATTCCCATGTTTCCAATCTGCCGCAGCAAAAGGAGGAATGCCAACTCAAAAAGAGCTCCCATTCATGTTAACCTTCATCTTCTCCTCTGTGGGGAAGTTCAAGAAATAGAAAGACCTCTTTAGAGTCAGTCGTGATCTTTGGCTTCATTTTAGTGTTGACACTCAAAAGGTCAAGATCCTCAGTCAAGTTAGAACTGCTGTACCCAGAAAACCTGTGTGGAGATATGTAGGAGGTAGCTGCTGCTCAGTGGTCAAGAGTCACTTACTGAGCTGACTCTTTGTGAGGGAGTAACTGCACCAAAAATATGGAAAGTTGAATTACAGCAGAGGTGTAATTGAACTATAAATGTAGCCTCTGAGAGGTCAAAGTCCAGAAAGCTTTTTGAAGCATTTGAGAACAATGTTTCTGAGATACCTCTTTAAAAATGGGATTTGGTCAAAATCCTAAAGGGTCAGTTCACCCAAATTGCAGCATGTCTATATTTTGGGGACATCGGCAGCTGAGTGAGGGTGAAGTTAACTGGGGATTCTCAAAGCTGTAAGACAGACACTGCAATTATTCCACAGCATCAGCAGCACATCTGTTGCTATCTGAAAACCTGGGCACAATAACACCAAAGCTGGGAGTCAGGTAGCACAACAGACAACCGTAATAATGATTTTAGGAATACTGAGACTGTCCCACAGCAAAGGTGGATCTTCTGCATACTTTAAATGATTTAATAGTAACTTTGCATTGATGGTTTATTTCCCTCTTGCCGCTGGTGAGAATTTGAAGTGCTTTTCCTGGCTCCCTGAAGTATAACTAATGGTTTTATACATGGTTAGTGGATCATCCACTAATGCTTTGTGAACCAGTGGTACTGCCACTGTTTCTGTTTGCTTTAAATGTCGTTTAAAATGTCCCCAGTTAACCTGAGTTCGGCGTTAATTCCATATATTTTTACTTCCTTTTCTGGAAATATGGAAAAGGTGTTTTATTCAAGTGGTTTCCCAACACTTACTATCACTTTTTCTCGGAGGAAATTGTAAGCTAAAGTGTAATGAAGTGTAGTTGTGTTTAAAGTCACACATAAGTGGGAAAATCTGGGGTCAACTGCAAACACTCAAGTGCCATCGGCCGAGGCACAGAACATACAGCTGCTGAAGTGAAGCAGGACGCGAGTGTTGTTACAAGAGGTATTTCCTATGTGTGTAATTTAAACTCTGTCAATACAGACTGAAGCTGACCTTCTGTGGCAAGTCGTTGAAGATCTAAACAGTTAGTGAAGAGGCATTTGGGGTTATTTCAGCCCCCTCCTCTCTATTTGGGTGTAAAAAAAAAAAGGGCCCTTTGCCCTTTGCCCAATCTGCAGATGTCTGTAGGCGCCTGAGGTAGAGACCAATGTCACGGCATTGACTCCTTGAGATGAGCTCTGTTTTCTTTGGGTCAGGTCATGTCACCGTCAGAAACGTCGGGTCATCGGGGTCACAAGCAAAGCGCTCCTGAACCCGAATGAGCGCTCAAAAAAACTACCAGCACGGCTTCACAAAGCCGGAGCAAATACTTTTCACTGAACTGGTCATGGACATGTCTCTTACCGTCATTGTGTTTCACAGTCCTGCCTTTCACTGTAAACTCCCCAACAGGAAATGTTTAAATGTAGATGATATGTCGGTGCCATGCCGCTGCTGCAGAAAACCTTCCTTTCCACTTTTGCTTCAGTGTATGTTATTTGTTAGTGATGTGGCTCTTCCTCTCTTGTGTAACGCTGCTTTTGTTTGAGCTTGACTGTGTACCAGATCAGTCTGTCAGCCAGTTCCCGCCTGATGTTTCTCTGCCTGACTGTCTGCTCTCCTCAGTTTGTTGACTTTCTGCTTTTGGCCCATTCAAAGCTCAGATGCCTTGACTCCTGTCTTGCAGGTCATCGTTTTTAACACAATGAGCTGACCTGTCTGATCGTTGTCTGCCTAATTTTAAACACCACTGAAGATTGGTGAAGTTTCATTGAGTCCAGCTGCTGCTGAAGAAAAGATCTGTCGTCGGCCCGACCCCATGATGGCAGTGGAATGTATTCTTAGTGATAAAATATAAAATGGACTGGTAGAAACACAAATATTGTTTGTGATGGCAAGTGATGAAAACAGGGAACTCCCTGTAGTTCACAATGCCATGGTGGATTCTGGAGGTCCATATTTGGCTCCTTATGTTCTCAGATTTTCTTCACAGATAACAAAATCACACACAGTTTGGCAGCCCAGACTTTCCACCTCAGTCCAACTGCTGTGTGTTCATTCATTCATGCGGATTACAGATTTAATATTAACGCACTGTGACTGGGTGTGTCCTCTTGTGGAGTTCCAGCTGTTGTTTGTGTCCCCATCTCCACAATGAGGACAATCTGTCCGCTGAGCCCTCTGATTGGCCCGGTGTGACGGTGATGTCACGGCCTGGTGAGAGAGAAAGAGAGAGAGAGACAGAGAGGGAGAGGAGCTCCCAGATGGAGAGAGCACTGGACTCGGACCGAGCTTGTGGGCTCGTGAGACCGTCGACCCACCCGGAAGCTGCTTCCGCGCCGCGTTGATGAACCCGACCTGGTCCCGCACACAGCGCAGCGGCCCGTCATGGGGGACGGCGGAGGCGCGTCCCAGCTGGTGAACTTCCAGAACGGCTCCGGGAGCGATGCGCCGGACGCGCCGGGCTCCAGCGCGCCCGCGTCCGAGCAGTGGATGGCCGGGATGAGCCTGGTGATGGGCTCCATCGTCCTGGCCATCGTGTTCGGCAACATCCTGGTGATCGCGGCCATAGCCAGGACGCAGCGGCTGCAGACGCTCACCAACGTGTTCATCGTGTCGCTGGCCAGCGCGGACCTCATCATGGGGCTGCTGGTGGTGCCCTTCGGGGCCGCGCTGGAGGTGCGCGGCTCCTGGCTGTATGGCTCCTTTTTCTGCGAGTTCTGGATCTCCGTGGACGTCCTGTGCGTCACGGCCAGCATCGAGACCCTGTGCGTAATCGCCATAGACAGGTACGTGGCCATCATCTCGCCGTTCCGCTACCAAAGCCTGCTGACCAAAGCCCGGGCCAAGGCGGTGGTCTGCATAGTCTGGGCCATCTCCGGACTGGTGTCCTTCCTGCCCATCCTGATGCACTGGTCCCGGGACAGCGTGGACACGGCCTGCTACGAGGACCCGGAATGCTGCGACTTTGTCACCAACAGGGCGTACGCCATCTCCTCATCCGTCATTTCTTTTTACATTCCTCTGCTGGTCATGATCTTTGTTTACGCCCGCGTTTACAGGGAAGCGAAAAAACAGCTGAGGAAAATCGACAAGTGCGAGGGCAGGTTTCACAACACCCTGACCGGCCTGACCTCCAAGTGCAAGAAGAGGCCGTCCAAGATCCTGGCGCTCAGGGAGCAGAAGGCGCTAAAGACGCTGGGCATCATCATGGGGACGTTCACCCTGTGCTGGCTGCCCTTCTTCATAGTCAACGTAGTGCGCGTCTTCTGCGCGGAGTTGGTGGACAAGAACCTGTTCGTGTTCCTGAACTGGCTGGGGTACGTGAACTCGGCGTTCAACCCCATCATTTACTGCAGGAGTCCGGACTTCAGGAAGGCTTTCAAGAGGCTGCTGTGCTGCCCGAGGCAAGCCGACCGCAGGCTGCACATCAGCTCCTGCGACCTGACTCGTTGCTCCGGCGGCTTCGTGTCCCCTCTGGAGCCCGGCGCGCTGGGGATGTGGACGGACTGCAACGGCTTGGACAACAGCGACAGCAGCCTGGTGGGGACCTCCAAGCTGTGTCACTCTGAATCGCAGCTATGAGGGAAAGAAACAACTGTATGCAGAGGTGGATTATCCGCAGCAGCCCGGAGAAGGATCAACTACAGCGCTGACTCCTTTCAGCTTGCGCGTCTTTTTGGGGAGAAGTTATGCGCAAAAGTTGAACCTTAAAGTGCCCAGTTGGTTCCTTTTTTTGTATCAGAGAAAGAAAACATCAAGTCACCAGAAACATATCTGGAAGCCATATCCCCTCCTTTTTTAAAGTAACATCAGGACCAATTGTTCCAAAGTGTCCCAATTAGTCAGTTTTACCAAATAACAATAAGCCTAAAAATGAATTATTGTGCTTTTCTGCACTTTGCCATTAAACAGGTGTCAGGAGGCGACGCTGCTGCCAAAGAGCGCACCGACGCTCCATCTGTTTTTATTTTTATTTCTAATGGATGAGCAGCTTGGTTATAGCCTATATTCCGGAGGACGGTGCATTTACGGGGAAGTGGGTATTTTATACATTGAGTCCCCATTTACTGTTGAATCCCCCGCTCGGATGCAGTGTTATACAAATTGTATGTTTGAAAGCATCGGGCAGGAGCCGCTGTACTGTTGTCATGTAGTGCTTACAATGTGTTTTACCTCACAGCCATAGGCAAGTGCAATTCGTACTCCAGTTATTTGTTTATATTAAACATTGATGTAAAATAGGCGTGTAATTTATTTCCGAGCTCTCTTTTACAACTACGCAAGTCACCGTGGGGCTGACTCCCAGCAGCCTTTGTACATATTACAGTATGTGGTGTTTAGTACTGAAGTGAGGAATTTGAGCCTCATCCTTTGTCTTTTCTCATTTAAGCTTTACATGCTGTTGTGAGGTGGCATCGACTCCTGTGAAATAAAAGGATTTATCATTGTTAATTACTGTATGAGCCTTTTTTGGGGGGGGTGGGGGGTCTGTTGGTCATTTTATTATAGAAAAAAACATTTCAATGATTTCTTACCACAGCTTTATTCATAAGAGCTCTCAGCTGGTATATGATGCAGATGTAAACTGCTCTGGCAGGATTTGTGCAAACACGATGGGATGCTAAATGGACTTGCAGATCACAAATGGAATCTGACTGGCCTTGGTCAACAGATGAGGCGTCTTTTTTTTTTTTTTTTTTTCTTTTAAACAGTGCTGCCAGACCAAACTGCCCTGCGGTTGGGTTGATATCATTTCTAAAAAAAAAAAAAAAAAAACTAAACAATTTCTCTTCATTCAAAGGTTGAAGCGTTGTAAGTCCTTTCGTTCATATTAAATTGCACTACTTGATGAATGCATTTGTTGTAATTCAATATTTTAAATACATTTTGCCCCAGTTTAAATGTTGCTAGACAGTTTTTTTAAGTTGTATATAGCAAAAAAAAAAAAAAAAAAAAGAACACACAAATAATATATCATTATTTTTTACAAGTCAGGATATTATTTTTAAACTAAAGGGAAACTCTAGTTAAGTGTTTTGCTGAGTAAGACAGAACTGAGAGCTCAAAATCAAAACAGCAGATATCAAATTCCGAGACTACTAAATAAAACACGTCCCATAATGCAACTGTGCTTAAATGTCAAGTCCAACCCGAGTGATGTCAGTGTCATCAGAGTTGTTTTAGGTTTGAGATTATTGTTTAACAGACAACATTCCTCAGGATGAATCAAACTGGGGGGTGTCCCTTTAAGTTAAATAGCACTTTAGGAACATTTATCAAAAGTCTTCACATTCAAAGCAAATACAGTTCAGCCATCTTTTATTATTATATTTGCCTCTGCTTCATCAATTCTATTAAAATGGTCAGTAATCCAAATAACTGCATTTCTTTTTCAACTCTCAGCAGAACATAAGATCATTTGGGACATTAGATACCTCCTCGCTTTGAAGTCATATGGAAAATATTTTAGTAAACATCATGACAGCTGGTGTTATGAAGTGGCTCACTTTACAGGAAAGATTCACTCCTCTTTCGGGGGAATATTAATTAGCCCTTGAGCTGAATGTCTTTAAAATGTATTAGCATGATGTGTCATGCTAATGATACTCTCCCAGAGGGGCTGGGCCGTACATTTCAATTAGACCGGAAAAACTGATTGGAACTGAGCTCAGCTGTTTTGTTTAATGAACATTGTTTAGATCTGATTGGCATGATTAATGTGTGTAAATGAGACCCAGCTTTATGAGGAAAAAACAACAATAATAATAATAATAATAACAGCAGCACAGCCAGTATCACTGATGGCCTTCTGGCAAAGACCCACTTCATTATTAAGCATTTTTTGGTCGGCAGGAAGTTTGTGTTCGGGCAGATTAGCAGTGGGTTCACAGATGGAGACCCTAATCAGCGGCTTCAAGAAAAATGGTTTCAAATTGCTTTTGTATCAGTAGACTGTTAACTGCTCCAAGTCAAAGCAGATGAATCGATATGGACTTGACCTCTGCGGTAACAGAGGTTAGGTAATGTGACCAGTCAGTGATTCAAACCTGTTGCATCCCCGTTAAAGTTTCATTAAGGAATTTGACAATCCGCTTTAGAAAACATTCCTCTGATATTCCTCATGTTAAATGCTGAATGAAGTTCCTATTGAATTTGATGCTAACTTGGAATGTATGGATTTTTACAAGACCAGATGCAACCAAGGTGCAACCATTTTGCCTGAGACTGTGAAATCAGGTGATTAAATCAGCTTCCACATCTGCCAGCAGCTCCTTGGCTAACCAGAGTGCGACGACTGGAAACAGAGGGATGTCGGGTGGCCCAGCTGAGTCTAAAGGTAAAAACTCCTCCGCACTACCTCCATACCTGTCCTGTTCAAAAATAAGTGTAAAAGCATCCAGTCTTTTGGAGGTTATGCATGGAATTATCCAATATTGGAAGTCACCAGTCAACGACTCCATGAGAAGTATTTGTAATAGTTTGGATTTGTTAACTTTTGAATTCCTTTAACTTTTCAATGTAGTTGTGATATCAATACTTTAGGCAAAAAAGTGAAGAGATATTTAAGAAACTTTAAGCGTATTATAGCCTATTGGACCTTGTTCAAACTAATGAATATAGGGGTGTTATGTAAGTATAATTTAATCAGCTGCTGCCCAATAAAAATTCACATCACCCAGATGCTAATGTAACACTAATCTAATTTGAGTATGGCATCACAGCAGGATGAAATCATTTTCCATGACCTCCAGTGAAACTTAAGCATCAGGACTTCTTGCAAGATTGTCTCAGGCTAAAGGTGTTAGATTTCATTCAGTTATTAAATGGAGTCCATCCCCTCCCATCCAGATCATGCATGCTGTCCCTGCCAACCACCTCCTACAGCCATCTGCACATGATTAAGGGCCAACACAAACATCACTATCATTGCCATCATCATCGTCAGAGATAATTAGAAACATTCAAAACACGGGATGTCTCACTTAACAATCCTCCTCTTTTCCCAAATGCTACTGTGAAACTAACATGTTTTTCAGTGGAGGAGAGCTGAGCAACAAGTCGTCCAAATGGTGATTCAGAAATAAAGAATACTGTAATTCAAAGACAGTCGAAGGCGATATGATTTTGTCAATCAAGCTGGAGAGATCCAAAAGATGCATGTTTGGGAAATACAATACTGTAAAACGCTGCAGCCATTTTGTGAAGGGGTGGTTACAATCTGTGAGGTAGAAAAACAAAGCAGTCATCTCCAAAGGCAAGAAATGTCAGCACCTGGAGGTGATTATTGCTGATTGCTGATGATTGCAACCTTATCAAAGCACAGCGGATGTGCCAAAATGATCCCGTCGGAGCAGAGGAGTGTACCTTTTGCAACCCCTGTCCACCGGTTGGACGCATAAAATCTAATTAGAACATACCAGCAGATTGAAAATGGACTCCCTGAGCCCCCGAAGCCCATCCATCCAAAACCAAGTGAAGGTAAACAAAACTAAACTGTAAATGAACAAGTAGAAATTGGTAGAGTTGATGAGCAGAACTGAAGTTGTATTAGCAGAGACTTCTCATGCTTTTTCATACAACTCAGTCTCCCTATAAATGAATTCTGGTCATGTGCGATATAAACCCCTTTGTGACCCCCCCCATTCTAAATCACATTGTGAGTGTTGAGGTGTGATGCCAAAAGCAGGTGCTACACTTCATGTGTCCATCTGTTTGGATTGCCGTGTGAACTTGGCACCGAGGCGACGTCCATCTGTGTTGGGCTTTGTTTGGCTCTACGTAAACACTGTGTGAGCATGATCGGTCGCATTTAGGGTTTGTGTTCGACTTCTGTAATATAAACTGATGTCACATATAAAACTGAGCGTAGCACAGACGTGAGGATCTGGAAAAACATGAATAATGGATTACATTTTCCCTTCGACATGCACAAAGTGTTTTAGTTTCAGGCTTGCACAGTGACCAGATTGCCAGCTTCTGATAACTGAGTTACCAAAGAGGCTGGTTTCAGATCCCAGCAGGTCCAGAGAAGCACTAGCGTTAATTTGAAGACTTTGGCAGAAATGAAGCTGGAACAGTAACAATCTCCAATCAGCCATTAGAGCGCTGTGATTCAACACGTGATGGTGCGAGGTGCTTATGGATGAACCGCTTCGGAGAGAGGTTGATTAGCACCTGTATCAAACTGCAGAAATGGACAAACTGGGATGGACACTTTGTCCACGGACTGAACGTTGGCGTTGTCAAAGCCTAATCCAAATCTTTAATCCCAATATTTTGATGATTTGGTGTTTGATGCTTTGCGATTTGCTGTCAGATATTTCGATATTTGGTACTTAGAGTCAGATTAGAATATATGATTCACACATCTGTCCATTCAATGTGGCGGGGCGGCCATTAGCTTAGCACAAAGACTGGAAACAAAGGAATGGAGCTTGTATGTTTGTACCGGAATAGTTGTTTCCCTCTGTTTCTTTATACTACACTAATGGGCCAACAGATTCCTCAGACTGATAGGAGAGTGTTATCAATCTTCTCATCTAACTCAAGGCAAGTAAACAAAAAACTGTCTTTTAATTGTTCCCTTAAGTCACCGACAGAAGATCAGCTATGGCAGATGATCAGAGTTTTAAGAAGCGACTGCACTGATGTCAGGTCCACTTGTAACCGCTGAGTCAGCCAGCACAGTCAGATAGCATCACCTGCCGTTTTTGAGTTATTTTCTTTTCATTCAGGTTGCAGAGGTCTGACCATCATCATCGCACATGCAAGCATTTTCAGATACAGATGTTTGCTGTTAAGTCTTTTTGCAACCCCTGATCCTTTGTGAGCTTCCTTTTTCTAAATATTCCTACATGTAGCTGGATGAACAGTCTTTCACTTATAACACTGCGGATCTAGTGGTGGCCTTACATATCCCCGGTAAGTGGCTCCACAAAGCTCTCTGAGAGTCCAGCCTGTGTCTAAAACTGGGGAACGTGCCCTTTTGCAAGTTGACCAACTGACTTGAGTGTTTTTTTTTTTCCTTCACAGTCAGGGGCCACTGCGTCACACCAGTAAAACCTCACAGTGGTGCATCAGACTCCTGAGCCTTCCTCAGATGTTCAAACGCTCATTTGAACCTCAGGTTCCTGCACCTTAAGCAAAAAGGCCAAGCCAAAGTGGTGACAGGAATTATCAGCAGAACACACTTTGAATATGAAACCTATTAGAGCCGAGTCTTCATAATGAGCCATGTAATTGATGGATTTTTATATATCACATCATTTCAGTGGCATTTAATTCTTTTCACTGGTGTATCTAAATTAGTTCAGTCCAGAGTTTCACAAACTGGGGAATCCTTCAAAAGACCGCAAGTTAAATCTGTTGGGACTCTCTTAACAATCAAACAATCTTATTGAGCCTGTTTAGGACTCGAATATATAATTGAATGAAACCATCAGAGACGTTACATGCATGCAAACAGCTCAGTGACCAAATGCTCAAACTAGAAAATACAGCTGTACTACTGGACAGTGATGGAGCTGTTCATTGTATCCAAAGCCATCTCCATCATGTTAGCTGCCTTCTTGACCCTTTGCACCTAATCACGCTGACCTCCAGGTTTTGGCCTGTTCTCTGGTCTTCCTCCAGCACTAAGACACAGAAGACAGTTTGGAGACATGTGGCTGTGAGGGCACATTATGCAAGTGAAGGGGAGTTCTGGTTCAAGTGATGAAACAGAAATTTCATTCACAAGTCCATTCATAAAAAACAGAGTAGTAGCTCTGCACTTTGTTTTTATTAATCCCAAAACCTGAATGAGGGCAACAAATATACTGCATCTGTTTCTATCTTTGATCCTGAACAGATGGAGAGGAGACTGCCACACAATTTAAGCATTACTGAGTGATTTCTCTTTTTTTAATGGGACAGACCAGCAAATTAAAAGGTCTATTTTTGTACACAGGATTACATAATGCTTAAACTGAAAGTCAATGAGTGGAATGTAATTATATTCGTTGTGGAGAAACATTAATATGCAAATGTTTTTTATCTTAACGTTGCAGCTGTAGCTTTACCTCTGCTGGCAGGAAATATAGAAAACAAATAAACAGAAAAACAAACCAAAAAAAAAAAAAGGCACGAAGATAGGACAGGCTTGTTAATGCTACATCTTAAAAGCCACTGTCACGCTTGCTGCTATGTGTATGACCCACATTCATCACTTTATGAATTCAAGGGGTGGTCATCTAAGCTGATAGCAGAATCCCTTATCAGAGAGCTAAAAATAGCCTGTCGGTAACTGCCGGCCTGAATTGGATATTTGAACCTGCTGTGTGCTGCCCTGCCTGCAAGGAAAATAGGAAATTTCACCCATACGTGACAAGAAAGACCAAGTGAGGAAATGCATTATAATCATGCTAAATGATGTCGTATTTTTGGTAACAGGTGCTGCCAGCTGCTCCGTAGTAACTGAGGATATTGCTCAAAGAAACTGGATTAATTTCTCTGATTCCTAAAACCTAAACTGAAACGACTCGTCAATTTGATTTATTGACAGCATATATTTTGATAATTGATGATCCATCCAAGAAAATACATTTTAATAGCCAGGTGTGGCTTTCCATTTTGACAATATGTTAAAATTCATTGTCTATTTTTGACTGTTGACTAATCCAACAAGCAGATCTTAAAACCTCTCCTTGGATTTTAGAAAACTGTAATAGGAATTTTTATTCTTTTCTACCCGATTAATTCAAAAATGTATAAGAACTCATTCCAGCCCTAACCTCATATATCTATATTTTATGTATCCCCAGTGTCAATAAACTAGGTTGCTTACACAAGAATGACAGCCTCTCTGACGCTGAAATATCATGTTGTGAAGGAAAATTCCCCCCTAAATTATCTTCCTTTGGATTTTGGGAGTATTCCCATCACGTCGTCTTTCAAATCTTCTTAAAGGATGCCTGGATTGAATGACGATGGTGCAGTGATTTGCTTGACCTCCTGCACTGCTGACACAGCTGCTTTTCTCAGCAGAAGAGTCGCTGTGTTAGAGGTCATCTCTGTGTGAAATTGCCTTTTTACCTGAAACACACTAAATTCCGATGTATCGGAAAAAGCAGAAAGGAGGAAAACAGATGTTAAGTGTCAGCCTTAATCTCAGTGCAGTAAAAAAAATTTAAATAAAATAAATAAATTACAAAATGACATTCAAGAGAAAGTTAAGACTCATCTCCTTTTATTCCATGGGAACACCATATATACAAACATGACCCAGAATCAACTTTTTTTAAAAACATTTCATCATAATTTTACAGAATGACATATCTACAAATGGATATTCTCATCACAGTTTGAATATTCCACAAAACAGAGCCACAGGGAATAATTGGACAGCAGGAAGAAAGCAGAAAACTGACAAACTTGGCATTTCATGTCACCTTTCCACACTTGCACATATTGAACACAACTTCTTCATATCCATACAGTGAAACACGAGGTTCTGTTTGTTCATCCACACAATGCTGCAGCATAACTTCATTTCAAGGCTCTGGCAACGAGTCAAATCTGGGATCAGCATAAATCTGACAGGTGACCAAATCAGAGGAGGCGTATTAGCATGCCTTAGAGAATTAGGAGGAATTCGTTATGAAATCCCAGGCCACATCTTAGAATTGAGCGCGTTTTCCTTCTGCACCAAAGACACACTTCAAAACAACACAGACAAAAAAAAAAAAAAAAAAAAAAAGATTTTCACCTACTCAGCAGCATGCAGCTCAAACATGATCAAACGGTTTGATAGACATAGAAACATAAATGTTGCAAAACTGTTACCTTTCTGAACTAGTGTTTTGAAGAGGTTAATAAGTTTGAATATCAAGGTGTGAGCTCGAGGTTTGCCATCTGTACAATTGGATTTTGAAATGAGTTTGGATTTAATAAAAATTCATCAAACACTGCAGCACCAGGCAGGCTTAAAGGGCTCAGTAACCTTGATCCTGGAAACTCTGTACATTTAGTGAGGCGAGTCCAATGTACCCTCAGGGTGTACAGGAGGACGTTGGACCTGTCAGCCTTCATGTCTGCCAAGGGCCTGTTTGAGGAGATAGGGGCACTGTTTGTGACAGCTATGCTATAAGATAATGGAAACTTTACTATCAGGTGATCTATGGCCTTTATTCTGTGTGTTTGTATGATAGACTGAATGACAGACAGAAGGATTACTGTGGATGGCTGAGCGGTACTGAGCTGCAGGAGTGTGTTCGTGTGGCTGACGGACACCCGCTCTTAATACAAACGGCATTTACCCTCTGCAAGGTACAAACCTCATGGACAATCTGGTAAAAGCCTAGAAGCCCTGATAGCTAAAGCATGTACACAAGGTGTAAACACAAAAGCTGGAGAGGTTTAAAAGGCACACATACGGCTCTGACTCACACACAGTTTGTACATTTAAATATTCATGTTACACATACACGGGCATAAACACATACAGTATACTGGAGCAGAAACACATTCAAAACAAACAAACAAACCAAACAATCAAAAAGGAACAGCATTGCACTTCGTCCCTGGTTATATTACTGTAATTTCCATAATCTTTCCTGAGCTACAGCTACAGATCTTTGCTCGCTGTTTTTTCTACATTTGATGTACTTCAACAGACTCAGCAACACTACAAAGAAAAACAAACAGGAGCACCTTAACATTTTAATCTTTCCTCCCTCCAACAGATCTGAAGTTTCTGCCGGCCGCATCTCTGCAGCTGCGGAATGAAATGAGGAACACTGACGATGCTAGCAAACCACTAGGGAAGCTAAAATAGGAACATCTTTAGAGGCATGTGTCTGCTAAGTAGAAGTCGGTGCAACAAGAACATTAAGATTACAGTGAGGGGAAAGACAAAAATGTTAAATATATCCATAAATTTAAAATTAAGCACAAAGAGTCGAAATTGTAAAATAGAGCTACAATAAAAAAACAAAACAAAAAAACCCAAAACAAACAAAAAACAAAAGCAAAAACTAGGCTAGACTATCTAATATAAAATAAAAATTCAATTTTAAGCCAATGAAAATGAGAATAAAAAAAAGGAAACATAATCACATTCAAAATGGCCAAACTTGTGACCAGCTCTACAATTCAACCTTAGCAGAATATATTTGTCATTGATTTCTTGAAATTCTACTCAGCTCATGAGGAGGATGCGTTCACACTGATGGCATAGTGATGTTGGCAGCATGAGACACTGCCACTCTGCGTCCTTAAGTCCAGCACTGGTGTCACACGCACGAGTGGGTCTGCTGATGTGAGGCAGCTTGCCTCACCAGCTTTGTTGGAAGTGCTGTGCAGAGCAAAAAAATAATTATGAAAAACGGTTACACACAAGGTCCCCACAAACACATACGAGGTGCAGTGAAGTTAAGCTGAACGAAGAGCCTCTCAGAAACACATTTGGCTTATTGGCAGATGGACATCGTGAGACACAGAGAACGCATGCTGGGCGATGATCATATCATCTCATCTACTTGCTGTATGATAGACAGAGCTGTTACTCACTATGAGAGAAATGTACCAGGAGATGTACCGCCAGCCTGATTAATCCATCTGTGTCTGCCGTTTTGCAATCATTTCCCAGCGTGATTTTGCTTTACATTCATAATTATGGCATTGTGAGTTAATTAGTTCTCAAACTTGAAGAAACTGGCCTGACTCATTTTTTTTTCTCTTGGCAAGGCTCAGGGGACACGGACATTAGCCAAAAGGAAGATTGGAGATGGAGGTGGAACAGCAACGGTTCAGAAATTTAGAAATGTTCTACAAGATGGACAGAAAGCGAGGTCCTCCAAACCGCAACCTGAGGTGCTACTGGCGCTTTTGACATTCAATTTGCTCCATCATATGTTGGGAGAACAAGAGAGTGCACATCTCAAATGATGCGATTCAGTCACATCACTTCCTCCGTGCTCCATCCTCAGGATCCCGCTGCTGTTTTATGAGCCTCTCGATCTCAGCCCCAAGTGTCTGCAAATTCTCCTGCCAAAGAGAGTAAAACCTTTAGACTCAAATACAACAGATGGCTGATTATTTCTACAGGGAAATAATCTCTGCATTATGTTAACTTCATCTCCAGTATGCAGATGTTGAAGGACGGGTCATTGGTACTGCAGTACAAAACCAAGATTATTTTTAAGAACAACAAATGAAATGATTATAGTAAGGAAGGGGTAATAGTGACAAACCCACAATACAAGATTCACTCTAATAGCAAGTTCTCCGTGCGTTTGGTTTTTACACTTTTCACTCACTCAGCTTTCTTCTGCATTTTTATGGCCATAGCAGCTGTTTTGATGACAAAACTCTGATAAACTCACTGTATCCTGCACGGACGGGCAGACAGACAAAATTTTGAAATTAGACAGTGAAAACAGTGGAGCATTTCCCGGATAGTGAATCAGATATTTCCCCCAGGAATCAATGATAATGGTGCCCCGTGTTAATCTATAGTGCAGCTGGTTACATCCATCAAAATCAAAGGGAGACAGCAGACACACATGCAGTGCCAACATACAAGTAAATCAATAAAAAAAAAAACAACATAGAAAATACCTGCATAAATCCAAATGGAAAACTGTGGTGAATGTTTACATACTATAGTTACATGGTTAAACCCTCAAAAAGATTTATCTGTGCATTTGAGTTGAATGGAAATAAGCTGTGCTTCATGTTTTTATGGGTGCAGCGTACCATTTGGACAAATCAGCTCTTGAGACGTAAACCGAGAGATGAGAAGTGGAACGGATTCATTCATTTAAAACCAACATATCAGCAAAATTGGTCAAGCCGAAAATCCCTGTTCAATTAAAACAAACTGAAGAGCATCAGGTGCAGGAGTTCACACCAAAACAGAGGATGAATGAGGAAATTCACTTTGAATATGGACTTAAATCACTTTTTCAGCTCATGAACTACTGAGGAACGGCTTCCGTCCTTACTGACAGCATCAATAATTCAGGGTTTGAATTAGACCTTGAATTCCAAGCATGTCATGTCTTTGTAAACAGATAGTTGATCGTTGAGCACACAGTCCTTACAGGACTATCAGTCTGTCAGATAATAATATAAAGTGATATACATACAGACAATGTGATACATGCTGCTGAATTTAAAGGGTTGCAAGATACAACCCAAGTGTCAGACAGCCTCCCTCAGTAAAGGGTATGTATGCTGCGACATCACTTCTACACACCCTTTCTAATAAAAAAAAAGGGGACACTTAGTTGGTACTTCTGCGTAAAGCTACAGTAAGTTGGCTTTTAGAACATAAACGCATTATTAGGCTAAGGGCTAAAAGAGGTTCTTCATCACTATTCTGCACAAATAGTTCACACTCCGTGCAAAAGTGCTAGAATGGAGGCGTCTGGGGATCCTGTGTCCTCCTGGTATGAGGACTTAGGGAAAATGACCCTCAAGGTTTCAACATGAGAGAAACCCCAAAACTAATTGCTAAGTGTATTTGGTTAATATATGCATAATCTAAGGACACTAATATGCCAGTAAATATCCTATTACAGTCAGATTGACATGCACGGATGAAAAGGTGATGGGAAAGTGAACTGCTGCCACATGAATTATAAGTACTGCTGTGTGCATTGGTTTTAATTTATGTGTAGAACAACATATCAAACTGTGACCTGAAGAATACACACCACTGAACATGTTTTCCTGTGGTGCCTGCAACTTTTGATAATCAGGTCATATCAGGCTTTGTGGCTCCAAAGGTAGAGCATGACACAGGCACCGCCAATTAATTACCCACTCAGGTCATCAGAGCTTAAACAATCATGCACTCACTGCAAATTACAACAGTTTGTAAGAAACTGCACACATCATCAGTATTACTAGTACAAGAGAGTCAGTTTTTCTGCATTCGACACTTCATGAAAATGAAAAGCTACCTTCAGAGTGATGTTCTTCAGCAGTGTGTCCTCCAACACTGCTTGCAGCTTCCTGTTGATCTCCAGTGACAGATCCAGGGTCAGCCCGCTGTCTGCTGGGTGGGAGGTGTAAAGTGAAGCCATAATGCCTCCCCGCCGGCTCAAGTGGGCCTTATTGATGTCAGACGCTTCAGAAGAAAGGGCCCCTGACTCCTCTCTTAGTACATAGCTCTGGATAATTCTGTGGGGGGAGGAAGGGTGGAGGTGAGGTGAGGAAGATGACTCAATCTATGTTCTTCAAAAAGGAGAGGAAACCAACCGAATGTGTGGCATTGGCCAGAGATTGTTAAGCAAAGAAAATTGAGAAAAAGGGATTTACAGGTGGGAGCACGAGAACTCTTACAGAGCAATAAAACCGTTCCCAGGAGCAAAGGCAGCAAACGTTACTGGAATAGTAATTCCAGCAGGATTGTTTATTGCACTCTTGGGCACGCAGTACAAAGACAAAAACTGTGAGAGTGGGCCGTCAGGATAGAGATGTAAACTAACCCAGTTCATTATTAGTTTCAGTGTGGCCACTCAATTGGAAGTCATGTAATCCTGCATTTCGGGCAAAATGACATAGATCTTCTGAAATCTAGCTTTTTTGAAAATGTAGCAA
The DNA here is from genome assembly GCA_034769265.1 of Remorina albescens. Classification (NCBI taxonomy): domain Eukaryota; kingdom Metazoa; phylum Chordata; class Actinopteri; order Carangiformes; family Echeneidae; genus Remorina; species Remorina albescens. The sequence goes on from CM068480.1 coordinate 7,884,322, forward strand.
CAATGATGTACATTAATGTATGTTTCATGTTGTATGTTCAGCTCGGATGGCATGAACTGGGACGCCCCCATGAGTAGGTGTTGAATGACTTAATCCATGCCATTATGTTTATGTGGATCAATTTGCATGTTGATAATATTTTTATATCAATAACAATGAGGTGTTGAAGTTAAGATATGTTTTTGTCAGAGAAAGAGAGGGGGAGAAGATTGTTCATTAGCTTAATCATCTTAAACGGGCAGTTATCTAATTTTCCCCGTGCAGCTCAGAGAACACTGACAAGGAGGAGGATTATAGAAAGCTGTCATCAAGATTGCAACTTTATTAACCTTACATTATTACCTTGGTCTTAATATGCATCAGAGTGGAAGGAAAAAAATACTAGTCATATTAAAAGCCAAAAGGAGAGGGTTAAGGGAATCAATGTAGTAGTGAAGATGCTCAGGCTAAACTCAAAAAATAAAAGACAGAAAAAAACATGCAGAAGTTTGGAACAGGATACCATTTCCAGAGACTCTGAGTGCATGGGCAAGTAAAGACAGGCCTGAACTGCTCTACACCGAATGCCAACAGTCCCTTAAGACAGGAGAGTAGTCAATATTGTAAATCTGCTCTTAACCCAGCCATTCACTCAGAGCATTACCCCGAAACACCAACATTCACTCCCCTATTGGCATTGTTCACTTGTTCAAATTCAGGTCATGTCTGGGTGACTGCAGGATGAGCTTTGAGCACAGGGACGTCTCTGACCATTAAATCAAATTCTGCAGTGTGATTTCCAGACAGAGAACGTAAGTTTTTCAAAACAGAGTCAGATGACTGCATGATTTGTGAAGCTATTAGAAGATTGTCAAAGGGACAAATGATCGTAGATTCACTGGGGGTGAATACCAAAATTGCAAACTCCACTAAAGCAACTAGAGTGACTGCCACTAATACTACTTCTATTACCATGGAACTTTCAATTACGAAAGAAAAAAAAAAAACCCCAGCACTTAAAGCCAGACCAATACAAGAAATTAAAATGAATGAAAGCACAGTTTGCCTGCTACATCTTGTTTCTATGCCGTGATTCTTCTTGTGAGGTAAATATAACTGCTTGGTACATATATGCTGTATTCTGGCAACAACCTGGTAACATTTTGGATTCAATCTAAATAAATACACCAACATCAGATGGTCACTTTAAATGTTAAGCATAACCATTTTATGTGGGACACTAATTTGTTAAGCATTAAGTTACCTGTAAGTATCTATAAAAGAGCCTGTTGTTTACTGAAAAAAAAAAAAAACTACATTTAAAAAAGATCCTGGAAGGGTTGAAAAAATGCCAATGACTTCTGTTAAAGGCGTTTCCACATATAGCACACATGAATTGGCCAACACTGAGATTTTTTACATTTTAAGCTATATACCGGTCCTGAGTATGGAGGCAAAAAGTAATGAGTACTCTTCCTCCTCACAGAAGTCAATACAATCACTTCACAGTTACCAAACCTAAATCTGTGTAGTGATTTGAATGTATTAATAAACAACAAAGCAAATAAATCTATGGTGCAAAAATAAAGGAAGCTATGCAAGCACTACAAACAATCGTATCGCCCCCATCCACACACAAACAAACACCTGGGCTTGCACAGACACAAAATGAGACTTACCTCTAACAAGACTTGTAAGGGTCCATATTTCGACCCCAGTTCCATCACGACAGTGTTTAGTAAAAACAAAAAAGTGACAGAAATTAAAGATATGGCCATGTGGTGTGGTGAATGGCATGCACAGTTTGGCGGAGGGGCAGGGCAGTAAACAATGAAATGATTTTAGTTCATGGATTTGAGTAAAATGTCCTTAAAAAGTGAGGAATGAGGGCAGCAAGTCAAACATGCATGTAGTGAAAGTGGCAATTCTGCGCGAAGTACAACTCAGAGACATCCTGTGTCTTTTCACGTATCAAAGCCATATTGTATCTTTACTGCATTCAGAACTACACAGATTAACCCATAAACCTATAGGGCAATTTTCTATACAACAGGTACATTTGTCAAATGTATAATATCCAAATAAATAAATTGAAATCTGCCCTCTGTAATATTTACAAAACATCACCGCTGCTGGCACTTTCATACCAACAAAAATCAAAAGCAATAAGCAAAAAATCTGGAAGTCAATGAGGCAAAAATCCCACTAAATCTTGAAAAGATCTATTATACTATATTTTAACACATTCAGCAGATGTTGACCCATAGTAGCCACCAACAAAATTTACATCGCTTTGATTTGCAATTACCATCTATTAAAACCTTAACTGAGTGAAAAGGATGCTCTACAGATAAATAGCCATCGACATCTCGAGCATAGAAACACTCCTCCTGCTTTGTTCTCATCTGCTTTGTATCAGCATAATTTTAATTCAACTCACACAAATAAACCATCTACACTTAATAGTCATAATAACCAGGTGTGGGGGCTAAAGGACAGACATCATACCCTTGAAAGATGATGCTGCTATTTCTGCATTTTTAGCTCATTTACTACACATCAAATATACTGTATGAACATCGCAGCAATGATTCATACTTGACTTTGTAGCAGCACATGAACACGCCCTTCTGAAAACATAACACCAAGGGGCTATCTGATGTTCATTGTGATGAATTGCTGGCAATTGTAGGTGACTTTCAAACTGGAGTGAATGGGAAAGAATAGATGTATGAGGAGGAACCAGTGGCTCTGGAATAATTTTCCTGAATACAACTTCTTCTTTTATCCTAAATGTCACTGTAACATTGCGATTCATGAATAATTAATAATCTAACAACTGTATGGAATTATAATTTTGGCAAGCAACTATGCTGTTTCAACAAGCTCTGAAAAACAAATACCCTTGAGTATGGATGAGTTGACATGGAGAACGAGTCAGTCAAAAGTGCACAAGAGCTGCTGTCAATTCAAAAACAGTTCCATGTAACATGATCAGAGGGAAATCCTGTGTTGAGGCTGCCAAATAATTTGTCCTAAAATCTAATGTTGACTTAACTAAGCTGCAAGTTGTGTCATTAGTTTTATACACAATTTTGAACTTTTAAACATTTGCCGTTTGTTGGATTAATTCATTGTGGAAAGTTTCATGTTCATTCAATTAGACAAGATTCAATTATCTATGTGAAAAATTGGAGTGGACTTTTATTTCAAGAACATGCATTCCTAACAGCCAATTTATACTTATATACTTATATTGTACAATATATTTTATTACAGGGTATTCATGAGTATCAAATGGATATAATATTAAGTACTGAATGAGCTAAAAGATGCAAATCCATCATACAATGGAGTGGTATGAATGTGCCAACCCAAAGCGAAAATGAGCCTATTGAATTTCTTCAGCCAACCCTACTCTGCTTCCATATCTCTTATTCTCTATTCATCACCTGTTTCAGGCTTACAGTTATCTCGCCCGTGTTCACCAGGCTGCCCTGAAGGGATAGGGACAGAAAGGCAAAAAGGACAAATTCACATCTCACATCTTCATTCTGGGTAGTGTAACAACCCCCCCCTTAGCTGAGACTTTGTGGAGCTAAATTTAGCCTGGCAACTGTGGGATTTGTCCTCAATTTTAACTCTTGAATTTAGGTTGAGGCTAATGGATTCAATCGCAGTGTACAGCTGGGAAACAAATGAGAAGAAAGAAAAAGAGCTGATCCAAGTAGAATCAACTATGTTGGCTGGATATCTCTCGGCATTGTTAACATCCACTGGCAACAAGTGCCAATGTGGTACAAAACTTTAATGAACTGAATGAAGTGATCTGATTAATGAATGAGATTCCACTCATTTTATTTATGTGGGAGAAACCTCTCCACATGTTTAGTCCCCTTGGCTCTATGAGATTATGTGATATAGAAAACTCATGTTCACAACCAATTTTGTCCTGGCATGTATCACTTTAAGGCCCCAAGTATAGAGGAAGTGGTGATGTGATAAAGACAGCGCAAACGTCCTTCAAACCGTCTCTTTAGTTTATGTAAATCACCTGAATATGAATGGATCATCATTAAGGAATTGGGCTGACGCTTTATGCCCCTCCCCACGACTTTCCTATAAATAGCTCTGAGTGTTGTTCGTCTTGAATTAAAAGTGCAGCGTTTGCATGTGTTGATATTCTTGGGATGAGAGAAATAGAAGGTGGGAGAGGGGGCATGATTTGTGTGTTTAAGCATATGCAGTCCATCAAAGTCAGCCGACAACCTGTGTATAACCAGGCCTGCATATAGTTTGCCTCAATCTGTGCTGAAATATTGAAAAAATATTGCGCTGTATCAACAAACATTTCTTGTAACTGCCAAAAGCTGTTGAACTGTACAAATGAGAAAATATATACTCTGCATAAAGCTACATTTTTTTCTCTTGTCCACTTTGCAGGAAATTGTCACATCTTCGCTACACTGAAGTGATGGTTTGAGTGAGGGCTTGTTCACTGTTCACTTCGAACTTCCTAAAGATTCTCTCATTAATCAGCAGCTTTTTATATTTTCTTACATTATATTTTATATTATGTTCTGTGGCAGCTGTTTGTGTGTTCTTGCTGACATTATTCCTGCTCTTCTGTTACATCAAAACTATTAAGGACATGTCACGTTTGGAGGATTTTCTCCAAACTTTATCCGTCATCCCACCAGCTACTACACCAGTAAAATCAGATTACCCTAAAGGCCCAGCATAAAACAGACTCCCACCTTCTGTCTCACTCTGCTCCCTGTACTTTGGCTTGTGCCACTCACTTGGTCTTTTTGCGGATCTCCTCCACTAGTTGCTTGATGTGATCCTCCATGAACTCAATTTTCTCCTGCTTGCGAGCCAGGGCCTTTTGCAGACGTACAATGCGTTCCACTAGCACAGCCTTGTCAACCTCTGGGAAACTGTCCACTACCACCACTGAGGGACCTGACTGGCTTTCTGGCGACCGCTCTTCAACACCGTGGCTACCGCCGTGACGTGCATTTAAGGAGCCTGGAAAATGAAGGGAACAGAATCAGGGACTTAACTTAGGTCGACAAGCTGTGAACTGTTTCAAAAAAACGAATCAATATTTTTTAGATTGCCATATTCCTTGGTCATAAATTATGCAAAAGAAGAGAGTTTTAAGAGATTTAGATTTAAAAACACCATAGCATTAAATCAACAACACCGATTTAACAAATCAACAAATCCCACCTACTGTATCTATCAAATACTAACCAAATCCAAGAGTAGTACCTGAGGAACTAGAGCGACTGCCCATACTGCTGGCATCCCGGTCGCAACCTCCATTCTCAACCTGCTCCAGTCTCTTACGGGCTAAAGATGAAGAAAAAGCAAACATCTATGAAATGGCAAAGAGACACAACAATGAGCCTGTATGAATAGGATTAGAAGTTGGCATAGCTAAGAATTTGATGCAATGAAATTATTGGATGTACTCAGCAAATTACTGACCACAAGTGAAAAACCCCAAATATTTAGTTTGATTGTATGCAATACAGACTAGCACATGTCTCAATCTAATCAGGGTGTAATGAGGAACCAGCTGTACTTAATAAATAACGATTAATAACTTCAACAATAAATGGATTATTGAAGTTTTGGAAGCAAAAGATCCCTCAAGAAAAGCCTTGGTTGAGCCAAATAACTGACTAGGATTCTGACTTTGAGCAGTTTCATGTGCAGTTCATTTTTGCTTGACTTTAGAACAGGCCCAAAACAAAACTCAGTGAAAGTCAGAATCCAACGCAGGTTGCCTTTGAACAGTAATGTAAGCTCAGCAAATCTTCCATGCATACACATTGGCCTGAAAATGACTGTAATGTAGTCATAAAGTGTAAGTGAACACTGATGAATGATCGCAGACTCTCTCCTGCATACAAGATAACAGCACTGAACTTCATGCCTTGAGGATACTGTGTGTGTCCAGAGAACAAAGTAAGAGAAGGCTGCTCCCTCTATTTAGTATAATCCTTGTATGATAGGAACATTGGCACCATGTGAACACACCCACCTTACTTGTTTCTTATCCCCCTTCACTATCCCCTTTTAATCTCAGCATGTATGCGGACATCACATCCTGAGTACACTGAGTCAGTCTCACAGCTAAGATCTTCTATAATGAAGATGATTATGGCAGTAAAGTGAAAGCAGATTATGGGAAATCTATCTTTTTTTTTATTATTATTATTGGTCAGTTGTGGTTTTTGATACATTAATATAACTGCAACTGTAACTTTTTGACAGGGCATGGTCATTTCTATTAAAATGTATGACACAGTTTGCTTTACTGAAAGTCAGATATATTTGAACTGCTTCTGCACCAACAAAACTCTGCAATTTTTTTTTTCTGCATCTAGACCAATATGTTGTTAACTTTATATGATGCAGCAGAACTTTAATTATGGTTTAAAGGCCTTGGATTATGGCTTTGATGTCTCCGAACAGTACACAATTTAAAACAATTACTATTGTTTGTAAAAGTTAATGGTTTTTGCCTTCATCTAAGATGTTAAATCACAGAGATGTGCACACAGTGAATAATTTGCTATGTTTAATCAAATAGAACTTGCCTTGGCCTCATGTTTCTGAACCATGATGAAACAGCAGAAGTCTCTGATGGTTTTCTCACCTTGTGTTAGTTGTTTTGTCAGGTCCTTGATGTTTGCAGCTTGTTTCCTTTTCTGAGTCACCAGTTCATCTCGTAGCTCTTCAACTCTGGTTTTTAGTTGGGTCACCTCTGTCTGCAGTGCCGTACATGTCTCCTGCAAGCTCTGCACCTCCTGCTGCCTCAGCGCCTCTTCATGTCTCAGCTGGCGTGTCTGCACAATTAATGGGGATGAGAAGGTAACGAGATTAATAATGCAAAAATGCAGTAACAGCCACAACAGAGTACTAAGATGTGGCTGGATGCTTGTTCAAAAAAAAAAAAACCATCAAAATTGACAGTCATTCCCTAACCTTGTCATCTAGGTGCCTGTTGGTCTCCTCCAGCTCAGCCTTGAGATCTGAGAAGGTGCTGGTGAGCTGATCCAGCTGAGACTGTAGTGCGTTGCTCTCGGACTGAAGCTGGGCATTCTTGCTGCTCAGTTTCTCAGTGAAGCCCAGTAACTCAGCCTCCCGCTCCCTGCTGCCTTGTACATCACGCTGGAGGTCAGCCATTTGATTGGTCTGGCCGTCCACTTCCTCGCGAAGAGATGTGATTTCCTGTTTGTCACTGTGCCAAAAAAAGGATTAACAAGATGTTAATGAGATAACTCATATTAAATGGGCGTTCATATATGAACTTTACTGTCTGTAAATTGCCTTCTATGAGGGACAGTAAAGTTCATTATGAGAATAGTAAGACAAACAACACAAAAAAAATGTGCAATGCATAATTTTGACACAAACAGGCGAAATGAAAATGAATAATTTGAAAGAAAAAGTCAAACTATTCATTAGAAGGACAGATATGTTTGAAACATGGATCCATGTTAAATTTTCACCATAATATTCTTTTGATTGCATATGATCATTGTCTAAAACATAAGCATATTCTTATTAAGTTCTTATCTGCATTCAAAAGGACCATTGAAATTACAGGGATGGGAAAACAAACAGTTTGATTCTGATTTCCAAAAAATTAAGCAAATCATAATAAGTGTTAAGATGACTCACTGCAGTGTAGCACTGCCCTGCCCACCCTACCTCACGATGGTAATTACAATCAATAAAGATTGACAAACTAGTTTCCAGGGAGGGCTAGCTGAAGGACTAAAAGTGCATCAATCTCATTGGAAAAAAATGCAGATGCAGACCAAATTACAATGAAGGTCACACTCATCACTGGCAGTGAAGTTGTCAATGGACCAAAGAAGCAGTGGCACATTTACGTTTTTTTTACTTGCCGACAACTAAAAATGTTGGTGCACGTAGTGGAAGATAAACAACTTTCTGTACAAAATGGCAGGCAGTAAAAAAACATAGAGAAGCTTTTGCATAAATAAGTTTGGGTTAGCGCCACATACTTATGGCACTCTGGCAGACACAAAAAGCAGTATTTCAAAAAGTGGAAAAGTTTCTCTGTCAAGTCATCTGCACATGGCCAGCAGAGCCACAAACCCACAGAGGGACCCGAGTCCCTTTCTGCCCTGTGTGCTATATCTATCCCTGGCCTATCTTTAAACGCTCTGATAAGGTACTTGGGGGGAAAAAATAAGAAAAAATTAACAAGAACTATATTAAAAGCAGTTACATCTGAATGGTGACACAAGTGCAGAAGTCAAGAATTAAAACCTTACTCCGTTTTAATCTTTAATCTTAAACTGTTGGGGGGATCATCTCGTCAAGACTAAAATGCAAGTAAATGTATGTAGAAGTCACTTAATTATATTATACTAGAAAATGTCTGAGCTCAATGTTTCTGGGCTGTATTTTATAGCTATAAAACCAAAAGACAATTAATTAAAAAAAAAAAAAAGCCGAACTACTGTTCAATGGGCATCTGGCTATCATATTTACAGCTCGGGCAGCACACACTTTTTTAAAGTAAAGTCACAAATATCACTTATTGCTGCAGATGATCAGAGTAAAGGTGAGTGTGTACATGTACCGTTCATGCTGCTCCTGAAGTGATGTGATTTCTTCTAGCTTTTCTCTCTGGCGGCCGATCTCAGCTTTCTGCCGGTTAATGATCTCCCTGTACTTGGTCAGCTCGTCCTCCCAGCGTGGACGCTCGTCCTCTAAACACTTTAACTATATAACAACAACAACAACAACTTATGGAGGTGACCTGCTTATATGTGCACACATGGATGTTAGAGCACTTGTCTGAATGACAAACCTTGGTGCGTAGAGTATTGAGCTCATCCATGCCCTCTTTATAACTTCTCTTCAGGTCTTCCAACTCTTTGGCCTTCACCCGATGAACCTGTCATGTGCATTGAGGTCTACATTAGGTATTTATCATTGATAATATATAAAATCCTCTCATATAAAACTGTTTCTGGCTTTACATCTCTGATTCATATTTGTAAAAGGAGACCTAACAATAAAAACGTTTCTTTTCTACTTGTTCCAATTGTAACAACAAAGAGTGAATACACATTGCCAATTCAGTTCAGTACTTTTACACACCAACTAAACCTAAGTTAAATTTAACAGAAAATATTTCATTTGAATGGAAAATCTTACAGTAGCATCATTTCACAGCTGATGCATTTCCTGGCAATCCAAGTGTTGCATTCATTAAAGTTATTTTGCTTATGCACTCATTAAGCATGTGAAAGCAAAGCTTAATAATATTTCACCTCATGTTTTTAAACAAAACCATTAATGGTACTAGAGCTCATCAACTTTTCCAAGAAGCTATTAGTAGCTGGTGGTAACCAAGGCAACCTGTCAGTGAAAGAGATGCCGGCAAATTTACCATCTATTTCCTCAGTTCGTCCTTTCCCCTCCCGATTTAATGTTAGTGCCCGGACAGTAATGGAAACTCAATTGTTTTGTTTGCATTATTTATTACTGTGCTGCATCAACCATTGAGCATTACAATAAGACACAACAACAAGGCAAAGTAAACAAAAGCCCACGCCATACGATATCTTCCAACAATCAAGGTTTTATGTGATTAAACCCTGTGTCTGCCTCAAAGGTGTTGCAGCAACAATTGGGAATCTTTCTGCCTCAAAGTTTTCAGTCCCCCAAAAGAAACAATCAATATTCTAGTTTATGACAAATTCCTATAGACTTTAAAGGCCATGACCAGTTGTTGCTTCATAAAGATTGGTACTAGGTCACTTATTTTGGAAGCGCGACCCTCTTCAGAAAGGGGAAGAAAGAAAAACAGGCCATTGTATTTGGAGTGAGTCCATGTGTGCGCCTGTGTAAATGCATGTTTGCCTGCAGTCTATGTGCCAGTTTGTTACACATCCTTAGTCAAGGCAATTATACCTCTCAAAATGATTAAACCAGCTGAAAATAAACATTTTTACTGAAAAAGATGGCAATAAAAGGCAGAATAATGGCCTGGCAGAACAGATTGCATATATAAGTTTGAATTAAGAACAAACTGATTGCTATTTATGTTGTATTTGTGATAGAGTGTTGTGTAAATAGAAACATAATGTACAGAAAAGTATGTCAACAGCTACACAGCAAACATAAAAACTACTAATGGAAATGGTGTGGTTGCTTCACGTTGCATTGTGTACAAGCTGAAAAGTGGATGGGCTTAAGTTTACATGACCGTGTTCATACATGTGTGAGCAAGTGTGTGTATGCTTGCATGCTGGTTATCACCTCTAATTGGTCTGTTTGTTCCTGCTTGTGTTTCTCCAGCTCTCCTTTGGTCTCCCTCAGTTTAGCATCCAGCTCATTGGACTTGAGCTCTTCTGATTCCTGGAGGAGAGGGAGGGGGTAAAAGACAACACAAATAAAAATATAAAGCAGGATGAAGGGAGGAAGCAATGGCTGAACAGGAGTAGAGGACAGGCTGAGAAATAAGGAACACTAGCAAGGAATAAAGAGGGATTCCTGGAAGATAAGACAGAGGTAAGGTGAAACAGCTGATACTAAAAATCAGATACCAAGACATAATATTCAGTTCTGTAACAATATATTAATATATAATAACTAATTCTGGTTTTCCTGTCATTTTATTTTGGGCTTATATCTACATTGTTATTACATTTTCTTTTTAACGTTTTAACAGGCTGATAATACAAAATTAAGATGTCAAAAATTATTTGTGCTTTTTTTTGGGGGGGGGTTCATTTCATGTCATTTTGTTTCAATCTTCTTGATCACTTATATGGTGGCAACATGTGGTATATGTGCTCTGATAAAACACCAGTGATGAAAGAATCATTGCTCAAACGAAACACTACCAGAGAAAGAATTTAAGCAGCTCTTTACTACCATCATAAGGTCCAAATGAAAACTACCATTCTTCTGTAGCAGAATCAGTCCTGCTTTAATATGGTCACTGACGGTGTCATGTTGTCTCACAGACCTGATATGTTCGGATCATGTCCTGGCAGTTCTTGCGGATCTGCTCGGTCTCCTCTTTGGCCTGGGCCAGTTTGGATGTGGTCTCTCTCAGTTTGTCTTTAGTTTCCTGCACGCAGAGAAATATGAGTGCATTTGTCAGTCTAAAAACACTGAAAACTGTATTCCACCTCAGAATGCATTGTTTTCTACTAGCAGATACATATAAAGACAGAATGACTTACATGCGCACGCACACGCACACACACACACACACACACACACACACACACACACACACACACACACACACACACACACACCAACTGAACCGCAAAGACTCTGCTTCAGTAGCCCTGAGCAGCCACTGTCTGTTTATGGTTGTGTATTTGCTTGAGGGCAATTGAAAATAAAACCATTACTTTGTAATAGAAAATTTCAAAAATAGATACAGTGTTAATGATGATTTTCTTGCAGGATCATTACAGTACTATTTTCTCCCCATTTCATTTCACCCCTCAATCAAAAGAACCATCTAATCATGTTTTTTTTATGGAGTGGCTGCAAATGAAATGACTGAAGGGGATGTTATTAATGTCTGGGAAATATTTAGCAGGTGCACGTTTGATAAACAGGGTGGCAAATGAAGAAAATCAACATTAACCAGATAATTAAGTATGCTGGTAGAAATTGATATGATATATACAAATAAACTGAGGTTACAATGACTTGCAGAGTCAACTTACTTGCCATGTAAATGTGTACATTTTGCTATTTGCATTCTGTGTATCAGCTGATTTTAATTTTAATTTTCCTTCTGGTTGTTGCCAACATGAAAGCATAATGAACTCATTTACATTACCTTGTGTGCATCTGCTTCACTTTTTAGTTTGTTCTGGGCCCATTTGACCTTGATCAGATGGGAGTTGATCTCCTCCTTCAACTTTTCCACCTCTCGAGTGGACCTGCTAAGCTCGCCTTCCTGAGAGCACAAGAAGATGGGTAAGAAAGGAACAATATAGGACAGCTAACAGATTTTTGGCTGAGCTGAGATATTTGTTAAACTATTTGTCTGTTTTTTCCATTTCTTAATATTTACGCAACGGATACACTTTCCAAACGGGACAGACTCAAATCTGTAGACTAGCCAGATAAAAACCTTTATGCACTACACAATGTTTACTTTGACAAAGTGATATAAAACATTAACATTCAAACAAATCACAAACAGATGAGTGTGGCAGGTTTAAATGTTAATGTTTCCCTTAGCAAAATACACTCAACTCATTCTACTGACCACATGAAACACACAACAATAAGTTCAAGTAAATGCAAAAAAAACTTGTATAATATCACTGACACAGCTTTTACCTTGGCATCATACAGCTGCTGCAGGCGGCCTTTCTCCTGTGCCAGCTGGTTACCTCGCAGTGCCTGGCGGTCTACCTCCTTGGTGGCCTCCCTCAGCCTCTTCTCCAAACCCTCCTTATCCCGTCTGAGGTCAAGGGCCTCTTTCTCGCCTCGCACATATTTCATCACCATGGCCTCTTTCTCCTGGCGTGCCTCATCACACTTTTTGTTAGCCTGAGATGTTTGTTTACAACATGAGAATGTTTTATTAATGCTTTTCCTAAACTTCAGTCACTGAGCTGCTTAAACTGTTTGAACCAAAAGATAATCAGTGGAGAGAATAAGGCCTATCCTGATGATAACTTCAACGTGGACAAGCAAAATGTGTTACAACACATTCATGTACCACATGTGCATCAGACCCCACAAAGTTTATCTTAAATAAAAAACAAAGCTAAACAAAAGAAAGAAAGAATTAGTGAGGTGGTAAAGAGCTGCTATAAAATAACAACAAAAAAAGCCTTTATAGACCCGGAGAAATAGCTGATTAGGACTGGGTCATCATTTTAATACGAGGGAGGACTGATATGTGGGACCGTCTAGAGAAGGATGACTGAGCTCAAGATCTACCTCATACTGCTCACTGAACAGCGAAATTAAAAATGGTGGCATGTGACAAAACTCTCTAGAGGAAAGTTGTATGCGTGGTTTCAACCAGGTACCTATTGGATGAAAAATGTGCTTTCATGCACTATTCGCTTAACCAGGGATTAAATCTGCAATAACACAAGTTTGGCGTGCCAAGACCTTCATTGTTCCACTGCTAACTAAATGCAAACATTTTCAAAGATATGTGGGATACAGTGTTTTAGACAAACAACGTATTTTTGGCCAGTTGTAAGCAAAGCAATTTTAGTTTAAATATCAGTAATACCTTTTTCTCCCAAGATGAAAACATTTGATTATAAGAAGGTGGTGCAGATTTCTCACTGGTATTTATATGCAAGTATTAACTTAGTTTATAGATAGAGATTTTGCAGATACATTAAACAGAGATACTAATGCAGTGGTCCATGATAATGATGCAGCAACTTGAGGCAATTAATAAAACATTAATCACAACCCTGAATTATATTTGTTTCTTAAGTACAATATTGAAAATCTAATTTTTGTTTATACACAATACACATTTACAGTATGTGTTATGGGTAATGAATAGTGCAGAGTGATGCAATTTAGTTTGAAATGCTTTCATTAGTTTGTTGCTCTGCATTTTCCTGTGATAAGCTGCTGGCTCAGTGGGATATATCTGACCACAGGAGCTGAATCCTGAGCTCCTAACTGTATAAATACATTAATACAATACCACTACATGCCAGACAGCCATACCATCCTATGTCAGAGGCCAAGCACTCCTTAACCTTTCAAGGGTTTAGCAGCCTCAGTAAAATGTCCCTAAAATGTCTTTTTAACCAGTCAGGACATTATTAATGCAATAATACATTGTTCTGTTTTCCATCTTGCTTAAAACTTTGAATTTAATCAGATGACTATAAAGAAGTGTTATTTTCTGCCAGCATCTATAGAAGCAGAAAAATTTTCCCTGGAATGGTTATGCAGATAGTTTTTTTTTTGTTGTTTTTTTTTTAATAATAAATGGTTGTGAACTACAGTGACAAACTTTGCCTTAGTCAAGCAAAATAAAAATATTGCTGTAGCTAAAAACAACAAAACCAGACATGTAACTAACGGTCAGACTGGTGCAAATCTGCGCTGTATGACCAGCTTCTCAGACTCCTTAGGTCCCAGTTATACCTGTTCTAGCCGGTAGGCCATCTCCTTCTGCATTTGCTGCAAGGCAGCCTTAGCGGCTTGATCCTGGTGAATCAGTTTATCACGCGACTCCCTCAGTTCTTTCAGAAGCTCCTCCACTCTGCCCTCCAACTACAGAAACAGGAAATACAGAGAGTAAACACCTTGCATGGTAATATGTAGTATGGGCCACACCCTGGCCAACCAGCTACACAGGATTGAACCTGAGAGAAAATGCTGGAAGTCAGTTTTAACAGCATAGGGAAAGGAAGGAAGTTTCCTCTTTTTCTCAAAATCGAGTTCTTGTATTATGAATGTGAATGAGATGATCTTAAAATAATTACATAACAGAAAAGATCTTGTATCTTCCTTACTGAAAAATTATCAGTTTAAATTGACTGTTGCTTTTATAATTTTTCAGATAAATTCTGCAGTGACCATTTATAAGAGACACGTATGATTATTTTTTATTATTATTGTTATATCAAGCCTGCAGCTAAAATTTGAAAAAATAAATAAAACATACTGGGAATGCATTCAATGTATGTTGTAGAAATTCCTCTTTCATCCTTTTGCCTGCAAAATGCTTAAACAAATGCCATCACCAAGAAAGCATGAATTAATTATTGTTCCCTCTATAGCAACAGCGTTGCTTGACCAAACCGTATGAACAGAAAAGCACTTGTATTTAGGAGTGTCAGCTCGATGGTATGCTAAATAAATCAAATGGTAGCAGACACAAGCAAAAAATGTAATTGAAAGCACGTGATTCACACCAAATGAACACATGTAGCTTGCTTTCCCCACCAGGTTTGCTTTGTTTGACTTCCTGAACTGCTAGCTGTAAAAGGCCCCCGATTTAATTAAATTTGAGTGTCACTGTGATTAGTGCTGTTTCACATCATTGGTCATGGTTTGTCCTCTTGTTGTTGCTGTCTGCGACAACATTCTGCATTTTTCCTCAAATGCAACTATCTTTACATATCTTTAAAATTATATTTGTACAAAGATGGTATTATAGTATAATACAAAAAAAAACTGCTTTTTTAGTCGATCAAAATTGAATGTTGTACAACGTCTATTGAAAGAGGAAATACTGCATTAACACACATTTTTTAATGCTAGTGCAAAAAAAGAAAAAAGGAAAAAGTCGCTGATTCTCCACTAATCCTCTAATCTAATAAGCAACCAGTGTTTACAGGATTTTTTAGGTTCCCTGTAAACCGGCTGTATCTCTCCCTTCATCCCATTATAAAAACACAATACCTTACACTGAAAAAAAAAAATTGAGTATTTTCAAAACAGCAAGTGCTATTATGATCACAGTTGGCAGAAGTCAATGCTCGACACAGACAGAATGTCAGACAAAACACAACAACAACGCACTACACTTCCTCGTTGGCTTGTTTAACATCAAGGGACCTATTCAGACATCATCACTCTACATCCATCAATGCCAAATGACCATGTTCAAAATGAATAAACAATAGTGAATGAAACAAACCTTTTTAATGGTGGCCATGTGCTGCTTTTCTGTCTCCGCCCTCTTTTTTAGATCTTCCTTCATATTGTCCTTCTCTGAACAGATACCAAGGATCAGCTCCTGATGTCTTTTGTTCTCTTCAAGCAACCTATACACACACACACACACACACAAGCGCGCGCGCACACACACACACACACACACACACACACACACACACAAAATACTAATTCAGGTCATGCTCACACGAAGCACAAAAGAATTTCAACTGATGTTATTATGGCCAAAAGACAGAACTGAATAGGAACTTATCTGGGTCACTTTGTGTCATTTAGCCGAAAGGGCCAATTGTATTGCCATAAACTGCTGAGAATTTAAACTACTATTATTCTTGTGCGTCAGCTTTATAAAAACGGATTTAATACTTCTTATATAAATAAGGTGAAATAACAGGAAAGCAATATCAATTAGCAAGTTGTTTAATCTCTCGTGAAACTGGCCCATTTTAACTGAAGATAATCACTTTACAAACAGTACCTGAACCTGAAGCTGAAACCAGAGTGTGTAAAGTTAAACTACCTAGTAATAGTAGTTTACCTCTGAATAGCTTTCTCTTGTTGTGCATACTTGTACTGCACACACTTCTCAAAGACCACCATGCAGCCCTCCTGGTCTGTGGGAAGTCCATTGACAGGTGGGCTCCCTTTTCTTTCACTTCCATTTTCACCCTCAGGCAACTGACAAGCCAAAAGCTCTGACTCTAGCTCATCCAACAGAGACTCCTGTGACAGTGAGCGCTGGATCTGGGAAATAAGCTTGCGGGTGCAATCAGTGTCATATGGGCTCGATGAGGAATGTGATAGGGCAGAGATGTTGGCACTGGTTTGTGGGCTGGAAGCAAGAGATGAGCTGACAGTGTCAGAGGAAGGGGTCAAAGGGCCATTAGAAATCCCAGAGGTGGTTGTGGATTCGGTAGGGGAGTTTTTGGAAGTGCTCTGAGTGGAAGAGGAGAATGAACCACTATCATCAGCAGGTGATGGCTCTGTGGAACAATTTGTAACCAAGACTGATGACTGCTCATTGTGGGTGGGAGTGGTGGCATGAGAAACCTTGGCTTCATCAAAAGTCAATAAGGTTTCAATTGTGCCTTCAAGAACAGAAGGAGAGCTTTCCACCACATCATCTAAAGAGGTGTCTGGGGTTATCAAGGCTCCAACATCCTCATTTTGAGAGCTTGGATCAGAATCCCTTTCATTACAAAACACCTGTTCCTGGCTGGATGTTTGAGCTTCTGGCTCTGTATTTGAGTTCGTCTCAGCAACTGTTGTACTGATTAATTCATTTTCCTGCATTGTTTCAGTTGTTTTCTTCAACTTTTCTGCCTCATCTCTGTGAGATATTTGCTCCTCATTTTCTACATTGGCTGGGGTGTTGAGCTGATTCACAAGGGAAGATCCCTCAGACACAGAATCAACCGCTAATCCTTCCATCATGTGTGTATCTGAAGCAGGACCAGGCTGTTCCTCTGTCCCTCCCTCTGTTAAATCTGTCAGAGAGGAGGAAAAAGCAAACATAGAGGTTTGCATTACATTGTATGATTCTTTTTTCCTTGCCTGGCAATTACCAATAGAACAAAAATACAACAGAGTACCTTGTGTTGAGCAAAGAAAAACCATGACAATAAACATCCTATTAAACCTATTTCCTCTTGGCATGTCTCTGGTAATTTGCAAGTTTATCTGTAACTGCAAAGTAACACATAACTCAAAGGCATGGGCACAGCCATACACACTGAGATGCTGTGACAACACCTATGATGTAGTTGCACATATGGGTGTGTGATGCAGAACGTCATACAACTAAGATAGGTATTCAAGATTATATGTAATACAAGTCCATCAACAGGCATATAATATGGGTTTGCTTCTTTAAAGGCATAAGAAACAAACAAAAAAAAAAAACACATGATGAAAATTTTTTTACACACTTCAAATACATTCACGATGCACTAAAATCAATGGAAAGGTTGATGATGGGAGAAATCCAGTCTCAGTGTGAAGCATTCAGGAAACCACAGCAAAAAAACAAAAATCATGCAGTAGTTATACTTTAATACCTTCGGCTTTATCAGCATTTACTATGGTTTGGCTGAGGTGACTAAAAGTCATATAATCTTGGATACAACAAGGGCTTGCCGTCTATGTAGTGGCTGAGGCCCATTCGTTTGTCACACCATGTTTCCTGATCGAAATCCTCGCTGTTCGTCCAACCTACTTCTCTTACTCTATCATCCTCTCCATATTCACTACAATGGACACCGTCTGCAGAAGCCTCGGGACTTATAATAACATCTGGAAGCTTTGTGCTTGGCTATTAGGATCGTGTGAAATGCGGTAGCAACATAACCCAGCCTGCTAAGCAGTTAACAGCTACAACATATGCACGAGTGATGATGCTCTTGTGGCAGGTGTCATGCCATAACACTATAACACAATCTTAGTAAGAAACGTAATAATAGTGACTATCCTTGTTAAATCGCAGCCTTCAGGTGTCCAAGCGTCGGATTGATGAGTGTCTTTTGTATTTTGTATCACATTGAACCTTAAAATAAACATTAATGCTGACTTTATCTCGCTATCTGTTTGGTTAGCCACGGCAATGCAGTGGCAAGATCACAGTATCTGGGGTAAAACGCAGCACGGACTAAGACTATAAAACAGCATACCAACAATGGATGGTTCAACTGTCTTCAGAGCTTGACAGCAGACACATATTGTGTGCTTACTTGGGCTAGCTGGGCTAACGTCGATAAGAGAAGCGTTAGCTAGCTGCAAGTACAGTGCGCTCCGGCTTCTGCTAACGTTGCTAAGACTAGCATCTGACATAACCGACAAGCAAAGCTCAATAAAAGATTGTTTTTATTTTCACCCACCGAGTGAAGAAAGCCCATGGTGTCATTCGACGCGAAGATGATCGGTGTAAGAGTGAACTTTTGGGCTTGCTGTCTAACCAGCTGATAGCCCCAACAAGTCACTTTGATATGACACATCAACAAATATGGCCACTGCGGGAGAAGCGATGAGGCGATATAAACCAATGAGAGGCCAGCGAGAAATTACGCAGGCGTGGCGTCATTAGGCACGCCTCGGGTCTTTTAATCTCGTTCAGTGACAGGAACGAATCTTTTTTCAAGTCACTCGTTCATTTCGTTCATTGGAACCAGCGTGGCGCTGTAGCTGTCATTTGAGTAATGACTGAAAAAGCACGGCTTTGCACTGAAGAGCAACATCGTATGCTTCACTGGGCATATAATGCTTAGATGGAACTGTTGTATAAAAGCAATATCACATATTGCTTAAGTAACAAAAATAAAAGTGTCTCTTTCTAAAAATTCCGCGATCACGGAATCACGAAATTAGACATTAAAAACGGAATTCCTTTATAAACACGGAATAACAGGGAACTGACATTTTACATAAAAGTTTGTTTTGTTTTCCGGAATAAAAAGGAACGTATCTATCGGGAAAATGCTCCAAGGTCACTAATAATGCACGCCCCCCTAAACATGAATGAATGAATGAATGAATGGATGAATAAATAAATATGGTGACTTGATGTAAATGTATGTGGTGACCGAAGCAGCACGGTGGCGTAGTGGTTAACGCTGTTGCCTGGCAATAAGAAGGGCGCGGTTCGAAATGAAATAGATGATCTTACATAAGCAAGCAGACATGAAAATAATTTCATCAAATTCCAGCGGAAAGGGGGTCAAATACAGGAAGCAAGATGGCAGGTGGTTAAATGGGGTGTGTTTACAATTTCCCCGCAGCTCTTGAAGCGTTTGTGCCTCTTTTTGCCATTAACTAGACTTGAATGTATTTCTTATGGTTGATGCATTATAAGTGACAAAGCATTTTTTTTTAAATCCATTCCTTTATTAATGATAAATAATAAGCAGTAGGAACAAATATACCTTAATCTTTTGGCCTTTTTCTTGAGACAGACGTACTTGGGTTTTTTTTTTCATCCTGACTTTTTGACCTGTCTGCAATTGAGGCTATTGCGCAGGCGCAGCAAGCCTACCTGTTGAACCTGCACGCGTACTGAGGTACATTTTAGACTGCGCAATATTAAACTCCTCTTAATATATAAATTATTTATTTCCTTGGCTTTATGTAAGTATAAGCCGTTGGTTGTGTGTCGTTTTGAAACAGTATTTGTGTTGTCGCAAGCTTAATTATCGTTTCTTGTATTAGCTAAGCCCTAACTGGCGAGCTAACGTGTCACCTTCAAGTGAACATAATGTTAACTAGCTGTTTGCCGTTAATTGACACTGACTTTGTGTATTTTTAATAATGTTGATAGCTGTCGGAGAAAAGGATTCTCCGAGTATGGTTCGACCAAACCTTCCTCTGAGGAAACCTTCAACCAGCCCGATGGCTTTTTCTGCCACGTCGCCGCTTCCGGCACATCTGAGCAGGCCCAACTCAACACCCGAGTCCCCCTTCTCTGGCGCCACTGGAGACGGTAATTCAAGACAGACCAACATTAGTATCCAGTTATTGGATACATCATCTGTCTGACATGCTAATTTAGACTATAACGCACAGTTAAAAACATCGGTAGGATTAATGCTTGGCAGTGTGTTCCAAATCGTCTTTGTAACATATTTCAGCATTTTGATTTCTCCTTTCCTTTTCCCTTCCGGTCCAGTCCATCCATTGGTCACTAGAGATAAAGCTACAGTAAGTGTAAAACTTCTTTTACGTGAAATCACTGTGGTCTGTTACAATTTGAATTTCTCCCTTCATGCGATTTTTCTTTTGTTTGTAGGTGTTAGGATCCACGCCACCATCCCTTACTGTACACTTCTGCAACTTCTGTGGTCAGCAAGGTAAAAATAACAGTTAAAGGGATAATGTTATAGTACTTATAGAGTGCCAAGTTTTCGTTTCCAAAGGGTCACCAGATAAAGAAGAACTGCAATGTTTGTGCATCAGAGGATGTGCTGTCAAATAAGTGAGCGTTAAGGTGGTGCATCAATGTCAATGATGGAGACAAATCAATTACTTAGAATGTGCTGTAAGTTTTTCAAAATATTGATTTTAACTAAGATAGATACGATGGGATGGGGTGAGCAGAATGAGGTAAAAAATCACAACTGTATGCAGTATATTTCATCAGTGTGAGATTTTGTTGGCATGCTGGTGAAGTCTTATTTACACAAACAGGAAATTTTCGATGCAAGCGCTGCAAAAGGACACCTTACTGCTCTGTGTTGTGCCAGACAGAAGACTGGAAGGCACACAGGCATGTGTGCAAGGCTTTTGACCCAGAGCCCACAAAGTAAGCTGGTCCAACTGTTGAGCATTGGTGGTTTCCCACTTTCTAATAAGAACAACAATCTCTAAGTTTGTACTTAACTGACAGGTGAATTAATAACTGATGATCATGTATTTGTCTTAATTTGAAGGGAGAACCCAAAGGAAATCACAGTTTTGCCAGCTGCTGGAGACAGAGCTGGCCAGTTGAAGGTGAAAGCAGTTGCTGTTGTTTGATCTTCTAATGCAAGTGATATTTTCAAGGTTTGTAGTTCATGATTTAAAATATTTCAAAAGAACAGCGGTCTTAATATTTGTTATATCTCTGTTTATTGAAGCATGCTTCGGATCCATCCAGCCTCCAGAGGGTCTATTTAAAAGACTTGGATATGACTAACATTGTTTTTGGAACAGACATTCAGGTACAGCTAACCCAGTTTTTCTTAACTGTAAAGACCAGAATAGTGCCCACAGACACAGTTCAAGGACCCTCTTGAGATTGCTCTGTTTTTTTGTTTGTTTTAATCGTGTATGTGTGTTTGTGTCTTTTTTTTTTTTTAGGCAACTGTTGTTGAGTTCTACAGCCCTGCAAGGTTCTTTCTCCTTGCCCAAACCCCACAGGTACGAGAAGCTCTTCAGGGAATAAGCACAGAGCTTCAGAAAACCTATAACTTCCCCTTAACAACAACAACTTATATACCGTGTGTCAGGGAGGTTTGTGCTGTGCAGTTCTCCCATGATCTGGTGAGCAGAGGCCATTTCAAGCAATTTAAGTTACAGGATCTGTTATGCACATTGGCTTAGTCCTTGACTGTCAGTTGTGTTTACCTCTGTTTTTATGTGTAGAACTGGTACCGAGGTCTGGTCCAGACTTTGGCTGCTGACCAAAAGACGGCTTATATCCTTTACATTGACTTTGGCAATGAAGAGAATGTTCCTGTGGATAGAATTAGACCCCTGGCTGCTAATATCCCACGATCTTGTCCATGTGTGAGTGATTATTCACAGAAGCAGTACAAATTTGTTGCATTATTATTAGCACCCACTGGAAATCATGCATATAAGAATATTTATAATTATACACAGCTGGCATGATGACAGTCACACTTGGATCTGTTGTTTCAAGGTATTGGAGTGCTGTATTGCTGGTGTGGTGCCATTGGATGGCAACTGGTCAGGGGAGTGCTGTGTTGCAATGAGACAGCTGTTAGCTGGCAAGACTGTGACTGTGAAGCCAGTCGGAACATTAGAGAACGGTTGCGTCCATACTGTGAATATCCAGCTTTCCATGGGTAAGTTACACAGAGATGGAAAGGCAAAAAAAACCCAAAAAACCCATTTAACATTTAAAGTTAATAACTCTCCCCATTTTTCTTGTAGGAAAGCAACTGAGCACATTCCTCCTTGAACATAACTATGCCACAAAGGAAACTGTGAATGCAACACCAACTCAACAAGACATAAGTTAGTTTCATGTTTACTTGTCCACACCATCTGAAAGCAAGTCTATGGACCAGGGCCATCAGACACGGAACAGAACTGGTCAAATCACTAGACATAGTTTGCACGTAGCAATTTGCTGACAAGTGTGTACACACAGGTTTTATAGGGTTTGGGAATAGATATAAAAGTCTTTTTGGCTGCCACAATAAAAAAGTCAAATCTGTTTTACTGTAACCATTGAATTATGCCTTAGTGCTGCTTGTTTTCGGCTTCATATCAGTCCCTTAGGTAAAGAAAACATCAATAAAATAAACTATCCTACAGTAATCTTGTCAAATGCAATTACTTTCCACTTCCGAAGTTATTTGAAATGTTCAATTTGAAAATGAAAACATAGAACATTAATAAGTGTTCCTAAAAATAAGTACCTCTGATTAGCACAGATATTTCTGCTGTTTGTAATTAGAACTAAAGTAACTATTTTAAGAAGGTTTTCACTATCTTTGATTTTCCTTAGGTGCCATGATGAATGTATCATTGGCAAATTTCAAGTGTCGCTCAAATGGAAAGGATGACAACAACTGGGCTCAGCCTCCAGAGCCACTGACACAGGCAGTGGGTGACTCCATCTCAGTTGTGGTGACTCACTTGCAGTCACCTAATGAAATTGTCATACAAAAGGTTGAAAATGCAGGCAAGTCTACATGATATTTTTCTCTTGTGCTCAAATTAAACCTCTGGATCATGTATCTTTTAACTTGAGAGCTATTGGTTTACAGGAGTGATTCAGGACTTACAGATGAAACTGAGGCAACACTGCTGTAATGCCCCAGCCCCCACAAACTTCAGACCAGCACCAGGGACGGTTTGTTGTGCCCAGTTTTCAGGTATATTGAGAATACATCGATCTTGAACACATTGCCGTGTGAGATTTTGTGTTATGAGATTATGTCATTAGATAGACCATCTACTACTGAAGCGCTTTTAAAGTATTGTAAATATGAGTGAGAACTTTTATGTTGAAATATCTATATTCAGCTCTTAAAACATCATCATTCTAGTGTTAGACCAGCTTTGGGTTCCTATACTCCGATCTCTGTGTTTTGTTTTGTTTTTTTAATGTGCAGAGGACAAGCAGTGGTACAGGGCCAAAATTCTGGCTTATCCATCAGAGGAACGTGTCTGTGTTGGCTACCTTGATTTTGGCAACTCTGAGGATGTGGATTTAGGTCAACTGTGGCCTATCAGTACTTCATTACTGGCCCTGCCAATGCAGGCTATGCGTTGTGGTCTAGCAGGTAGCGTCTTAACCCTGCAGAACATTTTAAAAACTTTGAAAGTTAATTAACCATTTTTAACTATGTATCTAATGACTGTATTAACCAGCCTGCAAGTGTATTTTTCCCCCTGTAATGTGGAGTGTCTCAAAACTTGGAAAGAAATCTACAATATAACTTAAAGTTGAAATTGGACAATAATGTCACCATGTTAGTCTATTTTAACAATTTTATTAACCATTTTCTGAGTTCCTTTGAGTTTCTATTTAAGCCCAAGTTTGCAGTTTTCCCTGTACTTATAACTTATACATTTAATGACCCTGTAAAAATTTTCATTAAGGAATATATTTGAGTATATGCAACTATAACTAAATTTGCAAGCTGCTGAGAGACATTGAATAAACCTTTTGGTAAATTTGGATCATATATAAATGCAATGAGTCTATTTTCTCCTGCACCCATTCACATGTCTGTTTGTGTCCTTTCCAGGGGTGCAGCCTGTTGGGGAGCAGTGGTCAGAGGAATGTCTGGTGGCCTTGCAGCGAAGAGTATCCAACAGAATACTGCGCATTGACATCCAGGGAGCTCATGAGGGCAAGGCTTTGGTGACTATGATTGATGAGGGCAGCGATCCTCAGGCCAATGTAGCAGAGCTGCTGATTTGTGCTGGTTATGCTGCACCAGCTTCTGTTTCAACAAGCATTCATCAGGAGGTTGACCAAACAGTAATTCCTCCTGCTGAACCACATGGTGAGATGTTAAGCTCACGAAATTAATAGCACTGAATGAATTTTTTTTTTTTTTTTTAAAGAATTTTACCTGTATATGATGCATCTTTTTTGTGATGACATGTCTTCAGTGCCTGCCCCAGTCTGTGAACCTATGGTGTGGTCTTTTGCAAAGCTTCCCTGTGATGGCCAGACAGTGGCACTGCTAGTCAATGTTGTGGAGAACCCTGGAGAGTTTTACTGCAGCATTGACAAGCCTACAGGTATTGCTCTTTCTATAGCTGAGAAGGCCAACATTGTTGTTTTCGACAGCAAATTAAGCTCTCTAGTGGGTCTAGACCTTTTTTCTTGTGCCACTTGAACAGATTATTTCATGTATTTGACTGTTTGTTAGACCATCAGCAGCTGATGGAGCTTGGAACTGAGTTGAAGAAACATTGTGAGGCAGATAACTCACCTTTTGAGCCCAAAGTAGGGGAGCCATGCTGTGCCATGTTTCCTGGTGAGACTCTCAACATGCATAATTCATGGGTTTAAACTACTGAATGAATGGTACTTTTATGATGAGCTGTAAAAAGAAACAAAAGTTGATACATCATATTAAGTGTCTAGTATTTCATCTTGTATGTTAATTGAGTTCTCTTTTGGCTGACATGTTACAATATTCGCTTTGACCTGATGGAATTTGAACTGACCTTATTTTTCCTCTGTTTATGTATGTATTTTTAATGTGCTTTTTGGTCCCCAGCTAATGGAGCATGGTATCGGGCTTTGGTGAAGGAAAAGAATGAGAACCTGGTGTCTGTAAATACTGTAGATTATGGATTCAGCATGAAAGTAGAAAAGCACCAGCTTCGATCCATCACGCCCCGACACCTGACCTTGCCCTTTCAGGCAGTTTGCTGCTGGCTTGCAGGTAGGTTAGAGAGAGAGAGAGGTTCAATCCTAATGTCTGTCCTATGCCCTCAATGCTCACATGTTTGGCATCATCTGAAAAGCGATTGAGTACACAAAATGTTTAAGGAGTGGGATATAACTTTGTCCCACTCCTCTGCAGCCAAAAGAGCATCACACAATTCTATTTCTGAAAATAAAGCAAATTCACTGTGTTTGTTTTCAGGTGTGGAACCCTTGGGCTCAGAATGGAGCAGTGAAGCCCTGCTGTGGTTCCAGACATTGGTGGATGGCGAGAAGCTCTGTGCACGTGTCCTTTCTGTCACTAAAAAGGGCTATGGTGTGGAGTTGGAGAGCAGAGGGCAGAATGTGGCTGCTGCACTAATTTCTGAGCAACTAGCCAAAGCTCCTGGACAGATCCCAAGAGAGACAATTGCGACTGCAGACTCTGGAGCCAAATGCCGGGAGAACACAAAAGAAAAAGTCTTGAATCAGATAAGCGCCAGCTACATGGAAACACCAATTGCATGCCAGACTGCAGTGCCATCAGAGGGTCAGCTAGAGTGTTGATACCAAGATGAGATATAGTGGTGGTTTTTAGGAATCTATTCAAAATTTTGTTTTATCTTTTTCAGTCCCATCTTTCCCATTGGACTGGAAGACAGTGGAGCTGCCTCTCAATGAGACATTTCAGCCATATATTGCAGCCATTAGTAGTCCTTCCCTCTTCTTCGTGCATTGTCCCAGTCAGGGTCAGAAAAATCACTTATGCCCCTATTTGTGATTTTAAAAAAAGATGCAAAAATTTTGAAAATGTAATGCTCCTTCCTGTTGTATTTTATTATTATTATTTTTTTTTTTTGTAGTAGACCAGCAGAAGCTTCAGGAGTTGATGACTGAAGTGGCTGACTTCTGCAGCCAGGCTTTGCCTTCTGCTGCTGTCCTGTACAGGCCAGCTCCCGGTGCTGCCTGCTGTGCCCAGTTCTCTGGTGAGAAACACTTGTTCATTACATTTATACATTATAGAATGATAAGCATAAAGATAGATTTTGATCTGTGCCCTTTTTGTAATATAAGAATAAGGAGCCTTCCCAAATTGTGGGGGAAAATGAGGCAACAAAGTGCACTAATAGTCTTGCTCTCTACTTGTTCTGCTGCTCATTAAACCCTGCTGAGGAAACAGGTAATGAACGTAGCTAGTAACAAGATTAAAGTAACAATCGGTGCAGAGCCCTCTATGCCACATTAGATGTGACTTAAGTAAATTAGCTTAGCTTGGTGCATCTTTGTTGTCAGGACTCCTAAATGCCACTAGATGTCAGACAGGTGAGATACAAGTGAATGACTGTTCCATCATAACACGATCTTAAATAGTGGTTTTCTAAGGAAGAAATAAATGCAACCCAAAATCTAGTCATGCACAGTAATTAGAGAATATTGAGGTTGAAACATCACACTATAATGTATAGACTCTAAGGCAGATTGCCTTGCTGACGCTGCTGTCAGCAAGGAAAATCTCATCACCCTGGCAGTACCATTTCCAACTCATAATGAGATCCATGGAAGACAGATCACCTGTTCTGTCAATTATCTCTTCCACTCAAGAGATACTTGCATAAATTTTCTTTCCATTCTCCCACCCTATTTCTAAGTTTGTTTTCTGGCTGTTTTTGAGACCCCACCTGGAGTTGTTACCCCTGCAGACCTAAGCTGGTAATTTGGTGTCTGCTAGTAGATATAATTACATAGCGTGTGCTCAGGCAAGCAAAGGAGAGGCTCTTCTTTAAACACAGTATACAAGTAAGACACTATAACTTGGCATACATTCCGCAGCTCAGCTAACAACAGGGTGTGAATTTAATGGATTTTCTGTGCTGTCAGTAGATTATTTGCTGGTAAGAGATCATCAGATATTTAAGGCAGTTGTGTTGGTAGAGTCGAGCATATCAGATTTATAACTTTTGGGGGATTTCTGTCCTAATGATCAGAATGTCTGAAATATGAACTACATTAATTCTACCCATTTCAATACAATAGTTAAAATCGTTTGAATACATTTTCCAATTTGAAATAAGCAGTTAAATTAACATGTGACAACACAAGATGTTTATAAAACAATGTATCAAACCTAAGTCTCTATAACTATCTCAAAAGACCTACAAAATATCACTAACCATTTGTTTGACTTTTTCTTTAGCTGATGATAAGTGGTACCGTGCAGTTGTCCTGGAAGTCTCAGAGAATGAGATGAGTGTAATCTACGCAGACTACTGTAACACTGAAAAGGTGCCCCTCTCCCGAATCTTGCCCATCCCCAAGCGCCTGCTGCAGCTTCCCTTTCAGATCACTCGCTGCACCCTCTCTGGTGAGGCTATGGAGCTATTAATCCATCTTTCTAAAGAGAAATTCAAGCTGGACCACAAGTGCTTTTTGTAATTACTCTTGGCTCCAGCATTTAACATTCTGGTACACACCTGTCACTTCTAGGTAAAGAGCACTTTCCTGTTGAATGGCCAAGGGAAGTGCAGCAGATGTTTCAATCTATCCTTTTGAACAACGTCCTGGCCACCATCCAGTCCTTCGATGGCGCTGCTAATGTGCTTTCACTTGCTCTTCCTACTGAGAGGGGAGGAGGGGACCTCACTGCCATGATAGTTGATTCACTACAGGTTCAAAACAAGGTTAATTTCTTGCCAGCCAGCTGCCAGAGGGCTGACCTAAGTGACAACAGCACACCTACTGCAAGCACAACAGATGCGCCTGATTGCCCCCAGCCCAAGTCAGTACCTGAAACCCAGAAGGGGCTAGAACTTGGACCAGCTCATACTGGCCTACCCAGAACTCCAGAGCCAACAAGCTGGACTCAACAGGAAAATAAACATGCTTGTGTAGAGTCTATCATTGGTTTGTACAGTCAGAATTTCAGTGTGATTATTGTTTCTATATTTGGTTTCTATGTGTTTACTTAATACATTCAAGAAAATACCCAGGCAAACCAGGTGTTTTTTGTTGCAATCTACGGTGTGCTATTCTGTGTTAAAAAATAGAAATGGACATAGGTTGCCTTAAGAGCAAATTATTATAGTTTTTACTGATAATTTATTTCTAACTATACTAAAAAGGCAATACAGGCAGTTGATTAGTGTAGTGTAGTACCATAAAAGCTGTTTTTGTTTTTCAGAACACCCAGTGCAGAAGGTTGTTGCACACATGGAACCACCATGCACAAAATCTAATGGTAAGCTATAAGACAAGAACAAGATTTGTCACTGCCCATCTTAAGATGGTTTTAAATTTTTAATAAAACATACAGTCAGTGTTTGAAGGTGGTAGATCATTTACTTGACTTTTTGTTTGAATCCCAGATCCTCAGACCTCTACCTGCTGCTGTATGAGCCTCATGACGAAGGTCAGGGCTGGTTTCATGGTTTTTGCAAACATTGATATTTTATTTATATGCAAGTTAATCATCCATTCTCCTCCACTTTATCCACAATTGCGTTTTCTCTTGCCTTTCACAGATTGAGCAAATGGAACAGCTGATGCAGCTGCAGCTTTCTCTCATCAAGCTGTTAGTTGGACAGAAAAAATAAGATTCACCACATGCATAACTTTACAGTCCTGCTCACCAACTTGTTGAATTCAAAGTTGTATTTTGTTGAAGTTGCAGTAGATATTAAGCTCTTGCTATTAATTTTAATTTTGTGTTCTTATCACTGATACCATGCACTCTCATCAGGACATTTCTGTTTTTAAACTGTAGTTAAATTCCGTTTTACTTCTTCAGTAAAAAAAAAAAAAAAAAAATTTAGGTTTGCTAAAAACTCATCCATTAAAGTTTGGAGGAAATGTCAGCAACACTAAATGTTCAACCTCAATTTCTCAAGTAGTCTGCCTTTGTTCTGTTGCAGTCACCTGCTCAGGTGGGATGTCTAGCCTGACCTCATTTGTTTGTTTTCACATAAAAAGTTGTGATGAAAAAGACCACAGGGATGCGATTTTATTTTGGCTGCAGAATCAAAATGGCTTAGCGGGTTGTTTTTTTTTCCTCTTTCGGGGGGCTTAAGAGCACAAAGGTAAAGGAGACGCTTGTTATGTGCTCGGCCCCTCCCTGTCTCCACACGTGGGCCGTACAGGATGAATGAGAGGAGGACAAATTGGAGCCTACCGGGGCAGGAGGATCAGGGGTGGAGGAGGTGGGTAGGTGGGGTCGCTGCTCCTGCCCGGAGCTGAAAGCCTGTTGGATCTCAGAGGTGAGAGGACCGGACCCAGAGAGACGCTCCTGAAACTCAAGGATCCTCCACAGCGCACGGTAAGATTCATTCTACTAAGAGAGGCGGTTACATGGCTGATGGAGAGTTTAACAAAGCATGTCTGGATATATGAGATGGTGTTTTATAGGTAAATGTGTCATGGAATCACCTGAAAGCCCTTTAACAGGTGGACAATGCTGCAGAGTTTCGGAAACTGGCGACGCAACAACGCAAAAAATACCTGTTGACGTCACCAGGTGTGACATTTTAACGTGCGTCTGGATGGGATAACACAGATCCAGCAGCCGACATATATACATACATTTAGTGCATCAGTGTAGTTGTTCCTGTTACCTGGAGTTTTCAGACGACATGTAAGTAATTACATGCATTTCTTGAATTCCACGCAGCCACTTAGTACTTAAGAAAGCTGACTCCATCAATTTGTTTGGCTTCTTGAGAAAACTGACTTCTTTTGCATGTCAGGGTCATCACCTTTGGTCCCCTCTAAAACCTGGCTTGACCCCTTGACACATGAAAGAGTGAGCAGATGTTGACGGAAGGTCATGAAGATGTTAAGCTGCTGGAGACGTTTAAATGAAATAGATATTTATGGAAACAGCAGCTCAGTTTTTAAGGCTTAAAAACATGGTTGTGTCTTTCTTGTCAGTGCCCACAACTCTTAATTTGTGGTGTTAAGATTTACAATGAAGATGCCTCTATATATTATTGATCAAGTGTAGACGCTGTGTATTTTTAACACAATAGGTTTTTAAGTTTCCTTGTGCTCTGTGGTGTAAAAACCCACTGAAGAATGGTGCTTTACATCCCCTGCATGGTTGCCAGCTCACTCAAACACATTCCATGCTAAAATGCATACCAACACATTGTGAATGATTTATTAGTTGTGACTTTTAATCACACTGTAGTCCCCTTGTGGAAAAATGTTTCCACATTTATTTTAATGGTGGCCAGTGGCTCACTCTGAGGAACATCTTCACACTTCAGATGATTTCAGGGTGGCAGACCTCGAAGTACAGGGTTGGGAGATCTCGGGGTTTTGTATGAAGTGAGTCCAAAAGCAAGCACTCTTTTCTAATTACAGACTACAGCATGGAGGTATTTTCCAACCTGCCAAACAACTCAAAACAGACAGAACGTCCATGGTTGAGGCCTCATGTTTTTATTTAGTTGCATTTTCAGGAATGTACTTAAAGCAGTCTTTACATAGGGATCCCTGTAGATTTGAGTCAGAATACATTTTACCTAACAAGATGCCCTTACCCTGTCATAAAATATCTTTTATAAATATGATTTTCTGTGCCATTTTCCAAGGCCCAATGGCAAGATATAAGCTAGAGTGCATTAAATATTAACAGCAGAAGTCACTCAGCACAGCTGGAATGAAGCCTCCAGTGGAGATAGAGCAGAAAGATGTTCATTGACAGCAGGGAAGTAGGGACGACAGAAAAATGAGGGGTGGAGGGATCCAGAAGAATGCTTGTGAAGAGGCAGCCAACTTGGGGCAGGTGTGTGTAGTTCATGTGTGTATGTGTTTTATTTGTAAGAATTCATGGCTGCTCTCTCCTCTAAGCATGCATCAGTGTGCGAGCGTGCATTGCGCACATTCAAAGCTGCTCCCTCCCTGGCAGTAATGAAATGTCTTGTCCTCAAGGCGTACCAGCAAGGGTGCAAATACAGCGTCAATGGCCCCTGGTGATGTTTATCAGCTCACGGCTTCTCAGACAGTTGTATGTCAGCTCTGCAGATTCATATCACAGACTCCTTAAAGCGAGGCTTCATCCTGTACACAATTCTATCTCTATCTCAGTAATACACATGGCCTTACCTATAGGGAGCTTTTCTCTGGTACAGCTGTCCTTTTTGCCCACCCCAATGCGCACATACACACACACACACACACACACACACACACACACACAGGATATTATGGTGCTTATCAGCAGCCAAAGTTAATTAAACCTTATCTGCAGCCCTTTACCTTCTTCTCCCAACAATGAGCACACAGAATAAGGTGGATGGTATTTCTACATTATGTTCTGACTTTGTAAAGCCAGTAATGTTCTACATGGTCATTGTCTGTATCAACACCTCACGGGTGGGCCCTGTCCTCAAGGTGGCTTCTTCATATCTCATCCACTTGCCTGTCCTGGAAACCTACTCAACAAGTCACCAGATCAACACAATATAGTTACTGATGATGTACTCAAACACACGCACAGCCCTCATTGCATACTTCCAGTTTAACAGGAGTATGAACTGTTAAAAATAGTGTATCTTCGGGGTTTTCACCAGACACAAATCAAATTAAAACAGCATCTTTTTGCTTTTTGCAAAATGCTCACCCAGACAATGTAGAGTTTGATCCACATGCTGGTGTAGTCAGTGATGTGTAGTGCACCTGTCTGGATACGTTTGTATTGTGGTGGTTGTCATGTGTTCTTGTTGAAAGGTGGACCCACACTTAGCTGAGCCGAGTCCTTCAGGCAAGTTACAGCTTTACCACTTAGAGGGATCTATTTTCATTGGTTGTTTGGTAAGGCAGCACAGCACAAACACACTCACCCTTGTCCTGTACTGTCAGCATTTCTCTCAATGGGAATGAAATAATGCAAAAACCAGCATATTCAGTGGCTTCTTGACAACTTACCCATGCTGGAATTTTGTTTTGCTGAAGATAAATATACCACTGGTCGGAACAAAACAGGGAACAATATGTGCACTGTAAAAAGCATGCAAACACACAAAAAGCAGTTTATTTAACTTTGCAGCTCTGTAAAATCCCCATATCAAATGAAAGCTCACATTTATGAACATATGAAGAGGGGATGCGAAGGCATAGCTTAATTATAAAGGAGCTCACTGCTGTGTAATTTCTTTTTTTCCATAACACTGAATTCTCACACAAACACTGTTCTGTCACCGTCTTTAATGTTTGGCATTTTCCAAAAGATTGCTCTGTTTATCATTCCAGGTGTCCCAACATGCACCCTGATATCCATCTCTCCTTCCTCATTGCACTGCTGTTTATTCAAGGTCGGTTGTTTGATTTTTATTACAGTTTTTCATTCTTTTTTATCTAAAGAGTATATTCTGTGCTTCTGCGCTGTTTCGAGCTTTTTAGATTGAGGATACTTTGAACCAATGTGTTGGATCACCACTAACATTTAACCATTGGAAATTTTAGTAAGGTACACAAATCTTTCAAAACCCAGTCATGTGGTTTTATACCTCCACATTTGAACATTCAGGTTTTTTCCCACTTGTATTTCTATAAAAGTGTTCCATTGAGAGGTTTGATGAGGGTTTATTGGAGCTGGAATGCGACTCACTTTTCTTTATGGATAATATGATACTGCAGCCAGTTAGCTTATCATAACTTAGAAACCGGGAAGAGGCTGACAGCATTCTTTAACCTCAGAACTTATAATGGGTCATTTACATTATGGGAAAGGTAACACTCTTCACTAATGTTCAGGGGGATTCTTCACAAGATATTTTACAGCTTAAACCTGTCAGGTCCCCAGCTCAGAAAAATTCCCATTATCTTCTCTTCAAAGTCATTTCATATCTCCTGTGCTCAAAATGCTATTCATTTCAAGGCAAGTCAAATTTTTCATCACTTTTATAGCACATCATAATTAGTTCTGCTGGACTTGGGAGCCATCGGTATTTGCCTGAGGGGAGAGGACGGAGTCGTGGGGCAATATAATCTTTGTGTTGTTTTCAAAAATGACAGCTTTAGCACCATCTGAAATATTTATTACTGGCCATTTTAAGACTTTGAACTTGAGCAAACCAGACTGTTTCACCCTGTCAGGACACACTCCTTTTCCTCCTGTGCTGACAACACAGATAACACTGCACTGCTTGACTGACTAGGTATCCATGTAATCCAGCCTGTCAAATAAAATTTCACTTAAGGAGTCCAAGTTACTATGCTATCTCTGATTTTGAGGGATTTTTCTTTATATCCCAGGCTATAGTGGGATTATTGTCAGTTAGGGTTAGGGAATCAGCTCCCCAGCCTGAGGGTCATTGCTCATTATCTTACTCCTGTCACGTTTCCATTCACAGACATTAAAGATACACAGTCATTTTGCTGGAGGCACTTGGCTGAATAGGGAGACTTTTTGTTCAGCACAGTGGGGCCCCACTGACTGAGACAGCAGCCTAAACTTTCACTGTTAGGGGGATGTTGGAATTAGGGGCAGATGAAAGGGTCAGGATTGAAGGGAGGTCAGAGAGTAGGCCCCTGGGCTGCAGGTGGTACTTTTCCTTACTGATTTTTTTTTCTGTGGGTTTTTACCCTTTTAATTATTCCTGACCTCAGGAAGTTTCTATGAACAGAAGATGGAAGACTCTCTGTAAAGAGTAAAATATCATTGACATTTAAAGAGGAAAGTGAAGTCAGGGGGTATTTTTTATGTTTTTACAGTTTTAATACAATGAAAGGGTCAAGGAAGAAGAGATTTGCTTCTTGCTCATTGGTGCCACTTTGATGTGCAGCTAGAAGCCTGTTTGTGGGATGGTGCATAGTGTATGGGTGTTAAACCTGAGAGTGGCTGCTTTAAAAAAGAAAAAACCCAAAAAACCGAATGACCCAGATAATACTGAGATTAATACTAGTGATTGTAAGAGTAAGACCAGGTTCTGCTCTTCCTTTCCCTTTTTATCCATAAGAACTGTCCAGGAGTAATAAAACAGAGGAGGATGGTGGCAGTGTTTTTAAAAAGAGCATCTTGTGTACTGACAGAAGCAACACTTCATTTATCTCCTACACTTGTCTCTGTCCATCGACAAAGGAAAACACTTGAGATGTGGTCTCAGTCAGTTGATCTCCCTCCTCAGTCTCAGTCACTACCTGTATTCCCCATGTCTCAGCAGGATGCTTATGTCTCCTGTCTTGAGTAAGACAGGGATGTGACAGGATGTGTTGTGGAGAGCAAGGGTTAGTCAAAGGCATTACAGGAAATGTGTACTTTCTTGCTGGAAGGATTGCATCAAATCTTCTACTGTTTACCAGTGAAAGTAGTAAATAATTCAGGTTCTCTGTAGATGCTGGAGATTGAGGTATGAACAGCTCAGCACTTAAACGATTAGTTGATAAATAAATTTGTCAATTCATTGATCGTTTAATTGCTAATTCACCACTTAACAGTTTCCTTGAATTTGTGGTTGCCGTTTTTTGAAGGAAAATAGACATTTTTCTGAATGATTAATTGACAGTCAGATTTAAAAATTCCGTTTTTTAGTCTTATGTGATCAAAGTACCAGCAGATATTTCTCATAATTGTGTAATTTATATATTCCTCATGTATCAAACTACATTGAACATTTCTGTGACTTTCCTGTTCCTTCGCTCTTTCAACCGCAAACACAAGGCACATCACCTATTTCAGCTAATTAGCAGGTTTGAAATCAACACAAGGGCAGACAGCCCGAGCTGTTACAGCATAGCTGACAGGAATGTACAAACATTTTTTTCCCCCCCCCATGTGGTGTTATTCAAAGAGTAGAATCCGTTCAGTGGGGAAGCAGCATGTTTTGTAGAATCAATTGCAACTGCTGTGTCTGTGCTGGACAAATACCTCCCTGACCTGCTGGGGTTACCAGGGACTACAAGGCACGTTCACATGCCGAGCAGGAAGTCACGTCCCTCTCCCTCCTCTCAGGGGCCGTACATGTGCCTGAATAAAGCAACATCTCTTCAGTGAATAGGATGAAAGAATGGTTTTTCTTCACTTGTCTATTCACATTAGCTTTAAATACTCAATTATCCATTACAGGAGGGGTCAAGTGGGAGTGAGTGAACTACAGTGGCTTTGGGGACAGCATCCCATTTGTCATATTTTAATTTTTCTAATGGCCCTAACGATTGTTTTTGAATGACACTAATTAGATCAGTAATTGTGTGTACAGATCAGATAAGTTTCTAAATCTCCTTTGTCCTTTATTTTCTGTGTCCAACTGAAGAGGCATGTACGCTGTAAATCACATGTCAAAGTGCAGGTGCTTGTGTTCATCAACAGAAGTAAGATCACTTATCCCTGTTTTCCTGTGAGTTTGTGGTTTAATCTGTGGATGGAGATACGGACAGAATGTGACCCTTTTCATTGGTTATATCAACTGCCTAAAGTGCAATTTATCTTTTTGTTTGTTTTTGTTTTTCAGGTTTTTCCTGAGTCAAAAAATGCAAAGATGAAATAAAAAATACTTTGTGTTGCAGGATTTTATTTTATTAAACACCATGCATGCATGTGCGTGCCTAATACTGTATACAGATGGTATGCATAGACATTGACTGACTGACCGACCTCTGTTCTCTGTCCCTTCTAGTCCAGCAGGGCACAGCAGTGCAAGAGATCCAAACAAGCCGTGAGAACATTTTAAGAATCAACTCAGCAGGAGAGAGTGAGTATTACAAAAAACATTTTCACCACTGAGAGATGACAATGATGATCTGATTATTCAGTCATAAACACTGAATCTTGCCTTTTTTAAAAATATATATCTATCTAGGGCAATTATTCTAGAGGCAGAAGGGGGTTTGCATTTTTACGCAGCTTCTATAGTAGCTGAACAGTAATGAGTTCTTTTGCTGGATGAACAAAAATGAATCCACATATGCACAAATATTACTAAATCAAAAATACAAAAAACTCAGCACACAAGAAGGAGTTTGAGGTTATAGCAAAGGGAACAGAATTGACCTGCACGAAAGGATGCTTTTAGCTGGTGGGTTGGTCATACTACTCTGATTTCTCTGTTTGGAGGCTTTCACATAAACATAGCCAGTGACTGACAGACAGACAGACAGACAGCGTATTCTCTGTCTCTAATGACTGTCTTTACGATCAGCTGCACATTCTGACATGACAGCAACATCACACATGATTTATGCTACTAGCAGGTACCAACATGCTCAGGAGAGCAAGAAGGGGAGTTTTTGCTCAGTAATGGTTTTCTGAGTGGCTTTCTGGGTAAAGCAAATTGAGCCTTATCAGGTATGGTAATGTTTTCATCCTCAACAGCCCATTTGATAACTAATCAGGATAATCTCATAATATCATTTAGATCGATAGAGTAGGAGCTTTTGGCCAGGAATTCTTCAAGCACTGAATGACTTCAGGTTTACTTTATCTTGACGTCCTGTGGGTTTACATTTTTCTTCTGTGTTTTTCCACGGGAAGATATGCAGTGCTCAGCAGCTATGGATATCCTCTTTCTCATGGATGGTTCCTACAGCGTGGGGAAGGGAGGTTTTGAGAGGTCCAAACACTACGCAATCAAACTTTGTCAAGCGCTAGACATTGGGCCAGACAAGGTTTGTCCTCTTTTTGTTCTCTCTCTCTCTCCATCTTTCTCTCATGGCTCTCAGTAGTCATACAATCCCCTCCTTATCCAGGTTCGGGTTGGTTTAATCCAGTTTGGCTCCACTCCTCGCCTGGAGATATCTCTGGATGCATGCACCACCAAACAAGAGCTAAGGAAGCACATGAAGAAGATTTCTTACAGGTGTGTCCCTCATCTTGCTTGTAGTGAGAAAGTGTTTGTGGATCAAAGAGACATTGTGATTTTTAGTGTAATTATTCAGTTACATTTGTTTTTTTGGGCTTAGATGAAACATATCTGAAAGAATTAGGATCTTGAATGTCAAATACTGTACCATAAACCAAAAATACAGTCCATAAAATCAAATGAAAATAAACTGTAAGGGGAGCTGCATGACCTAGACTGGATTTAGTCCAGTCTCATGTTTAAGCAAAACCTGCACACACATACATATATTCACATGTCTGGAAACAAATTAACACCAAATGTTCTCTGGAAACAAAAACAAATTAAGTTCAGATTAGAGCCACACCACAAGCCGTCATTGGATACTACATGAGGGCATAAGATGAGGAAGAAAAAGGTAATTTGGCTGCCTGTATGTGTGTGCTGTTCACAGTTAAGAAATATCATTTGGCCATCTGGCTTGAAATTGCTACTCATCTCTAAATTTAATGTCAACATACAGTTTATAATAAACTTTCTCCTTTCATATCACACAACTCTGCTTTGTATTGTCTCATCACATGTCGAATAACATGGCCAATAACGTATACAATGTTATTGAAGCCAATACATGTACTGAACCTAACAGCACTGCAGAAGATATCTCATCCATGTTATCATAAAAAGACACTTAATTTTTTCAAGAAATTTGCACAGTATGTGTTGTTAAATATACGCTGTACAATGTTAAGGAAAAAAGAAATCTGCTTTTCAGTTTGCATTTGTGTCGCTGACATCAATCTTTGCAAGGAACTCCAAGGGCCTTTGTGGATTTTTCTGTATTGTCTCAGTAGTTTCAGCCCTCCAAGCTCACACGGTATTGTTTTCATGGAAACAAGAGGGTAACAAAAAAAAAAAAAAAAAAAAAACAGAAAGAGAGAGAGAAAATATGATGGCTACAAAAACACATAACTATCTGCACATCATAGCTTTGTTTCTGCAATGTGAAATGTTTGAATGGGTTTCTCACTGCTCTGTGGGAAGACTGGAAGAGGCTCCGTCTTTGACATTTATGTGTCTTTGAAAAATACATAGTAGCTTTTAAAGTGATTTCTTGAGTCCTGAGGTAATGGAACTCAGCCAACACTCACACCATCTCTTCATACATTTCTAATGTGAGAGCCAAAATATGAATACAAATAATATTGATCTGTGGTTTATTTTGGTCTTGCACTATATTTTTGACTCTGGCTGGCTTTTGCAGTACAGGACATATTCTCCATCTGTATCGTTTGTATAAGATAAGAAAAACACAATTTCACACTGTGGATTCCCAGAGGAGGCAGCACCCAGACAGGCCTGGCGCTCAAGTACATCCTAAGGAAAGGTTTCCCAGGCGGTCGTAATTCTTCCTCTGTGGCCCGGATCGCCGTCCTCTTAACAGATGGGAAGTCTCAGGGCAACGTGGTGCAGGCAGCTGCACAGCTTAAAGAGTCTGGTGTGAACTTGTTTGCCGTTGGCCTGCGCTATCCCAGGTACATCTGATGGTTGGGAGGGATAACTCTCTTACTGAATTATTTAGCTCTTTTTGAGGGAAAGGCTTGGTGAGTGTTTCCTCTGTTATAGATGGGAGGAGCTACATGCTGTAGCCAGCGAGCCGATGGAGAGCCACGTCTTCTTCGCAGAGCATTTCTACGATGCCGTCAATGGCCTGTACACCACGCTGACCACCTTCTCTGTCTGCAACTCCACACCAGCAGGTGGGACTCCTCCACAACACTTTTTTTTTTTTTTAACTGATTGAACTAAGACATATGCTACACATGCTCATTATCATAGATGATTTAAAAGTTAAATGTGAGAAAACCTAACAAAAAGGACTCTAACTCTTCCCCTTTCCACAAATATCCCTTTCTTTGTAACACCAATCCCAACCCTCATGCTCTGTTGTCAAGGCTGCCAGATGGAGTCATTTCCCTGTGAAAGGAAGACACTGGAGACGGTGAAAGAGCTGCAGGGGAATTTCATGTGTTGGAAAGGCTCTAAGGGTTATTCACCATACACATCACTCTGTCCTTACTACAGGCAAGTGTCTCACAAATTCACTGAAACCAAACACAGTTTCACATCAAAATCAACCCTACCCTAAAAAAAAAAACCAAAAAGGAATGTAGTTGGTTAAGATTTGGTTTGGTTAAATTTGGTTTGATTTTCCTGCACTTTAATGAAGAGACAACAGAAAAAGGATTATTATATGCAGACTGGTGTCTTTGTCAGCATCTGAAACAAAACTCTTTTCTCTCATTCGGTTGTGGAACAGGGTAATTTTCCACATGTTAATCTGTTGTGTCACTGTGAGGGACTAGCAAGTGTAACTCTGTCAGATCCTCCCATGGCAAATCAAAAAAGCCTCTTACAAAATTAATTTCACAGAACATTACAACTTCACCACAGTGAAATGGCCTGAGGCAAGCAGAGCTCTGAAAGCCATTGCAACTTTTCACTTTCAAATGTCCCTTGTGTCTTATTAATGTACTTGATACTAAAGCAACTTTTTCACAAAAGCTGACAGTAAAATTAATAATTTTTAGGTGGTGAATTAAATATGCTGCTGCTTTTTATGAGACTTTAAAACTGTTTTATATAATCAGATGTAAAACTCATGTAAAAATAATAATAATAAATGGCAATGAATTACATGGTCAAAGGGAGATACTTCTTTTTTTTTTTTCAAACTGACAAAATGTGTAAATCTTTGTGTTGTAGGTACAGCAAGGTTTACAAGAGACACCAGACAGTGTGCCATCGGACTATCTGTCCAGGTGACAGCCTTCCTTTGAATCCAGCTGCCTTCTTGTTTTAAAGATAGTGTGTTTGTTGACATGCGTGTGCTGCTCACTTCCTGCCACTCTGTCTGTAGATCCCTGTGACTCTCAGCCCTGCCTGAACGGTGGAACATGTGTGTCTGAAGGTCCGGAGGGCTACCGCTGTGTGTGTCCACCTGGCTATGGAGGGGACCCACACTGTGGTTTGTTTGCTGATCTCTTTGCTCACTGTGGCTCACAGCACACTTTAATGCAGAGATCAAACTAACCCTTAACCCTCCATCCCTCCTCAGCTCCTGCATTATCACTGGACTGCTCTGTGGACCTGCTCTTTCTGTTGGAGGGCTCTGCCACTCTCACCCTGGAGGGCTTCCTCCGCCTCAAGTCCTTCTTAAAGCGCTTCCTACAAACAGTGATCGGGCCGGACTGCCCTAGTAAAGTCGGGCTGGCTGTGTTTGGTGGAGAGGCCCGAGTGGAAGCCCCTGTGGGCAAGTTTAAAGGGGACACCAGGGGTCTGCTTAAGGCAGTGGACACGCTTCAACCAATCGGTGGCGAGACCAGGACAGGCCATGCACTTCGTTACGTCACACGCCACGGCTTTGTGAGCTCACAAGTCTTTGCCGATATCGCAGATGACCTTCCCCGCGTAGTGGTGACGCTCACTGCCACCCCTGCTGTTGACGACGTGGTAGAGCCTTCAAAATATGCACGGGACAGAGAGATCTTCCTTATAGGGGTGGGACCAGACTACTTAAAGGAACAGCTGAATAATATCACAGGAAATCCCCAGAGGACTCTTACCTACACATCCCCTGACAGGTTCACTGCCAAGATCCCTGAGCTCAAAGCAAAGATCTGCAGTGTGGACACACAAGGTAGCCAATGGGCACACGGCACAGTCACACACACATACATTAATTTCATATAGTATTTTGCCCAGACTATAGAAGATCGAATTGTGTTCTGGATCCAGTTATTACAAATGTGAACAATGCTGTTAGTTATTCATTTTGAAACTCTACTTCTCATTATAAATAAAATTTTTGCCCTAATAAATAATAATTTGTTCCTTCTTTTGTTTTCCAGGGTGTCTGGGCCAGGCGGTGGACCTGGTCTTTGCCCTGGATGCCTCTGGTGGCGTCGGTCGTGATAACTTCGCCACCCTGCGTGACTTTGTGCGGAGCCTCACCGTACAGTTCGACATCAACCGCGACGTGGCCCAAATGGCACTTGTCACTTATGGACGGAAACCCACCACAGTCTTTGACCTGGACACCCATGAGACAGGCTCTGACATCCTCAAAGGGGTAGGCAATGCCAACTACGTGGGTGGCTTGGCCTCTACCGGTACGGCTTTGCTCCACATCCACTCCAGCGTCCTGACTGTGGCTAAAGGCGCACGGCCTGGAGTCAACAAGGCTGTAGTGGTGGTGACTGATGGGTCGGGTGGGGACGATGCCATTGTGCCAGCGCAAAAGATCAGAGACAATGGAGTTTCACTGTTTGTGGTCGGTATTGGAGATGTGCAGAGGCAGAGGCTGCTGCAGATTGCTGGTTCAGAGGAGCGCATGATCTCAGTGTCGTCGTATGAGGATCTCAAGTACTTTGAGGATGTTCTCGTGCAGATGCTGTGTTCAGGTGAGCATTCAAAGAAAGACCCCTGTTACCAAACTTTCCCAGGACAGCTACCTCCCACCCTGTTCGATGGACAGGTTCAAAGGATTGATTTTTTAAAAACTAATGAAAAGCAGAAAATGGATAATCAGATGCTTGGGGGCCTGTAAAATAACATTAGCTGTGTTGTGCTCAATTTCTTTCAGAGGTAAAAAAGCCAGTGAACCTGTGCAACCCAAACCCCTGTATGAATGATGGGATCTGCATCCTGACAGGAGGCAGCTTCCGCTGTCAGTGCCAAGGATACGAAGGACCACACTGTGAAAAAAGTCAGTGGCACTAATGTGATGTCCTCTTCTCTTAACTTTGCTTTGAATGCAGGCGTAACATTGGAGATCTGGCACAAATAGCCATGATACTGTCTGCCCTCATTTAACAAACGACAATAAAGCCAAAAATACTGTTGGTGTAATTACACAGAAGTCATGATGTCATGTGATTGTGGTTGTATTCCCAGGAAGCAGGAGGCCTTCATCCAGAGGAGATCTTCCGAGGCCTGCTCATCTGAGGAATAGGAGCAGGCAGAAGAAGAGCCACCAGGAGCTGCTGCACCACTACAAACTACACCGCAGAAGGCACGCTGCCTGATATACCACACTTCACACAAACCTGTGGACTCTTATGGATGTTTGCGAGTATACACCGGAGTAAAGGGAAAACTAATATTACTGTTAACTTTGTTATTGGTTTAATATTTAAACTTGCCCTCGAACTTCAACAAGTGCCTTCAATATTGTATGTATCGATACTGTTATGTGTTTTTGACTTTTTTTATGATCCTACACTGTGCTATTTGTATTCTCACCATGATTCTTTTTCCCATTCAACGATGTAAAAGTGTTTGTCCAAAAAATTCCTTCTTTCCTCCTTTCAACACAGATAAAAAATATTGCATTGTCTAAACAATGCTTTACGCCAAGTGTATATTTTCATGTTTCAATGTATTTTCTTTATATAGACCATTTAAAAATGGCTGAAGTTTTTACACAGTGGAAAATATTTCAATTTGAAGTTATATCACCATTTAGAAAATAATAGCTTAAACATTTACTTTTCTAGTTACATTTGGATCAAAGATCAGATACTTCAATTCAAGTCAAAATGTCTGCATTTAAGCATAATTCTTCTACAACAAGCTCTAAAATGACCATTCAATTCATTTAATAACCAGAAGAAGACGCATTTGGCAAACATCCTCTCGTCCAGTGAATCCCATTCATAAATATTTAACTTTTCGTCAGTGAAGAGTAAATGTGTTTATTCTAATCACCCTTTAAATGTTTAATGCATCCTTGTGTCCACTACAAATGGAGCCC
Organism: Remorina albescens; assembly: GCA_034769265.1. NCBI lineage: Eukaryota > Metazoa > Chordata > Actinopteri > Carangiformes > Echeneidae > Remorina > Remorina albescens. The sequence continues at coordinate 7,927,208 of CM068480.1, forward strand.
TCAGTTTGTTTTCAACAAGTGAGCTGCACATACAAAAATCGGGAGGAATCCTTTTGAGGAGTAATTCTCAAGTCGGTTATGTTCTCAGTACAATTTTATTTGAATAAAAACTGCATTTCTAGCTAGTAATACAAGCCATAATGCTAACAAATGGTGTAAATATATTTACATCTTGGCTACCAGCATATATGAACCAAGCTACAAAAAGTGTACAAAGTGGCCAATTTTGTAGAGGGGCGTCTTTGTATCTCACACTTCAGTGGTTTCAAATATTTGGCTGTTTGGCGGCATTGAAAAAACTAAATTTATCATTATCAAGAGCAATTGTTAGACTGGCCAAAATGCTACTACATCAAATACCTCCCTTTACAATTGAAAAGTCATTAAAACCAAGATTATCATGTAGCATCTTGGCAGGAAGATGATGAGAATGATTCAGAGAAGAGAAGATATTGATTCAACTGTCTGGTGTTTTAACTCAGCAGTTCCTTAATCAAGTAGGACAAGTTTTGAATCGGCAGGCATCCCAGTGAAACTTGATCAGAGGAGGTCAAAGGGCATGATGTTTTCCCCCTAGGTGGTGGATTTCTTCTCCCACTCCTGGAAACAGAACATTCAGAAGAGAAATTGTACTCCATGGTGCCTGTTTGAATCTTTGTTTTCAACTGATATTTGCTCTTTCAGTGTGTTCTCACCTTAGCTTTCTGCAGGACGTTGCCTTTCGTGGCCATGATGGAGGCGGGTCTGTTCTTTAGTGCGGAGGCGGAGTTGACTGGAGAGGCTGTGTCTGCGCTGGCGTTGTTGTAGTTCGAAGGTTGGGATGATGAGGCTGATGCCGATGATGATGATGATGCTGATGCTGACGTCTGTGGAGCAGTCAGGGTCGCTGCCTTAGGCTGAAGGTAAAGTCATAAGAGAGGTTCAGGCCCTTTTATATCAAGTTCACAACTTCTGAAGCTTAAGTGGACAAAAATAACTTTGAACAATTTAACATAAATTTGTTGGACATATGTACTCTTATTTTATATTTATATATGCCATATATGGAAATCCAGTATACGTACATGTAATACATTTGTATTTGGGATGTTTTGTGTATTTTGCATGTTTTCTTTTTATCCATGTCTGACAAAATGCTTGCACTCTGAAGTTCAGTATTTATGTGAACAGGACCAGTGGACTGACTGTGGGTGTGTCCTGGAGGCTGCTGTCCAGTGTGGTTCCCAGTGTGAAAGGCCCCGACTCCACCTTCTTCAGACTTTCCTTCACTTCTACCAACCGAAGCTCCACTTCCACCCTGCGGCGTTCTGCCTCCCGACATGCCTCCTCCTTCTGCTTCAGACGAGCTTCTAGTGAGGCGTGCTGCTTTGGATCTGAGGGTGACAGACAGCTGTCAGTCAAACAGATCAGCATCTGCTGTGTTACCATGAGTACTACAGGAAGGATATACAAACCTTGGCAGGCGCTGAGTTCCTCTTTAGTCTCCCGTTTCTCCTTCTTCAGGTTGGCAAGACTGGTCCTCACCTCCTCCCTTTCTCTCTCCAGGCGATCACGCTCATCGGTGTAACGCCGCATGTCTGCCTCTGTGCGGTTTTTACCCAGTTTCACCTCAACTGCACCAGAACACCCTGGGAATTAAAAAGATAGAGAAAAACACTCCACTAAAGCACATTAAGGCATATATTATAGTCCTCTTGGCATGAGCATGCAAAGAAACCAAAAAACTGTTTAAAATTAAGTCGTTACTTTGATTGCAGAGGATGAAGTGCTTCACTAGAGGGAGCTGTGGTAGTTTAAGATTACAGAATACAAAATTGCTGCAGTATCAATTCTGCCTCATGTCAAAAGTGTTTTCAACAAGGTCTATGTGTTGGTCACTGTCTTACGCTCACCTATGGTGTGTGCTTTGGGCCGCAGGGGTTGAGGACTGTGTGGGAACCCTGAGCCTTTGAGGGCCTGTCCGCCCGAGGCGTTGAAGGCCTGTGGGATTCCCACGCTTGCCCTCTTAGGTGTCTCTTGGCTTTGGGTTTTGAGCGGTTGAGTTAGTGTCTGCTGTGGTGACAGGGTTGAGGGGCACGTCTGTTCCAGTTTGCTGCTTGCAGGCGTTAGACCGTTTGACTCAGGTGCTGGCTCTTGTTCAGAAGAGTTAGTTGGATCGGACTGAAATGGGATGAGAAAATATAAAATATGATGCAAATAGAAAAAGAGCAGTGATTCACCAGCTGAGTCACCTAAAGGTTTTCCACAGAGAGTTGAGGAAATGATTTTAGAACAATGTTACATCTGTTTCTGTAAATTGAATAAATAAGGAGACAGTGCTAGTACTGTCTTATCACTGTTACACACCTCTTGAACTTGACAGGAGTCATGCTTGGGGTCCTCTACAGGGACCGGGGAATGTCTAGAAGTTTCTTTGTTGGGTGGAGTTTTAGCCCCGGAGGGTGTGTGGAGGAAGGAGCGCACTGGGACAAGGTCCAGGTAAACCCTGTTTTCAGGGTCCTCCTCTGTTCCCACTGAGTCCTTGGCATCCTGTGTACAAGGTTCATTATGTTCCTGAAGGTTGTTGTCCTCGCTGTCTGGCAGGCCGCTCTCTTCAGCATCCTGTATGACACGGGAGCAGGAAGTTATGAGATGGAAGGTGGCCAGATGAAACGAGTCCATGTAAAAATGAAAGTGACTACAAAACAACACAGGGGGACAGAGGCTAAATGTTTTCTTGGTTTAAAAAAAAAAACAACAACAGATGATCTCACTCTGTGCTTTATCTGTGTAAAGCTAAAAGGAAACATACTGTTTGTGGATATTTGAGCTGAAATATATGATTCACAGAAAAGTCAGCAAGAAATTAAATGGTAAGTATTTTGATAAACTTGAGCATTTGTGTATATATATATATATATATATATATATTTTTTTTTTTTTTTAATCAAAAATTCAGTTCATAGTTTCTTTACTAAGATTACATGACTCTCCAAGCTTTCTGCAAGGAAAACCTAAGTGGGACTGTTGATGTAAGCGAACAAAATGATTGGTAGAAGACATGACTCTTTTTAAATTTAAAAGTGCAAAAATTATTTTGATGAATGGGAGGCACATTGCCTCGGAAAACAAATGCTGTAAAGAAGTACTGTATGAATAGTGGAAGAAAGTCAAGAGTCTGATTTTTTTTTTTGACTCTAGATAACTTCTTAACGTACCTCTGGATCAGCCAAAGATGCCACATCGTCATACAAATCATCAGAGTTGTGAGAGATGGAAGGTGGGGTGTCTATATAGGTGTTTGGCTCTGAATACCTCCTCTGCATCAAGCTGGAGAGACAAACAGAACCTCACCTAAGTATACTTCCTACATATATAACCAAAACAGTTTTCCTCTAAAGTACACCAAAGTGCAAATCTTACTATAAGGAAGTCTTGGCAGCATTGACAATGCTGGAGATCCTCTCAGAGTTGACGTAGTCATATGTTAGCTCCTCTGGATCTGTCTTGCTCCCTATTTGTGACAGCAAGAGGCCGAGCCAGTGGCCCATGTCTGCTGATGTCTTAGCCTGGGAGGGGTTGGGAGGAAAGAGGAAAAAAAAAAAGGGGGGGGGGGTTGGCAGTGCATTCAGTGCCATGCTTTATATTGTATGCCATTTTTATTGGTGCTGCATAATTCGTCAGGAATATTTCAGCCATTCAACCAGAGAAATAATCATAATGAGCATGTGCTTATGGCTGCTAAGCATATTAACCTGTTTCTATGGGTTTGCTGTTTGAATGTTTATACATGAAATATATCCAGACAACATGGTTTTGTGCATATTTCTGCAAATCAGTTAAAGAAGGGTTTTTGTGTCCTGTAGTTCAGCAGTATCACACAATGAGGGGGAACTCCTGTGAACAATAAACAGCCTAAATGACATACTTCAAGAAACACTTTCATGTGAGAAGCTGACAGCTTGATCTGATTGTTTGGAGATCCAAAGGGCTCATCTGATAAAGCTGTTGGACGTGTTACCAACACACAGTGGTTTGACACATCAGGTGGTTTGCTTGAATGCTATTGGACCAGTTAAGTTTCAATATGTGAAGGGGAAACAAAAAAAGTCAGAAAAAGCCCTTAGGACTCAACTTTAAATTCCTTTGCCTATGACCAAATATGTGCTACAGCAGGGTGGTACTGGAAACCTCATGAAAAAGGGCGTAGCTTTAGTCCCCCAAATCCCACAGCATTGCAATACACTCCCACCCATCACACACACACACACACACACACACACACACACACACACGTTTGCACAGAAACACATGTCTCACTCTGTGTATACAAGCACATCACTTTGAGTTTCATGTCAGCTGAAAGTGGTTAAATGAGAAAACTGGATGGTACTGTTGACTCCACTAAATAGTTTTGCACTTTCTCTGTCTGAAACCTTTCATCTGAGGTAAAGCTAAACTGTGCACATGAAGCAGACCGTATGTGCTCTCTGATCTTCATTATAACACCTTTTAATGTAGCTTGTCATCACACCCTTTTTTTATGTTCAGGGTTAGCGTCACCTGTGGCTTCAGTGAGGTGTCAGGTTGGTAAACGGTGTCAACAATGGTGAGCAAAACAAAACAGAGCTTATAACTAATTTTCCATGATGCTTAACACCCCCACGTTAGGGGAAGAGTTGCAAACTAGCAGCACAGACACTGCTCCCCTACAGTACCTCTAGGGTCGCCATCTGCATGCCATCCATGTCGATCCTAAAGGAGTACAGGTGCTCGGGGGTGGGGTCGGGCAAAACACTGCAGCCCTCCAGGGTCAAGGCCGGCTGGCTCACTTTGTTTTTGCCCTTGTCCTGGTAGAACCACAGTTGACCGTTCTTGATAAGACACCAGCAGGTCCGCCATTGGCTGTTCACCAGCACGTTGAGGTAGCCTGATGGGTAAAGGATGTATGTTCACTTAACTTAGACCAGTGGTTAAGTTTATTTGTTCAAAGTCATTTACCTAGGGATTTATTGGGATTTGCTTAAATTAGTGCTAACATATTGTTCTGTTTATATCTATAGACAGTGCAGATGTAGTGTACATATAGACTTTCTGCTGTTAGTGCCATTACCATCTGCACACCAAGAGGACTGTGTTACAGGACAGCATCCTCACCTGAGGGACACCCACTACATGGTTTAGGACTTTTGGGTACACACAGCCGACCTCTGCTCACCTGAGGTATTGATGCTTTTCTCTGGGCTCTCTAATGATGAAAGTTTTTTCTTGCCAATATTCATCAGATTGCTGAGCTTCAAACCCGCCCCATACTTTTTCTTCACTGTGCAGAAGAGAAGACATAAAATCACGGTCATGGTTATTTGCAACATTTGTGTTTTCAAGCAGACAAAAAACGCCTTTGTGTTAAGGTTAAAGGAAAAAAGAAAAAAACACCTAAGGAAGAACTCACCATCTTTGTTTTCAGGGGTTTCAGCATGACTGTCAGTGCTGCTTCCGCTCTCTGAAGCCACTGAGTGCCTTTCACTCAGCTCCCCCTGTGTGTCCACATTCATGTTTTAGTCATTTGGAAAACACAAAGTACGGCAAGCAGGCTGTCTGAATATAAAAAAGTCTGGATTAAGTGTACCTTAGTACAGATCAACCTCGGAGAGTCAGACACAAAGTGCTGGGGGTCACAGTTTTCAGCTGGTTTTGGACTGATCTCCTGAATCACCTAGTGAACAAGAAGAGGGCAGTGATGATGCTGACACATTCAGATTGTTTTGAACACAGCAACCAGTTGGTAAATCAGTAAGAATGGGGTGTTTTTAGAAGAGCTACCTTCAGCCACTGCTCTGTCTGCTCCTTGCTTTGCAGGCCCAGCACGATGGCCTCGCCTCCCACCGGAGTGATTTTCAGCTTGTGCTCTTTTCTCTTCAGCTGCTTCTCTTTGTAGACGACACTGCAGCCCAAGAGACTGACATCCAGCAGGGGGGTCTGCTCCTTGGAGCTCTTGTAGCACTGAGGTGAGTGCAGATAACACTGACTTAACTTTACGCACAACAGCATAAAGAGTTTCTGCTTAGGTTATTATCATGTGTTTCCATGTTGGGTTACATTTAAATGTTAAAATGACGGAAAGAAATATGAACAAACCCAATCCTCCTTAAAATTGCACTCATGACCATAATTGTACAACAAAACCTCACTTTAAATGTGATGTTCATTTAGTTGTCAGACTACACCCACCAGCAGGCGATGGTCTTTAATGACACACAGCTGTTTGGCCCACTGGCCGAGCCACTTCTTTCGCCACAGGAAGGCACAGATTCGAGCATCCTTCATCAGCTCAATGGACGCCTCCGCTGACGGCCATTGATGCTGCGCTGAGGGCGACTTTCCTCTGGTCACTTCCTCCTCGTCGTAGGACTCGTATGAACTGCTAACTACCTCCCCATCATCTGAAAACACAAAAGGCACAACTGGAGGAGATTAAAACAAAAGGGGGAGAAAAATGATATTGGTTTAGAAGCAGAGGCTCGTGATGATGGATGGCTGAGTCCATGTTTCAGCATGAGAGTGAGTTTGAAGGAGCAAATGGGATTAATGCCTGGTTTCTTGATTTTGATGACTCACAAAGGAAGAGAATTCCCTCAAAATGTTCCATCAAATAAGCAAATTAATATTATATTTATGAAGATGCCAAGTTATGATGAAAAGGAGAATCGTAAATAAATGAAACTGAGGCTAACATAGACCTGAGTAATGATGTCTTGAAATTATTTCTTTACATGCAGGACCCTGTTGAAGGTCAAAACAAGGGCCATGCTGGCTTGGCCGTGCACAAGACGTCTTGTGTTTCAAGCAACATCGAAGACACTGCACAAACACACAAGGCTTTTCAGAGAAGGCTAGCTACCCCTGGTGATAACAGCATAGACCACACTGTCTGAGCTCTGCACCCGCATCCAGGGCCTCGAGAGGAGGCTAAAACAGTCCAGATCTACACAGCAGGAGGATGAGGAGGGAGAAGAGGTCAGGGGAGAAAAGTATGAGAGGAAAATGCCTTGTAAAAAAATATCTTGTAGTACATGACAAAAAACAACAGCCCGCTATTTTTTTCCCTTTTATTTCTTTCAGCTGTGAAGCATCAACAGATAAAATAAAACAAATTAGTCCACAGCTCTAAATTGCATGACGAAAAGTCCTTAGACCTAATTACCCTCACTAACCTTTATGAATATATTGTCCAATTACATAATTTACCAAATTGTCCAAAGATGATTCAAAAAATTGGATGAAAAATACACAGAGGCAAAGATGGTGGACGTACAATGGTCTTTAATCATTGAACATAATACCTGAAGGATTTTAGCTATCCATTTTTGACCAAATCTTGAATCTATCCATCCTTAAGCTGTGTCTCCAAGATGCAGGTTGGAGAAAGAAGAAATATGACATTAAACCAGAGTTCTTACCATTGACAGTTTCCTCATAGGGCTGCGCCTCCTCATAGTAACTCTCTGCAGCGTCCATACAGGCTGGAGCTGGAACTACGTGTAATGGGAACGGCTCCCGACTCACAACACCCTGATAGATGAGAGGAGGATGGGGAAAAATGTGGGGGGGTAGAAAAATTTGATAAGGGACATAAAAAAAAAGAAGAAAAAAAGCTTTATAAGATGACAAACTGAATCCATAATCCATTTGTTGCCCCGAACTCAATGCCAGGATGTTCAACAAATGCCCGTAAAAGGAATATCATCCAGGTTAACAAACATTAACGCACATATATATATATATATATATATACATATATATATATACACACACACAAACACATTATTAACATATGTTGTTGCCTGAGGCTGAACATGTGGCTGATCCAGCTGTCACTTCAGGAGTAAGTAGGAAATTCCTCATGTAACCAATCCTTGTCTGACCTGGTGCACCAGAGAGTTACACGTCTGCCTTCAGGGAGGAGTTGATGTGTGTGTGAGAGTGTGTGTGGGCCCAGTGGCTTTCCTGAAATCAATCAGCAGTCTGGTTTCACTTCTGTCTGTCTTCTTGTCTCCTGTGTGGTAAAGACGCTCTGTCTGTCCTCCCCATACTGCTGGAAACCTCAGGACGCTCTAGAAACACTCCGTTACATTTATGTCCAACTACAGTCAGCAAATCAGCAACATGCACTCTCTCAAAACACATTTAGGCATCATCAGCCACCACTGGAGTTCATTATGATCACAAGTTGTATTTCTAAATGATATTAAGTTGTAAATCTTAGATAATCTCTTTGGATAGAGAATAAATATAAACTGACAACATGTGTCTTTTATATTTAAATGTTAAGATCTTAAAGAAGTAAAAAATCTAATTCCTAGCTATGTGCACGGGACAAAAATGTATAAATTGGGTAAATACAGTGGATATGTGCAATGACATTAAAAGAGGCTTTGCTTCTCTTCGCAGAATGGAAGATCAGAATACATTGAAGTGGATGCTTACTGGCTTTCTTTTTCTATTTTTCTTCGTTTTACTTCTTCCACTGAATCTGTTATAATCCAGAGTTACACCAGTTGTTGGACCTTCTGATGAATAACCCCCCACCCTAAAATCAGGAAACTCATGAGATATTCTGGAGAATCCTCTGGTTAAAAACATCACTTGTGTGGTAGAGACAAGCTTAGCTTTTTTCTTTGGAAGAGTGAAATCATTCACAGTGACAGTTATGCAGATCTGTTCTTTGGACTCACTGTCACACCACTGTAATCTTACTCATGTCCATGGTTTGTGGTTTCCAATTTATCTACTGCATGTGTCCAGTTTACAAATTACGCTGGAGTTACATCATCCGCCATAAAAGATCACTTTCTGACTCACAGAAAGTGTTGAAACAAAAACTTCCCAAATTTCTTCACTGGAGAAAAAATGTAAAAACATCCCTTTGTATCTCCTCAGCCAGCTTGTGGCCACAAGTATCCAGCTATCACACTATCTTTGGAGCCGTGTGGTAGATAGAAGATATGCAAAGTTTTGTCTTCATACATACCAGAAGTAAGATGACATATAAGTTTTAAAATTCAGTGGCTATCAGTGAAGATGAAATCTTTTTGTTTTCTTTCAGGAATGAAGAATGAAGCCAAGACATGGATGATGGGGACAAATTTCCATGGAGGGGGGTATTAATCAGAGGCCAAAGAAATGAGAGTGTGAAAGAGAGGTTAAAAAATAAATAAATTTAAATACTGTGTTAATATGACAGATGTACAATTTAAGATAAATAACCAAAGGGTGCAACTCAGAGGCTGAATTAGAATTTTGGAACATATTTATCTGCATAGGAAAATAAAATATGTAATAATATTAATTTGCTGAAAGAGGAAAAAAAGACCTGTTGGCTCTCGTTGCATATACATATGCATATGTCCACGAGAACAAAAATTACACACCTGTTAAGGCCCTTTGTAACCCAGTTCACATGTGCACAGTGTTTCAACACTCATCCACAAAACTATTCACCAGTGTATGAAATTCCTTGTAACATTAGCGTAAAGTCAGCAGTGGAAAGATGCATGTTATATATACATTAGGCCACGGAGCTGCCACATGGGCTTGATAAGATATGAGCTGAAAATATTAAAAAGTCTTTCATACTACTGCTGAGACAAAAAGCCACCTCTTCCCACAAAAACAAATGTGGACTGTAATATATAAGGGGAAACTTCTCATATCTGTGTATGTGTGTAGTCTATACACAGTCGAGTGAGGAGGTAGAGGAAGGTGAACTGCCACCTGGTGCTGCCCCCCCATGTTGTTTCCTGAGAGTCAGAAAGTTTGGGAACAGAGATGTAGACTGGACAGTGGGGACTGGGGAAGATCATCGACTACTGGGCAGGTCTGGATCCCATTTTTGTGGACTCTATACAAGAAGGTATGTTTTGAGCTGCCGTGTGGTACATCATAACTCGAAATGCCATCGTGAGCTAGAACGGGTAGTAACCTGTCCATATAATGATAGAATATGATAGAAATTAGGTTCAAGTCTGATATTGTTGAATATATTTGAAAAGGTTTGTCAGGAGTGAACTCTGTGAAACCCCGACTTGAATGACAGAGAGCCATTTCTTAACAATGTCTATTGTTTCCCTGCATCACTGATCTTACTTGATTCTCCCAGAGGCTCTGTCACATTCTCAGCAAGATCACAGAAATATGAAATATACTCCTTTAGCAGAGGAGCTTCATGTATCATGCACACCATGCCGGAGGGGATTTGGTCCTGTGGAAAAGTATGAGCTTCCACAAACATCTTAAAGTATCAGAAGATCTGTGTGATTAATTGAGATGGGAGACCAGTCAGTCAAAATTTGTCCTTTCTGGTGTAGTAATAATTTATACAGCAAAAAGTATTCCTTCCCAGCACCATAACTCTGCAAAAAAAAAAAAAAAAAACTGAGGCCGTTTGTTATTGCCTGGAATGTAGCAATGCTTACACAAGAAAAATGACTAACATTAAAGAGAGAAGAGGCGGTGAAAACACCAGCCTGCGGTGGGTCTTCACTCACAGAGTCATTTGATCAGCTCAGATCAGATTCACAGAGCAAGAAAAATTCTGAAAAGCAAAGCATATTTTGCCATTTGTATAAAAATCATAAAATCACAACTTGGGCCCTCAAAAACAGGCCCAGTAAACAGGGAATCCCCTGGTTGTACGTGCTTTTCCAACTTTATCACATCGGCGAACTCACACATTTCCAGTAATACAAAACAGATGCTGTAAGTTGTCATAATAACTGGCGTCATGTTGTGGCCTACGTAGTCACAGTGATGAACACTTATTTGTATGATTTGCCCGCATGCCAGAAAGTGGAGGAAAGGATCTCCAAACACCATGTGTGCCACAGAGATGTTATCAATGCGGTTCAGGGAGGATAACATCAGTTATACATTATGGAGCACATTCTTTTGTAATGCAAGTGTTAGCAAAAAGGCGTCCTCAAAAATAAAGCAATCACGAGAGCATCTGGGAAAAAAAAGTGAAAGATAGTGTCCTTATTTTGTACATAATGACTCACTTGTAAGACAACAGTTGTGTGGAACAGAGATGCTGTTACAGCTGTGTCACATCTCTGCTTTTTTTTTTTATCTGCCATTAGACAGATTTTTACTTTCAACATTATTCTGTGGTTTGGCTCCGGCTACTTATATCCAAGCAGCTCAGCAACAATGTTGATGACTTGTCACCTTTGACTGTGTGACAATAATAAATAAAATCTTTTCATCAACACAGAGACAAAAGAGATGTTCACTTAACACAACACATTAAATCTTTCAAAGTCAGACTTGATAAATAGCTTAAGCTTTGAAGGGAAAGATTGAGGATGCCATAAATAACAGGAACAGAGTAGATTTAGGTCAGTTTCACAATGACAGACATAAACAAGCGTTTGGCTCCAGAGATCCAGGAGAGTATTTGTTGCTGACTTTTATTTAATTTGTTAGTCTGCAAGTTTTGTTTTGGATGGACGAAAATCTCCTGAAATGATCTGAGATGATGTGACCCCAGAAGCAAAGAGGGACAGCTACAAAAGTTCAAAACTTTGACAGGGTGTTTTTAAGGAGAAATTATTCTTCTGAGGAAAATTGCTCTGTGCTCGCAGTGTAAACTGCTCTGCAGTGAAAAAAACAGGAGTCCAGGCATCTGTTATTAATTAAAACAAAGAGCCAGGCATTCCAGAGCAGCAGCAACAGCCCCCCCCCAAACCACCCACCCATCCTTATCTCTGTCTTTTTCTTTTCTTCTCTCCGTTTCACTCATCTCCAAAAAAACTATGTCGGCCTGTTGTCAGAGCCAAGGCTAAAGAGGAGCCGTTCCACACAGCAGCTGGACTGATATGAAATAGAGTAAGGGAAGGAAACAGGCCAGGTGTATGTCTGTAAGTGGAGATTTTTTTTTTTTTTTACTCCCAGCAGACTTTGCAATCATTCCAGCTCCGTAACAGTTACTGTAGCCCTAAACCTTCCACTTCTCACTCTCACCACAGAAACATTGGATAGAAGGAATGGATCGAAGCGCCGGAGCATAAATAACAAAGCAAGGAGAGGAGAGGGGGCGACGGAGGAGGAGCAGGGGTGTGGTGGAGGGGCTTTGGGTAAAGAGTGGGAAAAAAAGACCCAAAAAACGAACAGTCGGAGGAACATGGAAAATCCCTGGTTCCCATGCCAAGAATCCGGCACACACACACGCACAGTGTATCTGAAAGCCTGCTGGGAGTTCAGAGGAGAAGGGGAGAAGGGGAGAAGGTAGTGATAAAAATAATCAGTGCTGCTCAGCTTTGTAAAACCAGATTCAGACAAACTCTCTGGGCCTTCAGTATCTCTGCACTGAAACACAGTCACACTACATGTGGCGTGAATGGCAATGAAAAAGAAAAGGCAGTAAATGCCAGCTGCATGGTGAGAGGCAGAAATTCACGACAGATTTTATTATTTTTTTTCAAATACAGTTTTTAATTTGCTGTCCTCAAGAACATTTTGAAAAACAGTTAAAAAAAACTGTTTTTACTCCATTAAATGGTTAAAAGTAACCAAGTGAAAATGTTCAGCTATGAATAAAGAAGAACAGGTGTAACACTAAAATAGTAAAGTAAAACATGGACTGGATTTAAAGTGGCAATGCTGGCAAGTAATGTCATCATGAATAATTCAGCAAATACTCAGGCCATCCAATCTTATTGCGGTTATGATAATCACCAGCTGCCGGCAGCTACACTACCATTTAGTGTGCATGTCAACAGTTTCCTTTCCCTGCCTGACGCTTGTAAATGGCACAGCTGCTATCTATAGTCCAACTCTATTTTCAGACCATGCAGACAGGACGCAATGGAACCCGCACAAATCTTTATTTACTGTCCAGTTCTGGAGGAAAAATGGCCAGTCTACGAACAAGTCACGCAGCGCGTTGTCACTTGAAAGAGTGTTTTATGAAGAATAAAGAGCCCAGTTTGAGAGATCATGGAAGTGCTGGAAGGCCTGAGAGAATTTCATGGTGAGAACGCGACCCTTGATCCAGAGGACAGGGAGCAGCGGGCGGGCTGGCTGAGGGTGAGGGTGGAGGAGAGCTGCTTCACTGTGGCGCGGGCCTTGCTGGCAACAAACAGTGACTACTTCTGTGCTCTCTTTCAGTCGGGGATGAAAGAAAGCCACCAGGATGAACTACACCTGAAGGGAGGAGTGAGTGCGAGGGGTTTCCTCATTGCCCTTTCCGTCTGCAGGGGAGAGATTCCCACCATCAGTGACCCAGATGAGCTCACAGAAGCTGTTGAGTGTGCCGCCTTCCTGCAGGTCACATGCTTGGTGCGCCATCTTTGTGACATTATTGATTCAGACAACTGCCTCTTACTTTACTACGCAGCATCCATCTTTGGGGTAGAAAAACTGTTTGACTGTGCAGCTCTTTTCCTTTGTGATACTTTTGATGATTTGAAGGAAGTAGCCAAAAGTACAATTCCTGACGACCTTCTTCAGTATTCTCAGTCATTGTCTCCCTCGACGTACATCGCTTTAGGCACCCACTCTCCTTCCACGGAACTGGTGCATGACTCCTTTAGGGTCGTTTGCTACCTTGATGAAAAAGAGGGGGAGTGGAAGCATTTGACTAACCTTCCAACTCTCTGCAGCACCTCCATGGCTGGTGTAGCTGTGCTAGACAATCGATTGTACGTTGTAGGCGGAGTTTACGGTTACGGTAAAGACACAGTAGACAGCAGCTTCTGCTACAACCCCGACTCAGGCGTCTGGACTGCTCTACCTGGACCTCAGCAACCAAGATATGACTTCACCCTGCTGGGCCACGAGGGCCAACTTTACGCCATCGGCGGTGAGGTTCAGAAACAGATAATCTCCACAGCAGAGAGTTACAACACAGAGAAAAGAGAGTGGACGTTTATTAAACACGCACCAAGACCTGTAGCATCGGCAGCTTGTGCTGTCGCAAGACGGAGGATGTTTGTTTGCTTCTGGAAACCCCCAAATACTACAGATATCTACGAATATGTTCCAGCGGAAAATGAATGGAAACTCGCCACCACAATGATCAAACCTCAAAGCTATGGCCACTGTATGGTAGCCCACAGGGACAATTTGTATGTGATGCGCAACGGGCCTTGTGACGACTTCCTGCGCTGCCTAATGGACTGCTACAACATCACGACAGGCCAGTGGACGGCTATGGCCGGACACTACATTAACAGCAAGGGGGCACTGTTCACTGCAATGATAAGGGGGGACTCTGTGTTCACAGTCAAACACATGCTAACTCTTGAATACACCATCAGCGGAGATGCATGGAAGCCCCGCAGGCAGATGAAGGGGTTTCCAAAGAGCGGTTCACTGTGGACGTGTTTACTCAGACTTCCCAAGACGAGACCGGTTACACCACAGCTGGATTCAGAGGGGAAGGAAGACGAAATGGCTTTGCCAGACACATCTGAGGGATTTGTGGAAGTTGTACCACCAGTGTGAATTTTTTAGCACAACTTGAAAAACAATGCAAATGTTTCAGGGTTTCCAAATTGTAAGTACAGTAAATGATAAATAAAAGAAAATAAAAAGTCTCTGTGCACAAATGTTCTTAATTTCAAGTGCATTCACTTTCACATATCCACACACACACACACACACACATGCTGACACTAAACATTTGTTCTGATTAGCAACAGCTGCTACTGTAGTTTATACTAGGGGTGGCCACTGTGTGTGTGTGTGTGTGTGTGTGCAAAGTTCAAAGGCACTGACGGGATGTCCTAAACCTTCCATTCTCTGCGTTTTTCCTGAAGTCACACTGGGCCAATTCAGAAGCCACTGGCCTCGCAGACAACATAAAACACAGCTCTCTCTCACACATTCTTGAACGTTCACTTGCCGAGGTTTGTTGCCCCTTGAGTGATTAAATACCTGTTTCTGTGGGAGAATACGTTTCATGTAGCCTGAGGCTTGAAACGTTGAAGGTTGTGGGAAATGTTTTTGTCTTGAATAACAGAAGGCATTTTTTAGCACATTAAAAACCAGAATTCTCCGGCATTGGCTGTTATCGATCCATGGATCTTGATTTGAATACATAAGGTGGTTACTGATGGTAATCTTATGACTGTGAAATACCAACACTGTCAAATACATTTAAATCTGGACTTTGTCTCTGGTAAAGATTTGCTTGTAGTTGAAAATTGCTATTTTCACTGGACTTTCCCACAGACTTTGTAGAGTTTAGCACTCTTACTGGGGTTGATTTTATCATTTTTGTCCCCACCACAGCAGCAGAGGCTCAAATAGCTGTATACGGTATGTTAAGACAAATCACTTTCCATGTTAATCCAGGCTGGTAATCACTTACTGTTTTGGGAGGTGGCAGGTCGGGAAGGCTCTTTTGTGGGACAGGAACCCATTTAGCTGCTTTTCCATTCAGCAGGGCATCTGATCTGTCATCTAGACCATGAAATCATAGAGTTAGGATTAAGTGTGTAACAAATCTGACCTCTGACCTCACATTATTTTGACCAAACATAGAGAAGCTCAAAATAAATAAAAGATGTGGTTCACGTCAGTCTTTTTTTTATCCAGTACTGTCTCCAGATGTCCCTTACACATGTCAGCGCTTCCTGAGTACAAGATCCTTTATTATTAATTCACAGTGACCTCAAAACCTAAATACAATGGAAGTAGGCAATTTGTATGGCCACAGAAAAAATAAATAAATAAATCAAGAAAGTTAAGGAAGGCTGAAAGAATTACTATTTTCAATACACTTATTCACAAAAATGTATCAACTATTTATTTTGAGAAAAGATAGTAAAGATAATTACATTTCCAGATACCACAATGTATAAAGCTACAACAGGCAAATACACTCAGTGTAGATATAAAATGTTGAGCGTCAGTGAGGTCAGTAACCTGCTTACTTTTGGACACTCAGGCAAGTTGTTTTCCACTGCTTATAGTCTCTAAGGCTAAGCTAATGGCCATTGTAGCTCCTGTGATCTCTATATTGAATTGGGCTAATATTTGGCATAAAGACACGAGAGTGGCGACCGTAAGTAGGTGGAAAAAACAGATTTTTCTGCTTTGTCTTGTTAATTTTTTCATACTGGGGGGGCTTTGACCCAGTGACCCAGGTTGAGATGATATATATCTTTGATAATATTTTTGTCTCTCATTGAGCTTTCACTTTGTTTTGCCATCAATCTTGATATTGGTATTACAATAGAGAGTGAATCTGAATCTTTCTCTGTCTTATCTTAGCTTCAAAAGTTAACAACAGAAGAAAAGCTTGTCCCTTTGGAGCTCATGACTGTCAAAGTCTCGTATCATTAAGAGGATCAGGGAAAAAAGATGATCTGAATTACAGCCAACTGTGTCAGCATTGTCGTGACTGCGGCGCTGATTTAAGAATAACTTAAGTAATCCATAGTTCTGCACGTCAACTGGAAGGTGCACTCAGGGTTTATCACATTGTTACTGATCAGGAACGTTCAACATTTCTCTCGTCTGAGCTTCCATCATACCGTTCCTGTGAAAGAAAACCTGTGGCTTTGCTTGCATTGCTGCTGAAAATATGTGTTAAGTCTGGTGTTCATTCAAACCACATTCTTTATCACTGTCCAAACAAAACAGGTCAGTCTCAGATGGTGCAGGGCTATGAAGAAACTGACAGGAAATGGTGGGTGAAAGGAGGGAGCTGCAGGGGCCACTGCTTGTAGCAGCTTATTCTCATGTCTGCTAGTAACTTCAATCATGAACTTGAGTACAAGATGCAACAACATAGTTAGTTTACATCGGTGTTTGACGTCAACAGACAACCACAATATACAAGTGGAATATTTATATGTAAAGGCACTGTTCCAGGTTGCATATAATTCCACAGTAAACATGCTTTAAATATGTAATGTATTCAAAGCTTATCACAAATCAATCTCATAATTTGAGATCATCAATATGGTAGAAATTGAAAATGTTTTTTGATAGGCTGCTTACTTCCAACGTATGTTTAGATTTAATGTGAAATTGTGAAGTTGCAACACAACTACTCCAGCTGAATATTGCCCATTCATAAATGTAATATGAACATATATTGAATTTTTATATATGAAAATGGATGGAAAAAAATTATATGAAAACTTAGACACTAGAACAATAGACAGATTAAAATAGTTGAGATGAAGAAGAAAAGCATATTTTACACAGAATATATGCTGTTTTAACACAAAAAGAAATGTACGCTACACCCAAATATCAACACATCAGAGAGGAACCATTTGAACTCACACCTTTGTCGTCTTTGTCCTTCCCAGTCACGATGACTTTGTTCATGTAGATATACTCCTCATCACCGCCTGCATCAAGACAGCGAAACGTGGTTAACGGCTCAAATCAGTGCACTTCAGCACAAATGCTTTAATAATGCAGCTACTGATCACAAATGCCGAAGTCGGCACCACTGTAGTGTAACAGGTAGAGTATTCATACAAATATTCAGCCGCTCTTTCCATATCTGATCATGTGAATGAACGGATGAAAGTGAGTGGGTGAGGAATGAATGGCTCTAATGTATAAAAAATAAACAAAGTGCGGATCCCCCTCAGTTCATGCACAGTTATTCTGCAGAGGTGAGCCTCCATGCACGGTTCTCCAGTAGAGCTTCAGTCAGGCTGAACATCGAAGAGAACTGCTGTCTCTTGGTGGGACAGGTGAAGTCCAAACTGCTGAAGCATCAGGACATTCCCACATTCATTCGGTTCATGAAAATATTCTTTGACTGGATTGGTTGCCATGAAAATATTGTCTGGTCAGGTTGGTGCAGGGTTGCATAGTCTTGGACTTTATGTGATGTTATGGACAAATTCACCGACAAAAGTGACCACTGCAACTCAAAAAACACACTTGGATGTTGAACTCTAGTTGCTTTTAGAATTGATGGAAAAATCCAACTCCTGTTTATGGTGCCAAACAAACTTTCATCATGTTTGGATTAAAGGAGAATTTCACCCAAACAATCAGCCCTTTGTGCAAACAGATGGGCCCATTATTGACACCCACTCTTACCGTGGCGGGCATTTGTTGGGCATTAGTCAGAAAACTCCTTGTCTGCACAGATAAAGAACTGTGTAATGTATGTCTTTGAAGTTTTTGAGACTCATACAATGAAACTTCAGCTCTTGAACTTAATCCATCTGCTCGGACCAGTCTAGACCTCCAAAGAGTTTACATTACAACCAAAATTTGATGGCAGTTTAGTCTGAAAATTATCCTTCCACTTAATGTCTCCTTGGATTTCTCCAATTTCGCTAATTGGGATTGATCCAAAAGCAACATCTCCTCCTCATCCATTAGGTTTTTCCCTATTTTATAGGTATGAAAAGTAAAGAAATGTATTGTTTAAAGAAAGTAAAAATAAGAAAACATTATAATTATAGACATTATTATTCTAATTTGTGTTTTACCTGGTGAAAGGGGCTGAATCTCATTGGATGAATGGTTTAATCCCCATTAGGAACTGAATTTGACTTTACGTCTTTACACTCAAATATAAATATTTACAGCTCAGCGTGAACAATCCTATTGTTTAGGAATTAAGGGCAGCTGATAAAATTCAAGCCACGCACTAACGCTGAAGTTACCCAAGTGAGAAAAGGATTGTGTTTGGTCTTAACATGGTGGAGTAATTACAAACTGGCAAACACATTGCTAAAACACTGCTACATTAACAGTTTAAAATGAATATCCTTTCAGTTATGCCATCACTAACTCCAACAGGTCCAGCTCTACTGTAACCTGTTATGGGAATTTGTTCCGGAGCTGCAGTGCACTTTTAAGGAAAGTCGTTTGATTGAATTAAATATTTTAGCTGACTAAGTTTGCATCCTGAGAGGAAATCAAACAAAACTCCGACCTTTAGTGATACTCTGGAGAAGGTTTCTCCTTTGAAATAGATATCGTGAGGTGAAATCAAACAGCAGCCGAATGAAACGATGTTTTGCCTGTACAGTGAAACCAGATTTTAGAGGAACAGAGTTGAAATGCTATTTATAAACTGCTTCTCAAAGGAAGTGAGCATCCCCAGAGGATAAATGCAGCTTCGGAAAAATGATACAGCTTGGAGCCAGGAGAGGAAGTACGGAGGGACGAGTCCAGGACCTGAACATGGAAAAGTTTGACTGCCTGTGTGTGTTGGAAAGTGCGCGTGTGTGAGAAAAACTGAAAACGAGGAGCAGAACTCTTTCTAGGCCCTCTCAGTCTAAAAGTGACAGTGAATGTAAAAGAAGTGGATCACTGAAAGAACATTGATATTATTGTAAGGGATCAGTGTGGATTGTATGCAACTTTTCTCCGGCATGACATGAAACTTTATTTAAGGGATGAACAATGTGTTCATTATGACTAATTAATCACGGGGCTAAAGCGGGTATTCACTTTGTGTTTAACTGACTTCCAGGCACCATAAATCACATCAGCCAACTGCTGGTTGGTTGATGTGTGCATGTTGCCTGTCAAAGCCAGTGAGTTAGAAAAATAAACACGCCATGAGTTGTTTGACAGGATACTTTAACAGGCCGTGCATCATTTTATAATGAAGCAAGAGGTACTTTTTACCATTTTATCTTGCTTGTAAGCGTAAATTAATAACTGCAATCATTCACAGAATAAAAATATCAATCTGATAATTTTGCAGTGGAGGTAGAAATAGAAATAGAAGAAAAATATTTAATTCAGTTGCCTCAAAGTGGTATTAAGCAACCAAAATGGGATAAAAGACCCCAAATGCATTTGTTGAGAGAAGAACGTGAGAGGATAATTATTACATGGTGGTTACTGAGAGTTTTAAATCATAAAATAATACCAGAGTGGGTTGCTTGATAGCTTCTCTTGAGCCAAACTGCCAACAACATAAACTCATTGAATTGTGGGAAAGGCAAAGCATGACCATAAGTTACATAAGGTGCTTCTGCATAAAGACAAATTAACTGCCAGTGAGTCTATAAAGCATCTGAATCAGCTCTCCTTCAACATTTGTGGTTCAACCCCAAACAATGTAACAGTCGTGTAATCACCAATAATATGACATTAGGAAATAAAAGAAAGGAAGAATTATAGTGTGGAAAAGGTTGTGATTACTCACTGCTGAAAATATTTACTCAAATGTCACAGAGCTGGAACTCTACACTAATACTAAGATATTCTTCCTTCATAGGAAGCGTCAACTCATAACATGGAGTACGCAGTAATATATCACTGTAATAACATATCGTCTTACAATTAAAAAACAAATCTAACGTTGTTCATACCGTTATATGAAGCGCCTGAATGCCGTGATTGACATTTTGGCCACTTAAAATAAAACATGAAAACACAGCCGTAACTCTCACAGCTAGAAATGTGACCAAAAATGCTTTAATAAAAAGCATTCACAAGTGTTTGCCTTTGGTATTATTTTAATCCGTTTCATACTTCTCAAATAATAGTGTTTGAAGACTGGCTTGGATGTGGATTTGTCACGTGTCTTTGTATTTCCTTTTATTTGTAGACTGCCAAGTTTTAATAGTTCTAATTCTAGTTTAGTAAGTTTAGTGCTTTTATCCTCTGCAGGTGGTGAATCATGTTAAGCATTTCTCATAGTTTAATGACACAAACCAGTGGAGCTCAACTGATATAGTGGGAGTTTTCCAGATTGTGCTTCATCTTCAGGAAATGAAAATGGAGAATCCTGTCTTTTTTCTTTTTTTTTTTTCACAGAAAAGTCTCCTTTGCTGCAGCCCTCTACTGTTGCTTTTATATTCATAGGTATGCAGTACCTCCCACTCTCCATCTAACAACCTCTAATTTTGACTTGTTTCTTCATACCATTGATGGCTTTGTAGGACTGGAGGAGATCAGTCAGATGGCCCTTCTGGATGGTGGCGTTCCCACTCAGGGTCTCCTTGTCCAGGATGAGCAGGAAGCGGTGGAGCTCCATCAGGAGCTGGTCCAGCACTGGAAGCACGGACAAACAAGAGTTTTAGAGGTAGAACGAAAATAAAAATTCCTCTATGCCAAATGGGTTTTCTTGGTGTGGACATATTTATCAGTATCAAAATAATGACTTTAGACATCAGCAAGAAAAACAAGAAAAAGCAGGAGCAATATAAAACCTCAGAAGCAAAAATATTCCGAATATCATACTTGAATTTATGGCTGAGAACGAGCAGTTCAACTCAAGGACATGTCTTTTACCATTCACTTCATTTACTAGTTTGTTAGCTTTTGAATATTCACAGTTTGGCTCTTGCTTACGTCCCCATGCTATGTGCCAATATTTGATATGGGAGAAACTGTTAAGAGGTTTTAAACTGGCAAAGGTCAGTAACCAATCAGACTTTATGTCAATCATTTATTTCCCTCCTGCATTTGCTACTGACAGTCTTTCTGAGGTTGTTTTGAGGCTTGTATGCATTTAGTGAAAGGTCAAGTACAGAGGAAGGAGGAGCCAAGGGCCAAGTCGGCGGGGCCACGATGTCTGGGTGCATCCCACACACACACACATCCTTCAGGGGTCAGGGCTGAGCTCTCAGCCCTCTCCACTGTGTGGGGAGGTCTTTGTATTTCCCCTCACTCTCACTAGGCCTCATGAATAGGCCCCTTGCTACAGTGGGCCTCAGTGTGTGCGTGTGTGCACTTCAGCAGAAGATGAGACAGAAGAAGAAAGACTTTATTAAAGGGAAAGGTGGGGCAAACATCGGTGGTGGTGTATAAAGCCCCCCTTCCCAGAATGCATGCCATCACCTTTCTCACACGTTTTTTTAAATTATTTTTTATGTGTCTGTTATGTGTCTGACACCGCAGCCTCTTGGCTAACGTTAAAAAGAGACAGAAGACAGTGATCAGTACAAATGAGGCAAATTATAAATAGGAAGAAAATGTAATTGCCTTTGATCAGCTGTGTATGAAGAGTAACAGTTAACTTTTACCTTCCTTAATTTAGGATGCATTAAACTTATATAAACCAAGCCAAAAGTAAAGCATAGAGTTAGAGACAGAAAGTTATCATCTTAGCTACGCATAAAGACAAGAAACAAACAGCTTAACTAGCTCTGGCCAATAGTAGCCATCTGCATATTAGCACCTTTAAAGCGAACAAATTCCTTTGCTTTACCCACACAAAGATAAGGTGTAAAAATGGTAGTATAAGTATGAGCTCTGGATTGTGTGCATATATACATACATCATTGTTGTTCAGCTCTCGGCTGAACAGACTGGGGGTGCAGCAGTATGCAGTATTTTAATTAGAATGAAAAAATATTCATTCAGTCATTTCCGCATGAAAAAGGGAAAAGATCATACAACATATTGTGGCATAAGAGGTGAAGTCCATTTTTATTTTTAAAGAGCTTCTGCTCGTTTCTTTGCTTCCACTTTCTTTGCCAAACTAATTGCCTCATTGC
This sequence comes from Remorina albescens, assembly GCA_034769265.1. Classification (NCBI taxonomy): domain Eukaryota; kingdom Metazoa; phylum Chordata; class Actinopteri; order Carangiformes; family Echeneidae; genus Remorina; species Remorina albescens. The sequence goes on from CM068480.1 coordinate 7,949,638, forward strand.
CTAACTTGAAAATTGAGAACGGAAACTGCCCTATAAGCCTAACCTGCCTCAACAGTGACACTCATATCATTATATAGTTTTTAGCGCTTCCACTCCCACCTCACAATGAAGCCCATTAACTTGGTTACTTTTAAAGGTTTAGAGTCTGATTTTCTTTGAAGTTGCATCAGAAATCACTACAAAGCAGTGTAGATCATTTGGTCATCACAAATCAAGAGTGACATTAAAATTACATCTCTTTTTGGATAACAATGACATAACATGATAACAATATAAATAGTCTAGTAATACTCTTGTGAAAAAAAAATCCAACTTCCTATTGGAATAAAGTGCACATCATTAGTTGGTCATCATGACAGACTTCTTATCCTTGACAGTTAAATTGCTCAATAAAAGTGAAATGACGTTAAAGCAAAGCCAAAAACAAAAACTATCATTTAAATGTTAAAATATGACTTCGCTCAAGAATTGAATTTTACTCCATATAAAATAATAACATATCACCAAACTATTACAAGGGTAGTAAATTGCTCCTCTCTGTTTGAACTATATTCAAACTGTCAACTCCTCTGCTTTAATGGCTCCTTCCAGCTCAATCTGATCACTACCCAAGGGCTTGCAGGGGAATATGTTTGTGCCCCCCCCTTCCCTCCTACACATCAAAAGACCTCAGCAGTCCAGGAAATTTCTGCAGCATAAGGTGTCAGACCATGGCAAACTTTGCCTTGTGGCGACGATGAGAGGTTTCCCCAAAGCTAAAGCAAAATGAGTTCCTTTTAACGACTCCTACACTAGCTGAGTCAACTTCTGCTGAGAGGCCCCATGTGAGGATAACCTGCACTGTGGAAAACATCACTGAACACAACTCTTATAGACGCACACATGCACATATGTGATGTGAAGTAATTAAAACCAGCTTAAATAATGATAAGCACTCAAAAACATTTACAGACTCTCACTCTCTTCGTGGCCAAATGTTACTATAATGATTAAAACCAAACACAACCGCTTCCATTGCATTTATAATAGTTGTTTAGCTGCTAATGTTTGGCCGCGCAGTGTGACTCTAAACATTTTTCCAGCTTCTCCTCCTTGTGTGTTTGCAGAGATTGACTCAGATGGCCTTTTGGATTGGGGGACCCTGGGAAACGAAGTCAGCTGACAGGACAGGGAGGTCTGTAGCAGGCCGTCTCTGTGGGCTATGGGTTGGCCAGACGCCCACTGCACATCCAGTGAACGACCGCAGCCTCCACAGCACAAACAATTCACTTCTGTAGGACGGCCAAAAGGAATCTGAGAGACCAGCCAGCCAGCCAGCCAGCCAGAGTACTCCAGTGTTTTCTAACTGTTACAATTAAAACACACGTTAAAAAAAGGGGGGGGGGGGGCAGAGGAACAATTTGCAGCACAAAGTTTGAGTTGAAGTAGAATCTTAGGACGCCTCCGCTGCGATGAGAAATTACTCCTCCTCATGCCTGAGGGTGCACTTCCTGGTTTGTTCCATTAACAAGAAAAAAGTGATTGCCTTCTTGTTTGAGATGTCTGCATGTATTCAGTCTGATTTAGTGCTCTGATAAGGTTGCAGACAAGTAAGATGTATTTGCACTGCCTGATTTGGTTCAAACCGAGGCCTGAATTTAAAAAGGCACACTTTAAGACACAGATAAGTGAACATGACACAGTGATTTAGATTTTAGTGGATGTGGGCAAACAGACCGGAGCAAAGATTACACATAACAAATGTTTCATGCAGCATCCGCTTTAACACACTGCAGACTTTCATCGGCACTCCCTCGCCTCCATCTGCTCCCCTTGTGTGACCCTAGCTGCTGTCAATGGGGGAAGGGCTTTTTCTTTCAATTTGACTGAAATTGTTTTTATTAGCCGTCCAAAAATAACCAGCAAAAATCTACGAACGCTTTTGCATTCATGTCTCCGTTTGTGCATCTGGACTACAAATGGTTGCTTCTTTTTAATCTTTAATGGCCACCAAGCGCAACTGCTAACTTCCTGTTTGTCCCACGAGGAACAAAACGATGAGTTCTTCATCTAAAAAAATATTTAATGTTCGTTATACATGGAAAATACATTTAAAACAGGAAGTTAAACATCTGGTCAGCTAAGGAATTAAACTAGGACTCCTGAATTGAAGTGGGGGGGGGGGGGGGGCTTTCATTCAAAGAAGATAAGGAATTGGACTTGAGTCTGTCCCATTATTCTCCTTGTGAAATTCGAACAAATCTGCTGAACAAGGGGGTCTTTTCAGGATCCTAGCAGCAGCATTTCCTGTTCGGAGAGGCTTGTGGCTCTGCGTCAACACTGACAGACCACATGTCAAGCAGAGATGAGCCACAAGTGCGAGCATTTCATCTTATCAAATTAAAGATGCAGGCGTGGCCCAGTCACACTGCTTCCAGGTTGAACGCAGTTCCTGGTACACTTGGTGGGATCAGTCTGGAAACTACGCAGGATGAACATCAATCAAGATGAAGCTCATTAGATCTCCCTCGATGTTTTTCTCTCTCTCACTACTGCTTGAAACAGTGATAAAATACCATTCCAACAAAATAAAAGAGAAAGTAAAAGACTTTACGGCATTTAAAGACCTTCAGTGTGCAAGGTCAGCACACAACTTTTTTTTTTGTATTTGGCACAAAGTCCAAGATTTGTTTTGACACATTTTGATCTGTTAACAGCAGGACATTTGTGTATTTTACCCGTGACTGTTGTGGAATTCTTTTTTCTTATATTGGAATGAAAATCAAAATTTTCTTTCCATCTACACATCATCATCTCATCTCCCTCCCATCTGTCCTATTTTCAAAATAGCTTTTCAGTTTTTACACTGATGCAGTATTTGTGCTTATTTAAAGTGTTTTTTGAACTTTGATCAGCGTTGGTTGGGGAAAAAAAAAGTCAAATGGACGGAGTGTTAGGGAAAACAAAAAGTGGAAGAAATGTGAAATTATAATCTTGCTTCAATCTAATGATGCAATAAAGGCTGCTGAAATGTAATATGGCCTTTCCTGCCTTTTCAGCTTGGAGCTGCTGGTTGAAGTCTGTTTGGGACACTTCCTTTACTCTCTGAATCACAGTCATATTTTGGGATGCGGTGCAGATGGTGAAAATAGCAGCAGATGTGCTTGCAAGGTTTTCTTCACCTCCAGCAGAAAGTGAAGGCGGCCCTTGCTGAGCCTTTAAAGAACTGCTTCTGTTTGCCTGCCTGAACATCGAGTCATTTTTCCTTTTCGTCCAGGCACCTGTGCACCAACCTACACCCCTCCATCAGGGATCTCCGGACTCTGCTCACATTGAGAGGCACTGTCTCCTTTACTAACTCTATGAGTCACTGCAAGTTGCCTACCAACAAAAAATCCAGCAGCACATTAGACTTTGTCAGCAACAACAATGGGTCACTTCTCACCGCTCATCGACACAAAACCACTCAGAAATTTCAACAATTAAAATGCATTGAAACAGAACTGTGACAACTGAAAACTCAATAGCACCGATTTTCTTGTCTTGGCTTACATGATTCAGTGATGATGGCCCATTAGATAAGCCTTAACTGATTCAGCTGAAGGAAAAAAAGCTTCTCTTGTGCTTGCGTCAAGCTTTTTGACAACATTCCTTTAGGATGAACATTCAATTGCAGTTGATTTGAATGTGAAAGTGTCTCATTAGCTGCCTCTACAGAGGGGAACATAGTTGACATCTCAAAGCAGTTTAAGTCCAGTTAAACATGTATCTTGTTATGAATAAGGAAAAGAATTTACATAACTCCATCTCAAAGGAATCAAGTGATTGGTAGACTTAGTGAACCAAACGATAAGCTTTGCTTTCTGTTATCATCGTGTGAATGACAGAACTACAACTACACCTTAAAGGGAAGTGGTGTCAATAAGGAGAATAAGAACCAGCGACCAAACAGCATCGTAACAACAGCAGGGTTTTTACACCGTCGCAGATTCGATGTACTTCTGCTTCAACAGACAGGAAATCATTTGACTTTTACAGTGCAAACTTCCAGGGGCAGGAGTGAGGGCTGAAGAAAGATTGTTTGAGTGGCGTTTGAGTTCTATTGGCAGCCATGAGTCTGGCTCCCTACAGCATGCATGAGTTCAGCTGTGGGGCAGGGGCTGCTTGGACGTGGCTGGATTATTCCAAGCTGTGTTTTGGTGTTATTGCCATAGAAACACGAATAAAGATGACTTCAGAGAAGGGTCCGCCTGTGTCTGATAGCAACACTGAAGGAACTTAGAGTGTACAAAGCGACAAAAGTGTGAAGGGAAAATTAAGACGAAAAGTTTGTGGATAGAAGCAGACGAGGGTTTAAGCAACACAGGTTCATATAAGTAGTTCTCTAATCTGTAAAAATAAAAGCAAAAGAAAATTATATTTTTATACATTTGCAAATATGATGTTTACACTTACAGAGCAAGGTGGCTAAGTGTAAAAAATCCATTTCTAGTTTGATCTGACTTTAGTGTCACTTAATAGTTTAGATTCTCACTTCAGCTCTGACATAAATTGACATTGCCCTTCCAAACCAAATGTGTATCACTCTCACTTCCCACTGGGCTCTTGGATGGATCAGGGGATTACGAACAGTTGTTTCATTTCTCCAGAAGACAGGTCTGGGCATACTCACAGTTGACCTGATCACACTCACCTACTTGTGTTATGATATAAAACCAAGAGCCCTTACAAGTTCCTGTCATAAAATAATGCTATGAAAACCACTGTGATGTGTTTTTTACATTTTCCACACTTCAGTCACTTTTCATTTCCTCCCTGTCATTCATAGGTAATATGGGGCTAAAGTAGGCCTGGTGGTCAGAAGTGGAAAGAAATGAGGTCTGAGCTCAAGTGATGGTATTTGATGGTAAGTGTTGATGCAGTGCAAACCTTTCCAGTGGTTTGGTCACAGTTTAGCAGAATCCACTGATAAGATCAGTGGCTTGTTATTCTACTTTTGACAGACATTGGAGCTAGTAGTGAAACCAGTTACTGATAATTGCTTTTGTTGAAACAAAACCCTGGAGTCTTGTCATGAATGACTGTAGTATAAACCAAATGTACTATTTTTTATTTGTTTCTTTTGGGGATTCTGTTTAGTTTTTTTTCTCCTGTCATTGTTGGCTGATAAAAAAATAAAAATTGTAACATAAGCTTGAAGCCTGTTGCTGTGGCACAATTATGAAAATAACCTAGCTCGAGCAATTACTAGTTATTAGAAAGAGAAAGAATAATCAATCCAGATTTTATTGGGAAAGATATACGGAAACGTTGAAGGCATGAGCTTAAGACATTGTTAGTAAGAAAGAGTGTCGTCACAGCCAATGCTGAAACATTAGATCTGGGCTTATTGGTGTGATTCCTCCTAAAATGCTGAGCCACAGACTGAACTTTTAGAAATCATGAAGAAAGAAGCCAGGGAGAAGGAATCACTTTTAAAGTGAAGTTCCCACTCTGCTCTTTCTCTTCTTTTGTCATCTCTCTGCCCAGACAATTGAATCTTGCCTTTATTCATCACACAATTGATCTCTTGAAACGCTTTTTTTCTTTTCTGCAGTTTTTCTTTAGATCTGCTGTGTCTCTGTTATATTGAGTCTTGCAGCTCGGTCCTTGGAGAAATCAGGCGGTTTTTGTAGCTGAGACATGTTAATGCGTTCCAAAATCCAAGTAAGTGCAACTTTATCTTGATTGGGATGCAATGTATGTTACTGTACTTGCTGCAGGAAAAACGACTAAACCAGAAGGATTAACACTGATTTAGAGGCACGATGACATGCAGTTTGTATGTGTGGTAAGAGAGAATGTGTAGACAGCAAAGTCGGATATGAAGGAAGACAAACAACTGCAGACTAAAAATGAAGTTTGGAGGGCGATGGAGGTCTATGTCATTTATACACATGACATAGACTATGTGCTATTACCCTTTTTTTAGATGCTTGGAACAACTGAATTTGCTAAATTGAATGACCTTTTAATGCCTAATAAATGTTCACAGTGAGGTGAAGAACATTAAATAAGACAAAATACAGCTGTGGGACAAAAGTCAACAATTATTCTTCAATAATGTAAAATGGTGACACAAACTGAAAGTGAAAGGTCAATATATCACCTCTTAAAACTGCTTCAATGTGTTGTTTTGCACTAATGACTGATAAAATGGCTAATTGCAATATATAGGTACCACATGTAGACAGAAAAGTTACTGCCAAACTATAACGTGTGCTTCAGCTCTATGATTTAAGTCTGGGCCAAAAACAAAATCCACAGTTTTCAACAGCAGAAAAAAAAAAAACAAAACTTGGATGGTGCTGATCCCATCGGTGCAGACTGACAACGTTACCAGCTAGCTAATGAACTTAGCAGAGCAGTTAACAGCTGAAAAGTTGGGTCAAAATCAAAACAAAGCTACATAGAGAGTGAACACTGGAATTACCGATACCAGATGGGAAAATTTATGCCAAATGGATGCTAGAGTCGCTCTGATTCTGCTGGCTGTGTGTAAATGAGCATACATTACAAACTACATCTTTATTAGTTGAAAGATACATCAGTGTTGTGTTTACAGCTTTCCAAGTGGCCCACAAATCAGCTTTTAGTGTTTTTAAGATTCAAAACGAGTCGATATCCAAACAAAGTGAACTTTCCAGAGCAGGTCAACATGCAGAAAACAAACCTATGCACCAATTTTGCCAGCTATTCGCTTTGCCAAGAAATGATAGTAACATTGTGACTCTAGAGTAGTTGTTCCAAAGTACACAACTCTCTAGCTTTCCCATTTGTCATATTCACACACTGAGATTTAAATACTTTCAGACTTGGGACATGAAGCAGTGGAGTCTCAGTGGGATTCCACCTCTTTTTAATGTAGCACCCTGCCTTAATCTCACCTTTAATCTGCTTCTTCTTTCCCCAAAAACATTTCCCCGCCTCACAGGACCCCACAGCCAAAAGTATCATCCTCTGTATATACTGAGCTGTATATGCTCATTTATTACTCTGTGTGGGAATTAACCTCCAGAAATATCAGAGAGAAGATATACAGCACACTGTGGACATGTCTCAGTAAAAGTGAAGCTTTACGATGCTGCACGGTGCTTGATGGGAAAGAGAGCAACAGACGAGAAGCAGTTGCTGACAAATGAAAACTAAGTAGCAACACTGCCTGAGCGTCACCCACATAAAAGTTTTTCTGCCTAGTTATTATCCCACAGATAAGTGGCTGCAGGGAAAGTAAAAACTAGAGTGTGCATGTGTGTGAGATTCAAGTACCTATACCTTCATAAGGGTACCCGGTGGGATAAAAAAAAAACACACACACACACACACACAAAATGCAGGTCTGATCCTGAGCTTCCGTATCCAATAAACAAGGAAACGTTTGATGTGTTGAAAATGAACAAGAGTAAGACCCAGAGGGCAGAAAGGGCCCAACTCACACTGAGCACCCCACTGTCGCCGAGCAGGAAGACCGTCTTTTCTTTTCATCATTTTTATAGCCCAGTTCAGCTTCCTGCATTGCCCGTACTCCACTCACTCCCTCTTGGCAAGTACAACCCATGACACATATAGAAGTGAACCGGCAGACCCCATGCCAGTCCTGATGGCCTACATCTAAGCCTTCCTCTGCTGAGCTTATAGGAGGGGAAGCCCACTAAACCAACCGACTCTGTCACATCGTCATGTTGTGCTCAGATGTACCAGTACAGACAAAAACATTTTACAGGTAAAATGACTAATCTTCCTCCTCACTGTCAGTCATTAAAAAAATCAAGTAGTTGTATTTCTCATCTGAATAATCCACGGCTTCAAAAGCTGTCCATGTAAGATTGACTCTGTTTGTCTTAGGTTTTACTTTGGCAGTGATCAAAGAATCAGATCATTGTTGGAAAGGGCAGCTGACACTGGAGGCAAAAGAGCATCATAGATCTCATAGCTTTTCTGTGTGAAACCCAGCTGCAAAGATCATGAAGCCAATACAGTAAATTCAACATTGACGTGTATAATCCAGAAACTTTTGGGCTCCATAACAGCAAAGAAAGCACAACATGCAACGCCATGATGCGAAAAGCACTGACTGACAAGGAAAGGGAGATAAGAGATACTGGAAAAACAACAAACATTAGTCCCCTATGTGATTATGGGAATGGATTATTGTATAAAAATAGACAATTCTGGGTACTGTTCCTGTTATGGGCCATTATTCTAAGTATAAGATACATTCAAGATACAGTTAATAGTGTAAGAACTGCAGCATGAGAAAATATTAATGTTAACATTTCATAGGCTGAAACTTTAGTGTGCCTACTGTGATTGGAAGCCTGACAATGGGGCAATAATTGTTTAAAAAGGGCTCCAATCATAACTTAGTTCAGATGCTGAGTTACATCCTTCAACTGCAACAACAATTCTCAAACATGTCCTATCACAGACATCCCAGAGGTCTGTCCAACTAAACACAGCTCCAGGTGGTTTCATTAATTTGATCTACGTCCTCTGGCAGAAAGTGTGAGAATCAGTGACATGAGACGCTCAGGAGCGTCTCTGGAATGAAACCTGCATGAGTCCAGTTTGAGAAAAACGGAGCATATCCAGAATACTAAACAATGCCTTTCCTTGTTATTGGCCTCCCTGAATTTTTCCCAGGTTTCCCTTTACTGTACCCCCTCTACTGACTGCCTCTGGCTGCTGGTGTCTAATTCAGTGTCCTGGTGCTGCTGCATACAAATGCCAGAAGAGTACACGCTAGCTCGTCCTCATAACTCTACAACTAACAGGTGCAGCTTTCTTGCCCTGCATCCAACTGCCTCCCTTTCTCCAAAGACATGTCATTGATCAAGACTGCTCCCCATCCCTGAATATTTTTTAGCTTACGTGCCAAAGCCTGATCAGCAGGGAGAAAATGTATGCTGCATTGCTCACATTTGCAAACCACTTTAGGTTTTAATTTACTAAAACATGCTTTCTAGTTAGACACCCCAATTTGAATTTCAGCTGTGGCTGTCAGAGGTGTTTGAGACGCCATGAATAGGACTGCGATCAATAATTGTTTTCATTCTCAATGAATCTGGTGATTATTAATATAAAAAAAAACCAACTGTGGCAAGTCTACAAATCATTTGATATTTGCTGAAAAACTGACTCAAACAGTCATGAAATGATCAAAAATGTTTGTCTGCCAAATTCTGAAAATCTCTTACATTCGGCTGTTTCCAACACTGACTGTTTACTGTGAGAGAGAGTGGGAGTAAACAGACCAGGCTAGTCAGCTGGAGAACGGGGATGTTGCTGCCTTTCAGATTGAGGTGAGTCCAGTGCAGCTTGACAACCACCATTGTTTTCAGTTCACCAAAAAACCCAGTGGTCTCACCTTGAGATCAGCAGAGCTGATTGGGGGGGGGGGGTCATGGAAAGGAGAGTAGAGATCTCGTGGTCTACTGTTACGTCTCCCTTATCACCATTGAGGCCCAAAAGATAACTAACCATGTTCAGACACTAAAGTTGGATGTAACTCATAGTTAATCTTTTTACTGACAAATTTCAACATTTCAACATTCAAACTATTTGTTAATGCCAATCAGGAAGTATTAAATGTCCTTTTCTATCCCTCACGGACAAATAACCACAGGAATTTGAGGAATGCTGTGAGAACAATGTTGCGGCTATTAGAAATCATCTGTATAAACAACTTTTACAGAGGAGATGCAGTTGGAGTATAATCCACATTTTTTAAATGAAACCTGCTGTATTCAACTCAGACATGTAGTTTCACTTTGATCAATCTGAGGGACTCAGACAAGTCAGTCTTATTTGTGGAGGATAACTAACTCATCTAGAGTCATTTGAATAATGAATATCAGGAGTTAATATGTGAAACAACACGGACATGTAGATACTCTGTTCCTGTTGTGGTTGACTTTTCCAAAACATCAGATTTTGGCTGCAGGCAATATGCAAATAACTCGAGTGCATTCAAAAACAATGAATGTCATCTGGATGCCGGATTAGTAGAAAAGTCATGGAGCAGTCATCTCCACCCAGACCTGGTGAGGACAGCTGTCTCCGGCTGTTGACACCAACTTCACAGATCCTCCTCTTACCTTTGTGCTTCTCCATTCGCTCGCTCGGGCGCTCGCAGTTTCACCTTCTTGTCCTTCGTGTTTTCCTCCTCTCCCCGCCACCGCTCATAAACTCAAACAATCCGGCAGAAACATTTAAGAGGAAAAAGTTTGGCCGACAAGTTTCTGGATGATGGGGCAGCCAGATGGACGGAATGCAGCCCCGGCGCTCCCGCTCCCAACAATGCCCGGACTGAGTGACTGCGGCCGGACAGACAGCCCACGGTGTGACGGAACAACAGCGCTCTCCTCTTCCTCCTCATCTGCCCTGCCGCACCTCCTCCTCCTCCTCCTCCTTCTTGGTATGCAGCATCCAGACTACAGATCGACTGCTCTTTCTGAAGCATGGACCCCCCCAGGATATATTCATTTATACAGGGAGAGGATGGAGGCATATTATGGGCTTCTGCAGCCACATAATCTGGATTGTGAGCCATTGAAATGCAAGAAACCATGAGAGACAAAATGAACTCAACTTTCTACCATGTGAATTTGTATTATTAGATTATTATTATTAGATATTGGTCTTTAAATTAAAACTTATTTGGAGTACAATCTCCCTAAAATTTGGACAATAGGCTAAAACATTATCCATTCGTGAAGAGTGGTTGTTTTACAAAAATAAATAAAGACAGATAGAAAGATTTCATTTCCTACTGTTTTACACCCATTGCTTTCTCTGTATCAACAGAAAACTGACGTTCCCTGCCCAAACAACCTTGCACCCCTGTGGGAGAGCCATGACCGGGTGGAGGTATGACAGGAATGTCAAATGATGTTACCACAACACACTACAGTAAATGATTAAAAACAAACAAACACGTTGAGTGTATCTATCTACCTATCTGTCCATGGTTGTGTGGGATTCTGCATCTTACTACACACACTGAAGCCACTCTTAATCTTGAAACCTATTTGGGCTTCCATTATGAATATCTTTACTACTTCACTTGACCTTTAATTTACATTTGGCAAATGACTTGTGTCAAAGATCACAGCAAGCATACTCACTGAAAAATACTTGGAGACATGTCAGTTCTACCTTAGGTATCCTTTACATTTCTCCGGCTTCTTTGAATCTTTGTGAATGTCTTTGATTCATTTGAACACACCTGTCAATGATTTGTAGTTGGGGAACATGTTCTGTCTACTGACTTGTACAAACTTAGAACTTTAAGCAAGGCCCGCTCACTCCTTTCTGACCAGAGTCACCCCTTGGCTGGCGAGTTCCTGTTGCTTCCATCAGGCCGCAGGTACATCCTGCCAAGATGCAGGACAAACAGATTGAAGCATTCTTTTGTCCTTGCTGCCATTGGTTTTCTGAATAAGTGATTGCTGTCCTATGTTATATGTTGTTGTTTCCTATGTGATTGCTAATTTGACCGTTTTTGTTACTGCTGGCTGTAAAGCGAATTACCCCACGGAGACAGTAAAGACTCCTTGAACCTTGAACCTTGATGTTCCTGTAGGATTCATCCTTAGACCTTAGCTTTTATGTATTCATCTATGTATGGATAGTACAATTGGGGGCACAGCTCAGTCATCACAGAGAAGAAAACCTGTCAGACTCCGAGAATCAGCATGTTTCTATACTGTGGGATGAAGTGGAAGTTGTGGAGGAGTGCACAAACATCCAAACCTTTGTTTGAGGAATGGCGAATGAATGGAAATTCTTCTCCAGAGCTTCAAAATATTCATATGCAATATTCATTACAGATTGTTAATCACCTCAGGTTTTATTATGGATTATCATAATAAAACATGTCTAAGAGGGAAAAGCCCCCAAATAGCAGACTTACTTTATTGTGGTCTTTTAGACAGAAGTCTCTTTGCTCTCTTTTATATTCAGCATCAGTGTTTTGCAATATTACACATAGGTGGTGAATCTGCCTATGAACTAACTACTGTTACCCCTTTACTATGGTCTTACATCAAGTTTCTCATGGGAAACTACAAAATTCTGGGTCAACTTGACCGAATGCTGAGTGCTGCTGCGTGTTGACATGATTTTTCTTTTTTTTCCCTTTGTTATAACTCTAGAAAAAGTGTTGAATGGTATGTTTTATTAGTCTAAACCTCAGTATGAATCCAGGTTTATATCCTCTCTCTAGACTTTATTTAAACCTGCCACAGAATGAACAAAACATGTGATGGAATAGTGTCAGACTTTCTGTACTGCAACAAGCCATATGTTGCATTTTTTATTAGCTTTGTGCTACGTCAGTCTAATAACATTAATAATAATAATCTGTATTGCTTAAAAATTAAGGAAACAACCAAAATGTAAGAACCCTAAAAGCAATATTGGCAAGACGGTGTATACAAAAGAGAAATTACAACAAGACTGGTGAGTATGAGTTTGCTTGGGTCTTACTTGGACTCTTTCAAATCCTGGAAGGAACACACGATATACGCCACCTCCTTACTTGATCAGTTTTGAGACCGTTAGTCTCAAATCCGAATACAGCACTGTGGCTAAAGGGGGCTGACCAAAAGCACCGGCAGACGGCAGACTTCTTAAAATCCATGAGGGGTTCAATTGTTGTTGTTTTTTTTAAACCAGTAGAGCCAATAATGTGAGTTAGCTTTGGTTTCTTTGGAATAAGTTTCAAAGGTGCTTTTTGAATTATCCATGAACTCCTTAGAGCTGCATTGTGATTTGGTAGACTGACATATAGCATGAAGGTTCAAGTTTACAGAAACCAAATCAATACACTTGTCAGTTAGGATTAATTTACAGTCAAAATGCTGGAGGAAAGCTGGTAAAACTGACAATAGAGCACCAGTCAGCAGGGACTTTGTTGAATGTACTCATGGTTTCTAAGTATGTGTGTATGTGAGAAGACTGATAATATCTTACTTGAATTGTGAGGGATTTTGGGTTTGTAGAGTTGCCAAAAAAGAAACCAATCATTCGTAAATGATTACAGACTTATCCATCTTCAGCAGACAGCTGAATAGGAACAAATGATTGACTAAAGGTCATAGATTATCAACTTTTGGGGGATAAATTATTGATTTGCATATTGCAAGATGTTCAAAATTATCACTTTGCCATTGAGATATTCTGTTATTTTATTGCTTGAATTATTTAGCAGCTCAGTCTGTTAACAATTCAACAAGGTGATGTGTAGAAAAGACAAAGCATAAGAAAATCAAAACCCTGCAAAATACATTTCAGTCTCTTTTACATTCTTTCTGAAATAACTTCTTTTTTTATATAAAAAATAAATGGTAATATAACATTTGTTCAATCTGATGGACAGCTGTATGCTTCCTTTCGGTCTTCAGCATTTTCACTGTCTGCCTTGTGGTCTGAAAAAGAAGCTACTGGTGTCTTATAGTAACTGTTGACTAATCATGTATCTGGATACTGGCTGGAAATGTGTCTTCATCAGTGGATGCATTTGTGCTCATATGAGCCAAATGTAGTTGTGACCCTTGAGGCAAGCCTTTCCAAGACCTTGTTACCAAAGCCAAGAATCCACTTTCTTCTTCAGTATTTTATTATTGTTGTTATGCATGAATTGAAAAGAAAATTTGCAAATGAGAAAATCTTTTCACCACTGACTTGTGCTTATTCAGTTCCTTGCCTTGAACCTGTACCTACTAATCTGAATCTGTGCGCAGGCTTCGCTTCACCTCAGACTGGTCAGTTAAAATCAACAGATGATGTCATTCATCATCATATAGCCTTGAGCCCACGGTGGAAGTGTGAATGTGAGTCAGGCTTGATGGCTCAGCATGAATTGAAAACAAGGGTGGTCTGGCTTTTCTCGTTTCCACAGCAAAAAGGACTGTCTCGCTAATCCAGCAGGGGAATTCCTATTGTGCAGCAGACCTTTGGAAGCCCTTGGCAGTACAGGAGGTTTCAGGTCTTGAAAATTCAGATTTGGATAATTTAGATTCGCCATCCTTGTCCGCGTGTGTGAGGTATTTCTATGTAGGTGGGGAATAAGGTATTAAAAGTTTCCAGTGAGGTCAGACAGACACTTGAACTTTAATAGAGTGCTTTTTTTTGTCAAAAGTGAAAATTTAGACTGGGCTTCTCTCCTCTTTCCTGCTGCTGATTGGCACACAAAGACCATTCCTCAGCAGTGACTCAGAGGACAAAGGTCACTGACTCAACTCCAAATTACCACTGGGTCCTCTTTGATTCAGGGGCCTCTCCCATGTTTGCATTCATATATATACAGACATATAATGCACCACCAGTCCCCTGAAAAGAGACCCCCCTTTTATTTAGGTACTTTCATCTAATCTGGTCTAAACTGTGTGCCTCCTCTTACTGTTACATATGTGAATTTCCAAAGAAAGTTAAATCCACTTACTGCTCTACCTTCTTGTTTTTTCAAGAACATTTAGACCAAGAATGCAGAGGGTGCTGCCTTCAGACATTGAGATGGTGCTTGTCTCCTTCACCACTGAGATGCACCTGACTAAAGGCTACAAGGCTCTCCCGTGGCTTAAGCGGGGGAATGTGAAGTCACAGGGCAATAATATTGTTTTTAGTTTGTGTGTGATCAGGTTCACAGTAACCTCTGTTGAAAATAAACAGTGGCTCTTCATATTTCGGATTACTCATGTGAATACTGAGAAAATGTTGAGGTAATACTTTTTGTGGGGTAAGTTTTGTTTAGGGAACAGAGAGGGATTTTTGCTAGTTGAACCTCCTAACAGTCATGACTTAAATAAGACACAACACAGAGCAGGTGATAGGATTTGCTATTTCTAAAGAAATTGTGCTTGAACTTGATTTTGTATGAAATAGGTGTAGTAGTGCTAAGATATTTAATAAACAATGCAAACTGTAGCAAGCAATGAAAAAAAAAAATTAAAATATGAGTCACCGAGGCAGCCATGAATGGTTTCACACAGCACATTTGGCTACAGGACAAACTGGAATGTGTAAGCTGTGAAAACACAGTTGTAATGATAAGATCATGGGGATGAAGTTTTATTCAATGTCTGCCTTAATATTCAATATAAAGGAGCAGTGACATCATAAAAACCTGATACATCCATGTTTTGGTAGCTGTAATGATACTGTGCTGATATGTTGGTAAAATGACCAGCTGACATGAGTGTCTTACTGAACGAAACCTTTTTTAGTCAAACAAAAATGTTACCACAAATTTTCATTTAGTGAAAACCTAAAGAAATGGGCTCAGACAGCATTGCTCAATCTTCTATCCTGGCTGGTTGGCGAGTTGCCCACTATGTCAGCATAACTGCAGCTCCAGCCACAGCCACTGGGGTATTAACTCTCACTAAAGGTATGTAGGCTGTGAAACAACTGAGACCCAAAGACACAGGTCTGTAAATGTGTGAACAGACAAATCACATGTAAAAACACAACCAACTAACAGGACCGCATCAGTTGTGGCAGATGATTTGTCTGTATCTGAAGCAAAAATACTTACCTGTCACTTCTTGAAAACCATTAGATTTGTCCAAACATTTGCAAACCTTGAGCAAACTTAGAGTTGGAGGTTTTTTTAAACATCTGATGATGGACATGGATCCTAAATACATATTTGAAGCTTCCCATACACAAATCATATTTGCAAATCTTGTGCACACACAGATTTAGATATAGCTTCTCAACTCTCCACTCACATTCCTAAACAGGTTTACAACAACAATGACCAACCATTTTGTAGTATTAAGATAAAGCATCATGAAAATAACATTGGTCGAAACACTTTATGCCATCAGGGATTTCAGGGCGTACATAAACAAAAAGTCTTTTTGCAGTAGTTATTGGAATTTTTCTTTACCTCCCACCTTCATCCATTCAACCAATATTTGATCAACCAATTGAGGATTTTTCTCTCTACTTCTCTGTCGCATGCCTCTCTACCATATAAAATCATTATAATTTGGGTTGATACAGTCCTGGGATGACACTTTCTGAAGCTAATCCACTGACTCACTCACAGTACTCACGTCAATTATATCCCAACAACATAGAACAATGTTTACAGTTAAAGGCATTTCAATGAGCATACATTTTCACATGTCACAGTGGAAAGATCAGAGTCAGAACAGAAATTTCAGGGCCTCCTTTACTTCCAGCCCAAACTCTGTATCTGGTTGTCTTACATTTGTGAACCCATGACTTAATGTTGCTGTGTAACATTGCCACCTGCAGGTGTAGATGTAAAAGTGTGGACTGTCTCAGCCAAATGAACTTGTTTAACAGGAACCAACCAGAAATTCTGCAATTCCTGTACAGTTGAGCATTTTATATTCTTAGATTATATTACAGAATAGGAACAGGGCCCAACACTGTTTCATTTACTAACCACTGTCCTTCTGACTTCCATCAGTTTTCCAGACCTCTATAAAAGGGTCAATAAAAAAGACTAGCAGTATTTGCTACCTGGGTGTGCACCATGGCGGTGCATACATCACTGCTGGGGTGATTTCAGGGATATTTTTTTTTATACATAGGCAGGGAACTGTTTCAGGACCGTAGAACAGATCAGCTCATTTGAAGATTACAAGCTCCATTTGACATTGAATCCTATCATGTCATATACAGTGAAACAAGCCTATTACAGACAGACACAAAAAGAACATCTCAGTTTTTTCCGAGCCCTGCTGTATCATACAGCTGCATACCAAAGCCCCAATCGATTCTTCAACTTAGCAGTTGGAATCACTCTGGTGCATTATCTGAAAGGTAAATGCACTTTGGGAGAGACGTACATGCTGCATCTGATGCTGGAGCGCAATCATGATTGAGCCTTCACAAAAACATGAATGATGATGAGAGACTTTATTAAAAGTGCATGTCACCTCTTGACCTTGCCACTGAATCCGGCCATCCCCAACCATTAGTACCAGTTACTCAAATTTCCTGACATGTGCCAGGACTGCAAGTAAGATGAAAACACCCTCTGCCGAGCAGCATATGCACATCAAATGCAGATTCACAAATTCACTCTCTCCGCATTAGGTGAAGTCCAGCAAGGCTCTGTAGCTCTGAAATCCCATCTTCCACCTGAGCTGCACTAAATTAACCATGGAGCATCATTGACTATTTTGTGACAGTGTTGTTGACAGCTTTTTTTTTTTTTTTTTACCACACTCGCTGTCACATCGGCAGTTCAATTATGTGTCATCAGGTGTAAAACTACAAATGTATGAATTTAAAAAACATGCAGATTTTCATCCTTTCAAACCCCTCATCAGCAGAACAGCTTGAGGGGAACTTCACATAAAGAGTCCCGTGTGCTACAGAAACACTGCATGAATGTAATAATATTTAAAAATAATCTATCATTAAAAAATTTGCTCAAGAAGTCCATATGATGTGATGATGATTCTTGAAGCTGAAAGTTTTTAAATGCCGCAGAGCTGTGCAGCTTTTTTTTTTTCACGCTGTCCCTTTAAACGGCGCCAGCGCTCGGCGTCCCCGGTGCGCATGCGCGGCCCGTGTTTAGTTTTCTCCAACCTGAGGAGCTGTCTACTGCGCCGCGCTGGGAAACCCATCGCTTCCACTTCTTGTCATGTTTTGAGAGCCTCGTTTTTTGTGTGTTTTATTCCTCGGTCTAGGACACACGGACACCTCATAGTTAGAGTCAACGAGGCGGAGATAGGTAAGGGGGGGCGGACGGACGGACTGACGGACGTCTTAAAGGTGCTCCGATAGCAGTGGGAAGAGAGCCGGAGATCCGACAAGAGTTCAAAGTGGTTGCTCAATGCCCCCCCGGTCGGCAGGAGTAGCTTCCCCGCTCACACATCCATGTTGACCGCGGCAGCCTTCGCTCCGGGTCCCGGGCGTCGAGCACCGCCACCCCTTTGTTCCTCCGCGGACCGGATCCGGCTGAATCGCGGCGGCTGGCGGACGGACCGTCAGTATGTGTCGGTGAACATCCCCGTCTCGGTCTGAGGGATTGTTTACGCGTTAAAATGGCTGCTGAAATGGCATTTGGGAGAGAATGGTGTTGAATCAATGCAGTAACAGTAACATTTACCGGCAGATGCCAAACTGTAAAAAAAATAAGCTAACAGCCACACAGACAAACAAAACGATGTGTTAGTGTCCAGAGTTATATGTCTCTCTTTTTTAGCTTTAATAGATGGTTCTCTGCTTTTTGGTAGCTTCTTCCAAGAAGAGGTAGGCTGAAGGGAATTCCTCCCACTCCAGATCTATGCATGCGGTTAACCAAGCAGCTTTTGAAGACACTAAGCTAACATTGCATTTTCTCAAGCCTTTTTCTCCCTAAACTGAGCCTTTATTTGAGTATGCACAATCCTGGACGAATACGCAGGACTTGTTTCGTAGTAATTGAAACAGCCTGAGTAGCCGAGGCTCTCTCCCACAGCGGACCCAAAAGGCCCCGCTCTTTCACTCGGCTCGGTCGACCTGGGGGTAAAAAAATGGATTCTGGGGGGAAATGTAAGACTCAACTCTTTCTTTTTGGACCCAAAGTAGCCACCCACGGCGACCTGCGGGGCATCCACAGATACTTGGTGGTTTATGTTTTGTTTTACTTTGTGCTGTTCACTCACGCCTCGCCGGCGAAACCGTGTGACAAGAACTGCCTCTCTGGAAAATGTGTAAACGGATCCTGCGTCTGTGACCGAGGATGGGTCGGAGATCAGTGCCAGCACTGCCAAGGGAGGTTCAAGTAAGTGGCCGTGCACTAAATCTTCCGGCTCCCACTGTGTGATCTGCGGCCAGCAGAGGACTTCCACTGTCATTGTTTTCACACTCCTCATCATATTGGAAATAAACGTGGTCTGAGCCTGCACTCACCAGGTTTGGATCAAATCTGATCTGATCAGTTGTAGCTGAGTAAGGACGGATCATTTGCAACCATCTGTGATAGAGACTGGTCACAGAAAACATTTAAACACGCAGATTTTAATTAGGTTCATCTATAGTTTCTCAAGCAGTTTAGCAGCCTCAGCAAATCCCCTGAGTCCACTATCCAGAAGATGCACTACTCATTTCCATGGCTTTGTTGAATGGGATCACATTTTGTAAGTGCTGAAAACCAGCATGAGGGAACAGGAAGGGCAAACTATATAGTTTTAGTTGTATGTTCATATTAGGGCTAAAAATAAGGACTGTTTCCTCGGTTAATAATTCCGTGCCATTTATAGATGTGATAGGATAGGTGATAGGAAAATATGCACCACAGTTTCAAAACTTTTATTTCTTACAAAGAGATGAAGTTCCTTTTTGCAGAGGGAAAATAAAAGCAGTTAATCCACACAATTAAGAATATGGTAGAAGGTAGTGTAATAAGGGGCAAGGTATAAGGTAATTTTTGGTTGTAAATGGACTGACACAATAAATGTTAACCATCCAAATACCTGATTAACTTGCCTGTAGCCTCTGTCAATTGGGTTTATTTGCAATGCAACAAACTAAGGGCTTAATACAAGTCAGTGCCAGGCATGGAAACACTGACAAAAGGGCAGAGAGCAAATGTTTAACTTCTATGTGATAATGATAATAGTAATAATGCTAACATTTACCTTGATTGGGACTGGCCTTTTTGTACACCTCAGGTGCACCTAGTGGTGCAGAGGTGCCTTGATCACAATAATTACTATTACTCTTCATGTGCCTGAGGTTTTGCATAGGTTATCATCAGGCATGTTGTCAGGGAATAACCTCCCATCAACAAGAGATAAACTACTGAAATGTGAGAATTTAACTCCTAGTGTCTCTGCAGTCAGTGGGCTAGAGACAAGCACCCAGGTGAATACATTACCAATTAGACTTAGCTGCCCAGCCCCATAAACAAGTTGTGCCTTCCCTCATAACACTACAGATTTTTTTTTTGTATGTTTGATTTTAAATATAGGAAGAAGGGAAAGGTCACAGTGGCAGAAAACACAGAGAAGCCCACAAATGTCTTGCACAGGATAATATTTCAATGGGAAGTCAAAGGTGCAGCATGAAAAATTCATCATTCGTGGGTGTCCACACAGCCCAAACTCATCACTGGTTGTATTCAGCTGGGTTTTTGAACCTTACAGTTTTCACTTGCATTAATCAGCAGAACTGTACTAGACGTACTAATTGTACCGATATATCAATTAAATATACAGCTCAAACAATAAAATGTAATAAAATATATTGTAATTAGACAAGTAAACAAAGAAGAGAACAGTGTTTCTGTGGGCTCATAGAATGTCTGAGTATTATCAGATGTCAGATACTGGCTGTGTGGATTCATGGATTATTTGTCTCAACTTAAACATTTAAATGAGTCTTTAATCAAAGAGCAATCTGTTTCAAACCACAAAATGAATCACTGTGTAGTGAAAATGTTCTTAGGTAATCTGTCCCTTCATAATTTTCAATAGATTCTGAAGGTGATCGTACCCAAGTCTAATTTCTTGTGATATGAGACAGTGATAAATCTGTTTTAAAGTCATCTATTTTGGTTACACACTCTGCTGCAGTCTTTTGTGCTGAGAATGCTTTGCTGAAATTGTTTCCGGTGTCAGACCGGGGACATGGACAGAAAAGAGGCCAGGGACCCTTTTTCAGGAGATGGCTGATTGAATCTTTTAGTTGGCTTGGACTGACCTTGGGCTGGTCGCCAGCTTTTTGTCTTGTTATCTTTAAGTCTGGCAATTGAATGTGGTGAGTGACACTATAATTGTCTGAGTCCACACTTGTAACAACACAACAGTTCAACCTCTATGATACCATTCAATTAAAAGTTTTGATCAGTTATTGTGTAGTTGGACTTTTGTTTAAACACATAAAGGTGCACCCCCCCCCAAAAAAAGTTGGTGGTTAGGCTGATCGAGATATCTCTCATCCAGCGATCTACAACCATCTTCGTTCTGTAGAATCTGCTGTTCCAGGGAAGATTGACTGTGGCTTGAAATACAGCAAATGGGATAATTACTTATGGTCATGGCTGTTTTATGGTTTTATCTTGGAATGTGTCTTTCCAAACTGCAAACAAATTTCATCCACAAGTTGCTCTTGTGTTGAACAGTCTGACCGCACTGTACATGGTAATAAATAAGTTGGTTTTGAGAAGGTAAAATTCCACATTTCTCTCCATTAATTATATACCTCACATACACATGTACCAATTCATAAAAGGCATGCAGAGGGATCATTTGACTTAATTGTTTTTTTAATATGTATATATCTTTCTTGACTTTACGTTGTCCCCCCTAGATGATGTGATACTGTGCCAACTGTCCTGGAATTTGTGATTGTTTTTCCTCAGGTTGATGGAGCCTTCAGGATACCTCACTGATGGTCCGATCAGCTACAAGTACAAAACAAAGTGCACCTGGCTCATTGAGGGCTAGTAAGTACTTTTTTAATATATATAAATTAGCACGTTCTACTGTAACTCAACTTGCAGAACCAAACTTAATTATGCAAAGTGCACTTAATAATGTTATTAAATCATGCCGATCAGGATCTCTGTTTTTTATTACTGTGAACATTTAAAGTTTAATAGAGAAGTCTATGGGGCATAGAACATGAGCTTTTGGTTGGTATCAGCAAACTTAAGTGGCAGGTAGATGGATACAGCTCAGTATAAAGGGTTTTCAGCATTAATGCCTGTTTTAAAAGAGGGAGAAGGGGAAAAAAACTCAAGAGTCTGTTTCCTATGAGTGACAATCCTTTTTCCTTTCCGTAGACAGAGGATGTAAGTCATCCTGTCCATGGAGCATATATAATTGACAATTCCTGTATAAAGGTCCACAGTAGGGGGATTTCTGATGACAGCTTTTTCTCAGGAACTGTGAAATCTTGAGACGTCATTTTTACACAGACCTTCCGGAGTAACTCCGAGATAAAGGGAGAGACATGACACATCAGCATTAATAGCCTGGGATCTTACAGCTTATATTTTCCACCAAGGTTGAATATGTGGACACAACTGCACTAAGTATGTGGGCATTCACTTAGATTGATCCCCACTCCCTTCAACAAAGACAGAGTCCCAGTTCATGGATTTCAGCTCTGGTATTATAAATAGCTGCAATGAGCTCCTTCAACGAAAATCATGTTTATGGTGGA
The DNA here is from genome assembly GCA_034769265.1 of Remorina albescens. NCBI lineage: Eukaryota > Metazoa > Chordata > Actinopteri > Carangiformes > Echeneidae > Remorina > Remorina albescens. The sequence continues at coordinate 7,971,799 of CM068480.1, forward strand.
CATGGATTATCACAGACATGTTTTTGTCTTGTGAGACAAATGCATTGTAACCTTTTCTATTTTGCGAGAGCCTTTGAAATCCTAATTATTTTTGAGGAATTTTCATAGTATAGGCCTCTGAATGCCTTTAGAAAAAATGGCAGACTTTTAAAAATCATGTATAGTGAGTTCAAATAACTGGAATAGGGTTTTAATCTTTCATGATATAATTTTACCAAGAGTAGTAATACCAAGTTGCCTGCCTGACTCTATGATTGTAGAATGCTGGTATAACGTGCATATTATAGCCTGGCCAACACAGATCAGCACCTCTGTTGAATGAATAATATTCTGCTGCTCACACAGTGCCATGTGAAGCCGGGTCTAACAGTCTGCAGGTTCTGAAAGTTTGTCCGATGAGCCTGGAGTTTCACTCGTGACATTTTAATGAGCAATCTTTCAGAAAGAGGAAGGAGCTGCAGACCTATTGATGCGTTTAATTGTGAATTCATCGACAAATAAAAGTTGCCTGTGGTCACACAAAGCTATTAATGATACTTGAGTATGTCGATGCATATAAATTAGGTGATTTATTAGGTTTTGGTTTGGTCATAGGAAGAATTGGAACACCAAGAGTGCAATTAAGCTGAAACGAAATTAGTCCACCGGTAGTGCTTTCAATTAAAACTACAGTTAACATTTTGCCTGCAGTGATCTAAAGAATGTGACTAGATTTATGTTTTTCTCCATGAAACCTAAACCATTTCTTTCGTTCGTTTTTTGTTTCCTCCAGTCCAAATGCAGTTCTTCGGTTAAGATTTAACCACTTTGCCACAGAATGTAGTTGGGATCATATGTATGTTTATGATGGAGACTCCATATATGCACCTCTGGTTGCTGTTTTCAGGTAAGAGTGAATTTAATCAGAGCTATGTCCTGAATGTCAGCATATGACCTACACCGTGTTCCAAATTAATATACAAATTGGATTTAAGTGTCATAAACATTTAATTTTTTGTTTTTCAATTAAACTCATGGATGGTATTGTGTCTTAGGGCTTTATGGATGATATATAAATCTCAGATACCTGTGATAATTAGTTTGCCAGGTGAGCCTAATTAAGGGAAAACTACTTAAGAAGGATGTTCCACATTATTAAGCAGGGCACAGGTTTCAAGCAATATGAGAAAGAAAAAGAATCTTGCTGCTGTCAAAGTGTGAAATGGTAAAATAGTGCAATGCCTTGGACAAGGTATGAAAACATTTGATATTTCATGAAAACTTCAGTGTGACCATCGTGCTGTGAAGAGATATGTGGTCATTCAGAGCACAGACGGGTTCATGCAGATAAAGGCATAATGAGGAAGGTTTCTGGCAGACAAAGTCATCAGATTAAGAGAGCAGCTGCTAAAATGCCATTACAAAGCAGCAAACAGGTATTTGAAGGTGCTGGTGGCTCTGGAGTCCCTCAAGTTGTAGGATCCTCCAGAGGCTTGCAGTTGTGCATAAAACGACTATTCGCCAACCCTTAACCAATGCTTGCAAGCAGAAATGGTTGCAGTAGGCCCAGAAATACATGAAGACTAATTTTCAAACAGTCTTGTTTACTGATGAGTGTTGTACAACTGGATGGAGTAGTGGGTGGTTCATGGATGGCCTCCATGTCCCAACAAGGCTGCGACATCAGAAGGGAGTTGGCGGAGTCGTGTTTTGGGCCGGAGTCATGGGGAGAGAGCTGGTAGGCCCCTTTAAGGTCCCTGAAGGTGTGAAAATGACCTCGGCAAAGTATATAGAGTTTCTGACTGACCACCATCTTCCATGGTGCCATGGCACCAAAATCATCTTCATGCATGAAAATGCACCATTCCATGCTGCAAAAAATACTTCTGTATCATTGGCTGCTATGGGTATAAACGGAGAGAAACTCATGATGTGGCCCCCATCCTCTGCTGACCTCAACCCTATTGAGAACCCTTGGTGCATCCTCAAACAAAAGATCTATGAGGGTTGGAGGCAGTTCACATCAAAACAGCAGCTCTGGGAGGCTATTCTGACATCCTGCAAAGAAATTCAATCAAAAACACTCCAAAAACTCACGAATTCAGTGGATGCAAGAATTGTGAAGGTAATATCAAAGGAGGGGTCCTATGTTAACATGTAACTTGGCCTGTTAAGATGTTTTTGATTGAAGTAGCATTTGATTTCAGTAAATATGACCTCCTAATGCTGCAAATGCATTTTTAGTTTTTCGTTTTTGAAAAAAAAACCCCAAAAACTATTATCATTGGGAGGTTTGTTCAATAAAATTCAAATTACACTCTAATGGTCTATGACTTGAAAATTATACTGACTGTCATTTGCATTGACTATTTAGGAAAACCTGAGAAAATATCATTTGCATAATCATTTGGAACATGGTGTATATAACAAAACATTTTTTTATGCAGAGTCATCTATTGCAACATGTGCCTTGCCACTCTGATTTGGCAGAATTGTTGAAAAGTAACTGTGGTTCCCTTTTCTTCAATAGTGGCCTCATCGTGCCAGAGATACGAGGAAATGAAACGGTTCCTGAAGTTGAGACGACTTCAGGTTATGCACTACTACACTTTTTCAGTGATGCTGCCTACAACCTGACAGGATTTGAAATATTTTACTCGTAAGTGTCCAGGCTCTGCCATCGCTTTTGTTATTTATATTATTCAGGAATAGATCAAAGTGCCTAATTTATTCTGAACTGCTCCCAGCTGTTGACGGATGGGAACATGTCCTATATTTCAATTACAGAAAGACTGGTACAAGAGTTTTTCTGTAGGACTGAAAACCTCCAGCAATGATCAGTGACCCGCTCAATCGCTCTTCATCTGTTACAAATCTTTTTATCCCCCTTACCTTTTTCGAGACCTAGAAGATACTCATTAATCTCCCTCAGTTCTCTTCCCTGTAAAATTCTGTGTGGCCTATATAATACATACAGTCTTGGGTGAATGAAAATCTCTTTTTCTCCAGGATCAATTCTTGTCCTAATAACTGCTCTGGCCATGGGAAGTGCACCCCCGGGAACTCTGTTGCAAGCAGAGTGTACTGTGAGTGTGACAAGTACTGGAAAGGTGAGGCTTGCGACATCCCCTACTGCAGGAACAACTGCGGTAGCCCTGACCACGGCTACTGCGACCTCACCGGGGAGAAGCTGTGTGTGTGCAACGACAGCTGGCAAGGTAAGAGTGAGCTACGTCCAAACCCCACAGTTGCTAAGAAACATTAGGTGCAGAAGTTATGAGAAGTGATGTCATGAGCATTTGAGAAAGGATTTTTCCAAGTTAACAAATAAGCTTATCCATCAAATAATAAATAAGGCCATTATCTAGCCATTATCAAGATTTAAACCCAAAGGTGTATTACATAGCATGACAAGATGCATCTTTAACTTTGAAATATGGTTTGGTTTGACAGCATTCTGTATAATGTAAGCCATCTGAAGCTTAGATAATTAAACTTGAAACAATCAAGCAAATGAATATATCTTATTAAATCTGTTGTGGTTTCGCATTTCATTTATTTAAAATCAGAAGTATTATAACTGCTTTATGAACTGAAACTCCAAGAGTGACTGTTGGTGAACCAGTAAAAAGGGATTCCAGTGCATATGATGCACTGTGGCAACAAATACTAAGAGTGAAGACTCATGCAACAGAGAACAATTCAGTTTCATACACTGAAATGAATCATACGTTACACACATATTTGGCAACCCCGGGCTGCAAAAACAATTCTCTTTGCTCCTCCCACAAGTGCTGCAGTGATTATGTAGTGAGATATAATGAAGAATGTGTCAGCTGATGGGCGTGAGAGGCTGTGCTGTGTTGCTGTGTCATGATTCCGGTCTGCAATATGTCAATAAGCCCGATGACAGTGTGTTATTGTTATGTGCCTCCAGCCGGAGGGAATAAAATGCTATTGGGTTGATGAAAGTTGGCAGAATCATTAGCAGAGACACACGCCTTTTCAGCACGGCCTTCACTCACACCTCCCTGGGTGTCATGCTTGCTTAAGGAGCGGTAATGCTTTTGTTTTACTTTGAGAGTGGCATGTTTGCCCTTCTTTATTTCAAAGTATGAAAATATACATCAGAGAATATTGAAAAATGCCATCCCAAAGCGATTCAATATTCAATAAATATAAGTGTTGATCATATAAGAGTTGGGCTAATATCTAGTGCATTATCTGTATTTTGGAGATGTGGAGGTGAAATATTGAAGTCAAACTATTCATTTTTGGCAGGTAATTTGTTACTTTTTGTCTCGTAGGTCCAGACTGCTCTTTAACTGTACCTTCAACCGAATCCTTCTGGGTCCTGCCCAGTGTCAAGCCCTTTGGCACGTCACTTGCCAGAGCATCCCATAAGGCTGTGGTGCAGGAAAAGGTCATGTGGGTGGTGGGTGGATACACCTTTAACTACAGCTCCTTCCAAATGATTCTCAAGTAAGTAGCATCATTACTATACTGTGTTTCTAAATAAAAAACAAAACATAATTTTAGTGTATCCCTACAGCAAGGGGCATTGTCTTAGTTTGTTCAGTTGAGATCAGCAAACGCTTCAACTTACCACTACATTTTCATGTACATGGACTCTATTGACCTTTATCAACAGTAAGGTTGTATTCTGACCATGTCCTTATTTTTAATTCTCATACATACTCTGTGTTGAAATAACAACTATCTGGAGGAAACAGTGAGAAAAGCTGGTGGCTTATCTGAATATGTTACACAACTTCTTTCAGACTTGTGTAACTCTCTCTTTGTGTTGGGTGCTCTGTGAATGTATACATATTCAACATTCACTAAGCTAAACTGAGAATTAACTATTGAGTGTAGCTGGAAGGTTGTACAGGTAAAACGCAGACCTGACTGCCTCTGCCCTCATTCATGTCCCTCGTCCTTTGGACAAGCTTTTTCCATCTGCTCAGTGTTTGCTCATCACCAGATGCTATCACTCCTGAGGAGAACTGAGACTACGCTTCAAAAGCTTGTTGTGTAAATCACCAGTGTGTGTCGACCTGCCTACGTGATGCTCTAATTTAACATTTTATTGTGACTGGAAGACTAAATCCGCTCCTTTGGCCTGAAAAGAACTTCTATCCTTGTGTGTGCTTTGATGTAATCACCTGATGATGAAGTTAAAAATAAATTTCAAGTCACAGAGGTACAGCCTAAATGTGTTCTGTATGCATTTACATACGCATTCAAGTGTGTAATGATCTGTTGCTTTGCTGTGCAGCTACAACCTGGAGAGTGGCACCTGGAACACGGTTCCCATCAACAGTGGCCCTGTGCCCAGATACAGCCATTCACTTGCTGCGTTCCAGGTAAACACATGTACACAAATATTCCTCAAATAGAATGTATATGTAAAGCCCTAACTGTTAGTGTGAGGGGTAGGGAATGAGATGGGATGAAAAGGAAAAGGGGGAAATTGCTGATTTTTTCATATTGAAATACTTGAATGAGCTGAGGGCCAATTTTACTTTCTCAAAACAGTTCTAACACTTTAAGTCTGATATAAGTCCCCTTTTTATATGGGCTATGACTCAATTTATGAATTGACCCGGAAGCAAGATTGTCACATCATCTTTCACTCTTATTACAGCATCAGCACCAGTCTCTCTGTACACTTTATTAACATAGTCACATTCTGAAATCTCACCTCTTCTTTTCAGGACGATATCTACATGTATGGTGGGAAACTGGAGGCCGGCTGGGGGAATGTGACAGATGAGCTGTGGGTGTTCAACGTACCCAGTCGGACATGGCAGAAGAGAAACCCTGTGGTCAGCCCCCCGGCACAGGCCCAGATATACGCTGTGGAGGGACACTCCGCCCACTGCATTCAGCTGGAGGGTGGTGAGGCAATCATGCTGGTCATCTTTGGCTACTCCCCCATCTACAGCTACATCAGTAACGTTCAGGAGTACAACCTGAGTAAGTCACAGCTGTTGTAGCAGGCACCTTTCTGCATTGTTTGTGTTCACTTGAATCTTCTATTTAAACGCAGCTTGTTGACTTTGATAGTAAAATAGATGAAAAAATCAATTAATTTGAAATCTAAAGAGAATCCAACTTCAATTTAAAATGATTCTACAAAGAAAAGTAATTTCATGCCCCTCAAATATTTGTGGAGTAGAACTAAAGTGTTTTAATGTACAAAAAGACAGCCCCAGTATCTTCAATTTGCAGTGATATAAATATATAAATACATATTCATACACCAGTATTTCTCAGCATAATGTTTTGATTTAACACGGATCAATTTCAAGGGCTTCTATTTCTGATTTGAAAACCTGCCAGAGCAACACCAAAAACCAGATCTCGCTAAATAATAGAAGCTATGAAGCACTGTGGCTCATTTTTCTGTTATGAATGTGATATAACAGTTTCAAAAATGCCCACAGTAAAACAATGCCAGCCATTTCTGCCAATCTGTTATTATATTAAGTATTTGAAGTGAGGAGAGCCTAGCTGTCTCCTAACATAAAGATTAAGATGCTTCTCTCATTTCATTTTTATACTTTTTTGGGATAAAACTTGTTTATCTCCTGCATTAAAAATTATCCTTACTTGCGTCCTTGTCAGGATCCAACACGTGGTTGGTGCCTGAGACCAAAGGTGCAATTCCCCAGGGAGGTTATGGCCACAGCAGCACGTACGACAGCTCCAGTGGCAGTGTGTATGTTCATGGTGGTTATAAGGCACTACCTGCTAACAAATATGGACTGGTCGATGACCTCTACCGATATGATGTTAACACCCAAACATGGTAAATTAACACTTAAACACACATGCATGTTCTGCCCTCTTTAACCATCAGGTAGTCTGGTCTGTTTATTTGATTCTGCATGGCATGCTTCTCTTGTCAGACGGTCCTTGACTCACTTGTCATGCATATCTTCCAGGTTCATCCTGAGAGAGAGTGGTTTTCCAAGGTACTTGCATTCAGCTGTGCTCCTCAGTGGCACCCTGCTAGTCTTTGGAGGGAACACACACAACGACACATCGCTCAGCAACGGGGCCAAGTGTTTCTCTGCTGATTTCCTTACATATGACATTGGTAGGACTCATTGTCTTTGACTTAATGCCCCAATATCAATGATGACCTGGTGGTGGTGTTCTCCAACTTTTTTACTATCTTCCCGTCTTAAGTTTGTGAAATGTACTGTGCAACACATAAAACTACTTCAATCGGTTAATTTTTAAAGGTCAGATTTAGATGTGCTAGTACTGTAGTACTAATTATGTGTCTTTACTTTTTTTAGATAGTTTTAAATAGTGGTTTTTAAATTTTCAGGGCTATAATTCAATAAACAATAATTTTTCTTGTTGTTATCCACCTTCTTCTTAACAGAACCAATAATAATAATAAGATTTAAAAAAGGGTAATACAAAGAAAAGGCAGGGCTAAAATTTAACTTAATTTTAGAAATATGTGTTACACTACCTGTCAGCACACAGACAAACCAAATGCATTCAATTATTTCCACAGCATGTGATGAGTGGAGACTCCTACCTAAACCAGACCTTCACAGGGATGTCAACCGCTTTGGTCACTCTGCTGTGATCAGCAATGGGTAAGTCTTTCTAATGGGGTCTCCTCTCAGACCAAAACACATTCGACAGAATATTCATGAAGTAAAACGCTCTTAAAATGAAATCATTAAAAAGCAGCGGAAGTTTTGACTGCAAGTCATTTTTCACAATCAGAAAATTTTTGTGATGAGAAATTATCTATCGAACTTATAAAGAAGTATTAAAACAATTATAATGTAATCATAATGTAATCATTCCCTCTGAAAACAAACAAAGGATTCCAAATAAAGCTGCCAATTAGATCACTATGTTGATTTTACCTGCAGTTCTCATGTGTCTTATTCACCAGGTCCATGTATGTGTTTGGTGGCTTCTCCGGGGTGCTGCTCAACGATGTGCTTGTTTACCGACCCCCCAGCTGCCAGGCCTTCTTGGCAGAGGAAGTGTGTGTGAAGGCTGGACCTGGCGTCCGCTGTGTTTGGAGCAGAGGCCGTTGTGTCCCCTGGGAACCCAACATATCTAATGGCGCCCTCACCTCTGCCCCATTTTGCCCCCCTAAACCAGGTGAGAAAGACATCTAAGAACCCTTAACTAAAAATAAATTCAGAAATTACTCTACCTATGCAACTACTTAAAATGAAATACAAAACCAAACACAAAGGGACTCATTCTCATTCTTTTTAGTCACAGTGGATGAGCGGTGCTACCGGTTCTCAGACTGTGCCAGCTGTACAGCCAATACCAATGGCTGCCAGTGGTGTGATGACAAGAAGTGCATCTCTGCCTCCAGCAACTGTACATCTGTGAGTGTTCCAACAGGGGGCATCAGAGTGCTTCTGGTCTCTGGCGTAGTTCTCTGAAACACACATGCACACACAAATGTAAATTTTTCTTAAGGTGTGATGAACTGGGGGTATTGAGGTGATAATGAGTATTATTAATATTGCCTTAATAATACTAGTGCTCCATAATGTCTTATGATGAATTAGCTTTTATTACAAGACAACCAGGATTATTTTTATTACTATGCATAGAACAAATGTACACATCCTGATCTTTGTTAAATCTAAACCTTATGTTATCTGTCTGCTTGTGTTTCTTTTTCTCTTCCCTCTTTGTAGAACGTGAAGAACTTCACTGAGTGTCCAGTGCGGAATGAGCAGGTGTGCAGCAAACTTGCCAACTGCAAGAGCTGCTCACTAAATCTTAACTGTCAGTGGGACCAGAATCAGCCAGAGTGCCACGCTTTGCCTGGTAAGACAGAAAGACAGTGCAGTCACCAGCTCATTTCTTGACAGTCGGACTATACACACCTTCTGACTGGATTCATACACAGGGAGAGGGTTAGGTTTTCAGTATGAACGTTAGAAGTTAACAAGAGTCAGCCCTTCATACACATGTTCTGAAAACACTGACATTCAGAGTCGAAGGGAGGATTTAAACTGAGCTAACTTAACCAACTTCACAATATTCAAAGAGCTCTTTTTGCTTTTGCCACATAGCATCTTGCATTTGCAGAGACATGCTTTCAAGATGTCATCCTGATGTTGTTTATCAAGCCTGGCAGAGTATTTAGTTTCCTCCTCCTCTCTTTCCCAAATGTTGACTCTGGCTGAATATGTAGAATTGGTGCTCTCACTTTATCCATAATTTGCAGTTTGTGAAGCCTTGTCACCTAAGGGCTGGTTTGCAGCAGTCCGAACTGAAAGTCATTTCGGTGTGTTTGTGTTTTCTCTGTGCCTCTGTGCATACATCTAAATGACCATCCAGGGTATTTTTATGACATGTAGTAAGTACCAGGTAGTTTGGTCTCCAAGAACCCATCACTTTGTCCCTCTTAAGACATATAGGGGCAGATTACTCTGCTGCTCAATCTTTGTGATTCACCTACACCTGTGTTTTCAGTGTCACCTAACTTATTTCTGCCTGATGTTGTCATCTTGTCGTCATTCTGTGTCGGTCCTCCAGTCCAGCAGTGCAGTGAAGGTTGGAGCCAGGTGGGGGAGGCCTGCCTGAGGATCAATTCCAGCCGTGAGAGTTACGACAATGCCCAGCACTACTGCAAGAACCTCAATGGAAACATCGCCTCTCTGACCACCACCAAACAAGTGGACTTTGTGCTTGAGGAGCTCAAGAAGCTGCAGCAACAAGACAAGGTAAGCAGAAACAAATAATTAATAAATCTATCAATCAATTCAACAGAACTGCTGAAATCAGATTTATTCTCAGAAATGTTAAGATTGCGGTATATATCTTGCAACTTGCCGTCTTTAGTGTTTGTCTGCCAGTCAAGTCTCTCAGTAACTCAAGAGTTATGAATTTCTCCTGAGCAGTTTTTTTTATTTTGTACTGCACTGTTTTGTCTGATTGCAGCCCACCCTTTACTTCGTGTAATTTTCCTTTTCATCAACTTGTTTTCAACCGGCAGCGCCTCAAACTGTATACTTTGTTTTTGACTATGACGGAATTAAAAGTAGGCAGCGAAGCTAGACTTTAATGTATTCTTGCTCTTGAGATTCTGCAACTGATGAATCAGACTGTGACAATTACTCCTCAATTTGTTTTGTTGTGGTTGGAATTGTTTTACCTATAGTAATATTTTGTTTTTCAGTTTCTCCTGTCTCCTTTGTGTAACAAGCCATGGCCAAATTACTTATTGCGTGTTGAAACAATCATAAGCACTTATAGCATCTAACAAACTCACTGCTGAGTCTGGTTCACCTATGGTGGACAACTTCCAAGTTCTTTTCCTTTTAGGTTTTTTTTAATCCATGATTTGAATCCTTGATGCAAAATCGAAATTGATGGGTCAGATCGTGGTGTGTGACCAGCTTGAATTAGTGGAGGGGCTGTGGTATGTGAACAGTATATAATATAGAAAACCTAGATAATTTTTTTTTAAATTGAAAATATAGAAATTGTCCTAACAGCATCATAATACAAGCCTCTTCATCATTGAAGGAAATGATAAAATACACTTTTTAGGTCAACACTCACCCTCTCATCTCATGACAACTACATATCTTTCTGGTTGTGAAAGGAAATTATTGAGCTGAATTCAATAACGGCAGGCCTCACAAACTAAAATCATCAGTCTACTTGATTGAAACCAGCCTTTTTGTTCCAAACAGAACCTTGATATGCCATTTTCCATTACATTAAAAGTTGAATCCTGAAGGCAAATAAGTAATCATATCTGTGAAATTAATTTCAGTAGACTTTTAATAGCATTTTTGGTTCCCAGATGTAAAGGCAGTAACTATTAATTTCTTAAAATCAGGTAATGGAGCAGAAAGGGAGGCAGGGTGGAAATTTCATTTGAATTTCCAGTGACTTTTTCAGGTTTTTGTGTGTTTAGCCTTTTGTTGTGCCTCCACAGCGGCTGTCTCCCTGGGTGGGCCTGAGGAAAATCAACGTGTCGTACTGGGGTTGGGAGGACATGTCACCCTTCACCAACAGCAGCTTGCGTTGGCTGCCAGGCGAACCCAGTGACTCTGGATTCTGTGCCTACCTGGAGGAGACTCAGGTGTCAGGCCTGAGAGCCAATCCATGCACAGCCACTGCCCATGGCCTCATCTGTGAAAAAGCTACTGGTGAGAGACACTAGCATCGATATACTACATGAATTTCATTATTTGGGAAGATTACCTTATTACCTTCTGCTGTGTCACTACAGGAAACCCCAATCAGAGTACCCGTCCATCCTGTAAGAAGCCTTGCTCGCTGCACACAAACTGTGCTAACTGCACCAGTCAGGCCATGGAATGTATGTGGTGCAGCAGTGCACAGCGTTGTGTTGACTCTACCGCCTATGTCATCTCTTTCCCTTATGGCCAGTGTTTGGAGTGGCAGACTGGAGATTGTGTTGGTAAGTGTCTTTTAGGCAACTTAATCTAGATCAGGCTGCTTTGCAGTCTATAATCTGACATTAAGGTGGCTGGCACTAAGCTTTCCTAAATTGGCTTCTGTAAGCAGTCAATATTCATCATGGAGAGAAAGAAGGTTAAGGGAGAAAAACAGCTTAAAGTGGAAGGTGATTGTGTTGGAGGGAAAATGGTATTAGTTTCCTTTGATTGGCTTTAGAAGCTGCTTTTGGTTTATAATGGTCAATTACTCTCGCATATAGTTGCCTCAACTGTTAGATGTCCCCACTGACCAGGCTGTAGCTGGACCTTTTAACATTAGCTGGCTTTAATTCATTTAAAAATGGTCATGCATCAAGGCACAGTTTCAGAGATGCTACAGACAACTTATGACGGAGAGCAGAGCATAATGGCAAGGCCAGCACATATAGTTATGTTAATGTGAATGTTTGAGTGGAATCTCCTGTTTAACCCACAGAGTGTTTCTGCATTGCTACTCACTAATGGGACCTTTTGTTCTTCCAAATTGATTACCCATAGTGCAGTTCTATTTTGAATGACAGCCTAAGATGAATGTTTTAGATACTGTGTATGCTTTCATCATGCAAATTCAATTTACATGTTACTAATGGAATAGACCGACGCTTTCATTTAATGATTATTCGAAATTAACCCAGAAAGAAGTAGTACTTCAACTCAACGAAACCAATGATCTACTTCAATGTAAAATATGCTATGTTTAGAATAAAGACACTAAAACAGTAAATTGAACACTCAGCAATATAATCCCCCACTTAGAAATAGTTTGTGCCATACCTGGAGGTAAATGTGACCAAGTAGTGTGCTGGGAGGTGACTCAACACATTTTGAATAATCAGTATTTTCTGGATTCCAACCAGTTTGGAGGAAAGAAACAAATGTATCTGTTTGCTTTGTAAACCTGTTAAATACCTCTTATCTTTATATTATACCTGTTAAATACAACCAGTTTTATATATTCAAAAAGTAAAAAAAAAATTAATTACCTTAGTAGATAAATATAACATTTGCTTAAAATGTGGGCTTGATAATTAAAATCATAACAAAAAATTCACACAGCATTGTGAAAAAAATGACATAAAATTGCTTCCTTTTTTTTTTTTCTTGATGGTAGCGTCTGAACGTAAACATGGAGGTGAAACTGTACTGCATTCGGTAAATAGGGCCCTATAAAATCACGGAATCACGGAATTAGACATTAAAAACGGAATTCATTATAAACGCAGAATAACACGGAACTGGCCGACATTTTACATAAAAGTTTTTTTATGTAAAGTTTTTTCGTCTAGGTTAATTGGTGACTTGATGTAAATGTATGTGGTGACTTGAGCAGCACGGTGGTGTAGTGGTTAACGCTGTCGCCCTGCAATAAGAAGAGCGTGTTTCGATTCCTGGTGGGGACACCTGAACATGCCTAGGTTAATTGGTAACGAGTGATGGACTGGGCTACAGCAAGGAATGGTGACCAGACGAGACTGGACCCCTACAGAGAGTAGAGACCAGACCAGAGACCGGACCCCTCCAGAGACTAGAGACTAGACCAGAGATGGGACCTCCCCAGAGACTAGACCAGACCAGAGGGGGCCGGTTGAATCTCTCTTTCCTCTATCATTGTAGTTCCTCCTTGTTTTGGTGCTTACCCCGCATGTGTATGTTCCAGAACCGGCTCCATGGTGACAGGCTTTCTGCTCCAGGCAGAAAGCCTGCGGATTTGTTTTATTAATTTTTAAATCGATTTTTGGATATTTTAAATTGATTCTGAATCGTAGTAAATGAGAATCGCGATTCTTATATGAGTAAATTTTTTGGCACACCCCTAAATTATAGCCACAGTTGTCAGCTTGTAAAAAGGTTTCTGATCAGTTTAGTGAGTAAAAACTTTAGGGGGCCCAAGGCTACAGTCTCAAATTCTTTTGTGTTGGTCAGTGCGAAGAAACACAGACATGTTTCACCACTCTGTGGATATTTGTCTTGAAGACTTTGTCCCTTGATGGCATGAAGGGCAGAGAAGGTTGTCCTGTAAATTCTCTCTGTACTTTCCTCCCTTTCTGTTTGTTCTGTCTGACTTTGTTCCTTCATGTTCACTTTTAAACTTTCAATCACCACTTCTCTCTTCAATTATCTCACTTCAGTCCATTCCTCCTCGTTTTCAGTGCATAGCGTTGTGTGCTTTAGGCTGAGTACACTGTACAAATGCTCTTAAAACCAGAGACAGTGGATAAAATATTCTTTAGCATCTCTGCCTCCAGGGACACCTTGAAAGGGCAGACTGTGTTGCAATCTAATTTTGCAGATCTGAGGTTCCTCCAGAGGTTGTTAACTGTGAGATGCTAATAGTTAGTGGTAGATGTTATTAGATGAAAGCCATGAATAAAAAGAATCAACAAACTATCCGTCATGTAATTAATCCAAAAGACCTCTTCAGCGTCTGTGTAGCCATATCTTACCAGATCAAACACCAAAATCACCCCAAGCTGCGTTTACTTCAGACAGAATTTTAAACATGTATGTTCAAGTTGACTCCTTCTCCTCAGAACATTTCTCATGGTTCCTGATTCAATCTTTTTTTTTTTTTAATTAAAAATGGTTTATGTAACCAGTGTGCCAAAAATTAAAAATTCATTTTATTGTTGGCTTTTGGACTATTGGTAGAGAAAAATAATCATTTTGAATATGTCACCTTCAGCAAATGTCATTATTTGTAGCTCTAGCCTAGAGATAAAATAGGGCTGCCCCTTGTTGATTGTTGAATATTTGCTTTTATGGTGTTTTTTTTGCAAATGAATCCATTAGCATGCACAGCGAATAATCTCACAGACTCACAAGTTGCACTTTGGTCTTAAACCCCCACCAAGAATTCAGTAATACTCAAGAAACAATTTGAGAATTCTGAGGGGAGCAGTCGGGATAGAGTTAAAGCATTTAAAGCAGCATTTGAAGATTTACAATTTTTTACGTATGGGTCCACATGGCAGAGATACCTGATATTTGTTGGTTGTGACATGCAATAACACAAGCCGAAAAACCCCAAAATGAAACCAGGAAGTGACTTTGCTTTAAACTCATTTGATGTTAAAATGCCCATAAATAAATCCAGACATCTCAGTGCTGTCTGCAGGCGAACCTGTGCCAGGAATACAGGCTACATTAGCTTGGCTGGTGATAACGGTTTACAATGCATGAAGCAGACTCATTCCGCTGTGGAGACACAGTCATAACCACCGCCCTATTCATTCTACAGCAACATAGTTAGATCTTCCTGTCTACAGTTATCGATTTATCTGTCACAATCCAACAACAACAGGTTTGGGTTTTTTGTTTTTGTGGTTGGTTTTGGAGTTCAACATGCTTTTGTGTTGTTGAAAGATAGAAGTCTTCATCCAGTGAGGTCTTGTCTCAGAATGGTATGTTCCTGAAAAATGTGCCATTTATGTCCTATCATCAAAACAAACTTAAATAGCCTTACTCTGCTCTGATTGCTCTTGTGTTGTCATGGTTTCACATCCATTAGCAGAATAGTTGGCGACGTTTTCTGACATAAACTGAGGTAAAAGCACTCAATGTTTTTCTCCTTAAAATAGTAGTGACATTTTCTCCCCTAAAGTGTCTGTCTGGCAGCCAAGTGGCAATGCTGAAACTCAAGCAATTTAGTGTCTTAAAAGTTGATCGCCAAACTGACAAAACAGGGTTGCTCCCTTGGGTTTGAGTTTAGAGGAAGGTGCCACTTCACACGACACATTTAAGCTTTTCATTGAAACCCTGTTAGCAAACTTTGCACAGATGGTTTGCTGACATTGTCTGTTTCTTTCTAAGGCTCCTTCCTCTCTCCATCAAGTGTTTAATGCTCAACACTTGCTTCTTATCCTCTTATCTGTTTTTAAATCTGTGGTCCTGGCAGCTCACTAGATAACTAGTTGGTGTTTAAATACAAGGATAGGGATGTTTCTTAATCTGCAGGGCCTGTAGAGTTTAAGAAAGTTTAGAAATTATGTGTTAAAAGAGATCAAATTCCACAAAATAATTTTTTTTTTTATGCTTACTGTGAAATTGCACCTCTGCTGTTGTAGTTTTGTCGGTCTGCTACTGGTTTCAAGGTGACTCATAAATAAATGCTAAAATAAAATGAAAGGAACATAAGCAAAGGAGCAGGCATAATGTTTGGCTCCTTTAGGAGGGTGAATGTATTTGTAACAGAGCTCACAGGTGCAGTGGGTTAAAAACTCAACTCTTTTCTTTCCTTTAGCTCAGAACTGTTCAGGCCTGCAGACGTGTTCCCAATGTTTGGAGCAACCAGAGTGTGGCTGGTGTGGGGATCCCAGCAGCACGGGAAAGGGTCTGTGCATGGAGGGGTCATACCGGGGGCCCATGAAGAGAACGACCAAGCAGGGCCAGCAAAGCCAGTCCCAGGACATGAGCCTGGAGCCTGGCAGCTGCCCCAAAGACAGGGGCTACGAGTGGGGATTCATTCACTGTCCTGGTAAGGGATCTGCTGCCTGTTCCTCCTACCGAAATGACAGATCATGCATGTGAGAAGTAATTTCCTATTGACATTAACATCTGAAGATGTTCTTATCAAGGATTCTTGGTAAAGTTTCCCAATGCAACTGATCCCTCCCGCCTGACTCCATGCAACCTTATGCCAGTATGCCATTTAATACTTTAATCAACCCACGTCATGTTAGATGGTAATATACCCACAGCTAGTGGTAATTTGAGAATGTTAGGATTGCTCGGTAGCTCAGCGCTGTCAATAACATTTAAAAAAAGACATGAGAAATATTTCATTTTTTTAAGTTTGTGTCATCCGCTAAATGTAGATGTCTGGATATGTGTTTTCTTTAGGTCTGAATCTCAGTATCAATGATTGTTTTTTTTTTTTTTGTTTTCTTGTTTTGTCATTTTTTTTATTATTATTTATTGTTTCTTTTTATCTTTATGAATCACCATTCTCCATTTTCTCAGAAATGTGTTTTACTAGTATAAAATTTCATCTTCTAATATCTTTGAGGTCAAGTTGATGCATAGCTTTAAGGGCAATAAATTGTTCAAGTTGCAAAAGGCACTTACCAAGGCAAGAGGGCGTCTTCACAGCACACAGCAGTTACAGCCATTGCTGCCATCAAGCAAATTTCAGTGGTTTGAAATTGAGCATTGTGTTCAATGTCAAAGGTGGAATTAACTGCAACAGTGTCTAAAAGCGCTCAGTGCTAAAATCAACATAAACAAAGCCTCACTCTTACATAAAATGAACACTGCCTATTTTTATATAATTTTCCATTAAATGTCCAATTTGTAAATTCCAATGGAACACACAGATGTAAGTCAATTAAAAGTTGAAGCCATTAAAATATTTTAAAAGGCCAGTCTGATTAAATAATAATTAAATACAATTTGGCGTTGTAGCCAGAAGTTACTGACAGCTCTAATGGCTCTGTTGATTTTCTGGAAAAGCAGTCACAACAACCCTGAGTGTATGTTGTGTTTGGCTGGTATCAACTCCTCCCTGTTTATTAGCTACAGGGAAGATGATCAAAATGATTGTGTGACTTAGACACAAAATATTCAGAAATCACTCTGTGGAACTGGTGCCTATGTGACTGGAAGACAGATGAAGTGACTGATGTTAAAAAGTCATGTTAGCTTTTCCTCATATTAGCCCTGCATTATAACCTTCCATAAGGATGTAGTACCTGCAGTAGCCCTGAGTTGTTAAATGTGCCAAGATCTTAAACTGAATATTAATTTATTCCCATTACAAAAAATATCTATTGAAGAGGCACTTGCAGAAAGTTGAGGACTGACTTTCCGTTTCTCCCACAGCGTGTCAGTGTAACGGCCACAGCACATGTGTAAATGGCAGTGTCTGCGAGCAGTGCCGTAACCTCACCACCGGTCCTCACTGCCAGACATGCATGCCCGGTTACCATGGAGACCCAACCAATGGTGGCAAATGCCAGGGTGAGTGCTGCATCGCTACAGAAATTACTTATTCTACACACATGCAACATAATAGGTTTCCTTGTTTTTGTTTTGGCAACGCAGTCAACTGCTGTCTTTGAACCCCAAAACCTCTAACTTTTTTCTCTGGTCATCTGTATACATTTCAATGCAATTAACAACTGGGTCAACAGGTATAAACAAATACCAACTCATATTACCCCGTATATTCTCATTTATTTAGTTCTCCAACTGCTTTGTGTCAATAATATTTTAGCTCTTCAAAGACAATCTTCTATTTATTGAATTCTAATTAGTTTATGATAAACCTGCAGGAGTACACCATCACAACCAAAAGAGGGCACTGCTGTGTGTTGATCAAAACTAGAGAGCAATTTGTCTGCCTTGTTTGATTAATACAACTATTAGTTGTTATTGTGGTTTAACCAAAGGCAGACTACATGTTTTCTCCCTCTTTGCTAATTTTTGGTTGTTAGAGTCAATGGCAGTGAAATGTCAAGGTTATTTGTATTTGCCTGACACTGGAGTGAGTGTTGTGAGAGTGTGGTACAAAGTGAGAATTGCAGGTAAACCTGAAGGTCAAATACTCAACTCTCATATTACTGTGGTTTTTCATCCATAAGGCACAGCTTTGTAAGATAAAAGGGTGTACATTTGTCATGCTGCTTGATTTCTGGAGATATACATAAAGCAGGCATGTTCACACAGATCTGCTTTAGCAATATTTTAACAAACTGATATAGATTTCACTCATTTTCAGGTTGATAAGTTCCTTCTCTTCCGGTATAAAAATGCTTTGGCTTTGAGTTTTTGAATTGCAGATGAGGCGGATTCATTTTTTTATCTGCATCTGCTCGATGCAGAATAAATTTACTCAAGTGGCTGCAAACCATGGTTCAAACAGCATTCCTATTTTCAAAGCAAAATGCAGACAATGCTTGCTGAATATAATGTGGAGAAGTGGTGTTGATGTAGCACAGGAATGGACGTTAAGTCAAATATGAAATGACTGAATTTAACTGTTAACTGTAACTTTCTCATTATATAAATCTCAGATTGACTAGAGACAGGTGATATACCTTATCATACTTCTACTTTAAGTAAAACTAATAGCATTCCTGAGAAATTACGTGGTCGCTATTGTTTGAATTGTTAGACATGCCAGAGACACACACACACACACACACACACAGAGTCTCAAACACATAGGCATTTTATGAACTTCATGGTCTCAGGTACCATCATTTCAGATGTAAAAAACTACACAGATGAGCTTCTCTGAAGGGAATATTCTTCTTATTCTTTCAGAGCCTGTGGATGAAATGACTTGAAATTGCTTTCTTCTATACATTTAAGAAAATATCTTAATAATATATTTATTCTATCATTCCAAGGCAAGGGATGTGTATTATAATGTGTGTTAGTTTGGTGTAATTTACATGTAGTAAAATTGAACCCCCGTAAGCACCAGCTGCCAAATAACAAGAAGTGCTGGAGAAAAGTGCTAAAATAACCAGTTAAAAGAAACCTTATCTATTGAAACATTCATATATATCAATGTGGAAAATAAGAAGGGGGAAGGAGAATGGACATTATAACAGCTTGTCAGTGCTTTAAGGTATATCACCAACTGAGAGGAGTAGGTCAGCTTTCTTGTCCTGCCAATACAAACCTCAATGGATGCCACTTGTATTTTTTTCTCCATTGTGAAACTGATTTTCTGAAGTTCAGCCAATCTTTTAGGAAAGTGCACTTGTTTACCAAGTTACATGGGCCAATATCAATTTCATCAGTGTGTTCAGAAAAGCAGAAGACATGCTGGCAACATAGTGAGGCTAAATTTGCAGGCTGAAACAAATATTAACCATTGCCCTCACGTCACCTGAATGCAAAGCTTTAGACTGAGGTTGAAAGTGCTTTTATACAAGGATATACAAATTTTATCCACATATTTTGCTATCTGTAATGCTAATCAGTGATGTCTGTTCCCTCTTGCTCCTCATCCTCCGTTTGTCTCACCCATCTTCTTCCCCATCTGTGTTCCTCTACCCCTTCCAGCATGTAAGTGTAATGGTCATGCAAGTGTGTGCCAGGTGTTAACTGGCAAATGCTTCTGCACCACCAAGGGAATCAAAGGAGACCAGTGCCAGCTGTGAGTACTCAACCATATGCTGTCTCTCTCTCTCACACACACACACACACACACACACACACACACACATCTATGTGCATGAGAAAACAGAAGTACCTTCTAGTGTTTCAAATGGTTGCACATTTCAACAATCATGTTGTTATTCTGTATCGACATTTCGTCCTGTAGCTGTTAGTCGGATCAACATCTTCGCACTCTGTTTCCAAAAGTTCACTTCTGCCAAATACGAGTCAAACGAGAAATACACGCCAATGTTGTTTAAGATTCACCAAGTTAATGTATAGCTGAGCAAAAGTGAGTGGGCTGCCTCTCACCAGGGTCAGTAATCTCATGGGATGTAGCCCTGATAACGCTGGTGGTTATTTTATGGGAGACCCTTCTGACAAGTGGGAAGGTGTTGTGTGCTGCTCCTGATAAGGTGTGAACTGAAAACCCCTGAGTATTCGTTCTGTGATTCTCAAAAGTAAAATTCTAATAATTTCATCCTGCAGATTTTAAAATGGATAAATACACATTCAAGAAAGTTGGAGTTTTCATTTCATTTAACAAGCCTTGGAAGAATTGCAATATATTTTCATCTATGGCAACCCAGAGGAGTCTAGTTTCTATCGTACAGTAACATATAGTAATAACCTATCAATGTTAGTGGAGGAATAATGGTCGAGGACCCCCCCCCCCCCAGCGCCCAAGGTAGATCAGGCTGTATTGTCAATTTCAGTCTGTCCTTAGAGCAATTTGTTTCTTTGCCATTGGAGTGCTGTCAAAAGCTGATTATTTACATAAAATGGAAAGAAAGCTTGATCATTATTTGAAACATCATATTCTGACCTTGAGCAACCATTTCTGTTTCAGTTTTACAGTTGGAGTCATATAATAGGAGGTCGCAGTTCATGCAGAAAACAAAATTGACATGACACTTGGGTGGTTTATGCATGAGACGCAAAAGCACAGATCTCTGACGGCTGAGAGTCACTTTGTTCTTCTCTTGTGGGCACTTGCATGTTGCAATAGTTCTGCAGTGAAACAAAAGGAGACCTATCAGTTGACACTGGACAGAATCTCCGGGATCATTTCTGCTGATGCTGTGGATTCCCTTTGCGTAGGAGGACCAATCTCCACTTAGCTGCCTGTTTTTCTAGTTGTAAGCAGAATGGGCACTGATGTTTTTAATACCCCTAATGCTGGACGAGGTATGCAGGGGTCACTGGCAACCATGAGCACAAAGATGGTGCGCTCCCACACAGCTTGACAGGGTTTTGCCTCCCCCTCTTTGTCTCTGAAATTGCATGTCATCAAAATGTCTCAAAACACTGTGCTCAGTTTTTGGTAGCTTTTACTTGTATAGTTTCACAAATTTAAATATAAAGTCGAATTAATTGAAATGTAAAAAATATCAGTCTTATTTAGTTTAAATGTCTTCTTAACATGTAAATCAAACTATATACTATTTCTAAATATGTTTTCACAGCCTTCACATGTACAGGACTCACTGTAGAAACATACCGATTCCATATATACACAGTTTACATATGGTCACATGTGGATAAACTGTAAACCATCTGTTCAGAGGGGGTGCAGAGGTAAATTATTAGTCGGTGATATATTTACAAAAAAATGTACATTAATTACAACTTGATATAATCTTTAAACATTTTCAGAATATCCCCAGTATCTTTTTTTTTTAATGAGTAAAGTATAAAATCCCTTTTACACATTAGATTGCACATGAAGCTGGATGTAGACTATGAGCTGAAAAGTAAAGCCAATGCTTTTAAACCTACATCTAATGACCAAGTCTTATAGAAGTCTTTGAGGAAATCACTCCATTTCTCACTTGATTTATTAGCTAAATAAAGGTGTTCCTAATCAGTTTATGGTCTCAATCACTAGTTTGTCTCCCAGCAAGTCTAATTTCATATGACAAGGTGCAAATTTTTTAAATTATGGTACCATTTAGACAAAACTCAGACAATAAAGCAGGGTATGCCTTAGGGTGTGGCTACCAGTTAACTTCCCCACCCCTCACTCCTCCTCAGCTCCGCCTTCTACTCCAATTATTTTTTAAAAAGAAAAACTAACATGGCAACGTCCAAATTACAACCTACAGGCTTCAACAGCAGTTCACATACCAATGTGTGTGCAGTGGGTTGCCACTTCGGTACGAGCAGTTGTTTGACTGGAGCTTGCAGAACAATAACTTGGTATTTATGCTGAGCTGTGACAACCAACATGTTGGAACAGACGAAGACAGAGCATCACCTGCTGAGACTTGACATTCACAATATGTAATGAAACTCGTTTAAGGAAAGTGCTAAGAATAAGAACTCTTCTCCCTATGATTGCTGTTGACTTTGA
Source organism: Remorina albescens (assembly GCA_034769265.1). Lineage (NCBI taxonomy): Eukaryota > Metazoa > Chordata > Actinopteri > Carangiformes > Echeneidae > Remorina > Remorina albescens. The sequence continues at coordinate 7,993,726 of CM068480.1, forward strand.
CAATACATAAATGACATTTGCGACAAATTCATATTATTTTCTGCTCCCAGATGGGAAAAAGCACAGCACGGTGCAGTGAAGAGCAACAGCTAGATAGCAGGTGGTTAACAGTTGATTCAAACGACTCATTTTCAACCCTACAAAATCAGGGACCAGCCGGGCCAATCATCATCTGCCATTTAAAGGGAGGGGGGTGGGTGAACATACAGCTCAGGAGCCAGCTTGGGGAAGGTTCAGGTGACGCATTACTGATTATTATCTTAAAATTTAATCAGCAAATTAGACCACAGGAATATACTGTTAATGTACACTCTCTCTTTAGATTGTTATTCACATTATGAGCATTAGGGCTGGCTTCAAACAAAATCAAGATGCATTTATCGAGTAATCACTGTTTTTGAAGGTATAATCCAATTAGTGTGTGTATGTACTGACTGAACATTTGGGATGGGGTGTTTGCGGGTCCCTTCTTGTAGTACAATTTCTGGTATCTCATTACATGTTATCAGTGTCTCCCCCAGCCCCTGTCAGCCACTCACTTGCACCATTCCTTGTCATAACCACTAAATAAAGACCTCTGCACATTGGCATCTGCTTTCAATACTGTGCACAAAAGTACACACATGTTGACTCTCTCACAGGTATGCACCACAGCCACCGATGCCATTAAGACCCCAGAATAATAGCTGCGGTAATGAAGTGAAAGGTGCATCGGTGCAGAATAGAATTGTTTTTTGAAAACAATTGATGAGGTCCACGCTCTGTTACAGTGATGAGTCAAATGAGCGGCGAGGGAAATATTTCTTGTTATAGTGCTCATTTGTAAACACACATTATTCAGCATTCTTCTGGTGCTGGCCTCGACAGAGTCAAGCTCGCAAAGTGTGTACAAGTGTGGTGGCTCCAGCTGTCTTATTTGTGAAGGACATTGTAAAGGTTCATAGCAAATTTCTCCTCCCTGTGCGTGTGTTTTGCCTGTTTAATCAGTGTGTGAACAGGCGGAGACAAAGGTTCAAGTTGAATGTTGATCAAATTAAGATATAGTGCAGGGCTATTGCCTGAGAGTTAGATGAGTGCACACATGCATGTAGGTGTAGATTAAATTAAGATACAAGCTAGAGGAGTTGCATTACACACTTTATGATGAGTGTGTGGGAGCGTGCGTGTTTCGCGTTCTGTAAATTCCAGGCGGCTGAAAACGCCCTAGGAGTGATGTTCTGTAATGTTCAAAAGCCTGTGGCGGCGCATGTCCTCCGTCCTTTGCACTGTGGTAAAAGAGCGTGTCCTCCCCTGTTTAACCTTAACAGTGAGAGCAGTGGAGCTGGCTCTACTGCAGCTCCGTGTCCTCCACCCATTTGATTGGTGCTTGTCCTCCAGGATTTGCTGCTTAGATGTATAACATCAAAATCTATGTTAATATTGTCAAAGGATGCATTTACTCTGACAAAGGAGAAGCCAGCATCTCCAGTAAAGCAGCTTTTGTGTGTGTGTGTGTGTGTGTGTGTGTGGTCATATTTAAGGTTTTTTAATTTTTTAATTTTTTTTTTTTGCATAGTACTCATATTAATAGACCCAACAGATCCCAACAGTCTTATGGATCCAGACTGCCTCAAACAACCACAGCATTATTTTTAGAGACACAGTCAGCCCTCCATCACTGCAGCGTCACTAACCGCCACCTCCTCCTCAGTGGTATTCGTATCTGCTGTGTTCCCTCCATCGCTCAGTGTCCTCCCTGACTCCTTGACAGGTTTGAAATCAAGTTCAGCTGGTCGTTTGCGAGATAAAAAAAAAAAGTGAAACAAAATCTAAATGTGATCCTAGATATCCAGTCTTTGAATTTCCCTGTCATCTCTCATTTTATGCAGGTATTATCTGTGATTTTTTTTTAAATTTATTTATTTATTTTTTTCTCGCCCTGTTTATCAGACAAAGTAAAGCACAGCATTGATTGAGTTCAGAGTGAATTGCAGACATTTAAAATGCATCAAAGCTTGAGAGACAAAGTAGGGAGATGCATTTAAAAGGAGATGAAGAGCGCCGCTCCCAATGAACACTGCCATATGTTCCTCCTCATTATAGTCTTTTGGAAAGCTATGAGCCTGATAAAACAAACACACACACACGGTCGATGTTAACAAATAATTTTGTTTGGCAGCACTTCATTTAAAAGTCAGACCATTTTGGCTGTTATGCCACAGCATCACTGATGTGTGAAAATTGTGTGCGCTGCTGTTGTGCAAACTGCATGACCTGACAGTAGCTAAGAAATCCATTGTCTTTCTGTTTACCGAGCACAAATGAAAAACAAGTCATTGGGTGTCACTTTAGGGATATATTGATACAGCTACTGAAATAAAATGACAATTGAAAATGAGATAAAACCTTTTTAGTGTGGATGGAAAATCTGTGAGTCAAGACTTTTATTTTGATAATCATCAAGGGTGCTTTTTTGCTCTTGCTGTCTTTAAGGACGGTGGTCACGTAGAAGCATTTAGTGTTTGTCAACTAACAACAATGGAGCCTTGTAATTGTCCATTCTTCACATGTGCATGTCTTTTTGAGGCCTTTTGAAATATATCTCAATCTTATTTCACTCAGAGCATTAAAGCTTTATTTATGAGTTCCTTTTTCAAATGTAAATGTTTAGTTGTCATAATTTTTGTGATTGATTTTGATTACTATTGAATAGTTACTGAAATCTACTTCAGGACTGGGTTATTCCTAATCTTATTGGATTGAAAGGAGAATCAAAAGTAACAGCAAAATTTTTTTTTTTCCCCATCAGAGGTAAACAAGTCTGAACTCAGATTATCAAGTCTGAATCCTGAATGTCCGACCTAATAAACAAGAGTTTAAAACAAAGTTGAACTCACCTTGGGCTGCTTTGTTAAACCTGATTTGCATTCCTGATTTACTAACTATATCTGTCAAACTAGATTTTTTTTATTCTTTTTTTAGCCAGCCCTTTCAAATTACTTGGCTTGATCGGCGGTTACTCTTGATTTGGCTTTCACATCTCAATTTGGGATTATATTTTTTACAAATTGTGTTGTTTGCTCTAAGGATGTCAAGTGATTAAATTTGCTACATTATGTTTAGTTGCCTGTGTTCTGCAATCAGGTGGTAAGTAAAGTTTGTTGCACGTCACTGTGTTGTTTTGATAAACAAAACTTAAAAAAAAAAAAAAAAAATCTAATTAACTCTTATGAACTATCAGATTATTTCCGCTTTGTCAGTAGTAAGAGACTTGATGGGGCGCCAACAGCAGGAGCTAATGCGCTTGCACTTGGCATCCACTGCTCCTGATAAGAGGCATTCTTGCTCTCAATCTGTTAGCACTCGTCTTCATCTTGTTTTGTCCTCTGTTTTCTTCACTGCAGATGTGACTCAGAAAACCGTTACCTTGGCAATCCACTTAGAGGAACCTGTTACTGTGAGTAATTTTCCACTGGACAGCTCATATTAACACACATGCAGACAGTCACACACTGCCTTGATTATTCTTGGCTATTCTCTCTCTGCTTTACTTTCTTTCTCCCCGCTTCTCCACTTGCACTCTTCCGCTCAGGGCAGATGGAGCATTTTAGCACTTGGCACCAGGGGCGCTTGTTCGGTGACAGAATGACTTGTCGTGAAAATGTCAAGTGCATCAGAAGGATTGAGTGATGGAGCTAATCAAGGAGACGGAGGAGTAAAAAACTCACTCCAATTGTCTGCTCACTCACTCAACCACCCACCTACACATTCATTCATTTAGAAATTTGACTTAATGGCAGTTTAAGTAAGAGGAAGAACCAATCAAAGAGAGTGATGCAAAAAGCTTCATTATGAAATGGAAAGGGAAAAAAAAAAATTAGATGAATTTGACAGCCAGTGTCGAGTGGTCGCGCATCTGTTCCTGCTCTCCTGTGTATAGTGTACATGCTGGTGTTTGTGCTTGGAGTGTTTATTTGCATGATGTGGTGTCCTTCACGGTGCTGCAGTACTTACTGATTTGTTATCTGCCTTTCAGCACTCTGCTACTGACAACAGAACCTCTGCCAAGGTTTTGTCCCTTTTTGAAATGCCATCGCCTGACACTGGCCTCAGTGAGGAAAAAAGACAGGGACCTAAAACCCCGGAGCTCTTTTTAACCTCTGCACATTGTTGGGACTTTCTCTTGAGCTCTGTCATTTACTATTGTAAACATGACGCTCTTCACATGACCTAAAAGCCCACTGGCCATGGATTAACATAATCCACTCATTGTGATGTTCTCCAATGTGTTTATTATCTAGCTATATATATATATATATCCAAAACATTTATTTTGATCTAAATATTTTTGGATATAACATGGCATGCGCACTAACCACACATGTGCTGCCAAGTCTTGACTTTTGTATATTATTGTGAGAAAAGAATGAATTGACTTGTGAGTTTCTGCTTACTGTCAGGGTCCGATTTTCCAACTTGTTCTCTGCTTGATGATAAATAACGTGCATTGCAGTCAGTTTGATTTCTCTTGACTCCATCAATAAGATTATTGCTTGGAAGTTTCTTCTGATTACATCACCAGCATAAATCTTTGTTTTTATGCTGCCATGCTTTGTCCTTTCTTACGTAAGGTTCATGGTTGCACCATTGGAAAGATGTGAGACTTTCCTGTCTGATTTTTCTAAACAGACAATCTTCTGATAGACTACCAGTTCACCTTCAGTCTGATCCAGGAAGATGACAATCACTACACTGCCATCAACTTCATGGCCTCGCCCGAGCAGGTAACTATTTCAGAAATCAAACCTCTGTCTGATAATGGAGGCAGCAACATCACAAATTCTCACCTCTTATTTTAAAGAGGTGACATAAATATCAACACCTTTGCGTTTAAATTCAATGATTATTGACTGATCATTGAGTTTCAACCAAATTTAGACCAGGAAGACAAAACAAGTTGCATATTGTTCAACATTTCCTGAAAGCCTTCAAACCTCATACTATCTCTGTTGTCTTTTTTTTTTTTTTATTAGTTGTTCATGTAATTCATGTTGTGGTGTTTTTATCAAAAGGCAAACAAGAACTTGGACATGTCCATTAATGCATCCAACAACTTCAACCTCAACATCACCTGGTCTGTGGGATCAACAGGTACTTTTATGATTTAACAGTTTTAAATCATGTATTCTAGAAATGCCCAGGAAAATCTGTGTTGTCCACTAATATAGGGTTTTGCTACCATATAATTTGATGTATTTCCTGAAACATGAGAAATGAAAAATCCATAATATAGTTTTGTAAAGGACTTGCCAAAAGTAATTAAATAATCTACAGAACATTTTATTTAAGGTTCAAGTCCAAAGTTTTAGGATTTGCAAAAGTTGCTTATTGAGGATGAAATCCTGTTTGGACCAATTAATGCCAACAACACTTTTATTTTGCTATTTGAAGGTCAGCAAAGCAAATATTCAAAATTTCAGAGGCGGCACAGACCCACCATCCCACTGCATAATTTGCCACTCCTGCAAAAAATGACATGCACCCCATTTAACCCAAGCATCATTAAGCTGTCATTTTCATCCACACAGGGCTAATTCTGCAGACAGGTCAAACACAAACTCAGGAAAATTAGATATTCTTATCTATATTTATTGTAATTCAATGCCAAAATTGCAAATATAATCACATACTTCTACTCATCCAGGCTTCAAAAATGTTGTTTCTAATGTAGAAAATTTGTGATGGCTTTTTCCTTTCTTCTTTTTTATTTTTTATTAATCATTTACTCATTAAGTATAACAGACATGACGGGAACAATAATGCATCCTCTCTGGGTAGTGAGTTCTGTGTCACCGTTGAGTGGATATTATAGGTCCCCTGAGGAAAGACGCCCAAGGACACCACAGTTGTCGACTGCCACTGTTTATCTCTTGCCCTCCCTTCCTTTCAAGTCACCTGCCACTTTATCCATCCACACAATGCTGACATTTTCCAAAAACTAAAACACGTTAACCCCACCCCCCGCCTGTCGCCACCTTTAACCTTTTCTGGCCATCGTCATTAATATTTGAAGCTGGGACCCCTTTTTGCCCGCACAAGATATTCTGTCTCAGGAGCCTCTTCACAATCGACAAGAGCGTGAAACGCCTTTGGGTGGGGGAAGGGCTGTGGGGATGTACGGGGCGGGGGGTGATTTCAATTAAGATAAACTTGCTCACGTAGCCACACTCAAGCTCTCATTTTCAGTTCTTTTGTTTCAGAGTTGTGGGTTGGAATGTCAATGTTGAGGAACCACTGACATGAAGAAGAATAAGAAATTACTTAAAACATTAAGATAGATGGAAAATAGACTTTTCTTTTAAAGGGTTTTGCTTTGAAATGCAATGGATTTTTTTTTCCCTTCAGGATGGGTATTATGAATTGTGTATTAACAAAGTTTACTTTTAAATGTGGCCACATTGAAGTGTATTGATAGAAAATTCCATCAATCTTGAAAGCTTGTCATCAAATATAAAAGCGATTGTGGTCGTTGCAATACTCATCAAGAAATGAAATAACGCTATTCATGAATTGAATGGATTCAGACATTACTAAAATAAATTGTTGATCCCTGCTTGCAGTCTGCATCTGACCTATGGGCATAAAATTATGTTGTCAAATATACTATCAATGCATTAAGTAATAGCGATATGAATTCAAATGATAATTATGTGACTCAGTCTTGACCTGTGAACAGCAACATTTCAATTCTTCCTTTGGGCTGTGTTTTTTCTCCCACATCTTTGTCCATTTAACAATAAAATATGGACAGCCTGTATAATTACACAATAAAGCCCCACTCTAGTTTGGGTCAACCAAAAAGATATAATGCTTTTCAGACATAATAATAATTGGTCATGAGAGCGTGCCTGTCTAAATGGCTTGAAAAAACCATTAATGGATTTATAATAACATGTTGCCGCTGCTCCTGCATCATTTCTGTATGTAGGTTAGCACCAAATAACTGAAAGTGTGCTGAAGGTGAACTTTGTCTCCCAACAGCTGGAACCATCTCTGGAGAGGAAGTACCCATTGTGTCCAAAACTAACATCAAGGAATACAGAGACAGCTTCTCCTGTGAGAAGTTCACCTTCAGAAGCAACCCTAACATTACCTTTTATGTCTACGTCAGTAACTTCTCATGGCCCATCAAGATCCAGGTAAGGGCTGTGCTGTCTGGCTCATATGAAGCAGAACACACAGTGATCTAATCCTTTCTCTCTTGTGTTTAATGTCCCAGATTTGTCACATGTGCACCATGTGTGTGTTCATTGGAAAAAAAAAAAAGATCTTAATTGTTAAGAAAAAATCCTGGCCTTAGCATATAAAGGGAGCTAAGCCCCCATCTTTGTAGATTCAGTTCTCTGTTCTTGCACAGGGTGATTTCAGGTGCACTTTATATTAATTACAGGTTTGATGGCTGATATTCGGTGTGCATATGTGCATACCCGTTTTTCAACAGGCACTGTTTAACCTTTTCCAGACCTTCCTCTCAATTGAGACTGAGGCTTTGATGTGGTGGAAAGGACTTAAATTATAATACAATAAAAAATAGATGGCATTTTCTGTTTGTTGTAGATTTGCCAGAAAAACACCAATTAAACTAAACTAAACTAAAAACACTCATGCATTGAAATAAAAGGCTGCTACAGAAACATCGCTTCAGTTTAGTAATCATTAAAAACTTAAATAATTATGACAGTCTCAAACATTTAGGATTTGAATTTTAACACTGTAACTGTGACAAATCGTTTTGGATATGCTTCAGTGCAGTTTCTCTGTCTAGCAATGTAAAGTACATTAAATTGGAAATAGTGTGTTCCAGATGTTTCATATTTCATGGAACATTTGTCCCAAGTAATGTGCTTTAATTCCTAAAAACAAACTGAAGCCTCGATTCGTTATGAGCTTGTACATTTAAAAAAAAATAAACAAATTTTATTTATTCAGTTCTGCATGCAGAAACAAGAAGGAAAAGCCTTGTACTAAAAAAAAGTGAAAGATACAGTTGTCATTTCTAGCAGTAATAGAAAATAGCCCTTTTGCTAATTAAACCACTCAAATGTATTGATTTTCATACTTGTTCTGTTCCTCTATTTCATGTCACAGAAAGTGGACTATGCTGGGGTAATAAAGTCCGAGGGGTCAGTCCATCTGTGGAGGTAGTCCAGTAATAGGTTTCAATTAGGTTTGCCGGCCCACAGTCACTTATTTATTATGAACTGCCCTCAGCTGTTAAAGCAAGCAGCCTCTGTAATAGGATAAGGTCTTTCTTTCTTTCCTCGGTTGCCTTTATGACACAAGGGAAATGGATGAGGTAGAGCAGAATTTGAGAAGGCACTTATGAGCCTCAGTATTTAACTTACTAAAATATGCCTTTAATTGTAGTGAAAGTTAATAAAGAGCAGTGCGACATCGTCATGTGTAAGCATAGTTGTTATCCAAAACACTTGAATGTAATGGAAGTCTACTTGCAATAAAGGACCAGTCTGAAATGATGCCATCGATCAGCTGAAATTGATGAATTGAAATTAAATTGACCCCAAACGTATTGCCTTGACCCTGTCCAGAGTAAAAAGCAGGACTGCCAGCACTAAATAGAGCGGTCCCACCTATTAAAACGGCAGCAAAACATCTGTGCAATGTGTGCTTATGAGCCACGCCTGCCATGTCAGTGAGCATTTCATTTCAGATCACTGATTCAAAGAAAGTCAATGATAGAAGAAGTTTGTGAAGACAATAGAGTGGTCAGTAATGGTCAGACTCTGACCTGTGATAAGCTGAATTCTTGTTATTTTTTGCCTCATTGTTGTTCAAAGTAACAGCGATGCAAATAATCCACCTCCAAATGCACAGTTGCAATACCTTGGCAGATAATGTTTGTGTGTCTCAGGGCTTTCAGGGCAAAGTGCCTTCAGTACAGTGTAGTAGATAATGACTTGTTACAATGATGTGGCCTATCAGACATAATTTATTTGCCAGAAGCATCTGCGATCCCTGCGATCTTTTAATGAAGGTAAAATATATTTACTGGCCCTGTTACTACATTTCAGATGTAGTCTGATACATACAGACCCAAGACTATAGGGCTGCAATGTAGGTTACCTATAGACAGGAGAGCTGCAGTGTGTCAGATCATTTTATTATTTTATTATATTGGTTTGGATTTTTGAAACAGGTATACCAACAGAAAGTTGTCTGCCATGTTTCACCCATTCCTGTTTCACTTTTTTCCACCTGCAGAAGCTCTATTGGAAGATCTTGTCAGTGACCTTTTAACAGGTCCACTCAGCTATTAATGCAGACTTGACCTGTCAACAGACTTTCATGTTTACCTTCTCACAGAGCTCACCAAGCTGACCATTTCCTCTCTGGAAATTAAATAATTGTTCATGGCAGATTTTATTTAACCTCACAAGCATTCTTATCCCGATGTTCCAATGTAATATGAGTTTTTAATCCTGCTGCCCTCATATTTGTCTGATCTTTCTCTCAAATAGATTGCCTTCTCCCAACACAACAGCATCATGGACCTTGTCCAATTCTTTGTGACATTTTTCAGGTAAGTCATTATAATTTTTATACAACTGAAATATACACACAGCAGTGTGGCGCCACAGTGGTTAGTGCTGTTGCCCCACAAAAATAAGGGCGCGGGTTCAGCTCCCGGCCTGGGGCTTTTCTGTGCGGAGTTTGCATGTTCTCCCTGTGCCTGCGTGGGTTTCCTCCAGGTACTCTGGTTTCCTCCCACTGTCCAAAGACATCATGTTTAGGTTAATTGGTGACTCTAAATTATCTGTAGGTCTGAGTGTGAGTGTGAGTGTTTGTTTGTCTCTGTCTGTCTCTGTGTGTTGGCCCTGTGATGGACTGGCAACCTTAGAAGAGGAATGAATAAATGAATGAATGAATGAAATTTACACACTATGCACAACTAACATAAAAAACCAAGTGTCCAGCAGTCGAGAGGTATTATCCTGAATTTGAGCCAGTCTCCACTCTGGTCTCTACAGGCTTATTAAATTACTTCAGTCTGTTGGAACAGTTCTTTTAACCAGAGTACATGCAAATGCTTCTTCAAGGAAATTATTTCTATCCTTTTTTTTTTTTTTTTTTTTTAGAAGTAGCAGATGAACTGAAAGTAACCATTTAAGTAAGTGCATATTGCTCTGCTAATGCCATCTAAAGAGAAGGCGAGGGCGATCAAGATATGAGGGCGCTTGATGATTTTTTTCCCCACCCTGAGAGGAGTGATGGAAATCTTTTCTCATTGAAATGTTTCAAATGAGTCACTTGAGTTGTCTCAAAGCACAGCAAAACCTGTGTAAATTAAGAAGATGTGGGTATAATTACAAAATGTATGCTTTAGGTTTGATATAGGCAAACTTGAAAAGCTTCAAAAGGTCACCCTCCTTTTGAAACGAGTCGCTTCACAAAGCTGCCTGCTAAACTGTTGTAAGCACCTCTGATCCATAGCAAGTATCTTGGGCAGCAGTTTGTAACTTTAGCTTAGTGTAGTTATTTTTAAATTTTGTGCATACTTGATGTTGTACAAATTGTATATATAAAATTCTGTTTCCAAATACCTTTTTTTGTGTGTGTGTGTGTTTGGGCTTGCCCTTCGCCACATTCAATGAGATCTTAGTAGGTAAGAAATAATGGGTTTAGCATCATAGTAATTATTAAAGTGTCATAACCCAAAGTGCTATTCATGCAAGAAGCTGTAAAGTGAGTCATGAATAGGGCTTTTTGCATGAATAGCACCTTTTGAAACCGATGCCAATTCAAATCGGAGACATGTGCACAAATTTCTCCCTCTCTCTGAGTTGTTTTTAATCATCCAGGCAGTGGTGGAGACAATAATTTTCATACTTAGCACTGCCATAAGCCATGGCGGCGCATGCGTATCTGTGTGACTGTGTGGGTTCATCTCATTTCAAGGTGTGCTGCCCAGAGTAGCTGATGGACTCGCATATTATCTGTGTAGGTGTCAGGGAGGGAATTGAAGACACTATTTGCCCAAGGCACCTGCCCATCATTGCCCAGTCCACAATAACTTTTCCAAGAAGCTGTCACACAATCGGTTATCATTGGCCTCTATCTGATCAAATTACAGTTGAAAAGCCAAATCCAGGAATTCTTGGAAGGAAAGTGGAGACGGATGGCGCTTATTTTATCTCCACTGTGTGACAGCTGCTTGCATCTGTTGCACATGAAACCATGTTGTCTGGGGTCACGACACAAAAACAGGACAAAATATAAGACCAAGTTTTGTTTGTCTCCTGGAAATTGGCATTTGTATTATTTTCACAAAACATTGCTTTTTATAGCAAATCCTGTTTATCAGATTTGATTTCGTTTTGATTGATTTAATACTTTCAAAATCCAAAGAAAATGAATGGTATCTTTCAAGGTAACACACCTTGTGTCTTTTTCTCTAATTTTATGCATCTGTTTTGATTAGCATGCTTTGTATTTTCTGTTTGGTTCTTTTGTCTTCACAATTGTGCAGATTATACAAATTTTCTGGAGTCTTTGTATGCGTCCTTGTGTTCCAGTTCTCACTGACCCATAAACTTAGAGGGGGGGGGTGCTATTGGTAGCAGTTGTGTGTGGGAGGTTTGAGAAGGGATGAACCTGCAAGAAACATAATGAGCCTGATGACAAAATGTCAAACCACCCCACAGGGTCTCCAGACCTCCTTGTGTGTGAGAGATAGAGAGAGCAAGAGAGGGTAAAAAAAAAAAAAAAAATGACGGCATGACTGGGAACAGGCTCTGTTTTTTCCTTTGAGCTTATTCAAACATCGCTTCACCTTTTCCACTACATACCTTTCAGGTACCGAGTATTTTCCCTCTTCTTTACATTGCTTCTTCATCTTAGTTTCTTCATGAACAATAATTAATTGTGCAGTTCTGCCTAAATTATAATTTTAGTTGGATTATGATTGTTTCATGTGTTCTGAATAGATGCTGCAGAAGCTTTAATTGGAAACTGTTCTATACTTGCATACAAACACGACGGTCTAATTTATACCAATTTAAAAAAAAAAAATCTCCTTAGTTCCAGTCATGACATTGGATGTATGTGTGTGCGTGTGTGTGTGTGTGTGTAATATATTTCTATAAATCGATATTCCTGCAAGTTATTAAAATTTGTACACACCATTTATGTGTAAGCACAGCCTTTTAGGAAATGTGCATCCACAACTAGGTGTTTTTTTTTTTTTTTTTTTTTGGTTGTTGGTTTTATTTCCCATCTAAATACTTAAGAAGTTCACAATATGTTTTTTTTCTTCTATTTTCATCCTATAATAGATGGTTAAATTGTCATCACATGCACCATGTTTTCGTCTTTTGCACACATACAGATACTGTTTTTCCTGGCAGGAGCTGCTGCCTTCTGTTCACAGAAATTAGGATGTTATTAAAGAAAGCAGCAGAGTTCAGTTTCCTTTACACATTCTGGTACATGTTCACCATCATAGAAGGATGTTTTTGTATATTATTAAATACACAAAGTAACAATAATAACAACAATAATAATAATAATAATAATATAAAAACATATAAAAAGCAGTTGCACTTGCCTCAAATTAGTAAACTCAAGGAATTGATTTGAATGTGTTGTAACTCATCAGTTTATTCTTCAAGTGACTGTGCACTGTTGGGTTGCTGAAGAGTTTCCAACCTCACAACTAATCTGTAACTACTTGTAGGAAACTCTACAGCGTCTGCTTGTTCGTTTTATTTTCATCCTTCACAAACCACAGAAGTTCTTTTATTGCCAGTAGCAGAGGAAACTGCAAAGGGGATTTAAGTTTCTTTACCATCCAGAATACACACACTGAAAGCCAAACATCTGTCTGGGGATTTTTGTCACTTCTGCCACATGAAAATCACATCCAGAAAAAAAAGGTTTCCCTGCTTCTGTACCTCTAAAGTAAATTGTCGTTTGAAGCACAGGAAGTTCCCATCCCTCAACACTTTAATCCCACATTTCCTCTCATGTTTTTTTTTTACCTTGTCACCTCCACTTTGCTTCAATCAGGTATGAAAAGTTTTATTTTCCAAGTGTTATCATGTTCTTCAAAGGTGTTATCGCCTTTTTCAAAGATCCTGGCCATTGGATCTAGCAGATGTGGCTGGCGACCTGAGAGCCTTCTCAAGTTTAAAAGATCAAACACAGGGGCCTGTGAAATCAGAACTAGTCATGTGCCTCTTGTGAGATGTGCTTATTGGAGCAGGCTGCCCATGACATGTCCCAAAAGACAAGGGCTCATTGGTCATATTACAGTATATTTTCCCCATCCAGGATGATGTTTCCTTCAGTCACTGTGAAGAGAGAATAATAAAAAACAAAAGATTCAACGTCTTTTTTTTTTTTTTTTTTAACTTGTGTATTTTTATTTTATTCCAAGATTTTCTTAATCGGCTGAGTTAAAGCCTTTTTATTTTGTCTCACCGACAATTCATGTAAGACAGAACTATCTAAAGATATAATGGATAACTAAAACATAAATACATCCCCTCGGTTACATTCCCAACTCAGATGGATGAAAATCAGCCATGTTAAGGTTCCACATGTTGCTCTGACAAGCCCCCAAAAAATGCAGAATATCTCTGAATAATATTCACATTCTCATCTGTCACCAGGATAATGAAGTGGAAGCTCTCAATCAGTCATATTTTACTCTTCCAGTAGTATTCTGGCCTTGCTGAATTTCCCTTGACTAATGATTTTACTGTTGGGTTATTAATTGAAGTAATCGACCAAACTATTCACTCTACTGAGAAATAGATATGTTACCTCTTTATATCATCTCCCATGTTTTGTATTTTCTTTTCGAGGCAGGAAGGAAACGTTCTCTATTATCAAGAGGAAGCTATTGTGCCTTAATGTATGTCAAGAAAATATATCAAAAAATACACAAGATTATTCATTCCTTTTATTCTTTTGCTACTTTGGCTTCACAGAATTACATTTAAGTATAAACTAGAATTATTCTGGCTGTTGGATTATCTCCTGTAAATATAAGAGTCCATACCCTACCCGAGGGTCAATATATTCTTTGAGGTTTCAAAGATATTAGTGCCAACTTTTTCATGGATGCCTATTAAACATTAAGACGCCCTGCCTTGACATGGTTTCCTTTCTTTTGTTCCAGTTGCTTTCTGTCGCTGCTCCTGGTGGCAGCAGTGGTGTGGAAGATCAAACAGACCTGCTGGGCATCAAGGCGGAGAGAAGTAAGTCCCTAAAATATGTTTTGTTTATACTTGAAAAGGTGGCTGTTGCAATATTCCATTCACGTCACATAATCTCTTTAGAATAAAGTTTCTCTCTTCTCTTTCCTCAATGTGATGGTGCCCCAAACACAAGTCCAACCTAAACCATTAAACTGAAGATATTTAGACAGCATTTAAATATCTGAATCGTAATCTCAACACTTTAGAGAGACAGAGGTGGGAAGACACTAACTCCCTCTTAATAACTGCAGGAAGAGATCCAAGTCACGATAAATTAGTCTACAATACGTCATCATCATGTTTCAGGCTTTCAGTTTAACTCGTGACTGTAGGTAAAACAAATAAATGTCAGTAATTCCATGATGCATCAATAAGGCTCTCGATGCCACGGCCTAGGATACAACAGAATTACACTACAGCCAATGCCATTGGCACAATAAAAACAACTTCAGTTTCTAAGAAGCTTTTTGATCACTGTTCAGACAAAAGCTTTGTAAATGTCTGAGCCTTTTTAAGAAGTGTCAGGGTTTGATCACTTATTTCATCAGAAAGACAGTGAATGTGGCTAAAAGTAATGATGGCAATTCAGATAAATGATGGATTTAAGTGAAGTGGACAAGTGGAAAAGGTTTGATGGAGGCAGGTAGAGGTACTGTAACTGGCTGAAGGAAAGGGGGAGAGAAAGAATGAGACATTAATATTCAGTTTTGGTATGAAAGACGGGGTTGAGAAAAAAAGGGAGGGCTGAATAGTGAGATTGGCAGTAGAAATTAGAGAGGAGGAAGAGGAAATGGATGTAAATTTACCTTACTGCACACCTTGATCCAGACTGTTCAGGGTGGGTGCTGGTTTCTCTAATAGCTGCCATCATTTCCATCTCTTCAGAGTGAATCCTATATTCTGCTAGATGCTGTGTGATACTCAATAGCAGGAAGTTTCATTTGGTGCACATCCAGCCATGTGGCCTGCAGTTATTCATAAAGCTCCCAGAGTTTATTTCCCCCCCTTGGGAATGACACAGATAATCATAAGATCTGAATTTTATATTCTCTAATTGATATATGAAAATAAACAAGAGTGATAGCAACCGTGACTTTGAATAATGCCTATCCAAAGAATTAAAGTCAATAAAAATTAATGCAGACAGATGGCCTTGCGTTATTGAAATTCTGCTCACTTTTTTTCGTCCGCTCTTGGTGTTCCCGTCATCTGTTTGTCGCTGCCCTTCACCCGCCAGATGAAAAATAAAAAGTAAATAGTTAAATGGAAACCTCCATTTCTTAATTTTAGGTGACTGAAAAGTTTTGTCATTGCTGGAGAAAAATAGGACTGAATGTCACTTTTTAAGTCTTTGAGAGGACATGAAGGTTTTGCATGTAGGTCACTTCTTACATGCAATATCATAATATGCCCTCCTATCAGCCACTACATTAGGACCATTTACCTGGTTTATTGCTATGACTAATTGTTGTGTTCATCTGTTGCATATATACATTCCTGTTGAGTGAGTGTACACAGTGTTATTGCATTAGCAGATATAATAACACGATATATGAACCTCACATTCCACAACATGTTTATTTCATCTTACCTTTTTTTTCTTGAGAATTTGTGCACCTATTTTCTTGTACAATTCAATCAATAAATAAATGAAAAAATAATCCTGAATACGAATCATACCTTAACGTTCCTGTTGACATTTTTAGGTGGCCTGCCTTTGAACAAACAGCATAAAGAGAAGCTGTGCGTTGGTAACCTTTCCCTCATAGCTGCAAGTGCCTGGAGATTATTACTGCACTAGCTGAGGTCTTTTTTTTTAACCTGTGAGAATAAGGAATTTAAATGTGATGGGGTCCAACACAGCACTGAGCAAAAGTGAATCAGGTCTTCACTCAATCAGAGCTTTTTGTGCTGACTTGGACCTGTTTGCTCACATTACAATGACATGTAATGATAAAACAAATACCTATTTAGGATAAGAGCGATACTCTGACTTTAGTTTTAGTAACTTAAAATTGATAATATTAATCTCAATTTTATGTGCACCATGGTGGTATAGTGGTTAGCATTGTTGCCCCACAACAAGAAGCTTGCGGGTTCGGTTCCTGGCCTGGAGCCTTTCTGTGCAGAGATGTTCTCCTTGTGTCTGCGTGGGTTTCCTCTGGGTACTCTGGTTTCCTTCCCACCGTCCAACAACATCATATTTGGGTTAATTGGTGACTCTAAATTGTCAGTAGGTCTGAGTGTGAGTGTGAGTGGTTGTTCATCTCTGTCTGTCTCTGTGTGTTGGCCCTGTGATGGACTGGCAACCTGTCCAGGGCTGGGATTGGCTCCAGCACCCCCGGCGACCTGGAAACGTATAAGCAGTAAAAAATGAATGAATGAATGGTCTCAATTTTAAAGTAGGCACTTATGTTAATGTACATAATGCTGCTATAAAAATGAAATTTTTATGTGATCTGTTTAAGCTACTGTGACATTATGTTGTACAAGCTACATTTTTATGTTGTATAGAGAATTAGTTCACATTGTAACAAATGAGAAGATCTAATCACAAGTTTCAGTGGATTTTTTGATTGCTCACTTGTGCTGACACAGTACCAAGTCTTGTTGGATATTAGATAAACTGATTCAGATCTTGTTTCATTGGTGAGCTGATTGGGATTTGAAAGAGCTTGCCATCTGACCTGCACTTATAAGACTTGTCCAAATAATCAGGGGAAGGATTTGGGCTGGGGTCCATATAATGCTCACAAGCCCCCATCTGACATAAGGACACAGGCTGAATGAGCCTTAATGAGGCTTACAATTATGAGACAGTGATCCAGCCAAGTGGCATATGGGTGTCTCATACTGATTAAACTTTTGAATATTTTGTTATTGGCTTTCTGGTGTGAAATGCCCTTTAGGACTTCAGGATTATTTCTACATTCTGTGCTTTTACCAGAAAAGTTTTTTCTCCCCCCTTTCTTATCATTCATTCATGTATGTATTTATTTATTTATTTATTATTATTTTTATTCTTTTCAGTTTCTCAAAGTGGAGAATTCTTTTTAATCCCAGCTATTGACTTAATCTTACCGTTCTGATCTTTTAGCACCGTACTGCACTAATTGGACCAGGGCTTTTTTTTTTTTCTCCCCTCGAGTTGAAATGACTTGCATCTGCTGTGTGTGAATCACGTTAGTTCAGGATAGGTGATGAGACTTGGATCCGAGCTAGGCGACAAAGCAGTGAAAAGACAACAGCTGTAAATGCCACGGAGGAGGAGGAGGAGGAGGAGGAGGGCTGACCTCTTTGATGCTACCTGTGGGGGCAACAGGCGGGTAGGGGATGCTGACATTTTCCACGACTGTAGCACTGAAATGTTTTTCACCCAAACATGTGGATGTATCTAATTCTCTTGCACACACGCTGCTACAAACCCCCAAGTACACACTGGCCATTTTGGAGGGCAGTAAGGATTTACTGGCACTCTTAAAGCGCTTAAAAATATTATTGAGTCGCAGTTACTTTAAAAAGGACTGTTATTATTTTCAAAATTTCAGTGTACCATTTATGAAATCCACCGGCAAATAATTGGCATGTGTTTGTTGAAAGCTATCATTCTTTAATGGAGGCTCTCCTGGCCATGGTGCTGCCAATAGCTGTGACCAATTTGTAACCGATAACTTTAACCTGCCCGCTGTGTTAGTCTAGGGCACGATAATGATGGATGGAAATGCTAAGCAAAGGTTCACAGCTGTAATAGTCCCAGAGTCGGTCGGCCCCCTATTAAATCCATTCAGTAGACTTGTTTTGTGTAGACATTCATGGTTCCCAGAGGATAAATCCTACTAAGTGTGATGATCCTCTGACTCTTTCTTTAGCACTGCTAATGGAACAGAAATTACTGCTTTCTCATAAAATGCTGCAATGTCTGCTTAATTTATTGCCGTGGACGTTTATAGTTCAGAGGATGTACCACGATCACTTAGACATGAAAATTGGATGGTAAACACTTAACCTGTGTAACATTAGCATTTTAGTAGCTTCATTATACACATGGAAGGATATTGACTGTAGAATTTAACACAGAGCAACAGACTCTTAGACCTGCTAGCATGGTCAGTAACAGCCCGGCATTAAAACAGAACAGGGGCCTGTGTAGTTGGCATATTGCTTCATGACATGAAACATGATCCAGGAAGTCCAGTCTGAGTAATAGACCCATGAGTTTTTGAAGCTTATCAGACACCAAAAGCTGAGATAGGATATTTGCAACCCTGGAAAATGATCAGCAGTCGTTTTAGCTTTTGTTGTGACAGTCATGAGCTAAATACTAGGAAAACTCTCTTGGTATGAGATTAAACAATTCAGCAGATGCTCACCAAATCACAATCCATGCTTTGCCAATTTCTGTATTTTGTATTTGTACCCCCATTGGATTGCCAGACCTGTCCTCATTTAAATGAATGAGAGGGTTACGTCCTGCTGCGCAGGGCAAAAGTTGGTGTGGTTGCAGCAATGTTTCTTATCGGTCAAAGATGTAAGTTTTATGCTGGCAGCATGAGTTCTAGTGGAAAACTGGGCTGTCAAGTGCTGTAAAACACCCATCCTGATTAAGACAGCTGTTGTAGTTTTCAGTGAAAGGAGCACATTACCCAGCACATAATTCTCACCTGTCCTCTGCAGACTTGGCACAGTATCACACTTTGCCCCTCCCCTGAATCAGCAGTCATTGATTGCTATAATAAGATTACCCCACTCTAAAGCCCCTGGTCACCTTGATTGTCCCATGTTCAGTTTAAAGTTTGGAGTCAAATAATTTCCTTTAAAGCTACAGATGATGGAGCGTAACTATGATAAGGAGTTCAAATTAGGTTATATCTTGCCCTTGGAAGCTCTCCCGCGATTTAGTAAAACAGAACAGCTTAAATTCGACAAGGTGATATTTAATGAATATTTTAAGTTAGTTCTTACTTTACAAAATCTAAATCATTGCTATTGTTCAAATTCTGGAATGAGTTCTTGGTAGTTCAGATTACAGACAGCCACTTAGCCACACTGACATCGTATCACAGTGCTACTGTATGTATGCGGTGCCAATTTACTACTACTGCTTATCTTCATTTAGTGATCTTCAGTCCATTAATCACAGTGTGTGTGTAGATTGGGAAAGCATGCATCAACAAGCAGAACTGAAATTAAATTGTCTTTATAAAAAAAAAAAAAAAGAAAAAAAAAAAGGAGAAAGTGCCACCAAGAAACATTTTTCATTTTTGCCTGCTCACAATTCAGGCTTTTATTTAGTTTTTAATTATTTATTTTTACTCTGCAGTACAGCGACTTTAGGTACAGCCAGTGATCTTTGAGAAGGACAAAGCCTCCTGCTTAGGTGTGGAGTATGCTCAGAGGCCAGATGACACCTACCCTTTCAAATAATCCAGTGAAGGGAACAAAATGCTTTATTCACAAGACGGATAATTCATGCACTTACTTGCCAAATTAATCAAGTTGCAAAGCAATGTGCTTCATGCCCTCCCTTATCATAACCATGAATGGCTCCAGCTTGCATTCTTGACAAAATCAGTCTGTCATTGCACAGCTGGTAATTGGTTTTACAGAGTTCACTCTTGCCTTTTGTCATTAACTTGGTATTAATTTCTAGAATCTCTCTGGTATTGTGTTGGCCCTTTGATGATTGTATTCCCTGCACATTTTATGCATGTGCCGGACACACGGCAAAGCAAGAGCATTGCCACGGCTTCGCTTCCCTTCACTTCCTATGCTTTTGTCGTTTTAAATGAATTCAGCAACATGATAAATAACATTACTGCTATCTGACATTTAGGATGTATGGTGTTGGATTTGAAACTGTTGTGTTGGAAACTGTAATAAGCCGTGAGGTGTTTTCTTTTTTTGTAACAACCCCTCCGGGCCCTCCATTCTGCTTTTATCTTCCCGAAAAGGGCAAAACTTCTCAGTTTGACCTGTGGTGGCCCACTAGCTCAAATCTATAGGTTTGATGTTTAATAGCAGAGATATACAATAAGCTGACATGGTCCCTCAGACTTGAAGTATAAAAATCTGAGCTACACAAAGAAAAATCAATCTGTTGATCAATCTCAATTTCGTATGGCAGTTGTTTCCCCCCCCCCTCTCAGCTTTTCCTCCCTTAGGCAATGTTTTCAGAGTGATTCAACAAAGCTATGCTTACCCAGAACTGTTGTGAACTTTCCTCTCAGTCACTCCCCATCAGTGCGTCTACAACAGTGAAGGCTTGTCAGTGAACTAATGGTAGAGTGTTGGAAATGTTCCAGAGTGGGCTGCGTCAACGCAAATATCACGATGTATAATTCAGAGCCTACAAAATGCACTGATGTTATTCTGTATTATATTTTTAATCTTTTTTTTGTTGTTGTTGCTTTTAGCTGATAGACACATAATGAAGGGGGAAGACTGGGCATTTGACTAATATGTTACACCACCCAAAGCAGTCACTTTAGGCTCCAAAATATATAATAAAGAATTTTAACATCATAATTGAATATCACAATTTCCATTACTTTTAATATTTTACTGTGTACAAACTCAGCATCCTACAGTTTGAAATACTTTTCTGAATCTGTCACATAGGTGAGGTCTTTTATATCCCAAGGTATTGATGAAAAGAGTTTTATACAGATTTTTTTTTTTTTCATTTATTCATTTGTACAATGCTATCAGCCTCCCCAGACCTCATCATCTGAATTTTGCCAATTAATAGCCAGACTAATGAATACTAATTATATTCAGAAAGAGTCAGGGTGGGGATCCACACACAGGAATCTCAGGGTTTATTACGACACCAAGGACAAATTCTTATTCAGGAAAAGACCCTCAGAAAATTCATGGATATCATACAGTTGACCCAAACAGAGACATAGTTTTATTCAAAGGATAATGTGAGATAATTGGAAAGTCAAGTGTAGCAGTTAAGTGAACTGAAAAATTCTATATTTTTTACTGCTTTTGCAGGATGAACCACAGAGACATTTAGTTGGAGAAATGAATACTTCAATATTTGGTTTTAATATTTTTCTATGGAAGCATTTGGTTGAACTTGTATTTTGAGCTGCATTGTTTTCTAGCAAAGCCTTAGCCTCCTTAATTACTGTTGCCAATGGGATTATGATTAAAAACATTTCAGCATGATTTCATTCATGTTCCCCGTCTGCCTGCTTTGTTTACATTATTGGTCAGTTAATGTGCTCTAACAAACACTAGGACGTAGGCAGCCATATTAACTTTTGCTGCTTACATTTGAGCAGACAAAAATTTGGGAAATTCCTTCAACATTTGGTCTCTTGTTTTTGGATTTACAGAAGATCAGTCTTACTATGGCTGATGTGCAGCACTTCAGCATGGGAGGAAGGAATTGAATAGATATGAAATTTCACAGCTGCTGCTTATAGGAGGGGTTTAAATAATGGCCAAATTTATTAAGTATTACTATTTCAGTATTTCTATACAGATTTGTTTTAACAAGTCTTACTTGTGCACATGTGCAGGTATATTTATTGACGCAGAAGACGGGCAGGTTATGAGGCCGATCATCATGGGTACACTTGATGTGCTCAGTAATCTGAAGAACAATTGGCTCTTAATGCAACACACTTAAGCTCATCACAAATCCAATACCAATCAGTGATGTCCTTGGCGCTAAAATGGCGGACTGTTTAAGATATTGATCAGACACTGCGTTGCTGATGAAAGTGTGGCGCAAGTTGTTTTACAATATTGATCAGTGGAGAACAAGGGAAGTTTTTTTTGACAGAAATTTTGCCACATCCAAGCTAACGTCAGTATTTCTGTGTCATCGACAGATGATCATGTTGCGCCAAGTAAACCAAATCCCTTTATTTGTATTTGCTGTGGTACCATATCACTTTATTATTATATATTTTTTTCATTTGATTTGATTTGTCTGATCCATTATAATGTAAAATCTAAATGTAAATACATGGCCCTGGAAACCTTCAAATAATGGTGATATGTGGGAGTAATGCAGGGAACAAAATACTTCCCCCAGTCCTCAGAGCATAGGTGTTTATGTATAGTCTTTCACTGTTTCCTCTCTGATATCTGCTATAGATTTTTTAGCTTGATACTGTAATAGGCCAGGGGATGTAGATTAAAGTGCTTCACCAAAGTTTTTTTTTTACTGTTCATTCTTAAACACCTTGAAGTAAATTAGAGTTTCTAGATATGAGCATAAGATCCCACTTCTATAAAGATAACAGTACGTCATCAAGTCTCAGTGGCTGCATCATTGCTTTAAATCAAATAATGGTGGGACATTATTTTTTTTTTATTCATCCTTATTTTATTTCTTCTTGAGTGTTGGCACCGTCATGCAACCCAGAGGTTCCACTCAGAGCTCATAGCACACTAGCCTCAGTCCATTTTGTTATATGTTTAAGTATTACTCTAATAAAGTAGCAATGATTAGTCTATTTTAAAGGGCGGCAACTAATCATTTAAACTAATAAACCACAGTTGGTCAGTCATTTGGGTGGGAATCTTTTACAATCTCACGATTCTATTCCGATTTTTGGGGCTACGATTCGATTCAAAACGATTTGATTCATAATGATTTCTGCTTCAATCTATAGGTGTGCAAAGGATCCTCAGGATCTACTCCAGTCTGCTTTGCAAGACAGAATGACGAATGGAGACATTAAAGTGTCTTTTGATACATTTATTAAGTTTTAAACAATTATCCATGCTCAGATGGAATTGTTGCAACTGTTGCATAAAAGCAATATCACATATTGCTTAAGTAACAAAAATAAAAGTGTCTCTTTAAAAAAAAAAACATGTACTTCAAAGGAAATGTCAGTAATTGGTGGAAAACCAAAGAGCATGGGGATAGAAGAAATCAAAAAGTTTACAGCGGATTTGATATTTCCACCAAAGTTATGAAACATATGTTTCATTGTTTTATTGTTATGTTTTTGCTTAAATGTGTGGAAGCATTAAAGTTTTCAGTTATAACTGAATAAATTGTCTATATTTCATTACTTAAAACACTGTCTCAGGGTTAAATTAGCATAAAATTCCCAAAAACTGAATTCTTAGAAATTTAAAACCGGGAAAAAAAACAAACAAACAAACAAACAAACAAAAAACAACAAATACGGGAAAAATTAAAATGGAATTTGGTAAAAAATAAAACAGATTTTATAGGGCTCTAGGTAAAAACCAAAATGAGTCCAAATCTTTGCCTTCAACGAGGATGGGGCCAGTTGAATCTCTCTTTCTTCCACTACTGTAGTTTCCTCCTTGTTTCGGTGCTCACCGTGCACGTGTATGTTCCAGAACCAGCTTCGTGGTGACGTCAGGACGTCCCGCATACAAAATGGAGGCAGAAAGCCCTTCAGATTTGTTTTATTTTTTTTAATCGATTTTGGGACATTTTAAATCGATTCTGAATCGTAGTAAATGAGAATCGCAATTCTTATATGAATCCATTTTTTGGCACACCCCTAGTCAGTCATGTTTTGTTGTATTTGTATATATCAGAATGTGTTTTATTGTGTTTTCAGAAATGCAGTGTTTGTATTGACATTTTCTGTATATTACATCCATGCTGATACAGCATATTTCCCAAATTCCTTTCCATTCATATCCATTATTTCATTAGACTGCACCCACTGTCTTGTTCATTTATCATCTGTGTTTGATTTTACAGCAACTGATGAGAGAGCGTCAACAGATGGCCAGTCGTCCATTTGCCTCAGTTGCTGTCGCACTGGATGCCAGGGGAGAACAAACAGAACTGTTGCAGCCTGTTGTTGATGTGAGTCCTTTTTGCCTGCTTACGCCACACAAGCATGCACAATTTCTCATGAAATCCATCTAATCTAATGTATGACACAAAGGGAAGTTGGCGTGTAACCTTGTTGATATATATCTTCTTTCATTTTAATTATTGTAATGTTTTGCTCCCATATACTGTAACACCATCATGTGATCCTTGCTATGGCTACTTTTTCTGCTGGTTTCAGTCTTGTCGCCATGAAAAGATGGTCCTGACTTTGCTCTGATATTGATGTGAATCATCACCTCGGGGTGTTTTTTAGAGCATCTTACTATTGTTCTTTGTCCTACATGTGTATTTTAATACATGTTATTATTTTTCCCTTTAGGTTGTTTACTCGGAATATTCTTCAATGTTTTTACTCTCAGAATTTAACACATTTGTTCTAATACCTAGGATGCTTATAGGCTTTTTTAAATCTGAATGATTTTGTACTGTCCAGGGACTCCTACTCATCTGGTCCTAAGATGTGAAAGCCTCCCACCTAAATAGAAATTACAGAGGAAATCTAGCAATAATTACAGTCTGGGACTTGGTGCCTTGTGGGATAAGAGCTTAGTTTAAACCAATATGGGGAGCTACATCCTCAAATTGACATCGGACAACCAACAATGTTTTCTCAGCCATAGCCACTTCTGGTTCGCCTGCTGCTGAGAGAAATAAAATCACTGTAGCAACTAGAAAAGAGGCACTCCATTAGCCATTAGTGTATCACTGAGTGGTACTCATGGTGCATTATGGTATTGTGAAGGACAATGTAAAGAGCAATGTAAAGAGAGGAAAAACAATGTTTCTTAGCTGTCTGAGTGCACTCTATTGCTGTACTTTTAAAACAGTGAGGTGTATTCTGGGCCTGAATGGTACTGGAAACCTGTGCTTTGCCTTGATTCAAGGAAACTGTTAATTATGTACTTATCAGTGGGATACATCGTATTTAATAAATTCACCTCCTTTCTTCTTCTTCTGCAAAAACAAAAGAAGAAAAAAAAAAACCCAGACTGTATTCTTCTTATAAAGTCTATTAAGGTAGGGGCTCTGCAACCACTAGAGATTATTGCTTTGAAAAATGTCTCAAGCTGTTTTGAAAATGATAACTAGGAAGAAAAACAAAACAACAACACATGCTCAGCCTCCTGTTTCTCAACCCTTTCAAGATGCAGAGTGAACCTCCGAACACTTGACTTTCACACAGATGTCCAAACCTAGAAGTTACGATTGAAGTGCAGTTGCAGAAAACCCCAGAGAGACATTTGGTATATGATTAACATGCCTGTGTCCTAAATACATTTTCCACAAATTTATGTGTAGAACGCTTGAAGGGTGTAAAGGGTGGAAGTTTTGTCAGAAGTCCAATTCACCAAGCAAATTATCATTAAATGTTTGGTTAAGCTTTTACATCCCAAATTTTGCACCAGTGCTATTAATGATGTTTATTCCATTTTAAGCTCTCACCTGTTGGGTGAAGAAGCTACAAATAAAACAGATATATTTGTGTATATTTTTTAAATATAGAAACACATTTTGATATTCTCCTAAAGCAGATTGCGTAAAACCCAAATCTGCATGCTTTCCAATGGGCAAATGTTGGACCAAATACAGCCTCCGTCTCATGCCTCGCCACCAGCTGAAGGTGAACCATATGATATCCCTTTTATAGAGGTTAATTGGTCAGCATCTGGCACCACTTAGCTTTTGGAAGTATTTGTTGATGTCGGAGGACACTGATGCCACGCAAGCATTATCAGTTTGCTGTTTGTTTCACAAGCTCTGACGCAACACCCTCTCCTTCACACACTTAATGCGTGTAGTGCAGGTCAGCTTGCTTTGAAAGTTTGATGCATTCTGTACAGGAAACCAGGGCCAGCATGGCTGCACTGCCAGAATTACATGCCCTCTCTGACAGATGAAAACATTTAAGACCCAATTCTCTGCCTGCGCTGTCGGCAGATTGTCGGCTCATTGTCACTGCATCCTTGCAGAAGCTCCAGCTGGTCTGAGAGAGGATTGTAACGGCCTTTGTATCCATTTCCCCCATTTGTTTTAATTTTTAATTTTTTTTTTGTTTAAGCCCCCAAGAGATAGACATTGGTTTAAGTGACCAAGATGTCAGCAGCTGTTGGACGGGGAGCCAATTGGGCCCTGAAACTGCAGGCTTAGGCCTCGATGCCACAGATGTCTCTATTCACTGCAGTCGGCATTCAACATATGGAACCGCTAACAGACAGCGAGTATGATGGATGACACCTGTCAGCCTGGGAAAGGAGAGGAGGGGTGTGTGTGTGTGTGTGTGTGTGTGTGTGTGTGTGTGTGTTTATGCGCTTAGATGGTTATGAACGACTGTAATACAGTCAGTTCCTGCGCTTGATTAATGCGTAGTAGAAATGCAGGCTGAGTAAACTTGCTCTGGTAAATATGAAAATGGACACACCGGATCTAAAAAAGCCTTGACAGAAATGGCAGACTGAAGTGAAATGAGTTATTAATGTTTTATTTTCCTCCGCATTTTCTGAACACTCCTGTGATGCCAGACTAAACCATTTCACAGAGAAAATGAGAGAGAGCAAGAAGAAAGGAGGGAGTTTACCTTCGCTATCATTACAGCCATTCACACAAACTGAATCATATTATTTAGCATATTATCTCCAAAATCACAGTAGCAGTGCTTGCAGGAAATGCAATGCAAATAACACAATGTGATGTAATTGCTTTAAGGTCATTTTCACTTCACTATTACAGGTAAGTAACTACCAATGACACCGCAGCACCCTTTATACTGATACCAGTAAAAACGTCAACTTTGTCCCTGATGTGCAACAAATATTTCCAGGTGACCAGAGTAGGAGGGCAGTGTATACACAACCCAACAGTCACCATCCTGAGCTCATGGTGGTCAAAGTGTAATTCAAAGTTTTGATATTCCTGCACAGGTAACAGCTATTTAATTACCAACCTTGACCAGTGCTTCTGCTATTGTTGAGACACCTCAGTGTGTACATATTACATTTTGCCATAACCATCATAAAGAATGAGTCACAGATGAAACTCACAGTTTCATCTCAATTTGCTGATCTGCTTGAAGCGGCTGTAATGCTGTTTCACCCAGTGATCCATGTAAGTGTGGCATAGAGTGCAATCTGCTTTAGTCAAGGTTCATCTTTGGTTAAATTAGCTCTCTTGCACGAATGTCGCTCGTGTAAGCTATTCATTAAGAGAATCACTTGAATGGCCATGAAATGGCTGGCAACTTAATTACCCTTGTGTTTGTGTTGTAGATGGATCTAAAGAATATGTTCTGATCATGCGGTGTGACTGTAGTACAGAAACATCTCGTTCATGTATAGAACTGTGAACTCCTTACATGGTGCTAATGAAGGTATATCTGATAGATGTAGATTGGAATGGATGTGCCCTGGATGATCAGGGGTGCTGATCGAGGGCTGTGTGTAAGTTGCTTTTTAAGTACACATCAGACTTGAATGAAACATCGTGAAAAGGTTGGTGAAAGAACTTTAGAAATGATGAAGAATTACAGTCTGTGTCGGTCCCATTTCTGTTTGTACGTGGGTCTACCCCTCCACTTTTTTTTTTAAAAATTGCTTGACCTTTGTCCTGCTCTCAGTTTTCTTCATCTTTCTGTACTACGGTCAAATGGAAAAAGACTCTGGGCCAATGTTGACAGCCAACATAATCTCAGGAAATCATCTTAAAAAAAAAAAAAAAATATATATATATATATAAGAGAGAGAGAGAGAGAGAGAGACTGTGACAGATGTTAAACAGATGTGTGCCTTTTGCTTATAGCTCCATAAGCTCCTTGCGCCTGTTGCACATGACAGGGCTCTCAATGCCACTGAGCAACGAAGAAATATAAGCCACTTGTTAAATTTGGTATTTGAAATGGCAAACTTAATGGGCAGTTGGATGTAAAATGATGCAGTGTGGTGTTCAGCTAACAGAGTTGCTCTTTCAGCTGATTGAAGGACTACATGCAGAAATGTGTCAAAAAGTGCTTTGGGCATTTATTCACATCGGAGTTTTGTATATATCTACTTTTTTTGCGAGCTAAAAAACAAATCGGAGCCTGACATCCCCGCTGCACCTTTTGCGTTTATCATTCACTGCTCGATCAAAATACACAAGCATGCGTCCGTGTTCTGTTGTTGTTGTTGTTGTTTTGCGGTGGGTGAAACGTGCAAAAAATTCATATGAAACGTGTTAATACAAATTACCACAACCCGCTCCTGATTCTCTCATATTATGAGATTTAATGCATGCGTCTGTGCGTCCCCAATTTTGTTCCCATCTCACTGCCATCTCCATCTTAGATTCAGGTAGACATAAAGAATAAAAAGTCGCTTCTATTCAGATATTTTGTTATTCCCCAATTTCTGTCCCTTCATCCAAGCCATGCTGTGAAACCTTTGACGTTAATTATCAGGATGACATGTTTTTCACGCTTGAAACGAACAGTTTTGGCCATTAACACTGAGGGGAGGTCAACGCTTCAGCCCGTGGGCACATCTGACAAGGACACACTCAAGTGTTGCTGTCGTGAGACCAATCAAACCATTTGTCTCAGGGTGAGGGCATCTCGTCTTAAACGCAGACACTGCGGCAGCTAATAACAGACTATGGGTCTGCTGATCCTGATCACACATCACGTGCCTCATTACAGCAAACAACCATCAGGATGGATCACTTAGATTTTAGCTTGATTGGTGAAGCAAAGATGAATACGAAGAGGTCCAACTGATTCAACTAATTCTTTTAATCTTGTCTGCATTCCACATTTTCCTCACAAGGCCATTTTTGTTTTTGTTGTAGCTGTAGTGGTTAATGTTTTTGTCTTTTCAGGGAGTCCCTAAACCTGTGGCCATGGAGCCATGCTCAGGAGGGAAAGCTGCTGTGTTGACAGTCCTCATGCGTCTGCCCTCTGGGTCTTTAGGTTTACCTCCACCGGGACAGTCAGGTACAGTGACAACACAGACCCTGCAGTATAAATGTCAAATTAGTGAATAAATATTAGCCAGACGCTGTAAGTCTCAGAAACAGCACCAGAAAAAGGTCTTTCATGCAATGTCATGCTGACACCTGAAATCTCTCTTTAGTTATCCATTTCTGATGTTTTTCTTTTAACTGCACAAAGAAGTTGGAATTGCAGGATTTGCCATTTTTTCACAACTTTTCTGTTTTGTTTTGGGTTTTTTTCCTTCTTCTTCAGGATTCATCGTTGCCAGTACACTGATAGACATTTCCCAGCAGAAACCAACAGATTTTAAGGACAAGTCCCTGGCATTAAAGAACCGAAAAGCCCTCCCTCCCGCACACCAAGGCACGTGTGTCTGAGCCTCAACCCAGCGATCCATTCGGGTATCTTTTTTATACCCCCCGAGGTCATATGAAGGTCCCAGTTGGAAACGGCACCAGAGATGAGAGATGGTTACGTATAGGAGATATCATTTGGCTGCTACCACTGAAGTTTTCATGTCCCAAGAGCACAACCCTCGATACTTTGCTGTCCCCTTTTGCTCTATTCTACAAACTTCGACCTCAGAAATCTAACTCCAACCTCTGCAGCAGCATCCTCCACCTCCCGGACTCTAACCTTTTCCCTTTAGCTTGAACAGCCATCATAGCCAAAAACAGTGTCTGCAAAACTGCCTGATCGGAAACATCAGAGACAGAACTGCACCTCGTAAATATTCCTGGCACCTCACCATCAGTTTTTTTTTTTTTTCCCAGCATTGAGGAATAAACAAAAGTGTCTGTACATTAGGTTAAATCAAAGTTAAACTGACTTCCCTCGCATCGTGTTGGAAATAAAAGCTGACTGAATTGAAAATGGCTGGTAGATATCCAGTACATGCTGCCTGGGGGGTTTACTTTTACCTTTTGCTTGCCAACAAGTGGTATTCTATGGTGCTAAAGCATTTCATTTTTATGACAAACCTGACTCTGCACTCAGTCTTTGCTCCGTGGATTGAATTCATTCTGCCTTGTTTTTTTGTGGGGAACGCGACGTGCTAGGTAGGCCAGAACTTAAAAAAAACACAAAAAAAAACCACCAAGAGTATTTTGTCACACCAATTTGTTTCATCAATTCCCATGAATGATCTGTTTGAGCATTTCCTGTACATAATGTATCATCCACCCAGCTGAAGCTAAAGTCTGTATTTTGTGTGGAATACATGTACAAATGCTGCAGAGACATGAGACTGCAATCACTACCAGCGGCTGGCACGTGGGTGAAGGCTGCGAAACTGCAAGAGGCACGAACAAATCATCTCCCGTCAAAGAAAAGCATGGAAACTGAAGAAAAGTTAGATGCATTCAATTAAAAAAAACCAAAAAACAAGGAAGTTTCATTCTCTTTTTCCCCCCCAGGTGTTTTCAGTGTTGAAGGAGTTACACAACATTGAGAGGCACCAAAGTTCTGGTAGATCCTTAACTGTTGTGTTTAGTTGTATCATTTTGCTGTGCAACTTGGCTGTGAGACTTTTGAACTTGCCCTTGGATTGATTCAGTGGGTCGATGCCATTTAAGAGAACAGATGCCTGCTTAACAGAATTAGGCCGGGGACGTCGTGCTGCTCTGGCTGTTTACTAGATCGTTTTGTATGTTTGTTTGTTTTTTTTCTTTTTTTAAAGTCCTCTGAAGCTATGGCTATTATTTCCATCTCTGAGTAGGAAGAGTGCTGTCACCTTTTTTTTTTTATAATGCCTTGGCTTTCCATGGACTCCTACAGAGGAGAGGAGAAGGAGGAAGGGGGGAAGGGGGGCATGTTGAGCTGCAGAATTTTAAAAGCTGTTGACCACTTTAGCCCCGACTCCATCCTGAGCTGTACAGTGTCTTGTTGGAACAAATGTGAGTCTTTGTTACTCTTATTTCTTGAGATTTCATGTGTTTGTCAGGTTTTTATGACAAAATGGCAGGAGATAATCTTTTATTTTAAGCCTTGTCATCTGTTACTATTATATCTATAATAAATTGTAAGTCTTTTGCTACACTTGTGAAAAGAGCATTTCTGTTGATATTTTTGTTTTGATATTTAACAGATTCCTGTGTAATAGCGCATTTAACTTGATTTTATTCTCAACTTAAATCGGTTGTTTTAATGTCACTTCCTTCTCAATCATGCATCTTTAAGGACTTAATGGGCATTCTTGCTTTTTTTTTGTTGCAAAGTTGTCATTAAGATGCATTTCATGAGCATAGTATGCCAGCTAATGTTTTTTTTTATAATTTTTATTTTTATTTGTGTTTGTAGAGTAAACCTATAATGGTGTCATTACACAGGAATCAGGGTCTCACTGTACCGTGGAAAAAAAAAAAGAAAAAAAAAAAAAAGATGAGCAGCTGCATACCAGTAATCTTCAGTGTATTTTAAAGATGGACAACATGTCAGAAAATAAAAAACTACAAACCTTAAAAGTCATTTGTGCACTTGAGTGTTTTAACATTGAGTATTTATAGTCCATTTCTTGTCCTTTCTCTGCTTCTGTCTTTGTCTGGTGCCTAATGCCTCTGAAGCAATCTGTAATTTTGCTCAACGCTGGTTGGTTGTCTCAGCTAAAGAAAATTGTTCTCCTTTTCTGAAAGTGACAGAAGAAAGAAATGAAAAAGAGTTGAATTTTGGGGTATTTTTCTGTCGTCTTTGTTTTGTTTTTTTCCTTGAATATTTTGTAAAAGTCACAAATAGAAATGGAAGCAAACATCAAACAGACAACTTCCGGATTAAATGTTTTTATGTCTTGTACTTACAAAATGACAGTGGCTTATTGTATTGAAACTTTTCGGCCATGAACAAAGAATAAAAAAGATAAATATTTAACTTATTTTATCTCCATTTATCCATGTCACAAATAGGACAGGCATTAGCCTGAAATTAAAAGGCTCGTTCTTTATCGTTCAACCACCTGTCAGCAGGTTGAAGTTGGAAAGGGATGTAAAGAAAAAGAGGAAGCAGCCTGCCAAAGTGCTGATCTAGATAATCCTCGCTTCCACTCAACAGTATACTTATTATCGTCAGGTGCTCCTTGAGAGAAGTCATTACAGCTTTGAAGGAGTGCTAACCAGGTAGGTTATCACAATATTACAACGCCTTGGCAGGAAACATGATAAACCCTTTACTGCCCAGTCATGTGAAGGGCACATGTATAATGAAGTTTTTCTTTCATTGAAGTCCCTCTCAGACCAGTATTTCATGCTGCATAGTCGATAAAAAGTGATGTGTTTAACTTTCACTTTGAACACACTGCCTGTTGACCTGTACTCAACTTTTGTCTGTCTACGTTTGCTGTGTGCACGTAACAGGGAGGTGAAGGCCCTCAGAGGAGATGGGCGGTCTTAAACCATCATTGTGCTTAGCAATTTTGTGGCATTTGTGAGTCAGTTGAATATTTGAAGATCTGCAAGACTCCTAAAAATCCTCTCCTGCTGTTTCAGCGATGCCGACAATAAATGTTTTCAAAAATGTTTTCTCTAGTGTATTTTTTGCCTTTCTTCCACAGCCAGTACATATGACACATTATAACTTCATTTATGATGTATAGATGAAACAGATAAAATAGTTTTTTGCACTGAGAATGGTTTTGCACTCAAAGATTCAGGAGAGTGAAAATGAACACTCAACTGTACGTGAACGGGCTGCCAGGTACTATTAAAACTGTCGGTAAACATTTAACATTTAACATCATTGACTTTGAATGTTTGTTTCTTAGACTCTTCACCAGATTTTCATTGTTTTCTACTCTTAATATGTGTATTGGAGTATTTATTTCTGTTGTATGTTTTTGATCTGTGTTGTCTTTTGCCCATTTGATGATAACCAGCACCATAAGACGCCCAACATATCATACATTAGTATTCCATTCCATTCTTCTCCCAGTAAAAACTTATTTTGCTAAAGGTGGAACATGTTACTCCAACTGTGGCCTCACTGTGTCCATCATTGATCTGCTCTCAGAGTGAGACAGGAGACCTCCAGCAGTTGTGAGAGCAACCAGCTCCACTTTGCTGCTTGAAGATCTTACAGCTGTTCAACACAACATATACTGGGACACTGACTTTTCAGTGTACCGCTACGTGTTCGCTTTCAGGTTTTATGCACTGTAACACAACGTCTGAGAAATATCCAGGGAGCAACAACAATCTTGTGCCTGTTTGGCCTTTTGACCAAACAGGCTGTCAGCCTTTCCAAGGTGTTACCAGCTGATATTTTTCAAAAAGACAGGCGAACAGTGGTCACTGCCAAACACTGGAGAGGCGTGTGTTAAAAATAATCGGAGTGACTGCTGTGTCACCCTTGGTGAACTCGTGAGCAAACCTGATGCTCAAAACATTGTTGGAAATTCATTGAAATCCAATTTAACTCTTAAAATTAAATTTTATAATTGTTTTTTTTTTTGTTTTTGTCATTATTTTTTGGGCATCACACCGTTTAATTCATCACCCCCGGGACACTTATGAAAGAAACGTACATAAAATATTTGCATCTGTATATATCTTTGGTTATAATTAAAGCCCCAATCTTGGTCACAACAACACACAGGCTTTTAATATGATGTAAACCAGTGTTATATAACAAAAGCAAGTTTTTTGATCTTCCCCTCATTTAGGCTAGTAGGTCAGTTGTGCCACTACTTTTTTGTTGTTGGTCAAATCTCTATGCATCCACCTGAACATGTGTTCCCTCTTGAAAACTATGATTCAGTTTCCTATCTTGTTGCCCATAAAACAAAACAGGTTGGTACCACATAAAAAGATCTGGGTGACCAGTTCGATCAGTTTCACAGAAGACTTTCATTCCCATGATTCACTTATGATGAGATTTTTATTCCCACTCAGGTTTGTCTCCAGTTTTTATGCAAGAAGATGGTGATTAATCTGTTACTTCCATCCATAAATAATGGATCAATTTCCTTCTATTGGATACTAGTGAACATAGTAAATCAATTTGTCCAGGGCTTAAACTTCAGGAGCTATTAATCAGACCACTGGGGATAAAAGAAATAAACTTAAATATACGTCTTCCACTACCATCTCATCACATTTACTGCACTTCACATTTTGAAGGGTGCAAGATGTAAAGTTTTTTTTTTTAAAGGAAACTGTGAGACCTGCATAAACGAACGTGTGGAATGTATGCTAATGTTGCGAAGTTAAAATTTCCCACATTTTGGGAAAGTTCCTTAACTCGATTGCACAGTTTTTTTTAATTCAATGTTGCATTCAAGACAATTGGCGTCAAAAGACGAACGGACACCATGTAGTGAAACGACAGAACAACCTAAATTAGTTATTTTTACACAGTTACATACTTTAGCTGCTCTTTAGCACGTTTACACTCTATATGTCAAACATTAATGACCATCCATCTTCTACTTACAGCCTTTGTTGGCTGTGGTTCTTGAACTTGCATTAGCTATCATTAACCTCCACGAGCTCCGCCTGTGCGCCTCATTAGCCGGAAGAAAGCTCTGCGGAGAGAAAATCTTCGTTTATTCTCCTTTTAAGGTAATACATTTTTTACCAGCCAACCAGAGAGTAATGTTTAATGCGACAAGAAGAAAATAAGTGAGTTAAACACCTGAAATAAGGCGGGCTTTTCCAGCTACCCGCTCTTTTCCTTTATTTTGAACTATTGCTTGCGCCGCCGAACGTGCTAGCATGCTAGCATACCTGACACACAACGCAGTGACGTCACCCCAGAGCAGCTTAATGGAGGACGTGTTGCTACTAACTTTACAAACCAGGAAGCGGTGGATCTCTGGTTGGACCGTGGAAGTCTGGACAACTCTGCAGACATGCTGAGGGCCCTGCTGATCTTCGATACGGTAAGACTTTGTATTTTTGCTTTACAGTGAGGTTGATGTATTGGCTTGATGCTGTGTGATACATAGCTGTGCTGGGATCTGCTGCCTGCATTATTCCTCTTTTATGATAATGGCATAAAATCGAGTTTTAATGGCCATTTGTGTTGTGGTACATTGGAAATCTTGTGCTTTGACTGCTCAGGCTAGTTTTGTAAGGGTGGTTCCAAGAAAACGCCAAACAATAAATAATAACAGACTTATGTGGACTTATTGCATATTTAAAGTATTGCACATTTCACACATTAAGAATAATAATAATAAAAAGATATTGTGCATGAGGTACTTTGTATAGTGTGTACTGTTGTGATATGATGTCCAAACGGTTTATTGCCCTGTGCTGCTAGTTGGACTGTGGCTGGGAAAGAGCTGGGGCCTGTTGTGTCTCTGGTTGGAGCCTGAGTTCCTCCACTTGAACAAAGCATGGGCTGGGTGTTGGGCCTTGAGGATGCTCTTTGCTTTTCTCCTAGCAGTGTGTGTATGGTATTTGGTATTTAGTGTGACTGATTTTGATTTACAAGATGTTGAAATATCATATGAATTGTCTGTCATGATTGCTGTGGCTGGTCTCTTGGTTGTTCAGACCTGCATTGCAGATATATTGCAGAGATCTAAACCAGTATGCTGTCACAGTAAGCTTAACATGGCTTTTGTCTCATAAGGGAGTCATCTTCACAACTTCTCTACACACTGAATGTGCTCTGTTGCTTTACTGTTTCTGATATCATAATTGCATCTAAAGTGCTGAGTTCCTGTTCTGTGGATTAAGATGCTGCTGCACTCATTTGTACTCGCTGACATTCTTAAGCTTTATTTGTGATATACTGATGGTCATCTGCTGCTTATCACTGCTGCATAATATTTCAGTGCTCCAGACAATGTAAAATAATTATCTGCCGCATATCTGACATTTCCTGCAGCAGCCCAGCTGGATTGCTTCATTTAGATTTATCAATCTCAGATAACTAAACGGAAGTCTATAATTTGCTTTTTGCCTGGTTTGCTTATCCAGGAGATGAGCCTTGTGGCTGGTGTGTAGCTCTGCTATGCTGATTTTAGTGTATTCTTGTGGGAAGTGATGGGGTTGGAGCCTAGCTGCCAAAAATCAATTCTGTACACATTTTATTTTCAGATAAATAATCCGTTATATGTGAGTTAGCTGCCTGAACTAGCCTGCTGATGCAACCTGCTTGAAATCACAAGGTTTGCTCAACTGAAGTAATTTACAGTATCATGTTTCTGTAATGATTAGCCACCAGCTGGCTGAACACCCATTACCATGAAGGGCATAGTCACTGTGTCAAGGTCTCAGTAAGGGTAACTTTAGCATTCAAAATAAAACCTATGACACCTTTTAAACTCAAAGTATCCTTTTGGACAGAACAGATTAAAGCTAAAATGTCACGATGCAATTAGAAAAGCTGATTAGTACTTCTGTTGATGAAGTGAAGGTTGATAAGTAAATTGAGAAGACACCATCTCAGGAAATGTGGATAGTAGATCAACCACACTGGCCAGAAGCAGAACCTGCAGAGTTTGAAAATGGATGGACTTGAGTCATTTAAGGGGAAGCAGGAGCGATTTCTCATGGGGTGAGTCATTACTGTGATGGAGAACAGCTGGTTTCAAACTCTCAGTCTCACTCAGTCTTACCCCAGGCTGCCCTTTGTGAAGATGCTGCTCTCCATGGTGCTGAACCACCAGCTAAGTGGCATGAAAGTCATCAGTTTCGTGCTTAGTGTCAATCAGACAAAGATCAAATAAAAGCCCAAACCCAGGACAGTTAGAGCTTTAATTTTGAAAAAGTTCAGAAGGCGCTTTTTTGTCTCAGGCCAAGAACAATGGTACATTCCCTAAAAGGTCCATTTGACCTTGACAGAGTATGGCTTGCCGACATGTTGAACCATCCTGTCAGAATATGCCGCGCTTAGCAACTGCCCCAGCTAATTTGAGCGTTTGCAATATTAAGAGCAATCTTTTATATGACCAGTAGAAATTACATTGGGTAATTAGTTAACAATTAGTGACATACAGTTACAGCAGTAATTCAATTACTGCTGTAATAATTCCACCATATGATGCAGCCACAATGTCAAATGATAAGTTTGCTGTACCATGAAGTCTGTATAGGTTACATCAATCCTACATATTTTCTTCACTTTTGCAAATCTGTTGTTCATGCACATTTAGTGCGTAGCTGTCTGCAAATGATTCTTTGTAAACAGTTTGCATCATTAGTTGCAGCCCGCTTGCATTCTACACTTTTCTGACTGTGTGAAGAGCTGGCACATTGTCCTCAGCTCATACACTCAGAGGTCAAGTTGACCAGCGCCGTTATATGAACTCTGTTTTCTTAATCCATCCAGGAATTTAAAAAGTTTTCAGCTCTCCCATCTCTTCAGTTGTGTAGAGCTTATGGTTTTGGCTGCAGGGTGCAATCAAGGACCTGCATTATTATCTCTTATCTTTGCCCCTGCACTGCTGTGGAGAAGATGTGAGGTGAAGCATCTCAAAGTAACTGATACCACGGAATGTTTACTGTGAAAGCTCAGGCAAACCCAGACCCTGGCATTTGGGCAGAATAAAAACAAAAGAAAGTAATAAAATGGAATTGATGGTTCTCTCCTGGTTAATGGAAAACGTGAAATCCACATTGGAGTTTGGAGCTGGTGAAACAATGTTGCTGGAGAGGTCAAAGTTGTAGTAATTAGATGTGATTTGTACCAGGCACTGCTGGTGTGAGTGCACTGTTTTATCAGTATTTTCTTTTATCTATGCCATGGGTGAACATTTGGATCGTGTAGAGCTGCCATGGTTTTATAGTTGTGGGAGGGGGAGGCTCAAAACATTTTCTCCCAGTACTTGGGGCTTTATGTCAGGGGAATACTAGACTTGAAAAGTAATAATAATCATCATAGCTTTAATGACAGTTATTCTTTTTTGAAGGCTTTGGTTAACTGCTATGTGTGTGGCATTGTTAACATTTAAATTGTAATCTCGATCGTAACCTTCAATGTAATAGCACTACAACCAGAGACCATGAAAATGCAGTTTTGACATTGCCTTAAACAAAGGATATATGACAACCAAAAAAAAAAAAAATCTATAGATGATCACAATGATGTACATTTTCCCCATGAAAAAGCCATTTGCTTGATTAGTAGGGGTGTAACGGTACGTGTATTGGTACCGAACTGTTCGGTACGGTACGAGTACATGCGTGTACTGAAAGTACCTAAAAATATTATCACGCTAAAGCAAAGTGGAACTATTCGCCACTCCTTGTTTCCTCCGGGTGAAGGAACACTATCGCAAAGCCCCGTAAGTTGTTGTTGAGCCATCCTAGAAACCTCGTTTAGCATGTAACACAGACCAGCC
Source organism: Remorina albescens (assembly GCA_034769265.1). Lineage (NCBI taxonomy): Eukaryota > Metazoa > Chordata > Actinopteri > Carangiformes > Echeneidae > Remorina > Remorina albescens. The sequence goes on from CM068480.1 coordinate 8,032,080, forward strand.
TCACTGAGCTTGAACCACCCAAACAATTTGACTAATTAATCTAACTAACAACCCAGTCTAATGTTAGTAAAGACGAGCCACACAGAGCCATCTGGCAACCTGTTTTAGCCTAGCGTTAGCACAGAGGAGCATGAGGCTCTTAATTTTCTGTGTTTTCTTGGGCTATTTTACACCCCCTTCCTTTCCTGCTCAGTAGATAATTAGCATTTTCTTTAGTTAAAAATTGCTAATGGAGCTGGGCACCATAGTTTTTAGCAAACATTACTCCCTCATTTCTAAGCAACTATTCTAAAATGTGCAGTAAATGGCAATTTGGTATTTCAGTGGGTTTTTATAGTAATTAAGGGAACATGCCAGCGTTTACAACAATATGGATCCTTTTATAGGTTTTTTTATACTTAAAATTTGTTTACAACAATGACAATCAATTTTTGGGAGCATTGCACCCACAGTGTTATGGAACCAGAATCATGAAATAGTCCTGCAGCTGTAGCACATAACCTGACATAAAACAGCTGGTCTTAGTTTTTTTTTTTTTTTTAATAGAGTAAACCAGATGTAACACATTAATGAGTTCTCTAGGTAGTTGGATTTAGATTTTTTTTCTTGTTTATTTATACAGAGACAGGCAGTTTATTCTTGTTTCTAAGCTAAGCTCACTGGCTGTTGGCATAAACTTCATTTATCAGATAGAAAGATTGATAGATAGATAGATGTAATAATCCAGAAGATATGAGGTATTCATTTTTTACTTTTACTTTTAAATCTTTCCCAGAATGTCACATGACTCCTTTTGAATTCCAAATTTTCTGTGAATATGCTTTATACATTTAAGACAAAAATTGGCTGTTAGAAACAGCGTACGCCACAATACCTCCACTCACTACCCGATATCAGGGATAATGGACAGTTGTCTTTTTCGTCTCATGCGTAAAATGAGGAGGATATTTTGGCCTCTTAGTTCTGTGACATGTCTAATAAATCTTGGGCTCTGTGTCTAAGGTCAAGTATTTCATCACTGTGCCAAAACAGTCTGTCCTCTGTAGGCTGTGTCCTTGTCCGCCTGTGTCACTCCACACCGGGACTGATGTGATCTGACTGACAATGGCGGTCTGTCTGGCAGGTGCTATCTTACAATCCTTCTTCATAGGGATCCTTCCTAGTCGCTAAAACACCGGATAAAACAGCACAGTGGAGAACTAATTAAATTAGTCCGAAAACAGAACATATTATTTGCTGTTGATTGTAGAAACCAGCATGAGTCACTCTTAGCTTTATTTATTTTAGCTCTTTGGCAAACACTAAACAGATAGACCAAATTTTGAATTTTTATTCATGGATACTAAAACATAAACATGTCCTCATACAGGAGAACTTAAAGTTTATGCTGGAAATATGAATAGGTCCAATCAGATAACCAGTGTTTTATTTTTTTTTAACCAAAATTTCTCTTTTGAATCTTTCAAAAAAATTATTGTGAGACACATAATCTAGTAAGTGCTTCAAAATCAATTTTTGTGAATGTCAGTAAGGATCATACATGGAAATAATTTTAACACATTTTACACATTTTAAAAGTAAGGGCATTCAAAAGGAAGTGTTCGGTTTCCATTGGTAGTTGTACATTCTTTGAATAGCTTTTATAGTTAGGCTGTCGTTAAGTATATAATAATCATGTAAGTGTTTTCATCTTTTCCCCCATTTGCATTAACAGTATTTGCTAGTAATAAATGTGCACAGATGTTTTGGCATTCGTCCTACATTTGGGTATGTACACATTCGTTATTCACCAAACTTCTGTCCTCCTGCTCTCCAACATAATATAATAAAGTAAAAAAAAAACCATGTTTTTAACAAAGTAAAATAGTGGCAGTATGAAGAATCTGAATCAAACCAACCAATGTATTTGACTTTTTAGCCATTAAAGACACTTGTAAATTCTTTATGTTCTGTTACAGATAGTTTGATACTCATCAAGAAAAATACTGTTTAAGATAACATTGTGCACTTTTCCATCAAAATATAATTACACAATACAGTCATATCTGTAACCACGTGAGGAAAGAACCATACCCCATCACATTTTCTAATTCAGAGCTACACTAGATGAAGCTGAGCAGCCTCAGTCACCAGAAATTAACGTACACTCTCAAAAACATTACAGACAGTATGTTACAAGCTAACAGCAGCAAACCGTAATAGAGTGCACATTTCATGTATCATATGTACAAAATGTTCTTTTGAGAGGCAATGTGATAAAACCACAATCCACCATAACAATCAAATAAAGCTACAAAACTGATCTATACCTAGTACAGAACATGTAGAAGGGGAAAAAATATTTTAGCCTGGTGTGTCTTTGTTCTTTATGGATACTCTAACAAATTTGTGATAGGTTTTTATGAATCTTGATCCATACAGTGCGGTTTAGTTGTCCAATGACATATTGCAGCTCAACACTTTTAGATCAACACCTAGTTTTCCTTTTTGTCAAACGTAAGCAAGTTTGTTAACAGAATGACTCAAAGCACAGGTATGCAGAGACTGATCCACTTTATCCTTAAACACTGTTCAGCACATTGGCAGTCCATTCAGTTAGCTGCGCACCGACTCCACAGATTCTCAAGTGGTGAATTTAATTCACATGGTTATCTGATCACAGAGTGTAATTCCAAAAAAAGTGTTGAATGTTTCTAAGCTTGGATCTGATTTTTGAAGTCATCAAATTGCCCCCACGAGGCATGGAAGGCAAATGAGCTGATATCTCAGCGCCAGCTTTAGCAGGTCTGTTTTCAACAGAGCAACAGTCAACATGGATTCTTTCACATATAGATATATTCAGATATAATCCACTGTTGTCTATGATCTCAGTCTTCCTACCATGCAGTTTTGTCTTGCCCTGGTAAATGTCTAAATTAAACTTCATGAGTTGAATCACTTCTTGAAATGAGAGTGTTGATCCATATGCCTCATCCTACAAAAGGTGGAAACCTTCTAGTGATAATACTGTTGGTGTCAAACTGATGGCCAGTGCAAGGAGCGTACTTGAAGGATGTAAGCAGGTGAGTTCAGCTGCTGAGCTTCTTGCTATAGCATTGGAATCACTAGCATCATCCAGCTGATGGTTCTAGAGGGACAAAAGACCATAGATTAAAAAATGAAAAAAAACAAACAAACAAAAAACCGACTTGTGAGTTCCTAATATATAATTTAGTATTTTTCTATCCACTTTCTATGCACATTTTAATTTTATCCAAAGAAAACTGATTGCCAGAATTTCTAAATGAAATTTTAAATATTGTTAAAGGTAGTCTATGTTAATGAAACAAAATGAGATAATTAATAAAAATTGTTATTTCAAGTGAATTGTTGTTATTATTATTTTTTGCCTTTTAATAACCAAAACTACACAATATTCTTATCATTATCAGCCTCACCAAACATTGTTTGTCTTTAATAGGAACCTTGAAAGGGGGTTAGAGAATGAAGTAAATCTTACCCCACACACAGCTGTATCCACGGTTTGGTTGGACACCAGTTTTTGGGCCTAGAAGGAAGAAAATAAGATGGACAACAGAGAAACATTAACTTTGATTTGACATGGTTTCTCTGTCTCTGAAAATCAGACACTGGCTAATGGCAGTGTAAAAAAGGTTTGACATATGAATAAAGTTTGACTGCTTCTCTATCTGTTATTTACTGGGTCTCAGTGTAGTGGGATGAACACCCTGTCTTTGCCTGTCCATTGAACTGTGATTAAAAAGGGCATAATCTTAAAACTATGGCAAGGGCGAGCAAACACATTACTGCATTAGCCTAAACTCCTATTGCCACAATTGTGAAATGAGCAATACAATTTATGGTAATACTTTCACTTTCCACCAATTTCCACAGTCTAGACCTGCACGAAACCCTTAGTATAATCATCGTCCTCAGGCAGTTTGTCTATGGTTCAAGTGCCTGAGTGTGTTTGTGTAAAAGTTTGTCTTTGAGATCCTCTGTGCAGGCTGAAGGTTATGACAGTTTAATGCCTTAAAACTTTTCTCAGACGTTCAGCCACACATAAGAATTCCCCCATGCATTTCCACACACAGCCATGCACACACAAACAAATACACACTCACAGATACAGAGATGAACACCAATAAATGATAAAGTGACTCTACAGTGGTTTGGGAACATAATAAACACTCCATGCATTGGTTCCTGAATAGAAAGAATTCTATGAGGCAGGACTCTGAGAAGAATGATTAATTGTTCTATAGGAGGTCTTTCCTCCTGGAGGATGTTTTCACTGGCGATAAATCATATTATCGCTATTAAAAGCCAATATGATAGATTGTCTTGCTTAAAGTAATATGATATCATCTCATTTAATAATATGGCCCTGTAGTTTTTATCTACAGCAAAGAACAGCAGAAATCTGAAGTGTGTTGGTGAGGCCAAAAAGTACCAAAAGCAGCTGCAAGATCTGAAAGCAGCATTTAAGCAAAACATGTAATTCACAATTTAAATGTCAAAATCACCACATTAAACAGATGTGCTACAACTGTATTTGATATTTAAAAACTAATAGCCATTTGCATTTATCATCACAATTAAAAAATGTTTTTTTTTTTAAGCCACAAGTAAATTTTTAAGGGTTGACGAATTTCACCTCATCTAATGAAGAAGATTGTGTGGTGAAAATCAAAAGCTCCATTACAGTGTCTAAATTGATTCAACGGTTAAAACATTTTGTCAACAATGATGTTCCAAAATAAGAAAATGAACTTTTAACTTCTACTTGTTTTTTTTAAATTTCACCTGATGTATGTTAAGGACAAATGTAAGAAGTGAAAAGTCTCTCATGTTAGGATTTACAACTTTTAACTATCATCAGCTGTATATGTATCCAAATTAATAGTCTGCTCTGAAATTAGGGTTTTCTGGTCTTGACAAGGTTGGTGTTTATATTGCAAAAGGTTGCAAAGTGGTAACAGAGACGCACACACACAGACTCATGGTCATGGTCACAGACAAACCACCCTGTGGGCCATTTTTGATGTTGCTGTGGCAACCAATTAGCTTTGACATGACATCTTTGGAAACTGTGAGTCCACACCGATGTCTCATCTTTCTGCCCAGGAGGGGGGATTCTGTGCATGCCATCATAAAACCATCTCTGATCTATCAAGGTGAAAGAGCCAGACATCTGACTCTCAGACAGAGACTTTGAATAGGTCTGTAAATTATGTTTAGGCCTTGGTTTGGTTTTAGGCACCTTTTTTCCTGAGTTTTAAGGTGTCCGATATCTCCAAATTAGGCCAGTGGAGAAGGACTTCTTGTTTTCCCTTTTGCTTTACCTTTAGAACTACCTTTTGTGAAAGTGTTTCTTGGTATAGACAACAGGCACAGAAACTGGCTGCAAACAGAGTAATAAATACTTAGCTATTATGAAAATTGAAAGCAAGAATGGTTTGTAACAGAGATGCGTTTAGTTGGTGACATTTTAACATTATCAAAATCATGCATTGATTTTCTCTCCACTTCCCCGTTCTATTTATTTATTTTCTTTATGATTTACAATTTTTATTTTGTGAAATAATCTCGTATTGTAAGCCAGAAAAGAAGATGCAGCCTGTTTCTTGACATAGAAACTCCACTTTTAAAACACTATACATTTAAATCTTCACCTGTAAGGTCCCACAGATGTGATATAAAGAATCTCCATCCGAATCCAGTTTGGTCATGTGTGTCAGTGCATCCAGAGGATTACTGGTTTGCTCTTTACCCCTCCGGGTGATGCTAAATTCAACCACAGTCGGTTGAATTGGAGGTTGGGGCTGCCAAACTCCAACATCAGTACCGTTACCAAAAGCCTGGATGGCATTACCTGCAAGTAAAGAGTATGTTGACTGGTGACATGATAGATCAACATGTGTGGTATCCAGGCTTTATTAGACAGAAAATAGTTCAATGAAATATGTCAGGAAAATAACCACAAGTGGAAAGAATACATGCATGCAGTCAAAATACATGTAATAAGCATTAACCACCTCCGATTGCCCTGTATTTTTTTTAAATAGTCTGCACTAACGAGTTAACAGGCTTCTTACATCTTTGCCTTTAAAATAGCCCAAAACATTCTGTGATGTCCAACTAAAAGCTGTGTATAATTGATACTTTAGATAATTGGGTAGGAAAATAAATGACATGTCCTTTCTCAAGAGCTTTTTTTAAAAGCAGTTTCTGCCTTCAATAAATATGAATCACAAAGCTACACGAAAATGAGCTTCTTAACTGCCTGGGACAAGGAAAATGAATAATCCCTTTTTTTTTTTTTTTTTTTTTGTATTATAAATGTATCATTTAATCTGAGATACGGTTCCATGAGCAAATAAAATGTGGGCAAAAACGCTCTTGTATTGATCAAGTCTTAATCATACTCAGACACCAGTGAATTACACTCAAATGAGTAGTGGGCGCGGGACACACAAGAAATGCTTGTGGAATTTATTATACAAAATACAAAATAAAAAATCTAAAAATGAATCTACTTCAAAAAGGTCTATTATTCACATGATACCAAAATTATACATCTTCAAAAATTGTGAATATTTAAAGTGTGTTTATTGCACCTTTGAGTGCTCATGTAGTTCCAGTGAGGAAGCTACAGGTGAAACGTCTTATTTGCCCTAGTGACAGTTAATTGAAATCATCTCTGTGTGTGGCCAAGTTTTAATTTTCATAACAGAAATTATATTTGCTGTGAAAATACAGAAGATACCCTTCCTCTTTCGAGGTATTATCTTCCTCTCTTTAATTATGATAGGGCAATTTTAGTCCAGACAGCGTGTCTGCTAAATTTGACCTTAAACGGTGAAGAACAATGCAGAGCTGGCTGGAAATTAATTTCTGCAGAAAGCCTGATTGTGGGAACTTACGTAGGCATCGATTGTTGGTGAAAAACGCTGCAAATTTATCACAGTCTGGTTTGCTGTTCCCACTGCTGCTGCAGTTGCACCACGGTGACAAGCTTAGACCAAGAGCTCGCACATAATTGGGTGTCATCACCGTACCTGCAGCACAGAAGAGAAGAAATCACAAAGTCTTCGTAGCTGTTGTTTCATTATAGTTTGCGCCCTTTTAACATGACTCTTAATTTAGTGGCTTTGCACACTGGAATTTGAATGTTGAGCTCAGGCAATCAATATGAGCTTATTCAGCATTATAGGAGCCATTGCCCTATACAAACCCTACAGATGTATGTGTTGAATTGTGGGGGAAATCATCATGAAGTTGTGTTAGAATGCATATATATTATACAAGTATATTTCTATTTCATCATTTTTACAGCCACATTAGAATAAGGGACAACACCTATTGATTCTGGTCTTTCTCTTGACAGCATCACAACAACATACTAATTAGTGGGAATTGTAAACTTCACTGACTTCTACATCCCCTTACTTATGAAGCATGGCCAGTGGTCATGTCTGTTCCACAACATGCACTTTTTATCCACAGAATTGCTCATGTCAACAAAGGTAGCTTGCCACAGCCCCAGAGAGTTTTGTGTTTTCAGGGCTGCTGCTGCTGCTTACTACGCACTGGGAGTCAACAGTGATGAAGAAACGGGGGCAGGCTGTGCTGCATTAGCCCGTGATGTTCTGCTGTTTTGTCATCCAACAAAGAGGTTTCCTTTTTGTAGGGATCATGAGGCTGAGTAGGCCCATACTTATTAGTTGTGCAAATACATGCAGATTTTTGTGCACAGAGTCAGAGATAAGTAGTTAAACCAGGGAGACCCATTAGAGGGTGTAACCTATGTGAAGTAGAATATAATGGTGGAGATTAAAATGTCTGCCTGTTGAGTTTTTACAATTGGTCAGTGTCGCCCTGCATTCAAATCTCATTACAAGAACTCAGTGGGACATCATAATGAAACCTGCTGATGGAAAAAGGCTAATCAAAATGAAATGAGCACAGTGGTGTTGTCTCTGAACTGCGATAGCATGTGCACCCCTTAGATTAGCAGCTATTGACCACGATCTCAGTTGATCCAAGTTGATCCGATGTCTTGACCTCAGACCCCTTAACGTATGACATCAGAGGTTCAGGTGGCTTCATGGTGACCACACTTTCAAAAATCTTTAGTTTGGACGAAATTCTTATATCACCTTTCCTCCCTCCTTTCTATTTGCTTTTGATTTTGGAAAAAACAAAGTCAAGCTGATGAAAGCTTCATTCACATTATAAGAAATCTTATGCCTTTGTCAACACAAAAATTTAGAAGTCAAAAGATTGACAAATTCCTAAAGCCATTTTAAGAATATATTGAGATACTAACTTACCAATAAGACCTGTGTAAGACAACAGACAATCAGCGTAGTTCTCCCTCAGACAACCAGATATGGAGCGAGGCTCTGGCTGACAGTTGCTGATAAAGTCAGCCAGCCTCGACCTAGAAATCAGAATAACATTAACAATTAGAGCTTCTAATAGCCTGATGCTGCTATTGGATATTGAGCAAATTACTTTCACATTTATAAGCAAGGCTTTAACAACTTAAAGCCACTGACTAATTAGCTTAGAAAAATCAATTCCTTTCTGGTAATTTACAAACTAATTTCCCCCCCAACCTATAAAATATAGTTTAACCCCTAACACATGCTGTATCAGTGCTGTAGCTGTTATTGTTAACAAACCCTCTTTGCTAAAAGACTTGAACTGTACTAACAATTTTCTGTCATTTACTATTAAAATAGACCATCTGAATTACTACTGATCTTCCATCCACAGTTGATTTGCATTAAATGTAAGAAAAATCTTTCTTAGGAAATGTTGGTTTCTATGGCAGTAAAAACAGAACTTATCTAAACTGCATTAAACAGTATGTGTGTGTGTGTGTGTGTGTGTGTGTGTGTGTGTGCATGTATATATATATATATATAGAGTGTCTCTGGAGGAGTCCGTTCTAGTCTTTGGGATGGGGAGGCCGGTCTCCTGTCTGGTCTAGTCTCTGGGGAGGTCCCGTCTCTAGTGTCTGGAGGCGTCCGGTCTCTGGTCTAGTTTCTACTCTCTGCAGGGGTCCGGTCTCTGGTCTGGTCTAGTCTGGTCCCCTTCCTTGCTGTAGCCCAGTCCATCACTCGTTACCAATTAACCTACCGGGAATCGAACCGCGCCCTTCTTATTGCAGGGTGACAGCGTTAACCGATACACCACCATGCTGCTCAGGTCACCACATACATTTACATCAAGTCACCAATTAACCCAGACATGTTCATGTGCCCCCACCGGGAATCGAACCGCACCCACTACGCTCAAGTCACCTCATTCATTCATTCATTCATGGGTAGGGGGCGTGCATTATTAGTGACCCCCTCGGAGCATTTTCCCGACAGATACATTCCTTTTTATTCCGGGAAAAAAACAAAACAAAACAAAAAAACTTTGATGTAAAATGTCTGTTATTCTGTGTTTTTAATGAATTCCGTTTTTAATGTCTAATTCCGTGATCCCATGATCATGGATTTTATAAGGCCCTATTTACCGAATGCCCAGGAAGACCGAGCTTCACATGAGCTTCACAATGTGCAAGGTTTGCAAAATAAGGAACCCATGTTTAACTGCACTATTATTATTTTTGATTTATAAAGAGACACTTTTTATTTTTGTTACTTGAGCAATATGTGATATTGCTTTTATGCAACAGTTGCAACAATTCCATCTAAGCATGGATAAATGTTTAAAACCTAATAAATGTGAAAAAGACACTTTAATGTCTCCATTCGTCATTCTGTCTTGCAAAGCAGACTGGAGTAGATCATGAGGATCCTTTGCACACCTATAGATTGAAGCAGAAATCATTATGAATCAAATCGTAGCCCCAAAAATTGGAATTGAATCGTGAGATAATAAAAGATTCCCACCTAATATATATATGTGTGTGTGTGTGTGTGTGTGTGTGTGTGTGTGAGAGTGTGTGTCTGTACTGTGCATTCCTACCTGCAAATGTAATTGGTTTTGCATGTGCTCTGAAGAGCCAGACAGTTAGGTTTGTCCTTATCCTCGTAGGAACAGACAGGTACAATAGTTTGTCGTCTGCGCTCTGCACATGCTGTCTGATCTCCCACTGGACAGGAACAAAACAGCATCCCATAGCTGTATTTAGTCGGCACCTGAATTTTGGAAAGAAAGGAAGAAAGAACACATGTTGTCACAGGTGGCGTGAGAGCCTGGAGGGTATAAAGCTTTATCCCCTTTCTACCAGGTAGCTAGTAATTTTTGGTGCTTCTCTTTCAAATTTCAATGCAACGTCTTCCAGTAAAAGAGTAACCATGTAAACTAATGGCTTCATATGAACCGAGGCCACAGCTCCACTGTGGCTTCCCCCCCCAAGTTAAAAGCCATGCTCAAGTAACTGAGACCTTTGGGCAGGAACTGGATAGAAACTCGGCCTAAAGTGAAACTGCACTTAAAATAGTATCTTTCCTTTTGATGTTTGACACCTGGTGCAGATGTGGTCTGAGTGCCAGAAGAAGAACAGAGAGAGAGGAAAAAAAATCTCAATATATGCAAATAGCTTTTAAAATGAACACACTTTAATTACCTTGTCAAAAAACTGTCGTAGAGCTTTGTGGCATTTGCGCTTGTTGCACACTTCCGAGGCAGATACCCTGCTCGTACAAGGGTTGATGTAAGCTGAGCGGTACTTCTTGCATGTGTCATTCAGGTTACAGGCTTTGGCAGCATTCAAACAGTTGTTCTCCTTTGTGGATGCAGGCTCCACTAAGACAGAGTAGAGAAGCATAGTTTCCACATATAAAAATTACCACCGGCTATCCGTAGTCTCTTTTATTTTTTAGACTTTGCATATTTGCACATCTATTTATGAATTTTACTTTTTTTTTTTTTTTGCTGTACAGTGTTTCTTACTTACTTAATGTATTTTCCGTGTTGGGTTGATCTTAATTGTTCAGTTTTTGTCCATGATAGTAGTCCTATGTGTACTCTATTTACTTGTGGAAACATTTGCATTGATTTGTTTGATTTTTCATTGTCCCCTGGATGTCTCTATCTTTTTCTCATGTCTTGACGCCTGCTGTGGAGCATATTTCCTTTGGGATAATAAAGTTGAAGTTAACCACTGTCTTGTGCAGGTTATATCGTTGTTTCAGCATTATTAATGCAATATATTTGACCCCAGGTATATTTTCTTTGCATGAGATGCTACACCAGTTATCCTAGTTTTCATCATGTAATATGTCCTTATATTACATTTGCTGCCTTTTGTGGGGTATTTAAAACACTTAAATTCCATCAGACCTGAGAAATTGGACATCTTCACTTTTTATCCACTGTGCAAAGAACGCTTTGAAATTGCATTAGTTATCTTGTAAATATGTGATATTACATCACCAAAGAAGATAAAATGAAAGCTTTTTTCCTATTGTTGTGAAACAAGCTTTACCCCAGAGGTATAGCTGGAAAAAACTTGCCCCATAGATATCTTGTTATGTATTCAAAACCAACATATTACAACAGTAGACTACAATCCCACCATTTACTGTGCTTGAAAAGCTTTGAGCCTTGCTGAATTCTGTCACGTTTGTTTTTTGCATCTTACAGGCGCTTCATCATAAATTATTGCTGCAATTTGTTGCTCCATCTGTTTCAATTACTTTTTTACACATTTGAACTCTAAATTCTCTTGCTTGACGGTGTACTCTGGGTTTCTTATCAGATTCCTCTCTCAGAGCTAATTAGGTCTGGCCTTTCTGATCAAACCACTGTTTGTGTAACAGGTTATGGTTAGAGCACCCGGCACTGCAAAGGGACATGTCATCTTTTTGCCATAGACAAAAGTCTAAACCCCTTAATATTCAGTGTGTTACCAAAAACTACATAGCCATATTGTCTGTGCTCCTGCTGTTTTTCTCATTACATCTTACACATGTAGCTGAAGGATGATTTGGTTTTCCTCAGCCATACTGAAAGTCCAGAAAATGCACAAATACCAGTTTAGAGGCAGTGCATTTTCCTTGGCTAGAGTCACGTGAACCAAGCCACGCATCTGTACTTGATTCCCAGTATGCCTTTTTTTTTTCCATCACAGCAAAATCTTTCATTATGTGGCCAACATAATGACTCTTACATCTCATTTTTCTCATTTGTTGTAGTTAGTGTTCCTGCTCCACTGACTCTTGCACAGAAACACAAACTGAATACTCTGCCTTGGCATGGAAGAATGAATTCTGTAATTCTGCCTTTTGAAGTGGAATTGAAGTTCATTGCGCCCTTTTATGCACCACAGAATGAGCCATGATTAAATCTGAATACATTCTTGAACCTTGGGTTAATCACACATTACAAAACCCATTACTTACATCTGACAAGTGCCTAGAGATGTGGGCTGTGATCCTGTAGTAGCTATTTGTACCACTTTGACCGTAGGTGTGACAATTTTATCTCAAAATACTTAGTTGTGCTGAAACCACAGCAATAACACCATTCGTACTCTGAAAAGTTGAGGAAACATGGCTGTTAATGTGGGTGGACGTAACTCATGCAAGTGTGAGTTAAGAGGTTAAAGCTGTAGGTCACCCTGTGACTCCAGAAAGATGTAACACCCTATGGCATGGAAAAACCTTTTCCAGCAATTTAATTAGCTAATTCTGGGGTCATATTTTCTAGTATTGAGGAATAATTTCAGCACAAGATATTTTCCCTGCGTCCAAGACCACATTCTGTAGGGTACATGACGAGTAGCAGGTCATAAAACAGCAGCAAATGTGATTCTGTTGCTCAAAAAATTTTGACGGTTTGTGGCGATGACAGTTGTCTGGGCTTCGTTCTTTGTTTCAAAATGATGATAGCAACATTATGCAACACACGCAAATGAAATAGCACATGCAGCAATCTGCACGTGTTTCTGTAATCCTCTTAATGCCTCTGTTTCTCTGTAAAACACAGTGAAATGTCTTATTTCATTTGACATACAGATGTCATAGAAATGTGATTTATGGGGGAAAAAAACCCTCTTAACATGTATATGACATCGTTTTCTATGGAAAGGAATTCTTAAGGAAAACAAATCTCATTTTGCTTTAAGTTGCCCCCCCTGAGCAAGGCCAACATTGTTTTTAATACATGTCCATTGTAGAAAACATTAGAGTCTGACACTTTGACCTCTAACAGGTTGATACAAAAGGCTTTTGGAAGGACTGCCAGCCTGTTGTGGTTGAATAAGAACAAGGCCAGTAATGATGTCCCCCAGCAGCTGCTTCACTCACAGAGAGAAGGTGAGAACATGAGAAGCAAAAGTCTCTAGCTATTATAATGGCATAATTTAGGGAATGTACATACACACAACATTGGATGAACAAGAGCACTTTATATATGAACCTTCTCCAGGTTCATATATAAAATAAACACCGCGTCATGATCACTGACTAAATTAATCTTTGGCTTTTTAAAGAAAAAGTGCAAACATCTATAGCAGCTTCACTTTACGTTTATTTTTTTGTCCATGCAATAGTAACTGACCATGAAACCAGGAAATGTGCACATATGAGAAGCTATTTGGTTTGTTATATCTACATGTTGAATAATTCAGTGTCATAATGGTGACCGTTTAAATTTTTTTTTTTTGTTTGTTGTTGCCACAATTGATAAATTCATCAACTTATTGTTCAGATCATGCATCAGTTTAAGCAGTCTTTGTGTTTATGGATTCAGGTTTAGTCAATTGAATAATCATTGTGCAGATGAGACATGAAATAAATAATAAAATTACCTGGACTGTAATCAGTAAAATACCGGGGGCTGAGGTCAGTAGAGAGGGTGAGCTGGTTCAAAAACCATCTTTCTCCAAGATTTATTTTCAGTGAAGCAGGTCTACAAATTGCTCAAAGAACTCTGAAAATCTTCCCCTGTCCAAAAATTGAAGTTTTTCCAAATACAAAGAAGAGTGACCCTGTTAATCTCAAGAATCATCTGTGTTAACAGGTCTTGTATCAGATCCATGCCAAAGTTCAACCAAAAGTATTTGTATGATGCATTTTTTTATCACATTATTTGATACTTAATTCAACTTCAAAACCACAAAGTAATTATACAAGTCTCTTCCTGCTGTTTATATTATATTCCTAAATGAAAGTGCTTGCAGTGTATTACTGCTTAATTCAGTCCTTCATTTATTCCTCCATTTAGTGCCCTCTTTGTTATCTCATATAATGGAAAGAAAACTGCAGTGGTAAGAACCTTCTCCTTCATGGCACCCTGCCGTCTCTCAGGCTTCCTGCCAGCATTACTTAAGCTACGCCAGTGTCCTGGTATTTATGACCAGACTCAAGACCGATTTAGGAAACACATCTATGTAATTATCAAAAATCTCACTTGGACCCTGCTGTGGAAGCTTTTCCTTTCCTCCATTTTAATCCTCTAGTCAGTAATTCATCCTGCATTGATTTTAAAAGTTGAAGTTCAGCATTGCTGATGCCTGCCATGTTCAGGATGATTCTGATATAAGATCACAAGAATGCTGATGTAGGACTGTAAGAGTCTGTGGACCATAAAACCTCAATTCATGTTTCTGCTGAGAAAGAAAGTCCCTACAGATGCAGCAATGATGACAGAGATTACATTATTTAGAGATTATGGCCTGAAGGAGTTACTCAAAATGTTCATTTTTGAACAATTTGTCCTCACAATAACAAGCAAACACCATTCTTTTTGAAGCCAATCTACCCTTTCAAACTTTCATATTCTCGTGGACCCATCTTACTATGTGTTAATATCTCCTCCTGACTCACAGCTTGTGAAGATGAGGTAAATTAATAGGATTGGACATATGGCACTAGTGTGAGAACAGGGAAAGGGGGTGCAAATCTCTTTGGTTGCACCTGCCGTTGGAGCGCAGTAGTCAGAGATGCGGTTGCCCCGGGGCATTTTTGCTTTCTGTTTTTCAGACGAAAGGAGATTCCATTTGGCCAATCAATCAGAAATATGGCTGTATCACAACATAAAAATTTGCCGTCTTCCCATCAGCAGTTGTCAATTATTACTGTTGTGGAATTTCTTACTTTTCCTTCTCACCTCCTACTTTCAAGCATTACAGTAGTAGTTAAAACCATGAACATGTATCTGTATCACGCAGGTATATGGAAAGCCTGTGGCACTCGCATATTTTTGAATTTTGAGAATGTGTATGTCACTGCCACTGTTTAGGATGTTGTGCAGCCGATTTGTATACAGATGAGTTTCTCGATTTAGCAGTAATGCACACGAGTCACGTCACAGTGTGAGTGGTTACGAATGTTGTGTACATACATTTGTCTGGCATATGGGTGCAGGTTGTGGTTAGCTTGCATCAAATAATTCCATGCCTGACCAAAAACATTATCTAGCGTCACCTGAAGCCCACAGTGTTTCATTTGCTTATCTCAAAGCCACGATTATCCGTTGCCCGCATCACTCATGATTGCATATCCACTTGGCTCCCTGCACACAACTTGTCATGGCTAAGCCATCAGGTACACTCATCTTGGTGAAGAATTTCGTCTCCCCAAGCTGCTTTACTGAGCCTTCATCTTCCAGCAACATTAATGTGTCAGTGCCAGGAAATGCTGGGAGTAGTCAGTATGTGAATGAGTGTGTTTGAGTTTTGGCCTTGTTTTACTACACATGTGGGGCCGGATAATCTGTAGGTACTAAAACGATGGACCCCATAAATTTAAATTATAAGACAAGTGTGTGTGTATCTGTGAATGACTGATGACGTGTCTGATAATATTTACTTAATAGTGGTCTTTGCATGATCCATACTATTATTCATGATTTAGCTGATTCAAAGTGTCAGATGTCAGTAGAGAAGCAATTTAAGACTGTTCCAGGTATGTTTAGCTTCTGCATTACAAGTGATATACCTTAAATCAATGTCTTCATATGCTGATGTTATGTCTAGGGTGTAACCTGCCCATAAAAAGCACACAGTAATAGTGTAAATGTGATGTGGCATGCTAGAGGCGGTTTTAGATTAGAATATTGGACAATTGGTGGTATTATTGTGTTCACACCCTGTACTTTCTCATTCTGTATGCACATCTGCACCAGTTTTCTGCAGTGTTCAGGAAACTCAAGTTATATAAAACAAACTTCTTATGGGGATGGCCAAACTCAGAAATATAGTATGCTTGCTAATAAATATGATGAAGTTTTCTCAGCTTCACTTCATGCTCCTGAATGCTTAGGTTTTGAGATTTGATTATTCAGTATATAAGTGAATTTCAAACGTATAATCCACAACTTGCATTTGCTTTTGGGTTTTGAGCTCCCTCTGGTTAGCTCAGTTGGAATAAATTGTATTATTATGCGGCTACAGAGTGGCAGAACGAAAACAAAGGAGAAGCATGTGAAAGGAAATGCCTTAAGATGATTTGCTGATATGGGGAAAAGCAGTTTTGTGGAAAAAGGATCAGCAGATTTAAAGTGTTTCGTGTACTGATGGCCGTTCAGATGTAGCAGTTTGCTCATACACGCGCAGTTCACAGGCAGCCGGGCCGATGGCAGATGACAAAGGCTGCCGAGGATTAATGTGTTGCTTCAGGCAGTGAGACCCACTGAACTATTCTTGAGATCTTTGCAATGGAAAATAGTCATGTTAAGCCTCATCTCTTGCTCACTGACTCAATTCTCTGTAAGACTACTGATGAGCTATGAGGAAAGATGGGGAGGAGACAGGGAAAGATACTGGTCTCAGTAGTGGGACGAGTACTAGAGACATTTCCTCTGTGTGTGAGACTTTTTGTACGTAAATTGATTAATTGGTTTTTGAAAACTTCTGATGTTTGTCATGCTGAAACTGAAAACATTTACCTGGTTAACACCTCTAATTTCTAGTGGTTACAGCATGGATACATAGATTTTTAATTTCCCTTCGGGGATTAATAAAGTATCTATCTATCTATCTATCTAGATGATGTCCAAGAGATGTCTCTACATAGAGGTATTGCTGATTTCCACTCAAATATTTAAATAAGGATTAAATGCAAATATAAAAACTTGATATAGACTGTTTTTCCTTTGCAAATGTAAGCATTGAGAACATACTGATGGACAGAAGGAAATGACTAAATGCATTCCCCTTCTCATTCTTATATGTAATGTATGCAGCTCCAGTAATCCTCTTGGAATCTCCTCTCAAACAAGTTTCAGACTTGCTGTGGATAAGGACATCAGTACATCTCTAAAAAACAATCTTGCGTGTTAAAACTTCAGAATGAGATTTTACAAGCAGATATACTGAGAAACAATCCCTGCTATAGCAATGAAGAGGGTCTATTTTTCTTTTGGAAAAGGCAATTCCCACTACTCTCCCTGTCTCTGCAACAGCATTATGTTACAACTCTAAACCTATTCATTGATTTTTATAAATGATGCAGGATTTAATTTCAGCTGTTCCCGGTGACTATATTTTTGCAGTTATTGGCTCCCCTTTTAGTTTGAATCGATCGTGTTATAAGTTGCTGGAACCATAAATGAGGAAAAGTCTCCCAGTGAAGGTAGTCCTCAAAACACATACTAATGGTCCAGCATGATGATTGGGGTATTGAATCAGTCATGTTAGTGGCATGACCCCATGTCACTGTAATGTAATCGCTGTGGTGATTGATCCGTTGACTTTGCATTTTTCATTTTCCTTTTTTAATTTGAAAAATTACGACGCTCAATTAAGATTGTATACAAGGTAAACATCATATGCACTAAATAACAGCCTGTTAGGAACATGTTTGCTTGCCTCTCTTAGCATTGGCTCAAAAACATGTCTGTACCTGAAAATAGTCTCTCAGAGCTGCTAGCACGGCTGCAGACTCTTTGTCTTCCTGATTTCTTGTTGCTTTTCAGTCTACAGGAATATCTAAAGGAAGCCATGTTGTTTTTTTTTTTTAATAAATTACAATTTTATGAAACCCATTTAGGATATGAATGTATTGAATACATAAGTATTTCTTGTGTGTAACATTGGTGTGTGGACATCTGATAGTTGACCCATGGGATACACTATATCATTATATACTGGCTCATGTGAGCGTTATTTTACACTGTGGTTTGCCCAAGGCCTTTCTTACTTGCACACAGGAATGAGGTCACTTATGGCAAATGGATTCCTGATATCTAACCCATTAAGTGATTTTTTTTTTTTTTTTTTTTTTTTTTCCTCTCCCCCTTCTCTCTCTCTTAGGCCTGTTTGGCTTCATACT
Source organism: Remorina albescens (assembly GCA_034769265.1). Taxonomy (NCBI): domain Eukaryota; kingdom Metazoa; phylum Chordata; class Actinopteri; order Carangiformes; family Echeneidae; genus Remorina; species Remorina albescens. The sequence continues at coordinate 8,050,325 of CM068480.1, forward strand.
GATATACTTTAAACTGACTACTCAGGTCTGCCCCCATCTCTTCACTCCATTTGTCTTTCTTTTGTAATCTAGGTAATCATTTTCTTTTTTATAATAATAGAACGTGATATTGATGAAATGCAGTTAGATCTGTCAGGTCTCTGACTTTGACAGAAGAGCGTTCTTTGAGATTTTTTGGGGTCTGATCAACCATTTAGGCTACATCAAGCAAAGGATGATATTGTTTAAAAAAAAATAACCCTAAAAATTCAAGTTGTATTTTCTACCTTGCCTTTTAATATTCCCTGTTTTCTTCCACTAGTAATCACATTTTCTTAAAACCTCATGAATCCTTTTTCAGTTTTAACTTTCTCGACAAACATGACTCTTAAGATCCATTATTCCCGAATGAAGTGCCAGTCTGTAGCAGAATTCACATAGTACGCAGACCAATTTTACGGAAACATCTTCCTGGGTCATCAATTTGTGGCCCAGCATCTAGCTTGAGACAAGACAAATCAGGTGGCCAGCATCCAACTCCACTTCTGTGTGAAGGCAGTTTGATCAAGATATGGACCAGCTCCTTGTTTGATGGCAAAGAAAAAGAAATATAGTATCCCTTCTGATCAACCTCGATGCTGAGAAATTTGGAAAACTAGAAAGAAAAGCAGCCAAAAGACCGAAAATCTAAAATCTGAGATCAGGCAGGCGCTCTGCCCTAACTCAACTGAGAACTTGCCAATCCCTTCCCACGCTCACAAGAAGTTTGGGGCAAAAAGCAAAATGGCAAGCTGTGGTGCTCTGAAGACGAAATGAACACTTGCCTCAGGAGGATGTGCTGTGACGGAAGCCAGAACCAACATCTGCCACAGTACAAAGGCTGGTTAGCCTCATCTGAGCCAAACAAGCAGTCTGACAAATCAGAGCTGAAGCTGAAAGAGGTGGAGGATGTGGTACATAAAGTCTTTTTGGGTAACTGGAGAAGGATTGCAGAGAAGTGGGGGTGTGGGTTATAAAGACTCAAACAAGTTCATATAAACTCCCTGCAGAGTGCTGAAAAAAATATCTTCCTCAGCATAATCTTAAACTGACTCAGCTCGTACCTGAGTTGATGATTTGAGGTTATGAGATGCCAGGGAAAACAACTGCATTTTGATAATGCTGTAACTTGACCTGGTGAACACCTAACCAAGTTTTGCCCACAGATTTTGCTAAACCATCAAGTAAAAAGCAGAGCTAATTTCCGGATATTAGAACAACTTTATCATACATCCGTAGAGCATAAAATCAAAGAGGGGATAACTGACCCTGTTTTCGCTGGCATCAGACTAATGGACAAATGTGATGAGCTTCTACCTGGCCAAGTAAAGATTAATGTCACTCAAGAGAAGAAAAGTGGTAAACTAGTTTTGCTTCTACACTGTGGAAACCTTTATTCCCACTATCTCTCAGAGAAATCCAGTTCAAGCATTGCCTAAAGGTCAGCTCAGGCTGCATGTCTAGACGAATGGTTGAAGTAAGTGGACAGATCAGGCCTGTTCAAAGTTAAAAGGCTGGATATGACAGCATTAAAACCTCCCAAGGATCTTTGGCCTCTTGTATGACAACAGTAAAGGTTTTAGAGTGGAGGGCAATCTCCCACCTTTTGCAAATAACCTGGGCTGTCAAAATCCTTAACCGGTGTCACACGATGTGGAAATAGCAACAAACCCACCAGCTTACTTTCCAAAACTTAGAAGATTAAAATGTTATGAGGAGCAGATAAGGAAGAATCAAAGGATGCAGAGGTGGCCAAAACGGATATCGATAAGAATGGGGGAAATAAATGGTGGACATCAGAGGTATCCAGAAGCCTGAAGCATGACTCTCTCAGTAGACTGGCCAATGTGGCCAATCATGGGAGAGTTGGACTGGGATTTCTCCCTGCCCCTCACATGAACACAAGTCAGGAAGATTGGCATCCACTACAGCAAGGAAGGGCAGGAATTATTCATGTAAGACCCAGGCAGTTGATCCCTTCATAGCTGTGGAAGGAAAACCTGGAGTGAGACATGTCTTTCAGTAGCAGTTGGATGTTGAGGATTTGCTGGCTGATCCTAAACCCTTAGTACTCTGGGCATTGATGGGGAAAAAGAGAAAAGAATAGCTATGTTTAGTTTTTTTTGTTGTTCACCAGTGCTGCAGGAAAAAAAAAATCTACATGGCTAGGTACAAAGCAACTAATTGTTGCCAGTATAACAGGGATTATCATTTCCTGGGTCACGTAGGCAGGTGGGGGCTCTTGAAAGACCTGAAATGATGCCAAATGAGCCCGGGAACATCGACAATGTTTACAACAGCTTCAGAAGATGTTTTCACACTTTCTAGACCTCCCTCTGAAGTATAAGTGCAGGAAAAAAACAAACCAATATTCGACAAATTTTTCTTTACTCTCTGAGATGCACTTCTTTATGACGTCATCGCATATGGAGCACAGCCATTGTGATTTGCTAAGTGGATTCAATCACAGCAAGTGCTAGAGAGAGAGAGAGAGAGAGAGAGAGAGAGAGATTGGGGGGGGGGGGGCTAAGAAGAGTATGCGAAGAGAATGATTGTTTTTTTTTCCTTCACTGAAACGGTAGCTGGCCAATGCAGCAGACCACCTTGTCCAGCCAGAAAGCTCAGCATTGAAGAGTGCCAGTGAGTGCCGCTCATGTCTCACACACACACACACACACACACATACATACAAACACACACACACAGCCCTTGTTTTATCAGCCATTGAACGCAGACAGATGGTTAATTGCTTGTGTGTGTGTGTGTGTGTGTGTGATCTCAGCAAATCTGAATAAAGGCCTGCCTAGGTGCTTGGTCCCAAGTTCACCTGTACTGCATTGATATTCGAGGACATTTGTGTCACGACAAACCATTTGTGGTGTTCAGTCTTTTTTTATTTTGGACATTCAGCTCTACTGGGTTTCACACTACACAGCCTCTACACTAAAAGGATGATTAATTCAAAAGTAGCACATAAATACTACTTCCAGCATTAGTACTGTGATGACATGCAGACCTTTCATCTTTGAGAGGTGAAATATACTAAAACACTCTGCTTTGTGTATGGTGGGTCACCGTAGCAAATAAAAGCTTTTGTGATGGATAATGGGCGTTGAAAGCTGCAGCCTAAAACCAGACAGCTATAGCAAAGATTGGTTGTTAAATAGTGTTGGTGGTGGGGTGACTTCAACTGATTCAAAGCATAACTGAACGCCAATTGCAGTACATAAGTGATGTAACTTTGCACAATATCCAAACAAAAACCTGAGGAATGCCAGCAATGTAAAAGCAGCTTCTTACCAGCTATGATGGGGGCCAGGCGGAAAATATCTGAGAGCCGACTATTGACTGGTTCATATGGAGAATATTCCAGCAAATCATTTCCTGCATGGGCAAAACAATAATGGTTAATGCTGTGCAACATGTACGCGGGTGGCAGAATGTTATGTTATTGTTTGTAACATTATAAAACATTATACTGAAGGGTAACTGAGTAATCCCTTTGAATCACACATGCTGATAATATACAAGCACTTACTTTCTGTACCTGTATGTCAAATAATATCATGTATAGAGCATGTGAAAGAGGTTGACCACAGGTTCACTGTGTAACAAATGCAATTATCTTTAGTTGTTTACACATCTGAAAACAGGCTGTAACATGGTGTGTGTTGCTGTAATGAATCTGCTACACTGTGGTGACTGTATATGCGCTTTTTCTTTTTTATAAGCACACCTGCATATTGCAATGGGACTAAGATTTACAGGAAGGCATGGATGTGTTCAGGATTAAAAATAGTGTAAAATAATGAATGTTGTTAAAATTTTAGGACCTTTCCTCGAGTTTTTCCCTTTTAAGCTACTTCACTGTTCAAAACATATAAATTTGTACTTTTAACTCCACTGCATTAGCTGATGGACTTTCACTTGAACTTGCATAATAATGGACAACTACTTAGTCAAATAGCTCCACCTTGGCCAACTCCAGCACAGAAATGCTGCTTGATAAACATGAATGGATCAGTGATAATACTCATAAAACTGTACATAACAATGACAGAGGCCATTTGCTTGCAGTTGAAATTTGGATTTTTGAACAAAGGAAGAGAATCTATATACTTCTTCTACATATATTTTTACATTGAACTTATTAATCACAAATGATGAATCCTAGTTTGCTCTGGGTCGTTTCATACCCTGTAAGCTCTGAAATATGCTCCAAAAGATCCGGAGACAGTTCTTCTCCTTCTTCATGCCTCGCCTGCACCGACAGTTGTACAAAGGGCTCTGCTTCATGGCATCTATAGCGCTGCGGCACTCGCCCTGCGCCTCCGTACCGGTGACCGCACTGAAGTTGCTCTCCCTGCCGGCCACACACTGCCTCATGGTCCGGTACTTGGTGCTGCAGGAGTACTCCTTCAGACACTGCTCACTGGCCTTCACACAGTCCAGGCGGCCGGACCGGAAAGCTGCGCTGCTCTCCCCCTTCAAGGTGAACACTGAGCCTGGGAGCCAGAACAAGTGAAGTCAGGAAAGGTTCCCATTCACAGTGTTCATTGGTAGACGTTTCTGATCATGATTTTAATTCCCTTTTCATGTTTTTGGCAAATGCATACAGATGCATTAGAAAAACTTTCGGAACCCCTGTTGTTCAAATTAGTCTCTTTTCCATTTGCGCCATTTCCTTTTATTAAACTAAACTCTACTGAAACAGGAGCAGTTTAAACGGATATATTTACAGCTTAAACATTACAGAAATTCAACAGATGGATCATCACTTACCCAGGAAGGACAACATAATGACAAAAGTTGTTAAAATCATTGCGCTCGGATGTTTTTTCCTATGTGCTTCTGATGAGGATTAAAATAAAACGTGAAGAGAACTTGTCACAAAGATCCACTTTTCTTCAGGTTGCACATAATGCAGGTTCAAGTGATGATGCATCCTGTAGATCCATCAGGGAGAATCCAACTCAGTCCGGCAGACTAAAACCACATCCAGCCGGATCCGCCGGAGCTTTGACCGATTTAAAAACCACAAGTGGGGCACGAAGAAGCGCACCGATGGAGCATTTCCTGTCCACTCTCCTCCTGTGTTCGTCCTCTACTCTCTCTCTCTCTCTCTCTCTCTCTCTCTCACACACACACACACACACACACACACACACACACACGCAGACAGAGAAGCAGTGCTGGGGTGTACGATCCGACGCAGGTGCAGTCAGCTGGTTTTAGGACGAAACTTTACGATCGCAAAGAGTCCGATCATCAAATTCTGTTCAACTTAAATAATAATAATAATAAAAAAGAGAAATGTATTGCACTTCTACTATCCATATCTGAAATTTTAAATTTTATACATCCATCCCCCAAAAAACCAACAAAAAAAAACCAAAAACAACCAGCAAAAGCAAAAAAGACAACAGCAAAGTGCACTCCGTTTAAAGCAGCTGGGAGGAGAAACAACTGTGGTTTGATCCAGACTCTTCTTCGTTCTGAGAGAAATAAACAAACCAAAAAAAAAAAAAACGGCTCGGGATGCAGAGTGGTGGCGTGACGTCATGCGGTTATGCGCACAATGACCTTTTATAAAAGCATGAACAGCTTCAGATCCTCAAGCTGTTCAGACAGCGGGAAGAAACTGTAAGAATATTTCAGTTCCTTTCCTTAACTATAAGGATAATCAACATTTATAATAGCTCATTATGTATTTATTGAAACTGCAGGCCTGCAGAAAAGGAGCACTGACCTCATTTAAAGTATCTCCTATATGGAACAGCTTCATTGCAGCATTTTTTTTTTAAGTTTCCCAATATGTAACCTGAAGGCTGTTGAAGTCTTTAGTTGTCCTCAGTTCTCCAGAATGAAGCTGTTATGGCCAAACAGTAATCCTTAACCCTCCATTTTAAAGGAGAGGACCAGCTGCACCTTTTGTAGGATGTTTAAAAGTTTTTATGGTATTTCAATCCCTGAAATTGAATGGTGCAAATGGTAAGCAGAGGGTGGAGGGAATTGTATAGCTTGTTTATCTGAAATTGCAGTTACCATATAAACTGTGATAACTGTCAACAGCTTTCTCCATCAAAGTTTGTGCTTCTGTGCTGGAAAAAAAGGACACAGCAGCATTAATGGATTTCTTGGGTGCAGAGTTTCAGGTTCTTGATTGGCAGTTCACCGATTGCGCAGTGTGGATTATATATATCATGTCTGATTGTTACATCCAAATGTTATGTACAAGATAATCTAAATGAGCACTTTGGCCACTTTGTGTTCCTCATGTCCTGTTTAAATCTACAGGAAAAGATTTGAAGGAAACAATGACGACTCATTACTGTAATAGAAATCCCATCCCTTGTCCTTCTTCACTTGAAAGATCTATGGGACCACATGTAGCCCGATACAGATGCAACTCACGCTTTTGTACACAGACATACACTGCCCATCATGCATCTTTGCATGATGGGCTGCACTTCTGCAGCCATTTCACACTGTATTTTATAGTGAGGGAGCCCTGAAAAAACTAATGCTAACATAAAGCAAACAAACAAGAAACCATCAAGAAGGCATGATTTACAACATGTGAGGTTACCTCCAACAATATCCCCCTGGGAAAACTATGCTCTGAAAAAGTAGTCTGTATGATGTCAAGCCAGCTGTCAAATTCACAGAAACAGGCATTCACTGCAAAAGTTCATTTATTCTTCAGACATTTTGTTTGCTTCAGGCCACTCAGAACCCCAAGCAGTCACCCAGCATGCCTTATGCATATGTAAAACAAAACAAAACAAAACAAAACAAAACAAAAAAACCCAAAACCCCTCAAATATCAACAATAGTGCATTTCTTGCGCAGGGTCATTTATTTATACTTTACAGAAAAGAATAACAGCAGCAGTTTTGAACAATTGTAACTTTCTTTGGACGAGAAACGGAAACAATCAAACAATAACTCAGGGTAACCTTGTGAGTTTGGGCAGCTGAGCATTTATTATGAGCTTTCTAATAATTAATGAACCTGTAAATTGTAAATTTTCTAATCCTGAAAATGAATAGCCTGAATATAGGGTTTGCCAGCAAGTTGAATCGATCAGAGCAAGAGTGATTCCTCTATTTAAGTGCTCGGAGGACTGTATTAGTATCGTAATAAAAACTCATTGGACAAGATGTAACTCATGTCACATTTACCATCTTAAGACTGACATAAACACATTGATTTGTCTATTTACTGTGTTTAAAAAAAAAACTAATGCAAAGATGAGAAGGCTGTGCAGCTTCAGATTTCATCTTTCCACAAATTATGCTGTACATTGACCAGCCCACATGCTGTTCCACTAGAATGTTTTGTTGTGCAGTTGTGTTGTTAACCTCCTGGCAATTTGCCCACCCTAATGAAGATTGCGGAAGTTATTGGATGACGCTTGTAAATGCACTGGGCTGTTAGACCAATAAGTCAATATATCTCTGTTGAGGCTAGACTGTGCAAGTGCTTGAGCTCAAAGACAGTGTTAATTATTATATATTATTTGCTGCATTCAGTGTTGTGCTTGTTTAACTGGCTATCACAGGTCAATGAAATCTTTGTTCACATATAGAGCGTCACAGTATGCATGACTGATTAGGTAAAGCAAATATAATTACATTATACAAATAATGGGTCTCTTCATTAAATGTTGACTTGCAGTATCACCACTTCATGCTTCTACCAGTTAGTTAAAGCCTGTGTATTTCATGAAAGATTTAAATGGCTGTAGCATGAAATAGTGTTAATCTCAGGACGTGATAGATTGATGTTGGTGAAAGCCCCAGTGGAGGATGAGGAAGCCATCAGTTGCTCAGTTTCCAGTGACAGCAGGTAACGTTGTATTTCCTGCATATGATATATCTTGCTTAAACAAATGGAAAATCTATACAGAATCAGTAACAGGAAGAGGCTTGAGGTGCCAGGCACTGCGCTAATCCACATCAGGGCTCTTTATTACTTTGCAAAAGCTCTTTCTCACCGTTATCCATCTCCAACCCTTTGTGGTGTTCATTCATTTGATGTGTCCCCCAAGAACACTGAAGACTTAACTGCACAAGAATACTTGCAAGATGAGATTTAATAGTGAGTAATCAATATCATTGTTCTATGTGTATTGCAAAATCTACACTAACCAATTACTGGGTCCCTAGGCCAGTCTCTGCACCTCTGACAGCAAGCTATAACTCACTTCACATTAAAAGGATTTATTTCTTGTTAAAGCCTGAGTCATTTTGCTGATCATCTAAATTATTGAATTATGCAGTTGATAAAAATGAAACCTTTGAGTGTCTCTCAACTGAGCATAATTGCAAAAAAAGGAAAAAGAAAATAATAGACCTGTAAACACAGCTTTTATAGCATTTGGCAGCTTTATATAATGAAAATGCATTTTTATAATATCAATTATCACCTCATGTAGGCTTGAGTTAGTTGGTAAAAGCTTGTTGCCTTCCTCAGAGAACAGCAGTTGCTGTTTCATCTTGGTTAAAACAGATTCCAGTGAAGTACCAAAACCTCAGTGTAAACTTCTCAAACTACTTGTGCAGCATACCGCACTTCTCCACTGTCCATCTGTGTACTCACTATGTTCCAAACATCAACTTTTGTGCCAGATATTGCTAAATACACAGCTTCCATTCATGCCAAAATCGTGAATGGCATGGATGTGCAGCAGAAACATGGAAATGGAAGCGTGTAAGCTGTCTATTTGGCTATATTTTGACTCAATATGGCCCATACAGTCATATTTTTGCCAAATCTCCACTGCAGTGTGTTGCAAACATACTGAGCATATGGAAGGACAATATGTGACAATGGAGAGGCCTTTTAGGCTACACAAGAAGTTTGAGAGCTTTGAATGTGCATTTGCCCACTGTGAAACCTGGCCATCATTCAATCTATTCTGTCCAGCATGAATTTAAAGGGACTGCAGTCACTACTGTCTCCTTAATCCAATGCTTCTTTGTGACTAAAATGACTTTATGGGACCTTGTATTTCAATGTATGTTTCGTATCATACCATATCACAATATGGCAGAAAAATTATTCACCTTCATGCCTTTATAATGTTCAACCGAAGAGTGACAGTTCTTTCCCAGATTATGTCATCTGAATGGTTTTTAGGTACCTGGACAACATTAACTAATCGATTATTTCACAGTTTAAAATGCTAAGATTAGAGAAAATGAGGTTTTTATGATAGATTTTTTTTTTTTTACCCTGTTATTTCCTATTGGTAATATTGCAGCCTTTCATATTGATCCTCCAAGATCAATTGGCCAAAGCTTTCACTTTATTTTTAGTCTCATCTTAACCTTTTTTTAAATTCATATCCATAATATGTGTATTTCATCATCTGAAAAATTTGAAGATTTTATTTGGAGTTCAGTTTTTATTAAATGAAGCACTATTTGTCAAGCAGGCATTCTATTATAAACAGCTCTTATCACATCGGAGGGAAAGCGGCAAAGTGTATCTTGTTGAAATAAAGAGACTACAGTACCATCTAGTGGAAACCATAACTCTGTACAAGCTTTCTTTTGGACCTGCTGAATCATGGTCTGCTGTTTAAAAAGTTGACAGGACTCTTGTCATTTTTTTGTTTTTTAGTTTTTTTTTTTTTGTTGAAGTACAATAATTGCCACCGCAGGCATCAAAGTAATTTGGGTCATCATCATTATTATTTTTAAAATTAAAACAATTGACAAAATGAAACCTGAAGAAATGTTGATTAATGTCAATGAAATTGACTGGTGATAATACAGTGCATTTGTTTTCCATTATTGCCTTTCCTAAACGTGTGTAATCACAGCAAAACACTGTACTGTCACTGTCGGTGAACCGCCTCCAGCCATTGCTCATCTTAAAGATATAAAATCTTCACCGCGTGTAAGCAACCTCTTTTCACATGCTTAGCATTTGCTGTCACAGCTATCTTCATCTTAACTTGTTCTGACTTTGCTCCGTATTTTCTGTCACTGATCATTTCTGACCTTCTACATCTGCCTGCAGGGGGTCACTTGCTGTGCAGTGATCCTGCTGAAGCCACGACCAGATTTCCCCACCCGTCCTAACCTCCTGTCTTCTTACTCAGAAATGAACACATCACACTGACTTACAATAAGCTGCTATTTTTCTAAATATTTCCATAAAGGATAGCACAAAATTGACATATATTATGTATAAAACTATGGTAAAGAGAAAAATGTATGTGAACTGTACTTTTCTAACAGTTGACACATTCTCAACAAAACAACTTAATAACAATGCAGCATAGAAATTTAAATCTTTTAGATTTTGGGAGCACCTTGCTCCATAAATTTGAATTTTAGAGCCGCACAAAGAAGAGAAAGAGGGGTCATTAAGCTGCAAAAAAAGCCTCATGTTTAACTCACAGCTTCCTCAAGGAAAGAAGAAGGTCAGTTTAACTGCGATTAGCATCGGGAAAAGGTTACTTTGATTAAATAGAAATAATAGGAACAGCAGACTTGAAATGGGCTTTTGCAACAGTGATAGCCCTTGTCTGAACAGAGCCAGATGACACGTGTTGTACAGCTCGAAAACTCATCTTACACTTTCTCTGTGACCCAGAAAAAAAAACATGTTTGTTCTGCTACATTTCTTGCTGTGCTGGTAATGGAGGATATGGAAGAGGTTACACTTTTTTCCCTTGCTTCTGACTAAAAAGGGGAATGTGACATCAGTGAGAAAACAGGAGGAAAAACATCGGCAGAGGAGCTGCTAGCTTGTAAGTGTAAGTGAGTAATATACCAGTGTTTATGTACCTTAATCCAAATCCAGACCCCCTTTAAAGCAATTTCTGGATTTTTGTCAAATAGATGACAACAATAGATTCAGTTCCCTGTGCAGGGTAGCTTCACTTATTTCTAACCTATCAGCCAATTCATCAACCATTTTTTGTAAGACTGAATGATAAGGGAAAAAAATGCTTGCATGAAATATTTTGTTGAGCCACGTGACATTGATTAGATGCAAATATGCAGCATCTGTTTTGGCTGTTGGGTCGTTTTGGGTTTTATTTGAAAAGTGTTGCAGTATTGTCTGTGATTTACAGCAAATTACCATATGAGCAGTCAACATATGGGAGTACACACAAAGACACGCCCAAAAGTGTGTCCACAGCCAGCTGGCATTAAAAAGATCCAACAGGCTAAGATGATGAGTAAATAGCTTCATGGCACAGCTATGCTGCTTTGGCAATTACTCATGTGTCAGCTGGTAGTAAACTGCATTCTATTATTTATTGCTTTCATACAGCGAAAGGATCTGTTTAGTCAGTGAACATTCATACACCCTGTGCGGATGCTGTAGGTGATCTACTGTGTCCAAACACCACCAGCAGGGGGCAGTGCTGTTACAGTATTATGTGTAATGCAAAGGCTCGACGTGAAGACAGCCCTCTATTTCATAACACCACAGCGAAGATCATTTTAAAAATAGTGCTGAGTGTTGCACTGCCATTGTCTCATTGCTTCAAATGCTGTGGGAGAATTTAGCCATCATGCCACCATCTTGCATTTGGAGCTGGATTGTTTCTTGCCCAGTTACACTGAACTAAATTTACAATTGAGGTGTCAGAACAGTTGATACAGTAGTGCAGCCGATCCTTTTTTTATTTTTTTATTTAAGCCATATAATATCTATATTTTGGGTTCCTTTTAAACACTGCACATATGCGTGGAGATAGTGTGTGGGCAGAGTCAGAGTCCTAGAGGAATACCACTACCAGGCCTCATGATGGTGGAATCAGCCTTCACTGGTATTGCACCGTTTTTTCAGACTGTATATGTTAATTTTAGATGGTCCAGTGCCAGGTGGCTCCTGCTATTGCTATTGTTTTAATGCTCCACAAATATCCAGCAGTCTTATCCTAGCAGAGTGGTTGCCAGGCTTTGGACAGGAGCCTCAAACGTTGCTTTACCTTCCTTTCCTGTGCATCAGATGTGTTGGCCTGAAGTAGATTTTAAATGAGTAAGACGTATTTAGGTTCATTATAAAGTTGCTCCATTCTCGTAAAGCAATTATAACAAGCTGCTAGCAGTTGCTCCCATTTGGGAACCTTCTAACGTGGTTATATAAGATGGTATTTTCTGGGGGTTGCATACAATTTCATAAGGAAGGTGCAATATTTAGAGAGCCAGGTCACATCATTTAAATACTAATCTATGTATAACAATGACCTAAAGCACAGACAGCGCCTACTCTAGTGATTACATGTGAAAATACACTAATTGTGTTCATGAGGGTGGTTGAAAGACACAGCTAGAAAACACAGGAAAGAAAACAATGCAGATTTTAAATATGGAGCTTTTTGTAAGCACTTCATAGATGCATGCAGTCAAATCTAGAAGGCTTCACACGCCCATTTTTGGATTAGCCAGGATTTAGGCGAAGTTGGGCATTGCTGTGGGAGGATGGCGATGTGGGAGCATCCCACTCTGAGGTCTCTTCAGAAACTTATGAAGGATGTGACAGAAGCAATGACCGTCTTTATTCACAGTCTGTATTTTTTATTTTACCTTCCTACTGACAAGGTGAATTGGGTAATAACACACTTCCCAGCGTTCAAAAAGGCTACACTTCACATCATTTTATTAACATTACACTGCACTTAGCACGATTATGTAACACATTGCGTCACCTCTGTGGAAGAAGCTTGCATATTGTTCTTGGCTGTCACTATTTTCCATCACCATCAATTTGTCCTCACCATCCCTGCTCGGTATTCCCTCCCACACTTCCAATTATACTTGATGTGATAACACACTATAATGTGACACACAAGGGCAAACGGTTACTCTGTCTGGAAACCGATCTCCCCCTGACCAACTCGTCCCTTTGCTTACTGCTACAAAAAACATCTCAGAAGTCTCTGAATTGTATTTAAGCAAGAACACATTTTCAATGTTATCTACACACAATACACTAGTTCTGAAAGACCGTTCAAGTATTTTGAGAACAGCAAGAAAAAGACTGGTTCTGCATTTCTGAAAATATCCTATCACAGACTATTTGATGGCTTTTAAAAGCACAAAAGTGACGTGAGCCACCCCACTTCACTAACTAAACCCGTGTAGTAATAATTGCCCTATGCTGCGTAGAACTAGCAAATTACAGCATGCCCAAGGTAACAGCCAGTGCTCGTGCTTACAGATCGATTATATATGCAAGCCTTTTATAACTGATACTCAAACAATGTTTCAGCAAATATGCCAGTTAACAGACGCATAACAACATCCCTCATATCAGTGACATCCTGCACCTGTATCAGCCAGCCTGTCTGCAAGCAATAGCAGGGACTCACTGTCCTAACCTCTGGACCAACCTTTACTGCTTACTTTAAACCCTGTGCACAAATGAACAAACGCATTGAATTTACCTGGTAGAGTTGAAGTTGGCTTTGCTTCCCACCTCAGTTACTCAAAATCTACTGCACACTCAATCTACTACAGCTCTGCTATACCGCTTTTGCCCCAGACAAGATTGAACATGTCTTGGTAACCTATTTCATTTGTATGGTGCTGTAGAAAAAGAAGTTGAGTAACAAAATGCAACAGCAGCTACCTTAATTCAAGTGAGGTAAAACCTAAGCAGATGGTTTCCCTAAAACAATGTCGTCATAAAATATTTTAATTTTTCTTGTCTCCAAAGCAGAAGTAGTTACAGTACACATTTGAAATTGATTTTATTGTTATACTTGGTGGACAGAGTGGACTGAAATCAGATAGAAATGATTTTCAATCACTTGTGACAAGTGTTTATGCAAACTGGAAGCAAAAATGCAAAAGAGCTTTGCATAAGCCACACCAACTTTTATGCCTTGTGTCATTTCAGAATGCATTGAGATTTAATGTTTTGGTTTATTGCTGGATGACCCTTTAATAACCCTTTAATGGGATTTTTAATTTACTAACACATTGTAGGCAGGGAACTCTGAACCTTAATGGGGGATAATGTTGTCATCTTGCCAGGTGAGCAGAACAAACATGCTCCTATATGCTTAAGTGGTCTTTTCAGCAAGTGTAGAGAACCAACAAATTACCCTAAAATGCTTCCTTAAATAGGGTCCTTACATTTAAATTTTACTGGTTGTGGTCACCCATACATGTGGATGAGGCTTTGTGGAGTATATTGCGGTTTTAAACTCCAGGCTATTAGAGCCATGTGCACAATAAGCAACATTTTTAAAGTTGTATTACACACCACTGTTACAGCAGACATGAGGATCAGAACAGCTTGTGTGACTCCGAACTGTGACTCATAAGTATTTTATTCATTGTGCAATATGCCTTTCTGATGACTTGCAGCGTGTAAAATGCAGAATTTTCCTCATCACATCCTTTTCCCCACCAAATAAAATGTCATCTTGTCCACCAGGAAATGTCTCTGATCAGAAGCGAATTTTGATCGGCAAGTCTACTGCCAAGTGAAGCAGAAACTTAATGAAGGAAACACAACACGACTTTGAGGCAGACATGTCTGAATGGTGTCTGTTTCCAGGGGTTATCTGAGCAAAGGAGTGTTTACTGTGCCCACCTTGCAACACAATGTGCATGATATGGTATTACTCAAGGTAGTGCACCTTTTTTTATATGTTGCATTTACAGATCACTTATGGTACGATTCAACCTTCTGTTTATTACTTGTTCTCCTATACAGCTTTTCACATTGTGAGATGTAGTAAACTGCTTGGTTTGTTTGTGGAGGATGCTTCAAAATGAATAATGGGTAAATATTACAAGTTTGAGCTTAATTTATTACAATTTTATATGACCGACCTAAGAGTACAAAATCAAATTTTGTATATGAAAGCCAAGAATTATGAGAGTATAAACCAACAAATGATAATAACCCAACAGGAAAACACAAAAATGAAAGTGAGGCAATTCCTCCAAATCTCACATCCGTTATAGTTGTGTTTCTGTGTGTTAATATGAAATTCTGAGTGAAGCCAAGTTTATTTCCTGTTTCTGATCAGACGCAACTTTGAAAAATGTGATTGGTGGCCTCCAGTGCTTTGATGGATTGCTCTGGCCAGCTGAATTAGATGTCTCCGGAGTTGTTTTCTTTGGCTTCACAAATTGAACGAGCCGTAGCGGTATGACAAAACAGATTTTACAGTGCTTTCAGTCATGGTGTGTGCATGAAATCATGTCACAATTGACTTTAGCCAGAGAAAAATAAAAAATCAGCAGAAAGTCATCTTACAGAGGAGGTGACCTTATAATGTAAACCTGAATCTGGGTAGAGGCCATGACAAAATTTTTTTTTTTTTTTTTTTTTTTTTTCCTCACCTTCATTCTAGTTGAGCTCACTGAGTGTGTGTGTGTGTGTGTGTGTGTGTGTGTGGGCTCAATTTTGCTGCTTATGTTGCTGCTTCAGCTTTTCTGCTACTTATTCATCGAGTGAAACTTTTAAACTGGCCTCTCTCATTTGCTTGCCGCTGTCCTCAGGGTCTCTCCACCTTCTATATCACTGCTCAGTGTTCACAAACAACTACTTCACATTTTGTGTTTCTACAAACCTCAGGTAAAAAGGAAATGGCCAAAGTGAAAAGTTGCCCTGTGCCATCTTTGTCATTAAGCTGTTTTAATGAGCTCTCAGGCTTAATACAAAGCTGGTGTCCCCTTAACTAGTTGATTTTATAACAGTTTTTTTATATTCCACTTTTATACTTTTGACGGTCCCTGCAGGATAGATAAAGAAGACTGTGCCCCAGTTCCCAACTGGATGCCAGTTTCAAATGGGAGGTGTATATGTGGAGAAGAATTGTTCAGATCATTTCCCTCTCCAGTGCCTAAAGAATAAAATGAAAAAGTTTTAACCATGGAATACTTTGGCTTACTGTAGTACACCATGGCTCATGTGAAATCCTTTCCCAGAATATTAACATATAGACACATACATATATATTGTTACCAGATTGTTATAACTGATAAAACCAAATTGAGAAGCCTAGTTCTTGCGTGTCCAAGCTACAGCACAAATCTTAGCATTTCCAATTATAATGTGTAGAACTGAAGTTTAGAAGTCAGTGTCTTCAGTGTTGGAAAATGTTGTAAAAATCTGGACATTTTTGTCATCTATATCACTTTGTTTCACTATCAGCTAATGGGGACAGGACTTCTGTTAGCATTATGGGATGGAGGCACATGGCTGAACATAAACTAATGGGTTTCAGTTCATATGGACATGTTTTAGAAAAGCATTAACAAAATTCATTGAAATGAGCAACATGAAGATGAAGAGGGGTCCTCATTTTTGGTTTTGATACTTTTTCAGTTAATTTCCCAGCCCTACTTTCACACATTGTTAAATTACTAAATGTTCATTTTAAATATCCCCTTCCCTCCCCCTGAAATATATGTCCATGACAATAGTTGGTGCATTTAATATTGAAGAAATCAAAGTGTTTAACCACTATTAGAAAGGTTACCGACTTTAGACATGTTAAGTGATGATGTTCGTGTATTTTCAGTGTATTGAAAATAATGCATGCTGATATGTTTTAGCATGCTAAAGACTGTCACTTTTCCAGCGCCTTCACCTAAATACTATTAGCATACAGTTACCATATAGGGAAGCAGATTGCTCACGCTATCAAAGTTTGAATTAATCAAGGCAAAAGAGTGCAGTTACCACAATTGTGATTGACTTGCAAGGCCTGACCTGTCTGCCTGTGGTTCCTTTAGCCAGGGGCATGCAGAGTTTATTGGATGTGGAATTTCAAGCCCCTGTTCCTTTGCACAGCATAAGGAAGTGCCCCTCAGAAACAAATTAAGAAATAATGATTGTTATAATTGTTGTGTTGTTGTTACTGCTGCTGGTGTTATTGCCATGATTGTTATTGTGAAAACTCCCGCTAACCTCCCATTCAGTGAAAACTGGCATCATCTTCAGCATCAGTATTCATGTCTTCTATGAATAAGTTGAGTAGAAACTTATTTCCTTGATATGTTTATTTTCCTTTTTTTGTCAAAAAATATGACAATTGCTGTATTTCAGCTTTTTAAAATCAGATTAAATATCCACAAATTCCAGTGGTTGAGGAGAAGCACGGCCCTCACTGTAACTTTCCCCACCTATGCACACACTTTGATGCAGTATGATAAGCTCCATTGCTGAAGTGAAGGCCAGAGGGGTAAACATGCTCCCCGCCATGAGTGCTGTTTGCATGTTATGCTCTGCTGTAAAGCACATCTCAGTATCTTGTAAATGACACATTGTTCATGGTGTTACTGTAGGGCGATGAATTTTAAATTCTCATGTCTTATCACACTTGTCCACATGGTCTCTTCTGGCCTGCTGTGCATTATACATTACAACTGGCTTCTATATATTCTGTGAACTGCCATGAGTTTACATGACACTTATATTTTATTTAATACTCTTGTCAATGTGTATATTTAACTTCTATTCATTTGAATAAGGGGTACAAAAATTTGTGCATCACCAAAGTTGACTATAAATATTTGAAAAGATTAAAAATTTTTCACAATTTTCCAGCCTGTTTTTGCTAAATATTTTATTTGATTTTCTCCAATGGAGCCATATTGGGTCATACACCACATATTTAATTTTATGATTCTTTCATACAGACATTGTCATAATCTGTCTTTTAAATAAGAGAGCAGCAGCTGCAGAAACAAGCTGAGGAAATACGGGTGAGGTTTGTGGGACAAACTATGACAGATACTTAAGGTGTAAAATGTCAGATTTTGCCATTTTAAGAGGATTATTACCTACTGTCAGAGTTTTTCCAAAATCTGAAAAAAAATAAAATAAACGCTTCAGTGCTACAGACTGTGTGGAAACATCTGGAGGACACAAGCTACAAACAAACTCCCCCTTTGAATATGCAATTTAAAGATATTTTAACCTCATCAAATTGCCTGAATCCACAGTCCTAGACTGTTTTGCATTAAAATTACAGAGGCACTGCCTAATCTTTGTGGTTTAAGAAAACTGAAATGTCAAAGGATCAAAAGTGAACCTTGATGGGCTGGCTTTTATTTAGTTTCACCTCTAACACCTATTTCTTGAGACCCTTGAACATTGAACACATTTTTTATGATAGGTGGTTTTTATATGGGATGCGATGCAATTATTTATATTGAGATGCAAAAAGCATTTCAGATTTGACCAAATACGTACATACTACATGCTGGTGTTGTGTTAGAGCAAGCAGCAATAATCTATGTGATGTGATTGTCTGAATAAATTTGGTGTGGGCTGATTTTAATCAGGATCCCCAGATTGTGACAAGGTGTCAGTCACAAACAATCACACCATGGACATGAGACACTGTCTGGTTAAACTGATGTCTTTTCACAAACAATACAATACTCATCAATCAAGTTACTACCCTACAATAGCTGAAGCTATGTCAATGGAAGTGATATAATGAATTTTGTGATCACTCTGTGAAAATGCTCAGGATGACTTGAGAGATTCATTCACCATTCAGATACCCTCTCTCTGACTACAACTTATTTATATATATATATATATATAATAATGGATAAGAGTGGGGTTTTTTTTTTTTTTTGGTCTACATATCCTCCTATTTTGTGTTGTGTTTCAGGTGTGAGCTACAGTATATCTATCTGTGTGTACACTGTGACACTGGATACAAATGTGAATGCCTCCATAATTCGAAATCAATTGAAGCATCCCTAAATGATATGTTTGCTATAAGTTGGCACACTCATCATTTGCATGTATAGATATCAACACAACAGGGTGACGTTCTTTTTTTTTTTTTTTTTTTTTTTTTTTTTTAATCCATGTGATTTCCTTTTAGAGCATATTATAAAAATTGGCTATTTGCCTATTATCAATATGTATAGGCAGGTCCTGCTATTCAGTGCATTTTATGGTTCAACATTGGCCAGTGTTGTTAAATAACACTTCAGATGTTATCACAGCTTGTGGTTAAGGAAAGGAAATAATAAAAATCAAACACCATTCCTTAGGAAAAGCTTTGACTGTAATGCTTTTAATTTTGTAATAATGATCTCCACAGAGAACTACAGTATAAGGACTTTTTTATGCACAGAGGCTGCCCCGTGCTTTAAAGTGGTCAGTAACAAGTAAAATCTTAATGTTACCTCTTATCTAAGAGACAGTCCATGTTGATGCTGCAGGATTTATCACTACATTTCTGTTCTTAACATGCAGAAGCCATGAAGCCATACATCTGTCTCTGTCCTTAATTGTACTTAAATAATTCCTCTGCGTGCAATCAGCTATTCATAGATTCATAGATAGCTTATAAAGCCTCTGGGTATTTTTTTTGCTGATGGTAAGCATAAAACTGGGTTGTACTTGTGTATTTCAGGGCCATTTTTAGAAATTGAAAGTAATAAGAAAAGTAAGTAAAACAGTGAAGCTCAGCATTCAGCAGATCAGGACCGTTCAAGTCTGCAGGTAAAACTGTTTTTTTTTTGCTTGTCTGGCATACTTGCCTATGCATATGCCAACGTCGCGATAGAGACAGCAGTCTAGTTCAGCCTCAAGCGAAAAACACCAGTTCAAGATCGGCAGCTCATCAAGATGATTGACAAACGTAGGAAAGGAACTTCAGCTGCTGACAGGGAAGAAGCCCAGGCCAGACGGGTGTAGTATGTGTAGCAACTTCCAAACACTTATGTCTTCACCGACTAGATTAGAGAGCTCCTCGTTTAGTTGGCTGCGAGTCAGTGATCGTATCTCACACTTCTGTTTGCAGCAAGAGACAGTTGTTGACTCTACAGTATTATGGAGGGATTCCCTGCCTCTGCACGTTTCCGTTTCTCCTGACAAGATTTCCTGCAGGCTGGAACAACAGCATGTGAAATACTTTCCCTTGTTCATCATAAGGATGTTTTGGGCAGGAAGAGCATAAAATGTTGGAAATGTGGAACATTAAAGCTCCACTTAGTTTTTCTTAAAGGCATTATTTAGCTCCGAATTACCATAACAGAAAGCTTGTGTTGTCGCTGCTTTTCTCCATATATTGTCTTTACTATCAAAATTAAAACTGGTTTACCAAGTAAAATAACAATATGGATGATTGTTTGCTGCATAATTTGGATCTGTGAGTCCAATGCCAATATCTAACCAATCCTAGGGATCATAATAATTTATTTTCTATTTTGTAAAGGGTGAAATCCTGGCTTTTTGAGCCTGTTTTAAATCTTGTCTTATTTAGATGAAACTGTAAATTTTAAACTATTGTATTCGTGTTGTTTTGTTTTTTTGTTTTTTTAAAAATAATAATACCCCTAAAAATTCAGATCCATCTTTTAATTATATTTGATACAAAATTCTAATGAACGTGTCTGGTACGATAAATGTCATCCCCCTGCATTCTGTAATCCCTGAGGAATTCACAACTGCTGATTAATTCTATTAGAACAATGTCTTTTGATTTGGCAACAGTGAAAGCAACATCTCAACACTTCCAGACTCACAAATGAAATAAGGCAAAGTGACATTTCGGCATCAAAGTCAGGTGAGCCATTCTGCAAAAGTGCGTGTGAACAGTTATCAACAGCAGCTCTGGGGTGTTTGAACGCCTGCAGATATTCAGCCAGCAGGAAAATCAGTGATGTGCTTTTGATAGAAGAACCACAGTACAGCAGAGTGGTGGATATATAAATCAAAAGACAGATAAACGGTATGAGATCCTGCCAGTTCAGCAGACAACACTTGCTACTTGTTTAGACTGCACTGTGCCAGATACAATATTGTTAAAAGGTGGCATGTGGAATATTTGCATCCATTCTTACATTGTTCACTCACTTGGCTCCGACCAAAAATGCAGGGCAAAAAAAAAAAAAAAAATGTTGGCTTTCATACCTGGAGGATAAGCTGCTTCAAAGCACTGGCATTATATTTAAATTATGTTAATTAAATTAAACAAAGACCAATGCCAAGCAAAGCTCGATGGTTCCCACACACCTGTTCAGTACGGATGGAACATTTGGTTAATTTTGAAGCAATTTGGCTACACAGGCCTGTCTGTCAGTGGCATTTTTCTGTATTCACCGCATAGACTGCTGTTTTGTAACATTTTATGTCACGTTTCCACATTCTTTATAACATCACAGCAAAAGCAGACTAGTTAAAAATCAGGACAACTGATATTATGAGCTGTAATGCATGACATTCTTGACAATATGTGGTATTTCTTCCAATTTAATAATACTATGGGTCATTGTTTGCCAACCCAGGATAAGAAAGGCTTAGCAAAGTCTGAACATGCATTGTTACATAATGGTGCATTTCAAATTGGAGAAATACAAACAAGAACTACTTTAATTCTTTTATTTTACTATTACAATTTTTCACATCTTAAATTGAGTTAGTTTCTTAAAATCATGATAGATAATTTGTCTGAGCATTCCCTGGTATGCAGATGTGAAAAAACCCAGTACATGATAAAGTAAGATATTCTCTTTTCCCAGCACACTGAACACAAGACGCAACAAAAAACTCAAAGTTGTGTTTGAGCACATTGGCTTATATCACACAGTCAAGAACTGAAGCAAGAATCAGAGTCAGAGTTCAGCCAGGATAAGAGTGGTATATTTTCTCCTATAGACAAAGTCTGAGGGGCCTGTTACGGTTTGTCCAGCCTCTGCTATAGATTCAAACATATATGGTCTGATTTGCTGGAGCACGCTAATTTCAATCTCTGCGAGCATGACCGTGCAATTTTTGTACATGCTTCACCAGTAATTGCCTTTCCTACCGCCCCACCAATAGCTTTCCCCCCAGAAAGCAAATCTTTTTTCTTTCCTTCTTTGGAGCATCCCCGCAGCACTATTTCCATTGAAGAATGCCGTTAGCGAAGCCGCTGATAAATGCAGCTGGATAAGTCATCACCTATTACACCTGGAACAATGGGCCTTCCATCTCCAGCTCTAGTGCAGTCGTTACAGTAGCCTGGCTTTAGGGAATGAGTGGAGAGATAAATAGCAGTATTTTGAGCTATATTTAAAATTTCATGGAGTCCCACAGCTGATCTGGAAGTATTCTTAAAGGGACAGTTTCTTAATAATTTATGCATTTTGCTGTATATATCTTTTCTGGGTTATAATGGTCAGTGGACTGCATGTGCTGGTCAGTGGAGGAAAAACAAAGAGCAGAAAGATAGATAGGTAGTTTAGATTCTCTGGCAACCTGCTTGGCACAATATAAGAAGAAATGTGGGCTACAACATGGCCCCTCTTGATCAGATTTGTGTTATGTTGTGTAAAAACTCAAAGCTTGAGATTTAAAGACTGCCTTTGACTGCCTTTGCCTTTGGTACTCAAATGTGTTTTTATTATATCACCACAGACAAAAAACCTCCTCCCTGGCATCCCACGAAGAAAAATTCACAAACTCCCAATTTGTCAGAGGCCCAAAAAGTTGAGCAAATCAGAATGAAAAATTTAACTTTTAACTTGAACTAATAGAGTTTTTCCAAACGCTGAAGGTAAGACACTCCATTGACCCAGCCTGTTTGTAAGAATGTTTGGAGTTTTTGACAAGTGCTACAAATCGTACAGCTATGCCTGCCATGCATCAAACACTGCTCTCAACCTTGAGCAGACGGCTCAAGGTTCAAATAATGTTTATCCTGGAATCCGACACATGCATTCTAATCATAATCGTATGAATAATCAGAGGTGACAATTTCGCAGAGCTGGTCTTTCTCCTAGTTATTTTATGAAGCATTGTTTTACTTAATGGAACATCGTCAATGGCGAATACACGAAAGTTTACTTTGCTATATCTCAGAATGATGTCAATAATATAATCTGCATAGTAAATATAATCTAAAATAAATATAAAAGAAATAAGGGTATAGCACTAGAGAGACTATTATTCAATAGTTATTTTGTTGTGCACATTCAGGTTTTATGGCCTTATAACATTTAACAAGCATTGTTTTTCTTTGATTTTTTTTTTCCCAGACAATTTGCACACAAAAGGGAAAACAAAAAACGCCCTCAGCCAATTCAAGTTCACACTGACATACATACACACAGACAGAGCCAGATAACAATAAGCATGGGCAAGAATGAGCAAAGAGAGATGCTCACAGAAATAGACAAACTGAGAGCAGTTTGTGTGGACAGACTGAGAACAGCCAATGCAGACACACACAGACTGAGACTGACCCACACAAATACTGCGGGAGGCAGTGGAAACAAAGGGGGGGCCCCCCCATCTGTCAGGCAGCCACTGAAGTAAATCTGTGAAGTTTGTTAATTATATCAGTGCATTCATTTGGGTTTCTTGAGAAGTTATAAAACAGCATAATCTCTAAAAGATGATAGAAAGGTGAAGTTATTTTGCTTCTCTCCCCAACATCCAAGACACTCTTTTCATTAGTGGTGTGTAAGCTGTCAGCCATCTTTTGCTCCATGTCTTCTGCCTGCCACACCACTCACTTGAAAAGCCAGGCTGTCATTTGTTTTTACTTAAGCTGCCCTTCATTTAAGAATTCAAAAGCCCCACCTCAACCCCCGCCTCCACCTGTAGGCTCTGAGCATCTGGAGGCAAAGTTATTGCCGTCACTCCGCAACAACCTGCTGTGATGAGCTTTGCTGCTTTCCGAGTTGTAAGCAACAAGGTCAGAGCCTAGATGACAAATATCAGAGTTGTACAGTCACCATTCACGTGATGACGTGTTCCATGTGAGATGACCCAATTTTTAATTTTAAGGGGTCAAAAACTTAAAAATCAGAATGGAAGGCATTTGTTGGCGTTTCATGTAGGATTAGCAATCCATCCATCATCTATACAGCTTATCCATCAAGGTCGTGGGGAACCAATCCCAGCTGATATTGGGTGACCATGGGGTACACCCTGGATAAGTCACCATTCTATTGTAGGACTAACATATAGAAGGTCATATAAAGTCCCGAGTTTACTTAAACATACTTTTGGACTGTAGGAGGAAGCTGAAGTACCAGGTGGGAACCTACAAGGAAAGCCCCCAAGCTCCAGAGTTTAAAATCCTGTATTTTCTTCCTCTTTTGCCACTGGACCACTGTGCTGGCAAGGAAAATATTACATTATAAGCTTGGAGTGAAAGAAAGATGAGTTTCTGCTTCTTATAAAAACAGCGTGATGTTGCATCACATCATGGGTGGAAGAGCAAAGCAGCAATGTGGCTCTGTGAATTATAACAGTGAAGCTGGTGGATTTAGATGTGACGAGTGCTGCAAAAGTATCCTGTCAAGAGAAACAGGAGAAGAGATATTACACCTAACACCATCAATCCTCCTGACAAAATAGCTAATAAAGTTTCTCAGTGGGAGTTCAGTATGTGCTCCTCAATAAAATCCAGGTAATTCGGATTAGTGGAAATATATTAAACAAAAAAGATAAAAATGATTTCTAATTTTGCAGTATCTCACGTGTCTCTACAGAATGGGTAGACCCTCCGTACTGGAGATTGGAGGTTAGAGTTGGAGAGCTTAACAATATGATGCGGACCAAAGGCGCTGAAATGTTCCCGTTCTGAGAGATAAGTCCTGCAGTCTGTAAAGTGATAAAGGTCTTTATCATGCATGTACCCAACTGTTTAGCTGTTGTTGCGATTCCTACTCAGGATTAGTACAGTATCTCATCCAACAGGAGTGATTGGAACATATACTGCAGATATGAGACCAGGTTAACCTCCTAAAGTCCAAAAGCTGCTTGTCACAGGTAGAAGCAAACACCTATTGTGAAACTATATCAAATTAAACACTGTTAAAAATCTTAATTAAGTTGCAATTCATCCGTTGTGGGAAAAACTCTAAAGCATTACCACTCAAGATTGTGATGACATAAAAAACAAAACAAAACATAAACGGTTTGATCATTTCTACTCACATTTTCTTTCGATCAAGATACATGATCTGAGCTTGTAAGGTCATTTTGTTATCAGTATTGCCTTCTGCTCTTGGCCTCTGACAACCTCATTCTTGTAAATTACGCTCTGATGCTTCAAAGGGCACCGTGACAAGCCAGTCAGCGCCCCCCACCATCCCCCCACCACTCCAACCAACTGTCAGTATTTCTTGGATTGACACTTTAAATGGAATAACCATCGAACAAGTGGGGAAGAGGCCATCTTTTGTCTGCGCAATGGCATCTGTACCCGCTGAGTGTTGGACAACAAAGAGCCGTAGGGGGGCTTCTTGCGTGTTGATGGGGGTTTTCATGGTGCAGGGAGGAGGGAGTGAGATGCTCCACTCAGAAATGTCATGTCTGTGATTGTCTCTGGTGTTTTATGCCAGAGATGCAGCCTTCATATCTTTGAATGTGCATCAATGATGAGATGCCTGCGATTGTGTGTTTCCGATGTGTTCACAGCAGTGAAGGGAGTCAGAGGAGCGTAGAGTGTATATCTCACTGTAGGGACAGCCATGGTTGACAGATTTACAGGAGATTGGTTTCGAGCTGTAAAACCAAAACTGCTATTTGTGGACTTGCAATACTGAATATAAAAATAAAGACAAATGCAAAGAATTTCAGCGTGTGTATATTTACTGACCTTAAGACATCTTACAGCACCAGTTATCTCTGTTCTGTCACAGTTTGTCATATTCCTTACTCATTAAAACCTTCTTTCCTCTTTTTCTGATTATTTCTTGTCACAAACATGTTGTCTTGTTACCTTACTTTAGTATGTGCACATTATATGTTTCCTACTTATCGCTCTGTGGGAAATTTACCAGCAGGATATTAACACCACACACTGTCATGAACAAATTCAATCTGCAGCCAACTGATTGAGCAATTTGCTCAGCAATTGAGCACAATAGGCTATCAACATGCTGAAAATACTAATGTATATCATAGATGCTGAAATAACAAGGAATTGCAAGAAAAAGAAACCGCTTTATAAGAGGTTGTTTTTTTGTCACTGATGATACAAAAGGTGAGTAAAGAGTGTTGAGAGGACACCCAGGACTTGATTTTCGGAAAAACTAATTCTTGTTTGCTTTGCTACAGGTATAGTATTTTGTGAATATTGCTATCCCAAAACTCTCAATAAGAGAAACATCCATCCAAACATCTACAGTTTTCAATTGGTTGGTTTTGATGTTTTTCTTTTTCTTTTTTATTTGTGACAAAGACTCTGCGCTAAGGAGACAAATATAAAGAGTGCAGACAGGAAGGCTGGGGTAAAGAGACAGGCAGATCAGATTGGAGACTAGCTTGGGAGTAGAGCTAAGTGATAGCGTTACATGTAATCCTTTAAAAGTGACAGACGGCTTGTTTCTAATACTGGCGCTGACTGTAAAGGTCAGCTGATGAACTGACGCTTGGAGCTTGATACTGATGGCTTGGGGACAGGTGTGGAAAAGCATGACCAACTGGAAGGGTTAGTAACACAGACTGATCATGAGAGATGGTCAGAAGTGGAAAGACAAAAAATACAGCACCAGATAGTTCTGTTACTTTTATATCTCTTATATGTTCAGAGTTAAAATGCAAATGTGTCCTTAAAGGCTCAAACTACAAATAAATCTTAGATTGCATTTGCGTTTATAGGCTCAATTGTACTTTTAATATATGGATTCACTGTTTCTCAGTGGAATATTTTACACTCTAAATAACTTTGAGCCACAATTGTGGAATATTGCTTACAGTGTACAACAAATACATAAGACACATCACTTTGAATTTAGATGGAATTCACTATTAAAGTGCTAGTCTCTGAGAGTCTGATGTGTCTTACAGTTATTGCAAAACAAATGAAAACAAAAGACATCTTCTTGCACACCATATACTGCTGAAAAGGGTTAGATGGTGCATTCATTAAATAGCTTAAAATTCCCCAAAAATACAGTATTATGTTGCAACACCCTAACCCTCTCTGGGAAAGCAAAAAAAAGTAATATAGTTTCTGATTCTTTATCCAATGTTTGGAGCCGCAAACTATGCAGCTAGGCAACACAAATACATTGAGATCTTGTAATTTGTTGAACTGTACACCTTATTAGCCAAAATAGAGGACATATTGTTTAAACCTGCAGTGGAATAACGTTGAAGAAAGCAAAGATGTACCTCAGCATCAGGGGATCTGAACTGTGCTACAGGTTTGGGCACAGTTGGATACAAGGTTGAAATGGTCTTTTAGCCACAGTATCCACCCTGAGGGTAAACAGTTTTTATAATAATACTGGATGGAAAAATTAAAAACGAGACATCCAGGACAGACAATGGGATTTAAAATAGGTTATTGGGTGTAGACATACTCTCTGAAGGGATGAATAATGTAAAATAGGCTGGTTAGTTGTCAAACAAAATTCCTTGTAGATTTGAGGTTACTGCAATCTGCTTACAAAAAAAAATTTTTATTTTTCACTAAGAGTTCAAGGCAAGCTACCTATTTAATTTTCACCCTGACTTCTTTATTCAGCTTGTCTTAGATGGACAAGAAATGAGAGAGAATGATTTTTGCATGAGGCTTGACCTACATGACAGAAGAGAATAACTAAACTAGGCTATGCTTTGATGCAGAGAAATACTGGCTAGGCTCCATGTTATTGTATTATTAAACTGTTTTGAGCATCTGCTGAAGTGACCGGTGATCCTTTTGCCAGACACGTGTCCGCATAAATTGGGGACAAGCTGGGAGCAGTGGCCTGATGTATCTTGCATTAGTATGGTCGAACAAAAGCAGCAAAGAGCAGAGATTGCAAAAGAAAAAGTGGGAAGGTAGACGTAAAGATTGTACAAATATAAATTGACCATGCAGCTTTACAGCTGTGGCACACACTAATTCTTCACTGCAAATATATTTCTGTGAGAAGAGCTTAAGAGGATTTGATGACTGACCATTCTACCAAAAAAGTACTTTGAAACATCAACTTTTGCCATTGTCTTTAGTAAAAGGGACCAGAGCCACTGGGTTATAATTATTGTGAAATCAACTTGACATTAATTTCGGGTGACCACGACAGGGGCACCTCTGACTCCAGGGCACTGTGCACTTTGGGCTGCACCCATAATCCACCATCACTCTCAATCAAATTAAAAGGCCAGAGTCCACATGTTTCCTCCAGAGTATAATCCCCTCTTGTCAAAACGTAACAAGTCAATCGGCGTTATTGTGTGACATTTAATCCAAGTCAAGATATTAGCATAATTTCCTGACCTGTCTTTTTAACCTCTAGTCACCTTTAATTGCTCAGAGCCTTTTAATGCCTGTGTTTCACCTTGCACTCAGTATATTTCGTATAATTATTATGGCTGCTGAATGCTGCTGCTGGACAGTTAATAGGTAGTTATAGTAAATAACCATTGATAGAGCACCATGAAATTAAAGGCAAGAAAGAAGAGTTTGTCATGGGTTTTGTTGTAGGTCATACATACATTTGTGCCTATCACCATCTATTGATATCAGTGATACTCTGAAAACGACAAAAAAACAGTTGTGGTCAGTGTGAACAATTCAGCAGCACAAAGGCACAAAAACAAGTGCAACCATCGGGCTTGTGGTAGTGAAGAGCAATGTGATCAGTGGCAGATATGTGTACCCTGCAGCACCGTGCCTCGTGTGAGCTGTGTCCTCCTGTCTCCTCTCAGTAATGGTGTCTCGGAGATGTGTTAACCCTTGGCGGCATATCTGTCGTCAGGTGTGGCAGTTTGCAGCCATTCTGTCAGCCAGGACACAGGATGTCCATCGAGAAGAGTGATCAGCTCTTTAAGTTTGTGCACCGTACTCATGGAACTCTGGGAGAACCCTGAAAGTGAGAGGCAAAGAAATGTGGGTGTCATACTCGGGCACGTGCAGATTTCTATTAGTGTCCAGTCATGAATCTCAGAGCGGGGATGAGCAGGCTGGTGTATGGAAAGGTGGAAGGTCATCCATTTTTCAGTATGCTTTGAAAACAAACCTAGGCCATCATCAGTCTTTTTCCTTCCATCTCCTCTTCATCTCGCCTGCTCCTATATTTATTTTCCTTAATGAGACGGACTGAAACAACAAACTTGATGAAATGCTATCTAAAGGTAAATTGTTTGGCAGGAGGATCCAGGCAATAACGTCATAAAGTCATATTGCTCAATTTTGATTTATCCTCCTAAATAATAATACCAACCACTCCAGACACTCATCCAGTAAATGTACTGTAAGAAGTTGAATTGCTTTTTTCTGCACCTAAGCAAATTAATGGTGTCGCTGAACACCTTCATTATAAAAGATCAGACATTCAGACCCTGGTCGCCTTGCTACAACTCATGCGGTACATCTCGGACTATATATGACGGTGGTTCCAATCAAAATGTCAATGAGAAAATGTGAAAATGTCATATTTAAACAGGTTTGAGTCATGCACCGCTTGAAGGAGAAAAAAGTTCCCTAAATGGAAGCTTTTTTCCTCCTCAGAGTGAACATGACCAGTGTAAAAGTAGAGCAAGTTGAGGATTTTTATTTTCAGAATGCATGACCACAGCCGGCAGCCTCATAGGCCCAAAATCTACAACACACTTTCTTAAGCCTGTAAGTCTGGCATGACTCTCCAGCTTGAGTGATTCAGCTTGATTAAAAAAAAAAAAAAACTAACTCAAAAAACAAACAAACTTAAAAAAAAAAAAAAATCTAATATTGCCAACTGCACATATGAAAATTTTGCCAACGTCCCTCCCTGGCTGACAGGGTGACCTGTTCATGATGTGCATAAGACAATGCTAAATGTCTATTATGACTCACAGGAAAGGCCATGTGATGCTTACTTTTACTCTTAAGGGTAGAATCCCATACTGTTTGTCTTTATGTCCTGTATGCACAAGTATGTCATCACAATAAGGGCTGTTCTTCTTTTCAGTGAAAGAAATAAATAAAAAAGCCTCTATATATGTATATTGGCATCAGCTATCGGCCTAAGGGAGTTTTGATAATGCCAACAGGATATCTGATTAGTGGAGTGATTTCTCTGCGCAGCAACAATGTGACACATCCATGCTCATCATCTATATTAAAAAATATCTCTCCATGTGTAGATTTTTCAGCCTCTGTGCTGAACTACACAAATCCCCATGAATCCATCCCAGCACTCCCTGTCCTATATTACCAGGCACCAGACTCTTAACTGCTACACATACTAACAACCTTAACTCCCATTGTCTTATTTCTCAGTGAGCTTGTGAGAATCCTACAAGCTACACGCTCAGAGTAGTCATCCTCATCCTGGCCATGTGGATGTGGCATAGGAAAGGCAGATTCTTCCTGCTTCTCAGCAGCATTTTCAAGCGTTGTTCCATCACATAATTTCCTGAACTGAGGAAAAAAAATAGTGGAAAACAGCTTCAGGTCAAGAATTCACTGCTGTATGTGCATTGGTTGACTGCAATTATGCTGTTCTGCTGCAAACATGACCACAACTGTGTATTTCCATCCAACATGGAGTAACCTAAAAGTGAAACAATGAGGATTATTAGAGCACATCATCATAGATTTTTGAATGATAAGCAAGTATATCTTAAAAAAAAAAAAAAAAGATACACTATACAACAGTGAAGGTTACTGCAGTGTGTTAAATCTGTTGCACTTTTAGATTTGATCTGCAGTAGATGTGCTTGAAAAGAGGCTCAGTAATATGATTTAGAATTTCAAATGTTGGTTTAAATTAAAAGCATTTTTCTGTGGAAAAAATATGTTTTAAATTGCATTTTCCATTTATTAACTCAAAGAGTTGTTTTGCCTCAGCTGACAGGAAACATGCCCGTGGCCAAAGGTAATAGTGACACTGTTGAATAAACATTTTTCATGAGCCGGCTTGCGAAGGAAAAATACTTTGCAGCCTTCTGGCACCTGTAACAAAAACTAGCCCATAGTGCAACCTTTTGGTGGTTGTTTTTGTCTTGAATGTGTGGTTCATTCTGCAGGTTTGCACTCTTTTCTTCAACACTTCACTTGTAAATGGTTGTGGGGTTTTTTTCTTTCATTTTTTCTATTTGGTGATGCCAGCATGGTACTGACTTCCATTAGGTTGCCTGTCAGGAAGATAGGTAATATTTTTCTGATCAAAATCAATAGAATTGAAGTAAAAGTTATTGCCTCAGTCTCTTCATGTGTCTCTATGTAGAGAAAAATTTATCCAAGAGGGATTTGACATTTGATTGCTTAAACTCGTGTTTTTAGGTGGCTTGAAATGCATTTGCCTCTGATAGTTGAGTTGTTGCGAAGCTTTATTTGTCTCATGTGTAACTGTCCTAAGTCCATAAGTGCTTTCTGAAAGCAGCCTCTGGGAGCTGTTCCCTGTGATAACTGCAACTAAAGTTACTGTAACATTCTTCCTGGTGAGAGGAAAAAGGCATAGGATTTTTTCAGGTACGCTGTGCTGGTGTGAATGATGGCAATGAATTGGATATTTTGTACCCACTGAGCTGCAACAGCAACAGAGTATCTATCAAACATTAGTGCATAGTCAACAAGTTACTTTGTCAACAACAGCTTCTTTTTTTCCTTTTACATTTGTTGGACAAACTTCATGTCAGCCTTACCCATTGCAATGTGCAGTTAAAATAAAGAACAGGTGCTGCTGTGGGGACCACTGAAAGGTGAATCCAGTGATACTGGATGTGAAGAAAAAAAAAAAATAAAGCTTGATAACATGGCTGAGAGCAGTACAAGGAATACCAATGAGCGACCTCAAAGATATTTGTCATTGGCAGGAGTCAGCCCATCTGTTGACTAAGCTGGTATAAAGACTTCACTAGTGTATTTGCTCTTGTTCATGGTCGCAGAAGCAGAATATACTTCATTAAGTGGCTATGCCTTGACATATAAAGTCAATTTCTTCCAGAATCCCTGGTTGCCCAGTAGTCTGCACTATTGTTGTAATACAATTTGAATGGTTTCATGAGGCTCCTTTCAATGGTTGCATCTTGTGTGCAATGTGGCGGCAAAATAATCATTTGGATGTCATTACCTTTTGTAGACAGATAATGGCATTAAAGCCTTATGATCCCCATCCAACGCTGCTGTATGCCCAACAGAACTCAGCCACAACAATAGTTCTTTAGCTCCATCCATTGTGATTTTACTCAACAAATGAGATTATTTCTGCCTTGTGACTTTTTTGACTTTGGAAAAATAAAACGCATTACAGAGGAAGACCAGAGAGACGAAGCAGTGTTACCCCAAGCTAAACAGACTATGGACTTTCTGAGTCAGTCATACATGGTATGGGGGTAAGGGAACCCTGAGCACAAGTCACAGAAGCTTATTCTACCTATGTAGCTTCATGAGGATGTCTATATTGTCTCAGCCCACATCTAACACATGGCACACATCTACAGGTCTGCTATTCTCCTCCCACACAACCTCTGATGTCCTCCCAGGAAGTATAGCTGTAATGAGGAGAGAGACATATATTACAGATGGAGGGCATGTGTGCAGAATTAGGATGAGGCTGTCTTAAAAAAACATGAATCTCAGTGTTGATCACATATCAAGTGGTTCTAATGGTGAGCCAGTCACCAGTCTTAACCATGTTTAATCATGCTCAGCTGATTTAAATTGCAGAAGGCAACTGATTTTTTTTTTTTTGAACAATGTGTCATTAAACTGATCTGACTAATCATTTTGGGATTTTTACAAAAATAGTTGCTACTGTTAAATTGTCTTCAAAATTTCAATGAGTTTATATAAATGTCCTGTAGGACAGATATGTTCTTGAAATGCAGAAATCAATATTTTTACACGTAGATGTTGTCTGAGGCTTTGAATGTTAGTGATTAACTGTCCCAATCAAATACAGTGTACATAGTGTGGTCAAAGAGCTTGTGTGGCAGAGAACATTAGTCATGAAGATGCAGTGGTTTATACAAAGAACTTATTCCCATGATGTCAAAATATTGGGACACTCAGCATGATGGTGGGTACACATCCATTTCTGAGTTACAAAAGAAAGATACAGGTAGAGATGATGGAGGGACCCTGGAGAGAAGCAGATGGGTTCGTCTCAAATTAAAGATGGTCAAAATAGATACCTAGGTAAATATTCACCTTTCTGGAGTGAATCTAATGCTTACACACATGAGCACAGCGTGTGCACATCTACAATAACCACATGCCTCAAATGTCTGGCATTTCAATGTCAGTGACTGAAGGAAATGAGTAACTGGATCCATTTGCTATTCATCCAGCCAAACAACAATTTTTATTCAAAATTTCAGATGTTGGCTGACTTCCCACCTGACTGCCACATGCACCTATGTAATGTGGCAGCACATCTTCTTTTTCTTTTTTTTCTTTCTGGAAACAATCAAATGTTCTTTGTGATTTCAACAGAGAGAAAGCAGAGATTGAGTGGTGACTGAAGAAAGGCGGCACAGTGCTGAGGTTTGGAGAAACAAAAGGCAAAAGAGAACAGCTCAGTGACTTGTGCACAAGTTACTTTTTGTCTGTCCTAAATTAGTAAGAAACTCTGAAATGCTTCTCCTAACAATAGTTAAGGTAAGCTTCTTATTATAGTGTGTCAAATTTCTATTGAATCTCCCAATCAAAGGAGGCATGTGGAACCATTTATATTTTCAGTTTAGTATAATTGTAGGACTAGTATGGCAGTTTATCCTGCCATGGTGGAACTGGAGAATTAATAACAACTTTGGAAGTAATATAGATCTGCTGAGAAAAAGAAGGCAGTCAAAATATAATAACTCTTTTGCGTTAGGCAGTGTTGCTGCCATAGCAACTGCTACCTGTTTCCACTCTATGATCTGATTGCTTAAGTTGCCCCCCCCCCGGTCCAAAATCCTTAGTGCAATCGGCTCAGCAACATACTGTAGATATTGTTTCGGTTGTACAACTAATATTTTGATTCCTTTCTTCTATTTATACAGATGAATTAAAGTGTCAGCAGATGTAAGGAATTAATGAGTAGCGTCAACCATCCTAACAGTGTGAGAGGATGCAGGTCAGCCAGGATGCTTTGTGAAATAAGCAGGTAGCGGTGGTATTGGAATTGAAATCTGGTTTCGTCCTGCTGGTGTATAGCACGGATAATGAGAGGATGTGCCCTTAGATCTTAGGGGGAGTTTCTGCACTGATTGCATGTCCCCATTTTGAATTTAACAAATAAAAATACAATGGGCAGACACTTCATGAAACTGAACTGCTGAACAATTGTGGTTTATCTGTTCTTTTTCATACGTGTATGTGGTATTAATGTTGCTAGAACAGTGAAGGATGTTTTGCAAAATGCACCAATTGACGTTCTTTAGATGATTTTGATAAAAAAGAGTATCTGTCCACACTGTGCATGGAACATGGCCCTGGATCCATGAAGGGCATGAGGTAATATGCCTGTCAGCACTTGTACAAACGCACCATTTACCACAGAAGTTTTTAACACTTTTCTAAGATTTGTCTTCAGATTGTCACAATTTCTTTTTCTTTTTATTTTGTGCATAAAAATTCAAGACAAACTAGTTGATTGGTAATAACGGTATCACATGAACTTTGGAAAAAGTCTGTCTTATCTGTTTTGTGCTAAACTAAACTAGTATCCACCTAGTTTCAGCTCTATACTTAATTTACAAACATTAGATTGCTATTCATCCTTTTGGTTTTTTTGGTAAATAAAGGAAACAGTGTATATGATATATGAGAACCAGTGGAAACTCTTGTCTAGACTTGCTGGCTACAGCTGCTCACTGAATTCAGAGCTGGCCAGCAGAGGAAGCAGTGGCTTCTGACGACAATCAGAAGTATAGCCACACTTGCCCTTTTTTGTCTTGCACTCACAGAGTTCACACATGGCTTTAACATTGTTAGCCGTATCAGCCAGTGCATTAATGTATTCATTTAAATAATGAGGAATGGTCATTGTATAAAAAATGTTTCCTTACAGCCACACACTCCACACACTGGAGACAGACTCTGGCCATAAGTGATCTGATGAGGGTGGTGTGCTGGTTCAGCAGTTCACACTGCAGCCTCACAGCAAGATATTTGTGGCTTTGAATCATGGCCCCGTTCCTTCTCGTACGGAGGCCGCTTCACCTCCTGTTTGTGTGGGTTTATCCTACTGGTGTGGTTTCCTCCCACCATCTGAACCCGTGCTCCTCAGGTCAACATGAAGCTCTGAATTCCCCACAAGTTTAAGTGTTGTTTATGAATTTTAACATTTTCACTCAGTACAGACTTACATTCCCCCGTGACTTAGACCAAGCCACTGCAAATTGACGATGGAAATCCAAGAAGGATATAATAAAATTTGGGGGGAAAGTAGCAGAATTGTACCGAATTGCATCTCATTTGAATAATGTTTTGGCTGTGTCAGCTTTAATATTAAGATTATTGTACTTTTTCTGCTCTTGTGTTGTTAGTCAATTCTGCCATGCATGATATTCTACAGTTGCACCCTAACCCACGTTGGATAAGCTGAAAATTCATAAATGATTGGGTTCCATCATTGTCAAGCTTTCTCCTTCGTTTCTGATAAATGGAGATGTTGAACATCACAGTTCTCTCGTGACTACACTCATGTGTCATTTACATATAATAATACCATGAGGTATGGAGCTATATGAGGTGTGTGCCATATATAAAGCTGGCTCTAAAGATGATGTATAAACACAATCTACTGCATATGGAACTCAATCTCATGAATTTGTATGAAAGAAAAAAGTATGCATATACATGGAAATCAGATCACTGCTAGACACACTCAGACTGAAATATTGAGGGCTTGCTTCACTGGGACACTTTTATATAACGTCTAATGTATTCACTTATCAGTTTCAAAAATATGTCATTGAACATCAACTAAGATAAATGCTTTTGTGGTTTAATTATGAAGGAATAACATTAGCAATGTTCAGATGCAATTTTCAGCTCTTTCAAGTCACTTCAAACATCTGTTGAAGATGCAATTTTACATAAATTATCAACAAAATCAGGTGGGATTTGTTTTCTATCTGTGTGTCAAAGCTTCTCTCTAACAAAGTATGGCATGGCTGGATTAGCTGGAATTGTTGGGTGCACTCATGTCTATAAATTGGTCCTTGCTCACCTGCACACGGACACACACACACACACACACACACACACACACACCAAATGTTCATGTGAGAATGCAAAAGCAGATATGAGTCATCTACATTGTGATGTAGGGATGCCAAGTCTACAGGGAGCCATCATGTCATTCACAGTGGTGCTAACAAATACCAAGCTCATTTTACACCACGTTTCACATTAATGTTAATGATATCTGAAGCATTATCCATTCCTGCCCTGAACTGTATGAGCAGGAAGGGCACCAGACAGGATTCATCTATCCATCAGCTACGTGTTTTTCTGTGTATCAGGGGGGAGGACGCAGGCAGAAGAGTTAAACTGTGAAGCCTACATAAACAGATGGTAGGACAATCAGATGATAAATGGAAACAGAGAGTACAAGTGGAGGTTGGGATGCCGTCGAGTGGCAGCACACTATTGTAAGTGAAAGAGACATTACGTAAAAATGATTGCAGGAACAGTTGTTGATTAAGTAGAATGGGTTTGGTTTGTTTCTTTTATCATTTAAAAAATCACTGAGCTGTGAAGTATTTCTAATTTATAATCACCTGGAATATTGCCAATTTTCTTTTCTTTTTTTTTTTTTTAACAACTGCACTGTTCATTTGTTGACAATTTAACTACTCATGCCTGATTGCAGAGGAGCACTTTCATTTTGGCAGCAGGCCAGTAGTAAGAGCTGCTAATTAATACAACAGGTTAACTGCTTAAGCAGCAGCGTGTGTTTGATCTCTAGGTATAGTAGCTTCTTTCTCATCTTGATCGATGTAGAATTATCATGGCAATGTCTGTTTTGATGTGCCCAGTGTTTATGGCTAAGTTTCAGGAGTTTTGACACTGGCCCATGACAAACTCAACTTTGAACTGCAAGTTGGATGACATTTAAATTAAAACCTACATGTTTGAAGTTGCTCAAAGTAATTTGAAAGTATGCTTTCCCGCCCTGTCTGTCAAACAGTACACTGTAGGTCAGGGTTGTCAAACTCTGTCTCTGAGGCAGCTGCGCTGAGGAATTTAGAGAGCAGTTAGTCTGTCTCCGGACTAGACTCCATTCTAGTGTCCTCAGTATTTTAATGTTATAATTCTTGGGATTAGTCTGCCTTTTTTTTTTTTTTTTTTTTAGCTGTTAAAAATATTTACTTTCTGCATGTTCTTCCTTTTATAAGACATACTATCAATAACACACAATCCTTTACAGAAGGTTTACTGAGTATGAACTGACAGTAAATTTGCAGATTGTGTCCCGCGATTTGTTGAGATGCTCGTATGACCAAGGGTGACAAATAGGTAGCATGGCGAATCATTGCGATCTGCAGGGGTCAGTGGATACTAATGAGTGGTAGCCATTTTTCAGACTTCATTAATCTCACATTGCAGAGAGGAATAAATGCTCCTCACAGCAGTGTTACTGGCTGGTGGGTAGAGCAAACAGCCACAGTCATTGATCTGACTTGGCAGCCCCACATCTGCTGTTTTGGTTTGCATGGCTGCCCTCTGCCTCATCTCTGCACCCCTGCTTAGATTTCTTTGACCTTGGGGATTTTGTGTTTCCTTATATCTGTAATGGTGTGTTTTCCCGCTGCCTTGAATTCAAAGGGCAGTATTCATTATTACCATTGGCCTTTCCAGGTGGCCTGGTTAGCTGAGGTGTGTACTATGTAAATGTTCCTTGGATCACATCACTATCTAATGCCAGGTGGATAATCATGTTTACCTTAATTCCAGTGTTGACATTGTAGTTCAATAGTTGTAGGCTCAACAATGCAAGCAATGGTAGACCAAACTCTATTGCCCGGAGCATAATGAAAACTATGCAGAGCCATGATGTGACAGGTGGCTATTAGGGCACTGTACCCCATTCATGGATTTAAGCTTCATCATAAAATGCCACTGGCTTCAACAAAAAATAACACTCTCATCCAAAAACATGTATCAGAAAAGCATCAAAAGCATAACTGAAAAGCACTACCCCTTCAAGGGCAACTCAACAAAGTAATGGATGTTTTCTTGCAAGTTTGAGCATCGACACTGCAGACAGTTGTCCCCTCTTAAAACAAAATACATAACCACTACTAAATTATCTGTCTGCATAAACCAAAACATCAGCATGTAATGTGGCTGCCATCCCCCTGAGTCCACATCCAAATAATTATACAATATGTAAAGACTTTGTGAACTTCTCACCAGTAATATGCATGACTCAAGGCTTTTGTTTTTGAATTGCAGGTTCAACCCAGAAAACCTGCTGCTCCTGTTGTTCTGCTTAGTATAGAAGGTTTTTAGCCTGATGGTATCAAATCTGTGATTACTCTTGCTGTTCTTCTGCTAATCTCCTCGGCCCAAGGCTAAGCTTATTAAGCCCCTTGATAAGAATTTAACAGGATCACCTTTTGACCATCAGTCTACGCCCCCCCCCCCAGACTCCATTGCCATTTGTTAGAGAGAGTTGGAGATTGGAGAGTTAAAGCCCAACCTTCTGCTATAATTTGAATTATTTCAAATGTATGTTTGCCTTTTTAAACTTTCTTGATACGTCAGTCCTTTATAATTAAAACACTTAAGGATCCAGTACAAATTTTAAATTTTAAATTTTTCTCTCTTTGCCCAATTGCTGCAGCGAGTAGAAGTGTGGCCATTTGGATTGTTCTTAAAAGTTACATACATTTCCAATAATCCTATAAGTTGTGTGTCGTGTTATAGTGGATCATGTCTCATTTCACTGCACGGAATGCTAAGACAGGACTAGATTGAATCATATTGATCTGTTGGCTATTTCTATATGTATTTGCGTCTGATTGCTGGTTGCGCATTGAGATGTGAATTGAATCTGTCTCAATGGGTGCACTTCACACACCTCATCAGTGATTCTCAGCCTTTGTGGCATCGTGGCCCTAAAGCCTTCAGGATTTCAGGTCGAAAGCACTTCCTACCTGGTGATGTTACTAGTTTATTTTATTATACTCCTGTTGTAGGTACTAATCAGCAGACATGTTCTGTATCATCTTATATATATTATATATCTGTCAGTTTTGCACAAGTTTGTATGTGCATGTGTTGAAGCGGGAAACATTATGGTTCCTCTACAGAAGTAAAAATGAAAGAAACCACTTTTTTATCGTTGCAAATGTATACTTTATATTCCTAAACTTAGTGTTTGAAGTTGTGTTCACTCTCACAGTAGTGGACTAACTTGCATTGCCTTTAATCATCAGTTAGTATATAATTTAGCAATTAACTCAAAGTCAGTCGTGCATCTTGAGATATTCAGACTGGAATTCACACTTTTGCATAATCACCTGGTCATTAACTAAGACAATGGACACAGTAACCAAAGTGTTTTACTGGCCAGACGATTGAATGGTTTGACTCGTCAATTTCAGTGATCATGAATTCAATTTGCTGTGGATTGGACTGAAAGCAAAAAGCCCTGGAGTGAGAGAAAAGTGGAGACGGCAGCAGCAAAAGGCTGGCAGAACATCACCAGGCAAGATAGCAATGTCTGCTGATGCCTGTAGGCTGGAGATTGTGAACCACACTTACAATATGATAAGTCTGTTGCCTTTTCCAATTATTTTCTGATCCCTGAAATGATGGGTATATGAGGATGATAAAAGGTTTAATATTCCTACACAGTTGTGAACTTGATGCAAACGGAAACATTCTCATATTAAAGCTGGAAGTGAACACTTTGTTCCTGCAGTAATTGTTTTATGTCAGAATGGATGTGTTAATGAGCTGTTCAACAATAATGGTGTAAAAACAAAACAAAACAAACAAGCAGACAAGCAGAACATAGTATAAGAAAGCACTGTAAAATCAAATTTTCCAATGAAAAATGACTTGAGTTCCAGATTTTCAGCCCTATAACTAGATTTGACCACAACAGCTTCCCTCTGCAGAACACTGAATAACCTTGGCTCAAATGATTAAGAAAATGAAGCCCTGTGACATCACCACTCCTTTTAAATTCTATATAAGTAACCTATCAAAGTTAACTGTTTCCTTTTAGAGCAAAGGAAAGGTGGAGACTGCTGATAAGAAGAGTAGAATGGTTTAGAAATTACATGCTTTATGTTAAAATCCTTTTAGCTTTCGAAAAGTTACTACTTGTGGACCTTGGATGAACCTTTTGGAGTGAGATACTGAAGGAAAAAGCTTCACTGCTTACTGAATGTTGATGAACAAGAGCACAGGTAGCGGGTTGTATTTTCCATATTGTTTTAGATCGCCTGTTCTTATTCTGGTTAATCCACTTAAGATAAAATTGGAAGAGAGGTTGGACCAAGGCAACAGCCTCAGGTTCAGCCACGGAGCAAAAGCATACCAAAAGCAAAAGTATAAAATTCATAAAAGTATGACAGAAAAAGAGGACAGAAAAAAATGAGAAATTTTGAAAGGCAAGAGAAAAAGAAAAAGGGCGAACTGAAATATTGGATCATACCCTTGGCTGCCATTTTATTAGGTTAACCCAGGGAAAAGTATTAAGATTTATTTATTTATTTTTTGGCTGTTTTTGTTAAAACTGTTTCAAACTGTATGCAAATATCTTTTTTTCTCCCCATAACATTTGGTGCAAAATACATTAAAGCACAGCTGGCCTGAGAGCATGTACCCAGCTGCCAGCGCTTAATGCACCCAACTGTTAGTCCTGAAGATAACAAAGGTAATCTGACTATCTACTGCATGGCACTGACACAAGTAGAATGGGGGAGAAAAACTTCACAGTTTAAGGCATCCTATGAAATATTTCTGGATCTTCACCTGGATTCATCCCACCAAATTTCAGTGAAATCTGTTCAAATGTTTAAAAAACAGTCAACAAAACTTTACCAAAGAAAGCTCCTCTTGCAACAGAATGAATACACACCTAAAGCCTATTTTCATTCCCACACAGTTTTAGAAATTGACGTAATAAATCATAAAGCCTCTGAAATATTTTAGCCTGCTCATACTGTACTTCTCCATTGCCAATTTAGTAGAATGAGTTTTGGGTTTGGGCATCCATATTGGGCTGTGTCAATTCTTCAATAGCTTTCTTTGATTGACACATAGAACTAGTCAAATTAGGGAAAATCGGTTTTGAAAACTAAAGTGCACCATGGAGCAAAGCTCAGTCCATCTTATAATAGAAGACTTGCTAAAACGGTGCAAAAGAGACTCTTTGGAAACCTTGAAACTACTGAACTAACCTGGAGACTTTTAATTGTTCAGAAGTCATTTATGTATCGGTTTTAGTGCTATTTTTTCTTTGGTTATTTCCTCTAAAATGGAATCAAACTCTACTCTCCTTAACATTCACAGGCATATTCTGTTTTCCTATTTGAAAACAGCGTCATAATGTTTTCAAGCTTTTGGTCTTGAGGGTTAAAAGTTTGTGAACTCTTCACATTCCCCTGGTAACACTGGAGAATCTGACCTTTAGCTGAAAAAAGTCTTTGTCACTTCACAGCTTTCACCACATTCACTGTTCAAAAATGTATTTGCCAGCACTATTAGGACAGGTATTTCACTATTATATCAAATTAACTGCCAGTCAAGCTGGATGTGATTTTCCTGCTAAATTCAACCAAACTGGGCTCTGCTGTTTGATTTGTGGTCAGTGCCTGGGCATCTCCCACATAATGCTAAGACATTATAGAATAAAACACTAGAGCCTCTAGCCATCTCTGTGCATTCTTGGGCAGATGCCCCTTTTTCTGATGTTATCATCATCACTGCAGCATCTCTAGCCAGTGTCTCCTTCCCAGGGGCTTTAGATGTCCCCTGCAGCTGCCCATCTCACCCATAACCGTCCTCAAGTCTGGCCTCCTTTCATTCTGGCAGTTTGAAGAAAGGCTCAACTCCTCCACCACAACACATCTAGCACAAAGCCTGAAGACAAGTCTGAAGTCAGGAACTCTGGAAGAGAGAACTCGCAGTCGTAGTCCAGACCAAGATGAAATTTAAATCACACTTTATCCCCTGCCATTGTGCTGTTTGTATTTGATAGTTAAAAGTGCATCTCTGCCGTCCTCATCCTGCAAACTTTCATGTTTACTTTTGTGTGTTTTCGATTGTGCTGAAGCAACTGGAGCAACTAAGGTCAAATACTGCAAAATGTTGCAATGCACCAGTATCAACAGTGTGCATTTGTATATTTTCAACAATTTGCTCTCACTGCATCTAACAGGCAACAGTTGTCCCATTTAATTGTGAAGATGCTTGATTATTTCGTTACTTTCAAGTCAGGCACGCACCAGAATTACAAACGCGCTTTGTGTTGTTGCTCAACTCTGCAATGCAGTGTCTCTCATGCAGGTTCATGTGAAGCCTTGCATTTTAAAACCTCAGTTCAGATCCTAGTGAGGAAGACTGACTGTTGCAGCTTCACTGGAGCCCAACAGGTCCCTTGAGGGGCATAGAAAAAGAAAAATGAAAAACTCCCAAATTTGGTGTGTGAAAGGTTGGTGCAAGAGTTTGGCACGTGGACTCATCATACTTAAGCGTGTGTGAAAGGATGAGTTTAATGTATGATCGGCTTGCTGGAGACAGATGAAAAACTAGAGAGAGTTGCCCTGAGCCTCTGAGTCAGAGGGCTATTTCTGCTCCGCTTTCCACTGTATAGTCATTAGACAGTACACTGATGGTGTGAAACCAGAAAGATAAACAGATAGTTATGTAGCCAGGCAGGACACAGGTTAATGGATGGATGGAGGCTTTTAACCCTAGAAAGCCTGACCAGAGAAATAATGGACAGAAAATAATTTTTTTTTTCAATCTGACGTCTTTATTTGGCCCTTTAACAAAACGTAAAAAAAAGCATATTTGCCTTTTTGCTTATATCATATTTATTACATCGGGAATTACACCCAATTCAGGCAATAACAAAAACTTTTCTCCTTGGTCATCTATAACATCTGTATCTTTATATCTGCATCTTTATTTTTTCCAAACAGCTGCCTTTTTCAATCTCTTTTTCTTTTATTTTGCCAAGGGGATGGTCTCATAAATGTATGTATCAAATATGATACGCACGGCGTTATAGGGTTAAATATTTGGTTTTTAATTCAAGCAGCACGGCTTCCTCTAAGAAATGTCCCTGAAATTTGAAAAGTACAAAACAGAACGCTGTCTGCCCACATGTATTTTTGGCATTATTTATCCTCTCCACTCATTTTTCCAACTTTCACTGCCTAACCCCCACTGCTGAGATAATGTTCATGTTAAAAACCATCTAGCATTTCTCTTTTTTTCTTCTTACAAAGCCACCTCTTATCTTGTACAACATTTTCTATCCCACGTTTATATTTTTAGCATCAGTTTTAATTCTCGCATCTTGCTTTGTGTGATTCCATGGATAGGGAATCAGGGGAGTGGATTTGAATAACGTGACATATGGGTGTGAATATTAATATACTGTAAATGTGCTCTGAATACAATATTGCGGCTTTAGAAAATTCTGCTGTCTAAGGTTTCTGACATTCCTGAACCCACTGGTGCATTCTCACTTAAAGACTCCAAGTTGTTACTTGACAGTTTGGCTGCAAGATAATGCTCTAAAAAAAAGAAAAGAAAAAGAAAGTAATAGTGAGGAAATTCATGAAATATTGATTTCCTCAACTAAATTAATTTGTTGAAGCCTTTTTATGATCCTTCCCTTCATTCATGTATGTGTATGTGCTGGTTTTGTACTCTCAAATTCTTGCAGTAATTTTTTTTTTTTTTTTTTTTGAACAAAGAGGTCAGCACACAAAGGACATTGACTGTTGCATGATTTTGACTTGTGAGAAGAAGCAGAACGTCTTCACACACTGTTGTCTTCAAGCACCTGAAGTTATTATGGCTTTCAGGCCATTATTTTTTATTATTATTTTTATTATCCATAATTGTATTACAAGTGATGTGTTTTTGATAAAATGTACTGTAGCCTGGCAGGTTACTTGTTTTAAACTGTGATAAGTAGGGTAAAAAAGGAGACTGTTTTCTACCACACATTGGAGAATAATGCTGCTATTTAATCATACATGCATACAAATTTGTTTTCGTTTGATTTCATGTAGATTTTCATGGCTCTCCTGTTGCATTTGTTTACTTGTTTTATTTTCCATGTGTAGCACATAGTTAATGTGGATAGTTAGTTTCACCCAGAGGATGAATATAATTCCTAAAAAGTTACTAGTGCAGAGATGTAAACCTGACTACCTCATGATCTTGGAATTAACTCTATAGCAACTTTGGAAATTACATCCGATTTCCTTCTCAGACCTCATCAGGTGCATCCATTCTGTCTGTGCAGTGATGCTCCTCAGTGATTCCCAGTAGTCCTTCTACGGCCTACATTATGTTTATGAGGTCACGGCTAACCAGTCTGCTTCACTGCTCATGATTAGATAGAGGCTTGATTGTCTTTATGGATCTGAAAGTACACATGGGAAAATCTCAATTTTAAATTAAAAGCTTGTCAAGACGGATCACATTCCGAATGACTTGCTTCCATCTGAGAGAAAATTACGAACAAAGACATTAAGCTAAATCTCTTCTTATTCTTATGAAATATACACAACAACACATTAACATCTTTAGTGGTGTGTTTCAATGCCACACATCCATTTTTGGGCACCTGTTTTCCATTAAAAAACAAGACCTTAATGAACAGCAATATGCTGCAGCAAACAACACAGAAGAAGTGGATATGTTAAAATTTTAACCACACCAGAGAGTGTGCAGCTTCCTCCTGGTTTAAAAACCCCAGCAGCAGAA
This sequence comes from Remorina albescens, assembly GCA_034769265.1. Classification (NCBI taxonomy): domain Eukaryota; kingdom Metazoa; phylum Chordata; class Actinopteri; order Carangiformes; family Echeneidae; genus Remorina; species Remorina albescens. The sequence continues at coordinate 8,095,131 of CM068480.1, forward strand.
ATCACAAAGGCTGTCGGAGAGCAACAACAGGAAACAGTGAGTCTACTGAGGCACTTATATGACAAATGATAATGAGAGCTTCTTCACAGATATATAACAAAGATAATACATTATATACAATGTAGAAATATGACCTATTAAGAAAGAAAAGACATGGGTACTTAAAAAATGAAAATTATAGTCAGAAAGCATGCATTGTGAAATATAGAGTAGGGATTTTATGATAGATGGATGAATGGAAACAGGGATGAGGATACAAAGCTCAGCACCTTGCTCCACAAAGATTAGAGAAAGGCCCTCACAGTTTTAAATGAGGTGACAGGTCCATTCAGGTGTGAACACTATGGCTGCATGCCATTAGGCTCTGATCTCCACCAGCCATGAGGCATTGTCCTGGAGTTTTCTGCAATGTGAAAAAACAGGGCTATTGTGGGATTTAGAACGAAATTGAATGTTGTCTTTTGTACTCAGCTCAGTTACTTGGAAAGGTGTTTGAAATGAGAGACAAGGAAATCACCCAACGGGCATTGAGCAATGACTTTCTCATCTATAATAAGAGATCATTTCATCACAATTTGTTGCCAGAAGGAGGGAGTAAAAGCGTATAATTGTCTGAAACACCTTGGTCTTAACAAAAAAATCTTTTGTTGCCTGGAAAATAAACTATAAATATGGGTGGCCATTTTATGTGTTTGCTTGTTGGGTGTTCTGCACCCCATGGCTATAAATACTTTGAACTTATTTAAACATGAAAGAAAATTACTTCACTTTAAGATAAATCATGAACTGGGAAAGGAGAGCAGGATTTTCAAACTAAGAGCAAATTTAGGAAATAGACCAAGATTCTAGTATTTAGGTGGTAGGAAACCAGGTGCATGACAATTACACAAGTCCAATTCATCACATTAATGAACACTCATTTCTTCTTCTACAAAAAAAGAAGAAAGAAGACCATCACCTTCTTTTCTACTCTCAGCAAGAAAGCACTTTCAATTGGACGCTGTAGTGAATTAGGCCCATCACACATCCTGAAGGCTTTTTCTGCTTTCCGCACTGATAACATAGTGAGAATGTGCCTGCTTGGCTCTGCTTGTCAAATTAACACAGTATTTGGTTAGAAGAGAATTTTACATCTAAAGTAACAACCATTTGATTAGGACCTTAAGACATTGTAACTTTCAGAGGAAGGTTCATCATATTTCTGCTGATGAATCTGTATCTGTTTATTTGTCCACCCCAGGAAGCACAGCATTCTTTTCCAAACCACAAACAAAGAGAAGACAGCATTTTAGCCACGAATATAACTGACGAGGACAAATCTTTTCACTTGATAAGGGCATCACACAATCTTTTTGTCAATTAAACATCAGAAACTGATTAAAAAGTCAACAGCCAAAAACAAACGTACCAAACAAGACACACAGTGTTGCTATCATTTCAGATGAATAAAATCAAAAGTCTCGCGCTAAGGAAGCTTGAATTAGAACGGTATTCTTAAATTGCATATAAAGAAAACTAAATGATGAATTGATCAATAAAATAGTCTCCATTGCTGATCATATCATCAGTTGGTTAATTAAACATCTTTTTATCCTGTAAAAAGCATCTTTGAGTACATTGGAAAGTGCTTATCGAAAAAGCCATTATTATTTTTATTGTTACTATTACAAATCTTTACCACTCAGAGTAGCTTGTCTTTTTTGTAACCAACCAGTAAATAAGCCAGGAAGAAGGTAACTAAAAGGAAATCTTCACATCTGAGATGGCGGTTTTGTGGTATTAATCACACTGCAATCCTCAACAAAGTAGTTCCAGATTGATTTCCTGTCAACTAGTCAAATTATCTTTGATTTCGACCCTGTTAATATCAGTCTATATATCTCAATGTTATCCAGTTATCTGGTGTAGAAGAGGAGTCCTCCATATATGTATGTGTGTGAAGGAAGAAAGGCTTTAAAAGTCGCTGTCTTTGTCAGTTTATCTCATCCTGATGGGCAAACTCATCCTTCTTTAAATACCTTCCAAAGCCGTCTCTACTCCGCACTTTCACATTGCCATGGTTACAGGCAGTGTTAAAGGCAGTGACTGCCTAAGGAAATATAGCCCACTCTATTTACTTCATACACAAAGTTCTAATTTTACTTGGCTCAGCTCCAACAGGCACAGCACGCACTCAGATTTACCCTCAGTAATTTTTTGTTTTTGCTTCAACCACTGTGAGGACAGTTGTAGTCTGTGACTTTGTCGAGGTGGTAGTGTGGAGATGAAGATGATTGCCTAGCTGAATATAACCTGTGGACATTTGCGGACGCAACGCAACAGATTAGAAAAAAAAAATAGAAATGGAATTATGAGCAAAATTTACCATGGGACATGAACACTGTGTCTGAATCTGATTAAAAAGCAGAGTGTTGACATTAATTAATCATTAACCGTCTCTGCAAATCTATTTTTGTCAAGACTGCTACTTTCTGCCAGATTTGGTGACCAATTTGGATACCAGACTATTACTTTGGGAGCAATTACGTGTCAACCATCCTGAAAAACTATTTCAGGAATCATTTGTGTAATCGGCAAACTAAAATGAATCTGCTAACGTTCACGTCTCTGGGATTTCATTTACTTCACACCCAAATCTCTGGCTGCTCTCAAGGTGTTGATGTTAACAACTTCATGACCTGTGGCTACTGACTCTCTCTTACCATTCATATCTTGGGTTGACACTCCTTTGTCACTTCTGTTCAGTCATTTATGCTCGTTGTATTTGACACCATTTACTGCATAATAGTTTGGTGTTTTTTTTCAATAAGGCATCACTGTTTTTCCTTTCTTTAAATGGGCAAAAAAATGGTGCAATTGGTAATTGGTGTCAAATGTATGCACTTAAACCATTAAGCAATTTCTGAGCACACAATAAAAGGCTGTTCATGCTAAGTTAGTCATCCATGAGCTTTCCTGGAGGGCCAATATTTCCAGAATGCAGAAAAACTTAAGTGAAATTCTTGCCTGGAAGTAGCCCCCAAATTGCTATTGACAATCCAGGAATGAATTTTCAGTTGAATGTCTAGACCTGCTTCCTGTATCGGTGGGTTCAGTGGCCAGGATGCCTTTCAGGTCAGTAAGTGCTCATTACAAAGCAAAGAGTGATGGCATAGGACTTTTTCCTTGCTGAAGATATAAATGCATTAAAATATGCAGTAAGAGAGGGCAGATGAGTGCTGAAACTATTTGAACAAACTGAGGAAGAGGCTTTGAGAACAGAACAAGCTTGTACACTTTTTGGCAGAAAGATTTTGCCTAACTGCCCTTGAGTCAGTTTGTGTGTGGAAAGAATTTGGCTTTTAATGCTTCTTGGTAATGTTTTTGGATCCAAAAGTATAAACACTTTTAAATGAGTTACTATGCTTTATAGTATATTTAAGTTTGTACTTTAGCAGGCATCTCAAATCAGTTAGTGTCCCCCAGTGATGTCACCAATCACACAGCGTTTCAGTGCCAGCAGCAATACCTCTGATTTATTTGGTCAGACCGTTAATACTTCAAGAGTCAGCGATTAAGTGTGAAATAAAAAAATGACAATTCAATAGCTAAATATCACCGTTTCAGAATATAACACCAACCATACTAATAAGATTTTGGGAAACATTAACAACTCTATTTTCCTTCTCCATACCATTGCAAATCATGCCAAAGAGCATTTAACCACTTTTTTAGCACCATACAAATCATCTTTGATATTCTCCCATGTTTATAGTGAAACCAGCCAGATAAGGTAACACAATACTTGCATGAGAGGCTGCAATTGTTAAAGTAAGTAATAAGCAACAGTGCCATCTCAATGACAAGGCTCTGTATGCCATGTAATTTAGAAATCTAGAAACATTGATCTGCCTGCCTCCAAAATTGGTTCTGGTTATGCAGACACCCACCCCAACTTTACACATACAACATCCAACATAATCAAATCTCAGCAGCCACAGCATGTATGCAAACCAGGAAATAAAACCTACACCTTCTATCCGTCTGTGTGTGTGTTTATAAAATATTACTCAATACATTGTGTGTATTATTGACTCAATCCCTGTAAACCCAGCTGCACTGTTCCCTATCAGGTTGCAGGAGTGCAAAGAAATCTATATATCAGAAAGAAAACAGGTGTGGGGGTGGGGGTCTTACCCTGTAGGATTTCCTACCTCAGGAACTTCTTGTCCTTGTCAGTGATTTGGACTTAACAGTATTCATATCTACATTGCAGACCTGAAATTCAGCACAGCTTGCAACCTGCAGCCTGTGCTTCACTGTCTTCTCTTGCAGGCTGTGTTGGTATTGTTGGCTGCCTGGATGTGATTAGTGGATGTGCTATCATGTGTGCCCACACACACAGGCAGTGATATATTGCACACATGCACAATCACAAATACACACAGTCTCCTTCTGTCTCCCTCTCATGCAAATTAGCTCTCTATCTTCACTGTCTTTGCACTTGCATTTGTCCTATATCTTATTTTGTATCTCTTAATTTTATCAAATCATTCCTCTCTCTTGCGTTATTATGTCTTGATGTGATTTGACCTGCAGCACAGTAATTGTTTTTCCCTTGAACTGATCATCATGACTATTTTTTATCATTGTTTCAAGAAAGCAATCCATTCTGGGCTTTATTGTGAAATTAGAGGAGAAATGTGATTTTGATTAATCATGCAAAACAAATGACGCTGAATGTTGTTGTTTTAAGGCATCCAATCATTAGAGGTCAGTCAATCCACCGCTTGGGTCACTGTCCTAAACACTATTGAATGGCTATAGATATCCAGTGATTCCTCAACTATGTATCCTGATTTATTTGCTAGTAAAAAAGTGTTACTGTTTATATAAACAAGCAGTCAAATATCAGTGTCAGTGTTTAAACATCTGTCTTGTCAATTACAGTATAGTTTGGCACAGTTTGGCTATGATTATTCCAAACGAACTACGATTAAGGTTTCTTTCAGTGTGAGACAACTAGATGGCTTGGTAATGGTGCAGTGCAGCAGTGCATGTAATTACATAACCTTAATTTCATGAATTGTTTACCCTGCTGACTGACAACTTATTCATGTTATGCAAAAATCTGAAGAACCTCTCCTGAAACCACTCATTTACTTTATTTACTTACTTTATACTCATTTAATTTATTATTCTTAATTATAGTTGTATCAGTGAAACAGGAATATTTATTCAAGGTTCTTAGAAATCATATTACTACAAACTTGTGCTGGCTTAGCTATACCATCATAAGCTTCCTTGACTAGTCATGAAGCAGATTTTCATATTTTACACTGCAGCTGGTGTCTTTTCTTTTCAATCAGTCATTGGCTGCTCCTCTTGGCTTCAGTGGAACGTCTGTGTTCTGCTCTAATCCCAAACCACAAATCCCCATAGATGCCTCGCTACTGCCGGGCCACCGTGATGAGCCTGCAGTCCATGCTTTGTGGGATTTTTCAGGGAACCCAGAGCTCTCAATTAAATCTTAAAGTAAGGTTGCTGCAGAGTATGTATGACGGTGGTGCTTCTTAGACTCGTCAGAATGCTGTGTGCTTTGTGTGTGGGTGTCCCTTGACTGAGAAGACCCAGTTATCTGCCTTAAAGAAATTGCTGGTTTAAACCATGACTTAAAAGATTAATATCTTTCACTTTACTTCTATGGCCATATGAATTACATGATGTATTTAAGATATGTTTTTATTTCCTTGGTTGCAAGACACATTTTTCATTCAAATGATTGATAAATAATAACTTAAAAGGGATTTAATGTCTCATTATTTCAAGCTCATAACTCAAACAACAAACGTTTCCATGAATATTATAATTCAGTCATGGATTGATGTTTCTCACAAGGTACCCACCATGCAAAGCAAATTCCACCAACCATGTTGTGTGGTCATTAAAATGATTCCAATAGCTTCATTTTAGACTTCACATCAAAAGCCAAGGAACAAGGGGATTAGCCTCCCTAAAAATATAAGCTTTTTTTTTTGTTGGGCTTGCACAATGGGGACGCAAGTGCAAAAACTTTTCTCTGTATTACGGAGGCATCTGTAAAAACCTGTTTTAGTCAGCAAAAGAAAAACAATTTTAAGTAAAGATAAGGCCATGTCTTTGTGGGTTAATAATCATGAGGCCTTCTTCTCCTCTGCCTTACATAACCAGTTCCAGACAACACCTCACCATGGTGATTCGTTTCCACGCTATATATGGTTCGGACATTTTTAGCACATATTAAGTGTTATATTTGTTACTAAGCCTAATTTTCCCTCCATCTTAGTTTTTGTGCAGCCAAATGTGGACATGCCAAGCTATTGCCTTATTTGTTCTTATTCCTTCTTGAGTAGCAAATGTTATTTTTCTGCACGTCTGTAAACAATCTTTGTTGCGTCAGTGTTTAGTTAGTTAGCTAGTGTTTGTGTAAACGTTTACTACAGAATAGCACACACAATCCTTCCAAAAATTTCTTTAAAAATTTGTAAAATTACATCTATTGTATTGCATCACCCCTTACAGGGAAATCCAAAACTATGAATATGAAAATATGTTGCTTTTTTTTTTTTTTTTTTAATTTTGTTGTTTTACATTATTTTGAACTGAAAAATAATATGAGCACCTTAATTTCATATTAACTATAGCAAGTCTAAATTAAAATAACATAATTTTATTGTCAGGCCTTGTGACAGCAGGAATGTGTCAAAAATCCAGTGTGTTTCTCACTTTGGCATAAATTTGCGTCCGAGGAAAAGCATGCCCCAAGTCATCTTTATGCCAAACCAACAGGCCAACAGTGTCCAACATCCTTCAATGTAATCAGGTGAGCTGTGCATCTTGAGATAGTGGTTGCTGATTGTATACATTCTCAGCTGACTCTTTTTAGTACTACTGCAATGTGTACACTTGAAACATCAAGCACGGTTGATCTTGACTGGTGGCAACTTAAAAGAAGCAACAGATGTGTGTTGGCACTGACCCTGAGGGGAGGTACAGTTTAGGATCAGCAATGGAGAAGGCCTTATCAGGTGTAGTGCGGAGCTCAGAGGAGGGGAGTAAAGACTAGATGTGCATCACAGGACTTGGTAGATAGAGTGGATGTATAAGGATGGAGAAAATTGGCTAGGTAAGCAAGCGACAGTCCATGGACAGAGCTTTAAACAGGGAGAAGTGGTTTAAATTGAATGAGGTATTTAGCAGGGGAGGGGTGCTGTGCTCCCAGGAGGACCTTGTGCGGCAGCAGAGACCTGGTTGTACTGTATTCTAATTAACCTCTGCCAGGGAACACTGAGGAGAAAGGCACTAAAATAATCAAGTCACGATGTGATGAAGACCTGGATGAGAGACTCTGCAAAAGAGGAGCGCAATTTTGAATGGTGCAGTGTTTTGCCTGGTAACAGTTGCTAAGCAATAGGATAAACAGGCTTATGGTCGATGTCAAGAGTTGAGAGGGTGATGTTTTCTTCTTAGCCTTTCCGTTAACTAGAACTACACGAAGAAGAAACGGTAGGATTGGGTGACCCTGTCTGTTTGCTTTAATATAACAGTTTGTAATACAGTACTTTAATACTGTAACCAACTAGTTTCACTTTTAAAAATGTGCATGGTTCATGTTTTAGCATTAAATAATTTATTATATTTTTATAACTCAGTTGTTGAAGGCCTTTTTTTTAGCAGGCTTCACACTTTAGTATTAAATTATTTGTTGTGATATTTTAACCATGCAACTGGAAACAAAAGATGAATAAATCAAAAAATATTTCAGGTTGTGCGTGGTATCTAATTAGCAGTCTGAAACTCACCTATGCCCAGTTTTAACAGTGTAAAGCCACATTAGCATGTATTAACCAAATCTTACTTTTCTTCCCAGTTCTGTCTTTCTGCCACTGGCAGTAAAATGTCATTTAAGACCTAATGAGACTGTATCACCCATTCACCTACATACAGTAGTGGAGTATTCAAGACAACTTTTAGCTTTATGGCAGAGAAAGTGCTTATCTGTGAGGAAAGCTGAAGATACCGTCTCGCTGTCTTTTTTGTCCTGTCAAATCTGAACGCTTACATAATTCGAAGGTGAATCAGTGCTTGCCTTTAGAATCTTGCCTTGATGATTGCACTTTTGAATTCTCAGCATAACACAAAATTATACCTTTATGTGTGAATCGTAATGGGTTAGGATCGTCTACAGAGGGTGGAATTTAAGTATGAAAAATGAGTTGTGAAAGTGTTTTCATCATTTGTTAGTGGGGCATGATTTCGCAAACTGATTTCTTCCCGTAAATGATGTGTCTTTGAGAATAAACTGAGCAGCCTAAGGTGTGCCAGAAGCAGTTTGCTTCCTAATTATGTCTATATCGCTTACATCAGAATGCCTGTACGAGCATTGTTGGCTGTAAGTACATTAACGTCCACTGCAAAATAGAAAATATTGTTCACTCTAAAAACTTGAACATTTGCATCGTGGTGACTGTTGATGACATTTTAAAATAGTACAGGGAGAAAGCAGCAAAACACAAAAGCAGACTTCAGTGTTGTTGTATCTCAGATAATTATGTCCTCACAAGGTATTGTTTTCTGAGCAGATCGTCAATCAGAAGTTAAAAATAAATAAATAATTGCAGCTGGCGTCAAAGCACTCCTTGTCCAATCTGAGGAAACATCTACCTCATTTAAGGCAAATTTATAGTTTCTGTGAGTGTGCAGTGTTTTTTTCGTTGTTCTCTGCCACACTTGGCAGAGTGACAACCTAGGCCCATTTATACTAACTGCAGCAGCAGTGCAATTTATCAACCGAGGATGAAGGGTCTACCATAAACTATTAAATATTATGAAAAATAACTTACTGAACTGAAGTATTTGGGGAACTTAACAACATTCGCCTTGCTCGACAGGTTGAACCTAAATCAGAACATACACTTTTATTTAAAATGTATTCAAATTAGAGTTTTGAAATTTATTTATTTATTTTCACAGATAATTTAGTTCCATTTCGCAGAACTAGTACAATGGCTCGCTCTAGTCAGCTAAAGCTTCCGCCTTAATATTGCTTGGGGTGCTATCTATCTTCATGGTGAGGTGGATATCAATTAGGTGAGCCAACCATGTAATTGATTTCCACCCTGTTACCTTTATCTCTGGTATTTGTGATGTTCAGACAGCGCTACTGTTACCTGTCTTTTTCTGCTGCCTTGTGTCAACAGCTCCACACGTATATGCACTTTATTACAATCATAGGATAAATATGATCTATATAATCCATTTAGGACACATGAGCTGCTGCTCATTGTGGTTTCATTAACTTAAGCTGCCCAAGGTGCAAGATGGACACCAGGTCATTACCAAGTCCCTATTACAGCCATTATAATGAAATCAGATATCAGAACAAATTACATTTTTGTCCAATCTTAATGACTGTCTGATCTGCAGTGACTGCTGCCTGACCACCTGCGCTCTCATGTGAGAGGGAAAGATTGTATGCAACTCTTGGCTCTTGGCAATTTGAATAATTCACTCAGATGTGTGGATGCGATTGGTCCTGCGACCTGTGTCTGTGCGGTCTACCTCACTGTATGCACGGAGGAGATAAGAGCTTAAATCATGGACAAGAGATACCTCAGGGAGGCTCGAGGAGCAGAGCAGCGAGGGCCAACCCGGGGTCAACTATCCGGCCAAGAATGACAACTCTGCCAAGGAGATGTGGGAGACTTACAAGATAAGCCTGGCTTTTTGAGAGGTTGAGTTTTGAGGGAATATGATAATGGGATTTTAATGTGTTATGCCCCTATCTGACTCCACAGGTATAAAAGAAAATGAAACCAATTCTAAACTGCGTAATAAATCTGAGCCAAGAATGACAGAAAATATGGGAGAATACATCAGACGTAGAAATGCTTACACAGAATAATATCCGCTTTGATTACTTTCAGCACTAAGGTATTTGCATGTCTTCCATCTCTCAGCACATCAAGGAGCTGAATTGCTCAATTTCAGGTGTTCTTATTAAATCCAGTCTAGCAGATTGATTGCATAGTCTGACATAAATATCAGCTGCTGCTTAATTTGGATTGCTTTAAGTGAAATTAGCCAAATATTACATTCCTTCTCTGTGTTTTGTGCACTAGCTGTCTCTTCAACTTTTCTAACTTTTCTTATCTCTGTAGTAAAAAACATATTAATGCTGGATTGAATTTTTCAATTGTTGCACGCCACTTCACAGCTCATGCAGTGTTGTAGCTAGAACGAGGTTGTGATTTTTGCTGGATGCTGGTAGGATTTTGTTTTTTTTTTATATCTAGTAATATCAGCTTGAGTATCTTTGTATTCGCTATAACCCCGGAAATGAGATTGAATGAAATGGTGAAGTGACTGCAGCAACAATAAGGAAGCCCCAGTATGTTTTTCCACTGATAAATCTGATCGAGGAAAACATGTTCTTGTGAAAGATGGCAAGACACCGCTCACTCTGCTGTGTACACTGTGTTAAGATGGAACTCGTGCAGAAATTTAAGTGGGAGTCTGTTTACTTGTATGTCATTCATAAAGGCAGTGGGCCGCAGAGCAAGGAAAAATAAATCTTGACAAGCACATAGAGTAAATTCACCCCCTTCTCTCTTTTCTCTCCTATTCTCTTTAATATTCTGTCAACCAAACTATAAAGGGTTACTCATGGAAATAAAGAGACAGAAAGGGAGGTCGTTTTACTTGCAATATGCAGGTCCAGTAAATGTGGTCCTTCTGGGTTCTCACGTACTCTAAGGCAGCACTGCTCAATGCTTCAAGGTTAACACTGAAATGCTGTTTTCATCTACACATTCCTAGAAAAGCAGAGTGCCTCAGTCATTAAAAGGTCCAGTCTCTTTCTCCAGCCGTGTTTGTGCATGTGTGCTTGTGCTTGTGCCAATGAGCGCACATGCATGTCTTTTCTTCTAGCCTTCACACATCCACCACCTATCAAAAGAAGCCTCTGATGCCTGAACATGAAGGAGAGCTATTCCACCGCAAGCTGCAGCGAAATAAAAACGCATGCAATGTCTGTTTAAAACTCAGTTAAGCTAAATCTCATCATGATATCACTGAGGGTTACCTCGCAAGACCTCTGTACAGTATATGTATGCACCTGTGTGTGCATGTGTGCGTGTGTGTGTGTGTGTGTGTGTGTGTGTGATCTCACAAAATTGACATCTTGACTACTCTGAAATTATTACCTGCAGTATGTCACCGTGATGAAATGGCTCAGCGGTTTCCCACATCATAGATCATGCACTGATGAAGCAGCCATTGACTCTCTGCACCATCAGAGGTGAAACTGTCAGCATTACCATCAGCAGGAAAGCCTCTTACACGGACCAACAGTGAACATCAAGGCCATCCTGCCACGTGCAGAATCGCTATCACACCTCACCATTGGTGGGTGTGCCTGACATGACAACTTTACATTCCTTTCCATATGAGACGTTGCTGCAGAAAAGATGTTTGATCATTACTGAATAGAGAGAGAGAGAGAGAGCGAGAAAGAGAAAGAAGTCATTAAAATATCTGTGTGTAGTGGTGGTGCTAGCGGGGACATCATCAGTGATGATATCAGTTGCAGGGAGGCAGAATTTTCTGGCATCACAATGGCTGGCCGATGTGAGGGATCACTGGCTTTGTACTGAAGTTCAAATCCAACTTGTGACAAGTACCTTTTTTGAAATTTCCCACTTTTCAGATATAGAGCGTTGAACAAATTAGCTTGCCACCTGTCATTCCCGTCCTACTATCCGAGCAAGATAGGAGGTAGGCAGGGCCTGTGTCAGTAATGTTGTGTGTGACAGTTTGACAGCAGAAAATGTTATTACCAATGAGCTGGTTTTGCTTCCTGTCTGTGCGGAGCATTTTTCTCACCGCAAGCATTGTGTACTTTGCATTGATTATGCTGTTACCTGAGTGCAGTCAGGCCAAAGGAAAACAAAACACAAGGGAAAAGAATTTTTAGCAAGTAGTTAAAATGTCCTGATGTGCACCAAACTTATTTTTGTACTTTTTCATTTTGTTGATTTACTAACAAAACACTTTAACAACAACAACAACAACAACAACAAAATCTCAACTCCAGGGATTCACTTATTGACTTTTTCCATGGAACGACAACAAAGCTTTTTCTTAGTCAGCTGAGCAAACTCCACCTGCTGAGCAAGAGATGCATTTAAAAAAAACAAACAGAAAAAAAAAACCAACTGCAGTCTCCAAGGTTAAAATGAAACTTCCACGTTGTATAATGTTACCAATACACCGTTATTTTTTGAATATATCTAACATTCTAAAATACCTCAGTGGTTATTAGTCAGAATAAATATTCCTGTTTAATATTTCACAGCTCTGGCAGCGAACAATGTTGCTCATACAAACAGTTTCAGCGGTACAGTGACTGCAGGAAAAGAATGACTCATATCTCACTTGTCTCCCTCTGCATGTGTGCTTTCATGTCAAACTGACGCTTGTCAAGACATGTAGAATCACAGCATGCGTAATCACACAGTATGACACTTACGACAGAATCCATACCAGCTTCATACTCTACTAAACTGACACTACCATTGTGCTCTAGATGTAATATTGAGATCAACCAGCAATGAGCATCTGACAACACGCAGGCTCAGATGGTCGAAACTAAACTGTATTACTCTGATTTTAAAAGGGCCAAAATGTCTCCTGTGGCCTCTGCTCATGAATAAAATATGATAAAATATTTGTGCACTTGAATCACAAGTGGTTATTTTGTGTTATTTGAGGCGGGGGAATAACTCATTTGACAACAGTTTGTGCGACTGGATCCTCATTTTATTTTTTTATTATTTTTTAAAAGATTTTGTCGTTGAGATTAATGAATTGCTGTTTTAGTTGCATTAGGTTTTCTCTGAAATTGCAGAGCCAGAAGAATTAATTGATGGGTCCATTTTAAAAAAGTTAAAGTTGCATAATTTATCATTTTCTGGTTTCAGGTTCATCTTTCTTTAATGCCTTTGGTACTTAAATAGGTACTTAAAGTTGCTCCCACATAGTATTGTGAAGTCCATATCTCTGCAGGTTATTGCCACGGTGTATATCACCGTCGCAGCATAAGTGACATGAAAGGCTCTAATGTAAGAGGACAGGCGATGCACGTTTGGGGGAAGGCATCCCTTGAGACACACTGTGAACCAGGTAGGAGATTGTATGTGTGAAATGTCACTTTGAATCAGCAAATTGGTAGACTTTCAGAAGCAGCGTGACGTGGCTGCGCCATGTGGAGATATCTGCGGGAGGATTACAAGGACAAAGTCTTTGTGTATGTGTGTGTGTCACCGTGAAGAGATATCTTTGACAGTCTGAGGTGTCAGAGAATTGGTAACATGTAATATTATGATACTGCTTGTATAAAAAAAAAAAATGCTTTCATTCAAAAATGAAACCTTATTTGCTTACAGTACAAGTCTTAAAGTTGGATTTTGAATTATTCAGCAGAACTATTTTTCAGTATTAAAAAAAAAAAAATCTTTTCACATTTACCTATTCAAAAAGTTTCATATTTGACAAAAATGCCAGAACAGACTGTATCTGGCCAACTCCATATTTATGTCTCCCCTTACTTTAAGTGTCAATTATGTCACGTTGACAGTATAATTTATTGAAGGTGGTTAAATAACTGAACTGGTTCAATTTGAATTCAATTGCTCCAAAATTTTTTCTCTGAAATATCTGGAAAGAATCAGACAGCATTCGTGACTTTTCTCCACTTTTTTTCCCAGACAGCCAGAGCCGGAGGCATTATGTTTTCAGGCTGTCTGCCCATCCGAACCGCTGCCCGTCTGTCCATTGGTATGTCCATCTGTCCGTTTGTCACAAACTTGTGAACATCCTGGTTACGCCTCCATGGAGCTTTGGCATTCATTAGGACTCAGTGATGGACTGGTTAGATTTTGGTGGTTAAAGTTAAATTTGAACTAACCTCATGATACAAAGTTTTAGCTTTGGCACAATGGTCCACCTGAACTTATTAATCAGCTGGTTAGAATGTGGCAGTCAAAGGCAGAGTTGTGATCCAACAAAACATATTTTTGGTCCCACCTCAAAAATTAGTAGAGTAATTGTAACACAAACTCTAATTCTTATTTAAATGTCTTAATAGATAAAATGAAGTGATGACATTTTATATCCAAGTGGTCAATGGTCAGCTTCACTCTGATATCATAAAGTTCTGTAAAAACACTTGTCCCTTGTTCAGCGCCGTAACTCAAGAAGGGGAAATTGTGACTACATTTCCTGCCACTTCGCTGGCTGAAGGAGACATACATCTGCAAGGTGGCCACTCTAGTTTCCAATCATTTACAGATTTCATGTTGTGATCTACTTGGTCCAGACTGATTACATCAGAGTAATGATTGGATGGATTGCCATGAAATTGTGTGCAGACATTAACGTTAATCAAAGGAGGAATGTTATTCAGGCATGGATAGTCAAGGGATCATCAAACTAAGTGTAGTTTAACTGAACCACTGGAACGGCTGCAGTCTTGTTTATTGTAGCGTAAGATGATGGAAAATTCTTCCGTGATGACAAACAAGAAGAAAATGGGAACTTTTTTTCTCACACTTTGTGTGATTAATATTCTTCAGCCTAAACGGCTGTCACTGTTGGCACAGGTTTACTGTTTGTTCTAGCCACCCCTGATGCTTAATTCACAGCAGTGCAAAGACAGCATTTTAGCACAGTAAAGTCATCATGGGTGATCCTACGCTGCTGCGTCTTGTTCATATTTAGCCGCATCAGTCTAGGACCTATTTTGCAGTTCTATCATTGCCACTGTAGATACACTGTACCACGGAGAAAAAGTCACTTTAAAACACACATTTGATCTGGTCACTGGCAGTGGTGAGGATAGTACAGATCAGATTTCCATGTTAAGCTCCTCGTTTGTTCACTCACTTCCTGGCTTGAAATACTTTGTTCAACAATTAATGCATACTTGATAAATTTGAATTACTGACTGATTTCTTTAAATTGAGTCAACCCTGAAATTTTAGACATTTTGTATTAGAATAATGATATACAGCAGACGCCCATCCTTCCCTTCAGTCCCTATGTTAGTCATTATTTCCTCTGGATTTGAAAGTGGTCAGGGGACAGTTTTCTCTATCCAATTAAAAAAAAAATCTATAAAATACGCCCACACCAAGCACACTATCTAATCATGCAATATAACATGCATTATTGAGCAGCATTTGAATAAAACATAAAGGTTAGTGTTTCCCAAATTATTCTCAGAGGAAAAGGGGGGAAAATGATTGTGAACATATTTGTACGGTGGTGTCCTGCAGCTTGAATTAATAGGACTCTAATGTTGTGCTTCAACAGTAAACCAGGGCTTTTCCATTTTTATCTGAAGGGTTTCCATAAAATCATAAAACCATATTCAACACTTGGTACCGATACCATTGAAATCTCACAAATCACTAAAAACAAAACACAAAAAAATTGACTTTTGCCGGGTTTTGCTAAGTCTCACACACATCCCTTATCAAATCCGCTTGCATGTAGCCGGTTTTTAAAACATTGTAACGGACCAGCAGCGTCTACATATTCACTTGAAAATTAATATTTATTTGAAGACTCATTTGAAAATGAATATTTGTAGCACTTATACAGTTGTTGTCTATAGCTTGTCCCTGTAGATCTGATCACATGTTGAACAATAACTTGTTGTTTAGTGTGTCTTCCTTGTTCTTCCCTTTGGATTAGACTACAGACTAGAACACTTCCTGGAAGAATCGCATCTCCAGCATCCATGACATCTGTACAAAACAAGCACCCACATCTTTTCAGAATCAGTTCTTCCTCTCTTGTCATCTGCTACAAGAACATTAATTATTCATTCATCTTCAACCGCTTATCCGTTTCCGGGTCGCAGTACATTACTTATTAGTTTCAGATTTATTTTTTTTTTAAATCTTATTCCAGAAAAGTTAAAGATTTCACAAAAACCTCTGGAGAAGTTACTCTTAGACATGGTTCTTTATTTGACACTAACAATATTTCATTTAAAGCCCTTTGGTATCAAAGTAAAATATTGTGTTGGAAATTGCTCTTTCTGTTAACCACAGGGTAAGATGAACGCAGTAGGGAAACAGCAGAAGATGGACACTAATACGACGTCTAGGAAATATAGCTGTTTCACAGTTTAACAGAGATTTACCATCCAATGTTTACACTCCCTAGAGACAGGACCACCCTTTGAATAAGACACAAAATGGTAGCAGAGAGGGCTCTCATCAATAAGTCATTGGAGGTCAGCTTAGTGTTTGTGGGTGTGAAACTGGTGGCTAATCAACTAAAGAAAGTCAAAGTATTGGCTGTTTAAGGTGCTAAAGCAAACAAATGATCTGAGAAGAACTCTGTGATGAACATCACAGATGTGAGAAGGACATTTGTGTCTTCACTCAATCCCTGTGATATCTCCACATTCTCCATGCTCCCCTTGTCTTTTGGGTCAAAAATGACCCACCTCAACTAAACTTCTAAAATAAAGAAGGTTAATTGAATTTTAAACCCCAAGTCCTTTTTTGCCTGAACAAATAAGTTTCCATTCATCACACACTTTGTCAGTTCTGAGTTCTTTCTTTTTAGCAGTGCAAAAAGACTGAATTTAATTAGCCGACGCCAATCATCTTTATACAGCACCTCCTCATGACTGGGTCATTTTTGACCCTGAGGACAACACAAGGCTTGGCAGGCTCGTCAAAGTATGATTTAATATTTCTGTTCAAAAATATTCAGGCAGATCTAAGACTTAATTTATATAATTGCAGGAGCACGATTAGGAATTTTAAAGGAGCATTTTGTCCTTACTCTGGATGAATCAAATATCATGCTGTGGTTTTTATAGTTCGCAGATGTGTGTGTGTGTGTGTGTGTAGGCAATGCCACAACAATGAGAAATCCCATCAATATTGACTGGACTAATTGAGAGAAGATGTATTTTGTTTTTTAACCTTGGTCATTGATGCATGGTCAGGCCCATACCAAACATAAAGGGGAACCACTGCTAAGTCCTGTAGTCACTCTATTCAGTCATTGGTATGCTGGTAATACAGACAAGTCCAGCTCCAATAAAGATCCATCAATAGCAGCTCTTTAGACAGAGTTGAATATGAAGAAAACATATCACAGTTGACAGGCAAATTGAAAGCATAGGTTCTAGTGCGTGAACAAAACTGTCCCCAGCTGGGCTTTCCAAATGATCACACCCTCACCACCTCAGGAGTAGAGAAGATGCCTAATAACTGATTGATGCGATGTGCCCTCTGGCGGCCATGTTGGAAGTCCACTGCTTTTGGCAACAACAGCTGAGGACAGCTGATCCCATTTGTAAGATTATGACTTGGCTGCCTCAACAACATGGCTAATTTCTGTTATGTTTCTAGATGGGGACTGATGATTTAATTACTGCTACATCTGTAATATTGTCCGCCTGCTGTACTCCAGTGATAAGATAGCTACGGACTAACTTTCTGAAATGTATTTGTGAAGAACTTTGATGCCCAAAGCAACTCTATTGTTGTTATGGTCGCATGATAATGTTGATATTGTTTTTAATTCACTATATGAAAACATTCATGCGTCATTAAAATGTAATATAATTAGTCTAATTAAGAAATATACTACTTGGGGGCATGCATTATATTAAGGAAGTGGTCATTAGGAGTAACTTTTGTTAATTATTTGGTGCTTAGTAAAAGCGAAAATTGCTTGATTGCTGTGATGGATTTTTAATCTGTTTTCTTTAACCTGTCTGTTTTGCCTTGAATCAAAGAGACATGTTCTCTGCTTCTGTTTGGCTAGTTGCCTCTTATTACTTTGAGTATGTTTACCTACGAGGTTATATTTTCTTCCCATTTGTTTGATATATCTCAGAAACTATTCAGAGAATTTGAAGGAAATTTGATAGAAAGTTAGGTCATGCATCAAGGAGGAAATCAGAAGTATCATCTGCCCTGCAAGATCAGTAAAACTCAGCACCACGCGCACACACACACACACACACACACACACACACACACACACACACATACATATATATATATATAGTTTGCACCAAAGACTTAATATGCTATCTTTCACTGCCCTCTCGTGCAGCAGGCGGATCTGCTTCTAGATTCTACTCTGGCAGGTATCCTATCTGACATTCAAATGGAGACTGCCCAGTGAACAAGACCTGCAGGGTATTTGCAAGTGCATTGATCCCGAGGTTGGATTTTCAAGTGAATGGATTAAATGCAGCCAGGCAACACAGTCAGCGTGGTTTCTCCTGATTAAACTTCTCGATCTTCTCATTTAACTGAGAATTGAAGGCCAAAATGTGGTGGCAACTAGAAAAAATTAGGTCCCAGGAAATGATGAGCCAAGGACCAGCACAGAGATGATATTCTTGTGGGACTAGCATGCATGAGGGGATAGGAAGTTGGTAATGGGGGAGAGGCTATTCACAATTAGCAGCATGACTTTTCCCATCAAAGGAACACTAGAAATGATGTGAAACCAACTGAGCATGTGCTCTTTGAAGGCTGTGTCTCCTTCTAGAGTTCAGCAGGGGCAGGATGAGCTCATAGAAGTGCAATTTGTAGGGACAGCACTAGTAAGCTTCCCACTGAACCACTGGTAGAAACCGCTGAACCCCATTAAGCACCAATTCTGTTTGACAGAGCTGGATTGGAGGCATTTGTGGACAGCATTCACCTTTTCCTGCTCCACACACATGCAGGAAGCCTTCAGGATATATCGCAGAAAGAAGACACTGCAGTTAAAATTATTTCCTCTATTTTGGTTTGAGGGATGGTTGCTGCCCAATAGTCTTTTGAGCACTGGACAGGTGCTGAACATGCTTGTGCTTGTTCTGGGAATATGCTTGGATGAGGACCAAGAACACAAATACTAGCATTTGCCATGCTGACAACAGGAGTGAGGTGTCTTTCCCTGGATGTGCACAAGGGTACAAATCCAAGAGAACTGTGCAGTGATCTGTCTCTGTAAATTGTAGCTCCCATGAGATGCTCAAATGCAGCCACCAGCAGTGAGAGACATTGGTTTTTAATATCATGCAGGAGGTAATGATCAATACAGTGAAGGAGGTTGCCTTCATTTATGCACACAAGGAGAAATAGGTGGGGACCATTACTGCACCCCAGCAGCTTTCGTGATATGTTCTTCAAGTTTGTTTTCAAAACAGGGTGATTGTCGAGTAATAGAGACAATGCAGAGCAAGAGAAATGACTCATTGCTCACAGAAGGACTCATGCAAAGCTCTGCAAGCTCTGGAGGGACATCGGTCTAGGTCATAGCGTTGGACTGGACAACAGACCGCCTCAGGCCTCTTGGAGTGGTCTCAGACAGAGGTACTGACAAAATGGACACTGCAGCTGCTCAACAGTCCATAGAGCCATAAATGTCCTCCGAGCAGGAGAAACCCAGGGGAAAGAACTAAATGAAATGAGAGCTCCTTCTGGTGACAACCCTCCAGGACCAGAAAAAATGAGCAGCGAGATGAGCTGCAACTAACACCAATGGATAGTGAACAAGAGCAGTGACTTTAATGGCCCTCTTTGGACAGCACAAGTGAATTCCCCACTCTGTACTCAGCAACAATATGCGATGTTATGGGCTGCTGACCCTGTAATTGTCCTACTATTATGGGGATTTCCGGATTTCAGTCAACCTATTAGCTGAATATACTGAATTGCCTGAATCACCTGACCCACCAGGTGGATGAAAAAATTTACTATTTTAATCCACATAGTGAATGAATCATACGGTATGTGTAATTTGATGGTAATTGGAGTTTTTGTTTTGCAAACATCTACTGTGTGCCACTATGTAATACACCTAGCTATAAATGCTGTGATGTGTTCATTTTTCAAACAAGACTGGACAACAAACAACAAAACCAGGATCTGAACCAGATTCTTTTTTATCTCTGTACTTCAGAAGCATTTTTCCCAGAGCAAGTCTCAGAGAAGCTTTCCATCCTAACCCTTTATTAAGAAAAAAAAAAAACCCCAAAACAAAACAACAGCAACAAAAAAAAAGGTAATCCCACAACTGAAACCAGTATTTGAATGATTATAATAACTTCCTTTGCTGGATATTTTTTTTTTTTTCTTGAGAATCTTCAAATGCTCATGGAGGGGTTAAGGGAGCCAAGGAAATCCCTGGGAGGGGCTGACTGTTGACAGCTAGTCAAGTTCAAAGGCATCACCTCTATTCCTAAAGCAGTAAACAATGTGGTCATCCTGCTCATTATCAAAGCTCATAATGAAAGAAGGGATCAATACAGAAACATAGATAAATATATAGCTGTGCCGCAGTTGTGTCAGTCATTTTCTATTATTTATGAAAATCAATTGAGAAACGAACCTCAGGGTATTGCAAATTGTTATTGTGTAAACAATGCATTCAAAATGCCATAATTATGGAGTCATTTGGGGAATATGAGAGGTTTGAAATGGATCTAAACTTTTGCTATGAGCCATAAGCCATTTAGACAGTAATGAATGATGCTGTTGGATTTTGTAGGAGTGATTGTGGGGTTTTTGGATCTTGAACTGTGTGTTGCAGATGCTTATATAAGTCATGTGGGGGGAAGAAAAAGCACCAGACATTTTCCTCATTCTATTCTCTCCTACCTGTAAGCCCCCCCCCCGGCCTTGCTTTTTCATTTTCTCTCTCACTCGCTTTCTTTCATCCGCACACCGAGGCGAACACATAATAGTCACATCAATTTTCAAAGGATTATTATTACAGTATATCCAACCACATTTCAATGACAAATGATTTTCTTCAACTTGTCGACTACTCCGGTTTCATTGTTAAAAAGAATCAATCGTGGTCTAAAGAAGCAGATGGCAGCCTTAAATAATGCCACCACCCTACTTATCCTGAAGCAACGATGGAGTGTGTGTCTGCATTTCTGGGCCTTCTTACACACACAGCAAAAGAGCCTGTATTCAGTATCACTTTGGAAAATAGGATACACTTGTCAACTCTAGAGGCATCTAAACGCCCGATTAGCTCTTTAATAACTCTGAACTTTAAAAACAGCTACTTAAATAGAATTACAAGAATTCGATTATGGAAAAATGGGGAAGTCTCTCTTGTCACTCTTGATGTTGCGAGTTCCAGCTACTCCATGCATTCCTGCATGCCTATAGAAAGTACACTCTGAATTGTACAGTATTTAGCTCACTTCATATCTAATTTGTAATGAATACTCTTTTAAAAGGAGAAACCAACAAGGAATTAAGGCTTTACCTCATGCCTGGTTACTATGTTGCAGGATTTTTTGTTTCCCTAAATACAAATCAAATGCCAAATCTGGCAAAATTAAATGGGCTGATTAGACTGTACCTGGAGAATGTTTTTCACTTGTTCTGATATCAGTAAGTGGTGCTCCCCATAAAACCTTGGCTTGGCTGTGTGCCTAAAGCGCCGCCGTCCCTTGTGGACTGTAAAATAAGGGATTCATCCGCTGCCGACGGAGGTATCAAGTTGAAGTAGTGCTCTAACTCACCCATAAATTATGAGCATGCTGTTTGGTTTGTTTGCTCTTGTGTGCCGCTGGTGGAAGACACCGGGGTGGTGTCTCCATCCCTTCTCCCTCCCTTCCTCCCAGCTCACTTCTCCCTGGGGTGTGTCTATGGCAGTGCCTCTCATCTCCACGCCGTGTGTATATTTGTCTGTGTGTGTGTGTGTGTGTGTGTGTGTGTGTGTGTGTGTGTGAGGCTTTCTGTTGATGCCTCCTCCCTCTGCCTGCTATCTGCATCTGCTGCAGAGCCGAGCCAACACAGCATATATCCCATCCTCTTGTTTTCCTCACCACCTTCCTATTTCTATTCACCTGCTTCTCTCTCTCTTTCTTTCTTTCTTTCTTTTTATTTGCTGGCTGGTGGGGAGAGTCACAGCGCGCACGCACATCTGTGGAGTCTGTTGATGGGGAGGGAGGGGGGGAGAGACAGAGAGACATGGACCAGTCTCCAGTCGTCACTTTGGAGTATCGAGGACGGCGGTGAACCGGAGTAGCGCACCGGATGGGATAGAAGCCGTGAAGCCCACATCACTTACCGCGGATCGAGCGAGCCCCTTCCTCCATCCTCCCTTCCTCCCTGACTCTCTCTCCCTCTCTCTCTCTCTCGCTCTCTCTCTCACTCTCTGCTCTGCAGCCTCCAAGAACAGCCGCCGCATCATTTTTTTCAGAGCAGCAGCCCCCTCCCTGCCCCTCCTCCCTTCATCCATCCTCTCTCTTCTCTCCATCTCCCTTCTCTGCTGCCTGCCTGCCTGCCTGCCTGCACCACTGTGGGAATGCAGCGAAGGTAGACGAATGATAAAGCCTCCCGCCCCCTCCCTTTCTTTTTTAAATTTTCTTTTTCTCTTCTTCTTCTTCTGATTGTTTGTCTCCGGCCGCCAGGATGCCCGGCCGATCCCCTCACTGACGGACTTGAGGGGCGGAAGACACTTCGGAGACGCGCACAGCTGTCACTCCGGGAAAATCCAGAGCGGCAGCGGTGGTCGGATCCGGATCACTTGGATTTAGCCCGGACACCATCGCCACCTCGGATCACATCAGAACGCTGTCTGCCCTGCCTCTTTTTTTTTTTTTTTTTTTTTTTTTGGCTCAGTTTTCACACCTTTGGATTACAAACAGCTGGAGCCGCTGAAAGGCTGGCCGGGCATGGAGAACTAAAAGGGGAGAGGCAAACTTGAAGTAGCCAAGAAAAAGACACCTGCAATAAAATAAAAAGACCAAAAAAAAAAAAAACGGGGTGGAAACGAAGCCTTCTGATGTTTGCAGAAAAAAAATAGAATAACTGCTGTAAAAGCTCAGAGATGAAGGGAATAAAGGAAGCAGCGGTGGTTTTTGTGTTGTAGAGGACCTAATGCGGCCGATGAGTGGGGGAGGCTGCTGCCATAGCCGGGCATGTTGATGTACGCACGCTCACACGCACATGGATTTACAGCTCCAGTCTGAAGCTCACCACGCAACGGATCGATATCCTTCTCTTTTTTGTGCGTCGCTTTTTTTTTTCTAACAAGGGAGTGAAGCATCCTGGGATTTATCATCGGTCCTTTTGCGCTGAACTATAGTGAGGCGCTCCCTCGCTTCGCTCTCTCACCTGTCCATAACCTGTGTGCTCCTCTGTTAGTGTGTAGATATTCTTGTGCGTATTTGCTTGTGTGTGTGTGTGTGTGTGTGTGTGTGTGTGCGCGTGTGCATGGGTATGCTTGGTTTGTTGTCCGCCAGAGGGAGTGTAGGTTATATTGCTTGTGTATGCATCTGAGTGCTTTGCCAGTTTTTAATTAGTAGTACGTGACTGAGTGCTTGTGTCTGCTGTTGCTTGTGGGTGCTTGTGCATAAGTTCATGTTTTTTTTATTTTTTATATTTGTGCATGTAGATGTATAGGCCTGGCTTTGTGCAGGTACTTATTTAAGATGCCCAGCGTTTCTTTCGCACCACATCTCCCTCCTTGTACGTGCCCTTGTGTCATTTGGCCACCTGTTTGACCTCGTCATTACCCTAAGAGACGAAAAGCTCCAGCAGGATGAGCGAGCGCTCCGGTTCAAGCACTCTAGCAGCCATGACGCTGGAGGAGCCGGGGGCTGAACAGGCATCTCCCCGAGCCCCAGGCCCTCTCCGCTGCGGCCCATGTGCTGTGTGGCCTCGCCAGCAGACCTGGCTGTGTGCCGTGCCCCTGGTAATGGGCTTTGTGGGACTGGGACTAAGTCTCATGCTGCTGAAATGGATTGTAGTGGGATCCGTCCAAGACTATGTCCCCACTGATCTGGTAGATCCGAAAGGTAGCATTGGACAGGACCCAATATTTCTCTCCAAACCCAGTGCCATGCCCAAGGGGCCCGACATTTCCACTGCCACCACTGCTTTAGGTGCTTTGACCACAGCAATGGTGTCGACTACAACACCACTAGCCGCAGATGGTACTGCCCCAGCTCCAAGAACTCGATCAGGGCCACCGGCAAACCACTCAGCCAATGGCAGCGCTGCCAATGGAGATAGCAACCGCGCTCCACACCTTCACAATCGTGTAAGCAGCCGCACTAGCAGTACTGCGGTTACCACCTCCACCACTCGGGCCACCCGACTCACCCCCCCACCCAGCGGGAAGGAAATCACCCCTCGCATTACAGTCAGAAAAGGAGGCAGCTCCAGTAATGGACATAATGGGGCGGCCAACTCCAAGCCAGTACAGACTTCTGCCACCGTCACCACCACAGTATCCACTTTAGTTACCGCTACTGTGAAGATGACTGCCAAGGTGCAGCCGACAACTTCCCAGCCTGCAGCCCCAGTCAAACCCACGTTGCGCTGGAATCACGGACGCCAAGGCAAGGGCCCAGCCACACGGCCACACCACCGCTTCCGAACACGTAAGTTCATTTTCCGGGTTGGAAGTGGATGTATGGAGTTGGTCGGGTGAGTGCAGCTTGTGACAGGTTATCTGGGAAACTGGAGATGTGGTGATTCACAATGGCTCTGTTTTGGGCCTTCATGCAGTACCTAATAATAGTATGTCACTATAGCTACCAGCATAACATACAACTGTATGACTGGGTAAAACAAGTGTTTTAATATGACTCATGGGCCCAAAATATAGATGATTTCTCTTTATATCTACAGGGAAAGTGGATACTTGGCAGGTTAACATTAATCATATTCATTAGCACAGAGAGATATCAGGGGACATTCTCAGTATTTTCACCCTTCTCATCTTTATCTTTTACTTCTGCATTAATTGGATATGAATCTTACCTCTGGAGGAAGGTTTTTTTTTTTTTTTTTTTTTTTTCCACACACTAGTTTAAGTACCATTAAAGGCAGTGCACCATCTAGTAGAACTGAGTTAAGTTTTGTTTGCTAGAGTTGGTGATTTTAAAGCTTTGTCATGTGTGCTGTGACCAAGGATGGCATGTTTGTGTTATGAAAACAAATAACAGGCACAGGAAGGTGTCAAAGTGGGAGAAAGGTTAGCTCTCACCTCCTGTCTACAGGAATCAGATATAGCAAGGCCACACATCCCATTTAGATGAGAGGACACTTGGAGCAGAGTGTCGCAGGTACTGCTTCCACACTGCAGGGAGATAGGGAGAGGGAGAAAACGAGGAGACACAGAGGGGAAAATAGATATATGGATGAGAATAAGGTTGCATAGGACAAGTGGAAGTAGATGGTGTAAGAAATGGGGGGAAAAGGGGGGTGAAATGCTTTGAGAAAATGACATAAAGCTGAAGAGGGTGGCAAAGGGAGGAAGAGAATGCGGGGAGCATAACAAAGCAGGAGAATGAAGAGTGGGAGCTGTGTGTAGAGAGATGGCAGATGGAGTGGGCTAAGTGAGGGAAAGGCTTGAGGGAGACAGAGTCTATAAAGCAGGGGAGCTGTGAATTTTGCATATTTAGCATTGTGTAAAGAAGGAAAGCTTCCTGATTATTCACTCCACAAGGCACATGTTTTTAACATCACAAGGTATTTTTTATTTTTCAGTTTTAAATTTTTTCTGATGTGGGCGGGGCAGGATGCGAGGACAATCATGAGCACTGACTGGATTTGACTGCATGGAATTTATTTTCTCTCAGATTCGGGGTGCTCAGTTCTGCTGGAATGTAACATTTCAGTTGCAACTGTGATTTAATCCTCCCATTTGGCTCCCAGTCATCTCAGTTATGTTGCATATTCACCTCGGCCTCATATAGTTGTCACAAGGCAAAGGCGCTAGTGACAAACAAGCACTGTGATCAGCATATCACAGCTAAGATAAGGGCTAAATGAATTTACCATGGGAGCAAATTATGAAAGGGTTTCAGTCAGTTTCCTGCTCTTTTTTTCCCAGAGTGCTCTAGATGTCAGTGGCAAAACATTAGAAAGAAAGCTGAAACCATTTCCCTACATTTCTAATGTGGATCATATGTTTGGACAATGGTTCCAGTTGAGTACATCCTCTCCTTTATCTGCCGGATCCGTCAATGGCATCGATTCCACAAGCAAGTGGTGATCAAGTGACATTATTTTCTTCTTCTTTCCCTCAGGGCAAACATATTTTCAATGTAGCTGGGTGGACATTGGATATTGAACCATCCATACTGTTTGGCAGCTGTGAAGAAAATAACTTCCTGGTGTCTTCAGCTGGAGGAGAAACTAGGGTGTGGTCAGCTTGATTTCAGCCAGTGATAATAGCAGAATAAGAAGTATAGAAATAGCCGTAGATACATAATCCACTGCTCCAGAGTCAGTTGTATCACTTGATAAAGAGCAGCTGAACAGTTTAAAGCTGCCAAACTGGGAAACCCCCTGTGTGAACATCAGGGAACATCTGTCTTTACTGCATACTGTGAAAAGGTACTGCCCTCAATGAGGAAGGCATACTTAGTAAACATGTTCTCATTTTAAGAAAAAAAAAAAAAAAGATTTCAATTGGGCTTTTTTTTTTTTGGCAGCTGGTCTTTATCAGTTGCAAACCTAGATGTTGACATCATGGAAAGTGGCCTGAAGTTATGGTCCAACATCACTATCGCTATGTTTGATAAATATGAAACTCTGCGATGAGCATTGGCAGTAAATGATGACATGAGTTATAAATAAAATTCAGATTTTGCGCCTGTGTGCTACTTCCTTGTAAAAGTCTATTGAAAGCAGTGAGTAATATAATTGTTAAAAGCCTCACGAGAAAGTTATAGGAGTCTAACAGCTGCTGTATAAAACAATTTTTTGTGTCGGTGAAATTATCTGACAACAAAATCACAATACATATTGGTGATGAAAGAAATAAATCAACAAAAGGCCAACATCCATCGCATGTGCTCATGTGAGCAATATTATCAGCCCATTATATTGAAGTAAATCATGGAGTGGAGATTTAGTGGAGATTTAAATTAAGGATGTTACAGCAAAATCCCGGTTAAGTACCTTTCTGCAGGGAAAAGTGGGTCCACTGACTTACAGTCTGTTCTCATGGCATTGGGCCTGTGCATGAATGCAGCATCTTCATTGATGACTGTATGTATTAACATAGACAGACATATAGCAGAAATAAAGTTTGTTACCTCGTGTCAAATAAGAATTAGAAAGCCCTTAACTTTTACATTTAAAGAAAACAAACATACCAACAGAAGTCACTGATGATTGTATTCACCAGCTAGAGTCTTTTAAAAACGAGACAGCTCTTCTGGTGCAAAACTGCTGAACTGAATTTGTCAGTTTCTAAAACTGATCATTAAATTATCATGCATGATCACCAGCAGTGTTTTTGAATAATTTGCTTAGAATTCAGACAACACTACATTTTCTATTGCTGGAAGTGAATGACTGCTCACTGTGGATTCTTGCAACTGTCACTGCCAATTCTGTCAAAACAAGAGTAAGCTGTGTGTTAACTAGCTTCATGTTGTTCTACCCACAGCCCCTTGCCCCCCCCATATTACTTGCTCACCACTCCTATGCTGCAAATATGTATTGAAATAACCCCATTGTGCCGCATTTATATTATATGCACAGCAGTAAGACCGTGTTCTTGAGGGCAACACTCGCCTTTTATAAAGCAAAGTCTAGGAGTGCAGCCTCTTCTGAAGCGTGGTTGTACTGAGCTCACTGTAATGGAATGTGAAGTTGAGCAATACAGCGTATTTAAAGTGTAATGATACACAGAAATTGTCTTGGCTGATGATGAAACGCTCTGCAAAACATGGCTTCAGGTGCGGTCTTGGGTTTCAGATAATCTGGACTGCATATAGGAGCAGCAACATAACCCCCCCCCCCCCACCATTGCTATTGGTCCTGCTGCTGCTTGGTGAAGAGCTAAATGAATCTCTCTGTCCTGGAAGAAAGACAAGCTCTGTCTGTTGGGGATAATGACAGCTTCTACCCATTCCTTTTGTCTTTTTTTTGCTATCCCTCCCTCCCTCTTTCCTCTCAGTTTCCTTTCCATCTATTTTTGCTTTGCTTTTATATTTTCGGTCCTCTTTTTGTACCTCAGCGCCTCAGCTGGCATTCATGAGCATATGGGTAGAGACAGAAAAAACTGGCACACTTGTGAACACAAAGACAAGCATGTAGCATATGTGGTCCCCTTCTCATGAATCTATCATCTAGTTTTCTGTATTTGTGGCTATTATTTATCTGAGTTTACTCTCTACATACAAGCCCCATTGGCTCAGAAGTAGGGAAATAACAGACGAACGGAGCGGTGCACAATGAATGCCTGTTGGGAGACCATGGGACGCTGTGTTGGCTCGGGGCCCATCGCACTCTCTTCTCGGCTGTAAGAAATCTTCCTTAGTAAAGTGTGGTTGTAATTCCTTGCACATCTCACCAGCCTGATTCCAGACTTGTGAATCGGCAGCCACATTTAAATTCAAAAGCCTGGTGTTGCTCTTTAACTGATTCAGTGACTGTTTCCCCAGTTGGGGGGGAAATAACCAGAGTCAGTAAGTGGCTTTTATGGTTGGGACTCATTTTGGGAATGTCACCTAACAGAATACAAGGAAAGTGCCACAGCTATCAAGGCTGCTGTAAATCAACTGACTGAAACAACAGCTATTAAATCAGAACAGCTGTGCACTAAAGGCATTAAAAAAGTGTTTTGCTGTTCTCCCGGTGGACCTAATTTATCAGCTGGCTCCTTTGGCACTTGAGGAAATGAATTGGGATGATGCAGTGCTTATGGTCGGTCCAAAATTTTTGAACTGCTTGCTCAGAGGTTTCTTTTCAGGCAACAGAATTCGTAAGTTTGTCATAACTTCTGTATCCCATACAATAATTTAGCATAAACAGCTTTGATTAGCATGATAACTGGCAAGCCGACTTTTCTCAGCCACTGCATCTGTGTTGCCAGAAAATGCTGTTGGCAGATGGATAAATAGTGACAGAGATTGGAAAGCGGAAAAAAAACAGCTCAACAGTGTCAAGGTGAATACGGCGGTGGTAACAAAATGGCATTTCAGTCTGAATAACATGCTGGCATCATACGATCGGAAATTCAAAGGCCCAGTCAGATTTTGTGGCATGGTTGATTGTTTTTCTTCTTTCTGAGAGAGAGACACACACAATGTCACGATCCCAAGGGAAAAAAAATAACAGAAATGGATGTTTTTCCCGACACACAAGCCCCTGTGCTTGCTTTTATTTATTTATTTATTTATTTATTTATTTTCTGACTACACATGAAGCCTGCGCATAGTACTATTGTAGGACCAGTGGAGCATGTAAAGGGGATTAAAAACAAAGATATAAATCCAGTTTGCTTCTCTCTCTCCTGGGAGGTCAGGCTCAGATTTGCCAGGCTGCATCTGAGTCCCTCCTGAGACATGCTCTGCTTGTTTCGCTGAGGCCGGCCCAAGCAGGGACTGCTTCTGTACAGTGTGACTGAGCAGCTGCTACGATTCACAAATACTCTAGCTGGGAGACGGCCTCTGATAACTTAGCTGCTGTCATTTTAGTCTTAAAATGATGAAGGAATATTTAAGCCCAAACTCTTTCTCTGTGTGGGTCTCAGTGTGCGATACACAGATCAAGAGCAGTCTTTCAGCCTTGCTGTTGGTGGGAGCCTCAGGAGAGCAGCATGATGGTACAGTCAACATGCCGACAAATACTTTGGATGACTTGTATTTTTCTTCCTCTTGGTGATGCTGGGCACAATATTTACTATTGTTTTACTCTTGGGAACCACCTGATGCAAAAATTCCTGTTCATGTTAGTCACAGCACATCAAGTTCACAATGAAGTGGTTTTCAAGAGGCTTAGTTATTTAAAGTAGATGGGGAGATTTCAGGATTCATGAAGGATGAATGCTAAAATACAAAAAGTAGAAATTATGCACATCAGCATTACTGGATTAGATACTGGCAGAAAGCATGCCATTGTACATGCAATTTCTCTGACAGCGTGCCAAAAATATACATGTGAAATGTATAAATAAAAAGCTCGGGTTCTCTTCCCTGATCAAAAAGACACATTTCCATTACATTTCATTTCAGTCTATACTTAATTATAACGGCTCAGCTGAGATATGAGAGTAAGGGTGAGCACATATTCTTTGCATACTCCAATTAATGAAGCCATGCAGTATTCTGCAGTAATGACCCTGAGCATCTAGCTAGCAGAGATACTTGACACTGATGGGCACCAATTACAAAGCAGAGTCAATCGGTGTATTCAATGGGGTAAGCCTGCAGACAAATTATCCAAGAGTGACAGCGAAGCGAACGCTTGAAATTTTGTGGGAATTGATCCCATGCCCCTTCCTTTGCTTGGGCCGCGCTCTACCCACTGAACCTCACAAAATCAATAAGAAAAGGGGAGGATAAGAATCTTGTGTAAGGAGGGCTGTGAGTGATAGAGAGAGAGAGACGGCAGAAGGACAGAAATGGGGTGTGTTGGATAAAAAAGAAAAATTTATCAGGGCAAAGACTGTCAAAAAGCAGAAGAGCATCATCCAGCTGCAAGGTGAAGGCATATCGATGCCAGACCGTTCTATTTTTCTCTATTATTTGTTCTCATTTTTATGCAGATTGCCGGCCCGATATTATCTATGTTTGATTTATTTTAAGCACTTTACTTCAGTCCTGTCACCTCAATGCATATTGCAAAGAACTACATTAGCAGGTTATGCAAATCACTGGAGGTTATCAGTATAGTATATTATACGTTTGGTGGTACTGTACACAGCTGTGTGTGTTTGTGTGTCTGCCTTTTTGGTGTTTGGCTGTGTTTTCACCACAGAGGTAGTGAAGAAAACTACACATTTTCACCTTTTTTGAGCTGAATTGATTCAGCAGGAAATTAATTGGCAACCATTTTAATGATCAGTGAATTATTTTTCATGAAAAATGGAAATCATTCTCTGGTTCGCCGTTCTTAAATTTTAGTATGTGTCTGTTTTTTTTGTTGTTGTTGTTGTTGTTGTTGTTGTTTTTTTTTTTTTTTTTTGATAATGTCAAATGCGACAGTTTAGGTTTTGGTTGTATTAAAATGTAATCTGAAAATGCAACCTTTTCCCAATAGGAAATTACACAGGCCTTTACTTAAATCAAATGATTGATTGAGAAAATAAAAGGCAGACTACTCCAGAATGAAAATAATGTTTTTTGCAGCAGTTGCGGTAGTTTTGTGCCGTTTGGAATAGCACAGTTGAGGGCATTAGAGGGAAACACACCAGGCTCTGACACGTACACATGAGCAGTGTGTGAATGGTTCGGACTGTTACGGAAATATGTCATGTTGGCCTCGCTGTCCCGTACTGTGAGGCATCTGAGAGTGGAGCCTTGGACAGTTGCTGCTTACATTACTCCCTCTCTTAAGAGATGTTGGATCCATGACTCAAACCTCAGAGGGATCACTTCCTCTCAGAGTGTGTACATATCCCACCTCCTTTCAGGTTAGTTGGCCGACCCTAACCGCAGTCATGACCCTTGTCCCCACCCTTAACCTGAACCTCTTCTGACCTAAAGTTAAGAGAGCATGTTGGAAGTGGGTGCTAAAAGGCCTGGGACCAATGAGAAAGTTGGACTGAAGAATCCAAACCTACCACTAAAACCAACATTGTGTGTATTGCTGCAGATTACCTGATGCTTTAAATGACATTTTGCTCTCAGGCCGCAGTCAGGGGACTCATAGATTGGCATAACAGATGGATACCTTCTATATATACTGATGTTGGCCATCTTAAGAATTCTTAATGTCACTATGTGATTTAAGCAGACAAAATGTCCACTGGGAGGTGGCAGAAAGAATAAGAGGTAGGTCAGGGTGGTACAGGCTGAAATATTAATGTATGGGAAGACAAATATGTGAAATGTGTGTTGCCGGAAGTGTGAATAATTGATGAAGCTTCCCTTTATAAAGGACTTGAGATGTCCCATGCTTGATGTTCTAATGGTAGGAACATGGTATAGGATTTTACTGTACAATCTTCAGTCTCAATGAGCTGTGCTTCACAGATAAATGCACCAACAGTCATAACTGACTGAGATGACCCTTAATATAACTTTTGTATTCAAATTCTTTTTTTTTTTTCTCCCTAATCTCTTTTCCCAAATGTGGCAAAAAGCCCCCCCCACAGAGTTAATAGTTACTAATGTGTCCACGGAGAAATAAAGGTGTTCCTCGCCTAAGGAAAGAAATAACCCTAATTGAAAGTAAACAGTGGGATCATTATTGTCTGTGAACACGATTCCCCACTTTATATCATTTGAAACTGGAAGAAATGGAGAGTACAGAACAATTTTAAAGACTGGGCCTAGTGGTGGTGGTGGTGATGTGTATTTGCTGGGAGAGTACTCACTGACTCACTCATTTTAATCACATGTTGTCATGCCTACTTACCCACAGGTCTGCCACAGTGCTGTGCTGTTTTTTTGCTTCTCAGGAATTGGGTACAAGGTAATTAGCCTGGTTCTAATCCAAGGCATTCATTCATTCGCTCATTCACTCATTTATTTATTCATTCATGT
This sequence comes from Remorina albescens, assembly GCA_034769265.1. Taxonomy (NCBI): domain Eukaryota; kingdom Metazoa; phylum Chordata; class Actinopteri; order Carangiformes; family Echeneidae; genus Remorina; species Remorina albescens. The sequence goes on from CM068480.1 coordinate 8,127,667, forward strand.
GCTGTGAAGACAGTAGCTTGCTGATAGCTCAAGGGGCACTGAGATATGGTAGTGCATGTGGCTGCGGCACTGCAGAGAGGATTACAGTCCATCATATCTGATCTGAGACTGTTAGATCCCAATATTGAATTACGGACCCTGCAGGGTCTCTGGTTCCGTTATCAATTTGCAAACGAATAATGCAGTAAGGAAGAGGATGGGGTGCTGGAGGTGGGTCTGGTGGTGTGTGGCTTTGGGGCAGGTTTGGGGTTGGAGGCAATGAATCTAATAACAGACATTTCTTTTTTCTTTTTTCTTTTTCTTTTTTTTTTTTTTGGGTCCAGGGGACTGCAAGTGGCAACACAACTGCAATACCCCGTGTGATTTAGGTATTATGGAGCTTGGCTGGTTCCCTATTCAGTTGGATATACAGTCCTATTTTGGAGGGATTACAGCTGTCATGGCTGCATGAACCCTCCATTAATCCTTTATAACAACATATTTATTACCCACATATTCTTTAATGCAACTTTTTAAAAGCTGTATCAGATGTTATAAAAGACATATAACGACCTTTAGACCATGTTTTCTGCTTTATTATTGTTACATTTTCTTAATAGATGCTGAAGGGAACTCACACAAGAACTTTCTGTGACGGTCTGCCACATTTTTCATTTAAAGCTTGACTTGCACTTGTTCGTCATGTTGGCACAAAAGTCAACCTGTAATTTAGAAAATGTTGCATCAAATAGTCGAAACTTTTCTGTGTCTAAACCTCGAGTGTTGTGGCATGGAGAAAAATTTAAGTCACGACTTCAAACCGAGTTTTGCGCAGCATGTGGAACATGATTTCTCACTAGTCCTGCTTCGCACATCGCATCTGGGTACATGACGAGCCTGCAGGAAAGTGTGGATTGCGGAGGTTGTAGCAGTTGGATTGATTCACTGCAATGTGTGGCCTGCTGCCACCCCCAGTGACGGGAAATGTGCCATGGTGCCCTGGCTGAGATGGAGAGGCTTGTTGTGGTGTGTGGAAGTGGAGGTGGATATGGAGGTCACCTCTGTCTCTCTCCTCTCTCCCTCCCACTTTCTTTCGTGCCTCTATACTTAGTTTCTCCTTTTTTATTCTCATCGTTCTGTTCGCTATTTTAAGGAACCCTCTTGTCTGTCTCTCTTTATGGGTTTTCTTCATTCACCTCACATCCTTGACAGTATGAATGCCATCCAATAAGAATTCTTATCTTAGACATGTACCGGAAGAGATAAGGGTATCATCCATCACTCCACATTACCTGTCGACACTTCCTGAAAAGAATTCCCAAGGAAGTTATGAAGAGTAACCGACACTATTTCATTATTGTTATCGTGTGGAGGTGTGGAGCTCTGAACTTCTTCAGTCCTTCATATGATGGTGAACCATAAAGCCGCAAAGGTGAAACATGCTTAGTCACTGCTTTCCATGACAGCTCAGTGCCTTACATAATCATTCCCATTTGCGTCTTTTTCTTTTTGCACCCCACAGGGTTAGGGTTAGGGTTGTAAATATCAAGTGGAATTACAGATTATAGCATCTGTTTTCATATTGAACATTCTATAATGGAAAGACATAATGACACCAATCCGCAGATGGATAAATTAGATAATTTAATAAATAAGCAAGAAAAAATTATCAAGAGGAGAGAAGCTTTTGTTGTTGCGCCTTCACAAGACAGACACTTCCTGGTTCGTCCTCCTGCTAGATTTTTTCCAGTCTGACTTCACCAGTGTATCAGATAAATTGCTGAAAATTTAAAAAACATCTCTTGAGAAAGGGACTATCCCAGACTCTTTGGGTTGTGCACTTGGAAAGCCCCTAACATAGACAGTAACAAGGAATTTTACATTTAAAAAAAAAAAATTTTTAACATTGATTTTGAAAATGTTGCATATAAAAAGATTTATGAGTTTGTGATTAAAACATTATCTGAGACTACTGCCCGTGATGTTTAAGCAGCAATTCCTTTGGAAGTCTTCCCAAGTTATTTTAAAAATAGTTTTAAGTCATGAATTTCATAGAGGCTGTTTTCTTTCAAGGAAACTTCCTCGGTAACATGCACCTCTTGCGGCTGCAGAATGTACGACACTTTGCTGCAAGACCCCTGATCAAAACTAAAAAGCAGCCTATCATAACAGCTGAAGTGCAGTGATAACACTGGCTCTGTGTTTCATCATTAGGCCCTCACTTTAAAGTACTTTTGTACATTAAGTTTTAAGTAGATGAGGGTGAAGCCACATGGCACACTGAGTTGTTTTACATTTGTCCACGATCAGTCAGCTCCTCCTTTGTGGATTTGTTAGAGCTTGAGAACCAGCAGAAGAAAATTGGAAATGTAGAACTCTGCTCCCAAACTGTGGAATGATATCCCCAAGGATGTTAGACAGGCAACTTCAGTGAGGCAGTGTAAAAGATATCTATATTTTGTTAGCTTTCATCTCTCCTTTTAACTTGCAGCATATTCATGTCGTGGTACCTCTTTTCAGTATTACTTGAACTGATATTAGATTGTGCCACCCTGTAGCTCGACCATTTCCTTGTTTTTTCATATTATAAACACTTTGATCATGCCATACTATGCTTTATTTAGCGTTTATATAAGAATACAGATTTAACCAAAACTCCTCAAAATTTAAGTGACATCTTGTTTGAGTTTTTGAGGTATTTGCATGCCAGATAATTCACAATGAATGAAAAAATGGGCCTTTGTGATGTTTCAGCAGATACTGTTTGTAACAGAGAAGCTTCAGGTGTGCTGATTTTGCCTTTGATGAACAGTGAGAGAGGGAAACCCGAGTGGACAGGGAGATGGAGGCAGGGATTGACTGAGGTCTTCTCGTGTTATTTTCCCGGGGGTGTGCACAGCTTGTCTCATGTGGTAATCCATGCATGGTAAGACCTTATCCATGGGGATAATGTCAACTCACTCCCGAAGATAACAAGACAAAAGCTCTTGCCCAGCGCTCACTCCATAGTGTGTTTCCTATACCCCTAATCTGCCATTTTACATGGCTCTCTTATATGGGTTTGTTGCCGAGCTTGCCGATTAACACAAACACACTCTCGCACATACACGCTTTGGACTGTGTACCATTCTTTTGCTCGTATCGGGAGAGAAAAAAGATGGTGGAGAATAATGACTTTAGTTTAATTTCACTACATTAATTTCCCTTTTCTGTTATTTGGTTAGTTTGAGCCCAAAGTCTGAGGGAACAATACAGAGCCAGCTTTTATTTCACAGTTCATCATTAATGAGGGCAAATCACTGGGAAGTAAACGCATACATCATCTTTTAAGGTTGTCATTATTACTTGTTATTTTAGCCTTGGATTTAAGTGTCAGATGTTTTGTCACTATTGGCATTTGTGGATTACTCATGGAGAGTTGATTCAGCAGGTTTAGGTTGAGAGTTTCTGCACAAAGGCTGCTCAGTCAAATGGAGGAAGAAGTTGCTAATTTTTTTTGTGTGAATTCAAATTTTTGCCATATGTCTCTTTGAGAGTGTCTGTATGTGTGTGAAACATTGCAGTTCCAGCAGCTCGGCTTGAGGAGCAAAAGATTGTGAAAGGACATTTGGTGGTGCAATTTGTGCTCAAAGTGGCCTAAGAGATCCAAGGTCTTAGAACACTGAACCGTCACCATACTTATAGAGCATCCATCACATTTACACCCAACCTGTCAGACAACTCGGTGAATTATATACTAGAAGTTCCCCCCAAACATTCAAGCAGAGACATCTTTCTCTCTGTCTCTCCCTTCCATCTGAAGTGCTGCATTGAATCATTGATAGGACATCCACAACAACAGTGCTCCTCCCTATAAAACACCTGTCACAGACAGCCTGAAAGGAATATAACTAGAAGTGTGGAATCTGTTTTGATCTTTTTAAGAGTGAGCATGCGGCAAAATTATTCAAGTCAAGCCGTGTACAAAAATGACACTAAGATTGTACTGTTTACTTCACGGCCTGATGTGACATTTTAAAAGTGATATTGAGCTGTTGAAGTTTTCTTTTGTCCAGTGACCTATAAAAGTATCAACATAAATTATCTTCATCATAATTCCTTGCAGTGGCTTTCTGTGCTCCGCTCTGTTGTACTCCAGGAGTCCCCTGTTTTGTATCTGTACTTATTGAGGAAATGGAAGCACCAGACACTGTCATGTTTTTTTCCATGACAGATGGAACGAAGGGCTCGGTGTGAGTGAGACACTGCCGTTGTAGGTACTTCGATGCTCTCCTCTCTCAGTCATTAAGTATACTCCTTGATCTCAGCTGGAGTCAGGATGCTTCAGGGATATGATGGAATATTTTATTGCAGTTGTGGGAAAGCAGTTGATGGGGTTACCTCAGTCTGACGGTTTCACTCTCCCCATCATAGTAAGTTAAGCTTTAAAGCCTCAGCTGAGTACCCAAGTGACTGTTTTGCATGTTGTTACTCCTTAACTGACTACTTTACAAAATGACTTCATTCCCTCTGAAATTTTTAGAGAGTTTGTATTTGTGTGTGTGTGTTCAGGGTGGTATGGCGCTGGCAGAAGCTTGAGGGTTGGTAAAGAGGAGGCTAAAAGACCAACCAGAAAGAGAGTGTGGCATTACAGAGAAAAATGAAGATTAATCAGAGTGTGGGTAGTTGGAAGATTAGAGGGTCAATGTGTAAGATCAATGTATGGAGAGAAGCTAAGATAGATGGACAGACGGATTTCCTGTTTCTCAGAAGTGAAGACAGTCTTGACAAAAATAGCCCCAATTTCTCTGAGTGGCTGCATCAAGACTTGATCAGATATGCAAATAAAGCACAAGCATTAATTCCTGGTTTTCTTCTTGGCAGAAGGTTTGGAGGAGTTTTAAGTTGCTGGATTTTGGGCCACAAGCAGCAGCGTCCTGTTACACAATCATGATATGCTTTTCGTAGTTGAATCTGGGCCGGATTCTATGTGTTTATTTAAAGACAGAGGATGTTGTTATTCACCACAATTCACTCAAGGACATATATTTCCTTTTTACGATGGCACATATGAGGGAAATCATGTAATATTATAGTAAGTAATAAGAGAGTCTGTGCTTTCGAGTTGGGTCATATCCAGGGTAAGGCCATCAAACACTGGGCATAAGTCAGAAAATAGACCTGCACTTGTTCTTAGTAATCCACAACAGCTTGTGTGTGTGTGTGTGTGTGTGTGTGTGTGCAGAGACAGAGAGAGGAGATAGCAAGGCCAGATGGGTCCAGCTGTGGATCTGGTGGCCTAGATAAAGGCTAGATGGGTGCCACCACCTTCATGAGGTGCCAGCAGAACATTTAGAGTAGGTGTTAAAAGCTTGAAGGCTTTGATGGGCCAATCGTCCTGCAGAGAGGAAGTGCTTATTAGGAGCTGCTTCTGCATGAAATCTGTAATCAAAAGTGTTTAAAAAAATTGACCAGTTGACAGAAACATTTGCGTCCATTTAATATTCAAATCACCATTAAAGCCTTGATGCATCAATCAGGAAACTGGACAAGACTCATTTTCGTGCACTCAATTAGAGCAGAAAGGAATTATTTTTATATTTCTTTGAATGGTTAATGATTTTTTTTTTGTCTAATGTGTAATTTATTTTTAAAATCTAAAATTGTTCATTACACTTTCCCAGAAGGCAAACTGGTTCAAAATGGAAGTGTTTGATTCACAGTAATAATTTGGGTTGCAAATATATTAATATTAATATTTATTTTTCTTAATTTTCAATTTTTCTGCAGATACTTTTTTTTTTAACTTAAATGAGAATTAGAAGCAAGGCTGAAAGTGAAACAATCAGTTCACAGAATGGTTATTTTTCTCGTGCTTGGCTCATTATTGAATTTACAGCTCCAAATAGTATAAAATGGATTAAATCATCAAATCTTTACTTGACAAATGACTCACACATCAGGAATTTAGCATGTTTTCTGTCCGTCAACAAGTCAACTAATCAACTCATCATCTCCTAATGTTCATATGTGAGATGGGAAAATATGGAAAATGTCTCTTTCAGATTTTTCCAGACGGTCCGTGCAGCCTCTAGCAACCACTTCAGAAAACCTCAGCACATGGCCCTCCCACACAAACACTTAAATGGCCATTATGGAGGGAGAGGTTGAGAGCTCTCCCTGGCCTGAAGAGAAGGAGGAGGTGAGATAGCCAGCCTGTGTCCTTTTCCAGGGAACTCTAGGACAGACAGAGCCTTCACCAGCACCCCAGGGAGAAGGAAGACAGATTAATGCAGAGGCTTTAATATTTCAGATGAAAACGTATTACTGCTCTCTTGCTCTTTCTTCTCTCTTTCGCTCTCCGGCTCAAAGAAGTGGGCCTGCATTTCCTTCACTCTCTCCCCTCACTTGCGTCTTCCTCTCTGGCTAGAAGCATGAATGTGTTTTGCTGAGGGGTATAGTCCGCCATCCAGAGATTCTCTGTCTACCCATTGTGACAGGAAGTGGTAGATCAGCAGGAGACAAATCTAAATGAATACTGGAGTGTGTGTTTTTGTGTGGGATGGTCCTGTCCTGTGTGGGATCTGTCTGTCTGTCTGAATGCTGTGCACTTGCACTGAAAGCTGGTAACCTTGCAACCAAACCCTTCACTGTCTCTCTCTGGTAACCTGTTATACCTATATGTCACCTTGGATGAGACGTACTGCAGCTCTGTCCACTTATATCTGCTCTGAAAGCCTCTCTGAGGCGTGCCACACCCAGCACTGCTTCATCAGCCGGACAGCCTTTGTCTGCAAGTGTCAAGACAAATCCATTGTGATCACATTTTTTTCATCTGATCTGGTGACAGCTCTCCTGGCTTAAGAGGAAATTCAATGTATCATATATTGCAGCATGCATAGGTTTCCAACATGTCTGCTGCCAAGTTAATCCAGCCTAAGAAGATTAGAACAGACAAACCCTCTCCATGTGTGTGATCAGGCCAAATAAATGAGCTCCATGAACGTGGGCTTACAGAATATGCCATTGGGCACCTCCTAGGGGACTCATGGATGACCTTGAGAGCTTTTAGAAATCTTATTTCCTGATTTCATTATAGTAGTATTCAACTAAGATAACGATGATATGGGGAAAATCATGGGAAAAGTAATGTGCATGGCAACTAATCTATCAGGCATCGATTAATATATAAAATGTGAAAAAATGGGGAGAAATGCCAATCACGTTTCCCAAGTGAAGCTTTCAAATTGTTTAATTTGAGGCCAAAACTAAACCATATTCAAACTTCATTGGTAAAAACGGAAGAAACAAAAATATTGTCTTTTAGATGTTAGATCCCTCGACCAACTAATTAGGCAAGTTTTCATGGTTGTGGATAAAATGAATTTGAACAATGAAATGGACAAATGACATTTACTAATGGTGCAAATAATGTCAAAACGTGCATAAGTAATTATATATTTTGTAATGGTCTGTGCGGGAAATCAACTTCTTGCGTCTAACATGACCTGCAGTTCTGGCTATAACTATTAGGCCACATTAGGTGGAGAGTAGCACTGGTGCTGAGGGGCACGTAAGCAGGATGGGTGCGAACTGACACAGTTTGGGAGACTAAAAGCTCTGTCTTTCTAATCATTCAGTTCTGCAGTACTCATTTCCCAACAATCCATTTCAGTACTACTTGTACAGATCAGGGTCATCGTGACAGCGTGGCGAGCCCTGACATCCTGTTCTTCACCTCATAGTTGGGGAGGGGCAGTGTGTGCAGGATGTGGTCCTGCTGGGAAATGTATTCCCTGCAGTGTATGTTGGGTCAGTCCCTGGGTCTCCCCCCTGGGTAGTGTCTCCTTCTGGCCCGGTAAACATCCAAAGGGAGATCCTACAGCTTCCAGGCTGCCTCTGCTACTGCACATCAGGAATTTGAGTTGGCAGCTTATTTCTGTTTATTATTATTTTTATTACTCTAATGGTTTTCAGTTGATGGATATTATTTAAAGTGTCGTTCTTCATCTACCTCTGCTCTCAGAGCCTGAGGCTGTCAGTGAATGAAGTCCTCTTCCTTCTGTACCATCTCATCACTTTTGTGCAGCCCATACAGGCACATGGGAAGATACAGGCTTACACTCTCTCACACGCAAGCATAAAAAACACTCTCTTGCTCTCTTGCTCTGTATTACACACCCACCTACATGCGCACACATAAATATATACCTAGAAATTAATCTCCCCAGAGGCCTGCTGCCTTTATCCAAGCCAAGGAGTGAGCTAATGTTCTGATGTTTGACACTTGCACACCCCCCACCCCCCGTTTTCCCACATTTCTTCTCTCTCTTCGTCTCCTTCTCCTTCTCCTTATCATGGTTTTCACAGCTCTATATCTGATCTGTCCCATCGCAACAAACGCACTTACAGAAAGAACCAAGCACACACACACAAACATGCATACACTAATCTGCGGGACCAAAGCAAAACTCTTATGTTGATATTTTCTGTAATTAAATGTTTGCCACAACAAATGTGGTAATGAACATAATGAAAAAAGTAATGAAGACTTTTAACAGTGAGTGGAACCTGAGTGCAAGGTCTTAATTGCCAGTGATTTAATTGCATTCAAGATTAAGAGCATTGGTAAAGTGGCTCAGATTTGTAAAGAAATACCAGATGTTGTATGGATGGTCGGCTGTAAGGTGCTTTGTCTACATTTTGCTTCGAATGTGAAGTAAAAAAAAACTGAAATGCTTTCTTAAGTGGGGCTTATCCAATGGTATATTTATGTAGATTTAGCTCAATGGTATATATACATCTAGACAGTGTAATCTTCAGCTAAGTTAAAATTCTAATGTTGAATTTATTTCCCAAAGGACTCAAAACACTGATGTTCTTTTGTTTCCTTTATTGCATAAACAAATTTGTTCTTTAGTCTTCCAGTGCGTGTCACTGAAGAAGTATCCATATCCATCGGAGTGACTGACGTTAACAGGAAGAGAAAACATCTCAATCTGATTCATAGAATGAATCATCTGCTGTTTTATGAGTTGGTTCATTGTTTATATTCTTAGTAATTCTCTTATCTCAGCTTTTCAGATGTGCAAATTTGCCATTGGATCAAAGTTAAATATCTTTGGACTGTTTTGAACATGTGATGGAGTACCTTTCAACATTTTCCTGTATTTGGACGACAATAAGTGATTACTCAATTAAGTGAGAAAATAAATAGGATTGTAAGCTGCAAAGTGATCATACAAATCTGTTTAACTTTTTATCCATGAGGGTATTCAGGACTAACAAATGTTTAGAAATAAACACGACAAGTCAAGCAAACAAGCAAAGTGACACAAACAAAACATTTCATTTGTTTACTGCCCTTTTGAACAACACAATGCGTTTTCCCGAACTGATATTGTTGTCCGCAGGACAACATCATTTGTCATTGCCGACCAAAAGTTTCATACATCACTGTTCAAAAAAATAAAAAGCGAAAATTGCTGCTGTTTGTGGAGCACTTGCTGGAAGGATTGATGCTTTTGTTTTTCTTAGGAAGACAATCCAGAGCATCACTAATGAAAAACAATCAAATGTGGAAATAGGATTCAAATATTGAAAAATGTTAAGGATTAATCCCAGGCGGCACAGACAGAAAGAGAAACATTATTATCAGACACTGATGGCATCTAACTCTTGCCGCCATTCCTCTTGTGCTAATATTTAAACGTCTTATTTTCCTGCTGTACATGTTCCTGCTATTTACTTGTTTTTTCGGATGGTTCCATCTTTATTGGCCCTTCCACAGCTTCTCCCCTGACACAGTGTTGCTAACAGAATCAGTGACTCACAGTCATACCTCGCTCTTTTCTTGGAAATAGTGTTGCGTCTGTCCAGCCAAGGAGCTGTCCGGTGCTGAAAGCTGTAGCACAGGCAGCTACAGCGCCGTGCTTTTAGAGGTCAGTGGGAGTCAGCAGAAGACAGGGCGCGAGAGGAACAAGAGGAACACAATGTTGAGACGCAGAGACGCAGCGAGAGCAGCTGGTTGAGCAAAGAGTGGGGAGAACAAGAGGTGAAGCTAGAAAGGGAGAGAAATAGAAGACTGGAGAGATGGAGGATGAAATGGGGAACAGAGCAATGAGAGTATCATTCTCAGTTACACTGTTTCACATGGTGGAGCCCCTTTTTAAAGAGCCAATTACTCTGTAATAGTCTTAGACTGACTAGGTGATTTCTCACTGTGGTGAGTGGAACAGCAGAGCAGGAGTGGAGTCAGTCCAGTGGAGAGACCCAATCATCATTGCATTGGAGTGAAGGGAGTCAAGGGACACACACTCACACACACACACATATAACGAAATTCATTATAAACACGGAATAACAGAAGTGGCCGTCATTTCACATCAAAGTTGTTGTTTTTAATTTCCCAGAATAAAAAGGAACGTATCTGATGGGAAAATGCTCGAGGGTCACTAATAAAGCACGTCCCCTACCCATGAATGAATGAATGGATGAATGAATGACAGCCTGCTGATTTGTTTAATTTTTTTAAAATCGATTCTGAATCGTAGTAAATGAGAATCGCGATTCTTATATGAATCGATTTCTTGGCACGCCCCTAATATATATATATGTGTGTGTGTGTGTGTGTGTGTGTGTGTGTGTGTGTGTGTGTGTGTGTGTGTGTGTGTGTGTGTGTGTGTGTGTGTGTGTGTGTGAGAGAGACTGTGTGACTGTTCATGAACAGCTTCTGTGTATAATTGTCACTAGTCCCCTGAATTCAGTATTGAATTTGACCTTCAGGCACTACAAACACGACAAACAATCTTCACTTGTGTCTGTGCCGCCTAACATGCTTGTGCGTGAAAGAACCCTTACCCCGGATAAATTATGTGCAACCTTATAATGCAGTTCAATACAACAAAATGTGAGATATAACCACACTCTGGACTGAATTCACTTTTAAATATAACACAGTGAATTGGATTTTTTTTTTCAATTTGTCAGAGTTACTGTGGTTTCTGTAATCAAAAGAAAAGTCTCACCAACTATTAATTGAAGGCCATTATAAATGAACTTTCTCACTTAATCATGCTCAGCTATGCTTACAGTATATGTATATTGATATCCACCCTTTTTTTTTTTGTACTATATCTCTTATTACATATCTTATCCCATCGTTTTCATAGTCTACTCTCATGCTTATCCAACATGGCAGTACAATAAGCTTAATTCCATAGTAATTAGTGTCTTTTAAGCTCGTTTCATACCATCACATGAAATGAAAAGAATAGCAAGTATAACTCAAGTATAAATGGACAAGACTGAGAAGATTTTAGGAGTAATACAACACAGTTCAACACATACTTACAATGAAACAATGAAAAGATGTTGTTTTTCTAATACCTGCTGATACCTGCACTGTGAATTGCGTCATTTATTGAAAGGGTTACCTGGAATCTTCTAAACGGTCATATATTTTAATGTGCTTTCCGAATAATTAAATATTAATCAGCAAAGACAGCCAATCACGGCTGGTGAGCTCCAGACTATGCTCTAAGTGCTTTTTTGATGTCAGTATTTATTCACTAGATAATGCAGCAGAAAGATCATAGATTAAAGGTTATATGTGTGTGTGTGTGTATGTATATATTTATAAACCAAGATTGAGCCAGCAGGTATTACAAAAAATGAGGCCACTAATTGCATCTTCATTGGGAAAAAAAAGTGAATGAGGATGAGTGAGGCAAGTAGACAGTGAGGAATGTGTATACCACGATGATTGAACTGAATGATGCAATTTTAATGAGCAGCATATAGCAACCTTAAAAAGGCAGCTAGAAAAATGCACTGACATAAATGATAGAAAGCAGAAGCAAATAAGAAAAACTTTAATTTAAAATACTTGATAAGTTTGACTTGAATCAGCTAACATAGTTGATGCTTACTTGGTTTGATCCAGCATCGTCTGGTGAATGTTTTTGAAAATATGTGGATTGATCCTACTTTATAAGTCGTTTGAATGTAAACTGCATTCTGCTTTTTATTCATTTGGAAAAAAAAAAAAGAAATCAGAAAGAAAACTACATTTGTCACAAAGACTTGCAGAGGAACGTCTTATCATATAAGAGGATCACTCATTAATCCTGTCATTGTGACAGTGATATTGGAAGAGTAAATTTTACCAAACGTCCAGATCTTTAAGAAGGAACAATCGGACCACATCTCATCAGACAGGTGTGACACACTTAGCCTATACTTATCCTGAGTCTAGCGAGCAATTTAACAGTCTATCACTCAAGTTTCAAGCAATTTGGAATCAAAAGATCTGGAGCACAGAGGATCTAAGAATAACCTCAGGCTCAGCACAGCCAACTATACAAAGGCTGGGGGTGTTGGAATTGATTTACCAACTGACAGGCTAACCTTTAGTAGTCACTGGTCATCTGAAAGCGTTTTAGCCTCTTTATAAACTACACCAATGTTTACCAGAGTAGACTATCATCTCTCAGGGTGAAGGAGAAAGGAAAATGCTGCTGCATACATAAATAAACGTGCTGCTCGGCTTTTGAGTTTTTTGACAGGCAAGAACATCAAAACTGTCAGAATCTAATCTAGTTTGATTGTTGCTGGAAAATAAACTAGGCCAAGCTTAAAGCAGAAGACAGAGAATTCCCTGACCTCCCACTCTGACTTTAATGGTGTGTGTGTGTGTGTGTACTCACAAGGGGAGTGTATAGAGAGGTATGGTGGAGTTGGAGGAGAAGCTGTTTTCACACCCACCAACCTGCCACGATTGTGATTTAAAATGATACAAATGCATTTCGTGCTGAGAGATAGAGCGGGCTGGTTCAAGATTGAGAGAGGTTATTGCTGCCAAAATGGACTCCTCCCAAAACATTCTGGCTTCTGCAAATATTAGAAAAGGTCAGGCTCTTTGTATGAGCTACAATGTGTACACATACTTAGATCGCACTGGCTATCTGTGTACTTATTTTTCCTAATGTACAAAATACTAATTTTCTTTATTTCTTGAGCACCTCTTTTGTGTCCAGTTGCCTGTTCTGTCCATACATGTGTACCTGGTGTGACCTTCTATGTTTAGTAAAAATGCATGTGCATATATTTGTGAAGGAGATTGCAAGTGCACCAGAGGGGTTTGTAATATAATGTTTTCTCCTTTCACACGGCTGACAAGTTGACAAGACTTTTTAGCACACAGGCACAACAACAGAGGCACTGGGGACAACGTTGAGACAAAATAAGGATATACACAGCAGGAACAGTCACGTCCTGAAAATACAGGTGAAAGTTAACTGACAGCTGTTATCCAGGAAGTGGGGATGTTTAGGATTTTGCACAAACATCATGATTTTGCAGTCGAATAAATATCTACATTTGATATTTATTTCCTTCTTCTCATTAGAATGAATACTTTTTCTTGGAAAAGATCCAGGCAGTAATGTTCCAGCTACTGGACACTGGGGTATATTGGGAAGTGTTTTGTGCTTATGTCAGACATTCACAGAGTCCATATGGTCAGATGTGAGGAAAACACTTAATACCTAAAAGTGTCTTATGTCACTGTCATTATGCGACGTTTGGTGTAGTGATTGCAAAATTGCAGATCAGTGCAGTGAACCAACCGGATTTCACAAGTCAAATCAAGGCGCTTTAATGCATCGCTTACATGTCCATATTGCCGAGCCCAAGGGCAGCGAAAGGCATTGCATTTATTTCTCTGTTTCTGCCACTTTCCAGCAACTCAATAATATTCCAATTTCACAAAGTAAATGCAAAATGAAAGATGTCGATCGGAGCGTTGAGTCAGGGCAGCCCTGGCTGGGGCCTTTAAATTGAATCTTTCCAGATCAGCCATCACTTTTTGCCTGAGCCTTGTAAACAAAGACTAGTTGCATATGGTCTAATCCAGGATTAGATTCACCTGTAATTGGGCCTGCATGGAGTAAGTTAACTGTTAAATTGCTCTTCAGTGAAGGGACGCAACCTGATACGGCTGGGCTAACTGTCTGGGGACTCACAGTGATGAGTCTCTAACAAGATGGGAAGACAAAGAGCGATGGGCTCCCCAAGAAACAAAACGCTCACATAGTCCTATAGACTGTTTTGTGACTTGCACAGCAGATATTGTGCTGCAGCAGACCACAATTAACTCTGTCCACTAAACCCCTCTTTGGCTCCCCACAATGACAGTGAATGACACAGTTTGTACAAGCAAGTTGTGACCACATCAGTTGCATTCACTGCTGCATCTGGGTGCAATTTCAAAAGGATCTAGATTGGCAGCCATTAAGGTTGTGGTGCAGTAATGGTAATAGTCCAGTGATTGCAGGAGGTGCTTACAGGGGTTATGAGCCTATTCTGGCCTCATCATTATAGAACAGTTAAGAAATGAAAGCGAATTCACTTTAGTCTGAATGGGAGGCAGTTTAACACATGTATGCTTCATGTGTTGTTGTCCAGAGTATTTCCTTCTCTTCAGTGAGCCGCTTCGTAACGGCTCATTTTTCACTGTGAATGATGAAATTAAACCGTCAACACTTCAGTGAAAAAACTATCAACTTTTTTGCATTGTTAATGTAACTAAATTAACGTCTTCATATATATATTGCTCTGTTTCACCTTTAAATGCTTGCGCCTGCCCATTCCTGAGGGTTTTAAATCATCGGGATCCCATAGTGTTCATATGCTCTGAGCTGCTCAATTTGGATGGGATTAATATTCCAGAGGGATGTGGGTGATAAAATATTAGCCATGCTCCTCTGCAACCAGACTCATCACTTTGGACAGCGTTTTAGCCAGTGACATATTACAGAAGGTGGCTTGGAATAGACAGCACAGCCCACAGCTCGGCCCAGCCTGACAGAATGTAACATCAGTTATAAGACAGCCTATGTAGCCAGACCATTACATCAGCCCATTTAAAGAGCTTGTAGAGTTTTCTAATGGCTTTACAGTGTTTTTTCTCTGAGCTGTACGATCATGCAGGAATGGCTGTACATTGGTAAAATTTGTTTTCATCCCTCAGGTTAGCCCCAAACTGTTCGAATTAGCCCACCTTTGACACTAAACTAAAAGCTTGTGCACAAAAGATGAACAGAAAACAAAACTGTGCTCAGGGATAGACATTAAAAACACCAAAGGTCTTTATTTGTGTTATTTATACTCTACCTGTGGCCAGGATGCACAGACTCTGTGGACAAAACAAGCTGCCATAAAATCTTGCAGCACATGCTTGTATACTGTTTAAATGGTCTCTGTAACAACATGACAGATGAGATGGGGAACGGGAAAGCCAACAGACAATCACTGTTGATGACAAAGAGTACATTGTGACCAAATCATAATAAACAAACAGAACCAGATCCGATCAGTCCGTGTTGTATTTGCTGATTGAATGCAAAACTCTCACTGCCACTCTGCAGACAGCTGAGTCACAGCTAATATCTGCCCAGAAAGTTCGCCAGGCTCTTTGGTAAATAATAATTAAAAGAAAATACTAAAAGGGCGTAAAAGCCTTCACCTCTGGGCCTCAGTTGCTAAGTTGATAATACTGGGCAGGTTTTGAGGCCTGCTGTCAAGAATGTGCATTTCATTCATGGTTTCCCTATCAAGTAACCAATGAAGTGCAAACTGCTTTTTATCGCAAACAAGCAACACAGCACAATTTTTTTCTTGATGCCACACTGAAAATGGCTGGCACAAAGAAAAAAGAAAAAGTCAAAATACTTTTGTTTCTGATGAGTTACTAAAAATAACTAAGAGGAGCCTATGGTTCAAGAGTTTTTTCCATTAGTTTTTGTTGGGCCATGACATTATATCTGATTGTACCTTCGAGGAGGTTTTACTAATGGCCATGTTTGTCAGGATCAATGCAGCATGAGGAGAGTTATCAGCTTTATGGATGACAGATTTCCTGGGCACTAAGTGGAAAGAATGACTTTACATCTATACAATAAGACAAGAAGTTTTATCTCACAAAGAACATAACTTACAATTATCTGAGCATGTAAAACCTTTACAATTATTAATCTATCCTAGCTGGAAACACAGTGCAATTCTGATTAGATTTCATGTCACCTTCTTAGAAAACATCTTAATATTTTCCTGAAGTTTATGTGGGTGGGTGCCTGTAATGCAGATTTTTTAAATTGATTTTTCTCCTGCTCCGCCTTTGATTGCTCTGCCTACATGTTGTACTCTCCACTTGCCCTGTAGGTGGGGATTGGCTCTTCAAATCATATCAATTATGCCTCATTTCTATTCTGAAATAGGCCCTGCACGTTTTAATTGGAGAGCACACATGGTCATTTATCCTCTCGCACCTCCGGGGACAGTGAACAGATCATCTGTTAGCTTTGCAATCTTAGTTTTCCAGCCATTACTGTGGTGCAAATCTGGAGACAAATTTCTGCTGTCGTTATGGACAGACTCTGAGTGGTGAGGATCTCCGAGGCTCTTAACACACTGTCAAAATCTTTGATCTTATTAACAGAGAGATCTGGGAAGTGATCAATGCATTTCTGTCATGCAGCCATAGTTTTCCTAATGTCTCGATTATAACTAGTTATCATTTTAATATGGCCATTTGGCGTAGCAATAGTAATTGTCCCTCTGTCACCGTTCATTTGTCTCCATTTCTCAATATTAGAATATAGACTGAGCACTAAATGAAGACCGTGTTTTAAATGACATACTCCAAAGCACTTCCATATCAATTCTCCTTAATGAAAACACAAGAGAAAGTGTAATGACCATTACATCATATATATTGCAGTCCCAGACAGTACAATACAATGCAGTGCAGTATTTTACAGTCAAGATATTGTGTAGGGAGCCATGATCAGCAAGACATTTGTCAAAAAGATAGTGTTTGTGAAAAAATAAAGCCAGCACATCTAATCTTTGAGAAGAGGAGGAGGAGGAAGGGGTGTGGGTGGGGCTTTTGAAATACAAAACAATTGCTTGCTGAAGTTTATGTCCTCACATCCAGTAAATTGCACTCACCTGGCATCTCAGGTGTAATCTAATCCTATCAGTTTAGAGGTAAAAATACGACTCCGCATGGCAAAGATGAAGAAGTTCTACACATGCACCTGCGGAGGGCGGCAGCAGGGCTTTCAGATCTATTGCTGTTGTCATGGTTCTGACTAATGTGGAATAAAGAACCGGGCAGCTCTCTCTCTGCCCCTGCCAGATCAGCCATAACATTGCTTGAAGCCAAGGGATTTATGTCACTTTCACTAATTAGCCATATTAGCACGAGTCATGTTTGACCATTCTTTTGAGAAGAGGACACTCACGATTTTTTCTGTCCTCTGCACTATGGAAAACCAGTAAATGCCTCAGACAAGGTCAGGGCATGATAACTTTGCATAAAACCACTGACTTAGTGCACATTTTTTGTTCTTAAACTAGTCATGGCTCGAAATTTAGATGGCAATACATAATGGTTTGCCAAGAAAGAGACTGAATGTGATCAAATCCAGGCACAATATTGCTGCCAGGCTCTTTCGCCGATGGCCGTTCCTGCTGATGAGCTGTATTATTTCTTATATTTTTCCACTTGACTATAGAACCAAAAACAGCTAAATATTGTAACTTTTGAATCGCAGGAGTTCACCTCCGAAAACACCACTAGGTGCTTGTGTAGCAGACTTAAGATGGGGTCAAGCAGGCAGGAACGAAGCCACACAGGGGTCAGGATCTGCACATTTATTTTCTGTAAATCAGCGGAAGGGGGCACAGTCGGCATACACGCACAGTCAGTGGCAAGATCCCTCTTCCCATATCAGAAGCTGCTCTGTTCTTTAATTCTTTCTTAGATTACATATAAATCATAATCCTTTTGTCAAATAAAACATACTTGGAAAATGAAACGTGAATTGTGTTTCCAAAAACCAAACTGCATAAATTCAAGTAAGCTCTGCCAAATGAAACAGCTTGTACTCTTCTCAAGTGACATTCATCATAGGTTTACATAGGATACAATAAAATACGGTTCAACAAGAGATTATTTCTATGCCAGTTACATTTTGAACAGTGCAGTCCTACTTTTAACGTGCTTAACGCTACAACAGTAAACAAGAGAGCATCATAACACACCTGTAAATCAGCAAAAGTGGCACAGTCGGCATACACACACAATCAGTGGCAACATTTCTATTCCTACATCAGAAGCTGTCCCGCTCTGCCAGGAAAACGCAGCTTTGGCGTGTGTGTGTGTGTATGTGTGTGTGTGTGTGTACGCGGCGTACATCACTAATTAATGTCCCCCCTGCGACAACAAGTTAACAATGTAAGCTAAAATAGTGCTGAAGCAGTACATGATATTAACTTTAATGCAGAAAATATTCCATGAAAGTTTGAAAATGTTCACAAAATAGTCGATTACAAGAATATTTCAATGTAAAATATTTTCTCAGCTACACCTGCAAAGTCCAGGTTGGTCATGAATGAAATGGGTTTTTTTTTTACTGATTCCTGTCTTTATTTTTGCTTTGATAAAGATTAACTTATTTGTGGGGTGGGGGGGGTGCCTCCTCACTCCCATTTTTCATTTCCACAAACCACAGCACCTCCTACTTGCGAGCTGAGGGAGAAATGCAAATAAAAGATATGTCTGAATGAATCTAATTGACCACGTGGGATGTCCTCTCTCTATGCATCATTTTGAGAGATATCAATTACCCATGGTGCACAGTTATATCACCTGTCAGCTGTTTTGTTGTCTCAGAGCTTGCTGTTGCTGAACTAATGCGGTGCAGACCTGCTGTAGCATTGACTGATTTGTGTCACCACTGTGTTATCACTCTCTTATTCTCTTAGTCATTTTCTCTACACAGTGGCATATATGAAACTAGTGTATGAGGTATTATTCCTGTTTTACATTGAAATTGGCCCATACATCTATACATGCACAATAACCCGCCAAAACAGGAAGTCGATGAACTCAGTCATATCAGGGTTTTGCATTTCATTTTATGTAATAGAAGAATTCCATCTTGCAGTTGTCCATCGTGCAAACCCATTAAAAATATCTCTGACCATCAGGGCTGTCAACTTTTAATCACGTCAGCTGCACTGAGATACATTATACAATAAAAGTTGTTTATTTTTCATACAAAATGTTCGAACCGACTTGAGAGTGAGGAGCGGTGTTTTGTTTTAGCTTTTTTTTTTTTTAGGTTTCATTTGTATTTATCCTGAGTACACTGGGGATGTTCAATAAAGGCAAGGAATGATTTACAGTCTGCAGAAAAACAAATATGGCATAGGGAAATGATATCAAAAGCCAAAGTGTTCCAGTCTGACAGTGATTGATTCTGCTCTCTCCACCAATTGTGATGATGGAGTGATTGCAGGCATCACAGACTTTGACTACATGGAAATAACACAGATGGAATATAAACATCTTTTCAGCGAAAAAGATAGTGACTCAAGGCAAAATAAAGGCTTGTTTGCTTTGCAAGTTCAGTATGTATCATTCTAAGCTTTGATATTGCAGCGCTAAAGAACGGCCATTAAAAATAAAAGCTGCAGGAAATGGAAAAGTGTGTTAGTGTGTTAGTGACTCATTTAGGATTCAGCTTAGCCTGATCACACTTTTGCCTTGATAATGGACAAGTCAGAAAAATGTAACACCCAGAGTAGGTGCTGTTTGCCCTGTCCCCACTGGTAGCTTTGTATTGAATTTACGGATTCAAAGCGAAGTGGTTTGAAAAAAAGAAAGCAAGAAAGAGGAAAAAATGGTACACAGGATCCAACCGTGTATCTTGCCTTTGCTCAGGAAGCTTTCTCTCGCTTTGCTGCTCATTTCCCGTGACCTGCATTTAGCTGATTGGACCAGCCACGGTAATGGTAGGCCTTGATTGATTCATAGGTCAGAGAGTAGAGAGCAAAGGAGGAGAGAGCAGACGAAAAAGAACAAATGGAGCTCACAGCGGTGGTTCAGGCTGACACACAGTCAGCGATGCCACTGATTTTCAGCTGATCTTCCTAAACGCCATCTTTACACCTCCACACACATTTCCCTATATAATGTATTTAAAGGCCCACCCCACCTTTGATGCACCCACACAGGTGTTCTTTAGGCTGATTAGACTTCTCTGTGGCTGCATGTAAATGAATCTGCTAACTGGCTGTTCTTTTACCTATATGAGGGCCTTGATTCGGTGCATACTGCTTTGTTAGTGAATTCACCGGAACCATCCTTAAAAACATCGGACACACCTGTCTCTTACTGCTAGTACAGGCCACAATGTCCACATCAAAATGACTATTCCCAACACGGCCCCACTCAACTTCAGACCGAGCAGATGTCTAATCAGCTATAATGACTGGTGGCACCTTTGTTGGAGTACAGCATCTTTAATGTCCTCCTCCATCTCATTTCTGCTGCTGCTGCTTCTGTTGCTCTGCCACCTGCAATGCACTTTACATGAAAAGAACATTATCTCCTGTTTGGTCATATGTGCAAGAATAACACCCGGACAACAGCATTATGCTTCAGCTCCAATTTCCTCTGTTGCATGAAATGACTTCATGATCGGGTAGGAACCCTATTTTAAACAGAGCCATCATACTCATCTCCATTGTATGCCATAATATTAACTACAGTGTGATGAGCATGTTTCTGGCTGAGGTATCTAATTGGAAAGAACCCCCCTGTGTGGACTCCTTTCTTGTTTAAAATCATTTTCATTTTCTCTGGCTCAAACCTCAACCTCCTGGTGGGTGATGATCTCACTGACCCCAAGGGCATCCTGTAGCTCATTTGTATGAACCATAGATTCCAGACTACACCAACAGAATAGCATAAGATTAATTTGTAGTTTGTTTATTTTTTTTTGTAGTGTGTGTGTATGTGTGTTTGTGCATTTATAAACAAAAGCTACTTTTTGATTTGTGGTAGACGTGTTACTTTGGTTGTGAGCGCCCATGAAAAACAGCTTGTGTTAACACATCTGTAGCAGGTTGACTGAAATCTCTTTGGACTAAATAACAAAGTCAAGGACAATAAAATGTCATGTGGGCCGCTCTAAATTGTTGTTTTAACCATTGATTTAAGGGTTGTTCGTATTGCATGTGTAACTTAAACTGATCCAGAGAATGATTACACCACAGTCCATGCTATTTTGTCACTGCAAAACACCCAGTGAGCAGGTAATGTGTGCTGATCTTGCAAGAGAGACAAAGAGATTGGACAACTTTGGCTCTTTGTGCAATCAACATTTAAGTAATAGCTATGATACCATGGTAATAAAATCACTTCAACAATAATTACAAGGAACACTGCAGCAAATTGAAGATGTACGAAAGTGCACTTCAAACGAGGTGTCCTTTCAGCACTGCACAGCTCCAGCAGAAGGCACAACACAGGCCTGAGCGTGGCTGCAAAAATTAGAACCAGAGCCAAGAAGCTTCACATTCTTTTATATCCTCTATTAAAATTGTTTTTATTAGATAACATACTATTTATTGATAGCCCATGCCCCATATTTTCACACTGGTGCAGTTATTGGATGATTGAAATCTATAAGTAGTGTTCATTTCAGGAATTTGGTTGCAGTAAAAGTGAAGTTAGATAATCTTTCTTACCAGCTCATCTTACACTACCTCACTACTCTATACTGTATTGTGTGCAGAGCTGTTCTGCTACCAATGGTTGTTCCAGGTGTGTAGGAGTAAAGAAGGAGATTGGGCCAGAGTAGTAAACTATTTAGGTCATTTTAAAGGACACAATGTTAAAGGTAAGACTTTACCTGTTGGAATTAGAAATATAAACCATCTTCACTGAGTTGCTCAATGTAAAAAGGACAGTAGTTCATTTGTCAGCCTCTCTTTGTCTTAAGCAGCAAAATGAGTGAACTTTTCAATTTGAATTCACCAAGAGAATTATCTGTTAGGCTGAGGCCTCAGCAGCCCAGATGCATGGTGTTTGGAGGTGGCAGGGTGCCATGCTGAAAGGGACACCCTCCCTCATTCTGGAGGATCAGGAGTTTAAGCTTCTGTGTTTCTGTGTTGGGAAGCATTTGCCCTGCTTAAGCATCCTTGAGCAAATGACTGATCCCTGCCAGTTTTATAGTATCTGCTCTGGAGCTGACCTCGTTGTGCAGGATAGAAAGCAGCAATGATAGCTTGCTTTTGTATCTAAATTATTCTTGATTATTATTATTGCAAGAAATTGCAAGTAAACAGTCAAGTGTTAGGACACTAAACCTGCTGTATTCTCTTTCCTCAGTCAAAGCAGCTTTTTGGAGAAATTTTGTGGGATGTGCTCTACCTGCTGGAAAACAAATGAGATTCAGGGAGAAGAGCGGTAGAGAGGGGAAGGGATGTGATGTTTGGGGCCATTATTATAAAGATCTCATATGTGACTGAGCTAAAAATTCTACGGAGGGATGTCATTTTATCCCCCCATGAAACCTAGATTGAAAGCATTTGTGATCTTCTGATCTTCCTTAATCTCTGCACAACAGATGCCTGACCTACTCTCAAAATGGCTGCCATACACCCACAACACTGTTACAGTAATGTTTTACAATGATACTAGATTACAGGACTAAGCAGGGCACTAATAAAGGAGGGATTACATAGAAATGAAATAAAATGTTCAGATAAGCAACAAATGTTGCTTGCAATCCAAATGGTGAGACATGGATAACCTAGTTGATGTGTTTACATTTCTGTAACTCATAAAATGTACAGTTTAATAAATCTGGCCAAATAACAAAGAAGGATTCAGAGTTGAAAGATGCACCATTGTTTTACCCAGAAGGGTGCTTATAACTTTGCACCCGGAGACATCAGCTTATTAAGAGCTTTTAACACATTCATATTTTTATTTGTTACTCTTAACGCAGCACAGGGAAAATTCTGAGTGTGAGTCTTGGTTCTGCTATTCCTAGTTTGTAGATTATTACATTTTCAAGGTCACAGGTTGTCCTCTTTTTTTAGGCTCAGTTTATTTTGCTCGTCATTCGGAATTATACCAAAAAATTAAATCAATAGATAAATAAATAAAATAAAATCATTCATTGAACCTGTTAGGAAAGCATTGTGGATGCACTGTATAGAGGTCAGGGTCAATACTTTGAAGACATCTGAGGAATTTTAGATTTTAGCTGTGTTGAGCCCGCAGTGACCTTGAATGAGAGCGGGAGCTCAGGCTGTTGAATTCACAGTGGGTGACTCAGAGAATAATCCGTTCACTTTGCTAGCAGTCATCAAGCAGGCAGCCCTTCATCTGCATGATCCAGAATTAATTATTCATAAGGTTTTTTTCAGTGCTAAAAGTGTTGCACATCCCTCTCTGCTATTGTCACAGATAGAATCGATGATAAAGGCTAACATATGCCTCCACCTTCCTTGCAAATATTACGATGCATTGCAAATGACACAATCTGTATATATGATAAACAAGCAGGTGAAAACCTGAAATGTCTTGAATTTGTATATTTGGACTTTTTAATGTTTAACGTTCATGTTTTCCTCCATATACACTACCAGTCAAAAGTTTGGACACACTTTCCTATTCATTTGAATTTTCTCATTCAAATGAATAGGAAAGTGTGTCCAAACTTTTGACTGGTAGTGTATATTTGCTCCTATATATATATATATATATATCTATCTATCTATCTTAGGTGTATGTGTTCATGTTCACTGTATAGTACAAAAAAAAAGAAAGAAATAGCTTCTAGACAATAAAGTCTAATAAATTGTAAATTTTTTGGGAGAGTAGGAGGAGAGTTGTCACACTGAAAAGCAAGCATATACTCATTATACTATGATGTGAATGTCCTGTAATCTAAGCTGCATGCAAAGCAACACAGGAACAAACCAGTGAGCTGTTAAACATGGTTACTGCATAATGCATGCTACTGAAATATTTTGCAAAAGTAATAACCTTGTGTGAGGCCAGAGCTTGAGCAGTAAAAGATGAAAACCAAAAACAATGAAAGAAAACCTTCAGATAAGGTTTAAATTGCTTAAACTTCATAATAATAATTCATATATAATTATAAGTGTCATAGTTTATTTAATTTCAAATGAGCACACAACCAGTATAGTAGCAAACAACAGGTGAGGCGAATGTATAGCCTATGCTTTTTCTGGTCACTTTTATTTCATGCCCCAAGCGTGGCTCCCTGTAAACAGCACAATAAATACATTCTCAAAGTGTTTTATTGGTGTACTTCACTGAAACTGAGCTCTGGGCTGGACCACTATGAATAATTCTACTGCTTCATACAGAAATTGTGTTTCTCTTTATTAAATCTCTTTATTTTCCAGTTTAACTGCCCACACATCGGCTTCATGACTCAGAGAGGCAGCGTGACACATAATATATGTATTTGATAAGATAACGAATCTCTCAAATGCTTGAATAGCAGCCCTTCCCACACTAGTCTGATTTGAAGTCTGGATCATGATGAGGCCCAAAGGATGTTGAACTCTGGACTTTTGTCTAATAGGTTGCTTAGTAGGTCAGTCTGTCTGAAACATAATTTATTTCACACTATAGAAAAATCATTATGACACAATTTCTTCACAGAATTACTGGTTTCACTAGTAGTACTACCAGCCGCTGCTCTGTCATACTAAAGCCTAATTACATGTCTTTTTAACATAAACCAAAGGGAATCCCAGCTCATGATTAATTGGAATGGCCACTAAAAACACAAAGAAAGCCCTTTAAGTAACATTTTGAATGTAGCTATGCTGCAATCACTCAAGGATTACTGCTACAATTTATACGGTGTATGGCAATAGGCTGCCTGAGGTAAGATTAACTTGCTGTGTTATGTAATCCAGATGTTAGAAGATGTTCCACTGCTCTCTGTTGTCCCGTTTCTGTTTACTGCACTGAGAGATCTCTGCTAAGCTTGTTACATTTTATCATTCTTTTGCTATTTGTGGTTCTTTCACATTGACATTGAGAGAGTTTTTCTACATCCATCTCTGGATAAAGGACATGTATGTCATTTGTATTTAGATGTATATTTTATTGCCTCTTGATTTTTCATTTGTGCTTATTTGAGTGTGTAGCCATAAAAGTCTCAGTCAAATCTCGCGAATTTTGTCAGAATTTTTTGGTGCTCCACCAGCAGGGTTTACAGAGCAGATGAGAGGAGCATTTTACAGCAGGCACAGCTGTATGTACGGTGTCCTTCACAGTTTACAAGCTGGCAGAGCTGCTGTGAGATGTACGGAGGGATAAACAAAATAGCCTTACTGCTTTATGGTGGCCAAGTTCTGTATGAAATCTTGTCACAGTGCAAAGTTTGTAATACGTAAACTCACTTAACACATTTAACAGAAAATCTCCATTCAGCATCCACATAAGCACCGGTAGGTTCAGAGGTGGAGGTAATTATTATGCAGAAAAATACCCCTTGAATGCTCTTCACTCAGAGCTTTAACATTGGAAGAACTCCATACCCTCAACAACATAATCTATAATTTAGTGTTGGCGTGCATGATGGCGGGAATGTGTATCAGCTGGAGAGGTTGTACACATCATCAGGTCAGAAGGTTAGATATGCAGTAATCAAAGCTGGTGTGAGGAGGATCTTATGTATTCAGAGCTCACAGTCACAGATACGTACCTGCCTATTGCAGCATGTTTAGACTGCTCGAGTGGATACAGATTTTTTTATGTTTTGATTATGGCATGTATGAGAACTAGCTCGCTGTGAAAACTGCATACAAGACATCTCAGAGAATAAATGGAAGATTGCAAACAGCAAACTGTTGCCACTTAATAAATTCCCAGGCATGTGCAGCTATGAAAGATCGCCATAGTAACTGATGTTTTTATATGAGCATGTTTCTCTTCCGAACTCACGTTGTGTTTAACCACTATAAACGGGCACCGCTGTATTGAATTCAAAACATTTGGCAAAGAAATACTCAGCTCAGTACATTTAACATCTATTAGTGTTAAATATAGTCAAGTGTTTAAATATAAACATTTACGAAGTAATTATGACACACAATGTAGAAAAGTACATCTTTTGCATTGTGTAAACCATGCATTCAGAAATGAGCTTGAAAATGGACTTTTTATCATTGTTGCACATACTGTATGAAATGGACCCAGTAGTACTTCATGCTGGGGCCAACTGTGCCACAACACAGTGGTAATCCAGCTACCTAGATTTTAGGCTACAAATCATCCTTCCAGGCTAAAAGTCTGTTCCACATGCAGTTGAAAAAACCATTAAGCGAGACTTACCTCTAAGAAGGGTTAACTAACAGTTTCAGCTATAAATGTTATGCCCAGCAGTCAGCCCCAGAGTGTAGCTTTTTTGTTAGAGTGGCCTCTGTGGACTCAAACCTCTCCAGGCAAAGATAGAAGAGTCAATATAAAGTAATCAGAAAGTGTCATGTCGTCCGTTTGCCTGTGGACAAGCCTAAATAAATGTCGAGTCTGGCTACCCTCAGTTGGTGGCTGCATCGTTTGTCTTTGAAGCACCGAGGGGGCAGCGTGTCTGAGCCTTTCCTTAAAGGTCATTGACCAGTTTGTAATCAACAAGCTTCTTCTGTTAATGTACCAGGGTGACCAAAGACCATGTCCTGTGAATCACCATGGCACCAGCCTCAGGACATTTAGACACCTGCCCACGTGACATTCACAACAGATGCCTTATGTTTCACAGGCAGCGTCTTCACTATACTCCATTAACCCTTTCAAAGGAGCCACACTCCGGTCTCCAACCGACCATCGGAATTTGTATAATGAAACGCTGTACCATTGTACTGTATGACATTCAGACAAATATAAAGCAGGCACACCCTGTGTTGCAGAGTGATCATGTAACACATTATCAGTTAGGCCAAATGTATCACAGACTCTGGATGATGTTTTCTATATATGATACTATAAGAGGAGTGCAGCTCAGTTCTCCGTATGTGTATGGTAATGAGTCCTGAACCACCTTAACCCTCTCCATCCCAGTGGAGGTGGACGTTCCACCCACTGTTTAAGTGGGTGTTGTGCATAAACTGAATACACAACAAGTATCTCGCTCTCAGTCAACATGTAATTAGCCCTGGCCCTAACAAGCAGGATGAGCTCATAACCAGTCCTTTTATGTTGTCATGAACCAGCAGCATCTACACATAAAGGCTGTTGCTTCCTATTGTTCCTCTCTAGAGAAAAGGCTGTGAAGAGTTTAATAAATTATTCCCTTTTTTTGGGGTTTTTTGTATGTGTGTGTGTGTGTGTGTGTTGGTTATAGTGTTTTAGTAATCTCTGCACATTCTAGATCTTGACCCTGTACTGATTTCAAAAAGGTTGTTTTTCTTGAAAGAAATTGCGCTATACATGCAAATTGAGTTTGTAAAGCCAATAAAGGACTGGAACGATCACAAGGTGGTCAATGTTGTTCTAAATGTCAAGATTCCAGCAAGTCGTCATTAAGATCATTATCGTTTAAGAGTCATGCAGCTTCAAATTTTCAATACAGTGGAACAAAAAAAAAAAAGGTTGTCTTATGAAATTACTGATATTAATATTCCTGCCAAGTATAATACTGAAGATTTATTATTCAATGAATTTATTTTCAATTTAATTACTCCTGTGAAACCAATTTAGTAGAAAAAGGGAACAATTAACTTTTCAATACGCTCAATTCAGGTAACGATTCAGCAGGTTGAAAAAGGGGATGAGAATGAGCAGTCAGTCAGTTGCATTCAATGAATTTCTGGAATGGATTTGGACCATATGGCGAGCATTTCCCTTAAAGTCATGCCTGTAAACTCCTTGGTGTGGGTACATTCTTATACCAAGACATATGTGAGATGGTCCAGGGGAAATACTTCAGATTTTTGAATTGACTGGTAGAAAAGAAAATATAAAGACAGCCAGAGTAGGAAAGAAAATATGTATTTCACTCCCTCCAAGCTTAAATCCCATGATGCTTCATAAGTTAACTTAAAAGGCAGAAAATCGGGACTGCCCAAGGTAAAACTTTGGGAACAGACTGGTAAAACTCAAATGTCAGATGAGGTTTCATAGACATAACTTTCGGCAAGTCGACTTCAGTTTCCATCCAAACAAAAAGTAGTAAAATCCACATAGAGGACATGAGCTTACCTGTATCGTCACCTCTAGCCATCCAAAAACATAAATAAATTAATTTTAAAAAATGTAAAAGAGTCTCTCTGATGCAGCTGAAAGGTCAAGTGAGAGGACTAACTGTGTTGGTGAGGTTGTAGTCTGTGTGTTGGAGAATATCACAGCAGTAAAGATCAACTCAAGGAAGTCGGAAACATCATGTTTTCAGAGTCGTACATAGAAGAGGAGAAGAGGGAATTGAAGGTTAGGGACAGAGACTGGAATTTTTACTGTGTTGAAATATCTCCTTGTTTTTAAATAAAATATGAAGTATTGGAATATCCCTGTCTCTTTTCTATTTCTAAAAGAACTGGAAGAATCTGGTCAAGCAGTACAAACTGCAAGGGAGTCCACACAGGCGTAAAGATTATTATTTACATGCACAAGAGAACCACCCTCATGTGGTCTGGGAGACTCTCTTATTCTCTGTGCTGCTCTGGTGAAAGCCCTATAAGCAGACTTTTTCTGCTGAGACAGGATAGCCAGCAATACTTGGTGGGAGGATCTAAGGGACCTGGCGGTGCTGCAGGGGATTGTAGTTTGCTGTGGGGGAGGTTCTCAGAGACCACGCAGAGGTGTGAAGACTAACAGTGGAATTTTAGAGTTTGGAACAAGTGCAAAGAGGCTGGCTTTGGTCTAATGTGTTGCTTCTTTACAGCTGAACAGTAATCAATATACAAGTCATGTTAAAATAGGGAGAATCAAAGTAGATTTCACGACTGAGATGATCTATTTATCAAACAAGAGCACAAACATCACACCCAAGTTTTTTACCATGTGGCATGATGGTGGATAACAGATCCAAGCTCTGGGCCATGAACGCTGCAAAGTTGAGAAGGTCACATTTGATCCAACTTTTAATGTTGTTTTAGCAAAAGGGCTTCAAAGGCTTTAAGTTCAGTGGGTGGTCCCAATCAGCGTTCATGTTATAGGGCCTTTCTTTCATTTTGTAACGAAGGGTACCATCACAGGGTAACTGCTGCAATCATAATTTAGACATTAGGAGTTCCACAGACCTTGGAGGCTCTCATTAAACCACACGTGAACCTAAATCCTAGTTGCAGCTGACCTCCGTGGTTGAAGTATCTATCGATGCTGAGGCCATTCAGCATGCCCGATGAAGTGTACAGTATATCCCACTAGAACCACCACACTACTTCCTGCCTTACATGATCATCATCATGCAGCAAGGAAAATGTTTACCCAGTTGTGACTTGAGCTAAGAAGAAATAAGCACTGCTTTCAGACGTAATTGCATGAAGTAAAAAGCTGCCAAGCGGCACGTCCTTAAAATCAGTGTGGCATGATTGAGAGGGAGGGAGGAATCTTCTGTGCGCAGCTGGAGTCCCAGGGTGTATGACGCCTGTGGCGGTAGCACTGTCTGTCTGTGTGTGTGTGTGTGTGTGTGTGTGTGTGTAGGTTGCTGGCTTTGGTCGTGTTTGCACATTTGCGTTCCGTCTGGGTATATTATAGGAAAATTATTTTGTGTGGGTGCAACTGCAGGTCTGAGATCGTGTGCTTGCAGCTTGATTTGTGTTGGTGTGTACATCTATGCAGCGAGTGTACTGCACATACATGTGGGAAGGGGGACAGGACACGTGAGTCCTTGGCGTGAATTCCCTGAGGAACGATAATGAAGACACACCATAATATCATTGAGGCGGCAGGTGAAAGGCCCATTCTGCAGGTCTTAATTACATCACAACCGGTCTTCAACATGTCTGGGTAAATAGTGCTGGGGTAAGGCCTGGTGGCTTCTGTCCATGTATAGTTGACATATTGATACCAATGTGTACTCAGGCATATTTGAAGATGGCATTTGGCTAAAAGCTTCCCCCTAGCAATTTAGTATTGCATAAGCAGGAGTGTATTGATGGTTTTTCTACTTATTACTTTGAATCTCACCTCCAGCACTTCCAGCACTATATTTGGTGAGTGAGGATCATTATATATCGATTATAATAGAGTTTTTAAGGTACGCCGTCTTTCCTCTGCTAGTCAGATATTTGGTTCATGCTACTTTCTGGAGAGCTGGGAGGTTTCAAAACCTGCGAGTCTGAGGAATAATTTTCGTGAAGGATCTAAAAAAAAGTGGCATAACTTACCTATAAACAGAGCTGGTCAGTTACCGATAGCTTCAGAAATAACTTTGGACTAGGCCAAATAACAGTTCCCCACATCTCCCCACGGTACCTCAGTAGGCCACATGTGGTGTGACTCAGTCCCACTTCACCCCTGAGTGTAAAGCTCTAGCTTAATTCCAAAATGTCCAACAAACGTGTCTCCTCCATATTTGCTGTCTGGTTTGGCTAGTCTTAAAAAAGTCAACAGTCATGCACACACAAGCAGAAGAATGTACGATAAGGCAACATTTCACGCTACATAAGGAGTTAATGATTTATAGTGAAGAAAAACTGATTTGTAGATGTGTTGAAATGAAATATGTTTTTCTGACATTTTTCTTCTGGAGCAAGAGAAATGGTCAGTGTTTAGGAGCTTCCCCAAAGAAGTCAGGATCAATAGAAAAAACCAACACTCAAACATCACCAAATATATCACAATATGTGAGAAATAATATATCCAGGCATTATGTTGTGAAGTTTTTGTTCAACTTAAATCCTTTTCCTGGCAAAGGAACCTTTTTTGTGTTTGTACTGTAAACTAAAATATTATCACATCTTTATGTATGCCAGAAGACTCGCTGATTTTTTTGTCCACATCTTTCCTTCACTACGCATCACCTATCCTGCAGGCACTTTTTAAAGTTTAAAGAACACGCTGATACAACACGCTCACGCTTTTACCTAAGCGTTATCTTGTCTGCATGCACTCACACAACCACACACTGCAAACCCAAACCTTTTTTACCCGTGAAGGCGAAAAACAAACCATGAAGCACAATCTCTCCTGTAAACACAAGGTGAACTTGGTCCACACTCTGTAGGCAAACACCAAGGCCATCTCGTAAATTTTTAAGATGGCTCGAAGTGAGCAAATTAGGGAGTAGACTTATTGCTTTGTGGAGTAGCCTGGACTGTGCCACAAACACACCATTACAACCACGCTGCATTGTGGAGCTGCACTACGTCCCTCCTCACTGTCACCTGAGCCATCCTCATTCATAAAATCTTTCTAGATGATAATTCTAAAGTTTCTTTGATGCAGTGACCATTTTGAACCTGATAATGTCTGCTACTTCAGTTAATGTTATCTTCTTTAAAAACCCAGTCAACAGAGAAGATTCCTAAAATATCTTTGTATTCCTTTGAGGAATAAATATAATTTAACTAAACACCTTAGTTTTCTTGCCAGAGAATAAGAGGGTAGCGGCTATTTAGCGTAGCAACACTGGAAACAAGAGGAATTGTCTGGTCTTGTCCAAAACTATCAAAATTATCTTACGAGCATCTACAGTCTTTGACCTTAGCAAAGCTAAATGGCTACAGGTCTTAACTTTATATTTTGTATCCAAGCATGAGAGTTGTATAAATCTACATATCCAACTGTTCATAATAGAAAATGTCAATCTTTTTTTTAGACGATGGTTCAAAATGCTTAAACATTTAATTTAGGTTTTAGGTTACTGCAGGACTCCTCATGGAAAACATTACCTCATACACCTTGTTTGTCTAAGGCCACACAAATACATTGCAAATTGTACGGAGCTCTTATAAGAGTGTCCTGAACGTACAATCAAGATCAAAGTCACATTGAATTGTTTTTAACTCTTAGCCTGCATCACATTTAAAAAAGCATCACCCACATGATAAAATATCACAGGAGTATTCAAAACGTCATGACTGGAGTTAATTCACGATTAAATTCTTCTGTAAATGTTGATTAAAACACACATTATAATCTCTGTGTGTCTCTATTACCAATGCATATATGCTGAATGGAGAATATGAATATGTTTAACATAGACCTTTAAAACGTTAGCGTTCTGGTCCCTGATATAAGTGTTTAATGTCTTATGTGTGTTTTTGTCTTAATGCAGTTTTGAAGGCTGTCAAAAGGGTTGATGTGAATGCAATATCATTATGCACCACCCCAGATAATAGATGGTTGGAGAAGGCCTTGTCAATGCTTGTTTAAATGCAGAGCATGCACTGTATTACCATTACAAGATCTCCTTACCTGTCTCATAGACTCTGCCACACAATTACCACACTTGGCATACAGAGCAGAACAGTAAATCTGATTGAATGTAAATGGAGAACCATGTATTAGGAAACTGATTGGACTGACGAGGGACTACAGCACTGGGTTTATTGTGTGTTTGTGAGTAAAAAAAGGAGCATCTCATTTTGTGGTTAAAGCTGAGCACCGTCTTTGACTAAGTGGGTTGATGTAATATACACGCTGCAGTACAGTTTAACCAGCTGAATAATGACTGTGCATACTTGGCTGCATCGAGTCTCTCTCCTTCATCTGATTAAACCGCTCTACCTTAATTATAGAAGTCATTGATTTAAAGACAGATTATTACTTTATTCATCTGACTCCTCCATGACCTGGTCATAACTGAAAGAGCATTGGCTATGCTTTGTTACAGAACACTGGAACACATCTCCAGCTGTTTAAGACATCAATCACTTAATAGTGACTATTTTATAGGGCACAGCAGGATGTCAATGGCTGTCTTTTTCTTATAATTTGTCTAGTTAAAGCTGAAATCGTCATCCTTTTTTAGATGTCAGACTGGACAGATATTGCCTATGAGATACAAGGTATACTCAGGGGGTTTAAAAAAAATGAAATTCAGACACTCACAGAGGGACTGGCTTGACAGTTCCACAGTTTGGCAAAATGAAGATTAGCAGCTTTGAACATTACCCTGTAGCAAGTGCAAAATATAGATATTTTCAAAACCAAGGTCACGTTCACTTGCAGGATGAATGATGCCATGTTTTGGCACCTCATATACCTGGCAATTGCTGAAACAATGTAGCCCAGAGACTTTTTAATATAGTTTGTGAAATGGATTGTAAAACACAAAGTTTCGAGGTCTCTTTATCCTGCTACTGCAAAATACTCGGTGTGACTTACAATCATACACAACAATACACAGTTTTTATGGCGTTTTAGGAAGACATTTCAAAAGCTAAAGATAAGGGAGGATGTGCTGACAATGATTATGATTTCCTTTATTCACTTTATTTTAGGGTGGTTTGTTTTAGGGTAGCTAACCTCTACCAAATGAAAAACAGTTGTTTGGTAGTTGAGATTTGAAACTAAACAATGTTGCAAAATCAGCAATTTATGTTTATCTTAATACTTCCATGGCCAATGCAGTAGCTAAAACTGTTTTAATACTGTGTGATTTCTTGGAAAATATCTGTAAGGGTTATGCTGATGATCTACTTTATTCTTGGTGTTAGCAGGAATGGTCGTTTTAAGCCTCTTTGTTATTTATTTTCAAATACTGTACAGAGATTCAGATTGGTAACATTTGATATATATGGAAATACACATAATACATATAATTGAAAATCCAATACAATCTCAGGCTTTTTAAATGAATGGCTCTTATGCAGATGTGAAGAAGAGGTACAAAGAAGTAATTCTGGTTAGAAATGAGCACCGTGTGCGAAAAAAAGCAAATCTAAAAATTGTGCACACCCACGGAATGACCTTCCTCTGAATCGAAACTGGCACTCATACCAATTTCTCTATTTATCAGGTTACAAGCCTCTGGAGCAGAATACTGCTTTGTTACTGCTTGCTACTTCACCTCTGATTAGTTCCGACCTAGTCAGAGATCGTTCGATACCCTCCCCTTGCCTTGATTTTGGTTGTGTCGCAGGGCACTAATCCTGTTAGTGTATGGAATAAATGAACGGCTTGAAATGGAATTGCTTTGGGTTGAGGCAAGAGAAAAACCCAACGTTTTCGTCACACGGCGCTGGTCTAAATCCCCCAGACATAGAAAAGAGATGTAATTCTATTCTAAAAACTATTAATATTTCAGTAATGCTCAAATTAGTTCATTTCTTGCACTACTTGCCATGACAGGAGCCTTCCATATAGACAGAGATGTGCTCTTTTAAAAAACATCAATTAGAGACCTTTGATAAAAAGCGGCTGGTATATTTTTTTTCTGCCATGATGCATCTTGGCCAGAACTCTAAAGGGCAGTGGAAATAAAAAAAAAAAAAAAAAAAAAAAAAAAGCCCTGCAAATAGTCAAAGTGAATGTAGCAGTTGTCACATTATCCCACCAACTTTTTTTCATGACAGCCATTAAAATGAGAGCTTCTTCCTCATGCCAACTTTTTAAAATAAAAAAGGCCTGTGGTGATGAACATGTGCTGGGCAATTTAGGGATTTATCACTAACCTTTTTCAGGTTAGATGGTATGTGAGGTTACAGCTTATTCCGTATAGATGCAACTTCATAATGCTTGGATGATTCCTTGGACAGCAGGTGGCATGACTGCCAATTGAGTTTGCATGATTTCTGGTTATTTGTAGCACTCCCAATGCAAAGCATATAATTATGGGCTTCTCTCTACATATCATCACCGCTATTTTTGTTTGCCTTGTGCAGCTATTACCGAGGTATAAGAAGCACAGGCAGCTGATGACTTGTTGGGTATTAGTTTGACATATATGCAGCATACGCAAAAGTGAAGGCTGTAACTGTCTCTGATCAAAACTATTTATGAATGGCAACAAGCATACAAGCAAACAAACAGAGCCCGCAAACAACAAATCTTATAACATAAAACTGCCATTCTCACAGGGGAGGTGGAATATGCTCCGTCCAAGAGCTATCATGAAGTCAAACACGACAGCCCCTCTGCACTTCAGTTGATTTGAACACCTCGTATACTGTATATACTGCAGATGACATGACTTCCATTTCCCCCCCCCCCACGCTCTGATGCTGGTTAGCATGTTAAGCTTAAGTTGTCACAGTAAGATAAGTTCATTTGAAGCTGAGGCGCTGCCATTTTCATAGTGAGGTGCTGGGCCACTACATGGAACCAAGCAGCCTCCCTGCGCGACGGCATTGATTCATCAAGTCTCTGGTGGAAAATCTCATTGGTTCATCACAGGTTTATTTTGAGTGCGGTGGCCAGTAAAGATTGTCTCATCGCAGAATAAAGGTGATCACTCAGAACTGCAGTATTGATTTCCAGTGAGCCTGCCTACAGAGGAGACCAGTGAACCCAAACCATGCCGCAAAAATGGCCCTCACAGCATGACAGAGCCACTGTAGAGGTCACACATTTCTTTTGTTTTATGCCACTGATGCAGTCACTTACTTCTGGAGAATACAAGTGATGAGGAAAACTCTTCTGAATATATCACTTTTTTCCACATCTCTGTCGACCACTGTAAAGTATTTGCACCGCTGAACCCTTAATGTACATTTATCTTTGTAATGAGAGGTTTATCCACTGCAGGCTTATTATGATATCTCTTTCTAAGTAATTGTCATCTGACTGTTCTTGCTGTGACAGTCTGGTCACGTCCTGCATTAAAATTCTCAGTTATTTGAGGCCAAGTTGCTCTGCTGTCTTATCTCACATATTGCACGAATGCTCGAGCATCGTGGTCATCAGATGTGCACTGTTGACCACAATATGTCACCTGCTTTAGATCTGTGCACCAACAATGAACTCTGTTTCAAACTCACTTAGATCTTCTCCTCATGCCATCTTTATACGACATCAGAGTTTCCCTCGTTGGTATTCCACACATGGCAAGATGGGATGTTAATCATAGCGTACTGTGATTGTACTTTGCATTGTAATGCACGGAAGTGTCTACGATTGTAATGTGTTTCTCAGCTTTTTCTTTCATTTTGTCACAAGTCTGTATGTCATACAGTATCATTCCATATAGAAGGAGGAAATGAAATAGAGAAGCTGTCACATCACGCAAATCCAGTCACAGATGATGAAAGTTGTGAGCACTGTTCACCATGAGATGACAATTTGAGGCGATACAGTGGCATAGGTAGAAGAACAGAGGGGGCCGAAGGCGCAGACCTGGCTCAGTCCACGAGTGCTGGCTTGTCCTATAGTGCTACAGCTGCCAGGTTGTGTTCCACTATGTCGGCTGGAGTAGCCCTCCTTTCACAATTGAATGGTAATGAGAGTGACTGATGGGGATGCTTGGAGGGGCTGCCAGATATAATGTTCTGTGTTTTCTTTTGCGCCCTCCGCCTCTGTGCCACGCTGTACCTCCCTTCCCTTATTCATGTCTGCTGCAGCTTATTTAACTTCACAGGCGAACAATATGCAGGGGAATTTTGTAAAATTTTACATTTGTGAGCTTGAGCAATTTCAGCAGGGAAATATAGTCAACACAGTAGAAAATTGGGACAGAAAAAAATGGAACAGATGTCAGTTACAAATTTTTTTAACCACTGAAAAGAGCCAATATGGAGTAAAAAAGCACAAACACGCATTGAATTTGGAGCCAATCTCTAAAGAAAAACTACAATGTGGTTTTGTTTTGTTTTTTTTAGAATATACAGAAATTTGTTCAAGAAAGTGGTGAGAATGGAGGGGCGGAAGAGGCATGATTGAAACTATGATGGCGCCTGGTTACTGTAGTTGTAATCCCATGATTACAGAGTGCAGGGCATTACAGGGAGCATCTGCATGCGCTGACAGCAGAATGGTAACAATGAGAGCAATGGCTTGTGAAAGTAGTGTTGCTTTAAACCCGTGGCCAGCGGTTCAACATCCCAGCCGCAGATATGTACCTTCCCGGCTACACAGCTGGGATTACAACATCTGTTGTTGTCCCAAAAAAAAAAAAAAAAAAAGGGCAGAACCACATTGCATTTCCCTTGCCAGTCTCATTCTTTGTCAGCCTGCACTCTGCAACAGCTCTGGAGGGCTTCCATGAGCTGCAGTCTGATGTATCTCTGTGTAGCTATGTCATTGTGAGACACATTAAACCTCACTGTTCTTCCCCCCCATCTCACTCATTATTCCCTCTGAGTCCTGAACAAAAAGGACACAGAAGTTCACCCCTAAATAACACTGCTCTTATTTCTCCTGTAATGATATGAGGAGGATAAAAATGTGAGTCTTCTTCAGCTCACACCTTAACCCTCTGGTGTTTACCTGTCCTGCACCTTTAATGATGTGATAAAATGAGACGCAGCGCTCTCTCAAGGCCAGAGAAGGAAAGTTTTTCAGAAATAAAACGAATGACGTCTCGATCTTGTGACTTGGACCAGATGCCTCTCCTGCGTTGCACCTCTATAATGGGATTTGTTTACTTTTGGGCTGCACCATTCCCAAATCTTGTCCTGCGCTCTGACTTTGGGTTTGGTTCTTTTCTGCACCATAACAAACAGGGTAAGGGAAGAAAAGAGAAATAAAGAATGATCACTGTAAACCCCTCCACCGCAAAGGACACTCTGCCTCCCACAGCAACTCAGGCCTTACTTTGTGTTGTTATTGTGGTTTAATTTTGAAAATGTCACAGTGTCAGTCTGAAAAGCATCAATTCTCCCAAGTTATCAAAATCCATGCACAGGGGACACTGAATGTGAGGGCAGGGAGGATGAACCCAGGACCCAAGTCATCTGCCTGATCTGATTATGTGGGACGGACACTCACTTGTTCCCATTTTCGATGCGACTTCTGGTAGGAATGACGTGGCATTAAAAATACATTTTCAATCTGAATTTCAGCACTTTTACAGGAAGGTGGCCCAGGATGCATCCGGATGTTTTTGTTTTTGTTTTCCTCTTTTACCTGTTGGGACTGACACAAGGGAGGTTCCTACAGTATTACTGCAGAGAAGGAGTTTGTTTAAGTGTGACAGCAACTGCTGAATGATCACTACTCTGAAATGTGCAGTGGTTGTGTCATATATGGAATCGCCTAACATCTGTGATATTTTGCATCATATTTTCTAACTCCTGCGTTTAAATGTACAGCATGTAATACTAATTACAAACTAATTACAGTGGTCTGATTCACACTGACATCCATTCATCTTTATCCCACAACAAAAGGCAAGCAAAAGGTGTCAGCACAGTCTTAAAGTCAATGCCAGTGCGATGTACTGGAAATTGCGTGAAGATCAAAAATATTCATAGTGTACCAAATGGGGAATATCCTTCAAAACTTCCATCTGGGAACAACTCCTTGCCTTTTCATACTGATTGCTTCTGCTTCAGTAGTTTGCAAAACAATGTGGGTCATTTACATATCATATTTTTACGCTCTGTGTTTCAATTCAACACCTTTATTCATGTTTTTTATCACTGTTGCTTCTCCAGGTTAATATTTGCCCCTTCTTTTTCAAATTTTAGCAGTATATTGACACATTTTTCACAGTTTAGTATATATACACACAATACCACTTAAATAACAGTAAATAGTGACGTCTGATGTCTGTATTGCAAGGCTTAGGGGTTGCTTTGGCCCAGAGGGTAACAAACAGCAATAAACTTAGATGAAGCAGTAGGAAGTTAACAAAAGGAGGGCTATAAAGA
Organism: Remorina albescens; assembly: GCA_034769265.1. Classification (NCBI taxonomy): domain Eukaryota; kingdom Metazoa; phylum Chordata; class Actinopteri; order Carangiformes; family Echeneidae; genus Remorina; species Remorina albescens. The sequence goes on from CM068480.1 coordinate 8,166,226, forward strand.
CTGGGAGGAGGAGGCAGACAGTGCATGATTGAAAAATTGAGGGATGGAGGGGGATGCTACCCTGGATGAGCGATTAAGCCAGTGATGTCGGGGTGGGTCCTACCAGCTGTCCTCTCCCTGACACCTTACTCAGTGGCTCATGGCTGACCTCTTGGTCTTAAAGAAGTTCAAACAAATGTCAAGACAATTTCTGGGGTGGGGGTGGGTGGGGGGGGGGGGATATGATATGTGCACAATCAGCTGCATCAAAGTAGATAATTACACATAGATGTAATCGCCATGTTCCATCTGACTATATTACCAAAGCTTGAGCGGGGTTATGTCTCATTTTGTGTCTGGCCCAACTCATTTAGACGTTTGCGTTTTTACTTGCAATGTAACGTCTAGATTAACTTCAGGGTTGCAGTGCATGCGTGAAAGCAGTATACACATTTAGCAAATAACAGTGTTAATAGAAATAACTGTGAGTTATTGTTGTGATATGGCATTGAGCTAAATCAAATCAAGTCAAATCAAATTTATTTCTATAGCGCCAAATCATAACAAAGTTACATCAAGGCACTTTACACTCCTACAGGTCTAGACCAAACTCTTTATGGAGTTGTTAAAGAGACACAACATATCCCTCCAAGAGCAAGCACTCAGCAACAGAGGCGAGGAAAAACTTCCTTTTAGTGGAGAGGCTCATTGTTCGATTGTGTGTGTTCGGTTTTCTTCTCCTTCCTTATAGCCAATATGCTGCCATCCAGCACAGTGAGGAGTTGGAGAAAACAAAGTGATTTCCTCTATCAAGATGCGGCTGTACTCGCTATCTCGCCTTTCGATCTTTTGCAGAATTTGCTGTGTTGCTGTGTGCTTTGGGTAGATGTCAAACTGAAATTGAATTGAACAGACTGGCTTGTCAGTCTAACTGTCCTGCACTGTATTATATTAGGAAGAATGGAGGCCATAAAAATTCCAATAGTGAATAATAAACAGTGTATGTTGACCAAACAGAGGTTACTTTGGCAAACTAGAGAGGATAGATCACACTAATAAAACTCCCCGTATTGCAGATGCTTTTGGTTCATTGGCTCCTCTCATCCAACTGTCACATAGAATAAACATAATTACTCCCAACGGTCAAGTACAGCCTGCATTTGGTGGGATAGATTGTGTTAATTTCAAACCTTTCAAGCTCAAATATTTCATGCTGTTCAAAAACAAAAACAAAGAAATGCGGTTGGTAATAGTCAAAATGACCAGAAAGCTGTAATGGACTTTGCAGCAGCTGCAGGACAGTTGCCAAGGAGAATATCAGTTTGGATTAAACTCACCATTATCTCCTCCGACAATGTTAATATTTCTTATTTACACGTAATTATTCAGCAGCAATGGTTGAGGATTTTATATTATCATGATGTTAAACAATGTAGTCATATCGTTAAATGTGCACATCCATGTGCCAGGGAGATGTATTTATTTTACTGATGATGATGATGCGAAATCTTCAAATATTATGTCCATGTGTTACTAAGAGATTAATTGGTTTTCCATATAAACAGCACCATTCAGCTAAGAAACATTTCTCAGCTGAAACATTTTAATTGATATATGAACGCACAGGCGAAGCGCTAAAAGCACTTTTCTTAAAAGCAAAGTTTTCCCTTCCTATTTTTGTTCTTGCTGTAGTGGTGGCGATAACTGACTCACTGGCATTTTATCAAGCAATTTGCAGAGATGTGTGGATGTGTTGACACCACTCAGCACAGCTGTACGATGGACTCCATTATGTCACACAATAAGAAATCAGGCCATTTTTAAACAAGCAACTTTTTAACCTTTACATTCATTTCTGTTCCTAAAGACTGTAGCTGGTTTGGATAAGATTCAAATACGATTTGTGATGAGTTCAAAGTTATGCAAAAGCTGGCATCAATAAATAGTTTGTAAAAACAAACAAAAAATAAATAAATAAATAAAAATACCGTGCTTCATGTTCTCCTTGGCGTTCTCTTTTTACATGCATTGAAGGTGTTCCCTCTTTTGAAGGCAAACCCCTTATGTCGTTTGCAATTACAGGGCCTCTTAATTCTTTCTAGAAGTGCTTTTAATCCTCTGCAACAACACAGAGTGTTTGCCCAGGTGCATACGTCAGAAAAGTCAGCAGAGGGCTCAACTGCTGGTTGGAGAGGAGGGATTTAGATACTCCCTTGTGAGGACAGCCAAACCCCTGCGATTACTGCTTAATCCTCTCCAGCATATCATGTGCATCATGGCAGCGCAGTGAGCCTTTGTAATATAACGCGGGAGGCTGGTGTGGGGCTGCTTAGTCCATATTTCCCTCTGTCTCTCTGCTACTGCTTCCTCCCCCTCTTGTACTCTCTACATCATTTCCTTACTCAATTTCTCCTGTCAGTTCCTCACTTTCTCTCTGTGCCTCCACCCTCCCTCCCTCTTCATTGTCTGATGGTTGGGGGAGGACGGACCCGGGGGGGTGGGGGCAGAGAGGAGATCAGTGGGGATTATCGCTGTCTGGAGAACACGGATGGATTTGTGCGCCATCTCTGTAGTTGGATGTTGTGCCAACCTGCCCTCGACTAATGGGACAACAGTACTCTGTCGGAGGACATGTTGATGTCAGTCTAAACCTTTTAACCAACAAAAACTGTCCCTCTGGTCACTCATGTGGGGTACATTCCTTCGGCATGGCTCCGCATGAGCCGTCCATCTATGAACATGACAGTTAAAGAAGCATCAAAAAGCTCCAAATGAAATTTGGCCGCAGCAGTGTTTTTGAATTCAAAGAAATTAAACCTGAATTCACTTATTAAAAAAAATTAATAAGTCCCTGGCTCCCTTTCTCATAATTTTTTTATTTGCCTCTCTGCTGTCAATTTTGAGTCCTGCTCTTTATCATCTATCAGTCTCATTCAGTCTTTCATTCATGCCAGCTTTCTTCTTCGGTTGACATCAAGGTCACATACAATTTAATCTTAAATAAAAAATGTAGCTGCAATCAGAGTTGTGTGCGGAATGGACGCAGGTTTACCTTTAAACATGCTTTATTTTTTTTTATCTTTCTGCTTTTAAGCATCAGCCTTCTTCTATGTTATGTCAGTGAACAATGCAACTGCAACAATGCTTGTTTAAGGACTTTGAAATGATACTAAGAAATGTACCATCGAGCTATATGTCTGCTTTCTTCAAAGACTCCCAACCCACAATTATATCCATTAAACTTTTTTATGTCGCCATTGAAACAAAACAAACATTGATTGTAAAATCCCAGCTTTTGAAAATGACAAGTGAAATCTGGCTTGCTGGGTAAATGTTCTAGTATCTGAGCCTCGCCTCCCCAGTGATGATCCTCTAGAACGAAAGCAGGGGTTGATCTTAAAATGCTTGTCTTATCTATTTCAGGAAAAACTAAAATTATTTGTATCTGCATTTTTCTGTAAGATTTTGGGATCTCATAATGTTCTTGACAGACATCGGTTTGTTTCTGCAGCTTGCTTCGACAAAGCAAAGTTGGATAACTCTAGTTTTCTTTATTTTTGCAATATATGAGCTGCTAAATAAATGAAATATGATGTGTTAAACTGTGAGTTTTCACTGTGGTTAGCAGTTTAAAGCTAACCCAGGCTAACTGTCCTCTGTCTTAAGCTTCATATTTACAGTACAGACATGGTAGTATTGATCCAATGGTAACTTCTGTGATTTCATGTTGGATGAAATGCTTCCACCAACTAACTCCTGCGGCTCAAGTATACCAAGTTGTGGCTTTAAGGTTTTTCTTAAAGTCTACAGCTTTCAGTTTGCAAATGTCTTCCTGGGTTCCTTGGGGATGCAATACCTTTGTGATGTGTTTCTGACAGAGTAGTTAATTTATGCGGCAAATTTGACTGGTTTGAACCCTTCTGAGAGCGAGTGAGTGATAATGATTTCTGAAAGAGTCAGACAAAACCACTCGATCAAGTGAATTTGAGTCCAGTGAAAGGTGAGGAGAGATGTCTCCCAGCTTGGAGGTGAATGCTGAATTTAATGACAGTCTCTGGTGTTTGAGTTGTCAATCAACTTGTCAGTTAATCACAGCCATCAGTAAGGGCTTCAGAGAATGCCTAGATATATCCCAGTATGCTTTCGAAGATGAAAAAAAAAATCTGTGGTATTGACTGAGTCATTTTAGTTCAGCATCATCCACCAAACTTAGTTAGGAAATACTCAGGTTTGAATGAAGGCATAATGGCCATTTTGTAAGGGATAACTGAATGATTTCAACACTGACCTTGGGTCATAAAAGAACAGCTATTTGAGCAATTGTAGTAATTCTGCTTGTGGAAACAAAGCAGTATATTTCCAATATTGTAGTACAACACAAAATCTGAGTTTTTTGGGGGTTTTTTTGTACTGTTTGTTCCGAATATGCTAATAGTACAAATAGTACAAGGCTTCCTGATTGTTACTAGACAAATTCTTTACACAACATAGTATAGAAATGAAAACTGAGAAAGCAAAATAATGATAAAACACAGAAAAACAAAAAATAAATGACATATTCATAGCTTAGTTAAATTTTTGAATGTGAATTTCGGATTATAAAGCACACTATAGAGTAAGGTTAAAAGTCTTTCTCGCCTGCTATAGTATAGAATGTATGTCCCCTGCAGATAAAGCAGGCAACTTGAATGTATATTTTATAAGACTTCAGTCTTCTTACATCAAGAAACCCACTGGTTCCATTTTTTATGGCTGTCCCCTCGGCTATTCATAATGGTGCTGCTAAACTTCAAAGCTACATTCCCATACTGTGTGTGCACACTCACATGTAACCCATAACAATAACACGCTCAATTCACAGTGTCACAATGTAAATAAAGGTGCACTGGGTGACTAATGGTCACCAACACATGAGATGAAGCCCCATAAGATAAATGTCAGGTTTTGTAAGGTAAACAATAATCATCCATCATCAGAGCTCAGGACACGGAAAGAGGAGGAATAAAGAAATATCTCACTTACAATTCCACTTATTAGTATGTTTTGATTTTTTTGTTGTTGGTGTTGGGTTGTTTTTTTTTTTTTGTTGTTGTTTTTTTTTGGTGCAGCTTGCCCGCTGTTCTCCTTCTCCTGGTCATCCTTTCATCTCATGTGATATGTAGGAGTTGGTGCACTTAGAGGGCAGATGAGCTGCTACAAGGAATGAGGTGTCATAAGCAGTGGGCAGGCAGTGGTGAGGAGAAGAGGATGTGCAGGAGTGCAGTTCTGGACAGAAATCAGAGTGTCAAGTAGAACATGACTGATACAATAGGAAACACTAAATGTATTCACAGACCTCTTTTAGATACACTCACTTACCCAATATTGTGGATGCTGACTAACGCTTTTATAAGTGACACACCCAGTCATGTGCTGTATGAGTAACTGCCTGCCTCCAGAGGCTCAATATTTTGAACTCCAGGTTGAGTCGAACAACTGGTACTTATTTATTTTTTTATTTTTTTATTTACTCTTAAGAAAGACGATACATTTTTGATTGACAAAAATGTTTGTGAATTTCTTTTTTTCTTTTTTTGCTGACTTAAAGGAACTCTGTCACAAAGTCAACAACTCATTTGCATTATTTTCCTATTTTGGGTATCAGCCTTCTACACCTGAAGATTTCTCTCTGCTTGACAAGAGGATCTCATTTACTGTAAACTGCAGTCATCAGCATCCCTTTGCAAAAGAAAACACAGACATTATATGCTGATTTGCTCCTCATCAAAAATCAGTTGTTGGGTTTTTGGGGGGGGGTTTGGTGGATATCAAGTGAAAAACAGAAAAACATAATTCACATCTAGAAACATCCCTGTGCCTCCAAACCTAAGCTAAAACATTATTATACAGGAAATAATAATAAGAAAAATCTAAGAAGCATATGCTGGCACTCAATGCTGTAATGCTGGTAATGATGTGTCAAAGATGCTACATATACGCTAAAGGTACAATTTTTAATACTGGACGCTTTTCACTAATTGGCGAATTGACAAACTCCTACATTTTGAGAGCAAAAATTTGTAAGTCACAAAGTAGTTGTGAGAAAAATCCCCAAACTAAATAACCCATATCTTTAGTATCAAAAGCAAATACAGTTGCCTGTGTTTAATACAAATTCTGTGAATTTCTTTGGTGCTGCGCAGCAGAATTGCATCTTATGAAAGGCAGATAATGAGAACACAGAGGAACACAGGAAATTTAGGCAGCAAATTATGCAGCACCGATGCAAAGGAGATGGAAATGGTCACATGAGATTGTCGAGACTGTGCCCTGATTTTGCTTCCATGTATTCCGACCTTTGTGTTTATTCTGTTTCAAAATCACAGCAAAAGCAAACGAGGGAGAGAGATGAAAGGACAGACAGCAAATGCTTAAAGCAGTCAAGTGACACTTGACCCTAGAACAGCAGGGTCTGAAGTGGTTATTGGTTAGAGCACATTGGCTATCTCGCTGGTGTGCTGTCATATTTTCGTATAACTCTGAATTACGGCGACAGTACACGACTAGACGTGTATTGTATGATGTAAGTGATCAGAAATGCCTACTGAAGTCCTGAATTGAGAAACAACAGCAGAGGATTTGCATATGTATGTGCTCGGTTTGATCGGGTGTTCCGTGTACGGTACATGTTGCCATATCATGTCTCCGAAAAGTAATCTTTGCTTTGGTGATGATGTTTGGAAGGTGTTAGCCCCACTGCAGAGTGTGAATGATAGACAGGCTGCCAGCGCGGATGGATGAAGTGTGCTGGCAGCACTGACGCTCGTTTGTGCCAGACCCTGGCACACATTGTTCATTCTTGGCCTGTAATCCATGTGATCTGAAACAGAGGCGCTGACTCAAGTCAAAAAGCCTGAGCACCATCAGAAAAGAAAACTACCCCTTCCTCACCGTCAGACGTCATGCTTTAAAAATAGCTACTCTGTGAAAGAACACGCTCTTTTGTTGGTCAAAATGCATTTTATTTTCACCCTGTGCTCGCTAAATCCATCCCCCTTTTATTAGCCCTCAGGATTATGATTACTCCAATTGTGCCAAAAACAACCCCAATGGTGTTTCCATCTGATCCCCAAGGTGGAAACAAGCCTCTCCTCGGTAAGTTGCTAAAACCTTCAGAAATGATGTTTCCACATGCAGTCACTCAAAAATGTGTCTCCAAGGTACAGCATTTCCTTGAACAGTGGGGTTTTAGCCACAGTAAAAATAACAAACAAGCGTGATGCATCACTCACAAGTGAAGCTCTGTAATATCTTCCACCTCCACTAAAATCATTATTGGTGGTGCACCAGTGAATTCAGGTTAAGAGCTCATCTGCATAGCACTCATTTGAAGAATATTCGCATCTAGATGGTTAATGGGAATTACATGGACCAAGTCCAAGCTGAGTGAAATGTCTTTCTTATTAATTTGAAAAAGAAAATACTGGACCTTTTGTTTTCTCTGAAGGATATTCCTAGTGTGCCTGTAGTCATCAATTTAGACTTTGTTCTTTCTAATCCTTATTATTTACATAAAATTTGAAATAAGTTACCTCTGCACACATCGAAAAAATAATTGAAACTGGATGAGAAAATGTACCATTTGTTTTTTTGGCGGGATGTTTTTTTTTTTTTTTTGGACGGGGGGGGAAGTCACCAATGGGCTGTTCATGTTTTAATGCCCTTGAGCAGAATTCTCATATTAAAATCTATTCAAACTACAAGTGAATTTGAATTAAGTTAAATGTTGGTAGTGGCAAGTATAACTAAGTATATTTTCAATGAATATGATTCTCCAAACAGTGGAAATTCAGGATAAACACTGCTGAGCTCTCCGTCACTAAGGGATATCAGTCCAGGTCATGACTCTGCATCTTCTGTCTGCATGGCCAGGGGAGACATCACATTGCATCATCTGCCCATAAGTGGACATGTTTGTTCTGATGAGACCAGAGGATCATTATCCTCTCGCCCCCCACCCCCCTCTCAGCGCCCACCTCCAGCCACGGATAACTCACGCTTCAACTCTGTTTAAACAAATCTGAGTGACTGGCTGCCCCTGTCAATGTCATCACCCACCAGAGTGAGATCATGTCTCATCCACCCACTCCGTGAGCAGAAATCTCACTTGAGAGGAGTGTGGGAGTGCTGGGGAGAGACACTTTCACATCCGAAAGGGCAGGGACAGTGGCTTGGATTCAGGGCATGCGGCCTAGCCAATGTGACGAGGCTCCTGCAGATTCTGTCACTCAGCAAATAAAAAAACAGAAAACATTGATGCTGGTATGAAACCAGGAGGGGCACCATATTTTCTTGATCCTTGCATCTCTGTGGTTGTCAGAGCGTGAACTGAAAACAGCACCATCAGAAAATAGGAGATTCACTACTTTTTCCCCCGAGCTCCTTAGCATGAACTAATTTCTATGCTCAATTACAGTTTATGTCAATTGAAAGATGCCACAATTAATGTTTATGACTGATTAGGTATTGAAGTGTGGGTTATTGTTTCATGGGGCATTGAACTTGATGTTTGTTTAAGGGCTGTAAAAACAAAGATGTTGTCTTGCCATTCTCACCGGAGTTAATTATTAGTTGATTATTTGATTATGTTGTGAGGGACGGTTTTACATCTATTGGGTAAAAGGTCATGTGAACTTGCACAGAAAAGCAGTCCGCCGTCTGATTATTTGTTGAAAGCAGTGAAGTTGTAAGACTCTTGAAACAGTATACAGTAAGACCAGCAATGAAAGTAAACTGTCATATTCACTCTGAAGATACATATTTGTGGCCATTGGTGCTATCACACTTCATTAATTAGAGAAATCCATCATAGCCCGGGACCCGGCAATGCATTTTATGCCTGCGCGCTGATGATAATGCCTTTTGTCTTTTCAGAGGCTGTAATAGAGAGTGAGATTTACTGAAATGAATGTCTTGCTTGAATGAGTGGCTTGCAGACAAATTAATTGTATGTTGTACATCGTATGTAGTTCACTCCACAAACAAATTAACTTATTATGGTCCTAACCACAGTCAAGGCAAGTTTGTTTGTGTACAGTAGCATGTTATCAGAAGATAAGTATTTTTCAGGCAAAACATTAGAAAACTAAAAAAAGATTTAAAAGATAAAAGAATAAATGGGATAAATAAATGCACAGGCATGTTTAATATAAGTACATCCATCCATTATCTACTGCTCATCCTTCAGGCTTGGGGGGGGGCTGGAGCCAATCCCAGCTGACACTGGGTGAAGGTGGGGATCCCCCTGGACAGAGCGCCAGTTCATCAAAGTACAAATAAATTTATAACATACTTAAAAACTCATAAGTAGGAAAAAATTTTCAGGTTAGGTTTAAGAATATCTACAGTTTGGACATATTTGGATCTGATTCCAACAGTGGGCTAAAAACTAATTTGCCACATTTGGCTTGAACTGGTTTGACCATCTTTAACTGGCCAATCATGCTCTACTTGGCATGTCCTCAGAAAGCATGTGTGCCATGTATTTTAGGTCCAGGCCAACGAGGAGCACATTATAGTCGTCCACGCTACAACACACATAAGTGAGAGTGATCTTTGATATATCTTGCGAGGACACATATTTTTCCATATCAGCTATGTTTTTAAGATGCTAGATTGATGATTATGTTACAGCTTTGATATGGCCACTGGAATTTAAATGCTCCTCACTGATTTTAATGTGGGTGTTGGGTTTAGTTTGCAGCACTCAGAATTAAAGAATCAAAGTAAGCACTTAGCACCATCTTTCTTTAGTGCTGAAAAGGCTCTTGGATTTAATTGTTGACTTTGTTGAGGCAGAGATATGCCAAGGCTATTTTGAGTTTAGTCATTTGCTGATATATAACGCTGACTGGTATCTGCATAGATATGACAAGCAACTTTAAAGATTTGAACCGATCCTTGGGGGATCATTCGTTCAGATTCACAATTGCCAAGACTGACTATATCTCCTGCCTTCTAAATATGACTTGGACATGTTTCTGAAACCCAAACCCAATTTTCCAATCTATCTAGAAGTATTTTATTATCCACATTATCAAATCCTGCACTAAAATCCAATAACACCAGGACTGTCAGACTCCCTGAATCATTACTCAGGTGAATGTCATTTAAAGTCTTTGTGAGAGCAGTTTCATTGCTTTGATGTGGGTGGAAACTTGATTGAAAGCTGTGGAGGATGTCATATGTCTGCAGGAACTTATCGATTCTTTTAACAACTACTACTTCAATGCGCATGCTTACAAAGGAAATATTTGAGATTGGCTTGTCTTGGAGTTTAGAGCAGAAGCATCCAGGTTCTTTCTTTTTCCATACAGAGCTGACAACTACAGTTTTTAGAGGCACTAGAAAAATGCTCAAGACTACCACCATTTATGATACGCAGCAAATCGAGCCAAACACCTGAAAACACTTTCTGTAAAAAACCTTAACGGGGATGGTTTGGGATGCTGCACTATTTCCTCCATAATTCTGTTATTATTTGCAGTGAATTGAGACACAAGCCTCATTCTTTTTGCAGGAAGTGATACGATCATAATGTAGGAGATAGCTGTGGACTGCCAGCAGTTGGGAATGAGAGCATAAGTCTTGCAGAAGAATCCCAGGTGGGATATGGGGGAAGAGAGAGAGAAAAAGGGCGCATTGTTAGAGGAGTGTGACCGGGGTTTGTCACAGCTCTCACCTGGAGGAGGGATCCAGCCTGAGTCATGTCACTGAGTAGATGATGGCACCATAAGGTGTCAGCATAATGGGAATCATTTCCTTTGGCGTTGAGTGGGCTGGCTGTACTATTTTGTCTCACGGTTGGTTGGTTAGAGGAAGAGAGTCACCAGCTGTACATCAGCAGGCGGCTGTACACTGGGAAGTGGTGTAAAACATAGGTTTTTGCTCAATTTCTGTTAAGGAACAAGTCATCTGATCTACAAAGCTCTCCCAGAATAGATTAAAGTGGTCAATAAGATTTGGATTTAATTGAAAATGTGTTTTCTGGAGCTGTGCATTCAAGCTGAGTGCACAGGAGAACATACTGCTCCCCCTGGCAGGAGGTGGGCCACTAATGAATATCTGTCCTTTAAATTTACCAACTGTTTTGAGGCGTACGGTGAAATCTTTCTTTAAGAATTTTTACAGACTTTTTCTCTCATGTCATTATTGGTACGCACACAGTTATCAGATGATGGCCGCCATAGTGCAGAGGACTGTGCTCACAGCCAAGGGCTGCTGCCTGGTTTGACCTTTTACCAGTACAAGCCACATTAGACCCCACAATCGGCCTTGTGCCGGCCTTTGTCATATTTGTGCCATTATTCCTCACCCCGGGCTGTCCGGCCGTTTGAAGTTTCATTTGACAGTATTGGTTTAAATCTTTTTTCATAAATGCGGAGGGCTGTGGCCGATTGGCATGGTAAGCTCCCTGTAGGTTAGCATCTCTAGCTTGCCAGACACTTGTAGCGCTGCCAGTGGCGTCGGATAGCCAGCACTGTGGCCCATTCTGATGTACAAGCAAGCCTAGGCCCAAGCCTGTTCCACCGCCTGGTCGTGCCCTTTGATCCAGTTCTTTTATGGGTGTCTGACATTATGCTCTGGAGTTTTGGGAAGCCTAGGCTGTTATGTGCCACCGACATAGCTCGCTGTGTTATGCTGACATAGGCTCTGTCAGAATCACCATCCTTAGCTGTGGCTCTAGACCCTGCGGGCAGGAATTCTGGTTGCAAAAGTGCAATTTTCTGCAAAAGGCTGCAGTAATTTCAACAGCAGGGGGGGAATCAGAAAGCAGAGGAGGTATCTTTCAGCCAGACAGCAATTTTGCTTCGTGCTGGATAGTTTTCCTGGAGATGTTGTCAGTCAAAAAGGCAGGTATGGGAAAAGCGGTCAGGTTCCAAACATGGCTTTAAAATTAGTTTAACCCCTGTGTGCACTGTGTGTAATTAGATTATCTACTCTCTGCTCTGTTCTCTTGTTCAAAGCATGTCATTTTATTAGTTTTTAGGTTCAAATTGTTTTATACAACATATAACCTCCTATGACCTTTTTTTTGTCAGTCCTGTTCTACTATACTATGTCCCGATACACCAGAACAATATTCAATCTTACAAAACAGATTGAGCATAATATGGTAAATTTCAAAGTCAGTAAGGTCGTTCACAGGTGCCCAGACTACATTTTATAGTGTTCAGAAGACTTCTGTCATAAAAAGTCGTTCTGTGAAAGCTGCTCGGTCTTCACAGAACTGGGGACACCAGAGATTTGCTGCCTCTTGTGTCTTTCATTCAGCACCAATAAAATAAAACACAGGTTAAAGGAAAAACTCGAGTACTCACAGTACTCTGGGTATAACTGTTCTACTCAGTCAACTCTGACCAAAAATAGTCAAATCACTCTGTGTCTCCATAGCTCATTTGGTGGCATCTCTTGAGACCAGGCCAGATTAAAGCAGAGCTAATTGTACGTACCTTTTTCCGCCCACTAGTCAACTCCTGACTTTTTCGCCTGTTGATCAGTGCTTGTTGGAAAGGCACACACTACATTTGCATTTGTGAGCATTGTTGGTCCATTTTGGAATCTCATGCATTATTTAAAAGTAAACATCCAATTTCAGAACAACAACACCCAAAAAACTGCAAGCAGAAAGGATGGATTAAGATAATTTACCATATAAATAAACAGCCATGTGGTGTGTCTTAGGTTTCAAAACCGCACATAATTCCTCTCAAACTCTTAACGAAGTGTCCTGCATTCTGGATGAGTTAGCCTTCTCTAAGCCTCAGAATATCCTCCACAAACACCTGAACTATTTTGTCTTTGTGTCTCGTAATCTGGAGATCCTCTGATTTACCTAGAAAACAATATACCATCTTTCCAAACTGTAAAACTTGTATAACTTTAGAAACTTAAGAAGAATTAACTGTTTTAAGTCAATATTTTATACTTTTCCAAGCTCTTTATCATCATCTTCATCATCACTACCATCATTATCAGTATTGAGTCGAAAAACTGCTGAGACTGCTAAGACTGTTGGAAAAAAACCCCAAAAGTGTCACTTCTTGTTTATAGCGTTTACATTGCATTGAATTGCATTGATGTAGTAATCCTTAGATTTCAGTCCAGTTTAGCTTGCCAACAGCTTGTAGAATTAGATTTAAACTGATGTAGTTATTCTACAGGCCCCAGAGTTCTAGAGCAGAAAAACACTTTGCCACTAACAATGAAAACTACCGTCTGGAGAGATCATTTCAGTATAAATACATCAAATGGCTACTGAAAAAGGAAATGCTGAGCATAAATAATATCAGAGATGAGGGAATTAATTTCATGACAACCTTAAGGGATGTAACTTTAACATTGGCATGTTTTCCTCTGAACATGAACTAATTCTCCGTTATATTTAGAAAAAAACGACATAAACTAGAGTTGTTGTTTTTTTTGTATTTGTTCTTATGTCAGTGACATGCAGTTTCCAAGCGAAACACAAATCCTTTGGGATGGATACAGTTTCTTGTTGTTGTTGGTTTTTTTTTTTGTTTTTTTTTTTGCTTCTTATTATGAAGATGCAAATTTTAAATATACCAAGTAGAGAGTAACACACAAAAGATGAAAGGGGAAAAATAGTATCCCTCTCAGAGTTTGCCCACGGTTTCCTCAAGCTAAATGCTGAGTTGGTGACACACACTCAGAGTCATGAATTATGCAATAGCCTAGTTTCATTTTTTGCGAAAAACTTGAGCTGGAGGTGATTATTATATCTACTGTCTTCAGGGTGACTGAATTCTGTTGCTTTTGCTCACCCCCCCACCCCCCCGCATTGTATATTCTCAGGCGTGACGAGGATATATCCTGGGATTTTGAATGTGTAGAACTGACCATGCCATATTCTGCTCTCTGTGTACATTTGCCAAGCTTAGGCTTGTTCAAACGTGAATATATACACCTATGTATCAACTAATTTTTCTGATCTTATCTGGATTGCTAAATCCTAAATCCTCGGCATTACCTTGTTCTCCCATTGGCAGACTGAAGACTGACATTACTTAAAGGCTTAAATTAGGCTCTTACAGATTACATTTTACAATATACAATATATAGAGAGGTGTCAAATTAAACCTCACAGGCTTTTTCTGTGGATACGTTTCATGTAATATTTTTATTTATTAAACTCTAAACAGGTTCACACATTTTAATTAACCGTCACATTCAATTGTGATTGTGAACAAATGCATGCAAGACTTCTAAGCAAACTGTGCTTTACAGGCTGTAAAATTCAAAACTCCAATCTTAAATTAGAGTAGGTGATAATTTGAGGCCTAAACACTTTCGGATAAGAAAATCTTGGGGGTGCAGGCGTATTGTTGGCAAAAGAGCACTGCATGCAGCAAACAGAGTTTGTGAACATATAATTGAAATATTCTGGTTAATGAGGAAGAGGGCTGGTTTGGAAATGAGGAAAGCAAAATATGGAATGTTCAAAGACTACTTTTAATTTGAAATTCAGTCTTCAAGACAAATGTGGTTTTTGATAATGGATTTTTATTTATTGTTTAACAAGTCAACAACCGAAATGAGCAGCGCGATAGGTTGTATGATTTTAACTCTTTTTCATACAAGTATATAAGTCACATATAATTTAGCCAAGTGACAATGGATTTAAATGATATGCTTTAAGTTTGCTTCCCTGTGCAGGCTGACAGTAAACCATTTATGCTAATATGCTTGGTTGGTTCATGAGTGGCCAGCTCTGATAAAGCACTGTGTCTAATTAACACGCTGACAGCAGCAATGTCTCGGCAATCACACTCCTCCAGTTTATTAAAGTGGTTAAGGAAGTCACTCTGGCCCTTGGGGGACTGGTACAGTAATTTTCCCCCTGCAAGCCAGATGATACGCCCAGAGATGAAGCAAACCAAGTGTGACTGTCTCTCCCTCCGCCTTCTTTCTCTCTGGTCTCTCCTTTTTTCGGTATCTTTCTCTCTACGCCTCTTTTGCACATCAATATCCCTCTTCCCTGTGTCTTTTTCGCCCATCTCGCTCTTCACTCTTGGTGTGAGTCGGAAATGTAATATCACATACATTTCCTGGCTTTTTTCTCTTCTTTTCCCCCCAATGGATTCTAAAAATAACTCTCACCGCACGAAATGCTGAGTTTTGCTTCCCGCACCCCTTTAGTGTAAACAACGAGCCATTTTGATTGGTGAAAACAGGCTTCTGATAGCAGCACAGGAGAGTTGAGCTTGATTGGTGTCTAGTCAGCAGCAGTAAATAGCAACAGCACAACACAGAAACACTTTGAAGCCACAAACAGTAATTAGCATGAGAGATGAGACAGATCTGGTTATTGTATTTACTACTTGGCACGCTGAACTATAATACTTAATATAAACCAGTCTCTTTCAAATATAATTTAGATGATGTTTTATTCCTGTTAATTGCTGTTGACCTTTCTCCCCCTGAGATAAATCAGTTCATGAGATTAAACCTTTGCCAAATATTCTAATGTTCACGAGAATCGCGGGGTGCGTGCTTTCACAGCCTTGTGTAGAGAGGCAATCAAGGAAAATCTTTTAGGATAATATAAAGACATCCAGCAGAGCATAATGCAGAGCATAGTGCTTGGCACTATGCATCCCTTTTTCTTTTATATTCATAGTCATCAAAGGAAATGTTTTTACCGTGCGTATGGTATGTATGCTGCAACTCACTTATTATTCTATTTTCCACATACTGTACAGGTTACTCAATGAAAACATCCTGCAGTCAGTTCACTGTTGGATGCTTTCCACAACCAGATAGCTGCATTACCTCAAAAGATTTGGCTCATGTTGTGCTTTGCCTCCTAACACTACTGTATGTTGACAAAGCATGTTAATGTTTTTAGGGGAAGGTCTTGCTGGGTTAGTTAAAGGCTGTTGTTGTTGTCCTTTACCCCCCGCATCCTTCTCTGAGATCTACCCACAGAGACCTGTAGGCAATTTTTAGCACTACTCTAACTGATCAAAGGTCAACACTTGGCAGGGCGGTGACACTGACCTTAGGCATCTGTGCCGTGAGGTGGCAAAGTCTAAGGTCTTCTGACATGAGCCATAGTGATTCAGTCAGGCTTTAACCCTCAGTGCACACTGGCTAAACTGTGCCATGCACTTTTTTCTTCTTCTGCTTAACTAGCATTGGAAATGCACACATCACTGGGCAGTCCCAATTTTTTTTTTTTTCCAGTAAGCTTAACTCATGGAATCAGAAAGGTTATGCTGGACACGGTTCCAGGAATTTCTTGAATATTCATGTTCAAATAACACAAAGATGTAAAATGCTGCAAGCATTTGGCAAGCTATGAAGTAACTGTAAGGACTGGTACAGTGTGCTTGCCATACAGTTCACTGCTCCTGTAAAAATAGATTATTAAATAAATGTGTAGCATAATGCAGTTTCCGCTTTAACAGTATGACAACGCGATGGATAAATGGATTTGACTATGAAGAGGATTCACTGAATTTTTCCCTGCTCTTGATTCTGCATATTCAGCACCTCGCACGCATACTGTACTTCCATTCCAGGATCTATACAAAGTAGGACTAAGGTTAAAAACACAAAAAACAAAAACAACACAAAAACCCCCACATTATTTTTTAAAAGAATTTCTTTCAATTTCAAAAGGTGGAATAGCAATGAAACTCTGCGGTGCCAGAAAAGATAAGTAAGCTTGTCTCTTCCCACCTGCCTCTAAAGGTTAGACTTATCAAAACTGCAATGATCATTATAAGGAAGATAAATTACCGTCATGCTTTTGTGTACGAGGAGTCAAAATCAACACCTCCGCCTGTAACATGTAGCTAATAAAGGAGAACAACCAACCAATCGACTTACTGTTGAGCTAATTATGCATATGCCTCTTTATTTCACTGTAATGATACTAAGGTGATAGCTCTGTGATATGGATAATGATGTTGTGATGTTGTAATCTTGCTGGGGACTGGGGAGGGATACGACTGCTGGAAAGTATTGATTTTATAATCTCTTTAAATACTGCCTATATTAGCCCTTTTCTTCATGAAACAGGAGTAACAAAAAGATTAACTGATGCTACTTGTAGACATTTAAAGAAACCCCTCTGCTTTAGAGGCACTCACCCAGGAATTATTTCCCGTACATGTGCAGCCTGTTGTCATTATAATCTCTTATTAAGCGTTGTTTTGGTTTTAATGTAAAGATGCAGTATCTCTACTTCAGCAAATTGATATGTCTGCATGCCTTTTGTCTGGAAGGATCACATAGCTATTATCATAAATTTCTACAAGTAAATATGTGCAACAAGGGGATTTGGGCTGATGCAGCCTCTTTCCCTCTACCCCAGTGGTAATCAGTCAATGCACAAAGCAAGTCATTGTGAGTGTAATAGCTTCCAACCTCAATATTGTTGTATTGTATACAACGTGCCCTCTTGACACCTCATCCCAGAGGTCTTTTTCAATCCGAGGAGTTTCAGTTTGGAGGGAGGGGGGCAAAGGGGGTGTTATGCAAATGCTCCCCGTAAGTTAATGTCTGCATCATGTGGGCAGAGGGTTTGAGGCCTGTGCAGTCGAGTGATGCCTCAGTCAACAACCACAACCGGACCAAGTAAACATTAAGAATCTTGTTACAATCTCACTGTTCACCAGCACACACGTACACCCCCACCCATCCCCACCCCCCTTCTCCCCGCCCAACTTCCCCCAAGGTTGTCATATCCTCCCTTTCCCCCTGGAGTGGTAGCAACAGTCAATGAGGGAGCACGACTACCTCTACCAAACAGAAGAGGGAAGCCTCCTTCATGCCTCATTGAGTTTGTTTTCTCTGGCTAATCCCCCCCCCGCCCCCCCACAAAAAACCAAACACACACATCCCACTCATCTGCCCACCCTTCCCCTTCCCGCCTATCTGTTTTGATAGTAATTTTGACACGCAAGCTGTCATGCAGCAGTTCTCTGGGAGGCGGCGATTAAAAGAGCTGTTGCCATATGGAGTGAGATCAGTTGTCAAAACCCTACACAATTGGCTCAGGGAGGAAGAATTATTAGGTAAAAGTGCGCAAAAAAAGGGAGAGAGTAACTAATGATGGCCGACATCTTGGTTTCTGCATCCGCAAATATTAAATTATCACTAAAACAGTTGCAAATGATTCATTAGTAATAAGAAACTAAATGCATCATAAAACCCAAAGGAGGCAGGATCGCATCTAGCATTCTACGCTGTCGAAGAAAAGAATCCCCCCTTTGCTTTGGCCCGAAAGTGGAACTAGTGTAACAGAACAGAAAAATTAGCCAGTTGTGTGTCTTGATAAGGCACACAGAAGGCTAAGAAAGAACTATTTATCAAATGAATAAATGAAAAACACACATTTGATGAAGCCATTGTCATGTGTGCACCTAATAATGAAATGAACTTGAAGTCTGAGCCAGGGGTTTACATTGCTGACGGCCTAATTATATGGATTGGCTGCAGTAGAGCATAGCCTATCAGCACTGGGGAAAAATTAATTCTGGTACAGGGGAACAGAGAGAGGGGTAGGCTGCAGTTGGCTTCACTGCTGTGAATTGATGGCTGCAGAGGGCCAGGCTGCTGTGTGTCTGTGTCTGTCTGTATGTGTGTGTGTATGCACAGGCTTCTGGATCACTTAAAGCGACACACAGCTTTAACTGTAGGGTGTGTTCTTTGTGATTTAGAAACTGCGTGTAGCTCTGACAGATGTGTGCTGAATTATAACAGCTGCCATAAGCAAGATGTAAGCAACATTCTCCTGATTCACTGCCGCTTCCTGCACGCTTCTGTGTGCGCGGGCTGCTTTTTTTTTCATAGCTGAACAGTACACATTCATTAGCCCTGGTTATTTCTCAAAAAAAAAAAAAATCAGCTAGTGGTCGAAGAAATGCATATCATCTGATGACATGCTGGGAATGTTTTCTCACAGTTACATTTTTAGGCATCAAGTGCAGGCTGTAAGCTTGTTACTGTACCATTTACTTTCTGAGTCAGCTCGCTAGATAGATGGGAGAGCAACAGGTGTCAACAGGTAAATGCGTCGACTATTCCTCAAGCAATATTTGATCGCAAATGTAAAATTTACACACTAGTCAGGGCTGAAGATAAGGTACGAGCTTGGTAAACAGAAAGCGATGATAATGTTGGATTGCATCACGGAACAGCATCAAAACAAGCAAATGTGGTAAAGATAAGCCAATACTTATGGAGGTTCTGTTGAGCTCCAGATGCTGTCAGCCTCTGGTTATTTTGTGCACCCATCCTACTGACATTTCTGCAGCAACATGTGCAGAAATCCTGGTAGGCAGAGGCTTTATGTTAACATCTTCAATTATGTAAAGGGGCTGATGTAATGGCATTTATGCATGTTGGCACTTTTTGCTTGCCCTGATTGGTCAGCCACCTGCTTTATAAATCTAATAAGATATGTCATTTACAGTGTCTGCTTCGGGGCTTATCATGTTGCGCCCTCAGTCTTTTATTAGCTGACTCACATGGACAAAAAAAAATGTTATGCATGAGATAATATCCCATAGGACATAAAGATTTTGCTGACATACTCAGCTAAGTTGAGCTGAATTTGGGAAATGTGAACGATTATGACAACTTTTCTTGCTGCTGTCACACTGTGAACTAAAAGGCAGCACACAGCACGAGTATTCATGCCCAGACAGTTTGCAGACAAGGTTTCAACCCTGCACACACAGTATTTCCTCTGAGTTTGGAAAAAAAAATAAAAAAGCTTAACATCAAAAGAGTTTAGAGTTTTTTGTTAGCAGATGCCATGCATACATATAAATTGGGCGAATACAAACTCCTAAAATAATTTTGAATAGCTCCCAAGTGCAGTGAAAACATTCCGTCTCTCAGCGTCCTGTTAATTGGCTGATTCTGAGTCTGAGACAGTTTGGGCCGGAACCATTGCAGATGTCTCATTCCTTTCAACACAAATGAGCATCTTATATGCTCTGTGTTATATGTTAATTGTCAGGCAGACACTCAGAACCACAAACTCTTTTCTAGAATAATTAGCTCACTGATCCCTGCAGATTGCAAACCCTTCCCGTGGCCTCTGAGTTCGTGCCCCGTACCTAGTTTATATGTGACTGCGAATGATTGACAGACTTGTGCTGTGAGTCTTCCCGAGCAGAACGTTCTTCTCTGCGCTCCGTCTTACAATGCTTCCATGTTATCAGTCCAGTCAGTCTGACCAGTTTGTTATTTATGTGTGCCGTCACTTCTCTCTCTTGCTTTGTGGTGACAGGTGTCAGTGGCTTTGTTAGAAATCCTCTTCCAGCTCCTCTGTCTTATGGTTAGCCGTGGACCGCTGTTATAGACGGCAGAATTGGTTGGCACCATAAAAGCGTTATATGTCATTTAGCTTGACATCGCTTCAAGAGAATAAATATATTTTTAAAATGCTACACACTCCAGAGAGTTGTATAGAATGTACATGTAAATAAACTAAATGTATCGTTTTTTTGCATCTGTGTTTTAGTTTTAACCAAATCAATAACACATTTTACATGCAAAGACAACAATTTGATAATGATCATTTTTAAGCAAGCACAGCCAAGAGACAAAAACATCTGAACTTGTTATCCTTAGGTCATGGTCCATGTCTCTGTCATCCAGGATGCTGATTCAGAGAGCATAGCAGCCAGTGTGTCAATCATCAGACATTTGTCTTATCAAAGTGAGATGCTAAGCCCCCGCCTCCTCACTAAATGTTCACTCGACTCTAAACACTCCTAATGTCAAGTTCTCTGAAGCCACCACCCAATCAAGTTTTGGACCACCGGAGACTGAGGACCGACTTCCATCAGCTTTTGTTTTCTGGGTGATGCACACTGCTCCTGAACTGTGTTTTTTCTTGCATTACATAAATCTGTCTATAAAGGATCTTTTTAGTCTCTTTTTTTGTTTGTCTTTTTTTGAGGTTAAGTTTTGTTTCCCACCTCGATAAACAGTAGTTATCCAACAAATAAAACATCAGTGTCATATTTGTTAGTAATTGGAAGTGGTTCACCTCTGCCAGTGTCCACTCGTACTCCTAATCGTACCATGGTGCGGTTGGAGCTGACCTTTCGTTTCAACGAAATGAAAACTGTCAACTTGACAAGCTGAGGCTCTGGCAGAAGTTCTGAATTTTGGCCAAAACGGCCACCAGTCTGACAGGATAAGGACTGTAGGCATGCTGGGATGTCATAGCTGAGCAGTCGTCCTGTATTTACGACCATATTAACCATTAGCTAAAATCAGCATCAGTTTTGACAGCTTATTTACAGGGTTTTTTCCATGACAATTGTTGTTGGGGGTTTTTTTTTTTTTTTTGGGGTCTGGAGGCACAAAGCAAAAGATCAGTGAGCTGCCACTTTATTTTGCAGTGAGGGCAGTAATGTCCGCTGCTTCTTTGGTTTGACTGGATCAAGATATGCCGCACACTTTGTCATTTCCTAAGCCCCACTCCCTTTCTGTTTGTCAATATTGACTTTGAGATTGCCATTTTCAGTCTGAACATTTACGTGAATAATGTAGTGCTTAGTTTGTCATTATAATAATAATGGAATGAAAACATTATATGACGTGGTCTATTTAACTCAGCCTTTTGTGATACTTAAGTAAGTCAGATTCAAAATAGTACAAATTATACTTTTTTATTTTATGTATTTTTTTCCCTTCTATCAACCGTGATTCTTTAATTATCTCATCACAGTATAATATAAGCCACAGCCAACAACTATATGAAGAATGTTAAGACTTTTAGCAGGATTCTGTTGATAAGATAACGGTTCCTTTAATCAACCGTATAGATGTTGCATCACAATTAAGGTATTACAAGCATTACAATTAACTCATTTTGTCCCTGGTCGTGGAATTCTAATGTCAAAGTGTTTTCAATAATAGAATCCTATTTTTTCTTCCTATCCAAGTATAAATGTTTGAATTACATTATGAAAATCATAAATTATGGCAGCATATTGGAGCACTATTGTTTTTCGCTTTGCTAATGAAACATTTGTCTTTTTCGTGGTCATAGTTTAAGGTGTCCATTAACGTCAGGAGCAATTGTCACAGCAATTTGCTGTCATTTTCTGCAGTGATTCATCCCAGTCCATTCTCCAGAAAGGCTCTGTTTATTTGCCAATCAAAGCACTTTATCGTGTGCTTCAGGTTGGGAGTTTTCTGTTCCAGCTTCAAGAAACCTGCAGTATCTTCAGCTCATAACATGCCAAAAAAAAAAAAAAAAAAAAAAACTGGAAGAAAGAAAGCACAAACCCTAACTTTGTCAACAAAGCCAGAATTCTTTGCTTTGTTCCTTCAAGAGAAAGGTTTTTTTGGGGGTGGGGGTAATTCGGAGACAGACATCCAGTTGGTAAAATATTTGCTGGCAGTATTCACTGAAAGTGACATATCAAGCATACGTATTATTGCCTTGTGGAGAAATGAGGGAACTGCATTGAATTCATCCCCAAATGGCTCGAAGCAAAACTTCTTTGATTAATATCTGTTAGAAAATGCTATGCACCGGGGAGAACCACTCTCTGAGAACACAACCATCATTCACACACACCATTTTTGTCCATCAGGTTTAATGTTTTTGTATGTCCTTTGATGGAGGCTGTGGAGGAGAGCGGAGAAGAATATTTTGGGGAAGCAATATGTTGTACAGGGATTTTAACGGCTCCTGTGTGACAGGACAAATCATCACCATTCATCATTTCAAGAACTCATGGTGGATGACTCATGCATTAAAATCAAACCCCATTGACCAGCCTGTCCATTTTGAAGCCATGCAATTAATAGACTACATTGTTAGGACTGTCAGCGCCTATGTGCAGTGAGATTACAGGAAAAGTGGAAGAATAAGTGTAGGAATAGCACACTAAAATTAGTTTGCGTGTGTGTGTAAGTGGGGGGGTTGTGCTTCTTCTCAGAGAACGAACTCATTCTCGCCATACTTTGTTGCTTCGAGCACACGTTCATATGCACAGGCTGCTTCTGTCTTTCTGTCCCACACAAACCTGCATATAAACAAGGCAGATGGTGAGGTGTTAAACAGGCCATGATTTGGTTGGAATCCGACGGAAGAAACTCCCTGAAGGCGGGGGAGGCCAAAACAGGATTTCACTGATTAAGTATTCGGGGCCCGCTGCTGCCAGTCCCAGAGCATTAACGGCCCCGCTCTGGCTCTAGTGCGCAATTGGACATCCACCACAGTGTGTGTTTGGCAACACTGCTTTGGGTACAGCCAGTGGGTGCATATGCACCCATAAAACTCCTGACGTTATCTCTCACATGTCATCACAGTCCCCTCCCACTTATTGTTATTTGCTAAATTGTTTTCAAAGGTCACATTATTTCTGTCATGTCAGCCTGATCTCTCTTTCTTCTCAAGTAGCACCGATGACAAGCTCGCTCCTAAGGGAGGTCAAGCCACAACCTTTTGCTTGTTTCGGCGTGTGTCACCATGATTGGATCAGAGCTGTGTCTTTTTTCTGGGAGTGAGCAGTGTGAGAGGCTTTTAATCCTGTTCCCACTGCTCTATCGAGACCAGCAGATGTTTGCCTGTGTTTGTAGTTACAAGTTTCTACTTAATTTTTTTCTGTAGAGCTTTGGAATAATAATGCCCAGGTGAATTTGCAATTTTTTGTATATGTGTGTGTGTGTGTGTGTGTGTGTGTGTGTGTGTGTGAATGTGTGAGGAAATGCGAGAGAGAAAGGAAGGAAGCCACCTCTGAGATATGGATGGCTGCTGAGTAGAATGAGGTGATGTGGGAAATCTGGCTTGTTTAAAGTAAAGCACAACTCATCAGGGCTTTACTTTGTCCAAGAGCTGCACAGTCAGAGGGATTTATAATTGGGATTAACTGATGTCCCCTAGTGACTTTTTCCAAGCTGGTTATCATTAATGTAATCCAATTAGTACATCCATTGTGTTTACAGATTTGTCCCTAAATGACTCATTGCAGGTGTACATAATGTAGGTTCAATTATTGAGCCCCAGTAAATACATTCACTATCTATACTTCATGTCATTTTCCTAATAGATTCATATAATATTAATAATTCAATTTTTATTTATCTACATCAAAAGTGTTTATGTGATTGCTCATATGCTCCAATACAGAAACATCACACATTTGAATTCAGAAATGTACATTTAAACCAGTTTTTGATACCTTAAAAACACGTCTTTTTATTTATTTATATTCTGTGGAGGACGAGAACACAGAGGTTTGTGTTGCTATACTACAAACGTCCAGTGTTGATTTGCAGTGACCTTGCCACAATATCCACGGTGGACAATCACAATTTGTCAGTGCGCATCAGTGAACGTGGAGAGTGCACATGAAACACACCTCCTAGATACAGATGGCTAAACAGTTGATAAACTAAAAGGAAAGGGCTTAACAGAGCTTGATGGCTGGTCGAGTTCACTTTTGTGACAATGTCTCATCACTATCACCTCACCGTGTCCCGATCAAATCATGTAGAAACAAAGGCTTTTCATTTTTCATCTTCAGAAGCTCTGTTAACACTGTTGTAACGTGTTAACTACGACATTGACGGCTCTTTTGAATACGTCTATGTCTCTGTTGTCAGCTGAAGGTGGTTTGGCAGATTTTGTATTGGCTACCTTTGCATGTCAAAATTCAGCCTTTTGTGGAAAATGTCAAATAGTTTGTCAACACAAAAAAATGTAGTATAATCCTACAAATGTTAATATTTGAAAAGTAAATGTTGCCATTATCAATAAATGTCAGCTGTAGTAAATTGGCCTTCTTTTAAATCTGTCAAACCCAGTTAAAAAAACAAAAGTGTCGTCGATCACATTGAGTAAGAGTCTCTTATTCAGACTAATACAAACAAAAGTTCATTCCTTAAATTATAATTCATGTGCTTTTATTTGGTGTATAGTTTATTGTTTATTGGGTTGAGCAGTGATCCCTTAAAAAAGTACTGAGCCCATTTGAGATCTTTCCAAACCATCCTGGCTCAAGCACAACTGAGAGACAGTGGTAGGTACTAATCTCTTCCGGTATTATTGGTGGAATTGTATTGTAGCTTGTTTAAGATGTCTAAATTGCAGGATTTGCCTGCTGGTTGAGGAGTGTGTGAAAAAAAAGAAGAAAAAAGTGTGTGGTGCACCTTTAAGCAGACTTGAATAAATAAAAGGGATGATGGGGTTTTGCAGATGTTTGCACCTCCACCAACTGATATAGTGAAAACATCGGAGGATATGGGTGGGGCTCGTCTAGCTCTCTGTTGACCCGCAAGCTTGTAGTTGAGGGCATAAATGTGGATAAATCTGACAGTTAAATTACAGTGCACTGCTGCAATACCAGAAATGTACCATCCACTGTGTCTCTCCATCCGTACACATGGAATCACCATAATAACAAACAGACCTGGGTATTAAGGGAAAGAAAAAACACCCCCGTGAAAAATGCTTTTCTGGAATGCACTTATACAGATAAACCATTTCACAACCACTCTGGGTGTCAAATACAGTACAAGTCAGCTTGCTTACCTCACATTTCTCTCAAAATCTCAAAAAGAACTGTACATGGTTCTTTATATCAATACAATCAGCGATTGGGGAGGTGTAGGGCCTAATCACAGTCTCCCTATGGTAAAGCCAAATTCCCATCTCAGTCAGTTTTTAAAAAGGGCTCCTGTAGTCCTGCTCCCTTTTGATGTTGCCTACTGTTTGTATAAAATCAATAAAATATACACCTAAGGAATGATCTCCTCCAGCTTCATCTCGACTAGTTTGAGCAGACCAAAGCCGCCAAAAGGAAGTAGCTGCCATCCTACGGATCTCAGGAGTCACAAAAAGAGTAAATTGTATCAGTGGGTGCTAAGACCGGCCCCCCTGCTATGCTCATGTATGCCCTCAGTAACTCCATATGCCAAGATAGCTGCCAAGGGAGCGGACAGGCAAGCTCAGTGACTGCCAGTCTGCAGATGCAGGAGCCGTCCGCTCATGCATATTAAACTCACACCACCTGCTCGTCGTACATCACACTCTGCGTTCTTGGTCCCAGGAATTTTAATCAACCGCACTGACAGGAAGCTACTCTCTGCTCCGTGTAGGTGAATCATTCAACTCTTCTCCCTTACTCTGGTTCCACCTGACAAGGAGGGGATGCATGTCGATGTTTGTCCATGTGTTGGATTAACCAGAAAGAAAAAATAGGAGACAAAAAAAAAAGATGGATATCAACAGCCTCAACAATTAGTGATCAAAATGACTTCTCAAATTATATTACTTTACACAGTGTGGTCGAGGCAGAATACACTTAACTTTTTTTATGCTTTTCTTCATCTCTTCATGACCATTTGATCTGTTTGTTAAATCACATCTAGAGTCAAGTTCTGCATAAAACAAAATTTTGAGGCATTTCCAATTCAAATATTTTTGTAGGGGCATAAAGCAGGCGCATGGTGAATATCCATGGAAGACAACGAAACAGCAACAACAGCAACAGCTGCTTTTTTTTTTAACACAACTTTGCTGTGATCATAACACTGATAGCACTGCAACTCCGCTCATCAGCGTGAAGAAGTCAGAATTTCTTGTTTAGCTTCAACTGTCATGTCGCGAAGATGTTACAGTGGTTAAATGGAGACACAATTAGGTACTCAACCGCACCTCTCAGTCTCTCTGACAGATTCGGCTGGCAAATCATAATCCTCTCGGACCCCCGGGATTAAATTTGTATGCCATCTTTTAAATATAGTCTGAAAAAAAAATTACATATAAATAAAGCCAGATGGAGACATTTACTGCCAAGACAAAACCAAGTGTGCTATCAGCAGTGTGTTAACAGTTAGATGCACATTAACAAGCTAGCCAAATATGCCACATTGGATAAATGGTGTGTTAGCGTTTTTAAGAAATTGTAATGAAGAACAAAAGATGCTTCCCAGAAAGAAATAACATATTTTGATGGACACATGCGTTGCATGTATGCATAGCCGCACACAAACAGAACAATACCAGAAACAAAAGTGTTTTGCGAAAGTTGGTGTTATTTAAAATGATTTAATATAGGTGATTATTGCTGCTAATCATGACTGTAGAGCTAATGTGAAATGAAACACATACTATATTTAATTTGTAAGTCTGTCTGGCCATGAGTGCTCTTCGCTGCTTTCATGCCTTCTTGCACATTTGTGTGAGTGAGTTGTGTGTTTTTCAGTGATTTTCAAGCCTCTTTCATGGTGTCCCATTTGTAAATAGTGATGAATTATTAATTCCTGAATCTTTCCTCAAGCAACACCATAGGTATGTATATTTAAGCAGATCTTCAGCAAGCCTTGATTCATGTCTCATTTCCTGCATGTGCTCTCCTGGAATCTAAATCTACATGTAATGTCATTACAATGGCGAAAGCACTAAAGTGACCTCCCTCATTAAATAAACATTTGATAGATCCAAATTTATTTTTCCACTTGCTGGTTATTCCGCTCTTTGTTCTGTAAGTAATGTAGATAATGGCCCTTAAGTATATCAGCCATTGTTGAATATTGCGGGAGAGCCCCTCTTCCCATTATAAAAAGCTTTTATGTCCATTGCTGGAATGGCATCTATACAAATGCTGCTGTAAAATAGCCCATCTTCATTAACAAAGTTAATACAAAATGGACAGATCTATCATAAAATAAGTTTTAAGAAAGTGGAAAAAATTATAGTCACTGCATGCAATATGGGTAATTGCATGTTTGTTTAATTTCTTAGATCACAAGCAGTTACTTTATTTTGCCCCTCCTGGTGTTACATTATGATAATTACACCACAAATTACAATCAATGAATCAGGATAAATTATCCGTCTAGTTGCATATTACTGCAAATGGGTTGTGAAGACAAATTAGCACAGGAGAAATTGTGTCTAATAATACCGTTCTGGTTTTGAGCTTCTGAACCCTGAAAACTGATCTTGCTCTTAAACACTTACAGTACATGTACAGGTCACAGATTACATTTTGACGTTGGTCACCAAGAAGCAGCTACAGCAGGATATGTAGGTCCAAAAAAGAGTCACTGCTTCCTCCTGTCACAGCACCACAGCACCTCATTCAAAGCCCACAGCCATTGTGGCTTCGTAACCACCACTACTGAGTCAGAAATATGTACAACCGTGGTGGCAAATTATCTTCAAAAAGCCCCAAAGGTGATTTCAAAAAAACATTTAGCTAGCACTTTGGGCATTGATAATAATCTTACAATATTCTTGTAAATGCTTACATTAAATTCTGAGAAATGGATTCCAATCCTATACACCCCTCTGAGTTCTTTGTGTTTTTATACCGTTTTTTCTGTGGCTGTAACAAAGGTCCGAGGTCTGTCTCAAAACGTAGCATTACTCACTCCAGTGCAATTAAAGGTGTCTGAAGGATGTCCATGAATACATGATGTCTTCAACCAATGTGAGTGTCCTTTAAGTGCTCGTCTGGAAGAAACTAAAACTTTCATGCACGTAACTGAAAAAATACCTAACTGCTGTCCTGAATTTTCTGAGTTTCTCCCAATAACAGTTCTAATCAAAATTACAGACTTCCTCAGTTGTTAGCCGGAGGTTTTGTCTGATAGTGCAGACACAGTGCAACTCAAACAGTCCTATAGTCCACATCAGACAACAATCAAACCGAGTCTTCTGCTAGAACGCGGTACACAGTCGCTTTGGATATACGCTACCATCTGGAAACACTCGTGTTGTTGTGTTGGTCGTGGAGAGAAATTTCATGGTCACTTTACGATTTGTTTTGGAGCTGGTTTGGGAGAAGGGAGGGTTTGTTGTGTGGACGGATCTTTCTAACTTTAATCAAGATTCAGCTGACACTGGGGTCAGGAGATAATGTAGATAATTAAAACTTTAAAACGGGGCTGAAGTGTTCCCTAAGGGTTAATGCATTTCTGATGTCTTCTGGGGTCTACTTTATTAACCTGCTGCTTTTGGCCTGCCACTGGGAACACATTCAAAGCCTAGTTCATCTAGTAATGATGCTATTAGAGAAAGACTAAACTCTAAGGTGTCAAAGTGACACCTTTTGAGTTCTTTGAACTGCTGATTCACCCCCAAATTGAAAATCAGAATTAAAATGCATAGCTGTTATTTCCCTTGTGAACACTTTAGAAATCCTGACAGCTGTTTGCTCTTAGATGGAATAAGCATAATTTAGCTATGTTTCGACCTGCAATTAGACAATGAATGCACAGTTTGGGGCTTTAAAACTCCCACTTTCACTGGGAATGGCGTGAAGGACAAACAGGGTGACTGTGACAAATGTCCCATCGAATGCCGATCACCAGGTTGTCATGGCCAACAAGGCCGAGTGCTCTTTAACCCTGCTTACAGGCAGCGACTGCCACCTTTAACCAAACGTCCCATGGGTCAGCAAGTATTTGTCCGTGTCAGGTCAGGGACAGAAGGTCTCCCAAGGCCTGTCATCTTGATGAACATGCAAGACATACACAACAGACTGTATGGACGTGTTTCTGTGGGTAGGTGTGTGTGGTATCTGACACACAGACCTCACGAGGTTACGCCACGTGTGACCACTGAACTGTAGGTTTATTTATAATGACCACGGTTGTATAAGGATGATGTCATGTGACTAAAAGGAGTCTTCCAAGCTCTTTTGTATATTTTGCCCAAAGCGTTTTGTTTTAGGCGCCTTATTTATACTGACTACCCCAATGGTTTTTTCCCTGCTATGAATTTCGCCTACAAATTACTTTCATAACAGTTAATGTGCACCTTAAAATGCTAGCTTAGTGTGTCAGAGTGCGTGAAATTAAAAGCTAAAATTACTTTTGACCTACAATTGTTGTAATCGTCTTAATTCAACACCTTTGACTCGGTTTCTGCTTCTTGCCCCATGGCACGTGCAGTGACTCATTCATGGGTTAATAGCATCACTAGCACTACTGTTGGCTTAGCTGCTGTTGTCCTCATATATGGGAGACTAAAATCGTCTTCTTGAGATTCTTCAAAATTCTGCAATTTTTCCCGTCACTTTTTTTTTTTTTTTTTTTTTGAGTTGGCAGAGGGCAACCACATGTTTAGGACTTTTTAAAATGGCGTGACAGTGCTGTAAAACTATATCAACAAGTGTCGATACATGTTGTTTGACAGGCCTAATGGTTTTTCCAAATCCACCACACTAAATATTTCTCAGAACCTGATTCTGTCTGAAAGGCAGCTTTCCATGATGGGTAAGTAATCAGCAGGCTCTCTTAGGACTCTTCCCTTTACGTAGTAAGGCCCTCTTTGATGTGTGCTGCAGTAAACACAAGCATTACTTGCCCAACCACGTTCTCCTGGGGGATAAGGCTCAGCACAAAAACACTAATGAGCACATTAGAAGGAAGCCATAGCGGGGAAATGCTAGCTGTAAATGGAATTGTCTCCTCTGCTGTCCATAGCAGGCATGCTCTATCTAATAAGAGTGTGTGTATATATTTCGGACAGATTATGGAGGCCTCCATAGAATGATTACTTGAAATTTTCTATCTCGGATAATTCTTTAATTCATAGTTAGGAGTTGAAGGTAATCAAGCATTAGAACATAAAAGTGGGACTGTGAAAACAGAACTGACAGATGCCACTGAGAATAACAGGAGCAAAACACTATGAATGGAGCGTTAACCATTTATTCCATCTGAGTGTAACTTGGGGCATGGAGAAGTGATGCATCTCAATTCTGCCCAAATTTTCATGGCATGTATCAGTTAAAAACAATGCTTGTTTATGGAGCTGTGTCTTGGTAAAATCATACTGTAGGAGTTTGGATCATACCGCAACAACAAATTGCAAGCTGAAAATTAAATAAGTGGCAGAGAAACAACAACAAAGCTCAGATCCAGGCTGTGTTGTGCAGACTTTGTGGCTTTTTTACTATTAAAAACACCCACAGTGTGACTGAATTCTTTTTTTTTTTCCAGGCATACATTCAGCTCACTAATCACCTTCATTTTGATTCACCAGTTGCAATTTCAACTCACTGGACTTTGCTTTTGTTGTGTAGTGATTGAAACCCTGCTGTTGCAACAACAGATCTGCATTCAATAATCCCACCCCACCCGACACCATCAGAAATGATGAAAAGAATCTCATCTTTAGTTTGAGCAATAAGACATTTTGAGGCTACTGATTGAAAGAAATGCAAAAGTAAAGGCTGAGGAGAATAACTTCCAGCCTCAGTATTCCTCTCAGATAGCTCTGATCTCTCAAGAGTCATCTGAATCTGTGATCCTCCGCCAGTAGGTTCCTTGAAAGTTACCAGGGGAATTGGCAATCTGGATTGCCTTCGTGTGACAGGGAGAGTGAGAGACGTGAAAATAATTTCCAAGATGAATCATATTTCCAATACAGCTGCCATTTATGAGCACATTTTCCACCATGTTTGTTTTTTTAAACGGCACCCAACGGTGCTATGTTTTTTTTAAAGGTACCTACTAGTCTGACTGTGCTGTAGCCTCTTTTTACAAGGGATTTAGAGGAGCCATTGTAAGTAAAATAAATAAACTGAACAGCAACTTGTATGTTTGTCATAATCAGCTGTGACACATCATCTCAATATTAACTAAAAGCAAAGGACCCATCATTTATCAGCTATTACCTCAATGATGAAGATGAAGATTTAATTTCAAAAAAGGCATGCTATGCTTTTACTCTTGATTTGATGTCAAAATTCTTTAAAAAAAATTTGCTTTAATTGGTCTGACAGCTCGGATCAATCTCAGGGTTTGCGCTGATCTGTTCTGGGTTAGTCCCTTCACAAACGACAGCACAGATAAAAATCACATAGAAACCGTCCATGTTAACACCACTGTGCTCTGACACTTTCAAGAAAACTGATTAATTGCTTTTTCAACCCGCTTGATTTCTGGTTGGGGGAATATTTAAACAACGCTGAATTTCGCAGGATCCTCTTTGACAGGTGCTCCTTCAAAAGTGCTCAAGTTGTGCTCGCTATGCTGCAGGTTTTTTACCATTTCTTGCCTGTCACAGTGATGAAAAGGAAACCCATAAGAAATTGACACGCTGTATTGCTGGAGGCCAAACATATCTGAAGATGACTTGTTCCTTGATTTGGCCAACAGTGTGAAAAGAGTGGAGGTGATCCTTTTTAGGCTTAGTCTTTTTAAAATTTTCTGAGTGTTAATCAGTACGCCCTCTTTGTTTATAGAAACCTCATGCTTCGTAAAGAATAGGGGAGTCAGCTTTTTGTAGAATGGCAGGTGAGAGATTTAGCGCTGTCTATCCTGATTTAAGGAGGACCGACTGCTGTAATGTCTGCATTTACTTTCGCATGTTGTAAAGGTGAAATGAATCATTGGATTGAATATTAAAAGCCACAGGAAATTTCAAGGATCAGCTCTTCTGGAACCTTTTGCACAGTCAAAGTATGCCATAATATGTTTAATTTAAGACACTCATGTCAGCCTCCCTCCCTCTAGGTATGAAACTGGCACAGTCAATGAAATTAATAAAAGGAAGATAACCAATAAAAAAAAATATGCCGCTATAATGGGACTGCATGGACACATTCTAGATTGTCACTGATTCCTGAAGTGCTGTGCCACAGTGATCTTGTACAGTTCATATCCTACTACCCTGCTCTGTTAACAACATGTAACAAAAGAAATGAACTATTTTCAGCTGTAAAGGTGAAGCAAGTTACTTTTGAAGCTCTATTGGGTCCAAAAAAAAAAAAAGGTAAGATGAAGTTTTTCAAATGCTTGAGGACAGACAAGATTACTTGTGATAGAAGTACTGAAACCATGGCTGGTATCTGTATGACCTTGGCTTTTCTAATGTACTGTAAACATATCAATGCTCGGGCTTACAGCACAAAATCAATTTCCTCTTTTTTCAGAAAAGCTCTGCCTGGTGTGCTTAAACCTGAACCGATGACCTAACATCACAGGCATTGTCTTTGTGTATCAAACGTGTCATGTGGTCACTGCTGTTGTCTGACTAGAAAAGCTACGAGGGACTTTAAACAGCATGACAAGTATTGCCGTGGACGTGTACCACAGGGGGACAGTTTGTGCTATTTTCTATTATTAAAGTTGCATCTTGGAATAGATAACCTTTTGAACAAACCACTGTGGGAATTTGTGGAATTAATATTACAAGATGTAATGTGGTGTTTCTTACAGCCTGGAGAGTGAAGCAGTCAGCTTGGGGTTGAGGTCTACTTCCATATGCATCACACTTGAGGGGATGATAAATAAGAACCGATCCAAAATTATTCTCAGCAGCAATCGCAATGCATGATGTTCAACAGAGACAGAATATGAAAGTATTACCTTTCTTATCTGTAAAATACATCCTCTTACATAAGGTAAAAAAAAAAAAAAAGACACGAACCCCCAAATGCATCTGAAGGTATAATCTGACCTGCTACAGTAAGTGGTTTAAATGATACCTTCCAAAGTTTTTTCTCTCCCAGAGTAGAGTCCTGTTTGGCCTCAAGAGCACCACATATCTTTTTTTGTGTTCCTTCTGATCTCTCATCATCTCATGGGCTTTACATCAAAAGCCCCAGATTTATCGATCAATGGCCGTAAACAAAAGCCAGATTGAACTGGGCGCTAGGGCAAAATAAATGGATTACCAAGTTTTTATTCTACTGCACATGATTGGAGGCTTGAGCTTTGGGCGAAAAAAGGCTATTGGCCAGCAGATGTTGCTGCATATAAAGTAGACAGGGCAACAAAGACTCAGCAGACTCACCCAAACGGAGGCAATTGGAAAAATATGGTGTGTGAGTGCATGTTTGTACATTTAAATAGTGTGTCTGCGTGAATAGCATAAATGGATGAAAGCAGAATCACATGTGTAATCCAATTGTATTTGGAAGGTATTGAGCGTAATACCAGTCAATCCAATTCTCAATGCTTGATTACATGATGGAGTGAAAATGCTCCTGGATGATAAGTGTTATGTCACTGAACTGAACGTGTGTGCTGGTGCTTGCATGTGTGTTTGAGCTTGTGCATGAATGATTTTAATAAGATATCTGCATATATTAACATGTGGCTGCACTTGCGAGCACACATTATTTATACATCGCTCTGACCACATGCCTGACAGTTGTGCATATTTCACAGGGTGGAGAACGCTGCATTGCAGTGCTTGAACATGGCAGCCATGCTCTTGATGTGAGAGCAGCTCAGGGTCAGAGTAGAAAAAGAGAATTAAAGCTACATCACCAGGGCCATCTCTCTGTCTCTGTTCTGCTTCTGTTTAATGTGACATGATTATCATCATCCCCATTTCTTACATTATTATCACCTTTCCCCCTCTTTCTTATTTATACAGCAGACTATGAAATTCACTGAGGACTTGTTCAAGTCTTTCATTAAAAAAAAACAGCAAAAACAGTACAGCAGTGTGCAGTACATATGTTTAATACATGGATCAACATATACAGCAGAAGAAATTGTTCATAAAGCATGTTATTGCTGTTCATAACATGCTCTTCATCACGACTTTGTTTTCTGTATTGCGTCAGTTCAAAGTAAAAACTCTCGAGGCAGAAAATGCTAATTTCACTCAGCTCATAATGGAAAGTGTTGATCTCAGGGCTATCCTGCCAGTTTCCGAAATCAAGGAGGGAATAGAGTCTTTCGATCCGAGAAGAATGGTCACATTAGTAGAAAGAAAAAAGAAATCACTGCAGAATAGAACTATTACCATGACGGCCATGTGCAGTGGGCAGCACATCAAAAAGATTAAAGACATGGATGTTAAAAATGTGAAGCTGAACCAATGAAACTTTTCTAAATTTTAGTTTTTCTGTCCAACTGTAACTAGGGGCAGCATAGTGGTTAGCGCTGTTGCCTCACAACAAGAAAGTTGCGGGTTTGGTTCCCGGCCTGGGGCCTTTCTGTGTGGAGTTTGCATGTTCTCCCTGTGCTTAGGTGGGTTTCCTCCGGGTACTCCGTTTTCCTCCCACCATCCAAAGACATCATGTTTGGGTTAAGTGGTGACTCCAAATTGTCCGTAGGTCTGAGTGTGAGTGTGAGTGGTTGTTTGTCTCTGTCTCTGTCGGTCTGTTTGTTGGCCCTGTGATGGACTGCCGACCTGTCCGGGGTGTACCCCACCCTCACCCAGTGTGAGCTGGGATTGGCTCCAGCACCCCCCGCGACCCAGAAACAGATAAGCGATAGAAGATGAATGAATGAATGAATGTCCAACTGTAACTAAATTTGTGTCTCTTTGTCTCCATCTTCAGCAGTGGCTCCTACGTTTCCTAGTCTACGTTCAGAGGTCTTCAAGCCATGTGTGGAAGACAAGGACCTGGCCTTCTGTCTAAATGACGGAGAGTGTTCCATCATTGAAACTGTGGCTGGGGTTCACAGACACTGCAGGTTAGTGTGGTCGTGCTTGTGTGTTTGTGTGTGTGCGCATGCGTGTGTGTCTCTGGGCCATTTGGTTTCTTTTGCAGCATTGACGTTTCCTCTCTTTCCCCTTCCTTTCCAATTACTAACCTTGGGGTCATTTTCATTCAGGCTGCTTTTTCTTGTCTCCAGCTTGACAGACAGTGTTCTCAGAGTCATGAAAAAGGAAAATCGTTATGCAAATGCACCTAAAATGCCTTGAAGATCCATAATAACCCAAAGCACTAACCTGTGGATCAAGATTGCTTTGGCTGCTTTAGATACGAAAGCTTCTCTGACCTGCGCAGCCAAACTAGGCAAATTATTCACTGTAGATTTAGTTTTGACTTTCATAATGTGCAAATGTATTCAAACCTCTATCTTCAATTTGGTCTGATAAAAGTTTTAATAGTGGTAGGATTCTTCTAAAAAGGCATTTTAGGTATGTGCTAACCCTGCACAAATGCTGTTTGATATAACCTCTTTGGCATATGAAGCATTTTAATGATAGGTGTAAGGATTCAGCTCTTGCAAGACTCCCCTTTGATCATACTTAAAAGCAGCTGAGATTTTTTTTTTCCCCTGCAGCTTTGTTTCCTCTCTTTCTTCCTTTTGTTTGCCTCAGGCAGTGACTCAAACCCTGAGTGCCCCTGAGAATACATACAGGTAACTCCTGCTAATATACCCTTTACGTACAAATTATGTAATGCGACAGGGGTAATTAAATTGCCAAAAAAGGAACAAATCCAATCACAAACTATGACTTTGACAACTTATTTGCCTACTTTAGCCAGTCTTTAGCGTTTATCTGTCAGGCCACCTAGTGTATGTGTTTCACCATATTTATTATTATTAAGGGAAAGCTGACTCTGTTATTACAGCACCGAAAGCTGGCGATATGGAGTGACTTTATCAAACTCATGAACTTGGATTCATTAATCACTATCATTACAACAAAGTTCAACTGTATGCGAGGAAGCATTCTCATATCTAATTCAAAAGTGATATTATTTTTAATGCAGGTTTCTTTACATACATATGCCAATTAATACATACATTTTTAGACTTAGACTTTAAACTTCTCCTGTCTTGATATGTTCCTGCATGTCTGCTGCCCCCCGCTGCAACCAAGCGCACCACCCACAATCCATGCTGCAATCACCCTGATGTATCAGTGTGAAAATGCATCACTTTAAAAATACATGATAAGAAATATTCTCTCAGAGTGAAGACTTGTGCTGAATCGTGCTGAATCGAAAAACAGTTCATTAGTACACCTACCTGGAATTAAAGGGTTTAAATCTTCAGCTTTAAAAAAAAAAAAAAAAACTTCATAAATAACACATGAGGAGAAGTTAAGTTTCTCAGAAAGAGTCAATGTAAGGCATAATAAAGTTGAAAGCAGTCAGGAAATCATGTGTATGTCAGTATTAACTACCAATGAGACAGTAACATTTGTAAAAGTTTGCTTGGTATATTAAAAATGATTGCTAGTACTTACTTGTTTAACAATATCTATTTTTTCTCTGAGACAGCTAGGGATATTTCTGTAATAGGAGGCAGAGGAGGTGTATATCTCTTGCTGGATGGTGGTAGCTGGCATTACAATTTTGAACGTGCCACTGGTTCAGCAGGAAGCCCCAAAGACCTGCAGCAGCTATCCTCTGGGTTATAATTAGTGCCAGTTGAATGCAGGACCCAGGACAGACTGGAGGGCCTAACCTCAAGGCACTGTCTGACTGAGCTGAGTGCCTGTTGTGTGAAAGAATGATTGCAGGTTGGCAAAATCTTTTTATTGAACGGTTGAGGTTTTTTGGGTTTGTTTTTTTTTTTTTTTTTGCCGCAGAGAAGTCCCCATAGTAATGCAGAAGTTCATTATCATTTTATTTCAAAATCTCCACCAGGTTAAAGTCATTGTGGCTTGCCACAACTCTGGCTGCTCTTCTGAGACAGTAATCACCAGATTGAATTATTTTTGAAGACGCTTTGCAATGGGTAATTTAAATATTGAACCTGCCATCGACGCTGAAGCCACAGTCAATTATTTTGCACCACTAAAAATTTCACAGAAACAGGGATCTTTTTCTGAGTTGAAACAGTTCAAGTTGTATTTACACTATCACTATCAACTCTTTAAAACCTCCAAACGTTTATTATTTTCATGACATGAAAGTGTCTTCCTTCCAACAGTGACTCGCTGTTTTTCCTCTTGTTTGGTCCCACAACTCCTCGACTTGGTCCCTTATCCTCTTTTTAGCTTATGAATTTTCAGTTGCCTTCACTATCCTTGTGTTTACTGCAGATCTTCACCATTTCATGCTGTGCAGATAACGTACAGTCGACTTATATTTGTTGAAAATGGCTGCCTACGATTTTGTTTATTTATTTTGGTTGCGTGTTTGCTATATGAACTGACAAACAAAAACAATGAGCTGAAAGCTCCAAATAGCTGCGGAGTTGCTGTGCCATCACTGTATCCTTGCTATGCTGTGCTCTGACAGGTAGAAGGAGGATAACTGTGAGTGGAGATAAACCCAGATATTGTCCATCCACATTTTAGGAAATGGCTAGAACCAAATAGGTCAGGTGCCGGAGATACCGCTGCTCCTTCATCCCTCCTACAGTAAAGTTTAGAAACTACAAGTTTAACAATTACCTCCTCCTTTGATTTCATCTTCTTCTCCAAGCCACTGTGCAAAGAGCATAATGGATGGCTGGATGTTTTCATACATGACACAAGTGGAGATGAAGAACAATCTTTAAACATGTAAATCATTGGATGAGAACACAGTTTAGAACTTGGGAACCAATTTATTTTGTTATGAAACATTTCCTTCGTTCTCCTCCCTTGCTGAACCCCCCCCACCTCTTTTACTGCTGGATGTTCATGTTTGCCAATGCTAATAAGAAGCCCAAAATAAACATGCAAATGTAAATTTAAGACCTACTTCCACATCAGAGCAGTGGCTTCTTATACACTGGAATACACTCTAATATATTATACACTATAAGTATAATGTACAATAAATCAAAGGTTCATTTGGGGTTTGATACAAAATAATACAGTCAAATACAGAATTCTCACAGTGTAAGAAAATGAATATAATAAAACATTTTTTTTTTGTTAAAAATGTCTAAAGTATTCTATTTTGAATCAAAACTTAATTTGTAAAGTTCTAGGAAAATGCCAAAACGACTTGATGAGACAAATATTAATAGCAGTTGTTGTTTTTAAAATCTCCCCTCCCAATTTGCAGTAAATTGTCAATGCGGCCGCTGCTTGCTTCATAGATCTCTAAAAATAAAGGACTTGAAATATCATGCATCAGCTGTCACGAGCGGTGCACATCAAAGAGGACTTGTAAACCTCAGTATTGTCTTGTGCAGATCCATGGTATTAAATCAGCCTTCGGGAGGAGGAGAAACATGATTTTGACGTGCACTTCTGATAGCAGAAGCGAGACGATAAGATGATGACACACTTTTCTTTGGGAGAGATGTCTGACTTGCTGAGAACACAAAAGTAGAATGCATATATTTCATAAAAATATATTTAAAAAAAAATACCAAAGGTGGAGGAATACATTATCAGGAGGTATAGTAGAACTTTCTGTCATATCATATCATGTCACCCGTCTTTCCTTTTCTTTACTTCAGCGCTACAGCACAGGTTTTTTTTTTTGTTTGTTTGTTTGGGTTTTTTTTTCCAACAATGAATTTGAAATAAAGATTCACCCCATGGCAATCTCTTCATGTCAGAGGTGGAGGATCACCGCAGGCGGTGATATACGGCACCCTAAATGAAATTAACATTGGGAGAGATAACACATGTTTCTGTGATCCTGCAAGAACGGTTGTCCAGTGCGGGAATTCGTTGTTGGTACAGGGAGAGACAAACAGAACCTGCGGCAGACTGTTGAGACACTTTGACTGTGCCAGAGCAGCAGAGTGTTGCCAGTGCCTGACAGCGCCACGGAGGATACAGCGACGTCCACCACTGCTTCTCCGTGCATAATGTTGCATGCTGACAGCTCTGGGTCGAATAACAATCACAGCACACTGCCACAAGTGTATTTAGTTATGACTGGAATGATTTGAAATATTTTTTCCTCAGATGAGGGATTCCAGGTGAAATTGCTCAGCGTTTCAGCCACAAATGGTGCAAAAAGGATTTATTCATGCATTTCTTTTCTTTTTCTTTTTTTTTTTTTTTTAAGAAAAGCAGCATATAACCGAGTCTCGAACTGTACACTTAAACTATGATCTATACAGGTGGGCGGAACAAGGGCGATTATTTAAATTATTGACTGAAAAATTTCAGTGCTGCATAATTGCTACTGAAACAGACCATGTCTCTTTTCTTTCTTTTTCTGAAGCACAGCCATGATCATGGCTATTCAGCAAAAATATCAAATTTGTGTGCTTTTTTGTGTTTGATTTCGAATTACTGTATGTTTAAAAAAAAAAAAAAAGAAGTATTTAGAGGTTAATTTGTGATGGTGCAAGGAGTAAAGATTTGGCTCTGCTCCATGGGAGAGTTACAGGAGGGCACTTGTGGAATTCAGTGAAGCGAAGCTTGCCAAGGCCACTTAAAGTCCTCCCTAGGCTAAATAAGACCTTATGGCCTCTGATTATATCTTACAAAAATCACTGTGTTGTAATTGATCATTCCACATGGGCACCCTGCTTTGGTTTAGCTCTTCCTAATGATACGCTCCAACCTGAGGAGTGTTCTCTTTCTGCACTTTTCAATGAAATCATTTCTGTATTCTGTGATATTGTACCTGTCCAGTGGTGCAGGTTTGGACTCCACTATCAGTCTGATATGTGCTCACCAATACATGCAGTTGGCCATGGTTGGAGGGTCTTGTGGGATATTGTGGGAGGAATGAGGGTGCGATGGAGAGCTGGCTACCAGCTGCAGCATATTCTTGTTTAAAATCCGAAAAGACTGTCTCTGTTGCTTTCTTGCAACATAACGTTTCCTGACCTGTATGTATATTGGATCAATGGCACGTAACACAGTTATTAGTATTGTGGCTTTTGAATAGTTAATATTCTAATTCATATATAAATCCTCAAAGAGATAAAAACTAAATTAATGAGCCAAACCGAAGTTTAAAAAAAAATACTTTTGAAGCCTGTTTGGAAAGCTGGTCTGTGACATTGAAACATTATAGACTATTTTAAATGTAGATTTAATAAGCCTGTATTTCATCACACAATTTGGCCAAAAGCAATTGCCCTGCCCTGCTCATTTGACATTGATATGTTTTGCTGCCTTTAATTCTGATGATCATGGATGAAGAAGTGATCCTTGTCTAATGGTTTCTTTACCTGGGACTCGAAATATCTGCATGTATTTCTAATGGTTTTGCTTTTATTCACCTCAGCATGGAGGATGAAATCACTATCCTCTGTGTGTGTCTTTGTGCGTATGTGCATTAAAAGCCTGGCAAAGCTCAGGATAGCTCATGTCTACCATTACCATGGTAACATCTTAGCTCATTAGTATAAAGCCAGAAGCCAGAAGGGAAGAAAAAAGAAAAGTTTTTTGACACACTCATACTGCGCCGGCTAAGGCAGTTACATTCAAATGTGCTATCGTCGCTTATCTTTTGCATTATATTTTCTGCATTTGTACAGATTGATCAGACATTAGAGTAACTGTCAGCTAATGGTATGAGTGACTGCTGCGTTGAATAATTCATGACAAAATTTGCACATTCGATTGCTTTGACAAAACCTGTGCTGACATGAGATATTAGCTCATATTTAAATGAACGTTGATTTGTTTTATGTCCTTTCAAAATCCACCTGTTCAGATGGAGAACTTATAAAAGCAGTGTTTCATAAGTGTTAATGCTCCGTGTGCGAGTGCTTTTGAATATCTTAGGGGACATGTTCATCTATCCTGATGGGGCAGCACATGAAATCACACAAAAGCAATAAAAACCCCTGTCTGCCCCCCCTCCAGGAGAAATAGCTGTTTCTATTGATGTTTGGCTGTAGGGTTAAGCTTAAGGATTGACTGAGAGCGCCTATGTGCGTTTGTCTGTTTCTCTGTGAGCTTGTTTTTATTTTTTTTTATTATTTTTTTTTCCCCAGAATACCCAGGAGACGTTGACAGCAGTATTAACAGAATCTGATATGACAAAATGAATCACATAAATGAAGACCACGGCCTCCCGACTTTCCCTTCCTGTTTTTCTTCCTCTCATCTTTTTGTTTTCTATGGGGAGCCAGTTCAACGATTAAATCGTCACTACAGCGTCAGACCTTGACAGGCTGCACTAATCCACGATGCTGTCGCTCCTCTGCTGATCCATCCTGCTAGGGAGGACGTTCTCCAGGCTAAAAGCCAATGGGCCATGTCCCCCACTGCCCCACCCAGCAGCTGTGGGGGAAGCAACACAATTATAAACATGGGAGCAGACTTACCTGCTGGCAAAATAGCAAGGCTGACATCATCTTGTCTTGGAAGAGAATACAGTTGGCTGATTAAGTTTCCGATTCAAGGAAAAAAATGCCAGTTCCCCAAATGTTAAATTGTAGTACACACGCTCTCTTCCTGACT
This sequence comes from Remorina albescens, assembly GCA_034769265.1. Classification (NCBI taxonomy): domain Eukaryota; kingdom Metazoa; phylum Chordata; class Actinopteri; order Carangiformes; family Echeneidae; genus Remorina; species Remorina albescens. The sequence continues at coordinate 8,208,233 of CM068480.1, forward strand.
AGATAGTTTATATTTCTCAGTATCTCTCGATATATGACTTATTTATTCCAAAACATTTGCTTGTTATGTGCATTCACGAGTCAAACATCATTACTCCTACATCTGCTCAGTAGTACGTGCATACTAATACATACGCGTAGTTTCTCCGTGCATGCTTCCGCCTCGGCTCTTTCAGCATTGTATTTAACATTCTGTAGGCCCAAACACTGCAGATGAAAGACTCACGTGTCCATGTTCAGCCAACAAAGACTGCCCTGTTTTTTCAAGCTGTGAGGACTTAATGAGCATGGGACAGACATGCTGTCAAGAATCCACCATGGCTGATAATAATTAACGCGTTCAAATGCTGTTGGCCCACGATTTACATATTCAGCTTAGTTATAAGACAACAAACGAAAACAACAACATTAAATTGCTTTTTATGATTTCAGTGGCCAGCAACACCAGCTTGAGTAATTCCATAATACAAGAATGTCAATGCCCGTTGGTAATAAAACCTTTTTTAAAGTTAAACTAAAATTAAATTAATTGTGGCTAAGAAATCCTCAGTGTAATATATCAGTGATTATTGACCCCATTTGCAGTTCCAGATGTCCTGTCAGCAGTGTTACAGACATCCCTTTGATGATGGCTGTCTACAAAAGGCTTTTCGGGCAATGAGGGATAATTTTTTGTTGCAGTTCTGTAAATGGCCACTGTGATACATTGTCAGTAAAATTGAGCAGTGGCTTCATATCCAGCATAACTCATCCATGGTCTACTGGCAAAGTTGGCTCTCAAATGTACTATAAGTCAAACACAGCAATGGCAAACATCCATCCAGAGGCCTTGAAACATGTTAAAAATGGTTGTGGTCTCTTTTTTTTTAAAGCTGAAAAATCTGCACAATTATCCACAGCAAAAAAAAAAAGAAAAGAAAAAAGAGAGAGAGGGAGAGAGAAATCAGTTTGGCTTCAGAAGAGCTTATTCAAGGTCTGAGCGCAAACACAAGTACATTTTGGTTTTTTTTCTTTCTTTTTTTTTTGCTGCTGAGATTTGTTTGATTTCCATCACCCACATAATAAACAGGTGGATAGTCTCCTACCAACCAGAAAGTGTATAGTATTTTATAGCAGTATGAAAACAAAACAAAAAAATAAACCTGTCAAATGAAATTAAGATCAGGAATGAGATGAAGGACAACCCAACACAGACATTAATGTGGCAGCTCTCTCTCCCTGACCCTCCTCCCCCTCATCAAAAGCACACTAAGACTTTGGATACAGTGATGGCAGAGCGTTTGACTGTAACCACAACAAAGAGACTGCATTGGATTGGAAATCAGCAGTGCAGCCCCTGCCAGTTGCCTTCTGTTCTTTACTTGTCATGTCTGTGTGAGCTCAGCTGGTGAAGGCAAACAGCTGCTTCTCATTACTGATGTTAAGACGAAACGATTTTTGTGGTGGATGCAGAATAGAGACCATCCAGCTGATCAGTATGCTCGAGCCCAGACGACACACTGACAGCTGATTTTTGGTAACTCTGTCGTTGCCACATGCAGATGGTATCTCTGCTTTTTCAGGGACTGCCTACAGTGTCTGTTTCTCTGTCATTAAGACGAGATGACCAGCCTGAAGAGGATAACAAGAGGGACAGCTGCTAGTTGGTTTGTGATAATTACATGTGATTTTTTTGTTTATACGTTAGTCCCATCTCAGTTCGGACATATTGGATGGCAGAACCACTCATATTAGGAGACCAGGTGCAGCTTAGACTTTGATATGCAGGCCTCAACTGTGCCGGGGATCGTCATCTGTCCTCCACCAGAGGGAGCTCTGCTGATTTCATAAAGTCAGGTGGGAACTTCATGAGAAACGAGACATTTTAAGTGCAGCTGCTCTGTATTCAGCCTTTTTTTTTCTGTTCACATGCTTCTCACGCTAAGGCATCGAAATTTTCTGGATTTTCAGTGGATCTTTTGAAGCAAAGTCTTTTGACTTGGTGTGTATGCAAAGATGTTACCTTCTGTTGCAGAATTTAGAGGGATTGACACTGGATACAGACTTTCTTAGTGGACTAGTTGTTTATATTCTTCATTTTTCCATCTCTCTCTGTCAGAATGTATTTTGTAAGACCCAGACCTTCTTTTTAGGATCTGGCTTTACCTGAGCTGTACCTTGTACATTTTATCTGCTTAAGAGTGTCAAATAAGATAGATAGATCTGTTCGTTGGGAAACACAAGGCTGAAGATTAACTAAAAACAGAAGAAAAAAGCTCTTGAGCAAGCAAAAGAAGATGTAAGGGAAGAAAATGAAAGAAATGGGTGCAGATTTTGAGGCATAACCAAGGTGATGTTTCATCATCAAATAATCTGACATGATTCTTTATTTTTCCCAATTATCTGATATATAGCTACTGTACGCTACGTGTTTTCACATGAGACTTTACTTTGCGGCTGCATCGGGAGAACTGCGCATGCTTATTGATAGAACACTCCTGAATCAAATTTCAATGTAATTAAGTAAAGTGGCAAATGGAAAGAGACAGGAAGAGGGAGAGAGAAGTCCCATTGTTCCACCTCAACCTGTCTCAGGCTGAGAACAATTATCAAGCAACAGACTAGTTCAATCTATGTTCCCGGGAAACAACAAGCAAACCGGGGATAAATATTCAGCTGTCAATACAGAAAGATGTTAACTAACAGTCCCGAGACAGTAGGGGGATATTCTGGCTGCAAAAGCTCAGCTGAATTCTTCTTTTAAAAGCAAATTATACACTGTTACTTGTAAAATTCTGAAAATAAATAAACAAGATCAGCATTTGCAAAAGGGAAGTCAGTGAACGTGAATCAATGGTCTCAGAAACAACAGGACTGAGACAAATTTAACTAATTACATCATATTACCACCTGTTGATTTGAAAATGTTGTATTTAATCATTTGTTTTACCAACTATCTATAAATCATAACTCAAACTACTGAAACACAGAAGGTACAAACCCAGATATAAATCTTTTTAACATAAACACCACACAATAATGCAACATCTTTAACACACTGAGCTGGATGTGCCATTGGGCATGAACAGAAGCAAGTCCCATCACCTCCAGTTTTCTTTCATGAGGTTCATATATAATTATTAGCAAGGCTATTAACTGTTTTTGTCATTTAAAGAGCATTACATGACAATGATGACACATCTGTTATAACCAAAACATAAGTCTGCTGATTCACACATGATGTCGACACTGTGAATTGGAATTAAGCACATTGGTTTGTCATTTGTGCAGGCAACTCGAGGCGAAGCCATCCTATCTATATGCAAATCTCACTTCAGGGACAAGTTTTATAAAGCCACTCAGTGTATGTGGGTTTCGTTTTTGTGATAGAGCACTTGGCAGAAATGCTGGTGTAGAGTGAGGTCCGTAGCGAGTGTGACAGGTTTTACGGAGCATTGGTGAAGTCGTACAGGGAGGTGAAATGTGAACAGCTCACACTCATGCCTACCTCTATACATTGCAGGTACTAATCTGGTAAGACTCATGACGGCAGTGAGTGGCTGATGGTTGCTGAAGGCACGCCTCCCTCCATACTGTTGCTATGCACATAAGCAGAGGTCTTAAATATGCACTTTATAGAGACTGAGGATAAAGCTGGAGGTCTCATTCAATAGCATCTCCACCCGTTGATCCATCTGGGAGACAAGGAATGCTAAATAATAAACCAGCACTTTAAACGCAACTAGATAAAAAGCCTGTCATAATTAGACATGAGAACTTACCCTTATGTTTGGTAAACTATCCCTGTTGGTGGGATTTCTGCAAATCAGTTGTTTAGTTTGGCGGCATATCATAATCAGAAACCTTTCTGTTACACACACGCTGCTGTGTTTAACTGAAAAACTAAATTCTTTCTGCTACATTTACACTTGTCATCTGCACGACTACCAGCACTACTGAGACTTTTAGAAACACTGGACAGGCAGAAACTTATTGGATCTTGTCAGATTTGATTGCCAGAGGTGAATGCGACATAGTGTTGCAGTTTGAGGTTACTCATCTTGTTATATTCTGCATTTTAATGCCACAGCTGCCTCACAACTCGCCACAGCCAGAGTGAAAATCTCCTTCCTGTTTACCCTGGCATGGGCATGCCTAGCATATGTGAATTGCTATGTGTATAATGTTTTTATTTTTCATGTTATTGATGCTATGGAGTTAAAACTGGATTAGGAAACACTGTGGATGGATTAAGGATTAAGGAATAAGTGGATACTTTCTTTGTTATACATCTTAATCCAAATATTTGCAAAATGGATATTGTGATTAACTTTTGATTAACTTGTATTAACTTGATAACCGTTTTCTGAGATGGAACTTCATTATAAAAATTATGTTTCAATTTAGTTTGAACTGTTGACAGAGGAGGTCGTGTCGTCTCATCAGTATAAAGAAACTGAATTGAATTCCAGGCCTGTCACTTGTTTTAGATGAGTTCGGATGAATAAAAGTCACAGCTAATGCTCCACACTCCTGACCAATGCACAACCTTTGGCATAGTAAATAATGAAGTTAAAAGTTGCTTTCGAATCTGTCAGCATGCTCTTGGCTGTTAATGGTGCTTGTATTAATTCTGCTTCAGTTAGCATGTGTGGTTAGCCAAAGGGTTTCCTTCATTTCATGGGAAACACCGTATGTCTGCCGTGAGGCCCCACAGAAGAGAATCAGAGAATTAGTTTGTTGTTGTTTCAATAATATAGCAGAAAATGAATGTTTTCATAAATAAGGAGCAGGGATCATTATTTTACATCAACACAATTTTGCCAGAATGAAAATACTTGCTGTTATTATCTTTGTGGTTGTCATAGTCAGAAATTAAGGGAAAAAAATGTTTTACTTCCATGGACTTTTTTACAAAAGGCTGAATATATCTATAATTAATAAATCACACTTAATTATTATTTATTAAAAAATTTTTTATGAACGCTTGATGAATTTCACCAATCATGACTGTATTCTCTTTTTGTCTGTGCCAAGAAGTTCTTTTCACTTGAAGAGGCTTTCTAAAGTTTCCAAAACAGTTCAGTGGATATGAACATTTTACAGGAAATGATGACAGCGATTACATGGTTTGAAATGCCTTTGGGTTTTTTGGATGTTGACATCGTTGAAGCTTTGTTGATATTTTTGCGAGCGTGCTAGTCTCCCACTTGTCACTGCCGTTCCTATGGATCTCAGCAGAGCTCAGCTTATGAAAAGTCTTGCCATCTCTAATTAGGTGTTGTCATTGTGTTGCAAACCAAAGCTTGTACAATATTTTGAAATTTCAAAAGAGGGCATTGCAGAACAGCAGGCCTTTTACATTTCTCAGCTTAATCATACTTGTTTTCAAAGTCAGCATCAAACTTGATAAAATCCCTACAAGTATACTCAAATAGTCCTAAGTTGTATAATTAATCAGAAGTACATTATGTCTGATTTAATCTTTGATGGGGTCCAGAGTTGCTGCTGTGTCTTTTACTTGCTGATCTTTGATTATTTTTTTAATGTCTTGTTTCAGTTTTGAACACCACTCTCTATAAATTAAATGAGTATTTTATTAACTTTGTTCAAAGAGCTAATCAGAGTTGCATAGGCCTGCTGGATGCAACAAATTAAAAATAATTAGCTTGCCTTGAATGATTGATGATCAACACACAAAAACAAAAAAAACATTTAATCCAGTTTTCAGTTAATTTGCCTCGTAGGTTATTAACACTAGTAAAGAGACAATTGAGTTTCACAGGAAACCAAGACATCACACACATCACACATACACACACATGCTAAGAAGGAAAAAAATTTTGATCAAGGAATAGATTAAAGACACAGTTTTATCTACCTGTCAGTAATTTTCCATTAAATACAAAAGAACATAAAAAATGTCACATAGAAAGCCTTTTTTTTTTTTTTGCTGAATATTGGCTAAATTACACAATAGCTCAATTTCGTCCATTTTGGGACTCAAAAATCTTTTGTTTTCAAAGAAAACTTGTATTGTTATTCTTTTTTGTGCGTGTTTTAGCAAAGCGTCATTGGTCATTTTTGACAAATGTGTGGAACAAGCTGTAAACTTTGATTTCAATTCTCTGCTAGCTGTCATAAGTCTGAGCAGACAGTTAAACTTTCTAATTGATGTACTGAGCTTCCTTAATCACTGCTTGTGTGAGAGTTCAGAGACCTGGGAAAGACTACGACAGAAAGAGAGAGAGAGAGAAAAGAGAGAGGAAGATTAGAGTGTCTTGACAAGCAAAGCCTTTCAAGTTTGTAGTTTTGAAGTGCTAATGACATGCAAATGTGTGCAAATGAGTGTGCAGCCACCCCCCTAAAACACTCGCCGAACACTTGAAGCTTAGTTAAATTCTGCGCTTGCTGGTGTTTGTCTATAAATTGTGAAAGTTTGGGGAAGTTGCAGTGTTTTTAACTTTATTAGCAGCAGTCTGGCTCACTGGAAACCAAACAGGAGCATCTCTCTTTCCACATTAAAATTAATTTAGTCCTCGAATTAGTCAAATTTTGTTGTGATCAATATGTACGTCACTGTGAATAATCAAATGTATACATTTATGAATCAACTTAATAGTAACTCGGTACAACAAATAAAGTAGCACCTAGTTCAACCAATCGTGATAATCTGAGCTTGGACATGATGAGGCTGAATTTAATTATACCAAACACCAAGTGTATAATGCAGCTAAACTTTCAAGTGAGTGTAGTTTTACTACACTCACTTGAAGACAAATAAATGGAAGAATGAACAGATCAATGATCCAATTACCTCAGCTGACACCCAAATCTATAGGCATGGTGGAGAAAGATGGCAAACTAATCAACTTCGCAGCAGTTAACAACTTTGATAAAAGTTTGCTTGTAAAACAAAACAATTAGCAACTGTGTGCAATGAGAAATATAATGAATGATGGTTCCAACTGGAAGAGGCAGAGTAGTGGCAAAGATGGTGAGCATATAACGTCATGACAGATTGAGGGTAGCAGCTGTTCTGTTAAATAGCAGGGCCACACGAGAAAACTTTCAAAATCCTTCAACACTTTTAAAGTGAAAAGTGAATCACATCAGAAAATTCACAGCTTTTATTTTTCTTTTCTTTCTCTCTTTTTTTTTTTTTTGACTTGCTCCTTTGCACGCTAAACGATGAAGAAGAAGAAGAAGAAACGACAGCACACACCACAATGACATAATCCCCCTGACTCATGATATGTCGCTGACGTCAACACCTCTAATCTCACGATGTACTGTTTGATCACACAAGCATGCATATTGATGCAACATGAATTAATATGCAGCGATAAAATAAAAGCCTATGAAATGGAATTTGCAGTGGCAGGTGAGAAACATTGATCCCCTGTTAAAGCCTTTACGCATTTGCTGACACGTAGTGGTTGGAAATTTGTGCGTCTCATAACGTATCACGGGTCAGGTAGAAGTGACAAAATCTGTCCTCACCGTCACTAGCAAACAAACCTTTAATCAGGAATTTACACTTAGTGGTTGAGTTGAACATATCTGGTGGAATCTAGCTTTCTTAAGTAGTTAACAATTAGATGACAGTGTTAAAAGACATCTGCCCCAGCAGTGTGCACTTGGCAGCAACAATGACTTGCGAGGAGATGCTTTGCAAATTTTCTGTAACAAGCTGCTCTGTTAAATAAACTCAAATGTGTTTCTTCACATCAACACTTCCACATATTGGCAAAACTTGAGCACTGTCTTCGGGAAATGTTCGTATTTTTCTTATTAATTTCATCAGCATTGTTCTGTTTATTTATTCTGTACAAGGCAAAGGACAATTTGTATACACTATATTGCCAAAAGTATTTGCTCACCTGCCTTGACTTGCATTTGAATTTAAGTGACATCCCATTCTTAATCCAAAAGGTTTAATATGACATTGTTCCACCCTTTGCAGCTATAACAGCTTCAACTCTTCTGGGAAGGCTTTCCACAAGGTTTAGGAGTGTGTTTATGGGAATGTTTGACCGTTCTTCTAGAGGCGCATTTATGAGGGCACACACTGATGTTGGACGAGAAGGCCTGACTCTCAGTCTCCACTCTAATTCATCCCAAAGGTGTTTTCTCGGGTTGAGGTCAGGACTTTGTGCAGGCCAGTCAAGTTCATCCACACCAAACTCTCTCATGCAGTTTTATGTCTTTATGGACCTTGCTTTGTGCACTGGTCACAGTCATGTTGGAACAGGAAGGGGCCATCCCCAGACTGTTCCCACAACGTTGGGAGCATGAAAATGTCCAAAATCTCATGGACAATTCCATTCTCCCAACTTTTTATTTATTTATATTTATTACTGAAAAGTCAATAATGAATATATCTCTTTCAAAATATCATTTTTTTAGTGATTCGGCAAAAGTGCCACTTCATTATTTCTGGAAAAATTTTCTCATGCCAGTTTGGACTTAATCTTTGTTCAAGAAAGGACATAGGAGGCTTAGGAGATGTTCAGAAATGCTGCCTGACCATCATAAAGGTCCAGATTTAATACACATCTCTCCTTTGACCAGGTCATTGGCATGAAGAGTTTTCTAAAAATTCCATTTAAAAAAACTGGCTGCTGAACTGCATACACCCTCAACCACTAATTACCAGAAAAAAAAAAACAAATTCAAGTAAACACCAACCGAGGGACAGCAGTATATCAAGAAAATGACTTTGTCGTTCTGTTGGCAGTCATTTGCTTTTTTTTTTTTTTTTTTTTTTTGTGGTGTTGAATTGACAGCTCCCCAGAAACTCACCAGAGGAACAAATTCCCTCACTGTGCAAAAATCCTTTATCAGCGCTCTAACATCTCTGTTTTATATTTGGTTCATTATTTTACAAAGTATTAAGCCGCAGTTTCAAAAAAGCCCACTTACTTTCCCAGTTTCTATCATCTCTTGGAATCAGGCGAGCACGGGCATCACTAATGACTGTAACAAATCACATGCTATTTTGACCAGGCCTCTGCATTAGTATTTCTTTTATTTGTCTCAAGTGTAGACTTTGATGCTGTTGGTCTCCATATCCTTAGATATTTTGGCAACACCACTTGTGTTCTCAGCTGATTTTGCTGGTAAATCATATTCATATTCCATCTCTACATGAAAATTTGGATTTTTTCCTCCAACTCCTAACTTTGTACAAGGTTACATTTACTTTATTAGTGGCCCTCTGGTGGGCCGTAAAAATACAGTGATATGGCTGACAGATTATAATTTAGGTTAAGAAATGTATATTTTGGAATGTTTTGAATTTATATTATCTTTTAAAACATGAAAATGATTCTCTCTGATTACTCCTCTCTTCTTTTGTGGTTGGATGTGGTCCACCAGCATTTTGTGGGTTTCAAGCAGGCTGTGATTTAAAAAAAGGTTGGAAATTGCTGTTTTTCACTGGAACGAAGATGGCAACTAACATCGAATAAAAAGGAGGTACAACAGTTCTCCTAACACCACAACAAAAGATTGAAAGTTTGCCATCTGTACTTAGGCGTCACCTAAAAAAAGGCTAAAACAATGTGTGGATTACTTATTCCACCTTTTTTTTTTGTAAATTAAGGGCCAACATCTGAAATACAAAGGCACTCGTACGCACACAAAGACACCAACAAAAATCAGCCATCCACAAATCTGCAGCCAGAATATCTACACAAACCAGAAAACACAAACATAATCCGGTCTCTCTTTGCTGATTCTTTGCAAATGTACATATCGATTATGGCCATTGTTTCTGCCTTCATTCAAAAAGCAAAGCCAGCTATGGAACAAAAACCTTTGACAATAAAAAAACCCCTCTCTGAGTACAAGCTTCCCACTGTTGTTAAGGAGCCTGACAGTGTCTCAGTATTTAAGTTCAGAGTCCACCTATTTGGCACAGCATACAACCCACCTTAACTCCCACCTTGTCAGCCGCTCTCTTTTATCTACTGCCATGCAGTGTATCTTTCACTTCACTCTACAGATGGTTCCAGTATTGCACAGTGCACACATACAGTTTCCATGGTTATATGCACATGCACAACGTATTTGAGCTTGTTATACATTTGTTTTATCTCCCTCTTTAAAGCATGCTATGTCTTTTTTTTTCTTTTTTTTAAAGATAAATATAAGGTTACTTTAAAGAGTTTTTGGAATGAAGGATAAAGATAATGAAGGATCTGTTTTCTGACATCTGTTCATTAATATCTATTTTGGCATCCAATCAATGTGCAAATGAAAGTTTAATTGACAGCTATGTCTTAAAATGCAGTGATGAGACGGTGAAACAAATTAATAGTGACTGCAGGTTAGATACGGAAAAACAGACTTTTTTTTTTAATATGTCAATCTTTTAAATCTAAATACAACAAAGGGCAGTTCAATTTAATAACAGCGTATGATTGGTAATTTGAGTTATGTAGAAATGAAGTAAACATGAAATAAATTTTGAGCATGTGTTAAAGGACACAGTGTGAACGAAAGATATAACTATTACTTGTCTACATGGGTGGAGAGCTGGTGACAATATGTGTCGGGCATGTGGAGTCTGTTAATGGTGGTTTTTCCATCGTGCAGCTGAATGCAGGCTGAGTGAAACTTCAGGCGTACTCTTATGGTCCTCCAATGATGACTAAAATAATGTTTTCTGGTGGATTAAATGCAGAAATACTAAGATAAATGATCAAAAACTCATCCTTGGGGAAGTGATTTAGCTAAGGAAATGACCAACAACATAAATCACGTTCAAGACATTAAACTTGAAGCAGTTATCCCTCTTAGGAATGCGTCTGTCTAAAAGGAGATGATGCAGGAAAGCAGAGGGATACAAAAATAAAATGGAAAATCACTTAATGCTGTTTATCACAAGATTAGGTAAAGTGACATTACAATCTGTTTTAGGCCCTGTGGTACTTTTTAGTGGACAGAAAGCTACCAGAAGAGCTCCTGAAAGCATTGACAAAGTGCTGTTCCTTTTAAAAGTTCTTCTCATAAAGCAGTGATGAGCACAACGTGATGAGCACAACGTAATACTGTGTGATATGGCGACATTATCATTGGCTGGTGTTCTGACATTCATAGGTTTTTGCATGTAATAAATCAAGGAGTATATCATTGAGGATAGAAACTGCCAAAAGTTAATATAAAGGATAATTAAAATCAATAAATTAGTAAGTATGTCATTATATATTCCAGAAATAATATTTAAAATGAATAGGGCAATAAATAAGTGATAAAATGTACCTTAAACTGATATTTTTGCTTCTTTATTTAATCATTTATATATTCCTTTGTTTTATTTCCCCTATTCATTTATAAACCAAAATCTTTTCTCAACTTTAAATAATGCTGTTTTAAGTCTGACATTTCCTCATTAAAAGAAATGTAAATCCAGATGTCTAACATTCAAGTATTTAAAACAAATATTTATCTCAGAATTCTTGAACCTGATAGCAAAAAATGGCCAAAATGATGTGCAAGGTCAAGGAAGGTCCTCTCTGCGGTGTCACCTCTGATTTCATCAGGTAGTAGTCGACATTGGAATGTTGTTTGTCTCAGTGTGCAGGTCCAAAACTCACAGGCTTTTTTGTGTGTATGTGGTCTTCCTGGTGCAGGATGGTGTATTTTTGTGTATGGTTTACAGTTCCCCCTGGGCAGACAACCTGGTGCTCCTGGTGTTCGCTGTTAGAGTTGGCTGGTTATGGTCTGGTCCATTGTTTCCGTAGGCCACTGACATTCCCTGCAGACTTCTGCTTGAATGGGTGTATGATTTGCTTACAATGTCTTACATAAGCAATGTTTCTGTCTTTCTGCCTCTCTCACTCTTTCATGCGAAGGTGTTACCAGGTGAAACTTTTGAGATCCGTTGCTCATTCTGACGAGGACTGAAGGGAAGGTTCCACCTTAATCTGACTTTGGCCCCAGTCTGAATATTTCCCAAGCTTTTCCATAAATTAAGTACATTTCTGACTGTCATGTAAAGGTATAGTTAAAAGATTGTTTTTTTAAAAAGTGGACACTTTATTTGGAGACTTAATGATAGAAATGTTTGTACAAACATTTCTATCATTAAATCAGATATGCTTCACTATGATAAGCGGGTTGTGTAAAGTGGGTTAATCAGAATTGATTAGCCGAGTTAAGTTCTGGGCCTGAAAAACGATGAGTTGAAAGATGCTAAATGCTCCATCGAGGTGAACTGCAGTTGTTTGATAATTATGTGCAGCTTCATCACCACCAGCAAGCCCCTTTACATGAACACATAGTCCTTTGCGCCTTGTTTAGATTAACATGTTGAGTAGTGCATCTTCAAGGAAAATAATCATAGCACATATACTTTACTATTACTGCTATAGCAATGATATAATAATTTCTACAGATTTACACATTGTATTGATTTACCATCATGTGCCCACCTGGGCTGCTGCATACAGTATATTTTCCAGCATAACCAAGGCCCCACTGCAAACACAGAGAGTAAATGGTTACACAGCAATAAAATTGATGCAAATTTATGCCATAAGTTGCCTCAGAGGTATGAATATCATGTGGCGGATCAAGTATCAATACACCCATCGGTTTATTTAATCAGCCGGAAAAACATGGTTAATTTTTGCAAAGTTCAGGCTGCTAACATTACCGTAGATGTACAAACATAAGCAGAGTTTCATTGTAAATTAAAGCAGCATCTCTGCACATTACTGCTGCTTACAGCTCATTTAAAGGCAGTATTTGTGCAATTGGCTTGAAATGTCTCCTTGACAGAAACTAAACCAAACGTTATTGGCAATACAGATTGGGTGTGATTAATCATTCATTCATTCATCGTCAACCACTTATCCGTTTCCAGGTTGTGGGTGTGATTAATCTTTGTGTTTAAAAAAAATATTGTACTGTATCCCTAAAGAGGAATTCATAGGTTCAACATTTTTTAGAAGTCAGACTGACTATTGTTGTACCATCGATTATTTTCCTCCCTTATGGCTCATATAAACTCTCAATATCATAATGTACTGCAAAAATGCACTAGTACAAGTGTTTCAGTGTTATAAATATAATGTTATTGATATTGATTAACTTTCTTAGAGTTTGTGAAGTTTCATTAAAGCAAAGTGTTCTCAATGCAACAATTGTCTGACTTGAAGTGACCTTGTAAACGCTTTGCCATCAAGATAGGTGCTGATGATAGCAATCAGGAGAAGTGGCAAGTCTATGGATCGGTTTCTGGACCTCATCCGTAGAGAAAGGAGATGTATAATTTGAACTGACCAGCAATAGGAAGTAGCGGGGGAACTGAGGACGGGATTACTAGGTAGTTTAGCGAAAAGTGCTCTCAACATTGTCTAACTTCTTGTCAAGACAGCTGACAAACCTCAGAGGGAGGAGGGTTGGAAGGCATGATACGACCGGAGTGAAGAGAGATACAGAGAGAATTATTTGCTGGGGTTAGAAGGACAGGATTGGAATTAGACGAAGATGGTTGAGGTAGCAGCTGAAATAAATGTCGATAAGAGGGGGTGTAGCAACTGAAAGTAGGAGAGGTCATCAGACAAGGCGGATTTTAGCTGCTTTCTCTCAGCAACCTGAACTTGTGTTCACTCAGTTTGCAAGGTTTCAGGCGGCAAAGAGGAAGTCGGATTGACAGGAAAGTCCAGAAGGAAGGTAACAGAGAAGGTCAAAGGAGAGGAAGGGGCAGATAGAAACATGGATTTACTGTAGTCAGATCACAGAGACTGGGTTTGAAGTGGAAGAGGTGAGATTATGGTGAATCAGAAGGATGGTATGATGGCGATGGCTATTTTGCCAGGTGATGATCGCGTGAAGCCTGATGTGTATTGGACCTAATCATCTCTGGAGTTAATTGAAGCAAAAAATGGACTCTATATCGAATGTTACTATGCAGTGAATGCATCTGACAGAATAGTTTAGTGGAAAAATAAAATTTGCTTCACCATCTTAATAGAAATCTATATCAGCCATCCATTTAACATCGCAGAACGTCTTAGAGAAACGAGCGTTATCATGGGCGCTGCATAAAAGAGAAGGGGGTAGGCAGTCAATTCAGGGACTTGTATGATGCTTCTATGCTCAAGCAAAGCTCATTTAATGTTTGAGTTTCAAAAGCTTTTCTCATCCAACATTATCTGCAGTCATACTATCCTCTCAAACTGAGGGTACTTGTACAAAAGAAATATGGTTGAATAAGAAGATTACAGCAAGTGTTCGGGCCGGAGCAATAAATACATTCCCCTATTTCCTTTTCTCTGTTTCTCTGTATCAGTTGATTCGTAAATGGAATCTGGTCACTGCAAAATCTGGCTAATGATTTAAGAGTTAACTAAAACCCAAAACGAATATATCAGTTTGATTGCCTTAATTGGTTGCATTCAAATAGATAAAAAAAATTCTCACGAGTCAAATCTGCCTTTATTACTCTTCTTTGACAGACTTGTTGTGCGGACCCATGCGCTGTTTATTTGCTGTAACATATGTGTTTTATTCATCCCAAGCATATGCTTCTTTCAGCTGTTGTCATCTCACTGCGAGCTACTTCAAATATAAGAGACCCGATTGAAAGCTTTCAAGCAGCCAATGACAGCATCACTTCTTACTCAGCAGTCACTCAACATGCTGAGATGCTTATTAGACAGGACCTTTTCTGTTAAGTGCTCCACTTCAAGTATGCTGTTGGTTTTGTTGGATAAATTTTTTGAATAGCTCTAGCCTTATAATTGGAGATCACCTTACACATATTAAAGCTCTTGCGAATTTAAATTCTGCTTAGTTAAGGTTAAAAAGCCGCTTATAAACCTAGTAAATGCCTAAGAATGCCTTTTCCTCTCCCACACTTTTGGCTTCTATGTTCTGTAAAAAAACTAAGACTGATCATACTCACTATACCCCATTTAGAAGAATTACCATCCATTTGCTGTTTCTCCAGAAATACCTGCTATATTCAGCCCTTACTCTACATTACTCAAAGAGCTGATGCATTTCCATCACCCCATAAAATCGCTCTCTGGTCTTTCAAAAAGATCTCAGTAGGAGCAGCGCTAAGGCTTTTGCTAATGAGGCTCCTAAAATATACTGTTGCAGTATAATTACCCAAGAGAAATCTTTCACTCAATTGTTTTGGAATTCTGCAAACCATCTCAATACATTTATATGGTTTAGAGAGGCATTTCACCATTTGAACACATGAATTTAGTAATGTCTTCTTTGGCTCCAAAGGGAGCTCCAAAAGTTAATAAAACATAATGCTAATGATGTTATCATGGTTATGGCTTGAGTAGGAGACGTCAAATATTTAACAAGAAGCCTGTGTTCCAAAATGAGAATGGGCAACAGGGAGGCAGGAAGAGTCTGATGGAAGATGCTGTCAGGTTGCTTCACAAAAAATACCAGATCCAGCATTTTTTCAGCTCGACTCAGGGCTAAAAGTCAGGACATTTTGGTCAGTACTGCTTCGATTTTAATTATTCCTTACTATGTTGGTTTTTGTCTGACATAGCTCTCTGCTACTGCCGTAATAATAAACAGGAAATATGTTGTCACTTTTATACAGGAGAGTCTGAGGGTCAGACAGACGATTGTTCAAACAGGAGTCCATCATCACTGAGTATGACTGCAAACATGAAATGTGAAATTTGACTTCCACCCCAGCGATCAATAATCATCACACCACCATTACACAGGTGGCATGTTTGATGATAACTGAGACATGACGGAAATAAGATTTGGTAAACACAAAGGCACCTTTCAAATTAAAATGTTGTTGCCCAGTAATCCTGCTGGGCCTGTTTACTGCACACAAGTGTAGATTTACTCCAAAGGGAACAGATTATCAAATGGGAAAATCACATATCCTTTGGCACACAGTGTAATTCTACGAAGTTACATGCATACAAATGTGAAAGGTTAGGAGTAACAAAAAAGGCAATTAGCTTTCTTCAGCCATTTCACAAAAATTCCCCAGAGACATGGTAAACAAACAAAAAGGCCAACTATTTTCCCCAACCAAGCTCTCAGCACATGCATATTTAAGGCTCAAGTGGAAAGCAACCATATAGTGGCAGAAGCCCATAAAAGGCATCCAAACTGTACACTTTACATTTGTTGCTCTCTGTGGTGAAATGCTTTCTTATTGTCATCCTCACAAAGAATCCATAAAAGGTCTCTCTTTGTGTTTATGGAGGATGTATAAGAAAAGATGAAGAAATCCTATTAGTTAGTCTTCCTGCCTCTGTGGCTCTTGTCTGCTGCTATCAGTCTTTAATGTGATTCACTGGTGAGCTCTGGTGGGTTTATAGTTACTTTATCGCCGTCCATTAGCACCAGTGTCCTGCGTTACAGCCATGTCAGTGACGGATCGATATGATGCAGGGGAGTTTGAATTGGCCGCAGAGAGCTCCTTGATTCTCGCTATAAAATTTGTGTGACGTGGAGGGGTTGACATGGCATTGTTGGCTGTGGCCACTAAACCACTGAATAATATTTCAAACCGGAGGATGAGCAACCAAACAGTGAACTGCTGTTACGTTGTGCACCCAATAGCTCGGGATTGTAAACAGAAAATATAATTTGGGATATCTTTTCCCGCTGAATGTTTTGTCATTTATACGGGATTTTTGATAGCTGATACTGGAGATAAGACATTGTGATTTCAGATTGCTGCTTGTTGTAAACAAGATTGTGTGCCTCTAGACTTGTACCTTTATCTTGTTATTTTTCAGTCCCCCTTGGTAATATCTTAACATATCAGTAAATATTTTGCCTATTTCTGTAATTTTTCCAAATATTGACATTAATAACAGAATTGTTGTGACAATGCCAGCACGCCACATTAATTTCCAGGATTGCCATTGCAGGAAAAACTGCAAGCGAAGTCAGATTTCCATGTGTGAGTGGATGTATCCTGCCAAGACCATGAGAGAGAAGTCATATTGAAAAGAACTGCAAGGTAACTGCAGCCTTTTGAAAACACTTCCAGTCATGCTAATTATCTTCCTCCTTTGTTACGTTATTCAGCAGGGTTCTCCTCTATGTGCTTCAAAGTCTGGGGTTGAGGTTAGACTCAGCTAAAACTGACCCAGGTCAAATTTATTGAAAATTTAGTGCCAGTTTGCTTAAGCGAGACATTATCCCACCCTTACTTCTCTCTCTTGTTAGACTTGGTGGCACATTAAGGGTTGTCGTTTCATTGAATTTGGGACAGGAAGGGAGATGCTTATCTTAATCTGCTCTGAGGAAGTACTAAAGTAGAGCAGAGTTTCTGACTACATTGAAAATTGACCCAAAAATCTATAGCACCAAAGTCACATTTGTGACAGGATCTCTTTGTAGTACAACTGAGCAGAATTACTCGGCGACGCATCACTGAAACAGTTATGCTCTGCTTCGTTCCCATGACGGGTAATGGTGTGAGATGGATCATCAGGACTGAGTAACCAAAGTTGTGACAGAAAGTGATCTTTAAAAAAAAAAAAAAAAAAGAAAAGAAATTTTCAACATGTGTAGGAGAAAATAGTCATCACCTCCTTACCAGAGTTCATCCACTAATGTTATGTAATCTGGAAGGAGCCTACCTCTGAGAACCCACTTATCCTTGTCCTGTTGTCTGTTTCTCTGAGCCTCTTCCTTGGAAAGGGACTGACAAGACTCTCTGCTTTTAATGTACCTTTCAGTGTAGGCTGTAGCAGAAACAGTTGGGGGGGGGGGGGGTGCTTCTGTATCAGTCACATGAAAGCTTTGTTGAGTTTCAGTGAGGTGTCTAATTGTTGTGTTGCCCTATAGTGAATGTCTTCTGGAAGTAATACCACAGACTGGGCTAATTATGGCATCACTGTCATTGTAACATCACAATAGCTCAAATGCAATAATCGAATGAAGTTTGATTGTGTTCTTTTTGTTTCATTAATGTTGTGTCTGTGTTGACAATAGGCACAATGTACTGCGGTATTAGTACTGTGTAATTTGCCTTTTGCTGTCTAACTAAAGGCCACAAGCTTCCTCCACTCGGTTGTCTGGATGTTGTGAAAGCTCTCATTTTTCATAATGTCCCTTCTTGATGTCCCTCTTTCTATAGAGTTGATAGATTTTCAATATGACACAAAAGAACTTCTAATTATATTCACCCCCTTCAGTTAACAGCTTGTTGGCCCTCTTTGAGACCACCAAAACATGTTTTTTGGACTATTTAGTGTGAAGCAGATGGTCTCCTCTTCACTTTCCAAGCTAGTGTATACTGTATGGGTGAGGCAAGATGCACACTGAGCGGAGGCTGATTTGTACTTATGATTATATTTCAAAGGTGTGTGAAAATCAGAAAAGGCAGGTTTTTGTTGT
Organism: Remorina albescens; assembly: GCA_034769265.1. NCBI lineage: Eukaryota > Metazoa > Chordata > Actinopteri > Carangiformes > Echeneidae > Remorina > Remorina albescens. The sequence goes on from CM068480.1 coordinate 8,226,580, forward strand.
TTTTTTTTTCCCTAAAAGTTAGAAATCAGTGGTCTCTTTACTTCCCCTCCTCTCACTTTAATAGTTTGGTAACATCACCAGTTTTAGAATAAGGACTTTTCACAACCTCTTTTGTTTGATAAGTCACATTTTGACATGGCTATGAGTCAATTTAAGTCTTTCTAGTTCTTCAGTACAATTCAAATTGGTGGTTTTAGTAGATTATATAAAATAAATATTTAAGGTTCCACATGTTTTAAACTCAGCATAGCAATAAACTAAATATCTTCAATGTACATTGCAAATTAAGAATTTCACTTTCATCTTTTTACAAACAATATGAGGAGAGACTCATTAACAGTCTCACTAGTCATTGCTGTGCTCCTGGAGTGTTCCCACTGAACAAGTCATGTTTATCTGAGGGAAAACTTAGGTTGCATACAAACAGACCAAGGCGTGGCTCTGTGGGCTTCTTATACACAGCACTTATGTCGGAATAGAGAAGCAAAGAGTACAGCAACAACATTAATCAACGCTTTACTAATCTGTTAACAGTCTGTTTTGTTACTTGCGTTAAAGATGCAAGACATTTTTTTATCATCAAATCTCTGTTCACTAAGCAAACCTTGAATGGATCATTGAAGGCCTTTCATCATTCTATTTTGAAAAATATGTAGGATGTCCTGTCTTGGTACTTGATAGATGGTGTTTTTGCAACAATGATGATGATTTTGCTTATGAAATTACCCTCCTCTAAAGCCATCTGCAGTGCTGTAGCTAAATGCAACCAACACCAGAATGAACAAGCTCAGTATTAAGAACAAAAGAATTTGAATAAGTCATGACCACACCATGGAGGAATAAAATATTACACTGACGTGATAATTGCAGTTTAAGTGTCACTTTAAGCTCCAGGCTGTGATCAGTTTATTTTCTGAATGACTTTTAAATAGAAAACCACCAAGTTTGTCTAAATGGTGAATTGATGTTTACAAAAGCTCAAATTAATCCTTAACATGAATGCTCATATTGAAAAAAATACTTATTCTAGAAACAAATAATTGGAAAGCAGATTTTTCTCAAATTTTTACAAATTGCAGTTTGAATAAATTTCTTAGTTTTTCATTGACACAGAAAAAACCCAAACAGCCCAAATCATCACCATCAACATCACCTGATTTTGCCACCAAGAAACAAGAATGGTCACCATGACAAAATTTTATTCCTTATCTTATAATATATTATAAGTAATAATTATAATAACTAATATATTGTAATTCCACTTTGTCATGTTCAAGCCATCCTTTGAAAATAAAAAGCATGCACGCTACAAAGATGTCACATTAATTGGTTGAAGTTCCCTCTTCCTAGGATTCATATTTTCTTTGGGTTGTCCACATAAACCATAGGAAAAGATAGAACCTGAAACAGAAGAGGGACTGTAATTCTTAATCTAGGTTAAACTAAGTTAGGTTTGAGTTAAGTTGACCAGTGACAGAACAGTGCTCATCAAACTGGTTAGCATTAGAAGAAACATCACAGACTCAGCCACACACTGAGCTTCACTCAGACCCAGATTCAGATGAGGAGTTTCTTTTGCTCCCTGCCTGCCTGCAAGTTGACAGGATTGGTTACTTCAGTGTGTGACATGAAACCATGGATGTCTGAATCTGTTATTTTTAGATCGGTGTTGTTTCACTGCAGCCTCCAAGGTTGAAATACGGCATGTTGTCTCTCTTCTGTCCTGTTTTTGATACATCTGGTATTGCATAAAATGAAATGGCTGTGTTAATAAGAATAATAGCTTGATTTTCATTGGAGAGGGCCTTTGCATATTTAAAACACGGAAAATAATCGACAACAACAGTCCTTTCATACATGTATAGTCACTGCCCACAAAAATAATTATATATTTTACATAGAAGGTTGCGAGTTTAATGATTTATTCAAGTTTACTCTTGTAACTAAACCAAAGTCAGAAAAATATTATTGGGATGGAATAGAATATCAAAAATAAATGAGTTTTTAGGAGGCAACCATAGTCAGATGAAATTACTTTTCATTATTATCTGTAATAGACGACAACACAGCACAGAATTACAGTAAAGACTTTAATAATCTTTAGTTCATAGAGTAAAAATACTTTAGAATAATTCAGCACAACTAAATCAGCGGATATGCATTTACTGTTGAAACGTAGCAACGGCAAAAATAGGGATGTAGCCATTAAACTGCATCAAAAATGACTGTTGCATGACCAAAAGCAGTGAACAAAGAACATTTTTTTTTTATAATCATCATGAATTTAGCCTATGAACTAAGCTTAATTTACATTTACACTAATATATGATATTAAGTATGAATAAGATTTACTGGGATTGGAACAAAAATCAACTTAGTCACACTCGTCTTTTGCCTCAGCTGTTCCCCCTTTAGCTTCCTGACATAGTGTGACAAGGCAGAAGCTCAGGGGAAAACAGCACGATTAATCCGACTCTATAGGTGTAGCAGGAATCATGCATTAGAAATGAATTTCCGTGGAGTTTCATGCTGGGTGTGGATGAGATAAAAAACATATCTGGGCAGCAGCATCTTGTACACTTTTATGAGGCCAATGAAAGTTGACCTGTGAGGTTTTAAATGTTTAGCTGGCGGGAATGGTTACTCAAACCTTTTTTACGAAACAAAGCTACGGATATATTTAGTCAGAAAAATATCAAGTTACGGACACCATATTATCACCAACAAGTGTGGCGTAACAGCATTTCAGGAGCCAGTAGTTGTAACCTTTACCCTGATATTCAGGAATGAACTAAAATAGTCAATGAAATGAACACAAAAAATTCAGACAAATACACTTGTAAACAAATTATTAATCCCCGAGTTCCTCCTACCTGGGTTTTGGAATATAAGAATCCAAAAAGAGACGCATTTTACAATCATCTTTGTTTTGGTTATGATTTCAGGAGATGAGACCATCATTTTAGTTTGCAGCAAGAAATTGTAATAAAAAAAAGCTGACATCTTCAAATATTGAGAAACAATTTAAAAAGGATCAGACTAAACCTTATTCACAGATTGATAATGTTGTTGGGCATTGGATTTAAAATAGCATGTTTACACATGTTGGTAGAAAAATACAGACCTGTGAAATAAGTGCATGAGGATTTAGTGGTAATTGATGTAAGAGCAAATAATAATGCACAAATGAAGCGTCTGAGTTGTTCAAGACATCATTTTGCTATAAAAGGCGGCCAACAACAGCCGAAACGCATCTTGTGTGAAAAAATGTAGTGAGTCATCTTCTGGGAGTCTTGTGCAGTGGTCTAAGCAGACAAGGGATGCAAACACTGTGAGAGACAGTTATTTTATCATTTCCTTTCTCATTTCCATTTCATTTTAACATAAATATGCTGTGCAGGACTGGGACAGAGATAAGAGTTTGTGTTTGTGTGCACATGCACAGAGTACGGACATGCAGAATGAATCCTTGTATGCAGGGCTTACGGGGAATGTTGCCAAAATATGCAGATACACTGCCAACAATGCTAAGAGGTGCCTTAAAATTCAGTCTCCTACTGGCACCCCCCACCCCCCAAAGATGAGAGCAGCCTGGCATTTTGCGCTGAGATGTAAGGATTCTCACTCATTTGTATCGCTCTGGAAAGGTATCAGCACAGAAACAAATGATTCCTTGCATCCAAAGGTGTTTTTTTTTCCATCTGAATTTGCATCAAGCCTCATGCTGTCGCTTCAACCTTCTGAAAGCAGTTTGGGCACAAATTAATGACACCAGCGAGGGCCCTTCAGACGCCACAGAGATCCAGTGACTCGTCTTTAAACATTCATGTGTTCCTGAAACAATTTTCTCTGTCTAATCTGAGGACGTTAGCACGGACGTAAATTATTCATCAGCAGGTTGTCTGCAAGGGTAGTTGTGAAAAAGGAAGAGATCAGTCACGAAAGCCACGGGCACATTAGCGCGTGGTAATAAACATGCAGAAAGGAACTTGTGTGCATACAGTTAAAGCCGAGCAGAACCAGATCAATGTCAAAGACAGAACTCAGAGCTGCAACATAAATCAAATGGTGACATTATCTCGCCAGAAACAGATTATTCCTGATGTGTCAGTTCCATACGATTGCCTTGAACATGAGACAAAGTCAATCCTCAGCTCAATATTTTGTTATTTTATGCTGTTTGTGCCATTATTGTAATTATCCTGGATATGTCAATATGATTTATTGATCACATTTTTTTTCATATCAAGGCTTAAATGACAAAATTAAAAAAATTTGACAAAAGAAATTGTTATGCAGTTTTTATTTTGCTTCACTTCTTTTCCTACCCTGCGTCTGCCATTTAGCCCCAAGTCAGATAGTAAGTAATTTCCTAAAACATCTGTGCACTGTAGTTTTTTAGCAAATGCACTCTGGCAGGAGTAAATAATGCATTTGTGGGGGGCTTTTTGAGCAGTGGATTAATACACTGCGTGTAATGCCCCAGTGAGCATTAGCAGAGGCACCATTAAGGATCTGTTTACAAATTTGGCTGATAACAAAAACTATACATATATATGAGCTTCACAATTTCAGAAATATTTTTCTGAATTTGCTCTCTTTATAATTTTTCTTTGATCTACAGGTATTAAAAGTCATGGTTGTTCTGGAAGATGCTTTTATTCAGAACATGTAGTTTGTCGTTACAGCCTGTCCATAAATAATCTGACTCCTCTCTATCTTGCAAGCAGTCGGTTGTGTCTTGGTGTTTCCTTGTTGGTTTGAATGCTCCTCAGGTACCTGGCTGTCACTCTAGGTGGTGTGCCGTGCATGTCGAACTGATGCAGGGGTTGGCATCTGTAGCGTAGGCTTGCAAGGGGATGTGCTGGAGTGTTGATAAGAGCTACCTGGGGCACCCTCTGCACACCAAGCTGATGGAGGGCGGGCAACTGTGATGCCTAAAGGATAAGAAACACTATCTGAGGGCTCCCTTGTGTTCTCACTGCAGGGCAAAATTAATAAAATAAACCCATGCTCCAAATTATGGACATAACATTAGTGCTATTAGGACGCAACCAAACATGCTTTGACCTGAAGTTGTGGAACAATTTTTTTGCAAAGATATCAGTCAGTCCTTTGACGCTCTCCGCTGCTGTTGTACTTAATAAGGTTTCTTCTTATCTAATTAGTTTCCATTCACATCCTCTAGCCTATATGTGGAGGAAGTCATGATTGTGGTTAGGAGCTGCGATTTTCACGGCTCTTTTCACCTTGCTTGCCCAAATAGTCCCCCGTTCAGCTCTTTCTTGTTGTGTTGCGTATTGTATTTAACTTTATTTTGCATCACCGCAATATAACCTGTTATGCTCCATTTCAATTTCCATGCCATTTTCCAGCAATTTCCGTGGCACCTGTTCTCGGAAATGACTTTCTTTCCAAGATTGATTGATTGATTTATTTCTGAATGCCTGAATGCACGTCTCTTGAATTCAAATGGATTTGCGTAATTAATAACAATTAATAATTTCATTGGCTATCACCAATGATATGTGATATATCATAATATAGAAATATCTAATGCAGATCACAGAGTTGCCATGGTTACTTCGCAGATCAGTACTAACTAGCAGGTCACAGATTTTGCAAGATCAGCTATTGTAAGAGTTGTTTCAGACAAAAGGAAAACATTTTTGGGGGGTTTTTGCTTTTTACTGAACAAATAATTAATAAAATTCAAATTGTAATACTGACTCACTTAGGTAAGAGACATGGATACCTTCTGTAAGGGATCGGAACTACAGCTAAAATTTCCTTTGTTCATGTAGTGACCCTTTTTAGTCCATCTAGCTAACATACTAGCAACTATTTTTGCATTCAGCAGAGAGCAAGAGAGAGAAATTTATTGTGACCTTACATGATGTTATACTTTCAGCCCTTTTTTGGTCCCCTCCACCCCCGTCGCCAACTATTAGAAACATTTCTACATCTCAGACTTGCTATACTTCACCATGTTCAAAGTTAATCAATAAGTGAACCAAAACAGCAAAGTTGTGTGTCATAAAACTGAAACAAAACATGCTTTAATTCTCCTTTAACTGCATTATTATAAAGTAAATTATCTGAGTTTGTTACCGTTAGCAGCCATTTCATATTTCAGTTCTTTAAAGAACATTTTTTATAACAGCACACACGCTGAAATACAAAAAGTCAGAGTAATTTGGTAGCCTGTAGTTTAGAGAGTTCCTGTTAAGAGACTGGATAAGGTGTGCTCTGCAGCTAAAAACACACATCATGACAACTGTCCTTATTATTTTCAGTCCCCACACACCCACACACAGACAGACACACACACACACTGTAACTGAACAGGTCCCCAGTATTCTTAGGAACGGATTCATAGGCTATGTCTATGTTTGCCTTACAGGTTCACTAAACACAAAAGGATTGTCATTAATCAGATGACTTCTCACCACTGTATAACCAAAATTAAGTCTACACACTGAAAATAGTTTCAAAGCTAAAATATGTCTTAAATTTGTCATTTGTGTTGTTAAGATTGGCAAAATTTTCATAATTAATTTCTTTTTCATAATTAGAATCACTGATGAATATCACCCAAATGAAGCTGTTTATGATTGAGCTAGAGGGGGACTGCTGAGGTACTGAGAAAGACCCTTTCCTGTCATAAATATGCAGAGTTAAACAAGTGCTCCAGCTTACACACAGGAAGCACCAAGATAAAATAGTGTAAATATGCTTTTGTCAGAATTTGTTTGTGTTGTTTCGGTGCACATCAATAACAGAGAGCTGTAGTGACATCTTGTTTGAGTTTCTTTCTCGGCAGTGTAGTGATCGGTTTGTTTGAGCTGTTATTTTCCTATTTTGGATCATCTGAATGAGCTGAAAGTATATGTATTATTTGCTTGCGTTACATTAAGCTACATTAACCCATGAATAATCGCCTCAATGCTGAAATGAGCTTTAATCTACCAGTCCCTAGGTTTCAAACCATGCCAGAGGGATCCTGAGTTTGCATCTACTAATCTGATCATTAGCAGCTCCAAAAACTTAACATTGCTAATTTGCACAAAGCTCATTTCCATTTACTGACATGTGGTGTTGATCAAGCACTTAACTCTTTCCCATGGCTAACCTGCTCATCTCCGATGGCTCTCTGATATGAATCTGATATAATTACTGGGCATATCACCGTTCTTAATATGCACAGTTGACATGTTGCAATAGCAAAACAAATCCCTAACAATTATTAGCACAGAACAATTGAGCATGAACGTCTTGTGTCAAGTGGTCTTCTGATCCATTGTTTGAATCTAACACCAGGGACTTTGAAAAAACCAAATATCAATAAGATAATAAGCTCAGTGAATTCTGAGATAAATAGTTTAATTAAGTCATGAAAACAATGAATTCAATCATTGAGTAATTTAATCATTGGTAATCATCATGCAATTACCACTGGCCTATTTAATTACTATACATTATAAATCGTGCCATTGCATCTTTAGATTGTCATCGCAGTTAATCTTTTTCTTTCTCTAAGACATAAAGGCTAAAATTTTATTAATTAGCTTGTCTATTTATTATTTATTATGGTGGCAAAGTAAAAGAGGGATATCAGCTTTCATTAGCCAGCATAGATCTATTTTGGTCTGCTGACAGTTTCTCTTAGACAATGAAGGCAGGTTTACGTCCCCAAGGGATTTTAGTATTAGCTGGGTAAACAGTGTTGCAGGCTATCTATTAGCCGCCCAGCAGTGTTAATGATTCGTGTGGCATGTGCATATTGTTATTGTGACTTTGTTGGATTACACCAAAGCAATAATAAATCATTTGTGTACAACCAAGTGTGTAATTTATATGCAGAGAAGCATATATAGTACCTGTTTAATAAGTCACTGCTCAGTTTTTTCGGCCGCTTTGGTCAGTATACTTGGATGAATATGGTTTCCTCCCACAGTCCAAAGACATCATGTTTGGGTTAACTGGTGACTCTAAATTGTCCGTAGGTCTGAGGGTGAGTGTGAGTGGTTGTTTGTCTCTGTCTCTGTCTGTCTGTGTGTTGGCCCTGTGATGGACTGGCGACCTGTCCAGGGTGTACCCCGCCCTCACCCAGAGTGAGCTGGGATTGGCTCCAGCACCCCCCACGACCCGGAAACAGAAAACCGGTAGAAGATGGATGGAAAGATGTGCATGCAGAGTGAGCATCTATATCTCTGATTTGCAGTAACAGCGTGGTTACAGGTTCCTGTGCTTCAGCTTTCCTTTCCTTTCTCTCTTTGCAAGCCTCTTGGCTGGATTTGCAATCATTAAAGAAATGTGTTCGTACTCTGGGACAGCAAACTTCACTTTCACAGGTGAGAAAATGTGCTGTGTGAGAAAGGAGCAAATATTTGAGGTTTGTTTTGTGCCTCAGACACCAGGCTGAGTAAAACATAGATCCCCATCTGCTGCAGTTACTGCAGACTGGTCAATGTGTGAGATTATGGATGCTGCTCATAGGGGTTTTCCTCAAACTGCTTATATTCAGGTTTAAATCCAGCTAGATCAAAACACACTATGCCATTTTCTATAGCACTATAGCTCAAATTAAAATTATTCCACAGAATGAAGGGATACTGTACAGATTTTAAGATCTCATTCTCCCAAGGAAAAACTCAACAAGAGGAAAAGGTTGACTCATTTAGTGGTTCTGACATAAAACGAATGAATCACAGAAAGGATCAGACTACCAAGCACCAGCCCAAATGTGATGGCTGTAATTTTCTTGACAGCAGTGCTCAGAGCAGAGGCACAGAATATAGTCTTTGCCACTTCCTATGAGTTTAGACACGACCAATGACGGCACGCTTTGAGCTTTTAGTGCATGACATTATTCTGACACCTGTGTGGTTTTAAGTGAATGAATTCAGCTAAATAGCTCACTTTGACCATTTACCAACAGCTATTCGACACTTCAAATTCCACCTCCCTTATTCATTCCATTAGACCTGAAGACACAGAACTTCATTAAGCCTGCTGCCTTGAGTAATGCCACTATGTAAAGTCAATTTGGAGGACATTCATTCATTCATTCATCTTCTACTGCTTATCTGTTTTCTGGCAGGGGGTGTTGAAGCCAATCCCAGCTCACATTGGTTGAGGGCAGGGTACACCCTGGACAGGTCGCCAGTCCATCACAGGGCCAACAGACAGAGACGAACAACCAGATACACTCACTCTCAGACCTAATTAGGAGGACAAGCTAAATGGGGGACATGCTAAATTCCCCCTTTTGGCTTGTCCTTTCAGCAAGGCTGGTGTTTTTAACGTGGACATAAAGAAAAACTGATGAAAGATTGCTTATGATCTACTTTGATCCAGCTCACAAACGCCTTAGAAGGCCACAAAGGTTAATCGTGTGAACGTCCATGGTCAGACTGGGTGAAATTATGTTCATATGAATATCTTTCTTTGTTTATGACCAGAGGATTAACCGACTGAACCGATGCTTTATCTCAAATGAACAAACTGACATTTCCTGGCCGAGAGGAAAAAGTTCTTCACATGCATTCTTCCTCACAACTCATTTTAGTAAGCCCTCTCTTCCAACCTATATTTTATCTGCCGTGTGAAGTAAGGTTGTCTCAAAAATGAGCAAGAGGGGAAGATCACAGAGTCAGCCTTGAGAACTAGAAACACAGGAAGCACTCACTGTACTTTTGTGAAATACAACAGCGATGTTCTGTTAGTCAGTTGGTCCATCCGACACTTAGTTCCCTGAAATATTTCATCAACTGCTGGGTGGATTAAGATAGACCTTCATTGCCCCAAAAGGATTAAGACTAATGATGTCGGTGAGTGTGCGACTTTTGCTCTCACACCGCCAGCAGTCATAGCTTCCTCTTGTGAAATATCTATGTTGGATCATTGCTAATTTAATTCCTGGAGCACAGAGAGCAGGGTGCATGAACAGTCTCAGATTTTTGAAGTCCTTCAGAGTGTCTTCCATATGTAAAGCAAAGATGTAAAGGAACATATTTTCCTTTGGCGTAACCACGCAACTGTCTTTGTCAACGTCACTTCCTGTCCTGAAAAAGTGCCACTCACCAGATCAGTCTGACAAAACATACTCTCTGTTGATAATTACATAACCGTTTTAATAAGTTGTCCTGAAAATACTGTACACTCAGCTGAGTATGACACTGTCACTTTATATTTAGGCTGTCTATCCCCTGGAGCAGATACTTCACAATACAATTTTGTTGAGGCCTAAACCTCAGTGATGTCAGCTCCTTCGGGTAATCTCCAGCTCTATACATATCTGCTCGAGTGGTGCTTAACAACAGCTTTGGTGCACTGGCTCAGCAGAAGAGCTCACCTCAATTCTGAATACAAACCTAATGAAGTAGGTAGAAATCATTTAGACTGAAGTGGTTACATCAAAACTACGTGGCACTGCTGGAAAGAAGTAAATGCAAGCCACAAATGTGTGATACAGTGTGAGTAGACAGATATTCATTAGCATTTATTAACTGATGCTTTGTGTGTTTATGCCTCTACCTTGGTGACAGCTGTGGCTTGAGCTTTGCACTTTCAGGTTGTCCAATCATCCGCTCAATTGTCGTCAACATTAAATATCAGAAATGCCTTGAAAACGTTGGCAAAAATATTTACTCGGACTCAAGTATGTTCTGATTGTAATTTACTCTTCAGAGGTCAAAGTCACTTTGATTTCAAAAAGCAAACTTTTGGCAATAACCCAAGAATTCATACACTGTTTATGATAGAAGTCCACAGAAATGCAATAAATGTTCCGCCAAAACTTCTCTGTCTATCATTCATTGCTGTAACACAAGAATAAAGGAGAGATTGCCGTAGCTTTTCCTGCAATTTCCGAGGAAAGGCTGAGAGGCACACAACCAAGAGGCAGTAATTCCAGTTTTCATGACAGTTTTGTTAATTATAGTCATTTGAAATCTGTCCCAGGCTTTAAGTTCCGTAAACCCATGGAGGAGACTGTAATAAAGCAAATAGACATAAAACTAGTATCCACAAGGCAAGTCTCACAGTTCAGTCCACCAGATACTGGTCAATATGCGCGTTTGCTCTTTTCTTTCCCCTCAATTTGACGGGAACAGTATTCATGATAGCAGCACCGAATGTTAACGAGCGGGAAAAACCGTGTTCTTTGGTTCCCGAGCAGAGGGCAACGTCAGGGTCGAGATCGGCCACGTGACAAGGTGCCGTGACTCATTTCCAGCTCGCTGGCATTAACGAGCGGCGCCCTTTCTGCCAGCAGGCGCAGTGTGGGAGCAGGCAAGCTGGCTTGACAGTGTGATAAGAAGGAGGGAGTGAGAGGGCTCCTGCTGCTTTCATCAAAGAGAAGTCAAGAGTGGAATACATTCACCGGTGCAGTTCTGCTCAGATAATTGTTTTGATAAAACCTATTCTTTGTTATTTTGCTTACCTGTTTAACCAAAGCTTTCATGCAAGCAGCAACATGGTTGGAGATAGTCAGGCGTTAGGGTTAGGGTAGGGTTATTTACTTATTTATTTTTGGACCTTATTTTGAATACTTCCCACACTGATACTTACTTTAAATGTCATTTTCTGTTTGGCAGTATGTTGACTTCAGAATACTTTATTTTGTCAGCTGGATTTATTTTTTATTTTTTTTACATGATTGCAGTGACATTTTTCTCCACACAAAATGATGCATTTATTTTTACAGGCCTTGACATTATTATAGGCTTTTATGTATGTAAAGTAAACACTCAAGCTTCAGTACAGTAGGAAATCTCGGAGTTAACACTTTGTATTGAATTACCTCAATAAGTCCAAGTGAAAGGATATCAGGTGACGAGGTTCATAGTATGTTTGAGTTAGGCATGTGAAGGCGTTAGAGGTTTAAGGAGAGGTGATGCGCTCATAAGAGATGATTCTTGAGGACACAAAGGAACGGCCCTGTATCTGTGACTGGTGTTGATATTTGACTTTTTTAACCTTCCAAATGTGTGTTTCTTTGTCTATTAAAGACTTTTTTAGCAAACAACCCATTATGTTCACACATAACCAATGTAACCAGCCATAATAGCGACATTTTATGGTTACGAAAATATTTTAAAAAAAATTCCATTTAAACATTTTCATCTCGTGATGGACATTAAAAAGAAAATATGAAAACACAAAATGTAAAAAAAGTAGAGACATCATTTGTCTCCTCATGTTGCACCCACTTAGCTGAGAGAACTGCAGCAGCAGCTGCACAACCCAATCTGAAATGAAGTTATCTTTTTTTGGATTTAATAAGATTCAAATTTTTCCCAACAAATATGTAGAAATAGTTTAACTTCACCAGAAGTAATTGTCTCTCCTCCAAGTGAGCATGTTTGCCCACAAGGGTGTCATGATCTGCTAGCCTGCGCTCTGAAATTTCAACTTAACTGTGGCAAATTCACTGTTAATCAAAAAGGTAACACAGTGTTGTACTTTGAAATATGGATAGCTACAGCATGTAGCTCACACCAAACACCAAACAAGAGAAAGGACTCCTCCCTTAAAATGGTCAGAGTGCTAATAAGTTCCGACATCTGGTGGTGCCAATATCCAGCCTTATACGTTGGAGCCAGAGATGCAGACAAATGTGGGGAGATAAAACACTGAAGGTTATTTTTGGTCACCCTACGATGTAATCTCATCATCATTGCCACTTCAAAGTTACCAGAGAGAATGAGAGATCTTGAGCCACTTCTTGCTAATTCAGCAGCTGCTTGATCAGTTATCCTGAATTCACATGCGGTCATGCATCAAGAATTGCTGGTTTTATTCCAGAAAGATCTTGATTTTTTTTTTCTTCATCTTTGTGACAGATGGATATTTAATGGTTGCAATGAAACCAGTTTTGCAGACCTGTGGTTATTTTAGTGGCAGCAGATGTTATTAGGGATCCTTGCACATGTACACGCATGCAAACCCATGCACACATATTGCGCTTTGGGCTCAGGGCAAAGCTAATCAGCATTGCATAAGAAAGTAATTAAAAGATGCAGCAGTACCCCACATGCAAGATGAACCAGTGGAGACTTTGTGCATAATATTGTGAGTCAAAGGTGAATAAAACAGAAAGGCAGTTTTTTCAGTCCCACGAATGTAGAATTGTGCCAACCATCAAATAAATGTCTCTGTTTTAAAATACTGTATTATGCAGATTTCTATATTTTCTGGGGGGGGTGGCTTTTTTCAAGTGAGCCATTTCATTGTCTGTTATTTTTATTTGTCCTCATTATTGTAACTCTAAAGAGCAAGCCAAGTACCTGCTGTGAATTGCGGCATCTTGTATTCCAAAAGGTAATTCTGTCCATGCCAAGACCAATACAACTGAAAATATTCACCAACCTACAATGCAGCAGCAGTGTTTGGAAAACTGTAAGGGAGACTCTGGGCAGCAGTGTTTAGGGCATCCAGCATGACAGATTATTAGCAGTTTTAGAGCTTGTTTTTAACTAAATTCATTCAACACTGTATGCTGCATGAAGGTCAAACAAGGATGCGATTATGGAGAAAGGAAATGAATAATTTAGGACAAACATCACCTGTCAACCAGATGGGTTAATGGCATGCGTAGATTGATAGATGCCTCTGTATGTGCTGCAGCACGAAATGCTAAATTAATTCATTTTATATGGATTTTATGTGCTGACATATAACCAACACACTAATCAAACCGGGAGCTCCAAGACTACACCAATAGGAAACTAATCAGTGATGGCATTGTTTTCTCTTACTGTGATATTCTGCTGGATTTGAAGTTTACATCATAAAAAAAAAAAAAAAAATCAGCCTGGTAAAATTTCAATTTGTACATTACTTCATGTGTAAGATCTCTTTTAATTAGCAGAGCAAACAATAAAAGTTGTAATCCTTAAGATTGAGGTAGTTTTATAAGACCTGTGCTTTGATCAAGTGTAGTCTAATACTGTGGCTGTAGGTTTTACACACAGAGCAGCTCTTCCTCTAACAATTCTCAAAAAGCCAGGGATGGTAGTTGGTTTCCACCGTTGACGCAAATGTGACTCACGATTGTGGTTGGGGAAAACCTCAGTGACAAATAGGCTGTGCTTCCTGTGACTGCTTCAGATTAAAAACCTGTTGAAAGCAACAGTGGGAAATGTTCAGATAGAATAAACTCGATGCACCTCTGACACATTGTAACAGGGACTGCAAACAGTGAGGCTGTTTACGCTGGAATGCATGCTGCATCATTTCTTATAAATTCACCATCTCCATGGAGGGAAACAAAAGTCTGATCTCACCTTTCCTATATCTGTCTCTTTCATAAAATCTATCTGCAGGTTTGTTTCTTTCTGTATATCTGTACAGTTATTCCTTGCATCTATTTTCAGGTCATTCATGTTTCCTCTCATTCATTTCATCTCATTTTCTCCTCCACAATATCCATCACTGCTTGTAAACAGAACCTGCATCTGTAATATCATCCATAATACTCCATTCGAACCATGTTTTAGCAGGCAGCACAGCTGACTCGCTTGACAATGCTATCAGTGTATGTCAGCTGGCTATTGAGTTGCAAAATGTTTGTCCCTATCAGCATGATTTGTTGAGCATGGGAAAATCTAATTAGCCACCATCATTTGGGCTGGAGCTTGACTGACACTGATGCACTCCACGTTGACAGTTCCCCTCTTCTAATTCCCAAGCTCACCCACCCTTCATTTTAATTTCTTTTGCCCATCACTTTCATGTTCATCCTTTTAGCTGTGATTCTGAAGTGTTACAGATAGATATACTGAATTCAACCAAAGGCTAAATGTAGGAGCATACACTCTGACAATGGTATAGCTGGAGATGTGTTTTCTGTAGACAGGTTTCATGATTTGGGTTTATTTTGATTTGGGCAGTGAAAAAAATCACATAGAAATCACGAGGATCTCTCTGCAGTATTTTGCATCTCTCTAAAAATATGTAACTAGACCAAATCGGCTGTGAACCATCCAACAGATGCCTGTGCAGCATTTCTAATGAGACGATTTTCACTTGAAATGCACCTTTTCTAAGCCTAATGAAGGTAAATAATATAGTCCAGTAAAATAAAAAGAGCACGCAGAACAAGCTGCATGGGATCAAGGGTAATTGAAGGAACGCAGGTAATCTACTATCTGCGCTCGGGTTACATTTGCCTGGACAGGCAGTACATCTCAGCCCCTGCCAGCGATAACAGCAAAACTGGGGGAATTGAATAAGAATTTAATCAATACCAATTCATAGCTGTCCACAAGTGGAAAAAATAGCCTTTGCTCACGCGAAAAACTCACTGATAGGTAAATCATAAAATATTGGTGTATTTACAGAGTGTATAGTAAATATAGATCACTCTCTGCATAGAAAATCTATATGGTTTACATCTGCAGTGAGACGGTGAGGTTATTTCTCTGACTCAATTCTCTTCCAATTAGCATCAAGGCTATAACTTTCCCCTGCAGCATAATTTTTCATTTCTAAATGTTAAATCCATTCCTTAAATCTTTTTTTTTTTGGGAGGGGACGGGGGGTGTGTGTTTTCTCACTGCATAAAGATTTCTTCAAAGTATCAACCCGCTTATGGCGGTGAAATTTAACTTGCTTCAGGATATCAGAATGCTAAAATGACAGGTAGTGCGACTTATTTCATATCTATTATGTAAGCACATTCAGTCCGTTCAAGCATGTGGTCTTTCTTGTGCAACAATCGTGCTAGTAAGACTATAACTGACTAACTGTAATTTGCTGAAATGACTGAACAGCGGGTCAATACTGAAATGAAATGACTTTTTCAAGGTGAGCAATGTACCCACAGAAGTGTGGTATAGTTTTGAAAGTCATCAATAAATAAGGATATTGGCATTTAATGTGCATGCTGAATACAACAAGTTCATTTGGATATTTGCCCAAATGAATATAAGCACATGAATTTAAAACTGCTGTCTGATGGCATTTACTTTCCAAACAAAATTCTTGTTGTCCATGGTAAGAAATTAAGTATGCAATAGCTAATTAATGGAATATAACATATAAAATCCTAATTTTTCTGGTTTTTCTGTTGCTAACCTTCCAGAAGCTTCTGTGATGTTCCTTAAAGGTTCAGCGTGCAATAAACTATTTTCAGTATATAGAAATCGACCTTCTCCAATTTACACCCATGTGTATGGGCATTATTTATGTCACTGAAGTTGTAAGGTACAAACAAACAGAATGCAGCTCTTTTAACAAGGTGCTCTGTACAGTAGGCCTCCTCACTAAACATTTGTGACTGGATGCATTCAGCCTATATTGTACAGTGAAGTATTGTACAGACATAATTGTAAAGACAGGCACAATATGAGTTTAATGACAGATTTTAAGCTGGGCTAAGATGCCATTCATTGTGTACGATAATGCATTGCACAGTGGCATCTGCCTGCGGAGTAAAGAAATATAACCATCTATTCAAGGCCCATTGGCTAAGGCAGGGAGATTGATCACAATGGGAGCAATCTCTTCCTTCCCCTAGACACTTGTTTGGGTTCTGTGAGAGAGCAGTGTAAGCTGTTCCAGTCGTCTCTATCAGAGCACACTCCTCTAAACCTCTCGCACTTGTAGGCAGTTTGCAGAAGTAAACATACCACATTCAGCACAGCGGCGGCACAGTGTGTGTAGCCAGTCACTTTAAGATGTAGCCTGTCTTCTCTGGCACACACACACATACACACAACTTATTACATTGTGCCTCCGTGTGAGACTAGTTATAGAGGACCCTAATCCATCTTTTACAGCGGATACCGTAGCTACAGTCGGCCAGAGGGTTTGGCTTCAAGTCAGTTCATCAGCAGACAAAGGCTCTGCCTCGATTGTCTGTGCACTGTATGCGTACACATATGAGTGTGTATGCATATGGAGGGCTTTAGCATTTGCAATGATTTGAATTCCCAATGAAGCCGGCAGGATTAAGGTTGTAGCTGCAGATATCAGCAGCCCCCGAAACATTGGGCACAAAAAGCAACACTGTCCTTTTTCTTCAAAGAAAATTATTTTCAAAAAGCTAAAAAAAAAAAAAAAAAACAGTAGTAACTCCACTGTAGACCAAGTTGGCCTGCGTGGGGAAATAACACACAGTAATAGATATAGTTTACTCAGTTCGACTCCCTTGATGAGCTCCTGATAAGAACACATATCAGAGGAAAGACCTGGAGCCACATGGCATTGTGGCTCTTACACTCAGTTATGCAACAGAGAGTGGAATGATTCCTCAGATACGGTACATC
This sequence comes from Remorina albescens, assembly GCA_034769265.1. NCBI lineage: Eukaryota > Metazoa > Chordata > Actinopteri > Carangiformes > Echeneidae > Remorina > Remorina albescens. The sequence goes on from CM068480.1 coordinate 8,243,856, forward strand.
AAAACCAGAGCCACACTTCTGCTTTGCAACAGAAGACGGGAAACAAGGATATGGGCATCACTAATATCTTTGGCATTTGTGGAGAAAACCGCAACATAATCCTGTGCACATGATCGTAGTATTTACTTGCAGCTCTTGGGGGCATTTGCAGTGTCAGTGTTTCTCATCCATTTCTCCTGTAAAAATAATTCCGTGTGGAAGCATGCACACTCATCATTGGGCTCAGGCTATTGATTCAAATGTGGTGTGCACTTTGGTGTGACACAGGTTGTTTAGCAACAAACGAGAGAGCTAATAAACTACATGGTGACAACAATAAATGCTACTTTGGTTTTGCAGTATGGCAACATTTTTATACTGGTATTAATATCATAGTCCTTTAATGGCATCCTTTAAAATGTATATGAACTTGATGCAGCCTAAATATATGTATCCATTCATACAGGTGTGTTGGTATCTTTTTGTTTTTCTGTTGCTAATGCTTGAAAATGCTGTATACAATGAATACATTTCCTATTTATGGCGTTAATCACAGATTAGAATTTCTGATTTATTTCTGTGGCCTCCTGATGGCCAAGTGTTTAAGTTAATCATAGTGACAACCCTGGTTTGATAAAGTGCCACAATCTGTGTTGCCTCTTTCTCCACCCACATGCTAACTGTCGAGTCCTCTACTGTCACTGTCTTGTAATTAGGAAAGGCAGAAATACAAGCGTTATGTGATTCTATGGCCTCTGGCTGTGTAATAATTTGTTGTCATTGTTTATTGAAGTCGAGGACAATAAGATCATGATGACATGATCTTATTTCGCTCTCATTACAGTTAAACCAAATGACTTTCTCAAGTTTACAATTGACACGTTAAATATCTAGTCTCATGTATATTTATTAACAATGGAGCCTCCTGTGTCCTAAACAACAGTTTGATTATTTTATATTTCTATTCAAACATCACCAAGCAAAAGTCGTCTCACACTGGTTTCATGAGCATCACACTGAGTTTAATGTACTTTAGTGGTCCCAGTAACTACATCTGAATCAAACTGAACATTTTTGGATGTAGACGATTGGCAGCAGTGAAATCTGCAGAAATTATTTAATGTCACTGCAATCATGTCACCATGGAGCAGAATCTCAGAGCAATTTTCCTAACATCTTTTTCAAATCATGCTATAAAGATTTGAGACAGTGTTGAAAGCAAAGGCTAATGCTGATATTCCCAATAAAGTATTCAGTCGGAAAATATCCTTTTTGTTATTATGATGATGACAACATTAACCACACTAAGTTACATAATCAATTAATATCCTGCTTATTTTTTTTGTTTTGTTTTTTGTTTTTTTGTTTACGCAGTTGTTTAGTCTATAAAATATAAGAAAATATTACTTTTAAAAAAATACTTTCAACAAAAATTTCCTGTCCAACAATCTTGAAATGTTTGTCCTGTCCAACCAAAGGCATTTCCTGTAATTCACACTTGGAAAAAACAGACAGCATTTCTTTTTACAGAATGAATCAGGCAAAGACGACTGCGAGTCTCAGGTCAAGCCAAGGTGAAAAAGTCAAAGTCCAAAATAAGATGGGATTCTGCAGATTAGATGTTTTTACCATAGAGGCTGCAGAAAATAACAGCGCTGTAAAAGCCATTGGTACCGTATGTCAAAAGATCTCTGCTTTGCACCTTACACTCGCTCATCCTGTAATCATGGCATAATCATACTTTAATGGCAGTGTCTTCTTCTTTAAGAATAAATTGCCAGTCCACAACAAAACATTCCACTCACCCAGATAATCTAGAGATCTAAGAAATTTACTGCTGTGCTTATTTACAAACCGCAGTGTTGGTTTAGCTAAAGGTCATTTCCTGACAGTTATTTGTCTCCGGCACCATTACTGCTCTTATTAAAGGAAAATGGAGGGGAATAGCAATCAATAAAGGCTGATACGATGGCACCATTACAATCTAATGCAATAGACACATTTTTATCTTACAAATTACTTTAACGTACGTATATTTATTTAAAGGGTTGTAAAGCAAATGCATATAAAATAGACTTTAGCTCTCTTTCAGGTCTGTGAGGTATTTCATGTTTTAAATCCAGTGAGGATTTAAATGTTCTCCAGTCACGTTTCCGCTTTAGAACGTGCAAGTTCACTTTTGATACACTGTGTTCATCTAAAGCTATATTGTGATGTTGCCTCCCGCTTCACTTAGACAGGGAGGTGAATTATTCAGGTCACACTCTCTCCTGCTGTGGTGATGTAACCTGCCATACCTACATTCCTGGCACCTTTGGTCAAAGTCAAAAAGGTTTTTTGCAAACAAAAATACAATTCAATCACTTGGAAGTAATGAGATTTGTCAAGATTTTATTTTTCTATTGTCATGGATCCAAACAAAACATTTGAACTTAAATGCTTTTTCATGGCATCAGTTCTAAAGAGGCACACAAATGATACCAAAGTGGATAAGCGTTTACGCATCTCGTTGACAAGCAGAGGCTCTAGTGATATTTTTTCCTCTCGTACTAACATCCTTTATTACTGTTTAATAATCGCATTATGTCCTCTCGTACAGTTCAAACCCCTGCTAAATTTGTAATGCAGTGCATCATAGCAGAGGCAGCCAAGTCTGTGTTCGTGGCTGTCTGGCAAAAGGAGAAGTCTAATGAATAATAAAAGTCACAGTAATGTCTCTAGTGATTCAGGAAGATTTGTTATGATGGCTCTCATAACCTCTTGGTGTTTTTAAAAATAGCCCGAATGAGCTCATTCATGTTATTCAGGCAGTTATGTCTCTTATCATCGTAAAAATGCCAAATTACCCGAGTGACAAATACAGCTAAAATCATCTGTGTTGACAATAGCCAAGTGTACATAAAGTTTGAGTCATCATTAGATGAGCATAATTGCTTAGCGAAGAGTGTCTGCAGTTAAGACCTAGATATCGAAAAGTGCTGTAAATTTGCAATTTACCACAATGTTGTAATCTGGCTTCAACTTTCCCATTTTTTGCCCACTTTTACTTTGCAGCTCATTAAATCAAATGAAGAGCAAGAATGATAAAGCATCATAACTCCTGAAAAATGCGGAACTCTTATTTATTGGCTGTGGAATTTTGTCCCTGAGTCCCTTTTAAATAATTCTCTAAAGAATTTGGTTTAGACCTGCTTTACATGCAAAGTGCCTTGATGTAACTGCTATGATTTGGCGCTATATAAAAATATAAACAAAAATAAAGTTAGATTTGATTTAATTTGTATTGCTGCTTGTCACCTCAGCACGTGTTTCGTTAAGATTTTTGTGTAATTGCCCCTGTGCAGGCTAAATGAACTGAAATATCCAAACAGTAAAAAGAAGTTGCCAACATTAATTGAAGCCATCAGTTTGGATTTATGTTTTGAAGGTGGCTCTAAAGATATTTCTAATGGCCACAGGGGACGATCCGTACGTCCATGATGCAAATGACAACACTGCTGAAGTGAAACGCAGTGATTGCTGTTTATCTACATGGATTTCACTCTATGGAATATGAGCTGTTGATTACTTTGCGTTGGTGCCTCTCAACAGTCTGTATTAATTGATTATATTTAGCAAACCTTCTGCAAACACACCAGATGATCATCATGAAAAGACTTGATGGATTATAATGCACCCCCACCCCCCCATGTGCCTGCGTTAGGCTTTCTCTGTGCCTATATTTAGGGATAAGAAGCAGATATCAGAAAATACTTCAGAAAAGGTCTTTTGTTACAGAAACAGAACAGAAAAAGAGATTTTCTTTTTGTTTTTCCTCTCAGTCCGGTGTGGAAGCACAGAGGCAGTGTTTCCAGTAAGCCTCTGAATTATGGATCACTGAAAGGGGAAAGACAAAATGATGAAATGTGTCAGTGGAAGGTTACGTGCAGGGGTTAATAGTACGCAAAGAAGGTGCCTGCTATTATACCAGGCTAGAAGTGCAAATCTTATGAATATTTAACCTGTATGGACTGCTGGTAAAATTCACCCTTAATCTTCAAGAGTGGAGCTTAAAGTATTATTCTCTTCAAAAGCAGAATAGAATTTCCCAGTCTGCCTTTTTTTTTTCTTTTTTTTTTGCTATTGTGTGCACATGTGCACGGGCATGCACATGCACACATCCAGAGAGAGAAAGCAAAAAGAAATCTCTGAAGATGAAGAGGAATACATCCCCTTCAGCCCTACAACCCCCCCCCCCCCCCCCGACTGTGTCTGTCTCCCCCTTCTGTTATCTCTAGTCCTTTGAAACCGCACCTGTTACAGATTCACAACTTGGGTGCTCTGTCATGATGCAGTGTGCACTCCTGCGTTATACAGTGCCAGCTCCCGGTTTCACGTTTTCAGCACCGTTGACGCGCAGGGGCAAACAAGCTGGGACATCTTCATCCTCCACAAGCTTAATGACTTTTTGGAGCTTTGAAGATTGAGCACACTAGAGCAAAACATCATGTGAAATATTTTATGTCCTTCATTAGTCCAGACAACGTTTGATAGTGAGACTGTGTGTGTTTATCTTGATGAATGAAATGACTGCAGTCGCCTTGTTTACTGTCTTAGCTGATGAAAATGTAATGATCCCTGCAGCAAAATGCAGGCATTGCAGCAGCAATTACGCCAGAGTACAGCTCAAGAAAATGCAGTGTACTGTAAATACCAGTTTCCAGGGCCACTAAATGTATTCAAGGCCCAAAAAATTGTTTATTCTTAGAGAGAGAGATGGGGACAGTGTAACCGTACTTAAGTTTATCCACCATGTATTTACTGAAACAGTAAAGGGCTCATTAGTAAGAACTCTAATTAACCTCTCATTAATTATAGCTGTGTTTCCATGAACAATATCTAAAGCTACGGTTGTATGACCCTGAGTCAAGATGTTAATCACATAATTAGAGTGCTTTATATCACACATCATACTCTCTCTGTCTGTAGTAAATGAAAAACCTTTATTGTTGCACTGTTTTGTCATCAAAGTAATTCATTCTACTTAATTTTATGATGCCATTTATTACCTGTTCCACGGGAAAAAAGTTCCTCAGTGACAACCGTCCCTTTAACTTTACATCTTTTTGGCCCCTTCTAGCATTTAGCATTTCTCTTCTGAGACAGACACGTCCTGACAGCTGCATATCACTCTTGTATGTAAACAGCTCACACATAGTAATAGACATCCATCAAATCCACTCAAGGTATAAATCACGTCCGACCTACCTTTGCAGCTGCATGGCTGTAGATAGGAATATGTATGGCTCAGTGATAAAGGAGAAGAACTGTGTATTTCAGTCAATTTGGCCTTGATTTGTGTGTGTGTGTGTGCTGTGTTTTGGTTTGTTGTTGTTTTTTGTTACCATAGAACAATCTGGTGAGATTGCAGCCAACTCATAACCTATTCTCCCCTCGTAGCCCGTCAATAAAAATTGGAGCAGTCTCAGCTGCTGATTAGGGGGGGATATTGAGGGTGAAGCCTGTGTATGCATGGATGTGGTGCGTCGGATATCTGTATGTGTGTAATTCTGATTATTAGACCATTAGAGATCAAGTTTTTTTTTCCTCTCATAAAAAAAAGATTTTGGTCAGTCATCCTGACCTTCCCACTGGTAAAAATTTGGCTGTTCTGGAATAACAACTGAGCTTAAATCAGCAGCATGCCCTCAGCTTCCTTCATTGTTGTATTTATACAACTGATAAAATAAGCATGTGCCACGGGCAACACAAGGTGCTGAATCTCAAAAATAGGCAAATCGAAGAACCCAATTTTTCCCCAACCACACACGGTGAATTGAATTCAACCATTTATCTCCATTATATTGCGTTTTTTTAATTTTCATTCACATGTAAATCATATTCATGGCTCGTAAGTCAAATTATAGAAATTAATGCTAACGCCCAATTCACTAATACTAAAAAACGTCAACAGCACCAGTTGGTGTGCCAGTGGCAGTGAGTCAAAAGACTTGATGCAGTGTAATAAATGTGTAATAAATGAGTGAGTGTGTCAACAACCCCTGCTGCCAAATAATGATTGCCTTTGACAGTGAGAGGGAGATTTACAAAGAAGTCAAATGATTAAGGGAAAACTGATTCAGTCCAACATTAGCTGTCTTACAGATTATTTGCAGATACGTTCTGCTAATTTAACCTAATCACCATTGTGTGTAGATTATATCAGCGCCAACATTTTAGCAGCATGCAGCATCTCCTTCCTTGTCGGTTTTACTGTTATTTCTGTGTCGTGTCTTTATGCCAGCATAAAAGTTATTCAATTCACTTTGCCACAAGCTACAAACATGTAAAATCTGAGAGTACTGTAGTGAAGTGCTCTCAAAATTGGTCAGCTGTAATTGTGCATATGTCATCCAGATAAATCAAGACATGATGCCAGAGACATTTTTACTTTTATAGATTAAGACTGTGCCCGTGATGAACCCTCTTTTTAATTAAATGGGATAACCATACTGTTGAAACCCTTCAGGATGCCAAATGTTCTAATCAGTAATAGAATTTTTAATGCAGCTGTATGTCTCCCTTCAAAAACCATTTGCCTTCAATCAGAGGGATTAATTTCTGATAGCAGCAATTCAGATTATAGGAATATAGACACCAAAAAAGCAAGGATAAATAAAGATAGAAATATTATTCAATTTCATGGCTCTTATGCAAAAGTAAAATCTGCATTATGCACACATGCAGCATGTATTAATTTACCCTAATGTTGTATATAGACCAAAAAAAAAAAACTTATGACCTTCATTAGCAAATGTAACAGCTTGTGCAGTTCTTCTGGGTTCAGAGGTTAATAATCATTGCTGTTGTTGGTGCAGGTTGTCCAGTAATCAGAAAGTAGGTGGTTCAGTCCCACCCCAGTCATCATGTTGAAGCACCTTTAGGTGCGATACTGAACAACAAATTGCCTCTAGTGGCCACTCCATCAGTATAATGATGTGTTGTGTGGATCGGTGAATGTGGCATGAACTGCAGTATTGAAGTACTATGAGTAGTCTCTAAGACTAAAAATGTGCTATGAAAGTGCAGATCATTTATCAAGAGCACTGCTCTCTCTTTCTTTTCTGAATGCAATTCAAAAGTCAATAGAAATGAACTTTGAACTTCAATATGAAAGCCAGCACGGATGTGAAGTCCTCAAATCGTCCATAGCGAGTGCGGGAACTATGCCCTTTTTTCCGGCAGCCAGCAATGACATTTTGTTAAAAAAAGAAAAAGAAAAAAAATCAGGCCAAATTTTAGGCATGAAGAAAGTTCTTCCCCCAGGTATTGGAGATAGCAGCCAACTGGAGTAACTGTGGAAAGTCTACCTTCCTGAGAGAGACACAAATACGAGGTAAAACAGGAGTGAAACTCGGATGGGGAATTCTCGACGGAGGGAACTGTGGTTGGACTCAGACTGAATTTTTAGCATGGAATTTTTTACTGTCTACAAGTGCAGAGATGTAGCAGGCCACAGGGCTTTGTCCCTGTGGACAATTCCCCTACGGCCAGCTCAACAATGGGGAGAGCTCAAGACCTACATTCAGTTCGCAATATTTTGACTCGACTTTTCCTGCACATATATACAACCAATATAGTGTTTAACGTGCCTGATAAACACTTTTTCCAAAACCGTTTGTAAAAAATTGTGGAACATAACTGCATGTGGCTACATTTCCAAAGGATACTTGTAAAGCTGAAAGGTTAGGCCCCTTTAAAAGTCTACATTTCACAATTTATCCTGTTCAAAGTGTCAGTGCAAACAGATGTTATTTATCCTAACGCAAGTAGCAAGCCAGATTCAGTCTAGTCATAAAGTGCTCTGCACTCTGGCAGCAATTTTCATTTCCAGTAAGCTGTGGTGCCCACCCAGTGGCTCATCAGCTGAAGCTTCATAAGGAGTCATTATATAGGACATGTGGGAGCTAGTATGGATGGCTGTCAGGAGCTAAATGAAAAGTTTGGTTGACTTGATCACATTCCCATCCCTTATCTCCTCCTTGAACCCCTTTTCCCTCCCCTTGCACTCAGACTATCCTTTATTTTTCTTCACGCTAATTAACAAGCAGGATGGTAATTAGTCATGAGGCAATGCTCCCCACCCCTCTGTCATCCTCCAGATTTTAGAGGTGTGTTTACCCTGTGACTGGAACATGTGTTAAAAAGCATCTGGGTAGTCACAGACAGCTCCGGAGCTGTGGGGGAAAACATGCCCCGAGTCTATAGCTGCTGTTCATACACACGGCAGCTGCAGGATATAAACGCGCACCCACAAACACAGACTCGCAGTCGAGATAGATGCATGTATCCTGGTCGACACAAACACACACGTCTGCAGTCACTGTGAGATACTTCCCGTTTGGAAAAACACACACACACACACACACACACATAAATACAGTACAAGATGTTGTTCCCCGTCATTATCTCATATTGTTTATCATCTATTCAGGCTTTTGACGCCATGTTCACACAAACACATTTACAAAGCATTGTTTGCATCTCATTGAGGGATGGGTGAGCCTGTTTCACAGTGCTATAAAGATGGTGGGAGGGGAGAGATGAAGACATAGACAAACAGAGAGCAAGCCCAGACGTAAACAGATAGCCAGACAGGCTTTCTGCCTTTGGGTTTGTGATTCAGAATACTAACAAGGCATCTCAGCACACCCTGGGATAAAAGGTGTGAGGTAGGGCAGAGCAAAGCTTTGCAAGGGGAGGAATGATTTACCCTTGAAATCTGACTGGCTGCTTTGGGTGCCCTCCTGAATTTTGCGATATACCACTGGCTGTTTCACTAAGCATGTTAACGAAAAAAAAAAAAAAAAAAAAAGCACAGTACAGGAAGTGTCAGCATCAGGAACAACAACATTTGTCAGTCCTAAAGGTTTGTGTGTGGATTTGTGGAGACAACTTTTCCAAAACAAGGTTCATGCAAATATGTAATTTTAACACCAGATATAAAAATGAATGTGTGTGTGCCAATACTCATCAGCTCTCCCACTGCGGTCCAACTTAATCCCTCATTTTTTATTTGGCACTTAATCTAATATCCTTATATTTGTCATTCAGACTGGTGCTATGGCGTATTCTTTTGCATATTCTCTTCCAATGTAAAAGGCTCAGTCTGATTTCATGGTCTGTCACGATGTCGATTAATTCTGACTTTTAAAACAACATTCAGTTTCACATTTTCATCGGCACACTCATTCCAGACCACCAATCATGCTGGCGTTTGCCTATTCTGTCCCTGAGATGTATATTGAGCACATTACGAACAATGACCACAGGAAACCAACTGATGCAAAAAAAAATATCTGATGCCACAAAACCATGTTAAACATGTAATTAATGAATGCACAGAGGTCATCTCCATGAATACTATGCATGATTACTTTGTCTACCTTTCTGACCTAAATTAGGACATCACACGATGTTGTGACTTTTGTGGTCTGCTATGTCAGTACATCTGTGATATTGTTTATCCTAAATATCTCCTTGACTCACCAGCACCCACCCTAGCAATATAACTGCATAACGCTCAGTGTGCTTCTCTGTGTAACAATATAACACAGCATAATTACGTGTAGGTGCGTGTGTGTGCATTGAAGAGAGGATGAGAGAGTGTTTGAAGAACGCCAGGGTGTTTGAATTTGTACTTTTTTAAGTTTAATTAAGAGTTAGACGTCTGGAGGAGACGGTGACAAGTTCTTTGTCCCTGCCTGAGCAGAGAACTATAGAGGTTGAGTGTGTTTTGCTTATTGCTTTGCAAATGAAATGGCACAAAGAGTTTGCAGTTGATAATTTAGAGGGATTTATTCAAGGATATTTTTCACACACCAGTTGAAGAATAATGAGTCCCTCTATTTAAAGGTGCTGTTAGAGGGATTTTTACTGCCACATAATACAAAATGACCGTCAATCGGTCAATCACGCCCTGCAGCTCGCCTGGGCTGCTGGTCACTATGAACAGCACCGAGTTTCTAAACATATTCCACGTTCAATGTCTGGCACACCCATCATTTTTAAATCTTTATGAAACTTTTTTCTTAAGTGGTTGTAGCATTTGAGTTCTTTAATAAGAAAATGTGTATATGTCCATAATTCTAACAAAAAACAAAAACACGTTAATACAGCTTAAAAGCCTCATCAGGCAATGTTGAGTACCCGACTGAATGTGTTTTTAATCTTTTTTATTAGGTGCTCTGCATAAGTGACAATAACCCTGTGCCAATATTGCTCTGGATCACCAAGGTACAATTTCACCTATGATGCTCTGCCCTCTTTGGCAGGAGTAGGTTTCTGTGGAGCAACAAGGAAAAAAAAAACATTAAACAGACACAAACTGAAAAAAAAATTATATATATATATATATATATATATATATATATACACCCAGTGAAAATTGTGATGCGCTGACATTAGCACAATCATCAGCTTTGAGCTAGTGTGAAATTATAGGACCATGTATTCTATTTATTTTCATCACTTGTGCAGCTCCGTCCAGCATCAAGGAAATAAACAGAAGACAATACAAACTGCACTCACTGAGTAGAGACACATTGAACAAATGGAACTATCAAACTTATGGCTTATTATAAAAAAAAAAAATTTAAAAAAAGAAGAAGAAGAAGAAAAAGGTGAAAATAACAGTTTTCACTCTGATCCCAGCTTAGTAAATAACTTCACTTGTATTATTTTGTCTTCATTTATCAGGTCAAGCTAAGAGTGAGCAGCCACTCATCCAGGGCATTATACTTGTATGAAGGATGTGCAACGCAGGTGGAATTGTGGTAGAGAGATATTGATGGACAGTGTGTGAGTGTAATCCCCCCCAAGTTCACCAACAATAAGTCACTGACTGATGGAATAAAGAAAGTGCAGACGATTGCTCACTCATGTACAAGTTTATGCTGAAACAGATGCATCAAAGCAAATCCCCCAATTGTCTCCTCTAAGCTGTGAAAGAGCAGAGGGATGGATCAGCCCACTGAATGTGTTTGCAGTATGGCCACTATTGGGCACAGGAATAAAAAAAGCTCAAGTCCTCTTTGAGAAAAAAACCCCCAAAAAACTCTTGAGGATTGTGCCAAACCAGGACTCAGTCTTGAGAAACAGCTCCAAACTTTCTATTTTTTACTTGTATTTTATGTGACTTCAAACTTTATTTATGATCATTTTTTTGGGTTTTTTTTTTTTTTGGTTTGGGGAATAAAATCCCTGAACAACAGGAAAAACAGATGCAGAATTATTGTATATTAAAGGACGTTTCTAAACTATTACAACTTAGACAGCCCAGACTTTAAATGCCATCATTTCAGTGGATGTGTTTCTGATGGTTGCTGAGAGATCTGCAAGCATCAACATTTTTGGGATATTTATTTGGTGATGAAGACAAATATCCGTGCTCTGCCAGGACTTTGTTTATATGAGACTTCCAACTATGGCAGTTTCCCTTCCTCAGTAGATCTCGCGTCGTGTGCATCACGCCAAGCACTCTCCATCCAAGTACCCCATTTCTTCCATTGGGACCTGGCATTCCAGTCAGTCATGTGCTATCAGTGAGGCTGCAGGCGCTGCTTAGGCCTGCCCAACTATCCTCCCCTTCCACTCTTTCTTCTCACCACACCCCTCAAGACAGTTTATGTGTATCTCCCTCCAGCACCTCAGTCCTCAGTGAACACGTTGCTTTTTCTTTTTGGTACTGTCCACTCACTTCTCCATTTCGGCTTCCTGTTCTCAACTTTCCCCATCTCAGAGTCTCTGCTGTCCGTTCTTCAATAGTTTTTGCTCGGTTTGCATTACTTCTAATCCCAAATGTTTTTCCCACTCTTTCAGGTGTAAGGAGGGCTACCATGGACTACGCTGTGACCAGTTTGTACCCAAGACAGATGCTATCTTGTCAGATCCAAGTACGTTCTTTTTCAGTTTTGTTTATATATATCCTACAGTATTTTTGTATTGATGTGCAACATGAAAGCAAATCCATAACAAGTGCCTGTTACATTGTCTTAAGTGAATCTCATCATTGATATCAGTATGATAAAAAAAACCCTATAATAGCAGTGAGATCAGCCTTGGAATAACACTTTCGGCAGAAAAACTAATTTAGAGTTTCTGAATAGTCTTATTTGCGGCCCAATATATCGGTAATATTCCTCTTTCCTTGTGCAGAATAAAAAGCACAGTTTCACATGTGCTCATGCAAAGAAGTTTTAAGGTGCTTTAAGGATACAAAACATAATGAAATTCTTAAAGAGAGGGGAGGCGTTTGATTGAAGGCTTATATGTAGTCATAACATGTTGGTTAATACTTCCTCCAGTAAATGAAAAAAAAAAAGGCCTTTATTACGTACATATTCACAGTATGTAATTCATGAGCAGTAGATGCTCTCAGCTGCTGCGTCTACAGGTCTTATAAATTAGGGAGCCATACATTAATGCAGTCCTGTTGAGAATGACCAATTATTAAGACATTGAGAAAGTTATTTTGTCTCAAAACAGTCAAAATGAAACTTGCGATAGTGTGTTTCTTTACTGGCTGATACACTGTGAAGATATTAGCATTAAACCCTGCACATAAAACTTCCCTTATCTTTTACTATGGTATTTAATCTAACTTTGCTTTAGTCTAGCTAAAAGGAAGGGAAAATCTGCCGTTACCTATTGTTGATGAAAAATTCCCCTGAAGAATTTGAATCCCCATGACAGCTGTGTGGAGTAGTTAAAAAATAGAGCAAAAATCAGAGGTACAAGGAGGAGAAATTGGAAGCCTAGAGCCATTCCCATGAGGCTGCGGCTTTACCACTTCACACTGTTTTATGGAGTGACTTGGCTGTTCTGTACTAGGAGTCAGAGAGAAAACTTAACTCCTATTGCTTCGTGTTTGATGCCATCAGTCCCACTAAGGGTCCATTAATGGGGTCACAAGCCAGTGTCAGGAAACGCGTTTCATGCTCCCTCATGGTGCCCGGCTTTCGCGATGGGATTTATTTCAGCTTCTACACACAGCCATCAATTTTCCTGCATGCCCAGATCAGGAGATTGGTGTTGTGCTTTTTTGAGCTCCATCTTATTGTATTTCACAACAAAAATGGACACTTGAAGAAATGGAATGCAGCCAATATACGGCACAGTTTCTTTTATTAAAAATATTATAAAATAAACCTCAGAAGCCAAAAGATTAAAAAAAAAAAGGTAAATGCATTTTTTTATGTTATTTTATGTAAGCCTGTACATTTTTAAGATGACGCAGGGAAATGTACTGCATATGTATGTTGGTGCAGTTTTTCTATTCATATCACTATGAATTTCTCATTCCAAAAGGACTTAGGCATTTGACTTAACATATACTTTCCACAAGAGAATGTGCATATTTGAAATCCACAAAAGTTTAACAATAAGCCGGTGAAGCATTTTGATCAGGATGTTGAAAAACACAATATTTCAGGTGAGGAATCTCAGCAGCATTAACCCACAAAGCCACAAAGCTTCATTACACTGTTGTGCTGCAACGCTGTTATGGTGCTGTTTAAGGTTGCAGATTTTTTTTTTTTTTTTTTTTTTTTTCATCTTGTGAGCCCAAAGTTGTATCACAAACTCAAATGTTTACAAGCCTGGAACAGTGACCTGATGAGTAAATTTTCCCTTCACAAATGAATTTATTTCAAATCACTTCAAAAAGCTTGTTTAGGGAAAATGATTAATTAATATGCACAGAAAGGGAAAAATTACAGATACATTTGTATCATCATAGCTGTTACTGAATGTGCACATATGCGTCAACGTTTGATTAGGGAGAGAGAGTGTTTGCTGTAAGTGGAAAACCTGGTTAGGATGGATGACTGTTACTACTGTATGTCACATGATACTGAATGTAAGGCACGACGTATCGCAGATGATGCATTATATAAGGCTCAAAATGTTTCCAGATGACACAAAAGGGAATTCTGTTGATACAGAGTAATCTAAAATTTACCCAGGTTACCCAGGGTTTTTAGGATTATCCTGCTTTCAGAAGCCAAGTCATGTAATAACACATATACATAAATGCACACACGAAGAAGAACTACAAAAAGGGTCAAATTCAATTGATTGCATTTGTGTGTGTGTGTGTGTGTGTGTGTGTGTGTGTGTGAGTTGTCACATTCATGTTTGCCATTGGCAGCATGAGATGCAAAACTTTCTTATACCATTAATACTTTTCTCCTTTCACTTCAGCTGTCAAGCAATAATGTCACAAATCTTCCATCATCCCTTATCTTTTGTCATGGCATCGACCGGCCACAAAACAGCCACTCAGAAGAGCACTTTGGATTGACTTGGCTGCGGTGCCACTCTGACATATTCACATCTTTACAGGGGTAGAAAGCCAAACAGATAGTGTTGTGTACATCTCTAAAGATCGAGGACAAAAGGAAAAGCAGGCTCCCTGCCAGGTGGTGTGGCTATACTGCTGTGCGGTTAGCTTTGGCAATGAGGGAGGTAGAAGGAGCCATGGGTCTTGTATATGACTACACGCTGGGGTTGTGACAGGGTCCTTAATTGGAGGTATGGGATAGTGGGAAGGCTGCAATTTAGCTTATACCTGATAAAGAGCTGCAACAAGTTTCTTCCTCAACTGTGGGAGACTTTAGAGCATGTTACTAATGATGTTCAGTTAGGCCTGTTGCACCTTCGAGACTACAGAGGTGATGTTTGGTGGAATATTGAAGACAGGGAAAAGGGAGGTGAGCCAGTTGATGGCTTTACCCAGCTGACTTACTTACAAAGCCTAATTTGAACTATTTATCTCTCATGGATATTATGCCTGCTGTAAGTAGCAACACAGGATATTGGGTTCAATAATAGAGCCAGACACACAAACATGCTCAGGACTTGGCTCCCCTTTTCCCTGCTCACCCAAGTGAAGGAGGGGATTAAGGATTTGATTCACTCCTGCCATTGTCTTTCCCACCTGCCAGATTCATGCCTCTTAAAGCATTTGACATGATGCGCAGGTATTCTCCGAGCCTCCTCAAGGCCTCCCACATGACGTCGTAAATGATTCCCCGGGGTGCTTTGAGTTGCCAATGTGAAAGATTGGGAGCCTGCACACATTATGATTGGTGAATGTCTCCAGACAAGGCAGTGCCAGAGGAAGGGATGTGTATCAGTGTTGCAATGACATCATCTACACAGGCTTTGACAGTCGGGGCGGTATGGAGTGGGAAAGTGTTTGCTGTTGCTATGGGCAATCATAGGGAAAGACTTGAATGGATAACACAGATCAGGAAATGACGCTAAGAAGCTGCATTCACCTTTCTGGCCTTGGCAAGTGATTGTGTCACAGTAGCAGTAAGCGCTTAGTCTCAAGAGTCTGGACTGCATCTTAATAGTGCAAATATTTCATAACTCCTCATGGCAAAAAAATCATCATGTCCACTGGCGAGAATTGATTGACTCTTAAGTGTTTTAATTATTAGTTTGTGAGATGCAATGAGACGGACTATGATTCAGTAGGAGTGTATGATGAATGCTGGCATCTGTTAAATAATCCTCCGGGCTGCAGGAGATAAATCTGAAAATGATGAACTTCTATTATGTTTCATTGTGCCGTGGTACATACACAATGACACCTACTTCCTGTTTGAATACGAAGATAAATCATTTGGTTAATTGATTAATTCATTTTGGAATCTCAGACTCTGCCTTTCAACTTCTCTCTCATTTCTCTCCTTTTATCACTCTCATCATGAAAATCCCCTTGCTTCATTAAGAGTCTGTCAGGCAGTCTGAGAGGAAATTACAAACTTGTTTTTGTATTTTACTGAAACATTTGCATGCTCAGAAACTATCTGTTCTTCTATGTCTGGTAGGGATTTCATACTCCCCCCCAAAAAAAACGGACATATTTCCTCAAATCACACCACTTAATGTAAAGGGAGATAATTCTGCACAATCATTATAATCCAGTCACTCAAATGTTCATTTACCCTTTGCCTCACCCCAGTTATCTGGTTTGTATTTTTTCCTCAAATATGTAAAACCATGGCCCTAACAGATTTCCCTGTGGTACAATCAAAAACATCCCTGAACAGATGTTCTTTTTAAAAAATATTTATTTACTTACTTTTATTTTTTTTTATGATTGCATTTCATTTATTTATTTTTTTAATTTCTATTTTATTTTTTGGAGTGCCCACCCTATAATTTGTCTCGGGCTTGGTGAGCCGCATTCCATTAAAACTCAGACCACCTCTGTCAGAAAAGCAATTACTAGTGAGGGTTTCATTTTAATTTAAATGAGATTACATTACAGTGACATGAAAAGGGGGCACTGTCAGGATGGAAAGAACACAAGTGCTCCTTTTTTATCTGTTTCCAGCACTGGCAGTGGTGGAGGGGGTTGGGGACTTAACTGCATGAAGAAAGACTGCGAAAGCGAGAGAGAAAAGATCTATGTCAAAGTCTGTGTGCATGGATGAGAGGGAGTAACACGTTGTATGTCTATGTGTACACATGTGTGTGTGTGCTGTGCATCTTAACGCCACCAGAGGGTGAATATTGAAAGGCTGTGCTTGGAGACAGAAGATGACAATTACTGCAATGCCTCAGGCTCGAGTTGATATAAAAGGCCTGTGAAAAGCAATGTCAGTGACATACAGCTACATGTTATGTCATTTTCAACTTTTGTTTTTGTGATCCTTCCTCTAATTCTCTCAGCCCCAATATCTTTGTTGTTTTCCTTCTTCATCCAAAGCCTCTGCAGGCTGTGTGAAGGCTGTGTCAGAGTATCATGGAAAAGCATACCAAGCATCTGGGGCCGACTGCCTCATTACCTGATGCACAGGGAAGAGCCGTGTCAAAGAAAGCCGTCAAACCAACTTTATGGTCTTGTTTAAGCATTTGTGTCTCCCGAAGGTGAATTTTAAGTAAGATAAAGGTGCATCATGCTGTAACTCCTTTATATGCTCTCTCTTTTTGTCTCCATCTCCCCTTCTCTGTCCCCCTCCCTCTCTCCTTACCTATTCGCTCCCTTTTCTCATGCTATCTGGCCTTGAATGAAACAGCGGATGAACTTGGGATCGAGTTCATGGGTAAGAAGTTTGTCATTGACTGTGTGGAGTGCTCAGTCTTTCATGTGCCTTATGTCTGCAGAATATCACACGCAAAACATGCAATCCAGCACAACAAGGCTGCTCACCTTGGAAAATGAATGTGGGCCAGTCTCCATGGAAACACCATGGTGGTGAATTAGGTGTATTCTGTCTGCATGAGGAACAGTACCGTTAGAGGAGAAGGGGTTGTGTAATGAGTGTGAAGCAACAAAGTCAGACTGCAGCAGTTCATGGATGATTAGGAGTGTTCTCCTTTCATGGGCGTATTGTCATCTTAGTACGAATCTCGGACATTGTTATATCATATACAGAGTAGTTTTCATCTACTTGTTGAAACCAAACACAGGAAAGTTTCCCAATGGCAACGAAAATACAATTTAAACCTCTTTGGAATTCCCCTGATAGAATGGCTTTACAGCAGTCAGGTAGTTAACAAATCTTTAAAAAAACAAACTACATCCCTCCTTTAATAGCGAATCTGTTCTTAGCCCAGAGGGAATACACAATCTTACTCCACACACACACACACCATATCTCCACACTCTCACAATCACACTGTTTTTCATTTTCTCTCTTTGCCATCTTTACTTTGCTCTCTGACTGCATTTTCTGCATACATAAAAAACCAACACACATGCTGTGAATGCTGTGAAGTTTTCCATTAACATTGCTTCATACGCTGCCATCACATCACACTTCCTTGAGGAAATAGAAGGAAAGAGACAGTCTGAAGGAGAATCCCACTCCTGAACACAGAATTCCTCAGTTCAGTGATTTTAATGGTGGGCAGATGCTTTAGAGTTAATGAGAACTGGCTTGATCGATTGATTGATTGATAGCTGGCCAGATGACAGACGCAAGCACAGATCTTTTTTTTTTTTTTTTTTTGAGGTAAGCACTGTACGTTCTAACTTGCTTACTCTTTGTAGAATCTTTTAATAGTTGTAATATAAGTGTAGTATGTGACAGTCAGAGTCTAAGACAGTTAGAATTCAGCAGAGCTCTGTTTGAAGTGGGATTTAGCACTCTAAATATAATCTTGTTTTTTAATTTTCTTGCATTCTTCGGCCCAGCAGCTACAGCTCTGCATGGCTCCCTGCTTTGCTCTGATGTATTTCAGGCTGAATATCCAGGTTTGTCATGGACACTTTTGTGTAGTCGTCATTATAGCATTGTATACAGTGGTTGGTATAGCATTGCCGGCCACAAGGGATTGCCTTGTTCTTGTGTTAGTATGACACATCTTAGTCATTATAGCTGAGGCTGTTCAGTTTGTTCCTTTCCCAATATGTTTTTGCATCTGATTTAAAGAATGCATTGTAGTCATCAGACATGAGGCCTGTAATGGTTTTATGTACAGCCTGCATGTTGGCTTTTCCTTGCAGCCATTCAGCAGAGCTTTGTAAACAGCTGTTTTTATGCCCACATTCTGGAGGAGCTTATTTCATCAATCCAAAAAGGATAGGATGTCTCAGGTGGAGCTCCACAGGAGCACTGATGATAGTGTAGCATGGAAAGCCATCCACCGGGTCATTTCACTAATGAAATGTAAAAGCTGGAGGGAGAACAGGACCATCCATATGCACACAAAGTATTATTTAGAAACGGAAGAGAACAAAGGCAACTTTTGCTGTGTAAACCGCAGCCTGAAGACATTTACTGTTGCCATTCTAACAAATGGCACAATGGGTCAACTCAACTTGCAAGTCAAGAACGTCATTCACTTAGAAGTATTATACAATGATTTGTGATGCCCCTGGTATATGGTTGACACAGTACATACATTTGATATTTTAGGCTTTGCTTCATAATGAAAAATTATAATTAACAGTAAGACTATAAAACAAACCAGATTACGCTTTTTAACATTATAATATTGCCAGCCAAAATCTCTAAGATGTGACATTATTTTGAAACATTTTGATAATTTACAATAATGAATCAAAGCCTAAAATATGATTGTGATGCGATATGATACATCTTTCATTGAAACTGAAATTGTCAGTTTGCTATTATTAAATAACCAACAGTGCATCACAGCTGGCCATCCCTGCAGCATTTCTTTGGACTGGCTCTATTTTAATTCCAACCCATACTACCTTGTTTCAAGGCAGCTGAGTGGGCAGTTGGGATCAGTGATGTTTTTATTTATACATCCACAGTATGTAACTCCAGGACCTGCTCAGATGTTATCTTTAACTTTTTCCAAAAGCTCATATTAAAAAGGTTTCCCGTCAGTTACATCATGCTACCTGTTAAATATGTTGATGCAGCACTGCTGTAATCCACAGGAGGAAAATAAAACAATAAAATGGGCCAAACAGACTCGGTTATTGTTCTGTAGTTTAAGTTTAAAGCTCACTATGCCCTTAAAATAAGAGTTTTGGGAGAGGTTAATAGACCTGGGCAGATAAGCACACATGAAGAAGACTTCCCAGGACAGTTCTCCCACTGATGGCCTCAAAAGCCACAAACAAGCCCTCAAAGGTCATGAGCAAGTTACTGTGATGTTTTCTGCACTTTTCCTTTCAGCTGTCAAGGTGGTGAGATCAAACACGGATGGATTTATTGTTTCTCAGTGACTGAGTGATGTCACAGGAGGTTGTGTTCAAGGTCAGGAGGGACAGTGGGAGCAAAGTCTCTACAACTCCTGACACTGAATGTCAGCAGATTGGTTGCGAACCAAGTATCAGGTTTTAGATGGACAGTTTTACTGTGGTCATTTTTGACCACTGGATGATTTCTCAGTCGATGATTTGCATTGTGCTCCCCCAAACCCCCTCCACCATGCACTTCAGTAAGTGCTGGTACCCAGTCCAGCTGCTCAGTCAGACAGATATCTACTGGGATCAACTGCTACTTGTCCCAGCTGGTTGTGACCTTAAGCCTCTGTTGTTGATGTGTGAGGGTCTGACAAGAAGCTCCGGGAGCATTCATTTGCTGCTAATTCCATGTCGCCATCAGTCTCTGAATTCTGACACACATAGAGAACTTGCACGCTTGCACACACACACACACACACACACACACATGGTGTGACCCCTGCTGTGCTGAGACAGTCCATCGGTATTGCCTGCTGGGTTTGTCTGAACGAAATGATTATCACACTTCAGTTAGCACATGTCACTGAGCCCTGCTTGTGTCTGCCATGTCCATATCCCTTGCTCAAACACTGACATTTACTGACAGCAGCATTGGTCGCTTTATGCTAATACAGATTGCAGGTGGATGTCTGTGTGTGGCTAAGTGTCTAGGTGCGCCCACAGCTTGTGTGTGTTTAGTATGTTAATTCACTCCACGACTCTTTCTTCTCGCTCAGTGACAACTATAGCCAACATCCTTTGTGTCACAACAGAAATCCAGTGGCCTAAACTGTATTCTCTCCTCCGCAGAGAGTGGTGACACCTACCAGAGGCAGGTGCTGTCCATCTTCAGCATTGCCTCGGGGATCTGTCTTCTTGGAGTGGCATGCATGGCGCTCTACCGCCGCAACAAGTGAGTGATACCAGGCTGCACCGCATTAGCAGAGTATGCCCCTGGCTGTGCAAGAACAGCACTTTGCTATCATGGCATGGAGCCCAATAAAAACCTAAGTGTGAGTCGGCTAGTGGATGTGCATCAGATCTAAGTTCTGTAGGATACATTTGCGACAGATACTCATGTAAGATTTATTTGTAAAGTGCTTTTAGCGAGCAGGTGTGTCGCAAAATGCTTCACAGAAAACAAAACACAGACCAGACAGCGAGAGTGATTCAAAAATATTAGATCTTCAATGTGTGTGTGTGTGTGTGTGTGTGTGTGTCCATATAAGTGATGGGATAAGAGTACACCAGGCTGCATGAAAGCAGTGTGTCAAAATCAGTTCCTCGCCGCAGGGGAAAAAGAAACAAAAGGAATATAGTCAAAGAAAAGTAATAGCAGGGTGTAAAGGGGGTGAGTTAATGTAGGTACGGTTGATTGAATCGGGCTTGATAAACAAAAATAGCTTTTATTTTCAGTACTGTAGCGCTCTGAGTAGGGCAGCTCCTGTTGATGAGGGTGACCCCAAAAGTCCTGGCTCAACGGTGGGAGCTAATGTACCAGAAATTATTCAAAAACAGAAACCTGTTAAATTGAATCTCTTTCTCCCAAATGTTGTTTGACATTGTAGCTCAAATAAAAAAGGATCCCTTGCTAATACTTAAGTTCATTCTGCTCTTCAGCAAAGGCCTAAAATTTTATTTGTGCAATATCAGTACTTCAGAGGGAAGATTAGCACTGCTGCCCTCTTGATTTGGTTTGAAGACGACACAGAGGAGTTGGAGATAAGAGATGTACTTGTAAATTTTTAAAGACTAGAAGAAATGAAAATCAAAGTCAAGTTAATTATATGTGGTTATAAAGTTTGATAATTAGACGAGACGTGGAAATGGGACTACATATCATAATAGTGCTGATGCTTGCAATAAATGCACAGCCAGTCGCTAATTATCATTGGTTGGATTGAAATGAACTTCATTAACTAATAAATAGTGTACCATAATACTAGATGATGTAGGAAGCTTATTGAGCATGGCTGAATTAAACCAGACACAGCTCATTATTATATAAACTAGTGGATTTAATATTATGGCTGATGAGTGAAAAATATTCACTTTCACAAACTAAGTAATTCGCTTAATCTGTGAATTGAAGTTTAGCTTGTCATCCCATTTAGGTTTACTAGATTTTACCACCCTTCCATGTCCTTTATGCAACAAACATGAAACAGGCCCTGGCTGCGGGAAAGGAGTTCAGCAACCAAGTATTTAAAAATGAACATTTAATGGTGAATTAACATTTAATCCAAAAGTTTTAAGTATCAATTAATTTTTAATCCAAACAAAGTTTAATCCAAAGTGAGAGAGCATTCTCTCATTTTATTTTTGCGACAGCTAAAAGATGGCATTTTGTTTTTTCTTCACACACAGTTCAAAATTGCGTATTTTATGGTTTTAGGGCTAGATTGGTGTTAAATCACCAGACACACAGCACCCCCGGACCAGAAATGTGACATATTTGAAAGCTCATGCATCCTTCTGACTAAACTATACATCCAAACCTGTTACCTGGAAGACACTTTGCTTCCAACCTTGCCCTGTAATATCATAATCCAAAACTCTGGTGTATCTCTCTAAAATCTTTTTTATTTTCTATTGGCAGAATATTATCACAAAGGCATGAAATCGATGTTTCATGGAACATTGCCTTGATTAAATTTTCACTTGTGCAAGACATATTCTCTCCCAATGCTTTTTTTGTAGCCATCCTGAGTACCTTTCACTACCAGCAAACCAGTTACAGCTTGGGGGGAGGAAATGCTTTCATATGAGATGCAAATTGACTGGTGCTCATTTTGTCACTTTTACCTTTCGAAGTGAAAGTGCTTGATAAATGTCTGCCAGATCTTTAAGCTGAACCAAAAGAGTCTGCAACTGTCAAAGAGTTTTTTAAGGACGTAATGAAAATGGATGTTTGTTCACCATCACATGTCTAACTCTCACCTTTGTGTATAATGAATAGTTGGCAGATTATTGTCTTATCCCATGATTTATGTACAATATATAAACAGTGTTTACAGAGTGTGTACTCTCTTCTTCTACTTTTTATTTTAATCAAAATATTGCAATATCTCCTTCCACGTTCTTTCCTCTAAAGGAGACATGGGGAAAAACTCCAGGCTCATTTGTCTGACAGTCGTAGCCTGAGAGACTGCAATGTCAACGACTCTGGCCTCATGTCCAAATCTACTCCCAGGCTTCAATACAACCTCCAACTCCAAAAGGTAAGCCTTGCATAACACTAAGACATTTCTATTCATGTCTTTGTCATTATTATCACCGTTTTCATCTTCATATGCTTCAGCGTTTCTCTAAAAACAAAGAAAACAGAGTTTATAGCATGTTTGACAGGATGATGTATGGTGTCTTAATAATCTCTCTACTGGCTGAAGCCTTTTGTTCAGACTCGTATTCAACACAAGCTGAGAGACAGAAGAGAATTACGGTTTAGCGTAAATGCCTCGTGTGGTATACAGGAAAAATCTGCTTGTCATGTTCACAATGACAGATTCCTGTGACAAAGTGCAGATTGGAAACTCTAATCTGTGGTGTGTCAGGGACGTTGAAGTCACCGTGCAAGCGCAGCAACAATACTGTACAGTAGACAAGTAGCGTTAACTTTCATGTATTGTAACAGTGAGAATGCCAAAATTGTATTTCTCACATGCTGTATTGGAAATTCAATTTTGCATACGTATTTCTGTGTGTGTGTGTGTGAGTTGTTGTAGGGTTTGTGTTGTTTTGGGGTTTTTTTTGCAGAGGTAAGATTTCAGCCCTCAAAGTTATGATATCAAATTACTGATTGGCAAAGAAACACAATCCGAGATATTTTAAAGAGAAAAAGTACAAGCTCAAGGAGAAAAATCCATTTCATTTCTCAATAAGGAATCAAAAAGACAAACTCTCAGTTAAGTACAAAAGGAGGGAAGGGAAGAGACCCACACATTCATAGCAGAGCAGGTGGAGGAGGTAGATGGCACTGATGATACTGTTGTCTCCACTAATTCCCAAGGTAATTGCAGTCTCATGCACCTATGTAAAGGTCTCATCAAGAGCGTAATCACCATGATGCATTAGCACTTCTCTATACGCTCCCTGAAACAGCCGCACATCTTGTTCACTCAGTATTTGCTCAAGCACGTTTTTCTTTTGTCTTTTTAATTATTTGCAGCGGCAGCCTTCTTTCATTTTTTGACGATGTTATACTCATCATTATTTTCACATCACCAACCTGTGCTCAGTGGTTAGAATTCCTCGGTGTGACTTAAACTGTAAGAACATAAATAAATCTTTCTCCTTTCTGCAATATGTGTGTTTTAATGATAGAACGCGAGTAGCGATTACAAGCAAGCTATGCCTCAAATGACAGGAAAATTTCACTTCCAACACATTTGTTTCAAGACACAGTTGTATTTGTTGTCGTCTGAAATTCCTCATTCAGGTTCAGCCTTGTTCTCTCATTTCTGTGTTTGTCAGATGTTGCCTGCACTGAGGTTGTTTAATAATGCAACAGTGTCTAGTGTCACCCACTGAAACAAACACCCCTCAAGCTAGCCCCACCCATGGAACTGCAGTTGGCACAATCTGAAAGCTTTTTGAGATAGTCATTTCCAATTATGCCTCCAAGCGGTTGACAGCTGAGAAGTGGTACAACATTTGATGTAAATTTTGTCACTGTTTAAGTAGCTGTGTTTAAGAAACATGAAAATAAGATTCAAATAAGCCAGAGCACGGCTCATGATTTCAGCAATGCAGGGACACGTTCGTTACACTCACCTTGTGACTGTGAAGAGCCCCCAAAGTTGCACTGATGACAAACCATTCCCAGCTCATCAGAGCCCAGTCTAGCGCTTTTGAGTCAGACGCAGGCGTATTGTCCCATGGCACAATAGCAGGTTATTATATACTACAATGAGAATTGGGTGAAATGAATATGCTAGGGCTCCAAATTCAGAAAAGCCTTGTATCTCACCATGAAATGCTTTTCTGAGCTGGACACAGCGATCGAACCCAGAGAAAGGCAGAAGGCAGAAATATAAAACAGTTACAATACAACACAAAAGCACAAGCTATGAAAGAGCAGTGTGAGTGAGGCTTAGGGTAAGATGTGAAAGATCACTGGCTGTAAACAGCCAGGGAAGGGGGGGACCAAAGAAAGATTAACCAGTAACACCTATTTTTCCACATATTTGACACAACGACCCCAGACCACTGCTTGTCTCCGCCCACTCCTTCAGTTTTGCAGCCATCTGCAGAGAGCATCTGTGCTGTGGGCTGTGCGGTCCTACAAGTTCTCCAGGTTGTCTTTAAAGTTAAACTGACTGAGCATGGAAATGCTCAGGGAGTAAGAACAGAGCAGCGTGTTCTTACAGGGGGGGCTCAAAAAAACATTCAGTGTGCGCTGCATAACTACTCAGCTTCACAACAACGGTTTCAGCCGTGCGCGTTTGAGGCAGCAAGGTGGAGGATGAGCACAATGAGCCGGAAACAAAAGCTCTGCTGAGACAGGTGCAGAGGGGAGGATGAAACTGAAGTCCATTTTGGTCAATGTCTTTCAGAGCATCTCTGACTCTGACTTACATAACTGAGGCAATACAGCACCAACTCCCTGAGCTGAAGCAAGGGGGAAAAGCTATACCATATATGCTGACATAAATGTTTGTTTTTTTTTTAAATAATACTCCAAGCAGGGAACCCTGCTAAGAGATTAATCCAGAGACCCCTAACATCTTTTTTTAATTTTTTCTTTAAATAGGCACTGCCCTGCCTCTACGCTATATGTAGGCAGTGATTTCTGCTTTTATTGGTGCACCACCTCTGGCACCTGCAGCATGTGTCGTTATATCTGTATCTTTGATTTCAACTTCCATATTCATGTTTGCACATCTGGTTACATTTCTGTGCATATGCTCCCCCCATCTGTAGCTTTACGTTTGAAAAGCCATGTGTACACTTGACTGTAAATATGCAGAAATGCCAGCAGTCACATATGATCACATGATCCATTTCAAAACAATTGCATACAGAAAGAGAAAAGGAGGAACTGATTCACCCCAAGGTATGATGCAAAACTATGGGTGAGCAAACTGTATGAATTTTGCATGGAGATAGAGAAAGAGCAGGGCCACAGACCGGAGCACTGTGGACCAAAAACGTTCGAATGCGCCACAAGGCTGTGTTGTGTTACACCACAGTCAATTTTATGAAACTCTGAGGTCGCAAGACACAGTGTCTTCTTTCTGAGAGTCAATACTGCACCAATTTTTGAATAACAAAGTGTTTTTCAAAGAGCGTTGACTGAGATAGCAAAAAAAAAATAGCATGAGAAGCAGAAAGAAAAAGATCAGCTTGTGGAATAAAAATGAAACATCAACTAAAAGGGTTATAAGTGACACTGCAACTCTTGAAAAAGGAAACAGGGGATACATTCTTTTACAAATATCAAGTTAAACACACAAACATGCAAGTATTCAAATGAACCCTTGGTGACTTCACTAGACTCTTGGTTTTTAAGGCTGACTCTGTCTGGATAGACCAGTGTGGCTAATGTTTGTCAAGTTAATTTTAGTGCTGACTTTGTGGCTCCTCTCTTTTTAATGCTTTAGCATTAAGCGTTGTCTGGTGCCATTTGTTTTTTGCGAATTAGGCTTGCTTTCAATTAACAAGCACTGGAGAGGTAATCAGTGAGCTGGCTGCCAAATCTCCTATATCAGTAATTTTAGATTAAGGGAAGTGATGTAATATGCCTATACAGAATATACAGAGGAAAAGAAAACCAAAAATGGTGGAAGAATATTAGCCACTCGTTCAGCAGGTGTCGTGACGATATTAATGCCTCTGTTTGTATCACCAAGATGCAAACCTTAATACAACAGGCTGGTGCAGTTTGGAAATGAATAATGTTGTCAACTCTAACAACTCCATGCTTACATGTTTAATTCTAAAACAGCTGATTAACATTTTGATATCAGGCGGACCCAAAATTGTTTTTGCCATCAGTTTTCATGTCTTGGTTCAGGGAGTACATTGTTCAGTTTTGGTATATCTGTGCCTGTTGGTGTTTTTGTTCTCCTGGCCTTCTTGGAGAACAATCAAATATCTTATTATTCACAGTTTGAAACCTGTGATTTGATGGTAATCAAAAGGGGAGTAATGCTGCTCTGAATGCATAGGTTTTCCTCAGGCTTTTATTCTCCTGTTAATTCCATTTTCCCTTTGTCTCCCCTTTAAAATGAATCCACAATGCTTAGTATTTATCTGTCACGAGTGGCATGAAACAAGGGCAAAATTGAGATAGGAGAAAGGAGGTAAATGGGTTACACCATACAGGTTTGCCATTGTCTGCCGCATTTCCCTGACACAGATATTGTCCTCCAGGAAAATTTGCCATATCAATTGTTCCAGAAATTCGTGGCGCTTTCCACCCACAGGGTACGTGAGAGGGTGGCCAAAATGATCCTATTTTCTTGCACAACTAGTGAACAGCAGTAACAGCTCCCTCTGGGAGTCAGGGCTGTAAGGGTGAAAAAGAAGCTTATCAGGCATGAGAACCCTGAACCAGCTCTAAGTCACATGCAATTGCTTTAATGATGTCCAATCAGACAGAGAGAAAGGGCATCACAGGCAAGAAGTACTGTAGCTGGAATGACAGAATTATCTACTGACTTAGTGTTTCGTGGGGGGGGGGGGTTCTTGGAGCATTCATAGCCGTTGTGCCTCTTATAAGATAATGTTGTTATTTTTGATAAGAATAAAAGGGGAAGAATTGGGGGGGTGACGAAGGTTGGGGTGGGGGGGGTACTTTGGGAAAGCCATTAATGTAATCTTGTGCAGGATTAATTTTTGTGTGCAGTGGGAGTGCTCTAAGGGCCAGTGTGAAGTTTATTCACAAAGCATCCCTTTCTAATCTGCAGTTTAAAATGAAAAGCGTAATTAAAGACACTCTGCCTCAGACACTAAGCCCGACTGTTTGCTTGTTGCTCTATCGGAAATAGTTTTTATGATCTGCGTGTTCTGAAGTGGTTCCCTTATGTACAACATAATCTGTAATGCAGATTTAGAAACGTACACCATTGATAAAGATTATTATCATTATTATCATTAGTATTATTACTCACTATTATCAACTATAACAAGGAATCCAAGCTACAGTGTATATGACAAAGAAACTTGGTATTTTATGCAGCTCAAAGATAATAATAAAGATACATCCCTGAAGCCATAATTACCGCATTTTACTACTTACAGCATGTGCTCGTCTCCTTTATTTTTTTATTTATTTTTTTTTGCAGAGCTGCAGTTCTCATGGATCGTCTATCAAGGGTGGCAGCGTGGCAGCAGGCACATCAATGGTAGCTGCACCTATTCTCAGCAGAGCGCTGTCTAAAGGGAAACGCTTCAGGTAAAAATGTGACATCCTCTTATTTTGAGCCCTCTTTCAATCAGTATCCTTCACACAGTCAGCCAATATTCAGATAGACGAGGCAGTCAAGGGAGAAATGTAATCATCCTCCAATACGGTAGAAAATCATAAACAAATCATTTATATACATTTTCAGAATGATTTGTGATTATTATAAGAGGAAGCAACTACGTTAATATAAATCTGGCATATACTGCCAACACCATTAGCTTTGCCAGTGTGTATATCTTTAGATGGATTCTGACCTTTTCCTGGAGGATTCCATAAAAATTAAGTCTCTAAAATTAGTAGTAAAAAGTAGGGAGTCTCTGTAGAGATGAGATGTCCAGTATACTGTGCAAAGCGATTGAATGTGTACTGTAGGCAGATTCTGAAACGACTCACCGATAGGGAAGAGCATACAGGGAGGAGGAGACATCCTCCGAGGAGAAGCGCATTCTAATGTGCAGAGTTAAATGTTGCTTCAACCAAATTCCTTTCATGCCATCCTTTGAATGACAGAAGATTCAACAAAATTAACAGCATTTTGCTTGAAGGGATCTCAGAAGCAGTCGCGCTTTATGATCACAGCAGTCGGTATCAAAAGCTGCCCTAACCCTTTGTCAGGGATGCAAACAAAAAAGCTTTATTTGCTGTGATGATGTGGACGCAAGCGCATTTTGACTGTGAATACACAACATTCAAGGTCTAATTTCCTAAAAGTTCATTTCACTAAGGGGCCAGCTACGCTCGTTGTGTGAAAATCACTAAAAGTCTGTGATTGCTGGTAAATGTCTCCATTTCACCTGATCTCTGTTAAGCGGCGCTGAGAGAAAATCTGGATTAAAGTAAATGTAAGAGAACAGACTGTTTATAAGGCTCCAAATATTCATTTAAACTCTAATTACATTGTGCAGTAGACAAGCCTTCAGCATGATGTCATGAGAACATAGTGTACAGGCTGTACAGTGATTAGAGGCAGCTATGTTTGGGCAGATAAAGCGAAGCTCAGAGGCTGTGTGCACATGCAGAGGGATTTTAGATGTCTGCTTGACTACGATGACGTCAGTGAAAACCCCACTGAGGCACCAGTTGTTTTCTTGTTTTAATGGACCACTGCTGTGAAAGTTCTTTTGTGTTTTTTGTTTCTTTTTTCTTTCCCAAAAAGGTTGCCATGTGTGGCTGCAGGGATGGTCCCAGCTCATCCTGACTTTTTATTCTGTGCAGTGTTGTGCAGCTGGCTCGTGGAGGGCAGGTGACAGTCAATCATCTGTTCAGCATGTTCTCGGACCAGGAGGAGGCAGGGGGGAGAACTAGACTGTGATGGATGACGTTGAGATGCTTTCAGCTACTGACCTGAAAAACCAGATCATATTGTGAGCTATCAGGAGAAATGCCCCATAAAAACATGTCAATAGAGTCCATCAATATAGCAAAAATAAGTTACATGTGCATCATAGGCTTTATCACAGTGGATGACCATGTGCAGATTGAGTCCCCCTGCTTGAATGCAGACGTTATCTACTGGAGTGGAATTTTTCAGGGTAGTGAAGACATCACATAAATCACCGAAAATATAGATGTTGTAATACAGACAACTATATCACCTGCTTTGGAAAGCAAAAAGAGCGGAGTAGGAAACAACCAGCAGCACTGTGATCAGGCTTGTTATCTTGAGGTGGATGGGAATGTGCGTGAAATATGCATCCAATATCCAATTATTGGCATTATACAAAAAAATTGTCAACACCATGATGGCACTAGAGGATAATTCAGGGGTTCAGCAAGAGTCAGTAGAACAGTCTGGTCCAAAGTGGTGGACCAGCACAGACCAATATGATTCACCACAGAGCTGTGTGACTTGGCTCATAAACATTGTATTCATGAATTTACTGTTTAAAGTAGTCAGTGTAGCACCTGTGCTGCATGGTAGTCCATTTATTTTACTTATGTCAGGGGGAAGCGGATGAACAAAACCATCTATGATTTCATTACATGCTGAATAAACTGGCCAGCACTCGGTTCAATGTTCGGCCAGTTCTCACATATTCTTTCTCGAGGATTTGCCAGCAAAAACTGGACCAACTGATAGTTTACGAGTCAATGTATAATCATCGTGCTGCCAGTGGTCAAACGTTGTTTTCGTTTGTGCTGTTGTGGGTTTTAATCAATCACCAAGATTCCTTTGTCATGATTGGAGGGAATTATGAGGAAATAGAGGTCTTGTAGGCTAATCGATAGACTCAAGTTGAGTCAGCAAGCATGAGCATTGAGTCCCAAACACTCAATTTCTGTCAAGTTTTCCTGCAACACATCCCCTCGGTGTCCCAGTCTTTTCCATCTCTCATGTCTCTATCTGAAAAAAGGAAAGAAAATACAGGAACTGATTAAAATATGTGTATTGTCTCCCACCCAGGCTGACCCACTTAACATCAGGAGGCTGTACATGTCTGGTGAACTGCAGAGATAAACTGTTGCTGTTCAGTTTTAGACCTTTCGCAGTTAACGTTCATTAATAATTACAATAGCCTGGTGATTTTGTCCATGGAAACATTTTTCATTTACATTTTTTTTCCAGCTTTTGGTTAATCCTAATTAAAAATTCTACATGTTAATTAGCAACAAAACTGACATAATTCAGCTTTATTCATATCAACAATTTTTCAACATCAGTCGATACAAAAGCTATTGCTGCCAAAGCATAGAGCCAACATTAGCCGTGCTTATTGTTCCACCGCCATGGACATTTGAAAATTATTACAGCTCAATATTTTTTTTGCATGATGCTCCACTTAGCCATCAATTAATAACCAGATGTCCACAGGACTACTTACTTTACTGCGTGAATGAATTGAGGAGTTCAGTTTGAGGGCAAGTTAGAAATTTTGTGTGTGAACAGTGTGTGAACAGCCTAATCAGTATTTAAAAATGAAGAACTTCACTCTCTATTAATAGACCCAAGAGCCAAAAACAAGCTGGGAGAATGTTTTGCCAGCGTCAGTGATTTGTGTTAACTGCTGCAACACAAACCCATTTTTCACCCAGCGGTAACAATATGTTGTTTTAGTCACAATCAAATGGCCTATTGCTCAACAGTCACAAAAATACATTCAAAATCACGGGAAGTCATTTTGGTCTGTGATTTTGTGCGTGCTGTTGGAGCTATTTGTTCTTGCACAACACACTGACCCATCAGTTTGCAGTGCGGTGCCACACATCTTTGATCTGCTTTGAAATGGACCACCTACTGCCCACAGAATTGTCTGCTCGGGACAAAGAACAGTTACGAAGGATTAACTCTTTGATCACGAACAGCAGGATGCAACACATAGTAGTCGTCGTTTTGTGGGTATATGAAATAATATCTTACATTTAGTTCAACATATAGCTGGTACATTTTTAAAGGTTGCAAATGGAAAAATACCATTTTACATAGAGCTCTGCTGATCCTTGGGTGGCAAAGTTCACCTTTTTTCTCCACATCTTGACCAGCGTTGCAGAGTAGCTGTGAGCAGATATTCAAAGTCCCTAAAGGTTGACTCCTAATTACTTTAGTGGTCTGGATGTTCCCGTAGAATCACAAGCTTATATGCTCATTTAGAGAAGCAGCTCTCAAACGCCTACAAAGAAAACCTTCATTTTCTGTAAGAAGACATTGTGAATTAGCTCCATTAGATGAAAGGGCAGAAAAAATCTTGACTTTGGTGATCTCCTGACTTTTAATCCATCATTATCATTAATACAGAATGCATAAGTGAGTGGCTAAGCATTACTTCGCAGAGCATGGCTGGAGCCACAGGCTTGTTCTACAACAGTTTTTGAGCCATGCACAAATGATCTGTGTCTGTAAACTGTATTGCTTCCTGGTAATTTTCTTCAGTTCTGTTCTCGTATCGGATACAAGTCTTTTACTTTAGACTTCAGAAGGAATTTAGAGTCAACTGAATGTGGAGTGTGTTGTGTTTTGTTTTGTTTTTTTTTTTACTTTAAAGATCAAACAGAAAGGTCAGTATGTGTTGCATCAATGAGCGGGGAAGATGATATAAATTTTATACAATAAGTGAATTTGTGAGCGTTATTGGTTTCAGTGCTGGTTTTGTGAAATACCATGTTTATCCCCTCTTTTTGTATGTCTTCTGGGTGCAGAAGCAGTTCCCTTTCGCTGAGTCCAGCCCAACAACGTCGAGAGGCTAATTACTTCAAGACCCCACCCATTTCCAGAGGGAAACACAAAATATCGACAAATCTTATTGATGGATCCAGAGTGGCTGGACATGTCTACAAACATTTGCAGGAGGATGAGTCAACAGACATGGAGTCCATAAGAAGGTGAAAGCGCCTCTGTCATTTGGTTAGTTTTCTAATGTTTGCTCAGTCCTCAGAGAGCAAATTCTCTTTGCCTCCCTCTACGCTGAGGTCACATAGCCAGTTCAGTGATGCAGACCCCCGGAATAACTGAGGTTAAGTTGGAGTGGCAGAGGGATAATTTTGGGGGAAATGAGTTTATGGCTGAACTGCTCTCAGTTCAAATCCATGAACCAGTTTATGAAATGTGATCCAGGGATATAAATGAGATCTGCTGTGCCCCGCTTCAACTGGGACTGTCACAATTAATTTGGAGAAGGCACTTGATCCCAAACACGCAACAGTATCATCGTGCTGGGGAAGTCCAAGATATGAGTCTGTGTGTAATCCTCCCTACCCCAGCAGGCTGCTGCTGTGAATGAAATATGGTTCATCTGTCTGGTTTTATCATAGTTAAAAATAATGGTTGGATTTTGGCTAATGCTTAAGCATTATGTGAAAGCTTCATGGTCAACATATCAAAGAAATAATTGAATTTTCCATCATTTACATGTTGTATTTGAGGCCATATCGGGTGACTGCAGCCCACTAGAACAAGACTACAAATTGCAAAGGATAGCTTTCAGGCATTCACACATCTTACATACTCCTGATGCCCATCCTGATGTCAAGTAAGCCCAGCAAGTGCCCTATTTCCATGGCTATCATAAGTGAAACACCGCCACCGGCACTAACTCAGGAGGCTTTAAAAGGAAGAAGGACTTTTGGCAGAGCCACCTCTCACCAGTTGGCTATCTAGGGGCTTATATATAACATATATTTTACAAGTACAGTCTAATGATCCTCACTGGCATGGCTTTTAAAAAAAGGTAGACCAATGAGAAATCCTCACTGACACATTTGTTATCAAAGTTATGTCCTGGGTTTTGTTTTTTTTGTTTATTTTTGTTTTTTTGGTGTACTCGTGGAGGCAAAATATTATCCATGTAGAGACAAAGTTTATTTTTATTACATAACAGTAAAACTTTCCTCAGAGTTCCTCTGAGACAATTAATAAGATTGATCGTTGTGTAGTAGTTACCAAAGGCAAGCAATATTTATCATGCACCCCTCATTGAGGTGTTTGTTTTCCTCAGTAGAATAATGCATAATGTCAAGCAGCTCCACTGGCATTTCCTCTGAAACAAGTGACACCAAAATTGCTGAATTATTTTAGGTTTTATTTACAGTTGCAGAAGAGAGCATCTTTAAGCCTGAGTAAGACAGCACAATTTAGAATATGACTCAGAAATAGCCTAATTTGCTGTCTGGGTGTGCAACTTGAGTGATGGCACTGTTATCAGAAATGTCTGTCATTGAAGTAGTCCCCACACACATAAAAGCGCCGAGCAACGTTCCTATTAACATTCCAACCTGCTTGGGTGTTACAATGACTTGTAAGATACACTGCATGCTGCCAAACTCTTTATGTGACCTATTTCCATAATTTACATTTTTAAACAAAGCTCCATGGAGATCAGGTTATGCAGAAAGATCCTGCAGGACCACAGCTTTCCTCTCAACACACACACACACACACATATGTGGACAAGCACACACGCCAAACACCAGACAAACAAACCAATCAAGACACTAATGAGAATTTCTTCTTAAAATCACAAAGGCAAAATTTGTAAGCTATTGACAATTAAAGCTAACACAGTTTCTGCAAGTGCTTAGGAGAGGAGCTGAAATGAGAGGGCTTCTCATTTTCATAGGGATGAAATTGCATTCGCGTCAGTTAAGCAGTTTAGATCTGATTAGCCATCAATGATTCCCTCACAGATCCATCAGATGAATGTGGCTTTCACTGGCCTTCAGGAGCTTGAAATGACCTATTTCTCGACTCACCGGCCATGCAACACCAAGCTACCAAGCTTTACAGCCTCCTCCTCCTCCTCCTCCTCCTCCTCCTCTCCCTTGTTGCCATGGATACACCCTATCCTCTGTGGAAATGAGAAACAGGAGG
This sequence comes from Remorina albescens, assembly GCA_034769265.1. Classification (NCBI taxonomy): domain Eukaryota; kingdom Metazoa; phylum Chordata; class Actinopteri; order Carangiformes; family Echeneidae; genus Remorina; species Remorina albescens. The sequence continues at coordinate 8,278,248 of CM068480.1, forward strand.
TGGAAAGCACAGTGAGCGAACGTGAGTCGGAAAGTCAGGGAAGAAGGAAGATTGTGTAGTGATGATGAGAGTGCAGTGAAGGAGAGATGGATGCACAGAGTATAGCGCGGTACTGTATGTAGTGTTTTGTTTTGTTTTTGAAGGAAAAAAATCAGAAGAAGGAAGTGAGCGACAGCAGGCAAACACCAGAAATACTCATCCATGTTTTCCATTTTGTGACAACAAATCCCCGAAGAGTCCTGTCAATGTAATTATCCAGTGTCAAAACATATATTTACCCACCGCAGATAAGGACAGAATTGAAGGCAGATTTGTTACAGGAGTTATTTTTAGATATGTTTTGATCTGCCGGATTTACCTCCAGCTTGCGTTTGCCACTCTAATACCAAGGGAGGAGTGGGAAAGTAATTCAATTATTAAAACTTGGTTATGCTACAAACAGTCTCTGAAAGCAGACAATAACACTGGCTGTCTCCTAAGGCTGTGCCGGGGTGAATCTAAATATGAATTGAGCCTTTAGAAACAATATTGGCTCTTGTGCACATCTATCGTATATACTAACATGACTCTTGATACGTTTCTGCCTGTGCTGCATTATTATCATATTAAAGACTTGGCTTTTCGAGCCTAAAGTCTAAGTGTTTCATGGTATCCTGAAATACATGGTTGCAGGAGGCACAGTGATGCAAACATACTAGCTAAGTTTCACACACCCACAAACACGCTCGCTTTCACGCCAAATGTCACATCGCAAGGCTGCCAGACAAGACGTGCTCCATGAGTCTTTCTAATGAGTCTCATTTCAAACACTAAAATTAGAACACAACTGCAGCAGTGCAAGTAGGCTATATTTATTTTTCCCCAAATATTCAGCCAGACCAGGGTCAGGAGCCAGCAGTTGTATTGTTAAAGCCTTAAATCTCTGATAAGGCGGTCATGAGAGGGATTTTTCTGGTAAACATTCAACGAGCAACAATACCAACTGCTCATGCTGAGGATTATAAATAATTACACAAAGATTAGGCAAGAACAACACCTAAATAATAATAATTTGTTGATGCATGGTGATTTTCTTTTGGGGAGGGAATTGAAATGAAATGAAAAGCACAGGAGAAAGGAAGCTTTATCTCCATGTTCTGTATTACTCTCTCTTTTATTCCTCTTAGGAAATGAGTGTCTAAGATGAAAAGGTCACAATATAAATCACTTGTTCTCTCATTCTCACTCTGCCACTTGTATTCTGTCCTCCGCCTGAAGGTGTGGTTCTGCCTCTGGAAGGGTCGGCGCCCTCCTCAGCAAGACTTCACTGTCTCACTTCGCAGCCAGAAAAGGATGGACTGAGGTACCCTGCACACGCCTGGATAAGGGAACGACCTTCCTCCCACCCTCCCTGCGCACCCGCTCTGTGCCCATCATCCCCTCGCTCCAAGCGAGCGACCTCGAAGCACCGCACGTGGACCTGAGCAAGCAGAAACAAGGCGGGCTCCTCAAGTGGCATCCTGCTATGGCTGGAAAGGCAATGGTGCCCATTAGCAATTCCCCCTCTCCCAAGTGTGACACTGTAGTGCTGGTGCCTGATGCTATGCCCAGCAGTGTTAGCCCTCCCTCTGCCGCCACCATCGCTCCACTGGGGTCAGAGAAGAATCCCGGCACCGCACAAACACCCTGCTCTTTTGAAATTACAGTGGAACTCGCACAGGAATTAAAACAGAAAAGCCTTTCCAGCTCCATGAAAACATCTGGGTCTCACAGCGAGATCCACCATGGTGGCACAAATGCTCTCGAGGCTGGGACTGTGCAGGAGACAGAACAGAAAAATGTCCAACATTCTGCGAGAGCTCAGCAAACAGGCAGTGGGCCCAGAGGTTTGAAGGCAGCAGGCCAAAGAGAAGCCCAGGTATGGTGCCAAGGTCAGACGTCCCTCATGTACAGTGCCGCAAACTGCTCCTTGGCCACCAAAGGAATCAGCTGCAGAGGAACTGGAAACGCTCACGCCAAGCCCTCTGCGAGCTGATTGGATTAACTCTGTAAAGCTTCAAAGACACCCGTTTCCAATAACTGTATACGTTTGCTAGTGGCACAGGATGGTTAAGCAGGTGTGACCATCTGTGTGGCCACACGGACCAATAACAGATGGCCATCTATTTTGGCGGAACAGGAACAGATTGAACTGCTGCAGGAAAAAAAAAACACTGACACAAGAAAAGGCATCAAGTTATAAGGAAAGAAGGAGACAAACAAACAAACACACATTGTGAATAAATGTGACTCAATAACAAATATGAAACCGTGACTTGAGTGGGAGCTTTACTTTAACAGTGTATTGAAAAAAAAAAGAAAAAACAAATGCCACTATTTAAAAGGAGCTTCTACTTAGAAACCAAAATAGTGTGTCATCTCTATGTTGTTTCTCTAATGTAAAGAAATGAAATTATATATGTCATATCATATATGTCAGATAGACGTATATATATTTGACATACAGTTGTGACAAAATAAAGACTAAGATAACAGTGTTAACTAAGGGCTTTGTTCATCTCCATCCATCCTCACTACACAATCTGAAGGGAGTCTGTGCTTGTGTTTGCAAATTGTTGTCAGTAATAAAGTTGTAAATTCACACAAAAGATGATCACATCCCAACTAATATAAAAATATGTCAATACTGGGACAAATTTCCCTTCTGTCTCCATAGCAACGCATGCCTGTAGCCCCTGTGTATCTTGGATTTAATCATGCACCTGTTTGGCCATCACCCTGTGCCCTCAACCCTAAAAACAGCCTCACTAAGTGTAGCTCATTATTTTTGCCTCTGATATTTACCAGATATCTTTCGGTAGGTGTGTGTGTGTGTGTGTGTGTGTGTGTGTTTGTTTGTTCACAGGGACATAACGAGGGTAGAGAAGGTGCAACCTGAAGGAGGATTCTCTTCTAAAATGATCCTCTCTTTTTTTTTTTTTTCCATAAATCCTGCAAATGTGAAACGTCGGCACAAAATTGGACGGTTCAAAGTGTGATGATGAGAACATGAACACTATGGAAGAGGAATCAAAGTTTCACACTTTGTGAAAGATTAGAACTTTTTTTTTTTTTGATTTTCCATGTTCTGAGGCCGCATTACAGCCAATGTTCATTATTCCCCATAATGCACTTTATACTCTACCCATAGGCTACAAAACACCAGGAAAGAATCACTTCACTGTTTTGAATTACAACAATAGCCATGAGGTCTGTGGCTGGAAATGAAGCACAGCCGCACGCAAGCCGAGCACAATTCTTTATTTATGCCTCATTTACGTCAAATTCAGTATATCTGAGTTTCAGCCCTTTCAGGTTTCCAGCGACTCTGGTAAGATAAGTTGTACACGACTTACAAATGGGTATTATTGAGATTTCTTCATCACTGTTCTGCAGTATAAAACTATCTGCAGTCTATAAGAAGGTTTTTATGAAGATTAAAATGAACTTCATTGATCCCCCTGAGGGGAAATTGAGCCAAGGCAGCTGCAAAGTAGAGATAAAATTACCATAAATAGAAAATATTTAGGATTCTAAATACACAAAGTGACTTTTGGCTAGACAGAACGCACCGCACACATTTCACAGAATTTTCAAATGTTTACGGATTTACATACTGTATTTGTCCCGACTACAAAGGGAAGGTTGAAACATAGACGAGTGCCAATTTAAAGGGAAATTAACAAATGCAGATGCTCCCAGAGTCACTGAATTGTTTTATGAGTGTGTACTCATCATTGTTATATGTGGGAGTTTCAGATGAAGGAGCGCAGAAACTGTCCTAGAGGCTTCTGGTAGACGGCACCCCACTAGGAGATCCATCACCCACCATGTGACACAGATGCACAGGATGGCCCCGAAATCAGCAGTAGTGTTTATAGCAACAGCATTATTCAACATGTCTGCGACTGATGCTTTAATATTTAGGGAACAGCTTTGTCTCACATAATTCCATCAACATTTGCCTTAAATGTTTAATCAAGACTTAACACTATTGGTTATATTTTTACCCACTCCGGATAAAAATGCTGCATATTTCATGTATTTCATTATAACATCCTAAAGTGAAACGGGCTCTGGTCCTGCTGTGTAATGTTTGAGTCTACTTTTGTTTCGAATATTGGTTTTCATGTCTTCATCCCCCTCTCATAGAGAACTGTCAATAATGACGCCACATCGTTTTACAACCGCATTTCGCTTCTTGATTGCTCTCTTTTACTGATCTTCTCAGTTGAGCTTCCTATTTTTAATAATGAATTCAATGGGAAAGCCAACTACGAGATCTGACATTTGAAAAATCTCCACAATTGTAGTCACATTCAAAGCTGGAAATAATGATGCTAGTATCAGCTCATGTCGGAGAAGTGTCCTCCCAGTGTAGCAATAATCAGAGGCCATGTGTTTTTGAAAAGGAGAGGCTCGGTGTTTGATCTGCACTTGCTCTGCAGTACAGGAAAGGTTGTTAGCAGCACCATTCGAAAGAATTCTCTGTTTGCTTTCTGGGTTCTCCTCTATATATATATATATATATATATATATATATATATATAAATCTGAGTCACAGCACCATGCAAGACCTGCCTGGAGCTGCGTGACTTGGTGAACTGTAGCTGTTACTGTAATCAAGATCGAAAAGGAGAATACTGTGACTGAGCAGCAGCCAAGGTTCAGTCATTTGACAAAAAAAGTACGACTTTGATGTCATACTGTTTTATGTCGTTAAGGTCTTCATTACAGATTATAATAGTCAATCTCCTATTTTTTTCAAGAACATCAAAGGAAGCATAGTTTTCCCAGTCTCAAGAAATCATCTTACACACCGCACTTTTACATAAGCATGAAGTCAGAAATTTTAAGGTGTGTTTGTGCACAACAGAGAGAATGCTGACTTTGTTAAGGGGCTCTAATGTGCCAGAGCAAGGACAACAACAAGGAAGATTAAAAAGTAAGTGTTCTCATTACCCGAAATGAGCCAGGTTTGTTGGAGGTGGGCCCTGTAGCCCTTCAATTAATCCTCACCGGTGTCGACTCTTTTATGTTACCAGGAATGTCACACACACACAACTGGCCTCCCTCGCTCAGTGTGAGAGGAATACTAATGTGCCAGGGGTGCAGAGGGACAGAGAGGTTCCCCACCAGATGGCATGGAGATTATGAGGACAGCAGGCCAGCATGTGTAATGCAGCACTACCAGTCTGGATGTCTGCTATCATCTCGCACCAGCACTTCCATTGGATATCAGGTGATATTTAACACATCCATCAGCAGTGTTAACACAAGTGACAGTTTCCTCCATGAATTATTTTTTTCTTGTATTAAGTAACAAACCAATGAATACAATGCAATATTAAAACAGTAGGTGCTTCACCGCACAATGCTTTGTTTTAGCATCTTTGGAACGCTTATGAATGTTTCATGTGATTGCAGTAATAAAATTAGTTATTTTGCTTTTTGGTCAGCCCTGTTGCCCCAGAACAAGAAGGTCGTGGGTTCGGTTCCCTGCCCTGGGGCCTTTCTGTGTAGAGTTTGCAGTAGGTCTGAGTGTGAGTGTGAGTGGTTGTTGGTCTGTGTCTGTTTCTGTGTGTTGGCCCTGTGATGGACTGGCGACCTGTCCAGGGGGTACCCCACCCTTGCCCAGAGTGAGCCGGGATTGGCTCCAGCACCCCCCGGGACCCTGGAAATGGAGAAGCCGTAGAAGATGAATGAATGAATGAATGAAGTTTGCTTTTTTTTTGCCATCTGCCTCATCTGTCAAGATTAAAAAGTTGCTCCAACTCCACCAACATGGAGCATAGGAAAAGTGTAATCCTGTAATTGATAAACTGAGTAGAATATTTTATATTTACTAATATCCAGATTTTTCAAATTGAGGCAGAGAAATAGTGTTAATATTGTTGGCCATGTTAGGCGAATGTCTGTCGTGATGGCAGAATCAAGTAACCAGCCGTCTTTTAGTCTAGTCGGGACCAAAATATCTTCAGAATTGGATAGATTGAAATGTGACATTCATGGTCTCCAGATGATGAGGCGCATTGGCATCAAATCAAATCAGATCAAATTATTTGTGTGGCACTTTTCATACATAAAAGCAACACAAAGTGCCTCACAGAGGCTAAAAACAACAAGGGGAAAAAAACCAAGCCCAACCCTCCCACCCCTACAAATACACACAGAGACATAGAGACAGAAATGTCATGAAGCCGACAGTTGTGATTTTATCCAGCAACTATTGAATTTTTTATGACAAAAGATCTGAAAAAGGATGACTTTCCCTTTTACTTCAGCTTTACTTTGTTTTTACCGATAATTACAAAATGTCAGCATGCCAAGGTGCTAAACTTAGATGTTATGTGCGGAAAGTATACTTACCAAACAACAGCATGTCAGTGTGTTTTTGCCACAGCATACTCCGAATCCCAATTTCATGAGGAGTTTTACGTTTTCCCCTGCGACGCAGAGCAGACAATAGGAATTTTTGCATGTCCGATTTTTTTTTTGTGTGTGTGTGTGTGTGAGTTTGTGAATACAGCACTTCACATAACCGGCTCCACTTTGTGTGACATTTGAACAATTGTCTAAAATGGGGAGGAAAAAAAAGGAGAACTGATGTTTACCAATGACGCTTTGAGAGCAAATCTTTCCCCCATTATATCCCTCTATTGTTGTTGCACTGGAAATATCTCATGGTGACATTGCATCGTTCTTGTCAGTTATCTATGTGAATAGAGAGGGTCTCGTTTTTCCATTAGGGACCTTTAGCCTTTCAATTAGAGTTGAATTTGAATTTAGATGGATGAGTAAAACAATATACAGGAGTTAACATAGTAAGCTTGTCAATGGAGCTGTGCTATTGGGCTGCAATCACTTATCTGCCCCATCTTGCTGCAATGTTGCCCATATATTGTGAGTTAGAGCAACTGAACAAAGGTTTAGTAACAAGAAAGAATATGAAAAGCTAACCTTGCTCATCATTGGAAATATAATCACCAGAATAGCATGATTAAAAAGATTTGCATTTTGGAGATGCATCTCATCATTCAATCACGTCGTGAAGAACAAACCCCAAAACCAATCTCTTATTAATTTTCCCGGTCTGTGCCAAGAATGAAAAATATAATACCACAATGACAAATTTAGGCATTTAGTCAGAAATGCACTCAGAAATATATGACTTCAGGCTTCCTGCCTGCGCGTTTTGGCATTCAATGGTAAGTCAAACTTGGCCTGAGCTCTGGCACTTCTATAAAGAACCAGCAGGCATATTTTTTTATGAGGTTTCTGAAAACCACAGTGCCAAAGCCCTGTGCATCCCAAAACATACTCAAGTCATCGGGCACACCACTGGGAATTTTTTATTTATTTGTTTATTTATCTTTAACAAAGTTTAGCATTCATCGAGTTAAACATGTACTTTTACTTCTCTACATTTCCCAAAACTATCTCTGTTACCTGTTACTGCAAAAAAAAAAAAAAGAAAGGTGTGGTGAATCAGGGTGTTCAGGTTGAAGGCCAGGTTAATGTCGTGTGTTAATCCAGTTGTGTGCAAACGTGCTCTCGAAGCTCCGCAACCATTTCAAAACAACGATGAGTAGCGACCTCGGGCTGAGAGCCGCCGACCACATGCAAAGAACTGAGGCACATGTCATGAGTTTAGATCGATGTTTATATTATTCACCAAGTTGTCCTTGTCAGTAGTTGGGAGTCAAAGTGTAACTTGCTGTGACCAAAGATATATTTTAATAAACCTTGCCTTTGGCCTAATGTATTCTTTTGAGCTTATTGTCTCATAAGTTAAAAGTGTCGCTGAGTACAGCTTGAAGTGGTGATGAGGCTGGAAATATTTTGAGAAGGCTTTTTAAAAAGGTATTCAAATTAACTCTGGATTCCTGCATACACTCTGAACGAGTGAATGTGTGTACGTGTGTGTCTGTGTGTATTTACTTAGGGCAATTTGGCTCCCCCTCAGCAGCGCTGCACTGTGTTGTCCCCATACTCAGTCTGACAGGCACCAAGCCCAAAACAAGTGGTAGCCTCTTGATTTTTGGATGGCACTAAACCAACCTGTGTTGGTTGTTTGTTTCATTTTTGTTGGATCTTTGAAAATATGCAAATTACACACAAATACAAATATTACCTTTGATACTCAAGTACAGTAATTAGTAACCCAGATACTTCAGGAGTTTCACTCAAGTAGTGTTCTAACAGGTGACATTCACTTTTCCTTGAGCCATTTTCCAGGAAGGTCACTCAAGTGTGGCGTTTTGTGTACTTTATACGAGACTGTCATGAGGTCAGGGGGATAAGCCAGGCTAGTGCAATAAAATGCAAGGAAAAACACACTTTCCAAAGTATGTTAATATTAGTGCCTAAAATAAAATAAACTTAAATCAGACTCCTGTATATTTTCACTGAGGATGTTTCCATCTAAAGGGTCAAAACTATATTGTGTGAAAAACAACATTGGCCTCATTATCTCATTTTCCAGGTTTAATGACGTTCACTCACATGTTGTCTTTGACCCAGCAGGCCAAAGACATACAGTATAATGAGGATCGGGGGCTTTGAGAGGATTGCAGTCAAAAGGGCTCCGTCTGCTATACAGAAACAATATCCATACAGTCTCAATAGTCCAATAGTCTCAAATATATTCTTGACAATGTAGGAAGGATGGATCCTAGTCAACGTTTTAGCATTGATGATCCAATGTGCTATATTCAGATGTTTGTTGAAGGTTAATTTAGTCACAGTTAATTTAATTCTTACCTTTAGAAATGACATTTTTAAGATTTAAAGGATTTGTAGGATTCATAGATTTAATGGCACAAATTGTTATAGTTGAGTTCAGGCTTCATGTGTTTGCCATGAAGTAATGCTACGAGACACACCAACAACCACAGCCAACTTCTGTAATGTAGATCAAAAACTGTCGACTCAAATCCTTCATTACCCCAAGAAAAATCTTCTTTTCTCACGGAACTATCCTCTAAACTCGGCTAAACTGCTGATATGCAGGAAGGGCGAGCATGCTGCTGCATGTATTCATAAGAATTTCCCACAACACACATAAACCTTAAGGGTGGCTATGATTGCTGGGGCATCCATAGGCCAAGGACCTCTGATCCTCCGGAACTCCCGAGTCAGCTTCCAAGACCCAGCCAGGCTGGAAGGCAGATTGGGGTCCTGACCTGGGACTCTGTTTTGGTTTCTGCTATAATCAGGATGTTCCCTATGTGCAGGCTGTCAAGATGCACACTTTGGTATTCAGCTCACTTCAAAGTCATTGTGGGGTAAAGTCAGATGACCAATAGGAGAAAAGCAAATAAATTGATCTTCAGTCTGCTGTGGCTGACTATTTTTTGAACAACAAATTTAAAGCCAAGGCCATTTTAGATTAAACAATTAATTTGGAACCAGTCAATAAAATACATAATACTCCATAGGTTGTATAGCTTCAAAACAATTGGGAACTTTATCAAGATTAATTTGTCACAGATTGTAATGTGTAAGCTTGCTGGAGTCCCCCTTTTTGAATCAAATGCTGATTTAAAGCTCAGCCTAGTATTGCATCCTGGAATGAATCAACCTAAATTAACCTGAAATCACCTGCTCTGCATTGTCCTCCAGCCCCACCAGCTGCTCCTAATTGTTCCTGGGCATTTAAGGCAGTGTCTCCTGGTGCTGCTGTCCCATTGTCCAACCTGCCTGTCGCTCTAGCTGGGATTTTTTTAAGCCAAATTATCTTTCTCCCCTTTTCATGACCAGTGTGTGACAAAATTTTCCTCCGCTTCCATGTTAGTCACCTATTTCCTTCGACCAGCACATCCAGTCAGGTCAGTCCACCCTAATTTACTGCTTATTAAATGTTCAATGTTGCTTATGTGGAATATTTTTGAGGTTGTCAACTCCCAGTGCCAGCTGTTATACTTTGCCCTCTGATCTGACTTGAGGTCATTGAGAACAAACAGGTTAGATATGGATGGATTGCAGAGCAGCAATAGCAGGTCAGAGGGTTCCCTGTAGATATTTTTTGGGTTAAAGTCAACAGACCTAGAGGTAGTAAAAACAGAGATTCAGCCATAAAAACACCATGAAATTACTAAGAAATGCTAAATGAGTAAAAATGTGAAGTAAACAGCCAAAAATGGTTTGTTTCTCTCAGTTCTGGTCTCACTCCTACTGTATGTGGGAGGGCCCAGGTGGACTTTTACATGTGAAGGGTGGAAGCCAAAGACATTTCAAACACATGCATTCAGACTTTTTAATCCTAAAACATATAGGTTTTTTTTTTTTTTGTTTGTTTTGTTGTAAACGATTGACGTGAAAGGAGAATGAAATCCAGGTTGTTGCCCTCAGAGGCAGCATTACTGTTTTCTGCACAATTTGAAATTGTGAAGAATGTATAGAATGAACTGTAAATAACAGTTGGGTCGTGACATCCTGTGTTGATATGATTTGATTTCTCATAAGTGGCATTGAATTTGAATTAATAAATACATTGATACTCTATCAAAGGCAGACATGATGGCAGTTCACGCTGTAGTTATTATAGACATACAGAAATAAGTGGAAATAATGAAGAAACAAATCATCTCGGTGCTCCAGTTTTATTGCATTAGGCCATTATCACATTAAATGCACTTTTGAATGAGGCTTTTCGGTTGCTGGGGAGAAAAAAGGATTCTGAGTTCAGCAGTGATGGCCAGCTTTTCAAGCACTTTCAGAAAAACATATTTTTCAGCTGAAATGGGTTTTATGTGGCTGGGTGGTCAATTATACTCAGACTTTTAATGTAGGTCAGACGAGGCTCTAGAGAGGGATCATCTCATTCCTTGAGATCTGCAAGAAGATTTCTCCGCTTCCTTTTGGTTTGAAGTGACCTGAGCTGCACTGTGCCCACAAAGGCTTAGAGGGAAAATCATGAAGCATCAGTTTGTTTAAAAAAAAAAAAAAAAAAAAAAAAAAAAAAAGGCTCAAGAAGTATTGAAAGCTTTCGGGTCTTGTTACGAGAGGTCAGCCGGGGGGGGAAAATGGTATGACCACACGTCAACTTGATGCATTTTATGAGTGTATGTCAACAGAGCTCTTCTTCTGTAAGGAGTCTTTGTGAAAAGACTCTCTCCCTCTCCATCTCACTCAACTCCCCCAAAGAACGAGATGTTGCTCTTTTAGGGCAGCATGGTGGTGTAGTGGTTAGCGCTGTTGCCCCACAATAAGAAGGTTGCGGGTTCGGGTCCTGGGGCCTTTCTGTATGGAATTTGCATGTTCTCTCCTGCATGGGTTTCCTCCCATCGTCCAAAGACATCATGTTTGGGTTAACTGGTGACTCTAAATTGTCCGTAGGTCTGACGGTGAGTGTTTGTCTGTCTCTGTGTGTTGGCCCTGTGATGGACTGCCGACCTGTCCAGGGTGTACCCCGCCCTCACCCAATGTGAGCTGGGATTGGCTCCAGCAGCCCTACGACCCGGAAACGGGTAAAGCGGTAGAAGATGAATGAATGTTGCTCTTTTAGGAGAAGTGATATTGGTGAAGATGAATGATAAGATCCACTGGAAATAATAATCACCAAGTAGGATGGGAAAATCCAGAAATCAAAGGAGGTGTTTGTGCGATCTGTCATATCGATGGATGTGAAATCCTGCTTCAGTTCCTGGACCACAGAGATAATATTTGTATCCGTAAATCCAAAGCTTTTGGGTGTTTCATAACATTGGGCTTGACAGCGATGTTGCATGTATGACACTGAAGAAATTGCTGTATCTTCTGGCTTATTGAGTCTTTAAATAGCCGTAAAGCACTCATCAAATATATAATGTTATATTTTGCTTTTATAAATGAAGTTAGAGCCAAAGGTCGACCGTGGAGTTTCTGATTGTTCTCCTCTTTTCCAACTTAGAACACCACTCCCACAGCAAATCGATCAGTATGCTGGGGTGGGGGGGTGCCACTGTGCATCAAGTAATATAACCTAGATGGCACGATGGAATTCAAGCAGCAGGATTGTGTCCCATTGGGAGACCTCCATAACTTTGGAATGAGGCTCACGCCCCGTGGCACAGCGATGCAAGTCACACCTTTCTGTATCATAGATAATATGACACAAGCCTCCTGAGCAGCCCCAGCCAAGCAGTTTAAAGACCCATTACCCGGCTGAACTCGAACATTTTAATTACACAAAGTTCTAATTTCAAAGACAGTCTCAAACTAAATTGCCTGTGTAACTGTATTTTATCTGCAGTTAAAAATTGGTTCATTTTTGTAGTTGTGGTGGAATAATGAGTACAATATTAAAATTGTTCTTGTTTTGTTTTGTTTTGTTTTTTTTCCCTCCTCCTTTTGGCTTGCTTTCGTCTTATGTCTCTAAGCAGTTTTTTCATTTGTCATTCACCTGAGCCCATACTTTGAATTAAGCTTAATACATGTAGACTGCTGTGATTTAATTTAATTTTTTCACCATTAAACTTCCTTGGATTCGCCATCTTGAATTTTTGAAATGTTGCATTTTAGAACAATCTGTGATAAATACATGAAATTCATTTCTGAAGGAAAACTGCGGAAGATGAATGAAAAAAATACTGAATGAGAACCAATTGTTTTTGCAATGCAACAATTATTTATTTTCTGAAAATTGAAACACACAAACAGAGAATAAAATCTAAATTATTTATAAAGTTTTTGGAGTCCTCCTATTGCATGCTGAAATGATTTTTTTTTTAAGCCAGTCACCGAAGAGTCTGACCCAGCTCCTTTTTCTACTTCTGTTGTGGTATTAGCTGTATTTTCTGTCTCTTCATGTTGCTCTGTTGCTCTGCCACCCTGGCTGGTGGTTATGTCATCCTGCATTGGAGCGATGACAGGAGTTTTATCACAGGGGATCTGAAGAGCTGCTGAACTCGCAGCACAATTTGGCTACTGGCTGAGCGCTGGCTCATCCTCTGCTTCATACCGGCCGTGCTTCGTGCCATATTGGATGGCAATGTGGGCGAGAGCTTCAGCTCTTGGGGTAAGAAGAGTCAGAGGAAGAGAAACAGCAGCAGTGTCTGTAAAAATGAGCAGTCTGATCTGAGGTAAAAAAAAAAAAAAAAACAGACTGGAGAAACTGAGAAAAAAGAATGGGCACAGTCTCTGTGCTGGAATCGTCCTTTTTCTTCTCTCCGGATCTCAGATCAGCAGGTACTGCTACATGAGTCTGTAAGTGCGGCTGAAACAGTGCACAGATTTCCTTGGCTGTAACATCAGTGATGTCGGTTAGCACATCTGGTGCAAAGCACTCCAGTTTCTTCATCAGAGCATCTCCAGAGTCACCTTTGCTGTGATAAACTTTACCAAGTTGTCCCTGGTGGAGGGGGAGGAGCTGTTCTGTTGCAGTGTAGTGGACAAAGCAGTAGAGACCTGGTCCAGAACAGCCTCTTAGACGCAAACAGCACTTTCACTAAGCTCTTTGGAGGGTGTAGTTAAGTAGGTACTTGGAGGAGGGACCCAGAATCCCTGTAGGACTCCGGGGACCACAATGATTACCACGTTCTGTGAGCCAAGAGGCTTGTATTTGGATGCCTCCTGCTGCTCTTTCAGGATCTTGGCATATTTCTGAGCCTCTTTAATGATCTGTGAATGTTGAAAAATCTGGAGGGCCCGGTCTCCGGTGCATTGGTAAACATCCTGTCCTCCAAATTCAACATCTCTTATCTTTCTACTGGTGTTCACCTCCCACACCAGCATGAGAAGAGATTTGGCACTGGTATCATCAAAGTCTTGGAGTTCAAACTCCCAGAGCTGTGCTGTCATAGTGTTTCTACTTTGCTCCACCAGCATGTCTGTCATATCCCCTACAGTCACCTCAGGTGGGATCTTATTTTCCTCCTGGAGCCTGAGAGGTTGCACCACCAGTGCAATCTGGGCTTGGTAACACAAGGTTGTGTTCCAGCAGAGTTTGAGAGCCTGCTCATACAGTATACATGTGGAACAAAGCACTGTGTTCACTCTATCAAATGCCTTGACATCCTTCTATGATCTCTGAGAATAAAACCTTGCTTTATATCTCAATACAGAACAAGCTGCAGGGTCAAAGCAATGACGGAAGATGTGAAGCAACTGGATGAACAAGTTGAATATGAGTACTCAAACATGGTCTATGTTACCGGCGCAAATGGACAAAGTGTGTCCAGGTTGACTGGTTTAATTTTACAGAGCAATTGTAGCTATTCTGACTTCAACATAACCTTCTCCAGCTACTGTGACACACACAGAATATTCAACATATGTTGAAATGATATGTCTTATTTCGTTTTACATATTTAATTCATTTAACATTAAACATTAATTTAAAAGATTTTTTTCTTTTACCACCATATCTGCTATTTTCTGTGCCCCATTTAAGCACATCATATTAAATAAAGTCTTTTAGTATTCCCTAAAATCTACCATCTTAAAATGAATAAGGAATTTAACTTTCCAATATGTGAACTACTACTAAGATTGAAAGAGAATATTAAAGCACATGAGGATGTGACATTTTCACGAATAATTCGTTGTTAAGCTTTAAGGATCCCAAATCTTTGGTCATAGAAAAGAAAGGGAGAAATGTGACCAGTGGTGGAAAGTACATTTGCTCAACTCACTATTTGATGAATTTGGACTGTTCATTGCAGTGTGCTTTAAATATTTCCTGCTAATATATCTGCCAATATATATTATGCTAATATTTTCAGCTTTTCTTTATTCCACCACACTAAAGTTCAGAGGAAAATGTTGTACTTTTCATCCCAATCCATTTCATTTATCCCACTGATCAGGTTCAACATAAAAGTGATGTACACATTAATGCACTGAATATATAATATATATTATTCAGAAATGTCCCATTTCTGTATGATTGTACTTCTTCCTTTGTTTAGTGCACATATTCTGATGTTGTTGTTTTTTTTTTTTTTGTTTTTGTTTTTTGCATTACTGTTCCTATAAATATACTTGATGCTTCTGTAGCACATCACTGTCCTTAGCAGATGGAGATGCTGTCATGGAGAATATTTGAATATAATACAACTAAAAATAAAATAAAAAATCTGCAATCGAAAAACTCAAAATGGATTTAGTCCAGCTGTCACACTGGACTCAATGAGATGAACAGATCAGAGACTAAATCTGATTAAATGGAGAAGAAAGCTTCCTCTTTGCCTGAAAGGAGAAATAGTGTACCAAATATAGACTCTTCATATCATTCAGACACTACAAACAAGGCCATTTTATTCTAAAGTGATGATACAGCAGGAAAGCCACCCTTGTAAAATTCAAAATTTTATGTTCTTGATAAAGTGAATTCACAAGTCATCGGGCTACTGGCACAGACTTTGAAATAAATAAATGGATAACACAGGGGGAGGAAACTTTTGAAGATATCCTCTCAGAATCAATTCCTGGTTGACGGTAAGAAGTGCAGCTTTAAGAGATGGAGAGATGTGACACAAGACATTTGCCCATTAAATTTTAATCTAATTTCCCCGAGCAGGAAAGGATCTTCAAGAGGTGAACTTTAATCTCTGTACTGTAGAAAGACTCAAGTTAAAGTATAGTCAAATAGCTGATATCAAACATAGTCCGTCTGAAGATGCAGCAAGAAAGAGAAGGCAAGAAAAATATGTGAATAATTCTTTTAGCAGATCTCTTTTCCATTTGCAAATTTTTATTCAGCTACCAGTGTTTTAGATATTGAAATTTGTCTTTTGATCTCTTTGCAAATGCATCGTGTACATGCCTGTTAAGGAATCATTTTTTTAAAGTATTCTCAATAAGTTACCTTTCTTGAATTTTGTGACAGAACAAATTGCTAATCAAATTTAGAATGAAGTCGTTAATATTCAGGCTCCAAATCCTTTTTCCCAAGTATTGGCCAAACACTGGCAGTATTCTGCCATTGTGATATCCATAGGGGCTGTTGACAAACATGAAAGCAAGCAGCATGCATCTATCTTCCAGAGGAAACCAGTCCTGCAGTGACACAGATGAGCATGTGTGGTATGCAAAATGACTGCCAATGCTATATTTCACGCAGGTAGCGTGGTTAACTCTGTTGCAGGGAGAAACCAGGGCACAAAACACAACGAGTGAGGTGCAGTACAGAGGTCACATTCATTCATTCATCTTCTAACGCTTTATCCATTTCCGGGTCGGTGAGGTGCTGGAGGCAATCCCAGCTCACACTGGGGGAGGGCGGGGTCACCCTGGACAGGTCGCCAGTCCATCTCGGGGCCACACACAGAGACAGACAGCGACCAACAACCTCACCTTCAGACCTACGGACAAACCTAAACATGATGTCTTTGGACGGTGGGAGGAAACCCACGTATGCACGGGGAGAACATGCAAACTCCGCACAGAAAGGCCCCAGGCTGGGAACCGAACCCACGACTTATTGTGGGGCAACATTGCTAACGACAATGCCGCTATGCTGCCACAGAGGTCACAGTTAAGCAATATTAGCTGACAGCAGCTAGCCCACAACCACCGTCACATTTCGCTGTACCTGATTGGTTCTATTAGTGGCCATCTTGATCCCATTTTAAAAGGTTTTTTCTCCCCACCTGCATGGACATAAACATACGCACGTCTCCTTCAAGATTCAGGAGAGCCGAAGGAATGGCCACAAAAATAATTTAACTTCATAGTATATCGCACTTAACCGGCACGAGGGAATGGCTGCACACATAGAAATTCTATCTGATGCTGAGTGACCTTGCTCTATCATTCAAGCATGGCTTGCATTTGGCATATCAGCAAAGCCACATGGCCAACGCGGCGAGAGAATATAAAACTGGATCCGTTTTTTTGTTTTTTTTTCTCAATACGCTCAAAATGTGGGCAGTCAACAAAAATGAAAATCAAATGTGTATATGACGATACAAGTCAGGCCATTAATTTGCAACCATAATACAGTGAAATGATTCAGAAAGTTCCTCTAACATTCAGTAAATTTACTCGCATGTCCGACAGCAGCAGGAGAAATGCATACTCAGATCAGAATTCAGCACCAGTACAACTACTGAAGAAGGTGGGTGGTATTGGGAACAGATTGGAGGAAAGAAAGATGTTTGTAAAGAATGATATGTTTAAGGCCCAAGCAGCTAAATGTCATCGCGTGCATGTAGTTATTCATTTTCAATGAATTTGTTTAGACGATAAGTGAAATGCTGGTGGAGTGGATAGTATGATAAAAACCTACAAGTATAATGTGGCGTGCGCACTAACCACTCAAACACGTGCGCCACCTGTTGTTGCATTTTTATTTATTTATTTTTTTGATGAATCATCACACAGCATAAGGTAGTTGCTCATTCCTGAAGTTTTTATAGTGTGAATGTGGTAAACGTACAGAAATAAGTCTGCTGCCTTTCTGTTTGGTCTCCATCAGTTTTCTCCAGCTTCCTTCCACAGACCAAAGACATGCAGGATATTTGGCGGCTAAGGAACAGTTTAGTCAAAATAAATACATTTTAAAAATGGCCGTAGCTTTCTTTGCTTTCTTGCCTAACAAATCAGTGAATCCAGGCCAGTAAAAGTGAGATACAGTCTCACTTCTGCTGCTGCTGTTGAGCTGCAGGGAGGACAGACTCACTCCTGCATGACCACAGACGTGAAAATATGAAAGAATATAAAATAATCTGCCGTTCCCCAAATGAACAAAAAATTTCTGTTTCCACAGTTGGCCTGGTGCTGCCAAGAAGCAGCTAATGATAGATTTTATTTGTCAGTCAGATTTTTACACAGTTCAAAAATGACTGGCATGCGTGCAGTGTTTTCAAAAAGCAGGCCACAGAAAATTAGTTTCCGAGTGACATTTCAAGTGACAGCGAAGCTTAGCTGCAGTGACAATAGTTTATTTATTTATTTATTTATTGAGGTTATTCTTGGTTCCCACACAGAGGTTGTTGTGCCCCAAACGTAATTCCCACTTGTGGCAGAGTTTGTAGTTGTGTGACAGGCCACTTATTATTGTCAAATGGATGAAACCCCTGCAGGTGGAAAGATTAAGCGATAAAACTTCCCAAAACACAGCTAGAATTTGATATTTTTTACATACAGTCGATATATAGTCGGTGCTTTTGTGGCGACACTTGCTGAACGCCTGATTTAAAAAAGAATATATATATACATGTTGAGGTGGGAAATTTTTTAATTATTTACTTATTTGTATTTCTTTTTTTTTTTTCAACAGAAAACCAACTGGTATACAGCCATTCAAACATCACCAATAATAACACCATTTGACAAACCACTGGCAAATAAAAAAAAATTTCCCTACTACCCCCTCAGAACAACACCCTTGCCAAACAATAAGTAAATTAGAAATAGATAAATAAGTGTATTAAAAATTTGTAAAATAAAAGACAACAACACAGTACCATACACAAGACAGACACAAACAAAAGACGAACAAACAAAACATCAGTACACCAAAGGCGATTGTTCTCATTACATCGAAAGCTGAAGTAACCCTTGAATTGAACCCATACCTTTAAGCGAGGCTTTAACAATGACGTTCTTACTATAAGGGGAAGTAGAAGAGAGAATAGCAGAATGCACAAGAGCCATTAAGGATATGGGTTTGACAGAGTTTGACTCTATACTCAGCCACGCGAGGGGAGGATCAAAAGCTTCATATTCAAGCCAATACTTGAGGATCCTAATATTGGCTGACAAATAATAGAATCTAAAGTTGGGCAGAGAGATCCCACCAAGTGACTTGGGTCTCTGCATGTACTGCCTACAGATCTTAGGAACCTTCTCATTCCAAATAAACCCACTAATCATGGAAAAAAGAGCGAAGAGTATTTATATAGCATTGCCTGTAGTGCAGTGTCTCATCTCTCTGTCAAGTTTTGTAAATGCCCTTGTCACACTAAATAGCAGCTCTCAGGACACTTAACATTCCTCTCCACTGCCCTCGGCAGTTGCAGTGTGTTTTTAATGACATTGTCTGCTTCCTGTCAAGTCAGCTGGGGGCTGATACGAGGAAAGTCACCTGTGGAAGGACGGTGCAAAGAAAAAGTCTTGAAGGGCAGCGCGAGTACTCTGCAGGCTCCTGACTTCAGTGCCACATTAACTGTAAAGGGGAATAGAGGCTGAAGCACACTGAGCTGCGCTGCCCCTTCCAGCCACTTCACCATATAAATCTGGTACTGTGCATTTTTCGGGTTGTTTTCTCCGGCGTTAGTTGGGTGTTCTTGTAACTGTGCTCAGCAATTATTCCATCGCATGTTTGAATAGTTTATCAAGATGTCTGAAGGGAAATAATCTTTTTATCTTGGATGTAAAAGGAGAAAATGTTCGGATAGGAAGGTAGTTAGCTTTGGGGTTGAATAGGACGTGGGTGTGTGTGTGGCTGTGTGCAGAGATACTTGCACATTGTGCGTGTTTCACAATGCAGGTGTGCTTTGCTTGCTTAAACTCTGGTCAGCTTAATCCTCAATTCAAATGAATTTGCTCCCCTCGGGCACTTGTCTCACCTCTTTCTGTCATTTCGTTTTCTCTTTAATTTCCTCTCACCGGTCATTTTTCACACAGAATTTTCTATAGGAAAATGCCTGCCAAGGTAGGGCAGAAATCAGGGCAAGAAGGATGACAAGATGAGAGGAGCTGGCGGTGAGAATCCCCGATATAAAAGAGCTGACACGTCCACCTCTATTTCGAGTGAACGCATGCTTTCCTCACACACCAGTGACCACATGGGGGTACTAATGATTGAAAGCCGCGCAGAGATAGTGCCTCTTGGTGGTAAAACTGTAGAACTATGTTCTTGGGTAAAGTTGTTGAAAAAATTGGAAATAACCTGACATGTCCAATACTAATTTGTGCGGAGATACTGCCCCACCTGCTTGATGTGACTCAACGGAGCTTTATAAGGCCAAAGTTGAAATTGTTGCCTTTGTTTTTGACAGCAGATACCAATCAATTTGGTTTTTTTCAGGCTGTTTTTGTTTTCGTCTAGAGAAAAAAAAAACCACCTCATTAAAAAAGGGGTGGGGGGGGGGCTGGTGGCCCTTCAGCTGAGTGGATTTGGAACATGAAGGATATTACAAGGTGTGCTTCCAGTGATCTGCATTTATCTGAAAATCTGAAATAATTGCTTTTTTTGTTTGTTCTCATTTTGCACGCTCTAGGTCAGTGGAAGTTTTAAAGGTAACACTGATGTATTATCTATAAAGTGGATGTTGTCGTCTTTTGTTTGCAAACTTATCTTATAATGTAGCGGGGTCTACCTGATCAATTTCGGCTGTCCTTTAAGTCAGGTTTCGCTCTATTGCAACAGTTTATTAGTACCTAAATGATCCGCTAAATTCAGTGGCTAGTCTGGATCTCTTAAAATGCATTTACCGCCTCAGATATTGATGCTTACAAATGCAAAACTCATGGGTGTGAAAGTCAAAAAGTAATTTTTTTGGTTGAGGCAAGGGTTACTAAGAGGCAGGTAGTAAAAGAAGGCATACTAATCAAGGAAGAAAAATAAGCACTCCTTCTACTGAAATGATGTTCTTTGGGAAAATTCAACCCTTTAAAACACTTAATTCAGATCTTTAACAAATATAAGTGAGATTTAAGGGCTGCATAATCCCTTCTGTGCCAGTTTTAGGTGTGAGCAGCTAATGATTAAAGATGAAAAGTTGTGTATCTTTAGCTTAAGAGTGAAAGGTGACGGTCAGCATGGCGGCATAGTGGTTAGCGCTGTTGAATCTCAGCAAGGAGGTCGTGGGTTTGGTTCCCGGGCCTTGGGCCCCTCTGTGCGGATTTTTGAATGTTCTCCCTGTGCTTGCGTGGGATTCCTCCCACCGACCAGAGACATGCATGCTTAGGTTGACTGGTGATTTTAAGTTATTGTTACTATCATTGAAGTGAGTGTTCAAATGATCGAATTATTTAAATACACCTTCGTTAGTGAACATGTCAAAATGCCACAAGAGTTTATTGAACTCTCCAATCTAATATTTGTTGCATTGTAAGAATAATAAAAGCCTGTGGAATATATTTCTCTATCTCATGGGATCCTATTACTGAGTTTGAAATTAGCAGTCATTACAAACCGTGTTGAGCATTCAAAGGAATACAATAAAATACAATTCTGTGCTTTGGGTCAGTAATTAAGATGCCAGTGACCTCCTTTTTTCTCTCTTTCTCTGTAATTTGTGCCCTGGCGGCGACAAGGCCTCCAGTACGAGACAAGAAATATTAACAAATATTCAGAATGAAATCTCATCCATCAGTCTCAAAAATATTAGCTCTTTGTGTCCCCAACAACAATTTGCTCTCAGCAGCTCTCTGGTGTTAAAACTTTATTTTGAAATTGTGGGGTTATAGGGCACCAGAAATGCACCAAAAACTGCAGCTAGTGATCAGATACTACTACTTTTAAGCTATCCTGATGCTCACTCATTGTGGTCAATGAGAGGTGTAATCAGTGAAACTTCACCATATGTTTGGTTCAGGATTAAGCTGGTAGAAAAAAAAATGTGATTTTGGGCAGAGGAAAGATTAAAAGTAAATTATCCACTGAGCAGAAGGTGTTGATGAGTACACAGGGATTAATGCTTCTACCTGCACCAGGTAGAAGCAACATCAAGTTTTCCCCACGTACCAACCAAACATCAAGCTGATCAACTAGGCACCATATGGAGCACAGTTGTGCTGAGTCAGTGGACAGAAAATGAACTGACAGCAATTTTAATTTGAGCATTTAAGTTATTAATCAAGCAGGGATGCCGAAGATGGGAGAATTTGCTGCTCTTCTCTCTGTTTATCATTCACTCAAATCAATTGAATGTGGTTGGGTTTCAGAATTAGATTTTCAGCTAACTAATTAATACAGTAATCATTTAAATGGAAATGCAATCAACAGTTTGATAATGGAAGTGAAGTTGCTGCTCTGGTTAGGAGCCATATAACTGAGTGGAACGTTGTGCAGAGTTGTTGCTGAAGGGCCGTTTGTGCTTGAACTTACCTAACAAATATACAGTTAATTATCATTTCTGACCTCATCTTGTTTGCCGCAATCCAATATATTTCATATCTATAGACCTGTTCTAAGCAATACAATCTTATAGATGTGTTTCTTGCTGTTTTTCAGTCTATTGTATGACTTTAAGGCTAAAATTGGAATAGAAAACTGGCCAAATTCTGGTCTTCTCTGGTTATTTGTGCCTCTTTTGACAGCAGCTGGGAGGGAGACAGACGGGGGAACATATAGGAAACTCTGGGGGTCACAGAAAGAGCTGCAGCAGAATGACTCTAAATGAAGCTTGGATACAAACTGTGGTTAACATCCACAGCTCTCAGGCTACATCATGTTCAAAATTCAAGCGAAAACTCATTTAAGTTTGGTTGTGATTACACATACAAAGACAGCATTACACATTCCCATCCACACTTAACACCCAGACTGAAATTTTCAGCTAAATGAACAATGAAATGAACACATTTGAAAGAACAGTTTTTTCTCCTTCAGAATCTGTGCCCATTTTTTATACACTATATTGCCAGAAGTATTTGCTCACCTGCCTTGACTCGCATATGAATTTAAGTGACATCCCATTCTTAATCCAGAGTGGTTAATATGATGTCGGTCCACCCTTTGCAGCTATAACAGCTTCAACTCTTCTGGGAAGGCTTTGCACAAGGTTTAGGAGTGTGTTTATGGGAATGTTTGACCGTTCTTCTAGAGGTGCATTTATGAGGTCACACACTGATGTTGGATGAGAAGGCCTGACTCTCAGTCTCCACTCTAATTCATCCCAAAGGTGTTTTATCGGGTTGAGGTCAGGACTTTGTGCAGGCCAGTCAAGTTCATCCACACCAAACTTTCTCACGCATGTCTTTATGGACCTTGCTTTGCTCACTGGTGCACAGTCATGTTGGAACAGGAAGGGGCCATCCCCAGACTGTTCCCACAAAGTTGGGAGCATGAAATTGTCCAAATTTTCTTGGTATGTTTTTTCACTGTTCCTTTCATGTACCATCAGTGAAGTTAGGCATCTGAAGAGAAGCACTTAGGAAAAGTTGCAAAGTTGCATAAATGCAAGTTTAAGCAGCTCAGTTTACTCGAGTCTCATCAATAAGTGAACAAAAGGTTGCAGCTTTTACACATCTGGGTGTGCATTCACAGAAATCCTGCCAAGACATCACTGGACTTTATTACTCATAACTGATTTAGTATTTTCGTATTTATGTTGTGTTAAATCAACGCACAAAATCACACACACGCAGAGAGAGACAGAGAGTTTAAAATAAAAACTACAGTTCAAGGTTACAAAGATTTACCCTCATGACTAATTCAGCTGGCCTTGCGGAAGATATAGAGAGCTTAACTTATAACTACATACTAATTTCCATAATATTGAGTCGATGAAACATCAGGTAATTTACTGCCTGCCCTTAAGGTTAAATCAGATTATAGGCAGTGAAATAAACATTACAATAGTGGCAAAATGTTTACAATGAATCTGGTTTGTGAAGTTGCACTGTATAGTTGTATAGTCAACTGGCATTTGAAGAAGTCTGACTTTAGTTTAGAATGAATAAATAATAAACAATTTTACATACAATTGTGGGAGAAAATACACATGGTGCAATAAAAAAAAGTTTATGGGGAAATGTATCCCCATGAAGGATTATCTCCGTAATTATGGACAAAACATTTCGTTGGATTCTTACCTGCCTTTTTCATGATGCTCTATCTTTATCCTTCGATTTAATGAGGTGTGTTGATCCCAATTCAGCCTCAAAGAGCACCAAAATGGCTTCGTTTACAGAACAGGTGTCTGTGATTGTGGACGATGTTAAATGCACATCATCATGGCGGTTTGTGCTTTGGTGGATGGCCAACATTTTTCACTGCACCATTCAAAGTGTGAGCAGTTTGGCAGAAGAGAGGGCTCAGAGACTTCATTGATTGCGCAGGGAGCCAAAGACTCAGAAGACGTGACGTTGTGACGTAGATGTTGTTCACTCTTTACACTAATGATGTCGGCGGCAGGAATCTTGAAATCTTGAAATAAGCTTTCATCCTCTTAAGTGGGGAGAAACTTAGCCTCAGAGAGTTTCTGAGATACCGTGTGAAATTATCCACCATGACTTTGCAAAGATGAAAATCCAAAAGATTTTGAGGCAAGTTTTTAAAAAGAAGGGAAGAGGAAATGAGAATCCACTGAGGCCCTTTCATATAGCTTTTATATAATGTAAGTTGACCCCCGTGAGATGACGAACAAAAATAACAATGAATGATATTTGGAAGTGGGGGGAAAATATTACGAGAAAAATTGTTTTCCTTTGTATTTGCTCCTCGGTGTGTGTCATATTTCAAGGTATTTAACTCCAATTTGTGTCAGTGAGCACTCTGCAAGGGACAAACCAAGAGCACATTTCTCAGTGGTAAAGGCAAGCCATTTGTGTCAATATAAAATCTTCTTTTTGACTGCTAGCAGGATAGTTGATCACACATGCTGTCCTCAGCTTTGCATTTGCTGCTCATTAGACATTGTGCATAGCCGCTGAGTCCTGATATGTTCAAGAGTTTACAGTTTAATAAATATCTTTTGTCTGAGCTGCAGCCATAATGTTAGACAGAGTATATTGCTGAAAACATATATAACTATAGTTATTGTTTGAATATCAGTTTAAGTCACTGACATTCAAGCTACAAGGCTACCACTTCAACCTTTAAGGAAGATATTGCTCACTGGCTCTCACTATGTATATCAACCAAATTCAACCAATTCATTGCTTTCATCTATTTGAAACGTTTATCTTAATATGTAACTTTTTTTAATGTTGCTTTTTCACTGTTTCTCCAGTAGCTTAAGTATCTATAGTTATCTCTTCTTTCAGCTAGAATGAGACTTTTCCACTTGTTTGCTAGTTATATTCAAATGTTACAGGTGATGAACTATGGGTTTATTTTTTTTTCTTTTCACAAATTAGTTCAGTGACTCTGCAGTAGTTCATTGTATCTTGGAATACAATTAGTTGTGGTTTGGAATCACTGCTGTAAATCCAGTATTTGCAGAACCAGTGCCATTTCCAAGGTCGATAATTAGCATTGAACATCAGTATCTAACAGACATGTTGCAAGATGCTTGAAGTACACAGGGAAAAGAAAAAAATTGTAACCGTGCTCTTTCACTGTTTACTCTAGTACATGAAATTGTCATATAAACACAGTGACTGAATCTATTGCATAATGCTGTATTTCCATTTTCACTATTAGTCTCTACTATTTATTATTCAAACTCCACCTAATTATCTTCACTTATGTTTGAATTGTATCTCGCTCGCTGCATAGCTGTTTACTCACATTCTTAGTGAAGACTGAGGAGCCAGCTACATTTCTCTATGGTGATGTGGGATTACTGTCTTTTTGATCAACTCTTATGAATGTAATGTTGTTTGGCAGCTGAAACATGGGCTGTCAGGGCTAAACAGCACCTGAGTACATTTTAAAATCGCATAGGAGAAATACAAAATGAAATACCGCATACTGACAAGGCAGTAGCTACATTCACTGATGAATGTGCTGAATGCAAGTTTCAAGGCTGTGTTCATGCCAGATTTACAGGTTTTACAGATCTAAATAAAAAACCTATGGCTGTCATGTCAATAGAAGAATTTTTTTTTTAAGTTTAAAGCAATATAGTATGATTTGAAAAGTATTTTGCAATAATGTTAACAGTATGTTTCCTAAGGTTAAAATATCCTCATTCAATAGTGTGTTCTTGATATAAGAGCAGGATAGAGGCTGTTATGTGTCAGCATTAACTCAACTTGTCATTTTAGGATTTGTTTTTCTACTTAGAACACATGTGAATTCACAGGATTCCTATATATAAATGTTCATTGTTCTTAATAGTTTAGTACAACAGATGTAAATGCATAATTCAGTTTTTAATGTGTTCCTTCAAGGATGTCTTGAACACATGGCTCCTACAAGTCTTGTACCTGAGCACCTAAGAGTAACTTCCTCAAGTATACCAGGGTGTACACAGCACCAAAACACACACTGAATATAACTTACTTTAATTTGTTCTCCAGCTGTCGATAGTGTATTATATATAAATAGCGTGTGCTTGGTTTTTCTGTGGTCAAAAAGCCGAGCAGTTCATTAGCTTTATCTTTGTTAAATTTGCCCACCATGAAACAGCACGGGGAAATCAAGGCTGAAATCCATCAGAGTTGGGCTTGGCAGGATTTGGTTGTTCATTAATTACATTTTGTAATGAGTATTTCTGTTGAACATGATTATTACGCTGGTGTGATAATGCTGTTTACTTAATGGCAATAAAAAAAAATAAAATCCATCTCAGGCCTTTTCTAATGTCATTGGATGGAACATTTAATCAAACTTGCAGGGTCTGGAAAATAAGTTTTCTTTCTCCTTGAAATGTGTAGACCCAGGGAATATCTATTAGGCCCCTAATTAATTGCAAACTCACAGTCTAAGCCACATCTCAATCTTTCCAGCTTTCCCTCATGCCTCTCTCTTCCCCCCCTGGCTTGCTGCTGTGTACAGTGGGTCATAACATGCATGGCGATGGCTGGCTTGGTGGAGGGATAAGAGCTGTAATTTAATCATTAGACCAGGAGGGTTTGAAATAAGAGCAAGGAGTTCACAAGGGCAAACACAAAATCAGGAGTTGGGATTGTTAGTGAGGATGACAAATTAATGTTGTCCAAGGAAAATGTAGATATTATACAGAAAAAATTCATTATGAATATATATGGTATGAAAATGGAGCCAATCCTATGGCTATATTTTTATTTTGAAATTAGCCAGTGAGTCTTTTTGGGAGAAGCCAGAGAAAAGTCTTTTGGGTTCAGGGACAGGAAAGATGTGAGAGCAAAAGTGATGAAAAGGAAAGGAGAGAACAGGGGAGAGGGAGTGAGAGAAAGCTGGACAGAAATAAGAGAGGAACAAGGAGAAAGAAACAAAGGGCAAAGAAGATAGGAAAAAAGAAAGTGATGAGCAGTAACAGCAATAATTTATTATTTTACTCACTCCCGGCCTCCAACAGAGAAGTATGACACTGTAAAGCTTGTGAGCCTTTTCTTTCCAAACCATGGCAGATTATAAAACGTGTAAAAAATGTAAATTCAAGTTCAGTGCTTTCTTGCTTCATTTCATTAATATTCATCTAATGCATTTTAGTGTTATTTGTTCACTCAGTTATTGTAATGCAAACAAAATTTCCCCATTAATTGTAAGCTGTTATAACTTTTGCATTCAACTGTGTATTCACGAGGGATTAGATCCCTGAGAATCCTGTTTTTTGGGATGTTTTAAGTTTTACTACTAAAATAGCAAAGAATTGTCTTGACATGATCTGAAACAAATAAAATAATTCGATGGCAAAAAGCCAAAGAAGGATGCTGTCATCCAGACAGGAGACGTCAGCGACATAATAGCTGCCCTTTCATTTTCAGTCTGGGAAGACAGACTGCTGATCTGTAGGTAGATTTTGGCGGTAAAAAACAAACTCTAAATTTGTCATAGCTTTTCACAGCCGTGCTGATGTCCCAGCCAAAAGTGTCAGTGAAGTCTTTATTTCCAGAAGAGCAGCCTGGCGCCTCCCATCTCATTTCTTTATTTGTTAAAGCATTAAAAGAAAAAAACTAAATACTGGAATGGAATATGTGTCACAGCCCGGCTCTGAGACTGCAACAATGATGGGAGACAGACGAGGTTTTCAAAATAGATTTATTTACAAAATTAAATAAACTAAGGAAAATGTGGAAGTCAGTAGTCAGTGGTGTATGCATGTGTGGATATCTGGATGTGTAAGCAATCAAAAGAAAGAAACAGCAGCAGCAGCCGTGGCCTGCTCCGACCTGGTCAATGAGCGAAAATAACTGGCAGGAAGGAAGCTTTTTAACGCAGGTCCAGGTGTGGCTCAATCTGACTGACGAGCCCTCCACTCTGCTTCCTGCAAAAGAAAAGAAAACAGCAGCAAAGACAGGGACAGCTAGTGGAGCGGAGGGGTCGTCACACGTTTTTACTGTGTATCTACAGTGAGCTGATTCACCCCCTTAAACTTCTTGTAAACAATGGAAAATTTTAATGAATTATGATTAAATATTCATAGATTGTGAATCCTGCTTTGTGTTAAGACATTTTCCTGCTATGACTACTGGAGTACGGCTGTCACTTTGCACATCCTGCATTCGGCTTTTACTATTTAATATCTTTGAAGTTGAAATGTGGTTGAAGTTGTTGCACTGATAAATCCTATTTTATCTTAATCCTTCTCAAGGTCATGGGGGTAACAACCTACTCCAGGGGATGCTGTCTAGACTGACACTTAGATGAACAATTTACTATCTCCGAACCCATCTGACCTCTAGGTGTTTCGAAAGATACAGGGCAGGAAAATATAGGACAGGAACACAGAAGAACACACAGTTTCCACACTGTTCACCTGCCACAGCTCAGTTTCATTAAAGTTTCATCTGATCTGGTCTATCGAGGTGATTTGGCTCGTACATTACAGTTCTCTGCGGGAGCACAAGATTTCTTGCACTGAAAGATTGTGTGCTTTGCAGAAATAGTGCTGCACTGATGTACGCTGTGAAAGAAGTGTAACTCTCACAGGTCAGTGACCCAGCTCCAGGCGATGGCAGCAAGTCCAGCCGGTGATGCAGGGCAGCATGAGGTCTGCTGCAAAGTGTTATGGCTGCCTTTGCTTTGTGGCCATGGCTCACCAGGAGACTGAGCCATGAGCCAAGCTCCTTCCAGGCCTCGGTTAGGAAATCCAAGGCCAGACTGAGTCATCCAGACCTGTGAAACCACAGAGAGATGGATAATGAAAAAAGGAAGGACATTTTTTGAAATTTTACTGCCGTTTTTTTTTTTTTTTCTCCTTGTTTCATACAGTTCAGCTCAGAGGCAATAATATTAATAACAATAGCAATAATTTTAACTGTCATCATCATCAAACGTATTTGTTGATCACATTTCACACATGTGCTGCACAAAATGCTTTACAACAAAGAAATTATATGCACCAATCGCATGTAAAATGAGATAAAACTTATTACATTTCCCAATAATTAGCACTGAACATCAGTGTTTAAACAGACTTTGTTGCAAGATCCTCAGAGCATGCAGGAAAAAATAGATAAATGAATAAATAAAAAAACCTGAAAAATCATAATATTGCATTTTATAAATGGCGAAGAGTGTGTGTACCAACAGCAGTTTAACCTGATTTTTATTGTCATGGTTACTATAAAAAACATGGTTAGGAATCAGAATCAGAACGGCTGTATTATATGTTGATTTGGTTTTAGAACATCGTGAATTAAGGGATGTAATTGTGATGTTTGGCTGCCCCTCCATCCACCTCCATTTGCACTTATTCAGTGTTTACTCTAGTACATCAAATTGTGATATAACTACAGTCAATTGGTTGAATTGGCTTCATAATGCTGTATTCACATTTTCACTCAGTCACAGCAATTTTTTATTCAAACCCACCTACTTATCTTCATTTAAGTTTGAATTCTGTCTTTATCACCACATTGCTGTCTGCTCACATACATAGTGAAGACTTGACATACAAATTACATGCACCACTTTCATGTAAAATCAGGTAAAAATGATGATCAAATTCTAACTGAAAATATTTATTTGAAATACTGGTGCATATAACTTGCAAAACATCAATGCCTTTTAAAAAATTTAAATGAGGTGTTGAGTGAAAGGCTAATGAGATTGGCTTTTAGCTTTCTTTTAAGTCAAATACAGACAAGCTGACTTTTAATTGTACTTTGTAGGTAGTTTCATAGCTTTGGGCAATAATTAATAAATACTGCATCCCTAATTCCCTTACAGCTGTTGCTGGGAACCTTAAAGTTGCAGTAAATTAGTACATTGTTTTAGATTTATAATCAGGGAGTAATAATTACAGCTTGGTTTTTAACCATGAAAGGCCATATAAGGAGCATGATCTTAAAAATCTATTCTAAATGCAACGTGGAAATTTAAAAATATGGTATATTATCTGGAGGCTTTTTTCAAATTATATTTTCATTTTTCAGACTAATATGTGAACTTCCATGCACCTACGTAAATTTATTGTAATCATGCTAATGTAATTTTTTTTTCTTTGAAAATGTTGTGGGTGTGTAACTGAGCCCTACATCATGTAAATAATGGTAGTATTCAATTTTTATCTGAGGACAATGACCCCAACTGACCCTTTGGCTGAAGAGCATTTCCGAATATAATCGTACTGTGATTAGTGCAGTAGAGCTTTATACTTATAATTATCAACCACTTTTTTGCACCAATGCCACTGGCAGGAACATTCTATTGACCTCCGGCAGTTTTCATTTGAGTTATATCAAACAGTACATCTCTCAGTCAGTCTTAAAGATGACAAAGAATTGTTCCTCTGTTGTGAACGTTTTTAAACAAGGTCAGAAGAAAACCTGAAGAAAAGGGTTTGCAAGAAGGGTATGGTACAATGTGCTGACAAGGCCTAGAGCAAAGCTGGAGAAAAGCATAGGGAATATTTTCAACACCATCCTTGCTCTACAAACAAAACAGGGTATTTAAAATATATCACATTTGCAATTATTTAGTCTGTAAAAATACAGATATTCAATTTGTAATATGAAAAAATTGAAGAACTCCATTCAGAAATGCATTGTGTGTTTGTCTATGTATATACATATACACTACAGTACAATAGCAGCTGCATTTGTAGTGTGCAATTTTCCAAATTTCCTGGAAGAGAAACACACATGAAATATTAAACTAACTTTCCTCACACTAAAAATGTACTCGTGATAAATGTGCATTTGATGCAATAACACTAAAGAATTTGACAGAGACGGTGAGATACTATTGATTTACTGGACATGTCTTCTTGGCTTCTACTGAAACAGTCGATTAGGACGAGTATGGAAAAAAAATCAAACTGCAAGGCAGCTAATATGGAAAAGTGTTGAAAATGCTGAAATGCTGTGATAAGTACAAGTGGAACACTAATTATTCAGTGTTATTTCTGTATACTCGCTTTGACACATCAACCAAGGTCTACTATTGGGTTCAGCTCACTTTTCAAAATCTGCAGGGTTGTCTGGAAATTCAAAAAGAAACTGCATTATGGATCAGGCCATTACACACTGCAATATAACAACAGAGACAATAAACATTTGATATATTAATTATTAATTGTTCAAACAATGAAGACTATTTTTGAAGTCCTCATGAGGTCCTCTCCTCAGTTTATTTGAGGGTTTGTCTGTTGTCATCTCTCAAACAGATTCATTTTGGAGGGAATGTTGTGTATCTTGCATCTTTAAGAAATAATGAAATTTCCAACCTCGAGCTCCAATTTTGTACTGAATATATATATATATATATATACACCCAGCAGGAGTCCTGTGGGGTTTTTGCAGCTCAAAATTAATCATAATTATCCTTCTAAATTAAAGGGAGGGAAATGATAACCCAGCCTCACTTCTCCTCTCCCTTTTTGCCACTGGGTGCCTTCACCTTTGCTCTTTGATGCCACACACACCTTGGCAATATCCTATGATTAATGCAGGGTGCAAGCACAGTCCAAAGCAACAGGTATCTATTGGTAGTTTACTGTTTGTGCTCTGTTCCAAGGTTGCACCCATTTACGCGGTTCTCAATATGCATTTCACACTTTCAGACATAAATATTTAAACTCAGAGGTGGAATTTGTCCTGTTGCACTCCTCGATGCAGTTTGTAATGTTGTCTCCTGATAGTCAGCTGCAGTGTGCGCTATTATTATATATCAAACTGTTGCCTTTTGAATAGTCTTTCACTATGCAGTGTCTGCAAAGGTTGCATTTGAAGTGATAAAACTCAGAAGTCTGAAAGATTTTGACAAGACAAACCGATTAATGCCTTTCTGCCCAGCTTCCCTCATTGTGTTTGCTTCATTCAAAACACAGCACAGCTAGGCACACATGTTTCTCGAACCTTTGAAAAAGCCTCTGGGTGGGGGAAAAAACATATTTTCAGCTAATTTTATAGTAGAATCTATAAAAGGTGAAGGAAATTTGTAACAAATCTAGCATTTTAAAATAACCACAGCAGGGCACTTTAGATGTCCCCATATTTTGTGCCTTGCACCGCCCAACGTGTTCTATTTCGAGACATCCGCGTAACGTAAACGCGCGCACCGCAAGTTTACGTTTCGGACGTGACGTCAACGCGCTGCAATTCAAACTTCAGGAAACGGAACCGTCTGGAAAGTAAACGGTCTTGTTGTCACAAACAGGCAACTTATCAGGAGCTTATCTTCAGTTCCCTTCATCTGTGAGTCCCAAACATCTAATATTTATCAGCGTTTATCTTTGTTTCTGTGGTATTATTTAAATTTGAACAGAGGCAGATTTAGATGTTGTTACATTCGTTTATGTAAGGCAGCAACTGAAAGCAGGTGGACGGGAATTTCCAGTGGGAGGTTTGAGAATGGAGTTTAATTTATTTCTTTATTTTGAATTACCAGCTATTAGTTTGTAACAGTGTGTGTTATATGTTAGGGAAACAATGTAGTAGCTTAAACTGACTGGAAAGATTCAAAGCGTAAGGTACAAACAGTTTTGTTCATGTATTTCCTGGGAAACCTTTTGGGCAATTTATTCATTTTAATATTTGTATGTTTGCTGTCTCACAGCTGAAGGTGTTTCCTCAGTTATATTCAATCTGATTTGTATTTGTACAATTTGCATTTATAATTGAATTCAAATTAAAACTATATGCCTTCTTCTAAATTGCTCATCTCCCTGGACTCTCTCTAATTTAGGAGCTCAGCAAAAAACAGCACCAACAAAAGCGGCCATGACATCTAAAGGTGCCAAAGAGACCATCGTCAGCAGGTTGGGTTTTAAATCCAGCAGCTCTTCCTCCAAGGCCGAGGCCGAGATGGAGAAAATCAGGAAAGAGAACGCTCACCTGAGGAGAAAGATTGATGAGCTGGCCAAACGTCACATCAAATCACCCGACTCAGACAAAAGCAAACTCCTGGAGGTAGAACAAGTGTTTATTTTTGTCAGATCTATTCAAATTTTCTTGTGTCTATCGGCTTTTTCTTTTCTTTTTTTTTCTAATTTCTAATATTTACGTTTATTATATCAGAGGATTCTTTCACTTGAGACGCTGAGGGAGAGGAACAATCAGCAACTGCTGGTTAAAGAACAGGAACTAGACACTTTGAGACAGCAGCTGTCAGCCAGAGGAGGAGAGGTATGTACACATCTCTGCAGAAATGTACAGCACATTTACCGTAGACTTTTACAGAAAAAAGTCGTGTCTTAACATGGACAGACATGGATAGACATGCTGACACCTTGGGACAACAGATATCTGCCCAGGTTGAGGAGATATATACATACAGCAGAGTCTTTGAGAGTGCTTCTAAACCCGTGAAGATTTGTTACACTCTTGGCATTGTATTGGTGACATATGTATTGCTAGCAGCAGACAACTGTCTGAGAGAGGAAATCATGCTACAATTCTTCTGAGCTGCCACAAAAACAGTTGGGGGCGGGGGGGATAGCTTCTATCCAATTTTGACAGCAGCTCAGCTAAGTGAAGTTTAGACAGCCATCAGAAGCTGCATACCAACACATGTTGTGTTTGCAGTTCACTTGATATTTATAAACCAAATATCTTTCCCTGCGGTGGGTCTCTGTATGTATTAGCATTCATGACTTGTTAGTGTTGATGACACTGCTGAAGAAATTGATGCTATTTATTTGAGGTTGTTGCTTATCCTTGTGAAATCTCTTTTCTATTATGACAGAAATCATTTTCTGAAGCAAGTCAGGGTAGCAACAGGCTAAAACTGGGAGATTGCATGCTGGTAAATGGAATATCAGCTATTTGCTTTCCTAGACATTGTGAATGTGTAATGTGATTTAATCACACTAGCCTCTACCCCATTAAAAGTGCTACTATAGCTGCTCAGCTGGGAAAGGCTGGCAGACTGTCAGCCATGTAATGTCATTTCCTTGAAGTAGATTTGCATGGAAAAGAGTAAATATCTTTAGTGTATTGTGCCTACTTAAACAAAATCCTGTTGACATGGTCGTTGTCGGAGGCTAGTCAAGCTGTCGGCTATTTCATATCGGTTTGAATTTTAGGTGGTGGCATCACTACAGTCGCAGCTGGAGCAGCGGAGGAAGGAGGCTGAGCAGAGAGACATGTTGTTCCAGAGCCTGTCACAGGAGACAGAGAACCTCAAAAACAAGCTGGCCACTGTTTCTGCTCGGTGCCAGTCTCTGGAAACACAGGCAACGGTAAGTTTAACAGCTTATAGGCTATGTCAGAAAAGTCTCCTCTTCCAAATAAACCAAATGGAATTTGCTGGTATAGTTTGTGAGAAGTCTTAATTGTATCCTGATGTTAATTATTGAAGTGTTTAGTCACTGTATGTTCTTTAGTTTTCAATGACTAAATTGTTTTATAGCAGGCTGTTAGTAACATAAAAGTAAAGAAAAAAAAATCTTGACTATTAGAAATCTCCAGAGCACTTCTTTGTTGTCAGAAATCACTGAACAGAGTTGGTTGAGTGGTTATATCCCTCACTCTGACAGCATACTTCCTTCCTCCAGCCAGGGATTAAATTCTCCACCCACAGCTTTTTGTCCTCTACCTCCTTTTCTAATATCCTCCATTTTATTTATTTATTTTTTTACTTACTGGTGTACTGATGTAGTAGATGTATTTTTGTTGAAATCTATTCCTGGAAAATCTGATTATATTTTGTGATTAATTGTTTGATTTCCAGCAACACTGAAGTCTGATGAACATAAATGGGCTTTAAAGGAACCAGATATGGTGATACTTAATTAAAAATTGCTGTGATATTTCTCTTTGGCCAGGTTTTTGAATAGCTGTGCGGCCCATTTAGGTCAGTAGCTATCGCACCAAAGATTCATTTCATGGTGATTTTAACAGGTGTTTGTAAAATTTTTCTGAGACATAATAGAGGGGACGATACTGTTTGGAAATGCAAGTGCACCTGTTCTGCTGTCCACTAGGTGGCAGTGTGTGACTTTTTTTTTTTTTTTCCTTCTTTACCAGCTGACATTACTCTGGAGCAGCCTTCCTAAATGGTCATAATTAAAGCTATAGTACTTGAGTAAAAGATTGTTAATGTAAATATACAATTTTTCCGAGGCACTTATTTTCAGCTGTTAATACCTTTAAAATAATAAATCACCCACAATAGTTCGGTGAAAGATGTGGAAACAGCGTTTTCCATGTGACCCTTTAAAATTGGCTGTGCAAGAGCTGGGGATTTGGAGATGCCACTCAGTGATCTCACAATTTTGGGCTTTTATTCCCTATCAAAGGGCAGCACACTGATTCTTGGTCAGCCCTTTGACGCTCAGAGCCCAGCGGGCTTCACTATACTCAAAGAAAGTCGTCATCAAGATTCTTCTTGACTCCTGGAGAGGCTAAGACCACAAAATCAAAGTGCAAAATTTGGATTGCTTCAGACTCAGACATCATATTTTTCATAGACATAGACATCATAACAGCCTTTCATGATTTTTTTCAAAAATCAGCTTTTTTATATATATAGATATATACTGTCAGTTCTCAATACATTTTTAATCAACATCTTTAGGCTGGTTGCTATCAATGTTTCTAAATGCTCCATCCAGTATTCAGAGTCACTACTTTCCCAGCAGTTACATTGTTGTTTCAGAGTGTGTGTGTTTTTGTTTGTTTTTTTTGTTTTTTTTACAAACCCACAGATGCAGCATGTTTTTACCTCATGAAAGTCACCTTGGATGATTGATTCGCTGTTTATAAATCAAAATTTTTGTAATTCCTACAGTAGTGAACTCCTGCTTTGGCTGTAAGATGCTACTTTTGGACTCAAGGCTTAACATTTTAAAATTGAAAGGAATTCTGGATAGTCCAGTCTTTTATAGTGATGTTTTTGAATTCCCGCTGCAAATGGATTTTCATATCTTTATGTGTTTATGGTAATTTTTCCAGGAATGCTCTCCATTCTCCAAACCCTTGTCTTAGCTTCTCTCGCATTACTGGAAATAATCCAACCAGCAGCCCCCGACTCACCCTTTCTTCTCACGTTCTTCCTGGATTCACAAAAGCTATTTCTAGGCGTAGCTTATGGGATGTACGTTTAAAACCATCTGGAAAAAGTTGACAAGCTCATGATGCTTGTCTGATAGTGTAGCAGCTCACAGAGCCTTAGCACAGAGATGTCTACTGGTGTGGCAGCGTTATGATGGGTTTGCTGAAGCTTAGTCTTTGAGGAGGATCAGACATGTAGACCGCGGGGTCAGAGTGACAGAATTATGAGATGAATGTCCTCTAGGAATGGAGATCGAGGAATTGTGTCTGAGATTTTACAGCAAACAAAAAAAATGTAGAAAAAAAATATAAATACTCCAACATATTTTTGTATGTGTTGAAATATTTGTAATTAAGGAAAACCTTTATGAAAGGCAGGTACGAAGTATTGCCAATATGTACTGTATATCAAACGTGGGTTTATTTTAAAAAAAATGTTATTCCTCTCTGCAGAATGGACAGGTACCTCCTGCAGACCTGGCATTGGTACAGGATCAACTGAGAGATGTGAGTCCAGTCAGTGATTAACTCTGTCTTTCTCTGTGTAATTTAAGTCCACACTTTATAACTATTGAAAAGTATTTGTGTATTGCATGTCTACAGCAGAAATTTCAACCATCTGAGATGTATTTGAAGCGTACTACTCTGTGGCAGTCTATTCAAGGCCAGGGGAATTGAGTTCATTCAATATTTCCACAACGTCTACGACATATCTTTATGTCAGTATCAACAAAGGAAAGCCTGGGTATTGCTTTTGCAGATAAAACAAAAAAATTTAAATATAAGCAGTTTTTCCATTCTGTCCACATTGTAGTCTTGATGAAATGCCACCAAACCCCTGCCTCTGTTATTTACAATCATACACAGAAAAAAAAAACAGAGCTCAGTACAGAGTTGGGTTTTTTTGTTTGTTTGTTTGTTGCCAAGTATCAGTTGCAGTATGTCATTTTTTGGGTTTGTGCATCTCACCATCAGGCTCTTGAGAAGAACCAACAGTGGCTGGTGTACGACCAGCAAAGAGAGGCGTACGTCCAGTCCCTCCTTGCCCGCTCACTAGAGCTGGAGCAGCAGCTGGCCCAGGCAAAGCAGCAACAAACCAAATCAAAAGAGGCTGGTTTAGATGGTGAGAATTTGATTTATCTCATTGTAACATTCAGAATTTACTGCAATTGTATGCTTAAAAATGTAGAATGTTAAAGTAAAGAGTTACCATGTAAGAAGGATACATAGGTTGTTTCTTTGGTGCTTTGATAACAGTGTGTGAAGGGGGAAATTAGTTCAGATTTAGTGGTTTCATTTAAATACTAGCCACTAGCCACTAGTTTTTTTTTGCCACATTAAAGATGTAAAAAGGTGAGGTACCCCAGAATAATCCTGATACTTAATAATGCCACCACTGAGGGCTGTTGCAGGGCTATGATATTTAAATGTCAATTCTTAAAAAAAACATATATATATAAAAATCCTGAATCTTATAAATCCTAAATGACGGTACTTTGAGTCAAAAATTTTAAATTTTAATTGCAACCAAGGTCTAGTTTCTTAATTTGACAACCAACAGGTCTTAATTCTTTTTTCGCTTCAGCCAGTCCAGAAGTTCCAGAAAAGGAGACGCAACTGAGGAGCCAATATGACAACTTACTTTTGGGGGTGCAGAAAGACCTGGAGAGCACAAAGGATCAGGCTGCAAAAACCCAGCTGGAGCTTAAAGTGCAGAGAGAACAGGTAGAGGCTAGTTCATGTCCAACTCTTGGGATTTCAGTTTCTGTCTAATGCAAACAGACTCTGTAATCAATTCGTATTTACTATTTTTTATGGATGTGCTGCTTACTTTCTTGAGAAACCGTACCATTTTATTATAAAACTATGCTCCATTTCTTTTACATTCATTTCACTCAAGACTGGTTTAGTGCTAAATCTACATGCAGCTTAAACAACCCCATTAAATATCCACATTCACTGGATTCAGACATCTGTATAATTGATCTGTGGAGCTCTGTGGAAGAAATGGGTAGGCAAAAAGCATACACCATTCTGAAAGTCAATGTTTTCCTTTTGGCTTTGCAGACCTTGAAAGCTCAGGCTGAGCTGCAGTCTCAAAGGGAGCAAGTCACAAGGCTCCAGGAGGAGACATTAGCTCTGCAGAGGAGGTATGAGGAGAAGTGCAGTGAGCTGTCATCCTTTCTCATGAAGTACGAAGAAAAAAGCAAAGAGTTGGAGGAGGCCAAGATGCAGCTGCAGGCAGAGCGACTTAGCAGAAGGTAGGAAGAACAGCAGGGTCTGGTCCAGCTGTCGTTAGTGAATAGAGGTGGCTCACAGTTCAACTCTGTGTTGTGCTATGTATTTTAGTAGTAAAGTTGGCCAGTGCAAACAAAGTACATTTGGAATGCCAAACTGTAGATTAGCTGGGACATTTAGCTTAAAAGTACAGCACCCCTTCAGTGAAATTCTCAGTTGGCCCATTACAACAGTAAAATATTCAACTGACCTTGGATTTTATGCAGACAAACCCGGCACTGATGAGCATAAGAACCCTCTGCGGATGTGCTTACAACAGCAGTTAACAGAGTTTAATGTTTTGTTTCCCACTGTATGAAGACATTATAAATAAACAGGATTATTGCCAATATTCATCTGAATTACACAAACTTTACATCCAGACATGAAGCATGTGAGGAAAGACAAGTGTCATCTGAGCGGGCAGACAGGATGAGAGTGGAACTGGAGAATATGGACATCAGGTTGGAGGAGGAGAGGAAGAGATCTGCTGAACTTCTGCAGCAGGTAACGTTCACATTCACTGTCTTCAGCTGTCGTCACTCGTCACTAATACTCATCTATTCTATTATATTAAAGCACTTACATTACCTAATGGTTCGGTAGCTATCTGAAAATGTTTAAAGTTTTCTAGCGTTGTATTTAACTGTCAATTTGACTTTCACAGGTAAATATGCTGCAGAAGTCTCTTCTGAGTCAAAATGAAGAACAGAGGAGAATCACAGCTCTGGAACAACAGGTAAAGCTTTGTATATTTTCTTTCTGTATTTTAAAGAGCCTCAGCTCAATGCAAACAACCTGCTTCGCAACAACAGATTACAATTTTCAACCTTCACCTGCCAGTTATTTATGGTATGGTTCCTGATATGTTGCTGCTATTGAGAACAAAGGACGTTTAGTGGATCTGAAGTGAGTGTTACTTCTAGAAGGAAGAAAATTCAGTCTGATCCCACTTGTGCAATTTATGTACAATGAGTTCCTGGCTGTCTCCTCGTCATATATTTCTCCCCCTCCAAAGATCCAACTCTCTGCCAAGGACTTTGAGAATGAAAAGATTGATCGCCAGAGCATGCAGCACCAGTTACATAAGGTGCTGAAGGAGCTTCGCAAGGCTCGTGACCAGATTGCTAAACTGGAGTCTGCTGTAAGTCCTGTCTGACATTATAAACACAAATTTAATCCAAATCCTTTGAGATATGAACCCATTTTTTTAGTCTTTAAACAGTCTTAGTTTATTATTTAGATTAATTAATAATGACACATTTTCTGTTTCAGAAACAGCCCAATGTCCGTTTCTCTGAGCCCAGCTCCTATAACAGGTTTGAGTTTGAGCGTCTTACTATCGATGACTCTCCCGGCCCCACATCACCATCTAAAGTCACCAACCTGCTGGATGAAAGTTTCTTAGAGTGCCCAAAGTGTCGGGCCACCTATCCCACCAGCCGACACAGGGAGCTCTTAGCACACATTGACTTCTGCCTTGCCTGAGCTCAGGGTATAGAACAGTGGTTTGCAGTCTGGGTGGTGGGCCATAAACACATTTTGTTCCAGATCTCCAAAAAAAAAAAAATCTGATAAAAAGGGAAAAACTTAACTCTTTAGTTAACCTGGTCAGCAGGACCTATTGTTGGGGACAATGGCTAAAAAATAGAAGTTTCAGATTATTCTCTCAGCAAAAAATATAAGGTAAAGCTATTTTTAATTGTGTAATGAGGGCTACAATTAGGACATTGTTGCCTTCTCCTTCACTTATGATTTCCAATGAACAGCAAAGTTGTTGTGCCATCAGACAAGATGATAAGTTTGAAACACAACTCCTGCTGTCACAATGATCACTGGATATTTAAAGTAAACTCCACATACTGTAGTGTATAAGTAGAATTGATAGGGGTTTTTTTTTATATGTAAGAGAATCAACCCACTCTTAACATGCTGTGCGTTTCGTTTCCAAACCCTAAAAGTATTCCAAATTATTTCATGCTACAACATCTTGGCATGATTCACATTCACACTTTTGTAGTTTGTTTAAATGACTCAGCTTTTCCCAAAGATTGATTTGACAATTTTTTTTTTCCCTGTTTATGAAAAAAGACCTATCATATTCTTTCTGCATGTTGATGTATATCTTGAGCCTGCATCTCTTTCCCGTTTACATTTTTTCCTTTTTTTATGTGGAGTGGTTAATTACTTCTTGATTTTTCATTTTGTGTGTATTTATATTTATTCTTGGGTTGTTTCATAAGTCAGCTACTGGGCTTTTAGGTGACACAAGCTTTTATTTACCTTCAGTAAATGTGAGTGATGATAATTATGGATTATTGTACAGTATTCTGCTTCTTGTATCATCATGGGAAATAACTTATTTTATTAAGTATAAAAGTTTACAAAACGCCCTCATATGCTTCATTAACAAAGCAGCGGTAAGCTCATTGTTCTAGCACTCCTAATTCACGAATCAGTGACTTCTGACTAACAAAAAAAATCCCTTTAACCAGCAATGGTCTGTTGCCATCTGACAGTAATGAGGTGAAAGATAAAATAATTGGGGACATTTTTCAGTGTTTCAGCTTTTTAATTTGTAATTGTCATTGTGTATAAAACTGCATTGCCTGCACCTGGCATGTGTTTACTATTATATCTGTAATGTTGTGCTTTAGCACAAAGTGTTACTCAGTCTAAGCGAGGACAAAGCTCACTTACTGTAATCATGATCAAGATCTCTGTCTGACTTAAACCACATAGATTTGCCCAAATGTCACAGACTTTAAATGTCCTGCAATGGGGAGCTTGCTCATTTGTTGCTGGGTTTATAGTTGCATTCTTTCCTTTGAGTGAATCTTGCTTCCTTCTCCACTCTGACTTTGTAAGGCTGGAATGAGATTGCATGAGTTAATTCCTTGTACTAAACTATTTAAGGTAGGAGATTAGTGAAGGTCCCTCTGCTAGGGGGAAAGGTGTTAAGGTGCCTTTATTCCTGCTGCCTTGGCAATGTGACTAAATTGACTTAAGACGAACAGACACTGCTATACTGCCGTCTCTAAGAGAGCTGTTTTAATTGACGTCGCATGTCTTTTAAAAGAATGCAGTTTGAGTATCAGATTGATTCAATTTTTTTAAGTCAGTTAGGTAATTATCATGTGCTCCAAAGTTGTTTTTATGATGCATTGTACATAAATGTGCAATAAAGTTGTAAATCTCCCTCCAACACGACGGCCCTTTTTGTAGTTGCTGTAACGTAAGGTTGCTTTTGGAGGTCAATGGCTTTCTAAACTTTTGCTCAGTTAATTAATCTTAGTATTTTAATTTCATTTGTATTTCAGTGTGACAGGAAGTCAGGTTGATATTGTGCTCCGATACTTAGTAAAAGTAGCACAATGTGACAGATTGAATCTTCAATGCTACTTTCCCTGTCAGTTGTATAACAGGTATGCATAGCATTTTTCGTAAGTGGTAAAAGTTACAGTTGACATAAGGATGGATGTTGAGCTCGCTGTGTCTTGACTTTTGTTTTGTTCACTTAACTGAAGGATTCAGGCATGTGTTCAATTTGCCATCTGGCTGATGTAACTCATCCCGATGCCTCAATCTCAAAGTGATTTTAGCTTAATCTGCAAATTAACAAAGCAGTGATGTAGAAAATGTTTTTATAATCTCTGTAATCTCCTGGTAGATCTTGTAACACTAAACAGTCAGCGACAAAAAAACAAATCTACTGCCACACTTCGAGTAGGTATACAGTAATGTTTGCTACAGTTTGTTACAGTTTGTTTAGGACGAAATAGAAAATATTATGCTTGCACCCTAAACTAACTACAGCTGAGGCTGATGGGATGTGGTTAGTATTGCTGGTATTATAAACCAAAGTACTGATGAAAAGTTACAGAATCAAGTACTTACACAAGGTGTTCTTTTATAATAGAAATATCTGTTTAGAGATGTAATTCAATAGGACAAAGGTCAACCTCATGTTGACACCAGAGGAAAACTCATAGGATCATGATAAATGTTACAATCCCCCCGCCGGCAACTGTGAATATATGTGGAACATTTTGTACCGATCCACGCAGCACATGCTGAGATATGGGTGTACAAATGAATAATTTGTTCCCATTCATCTAGCAGACATTTCAGTGACAGCCAAAATGTTAAACATGTGCAAACATGATCCTGGGAACCGCTCAGTTGTAATATTTTCTAATTTATGGGAAAAAGCTCATGGATTTCCCAACAAGAAAAAAAAAGGAGGACAGAATTTTGGCTAGAGCTGACAAGATGATTTTAAAACAAAACCCTGCAGCCAGGAGCTCAACAACATCAATACCAGTTTTAGGTAGTAAACTTTATTCAATTACTTGTTGATACCAGTATGTGTATTTTCCCTCTTTTGTCTTAACTTTTGAGTCAGCTCACTTACTGAATTATCTTACACAAAGCTTCTGCTTAGAGTTCATTTCCCACCTGTTTTTGTTTGAAATGGATTATTTCCACTATTATAGGATGGAAAAATAAAAACTAAATTGAGTATATTTGGAATGCGTGTATTTTGGCTGTGAATGCAAAAGACAAGAGCATGAGTTCACCATTTTCAATCCATGAATATGGATAAATAATTTAATGCAATTGAAAAATCGAATGAGCAAACATGGCGTGAATGTTTTATTTCAAAAAGTATACATTATACAGTCAAGAAACAACCAAACTACAGTGCCTGTATAGCACATGACCTAATGCGTATTTATTAAGGTTTGCTAACAGTATGTACTTTACTGCTAAAAGATACTGTGCATCCTTCAGTGTAACAGTAAAGCCAGTGACATGTTTCCTAGTAAACGTGATAGTTGGAGTTTGCAGCAATGCTGAGCATTCACCTACACTGATTTCTTTGACTGTTTGTCACATTGGCCTGAAAAGTTCAAAAGTTGTTTTTTCTGTCATCTCGTTTTCTCACTGGAACCAA
The DNA here is from genome assembly GCA_034769265.1 of Remorina albescens. Classification (NCBI taxonomy): domain Eukaryota; kingdom Metazoa; phylum Chordata; class Actinopteri; order Carangiformes; family Echeneidae; genus Remorina; species Remorina albescens. Next base: position 8,321,626 of record CM068480.1, read on the forward strand.
GAGGCCAAGTGCCACTGGTTTCCCTGAGGGGGGCTGTTTCACACTATGTTTAAGTTCCTAAAAGAAAAGACCCAATGTGTTGCAAAAGTTAAGGATGAGACCAAAATGTCCCAATTCCAAGAATCTTATTTTCTAATGTGGACACAAGTATCAGCTGTCACCTTTAATTTTTACTTAAAGTAGTTTTAAATATGATATGTTCATTTTTATAAAGAAGGAGAATGGGCTTTTTCATTTATTGAAATACACCGAGTCAGTATTGGAGACTAAGAGAAAGTCTGGTGTGTTGGAGCTGAAGACCAGCTGAGGGGCACAAAGTCCCAGGGGTGGTTACTTCATAAAAACAGTATCACTGCATGTCAAGAGATCCACTGTTCTCACAGAATCCTGCAGTGGAGAGAAGACAAACATTTAGATTTCCTGACAAAGCACTATTTTGTCAATCAAGTTAGACAGTGATCCCCAGAACTTGCACAACTAAGTTAAATCAATCATCCACCTAGTCCCTCTTATCAACTATCTCCCTGAGTGACATTGGCTCTAAAAACAGCCCAAATCAATAAATCACTGCATAAACAAATGAGCACATGGGTGAATTTGACTCACCAGTGTGTGCAACACGTCTGTATTTGCCCAGCAGGCACAGCTCCATCTTCTTCTGCGTGACAATAGGCTGGTCCTCTGGCCTCAAGCCAGTTGGATGACGGGAGAATATGAAGGAGTAGCTGTCTAAGCAAGTGCCATCTGTGTCTAACAGTCTGCATGAATAGTGGATGGCGTAGTTATCGTAGTCGGTGTCTATCACCCAGTGGTCATCGTCTGAGAGCAAGATAGACATGGGGATTCATCAAAGTGATTGAGGCCAGTTAATTCCTCTTTAGTATTAAAAGTTTTCACAGCCCAAATGATACAGTGTGAAAAAAATATTAAAGGGCAAAACTACAATTTATAAAGAAGAAGAATTAATAGAAGAGATATTTTAGAGATTCAATTTACAGAGTCACAGACAAGCAAGTAACTGTCTTGATCATTACATCCAATCTGAAGGTCAACAGTCCTTTTTTATATTCTAAGACCTGGTCAGACTAAAATCTTAAATTGCTTGTAAAGCACAGGAATTAGGTGTGTAAGTACAACAACTTACTTCCAGTCTGCAAGTAGGATGCAACTCCCCAGTACTTCATCCTAAACTTGGCAGGGTCTTGGGTCTCCTCAAAGGTGGCCAACATGTCAGCACACATTTCCCAATTGCTGGAGGTCAAAAAGGGGGGTGATGTTTACATGGGAGAACAAAAAGTGGAGGATACCTGGAAGGGAGGACACTTTTACAGTAAAGAGCAGAACCCACTTGAGGATGATGACTCTTCCCCGAGCAGTTGCGGTCATTTTGCCATCTTCTGAAACAATAAACTGGGCCACGACGTTGTCGAGTAAGAACAAACCCTGTGGGTCCTTCTTTCCTACGGCGTACCATGTCCCTGCATACTGTAAGAGAGAAGCCCAATTCATACCTCAATATTTTCTATTACACCTTCAGCATAGCATGCTGCATGAAAACAGTAATACAAATATGAAACAAATCTTTGACCTTCAGTCTTATTCATCAAACAGCAGTGACAAACTCACCCTGTTCCTGTCAAAGTTCTGCATGACCTGAATGTTGGCCACCTGGCAGTCCTGTGCCCAGGACAAAGCCACAAGGCTGAGGGCCACGACGTACCACAGCATGCTGCCTCAGGACAAGAAAAAAGACAAATGAAGAAAAAAGGCAGACAATGGTTGAGAGGGATGGTTTCAGAAAGGGAGACAGTGACAGAGAGGATGGACCCATTTTTCAGCTTCATTATCATTTTATTTCCTTTAAAGTGGAGTGTATTAAAGGGCCTTAAAATATGTTTCTGCATGCTAATGACAAATTAGTATAAAAGTAATACATTACAAAAAAGAATTCATAAAATTTTTTAATCTTTAGCAATAACAATTATTCACCTTAAATGCCCAGTTAAGAATTTTTAAGTAAAAACACAAGACTGTTGTCAATGCATACCTTGTTAGAAAAAAGAAGAGAGCAGCTCTTGGAGATCCTCTGGTGTTGGGTCTGCTTTGGGCCTTTTATACAGTCAGCTAGTATTGTGTAATGACTTCTGGAGACCTGAACCTCCCTCCTGCTCTTCCTGCAGAATGCTTGCCTTCTATTGGACAAACATTTACATAACTTTGGGCTCTATTGATTGGTGTGTTTTGCACATTTGGCTGACCAAAGCCAACCCCCACCCCAAAGAAAATGTGTTTTCCCTGTCAGAACTGCTAAGGGCTTTTATGGGTCTTATGAAAGCAGCCACTTGCAAAGCCAAGAAGGCCATCTGGAATAAGCTATACAATGCATGTGTAGATAAACACCTTTTGCAAGAAGTTAAAGTTTGAATGTTGTTTACCGAGAGCATGTGCAGTGCAAACCTTACACTTTAACATAATAAATCTAAGGGAAATGTTTAGGTGTGCATTTGGATTTCTTTGTGTAGAAAACTACCCCCCGCGACCTGGAAACAGATAAGCGGTAGAAGATGAATCATTGAATGAAAACTGGATTCCACTAAATGAACATTTTAACCTTTTCTCCTTTGTTATTTACCAAATAAATGTTACAATAGGCAATGTGCTTCCTGCAGCAACAGTGCTGTGTTTGTATAAATGGTGGACAGAGTGGTGGACTTTATACAGAACGTGATCAAAGTGAAAAAGAGCTAATTGTATCTTTTCTAACTACAAAGGCTGGCTTCAAATGCCAGTCAATAATGATGGGAGAACGTGCGAGTCTGCTAAAAAATACTTTTGTCATTCAGATATAATACAGGGAGGAATTTCACTTAAACTATTAATCTGGATCATGGAAACAAACATCTGCCAGAAAGATTCCTACTATATGACAAATCTGGGAGTGATTTACTTGAGTAAATCTTTATTAGCAACTCTGCTTTCACAGCATTGTTGTAATTTAAAGGGTCAGTCAGGGATCAATTGTGGTATTTTGTGAAAATGCACTAGAGTAAGTCAGTTAGTGACACAAGCGAATAGTAATAAAGGAAATGGTTCCCATATTAATACAATTTTGTCTATTCAAGCACATTTTTATTTCCTAATAAAAAAACAACAACTATGTTTTCCAAGACCAGGGTTGAACCAGGTTTGCGACTTCCACGGCTAAAATGTGTCTCTAACACAGATCTGTGTTTCATCTGACTTTAGTCTACTATGGCATAATTTTCTCAGAGTGCTGTTGTTTTGCACTGATATCATGTAACCAGTCCTTTGAGGGCTCTGTCGAATAAAAGAGCATAGCACAGCCAAACATCTGCAGCTTGCATAACCAAGGCCCTGGCCAGTTGAAAACATTGCAATCAGTCATTTTGAGCAGGAATAATAGCAGCTGGAATTTGGCCACAGGCGGCAACACATTTCATAATCATGGAGATCAGCCAAGATATGATATGCATTATACGATACACTGCTTGGTTTGTAGTTAAATGTTTTGCAGGGTAGCGGTAAATGGTCAGTCAGTAAGTATTTTGTTTTGATGGGCTGTAAGACTTAAGTAACTTTAAATCCCTAATGATCCCATATAAAACTGGAAAAGGGAAAAAGACCTGAACACACAACTTCCATCTGAGCTTTGGAGTTTTGAGCAGGGCAACAGCACAACAGGGAAGTGGTATTTTTAGCAAAGACTTTTTCCACCCACATAAATATAATGCAGTCCAACATCTCTACCACCTATGGCTTAAAGTATCTGTCCACAAGCTTCACAAAGATTGTATTTTCTGCACAAAGATAGCAGGGATTGAAACTGTAATTACCTGATTGAATTGTGGATCCAGCTTCAAGTATATTAAATCACCTGGAGTCTTTCCTCAAGCTATTTTGTTTTAAATTTTGTTTTACATCGCTAAGGAATAAGAACTATTTCTGAGTCTTTAAGCACCTAATGTGAGTAAATTAAATCTTGATCTTGGGAGATGTAGGGAAATCCTATTAGTGTCCAATCATCCTGTAATTAATACTTGTGGCCAAAGTGGTCGCTGATCATTAAACAGTGTTGAGTTTAGTATTGAGCCTTCCAAAGTAGAGTTAAATAGTACACAGTAACCAATACCATCCATTATATTTCTATCATAACATTTAATCTTCCTGCCTTTCTGTTGTTCACTTGCTTGTATCTTTCATCTTTTCTGCCTCAGCTGCTCCAATTTATTTGCACAGTGTCTTGCATCCAACCACAGACGTTTTGTAGTTCTAATCCACACAGTGAAAAATAGTGGGGAAGCCCTTGTCTTGCCAGCTTGCCAGCAGCTAACCAGACATTGTGCTCAGTTAATAATAGCCAGCCATCTTTGTTTAGGCTCTTATTCTCAGACATTGAAGTCCCACTAATTGGCTAATTCCTAGTCCCAAGGACTGATACCTCCATAAAGATGGTGAGTTCATTAGCACACAGTTTTAGATGGATAACCATTATGGCTCCGCGCCCGATCACTGTCACCATCAGACAGTATTTAAGTACTAACGCCTGAGTACTAAAAACAACAAGAACATTGGTCATACATAATGCAGGTTTGCCTCATTATTCTTTGAGGCAAGTAAAGCCGCTCTCATGTCAACTGACTGCTCGGATCCTTTAATAACTATTGTAAACAGGAACGGCCCATTAAATATGGGATTGGAAGATTTAGGAAGACGATACGAGTCCAGTAAATGGTTTGGAAATGTCTAGGGCTTGAAGCATTTCTATTCACCGACAGCCAGCAGGGGTAAGGCAAAGAAGTGTCCAATGGGGCCACATGTGATAAACTGTCATGGCTGACAAATGGCCTTCAATTTGTTTTAGAGGAAGTTCTGAAACACATTTCTGAGATTAAAAAAAAAAAAACTGTTTCCCATCTCATCTCCACAGGTTTGCCCTTGGTGGATGTGACGCCTGACCTGACAGAGGCCTGCAGCACACTCAGCTAACTCAGGTCCGGCTGGGAGTGTCTGATATAAAATGATCAGCGTTGGGATTTGCGGGTTAAGGGCGCTTAGAGCCGGGCTTTTAATGTCATGACGTCACATTAATTAGCGGCCACTTTGATCCTTTCAGCCTCTAAGCCGCACCCTGTCCCGTCAGACTCCCTCAGGGGACCGCGGTGAAGGATGCAGCTCCGCGCAGACGGACGCTACTGACCCTGTAGACCACAACACGGGATTTCTAATTCTTTTTTTTTTTTTTTTCTTTTTAACCTGGGAAAAGTAAATTAAAACAAAAACAAACAAGTTTTCAAAATGGCAGACAAGGATAGCGTGGAGAAATACCTGGAGAACAACCCGCAGTTCGCCAAAGAGTACTTCGACAAGAAGCTGCGCGCAGAGGCCCTGACCGCCGCCTTCTCGGCACCTGTCGACGTCAAAGACACCGCGTCTTTCAAGGATGTTAACTCGGTGCAGGAGGCCGCCATTATCTTCGAGTTGGTCCAGGAGCTGCAGAAGCAAGGGGACCTGGAGCAGTCCCTGCACAAGGTGCTGCAGAGGGTCTGCCTGATAATACAGGCCGACAGGATGAGTTACTACCTGTGCCGCTCCAGGAACGGAATACCCGAGCTGGCCACCAACCTCTTCGACGTGACGCCGACGTCCAAGTACGACGCCAACTTGGTCCACCCGCAGAGTGAGATCGTGTTTCCTCTCGACATGGGCATCGTCGGATTTACCGCGCACACCAAAAAGGCGCAAAACGTGCCCGACGTTTCTAAGGTGAGGAGGAGCCGTAAAGTGGCTTCAGGTGTCAAAAAGTCAGACGAAGGTGTGATTTGATTTTAAATGTCTTATTTGGTTATTAAAATCACCTGCAGGTTTTTTGGGTTTTTTTTTTTTGGCCTTTTTATTTGTTTCAAATTCATTGTTATATCAAATTTAAAGTTGATTAAAGTCATTAGCCGGAAAATAGGGCTCTTTCATTGTGGGCAGTTTGTGATGCACAGATTTACAGACAGGTAAAAAAAAATTAAATTAAATTAAATACAAGCACGTTTGTTTTCAATTACTGTGGGTCTGATCTGTAATTTTAGTTTAGTTCTGTCTATTTCTGTATTTATACATAAGCTGACACTGAAAGTCTTGCTGTTGCTTTGAAACCACTGAAGGCTTCAGTGAAATAGCTTCAGATAATGATGTTGAACAGAGTGATCAGCAAACATCAGAAAATCAGTGATCAAAAAGAAATGGTTTTTATATTGATTTACCAAATTTAACAATGCAACACACTCTGTGAAAAGTATCACACCTACACCCCCATTCTTGGATTCTATACATTTGACTGTCATGTGTAAACAACTTTGGCAAATGTGAAGATTTAATGTATTTTGCTGCCAATATTATAATATTTATTAGAGAACAAAAAAAAATCAGAGTTTATTTTTCAAATAGAGATCAAACATTGTGCTGCCCTGTATCTGTCAACATTGTGATTATGAATCCTTCAATCTGTTGTTTCATGAGTTCATGAGCTCCTGAAATCAGCGAGGAGCTACATAGAACCAAATGAAGAACCTGCTTGGTAGTGATGTTGTGCATATCTGATATGAGGTTTTCTTTGTCTTTCAATCCAGAATCAAAAGTTCTGTGACTTTGTGGACAAACAGACTGGATACAAGACCAAATGCATGCTCACTTTCCCTTTGATGGCTGACAAGGAATGCCTTGGAGTCGTCATGGCACTAAACAAAATAGGAGCTGATTCATTCACTCCAGAGGATGAGGCCGTAAGGATACACACATTTAAGTCCATTCTTATCAGTATTTAGATCACTGTGTGAGCTCTAACAGGTTTTGGACTCTAAGCTGAACTTGAATTTGGCAATTAAAGCATCAAATAGAGGTACCTGAACTGTATTTTTGGTGTCTCTTTTTTTGGAATAGCACGTATCACCCTAATATGCCTGAGTTCTTTGTAATCCTTAGTTCCTTTTTTTGCTACTACAAAAGGTCTGTGCTCTGCAATTTGAAGTTTTGCTCTAAATAAAGATTATTGTTGCAATTTAATCCAGCAAGGTGCAAAACACAACCATTATATTCAGCGAATCAGTCTGATCTGATGGACAAGAAAAAAGTAATTTAACCAGGAATATGTTGATGTTTTTACTGACTATTGAGGCTAAGTTTCAGTTACGAGCAATTGAAAAAATGGTAATTTTCTTTCTTGGCATATTATCTCTCAGATGTGCAGACTTCAGTATTTAAGAAACACACACACACACACACACACATCTATTTGTTCGATCAAAGGGATACATAATTTTATCAGCCAACTAACCAAATGTGGATTTCAAAGACTCTATGGAGTTGATTAACTCATCTACAAAAATCTAAAATTCATCATATGTGAGCAACACTGAGGATGTATATTCTCTTCTATAATGTAATTGCTATAGATTTCACTTTCTATGACAAATCACATCTTTTATTGGGCAGATCTGTCCTGCTTTTAAAACATTTACATTTGCAACTGTCTTTAACTTGCTGTTGTGTATTGATGAAAATTTTAATCCCATTTTGTTCTTAGCTCTTCCACAAGTACATGAACTTTGCTCAAGTCCTTGCCCTGCAGTATTACACAGCCTACATGTTCAATGTGGAGTCCAGGAGGAGTCAGGTAAACTGAACTGTTGCTGTTTGATAAACAAAAAGGGAGGTGCGGTGACAGAGTGGGTGTGTTGAACTGTGATATGATCCCATGAGAGTCTCCCTTCATACCTCTGTTATTTGCTTGTTGGTGCTTTTAATCCATAGAACAGCACTCATACTATAAACAGACACAGAATCACCTTTAATTTCACCTGTTGCTTTGCTCACAGGTGCTGCTCTGGTCAGCCAGTAAAGTCTTTGAGGAGTTGACAGACATTGAAAGACAGTTCCACAAAGCACTCTACACTGTAAGGACCTACCTACAATGCGAACGATACTCAGTGGGCCTGTTGGACATGACCAAAGAGAAGGTTGGTCTTGCAGAATAGATTCACTTTTAATAACTGGATTGAATACACATTAATAATGACTACAGACTTAAATTATTTCAAGTTATTATTTTTGTATTTCCCTGCAGGAATTCTATGATGAATGGCCAGTGAAACTGGGAGATGTGGAACCCTATAAAGGACCAAAGACGCCAGATGGCAGGGTAACGAACTCATTATCCTACTCATTACTTCCATTTTTGCCATGTGTGGCATTTAAAAGCTAACTGAGTAACCTAACGTCTCTGTTGTTATTTTGAAAATGATCAATCATTTCTAACAGGCTTCTCCTATTCATACAGGAAATCATCTTTTACAAGATCATCGACTACCTCCTAGAGGCCAAAGAAGAAATCAAAGTTATACCGTAAGCAGCCATAAGTATATGCTTCAAATATTAACAATTATTATGTCAAAGTCCAATTGGTATCGATTATTAGATTGAGACATCAATAATATAAAAAAAACAAAACATTGAACCCATTAATCCTGTTTAATATGCCATGTCTAATATGCTGTTAGTACCACAGATAGCTGTGAGAGTCTCTGGGTGTTATTTGGGGAATAATGTGATGCAGTAACTGAGTAAATTTGAATTGAAGGTGGAGTGTCAGCACTGCTTAACACACTTATTAGAGATTCATTTACTCCAGCCAACACAACTCTGTGTGTGTTTTTCTATTTCAGCGGTCCACCCGCAGATCACTGGGCTTTAGTCAGTGGACTACCGACCTATGTGGCAGAGAATGGTTTTGTAAGTCTCCTCCAGCTTCTGCAGAGCTACTCATTACAAAAATCATTAGAACTATTAGGAATGAATATAAAGCGGTAGAGAGAGGAAACAACTAAAACAGTGACACAAGAGTAAAAACAAACAGACACACCGAGCACAGGGTGAGCTTAACAGTCTGACCTTGACATAGATTATGCAAAGGAGTATGTCACCCTGCATTTAATTCAAACCATTGGTTGGTGAATATTATTTGTGACTGAGTATATAACACGTTACCTGAACAATTTAAATATAAAAGGCTCTTAAAGTAAAGCTATACTACATTGAGGGGATTCCTAGTTGTCCCAGCAAAAAGGGGAATTAATAATTTTCACTATCACTTTTGTGTTTCAAAGACATTCTGTAATAAATGAATAAATAAATAAATGCATTGAAAGTTAGAATATAACAAATACTAATGCAAAACCAAATGTTTTCCATATGCGTGCAGATTTGCAACATGATGAATGTGGCTGCAGATGACTTTTTCACTTTCCAGGTGAGGACACTTTTACCTTTTCCCACACACACAAACAATAGCCCTTCACAAAATGTTGATTTGACTACCTTGATGTTCCCATTGAGCCGCGATTTCAAACATTATTTTTCATTGTCATTCTTCCTTTCAGAAAGAGGCTGTGGACGAGACAGGCTTTGTCATCAAGAATGTCCTGTCGCTGCCCATCGTCAACAAAAAGGAAGAAATTGTTGGAATTGCCACTTTCTTCAACAGGAAAGATGGCAAACCTTTTGATGAACATGATGAACAGATCACTGAGGTTCGCATCATACATCCCCTCTCTCTCTCTCATTTTATATTCTATCACCATCACACAGAATCTCTCTTTTTGGATATCATGTTGTCATCCGTCTGTCTGTGTATAGACTGTGTTGTCATCACTATTGCCACAGGTTTCCCCTACTGAGGGAAAGACTTGTTCTTTTTTGTCTGCATAAATTAACATGTTGATGAAAAAATGGTGGTGAAGTAGCAGTAACTTTATAATTGACAAATGGAGATGACTGTGGTATCACCTGTGTGCCAAGTGAAGAAAAGTATCTAGAAACATTTGCCACTAAGTGCACTTAATTAATGGGGAGATTACAATAATTATAAATACACCAGGGAGGAAGAGTTAAAGGGACCAGCCCTCTTCTGTCTTTCTCACTCTAATTACTTGGTCCAGGCTCTGACACAGTTCCTGGGGTGGTCAGTGCTAAACTGTGACACCTACGACAAGCTGAACCGTATGGAATGGAGGAAAGACATAGCCCAGGAGATGCTCATGTACCAGACCAGATGCACCAAAGATGAGCTGCAGTCCATTCTGGTCAGTGTCCACCTAAGTTTCCCACTCACTTTCTCTCCAGAGGTCTAACTTTGATCTCTCAATATTTGCTCAAAACGCCTCTCAAGATGAAATTAAAAGTAGTCAAAGGTTAATCCAGCAATGCAGAGCTTTTTGGCTAGCAGCTATTACAGGACTAATACAAATCTTGGATGGATCATTTATCCACTCAGCAGCTAACATTTAAGATGATGTTATGACAGTTTACAAGGTTACAGCTTGGAGCTCTCATCTGAAATGTCTGAAAACAAGGTATTTCAATGTCTTTCCTGCCTTTATTTTTTCTGCAGATCTTTCAATTCAAGCTGGAGATTGACCTAGATAATGGCAGCATTTTTTATGGGTGGAATATAGATGAAATTTCTAATGTTTTTTCTCTCTTTCCCTCTAATCAGAACACCAATGAAAAGTTTGGTGCAGAACCTGAAGACTGTGACCAGAAAGAGATGTACAAACTATTGGTATGTTTTGTTTGATCTTCTCGGCCAAAACGTTGGACTGAAATAAAATGTTGGCAAAATGTGAGCAAAATACAAACAAAGAAAGTAATTTTTTCTTTCCTGTTAACTACCTTAAGCATATAATCATGTAGTGGTCTTTGCCTTTTAAGTGTTGAGGGAGTCATTTTTACCCTCTGTATGGTGTTTGTGTAGAGAGCAACCTGCCCGCAAGCTGACAACGTCAATGGAGAGAGTCTGTACCTGTTCTCCTTCAGCGACTTCCCCGTCACAGAGTTTGACCTCATCAAAGCCGGCATCCGCATGTTTTTCGAGCTCGGAGTTGTTGAAAAGTTTAAAGTTCCTGCAGAGGTGAGTCAGAAGCTCATGTGGATAAGTCCACTCTACTAGGACGTTTTTGTTGGTGCCCCTGGTTGGGTCTGGGGGTTGATACAAGCATATGGTACATTCCATGTAAAAATAATTTTAAACTTATGAAATGTGGGTATTTTCAAGTATGTGAAGAAAAGAGATGATCAGCCACAGAGCCAGAACATTCAATATCATCTATGAGGCTTTTGGGGTGATGAGAAAAGTGCCATTGCTCAGTTTTGCAGAAAAAAGAGGAGTAGATATGATCCTTAATTAGCCCTAGCCTCTTGAAGTACATCATGCTGCAGCTACAAATCTGTGACACCCAGCGGTGTCTCTATGAAGGCAGAGCGGATTTCCTTAAGCACAAGGAGTGCACAAGTACATCACACTGGGTTTACAACTCATCTGAAAGCTCTCTGGAAAAATGAACTTTTTATCTTTAATGCTTTGTCTTTCTCCCCCACCTTGTTCTTTAACTCCCTCACACTCATTCCCTCCCTTTTAGACACTGACTAGGTGGATGTACACAGTGAGGAAAGGTTACCGTGACATCACCTACCACAACTGGAGGCATGGCTTCAACGTCGGCCACACCATGTTCTGCCTGCTTCAGGTAATGCCTGCGCAACCTCTGTAAAGAGGAGCTAGAGCGAGATGTAAGAAGTACAACAATTACAGACTGCTCAAGTGATGACAATAATTTTGAGTCTACACTCTATGGCATAATAAATCAACAACATCTGGTTAGAAAGATGACTATGTCTTACAACATAGTCAACAACTTATATAGGATCACAACCTGTTTGGTTTCTTCATAAACCCTGTTGAATATTGTGCCAACAAGGGTGTAATCATGTTAGTGCAAAAGTGGTTGTGCTTAAAATAACTATTGATAATATCCATTATTTAGCTGTTTAAAGGGTCTACAAACGGGGTAGAGATAACAAATTAAGTTACTCATAGGTAACTGCGATTCATACAAACCTCACACACAAACAGCTTCCCATTAAAATACTCTCTCACCTCTTCCAGACAGGGAAGCTGAGGAAGTACTACTCTGATCTAGATGCCTTTGCCATGGTGGCTGCTGCTTTCTGCCACGATATCGACCACAGAGGAACCAACAACCTCTACCAGACAAAGCAAGTCCAGTTTCTCCTGGGTGGTATGACAAGTGCGAGTATATGTGTTCAATGCATGTCAATTTATTTTCCTATCTCTGTTTTCTTTTTATTCAGGAGTGCATCTCCTCTGGCCAAGCTTCATGGTTCTTCCATTATGGAGAGGCACCACTTGGAGTACAGCAAAACACTCATGGGAGAGGAGGTACGACACCTCGTTGGTCAAATAATTAAATAACCGGCTCACTTAGAAAACCAGACAGACGTCTTGACTGCTTGTCACGGTCTCTTGCAGAGTCTAAACATCTTCTGCAACCTCCAGAAGCGTCAGTTTGAGACCGTGCAGCACTTGTTTGATGTCTGCATCATCGCCACTGATCTGGCCCTCTACTTCAAGTAGGTGTTCTATGAAACATGAAACACTTACTGAAATACAACTGCTAACATGCTAAAGCCGTGGGGAATACTAAAGCTGATGTTTCTCTAAATTTTAGTTGCAGCTTGTTGATGTTTGTCCAATGTTATCCTCCTTGTAACTGACTGGATCAATTTGTTTGGTTCATGTGCTCTGATTGATCGTTTTTTACCTCCTCCGATTGACCTCACACAGAAAGAGGACAATGTTCCAAAACATTGTGAACGCTACAGAGCCTATGACAGATGAAAAGGAGGCAACCGCCTATATATCCAACAACCCCATCAGGAAGGAAATCGTCATGTATGTATCCAATTCAAGCAGATGCTAACACAGCTGTTGTTTGGTTTCCTTTCAAATATGCTTGTGAAACAACAGACCCTCGCAGAGCAGCAGTAGCAGCGCTGGCAGGTTGTCGTCATCTTTTTCGTGACTAGTTTGTGTATCTCGCACCTCCAGGGCCATGATGATGACAGGCTGTGACTTATCGGCTATCACCAAACCCTGGGAGGTACAGAGCAAGGTGGGTGACCATGCTGATTTTTAAAATATACAGAGGAGTTTGCAAGAAGCAAAAGAGTCACAGAAAGCTAAGCAGCAAATACTACAATATTCCGATAATAGGTTTTTGATGTAGTGTTGTAATTTAGTTCTACACATTGCTTTTACTTCTTCTTCTTTACTCTTTTATCAGGTTATTACTTCTGAAAATATATGGGGCTATTTTATTATAAAGTCCTGACAGCAAAATAAGATGAGTTAAACAGGCCACTTGTATTACAGCAGTTGTTTTTCTTTGTCATTATTTGTTCTGCTTTCTATGTGTTTGTCTCCAGGTGGCTCTGATGGTTGCTGCTGAATTCTGGGAGCAGGGAGACTTGGAGAGAACTGTTTTGGACCAACAACCAATTGTAAGACAAACCTCTCTTCTTTCAAGTCCTTTTTTTTTTTTCTTCTGGTCGTCATAGCAGAGCAACTGGTTGTCTCATTTACACCTGAAAATCACGTCTCTTTTCAGCCTATGATGGACAGAAATTGTGCCGAACAACTACCCAAGATGCAGTGTGGTTTCATTGACTTTGTGTGCTCGTTTGTATACAAGGTAATGACGAGTTTTATACACCAGTCAGAGCCTCAATTTCTTTTTTTTTTTGTTCGTTTGTTTTCCTTCAGTAAAGACAAGTATATTCATTCTGCAATTGAATCAAAAGTGAAAGATTTTCCTGCCCTGTATCTGTGTTGCAACAGTTGATTTTTAACTGCTTGAACTCCTGCACAGCCGATGTGTAACAAGGGGTGCAGACATTTAATCCAGCTTCAATTGGATCTTGATTTTCTGCAAAGGGAAGAAAAGCATATTCTGCCCCTTGAGTTATTTTGATTTAGCTGAATTTAGTCAATTTTGATACTCCCAAGAAGTAAGAACTCTACCAATGTAAACCTTAAAAGCAGCTAAACCCAATTAATAACCACATTCCAAGACCGTAGTTTTATTTGAAGTAGAACTTTAATACTGATCTGTACAACCTGCTGTATAGGTGTAAGATTTGATGAGACTGTGTCACAATGTCTCTTTAGAGACAAGAAGCTTTAGATGTCTTGTAGCTTTACTGACCATAGGCTGGATAACAGGATGGATAGAGATGAACCTGTTGAACCCAGCAAGAATGTCACCTAGCTGTCTGGAATGGCATGTGGATGAAGACACATAGGCTACGTGCATAACAATGAATGTTTGTCAGACATCTCCATCTCCCTCTCTGTCACACTGTGAATAACATGTTGTTGACATGCAGCCTGTTTCCCTCATTTTGCCAGGAGTTTTCCAGGTTCCACAAGGAGATCACGCCCATGTTTGATGGACTGAACAATAACCGGTCTCACTGGAACGAGCTGGCTGAAGTGTATAATGCAAAGATGAAGGCCATCGAGGATGAAAAGAAGAAGCTGGAAGAAGAGGAAGCCAAGAAAGGTACATTTATTTCCTGAAGACCTGTTCTGTCTTCAGAGTGTGATCCTGTATTCATACATCTTTGTTATTTCTGTGTGTTTATTTAGCTGGAGGTGATGGAGGTGATGGAGGGAAGTCAAAGACCTGCACCATCTGTTAAACTCTTCCAGCGCTTGGATCTGGACTGATGTATTCCGGTTAGGACTAGTTTAGGCTACACTAGCCTATAATTCTGGTCTGACAAATCGTCTAGTTGGAATTCTGCGAGACTAGCTCGGTCCGGTCTGATCTACATCAGCGTAATTCTTTGTGGTTAGGTGCTGTCTGCTCTAGTTCAGTCCAAGCCAGCCTTGTTTGGCCTGATCTGGTTCAGTCTAACCTATTTCGGTCTATTGTACTCAGTCCAATCTGGATTAGGAAGTGTAACCATTCTCTAAGGAGAGTCAGAAGCATCACCAAAGAACTAATGTTGGGACTCTGACTGGAAGAGAAGCCATTTGACTCTGAAGGCGTGGAGTTGACTCCTCTTCCTTCCTCTGTACAACACCCAACCACAAACATTTGAATAGCAATAAACACACAGACAACGTGTCGATCCCCATCATAGAGCACAAATTAAAAACAGTCCTGACAATTTCATAAGATGAAGCACAGCTCTTTTGATTATAAATCGCTTTAAGAGAGTACTACATGTCTATGCATGTGAGTGTGTATCCATGCCAAAGCAATAGTTTTCACAGTGGATTCTTTTGGCAGTCGGTTACGCTGTGTAGTAGCACTGTAGGTTGCACACTGCACTTAGCTGCTGCTGTCCTGGCAGTGGCAGGCCATGCATAGAGGGCAGGCAGGGACAATAACTTTATACTTATAGGGATCAGTGGAACTGGGTTAAAATGATGCTTTTCAGTTTAAGAAGCATGGCTAACATTTAGATATGAAATTAATTTCATGAAGCAGGAAGGATCGGTTAACACTCTGTCAACCATGATGTTTTCTTACCTCAAATGGGTAGATGAGCTATGCGAGGGTACATTTATTTAAATATGCAATCTCTCTCTCTCTCTATATATATATATATATACATAAATGTATATTTTTTTGATTCTTTGTGTGAGAATTTTGTACTTGAACTGTCTTTATGGGTGGAGAGTTAGACACGAGGCCAGCTTTGAGAGATGGTGTTCTGAATCTGTGAACCAATGCACACTAAAAATCACATTCAGGCACCAAAAATACAATGGGTTTTGAATTTCTGCAACATTACTGCCAGCTTTGATAAACAACCTGCTAGCTGTTTTAACTTTGTCTAAATACATTGTAAAAATAACTAAAAACGGTAATATATATAGATATATATAAACAATATAATAAATTCAATATCGAGACACAAACGATTTATTTTAAATGTGCACGATTTCACATGTAAATAGTTTATATCATAGCAGTTAAGTAAATGTGTACACTTAATAGTAACTAAAGCTTAAAATAAATTGTTTTAATGGAGGTAAAAAGCAGCCTCTGCTTCGTCTAAGGAGGCAAGAGGTGCAGTTAAAAGGCTACAGTAGATCGACCTCCCCTGTAAGAAGATTTGACAGGCTTTGATTTGATTGCCAGGCAGCATCTGAGATCTGCACAGCTTTAGACCTACCTTTCTTACAGAGGAGGTAAAGCAGGCTGCCAAAGCGTCATCATATGAATGTGCAGATGACCTGTGTTTATAAAAATGCAACTGTGGTGTCATTTGGACTCTCCAGCCCAAAGTTCTATCTTCACTGAGATGAACCACATCATCTCATAGTGCATCTCCCCACCTCTCTTAACCTTTTCTGACGTGAGCCCTGAATTGAGCTTGATTCGGTCAGGCATGAGGATTGACAGTCTTTCCCCCCCCGCCCCTCCACTCCTCCCCCGCTCCTTAATGTGGCTTCTGAAACACTTTTAGCAACATCCCTCCTGGGACAAAGACAAGCTGTGTCTCTCAAATTCCTGTTACATCATGTCATCTCCTCTAATCAATGAGGCATCAATCAAACGCTGTTAATCCTATCAGCATGGCTTTGGGACTACCTGGAAGCTCTCTGCTGCTTGAGGTGAAGTGAGGAGCTGTTGTTAAAATTGGTTCCTTGGTGAGATACCTGATGAGATCCACTCTAAACTTTTTACTTATCCCAACAACTGTGATTCATTAGAAATCTACAAACTGATGTATGAAAAGACTTCTACTGTATGTATGATGTAATATGTGTAAGCAAATAAAGGATATTATGGAGTTGTAAGATCTGAGAGAAATGCTTTTTCTCTACATAGAAGACTTACAGCGTCTGTACAGAGGTGGCACTTTATCACTTACTCACCCCTGACTCGTGCTCTAGAAGGTTAGACAAAGACAGAGAATGAACTTCAGAAACCTTGGGCTTAGCTGCAGCAGAACTCGTTCTTAGTCAGATATCGTGCAGGGATCTTAGAGGCTCCAAAGCTGGATGAGCCTCTGGGGGAAAGAGGATCAGTGGATTGGTTCTGATCCCTGCCCGATACAGCATTGTCTGGCTGTGTTCAACATCCAGCTTCCTGTGGATGCATGTTTTGTAAAAAAAAAACTTTAGATTGCATTTTGTTATGTAATCAATTAACATGAATATGGTGGTTTATAATAGAGCAGCAGGGCTGTAACAGCACACTCCAGTTTGAGGGCAGGATACTGTACCGGTGACGCTTCTCCTGAGAAGATGGAATATTTGAAAAGACCCATAAGCCATCACTTTGTGGGCCAGTTAAGATTGTGAACATGACCTTTCCTTGCACTTCTCTTGGTGGGGCTCTATTTCAAAAATTTCATGTCTGATTTGGATTCCCCCGCCTCACGAAAGTGATTTTGCTTCTTATTTCAAGTGAATGTTTGACCTCCTTGGTGTAGAATGATGTGCAGGGTTCGAAAGTCTGTTTTCACATTAATTGTGCAGCAGGTAAACAGGCAAGTTAAATGTAAATGTGATATGGAGACTGGAAAACTCCTGATCAGTAATGTAGGAGCTTGTGTCTGCTAATGAAATGTATTTGCATTTAAAAATATTTTGTCACCAGAGGAGAAAGTTCTTTTCCACTTAAAAACCACAGCCAACAAGTCATTTTTCAAGTAATGCATTTTTTATGTCTTGTTAACCTAAGATTTGGAAAAAAAAGACTCAGAGGACATTTTTAAGGATGAAAAGTTTACAAGTTTAGCCTGCAGTCAAATCATGTCCCACCTCCACTCAAAAATAGCCGGCGGTAGCTGATCAATGGCCCATTTTTTTTTTTTATTCCATTTAACCACCTGCTAGTTTAGATTGCCATCAATCACACAATAAATGCCTTTCTCCGGAGAAAGCAATGAGGGAAGTCAAAGTGAGGCAGACAGCAGTGAGAGCTACACTAATTGTCTTTATTTAAGACAAGGTCTATAATCTCCCAGTTTCCTTCTCTGCAAGTCAAAGTCGGAGGCCAGAGGGAACATCTCAGGCTAATCCTTGAGAGCACTTGACTCCTCTGTTAATGCTGATCACTATTTCATTTGAACTTTTACTTGAGCAAGAAAGAGCACAAGATTTAAATTGATAAAAGGTGACTTAAGTATATTTTATTCTTATGTATATGTAAATATATTAAGATGATATTTAGGTAAATGTAATATATGTATATAAGAAAGGGAATTTATATGCATACTTCATATCTTACCAATGCGGATGCTGATGTCGGCAGGATATGGTGACAGAGGTGTAAATCAAGGACTTCCACAGGAGGAGTGTAAACATTGTGTTTATTTATGTGGCTGTAATGAAACATACAGTTAAACAAAACTACATCCCTTCAAGACAGAACCGAATACACACTAACTGTCAGTGGTGCGGAGAAAGGAAGGTGTTGTCACAGCAGGATCTCCACTGATTCTGGCAGAGTCAAAGGAACATGTCTTCAAAGTACTCATCAAACTCCTCCTCCCTAAACAGATCACACAAACGTTAGTTCCTGCCATGCACAGTTTTTACACAGACTGCACTCAGCTTTTATTGACAGCAAATATCGAAACACGCACTTAATTCACCTGCCATCCTCTGCAACTGTAACACTGGTGTAGCTCTGTATCTTTAAATTATGCATCATCGTTGTGTTTTGTGAGTAAAATAAAGCAAGCGTGAAATTCAACTCAACCTAAATTATTACGTAAATAACTGAGGCTAGCTCATCCTCATTCTTCGCTTCAGTAATTTTTTATCCAGTGCAAGTCAGAGGCACTGCCATCATATAACCAAATATAATTTGTCTTGAGGTCAAGAGTTTGGCTCACATAGCAGATGTGATTGAATGAACATTGACTCTGTTGACCTTTGCAGAAATATATGAGAGCAGTAATGTTAAAGTCAGGTGTGTGACATTGTAAGGTAAAAGGTTTAGTGACCTCCCTGTCTGCTCAGGACATCTTAGTGTGGGCTAAGTGGTCCACATACTGTGCTATGTAGACATCACTATCCTATATAGGTTAATTGGTAACGGCTGCCTGTGGTGGGTTTACAGCAGTTTACTGGGTGTGATCCAATATGAACATCAGCTGTTAAACTCACCTTGACTTTTCCTCCACCGTTGGGGCGGGTCCTCGCCAGTGATCGGCTTCTGATTGGGCATCTGGCTCTTCCTTGGGTTCAGAGTCTAGCAGGAGAGTTTCAGAGAGCTGTCAGTCACATTACAAGGACGGAAAACTAGCAACAGTTGTTAACCAGCGTGGGCTATGAGCAGGAAGTTGTTTCTATCGCTCCTAAGCAGATCAGCTCGGACAGATCTGTGATTGATCGATCAGTGAACCTTTGGACTATAAGTCTAAGATCTGCACTGAATCTCTATGAATGAATGCAGAATGATTCTGCATTTCTCTGACTACTTCAAAAAGAGGGGTTTTTTATGGATAGTTTGTGATAGACAAATTTAATGTTTCCAAAACAGCGACAAATTGAGCTAGGAGGGCAATTGATCTGGAGAAAGAGACACCCAGAAGTCAGCCTTAGAGTACCCTTCACTTCTGTTTCAGAATCTACTTCAAAGGGCTTCATTATTAAAGGTTTAGATGTGCCCAAAGTGCCAAATCCTAAATAGCTATTTCAAACAAAATAGATAAAATTGGCTGTCAAGGGGTAAACCTGGGGTTGGTAATATTTTAGCAGAGGAATTTTAGGACTTTTAATTAAGTTTCTGACTGCACTTTCCACAGTGCACTGTTCTGGATGGGAACGTAAAGGCAGCACAGTATGTAGATAATGCAGTAAGGGCCAACTTTTGCCCTTTTAATTAGGCCTGGGCCAGACCAGATAACATGTCGCAAAGCAAAGGTTATGGGTTAGATAATAAATGTTGCCCTAATATAAAGTAGGCATCAGTTTCCAGCAGATAAAAACCCTTTACCCTCCCTGAACACATCACTCACAAATAACAAGATAACCTAAAATCCCAAATTTTCAAGTTCTGCTTTCAACTGCTACAAATATGTGAAAAGGAAAAGTACCCATGCACCCAAATCGAACACTCAAACAAAACAAGGATGGGGGGGGGAAGTCAAGTCAGGAGTGGTGAAAAGAACAGCTGAGGTAAACCAGACACACAGAGCTGCACACAAAGATAATGGATATGTTTCCCGAAAAGACTCTCAGGGTGTTTTCACTCCAGACATTTGGAGGAGCGTCATGGCCTATAGGCCCAGGAGAGCAGGCCATAAACTGTTGGATTTTCAAATGGGGGAGGCAGATCTGTGTGTGTGCGTGTGTGCATGTGGAAACAGGAATGTTACCTTCGTCCGAGTTCAGCAACTCCTCTGAGCTGCTGGAAGAGGTGGAGTAATCTGTAAAGAAACAGAGTTGTAAAATAAGACGCTTTAATAAAAGGGGACTATAATGTCAACCATGAGGAAAGATGGAAATAATACCATTTGTGGGTACAAAACGTGAGCTACTACTGTCACTACTGTCATTAATGCGACAGTTTGGGAACAGTCTTACCTTTGTGCCTCTTGTGTTTGTCTTTGTGTTTCTTGGAATGTGAAGACGATCTCTTCTTCTGCCTCTTCTTTTTGTGTGGAGGCTCCTGGTTTTTCTCCGATAACCTCTTAGTCTTTGTCTTCGCTTTTACCTCTTTCCTCCTACAAAGATGGCCACAACCAAACTGTATTCAGAATACAAAGCAAACGACGATGGCACTTTTTGAAATACAATTTTCAGAAAACCAGTGGCACTTTGAGAGGGACATGAATGAATCTTGGCTTCAGTGTGAAAATTGGTCTTTAAACACCTAAGAGAGATTTGTAGTAGATGTGATTACAGCCATCTCACTTCATACTTCCACTTGACATTATGTTATATATTATGTATATAATATAGCATAATGACTTGAGGGAAAGGAAATAAAATTGATTTACTTTAATTTGACATATGCATATAAATTTGTGTGTTATGGCCAAAACACAGTGTTTTAAGGTCACAGTGACCCTTGACCTTTGATCGACAAGATCCAATCACTTCATCCCTGAGTCCAACTTTGTGCCAAATTTTTTCCATCAAGGCATTCCAGAAATATTGCGTTCACTAGAACGCGAGGGATAGATGGATGAACTGAAAACTTAGTGCCTCCGGCCGCGGCTGTCACCAGCACAGAGGCATAAAATACTGACTCTTAAGAAGGTCAGACAGGAGGCATGCATTGTGATTTGAATTATAAGCTTCTGCGTGCTGCTACAGTCTTTGACACCATTCAAAGTGGGCAAAAAGGCCTCCATATTTAATGCAGAAATGTATCCAGGGTTAAAAGGTGGACGGGCTTACTTGTGATGGTAGTTCAGTTTGAAGGAACATTCAGGGCAGAGTCCTAGAATGAAAACAACATGGACTCATCATTACCTGCCTACCTGTGGAGTGATGGTAGAGATTCATTGTTGGCATTGCTCATTATTATTATTGCAGCAGTTTACAGCTCTAGCATACATTTGTGTGCTTTTCATAACAACTTAATTGTTATGTTGATGAACAAGGTTGTGAACCTAATCTATAAAGACATTTAATTCAACCACTTCTGTACACAATGCAGACATGGGCATCTCTCATTTATTTAGACTTAATGACCTTTGCAAAACATACCGCTTGAAGGATTTCTTGTAAACATACCTAGTTATGTTTACAAGTGGTTTTTCTCACAAGTATGTGTCCTTGGGGCCAAACAACTATGTTTAATGTATTTCTTTCATTATAAAACCTTTGCGAGGTCTGCATGTAAATATAAAAAAAGAGATTGTTGTATTAATTATTTATGAATCCATATGGAGAGCTTATAATATATACAAGAAATTGTATTAACTTTCAACAATTTAGCTACGCAAACATTATAGTTTCAAGTCATGCTGCCATAGAATCTGCTGCAACAACTGAATTTATATTGAGACAAGGGTTTTATGTGATACATATAGACTGCTGAGAAGGGGACAAGGTAAAGAACCCTGTGGAGCTCCCATTTTTACTATTTAAGAACTACAGTTTCTCATATTTGAAACAGAACACTGCTCTTGGAGAGAGAATTTATCTTCATTAAATCAGTGCAACATCATCCTTATTCATTACATTTCTCTACTGCACCTCGCCAAGTTTTGGCTGCAGGACAGGCAGATCTTGTTTCATTACTGTCAAAACAATGGATTAAGGATTACTCCAAATTAGGAAATACTTTTTTGTTTTAATATGGAGCGACAACATGTCGGGATGCAACCTGTTGCACTAGCTTGTTAAAAGAGACTGCCATTTCCTGCTTGATTGAGCTGACTATGACTGGTGGATCCTCCAATTACAGTAATTAATCTAACAGGATTTTCTGCAGTATGATACCTGAAGGAGGATTATTATGAACCAGGTCTTAGACCAGGCCACAACCACAGACGTTTCCATGCACAAAGACAAACAAAAAGACGCTTTTTTTGATTGAATGAACAAGAAAATGTGTCTTACTGAGTTTGACCAATGCGTTTCTTTTCTCGCTGTGTTCCACGTAGGCAAAATTCACTTCCCAGCTTTTAAGGCCTTCCTGTTTTTCACAACGTTTATTCCCACATTGGAACTGACCTAGAAGATTAGCAAGAACATGTACTTTACACATATGAAAATACACTCAATGTTGATAATATATTTAGTACGAAGTAGAAATGAAGAAAGCCTCAGGGGCCTCGTATAAGAAGATGTCACTGGTAAAAAAGGAAAATTTTTTTATTGCACAACTGAGAAATTCAGCCTATAAATCTGTAACACCTCAGACTACTTCTCTCCTACCCCCCCATCCCCCTTCTGTTTGCTCTGCACCCTTTTCTCCTTATCCCACTGCTCTGTCTCATCTCCCTTTCTTCACCTCGTCTCATCTCCTCAGGCTTCCCTCCAGCTGCTGCACAGCCTTCCTATTATCCCTAGAGGAGCTTAAGGTGGCACTGATCTGGTCTCTGGGGTTCCTCCAGATTGTAGCAGGGGGAGTGAGTGCGTCAGAGCAGTCCATTCTTGGCAAAG
Organism: Remorina albescens; assembly: GCA_034769265.1. Lineage (NCBI taxonomy): Eukaryota > Metazoa > Chordata > Actinopteri > Carangiformes > Echeneidae > Remorina > Remorina albescens. The sequence continues at coordinate 8,344,643 of CM068480.1, forward strand.
GGATGAGAGCAAAGTGATGGCCCCGCTAACCTTACTGAAGTAAGTAGTAAAAATTCAGTTGATGTGACCTTTGAGTGACCAAGGCCATACGGCGGACTTTCTCATCACGTGCTGTATTAGACTAAAGTCCTATGACATTAGCTGAGGCAAAAAAAACCTAACAAAATTAAACTTTTGGCCCTCGGGATTTGGGTTGTGATGATGCTGACTGGGTTTCTTTTGGGATTTCTTGATCTTAAATACAAATAAATAAAATAACCCTGAAAAAATAAAACTTCGTGGTTGAAATTAAATATGCATACCCTAAAAAAAAAAAAAAGTAATCCTGAGCTGTATTTCTCTTTATTATTATGGCCAAAATTCAGATTTTGATCCATATTTTTTAATACTTACCCACTGAGCTATAAACATTTTATAGTTTTCTCTGATACCACATGATCCCATTCAAACTCTTAACTCGCTTTCCTGAATGATACCGCACAAAAAAATACAGAAAATTTTCAGCTTAAAAGCACCAAGTTTGCAACAAAGTCCTTAAAATTACTGAGGAACTGTGAATCTCTGTTCTGAATTTAATGGCAATCCATCTAATGGTTGTCGAGATACTCAATTAATGCACCGACCAAATCCTTCTTTGAAAAATTCCCAAATAGTTGGTCTTTTCTGACACTACATGGGTGTGACTTGGTGCACGTCCATCTCCTCACCTCTGTGCCAACATGAGCTGTGACCGGTGCTTGGAGATGTGCAAGGACTGACCATCATTGGTGTAGTCAATGGCAGTCACACCAGCATCCTCCAGTCATCTTCACTCTCTCCATCACACACACACACACACAATCATACACATGCATCCACTGTGTGTACACACATCAGCTTTTATGTATAACGAAAGCAGCTAAGCTTGTGTTTTGCTTACTCAAAACTGAGCGCCCTTGAACAAGGTACTGAATCCCTTTGCTTCTGCAGGGGAACAGTCAGTATCAACTATAAAAGAATGATATATTTGAAGGTTACAATGCAGTGTAAATATATGTCTGACCCTCAAGCTACTCATAACCAAAACACTGTCAGACTCTATATAAAGCTGTTTCCAGGCAATTTCTTTGATTAACTAAATGTCAAAAACTAAATGCAATCAAGGGCAGGAAAGAATTCTTCACTTATTTTTGATTTTCTGCCTGTGGCTCCTGCAACATGAAGGGTAATAAGCACACTGGTACTCTGCTCTAAAGGCAGATATTTAAAATTGGGCCACACGCAACATCCCATATTTAAAAAAAATAAGCTTCACACAAAGGCTTTTCTATGAATCTGTTAAATATGTGAAAAAAAAAAGGAACTATGTGTTTTGTTGACAAGTGCTGGCTATCCTCACACATCAGGTGAGCCTCACATGCCCAGTGAAACAGGTTGACACCAGGCTGGCTGAAGTAAACCTGTTAAGAGAGGGAACTCCTGTCCTCTTATGTCAACCGTGTCTAATGCCACGATCCAGCAGCCTGAGATCAAGACAGATACGCCACAGGACAGATGGCTGCCTGATTAACGTTCACTGGATGAAGTCACAGGGCTGTGACCTGAACCTGTGCTCTTTTGCTTTTTGTTCACTCTTAAATAACTACTCACAAAGTACACAATATTCTGAAACTATGCTTGTCTTGGAAACTATATTCAAATATGACAGGCAATTTAAAGTTGACGGTGAACTCTGACTGACTTATTATTAATATTTCTGATAAATGAGATCATTTGACACGTAACATTTACTCAATGGAATATTAATCAGTTCAAAGTTAAATGGGGGTAATTCATGTGAAGAGTGATCAGTAAGAGCCTTTTATGCTTATCCAAAAAATTGATTTTGTGATCCCTTAAAATGCAAATTGATTAAAAAGTCTGTTTGATGGCTGCATTCATGTCCAATAACTATTTAGCTATTGTGGGGAAACAATCATATTTTTCAAATAATATGAATGTAATTGGCAACTAAAAGGTTTCTTCTCTCTTCATATAGCCCCACCTCTGACTCTAGATGATATTTAGCCTCAGACTGGGAAGCAGTCCAGTCCTGCTGACTTGAAGCAAAACTATAAGACTTGTTTTCCATCTGTCTCTCCCCACATAACCCTGAGAAATATTCATATTTCATTCACATGTTTTAATTTGGAGTGTCCTGCAACACACTCACAGGAAAATACATTTAAAAAAGTAAGAACAGAGACATTTGTACTTCCATGGTTTTACTAAACAACTCTGAAAGCTTTGCAGGCTGTGAACAAATGAGCTATCGCTTTCAACACTTGAGATACAGTCACAGTATATTTTGTCTGTAAGAACAGAACCCAGTAGGATATTCTTATAAAGCACAAATGCTACCTATGTTGGAGTCCAGGCCACGTTATAGCAACTATTTAAAACCAATGAAACGTCTCACCTTTAAATTGGCCTGTCTTAAAGATTAAAGCTCTGACTTGAAGTGGACAATGAAGAGAAATGCCAGGATTTAAGAGGTTGTAAAAAAAAAAATTTTAAGAGCTGGACTCAGACAGGGAGAAACTCAGGCAAGAGTTAGTTGGAATAATTAAAAATTAAGTTAGAAAATGAAATCGTAGAAAGGGAGATTAGAAAACTCCAAGCTCAGTCAGTGAAAACTATTAAAGCCCAGTGACAGTTCAGAGGGGCCTCATGTCCCAACTAACTGTGTGTGGCGGCAGAGGAGGGTCAAACCTGATTCCTCCACTTTAGGCCAATGTATAAAACATTTTTTTAAAGACAGGAAAGTTACATAAGCCAAGACCTCTAATACTATGATTTACTTTGACAGGAAGCCCTCCAAAAAAATAAGACTGGCCACACCTACATCTGGTCTTTGACCTCTCACTGACAGCAAGACTAAAGCTGAATTTATACCTGATGGGAAACCTACAATAAAAACATTACAATTGTACTATTACTCAGGTAATAGTAGAATTCTATGAATATGCCCTGTCTCATATATTGACGGTTCATTACAAGCAGAGAGGCCATATGGCGAAGTCATAGTTTTATGTGCTGATGCTTATTATTAGCTGTGCACAAGAAGAAAGTAAATGAACTTCGGTTACACGACACCACATGAGGAGTTTTAAACCACTAGTAGTGCTACATTGTGTTTTTGTTTATGTGCACAAAAACAAGACAGTTAATGGTAGTAACATGCAAAGAAGTGCAGCGAGGTGAAAGAACGCCTTTCAAAATGGATAATAATGACAGATAAACAATAATCAAAAAATAATCTTTAAAAATGTTTTAATGAGGAAAAAAAAATGTTTATCGTGTTTGTTGGACAATGCACACGACTAACCCTAACCCTAGCCCAAGACTAAATTTTAAAACATTACATTTGTTTGTTCACACACAAAAAAAAAAACCCTCCACCAGACACCTTTAAGATCTGTTCACAGGAGGTTTTTCTGACTTCTTCCTCCACACATAACTGGAAGAATTCATGAGTCTCTCAGATGTTGAGTGTTTGTGGACTTGACATAAGGAGTGAGGATGAGTATTTAGAACTCCTTCAGATGTAGGAAAAAAATACAGTGTGATCCCCGGCTTGTATACTTGCTTCATTCTCCTCCTCTTAAAAAAAATTATTCATTCAACCTTTCAGTGCTACACACTCCTGCATCCCATATCGCACTGTGGCCATGAAAAGAAAGGTCAGTGCTCTGGATAATCTACAAGATTGGGCGAAGAGTAGTCAGCATTACCTAATACCAACATGACCTGAAGTGCATACAGAGCAGGGGATGCTAAGGGGATCATTTCCAGTGGAAGTGCAGTGCTCCTTAAAAAGGATCTGCAGGATATGTTTAATTTGGAAAAGTTTGATTTGTGAGCAGTCAAGTAATCTTGGTGATGGTTCATCTAGTTTCCTCAAATGAAATCAAAATCAACTCATATAGAGTTTATCAAGTGGCCCTGACTGAGCAAACAGGATCCACCTGAGCCTTTAGTGTCCTGTGTACTAAATAGTGCTTAAGAGGCATTTCACTGTGAATGTACATGACAGCTGAATAAAGTGCCTGATCTAATTCTACTTCCTGTAGAGTATTACTACAGGGGGTGAACTATCAGAGACCAGGTTTACACAATCTTACTCTGGAACAGTATGTTGGCTAAGTCAGTTTTCTTGGACGCTTTGTGTCAGTGTTTCAGGCTGTATTGATGTAGACATGAACAAATTATTCCATAGGAAAATGTGTGCGTGTCTGTATGTGTGTGTGTGTGTGTGTATATCTAGAGGCATATCAATGGGCTTTCAGGGCAGGTTCACGAGTTCTGCGAGTTGCTGGTATTGCCTTTCCATATGTCACTGTCACACAACAGAGCAGCAGACAGGGAAGGGTGTTGCACTAATCATGAGCAATTAATTTACAATAATCATCAAGAAACGGACAGCTCATGAGGCAATTGTAAGCATCAACATCACAGTCAAATTAAATATTCATCAAAAGTGCGGCAGTAGAATTAGGTTTTTCTTCAAGTGTAAGATATAAATAGAGAACAAAATCATTAGGTATGGACAGCCATCGGTCTGAATGATGACATTTATCGATTACTGAATGGTATGAATAGACTTCTGTGGTTTAGTTTCCCAAGTAAATTGAACAACAAAAAGAAAATTCAGGTGAGAGGTTGCATATTTTAAATATTTTTTGACATTCCAGTAAGTCAAAGTGAAATGAGCATGTCTGTAAGAGTCTTAAATTACGACAGGTTTGTGTTAGGAAGAATCCACAGCATGTGAGATGCTATTTGTCTTTATTTGTGTCACCATCTAGTGGAGAAAGAGGTGTATGATCATGTTTGTGGAGGATATCTGTGTTCTACATCCTAAAGTAAGGTTCTACCTACAATAGCTGCAGAGTCAGACGAGAAGCTAACTGCAACAGCAGAATGTCACTGCAAGCCTCAGGAATAGAAAGTAAAATGTTTTGTTTTGTTTTTTTAGTGGTACTTAGTTTTGTTTTTCAAGTTCTTTCATCACCATCAATAATATATTGTTTTTTTCCAGCTGTGAACAGCTGTTTCATTTACTCTCTGCATTGCATTGTAGAAGAAAAGTACCCATCAACAGCACACTCAAATTTAGTATGCATTTTATCTGCTGTGAGTGCGCTTCAATTTCTCACTTTTCTGCTGTGATCGCATAACAAGACACTTCAGTAAGAAAGGTGATGTTTCTAATAAAGATAATAAAATGTCGATTTTATGATGCATAGTGTTTTCAGAAAACCTTACGGGGAAAACTAAAAAAACCTATGAAATGCAGAAACTCAAAATTGAAAGTAAGTTTTGTTCGTGTCATACCTTTGCCAGAGACAACTTCATTTTCAGTCCGCCAACGAAATCCAAACTGTAAAGCACAAATTTAACAAGATCAATGAAAATCAGCAAAGTTATTTGCAATGAAACTAAGACAAATTACAATTTTCCCCGTAAATAAAAATTTAAAATATTAAATTATAAAATCCTATAATATCTTATTCTTATATGCCTTTGAATAATCATTAGCGTTCAGCTGCATTTGTTTCGGAGGAAAAATTCAGGGTTTCAGGGTGCGAATGCAGTAGGAGCTGCCCAACCTCTCAAATAGAATAAAAATTATAGGAAGACAAAATTAAATGTACAAGCTCTTCAGATGGTGTGAATAGCAGAAGCACAAATCTTAATGTGATTACTGCGCTTAGCTTTTTGCATACACATTCATGCCTTATGTAACATGGCATTCATGGATAAAGCAGCGGTTGGAATTGAAACATCAGTGAACACGAAGCACCACAGATGGTGAGCTCGTCATTTAAACCTGTCATTAATTTGTTAGCCGGTGTCTGCATGTTGCACACTTTCTGCCTGTGGATTCATATGTCTGTGCTCTCGCACCTCATTTGCCTAACACTAAAGATCAAAATGCATCTACACTGGGGGGACTGATGCAACTCACCACTAGGTTTGCAATCATTATGCAAATCAGAATAATTAATGGTTAGCAATGGATTCATGTAGAATTTCAAGTCAACTGGATTTATGGTGTCAGGGCTGTTTTCTCTTAATTTAAACTACAGCACCTCTAATTATTAAGGATGCTATGTATTATGCACATATGACAGCTGGCTCGTGTACGTCAATATCCCTCACAGTTTATGATATCAGATGTTTAATTACAACACCAACAGGCCAAACAGTGCAGCTATTGAGTTATATGCAGACTGCCCTTGGGTTTAACACAGAGTCAATTTAAACTTTGGATTCACCCCAGAAAGGCATAGTGGTCGCAAGAGACAGAGCTAAGAGCCAAAATACATCATATCCCTGACTTATACATAAAAGAGACCTGTGTTGGTTGGTGTGTATTAGTGTTTGGCTTGTGGAATTTTATCCTTCACTCGTGGCGCCACCACTGGGGCAATTAGTGTCATTTTGGAGCACAGAGCAAAAACTGATCATCCTGACAAGTCCTGGCAGCAGTGTCTGCAATTGCGAAGGTGTTTACAGTCACTGCATTATTTTGTTTTAGTACATTTTGCTGTTCTGGTAACTTTTTCCTTATGACAACCAAGTGCTTTACTCTGGCTTTCTTTCTTTGCTGCTGCAACAGCTTAGATTTTATAGGGAGAATTATAATAGTCTTACTATTAAGACTATTAATACTGTAGTAATATGGAATGTGCCAAAATGTTATTAGTGACTAAGCATTGATCAAACAGTGTCAACTTCATAACAGCACACCACAGACACATAAAGGCTCCAAAAACAAAAATCAAAAATTTCTTTTTCTGAAACTGGCTTCTTTACTAACAACGTCAAAGATTCAAAGCTGCCATATTCAAAATACACACTAAGTATCAGGCAATATCAGCCATTTGATATCACATTGTATAATGTGTTCCAAACTTCCTGATACTATTTTTCTGTTGAATTGGTAGTAAAACAAAGAATGGATTTGTCCTGCCTTATTTTCCTTGTATCTGCTGAGGTCAGCTATGCAGTACTCTTTAAACAGCTTGTCGTAATACTTCTTGGCAAGTTCTTTTTCCCTGAAACAGAATGAGTTCAGAGTTTCCATATATTTATAATTCCTTTAGAGTCAAACATTTTCAGAACAGACTAGAACAACAATCAAAATCAAACTAAATATTATAGCAGCAAGTATGAATAATTGAATATTGATATGCACCATGTCATGTCATCCTCGTCTTCATCCCTCCATAGAAAGCGATGATTCTCACGCAACACATCCCGATCTGTTTTGTCTTTAGCACTAAGGGAAACAAACAAAAAAAAAAAGGCTTTTATCATGTAGAAAATACACAGATAAAGCAAATAATTACAATAAATGTACTTATGGTGTATGTATATATGATCTATTATGGCTAAATATATTCTCATTAGTTGAACTGACAGTAGACGACTGAGAAATTTTACTGTGAGCCACAGTACTTACTTAGAACGTTTGAAGTCAGCCATCTGACCTCCATAATAAAGTATGTAGTCACCGACAAACTTTTTATGGCGCTCAAACTGGAAGCATCCACTTAAGGTCAGCAACTGTTTAAATTTTAACATCTGCACACTGAAAAAGAACTGAATTTTCCACATTCCTTAGTTCTGATGTCTTCAAATAAAGGCAACGAACATTTAGATTAACCTACAACTCTTAAAATGATTTCATTGCCAAAAGTTAAAGAAAAACCTGAAAAATGTCAATTAATAAAGGATACAGCATTCATTGATATCAGGTGTGCTCTTCTGTTCCTGGCTTCCTCTCTGAAAATCAGGAAACAGAATCAGTTAAAAGCATCAACAGTTTTTACATTTTTGTTTTTTTGATTTGGGTTTTACTACAAACTCTGCGACAATCAGATCAGGATCAATATTGAACTCACAAAAAAACTGCAAATTGCACATAAAATGTTCTATTTGATTAAATGTAGTATATCATCAAAACCAACATTAATTATAATGCGAGTATTTGATCAAAAAGGAATGATGGTGATTTTTGGAAGAGCAATTAAACTACACAATGACTTGCATGCTTAAATGATTAATTGCACACTACCTGTCCACTTCGCTAGAGTATAAACTCCGATGAGCCACCTGGGAGTGCTGACCTTCCTGGAATGGCTTCTGTAAGATTTCTGCTTCATGTTTCCTAAAAAAGATGCAAATAAGTAGAAAAAGTTTCAACACACATCAGTCTAAATGTAATACTACTAAAGACATAAATAAAAATTGTAGAATAAGCATTTACATTTCCCACAGAATTATTCTTCCTGTGACTTGCTTTGCTGTCAAACGTATTTCAAGCTTTTGGTCACATCAGACAGACAAACCAATTAGTTAAGTATTTTTAATTTTACCTTTTAAGGCCTCTCTGTAAGGATTCTCCCTGTGCGTCATCATCACTGAAGTCAGAGTCATAGCCCCCACTTCCGTGTACCTGAGGGGAAACAGCAACTACTATGTGTAGGAGTAACACAGCAGTAATCAATTTTAATTTTAAAGAAAAACTTTCATTTTCATCACAACAGCTCAGATTAACATGAAGGGGCCTAATAGTGACAACTGCAACTAAAAACTAAACACCCAGAGCATTGTTAAATATTTCCATAATAATGAATTAACTTTTCAGCCATCTTTACTGTTGTTTAGATTCCATCTTATATAGGATGTTGCTGTAAGCGAATTTAGCTCCAGCCACCACAGTTTCTTCTCATATTATGTTTGCTTCTTTATTCAAGGTTCTGACTATGATGCTCATTATTAAAAACTCCTAAAAATAAACCCAGGGTTAGCTTAACTTGTTAATAACCAGCTTTATAGTACAGGTCAGTCACGTGATGAAAACATTTCCCAGATATGTTGAACTGTCATTGTAGTACAGGTCTTTAGTGTAGTAAACCTACACACACAGACAGTCCTGCTTGTGGAATATGACATATTTTAAGAGGTGTAAAATTAGATGTTTGCACATAACCAGTCACTGAGATACATGCAGGACAGCCAGATCAGGCTGGAGCTCTTATTAGTATAGATACGACCATTATCATCTGGTCCCCAGTTTAAGTTCTTGATGTTTAATATATTCCTGCCACTGTTACATTTATCCAGAAGAGTAATACACATATAGATGTGGATTACATCATTCAACTATGCTGCAATTACCATACATTGTAGGTAACACATAACCCTTTGGCTAATTTATCTTTAAGCTAATGCGTCGCTGCTAACTAGGTAGAAACAAACACGCGAATCGCTACGTTTTTTAACAAACTTGTCCACATAAGATAAATAACACACCCGTAAAAAGTCTCATACGGTCACATTACCTTCACAAGATTATCCATTAGGTTCTACTGTTTAGTCTCCAGCAACTTCTTTCCAAATGTTTACAAAACGAGAAGCACGACGCCAAATGATGACGCACTTTGGCGTGTCGCGGCGTGGTGACGTTCGGTCTGCTTCAATAAATTATTCCGAGCTAATCTGAGGACGAGAGATGAAGTTACGTCTCTTATGACGTGAATATTAACTCTGCAACCCTTCTGCGTTTTGAACCGAAGACGTTATGTTGCTGTTTTGATGAAAACTGAAAGCTTTATCTCTCTATGGGCCGCTGAAGTGCCTCCGTTAGCCAGCCCTATGGTTAATTCACCCATTAATATTCAGTCTTTATTACCCGGTCAATACTAGCAAAGAAGAAAAAAATCAAATTTTTGACTTTCATCTTAGAACAAATTTCCCTGTGAGTGATTATGATCATAAGCCTCATTTCCGCTCTGTGACAAATTGAGGCTACGTGTCGGCGTTTGCACTGTCGATGGCAAATAAAGAGGGCATTATTCTAGGGTCTATTTGAGTGTTTCCCTGAAACTGACTCGTCGGGTTATTAAAGGTGACGGGGGTGAAAGTTCACCACGGTCTGGCAACAGAAGTCCAGTGTTTCATGACTTTTCCACAACCCGGTGAACTGAGCAGAGCAGTCAATGTGGGAGCGAAGAAAGAGAGGCAGTGAGACACAAACGCTGCGCTAGATCATGAATGTTAGACCATTCTGTATTTATTTTTAATCGTGTGTGTCGTTATTATGCCAAAACGGGAGAGAAAAGAGGCAGGATCTGAATGAGTGAGGCAGGTGCATTTGCACAGAGCTCATGAATAGCGCTTTTCCATTAGACATGCACGGCTCTGAAGCGCGCATAAATAATAGCTGGCACCGCTGATAAAAAAGCGCACCTTGGGGCCTCTCCCCCCGCACTCTCCCTCTCTTTCTCTCCTCTGTCTTTCTCTTTCTTCTCTTTCTCTCTCACGGGAATTTACGCTTTTATTTTTTTCTCGTCCTTTCATGCTTGCAGCTTGAGTCTGCAGGACAACTTCTCTGTCAACAGCAGACTAATTAGAAATAGACCGATGTTTAGTTTTTTTCTTACCATCGCGTTTCTTTCCTTTTTACGGGGACATTGATCATTCCTCTTTTTTCATGACAAAAATCTGAGACTGTGCTCTCATGTCTGTCCTGCATTTGTAATCCTACGCCTTGCAGAACGAATCCGCTGGACTGGTGCCTTCCCATTGAGACGCAAGAAGCATAGACACAAGCCTGCATCAGAGCGTCACCACACCAGCGTCTGTCATCAAAACAAACAAGACTCATATAAATATATATACTTATATATTATATTTACAACAAAGAAAGAAAGAGAAAAATCCTCCTGTGATCACTTCTCTTGGATTTGGCTCATAGAAGTTGCATGCTCCAGGAGTGATAGTTGTCGGCCGGGACGGACGGAATGGGATACCCGGGCAGAGCAGTCAGAGGATGGGGAGGATGGACGCTCCTGGTTTGGGTCGCCGCTGTCACCCTGCTTTTGGCGGAGGGACGGAGAGTGAGGCAGCCCAGATGCCCCGTTGGATGTATCTGTACCAAAGATAATGCTCTGTGTGAAAATGTCCAATCCGTGCCTCACACTTTCCCCTCCGACGTGGTTTCACTGTAAGTGGTCCTGGACTCTTGATTTCATTGTTGGCTTCCATAATGTCAACAAAGCTTATGGTATTTTCGTGCCATAAGGTTAAGCATGAAATGATGAGTTCAAATTTAATATGTCTTCCTTATCTATTCAGATCTTTTGTCAAATCTGGATTTCATGAAATCACCGGGGGGAGCTTTGTTCACACGCCTGCCCTACAACTGTTGTGAGTATATCTATCTATCTATCTATCTATCTATCTATCTATCTATCTATCTGTCTGTCTGTCTGTCTGTCTGTCTATCTGTATGGCAGGGTCTCCCCAGAGGACCTCTGTGGAGGCTAATTTGCAGATTTTCAGAGGGATTCTCAGTAATTGTGTCAGGATTATGCAATAGACCACATGGCTTCAGCAACTAACAGCAGGGGCAAGGGAGAGGGGAGCATGTGTGTGTGTGTGTGTGTGTGTGTGTGTTTGGAGACAAAGAGACAGAGATAAATAATGAGTGTGCTCCTTGGTATAAGGGGAAAAAAAGGTATTTGTCTTACCAAAACATTATAACACTATATTTTATCCTGACATGACACACTATCACATGTTTTTGTTTGGAGCAGAGTTTACGGAGCAATTTGTTATTGCAAATCCACAAATCAACAGCAAGGTCAGCCTTTAATCAGCCTTGTTTCAGTTCAATGCACATAATAGCACACTGTCACTGAGCACCGTCTTGTCTCAGCAAAACATTCATCTTGGCATCATTTTCTACTTATGGCATTAAATCAGTCTGGATGTGCACAGTCTCTCACATAGGAGAAGGTATCAATGCACTGATGTCTGAGAGGTTGGCTGGGGGAGCAGGAGGGTGGGGAAAGTGATTAAGTGGTACTTTCCTGCCTTATAATAACCTCAATTAAAGCCCTACTAAATCAATGGGGGTTCTCTGTAGCCACCAGCCAGACTGTGACAGCTTTAACTGGATCACTGTATGTACATCTTATAATTATAGAGTATTAATGTCTATGTTGTGGTTGAAATGTTATATGTTGTGAAATACCAATGAAATGTAATGGATTTTCACTAGATTTCAAATGAGGTGAGTTGAACAGTAAAGGTGATTGGAAAACACGTAGGAGTGAGCTGCCATTTCTCCGTCTCACTCATTTCATACATTTTTTAAAAAACTGCATACTGTGGGCAGATATACTGAATTACTCTTCTGTCTCTAGCAGTAAATCTACCAAACCATCCTATTCACTGTTTTGGATTCGATAATAAAACAGTTTTGAAATCCAGCTCCCAGATTTTCTTTTGGCAACAAAAAGAAACTCCACATTTTACAACTTCCAATAAGATCATTGTTGATGTTTTGAAGTTTAGCCGGGGCTGTATAGGAGATGATTTTAGATGGCCAAAAATGACAACATGATGTGAATGAAGTGAGTTACGGAGCGTAAATGGAAACTAATAAAAAATATACACTGTATTACTGTGAGTTACTTTCTTAGCTCCTTTTGCTCTCCATAGGTTGTTCACAGCAAATTCCTTTGACCTCATTGATGAAGATGCCTTCCTAGGTTTACCACATCTTGAATATCTGTGAGTATTTTTCTTTAAAACTTGCAATAGTCTTTTTCTAAATATATAAATAGTCAGTATACATCTTAGTGATTTTCCATGAAAGGGTATCATGAAATACACAATACAATGAAAACATTGTATGACATTATATAAGATGCAGTAGGTGTCCCTCAACACCTCTGTCAAAAGCTGTGCAACACTGGAATGAACGCAGATATTTTAAAGTGCCTACACACCCATGTGTCACTCATAGGTTTTGAAAAACGTCATTAGACTAGGGTGGGACAATTTATGTCTTTGTGATTTTGATTTGTTCATGAGGTTTGCTTGCTTGATGTAATTCCCAAGCTAAGTAAGTCTGGCATCCATCAGAGCAGAAGTCAAATTACCCACAATAGTTGGAAACTGTTTACGTGCACAGGGCCTTTAAAGTTTAATTCAGTTTGACATTTATTCCACTGCGAATGTTCGGGATATATGTCTACACTTAGAGTGTAATATGCAATTAGGGCAGAGACTCAGCCCTCTGACAACAGCAAAGAGAGATAATGTGGAAGGAAGTTAAAGGATTTCAGATGTGAAATCACCTCTATCTATCTTAATCTACAAAATTGCCTCTTGTTCACAGATTCATTGAAAATAACAAAATTGCATCAATATCTCCGTTTGCATTTCGGGGCCTGAAAGCACTGATACATCTGTAAGTATTCTGTTTCTCTGGGCACCATCTTATTACTGTAAATTTACTACTGAGGATCCTGCTCTTTCCCTTCATTTGTTCATTCCCAGTTGTGTTGATTTTAACCCCAAAGCTTTCACACTTCTTTCACATAGTTCATTCAAATAACTTCTCAAAAGGAGACCCTGTAATGAAAGGTAATAAGGTAGTGATTCCAAAAGTTATTCCAACATAAGTGGCTATCGTTTGCCCTTTTCTCTCACAGATCACATTGTTACTGTCTGAATTGCAAAGTAGGCATAACTGCTGCTGCCAGTTGGGATGTCCAAGGTTACCTGCTGAAGGTGTCAGCACGATCAGGTTCCTGAAAGGCAGATGATCGTGACTCTACATGCAAACAGAAAGATTTCCTAAAATAGCCTCCCCCTTAACAGAAATCATGTTGTCTCACTGTAATAAAGGAAAATGCTTAACAACAGTATATAAACTGTATTTTTGTAAAAACTCTCCCACTCTCCCAAAGTGCAAGCATGCCAGAACGAAAGAGAGGTGATAACGTGGTCGACCCAGAGGTCAGGACTAAATATAACTGTACAGTAACTTTAAACCAAATGGCTCCTAATGTGCTTCGAGTCTATGACAACCTAGTGCCTTATACATTTTGTATTTGCCCAGGGTGGAACAGAAGAATGTTTCCAGGCTTGTTTTCCTCATCATGAATGACACAATATGTGGATGGATGGGTGGTTAACTACCAATTCTTCCTCTTCATATTTTCATATTTTGGAAATGGAAAAAGGAAGTGCTGCAGAGGAAAACAAACACAGGAGATCCAAACAGGATTTATTCAGAGGACTCTGATCATAAGTCATTGAGCCATTAATGCTGCAAAAATCAGTCTTAGTTGTCTTGGAGTTTTAAAGTATGTATATATGACCTGGAACTAACAATGGTAGGGATACCATGCTGTGGATACCATCACTAGTTTAAAGGAAAGAAAACTAAAATTTAAACCAATACAATTACAAGTAAATGCGTTTATTTCAACTGCATCTCATACAGTAAAGATGAGTCCTGCTCATTTCTGTCCCGTCTGCTCTCCCCCCCTCCCCCCAAATCTGTTTGGAGAGCACGTTCTTGCACAAACTCAAAGTAAAATGGCTTTCCCCCCTGGCAAACTGACTTTCAAATAAATAATGCAGCATCCATGAATTAGGGTGACATTTCACTGCATTCACAGTGCTTTTTAGTTTGGAGTTCAATCTCTATCCTCACAAATGAAACGTGTCTGCGGGGCTTCTGTTTGTTGGTTGGTTAAAAACATGGAGCAGTAATACTGTGGGAGCTGTGGCCACTATTAAGAGAATCAAATATTACCCTGGACAGATTCTCATAATGGCTGAGTGGTATAAAGAACGGAATGTCACCCTTTTCCAACAAATGATATCCCACTCCATTGAATTGCCCTGTCTAAATTAATTAATAACTAAGTCTTTTATCGTCTTCCGTTTCACTGCTAAGAGTTTCAAATACGCATTACATCATTTTGCTTTGTCACAGAAACGTTATCTGGGGATTCAGGTTTTAACCTCACATTTGATGTGGTTTCTTGTCATTGTTTTGGCACAAGACTTTGTTTATTCTACTCTCTATAATCCATTGCAATGTCTTAGTCTCTGCTATTTATGGAGAGACAGTCTACTTCTAATTCAATCATTGTGTGTGCTTTGGTTTTGTTTTTGTTGATTAGGAGTCTGGCATACAACAATCTTGAGACGCTGCCCAAGGATGTCTTCAAGGGCATGGACGCTTTGACCAAAGTGTGAGCGCAGTCTGTATTTCAAACACAGAATATACATAGTAATTCACTTTTAGATGAATACATACAGTACACTGTATATATAGTTAATATGGGCAGAGGTAACCATCATCTTTTTGTACTGGATTTTTTCAAGGATTTTTGCTGAAGTCCAGAAAGGATTTGACAGTGCTGAGCAATATATTTTCTTTTCTCCTCTCTTTACATAAACTGTGTTATGAAATATAGTGACATAACTAAGGTGGGCTAGGAGAGGGATCCCTATAGAGGGCAAAGGACTGAGGAGAAGGAGTTAGAAGAAACAATCGATTATAGAGAAAAACTTGGGTTAGGATGCCAGAATGTCAGGGTAAATGGTAAACAACTCAATTTCAGGGGAAAAAAAATTGTTGCTGGCTTTCGCCATGCTGTCACAATAAGCTGGAATAATACAGCCTGCAATGTGTGTATGTTGTTTGGGTATGTGAGTATTCGTGTGTGCGGATTCAATACAAACATCAAAGGCCAATGGCAATTCAGACTCAGAGTGGACAACAAGCAGAGACCACTCAGGCAATATTGCCCATTTGTTGTGGTGTTGTTGCATAGAAGCTAAAGTGCAGCCAAGTTGAGGAAAGATCAGGAAGCAGAAACGTGTTTGAAATACATGCTTAAAAGTGCAAATTCATGATATTATGTTACCACAAACTCACTGTTGGTCCGTGTGATTCATTCCTGCATGTAGGGATCTGCGAGGCAACAACCTGATATGTGACTGCAAGCTCAAGTGGCTGGTGGAGTGGATGCACTACACTAATGCCACCCTAGATCAGATCTATTGCAGCGGGCCGCCCATTCATCAGGGAAAGAAGATCAATGACCTGCTGCCACACTCTTTCGACTGCATCACAGCAGGTATCATCTCCTTGTGTCCGCCCCTTGACACAGAGGATATACATCAACAAGAGTTCATTGTCTCTGAGAAACTGCATTACCCTCTTCACCTCCATTGTCTTCATCCTGTCTTTACTAACAATTTCACTGCTCTGAATTAAGCAGAAATGCGAGGCAGTGTTTTTCCTACCTGTCTGTGGAAAAATGTATCAGTATGATAGAGAAAAAAACTCATTATTGTCTTATACTTTTCAGAGTTTGCCTCTTATCAGTCACTGAAGTTTGAGTCCATTTCAGTGGAGGCCTTCATCTTTGGCAAAGATCAATATATTGTGTTCCCCCAGCCCTTCGCTGGGACGTGCAGCTTCCTGGAATGGGATCATGTTGAGATGACCTTCCGAACCTTTGACACCATTGAAAGTGAGTTCAAAAACACAAAGAGAGCAGAAATGTGGAATTGCTAACTAGATAGAAATGACCAATACAGATATGAAGAACCATGTCTTGATCAATGTGATCCATTTCAGTGTCAACGTGGTTAAGTGTTACTTAAGCATATAAAAGAAATGATATATGTTCTTCTAGTATTAACAATTATCTGTCTTGTGTTAATAATGTTTTTTCCTGTTGTCACTCTCTCTTCTCCCTTTTAGGCACCTCCACCGTAGTCTGCAAGCCCATGGTGATTGACAACCACCTCTTTGTAATTGTGGCCCAGTTGTTTGGCGGCTCACACATTTACAAGCGTGACAGTTCAGCCAACAAGTTCATCAAGATCCAGGATATTGACATATTGAAGATCCGTAAACCCAACGATGTGGAGACGTTCATGATTGACGGGGAGTCTTTCTTTGTTATTGCTGACAGTTCGAAGGTTGGCCTTTTCTTTTTCCTTTCTTGTTGATCAAAACATAAATAGATCATTTCTCCACTTGAATGTATTGCACAGTAGTAGTGCTTGATTTACTTTTTAATACGAACATCAACAAATCGATTGTACTTGATTCCATTATATTTCATAGGTGTTTACACGATTGTGTCCACCCTGCTCCTCTAAAATACTCTTTGCACTATGTCAGCTTTTCCTTTCCCCTGTTGTTCTGCACCACATGTTGTTTTGTGGCTGAACATTCGCATATGCTGTCACATATGTTTCAGGACATTCAGGCTACACACACACACGCACTCTGCTCTTATGCCCTTTCCTCACATAGTTTTGTAGATTGCTATTAACACAATTATTATAGTGAGTTGTATTTTGAATGAAATTTTACATGCGTTCCTCTCATAGGCTGGCTCCACAACAGTGTACAAATGGAACGGCAATGGCTTCTACTCTCACCAGTCGCTCCACCCGTGGTACCGTGACACAGATGTAGAATATTTGGAGATCTCCAACAAACCCCACTTGATCTTGTCCAGCAGTTCCCAGAGGCCTGTTGTGTATCAGTGGAACAGGGGTCAAAAAAAGTTTGACCGTCGGACTGACATACCAGAGATGGAGGATGTCTTCTCTGTGAAACATTTTGGAGTCCAAGGTGAGAGCTGCAGCTTCAATAGCGGTATATATATACACACACACATACACAGGGTACTTTGACACATTGTACACAGTGAGCTGTCACAATATCAGCGCATTGTGGCTAAAAGAGTTTTTTATTAGTCTATTTTTTCTTATTATACAAAATAATGCTGTCAGTCAAATTGACCTTTAACATTATTCACTGTTTATTATGTCTTTCTTTTTTTTTTTCAAATTAATTAGATTCAAATAAGAGTGTTTGAAGGTTTTTTGCATGATTGCACAAAGCACAAAAAGTAATTGCACTCAATGGATGCTGAAAAGGCACCTGAAGTGATAAATAAAAGATCCAAACATCTGCTCTCACTGTATTCATCTGTTCAATCATGTGTGGATTATTAGCACAATATCAAAATCTTTTCTTTTTAAAACACAATTGTTATCATCAACATCACAACACTCATAGAAAACACATTAGTTGGTGTCATGTAGTTTGCTCTTGAAGGTTATTGTACAAATAGCACACATACTTATTAAATTATTAAGTAACAGAAGACTTGGACCCGGGCTTAACATTTTATTGATCATTAAACTGGTTCGTCATTGTGCCTCATGTATCATCGGTATCTGTTGTGCAGGTCCTAATGCTACTGTCAGCCTCAATAAAAGCTGGCCATAAGGAATTTCTGCAAAATATTTCCTGTATTCGTTGCTTCTAAAGTGAGAGTTCATTTATAAGTTACAAATTGCTCAGTAGCTGTTGACAAGTTCAGGATTATTTTGGGCTTGCATAATAAACTGTCATGGTGAGTTTTCCTCTGTAAGACTGTGATTTAGAAGCTGAACGTGCGAACTAAACAGTCCCCTGAATCTTTGTCCTTTTCCAAGGTGATCTGTTTATATGCTTAACAAGATTCATTGGGGACTCCAAGGTGATGCGCTGGGACGGTGCCATGTTCAAAGAGGTCCAGACATTTCCCTCCCGTGGTTCCATGGTGTTCCAGCCTGTCTCCATTGGCAAGTGGCAGTATGCCATCTTGGGCAGCGATTATTCACTGACGCAGGTCTACCAATGGGACACCAAGACGGATCAGTTTGTCCAATCTCAGGAGCTGAATATCCAGGCGCCTCGAGCATTTTCTGTAGTCTCCATTGACGACCGTGTTTTCCTGTTCGCATCCAGCTTCAAGGGAAAAACTCAGATATATGAGCACCTCATGATTGACTTGAGTAATTAACCCCATAGTCAAATCGGCCCATATGATGTCCACCACCATTCAAATGCAGTTTTATGATTTCGTTAACTTGCTAGTTGAGTTTGAAACGGTCACATATTCTCCCCTAAGTTCAAACAATGGAAGTTTCAAGAAAAGGAATCTGACTAAATTGGAACACAATCACGATCTTACATTGGTTACAGTCAGTGGGTTTATTCTGATATACTCGACTCAGTCATTTATACCTAATGTTTGGCAATTTGCTGCAACAAGTTCATCTTGTTAACTTTGTCATCTTGTTTCCTTCCTACATATGTATAAATAGCTTATTCTTCATTTGACAGACAGCGAACTGACTATCTGAAAGGAAAACCCAAATTATCAAATCATTGCTTTTGTCTGTTATTCAACCTCATAGGCTACCCACAGTCAATTTAAATTCCTCATGTGTTTTTTTCATTCATCTCTGAGTATTCTTTTTAATTCTCTTGTAGAAATTTGTTAGGAAATATTTAGGTATTTGGTGGTGATGATCAATGTAACATTAACTACATCGTAAAATATTTCTTCAGTAAAAGGACACATAATGTGTAGTCATATAGACAATGGCCACTAGAGACATTTTTTTTTCCATTTAAGTCCTCCTTAATTGAACAAGGCTTTTCAGGAAAATTAACTTCACAGTAAGATACGACATTAAGTTCTGTCACACAAGGGTGGGCTGTTAAAAACCTCATAGAAGATAGGCAGTCTCCCAAATGTTAAATAAGACATTGCAAGACATTGTAGTTAGTAATGTTAATGTTTACCAAATGCAGATAAAAGATGCATTTTACCCTACCTGCTTAGAATTATGTTTCTTCGTCTAGCACAATCTGGCAGCTAGTCAACCAGTGCTCCATCAGTCTTTTGTAATTACTTTACACTTAAAGAAGCCACCATACTGAACAGAATAAAGGATCCAGAAAACATTGTGAGAAACTGAGGACAAACAGCCCATCTCCATTTTGTCAACTCTGGGAAAAGCAAGACTGTACTGTATGCATGATACAGACACTCATAGTGTTGATTCCTGATGAATAACTCACTAGAAGCATCCCACTGTGTCAACCCAGCCCTCTCTCTTTCACTGCACTCTTGCCCCTTTTCTCCCTCATTGACAAAACCATTGTTGTCTTTACTCTGCAACTAAAACCCAACCACTGTGCAGCACCTACTACCTGTGCTTTCACACGGTCCTCTTATTCTGTATTGATAACAATTTAACAACTTCACTGACAACTATTTGCCAAATATAATGTTTACGTTTTTACAATGCTGTGTAAAGTACTTTATATGATACTGCTTTTGTATGTAGAGGGGACCACATTTAATATTTTATTTTTAATAGACATAGAATTTAGTGTTGATATAATAAATATCACCTCCTTTAACACTGTGTAACATATTATTTCTGCAAAACAGTATAAACCTAATTGTGTCAGTCTAATCTTGTTATATAAGCGTAGAGATATTAGCTGTTTGTAATGTTGCTCATTTTATTTTATGTAAAGTGATAATAAAATACTGAAAGGTGGAATCGGGGCTGTAGCTCTTTTGCTATTTTTATTTCTTTGACGGTAAACCTTGTGTTTTCTATTCCTCAGACACACTGCAGTCACCAATAGTTCCCAATACTAAAATCAGTTACACCTACTCCTCCTCATCATCAGCCAATCATTTACATTTTAACCTCTTTTTCTTCTCCAACTAATATAAACAATATGTTTTAATAATTATAATATAATGCAGTGACATTCAGTCCTACATTAAAAAGGTCCTGTCAACATGCTGTGGGCTACCAACTGGAATAGCCAGTCCCAGATGAATAAAAATGGATAAGAGTTTGCTTATTTATAAAGAAGTGATAACATCATGTCAGGATCTTCACTTTAAGTCTCTATAAGAGCTTTTTTAATTCTGTTTTTTGCGTGGCGCCATTGGTAACGAAATTTCGTTCCACTTTGTACCTGTCTGGTATATATGGGGAATGACAAAGTAATCTTGAATCTTGAATCATAATCGTGGCTCTCAGTTGTGGTGCCATTACCTGTTGAGAATTTTACATTTATAGGTCATGGTTGTGACGTCACAGTCAGCTGTGTGCCAAACAGAGTGTAAGCTGGGTGCTGGTTGGTTCAGTCCTCCACTGCCTCCCTCCGCCACCAGTCGGGACCCAGGGACCGAGTTTGAGTTTCCCAGCAGGGGTGGATTGGGTTCAGTTCTGCCCTCCTGTGGGTAAACTAATCACCGCATGGGAGTTCCTACCCGGGCACCAAGGTTAGTCATTAACCTTGTCTTCTCAGTTACTCAGGGCACCGAGGAAGGACAGTACTCTGTCCGAGGCATGCTGCCGCTCAGCCGCCACATCTCACCATGGGCGACCGGAACCACCGCGCACACGAGCAGGCTCTCCCCGTAGAGGACGACATTACCGTGGTGTTTCACCAAGTTGACAGCCATGGCGACAACAGCGGAGGAGACCACGACAACGACGAGTGCAGCGGCGACGAGGAGCGGATTCACCTGCAAGGAAACCGCAGGCAAGATGCTGAGGAGGAAACCAGAGACAGCGACGGTTCACGGGAAGAGGGCCAGAAGGACAAGGAGGAAAAGACGCTGCTGCGTCAGCCGGCGTTCTGTGTCGGCTGCGAGCCCGCATCATCCCGGGATGAAGGCACAGGTAGGAGAGCGCACGCGACCGCTTTTATAAGAAAGGCACGTGAAGCGATAGCCATCTCCATTAATGACCTTATGCAGCTTTGAGGCGGACACTTCCTGCGTAGCCTCACGTTATACAACCGCGTAACGTTACGTATTAGTAATACAAGTGCTGATGCCATATGTACGTTATCAACCCCGAGCAAAGTAAAACAGAGAAGCTCCGGTCAAAAAAGTTTACACGTCTTTCATTTCTTTTCTGATAGGTCTCATTACGTCATCGTAATGCCATTTACATCACAGGAAAATTGGGCTTAAATGTTTTTAGATTTGGATAGAAATGGGATGACATGTATGAAAACGGAAATATGTCGTTTATGGACAATTATTCTTGGCCAACAGTATTTGTGTTTTGGGTCTAAAGTCGCCTATGTCTGTATCTACGTTTTAGTGAATTAACCATTAAACGCAGCGTCATATTAGCATGCTCTACTATTCCTGTTACACGGCTAATGCCTCTGTTGCTAAGTGTGGCTGCCTTCTGCTCTAAGCCAGTTTAGCATCTACATTATCCTTAAAGAGGATGGATGACTGTGCACTTTTACAGCATCAGGGCTAGCACACTTTTTGCATTTCAAATTGGTAAATACCTCCTTATTTTAATGTTCAAACACTTCCTTTTCTGTGGTAGACAGAGTGGATGAGTTCTGCCCAATCTGTCAACAAAAAAAACATGCAACTACAGTGGAGGTGTTTGAGAACCAGTCTAACATAGTGTGATGCAAGGCTCTGTGGAATTTTCTAATGAAATTAGAATACCAAGGAAGTGAGAAATAAATCTCTAAAGGGACATCTTGTACCTGATGGAGAAAGAAAGTCCCACCTATAAATGCTCCCTTTAAAATCCAATGGTGTTCTCACCCCAAGAAATTGCAGATGTACCTTTAATTCAATTTCTACTTTAAGATTGGAATTCCACTTAATTTGAATTAATCATTATTATTTGCTTGCTTTTGGTGAAATTATGGATAATGTGATCATCGTCATATGGTAATGTTTATCATCTCTGCTAATTCAATGATAACCAAAAACTGACTGTGATACTCAAGTGACACTAATAATTTTCCTCTGTTTCTGCAAGGCATAATATTTAGACTAAAAATACAAAACATCATTATTCTCAAACAAGCTTAAAGCTTAGAAAGGATGGGCACTCAGCGTTTTGGCTTAGTGCAGGGTCGCAATAGTAAATGGAGCTGTAGGTAGACTTGACATTGTGGACTTGTACAAAGGAAGATGCTTGAGTGACCTCAGGTTGAAATGTGAGCTTCTAAAGCATATCAGTTTATTGTTCCAGAGGCAGGTTTGCAAACACGATACCACTGTGCATTGGAGATCTTATTTTGTGGTTTATACAACTGAATTTTTACCCAGCCCACATGGAGTTCAGTAACACAGTCTCCATCCTGCAGTTACCGTACAAACAGAAGTGCAACAAGAAAAACAGGGTGTGTTGTTTTTGGGTTTTTTTTTTTTTTGGTGTGCTGAAGAATATTTGACCTTTGTTGAAGTGTTGAACTGCTCTTTCACACTCCCTTCCTTTTCCCTCTTTTTCACAGAAAAACCAAAGGGATGTCCAGGTCTTGGTTTGTTCTATGCTTTCTTGTCCACAGTTTTCTTCTCCATCATTACCGTCTTGGTGAAAACCATCCAGGGAGTGCACGCTATAGAAATTAGCGCCATACGTTGCTTCTTCCAGATGATCTTTGTTATGCCGTTACTCATCTACCACAAGTAAGCATGATGATGAAGCATTTAGATTTCCACAAACTGACTTTTAAACATTATTCCCACATCAAACCTTTACACACAATATATTTAAAACTGTTGTGGTAATATTAACACTGCCAATATAGCCAAACCAGCAATTTATCTGTTGTGAAAGTAAACTCAGAGTTAGTCTATGTTCTTGCATGCAGCCTTTTTTCTGGGAGTTCCTGTAGTTGTGGTCACTTTGTAGTTGAATTGACTTAACATAACAGCTCAGACAAGTTTGAAAATGTTTTCCAACTTGAAGTTATAATAACACATTAAGACTAAAGTGATTCACACAAAATAATACTTTAGAATAACATTGTGACCTCATGAATTGAAATTAAATTGTTACCCAAAGGCTACCACCACTGCTTCTATTCATCATCAACTTATTCATCAATCTGTCTATTCATCTTATACATTCTTCATTTTAACACTAAATTGTCAGCAACAAACCTGTCCCTCCCTACTCCTCGGCCCCATTAATGCGTCCATCAATCACTGTCATTTCCTCACAACCTAAAAGTATCTGTCTAGCCATCCAACCATCCAGTCATTTGCCATTAGTCAGCTCACTTTGTTTTTTTCTGTTTATCCATCCTATTTTTTCTAAAATTGTCTTTATTACTTACTTTATCAGTCAGATCTAGTCATCTATACATCCAGTCTTCCATTCATCCATCATCATCATATCTCTGCTCCTCCAGGATGGGTTTCCTCGGTCCCAGGGATAAACGGACATATATGGTACTTCGGGGTTTAATTGGTTCCAGTGCCATGATGCTGCTCTACTATGCTGTTCAGCAGATACCGTTGGGAGATGTTACTGTCATCATAGTCAGGTGAGAACTCATACTTTATAGAGGATTAGTACAGATTATACTAACACTGCAATTAGATTCTGTCCTGTTGGAATTGTGCAGTTTTTCTTAACCTCCCTCTCATTCTTATTTTCTCCTCCTCCTCATCAGGATTTTCCTCATTCCTCTTAAATATTTATCTCTCCCTCATTTGGTTTAATGTGTTGAATAGATGGGAAAATTGATATAATCACAGCTGCAGAGCTCATGTCAAAAATCTTTATTTATTTTTGATTTAGTAAACTGTATATAATACTTTTTCAGATGCTCTCATCTCTATCCCCCATCCTTTCTATTGACCTTTTTTCATCATCCTTTGGCCCCTCAGTAGTCCAGTCTTTACCTCATTCCTGGCTTGGATCTTCCTGAAAGAGAAATGTACAATCTGGGACTGTGTTTTCACCGTCTTTACCATCATTGGAGTCATCCTTATTGCCCAACCACCATTCGTCTTTGGTGATCATCTACACGGCATTGAGGGAAACTACTCTAACCACATCAAGGGGACTATTGCTGCATTTGCAGGTAATAAAATTTATAGACTCAATTTAATATAAGCATTTTTAAATCATTTGTTTGATAGTCATTTAATCAGCCAAACAGTCTTTCAGGAGGAATTATGATGTGGAGAGGTTTGTTCATAGTATGAGTATGAGTATGAGAGTCCTTTATTTTGACCACCACCAGGTCAGGATTACAATGCCAACAGGTTGAGTACAGCTATGTCCCAAGGAATAACCAGGTCAGGTGGAAACCTAGTCTTTCCTATTAGTTGTGGTTTTAGTTGTAGGTCTCCTTCCAGTTGCTTCGCTCAAAAAGCTCTTCTCGATGAGAAAGTTTGTTGGTTTGAAGACCTATTAGTTTTCACTTTTCTCGAAAAGTGGTATTAACCACTTTGCTATACAACCTTTTTTAGTTTTAGCTGCTTGCATTTTTCCAGTTTGCAACAATTGCTAGTTTTACCAACAAAGTTCTGATCCTTGATTATTAATAATTTGCTACCCACTGGCAAATTACAGCTATTTTTATGATGGATAACTCATCTGGCCAAGGGACAGAGAGCTTTTTCTTTTGTAAGGGTCCAAACGAATCAGCCAGTAAATTATGCTTTATGCTTTTGTATTATGGCTCTTTAATACAATTCTATATCTGAGTGGATTGCTGTCTGTGGTGGTTTGCGTCATAATCCTTCCTAATAAGGTTGGTAAATAATTCTGCTGTCAAACCAAATGTGCAAGCCCGACTGTGCAATTGTAGCCCATTATTTTCTAAAGTGGTCTCCTCAGTAGCTGCCATTTTAGCAGCAACATGTGCCTCCCTGATTTTCCACCACGGTTATCTAAACTGGACTTTTTCCTTTGCAAAAGCTGGCTTAAAAAATCGGGGGCATCCATGAAATAAGATTTTGGCATTGACAGGAGACAGAGGTTATGAAGGACACTAGTGAGACTATAGAAAAAAGATGCAGGTGAAGTTCACAGGCATGGCAGAAAATGTCAGGTTAGTAAAGGGATGCTGAAATTGCTGAGGAAATAAAAGAGGGACTCACAGATCAAAGGTTCTTGCGTATGATCTCAAATGCTTTTATGGTTTTCATTGTTCTTTTGATTTTTGCTTTCACTTTGTGTTTTTCATTTTAAAAATTTTTTTTCTTTTTTATAGGAGCGGTCGCTGTTGCTTTTGCATTTGTTGTCCTTCGCAAGATGGGGAAGAGTGTACATTACTACCTCTCCATTTGGTACTATTCCATCATCGGTTTCATCATGTGCATCATCACTGTATCCGTCCTTGGGGAATGGAAAATCCCATCCTGTGGCCGTGATCGCTGGATGCTGATGATGATCGCTGTGCTGGGCACTGTTGGTCAGTCCTTCCTGACAAAAGCCCTGCAGATAGAGAAGGCTGGACCTGTGGCCCTGGTGAGGACAGTGGGTGTGGTGCTGGCATTCATCTTCCAGTTTATTTTCTTTAACCATGTACCGACCTTGTGGAGCCTCGGAGGGGCACTGTGCGTAGTGATGAGCACGAGTGGAATAGCTGTTAGAAAGTGGTACAGCAGCTCTCGCAAGAACTGAGCTGCAGAGGCAGTGGGAATCAGTTATGAGTTTCTGAGTTTTTAATTCAAATTTATGTTCATTATATCTATACATGTTGCCTCGTAAGAGTCAACTTGTGTAGTTTATTGCTGTGCATTTATTTCTCTGTAAAAGAGCACATCTGTGAGGGAAATAAGCAGAAGTACAACTACTGTAACCACTACCCCAACTCTCCTGCTCCCTCTTAACTGCTCATTCATGAGTGAATTCCTATTCCTCCTTCATCAAATATTTACAGTGTGAAAGCAAATTTCACCATAATGAAGTTTGATGAAAGATGTCCTCAACCTCATTTGTCTTTTGCTTTAACTTCAATGAAATATCCAAAGATCCAAAGGCTTATTGTACTGGGACCATTCATACTGTAACATAACAATAATAATAGTACACCAAAAAACCCGTACTACGTACTTGATTTTAGTATGGTTTGTTTTGACACTATGTAGTGACCATCTGCAAAGAAAACATTTAATGCATCTGTGGTGCTGACTACACAACTATGATCAGTTTGCCATTCACTATGAGGAAAATAAATGTAATGCACACAGAATAAGCAGTGTGTGCATTTAGATGCACCCATTCATTCTCCATTTTTTTAGGACATTGCAAATGTCAAATAAATATATAAAAGCCAACAATAAAATCTCAAAATAGGTTTTTACTTGAATAGACAATCATACTGTAGGATTTTCTCAGGGATTTTTCACCTGTTTATCATAGTCAAATTTGGCACTTAAATCTGGGCCATAATCTTATCCATGAACACATTAGTTCATCATAGTATATAAAATTTTATTAGATTTTTCTTATTTTGCTAACATATTAAGACTAAATGAAAAAGATAATCTGTTATTATCCAGTTCAAATTAATACTTTCTTAATAAAATGTTGAAAGTGCCTTAAGTAGGGACCTTAACGACCCCCAACTACTTTTAATGGAGCTGCTCAATAACCAGCAGTCTTTACTGGGCAGATCTCAGGTTGTCACTGTGGCTATGGATCAGAAATAAGGTTCTTATGAGAAAAAAAAAAAAAAAGGACTTAGTCAAATGCGTTTAAATGCTTGTATGACAATCAAAGATAAAGTCTAAGTCACAGCATTTTTAAAATGTTGCACCCTTATATTACCCAAAGATTTCTCCATCATCTTTGATGGAGTCCAGTCTTATGGAGGCTAGCACTCAATGTCATTTTAGAACTAAAGGATCTAATTATTGCTCTGAATCGTCTCATTTTTTTCTTAGTTTATCTAATGTGATGGATGTTTGTTTCCTTAAATCTCTTCTTTAAGAAGTCATATATATTTCAAGGGATTTATTGTGGAACTATAAGGCAAAGCACAATATGGTATGTGGCAGAACATATAAGGCAACATTTCCCTTTCCATAGTGTAAAAAAGTTATCTGCTAAGATTGACTTGAGATTTAATTTTAGCTTTATTTCCAAGTAATTTTCTGTGGTTTGAAATTCATCTCAACTGTGCACAAAAATTATGCAAGAAGAAGTGAAAATATACTGATTAAGATAGCAGTGAAATGATATTTTATTACCAATATTACCAGTACCAGTGATTAATAAAAAATGCATCAACTCATAAGAATTTTATACTCTTTTGATTTAAAGAGCAGAATACGTTTTAGCTAAACTATTCATTTTTGGTCATTGTAGAACAAGCCCTGGGATATAATTCATTTTTAAAGTGATGAAGCGTCGTAGAGAAAAAATTGGTAAAATCAGCCTACAACTTGTGAATCCAGTGTCATATTTTAGTGTGTGGGAATTTATTTGAAGGTACTGTGACATTTATCAATCATCATTCACAGTACACCAGGACGTTATGGTCACTTCAGATGTCCATAAGCTAGTTTTATGTTCTTCCTGTTGGGTTTGCTTTGACATTGGCTTTAATTGCACAGAATTTTAGTTTAGTTTGACTTGAATGCTGGTTGTATAAGCACAATGTGTTGAATTGCCATCAAATGGTTGGGTTAACATTTGTTTCAGGACCTATAAGCCTTACAAACCTACTGAAGATGTTTTTAGGATTTTTAAACAATGCTTTAATAGTATTTTCTACAATATCTGTAACGTATTACATCAGCATATTCTATAAGATGTATATTTCTGCATATTGGTGGTTAATATTTAGTTTATTCCTATTCAAGAATAAATTATACATGACTTTATAACACTTGCTGTCTCTGGTCATTATTGTGTTTTTAACATGACTGAAACTTGTGGAAGAGCCTCCTTATGGCTCAATAGGTGACAATATTACAAACTAGGCCACCTTTTTACAAACCACTGAGTCAGGCAGCTGTTGACAGGAGGCTTCAGAATAATAACCTGGATGTGTGGATGGATTGTAGTCTTTGTGTTTTTGCACATGTGTACATGTTTGCTGGTTAATTGTCTCTGTCAGTGCTACACAGATTTCTACTATGCCTTTGTTTTTTTCCCCATTATATGCTAACAACACACAGTTGTGGGGTATTGGGTATTCACTGCTTGTGTTCCCTTGTGCCACATTGTCACCCGTATCTTGCAAAACAAAGGTTTGTACCTTGCATAGAGGGCTGACTGTACAAGTTACAAACCTTCTTCTGGATCCAGGCGTAGTTGCAGGGTAATCCTTCAGTTAAGCACTGAGTGGAGTCAAGTGTAAAGAAGAACAGAGTAGCTCTTTGTTGACAGGTAAACTAACTCAAGGCCAAAGATGAAAAGGCTTTGAAGCTGATGCCTATAGTTTCACAAATTTTTAAGGTGCAGTGTGACCATCAATTTCTTGTATTGACAAGTGTCATAACACACACATTTTAAACAGAAGACGATTTGTTTTGTTAAATATATATATTATAGCCAGCACCACTGCTATCATCTATCATCAGTGAGACTGTTATTATTATTATGACATTGGAGGTCAAAAGTAACAGCTTTATGATATCATGTCTCCCTGCTCATGTATCCAACAATTTCTGACAGCAGAGGGCAGAATCCACAAAATAAGGACAACGTGGATTTGCCTTTGTAAATTTCATATCATATGTAAATGAAAAGACTTGTATGTGAAAATAAACTTGGCTTGACAAGACTGCGTTTTAACTTTGGGCCTGCAAACAGACTTGGTTTAATTGGTTTTATTAATGCTGAACCAAAAAAACAATACATATTTTTCTTCATAGGAGTTAACGCTGATTAATCCAATGAAAGTGTAACCATTAATATCAACACTTGCTTAAAAGTTTCAACCCTCAAGTGGACGGCAGCAAATGCACCCTGATGCATGCAATATTATTTAGCTTGAACGTCTTTCTGCGTAATGGATTTATTCTGTGAACATAAAACACTAAAAGTTTGCGCAAGCTGATTGCACCAGTGTTTCAGTCATATTCTAAGGTTACATGAGTGACTCAGTCACACCATATGAGGGAAAAATGTACGTTAACTTACAGTTGCAGACTTGAGCTTCTCTAGATTTCTGATATCAGTATTCATCTAAGAACAAAAAGCTAGAATTGCAAGAATTAAACTGGAAAATAAGAAATATGCTGTTACAGTAAAAAGCTTTCTTTGGAGGACGACATACAGTTAGATCAGCCCAGAGGTGTAATTTTACAAACAAGTTGAGCAAAATTCTGCATGAATACTACAGTATATTGCCATTATTTTTATTTGAATTGCAGTATAATTGCAAACACAAAGATTTAATATGTTTTAACAGGCCTCTGTTTGCACATGATGAAAAGAGTAAATCCACTTTCCCCAATGTCTCAAAACTGGGTTATCTTCCATTAATTCCCAGGTACAAAGTTTCTCTCCTCCTTATCTACTTCCTCCTTTTCCTCTTTTCTTGCAGGAACACGGTTTTAACTGCTAATGGGGCCTCTGGCTGCATTTCTACATGTTTCAGTGTCATTTTTCAATGTATACATTTAAATTGTGTATTTTAAGTCGTGTCAACATGCACGATGAAAGCAGATCAACGCTGTTAAATGAAATCAATAGGGTGATACTCAGTCATGTTTGATTTTCAGAGCAAAAAAAAAAAAAGTCTCATAGCGCTGTAAAGGGCACACACCCCTCTTTTATCAGCAAGCTGGGGGATTCCCAAAGGTTTGCCTGCTCCTGGGTGGAGGAGAGTTAGGGGAATGGGAGAGTTGCACATTCTTGTTGGATGGCATAAGACTTTCCAGCGAGGAAGATTGGGAAAATAATCCCTCAGTTTCCAAGTTGGAAGAAGAACTGTTATAAGACGTGAAGTGGAAAGGGGCATCTCTCACTCGAGCACGTGCTCTTCGCACTTATTTTGGGGGCGGGGCTGCGGTGAGTTCAACTGCGCGCTCGTAACCTACTTTCTTTTCTGCTTTTCGCGTGTTGCGTTCGCTGCGCAAAAAACTTTGTTAAATAAACTGGTGGCATCAATCAGAAATCTTCCCCTACTTAGCTTCGAGCTAGGTAGATAAATCTGTCCAATGTGTCCCATGGGTCCAAGGCCTTTATTATCAGTCAAACTATTTGTCCGATGTAAATCTGGGCTTGGCTTATGAGTTATGTAAATATATCAGAACATGTCCCTGCAACATTTTACACTACAAATGCATAGCTGTGTGTAACATTAATCACCTCGGGGGTTGGGGGGGGGGGGGAGTGGTGAGGAATTGTTGCCAGACATTCCAATGCTGTGACACACACACACACACACACACAAAGCACCACAAAGTAGCCCAGAACTGCAGTTATTGTCCTCCTGTCCGCAGTTCAGATGGTTACTGAAATAAGCAGATGCTGCCTTTAGGTGCCGTTGGATATACTGTGATTAAACTCAATACGTTATATAAATTACTCACCACAAGAGCAAAATTGGGTATTTTGTACTTACCACACACACCCACACAAAGAAACCAAAGCAAAACAATGAAACAACGAATGACTTCCAAAGCTATTTTATGCATAGTGGCATGATTTACCCCGTTGGGATGTTTACTTTCCTTGTTTCCTTAAAATGTCCCATCCAGCATCATGCACACAGCAGAACAAACTTCTCCACGAACTACTTATCTGATGCTGGAATAATATTACCTGGTCTTAGAGATTTCTGAGTCAGTATCAATATGTGGTCGTTTCTTTAAGTATCTTTGGAAAGATGCAAAACGTGAGCACAAGATAAAATAATTTTAAAACTACACAGGATCCCTCTAAAAACAGAACCACAAGATTGAATAATATTGCAGGAGCCATCTGTGTGTTGTATTTTAATGAAAAACATGCAATTGATGAAATATACAATAAGCTAAAGGGGATCTATGAGGCTGCCCACATTCTACCCCACCAGTCTGCAAGATAAGTATTTTTCCATTCACCATCACACAACTTAGTTACTGCACAAAAGTTTAAATCAATGCATCAATTTCTTTCTTTGCTAAATTGACATTATACCTGGGACTAAATATCCACCTATAATTTAATTGTGAAAAACAGCTGGTAGAAAATTAGGTTTACCTGTTATATAAAATGAATATACAGGATATAGTAAGTATCAATAGAAAATTCCATCAGATACAGAAACCAAAAAGAAATAAAACAAACACGCCCATGGTTTAGCCGAAGTGCTGGATGGAGGAGTGGCAGAATTCCGAGGAGCACCTGAAGTGGTCACCGACAAAAAAGGGAAAGTGGTTTCCCACAACAGCGTGAGCGGCATCAACTGTCCGTCCGCGAGCGCTGCGGAGCGAGCCGACTACCGTAAACCTGACATGTGCAGAGAGTGTGTGCGTGTGCGTGTGTGTGAAGATTTGATGGCTGCTACCTGAAAATGACGAAGCTGGTTGGTAAGTTTGTGCCGCCACATGCCCATTATTATCAAAGTCAGCGCGGGTTTTCGGGCACGCTTTCGCCGGGGTCGCGTTGCACGAGTCCGGGTCAGGTTGTTGGTGGAGTCTCTCGGTGAGTCCCGCACCGGCAGAGGAAACAAAAAGTTAACGAAAAGCAGGTTGTTTTTCATGCATTCAAAGAAATGTGAGTTAGATTTGACTGAGAGCAACCGGGACAATGAACTCTAACCATTAAATAATCAGCAACCAGTCCAAATAGACCGCTAAAATTTCTGCAGTTTATTGTGTGTAAAAGGTCATGTCACTGCATCTATGCTGCTGCATTCAGGTGCATTTCTACCCCTTCTGGTTGTGTCACCTTCAAAGTTGTCGTGTTGTGTTTATTTCCCTAAAACCAGATTCAGCATCATTTTTCTCTGCCACATCTGCAAGCACTGTCATTAACTTCAAAGGTGTGTGTGTGTGTGTAAGACTTTTAATTTGACAGGTCAAATCATTGTTTACACAGGAACAGTCCCATGTAGCCATCCCCGGGGAAGAATGCAATGCAACTCTTTTTCAGTGGGATGTTGCAGAGAAGGTTGCCTTCGAGTTAAGAAAATTAATCAGTTCAAACTGGGAATGAAGGGGAAATGCTGGTTTATATTAACAATATCCATCTTCGAATCAATCCAGCAGAGAAGCTGGGATTTTTCCCTGCTGTCTCCCTGTGGTGCACATGCTGAAGCCATGAATCCTGGTCCAGACGTTCCAGAGGGTAACATGCCAATGCCAAGGCTCCTGGCACACTGCCATGTTTATTTACATTTTGTGTGTGCTATACAAACAAACAAGTGCCCACCCCCCCTCTAATATTGCTCCATTGAACAACTAGTGGTATCTTTAACTCTGCTCTTTTTTTAGCCACCTTTACATTAGCAGTCTGTTTTTTACAGCTATCTTGCTTATATTTGATGTTAAGATACATTTTTTGTGAGTAAATATTAATTTGAGAATTATTTCAATGTTAAGTACTTGGAATAGAGATAAAGGCTACATTGAGTATGTTTGAGGACGTTTACAGTCCCTGTTTCTATGTTGTCAGTGAAATTGTCCATTCACGAAAAGATAAAAATCTCTGTGGGAATATTCCCGGTGCGGCGATCCAAGAAGTTCACATTTCTTTGCTGTTCATGCTGTCCTGCATACAGTAGCTCAGATAACACGCTGGCAAAGGAGAAAAACACAGAACAAAACAATTGCTATACCATTTGTCATCATCCAGATAAATAAGCCATATCTCATGCAGCAGACTCCAGACTGGAACCAGATTCCCATTGGCTTGGCCTTGAACTTATTTTGACTTGAACCAATAGTTTATTAGCATCTCGATTGCAGTTAGCCATATAGTGTTTGAGCGCCACAGGCTTGCATAATGTTTAGTCTGTCCTCAACAATTTAATAGGCTGATTTAATAAGCAAACCTGACAACACAGGCCAGTTATTTCAAAGTTTATTGGCAGTGAAATGTTGTTAATGCAAAACCTTTAACCGATGGTCAGAGTGTCATAGAAAAGGTTTTACAGCATATATACGGTGTGGATGTGTGATATGGACATGGATACGGCTTTTCATCATATGAGCTTAGCCTTGGCCAACCTTGCAGAGCCTCAATTCCTCTACTATTATCACAGCCACACACACACACACACATACACACAAAAAAGACAAAGCAACTCATTTCATTCTATTCTCTAAGTTCAGCAGTCTACCCCTTTTGAGCCATCATTTATTCTGCCTTTGTTAGCAAGCACACACACACACACACACATTGGCATTCACTCACTTGTCCACCATGAAAATACAGTCACCCCTTCTTGAGTCAGCCCTCTCGCCCTGATGTTACGCTGATGCACGCACAAGCAGATACACACATGCTCACACAGTTTCTTTCTCTCTCTCTCCTTCTGTACAGTTTCCACTGGCGTCTCTCTCTGCCCTGCCCTCTAATCAAAGCCATATGTTCTCCAGGTCTCTTGCATGAAAAGTCTGTTGTGTTTGCAGAACTGCTCCTAGTGTAACCAGCCCCACTTTTTTTTTTTTTTTAACTTGACAGAGGGACTCTGTTAAAAATGAAATCTAACCTGCAGAGGATTGCAGGTTGATGTTTTACACTTTTAACTTTGTTTTCCCTTCCTTTTTCAATCTGTCTTCATACTTTTTTTTGATTCTGCTGCTTTCAGAATCCTGTATGGGGTGATAAAAGTTGGTTGCGGGAAGGTAGGCAGTTTCGTCTCACTCATTTTCCCCCCCGTTTCCTATGTAGTTGCTTGCTGGTTTGATGAGTCAAAGATATTTTGCACTTTAGCCTGGATCATTTCATGAGAGTTCATAGTGTTAAAAGATTTCCATTGTTCCTAAATTCACAATTCCGCTTTGGATGATTCAACTGTCTGTCTTAGTTAATTAGAAAAACATGTGCATGTTTAGGAGGCCAAAATGAGTTTGGCCATTCCTAATAAAATAAGAAACCTTGCCATTTGGACCCATTATGTGATCATGACTAATACAAACAAAACCACCACTGGGTATGTGGGGACCAACAAGAATCGGATTTGTGACTCATCTTGGTTCCCAACCAAAAGCTTTAATAATACTCATAATTCTCCCCTCAATTCATGGATTATAGATGCCTTAAATTCTCCTAATAAGGGAGGGGGCTGTGGGGGGTAGATCTGTTTGGATGAATAGAGTGCAGATTTGGGTTGTTTCAATTCAGGTTTGGTCTGATTTTCTTTCAGTCAGATCAAAACTTTGCTTCCCCTCAGTCACTGTATACTTATTACAAAATCAAAATTATGAAATGTTTTATTTTGTAAACCGAAGCAAGTAAATTTCCAAACTGTACGGATCTCCCTGTTGTCAAGGTTTTTGCACAGAATGGCATTTTTTTTTCTCCATCCACCACAAGTTAAAGGAATGTGTTTCTATTGTAGTCATATGATGCGTCTTTTCTTCACTGACCCTCACTGTGTTAAAGAAGGGGGGGTCATCTGGATGGAGAGTGCATTAACTGTAAAAGTGTGCAGGACTTCCTGTCTGTCTTAGTGACGGCCTTCTGATTTCCAGTACACTTCCTCGACCTTAATGTATACAGTCCAGTCAGTATGTATGGAGCTTTTAAGAAGCCACCTTTGGCTTGGAGAGCTATCGAGCAATGATGCATAAAATTTCTGCCGGTTGTTGTTTTCACTTGTATGTGTTGCTATGCCTCTTCATGGCAGTTGTATTATAACAGCATTTCATCATCCATGGAATAGTTGTCTGGAGTTAAAATATGAGTCTAAGTTGATATTTTTCCAATAGCCAATCCAATAACTTGGTTTTAATGACAATACCAAGTGTCAGATCATCGCATCCCCAGTTTTATTATTTTTTCGAATGCTGTTTTTATTGACTTTCAGCCTTCGGAGTTTTTGCTAGTTTTATTTGTTGAATCATTTTCCAAAATGAAGGTTGCCTACAGCTTGGTACTTTAATAACAAGGGTAGTAATCACCTTTTGGCCACACCAAAGGATTTATGACCAAAGATTGAATTCTGTGCCTTTCTGGGTGACTGCTTCTTTGCACTTGGTTGACACCAGTTGGGCCATCACTTTATTGTACTCACACAGCAGGTCCTTTATTTTTTCTGTGACCCCTACACAACAGAAAAGGGGGTTCCCTCCCTCCCTGGCCTGTTTATTGTACTGCTGGAATGCTAAAGATCCAATGCTGAATCTGAGTGTGAAGTATTTAGTGGAGCGTTCAGGAGGCTCAGGAGGATAAGTGAAATTTCAGTGTACTCTAGTGACATTCCTTTGTCAACTGACTGTGGAGTATCAATCTAAGATTAAGAAATAATTGAGGTTTAAAGCTTTGTATCAGAGGCTACATTACTGCTCACTGGTAATTTAACTATTGTGCACTGCATGTGAAGGTGGACCTAATCACATACCAGGCTGTGAGTCATTGGATTGGATGAGTTGTGAAATAATCCCTCCTGAATAGACATTAGAAAAAAGGCTTTTATGTGAGAGTGAAGGGCCCCTGCTTCTGGTTTGAACACTGAATTAGGACAGGGGTTTGAAATGTGTTCCAGTTGGGGAATTAATTAAAACAAACACCCCCCCCCCCCAACACACACACACACACACACTTTCAGAGTAAGAAATAGATTCAATTTCATCAGTTAGTTATGAGGAAATTGAACATGCCCACTTAAATTGCTACTGTTCAGTTTAGTCATACCACCACCTGTGAAGCAATTAAAAAAAAAAAAAAAAAAAAAAAGACAATTATTGCTATTTTCTCTTCATGGCCTTCAATGCCAGAGATGTGGATCTTGTTCCACTACCTTAATCTGTGTGAATGTGTCATTGACCTACATTGGAATATTTTAACATGCTCCGTGTGGGAGGGCAAAATTAGTATTGCATGGTGTAACTAAAGAGTTAATCTCCAAAACAAATTGTACTGTACATCATCTTTTGATGCATAGCGGTTTGGAAATAACCTTTTGTTTTTTGAAAAATGAGGGAACATCTGAAACGGCGTCATACTTATTGCTGTAGTTAACCATCTGATTCTGATTATTCCACTTTCTTCAGCACTGTCAGAGGTGCTGAGATCATCCGCTTTTGCTTTCATCAACATGTGTTACACTTTATTGCAACGCGGGAAATGTTGGATCTTGTTGGGCGAGTAGTATCCAACAGCTCACTTTAAAGCAAAATGGGTAGAAAACTCTGTGCTCATTTCATCAGGTTTTTCAGTGGTGCAGTTGAGATCACAGTTTTCCTTATTAAATTAGTATTCAAGCCCACATTTAACCTTTTGCTATATCAATAAAAGTCATTTCTTTGATTAAAAAAAATAAATACAGTATTTCTAATTTCACGACTTGTCTGGGATAGTCTAAAGTAGCCTATGCGTTATAGGACAGGTCTTGGCTGGTTGCCTGGCAACCTTATGATTGGCTCCAAAAAAAAAAATAAATAAAAAAAAAATTGGTTCTTGTAAAGGTGCTGCTATCTGGAATTTATGGTGTTTGGACTGGCCTGTTTCCAGTCTCTATGTTAAGCTAAGCCCTCCAATGGTTACTGGCTGTTGCTTCATATTTACAAATATGAGAGTGGTATCATTCCTCTCCTTTTGAAGGAAAGCAGTAAATGTTTCTTATATTATTGAAATGTTGCTTCAATATGGAGAAACGAATGTCACTCATCTTAAAAAAACTGAAATTTAAAGTCCCTTTAAAGACAGACTCCAGTTTCCAATGCTTCATAAAAGGATTTTACTGGGTGTCACAGTATCTCTTTGTTTTGTCCTGTCACTGCCAGAGCGATAACTGTCAGTTAAATATTTATGTCAATGAATTATGTACACACGTTCTGATTGGCTGTTGAACTTTCAGACTGACTGGATAAGTCCCATCCCTCATGTCATTCTTTCTGTCTCTCTGGCTCTGTTTTTCTCACAGAGAGAGAGAGGGACACAGCCCTTTCACTCTCACACTCATTTTACAAAAAGGTAGAGAAAAGGAGACATGAATCATTGGGAAACCTGAAGAATGACATGTTTTTAAGAGGCATACACCTAAATTCATTGTAAGTATATCCATAAAAATAGAGGTACTGAATATTTTACTTTATAATTTGTGCTATTTTGTAAGAAGACTGGTTACAGAAAGCCCCCAATTGGACAATATTGTATACAGTACAGCTGATACGTGTGAGTGTTTTCTTGGTCATTGCACTCTTCACTTGATGTGACCTTATTTCCTGTGTGTGTGTGTGTGTGTGGGTGTGTGCATATGTGTGTCTGTCTGCGCTTGTTGCCCAAGGCTGAGATTTAGCCTGGAAGAGCAATTTGTTTTCTCAGCCAGGGTCACAGTAGAGTTGATAACATGGGCAGCTTTGAAATGTGTTTAGTGTGTCTGCTTGTTTGTGTTGTCAGATTTACTAATGTATGTGATATAGTGATGATTCTTGCAATTTAACCCTTTGTTCTTTTAAATGACAATGCTTAAATACAGCCGTAAGGATATACAGCTCTCTGTCAACATGCTTCCATTTTAAGTAACCATTGTCAATCCCTCCAGGATTGTTGCGTCCTAAAATGCCTGATTAAGTTGCGATGTTTTGAGGCTTATTTTTTTCAATAAAACTGCACCAGCTTGCAATATTACAAATTTGTTATAAATGCTTTAAGTGTCCTCTGTAACCTTAGCCCCAAAAAGCGCAGAATTTCAACAATTCTAAAATATTATGCTTTATTTGCATATTTAAATCAAGTGCAGAAAATTTCTTTTAATCCCCGATTTTGGGGGACTTGTCCCTGGTAAAGCTGTCCCCAAAGATGTCCCCAATTTTGAAAAAATAAAAATAAGTTGTGCGCAGAGTCAAACTCCAGTTTTTATGGTAGCAAGTTATAACGGCATCCAGTTAAACTAACGTGCTGACGTTACTACCGGAAAGCATTCATGGCACCTGGAAACAGAATACTCAGCAGAATTATTTACTTTTGGTTGCTGCGCTACAGACCACAATGTGTTTTTTTTTGTTGCCTTTTTATTTATTATCTGTTATTTATTTATTTATTTGCGCCAGAAAAAACTGTGAGAGGTTGGAACTTTAACTTGGGTTGGATCCACCAGTTTTAAAACGTCTTATTGGCTACTCAATATCTTTAGTATGCATTGTCACGCGGGGTCAGACTAACCTGATTGGTCGAATTTGTGGTAAAGTTGCGGTGATTGGATTAAATTGCCAGGGTGCCCAAATATCGCGGGAACTGGCTGAATTTGGGTTGATTGCTGTGAATGTAACATTGAAAATTCCTGGAGGGTCTGCATAGTGTGGAAATGCTATCTTGTTTCTAATATTGGTTTAAAGTTAACTTGATGGCAAGTACAGCTGTCTGTCATGCCCCTGGACGCATGGCTTTAGGATTTAAAGCTGCAGTCTGCATAATTGGCCAGTGAATACCCAAAATGTTACACTGGTATTGTACTCCACAGCTTCATATTCTCACACGTAGTGGCGTCACATTGTATCCCAAAATGAAATCAGCCGTGATGCAGTAGCTAACATTTGTAAAGGCCCAAGGCAACAGTCAAATACAGATGGTTTCCAGTTAGAAAAGTGATGATGTTGTGTTTTACTTGTTTACAATCACAGTTGGTTTCACTGCACTGCTATGACTAACCAGTGCTTCATAAATACACCCAAATCACCGGCATTTTTTTCCCACAACAGATTTTACTTACCGAACAGGCTCAGTTTTTAGAAAAGTGGAGTATTATTATATTGTTAATTTATCTGTATTTTAACTCTAAAAGAAAGATAAAAGCCTGAACTTGCATTCTTAAGCAGGATTGACCTCAGTTACTTTAGGGACAAATATTATAACAGATGGTGGTGACAAGTTTTGCAGGTATCCTTTGCCAACTTTTCATGCGTCTGGTTCTAGTTAGACCTGATAATTGACTGACACATGCCATTGAGATTTCACCTACTCATAATCCTCTCACCACAGTGAACAATGGACTGTGAAAATGAAATCCACACACAGATGGAAATATGTTTAGTGTGGCATGTTGTGAGGCAATGTCTTCAACTCCCTGAGGAGTTTTCTTTAAATGTTCATTGTAGCATGACAAGCTTCTCCAGTTTCTGTCCAGAGTTACTGTTGCTTTGGTATTTATGTCATTAAGGGGTAATGGAAAGACAAGTCTTGTGATTGATAAGAGTCTTCTCTGTGAAATCTGCCTGTGAGGCAGTGCTGGATTCAGCTAATTAATAGTCTCATCGTCGATGTGCTGAACAATATTCTTGCATTTAATAAAATTAACAAAACACAGGCAGCATAGCCTGTTCCTATTTGAGTAATCAAATCAGTCTCATCAATAGGCTACAGCCGAGCCGCAGAGCAGAGGAATCTTATGAATACAGAAATTGTCTGTTTTATCTCTTCTGTCTGTACAAATGTAGCACAAAGCTTTAAAATTCCACCTTGATACCTGCGCTGTACTGTGTATGTTGGAGGGAAGTAAGCTGAGCCCCTTTCTCTCTATCTGTCCTTCTTTCTCTCCCTCTTTCTCACACACACACACACACACACACACACACTCACTCTGAACGTGTGGATGGTCCCAAATTCTAGTGCGGCTCATGTATTTTGGCAGCGAATGAAGGGCTGTGGTCACTTTATTATGAGGTTTTGGGCACCAGTTATGTGGATTCATACATCACTGGCCACCATTACAACACCAGAACCACACAATTAGTATCCATGCATGTTGTGGCTTGAGTGTGTCTTTTACGGATGTATTTCATGCTAATGGAGTGCATAACTAATCTCTTTCCAGCTCTCGTTTCTTTGACTACCAGGGTGCTTGACTAATAGAGACTAATATTTTAATTAAATCAAAATTTTCCCCTGACATATTAGATAAGGGGAAAGATTTTTTATTCATTGCAGAAGTGTGATTAATGAGAACCGGGTACTGAAAATGGACTGTACAGTTTCATGGGCATCATGGGCAT
Organism: Remorina albescens; assembly: GCA_034769265.1. Classification (NCBI taxonomy): domain Eukaryota; kingdom Metazoa; phylum Chordata; class Actinopteri; order Carangiformes; family Echeneidae; genus Remorina; species Remorina albescens. The sequence continues at coordinate 8,385,217 of CM068480.1, forward strand.
CATTACCTTTTCTTGTCTCCAACTGGCTTTTTACTGAATTTGCATAACTGGCTTTTTTTTTTTAACAATCTTTACTGTTGCTAACAACAAGAGTCTTGGGTTACAAGCTCCTGTACAATATCAAAATGATAAAATCTCTATGATTTAATTGTTTTTGAGGAGCAAGTAAGGTCAGGGCTGTTGATGTATATTGGATAAATGATGCATGTATAGAGAAGCATTGCAAACTCAAAGCATGTTGCATTTACTGCTAATAGTGAAATCAGTCCCAATGCACACTATTTCTGGATTCTATTATGTTTCTATTTCAATTAAAGACTTGGTTTTCCAAGTTTTTTGGCAGCATTTCATGACTTTAGACAGAGAGGAGAGAGGGGACATGACAGGAAACAGGAGGAGAGAGAGAGTGAGTTTGGTGTGTGATATCCAACAAAGGTCCTCTGGTCAATTGGGAATCAAGGACACTTCAGTTCATGGTCAGCGCTTTAACCAACAAGCCACCACAGATTTAATTATACTTCATAATGTGTTGGTTCAGAATGATATTTGTGGGGCTGAGGAATTATGATGAGATAATTTGTCTATTATTTTTTCAAGACACAGTGTTACCAAAGGCTTCAAAAAATTCTTCAGAGAGATGAAAACTCTATAATTTCACTATTCTAAGCACATTGCCTGCATACATCATTTCAAGAAATGGTGATAAATATACTGAATGTAGTTTTATTGTTATTATGCTGGAGGGTTGCTGGTTTTGATGGGTTCAGCATGGTGTGAAATGAATGTTGTTCCCTCCCTCTGTCTTCCTTTGCCACTTAAATTCAGAATTTGTTATTTCAGTTGTTTCAGTCACAATGGCTCATGCCCTGTGAAGTGATTTAGTTGAATAGTTACAGATAAGAAAGCTAATGTGATGAAAGAAGGGCACAGTGAAATATATTTCTATCGTTCTGCCGTCTTGAACTTCCAAGCTGTCTCGGTCTGTCCTCTGTGAATATTGCATGAAAGTTCAGCATTTATTTATTTGTTGGATGAAAAAAATATAATGGAGAATTACTCATGAAAAGCAGGAAAAATAATATGTGGTGGGTCTGTGTTCTGTTTCTTCGTCTCTTCCAGGGCCTGTGAATGGATAACTACACAGAGTCATCAGAGCGAGTGCACAGCGACATACACATGGCCATGTAAGCTTTGACTGCGACCGTGCTATCAAGGAAATTCCTTAGTTCTCCAGGGTCACCTCCGTGGGTTCTCTATCTGGTGGTTTGTACAGCTGCACAAGCTTCTGTTTCCACAACACGCAGAGACAGAGCACACTTTGTATGGACATGCTGTCTTAGTGACTCGAGAGGTCATTGGAAGCTGAAGCTTTCATTTGCCCCAACGCAGACATACGCTCATGATGCCACACTGAAATTGAAAAAGAAGCTTGGGACTGTTGTGTAGGATGACGTGGACTCTTCTGCTCATCTAAGTAAGTTGTAATTTGAACTGATGAATTTGATGAATTAGGAATAATTGCTACTGTCCAAGTATTACGTAAACTAATCAGTTTAACACAGCCTAACTAAAACATGTATTATTCTGTTTTGGTGAAAGAACAATAAACATGCACTCTATTGAGAGAAAGCTGAATGCTAACATTACTCATCTGGACCAGCAGAGTTGGTACGCATGACAATGCTGTCACCTTACACATTATATAGGGTTTGAAGTCTGCAAATTTCATTTCCTCTGAAAATTTCATTTCCTCTCTGTTCCTCTATGGAGCCACTAATTGAGATGGAAGAAGTTGTTCTTCAGTAAAAGGAACTCAGAGAGTCTTCTATTTGGACTCAATTCTTGTAGTTATTCTTAATGCTGATAGGTTAGATTTCTCCTGCTTTACTGTCCTCAAGATTAATCTGTTACTTTTTTTCACTGCTGCAGCAAAACACGGGATTCAACAGGAGGCTCCAGGGAGACACGATGGCCACTGAAGAAAATCCGACACAGGTTGGGGCTGTAGTCCTGGCTAAGCGCTCTCCTCCCCCATCCAGGGGGAACAGAACCAGGAGAGGAGAGAGACATGCAAATGACAGCCAGGAAATACATCAGTACTCCAACCAATTGCTGCATTCAAAACAGAGGAGCAGCCCTTCTCTCCTCTTATATAGGAAGCTTTCAAGTGACAGTGGGAAAGAGAAAATTTTGAACGAGGAATATGGGTGTTTGGATAACAGCTCAAAACTCTTAAGGTCAGAGGAGAAACTTTGTCCAGAGCTGTCGGCTGGCAAGCGAATTGAAGGAATAACTAAAACAGTTACTTCAGTATCTGGGGAAGGTTCAGAGGGATCTCTGTGCCAGCTGGACGCCCCTGCAGAAGGTGTAAATGCAGGCAGAAACAGAACTGGCAGCACAAACTGCTCTTGCGCCCTGTCTAGCCTTTACATGGGTTCAAACACCTCCTCTTACCACAGCCCCGGATCCAGTCCAAGCCCCAGCTCCAGCCCTGTTCACAGTCCCTGTCTCAAATCCAGCCCCTTTAGGCACAAGCAGCGACACATCCGCCGTAGCAGCTTGCCTCTGTCTATGTTGTCTTCCAGGAAGGTAATAAAGATGGAAAGTGCCTATCCTGGTTACCTGCTACATGTAAGGTGTCATGTCTTCAGTATCCTTTAAATGCATGTTTTTTTCACTATAAATTGAATACGTACCCCATTAGTCTATGTGTGGTACAACTCATTTTAGCTGCAATTGCATTATTAATAGCTGTGACCATTTTAACTAGCCATGTTTTCTCTTCCACTAGGTATCACCTTACCACTCATCAGAGTATAGTCCGGCCAGTGAGCCAAGCTCTTTGGTGTCATCTCCCTGTGGTTCCCCTCTTATCAAACACCATCAGTATCACCAAAATGGACATGTCTGCAGCCACCATAACAAAGATGGCTACTCAAGTTTAGAGAGGCTTAACAGGCGGCCCAGGGTTAACAAATGCTCCCTGGAAAAACTGTTCCAACATCGTAAATCTCTCGAAATTACTACTACAAGATTTGGGCAAGGTGAGTGGACACCTTCAGGAAGGACCACGAATTGCAGCGAGAGCAGCAGTAGTGATGAGATGGATGCAGAGGGTCCTGTGGATAACACAGAGTTTGTAAGGAAGAGGAAAGAGCGTTCCACTGTCTTGGTGAGACGCTTCTTCAAGAATAATCAGAAGGTAATTAAGCCTACCAGTTGGTCACTTAATTGATTTCTGATTTTCTTTGATTTCTTTTTTTTTTGTCACAATGGAAACATTTATAGTGAGCTTCAATCAACTGACATCTCAAAAAACCTTTCTCTCCTTAAGGTGACAAAATCAGTGTGTACTGGAACCAGAGCAATTGTTAGGACACTGCCATCAGGGCGCATCTCAGAAGAGGTTTGGGACGTGGTTGTTAACCACAGGGTATGGCAACCCAACAAGAAGGATATACGGCCAGTCCTATTGCTTGGTGTCGGAGAGGAATTCAGAGTCTGCAGAGGGATGCTACGCTTTGTCGGGATTAAACTGCAGAAGGTAAGAGAATAAAAGCAATTGCTGTGTTTAGATTTCACAAGGCAAAGTTTGGCAGACTTTAATAACTCAAATGTGCTGTGAATGATGTTGGAAGCATAGCACAGAAATACAGTGAATGTCAGGTCATGAAAACTACCTTTCACACCCAGGTTACTGTTAACACACTCCTTAGATCTGTGTCAGTGCATCTAAAGCCAGTCTACAGCAGTAATCAGCGCCGTTAAAATATTAGGTATTAAGACCTTTTTATGATATTAAGAGGTTGTTGCAGTGGGAACTTTTGTCTCAAGCTATGATGTGCTTGTTCTTAGGGTGTTTTAAAAATTCCCTCACGTGAAAAGGCTGTGGGATTCTGTGTGGTATCCCTTTTAAACTTTCTTCCAAGAGAAAAGTAATACTCAACGGCAGCATATTCATGACCTGACTGATTCTTAGTTCAGCAGGGAAAGGTTGTTCCTGGTTTGTGCTTTCCAGTGTTTGCATTGAAATGTTATGCCTGTTATGTGTGGCTGATGAATAATTTGTTCAAGGAATATGTTAGGAGATCAACGCATGCGCACACACACACACACACACATCTAAAAAATGCATACACATAGGCTCTTTGTTCAGGTTAGGGCCCCTGCAGTGGAAAAATGATTTATTCTCTGTTAGTTCTGCCCTTAATACTACTGACAGACTAAATGACCGATCTTTGTGTGAACGTGTGAGTGTGTGTGTGTGTGCATGTGTGCGTGTGTGCATGTGTCCGCTTGTGTGCGCACGAGCGTATATAGATGGACTAAGCAGAGTTGGCATCTGCATGGAAGTTACAGCTATGGAAACTGGAGAGAGGCTGAATGAGCAAGACAGAGTGAGAAAGTTAGAGAGAGATGGAGGAAAAGAGAAGGAGTGAGACATAGAGAGACTCAGTTCATTGCTCTGTTATTATCCAGTTTCCAAGCAAGAGAGAGAGAGTGTTTTACAAACATGAGAAAAGCCTCTCACCAGCACTGTTCAGCTTGAGCCACCGTGGCACGACCGTTTCTGAAAATATACAACACGTGCCTTTCTTCAGCATCACATGGGGTGCACACTTATCTCTCTTCTTCCTGTAAGAACTCAAATCACATGGAGTCCTGAACCCAGAAGATCCTGGATCCTGAAGACACATAACAGTCACTGAATTACACAGGATCAATAATATTGTATTCAATGTCAAATAGCATATTGTATTTCTATTTTGCTTTCAAGCTGTGGTAAATTCAGCAGCAGTAAAAACAGCAGCCTACTACCATTACTATAAGGTTGGCTGTGCAGAATAGTAAATTATGTTAAAATTATAAAAAAACAGAATTTTACTATAATAGTTCTTTCCTACTTTCTCCAAAATCACTTCTCTGACATTCTAGGTTGCGCATAATATGCATGCATATGTATTTGTGTTATTTTCATGGATTCATGCATAGATGCAATAGAGTGAAGTACTGTCTAAGGTTTCTCATGCATGCAGGGGAGACCCTTATGCCACACAGACACACACATGAACTCGCACTCATATGCATGCTGCAGTGTGGTTTTTGGACTTTGCCAATATGTTTTTATGAGTCCTTTGTGGTAGTAGAAATACGGGCTGAGTGAAGTCGAGGCAGAGCAGCGTTAATAATGAACCTATTGAAAGTGGGGGAGTAGCCAGTCTGTCAAAACACCATCTGAGCCACTCCTGAAAGGGATCACCAGAGACACTCTGAAAACGCTCAGTTACAGTGAATAAGTGGACATTTAGAAAGAGTTGTCATCAGGATGAAAAAAGAAAAATGCACCCCAAACAAATGGGAGCCATGTAGTTGAAAACAGCTGCAAAGACACAAATTCCTTTTACTTTCTGTACATTTGTTTTATTAGATCATGCATTTCCTGCACAAGCATTATAAAACATTGCATAATTGTTAACACAATGCACACGTTTGTAAATGTAAACATGCAAACAATGATATATACTTTAATTTATACCTACTCTGAGATGGCCATAGCTTTCATTTCTTTATGGTTGAGGTGGGAGCAATGCAATATCCTATACACACACAACCACACTGTCTCTGTCTGCCTCTGCTCCCCTCTCTGTTTCATATGCACACAATCACACTTAATGGTACACAGCCACCCTATAAGTGGCATGTGGGTCTGACTGTGCAGTAATCGTGGTGAGGAGTTTTCTGGAGGTATCCCGTAGCCCTGCGTGTTTATTGCTTCAACTAATGAAGCAAGCCAAAAAACACAGGATTATATGGAGGCGGGACTGGACTGGAGCAGGGTAACAGTAGTGGAAGGGAGATAGAAGGAGAGAGTAAGGGAGGGGTAAAACGCTAGTAGAAAATTAGATTTTAACAGTGGAAAAAGAGAAAAAAAAAAAAAATCAACCCGGGAAGAAAAGTGAAAACAAGGGAATGTGTGCACAAGAGAGAGGAAACAAAAAGAAAGAGTTTAACCAAGATAAAGCCATGAAGTTAAGTTTCAAATGTAACAGAAAGTTAGCACCATGATAATATTCTCAGGTCACTCTGTAGTAGGATGGTTTAGGTTACTTTTAACTATAAATACTTAACCATAGGAGCCAATCCTTGAGGCTAAAGTGAACACATGATAGCATACTGTTCCAATTATTCTTTTTGTCCTAAAGAGTATTTGTAACTCACTAAAATGTTTGTTTTAAGAGGTTAAAATGCAAAATAACACTGTTAAGTCTCTCTTTACATTGATCCAACACACTTACCATACTATGTATTTTTCTTAAAGTGGCAGTCTCAGGAATTTAAACACAGAATAGGGACGTTTCATTACTTTGAACCGGTCTAACCATAAAACACTCACACACACATGCACAAACATGCACACACGCACAAACACCTGGCATAGGATCCAACAGTCTCTGCAATCAGCAGAGCTTTTTACTGCCTTTGTGGACTCTACAAATTAGAGCTCTGCCAAGTCCTTTCATTTAGTGGTGTCAGGCTAAGTGGGAAGTGACCATGGACAATGTTGCACCCACACACTTAGCCAAGCACAGACATGTATATGCGCATTTAAATACCTTTTAGAGGAGCTGAGGAGGGCTGAGGAGGAAGTAGTGTTGAAAAATGTTTGCTTGTAAATATGTCATCTTCCTATTATCAGTGATGAATTACTCTGAGAGGAATGGCAGACATTCTTCCTTCTGGAGAATCTCTGTATATCCTGTTTCTCTCAGTGCGTTGCAAGTTCACATCCAGGAATAACTGAGCTGAAAACTAACCGCAAATGCCATTAAATGCACTTCTAACAAAACATTGCTGAGAAAGCATCTCACACTGAACTGGAGTTGGTCAGCGGTGCATTACCTAACCACACTATGAGATACCTCAGCCTAACACATGTATTTGCCTTAAGAGGAGTCTAAGTGTATGGAGGCATATGTCATCAAATAGGCATGACTATACTGCTCCTTGAAAAGTTAATTACTTTGTAGGTTCATGTTTAGTCACTGCTTTTAATTATTTCAAGCCCACTGTAGTGGGCAGCAAAACCTAGTAACTGTATTAATTAAAGTTACAGGTTACAGCTCCAAGTGTTCAGTTCAGGAATAAATGGTTACATGTTCATTATCTCCTTGGTCTCCCTTACAACCTGCAATTTCCTCTGCTGCTGTGGGCCATCAAGTTTCTATTTATTCTAATTCTACTCTAAACTCAGTAATAATAATTTTTCAGCTGGTGTCATATGGGAGTTCTTTTGTATCACTGGCTGCATTTTGTTTTAGGTGGGATTCGATATAAAAACACAGTTCACCAGAAACAAGTTTTGTCAGGTTTGATTCACAAAAACAACAGTCCTGACTCCATCACACTATTCATCACTTCCTGTTTGGGTGGATTAAAAGGAAGGCATACCTTATCAGTTCTTATCATAGCACAACTCTCTCTCTCTCTCTCACACACACACACACACACACACTTGCATACTCAAACACACATTAAATAAATTGTCATGTTGAAGTGACAGAGATAAACCTCAGCACTCTGTCATTTGAAGTTGGTATGTTGAACTAATTTTTTTGAGTGGAGTGAAGGTGAAATGTTAGTCTCTCTTCAGTGGTTGCAGCTGATTACAGGGGAATATCTGCTACTAAAATATCAAAGCAAGCAAATTTTCAGCTTTTTTTTTTTTTTTTAACTATAGACAAAGTGAACTCTCTCCCAAACCACAGTGTTTGACCATTGCTCCAAATGAGCAGACAGTGATTCAAAGCATGACTCATTTTTTTTTTTTTTTTTTACTTTCCAGAACAAATTTGATAACCATATAGCTGTGGCTATGTCAGTCTGACTTGCAGAGCTATACTACATGGTGTTTTGCTTTGCAGTCAGGTAGTATCTGGTCAGCAAATTATCTGGGCTGTCCCAAACAGTGAGATTAAAAATACAGCCTGTGATATATGGAACATTGTAAAACTCATTCTTGTTTGCTCTGCTAAATTGTTTTTTTTCCCTCTGGCCCTTTGCTAGTTAAATATCCATGCCTGTAAAATACATCAACATGTTTAAAGACTGGTTATTTATGACCTCAGGTAGCAACACGTCCAGGTCTTTGTTCCCAATTAGTGCTTGTTTCAGTGGTAGATAAAATGTCCAGCAAATATCAGGTTTAAAGCCATCCATTGCATACCAGACGCTGCCTTGAATTGATAAGTCTCCAGGTAATTTCCTTAGTAAATAGATTGGTCCATTTGTTTGGAAGGGCCATCCGTCAGTTTCAAAGCGTCTTATTTGGACCAAACCAAATGGGTGTTTAAAAAAAAAAAAAAAAAAAATGTTAGATGGGCTTTGTTGAAAAGTATTGAACACTGTTATACTGATTAGGCTAGATGCCTAAAAGGTTGAGGTGAATGGAATAACATCACAGTTTGATTTATTTGAAATTAAACCAACAAAGTTTCCTTATTGATACCCAGCCAATGTTAACATGAATGGCTGTTTGCTGTCAGGTGTAGAGGGAGACTGAGAGTTTTTCAGGGCAGAGACTCAACACAACCTCCAATCTGCCTAGAAGACATAGTGCTGCTCAAAGGGCATGTTATAACCTATTGTCCCAGGAAGGAATCCCATTTGGCAGCAAAGCAAACTCACAAGCTTTTACCTTTTTAATAAATTGTAATTTTGGAGGAAAACTGGATCCAAATGTAGACACGATAAGACGGATAAAAACAGAAGCACAGGGACACAGTGGTTGAACTTAAGGGAAAAAGCAGAAGAACTGACAAAGACAACTAAGTTCACAAGGGAGGATGAGATAATAGAATACAGGTGAAACATATTAAGGTGGGAAAGACAATCACAATGGTGGAAAACTTAACAAAGATGGGAACTTAAATGAAAAATGGACACACAAGGTATGCATTTAAAAATAAAACAGGACATAAACAAAATTCCAAACATAGGTCTGTATGGAGAGTCCTTTTCAGGGTACATCATGACATATTTGTGTCACCACTGTATTGATGTTTGGGAAAAGAGTGATTTAGGATGATCTAAGAGTGTTATCTCTCCTTTCCTTTTGTTCAGCTGCTGTACATGTTTGCTTGCTGTGTGTTTTAACTGAAAGGCTCTCAGTCAGCCACTAACTGTGGGCACGTTATAATACATAAGGGAAAACAAGGAAAAAAGAAAACTGGTTTAGCATATCATTGCATTTTTTTTTTTTTTTCGAAAGAGCTGACATGCCAATCAACTGCAGGGTACCTGTTGGTGTTGTTTGGATACATAATCAGCAAGGCATGCAAATGAGCATAGCTAATTATTATTTGTAATCAATTAGACAACTTAAACTTGATTCATCGTAGCAGTACAGAATGTCCCAAAGCACATTTCAGATCTTAATTGCTAATAATGATGTTTCCTGGTTTTTTCGAGGGACTAGAGAGCACCTGGTGAATGTATCAAACACACTTCCAATCCAATCTGATGATTTTTAAAGAGGCCCCAGCTAGTCTGTACAGAGACCAACAATTACAAGTGAATGACAACGGGATGAGTTGGGGCTGGCAGGTATGATTATCTTCCAGTTTGTGTTGGCACAAGGGTGGAAGGTTAATAAAGCTGTAAGACAATGGGCTCCATCTGTGATTGTACCATAAGCTGGCAAAATGCCTGGCTCTAATAAACCTCCTATCATATGTTATCTGTCAGGGCTCTTAGTTTTTATGAGCAAATAGCAATATGTAAACAGCTTGTAAGTTAGTAAACGAGTATGAAACATAACACCTGACAGTTACGATTAACAAAAGGAGGCATGCGTTCATTGACAGGCACACATACATACACGCATACACACACGTGTCCTCAATGGATGTTAGACTCATTTAACCTTGTGTCTACCACTTATGTTGTCTCAGTGTGTGTTGGGCGATGACAAAGGAATGTGCGAAGCAGGCCACTTTCTCAGTCAGTTGGGTGGTGGGGCTTAGTGTGTGTGTATGTGTGAGTGTTAACACACTGGTTTAGTCAGATGTCTGCTAACCCAGAAAAAAGGGAGTGGAGCCTATTTCTAGCATGTTTTTTTGTGAAGGAGTGCTGTTCTTCAGAATGATAGTATCTTGACCATGTAAACTCTCGGCTCTTTAAACAGGACAAGACTCCATCCTCTGCTTCATTGCTGTCGATACGTTTGACCTAAATCTGCTGCGCAGGGACGCATGTGGCTGCCGCACTTGTTTTTGTTGTGAGACTTTCCGTTTGTTTGCCTTTGTGGGGTGACAGAAGGGTGTCAAAACTGCATGTGAGTGTGTTTTCGCTCTAGGCCTCTCACATCTCTGTGACACTGTGGGAAAACTGCACTGCTCCAGAAACTTGGAGAGCGATCCAGAGCTGAAGGCGGGTCAGGACCCGGAACACAAAACATAGACAGCACAGAATTGTGACCCCAAGAGGTTTATGCAATATGTCTAAATGTAACCTCAGACAGTAGCCTCACTGTTAGAACCACATATGCAGAAATGTAAAGAAGCACACACACTTGAACCTTCTGTCATTATGATTAAACTTTGTTCTTTTGACTTGTAGCAGTTTAATCTCTCTCATTGAGTATACATGCTGCTCACAGCAGCAACATGGCTGCTTTATGCGTCGTTGTGGTTTTTACTATCTTTCAGTGATGTAATAACATTTTTATATATCAAACAATCGCACTAAATACTTTCTGGTTTTATCTAGATGGTTTTATTTAGAGTATTGATGTGGAAATTGACCTTCAATATTCCACAAAAAACAGATTAAATGAGATTGAATGAGTCGTGAGCCGCTGCTATTATTGGGCACTGAAAGATTAACACAATTGACGTAAAAATAGCATGGCACCTTCCCTTCCTAATGCTTTGACTCATATTGAGAGAGGTCAGCCAGAGGTGATTTAGCCAAAAATAAACACTGAAGCTCACAGGATGTTAGTCACTAATAGTTGAAATTTCACATTTATCCCCTTTTTCAGTTTTTACATAGCTGCAATTAAAGGCAAGGTCACGGCAGTGTCTGAGAAACGCCAATGTAATCTCCAAAGCTGATAAGCATGAGCTTAAAAATACTGTCCACTCCTTTGATACATAAAATCCATTGACAGCAGTTAAAACAGAGAGACCTGATTTGAATTGGTATGAGCAGTGATGTGAAGTATCAGGCTTTGGTGCCATCTAGTGGAGAAGAAAACACTCTCTGCTGATGATGAAATTCGATTGCTGAATGTTCTTGGTATGTGGTTACCAATGACTGTTGAAGCTTGTGTCATAATTTATATTGAACAAGAGATGGTAAGATTTTGGTGTACATACTGTACTCCTTGTTCTGTGTGCTTGTGGTGTGTGTTTCATCATGACATTCCTGCCTGCTTTGTCTTATTGTCCTTGTGATTCCTGTGATATTGCTGCAAAGTGTTGGACTGGTTGCTCAACTAATCAGTGACGTGGCAAAAATGAATACATCCTATGTCTGATAATATAAATAATATTTCTATGTAGTTTTAAAATGGATATATTTGTGTCATTTTCAGGGTTTCTATATTGCTGTGGATTCTTACATAAATAAAATGATGGATATTATTCAGAATATAAGACATTCTGAATAAGAAGAATTTTTTTTTTTCTAATTGTTAAAATTGAATTAAACAAGGTGTTTTCAACAATTTAGGAGCTGGAACCAGACGATATTTGGCATTTTTGGTAAAAATTGACTGTAAAATACTTTATATCAATTTTGTGCTTTTCAACTGAACTACTAATTTGGTTATTAGCAGCCCAAATTATTGTCTTTGTCTTAAGCAGTTTATACTTGGGAAATAAATAATAATAAATAAATATTAAAAATGTATACACATCCACCAGAGGGCAGTATAGTTTTGCAATAAACAGGGCATATGAATTATACTTGCAAATATTGTGTAGTAGCGCCAGTGTCACCTTGTAATAAGCTGCTCCAGGGTGTTGTGAAAAATTACACTGGTGTTGGTGTTCAGTGTGCACAGTCACAGAGAGATACAGACCCAAATCACACTGTATCATTGTCTTTACCCACAATAATTGGGGGACTTTGTGCCTTCTGAAGTCAGTAAATGTAACAAATGAAATATAACAGATGAATCTTACCACTAATTAGCAGCCCAGGAGGCCAGTCTCATTAACTAAGTATGACCAAAGAAATGCAAAGAGGGCAGGACATCTGTTTGCTTTGTTCTGAAGATTGCTTTGATGTGAAGTGGGCCTGAAATGGATTCATTTTTGATTAGGTGGATTCAGCAGGACACAGTGTATTCACTGAGACCTGCAACTGTTGTGATTATTTGTTTCTGTGTGTAACATACTTGGAAATTATTGATTAGAGAAGAAGTTACCACAGTCTTCGGTAAAATGAATCAGCTAAATTAATTTTATTCCTATTTGTCTTTTCACTGGCTTCAGTCAATCATAAGTAAGAATTTGCTTCATTAAAATCTTAAATACATTAAATGAAAAAAAGATGCCGTAGAAGTAAAAATAGGGTTGTTCTAATAAGCTGTAAGCTGTTGGTTGGCATTAAATGATCTGGCTTAACAGAAAAGCTGCAACACTGGCCATTAATTGGAGGTTGGCATAGAAATGCTCACCAAAGCAGAGCAAATAACACGGATTAAGTGGCCGTATCTCAGTATCTAATATGGTTTAATGGTCCTACAGCATCACCTGTCCCCATGAAAAGCCAAGCTGGAATGTGGATGTTGTTTAGCAATTATGACACTTTAAAGGTGATTTGGGCTCAGTGAGACTAATTAGGTTTAATCCATTAGAGTGAATAGAACCAATTTTAGTATTTTACATAGTGGAAAAGGAAAGTTAAAATATAAAAAAAAAAAAGGATCCCAAAAGTACTGAACAGTCATTATTTTTTACGACTCATCTGTGGTGGCTAAAAAATGTGAAGCATGGATACATTTTCTAGCTCACAGTTCACCTACTAGCCAGTTCCAGAGCTCTCAACCGTTGTCTTCATCAATTTTCTGCCATTACCCATTAAAGTATGGGTGGAAGCTTCTTTTGGGACTGTCATTTGTGCTATTTGTCTTTGTTTGCATAGTTTGCCTTTTTATACTTATAGTCTCAAAATATTTTATAGCAGCAACCTTCCAGATTGATGAGGCAGGTTTTTCACTGTTTCCTGACTTCACCTAGGAAGCACAAGTTATCTATTTGTGTTTAGTAAAACAAACAGAGCACTATCTCTTTACATAAACATCACTTAGTCATCGAGCAAAAGTACCTTTCCTTAACTTTGATTGACTTAACACACTTGGAATAGCTTGTCTCCCGGAGAAATTAACATCACTGCTGGATGAGACGAATGTGATGTTGACTTTGAAAAAGGGGCTTCAGTGGTTGATTTTCAGGTTCTGATTATTAGCCCCCAACCAAAACACGGAGCAGTTATTTGAGTGCTGTTAGGCAGTGTTTACACATTCAACAGGCTCCCAGAAGAGGATCGATTGAAACCTTTTATACCAGTGCCTCTTTGGGCCTTGTATGTTTAAAGTGTGCTCTCTGATAAAATCTCCTGTCTTGCTGCTGGGTTGTGATGGGGCCATTTGCCTTATAACCTAATATGGGGGTACCCTCTGCATAAAGCAGACATCTCTGAACCCCCCCACCCCTCAAACTCTTCTCTGACTTCTTTATCTCTCCAATCCATCTCCTCTTTTTCTCTCCCTCCTCCCTTTTGCAAGCCTCACTAATGTAGCGAGTGAGCTCTCACCCCCCCCCCCACACACACACACACACACACTTTATATCGCAAGCTTCCTCTCTCACTTCTCTAAGTGTACAAAAGCTAAGAGGGATTAGAGCTTGGTGGTTTTCCTTCCATTTCTTCAATATACCAGTCTTTTCTATGCTACAGTAAGTATACTGTTTACTCTTGTTTACTACAGGATCTTCTTGCACTTTGAGAAAAACTTAAAATTTTTCATCGTTTCATTCACTGCTGTTTGTGGCTGTAATGAACTACACTTTGCTATTTATATTTCAGTGTCATTATTACTCCACTGGGGTTGGTTGGCTCTTGCTAATTAAGCTGAATGTTTTGTATTCAGTTGCACATGTTGAACAGTGTTTGACAGTTCAGCTCTGTCATAATATAGAGGCTGAAACCTATTTGCTCAACTCTTAAGTTTAGACAGTATGACAAGTGAGAGTGTGAAAAGTGAGAAAATATTTCTTATGGGGCAATTTATCGCAGTTCTTTTCTGTCATGATTAAACAGAGAGGAAGTAAAATTGGATATTCATAGTTTTACAAAATAAAACTTAGCTGGAAAATGCTGTTAGTTTGGTCTCCTGTGTGATAAACTGAACTTGTAATATCAGTAAAATGTACAATACAAGGTAGAACTACTTAAAAAAAATCCCTTGTGTTGTGAAACTTTACTATGCCACTTCTACATTTCTTTAGACTGTATGCATCTGCATGTTGCACCAGCATTGTTATTATTTTTTTTTGTCCAGGAATTTCTTAAGTGAAAAACATTCATCAGGCTTATCTTCTGGTGCCTTAGCAGGGCTGTTATGAGGAAGAACGTAGCGGCGTGCTGTTGTATGACATCATGAGAACTATAAGTGCGGGAGTGTGGTGGTGCGGAGGAGTCCCACTGGGGGCTCTGGTTAATGGGTTCCAGGTTGTTTTGGCCCATACAATGACCCTAATTTTTTTTTTTGCTCTCTCTGACTCACTCCAATTGCACTGTTATATTTCTTCTTCTGCTGTACTTTCCTTTTCTGTTCCATTCAATTTGAACATTTTTATGTCTTACTCTCATCTTCCTCCCCACGTTGCTTGCCTTTCTCTTCCTCTTTTCATTTACACTGCAGGGATTATGGAGAGGAGGATTGTAAGAAAGAATACAAATTCATAGCCTCCTTTCCAATTCTGTCGCTCTGTTGGCATACAAACTATAGAAAATCAAACCTTCCTGAATAGCTGCTCAATGTGTTACTTCTCCGGTTTTGGCATTTGTTGTTTTGTTATGGTTTATTGTTGGATAATTACAACGGAGATCCTGCATGATGTATATGAAAAGTCTTGATAAGGCTCGAGTTGCTTTACCTAATCAAGCTTAGTTTGTTGCTCTCATCTCCTAAATTGCTGCGGTGCTGCTGGTGTACCACATAAGTGATTAGCATGAAAATGATGCTCAATAAAGAGAGAAGTTTCCCTTTTCTTCTCTCTATTTAGAATGATATCATTAGGAAATACTGAGATTCATTTTGCTGTAATAATATGACAGTAATAGTAATAATGAGATTAATGTATTACTATCTAACTTCCAGAAATTATTGCACAACATTATCTGCTAACAAGATGACTTGTGTGATCAAACACAGTTTATCATCGTCTTTCTACTCTATTTACTCTCTAGAAATTCAGTTATTCGGTTCCTTCCTGTTTTTTTTCTGTAGTACTTACTCATTATTTTTGCTTTTGCTACGAGCAAATAGCTTGTTGTTTTGTTTTGTTTTTTCTTAAATCAAATGCTTCTTATTGCATCTGCAATGTATGTCGTGTATTGTAGTGTATGCCATGTAGTGTACTGCAGTGTTGTGTATTTCAGTTCATGGTGAACTTCTGTATTTGAGTTAATCATAAATGTATATTTTTTTTCTTTCTTCCCTATTGCTCTCAAATGTTCTGTGTAATTCTGTGTGACACATACACACGACATGCATACACAGGGGGTGCATAAGATACACACAATAATACCCTAAGCTTGTTAAAGGTGTGAGGCAGTGCTTGGGAGGTGGGCCCAGCTCTTGGATCTTTGGTGAAACAGCTCCTTGTGAAATTCAACAGGGAATTATGATTCTAGTCACCCTTGGCCTCCCGCTCCATTTCCCCTGTTGTGCACCCTTGTGTTTTTCTCTCCTCACCTCCTTGTTTGTCTCTGTTCCTGCACTGTCCATTTTCATGCCCATTCTCCTCCTCTCTCTCATCTGTCATGTTCATCTCTTTTTCCACTCCTTCTTTCTCCTCCTGCTTTCTTTTGAACCTCTCTTCCTGTTATGACAGACCTTGTTGGTCCCTCATAATTTTTTTTTCCTTCTCTCATTCCAACTTTTTCTACATCTGTTGTTCAGTCACGACTTGTGTTCTTCCTCCCCCTCATGCCCTCTGGTTCCCATCATTATCCGTTTTATTTCCAACCCATTTCAGCTGAGTAATTTGTTTTTATTTTACAGAATGATTGGTGTAAATGTACGGTATTGCATGGCCAGCCATGTTATTGATACAACTGTGCAACCAGATATTCAGATGTTGCATGGACGTCTTAAACCTAATTACATAACTTGTGTCCAGAGCCATCAGGTTGTAAGTAGTCATATGAGCTAAATTGAATATAACACTTTTATCAAATTAAAGCCTTCAAATAAAGATTTAAATGTTTTCCAATTAGTATTTTTCACAATTTTTCATCTAATGGCCAAGGAAAATAGCATTGGTCCAGTAATTGTGAATCTCAGAGAAAAAACCCAAATGGCCAAATGCTTGCAAAGCCCACATTGTATTTACAATTCAAAATTGCATGATTCTAACCCCCAGAAATCTGAGCATCATATTCTACCCACTGAGTCTCAGAGTGCGTGACCTAAGATGTGAGTCACTCAAGACGGGTTTCAAACCTCTGTAAAAACAAATAATGGTTTATTTTTCAGTATTCATGTGTGCATTTTGCCTCAGTTTAAGTCTTTATTTTGTGTTATCTCTTTTTTTTTGTCTTCTTTGAGTCTGTCAGTCATTTCCTCTGTGCCCAGTAAAACGGATGTTGCTGTCAGTGCGCTGTAGTCACCTCTTGTCTTCAGCTCCATCTTTTTAATGTGGTTGTCAATGCTGGCTCTCAGAGATGCAACATCTTACTACCAGGCTTAGACAGTGCATTGAAAACCAGCTATGAAATATCAGCGGAGGACCAGGATTGCTTGTCAGTAGTTTCGTTAGGGGATTTTTTTTTTTTTTTAAATGAAAATGACCTCAAATGCGGGCACAAGATTTCATCAGAAATGTGTGTTTATGTGTGAGGAGCTCTGACGTTATAAGGTTTATGTCCGGTGTCTACGCGTACTGTAGATGCTTGATTGTTTGTGTGAACGCAGTGCTCTGCATTGTAAATACTCAGACATCAGGCTCCTCTAGTCTAAGCAACTATTACTCCTCAAAAGGGGGACTAGGGGGCTATTGGTATGTGGACCACCTACACACACATAGAGTGTATTCACATATAGTCAGATAAAATTTACTATCTTCAAATGTATGAAATACACATAGTCACGGTGAATACACAACCCTTATGAATATACATTAAAAAACTGTATACCCGTGCAATCTGTGTACAAATAATTTCACACAACTTTTTTTTTTTTTTTTTTTGCGCCTGTGAGCTCATACACACAACTGAGCACAGCACTCACTCATCCAGCAGTGAGACAGTCCAGGCTCGGGCTGCAGGAAGGCAAACATTACCTTGTGGAGACAGAAACAGTAGAACAGGATGGCGTAGATAGGTTGTCTCGTTCTCAGTGATGCAAACCAGGATTTAGAGTGGCTTGGATAAGATGAGCAGTGTCCTGCGTGTGTGTAGTAAAGCAAAATACACACTCACACATACACGCAGCAAATGGAAGCAGAGGATTGAGCAAATTTGAAGCACCTTTTTACATGTTTTTCTCCAGAGGTGGGATGTCTGCGTGGCATATTCAGGTGTGCTTGGTTTATGTCTTTTGAATTGGCTTGCGCTGTCAAGGTTTGGCTGACGTGCCTACAGTAGATACCAGAGCTGCTGAATATGCCTGGCTTCTCATCGAATTTTCAAATACACTAGGTGTTGTTGATTTAAATGTGCTTGTCTCATTGGGTGGGCAGGGTGCACGTTTTCCTCATTTCCCATCATGCAGCTTTGTCGGGAATGTCCAAGAGGTATGAAGGATTTCAGGAATAGCTTTTAGGGCCCTAAATCTTCCAGTTATTTACAGGACTGAGAGAATAAAGCATGAGTACAAGACTGATTCATCTGATTTCTTATTGCTCTGCAAAATAATTTCAGTTAGTGAGAAATATTGAAAGTAATGTGCAAGAGAAAAGATTATATGATCAGTGATGTGGTGAATGGTCACCTCACTTTCATGATTATGCTGCTGGATATTATTTCTAAAGGTGATAATGAAATTGCTTGCCAAATGGTCTGTAATGCTATGCCTGATAATCTTTGCTGTTAAAGAGATGCAACATTTCATTGGATGTAAAAATAAGTAGGGGATTGTGCTATATCCTGCAGTTTATTAATTTTTTATATTTTTTATATACTCTTGTGACAGGATTTTAGTTTTATGTATTATACTTGCTGCAGTTTTGTTTTTAAGCAGTAACACACAAATCCTCTGTTTAAATAAATACTACTAATAGTAAATTAGAGAATCCCCCTATGCCTTAAAAAAAAAAAGAAGAAAGAAATTCAAAGATAAAAGCACTCAATGCACTGACTATTGATGAATGTCTTGAGGCTGTTTGTTCTCTGAGGATAGAGTTAGGACTGATGTCTCTCATGTTGACCTCAGCTAAATCCAGACCAGAATAACTGTTCTTTTAACATTAACCCCTCCTCCCTCCCCATGTTTAACCTCAGCTAACCTTGACCCTCCATGATGCCTCTAAAAGTAGATCTGAGCTGAAATGATGTATTTCTTTTCCTTGAATGTTAGCTTCTTTGGAGAGCATGTGGGGGGTGGCAGCCTAGCAGGGTACAATAGCATTGATTAGTATAATCCCATGTGAGCACTTGTGTGCATTTAATTCATGATACAAATACCAGATTAAAGTGTGAAGTCTTTGTATGTGTGTGTGCATTGTATAGACGCACACTCCATTGCAGCATTTCAGACAGCTGACCTGTATTGCATTGCCGGACCTTTGCCTTGGAATACAAGAGAATATTGAAGAGTAATTGAAGAGGGGTGTGTTTCAAGTATTGGGGTTGGGAAAAGAGTGTCAGTGTGTGAAGACAGTGTCAGTGTAGGAATATGTGAGGGGGGGTCAGAGGCATCAAACTATAGAGGTCGAGATCTGGGTGGTTGGATTTCAGGGAGACAGCTTCAGCCCATGCTGTATATGTCTGGTATGATATACATAATGGCACGGGCATGAGTCAAAGAGTGTTAGCATGACTGCATTTTGGTGTGTGTATGCATATATCTTTGTGTGTGTGCATTCCAGCTCAAAGTTCAGCAGATCTATGTGGTGCCCACAGTGCCCCTTGCTAATCCTTTCCCAGAATGGCTGTTGCCAGGCAGAGAAATTACCCAATGAGCCTTGGTGGGAAGCCCATTCATAACTGTAGGCTACGTGGGCTGATTGTCAAAAACACAAAAGTCATAGCTTGAATATACTTTTTATTGGTGTTGGGGGACTTTATAATTATTTTATTCTCTCTAAACTCAAGAATGTATGAAGTCAAACATACACGTGAGATACGTCATTCAACCACATTGGGCAGAGTGGTTGAGACAGAAAGATGTATGTATCTGTGCCAAAGATAAAAGGTAGAGTTGTAATTGGGAAGACAGATGTCTTTTCTACAGGTTTCAAAAGTTCAGAATAACTATCCATTTTAGACTAACAGTAGAAGAACATGAGCTGGCAAAATTTGGAGGCAACTGCTGTCCCCACCATGGATTTGGGAGATATGAGGAATATCTCTCTCTCTGTCTGTGAGATTTTTAGTAAGAAAGACCTTGCACACTCTGTTGCTGCACAGTTTTGTAAGTCTTCAGCAGTGGGGAAATAGTAACCGTTTGTGTGGGTTATTAAAACCACTTTTTAATGTGTATGCAGTTGTTGTAAAGAGAGAACAACAGGAGGTCAGATTTGAGTATCCAAAAACGCAAGTCTAATTTTATGTGTACAGTTATCATAGTTACACTGATTAGCAAAAGAGACTCTCTATGACACAATATACTACTTAAAATATTTTTAAAATACCAGTAAGTGGAGCTCAATCAGTGCTGCTGCCTCTAGCAGTTCTAATTTACCTTGATGATGTTATGATGTTAAGCCATTTGCATTTCTTGTACACACAGTGTAACGTGAGATACCAGGCTGCATTATTGACAGTTGACTCATGCAGCTACAACTCTGCTAACTGGCTGAATGGGAAGATCAGTTGTATGGTAACATATTAGGGAAAAGAGCATTTATTAATTTATTAATTACTTATGTAATTGAGCTGAAATGCAGTTATCACACCCATGCCTGATGCGACTGTGGCTACAAACCAGTCCTCGCTGTCCTTCCTTCATTGCCAGCCTTCATAATAATGGTTGTTTTTAATGGATGTTAAAGCCAGATAATAACTCACTCTCCCACTCATCACTCGCTCTCTCATTCTCTTCTGCCTTTAAGAGTAAATTTCCATTCTGTCATTGTTTTTTATGGTTTTTCTCGTTTTTTGGGGCATCTATGAAAGCTGAGAATCCGATCATAGACAAACTTGTGAAACATATTCCACAATGGATTGTTTTCTGCGTTTTTGCTTATATATGCACATAGAGTACTATATATACTCTACACATAGTACTAGTGTACAGTACTACAGTATATGTACTGTATGATCTACATGTGTGTTTTTGTCATTTTTAATGAAAGTCAACCTGTGTGTTCATGTGTTTGCCCTGGGTTTGAAGATTTTGTTTGGTTGCTGTTTCTGTGTCCATGTGTAGAGAGACAGCTGTTCTTTGTCCATCAAAAGTAGTACCAAATACCCTGCAGTGTCCTTTGTGTCGTCAGGATTTGTGTTACACACAGAGTCACACAGTTTTTCCTGCTTCACCAGTCAGCTCTTTCAAACTGCAGGTCTGTGTGTAAGTTTTAACCTTTACAGCCAGAGGATGGGAGTATCTTTCTCAAAACGTCATCATACTGAGAAAGAAATTATTGGAAAATAAATAATTTTAAAGGTGCTACTTGTAAGGTTTTGTTTTTGTAGCAAAGCCAGTGTCAGCATTAACAGCTATTGACCAGTCCAGAAGAAGGAAAGTAAGCTTAATTACTTTACTTACCAAGATTTTGCTCCAACAGCTGAAAGCAGAACCATTGTTAACTTACTCGTGTCTTTTCTTCTCCTGAAGTTAGTGTGCAAACCAGCTAGCCCGGGCCAATGTCATCACTTCTTGACAGTGGCTCATAGTAGCCTTCTCTCTGCTCCAATCTAAATTATTACCCCTTTGACGAGCTTCTTGACCAACTCCTCCTCAAGAAACTAGGTTAACAGAAAAACATTTAAAAATAACCCCTCTAAGGCTGTATGGTAAACACCGGAATTGGATTTAACCTTCTTTGATCCTTTTTGATAAATTGGTAATAGTTTGTAAATCCACAAACATACCCCACAGGTTTCCACCAGATGGACTCAATGGGCTCTCTTCCTATACAGCTCATTTTGGATTAATTATTTCATTCTTTCTTTAATTTTGTTGAAGACAATAGCAATAAAAATCATGGGGTAAATATTCAGCACAAGTCATTCATTGCCAATTTAAGCCATACTTAGAAATGTTTCAAATAGCGCAAACATTTCATCCATCAAAGATTTCAGTTGAAACTGTATTATCAGTGTTCTATCAGTGTTATCAAGTGTTCTTTAACTTTAACTGCATAGGAACCATATAAGGCAAAAACATCATCACCCATCAATCCAGTAATAGTTTGATAATGGTTCTTTTATTTATTTTTCTTCAGTACTACAGAAAACTGCAATCATTACTGAGATGTCTTGTAGAAAGAGAGAGAGACTCTATGTACTGAAACATTGGTTGGCACAGCCGTTGTGGAATTATGATTAATTAAAACAAATACAAACTCAATTTTAGCTGGGGTTCAGGGATGTTATAGCAATTTGTTCTAATAGTATTTCTAAAGTTTTGGTGCACACTAAATACAAAAGTATCCAAGCAATGTAAAATAACATTAAAAGCAATTCAGTTATAATTAGCTAAATGTAGGGGAAGGAGTAAAAGGAGGGTGCAATGTGTAAATGAGACCAGGTTTTTGCTTTTAGCTGAAGGTGGAATAATATAGTGTTAATATAGGAGCCCTCATGTCTGTACTGTGCTGTTTCTGGAAGCTGATAGAGAAAGTGAGGTCCAAAAATGTGAGTCAGTGGAGGTTCTGGATAAGGAAAGAAACTAAAAATCAGAGACGCTATTAGGCTAAATGGGTTTGATAACAATGTCTGATTTCCTAATGTCGTTGAAAGTTTGAGCTTTTATGAATAAGCTTGTTGCTGGAATTGGCTTGTTACCGAGAAAGGAGTGTGTGCTTGTTTGTGAGTGTTTGTGTTTTGCGTCTCACCCCCTCTCTCACTCGGGCTCCCTCACTCTATAAACGTGCAGGCTGGTATGTCTCCTTTCCCTTGAGATGGCTCAAATCTGACAACAGCAAGGCCTACACCCCATGCAGGAAACCCATCCCATTAAGAGAACGACTTGGTTGTACACTTTGTATGTTTGTGGGTGTGTATGTGTATCTTAAGCCACTGAAATGTGGGACTGTGCTCAATGCAAATTGGACATATTAAAATGTGATCACAGATTAACATTTTCTTTAAATGAGGTTTTACAGTTTAAGCCTGCAGGTGTTCGTCTTTACCTACCTCCTCCTTGTGCGGTATTGTTGGAAGTTCTCATCAACACTGTCAATGATGGTTGCACTTTGTATTGTATTCATCCCCCGCTCTGTCACCAGTATTGATTTTGTCCATGTCTAATATTGGCGTCCGCTGAAGGTATTACAGCCCACTTACGTTGCCACAGGATGTTGCTTTTATGGCTTTTCTGTAAAATTCGAAGTACTCATCTGCAGGTTCACTCAAGGACAGAGAACAAACCAATCACTCTAGATAAGTGTTTCCTTTTATGTCAAATTAATTTTGTTCCAAGAAGAGTGTGAACAGTAGGAAGAGAAGGTTTGAGGGTCAAAATGTTGAATCTGTTAAAACGCCTTGGTGACGTCTTTGCATTCTGTCTTAACTTTTGTGTGCTTATTTCCCCCCTGTGTATACCTACATTATCTTTGTGTATCGCTCTGATGGTTTCTGTCTGAATCTCTTTTCATGCCTTTCTGCCTATCTGTTATGTGCCACAGTGGTGCTCATTCTTTCATCCATTCATTGTCTACCGCTTATCCGTTTCTAGGTCATGGGGGGTACTCAAGACAATCCCAGCTCACATTGGGCGAGGGCGGGGTGCACCCTGGACAGGTTGCCAGTCCATCACAGGGCCAACACACAGAGACAGACGGAGACAAACAACCACTCACACTCACACTCAGACCTACAGACAATTAAGAGTCACCAGTTAACCCAAACATGATGTCTTTGGATGGTGGGAGGAAACTGGAGTACCCGGAGGAAACCCACGCAAGCACGGGAAAACATGCAAACTCCGCACATTAAGACCCCAGGCCGGGAACTGAACCCGCAACC
The DNA here is from genome assembly GCA_034769265.1 of Remorina albescens. Classification (NCBI taxonomy): domain Eukaryota; kingdom Metazoa; phylum Chordata; class Actinopteri; order Carangiformes; family Echeneidae; genus Remorina; species Remorina albescens. The sequence continues at coordinate 8,408,806 of CM068480.1, forward strand.
TTCTTATTGTGGGACAACAGTGTTTACCACTATGCCTCTGTGCTGCCTAACATTGTGCCACACATGTGCTTCACACTTTGATTTCTGCTCTGTCAAGAGGAAATTGCTCCTGAGAATGCAATAGCATAGCAGATGATGACCCCTGATGTGAATGTTATATAACAATCCTGAAGCTGAAATACAGCAGCGGAGAATAGATTTCATCATGAAAGCTTTTATTATCACTCTTTTTTCTCTGTTTTCTCAGTTTATTTATCTATTAATGCAAACCTGAAGGTTGATAAAGTTTGAGCATTCCCGCTTGTTTCTATCAATGTATTGGTTGAGAGCAGAGTATGAAAACACTGAAGCCTTTTTTGCCGCAGGCTATTTAGCGGAATTAAATACTTTTCAACAACTGACGGTTGCAGGATTACTAGCACAGCTCTGATAATTTATCACACTCATGCTCAACAGGTTACCAGCTGTGTGCAGGACAGAGAGGAACTCAGCCTGATTCATACCGCCAAAAAGATCCTGCTGTCTTTCCCTGGATGTGTCTGTCTAAGGAAGTCTCATTTTGCCAGCCCATCGAGACCTGATCAGAACTCCTTCCCTAATCCCTGGTGTTGTGAACCTTCTGAGCCACCTAGGTTTGTAAGCTTCTTTTTTTTTTTCCTTTGCTTTTCCAGTCTTGACAAAACATCATCACCCTTAAGGAAGTTCGTCAATTGGCACTTGTGCATATCGGGATGCTGTGAACTTAGTTAATAGTTCAAGAAAATTAAGTGAAGATATTAATTAAAAATGATAATCTGTTATTTGTAATAACCCTAACACTTCAAATTGGAAAAAAGTTATGCTGTAATGTATGTGTTAAACTTGCCATCTATAATTATCTACAATTATATATCGTAAGTATGATTAAAATGTGAGCATGTGCACCTGACAGCACAACAAAATGCAGACATCTTCTGAATACATTCCAAAGGCAGCTACTGGCTGTTTCTGCCTGTAAAGAAAAGCAAAGGCAGGAAAAATATTTTAGAGAATGTGACCACTGTTGAAACAGTTTTTAACCTCAGTTACACTTTTTCCATATATTTGTAGGTCTTATCGCTCTTGTGGGCAGCGGACATCGGTGTGTTCCCTCCTGAGTGGAGCCCTGCTAGAGGCCACAGCTGCTCTTGGTGCCCGCTCTGTCCTGCCGTACCCTTTGCCCCAGGGTCCCAATAGCCACGCCGTGCTAAAAGGTGGGTGTGCACGGAAAAGCTTGTTTATTTGAATGTTTGAGTGCACACAATCTCTGTGAATTAACACTAAATTGGACTGAAGACTGTTGAGTCAAAGTCACTGGACTTGAAATGGAAGCAAGAGTTGCTCTGCTGTGTTTTATACAACTTTTATGCCCATAATGTAAAGTTGTGTTGTTGTTATTTGTTTGATTTGTTTGATTCGGAGAAGAAAGGTTCTCACTATTCCCCTGTGATCCACTGTTGCACTCTTTTCTCTTCCTCTGCTCTTTTCCCACATGGTTCCTCATCCACAGCGGGTTTTGGGTCGGCAGGAGCATGTCTGTTGTTGATCCCAATGGTTGCCCTTTCTCTTTTTTCCCTTCTGTTGTCATCTCTTCCTCATCGTACAATCCTCTTCTCTGCGCTCTCACTCTCCATTTCAGACACACATGCACATACACAAAGCTTAACTGCAGCGCAAAAGAAAAAAAAGCCCCCTGACATCACAGCATCCGCTCAACACTTGTGCAGACTCATTTAATTATTTCTTAACATCTGAAAAGACGTTATATACACATCAAACGAACACATAAAAACAAACACATGCGCACACACACACACTCACACCTGCTTTTCATTTTATGTAATATAGCACAGGGCAGCAGCTAGATCTGCTTCTGAAACACCCTTAGAGAGACAAAGGTCAACTGTAAAACATTTTTCCCAAATGGGATAAGATAATAAATACATTCTGCTAATTCTTATCATGCATATATAATATTTAGTACGTCACCCCTCTCAGTCACTTATACTGTCCCTCATGACTTCATTGTCCAACCAGTCGGGTTGCCGGTCAGTTGCTCAGCTGGTAACTCTGTCCACTTTCTCTACAATGACGTTACATATGACTTCAATGTAAGCTGATCCTGTCATTAATTTCCACTGGCAGTGGGCCAGAGGACACGCTGTCTCTGGCAAAATCACATCACACACATACACTCACACACACCAACATGAACTCACTTAAACACGCAGAAACGTTAATTTCTTTACTTGTTTCTCTGTAACTTGCTTTATCATTAATTCTAGTAATAGCATCAATAAAACTTTTTGACAAAAGTTTTTAGAGGCATAACCATTTGCGCACACAAGCACGCACGCGCGCACACACACACACACAGTGCATATCTTCAACATGACACTCTGTTCTGTTCTAATGGGTGTTACAGGAAGCGAAATAGAGCCAGACACACGCGCACATAGCAGCTTACAAGACTTGGCAGAACTAGCATTTTAGAGACACATGCACACACATAAACAGTGTCAGAGAGGCTCCCAGTCGAACTTTCTGATCATTGCTGTTATATTAACCCGTCACAAAAAAACCCCAAAAAACTAACAAACTACAAAACAACAACCACAAAAAATAGCTTAATTTCCAATCTCTGCCATAGGCATGTGGTACTTGCTGACATGAGCGGAGAAGATGCTGCTCCTGTAACAGACAAAATTTGTAACTTTGCCGTTTTAAACATTTGGATTCACTTCCTAAACTAAAAGGAAGGAGTGCAGTGATGAGATGAAAAGAGAATACTGACTACTCACTACTTACTTCACTGTCACTTACTTAATCTGACACTTAAAGTAATCAGATGTCATGAAAGGCATTTAATTGTGTTAAGTTTAAAAAGTGGGGGGTGGTTAGTGCAGTTATTGCCCACTTACCATTTACGGTATCATTCCTCTAGTCAGTGTTTTAAATGTAAAAAAACTGCTCTTAATCGTACAAGATTCATCAAAAAGGGCTCATTCTCAGTTAAACTTATGCTAATAATTTTCAAATCGCGAGGGTTTTAATGTAGCAGGGTGCTAACCTGCCCCGAGCCAGACACACTCACTCACTCATTCACACACTCAGACACACTTTCACGTTTGTGAGTTGCGTGCCTGCCATCACAGTATCCTGATGTAATTCTCACTCGAACTTCAGACATCATCAAATGTAACACAACTCACACATTTTTGATAAAGGAGCTACTGCAGGTTTGAGTTTGTCACAGAGACTTAATATAGAAGAGGCTTTTCTGCTCTCCCTCTATCTATATGTTTCCTCTATATGCTCCCATCTTTTTGCCTTCATCCTCCCCTGTGATGATAACGCAGCTCTATTTCAAAATAAACCTAGATTTTTGTTTCTTGCTCCTGTTACTTTATTCAAGTCTGAGTTTTAGCAAGCATTTTTAGAGCAGGTGTTACATTTAAAAATGCTTGATATAACTAATAGATTCATTCACTCTTGATGTATTTGCAGTGCATATTTTCATTGAGATGAATCAAAATTTGTATGAAACTATGGGTTCCTATGGTTATGAATGTCTTCCCAAAATGATGACTTATTATGTGCCGCGTTTCTGTGCATAATTTTTATTACTACCTTGAATTTATACGTAATATAGTGGCAGCAAACTAACTGTAGTGAAGGCCACCTTTAACAAACCTGATGAAGGACTCTGCTCCAGATGCTTTCAAGGATTAACAGGATAATCGCCTGGCCAGCCTTGGTGTATTCTTAGAGTTTTACTGTAAGAGGTGGAATGTTTTTCTAAACCTTCTCACACGTTCCACATGCACTGTCACAATCCAAAAGCATTTTGCTTGTTCCTCTGATGTAAGCGAATGACAGATGTCTTACTGTAACATAGCAATGATTTGGTTATGGTGGTGGGTCAGGAGGAAAGTTTTGATTAATAATATCTCGCAGGTTGAGCTGGAATATGTCTGGATCTGTGTGACACACCTTTGTTGTGAGAGTACACTCAGACAACTACTAATGCAAATACAGGTACTGGAAAAAATGCCTGGTTAAGACAAGGTTAAGGTCAAGGTGATGTGTTTGTTTGTGCATGTGTCTGTGTACTGCTGTAACACATGGTACAGAGAGACCATAAATCATTACTGAATATTGTGGTGATTAGTGACTAGTTGTTTTGGTTTGAGGTTTATGGAGAAGGTGTTGCTCCTCAAATAATGGATGTTTAATTCTGGCATAAATGCTTTTGCCTCCTTCACTTTCAAACTGTAGTTATTTGAGTACAATGAAAAACGCCACAGGGATTTAACCATACTCGCAAACTATAAATGTTTAAGTGCTTTTCTTGAGCTCATTTCCTTTTTGCACAATTTACAGTACAGCTGAAAAGGAAGCAGGCAGCTCAGTCATAGGCTGCAATCCTCCCAGCTTGGTATTGATTTTTCTTCTGTTTTGTTTTCTCTTCTCTTTTTCTTTTTCACTCTTCCTCCCAGTTATTGTACATTGTGTTGCCTGGCAGTGTTTAGGACCCACTGACAGAAGATATGGTGGGGAATCATAGTGAAAGGAAGTCACAGGGATTTCAAGAAAACACACTGTTTACATGGAAACTAACTGCTTAAAATACCCACCTGAATGCTTTTATACTGAAAGTCTTTTGTAAATTATCAAAACTTTTTAATATAGATTGCAAAGATATTAAGTAATATAGTTAAGTTAAGTAATATAGAAAAGAATAATGTACTACTGGAGACTGGCCTTGGTTTGTTACACCCAAAGACAAGATGGTACATTTCAGAAAATGTAAATCTAAATAACACACCATAACACACATTTATGAGGCTGATTTTCATTATTCCTCTACTGATCTGTTGGTCAGTAGAGGAATAATCACAAACTGATTTGTTGTGCCTGTCATAGTTGTTCAGGGCCCAGAATGACAGTTTCAATCAATATGCTTTTTTTGTTTAGTTAAGAATGAAAGAGGCAATGGCAACCAAACCAAAACCAACATTTTCATAAAAGTGTATACATTTTGGCAGTGTGTGTCTGTGTGGTGAGTTGACTGCTCCAACTGTAGTGCACGGCTGTGAACTGTGTATGGTGTCAGTGGGTGGGAGGGAGACACTGTTATAGAGCAAGAGAGAGACAGAGAGAGAGAGCAGGGGTGAGAGAGAACTAGTGAATGCTGTCAAGAAGGAAAGCTTGGAAAGCCTGTTTGCTGGAAAGGGAAGGGAGAGTAGCCAGGTGAGTCAACGAGAGCCAAAGACAAAGTGCGAGCTGGAGACCGTTCAAGCTAGAAATGGAGTAAGAAAGACGGAGAAACAGAACAAGTGAGAGTGACAATCACAGAAAGAGAGAGAGAGAGAGAGAGCAGCTGCGAGAGAGAGGAGACTGGCAACTCAAATGTGGACAAGTGTACCTCGGTCACCCCGGCACTGAGCTGTCAGTGTGGGAGGCAGAGTGGCCAGCTGTATCTAGCAACCATGAAGCACGCTCAGAGAATGGACTTAAAGCTGATCAGTGAGTAGAGGCAATGTTGAAGAACAGTAAACTGGTTCAGTGGCTGGGGGAGTACACATATGAAATATGTGTGTGCACATGTGTTTGTTTTCATCTAGTGTCTCTATTTATATGTTAATAGGAAATGCTGTATGTTGTCAAGTGTGGCCAGCACTTCATTTTTATGTTTATCAGAAATCAAGGGGACTTGACTAAGTAGAGAGAAACACTGTAACAAGATTTGGTTTTCTAAGAAAAAGACCTTTTTAAATCACCTGTGTAGTCATTTTCTGTGCACATTACTGTCCCTGTTTTTTCTGCCTTAATTGTTGCCAAATGCGGACTCACAGATTTGGTTATGTGCTTTGTAACTTTGGCAGGTCTTTTATGTTTGACTTATGCCTTGATTTTACTTAATCCAGCTGCTACCTCTAATCAATATATATATATATATATATATATTTTTTTTTTATTTGTGGAAGCTACTGGCTAATAAGCACCCACCTTTTTTTACTATCAGCATAATCATCTGTGCCTTGTGCTCTGCTTTTTGTCACCTTATATTTTGCTGCTGTTATATATTGCGTGCAAATATTGTAATTTTGTTTAACTCGTTAATTCAAAACACAAACCCCGCCAACTCACTGTGACTCTCTACCCGCTTTAACACCAGAAACATCATGACAGTGACAAATCTCAGTATCTCTGTGTATCTTCACTTTGAGCTGACCGTGAATGAATATCACACATGGCTATGAATATGTTTGGAGTCTTAGAGTTGTTAGACAATAAAGTGACTGGCCTGTAATAGTTTTTTGTTTTTGTTTTTTTTTTTTTGGCTGTAAGTACGTTTGCAGGTAGAAAGTCAGTAAGCCTCATTTATTTAAGAAGTTCATATTTAAAGCTCCAATTGGATCAAAAGTTTCCAGTCACGGAAATATTTGCTTCATTATTTCAAACTTCTTTTCACCTAAAATTTGTTATAGTCCTCCCTGCTACCAGCAAAAGTTCAGTTGACTCTTAATGTTATAGTTATATCTGCATGTGGGACTGTGTGCAATAGAGGGAAAACTCCCTGTGATAAGTCAGTGTTGTCAGCAGCCAGACAGAGCAATGTCTGCTGCTGTGTGTCTGTGTTCTTAGCTGCGTCTATGCACCCCGAATCCTTAAACTATTTATTCTTGCCTGTCAGGGCTTGTTACTGTTTGTTTGCTACTACTTGTTGATTTTTTTTATTTGCGCAACGGTTTAAATGACTATTCTGTGTATTTACTTTCATCTGCGTGTGTGCGCCAGTAAGGACTAGGCAGTATCAGATGTTATTCTGCTATTTTTGCCATGAAATAAAACCAACCAACTGTTGTTTAGCTGCTGTGTAAAGGGAAACCGCCTGATGCTGCAGAGCGGCTTTAGATTATATTGTTTAGACTATGACAGATTTCAATGTACATATTTTCACACATGCAAAACTCCATCAATTTAGATGGCTGAGGTGTTGTGTAGTTTACTAAACGTTTAAGGACATGGGTGAGTTGTCCACCCAGAGAAAGCAAAGAAAAAAGATTTTTGCTGATTTAAATAAAATGTGTAACAGTCCCACAACTTAAACTGTTTGGTCTACCCGTTTGAGTGCCCTACATACCCCCTGTGGGGAAGTTGTCATCAGCTCTAAACGTGTGTATGAGAACAGTGAATGCATGTGTGGACTTGTGGAAAGAAAGACAGTAGGGTCTATGTTCAAGGCTCTCCTGCCTTTAGCTGGTATTAATAACTTGATAAACAGAACAAACCCCAATGCAGTGATTAAACCTTTCAACCATTTCAAAAGCAGATCTAGGCAATAAGTGAGTTGTCAGTTGACTTGAAATCAAACTGATACACTGACATGCAGGTACATTGCTGGGATTAACTTTCCAGAACTTGCTGTGTTTTGTCATATAGTGAACACAATTTCTTCTATATACTGTATAAATTGTCCAGATTTATTGTCCTATGTAAACTTTAAATCTCTGTGCGCATAAAGTGTGAAATTGCAGACTTGTTTTTCATATTCAACAGTCAACATGCAACAGTCTGAACCTTTTCACCTCATTAAATCAGACATGATGCTTTCACACACACACACACACACACACACACACACACACACACACACACTGATGTTTTAATGTCATGCTGTTTATTACAACAGAAATATCATGAAAATATCCAAAAAGGATGTTCAGCCAATGTACTCTATCCGTACACTCCACAGACACACGCGCGCACACACACACACACACACACACACACACACACACACACACGGGGTAATTGTATTCAGCAGCATGCATTACACATGACTAATCCCATGCATTAAAATCACAGGGATATCATGGTGGATTAGTCCAGGTTCATGTTCTCTCAGCCTCACAGCGGGAGTGCTGCATGTTCACTGTGGCTCATCTGTGTCTCTCAAACAGTGTTTATGATCCATAAAAGGTCAGGGGCCTTTTCTCGTGGGTCTACAGCAGAATATATTAGATACACTCATCACTATCCCGGGAACCCACGATCTCATTCCATCCAGTAATGAGAGCCAGCGTTTATTTATCAGAGATTTTTCTTATCACTACTGATAATGTATAGTGTGTGTAAATCTCTGCAGGCAGAGGTTGAGGATATCATGAATAACACATTCATGACATCGGTTATTGAACTGGTGATAGTGTTATTTTCCTAACCTTAACACATCCATTCCAATTTTAACCCAATTATCTAAATTGTGTTTGTAATAGATTAACCTATGTTTACTGTATATTTTCTGTATGTGGCATAGTTGCTGTAATGTAATTTGGATTTATCTGTTTTATCTGCTGACGTTTCCTCTTAATTAGTTCCTTTTAGTCAGTGCCTTGGCTGACAGCTTTGTCTGCCTCTGTGTTTCCCTGTTTGAAAGGTGAATATATAAATGACTGAGGGATCTGTATGGTCATGAAATTCATATGACTGATTTGAGGGCGCCTGCATTTCCACTTCAAAAGGGTAGCTTGTAAAATCAGTTCAGGGATAGAGATGAGGCACTACTGCCCATATGATTGATAGATGTGGGACCAGATAATTTTTTACTTTATCAAGTTAATATTTCATTAACAAATCATTTGTTTGTTATTCTCCTATTGTATTATTATTATTATTATTATTATTTACCTAATACAATAATTTAACATCAACCAACTGTGATATTCAGTCAGTTCAAAGTCAGTTCAGCCAGGTGTTTTTATAGATATTCTGCACTATGCACAAGGACAAGAGGAGTGGACGGATAATAAATGTTGTGAACCAGTTGAACTACATGGACTGATATGTAGGTGGCTACCCTTTTCTTCTTTTTGATTGTTTTACAAGTTGCACCAGGTACTACACCATGTGTTTCCAAGTGTCCTTGTGAAATGTACATGTTTGTCGAGGAAGTCCAGCGTTTGTGCTTTGGATTTGTTCCCTATGGTGCTTTGTTTACAGGTCAGGTATTTTTTGCAGTCTCAGCAACACATTAAAATTTTTTTCAATAGATTGTTTTGATTCTCCTGTCTCATTTAATGCAAACATGAAGAATATGCTCCAGGTCTGCAGTGTGTAAAGAACCAGAATTCACACCCTGTATTCTGTCTCTCTTTAAGTAATTTAAAGAATTTAGTGGATTATGCTGTCTCTCTAACTGTGATTGATAACTCACACCTGTGTAAACTACAAAATGTCCACTTATTCCACTTAACCGTTCCTTCCTCTCTCATTTCTCTCCGTCCTCTCCTGTCATCTCTCCTTTAAGCTCACTTTTTTTTTTTTTTCCTTATCCTGTATTTTTTTTCTTGCATGTATGAAATTTCTCTGATCAAAGACATTTTTTCCCACTACGGCCTTTAACTCCCAAGTTTACTTCTTTCATTCTGGCTTTTACCTTTCTACTTTTTCCTTTCCCATTCTTCCTGTCTATGCTCTCAACTATCTCAAACACACACAGAGTTAATTGCAGAAGCTGTGAAGACCGGATCCACAAATCAAACAGTGTAAATCAGCAAGTGTTGTTCCTGCAGAGCAGTCACTGTTGTTGCCATGGCTACCTGTGGCACATCTCAGGAATTATCAAGGACGACCTTTAAGTGTTTGCCTGCATATGTGTATGCATATGATATTGTATATGTGGGTGGGTCTGCTCGACTTCTGTGAGCATGATGGTTGACAATGACCAAAGGGAATCAGTCTAATATCTGGTGGTCAGTCTGGTTGATTTACACCTTCTTGTCCTTATGGCAAAGACCTTGTTTTCTTCTGTTTGGATAAAGATTGTGTAATGGTTTGGGCCTGACTACTCAGCAGCATTCAGTACATGCAAACCTCGCCCGGGCAGCCTCTGCTTCAGAGGCAGGGGGTTTTTCAGGGCAGGAATTGTATCCTCGTGACTAAAATAGGATCTGTGATTTACTGCAGTTGAAAGTAGGTGAAACTCCTCAAAGACTCCCTCAAATGTTTCCTGGCTAAGCTCCTGGCTTGGAAAAGGGCTGTTGGTTTACATGGCATCTATCCCGACAATGTACCGTATGTCTACCTGGCAGCTCTAACACCAGCGTAGAAACTGTCCATTAGTCCTTTGTTAGTACAGATGTGGGCAGGTTTGTTTGTGTGTGTAAACAGACAGACTAATGGACCTTAGTGAAATCCAAACAGAGGAACTGGCAAGTGATCAATGCTGTTTACTTCCAGAGGGTGAAGTGTGCAGGCTTCCTTTGGCAGGTCGAGGGATAGAGAGTATGGTATGCAGGGGTCGGTGGATCAAAAGACTTGTGACATTCAGTTTAATCCTGAAAAACTGATCCACATTTCATCGAGGCTTAAAGCTTTCATGGTGAAAGGGAAACATCAGAATAGATAATGTCTTGCTCTTAATCTCCCCTCTTTCTAATTTCTGTTCTTTGTTTCTCACTGGTATGAGGAGCAGCCATTTTTGCTTTCTTTGTGCACTTGCTAAAAGTTTTCCTCAGTTCCCTTCTACTGTATTAACCCATCCACACTTTGTTTCTCTCACATTTCACCACAATGCAAGATGCTGATGTCACATGTATAAAGTTTCGTCTCCCCTGACCTCTTTTCTTGTCTTTCCAGAGCGTCAGCTGGCAAACAGTATGACCAGCAGCAGCTCTCTTCCTCCGAGTGTCAGTGGGATCAGTAAGGAGCTGGCAGAGCTGCGACACCTGGTGCAGTTCCCCGAGGAGATCGCCTGCATCCTCACTGAACAAGAGCAGCAGCTCTACCAACGGGTAGGAGGAAATTCAAAGAAATCATCTTCTGGCTCAAAAAAACTGTTATCCATGCAGTTTTTTGACAAAGAACGCCAGATAATGAATCTAAATTGACCTTTTAGTGAAAGAATACAGACATACGTGAAATAATACAGGCAAATGTTATTGTCTCTTGTAAGTGGGAAGAACTGGAGCATGAGTGGATGGTTTGTTTTAATTTAAAAATCCCACTCTTGAGTTTAGTCATTCACTTTTGCAAGTCACACTCACCCCCACTACTTTGGGTCTCACTGCAGGTCTTTCCCTTGGACTACCTCTGTTTCCTCACTCGAGACCTGGGCAGTCCCGAGTGCCAAACTAAACACCACCTGAACCTCAAAGCCTCACTGTCCGCGCCCACCATGCCTACCCAGAGTGCTCAGCGAAGTAATGCTGTGGAAGACCTAGTGACACGGTTCAACGAGGTGAGGAAATTTATTATTTAAAGTTGTGTGTGTGGCTGTTTGGGATTATCGCACTGCATTCAAGAAACTTTTTTGAAGTGAAAAACAAAGATAATGAAGACATTATTGCTAATGGTTAATCCTGAGATTACGTCCTTCTTGAATTTTTTAGTTGTCTAGTCTTGATTGCGATTAATTTCTTTCCAAAAGCCCGACGTCTTGTCTTTATATCACTCATTTAATCCAAATTGAAAAGGTATCAAATTTTATATTACACATGTAAACGATGTGTGTTGATTTGTGCAGTTGGATCTTCGGAAATTTGCAATTTTTATTATTATTATTATTTATTTTTTTAGAAAACTTGGTAGATAAATCAACAAATTGCATCAGCTCTACTTCAACTCTTTCATCCACATTTTACACTTTCTTAGGTGTCATCTTCTGAAGCTAGTGGGCCTCTTTTTAGCTCATTGCAGTAACCTTTTCCAGTCATTCCAACGGTTTATATCACAAGCTCAGTTTTTACTACATGACTGAAGTCTGGATGAGATCATTTGAGAATCTGTGAGACCATTCAGCAAAGAATGTGAGATCGTTTGATGGTGTGACTGCTGAATGTTATGACTTTTGAACAGTACAGATATACATAATCATATTGAAAAGGGGCACCTCTTAACTATAACACTGATATAAAAAAAAAAACCTTCTAGTGTTTAGATAACTGTGGCTTGCCCTTAATGACATCTTCAGAAACTGGTTTGACATGAATGTTAAAGGTTGAAAGGCATAGCAGAGCAGTAATTGTGTTTTCCTTTAGTTGTTGTATTTGCTGTATGAGACATGCCAACTTATCAGTTCAAGACCAAAGCACACACTGTGCGATGTAAGTTGGCTGAAGTTGCTCTCCTGGGTCTTGTGTCTTTATGGTGAGTGACTTTGAGAATAAACAATCACAACACTGGGCTGGTGAGAAAGAGAAAGTGAGGCAGAGAGAGACTGATCTGGAATGATGATGTCATCTTTAAGTTGCATGCCTCTCACATCAGCTGGTTTTCATTTAAGTCAGAGAGAGTAGAGGCACATGAACAAAAGCTTCTCAAATGTGCATCGTAGCCATATAAGGTCACAATGCAACAACAGCCAAATGACACTGATTCTCAGTGTGAAGGTAATGATCGTGAGGGAGACAAGATATGATGTAGAACTGTCTTGTCTTGGCTATCTGTACACTGTGTTGTGCTTTGGATCAGTTTTTCCACAACTGTCCAATGTCACAGCGAGCTTCGAACACATTGGATTTTTTTGGGGAAATTCATAGTGTATCTATCTATTTATTTATTTATTTATTTATTTATACTGATATTGTTCAGTTAAGCAACTGATGACTCTGCCCTGGACAGGATCTTCTGTTTATAGATATAAGCGTTAATTTTTTATTTTTTTATTTTACTCAACCGATGACATGTTTTAAATGCAAATTAAAAAATATATTAATGGTTTTCATCCCACATTTTCAAGCCATGTATGGGAGTGAGAGATTATGCCATAAAAAAGGATAGCAACACAAGAGAAAATTTGGCAGCAAGGAAGGGTGAACGGCTTGGACCCCTTTGTGTCTGTCTGGAGTGTTTAGCTTTGACAGGACCAGTATGTGCTCATGCACTGAGTTTCTAATAGTTCTCTGTCAACCTTAGTTATGTAATTCATGCATCAAGGAGAACCTGACCCTCATAGTTCAACTAATAACACACGCACATATAGAGACAGACAGACAGACGGACAGACAGATGGACTCATAGACAAATATCAAAGGGAGATCAGCCTGTACCCAGCTCCAGTTCACTTTACGTGTGTGTGTGTGTGTATGCTTGAACTGTCAACCGATAACACCTATGTTTTGTATATAAGGGAGGGAGTTGTTTGAAGAAAACTTTTTCAACCTTTGTAGTTTTCTCTACAGTCCCCTTGTCAGTTCTCATCCTCTCCTCTACTCCTCTCTGCTCTCTCTCTGCATATATAGTACATCTTCATACCCTGTCTATTATCTCTCATGCTCAACACTGAGTACAGACTTTTGCTATCTGGAATATCAGAGATGATGCCAACTCTGTACAACCTTTTGATCTGTGATGGATCAAAAAGCCACTTTACAGACGGTCAGAATGGCTTAGATGGCGATTGTAATAGAACCCAGCTGCTGACATGACTTCACATTATGTCATAATGCTAGAAGTGAGTGATAGCAGATTTTCACGCAAGGCACGCACACCCTGGCAGGCACAGAGCGAGGGAGTATCAGATAAGATTCTGTGGGGCAGTGAGGTTTGTCAGAACGCCATATATAGTAGAGTAGAGGACAACAAGCACAATTAAGAAGAGAGAGCGAGACACTGTAATTAAGAATGGTTATTTATTAAAAGTTTATGATGTTGAATGATGTTTCAGTGTATTTTTACTCCCATAGAGAGAGAGAGAGAGAGAGAGAGAGAGATGGTTAAACTATGAAAACTTCAGCATATTAACTGAGATGCTTTTCATATTTTACAGTTTAAATATTAATCAGATGATGAGTGCAGGTTGTAATGTATAAGTTGACACCTGTTAGATAGCTGGGTACCAGCAACAATGACGGGCGATGGTGCAACCTAGATGCTCCACCGCATTTTTTTGTTACGATTCATAGATAGCTAGTGAGGTTGTTTTCTCAAATCTTGTGTTTTAAAGGTCAAGAATAAACTTTGATCCTCAGTTGCATCTTAGTTCCACTCAAATGGACAGGATTTGGAAGAAGAGTGGGACAACTTTTTAGTTTTAAGTTTTAGCGGTTGATATTTCTCAACTTGAGTAAATAAAGAAAGTACATGAGCGAAAACAGTTTAAAGGCAACATTTTAAAATTCCTGAGCTGGATTATGTCTTAACAGTAATCTTCCTAACCGCAGCTTTCTGAATGCTTGTGCTCCTATCGCATAGGAATGCATAAACTGACAAGCTTTCACTCATACTGGATAGGTACTTAACAAACCATCACACTCTTAACATGAGTGAGAAATTACAGCAACCAACTTTTTAGTCTGACAAATAAAATTTGCCTTTAAATCAACCAATGTAGATCACCTGTTTATAAAGTAAGTTCTGTGTATGTACAAGTTCGTATCTATGATGTCTGTGTATACTGGGTATTAAATTGTATATATAACTGCCTGAGATTGATATGTGAGTATCTATGGGGTCATACCAAGTGTATGGTAAAGGCTGGTGTTCTGTACATGGGTTTTTTTGAATGTGTGGTATTTCTGTACTTGTGTTATAGTCCGTTAAAAAAATTCCCATTTTATCAGTGTTTCGTTAGGCCGTGTGAGTGAATGTGAAACTGGACGTGTGTGTGTGTGTGTGTGTGTCTGTGTGTGTCTTTATTTAGTCCCTGTGAAGTCAGACTGTGGTTGGCTTTACAGGTCCTTGCATAACCCAGTAATAGATCTCTGGGCCAGGGGGATGTTTTTACCACCTGCAAGAGGGGCTGGGAAGGAATGTGTGTGTGTGTGTGTCTGTGTGTGTGTGTGTGAATACATTCATGAAGCTCAAAGCTCACTAGAGAGAACAAGAAACAGTCAGATTAAAATCTGACCTTTTTACTGTATTGTGTGTATGTGTGTGTGCATGTGTCTATGTGTAAAGGAAGCTGACTGTGATAAATACCTGGTTTTTATCTTTTGTGTATGCTTGAGGGCAGTCAGAGCAGAGACACAGTGCAGCTGATAGATATCTGATGTCATTTTTTTCTTTTGTGTAGTGTGTGTGTGTGTGTGTGCATGGGTGTCAGTGTGTGGCCAGCTGTCTTGCTCCTGTGCACACATTACTACTTTAGACACAGGTTGCCATGCCAGAATTTAAAAGCAACGACACGAGCATTTCTTGAGACCACACACAACAGTCTTGGTTGACTGTCCTTTGGCCGTGGACCTTGTCTCCTGTTCACTGGGTTTTAACACGTGTTGTATTAACACACTAACATGTTTCCAAGTGATTCTCTAGTTTGTCATCAAGCTTCATTTAGAAGGTTCAAGTAGCACTGTTTAAATATTTTAATGCAGATGCAAACAGCAGATTGTGCCAGTACCAGGGCATTTTTCTTACTATATATTTCATAAAAATTTGTTTATTTGAATAATAACAATGGGTATAAATAACAATTTAATAATGAATAACCAGAAATAATTGCTTTCTTCTGCTTTGTTCTTAATTAATAATGTCTGTTTGTGTGTGATTGTAACTGTGAGTAATATGTAAAACTTTTTATCAATAGGTGAGTTCATGGGTGACGTGGCTTGTCCTGACAGCTGGATCCATGGAGGAGAAGAGAGAGGTTTTCTCCTACCTGGTCCACGTTGCTAAATGCTGTTGGAACATGGGAAACTACAACGGCGTGATGGAGTTCTTGGCAGGACTCAGGTTTTAAGCAACACACATACACATACGATGGACATATGATTAAATAATTATTATTTTCTTATCAACTATACAACAGACTGAGAATTTCGTTCTTTCTCCAGGTCACGTAAAGTACTGAAGATGTGGCAGTTTATGGACCAGTCAGACATCGACACCATGAGAAGCTTGAAAGACGCCATGGCTCAGCACGAGTCTTCTTCTGAGTACAAGAAAGTTGTGACTAGAGCTCTCAATATCCCAGGATGCAAGGTGGGTGGCTTTTCAAGGGATGTTTGTGAATGTAATGGTCTAATTTGTCCCACAGGTTACTTCCCTCCATAACGCATTTGTTTCATGATGAAAAAGCCATAACAGGATGTGTTTTCTTTTTTATGTCCCTGCACCATAGGTTGTGCCTTTCTGTGGGGTCTTTCTGAAGGAGCTGAGTGACGCATTAGATGGGACAGCAAGTATCATTAGCCTTAAACCACCTCAGGATAACACAGAGGACCCTATAGAGGTACAGTTAACAACATGCATTAACATACACACATGTCAATAATGATCCAAGGAAGAAGAATCAATATCCTCTTCTCTTTAGTTTGTGGCTGACTACAGTGGCCAGCACAACTTCATGTCACGCTCTGGTCCAAATGGCCTACATGTCCCAGAAAAAGAAGCCACGGTCAGCAACATCCTCCAGATTATCAGGTATGAAGCCACTCCATGGTATTTATATACCTTTCTTTTACTCACCATTTTCAGCGCTGAAAAATTCTTGCATTAGGCTCTTCTCTGACCCTCTTCTCCCTGAAACTCAGATCTTGCAATCGTAGTTTGGAGTCAGAGGATCCTGATGAGGCATCTACCAGTCCCTCTTCTACTGGACCATCCACTGCTTCAAGGAACAACTCTTTCAGGGACCGCTGCCGCAATCAGTCAGTGCCATTGATTTTTACATTTCGTTTAACCCAAAGAGTTTTTTCAGTGTCCTGAGTAATGACCCCTATGTTTTTATCATGTGTAGGGGATGTTATGCAAATAAAAATGTAAGATATGTATATATAGCACAGTATGAAATGGCTCCTAGCATGTCATGTCATCCATCAAGACACTTGGACACATTGTTTCAGTTGGCTGCATAGTTGTTTTTACTTAGTGTTTATTTACAAGCCTCTTTTCAGTTCAAAATAGTTTAAAAATTTTATTATGCTATTGAAGAAATTCCTAATCTTAGACTGTCTCTGTTTGTATATAAATATACATTTTATCACTTGAACGGAATGTTATAGCATCGTTGATCTATTTCGGGGTATTTATGAGCAGGCCAGAAATATTCTATTGTTTAGAACATTGACCTTTCCTACTAAAGTTCAGTGTCAAAAAGTTCTTTATTTTCATCTTTTTTAACTGGTAGGGATTTATAGACAAAGCAAAAGAAAATGAACTATTATATACATATTTTCTGAAGAGTGTCAACACGGCCATGCTGTGAAATATGGGCAGATGGGAGTTTTCTGAAAAGACATTTGTGGACATGTCACCCCAAAAGTCTCTCTTGTACATTAACAATATACATACTGTGGATATTTCTGAGGCCAGGCGAACTCACCGAACTCTCATCGCACATCATCTTATTCTGGGTGATTTTTTTCTTTCACAAACTGAAACTGTTTTGTGTAAATTTCAGCACAAGATATGGGTTTGTGAACGAACTTATTTACAGATGGTTATTGAGATGAGGTGATGTTCGCATAAACCCCTGTGTCAGAGAGAAAAGAGATAGCAGGTTAGTTTCCTGTCACGGCAGGAAGGACAGCGCTCTGGCACTTTTCAACATACTGGTGCTTGCAGGAATAAGGACACCAACATGAAATGTTGTTAGAAAACTGATTTAATTTCAAGCTTGGGCAGTGCTGTTTCTCCTAAGGAAACCTGGATTATCTTCTCTTTGATTCTGGACAGTTTTCTTTGACTATGAATTATTATTTTACATTAGAACTCAGGATAGCACTTCTTCATTTTGGCTCTGGCAACACTGTTCATCCGTTCGTACTTGGATGTAGATAAATATAATTTTTCTTCCTCAAAGAGGTTTAGGTGTTCTTTTCCTGTGGTTCTCTCTTTCCTTCCGGCATCTCCCTCTCTGCTATTTTTTATTTTTTATTTTTGAGGACTTGTGTCTGATCTTTATAAATCTCACTCTTCCTCGTCTCATTCTTTATCCTATTCTCATCCATCCTGTAGTTCCCAATCATTTAGGACACCACGAGAATCAAACCGTGCCTTGTAAGTGATTGTAACGTTTCAGGAGTTTGGGCAATGTTGTCTAATCTAACTTAGACAGTTTGTGTAGAAAGATATTAAGTAGTCAAGGAATGTGCAATGACAAATGCATGATGCTTTTTGCTCATTCAACCGATGGACTCCAGTATCGAAATGTTCATTGTACTGTAGATGCTGCTCATTTCTTACTTTTGTCCAGGCAACAATGTATTTTCTAAATTACTGCTTCACAATATTTGCTGCAATAGTTGAAAATAAACATAGAAATTGATAAATTTGCTAATTTTACATTGGAATCTTTAAACTAAAACCCTGAATTTAAGATGGCTTCTTTCCCACAACCTTATACTGTGTCCGTCCTCTTGGACCTTCCGATCCATTTTCAGATTCATGGTCTGGGACTTGTTGGATTCAGATGGGGACTTGTCATCTGAGCCGGCGGTGAAGGACGTAGAGTTTCAGGGTACTGAGGAGACACACAGAGCTTTCAGCCATGGCACAGAGCTCATTCCCTGGTAAGAATTACACACATACACCCTTGCACACACACACAACCATGCAATTTATGTGCAGCTAGCATAGCTGATTATCTTGACTTTGTCTTCTATTTACTAGGTACGTGCTGTCACTACAACCAGACATTCACCAGTTCCTGCTTCAGGGTGCTACAGTGATCCACTATGACCAGGACAGCCACTCCACAGCTCGCTGTCTACTGCAACTACAGCCTGACAACACAACCCTTACCTGGGGTATTTTATTACATAGAGCCATTAAAACCATCTCCATTTGATTTACACCACTTTAAACAACTTGTAATTAATTTTATACCTGAGTTTTGTAGTCAGTCTGTGTCTATCACTGAGATATTTTAAACATTTTGAGTGTGTTTATATCTGAGAGAGACAGATTATAACTCCTTAAACAAATGGAAAACGGGCGTCTGTGATATTAAATAAGTAAAAAAAATCCTATTTCCTGTGACATGATTATGTTTTAAACATGTTGTAAATGTGTTTATCCAGAGTAGGTAAGGCCTCATGTCTTTTGTAATACATACATTTTAAGGTGGTTGTAAATATGTGTTGGGTTTTTTTTTTTTGGCCCTTTACTACATTTCAAACATATCATAAATGTGTTGATTTATGGCAGGTAAGCCTCAGAGCGGAGGAGCTTCATCTCCAGAGCAGCCCCTGGGACTGGGACAGACTGTAGTGGCAGGTCTAGCAGAAGGCCTGTTGGACCTTGGAGTAGTGAAGGTTTGTTCAATATTTTGGGATTTAAACTGCAAAAGAAATTTAAAAAAATTCTTTCAATCACGGTTATGGACACGAATTTGTATTTTTCTTAAAGCAAGTGAATATCTTTAATTTTTTTAGCTAAGTTTATATGGATGCCAGGAAATTTAGGTGCATTAAACCAAGTACAGTCATTTATGATTCAAGATTTAAAAAAAAGCAGATATGAAGATGACTGATTTTTCCTGCAGGATTGCTGATCTGTTTTGTCTGGACAGTCATGGGTTGGACTGTAGTCTTATTAATGTGTTTATTTGAATGTGCAGGCAGTGTTTCTGGGTCACCAGGGAGTGGACGTCCATGCTGTGTGTTTACAGAACAAGCTGAGCCAGATGACGGTGGAGGAAAATGCTCTCAGCCTCCTCTATGGCCTCAGCACCACTGACAACAGGTATGTTCCTGCCATCCTACTTATAAATCCAAATTATGTACACTGACACTTCGCGACAATGGTAATTAGTAAGAAGAAAAGGAGCTGCCTTTCAGTTTAATACATAGTTTATCTGAAATCTTGACTCTTTGCCAACAGGCTCCTGCACTTTGTAGCACCCAATCACACAGCTCGAATGCTTCACAAGGGCCTGTCAGAGTTAGTAAATGCAACCAGGAAGTTAAAGAAGTTTCCTGACCAGAGATTGCAGTGGCTGAGGAGGCAATATGTCAGTCTGTATCAGGTACATAAATTCTGAACTGAATGATGTTTCCTTGGCAAACCTTTGCATGCACATGACCAGTTTCCCTGTAATATTAAATGGCAAAATTTCCATTAGTCCTGTATGTCAATTTGAATGAGTCTAATTTTCCATTTTCTGTTTGTTTCTGTTAGGAGGATGGCAGGTATGAAGGCCCCACACTTGCCCAGGCCATTGAACTGTTTGGAGGGCGCAGGTGGAGTATGAGCACAGGTGGAGCAGACAAAACTGGTGCCCAGAAAAACAGCCCTCTGAGCATCAACGAAAAGGCCAAGAAAAAGAAGAAGGTCCTCGTTCGGGTCAGTACATGGAGTGTTTACATTCTACATTTATTTTAAAGGATTAAAGTACATTTTCGAGTTAGATTTTTCAAGTCTCAGTATATTTAGTCTTTTGAACAAATAAGACCTAATGTTAATGTTAAAGGAGACAAAACGTTTTACCTATCTTATTTCCTACTTTGTAATGTTGATTTGTTTTCACAAAGTAATGTACTTCCTTGACACAGGGAGACAGCGGGGATGCCACGGATGATGAGATGGCTTCTAGGAAAACACGGAGTTGTAAGGAGGGACTATATCGAAATGGACCAGAGTCTGACAGCATCGACCAAGAAGATACAGGTGACATTTTCAGGAACCGCTTAAATTCACAAAAAGAATCAAAACTGTAGATCAGGGGTCACCAGCTCTGGTCCTGGAGAGCTACTGCCCTGCATGTTTTAGATGTTACCCTGCTCCAACACACCTGATTCAAATGAGTGGCTCCTTATCAGACCTCAGCAGAGCTTGATGACAAGCTGATCATTTGAATCAGGTGTGCTGGAGCAGGGTAACATCTGAAACATGCAGGGCAGTAGCCCTCCAGGACTGGAGTTGGCGACCCCTGCTGTAGATGTTGCCAGATCAACAGTTTTGACATCCATAACTGCTCTGGAGGTTAAATATTAAAACATATTTTCATGACGTAATTTCCTATAGCAGGCCCTACAGCATTATATTTGTATGAGCTTTATTTACACTTAATCTTCCTTGCCTCCATAGAGGACAGCTTCCCTGGACCATTCTCCCTCTCATCCAATAAGAGCCCTGGACTGATAGCCTCTTCTTCATCCTCTTCTTCTTCCTCAAGCATGGCAGGGTGCAACATAAATCGCCCACAATCCTCGCCAATCCTTTCAGGAAGTTCCAAGTCACAACCAGGGTAAGTGCCAAAAATGGAGGAATGACACTTTGGCACACTTTTTTTTTTTTTTAATTTTAGGTTAAGAAATGTTTCCTCTTATCTGTGCGTTACAGGACCTGGAGCAGCAGGTCATGGCACGGCCGGGGTAAAGGTTGTTTCAAAGGCTTCCAGAACCTCATGATATCCGACAGCACGATGAGCTTCATTGAGTTTGTTGAGCTCTTCAAATCATTCAGGTAAATAACAAAAAAAGAGTCTCCTAGGTCCTGCAGAGTAAGATGCTAACCATGAAGCACAGATTCACATATCAGTTTGGCAGAATTCAAAGTTTTGAATGCTTGTATGCATCTGTTGTATTGAGATTGTACTAAAGACACATTTGTGGTTATATTTTATCATCAAATATTCACTAATCACATGAAGCATTTATATATATGTGTACTGATGGTGGTCTGTTCATCATTTTTGCCATGTCTCTCCCTTGTTATGTTATTATTGTGTTTTTATCAATAGCAGCTAAAGGCAGTGACATCAAAGAAATTCAGCAAATGCTTCTCAAGAATATCATGTCTAGGGTATTTTCCAAAGATTCCTCTCTGTGTAATATTTAGCTTCTGTAATATTTCCTCTTGTCAAATCAAAGGAAACATTGTTTTTCCTTGATAAGAACTTGATTATTCTCATATGAGCCCTCCTGCATTTCTTAGATTATAGTGTATCCTTGCTCTCATCTGCTGCCCAGCAGTTTCCTCTGGAATTCCACATTTTCTCAGTCACAGCTTTGCTGTCAAATTTAAAGTACTAAAATAAAGACAGAAGCTGATGTACAATGTTAATTATGAAAAAAATCCTTTTTGAACCTTTGTGTCCTTTTGTTTACAAGAAAAATCTGATATAATGTGGCATTTCCTTATCTTTTTGGAATGCCAGTGTATACATTTAAATTTGACAGCAAAACTATTTATCTTTATTGGTGTGGATATATTGAAACAACATGTTAATGAGAGTCATAACATTAACGGGACATCGGTGTAAGGTGGTTAAAAGGCTACAAATATGTGAATCATTTCCTTCACAGTATCCGAAGCAGGAAGGACCTGAAGGAGCTGTTTGATACCTTCGCTGTCCCCTGCAGTCGTTCAAGTCCAGAGTCAGCTCCCCTCTACACCAACCTCAGAATAGATGACAAGGACACAGGGTTACAACCAGACCTTGGTACAACAAACAGTTACATTCATGTATTTATTCTAAGCTGACATAAACACGTGCAAAAGCACTGACATTATTCCTCCATCCCTCTACTCTCCAGACTTACTAACCCGCAACGGTTCTGATCTTGGCCTGTTCATCCGGACAAGGCAGCAGATGTCCGACAACCAGAAACAGATCTCAGACGCCATTGCAGCAGCCAGCATCGTGACCAATGGGACAGGAGTGGAGAATGCATCATTAGGGGTCTTGGGATTGGCTATTCCCCAGCTCAATGACTTTTTGGTCAACTGTCAGCGAGAGCACCTGAGCTACGATGAGATTCTCAGCATCATACAGGTAGAGTCTGGAGCCTGGATAAATGACAGTTACAGAGATTTGTCAACTGACAGGGTTGGATTTATGGCTAAGCAGGACATATTCTGTGGACTGGGAAATAATTTGTGAAGTCAGCAGATTAATGGGAAAAAACTGGACTGTTGATATATATATATATATATTTTTTTGCTTTTCTTTCACAGAAATTCGAGCCCTCGTCAAGCATGAGACAAATGGGCTGGATGTCTTTTGAAGGTTTTGCGAGGTATAATGAAAATTTTAATATTGCATCGTACTTTCAGAAACTAAATTTAACTATACATTAAATTCAAAACACATGTAAAGAACAACATACATAGTATCATGTATTTTAATCCAAGCTTGTCCCTTTGTTCATACCAGATACTTGATGGACAAGGAAAACTTTGCTTCTCGGAATGAGGAATCCCAAATGAATCCGGAGGAGTTGCACTATCCTCTGTCCTACTACTACATTGAGTCCTCTCATAATACATATCTGACTGGACACCAGCTCAAAGGAGAGTCCTCTGTTGAGCTTTACAGTCAGGTTAGTTTGACAGTTACATTTGTTTTTACCCGGGAATTTAAGATTCTTTTATCCACAGCTCATGTTTTTGTTGTGATTGTGTTGGTTGCTTAGGTGCTACTGCAAGGCTGTAGGAGCGTTGAATTGGACTGCTGGGATGGAGATGATGGCATGCCAGTTATTTACCATGGGCACACACTCACCACCAAAATACCCTTTAAGGTTAGAAATGCATGTTCACATTATTTTGGAAAAAAGATGTTTCTACTGATTGGGGGGAAAAAATCCAACTGTGGTGCTCCCAGTTTTCCTCTCTTATGTCATATTGCACAGATATGTCAATAACTCCTAACACAATTTCATGCCACTATGGTCTATTGTATTGCACTGCTGTATCAGTAAATCCAACAAATATTGTAATTTTAGGACACACATCAACTGATGCCAATTCACCAGCTGGTTATATTTGCATTATTTATTTCATGAAATCAGACCTGGACCTTTATCTGTATTGATATTGAAGCTTTATTGAGTCAAAGAATTCATTAGAATTGGTTTCTGCAGAGAGTTTTACTGTCACATATTTGACTTGGAGCGCTGTTTCAAGGATTTAAATCTCTCCCATCATCCCCCAGGATGTGGTGGAAGCAATTAACCGGGCTGCGTTCGTCAATTCTGACATGCCCGTCATCCTGTCCATAGAGAACCACTGCTCCCTTCCACAGCAACGTAAGATGGCGGACATCTTCAAGGTACATTTCCCATGAGTTAGTTTGTATATAATTTATGATTAGTAAGTGATGAATGTACCTTTTGTGTATTCTAGCCCCAAATCAGCATAAATGGAAATGGTGAAGAAACTTTGATTAGGGATATAAGAAATGGTTTTATAAACTTTTACTAAGGAAAGAGTTTAGTTAAGTATGCTTGATCTATTTTCACTAGTGCCCTCCTTTGTACACCCACACCTTCAAGCAATATAGTTTCGAGTCTAACTTCAATACTCCCCTAACTACCTAACAGGTAGGAGTATTTTCCTCAGTTGCACTTATAACAGTGCTTTTTGAACACTCATTTGTTTTCCTTCACCAGATTTTCTCAGCTGCTCTGGGCATTTAAACTGGCAGACTTCCAGTCAGTTGGCTTGCTTTTTTAATCTTCAGGCTATAACTTTCCCTTTCCTCTCTTTTTTTATGTTTTGGAGTTGTATACTCAATACTGAAGGCCACACATATCTGGGCACGACAGATACATCACAGAATAACATCATGCTTTCATCTAAAAACCTTCCCAGCATTTCATCCTCCCTGGAGACCAGCTTCTGAGGGGCTTGATAAAGAGTCTTTCATGTTGAGACAGCTAACCATGGGCTTGTTTATTTGTAATGCTATTTTGTGTTGATAAAAGATCTTTCATTTTTTAGCTGTTGAAGATTCCACTACAACCTCTGAGCTTCCCTCTCTTCCTCTCACTTGACATTACAAACTGATCCATACCTCACATTATTTATTCATGTCTGCCTGTCATGTTTCAATTTTTATCCACTAGACGGTGTTTGGGGAGCGCCTTGTGACACGCTTCCTCTTTGAAAGTGATTTCAGTGATGACCCCCACTTGCCATCACCATTGCAGCTTCAGGGGAGGATTCTCCTCAAGAACAAGAAGCTGAAAGCCCATCAGGCACCGGTGGACCTGCTGAAGCAAAAGGTTTGAGAAGAGATAAAGACATCCTGCACACACACACTTACGACACGTACATTTTAATTTATCTTATATCTTATAATCTTATATTTCCTTTAAAGGTGCCTTCAAGTAGCATTATGACATTGGATATTTACCATTAGAACACTGTCCCACCTAAATAACAGATGCTAATACGCTCAAATGTACATACTCACTGATTTTACAAACGTGTGGTTCATTATATATACACACCACTGCAAATAAGGGTTTATACAGTCATAGGCGATGGCGGATATTGACCAAACCACACTTTTTTACAATAATTTAACCTTTTCACAGGCTCACCAGCTGGCCAACATGCAGGCCCAGGCTAGCAACGGGTCGCCAGGGGTTACTCCGCCTGGCAACCACACTAATGAGGAAGAGGAAGAGGAAGAGGACGAGTATGATTACGACTATGAATCTCTGTCAGATGGTAAGGATAACTGCAATGGGGGTTTGTTATAACAAAACTCCACAAAAACTCAACTGAAGGGCCTACACTTTCCTTGGATACATGGGCTAAAAACAAAACAAATTCTATGTAGATTGCTACGTTGTGACTCCTGAATCAAGTTCTGTTCACTTTTTTAATGTCTTTCTTCAACACTTAAGTCTCTCTTTACGGTATGTTCACACACAGTTGTTTTCACATCCTTCCTTTCCTTGTTTTTATTTCGCCCGCTTTCCTCTTAGCTGATGTCCTCACAGCCTCTACTGCCTCATATGGCCTGGAAGGTAAATGCACAGCTCTGATGCATCTCTCAGTACCAGTGTTTCCCTCTAATTTTGTTTTGCAGTGGTAGCAGGTGGTCTCTTGCTGATTCACCCTGTTTTTGGCAAAATGATAGCACCATATTATCCTTCCTAGCATCTTGATGTGGTCGGTTCTATTTGCAGACATTACAAACCATTTTGTGTAAAATTATGGTTTATTGATGCAAATTTACCCACTGTGGTGTCTACCACTGCAGAATAACTACAGAGGAAAGATGGATGTGTGGTGGTTTGTGGATGTTCAGTAGTGATATGCCCCACTCATTCTGGTCTCTGTGCGCACACTGTAAGAGCTGCTAGCTTCTTGCTTTTGGACAAAGTCAGGTGATCTAATATTGTTTAGTTATCTTACTTGGGAACCACAGTTTTAACCATTACATATTGTGAAATATCTGGATTTCTATCATGTACGCATCTATTTATATCATAACATTTAGGGATTGAACTAATGGCCAGTGTTGCAAGGCATCCTCCCTCTATTGCAGCTGGTAAAATAAAGTCCACTGTGAATGCTCTTTTTACATCAACAATGAAGTTCTTTTTAGTAACTCTAATTTATAATTGTTTTACAATATCATTAGGGTGTCAGCTAAACTTATTTATCACAGCATGATTGTTAATAGTGATTGTTATGCTGTACTTCCATCCTTCAGGTTTGCAAAAGCTGTTTTTCTTGTGCTGTGTCAATGGAAGTGACTTTTTTAATATCAGTCTGTGTATCAATCACCCAAAATTGCTTCTACTTTAAATTACATTCCCTCTCTATCACCCCTGTATGTATAGAAACCTGGTTGGTTTTTGTAGCATTTGCAATATGAGCTTTTGATGTGCGTTTGTATTTTGCTGTTTGCTCTGTTGTTTTGACATAACATGCCATGCTTTTAGAGTTAATTCATTTCCCTGTATTTTAAACATAGTTTAGTCAGAGCAAGATGGGACCACTGTATATATCGCTACACCATATTTTTGTTATTATTGTTTTTACTTAAAAGGTAAATGGATTGCACTTATGCAGCACTCACTGAAAACACTTTACACCAAGAGCCACATCCACCCATTAACACACGTGTTCACACATCAGCGTTACATCAGGTGCAATTTGGAGCTCAGTATCTTGCCAAACACTTGGCTGGGAATTGAACCACAGACCATCAGATTAGGGAACAAGTCACTCAGCTTCCTGAGCCACAGATATGTAATAATGATAGACATAAAGATTCTACTGAACTTTATTCAAATCAGTCAGTGTTTTAACAATATGATGTCTGCATGCTTTCTTTCTCTCCCACAAACACATCACCTCCCTCCTCCACCCCCTGCACTGTATTTGTCTGTGACCTTGCTAGTGGCTAGGCAGACTCATCAGGGAAACAAAACAAAGCCATCTGGTTTCTCAGGCCCTACGCTGCCCCCGCACTAAAAAACAGACCAGGGGAAACTACCCTGTCCCGGTCCCAGTCCCAGCTCTGCTCCCTCCTAATGCCTGCCCTCTGCTTGTCCCTGTCGGAAGAACTTACCGGTCATGGACCTTTCAAAACAACATTTCTCTAATCTAAACCTCATAGCGTAGTTCCATGCTGGTAAGCAAACACTCTTTAAGTCAAATATTAACTTACCAGTCAGCTATCAAGACATCCTGACGAAATAATCCACTCCCCAATTTGGCTGTCTCCACTTTACCATACAAGCTTAGGGCTCAAGATCAGCTGGCCCGCAAATGAAAAAACACTTGAGTCCTGAGCTGCCAAGTTGCCTCTGTCCCTTGTTAAACAGTAGCTCCTTCTAGCCTCAGTCTGGTCCAAATCACTTGTCTTGATGCTCTACAGCTAGACATTCAGGGTCATCTCTGTGGCTAAACTCTATTGTAAGGAAGAGATTCTAAATGTTAGTTTTTAAACAATGTCTACAGTGAAAAGAAAAATGTCCTAATTTCTGCACTGATATGTTTCTTTTTGTGGTTTTGGCTGTTAACATGTGGGCGGAATGGGAGCAAAGGGAAAAATTCTCTACTGCTGCTGCTGTGTACAGTTGCTAGACATTGCCTTGAATGTCAGGGTGGGGTGGTGAGGGTCTTTGTGGGCCTTTGTGTTTGCTTGGGAGCATGTTCTTGAGCTCTGCAAGTAGTCAGGGATATACTAGATAATGGCTGATGCTTTTCTCTAATTGTTCCCACCTGCTCAAAGATTTCCTCACCATTCGAGACAGATGAGATAGAGACCAGCTTGAATTACAAAAAAGTTTGTGATTTGTTTTCCTGTCTAAATTAGATCCCAACAAACAAGCCCATTAATGAGCCAAGTCCCAAGTAACACGGTTGAACACCAAAGCTGATACAAAGGTGCCTTTAAGCTGCAGTTACTATAGCTCTCGTAGCTGCTCAACCTTCTGACTTTATTCAAATAACAAGAAAAACCAAACTCTTTTCCTGAAATAGTCATTTGTTGTTTTTACAAGATGCATTTTCCCAGATTCTAAATGTACCTCTTCTGATATATATATTACATGTAACTTAACATTATATCAACAGCAACTGTGACACCAGCAAGCAATCTTTATTTATGCTACTAGACACAAAGGTTAATGATAGTAGCCATATGGTGTCAAGGAATTACATTCATTCAGTAAGTCTATCAGTAAAATGTATGCTTAAGGAAAAAGGGGTTGAAGATTTGCTTATATTTGGGCATTTGTTTGCTTGATTAACAAGTATCTTGCACACTAACCACACACATAAGAAAAAAAAATGTTTTCAGAAAAATACTGCTACAGTAAGCCCTCCTCCTCTGGAAACTGAACAAATAGTTTGGTTTGTGTAGAACACATGCACTGTCTTTTTTTTTTTTTTTTTAATTCATTAATTGCTTTGTCTGTGTAGATAACATCCTTGATGACAAACCAGAGGGGAAAAGCTCAGCAGACAAAGAGGAGCCGACTGTTGATGAAATACCAAAGAGGATGAAGAAGGCTGACATCACCACACAGAGCAAAGGAAAGGTCAGCAGCTGAAGAACTATATTCACCTAATTGCCCTGGTTGTGTTTACATTTAATAACTTCAACATCTTAAAATCCTCCCAAGGAGTTGCCTGTTAGGAACCAGTAGTTTTTTGGATTGAAGCCAGCGTTCATTAGTGCTTTAACTTGGTTTATTTACTTGAAGGAATTTGCCATGAAATTAAAGGTATAAAATTTGCATGAACTGGCACTGAAGTTAAGTAAGTAGCTGTGCTGCTTTGTTCCTACTTGCTTGCTGCAGTACTACATCACTGTCTCATCAAGTTAAATGTTAACGCCTTCTTCATGTCCTGTGTCTACCTGCACCTGTAGGTGTTTGACATGGAGCTGGGCGAGGAGTTTTACCTTCCTCAGAACAAGAAGGAGAGTCGACAAATTGCTCAGGAGTTGTCCGACCTCGTCATCTACTGCCAGGCTGTGAAATTCCCTGGTAGAGAATATTTTATCATCCTGTCTCTTTGTCAAATGCTGCTCTTTCTCTTCTTTTGTTTCTTATTTTAACAGCCATTTCTGATTGCTACTGTGCATTTGCTGTTTCCTTACGCCGACTCTTCGCCCAGCGCAAACTAATTTATGCTCCATCTGTTTCCACCGTTTGCTCTTTTACTCTTGACGTGATATAATTTTCATTATCTCGTCTCCTCTGTCTTGTCCACTCCCATGTTATATTTAAAAGGTCAAGCCTTTCCCCAAGTTTCAATATTTTTTTTCATTGCATGACATTTAATATCCATGTATTTCACTCCATTCCTCTCCCACACAGGACACCCACTAAGATGTTGAATCCTTTTCTCCCCATGGGAAAGATATGGTTACGTTTTTTTGTGTTGTCAGTCCCAGAAGTGAACAACAGTGGTACATCCTGGGTTTAAGTTTGACTTGGGGCATTTGTCACATGCAACTCTCGACTGCCTCCCACTTTTAACTGATTTGCTTTAATGGCCATGTCAATTATTAAAATGATTAAAATCAAATTATTCTAATTCCTCAAAGAATTCAGAAGTTCAGGATGTTTGACTTTGTTTTCTGTACCCACATAAAATGCTTCTTATTTTACTTTTATTAGGATCTATCTTCATTCTTTGCTACCACTTATCTCAAGTATTTCTTTTTGTCCATTGAATTATCTTATCTCCTCTTTCCTCCCTCAAGTGTCGCCTTTTCTACTTGTCTCCTCTTTTCTTTATGTGACATCTGCCCTTATAAACCCGCCTGTGTTTCCACTGGTATTTTATTTGTTGACTGTTTCCAGGGACCTGAGATCTAAGAGGGAGAAGGGAGGGCAACTGGCCCAATTCAGGCAGACAGCAGTTTGATCGCTGTCGTGTCAAACATATTTTAAGTGACGCCTGCTGGACAGAGAGGCAACATCTTCATAATGATTCAGAGACAGCTTTGAAAGATATAAGTTGAGAAGAGAGATACTAATCATCATCATCACCGTTGTGGTGTCTTCAGGGTGTCTGCATTTCGTTATTGACCATTCTCTCTTTTGTTTGTGTTTTGTGTGTGGGAACTTAGGCCTCTCCACACTGTCTCCGGCTGGCTCAGGCAGAGGGAAGGACCGAGGAAAGAGCAGGAAGTCCATATTTGGCACTGCTCCCGCTCGCTGCAGCACCACGGGGGAGGTCACAACCCAGAGCCGCACCCCTGGGAAAGGTACGTAGGTCCAAGGGGCGCGGATTCTTACCATGTGCATGTGTAAAAAAAACAGATATATGTATTTTTGTTCCATTGTTATTTGCATTTCAGAGCTATTTTGAAAAATGGAAATGTTACTGAGAGAGAGTAGGTGGATGTGCAGTGAATAAATAGCCCCAAAAGGTCACCCATCTCCCAACACTGACATTCATCCAAGTCAATTGAGCAGTTTAGATTAACATGGTTGCAACTAAATGTGGGACAGTTTGATTGGATACGCAACTGAATTCTTCCAGAGCCTTCAAAGAAATAAGCTAAAGACAGAAAAACTTCATTAATATGAAAGCTTACAGAAGACAGCAACGTTCAGGATTAAATAAGCAACATTAAAAATTTTAGTTTTGGGAAAATCTTCATGTGCCCCTGCTAATTGAGAACATAGGGATTCTGAGTCTGTAAACACATCTCTCTGCCCTGCGTCCAGGTGGCACGGAGCGGCTGAGCTGGGAGGAGCAGCAGACATCACCCACCCTCAACCCCCCCACTTCCCTCAGTGCCATCATCCGCACGCCCAAGTGCTACCACATCTCCTCCGTCAATGAGAACGCCGCCAAGCGCCTGTGTCGGCGCTACTCTCAGAAGCTGATCCAGCACACTGTGTGCCAGCTGCTCAGGACGTACCCGGCAGCAACCAGGATCGACTCAACGAACCCAAACCCTTTGCTGTTCTGGTTGCACGGTATTCAGCTGGTTGCGCTCAACTATCAAACTGATGGTGAGGACAGCACAGAAAGAAGCTCACTCTTTGTTTTCAGATGAACATCACTAAGAGCACTTTCTAGAAACTAGTCTCTTGCAAACCATCATATCATCTCACAGTCTTTTCACATCTTTGCAGAAACTTGAAATTCTAACTGAGCCAACGCTGCCCATTATCCATAAAACAGGAAAAAAACTGGAGATTTTGGATTAAATTTGGTGACATTATAAGAGGAAGAATGTGTTATATCTTTGAAAAGTGTTAGATAAAATGTTTTCTTATGATTTTCTTTTTAAGGGATTGTTCAAGTCTTCTCCCTTTTTTCAGTTTCTTCTTAACTCTCTCTTTCTTTCTTTCTCTTTTCTTACTTCTTACTTCCCATTGGCTCTCTCCTCTTATCTCATTTATTTGTACCTCTCCATCCCTACAAGCTTTATGTTGTGCGCATCTGCTGTCTGAAATGTGACAGTTTAAGATAATTGGCCTAAAAAATTCTCCCCCTTTCTCCTTCGCTTTTGATCTGTATCTCACCTTCCTTATTTCTCTTCTTTACGTTATTCACACCCTTTTCTGTTTTTGTCTGCTTCTTAAATTGTTGTTTCTTTCTTACAATTTGAATCAAAATTTGCAAAACACAATCACCTGGTTGTGTGCAATTGGAAACGTACCTGCACTGAAACATGGAAGTTTTGTCAGTATAGTTTAACTACATTAGAGTGAATCGCCAAAAACAACCAGGTCAAACAGGGAAAATCACTTCACTTCAATCAATTCAATACTCCACCTCTAAATTGCTTTTTCTACAAACCCTAGGGAGGGGTTGAAGTTGTTGGATAGAGCTGTTTGCTTCAGTGATGATTGAATTGACTGCTCTTGCTCTTCTCAGACCTGCCCATGCAGCTGAACACAGCACTGTTTGAGGCTAACGGTGGCTGTGGTTACGTCCTGAAGCCGGCGGTGCTGTGGGACCGTAGCTGTTCACTTTATCAGCAGTTCTGTCCCATGGAGAGAGATGTGGAGAAAATGAGCCCTGCTGTGTATTCCCTCACTGTGAGTTAAAATGATACCCGAGCCGAAAGGAGGATCGGTCGGAATGACCACTCTGTCCTCGAGAGTTTTTTCATTTTGAGCTTTCACCCTCACTTCTTTTGACTGACACCTTTAGCTTCCTGCCTTTTTGAATATTTTCCTAACTACCTCATATATACTCAGTTTGAAGCAAAAACCTTCATAATATAGGGATTTGCTTTTGCAATATTTTGTATTTGCAAATAATGTCTGCGTAGTCACTGCATTTAAATTTCATAAAAAATGCTGCAAAGTCATATTTTAGTATATTTCACATTAATTTCTACCTTCATATATATGATCCAGCTTAAAGCCTTAAAGTCTTGCTTTGGTTTCTTTTCTATTTTTCATCTACAGTATATATACCTGCAACAACTGCACAATTGTATTATTATCTGTCTCTTATTTGGTCTGGTTTGAATAGTTGTTTTACAAAGTGATCTGAATGTGTTTTCATTATCTTAGAGTCATTAAGGCCAACCAGTTGATTCCACACACCTTTGAGTCTCATTTATTTGTCAGTCTGTACTTTTCATCACTTTGCATCACTCACTGCGCATTCTTTGGAAAAAAAAAAAAAAAAAAGCCCAACACTGTAAGCCTGAATATTACTGCAATAAATCTGGTGTTACAAGTCTGTAAGATACATCTGTGTGAATGATATAGAGGAGATGTTACAGTGTTACTGGCAGACATTCAATGTGTGTCATGTATCTGTGTACTAAACTGATAACATCTTGAATTGATTAATCAACGTCATGTTACACATCCTCATTCTGTTGGATTTACTTGCTGCAAGCATTCGTTCAAAGTTTTTAGTGTTTACCCACACACCAGGATCAGTTGTGAGGTTCTGATTATCTGGTTCCATGTTGTATGTGTGTATGAGTCAGTGAGTGAATGAGTGAGTGAGACAAGGAGAAGATTAAAGAGTCATTGTTGGCAGGTCAGTGTGACTTCAGGGACTACAGAGTTTTTTTGGCTTCATATTTTCTCAGGTTTCCATGAAAAGCACTGAAAACAAGGTGGTTTTTTGAAAACAGGGCTCATATGAAAGGAATCTTAGCTGCGTTGTTGATACAGTGTGTTATTATCCAAGCTCATTCATCATGTCCTGCCTTCTCTCATTTGTTTTCTCTCAGATCGTCTCCGGTCAGAACGTTTGTCCCAGTAACAACTCTGGGAGCTCCTGCATTGAGGTGGACATTCTGGGCATGCCCATTGACGGCTGCCACTTCCGCACCAAACCCATCCACCGCAACACCCTCAACCCCATGTGGAATGAGCACTTTCAGTTCACAGTGCACTTTGAAGAGATGTGCTTCCTGCGCTTTGCCGTGGTGGAGAACAACAGTTCCCAGACTACTGCCCAGAGGACTCTTCCTCTAAAAGCCCTCAAACCAGGTAGGCGTTTCAGATGTTTTAGTTTCAAGATAATAGTACTTGACGGTAATGGATTCCATAGACAAAATCTCTTTGTTGTTGTGTCTTTTTTTTTTTTTTAGGGTACAGACACGTCCAGTTGAGGACACAGCATAATGAGCCACTTGAAGTGTCCAGCCTATTTATCTACAGCCGCAGAACAGAAGAAGGTCCCACAGGGGGCGCTACACCCTCATCCTTGGTAAGACTTATTCAGGTCACATTTCAGTTGCACTTAAAAAACCTTTTAATGTCACAGACAGATTTCTTAATAATTTAAATGCCGCAGGCCTCAATCCAAGCATGTTCAAAGAAATTCCTCTGGCACTGAATGCAACATCATTACTGTGAATCAGTTTGGTCTTACTCCATCATACTCTCTGAGGACACAGTTAGAGAGGGTGTCTAATAAAGGGGATAAATCACAACAGTATGTTTCATAGCAACCTGCTCTCTTGCTCCTCTCTCGCTCTCTACACAGCTGTTCAGTTCAGAGGAGTCTTGTGCGTCCCAGCGGCAGCAGGTTACGGTACATGGAGCCGGTTCTGAGCCCTTCACTGTGTTCGGTGTAACTGAGCAGACCACTGCCAAGCAGCTGCTGGACGCAGTCAGTAACTTAGAAATAGAAATTTATGATGCTATGATGGTTACACACATTTGTGTCATCTTATGTCTTGTGTTCTGCATACCTAAACTTTTTCCTCAACCATCTTCCCACAGGTGGTAGCATCTGTAGGAAAACCACAGGATTACTTCCTTTGTGAGGAGAGGGTTCCTCTGTTGAAGGAGCGCAGTGAGGCAAAGCACTGTGCAGAGCATCGACCTCTTGCACCTGAAGAGGAGGTGGTCAGGCTTGTCCACAGTTGGAACGCTGAGGAGGGATACGTGGGAAGGATTTGCCTTAAAACAAGAGAGGAGGTCTGTGCAGTCTTCATACAAATTCACAAAATGTTTAATGTTTCATCAGATTTCTTTGTTGAATGATTTAGAACATTTTCATCCAAATTCCTTTGCTTATTATAAGCTTTTTTTAAAATTTAATATTAAATTCAAGCAATACCATAGCCTGTATAGTTTATTTTATTTAGAGCATAGCTCCCCCCTGTGGTTGTCCTATCCAATGAATAATAAATAAGTGGTGCTTTACATGTGTTTCACGTCTGCTGATTTACTCATACAGAACTTAAATGAAAGGAACCCAGTGACAGAGGGAGAAGAGGAGGTGACTGTGGGAAGCAGAGAAGGAGCAGGAGGGGGAGGAGGAGGTGGAGGAGGAGGAGGAGGAGGAGAGGACGATATGTTCTTCGTTCAGGTCCACGAAGTGTCACCAGAACAGCCTCATACCGTGATCAAGGCCCCACGTTACAGCACAGCTCAGGACATTGTACAGCAGGTGAGGGGACATTCAAGGAAGGGTTTTCATTGAGTCAGGTTCTGGACTAAGGAGACAAAAGAAAGTAAGGTAGCTTGTCCTAATGCAGAAAAATGTAAGAAAAATAAGGCTTTTATTTTATTTACACATTCTTCCTCTTTCCCTCTCTTGGTCAGACTCTGTCAAAAGCCAAGTATTCCTACAGTATCTTATCAAATCCCAACCCATGTGACTATGTCCTGATGGAAGAAGTGACCAAAGATGTTGGGTCTAAGAAGTCCTCCACCACCAAACCTTTGCAGCGGGTGCTGCTGGATCATGAGTGTGTCTACCAAGCGCAGAGCCGCTGGCGGGGGGCTGGAAAGTTTATTCTTAAGCTTAAAGAGCAGGTAGCTCTAAACATGCTAGAGACATAGAGACATTTTAGTTTTTATCTTACAATCATATGCATGACATAATATTTTCCTTTGAAAATTGCCCCACTAACATCTTGCATGCTCCATACGTGGACTGAATCCTGGGAACTTTGTTTGTGCTTCAAAAACCTGGCTGACTGTCTCTCTAACTCGATTACTCCATGTTGTTGTGAGAAGGTCATCGTCTTATAACACCTGCGTGAAGGATTGCTTGTGCTTTTAATCCATCCCTGCTTCCTTTGTTTGTGACCTTTTTTAATGTGCACTTGCTGATTTGTTTGTTCTTGTGATTGATAGTGTAATGTTAGACATTCTCTGCTTGTCTTGAGCAACTGTTTTTACATGTTCTAAATCTGAGATAAATAATTTTATTATTCATCATCCATTGAATATGAATATATTGTTCAATGACCTGCCTCGTTGAATAAAGTTAAAGATTGTGTTTAATCTATATTCCCTTTTATGTTTTTGTCCAAAGAAAATGCATTTTTGACTACTGAGACAGAGAGAAGGACCCTTGACTTTTTAAATTATTAAGAAGAAAACTACTCAAAACCTTGTGGTACATCTCCAGGGTCTCTTTATGCATTTCACTTACATCAATCAATTCCTGATTCCAGGTGGTGCGGGAAGACAAAAAGAAAGTAATTTCCTTCGCCAGCGAGCTCAAGAAGCTGACCAGTCGCAGTCGCAGCATGACGACTGGTGGTGGATTGGACGGTCCTGCCCAGAGTAAGGATGATAGAGCTGCATGCTGTGTGGCTCTGACAGAGCTCCAGGAGTGAAGCTCACACTCTGCCTGCTGTCTGTGCATGGGAAGGCAACAGAGGTACCGTATGTTGTCTCTAACCTCTAACACTACAAGAGGAGATACTTCATATGAAGTAAACAATCCAAACTTTGAAAACTTTTTATGGTGCTTTTGGTGCTGTGTGGTCAAACAAATCTAAAGTAGCCAATCTGTTTCTAATTTCTTTTCTGAGATGTAAATACCATGTACAAGAAACAAAAATTGACAAGTTGATTTATTTAAAGTTTATTTTCCAGCTGTTTAGTATTAATCACTTATATAATCAAATTTTGGAGGATTTTAACATTGTCACATCCATGCTGATGAAGTAAGCTCTGCCTTTCCAAGTGATATTGGAAAACCAGTCACTCATTTGAGCCATCATGCTGACATTGTTTTGTTAATTATGGTTTCTAAGGTCAAGAATGGACCTTTGATCTGACCTATATTTGAGCTTTAGATTTATACAAGTTAAATTGGATTGCTGGTCAGGTAGAAAATTCACTTGAATTTAAATTCTGAATCAGGTTCGTTAAGCATAAGAGTCTGGCTCCAGGTCCAGTCTATATTTAGAGTACTTACATGAAGACTTTTTCCAAAGAAAGGATAAGGCGGGTGTGAAGTATTGATAAATCCTACAAGATTTAGTTTCATAGGTGTAACAAATACATCCCTTCTCTCTCACAATAGTTGGAACCGCTTTAACCTGCTATGCAAAAGGACTTTGAAGTAAACTAGACTACACTACCGAAGAGGGTCATGTGAGGCTAAAAGACTTTTAGCACCGTTTGTCAGTTATAAAAATTTTGAAATAACCAACTTAGACTTTCAATAATTAAGTAATTTATGTGTTGAGTGAAACACTCAAAAGTAGGATATGAAATGCAATATCACCTATTTTTGCAATTTACTTCAAAGTCTGTTTACAATTCAGTGAATTGTCCACTCATATTTCTTATACTTAATTTGTAGCAACATTTCATCTCTTCTATAACAGATGGTCTCACTTCGCAGTGTGTTCATCATGGTTGTGATCTTAATAAGTGCTGTGTTGTGTTGTAGATACATTAGTCTGGTACCACTGTCTTTCTATAAACTTGCTCGTGTTTTATACAAATATGTGTGAATAAGTATTGTGTCCCCCGCAGGGTATCTTACTGCAGCTGCAGGTCTGAAGCTGTGGGTGGCAGAGGGCAGGGTGGGGGCAGGAAGGTTACTACAGGCCACCTCATCCTCCTCCTCTTCCTTTAGCCGGCGGCTACAACCTGATCATCTGCCCACCTCTTCTCTGAACCCCCTGGCCTGGAAGATTCACCTCCTCAGGAACTGGAAGATCCACAAATGAAAACCAGAGAGTGAGATTTGTGTCGATTTCTTCTAAAATTGGAGGATTCCCCTTTACAAGAGAGGCGAGGTGTACAAGAGAAGGCGCTGATGCATGGGGATATCACCCTCTCTGTGTCCTAGTTGAGCAAGTGGAGGACGGGATTCAACCGAAGCCCTTTTAGTGACGCGGGTTGAGCTGCTTCGCTTGGTTGAGTGACAGACAGGAGTTTCTGACTGGAAATCTGTGGACAGCTCTGTGCTCATTGTGGTTCATTAGTTGGAATGTGGTTCCACAGAGAGTCCACAGTAATAGAGGCAGCTGCTGTAATTGAAGTCATAAGGTACGTGATCGGGGATACAAGAGAGCAGAAATGCATTCCCTCTCTTACCCCCAAAAAACACACTTCCTTCAGTCACATTACAAGGATAGAAAGGTATGGGTTTGCTTTCATTTGGGCCATATTTTTTTTTTACTTCTTCAAAAGGTTACAGCAAAGGCTAAGAAAGGGTGGCTGGGGGGGCACGAAATGGCCTGCATTGAATGAGTTCTTCAAAGAGTTGATTCAGGGAAAATTCAAATACGGCTCCACAGAAGATGGAATGACCAGTGCACTAGCAAAGGCTCCAGTTTGCAATTTGAGATCTAATCTGTATTCAGTTTAAAGTAACTTCATAAACTACATTTTTTTTCTGGCCTAATGAGAAGAAAAAGAACCCAGAAGATTGGTGGTGGTGGTGGTGATGGGGGGGTCAGCTAAGAGAAGGAGAGTACGAGGGTGGAGGGGGTGAATCACATTTTGCTCTCTCCTTCTCAGGTAGGGGCCGTTGGGCTGAGGGCGCTGTGAAGGAGGCTGACAAGCTGGCTTGTAAAATTCTTTTCTTAATGTTGCAGTTTCACAGTACTGTAAATGCAGATGGCTGCATCTTAAAACTGAGACGACATACATCCTAACAGACAATGGAAGCAGCAGACCCTCTGCGAGTTCTTAGACACTAAAGTGACAGTGCACAGCAGCATTTTAAGGCAGTCTGGAGTTGCAATATTAGCACTCACAGGCAAATGTCTTATCAAAGTTGTTAAGTTGTCCTCCTACGTTGCATTAAAATGCTGCGACGCTGCCTACAAGTTTTGGTGAATTTGTAGTTGTATCTCTGACAAAGATCTTTGGCCGCCTCCATGAGGGGATTAATGTTATCGTTGTCTGCAATTGTTCGTTTTTGTTTCATGTTTATTTTTTTGGCTTTAAAAAGCAAATGTTTTCAAAATTGAAATGTGCTGAAATATAAGCAGCCATCTAAGAACTCGACCCAAACTAAACAAGGTCTAAAACTGGCAAAGTTTGGATTTCATTCCAAAAAATCTGATAAATTGACATAAGTTGGATGGATTTCAGCTTTTATGACTTAAAAGTTTTGGCGTTTTATTGCTACAACCATTTTTTTTGTAAAAAAAACAAAACAAAACAAAATCCTTGGAGGGACTCGCCTTGTCAGCATTTTGCACATTTTGTTTTCTTTGTGCTGTTATCTTCAGTATTGTTGTTGTAGTGTTACTGATGATTGACAGAATGTGTTTGTCACAAGATAGTCAAATTATTATTATTCTTATTTTAATTCTGAACATAATATTTATTATTTTTAATCCCAGGCCAGTTGCGAATTTAGTTTTAAAGAAAGCGAAAGTGAAATTTCTGGACTGGTTTTTAGAAATCTATAAATGTAGTTTGAGCCCGAACTTGTAATTCCTGATGTAAAAATTATTCTTTAAAATAAGGATTTACATTGCAATGAATTTCTTTGGCCTTGATTTTGATTGATGTGTCTTCATAGAGTATTTTATTGATTGATTGTCATTTATAATGATTAGTTTATTTCTACTCCTTTCGCATTTCAGTTTTCTTTCCCAATATTTGAAAACTATCATTTGGGGCCATTTTTCCCTTTTTTTTCTTTTGATGGTTAACATTTCCATATTTAAATTTTTTTTTTTCGTACAGTGCCTGTAGAG
This sequence comes from Remorina albescens, assembly GCA_034769265.1. Taxonomy (NCBI): domain Eukaryota; kingdom Metazoa; phylum Chordata; class Actinopteri; order Carangiformes; family Echeneidae; genus Remorina; species Remorina albescens. The sequence goes on from CM068480.1 coordinate 8,448,335, forward strand.
CTAATATTTAAAAATCTAAATCACATTAACTGTACTTTGGCCACGCAAGAGAAAATTCAAACATTTTTGAATGTGAACTCTGAAAAAAATCCTGTGGGTTTTCTGAGCCCACTTATGCTAAAGCAAATATATTATGTTGTTTTTATGGGTGGATTTACCAAATTTCTAACCCACATTCCAACACTGAAGGACTGAAATCATGAATCACAGAAGCTTGCCTGATCTGTAGACCGCAAATATTGCTGCTAAAATGCAGGGAGAGCATAGTTTTATAAAAAATGTTGGATTTAATTGGCATCTCCAGGCCACACTACAAATTTAATTGGACTTTCTGTCCTCTTTTACTTTCATTTTGTCTTCAAGTAAAACAAGTAACAACTCTGTGCCAAGTAATGATGTTTAAATTTTAGTGCAATAGTGAAGTTTGTCTCTTCAGCTCTTTAGGCCATGTTTTTCTCCTTATTTTATGACGCTAATTTCTTTATTCCTGACCTTGACTTGTTCTGTAGAATAGTCAAACTTGTTATAATTCACGCACAAAGATGATCTTTTGCTTGTCATAAGTCAAAAGAACGTTCCCCTAAAGTGAACTGTTGTTCTCAGAAACCACAACTCTGTTACTGACAGGTACAGTAGTGACTGTTTATCCTTTTAGGCTTTTGTCATGATAAATGTCGCTTTGTACACGATAAATAAATATAGAAATAACTCACGTTTTAGAACCTGGTGATCACCTACAGCTTACATGCTGGATCACAGTGACTTCAGCTGATGTAACTATGCGAAACCCACACTGAGTCTGAACCTGAAGGGACATTTTCTGTTGAATTGTACATTTATGATCCATCAGCTTTGTCACATCGTCACATTTCGTTCTCTTTCTTTCTAACTTGTAGACCTCATTTCTTAATGTGTTGAACCTGAGACAAATATGCGTTTGGATCTTTTATTTATTTTAATGTGAAGCCCTGGTCGGCATTTATCTGTCGTTGCTGTTTGTGAACAATTTCCTGTAAGTAGTTTTAAAGTGTTTTTCCTTTCTTTTTTTCTTTTTTTTTTTTTTTATTTATTTCAAAATGAGAGAGAATAAACTCTGAAGAGATCTAACTTACTCATTTAGATATGTAAAGAAATATTTTACTTTCTGTGTAAAATATTTAGTATAGTATTCATTATCTCTGGCATGTTATTCTGCAGTACACAGCAGCATCTTTTAATGCCTATTATTTTGTGAGTTTTTCACAAATGTGTACAAAAGCTGACAATTTGAAACGTTGAATAGTTTTTTTCAATGATGATGATTTTGGTGTATTCATTATATCCACTGAATATGACATGTGTTTGCTGACTGTGGGCTATGTTTTCTTTTTTAGCACCCTGTTGTTTCCATAAGATGTGCAGTATACCTTTTAACATCCACTATCCATGTAATGACGTGGCTGTCCAGTGAACCTTTGTCTATTTACTTGAATTTTTAAACGGATGATAATTGGTGGATTTATTATATACCAGGATCATAATAAAATTTGAAATACTCAAATATACCATCATTCTCTTATTTGCTTAGTCTTAAAATGTGCTTAAATGTTTACATTAGTAATACAAACAGAATAATCTCTTTCTACATAACTTTTACTTTTGATACTTGAAGCATATTTTCATGGATTATTTACTGACCTTTTGAGTTGTCTGTATATTTTACATAATTAGGGGTCCTTATCCCAATCAGCCACAACACTTTAATAATAACTTGTTCAATAATAATAACTCTGTTAATGAACTTTATTAAATATTAAGGCCAATCAGTCTAAGTCAATGGATGACATATGACTTACAAAGATGCAAAAAACAATTAAAGATCCACTGTTGTATTTGCCTTTGCGTTACAGCTGTGTGGTCCTGCACTGGAGTTTTATACATCAATACAACACATTTTTTTGTCAGGTGTGTAACTGTTTACGGCTCATAAAGAATCCTGTGTGGGAACTTCATATGAAATTAATGTGCTAAACCGCATTCAGGATGAAACACACAATAAGTCAGCTTTGTTTTTTGGGGAGGTGAAAAACCCCTTTTTTAACATCATTACAGCCACGAATCAAATCTTTTGCGCCTGTGTCATTGATTAATGAGCTGAATTTAGTCTGTCTTCTCCACTAATAAAGCACAGTGGACTTGGGAATCAGTGACATAATCAGCTCATTTAGTTGAATCAATAGCAGCGGCTCAGACGTGCCCTTCCTTCCAGAAACTGTTGAAAATACTGCTCTCTGGTACAGTCCACTAATTCCAGCTAATAAGGAGCACTCATTTTCAAATATCACCACCACTATGGCACCCTCTGTTGCATTCCTTAATGCAAAATTATGCAGACGTCAAATTAAATGTGAGAGTTTTAAAACTTGGTTAATTCCACAGCTTAATGGTCCAACTTCTTTCAGACTTCACTATAACATTGCTCACAATTAAGAAGTTCTCTCACCTTTATCACACCGATGTTTGATGAGGGATAAGGATCCATGTGCTGTTGAGTCAGCTCTCAGGGATCCTGTGGAATTAGGGAATTAAAAAAATTATCTCTTTAATTCCAAACAGTATCTTGTTTAAATAAAGGAAAATGCAAATGTATTTTAAAAAGATGTTTTCTTATGTGGGCAACTTTTTCTGAATCACATAACTTTTTAATTTAAAAAAATGTAAAAATCTTTGATTTTTTTATCAATGTAAAACTTTTAATCAAGTCCTCCTCTCTTTAATCTCCCTTCTTCTATTATAGCTCATGAATTTTTTATCTTTTTCTTTTGACTTGAAAATCTTTTTGTAGTTCTTATTCTATTTTCAAGTTTCAAATAGAACTTCTTTATTGAGTGAAGCAGAAATCTAAGCTTTGAGCAAGTGTAACAAGTATCTGTGGGCTCATGGAAACATTTTGATGGCAGGTGTAATGCAGCTACGGCATCTTGAAAGTAGTTTAACAGTTTGGAAGCTTTCTTATTTCCCTTTTTGAGATTTAGATGACAATTTGAATATTTGCATCAAACCTGCGGAGCAATTCAGGCACTCTAGACAAGGTGGAGCTGCATCTATACTCCATCCAAGGTTTAGAAAGTTTAACTTAGTTTCTGAGGGGAGACATGAACTCAGAGCCAATTTAGCCAAAGCGCATGTTTCAACTGATGAAATATATATATATTTATTTAATATTTTTTTTTGATAACGTTTGCCAAGCAACTTGACAAGGATAAAAAGGCAAGTTTGAACAATACAAGACTTCATGGGTCAATGAAAAGTGTCAGGCAAATTTTTCGGATGAATCACACCAGTGGCCATTATCGTTGAATGAAACGAAGTGCAGTTCCACACAGAGACACCTCTCGCTTAAAGGGCCGTAGAAAGTTCAGAGACTTTTCAGTCCAGCATCGTTAAATCTTAGCAAAGTAGAAATATAACAAGTCCATTCTAGATCAGTTTTGTGACGTGTTTGCAGTTCTGAGACCAGTCGTGCTGAGGGGATGCTTGGACTGGACAATTGTGAAGTTAAAAAACAGACATTTTCGTGAATAAACTGCAAAAATAACCAATTAGATGCCAAATTACTTATTTTGTGAGAATGAAATGTAAGAATGAATGAAATTCTTCCTGTTGAGATGAGGAATATTACGTATTTAGCTTTCTCCTGATTGGACTGGAGCATCCCCGTTAGATCCACAACTAATGGACAGACACGATGTCTGAGCGCTTGAATGATTCTGGCAATAAGGAGCGAGCACAGTGGTGTTAGTATCAGTCAGAGTTTGGTCATCGGTATGTGAAGGCTGTTCCAGGGGCCCATCCACAATTCCTCCTCATCTGACTGCGTTCTATCGCTCGGGCACTCCAACGGCTCCCTCAGAACCAGCCCATCGTCGTCGTCGTCTTCATTACTGCCGTCTACTTTTGACTCCCTCTCCTCTTCGTTAAGCTCTTCCCGCTCCTCTGTGCTCTGGGGTTGCGCCACGCCGTCCTGTGCCGCCTTCAGCAGTTTCGATTGAGATGCTGCACTCTCTGGGCCCGTGTTGCTGATGCTGGTAGATCCTAAAGAAACGCTGGATTGTCGCGTGTTGTACACATTCAGCGTTTTATTTCTGTCAGTGTTAGAGAAAGAGGAAGTGGCGGTCGCGGACGTGGCCGTTCCCGCGCTCTGGAAGGTTTGCAGCGTGTTGCACCCGCCGTCTGCTGCTGTTCTGGGGCTGTTCAGGGGTACCCGCTCCTCCAACATCGCAGCCATTTTGTCAAGTTTTTTAAAGTGCTTCGCCAGCCGCGAGCTGAAGATGGGGGAAGGAAGTTTGAGGTTGTTGTTCATGGTGCTGTGTGCATGCATGGGGCCCGTGGTGTTGACCGAACGTCGGGTGCGGATGATGGAGCCATTCTCGGCCATGTAGATGCTGCCGTTAACGTTGGCGTGGCTGTTTAAGCTGGTGGCCAAGCGGCTGCGTTGGGTTTCCGGCATGCTGTCCTCACCGGTGGAGCTCGTCTCGTACTCTCGGTCCACCACCAACTTGACCCGACGTTTTCTACTGCCATGCTGGAAAAAACAAAGAGACGTTAATGAAATATTAGTAGTGAGGGAAGTGTTAAATTTGATGGTGTAGCTTTTTTTTGGGAAGTAAAAAGCTGTTTATTCTAATGCTGACTACGTAGCAACAGAAACACTTCTTCAAATACAAATAGCTTAATTTTCCAAATAATAACTGACAAAACACATTTCTAGAGTTTAGCACCCAGACTTAGTTTCAATCAAGTTGAAATCTTTGTGTTTTGGGGTCATTTTGTGTGAAATTTGTTGCATTTTCAGTGATGCATAGTAACAAGCCTACATTTGTTCCATGCAATAACTTGCGTGAGGCGCAACAGCCAACATCATCCTGCTAACATGACAATAAGAGAACCGCCAATTTTTTTTTTATTGTCAAAATCATCAAGAAATCGTTTAAAGGATCAAAGTATGACACAGCACCGACAATTCACTGCTGTGGTGTCAAATGCAGGATTTTTTGGTTGCATCTCTCTAGAAAATACGCTATCTCACCACGAAAGCTGCGTGCACACACACAAACACTCAGGAAGATGAAAAGTGCTGTTGTGAAAATAACTGAGCTGCTATTGCACAACAGACTTTTGATTTAGCTGCCACAGTACGGAAGAATGAATATGTTCATCATTTCAGAGAAAAATTTTTTTCCCCCCTGTATGTTACAGAAGGACTGACTGAAATCGGGGAGGGTAATAGACACAGAAGAAGAAATCATTAATGGAATACTGTGAAGCAAAAGAGGTCAGTGAATAACAATCTCTGTGCTGCAGCAGCTGGAAGTGGACTTTTCACAAAAGGAAAATGAGACCAGTCAAGCGAAGGGGAAAAAAACTTGAAAAGTATCAGGGCTGTTACAAAAGAAGAGGAGACAGGCGACGAAGAGTGGGTGAAGATGGGCCGATCGGAAGAAGCGGATTGAAGTCAGGAGCTGCAAACACAGAAAGAGATACTGTGCAGGGGCAGCGGAGGACATGCAGGCAATTTAAACCTCCCTGAACGTAAATCACAGCAAACAAGAAAAAAGGGAGAGATTACAGTAATAAATTCCACTCAGGTAATTCACTCCCAGTCCAGGTGTTTTCCCCAAGATCTTACTTAGTGGCAAAGAATTTAATCATGGGGGCGGCCGCGTCCTCATCTGCATTTCAATCAGCTGCCTCGTTTTTCACTTCCCCCTCTTCTTCCTCCTGGTTTCCTCCCCCCACACGGCCGCCGCTCCTCTCCTCCCCCTCCTCCTCTGCACCCTCCTCCTGTTCCTCCTCCTCTGCATCCTCCAGGATGGGCGGCAAATCTTCTGAGGTGTCCATAACGCCTGAGCTGACGCCTGGTTGGTTGCGGCTGAAAGCTCGTCCTTTCCCCTCTTCCTCCTCCTCATCCACCCCTGATTCCTCATCTTCCTCACTGTCCTCATCACTTTCTTCCTCTATTGGTTCTGGAGAGGAACATGGCTGCCTGGAGGTTCTCAAACTTGAATATCTCAAACTTTTGGAGATGCTGCTGTTTCTATCTGACTTGTTTGCCGATCTCCTTCGTCTTCGTCTGCTCATACTTTCTATCTTTAAATTGGCTTTACCTGTTCTTCTTTTGTTAATGCTGTCACTACTCGTGGAGCCATGCCTGGAGCTGCCCTTTGAAGAGTTTTTGCTCAACTCTTTCTCCTCGTCCTCACTCTCTAACCCCGACTCTGACCCTTCTCGCTCTTCATCTTGGCTTTCGCCCTCCAACTCTCTGTCGGTTTTAGAAGTTCCTCCTTCTTTTTCTGCTTCTGAGTCAGACTCATTTTTTTCTGTATCTGTCTCAGACTCAGTCTTGATATGCCCAGCTGTGACAGATGATGTGGGGCTACTCGAGTTGGAGAGGCTGAATTCAGATTCTCTGCTGCCACTTCCTGTTTCAGAATCGCTGTCGTGGAATCTTCTTCCTCTCCTCCACCATCCCTCAGAAGAACTATCTCCATTCCCCGACTCCCACCTCCTCCTCGCCTCTTCTGTGGCTTTTTCTGACACTGATGCAGAAACACTCATATCTCCTATGGAGCCATACATCTTCCTGCTGCTCTCCTCTTGCGCATCCAAGCTTTTTCCATCACTCCACTGTTCGTCTCTCACCCTGTTGGGTCCCTGGAGCCTTCTGGCGAGGGAGATAAGACTGAGGGCCTCACTCATCTTTTGTTTTACGGGCAGGAGTTTGCTGGCTTCCAGGGACGTCTGGAAGTAACTCCCATTGATGACCATGCTACCGTCCAGGCTGGAAGAAAGGCCAGAGGACAACAGTCCAGGGAGCTCTCTACCGTGCTCTCCTCCAAAGGCATTTCTCATCCCATTGTTTCCCATTGTCAAGCCATCTCTACTGCCCCCCCCCCATGTTTCCCTCTCTCCTCTGCCTCCTCTTTCTCTCTCTCTTTCTTTTGATTCATCGCTCCTTCTTCTCTTCCCTGCCTCCCCTCTCTCAAGGCTGTTTAATGCACTTTGCTCTTTTCTTTCTTCCAGCCTTTCCCTGCCTCCATCCCCAATTTCCAATGGTCCGATTCTGGCTTTGTTCCACGGCGGGTGGATGGCAGGAGGCTGTCCAGATGTTTTGGTCTCAGTGGTGAGCAGTGTGTTCACCTTCATCATGGCTTTCAACCTTGTGGCCACACTTGAGGCTTTAGTCTTCGTGTTTATGGTTGTAGAACCCTCCTGTGCTATTTTTCTTCTGTCACCCTCACTTCTGGGGTCTCCTGGGGTTTTTCTTGGGGGTGGAATTGGTGGAGGACGGGGCTGGAAGTTAGCAGGGTGTGAGGCTAATCTACTCCCGTGAAACTGTCTTCTCACCTGATGATATTAGTCCAAAATCAAAGGAGAACTTTTAGCAAATGTGCTCAAAAAAGCAAAAAGCTTTTACATCATAGAAGCTGGTTTTAACCCTTTAAAAACTTTCACAAACTAGGTACATCCACCATATTGCATGTACTGTTGTCTGCTTAGCCTACATTACTACAGTTGGTTCAGTTTTTGTGCAATGGGAGTAGTGCTGCAGTATATGCCGAAAAAAAAAAAAAAGGCAATAAAATTGATAAGATGGTATTTGTAACTGTGAACATAACTTCAGTTTGAGGTCATTTATGGGTTTTATATCCACCGAAAAAAATAAAATAGCGTAAATGATGATTTGGTTTGGTCATGTACCAAAGATATTGCCTAAGGTCTGCAGAAGACGGTGTACTAAATACTGTTTACTGTAAATTGCAGTTATGTTTACCTGCAATTGATAGCCTTAGTCAGCATTTTTTGAAGTTGTGCACTATAGCTTTAAACTTTAAAATACAGGAAATATAGACATTTGCTTTCTTGCAGAGTTGTGAAATAATATTGCTGAGCTTGGTTGGCGGTAATGGTTGTCGTTTCATAGAAATGAATGATATTCATCTATTTTGCTAACTCAGCAAGACAACAAATGAGTATACATCCTGAAGTGTTTTAAGGTTTCTTTCTGGAATAATATTTTTTGTCCTTTAAAGCAGTCTGATAATGTACACAATAAATGGCAAATTTAATTGAAAGGTCCAGGAATTGAAAATTCCTTAAATTAAGCAGAGCATCCCCAACTAGTGTGGGTGTGAAACGGTTAGCTACTATTTTGGGCTTATCCATTTTTTTCCTGTTTACCTCTCCCTCAGACTCCTGTGGGCTGTAGTAGTAGCTCCCATCATCATCCACAACCACCTCTCCATATTCATCGTAGAGGCCAGAGGGTGAGATCAGCTTCCTGCGACTGCCGTACTGAGGCAGCTCGTACCTGCACAGAGCGACAAGAGGAGAAAATAAAACAGAGCGTCACAGGTAAGCATTAATCAATAAGAGATGTAATTTTTTAATGGTTTTTATTTTATGTTAAAATTATAGATAATCAGTATGATTCTCTGGTACTGACTTTAATTCTCAGCCAATCAGAAGTACAAACAATTTGAAAAAGCAAAACGGCCTTAGCACTTGGCTAATACTTTCCCGCAGACACTTAAAGCTGAAACATGCGGGGCAACAATGTGGTTCGATCCAACGATGAGCGGTGTCTAATGACTCTTCAGGAAAGCGGCATCCATCACAAAAGAAGCATTTTGTTGCCAGGATACATTTTTGTTTGCAGAAAACATTTTTGTTTTCAGAAAACACTGAAATCGATTTTCTTCCCCTTTTGTCTCTTCCTGTTGCCGGGAGCGATGCCTGGCTCAACTGGCCAAAAAAAACTGTGTTTTGCATCACTGTTCGGGCTCCATGCCCTGCAGCAAGCAATTTAGAAAACCAGCAGGTCAAAAAAAAACAACCCCCCCCCAACATATCTTTTCCAATGCTTTTCTGGAAACAATATGTCCCAAAGTGATTAAAGTAACAAATCTGCTGGTAGGCCTTTGGCTTCCCTCCATTACGGAGCTGTACAGAAAAGTTGCCTTGTGTAATCACTCTGCTTAGAGTCAACTGGTGGAAGAAGCCACTCTCCGATTACAGTAAGGAGCCAAATAATAAACAAATGGAAGGGACACATGGATGAAGGATGTGTTTGGGTGAGGAAGGCGGAAAGGAGGAGAAAAGAAGGGGTGAAGGAAAAAAATAACAAATGAACGGCGGATTGGTCAGAATAGAAGGACCAAGGCCAGTCATAATCTCCAGTGTGGCTTCGATGAGCTAATGTAATGAGTCTTATCCTTTCACTAAAACCTGCTTATGGGATTTCACAGTCATTACTGTGAAATCACTGAAGTGCACACAAAATCAAATTACTTGCTAAAGGATACAGTAACGCTTACATGCTTACGTTTTCCTCCCTAACTCTTCTCTCCTTTTCTCTCTCACTCATCCCCCTCTCAGAGTCACCACTAGGGAGCAGTAATGACATGATAATCAGTTCATGTAGTTCAAAGTTAGAAAAACGGTGTGTTTTTGGGACTGAGTGTGTGTGTGTGTGTGTGTTTGCGTGTGAGAATTAGCAAAATAGGCCAAACTGGGTCACTGGCCTGTTTCTGTTGACTTTCCAAATGCTAAAGTGTTTTTTAATGATCAGTGTGTGGACGTGTCATTTCATTCACACAGTGAGTTATGACAGAGTGCTGGCACTCTATGCTTTAATGGCCTTTAAATGTCACTGAGTGAGAGGATGAAACAATGTTTTTGATGCCTGGTGAAACAAAATATTCCTCGGGGGCATTAATCCAGTGTTCAGATAGGATACCTAAAGGAATTATTCCATGGCAGGAAGCTGTTTTTTGATTTAAGTCTGACATTCTTCTTCTACTAAAGAAAGTAAAATTACTAGTTTCACTCAGTGACAAAATTGCTCAAGTGAAGAAAATTGCATGAATAATCTTCACAAGCCTGATTTTTTTCCCCCAAATCGAAGCCTAAATCAATTATAATAGTAATTAAAAATAGTTTGCTAAACATAAGGGGTCTAAAGATTAATGGCACAGAGCTACATCATGAATAATGTAAAGTCAAATGCTTTTGGAGGCTTGATGCATTTTGAAGACTAAAAGTCTTGAGCTCCTCCCGACTGCTCATGAATCCCATTATATCGCCTGGATAATATTTTACGACATATGCTTATTTTTGCTCCTGCCAAGAGTTAAATGAGAAGTTATGATGAAATATGATGCTGGAGGCAAGAGACGGTTATCTGGTGTCTTGGCCAAGAGCAGTGAAGAGACAGACTGACAAATAACCCGAAGGAAAACCAGAACAGCTGTAAAATGTCTTTACCTGTTGGTATCTGGGTGCATTTAATTATTAGATATAAAATGTTGGTTTCTTTCTGTCAACAGTCTTAATGCTAAACTATGCTAAAGCTGTTGTTTTCATGTGCAAATATTCTCACCAGGAAAGCAAATTAAAAAAAAAATCATTTATTTATTGTTTTTCTCATCTGTGATCTATAACGTCCTACAATTTGCATCCATTCTAAATAAACCTCATCTGTTGCCGCATTCATCCTCATAGCAGAGTCTCCTCATCTTATATTTTAAATGTGGGTGCCCTGACTCAGCACCTATCAGCTACACAACAGTCACAGCGCTCATCACCCACGCCAATAATGATTTTTGGAAAAGCAAGATTTAATCCTGTATTGCTGTGTGTAGTGTGTGAGCATTTTACTCAACAACATGAATTTAGCTTATTTTGTTGTTGTATTTTTTTTTCTTCTTGTCTTTCCAAGATCAAGTTATTTTTTGCATCTGCATAAATTCAATCAGAATCATGCCAGTAGTAGATGGCTACAATCCCACATGCAGAGAAAATCCCATTTTGATTTTAAGAAAGAAAGGGTCAAAAGGTTCTGAGCCTACTATACTGAAGCAGTGGAAATAAATACTGGAAGTGCTTTTGAGGTTTTCTCAAAAACAAAACATTGTCCTGAGTGGTGGTTTAGAACTTCTCAGCTTAGTCTACTTGTATCTTTCATTTATACCTGGACCCAATAAAGCGATTACGTCTGAATCCTACTGGGTCACAAAGTTGATTTCCTGCTGCTGTGTACGTACAGAGTCAGACATGAGTTTGGGAGTGTAGCTCTAAGCCAACAGCATCTGGCCCATTGTCTGCTCCACGGCTGGCTGCCTGATTAGCTGCTATGGTAATGCAACGCTAGGAAGAGAAAATTAGCTGTGTGTGTGTGTGTGTGTGTGAGTGTGAGCGTGAGCAAGAGAGCTTTTCTCTCATATGAGTGAGTGATAAATGTGTTTGCCATGAGAGAATTTATGTGTGTGTGTGTGTTGCTGTGTATTTATGTGCGAGTGTGGGTGGGTGTATAAAATCAAATTCCCAGGAGTCTGCAGCTAAAATTATAAAAATGACACAATGCATTGTGGATGGAGGGTTACATGCTGAATGACACACACACACACACACACACACACACACACAGACGCCCTTGGGAGAGATGCATTGATTCATCAGAGGGCTTGTTCATGAACACTTTGATTTAATGTGTCTGTATGTTTATGTGTTCCAATATAGACACTTCTATATAATATTTCTTGCCTTTACAACATCAGGCATTTAAGAAAAGACACACCCGCAACAATGCACGCACACACTTTCAACAAAATCACTGCAAGATCTTCTTCAAACCCTTCTGCCTTGCTGTTGTCTGAAATCATATGAACTCTGTGAGATAGGGAAAGCTGCTAAGAGACAGTTGCTGATGTTAACGTTCCACGGTGGCCAACGTGCTGCGTGACTGATGCGTTCAGCCTGATATTAGAGCAGCTGCCACAGGTCTGACACGAGGCTTCGCCGGATCAAATGCACCCGCTGACCTCCGGGAGGAAATAAGCTTTATCACGTTATTAGTGAACCCTGGCAGACGCTGCTTGGAGTCAAAGGTGAAAGATGGAACATAGTGGAAGTGGCCTATATTCACTGTACTCAGTGTACCTCCTGGTCTGTGTTACTATTGGGAAAAAAAGTGCATGTACAACATTGTACTGTATTATACCTAAGATCCCATCACTGCAGGGGAGCATTTTTCTATTGCAGCTAAGAAATGTGCTTCAAATAAGCCCATATATGCCAGTATCCTGTTATGGCAAATATCCATCCACCCATCCATCTTCTATACTGTTTATCCATCAGGGTCATGGGGCTGCTGGAGTCAATCCTGGCTGAAAATGGGTGAGGGGGGTCTATCCCGTATTGCAGGACTGACATTTGGAGACAGACCATTCACGCTCATGCTTACGGGCAATTTAGAGTAGCAAATTGGCATGTGTTTGGACTGTGGCACCCAGAGGGAACCCAAGCAGTCACATGGAGCACATGTTAACCCCACACCCGGGCTCAGGGCATTGAGCTCAGAACGTGTAAAGCGAGGTGACAGTGCCGACCGCCTTTATTCATCATGAAATGACAACAAACACCTGCGATGTGCAAAACTAAATAAACGCAAGGAAGCAATATGTAGAGTAAGAGAATGTCCAGACAGACAAACAGGCAGGAGTACTAACCCGTGATCGTAGTTGTAATAATCCTGTGTGTAATAGTCCTGGCCGGGGTCGATGCCAGACTCCATTGACAGCTCCTGTGAGATTGGCAAAACATTAGAACACATAAATCCTCCACACACCGTGAAACACATAAAATACATGCTTTTATGTGCCTGTACACTCACTGGCCACTTCACGAGGTACGCCCCGCTCGTGCCGGGTTTGACTCACATCTGCCTTAATATTTTGTGGCACAGATTCAAAATGGTGCTGGAAACTTCAGTCAGAGTTGGTTTGATTGACATGCAGATTTGACCAGTTCCACATGCATGAATGCATTGTCCCTGTAATGTGATTGGCTAATTTGCATCAACGAGCAGTTGAACCTAACAAGGTGGCCGGTGAGTGTAAAAAAAAAAAACACCATCCACATCCATCGTGAGCAATTGGCCTTCCAATGGCTGCACTTGGCTAACACGTGGATGTACACCCTGCCTGCCCAATGAACCACGCACTCAAGCAGAAAACATAAAGTGGAGTAAAGAAAGGAGGGATACAGAGTACCTCTGGTCTGAGGAGAGAAGGTCGCAGAAGTTGTTGTGTCTGCCAGAGGAAAAGAAAAGCAGCGAATGACAAGACAAATGGAGGAAGTTAGGTGCTCTCCCTAAAACTGTCTGTTTTGAAAAAGGAAAATCAATTGCTGATGTTCCAGATTCAATATTACTTGAATGCAGACGTTCCAATATGTCTATTTGCTTCATTTTGTTGCAGGAGTTATTGTGGTTTTTTTTCCCCGAGGAGTGAGCAAACCTCAGTTTCAGCTCTAAATGTAAGTATTCAGAAAATTTTAAAAAATTCCATGCATCATCACGGTGATTGCTGGGAGTCAAATAAAACTATTTGGTGTGTTGGTGGGAAGCTGTATTTTCATCCATTAAAAAGTCAACACAGATTCAAAAGTTTAAAATTAATGCAAACTCATTTTATACATTATAAAAACCTCATAAAATATTGAATATAGCAGCATCTCATAAGAGCAAGTGTTTCAATTATGGAACGATTGGTTGACTTTCCTTGTGTTTTCACACACAGAGAATAGAAAGAGGAACATAAAGCAAAGATATAAACAACAGAAATGAAAAAGTACACAACACGTAACATGCAACTGCGACGTGCAAGCAGTCACTTACTTCTTGTTGTCCGTATCCCCGTCTGGAAGACCGCAGAGGCAGAGAGAGACCGTAAACCAACAGTACAGAGAAAACGTGTCATTTAATGTAGCACACTTGATACATCACTTCACTGTGTAGTTTCCTTACTGCACAAGAAATGGAATGTTAAATTGAAAAAAAGATCAATGTAGTCCACTGGAAACATTTCACGTTTTCAAACTTAACTGAGTTTCCAGGAAGAAAGTGAAAGGTATGTGTGTATTTTGAGAGAAATAGTAAGAGTGAGAACTATTTTATAGAAGGAGAGAGAAAAAAAAAAAACAAACTACGAGGAAAAATGCCAAAAAATGCAGTAATCTGCTGTGTGTTGTTATTTACTTCTTATTTGGTTTGTTTTTATAGATATTGCCCTTCCTAATGTTGAGAAACTATAGATATGGATGTCAATATTGGCTAAAATAATGGGTAAATGTAACTGACATATACTCCACAAACAGCCAACAAAATTGCATTAATATTTAGCAGACCAACGTTGACCAGAAAGTCGGCAGAGAGAAAAGACAAGCCTTTACTTCTGTGGAAAACTCGGCACCAAACATGTCTACTGTCTCTCTCGTAACAGCAGGGTTCTCATAACAAATTAACTGAGGGCCACTGGCAAGAATTTTCCCCCTGCTTTGAAAGTGTTTGGAATCTTAAAACTGACAATGACGGTACCAGGGACATTTGAAAAAGAAAAAAAATTTCCAGGTAATTTGTATAAATGGACTTTGTATTGTAAGAATACTATTGACGTGGTTTCCAATTGAGCATCCCTAATAAAGGCTGGATGGTTTAACTGAAAAGACTAATTTGGAGCGTCTCCAAAATTTCATTTCTGTTTATTTCAGCTCTGTCAGTAATTTTTACAGTCTGCATGCTTCCACATCACAGAATCAGACTGTAAAAAGTAAGCAAACTTATATTTTCTCACAGGCACGAAGCAAGTTAAGGGGAAGGTTAATTGCTGTACTTTTGGAAAATCACTTAAGATGCTCTCATATTCTCTCCAAGTCCACCAGAGGCTGAAGCTTTGATACATGAACCTAAAGACCACCTGTGGCCTGTTGTTGATATGACTTCCTGTCTACTACATTTTCATCATAACATAAATTTTACATGATGCGTGGTCGGACAGTAAAGGTTAAATCGTGCTGTAATCCCTCTAGAAACTGCTGGATGCCTTTTCTGCCCAACTTGGTCATTACCGTTTTAAACCTCTCATGTATTTCAGTTGCTTTACAAACATTTCCCCTATCCTTTAAAAAAAAAAAAAGAAATCTTATTAAAATACATAAACTAAAGAGGAGGTGGTTCAGCCTAGCCTGTCTAGGTCCAAAGTCTTTTAAACATTTAGTAGCATCTCAATGGCATAATACATAATACTTTATTTGTAAAAAAAAAAAAAAGCCAAAATATAAAAGAAAAAAAAAAAACACACCACATGATAGGTCATATGTCAGGGGCTGCTGGGTAATTTCCATCAGCAGATGGTTAACTGTTTCTCCTGTTATATCCACCATTTATGCAAATCTAAGTTAATTTAATCATGTTTATTGAGAGGTACTTTGTAGCTTAATATTTACTGAACATGCTGTTCTTCAGCTTGACATTAATAAACTTGCCACATATCAGACAGGCTCCACTAAACCGCGACGCGCTTGACAAAACAAACAAATATACTCAATTTTTGCTGTCAAATTAAGACTTCCAAGTCCAAAAGAGACAGTGAGACAGAGTAAGAGACTTGGAAGGAGGGGGAACACAAGGCTGGAATTTAAAGGAAAGTCTGGGGAATAAACCATAAAGAACAAACCAACAAACAAAGTAAGAAAAACAGCCAAAAACTACTGTGTCCATGCGTCTTAACTATTTTGACAGCAGAAGCTACCGTCACGTGAAGCCCAGGTAATGAGCTGGCAAAATGATGATATATCACAGAACAACAAATGGTGGCTTTTAGGGGACATTTCGTACTCTCCTTTCGGTTATTATCTTGCAAACACACACATGCATCCGAATACTAAATCATTTGAACTTTTCACAAAGTAGATTCAGATGCAAATCCACCTGTCTTTGCTTGCTCTAACGCACACCCCGACGCAGAGTTGCAGGAGAAATCACAGCCTTTCATTCACCGTCAGAATAAAAATAGTTTTGAATGACTGAGTCTTCTTCTTCTTCAAAAACAAAAACAACAACAACAAAAAAAAAAAACCAAGATTATCTGGTGAAATAAGAGAGATGGGTTGACGGATTGAAGGACACACAAGTGCATGAATAGATGTGGTTGAATGGATGGATGAATGGAGATAAAAGTGAATGAAGACGTGGGTGAAAAGGTTGTTTTTTTGGGGGGGGGGGGTCTACAGGGTGGAATGAATTAGTCCTTATTGCCATCACAGAGTGTAGAAGTGTGTGTATGCACTCCAGATTATAGCTGGCAGCTGTATGTGCCCAGCATTGTGTTTACTGTAATATTTGTGCATGTGTGTGTCGGTGTATGTCTGCTTCTGTGTCCTTGTTGCCCTGACAGACACAATATTAAGTCCCCTTCAGGCAAAAACACACAGACAGCTATCTGATCTGTGTCACTCTCACACACATATATATAATTGACTCCCACTCCTTGTGCGCTCTCCACCTTGCAATGTAAAAGAAAAACAAGAAAAAATGTATTAGCTCTTAAATAAAGACTATTACAACACTATTTTTTTCTTATCCCCTCTCTTTTTAGAGCCACTGTACCCCCCTCGCCCTCTTCACTGATTTTCCTCCCTCTCCATCATTGTTCAACTCAGCCCATTCTTTCTGTGCCTCTTTATTTTTTTGGTATATACTTGCAGCTTTGATGCATGTTTTGCAGAAAATGGCATCAAATCTGCTCACAAAAAATTAAAAATAAATAAAAATTGAGGAGACGTAAACTACCAGAGAAGAAGATGCTCCTTTGTAGTTCAAATATTACTTAGGTAATATATTAGCCCATCTTGTCAATGACATAATGTACTACTGTGCCACTTTCCTTTTATTAATATGAATGGATGTTGGCAGATAGCCAGCTATGTGGAAATATTTTCAAATTCTGCCCACGAGCCCTCAGACTGACCAAATGCTCCTTCAGCTGGCCCAAAAGAGCAGTGAGTGAGCACGAGTGCGCAACTTCTAATTTTCTTTGTTGCCTCTCATGGCGGTTTACTGCTTCAGTAACTCACATTTACTCAGGATTATCTTTGCTGTAGTGAGGATCAAACTTGCGACCCCACAATTGCATGCTAGCTGGTATCTCAGCAACTCAGTTCAGTTTCTATTAAATTCAGTGCACCTTGCTTGATGTTAATTACTATACAGATTCCAATAGATGTCAAGGGGATGTCTGTTCTCCAACAGAAGCACACAATTAAAAGTGAAATACTGTCACTGGGACGGTGTGTGTGTAAGTGTGTGTATTGATATGCAGCACAGTCAGGTTGAAATCTAATCTTAACATTAAACATTTCCACCCAGTAAGCTGAAATGGCAGCGCTGCATTTGTATGTACACACACTGTATTTGTGCATATGTTCAAATTCTTGTCTATGCCCGGTGGTGCTTTAATAACACCAGGTCTCATCAAAATAAGACTCATGGCTTGATCATGTTTCATGTGTTAGTTTTATACCAACAAAACAGATTCAGAAGATATATCATTGGGGTTTATTCTGAATCTGACAGTGGAAATGATCTGATCACTGTAATGAGAGATACAGAGATCAGAGTTTGTGTATCCAATTTCGATGCAATTGGCCAGACATGATCAGCAGTGCAACACTAGTCATGCAAGACAGATGTGATTCTGACAATACGCGTCTGGAAACTAGATTCTGAAACTGTGTTATTGGGCAGTGGAGTAATCTGCTGCTGCAGAGCGACAATCACAGGATTTCATTCCACATCACAAGTCGTAAAAACGTGTCACGTTTTTAAAATAGCACCTGGCAGGCACTTCTTTGCACATTAAATCTACTGCAGTAGTCACATTATAATGAAGAAAACGAAAGGACTTTTCCTCTATGATGCAACAAGTGACATTAAGAGTCAGCTGGGAAACTCACAAACTCACACTCCTGTGCTGAGTACCATTAAGATCTATGGACTGACCTGGAGATGGTAAGCTAATAAATTGTGTAGAAATGCATTTTGCATCAGAAGATGTTTCACCATTACAACTGTAGAAATGCATTATAATAAACTTTTTAAATTAGAAGTAATCTTGGGGACAGCGATGCACCTTAGCTACACACTGAAACATCCTCTGGTCCTCTTAATATAAAGACAAAATTACTGCGTAGCTACAGGTCCAGGGTGGACAGCGTCAATAAATCCTGTACACTTTTTGAGCACCACATATTTTATTGAGAAAAACATGATTTTTCAGTAAATATCTGCACAATGACAAGAGAACCTCTTTAAAAAGTTCATAAAAAATGAGCACACATTGTGAATAAAAATATCACCCTACATAGAAATATTTCTACTGCACCTATGCAGCCACCTATGTCATTATTTTTTCTCTTTGAGGAAAACAGAAAACATTCACATGACTCTGTGGATCGTTAAAAGTCAATGCAGAACCGCTATGAATGCAGAGACGATGTGGATCCAAAGGGAAAAGATACAATTAACTATAGAAATTAATGAAAATGAGAGTTAATGGAAGACAGAGTGAGAACAACAGAAGGACAAAGCTTTGTGCAAACCTTTCAGAGCTAAAAATCAATAAGGTGAACTAGAAAAAAAAAAAAAACCAAGCACAAACTACCGAATGAATTGTGTTTTCATTCATTCATCTTCTACTGCTTATACGTTTCCTGGTCGCCGGGGGTGCTGCAGCCAATCCCAGCTGCCCAAGTGTGTTTTCAATAACTGTACCACCAAATCAGTTTTCAACATGTAGATGTCTTCAAGTGAAAATATGTGTATATATGTATTTACAGCGCTTTGACTCACAGTAATGAATAAAGGGAAGATGTTTGCAGATAGGAACAGATAGACGCATATCATGCATATCTGAACAGGGATACTCATGAAACGGTGACAAAATGAAATGAGATGGAGAGTAAAAACCGTGTGACGCAGATGTACTGTACCAAAACTAAAATCTTTGCAAAGAAAAGGAATCCCTCTTAAACTGTCCAGCAGGTCAAACAATGCTCTTCACTGCACTGATTTATGTTACTTGTCTGAATCAACCAGTTTCGAAGCCTACAAGGTGTGATTTAAAACTTTTAATCTGCCAACAAGTGTCAGCAACAATCGGTAATGTCTCAATAAATTTCTCCAGGGGAGACTTAGGCAGAAGCTAATTTATTGCACTTTGTTGTTGAGGATGGAGATCGTTAATAATGTTAGTCAAACTGAAAGTTAACCTGGGAACATTTCACCACTTCAAATTATTTGATTTCACAGCTCCCATCTGTGGTTATTTAAGCCAATTTCCCTCAGTGTTAATTAAAGAACAAGTCCTGGAAACATTGTTTGGGAGGGAAAACTAAAAATAATAGATAGTGTAGATAATGAGATACCCCCCCCCACCCCACCCAGCAATTGCTTTGACGTTCTAATTGGATCCAGGCTTTTGAATCCCTCAGGGTGGTTCAGGTTCAAAGAACTGGGGACACACATTTAAAAAATGGACTTAACTTGTTAACCTGATAATCTTTTCCTATGCACACTCCACTATTCCTTTAATCCTTTTCTCTCCTTGTGATAGTGAAAGGGAAATAGAATAAAGTAGCAGTGGAAGTACTTTCCAGCCATTACATGAGTGAATTTATTACGACTGTAGAGAATATCAAGTCCTGTTTTAAGGGTTCATTAACTTATCATACCTTCCCACTAAGTTATTTTGAGTAGAAGTCCTCTGACAGCTTCACCAAAACTACGGATAAATGTTAAGAAATTCCCCGTTGTGTGCTCCCCTCGTCAGGAGATTTGAAGGCTAGAGCATTGTTGACTGAGAGGGGAATCGTTTCTCCAGTTCTTCCATGATGGAGTTCATGTTTGGGTTGTGCTGAATCTGTGGAGGCGGTGGAGAAGACGATCCTCCCTCCCCTCCTGCTCCCTCTGGACCGCCGTCTCTTGCTTCTCCTCCTCCTCCGCCGCTGCTGCCGCCCCCGAGGGCTAATGCATCTAACGAGTCGAGGGAATCCAGAGAATCCATGGAGGCCCGACTCCTCATGACCTTTTTGAGGGGGATCTGTTTCTGATCTATCTGACTGAACATGTTGGCTACTGACTTCTCAATATCCGCAATGTTCTGGATGTTCTTTAAGATTCCTTTCAGCTCTTTTCGGGGAGCTTCGGGCTCTACGGTGAGGGGCGGCGGGGGTGGTCGGAGGGACACGGGCCTCAGGGCCGGTGCCTCCAACAGCGATGGGAGGATGAAGGTGGATGGACGCAGGAGCGAGGGTGACAGCGGAGGAGGGAGAGGTGGAGGTGGGGGCGGGGGCGGGGGAGGAGGGGGAGAAACTGGCTTTTCTGTGTATTCGGAGTAGGATGAAGCAGGTGGGAGAGGAGGTGGGGAGGAAGGGTGGTGCGGAGGGGGAGATATAGGAGGAGGAGGAGCAGATGTTGGAGGTGGTGGTGGTGGCGGAGGAGGAGTTGAAGGAGGATCAGGAATAACCTCTAAATGGACCTGAAGTCTCTCTTCTGCTGTCTGGTTTCCTGTTAAATTCACCCCAAAGCGCCGCAGCACAGGAGGGGTCGGCTTGTGACTCGGTGGAGGGGTTCCTCCGTCACTGTGGGTGACTATGATACTCGGAGGACCTTCTTTAGTCTGAGCTGAGGCATTATGGGTAGGGCTGTGCTTGTGATGCTGAGGAGACTCTGGAAAAACAGAAAGGAGAAGATCAGGTGACAGAGATCCTCGTGAATCTCTGTTTTGCCTTTGTCTCATTTCCTGAAGCGCTTGTTGTTCAAACTGTCGGGCTTGTTCTTTGACTGTCAGCTTGGGTTCAAGACCCGGACTCCCCATCAGATCTGAATCCAACCCATGATCAAATCCTGAATCCAGGCCAGCATCTTTACTCTCCTTGAACTCAGCCTTAAGAAGCTCCAGCTCCCATTGCACAGGATCCATGACCACTTGGCGCCTCAGAGCGTCAAACATCTCTCTTCGATGTAGTCTTGATGGGAGGGTCCAGCTATGTCCACCTCCAGATCCCCATCCACTGTCACTGCCACTGTACCCACCAAACCCCACATCCCCTCCGGGTGAACTGAGTCTAAGCCAGGCCTCTCGAAGGCCTTTCCTGGAAGGGGAGAAATTACCAAGGAGGTCTCTTCTTCTCTGGCTTCTCCCCAGAGTCTCTGGACTACTGAGAGTACCATCCTCATGGTAGATAGGATTTTTGATGGTCAAGGGGTTTTCATCAGAAAGAAAGGTGATGCTGGACTCCGACTTGGGCAGGTTATTGAGCACCCCTCCGTTAGCAACACATTGACGATGGGCTGCAATCGCACGGGTGGCAAAATCTGAGATCAGACGTTGGCGGTCGCTTTCATCCAAACTGCCGCCACTCCCTCCACCACTGTGGTTTGACCGGCTGGTACATGATTTGCGAAAGAAAAATGAGGAAAAAAAAGATGGAATGAAGGGAAAAATAATGAAAGAATTACAGAAAAAAATGTAAGGCAGAAGAGCGTAAAGTGAATTGGAATGATGCAGTAATATGGATCAAAGGTCAATGGAAAGCACATGGGAGATGAGGATTGAATTAAATTTAAATCAAACAGAATGGCACAATGAAATGTTTTATAAGGGAACTGACAACAGAGGCACACACAGAGCGGTAGGAAAGACAAAACAGGACAACATCTGCAAGGGCGGTTATTGGATAAAAGAAATGAAGAAAGGTGCCAGATCAGCAGATGAATGAGGAAGAGAATGAGAGATTAGAGATGGATGATCTTTAATTTTACTGTTTATGTAAAAAGTTAAGCTATGTTAAAAAAAGCGCACTACAGAGACACTATGACTATAAACAATACCAAATCTTTAGGGGCAAGGAGAGGCAGCTATTCTG
This sequence comes from Remorina albescens, assembly GCA_034769265.1. Classification (NCBI taxonomy): domain Eukaryota; kingdom Metazoa; phylum Chordata; class Actinopteri; order Carangiformes; family Echeneidae; genus Remorina; species Remorina albescens. The sequence continues at coordinate 8,470,139 of CM068480.1, forward strand.
GGAGATATTCTAGGAAAACACACATTTCCAGCCAAAGCCTGAACACATCCTCGTCTCTGTTTCACTGTGTGCTACTCAAAAGAATCTCTTGCATCATTTGGGATTTCAATTAAAATCTGCAGACTCTTTCATGGCTACTGTGCTAAAGCAAAGGATACAGCTTTACCAGAGTTATCAGACATCACAACTTTGATCTACGATCAAATTTTCCCTGTACTTTAAACTAGCACGGACACAAACACAAAGATAAACGCAAGATGACGCATACTGACATTGTGAAGCAGTTTTGGCCATCTTACTCACTTTTGTCTGTCAGTCATGGATAAAGGTGGATGGAGGAAACAGAAACAGAAAGTGGACATCAGTCAACATGAGAGCAGGCAAAGCAGAGCGATGACATTTCCAACAAAGAACAGTGTTAAAAAATTGGAAAGAGTGGAAAGCAACAGCAGTCCAGTGTATGTGGACCATGCTAACAAATCAGCAGAACACTGCTGTGAAATTTGTCAAGATTTACACAGTTTGACAAACTACATATCCTGTTAATCCATCCAGGGATGGTTGGTTGTGCATTAGTGCAGCTTTGCGTTATTGCTTTGTGTAGCTTTTTTTTAATACACATTCACATCTGGCAGATGCTTTATGCTATCAGTGCCATCTACATCAGTCCAGAGGGGGGCTGGTAACAACGTGGCATTTGTTGAGGGAATTATTTTCAGTGCCTATCTGGGATTACGACTGGAAACTTAACCCCCTCAACTTGATTGCCCAAGATTAGTCTTCACTTTGTCTCACATTCAGTGTAGCTGTCATATACTTCCATTTCCATGGATCAAATTTAGAAATCCTATTTGCAATTAATTTGACTGCTCAGTCGCTTTTTAAAAAATATGCTCAACAAAAGAAGTGTAATGAAATAATTAAAAAAAAGCTACAGATGCAGTTAGCATGCTGTGGCCTGGCCAAGTTTGATTAATAGGATGGGATAGTACTGTATATGGTATTATTATTCAATTGATAATGTCACATTGTCATTGATATAACATGACTTAGTTTAACTAGTTCAAAATGGTTCATTTAACTAATAATAAGTTGAAGAAAAATGTAATCGTCCATAAGTAATTGAGAACAGACATTAAAACCCAAGTCCGACAAGAGAATGGCCAAAGGTAATAAAAGGCCGAAGAAATCCCCTAAAAATCAATCAACTGGACCAGATAATGGACTTTAATTAAAAACCTGCAAACTTTTGCACTTTGTCAGGTTTTATACTTTACTCGGAGGACTATTTAGCTCCTACATCACAGTAGTGATAACCCATACGCAGGTACAAATAGTACACAAGACATACTAGACACACACACACACACACATACACATGCGCGCAAAGAACCTTACTCACAACAATTAAACATGCTTTGCAGCTTATCGATAGAATTAATTATCGCCCAGGGTGGTCCTTATAAATTACGGTCTGCATTTATTTCAATTATCTCATATCCAAGTTCATTTCCGCACATATTTCTCACGGAATCATTCTGGCTGGTTAGTCAAAGGCACGCACAGGCGCACACACACACACACACACACACTCACACTCACACACACACACACACACTAACACAGTTGGAAATCCCTTGTTGTCTTTTGAAGATACCTACCATCTTGCATATGAATTGCTCTCATGTTAATGGGAATTGGGAAGCATATCAACGACAGACAGGAAACCAGCGATGCAACTTCCTCTTTACACTCTGGCAAGAAGAGTGCATTGAGTTTGTGTGTAGTTGTGAAAACTTGCAGATAAAAATTACTGCTGCCTCTATTAGACTCCTGTTCAACCACTCCAATGTATATTAGAGCAGTAAGAATTGGCAAGAAAGCAAATCAAACAATTCGGCAGAAGATGCACAGAAAAAGGTGCGTTACAATGAGCGGTGAAGGAATCTGACTCTTGGGCAGAATTAATAAGTAAAATCACCATGAAGCTTAGATATATTGCTTACATGTATGATTTAAAAAGGTCATTTTTAAAGAACTCATACGGAGACATTTGTTCCTTGAACATTCATGTTACAGCATTATTGAAAGGCAACAATAGATGAAAACCTTGGAATGCACTTGACAGGCTGCATTCAAATGGCACATTGTTCAGGGTGCATGTCTCTGACCTTCCCCTTGTCTCTTGTAGAGTGAAGACATTAATATGCATTGCGCAACAAAACAGACATGGAAAAAGCTGAATATCACTGAACTTAGTGAGTATGAAATTGCTGGGTTTATCTGACGCTCTTGATGCATTCAGAAATCAAAGCTCTGTTGGTTCTTGTCTGATGTGGTTTTACAGTGCCCTGCCTGATTAATCCACAATTGTGTCGTCTCTTCATAATATCAAGGGTTCTTTTTTTTTTTTTTTTTTTAATTTGGCCACTGCAAAATGAGAAATTACAACTAAAAATGCTCTTCCCGCCACATACAAAAATGTCTGATGCTACTTAGAGGAGCATTTAACCTCCATTAATTGCTGGAAAGGCTCTGACCTTAAGAGTGATTTGGGGAATGTCAACAAGTCAATTGTGATGAATCAACATGAACTAAGTGCTGAGTAAATAAATCTTATTTATCTATTCGACACGACATTGGCTAAAGACATTGACCATTTAGTTTAATTGCCAAGCCATGTTAGGAAACTTTTAAATGTGGTTGTACAAATCTGTCAATGATGCAGGTGCGTTGATCAGTGACCCCGTTGAACACCGGTAGTCCACTTTTCTCATTGATGTTGTATTGTTTACTCACTAGCTGCACACGCTCCCAGGCGATTAAATCAACTGCACCAGGATGCCGTTAAATTAGCCTGTTTATTTATGACCACAGGTTTTGTACTGCATCGTCCCGATTTCCTGTCCAAACAAGTTTATGTTGGGATCCCTTTCATTTGCAGCATTATTTGATAGAAGCCTACTGCTCCAGATGGAGTTTATACTTGTGTTTATCGCAATGCACTTTATGTTTTCCTGATGTATGCATTATTTTGATTTTGTGATATGGATGTATGTTGTTATTTTCATTTCCTGCTTGCCTTTGCTTTGGATTAATGGTTGTGTTATGGGTTTAATAGAAGGAATTCCTAGTGTTCAGTTTTGGATGTTCGAACTGTTAATCTTTTGAACTGTGTATATTATGAATCAGAATCAGGTGGAAAATAATTAATTATTTCATAAAATGTGGATTTTCCTTGTATCCCAGATTTGCTTTGATAAACAACCAACTATAAAATCAAAAGTTGGCATATTATTGACTGAACTGTATTAAAATATTAATATTGATGTCCTTATCCTTATTTCTCATTTTCAATGTATGAAAGAAGTTAAATTGAAAAAAAATATGACCTCGACTTTTTCACTAATATTGTTGGTCTGAAAAGACTCAAGGATACTACTACATTTACATTTTTGTCAGAAAAAAATCAAACGCAGGGAAGGTTAATGTTGTGGGACTGACTTCACTGTGTGGACACCACAAAGACTGGACCTCTGTTTTAGTTCCTCAGGGTAAATGTCACTTTCACACGTCACTTACATGGCGTTGTCACCCAGCTCTTCATACAGGTTGTTGGCAGTGCCCCCACCAGGTTTGCTTTTGGGCAGTGCCATCTGGATACGGGCTGTTTTGGCACACTCCGCCTGGCGTCTGGCCGCAGCACAGAGGAAACACAAAGTTGGAGATGTGAAGTAAAATCTACACCTTTAGACTAATAGTAGTTTAATGGTGTCAGGTTTAATTGGAATCACCACAACATCAACTTCAGTTCTGTGCTCATGTCAACTACTACAACAATAATGACAATAAATACAATATCCGTCAAAAGTTTGGATACTATGTTGAAATGAATTCTGTACAGACATTCATAGCAGCCAGCAGATGATTTCCTCTGAATTTAAGCGGCCCCCCTTGCTGTCAGCCTTTGCTGCACTTTGTGTTCATTGCATTGTATGTGGTAAAACATGGAAGTAGACTTACAGTCTGGGAGGAATCTTCAAAATGTAATTATGTTTAGTGAGCTTAAAAAAGACTATTCAATACATATGTTGAACGTTGTTGATTTAGTTTTCTTTTCGTTTTTTTGGGGGGGGGGGTTTCTTAAATCTGTTTCTTTCATCTCGTGACGTGATTGAACAGCCACCATTTGCTGCTGCAAACTATTGAACACACCAGGCCAGAAAAAGTTGTTGCAGTAAAACTGGTGCGCAAACAGGCAAAGGCCTTGATTTGTATATGCATGTGCACACAAATCTGGCCTAATAAAAACAGTCTTCAGACATCTACTGATTCATTTATTTGATTGTCTGCTGTCCTTTCTGTTTCACTGCCCTTCCCGATCTCATCCATTTTATTGTACAATGAAAACTCAACAGATTAATCACAATGAAAGGTGCTTAAAACAGCCATGCAATTAATATTATAGGATAGGAAGAAAGCTGTACTTACTCTTTGAATCTGTTGGTATACGATCGATGCAGCAGATGAAGAGACATTGAAAGATTAGTGATTATTTGCACTATAAATCACTCCATCCTTTTTTTTTCAGCTGAGTTTCCTTATTGCAAATTATAAATAAAGTCAGACAATTTGTTTTCATTAGAGTCATTTAACAAAGCTGACTGATAATAATTATGCTGATGATTACTACACTGTTTCTCCTTCCTTGAATATCCTCTCATCTTAGTGCACGGGTCAGCAACCTTCACCATTAAAAGATCCATTCGGGCGCAATTCCCACCAAATAAAACCCACATTAAGCCACAAAACCTATTTGACCGCTATACTGAAGATAGTTTCTTTACAGTTAAAGCTATGTATAGAAGATCTGTAGTTTGTTGCATTTATGACATAAAAGACGTTCTATTTTCCTCAACTTTAGTTTTTTTTTTTGGGATGTATCCAAGGTTTCCTTACCGGGGGTCAAGAGCTCAAAATGTTGGCAACAGGTGACATAAACAAGGTGTGACGCATATTCTGATCGACATAAACCTGACATAAACCTGTCTTATTTCAATGTTACAAGATCACCTAAATCTCCAGAATTATGACTATTAAATTGAAAATATTAGGTAAATAGAATAAAATGTATTTAAATTAAATAGCCATTATTTATTCCCATTATTTTCCTCAAAGCCACAGAGAGCCACGGCAGAGGGATGAGAGAGCCGCGGGGTGTCGACTCCTGCCTTAGTGTGTCATTTGTCGCTCTTTCTCAGCAGGATGAGAGGCTTTTTCCAATATTCACTGATCCGGTTTAAACGTGTGTGGCTGTGATGTGTGTGTGTGTGTGTGTGTGTGTGTGTGTGTGTTTGGGAGATGGATGAAATTAATAGCCTTTCACAGTGGTTAGCTAAACAAACTATTAGGATTGGCACTGTGGGACAAGCTGCCATGCTAAATCATCTTAGGAAGTGACTAGACCAGGTGATAAAATGGTAAATTGTGCTAAAGGAGGTCCTTTGGGGGAGACTGTCAGTTCTCTCAATTTGCCTGACTGTCTGCTGCCTCTCTTTAAAAAGAATTCAAACCTTCTCTGGGTGGCTTGTTATCTCTGTTCATATTCCCATTTCAAGTCAAATGTTTCTTTTTTTGACGAGCATCTTTCGAGGGCCTAAATTCAAACATTAGAATTCAGTAGCAGCAGGTTGATATCAAAGCATAATGGTTTCACTCGAAGCACATTTACATCAGTGGCTTGAAAGTCTCACCCACAAATCACACCAAAAGTGCATTACAATGAACATCATTCGTAAATGTCAAAATACAAGATCTATTTCTGTGCTGCCACATTGCAATGCCGTAGATTAAAAATCTGTCTGTAATAATCCACTTCACCAGGCACACGAGAGTAAAAAAAATAAGAGTTTGTACATTGATGGGCTGCTGAGATTTTCTCAGGACTGACACATTTGTTAACCCCCCTCAATACTTTGCCATCTCCCTTCCTGCCAATGGCACAACTCCATTTATTTCTAGTGAGGATGCAAATGTTTAAAATGTGCCTGAAAATATTTTGTTGTTTCAAAAGTTATTTGCCTAAATGACGGGACAGAGCGAAAAGAAAATCTGTTGAGGACTATTTTCAGCTGCAGATGAATACACATGCAGTACATGGTGTACGTATGAGTTCAGTTCAACTGTTCATCATAATGAGGAAATGGTGGAGGTGTGATTTGGTTAATATAACTATATAATATATAATGTTGGTTAGTCAGTAGGCTTACATCACTGTTCATTTTGAAACGACTGTACAGAATATCATCATACCAAGTGTCCTCAGCATTATTCAGTCTAGCTTCTTACTGATCAAAGTTTTGTTTCCAAAATGTAAAAAAAATCTATAATTATACTACTTACTGTCGGTATGTGATAATAACAATCAGTATGGCCGGGACACAACAGATAATGATAATAACTGCCAAAGCCAGCAGCGCCCCTTCTGTGTAGCCTACAGCCTGCACAGCCTTCTTCACGCTGGTCACCACTTCAGGTGTTCGAATCTGTAGAATCCGTCCACCAGGGGGGAGAAAGGGCTGGAACTCTTTGTTGATGTCCAAGAGCTTACCATCGATGAATCTTTGGAAGAGAAACACAGAGATGTAAAGCCATGACTGTGTAATAGCTCGTGTTAATCTATGGCGGCAAATGGGGCGCTAGTGGCATAGTGAGCAGAGTGACGCCCCACAAACGGCAGGCTACAAAGTCCCCATTGGTGACATTGGTTTAGTTTTGGCCATTGTCATTTGTCGCATGTCTTTCCCCGTTTTCTCTACCTCACTTCCTGCCAATCTTCAAGCTGTCCTATCTAATAAAATCAGAAAAGCCAAAAAAGAAAAAAACAAACAAACAAACAAACAAGCATAACTATAAAAAGCCATAACTTTCTGCCAGTTGGAAGTCAAAAGTTATTTATTCAGCAAAATGATCTTAAACAGACACCCACTCGTTCTTTCTGTATGTCCAGCCTCCCTAGCCTTAGCGACTTCCAGCCAAAATGACAAATTTTTCTTGTGATAAACTGCCAGTCCGTACAAAATTGACTTCAACCAAATACCTGAAAAACGGAGACAATGGCAGTTCTCCAAATAATTGAGGTCAATTAATTTGGTCAATTAACTTGTCGTGATGTGAGTTTAGGTTGGATCTGTCCAGTTTTACTGTAAAAGGCTTTTGGAGAGACGCCATTTTACTTTTTTATGGAGTTGTTGGCGAAGTTCTTACTTGTAAAGTTCCTGTCTAGATATGGCTCTATTTGTCAAAGGGTCGATGGCATAAATCATGACGTCAGACTTGGTATAGTCTTCCTGCTCCATCCCATCACCATGGCGATGGGGCCCGATGGTTTCCATGACAACCTTTGCTCCTGGTACCTGATCCTGGACATAGCGTTCCAAAATGCTGGAAATTAAAAAATAACAGATTCAGATTTTCATAAAATAATGGCTGTATGATCGCACCCAAATAGGATACAACATGAAATGTACACATACAAGAAATACCACCGTGGACAAAAGGCATTTACTTAGACACAGAGACCTCAGACTCCAGTCACACCACCCAACAAATGGAGTCACAAACCACGCAAATATTCTTTCCAGCCTGTCAGCTTGGCACACTCATTCTGTGCAATATTGATTTCTGTCCCCCAAGAAAGGCCTACTCACAGCAGGTCCCTCTAAGGTGTATTATGTGTGTGTGAAAGAGAGAAAAGGAGTAAAGGAAAGGGAAGGACAGTCAACACTTAAAACATTATTATCCTGTTATACTGTTTGCGTGAGGCAAAAGGAAGCAGCAACCTGACTGAGCTGCGGCACAGTGTTTGTGTGTGTCGCTGTGGACAAAACCACTGATTGGGATTGTGTGTTTAATATTTAAATCTTGGATTCCTGAAAAATAGGGCTGTCAAACGATTAACATTTTTAATCTGATTAATCACAGGGTAGCTGTGGATTAATCATGATTAATCACCATTCCTAAATATGACTGAAAAATTCACATTCAATTTCTCTGTGTATTGTTGGAGCATAAAGATAAATGAAAGCAGGTGCTTATAACATTTAACATTTTCTTATTTATTTATGACAAATCCAAATGAAGAGCCATTGCTCTTTTTTGTTTTCGTAAACAGGATGGATGGATGCAACAATAAACAGTACTATTTTAAAAATCTGCATTCTGGAAATTTTGCCACTAAATATTCCTGGATAACCACCAGAGGTAGTACTTGGAAGTCATCAACTCACAGAGACGCCTTTAAATTCTAATTCAGTTCATCAAAGGAGAAAACTGCATCTAAATAAATAAAATATAAACTTGAATACATCAGTACCCATTGGTTGTTCTTACTTTTTTTTTGTGTTTCAGGCCCACAGGACCATTGCGTGCCCTCTAACTGTGCTGGTCTGATGCTCGTCCTTGTTGCAGTCTGTGTGGGTTCCAGTTCAACACAGCAGCCGCAACAATTTTTAGTAGGACACTTAAATTATGATAAAAGTACTATTTTTAAATGCAGTACTGTCTGTGCTCTTTACCGAGTTGATTTCCCCATGGTGGCAATTATAGCTCGAGTTCTTCCTATGGAGAAACACCATAGCTGAATCGATATGGGAGATTCACCCTGTTAGAGAGCTATATTCGAAAACGGTATCAAATCAAGGTTGAGGCTTGATTTCAATATTATATGACTCCACCTTCACTCAAATATTAAACTGTGACTTTTTCTGATCCATTACTGACTTTTCAGGCGGTCAGAGAGAATGAACGTAAAGACAACCAAATGCTTATCACACCTGCCATTGCTCCACTGCTTTGAAATCTTTTTTTTTTCCCAAGGTAAGTGGGAAACTATCAAGCAAAGTCTATTAATAATTATTATATAAGGAGAGGGCTGACAGTTTTAGGGACAAGGTGTCCATCAACAGTTATTGTATGTGGTTAAAGTAAAGTTAACTCCTCTCATCACTCAGGCTACATGTATGTGATGTGTATAAATCAAAGAGTGCACTGTGCCTTACCTGAGCAACTTATCTTTGTTTTTCTCCACATATGTTGGAGGAACATTTGATACAACCACTTGCATGTCGAGCTGGTTCACAACTGACACCTACACAACAATGAAGTGAATGCAAATTCAACACACTTCTGCAGTTAAACAGAATCACAAACAGCCTGTTCAGATGTGACTTATTTCACTAAGCCTCTTCAACTGGCACTTAAAAAGTTCTGCATTTGTTGTGTTTGTTTGTTTGGTTTTTTTTTCAGTCCAACAATGCTTCAAGCTGCAGCTAATCAGAATTTGTTTTCACAGTTGAATATTTACACATCTGCTTCAAGGATAACGTCGGGGTGACGGCAACTCCCATTGCAATGAGGCGAAATCATCTCATTTTGATTTGTTTTTAGGAGAATGGACAAGATAAAGAATAAATTATTACAAACCTAGCAATGCTGTCAAAAAAAATATATGCTCACCACTATCTCTGCCTTGCTGCTGTGTCCTTGACCATAGTTGTCTGTAGCCATCACTTCGAACTTAAAATATGATCTCCTCATGTTGCGGTACATGATTGCTGTTTTCACCACACCACTGTAGGGTTCAATGACAAAGCCGTCTTTGCTGTCCTTTGTGTCTTTACCAGTCTGAGGGGGAATGATCAGCCGGTATATCATTGAACTGTAGTTCCCGGTGTCTTTGTCCAGAGCCTGAGGAATAAGAGAAATACGACTCACTGGAGTGCAGTATTATAATCATCGTACACCACAACATTATCATAATTATAATCACTTTTACCCTGAAATGTCTGAAATGTCACCATCATGCACACAAACAACACTGATCATTGTGATCACTATGATAACCAAATCTATTATTTTTGAGTCTGGCAATGCAGAGTATTGATTATGGACATGCTCCTCATTCACAAAAAGCCATGTGATTAAGTTGTTTTATCAGCATTGTAGCGAAACCTGATTTGAGACTTTCAACACTGTAATAGTTTGATGTAGTTCTCCGAATCAGCAGTAGGGGGTCAGTGGTGCCTTGAGCTGTATTAAAGGCTACTTTGTCACCCTGGCTAACTACCAGGTCTCTCCCGCATCCACACAGTACATGCAAAACCTCACATTCATGTCCAGACTCACAGTCAGACAGACATTGATTCATTGCAGGGTCTTTCAAAGAAAGGGCTGGGAGCACAGACTACAGATTCAGCTCTGAAAGACCCACCACATCAAAAAGATAACACAATGATAGGAAGAAATAAAAAAAAAATGTTTTTCATATGGCCAGGGAATAATAAGGAAATAAAGGTAAGGAAAGAAGGAAGAAATAAAGAAAACAAGGATGCACATATAAGGGAATAAGGGAGGAATCGAAATGGAGGGAGTGAGGGAGGAAGAGATGCAGAGATCTATTTTTTTGTGTTGCAATTTGCAGAGGTCCATGGCACAGATAGGATAACTCCTCAGCAATAAATCAATATCTGCAGTAATATCAACCGCCTGTTCAAACTGCTACAGCACAGGTGTGGAACACAGACCTGAACATATACAATATGTTCCATTACACCAAGTGGTATAGCGCTGTTCAAAATCCATTCAAAGCAGCGACTGTTTAGCATGTTCACCAGTGAGAAGTGACGAAATGAAAATGACATATTCTCAAGCCAGACAGAAATCGGAATAAAAAAAATGTCACCCTCTGGAAAATGTCAAAAACAAAACAGGACTGAGCAGTTAGAGAAACATGCTGTCTCACATTCTATGTGAGAGTTCTACTATTGTTAAATAGTAACTGTTGAGCTTACTTACATGTATTGCAAGGAACTTAAGCAAAGAAGGCTACATACAGGTGGAATGGAAACAAGAGGGTTACTTTCCACTAGTGGAGAGTGGAATTAAGTTTGATGCTGAACTCATAACATTTCTTGTGTGTAAAGAGCTGCTAATGCTAATATTTGAAAAGTGCCAAACTTAGAAATAACGCATTGAATTGCAACACTCAAACTGTTGTCACTTTTAAAGTTACACTTTGTTTGCCTTGACATTGCTTTCTGATCATAGAGAAAATAGAAAGTACAATGTGTTATGCAGACATTTATACACAGTATGAAACCAGTGTTTCAGTTTTTCAACTATCCTTCCCATCATTATGTGTTTTGAGCAGCAAGAAAAGGACAAATGTTAAAAAAAAAAACAAAAAAAAAACAACCCCAAAACCTTTTGGTATCACATTTACTGTCAAAAATAAAAAAAAGATTTTACGCAAATTAACTGAAATTCAGCACTTGCAAATAAGCAGTTACTGCAAACTTTTTAGTACTTTTGAAAACCTTTCCATTCTGCGTCTTTGGCACATTTTGAAGTTTCTGACAGGGAAATCAACAATATAAAAGAGAAAATAAAAGCAGCTACTCTGAATCCTTTGCACATCTGTGTGTCACTGATTCAGAAGCATTTTTCACACAGTGACAAAATCCCTAGTGTAAAGCAAGGCCTGAGCAAAAATGCAAAAAAATAAAATAAAATAAAAAGACAGTTCAACTTTGGGTGCAATGTGAAAGCACTAATGGTGTCTGTCCACATTCCAGATGGATTATTGTATAACACAGTTGTCGCAGTTGATGTCATGATGAATAAAATGAGTGTGGCTGTGATAACTTTCTGATTGATGTACAAACCTTTCTGATGCTGTCTGATGTTGTTTCATTTGATAAAGCTTCAAACTTATGAGTGTATAATTTAAACTCGACTTCCTGGATAAATCATCTTTTCACAAGAACCTCCAGCAACACGCCCACACCAGCAGAGCCCTTTGAATCTTTTTTAATGGGGGTGGGGGGGTATTTTTGGTTTGAACACCCACCACAAGGAAGGCTGGAATGTTGGAATTAGAAATTAAAATGGGAATAGAAAATCTTGAGAAAGAAGAAGGAGGGTATATTCAGTGTCTCTGATTTTGCATTGGTTGTGGTTGGAAAAATGACAAAAATGTGTTCAGGAGATAAAATGACAAAGCAATTATGTAGGAAAAATAAAGAACCTTTGGAGGTAACAAGTAGATCTGCTCATGTGAGATGAGGTCTAATCAATCTGTATTACGGCATAACTCCTCCACGTGCTCTGAAGACAGGCATTCAGCATTGAGGAATAGACACACGTTAGCATGGAAGAGTGCACACACACACGCACAACTCACAACAAATGTGGTTGAATTATTAAACTTGAATGAAATTATGAGTTCTTGCAATCTTCAGTCCCGCTCCTTTTGTCTGGATGGTAGCGAAGATAGCGCCAGCATCCCTGTCTATCCTTCTAGTCACTTACTGCCATTACATCTATTCATCCAACAATGAATCATGCATGTGTTCCCTACCTTCTTCTGTCCAGTCATTTTCTCTCACAGCAGGAAGCCACTTATCTTTATCTAACCATCAATCCTCTGTCTTCTCTAAAACCTCCACATCTATTGCTTATCCCTGTGATCATTGAGCCTGCTAGCTGGCTATTAGTTGTTTCTGTCAGTCTGTTTAAGTATTTAGAGAGGTCAAATGACTGTAGACTGTAAACCTCCGTCACACACAAAATCCATATGAATAACCAGCTGCAGGTCTTTGCAGCAGAGAAATAATAATTGGAGAAAGCAGATTTATGAGTGAGAAAAGCACATTCTCAATATTTTATTTTAAATATGAGTCTTTGTTACATGCCCTGCTCTATTCTCTCATCATTTCTGTCACTCTCAGCAAGTATTATCCAATGAAGCAAAAATACAGGATTCTTAAAAAACAGTAATAAAATATTAAAGCGCATACTTTTCTGCCCAACACCCTGCCCGAATCTCCTGTGGCATCCAGGCTCATTAAAACATATTGCTACTTAGAGGCTGAAAGAGAAACACTCCGTGACCCATTTCGGGCCTGGGAGGCATTTTAATAATACAACTCACTGAAGTTGTTTACAGTGATTTGAAATTCTTACAGAGTTAGGTGAAAATAAAAACAAACAAAGAGATGTATCAATTAAGAGGAAAGCAGAAAGAGAGGTTGAGGGAATAACAGAATAATAACCAGATTCCTTGTCATGTGCTTTCTTTAATTCTCTGTAAATTAAATAAATCCACTTGACCACTGCAAACACCTTCACAATGAGCCAAACTGAGTTAAGCTTCACACCTGCTTCTTCTAACAACCATGCTGCAGTATATATGCAGTATCAGTATTGCACTGACAAAAGGGGCATTACCTGAAGAAGATTACCTGCATTATAATGTCACATTTTCCTGTTACTTAATCCATTTATTCCTCACAACAAACTAGACAGTTTGTGAGTGTATGTGTGTGTGTGTGTGTGTGTGTGTGTGTGTGTGTGTAAGCGTGTGTGTCTGTATTTGTACCTGTACTTGCAACACTGAGGTGAAGGTTTTGGCATCTTCTGCAACCCCTCCAATGTAAAGTGGTCTGGTAAAAACCGGCGGGTGGTCGTTCTCATCCTGGATATCAATCACCACCTTGGCTGTGTTACCTAAGACACAAAAACACACACACACACACACACAAACAAACACATAATTAAAACATTATGATATATTTCTGCGTTTGGCTTGTGAAAAGTAGAAATGTGTGTAAGGAAACATTGCAGGCGTTTTCTTGTAACCATGAAGTGAAGAGGTGTTTGATAAACTGCCAAAAAAATTCTATTACAGTTTTCTAAGGATATCAAATGAAATGAAAGAAATTAAATAATAAGAACAAACACAGGAAATTGTGTGAAGCCTTTGAAAATGACACCAGCCTCCAATTCAGAACCTGCAGTGCAACTAAACATCAGCAGGAAAACAGCAGTGGTTCCTCCGTACTAGACAGCCAGTCTACAGCAGGTAAAGCCATAGCTTCTGCACTGCATGCAGGTATCACAGGTAATACAAGTGCAGCTCTGTCTTTGATTGTTGCTGAAAGCATTGACATGCTGCCACTGCAGGTCTAAACACAATCAGGAACAAGGGAGGAAAACCATTGATACATTTTCTTGTCTACAGGTAGGATATAATGACAAGTCTAAAACTGGTTGGACAATGATTGAACAACCTCTGCTAGTGAACAATCTGCAGCCTAGTTACCCGACAGTCCCAACGGCTGATCAGTAGCGTTTGTGAAAACACCGATGGAGACTGGTTTTAAATGTTAAGCATTTCTCTACATGACAAATTCTTGTAATCTGACTGAAAAACATCACTCCTTTGTTATTCTTGTTGTTTTGTTTTTTTTGATTATTGTCAAATAAAAGAGTCCCTGGCTTATCACAACTGTGTTGGTGTGGTGTGATCACAGATTTTGTTTTTTGAGTTTGGTAAGCGATGCTAGCAGTCTCCAAATTTGGCAAAAAATATTGTGTTCATGACTCCAAAGTGGAAGGCTGAAAAACAAAATTTCAACATGTTTTCGTGGTGATCAAAAGATATAATGGCATAGTGACTAATGACAAACTCTGAATTTCCCAACTCTGAAAATGAGCTCAGAGAAACTGTTGACTATTATGGGATGCTGCATTAGAGGTGACCCTGCTCTGAGCCATCTGATCACATTCTTGAGATGTATGCACCAAGAAAGCCCTTGGTCACGAATACCAACTAATATTGTTGTCAACATTATGACCTTTCAAAGTTAACTTTTCAGAATAATGACTGTGCCAAGTTTCAAAATGTTTTACATCTGTAAAAGTATAAAATACATGCGCACACTGTATGGGGAAAAAAAATCTATTCATGATATATCAGCCACAACTGTAATTAAACCACACTGTTTACTCAGCATAAGACAACTCACGGTGCCAATGAGACTGACATTCATATTCAGTGATTGCAACTTGGAATGAGTCGCATTCAGCCTTTATCTGTCAAATGATAGAATTCTTAATCACAGCCACATAAAACTGCAGAACAATACATCCATGAAACTGTCGTGAAACCATGTGTTGAAAAAAAAAAGAACAAATCCTAGGATTGTGTTTTTTAGGACTGAGTGACAAATAAGGAAAAAAAAAATCATCCAACATCAAAAACTTTGGCACACACAAAGAAATACACAAACATGCAGCTGCAAATGCGCTTACTACCGTAATCATCCTAGAGTCACCGTCTCAAAATTACTATTTAGAATTCCGACCAACACTTTAGTTCGAAAACTGGATTAACACATAATTAGAATACTATTGATCTTCTGCCTGATTAAAATGCATACTGAAATGAATTGAAAGGGATTTGCTAATGACTACAATGATTTTCAGTTCTAATCCCTGCAGAATGCCTAAATTCAAATGGCTGGATGAAAAGAGAACGGCATGTGGTAAAACACTATAATTAAAGAAGAAAGAAGGAAGCCGGGGAGCTGAACATCAATTAGGAAGAATGCAGATATATTGTGAAATGAAGAAGGAGCAAAAAGAGAAAGAGCAGCAGAGATGGAAATTTAGAAGAAGAACGAAAGGCAAGGGGAGAAAGTTTGAGATTAATTGAGAGCTATTTTCACTTCAGATATGATTTTAACCACAACATTTTGTTTTGATTAGTCATCACATGTACAACTGATGGTAATTTGTCCTCACATGGATTCAAATGAGAGTAAAAAATGAAAGAAAAAGAAAACAGACTCACGGAGAGAAAGAAAAGTATAAAAGTATAACTAGAACTACAGCCCCGTTCAGTTCTTGATCTAGGAGTCCTTTTTGGTTTGTGACCTCTTACTCAAAGAGGGCTGTGTTCCTTGCCTTGGCTCTGGGTCAAATTTCTGCTATCTACGAGTTATTGCCAGTTCTTTAAGAGATATTTCCCCTCTAAACTTCTCAGATGACTCAGCTAAAACAACTATCTGATACCCAAAGAAGAATATTTAGCCAATATTTCATAAAAAAAATAAAAATAAAATAAAAAAAATCACAATGAATTATCTTATAAGGCCTGAACACAAGGTTGGGGACCACTTGACTTAACTGCCAAAATGCATATTTAGTCAGAGCTAGCTCTTGATTTTAAATCCAACTATGACAATAAAATGCTACAGACACATATAAAACTTTAATAATGTAGTAGTTAATAATATCAGTCACATGGTCATTTCCAATGTAGCTTTCTAGTCTATCTTATATATATGACTTACTCTATAAAAGTATATTTTACCTACATTTATACTCAAAGTATATTTTAATGATTATATCGTTACTCAAAAATTTGAGTGCAAGGACTTCACTTGACACTTTAACTGTGCCTCTTTTGGCTGTTGTGAACATATCTCAAGTTTGTAACTTAAATTTTGGGCAGTTACATAATTGCATATGGTGGGTTACGTGATAGCCGATGGAAGGAAGAAAGGCAGAATACATCAGTGTGAAGACAACTAACTGGTGTGGCTTACAGGTTTTGACTGAAAACTGAGAGGCAGAAAGGGTGGTTTGAAATGCTAACAAAACAGCCAAGATCGTGCTCCAGATAGAGAGAATGAGAGTGTGGGGGGTTGTGAGCGAGTGCAGAGAAAGCTAAAGCCTGAAGCAATATTATCTTATCATGTATCAGGCAATGCACTGGTGTTTTATTAATCCTTGAGTGTGTGTGTATGATTAGAAAGAAGAAAAATCAGTTATATCTGTGGTGATGCAATTCAGAGTTGAAAACTTACTCTTTGAGGGAGCTCGGAGGTTGGAGGAAACAACCCTCATGGAATCGGCTTCTACCTTCAGTATGTAGCTGGAATTGGTCTCAAAGTCCAAAGGCTTGGCGGTGGAAATCGCTCCAGTTGTTTCATTTAATGCGAACGTCCCTGGAGAGAGTGAGAGACAGAGAGAGAAAGAAAGACATCAAGAGCCAGAAAGTGAGGATGAAAGAAACGTAGAGCTGAAGATAAGAGACTAAGGTCAAAAAGGGATTCAAAGTGAATATTTTTCTTGTATATAGAAGTTGGATAGTAAGTTGATTGCTTTATAGAGTATGGTTTTATAGAGAGAATAGTGCTGAGAGGTAAAGTTTGATGCATTTTGAAAAAACAAACAAAAACCCCCCAAAAAAACTGAATGAAATGATAGAGAAAGAACCTGAAAGCTATTACCGTTATGTATATAAATAGCTGGAGACTCTCTCTTTCTGCGGCTTTAATCAGACAGGTAGAGGGATGGGAAATTTCAGTTGCTACTATCAAACAGTACAGACCCTGTTAGAGGGCCATAACTAACAGGCTTCATAACTTAATTATATAAACTCACCACCTACTTTAGAAGCAGTCAAAGCCAACCGAGTCCAGAAGTGAAATCCACAACAGTAGAGCTCTGTGCATAAACAGCTCTGAGTTTACTCACCTCCTTCGTTGCCCTCAATGATGGAGTACACGATAGTTTGATTGACAGCAGCTGCAATGATGACTCCCACTTGGGTCCCAACAGCAGCCTCCTCGCTCACTGGTAGAAACCTGGGAATGGATCAGTCAATCAATATCAACTGATAAGAAAATTAAACATGTATGTGTAGGCTGTGGGGCACACCTTCTCTGGAGGGCTGACTGCAATTTGGCAAGTTAAATACAACAGTGAGTTAAATCTGTCAAGCGTGTCCAACTTTCTCTCTCTCTTTTTTTTACATTTTATTTTCCTGTCGAGAGCCTTTTGTACCTTGACTTTATCCGAAACAATAAAATATGTGTCTGCAGTCTTTGCACTGAGACATACTTAGAGGTTATTTCAGAAAGGAACACGGAAAGTTGGCAGCTGAATAACGTCTTGAATGCTGGAAAGGAGCAAATTCACTTCATCTTTGGCACAGCATTTACGTTTGTTCTCCTCCACATTTCAATTTCCAACATCATAGATCATAAGTGCATTGCTGGTTTTTCATGTTGAGTGTCTGACATCAGAACAGTACAAAATGGTCAAAGCAGTACATATCCATAGCTGCCACATGATAATATATTTGTACAGTAAGAGAGGGCAGCAAGTAGGTCATCCAAGTTTCTGTCAGTTAAGTTTTCAAAATTTTCCATTTACTGGCTGAAGAATATAAGAGGAAAAAAGCTGGTGATAGGCGGCATAGTGGTTGGTGCTGTTGCCTCACAATAAGAAGGTTGGGGGTTTGGTTCCCGGGCCTGGGGCTTTTCTGTGTGGAGTTTGTAGTTCTCCCCGTGCTTGTGAGGGTTTCCTCCCACTGTCCAAAGACATCATGTTTAGTTTAATTGGTGACTCTAAGTTATCCATAATTGTGAGTAAGTGTGAGTGGTTGTTGGTCTCTGTATGTTGGCCCTGTGATGGACTGGCGACCTGTCCTGGGTGTACCCCGCCCAATGTGAGCTGGGATTGGCTCCAGCACAGCTGGCGACCCAGAAACAGATAAGAGATAGAGGTAGAAGATGAATGAATGAATAAAAAGCTGTTGATAATTATGACCAGAGGCTAAAAATAAGTATGTTAAGTTTGCAAATTTTCTCTTTTTCTGAATGAGGTTTTCTGCCAGGAGCTGAGGTGGAGCTGGAGTTTAGCAATCATTGACATTAGAATGAGTTGCAGTTGGAAAGTGACAAGATTGTGACCGCTTTACATGCAGCTTTAACTAACTAACTAACTTGCTGTTTTTCCCTAACTTTACGAGAAAAGGACTTGAAAAAGTTAATAATGGTGTTGCTTTCCGTCAGATATGTGCTTGGTGAATAAAGAATTGATATTTGAAGCCGATTTCACATTTGGTGAGTAAACTGTTGTGAATGCGAACTGCATATGTAGAAAAAAATATTCAGGTTCATACAACCTTTTTAACTAACTTTGAGGAAGCAATTTAATAAACACGAGCTGTTAAGCTGAAGCACACAAACAGCTTGCACAGACTTTTACACTGTCTAAATTTAAACGGTAAACACTCAGCAGTTCAATCATCCAACTCATCAATTCAAATCAAAAGACCCCAAAATAGAAAAACTAAGTTCCAGACGGGTCTGAAGAAGAATTAACCTGAAATGTCTTGTAAGATTAGTTAATTCCACAAAATTACAATATGCTGTTTCACAGTTTACAACTAAAAATAGTCTTAGCAATTTTCATGATTGAAATTAGTGAAGAATATCTTTTTGTGGTTCATTACAGAGAAAAGCAGTAAATATGTAGATTTGAAGGAGAAGTAGACATCATTATCAAAAAAAAAAACAAAACAAACAAACTCAAATGGTAATTTGAAACAGTAAGTGATTACTTTTCTGTTCATTCAATACTGAAATGTTTCAATCCTTATAGTGATATACATTACTGTGCTAAAATGTGAAGCCTGCTGCAAGGCCCTCTAAGATGTGCAGAAGCTGTCTGATCTGACAGCTATAGCAACTATTCCTTCTAGAAATTACCTGTATACAACTATTTTGCAATAGCAGTTATGTTTTTTTAGAAAAGGTAACTGTGACATTTGTAACATTTCTTCCTGTCAAAAATATTCAATCATTAAATACCAACTTATTGTGACAGTCTTGGAGTGTTCTCATCCAAAAGGCTTCTTCAGCCTTTTGGATGAGAGGCAAAATGTCTTCAAACAAGATAAGAAGTCCAGTTGCTTCCCACTAAACACTAAACAGACTAAGATGACCTGGATGACTGTGGCATTATTTGATTGTTTGCTGATTATAACGAATCACTCAGAGCATTTGTTGGAAAAAGCTTGTGATTGCCTCACCACCTATTCACAGTGAGGACTTTTGTTTTGTCCAGTAACAATTGTTTATCCACTTTATCCAGCTGGCATCCAACCAATTATCGGTGCTAATGCATGTATTAAATTAAGTGATTCGTCCATTTTAAAAGAAAAAGAAGGTGAACATAATCTATTGGAGACAAGTTTGCTGAGAGTCCCAAAAAATGGCCTGAGCCAATCAGTGAATTCAAACCACCAATAGCTTTCAAAGAGTACCCAGGCATGGCCTTGTTTTTGTCCACCTGCTTCTCATTGCATGTGGTGGGCAGTTTCCTTGCTTACAAGCTTGACAGATTCCCTTAAAATCTGGCAACTCAAAAATTCCAACAGCTTTTGCGCCATTAAATAAACCCAGTGCAGTCATTAGGCCAGCAGTCACAGCTGGCTAAACAATATAACATGGGCTACCAACTAGCTGAGCTATCAAGTAATCACCAAGTGATAAATGGGACTGTTTGGGAGCGAGAGGGAGTATGAGTGTGTGGCGAGTGTGTTGGTGTAGCTGTTAACTTCCAGCCCAGTCAATTGCTTCTCTAACCACCTGCTCTACCCGAACGCTCCTCCAAGCAAATATATCATCAACATGAAGCACTGAATGATTAGAACATTAACTGGAAAAGAATGTGTTGGGTGATCAAGTTCGAAGTGAAGTAAACACTTGTCATATAAAAGAAAGAATAAAGGCGTGTTTTTACCAGCAGACTTGTCATAGTAAAAAAAAACAAAAAAACAAACAAACTACAGGTAATGATATCAACAATGGATCTTCTCTAATGTGAGACAGTCAGCAAGCATGCACAGTGTACCAGCACCCTGGAACTGGAGCATGGCCGCCATTCATGCTCTTATTATACATGTAGGAACTTTTCCTGTTGTAATGAGCTAAAACGAGGCATTTTCTGACTACTGTACTGTCCCGTCTTCTCCACACTCTTGTTCATTTAGCCTTTGTAAAATGCAACGTGTGCAATTAAAAGCTGATGGGAAACAGGAGGATAAGGACAAAAGGATAATAGTCGCAGTTGGCGGACTTCAAAAATGGAGTTTTGTATTTTTATGACTACTGTATTAAACCCCGCGGCCCCCAGTAAGCTCCTGAAAGCTTTGTATTTTATTTTGCAACGAGGAGAGATGGAAACTGTATGTTAGGATCAGGAGGAAAAGCTTCATGGATTCAACATGGAGAGACTCAATGAGAATGACAAGTTGGCGGTTATGTATTTCAGCTGCAGCAGCAGCACAAATATGGTCAATCAATAAATCTGGGCTTGTTCTGTTGTAGTGCGACAACTTGCAATTCTTGCATTGTTGTGTTCTCACACTGGTGTTTTGCTCTTCAAACTCTTTTTCTTCTCATTCTTGTTTCTACCACACTAAAATCATAATTTCCCTCATTTATTCACTCAGTTCCTGCCCATGTACATTCCTCCAACTGTATGTGATATCTCCTCTCTCCTCTATCTTTTTTCTACCCCCCCTGAGGCTGCTGCTTCCAGCTAACATCCCAGCAGACTTTAGCTACAATTGTTATCCATTCCTCCATCCCTCTCTTTCTATAATGGCTACTTGAGAGAGGTAAAGTAACACAATGAAGAGGATGCCCCCCCCCCACACACACACCCCAAAACAATCGACACAATTATTTACAGATGGGTCAAAACTCATTTCCATCTACACACAGGCACACAAGTTGCTGAGCATATATATAAGACAGATAAAAACTACACTAGCTTGTATGCAAACACACTCCAACAACCACACACAAACACACAGCCACACACATAGAGCTCATTATCAAGCCCCTGACCCTCCACTTCCAACTCTCTCTAATCATTGTAGCCCTAACTACAGCAAGCTGGGCTGATACTGATAACAACAGACACACACACACAAATACACACAAACTTGCACTCCTCTACTTGTGAGGATATTGTATTGACTTGTACTCAGTCCCCAGATGCTTACTCTAATTGCACTGTTGCCATAGATTAGAGCATAAGGCATTTACCCAAGATGAACCTTGTGGATATTGACTTTTTTTGAAATAGTGCGAACAGATGTTTGTATGCATAAAGTGATGGATGACGCACAAACACGCATGCACCCACCACTGACTGGGACAAATGACGTAAACGCTACACAGAGTTTTAGCAGTGTGAAGGGAAAGACAGCATAATGAGGATAGTGATAGATGTTGGGCAATGATACCCTCCTCTCTGCACATCCCTCTCTTTTAGCTGCTGTCATTCATTTGTCTCACTCATTATGGTTTTTTTTCCCCGCTTTTTAGCCCCTTTCGCTTGACTCCTGCTTCTTCATGATACATCATCATCCCCCTTGTGTCATTATTCTTGCTGTCCCTGCTCATGCTGCTCTTTTCCATTTCTCCACTGCAATTCTGGCTCTGTCACTTCTTTTGATCTTTCTTTTGCTTTGTATCACTGTCTAAACCAAACTACAATATCCTTCCTCTGTGCCAAGCAGTTCTTTGCTTTGGTTTCATTGGGCTCTGGCAATGTCTCCTAATAAAGGGTTTTTTTTCTTTTTCTCCACATGATGTTTGATCTACAGTGTGTGTTCAGTGTGGGAGGCTGTGCCTGGAAGACAGCAAACTGAAATAAGTCAAGTCTTATTAACCAAGATTAGCAACTTTTCTTTTCATTAGTATGTAGACGCTGCATGGACTCTTATTAACCTTGTCTATTGCATAAAGGCAGACCTCATGGTTGTACAAGTATGTTCATGCTTTAAAGGTTTGATCCACCATTGACAATTTAGCACACGAACCCCTGGTTTCATCCATCCAGATTACTTTTTGTAGAATTCTTAAAGCAAGAAGAAAAGGATAAAAGACCTACAATCAGCTCTGAGTATGAAGAAAACGTGGCTTCATATGCTGCAAAAATCCAGGTTTATTTAAACTGTGCCAGTCATGACTATGTTTCAGTGGTATAACCTGTAAATTATTCATAAGTAAATCTTAATGGAGCATATTTTAACTCTCTATGGTACACATTATGATGCCAGTTAGGAAAAAATGTTTACAGTACACCATATTTTAGAAGGTACTAGAAATACCTGTCTCTGTACTTAGGAAACTATGGCCTATAGAGTACAGTAATAGCCCAAACTTTACTTTACTGCAACCAACATCAAATTTTTTATCTTTGTTCAATGGTAAAGATCTGCACAGACTTATAATGAACATTATGCTTTTGAACAATGATATATACCTCAACACACTCCACACCAAACACACTATACTTTCATACTGCCATGGTGATTCCATCATCGTCCACTGTTGCCTCAAGGCAACTTTGCAGGGCAACATTTCTATTTTAACAAGTTTCCAATATTTAATCAGCAAATAAATTGCATTAAACTATCAAAAATTTAGGTTTATTCATCTATTAGTGTGGATATATTTTTTTCTGATGGAAAAAGGCCAGAAAATTATGTTTTCAGGCAATTTTTGTTGAGCAAAATTGAAGCATTGTTATTGGTTTCCTAGGGACTCCCCTCTTTTTTAAAGTATTGCATCCTTCCAAGGGATGCATTGTGGAGATGTGACTGGCCAAAAATGGGTATGTTGCCTGAGGGCAACATTGTACCATGGAGGTTTAACTGACAGAGCTTTTCTAGTTTTATTGCCCCCATCATGTGATGCTACTCTGCAAACCTTTGTGACTTGAGTCAATGAAAGGCGCAGCAACAGTGAGAGATGATGTCAGAGAGATTATTGGGGGGAAAGGGGAGAGAAGAGGGAAAGGAGGCAGCAAAAGAATGAAAGCAAAAATAGAAAAAATAAATATAAAAAAGATATATAAATATACAGTAACAGTCGAAAGTTTAAACACACTTTCCCATTCAAATGAATAGGAAAGCACTGTATATATAAAATAAAGAAACCCAGTCCTTTGTCTAACAGGTAGCTCACTGGCTGTCAGTCACTGTGATTCAATGATTCAATACTCAAGTAAAATGAGGGCTGATCCGGCAGAAAGCCATGAATTCAAAAATGATAACCATAAAAATGGTTTATGCCCAAAAACATTTATAGCTGTTTTGATTGGCCACACTAAGGAAAGCTATAATGCAATAATCTGCAATAATCATGGAAAGAAGGAGAAATGCAGTCAGTGCTGGATTGGCTCCATAGTTAAATAGCTGTGTAAGGAATAGAAATAAAACAATGAGGAGATACATGCGGTGTATATTAAATCACCCAAAGACTCGTTTCTTGCCAACAGCGTTGATGTCATCTAGGCTGAGCCTTTTATGTAACGTATAAAAAATATCCACGTATCCAATACTGAACTCTCTTGCTTAAAATTAGAATATTGTTTAATTCCTGGTCTGCAACCTGAGCTGGAAGCACTACCTGAACACCACCCTCTCTCGCTCAAGCGGATTGGCTACTGTAACTGACTGCAGGGTTTTCACTAGGAGTCCATTGAGTGAAGGATCTTAGCTACCTGGAGAAATAACCGTCACAGACTGGACTTCTGTAACTTACTTTTTGTCCTGCTGTGGAAACCGCTAGAAGGCTTCAATTTTCAGTTCACATGTCCCCACGATTTTAAGAGCTGGTGGCAACATGCTGGTTGAGTGTGAGAGTGTTTTCTTATCAGGCAGGTGTTACGATTTTAAAGCAGTGGCCTGAATAATGATGGTTCCTAACTTTTTCAGAATTTAACATTGGATCACTTGGATTTACTTAAGATATTGTGATATTGAGCCAATATTGTTGATTTTACTATAGTTGCCAGGGCATATAGGTCATTATTTTTCCCTCAGTTTATTATTATTTTTGCTCTACAGTGTCTGAAAAAATCTAAATTCATTTTTTGCACCCTCTGGCAGTCTCTCTGCACTCTAATCCCACATCTCTCTCATTCTGCCATATATTTCACACACAACCTCTTCATTTTTGTCACACCTTTCTGTCAATCAATCTCTCTGGTCTTCACGGCTCTCCCTATATCTCTCAAAAAAGTGTCTTTCTTTGATAAATTCTGTTAGTGAATGTCACAGCCTTTTCTCCCCCTCCTTTCATGGCCCTCTCCTCCCCCTGTGCGTGACAATCTTGTTGCAATTGTGAACTGACGTTTGAATGGCCAAGCATCATTGAAACAGCGTGAACTTGAATGAACAACAGTGAAGAACTAATACACAAAAGATATGTGAGACAGAGCAGGGATGGGTTATTAGGTGAATTTATCATGAGAGATGAAATAATGGGCTCCTGGTATTGAGGTGGCCACCACTGTCCAACTGGATATAAATGATTATTCCCCGAGCTGTGAGTGTGTATTGGTACATTAGGCTTGTTTCTATGTAGAGCTGTATTTTTTTCGCTTTCTCAGCCACAAGCAGCAGCAGTGACTCAGTGATCCACTAGCCCAGCAGTGTTAATGTTTCCCATGATGCTGTGAGCCAAACCATGCGAAAATGTTAGGGGGGTCAGGGGCTTATCATTTTACATAAACCAGACCCACACGTCAGTGAAATGAAAGAATACATTTTACAAACACATCCCACGTGAGTGTTTTCTGATCTGGAGAACAGGGCAACAAAGCTGGACGAGGTTGCTGTGAATGGGGAATTAAATTTTTTGCAAGGTTTAGGTAAGCCAAACTCTAAGCAGATGTGAAAAACAGATAAAAGATTGCAGTTAAAAGAAATCAACAATTCCCATTTTGACAAAAGTGAGGAAGTAAGCAACAACAACAAAGTCCCACACTTTTTTTGTTGCTTATCTTAAATCCTTTCTCCTCCAACTCCTTCAAATTGCCAGACATGTCAAAACAAAAGTTTAATAGCTCTTTGTTGTCTTTGTTGGTGGAGTGAATGCAGAATGCACAGGGGAAGTTGTTTTTATATTGTAAATATCTGAGAATATTGTTCTTTTATCTATGCTTCTGAAGCTCACAATAGATTAAATTATTTAAAACAAGTCAAAACAATAAGTAGAAGACATCTGGGGTGCCAGGAAAGAGAACTACACCACACACACACACGCACACACACATAGTGCTGCACAATCACCATGGTTGAAGTTCAAGATAAGGGTGAAGGCTATCCACACAACACACACACATAACCTGTCTTAGGTATAAGAAGCATGTCACATGTTTTTCTGGTGGTTCTGTCTCTGACTGTGTTGTTAGTAGGGCTGATGTGAATAAAGAGATTCCCCATCTGACACCTGTGTTCGGACAACCTGATTTCCTCTTTTCCACCTCTTTCCGCCACAACACACATACACACACACACACGCAAACAACAACAACAAAAATACTGCAGTGATTTAAAAATCCCATCTTTATCTACCTTCGCATGCTGGTGTGTCCCAATATGCAATCTGTGTACAATTAATTGAATGTTTGTGCTGTGAGTTTGACTTTCATTTTACATCTGTGTGTGTTTGTGTGTGTATGTGTTGGGCAAATAGAGAGGTTGAGGAGACATAAGGAGATAGTAATGACATTGCTTGTTGTTATCATTAATCTAAACCAAGTCTATTGTGATTTACCTCTCTGTCTCAAGAAACCACTAAAAATCTCACTCTCTCTCTTTCCATTATCCTCTGTCTCCGTTTCTTCTTAGTCATTTGACAATTGCCACCACATCTGTGAATCCACTTTAGAGCGGCAAAACATACCTGCGGTCAGACCCTCGAAAATGGACCTGAGCTACGCTGTAATGTCATGAGTCAAACTAAAATGAGTGCAAAGGTAAAATATACTTTCAGATTTCAGTATCAGCTATTTCCTTTGAATAAAAAAATGCGAGCGGTTGCTTCTACTAGACGCTGTGTGCTCGCTTTCATGTAACAACAACGACCAGGCAGGAAACATAACGAACAACAACAAATTCAAAAGCTGCTCGTTTTTGTGCTCTTTTGTTTTTTTTTTTCTACAACCTGTCAGCTATCCTGACTGTACTTCTTTGAACTCTTGTGTTACATAATCCTTCCCTAAATGTATTTTAACTCCCATAGTTACATTAATATGCAGAATTATGCATAAACTGCAGAATTGGACACATTAATCGTCTCTGTAAGTGAAACTTTTCCAGATTATTCTTTATTCTATTATTTCCCTTTGGGGTTAGTTTTCTGATCGGGGTTGCATGACCGTATAAAGTTCACTGTTGTCATGTGTTAACCAACTCATATGCCAAGTATTATTGAACACTGGGGAGGGAGACTTATATTAAAATAATCTAATTGTAAAGAAGTTCATAAAAGGTAATTTTTATGAAATCACAATAGAAATCATTGCAGACATGAATCCATGTAGCCAAGCAGGGTTTGGGCAAGGACCTTTCACAAACCTTTCAGAGAACCATCTTGCTGTGAGGCGACTGTGCTGGCCCCTGCAATGCCGTGCTGCCTCCTTAGACATGAAGACAATTAACAGCTGTAATCCAATATCCTGCTCACTCATGTGACTAAAAGTTAATTCTGTATTGTGATTTTTCCTCACGCTGCACTGCCGTTGTATCTCAGCAACTACAGATCATGCTAATTTCAGGCTCCAGCACAGGACTTGACAGTAGCTGACCTTTCAGAGCTCCACAGATACACTGTGAAACACTGTCAGCAATGGATTCTTAGGTTTAAAGAAGCTGTCTGAATTCAGGCTTTTACAGCGAGTCCACTGTTTTTTTCTTTGATCTGTTTGGTCTGGCAATCAGAGTGTCATAGCCTGAAAGCTATCTTATATTTCTATTAAAGGGAGCACTGTGATAACAACATCAACCTGTTCATATGAGAGGGGGTGAGGAAAGCAGGATGTGTCAGACTGTTCCTTTTTTTAAAGACTCTCTGGCACTGGTTTGAGGTCAGGATATGCTTCTTATATGCTTCTCCAATTCCCATCTTTTTAGGCTTAGAAACACTAAGACCATTGTTATATTACTTCTCAGACAAGGAGAAGCTCTTTGTTCTGACACTGAGCTTGTCCACCTGCCATGTCTTTAGTACCTGTAGTTATACATATATAAGCGCTTCCATTCATATTTAAACAGGTTTGAACTGGTTGATGGATTAGAGCCTTAAAGGAGCCCGTCGCCATCTGTCAGGAATCATCCATGTCAATGACCGGCCAACAGACCGGCCAATACATGACTATACAGTCCACCAACCTGTCTAACTACTGAAGCTTAACGTCAATCTCTCCTTCTATAAAGCTAGTAAAATATTTAGTGTCAGTCTGCCCGTCTCTCACTGCAACTGTCTGTGTATCTTCTTATCTATCTGTTTCTCTGTTTGACTCTTGTCTGCTAGTTTGCTTCAATCTGTCAGCTTGCCGGCTCATCTGCCACTGTAAAGACTTATCTGCCTGTATGTTGATCTGTTGGTGAGCATGTGCGCCCAACTCTCTGCCTGTCTGGCAACTTGACTCTCAGAAAAAGTGTATTCGAACATAGCTGTCTTCTATATCCGTCATTGTATCACAATAATATTAGCCATGTCCTCTACTTTATCCACCTGAAACAATCCATATCCCTGCGTCCCTCTGCTATCCTCTTCCCGATTCCTCCTTTATTTGCTCTTCTCTTGCTCTTTCACCGTCACTTTCCTTTATACCTTACTCCCCTCCCTCTCTCGCTCTCTCTTACTTTCTCCCAGCTGCAAGCAGTCTTGTAAATAACAAGACTACAGTTATTTGCCATTTGTCGTCACAGCTGTATCATTGCCAGCAGCATTCGGTTAACTTGGCTGTTTGTATGCATCAACAAAACAAGGTAACCTTCAATGGGATCAGTTAGACAATTACTGGATTTATAGAGCCACGGATCAGATGCACTGGCTTTAGCATAAGTTAGTGCAGTGAGTGATTTATCTCAGTTAAAATGTTTAAAAGCCCTCGGGACTTTATTAAATTTGGCAGAAAAGATGTGTCATTTGATACAAGATAGTTTACAGGAGATGAAATGGGAGTCTGACGGTAAGGAAGTAACAAAAGTTACAGAGGTGATGAATATAAAAGAGAAATATATATATAGAAGCATCATTTTATATCAATGTCCTAATAAGTTTAAAGGATTTTCTTTCATACAAGCAATTTTAATGTACACTGTCTCTGCACTGGAGAGGTTAAGTGGCACAACAGTTCACAACTACTCAATGCTCTCTGCAATTCAGTGTTTCTGTTATGTACATTTGCCATTTTGCGAAATCGCTGCTGCTCCTACTTCAGAATCTCATTGAAAGATTGTGAAGTTGTAATAATGCGATTTGGCAGAGAGGCAGTCCTCCTGTCTGCTGCCAGTTGAGCTCAACGGAGGCCAGATGACCTGTTTGGGTCATTCAGTTTCCCATTTTTGAAACTAAACTTTCTTTCATCTCAAATTATGAACTTTGGTTTTGGAACATGATCTGAATTGTTTAGTATCAACTTCATTTATTTGTATAGATGTATTTAATCATATTGAATAATGAAGTAACTAACTTGCTTTTCTTTCCATGAATACTTATATTTCTTGATTTTTCAAAATGTGAGTTAGGTATGTTGGTGGTCCACAGCTGGGTGTATATAAAAACATGTCTCAGCTTGGCAAGTTTCATTTCATTCATTTATTTTCATTTTCAACTGCTTATCCATAAGGGTCACAGGGGGTGTTGGAGCCAATCCCAGCTGGCATCTCAGGCCAGGGGTGGCTACACCGTGGACAGGTCGCCAATCTATCGCAGGGCCAACAAATAGAGACGTACAGAGACAAATAACCACTCACACTCAAACTCATGCCAATTTTTTTTTCTTTTACTCTCTATATTTAAAATACAGAAAAGCGTGACAATAAAAGGGGAGGCAAAAAAGAACAATACCAATTTATCAAATTTCAAAAGGAGATTGTGTGCCTTGAAATTGGATTTAAAAGAATGAGTCCCCACAAATGAGACTATGTTTGGACCAGATCACCACTAATTGTTGTATATCAAACGAAAGAAGCCACTGATCATACAGTCAGTGCTTTTGCAACACTATTTGCTCCTTGGATCATCTTTGAATTGCAAAACCCCACAGCCCCCAGTTCAACTCACATACCCTGTGATTAAGGGATGTGATGTTGTGCCACAAAATAGAGAAATTGAACTCCTGCTCTGTGCCTCAGGACAGCCAGCGAAAGATGGCAGGCCTTCCACGAGTGTGCCAACACTAACTTTGAAACTCTGCTTGAGGTAATATAATGATAATTTGCTACAATTAGTCCACACACATCACCCATAGTCATTCTGGATAGCAGCTACAATTTGATGTTTTAGTGTTGCCGTGTACAAAAGACTCCAAACAAAATTTAAAAAGTCAAATTTTGTGTGACTTGAAATACTTAGCAGCACCAATTGGAGAATGTTAAATACATTCTTTGAATTTATGTACTAAGGTCTGCGGAGCAAAGCAATAAACAGCCTGGTTGTGCATATCTGACAGCTGTGTGCATTATGGGGAAAAAAAAAACACTGCCTTGGAGAGCTGGACAGAACTATTCTGTCTGTTCAGACCACAAGATGAAAGATTTTGTCTTTGTAGTTTCTGTATGATGCTTTAACGTGAGATAAATTGGCCAAAAGTTGGCAGACACATCTGTTATAAGTCTGTACTTTCTGTTTCAGTCAGCTTGATGGCAGACAAATGGGACTGTCTTCTCTTAAAGGGGGAAATTGACAGCTCCGGGTTTGCTGCTGTCCAGCTGGCTCTCACCGATAAAAACTGTGACCTGCCTGGTTGACTGTGATTCTCGAACAGAGGGTGTACTACATGTCAGGAAACTTGAGCCAATAGATGTGACCTGATTTTTCTAAATCTCTTGCCGCAGTGTACTGAATTATCTCCATTGTTGTAATGATGCAAGACAAAGCAACATGTTCTCATTCTTGATCACACGATGTCTTAATTGTCTTGATAAAGACAAAGCTTTGATGTTTAGGCTCTTAACTCTCTCAGCACTGTCCAATTACATGCATTAACAAAGCAACAGGTTCTGAAGCTATTTTGACAACATGAATGGTGGGTAGAGAGGTGGGGCAGACGCCTGGATTCACAGACACAGTGACAATAATGTATATACACACACTACAAATGCAGACACAAGTAAGGAAAGTGGTAGGAGGGGTTTGTAGATTTCAATAATCTTTGGGAAGGCAATATTGTTTTACGGTTCGCTTAACCTCATGCTGATAATTGCCACCGGGTGCTGATAACTATTCATGTGTATGTGATACCGACTGCATACTAATTCTGCAGGTGCAGCCATGGGCCTACAGTTAGAGGAACAGAGAAAGAGAGAGCCACACATGGCCGCTAAAATGATTTAACAAACCTCCTCAGCGAAACTGTTTTACTCGATGAGAAACCCACAGAGCAAAAATGCACAAACAGCAGGTTACAGTGCCAAAGCTATGCCTCACATCCCTTTATTACACGCGTGCATCTGTATTTGTGTCTCCATCCCCAATATATTTATCTTTATTGCTTCCTGGAGACAAACTTTCTTTGACCTTCAGAAATGTGCAGAAAATGTTAAAAATCTACATTTTTCAGAGCACCACTATGAAAAAAATTTCAGCTGAGTATTTGATGCTATTACTTTCATAAGGACAGCAAGATTAGTTGAAAAACTGTATTGTGTATTCGCATTTTGTAATATTATATCATTGTGACAGTCTCAACAAAAAACGACTAAATGTTGACAATAAGGTGAAAGTCCTGGCTACCAGCTACTGTTTACAATGTAGAAAATTGTAGACCTTTTAATAAATGGCTAAGGGGATACGAGTACTGCGCTGCTCACCCAGTATGAAAGTGAACAACCCAAAACATACTTGAGGCTGAAGATCAGCACTTCAACTTCTCCTGTTTCATTTGAAATTCTGCCCGCTGTAATAATGAGCCAAAACACAAAATGTCACTGTCATCAGACAAAGCTTACATTCGTAGCCCTACAATGCACAGAGCTTAAATAAGCATTCCACATTCAGTGTCACAATTTAACATAAATTACAACACGTGTTGATTAAGGCACACTTAATTAAGGCAGGTAACTTTTAGTTGTTAGTGCCTTTTAAAAATTCCATTAGTGTTATTTGAAGATATCTCAAAAGGCAATTTGGTGGCTCAGAGGAGTGAAAAGATTTACTAACTGTGTTAAATTTGGAGTCTGTGACTTATTTATTTGGGGGAGTGGATGCATAGATTGCCTATCACATCATAAAGCTGAAACAATGTTTACAACACAAGCACTTCTAGGAGGAGCCGATTCTAGGACGCTTAAAATTCTGGACATTACAGCTTTGAATTATCATGACCTTGTTAAAATGAGGGCACATATAAATTTCTTTACACAGGCCCCAATAAAATAACAAAGACATTTTAAAATGAGTAGAAAATAATGTAGTAATGGAAACAATAATTATACACTTTGCCAAAAGGGAACTTAAGAGATTTCTCGTTTAACCAACACTCTCTTTCATTACTGGGATCAATATTACTAATTCAGTTTTGCCTAAGGCTACAAGGCTGTCTGTTGACACCATACAAAATGATTAAGCTGCATTAGTAACCTCCTCTTCAAACCAAGCTAATACAATGGTTAGCTTTTATTCAATAAAGCTGGGATAATTAATTCGAAGCTGGTGCATTGTACCCTGCGTGAATTCAACATGGAATAACACACACACACACACACACGTATACATGCAAAAAAAGCCGTCTCTGTCGCATGCACACACAAAGCAAAAAGCAGGAACAAAAATTGTAAAATACAGATACACATGCACCCAAAGAGACATTAATACTGATACAAAAGACCAATACGCATAGAAAAGGGCATTCACAGTGAAGAATACAAATACGCTGGATTCTAAATAGTGCACAGCCACATACAAAGATGGCCACACAGACATAGCTGGAAACTACATTACATATTCGTACACGCAGTATTATATGGCTTGCTAACATCTCTCTCTTGCCTCTAACCCTTTTCCTAAAAATAGACAGTAGCTTTTCTCAGATCTATTTGAAAGACAAATCTTGAAATCTAGAAATTTGGGCTGTATGGTGGGAAAATATGTCGAAATTGTTAGCGAAGTCCCAATTATCCACAAATCCACAAGCAAACTGATTAGTTTCTAGCAGATGGTGCTCAGGTGTTAGAATAAAAAGCTAAAAGTAACTTAAAAGAAAATGCAGAATGATAGTTTTGAGATATATATATGAAAACTTTATAGTTTCTGGCAAAGTCACTAGCTTCACACTAAATGCCTTAACACATACTTATAAAACAAAAGACAAAAGGAAACGGAGAAAGAGAAGACATGAAAGGAAACAAAGTCTGCAAGGGAGAAAAGAAACCACTGAAAACCAATGCTATCAATTTCATCAGTGTCAAAAGTGGCCTGTTTTCAACCGACAAATTTATTCTCTGCCCGTGAGCAAATCAGCCATTTTAAAAAATTTGGGAAAATATGATGTGTCAAAGCATTTAAACGGCAATATTTTTAGCAAACGGAAGAACAATTCTTTTCCTCTGATGTCACTGTTGGGAACAACTCCACATAAAGTGCTACCAAAAAAAAAAAAAAAAAAAAAAAAATTGAATCTGGCCATCAAAACCACAGTAATGTCTTTTCACCCTCACAGATGGGTCTGGCCTTACTCTGGTTCATACAGACTTCCATCCTGGGACAAATCAAGCTAGTCTGAATCATTTACCCAAAATGAGAGGGGTTTGATATGATTACTGACAGATGAGTGCCTCTCGAGCACTTATCAAAAATCAAGATGGTATACTATGGCTGCTGAGGTGGAGCTATGTCTTCAAACTCCTGCAAATGGCGTCACTTACGAAATCATGTCATGTTGATCTTTAATTCATATGAAATGGATTTTTGGATTACCAGATTGATGCTACAGCTCACATCTTTGTTGCTCTGGTTGATTGTAGGTCTATTCAATTCAGTCCAGAGGTATTTTGGCCTACAGCCACTGACAAAGGCAATGAGATAATAAAACACATTGGCTGAAAGACAGATCAGGACAGGAAAATAATGGCTGGAGTTTATTGGAAAATTTCACACTCGACCTCTGTTCACCCTGTCAATCACGGAAGAAAACTTGAGGTGACCCAATGAACTCATAAAAGAAGCACAAGTTTGAGGAGTTATAATGATGATTTCAGAATAAAGTTGTGTGCGTGTGCATGCGTGCGTATGTGTCTATATGTCTGCTGCAAGTGAGGTAAGAGTAAAATTTACTGATGTTGGTTGAGTTTGCAGGGTATGACCGAGGGGTTTACGGCATTTCGGAACAGAGTGGATTTAATTCTTTATATGTGCGTGTCTGTGTGTGTGCATGCATGTCTTATAATAATAAAATATCAGTTCCTTACACTTACAGATTTTTTTTACAGCTTCTGCAGCTGGACCTTTATAAAAATAGTGGACGAATGAAACTGCGTTAAATAAATCCAATGCTTTGGTCTTGTCAAACTGTGAAACTGAGAGTTTGCGCAGACTAATGTAACATTATCGCCCCGAAATATTTTGCACAGAAGAATCTCAAAACTTCCTGACGTCTACTTTTTTTCTCTCTCTCTCTCTCGCTCTCATAACACCGGTGAGACGGTCAGGGTTTGTCATCCTGATGATTTGTGTGGGCTTGTACGTTGTTCCAGAACAGGCGAGTTTTGTTTAAACAGAATTCGAGGAATTGTACATTATATGAAATCCAACCTGCCAAAGTTCAAAAATTCTTTTCTACTCTCCTCTGGAATCTCACTGAACTAAAGCACATCATTTCAGCGGTAATCAAAACTGAATTACAGATGCAAACAAAAAAGGTGCTGCTCAGACCTACCGCCTTCCGTGTTACAGTACTCTGTGTATGTGTAAAGCATCAACTGAGAAAACAGTTCTGGCCTCAGCGATTTTGGCTGTCTCCCCATATTTCTTTTATTTTTTTTTACATTTTTTTCATTAATGGAACGGATGAAAAACTAATTTTGTTGCTTGTCCTGGGGTTTGCTTATGTTTGTGAGTGTGGACACCAAACCCCTGGTCTACTGTTGTTATAGGAAATGTACAGCTTCCAGAGGAAGATGATCAGGTGGGCAGATGTGTAATTCTTTTTTCTTTTTTTTTATCCAACGCTCTTTCAGAAGCTTTTCACCTGGTTTGTTGCATCGCAACAAGTTCAGTATTTACTTCAAGTAGGCAACGATTTCAAATAGCAAGAGAAAACATTGCAAATCTATGGATGAAACAGAGAGCAGGAATAAACTTTACAACCCTTAAGTACAGTTTGTTGAGTAGATCACAGATCACAGCTATATAATGGCTTCATGGCGACATCCTTAACTTGGTTGTGCAGCAAGCTGCATATAACCACACTAAATTAAATCATCTGTTTAAATTTGATCAAATCTGTTTTTGGTAATTCACGCTCGACTTTTCAACAAGACAATAATAGATCATTCTTAAGATTTCATTAAATTCTTTTGTAAGACTTATGCTTGCATTTTTTCTTAAAGGTTAAATGTATTGACATTGATGTTGTCAGTTGTGGAACTAGTTGGATTGGATTGCCCCAGATTCAAATGGCATGCAGACAAACATGGAAATCAAAAGTTAAGAGTCGAACATGTGCACATTGTATGTAATTGGTGTGCATGTGAATACATCAAGCATCGCATAATCCTGCGGCTTTTTGAAGTGTAAACATATTTGGGACTGAACAAATATAGTTGGAGTGCTCTATGGAGAATATCTGAAAAAAGTTTCCTGCCCTCAGTGAGTCAGGCATCTGGGTCTTTATTGCTTTGATTTTTTTTATGTCATCCACAGTAAAAACAGTTTGTTTGTTTTTTTCATGTCCAGCACAAATAAAATTTTAATTTGTCATAATCATAACTTCAAAACATGGCATGTACAAAGTGTGTGTGTGCGCGTGTGTGTGTTTGTGTGTACCTGTACTCTTCCTGAGTGAACACAGGAATGACAGAAGGCTGAAGGACTGTGATTTCAACTAGAGTTGTGTTCTCCTTCACTGGCTCTCCATCATCATGGGCCACCACCGCCAGCTGTCAGTGACACACACACACACACACACACAGAGGTAAGGACAGTTAAAGCATTCAGTAAATTTCCTCATACTCCAACATGGCTGGTTACACCCTACCTGCCACTGCAAAGAGATCAGTCCACTATATTTTACCCCCCAGTTGCAGTAGGAGCAGCCAAATGAAATGATACAGCTAATGCATGACAGGGCAATAATAAAACAAAATAAATGTCTACACATTTGTTGCCAGCTAACTAAAAGCACATTATTTGCGTGGGAATAGGAGAGTGGGATGAGTGTGTATCCCACTGGTGTGCTCATTTGTTCCTGCTTAGCCTTTCTTTTCCACTTAATTGGGGGGTAACCACTGTTAACTGGGCCCTAAGGAGTCATAATGAGTCCTAAACTTAAATATCAGGACGCTGAGATATTGCTTTTCCTTGCTCGTATTTATCCAGTAAATTGTCAGTGATCCTGAAATGCCCTTCTTTGTATGCATGCAGTAACTCACACTTCAACCAGAAACCCATTAAGCGCATTGATAAATCCTTGAAACTTAAAAGCTTTATTGAGATATGTGGGGGGAAAAAAATCAGTGACTTGCCAAAGAGCACAGTAACTTTTTCAAATGCACTTAAGTTTTGAATTGATTCCTCATTAGTCTTGCGCACCTGCTTAGACCTGCTCCAAACCAAACATGTTGTTTTCAACACTTAAAGCTGCGGTAGCTTTATAATGCAATTTGGTACATGTCAGCGAACCAATCAAGCTGTTAATGTCCTTGAAAAAATGATTGCAGAAACAATGTTTATCTCAGCCATAATCCAAAAATTGTGCGCAGAGTTGGACTGATTCATTTTGTTTGAGTTATCGGGAGCAAACGAGGTAGAATGAGTCCCCTGAGTGACATCTTCAGAGGACGCTGTATCCTTGTTGTGTTAATTAAAGCCCAATGAAAAGATGAAATTAGCATGGCCCAAAGCTCCATTGAGGAGCACAGCTGGGAAAAGGCAGTTTTGAAACTAATAAGCTACTGCGGTACACTTTACTGCAGAATGCTTTGCAGGTTGCAAAGGGATTTATAAGACTGCTCCACACAAAGACACCTTTATGCACACTAATGCCACAGGTAAGCAAGTAAAATCTGAGATTAATGATCAAATAAATTTTTAATGACTCAATTCATGTGATGTTGTCCCAAAGCTCCACCCATTAAATATAAAGCAGAACAAGAGAGGGCATCAGATAAATCTTCTCTTGTAATGATGTCTCTATCAAACTACAGCTGTGGTGCCACCGTCTACAGTTTGAATTCATCATTTGGATTGATTGGGTTTTAAATTAAGTGACACTGCGTTCTGTACTTTATTTTATATATATATATATATATATATTACACTGCAATATACATTAGACTCACAACCATGCAGCTGTATTTGATACATACACTATATTACAGCCCAATGGGAAGTTAATTTCCAGTGGGAGAGTATTTTACTGCAGTTTCACTCCATTTTGGACGGGAATGTTTTACAACTTCTATAATGCCACAGAAAAAAAATTATATTATAAAAAAAAGCTTTTGCCAGTACAAAAAGTTTACAAAACAGAGCTGAGGCTGCAAAAAGGCATCCAGTCCTGTTCATAAAGGCTGGCACCTTTAACATAATGCTGCATACTGTGCAACAACGGTTCCCAACATTTTTTTTTCCATGTCTCTACTAAAAGTAATGTCTGCTTGCAAGCTGCTGTCACAGGATGCAGGGCAAGATGTCAGCAGATTATTCGAAGGCAGATTTTCACTGCACAGACCGAATTTCAACTGGTTAAGAATGAAAATATAGGTCACCAAAACAAGGAACCTGTTGTGTTACAGAATTGGTTTCCCTATATTCTGGAGTAAATCTTTCCACAACTCGTTAGATTCATCATGTCACAATCAGGTAGTCCGGACCCACTGCCTAATCAAATCAAATCAAATCAGATTTATTTGTATAGTGCCAAATCATAACAAAGTTACATCAAGGCACTTTACATATAGAGCAGGTCTAGACCAAACTCTTTATAAAATTATTTAAAGAGACCCAACAGATCCCCTGATGAGCAAGCACTCGGCGACAGTGGCAAGGAAAAACTTCCTTTAAGAGGCAGAAACCTCGAGCAGAACGGGCTCAGGGGGGGCAGCCATCTGCTTCGACCGGTTGGGTTGAGAGAGGGAGAGAATGAGGCACGGGGGGGGGTAGAGTAGTTGGGTAGAGTAAGGAGAGAAAGAGAGCAGGAGGAAGGGATATTCAAACAGGTGTAGGCAGGAACATGATGCTGCATGAAGTTCATAGAAATGATGCTGTATGGAATTCATGAAGATGCCTCACACTACGTCATACATTATTGGGTTAAGTTGTGTGCTTGCATGCTTACATTGAACTTGAGGTTGGGCTCCTCATTAAGGTTTACTCTGGTAACCACGTGTCCCGTATGCTCGTCCACATCAAATATACTGGCGGAGTATGGATATGCTTCCTGGTCCACTTTATAGCGCACGTGACCTGCTGGGGTTCCCTGCGAAGAGAAGAAATACATGAAATACTTTGATATTAGGATTTATGATTTAAATGGATGTAGTTGCATTATTGGATGCTAAGATTCTCTTGTGTAGTGTCAGAAGTTCCACTGTTACTCTTCCTGAATAAAATATTCCTGAAACAGTGCAGACACACACATGCTAATACCACTTGGAATGAATGCACTCCAAGTTTAGGGACTCTGATGATCCTAAATTACTCTCTCAAATGTTATTGATAATGACCAATAATCAGCTGGTGGCTGTGAATTGCCTGAAAATGTCAGGAAATTCATAGAACGACATTATTGTATTTGTCCAATATGTGGCAGAGAGGGTAACACTGTGTGTAAATTTCCCCAGCTTGCATTAATGAATGCACGATCCCAGAGTGAGAAAGTAGATTAACTTTCTTTTAGTTGTCTGAGGAAATTGTTTGCATTACCTGTCTCAAGCCATCAGATCTGAAGAAATATGTAGATGAGAAAAGTTAACTCCATCAGAATGTTACCAGGCAACATTACACTGATTAAACAGGAGATCGTGGTGCTGTGCACTTGTGGATATCATTGTAAAATAACTCGGTGTCCCATGCCTTCAATTGACATATTGAAAATAGATGAGTAAGCTTTATTTATACGGCGCTTTTCAAAATATAAAGTGTATGACAGGAAGAAAAAAAGGAGCTCATTATTGCCTCTGGACGCTTGTTTCTTTGAGAATGCTTATCTGCATTTGAATAGAACAGTATATCTGGGAGGATGGGTCACTTCCTGGCACTGTGACACTCTATTTAATAGGTCTTTTAAATATTTGTTGCGGTCCAGATCGCCAGCTCCCAGTTCCCTGGAATTGTGCTGTATATCATTTCAAGTCTTGGCAGTGTATATGACTGATCCTGGATCGGTTACTGGCTGCTATTAAAACTGAACTATTTACTTTTGCCTCCCTTCCTCTCTGATACAGAGGATGTCATATCTTGGTCATGATGACTTTGATTGCATTGGCCTGATTATGGCTATGAATCTGATGTGCTTGAAAATTACTGGCTTATATTTCTTTGACGATCTCATGACAGGTACAACTCAGCGACACTGCCAGTAAACGGAAAGCTAGTCCAGCTAAACGAAACGCTTGTAAGGTCATATTTCATTTAAAAGGTCTCAGTGTTGAGAAAGTTGCAGTGTCAACATCACATTATATGTTGGCATTCAAGCCAAACTTAAGAACAGTCATCAGTAGACATGCATTAATTTTCATCCTTAAGTGTAATTTCTTCTGAAATAAAAGTTTTGATTTTCTGCAAGCACAGCACATGAATGGTACTTCAGAGCTGTCTTTTCCAATCAAGGCATCCATTAGATAACAACTCAGAATGAGTCAGCACAAGTTCACACTGACAAATTCTCAGCAACGTTTAGTTTAAAGGTAAGTTTTGGGTGTGAAGGGTATAGACCGCCATATCTATGCTGGGATACTGGAGGTGTGCCATTTTATAATACAGGGTGGACATAGATATTGTTTGCTTTTTCACCCATTAGAGTCTAAGTTGATGCTTAAATCTCAAGTCCAAATCAATTCAGCTAATGCAAAACGATAAAAATCACATTAGATTAAAGAACATGGGGCTTTTAAAGAGGGTTAAAAGAGGCAACATTGCCAGTGTAGTAGATCTCAAAAAAAAAAAAAAGGGGGGGGGGTTACAACAAAAAATAAGGCCATTATTACAGCATTAAAATAAAAAAGGTACTATAATGTTTCTGGCGTTTCTTGTAAAAATTTACAGTATTTGGAGATTTTGGACATTTTCTATTCAGTGGTAGTGCTATTTTACCAGTTGGTCGTCTTTTATCTTTTCCCCCAATAAAAATTAAATCTATTTTTCAGCCCTGCATTTCAGGCCTGCATCCCAAAAGCTTGTGTGACTCATCAAATCCTTTTGAGATCTTTTTACATACTGCGCTTATGCGGACCCCTGAATGAAGATTTCAAACCCTTTTAAACCCAGGGTTCACTGCGCCCCACTATCTAATTGCTCTTGATGGAACACTTTAAAGTGAGCTGACCTTCATTTTACAGCAAGCTGGGTAAACCCTCTTATATTACAAAGATGTTTAGAGTTAAAAGCCCAGTTGAGGTATTATGAAGTGGCACATTGGGGCAAAAGAGTAAAAAAAAACCAAAACAAAAAACACTTAATTGGTAAAAAAAAGTGCAAGCGCATTCAAAATACACACACACACACACACGCACAGTTTGTGGAACAGACTGAAAAACATTTAGATTGAATAACAGTTGCTGGAAATGCTCACCGCAGGGTCAGAGTCATTTGCCATCACCGTAGTTACGATGGTTCCCTTGATAGCATTAGGGGCAACCATTCCTCGGTACACTGACTGGCTGAATACTGGAGAAAAGTCATTCATGTCCTGGAGAGATATAAACACACGCACACACACAGAAGAATAGCATAAGCAAGGTAGATCACGCTGTTTCTGTTTTCCAATAAACGTTTCATATTTATAACAATAATGTTGGAAACTGGCTTCTGTTCTGTTCTTTTTTTTTTTTTTTTTTTTTTTGCTTATTCTTATTCTTACATGTCACTTTCTCTCTCCAAAATGACTCATTAAAGTGGTTTCATAGGTTCAGGAACATCTGGCATCCACAAAGGAGAAAACACTACAGTTGTTTACGATAAAAACACTTAAATCAGGTAGCATATCCCTCAGGACATATGTTAATACTGATTTGGAAGTTTTTAGAGAGTTTGGTTGTATTTTGGCCTGGATAAAAAAATAAAAATATGTATATTATACATATATAATATATATATTTTTTATTTTTAATCACTACAGGTGTCTGTGTTAGAAAACAGCAGCTTCACAGTTGCAAGGAGAACCAAACTGATCAGGGTATCGATACAGCTTTATCTTTAAGACATTGTCAAAAATAGATGGATGTGTTACGGATGTGATTGAGCTAACACGTGGAATGTTACACCAGTATCAGGAACGGTGGGCATCCCCTTCTATAGCAGTATCAGAGGGAGGAGTGAAACAAAGCAGCAGCAGCAGTGCGGCGCTCTGGCACACTTCAGATAGTACTACATCTGCTCCTGCTAAAGCAAATGCTGGTTTTTCTGATGTCAGTAAGATTTTGAAAAAAAAAAAAAAAAAAAAAAAAGTCACAGGGGGCGTGCTTATTGGTGAAAGCACAGAAAGAAAAAGATTTAACTGTGATGAGCAGCAGTGAAAAGAAACACAACTCTCAGACACGTACACACTCACCATTATTCTAACAGTAACAGATGTGAACCCCGGAGGCATCGTCCCATCTCTGTCCAAGGCCTCAACAGTGAACGTGTATGCTGGTTCTGAGTCAGTCAGCGCCTCAAAGTCCACGACCTTAAGCACCCTAAGCTCACCTGTCACTGGGTCGATTTGGAACAGCTCAGTGATCTCCTGGTCTGCACCTTCACTTCTTATTCGATACGTGAGATTGGAAGTGAGGTCGGCATCTATCGCCTGCAAAGCAACAGGAGAATGTGAGTCATAAGGAAGAAGGATATAAAACTGCCTTGTGAGTTTTATGGCAAGTAGAATTTTTCATTTTTGCCAGAGGGGGTGGCATTTCCATGTGGAGCTATGACAAACAGCAGCATTTCCATTACTGTAGTGTCATGTGTGAAACGCTTTTGTTAGTAACCTTCACAGCCAGCTGGTGGACAGCACCTTACTTCTCTTCCTGTAACTACTTTCCTGTGTGGCCAAAGGAGGGGGGGGGGGCGACTACTTTTTCTACTTTACATTCCTCCACAACTCACAGGGCGTCTTAGCGGGTGTTGTGAGATTACAATTGAATTGAATTACAATTTGAAAATGAAATGAATTTGAAACAATTAGTGCATTTCAAAGAAAATGTTCCTCAAAGAATTTCAGGAACCAAATTTTTAGACTTGGAGTGTTTTAATTCACCAGACTACAAAGTGAATATTACGTGTGTAAAGGCAGGGTGAGTAAATTTTGCCCTGCTTATTCATTCATCTCATGATATTTTTATTGCAATTTTTACCCCCCCCCCGCATATAAAGTTTTGTGCCAAGGTACTCTAGATGTTTGGATTCTTATACATCATACACAACTCTGAAGAACAAGGAGTCCTGCTACAAGTGGTGCATCCTACAGAGTCCTGATCTCAGTATCATCCAGTCAGTGTGGGATTACACAGAGAGAAGCAGACCCTGAGACAGACTAAATCCACGAGAACTAAGAACTGCAGAGACTTCTGAAAGAGCCAACCTGCAAAATAACTAAAAATAAACTGTGCTCAAGTGAACCAAAGAGAACTGGTGTTGTTTTAAACATTTCAAGTGCAGGACTTTGGCTTTGTTAGGGGCTGCACTCAGACTTTACACAGGCATTTAATAACCTTTTACTTTGCTATGAGTATATGTAGGCTTATCTGAACCAAGATAAAAGATAGGCCAAGATATTTTATTCCAGTTTGTAGATATAGTTTTTTGACACACACACACACACCCAGACAATTTTGCTTTTTGTGCTTATTGTGGCCCCTGAATAGGCCACTTTTCAGTTCAATAATAAACTTGTAATTTCTCTGAATTATGTTATTTGCAGCCTGCCTCAGAACTTTCTCAAACTTTCTCCAGAATATCTTTTTACACTGTATTTCTTGCTGAATCAAGTGAAAATCTGACAATACCTCAGTCCATCTGATTTATCGGCCATACTTATGTATTTTTCCAGTATTGAAATACATGCACACACTCACCTTTAACTGTAATATGACTGTATCTTTGGGGCTGTTCTCGGGGAGGTTGACATTGTAGGTTTGTTTGGTGAATACTGGGCTGTTGTCGTCTACGTCCAGCACAGTGACAGACAGTGTTAACCTGGATCTCCGGGGGTTTACTGCACCATCCCAGGCTTCAACGATCAGAAAGTAGTGACCTCTCACCTTCAAGATGACAGAAATTCATGGTCAAACAGCAACAACAGTACACTTATGAAAATTGTTAACACTGTAATTTTGCTTTTTTTTTTTTTTTTTTGGTGTGTGTGTCATTTATGTAAATTTTTGAACACATCTAGCATGTCCTCTGACCTCTCTGTCCAGTGGCACAGCAGTTCTGATCGCTCCATTGGTGCTGATGGAAAAGAGCTGCTGGTGGTTGATGAGCCGGTAATGGACCTGACCGCTCGGCCCCAGATCGGGATCTGTCGCCTAAACACGGATGCAGAAATGAAACACACAAACAAAAATGATGAAAGGAGGAAATAAAGGCTTGAAAAATATATTGATAAATTAAAGCTGGTCTTTTTCACTAATCAAACTGTGTCTGGAATCTGTGAATATATATAATATACATGATCTTTTTTAATCACATGACAGAGGAGAAAAATCCCTTCAACATTTTCATTCAGGGAGCCCTTTGCCAAACTTTTTTTTTTTTTTTGCTGAGACCTTTCGGCTTTAATTTTTTTCATATATTACAGTACAACTTTTCTTTGTTCGGTCTCTCTTCCTTATGTTTGTACTTCTTTTTTTGTATTATTGTTTCTGTTGATGCGTTTCACAAAAATCATTTAGGCATTACTTAAGGTTACCTCGGTCACAATGCCCACAGTGGGAGATTTCACCAACTCTCTCAGCTTCTTTCCTTCTTATTGCTACTTGTCCAAAGGATTTCAACTTGTTTTCCACTCGTAGCCATTATTAAGAGTTGGTGGATCCAAATTGCATTTGGTATACGCTATCACAGTGTGGCACTTTTATTTTTGGGTTTGTTTTTGTTTTTTTTACATCTGACTATCTCTCTTTGTAAACTAATTCAAATGGCCTCTCAACACCATCCTCCAGCTAATAAAATTAGGTGGTCAGAGGGCGGCAAATTACAAGCTAGTGTTCCTTTCACCCACTGAAACAGATGAGAGCAGAGCAGAGGAGAGAAGATCAGAGGAAATATTAACATGTGAGTGTGTGCACCTATTAGTGTGTTATTGTGCTCTTTGACTACAAAATGCCCTGTCAGGACTTTGCTTAAGAAGTGCTCGAAGCATGATACATTTAAAGTTGATTAAGTGTTAAAAACATGGACTCCTTATTACATTTGAATTCT
Organism: Remorina albescens; assembly: GCA_034769265.1. Lineage (NCBI taxonomy): Eukaryota > Metazoa > Chordata > Actinopteri > Carangiformes > Echeneidae > Remorina > Remorina albescens. Next base: position 8,514,655 of record CM068480.1, read on the forward strand.
TTATGTTAAGTGCTGCTGTCAGCTAAAGTCATGGCAATTAAGTCAACTCATCCCGACTTTATTAATCATGAATATCACTTGATCCAAAGAAGCTTCACAGCAGACAGAAATAGACCAGAGCAACATACCAATTAAAGAACGTCAATAATAATATAATCATGAATTATCTCTCCAAACTTTATGTACCAATTATATAGCGATCAATAAGGACAACAACCCTGACAAACTCTATATGAAATCAAGCTAACATAATTATGAACAGCTAAAACCCTGTGAAGCAAGTTTACAAGGCCTACTGTATATGGCACAGGGCAGACCAACAGAGGCATGAAATAAGTCTCTGTGGGTGCTTTGTGTCTCTTTATGGTTGTTGTGTATTGATCTTTTTGATGTGTTTCTGCATTTGTTTGGCGCTGATATACGTCTCTTTGCGGTTGTTTGTGTCTCTTGGTAGACATTTTGAGGTAGTTTTGCAGGTCATTGTAATTGCTTTCTGTCTTCTTCAGTTGTTTTGTAGCCCCTTCTTTTGTGTTCATTTTGTGTTTTTCTGGAGTTGTTTTGTGTCTACTGACTGGCCAATGTGGGATTTTAACAGCCACTCTAACAGAGTCCCTGGACCAGGGGCACGCTGACCCTGAAGGCATCTGGCCTTGTGCTCTGGGTGCCGTTTTAGTTAATTATCCAACCTTTTTAATTAGCACTCGGCAAGTCTTATTGCTTTTGCAAACATTTCATCATGAAACAGTGGTGACAAACTCACTCGGACCTAATGACGGTTACACTTTTACACAGGTTTTCACTCCTGATCAAAAGGCTGAACCATATGGAATTATTTATTGCCTGTTTTTCCGCAAACAACCCTGTTTGTACAGTTTACACAATTGATAATTGCATCACTTCATTAAAACTTGCAGTATGTTTGTATGTTATATAATATATATAGACCAGATATCAATTATGTAATAATCATAATATTTAAACATTGAATTATAACTTTGATAGCAGTGCCATACTTGTCAGTATATGTTTATCTAAAGCATATTACTATGCCAATTAATATTCATATTCCATTCTATTTGCTGTACTGTTTCATTCCTTTCCATTGTGGTGACCCATTTTTTCCTGTTTTTGGATCATTAAAATTTCATCTCATCTCACAGAGCAACTCTTAGGATTAATAGAAATCTAACTCTGTCTCGCCAGTGCTATGTAGACTGCAAGAGAGCAGAATGAAGTCCTCTTGATATGATTTATGTGAGGAGATTCATCGCTATCTGGGTGTAAAACTGTGTTATAAATCCAATGGAGCATTCAGCTTTTGGGTGATTATCTGGAGTTGTTTGGAGAAGGTAGAGAGACCGAATAAAACATGCAGAGAAAGATACGAGAAAAGAAAACTGATATGTACGGAAGAAGACATTTTAAAATGTGAATTCTGTATGTGTAAAGGAGAAGAAGCGGATGCAATGTTCATATTTGTACAGTATCCTTCATGCATATCAATTTATGCAAAATAAACCATGCCCATATTTAGCTTGGCATGAAAACAACAGCAGCTGTGAGCTCAAAAAAAACAACAAAAAAAAAAAACTTGTAACCAAATTGTAGTGACTTGCATGTTGCCAATTAATACATCATATTAATACAACATAACAGCAAAGAGCCACAGTGACAACAATCCTTTTGGAAAGTTATTGCTCAGCTTGGCACAGTGTGTAAGATTAAACGTATGAATTAATGGTTGTTGTGGGGCAGACGGACAAATGTTTGTGTGCGTGTGTGTCCTTTGTATTCTCTCTTCCTGTCGTGTCCTGAGTCTCCATGGCTGCCTTTTTCACAGCTCTCACAACGTAATTACATTGCAGTTTTGCTACCTCTGGGCAGAGAAAAGGTGGAGTGGTATCAATGTAATCATCTTGCTGCGAGAGAATGAAAAGCAGTTTTTCTAAAATGTCAAACCATTCCTTTAAGTGATGCCTTTTTTGGGCTGTTTATAGCAGGTAATGCACATTCAGAGTATTTAGGTCCCTTGTCTATTATCTGCATTTTCTAACACGTAAAAAAACAAAACAAAAAAACTTCATAGTAGGGACAACTGAGAAAATAGACTTTTCCTTTTGCCCTCATGAAATGTAAAGAAGTCTAAAAAAGAAAACATGTTTGATGTATGGTAGGGAAACATTATTGTCCATTAAACCTTCCTTCAGGCTACCTACAGTGAATCTTTTGAATTTAATCTTTTACATAGCGGGCTGAACTAATCGCCTTGATGTCAGGCATATTGATGACTGCAATCCTGGAGTTAGGGACTACAGGTGTGTGTGTCTGTGCGCCTCCATCTTTTCCTTAATACTCCTCCTCATTGTGTCTTATCCTTCGCTCACTGTCTCTCTCGCAATTCCCTCAGAATGATTATATCGTCAGACAGTTAAAAGCCAGGAACACAATAGGATTAATGTCTTGCCTGCCTTATGTCTGCTGGTTGAAGCCTGAAGTACAGACTTGATCGCTACAATTGCAAACTTTTCTTTTCATGTTTGGGTACTCATACCTCTTTTCTTCCAATTCCTTTTTTTTTTTTTTACTTTCTCACCTCCACCTCTCATATCATTCCTACATACAATGAGAAAACAGCTTTTTTTTTTTTTTTTTTTTTTTTAGGAAATGTCTCTGAGCATATTTCTTTTGTTGCAGCAATAAACCATACAGTCAGGTGCTCTAACAGTGTGGGAGTCTTTTCTTACGCTTACAGACAGGCAGTCGCTCTGGTATCTTACTCTTGTTTGTGTGTGTCAGTGATAACTTCTGTATCTGGGTCCCCGTTATTATGTTTAAACTCTATATGTGACTCTGTTTCCCCTCAGATAACATTTGCACTACATCCGAATTTCACATTTCTGCAGGAGGGATTCACACGAAGGCATTCAAATGACACATGAATCATCAATGTATCACCAATCTGTACTAGCTCTACTATATTTTGTCACCCAGTTTAGAGCAGTGGATGACCAACCTGTGTGGCCAGACTCCCTGCATGAGATCACAGGGTAAAAAAGGGATATTATAAACATAACAGCTCTCCAATGATGTTTGCCTTTTTCTTGTAAACTTTGATGCTTTTACCTTGTCAGACGTTTAGAAAAAATTTAGAGGAAGAGAAGTAAACTCAAGTAAGACTACTGACAAGCAAAGTAGACTCCTTTTCATTTAAGGTCATCAAAGTTGGCTTTCTTGTATGTGCCGAATCAGAATGGAGTTTTGTTTCTGGTGAAACGCTGTTGTGGTGAATGGAAACAACACTATTAGTACGAAGAGAGATCGATACTAATCTAACCTGAAGCTAGCTTCTGAAGGGTTTTTTTTCCCCCCTCAGACATATTTCTTATGACTCAATTTAAAACCATTTAATAAAAAGAAAAACAAGTTATAGAAGCCCATTTTGAGCATGCTGATGCTGATAGCAGCGAGTAAACAACCATGCTAGAATGACAAGAAGCAACAGTCTAAACTCCAGCCACTGTTTTGAAATCAACTGCATGTGATTTCACTTATTCAATTCCCCCTCTCTGTGGTTGAAGTTGTGCAAATCAGCAGAATCACCTGGCGCTGTGTTGGACAGGGAGAAAAGCCATTCAATCTTGTGTGCTACATGATTGCCTAAGCCTACTGTAAACTGTGGAAGATGTACTCTCGGAGGCGGCCATAGCTTGATATAAAATGTTAGGATTTTCATGCTTCACGTCATTTCATGCCGTTGGTTCAGCTGGAATGTCAAAAGATGGCCATCAAGGGCAAATGCTACTGCAGCACTTGTTATGCAGCTTCATCGAAGGTTCACGCAGGTTTGATATTGTCAACATTACAAAAAAACTCCTTTAAATCTGCTTTATATAAAAAAAAAAAGCCCTTATTTACTGAGTTACCAACAAAAAGTCAGAATTAGTAAAAATGAGGTTAATGATTGATGACGCCTTCCTGAATTCATCTGGTATATTCTCCTCCACAAGAAGCTCAACATCTTCAATTCATGAAAGTCAGACGAAGAATGCAGCCATACTCCCTCTGCTCTGTCATCTCCCCTCTTCTCTCTCTCTCCCCAGTGTTTCTCATTTCTCTCTTGCCACCCAAGCATATCTCACTTCATCCCCTCTTTCCATCCTCTCTCTACCTTACCAGCATCAGCAAACCAAGGTCAGGTCCATTCATTCTTCCAGAAATCTGTTTAATACCTACAGATACGGACCCTGGTTTGGAATGAGGCCCAGAGTCGTGCGTTTCACAGCCCACTGAGGGATCACACCGTCTGTTTTGGCTTGGAAAACATCCAGGGGTCCTTGAAGGGAGGAAGTTAAGGATTGGAATATTTTCAAGTGCCCTCTCTAAAGATTAAGGTGAATTTTTGGATGGTGCATCTGGACAGCGGCAGCAAAAAATTTTGTAAAACTTGGTGTGAAATTTCTTATTTGCAGATGAAGGTAGACTTAAAAGTTTGTCCCAACAGTCCAAAAAAAAAAGGTATTCTAAGGAGCTTCTAAGTTTGTAACCTGTTAAAAGTAAGACCAAAATCTAGACAAAGGTGTCTAAGTGCCACACCTTATTTATCTAAGTAGAAGTCAGAGTGTTCAACTAAAGAAGCACGATTAACATTTAGAAACAGGCAATGTGTCAGACTGATCACCTCCTGACATCGGTGTATAAAAGCTATGATTTAAGCTTGAGGAAAGTCCAAGCAAGCGTGCAAGTGAGGGCGCATCTTCACAGATTAGATCCTATCAAAGTGTCAGATTTACCCATGACCCCTGTGTGGGGAATACAGGAGTCCGTTATTAGGCCTGGAACAAGTCCAAGTGTCTGGGTGGTAAGTGGAGATGAGCTGATGCAGATAAAAACATGCAACATGGTCTCAGGGAGAGATCATGTGACTTCTTTTTTTGTGTGTGTTTGTTTTAATTACAGCCCGGTTGTGTCATGTTCAGACTTGTTTAGTTTTTCTTTACACATTTTTATTCAATTTGTCAGCTTTCACTTTACGTGGCTAATGTTCAGTAAGAGTAACAATAGTTTTATCTCAATGGAACTTCCTGGTCAAATACTGGAAATAAAACCAGTAAAAACTATTTGGTCATTGTTGACATTTTGTTTCCCAGGCCTCTGATATTCTATGAATAACTGAAAAAAATACTTGAAAAAAATATGTGCATCATCTCACCAATGATGAGGAATTCTTTTCATGAAAAAAATTCAACAATTCTGTGCTTTTGAGGCGGAATCATTTTAAAAATCACAGACAAACATTCAACACTAATAGACACCAATCCCACATAAGCAAAGGGGGACGCACTTCTGAAATCCTGTATACTTACAAATATGCCCACACATTTCTGCAGCCAGTCTTCTGATGATACAGTAACAACATACATTCCTAATTACAAATGTTAAGAACCCTGGTCCCCACTGTAGAAGATTATAAGAGCTGAAATTAATTAGACCCTCTGTGAACACTGGTGTGCACCGTGAGTTAGTATGTGTGGTATTATGTTCTGATTTGAAACACACAGAGCTGGAGAGTAAATGTGTATATTTTCTTCTTGACAGTGATCTTCTATCAGCATGGCAGAAGCCAGATTGACAACAACACATGATCATCTGTACCACAAAAACCACAACAGGCTGTACAGTGAGCTTCAAACTTGTTGATTTAGACTGCTGGAGAAATAACAAAGAGTGGTCGTTTAATTTCATATGCGCAGTCAGGAATTATTGATACAGTGGGACAAATTGCAATCCAAACTGGCTTTTCTGTTCATGATGCATCATTATAAAAAAGGATTAGTGGGCGCAAAAGGACACAAAAAGCTCAAACAAATGCGCAGTCATGCACATCTTGACTCTGCACAGCAGTGATGAGTATATATTTTATTTAATTGGTGAGCGGGAAGGTGATGAAAGGAGTTTGTGTGTTCTCAGAATCTCCCCACCTTGACTAGTCCAACGTAGGCATGATCCTGTTCCTCGGTGACCGTGAGGTTCACTGGCAACGAAGGATCAAACAGCGGGTCATTGTCATTCACATCTGTCACCACAACGTTCACCATCGCAGTTGAGGTCTACGGAAAAACACACACACACACACAGACAAAGAAAATCTATATAACTATACTGGTCATTTGAGGTCATCCCGAAAGAGCATACAAGACTGAAAACTTAGAAAAAAACCGGAGCCAGAAAAGATGGGGAACTACAAAGAACTGAACTGATCACATGAAACATCAAAGCATGTTTATGTATATGTGCAGGATTCAATATAAGATTTCACAATTGGCCCACATCGGTAATTTACACTGTTTCATTACCAACAACAAAAGCTCCCCCACACACTCGCACACACACATACACAAAAAGTATAACAAACTAAATGCAAAGGAGGAGGAAGAGGAGATAGAAGCTAATAGGAGGTCACCATTTTCTTAATTTGACTTTCATGAGAGCAGGAAAGAGAGCAAGTGATCGAAGATTTGACTTTTAAAGAAGGGACGTGGGAGGAGGAGGAGGAGGAGGAAGAGGAGGAGGAAAATGGGGGAGAGCTAAGTGATTCACAGCAGTGGGATGAAAAGAGAACAAGCAGTATGCAGGTGTGCAAGTGTGTGGCTATGTGGGTGTGGTTGTGAGTGTGTGTCTACGTGTGTGTGGGAGATTTACAATCGCAGAGGTGAAAACGGGTGATTGAGGTTGGCAGGGCACACGGTGATGGAAGTAATTTGAGGTTAAGAGCTTGCAGTTGACAAAACGGTTTATCCAAATGCCAATATAAGTTAAGTGCAAGGAGGTCAGATAAGGCAGACTGTGAGTAGACACACACAAAGCTAAGGAAATGCACAGAGCTCCTGGAGCTCTGAGGACATTGTTTTCAAATAACAGCACACCTTTGAGTTTATTCTTTTTGTTGAAATTGCCAACTGAATTTTACCACCCATCCGCATGGAGACACCATGTTTTCAGGGTTTCAGATGTATATAAGGGTTTGCACCTTTTCATAACAGCATGTTCTGGAAAATGATCAATATGACTCAGAAGGTGGGAATCAAATCAACCTTCACATACATTAAATGCCTTTGCAGTTTCTGACAATTCAAATTGAAGCAAGTGTCCCACGGTGGAGCAGTAGGTAGTAAAAGGTAAAAAGGCAGTGCTCTGAATTCATCCAGTCTAGACTAAAATGTGATTTTGGCTCCACATGATTCTTTCCTTGCGAGGTAATCCTTCTGTAACTGAGAATCTGTCTTGACAATTACGCAGCAACCACCTGCAGTAGCTGAGAATTCACTAACGTCTGCCAGGTTCAAAATGCCACCAGTACCACAAACCCAGGGCATGTTTCCTTTGCTTGCATTGTGTCAATGCAATTAAAAAAAAATACAGCAGGCACTTTTTTTTTCTTCAAAGTAAAAAATACAACTTCCTTTTTTTGTGTCAAAGATCTACATCAACAAAAATGACAGAGCAGTGAGTCACACTGTTACACCGGATAATGGGAGTGTTCCTTCATTTTCCATAAATATATGGACAGTGTAGTTTAAATCAAATCAGTTCCACATACATCATCAAACTGCTGCAAACTCGGAGCAGCGCGTCTAAGACGGAGTGTCAGTCGAGGCAGAGCACTGAAATAAGGTTACTGGAATCAGCTGTTTCAGTCACACATAATCACTGGCTCATTCTTCAGCTGCTGACTTAGAGGAAAAGCTACTCACATTTGTGTAGCAGTACATCAACGTAATTACAACTGTGCACGTTACTATTATTGATTCCAAAATAGTCCAAGAAGTCTGATTATTCACGCTGTATTTAATGGTGCATGCTGACTCGCTCTCCCATCGCATGATACACTACAGCACAGTCCGTATGATGACTTGCACGAAAGTTTGAGTTGCACCCTCACATGCACGGTGCCTTTACAGTGGAGCCGGTTTACTGCACCAGCTTGTAGGGTCCTCAATCTGTGGCAGTATGATGGATTCACTGGCCAAATAGCCAATTAGCCACTTTGTAGTCTGACACTCACACAACAGGACATTCAATAATAGGGGACACAGACGGGTGTGTGCATGTGTGTGCACGTATATGAAGACAACCCAAGGCCTTTCGAGTGATGCTGATTAATGGCCCTGTATGAGAAAACTACAGCCCAATCTTCTCTTCTCCTTGTTCTCTTTCTTTCTTTCCTCATATTCCCTTCTGCCTCTCTTTGTAGCTCACCTTCCCCTCTCTTCTCCTCAATTCTCCAATTTTTTTCCCCCCTTTCGTTCAAAATATAATGGAGTGTCAAGCAGACAAATGTCCAAACTACTTTTATCCATTTTCTGACTTAGAGACCTTTGGGGCACAAAGATAATACACTAATTATCAAAGCCCAGAGAGCAATTGAAGAAGTATACTGTATGTGTGTGAGTGCGTCAAGACTCCTTTATAGAACTAAGCGTGAACACACTGTGCAGTTTTCAAGGTACTAAAAACGCTCTGAATACCCCTCATGTCTCGCTCCCCCACTTCCTTGCTCCTTCCTAGTTTCCTCCCACTCTTTCTTTCCCTCCACATCGTGAGTAAGAGAAGGTCATCATATTCAAATAAGCAATTTCTCTCCTTGGAGGGAGCTTAAACTTTACCTTTGGTTTTAATTGACACAAAGGACGAGGGGTCAGTAACAAGGAGAAGGAGGGTGAGGGGGAGTGCAAGGGGAGTCCTTCCAATATTGTTATTTGATTTTTATGTGAGAGGAAGCAAAGATGAGACTTTTAAAAGAGGAAAGAAGAGCACAAAGAGGGAGAAGACTCTGGTGACCTGTTATCAGGTTGTTAGGTTACGGAGTGAGGGATGAGGGCACACATGCCTTTATAAAGCTCGAGTAAACACGTCCGTTCCTTTTTTTGAAAATGGCCAGCACCCATGCTAGGAGGTTCATTTAGGGTCATTCACATGCTCCATTCACAGCAAAATGCGAAAATAATTCTCCCTTCCAAGTTTTTTGTACTTGAGATTCAGAGCATGAACTCAGTGAAAGAAGAATTTTTCCCTGATAAAAGGTCTAAGGTACAAAACATCAGACGTAAAGAGAGCGCAAGTCACTGCCAGTTGGTGGGATTTGTGATTATTCAGACAGCTGGAAAACAACAGCACTGCTAATCATATGGTTCTGAACATCTGGCTGGGAGGGAGACAGACAAGGCTCAGTCTCCTTCCTCACAACATCAAGCTGGCGTTTTGTTTTTTTTTTGTTTTGTGTTTTTGTTTTTTTTTTAGATTTATCCACTCTAGAGAACATTCTGAGGAGATTTTTCTTTTTTGAATGTGAAAAAATGTTGATTGTGGATAAAAAAACCCCAAACTTTCAGGTTTGTCCATCTTCGTGTTGATACAATCCCAGCTGTTTCTACTGAGACACAGTGCCATCTCGAAGATAGCATCCAGAACCAGATTAAAAAAGTCAGTTAGTGGCTAAGTATGAGTCCTACTTAGTATGTATCCTCTATATTTGATGATAAGAAATTGAATGCCACATGAACCTCATTTAACTTAACGCTTTTCCCACTCGTCCATTTTTCAAACCGCTTATTCTCTTCACCTCTCATATCCACCTAATTATTTAAGTATTTGTATTGGTCTAAAGTTGTCATTTTTGTAAACTGAATTTGGTTACTATGATTATTATCATAACTTAATGCAGAATATTTCCAAAAATAGCCACTGAGATTCCTCTTCCTGCGTTAGTGGAGGGATTTAGATTCCCTCCCAGCAGCCACTCAGCTGAATTCCACTGGGGATGTGAAGCAACTCGAGTGAAGAGGACCATCTAATATCTGTGTGGTACATCTGAGTTTCTTACCCCATCTGGCTGTCCGTCTGAGGCTGTGACCACCAAGGTATAATAATCCAGAGACTCCCTGTCCAGTGGCTTGTCCAGGACCAAATACCCTGAACTGGAGAGAGAAAACACCGTTAACCCCCCTGCCATGGGTTTAAAAATAGATCAGAAGAGACAGCACCAAACAGCCGTGGAAGACACTTTGGTTTTCATACCCGTTCATCCTGTGATTCTATTAAACATTTCACATCATCATGAAGAGGGTTAATTATTAACCAAGTTGATAATTTTCATTCTTTCAGCGGCAACCATTTATCAGTAGTTACTGTTAGTTTTAGGTCATACTATGCTTTAATTAACTTTATTACACTTATTGCAATTGTACTCATAAAGAAATGTAAAGTCATTGATTAAAGAAGGTTAAAAGCATTAGTTCTAACTAATACAAAGAGAGGCAGGTCATGACTTAGAAAGGAAATTGCCTGCAGCTTACACCCACATGTTCTCACACTCACACTCACACTCTCTCTCACACACACACACACACACACACACACACACACACACACTCCCTATCCACCGTATGATACAACTGTGGTGTGCCAAGAGGCTCGGACCAGCCTGTGCACCAACGAAGGGAGGGCTAAGTCTAAACCATGGCTCCTCCCCAACTTCAGCAATCAATGACATTACTGTTATGAATGTGTACAGTATATTATCGTGTGTAACTTCTATTATGCATCTTTTTCTGCGAAGTTGGTCACAGACTGTGATTTTTTTAACAGAAAAGGTCCTTATACAAGCTTTTTAAAACTCCAATTAAACATTTGACTGAGGAATAGAAATTTTCTTGTGATCATTTGGCAAACAAAAGAACACGCTGACATTACTATGCCAATTCTGGCAGCATGGGAAAAAGTTGGAAACTTGTCTTGTTTTCTGAGTATTCCTCCTAATATGCATCACTTTGGAGACAATCTGGAGACAATTTGGAGACATTTGCAAATACTGAGCCACAGCATGGATGTCTTCACACCAAGATGTGTTTTTTTACTGCACTTGTTGGTACTTTGGTGATGCAGATGACACCCAATACCCAACACTACATCCACAATACAATAAGGGAACAATAACAGTCTTGGATGCTGATCCATTAATCCTGTAAATATCCACAACCTGATTATTTTTAATACATTATCCATGAAATGCAGATTATATTGTAGTGCACTGCACATTGTGGTTAAAAAAAGTCTCACAACATCAATGTGTGAATTTACTGGTAGATAATACGTAAGACTAACATGGATTTTAAGGTTTTTGGTGCAAAGAAAAACTAGTAAGAGCTCCTTAAATCGATCCTTCATCAAGCACAGGGGGGGAATTATTCATACGGTTCACTCGGTGGTTGAATTTGGCAGCAGTGTTTTTAATTTAAGCTCCTCTCATGAATTAGGAAAACCATTTGAAATCCAAATACCATCGGCGTGCATGGAAGCGTGTGCAGATGCAGAAGAGTGTTAGCATGTGCTTATGTTAAGTGGTCTACGGAGGGAAGGATGTGAAGCTTTTTCTTTTTTTTTCTTACTTAAAAAAAAAACAACAAACCCATTTCATGTATATTTATGGATGAGTCATGGAAAGTGAAGTGTGTGAACACAGCACACACACCCATACACACAGCTTTACTTTGTCAGTTCCCCAGAAACTTCCTTTTTTTCTTTATACATCTAAGTCTCAAACCAAACATCTGCTGCGACATGTGGGTTGGTGCAGAAAATGTCATTGTTCAGAAAAAGCCCAAGATACCTTTTTTCAAAAACTAATTCTGATAAACTTCCATAAAAGCTCATCACTTGCCCCTAACACTGATGCAGCCACTTTTATTTCCCTATAAAAGCAATCACAATCCTTCACCCATTAGCACATGGTGCATTAGTGCCAGCCACCTTGAAAAATAGGCCAATACCAGACCCAAAGAGGTACTCTCCTGACGCATTGTTGAACCCAGCTATATCTTACATAATAAAAGCTGCAGAAAAAAAAAAAAATAAATAAAATCACTCAATTCTGTGCCAATATAAGCAACATGGCATGTTGCATTTGTGCAGCAGAGAAAGAAAGCATGCATGTGATGCTGAAGGACATTTGGCACAGGTGTTGGAGTGTTTCACAATGTCTGAAAGACCCCATCAGATATTCCTGGAGTTCAGAAATTAGAGCTCTTGAATTCATTTTAATCTTTGTCACTGTGATTTTCTGAGAAGCAGACGCTTCCAGTTAATACTTTTCTTAAAACCCTAATTTGTCAGCTTGTGTTCATTGTTTTCTCCCCTAGCTGTCTGACATTTTGTCCATCATCCTCTTTGCCTCTGTCCTGCCCTGTCCTCTTGTCTTCCCTACACTCTCTTCCTCCATGTTCTTCTCTTCCGCCTCCTTACAATCCTCCCTCTGGTCTCGTGCCATGCTTTCCTTTTTTACTCTTCCTTCTTCTACTCCTGGAAATGCAGATAGAATCTTTCCCCTCCTAATGAGCAATAAATGAATAAATAAAAGAAAAGCGCTCAGAGTCTGTATGTATATGTGTGTGTGTGTGTGTGTGTGTGATTGTGGGAGAGAGTATGGGTTGTGTTTAGGAAAAGCCCTTGGCAGAGGTTGAGCTCTGATCGACATAATTTTAACTGCTTTCAATTGTGCCCACACACATGCGCACACACACACACACACACTATATATATATACACATACACACGTACTTTTATTTTATTTTTACTTTTCCATGGTTGTACACACTGCACACACTTAGATAGCACACACACACACACAGTTTAAAAAAACTGATAGGATTTACTGAAAATAACATAATTAAGGTCTGAGGCTTTCATCAAACATGATAAAATAAGAACTCACACGTGCACACACTTACTGCTGCTGTAATGCAAAATGTCCATGGGCGTCTCCGCTGTGGATTTTGTAAGTGATGGGGTCCCTCTCCCGATCAATTGCCTTAAAACGTGAACAGAGAGACACACAAACACACACTCTAATTTTCCTTAAATGCCTTGAGTTTCCTAACTAGGGATTCTTATCGCCCAGGAAGTACCCTCTCCAGTCGCCAGGGAGCATGTGGGATGTTTGTGAAGTAAGTCACTTGATTTGAAAAAATTAGACATTGCAGTAAATTTACAAAAAAAACCAACCCTAAAATAAATAAATACATATCAAGTTTGAAAAAATTTTGTAGTTAGCGCTGTCGCCCCACAATAATAAGGTTGCGGGTTCGGGTACCCGGGTAGTCCGGTTTCCTCCCACCATCCAAAGACATCATGTTTGGGTTAATTGCTGACTCTAAATTGTCCGTAGGTCTGAGTGTGAGTGTGAGTGGTTGTTGGTCTCTGTCTGTCGGCCCTGTGATGGACTGGCGACCTGTCCAGGGTGTACCCCGCCCTCGCCCAATGTGAGCTGGGATTGGCTCCAGCACCCCGCGACCCGGAAAACGGATAAGCATTTGAAGTTGAATGAATGAATTGAATAGATCATTTTAAATAATGGGTAACTGTTGATATAGTTAGCTGGGGGTTATGAATAAGTGGTTGCAAAGATTAAAAGTAAGATAAACTGCTGAAATAGTTCAATTACAATATGAAGAGAACACGGGTGTACCTGCAAGCTAAGCAGTGTAGCTCCAGTCCTCATGGCCTCGCTTATCTCCAGGTTGTATTGTTGACGGGGAAAATGCGGAGGACTCTGGTTGTTTGGGGGCAAAACTTCAATATAGACAGTAGTAATGGATGACCTTGAGGGGAATAGAGCGAGAAAGACCAGTGAAAAGAAAGAAACAAAAGAGGCTGAGGCAAATTGGAAAGGCTGTGAGTGTACAAAGACAGCTAGAAAAACCAGATGAGCAGATAAAGGAGGAGCAGTAACAGAGAAGTGTTAGAGCGAGATGAGAAGGGAAACCAGGAAGAGAGGAGCTGGAGGGCAGCACAAGAGGACTGTAGTTTAAAACGAAAGGAGAAAAAAAAACTGTGTCAGAGAGGGTGAGCGGTCTATTATTTAAGAGTGGTTGACCAATGTTTGTTTCTTTGCACTTCATGCTGTGTTTAACTAATCGATAAAAGCATGGAATCAACAACATTGTTGAGTGGCAAAGACACTGGGTGGTATTTCTGCTGCTGGGCTTACAAAAGATTTTCTTTCTTTTTTTGAGTATGGGCTTACATTTCTATTATGCATTCCAACAAACTTATGCTGTTTCAATGACTCATTCATATGGAGGCTGGAGGAGATACAAGTATTTATACTATATTCTGTTAGTTCACCTTAATAAAAGCATGAACAGGGTGACACCATCTCATTAGGGCAGAATTCTATCACCCTTTCCTGTGCCCTTTATTATGCTGCGTTATGAACCTTTATTATGCACCATTGCAAACATTATTATGTGGCATTACGAACCTTATTATACACAGTTTTGAACCTTATTAAGCAGGGTTGAGAACCGTATTATGCATGATAGCATATTTGAAGACCTTTACAATCTTGAAATTGAGCCCTGGACCAGAGCACAAGAACCTTTGATATCATATTAGAGTTATATTTTTAACACGTTATAAACGCCAAAAACTGCATCATTACACCGATTACTGTTAAATACAGCTGTAAACCCAAGTTTGCTACACAATGACTGCAGACATTTTTTTTTTTAAACAGAAGATGCATCTTGATGAAAGTGTTTTCAAGAAAGAATTGGATGAATAAAGGTTTTATAGAAGAAAAAAGTATGCTGAAAGTAGATTAAAAGTAGGAAAAAATTTGAGGCCTATTTTTACAAATTAGAATGAGTTTTTAATTTGTAAGGGAATAGCACCAAGAGAAAATACATTTGGAGTAGTATTTGACAGCACATTGTTTCACTTTGTAAAATAAAAGTCTTAATTACACAGTGTTTACTTCTCCTTTGATAAACAGCTCGGGCTGTTCAATAAACTGTATTCCCTGCCATTTTCTAATCAACATAACATCCCAAAACAGAACGTTACTGTAATGACCTATAATTGACAGAGCTTGTTTATTTCTGACACCATAAACAGCTTGCGTCGTTATGTCAGTTTTTCTTTATGAAAACATTTTAAGCTCATTGGCAATTTAACTGCTTTATACCACTGGGAGACATCAGTGTACAGACTGAAAATTAAAGTAGGGGACCGAGTTGAAACATAACTTACATCTGCTGTATCAATTACTTAGAGATGATTCAGTCTGGAATTGCGATCCCAAAGACCTCCTTTTCAAAAGAACAAAAAGATGCAAGACAGCTGGGAGTAGCTGGAGGTTAATAATGACCTCAAAGTAAAACGCTCCACTGTATTTTATACTACACTTTGCTTTATACAGTTAGTTTAAACTTTGCTGAACACCTAAACCACTGTGTCTTGTATTGTATTATATTGTATTGTATTTGTTCCAGGCAAATTACACTGAACCTTTGTATATTCCATCTTTAGTCTCTTTTTTTGGCAAATTAAATAGACTAAAATATGAGTGCATGGAAGTGGCGGAGCGTAAACACGCTGAACAAAAGTGCAAAAATAGAACAATTACACAGTGAAAAGTGAACCCGATGAACTGATAAGCAAAACATTCAGTCTGCTAGCGCAATACAACGTGACTTTGGAGGTTGACAGGAATCAGTGAAGCATTGAGACCCAATGGTGAATCCCATGAAGAGGATCAAATGCCATCTGAAATTTTGCCTAACTGGCTATTGGTTGGAAAAAGCTCCATCTTTGTTTTGCCACCAAATGGCATGAGTGATATGAAGTTTTACTCACCCTGAATTTCTGGGTAAGAAACTGGAGGGAATTCATTTTTGTTCCCATTTGGTGAGAGAGCAGAGTTCCAGAAGGGGGAGATTAACTCAGCACAAACTGGGTCATTGATTGAAAAAGCCAAAGAACCTCAGGTCTAAACAATAGCCCGCAAAATATGTTTACATTTACAACAACAGATGAATGAAGATATAAAGCAGGAAAAACTGTAAGCCGCCAGTGAGAGATAGAGACCGAGAGACTGAATGGAAGCCAGTGTTTCATTAAACAATTAAGATGGCATTATTGATGAAAATCGACTGAGACACTGAAATTATTCCATTGAGATTTATTCATCCTTCTCCATCCTAAAACTTTCTATCCTCCCTTTAAAACTTACCTTTTGTAATCCTTTAGTTTAACTTTAGTTAAAAGCCTTCAAAATGTTAACAAAAGTGAGGATTTTTCAAGAAGAGCTAAGGGCTAGAAAAATATTTTCTACCAAATCATCGGGATAGAAAACAACAGTGTGTTGTTCGTGTAACAGTCATCGTGATTACTGTAACTGCAGTGGTATGACTGTGCACGAAAAAAGTTGGATGTGTGAAACCTATTCATGCCTTTCTATCCTCCAGACGCTTCCCTCTCTGCTTTACCAAATAACAATTACAGCTTATTCAGAATGCTGAAGGGATAGAAGATATTCCACCAAATCTAGAGTTTTTGCAGTGAATTTCAGTCAGATACAGAATTAAATTTAAATTTGTACTTATTCTCTAGAAGTCATTGAATCGTTTGGCCCTTAATTATATTTTTGAAATGTCTGATGCATCAAAGCCTGGGATGAAATGGCATTCAGCCGCGTTTACTGAACCAACCCCCAGTGGGTACCAAATCTGCCCAAACTATATTTGTCTGAGACTGTTTGACGGTGGGTCCAGTTTGGTCTCAATGCATTACATGGACCGACTTGTCCAGGAGATGTTAGCTTATTGCGCCATTGGCTGATGGAATGAGGCCAATTATCTCTCTAAAAAAAGAGGATGTATTGACTTAAGTTTAAGATACTTCAAGAAACTCCACCATCACTGCTTGTTCAGAAACAGTCTGTATATCGCCTTCCTAATTTACTTCGTCTTGTAGCTCTGTCATCTAACTGTTTATCCAACATCTAATCCTCACTCATCTCTTCTCCCTGGTGGTGCCCTCCTCTCTCTCCTAGCCTCTGGTTTGATGAAAGTATAAATGAGACCCCTGAGCATGAGCTGTTTTAAGTATTCCAGGGTGCATCTAACTAGACCATGCAAAAACAAATCCAATCTGAATGTAGCCTGTACAGTAGATCCAGATTTCTTCAACAGGTCCGGCCTGTCGAAGAAGGACATGCAACACTCAAAAGATGGAATCCAATCTCAATCAATATATATATATTTCTAAATGCCATCACTCATGGCATGTCTTGTTGGTGGCCACCAGAAAGTCGACATATTGCTCCTTTGGAGTGCTGACCTATAGTTTTAACAAATCAGGCAGCAGACATAGATATTGATTGGTTTTGCAGGTTATGTTTTCAGCTCAGACAAACAGGGTGGTCTGGGGAAATTGGGGGACAATCTTTGAGCCAATCACTGGAACCACCTCAATCTGCAGTAGTTCACGTTCTGTATTGATCTGGTACATACATAGCTGGAGCCAAGTGTGACACGAGAGGATTCCAGCTTTCACAAGACTGAAGTATTTCTGAAAAAGCAATCTACTGCAGTATTGACATCTATCTATCTATCTGTCTATATAAATACTTTTTTTTTTTTGGGATTTACACTTTACAAATTACTATCTTTGATGAACTGGTTTGACTTTTAGGCACAGTGGTTTGATTCAGTTTATATTTGAGGACAGCCATCCAGTCAAATGTTTAGAACTGCTTCATAAATCTTCGATTTTAGAGCCAACAGTCAGCTTTGTGTCTGAATGGACCCCCCCCCACAGTTTCTGTGGTGTGCAGTGCCTGTTTGTATTGGATCAGGGTGAAGGGCAGTGAATTACAGCATTCTAATCATTCAGGCCTAACAAATTTGGTGAGTTATACCTATTAGGCCACTTCTCTTTAATATGTATTCTAAAATAATGTATCCAGTATCTATTCGGGCAATTTGACTGTACTTACGCATGGTACAGGCATTAAATGTCCTCATTGTTCTTCCTGCAGCACAGTTGAACATGGAAGGGAGCTTTATATTAACTTTATTAAACTTTTCCACGGAATATCAACTGCTAAGTTTTGTCTTATATCATCTATAGTGAAACTGCATTAGAAAAGCATCTTTCTAATTGCCCGTATGAGCAGGAAGACTGACAAAAGTGACCAACATAACCTCAATCTTTTAAATGGCACGCTAATTCTCTCAGCTTGGCTTGAAAATTCAAGACTTTACATGCAGGTACAGGCACTAATCCGGAATGACTAGCAATTCGAGAACAGCAAGGGGTTTAGTGAGTTCAGGAATGCTCACAGGAAAAGTAATGTGTGATGGACACGCTGCCAGATATAAAATATTCATACTGCTTTCCTTTATTTTAACCAGATGTCAGATGTCATTTCTTCAGGAAAGTGAGCAGAAACCATAACTGTTTGTCAAACATCTCATCACAACACATTTACTCATTTAGAATTTTTCATTTAATGGACTGAGGATAATCCCAGACTGCTCAACCTGTATGAATTTATGCAGCTTTTTCCCCAAACAATGTTTTATCTAGAAGCTTTCCATCAAATGGTCCTCTGTGACTGTTCACTTTTATTTTGGTTTTGTTGCTGCTTGAATAGCAAGAGCTTGCTCTCTTAAAAGGACACTGCGGTGTTAATTTAACATTTTGTTAAAATGTGCTAAATTGTGAAACACCTAGAACTTCAACCAGATGCGCTTTGTGTATGAACATACAACTGGCTGTTGTTCAGGCTGCTGCTGTAAAGTAACCTTCATGGCTTTTATTTTCTCTGATGCCTATTCCTTGTTTTTGTTTTTTTCTTAGCTGTCCTTGTGGTGTTTCTGTATATAAAGATATGCAACAAGACAAGAAAAACCGAAAACTCAAAAATTATGAAAAGAGGGAAAACAGGCATCAGAGGGAGCTAACACCTTTTGATGGAAGTTGTCTCCTGTTTCTGCAACCTGCAAAAGGCACATGGCATGTTCCCACTGAGTCCCTGCTCTATGATGTTTCTTTAGTTAACTTGGAAGCATGGTGCCACAAAAAAAGAAAAAAAAGAAAATACTCAAGGGATCAAACCCTCTCTCAGGACAGCTGCTGCAGCTGAGCAGTATAGTCTGACTGTGTTCCAGTGAACAGACAGCAAAGTAGTTGGACTTCCTTCTGTTCTGAGATACTGCGTGGATATTTCCAAAACTAGAATTTAACATTTTTTAAGTGTACTCCATCAGATTTCGGCTTCACGATCAATACTCTTAGAACTGACCTGATATTACGAGAAGCTGCTCTATTTTCCATAAGACAGCTCAAGTTGGAGAACGAGGTAGAATGTATGAAGTGGTGAAAGTTATGGCTGCTTATTGATTTAAGCCATGAAGGAGAGACGAAGGGCAGGAGGCAGTAAACATAAAGCAGAAGAGAACAACAATCAAAGAAATATCATGTGTTATCAAGTCCGTCCTTATCTTTAATGCACCGGGACCAGACTGCAGGATATACAGTAATGTTTCTTTTTTGCATTTAACAGGGATGTAAAGTCTGTCTGAGCATGCAGAAATTGTCCTCTCTCTGACATGCAGACGGGATGATTTTCTTTAGATTTCTCAGGTAGAATAACTTGCAAGCGAGACAACCATTCATTACTTTTCACTCTGCTTTACTATTCACCCTGTTCTACTTTCCGACTCACACATATACTATCCATTTTCCTCTTTTACACTCCTTCCCTGTCATTTTTCAATATAAAACCAGAATTCATAACATATTTCTAAAAATAAACAAACTCCTCACCTGAAAACAGTGAATAGGAGAGAAGGAAAGATGGAGGGAGGAGGGGAGTAGCCTTCTGTTGAGTGTTTGACGGTGAGTATGTGGAAAAAGCTTGGGCAATGTGATGACCTTTCATACCTCAGCTCCAGACTGACGGACAAAAAGACTAATAAAGCAAGACAGAGAGTGAGCCTTACCTTCTATGAGGTGCCGGCCCATTGTCCATGGCTTCCACAGTCAAAGCATAGCTGCGACCCACAGTCAGTTCAACGCCAGGCACCACGTTAATGACTCCAGTGCTGCCAAACAGGTCACACAATATTAAAAGACTACCCACATGAACAAATGACTGAAATGAGGGAGAAGTTAACGTAAGCATATAAATTTTAATACTCATTCACATTCAGAATGCACATTGTATTTTACTTTGCTGCACTACTTTGTTGATGGCACTTACTATTCATCACAGTTTTGCATTAACAAGAAAGTTACCTTTCACACCATTATTAATGACAACGATACATCTAACAATATCATAGGCATCGCCACATCCAAGTAACTGAGGCGCCTTTCTGTCATTTAACAAGTGGAACAGCAGCTCTGACATTTTTCGTACACTGAAGAATCCTCTTAATTAGTCTAAGGAATTGCTTGACATTTCGGCAGATATACTTATTTGCCTCCTCGCTGCGTTTCTCTGCTGGTTTTCTCAGAGTGTCAACAAGAACCCATGAAATGACTGCACCCAGCCAAGAAATAGTAAAACCTATAAACCCGCATCTTGTAATTTTCACGCTTCAGTTTTTTTTCTTCTGCAGATAGTCAACAAGAGGGTATGTGTGAAAGTGACCTTTACATAATGTTAGCACAGCTTGTGTGATGAAAACAGAGCAGCCCTTCATCAGCGTTTTTCGCTAAAAAAAAAACAAAAACCAACATGACAGTGCCAGTAATGCTCCCCAAAAAAGATTTTAGCTTTAGTATAAAATATCTTACATATACATTATTACAGTGCATGTGATATAGTTACCTGTTGTCAATGAGAAAATGTCCCTGGGCACCAGCTAAGATCCGGTAAGTGACTAGACCATTAGGACCTGCATCAGAATCCACTGCTGACAGCTGGGATGGGGCACACACACACACACACACACACACAAAATGGCCATGTGTTTACATACTCACACAAGTATGTATTGAATAAGTATTGAATAAAGTAGTTTCAAAGACTTGACAGTCTAACGATAAGAACTATGTTGCTTGTAAGAACTCTGTAAAAGTGTGTACCTGTAACACAATTTCTCCAGGCACCATGTCAGTAAACAGGTTGACAGTATAGGAAACATTGGCAAAAGTTGGGGTGTTGTCATTGGCGTCCAACACTGTTATCGTCACGGTAACCGGTAAACTCTGCTGGACGCCGTCTGATGCCAGGAGCTGCAGAGACACAGGTGCACAGGAAGGCAAAAGCAAAAACTAAAAATGTTCCCTCTTACACTCAGCTTAATTACAAAAAGCTACCTTTGGAGAATCATGAGGTGGGTGGACTGTGGTGATTATTTTCTTGTTTCTTTTGAGGTCAAATTCCTCTGTATATTTTCGATTTAATCCCTGTTCTGGGCACATTTCCACATCCTTGTGGGTGCAACTGAAAAGTCTTTAAACTATTCTGTCTTGGCTCTCTATGCTACACTAATTTCACCTGCATACACAGCATTTGCAATGCAATGCAATACTATCTATAATAAAACATAATCAAACATTTATGTCCAATTAATTTTAATATACAGTAAATCTACAACATCACTTAAAAACACTCAAGCGGTATATTACAACACATTTTCTAATTCTTTTTTCAAGTTTGATTCAATTCAGCGGAAATCTATTGGAGATAAATATTACAGGTTTGATCTTCCCAAAATATTTAACTGCAATTTTCTTTGAGGTTTTTTGAGGACTTCATCCAATAAATTGAACTAACACACATTTTTTGCTTGTTTTAGAAATCGCACACATATATACCAACAGCAGCTTCTTTTCTGATCCACTCTACAAGCTCATCTGCCAATATCCTGATTTACTCCTTAATATGAAAATCATCCTCTCCGTCTTATAGCTGATTCACTCATTCTTCCTCGAGTTCAGTTTCTCCTGCAAGGCTTTCATGATGATTATTGTACACCTTTGACTTTCATTTAATACACCAGACCCTCTGCTTTCCCATTTTTAACCTCCAAACAGCTACAAACACACACACAATGCTGGTTGACCAGGCTGAACTTGACAGATAACAGACTGCCATATGAAGTGCTTTATATCATACACCATACACACACACAGATAAGCACACACACACACTTGGCAGTCCATCCATGCCTTACCAATAAAGACACGGGTGAATTAGATTGCTCAGAACTAAAATAAATAAGAGAGGAGAAATGGCAAATTGGGAGGGAGAACAACAACAAAAGAAGGGGGCAGAAAAGGGAATAGTGTACCAGACGTGAGGGAAGGAGACAAATCAGAAAGAGATCCAGCCAGAGACGCACAAACTGATGCTGAGAGGTACACAAAAAGAGTCAGGAAGGAGCTACTGTAATGAATCCCTTCCTCAATATCAATTTCTGCATTGGAAGAGCAAAGTACAGGCCTGGATGTTCAAAAACAATCTATTCCCCAAGAAAAGCCTGTTACAACATAAAGTGAAGTCCATATTTGGGCAGTATAGGAGGGAAGTTAAATTTTGGACTTGTCTGTTACTTCTTTAAGAAAGGGCATACATGTTATTCACAGATCAACTCATCATCATATCTTTCATCAGTTGTCTGTTGTTCTTTTTCTTTTCCTCCTTGTCTCTTCCTGTTTCACTCCTCTCCTCTTGTCTTGTTTCCTGTTTTCACCTCGCCTTTAAATAAAAGTCCTGCTGCCGTAGTATCATATTAGGATTGGATTGGGTATTGGATTTGAAGTGCATTCAGATGCATTAAGGAGCTCATCTCTCTCACACACACTCCCACACAGACGGGTTGCACTGTGTATAATGAACACAAATACCAAGGCTCTGGAGTACCGTGAATGTATAGGAGTCTTGCGTTTCTCTGTCCAGTGGCTGCATCAGGGTGAGATATCTTCTGATTCCAGTGGCAGACACAGAGAAAACATTAGAGTAACTGTCCAGTGAGAACTGGAGCTGGGGATCCCTGGTCTGTTGAAGACAAAGACACATGTTGAGAGCTATAGAGGAGGTATTAGAACAGTGAGTTTTTCTTTTTTTAACTTTAAATTACCCAGAGAGTGTGCTGCTGCTGGTACATTTACACTTGAGAGCTGTCCTATATAACCACAGACTGTAAATGGAAAATGAACTAGACCCATGTATCCATAGGCTCTCTCTCTCTTTCCATGGTTGTATTTGAAATATTTCAAATTATTATTTTTATTATTATTACAAAAGTTTAATAAATAAAACAAAAAGGAAATAGTGAATGTAAAACATCTCCAAGTAATAAAGATTATTGTAAAAGTGTGTGTGTGTGTGTGTGTTGGAGGCAATCCTCATTCAAGTCTTCCTGTGACATTATCCACACAGTCACTTCTGCCGTGTCTATGCTATGTGTGTGTGTGTGTGTGTGTGTGTGTGTGTGTGTGTGTGTGTGTGTGTGTGTGTGTGTATGTGTATGTGTGCGTGTGTGCTCATTCCAGAGACGGCTTGCTCAGCAGGGTAACGGTGGGGCTGAGGGGGGCTGTTAATATTGCCGATGTAGCCAGTGTAGATATTGAGTCATAAATAAACACAAATACACACCGAGTTGAGGACACACACACGCACACACATAGACATTCACAGTTGTATGCACACGCATAAATAAAAGAGAAGGACAGCACATAAAAGCAATTAGGACTAATCATCATTGTTGGTATTTAATACTGGATGAAAAAACTGGGTTAGCAATATTTAACATTACTCAGCATATATCAATCACCACAAACACACACACAGTTTCAGATACACACACTTTAGTCCCACAAAGCCCATGCCCTCCAATGGGGGGGTTTTTTAGAAAGCAATGAACCCAAGCTTGTTTTTGTCAAAATGACTATGCAATAATCTTAAACAAACTAAGCTCTCAGGAGACCATCGGCGAGAACAATGTTGCAGTACTGTACATGCTTACATTATCACCAAGAGGCAATTTAAAAACTAAATTGTTTTCCCTATCCAAACTCACAGGGAAAATTAGATAAGGCACATCACACACTGCATGCAAGCAAAGAGGAGATTCAGGAGAGACAGAAAAAACAAAGAGGAGTAATCGCTTCAGTCAATCAATCCATCCTTTCTGTGTGGCACGTATAAACACCGTGCTGCCATCTTTATTTACAAAGTGATTTGTTTTTGGAGGCGGGATTTATGTTCTGTGTCACATTCAAGAACTTTTAAATTGAAATGACTTCTTTTCTGTCTAGTCTCAATATAAAGTTGAACAGTGCCAGCACAGGCTGTTCCGTAAATCCCTTCACCCAAACAATGATTGTCCAATGCAAGCTCAGCAGTTACAGCAGGGGCAAAGCAGGCCTGTTAAACTTCGGATTCCTCCACACAGAAGCAGTGAGCAGGCCTCTGTTGTAAATGATACCTGACATGTAAGGAGCTCACAGGATCTTTACATTTAAATTTGAAAAAAATCAAAAACAACAGTGATTGACGGATTAAGCAGTGGGTCGTCCTACGCTGCTCTGTGTGAGTGCATTAACCGTTGAACGCTGCTTGGATTTAAAGATGGATGAAAAGCTGTGTGTAATTCTGCTAGTGAAGTCGGCTACATTAGCATTGCAGTTTATGTGTTTTTGGGGGCTACTCCAACAGTTGTCATTATGTTCTGCACCTCTGCTGGATGTGAAAGGTTGACAGGCCCATCAACAGTTAATCCCCACCTGAGCTTTAAAAAAATGACAATACATGGATTCTCATTTTTGTCATCAGAAAAACAACATCAGCATTAACCAGCTGAATCTTCAGAGAACCCAGCAAAAGCAGGTAAAGACAGAACCTATGCTCTCAGCAAATACCTACAGGCGTCTGATTGGCTGCTAGCTATAAAGGAAGTATAGGCAACAAATCATGTCAGTTACACACATATTGTTAATTTGAATGCATAAGAAACTAAAACTCACTTGTAATTGCACAAATGCACAAACTGTTTATGTCTGCACATGAAATCCATTAACAGCTCTGTATGTTTTTATCCTTACCTCCTCCACATCGTTATCCAGAGCTATGATTGCTAGCGGTGTAGACAGGGTGTTGTTGGTCGATACGGTGGTTCCCACTGGCGACCCCTCACTGACGTAGCCATGGTAACTAGTCTCCAGGAAGTAGGGTGTCTGGTTGTTCTCATCCAGAACTTCGATTTGAAGGTTGGCGAAAGCTGGCAGGGGGTGGCCATTGTTCTGTTCTGCCTGAAGAGGACAGGTCAAATAATTGGTTGCGCTGTGATGTTTCACATGGTTATTTTACGCCAAATTATGGGTAACTGGAGGTAAATGAAACAACGCACTGTGACTTTTGAGTTGTTAGTGTGACTTAATCTTAGAAGAACACCCTTTTTGCTTAATTTGTCAGCTTTTGAAATGGAAAATATTTTCCTCACGGGTATAAATTTTTGAAATCTAGGACATTTATATTTAAAAGAGTGATATTTCTATTTTGTGAATCAGGCTGATTGAGTTGATAAAATAATTTTATGCAGTAAAAATGGGAAGAATTCAGCTTTTAAAATATTGCTGAAGTCTGCAAATGTTAAAAGTGACTACACAACTGTCTGTGTTCTTCTGTTTGTGTCTGTATATCCCTGTGCGTTTTCCTTTCCGTTTCCTTTCTTTTTGCTAGTCTACATCTCACCCCTGTAGCTTCCCACTCCACTCTCTTTGTTCCTCCACATTTCTGTCTTATTAGTTCACGTGGGCTCCAACAGCTTTACAATCCCAAAAGTAAAATTATTCCAGCTCCATAAACAAAACAATGTGGGTTTTAACAGCAGTGTGTGCACAATTATAAACAAATCCAAACACTTTTAACTTTGGTAAAAAATACCCCATAGAGGAAAAATGTAATTTTCAATTTCAGTAGAGCAGAACCTGATGCATACTTGGTAATGTAATTTCATTAGTGGCCTAATTGAGCCAAAAACACCTTTACACAGCATAGTCCAACTCAAATACTTCATAATTACTGCCAAAGTAAAATACTTTTAATTGAAATAAACCAGAAAACACAAAATAAACTAAGAAGGAACAGTTGGTCTTTTTTTAAGCTTCCACATGTGGTGATCAAGAACTTGACGGATATTTCCGGGGTAAAGGCAGGAAGAAAGAGACGCACGTTCCAGAGGGAGGCTGTTGTTTCTATAAGAAGCCTCCTCTGAAAAATCCAAGTTAAATATCCCCCGTTTGCAGCTCTACTGTTCCTCACCTTGATAACCAGATCAAATCTGCGGTAAAGTTCTCTATCGATGGGCTTTAGTAGCAGGAGCTGTGCTGTGGTTCTGTTTAAGCTAAAATATTCTGCAAAGGAGTCTGGTTTCCCTGTGAGAGAGACAAGGAAAGCAAAACAAAGTCATGTTAAGAGGAGAAGTAAAATAAAATACACAACAATCAAACCATTACGTGTGAGAGGGGGGTAAAGAGGGGAGACATGAGTAACGGGTGAAAGAATCAAAATGTGTTTGTTTGGTGGGCATCTAAGGGGAGTAGAGATGAGGGGTACGACAGACAAAAGGAGGCATGGCTAATGCTCCCAGTTTTCTCATTTCAGCTCTCCAAATGTGAGCATTTACACACACCCACACCCACACACATGCAACACACATATGGTGCTTTTGAATGCGACATTGCTCAGCAGGGAAATCAAGGCCTGGTGAGAAGAGCAGCAACACAAGCAAATGTGCACAATCACATTCCTCGAGTGTGTATTTCTATCTGGGTGTGTGTACATGTGTTGCATCTTAATGGCCATCAATGACTTTATTGGTTTCTACTCAGGGATGGTGTGTTTCAAGTCAGCATGATTCCTCCCGTGTTTGTGGTTACGGGCATTTGTGTCCAAGCCTGAATGAACACATTCTGTGTTCCACTCTCAACTTCAAACGACTCACTTCAGAACAATCAAGTGACCATCAACTCTAATGACTTCAACTGGATCAAAGAATACTCTTTAAACATTAAAACCTCTTTTTATAGAATTTTTTTCAATCATACAATTTCTTTTTGCCCTTTGTGACACCTTCTCTCATAATCCTTAATCAGAAAGATTAGTTTCACAGGAGGAGTCTGAGAAATGTAATCAAGTCTGTGTCAAAACGTGTCAGTAAATCTTATACAAACTATGCACATCCTCAACAGAAGAGTCTTGCATTTTTTTTTGTACTATTTCAAACAGTTATGAAGATGCCTTGCAGCGATGATGCACCCAACATCACTTTCAGATTAAGGTACTTATGAGGCATTCAGTCCCATCATTTTGGAAATGTTTTATCTTCTGCAAAGTGGCCCTGAACATGCAATAATTACTTCAAATACTCTGCTGAGTCAATCCTGTAGCTAAACATTTAAGTGTCTTTGTTAAAAAGCCGCAGATCTCTGTCTGACATTTAACAATTAGCCCTGTGTGAACACATACAGGTGTCACAGTGAATTAAATTTCAGTCAAATCAAGCTATGTAACTTTCTTTTGCACATTTAATACAATGATAACTATATATATTTGTTCTACTGTCCAGTCCTCATGGTCAAACAATGTAAAACCAAAAGATTTTCAACTTACCAATGAGGATGGAGTATAAGATTCCTGGTCTGTCTGAGGGAGGTTGGATGTTTCTATCTTGGTCCACAGCTTGTATGGGTGGAGTCACATTGAGGGGATTCACTTTACTCTGCAGGCAGAAACAATGAAAGCAGTAGAGTTGAGGTGAGTTACATGAACCTCTTCTGAAAATATTTGGATAACAGAAGTTGTGGCACTCATCAGCGCTAGTGAGCGTGATTAACACTTAAAATTAATAGTGATTCAAACACACTCTCCATCTTGGCACTTTTCGACTTGAGCTCTGCTTTCTGTACCCTAAATCATAGTATTTTGTTAAACAGATATCGGTCTTTCAGGACTTGTACTTCAGTAGTTCTGATTGCATTTAAAGGACAGAACTTTTACTGTTTCCCTAGCCAACCATACATCCAATATCTTTAACATTCACTGTGGAGTACCACAAGGTTCTGCTCTATGTCCAATATAATTCAGTCTCCATATGCTCCCTTTGGGTTCCATCATTTAGAAACAAAATATCTGTTACGGCTCTTATGCCGATGAGGCTCAGCTGTATGTCTCTGCTTCCAGCAATCTCACTCCTGTACACGATCTTGTAAGATGTAACTTAAGTTGTGATAGTCGGCCCTAAAAAACAGCGACAAGAGTTCCATCTCATCTTCATTTCCATTTCAGCACAGTGAGCAGGTCAGAAACCCAGGGGTCACCTAAATCTAAACTTCCAAAGTCAAATAACAGCTATTACAAAGACAGCTTTTTACCATCGAAAAAATATTTCCAAAATGAGGTGCTTCATGTCCCAATCAGACTCAAAACTGAAAAACAGCTGCACGCATTCATTTCCAGTATAGACTTATGCAATGCCCTCTGTGCTGGTCTTGGTAAAAAAAAATCTATCAATAAACTTCCACTTATCCACAGGGCTGCTGCCAGAAACTTGACCTGCACCAAAAATATTTAACACATAACAACAGCTCTGACAAATCTCCATTGGCTCCCACTTTAACAGAGAATAAAATTGGAAATATTACTGTTAGTATTTAATACATTGCATGGTATGGCTACCCAAAACCTTTCTGACCTCCTCACCGGCTACCACCTAATTAGATCCCTCAGATCACCAGGTATGGGCCTTTTGAATGAACCTGCAATTATTTTGTTTAAAACAGGCCTCAAAACTGTGATTTTTTTTCTACTACCTTTGGCAGTTGGTTTGTCTTTGGGGATGCAAAGACAAACTTCTCAGTGCGTGTCTGTATTGTGAGCATAGATGGATTTTTTTTTTTTTTTTTTTTGTATTTATTTTCTTGAATTCATGTTTGTTTGCTTTCGTTTATTTTCTTGTGCTTTTATTTTTTCTAAAGCACAGAACTGTAACTACAATCTCTAAGTATGCCAGCCAAGCGAGAGTTAAAATAAACAGTTGGCAAAAACACCCATGTGGTATATTTCTAGATTTCACTAAGGGCATATAGGCACAGCAACACAAATGTGCAGCACACAGTTCATTAAAGAAACAAAAATACACATCACTCTCCGCAAAATAAAATCTTAATGCACAGCAACGATTAGGACCTATTTATATTGGGAATACTTCTTGCCAACATAGATGTAAATTGTATGTTCATCTGGGTATAGACACACTCATAGACACTGTTTAAGTCAGTAAGTGTGAATCCAAACTAGTATGCAACTGGGGCTGGGCTATAATGTTGTCTTATAATGGTGTAATATGCTGAGGTGTGTAATTTGAAGACCCCCAAAGGGAAAAATATAACATGTCTGGAGGATAAAATCTACTATCGCTAAAGCTGTAAAATGTCAAGCCAAGCAGGACTCCATGTATTCCCAGATGAACACAAACATGCGCACACACACATACACGCAGTGGACAATTCTATATACTCATATGCTTCCTATAATACAATATGTCACCAGTGCACCTGACATGATGCAGCACTTAAAATGTACTAGCCATCAGACAGCCATATCTCCTGTTGCCTGTCACTTAGAGAGGAGAGCAGAGATTTTGTAGACAGACAAGAAGTTATACGAGTAATGAAGTGAAGGGTGTTAAAAGAGGGTGTTAATACATTGAAGAGGAAGGGGGGCTCAATCTCCCAGGAATTTAAGGTAAACGGAGAGCAGAAAGAGGTGTGACTGCAGCACAGAGGAAAGGGGGAAATCAGAGGAAAACAGCCAGGCTGGATTGCAGTAGACTGTTGCCTCACAGCAAGTAGTTTTTTGGTTTGGGGCCCTTCTTTGGGGCCTTTCTCTGTGGAGTTCACATGTATTCCCTCTGCCTGCATGGGTTCCCTTCTGGTACTCCAGCTTCCTGCCACAGTCCAAAGTCATGCATGTTTAGGTTAATTGCCCGTAGGCGTGTGTGCGGGCGGGCTTGAATGGTTGTTTGTCTCTGTATGTCGGCCCTGTGATAGATTGGCGATTTGTGCAGGCGTACCCCGCCCACGTCCAATGTCAGCCTGCCTCCCGCCTGGACGTGCCCCCCACATGAATTAGTATAGCTAACAGTTGGCTGGATGCATAAACAAGTTCCTGAGAGTCCAATATCATGATTGAAAATCATTTCTTAATATAGAAATGTGTTAGAGAAATATAAAAGCAAGGTAGTAAATGTCCAGTAAAAGTGACACCAAGCTTTTCAATACATTCACTTGAGTCTGTCTGATCCTTGAATGCCCTGACAAGTAACCCATAAAGCAGTACCAAGGAACAACACACAACTATCCTATGCCTCTGCTTTTCTCACAAATTGCTCAACCCACCCAACCCTGCCTTTACCCCTTTGCACTTTGAAATCATGTCTGGTTTCAAAACAAGGCTTTTGGCCAAAGTGGTATTCACAGCCCTTCAACCATAAATATCTCCACAGACTTTTATAAAGCCCTTTTTTATTGTTTCACGATGTAACCCTAAGTTTCCATCAGCAGAGCTGGAAGTGGCATAACTTACTTTTTGTCATTATGTTCTGTGTAACTTATGGCTACATATTTTAGCTGGTCACATATGAGTGCAATACATAACATGTAACAATGCATATATATGGAAGGAGCTTGTTCTATCCAACCAACAGCTATGTGAAGAAACAACCGAACAAGAAAAGAGCAAATTCAAATGCAACACTGACAGGCAAAAACAACAGCAACAAGTATCGACCAGACACGGGTGACTCAGACACCGGGACAGCTAAACACCACCTTGCGAACGTGTGTGTCGGGAAGCTGCCTTTTATATATAGCGGGGAGCTAATGAGCCACAGCTGTGGAGGCAGGTGGCCAATCCTGAGTGCAGGCAAAAGATCAACAGAAGAGGGAAGAGCCCTCCCTGAGGGTGTCAAGTGGTCAGGAGAGGCTTGATGTCAAGCACTGAGCTGAAGAAGAGTGCGTGGCAAGAAGCTGTTTGTTGTGCAGCAATGTCCTCATCATATAATAACATGAAAAATAATAACAATAAAAATGTCACTATCACTATTTCTACAATGCTATGCACCGTGGTGCTGCAAACTTGCAGACTGTGTGGAAAACAGTTAATGTAGCAATGTCTTTGATGTTTTGTTCGCCATTGCACAACTTGCAGCTGAGCGATTGCCGGTACGACACGATTACAAAGTAAATGATTCGTCAGCTACGGGGGCGGGGGTTTTCTCTCTCTCTCTGGAGAGAGAAAGCCACTGTGCTGGCTCTAAGGCTCTGAGGTTGTCATATCTTATCAGTCTGATTAGGACTCAAACTATAATAGTGCCTTCACTCTGCTCCTTATTCATTCCTGTCATCTCCTCACTTCACCCCAGCCCACCTTTACTCTTCTCCCCATGCGACAGCCGCTCTCTGCTGTCCTTTGCACCTCTCCTCGCATCTATCTATGCATGTTCCATCAAAGTCGATCTGTCTGTCTGTCATTCATGGCGCTCTGGTTTATTCTTTTAGAAGAACAAACACGAACCCGAAACTATAGCTGCTTACCCAGGATGTATTCAAGTAGAACATATGGAGGTATGGCTTCAAAGTCTAGTCTTAATCAATCAAACAGAGCCCCTGAGAGAAAACTACTTTGAATAAATGAGAGCACATTCAGGTGAATCTAATTGGAGAGACCATGATGTTAAGATAAATATTTTAATTATTTAAATAACCTGAAATAATTTATTGTAAGTACATAGATTGTTTAAAAAGCTGTGGTGCCTTTTTTCTCTTGTGGCTTTGTGGGTATTTAATTATCTGTCTGTGTTTCTTTTCATCTGTTTATCAGTAGATATAGTGCAGAGTGATGAAATGACAGAGGGGGGTTATGCAAGTTCATCTGACTGATCTGATCAGTCATCTGTTTATTGTGTTGGTCTTTCAGGCATGTGTGAGTGAAGCTTCAAGTTTGAATACAGTGCATATTGTGGTATTGTCCAAATAATTGGCAATAGCACAGATGGAGATGACACTTATTGCTGCTGTTTTGTAGAGTCTGAGAGTTGTAAAACCAATTTCAGTCTCATAAGTTTTCAAGTTCATGGATGCATTATTAGTTGGTTTCATATTTGTTTTCTCCTCATTACTTCTGAGTTCTCCTATGTGAAACTGCAAATAATTGTCAATTAAACTCAAAGTTAATGCAGCTTACACTGAGTGATACTGAACTAAAGTTGACAGTTTGAAAACATTCTACATTTCCCATAAAACAGCTCAAGCACATGTTGGATTAGTTCTGTTAAGTCCACATCTGCTATAAATGCACAGTCTCAAGATCAAGCTGAGATTACCTCGATGATATCATAAGGTTTATCTTCTCAAACCATCACCACACCTACCCAAGACGCTATCCAACTATACACAAAAAAAGGAGATGCTGAATGCTTGCAGTCGTATCTGTGCCTTGTTGCAGAAATCCCCAAAATAGGAGCCAGCGCCTACTGATTGAATGATTTTCAAAGACTGAGTTGTATGAATGACAAGTAAACAAAAGTGTAAAATGTCCTAAATTACAGGAGTGTACCTTTAAATATGTTTGCATCTGATAATATTAAATTCACAAACAGAGTTGGATTCCCAGGAATGTCTCTTCACCTTCCTGCCTCTAATCCATGAACAATAGTCCTGATTTGCAGTAGATTGCAGAATCAGAGATTGAAATACTAATTGAATCTAATTGTTGTAATAGACATAATAAATTCTCATAACAGAAGTACAGGTGTAGTTCTAACAACAGCGATTTAGGAGCTCGCCAAGCCTTGATGTGCAAAACAATGATCCTGAAAACTGCGTGGGATGCAAACAAATATTTGCTTTGAAAAAGGATCATTAGGTTTCCTAAATGAGCTACAATCTGACATCTGCGAAGATTCTTAGTCCTGAGATCACAGCTTGAAAATCATCAATAGGCACTGAAAGCAGAGTTTATAGAAAAAACGAAGCCAAGCAGCCTCTTGTTTGTCTGCATGACTCCCTTTTCTATTGCTGTGATGGTGCAACATCATAAATACTGAAAAGTGTGAAGCATCTGGAGTTTTCAGTAGTGCTGAAAATTGACAACTGAGAACCAATCTTTGCGTGAGACGCACCATGTTTCATGCATCTCTTTGGATTTTAAAAACCCCCTCTAGGGTTTTCCGGGTATAGCGTTTTTCTTAAGTGTGAGCCTTTATCTCTCTCTCTTTCACACATTTCACCCAGCCCCAACTCCCTCTCTGTTGTAAACCCTGTCCTTGTCTGTTTACACTTGCTCGTTCTGAAAACCAAGAGGTGTAAAGTTGATTTACTCCTGCTGTTCCCTGCCATGCCCCCATAGCTTGGCTGGAAGGAGAGAGCGTGTTTGTGTGTGTGTTTGCATGTCTTTAAGAGTGTATGTATAAGTCAGAAGAGACCAGAGAGAGCAAGGTTTGAAGGCAGTGGTTTCTCTGGAGTAAAGTGAGCATACGTCTGTGTGTATGTGTTTGTGTGTGTATCTATGTGACAAAGATCTCAGTATAAACAAAGAGATGAAGTAGACAATGTCCAGTTAGGCATGACTGCTCTGCTGGCCTGACACTGTTATGGGTGTTGGGGTTGGGGTTAGGCTGTTACAGCATGAATGCACTGCTGGCTTGTCATCATCAAGTGTGTGTGTGTGTGTGTGTGTGTGTGTGTGTGTGTGTGTGGTAAGGGATGAATGCTCTGCTGACTTGTCAGTTGAGGATTTTGCCTGCAGCAACTTTGTCTCATTTACAAAGTGGGATTGCGAGTCGCTTTGGATAACTGCATCAGCTAAATGCCCGAGATACAAATACGAAATGATACATGCAGCTGCGTAAGCATAAAAAGCATTCCACAATGTTGCAGAGTCACTCGTGTTCATATAAAACAGATTCAAATCAATCGTCAGGGAAAAAAAAAGAAAGAAAAAGAAATCAAAAATCTGCATTGTAATAAATGTAAAAAACGTTTTGTGACTAACATTTTCTCATTGCATTTATTTCATTGATACTAATTGCCTATGAAATCTAAATGTTGTTTCTGCCAAAATGAACAGGAGAGCCCATTTTCTGACAGCATATAGATGGTTTTAGCCATTTGTTTTCATTAACTGGCAGCCAGTTAGCAGTGGCACACGTTTCTAAATGTCCTGATGAAAAAAAATGTAAGCTTCTAGTGTGTAAGAGTCATGTTATATCCTTTAAAGCATAAAAGCGTCAGAAAGCAGATCTCCTTTTGCCACAGAGTGAATTCATTTATACCAGAGTAGTGTTCAGAATAATGTTAAGAAGCTATTAGGGCTGTAAAAATAAGCTATCGGAAAATCGCTGTGCATCAGAACTCTGATCTCTGGATCAGTTTGAATGTAGCACAAACTGGCTGATGCCCCAATTCTAAAGGTATGAATCAGTTTTATGTTGTTACTGTGCTGTTGAGTCCTCCGTCTGCTCAGTGTCTGCTGCTCTCTGTCTCTCTCTCTCTCTTTCACACCAGCACCCATAAAATTCTTGTGCAACATGTCATAGAAATGTCAGATAGCACTCTGTTTGCGAGGGAAAGACCAAATGTTCCGCCATATAAAAAGGAAGGACAAAATATCCAACATATTTACAACACAAATGTGTTTTCATTGTTGGAGGGGCTTTGCAAAGTTCTTAGAATGCAACATGTTACACTAATAAACATGAAATGTTTCTGAATTCACATGTCAAATGTACCAAAATACTTATTCACTGGTCTTTGATAAATCTATTTTAGAGCCAAGCCACATTTATAGTAATGCTTTGTGTTAATTAATGATTTAAAATGATTTTCTACCTCAAATAAGGAACTGTGTCAGATTCTAGGATATCCCATCAAACTGTATCGAATCAAATCGTATCAAATCCTACTGAATTTACTCAAACCAATTTGGTTCATTTAAAAAAAAAAGTATCCTTCCTGAATTGTATCTAGATACGTATTGGATTAATATTTACCTTTATTCAACCTTAAAACAGTAGAGGCAGCCAATGTCACCATTAAGCGTAGTAAAGAAAAATGTCCGACACACACACTCCTATTGTTCACTGAAGGAACTTGGTACTGCAGGAGTTCACATATTCACACAGATAGAAACGTTGCCTTTGCACCAACCCATTTAAATATAACACAGTATTTATTTATGTAAAGGGCACACACATACCGGCTCTGTCAGCTCCAGCACATTAGACCGATACGTGATGGGACTGCAGTCACGGGTGTTTCCCACAAGCGTGCAAGGTAGAAACATTGGGCCCAAGTCGTCACCATCCAGTACGTCCACAGTGAGAGTGGTGGTGGCCGTGCGCCGCTCGCTGGGGTAAGGGGCACGATCCTACACAGAAGGACAGGGAGCTTTCATTTCATGTTGAGCTGATACCATGCTTTCTTATTTGCACTTTCATATTCGGATATTTTTGCATTTTCATCTTCACATCTTGTATAAAAATCAAACATATTACTGCTGAACACACATCAACAAAGCTGCCGGGACCTCTCAATACCTTCAAACGCTGGTTTCTGCTCAACACATCTTCACGTCTATTTATACCTAAGCAGGAGACACTAAACTGTTCTTTAATGCATTTCCAGCTGGCACAGTACAGCAGAGACTTCCCAGGCAGGACAAAAAGAACCTGCTCTGTCCGTTTATATAGAAGTTCATATTCATTGATTCCCTTTATTTGACTAAAAGCTTTAATAACAAAAATTTGAATGACCTATGTAAGCAAATCTTTCAAGAGCAGGATGGAATAAACTCAAAAAGGTTTGTCCACCAAATTAACACTGAAATGCTCCCAATCAAATGCTGCTGTTCAATGACTGAAATAATAATGTTGTAACATGATATTTGGAAACTTCTAGGCTTCATTAAAGGGCATTAATTGGCTAGGATTCAGCAGATTAACCCTGAGGGCAATACATTCAATAGATAGAAACAGATTTTGGGTTGTAAATAAAATAACAGCTTTCCAACTGCAGCACTCCAAATCCTACCTGTGTGTCCGAA
Organism: Remorina albescens; assembly: GCA_034769265.1. Classification (NCBI taxonomy): domain Eukaryota; kingdom Metazoa; phylum Chordata; class Actinopteri; order Carangiformes; family Echeneidae; genus Remorina; species Remorina albescens. The sequence continues at coordinate 8,550,614 of CM068480.1, forward strand.
TTAAGTCTGATGTCCCATTTTCCATCTTTCATTACCTACATGACACATGCTCAATGTGTTTATTATCCTAATGCCATTGCTAAACATTTTTACTCAGGTGTAACAAATTTGCCCTTAGTGGTGCAGCATGCTGCCACAAATAACCCATTGGAAAATCTCATTATACACCACATCCTTTCTCTTTTTCTTTTGTCAGTTGTACATAGTCACAATAGCAGCAGTTTAATTGTGTATTGACTAATTATTGATGGTTGAATTGCATTAATTTGTTTTGTGAGCATGTCTCATTAACAAAAATACAGAAATTAATCAAAATGCTTATATTCCGCAGGCCCTGAATAAAAACCACACCTCCCTATTATATTGTGATCCCCAGAATGCTTTCCAGTGCAAATATTTGTACTGGGCAAAGGAAAAACCTGCACCAAAATACAAGACCTTGAGTCACACAAAATGAAAAATGGATGTGCACAAATTATTGGGTTTTTATTCAGAGGGCTCATAAGATGAAATAGCAGGGTTTCTGTGAGGCCTCTTTCCAATTATCAATACAACTATTCCTTGTCAAACACAATAAGCAAAGGTATTCACAAACTGCACTCTTTTTGTGGTGTTCATCGAAAGGGACATTGTCAACTTTTGTTTCTACCGTCCAATTACAATGGAAACTACTGCAAAAGATAAAAATTTTAAAAATGAATAAATAAACAAACAAACAAACCTCTTCATCTAAAAGGCTGATATAATGGCAGTGTTTACAATTTTATCTTATTTTTTATTTTTTTCAAGATAATACAGATGTACATAAAACCATCTTTGTTTTATTTTAGAGCATTTTCAGAGCAAAACATCCAAATGTATCTATGAGAAACTCAAAGTGAATAATCAATGCAGCAATTCCAAGTGCACCAATGGGGAAAATAAAAACCCAAAAAATAACAGCTATTTTGTGTGTACAAGTCATCTAGATCTCTGTGTCCTTCACATTATTTCTGCTGGTGTCTGCATGCTAGGCAGCATAGTTGGATATATTCACATTTGTGTGCATCTTTCTGGAGGAGTCAATTTTCTGGCACCAATTTTTCTTTCCTCACAAACCAAACAGGAAAAGTAGCAATTAACAATCATTAAGTATTGTTTAAATTCAGTTCCACCTGGATTTTTGGATTTTGTCTTACTGTCCCTCACTTTACAATACAGGAAAAACCTTGAAAGGTTCCTGCTCTCTTTTCTATTTTAACAGCTATTAATGTAAGACATATGAAAAATATCAAATTGCCATTAAAAAGTGATGATCATTCTGTTATTTACATTTTTCATGAGGTTATAAGGTCATGTGGCTCAGTCAGTCAGAGCTAAATCACAATTTAGTTCCTTTGAAATGGCCAGTCATGTACCACATAGTTCTTTTACCTCCTGGCACATGTGTCTTCCACAAAACTTTCCGAGAATTTAAATTCAGCACATCCATAGCCACTCAAAACACCTTTAATATTGTATTCAGATGAACAGTGAATATGTCAGGCTTTCAAGCAGTGAGAAACATATTAATCTTTCAGTGTACTGTTGACTTTTAATAACGCTTTCAGGGTAAATGGGCCTTGAGACATATGACTATTTGGCAGAATACTTTGTTGAGAGAAGAATTTTTTAAGCCAGCTTTTCCTGTCACACAAAAAACCTTAATGGCACAATCAGCTACTTCAGTAATTTTCTGTTGTGCCTCATTTCAGACCCCCCATTGTTCCCCATGAGTCTATTTTGCATGTTGATTGAAATTAACTATATTGTAGACCACTTGAATAAAACATAAGGAGTGCTCTGAAATAAAAAGGAAGGATACCAATTACATTAACAAAGACATTAGTGATAATCAAGGATTTGCTTATACTTCTTAACATAGCAGTGTGTGTAGCAGTAATGTTACCATAATAATAAAAGTTTGCCTGAAAAATAACAACCCTTGGCTGCAGATTCCCACTCAATCAGAAGAGTTGCATTCCTTTAGAGATACTTTATATTGGGCCTCAGGTGAAAACCTTTTTTTTTTTTTTTGGAAATCTTGATATGAAATGGAAATACAATCTTATCCCCAGGATTAGTCTTTGGCGGCTGCATAGCACAAAAAGAGGAATTTAAAAGGCACTTACATTTGCCTGTATGATGACCAGGTACCGTGTTATCTCCTCATAATTAAGTCTTTCTCTTAGAACGACGGAGCCAAACAGTGTCAGAGGGATGTCAAAGGTTCTGTTGGCTGTCTGAAACACAGACAGACACATTACAAAACACAAACACGGTGCGTCTCTGACAGGGACATTTGCACTTTTTTAGACAAGTTAAAAAATCTGATAACAGCAAGAGGACTGTAGAAGATAGAGCAGTATAGTATTTGACACGTTGATATTTTTATAATATTTCAAGGGAGAATCTAAAGCTAAGGGGGGGCAAAATTATATTTTAATTATTTATTTGTTTATTTTCATCAGTTTGTTATCAACCTACTGTGGATTGTGTTGGACACACCATGCACTGCTGCTGCAATGTTCATTTTAAATAATAATAAAATGGGTAACCTACCGGGTCTTTCGGGTTGTACTGGATTGTGTATTCTATTTGTCCGTTGGGGCCGTCATCGATGTCTGTCGCGCCATTGTTCCCCCAGAAACCAGAGAAGATGGTGGTCCCTACTGGCGTCAGCTTAGAAGGCAACAGGAGCAGAGAATGTCAGCATCTTTGTCACACCACATGTTGTCATACACTCAGACATTAAACAGCTCGTATCCTACAGTGCTTTTGTCTGGTCTCTTACATTTACTGTTGTATGTTCACAAGCTTTTGGCCATAAGGGGATCCTGGTGCCCCACCGTCTCCACAAAACAAACTGAAAATGACTTGCAGTTTTATGTTTACTATGCTCAAATGGGGCTTGAGAAGGAAATTTGGCATGCAGCTGTTTGTGTGCTTCTATTTGCACTGGCAAAACAGAATGAAACCCAGGAAGCCTGGCTTGCCCAACGTTCGGTCTATTGTCTGTGTCTTAGTCTCTCTCTCCTTCTTACCATTGTGAATATTTTCTTCGCTTCATCGCCTCATCTAATAAAAGTTTTACATAGAAGTGGAAAATTGGGTGATAGAAATCCCCGTGGCATATGCTACAGTAGGAGTGCTTGTTGTTCAGGGGGGAAAAAAAAGTATTTATTTTCCCTTTGATTTCAATTAAATGATTATGAGTTGCATGTAGCTAAGTGAGGATATTTTCAATACAATCAGAGATTCACATAATTATATTCACAATGTTTGCCTATTGGGGCGGCACGGCGGCGTAGTGGCTAGCGCTGTCTCCCCACAATAAGAAGGTCGTGGGTTCGGTTCCTGGTCTGGGGCCTTTCTGTGCGGACTTAGCATGTTCTGCCTGTGTCTGTGTGGTTTTCCGCCGGGAACTCCGGTTTCTTTCCACCATCCAAACACATGCATGTCTAGGTTAACTGGTAACTCTAAATTGTCCGTAGGTCTGAATGTGAGTGTGAGTGGTTGTATGTCTCTGTCTGTCTCTGTGTGTTGGCCCTGTGATGGACTGGCAACCTGTCCAGGGTGTACCCCACCCTCTCCTGGAATGCTGGCTGGGATTGGCTCCAGCACCGGAAACAGAAAAGCAGTAGAAGATGGAAGTTTGCCTATTGCTTGTGAACTGCCATAAAATTAGTTTATATTGAATAGTTCTTTTCAGGTTAAAAGTTTTTTTTTTTTTTTTATTTCAACAAGAATTTTGCTTCAAAATTAGCAGAAAACAACATGTTAAAAAGTCTAAAACAACATAATATGCTTTGGAAAGTTCAGTGCACAGTCCACAAAATAAGTATAGGTACTTTGATATATTTTATGTTCACTTTGAAATAGAATAATTGATGTTCTAATGGAATTACAGCACTAAGTCAAAGCTGTAATTTCAGCATCTTTCCATTAATATGCAAAGAACTGTGAGTGAGGTATAAACCTTTACACATACAGTAGTGCTGAACTTTTAGAGACGGATGACTTCTTCCAAAATCATAAAATTTAATATTGTAAGCAAAATCTTTTGCAGTCAGTGACACTCAGACAATAAATGCTTCATATCTTCCCTGGGGATGCTCCTCATTTTTGAGGGTTCTCTGTCTTTGGTCTGGTCTTCATTGTAAAGCAATTTTCTACAGTTTCGCTTAACATGAATGAGGTGAGAATTCAGTGAGAGGCCCTGTAGGTCAGAGTGTCCTTATGTAGTAAAACCTATAGGGGGAGACGCTCTGGCAGCTCTCCCAGGCCGCCCTGCTGATAGGACAGATAGTGCTTCTTCATGCTATGATATTGTGATAACAAAAAGGCCTTGAATGGGCAGCAGCAGCTGTCTCTGTCTGTATGGCCTTTCACCTGAACCAGTGATCTACAAAATTTCTGTAACATTCTGCAGGTGGGAAGCAGTTCTATCCGTTTGAGATCAATTGATTTACTTGGTCAATGGAAGAGGGTCAATTCCAATTGGTCATCAATGCTGAATAAATTTATGTTGTCCATGTTGTTTGATGGATATTCTGAATGCGTGTGCACAGGAGTGCTCTAGCACACCTCTGCATTCAGTCTGTTGTGTCAGTCAACAGTAAAAGCTTTAATAAATGTTAATGTGCCTGTTCCACTGGCAGCCATAATGTCCAATCCATAAAGGAACCACCATTTTATTTGACAGATGAAATTGTGCCTTTGAGCCATGAGCTTAGATTTAGATAGATGGTGATTTGTTTCATGGACTTTCACAGAAGTCCTCAACTCCACCAGTTTCTTTTTTTTTTTGTCTTTGCTAACTGCACCTTCTCTGTTTTTGAGTTTTAATTTTATGGCGAATGAAACATGTTTGCCTGCGTCCTGAAGAACATTCTTCACTCCCTGTGCAGCGATAAGGTGATTACGGGGTTTATCTTCATCATGCAAACAATTCTCTGCTCAGTTTTGTGCTCCTGCACCTTTTTCTCTGCCAACTTGCTTATTTAAATTCTTCCATGCACAATCCAACTACCTTTAGGACTACTTCTTATTATCTTCCTCAGTTACATCGGCACAACTTTAATTCTGAGAGAACACAACGTCTTGTGCATGAACTCATAAATAACGACTAAACAATAAGTACATCTTCCAAACAAACATTATCCATAGCCAAATGTCCAATATATTATTATTGATATATATCTATTGTATGAATATTCTGGAGCACAGATCCTGAAGAAACAAAGATGCACAACTGTTTAAATACCTCCTTAGATTACTTAAATATACATACAATGCACACTAGAAATGCCACATTGGTCTTTATTTACCATAACTTTATTTTGGTGCCAATTCAAAAACCTCTTCACTTTCACTTGGGCTTTAAATTTCAGTTTAATTCCCACATGTGCAACAAGATGTGGTGCACCCCTCTTTTTATTAGCCAAAAGACATACTAGTGATGCAGGAAGATGTTCAGTTTGATTCAAGTTTTTTTTAAATTTTTTTATGGAATTTCTTAGTCTGAAGGAAAGATTGCCAAGCACAAATTGCTGCGCTGTATATATGTATTTTTGCCATGTTCCTTGGGATCTATGATTAGGTGTCAAAACAGAAGTTTAATCTCCAGACAGCACGAGAAACATTTGAGAATAAGTTTCATTTAGCTGCCGCACCAGTGATTTGTTACATCACTTCCCTCAACGGAGTTATCTCTTCCACCCACTGATTCAACAATGGTATTCAGAACTTCTCACGCTGTCACTTTTGGACACGGCTCTAATGAAACAACTCTACATTCAGTTGCTGTCACCAGCTCATGAAATCAGCCACAGGGATCACCTTGTACCCGAAAACTTTCACAGTCAGCTCATAAATTGTGTCCTAGACGTTCTCATAAATAACCATATTGCCTCTCTGCGTGTCATAATCTGCCTGCTTAACTTTCTTGCATTTAAAACTGGTTGGTTATAGACAACTAAAAGTAGGTTTATTGTAGATAAAGCAGGATGAGGACTTAACTCATCTCTCAATATTAAATTTATTGCGATAAATATTGGAAGTTCTGGGGGTAAAGAAGTGACAGACAATAGGTGTCTGCCTAATGAGGAGACTTGAACTCATTTTTTAATAAATCTGATTTTACATTACTGCTCACATCGAAATATTTATTCACTTTTCTTTAATGATTGCCACCAAACTGACTGCATTTACCTCGGCCTGGCTCAGGAATCATATTTTAAAGTTTCTGTTTTTACGATGCATCTCCTCAACTGAATGCCAGTCACTGAAGTGAATTGAGGGGATAATTTTCGTAAAAACTTTACAAGAAATTGGAGTGCTGTAGTGGGTGGCAGGGTGAAGAAGGAAGGAAGAAAACCAGAAAATCATAGAGAGTGCGGCAGAAGAAAGGTGGGAAGGTTGGGAAAAGGTGATATAATGAAGAGCAGGGAGTGGCGAAGGGTTATGAAAGTATTAGGAACTGGTGCTGCAAAAACAGAAGAGAGGCCAAGAAAGGGAGAGAGAGGTTGAGAAGACAGATTGAGTTAGACAAGCTGTGGAAGAGTGTATAATAAGATATTCTACAGGGTCTGCCTGTGCTGGCAGTAGGCTAAGTGTATCATCCAGTTTAAAGTTTGAATTTCAAGTTATTCTGCCTCTTGGGAGTGTGGAGGACACACTAACCAAGCAACAGACATTGTACAGACTATTTTGGAAGCCTCCGAATAACAGATTGGGATCCTTTCCACAGCTGTCCAAAATCTCAGCTACTTCCCTTTAGTCTGACAGCATAATGTCATGTACAATACTGTTTGGTGAAGGATTTTATTTAAAATACATTGCGGTGTCCAGCATTGCCAGGCTACATTTTCAGAGAGTTGGAGAAGGCCCCAAGAGCAGCATGGGAAAAGCTCAGTATAGTCTCACAACCATGAGATCTTTGCCTGCATTCATGAAGAGAACAGCAGTGCAAGAGAAATACAAATGTGTTTGTGTGTGTTTCCGTGTTTCACCTCACTGACGGCTACATAGTATCTTGGCTGCTGAAAATGTGGCTCGTTGTCGTTGCGGTCTCGCACTACAATGCGGACCTCGTGTAAGATGACCGTGCCAATCAGCTCGTTGGTACACTGTACCTGAACCACGATGGACTGAATATATGAGGGCGGCTGTTGTGGAGAGAAACAGAGGGATGATTATTTGTCAATGTCAATGTCAATGTCAATTTTATTTGTATAGCACATTCATTACGAGTAAACTCAAAGTGCTTTACATTTAAAAACAAAAAACAACAATATAAAACAGCATTGGAGTCCAGAAAAACACAATCATAAAGAAACCTCTGCCCTGTCACATAGCCACACATGTAACTGACTGTACTGGAAACAGTGCAGCCATATGATTACATGGTGTTATATGGTGTTAGTGTTGAATATACAGTAGTCGCACAGGTTAAAAAACATTTAAATAATAAATTAAACTATTACATCGAAAAGAGTCAGTTTTTTGGCCAACTTAAAAAAAAAACAAAAAAACAAAACATCTGCCAAATCATTTTACAAAACAGCAGGAGGCTTTGTTTTTTTTACGAATCAGTAAATGCTGGGAAAATAAAAATCTGCTTCCACCAATATTTAACGTATCGTTAAATGTGCTCCTGGACTTGCAGAAGGACAAAGACTAAGAAGCTAAACCAAGCAGAACAAAAAAGAGCATTGATGATTTAAAAAAAAAAAAATCAAACCACAAGATGGATTTGTGAACACTATGAGCACAGACAATACTAAAATTTTAAATAGTTCAGTTGCCTTACATCTCTATCCAGAACTCGCCCAGTGCTGTTGAGGTAAAGGGCCTGTTTGGAAGGGTTGAGAATAACCCAGTGGTCATGGTTATCCCTTAGAGAGAGAGAGATGGTACGATCCGGACCCTCTGCCACGCCATTTATCTGCATGTTCTCCACCAATAATGTTCCTGAGAGCACAGTCAAATTAACAATATTAACCCCAACAGAAGGACACAAAGCCCTGGAAATAGAGTATGATTCAGAGAAGAGATAAACGATTTGGCCCTAGAGTGAATTCAAAAGTAAAAGAAAACAGAGGAAGACTAAAGAGAGCTTTCTGTCACAGGATAAGTACATACCTGGAAATTATAGGTCAGTTGCAGACTAGGGTCATTGGCAATTAGATGAAAAACCACAGAGTAATAACAGTGAAAGAGTGAGCAAAAGGCGAGTGGATTTCAGTGAAATTGTGAAAGTGTGGCAGAGCAGATGTGGGGGCTTATTAGTTTGCTTTTCTCTATATTAACACTTAGGGCATGCAATGAACATTTCAGAAAGAAAGAGAGGAAACTGGTCCTCTCTGATCATCATTTCCATTCAAAAAAACATACCCTCAGAATAAATAAAGCTAAACTTTTCAATAAGACAGATGCTACAGATGGAATAAAACAAAGCCACTTAACAGTCAACTGTAGCTGCTGAAGCAAGAAAATGAGAGACAGAAAAAGAACAAAAGAATGCCAGATGAAAGAAACCAAGTAACGTGCTGGATGTTTTAAAGCGATGCATATCTCACAGTCGATACAGATCTAGGAACAGTTTTTTTGGAGAAGGACGAGGGGTCAAAGGCCAAGAAAGGAAAAGTAGAATTAAATAAACAGCAGCGCTTAACAGAAACTTTCTTCTGTTATTGACAATGTCAATGAAAACTGGTGAAAAATTCCTCTTAGTTTGTGTCGGAACATCAACTTTATAGTTTCAAGAGTACCTTTTAATCGAGTTGTAATTTATTTATTTCTGCTTCTTATAGTCCATATGCTGGTTCAAACAATTTATCAGTTTCACAAAGCAACATGTGCTCATTTTAAAACAGAAAAGGAAGGGGGGGAAAAAAAAAAATGTAGCTTGTCCTGTGTCACTGCCCCCAGCAAACCTTTGTGTTTGTTTGACTTGGAGCGAGAGAAGAGAGATAGAGATTAAGTGGAAATTAGACTTGAGCGATAACGCCAGAGATTTGGAGAGATAAATTGAGGCAGCAAGCAGGATTGTGTTTGCTCTTTTGTGCATGTGGGTGTGTATACATACGTATGGCTGCATGCTACAAATGTTTTACTATCCTTGCGTGTTTGTGCACGCACACAGACACACACACACAAAACTATCGCATATCTGATCTGTCAGACATAAAATTGGGTCATGGCCTTCTGTGCTACCATGGAAACCGTGTCGAATGCATTGCTGTGATTTGCTGATGTTAAATAAATGGGGAAATTCAATGAAATTGGTTTCTTCATATGAAAAATGGAATAGAAAATAGAATTCATTAGGGGAAATTTATTGCCATCTCTCCTCTGGTTTACAAATTTGTAAAAGAACACAAGAACAGGTAAAGAAGGACACACAAAGAGCCTCCAGCTTGTGTAGCTGATCTCTATCTAATTTAATTCTATAGGCAGTCTAATATAAATTGGCTCTTTTCACAGTGGCCTCACTTTATAGGATGTGTGACTGAATATCACACTCAGCAGCACCTGATTAAATTGACCCATGTGTTAAAAGGTACAGCCAGATCCTGCATTAAGATGTGAATGTGTGTACAGCAACATCAAGAGACTATTGGAGTAAAAAAGCAATTAGATGACAAGAAAAATGAGGAAAAAAGCAGAGGAAAGTGAGGCAACAAAGATCGGGTTGAATGGGAAGGTGATAGAAGTAAAGCATAAAGAGGACATTAGGAGAAATTAGAGTGAATATGAGCATTGTGGTGATGCATTAATAGCATTTTTTTTTTTTTACAGGACATTAGCTTTAGTGAAGGTAGAGACACTGTTGAAGAGTCTGTCGGGTATGAGCCGTGGACTGAAAAGTGATGATCATGATGTGATGTACTGTACCTGCTCCTTCAGGTCTTAGCGAAGGAAGGAAAGAGAGATTCAAAGTGAACAGCAAGTGCCAGCCAAAGTTGTTTTCACTCACTTTTTGTCAGTGATAGTGGGTTGATTACTGGCATGTGATCTCTGATGCGAGTATTGTGCACTTAAGCGATGCTGCCATGATGGAGAGGAACTGAATACATTTGCACTGACATTGAGGGTAAAGATGTTGGGTTAATCACGGCTGGCAGTTTTTTCCCCTCTAACAAATGGAGGTACTCTAATGAGAAAGTTAATCGGTTTCAAACCACTGCTTAGATATTGGTTATGACACTGACTTGAGAAAAAACACGAAAAATAAACAAAAATAAGCTCTCTTCATTATTGCAGACAATTTTTCTCCACCACCACAAATTGGATAAAAAATATAACCCACAGCCAGTATTGCTTGTTAGCTTATGATTATAAATCAACAAAATTTCACTGCATTAATTTCATGCATTGTAAGGTTAAACACACAGTTCAATAAAAATCTGAAACCATGAAAGCCTAATCTTGGCAATTATCGCTCAGCTTGGAAAAATCTGCTGCACCCTGCGAGCTGACACTGGTCTTTAGCTGCCCGGAATCAGTCCGTCGTGCAAATGTGAAGGTGTAAAGGAGATGAACTGAAGTTAATTTCATTGTGCAGGAAGCTTGCGGGGTTTTATTTTGCAAAGCAAAGTTTATTGTTAAAGCAGCTTAAGTACAGATTTGCCAATTTTAAGGTAAAACTGTAATAAGGCCATATATTCAACATATGAGTTTCTACAGGTCACAATAGTTGTTCTTCATGTCTTTTCACTTACTGTAGTTGGAGCTAACTTATTTTCCACTCAGGATTAATTAATTATTCTGATTCTGAGGATTGTATAGGTTTAAAAATGGGTAATGGCAGCTCATTTACTTGACCTTCAACACAAATGTCTCTGCAATTGAGATTTCATACACATATTCTTGTTTTTACTATCAGTGACATCACTGTTTGGACACCACCCTTCTGTCATGCTGCATTTGTTCGCTCTGACACCTTTGTCACCACTCTAAACTCATTTGGAAAAGCTCACAGGCATTTCCTGTCAACAATGTCTCCAGAGGGTTGTAAGGAAAAGAAGTCGTCAAAGGAAGGACCAAAAAAAGAAATACATGCCTTCTACCATAGATCTTACTATTGACAACCATGTAGTCTCTACATTAAATATGGAATAAGAGAAATTAAGTTGTGAAGATGTTTTTACGAGCATTATCTCCTAAATGATACATTCAGTCATTAAGCATCAGGTGAATCCTTTTATGTGTATTATACTGGTATATGTTGTATTTTGAAGATTCCTGCTGAACTGAATACACTGATGTCTTTTCTAAATGTGCATGTAGTCCCCTTCCCACACACATCCACTCGTTCTAATCACACTTTTAGTAGATATTATTAAAATCACACTCCTCATTTCAGTGTAATCTTCTTTTATGACATTTCCCAGGGCTACGAAGAAAAAAAAAAGTCACTAATTCCTCAAGTCTCTCTCCCTTTCGCTAACACCACCCCTAAAGCTAGAATTTCCTTTTAAATCTGTAACACAACTTCACAGCCACAGAGCAATACATGGCATTATGCATACAAACCAGTCCGACACTAAATTATCCTTCGACAGCACTGTTAGCAGGATTAATGCTCTACAGGCACAAACGTATGCATCAACACACAATCGAGCAAATCATGAAGCGCATGCATTGTTGTTGTTAGACACAGCGGTAAACACATTTGGCCATATGCGCACACATTGTAACTTTGGCTACAATAGGCCGCTCTCCCTATGGCACGACAGGCCATTAAATAGCACATACAATTTATAAACAAATCTATTTCTTTATGAACACACAGAAAAGTGTTTTCTTATGGAAATCCTGTTACTGTCACACATGTACAATTAGACAAAGGAACACATTATACTGTAGCTCAATCTGCATGGCCAAACCTCTATGGTGACATCTTAAATTGAAGGAAACGGAACAATGTTTCAATACAAGAGTGTAATTTCCACTTGGGTGGGGTAGATACACAGCCCACTTACTTTTCAAAATCTTATCAATTGCTTTTCTTAAATCTCTCTAAACAATAACACGTTATGGTCTGGCTGTTGATACCCCCCCCCCCAAAAAAAGAGGGTAATAAGCGTGTTGGTGTGCTCATCTGAGCTGCCTTAGTATGTGTGTGTGTGTGTGTTTTCAAAGCAATAAGCTTAGCAGCAGCAATGTGTGATTTACTGGCTTCATATTGCCCTGGGTTTTGCCTCGCAGGCTGTGTGTGGGCATTTGCTCACACCTGGAGACTGATAGTATGAACTGCAGACTTTACTCAGGGCTGAAAAATATGGATTTTTCTTAAAAGCTGCTCGAGTTGAACATAAATGAAAGCGAAGATGCGTGTGCTATAGAATTATCTTGAGCACATATAGCCTCCCTACAAACCTGCATGGTAAGCAGTATTGATAAAAGATGGATGGGTAAATGGACATATAGAATGCATAAAGTATTTTCATGATAACGTTCTTGAAATGATTAATTTGACCTTTTTATTATGCTAAAAAATTTTTTTTAAAGAGTTTTAACTGCGTCATATGAATAAAATAACATTCATGTTGCATTAATTTAAGTGATTTAATTCAAACAGACAGACTTCTAAATTAAAAAAGGACATTTTCTGAGGGGAAAAGAATAATCAGCCCCAAGCTTCCCATGAACAATCCACATTAGATTGTAAATACTGTAAATAACAAATAAATCTTGTTGTTATTGTCACTCACAGCCAATATGGGTGGCAAGTGGGAAATGCAAAACAAATCCTACATATAATTACTAGTGCCAGGCTGGTGCATTCCCAGGGAACAGAGGAACACATTAAAAATGGAAAAACAGATGAAATGAGAAGATGGATAGCTTAAGAGTGATGAAGCCATCAATAACAGATACAGACCTGCCAGTTGACTAGATGGAAGGTGGAGCTCTCCTCTCCGTCTGATATTGCTATGCTAATCTCTTTTATGTCAGTTAGGATTACTCTCAGGTCTCACTATTTAAAACCTTGTTGGAAAGCAGACATGATAAACACAGGGATAGGTTGGCGTTTCTGTACAGTTATCTGAGGGCTGAGGATAAGAGCCCCCATGAGATTTGGTGGCCTTCCTCCAGGCCGATGGAAGCCCTCATATACTTGTGACTGAAGTAAGGATTAAACTCATCTGTTTAAAGATGGATATCTCTTCTGAACTTATGCTCATAAACATACACAAGCCTGCACTGAAACATCTCTGAGCAGATTCTGGAATTGTTCGCTGTGTGGTTATATTTGTGCACACAGGCTAAATGGCACTGCCATCAAACCAGGTTCCAGTAATTATCTTATACTGTGTGAGTTAAGTAAACAAAGGATACTTCCTTTGTTGCTCAGATAAAAGACGTCTGAAATCTCTGGCAGTCTCTTTCTTTGTTTAGTGAAGTGATTCAAAATGGGAGGAGAGGTTTAATACTATATATGACTAAGTCAAAGATCTTAGCTTTGAATAAAGGCTCAAAGCAGAGGGGAAATAGTCTGACTTACTGTGCACCGAGGTAACAATCTGCCTACCAGTTCCCCAATAACAGTGTTATTTATTTATTTATTTTTTCAAATCAAGGACAAGTTAGACACTAAAATAACATTCCCGGACAACCTAACTCTCAAATATCCCCTACAACTACTGGAAAACTAAGATTCATGTTTTGTTGCTGTTGCATTTTCTTTTCTTTTTGGATAAGTCAGTAACAAAACAGGAAATGTGACATCAAAAGCAGAGCAGTAGAAATTCCAGCTGTCTGGGAATAAAACCGGCGTCTCAAGATAATGAAGTGTTATCTCCTCAGCTCTGTGCTCATCACTATAGAAATCAGGCCATGAGCAAGACAGTCAAGGGTGCTCTTTGTGTGACATCATATTCAACTTTTTGAACACTGGCCAAATGTCACTGAACGCATCTCAATCATGGTGGTTATCTTCTAGTAAAACCTGACACCCGCCTCTTGCACCGATTGTGTCGGAGGTTTCGGTTGATGATATTTTAATTGATCTGGTCTCTCTAAGCCTCCAGTCAATGATTTTGTCCATTCGAGTTTATTTAACAGGTTGCAACTCCAGAGCTGCTAGTTTCATCCACATTTCTCTTCAAATGTCAGCTGATCATTTTTAACATATATAATAAAAACTTTAGACTGGCAAAGCAACATGAGTAGACTGTGTCACAAAACGGTGGGTTACAAGTCCAAACAACACCATAAAACAGCCAATTCAAATTCTAGGATTTGAATTTACGGAGCCTGTGAATTGAAATAATGTTGGAAACAACATGTAGTCCTGTAGCTCTGTGGTCACTCTCAAACTGTTCCAGAAAGGCTATGTTAAACATGATACTTTAACTAATTTACACACAGCTGCTCCACAACTAATGAAGACAAAACACATCTCTCATTACTTCAGTCTGTTAAAACCTGAAATAATAAAATAAGAATGTCTAGAGGACACTGTGTGTGGGACTATTTAAGTAAGTGATGTGACCTGGGGAGCTAACTGATGTGTAGAGGTGGAGCAGATTGCTTAAAAATATAGAGGCTTGATGAATGCCATGTAGACTGAGATTTTTGACCAAGGAGTTTGGCAGCACGGCAGCATAGGGGTGAGCGCTGTTGCCCCACAACAAGAAGGTCGCAGGACGCAGTAGAAGATGAATGAATGAGTTGAGGTATTTGTTGTCATGAGTAAAAGACTTCCTGTCTACCAAGAATGGATTAAACAAATGAGATATAGCACATTTATTGTTGACTTTAATGTTGGTTGATGTGTTCTGTTGTCTTTATGACTTTATGTTAAACTATGCTAATTGACTGGCTGCTGTAACAACACATTTACACAAAGAATGGCGCTGATCTCCCACTCCAGGCCACAGCAAGAGAGCAAATAAGCATATTTTCTAGACTGTCTTACTTTTTCTTTAAGGCGTTTTAGGAATGGAATCATTCTCTACCACAAGCATGCACTCATACGGAGAAACTCATATCTTTTTTGTTGTTTATGCTAATGCACAGTGGTGTAGCTGAAATTGAATGACCTTGTGTCTTATACTCCACAGAAGGGATAAGACTCTGTTGGCACAAGCTTAATGAATATGAATGAGTGTAGGGTACCTGCCACGCCAATCAGCAGCTGCTGAAAAGGTCAAGATCATCTAGTGATGTTTGTTTCACATATCATAAAAGGTGATGATTAGCTTAAAAAAATATCAGACAAAGTGCTCCTTTGACTGAAGTGAAATCCTTAAACCTATTTAGGATTATGTATAGAACAAAGAAATAAAACACTTTACCGTTGGGACTCTCTTCATCTATGGCAACGATGGTGGCAGGAGGACCCGACCGAGACAATTTACATTCTAGGAGGGTGAAAAAAAAAAAAAAAAAAGAGTTAGCATTAATACAGTGTTGAGATTCCGTTCTTTCTGCCCATTTTACAATGGTTTGGAATTTAACATGTTTTGTGTATGAGCAACGTATGAATGGTTTCACTTTATGAATGTTACTTATGAATGTAAGGATTTGAAAGGAAACTATTTTTAAATGACTTTTCTCCCTTTTAAAGATAAGTACTGCAGCAATGAATCCGAAAGTTTCACTTTTTGAAATGCAATAGAGGTTATATATATGTGCGTGAGTGTTTGTTTGCATAAGTGTGTGTCTAGGGGGAACGTGTATCAGAGATGGAGAGTAGTTAAGAGAGGTAACAACAAAGAACTGAAAGCACAAAAGGTGAAAATAAGGGAGTGGAGGTAAGGACTGAGGTATAAGGGGGTTAGAAAAAGAAGAAAATGAGGGAAGACAAATGGAGTCCAGGCGAAATAAAATTATGATGGACAGACTGAGAGTTTCAAAGACAACACACATACCAAAAAATAAAAGAATAAGCTAAGGTATATCCATATTTTCCCCAATGAGAACAGTCATAACTCTCTATATAAACTTCTCTGCAGGGTTAGCAAGGGCTAATGAACTAACACAATGATTGAACTGGGTGAAGAAGAGAAGAGAAAAGAAACAGTTCTTACCCTCGTATTGCCAGTCTGCCAAAAGAAACGTCCATGGCCCATCAGGAGGGAGAAATGAGAAGTGGAAAAGTGTCAGAGGTGTCATGGAAGGAGGAAGGAGGAATAAAAGCATAGGAAGAAAAAAATTAATCATGAAATATAAGAATTAACCTTCAGAGAAAAAGGGGGGGGGTGGGGTGGCATAAGATACAAGTAAACAAACAAATCCAAAATGTGCTCATGTGCTCGCATGTACAGTATACATATTGATGCGTTTATCTCTATAAGCTTTTTCAACCTACAGTACATTCAAAGCCGCCTCTCACAGTTACTGTATTTACAATTCTTATCATTTCTAATTCTTAACCTGAGCTGGAGGCTTAAAATGGTCGCATTGATGGGGGAGGATTCTCCTTTATCCCTGTGTCCTTGGCAGGATACAGGAAATAGGAGAACACCCACATTCACCAGACAGGGTAACGTTATTGTTCGGCTCTCCAGGATAGTTGGGAAGAATCCCACGGGAATGCTGAAAGACGGATATCTGCTCACCTAGAAAATAGACTTCACGGAACAATGATCACACCCTCTCTATTTCTTTCTCATTCTCTTCCCCTTCATGATTAAGCTTTACAACTGTGTGACATTATAGATTATCTCAGGATTCATTGTTTTTAGCGAGGGGAAATGGTATTGAATGTTCCCAAACATAGATTAAACTGTTCTAAGTCTCCGAATTAGCTTATCTGAGTGCCTGAAAATTAGCGGTTTTCCAATTTGTCAGTGCAAAGTAAAAGAATGTTTTCTTTCGCTCGCAGACAAGCTGATATAAAACTGACCACTCAGACCAAACGCTGGTTTATCTTTCTTTCTATCTTTCTTGTATTCCAATTTGGAAAATCTCACCACTTTACAGCACCAAAGTAAAGGAGAGGATGTGCACTGAGGATACACGTTAAGATACTGACACTGAAGACCAGACGTCTGCTGGCTTGTGTAGAATGTGGCTTCTTGTCTTAATCCTAAAAATAAATTCCATGGTTAATCCACCATAAGGCTGATGTTGATCTATTCATCGGACACTCAGGAAGAATATAAGCAAGCAATTAACACTATATCCAAAACTGCCATTCTCTCTCCTTATATTCAGAGCTAGAAACACAAACAATGGTCTCTCCCTCCTGGCTTATGATTGCAGGTGTCAGAGAATAAAAATCTACACATGCTTTATGTGTTTTGGCAGATTTATATACTATATACATATATCTAATACGATGTTGAGCCATCCTGCCAGCTATATTTTCTCTACAAAAGATAACCACTAATCCAAATTCTTCTCTGAAGTTTTATGCTCGGTTGCGATATTTCAGTGTTCCCATGGAATAAATTTTGATTTGGGTGTCCCTCACATTAGGTTTGTACATATCCTGACAGTAATTTGCATTCGCTCTGATCCACAGAGAAAGGCTGAGCTGTATCATGGTATATAGTAGTCTTATCTATTATGTAGTAGACCACAGCACAGGGCACAGCTTCACTGGTGGACAGTTCAGGCAGCGGTCTGCATTATTACAGCTGCAGATAGATAAATAGTGGAGCTGCTTAACTTGGAGCTCAGCTTTTTAAAAAGGAGAAAGAAGCAATAAATGCATCATGTCAAGCGTCACTTCATCTCTCCTCAGTGGTATCTGCAGAGCATCTCCCTGAATGGTTGGTCCTGTCCAGTTGTATTACCGGACTGGACCAGCACACCAACTTCCTACAGATCAAACTGAATGCAAAAAAGTATTTTGTGGCAACCTAAAACTTGCATCTTCTCCCTTTTGAAGCTTTCATCAAGAGTGCATTTCTAAGGGTGCATCTCAGGTTAGCAATCCAGAAAGATGCATGAGCCCTGGAACAACAGTCACTAGTTACAATCACACTTTACCAGCTGGCCTGTGTGTGTGTGTATGTGCGAGTGTGTGTTAACAGCAGATGACAGATGTGTATACCCTGCTTGACTGCCTTTTTATCCTTCAGTGTAAGCTGATGCCCCTCATCTATTACTAACCAGCCATTTGTTCTCCATGGGGCATCTCTGTCTCCCCCTCTATTGCTCTTTCTCTCTTCCCTCAGTTTCTTCCCTCCTCTGTCTCATCTACCTCCTTTTCGCCACCTGTCAGTATACTTTCCTCCTCAAATAATAAAAATCATTTGGGATGAAACAGTAAAGGCTGGGTTGTAATGTAAAGAGGCAGACCAGCCAGATACGTTCTGGAAATGAAATAAGATAGAAGTGAGTACCCTGAATACAGGTAATGTTAATTCAAAGTCCAATCCCACTGTGTCCCCCTTAAATTTAAAGAGATTGTACAGGCACCTCCTACAAGTATAATCTTGATTAAAGCATGTGTCCACGTCATTAAATTAACCCTTTAAGTTGCCACATAAGTTTAGCAGCTCCTACTTTAAACCATACTCCTTCTTTCTGCATAACAGTTAACTCTGCTGAAAAACAAAACCAAGGACAAAATTTCAGGATCGAAAATTGAATTGCATTGAAATGCCAATTCTGTGGTTGTCTTTGAAACAGCTCTGACATATATAAGAGTACACTTATTTGATAGAGATATTCAGTATTAATGTTCTCTTGTCTGCAGGCACTTGTCTCCCTTAAGTGTGTACTCATCCTCACCCTCAAAAGTTTTACTGTGTATTTCCTCCCTTTCTGATATCTACTTGTCCTCTTGCAAGCATTCACATCTTGTCTTGTAATCCTGCACTTACACTCCCTTCTTTCAAAGTTTTGGAAAAATATAATCACTGAAATGGCTTTGTGCATGGGCAAGCGAATACATCCATCTAATGCCAGGTTTCTCTCAAGTTGAAGAAAACCTCCATGGACCGATGTGTGAATAAGGGTGAAGTGTTCAAAGTGTGGGCCATATAAAAAAAATATGACTTAGAACTTCAGAAATAGACCTATCTATAATTCCGAGGTAGTCAATGAGAAAAGCATGTGCTATTTCAAATTTATTTCCATCCACTGCATTTTTATTCTAACCTGCAATCAATATCCTCTTTATTTACTATTCAAATTCTTTCCATCTAAATTTGGCAGGCAGAGTAAGCAGGTACAGTTTGCCAACGATGGCAGGAAAAAGTTCCCTTTGAGAACAAAGTCAACGGAGGGCGAAGGAGAGAGTGATAAGTGGCTATGACTACGTCTTGTAGACCACAGCAGTCACCCTGAACCCAAGAAGAGCTTCAGCTTTTGAAAACAGCTACTGTTCATTACACAAACACACAGCTTAGCAACTATCTCCATGACGCACACACACAGACACGCTGCTAAGGAGCTGTTCCTTCACAACACAACTTCATGCACACATTTGCGCTGCTTTAAAGTTTACACATTTAAAGCCTGTGTGCACTCACACCCTCACGCATGCTCGGGTTACCATAAAATATACATGTCCAGAGTGTGACTTCGTGAGGGCACCTGGACAACACTGACTTTGGACTGAGCCAGGATTCCTTGCTTATGCAGTCTGAGTCACTCCACAGAGAGAAGCTGTCAGGCTGCCAACAACAAAGGAATTAATTAGAGCTTTTAATGTTGTGTTATTGTCAAAATATTAGGTATAATAAGGAATAATTCAGTAGTTCTTTTAAAAACCACAAGTTGTTGTGTTTTGTAATCTTTGCATCGATTCAAAAAAGCATTATACCAAAACATGCATTGTTTGTCTATACCTTGCCAATATACATTGAAAATAATTTCTGAGGAAATTATGTATTCAATATATGTGTAGCAGAGCTATGAAATATTGGGGAAGTAAAGCAGAGGTGGAACAGAAGCCCTGAATACTAATTATAGCAGAATCGCAGCACACATAATCCAATAAGAAATTAGAATGAGTGATAGTATCAGACAACGCTGACTAAAATGAGCCACTGTCCTGCTGAGGATGGTTTCTTCCCAAATGACAGTGAAGAATATCACAGGCATCCCTGATCCATCTGAGCCATGACACTGGCCTGCCTCCACTGAAATAATTGAGTCATTTCATGTGATGATGTTGGAGATTGAGCCTGTGACTAATGCACTGTGAGCCCAATATCAAATGACAGAAACAGCAGCAGTCGGTATCTTCTGGCGATAATTATGTTCTGTGTTATTTTTTTATTAATCCATTATAGAACAGGATGAAGTTGAACCTAGTAAATTTAAGTAAAACAAACAACTTGGGAAATAAACTTATTTGACGTCTTGCTGAGAGTTAGAAGAGAGTGGTACCACTAATGTCGATCTCCTCCTGAGTGCCAGGAAAAAAGAAGTGTTTTCATCCACTAAATTAGGCGTGGGGGTGGTAAAGAAGACATTTCAAAGAAAAGAAAACATTTTATTAAATTAAATTAATATAAAATTTTATAACACATGCCCTGCAGTGGACAACACGACATCACTGATGTGAAACAAAAAACATTTAAACATGCAGAGAGGAAATCTCTGCCCACTACAGAGGACAAAAATGAATTGCCGGGTCTCAAGAGGATATCATCAATATGAAGTCGGCAACAAGTTAGCCTAGCTTAGCAGAAGCAGTTCAAACACAGGTAAAAATCCTTACACTGATTATGTACAGACACAATATCTTAAAACAGTGTGAAAAAATTAGCGAGAGACTGTGAATATTCCTGTAAAATGACTGCTCCCTTTCTAATTTCAGGCAAAGCATTTTCCCTCTAACATAAGTTCAAAACGGTTTCTGAACCTTTTTAATCATTTTTCTTTTTCTGTCATGCCATATTGTGAAAAAAATTGTGCTCATTTAGTTTGAAGTTGTGTTTGACTGAATTCGGCTTGTTACCATCTGTTTAATACTCACTTGGCTACCTTGCCTGGGGTCTAGATTTTGATAGGGAAGACCCAGCGATGGTGAACCTCAAAATATGCTGCAGTAATTTGGACAGTGTAACAATAAAGGCAAAAGGGAAGTCTTCTCAAGAGGCATCTGCATTGAGCAGATTTCGGAAAAGCCACAGAATCAGGATGAAAAATGGAAAATTAAACTAAACATTATTGTATTAAAAATGTAGTTGGATTTTGTGGGATTTCATTAAAAAAAATAAATAAATAAAAAAAAAGAGAGAAGAGAAAAGAATACCTTTTTAAAAACACTAATAAAGATGCATAAATGTGTTTGTCTCCATTAACAAGTAACAATTAAATTAATGAGAATTCATTACTGGAACCGGAGTGACTTCATATTGTAATTCAGAAGTGTTTGTGTGAGTGTTGCGTTTCCACAGTATGAGGAGGTGTGCAGCCATTAACACTGTTCTGCAAAATTTTGAAGTTAATTACAAATTGGACTTTTTTCGTATAACTTAATTAATACGAGCCAGTAAGAGCCGTTTAGAGATAAGTTACTTATTGAAAAGCACATTATTTAAGCTGTGTGAATTAAAACGTTACAGAAAAAAGCCACACTAGTAATTCCTTTCATCGTCTTAACGATCGTGTCAACACCCACTACATTTCAAGCCACGTATCAGAAAGTTTCTTTAAATAATTGACTGGCTGGCTGATCAGCTTTACTTCTAAAAATACGTATGAGAGTCTTTGAAATGAGAGGGAACTGAGGGGAGGAGTAGTAAAAGGTTGAAATACAGAAGCAGACAGACAGAAGAAGCTGTTTCTTCTTTTCCTTTAAAAGTTCTTGTGTCATGTCCTTTTTAAGCTTCCATCAGCAGGTATACCAATCTACACCCCTCCCTGGGGTCCAATTCTTCTCCATCTCCTCTCCTCTGCCCAACCATCCCGCCATTCATCCATCACTATTCACCCAACTCCCCTGCACCCCAAAAAGGATGGGGACGAAATTGGAGGGGAGTTGATTTGTTGGGAGAGGAGAGAAGAAGACGAGGGTGAGTACAGGAGGACACAGCGAAGAGAGGAGTAGAAAGAGATGAAAGAAAGACAGTGTGACCTTGTGTTAGATTGATGTATCTCCGGAGAAAACAGATTGTCGACCTGCTTGCGCGCGCACACACGCGCACACACGCGCACACACGCAAGAAAAAAAAAAAAACCAGACAGACACACACAGAGCTCAATGCTGAAGGAATCACCACTTTGTCACTGCTCTGACTTATCCATTATCCTGACTGTGTCCCCCTCTCCCTCCTCCTCTCTCTGTCTCAGTTTGTCAGGTCCGTTCCAAGCCATTGTGGGCCTGAACGCCGCTGACAGCAGCAGTGGTGGTAATCAGGCCGCTATTTGTGTAGAGGACACATGGTGAAAATACATAAACACACCTGGGGTAACCCCACGGGCTCATATGCAACCGGTGCACATTGTTGTTGACAGATGGATGCTGGGTTTTGATTCTTTTGTAAAGATGTCAAACGTTGAAAAAGATTCATAGAAACAGCTTGAGACATTTTGTTAATGAAAAAGCAACAATAAAAATCAATGTTGGCAATGACTGGTAGCTTTACTTTGTGTTATTGTAGTATGCTAAATATCAGTCCAGAGGAATCACTTTTGTGTGTTTTTATGGCAAACTTGATCAAAACTGGATCAAATGAAATGTGATCTGGGGGGACCATCTAGCTTTACCCATCATTTAAAACCACACTTGACCGTTGGTAGAAGAACAGCATCACAGTAAGAGGTCTGTGTTCGGATTTCAGCTGGCATAAACTGTTATCCAACTAATAATGGATAAATAAACCATGCACAAACAAATAACTGTGCTCACATTTTGTGCTAGCCGAATGAGCTATGAGTTGTAAAAGCAGTGCTTTTGCAGTTCTGCTAAAGTATAGATGAGGTAAATTGTATGAATAAGGCAGTAAGGTGTTTTTTTGTTTGTTTGTTTTTTTCCTTTCTACTAAGTCTTTATGTTAAGAAAGGATAAGTAGAGCTTTAAATTAATTTAATAGTGATCTTCTCACTTCACTCTCAAAAAGAGAACAAATATGTACTTTAGAAAAGATTTAAAGATTCCACTTGAGAGGAAATCTCACCCCTTAATCCTTCTACTCTCGACAATGTCACCCACTCAACTTTGAACTTATCTTATTCAAAGCGAGTGAGAGTACACTTCACAATACTATTCAGCTGTGGAGGGCTTTCCAGAACAATGTCAAAATGGTGATACATTATGTGACTGTGTGCGCTACATGTCTGTGAATGTCACGGATAAGGTCTCTGGCAAAGTTAATCAAAGAGGTGAATCAACAGAATAAATATAACCAAGGTCTATTAAATATATAGAGATAGTGGGGAAAACGAAAGCTGCTGAGACAAAAACAGATGTAGTGGCAGCAGCACAGAGAAGAAAGAACGCTAAATATAAGAGGAGTGAAGTTTCGGATGCAAAGAGAGAATAGGAGAAATTCCACTCTGCTTCAGAGATGAGGTATAAGCAGTTTTGGGGAGTAACCGAATACATGGAACGGCGTTACGTAATTAGGATACAAAAAAAAAAAATGTAACTGTGTTCCGTTAAAGTTACAGGAAAAAAGGATGTAATCAGATTACAGATACATTAATTAGAAATGGGGATTATTAGCAGGAATGCATTTTTAAAATACATTTTAAAATAAAGAAACGAGATACTACCATGCACATGTGCGCACATCACAACACTTCACGAGTCTCACACCACCCTACTGTGGTATCGAGTGAAACCGCAGAGTTGCTAATTTATTATCATGGCTGCGAGTGAAAAAAATGCCTTTAGAGGGTAGAAATCTCGCCATTATTTTGTCTTTAAAGAAGAAAAAGGGAACAACATTACACTACAGTGCAAGCTATGCCTTTCAGCTGTGAAAATGCTGTGATTATCCAAGGACTTAAAGAAACATTTACAGGTACAGTAAGACCAACTGCTAACTTTATCTACTCAGAGTATAGACTAGTATGTACTAGTCTGTACTTTAATCTGGAATCCACAGGCCTAGTGCCTATATTTGCTTTATGGTTTTCTTCTTTTTGACAGATCAGTATGTGGAAACCGGATTCGTTAAAAATACTGTGGGTGCTCTCAGTCCATGTAGTAAACTAAAAATGAGCATATTCCATCACTTGAGGAAGGAGCAGATTTTATTTCTATATTTCTATATATTATATTCTTTTGTAGGCCCACACTTTACCTTTTTAATTTTTTTTTTTTAAGGTTACAATGTTCTGTCCTCTTGCACTTAATTAAAAGTGATCGTGTTGATATTTCTTTTCTCTTGTCTTTATTTGTATATTTGGTGTTGAGGTAATCCAAAAGAATTGGAAAGTAATCAAATTACATTACTTTAATATTGTTATAACATTATGTATGATTATGTTACTGATTACATTTTTTAACAAGTAATTAGTAATTGTATTGGAATACAATTTTAAAGTAGCTGATGAGAAGAAATGCTAGATTGGGGGGGGGCAACTGAGGGTGACAGAGACAAATATTACAGAGAGGTAATGGTGAAGTGGGGCTGCATGGGACAAACATTCGCTTCAGTAGAAACGTAATAAAAAAATGAAAAATCAAAGCCCAACCACACACTCACTCACACACACACAACTTACATTAATGCTGACCATCTAAATAACATACGCACACAAAATCACACAATCTAAGCCTAAATCTAATACATGAATGGACCTCATGATGAACTTTATAGGTCCAGTATATCCTCCACCATCCTGGACTGTATTAGACATTATGTGATGTGTTAGGGGGCAGACATTGAGGAGGTTAAAAAGCTTGTTGGAACAACCACTGGTACAAATGACAAAAATGTGAAATCACTTCAAAGTACACTCAAATGTTAGCAAGTGGCATGTAAAACTATAATTGTAGCTCTCCAAGCTTTTGTTTTGCACTTTCTGATTTGCACAATAAAAGAGATGTTGGCAATGACTCAGATTGAAATGAGTATTTTAGGATGGAATTATCACTCAGTTTAGTACTATTGATGGACAATCAATGCAAGCAGCATGCAAACGTGGCCCCAGAACCTTTGTGCAATCTGTCTCTGGATTCTTGTTTTATGGAAGATTCATCATATTAAGAGTCAGCTAGCGAGCAAAGGTAGACAACCACTCAATAAGTATAATAACTACTGACATCCACCAGATATGTGAGCGCAGGAGAATAGAGGAATTTTACCTTTTTACCTTTTTACCTAAATTAAAGTCACAGTGAAACAGATATGGGATGGAATCTGCATGGTTTAAAAATATATTTCAAGAATGGCTTTGCAGATATTACATGATATAGACACATTAGCTCTAAAAATTATTTCATTAATGGTATTAAACAATAGAAAATATGTGATCTGGTGAGTTGGGGGAGTATATGGTCTCTCCTGGCTTGTTTCAACTCACAGTGAAGTTACTCTCCCTCTTGATGCAGAGTTCTCTACAGAGCTGTACACGTGACTCATTCAGAGTGACTAACCCTGAATTGGTTTGGGAAAGGGCCACAGTCACACTGTGGAGTGACATTTACTTGTTTTCTAGTGCATCTGACAGAGATCTGGCTGTCCTGAAAAAAGACATTGTGCGAGGAGCAACTTAGGAATAGAAAAGAAATAAAAAACAAGGAAGGTAATGGTGTTGACACACACAAACTAGCACAGTTTTATTGTCACCCAGGAGCTGTCACAGACAATCACACAGGTTCAAAAGAAGACTCACAAGCATGAAGGTTTCATAAAAGAAAGAGATATACACACATCGGACTCAATATATGATGACTCGAGTATAACCCTCTTCATGCATTCTGTTGTGACTTGTTCTCATTCCGAGATAAGTCAGATTCAATTAAAACAACCACTGAGGCACTGCCTGCACACCACAGGCTTCAAATGAATTCATAATCATAGTCAAGTGCAGGAATTGTCTCGACCAGAGGGTCTACATTTTTGTCTGTTCCCAATACAATACTGGTAGCAATCAGTCATTTTAAATTTGAACCCAATAACAACAGTTGGAGTAAACAACCTATGCGACTTCAGTAATGAGCACTAAAATATAATGATCTAAATCAATTGTCATAGAAGTTATGACAAGTTTCTAGGGCAGAAAACAGAAGCACAAGGGTTGGGACCTGGTAAGTTTCCAGCCAAAAGGCTGATTTAACACATTATATGGTTTTCTCAAACCAGGATCGAGGCTCATTAAAAATACACTGGGACTTTTGTCACTTGGGAAACCAAATGTGAAAAAGTTTGTTACCTTAGGACCCGGGCTGATTAAAACATACTAATAACACTGTCAGTCCAAACAGCTAAAATCAAGCGCTCATCCTGGGACTGGAGCTCATTAAAAACACACCAGCACTCATGTCATGAGAGGACCCAAACCGACTAAAATATCATCTGTCATCTTGCAAACCCAGGCTCATTAAAACATACTGTTCCTGTTATGTGCAGATCCACAAGACTAATGCCGGCAATCCTGTTTTCGAGCCCCTGCCAACAGCTGAGGATACGAAGTTTTCTAGGCCTAAATGAACATAAGTGAACAGGTGTGATGAGCAGAAAGATGAGTCTGGAGAGAGATCTGAATTGAAAAGAGATCTAGAACACTTTCACTTACAAAATTCTCAGTGGATGCACTGCTTGCACGTTGCTCCCACTCTACCTTACCTGAGAAACACACATTTACACAGATTCACCTTCGCCTGCAGCCGCCCATCATTTAAATCCCAGCCAGATAAATCTCGAGGACTAAGAGTTAATTGGAATATTAATATTCTGCCAAATCGAGCATAAAGAGAGCATTTTGCTGAGCGCTCCCATTACTGGTGACTTAATTTCTGTCATACCTTGTTTCAGTTTCTGCGAGGTTCAAACTTGGACACTGCCATGAAGTGCCAAAATCAACTACAAATTGTTACAAGTTCAATAACATTCTGTTATTCAACACTCGATTTTATAAATAGAAGATATACCCCCAACCCCCCAAAGAGAAAAAAAAAAAAGAAAAAGCTTTTACTCTTTAATCAGTTGCAATGGGATGCTGTTGGCACACGTTGTAATTGCTATCCATCTGGTTTGACAAGTGTGTAACAATTATTTACTGTTCCAAAATCAACAGCAATTTCTGTTTGGGAGTCCCACAGTGGTGGAAAAATGGATGAATAATAAGAGATAATCCATTTACATTTGAAACTTGCAACAACCTGGTGGATACGAACGATATAGAGAAGAGTTAAAAAGATCACTTGATTACATGAAGAGTAAGGGCTATTTTTTCATCGCACTACAACTCCATTTATACACTGTGCACTCTACAGTGTGACTCAAGCATAAAGTATTAATTGTAAAGCGGGTAAGAGAAATTAATGTTGAATTAAAAGAGGAAGGAAAAGACTGAGCAGATAGATTAATACAATGTAAAACCAAAGACACAACTGAGTTCCCTTTCACAACACGTGTGGTTATCGGGCATCACAGAGGATAAATATTGACTCAGTCAACAGCAGTGTCACATTTTTTCCTGAGATGTGCTTACCACCTACAACAAGCCTTGAACAAATGAAAAAAAGTAATGTGTGTAATTCTGATATTACATCCCTGCTGAGCAGAACTGTCTCACCTCAGAGTCCTTAGACAGAAAAAGGAAATGAAGCCAAAGAGAGAAAACTAACAAAGACAAAAACAAATGATTGAAAAAGAGGCGGACAATCAGAGGGGGGAGGGGACGTAAAGAGAGACTGCCCTTACCTTCTGTGTCTTGGCCGAGACAGGTTGATAGCAGCAGCAGACAAAGGACTCCTGCTTGCATTATACTTGGCCATTTGACCCGGCTCCATGACAGCGGCCCCATTAAGTTCATTCTAACCATCTTCACCACCGTGCTTCACCAGGCATCCAGCTGCAGAGAGAGAGAAGGAGATCAGAACACAAAAAAAACAAAAAAACAAAACACACATCAATCACAATCACTTAATTCATTTAGGTTGCAAAACACGGCACTGAAAACAGCAGCATGGAAACCTCTGGTGGCCTCCATGGCCCTGTACACAAATAGTGGAAAAAAGAAGTAGAGTAATATTTAGCTTCTGGTTTTGACCTTCAGCTTAGGCCACCTGTGCACTGACACAATCCAGCACCGCCCCATCCTTACTGGAGTAAACACTGAATAAAAATATGCTTTCCACATTGACAATGTACTCCAGTACATCCCTGTGATGAGATACCCTTGCAATTTAACGCTCAGATGGCATTTAATATTCATTTGCTGTTGCTCTTCATGGCTGCTACGACACAATCCGAAATCTTTGATCAAGCTCTGTGCCCGTGGATCAAAGCAAATGATTGTTTCCCAGGGATTGCCACCACAATGGAAAGTACAGAAACCTGTGGATGATGATAGAGAGGGAAATATTCTGTGCAATGTGAAATGCCAGCAGGGCCAGACAACATCCTGGATATTGCAGCTGAACATTTGCCAGAGTGAAATTTGATGTAGCTACATACTATACATCACGCTGATACGTGTGGATGTGTGTTGCTTTGATTAAAATCAATTACATTCTATAGGGGGGACATGTACAGCACAAAATAAAGGAAAAATAAAAGGTTTCTTCAAAGATTTCTGTCAAAGCAACATCTTTTTACTGTCTGAGCCTATATGTGTGAATATCCATTAATTGCTCTTTGATTGCTTTGTGGTAAAGTAAAATTGAGGATGGTTGTTCCCCCCACAGTACTCATTCATTCTGTTCCACTCGGGTGAGAAAGCCATTATTTACATGGCTCCACAGCCCAAAGTTTGAGAGCATAAATTGTGCACTGAATATACTTGAGGAAATTAGAAAGACGTATTACAGTATATTGGCGCAGCTTTGTATGCAACTGACTAAAACCTTGTTCATTAACAGCCATTGTCCAATCGTACTTTAGCTATTGTCATTAATCATCAATAATTAATAAGAGCAGTATTTTATACCGGGTGTAAAGTTTCACACAACACTGGAGAAATCAACACAAGCGCAAAAGTAGAAGAAATCGCAGAAATTGCTTATAGAAAATATCACTAATTCGCTCCACGATTTTCAGGGTTACACAAGAAAAATGTGTCCCTTGTGTCCATGTTTTCTACAGCAGATGGGCTCATCAACTGGTGTGATTGTTTGCTTTTTGCTTCAGTCGTAACTTTAGGCTCAAGATTTTCAAGTAACGTGGTGTATCTAGACACTGTGCATTTTACAGAATTCTAAATCAATCAGATCAACTTGGGACAAAATTGTCAATAAACCATCAAAGTTTTAACTGTTCAAAAAGAGATGATAAAATCTGCAGGTGACATTTTCTGTCTGTTCTGGGTTAATCCCCAGTTGTTGCTCAGCGATGATTTTTTTTTTTTTTAAGTTCTGTGGGAAAATTGAACTTACCAATATCCTTGTATGAGATATAATAATATATGAACCCATAGAAACTACTTTACATTCTCCTCTTCAGTGTTGTTTTGTTCAAGTGTTAATGAGCTCCTTTGCACAGTAATGCTGGTTTGTTTCATCCTCCAGAAAGAGATTATCCTGAGTTGGAACTTTGACTGAGACTAAACTCAGATGGGCTTATTCAATAAGAACAACAATAACTGCTTCCCGTGATGCAAAAATCTGCTGCCTGTTTGAGTTGATTTATGGAGCTCCCATGGCGGAGATTACTGTGACAGTCAGATTACTATTGCCCTACCCCTTGAATGGATACGGAATTGGCTGATGACAAAAATGTAATTGTGATATTCAACTGAATCAAACAGTCACTGTGGCTTGAACTGGGAGCAGCTTCATTCGAAAAACACTCTTTAGAGTCACAATGCCACCATGCTCCTGTTAACAGCCCTTAATAGAGCTTACAAAATCAAACTCAGGTGCTTGAATCGATCCCAAATAGTGGGCAGGTGTGGTGGACTGTGATCAAGATGTCAGAGAAAGCCTGTAGAGGAAAAACCTCTGAAACTGTAGAGAAGCAGATGGCTGTCACCATCTAAAGTTTGAATGGGCTGTACTCATAGAGCTACAAGCCACACTGCGCCCTCTCTGTATATGTGGGCTGACGGAGACAGACTTCAGACCACTGATCTTCTGGTTAATGGAGGACTTCCTCTACCTCCAGTAATAAAGTGGAAGGATTTTCAGGGATACTCGATGTTTATTAATTTACAGCTTCTGAGTCTTTAATGTCATGCAAGTCCTATTTATTGCAAAAAATAGAATGATTGACAAAGATGACCAGAAAGTTCATCTTCGGTAGTCCATGATACATGGTACAATGCTTTCAATTGTTATTCACACATTAGCTAGTTAACCCTTCCACTGATGCTTTGCAAAACAGAGTCAAGAGTTGATCTAAAAACATTGGCACTAAACTTTGACTCCCACACAGCATTCCATATCAAGAACATGACTAGGACAGTCAACAAGACAAATTAATAAAGAAGTGTACTTGCTTCAAAGGTATACCTGCTGAGTCTTTCAGTCTGGACTCTAAAACCTAATGTGAATTCAAAACATGAGAGGATCCATCAAGAGAGTCCCTAATGGAAAGCTTACCACAGTACATTTATATTGGACAGGCTGTGCTGCAGCTTTTTGTATTATACTGCCAACATCTAAATATAAGGCAGGACGGTGGCATAGTAGTTAGCGTTGTTGCCCCAAACTATGCAGAGTTTGCATGTTCTCCCTGTGCCTGCATGGGCATGGTATTTGTGGACATGTGACATATTTCACTGAAACACTTGTTTGTAGCGATTTATTATTGCAATAAATTTTGTTTATGAGATGTTTTATTTAATCGCAGTCTTATTTTGTTTCTAAACTATGTAAACACTGCATGGATCAGAGGAACAATAAATTAAACTTATGTTATAATGGCCAAGCACTAATGGTTTTTGTGTCAGCTCTGCAGCCGTTAACTACGTGGATATTTGTATTTATTACTCAATTAGCATCACAACATTAGCCACACCCATAAGTGTGAGTGCTAACACAACAGTCCACCAGATTGCAAGTACCGCATGTGTATGACATGACACCGGGCAACAAACCAAAACATTAAAACGAGTAAATGAAATATTCTCTCAACCTGATGGCAGAGAAAAACTTCCACACTAAAACAGTGGAACCATTGCAGCTGCTGTTCGATTTAAAGCTGGTGGAATTAACTAATCCTTTAAGAAGCCATTAAAAATACAGAAGTTTTTAGGTATCCGGTACGACTGTTGGATATACAAAAATTTTTTCATCATAAAAATATTTTGCTCTAATCAAGATGTGAGATTTTTCAAAGCCAAGTGTCAGGGCTACATTCCTTGATCTATAACACACTATACTTGCTGCAAAATTTGCTTAACTGGTGTTATAAATACATATTAAAAATGTTATATTGTTTATTTAACAAGGTATGTGCAATTTCACAGCATAGGTCATTTCATTTCACCCCCCCCCCCCCCCCCCCCCGGTTGCTTGGCAGGGACTGCCACTGATCTGCATGTTGATGTCATTAATGATTTAAGTTTAACAGACAGTTGCACTGGATTAAAAAAATGACAGCTCCAAACAAACAATATTACCTAAATAACAGTATAATTGATTTAGAAATTTGAGCATCATAGTGATGATGCTGTATTTTTCTGGTGTAAACATTATAGATGAGCTGAGGAATATACAGCCAAAAGTATATCAGTAAGGAGGATTGTTTATTAATCATTGGTTGTTGACTTGTCACTTCAGAACCACCACAAGTGTGAGACTGTATGTGTTGGACAGAGTTGCAGCCTTATGTTTAATTCTCTAATAAATTTATCAGAGCACTGCGGCAGACGATAGTAGGCCATGCTGTAAGCGTCAGTAACCGGGATGAAGTGTATTAGGGCTGAAAAGACGCTTCTCCTCTGGTAGAACTTCAAAAAGTTTTGTTTCTCAAAGGGTGGGGAGATGCACCCGACTGAGAGAGAGAGGCTCAGACAAAGGAAATGAGGAGGAGAGAATAAGGGAAATGTGGAGATTCAGTGGAAACAGAGAAAGGGAGGGAGAGAACAGAGAACACGAGAAGGTAAAAAAAAAAAAAAAAGGAGATTACATTAGAAAAGAGCAGGAGACTTTGCCAGACTCCATCTTCTGCTAAACACACAAAGAAAAAGGAACATGACGCGGGATTGTGACCTCCACTGTGAAAGTCTTTGCTTTTACTAAGCATCATCTACCTCTTACTATTGTTTAGTGACACTGGAAGACAATGAGAAGAAGACTGTAGGTCAGGATGGAAATGAGGATACGAGCGAGAGACAATGACAATCTGGGAGACAGGAAACAGTTGAAAAGAACAAGGAGAGGACTGAGGAACAAACAAAAAAACTAACTGGAGATAGGAAAGAAGTTCTGACCTTAAACCTGGGGAGGCAATGATGGAGCATATGAATCTGTGCGTGTATTAAAATAGTGAAAACAGGAAACAAAATAGAGGCTTAACCAAACAATAAGTGAAAGTGAGAGATGTTGACATGTTGTTTAAAGTTGCTCACTTCCTTAGTGTTTGTGATCAGCCTCCTGTCATCGCATGCGACTGATGAAACCTTGTTATTTTAACTCTAACAGACTGCGTATACGTGTGTGCAGAAAAAGACAACAAATAAAAATATTTCCCTTGTACTGTCACAGTCGACATCTGTCTGTTTCTTTTTGTCAGTGTCTGTCTGTTTGTAGTTTGATGTCTTTCACAGCGCCACTGCTGGCAAAACAGGACGAGGAATTTCTTGTTTTGTTTTGCTTTGTTTGTTTGTTTGTTTTTTTTCCCTTCTTTTCGGTTTCTGGAAAACGGCTGGCAGCCTTATTCAGAGCGATGTGCCATGAAAGGTTTATTGTCTGGTTCGAGGGGGGTTTAGCCAGGACAAAGAACATGTGAACTGTAACTCTCGGCTTACAGGAGAGTGCATAATGGAACCGTGCTGGTGCACTATCAACACAAAAGCAAAACTTCAGCACTATTCCTTTATTTCACCATTTCCAGGACACTCACTTTTTTCATTTTTACTCGGCTAGATGATGGTTTTTAAACACGGGATGCCAGGAGTGCCAGGTTAAACATTTTAAATCAGTGTTGTGTGCCTTAATGTGATAAACGACTTGCATAACATTGTCAAAATGAAGTGGATGGCCCGTAGGTTAAAACAAACAACATTTGCAAGAACGCGTACTACAGCGCACGCGCACACACACACAAACACAGGTTTGGAATTATTCAATTATCTGTGGCTCAGTTTTCTGATAGAGGACAATTAGACCAGGTGTGCAACATGATAACTTCATCCAAACCTGAGTCTCTCCCGCTTGGCAGTGTCAGAGAGAAAAAGAAACACATGCACACACACGCACACACACAGTCACACAGCTTTGTGTTGACCAGACTGTCCAATAAGCTAATGGTAGGGCACTTTGCTTGTCTCGTTCTGCCAATCTCACTGAGTGTCCCAGAGAGCACCTGTGAGTGTGAATCAGCTGCATCCAAGACACAGAAATTTCCCTGATTGCACACAAGTACTGAAAAACAAAGAGAGAGAGAGAGAGACAGTAAGGGAGAGACTGGAAGTGAGCCTCAGGTCTTAATGCTAAAATTCTGAAGCCCAAATGCTGCAGTGACAGAGAGGTGCAGACACCAAATAAAGAGAAGAGATTAGAAGGGAGTAACAGATTAGTGCGGCCACCGCGGCTGACCTCTTACCCACCTCTCACCCTGCAACCCCCATCAACACTATTGATCGTACAGCAAAAGAAAAAGCTTATGTTGACATAATGTGTAATAAATTCCAAATTGTGCCTAACATGCACTAAGATTTACAGATGTGCAGGTTGACCATACTGCCCTCCATTGCTGCCCCCCCCACAAACGCTAAAATCCCAACGACAAGAAAGGAAATTGAAAATGTGCACTGGAATGACCTATCAGGCCATTGTTCCATACGGCTGATAGGATCTTTTTGTTTTGTGATGACCACTAACGTCGACTCAAACTGGAAAGCAGAAGAACAAAACAAGACTGGGAAAATAATTAGTCAAGTATTGCTTAAACTCTCACTTTACCAATTTAAATACCTCATCATTAATTTCACAGTTGTTTTTTTTTTTTTTATATAGTTACTACATCGCAAGGTTGTTGATTTGCTCTAAAGTTGTAATTTGAATATGTTTCAGCAGCACTTGAAAGCGCTGCAATAAAGCAAGAGCAGCAAGTGGCAACATTACACTGCATTACACTACACGTCAACAAAAATGACACTTGTTGCAGTTATGTTACTTCGAATGCTACCAGATATATGAAGCAATTTGGGGGATTTGTTTCCATCAGCCTCAAGGGACTATTTCTTTTGTAAATGCAATCGGACTCTTATTGCCGAGCACAGAGAAGGTACAATGAGCTAAAATTTGGCTGTGAAAAAAAAGGTATTGATCACATTTGTCACCCCAGAAGCTCTAAGACAGATATGAGCAATACAGGACAAATTTCATTAATGCAGAGCGAATTTCCAGACAGAGAGCAAGAGGAGAGGCAGAAATGGCCAAGAGATGAGGAAGAAAATAAAAAAAAGAATGAAAGCAGTGAAGAAAGAGAAGCAGATGGAGGACAAAATAAAATAGGGAACATATGAATGAAATGAAGAACAGGTGGGGGATCACATAGGAAGAGAATTGTGGTAAACGTAAAAGCGAATGAGAGAGAAAACGAAAATCACAATGTTTTATGTATCCACTGTCCTAAGGGATTCTGCAATAAAGCACTAAAATGCATTAAGGAATAAATATGTAACTTTTTTAAAAATTTGCATAAACTGCCACAAAAATTCTGTTGCTTAACAGTCGGGCAAATAAATAAGTTGAAATTAAAGCAGTGAGAAAAACAAGAGAGAATTAAATGAACAGAAGCACACAAAGGGAGGAGGCCGGGGGGGGGTGAGAAGTTGGGTCAGCTGAGGACAATTTAACAGCATTTCCAATGTATTCGTTCCACTTGGAAGAATTGGCGTTTCATCCAAAGAGCATGTTTTGTTGAGAGCTGGAAAGTCTAGTCTCATTGAAGGCCTTTTAATCACATGAATCCCTTACAGCTAAAATCCGTTACCATTTGTAATAGAATGGGGGGAGCACAGCTTTAGTCCTTCCCTGGAAAACTCACAGTAGAGCTGGACTACTTGGACTTGAAATTAAAGTTTTATTGGAAAGATGGCAAATGCTAAATAAAGTGAAGATACTAAATCTAATGGCGCTTTCTCAAGGCTATCTTCATGTACCCATTGTGATGAGGATGATGATTGTCCTCAGCTATATGATACATGCATCAGGCTATTATGATATCTACTTGCATCGTTTTTACTTCTCTGTATAGCGCATTTTCGAAGAGCCACACAGACTCTGTGGTTTCCTTCAGCCGTATGCAGCACATTAGTGTCTTGCAGTGAACTGTTTGGTTTCTTTCCCACCACTATCATCAACCTCCTTTCCAATGTCCTGGGAGAAAAGTCCCAGATAAACTGACTGTCCAAAAGCAAACAGCAGGAGAACAAAACTGGCTGGTGAACAAAGTGAGGAATTTAGCTTGTTAAGTGAGAACCAGAGGAAGAGACATTGATGCTGATACTGTTCCATATTGGTCGGATTTGCGAAGAGGAAAGTTTTTGCAAACAAGTTTGGCATGTCAAATCAAAAGGACAATCATATGTTGGACATAGTTCACAGCTCTTTTTTCCCCCAAAATCACCCAAGTGAGCCAAAATCTGAAACAAAACACACACACGCACACACACCACAGGCAAACATTTAAAAAATGGAAAGGAGCAGAAACCTCACACTCCAGAAATCAATTGTCTTGGCACATTGTCCTTTTTTTTTTTTTTTCAGAAATAAAGCAATCTTTTTCCAAACATGCCATGGAATGGTATTGTGGGATCACTCAACAGAAAATAATAGCAATTGAGAGTAACCGTTCTGTGGTTTTGATGAGTGAAAGACGTGCTGGGGCTTAGCAGGAGTTTGCACGCGATGAGGGGGTATACTAGAGGCAATTCTCAATTAGAAAAAAAAAAAGAAAAGTCAAAGCTTTTTGTTGTAAAAACAAAATAATCATCTTTGGACTAACCACACGACCATGAATTTCCCAAATTTACAAACTACAGGCTGAGCATACATCTTCCACAATATACCTTAATGATTTACAAACCCACACATATGAACACAAGATCCATTTTACTCACACTGCATTTAATCGACCTGGGCAGCCATCTTCGTCCTGTCCCTCATTAAACCCTGGTGCCTCATTTCCCCTTTTCTCCTCAAGCTGATCTCTCCTGGCAGGTGACACAACATTAGAAAGATATCCCACACAGGGCACAATGGAGCATAGTCAGGATTGCAGGAGCGTTTGTGTGAAAGTGTGCGTATGAGCTGGTGGGTGAACGTGTGCTCGGTCAGATGTATGGTGGTGGACTCACATGTTGCATTTCATATGTGAGGGAGTGCGTAATGAGGCATGCCCCACGATTAACATGGTGTAAGTAGATGTTAACTATGACAGACTGTGCTGACAGTGGTGACCATGGTTGATCAGCCTGACAGCCTTCTCCTCCCTGCTCCTCTATTATTCCACAACCACGTAATTGTATGGAAGCTGATAAGTCTCACAGCTCATTCTGTGGACTTGATTTCACCTCTAATGTTGTAGCTGTTCCAATTTTAATTCGTACAGTATTTTTTTTTTATACGTTTTTGTTTTTCCTGGAAAATCTCCAGTTAACAATGTGTGAGATTGGAGCTGTCAGTTGTCACTATTTTACCCCCAAAACAGGAGCCCCACACACTAGCTGTTGTGTTGTTGGCCAACTCAACCCAGAAATTACAGATCCAAGACCATTAATGTTTTTGTCAAAGGTGAAAATATAATGGACCATTAGAATCACAATTTATCACTAATCCAAGTCCAATTCTTAAGTGAAGTGTGACTACAAGGTGAGAACATCGACACAGAATCCAAATTTAAAGTGACAGTCATACTACTTGTGGCAGCAGAGAAGCATTTCTGATATTTCTGCTTTCCAAAATGATAGTAGTGTTCTTCCATGATTAAACAGAGCTCATTTTTTATTGAGAAGCCAATTTTAGTCATTAAATTAATTAAATATTGGTGTGGCAGTGGCTGTGAACACTGTGTACAACAGTAATATTGATCAATTTAATAGAGAATCAGAGAGACTTTTGTCCTTGGCTACACCTCAGGAGGTGATATGCTAGTCTGAAAAACATTTATTGAAAAATGATTAAAACTGGCCGACAACTGTTGATTCATTAAATGAAGTGTAGAGACTATTTGCCATTTTGAAACAGTCAAATTACGTACCGAATTAACTCTCTGCAACATATTATGAAATTGATTTTATGACGAGTTCTTGTAGATATTAGCACCGTAGTTCTTTTAAGCATAAAAATCAGCAGGAAGCATCCAGCAAGTGTTGTGCTAATCCAGTCATGTGTAAGAAGTATTTATATTGATGTCTATATTGTCAGACCTACTGGCAATCAAAACTGCCCAACCATGACAGGCCACAGTGACAGGAAAACTTTGTGAGAGTGTATTGAGGCTTTAAAAAAAAAAAAATCACTGTTCACTTGAAAAGGTTAATTTCAGTGGCTAAAGGTGTTTTTGACGTACACAGTTTCATACAGTGTTTAATTTACAGCAATATTCTTCCAAGTTCATTTTAAACTTCAAAGAAGTTGGGATTGGACAGCAGAGGCCAAGACGTCCTGACTCTTAATTCCTGGTATGGATAAAGCTCCAAAAACACTGAATCCTACGATTCCCATGAGGCAACTGTGTTAAAGGAATTCTTCCTCTTTCAAACACTAGCATTCTACAGTGATTTTAAAATGCCAACATACTTGCAGTAACTGAGTCACCATGTTTAGGTATAGTGAAACCACCGATTAGTGTGTTAGCATGCTAACATTTACTGAGACCATTTAATCAACCAAAACCTGGAGCACATTTTTGTGAGAAACACACAAAAAGACCGGATCAGTTGTTGAGATATTTCAGTATGGACCAAAGTGATGCACTACGCAGCTTTCTGACCAACTCCCATCTTTACAAATGTGATGTTAGTCAGGCTGGACATTTGTTGCCTTTGAGGTCACGTTTTCTGATTTATACTATACAGCTGTTCATGCAGGCTGTGTAGCTGGTGCTCTCTGCGACTATTAGACTGACTCTGTCATGTGGAAAACTCTTTTAACTGTCATCCATTTACTTGCAAATAACAAACAATGACACCAAGGTCCCACTTGACCAGTTTAGTGAAGACAGGCATTTAAGTAATGGAGATTCTTCTTACACATTATCGCTAGCACCTGAACAAGAGTCAAACAACTCCATTACCAGCTATTACCAGAACTGTGTTTGAGTTCTGCCTGTAAAATGTCAGACTCATAAAATCTGCCTGTGTTGGCCTAGTGAACTAAGTCTTATCCTCACTCTCAAAGGCCTGACATATTGCCCTGAAACAGAAGTCGGGGCTCACACGCAACTCACAGCTGCCAAAACCACTTAAATGTTGTGACTTGAGTTTGGCTGCAAAGCTGCTGATCCAATCTGCAGGGGGACTGATCAGCACGCACAGCGCCGGTGCACAAAGCACCTCTTTAAAGACTCCCTTTATTATTAGATAAACCAACAAGGGAATTAATAAATAATTTAGCGAATGCATGAATTGATAATTTGCTGAACTTTTGCTTAAACCAGCAAGAGGCAGCAGCTATTGTAGTGTTTTGTTGAATCGCAACATGTATCATAACGTGTTTAAGATTCAGAAGCATGATTTTTTTTTTTGTAAAAATAATATGTGAAATATTATATACATATTATTTTCATTGTGAGAATACTCACAAAGTTTCTTTTTAGAATCACATATATTTTGCAATGTTTGTTGAAACATCTATAACAACATCAGAAAATCCATAGCAATGGTCCTTTCTAGGAAAACTCATTCAAGAAATACAGCTAAAAACTTACTTACAGCCAGCTTGAATTACCTCTTCACATATGCCTCATCAGGTTCAGGGGCCCTCTAAGAAATAACAAGAGAAAAACTCTGGGCCTCTTCAAAACACTTCAAAACTGACAGCTTTGTTAAACATAAATGACAGGAGAGAGAATGAAGAATAAAAAGAGAGAGAGGACATACTGGAATAATAATTGAGGAGTGATAATAACTGCTCCAAAGCTGTCTTTCTTTTGAGTTATAATGATTTTACAAAGTGGGAAAGGAGCGAAAGAAAAAATTAGTGGAAGAGCAGGAGAAAGATTTTGTGTACAACAAAATTTAGCTCCACATGCACCGAATAAGAATAAAATTATCTAGGCTACAATGCTCTCATCTTATAAACCACATTTAAAAAGAACACAACCACTTAAGTAAGAAAAAATTACAACATATATACTGATCCCAGTGAAAAGAAGCATTGTTTCACCTTTAGCTGAAGTTTAGTTATAGGGCTAGTATGATTGACCTATATTTAATATTATCACAACACATTTATAATACAGCAGTTCTCTGCTTTCACATCAAACAGTACCTAATCCAGACCTAAAATCGACTTTTACTTACTTGGACCATGTTCTCAATGAAATCACTTTTTTTTCCCCACACAGTTGTTAGGGGACTTTGTTTCTTACCACAATGAGGTCATAAAAATTTGTTATTTTTATTATGGAGAAGCTGCACCATTTTCAAAAATAGCCTGTACTATCAGTTTCTCTCTCCATGTGTTACCTCACATTAGATATTTAAATCTTACCTCTGAGCCATTTATAATAAATGAGTAAGGCTAACTTTATGTTAGCGAAGAAGCTGCTGGCTTTATTTAAGATCACTTAATTGGGCAAAGGTGCATTTTCATTTTAATTTCGCACTGCTGCCATTTCAAATTTAAACACTTTAGACTCTGCATTTGTGTGAAAGTTTTATGAGAACAAATGCGGTAACACAAACCAGGGACCATCTGTGTGTTTTCATTTATGCATTTTCTGTATGGAATTTTATCCAGTTACAATCATTAAGAGTCACAAAAAAAGTACCACTGTAATATTATATTGTATGTCCATCATAAATATGAAGCCACAGCAGGTAACCTGTTCGCTTAGCATAAACACTGTGCTGGCCAGGTCTGATCTAGCAGCTCTAAAATAAACAGGTATAAGAAAAGTACTTCCAACAAAACGCAAATACAGGGAAGTATATTTTTATCCAAATTGGTGAAGTACTGTTTAAATATATCACTTAAGCAGTGACCTCAGAAACTGTTAGATAATAAGAAATTGTATTTACCCCAGCATGGCTACGCTGTTCAGTCTTCCCCAAAAGTATCTGAGAAAGTTATTAAATATATGAACGTGAAACTATTGAAAGCCTCCAGTGATCCAGTTCAAAGTTTTTAGGAGCAAAATTTTGTTGCTGAGTAATACTTAGCCGACTGGACAACTTAGTGCAAAGAGAGAGTGACTGAGAGGAAGGCACGGGGTAAGAGAGAGGAATGGTAGTGGAATCAGTTTGATGCCAAGAGCTGTGTGCTGACCCTGATTAAATGGCTCCCCTAACTCAGTGGGACCACCGATAAGACCAATGCACTCTGGGCTGTGTGTGCATGTGACGTGCACATATATTCGAGAACCAGAACAGGAGATAAGGTGTGTCTACACATGTGCATGTCCATGTGCAATTTGTCTGTGTGTGTGTGTCCAAACACCAATTCTCCTGTGTAAACATGCTGACCTGGCACAACACCACTAGACACTTTGAAGTTGGCAATAGTCACTGTAATCTCCCTCCCTCTGTTTCTTTCTCTCTCTCTCTCTCTCTCTCTCTCTCTCTCTCATACACACACACACACACACACACACACACACACACACACACACACACACACACAGAGCCAAAGGCAAGACTTAACACTGGCAACCTTCTGTGGCTTAGCATGTGGCAACTAACAAACAAAAACACAAACACAAACACACACACACACGCACACACTAACATACAAATACTCCTCCAGTGTCATAGACAGTTCCTTCCTGGCTCCCACACAGAGATAAACAATAAAGCTCTCACATACACAAATGCAGAAATGTACTGACTCGCATGACTATTTTTTGTTTTTATTTACAGTATGCCACATATAATGGAAATTTCTCCTGACAGTTGGATGTGACTGGGTGTGTGTGTGTGTTTTGTTAAAACCGTCTACCACTCTAGAGTCTGGACTCCAAATACAGTTCACTTTAGGTCAACAAGTCCACTTAAAGGCAAACTGATGTAGTGGGCTCTCATACTCAAGGCTGTATCATGACATCAACAAGTGATACTTCACTGTGAAAACAGAAATCTAATTTGTATATCATATTTGTGACATCGTGTGAGATTTGTGTTCTGCCCATTCTACGCAACAGAACAGTGAAAATAGCTTGCAGATGATACGAGAAGACGCCAAGATTGTCTTGTGCTTCAACTACAAACCTCATCGTTTCATAAAGTTCCTCTAAAAGTTGCATCTTCTGTAGATTATCCAAAGACCACATCAATTTGCTGTGCTGCTTTGAAAAGAGATGCTGAATCAATACTTTAAAGTGTCTATTCACATTTTTAAGTAAAAATAGTTAACATGAGAATGTGAAAGAGGTTTCTGGAAGTGATGAACTGCAGCTGCCCTCGGCTTTACAGAGCTTTACTCTCACAGTGATGTTTCGGGCCACAGCTGAGAGCTGCTTTTAGAAAAACTCTAAATATCCACTCAGCAACAAACAGCGGAGAGACAGCTATTGTCGGAATGGTGAACTTCGTAGTGCGTGTAACGGCTGAAGAGTCATATCTCTCTCAGAAGTCTGAAGGAGGTAAATAATGGTCTTGCATTCATTGATAATGTTCCTTAATGTTTGTTGTATGTGTGTAAATAAAGATAATCATCTTCAATCATTTCTTTTTCTGTTTGTGGACTGGATGTGTGTGTAACCTTTGTTTTGTGTGAGTGACTGAAACAAATCAATAAATGTATTATTTTCTTTCTCTTATCCCACAGTGCTGTTTATGTGTGCTGGTGTACATTACTATAATAGTTCCTTTTGTCCTTGCCATGGATGCAGTCCATTTAGAGATAAAAATGCTTTTATTTATGCACACTGTCTATCGTAACAGCACTCTTCTGACCACAAATAACCTTTGCAGTTGTGTTAAATGTTATTTAAAAAAAATAAATAAATAAAAAGGGCACAGCATGGGTGAAAGCTGGTTACTTTATTACCAATGAGTCATATCCCTTTTAAGAGATCACACCAACTGTTGCTGGCCATATATCATTATCTCAATATGTCAAAGCATCTACAGGGCAAACATTGCTCTGTGTTATAATAAGCTTTATTGACTAATTATTTCTTTCCCAGGTCCAGGACAGGAGATGATCAAGACGCCTCTGATCAGATAGAAAGCTACTTAGGGTATTAAAATGAGGATTTCCATATTTTTTTTACCACACAGGATTAAAAGTGAGTACATTTAATCTCACCCTGGGAGTTAGGCACACTGCTAAACTTCTCCTACAGGGACCGACAACAAACAACCACAAACTAATTTTTCGACCCAGAAAAAGTGTAGAAACTGTAGGAGAGGAAAAGGAAAATCTATGATGGGGTGATATAAAGTGGAAAGTTATCATGTTGTTGATTGCTGACTGCAGTCTGCGAGCACAACAACAAGAGAAGTTAGATTGCCTTGTTTACATTTTTTTTTACACTAGTTCACTTTTTTCATTATTTCTTCTAACTCTGCCTGTTATATAAAGCAGTTTGTCACTCTGCACAATAACAATTGTACTGCACTCCATAAGTAATAATGGGAATAGAAAATTTGGTCACAAAGGAAATAAGTTCGGCAGCTCTTCTTGATTTGCCGCTTTGTTTCCCTGCCTGGGATGCCAGATATGCTGATTCCAGTCAGTGTTGTTGGCCAGCAGGCAGATAATCTTGTTAAAGACAATTAACACGGTTGTATATTTGAATGTAAACCCAATCCCCCATAAAGGACTATTCAAAACATCACCTGGCACCACAACCAAAAAATTTGAATAAAATGTCAGTTTCTATTCAAACTCCTGCACTGATGTTGGAGCCTTACTGTCTAATTCATTCAAAACTTCATTGCAGTGCAAAGTAGAACAAAGCTAGTGAAGCCAATCCTTCCTCTTCGGCCACACAGACAAGTGCAAGTTATTTATGCTGTATCATTTTTGCGATGATGAAATTAAACAATCAAAGATAAGTGTGGCTTCCAATATACTTTTCATTTTGTAATGTCATTTTGTTATGCTATGTTGGCCAGCAGGTTGGATTTCTTTCCTATACAAAAGGCTGTAGCTATGATTGATACAAGCAACTCGTGCTTTCAGCTTTCATTGTATGTTTTTTTATTGTTACTATTATTATTATTTATTTCCCCAGAGAATTTGTATTTTTGTTAATTCTGCTCAATATATTAAGGGTAAGGCAAAAAAAAAAAGGCATGAAAATGAGTCTTGTTACATCATTATTTTATAATTTGAAACAGTATCCTTGTAGTAATGTTGGAAACTAACATCGGCTATTTTTCACCAAACACAAAGTACAGCTGAGGCTAATGGGGACGCCAAATCCTTCAAAGATATGGATACAGTCGCAGTGTTGTTTTTTTTTTTTACATGTTTGCCATACTACATGCCATGAAGCGGTGAGTATGTAATAGCTATGTTTGCATCCTGTTTTTGACACAGTGCTTCATACAAAAGTAACACCCGGGCTGACGTGGCTGACAGCCACTGCAGTCCTGTATCTATGCTGGAATCAAGCCCCTATCCACAAGCAGAGCCGAGTAAGAAACAAGTCTGCGCCTCCATTTCTGCAGGCATTTTAACAAGTGCAGCTGGCTCTTGTCTTGTTACTCACATAGCTTCAGAGGATATTTGCATAAAGTTAATAAATTCTCTAATAAACAGCCACCCAGCGCCGTACCAGCTTTTCGGTCCAAGACTACAAACGTCTTGTAAGAGATAACCAACACACTCAACAGAAATACAAATAATTTGATCTGATGTTGGCAATAGCCAGCAAGTTATACTTTTACAAACCATCCAGAGGGGAACAGGAACATCTGAACTATGCTGACACTTCGCCGTCCACGCAATAGTTGAGACATTTCACTGATAACCACAAATCCTAGGAGAGAAAGGTAGGAGGAAATTTCAATGTATCGCCAAGATCAGAGGAAGTCATCCTCTGGTAACCATAAACGTCTGTCTAAATGGAGAGCGGAACATGAGGAATTGTGTCAAGACTATTCATCTTGACTCACTTTCATTTTCTACACAGGTCTCCCAATGCTATAACAACACGTAGCTATTGATGCTTGTAGCTTTCTAAGAACAGCTGAAACAATAAACAGCTATATATGATTGCCCAACTATATAATTTCCCCATTGTGGGGAAAAATATGTTGACAATTTACACCAGATCCCGATTTTCCTCTTATTTTTCGGGTCAATTGTTAAGTCACTTTTAAAATTAGCCATACCTCTGAGGCATGTGTTTTATTCTCCCTTTTTTTTTTTCCTAAATGACAAGAAACAGTAAACTTATAGGTTATAAACCCGCTGAATAACACTTCCAGTTAAGTTCAAAAGGAGCTGCTGTTGTTCAAAGAGGCGTGACTAATTCGACAAGACAGATCTATGACAGCTTGTTGTGAGCGTTTAGCCAAATATATACCTCTATAGCACAGGTTCAAC
This sequence comes from Remorina albescens, assembly GCA_034769265.1. Lineage (NCBI taxonomy): Eukaryota > Metazoa > Chordata > Actinopteri > Carangiformes > Echeneidae > Remorina > Remorina albescens. The sequence continues at coordinate 8,595,510 of CM068480.1, forward strand.
AACGCTGTCTGGAAAAGTGTGAAAGCACTATTCAAAATTTGCAAGCCTTTGTAATTCAGGTGGGTGGAGGTGTACTGAGAAATGTACACAGCAGTACATACACAATAAAAAAAAAATCATTCCACCTTATTGCGAGTTGGGCAGTATTTGAAACAAACAAACAAAAAAACAAAAACCCAAAACAACCAAAGCCTAAAAATAAGACCTGATGGAGAACATGTGCTTTTGATTTACACAGAGAACTCAGCAATACCTGTGAGGATCACACTGTCCACTGCTAGCCTTAGATAGAGATGGAAGAACTGAGCCAGAGGCTGCTTTCTGTCAGGAATAAGAATAGTTAGCCTTGCTCACATGAGCGTGGCTAATTCAAAATGACATCGTACTAATAGATACTCCAGCTACTAGGACCAAATTCAGAGATACAGAAATCCCAGGTGGGGAGCAAGTAAGTGCAAATAAAGCTAAAAAGAGGGCTTTACATTTTGTTGCAAATTTAAGGGGAACTGTAGGTAAAATTAAAAGAGGCAGTAAAACAAATCCCCTCTGGACTTGACCTACACTTAAATTGCTAATTACGTTAAAACAACAACACCTTGAAACAGCCTGTTTGGAAATCAGCAGCTGATTGATGCAATGATGCAGTGACAGCGATTATCTTACACAACCGTTCTATTGATTGATTTTTAGAGGGAGGAGAAAATGCATTCATGTATTAATTACCATGTAGGTCGAGGGAAGCTGTGAATTAGGAAGGAAAATTTAATCAATGCCATCACATTGTGCTATTTTGTTTGTCATTAAATCAGGACAGTGAAGCTTGAAATGCTGGCATACACAAAATTTTCTGTTTTCTGATAATGGGAAAAATTCTAAGTAAAAAAATCTTGAGGTAATGCGATCAAACCTTTCGAAAATGATTGTCACATCTAACACAGCCAAAAATCTGGCAAAGAAAAAAATGCCTTGGACTCACAGAAATGTTTCCTCCCAGTAGTGGCCAGTTGAATTTGACAATTCAAATAGTTAACCTCCAGGCCAGGGACATGTACTTCCATCACGCCCCGGTCCAAGAGTTAATTTGTGAATTTCAAACAGGGGAAAAAATATTTTGTGTATGTGGTCATTACTGATATTCAAGGACTGTCATTGGGGCAGCTCCAGGTGATTGTAATGAAATCTGAGTACAGCTCCACCAGCCATGCAAAGCTCTGAGGAAACCAGGCTAATCAGTAAACCCTGCCTATGGCTGTGTTTGGTCCCAATGAAAAAACAACATTCCAGTCTCAAAAACATTAAACTGAAGAATTTTAGGATCACATTTGAAAACTAATGCAAGTTTTCATTTTTTAGCCGTTGTTAGGGCTATTTCATTCTGTGGCATATTCGTGATATCGTATCGTATTACAACAATTAAAGCAGGGAATTGTAATTGTGACCTTGGGACCTGGATTAGCAGAGTTTATCCTGCTAGGTAGTTAAATTAGCATCTCTTGTGCATCTCAACCAAAGAGCTGTAGACTAAAATGTGGACCAGCAGGATTCCAAGTTTCAGGTACTCAAACTGAGAGCCACTAAAATGAAAACAGAAAGTATCAAATAATTCCTGAAAAAGTGAAGATGACGATGCCAAGATGCTGTTGTATTTTGTTTCGCCCTGGACGTTCTCAGTTGTTAAGTTGTTCAGTGCATTTGACAATTTGCGCATAAATAACAAAATAATTTGGACTCCAGATAACTTCATACTGTAACTGCAGATTTTCCCCGGAGGTTTTACAGGTGAGATGTTTGTACAAAGGTAGATTTGGAATGAACCATGTGCTGTTAGATTATGATCTTTATCAAAAAATATCATTTTTTTTGGTTGGAAATTGAGGTTGTTGAATAAACAGGCATGAAAATAACTGAATGAGTGCTAAACTTTCTAAGGAAGTCTAATGAATATTTCCTCACTATGCACTAATATCTAAAAAATTTTCCAGACAGCAAAATGAATAGACACCACCACCACCACCACCACCACAACAATGTGAGTTCACAAACAGTCTCCCATTCAAAAGGTACAGACATGGAAGCAGTTATTTTAATAGAAGTTCTGCTGCCTCTGTCATCAAGCGTGACTGAAAGGATTTGACATGGTGACGGGTGGATAGGTCCCAGGTTCACAAAACACATTCTGTCCGGCTGACCCCACTCCGCCTACCTGCACACATACCAACACAAATATACACACACAGAGGCATGCATGTAGGCCATGTACGCACACCAGCCCAAACACAATCCCACTCGCCCACACACAGGTAGAAAGCAATGGCACATAACCCATCAGGCACTTGGACACACACATTCAACACAGTTTACCTCATCATAACGCACAGACACAGCAGCATTACACACATGTGTTCGTCATTATAGGTCATTTAGCTCTAAATAGGTTTACCTGTGTCTACAAGCCACTTTCACACATGACTGAGCCAAGCTTGGCGTTATATAAGACTTCATATGTTGACACCAAGAGAGTGTTGGAGCTTATAGTAAAGGTAGGTTATTGTAAAACCACCAGAAAAGAAAAAGGCTACACCAACTTTAAATCACCCCCAACTCCCGTCACCTTTGACTTTCTCCCCTCACTATCTGCTCTGCATTGAGGACGCAACAGCTTGCAGTACTTTAAGGTAATCGGATGACTCTCTCTCGCTGCCTTTATAATCCCAGACTCGCAGGCTGCTTGTGAGGTAGCCTGCTTTTGATGGGACCACTGCATGTCTGTGAGACAGACTGTACACTACAGCTGTCTACTTGTTGAAAATAAACTATGCTCACAGTTCTCTCAGAGGTGAGAGGTCATCCATGGTAGGCAAGTGTGGTGGTAAATTCTTACATTTCCTTCAGGATTAATAAACTATCTATCTATCAATCTAAATGATTTATGTGACAGATATATACTGTAACGGCTTTTTGTCCCATTATAGTAAGACCTCCAGCTATGCAACTTAACCACCTCAAAATCCCATAAAAAATCCACTGTAGGGGATGCACTGTAGTCAAGCCTGGCTTACGTTAAAAGGAGGGAAGTTCATGTTTAATCGACCTGTGCCTTTATGACACATCACGTCAGCGATGACCGATATCTGGAGAGACAGTGAAATAAATGAAAGGTCTGTCTTACATGCATGTCTGCTGAGTTGTTGCGTTATTAATTCATTTCGACGCCAACTCAACCTCCCCAGTCCGTTTCAGCACCACGGACAGCGAATCCTCCCATTTCTGCCCAAATACACAGAGAAAATAAAAAAAGCTCCAACTGTTCAAACTCACTGTGCTTCATACTAGAATACAGGAGAGTTTTTCAAGGCATGTGTCCCCAGCTACAGTCTATCATCCCTCCGTCTCATTCCCCCACGAAGCAGCGTTTCTTTTTCCACACAAACAGCAAACTGCTTAATTTCTTCGAAAAAGCAGACAGGCCACAGGAATGCGAAGTGTGAAGCATAACATAAATAGATGCAAAAAACAAAAAATAAAAAACTAAACAGGGTTGCCTTCGGTTAGCAAACTCACAACCGAGTAACAGGCACTCTACAGGTCAGAATATAGAGGTTTCACTATGAGGAACAAGCTGAAAAGGGAGGTAGTGGAGGACTTACCGCGTTATCCTCGTTGAGTCCATATGTTTAACATAAAAATCGACTTTTCCACACACTGTTGCCGTCCCTGGGCCACTGGAAGACACAGCCCGAGGAGAAAATCCAGGAAATAAAATCCACAAAACTCATCCAACACGCCTGGAGAGAGACCAACCCTAGTTTATTTTGCTCTCTTTTTTTTTTTTTTTTTGAAGTACCGGGTAGGAGGGGGAAAACGGGAGGGGGAGGGGTGGGGGGTCCGCTTTCCGCGCCTTCAATACTATATATACATTAAAAAATGGCAGTTTATCTTCAAGTCACAAAAAGATATGAGCGAATTGTGGCCTTGGTTCAGTGAAAAAGCTCATCTGGTCTTCTTTCAGTTCAAGTCTCCGGTGTGGGACTTAAGTGCGAGCAGGCGGAGGGGAGAGACAGTCACAGTCTATCTGCTCCTGTCTTTGCTTTCTCAACCAGTGAGAGAGGAAGGGGAGGGAGGGGGAGGAGAGAGAGAGAGAGAGGAAGAGAGAGCCAGGGACTGGAGCACAGGGACACGCATAGAGAGAGAGAGAGAGAGAGAGAGAGAGAGAGAGACGATGCGGAGACAGAAAGGGAGGTTTTGTCTTAAGGTAGCCGAGCGTTTACCGCAGGAGCGGCAGCGGCAGCGGCAGAGGCGGCAGCAGAGGCAGTGATCAGTGCACCGCCGTAATCTAATTACATCCACGGCCAAAGACTCACGGATTACCGGCTGGCTGCTCTGACCCCTTCTGTGCGCCCCATGGCGGAGAGAGAAGCACAGGAGCACTGTTTTTATTCCAACTCCTCAGTATCCACTCATTCCGGTGCTGGTGGGGAGGAAAAAAAAGAAAAAAGAAACAAAACAGCTGACTAAAGTTAGAACCATCAATGATATTTTCACTCTGGAATGCACAATAAAGACCTGATCATCATACAGTATTTTTTCATTTACATTGCTGTGAGAGGTGGTGAAGCTCACACTAGGGGTCATTTTGTGGAAAAAAAATAAAAAAGATTTATACACAATGCAATTAACACAAGTGTTACATGTTTTTCTAGAGCTGTAAAACCGCTCCTTCCATTGAGGGATTAAATATAGTCACTGGAAGCTACCTGGTAGCCTGGTAGCTACATTTCACTTAGCATATTGTTCCTCAAGACCAGAAATCTGTTGGTTTCTTAATCTTTCTGACTTTACATTGCCTCACTATCAAATGGGTATCTTAATAGGAACGCATTAATACAGTAAATTAATAATAGCACTGTCCAAACCTCACAAGAATAAGTAAACAAACCAACAGTATTCAAGGCTCACAACAAGAAAGAAGAAAGAAAAATGGACCAGACTCAGTCACTAGCTCCCTAAACTTAACAACAACCTTGCGACCTGCCTTACGTGCCCTAAAGATAACTATATCTAACTAGCCCAGTGAGCAGTGATAACTAACATGTCTTTGGGGTCATCAGGTGGGAACCTCCTTGGGTGGAAACCACCCTTTGCTTAGAAAATTTACTTGAGCACAAATGTAATATCAGCCGGCCTAAATGGAGATCAATAATCACATTACACAAGATGAACATGTGTTTCTGATGTGCGATGTGTAATGCATATTAATCCCAGCATTAACAAGCAATGTAACTGTTGTGGAGAAAAAAATACATCATCTCCCCCTGAAATGTAGTGAAGGAGATGTATACAGTGGCAGAGAAGGAAAGGAATTGGTTTGTAGTCATCAAACTTGGAGTCTTCAACCCCACCAACACCCACAAACTGATGCTGACTCAATGACATCACTAAAGTAAGTTCACCAAAAGGCCATGCATACCTTTTTTCCCCACATTTCCAGGTCTCACCAAGACTTGAAAAATAGACTTTGATGTGTGAAATCTGTGGAGCTACCCTTCAAGTACAGCACTCAAATTATCATACGTCCCTTTCACCACTATTCATGATATGTAACATACTGTCATTCATGGTTTAAACCCCCAGTTCGGAAAATCAGCATGATTCTGTTCGCTGAAAAAGAGTCCATAGGCAAAGCAAGGACCCTCTTGCTGAGAAGAGACAGCATGAGTGCACTACACACCGCCCACATCTAAACTTTTTGATGAATCATTGTGGATTAAAGTCTCTCACCACTTTCTGAATTGTGGATCATACATAATATATATTGTTCCTACAAATAATACGAAGGTTGTAATCATTCTCTTCTCACAGGGATACAGAAGATGTGCTGGCTATGGAAGCGTCACAGCCAGCGGGTTTTAAAATAATTACTTTGAATATGTTGGACTAAGGAGGAAAACCTTACTCGAGCAAAGACTAAAAAATCCTGATTAAACATCTTCCGTGTGGGTTAATGAATCTCTGTGGAAAATGTTATAATCATTCTCTGAGAAAAACCACTGTAAAGATGGTTAAAACTACAGTCTGCTGATCTGTTCAATATTTACTTAGAGAAGAGATTATTTTTCAGGCAGTTGCAAAGCGTTGTTTATTTTGTGAGCTCTTGTACTTCTAGACTACATACTGGCACCTAAAGGGGCCACTCTGAGGGAAGAGGATCTATAATTGAGTAATCCTTCACCCAATTTGCTTTGAGTTGAGTCATCCAGCTTTATTTTAGCATCTACTTGGCTGTGTTGGTAATACAGTCAAAAAAGTCAAAGTATTTAAAAAGCAGTAGCTTTCTGAGTAATTCAATTAACGACAAAACTGACAGGAATGAGACACTGTTCCTGACAAATATGGTTCTCCAAGTGCTAAAGTTACTCTAGCAAAAAGGAATTCAAATCAATTAAAACTGATTAATCCTGTAAACAAACAGCTTTGATGCAACCCCCCTCAGACCTTAATTCCGAATTCACTCAACAATCTGGGCAAGCAGACTAAGTTTTATGTTGTCCCTCCTGCCAGTTATAAAAGTTACATCTTATCATGGCACAAAATGTAAATAACAGCTCCCTGAGAAGTCATCAACCGGTTTAGCACCAATTAGTTTTTTGTGAGATGAGGTTACATTTCTTGAATCCCTGGAATTAAATTTAAATTGGTGCCGAGTGGCGCTTTATAGGTGTTCCAACCATGCTCTGCTTAAAAGACAGATCTGCTTCCATTCCTCATGTTTAACTAAAGCGTTTTACCTGTAAAATGGCAAAAATGTACTCGTTATTACAATGAGAAATTCCTGCCATTAACACATTAAGAATGACGCATAGCCCCAAAGTGCTTTGCAGCAGAAATTGAGCTGAGCAACAGTAGCCATAATGATGCAGCTCGCCACAATTGTTCTCCCTCAGGGCTTTAGCATTTGCTAATAAAATGTAATGGAAGAGTAGTAGCTGTGAGATAGCCATCTGCTCTATGGTGTTACGCTGTATGCGGCAATTGCTTACGTTATTTTTTTAATGTGATGACAGAGTTTGGGAATAATAGAGGAGGGCAGAGAGGGAGACCAGCTCCTGGGCTGTGTCTTAACTGTCTGCCCATCTGATCTGTGGGATTACAGGACACTGTCACTTTATCTGGAGTCACTCTGTCTGATGCAAAATCCAACAATAACTAACAGCGACAACAGGGGTTTTGAATAAAATGCCCCAGTTAAGTAGAAACTAATATGAGCATGCCTAACAGATACAGAGTTAGACTACTTTGAAATCTGATTACATAATCAAATGGATTGATATTACTTGGAGTAAAATGGGGTTTACAGGCAGAGGGCCAGGCCAATAATAGCCCCTAGACCACTGTGATCTTACCTGTGTGTCCATCTGCTCTGCTTTGCTCTGTGGGATTACACCAAATCCTATTGAGCTCAGGGAATGGCAGCCAAGATCAGCAGGCCTGAACTAATCATGACAAACCACCAGCACAAGAGAGTTTTGTCTTTCAAGCAAAGCCCCAAGATGGATAAAAAGGAATTATCATTCATACAAATTTCTACGCATTCTATTCTGGAAATTAAACAAAAAAAATAGATTGTGCAGCGTGACACACAAAACCCAAGAGTCTGCAGTTAAAGATACCATAACTCAGTGAATATGGCTGATTTTATACCATTGATCCATAAAAGTGAAACTTTCTTAGCACTTGCTTTACTCCACAAAGACGAGACACTGCAGTACAGGACTCTGTTACACTAGCAGGTACTGTAGCAAGTTTTCATGCTTCAATTTATATAAAAGGTGTTTTAATCCAGACCTATATTTTACTCTGGGCTTTCAGGTCTTTATTTGACTTATTTATATTTTTTTTCTATAAACCAAAGTGACATGATGGGAACTTCATCTGTGACTCTGCATTCTAATGCATTAAAACCAGTGCAAGCCAGCGTTTACGGAAAATTGTGAGCGCTGAATGGTTTTATAGTCTGAGGTAAGTCAGTTTCAACATTTCAACATTTCTGCCACCATAATAGACAGGATTTAAAGCTACACTGCATGCATTTTCTCACTCCCAAGCAACGCTGTCCTCATTTTGCAACAATCGTGCATCACTTACTGAAGGAGACACAGCGCAAACTGTAACTGGCAGTCTAAAGCTTTTCCACTGATCGGCGATTGATGTTGCTGTAATGTGTGAAGAAATATCGTAATGTGCCAACAAAGGCAGTGACAGTGAAGACTGAAATTACATTATAGATTTTGATGTGAACAATGCCTGAAAATACGCTGTTGACTGCATACATTACTTTGTTTATAATAAAACTCCACACGGCACCTTAAAGTTTTCTTATAAGCAAAACACTTAAAAGGACTTTTTACCATTTTTAAACTTGGCTCATATTCCCATAATCGTGCCCAGTCTGACTAAGATTCAGGAAAATCGTTATGCCAAGATAATGTATATCTGGGGAAGCAGCAAAATACCCACAAAGTTGTCAACTTTAACTTCAACTTTACATAAATCATTTCAAATGCTGGCTGGTTGCCCTGTAAGTAGACCGCTTGGTAGCCTACTATGGAAACCTGGATAATCCAGGTTAATCATTTCTGGGGTTTTTTTTTACTTTTGGTTGAACTGAATGTTTGATTTCTGTAACAGTTGTTTCACACTTCTCTGAGGCTGTTTGATCATGAGTCATAGTTAGAAACAAATAAGGCCTAAGGTGTAGAATCAGATGGCAAAATCTCTTTGTATTTGTGTGTATTAATATGTTTTGGCCTTTTGCCTTTATAATCTTTTGGGGCCTGTGACATGAAACTTGGCTCAGTAACTGGAAATGATGTGAAACCAGCCAAAAGGTCATGCTTTAATTAAGCCACAGAAAAGTGCCTTTGTAAATTATTACATTTCTAGTCATAATTTATAGTTCATGTGAAAAAGATGAAACACTACTTGTCAAAAGAAGATACTCTACAGTTTAAACACATTTAATTACTGATGATTAACTATGACCATAGATAATGAGGACTTAACCTCTAACATCAGTCCTATTAGTACAGCACCCTAGTACAGTCTTGGAATCTTGGTTTATTCCGCTTAAAAGGAGGTGAACCTCCATTAGTACTTCATCTTCCCAAAGAAAGACACCTTCCCTTCATCCCTGTATCAGCTGATACCAGTTTACTAACACTGTATTACAAGCCCAGGATCACAATTATCAGGTGGACGCAGACGTCGAAGCTCAGATGAGATAATTACACAGACAGTGAAAGTAGTGCAAAACAGCTGATTTGGAAAAACAACAGCACATGTAGCACAAGAGGACATACTATTTGAAGAAAACTTTAATTTGTATGAATATTTTTCTTAATCTCATTCTGTTGGAATGAACCTTGAAATAAAATAGATAAAATAAAAACATATGACAATGAATTGACTGTCTTGATCTGAAAATGGATCAGAACTGATTACTGAAAACTAAATACTCTGAGAGAGGCATGATGGCATCTCCATGTATTGATTAGTCCTCTGTTCTTGCTTTGACCATGATCAACAAAATCTCCCTCACACTGAGGAACCATGAATTTAACAAGCAACTGATTTTATTTTTAACTTAAGATTGTGTTGGCCATAAACAATAATTTAAGTAATCGTCAATATTAAGATATTAACGTCATAATCATAATAAGCACGCAATGTACATGCATTTACTTTTGTGGTAGATTAGATGGTATTGGCAACATAGACATTATTGAAATTAGATTTTTTTTTTCTGCATGTCTTGCCATAAAGATTTAAATCTGTGACTGATCCTTTACTTCTTTTGACAGAATGAAACTAACGAAACCAGTAATTTGGCTCAGCTCTGTCTGAAACCCAGTGGTTGCTGCTGACGGCTTTAATTTTAGGTGATGGAGCCATTTCCCTCTGTTCAGTGCAAAAAGGTTAGAGCCTGTAAATTATCACGTGGGGCTGCTTTCCTTTCAAAGTTTCTACTGTAATTAGAAAACAAAAGCCTCCAAAGAAGTCTTTTATGAAAGCACACACAAACTTTTTGTCAGTGACTGAATGTCAGCCCTTTCTCCACTTAAAAAAGCTGTAAGAACTACTGATAGTAATGAAATCTACCACGGCTTCTATAATTTATATCCTGTTCGATAACAGAAGCAGCGGAGGACGCAGTTATTCAACAAAGTCAAACAACACAAATGTTGAACGTGAGAGGAGCAGACATTAAGACAGTTACAAAGACAGAAAGCGAGACATAAACAGAGAAAGGCCAACCACAAAAATGGGAAAAAGGAAAGGAGAACATGAAAAAGAAGGCTGTATTTACTCTGCCTGCCATTGTTAAATCCATCTAGAGCTGGAGCCCTTCCTAGTTCATTTGGTAGAGCAGATGTTAATAGCTTAACAGGGCTAGGGAGTAAGTGTTTAATTAGGTCTGGGGAAAATGATTTATTCAACACATCTGGGCCCATTAAATAACACTTTGTGGACGCCGTCCTTTATAACACTCAGGCTGCATTCTCTCCTTTACCTGCAAACATGCAGCAACTGTCTGCTGTAGCTTGATCTTTAGGAGCAGAATCCAGAGCAGAATAAACACCGCTTGCATCCTGGAGTGATGTCATATATCTCAAACGGAGCAGAAAACAACTGCACCTAATGTGAGGAGAGCAGCAGCGGGGTATGTGTCAGTGATGATCAAGAAGAGCAGTAGAACACTTTTAGAGTGGAGGATTACTGGGATTTGTGCATGTAGCCTATTTGCTCAGACCACATCAGAGCCCCGTAGAGCAAGGTGGCCTTCTGTGGGTGGCAGCTTTGACTTTGTTATTTCTCCTCCCATGGGAGTACCAACATATTTTCTCTAACAATATGAGTGTATCTGTGGTGAGTGACCACAGTGAATGAGCACTGAGCTACCACCATAATGCAGGAGTGTGAATTCAATTTCATTGCTGAAGATTAGATCTACTTCACACCAATAGTCCTCTGAATGTGAACTGCATCATGTGACACTGACTAACCTGTTGACTCAGGTGTCTTTGTACAATTTTATGACACTTGCCAGCCAATAGGATAATGAGTATTTTTCCTCGCAGTGTTATAATAAATAAAGTTCTCCCTGTGGTGCTCCTAGATTTAGTAAAAACCGTGTTCCTCAGTTAATGCAGTGCACACAGTCATCCGAACACCTTCAGTCTGTCTTGGTGCGTTCAGTTGGCCAGTTATAAATAATTTTCACAGTTACAATTTAAAGTCATTATTTCAATATTCAATTTAATTTTTAAAGGGATGATTAATCATGCACAACATCTCAACTTGACTGCTCACAGTGAAATAAAAGCACGTTATCCACCTATGGCTGCATCTTTGTGGTGCACTATATTTTGTACCTGCCACTTTGCACCTTCACGATACCAATTTCAGTTTTTTGGAACTAATCTTGAAAAGGCCTTTTTCCTCATGCATGACTTGGAATAGCTGTTTATTAGAAGTTATGGGCAAGGAATGTGATGAATAACAATAATGAATTGATGTCCATCACATTTGGTATGAATGACAGTGAAATTTATAAATAGAAGATCCATTATACGATTGGATAATCTGTGTATTTACTAAGAAGTGATATAGTCATACAAATCAAGAACAAAATCTACAAAGTATCCATGACAATATCCCAGTGAATAATTATTCTGCTGCGCTGTTTTCCTATCATTGGATTAAAATGTTTTAAAAGGATGAAATGGAATGTGTATCTGTGGAGTTGTAAGCAGGTTGCACATGGCAGTAAGCAGCTACTGAACCCCCGTTAAAGTAATGAGAAAAAAGATTTCACTATGCACTCAAACTGAAAATTATGTATATGGTGTGAAATATAAACCCATCACACACACATATATATATATATATATATATATATAATTTAGGCTTTCAAAAGCAGAATACAGCTGTATATGTCTATATATGAAGTTCTCATTGTTAAATTACAGTCACTGCAGCCCAAAGTGCAGTCAAAAGCTATAAAGTGCATGTACATGTAACTATTTCGTCATCTGCCATACACTCAAAGTGGACCATCTTGCTGAAAGCTGCTGTCAACCTCACTAAAAGATACTCATTGATATTGGCTTCCCTGCACAGTTTGAAACACACTCTCTAAATGCTGTTTCAAAGTAACCATGTTAGAACAAATTTCAAAGGAAACAGAAATCTAAACGCTGTCATACTGAAGTAACTTAAACAAGTATCAATTTCAGCGTTTAGTCCTACAGGGCCTACTCTCAGTTTCAAACAATTTCATTAGTACTGGGTTTAGTGTACAGCTTTCCTGTCACGTGGCCTAAACGCTGATTCAGGAGGATTTCCATCCTGCCAATTAAAGATCTTGCTGAGGAAAAAAAACACTGATACACGATTGTGCTCCAAATAGAGGCTGGAGGACAGCCAGTTAAATCAGCCTCAGGGCTGATTTATGGTCCACATTTCTCCACTAACAAGTCCAAACAGCAACAGCAGAAACCCAAAGAGCTTTACAAAACAAACTGAGTGTATTACATTCATATTGCTTATATGCATGTGTGTGCACACCCCAGAACGCATGTCTATGACTGAAAATTGGGCACTGATTGCCTTACACTGACGCTGAATCTAATGTGGAATACATCCTTACATCCATCCATCCATTGTATTTACAGAAGGCATCAATCACCCATTGACTCTATTTATAAATTATATATATATATCGACTGCAATAGGCTGCATAACTGAAAAGTGAGCTGAACTAAAATTACACTGAATTCAAGCAAAAGAGCACGACAATTGTTTTTACAGAAACCACACAATCTACGACCCTGTTGTCATCTGCTGCTGTAGTTGACCTTGAGTCGAGTTAAACAGGCCGATATTCTCATATTTTGCAATCAGCTGGACAAAATAGTCTCCGCGGTCAAATGTTACTGATTTAGTGTCATAGTTGTTTTATCATTATACGATTCAGTCAATAGCCTGTGTAATTTATTTACACCAACTTCAAAAGAAAGAGCCAGGAAGCCAAAGGCGAGAGTAGATTAGCAGCTGGCACTTGATAGAGCATCTGGACTCCAAGAACATCACAACGGATCTCCTTTTGGTGAGCATTAGCAGCATCATTAGTGCCAGTAATATATTTAAGAGAAAAGGAAGAATTAAATGACACCGTGGCTTTTTGATTATTTTGATGAGTGATTCTGTTGTAATAGTCACTGTCAAATCTCCTTGGCGTGTTTGTGTTGGTTCTTGGCGTGAAACCACACATCCGCCATCACACGCTCATCACGTGTCACAGCACTGAAGTCCAGCATCTTCAACTGAGGCAAAGTAGAAACTACATATCTCCTAAAGGAAGAAACAGAAATGAGCACCTACTTTAAATTAGCTTTAAATTGAGGAATTCCATGGACATTTTGAGCACATCCACATGATGAATCCACATTTAATTTTGAATAAAGAAGATTAATTCTATGCAAAGCAGACCTTCCCTGTACTTTGACTTAACTGATGGTATGAAATGAGATAGGAATTAAATTAAAAAGCTGAATGCAAGAGAAATCAAATGAACGCAATGAACGGTGACTTTCTTTCTCTAATTGTGTTGGAGATGAGAAATGCATGCATGTGTACTACGAGTACTGATCTTCATTTAAACATCTATTGAAATGTTATCCTATGACTGACTGGTGAACTGTCCAGGGTGCAGCCCGCCTTCGCCCAAAGTGAGATGGGATTGGCTCCAGCACCCCCCGCAAAACAGATAAGTGATAGAGGATAGATGAATGAATGAATGAATGAATGAAATGTCAATTTACTTACTTTCACAAACTTCAGATATCCACACAAGGTAAGTGCAGACTTCTAACTTCTAACCTTCAACTATCTTCAGGAACAATACTGCAGCATGAAACTCCATCTTTATGTACAGAGCTTGTCTTCTGAATTGTAGTGCTCAGTCACAATTAGCTGACGTTATTAACCAAAAAAAGCAATGGCCACAGCTCACGACCAAAGATCACGACACCTCAGTAATTAGGCCCTTTGTCAAGAAGGTGTGCGTGAATAAGTTGCTTAAATCACCTGTAGCCTTTTTTGTTTTCAATGTCATTTCCATGGAGCGTGATGGTGCGTAGATGCCCCAGCTCTCTCAGACTGTCTACATCCGTCATCCTCTCGATGGCGTTGCCGTGCAAATACAGCACACGCAGCTCAGACAGCTCGCTCAAAAACTGGAACACAAACACGCGCTATCAACCAACATGTGAATGATATCAGCAGGTGTGAATTGACTCCCAGAGATTGTCCTCAAGAAAATCATGCCTCGAAGCAACAAAACTTAAAGACAATGACAAACAACTATGGACTTGTTTTGCTAGAATAGCTTTGGAGTATTGTATAGTGATAGGTGGAACAACAAAACCCCTCAAGCAAAGATGAAATTGAAAAGAATCATGTATGAAGACCAGTATAACATCAAAACTGATATCATCCAGGTCCCTGAGGATCAAATCAAATTTGTCTTCCACTATAAAAATCTCTCTAATGAAGGCTGTGCTGAATTATTGCTAATTCTTAAATATGGACATTTTATTGGACTTTAATTCATGAAACATTCATATTTCTCACAAGCACTGCTTTCCAGCTTCTTGGGCTTTGGATTAAAAAAAAACAAAACAAACAAAAACAAATAGAACTGTATGAAATGGGGAGGATTAGTATTTGTGTCACCAAAAACAGAAAGACACAAAAAAAACAAAACTGAGGAAGCTAACATGTAACTAGAAATACACTGTGAAAGAAGAAATCTCACCGGATCTATGTTTTTGAGCTGGTTGAAGGAAACATCCAGCCACATGAGCTTCAATGGTTGGACCAGGAAGTGGCTGAGGATGTCCTGGAGGCCGATAAGGTTTTTGAGGTTGTTGTTATTAAGAATCATTGAGCAGCTCACACACTTTCCCACTGAGTTTGTTTTTGTGTACCGCCGGCGATTTCTGGGTTTCAGTGCCAGTATATCTGACAAATAAAGTCATTACAGTGAGTGTGAAGCTTTTGTTGAAGATTTGCATTTATATTTCTGGAGCTAAAATACATTAGTTTATTTCAGTAAAATACTGTTGCAAGTATATTTTCATTACATTCCAGTTTTTCTTCAGAGGTTTGTGAGGGCATGTGGGCACTACAGTACTTGCAAATATTTTGATCACGGCATTTTACCTGTGTAATTTCGCATTTGAGAGATGTATTAAGGAGGAACACTAAAGGTTCTCATTAGCTTAAAGCGCAGCTGGGCTAAAAATAAGAAGCTTACATGGTGCTGTAATCTTCTGATAAATCTTAGCATACTTCAGTTATTACAGCAAAGTCCCACAGAGAACTGTAGAAATATTGGGGCAAGAGAAGAAATGAAAAGTAAACAACTGCTGTGAAGAAAAGGAAGAGAAGACACATGAAATTACCTGAAACTTGATCCAGGGATCTAAAAGACAGATCCACTGGAGGACCATAGATATCCATGTCCTTATACATCACCAGCAGCAGAAAAATGCCAAAATGAAAGCTCAAACTTACACAATGCGTTTTACATACTTGACTCAAAAGTCCAAAAACCTTTTGAAATCTTGGATGCAAAGTGTTACTTAGCAACAGAATTCCAAAATATACATGACCTATTAGAATTATTATAATTTTTTTTTTATTTTTTTACTTTTAAATGTATAAAGGTAAGAAACGTGTAAACAAATACAAGAACAGCTTCTTTCTCAACCAAAATTTAACAAACGTCACTCCATCTTAAAAGTAAACTTTAGTTCAGCATAAATGTCTGCAGCTAATAGTGCCTCACTCAAAGCAATAACAGTTTGAAAATGGCTCGCAGCAGTATGGGAGTTGTAATTTTTTTTCCCCAACTCACTGGGGTTTTGTTTCTACATTTTGATTCCTTCAGTGTTCTTTGTTCAGGCGGTTTTTACTGGAAGCTGAATTATTCCAAAATTTTCCATAACAAATAATAATAATAATAAAAAACGAAGATATCTTTTTCATGTTAAAAGTCATGCTTCTTTTATGCTGTTCGGTGGACACGTGGTGAGGAAATCCCGGCTGTTTGTGGAGCTGCCACTCACAGTAACTAGGTTAGGATTACAGCAGTTTCCATCATTCAAAAGTTCTCAAACAGGACCAGGATTATCTGCAGAGGTTTCTCACAAAACAAATGGAACTGGTTACTGAAAACAGTGAAAAAAAAAAAAAAACACTGAATGAAGCAGTTTTAAAGAAAAAATGTGGGGTTTTTTCCTGATGCTTTTGTTGGCACAATGCTGACAGAAGGGGCTGTGAGCGTTGATGTCTGCGCAGCTTGTCTCTCTTGATCCAGGTATCCGATTACTAAAATCCATCATCTGGTTAAAGTTACAAGGTTATAAAAAGGTGCAGTGACGTGACTTGAAACAGTAACAAAGTAATTGGCTTGAGAACTTTTAATATTCAGCTATGTTGCCGACAGCTGGCAATTATGGAAAACTCGCGGATTGAAAATAAATAAAAGAGTGCCAAAATGCAACAGAGTAAGATAGGGAGGGCAAATGGAGGACGACTTTAAAAAAAAGAGCTGAAATAGGTAAGAGGGGATGATGGAAAATTGCATCCATCAGCCTGAGTTTTTCCTAACCTTGCTATGCAATCAAGATTTGTGTGTGTGTGTGTGTGTGTGTGCACAGCCTCACTAACAGCCCAACAGCATATCACTAAAGGAGCAAGGGCAGCCCTTCAATAAGAAAAGGAAAAAAAAAAAAGAAACAGGAAGAAAGATGAACACCGATCGACCATAAAATTATGACCACCTGCCAAATATTGTGTACATCCCACTATTGCAGACAAAACATGGACACAATGGGCACCCCAGACCGGTGTGCAGCTACACAATCCAAACTTTCTATCAGAACCAGCATGAACTAATTTGAGATACAGCAGCTCTTCTGTTGGATTGCAACATACAGGCCAGCCTTTCGCTCCCCACACACATCAATGACCCCAGGCGGCCCCTGACAATGTCAACCTTTCCCAGTTTACCTTCTTTGGACAACTTTTGGTAAGTACTAACTATTGCAGACAAAACCCCACATCCCAAAAGAGCTGCAGTTTTTGAGATACTCTGACCCAGTTGTCTAGCCATCAAAATTTGGCCTTGTCAAACTTGCTCACGTCCTTACACTTGTATTTTTCCTGCTTCCAACACATCAGCTAGAGGACAAAATTTTCATTTACTGCCTAAATATATCCCATCTACGGACAGGTGCCTTTATAATGAGATGAGCTATTCATTCCACCAGTCAGTGGTCATAATGTTATGGCGGACTGGTATACAATGAGCGAAAGTCGAGGACACACACAGAGACAATGGCCCTGCTTTTGTCACCAAATATTTTGGGTTTCAGACTGTGTCAGGTATGAATGTGAGAAAAGTCTTGGAGTATGTATTTTTGAGCTACTTGCTTAAGGTTCAGGCAGCATGGTGGCATAACGGCTGTTGCCCCACAATAAAAAGGACACAGGTTCGATACCCTATTTCTGTGTGCCTGCGTGGGTTTCCTCTGGGTGCTCCGGATTCCTCCCACTGTCCAAAGACATCATGTTTAGGTAAATTCATGACTCTAAATTGTCCGTAGGTCTGAGTGTGAGTGGTTGTGTGTCTCTTTCTGTGTGTGTTGGCCCTGCGATGGACTGGTGACCTGTCCAGGGTGTACCCCACCCTCACCCAGTGTGAACTGGGATTGGCTCCAGCACCCCCCACAACTTGGAAATGGGTAAGCAGTAGAAGATGAATGAATGAATGAATGACTACTTAAAGTTCCTTACAGCAGATTTGGAACTTAAAAGGCTCAAATACATAAACACTAAAACTAGAAACTGTGTTGTGCCGGAGGGCAACTCAGGACAGTAAGTTGGAGATTTCTGTCATCAGTATGTGTCTCAGAGTTTGCTGAATCTCTTAACATAGATCAGAAAACAGGGTCATTTTAGTTGAATAAAATATCAAAAAAAAAAAAAAAAGTCCCAGTACCCTTCAAAACGTAGGCTTATGTCCAGACCAGATGGAAAGATCTGGACTTAACTGAATAGGCAGCATTCCTTCTGCCTTCTGCAACTGCCATCAACTTGCCCTTGAGTGACGTACTTAACCCCCATTTACTACAGAGAGTCTCTTCAACAGCAAACAGTATGAAGTGACTGGGCAGGTCAAAGATGTGACTGTGAACAGTCACATCTAAACTGCAACAAAGGGGTTCACCTCTGACTTTAAAGGGACTATTGGCATTAAACAATAGAATATAGCGGCACTAGAGGTTGTGCAACAAGCTACAATATTAACATCATATAAATATTTAAAAATATGCCAAATTTTCTGCTGTATGCTCAAGAGCCAGGCAAAAAATACAAACAGCCAAATGTGAAATAGCTGAACTCTAGTGTCAAGAGCTGAGACAAAAAGGTCAAAACGAATCTCAGAAAAGTCGGATTTGTGTTTGCAGTTGCATATGTAAGACAGGCTTATTAGAGTAAGCAGAAGGGCATTTGGCAGCACTGCAGCATGTGATCTGCATAAACACAACCGCAGCTAGGCCAAACCATCCTCCACGCTGCCAGTGCATCCATTTATAGCCTCAAGGTAGCGTTACTGTAACATCACAAGAGAGTTCAGTAGTTTTCATCATTGCTTATGTCTTACGTCAAACTCAGTGTTGCTTTAAAGGGCATGCAGAAGCAGACACTTGCATGCACACAAATGAAGCACAATCACAAGAAAACGAATTGACGCACGATGGGATTCATATACAAACCAAAGTGGGACCACAGAATTCAGATTTGTTGTAACCCAAATGGGGATACAGACGATCTTCTGTTTTTACACTAAAAGCCACATCTCTGTCTTGCCTTGCCTTCTCTCTTTCCCATCCTTCACTCTAAACTACTAGGGTACTAAAAAGTAATGGCCATCACTATTTAATCCCTCCCTGCCCATCTCCATCCCTTTCAAAACAATCTCTCCTCTTTTTAGGTAATGTAGGTATTTTCGCCCTGTCTGTCAGGTCTACTACCTGAATGCCTCCAGTGATGACAGGTTGTGGCAGCACTTAAAATACGAAGAAAAAAAGAAACTCGGGTTCTTTTCTGCATTTCTTTGTATATTTCTTCTGCTCACCATGCAAATCCTCCCTCTTTCTGTTACTATCACTCACTGAGTTCCTCCACCTCCTTCCCTTTTAGTATTACAGAAGGGGTCATGCTATTAGCCCGCTGGTCACTCAGCCTCCTCCTGGCATGGGCACGCATGGTTGCTCACCTTGTATTTAAGAGCGGGCTGACAGTCGACCAGCTGCCCCCACAGCCGGTCACTCCCTCAGATCGTTGGTTGTTTAGTCACTCAGTCAGTTAGTTGCTGTCAGACGGTCATTCAGCCGGCCGCGAAAAGTATCGGTCATGTCAGTCAGTATGACTGACAGCGTGGAGAAGGAATCGTTTCAGTACATTAGCAGGGCAGTTACACTGCTGATGCTATTCAGAGATACTGCTAATTAGTTACCCGCTCAGGTACGTAGGTTTAGGTGGAGACAAAAGCATACATGGCAGGAAAGGTGTCATCTTTGGAACTGTCTCATTCTGCTTTGTATGTGTTCCAACTGGAGTTTTGGCAGTGTTTATTTAATTGAAAAAAATGTCTTTATGAGATTAGCAGCGCATTTGAAATTATTTTTAAAAAGCGTATTTATTGTGAAAATGTTAAACACTTAAATTATAAGAAAGCTGTGGAATGGGGATGGAAATGAACACAAATACTATCATCCAGATATCAACAGCTGAGTTTCTTCTCCTGTTACACTCAAGAGGAAATATGAAAATAACTATATGAAGTTAGGGACTGTATGCAAAATTGCTCTGAGAGCTTTTCAGATTTTTGTCATTTACAGTTGATACCATCAGCCTGGCATTATATTTCTGTTGGACAAAAAGAAAAAAAGAGGAAAACACCTTACAGTAAATGCAGCTCAGCAGGTCATCATCATCAGTTTTGGCTACAGCAATCACATGGGCTTAAGGACATTAATACCAGTTGATCGGGTGGTCAGTCCCTCACTTTGACTGAATTCAAGATGAAATTTTATTCAGATGTTCATGGTTCTCAGAGGATATGGCCAATGACTTACAATTTACTGTCACAGCAGCACACCCCAACCCTAACTCTTACCCCAGTAGAGGTGTTACCCTGGAGCCACGTAAAAACAAAGTTGGAGAAGGAGGACTGGTGCATGATGAAACCCTTTAGGCTCACTTCGCAACTTCTTAGCAGCTGTCCCTTTAAAAAAAAAAAAAAAGAATTCAAACCGTTAGAGAAATTTGTTTCATGCAAATATCTATTTCCCAGATGCTAACACATAAAGTAGTCCAACTTTATAAACATCAGGACTCAGAAACAACAAGGAATAGACGATCGCAATGATTTTTCCACTGAAAACAGTTCTATTCTGATTTAAATCTGAATGCGTACAAATACAGAAATGGATTTTAAAGACACTGAAGTAAACAGATATTGGTTTTGAGTGGAGCATACTGGATTCAAATTCTTGTTAAAAATTATTCATTTTTAAAAAAGGGCATTCCTACAAAGATAAGGTTTCATCATCCAGTCCTCTTCTCAAACTTTGATGTAGGCAAATACAACTGTGAGCACTTCTTTTTTCAATTACACAAAGTCAATCCAGCAAGTTGTTAAATACAGCAACAGTGCAGCTCAGCTGGAGCAGTCAGGCTAAGTGCTTTTGTCAAGGGCCCTACCAGTGAGGTTTGCTGTAGTGGAAAGGAGTAAGTTGCTCACTTCCTCTCACCCAGAATTGGGGACAGCCAATACATACAGCCAAGATCTATACACTTAGAACATCAGCCAAAAGAAATTACACAGTTTTGCTCCAAAAACACATCTCAATATTGGGATATATACTGTCACAACCCAACTCAAAGGAAGGGCAAAATGTGGAGAGTCTTTAGAGTACAATAAATTAATTTAAAGAAAGTAAATTAAGGCTGCAATCAGTTCATTAGTGAGGCGTGTAGTGTGTGGAAAACAAAAATCCAACCAAACCAAATAACCCAGAGAGGAGAGTGACTGACCAGTCAGACAACCATCCACATAGGTGAGCAGTCAAATCAACCCAGCTGCCAGCCATCACTCCCAGTGAGCCACTGCCCAGATCCCAGCAACCAAACAGGAAACAAAGAGGAAACAAAGAGAAACTTGGTATTAGGCCAGGAGCCATCACAAATCCTACAAAATCCTGGTTATCTGATCTTGTTCAGCTCCACACCACTGCTAGGGCTCTGAGGTCGTCAAGCCAGCTGCTCCTAGCAGTACCTAGGTCCAGGCTCTCCACTCGTGGAGACAGAGCCTTCTCAGTAGCGGCCCCTAAGCTGTGGAATAGCCTGCCTCTCTATGTTAGAGCTGCACAATCCATTGAGCATTTTAAAACACTTTTAAAAGTATATCTCTTCTCCCTGGCATTCAATTCCAGCTAGGAGACTAGTCTTGCCCCCCCCCTCTCTCTCTGTTGCTCTCTTTTTACTCTTGTTTATTTTATATCTGTTTAGACTGACTTTTAGTTTTTATCTTGTATTGTTTTATGTGATATACTGTGATTTTATTGTTGTACAGCACTTTGGTCGACTGAGGTCGTTTTTAAATGTGCTTTATAAATAAATTATGACTTGACTTGACTTATGACTGGTGTCAAGTCAAGAAGGAGCATTACACAGATCATGTTTTGGGCTTTTTTTGATGTTACCTTGGTTGATAAATTTGTAAAGGTTTAGTTAATAAATTCACACCTTGCCAAGCAAGATCAGAGAGTGCTATATTTGAAACACCAGTCATTTTTAATTTGCAACAAGAATCCTCAAGAAGCAAATAATTAGCCAAGCTGTTCATCAGGCAGCAAAAATATTACTTCAGTCTTAAATGCCAAAAGAATTATTTGGAAAATTTCCTCTTTTTGTGCGTGTGTGTGTGTGTGTTTGTTTTGTTGTTGTTGTTGTTGTTGTTGTTTTTGTCTTTATGCATTCAACAAGATCGTTGTCTATGTTTTTTGGCTCTATAAATATTGAGAGTTGTTTTAATACTGAGTTAATTTACTGGCTATTCAGAAAATATAGCCACAAAATCATGAAAACCAATAATTGTTCTTTTGTAATCCTTTATAAATCAATCATACCATGGAGCCAAAGCTAAAGGCTTTCAAAAAAGATTTTGAAAGTGTTAACCTTAAACCTTTCCTGAACTGGTGTTACAGACTTTTACATGAACAAGTACTGCACAGTTAAGATACATAATAAAGGCTGATACACGACCCTGCACTGCTCCCTGTAGCAACGTATCCATCACACTGTCTGATCTCACCTCGGCTTCATTAATTTCATTCTGAATAATATTGTCCTTAAGACTAAGAGCTGTAGAATGCACTATTGAAATAACTCAGGCTGCTTTAAAATTAAGCTCCTTAAACTAAAATGTCAGATTTGATTTAATTTAGTATTAGTGCCTGGATAACTACAGAGACCAAAAACAATCTTTGAATAGCCTTCAGCAGAACTTTAACTAAGAACAAACTACATGGTTAGTGGACTGCAAGTTAACTTTGACTATAAACTCCCACCTTAAATTATTCAGATATCAGATCTCTACGGTTTCTGATCGCAGCTGCTCTGCAAACCTTTAGGCTGTTTGTAAACGCACATTATTTCTCTCTTACAGTTCAGCAAGCCTAAGGTCATTTAAGTAATTTTATCCGACAAATTGATAGATTGTCATCAAAGTCCAATCAAACCAGTGGCTCACATTCACTTTCCTCAGATTACAAAGTGTAAAAATTTGGGAAATCCCCTTCTTTCTGCTGAACAACTCAGGTTGATCTTTGACATTGACACTCAGCTTTTAGGCCAAAGCACTGCTGTGTCGAAACACAGAAGCCACAGAGCAGCTCACATCAACCATTTTGTCTCATTTTACGGTTCACAAGACAGAGTCAGCCCTTAAAGCCCTCATCCCTCCATAGGCAATTTATTAAATTCTTGGAGTAGCAGTCAGATGCTTTTTTTTTCTCTTGCTTGTTAGACTTTTTTCATACGAATGCTTTATTAAACAAGCTCTAACATATATATTACAGAACAGACCTAAAGATTGAGACACGTAAATTCTTTATTTAAAAAGAAGATTCATTTGTCAATGCTTTTTTTTTTTTTTTTTTTTACAGCTGAGTCCGCACTCCGAGTCACTCCAAGGATTTCCTTGCTTTTATATCTACCCTGACTCTCTAACCATTCTTTGTCAGATCTTTGTGTCAACACGATGCAGCAGTGAATGTACCAGACAGACTCTTATTAGTTTTTTTTTCTGTGACAGAATTACAAGATTCATTGTGAAACCTATCATTCTGTTCTGCAGCTTGCCTGCGTGCCTGTTTTCCCCTCATGACAGTCACTATCTGCCACGCCTCCCCTTTCCTTCCATGTTCAGGCCAGCCACACTTCCCCACTCCTCCCGACCAGAAAATTTCGATTCAATAAGCCCTTTTTCCTTATCAACCCTCGCTCTATCTCTTTTTGATTCCCCTCTGTGTGCAAAACAGTCTCTGCCATATCCTGCAGAGATAGCGCCACATAAAGATACATAACCTGGGATTTGGTTTTAAAAAGCAGTTTTTTGACAGAAAACTGAGGCCAAGCATGGTGAAATATATTCACTGGAGTCTCCACTCCAGATTGAATTGTCTCATATTCCATCACATATACAGTTGACATGAGAAGCAAAAAAAATCAATCACCGCATATGTGAGGTTCTCCTGAACACACCGGAGTCATTATCAGAAGCCATTTTCTCAAGAATTCAATAAAACTTGAGGTTTGAATGGATTTCGTATTTAATATCATTATTATGGAGAGTGAAAGTACTGACTGCTCTAACTGAAGTGGACATAAAAATTACAAATAAAAGCTGATAAAGAGTTTAAAGTATGTAAAAGTCATGACATTTACAAAATGACATCTTGATTACAAAAATACAGTCCAACACGGACAGAAAAATCTGAATACCCAAGATTAAAACGCTTTACAGCAGAAAACAGGTTACAAAACTGTACATACTGCAAATTTGTGTTAAATGACACAACTGAAGCTCTGTTTCGCTATCTTGCTAAAAATATCTTCATTAAAAAGGTAGAACATCTGCAAAAGAGCTGAAAAAAAAAAAAAAAAAACACTTGGTTGCATATTCCCTGGAGTAAAAAACAAAACTTAACTGGAAGGTTCAACCATCTAGGACATGAAATTTAAACAAATAAAGAAGGAAAAAAAAAAAAAAAAAAAAAAACACCCATGAAAGTGAGTTTGTCATCACAGTAAATATAAACTTCATATTTTAAGAGGATGGTTCAATGACAAGAAAAGACAAATATGGATATTCCCAAGAGGAACATGTTGTTTCTCAGGTCATGATGGGTAATAAATAAAATTATTTTATGGAACATAGTGACTGACTCAAAGCTTGGGTCACAAAAGGAAACAAAGAAAAAGAAGAATAACTGAAGAGATAACTTTGTATTAATCTAAACCTGCGTAATGACTCTATAAGGCAAGTCTATTAAAAATAGGGGTTGGCCATTCTCTTAAATTTTATCCAATTTCAGCGTCAGTATCTTAAATGTTCAAAGGCTTATATGGCATTCACATTTTACCATTACAATTTAACATCTTAAAATGCATGAACTAATTTCAAGCTGCAACAGAAGATTGTGAATTTATGCAGAGTTCAAAAGACTGCAATGGATATAAAATGAGATAACTTCCCTGTTGATGTGCAAGATATAATTAAACGATACAATTTAAACTGGGAAGATTTTAAATAAATATTCTGTCTTCAAACAACCTCCCATCTTGTGGTATTATCACCATCTGAAAGCTCAGAGTATATAAATCCATTTTGATTGACTTTGTAAAGGTCATGTGATTAAGACGCTAGCGAGATGATATTTATCTTTATGCACTGTCAAACGCACACACACAAACGGACAGTCATTTAAATATGTGCATTAACCCTTTCGACTGCCCTGTGTGTGTTTATGTACAGAATAACCATAATTCATTATTATCTTTCACGCACAGACAGTGACCTCTTAGCCTTAGAAAAATATTGTCTGTGTGTATGTGTGCGTCTGCCTGCATGTGTGGATAAAGAAACGATGAGTGCGTATGTGTGTGTGTGTATCCTTGCTCCCAGTGAGAATAAGGTTACACAGGACAGACAATGGTCGCCTCACAGCACAGAAAGTCACTGTTCCTGTGTGTGAAACGGTGCGTGCGTTACGTGTCAGCCTCAGCAGAGGATGGTAGATGGGGGTTTTATTTGCATTCACAAAACTGCCAATGCAGGGAAACACAATATTCACTGTGTGTACATTGATGTGTGACATATGAAACAAACAAAAACACACATAAAAAGCTTTTATATTTCTTTCTTTTCTCCATCCATTTGCCACCACTGCTCGTGTATATTTGTGTGCAAGTGTAACATGTTGTTGAAACTCCAGATCGCCAAATATCAAAATACAAGTTCAATGTGTTGACCTCCAAAGTCCATCTGTGGGATTTGTTTGACAATCACGTCTGACTCCTGGTGGCCCCAACTCTCAACTTCCTGAAAAAGGTTCTGCTCTCTCTCTCTCTCTCTCTCTCGCTCCCCCTTGCATGTGCTGACATACCACTAACCATGCTTCTCCAAAATCCCTGTTTCTCCCAGTCCTAACCATGTGTACTGTATTTACTAACCATGCTTCCCAAAGTCTCTCTCTCTCCCAGTTCCTCTCCTCTCTCTCCCTTTCCTCATCCTGCAGGTGGTGAATCATCACTACTCCATGTTCCTGCAACGCCTGCTGCTCCCATATTTTTATGAACTCCATGCAGCATCATATGTTCCTGCCTGCACCTGTATTGAATCCCCTCCTCCTGCTCTCATTCTCTCCCTACACTACCCAACTTTCATCAATTTATAAAGAGTTTGGTCTAAACCTGCTCTTTATGTAAAGTGCCCTGATGTAACTTTGTTATGATTGGGGCTATATAAATAAATATGATTTGATTTGATTTGTTAAGATCTTGTGACTGGATATCACACCACATCCTCAGAGGTTGAGTGGAGTTCATGCCTTGGTGGGTCAGGGCTCTTTTAGTGACAAAAGAACCCAATGTTAGACTCATGGTCATAATGTTATGGCTTATCTGTATAAATACAGATGAATGTTCAGACACTGCTTAATGATGTTCAGAGTAAACTGTCTTTGAAAATGAACCATTTGAATGCAATAGTAGGCTATTTGTATGACCGGGTCATATGTTTTTATTTCAGATTAATGGGGGGGAACCCCAAGGACAGCTATGATCCCCTGCTGAATCATTTTCCTCTGTAATAGAGACATTCAGATAAAGGCCAGAAGATATAAAGATAGATTAAGAATGTCTCACACTTCACAGCTTTCATGACAGAAGTCCAACTACATCTGCCCTGACCTTGCTAAATACTCCCAGAATCCAAAATTACCCCAAAATATCATCCACTGTGAGGTCAGCATCGCTCTCCGGCTTCAAATGAGAGATGACCACAAGAGTGTTGTCTGAGGATTTTTTGGCCGGGCACCAATCCAAAGTGTTCCTTAGATGTGATCAATAACATTTTAAAATCAATCCAAAACTGCAAGCTGGAACCACCGAAGTTGAGCAAAAATAGGAGAAATATGCCCTGTCCTCATGGTTCTCATCAGCAGTCAGGCTGTAGTGTTTTGGACTCAATTTTGCTGTGGATGAAAGTACAGTATAAAAGATTTTCTACTTTTAGCATAAGACAGTACTGCGTTTCTGATGTCTTGCAGACTGCAAGGAATTATGATGTCACAATGACATCATCAAGGGATGGGATCATCAACAAAATATAAATGAGTGGATGATTTAAATAAACACAAAGAGGAATTAATTACTTTTCAGATAATTCATCACTGTAAGCTCATTGTGTACAGTTAATTTTAGGGTCAGAAGAATTTGGCCAATTCAGTTTATACACTATACAGGGATTATTACAAAGCACCTTTCAGGAGTTAGTTGCCTTGATTTATGATTATTTTAGCCATTTTATACATCTGAGATGTGATTTATCGCTAAGTTGTGCATGACTGATGGCTCTATAAAGAGTTTTGCTGTCTCTCTCGTTGATGGTTGCAATGGCTTGTTTTGTTTTGTATTCTCAAGAAACCCTGTCAGACTACCAAGCACAACCAACATAATTATTAGCTTAAAAACTTTATTTCCCTGATGGTGCTGACTACAGAGGCTTTGGGCCATGCTAATCTCTGTCTTCTCACTGAGCTTTAATTTAGACAAAAAGGATTTAGCGTCCTCCAGTGACATCACTCGGGGGACAAATTCTTCTTTATTTGTCCCCTTAACTCTCAAACTAAATAAAATCATCCAACACTGTTCACTTTTAGGATTAAAGCAAATTGGGCATATCCTATTGATTACATTGTTAGCACACTGGGCCATTAAATACCACATGGCAAATTGTGCTTTCATGGGATGCAGTGCAATACAGCCACATGATCAGGTGAAAACTTTGCAACTGGAAAAAACCTTCCTTGGGAAGTAAACAACATTTTCATACTGACAACCGTGCCTTTTTTTCCTAAATGACTCAGCTCGTACATTTTGTGGGCCCTTGGGTCATTAAACTTATATAAGGAAGGCCCTAAACTTTTTCTTCAGTGGAATGCATGCACATACTATAAATGTTGGGAGTGAAGAAGATACCTCACAATTGCAGGAATATGGCTTACAGCCCTGCCTTTCATTGTAGCCTACACAACTTCAAAGGCACGCAAAGAAAAGAAAAAAAAAAAAAGGATTTAATTTAATCTAATTTAATGGAACATTGTGCATTTATAAGTCCTACCTGAATTCAACTCGCATCACCTTTCTATGAAAATTACAATTGAAAAACATCCATCCTTTTTTTAAATTTTTTTTTATCTGATGTCATAGTAAAATAGCAGCAAAAGTACTCCAGATAGTCCCTCCCCAGCAGCACTTTCCAGTTCTTCCTAGTGGACCTTGAGGCCTTCCCAAGTTAGATAAACTAATAATCTCTGTCTCCCTCCAACCGCTGGGATGTGTCCAGAAAACCTAAAATGGAAGCTGCCCAGGAGGCATCCAGATCAGACTCCCAGGCTACCTTAACCATTTCCAGCATCTCTTAGCTGAGCTCCCCCAAGATGTTCCCTCAGAGTTTTCTACAAACAGGAAAGACTAAGTTCCTAACCTAGAAATCTTATTGCAACCGTTTCTGTTTGTGATTTCATTCTTTTGGTCACTGCCCAAGGCCCATGACCGATAATTTTGAAGCTTCGCCCTCCATCTCAGTTCTCCTGCACCACAACAGTCTGGTAAGCGCCCACATTATTGTTGACCCCACAGCAATCTGCCTGTCAATCTCATGCTCAATTAAATCCTCATTGAGGAACAACACTCCAAGACAGAAGAGCTCCTTCACTCAAGGAAGCATTTTACAGTAGAGAACAAAGGAAACACTCATCCCATCTGCAACCATCCCAACACATATGTCAGATTATGGACTGATAAAGCCAACAGAGTAGCAAGTAGCATTCCTCCCACTAACTGCAGCTCGAGATCCTTTTGAAAGTCAGGTGGAGGCCAACAAAACCTGGAAATGTGCTTGGCTTATTGAGAATATGAACACAACTCTTTGCGGGTTATATAATCACCACATGGCTCCAAGTTACTCATTTCAGTCACAATTTTCACGAGTGAAGTGTTTGATTTGTTCGTAGAATATAGACCTACAGCAGACATGAATCACTGCCTGAATTTGCCACGAATCCAGTTAGCTACTGTTCTGCAAACAAATAAAATCTAAATTTCTAAGATGTTTGAATAGCAAAATGAACCACATCCTAATTAAAAATGTTTTTGTGTGCGTTTAGTAAATCAGTTTTCACTCATTTCATTTCTTTCACTTCTATTTACTGAGCCAAATGTGGGACTTATTGACTACACAAAACTTTTTGTTTAATATTTTCTATTTTTACCATTCCATCTTTTGCTTTTGTCTAAAATAATTAATTTCATCATGCTTTTCATGGTATTGTATTATAGACTTCAGTGTTGACTGAAAAGATGCCTCACAAATAACTGATTTATGTTTCATAACAGAGTTGTACTTGTGTATCGAATTCTCCTCTAAAGGGTCTTTTGTAACATCAATATTAAGTTTATGGATTTTACTTGCAATGAAGAATGAATTACAAATTGTTCACCAGGAGCGAAAGGACAGTTTATGTTGACTTTCTTTTAAAACACAGAAACATTCTCAAAGTCAGCCGTGGACCTTTGAACTTAGATTTTCAACACTGATTTGTGTATGCGTAAAGTGCACAGAACAAGGGAATGACAACTAGGGAAGAAAACAAGTGTGGATGAGAATTTATGTCAAGTAGATATGAGAAAAATTCAATAAAGATAAAAAAATTTAAGAGCGAGATAGTGTGTGTGTGTGTGTGTGTGTGTGTGTACAGTAGCAGTGTCAGCAGTGAGACAGAATTAGCGGTGGGAGAAACGTCACTCCATCTGTCAACTTGACAGCTGCAATCTCGTCCTCTCTGTCCATTCCTATCTGGATTGCTCTCATTCACTTGGTTACAGTACTTCAGCTTCGAACGTATTTCTCTGTCTCATACTTCTCTTACATTAGTGCTTTCACACACTTTTCTTACAACTTTTTATCTTCCACTGAATCTTTCACTTCCACCTCTCGACTTTTCTCCATCACATTTCCCGCTGTTAGTCTTTCCACATCTTTTCCACTCTCTTTGGTTTAATACAGGCATCCATCACTCTGAGTCACACAAAGGAGCAGATGCTATGCATCTTTTTTTCCTGCAGCGTGTGTTTGTGTGTTTGTTTTTGGAGAAAACAATGAGACGCTCAGAATATGGATGCCCTTTAAAAAGCTCTGTACCAAGCTGCCTTTTTTTTGGCTGAGCAGAGCCCTTTGAAAAGTTAAAAACTGCTGACCTTTTTCAAAAAAGCACACATGACAGTTGCTGTTTTTTTTTTTTAATCAGCTGCCTAATCATACAAAAAAAAAAAAAAGAAATACTGGCAGATGGAAGTTTTCTATAAAAAGCAATAAAGAGTGACTCAAGTTCAAGTGCTTGCACAGTAGGTGCTAAGGGCATATGCAGCAGGTTCACATCTTATTGCCCTTCTGAAAGGAAGATGGGTCTACTATTATACTAACTGGGCAGATCTTTTAATATTAATCCATGTGACTATAATGTACTTAAGACAGTTTGCTGCAAATGCTTAAACTTAATGAGCCTTGAACCAGGATGTTCAAGGCTCAATTCAAATATATAAATAAATGTCATATTTTAATGTGGGACAGAAAATTACAGCATGGCTAAATTCAATCCTCTGGGGATATTGGAGGTGAATTTGGTGTAGAAATCTTTGCACACAGATTGATAAACTTCTTATGTCAATTTACATGAACTCATATGCTGACCCTAGAAACACTGCAAGCA
This sequence comes from Remorina albescens, assembly GCA_034769265.1. Classification (NCBI taxonomy): domain Eukaryota; kingdom Metazoa; phylum Chordata; class Actinopteri; order Carangiformes; family Echeneidae; genus Remorina; species Remorina albescens. Next base: position 8,626,262 of record CM068480.1, read on the forward strand.
AATGGGGTCAAGTTCAAATTGAGTTAATTTCCACCACACGTGGTTCAAGCCAGTGTGACATAGCACTTTCATTACAAAACAAGAGGGCCCAAACTGATGCTGAGAGACTCCACTTGATGTTACTCCTGCAAAGTTGTTCTGAGGAACAATCAGGACCAGTAAAGAGTGAATTGCCATATCGGTCTCTCATAGTTAACAGCTGATCAGCAAATAGTGTTTTTGATGTGGTAGAAATGGACTGGTGAATCTTGCTTGGATCTTGAAGTACTTTCAGGAGCCTAAACAGCTTCAACCTGCCTGATGTGGCGGCACACAAAGGATGGCAGTGCCGATGTTAATCTTATGACCAATCCGTGTATATTTTCCATCAGTCTTTAGTCAGTTTTATTACTGATATTCATGGCATGCACAATGACAGACATGCTGAGACACACACACACACACACACACACACACAAAAAACATAATATACAGAAAAATGCTCTCTCACACACGCCAAGACACAATGAGACGCAACCCTGTAGACTCAAACCACAGTTGGTTTCAGTGAGTTGTTACATTCTGACTGAAAGTCTATTTTACACTTGCTTAGCCCCATAATAAGAAGTCATGTCGACAACACCACAATACATCTCTCCTTTAAGAGGGCAACAGCGAAAGGGAAACAAGGAAGAAAGCAACTGTGGGGGTTTAGGCTGCATTTTGAGGGAATGGATAGCACGTCGCTGAGTGAGGATGACTAACATGGAGAACAAAGGCAGAAAAAAAAATTTGCAGTGACAGACTTCATCACTCAAGCTCTTGAGAAAAGGCTAAAATTTTATGCCAAAATATGCATCTACTACACAATTTAATAATTTAAATAGTCCCATCATAGCAGACACAGCATGCTCTGCCTGATTCCATTGTCGTTATCAAATAAAGGCCCCCAAACCTATTCTAACTAGAGTTCAATTATATTTTTGCTGTAAAATTGCATTTTGAAGTTATATTCCTGATGATTTTCATAAAATTCAGCCCTGTTTGATACTTGTTATGGTCTGCACTTTTTCTAATACAGACAAGCAATGTAGCTTTCTAACCATAAATGTAAGAATGAGTCTATGTCTCTCCATCTGTCTATGCTTCAATTTTCTCATCAAAAGCTCAGACGGAGGCCCAAGCTCTGCAAATTCAAAAGAGCTTATCCCAGCAGTGCGACTGTACAACACACTCTTGCAGCAAATACATGTTGGAACACTTTGTTCGAGATGCAGAGGCAGCGAGACAGCAACACCTTGTTTACTGTTTACCCTCTACCCAACCCTGATATGTTCAGATTATTAACAGGTGGAGCTAGTAATGCTGCAGTTATACCACCATAATGTGACAACGTACATCATCTAGAATTTTTATTTGGCTGTTGCGTATTTTCTATCTACTTTAACAGCTATTCATGAGTGAGAGAATTGATTAAACCTTATGTTGTTACAGTCTGTTTCAAACATTTCCTTTGGTTATGGAAACATTTCTTGCAAATGATTTTCTTAATTGCATATTACTTCAGTAATGAAATGAATCCATGTTCTCCATGTCAATACTGATTCTCCAGTTCAGGTAAATGGTTGCTATAATACGCAGTGATTAAACACACTCACTTTCAAATTCAATTCATTATTTACTCAGATAAATGAATAGATAATTTTTTTATGAATCCTGATTCATTATTTTTATCCTGATTCACATTAACAGGAAGGACAAAATAGTATGTTTTAACAATGTCTTTGATTGCTTACCGATTGCCGGATGACTGATGAACACAGCCAGGGAAAGATTAGTGAGAGCTAATACAGGGCTTTTATTGTATGTAGTACAATTAAGACAGAATGAAAACATTGTCCATTTTCTTGTGCATTATCGTGCTACATCCATTGTTGTGTTTGAACATTTGTCAGACAAGAAGAAAACACTTGTGCTGGCTCTGACAGGAACCTAAGTGTTTTTAAATAGTCACTACAGGCACTGCACTCTGTTTTCTTGCTGACAAGGGAAACACACACTTCTTTGGCTGGCTTGGCTGGCAGCATTTGGTTGTGTGTGTGTGTGTGTGTGTGTGTGTGTGTGTGTGTGTGTGTGTGTGAGATAGAAAGAGAGAGTTTCCACCAAATGCTGTTGAAAGAAGCTGAAAAAAAAAAAAGAAGGGAAAACCAGGTTGTATTTTATTCTAAAATACCAATATCACATCAGTGAGAGCAAACTTGACAAAGTCAACTAACGGATATAAAACTTTCACTTTCCTGGCACATCCATGTTTGTTTATGTTTGATCTGTCTTTTTTTAGCCTGACTTCAAAGCAGCGTGCGACATCAAACGGCAAATTCACATTACAACGTGTAATTATCATCTGTCAATCACGTTCCTGAAATAACTAGTTGCACTTTGGCTCAACGGCATCAAACATGGCAACTTTATCCCTGAATACATTATTAATGCATTTGTATTCCTTGGCTTTTTCAAAGCGCACAATAAGAGATGCTAAAACGGTGACCTTCATTACACAGCAGAAATTTTGCATCATTTACTCAGGTCTCTTTTGTGTCCCTCGCAGACTCATTAACACAAAGAGGCCAGTCTGTGATAACCATCCTCTCCTTTCCCACTGTGTAGTAAGTCAGGATGCTTGTATGATATGCCCCTTTGTATAAACTGATAATGCCAAAACACTGAGATATGAACTGTCTTTCACTCTCTGCCTCTCTGTGGACGATTAAAATGATGGTGGAACGCCTGATGTGCCGCATTTGATTTGGTATTTTCGAGAGGAATATAGACGGGCAAAAACAATTTTCAACCAGAGGGACTACAAAGCTGTCCTTCAGAGAAAAGTCAAAAACAGAGAGATGAGTACATGCTTCTTGAAGTATTCAGTCATTCGATATTAAATACTTGGATTGGATTTTGAGGTGGAAGTCGAAGATAAGCACACGACTCATAAAGGATCAACTCCTTATTATTCCAGTGAGTCATTTTACCGCCCTTTAGTCCCCTTGAAGTGGAACAGCAGAACTTCTATGGCACATTGCTTCTAATAAGGTCTGTTATTTTTTTCAATAATTATGTTATAATTATTATGTTTTTGAGCTTGGAGCCCCCCAACAACGTGGCTTTGAGTTTTAGAGGCCTTTGAAACCTTATTTCTCGCATGAACACACCACCATCTGCCAAAATTTGAACAGTTGGTAATTTCACATGAGATTTAAATTTTAGTATAAAATATTCATACTTGATAAGCAACGATTTAAGTCAATAATTCAGCTAGAGATCAGGACTGTCTGTCAGTCTGGTTGTAGTTTCATCAGATTTGACTGACAGCGGCTCGTCAACCCACCCACTGGGTCATATTCTGAGGTTTGCTGGATCCTTACTGGAGTATGAAAATAGTTGACTTCACATTTTCCCTACTAGGTCCCACCCATTTCAAATTTGATTTAAGAGCGATTAAAAAAAACTGTGGCAATAAAAGCTGATACACAGCAGAGAGTAAGTTTTCCAGGCCGTTACCTGCCACTAGATTATCACTTAAAAATCAATGAACGTCTATTAATGTCTGACAAGGTCCGAACAGTTTACTCAAGTTCGGACCTTGTCAGCAAGCTCATGGCTGCATTGGTCCTGGCAATAATATTCTAACTTGACCTCTGAAAATGTCACATAATGACATTTTATGCTTTGGTGGTAATTGTTGTAATATTGACTGGTGTGAGTTAAGAGGTTAAGCCAAGATAGGGGCCCCAATCATTGACTCAGAAGGGCAACACACAAACACACACACACACAGATACATAAATGTGGTTTGCACCATACACACATCCATGAAGAGTTTTATCAATAGAAATCATACGTTCCACAAATATCTATAATGCCAAGTTATTCATCATCACATATGCTGTACATATTCAGTCTAGTAAGGAGAAATGATAAGGATAATGGAGGGATGGATGGGTATTTATTCCACTCGCCCAATAAAAAATTTCACATTAATGGATAAAGTTGGACAGATGTTTAATTTCTCTATAAAACAGTAATACCTAGTTATTCAATACACAATTCTACTTGAGGGAATTTGTTCTTCAAGATCTAATTTTCAGAGCATCCGGTGAATAAGGGAGACAACTTTGATATGTGATGCACTTCAAAGAAAAATGCTGTTCCTGTAATCTTGAGCAGCGTAGCTTTGATTTGTGACAGGAAAAGATCACTTCTTAAAGCTCAAAGGCAGGAATGCAAAGATTTGACACCGGATGATAGAGCTGGTTTCCAGATTGGGAGACTGTTTGACAGGAGTTCAGATTCAGAGAAGTTCATTCAATTATCCACTATCAGAAGAATTACATTGCTTCCTGTCTTTGAGTTTGTGTATTTTCTCCCCACTAGTTTGCATGTTATGTAATCTCTAACCCTTATCAAAGCCTTTTTAATGAAAATGCAGGTTTGGGAGCATATGCAGCTTTGCATATGTCTGAAATGGTGACAAGTTTCCTAAAGCAAAGCTGCAGTTCACTCACAAAATGCATCTTTGGTCAAGGAGAACCTGACAGACGCTTCTAAGAAGCCTGCATGCAATCAAAGTCCTTAAAAAAAAAAAAAAAAAAATCACTGCCTTTCAACCCCCTTTCCCCACCAAAGAAAGCAAAAAATATATTTAGGATCAGATAAGAACGATGTGAGAAATAGTCTTCTAGGATGCTTAGTAGGAAGAATACAAAAGCATATTTATTCTGATCCCCTCACCTCATGATCATGTGCAACAGAAAAATTAAGCTACAAAATGGACTAAAACTGCGTTCATGCAAAGACGGATTAATAAAGTTACGCATGCACAGTTTTATGTTAGTTAATCCACTTTGACTGTTTTAAACAAAAAGGATATAAACACATGAATCCTCCATTTGATAGCTACATTTCCTCATATTATAGAACCAGAAATACCAACAAATGCAACCTGTGAATGAAAAGAACAGCAAAAATGAGTTCTTTTCATACAGCTACGTGAAACCATCACAGGTGGCCACGGGTACTTCTGTCACTCATATTGTTGATCTGTACACCACGATGACCTATCAGAAAAGTCATAACCATTCATTTACACAAACTGATACTGCTGGGACAGAACGACTTGAAAAAAAAAATGCTTCACAAAAGGAACATAAAATGAACATATTCTGTAAAATCAAATAATTCCTTGCATGTACATTCATATATTAGAATACAGCACAAAGTAATTTCTGGGCCTTTATGGGTCTTGTTAGAAATTTTGTGGGATAGTGAACAAAATGAGGAAAATCTGAAACACATAATTTTACATTATATAATCTTTAGTTCGAAAAGGCGGTTTCTTCTCATTAAAATGTAGTCTTCAAAAATAGTCTAGACTCATCCACGCCGACCCTTATTTTAAGAAACATCCATTTAAGAATAATAACAGCACTTGTGATAACTGAAGGTCAGTCTAATGAATGTATTTATAATAAGCTCAAAGACAGTAATACTAGATTACACAGGGAAAAGCCAAATTTTACATTTTTGGCAGTCGGCTCTTATTCAGGCTGACTTAAATGACTGAGCAGCTGTATATTCAGCATCTTGCTCAAGGACATTTTGACAGAACCCATGGCTGTTGATGTGCACCCTGTCTGCCTTTTCGGAGATTGAATCTGTAACCTCGCAGTAATGGGATGGTCTCACTAACCACTAATCTGCTCCGCCACCTGAGAAAAAGAGACAGAGAAATGGATAGGCAAAGAAATATGAGAGCATGGAGCAAGAAGAAAAGGGGGGAGACGAGGAGAAGAGATGGACAGGAAAAGGATGATAATCGAGAAGGGGCAGGGACGGAGATGGTAGAGAGACAAACAAAGTGTGAGTGATGGTTAAAAGTAAGAAAATGGATACTGAAGTTGAGGATGGGGAGTGGATTGAGATGACAGAGAGCCAGAATGTGAAATAGGTAGAAAGAGAGGAAGGCCTGAACTTAGAAAGCAAAGAAATGGTAAGGAAAGCAAGGCTGGATAAAGATAAATGGATCTGAAAAAGACAGGGGTCACATTCACAACTGTCTCTCCAGTTTGGTCTCCTCTGTCTGGAAGTCTATTCCAAATACTCAGCAGCCATTGGTCAGACCGGAGGAAGTGGTAAGTGCTGAACCCCGTAACCCTTCATTTCCTCAATGACAAATTCGGGTGTCCTTCCATTTCACTTCCTCTCTGTCTCACTTACCGCCAGCGCTGTCACATATTCTCATTAGTCACTGTGGCAGCTAAGATGTGTGTGTGTGTGTGTGTGTGTGTGTGTGTGTGTGTGTGTGTGTAGACACAGTACTGGAAACAGAAAAAGATCCAGACAACCTGTGTGTGTGTGTGTGTGTGTGTGTGTGTGTGAGTGGGGGGGATGATTACAGAGGGAAATGATGCATGAGTGTATGAATAAGGGGGCAGAGCTTTAATGCGAGAGGGAATAACAGAGTTTTTGGCTGTTTGCATGACAAATGATCTGTGGGGTTGCTATCACTTTATTTATGTCTTTACACATTTGTACATTCATGCATGTGTGTGTACCAAATTTCATGTGTATCCATAATCCTACAGATGAAATCATTAAAAGGTGATTATAATGTACTAAATAAGTTATTTTTATTATTTTTGGTGGGGCTTTTTATGCCTTTATTTTAATTAATACGTAGCAGAGAGGCTGACATGCGAGAGCATGGCGTGCGTGCTAACCACTCAACCTCCCACATTACCAAACAAGCTATATAATTTAAGAAGCAATCTATTCAATCAATAAACAGCACATTGTTAATTTCAGCTAGACACAACGGTCTTTGTTCTTCTCTGAGCTTGAAATAGCAGCATATGTTCAGCACCAGGGCAGAACAAAAAACCACCATCACCAGCTACAGCTCGAGATGGAGACAGTCCATCTTTGGGACAAGAGAAGGGACTGGAGGCAAGGAGATATGATGTGGGGCGGACTGACAAGCTAGAAGCCGAATTTTCAAATTCATGTACTGAGATGTAGCACCTCATAAATATATAACAGCACTGTCCAAATGAATTCTGCTTGTAAACTAAGGAGGATGTATGATTGGTTGTGAAATAATAAAAAAAAAATACAAGGGCTTTGGGGGTGAAGAACAATGTTAGGCAGAAAGCATTAAAGTGATAGAAAAATACAAATTCCAACATCCAGTCAGAACTGCTTCATGGAAGCAATGTGCAACTAATCACCTGATCTATGAGTTAAACTCAGACACATTATTCAGATCATGGAAGTTTAGCCCAAAAGAGTTTCATATGATCTTTAGGTCGGATGGCTCACCCCGAGAATCCATCCAAAAGTTTCAGAGATATTTCAGTATAAAGATTTTTCTGTGAGAAAGTTATTTTGTCAATTCTATTATAGTCGAACAACAAACACACACATACACACACACACACACACACACACACAAAATTATATAGATACACTTTCCTACATCAATGATTCTGCTTTCAGTCTCCCTGTCACATCACAGTTGCCTCCTTTTATTGTCAATTTCCGATTTTGTCTTTGACAAAATAAAAATTCATCCTTTGTTGTTTTGTGCAGTTATCACCAAACCTTTGAAATATAAAAGATGGGAAGCTATTCACATTTTTATTTTATATTAACTTCCGTCATCCTCATCTCTGTTTCACAAGGGTCCTTTTATCGTATGCATCATATAGAAGATAAATGTAGATCACTCAAATCCCACTTTGAACAGAATGTGTTTACACTGAATTGCTAAAATGATGTTTCATATGGTCTCTTCAGTTCAAAACTGCCATGTTTTCCTCAAACACATCACAGCCCTGACTGCTTACACAGTGACTAGACTCTGTTCAAACAGTATGGATTGTGCATCTGTGCAGATTACAGTATTCCACTCGGAAAATCTTGACTGTAAGCAGCTGCCACTCCATCCGGAGACAACTGAGCCATATAGCCACAATACCATCAGGAGGGTGGAAATCCAGGAACAGATTGGATTAGGAAGCACCAGACTAGATCCTCTTCCCAGAGTTTCACAGCGAAAAAAAAAAAAAATCAGAGGCCAATAAAGCAAGACCGCCCCACAATGAGTGAAAAATCAACGCAGCAGCATCAGAGGACGCATCAAATTCAGAATCAAGCCAAACATTTCTCTGGTCTATGTCAATAATAATACACACAGACCAGATATTTTTTGTTGGGGAGGCTACACCACTGTGTTTTGGAGCAGAACAAAAAAAAACAAGTTTGAAGAGTGGGGAGTTAGAAACAAATAATTCTGCCAGACCTCTGTAGTCTGACTCAAATCTTCCCTTGGAATGAGTTACAAATGACATTTTGAGTAGTTTCTGGAAGTTTTTCCCATCTCCCCTAAGGATCTCTCTAGCTGAGCCAGATCGACAATCACATTCTTGATCAAGTTTTTGAGCCAGCTCTCCTTGGATTGCTCAGTTTGGTCAGGTGTTCATCTCTAGGACAAGAGTATTGAATGTTCTGAAAGTTTTTTTCATTACAAATTGTGGCAGCCGGAACATCTGAGCCTTCAATGCATCAGAATTTAATTTTTGCATCCTTCACCAGTTCTGTGCTTGCACACACTTCTGCCAGTGAGCTCTGCAGGCTCCTTATAATTTATCTGAATACCTGGAATAAAAAATATCTCTTGTTCTATTGCATCAATTTTGCTACTCTTTTTTTCCACATAAAATACTGTCCATTGTCAGTTGAACAATATTATGGGAATACAGTGAAGGAGTCCATAAAATATTTCAAAGTGAGAGGGTTGGTGAAAGCATGATATGAAGAAGAAACATACAAGCATGCCTGTAATTGATTTTAAGATTCTCTGAAGTGCCATTAAAATGCTTCTCTTCAGAAATTGCCACATTGGGTGGCACGGAGGTGCAGCGGTTATTACTGTGGCCTCACGGTAAAGCCCCGGGCTTTGTGCTTTCCTCTCAGGAATTCTGACCTCTTCCCACAGTCCAAAGATATGCATGTTTGATTAATCAGTGACTCTAACAGTGACTGGTTGATTGTCTCTATATGTCTGTGGTAAACCCTCACACAATGACAGCTGGTGCCACTGAGTGGATAAGTGCCATAGATAATGAATGGATGGATGAATGTTCAAAATTTTTAAAGCACATTTTAAATCAAGCAAGAATGGAGTACTTCGTCCCCTGATGAGACAGAGCAAGTGTCTCACACACAAATGAGACAAAATAATAATAAAATAAAAAATTATAATTTAACAGGTAACCTACAGTATTTTTTAATCTTCTGACTCTGCTAAGGTTTGTGGGCAACTGAAACTACTTGGGACAACATACCAATACATAGAGCTTACTTATTTTTGCCCACTGGATCTATGTTAATATCAGTCTGAATGTGTCTCAGCTGGAAATCCACCCAAAATGGGATGACAAGTTGACGAGCCCCCCGTGGACAAATAATGACAAAGAACTGTTTCTGCTCTGACACACACACACACACTTACAGACATTCATTTCTGTGATGATGTGACAGTTGATGTCAGCGACAAAGGAGAGCATGGGAGTGTGCACTGGGTGGAGCAGCTATAGTATGTGTGCTGTATTCATGTGCACTGGACAAAAACCCCTAAAGCTTTGCTGCAGTGTTAAGGTCAGTCAAGTAATTAGCTAACCAGATCACATCCCCTACGTTTCACTGGATAATTCACATAAAAACCAAAAAGTACAATACTCTGATTTTCTCTAACTTTGAGAAAAGAAGTAAGATTCAAGTGATTGACAAAGTACTGTATCTCTTGTCCTCAAAAGCTCAGCCATCCACTTTTATCTTTACTCACTCTTTGTCTCATAGTTTTGGTGAAGAGTTCAATAAATTATGAGACATATTCCACAAGTTCAAATAGCAATCTAGCATTTTAGTGATTTGCATGATTTCAGTTCATTTTTTGCAAGTCTCTTTCCTTGTTCCATATCTCTGCCTCCCTTCTTCTGAAGTCCATAATAAAAAAAACAAAGCAAATCGGTACCATTGCTTCATCTGAAATTTCAATATAGAACCAATGTGAAACAAATATATATATATATATATATAGATAGGTCAAAATTTGATGGAAATGCAAAAAAGATTCTCACTCAGCACAAAACAATGCCCACTATTTCCAAATTTCCCATTCAGTATTCCTTTGACAGCAAAAGTCTATGAACTAGTCAAGAGTCTTGGACCAGGCCAGGTACAACTACAATAATAGTAGGACATTTATGTAGACACGTGTACATAATGTGCAAATATCACAGCAAAGACTTTCAAAATGGACTTTCAATGGTTATCGTGATTATGAACGTAACCAAATTAAAGTGACTTATAGATGGCTAAGCCATTACTTTAAGAAAAATCAATCCACGTTTAAACTTAACTTAGGTTTTACATATCTGCTGTTGTACCTGAGAATATGGATGGCACACTGAGCAACATGGTTGGTTCAGAGAGAAAAACTCACTATGACTGAACTGCAAGCATTGAATGCTGTCAATGTAGCATGGCACAAATGGCACTAATTTTCCTTTCACTTTTCTAGTCAATGCTGCCAATGCACAGCATCAGCTCTTAGCAGTGTTCCACTCTCAACTACTTTATACGGCTTTCATGATAAGCCTTGCAATTTTGCAGCAGACAGTATGTTAAAGTTCGGAAGACACATTTTATTTGCAAAGGAATTGATTTAAAGTCAATATAATACTGTAATGGTGTTACGGTTTAGGTGCTGCTAATTTAAGAAATGTGACATTAAATCACTTTCTTTCTTCGACTGCTGAAGTGTGACACAAATCAAGGGTGCAGTATGTAAATCTATGTATAGTGTATGTCCCACACCACATCAAGCTTCAGTGTTTAATGCTGAGTAGCAACATCACACACACACACACACACACACACACACACACACACAAAAAGAGCATCACCTCATCCCCATTCTCAAGATCAATCAGCCAGTCAGACATGGAATAGCTACACCCCCAGATCTTCTAACACCCACCTACTGTTACAAAGTCTTGCGTGATGTGTGTGTGTGTGTGTGTGTGTGTGTGTGTCTGCCTAAGGTGAATATATCTGTATGTGTGTGCATTTTTCCATGAAGGCCACTGTTGTCCACATTGATGTTTGTGTATCTTTATTTGCATGTGCAAACAAAATAATGATCTTTAAATGCATCGGGGAACACCGCATTACCAAAAAAAACAAAAAAAACAAACAAGAAGTGGGCGTGGGAGTGTGATGGTGGTGTCGAGATTACAAGACAGAAGGGGAAGGGCAAATGAAGGAGGGAAGGATACCAGAAGGAGGGGGAGAAAAAGATTAAGCAACAGAGAAAGACAGACAAATCATTAAATTCATACCCTGGCCCTGAGGTGGATAGTAAATGAATGTAGTGAAGGTGAAATTGTAACTTAGGGTGACTCAAAATTAAATTATTTCTATTAGTTTGCTTCATTATCTTGGCTCAGGTGTTCTAATATTCGCATTATGTTATCGTTGGAAAACAGCACCACTCTATTTGCTTCGTCTGTTTCCCTCTCTCCCCCATTTGATTTTCCTTGGTTTTGTTTTTTGTTGATGTCCCCTGACAGATTAATGGATGTGAAGGAAAAAAGACAAGGTCAAGTCAGTCATTCGGGTTTAAGATCCCTTTGGCACTTTATGGCAGCCAAATCATAACATTTTCTCTTGGTCCAGGACAAATGAGGATCATTTCCAAAACATCTCATCTAGTAGGTATTGATTAGTTGAGTTGCAATGCTGATGGGAAATCATATTGACCAGAAGATGGGAGTTTGTCCAAAATGCATTAGAAAGCTGTTTAATCTGCTTAAGCTTCAATAATGTAACATGAACTTCATCAGCAGATGGAGGTAGGACTCCAAACCTCAACAATTTTGCTAGCTCCATCAGCTAATAAAGATCCCATGATATGATGAAAAGCTACTAAATGGACGTTTTTTTTAAAGTGCTGTTTCTAAAGTCAAGAACCCACTTTGGACTGCACAGATTTTATAACGGAAAATTCAAGACACTTCTTAAAAATGGTCATAAACACCAACAAATATCGACATGATCTTTTGAGGAAGCTCTGAGTGAAAGGTCCATAAAAGCTACGACTTACAAGTGTTCCCTCAGATATGTACTACATGCAGTTTAACTTGCTAAAGCACACAGTGTTTTCATGTATTAGCAGGGGCCACAACAGCCAAATCTCTTTCCACCTTTTTCTCAACTTAATTTAAAGAAATCATTATCAAACTGTTCAGTCACATTTTCTGTTCACTTTATCTCACTACTAATTGCTTTGTACCAAGTATGTGATTCTTTGTTTAAATGAAGAATAAAAACTAATCTACCTTTATGTCAAAATAAGCTCCTGGATTTTAGTTTGGCAGAAATATTACCAAAAGACCACTTCTGATATCTTAGCATCTACAAGATGAATTGGTGCACAATCACATTTTTAATGTGTGCACATGTACCTGTCAGCACGTTAGTATGCAGGCAAGTGTGCATTAGTATTTAGCTTTAAGTACCACTGCTTGTCTGCACAGCCTCTCAGAGCGTGACTGTGGACTCTTAATCTTGTTAACCTTTTCTAGGCAAAACAAAGATTTGTTCTTTCCTCCTCTCAGCTCTCATGCACACAAAGTCATTGTACGTACTTAACAATTACACAAGAGGCGAAAATAGATGTAAAAAGCCTTTTTTTTTAAATTATGAAGAGCAATGGGATGCCAACTTTGTTCTGTTTTAGTTACAGAGATGCCAGCTGGGATTGGCGGCAGCCGCGACTCTGCATGAATAAGACGTATGCATGATGGATGGAGCAACCAGTAGTGGAGTAGAAGACCTGCTTCCTCTTCACATGTATATGTGGATCGTCATAGTATGGACAGTGGTCACTTCTGAATTTTCTGAACATTAAAATACCATTTTTAAAAAGAAGTCATAGCGTTCAGCCTGGAAACTGCCTGCTTTCTAGTCCCTACTCCAGAGAACTGGGGAGCTGTGTCTTGCTCAAGTGGATCTTTTTTATGAATATAATTTCATAAAATAACACCTCCATTACTTTAGTTGTCTCCCCCTATAATGAAGTTATTGTTCTATGAGTGAGAGAGGCCCAGTCCAATTATGCTGCAAGGTCAGTGCTTATTGATTTGCCATTCATCTGTTGTCGGGGTCATTACAGCATGGTAGCTGTGATGATAATCTAGATTATGGATAGTTCAAGAAGTGTTATGAAGGAAGGAAGAAAGGGGGAGAAATGAAAGGAAAGCAAGAACTTAGCTGAAAAACCAAGATAAGGGGTAGATAAGAGGAAAAGAAGAACATGAATGAATGCATGAGTTCATTTAAAGCATTTCTTAAGCCAATATTTTCTTTGACATTCAGCAAAGTCTTGGAAGATTTCTGAAAGAAGGTGTGACAAATTGGAGAAAAAGCAGCAAAAAAACTAATGAAAGAAAGGGAAGCTTAAAGAATTAGTCATTTAAGTCTGCGCTTGTATACATTTGTACTTTTCGCAATCATACAAAAGCACAAACACAAAGTTGGGTTGTGAGGTTGTTTAAGGACAAAAAAAAAAACCAGCAACAGCATTCAGGAGAAACAATGCCTCAAATTCTCCCTGAGATGAACTACTGGTTTCCATCTCTGGTTGTTTCCATTTCTGACCAAGTTTGTTCACTAAACTAATTAATTGATAAGAGCGAAATAATGCAACATTTCTGCCGCCTGAATTGTCACGATGTGCCATTAAAGTTCTCGAGGGTCTCCCCTTGTGTATCAGTGCTGGATGTTTCTCAATTAGAACCTTCATTAAAATGCCTCAGAGCGATTAATGAGCTTGTTAGGTTTAGTAATCATATAATCAGCATGGGTAAGATTTCAGACTGAATTTCAATGAGGACATATCAAACAACCAAAGCAACAGCTGACGCTGTGTTGACGTGGAAAGCTGAAGATCTTGTGCAGCTTAAACATGTCAGATGTTGTGGTTAACTGTGAACCAGCAGTGGGTAATAAAGATCACTACCTGGATCTGTCGCCATGAAAGCAGAATCTAATTTGATTGGAAGCTGGTGATAGTGCAGAAATATGTGAAGTCAAAACTGTAATTGAGCTTTTTTTTATTCTAGCAATGAATGAATGAGTTGGACAAGGATTTGGGGAAAATGCTGTTTGTTTTTTATAGCCTAGATGCGCTGTTGACTGTGCTGCCCACAGGCAATCTATTGGCCATAGCTGGGACAAGTAAATGTGTTGTTCACTTGCTGGCAGTAAACTATCACCCTGTACCTAAACTTTGATTTCACAAGCTAATTTCCAAAAGACCATTAACAAAGCCACACCATCTCATTTACTCCTGCTGCCCCCATTAAACTCTCCCTTGTGAGGTTCCGCTAATAACAGTAAACGATTTACAACTTCCAATTCATTAAACTCTAGTTTTGAGCGGATTAAAAAAAAATTAAACACAGTTAAAGGCGTTTTAAACATGCACTTGATGGCCACTCACTGTGCTACAACTGAAGCTAAACCTACTACCCTACCAGTCAGTGATCCGTGTAGAAAACTGTGAAATCGAGGAAAAGCTCTGTTCATGTCCTGCAGTGTAGATTTAGTCTGCTATCTAAACATGATAACCAATAATGAAAATCTGAGCAGCAACAAGTGAGAGAGTGGTAGGATTTCAGCCTTAATGTGGTGGTTTCAAATTGTGTCAGTTTTAGGCTGCTCAATATGCATTTGCCCAAATTCAATCACACAAACCACAACTGTCCCCCAGTTCTCCTCAGCATTGGAAAAAATGTTAGCCTATCATTAGTAACATGCTAATTAGGTGAACATGCAAATCAGCAATTTGCTCAATGCTTGAAATTTCTTCTTGCTGGGGTCTGTAACAAAGTAAGCATGCCCTTTTACATCTGGAGACTATGATTTTCTTCATGTGTGACTTAGGTATTATGCTTGGTCAAATTTTGATAATACTGAGATGGATATTTCAGCCCAGTTAACACATTATTTTATTTCCCCAACAGATATTATTTATTGAAATATACTTGAACTGTACAAATTTGCTGTGTTACATATTTGGTTTCGCAACAGCAGAAGAAAAATGTGTGTTAATTCTCTCACCTAGGAGGCTGATGGATATTTTTTCCAACTGGCTTGTTTGTATTTTCTGCCTCAAAAATATAACATATGAATACAGGATTAGATCAACTGCTTGCCCAGTGCCCAGCATGTTGAGAAAGGTTGAAAGGCAGGCAGGGTTTAGTACCCTATGACTGGACAATTTCTGGTCGCTGGAGCAGTGGGTATTATACAAATCCACATAAATGAGCCAGTCCACATAGGGTTTAATCAATCTACTCTGTCAACTGCTTTCCCTTGCAAGTGTTTGAAAGGAAGGAATCATTATACTATAAAAATACAAAACAAATGTTCTTGAATGAAGTCAGATGGATTTGAGTTGGCTGCTGAAATAAATCCTATATTGATATGATTACAGCAATAGAGCTGGGTCCATATGTTTCACAATGTTCATTAAAAAGGTGCTGACTGCCAGTATCACTCAGCTCCACTGACAGTGTCATAAAAAAAGGGAGACAGAGGCAAAAACTGAGCTTGAAAAGGTCTGACTCAAAGAGAACGAAATTCATATTTCTACAAATTAATTCTGGTCTTTGATGCCGTCCTGGTCCTGCTATGAGGAAGCAACAACAACAACAAAACATCAACGATTAGACATGAAATATTGACAAATTGAATGTGTAACTTATCTCTATTAAAATTCTCTCTTAAACTCTATTAAACTCAAAATGATTGCTGTCAGTGTTTTATACATATAGCATATATTTCATATATTTATCAAACAAAAGGCTTGAAGCAAAAACAGTTCCCCCCAAGGGAAGCAAATAAGAAATGCTTCCCCCTTGGTGCAAAATGGTAAGTTGGTGTGAAAGAGAGTTTCTTTACATGAGTGAAAGAGAAACAGTTTGTGACAGAATGTAAGATGGCTACAGTGGAAGGTGTTTATACATATTTGAAATGTGTGTGTGAATTATTATTTGTCATGCCTTTGGAGACTTTGGGAAGTAATATGGAAAACTTAAAACTTACAAATAGAAGCAGAGAAGCAGATAGGGAGCAGGACTAAGTGTTCAGTGTAGTGAGTAAAGCAAAAATATTGAACAACCCAGACAACTGGTGGCACAATACGACCTGATCGGACCTGCAGACAACACACACACACACACACACACACAGGCAAATACACTTCATAGTGCCCATATGGCTTTGTCATTCTACGTATTTTTATAATTGCCTTTTTGGTTTAAACTGACCCTGATATCGAAATGAAACACACCAACATTCGGGTACCTTTTCTTTGTTCAAGTAGATCAACTTCACATCCAGTTCACAGACAGAAGACTCCTTAAAAATGCCTGAGTTTTTATTTTTCTAGCAGAAATTTTTTCAGACTTTATCTTCAAAGACGACTAGTTTTAGCTTTACTGACCACAGTTGTCTCTGTTTAATGGAGAAATTTGAACTAAATCTTTCCTCTAAATTTCATTTATTTTGTCAGTGCAACTTCTCTCTTGCTGACTCTGAGCTAACAGAGGCCCATATGTGTTTGCACATTAGAGAGCTACATATGGGATATGTTTGAAGGTACGAATGTCATGCACAGTTTGTTGTGGTTGTCATTGATGTCTGTTTGTATGACTGGAGCTGTCAGTCGGGGGTGCACAAGGTAAGCCTCTCCCATCTGTCGCCCCAGTAGCAGGTGGCCTGGATAATGATGTGGCGTAGCATGGCTCAGACAGGGCACCAGTCAACAGAGACTGGCAGCAGGAACAAGTCGGTTGCTCCTTTTTATATCATGAAAACAATTTTACAAGAGAGGACGATGTAAGCCTCTCAGTGAATGGTCCCACTTTGCATGGTCAAAGCGCTCATGAACTATGCGGGTGAGGGATCGTTGCACGCTGAATGCGCTGAACATTTGCAAATTCCTGTACAAACAGGGATCTAAGTGGCATCTGTTTCAACATGATAAATGTTTCTTTCAACGAAAGTCCTGTGTTTAAACTCTTTGTTCTAATTCTAGCAAGTCCACCGATGCTGCACTGTGCCTGACCTTCTACTGATGTCTATGATCCTTCTTCTGTTTTTATCTAGTGCTACATCAAGTATCTCACTGGGTGTTATTTCACTGAATAGACTGCCACTTCTGAAGGACACACACTCTCAAGAGAAGAGAAAGTAATTAACATTTTACCAGACAATCACTGATATTTGATCGTACATAGTAAGATCGTACACGTATACACTACCAGTCAAAAGTTTGGACACATTTTCTCATTCAAATGAATAGGAAAGTGCGTCCAAACTTTTGACTGGTAGTGTGTGTATATATATATACATATATATATACATACATACATACAGAGAAAGAGAGAGAGGGAGAAAATGGTGGATGACAGTAGAAAACGTGTTCCCTTAGACAGTAATACAGAGGTTAACTGAGGATTGCAACAGTGAGGTTCAGTATGAACAAACTTCCCATCATAGTTCAATAAGAAGGGTTCTCGAATGAGACACATTTGTTCATCAGGTGAGAGGCAGCATACACATACAACAACACACACACAGACACACGCACCACTTCTGGCCTTTGCCACTTGATACTCTTAGAGGATATCCTATGAGGATTGATCTTGAGACCATCTAAGACCCCTGTACCTCTCTACACTCCAAAACTCATCACACGTGTGCAATGACACACAAATAAATACACATGCAGACTTTATCCCATTGGGATTATGACAAGGAAACTCCCAGACTTGGCACACAGGCACCAACCAAGATGAGGAATACAAACACTTTCACACACTTTCAAGGCATTAGGATAATGATGGACTCAGACTTGACATAATATGTAACTTTTTGACTGGTGTGTGACCATGGCACTACTGAGTGTCTTACACACAAACACACATGCACACACGCGCACACACACACGCGCGCACACGCGCACACGCGCACACGCACACACGCGCACACACACACACACACACTTGAGTGACACTGGTCCCGCTCTATCAAATTCTATTAAAGAAGAAGTGGTTGCAGGTTCTAATCCCCCTACTCAAACCTGAGCCGCACTGCATGACAGACACCGATAAAGTGACAGACACAGACACAAAGAGACACAGCGACATAGACAAACAAACTACCAGACAGATAAATAAATGTGGTATTGCTACTCAATATTTGGCTTCTGAAGAAAACCATGTGGTTCCTGCTGATAGCATCAATTTGACCACAGCTTGCTCCAGAAGCTCCTCCTAGTTATCAAAACTATTGTTTCTAAGAGAAAAAGAAGCTATTTCAAATCAAATCAAATCAGATTTATTTGTATAGCGCCAAATCATAATAAAGTTACATCAAGGCACTTTACATATAGAGCAGGTCTACACCAAACTCATTATAAAATTAAAATTTATATAAAAATATTATATCAAATTTATAAAAATTCTACAAACAAAGACAATGCAGCCTTGTTGCCAATGATGCATTCTACTTAAAAATTGACAAGAGTGTCTGTTACTAATGTGGAATTGCTTTTGCTGATATCTGGTAGTTACACTGAAGGTAGAAAATGAGGCATGCTGACACTGACTATTAACAAACATTAACAATGATTTCATTGACGAGACCAAGTCTGTGCAAATGCAGAAAGAAATCCGGCAATCTCACATTACCATTACACCTCCGTTTGATTGGATTTTTCTTTAATTCTACTATATAACAATTACAGCTAGTTTCTCTTCAATGATTGCTGTGGAGTTGAAAAGTAAATGCTACTGTCACAGAACACTGAGTTCAATTGCTGACCATGCTGGAAACCCTTTAAAATAACCAAACATTTCCCCTCTGCAGCTCCAAACTTGATTTAAATGGGTTAATTGGGGATAATTGTGATTGGAGCAAATGAATACCCAATTAGACAGACTTACACAGATTTAGAAGATAAGGGTGATAAGAGAGAAAAAGTCCCATCCTCACTTTATACACTGTTTTTACCCTCAAAGGCAGCATAGCAAACATAAGGCACTTTCATAGAAACTTTTCTCTTAGAAGAGACGGCTTGAGGGTTAACCAATCAAATGGGAGGACACACTGATCGTTCTGATGATTGAAGGATGTGTTTGCTCACAGTCAGTGATTAATGTGTTATGTAATGTGCATATTTCCCCTTTGGGACAGTTTGGCTTAATAATTGTAGCCATGTGTATATTTTATAGATTAAAAAATGTCTTACAGCAAACAAAGGCTTATGGGAAAAGTTGTAACATGCAGAGCTTTGATTTTACTCTGTATCATTTTTATTTTTAATGCCTTCTAAAAAAAAAAAAAAGCAAAGAACCATAGTGCAAGAGAAGATTAACATCATTAGCATTTTATTTTTGTTGAGGATAATTATGCTCCAACAACTGTGGCCAAATTTGTTGATCAAAATAGATTTTATCCCAAATTTGATGTGATAAAAGATTTTCAGTCTTTTATCTTGTAAAGGGGATTTTCTTGTTTTGTTATTTTGTACATCGTGCATTGACAACAAAGGTATTGAACTGAATAGCCACCATTTTTTTTCCCCAAGTGTGAATTTGTTTGTGAAATGGGGTTATGTTATCATGAAAAAGTTTTAATTTCAGTTCTATTTAAATCATTACATTGTAGTCCGTAGTTCTGACTAGCACTATACATTACAATACAGTTTTTTTTTTTGTAAATCTGAAAATCTGTATGTAATGGTCAAGACATGCTTTAAGTTCAGTCTATTACATTATACTGTTACATTACATTATCAAGTAAAAAACATTGGCAGGAGGAAGCTGACTTCTCACTCAACCCATGTTTTCAGTGGATGAAGCCTGGTTGGCAGTCATCATTTGAGCCAACCAGCCACGTATTTGCCAGCTTGAAAGTTGCTTTTGTTTCCTTCATATCAAAATCCAACAGTTAAAAAAAAAATGATGAAGGATTTAAACTGGCAAGTCTGCAGTGATTTTCACTGAAAACTGTAGTGTTACATCAAAACCATGACAGGCCGAGTCACGATCACCTAAACTACAACAGTTGTAGTTGGCCTCCATCCTAAAGCAGTCGATCGCTGTTGATCAGGCTGATGAAAACAAGCCTGATGGTTGATCGATGGCTGGAGCGGAGGAGTGGCCATAGACCAGATATCAATCACAGGAGAGGGCTTGCCAGTTTTGTAGGAAGGACAGTGAGCGATGGCTGGACCTTCTGTACCACCTGACATTACTCATTGGTTAGAAAGAACAGGAGGAAAACTGCCAATGTTGACAGGGACAGAAGGTGAAAGTGGAAGTAACCTTGGGAGCTGCTGCTGCAATCAGTTTCTTACACAATCCTACACAAATTGTCAAAGATGAAACATGAATATGCTTTTTCTGAGTCTTATGCTCAGCCTCACATTATTATCTGGACCGTGATGCTGATCAGATCAATGCTGATTACACTAATTGATAAATTGCTGGAGTAAAAGGGTCGTTCAGGCAGATCAGCTGTTAGGATGAGACCGGTTTATCATCATCTATGGATGAGAAGTGATGATGTGACCTGTGAAACTCATTATTCAGCTGTCAGGGAGACGGTCACATGTCATGAAAGATGAAGACAGATAGCTGGGCAGACAAACGCAGGGATGCAAAGAAAAAAAAAAAAAAAGGCTGACTTTCCAATGCTGAGCTCACACTGGCAACCATCCAGTTTGGTAGTGGTAGATAGGAAGATTGCATCTATTATTTAACGTAAGGAATCACATTGAATTGGATAGTGATACAAAGCAGCTAGAGATAAAGGGAAGACAGGCAGACAAACAAGTGGTTAAACACAAAAGAGAAAAGACACTCAGAATGAGGACAAATTATTTCTTCCTGACTTTTTCCACTCTCTTTTTAACACATTTCCTTCTCCCCAACTCCCTCCCTCTCCCTCTGTGCTTCTGAGGGCTATGATTATAGTAGGTGATGGGGTTCAGGAGGGCTTTGTCTTGTGCAGTCTGTGTAATATGCTTCTTATGAGATATTACTGGTAAATAATTCATACAGTCAGTCACATAAACAAGCACAAGAGCACATTTATGCATTAGCATGCACATACTGTCTTATAGTTACACATACAAGCGCGCACATGTGCGTATATCCGCATGACTTAACCAAAGACGTAGCATAAAAAAAGTTTTCCAGTTAAAGGGATAAGGCAGCCATTTTTTGGGGCAATTATGCATGGAACAGCCCAGAGGTAAAACTGCAATATCAGCTTTAAATTTTGCGGTTTTAGTCATTTCACTGTCTGTTTTACATTTTACTCCATTATGTCTCAGTGTGAAGAGGAAAAGACACAAACCTGTAAAATCATCCAGGAAAAGTGCTGCTTACTTGTGGTTTTACACGAATGCATATGTAAATGAGAATCAAAAGGTACATTTACATGTTATTAACTTCATGGGCAATTTGCATGCACAGGGAATCCCCCCCCCCCCCCCGCCTTGCGTGTTGCTGCGCATGACAAATTTCACAAAATGATCAATCTGAAGTAGAAAAAAAACATACAGAGTTACAACTACAAAGTACTTACGACATGTTTCTTTCTCTCAGGGGGAGATTTTTGACACACTGTACAAGGTCTTGACAACACTTCGACTACATGGTGATTAAAGGAATTTCTTCATTAGATCTTGCCCTAAGTATGATTAATTTAAATTTAGAGGAGGAAACCTTTACCTTCAATCTCCAGCAGGTCGTCACCTAAGCAGAGGAGGCTTTTTAGCAGAAAGGAGTAGGGACATTAATTCCTCCTTGTCTTTTTTCTCTTGCCCACACATCTGTCTGCTCCTTCTTTCACAAATAGAAAGGATTTGTTTGTTTGTCTGAGGATTTATTCACTCATTTTGCATTATTGCTCTATCTCAGACAGATGTACAAGTAAGAAATGTGTAGGGCGAGTGATAAAGTACACAAGATGAATTAAACACAATGTCATGATGATGTTGAGGTGAAGGTCAACAATTCTGTTGTCTGTGACTTTAAAAAGGTAAGACGATGTCAGTTATCTGCCAGACGTGGCAAAAGAAGCTGTAGGTGTTCAAGAGTGAAAATTAGAGGAAAATAACCCAAGGTAAAGACAGCAAATCTGCTGAATCAAGACAAACTTTGCTTTCTTTCACACTTCAACCAACCATGGATAATGGTGCAGATGGAACTGACCTATAAATTATCCATTATTCAGGTGTTATTCAGTTACACATCACTGTTGTTACACTGACGTAGTTCAGAAAAGTTCAGAAAAATAAAAGATTTTTGCTAAGATCTAAAAAAAAAAAAAAAACAAACAAGCAAAAAAAAAAAAAAAAAGGGGGATGGCAGATTACACATATACTCAGTTCACTACTTTTCCAATTGCTTGTTTGTGACAGAGATTTGATTTGTTATTGAGCAGTTTTTTTAAGCCTGATACATTTCTTTTTTTTCATGACAGTTCGCTTCATGCAACACATTTGGTCGCGTCAATAATTCTCTAGACCATTTATTTGACATGTCAGCCACAAGACCCAGTTTTGTTCGGATTTGAATTTGTGGCCACCAGTATCGATGACATGTCATACCTGTCACAGCTGTGGGCGGGAAAGGCCACTGATCCCTGATCTGCACAAGTGACATAAAGACAACAGGGGGGGAACAAACAAAAAAACAACTGGTCGAACTAACATGAGACAGAAGGCATGAAACTTCACAGATAAGAAATCTGCAGTGTGACCAACAATGTTAATTAGCTCCTGCTTGACGAGTCTTGTGGCACAGTAAGGCAGAAGTAATGAAATTTGGAAAGCAGAAAGACTCGCACCTCAAATGCTTCGTCTGGTGCTTTTGTCCAATTCAGTTTCAGTTGGCTGCTTTGAAAGCTAATCATCCATCTCTTAGCCCAGGTCTCATTCTGCTACAGAGTGGACTCTGGTGTGATATTTTTTTGGTTCGTTTGTGGTGTGAAAGAAAAGCGGAGTGACCACAGGGGAGAATGATAACGGATAACAGCTTTTGGGTTTACAATTTAAAAACTTGACTCTTGTTAAAATCATCTGCTATTAAAAATCATATCAGTGCGGGGTTTTTTTATATTACTGATGCATTCACGAGTCACACATTTTATTCTGTTTGTCTAAATTCCCACATGGGGTCTAACAATCCAAGGTGTGAGACGTTTGGACCCCAGACCATTTAACTTTATAAACTCTGTGTGTTTTGTGTGTCTCTTTGCGTGTAAAGGAAGGACATCTTTTAAACATAGTGGGGCAACAATATAACGTGGTATTAAATGGAATACTAGTACATTTTCTTATTCAAACTAAAATACTTGAATAAATGCGCTTAGTTATGACTTATAGGTTAATTATGATCATAATTTAGCTCTATGGTGCCCCAACAGAAGATAATCTCTGTCACTAAATTTAGATTTCCCATGTGAGTCCATGTAGAGAAGATGACAATGACATGATGAGGTCAGTGGCCAAACTTCCAGTCTGGGAGTCACCTGTCTATCAAATCACCTTCTATCATTTGTGACAGGCCAAAAATTAGTTAGCTTTTAACTGAACCAAACCACAGACATGGGAGGACCTGAAAAAGACTCCTAACCATGTTTTTGTGCAATACCTCCTACAGTATGCTGAGGAATAGGAGCCATACAAAGAGAGCTCACAGAGGAATAATTAATCTGTCCATTTATGCACATTTTATCATTCCACATATATTGTATTTATTAAAAAAATAAATAAAGCATTCAAATGGTTAGGAATACGAGTAACTGTTACAGGTGAGCTCTGTCTGGTTCAGTATCAAGAAAACAGCCTCATCTTGTACATTTGTATTCGCCCATATTTGCTCTCTTCACGCTGTGTCTTTGTATGCTGTTTTACATTTCTATACTGTCCTCTCTGGGACAGCATAACTCACAATGCTTTACTGAGCCCCGAGGAGATTTTTCAATTATTAACAACAGGCTCAGCCACAAACCAACACACACACTTTAACTCACTGTCATCGTCGGGCTGAAAGTATACACAGAGAATGACAAAGACCGTACACAAGTAATATTTGGTCTGGGAAAACATGTTGGAAAGGAAAAATAAGCTTGCGTTTTAAATAATAGCATGTATTTTTCCCTTGAGCTCGGCCCTCAACCAGAGTCTTGGGAGCTGGAGGATTCTGTGCTCTATCTTAGTTGTTAGTAAGGACTACACTCTTCTGGACAGAGATCTTGGCTGGATCTGCTCTCCCAGTTTGGTGGTCACAACCCCGATTGTTCCCCTTACCACAGGAACCTCTGTCCACTTCCTTCCCTTCCACCGCTTATGCAACTAATGAAGTGCTACTTCGCAAGTAGGGCGTGGCCATGTGAGCCCTGCAAGTGAAATCATGATTTGTGTCTGATATCTCTTTTCTACTCACCCCCTCATTCTCATTTATTGGGAAACTCTCAAAGCTATGAATTGCTCTAGTCTGAGCCTTTGGGATGTCTCCAACTACACAGGTATTTATACCAAAACCTAACCCATAAACATGAAACTGGAGCCTGACTGCAGGGATTTGCTCCGATCCTGCCACAAGGGGTGAGGGGGTGATGTACTAAATTGGGGGGAGGAAAACCAGCTCTCCAGTTTATCCTACAGCTGCAGTATGCAGTGAGGTTGAGCACTTTACACATCTATATAGATAATACTGGAGATATAGATACATAACACACGAGTTGATTCATAGATAAGCTTATGCGTGTTAGAGATAAATAAAATCCAGCTAAAGAGGCTGATGTGAGCCCTGCCAGCCTCAGTTGTTCCAGGCACCATCTGCATGCACTCAGGGAGGTCAGCAAACACAAAACAAACACAGCCTGCAGACACAATTAAAAACAGTTCCTTTCTGCGGGAAAATTTTAATATAGAGAGACAGACCTGCAAAACCGCCTCTGTGGTTCTCAGTTCTCCTCTCAGTCAGACACACACACAAACAGGGCCTGGATGTCGGCTGTGTCGCCAGTGGTGTAAAGAAACAACAAGCAAATAATGTGTGAGAAGCTGTGACCAGTTTGCTGTTAAATTTACTCACATGGGATTACAGAGTCTGAGATCTCTGGCATGTGGTGGAACACCAGCAACTAACAACCTGCTCCATCGACACATTTAATAATAAAAATAAAGCTGCAAACTTTATAATTAGTCAAGTTTTAATTAAAAAATCTATAAGTAGAATAATGCTTTTCCAAAGGTTGCCAAAATGCTCACCTCCACAACTTTGTGTTGGATTAAATTTCTATGTGGTAGAGTACCAAGGAGACAAATTACATTTATATTTTGTCCTTCTTCCTTCATCTTGATGCATAAATAAGAGTGCACTCATGACTTTGTCCTACTTGTTTTCCTAGCAAAATCAGAAATAGCAAAATAAGTTTGATTCTGATCAATCTTCCTCACCTTGTCAACCTTACTTTGGCACAGTCTGTTGTGCATGAACCCAGTGTGCTCATGACAGATTACTTGTGATTAACACTGATTATAACTGAGTCTAACTAACAGATTAACACAGGAAAGCAGCAAAACAAATCAGCGTTGAAAATAAATAATTTAAAAAAAAAGTAATGAAGCCAGAGGCAGATGTTAGCAAACATCAAAAAGTGATTCAGTTATTTTGGAGCACTCAAGGTGACACAAGGGCAACAAGTGTCAGTTCTGCTAAAAATCAATGTGCAGAAGCGTAATGATGACACTTGCTATTCCTTCTATTAGGGTGCCTTCAAGTGCTGTTGGAAATAATTTTACTACAAGTTGAGCACAAATGAATGTGGCAATCAATTAGAAAAGTAGCTGTCACTTGTGGCTGTACTTAACGCTTTGTTTCTAGAAAGGTGAAAAATGCAAAAAAATGCATCTTATAACACCTGCAAACTCATGACTGGCCCTTTAAACCTCTGCTTGGGTGATTAGTCTTTCTAAAATTAACAAGAAAAACTCTTCCTTCACATTTGAGCACAAAAGTCACTTATTGGTGTGTCTTTTTAATTTGTTATTTGCCGTTTGCTAAACTTTAAATGTAGTGAACTTGAATGCCCCAGCATGACACAGTTAGACACGCAGAGCTTTGTCAAAGTTACTTTTTAGTTAACATTGAAAACTTTTGTTCAACTTCTAAAAACTTTACTAATTGCCTCAAGCCTGTTTCCTCAGTATTGGTGTTAGCTTAGGTCAAACAAAGAAGAATAGAAACGTGCTATAAACCAGTGCTGTGTTTTCTTGTAAAGCACGAATGCAGCAAGCTGAAAACACCCAAACTGTACAACAAGATACTCGAAACTCAACTAGAAAAGCTGCCCCATCTGTTTTGACTGATGTTCACTTTCACTTAGACTAATTAGTCATAATTAACGTGATGGAAATATTGATTTCTAAATGTGTCACCTTTGAGCTGGGTAATGGATGAAGGAGGTACAAGTGAGTAGTGAAGTAGGTGTGGAGGACGAGGCAGAGTCCACAAATCGTTCCGTGGGGGGGGGGGGGGGGGGGGGGCAAAGTATTAAGTTTCCTTTCATATGATGGGAACACATGCTGTGAAGTTTGCATGTCCATGTGTGTGTGTGTGTGTGTGAAGGTCAGACTGCAATTACTTACTGTTCTGAGCCAACTTTGCGCTCTAATGTGTAATGCGTGAATATTTAACCACCGACTGACTGTGAGCATGTGCCTACGAATGTGCTGTGTTTAGAAAATAACTTGTCACTCATCTTTTCACTCATAATTATCGTTTCAGTATATAAGGATCCGTGAATGAGACAGTGAAGAGGAAAAATGGAAAATGAAGATGTGGCCAAGTGAAGAGGAAAGGGAAAAAGAGACAGCAGACTCTGATGCTCACTTCTTAACCCGACATAATGATTTTTTTAAAAGGAGAGACAGACATTAAGTACTCAACTGAGCACTCTTAGGTTTCTATGGTAACACATACGCACAAGTGTGTGTCACTGAAAGCTTGTTTTCATCCAGATGAATAGATTCAGGTGTTTCGAGGCCAAACATTTGGACTTCTTTTGAAAACTGCATCTTTGTCTTTGTCAATTAAATGACATTAATGTCATGAAATGTTGATTTAATTTGATAAATTCCATACAATAAAATGTTTCACGAATATTATAATCGGGGGTAATACTTTTTCACTTTTTTTTTCAAACCTTAAATAAGAAGATCAACTGGAACTGACTGGAAACAGAAGGGAAACAACAAGGCTGTCCCAAAGAGACAACCACCTTTAAATTAATTAACATATTACATCCCGTTTGTAACCAGTAACTTCCATTGGTTGACTGGTAAAGTAAAAGTCTTCCATGTAATCTCAAAGAAAACTGAAATTTGTTTTACACTACTTTTTTTTTTCTTTTTTTTTTATACATTTTCTCATGCCAGGCAACGTAGCTCAGTGGTGGACCTTTGCATTCAGAGGCCCCAGGCTCAAACCCCAGCCACAACGCAAACCAATGGAAGGTTCGTACCGGTCCCAAGCCCGGAAAAATGGGAGGGTTGCGATGGGAAGGACATCCGGAGTAAAAAATGTAGCCAAATCAACTATGAAAGTCACGGAGCTGACTTGCTGTGGCAACCCCAAATAGGGAAAAAGACAAAAAACAGAAGGGGAAGAGAGAGAGAGAGAGAAAAAAAAAAAAGATATTTTCTCATGTGTCCATAGCTACAGTCTTACCCATACAGTTCAGTAGATACACTCTATGAGGGCATCTGGATTACTGTCCTCTGTGACAGTAAAATAACATACATCATATTCCTCATCCACTGGATTAAATGACTGACATCACCAAAACAAGCTCTCAGTTAAACTTTCATGACTGACTGTCAATATTTTAACCTTATCAACTCCTTAACTCTGGATCAGTCAGGACCTTTCATTTTCAGAACAAGTGGGAAAAGACAGAAAATTAAGCAGGCAAAACACATTTCTATGTTTGAGATACACATTCAATGAAAATTTCAGAAGTTTTGCTGCTTGTCTCATTTTGAGGTTAATAAGAAGCCAAAGGCTGTGAACATAAATCAGACTGCCACTCAAAACTGTGATGTTTCTGTCTTCTCAGCCAGCAAGAGGTAATTAAATGGTTTTACTTATTTATGGCTTTAGTTACTCATGAAGATGGTGAAAGCCAAACATAAGCAGATTTTATACAGGAGTCTAACAGATTATGAGTTGATGAGGAGATTCCAAACTGGATGTGGTGAAATGCGAACCCAACTCAACGTTACACTGAATGCGACAGGCCTTCACATTTGTCACAATGTAGATCCCTTCCTTCCATTCTCTGACTGTTGAACTCAATTCTTTTCTTTGGTCACTTGTTGCTTCCTTAACTAAATGTGTGCTCCAGAAGTCTAAGTAAGTCAATGATCCAGCCCCTGAGCTCCTGAAGCTGCCAAGCCAGACACACTTGTCAAGTTTGTTTTCAGAACTAACTAACTATGAGTGGGAAAAGTGATCATTTATGTACCTTGTTAATACATAACATTATGTTTTTTATGGCAAAAAGGTGACTTAAGCAGTTGACTTGATTCATAAAGAAACCATTTCTTACTCGAAGGACATGAGGTGCATTTGATGATTTTTGTCTTAGCCCAGAGTGTTTTGGCGGATCAATTCTTCTGTCCCCGTTCAACCATTCTTGGCATTTCTAAAAGCTTCTGTCATCACTTAGCAGAAAGGACAAATTGCAAACAAACAAGCAAGTATGCTTTAGTCAATCTGCAAAAAATTGTATCAATCAAATCTACAGTAAGGCTCAATTTATAGCAGAAACAAAGTGCATCCCCTATTGCACAACCAACAGAAAGTGGATTTGTTGTAGCTATTCGTGCCTTCCACTGGACGGTGGAACAAACTGGAGTGCCTGTGGAAAGCTGACACAGCAGAAAGCTCTGTTGTGTCTGTTGTGACTGTGATAGAAGCTGAGGGTGGAAAATAATCCACTTGGGCTGAGAGAAGGCCGATAAAGAGGCTGACACTTTTTGTTTGTTTGTTTGTTTTTTATACAGTAAACTGGCCAATAGGATTTGTCCAGTTAGGTTTGAGGGTCAGTCAAATTATAGAAACAGTGCTCAACCAAAATTCCTTCAATAAACTTTATTTCACCTATATCAGAAATTACCTGAACCTAGATGATTTTTGCTGCCTTTATCATAGCACTGGGATCAGAGATTTATAGTTCAAATTGAGATTCCTACAGTTGTTAACTGTGTTGTGAAATAGTCTGATTTTCAATTAGATTCCCATGTGGTTATCACTGCCAGAGCCAGAAACAACCAGAAACAATTTTTGAAATGTGTGTCTGTTATGGCCAAAGCTGTGCCAGCACATTTGTTCCAAAGTTACTATCACTGAAAAAACTACATTAACGACAGAGATATATACATACATATGGACCTGAATGTACAATCCCACCAGCCCTGGATATCATCAGTGTGAAGGTATATGAATCAAACTGGGCTGAGTCAGTCTTTCACAAATTCTGAATGTACTTGGTCAGAGTATGAAAATAAAAAAATGTAATGATTCTGTAAACAAAAACAACAGTTTATAACACCCTGGAGCCTGGTAATCTGCAGTTCCTGTGTGTGTGTGTGTGTGTGTGTGTGTGTGTGTGTGTTCTCATTTCATGCAGTGGCAGCAGCACAAGAGCCAAGGGTCTATACAAGAGTACACTTCCGATCAGATACCAGGTGAAAGCACTGAATTATACACTTCATATTTGTCAGACAGACAGACAGTCTCTTTGTAATTTTTGTGTTGCCAATGTGAAAAGTAGTCCAAGTTTTTTTTAGGAGGGAGTGATTATGTTATGCAACTGTTCTTGTGAAGATGTTTTTCCTATGATGCATGTTTTTTTATCAAGTAATGTAATTTAGAGCTGTACCCAACACAATTTTTCCCCAGGGAACAAAGAGTTTTTGTTCTTACTCTTCACATGCACACACTCACCAAAGATTACCTGGCAAACAGAAGCCTGCCAAGTGAATGATCAAAGATGTATTTAGGCCTAAATGGTTGCAATCAACTGAATATTTAACAATATGGCCTAAGGTCACACAGGCGACTCCTCCTGATACAACTGTGGATCACTGCTGATACTGCTGGAGTCGCTGCAGATAACAGCAGACCTTGGATGGTCGCTAACAACGGGCTCAGGATTGACTAAACTGCATCTAGGCCTGCACAAACATTTTCTGTTTGTTTGTGTCTAGTGGAAAATTTGAATGACAACACATCCTTCTTTTCAAAGGCTAGAGACAGGGCCCCTTTCATCATAACTGAGGCAACATCATACACAGAACACTGTATAGATGATTCCTCGTTTTTCCTTGATTAATCAAGCCTCAATAAACATCTCCAGCTTCAAAACTGGATCTAAGGGATGCAGTTTTCCAAAAGCCGTGACATCAGTACTAAAGATTTTAAATATTCAGGGTTCGAGGTCATGTTTCAGCATTAAAACATCAAAAATACATAAGAAAGAAAGAGCTACATACAGTAAAAACTGCTACAGTTGCAAATATCCACTTGTTGCTTTACTGCTGATCCAAAGGGACATTTGAACGTGACACTAACCAATAAACAGTAAGTGAACTAAATTTATTAAAACCAAAATCTGCAGTATTTTTAGTTAGCAAATTAGTATTAATCTGTATTAACAAACAAAAACAAGACAAACAAAAAACGTTTGAAGATAACTGCCAGAGTTCGGTGTTGGAGTGCAGGATGAAGTAAAACTTGGTGATAAAAGCAGATTGCTTTAGCTCTGTTCAATTCACTGAGCCTGAAAACCCCCCAAAACAACCTGCTTCATGAGTCCTTAGAATAAAAGAACAACAAGCAAGAAAGCGAAATGGATGTATGAATGGATGGATGGATGGTGTTGCAATTAAACCAAGTGATAAACTTAAAACTGCTGCTGAACTGTTCAATTCACCGATCTTAAAAACAAAAAACAATCTGTTTTTATCCTTCAGCCAGAGCAGCAGTCCCCTTCTACCTTTTTTCCCCTCCCCTCCTCTCAAAATCTATTTTTCTTCATCCATCTGTCTTTACCACTCTAGTCTACTTTCTATTCTTCCGACCACTTTTTCCCTCCTTCCCAGAATCTTTCTCGTCTCTCCCTCAGTCGTGTTCTGGTCCGCTGGGAAATCAAAGAACTTGAATAAGTTTCATATCGCCACGGGAACAAAAACTCATATGGTCGCCATGGGAACGCAGTCATTCTGACACCACAGGAACCATTTCAGTCAGTAACCAGGGGATATGGGACGATTTCATGTTCTTACTCGCTTTGATTGGTCTGCCAAACGTAAATGGCAATTAACTATTGCTGTCAGCAAAGCAAAAGCTTGTTGAAGTTAAACTTCAGAGGAAAAGAATGCAGAGAGATGGAAAAGGGGGTGACCACAATCAGATATAAAACCAACGACCCATGGATTGACAGAGGGACACCGTAGCAGGTACAATGCAACATGATGCAAAGACCAAATTAAAATACAAAATACACGAGCTACATATCTTATTTTGCATATATCGAGTTAGGGGATAAATTTATATATCCAATGCTACATTTAACAATCATTAATCATTAAATTAGTTTGTATCTGACAGCCTACTCTTGTAGATTAGTCATATTAAATGATTACTGTGTCAGCTTTCCTTTTAAACCAGCCAGAAAAAAAGTTACCAGCCCATAAAGACGAAATAATAATTAGAATGCTCCATTTGTTATTTTCTTTAGAGAAAAACAAAATTGATTCATTGCAAATCATCAGTTTAATATCAAAAGCTGTGACATCTGACTTCAATGGCTTTCCAGTCTATACAGTACTTCAAAGGAACCCAAGTGGACAAGTTTAACTAAAGAAATGTATTAACTATACTACCAGCTACAGGGTAAACATAATGTTTAAACATTAAGATGGAAAATGGAACAGA
The DNA here is from genome assembly GCA_034769265.1 of Remorina albescens. Lineage (NCBI taxonomy): Eukaryota > Metazoa > Chordata > Actinopteri > Carangiformes > Echeneidae > Remorina > Remorina albescens. The sequence goes on from CM068480.1 coordinate 8,658,460, forward strand.
AGAACAAGTGAAAGCAATAGCTGATAAAAATGAACTGTATGCTGGACTGTGCTAAATTGGGAAAGAATATACTGTGAATATTAACATCAAGGCTATAATACGTAATGATAAGCTTGTCTACAAATGAGATGTGGTGACTTAATATCATGTTTTGGAATTGATCTATTCGAGAGCATAATGTTTAGATCTGATCATCTTTCAGTTGTGCTGTTGCTGGAGACCTTTGGCTGGAAGCTAAAGTAGCTACTCTCAGTGGACTCAGTTTATCTCCCCCGATGTGTCGCTGTTCTGACAGTGTTTCTTGGTGGTTTCAGCTTCATTGAGGCTTCTTTCTTTTTTTCTGGGCACTCTTGATTCATAGGTGGGCTCTTTTGAGGCAGTCATGGGCAGCTCATGTTATTTTGGTTGATGCAAAATAATGCTCTGGCACTTAACTTGGTACTAATTTAGGAGACTGGCACATTAAAGTCACCACAGAGGGTGAATATGTAAATATCAAGGCTTCCATTACCATCCAGATGAACTGTACTCATGACATGAAATTATACATGAATCACAATTTTTCTTGTACTTATTGTTATCATTATCATCATTTTTATGTATTTCACAAAGATAAAGTGAAATTCATGCATTGATATCATCTTTTACCAAACTGCTGTTGTGATGAATCAGATCCATGAATGAGTGTTGTTCAACATGCAACCACCCATTAAACATCAATCAAGTTGGCCTGTGATGCATTCATTTGTCTTTCTTCCTGCTCCTTTCGCTCCGTCTCATTATGTGTCCGATCACATTAGAAAAGACACAGATATGCATGACCACGTGCAAAGGCCCAAATCCACATCTTTCTCCGAGTTCAAATGAGAGTGTAATTATTGCCGTGATAATGAGAGTTGCGTCTAAATTGGTGTTGGAAATTCTGGTGTCAGAAAAAGCTGCTGACCTCGTCATGAACCCAATATACACACAAACATACAACTAAAACACAGGAGAGGTGGAAGCAGAAGGAGGGGCAGTAGATTAAATAATTTACTCATGACTTCTACTGCGACCTCATGATGAAAACAACAGATGCTATTTGGAAGTAATAATTGATGTAATGCTTACTAATTCAACGTTTCCATTAATATGGGTCTCATTGTACAAGATGACAGTAAAACTACTTTCCTATTTATCCAGACCTTTCGAACCAAAATGAGAGAACCAAAACCTATTACAGTTTCTTGTGACTTATTACAGTATTTCCTGCTGATAGATTGAGAAAGAAGACATTTTATTTATCTCCGTTACTGGCAGATAAATAACTGCCAGAGAAATTCTGGTGTCCAGCAGCACACACGCAAAACACCTAACACCAGTTACAGACAGACTATGAATAAATAAAAAAATAGATAACATCAAGTGTAAAAAACGGTTATATGTTGAAAATATGTCCCTGGTAGGCAAACCGAAGGGGATTTAGTTCCTGTGCTACCTGGTTTTATAGGTTTAATATGATGTAAAATCAGCCGTTCCAATGTTTTCATGATATGTGAGGTTAAAGCCACTGGCCAGTCGTCTTTTATCTCTATCAGACGCCCTGTTTTGGGAACTGGTACAAGACATGAAGTTTTCCACTGCACAGACTTTTTCCATCAACAGACTCTTGTTGAATAACTTCTGGAGAGGTTTGGCACGTTGGGATGCACAGTCCTTAAATACTCTTGAGCACACACCATCTGGACCAGCAGCTTTCCTAGGATGGAGTCTCCTTAGCTCCTCCCTCACCTTATGTGTGGTAAAAGATAGGTGAGGCTGGCCAGCTGCAGGTGACAAGTTGCAGCCACACAGAGTAAAACTCCTCACTGAAAATCCACCTTTGTCATTTGTTTTTCTTCTGTTCATCGCTACAGAACCTGAAAGTTTCATTTCATTAACTATGGATGAATAAACTCCTTTTATGTCACACAGTTGTCTTTGTTAAACTCACTGGCTCTACTGTGAGCGAACAAATGACTAAATGCCACACAGCCAATCATTACTTCACAGTTATGTACACATTAGTTGCTATTATACTGTCCCAACAAGTAATTTGAAACCATTACTTCATGATTGCCATTATTTGTGCCTGTGAAAGTAAAATAAAGCATCATCCAAGCAAATTGATGGTTCACAGGAGAAATTTTAAATGAGAATGCACTATTAGCTCATGACAGGCCAAAAGTGCAGACAGAAGGGTTGTCAACAAATTGCTGTCATTTTGTTCATAGCACATTTACATTATGAGGCTTGTGTTTCATTATGGACAAAGAGAGGAGAGAAAAAAGCTTAGGCTTAATAGCAGCAACTGGACTGGAGCTCCCTCTGCATTATGCTCCATTTGATGACCACTGAATCACTGCTCAAACACTGCCATTAACACTCAGGACTCAGATTTCCGTGTAAAGTCTTTGTTGCAAACTAGCAAAAGTGTAACCTGGGTCTGATGTTCTGTTGTGTTACTTTTTCATGGCTATATTAACAACTTTCACTTCCACTTTTTCTGCTGAAAACAACACGTAGGCAAAAAACCACATGTGAATTCACTGTGGATTTCTTTGGGATTTGTAATTTTGCCATCAACACATGTCGGTATAGATAGAGAGTGTGTTGTTGATCAGCTGAATCTTAATTCCCTCCAACAGCGATTATGATTGCCCCGCTGAGACATGTGTGCACTGGTGTTAAAGACTTCACAGGTGACTCATTATTTAACAGATGGCAGTGAGAGACCACAAACATGCACACACACATACACACATCTCTGAAATCCAAATCTCCTTCTTGTCCTTGGCTGTCCTATGAAATGATCATCATTTGACACACACAAAGCCAGAAAACAAAAACAGACTCCTTACACCCCAGCATCACATTCATTCAGAAGACGCATAGAAATTAGTCACCAGTTCTAAAAGAGGAATTCAGTAGTGCATATATATATATATATATATATATATATATATATATATATATATATATTAGGGGTGGGAATCTTTTACTATCACACGATTCGATTCCAATTTTTGGGGCTATGATTTGATTCAAAATCAATTTTCGATTCAAAATGATTTGATTCATAATGATTTCTGCTTCAATCTATAGGTGTGCAAAGGATCCTCATGATCTACTCCAGTCTGCTTTGCAAGACAGAATGACAAATGTCGCCCTGCAATAAAAGGGGCAGGGTTCGATTTCCAGTTGGGGCACTGGAACATGTCTAGGTTAATTGGTGCCTTGATGTAAATGTAAGTGGTGACCTGAAAAGAAAGCAGACAAACAAAAAACGGGGTTAATTGGTTAACTGGGTTAATTGGTTAATTGGTAACGAGTACTTGACTGGGCTACAGCAACGATCAGATCCCCCTCCAGAGACTAGACCGGACCAGAGACCTGCAGAGAGTAAAGACTAGACTACATCAGACCAGAGTAGACGAGACAGCGGACCCCCCCTCCAGAGACTAGACCGGACCAGAGACCGGACCCCTGCAGAGAGTAGAGACTAGACCAGTTCAGACCAGATTAGACAAGACACCGGACCCCCCGTGAGAGACCGGACCCCCCAGAGACTAGACCAGACTAGACCAGAGACGGGACCTCCCTAGAGACTAGACCAGACCAGAGACAGGACCCCTGCAGAGAGTAGAGACTAGACCAGATCAGACCAGACTAGATGAGACACCAGACGCCCCTTCCAGAGACTAGAGACTAGACCAGACCACATTAGACGAGGCAACAGACTGGACCCCTCCACAGAGACCAGACCGCGGTCTTTTTTCCCCGAATAAAAAGGAACGTATCTGTCGGGAAAATTCTCCGAGGGGGTCACTAATAGTGCACGCCCCCCACCAGTGAAGTGGCCGTCTGAGTGCTAAGTGCTAATTCACTGAGCTCAGCACAAAGAGGTTGACTATCATGTACTTCAATGTCAGTAATTGGTGGAAAACCAAAGAACATGGGGATAGAAGAAATTAAAAAGTGTACAGTGGGACATATGTTTCATTGCTTTATTGTTATGTTTTTGCTTAAATGTGTGGACGCATTAAAGTTTTCAGTTATAACTGAAGAAATTGTCTACATTTCATTACTTAAAACACTGTCTCGGGGTTAAATTTGCGTAAAATGTTAAAAACGGAATTCTCAAAAATTAAAAACCGAGAAAAAAAAAAAAAAAACTAATATGGGAAAAATTCAAATGCAGTTTGGGAAAAAACAAAATTGACTTTATAGAGCTCTAAGTAAAAACCAAAATGAGTCCAAATCTTTGCCTTCAATGAGGACGGGGCCTGTTGAATCTCTCTTTCCTCCATTATTGCAGTTTCCTCCTTGTTTTGGTGCTTACTGCGCATGTTCCAAAACCGGCTCCGTGGTTCTATGATTCTGAATCGTAGTAATTGAGAATCGCGATAATTATATTAATCGATTTTTTGGCACACCTATATATATATATATATATAGAGGGTGTGCCATTAGGAATTTTATTAGGAACTATTTAGTAAACATTTTCACTTCTTTGTCAAATTCCCAGACTGACAACCTCAAACACCCACAGACAGACAGCTGCAAGATTATTCAGGCCAAAAGTTTAACTATTGTTGATCAAATATTGGTGATATTCCATTCATATCAGTAAGCATTTATAGATCAAATATGTTTTTTGTTTTTCTTTAATGTAACCAAAGGTCGAACAGATATTAGCTGATATTGATCAGCCTAGCAGATTTGTCCATCCTGGTTTAATCCATTAATCTAATGCACGCAAGTCCTCTTCTTCTTTTCATTGACAGCTATTTAAAACTTGTCTTTGTTATAAGCCAGTCAGATGTTTCTATCAAATCATATCTATATTTGATAGAAGTAATACATTATTACAACATATTATAATGTATGAAAAAGTTTTGCCAGTTTTCATTACCAGCTGATAAACTTTCCAAGCCGATGCTGTGTGTGTGTGTGTCTGTGTGAGAGAGAGCTAAATTTTAAATCTGGCCCTGCAACTTCATGTCTTCATCTGGGTGCTGTGTGTATCTGTACATACTGGGTATGCATTATTGTTGGTCTTAGTTGCCCTGGGGGAAGGTCTTTGTTCCTTCCAGAGAGGTCAGAGCACATTGTCAATTTCAGTTTCAGTATCTTGGACCAAGGACTCTGCAACAGGGTTTCATTCCAGTGGATTGGAGATGTTTAAGATTACTGGTATTAAGTATACCATGTGCGTCATTTTAAAGTGAATAAATCCTTGACCATTGTGGGCCATTAGTATGATAAACATAAACAATGACAGCTTCTCAGTTACCCTTAGAATCATTCATAATATTGCACATACATTGGACATTGGATGAATTCCTAGTGACGGACAGTTTACATTTGTTTACCAGAGCAGTCACTGTGCATCATATGTAACAGACAATTTCTAGAAACTAGATGTAAGCAAACTTAAGGAAATTGATTTTTTTTTATTTTAGTGTTACTCTGACAAAAAAAATACAAAGAAGCTGATGTGTCTGTTTTGAAGGTTTAACTTTAATAAGGATGTTTTAAGAAATTCTACTTAAAATTGCTTTGGAAAATAACAAACAAAAATATCCCTCACACCAAAAAGAGCCACAATTTTGGAGAACGATTTTGCTTCTTGGCTGGAATTGGATCACAAGAACCTATACCACTCATGTTGGTCCCCTTCATAAGATATTCTGCTTAGTTTCACATAAACACTCAAAGGTATCGAGTCTGGCTTCATACATATTTTTTTTATGGATTCAACAAAGAACAAGGTGTTAGTGAGATCTAGAGGTGCTGGCCAGAGGAATGGGTTATTGTCAGACAGAGCTTTATGCTGAGCTAAGATAACTGACTTCTGGCTATAACCTCACATTTACTTATACTGCGCTTTGGTGAGAGTGGTAAAGATTTTCTTTTCCTCATCAAACTCAGCAAGATGGCAAGTAAAAATTGTTCTTAAATTATCAAGGAACTAGATGTCTAATTTGGCTGATCCAAGTTAAGAGGAAGCAGTGTGTCTCCAGCAGGCGAGCTCTCAAACCGCTGAGACTGTTGACATTGTGTTTTGATCTTACCACATAAAAGCTGCTTTTATACAAATGTGTGCGACTATGAAGTGCACACACCATCACTTGAGATGCAAAGTCGAAAAGATGTCAAGTAGATGAAGAAATAAAGACAATGATGATAATCGGATGTGCACTCATTTCCTTTCTTCAAAGTAATAACGTGTGAATAAAGTATCAAGACTGAGTGTCCAGTTGTCTGTTCGTCACCATGGCTGATTGCCAGTGGGCTCTTTTGGGCTTTGGTCTTATTGATTTTTAGTCGTTTTGTGACCACAGCAACACTAAAAGAGATTGATAAAATGCTACTGTTACTTGGAGTGGAAACGGAGCTCGAGCTTTCACAATTTTTCACGATGACAAATTACGGAACGAGCACGAGGCTGAAGTAAAATAATTCCCTCGCAACATGTTTATGAGAGAGCAGTTTACACTAAAAAAGGAAAGGAAGTGTTATGGGAGGCTTGGTCCTTTTTTTTTTTTTTTTTTTTAAGAACATACGCTTCGTATGTATTAATTAATTTTAATGAGTTTTGACAGTGATATACTGCCATTCCTTTCACAATAGAAGATCCTTAAATAGCTCTACGGAGACTTCTTGTTATTTTGCTGAATATTTCCCAATATTTATGTAGCACATGTGGCGCCTTAACTCTTTTTCATGGTGACACTGACCTTATAATCGTCCTATAGGGAAAAACAGCTTAGAATTGAAGGCAACGTAATGTAATTTAGCTGGAAAATCTTGCTCCCTTGTGGATTTCTGTTCTATTTCGTCTTTTTTTGGAGGTGGGCGAGGGGGCTTATGATATTAGGCCTATTTGTACACAGTAGCGCTGATGCAAAGCAAACCATCTTTGTTTCTGCCTGCTCCCTCATTTGCAAACAAAACAGTGACCCTTGTAAACCTTTCTCTCCTTTCTTGTTGAGAGTGTAAAGCAGAGTGTTTTTCTTTTGTTCAGTTCACTACTGTGAGGTTTTGACACATTTATTTATTTATTTTGCTGTAAGTCTTTTGATTGTTGGCTTAATATTAAAGTATGAATTAAAGCGTTTCTATTTTTGCACCACTGGGTTTTGTTTTGACAACTGATTTAACCATTTTTTTTTTCTTTTTGTCATTTTCTGTTATTAGTCCAATTTAAGGTTGTGTGTGTGACACTCACTTCCTGTTTGTCTCGACGTACCTTACAAATGTGAAAGAGTAAGTCATACACAGATATCCTTAGTACTGCTTTGGACTCTACACATCTATCATTTTAGCATCTTATTACAAATAAGAAATGAAGTACATTGGAAGCCATTAATCAATAATATTCATTTACAGGAGGAGCCTTCTCATTCAGGTATCTGACTGACAAAGGCCATCCAAAAAAGATTTGTGTCTGTGATGACAGTAGATCCATGAAATAAAAATAAATAGGCAGTAATAATGAAAAGACTATGCTCTTTCCATTGTGTGTTATCACTTTAGCCTTTTAACTACTTGATAAGGGAGGAAAACTAAGTGGATAGCTGTTGATGCCGCTTAAATAGCACATGAAAAGTGCAATACAAAGACACCTCCTCCAAGTGCAGAATCTGGTGTTACTGTAGAGTCTGTTATTGTGTTTATGTATTTTTTATGTAAGACAGGTGACTTAACTCGCTCAATAAGAACCTTAACATCTTTTCTGTTTTTTGTTTTTTTTTCCATTACCATAAATATTTTGGCCCACTGTTGAAAGTGAGGATGACATGGGAACTCATCTTCAGTCAACACATAAACAACCCTGGCGCTTTTGAGCAAAATGACCTATTATGCATAGTTATAACTGCTATCCATATTGTTTTTAGGACAATAAAAAAAACCTCAGACTTTGGCTGTCTCACAGTCTCATGGAAGAAGTTGTAAAGTAAAACAACCATTAATCAAAGATGTTATTTATTGATGAAGATTTTACATACTAGTGATTCTAGATGCTTCTTCGTTTCATCTTTTCATCGTCGCCTTTTTTAAACACAAGATTACAGAGCAAATCAACAAATGACATTGAATGAGCTATCTACCGGTGCACTAATCCAGCCATTCTCAATAAAAGCTGAGCAAGTGTCCCTGCCATCAGACTGTATATCTCCTCTATCCTCCACATATCCCAGGCTGAGAAGCTCCCCCATCTTTCACTGTTTAATTAGAGAAGAGAATAAAAAGGATCAAGCTCTATCCCACTTTTGCCGCATCATGTCTTAGTGCTGCACTGACAAATTTTGAAAGTGTAGATTGTCATGAAACCCTACCGTGATGTTGCTGTGTGTTCATCACCGCCTGGTCGCTTAAAAAAAAAAAATTACCCAGCAGATAGGGTACATTTCGTGTAAAAATATTGAAGTTGTTGATTTTAATTCTACTGCAGATACAAGGATTTAACATGACAGCTGCTACTCAGATCTTCTCAGTTCCCCTTTAATTCAACAAGACAAAGATGATCCCTGTGTTAATACGGTTTAGGAAAACCAGTACTTGAGAGGATTAGAAAGACAGAGATCAGAGGGGAAGACTAAGAAGAAGATAGGAAGAGGTAAAGTAAAGAATGCAACAGATGGAGAGTGAGGGGAAGAAGTGAAAAAGAAACAGGAACAGAAGAATAGTGAGGAGGCAAATAATAAGAAGGCATAAGATCTCAAAAAAGTATCACCTGCAAAATGTGGGTGATTTTGTGTAGTGATGGGCCACTTTAATCAGCATATGAGCCACTGTGTTGTAAAATAAATATCATGAGAAGCATACATAACACTGCCCAGGTTATATTAGCAAAAAAAAAAAAAAAGTTAACTTGCTAGTTTACAAGAATATAAGCCAATACAACAATTTTTTTATGCCAATATAAAAGATAATAGTTTCATCCGTCAATTTTATCAAGTCACTATCAATCCATGTCTGCATTAGCCCAGAGCTGTAACTTGACAGCGGCAGACAGATGCATTGCAAGCCAGCAATAACGATGGCCTTCTGTTATTTGCCGAGGCCTGTGCAAATTGTGTAATGAGAGTTTAGGTTTGTCTGTCACTTAAAAACAATCACTAAAGAAAGGGATTGATAAGATTGGGGACATTCTCAACGAGGTCTGCTCTCTATTCTCATCCCTACCCTAAAGCCAAAGGCAGTGGCATGGAAATCTCTTCTCCCTCATGCCTGGCAGGTATATAGTGTCACTGCTGTGATAGAGCAGGACTTTATGCCCTTCTGTCCAGCTGAGTCAAGGTGAAAGTGCAGAGAGACAGAGGGAGAGAGATGACAGTGAGAATGTCACCCAGGTAATGGGTAACTTAACGAAGGAGGGCAGCAGAGAAGGAGAGTGGCAGTACAAGCTGGTACCATGTGTGAGTGACTGCGTATTGGTGACAACAAGGGCACGTAAAGGTGAAGTGAGCAGGAGTAGAGGATGTGATCTGCATGGGGTTCACTGGAACGAGCTTTCATGGAGCCCGAGGAAGCTGAAAGCCTCAATGGACCAGCATCAGATTGATGACAACATCCTAAACTGTGTCTTGAGTATGTCACACAAACAGGTGGTCTGATGCAGATCACTGCAAAAGTACCAGGAATGTAGGTTAGATTGAGACATTAATATCATCTACAAATTCTTAGAAGCATTGACATCATCCAAGTCCTTTCTCAAAATTAGTAGAGGAATTAACCAGGCTCTTCCAGGACTTCCTGAAATCCTCCTGTGTTGCAGTTGAACTCGTTCCAGGCCAGAGGCCCTGCTCAAAAGCAGTTACACACTGCAGATTAATACAAGTTGCTGGCAAAATAAAAAGTGCCTGGAACATGTTGGAATCCAGCAGCCACAATGGCAGGCGGACCAAAAAACAAACAAACAAAAAAAAAAAAAAGTTAATTTCCAGCACTGGAAGGGGGCAACAGACGGCTCACTCCGAGCTCTTTAATATTGTCTTCACCAAATATACCTGACATTTCACTGCATCATAAACAAGAGCTTCCACCCAACCAGGCTGAATATTAGTGGGAGACAAAACCAAATCAGTACGATAAAGAAGAGGGAGAAAGGAAGAAAGAGGAAAAAGCTTGACAGAAGGAATTGGGGAGATACCATTTTAAGAGAGTGAAGAAGAAGAATAAAATGTAGAAAATGAGAGGCAGACAGTAAGAAACACAAGACTTCTTCATGAAAATTATTTTGGTACATCCTGTCTTACAGTCACTACCGAGAAACCAACTTTCCAAAGTATTTTTGGAAATAATGAGTCAGACCCTGTTTGTCACCTGATATTATATTCACGGGCAGGTGTAACCATGCTGGAATAAAACCTTTCAGCTAATGTTTGAATGTCAACTTTCACTGCCAGGACTCATTTGAAGCATTTTGAAAGGATGTTTTCCAACGTAATTAATCATAGCGCAGGAATCAAGCTGCTTAAAAACACAGATGATCTCATCTTCAGCTAATTGTATCATTTTCTGAGTAAAGGTCTACAGATAAATTCAGCAATGGCAGTATTATTTCCGTAACTACTCACGTGATCTCAGTTTTACATCATTGGCAATTCAAGGTTGGAAGATTCGACAACACTAATGTCAGACCTCTTCCACTGTCACAACAGCAGACATTTAGTTGGACAAAATAAGCTTCAAATACTAAATGTCATCATTTAATCTGGCTGACCTTTTTATTCTGTGTTTTAGTCTATGTGCCTCATTATTTATTTATTTATTTATTTATTTTGTTAAAAGGTGCTTCACGTTCCAATTTTGACATTGCTGAATGAGCATCATTCAGCAATTGCTTTGACAAAAAGCAGTGTTAAAGACTTAAACCATTCAATCAGTAGATGTAAAGTAACACAACCCTGTTTTGGAATGTTTGTGTTTTTTGCATGTTAACTTTCAGTTGACATCAGAAGTAAGAATGTGAAACTTTGTAGAGCGACTTTTACTATGTATGTCAACTGTAAAGCCCCTTTTTAATAATGCGCAAATATCATAGTACTATCGGGTTAAAAAATTTGCCTTTTAATGTAATATCACAACCTCTAATTAATAAAAAACAATTTTTTTGTTAATATCATACATAAAGTCCCATGGTTGAGTTATACTAAAGATCATTTTAATGACTACAACTAATGTCAGTAATAACAGTGATTATGTTTGATAAATTGAGTGGTGCGATTGTGTTGCATCTGTGGTGGATGTGGTAGATGTACAACTGAATTTTGACCCTGTTTTCTAGAAATAATTTTTATACACAGGCGATTAACCACAAAAGCTAGTGAACACGGTGTCAACCAGGTAACAGTTAATATGAACGTAAGGCGATGTTTATTTACATATTTGGCAAACTGTAAACATGAATGCAGTAAAACGTCAACTAACAATATATATACTTGAGTCAGGCTGCCAGTCTCTTTTCTGTTTGGTTAAATTTGAATTTCTTATAGATGCCTAATAGATGCCTAAAAGTATGAGAAAGTTTTTGTACACAACATCTGATAATGTTTACATAATTTAATAAACATGCACAAATTTTATGCCTACAATAAATTAAAGTAAAAGCCGTTTATGAATAGAGAACAAACCAAATGTTTTGTGTACTTGTGGCTACTTTCAAGAGTATAAATTAAAAACCAGTTTGTCATCCTGACAGACAAAAATTCAATTTGCATGATGTGCAGGCATTTCTCTTCCTCATCATCTTTTACATCCAGATCTGTACCATTGTTAACAATTCCCCCAATACATTTAAAACATTTCTTGTTTCCCCTCGACAAAATTTCTAATGGCAGAAATGACAGTGTTCTTAAAGAACTGATTCTCATTTGGGCTGCTTGTCTTTTTTTTGTGGCAGTGTGATTAACCTTTTAGCCTGGAGCAAACGTATGTCCAAAAGTGCACAGTCTTTCATTTCATTTAGGCTTTACTGCAGATGAAACCTAGGAAACCAGTTACACCGTGAAAGAGAAGGTGGCGGGGGCCAAGCAAGGTTTGTCTTACATCCTTTTCACAGCTCTTCATTGCAGATCCTGAAGTGCTCCCTGACTATGTGGGACATGTAATCCCTGCAGCATTGTCTGGCTCTTCCTCTGCAGTCTCTTCACAGCAGGATATGCTCATATCCACAGTTTAAATGGCTCCTTAAACTGCAAAGATGTTGCAGATCTTCTCTTTCTGCTTATAAATAGGGATGGAACCAGTCGGCACGAAGCCAGCATTAATGCTCTGCCTCTGCTGAGCAGGAGTCCATTGTTTCCCACTCAAGTGCCATAGTCTCACACTTGGAGGTGCCGACCCTCATTCCAGTGGCTTCAAACTTGGCTACAAAAACCCTAACTGTGTGCTTCAGGTCATGGTCCAGTGAAACAAGTGAAACTACCTCATCAGCAAAAAGCTTTGACACAGTCCCAAGGTCACCAAATTGGACTCCATTCCTCAGCTACATTAAGACATTCGATCAATCACAGGATTTGTTTACCAACCCATGCGTTACTTCACATCACTGCTTTTTCACCCCAGAGAAGCTCAAAGGATGCTGTCTCTCCCAATCTTCCAAGTATTTCAACACAACCCTTTTACTATGTTTATTTCTGTTTTAATCAGCAGCTGTTGTGTGAATTGTTAGCGATATAGAGAAAGCAAAACTGAGGGGTGTGCATTTTGGCCTGAATCCAGTCCACTTACAGTGCTGTGATCGTTTCATGTTGATATCTAATCTCAGATATAAAAACATCTTCTTTGTGTATCTATCTCTCTCATACAATCACAAATCTGGACTAAAATAAGAACAGAATAGAGAGCTTTATTTTTGAGGGGGCAACTGACATTTGTCACTCCTTTTGGATGTTCGCGCACCTCACATTACACTGAGATTTCATCATTGTCTCCCTTTCTGGGGTTTGTGTGTTAGCATGGGGGAAAAGTAAAACCCAGTGTTTTTCTTCCTGAGTAAACCAGTGTGTACATATCTGTCTCCAGAATGATACTGAAGAGCGAAGTTTTGTCCTCAAGAAGAGGAAGTCTGGGAAATGTCAAAAGTGATGATGTAAAAGATGACACACTGCATCAGAAAATAAAAGAAAAAAAAACAGTCTTAACGTGGACATGCCCATATTCACTTTAACCACCAAGCATCCCCAAGGTTTACTGCTGACTTCAAATCCCATGACTTGCAACCTGGAATCTTTTACATTGCGCATTACTTTTGACAGAAAGATGTCCAGATAAAGTTAGCTTTTGGCACTGACAAACATTTTTCTTTCACACAATTGTTGTTGCTCTTGAGAGGACAGCACTGTGTGATGTACTGTGTTCTCCAAGGAGAATCACCAGTATCCATCCACACCAGACTCAAACCCAATCACATGATTGAATGCATTAATATTTACAGTATTGGCAGCCTAGGCTGATCAAACTGACATTCAAAGCAACAAATCCTCTTCTGTCACTGTAAATATTGTTTCAAAGTCACCGCACATCCAGAAATGTGTCAACATAACGTCTGAGATAATTTAATAGACTACTAACAGTGTGTCATAATGAAGTGAGTTGAACTGAAATATATTCAGATTCTCTACATCAGGATTATCCATGACACCAGCCATTTTGATTTTCTTCAGGTTCATAATATTGGGAGACAGAGGAACAGTTTTTCCACCACTCCCATACCAGCATTGTAAACAAAAGCTGCAACCAGCAGCCAGTTATCTTATAATAGCACAGCGACTGAGCTAATTTGATACAGTCAAAAATTTGAATAAAATAATTTTAGGAAGTGCTCTGGCATAAACCTCTTCAAAACATTTGGTTCCTGCTTTTATGCTTAGCTGGCTCATGCTGGGCTCGAAATACATGTTTACTGAGGAGATACTGTATGTGAGTGGCAGCATCTTTTCATCATCACAAGACTGTGAATGAGCCAAACAGTTCTGTCTTTAAATTCAATCATGAAATGGGTTGGGTCTCTTTAATAACCTTACCCCTGGTGCAATTAAGTAAGTTAAGGACAATTTTCATTTAGCTTCTTTATAGTGTACACTCAGGCTGATACAACACTAAATTACTCCTAATACTCCAAAATATCTAATTAATGCAGTTGATAAATGCTTTGACATTTTCTGTACTAATGCACAGCCCTTTCTGCTCTGTGGGGCAGGATAATTCTCCTTGGGGTGTGCATCACAATAAGACTGATTCCACAGCCATGCCAGCCCCTGTGAGATGGTTTGACAGAAAGTACGAGCACTACCAGAACATGCTCACAAGGGCAACATTAAAGGATGTTTAACAGGTGTAATGTTTACTTCTGTTGTCAAGATCAGTAAGTGTGGTGGAATATAAAAATTAATAACAAATTCCATTAAAGTAGTTAAATCTTTCAAGATAGTTCCGTAATCACTGATGTTATTCCAATTCATTCTGGAGAGATGGATTTTACATAGTTTATCCATTTCTTCCAGACATATCCTCTCAGGCTCCAACAGAGTGGATAGGAGGCATTTATGAACTGGCATCGTAAAGCCTTGCCACCAATGTTCTATAGCCACAGCAAATAATTTGAATACTTTCATAAATAAGAAATTTTACCAATTTATTAAATATCAAAAACTGAAAAGTATATTAATTTGTTGTCATGTCATCATGTACCATTGATGGAAAAAAGGAATCATTTTCCATTCAATAATAAATCTTTCACACAGTAAAGAGCGCCAGGTGAAGAGGTCTGATACTTTGTTAGACTACTGTGTTTCTGTCAGGACCAAAGAACAAGGCTTCCAAAATGAAAAGCATTACAATTCATGGAATTACGCTGCAAGCACAGCTAAAAACCATCCCTTCGAACTGTCAAATGAATAAACAGCCATTCAGAGACATCTTCCAAGTTTTTTCATATTGCCTCAGGGTTAAAGTGGAACATATGACAGCTGCCTCCAGGTTCTGTTAATACCCTCACTTTAAGGAACTCATATCCTTACCCAACCTGCAACGCCACATGGCAGTACTGTTTTGCATTTAACTTATCCAACAGAACCCCAAGCACCTCCTGGATAAACCACATCAGCATTCACAAAGGGGTCAGTGATCTGCCGGTCTGTCAGCCAAGCTAGCAGATAACAATAAGAAACCCAGAGTTACAGAGACCCACATCCCATTCTCCTTAATCCAACCACATGCTCATAACAGTTCGGAGGATCCTACGGTGTTGAGGCCCTCCTGCTTCATGCAGAAAAGCTAGGAGGCTAGTGATATCTGTGCTATCATTTCACAGGGCTTGAAATAAATTTTTGGAAATGAGAAGGAATTTCTGGGAGGGGAGGGTGCTCCAAGAAAGACAGTCAGTGCTTCAGCCAGTTTTTTTGGCATTAACACTGATTACAGTATAACATTGCATTAATTCCCTGCGGCAAAGTCCCACTTTATGGGTACTTAATAAAAGATACAAATAAAATATGCGCAATCCCCAGAGTCCCGCAGCAAAATTCAGGCCCTGCTTTAATATGCAAGATTTCTGCTTCTTGGTCTGTGCTGCCTGAAGCTGGAAAGCTGCGACCAAAACTTTCATGGTAATCTAGTTGTGACAACCTGCCTGGCCAGGACAGTGCATCTCAGCCAAAGAAGGCAAAACCAAAAGTCCACCAGCATTTCATGCGATACTCCAGGGAACTTACATGAGGCATTAAGCATGATGTGACTATCTTTTTTTTGTTTTTTTGTTTGTTTGTTTGTTTTTAAATCAGCAGCCTGTAAGACACACTGTACCTTACAAGAGACCCATTACAGAAAAACTATTCCCCATCTGTCTCCACTAAGTCCTGATGGGAACAGTGGAGAAGAAATGACACACCACTCTGCACACTGCAGAGCCTCAGCCGCACCGTCATCAGCCAAAAATTCACCCTTCTAAATCCAGATGCTTTCCTATTCTGACATCCCTTCACCAAAATTTCCAGAATCGTCCATGGACAGCTTAAAAATATTATATATGGTTGAAGTGAATCCTGCAAGCCCAAATTTCATGAGATATTAGCCTGGAAAAGATTCAGTGAAAATCAATTGAGCTGGAAGTAGAAGCAATCAGTGAACTCAGAAGAGTGATGCAGATGATGGCAGAAAGCAGTGACCTGTCTGCTGAGGCCAAAGATGAATGCTTAAGTCCAGTCTTGACCCGACAACTAAACAAAGGTGAATATTAAAGTAGTGACCCGACTAACTCTGACAGTGACACCTAAAGAGAAAGTACAAGAAATGCAATATGGAAGTGGGAGAAAGAAAAAAGGTAAACAAGGGAGCCCACAAAAAGATGATATGGAAGAGAGAAAGAAATAAAAGGAAAACAAGACGAGGACAAATCAGGCTGCTGATAAAGATAAATGTACAGACACAGGAGAACCAGCAAAAACAAGGGAGAAAGAACAAGGTGAAAAACCGAAAGGAACGTATACAGCCATTCTACTTTGTAGTCAGAGTGTAAACTGAGCAAAAATGGCCATTACAGGTCATTTCAATAGTATTAAACAACTTGAGTTACAACATGACCTTACCTGCAGGATTTTCACTGAGCAAGACTTCAAAGAGAATACCAGAGGATATCTGATCAATTTCTTCATCCTTATCAACACCCAAAATCTGTGTTTATTCTCTTTCTGCAGATATATAAATTACTTATGTAAACAGACAAAGCTTTTACCATTATGTCTTTCCCCACCAAGTGGCAAGCTACTGGACCAAATCCCTCCTACTCCTGCTGGAGGGTACAGGCAGTGTGCAGTACTGACAACAACTGTGCAATTTATTCCAGCATATCACAGATGCCTACGGGGGGGGTGCTCACCACAAAGGTGAAACTCAGAGGAGACAGCGGTTAAGCTGTAAGGCTGTCTGGACAGCAGAGCGTGGGAGGAGTTCATTGAATCATCTCTGGCCAATAGAAAACTCACTGAAGTGGAGAGCTCATGGATACTGGGAGGACGGCGTTATGGCTCCAGAGGTAGCTAAGACTGCCATACAAACAGCAAACACCAGGTGACACAATGTCAGTGAAGAAAAACAATGAATTTAAGGTAACTTATGAACTAAGTGTTTAGTAAAAGGCTTAAGTGAGCAATAACAGTTTAGGCCTAGTCAAGGACAGTATCAGGATCATGACTGGTTTAAAGGGCAAAGTAAATGATGCATTTGAAAAGTTTTTCATCTTCATGTTTTATTCAAGATATAGAGTTGATAACATGATCAACAAAACTGCTCTTTCATAAGGCAGTCTCTTTCTCTGCCCTGTCGTTATGCTTTAGGTTAGAAACTAATAACCAACAGCAACAGATATCAGTAAACTGTCAGTTCTACTGACTAGTTGAACAGTATAAGTGCTTATCAGCTCAGCCTTGATTTTGCAGACAGTAAGTTGTGTATTATGACAAGAAAAAGTTTTAAAAACAAGCTAACAGCCTTTTTATGTCTGATGAAACTGGGTGAGTTTGATGTTGACAGGCTGGATGACTGATGACTTCTGCAAATCTTTTATTGTTTCCATTTTTAATTTTTCTTTAAGCCATTGTCGTGTTTCAGTCAGTCAATCTAAAACAGAAATATGCCCTAACAAAAGTGATCAAGGTCTGTATCACTGGTACTTGACAGCAGTCTAAAATTTGTATAACAGTACATATAAATATAATACACAAAAACAACTGAATACGAGTATGAAATGATAAAATGAGAGAAGCACTTTGAATATTGGAAATTTAGTTTAAAAAAATTAATTAAATGTGAATATTTATGTTTTTATCTGCCTGCTTGCTTTTTTAGCCAAAGAAGAAATAAGGATAATGCAAGAAAATTACATTTTGTAAGATTTGTGAAAAAATGCAAAGTTAGAGTGCAAGCCTAGTGCCTAAATACAGTATTATTGGGCATGGTTCAGTGGATTCTTGACATATTCTTTGTAATTTATGTTCAAGTCATTGCTAAAATCTCTGGAAATGTTTCAGAGTAATTCATTGTACTTTCCTAAGATTAAACATACTGTCCATAAAGAATATTTATGAGGAGACTAATTTCCAGTAAGAATTGAGTGATTGTGTGTCAGATGATCTATGTAGAAAACAGCTGCCTGTGATATCTACTTGTTAAATCTGAAAGCCTTGCATGTCCATGCATACACTCACTATTTACATGCATCTGTGTGTGAGTAATAGTGTGTCTAAAAGCATGAGCATTTATTATGTGTGTATGTACTTTTCTGTTCATATTTCTCACAGCCAATTATACACACTCAATAATGTCCACTAGTAAAATCAAAGGGAAACTTTGAAAGCAGAAACTTGACTGTAGCTTATTATTACCATGTTTTCAATGTAGCAGAAACTCAAATAACTGCAACCCATCTCTTATAACCGATAAAATAAAGGGCAAACAAAGAGCCTTGGTGAAGGAGGAATGGGTGAAGAAACTAAGTAAATATGAGTCATTTTAAGAATCAAAGGATATTTAGTTCAAATTGGCACAGCAGCTGCTTTGAACAGCATCATGTGTACGTCAGGCAACAAGCTGGGAGGCTGCAAAACAGGTGGCTTCTGGGTAAATAATACACAAATTAAACTGATTAAAATCAGCTCCTGGTGGATGACTAAGTGAAATAAAAAGAAATACCACTGTAAGCTAATTTGCTTCTTTCAATCCAGAGAGGGACATTTTGTATAAAAACTACCCCCCAATCTCATGCATGGCATGTCAGGTCCCAGCTGCAACAATCTCTGTCACACTGCTTTGTTATTTGTTTTCTTTAACATCAGAGGATTGATGCCAAAACAAGAAAACAGCACCTTACTTTGCATGTACTGAGAATAAGAAAAATTAATTAGTAAAAAAATTCTCCTTTAGATCGACCTACCACTTGATTTCACCATATTACCTGTTTTCACAGAGAGGGTGTCTTACACAGCCTTTGTATCAACTAACAAATTCATTTTAGTGTAGGGACAATGAGAGTGTGTGCTCAATTTCATGTAAACAGATCTGCACAATGGAAATGTGCGTGGAAACTTTCACATACACAGACTTACAAAGATGATTGAGATGTATGTTTAATTTGTTCACTATCAAGTCTACACACAGCTTTCTACATGAGGCCCCAGGTGGCAAGAGGCATAATGCTAAACAAATGATGGTGCTTTTTTCTCCAGGTGGCCCCAAAACATCTATTTTTACAAATTTAAGAAAAGAAGGGAAAAAAATGGAAAAAAATAAAGAGGCTGCACAAAATAAACATGATGTATTTGCTATCAATAATAACAGGGAATAAATAGAATAGAAGTTTGCAAAGTTTGTTTGAGTAACTTTTTTAGTTTTGATTTTCTATTCCTGCTGTTATCTTTACAGGTCACGGGTCATTATACCTTCAGCATTTACTCTTTTTTGCAAGCTGCAATACAGTAAAATGATGCAATTTTCTCCGCCTATTCATAGCTGAACACTGAGCTCATTTGCTAGACAGTATTCAAATGTTTTTGTGAAAAAATTGCTACTAACCCTTACCCATAAAGATCTGTTATTTTTATGTTAGTTATATGCCTTTAGCGAACAACCCCTTTTGTAAAAGACAATAATAACTGGGGAAAAAATAAAAAAGCAAAGCTGGCTTCTGCACAGATAATGCTAAAATCTTGATAATTGATACAACCCAGCTCTTGCATTTACTGAATCTCACATCTCTCAAACATTGATACTGTATGACAGGTAGAAGACTTTTAGTGAGACGTCTACAAACTGAAAGGTGTTAAAATAACCCGAAAACTGCCTATCAAAGAAGGGACATGAACTGTTCAGAGGGCAGCCAGAAGACTAGTTAACAAGATATGTTTTCAAAAGTTCAGAAGTAAAATAAAAGGAACCTAAAATCATTGAATATTTTTGTTAAAAAAAAAATAAATAAAAAGGAGAACTATCACCTCCTGCAATGTAAACCACTTTCAAACTTGAAAAGCAAATGTTTTATTATAATTTGGAGCACTAATCCAGCCTCCTGTTCATATTTAGCATTTCTACTTTTCTTTGTGAACCAAAGAGTTTTATTTCAGCATGGAGGCTGCTGTGTGTTCACATAATTATTTTAATGAGGAATAAGAATCCAGTTTATACTGCAAGACATTTTAGGTTTGATCACTGTCTGGTGATCAACTGATTCAGTATTCAAAGAAAATAATAAAGACCAACATACATTATTTTCTGAATGGTAAAGCAAGGCAGACATGGAATTATGATTTACAAACATTCAACACTTCAGTCTGGCAAAACACCTCACAGCTTTTACTTTTTGATAAGGATTTATATTTCAACTTAGCAGAAAGGGAAAGAGAAATAGTGTGAAGGATTTTTTACATTTATAAGTTTTATCTCCATCTTTATATCTACATTATCATGATGCTGAAAAAGGCTTTGACTATTAAATAGGAGTCGAGTCAGTGAGAAGCAATCAAAGGAAATGGGAATGTTGCAGGAATCTCTCCCTAAACAATCAGTTCTGTTTTCTTCTCCTATTCTCTTAGTTTCTGATCATTTCGAATAGTTTCTTTCGACTGACAGTTTGTTTACACAATGGAAGTAAATATTTTCCCGTCTCACAGTTCTCGCTCCCCAACCGTGTGACGGATGAGAAATTGAACAATTGACATTTCTGACAGGAACTCAATTAAATCCTGTTGCCACATAAGAAACTGGGATACGTGATTGTGCACGCATGTAATAAATAAATGTGTGTGTGTGTGTACGTGTATGCATATATATATATATATATATATATATATATATATATATATACATACCTGTAAGCCGTTTGTTAAATCCATTCTTCATTGTAGCAGACAAAGACAAAAAAAGAAAGAAATGAGAAAGATTTAACAACAGAAAAGAAAGACTGCAAAATGCAAAGAAGGAGCAGGACGTGTTAAGCGAAGGAGAGGGACGGCAAACAGACGAGAGACATGCTGCCCCTGTGGCACTATGTGATAAGGATATTATGTAGATTGAAACACTTCATGCAGGTTGAAATCAGCATAAAATGGTTCAGCCGTTCACATCACATCATGGCTGTTATACAAACACTTCACTTTGAATGTGATTTGAATGTAAAGCAAGTTGTGTTGAACACCTTTGAACTATGGAAATGTGC
This sequence comes from Remorina albescens, assembly GCA_034769265.1. NCBI lineage: Eukaryota > Metazoa > Chordata > Actinopteri > Carangiformes > Echeneidae > Remorina > Remorina albescens. Next base: position 8,679,698 of record CM068480.1, read on the forward strand.
AGTAGCCAAAAGTATATGGTGTGTATTTACTGGAAAAAGAGAGAAGGAAAGAATAGATATTTCAGACTGGCCAAAAGTTGTGTCCCAACAGGCCGGCGACCAACTACAACTTTCAAGCTTTACTACCAGCATGACAGAAAATTAAGCGCTAACATAAGTAATTTTCTCTTGGACTGAGGCAACACTGTACTGTAAGAACTGTAAAAATGAGAGACAGCTGCACCCCACTGTGTAAGGGATGAAGTATTCTGTATCCTGTGTAACAATACACACACATTAATATTAATGCATACTAAAATAATAACTTTTAAAGCAGTGGTTCTCAACTTCTTTCAGTGAAGTACCCCTGGAAATTATTTGACAGGGGGTACTTCACTGAAAAAACCCATTATTAAAGGACCTCTTATTGATGCTAACTTTTTTTTTTTTTTTTTTTTTTTAATCTCACATACCCTCTGGAGTGCCCTCAAGTACCCCCACTTGAGAACCACAGTTTTATTTTAAATGTACATAACTAACAATCATTTCAGACAGATTTTTATGAACAGTTAGCATATTTTGGTACTATAAGAACATCTGAATGTGTAGCAGATGAGTTCATTGTTCATCTAAGAATATGCAGAGAAAACTGCATCATTGTAATATATTGCAGCTTGCAAAACAAAAGGAAATGGGGAGAGTACAAAGACCCATGACCTATATTGATAAAAGCAGGAATGGAAGATAAGCTGAAAAAGTTATTCCAAATTAAGCTAAACTTTTTTTTTTTTCTTTTTTTTTTTTATTAATACCCCTTTTTTATTGATAGCAAATACATCGTGTTGGTTGCCGGAGCCAAATTTAGATTTTAGTTTATTTTAATGCTTTGTTGTTTCTTTATCATTAGTATGTGAGTAATGCAGTATGGCCATAGGTGGATGTAACCTCATCTGGGGACACCTGAGAGGCTGAAGGTGGAGCGGGGAGGGGGGGCCATATTACCCAGAAGTCACAGCTACCAGGGGTGGCAGAGATAGGCAACAGTTCTTTGACCACGTGGCCATAGCTATAAACTATATTAAGTTCATTGTTGTTTGTTGTTAAGTTAAGCAAATATTCTGCAATAAATGGTCACTGGGACCGACTGGAACAAATCATCTCCTCATCTTTCACTTGCACGTGTCAAACCTTGGGTCCAGCACAACCACCAGTGGAAATAAAATTGCCAAAATTGCCAAAATTGCCAAAATTGCCAAAATTGCGGATACATTGGTTTTGCATGGTTTTTAAGTGGAGCCTTTTTAAATTGGGGTGCACACAGGGTCCTGGAGAGGGGTTTGAGAAGTGTCACAGCCAAACAATAAATGATTCATTTTCATCATTTTTCCCATACACTCTAGCGTAGAGCTTTAATTACTTACCTGCTGATGCAAGATTCCCTCTTTATCGCACTTAATTTTGATCCGAACAATTCAACGTCAAAACATTACATTTGCAAACACTTTCAATTCATAAGATCAGATTTTGCAACAGTCTAAAGACAGAACCCATATTGTTTGCCAAGTAGAATGAGTTTTAAAATGTGACACGAGTTATGTGGCCTGTTTGGTAATAATCATTTAAACTATGCAAAAATCATTGTCTTGTTTGCTAGAGATCAATATATTTTTTGGCTTAAATACTTTAATGGTTTGAAAATGAGTTATTTAATATCCTCATAAAAGGCAGTGTAAGTCCTAAATTTTAATTCAACAGGATTTTTATCAGATGTAATCTTCTCTTTCACTGTCTTAATTACTGTCTCTCGCTTTCATTTGACACTAATTTGACTGTCATTTTCACATTTTCCTGTTTAACCATCTATTAAAATATCAACAGAATGCAGCCTTTATGAAGAGCGCTATGACACAGAAGGTTCACGCTTCATTTGGAATAATGGCACAAAAATAACACCTTAAGATTACCAGTTACTTTACTTGAACGTGTAGTGAATAATATATGCTAAATTGATATCTAGAGAAGGACAGAAAGGCGATCACCTACACTGTCTTCAACTTGAGACATGCATGAAAGGGAGAAAGGGCAGAAGCTAAGGGTGGAAACAGACACAAAGGCCGCCAGTCAGGAAGACAGTAACAAGGAAAGAGGAGAGATTTAGTAATTATTAAATTCCAGTGCCCCACTATGCAGCCAAACTATTTCTGGGACCCCAATCTCATAATCCCCTGCCCGCCAACAAAGCATTTTCAAACTAATTTCCTGAGAGCATCACGTCAGCCATAAAACCACAAATGGAGCAGTAAATAGCCTAATAACATCCAAACAGTTTCTTTTTACTGCTGCGTTTTGTCTCTTTAGCAGTGGACAATCTAACGGAAGCTCTGTCTTCTGGGAAACATTCAGCCAAGTAAATAAAAAGCAAATGAGCAGGTAAGTGTGACGGGGTCAATTTCGAAATTGTTTGTGTGAGAGCTGGAGGGCAAGACACAAGCAGCCAATCAGTATTCAGATAAACTAGTGTACAGGAACAATGTCACATATCTGATCACTAAGCCCACATCATAGGTTAAATCAAGTCATTGCATAGTATGGTGACTGTGCTGTTGATTGAGGTGTACATATACTGCTACTGATGTTGCTATGAAACTGATTTGGCCATCATCTGTTCACATTAACTTTTTCCTTATCTTAGCAATTCAATATCTTAGCCCCAGTGTTGTCAGGGACAGACAGCAATGTTGGCAGAACCCTGCTGGGCATGCATCTGCATACTAAATTCTTACTACGAGCATGAGTCAGTGTTTTGATGCATTCGCTGTCGGACCTATGATTCATTTTAATTTCTGTCAAACTTAAACAAGAATTGTAGGATCTTGAAGGTCCATTCAATATCTACTCACATACAGCTGCTCTATAAACCCAACGGTTAATGTACCTATTGATCGTTACGATAAGATCTTTGAAAATGCTGACTGCACTCACGGTGGACTATAATGAGCAGTTAAACACACAGTCAAACTCTATTCTCACACAAGTATGGGAGCGGTTTCATCCAATCCCCTTTGATAGCATTCACAGTCACATATGCTCACATATCACCAAGAGATAAAACTACTCAGTGGACAAAATGTCCACAGTGTGTGTGAGTACCATGTTGTTATTCAACAACATGTCTTGGTTGTAAAAGTCCAAAATAAATATATAAATGGCGAGACCTCAGGGATCAACTCAATGCATTTCGGTAAATGAAAACATGCACTTTGTATATTTCCAAGAAAATCCATCTTGAGGCATCTTGAAAATGGAAGCAAATACATCTTGCTTTTGTTTTCATGCGACATTGAAAACATCGTAAAATGTTTGTAAGGAACAATTTACTGCAGTAGAGGAAAACACCTAAAAAGCAAATTTGGGGAAGTTGAACAATTATTTAAAAGAAATGTAAAAAAAAAAAAAAAAAAAAAAAAAAAAAGTTACAATGGTCCAATGATTTTATGAATGTAAAACTCCATACTTTTCAAATAAGTATACTGAATCTTATGAGCCTTATTACGAGTGCAACTATGAGTCAGTTTACTGTCCTCCCTCCTACTAGTACAGCCCGTTTCACGTGGTGTGGAAAAGTTGCCAAATATCATAGGCCTTACGTCTACAAAGCCTTGCACCTTAACAACCCATGCTGCTCACACTTTGACTTGATTTTCTAAGACCGTAGGCAAGATTCAACAAGGTTCATGTTGTAGGATTTCAAAGACTCAAAAAAAAAAAAGAAAAAATGGAAATAAATGAAACACCCCACACACAACTGCAATTTAAAAAAAGAACTAAAATTAAAAAGTCACACACTGAGTGTAGATTTTAACACATGCACATTTAAGCGGATGTTGACAGAGAAAAATTACATACAGGGCTTGTGAGCTTAACCAACAGTCTTACATCATCTGATTCTGATTTTGTCACTGCACCAATTTAAGGTGTTCTAACTTTGCTCTTGCTGTCTCTAGCTTCTCGTTGTAGTATAATACAGAAGATGCTATCATTGGAAGTCTTTACATGGCATCCTTGTCTATATGCTCTATTTGTGGTGTCTTGTCTGCTCTACTTCAAATTAACATCCAGTGTTGGGCAGTAGCATCACTACAGTAGCGGACATTTGTAGTTTAACTACATTTCTCAGTAGCTTGCTGGTAACGTCACTGTTTTCTGAATCAAGTAACTTCTCAGTAGTTAAGCTCTTTTATTGATCACATAGCGCAGTAGCGTCAACACAAGTTACATTTACAAAATCACTTCTGAAGGTCAAACAAGCCGGAGATTTCTGTTACGGACTAAAATAAAACTGTCACTCCTACCGCACAGAGGCACTTCCACATAACGCAGGCATGACAATGCTGGTACACGTAGCTGCGTGTTTATCAGTAAGATGAGGAGAAAAGCATAGACCTGCCTTAAGTCAAAATAATGGGAATATTCTGTTTGTTTGTGTTTTTTATTTTGTGTGTTTGGAACATATGTCTCATTTCTAGTCAAAACAAATCTTTTTACACTTCAAAAAAATACTTTAAGCTAATTTTCACTTGAAATAAGTATAAAAATCTGTCCATGGAGCAACGTTTCTTTGCTTGTAATAAGGAAAAATAACTTTTTTTCTACTTATTCCAAGTGAAAATTGTCTAAAAACAAGTTACTTTTTTTTAGGTGATGAGTCTTATTTCAAGTGTAAAGAGATTTGTTTTGACTAGAAATGAGGCATTTTGACTAGAAATAAATATTCTTGGTAGGATTTTGAGTTTTTGCAGTGTACATACATATACACACACATACGTTTTTGACCATGTTGTGACTGTTTGAAGCAGTCTTCATTCTTGCTGTTGTGGTTTGGTCATGTTGTGAGTTAGCGCAGCTCACTGTTCAATAAACAATTGAACTTAACTTTTTTGCCTGCGTATCTGTTTGACTGAGTTTTATTGATCAGTAAGACAACACTGACTTGGCACAAAGTTGGCTCAATTTAATAAAAAGCTTGGATGTAGTTGCACTGGTTACTTTCATTTTGCTGTAGCTTAGCTTGCTACATTTCTGAGGGTAATAGCTTTGATGTAGTTAAGCTTCATTTAATGTTAGAGTAACTAGTAGCTTAGCTCACTACACTTTCCAAGTAGCTTGCCCAACACTGTTAACATCAGACAACACATTAAAATTTGTTCAGCACACAGGGTAATGCCTGCATAGATGCTTTAATATGTAAAATAACTGCTCACATGATATGCTCATCAGTTGGCAATGTTTTAACTATAGACACACACTGATGTGCACATGCATGCACACATTTATAAAAAAAATTAATTTGTGTTGTCACAATACTTAAACTTTAAATGGTTATATCACAACAGCCCTTCATGTCAAGCCAAAAGTTTCCCCTAACAATGTGTTTCTATATAATGTGCTCTGTCTCTCCCTTGTCCTTTCAGCCCGACACACACACACACACACACACGGATCAGACTGAATATGTTAAATTATTCACACTCTTTAGCACTGCTAATACAAACTGCACACCAATAACCACTTAATAATTAAAGCTTCATATTGATTGTGGCACAATGCTTGTGTTAGGGGACATTAGTCAGTGCTGCTGATAATACTGCTGATTCTCTCTTACAATACCAGCTTTCTTTCTGAAGGAAAAGTGAGAATGAGGTAAAGGGGAGGGGGGGAAAAAAAAAAAAAACAAACAAGGCAGGGAGGGATTTGAAAGACAGACCGAAAAAGAACTCCCTTGGAGTTTTGAGGGAAACTAGACCAACAAACTACTGAAAGCGGCAAGAGAAAAAAAAAAAAAAGTCCAAGCAAACTGGAGCAACACACAGTTTGAACAATGAAGTACGTGAACTAATCTGCTTTGAGCCAAGTTTAATCAGATATAAGAAGGATGGTGAGCTGTGCTGTACCTTTTTTTTTTTTTTTTTACAAACTTAGTTCTAACTTCCTGAGCAGTGAAGTTACACCATATTGTTCATATGACCACGATACACAATATCAGTGATTTAACGCACATTAAATTGTGTTTTTAACTATACGAGGAAGAACATTTTGTCACTAGTCTAGTTTACAAAAGAAAATAAGAAACATACAAATATTTTGACTGATACTTTCGCTGGTTGATTACGCTTGATGAACAACTCTACACGTCTACTTTAGGAAATATAAAATCTTTTGTTTTTGTTGGACAAAAGTTGGTATACACAAACTGCACATCAAATTTAAGGTTACGTAACTTGTATCATCAACAGTACATAGACAGTGACAGTATGTTTACATATCAAACTCCTGCAAATAGTTTATAAACAGCGTTAGCTAATAAAATGTCATGTCCGTTTTCTTCAAGTGCTTTGTTGTTGTAATATTCAATATGTGAGTGCACCCTGTATTCCAACCACTTTGATAATCTCTACACAATATAACAAAGCACTGTGCTCCCATTTTTCACGGGTTAAATGAAAGATCCAGGATTTGTTTTCCAGGCATCAAGGAGCATATTTCTTTCAATTTCTTGCAGGGAGTGGTGGGGTCAGCTGGGTCAGCTGTGGGCGTTTAGTATGAACTACCATTTCCCTGTAGAATCTCAGTCCCAGTCTCTCCTGCCTGCCATTTCTAAACTTGATTGTGAACATCTGACACACAAGTGCGATGTTTTTACAGCACAGTTTAAAGCTTTGGAAGTCAAGTGTCTGCCATGAGACTCACATTTTGTATAACACATTAAAATTAATGTTATACAGTTTCCTGTAGCATTAAAACATTACAGAGATACGAAAAAAGGGAAAACAGCTTCAACAGCATTACAGCGGAAAACATCCAAAGCCTTTAGATGTGCATGTTTCCAAATGACATGTGTGTCATACGAGTTATAGTTTTCCAGATGAAATAAAATGCCAAGTAGTCAAAACATATACTAAAGGTAAACCAAAAAAAAAAAAGTGAGAGAAATGTATTTTAGGCTCCAGACTCATATGGATTAATACCTTAGATATTAATTAAAAGAGGTGTTCATAGCCCCTAACCCAAAAAACTGCTGTCAAATAACTGTACAAAGAGCATCTTAAAACACAATCAGAATTAAAAAAAAAAAAAAAAAAAAAGTTCTGAAAGAGTATATTATTGCCTCAGTTTTAGCAATCTTTTATTTTAACTTTTCCCTCAAAACATTTCAGATCTAATTGAGATACAGACATCTTGTACCTTTGTCTGATACACTGGGTTTATGATAAACAATGATATGTTTCTGTGTGTATCCTGTCAGAAGTTTCTAACATATTTCATTACTACCATATATGTCTGGTAGTAATGGATGGAGGAAGTCAAAGAGGAGAAGGACACACTGAATATGTTTGTAAATGTGCAAGCGTGCAGTTAGTTCCCCTCATGAAAACACAGCCTCAGCCAACTTCTCTGAAGTTGACAGCCAGCTCTTACACTGATGGTGCTACTCTAAAAGGGCTACATAAAAAAAAAAAATAATAATAATAATAAAAATAATATTCCACCAGTAACTTCACATCATTCAACTTTATTCACCACTGGTAGATAGACTAAGAGTGCTTTGAGGGCTTGGAGCCAAAACTAAGAAGGTTTTGGCGAACTGTATAGGAAGATCAAAAAATGGTAACATTATCCAATAGCTGTAAATATGTTTGTTGAGGTTATTGTGGTCACAAACATTATAATGATATGGTAGTGTGAACAAATAAAGAGATGTAATCATCTTTTATTCGATACACATTAGATCTATTTTACCTGCTCTTTGGCTCCAACCCTTTCAGTAAGTCATCTTGACAAATTTTAAAACTGGCTCCTGCACTTAAGCACGTTATATTCAAAGTGAGAACTAATCCATGTATGGCAACGCTACAGACTGTATCTCACAGCAGCATTCCCCATCAACATTGTTTCCTTCATAAATGATCATCAAACTACCTTGCATTAGGTTCTATAATTGGCAAGTGAGTTATAAAAACGGTTATCCATCACAACACCCACCTGTCTTGAAAGGAAAATCTTCAATTGTTCTCCTTTTTGTATCCAATCACCATCAGGGGGTGACTCCACTGGTTGCAAAATTAAGTCAGATTGTATTTAAGCCTATGGGGTAATGGCCTTATTTTTTAACTTATTGATTTATTGCCTTAGTAAAGGCTTTCTTTGCCTGTACTACCCTGTTAAGTTGGATCTCATTTTTGCCGTTTTATCTTGGCTCTACTTGCTCTTTTGGCAAATTTAGGCACACATTCTATATAGTACGGACATGCAGCACATACACACAAACCTGTTTTTAGCACTCAAATCTTTTACTATCACCCAATAATTTATGAACACATTGTTCATATATCAGAAGCATCAGTCAACTGATATAAAATATAAAAGCAACAAACTTAGATAGAGTAGAATGAAATGAGTAGTCTTTTTACAACCAGGCATTTTGGTGGTAGAAGCAGACAGACTGTATGTGGGTATGAAAGGTGTGTGTGTGTGTCTGTGTACACATACATCTAGTGGCAACAAAATCAAAACACAACATATCAAACCAGTCTATGTGCCTTGAAGTCAAAAGAAGTCTCAAAGACAGAAGAAGCCCCCACAAATATAAATATATATACACACACACACACACACACACACACACACACACACACAGAGAGCATACCATGTACTTTGTTTACTCCATGCTTATAAAAGAAAAAAATATATAAACAAAACATGCATCCAGCTGATCAGTCATTGACATCTCATCATCTCAAGCGGCTGGTCCTCTCAGGACCATTCAATATGTTCTGCATCTCAAACATGAGTCAATAACATGAATATTGCAGCCAGTGCATGCAAAAAATAAACACAGACTCTAGGAGCCAAATGTATAAAACCTGTGTACACATGAAAAGTGTGTGTATGCTACTTTCCATATACATGTCCCAATGGGATTTAAAAAAAAAAATAAAAAATCACTACAATGTGTTTGGGTGTAATTTCTAGTTTAAAGAAACGTATGATTATATACTGATGCATGAGTGGTTAGTAACCTTTTTGTTAAGAATTAATTTCATTCTATCTTAGTAAATGTTCTGCCACTATGCATTGTAATAATTATCCTTATATATTTATAAAAAGAAATTTATATATATATATATATATATATACACACACACACACACACACGATTGTCACAACAGTTTGAATCAAAGAAGTGACAGGCCATCTTCGTCAGATATTTACTGAAGACATTTTTGATTCATTTATCATCGGAGCTTTTGATCCACATACAATCTGTCCCTTAAAGACAAAGACCCAACTGAAGCCTTTAGAGAGGTGGAGCAACCTTCAGCATTAAAAGAGCCATTCGGGCACAATTCCCATCTAATAAAACCCACCTGGAGCAGCAAATCATATTTAATCACCGCATATTTAGTCAATACACTTATGCTATGTATACAAGAGCTGTAGTTTGTTGCATTTATGACATAAAAGAACTACGTTCTATTTTCCCTCAACTTTTGGTTTTTGGATGTATCCATGGTTAGTTTACCGTGGGTCAAGAGCTCAAAATAAGTTACCAGCCTGTCGGCAACAGGTGACATAGACAAGGTGCGACACATATTCTGGTTGAAAAAAAAAAAAATTAAAAAGGCGTTATATTTCAATGTTACAACATCACCTAAATCTCCAGAATCATGACTATTACATGAAAAAATTGGGAACAAAATTTATTGAAATTAAATAGCCATTATTTATTCCCATTACTTTCTCAAAGCCACAGAGAGCCACGGCAGAGGGATGAAAGAGCCGCGGGTAGTCGACTCCTGCTCTGGCTGCTTAGACAGATGATCTGCATCGTGGCTCTAGTACCTCTCACTGAGGTATTTGAGACACTTTGACCTTTTAATGGCCACTTAAAACTTTTAGACAAGAAGCTTATTGACTGTCAGCGATGATTAATGTTAGCAGAGACGGGAAAAGAGTCATTGAGAAAAGGGGATGGACAGGCAAAAAACAAACTGTTCAACCCAGCATCTTCTGCCAAAAATACACTCCACAGAGGAGGCAAGAGACTGTTTATATGGGGTATTTCACTTAGCATTCTCTGGAGTTAATTGGGTTGGCTTGGACCTCATTGTTAATCAACTGAGGAGATGTTTTCTTTTCCTCCTCATGTGAAAAGTATATTTAAACTAGTGGTGTTGAGTTTACATGACATCAATTACGCTGAAGCTGTTGTTGACTGAACAAACATGCAACAATTAAATATACATGTACATATACAGAAAATCTAATTGCATCCATTCCTCCATCACAAACTCTGCTTCCTTTTTGTCTCTATGCCTTTCACATGGCCTCAGTCCATCCAACTCAGCAAGTTCACCAGAACAAACGTTTTTTTCTCCATCTCAGATGTTGTCTGTTGCAACATGGTGTACAGCAGGACTCTTTCTTAGATGTTTTTTCATAGCGCCAGCATGCTACATCAGAAATTCAGACACAGCTCTTTTTTTTCTATTACTCATATTCAATTATGTTCCAGAAAATTAAACTTTCAGGTGATACAAATACTGTTATGCCATATCCATTCAGGATTTTTGTCCATTTAGAAATTAGAAGGGTAGTGGATCATCGAGGTCAGACTACTACATTTAAAGATAAGATTCAAAGACAACACCTTTCCTGTCTACGTTTCCACTTTCAGCATGTCTTTTTGTCTGCTGCTCTGTTTCTCTTTTCCAGCCTACCTGATACGCCCACACCTAATCTGTTTGTTTTTCTATCTTGTTCTTTCCCTCTCCCTCTCCCTCCATCACCAACTCCACTGAAACTGCTCTCCTACTTCCTGCTCTCTCTGCTCTTCATTGTGATTGTTCTACACTCGTCTGAACCATCTTTGAAACTCTGTGCAGGATGGGTGGTGGGCATGCGTATACACACACAAGCACACAAAAACACACCTGTGTTAAGAGTCCACAACTACGATTCAGAAAAAAAGTATGCATAAAGACACAAAAGCTTATACTCACTTTCGGGGAAGCAGCAAGTGGGCAGCAATACACACGCATAAACAGTTGCTGTGACAACTGTTGTCACAACTGTGACAACAGTTGCTCTCTTTCTCTCCCTACTCTACCCAACTTTGCCCCCCCCCTCCCCCGTGCCTCTCTCTCTCTCTCTCTCTCAACCCAACCGGTCGAGGCAGATGGCCGCCCCCCCTGAGCCTGGTTCTGCCCGAGGTTTCTGCCTCTTAAAGGAAGTTTTTCCTTGCCACTGTCGCCAAGTGCTTGCTCATCGGGGGATCTGTTGGGTCTCTTTAAATAACTTTATAAAGAGTTTGGTCTAGACCTGCTCTATATGTAAAGTGCCTTGATGTAACTTTGTTATGATTTGGCGCTATACAAATAAATCTGATTTGATTTGATTTGATTTGATTTGACATTTGTAATAAATAGCTTGTAGGAATTTCCTCTTCTGGATAAACGGGATTAAAATGCCACTGCAAGCATGATCACAAATCAATAAACCATTCTATAAGCTACCACTTCAATGTGTGCTTTCATGCTTTTTTTCTTTTTCTTTTTTTTAAGGTTAAAACTGAAATTTCGCTCTACCTCTGCAGTTCCATTTGGATGTTTAGTCATGTTATTTTGTTGGCTTATCGTCCCTAAATCGTGTTGATAAGATAAGATTAATTTTATTGACCTTAGGAAAAATGTTCAGCAGCAAAGAAAAGGATCTAAAATTTATTATGTTTAAGTGTCCACACTACATTGATTTTTAAGAGGTTTTCTATGTTTTTGACATTTGGAGAAAAATTCTTGCTCCACTGGTGTGTTCCTTCTTGAAAGATACATTTTACATATTTAATATACATTACCATTGATACAAGGTCTGCATTTTAAATACAAGTTAGCAGGATATTTACTGGCCTACAAAGAATTCTGACAGCTCAATACCTCATTGCTTTTCAAATAAATGCCTTTCTTGCAATTTTGTCCCTTTTGTTTTAGCAAGAGTATTCTTTTATCACCACCTAGAGACAAGATTAAATTGGTGTGAATTGAGAGATTCAAGAAAGATTAGTAATGATATGGTAGAAATGTGCAAAGGGACACGGCTTAAAGTGTTGATCTGATTTATTTAACACAAATCCACGCTGCCTTACTGCCTTTGCAGTGGCTTTCTGTCTTAAATATGTGATCTTCTTGGTTTCTACACGCTAAAGCACTTTCTGAACTAAGTATTTAATTTTGGATTTTCCTCTGATCGCTGCTACATTCTGGTATTTTGCTCAATTCCCTGCTTACTGAGCTTACTGTGTGGCTGAACTTCAACATGCAAGGAACACCTTAATTTCCCCAGGGAGAGAGAGTTGTGTGTCCCAATAATGGTACATTCTCTTTTTTGAAGCTGAATGAAAGCATGAATAATTCTGGCAGGAATCACACTTGAAGTTCATGGTATTGGAGAAGGCATGGGAGGTGATACATGCAATGAAAGCCCAAGATAGATTTATTAGTAACGCCATCACAGCAGGGATCCTCTGCTGCTGCTTTTGAAATACTTTTTAATGGATAGTTCTTTTCCCCAGTGCTGCCTCCACTTTGCTAAAACTTAAATGGTGGCCTGGATTACCAGCTGCACTTTCAGCTCTAGTCACTTTTAACTGGATGCCCTGAACAATGCCTGCTGCCTGTCCATCAGCATGAAGAAAGAGACTGACGGCTCCCATGTCCTCTAAACTCAAGCCACTCTGACTAGCCACAGATTTCTTTTCTGTGTGTGAAAATAGTCTAGTCACAGGTCATTATTCTATTAATTAAACAAGCAACTAAATAGAGTATGAAAAGAATAACTTGCACAGTGAAATATGTTACCAAGAGATAAGACAAAAAGTAAATAAATAAATAGGCAACATAACATCAGGTATAAAGAATTTGTTTTGCTATCTGTCAGGTTTCATGTACAAAACAGCAGATTAAAGGGATAATAAAAGTAATTGCTACTGAGGCTTAGGAATTAGTATATTTCTCATTTGAAATGAAAGATATTACGAGTGGTTTTAGGGGAAAAAAAGAAATCAGGCGTGACAAGCCTGTGCATGACCTGGGCTTTTGAGTGCTACGTTTTCTTAAGTTGGATGATCACAGTAAAACTTTCCAATAATCAGGAGATAGTACAAAGGGGGGGTATAGACGGCACATTTCACAGTGATACAATCAGGAAACTGCAAGACCGCAAACCAGCTAACTTTGCACACAAGGATTAGAAAATCTGAACATGGGAATCGCATGGCAACACAGCATTTCCGTGCAATGCCTTTTCAGAAACACATTTCGCAACGCCACAACACTAAAGATATAACATAAACTACAATAATCATAATAACTATAATTATAAATAGAGAGTAATCTTAAACGGCTTACCTGATAATATCAGCCACGGTCCATTAAGTAGGTGACAGCCTGTTTATATCCGGTGGAAACCAAGATAGTTTGTCATCCAGTGTGACGGCCGGTTGGATAGGAAAAACAATAAATAAATAAAAATAAAAGACGACATCAGGTAATCCATCTGCCCGGTTGAAAGTCCCCTCTTCCGGTGACGTAAGATGGCGGCGTCCTCACAGGTGGCGATAATTAGCTCAAACACAGCAATTAGAGAGCTCACTTGGTGCCGGCGGGCAGATGGATGAAACAACACCGGAAGGACCGCTGCCGTTTCTGTAGTCTGACTTCAGGCCTCGTTTTCATTTTTGATCCACCGTTGACTGACTGACTGAAAAATCAGGAGCACAAATACTCATCACGCCTCCTAAATAAATATGTTGTATTTTATTTATTTATTTATTTATTTTTATTAGTACAAGAGAAATGTAAGAATTGACACTTATAATTACTGATTTTTGCATGTAGGTAATCGTGAATGAAAATGAAAAAATGAAAAAAATCTCATATTTGAGCTATTAAAACCCTCAGGAACTACTGCTGGGATGAAAAAAGAAAATAAACAAAAAAAGATTAAAGTTTTTCAAAATAATAATACATTTGCGCGTGATTGCTTATAATGTTTTTTTCTGACAGTTTTTGTTCCATCTAGTTTGGTGAAGACAAAGACAGAGCGAGAGCAATAATCCAAAAATAAATAAAAAAATCACATTTTCACTGGCATTGAAAAGGCTTGGCTTGAAGAGCCATGGAGCATTCCTGGATTTGGCCATTTAATGTGTATTGATTTGGTGGCTACACCAAACAAGTCATGCCTCATGGCCACATTTAGATTTGAAAAAGAAAAAAAAAAATCCTCATCAATGATGGCAATTTTCCCCCCATGTCATTTCCAAATACTGTTAGTTCCGCTAATCAGTCGATTTTTCAAATCAGTGCATTTTGATGGTGAGGAATTGTGCTTTCTTTTTTTTATAAATGTGTTCCACAGGCTTTTTTTCCCAACATTATTCAGGCCCTCTTTTAATCCTTAGACAATCAAGTCTTCTGCCATATTTTCTGGCTCAAACATGACTTTTCCAGCTGGTGACTGAGGTTCATATTTAATGACTTTGGGCAAATTTCCTAGTGTTTAATTAAATATTTCATTTTCAGGATTCCCATAATACATGGAATCTGATGCATGATGTTTTGGAACCATCAACTGTTATCATGCAACAAATCTTCCCACTAAATTGGCTGCATTTTGGTTGTCAAAACTGCTGGATCTGATGAAGCAATAGTGATGGCTTCTGGATACACTGCCAGCAGGATTTGGCATAATTTAAGTCCTGGTCCTTTTTGGTTCATTTTTGATGGATGAGGCAGGAGAGTGGATGTAATGTGCAAATGCTGTGTACAAAATAACATTAAGGGATGGTAATATATATTTGAAGCACTGAAAGTACAAGTGCTTTGATTTTGTGTTTGCTTGTTTTTTGGTTGTGTTTAGGTGGACCTGTGAGTAAGATCTCAGAAGGGAGAGGAGAGGAAAGAGACTGAAGCTCTAGAGGGAAAGAATGAGCTCGGCCTGACCCCTTTTTCTGCATTAACAACTGCCAACACACAGCGAGTGTAACACATTTAGAATTCATGACCAAAAGTTTGGGAAAAGTGATTCACATATTCTACTGATACTTCCCCCACAGCACTGTACAGTTTAATACACAGTTCAACAAACCCATTTTATCACATGGTGGGAAAACCAATCATATTTTGAAAACTATTCAATTGTCAAACTTACCCTTTGCCAGTTGCCGCACTCATCTCTTATGTTCAGCCATCTGTTGGAAGTCCCGGAGACATTTCACCCCAACATCATCACCTTTTCCCCTCCCCGCAAATCAAGCACGCTCCACTGAGGGTTTCTCAACATAAACTCAATCCATCATAGATGGCTGGCATCGTTGTGCAATTTTAGAGCCAAAGAATGGCTTAATTTTCTTCCCTTTTTAGTGCCCTCTCTGGAACGGTGCAGATAGTCGTCTGAAGTGTTCTCTACTGAAGTTCATTCATTCATCCATCTTCCACCGTTTATCTGTTTCCGGGTCACGGGGGGTGCTGGAGCTAATCCCAGCTCACATTGGGCGAGGGCGGGGTACACCCTGGACAGGTCGCCAGTCCATCACAGGGCCAACACACAAAGACAGACAGAGACAGAGACAAACAACCAGTCACACTCACCCTCTGATCTACATAAAATAAAGAGTCACCACTTAACCCAAACATGATGTCTTTGGACGGTGGGAGGAAACTGGAGTACCTGGAGGAAACCCACCTAAGCACAGGGAAAACATGCAAACTCCACACAGAAAGGCCCCAGGCACAGGAACCGAACCCGCACCCTTCTTGTTGTGAGGCAACAGCGCTAACCACTATGCCACTGTGCTGCCTTTTTAACTGAAGTTAGCATGCTTAACCTGCTGGACCATCTGATTATTCAGTGTTAGCCAGCGGATGGATCTTGGCTGTCACACTAGAATGATTATAACATTTTGTATTGTGAATGACTAATGTTTTTGGCAAATTATAATCACCACCTATCACTCCCAAGAAATCATGAGCGACAGAAAATGTATATAAAGACTCATTCAGGTCTATAGTTTAGATTTAGGGACAGAAACGACTTGTCTGGGGTTATGGAAAAATCACGAGTTTGTTTAAAACTAGGACATCATGGTTAGAATAAGAACCAAGTGGTTAAGTAAAAGAGACTGTTTGATGTCACAGTTAAACTAAACATTGTTGTCTGCCAGTGACATTTTTAAATCTTCCACACTGGAGCCTGAATCAGACTTGTTGGGATTGTGACAGCTGACAGAAAAGAGCCATATTGACTACAGCCACAAGAAAAAGCATCATGGCCAGTGATTGTAATCCTTTTTCTTCAGAAGAGTTATTGTTATGGTATTTTTGGTTGTATGTTTGTTTGTTTGCTTGTTTGTTTGTTTTCATGGTGTTAGTAAGAATATATATATATTCTTACAACACAACTTTCCATGTGATCTGCCATTTCTCAGTGCATCTGATGTGCTTCATGTTTCCAGGTGCTTTTACCTTGTTTATCTGTGTGCTCACCACACATCCTGTCAGTGGCATTACTATAAAACCTAAGATTTTGCAATAAATCAGCCAATGCACCAGTCCTACAGGTGTATGCTGTAGCTTCAACAGAGCATATTTAGTGCACAGTACAGAGGTAAGTGGCAGTCATACAGTATGAGAAAGGCATGAATTAAAGAAATGTCAGGCAGAATTCACTCCTCTGGGTACTGTCAAATGCTGAGTGACAGAAAAGGCTCGTGAACTGCTGACACTTTGACAAAATAATATTGGTTGTTATTTTTAATTAGTCGCTTAATTGAGATAATAAAAAATGAACAGCTACAAAATAATACACTTCAGGATTTTAAATAATTCCCCCCCAATTTCATTCCTGTATCTGCTTTCACTGTTTAGTGTGTGTGAAGCACTTTCACCTTGCATTCTTCATGAATAACACCTTTAAGGCAAAAGAGGATTCATGACATTTGAAAAGGAAATTCTTGGCTTGAAATCCCTCTAAAGTGGTCTCAAGAGAAGGTACTCCAGAAAATATACATACGGCAAACACATTTCTCTCTCTTTTTCTCACACTTACCACCTCTGTGTGACTCAGTTAACCACGCATGTTGATGTTGTTGATCTATGTGTGTGCGTCTGTATTGGCAGTCTCTGCCCTAAACCTCCTGTTAGTTGGATTGACATGATGCTGGAATGCGCAGTCATTGTCAGATTGCAGTTGTCAACCATTTCCCTCTATGGCTGTGTTTTCCAAAAGCAACGTGTGAGCATGTGTGCGACAGCACAGAGTACAGTATGTGTGCGGGTATGGAAGCCAATAAGCATGCATTTCTGTGTGTGCCTATACTTTTTGTGTATCTGGGCCTGCTTGTGTAGGAGTTTCTCTCCGTATGGGTGTGTGTGTGTGTTTGGCTTATCCAGAATGAATGATGCTGTCTCATCTTGTTGTCTTTCTCCTTCTTATAATGTTGCTTATAATGTGCTGAATAAATCAGCTGGGAGCCAGAAAAGGAAACAAATCTTCTAGAAACTAAAGAATCTCTTCTCTCCTCTCTCCAGTAAGGATTTATTACAACAGAATATCACGGCTGTTGCTACAAAATCCTCTGAAGGTCCAGGTTTTGTGTTAGAGTGACTTCAGTTCAGGGTCCACGTGATCCATAGGAACAATGACACCACTTCAAATTCTATTATACTTTACACTTTCAAACAACCAGTCTTCTTTTGAGCCCTATTTTATTTTGACTTTTATCAAATATCATCTTGAAAAGAATCAAAATACCAATCAATTTATCCTTGCAAAAATTGGAGAAAGAAGCCCAGAGCAGAGTAAATTAGGTTCTTTTCAACAGGTGACACTGTGTTGGCAAAAGATTAGAGAGGACATCCCTCACTGTGCTGTTCATTCATGCTTTTCCTTCATCTTTTGATGGATTGACTCTGAAAACAGCATTAACACATTGTCCCAGCATGGCTTCTATTCCCAAAGAAAGAAGCAAAGCATACATTTTTTTAGATTAGCTGTTCCTGATTACTCACTGGTGGTTCAGTGTGGTGAATAACAGCAGTCTTCAGTTTGTCTGAAAAAGGTAGAACAAGTTTAAGCCTGATTACTTTTGGTTAGTCCTTAAACAACTTTCAAAATAATGTGGGAATATTTTACCTCTGTGGTTTAATCAGTCCCACATGCTACAGTATATATTTTAAAAGATGTTGGTAAATATCTACTTGACTCAACTGACAGCAACTTAAAGTTGACATAACTTTTCAAGGTGATTTATTTTTTTGCTTCTCCATTTATTTATTGTCTTTTAATGAGAAGCAGAACTTTTGCACAAAGTGAATTGGCAGTTGCATCAGAGAAGAGGTTGGGGGGGGGAGAACCCTGCACGCTCTTTGGCAGATTATCAGAGAGAAAAATTTACTAACCAGGTTCCATGCTCAGACCCTCATCAAGTTAGGCATAAAGGTGACAGATAACTTTTCAAGTCGATTTTCTTTTGTTACCTATGTTAATGAAAAAGTTATTTCTCACATACTATATCAAGGGTAATATGGGGTTCAGTATCTTACCAGGGACCAAGGACACTTCAACATAGAATAGCAGACTGAAATTAAACCATCGACCTTCTAAATGTGTGAACAACCCATTGTACCTTCACAGCCGCATTCACACACATTGGATTGAATGATCGCTGTCTGGCAACTCACTAGAATCTCAGCGAGCTGAACTCAGTTAGCTGTTGCACTCAAGATGCGCCATCATGTGACTGAAGTATTGAGGTGTCAAAATGTCCATTGATTGATAATAATCTGAAGCACTTCATTCACTTGGAAGTGAACAGAGTGCAATTACTATATTGAAGGCAGGACATCAGTCTTTAAACATAAAAATGAGTTGGCAAATGGCTGGTAGCCTAATGTTCTGTAAAGTACACTCTTTGGAGAGTAATGAGTCACTGCAGGTGGGCTCTGATCTGCTCTGTCCATTGCATTGGAGAAGAGCCTGCATACTCACCAGGTGCTGCAGGTTGACTGTTGTCCAGCTGTAGTTGAAACCTCATTTTCCTTTTTCCTTTCAAATGCCTGAAAAACTCTCTCACCGTTATTCCAATGGATTCGTGCAGTCGCCTCATGACAATCCCCTTGTCTCTGCCAGCCAGTCAACCAGGCATTGCCAGGCCCCGCGTGCCTAGTTTATAATCTCTGTGCATGTACTGTATGCAGCCTGTGTGTGTGTGTGCGTGTGTACACTGCTTGCATGCACATGCGCACACAAGGATGTGTCACTCATCTGTGTGCTGTGTTGGAGTGTGTCATTGTAAGTATGACACTATGCTTGGGGATGGCATTGTTCCTCAGGCAGTCTGTCAGCTTGCTGGTCCATCCAAACAACATTTTGGTCCAGTGTAAAATATTTCATCAGCTAAAGTCTCATTTGTCCAACACAATTCATAACAAGACATTTTAAACACTAACAATTAACTTTCCATTAGGTTTGCAGACTATACCTACCACACAGAGGACACATCTAATTAATTTTGGTAACCTTTTGACTTTACCACAGTGATAGTGAAATGCCCAGCTCTACTATGACATATTTGAAAAATGTTAAGTGGAGAACCTTCATATTTTCTGAACACATTTTCACTCTTCAGAGGATGCATCACTTGGATTTTAATGACCCAGTGACCTCTCCTCAAGCATCAACTGTGGGTTAATCTGTGTGCTTGTAACATGTAGTCCAAAGGGCAGATAGTGATGTCCTTCACTGAGAAAATGTATGCCTTTCATGGAAAGGGCCAATTTAATAGTGATGACCCGCTGACCTTCCCGCCAGCACCATGCTTAAGCTACAATTTTCACATATGCAAGACAGTAAGTGAGATACAAAATCATCCATTCATCCATCTTCTACTGTTTTTCCGTTTCCGGGTCACGAGGTTGCTGGAGCCAATCCCAGCTCACTCTGGGCGAGGGGCAGGGTACATCCTGGACAGGTCGCCAGTGCATCACAGGGCCAACACACAGAGACAGACAACCTCTCACACTCACACTCAGACCTACAGACAATTTAGAGTCACCAGTTAACCTAAACATACATTTCTTTGAACAATGAGAGGAAACCGGAGTACCCAGAGGAAACCCATGCAGACACAGGGAGAACATGCAAACTCCGCACAGAAAGGCAGAAACCAAATCCACGACCTTCAATGCTAACCACTGCGCCGCCAGATACAAAATCAATACATCAATATATTGTGATACTTAGTCATTTGATGATTCACTACATCTGTATCAACTATGACACCTTTTTCTGTTCATACACTGTCATCAGTATTGATTTAATTTAGATTTTCAATTTGAGGTGTATCCTCAGTTAGCCGCGGATGTTTGGAGTAAAAGCCTCAGCCTTCTAATGTGCACTTCATGCTGGCTCCGTCGCTCCATTAAGGATCTATTAATACTCAAAGAGGGGTTTGAAGAACATGTTTACTAGATTGACAGGTTACACACCCAGACAAATTATCTGATATTTGGGTATTTCTATCTCATCTCTACACAGGCGTTCTCCCCTTAGATGGTAGCAGGTGATAAAACTGCATCCAATTTTCAAGAGAAAAAGATGAAGAAGAAGAAGACTTCCAATAAATACAACCCTCTTTGGGGACCAGAAGGAGAGACTAAAGGCTAAAATATACCAGCGTTTGAAATTGTTCAATTATGCTACAAAATTAGGCCTTTTTGATGAAATCACTGTGGGAATATTTTTGTCTTTTTTTTTTTTTTGGTGGCCGTAGTGACAGACAGACAACAAAGTCAGGGAGAGAAGGATGATGTGTAGCAAAGGGCCACAGGTTGGACTCAAACCAGGCCCACTGTTCTACCATAATCATGTGTCAAGTGTATTCACTTGCAGGGACTTCAAAAGATTCAGCTAAATCTTTTGCAACAAGTTATTTGATCATGCTGCAGCAAAAGTCGAAAATGTCCAGTAAAATGTGTTTTCTTAGTGTTCAGTCAGTGACGGAGCCAACAAATTTTTTGGAATCGCAGAAAATCTTGAATAGTTTTGTGACTGATAGTGTGAGCATTTTAATTGCCTGCTGGCCATTAGCTGGTCAGCTCATGGAGTAGTTCATCAATTAGCCATGTCTCAGAATCACCACATCTCCTGCTCCTCTTTCTACTTTCTGAATTTGTGTACATTAATTTCAGTGTACTGCTATGTGAGTCGATCATTATATAAAATGTGCCACTGTGGGGCAGCTACTGTAAAAGCTTTGGGAACTGAAGGGTAATTGTCATGTGTCAAGGCAATAATGGCAATAGCAGCAATTGTGTGTATGAAAGTGTTCCTTTTAATTATAACCACAATGTAACATGGTGTGCACTTAGATTTAATGTGCAGAGCTGTAAACTCAAAGTTGTTTGGTACCATTGTTCAGTTGTCTTTATTCTGACTCCTCTGTCTCCAACTCTCTTTGTCTCTGACAACAACTTGAAAGGTCTTTTTTTTTTGTCTTTGTAATGTCAAAAACTGCTCTACACCATGAATTAGTGTCTTGTTCATGTTTTCCTACCCTTTTCACCTTTCTCTCTCATTCACTTTTCTTCTATTACCTAATGAGAGAAGAGGGACCTAATGCTCTTCCACTCCTTCGCTCTCAGTCCGTGTGTCTCTCTTTGTGTTGCTCCGCACCTTTTACAGGTGTCAAAAATAGACCTGTTCACTCCTGCTCTTTTTTTCTTCCCTTTTTTTTTGCCTGCTCTCGCCTCTTTCTTCCTCTCTGTCTCTCATGGATGTCAGAGAGACATTTGTGTGCTCTGAATGTGGAGTAGAGGTGATGTTTGGCTGTTTGAAGCAGAACTGTCTGTCTATCCATCTGAATACAAACTGAGACCTATTGATTTCTGGTTTATGAAGGGATCAGAAGCTAAGCCATATGCCACACACGCGCACACACAGACACACACACACACACACAAACACACACAATTGTATGCAGATGCCCATATTTAGTGACAAATGTTTCCCCCCAATTGCAGTTAATGCGTGTTTACACCCAAACTGATGATAAAACCCTTTAAACTTTGAAAAGCTTTTCATGACTCGAAATGAATTATCACTTTCATTTTAAAACATTTGGTGCTCAAACACACACATACATTCACACAGAGTTCACTTGAGATCACATCAGCAGTGGAAAGTGTGGACTAAAGGAAGTAAGAGCTAATTCATACAGCACACACTGTTCTTGACAGAGATGTCTGTTCACCTTTCTGAAAAATCTCTGCTATCTTTCTCATACCCACAAACACTATTTGGTGAGATATCCGATGCATGCATGCTCAGACAGGATGAAATGTGTGGATGGTAAACAAGTGCACGGTAATGCACGCAATCATCCATGCATAACACACAAAGACAAACAAAGAAGAAGAGCAGATAAAATGTTTCCCCATTTCCATGGAAAGAAATCTGCTGACTCACTTGAAGCCTGACATTCCCAATAACGCAGCTCTTCTTTTATCAATTCCAACTTTTCCTCCTCTACCCACTCCTCCTTTTTATTTATTCAGTTTAACTGCCTCTTCTTCTTTAGTCGTGTTAGTATCTAGCAAAATTCAAATGGAAGAGTGCAGCTAATTTTGCGAAACTGAATCAAACTCAGACACAATTGTCTTAAACAGACTTGTGCATCTGGCCTGAATACTTGTTTCTCAAACAGCATGATCACTCTTTGTTTTCAAATAGAACTAATAAAAGATTTTATCAGGTAACATAAAGCTGGAATTGCAGTAAACAGTAAAAAAGATGATTCATTTTGACCTGAAGGATGGTCTGCATTTTGGGTTTTGTTTTTTTTTTTTTTTTGCTAAAGGTATTATTCTAGTTAATGTCAGACAATAGCAATGACAATAAATAAGAAATATGTCTAAGGGTTGCACTTTTTGTCATGAGCATTGGGATGAAATTTGGAGGATATAATGTCCCAAATGTAGCAAAACTGTTTGCTGCACTTATGCAGTTATCTGTCTGACCCCAAGGCTGCCTCTCTCGCAGTCACAGTGACATTTGTTTTCCTCCAAGCTTGAAATTTTCTGCTTTGGCATGCCTCAAAAACTGGTGCGATGTTTAAAGTTAAAGTTATTTAGCCGATTTAAAGGTTTTAGTGAGCCAAAGAAATTGTATATAAAGTTTTTTATTTTGAGTATTTTGAGTTTTTTTACATGCTGCAGGACAGAAAAAAAGACAAAATAAAAATTATAAAAGAATATGGATAGAACTAAATACAAACAAAAAAAGATGGCAAGTTGGACTGTGATGCTAAGAGAGTGACTGTTTTTGTTGTCTTTCCGGGTAGATCACACACAATCAGTTTAGATAATTAATATGATCCAACAGCCAGTAAAGGCTAGTAAATCTTGTTCGCAGTTGTTAGAATGAATACACTTGGCCACTTTGGCAGATACCCAAACCACCATATGGACATTCACTTACAGCACAAAATTAGTTTGGCTGCTGGAATAATGGAAGTGACTGATGGACATACAAACGATCATGGCTAAAATACAAAAGAAGATTTGTTTCCTGCTCCGAATATAATAATGTAGGACACTGAGTATAGACTTGCATGAATAAGCAAAGCACATACATACATGTCAGTGAATTAGTCTCCATAGCTACAAATGACAAATGTGTTCTCATTGAAAGTTAAACCAATGCAAATGTCACATTCATATCTATTTTGTTTTCTGGCAACTTTTACAGAAATACTGTGACATTTTGGAAAGTATGTTTCCTAGATTTCTGGTCAAATGTTCGCAGAGAAGATTGATACCACTCTGAGCTTTCAATTTGAAGCTAAAGCTGGTTTGCTTAGTTTAGCATATAGACTGCAGTCGGAGGGAAATAGCTGCTGCGGCTTTGCTCAAAGGCAACACGATCCACCTAACAGCAACCCTAAACCCCGCACTGAAACACAGCATCCTTTTATAAGAACATATTTTTGGACAGGACCTGCCAAGCTGTTTGCTCTCAGCTGCTGTAACTGGCCGCTGCCTGGGGCTAAATGTTTAGCAGGTGTACACAAGTGTAGCATAAATTTTAGTCATTAAAGTGACATCAAGAAAGATGATAAATGTATTTCTCAAAATACTGAATTAATTTGTTAAGTAAACACATGGGTAATGCTGATGCATTTATTGTTTCTGGTGCCCATAATTACATTAAAATTGTTTTTCAGAGCCACCTTGTAGTAAAGAGACAAAATATCTTCATGTTTAGCCATTGAAGCTGAACATGAAAATCATTCAGCTCCTTAATTTTCAGACCTTAGTCCTGAGTCACTGAATTGAATTGTGCACAGCTTGCTTTTATTTACTGAGCTGAAATTGCTTTTGAAGTCTGAAACTACCTGGCTACGCTGATATAAGGATTAACAGGACATAACGACTAGGCACCCATGTTAAACTATGTATTTTAGATGTGTTCAAAGCAAAATGTATACTTTCAATCAAAGCTAAATAATATATTATGAGTATTTGTGATCAACTCCGTAGTTGGGGTGTTACTACTTCTGAGCACAAATGAATTACAGTCTATATTCACACAATGCTCATCAAGTGCCTTATTATTTTGTACTTGGCAAGTTTGCTTTTGGAAAAAAGTAAGCCACACATTCATTTGATGAACAAACACGATGATTCATTTCTATTCATTTTCTGTACTTTAATTTATTGCAGGCTTACTCTGGGCAATGAGGACAAGATACATGCTGGTTGTTCTGTAGTTGTCAGGAAGGCAGTGCCGGAGGCTTTGAAGAAACATGCTATACGAGTTTATAAGCAAGAAAAAGCTCAGATTCAGCACTTAAAAAACACACGTTCCCATTTATTTATTTTGATTTCATTCATAAGTAATGAGAAGAACAGGTACAATCTTATAGTTCAGACTCTGGTTAAGATTAGACCATATAATTAACCCATTGCATGTATTTTTGTGTCTATTTTGCATGTTAATGACTAACAATATGATTTGCACAGGGCTTGGAGCTTATGTACGCTTTCTGGTTGCATTATTGCATTAAGAATAGGTATACCCCTCCTTGTATCTGAATTGCCAGTTTTGTAACCTTAGTATTTGTTATGGATTGGGATTCTCAGCAGGTCGGTCACATTCTGCTTCAGAGAGTTGGCGGTTGTTATTTGATCGTTCTACAGGTGAAAAGTAGCTCGGATCAAATAGGGATTAAAACTCTGCCGTGTTTCCATTTAGGGCATTTTCTTAATCATTTAGTTTCACATATCTTATTAAAGCATGTGTGTTCATTTGGCCAGCGAAAGGATAATCTTTACTTTATTTAGATTTGTTTTATGTCAAATGCTATAACCTGGAATTTATTCAATGCACAGGGGATGGCCTATTTTAAAGACCATGTCAAACTAAAAATAATGGAACTGCTGCCTTAAATACGAGCTACATATACTTAAGAGTGCAATGGGTACCAAACTGAACTAAAGCCGTCATCAGTACACACTCATCACAAACCAAACCTCGATCTTAAAGCTGGATCTAACTTAAAAAAAACAAGCCTTGAATCCAAAGTGAAATGATTAACCATATGACAAAAATCTGCTTCTAACCAAATGAGCGCTGAGTCTCCATACTGTTATCAAAGGAGCAGAAACAACACAAGTGACAGTTAAACAACTACAAATATCAACACAAAATCACATACTGTGTTGTAGTGTTATATTTAGCTTTTTTGAATGTGCATTAGAGATTAAATGAAAGTGTGAATAAAATCCAAGATGATGGGGATTAACCAATTTTACATAAAAGTCTTTCTACAAACAAATTGAAATAAAAAGTCAACACAACATACTTTGGTGGGTTTTTGTACAAGAATATATTTTCTTCTGGGTATTAAAACTTCTACAAAAGTCAGGAATTGTGTAAAATATAAGATCTTTAACATCAGTTAAAACAATATTTGAAAGGTGTCTTTGATTCTGCGAGGGTTCCATGACATTTCAGAAAGTTTTAAGACTCAGGTACCAAGTGTCTGTTCTTTTTTCTCTTTCATTCCTTTGCAAGAATTTTGAAAGCAAGAAAATGAGACAACAGGACAAAGTTTTAGAAATGCAGACAGAAAAGAAAGGCAAGATGGAGGTTGTGCATAAATGTGACGGTCATTATTGTAAAGTCAATGTTTCGATCACCCACAGCAGCAATCTTCCAGCATGTCCTTGAACAAGACACTGAATCCTGCTGGCCTCAATCTTAGTCACTTTTAAGCATAATGTGGGCTACGCGCCTTACATGGAAGATAGACAAAGGTGGACTGAAATTACAGCTATCCAGCTTCAATATTGAAAGCTCTATGGAAAA
This sequence comes from Remorina albescens, assembly GCA_034769265.1. NCBI lineage: Eukaryota > Metazoa > Chordata > Actinopteri > Carangiformes > Echeneidae > Remorina > Remorina albescens. The sequence continues at coordinate 8,706,158 of CM068480.1, forward strand.
AAAACATCAAAATACGAGCAGGGAGAAAAGGATATCACTAATTAGTGTGAGGTGAAAGTGAACAATGCTGTGCATTCCGCTCATCATGGCAGGCACCATGAGCAAATATTATCAACAAACCCTGCTATTGCAATTTAGGAGGGAGGGTCATCCAATCAGAACCAAATCAACCACTTTATTTTGCTGGCAGCATCAAAGTAGCATTTTGGACTCTTTGATGAAAAGATGCTGACAAGGACCCAGAGAGCCAGGTATGCAATAATTCCAGAGACGGGTAATCAGTTTGGCTGACCACCCATTTTTGTTTTTCCTCCAACACTCCAAAGCCTTTCAGGGAAAGTCTACGCCAGAGCGCTGGAGAAACTAACCCCGTCTGTTAGTCAAATCTTTCATTCAGTTTTTTTAGATCCATTTTTCACCTAGGTTGTGGAAGGACGCGAGACAAGACAGGACAAGCTGACTTTCAAAAAGTTTCAACCTTTCAGGGTAGCATCCCACAGGGCAGTTAATGTCACAACATTAAATATCTCCACAGCCAAAGTAACAAAACAATGGTTTATCATTTATCTGTGAAAGTATATGTGTTCATATGAGAATCCCCTATTTGTTCGTTTCATCATCAACCTTGTCGGGAGCTAATTAGCCAGGCCTCAAGCTAAACAATTCTGCTAGGAAGAAAGTCCATCAAAATGAATGACAAGTGTGTGGGATAGATTACATAACACCTCTTCTGTGAAAAAGTGATACTGTGTTAACATCTCTGTAAGATCTTTGGTAAATGTGCATAATTGTATTGGTATAATCCTGCTAAACCACAAATTATCTTAAAGAATTTTGAATGTGGACTGCTGACATTGCTAACTATAATAAATGGTCAAAGGGTCACTCTAGATAATATTTGAAAAATGGACTTTAGTCCCCCCCCAATGGTATCTTAAAAACAGCAGCAGAGAGTAAAACACACCCATGTGGGATGTGTTGGATATTCCCCTTCCCTGAGTGATCTGACCAGGAGACACTGAGACTAATGTTCTGAGACAAAGATGAAGGATAAAACAGGATCCACCTTGGAAAGAGAGAAACAAAGAAAGTCATAAACAAAAAGACATTTAAAAATGTCCATGTCATGTTTATCATCTCATCCAATTGGTAATTCAGTGACTTTTGAGGCTGAAAGGAAAATATAGACAGATATTAAACACCCTCCCAATTCCTCTTCACATTTTAGATTTTTTTTTTTTTAATTCTATATTTGGAGAGCTTGATGACTTACGTGACAGCTGTGCCTGTCAAGAGGAATTCATTCAGGTTGGGCTTGTATAAAGCAATGCGTAAGTGACAGAGAATGACACAAGGACAGAACAATAAACTGAAAGGAAAACCTGAGACAGTGAGCCAGAGAAATGGAAAGACAAGAGTCAGCAGAGAGAAAGAGAGATGCAAAGACTGTCGCTCATTCATCCACTCTTGCAAACAACAGAGTTACAGACACAGAGACAGATGATGGAGATGGGAAAGAAGGAGAGAAAGCGAGGCAAAGCAAGGAGGATCTTGTTCGGCAGAGAGATCACAGCAATACAGATCTATTTACAGATTAGAAACGGTTCTGAGTGCATGCGTCTTTGAGTGTTTGGGTGTGTGTGTGTGTTGTGTGCGTACTGCAGACACCAGCACAACATAGAAACAGATAATTATACACACACATGTGATTTGCACAGCCACACACATTCACACACACAGCAAACACAGGCTACCTTTGACTCCTCATCCCCTGAACAGAGAGCAACAAATTGCTACACTGCAGTTAGTTTAGCTGGGACACTGGTCTATTTCATATGTTGGTGGTTTTGCGCCATCTACAGGCCTGGGAATAAATACATGCCGTTCCTTTTTAGAGATGAAGTTTTATCTTTTATAATTGCATATAAAATATTGATTACTTATAAAGTCATCCAGAGCAGACACATATTCCTCAAAAGACATGATAAGCAGTGTTTTGACAATGCATTTTTCTGCAGTGTGAATTGGATCTTTCTGTTAAAGATGAGGCTGTGGAGTAAAGATATTTCAATAGTCTGAACTCAGGCTTACCACAACAAAGTGTACAGAGTGCTAGAATGCTAAACAATACAGACACAGTGAAATTAATATAAATTCATTGAAGGCAATTACCTTGTCTTGCTGTATAGCCTTATGTTGCTCCTGAAATAACAGAGTGCTTTAAATGTGAGTGACGTCTTAGGAACAACACATAGGAAAAACTAATTTCAGCAGCAATAAATTTGTCCGGTATCTGTTTATGTGTTAATTAGAAGCAAAAAAAGATTTGCACAAACATTCTTTCCCTTGGTGTAGTCCCAAGGGACAGATTAAAATTTAAATTTGTATAACTAATTGTATTATGAATCATGATTAGAGCATCCAAGAGAGAAATTCTCATCTTAATAACATCTTCTCCTTAAATTATTTTACCTGTGGCATTATCATGATGGAGAAACTACATTATAAGACATGCACAAGGTTACACGATATCTAAACTGAAAAGTAACAAGCAAGGTTGGCTATGTTATGTCGTTCACGATAACTGCGGCCACACCAATTGAAATATTTTTCTCTCTGTCCATATTTTTTATTCATTCATAAATTTATTCATCCGTTCGTTCACCAATAAATGAATGAAAGGGAGTTCTTGTGCCTGATACACAGGACACATCCTGTCTCTGATGTCCACCAACAGTCCAACATCGATTCCTGCCACCTCACCTCCTGTTAACACCCAGCGTCTCAATTCATAGCCATCAGGGACCCCACCACCTTTAACCCTTTTCTGCCCCTCTTCCTGATCCCCAACATTGCACCGTCTGTCTCTACCTGGGCAGTCAGACCACCCTGTACATAAAAAGCTCACACTGCATTAATTTAAGATACCATGGAATCCAAGTATCCTTCTGTGAAGAGTATATGTCATTTATTTATATTTTTTAACCCTCCAATTGAAAGTGACTCACTATTTTTAAACTCCTTTTAATGTTATAATTTGGTCTTTTTAATTAATTAATTAATAATAATAAATCAAACTTAAATCCAACATTTTATTACATGTCGGGGAATAGGAATTAAAAGACCTTCTGCGACTCTCCAAAAAAAAAGAAAAAAGGAAAAAAGACACAGACTGTAGTGGGACAGTGGTTCAGTGGGTAGCATTGTCATCATACAGGCTAAGGTTAGAAACCTTGGACTTGTGCTTAGATTAGGTTGATTGGTTACTCTAAATTGAGTGCAAAGGTGATTGCTGTTGACCCGAGGAGACAAGTGGTTCAGTATTTGGCAACTTTAAAGGTTGTCTCTGCTCTTGTGTCCAAAGGTTGCATTGTGAGGAGGAATGTGTTACTCTTGGCATTTAGCTTAATTTGGGCAAAGAATTGGACAACAACAAAAAAACTTTCAAAGTAGATTTATTTCTGTTAGGTCTGTTAAGGTATATTTGTTCTTTTGCTCAAATTGCTGACCCACTGTTAACACACGGACAATGATCACGATGTCCATTAAATATAAAGCTCAGGGAAACAGGTTGTTTTTGAAATAGAAGAATATATAGGAACTCTGCAATTAGTCAAATTTGCCCAATTAAATATGCTCCCTGGACCTAGCTGCTGGAAACTTTAATCTAGTGCAGGGCTCTACCCAGCGGCTGTCTGGCATGTGAGGACCGTGAGAAATTATATTTAATTGTTAGTATTGTTCTCACTTATCTATCTGCTGGGTGGGAGTTGGGTTTGGTAACTGACACGGCAACTCTCCTCCCCTCACTGCTTGCTGAGATAAGAGATGAAAAACCACAACTCTGTCAGAAAACACCCCATTTCACCCTCAGCTTCAAAAACTAGCACTTGTTTCCAATGGCTAATTCAAACTCCCTGTAAGTACACCTGTCTGCTGTAATTTCAGAACATTTGACTGGATCTCTCTCTCTCTTTCTCTCTCTCTCTCTCTCTCTCTCTCTCTCTCTCTATATATATATATATATATATGTGGGCACATCAATATGTCTTTTAGTGATCAGAAGCTGAAAGAGGTTGGTGGTGAAAGTCTGAAAAAGCGAAAAAAGAAGCAAAAGAAGGACGATGCCTGGAGACCAGAGGGACCCAGAGACCCATTTGCAATGGTTTGTGTCTTTGTGTGACTGTGAGTGCACATATTCAGTGAGCTCATTTAGATTTGTGTATGCATACCCAGGAGCTTCTAGTTAGATGTCCTTTCCAGCAATTGCTGTATAAATTTTGTTGTGCTTTTAACTGTAGGTGTCTGTTTTAAAATTTCGGCCCTCGACCCATCTTTTTCCTGTGCTCTTCTGTCCTAGTTGGACTCTCTGCCAGAGAAGAAGCAGCAGGAGATCCAAAGAGCCCTCCACCTCTTCTCATTGGGCCCAAGTCTGCCAAAAACACTGCAGCAAGCAATGAAACATACCTACCGCTTCTGGGAGACACAGCCTGTCCCCAGACTGGGTGAGAAGTGATACTCCAAATGAAAAAGTTTGGCATTTTGTTTTTTGCATAGATTTGAAAAATTATACATAACGTAGCAATTTATGCACTTTTGAGTGGCTGGCAGATGGATTTTGTTGACCTTTAAGCTGTTCCCCTAAATAGAGTCTTATTCTGCAAACACTTCTAAGCGGCTGATGGCCGTATAGGGGCAACTAAATATCTGCCAGAAAACAAATGGCCATTAAATATTTGCCTCTGGTGGTGAAGAATTACTCAAAGTCAAAGCTTTTAAAATGAAACCTACATTGTTTTTGCCCACTTCAGAAGTACTTCTGCCATCTTATTGGCACATTCACACCTTTGCCACCACCTTAACTGCAGCATGAGTGTAAATCAGTCCAAAGTGATCTTTCTTGCTTTTAAATACATTCTTCTAGTTATGCTCTTTTACAAAATGGTGTTGAATGCTCTGTTAGCAATTTCATAGCCTAAATAGTGCACATTTTTAAAAGACTTAACTTAGTGTGCACAAATTATTCACCATAATTAAAATGTATAAAACTCACATTATTGTGCTTGCATATTTTCTCCTCAGATGACAATATTACATCTCATGGCCCAATAATAGAAGATGAAGTCAGCGTCCGCAAGGAGCCCTACTCTCTGCCTCAAGGCTTTTCCTGGGATACGCTGGACCTGAGCAGCCCAACAGTGGTAAATTAGTAACTTACCAACTGAAGTTGCAGCAGGCAAACATTTCTACAGTATGTGTAAACTTCAGGAAAAATCTGTTCAAACTTAGTGAAAACCTTTCCATCTGCCATTTCAGCTGGAAGAGCTACGCTATCTCCTGAATGAGAACTACATGGAAGAAGATGACAACACCATCAGATTTAACTTCTCTCTTGAGTATCTCCAATGGTGAGTCAACAAATGCAATTATCACTTTTGATCTCCACATCTTTGCTCTTTGAATTGAAGAGAAAAAAAATGTTCTGCTTCTAGTGGAGACAAAGCTCTCTTCAGAGCAGAAAATCATTTCCCCGTTTAAGTTTCCAGTCAGAAACTTGATAATATTGTATTAATGCAAGATTTCTACGCTAATCTCTTTATAGCTGCAGTGTTTCTCTGTAATCTGCATAAACTGTATCTCCACCTTTAGGGAAAACATAATAACATTTACTTTGAAACTAATAATAAACATTGCAGGAACTGGAATAGGTTCATGGCCCCAGGGTTAACAAGAGCTGCTTTATTCTTTCAGCGTAGTCGACTCTTGCTAAAATTCTTTAATTGGAAATTGTGATTAATCTGAGTTTACTGAACTTCTCTTACATTCAAATTCTGTCCCACTGTAGGGCCTTGCAGCCTCCTAACTGGCTGGTCCAGTGGCACTGCGCTGTGCGAGTAGACACCAATAAGAAGTTAGTTGGCTTCATTGCTGCCGTTCCTGTCGATGTGCGTGTATATGAGATGTGAGTAGCTCATAAATATATGCAAAGATATGTGTTTATGTGAGCCCCTGTGAGTTATATTGATATTCAGAGCACTCACCAACAAATCTGGTGCAATTTCCCTGCAAATGTCCCAAAGCAAAATGCTCAAAACATGTTCCGCAGGCAGAAACGGATGGTCCAGGTCAAATTCCTGTGTGTCCACCAGAAGCTGCGCCTCAAGCGGATGACTCCAGTTCTGATCCGAGAGGTCACCAGGAGGGTCAATCAGCTGGGCATCCTCCAAGCTGTCTACACAGCTGGCATAGTGCTGCCCACTCCTCTGAGCTCTTGCAGGTAAAGAACCATCTTCATAAGCTATATCCACATTTTATTTCAAAAGGAACTGAAGCCACAGTTATCACAATTTCATTATGAGGTATCAACTCAATCAAAGCTGCTTTAAAAAACATTTTCAGCATTACTGATTCATGTTTTGTTTTTGTTTTAATCCAAAATTGGAACATTTTAGATTTATAATAAAGATTAAAAAAATTCACCCAAAGAATGATTACCTTATTGCTTATTAATCCATTAAATAAAATATGAATACAAATCCATTAAAAACAAGGAACTAAGAACAAATATGTTTCAATGAGGGTTACAAATTTTCTTCAGCTAAATATAAGTTGATATCTTTGATGTTTTTTGAAAAGCAGTGTGTACCTTCAATGTCCCTGTCAAATAACCAAGCTAATCATTTTAGATACTGGCATCGCCCTCTGAATACGCGTAAAATGATGGAGGTCAACTACCCAGGTCTAAGACAGAACATGAACCTGCAGAGATCTCGCAAGTTCAACCACCTGCCTGAAGTTAGTTTGTGCTGCCACCTACAGACAGAAACATATTATTGCCACGACAGTTTGACTTCAGCCCAAAAATACTGACCAAAATGTTGGACAGCCAAAAAGACTTTAACCATCAGGAGATTGTAATGAAGAACCATTTTAAATTCATTACACTTTCTGAAAACTTTTTTTTATCCTGCTGTTTCTTTCATCCCTTTTTCTCCAAAGGTGACAAAGACTAAAGGTTTGCGCCCCATGACCAAAAAAGATGTTGTAGGGATACACTCACTCCTCCAGACAACCAGCAGCACGTTCCACCTCAGCCCCGTCTTGTCTCTACAGGAAGTAGAGCACTGGCTGCTACCACGGGAGAATGTGATTGACACCTATGTGGTGGAGGTCTAACTTACAAACTTAATATTTGCTCACCTTGTTCTGAACCAAAAAAGCCTCTACTGCAGTAGTTATTGTAGGAATTCACTCACCTCCTCTCCCCACACACAGGGAGATGATGGCACACTCACAGATGTGGTAAGTTTCTACAGCGTCTCCAGCAAAGTGCTGAATCACCCGGTCCACACTGACCTAAAAGCAGCTCACCTCCTGTACATTGCTTCATCTGCCACAGACGTGGCTGACCTGATGGAGGACACATTGATCCTGGCAAAATCTGTGAGTTATTTGAATTTGGATTTATATTTCTCTATAATTTGGTTTTGGATTTTTGGGGTCATTGGCATAAACATCTTCCCTACATAAGAACATGTGTTTAGTGTGTGTGATGATATAATACTATGCTCTTTTCTCTCACTGACAGAAAGACGTTGATGTTTTCTCTGCTCTTGATGTGATGGATAACAAGAATTTCTTGGAGAAGCTAAAGTTCAGTATCAGTGACAGGAGCCTTCATTACTACCTCTACAACTGGGCGTGTCCCAAAATGAGTCCAGACAAGGTATTCATTTCTGCAACATCAAGCTTTTTTTGAAACACAGTCCTGGATGTGTCTTGCTAAATGTGCCTTTTGTCAAATAACTATAAATAATCATACTCAAGATGGAATTAAACATAGAAGAAGTTTGAAAAAGCTGTTATTATTTATTGAAAGACTGATTATACCTGAAACACACATAAAAAAAAAACATTCTTGAAAATACTCACACAAGCAAGATTAAATGGTGTGTGCTTTTTGTTATTGCACACAGTACAGCTGGTGGAACGATCTCATTATAGGTGAAAAATGATTGACACCAGAAGCATATTGTGACCTTTACTAAAGCTGTGAGAAAAAAAACATATATATGATGCTGAAGCACAAAGTGCAGCAGTGATGTTTTACATTTTCCTGGAATACACGTTTTCAACCTTATATATTTTGTGTTCATTTGGAATGATATTGCATTTGAGAGCTGGCAATCATTATTAATTCATGCTGATGGGTGCTGTGTTTTGTAGGTGGCTTTAGTGTTTCCCAACTGACCTGGCATTGAGAGACAGTGGACAGCACTGAAGAAGAACATCAAATTGCTTCAACAGCATGCATAAGGGATTAAAATATCAACTAAGAAACCACAAAAGCACACACTAACAAATCTATTTAAAAAAAAAAAGAAATACAAGTGAAATTTAAAGCTGGAAGTTGTTTGTCATTTTTGCAAAAGGAAATAATAAGAATTCCTCACATTAGTTTCAGTGTGTGTATAAGTGTATTGAAATTTTGACCATTCCACAGAGACTGATTACGACCACCAGGTTTACATGGAAGACAAAATAGTAATCTTCATACAGTACAACAAAATCATGAAATACAAGAATTGTCAAAATATGTGCAGCAGGAGGCGCTGCAGTATTTAAAAGAGACACAGACACTGCAGTTGCAGTCATCAGCTAGTTTAGTGAGGTAAAAGTGGTGTGCTGCACAAACGAAATTATTTTTCTCCATTTATCTCATCTTTGTACTTGTGTGTAGTATATTGGACAGTTTTAGCTTTCTGGAGCCGTCACGCTTCATTGAATGAAAGAAAGACAGATTTAAAAGGGGAATCACTCTTTCAAGTTGACTTCACAGTGTTAATGTTTAACAAGCAAACAGTTAGGGAAACACCCGCAGTGCTTTTGCAACTTATTCTATCTAAAACAGTTTTAAATTGGCATTCTTATCCTCTAAATATTAACTCCAGCTATTTAATAGTTATTTACAAGGTAATTTTCTCTTAATTGCAGAGATTTGTTATCTGCATTCAAACCTGCCTTTTAAAAAAAATATTTATACAATTTGGTAACTGACAGAGTACATAAACTATACATTAATCAAAAGAATGAATAATGATGTTGAGACCAGCATTAGTATACATCATCCTTGCCTGCTATTATTTGTAATTGGACTGAAGCTTTATTGTATGTTGAAGCATCACTGCTTTACTGATACCTCTCACTTGTAAGTGGCTTTCGATATAAGCATCTGCCAAAGTAGTAAATATAAATAATGTAAATCTAATGTCATGAAACCAAATTGTGCTGAGAGTATGAAATATAGTTCATCTTACATCATCAGATGCAGTATTCAACAGAATATTCACTACTGCATCAATAATTATACTCCTATATCACCCATATTAATCATGTTTTTAACATTTTTCTTTTCTGCAAGACAGAAATGGTGATTGTTGGGTTGTTTTTTCCTGTATGGCTGAGATTGGTGGCATTTCCTTTTTTTTTAATAGTCTGAAACTCTATAAACTATATAATAACACACCCATCTTAATTTAAAATCTGAAATAAAAAAATTCCCTGAATAAATAACAGTTTTCTTAAATGAAATAGTTTGTGTGTTGTTGTTGTTGTTTTTTTTTTTATATACAGTCTCTGACAAAATCTTCAGACTTCCTGGAGGGAACTCCAGGAAGTGGGCGTTCACTAAGGGCACGTGACCGCAGCACCACCATGGTCTGGACCAATAAGAAGCCAGAGAGCGTTTTAAGTTTGAAGTTTCTGCAGAGCAGCCGACAGCAGCCGACAGCAGCCGACAGCAGCCTCTCTCCGCCGGCCGACCTGCACCCTACCCGGGCTGGACCGACCGCTGCAGCCCTCCAGTTTCGGTGGAGGATGCGTTAAGAAAGCCAGCCTGCTTCCCAAAGAAGACTAGGGCCGTTTTATTTTCATTTCTCTCTCACTCCCGTCGAGGAGTCGCTGTCGGCGTGGAGAGTTTTAAACCGCAGACTATCGGCGATGCGTTCAGGGTCACGTTAGCAGTTCTAAAAAAAAATAAATAAAAAAAAACAACAACAACAACACACAGCTCGACTGCAGGTTGAAGTTTGCAGTTTTATCGTCACTTCACAAAGGACTCTCACTAATACCTCAGCTGGTTTTGTCGTGAGCTGCCCTTCACAGATGATTTCAGGTATGTTGCCATCCATTACGTTGTATTTTCGTAATAGCCGCGTAACTCCGGTTGACTCAGGCTGAGAGTTTCCTGTGGGGCGTTTAAAGTCCTTGAAAGGTGTTTAAGCAAATGCACCCATGCCGCAGTCGCTGCTGAGCAACAAAATATGACTTTAAGGATGTGATGTGTAGATTTGTGTCGAAACGAGGCTCGCACTCATGCACACACACGTTCACAGCTACTGTCATTACATTAGTCAGCGTGGTTTCCTTCCTCAGCCATCTAGTTCCCACAGTTAACACACAGTTACACAATGTTTTTATTAAATACTACTTAACGCTTCTGCTGTTTACTGTTGCAATTGAACTTCCTGTATGTGCCCTTTTTTGTTAAGACTGTGCTGTGAATACATTCTAGGTTTTTATATTTTGTGCTGATTTTCTTAAAACAGTCTCCAGGCCAACTGGTTTCCACAGCCAAGATCTAACCCTGAGCAGTCCTATTTGCAAACAACTGTCAGGAATGGGCATTTAGGACTTATTTGTGCAAAACCACCAGTGAAAACAAAGTGATAACAATACTTGAGAAGGCTCAAACATCCTCCAGGCCTAACTGTCATATGTGTTGTTCCTAACTCTGCTGTGTGAGGATTATAAAAACTGGCACAAAATGGTTTGAAATCAAAGTTGCGTTAATCTGTGTCAAAGTAATATGGCTGTACAAATATTAGGACGCTGAGTGAATACTGTATACACTGAACTGATGAGACTTGTTTGATTTCTTTTTGAAACATGTGACCATAGTTCTTGTGAGGTTTAGCCTGTGTTTACACAATGTGGGTTTCTTTCACAGGACATGGCTCCCACCACCTGTCACCAGCCCGTGAATGCGAGTGTTTCCGTGCAAAATGAAAACTGTGAAGCTGGTGAAAAAATGGAAAATTCTTGCACGCTAAATGAAATGAAATGCATTGAAGCTTCATATCAGATCTTATTGAGGCTTGCCAGACTTGTAATTTTCCTACTGTAATGGCCTATGTCAAAATAGACTTCCCAAAAACATCCTCAGCCAGCTGTGTTGTGCAACACGAAAAAAATGTATTGTATGTCTTAATAAGACATGCTCAATGTCTTTATGTCAGGAGCGCACATGTTTGTGTTACTCTGCAGCTCATTAATAACCGCGTGCTCCTCTGTGTCGCTGTTGTTGATTTGGGAAATAACAAAAAACCGATGGACAAAGTGCAGTCACTGCTGAGCTGCGGTGCAGAGCAGCTGGACCAAAAGCAGGGAGTGGCTCTTGTCATGCTCCCCGTTCTCTCCCACCCACATAATCCTGCTTCTCTTTACCTGCCATTTCTTTGGACAATGTAAAGATCCCACATAAGAACAAAGAGACTCCATTGTTGTTGAGAAGAAGTGAGAGTTTAGTTGCTTGTGGAAAGTGTTATCATTCACCTAAATGCCTCGTGTCAGTGATTCTTGGGGTGGTGCTGCGTTGCCCCTGTAGGGATCTTGTTACTCACCCCTGGTGAGATGGCTTTTGTTATGTTGAGGAGTGTGTTGTTGATGTTGGCTCCTGTTGCAGGGACTTGTCTTTTTTTGTAATGGAACATCAACTTAATTCTCTTTTGTTTTTTTTTCATCACAGCAAGTTGTTATGAATGCTACTTTGGCTAAAGTTTCAATTCCTGGTACAGGATTATCATGAGGAAACAATAGAAAGTGAATGCAAAGGTTTGAACCACAGTCTTAACACCCAGCCCCCCATCCCATCCCATCCCACCCCACCCCTCCCCCTTCCCTTCAGCATCTGTAGCTCAAGACGTTGTCTGTTAAATGGGATGGTGATGCATCCTTTATCCCCAAGGGAAGTAAGGTTTATCTCAATTGCACAACCATGTGTACGGATTCCTTGGTGCTTCAAAAACTGTGGGACCAGAGCGTTATCTTGTTCCATGGTGTCTTATGCCTCATTTGCTGATTTATTTTATTTTATTTATTTTTTTGGTGCCATCAGGGGACTTCTCTTAAAGTTTCGGAGAAGTCAATGGTCTCGTTAGACCTTAATTTTGTGTATTGTGTTGCTGCTTTGCTGTTATGCTGCCAAAAACGTAAAAGAGGTTTGGTGTGTGGAGGGCATGTACCTCCCACTGGGTGTTGCTTAGCTGAAAAGTAATTTAAGGGGATTTAAAAAAAACAAAAACAAACTCTTGTTAAATTAGAATTGTAACTTAGATTTATATGGGCATTTAAGGTTTTTAACAAGGCTCTAAAGAAGGTGCCCAAAACAAATACACTTGTGCACCTGGATTGGCTCATTCTAGTTGGAAATTAACAGATAGCTACTTTTATGTGTATTTGGATGCCTGGGCATTATTAAAGCTTCTGGTATTGTGTATTTCTGCACCTGGCGTGATTAAATGCACTGCTAAAAGAGGCCTCTAAGGGTTCTTTTCTTTCCTCCATGCTTATGTTTGTTGCCAGACTTTATTTATTATATGAAGGCTTAAAAACTTAAAAGTGTATCCCTCTTGCTTTTGTGTAAAGGTTTCCCACAATGAAGTGCTAAGCTAAGATGTTTGTGTACAAAGCAAGACAACCTTCATTTATTAGAGTATGTAAAAGGTAAAGAATGCTTCACATGGTCAGTGAGATATAAATATTACGAGCAGGCTTGCGCTTTTTGTCTTGAGCTGTGCAGTACCTGTCTGCGTTACTTAACAGTTAGGTACCATACAGCAGCTGAACTGTAAAACTTGCCTCCATAAAATAGAGGCTCAAGATCCATCCTCCCAGCTCAATATCCCACTGGATGTCTGATCCACACTCCTCCTCAGCTCTCACTCAGGTCTAATGTTGGCTGCACAGGCGAGAGGGTCTGAAGTGCAAATATTTATATAAAGCAGAAGGGATGACAACGTGAGTAATAGGAACTCCACAGGGAGGAGTGCTCAGGGTTACCCTCAGGGTAATCTCTGCTAAGACATATTTATAAACTGAGCCAGCAGTTAGGGTGGACCACTTCCAGCTTTGACACCAAGATGCTAACTGTTTTTGGTCAGTAACTGCACAGCCAAGGACCACGTCAGTGACGTCTTCTACCGGTGTAATATTTGAATGGCATATAAACATGTGGTTATACTTCAGACTTTCGTTTGATTTGTGCAAACATAATAGTTTCCATACGTAAGGGCAGCACAGAGCCTCTCTCCGTAGTACTTTTCACTTTGTTTTAGCTCCATGCCAGACCTGAATTCATATCACACCGCTGTCAGCTGAAAACAAAGCCTCTGAATAAAAAATTAGAGGGTGTTTTGAATCTGTGTTCAAAATAGGTTCGCTTGTGGGTGAATGTCAACCAGGAAGTTATTTTGTCTGTGTCGATTTGAGTGACAGCTGTTGCTGTGTAACACGCATTGATAAAACATGCTAAACAAATGTATCTCAGGTAAACCAGATGTGTTTGAAGTGCTAACATGTTGGGGGGTTTAAAGCTTGCCTTGAACTTAATACTGAGATAAGCTTATTCTGCAAATCCGATTGACTCCTCTTTCAGTTTTATTATTCTTTTGGATCGTGTGTGCATTCTGTATCCTGAATAATAGTTCTTGTTTCATTCATGGTTTCTTATTCTGCCAATAAAAAAACGTCAACTTCATAGAATTTGGAGAAGTTTTTCTCCAAATCTATCTTCGGGTAAAACATCAGCTGAATGGCCAATAGATCATTTTCCCCCTACTTTAAACGGTTTAGTTTGTCTGGCTTAGTATAAAGCACCACTACTGTTAATACTCCATCTTTCATCCACCCCCCCACCCCCCTCATAGACTGGAGACCCTGTAACCCTTCCACCCCCTGCTCAGTAGCATTCCAGTTGGCCAGATGGTGTCTGCTCTGCACAGTGGACACTAGAGAGCTGGGAGGGAGAAACCCCATGAGCAGGATTCAACCCCACTGATCCCCACCACCAGCCCCCATGATCCCCTTGCTCTCTCTGTTCAGTTTTTTCTGTATGAGGACCGTGTTTTTGTTGTTGGCAGGCAGAAAAATCTCATTAGAATTCTGTGCTTAGCTCAAGAACTAGCAGTGCTCCTTCATTGTTTTGAAAAATAATAGGATGCCATGTGTGTTTATATCAACAGCAATAAAGGTCTTTTTTTATGTGTGAAGTAGCCTAATTTGTTTATAATATTCCTCTTTACTTACAGCCTTTAAAGCTTTGACATGCAAAAATATTTGTGCAAACTCGATAGAAAGCAGCCCCAGGAACTTTCTAAATAAATGCTGGAAGTACACAAGGAAGAGGAAGAATGAATTAAACAAAACATCACTGTTCAGGCTGCATCCTAGTCAAGCTGAATGGCACCCAGCACCTGATGTGATGGTCTCACTCAACTTCAATGCAACTTCAGTTGGTGTACTGATAAATTCCACATTTGCACATTTGTCGCATAATCTTGGCTGAAACTGCCAGATTTATGGAAGTACACTTGCATTAGTATGCCATTTCTCAATTACATGCACACAACACACTGCTTGGTGCAGGACTATTGAGGCCACATCCCTACATGCACTGTGCATTCCTCCAATTTCTAGAACCCTTTCTGCAACATGCAGAGACTCGGCTTGAGAAGCTTGATGGAAGGCTTTTGGTTTGCATGCTGAAAAGGACTTTTTTTGGAGGGAGGGGGGGCGCTTTTATTTAACAGTTTGAATGGGCCCATAGAAACTTTCCAAATTTGGACTACTTCCAAAATTTCCCCATAGAAATATGTCTGGAAATTTTCCACTCCTTACAGTAGATCTATCTCATAAATAAGTGTGCTTGTTTGCTCGTGGCCCACATTAACTCATTGAAAAGAATCTAATTTAGCACATCACACCGGTTTATGCACATTATCCATCTATCTATATAAAGCCTCATAAACCCCACCCTTCCTACTCTCCACTGCTGCTTCCATGATTGCGGCCCTGTACCAAAGCCAGGGTGTATATATTCCTGTTGCCCTGTTTTCCCAATTCTCCAGTTGCCTGCCAGTTCGTGCGACAGTGTTTGTGTTTTTGTGTGAGTTTGCCTGTTTGCTTTCCCATACGTCATTTTTAATGGTTCCTTTGAAAACAGAAAGCCGGAATTCAGGGACAAAGGGCCATCCTGTAAGCAAAAAGAGAAAAAATACAGCAAAATACAAACATGCTCTTCTGTTTTGTTTTTTTTTTGGGTTTTTTTTACCTCTTAGCTTTGTTGAAATTGAATGACAAGCCCCCCCACCCCAGGTTTCATGCAAGGAAGCAGCACTCTCTATGCCTGGTGGTAATTGCAACTCTGCCTCAAGCAGGTTGGTACAGTTTTTACAGTGTCAGTTATGAAGGCAAAGCTCAGTGCAGTCATGAGTACCCGCGGGGGTGTTATGTCAACTGCCTTTTGGGTGACTGGCTACAGTTATTAGGACTTCTGGTAAAAGGGATTTGAGGGACTTTGTGTCTGTGAGAAAGAGAGGGGACACAGGGAGAGAGGGAGGGAGAGGGAGAGATGGATTAGTCTCCAGCCCTGTTTTTGCCCCATCCTCCTCCTCCTCTGCAGCAGCAGCAGATCTTGTCTTCCCTCCGACCCCATACCACCAGACTGGGGCCCCTTGGCACCGTGGAGACACATGCCTTACAAAGCCATCACCCCACAAAAGCCCATTTTTTCCAGCCATCCTTTCCACCTCTTTTCCTCTTTCCCTCTGCTTTGACCTCTGACTCTCTCTGTAGTCTTTTGTTGTACTTACGCTTCTTTCATTCTGGACTCTCTTCATCTTCCAGTTTCTTATTGTAACTTTCTCCAATCTCCATACTCCTATCCTGTTGCCTCGGCTTTTCCTTCCTCTGTCATGTCAACCCCTTGTCCTCCATTTTTTCCTCCTTTCCTTGCAGCTTAGAGTCAGGGGAGATTTGAGTCATGTGGAAGAGGGGATTTTGCCATATTGGTCAAACACACCCCTCCTGTTAGAAGCATGCTTTGAAGGTCTCTGTAAGTAGAGGCCTTTTCAAGACGATTGAGTGTTGTCAGCTTCTACAAATGCAATTAAAACTTAATGCTGCTGCCTAAAATGCCAAAAGATTGCTTTTTAATGAGAAACACATTGACTGCTCAGTATGTGGTTGATTGTTGTGTGAGGGTGGCTTAAAAAGGGGGGTACACCCCTAGACCTGCCCCCCAACCCTTTCCCCAGCTGTCCAGTATGTGGAAGATGCAGTTAATGGGTTGGGCAACGATGATCCATGCTCAGGCCTATCTGATTTCAATGGTTGACCACATGACCCGTTTGTAAGTACACATATCCATGCAGACAAACGTGCAACATTTTGTCTGCTGTAGAAATCAAAAAAGAGAAACCATCCTTGCAGTATTTAGATTATGAGTCAACAGTAGTCTGGGAAGTAATTTTTAGTGGATGCATATTGAAGAGGATTAAGATTGAATTTAATCTTCCTTTAGACTTAAATAAGATTGTTATTGTGGCCTTCTTTTGGAGTCATTGCATGATCAAATCTCAAGCAAGGAAATCACTCAGATTTCCTTTGCAGTTTAACTGTTACTTGCTTCTTACTGGTTCCTGAATGTGGCTGAAAGTTTCTCATAACTAGCTTAAGAACTGATACACTGTTTTCACACTGGCACTTGGTTTTCTCAGCGGAGCAGAGTTTCCACTGTCCACCTTCTTCCCTCAGCAAAAATGTGTGTTGGGAGTTGGATATATCATTAACTGCCTCCTTGTTTTTTGTGCAGCAAAGGAAAGTTGATGTCTTAGTCTCTCTGATGCTTGTGGTTTCTTTATGTGGATTCCTTCAGGTTTCCAGTGGCAAAATGTTGTCATAATTGGCACAGCTTAGCAGATACTTTGGGAAGTGTCCTTTTTTGAGTGTGACAACTTAACTGAGGTGTCTACTTTAAACTTAAGAACAATTCAAAATATCAGCAGTTTCAGGTGTAAAGTGGTGATAACTAAGCATTTTAAGGCAACATAAGGAAAAGTAAAGATGACACTGACTGGTGGAATTCCGGTCAAGCTGTACTGAAAAAGTAATGAAAAATTGCAGACACATTTTTACACAACATTGGTGGTTTCCAGGTCTCTATCTTTCATTAGTGCTATGACCCCTGCAATTAAATTACTGACTTAGAGTGAGCTGTGGGTTCTGTGGTTATACTAAATGGCAGACTGTCTGTCCTTTGTGAATTTTTTCCTGAACAGAGCTTTGATGCACACTTTTCAAATGAAGTGACCAAGGTTTGTCTCACTTTATGACAGAGTCCCTGATTTCTTGTATTTTATGCAGTCAACATTCTTTACCTTTCCCATGCAGATCCACTGTTTATGAGTAGGGTGTAGCCTGCATTCCTGCTCTGTCCTCTTTTGTAGACAGAAAAATACACACCAGTGGGCTACAGGTCAGCTGTTGTCTCTGAGGCGGCTTTTTGCCTGGCCCTTGCCTTGGAATGAATTGGTGGGTTAATGTGTATGAGCTCCTTTATGGATCAGTGTGACAAGGATTGTTTTCCCATAAGTTGCCAGATTCCTGTTTTCATTGCAATGGCATCAGTATGTTTATGAGTAAGAATTAAATCATGGAATTTAACTGTGGGTTTTTTTTTTTTTTGGTTTTTTTTTTTTTCAGGTGCTTTAGGTAACATATGCATCATAAAACAAACTTTATGCGGGTTCAATTTGATTTATTCATTCGTCTTCTACCGCTTATCTGTTTCCGGGTCGTGGTGGGGGTCCTGGAGCCAATCCCAGCTCACATTGGGCTAGGGTGGGGTACACCCTGGACAGGTTGCCAGTCCATCACACAGAAACAGAGACGAACAACCACTCACACTCACAGGGGGGAACATGCAAACTCTGCACAGAAAGGCCCCAGGCCAAGGAACCGAGCATGCAACCATCTTGTTGTGGGGCAACAACGCTAAACACTATGTTGCCGTGATGCCCTCAGTTTGACTCATTCTAACCTTTTTTGCAACACTATTACAGTATCACTTTCTTCAGCAATTCCTATTTAGCAGCAATACATTTTTTCCAATGCTTTGAGAGCTGCTTCGTGGATGGTGTGCAGAGAGATGTTGTTTGAACTTTGTATTGGCTTAACAGGACTTATCAGTTAGTGTATTTTGAGAGCTTTCCCATTTTACTGGATCTCCTGTGTTTGAAGGTTATTCTTTTTCAAGTTCCTTAGTCTGTGTTAAATCAGAACATCAGCCAGTAACACATTCAGATTATAAGAACACCATAGATACCGTTAAATCCACACAGTTCTTTTATGTTTGCACACACAACACAAAATAATAGGCAAAAACAAAAAAAGAACACCTGCATGTTTTATCGGCAGTAGCATTTCAACATTTTGTGTTGTGATGACTGTGTATGTGGAAACTGGGTAGAAAGCCACAATAGAGGTTTGAGCATGAGCAGACATGGTTTCAATACTGGTAATATTCAATAGATGTTTGGATTTGATTGTGCAAAGGTCCACTTTTTCAATTTTCTCTGAAGTGACTCAGATATTGAAACCTCTGTGTTTGCACTACTTTGCAGTTGGCCTAAGACCAAAAACAGATCATATGTCATTTTAAGCAACTGCGTATCATAACTGGCACTCTTACCAGAAGAGTAAATATTTTCACGTGACTGTTGCAGCACTTAACCCTATAAAGGGAAATGATGATAGTAAATCTGATACTCTTTTGAGTCTAAAGGGGATGTCTGGCTTTTGAACCCAGTCAAAGTTTTCTCACTGCCCTTACCAACCGTGTCTCGAGAGAATTTTGAACTTTTGCCAAGTTCATGAGTAACATTTCCTGATTAATGAAGTTTTATGAAGAAGGATATGGGGCACAGTCAGGAAATGACATGGCTGGCCTTTGTTGAAACAGATCTTCCTCTTGTAGCTAGTACAAATTCTCAATAGACAACGAAAGGTCAGACGACACACCAGTGATTGGAAACAACGGACTCTCTTTGTTTACATGCCCTCAAGCAGAGTAAATAATGTCACCTGTATGAATTGGCGAGGACTGGTATAACTGCATACTGAGCAGGACAGATGTACTGTCGTCAGTGAAACAAAACCATGAGGGTGTTCTGATATGTTTCTCACATATTGTCCATCAACAAACCTCTCAACTTTGATAAATGAGACACTTTAGGACAGTTTGACCAAACAAGCTCACTTATCTTTTTCAGTGTAATAGAAATAGAAGATGGGAAATGTACCCAGATTCCCCCCCTCCAAAATATCTCTAACATCATGCACTCAATCTGCAGACCTTATTCAGAGGCCTCCTATTTTTTTTTAGGTCCACCAAATTTCTGTCTGCCCCCATGTGTCCGTATTTCTAAAAAAAATATAACCATAAATAGGTAATGACACCTCCTGTGGCTTTTGCAAATTGCCTACCAAAAAAAATTCTTGGGTTAGCTCACACTTGCTGATAGGGATGATGATTTTTGAAGTATGACTCACAACTGTGTTTGCAGTCCCCCTTGTTAAAAAAACAGACAGCTTCCAAACAAAGCAGTCTTGAAGTTCTGGGTCTCCATGGACCAGCTTTAGTATACTATTTGACTCCTTTTATAGGTAATGACTTAGGTGAATTATGTAAGCTTGTGCAAGTCCTGAATGCTACATTGCAATAATTTTGTCTTCATAAGGCAATTCACAGGCATTGGAGTGACATTCACTTGAACCCCTCCTTTTTTTTTTTTTTTGTTATCGCTGAGGAAAATGGCATCACAATTTACTGATTCGTCACCATAATCTTTCAAAAGCCTCACAAAGTTTGAGATGTCTAACTTTTTTAACCCCAGAGCTGAAAGGTAGTATAATTCCTCTCACCTCCATTCTTATGAAGCTGGGGGCACCTCAAGGATTAAGGCTTGGTGGTAGCGAATTTACTGCTACCAATTGATTAAATTTGTCTCTTTAATAGGCCATTTGGTTTTGATATTATGCAGCAAACTTCATTTAGAGAGCTTTACCCCCATCTGATCTTGGTTATTTTCTTAGAATTGGTAGTAGTTTCTGTTCTGGCAGTTTAATTGACTGGAGACACTGGGTTGCTCAACTAACTCGAATGGAAATGAACTAAGCTAATTTGTCAATTTCAAAAACAGATGTTTTTTTTTTTTCTACAAAGGTTAGAACATGCATTTCGTAAAGTGGAGATGTGATGAACATTGCCAGGCTCATAACAAGAAACAGACAACTTGCAATCGTCTCACAGTTTACAGTTAAACTGCATTTTAATTTACACAAGGAAGTTACTGTGGTCCCGTTGTCCGGCATTGTTATGGGGATGTAGGAGGAGGAGGAAGAGGGAGAGGAGAGGTCAAGGTGAAGACTTTGACACACATGCAACCATTTAACACACACGTATTCCCTGTCACAGATTTCCTGTGTAATATTTCAAAGCTATCATTTTTAAGTGGACCAAGAGTCCTGATACGGTGCTGGTTTTTATTGCCCAGCAGGTGGCCAATGGTCTGTGGGATGCACAACAGAAAAGGCTCTTATGGCCAGTGCAGTCTCACAACTCCTGCCTCCACTTTTCCTTTTTTTTTTCTTGATTCTTAATTACATTGTACAGACAATGCACCCTCTTGTACAATTTTTCTCTGTTTGCTGATAAGTGTGCAGATCAGGGTACTGAATTAACCTGTCTTGTGTCATTTAATTGAGAATGGGGGCTACATGAACTACCAAACCTCTCATAAATATAGATATACCCCCTTTTTTACTTAGCTCCCTCTCTTCCTGTTTGGCCCAAAGCATCATGAGCATACTTGTGCTGTGAAAAATGTCTGCGGAGAAGCCTCTTTGATCCCATGTAACAGTCAGAACCTGCACACACACTATTTTCATTGCTGCTGTCGGCTGGTGATGCATTCACATAAGTTTAATTTTCAAAATGCGTATCTGAGCCAGGTGTGGTTTTCTGCTCTGCAAATACTTAATGGAACAAAATGAGCTCAACTCAGCCTTCTAATTTTTACCTCCTAAATTTAACACATTTGGTTCAGAATGGTGAAACGTTAATAAGTAGAGAATGTTTTATTGTGAAGAGGTGGAAAGACTTTTTTATTTTATTCAGATTTATCCAGATTTTCCTTGCTAAAGGGCCCGAAAGACTATATTCACATTTGTGCACACACTGGCAGTCATTATCTGGTGATGATAATGTTCAAGAGGCAATTAGCACAGATAGGAAGCCTCGACTAATTAAGAAATAAAATGGGATGAAGATGTTATGGATTTGTTTTGCACCTTCTCTCACTTCCTCCTCTCTCTCTCCAGCCGGCTGGATGTGAGTCAATGGAGTTTATATGTGAGGCTCATTGTGGTGGTCAACTGTGTTTCAGCAGAGTTGGCTGACATGCTCACAGAGGGGGTGGGGGTGTATTAGCTGGGGCAGGGCAGGGTAGAGCATTGCTTGGAGCTGTGCGCTCAAGGCAGTTTCCTATGAAAGCAAGGAAGTAAATATCTGGGTAAATTTGGATGCACACACTTTCAGAGAGCCAGGCTTGTGAAATTGTGTACTCCAGTCCTAATCCACTCCTTTCTATTTTCCTTTCTATTTTGCAGCTGTGGGGTGATTTTGATGGCGTGAGACATTACTGTCAAGGAAGATTGACAAAGAAATCAGACGCCATTAAAGTCGAAGAAGCAAAGTTGAATCTTGTCACTTCAGCTGCTTTGAACTGCAAAATGGATGGAGTAGACACCTTGCAGAGCTCGGCCCCAGAGACCAAAGCTGAGCGAATTGCCCGCTACAAAGCCGAGAGGAGGAGGGAGCTTGCTGAGCGCTATGGCAACACGGAGGAATTCACCTCCAAATATGTCCGCAGGGACAGGAAAATTGCTGACACATCAGAAATGGTGTCTTCAGCAACCAAGGATAAGGGAAGATATGAAGATAATGGATCAGAGCCGACATATAGCAGAAGGGGTATCAGGAGTAGAGTAGTAGAACCTGTGGAGCAAGCTCACGGTGAGAATGCCCATGAAGAAGAGACCACCACTCATCTTAGAATAGATCCAATATCATCCCAAAAATCAGAAACTGTCTCTTCCATGAAGACCTCCTCTCATTTAAGGTGAGTTTATTCATTTTTCACAAGTTCAAATAAAAGCACACTCCCTTTTGAACTTGTTTGCAATAAGACATAAACCTCAAACACTAAGCTGCACTGACATACAAAATGACATAGTATGTCAGTTTTGACATTTATGCCTCAATTTATAGAGCATTTGCAGCTAATAAAGACTTCTGTGAGATTATAGTAAGCTGGCTTGCCGGCTCCCAGTGAGTGAAGAGGGAGGCAATGACTCTGTACATTTGGTGACTACTTAGTGCTATCTTCTGTTTGAAGTAAACACGACTGCTAACATTTCCAAAATTGGCCATGCGTGCAAGCCAGAGAACTGCCACATTTATTTCACCATGGTATGCTTTGCAGTGTTGACATGCACACAGCTCATTTTGCTTCACTTCAGGGGATCTCACAGGTTTAGCAGATTTTGGAGTAACAAACTTCTATTGTCAGGATGACTTGGAAGTTTTCTCATTTGCTGCCAGGGTTGCTCCTCTGAGAGTTGCACGTAGTTGGAGTAAGACAAGTCCAGTCGTGGGTCTTGGGATGTTTGAGCTGTAATCAAGCTGGAGTTTCTGCTGTTGACACACAGCCGGACTTGTCTGCTCTTGTCAGATTTTGAAAAACAGCCTGATGGAATGATGATAAAGAAGAAAAACTGAGGTGGACATAGTATGAAGATAGTTTCGGAGTTTGGGCTGTGTTGGGCTAGGAAAATTGAGCTTGCCAAGTTTTCATGCCCTGTGCTTAATGAAGCAAGATATTGAGATCACTATGATTGATGACTTCTTAGAACTAGTTACCTAAATGATTACAAAAGACATGTATTGTGTTGTAACAGAAAAAAAAAATGTTTGCACAAAATAACAAGTTTAATCAGATCCCTCTCAAGGCAAAGCTGTATTAGTTTAAAAAATAACAAGTTTTTCTTTTTTTTTGATTCTAGTCCTGCAGAATTTTGTGTTGCAATGTATCCAGAGACCAAAATGTTTTAAAGCTTGTGCTTATTTGTGATTATGGACGAAGTGGAGTTTTATGTAAAGAGCTGTTTTCTCCCTTTGTCATCTTACCACAGAGAGAAAAAAAAGAATATTTGGCAAAACACAAAGTAAAGGCACACAAAGATATGGTTGACATTTTTAATTAAAGAGAACAGAAACATGGGTTGACATGTTGATGTGTTCGTCTTGCATGCCTTTTGCGTTAACTACTAATCTTGTCAGTTTTGTTGTGACGTTTGCTGAAGTCAAGTACCAGCTATGCAGCCTTGTGCGAGGACACAGAAGGATATGTATAATAGCTTTACTAAAACATATCAGCTGATGCCCCACCTAATAGGTTTATTTGTATTCCCTTTAAAGGTAATTGGATGTATCATTTCTTTCATGCATCCTCAAGTAGCATTCTGTATTTCATATCGTTAGAATTGAATTACATCGTACTTTATGATTGAACCCTCATAGACAGCATGTTTGTATATGTCTGTTGGAGAAATAAAACACTCTGTCAACAGTTTTATCTGACACAGACAAGAATCCTAACCATGTAAAGTCGCAGCTGAAGAGTGACATTCCAAACTCTTCACGTTAACACTTACTTTAACAAGTGCTACTTGAAATTCATCCTTAGTGAAATAGGGAAATATATAATGTGCATTTATATAATAATTATGTAGTTGTGACAGTTATCATCATTCGATATCAACCAAATACCGAAGGCCATGGTTAAACAAATATAAGATATGAAAGAAAGCTCAGTTGGAATACTGCTGCAATGGTGGAAAAAAACTCATCTCACTTCTTATGAACTGAAGAGACACTCAGTTCAGTTTAGGTTGCACAGTGGTGTTCCAGAGTGAAACTGCTTCCCTCACAAATTATCTTTGACAAGTGTTCAATGATAGATAGTAAACACACAAACCCACAAAAGCCAAATTTAATTTAGGCCTGACATCAAGACGCCGCAGGAAATAATTTGTGACAGCTGATATGATGTACCACCAACCATGTTTGTCATTTCTAACCATTGAAAATGATGCTCAATGGCTAGAATGTAAATCTGCCGCTGTATATTTACCTATGCAAGAATGAAAGGATTTAATTCATTCCTAGGAAATTTTTCTTCCACATGAATGTGAATAGTGTAACTTACAATTTGGGGTCTGATATTCTGGTGTTGAATTATAAACAAGACTGGAAGGAATTTTGTTAATCATTGTTTGCATGACATGGATGAAAAAGATTTACAGTACCATCCTTATTAGAGGCCGAGCCCTGCAACAGCTAAGCCTGTAAATTAGAAACAAGATTTAAATCTTTTATCCTTCTAAGAGTAATAATTAGATCCACTCCCTGTTATTAGTTCGCTGGCTCTCTACTTAATTTGGTTTTACCCAATATTTTGTGTGTATGGTCAAATTAAGAGTGAAGAGCACAAGGGTGAAGTAATTAACTGTTAATGCTAATGTATTTAACTTCGGTCTCTTCAGCCTCCTCCACTATTGTATTTCTGTTTTCTCTTCTCTCTGCACTCTACTCTCCTTATCTGGTTATTTTTTATGGGTGGATAGCAGTGACATGTGTGGCCCCTGTTAGTCAGCCAGCAGTCAAAGTGCAGGTGGGGTTGATGAAGTGTTGCTTAGCCCTGCAGTTGCAGAGTAGAGCATTTAGTCACCAAGATTGTCCAAGTCGGCAAACAGACCAGTAGCTTTAAGTGGATAGTGTCGCATTCCATAGTTCCTCTGCCGGACACTGTCGTAAGTTTAAAGTTACTGCAAATTACACAACCACAGATTATTTACTACATCACTGATATTATTGTTACACCAACATCAATTTGTCTGCCATGATATTTTACATCTCCAATTACACCACATTCATACATCATAGGTATTGCATTCTGGCATAATCTGCTTTCCACAGTATTGCAAATATATACTGAGGCAAACCTGCCAAAGACTGACATAACTTTCTGCAGCAGCCAAGCCTGAGCCCAAAGTTATTGTCAAATTATCAAAAATGTTTCCTACATAACTAAGCCGACCGTATTCCTATTTTTAGATTGTCTGCACATTTTTTTAATTGTAATGTGATCAATGAAAGCAGTTAGCTGTTGTGTTTCAATGGAGCACACAGGATTAGGCTTTATTTAACAAATACAAGTAACTTGAAAAGCCCTGGATTGGTTCCAAACGCCATTGAGCAGATGAGTTTGGGGTTATCTCCCCTTCCTCAATAGCCTTTGACCCCTTCCAGATGTCCACCATCATTTTCTATTGTGTTTAAAGCAGCCCCCCGCCCTCCCCTCTGCTATTACATCATCACTACTGCCCCACAGGCAGCTGCTGTCCCCATCCATATTTAACGCCCATTACTTCGAGATGAATGGTCATCTTCAGATGCTACATAGGAATCGTTGTTCTGTCTTTGCCACCAGGGGACTGGAAGAGCAGCATGAGTAAATGTTGTGGGGTTCTATCATACAAGGGAGAGTAAGTGTCTGTCTGCAGCCTTGTCAGTTTGGTTTATGCTGAATATTTTTTTTTCTATGTGGTTTAAGTGTACATTTCTGGATTATGGCTGTGTGATTTACACTTCAGATACTAATTTTAATGTCTAGCTTGCCAGCATCAACTGTACAGCTGTGTAATCCTTCATCACTATAATTTGGTGGAGTGAACTCAATTGTCTCTTTCTCTCTGTCTCATGTAGGCTGCTGGAAACTGATGACACCGAAGAGCCGAAGGGTAAGATGAACCCACCCCTTTACCGCACTCACATCTTATATGATCCCACACACTGCTTTATCCTTTAGCTCATTCAACCTATCTCTATTACTCAGTTAGGAACACTGGGCTCATTGTTGATGTCAGAGCGCCTACCTACCTTATAGATGTTTGCTTTGTGATACTCTGCCACTGAGGAGGAGTGAAAGGAAACAGCTCTATTGATGTGCTTGGTCATGTTTTATTGTCTAATTTAAAATTAATGTTGTGCCTCAAGCACTTGCTTTCTCAAAAATAAGCTGGATGTTATAGGAGCTGTGTGCTTATACTTGTGATTTTGATTCAGCCAGTTAGCATTAGGAACTAATTTTGGAGCCTATGCCATAGAAAGGGGAAAAAAATGGTGAGGCATACACATGGGCGACTGGCTGCTTTTCTGACAAACACCTGAGCCCACAGCCTGAAAGTCTGTTTGTCTGGCTGTCCATCTGCCTGTATGCCTGTCTCTCCATCTGTGTGCCACCTGACTGTCTGTCCCAGTGGCTAACCTGCCTGTGTGTATTTGATATATCTGCATTGCTCTGGTTTGTGTGGGTAAGTGTTTACTTGTAAATGCTACATAGTGAAAACCCAAATAGTATTTTCCTGACAAAGTCAGGGCAGTTTGGGGCAGTGGGGACATGTTGGTCAGTCTTCACTTTCCGACAGACCTTCAAATACTTGCTTGAGTGTGGCTTGAATTAGGTAAAGATTGGGTTAGACATTAAGTTGTGATGGTTATGGTCAGGGAAAGCAGTCAGGTTTGCTATGAATTCCTCTATAAATGTATGTTCTCAGATATTCAAAGTTATTGAGAGTAAAACTCAAAAGCCTGTAGAAGTCAATGTGATTCATAGTCTGTCGACAGATTAAAGAATTTTAGGATGACGTGATAAATTTGGGGACAGAATACAAAATACTGGATACTGGGGTTTTCTTTTACCTTGAATGATCATATGTCAAACAGACAATAGATAGTTTGTAGGATAACAGACTAAAAAACATCGAATATAATAGTGTGTTGTTGTTGTTGTTGTTGTTGTTGTTGTTGTTGTTTTTTTCTTGTTGGAAGAGAAACAGATTCAGAAAGACAAACAAAAGACTGTCAGTGTGTTGGACAGAACAAGAGTGTGTGAGAACATTCATAGGGTTGGTGGAGCTTCCTGTCCAAGCTGGCAGAGGAGTCAGTGCTCTGTGCCAGAACGCCTCTCACTGTTGCATCAAGGGTTTCCCCGACCCTTTAGCTATCAGCCATCTAATTGTGTTTCTCTATAGCCTTCACTTAGATATAGTCCACTGTATGAGTGCATGGGTTCTTTACAACTATTGATGACAGGTAATGTGCTGTGAAAAAGGCCTTGAATTAAAGCAAATACTCCTGTATTCCCCTCCTGGTGAATGATAGTTGGTGATGCTGTAAAACGTATTTCGCAGTTTGGTTGAAATCCACTTTATTTTCATTGTGTGTTCTCATGTGCAGACTGTAGTGGCCATCAAAAGGTCAAATGCATCTCCTGGAAGTTCTCAACAGCTAAATTATAGCAGTCTCGTAAGATGGATGAAAACACTTATGGATGAGTGAGTGAACATAAGTGGACGTTTTTCCATCTCTTGACTCTTTCTTTTCTCTTTCTGTCTCTCACTTGGATGTTGGATGGATGATGATGTAAAAAAAGATTGGACTGGAGTCAAAACTGAAGGAGCACAGTCTGAGTGGAATCAACAGTCTGCATAGTTTAAGGTTTCATCATCTCAACTAAATCATGCTAAGTTCTGGACACCGGAGCAGGAGAGCATGGAAACATAAATCATAACTGGAGTATTAAGCTTAAACTGAACAGTTTTTTCCAGTGGAGAAGGAGGTTTGTCAGAAATTTGCCATTATTTATTTTTTTCCTTTGTCTTGATTGAAGGGGGGTGGGGTCACTTAAATTGTTACATTATTAAAGCAATAAAAGCAGGTTCAGAGTGGGAGAATGGGATTGACTGTGCTGACTTTATGTGAAGAAGTTTATGTTGTTTTAGAGTACCATTAAATCTAATTGTTTCCTTTTGTACGGATTAAAAGATTATTATAAGGGCTGGTTTTGATTAGACTTCTCTCTGAGATATTATTTTCTTTGCCTCTTGCACATCAGCACAAACGTTTTAAATGCCCCTCCCAGGCATATGTCATACTGTTGTTATTACTATCTTTTAAGTCACTGACTGTCACTTTGGTGACTCACTAAAACAACCAGTGCCTGGTTGACTTCTCAGACTAAATCTGAGGGCTGTGGACATATCGCTCTTTTTAATTTTGGTAACTAATCCAAAGACACTTCAGAAGCCCAAGTGAAACCAATAAGATTATATCCTGTCAATTTTCCAGTCTGCATTTTTCACATTGTTCTTCCTCAGTGTAAAAGCTAACGGCTTGTCCCAGAA
Organism: Remorina albescens; assembly: GCA_034769265.1. Classification (NCBI taxonomy): domain Eukaryota; kingdom Metazoa; phylum Chordata; class Actinopteri; order Carangiformes; family Echeneidae; genus Remorina; species Remorina albescens. The sequence continues at coordinate 8,734,643 of CM068480.1, forward strand.
AGATTGGGACTAGTTTGTTTGTTGTTTTGTTTGTGTGTGCAGCTCATTGCCGTGCGAAACCGACTTTTGTGCAACTATTGTTGATCAGTTTTGTATATGTGTGAGATTGGGATTTTAGTGCCAGGCCAAACAGTGCATAATGCTGTGGATACCAAACACACTTTTCACATGAAATTGTTCAACTCTCTCCAATTACTTAAACAAACTGTTGCATAGTTAATCGTTTGTGTGTGCGTGTGCATGTGTGTGTGTGTGTGTGTGTGTGTGTGTGTTAACAGTTGGGGAGACACTTGTGGATTCATCCAAGAAGACTGCTGCATCCAAAATATCTGGTTTTAAGGTAAATCATTTTAAATCTGTCTTCTATTTCCCTTTATCCAAATTTTTTGTATTTTGTGGTTTATTGTGTACACATGTATGTGTTAAACAGCAAAATGTTTAACATAACTAAGTTGATTGTCAGGGTTTCTCCTTATAATAAGACAAAGTATGTACTTTTGTATGTATTTTTTGCTTTGAATTCCAAACCTAGCAGATATTTCAAGATGACAGAGCACAGTTTGCCAAATCTAAAGTTGAACTCATCAGTGTCTAAACTTGCAATGACACTATCTCCTTATTTCATCACCAGTTTACAGTTAATTCTCTTTATATTCCTTGCTGATTTACTCAGAGCTCCTTCAAGTGCAGCTGGTATATGCTTCAACCCCTCTCCACCCCAGGAAATTTGCTCCATTAATAACAAATTGAGCTGTTCCATACAGCTCTGAGCTGTCCTGCACCTGGATGCATGCTTAGCCAAAGTCCTGATTTCTGCACACACAGTCCATGGAGGTCTTAAAGCAGCAATGGGAAGAAAAGTCTTGAGAGTGAGAAGATGCCCTTGGAAACAAAACTGGATAATGTCCCCAATCCTTTGGGAGAGCTACATGTGTGGTTAAAAATGAGCTGAGTATCAGGCTTTCCCAGGCTGGTTAAGTTTCACAATATTGGATGTAAATAGCTGTTCTAACTTGGCCTTCACAGACCAGGAGCGGCGCCAAGGTTGGCCAAGTGAATGCAGATGGCAGCAAGTTGCTCCAACCAGAAACCTGCTGGGAAAACAGACTCCCACAAAGAAGCTATCTTACAATCACACATTTTTTGTCTTCTCTCTGTCTTTTGTTCTGTCCCTCATCTCTGTTAGTATAAAGTCTCTCACTTGTAGGTCATCAGCAGTGACAGATGCTCATTTGCTGTCTTCACTCTGCCCTTATCACTCCTCTCTCCTTCACAGCCCCTCATGAAAGCCAATGAGTCAGTGTCTCCAGCATGAGAGACCAAATAGGAGTGAGGTTATAGTGTGTCTGCTTTCCAACACAAATGGAGACAATAAAATATATACATTCAGACTTCTGTAGAAAGATTCAGCTCATTTATATTTTGAATTTCTTGACTGGTATAAAAAAAAACAAACAAAACAAAAAAAACAACCTCAAGCTGGGTAAAAAATAAATTCTTTTTTCAAAATCTATAAGCATTTAGTTTTTAAGTGGCCTCTTACTCCATGAGCATATGTTTGTCTTTTGTGAAAAACTAGCATTTGATTTCTGTTGCTTTCCTCACAGCAGGAGATCCACTTATCTTAACTAGGACGACATGGAGCGCCGGGAAAGTGTTTACTGACAATGCTCTTGCACAGCTGCGCAGTTCACATTGAGTGCAAGCTGTAAAAAGTCCATAACTACAAGGATAGCCGAAAAAGATGGATAGAAATAAAATGAGACATTTAGATTCCAGCAATTTTGGTGATAGATAAGATCCTCAAAAAATGAATGAATAAAACCACAGAATGCATAAAAAATATAAACTCTGTTTCACAAAAATTATTAGGTTTTAACCATTAAAACATTTTCTATCTGATTGTGAGCTGAGCTGTAGAATGGAGTTTTTGTATTTGATTGTGGGCACAACCACTGATAAAATGAAAAAATAAATAAAATAAAATAAAAATAAGAATAAAGCACCCATCAGGGGCTTGTTATGTAATCGCTGTGTAAATGCTGTTTTATGTTGCTTATGTGTGCCCAGGTCACATTAAATGATATCATTAGGAACTGATGTTTTCCACTGCTAGGGACTACTAATATGTCACACAATAATAAAAGGCCATTAGATCTTAATTGTAATAAAATTTTCACCAAAAGCTCAAATACGAGCTAAATTACAACCCGCATGGCATTAAATAGTTCATAAAAAGTCTGATTTGAACTTGGTTTCCGCAGAGTTGGACAACAGATTGTACGTTGTAGATGGTATTCATTTGCATGTATCAATCTTTGTGTTTAATGCAAAGGGTAGGGGAGTAACATTGTTTCATCAAGTGTATCTTAGCCTCTGATCTTAATATGAACATTGAGTCAGACAGTGGACCCAGCGAATAAATATTTAACCTCAGAGAAGGTGAAGTAAAAATAAAAGCAAACCAAAATGGCTCCCTTGAGGAGACTTTAATTTAATGTGGAAAATACAGCACTGGCAGTACTCATCTGTCTCCATTTTAGTTTGTTCTCTATGAATATACTGGAGGTGGGTAGATTTCTTATTCTTGCTCCACCTCAATTAAACCTTGCTTATTCAGGGTCACTCACACACTACAGCGCCAACGTTTGAGCAACTCAGCTGGAGCATTTGTAAATGCTTTGCAGAAGTGAAGGGGTGGAGCCTTATTCATTCATTCACTTCCTCTTTTTTTTTTTCTTACAGCTGGCGCAGGACTGGAACAGCGACTCTAAAAAAAATCCAGCTCTTACCTGTCACACTTCTGCCTTCCTTTAGGACCTGGAAAGGACAGAATATGGAGGCAGAGGCCGACATGCTGATGATGGTGTAAAGCGTCAACAAATGAGCAGTGATGAAGAGGAAGCGTCTACAAGGTACACAGGTCCAAATTTTCCATGGCAGCATAGTCACATCTTTTTCTGTTAGAGCAACTACATTTTAACGTTTTACAAGTCAACTCAGATTTAGTTGACCATTACACATTACATCAACTAAAACACAAACAGAGAGAACACTAAAATTGGTAGAAGCACTGAGGTAATTCTAGAGCAATTGAAGACTGGCCATTGATGTAAACAGCTGCAGAGATAAACCAGATAAACCTGCAGAGCTTGCCTTCAATAACACTCTTTACATGCACACAGACACACACACACAGGGCTATGTGTTAGCCATGAAGATGCAAACCAGAATGAAGTCAATAAGTTAAGCAGTGAGAATCAGACTGTACTACACTGTTACTACTGGAGTAAAGAGTCTGGACTATGTGGGTGTGTGTGTTGAGATAAGTTAGAGACATCATTAAGTTCTCTCTGATCCATTATTGTCCACATGGAGTCTGAACTTTCCCCCCCCAATTCAAAGGTGTTATCAGTGTGTTTGGCCTTTTTTTTGGTATGAATAAAATCCCATATTGAAGGCAAAAAAATAATGTAATGAGAAGCTGCAAATTATTCATTTATGTTGGCCCAGTGCCTGGATTGATTTAACAGCACCACAGCAGTGACTTTTTATTGATTTTAGCACTGCCACTGATTTAGTTGTGTAATACAAATCAAGGAGACCAATTTTTGGTGTAAAATCATGTGCAGAATTCAACTTCTATACAAGCTTAACTCGCATAACTCAAGCTAAATTCAGTTACTGATGATTTCACTTAAGCATTTAATTCAACAATTGTTTAGAAAACCTTTGTGTATTTTTGCTGATATTTCAGGCTTCCGAAATCTGATCCAGGCAAGACAATGGTAGAGAGAGAGGCTGAAGATGAATCTTTATGGAAGGAGCAGCGTAAATATGTTGCCACTGCAGAAGAGCGAAAGGTTGGTTGTTTTTTGTTGTTGTTGTTATTTTTTATTATTATTATATGAAAGTCATTATATTTTCATTATATTTTTGACCACTATTCTTGCTCCACTGCATGGAAGTCATTTCCAGAGCTCTGGGACATCTTAAATTTGGTTGTTTTCCTCAGATCTGGTTTAGTTTTTGGTTTTTTAAATTGATATGTGGATTGTAATGCATGTAGAGCAACAATATCAACACAAGTACAGATACACATTCTTGTGATTTATTTGAACAAAATGTAATTCCTCTGCCTAGATCAAAAACTTAGCCTTACAGTCATGGGAACATGTGCACACCTCCCCATGTGTTACACACATGGTCTTTTTAAATTGAGCGTGGTTGGTATGGTATGCATTGCACTTCAGCACCCAGTCAGCCTCACTGTATTCTTACTTCTTCATCTCCTCCTAAATCAGCACTCCCTCATAACCTTTGACCTATCAGTGGGACATCTGATGTTGTTCCAGCTGTTGGTTTGCCATTGAAGCAATAGCCTATTGAAGAAAGAGGAAAGGGCCTGTTTATATGCTTGTTCATGAAACTGTTTAGAATATCTTTAAATGTGTATCAGAACAGTTAATTATAGCAGCTTTGACTACAGAAGGCTTTTTGTCTCTCAAATACATCATAACTTGATGCATTTTCCACATGTCACAAAATTCTCTCCCTCTTTCAGTGCCACTTTATCCCATTTTCTTATCACAATTTTTTTCCCCTTCTCTCAATCCATAAATCTTCAAGTACTTATCACAACCTTCATGCCTCTTTAAACCATTTCGTCCTGCTTCTCTGACCTACTAACCCTCGGCCTCTTGATAACGGCAGTAGGTCTCTGAAAGCAACTGCAGGAGTTAGAACTGGAGTATGTTTGTATACTTGGTTGCATATTACAGTCTTTGAGTCTTTTATACATTTTAGACAAGCAATAAGAGTTTTTGGATAGCATTTGTGGAAACGCCGGAACAGTTGTAATCAGGAAATTTTGGCCTGGACAAAGAGAGTTATATGTTGTAATCATGCAATATATAATACTCTTCTTCAGCCGTACTGTACTGCAATTTTGATCATTTGTTCAACATACTTTAAATATAATGGGTCTTTCTCCCTCTTAACATCAGCCCTCCAGTCCCCTTCCTGACAGCAAAAACAGAGATGTCTCCCCCCCTGCCTCTCCTCCCTGCCAGCTTGCCTCGCTGCAGCGCCAGGATTCAGGGCCTCGAGGCATCAAGGGAATCCTAAAGAAAAGCCGCTCCACCAGTGTGGAGTCTGACCACAGCGAGGGCTCGACGCCTGAGTGCCTGCCAGCCCGACAAAGCAGCGTCACCCTAAGCCACCCTGAGAACGAGGAAGAGACTGAGGAGGCAGATAAAGAGGAGCAGGAGGAGGAGGAAATGGAGGAAGAGGTCTGTGACGAAAATGATGAAGATGATGAGTTGTTAACTGATGATATCACAGACGGAGGGAGCTTCAGCACCAACCGACGACACAGGGGGGACAGCAGCAGTAGCAGTAGAGGGAGCTTTGAGGAGATGCAAAGTCCCTCTCCTGATGAGAGTCTGGAGAAGACCTCCACAGTGTCAGAGGATGTCGAGGAGCTGGAGAGCAGTTTGGAAGGAAGTCTGGGCTCCTCACTCAAACAGAGGTCATTGAATGAACACAAATGCGGCATGCGTAATATTAAAGTGTGTGTGTGTGTACATATATATATATATATATATGTATATATGTGTGTGTGTGTATGTATATGCATATGTTTTTTTCTGGCTATTCATTGCAGTGTGTATATTTCCATGAAGTAAGAACCATTGAACATGCAGAGTAAATGTAAATTAGCTAGTTTACAGCCATTAAAGGAGAATATAAATGTGCCTTTTGCCTTTTTCAGACTTAACGAGTTCACTACTAGTAGGGAGGATGAGAAGAAGGACAGACTGAAAAAGCCAAAGACATCCGAGCTGATCCAGACGTCACTGGCTGACCGCTTTAGTCAGCTTCAAGATTCTGAAAATGCCTGGAGGAAAAAGGTAAGTGAGATTTCACTGAATCTTTCCTGAGTGATCTGTGCTTCAGCTATGTAATGACTAAATCCAGCCATATGTTTAGGCTTCCCCCCAGCTTTGTGTGCAGGGAAAGAAAGAATTGGCCATGAACTTCTTCCTCTGCTGAATCAGCTTATTTCCCCAAGTGGCTGCCAAGAGGGTGTGAGGTTAGGAGGGCTTTGGAGAGGGTTTGGGGGGTTTGCAACAGATTTGGGAGTTGTGAAGCCAAAGCCAAAGATCCAGGGCTTAGCTAGCCTCCCAGAGAGAAAGAAAGACACACCCCTTCCACATGTAAAAATAAAATCCTACACTATGACAAACACCTGCAAAACTTAGAAGCTAAGGCCCATTTCCTTTGCAGGATTTTCAACTGCTCTCCCTTCTCTCATGAAAGTTGGACGAAAAAGTCTTTCAATACGTGTTTTTTTTTTTTTTTTTCTTCACGGACTTTGTTTTTACTCACAAGTAAAAACAGACAGGTCATACAGTTTTTCGAAGTGAAGCACAGCAGGGTTAATAGATACATGCTACAACAACGGGCATTTTGAAGTCGGGATGGAAGTGCATGCAGGTTTCTACATGCTGGTCCCCTAAACCAACAAGACCACCCTCTGGGAGTGTTCAAGTGGAGAGGGAATGTTACAGTACAGTACATCATAACCATCCCACTGACACTGTGCAATAATAATGGTACTAATGATGCCACATGGCCATAATCAAAACGGTCAATTGACACTAAGGTTGGTTATGTCATGTTTAATTGTATGAAGCATTGCTTGGCTTGATGTTTGACCAATGGTCCTCTGGGGGATTTCTGGTTTGGGTTCATCCATCATCAAAAGATGATCTAACCTAAGAATAAATTCCCTGTTAGTCTGGAAAAAGCCAGTCAATGAGTAACTACAGACGTCCAAAAATATGGAGAAATCCCCACTCAACTAAATTCCTTAAAAGTGATGTCATTTTACATTTTCCTATCTTTTCTTGTATTTTTGTATTCAATGTAATAAATCATCACCAAGTCTACAGAATTTGGTTCAATTCATTTAATGGTACAAAACTGCATCCTCAACAGTCCCACACGAATGAGGACCAAACTGGTGTCCAAAAAGTCTGTTGATTTGTTCCTTAAAATCTATCTGAGGTCACTGCTTGTGAATTGATCTGGAACCTGCTGTGTGCTGCGGCTGCTACTGTACAACACTGGGGAAACATCATATCGCAGGTGTAGATAATATATGGTTTGGCTAAATTACTGGGGCTGATACCAGGTCTGCATGACCTGTGGGACATTTATGTGCATGTGACTATTCTTGATTGAGGAAAAGGCCATTGGTTTCAATGTTTAGACATGTCGACTTATCTCAGACACAGCCAAAGTTGGAGCAGATGTTGTTGCTCTTTGGTTGATATGTGGGCGACCAGGGAATGTAACATGCATGGTACACACCATGGTCATCTCCAACCAGCTCCAGATGTTTCCCGTTAAACCTGCGAAGCTGTTTTGTTTGCCATGCTTGTGTTGTAAAATGAGGCCTCGTTGTAAATTTAATTTAAAGAGGGTCTGTCATGTTTTGGATCATGACTATTAATCATAAGTTACGTTCAGTCTTTCTAACATGTTACCAGTTAATAATTAACAGTATGAAGGTTGGTCATTATCAATTCAGTTTTGGCATTAAATTAAGAGCTTAAAATCCAGAATCCATACAAACATTGAAAAAATATATGAAAAACTGTAGTTTTCTTTGAAAGCCACATGGATTTGCTAATTCCTAAATCTTGTTTTCCAGCGATGACTCACTGTAGACCAATCTGACATTGCTGCACAAGTCAAAGCATTGACACTGCAGCTTTGGAAATATTGTCCCAGGAGTGTTGATTCCCAGAAATTGGATTAAAGATGATCAACTAATCTCAAAGACATTGTGAGTGTGTTGAAATTGGCTCTCTAAATAGAGATGATCGATGGAACATTAATGCACTAAAGAGTCAAAGTTTTAGCCATTAATTCCACTCCACCTATGGGATTACTCAGTTTCACTGAATGAAATAATGAAGTTAGTTTCATAACACCATAAACCAGAATGTGTCACATCATCTCAGATTGTGGTGCTTGATTTCTCCTCACGCATTATTATAAACAATCAGTTTCCCTCTTCCTTTTGCTCCCATTCTCCCAACTATATGTCAGGCTTTATAACCTCTATCTATTCTTACATCTTCTGTGCTAAAACCTGCTCATTCCAGCTGCCTTTTCTCCTCTCTTATTTCCTGATAAATTTCTTTTTCTCTTCCCTTCCTTCTATCCCACCTCCCTTTTACCCAGTTTCCTCTGTCCTCACCTGTGGAGTCTACCCCTTTTTTTGACTTTGACACCTGCCTGTAAGAGTTTTCCTGTCCCTTCAGGTGAGTGTTTGTACATACATATGTACCACATGCAGCGCTCTACACGGACTTAAATCACTTAATATTTTTGCCCCTCTTTCTATACTTGTTCTTCTTGACAGTCTTGCATTTTCTGAGGATTACCACTCAGGAATTAGAGCTGTCAGCACACTTAGTATTGCTACATGAATGTGGTTTGCTGACCCTCAGTTGCTCTATATCTGTGTCAGTGGTTTGGCTGAGGTGCTGTCTGCTACATACAGTAAGGCAGGGCTGAGAAAAATATTTTCCTGTGGGGGGTTTGAGGTCCAGGCTCTTTCCTCTCCTCCCCTCTCTGGGGTCCTGTCAGGCCAAGGTATTTCCCTTCTCTGATTGACTCCAGAGATGGGCCGCTTGCTGGAGGGGCTGTGTCAGTGTGTGAGAATGCTTCAGGACTATCTTGGATGGCAAATAGGGTGGTTTATTTTTTGCATTACTGTACTTAGGAGTACCAGGAGATTGTAGACAATGGGCAACATGAAGTGGTGTTTGGAGTTTTCATTTTTCAAAGGTTGTGAAATGTTGTGTAACGAATTGTTCACCGGTACAAATAAACCTAAAAAGTCACTTGTGCTCCATTCAAGATATATGTGCAGAAACATCTCTGTATGTCAGATGTGACACATTATCTCGAGATCTCTTTGATGTGTGTAAAATGTAAAAGTATTTCTTTGAACTTTTCCCTCATTTCAAGCTAATATTTGACCACATCGAGCAACATGTTTGACATTAGAGCACAGAAAAAAAAAAAAAATCTGTTACTACTTGTACCTTTACCATTATGTCAGAGAGAGACAAATGGAGAAAGAAGGGGGGCGGGGTTGGTGTGTGTGTGGTGTTTTTCTATTCAGTGCATGGCAGTTTGTCTTGAATTAATATGAAACATGTATAAATAGACAAAGGATTCTTCAGACTTTTTGTTTAAATTTTGCTCTGGAAAGGATGGTGGTTTTACGGCTGTAAAGTTTGTAACTCTAAGTGAGTAAGCAGGGATACAGTGTCTCTCTCAGGGACAGTTCAACAATAAATATGTAGTAAAGAAGGACTGTTGTGCGCATTAACCTTGTAGTCCCCCAGCCGTTGAGTTATCTTAATCTAACATCTGCTGTAAAGGCCACAGGTTCAGATCTGCATGATTTCTCTGTCAGATTTGGATCAATTTTATCCAGATTTGGATAAAATGTATAAAGTGAGAGCTTTTAAGCATGGAAGGTTTTAAAGTAACCTGGAACTATGAAAATGTTATTCAGCTGAAAAGTCAAGCCAAATAATTTGTCAGAAAATAATTCTATTATGAAAATATTTTGGTTGATTTTAAAAGCATATTAAAAAAATAATAATATTAGATACAGATTCATTGATAATCAAAGTAATCATTACTTAGGATGGTTGGAATAAATCACTGACACTATCCAAGTATCCACTGGAGAGGTGGATTACAACCTGGACAAGTCATCAATAATCCTGGACTATTTATGATATTTTAAATTCACATGAACAGATCTGCAAGTATTGTTACCTAATACCAGAAAGATAAACAAATCCTTTATTTTTCAAAAAAATGAAATAAAAAAATCCACTTGCAATATTAGATATTATCAGCTTGTTTCTGTCATTAATTTGTTCTTTTTTAAGGCAAGTGTAGCCTCAGAAATAGTCATCTTTAGCTGATTAAATCTTATTCTGTGAGTTTGCTAAAGCTCGGATGTTAAGGCTTCTACCTGTTGTTAGTACGATGTTTTCATGCTAGTGTCTGCCTTATTAAAGCCATTAAGGAAGAAACCTGGAGCTATCCTGTTTATGACCATATAGACAACCAGTAAAGGCAATTGCACATCATACCTAAATTATTCAGACTATACTATGACATAATTCTGTCTCCAAATAAGAGACTATTTATTTTGCAAGGAGGCACAACCCATTCTAATGACACACTGAAATCTGTCTGGCCACAGTGCACTACTTAAGCCCAACATCTTTTTCTCTTTAAAGTTTCAGACATCTGTAAATATTTCAGTTGACTCTTCAGAGCATGATGTTATAAGTTATAGTATGACAGATCACACAGGCTGTCTTTCATCCACAAAGCACATTCCTCTATGAGTGTAAAAGAGTATTTGGTTTTGGGAATCCTGATCATTTGTCTGTCATTTACTTTCATATCCTGCAGCACAAACTGTCCTGCCGCTCTAATTATGTAATTAAATGCTGGATGCTACACAGCACATAGATTGTCTTCTGCATTTGAATGTTTGACTGCTGGCAATTTATTTTTTGTGTGTTTCTCCTGTGTTATCACAGTGCAGAGATGGGCCTTCCTTCGTGAGACTAAGCTGTGTATAACCCACTGCAAAAAGGAAGTTGCCACTCATGCTTCATTACATACAATGAATTGGTCAATATGAGTGAAGGAATAAGGGATGGTAGCCAGTAAAAATCCAGGCAGGGCCATAAAATGGTTACAATATTTAGGAGCAGAATATCATTAATTACCTTAACACGGGTCCTGGGCTGCAGAGGGACCAGGCGGCCCAGTGCACCTATGTTGATATATTTTTAATGATGGAGTTCAGGTGCAAAAATGGCAGCAGAGCTAAAGGTCGTAATGAAAGCTCTACTGAATAGTGGGTGATGGATAGTCTTGTTATATAAACAGGGTGCTTAACATTCGTCATGTTTTTTGTATTAAAGATAAAGTTTGATTAACACAGTAAAATCTTCCACAGAAGTATTTCTTTTTGGAGGAGGCCACCCTCCTCCAGAAATACTTAAACGTCATGAGATCTTTGATAGCTCCCAGTTACATTAATCTCTGCCTGTGTGGTTGCTTCAGTCTTCTTTCACCATCACCGGTAGTTTCTCTTATCCCCATGCAACCTTTCTCACACACTTTTGGTTACATCACTGTGTCCTTAACTGTTTTTTGCCAATTGAATTAAATGCACAGCACAGTAAAAGACTTTGATATCTCATGCAAAAGCTAAAATGTAATCCTTTTTCCCATAGAAGTCCAACGTAGATGTTGAACCCAAGATGTCGCTGGCAGACAGGATGAAGATCCTCAAGGAGAAGGAGGAGCAGTGGAAGAGCAGAGGCAAAGGAGCAGCCAACGACTCCATTCAGTTCACTGTGGCAGGGCGGATGGCCAAGAGAGGTGTGTTAACTATGAGACACCTAAGGTCCTGCAAGCATTGTCAATGTTCTACTGCTACAGGCCAAGTCTGCAAGTGCTCCATTCAGCTTGACTCTTCAATTGTCTCTCAGGATGCTCAGGGTGGTTTACAAAAAGCTATTAATATGATATGTCTTCAGGACTGTTGGTCTGTGTGACCAATAAAGAGGATTTCTGTAATAGCTGCAGTGATTAGTCAATAATACTGATTAATCTATTGTAAAAGAATTATTTGGCCTTACAGTATCAGTCAGTTTTTGAACTAAAAATACCCTCTACTCTGTTAATGTTTTGGTAAAATGAAAATATGCTTCTTTCAGTGTGTTATTATTCTTTCTCAAATTTGATGGAACGCTGAGAATCTGTTATCCTTTTACTGTTGAAATATAACTTTTTCACTATTTGCTGCCATCAAGAAGAAAAGGATCAGATTAATCTGTGACAATAATGATTCTATTCGCAATCTTGATTCTGTTTTTCGGTTCAACCAGGTCTTGTCTCAGACAAGGAAGAGTCACCTCTTAGCTCTCTCAAGAAGTCAAATGCCACACCTGTGAAGCCGCATGAAGGTACAGTTTATCAGTCAATGATTTAATCAGTCAATCAGCAGATAAGGGTTTCTGATATATTGATACCTAAACTAGACTCCCCTGACGATATCAGTCACAAACTGCTGCCAAGTGTATACAAAGATTTTTATTGAGTTTTTAAAATTTGACATTTAAGTCAAAAATTATTATTGTTCTGAAAGACCAATTATACGAAGCCAAAGTTTAACACACCGCTCTTTGTTTCTGCTGGACAGAAATCTCCAGTAGAACTGCTGTCAAGGTGGAAGGAGATAAAAGGCTCGACAAGCTTGAATCATTTCTAGACAAGCTCCACAATAAAGGTATAATCCCACTGTATGTTAATGTCTTCCTACATAAGATTCAATTTAATCATAATTTGTTTTATGAAGCATTTTTTGCATCTCTATTAGTGCCACTTGGCCATAGTGTCCATTAATATTACAGATCTCAACCACTTAAAAACCTTGTATTGCACTGTTCATCACAAGCACAACGCAGCCGTTCTATTTAAACACTTCCTGTTCCATCCCTGCTGTTTCCTCATATCTCTTTGGGGTCAGGCGTAAGCAAAAACAAGACATCCACCATTAAGGTGACGGCAGAGACGGAGAAGGAAGTGATGACCCTGGATGATGAAGAGACATTCGGCAGCTTTTACAAATCTGTCTCACCCACGACACTCCAGGACTCCAGTGTGGTCGTTACTGAGGAGGACCTTAGCCAGATTCAGGCCAATACGCCAAAGTTCGTTCATGTTAATCAGAAAATAGTTTGTTAAACAAGCATTTGTTGATTTTAGGTCCCGTATTGTTCGTCTGTATAATTTTCACTTTATTGTCTGAATGCTCTTAGGCTTACCTCAGCTGTAGCAGACCACAAGCGTGCAGTGCGACCAGTTCGGAAAAACCAGGGCTCCAGGAACCCTCTGCGAGCTCTAGCTGCTCGCAATGACCTCCGACAAGTCTACACTGAGCAGAGGCTTAATGTAGCCTCAGTGGAGACCAAGAGGATCCAAGTGGAGAGGAGTAAGCTTAAACTCACATTCTGTGGCACTGCTAATGTTGCTGTCACTAAACGTTAAGAGATTTAAAAGGCCGAACAGCTTTAAAAGATCACCACAATTTCAATCTATAAGTTGCCCATCAGTTTGAGAAGGACACTGCAAAATCTTTTTATCAGTATTATATGTCATATTGCTATTATTGCAGGTTTCAGTTTTAGCTGGTGTTTTAATTAAAGTATCAATAAAAGGATGAATCATTTCATTCTGGGGAATTCTGTCACAGTGTGCCACCTGATATTTTTTCTGTTGGCTGCTTGTATGCTCTCAAGTTTCTCACTATAGACACTCTGCTGACCTCAGACCTTTTCACGGCTTACATAATTGGAACTAAAACATTAACACATGTTCTCTCAAGTGCAGCTCACATGAAAGAATAAATAAGAAAACACCTCACATCTATACTAATGATTTATTTGTGTTTTTAACCTAAATTAGTAAGTAATTATGTCTTTCTTGCTTCCCCACCTAGTGGCAAAACACTCCAACCTGGCCGATGTGGCTTTGGCAGGCCTCGCCAGCAAGGAGAACTTTCGCAAGGTCAGCCTGCGCAGTGTCAAGTCCACTGATGTTGTGACCAACAACAGTGCAGTGCCTTTCAATAAGCTCATGCTTATTCGCATCAAAGGTCAGAAACACAAGAGAACTGATTGTGTGTTTGTTTTGAATAAATAATTTTTGAATGCTTTTGTGATGATGAAAATTGTCGCAAATGGGAAATTCTCAAGTGTTTTTTTTTTTTATTTTTTTTTTTTTTATATGTATTTAGGAAACCAAAAAGAAAATTATGGATCAGATAGATGCCATTGAGGTCTGGTTGCAAAGAAGTACAAGCTCTTTTGTTGTTTTCTATAGGTCGGCGACACGTCCAGGTGCGCTTGGTGGAGCCCACAGCCCACTCTCTAAACAGTGGGGACTGCTTCCTTCTCATAACACCAAAGAATTGCTTCATGTGGAGTGGCGAGTTTGCCAATGTGATTGAAAAAGCTAAGGTAGTGAACCTTACACATACTTAGATACTGCAAAAACAAGCCTTAGAGCAAGCATTGTCATGTTTAGACAGGTACTGCTGCTTGTTCATTAAGCAGAAAAATGCTGCCAAAAATCCCACAAGTTAAATCGAGCTCAGCATTCAAATCATCATGCCCTGACTGAATCAAGATTTCTAATACAATTTCTATCCCCACTTTTTGTGTGACCAGGCATCAGAGATGGCATCATTTGTTCAGGCCAAGAGGGACCTCGGCTGTAAGGCGCCCCAGGTGACAGTGCTGGAGGAGGGCATCAACACTGAGAGCAGATGGGCCAAAGAGTTCTGGAGTCTGTTGGGAGGAAAGACCAAATACAGAGGTACAGAATCAATGTCTGCTTTCTCTCTGCTTGTTCTTCCTAGGTATGCATAACAACTCAGGATCAAACTCCTCTAAGAATGTTTTTTTAAGTGAGACCTTAATGATACTGAATTCCACCTTCTGTCATTCACATATATTCCTAGCCTCCTCTTTGTGTTGTGTGTTATAGGGGCAGGGGAGCCAGAGGAAGATGAACTGTATGAAAGTGGAGTGCTGGACTCTAATGGGGTGTACAGACTGCAGGGAGACAAACTGGTGCCTCATGAAGATGCCTGGGCCTCCATCCCGAGTGTCTCCTTACTCAACTCGAAGGAGGTAACACCACTGCTTTAATGAGTTTATAAGGTTTTGGAAACTTTTATAGAAATGGGGAAAGGATGGTGTTAAAGTTAGCATTAACAAGCCATCCCTAATAATCCAGTACATGTTGATAATGTTTGTGTCTGTTGCGCTGAATATTGTAATATTGGTGTAATAACACCCTTATGTTTCTGTGTTGTCTCTGTACTGTCCTGCTTTTGCCAATAATTCCATATCAGGTCTTAGTGTTTGACTTTGGCAGTGAAGTGTATGTTTGGCATGGGAAAGATGTGCCCTTGGGTGACAGAAAAGTAGCCGTCAAACTGGGAAAGCAACTCTACAGTGGCAGCTATGACTACAGCAACTGCAGGATCAACCCTCTAGATGCCTCCTGCACTAATACGGATGTGCCTAAGTGAGTATGACAGGCAAGCACCACCCAACTGCAAGAGTTTTGAGTTTGTTAGATTATTGGTTGTGTTATCGTAGCCCCTAGTGGCTTTATTTTGTAATTACAGCTGTACAGAGAAGCCTTTTTTTTAAATGATAATGTATTTGTGTAATTGTATGTATCCAGAGAAGGGGAGGGTCGCCCAAGCTGGGCCCTGTTTGGCCGGCTGTCAGAGCATAATGAGACATCACTGTTCAGAGAGAAGTTCTTGGACTGGGCTGAGAGGAAGAAAGAGGAAGCACTTCAAACTGAGGAAATCAAGGTGTGCAATGCAACAATAATATATTGAATAAAGGAACTAATTTCATATTAACTTAAAAAACTGTGTGTGTCCGCTCAGAGCCCACTCCACACCACTCCCCGTTCCCCGCTTGAACTGGAGCTGCGGCCATATGATGCCAGAGCCCTGCTGGACAATGAGCCTGATCTGGTGAAGACTGTCCTGGAGGGGGTTGACGTCCAGCGGGGTCACGGCTTAGTGAGGACAGAAGATGGCAGGCAGGCAGAGCTGGCTACAGTAGCTGTAGACACCTGGCACATCAAAGAGCACAGTGAGGAGGAGCTGCCTAAACAGAGTTTGGGCCAGCTACACGAAGGCGATGCCTACATCCTCCGTTGGAAATACTCCATCACCACGCTGGGTGAGTCATGATTCTAATACAGCAGCAGTAACCTGAAGAATCTAATTTAGACTTGAGAAAAGGGAGGTTTGAATATGATGAATATTAGTAAAACATGGGAGAAAAATTTACATCTAGAACTATTAGTCCATGTCTGAAAGTACAGTACATCCATCTAAAAGAGGCTAATTTAACTGTGGCAGACGGGCTTTAGTGTTGTGGCAGATTTCATCCTCTGGGTTCTCTCTGGTTTTATTTTCTCAGTGGGTAAGCGGCAGAAACCCGGTGAGCTGAGTGCAGGGACTCCTGGAAGAGAAAGGACTGCTTGTTTTTTCTGGCAGGGCCGGCACTCCAGCATCAGCGAGAAAGGAACCTCAGCTCTAATGACAGTAGAGCTGGGAAACCACAGGGGATCACAAGTGAGTAACAGTTGGTCGTACCAATGCGCACTCCTGTTTAAAACTGGAAATATACTGTTGTATTAACAATAAACAAAATCTAAATCAACAATCAATTTATTTATTCTTAATGTGAATACAGATTCATCAAATACTGCCTGTTCAACTAATGCATGTAGCTTTATTTATATGACTCTATCCGATTTTGCTTGAATCGAGGTGTTGGTGAGTCAGGGGCAAGAGCCGCCATGTTTCCTCCAGCTCTTCCAGGGAGGTTTGATCATCCACAAGGGCAGCAGAGAAGACAGGGCCAACAACGCAGGTGGAAAAAAAGGAATTCACTGCATTACAACACAGTAATATAACAAACTCATCAATACCACTGTGAATTTGGACTAATGTTCTCCTGTGTGCATGCAGGTGGCTGGAGGTTGTTCGTTGTTCGGGGGGAGGCAGAGGTGGAGGCTTCGCTGGTGGAGGTGGACTGCCATCGTGCCAGTCTGCGGTCACGTGCCAGCCTGGTGCTTCTTAATGCTCCAAAGGCTCAACTCTACTTGTGGCATGGATGTAAAGCACATGCCAGTGCTAGGCAGGTGGCTAAAAGAGCTGTGGATAAACTAACCCAGAGGTAAGACATGTGAAGATATTTATCATCAATGGACCTTCGGCTGCTGTGGTGGACCAACCAGTTTTTATATTTGTGTCAAGGTGTCCCTCAGAGTTGGGTCTGAGCAGCACCGACAGTGTGAAAGTGGAGGAGGTGGAGGAAGGAGCAGAACCCTCAGAAGTTGTGAAGGCTCTGGGCCCACAGGATAAAAAGGCTTACGACTGTATGCTGGAAGGTCCGTCCTCACATTCACATGTCACTTAAAGCAATTCAGCAGCTTCCCAAATTATCAGCAACAAAGCCCCATGAAGGATTTTTGTGTTGTCTCCAGATCCAGGGAAGTATAACTACACGCCCCGGCTGTACCAGCTGAATGCCAGCTCGGGAGTTTTTGAAGGGGAGGAACAGTTGTATCCTGCCCGGGTGTCAGAGGGAGTCATGGCAATGCCTTTCCTGCAGGATAACCTTTACTCTGGTCAACAGCCCGGTATGGTTATTGTTATTTTTATTTCTTTATTTATTTATTTTATTAAACTAAACAACCCACAATCTTTCTAGGGTATAGATCAATAAAATAAACTATGTCTGATATGAGTGGAACAGAAATGTATCTACATTATATACAACCCTTGTTTAAGAAATATGTATAAAATTAGAATTTGTTTACGAGGAAGAGGACAATATTTATGTCTTCATTGGGTCATGTTGCAGTGGCTGAACTGTAATTCCCAGCATAGGATTTGTACAGTTTAGACACTCATCTTGGAAAAATCCAGGGATTGTTCAGTTTTTCATTCATCCAGATCTGGGTGGATGCAAGTGCTCTTCCTCTTATTCTGATGCCATTATTTTCAAGCTCTGTTCCTGCTGGATAACCGTATGGAGGTGTACCTGTGGCAGGGCTGGGAGCCTGAAGACACGCAGTGCACCGGCTCTGCCAAGATGCGTTGGGACAATGAAAGGAAATGTGCCATGGAGACAGTGCTGCAGTACTGCAAAGGTCAGAGTTCAGACAGGAATTTTTGCTAATAGCCTCTTGGAGCTGAAATGTTCGTGTAGGACAATGCCTGGCGAGAAAGTAATGGACCGTGAATCTGAATTTGGAGCTGGATTCAAATGCATCACCTCGACTTCTTGTGCGATTTACAGAGAAGAACCTGCGGCGACCCCCCTTGGCTTATCTGGTCTTAGCAGGCTGTGAGCCCCTCACCTTTACCAATATCTTCCCATACTGGGAGAAGGACAGCAGCATCGCTCCAAAGGTAGGAGCAACGTAGTTAATTCAGATTCTGACCTGCAGAATTGCATTTAGTATGAATTGAGAAGATGTTGGAAGAAATACTACAGTGCAGCAGAGACTTTTTTCTGAACAAAATAAGAATGATTTATGCAGAGTAAAGTTTAAATGCTGCCTTTGACAGAAACCAGTAACTTCAGTTTCCAATCAGCCACTTTAAACTCACCTTTAATGTAATATTTCAGCTGATGTTTCTTTTTCACACATTTTCTATTCAATATTTTCTTTCTGTTTATTATCCATCTTAAACAAAGAAAGGAATGGAAAGTTAAATTTTACATTTTTTCATCTACTTTCACATGTGTGCATGCAGGGGGAGAGCTCCAAGAACAAAGTGATGTTGGTGAAGGAAGTGTTGTCTAAGCTCTGTAAGCAGCAGTACTCCATCAAGGAGCTGACCCGCAAACCGCTGCCGGAGGGAGTGGACCCTCTGCGCCTTGAGGATTACTTGTCCGACCAGGACTTCAAGGTAGGACACGCCTCATGACTTGGTTCTACAAGTGGAAATTTTCCTGGCAGCCAACTCAGTAGTGTTTTTTGTTTTGGCTGATTCAGTGAATACCTGACAGAATGTTACAGCAAATTTATATTTATAAAAAATTTAAATGGCCCATAACTGTCAAACATTTATGTCTCTTAAATTTTTAAATATATTTGTACTACAGTGCTGAAATATTGTCTCGTGTAATCTGTTGTGTAACATTTTACCTCTTAAACATTTTCCAGACACTTCTTGAGATGAGCCGAGTTGAATTCAACGCCCTGCCAAACTGGAAGCAAAAGAATCTGAAGAAAAGCAAAGGTCTGTTTTAAAATCAATCTTTCCCACACACTTGTCTTTTCTTTATCTTCACAGCAGCTTTTCTTACTCTTTTATTATTGCAAAAAAAAAAGTAATCTCCTTCTTTTGTAAAGGATTTTTAAAAAATGTACAATTTTGTTCAAATGTTAATCTATTTTTAATATTAGTGCCATGTTTTATTTTGGGTTGTTTTGGGTTTTTTTTCCCCCTGTGTCATTCAAATATTTTAGCCAAGAATTATGTGCAATTGTTATTCTTTTCTATAGTAAGATGTTTCCTTTGTATGGTCAAATAGTTACCCTGACATTATAAATATGCAATATACTATAAATGAATGTGTTTTTATGTTGAGTCCAGACATGGGGATTTTTGGGTGACACTCTATGTATGAAATTGGCAGTGGTTTAAAACGTTTTTTTTTTTTCCATCTTAATTCTGAGGTTGACAAAGAGCAACAAGTGACAGTTCACTGAACAATCCCTGTAATTTGTGGTTGTTTTAAAGAGATGAGGTGAGGTCATACCAAGATTGTCATAAAAGTCTTGTGCTTTAATCAGGCCACAGAAAAAATATTGAGTTTTTGTCTTTTTATTTTTGATCAAAAATGCAATCTCCTGAATCCCGAAGAGTTCCATATTCATTTTTTATACAGCATTATTTGTGTCGATTTGAGAAATGAAGCTGACCTTCTAACCATTACAATGATAAGACCATCATTGAATGTTTATATTATTGATTCCCTCTCTATATATATATACACATAAACACACACACACACACACATATTTATATAAAGTTTGGTAGAGAATATTTCCTGGAACTATTGAATAACTTTCTGTGTTCCAGCAATTGCAGCTGTCTGAAAAACTGATTTTTTGGGACCAAATCAAATCCTTTTTTCTGGTTATGAATGTTTTTGTGAATGTGTCTTTATGTGTATGTCTAAATGTACAGCTATAGTATTATGTGTATGTGTGAGAGACAGTGAGATAAACTGTGCAGAACAAACTGCTTTTTTGTAGCAATGCCGATGCTCCTTGTAATGGTATGTTAATGTACAGAACATACTGTCAACAGGGCTGTCTGTGATGTGTGAATTAGGAAGTTCTTTGCATGATCCAGTTTGGTTTTAACAATCATATATGAATTTGTTACAATATGCATCTTTTTTCTGTGATATCTAAGCTCTGCATTATATGTGGAGACGGCAACCAGGCCAGCTTTTATTGCTTGGCACATAAAAATGGACTTTGGTGGCAGGGAAATGAGATGCTGAAACTCAGTATTCCCCATTTTAAATAAAATATTTAGAAAAAATGTTTGGTTCAGATTTTTTTTTTAACAGCACCAGCATTGGCTTGATAAACAAGATGTATGAGAGATCACATCAGACAATAAAAATGATACATAAATATAAATAAAATATAAATGTTACAGTAGGAGAAATGACAAACAAAATAAGAATAAAAAAATCAACTATGGCTCATTTGGACATTTGAGTAGAAGGGAGGTATTGTTAATGTTGTTGGTACTTAAACTACTCTGGCAATTCAAAATGTCGGCTCTCTAAAAGGCCTGTTGGGATCAATATTCCAACAGCCACTGCATTATAGACCACACTATATTTCTAATATCTCATCACAGGCGTTAATTTAATTGCTGTTTTTTTTTCCCTTCTGGTTTCTGTGCTTGAAAAGACTATTGTGTTCCTCACATGGGCTCCTTTAAAGCCCAGAGTCCAGAGCAGCTGCAGCTCCACCTGTACTTGGACGTGAAGCATCATTTTAACACCAAGATCCTGGACAGGCTGAACTCTGAGAACTCATTGCAACAGTAAAACATTAGAGAGCAATAATTTCTTTTTATTAGGAAAACAAGTGGACTTAATCACATTTACCTTTGCTCCACTTCATGTAGGGGTCTCAGAAAGCTCATTCTGCAATCACATAGCCAGAGCTGGAACTAGTCCGCCTAGGCTGCATAAAGACAGCATTAACAGTATTAGTAACACCTTTGTTGGATAAGTCAAACTTTCCAAGGCCTCTGAAAAAGTTCTCGAACTATTTTGTTAGATTAGAACCGGCAGTTTCATTTAAATATGATTCTGTATTTTACAGTCCTCAAAAGGTCAATACATGAAATCAGACCATTGACTGACAACTGAGTAGATACCAGTTAGTTAGTTGTCCAGATGCAGTTGCCCCAAGTCATCAGTTTGATTCCAAGCTGGATCGACTCTCTGCTCCCCTCCTTTCTATTTCAGTCTTTTCAGTCAATCTGTACGGCCTTTTTTCATGTATACATTTGCTAACTAACCACTGCATTATGTGAGAGGTTATAATGACGGGCATGTTCATATTTACCCACCAGGGGGTGTTATCTGCCCATTTACCCTCTGGAAAGCCTGTACAGCCTTTTGGGCCGCACATCATCAAAATATGACTCGGAAATGAAACATAATAAATGAACCAAAACACACACACAATTTCTGTTGGTGGGTGGAGGTTAGCGTCAGGCACTGCATTTTATACATTGCTTGTTATCAACATCCAGAAATCTCCTTTATGCACTGTCTGACTCACGCATAATGCTGTTTCTAACAACAACTTTTTGGCTGGGCTGCGCTGTAACTGTACACCACACAGCCAAGGGCTATTGACATGCAGCATAATGAAACACTCAAACCTAGGTGAGTATTACATAAAGGAAACATTTATTAATTTTAAACATAAACAAGCTTTGCATCTCTTCCCTGCAAAGCCACATATCACATTGATGCCAACAAACCAACCAAAAGTTATTACCGCAACAGATGGCAGGAGGTATCTGTCACTTCCTCCAACAACAACTGGGCGACTGTTTTGTTTATTTATTATCAACTCTGTCCTGAAAGCATTAATCACCTGAATGCTCTGCCTTCTGGCTCAGGTGCCCGGCAGCACACAATGTAGCTGACATGCAGGCAAACAATGAAGCTGCTGATCCAAGGTAGATTAGCTTGAGTAATATCACGCTGGATGTGAAATGATGGAGCTGGACGAGGTGAAAACATTCTGGCGCTTCGGTCAGGCACCACATTTTGACTTGGCACTGAGTCTAATCCCAGGGGAGCGTTTCATGAAGTAAAGCACAATTTGTTTTCTGCCATTTTGGGCTGAAGTAGCACAAAATGCGACACACTTGTAACTTCCTATTATACTCCAGATTCTAGCTGAGTTTTACCAAGGTGAAACCAGCTTTTAGTGTTGATGTATGGAGTAGAGGAACAGTTCCAGATGATATGATCCATCTAACTTTCATGTCTGTATGGTAAAATGTCCACACAGCACAAACACTGGAAACAGGAAACCAAATCTGACTACCAGAAACTTCACTTATTGACACAGTATAATTGTAAATGTGGTTTTAATATAAAGGGCAGAAATTATTAGCGTGGATGTTATGTGCTGTAATATTTCTTGGTTTGAAGCAGTAACTTCCTTCATCTATTGTAAACTCCTGCCCCCCCCCCTTTTTTTTTTTTACATTTTATTAGAAATTAAACAAGTTATATATATATATGGAGTTAATCTGGTCAAATCTCTGCTTCCTGTAGTTGTTTATTAACTGTATTTGTAAAGCAATCTTGCCAATCTCTTGTAGTTCTTCACAAGAAAGCGGAGATTTCATCTCTTTGCAACTGTGAAGTGTAGGAATTTATGTGCACATTGTACAGACAGCCATTGCAGTGTGAATCATCCCATTTATGACAGGCAGCATCAGGCTGAACTTTTCTGGCTGTCTCCTATATTTTACCAGAGTGGTTCTTTGTCTTTGTCAGCTCAGTCCTTGCCAACCTATTCGCTGGTGATTCAGTGCTCTTTGTGTGCTGATTTCAAAGCATAAAAAGAAAAAGATAAAAGTAGTATTACTATTTTCTAATTTGTGCGTGAGAGCCTTTAATAGATGCAGCCTTCAAATCTTCCACAGACTCATTTTTGGAGAAGCGAAAGCCCCAAACAATGCAAATGTACCCCTGCTTCTCTTTGAGGTCTTATTTCATTAGAAGATAAGATATGTATTAACTGGAGCAGCAGAAATTAACTGAAGATGGAAAAGGCCTTCAGAAGGAAGTCCTTCAGATTATCAAAACTCACAAAGAAATAGTGCTGGGTTCCCCTGGAAAGAAATCCAAAGTAAAACTCTAAAACTGTTTTTTTTTTTTTTTTTTAAGTGAGAAATCTACGACCTTGAAAAATTAATTGTTCACTCTGAGTGCTGGAGACGAGGGAGAAGAAGAGCTAACCTGCAGTAACCTTGGATGCCTGCGAATCTGTATGTGTGCACTGAGGGGAATCGGTGGGAATGAAGGTGATAATGTTGCTAATCAATGATGTACTCTGGCTTCCCTCCCAGCAGCTCTGGATCGGGATGAACCCACCAAGTTCTCACAGCTACATCAACTCAGTTTAGTTTTTTTTTATTCTTGGTGTTTAAAGTACCTTTTTATCACAGTTATTTTGAATGAAAGGGCTTTTAACTGCAACAAAATACATTTATCCTTTAAGGCATCACAGCAGTCCTTATCAAAGAAACTGCAGCTCAGAATCTCTCGTGCTTGATTTGTCAGGGCTTTCAGCGGTACCTCATGGCCTTAATTGTAAGTATACAGTATGTGTCCTTGTGTCAGGATCAAAATGTGGACCATTTGTAATATGATAATGAATACTTGATTCTTGACAGAGACTGTGAAAAGCTGTTGAAACCTTAGCACATGAATCTTGGGCATGAATATATTGTGTAGTAAATAACATTCCCAAGGACAAGCTCAGCTTCTTTTCTCCTTAACCCTGCGAGACCCACGTTGAGGCTTTTCCCGTTTTTATTGCTTTGTTGTCATTTTTAAAAATGGCACCAAGTCCTCACGACATTCAGCACAACCTTAGCTAATTATATTTGTTATTTTGATATAATGGGGCAGCACAGCAGCATAGTGGTTAGCACTGTTGCCCCACAATAAGGTTGTGGGTTTGGCTCCCGGCCTGGGGCCTTTCTGTGTGGAGTTTGCATGTTCTCCCCGTGCCTGTGCGGGTTTCCTCCGGGTACTCCAGTTTCCTCCCACCATCCAAAGACATCATCCATCCATCTATCTTCTACTGCTTTTCTGTTTCTGGGCGCGGGGTGCTGGAGCCAATCCCAGCCAGTGTTCCAGGTACACCCTGGACAGGTCACCAGTCCATCACAGGGCCAACACACAAAGACAAACAACCACTCACACTCAGACCTACAGACAATTTAGAGTCACCAGTTAACCCAAACATGATGTCTTTGGATGGTGGGAGGAAACTGGAGTAGCTGGAGGAAACCCATGCAGACAACATGCAAACTCCGCACAGAAAGGGCCCAGGCCAGGACCCGAACCCGCGACCTTCTTATTGTGGGGCAACAGCGCTCACCACTATGCCGCTGTGCTGCCCTCCAAACACATCATGTTAGGGTTAATTGGTGACTCTAAATTGTCCGTAGGTCTGAGTGTGAGTGTGAGTGTGAGTGGTTGTTGGTCTCTGTCTGTCTCTGTGTGTTGGCCCTGTGATGCACTGGCAACCTGTCCAGGGGGACCCTCCTCTTGCCCAGAACGTTGGCTGGGATTGGCTCCAGCACCCCGCAACCCAGAAATGGAAAAGCGGTAGAAGATGGATGGATGGACTGTGACATCACCCATTGGAGCCAATAGGAGGGTCCGATTTAGTGACGTGACTCTGGACATCACTGGTGGATGAGGGCTTAAGCAGCAATGAGCCAGTCAAAAGGTCAGACTCATCTACAGCTTATAACAAAAGCAAATGCTGACAAATTCTCTAGTTTAAGAAGCTAAAAACAGCGTGTCTCTGCCTCAAACCATCGTGAAGCAGTTGAGCTTTAAAGACAACATGATTATTGGAAGCAAATATGTTTCTGTCGGCTTCATTGGGTCAACAAAACTATCGTGTGCAGCTTTATCTGCAGAGAAGTGGAGCTCTCCTGATCCCAGCTGACTTTCCTGTTATTGACATCAGAGGCCAAGCAGGTTGGAGCTGCACCTCCTCCCCAAATGAAATGACCCAAATCTATTGATCCATCCAAACAGGCCTCATTAAATAAAAATTTTTTGTTGGATCGGGCATCAATACATCTTGTAAAACCATTAACTTCATTATGTTGTGGATTTCCCATCCTCGGATTGTCCTTGCCCTTGAGCAAACCTTTTTTTCCCCTTTTTTTTATTGACAGATGTGGGCGCTGTTCAATTAGCTCTTAAGTGCATCAGGTAATAATTTAAGATTGACTTTTGTGGTAAAATAAAGTGCAGGATCAGGACGGAGGACAAATTCTTTTTTGCCGATCCACAATGTTTCTAATCGATTAAGAAATACTGCACGTCAACACGGCCAATCACGTGTCCCAGTAGGCCATGATGATGTGACAGTGAACCAGCTAAATGAAATTAAACTATTTATTTACACTTTAGCTTTTCCTGCTGCCGCATGTCAAAATGTCAACTATAAGAGCAACCTATTGAGTAAATAACCTGTAAAGTGGCTTCACTTCCCTTTAAAGTCTTTTAAGAGGCGATCTTCTTGTAAGGGAATGTAAATGAAGATTGAAAATAAAATCAAACAAGCAAACACTTGCATAGCACACATGTTCAGCATTATGAGAGCTGCTCTGACTGAGCCAACTGCTGAAGTGAGCATTTATATCGTCTGATGTGTAATGTCAGCGGGTATTTCCATGCAGCAGATGGTGACTACTTTACCCCCCCCACCCTCTCACACCTTAACCACACAAGCCTCCACCACACAGAGAGAAAAGAAAATTCATAACCTACAGCAAATTCTGACAAAAGCAGGTACCCTACAGCACTTCCATACATAAATTCCCCCTCCATTCACCCATACACAAATCTCCCAGTGACCAAAGCCTGTCTGTATCAACCATGACATCAGTTCAGCTTCCCGTGGATGAGAGGAGAAGTGCAGCCGACAGACTGATTGAAAGATCTTCCTCCCCCTCTCATCCATCATTTCAGCCTGTTCAATGCACCGGCCAATAAGAGGGAGAAAACCATTTACCAGCCCTGACCATCAAGGCACCCAGAGGGGCTTTATACAACACACAGCTGGGGCTCTTTTACAGGAACCAAGAGAGCCACAGCCATGTTTGGCTTGAATTAACATAAAGTGCCATTTACTTGACCTTGTCTTTCTAAATATAAAGGTTGCAGACCATTTCCTCCTGATGGTGAGTTAGACTGAATATTATCATCCCTGTGACAGTTGAGCTGCCTGATAATCTAATGCCAAAAGTTCTTTACCTGAGTGAGGTCAGAAAAAACCCAGAATTTAATCTGGAGATATTGGGGGGGGGGTTTGTATAAGCTCCTCTAAGATATGTCTCAGCTTGTGCAGTGAGAAAGTTAGTTAGAGGGGGAATATTTTCCTCTTGCCAATATGCTTTGCAATTCCAAGCATGAGATGCATGGTGAAATAAAACTGAAGAGTAGGCACAACAGCATATGTGACTGAGGCAAACCGATTTTAGGTTTGGACATAAATCCCTCATATTAATATCATGGCTTATTTGTCTCTTTTATTGCATCTATTCATCTGGTGTGCTGTTGAACCAAACAACGTGATAAATAACAGCACAGATCAACTCTCAGAGAGGCTTTTTGAGATTGAAAAAATATTAAAGACCCACACAGATTCCTCACAGGCAAACTGAATCAGCACTTAAAATGTTAAAGCTAAATGCATTTTTCTTTTGAAGTTCAGGAGTTTGTGATGGGGCAGTGCACCTTATAATACAGTGGTGGAATAGTTCAACTAATATGAAAAGGATCATAAATGTATATCATAGCAAATGTATAGTCACAGTTACCATTAGGGTAATGGCAAGCATACTGGTCATCTCTCTACTGTATATCCATATGGGCTGATATGGATATTGATATATAAAGAGAATTAGACATTAAAATTGGGGATTGGGGTGCATATTGAATAAAAGTAAAAGATAAAAGTTCAATTTACAATCTACACAGTTCATTTTATTTCATTAATAGCTCAAAAAATGTATAGAAATGTCAAAATAATTAGCTAAGATAACCATTCATGTATAATATAGGCCATTTTGCACTGGTACTCAGTCCTGACACTTCTTTGTCTTATTTTTTAGCACATCATTACTCTTTTGAGTATTTCCATGTCAGGTTGTAGGCAATTTGTATGTGGCCTACATTAACTTCATTTCCCAGAAGTCCCCATGTGATTCACATGTTCCCCTCCGAACAAGTCACATGAGCCCACTTGCCTATTCTGTTTCTAACAAAACTAACAAAAAGTAAAACTGCACCTCCTACAGCCTCCTACGTGGCTGTAGAACTACCAAACAGCCTCCCCATAATTCTGCCAAAATGATAAACCAACAAAACCAATAGGACTCAAAATAAACACAGGACTGAACTTTCACACACTCAAACCAAGACCTCACAAAACACACCAAAACCATGAAGCACACAAAAGAGACAGAGAGCCAACTGGTGGTGTTAACCCTCTGCAGTCACACATTCTCAGCCAAGGAAGTTGTTTACAGTCAGCCAAGTGTCAACAGCTTCCCCATAAACCCCTCTCCCTACAGGATGATTAGCCACAGCTGAGGGCAAATCACAGGCGGGCTGATCAAAGGTGCCACCAATTGGTCATTAAAGCGGCACAAACTGAACTACTGACATGCCATAATCCCTCTTACCAAAACAATTCCTCTTCCATATATCTGCATCTGTTTGTCATTGGATAATATTTGGCAGGAGGTGAGTAATGATATTTTGATGCAGAGGTGAGTACCTGATCCTTTTTTCTCCATTTTAAGTCCAGTCATGGATGAATTGTTTTAAAGTCCTGCCCAAGTGGTTGGCGCAGGAACGAAAAGTTACAGAGACCAAAACTTTGTCAATTCAGGTCTATGAAAATATGCAAATCTGACAGAGCAGTGTTGGAAACCATGTGACGTAATGTTCAGCAGTTACATGAATTTTTTTTTTTTTTTTTTTTTTTGGTTGATTTCACTGATGGCAGTGCAATATGGCGCCATAACTTGGATGTGTGCAGAGGGTTGAACATTGTGAGACTTACTGGGTGATTATCCAGAGACAAAAGCAATGAACAAAACAGGACAATAAACCAAGACTTCAAGGTCAGACAGCCATTGGAGAGAAATGCCAGATGGAGAGCAGCCTGTCGACAGATACAAACACTGAATCCTCGACAAAGTCGTGAAAAAGAGCTTCTGCATAATAAAATATGTTTTTAAACATCACAGTGCACCGCTTGGTGACTAATCTGATGTAAGATAGCACAGTAAAGTATATAATGTCACTTTGGAATATCCCTCTGACGAAGAGCTTTAAGTTCAAAAAAGAAAGATATGTGACTAATTTCTGAAGGAAGACATTTAAAAATGCTTTTTAATAAACAGAAAAAGTCGAATGAGGCAGCAGGTTGGGGGGAGCTTGATTTTCAAAGCCAACAAAAGAAGGTAAAAACTACACCTGAAACCTTCTATAGATCATCAAAGTCCATTGAAGATGAATTTTAAAGACCTTGTGACTTTTCCTCTATAACACAAGATCATAGTTCACATCCAGGCTGTCTCATTTAAAAGGCTTCTTGAAATGTGGCAGAGAAATTCAGCTTTTTCTTTTCTAGGCCACTTAGTTCTGAGATTACTTTTGCAAAAACAGCCAAAATGACAGAGCTCAGTGGTATCACTTTCAAATGTCATGTTGGGCTTCAGTTCAGATCAGCAGATGATGGCTCACTCTTAAAAGCAGCAGTCTTAAAACGTCACGTTTTTGTGGGGGGGCTCACTTGTTGTAAAGGTTCCTAGGCAACAGGAGTTGAGCTTTGAAATGCAACGGTGAAGTCTGGCAAAGTGACGAAAAGCAAATATCGGTGGAGCTTTGTAGATGATGACCTCTGAAGGATGTGGACTGTAAATTGAGTTGGTGTCTCTGCTGAACAGAATGAAACTTTGCTATAAAAAACCATTTCATAGACCGATATGTGTCTTAGGGATTGTAGAAGGTTTTGTAATTGAACCATCATTTCTGTATAATGATGGTACCAGCTCCCCTTAACTCCCTCCACTTATTACATCCACTGAGCTTTTTTGTTCCTATCTTATAATCCCCACTAAACCCACGGGATCTTTGGCAAAGCTAAACAAGGGATGTCCACTCACTGATATGGAGTGACCTTCTATGTGGCAGAGGAACTGAATTAGTTCTGCTTGTCCCACTGCCATTTCTTTTTTTTTTTTTTCCCATTTCCTGCCCCCCTTGTAAAACCTCCAAACCTGCATTTTATAGTGTTTCAACTGATTTGTTCCAAAATGAAAGTTTCACTTTTTACCTCTTGATTGACTGACATTGTCAAACTTACCGCTTTAACTTCATTGCTTTTTACTTGCAGTCATTTCCACTTCTTTCTCCAGACCAATTTGTTCTTATGTGTATGTCATCCTCAATCCACCTTCTTCTCAGTTCGTGTGTGTGTGTGTGTGTGTGTGTGTGTGTGTGTGTGTGTGTGTGTGTGTGTGTGTGTGTGTGTGTGTGTGTGTGTGTGTGTGTGTGTGTGTGTGTATAAATGTCCTCTTTTTCACTGTAAATAGTGAATTATATTTTTAATTTCTTGTACTTTCTTTCTCTCGCTCATATTCCCGTGTATACACAATCTTACTACACTTACTACTAAGCAGTGAGCTTTAAAGGACTTTATTATATTTAAACCAAGAGTCATCAGTCGAGCATTTGTTTTAGTCTGAGATGCTGCGGCTCTGTAGTGGTGGTCAACTAGCAGTAGTGATGATAGTTTATTCAACCTTTAAGTTCACATTTGTTTCTGCAACAATGACTTTTTTTTTTTCCCAATTAAAAAAAAACAAAAAACAACAACTCTGTGCTGAGGTATGGAATCAGACTATAAGAAACAGAGTTCCTCACAGATTATTTGGACAAAGACAGAAGTCTCCTGTAACTGTCTCAAGGGGGGATTCTATTAGATGTGTAATTGGACTGCAGCTAAGGGTTGTTGTGCAGGGTTGATACTGTACCTATATACCTAGATGTGATCCAGGATACTGAAAGGTTGGTTCACACAGATGTTTGTGGAATGAGGCAGGGAGTTTGGGCTTCAGTCACCTTTTATTTACTCTGAGGCTTTGATATATAACATTCTTGAAAATGATTTATTCCCACAGTTTACATCTCCTGTCGTTTCATACAGAGTCATTTTCTGACACAGATGCTCTGCAATTGCCTTCATAGTTGTATTTACCTTTGCCTGTAATTGTCACTGAATATGCTGCGTGACTACTCAAAAATATAACCTCAATATTTAAAATTTATATCAGTTTGTTTATATATTCTCAGCTGGGTTTCAGTATCACTGCAGGTGTTTATCAGACCAGCAGCTCAGTTATGTTTCTTTTTACATTTATTTTCCTGTTCTCCCTCTCATTTTCCCTCCATGTAGTCTCCCATCCATTTACCCACTCTTCTCTACTTTTCCTTTCATCCTTTCAATCTGTCAGCCTCTATTCTTCTTTTCCTCACCCCTCCATCTGGCTCCTGTCCTCCATCCAAGTT
This sequence comes from Remorina albescens, assembly GCA_034769265.1. Lineage (NCBI taxonomy): Eukaryota > Metazoa > Chordata > Actinopteri > Carangiformes > Echeneidae > Remorina > Remorina albescens. The sequence continues at coordinate 8,765,290 of CM068480.1, forward strand.
GGTAAATTTGCAACAGTCACTAGCAGTGAGAAGGCTATTTTCTGGCTGTGATCTGCAATTTTGGGGCAGAGGTGGCGTTGTATACACCTCAAAGTCTCTACAGGACAAAAGAAATGTCGGTAACATGGTATGGATGTGTTTCCACGGTGAAACTGGCTTCCCTGTAATGTGTAACAGAGGAATTTAGTTTAGAAAAGGCTCTGATCTTTCTCATCTTGATTCTTTGATGGGGTGGTTTATGTCAACAGGTGCATGTTTTTTTTGCTGTTGCCAAACGTGATTAATTCTATTAGCAATTAATTTTTGATTCATCTTCAAATGATTTCCCTTAACAGGCCTTTCCCATTTGTAAAATGCACCTGCAGAGTCACAAGCTATAAAAAGCTGAAAAAAATATCCCAGTTCAATTGCAGACTTCTGTCACAGTCCAGATGACAGGATTGCAGCACTATTAAAAATGATGACAACGATGTAATTGTAATGAATGTTGTACTGTCAGTGTGTAGCGCTGATGGAAACACTCGCTTCTGAGCTAACTGACCAGCTAACAGTCCTTCACAGGGTCCCAAGGAAGAAATGGACTCATGGCTGATCGTCACAGAGGATTTCTATATTGTACATGGTGACACAACATTGTGCAGCCTGACATCATATACAGTCGCACAGATCGCCCTGACAGACACATGCACAGTAAAAAAAATAACAACCTGCCATCTTCACACATCTACCAAACAGAGAGCGGGTGTATATTTTCTCAGCCAAGACGACATGAAGTTTAATTTCACAACTTCAACGAGCTGCTTGTTTCTTTCTGCCCCGAACCTTCTGTTCATTTCGTCTGCTGAACTTCAATTTTCCCCAGAAGTGTAATTTGATGATGTCTCGCCTTTCATGTCTGCACTAATGTTGGCTTTAATGCAAGCGTTTGAAAATGTGAAAGGTGAAGCCTCCAGAAGATTTTTCTTTTATTTCCTAACCTTCACCTTAACATCTCCAAATGTTGGGGGGATTTATTCAGGCAGTGTCCTCTGTTTTTATATATTTAGAGTGATGAAATACATTTAATACAACATCAGCAATTTTCCACAGCAAACTCAATTTCAGCAGCAGAAGTGATTCTCTCTGGTGCTCGCTGCAGCTCTAATTTTCTCTTTTTTTCATATTTCACCTCAGTGCAGTCCATTTTCAAGCATTTACTATCAAGGGAGTTTATTACAGGCAAAATATATATATATATAAACCTCTGATCCACCACCTAGCATGTACCTCCCGTAATGATACCTATACACTTTGACATGTTTCTAAAATAATCCGTTCTGTGACTTCTGCTCACAGAGGATCATGAACAAAACCATTTCCTTCTGTTTCACAGCATCCCTGATGATTTCTCCTCCATCATTGCATTTGTTGTTGCCCCCCCCCCCCCCCCCCAATGCCATGTCAGCATTTTCATGCACCTAAAAGATGCATAATCTGTGTGTTTGCTGTCACCAGTTTGGGTTACTTTGATGGATGGGATAGAGTGCTTGAATAAACTGTTTCATAAAGTGGAAACAGCAGATTTGTGTACTTTATCTTCTAGCTCTAGCATGCCTGCACTGACAGTTACTTTCTAGAGCTGCACAAGTGCAACCTTTTAATAGTTTTGCTGAAAGAGATTAATGAAGTGAATTTATTGTCTATATTACAAACTGCTTCTGGATCAAATCCTGTGGTTTCCTTTACTCTTAAGCTCTGTCATGACACCAAACAGTTTCTCTTGAGTTTACTCTTCATTAAACATGATTAAATAAAAAAGCCTTTTCATTAAAGGAACAGTTCAACATTTTGGACACTATATTACTTTCTTTCTTGCCAACAGTGAGATGAGAAGTAAAATTAGAGTATAAAAACAATAACAAGCTGATTTATGGAGGTCATGGACTGTTTCTCAGCCAGGAGCAGTGACGTCTCTTGGTTTTCACACTTTACTGCCTTTTTCTTTGTGCAACAACTTCAAGGACACTGCTGAACATTGTTTTTTTGTTTTTTTTTTCCACTTATTCAAGTGTTTCAACAGTAGGCTTAAAAATATCCAAATTCAGCCTTATTTTTAAATTCTCTTGCAGGGACAGTTCAGCTGTGTCTGAAAGGGAGATTTAATTCATTAACACAGTGTCAGTGTGTATCTTTAACAAATATGCCATATTTTTCCATCTGTGTAAACAAAGACGATACTTTAAATGTCACCTTTTCATGCGTAAAATGCGGTCATGCTGGATTTCTCTAACAGCTCTCATGGACACCTCATCCCTTGTGATTAGCCACTGATCCAGATATTTGAGGTTGAATTCTCACATGTACACACACGCGCACACAAAATATACTTCACTGAAGACTTGACCTCCTGTGTGCTTCTCTACTCAGGCTTTTCAATCCCCTCCATGCTGAGATGAACACACACACACACACACACACACCATATACAGACACACTCTGTACAAACAACATACACTGTTACACATGATGCATTCACTACACTCACAGGCTTCCACATACCACGTGATGAATACTGTTTAAAATGTAACTCATGTCTGCACCACATTTCTGGGACTCAGGGATATTGATGGATAAACTAAAGCAGCTCTGAGTGGGATGATGTTTGGCCTTTGGAAAACAAACAAACAAACAAACATATTAAATTCAATAATTTCATAGATTTGACCCTTTTCACCATATTACTTAGACAGAAAACATCTATCCGATCATGTCTTTTAGCCAGCTGGCATGACAGTTTTGGTCTGTCCCTTTTTAAGACTAAATACTTCAACAACCTCAAAACCTAACCCTTGAAATTTATTTCAAAAAGTCATGAAGCCCTGGGGATGAATCTCGGACATTAGACACCCTGACTTTCCCTCCAGCACTAACATGCTAATAAACATAAATTTCCCACTTGCCCAATATAAGACATAATGTTTAATGAATTTTCCATCAGCCTCAGCAACCCATTTTCTGCTGAATGTCAAAGTAATATGCTATCATGATGAGCTACGATGGTGAACATGATAAACTCTGTACCTACTAAGTCCAACAAATCCCTCAGTTTCACAGAGCTCCATATCGACCCACAGGTGGCTAATGCAAGGCTTGTTAGTGCTCAGGTGGCAGAGAGCTGCTGTTCTTTGCACAACAAACATATCTATCTTTCTTTTATCTATAAAACTTTTGTCCACAGTTATTTGGCATTTCGCTCTCGGGTTGTACAATTGTTCCTCCTTTCAAATGTCATAGAGACGCCTCCTAAGGAATTCAATCTTGTAGCTAAAACAAAATGTCAAGAGTATATTACTGCAGGTCAAGAAACAGTTCAGCATATAATGCCCTCAATTTTGGGATGTTTAGAATACATTTTAACGAAAAATAAACAACAAATATTTTAGCTGCTTCCCCTTGTGTCCCCATGTGTTGAGATAACCAGCAGCTGGAGCTACCATCATCTTTATCCTGCAGCTGTGGGATTGATATTGATGTAGCTCTTCCATCTTGTCCACCTCTGAACAGAAGGAAGAACTACTGAATTCACTCCCTTCTTGACTGCAGGTTCCATGAATTTGAGTTCTGCGGACATTGTGTTGATTATCTGTCTTTAAAAAAACTTGTTCACCTGGTGTGTCTGAAGACTTTTTCGATATCCTAGATGTTGAGCTTTCTTTTTTTTGATCATGGATTGTGTAAAATAGCTCTTTGATGTGCCCTGCTGATAGCTGAGCTAACTTGATCCCAGGTGCTTCAGATCAGCAGATTAAAACTGGCTGATGGGACACAGCCTACAGTACATAAGCTTTCTGTGAGCTGCCATGTGAGAAAATCTGATGCGACTGTTTATCTTCAGTAAAGTGTTGATTTGAATGAACTGCATCAAAAGGAGAGTGTACATGTCTGTCTAATCATATATCCAGAATAAGTACACGTGCGATACAGTGTCTGATGTGTGACATGTGATGGTGATGGTTGTGGTGATTGTGGTGCGTTGATGGACTCCTTCATGAACGGTGACATGGACGGACTCTCAGAGCTGCATGGTGGTAATAAAGTGGCTGATTAATGGCGCGGCTGTATGAAACAGGAGTGTGTTTCTTTGTCTGAAATGCTGACTCTTTGATGGAGTGTGCAGCATACGTGTCAGTTTATGTATGTGTGTGAGATATCTAACCAGATGGAGCTCTTGACAGCGGACTGTTTCGATAGCTGGGTGCAGTGTGTGAGGTGAAACTGAAATGATGTCACTCTTCCTGTCTCCCCCTAATTCAATAAACTCTCTTTCCCTACCCCCGTCTACCTTGCTTTCTCACTGTATCGCACTCTAATTCCATCAGATCCTGATCCCCCTGTGCACACTGCAGAGGCAGGTGGTGTGCTTATGTTGGAGTGCAGGGGGTTAAACATGCAGATAAGACAGCGGGTGCAGTAAATTCATGGCCTCTATCGTTTGACAAATGACTCTGTCAGCCTCTCGAAGGGCAGCAGCCTTCTATCGACCCTCAAGGTGCCCTTCCAAACGCTCATCTGTGACTGCTGGGATCTAAATCACAAGTACAATGAACATCATGAACAAATCTGTAACAAATCGGTGCCTCAGGGGAGAACAGTACGGTGCAGCTAACTTTTATAGATTTATCTTTAGAAAGAATTTCTAAAGCGAGGCTGTTTAGAGTCACGTTATAGTGACATATTATATTATTATTAAGAATATTTTATTCTTTTAAGATTTGATAGATCAGACATCAGCAACATTTGTTGCCAAAAAAGTGGCACATGGTCCCCAGAGCATTTCCACTCGTCACATAGCATAACCAACTATTCAATTGCAAATTGCATTAAGTGTTGGCCAAGAGGTGTTAAAGGTGGGAGAGAGGTCGCAGTGATAGTCAGAGGTGAGACCAGATGAATCAGGGATCACTAGTTGGTCTCCATTCAGAAACATTTGTGCTGCTGCTTTTGAAACATACGAGAAGCAACAGACTTACCGTGTGAAGAAAGACAGGATGCTGCTTGGAGGAGGGGTGAAATCCTGTGTCAGTTCACACACCAGCCAAGTCACTGTCTGAAGACTGCAGGCTTGTCAGTGGCAAAAATTGTGTTTAAAAAAAAAAAAAGAAAAGAAAAAGAAAAACTTAGACAGAAGCCAGATTTCCCTACAGAACTACTCTGTTCAGGGAGATGAGTTCTTGTACTCGGTGATCACTGGTCACTTTTTCACTTTGACTGAACAAATCACTTTCATCAGTAATCACCAGTGGCATTTAGAAATAATAATCATATTGCTCCGAGTGGCTAATTCTGACTTTTCTCACCCATTACTGAAAATAAAGTCAATTATGTTTACAACAGAACAAGGATGAGAAAATCAAATGTAATGACACTGTGTGTGCGTGTGTGTATGTGGGGGGGGGGGGCAGTAGGCGCCCTTCCATTAGGGCTAGGCATTATACGACAGCTGGGGAAATGAGAGGTTGTGTGGAGTGGGCGGGCGGTGATGTGGGTCCCTGTGCTGGAGAAGGATGAGGGGCTCTGTGTCATAGAGTTTGGTCAAAGTGGTCTGATAGATTTGAGCTTTACAGTGATGAAATCGGCTCTGAAATGGAAGCATGTGGGTGCCAAGTGCCTCATCCAGCAGTCACTTGTCTAATTGCATGTCGATAAGTAGTGTGGATAGGAGAAAATTAGAAAATTAGCTGTGTGCATATATACGTGTGTGACTGTGTGTGTTCAATCATCCTGTGCCTATTGTAAGCCCATCATATTAAATCTGTGTTATTGCCTCTGTGAGTTGTAGCTTCCAGTGCCAGCTTGTGTATTTCTTGTCACTTGCTTTGATGATGTAATTAGGTTATTTATTCATGAAGTTAGTGAGCCATCAGTGCATGTTTGCTTACAGCTCATGCTGTAGTTTTATTGTGGTAGGGCTTCTTCTCCCTGCACTCATAAAAGTAATTGTAGTGATTCAGATTGTGAAACTTGGAAAATTGCTGAGGGGCTCCAGCTCTGGTGAGGCGTCCCAGGTCAGCACACTGCAAGACTGCAATGACATAATTCATAACAGCAGAAAGTAGCTTCAGTTCAGGAAAACAGTCCGTTTTCTGTGAAGAAGGAGCGACTGCTGCGGCAGCATGAATGCCGTTAAATAGATGACAGTTCCTGCAAAATAATTATTTTATCATTATTTTATTTCCCTTTACTTCAATAAAAGTAAGAGTTCACCTCATCAGTCAACAGGGATGTGGCTGACAGCTGACTGACTCATACCCAGGCAGGCGTACTGTGCTGTCACTCAGCACTGTTTCAAAGCTGAAATGTTCATCCCAAGGTAGTTTGATATCAAGGCTCCTCTCACTTCCGAACTGTCACCTAAGGTCCTGAGGCACTGGGGCTATATGAAGGTCTTATTCTGAGGTTTGTAAGGCAAAGGGAGGGATGGCAATGCTTTCATATAGTTCTTCTTCCTTGTTCTGATGGTGTGTCTATGCAGCCACAGCATTGTATATCATCATCAGCGCTTCAGAGCTGTTATTCAAAGAATCAAACCCTCATTCAGTGTAGATAACAGTCCTAGATGAAACATTTGCTGTTGATAGGAAATGGAAAACAAACAGTTTCCTGGTATTAAAGCCTACACTTAGCAAGCTGTGAGCGCTGTTTGATTGTCAGGAAACACTGTAGGAAAAGATCCTTTTTGACACATTATAATTTACATTTGATTCATGTTTTATTCCTATTTTCTATCCAGTCTTTGAGCTGCATATTGAATATATTATATAAAACAATCCACCAAGTCATCAAGACTAAATGCAACAACCCCGTTGTGGATCGGAGCTTCGATGTTCGTGAAGATTAATGCTAAACAGCTGTGACAGGCAGATGTAGGAAGTGTTGACTGTCAGGGCAAAGAAAATTGCAATGCATGTGTGTGTTTCAGTGTGTTTTTGCGTGAGCTCCAGTATTCCTGTCTTTGTGAGGACAATAACAGAGAGCGGTTGTCTTCAAGTCCTTGTTGTGTCAAAATAGTTTGTGTGAGTAAGTCAGGTTTAAGTTCAGGATGGGCTAGAATAAAAAGGATTTGGGTTGAGGGGAAGGAATAACTTTGGACATGTGAAGGTGTGTGTTTGGGAGGGAGTCCACTGTACATCAGGAATCACACTGCATATGTTCTCAGCCCTCTGCTGTGATCAATACTGACGGCACACTGTGAACCTGCTGCACAGACGGGAACGTATGAAGAAAATGAAAGAGGCCTCCCCATCCTTCTTCTCTTCTGTCCAAACCTCAGCCCTGAGATATTCAGGACCAAAGGTTTGTTTTTTGTTTTCTTTTTTTTGTCCCTGTTCTTTGTTCACACCCCTGTAACCAGCTGTGTCTGTCAGTCATGTGCAGATGCAGATTTAGATGGAGAATTGCACCCCTGTGTTAGGGACAGATGATGTTTCAGTCCAATGAATTAAGGAACTCAAGGCTGGGAAGCTTTGAATTTCATGTTTAATTCAGTAGCACTACCAAGGGGCTAACAGAAACGGCATGAGATCAGGTGTGCATCTGTGTGTGTGTGTGTGTGTGTGTGTTTGGAGTTACATTCGATGCATGTGCACTGTGCCTCTGAGAAAACTGTGTATGGTGTGCGCCTGAATGAGCAGCGGTCGACGGAAACAAGCCCCCTGAGGGGAGCGCTCGTATGCATGTATGTGTTTTGATTGAGTGCCCATTTCAGCATGTAGATTCACACTCGTACATGCGTATGCACATCTCGGTGTGTTTACCTTAGCTGTACATGCATGCCTTTTGTCTTCAGGCTCACTGCTAAGCCCTCGATTAGTTCAGCTCCAGATGCAGGTTTTGATTCCTTTCTTTCTTTTTTTAATTAACCACTAAAGGATGCATCTAGGGCGAATCTCCAACTGTCAGCGCCTCAAAGCATCCTCTGAGTGAAACCCCATCACCAGACATGGACGCCTCCCCGTGTCTGAAATACGCTAAATCTTTTGCTTTGATAATGTCTCCGTTCCCTGAGTCTTTTTAAGATGGCGGTTTCAAAACAAATCTTGTTCCACTTCAGCTCATGACACTGGACTTCTCAATATAATAACTTTCTCCGCTGGTGTTTGCACTAGTTAATATCAAATGAAGAAAAAAGCTGAACATTTGCATCAGCTGAGGCTTATCTTTGCAGAGTATCCTGCATTTCATTATGAAACATTTTACTTTGGGGGGTGGTGCAGTTCTTTAATTCAGCTGCTTCAGACTGTGGCTGCTCTAGTATCACACATCCCGAGCTGTTTTACAGTTTAGTCTGCAGTTCATTTATCTCTGTCCTCTTTACTTTTTTACATTTCATATTCTCCAGTGTAGTAATTCATTAAGCTTAAAAGGTCAGTTAATCTAAATTACAAACCTGCGGACTGCAGTGGTTACCAGCAGTACAGTGGCTTCAGCATAATCAGTTTTTTTTTTTTTTCAGGTTTACTAAATGAGTCCAGGAATTTGAAGATTTCAAGCCATAAAAGGGATTTTATAGCACTGATGCTAACATTTATCAAGGTCAATATCTTAATATGAAAGTAGTACACAAATATAATATGTAAGAAAATTTACATTACATTATATAGATAGATGGATGGATGGATATTTTGTATCATATCCCTGTCATGCATACAGATTTGCTTCCATGCTGAATGATAAACATGGCTAGGCCTCTAACAAGTATACAAATAAAACTGCAGTGAAACTTTTGTGGGGAATTGTGACAACTGGTTACAATGTTGTGTAAGAACTGATGAAGACATATCCGTTTTTTTTTTTTTTTTAGTCATCAGATCAAAAAGGTTGGCATTCAAAGCCATAGAAAACATTTACAGAAAGATATACGTGTCAAAGTGTATAAAGCAGAAACACTCGGCGATGTTGGTCAGTGTGGTGGTTGGCAGCAGAGGGATCAGCCCTACGTGCAAATGTCACTCACTGACTGAGTGATGAGGTTAAACCCTTGGTTGGCCATCATTAGAAGACTATTTGTGTGCTGTTTAATGGATGTTTGAAGTGTTTTGTTTTGGGTTTGTTTTTTTTGTTTTTTTGTCCTCATATCTGATTATAAGCAGTTCACACAGCTCTAAGTCACTTTCAGTGTTCAACCTATCAATCCACAGTATCGCCCTCAGTTCAAATTGCTTACATTATCAATCACAAGCTCTGTCTCCTCTCATTGGCAGTGGCTGTGACCACTGATGTATCCACCCCATGTGTCACTTTGCCGCCCTGCAGAAAGCAGAATACGGCCTGACAAATAGATTTCCTCAGCAGAATGAGACAAAAGTGGTGTAAGCTAAAATTCTGCTGCAGCTGTTTATTTGCTTCAGCAATCTTTTGTTATCTCCTACAGGGCGGGAGCAGCACCGCCCGTTGTAACCTTGCAGAAAAATACAGCTGCTTTCTCCAGGCTGATAGTACAAGAAATGTTGTTTAAAAAATGCATAAGCCATTAAAGTGAAACACGTTCTTTGTACCGAGTGCAAAAGAGTTAGAATGTATTTGTTGTTTTTCTTTTTTTCATATCTCAAGTCTCATCTGTTTCCTATAGTCCCATCCAGCGATTTTTAGATCCAGAGGGGGAGGGGGGCCTTCTGTCCGATGTTTAAACCACACACCAAGTGTGGTGTAAGGAATACGTATGTGTTTTGAGCATTTATGTATTCACATGCAGTATGAATGTGCTCGGGCTAGTGGTGTGTTCTTTTGTCATCCTGTTTGAGTCCTTCCTCCTTTTCCTCTTGGTGTTTCTTGTCCATTTGACTTCCATGTTCAGATTTTTAACAAACCTGAAGTCACCTCATGTTCAGCCACAATGCCTGCACAGTTCTTGTGGTGGTACTATCACTGTATGTAAGTTCATTGTTTTTAATCATTTAACAGCTGCTGGATGGATTTTCATTCAATTTTGCACAAACATTCTCGATTCCCGGATGACCAATCCTACGGATATTGGTGATTATCTGAATTCTGAGGCACCTTTATCAGGTTCACATCGGGGGTTTTAGACTGAAATATCTTTTCATCTTACTGATGAAAGTTACATGACGTTCAAGCTGAACATTAGAATCTTCCCAAGTTATTTTTCTTTTTTGTTTTTTCTTTTTGCTTTGTAATGCGTTAAACAACATGAGAATTATGACTTTGTACCAAACTTTTTAGTCACATTTTAGTTGTGGTGACCACTCGCTCTGCCAAATCAATTAGTCTTTTTGGGATGACTCCATCTCCCTCTTTTAGTCTCTTTGTTTCTTATCTGGGCTAGGTCCTTCCCATGTCTATCACAGAAGCTTTTCTCAAAGATGTAACAAGGTCTGAGTGCTACTTGGTATAGCAATTACGACATTAACATGCTGCAGCATATTGGGAAAGAGCTCTGGAAATGAAACATAGACAGAAATCACACTAATTCTTCAGGCCCTCGGGGAAAAATCATGACCTTCCATAAATTTGGCTGAGCCAGGGATTTTTTTTTTTTTTTTTTAAACCTTGAAACAATAACAAAGATTTGCCATGTGGGCACCTCACAAAGGTCAACTGAGGTACAAATTCACAACAAGCAAATAATAAAAAAAAAAAATTTCCCCTGACTTTCAGCACACAGTGGTTGTATTGAGAGAAGACTGTTTTATTAATGAGCCAGTAAAGACACCAGGGGAAATCATCCAAAGCTGTAGACAAATGTAGATACCGATCAGATGAGTCAATGTCTGTACAAAATGAATATACTAGGAAACATTACTTAACCTAATGAATGCTATGTTCCCAAACACATGTGATGGCATACACTCAGGCTAAAGGGGCTGAAACCCTCCAAGACAAAAAGTACAAAATCATTTACCTAGGTAGGTGTGTGTGTGTGTGTGTGTGTGTGTGTGTGTTGTAGTCAGTGGGGCAGAGTGAAACAACCTGTGACAGGTACTCTCAGATTGACCTCAGAGCCATTGTATTTATTCAGTGGTGACAGTTCCACTCTAATTCATCTGCAATTAAGCCGAGTCTGTTTTACATTACGTGGTTCTGGTGCACCAATATGTCAGTGAGAGGGAATCACATTCAAAGAGCCAAGATGCAAACTAGTGGTCACGCAACCGACTTAAAAAAAAAAAAAAAAAGCCTACTTGCTTTATGTCTGTTTTCCTGTCTTTTTCTTTTTTCTCTTTATTTTTATAAGAAATCGCATCACCACTCCAAGGAACATCGGTACATACATCAGCAAGGGCACAGGTTTGGTTTGAAAATAGGAGGATAGCGAGAGAAGGAAACTGAATTTCCATCTCCAAAGGAAATTACACCTTTGTGTATCACTGAGCAATCGCAACACCCATGTTCAACATGGCCTCTGCCCATCACCTGTCTGCATAAAGCTCGGTCAGCTCCTGATTCAGGTTCAGCGCAGAAGCAGCTTATCACATCATGATTGTTTCAGTGGCTTTTGTGGTCTTTTAGTGAGCCATTGAACAGACAGCGGTGCACAACGTGCTTGGCTCACTATAGTCAGTTAAAACTAATTTGCACTTGTAAGTCAACACTTCTAGATCTCTGGGCTTTGTAAACTTATTTATTTCTTTATTTGTTCTAGCTACATGGAGTAGATTCCAAAATATTTCATCAAGTCATCCCACTAGGGGATTTTAAACTCTTAAATTCAGCAAAATTTGTATTTGCCATTTTTGCTTTTACTCTGTCTGTTGGTGGAAATTAAATTTTTTTGGTGTAGTACATAGTCCTCTGCTTGTGCACATTTGCCCTGCTGCACTCTGAATACATCTTCATCTGAATGAAACTAACTGATTAAATAAAAGTGATATATATGTTGTTTGTTTCCTGGACAGTGAAACACACTGTGTACAAGCTGTTGGACAACATGGATCATGATACCAACTACTGGGCAACTTGTACGCCAAAGATAGTAACACAATCTTATTGTGTCTTTTTTCATTTCCTGAAATTTGTTGTCACGTAGCAGAACTGCAGTCTGCACATGTGATGCATCCCCTCCTCACTGACATAACGGCAGACATATACATCCGCAATAATTTGATCAAAATGAATTATTACAGCTGAATTGTAGTATCAGGCTTTTGATCGAGCAGGAAACAACTGCATGTTGTTTCAAATATAGAAACAGTGTTTATTGTAGTCACACATGAGTAAGAGGAGATGAAACAGAAAGTCTCCCGAAGAAGAAGAAAAAAAAATTATTGTCTTGCTCATAAAAACATCCTCAAAGGTTTGCTGCTGCTTCTCAGCATTCACTGTCTCTTTATTGTCCAAAGCTCTTACTAAAGTTCTCCTGGGGTACTGGAACAGATGTGAATTCAATAATGATTAGGAATTACAGAAAGGAAACCGCCATAGATGCGTTATTAAAACATGTAGCAGCGTAGGTTTGTTATATCATTAGTACAGATGGCAAAACAAATGTTCATTGAATAGTATGTTTGAATCCAGTAGCTGGCCAAATCAAGAACACTCACAATAACCTGAGCAAGTGTTCCAGTTTCTTAGTAGTTACTCTGTTGATTGAATCAGCAACTAATCAAATCAATCAAATAATGAGATTTGAAAATTTTCCCCAACTGATAAAGCACAAGGTTGTATAAGAAACCACAGACCTCCACAGAACATGGAATCTGATTAAGGTCCTCCCAAACACAATTTGTCCACTGTTAATGAAAATGAATGAAATCTGCCTCCACACACTGTTTCAGAAGTGGGCTGGTGAGGCACTGGAGCAGCATAGTTGGTCCAGTCACTTTTACCTCAATGTAAACACACATCTCTGCTGTCAAGGCACTGCTTTAAGTGTCAGCACCAGCTTATTTCCTTTTTTTCCAGCTTGCAAATACAGAGCTGAGTTAATAGGAAGCACTAGTGGCTGTTTAGATATGACATGCTACATTTCAAATGCAGGATGATTCTTTGGCCACCATATTATCCTGCACATAATGCTGCAGTGGCGTTGACAGCTGAACCACACTGTAACATGTCTGTCACTGAGCTCAGGCATCAATCTTTTCAGACATCAGAAATTCATCAGAATTCATCAGAAAGGTGGACCGTACTCGTATATTTGCTGCCATCATGGGAGACAAGACCTGAGTGTGAGCGAGAGAGAGAGAGAGAGAGAGAGAGAGACCCACTGACTTGTATTGACTTGCCATAATGTTGATGACACAGTTGCCAGTCGCAGGTAAATGCACCACAGGAAGAAGTCAGTCAGCGAACATCCTGGGTCACTGCTGTGACATATATTACCAACACTCTGCTGAGCTCTCTTAGACCCCTTGATGTGAAGAATTACATCTCTGAGCCCTGAAACAGAGGGTGAGAACACAGGCTAATATGGAACATTATGCTAATTTTATACTCGCAGTGAGAAGAAAACAAAATGCCCCCCCCCCCCATCTCTCGCTTATTGTGGAGCTCTTTATGCAGCTCTTTATGCAGCTTGCATTGAGTGTGAAACAAAAGTTGTATTGTCTTATCAGTGTGCAAAAGGTTCTCAGCTGCAGGCTAATTTTATGTGTTGTGTACACACATTTCTGTAGCTACTCCCACTGGATATAAGCAGCATGTTATGGATTGTCATAAACAATGTACTGGATCCAATAATGATAGCGATTATTGATTAAGTATTAAAGTAAAGTCACCAGCTGCAGATAACGCCCTTAAGTGACATACTAGAGGATTTACCACATTCAACACTTACATGTTATAGACTTTGACTGCAGTTGCAATTAAGCATTTATTTCATCGCCTGCGCAGTAGCTGTAGCAAATGGCTATTAGCATCAGAGCTTTTTGTTGGCAGCAGTTCAAAAGGTCATCTTTGGGGGGGCAGGGGAAGAAATCAAGCTAAGTTTTTAGTCGAATATTGATTTGTCATGGGAACAATATTCTGAGGAGCCAGTTTCCCCTCTATGAGAAATTAGAGCGTGACACGAAGACTTATCAAGTACATTTCAGGACACAAAGATCACTGTGAATACTGATGAGAGGGAGGGAGGTGTGATGTCTCCGCCCTAAAACTGGACCTGAGCCAGTTAAAAGATGAACCTGTTCATTGTAGAGAATCATTCTGGGTAAAATATAATAAGCATTTGCCTAGTCTGGTTCATTCTTGCATGTCGATATTTCCTTATGCATTATATTAGCCAGTGTTAGAACAGTATTTCTTTATCTCCTACATGCAGCCTATAATTAGACATCAATTGAATCTTTATGGGCACTTTTGCTGTAGAAAAACTTTTTTCAAATCCCAGTGATGTCTATTCGCACATCGTGTGTATGCTCTGTTCATTAACATTACTGCCAATGAAGAAACATCTACAATTGGCCAGAGCTCATTCTGATCAATTAGATGCCAAGCTATGTTCTACATGAAAGCTGTTTGACTGCAAAGTGGAATTTCTCTCTGAGGGAAACCAACACACTAAAATTTCCTTTCTGATAGGAAAAAAGCAGCGCAACATAAAGCTCAAATTTGCTTTCATACCTTTAGGATGAAACGATGCGTTATGAAATAGAAATTATCAATTCCATCGGATTACATTTGGCTTTTTATGTTGTTCCTTAACTATGTGCTATAGGTCATGGTTGCATTGTTAAATCGCACATAACCATTCCCTGCTTGTTCTACAAACCTGCCTCCTCAAAACAATTATGTCTGATTTCACCACATACAGATGGCAAAGAGCTGCCACCAAAGCAATTAGCATGATGAAGATATACATATATATTTCTATAGGTATGTTATCCTAACAATGTCTCAGTTTCCATATTGTCTAATTATAAATGTACATGAACATAATGTGCATGCAGCTTTTTTTTTTTTCTCTCTCTCTCTCAAGGGCATCATAACACGTAAACCACACTCCTCAGCTGTAATTACCATGACAGGCTTCGCTGCAGTAGCATTAACACAGGACTTGCGAATGTAAAAGATTCTCATTAAAATCCTGGTGCAAGCAGATCATTTGACCCACTTTACTGCCAAAAGATATCAGACATCACAGGTCACTGAAGGTCAGCAAAGCACCCCGAGGAAATACTTTTAAATCTCTTAAGTTTTATTAAGCCCCCCATAATAGAGTTGGCTCGGTCTTGACGACAGGCGTAGGGTGAACACAAGGGCACACTTTATAGCAGCCCCGCCCATATCCGGTTTGAAATAATGCTTTATAGCTTTGTCGTTTATGTGCTGTAAGTTTGAAGTATATTTACCATTGGTCTTCCTTTTAAAAGACGTGAAGACTCACTCTGCTATGCTTTAGTTTGATTACGGTAAAGCTGAAACCAAGAACAGCACCTATATGTTTTGTTCAGCAGTAATTTGGTCACAAATGTTCCTTAATGCCAAAAGACAGAACACACTAAATTGTGCTTTGTAACCACAGATGGCCATCTCCCTCACTGGAGACTAATGGTATTCCCTCAAGTACAAGTTGTGTCACTTGCACTTGAGGGCTTCTGCTCATAATGTAGTCCCAGATGGATGGTGTAAGCATAGAGCAGGATTTTGTGAATAATGCAAAGTTGATGGCATGCTAGTAATTTTTACAAGACTTTGACAAAATGTTTTCTTTGTAACTGAATGATCATCCTGCATGCGTGTGCGTGTGTAAAAATGATATATTAATGCTTAATCTTCAGTAGAAGTAAGAAATTTACACAATTTTCAAGATGAAACTCATCAAGTGGAGAGAGGAATAATAAATTGTCTGTGCCAAGCAGGAATCATGTCATTTAAGCCGACAATCAGCTTTCTAGCCGGAGCACTACAGTTAGGACGAGCCATACAGTGACTGCAGTTGTCTGGGTGAATCCCATGGGCATTTCCTATGTAAATAATGCTGAGCTAATGGATTGGGATTACTCCTCAATTGATTGGGATACTGGAACCGGAGTAATAAGGAAAGAAGTCACTGCCATTGGCATGTGTGAGAGAGAGAGAGAGAGAGAGAGGGCGAGACATTAGGTAAGGGCTCACAAACATCTCTCCTTTGATGTCTTTTTATTCTACTACCAAGGAGCAATATGTTATCAAACTAATTATTTATACTTGCAGAATAAATAGCTGCACCACAAAACGGTGTCACTGTCAGACTGAAGTCATATTTTGTGAGTGCATAATCAGCTCTGTTGGGTAAGAGAAGGCAGGAGAGGTCAATATCCAAAGTACAGATGACTCACTTCCCCTGCCTTACCAAAAATGTCCCAAAACTGTGAAGTGATTAACCTCACCCAGAGGCTGTAAATCAGCCGAGCAGGACCCAGATAAGAGAGGATGTTCAGGGCACATATGCAGCTTCTGCACAACTTGCATCCTGGCACTGTATCATTTCTCCATAAGACAGACTGGCATCGTAGCCAGTCTAGGATGTGTGCACTCCACATTTGTGTGTTTGCCAGATTGAAGAGTCTGTTTGCTCAGCTGCTGTTTTTCCTTGAAACTGGCAAATGTGTGAAATGGTATTTTGTTGGTCATTATTCTGCAGCACTGATAGAAAATCTGTCCCCAGGATTCTCACTCTGGCAGTCAAATCCTTAGTCGTGACAAGTATAGAGTCCAAAAACCCTCAGAGATAACTAAATCTTTGACCTAAATGTCACTTGGATGTCTCCTTTACTTTCCTGTCCCTTCAGATACAAACTACAAAATGTATGAGTGATTGTCACACAGAGCTCCATACTGCAGGAGCTGCCTCTCACTAGGTACATTTAACTAAATATTACATTTATAATGAAATTTAGGATTAGGAAATTTATAATAATCGCCAGCCCATCGCAGGGGCCAACATACAGAAACAGAGACGAACCACAACTCACACTCAGACCTACGGGCAATTTAGAGTTACCAAACCGACGCAGGAACACGGAGAACATGCACTCTCCACACAGAGACCTGGGAATTGAAACTGAAACTTTCTTGTTGTGAGGCAACAGTGCTAACCACTATGCCCCTGTAGCACTGGCTGTAAGACAACGCTGCACTATTCTATATGAATTTTGTATGAAAATACGTCATTTGCCTTCAAACTGAACTGAGCCACAGGGGGTCGAACACACAGTATTTGTTGTGCTTCACTTCCTTCAAGAAGCACTTTACCTGAGCCTCCTCAGCTACCACCATTGTCACAGCTTCTGACTTTAATAAAAGTTTGAATTATTTATCAAAGTTTGGTCTGTGGGAAACATCCACCCCTGAGTTAGATGTCACAGCAATGTGCTTAAACAAACTGCTGTGTGTCCTGCTAATCAGATTTATGTGTGTTCAAAAGCAGCTCATTTTAACAGGATTCACCTGAACAAAACTCAGAAATACTGGACTGGATGAGAATATTAAAAGCTACTGAATTCTGGTACCAGTGTGGGATGGTAAAATCTGAGGGAGAAGTCTGGAAAACAACCAGCTGTGATGTATTGTTTTCATATTCAGATGTTTGTGTGTGTGCTTGAGAGTGGGCCTCTTCTTTTGCAGCAGAAAATTAGTTTGTTTTTTTTTTCCCTTCCAAATGCCACAACAAAAATCAGATGACACCTCATGTGTTACAGTTTAAACAAAAGCGAGCGGCTGTCTCAACGTTGTGGCATTGATGAAAATCAAAAAGAGGAGCTGAAGACATCTTTGTGTCCCAGAAAATATGTAAATTTTCTCAAGATATGGAAATGTTGTGAAAATATGTAAATTTTCCTGGGATGTGAATAAGTCTGTATTCTCAAGCCTCTCTTTGAAGGTTTCTAAATTATCCCAATGGTATTTACTGAATGAGTTACTTAGTTTAAAGCCTAATCCCCGCGATTACCTAAGTGAGCAGTTGAAGGCCTTGTGGGAGATGAAAGTTTTATTTGTACAAGGACTTAAAGTGCATGAACCACAGTTTTTCTACATTTGAAAGAAAAAGATGGGAAATTACATCTGTTACTCACCGAAGGTCTCCCCTGACAGAAAAGAATGCAGTTTATATGAATGGATGAGAAACAATAGAAACCATGAAACTAACTGCAGGTTAGTCACTGAAAAATCAGCATTAATGCATTATTCTGTAATCTTTCTATAATTTATATTCATTTGTATAATGTCAGACATGGCATCTTACTTAAAATATTTAGGCAATCTTTTTTGTCTGGTGTCAGATGAAGTCAGACCTTTAAGCTGAAATGACTTACCCCAAGCAGTGCTTTTTACTTTTCAAAAGATAGATCAAATATTTATTAGTAAAGCGCACTTTTCACAGCAGACGAACATGCCCATAAATTATCAGCCATGTACCGGTTTGACTCGGGCCATAAATGATTCTGTCTGCTTCACTTACTCTTTTCTAAAGTCTTAAACAATTCAGGATGCCTTCCATTAAAAGCAAAAGAAGCCATATGAAAGTGGTCGCTCATTTAAAGTAGTATCACTCGCTCCGAGTGCATCCTCTGCCAATGTGGGCCGAGGGATTTTGTATTCACAGTGGTAGGATTGTAATTCAGCAAAAGTTTTAGCAGGAAAACCCAATTAAGATGCCTAGAAGGGGCATGTAATAAGATTCTGTCACTGTGTAATGGAGTGACGGGCCTGGTAATAAGGCGGGCATATGTTGAACTTTCACTCTGAGCAGATTGCAATCAGGGTCATCCAGGGAGACATGATATGATGCAAAGATAGGATGCAACACCCTCTAGAGAAGGTTTAATGATTGTGCTAAAACACATTATCTTGATTCATTGTGCACTTTCTATGGTAAATGTGCAAAACATAAAGAAAAAGCTTCCCTTACATATATTTGATCAACAAATTTTCTGCTATTTTAACGCTGCTGTTTTATTTTTTTTTTTCCTATTTTGGCTTTTCCCTGTTCGGGGTTGCCACAGCAAGTGAGATTCCTACAACTTGCATGATTGATTTGGCTACAGTTTTATGTCAGGTGCCATCCTGACACAACCCTCCCACTTTTTCGGGCTTGGGACCAGCACAAGACTACCCCTAGTGGGCACATTGTGACTAACAAGGCAACAATTTTAATGCTACATAATAAGCTCAAACTAAATATAATTTTTATTGTGGCCACCAAGGAAGTTACAGGTCCATGGGAAATAGTATAATAGTTTGCTTGCTCTTTATTTGTTGTGAATGTTAAACCTGCATTAGCTGCCACTGAGGGACAGCAGGAACAGTTGCATGTCAACGGCATATAAGTTTATATGTCATTTTTGCACATTCAGCAAACATGCAGCAATATTATTATTCATTCATTCACTCATTAGAATTGCATTTTCCAGCTTCCTCCTGAATGTGAAATGTTCAATCTCTCTATTATCATATACTGTAATGCTGAGCAGGTATCTCGGGGGGATGTGGGGGGTCCACTCTAAATAAGAGATCAAACAGGGAATGATGGGAGTATGCCAAAACATTACGTTTGGAGACTTGAAAACCAAAACAGATTCTAAAATGTTGTTGATGACTATCCACCATTTATATAACACAAGCTCATGTATTAATTCTAAAAATTCTGATGATAGTTGATTTAAGAAACTTTTTAGTTTTCTATGTTTTTACAGTTTGCATAAATAAAATATGTTGCCAAATCTTTTCTGTCCTGCTGTTTTATTAATGAGGAAAAAGATATTATTTGACTCTTAACTCTCAAACTCCGTCTATCAGGTATGGAGTAAGGTGTGTCGTGACACAGCAGCTGAAACAAACTGCATCAACGAAACCCCTCATCCACAGTACCAAACTGTATATTCTTTTATTGCTCTGCTTTATCTCAAGCATTGTTTCAAGGGCATTTTATTTTGTAAATAACTTTTGTTCATGAACTTTTGGTCACAATGTAATGTTAGGGTTGGAAAAAGACATCTTGAGATTGCATTGCTTTTAAAGGCATGCAATTTTTTCCAGCAGATCTGGAAAAAGTGGAGAAATATTGATCTTGAGATGAGCATTTTTTAAGTGCAGAATGGTTTCTTCATAGATTCCCAAAAAGTAATTCATCTTTTCCTTAGTCGGGTATTTTAGCTGAGATGACACCGTAGCAATAAAGAGCAATTGCACTGATGTAAAGTGACACGTCGGGAAAGCAAAGAAAGAAAAACAACTGAGATTCTGCAGGGCAGACCACAACAATATTACCTAGGCTGGCCTGCAGGCACACCACAGACGACCCCATGAGTAAATGATGCTTATTCCAGTCAATGGTGGGGATCAGATGGAAACTTTAAGATCTGGTTTGTTCTCTTTTCTGTTCAAAATCAACTGGAATATGAAGCTCTTGTTTTGTCTTTCCAGCCATCTAATTAAAAGATTTGTGATAAATTGTGGGATAGGTCCATGTCTGTTTTCAAGTCTAATTTTGCTGATAGAGGTGAGGAACAGAAGTGTGGTGTGTTAACAGTAAATGAAAGTGTCCCACTCCAAATTGTTCAGTGGTTTAATGGTCTCCTCACAGGTGAGGGCAAACTCCGATGTAAACTCAAAGCACTTTACATGTGATATCAGTTTACAGATATGGATTTATTCATAGCAGATCCCTGTAAATTACTCCATCCGTGTCAGGGGGTCATAGCACAACAGAGCTCTATCCTCCCATCCTAACTGATTTTTCAATTCACAAGCTCATCCAACTCACAAAGCTAATGGCTCCGTGCTGTAGAGAGTATTTTCTTCCTCATTGACTATGGATGAGCATCTGGTCAGTGTGGATGTGTGTTTTGATCACTATGCTCCTCCTGAGATCACCTCGCTTTTTTCCGATGCACACAGATAAACATGCAGACATTCAGAGTCACACTGTGCACCCACATGGACCTATGTGGGTGCAACTTTAGATCACATGACAGTGCCTGGAGCACTTGTAAACATAAAAGAAGCCTTACAACGTTTGCTCATAGTTTTAGACTATTTCTACTTAGACTATAAGTATTTTAAATTAACCAATCATTTAAGACTATCGCCATCACCACTTTGGATGCAGCTTAATCATGTGAATATATTCCAGGGTGTTTTAATAGGATACAGCAAGCTTTTATTATAATGTGAAGCATATTTGGATCTGCAGTGAGTCTAATATTGAATAATGTAGACTTAGCCTTTAGATATAGTTAAAAGCACATGGAAATAACTAAGCTCATTTTAGTTCAGGTACTTTACAAAGTACAGTGTTGAAGTACTTGAGCTTCTGCACTCTTTCCCTAGCACAGCTGCATTTTTTTTTCTTTTTATTCCACCATGTGGATTTAGATATTTTTAATAGTTACTTTTCAGAGTATGATTTTACATACAGAATCAGCTAAATATGATGAATACATAAAGATTCACTCAATTAAAATCAACAAAACTAACTTAATGTAGAAATCAGAAAATATCAAAAATTCTGTCTGTATGATTTATTTTAAAATAATATTGTTTGACAGTTGTTTGTCGAATTAATATGTAGACTCAAATATAAAATGTAATGATGCTTTTTTTTTTTTCTTTTAACCCTAACTCTTTAACCATTGTAGCTGTGAAATTAAACGAGTGGTGTGAAAAAGTATATGTCCCACTTAAATGCAGTAAATGTTTAAAAAGATATATAAAATGGGAGCACTCAAGTAAAAGTAGAATAGGCAACCTCACAAACTGGCCTCAAGTAAAACATCTGAATAAATGTACTCAGTTATTTTTCTTCAGTGAAGTATTAATTGAACTTTCTCCAAAAGTAGGATTTGCTAATGAAACTTTGATGACGTTAAGGAGTGTCTAGAACAAAGTTGTATGAGCTTAGTCTGCTTGGTTTACTGTTGTCACAAATGAGCATTTCGGTGTTCTTGCAATCTTCTTCATTAGTTTAAATATAATTTTTATGTTCGGTTGTGTCTCAATCATTTATGGCCCAGGCTGACAAATGTATCATATTTTATCTTTCTTTATAGAAGTAATGATCTCCATCCCACCACGGAAGGGCCATTGAAATGAAAATTAGACTAATTCATTTCCCAAACGTAATTTCAAGATGGGGAAACATGCAAACAGATTTTCTTTACAGTTGAATCCGTCATTATACAATATTATGTCTGTGTGAAGAATAGCCAGTGATTTGTCCTTTTTCCCATCATTTATCTGAGTTAATTTTATCTCAAGCTGGACAGAAGTCGTTTGTACTGTCAACGAGTTACATAATCAATTTTCAGTGTTCTGCTGTTCTTTTGAGTATCACTAATTAACTCTGGACATCCTCAGATGTGTAATATCTGAAAAATTGCCCTTTTTTCGAGAATTCCCGTCCCGATAGGCGCAATCATGAGAAAATGAGTTAAGTGCCACTGAGCAGCCTGGTAAACCGGAGAGAATATCATAACTCACAGGAGAAAGTTAGAGGCTTTGATTTGAAATGTGCAGAGAAAGGAATACATATATTGGCATGAAAACACCAAGTTTTTTTTACTCTAAACAATTGGCCTCTTGAAAATTGCTTCAAAATAGAAGCCCCTAATACTCACATTAAAGGTTTTAATAATTAATGAATGTTGGTTTAACCATCACAGCGGGAGAAGCATAAGCTGCTGATTCATAACGCTGTCTAAAATACCTCTGAGTTTTGAAATGTTGAGCACAGTCAGCCAACATACACAACTGGGGTCCCACAGACAAGGTGATGTGCCATATAGGAAAAATTCTGTATTCACAGAGACACTTGTGTTCTCAAAGAATTTATTATTTTGCTGTTGCAGTATGAAGTTTTATTTTACCTTTATATTGGCAATAATATGTTTCCCCTGATGTCAGCATCCCTGCATTCCCCAATATTTGTATTACATCTTAATAAATCAGTTCATGAAAGAAAGTCCATAGTTCAAAATGGACATGTGATTACATTTGGTCACCCATGCATATAGCAGGCCAATGCAAACACACAAAGGGTACAAATGTTAAAATTGTATAGTATTAAACATTAAACTCAAATGTATGTTTAAATAAACTAGTTTGGTACAAATGAATATTAAGTAAATATAGTCTATCAACCTGAATTGGTAGTTTTAAGGATTTTTTTTTTCCCACCAAATTTGTATTGATTGACAGTTCGCTAAGCCCCATGCCAACCAAGCTTACATTCTCACACAACATACATGCAGTTTACAGTGATAAAATTCATTCCTCACTTCTTAGTAAGTTTAGAAACAATGCGTTGTTGATTTCAGACAGAGGTAGACAAAAGCAGGTTACTCGTTTCTAGCTGGTTCTCATCAATGTTTACACATTAGATACCTAACTTTAGCTCCATGGGTTGGCGGAATACTGTGTACCTCAAGTCTGTATACTGTATATGGTTTCATAATGAAAGAAAAGCAATAACTTTGTTCTTGTGTTGCAGTTTAGCAATAGTTAGACAAGCAAGATGTAAAATCTGAGATCAGTTTTCTTTTGTTCTTGTGTAACCCTGTTAGGCTGCTTGGCTTACATAATTTGCATTTTCACACAGTACATTTTCATTTTAAAGATAATAAGAGAGAGGACTTTTTGAATGAATACTAATGTGTTGTGAAAAATGATTTGCTATCTTGGTGAGCGCTGGCTTGGCGTAATGGTGTGTAACATCTCAGCCATTACCCTAAACTCTGGCAGCCTCCAGGATCGGTGCCCACGCGGTGAAAATATACTACACAGTGGACATATTAATAAACTGGGCTTTTTAAATGTGATTGGAAAAACTAACTGGTTAATTAGATGCTCCTTGGCCTTGAAAGTAATGCCCGGTTAGCACTTCAGGTAGTAATCTTGTTAGCAGGCCATGCCAATGTTAATTGCTTGTAGCTTGGAGGTAAATGCACATTGTAATAATTTACTCATATTTTTGAATGTTAGAAAAAATTATAATGTCATCCACAGTCTTCAGATAAATGTCACTTACTACAGCTTCATGCGCAGTGTTACAGGCGTCAGGAAAAAGCTTTGATTGAACAGCTGCTGTTCATTGGAGGGGTTGAGTGAATGGCCAATTCAGGTCTGTTTTAATCGCAACTGCCTCTTCAGTGCTTCATTAAATTCAAAATGATGGTTGTTTGAGGATGATGAGAAATTTTTTTTTGATGCAGCTCCATAAACAGTAAAGAAACAAGCACAGGGGCAGACGTGTTAAGTCAATAGGGGGCACAAATGGTGATCTATCAAAAACGACTCACAGTATGAGCGGATGAATGGCTTATTGGTGTTGTCCTTCTAATTGTGGCAATGGACAACTCAGTTGAGAGCCTGTAAGTAAATGTACAGGAAAAAAATAAAACTTATATCACAGTTGTCTCTATGTATATACAATGCCCATAAAGCTTGATTCAAATGTCTTAAAGGTAGTCTGCAGAAGTCAACGATCGGCATTCATTCTGCGCAGTTTGGGGGGCAGGTTGTCCTCCGGCCGACTCCCCACCAAAGGGATCTGGACCGGAGTCGGGGTTGGAGCAGTGACAGTTCTAATAGCTACTGGAAGTTTGTGTTGCTCCAGATCCCCCTCCTCTGCATCCCCATCCAAAGACAACAGCTGGACCTGCTCCTCTAGCTGTCCGTGCCTTGAGGCTGGGATGGAGCTGGACCTCAACCTCTGAATACTAAGTGGCAGGTCTCCTGTGCTGGAGGCTTTCCCCCCTGGCAATGCAGGCCCTGTCTTCAGCCCCCTCCAGAGAAGTTCCTCCTTGGTAGAGCTCATGCGTTGAAGTTTGCGGGGTAGTCTAGAGGCCTGGTCCTCCACATGATCAGCACAGTCAGCCGACAGGAGCCTTTCCCTGCAGCCTCCACGGGCACCGTTGCCCAGCACAGGAGATGAGGGGGCGGGCGCAACTGGCAGAGGGTTGGGTGATGTCAGCGAGGACTTCTCCTCCTGCTCTTTTACACTGTATGGAGGTGTAGGGACCTCAAAGGTGTTGTGAAATTGGGAGTAGTCAACTCTGAAAAAGCCCTCTTCCAAAGACATGACAGGGAGGAATCGATGTCCCCACAAGACTTCGTCCTCAGTATAAGATGTCCTTGCCTGACATGTCATACCTGTGATGAAAGAAGAAACATTCATGCCGAGAATTATTTCAAATACAGACGAGAAAATGAGAAAATGGTGCCATTATAAAGAAAACTGTAGAATGTGGGCTATCAAAGAAAAAGTAACAGGGACATGAAATCAAAAGTGGTGAATTCTTTTTGGGGGAAGGAGAGTCAGAAATATGAAACAAAAAGACAGGGATGGAGCAGAGCTTGAGCTGTTGAATATTTAAAGACGATTAAATTAAATATTCTGTTAAATACTTAATTTCATCACTGTTAAATGGTCTGCGCCATGGGCTAAAGGATGATGAAACAAACTCTTATATATATTTATATCCATCCATCCATTACCCATAATGCTTATCTGTATGGGATATATATATTTATACAGAGAGAGGTAGACAGATCGACACTATGTAAGAACGTATATGTTCTAACCAGTGGTTTCCACAATTCCTTCGAGGATGACAACAATTTCGAACTGTTCATTCACGAGAGAGCGCTGTGACAGATCGAAGAATGGGCTCTTGGTGTTGATTTCATGACAGATGGTGAGAGGTGACACCAAGAAAAGCTGGTCTGCTCCTGTCCCAAATCCCACATCTAGTTCACACTGGTCCAGGGGCAGGAACTCACCCTCGGGGGTCTGCCGGGACTGTAAACAAAACAAATAGGAGATATTTACATTTATATTTAAGATTCAAGGTAGCTTTTTTTTCCTCCTCTCTCCTTCACATCGGGGTCAGAGTACAGGGTTATGAACAAAAATAGTCTTATTCACGACTAACACCCTAATTGTGACATTTAAGCACAGATAAAGGTTTATGTTAAATACCACATTGAAGATATTCCTATTTGGAAAGTGTGCATCTGAAATCTAAAAACTGAATTTCTATCTTCGAGTGATTGCAGTTTAAAAATAAACCTTTTTAAGTTTCACAAAATCAGAATGAAAAATGAAGTTCAAATTTCCACAATAAATAAATAAATACATAAAAAATTACATGCACTGGTTAAATTCAAATATTTCCATGCCATTTAAATGAAGCGATGAGGCTATGTAAATTTATAGTTTGAGTGTTCAGTTGCTGCAAATTATTGCGCCTATTATTTGATGTCATACAAGGGCAAATTAATCATTTTACTTCAGAGGTGAGAGGGAGGATTTACAACAGAGGTGGAACGCACTCCATTCACACTGTACTGACATTTCTAACCTCCTTGACCATCATTCAAGGTACAATCACTATTTTACACAGCCACTGGTGTCTCACAAAAAGTAGTGCACAAAGCAAAGATTCAGACAGATGCCAGCAAAAGATATGATCAAGGCAAGTATGAATGGAAATTTTCCAAGCCTTGTTTTTTATCTAGGATGGTTTTTATAACCCAGAGGAACGCTGGCGTGCACCTTGCCAGCAGGGAGAGGTTTTATGAGTCACTCTTGCATCATTTTTGCCCCTTTGATTGATATTTTTCATCCAATACCCATTAAATATACTGTATACATATGTGTGCACCTTCTTTTTAGAGATGCAACCGTGATGGGAATGTAACTTAGGGGTCCCATGAAATGGCTTTGAGAGGGTAATTTCTTTGGTGATTCAATGTGGTGCAAGTGATATGGGATGTTGCAGTGGGACCTAAAGGAGCCATTTGTAAGTTTTTCTACTGTTACATATCCAACATCAGCATTAATCGCTGCATGGTGTACAGGCTGCCCTGAAGAAGTAGCACTGCTCAGATGGCGTAATATGACCTTGTGTACTGAAAACATAACAAGAACTCAAACTCTTAGCCACTCTGTTATTGTTAATGCTATGTAGCAGTACAAAACTTACAAATTGGTCACTTTAAGTTGGTTGTATAGGGCAAAAAACCTGGCAGAGTAAAGCTTTTATGCTGGATGCTATTTTAGCTGTTCAGGATTTCTTCAATCATCCCCACTGTGATTTCACAATGATTATGGATGATGGAAACCAAACAAGGCTGTATGTGCAACGAGTTGTTGCAGCCCCCCCCCCCCCAAAAAAAAAACTAAACAAAAACTTGACATTTAATTTGGTGGGATGTCTTTTTTTTTTTTTTTCTCAAAGCAGGATGAGTTGACAAAATGTTTTTGTGCTTGTTTTATTTTCCTGTTGGCAGAGAACTTGTTAGATTTTGATGTGAAGGAGAACAGTAAGATATATTTGTTGGCACTTCAGCAGAACAGCAGACCCAGGAGAAGACACAGGTCAGGACCTTGATTTTGCTTCCTGAGCACTGACTGGTGAGCATGCTGGGTAAATGTGAGAATAGGGGTGAGAAAAACTGAAGTCTCTCACATCTGTCAGACAACATCAGCACTGGTAAGATTCATATGTAAAGACACTGTGGTGTAATCATTTATGGTGTACGTGCTTCCTCATAGCCTGAACAGGCTTTAAAACTCTCAGCAGGATCCTGCCCTCAAAACCAAGTGTTGTTACATTAAGGATGAGAAACTATCTCAGTCCCCAGAAACCAAATTCATGCAAATAAAAAAGCTGTTAATTTAAATCAGGAAATTGAGAGGGATGTTCAAAGAAGGGAGAAAATAGATATTCATAAAACTGATTGAGTTGTCTCTTAATCTGGAGATATATATATATATAAAGAATGCTCTTTCAAAGAAAAGGGAGACTAATAACATTTGTTACCTAAACTAAGTTATATTCCTGCAAAGTTAAATTGAAATGGATCTCTCTGTGGCTTCATGTTAACTTGAATGCATAGTGGTCTCTCTGGCCCTTCGCGTGAGGAGTCACTTGTTCCACAGATGGCAAACAGGCTGCCATTTGTATTCAGAGTGATGTTGAGGACAGAGGGATGTGACATTTCACAGGAAGACGTCTGTGCCCACAAATCTCTGGCTCAGTGGCGAGGGAGTGTGTCACCAATCACGCTATATCAGTGATGGTTGCTCCCGAAATATACAGACAGTGAGCCTATGTCTCCTGTCAACTGAAGTTAAATCAGGATAAAAGTGCAAAAGAAAAAAAGAAAAAAAAAAACCCCAAACAAAACAGAACCCTGCAAAGTGTGGATTTCTGGTCAGTAAAGACGAAAGGCAACACCATCTGCCTGCGCTTTAATCAGCTGTCTTCAGGGTGTTACTGTTGTTCTTATAATTATAGCTTACATTCATATATGAAATTTCTGTAGATTTTCCAATTAAACCCAGACTACTCTACTACACACACATACACAGTGTGTGTTTAAGCTATTCTGCCTGTAAAATTAACGATTATTTTTCCAGACACTGTTTATAGCTCCATTGACTGTTACCCTGATGCTGTAACAACATTACACCTGTGCCGAGGAACATGAGAGCTCCTTCACACTGAATGGTTTAAAAAAGATGGAAGTGTAGTGTGTTTTGCTCCTGCTGGTAACCAATCACTGCCACAAGGGGGAAGTTAATGGCCTTTGTAGGAGAACCTGATATAGAGGGACTGCTTAATTTTCCAAGCCACCTGAGATTCTGGTTGAGTGAAAGCACGCCCATACTCTGGTGACTCATTTCCTTTTAGGATTGTTGTGTGTTTGTGTATCTATGGTGCAACCATGTATTTGTGAGGACGCTTATGCCCCCATGTGTGTCCATCTGGAGACTTTGATCTTAAAGCTGGACATTAAAGTTAAAGCTCACAACAACATCTCATTTGAGCTGCCATTTTGAGGCTTTTGACAGCACCATTAAAGCTAGTTCGTCTGTCCTCTCTCCTCTTTATTCTCCTCGTCCTTCAGAGTTAGACTGTGGCAGATGTGGCAAGTCATGCTTACACCTGCATCCATGCCTGTCTGTCTGCCGCTCCTAGTCCTGATCACTTATCTCCCACTGGGGACCAATCTACTGCGACGAGCTTCTGCAGACGCTGATGAGCACTGTCCAGCTGTCACTCTCTCCCGCGGCTTCTCTTTTTTGTTGCTTTCTCTTTGCAATATTTTCCTGCCACTAACTTTCTCTCTTCTCAGAGCACTTTTTTTCTGTTTTGGTGCTGTGGGTGTTTCCTCCACATGCCGCCCCCACAACAAATATAAACACGTTTCTGTGTCTGAAAAATTGTGTTCTGCCAGTGCTGCAGGGGTCAATACACCACTGCAGTCTATTGGTTTATTAATGAAAACTGCATTAATATTAATAGACATCCAAGATTATCTTTGTAAGTTGCATTATAGATATAGGGGAACGGCACAGGCCTGCTATCGGATAATGTTTCAAAAAATATCAACATTTAAGTAACAAATTGAAGAGTAGCCACTTGCAACTTAGTGACCCTTGACACAAAATATTTTCTGCACTCACTGCAAGCTCAGGGACTCTACATCAGATCTGACAATAAGTACCTTTAATTCTACCTTTTTAGCCTTCAGCAGGTATGAGTTACTACAACAATCTTGTCTTCCAGCTGGGCTTCTTGACGGGGATGTGGGATCATAAACTCCCACACTCTGTCCATCACTTGTACACATGTTGCTGTGTTGTGAGTGCTGTTATTTCGCACGCCCATGTTTTCCAAAAGTCCCATTCATTCTCCCCATCGACAATCTTGACAGTTTTGTTGGAAAATATGAGACTCCTTAACAAAGCAAGAAACGATCAAGGTACAAGTCTGGGTGAATAAAATTTAAGGTAGAACAAAACTACAACTCCCAAAATATATTTTTGTACTGTATTACAATGAATTAATACAATAATGCTTAAGAGGCTAAATAAGACATCATTGATAAAAGAGTATAATTGCAGTTTTAATCAATTCACTTTTGGATTATTGGTCAAATCTGTTTAAATTCTGTACTATAGTGTGATTAATGTTATTCACAAATTCACCAACAAAGCGTTTTTGAATTCGCTCCTGCTCAGATTTGTGCATCTGACATTCTCCATAGCAACAGTGGCCAAGGCCTGTGTGTATTGTAATATTTAGACTAAAAGAAACTGATGAACAAAAGACAGTTTCTCAAAAAAAAAAAAATCACTGGTGACGTTAATATCAACCTTGCTATACCCTTCATGAGAGTTCCATGTCTCTAATATTAACTAACACTGAGGATATGGGTTAAAGAAACATTTTGAAATAGGAATAGAGAATGTGTAAAATGAAACAGAACTTGCAGAATCACCAGCCCCTCCATCCTCAGTCTACTTCCCTCTACAGCAAAAAACCTCCAAGCACAGGGTACCAGCAGAACTACCATCTGTGTATCACTGATGAAAGGAGATAAAATTGACTGCAAGTGGTTGACAATGTGCTGGATTTTTTTGTCTCTCATTTTGTATACAAGATTGACACCAATTATGATAGCCAGTGGAAAAATAAGGCAGATGGGCTTCTCTCGTTGATTCCAAGATAAGAATAAACAATCATGAAGAAAATATAATTTCAGCACGGCGGCATAGTGGTTAGTGGTGTTGCCCCACAATAAGAAGATTGTGGGTTCAGTTCCTGGCCTGGAGCCTTTCTGTGTGGAGTTGTCCCATGTTCTCCCTGTGCCCGCGTGGGCTTCCTCTGGGTACTCCAGTTTCCTCCCACCATCCAAAGACTTTGGACGACTCTAAATTGTCCGTAGGTCTGAGTGTGAATGCGAGTGGTTGTTTGTCTCTGTCTCTCTCTGTGTGGTGGCCCTGTGATGGATTTGCGACCTGTCCAGGGTGTACCCCGCCCTCGTCCAGTGTGAGCTGGGATTGGATCCAGCACCCCCGTGACCCGGAAATGGATAAGTGGTAGAAGATGAATGAATATATAATTTAAAATGGTTATTGCCTGTGCTCACTTTACTTTCCTTTTACATGCAAACTATTTTCATGAAGAAGTTGACATTTTAACAGATGTGCATCTCTGTATAACAGTTTGTAAACAACAGAAATGCTGATCAAGAGCCTGGGCAACTTAAATTTTGGCAAACTCCGGAGTATCCAGGTCCTGTAAGAATTTAAAGCCCATGTCAACCCCTGAGTATTCCTGGCAATCGATAGAAAGTGCCATGCCTCAGTGAATTTACACAGCTCCATCATTAGGATTTACTGCCGCATGCCTCATTTTTTCCGGTCAGCTTAATGAGCAACCTACCTGACCTTGAGCTGTGTGTTACCTGAACACAAGCCACGTCATTGTTCCCTGAGTGCAGGTATATTACTGCGGGCTGATGCAGTCAATTATGCCTAAAAAAAACCCCCAAAGGAAACTGACAGTCTGACAACATGATGACGTATTTTCATGGACTGTACAATGTCAGTTTTTAACACAGAGACTCATTGGAGCACGTTCTTCAGTTGAAATGTGGTATCCTGCACCTCACGGCTGTTTGACAGTGCATTTAATTGTCAGGCCAAATATGATACATCACATCTGTTTCAAGATGCCACCCTAAGGTATACATCAGAAACAGCACTGTCTAGGATTTAGAGGGGCAACTTTTGATTGGGTATTGTTCATGCTCTGAGCACCAGAGATGACTTATAGTAGTGAATGTGATGCTCCTTAGCAGCCAATTAGGAAAGTCCTGAAAGTCTGACTTTCAAACAACACAAGAAAAATTTGAAAGATTGTAAAATAATCATTTAAAAGTTTGTCATTTACTGGAAAGAATTCCAGATCAGGTCAATTTGATTGATTTCTGATAGAAATCCAAAGACTGAAAGCTGAATAACATGAGGGGGAGGCACTTCAAACAGCAAACTCTGTGTTCAAGTTTGCAGTAATTATGTTACACTCGAGCTGGTTCATTAAAAAAAACCTTGGAGGTAAAGGCAAGATTAAGTAATGTTCCATAATCTAAAGCATCAGTATTGCAGCAGCTGTCGTGGCATGTTCTTTAAATGTTAAAAATCTGAAGTGTTTCAGCTCAGAGCAGATATTCTCTGTGTTATATCAAATACAGAACATAAGTTAAACTAACACAACAAATCATCTTCAATAATAAAATGGCCCCATGTGCCGTTAAAAAAAAACCTAATTATTAAGATTAAATATCATATGAACACAAATCTGTCCGAGCTCGGACTTGACAGGGTGCCCCATGGGGTGGACATCCAAATGCTTTCATTCATTTGGAATAGGATGAGAGCTGTGGAAGTTGCAGAAAATTATGAGAATGTAAATTTCTTTTCTATAATGGGAGTAAGTTGATGATATTGCATTTCTGCCTTGAAATGAACACACCAAAAATATTTTTTTCTTTGCATTCCTGGGCTACTAATTAGAACGCAAATGATAATGAAATGAAAATCATCCTAGAGATAGCTGGAGCTGTATTAGGGATAAGTTATTTAATCATAGCTTTTAATGTTTCAAACTGAGTCACTTTTATTTCACTGTTGGGAGCCATTTCATTTATTTATTTATCTATTTAATTTTACCCATATCAAAAGAAAAATGAGAGAAAAATATTCTTTGAATGAAACCATAGGCCTCGATATAATGATAGTGCAGCACAAAGCATCGAATGTGACCATATTAATGCACTCATGCTGGTTCTAACATAGGCCTACCGGGAGAGGGTTAGGGTTCTAATGGCTCTCAAAGGAGAGCCCAGCAAAGTACAGTGTCACTTGAGATTATCAGAGTTTAACCCTCCCAGTGCAAACAGAGCACATAGTCTGTCTACTAACGCTTGCCTGCTACAGAAATTAAATGCAATGCTAGACTTGGTGATAAATCAAAGGTGTATTAA
The DNA here is from genome assembly GCA_034769265.1 of Remorina albescens. Taxonomy (NCBI): domain Eukaryota; kingdom Metazoa; phylum Chordata; class Actinopteri; order Carangiformes; family Echeneidae; genus Remorina; species Remorina albescens. The sequence continues at coordinate 8,798,047 of CM068480.1, forward strand.
TGCAGTGGCGTAGATTTGATTTGATTTTGATATAACTGCTGTTTTATAGAGCCTCCAATGCTTTGGCTGTTTATATGTGAGAGTGGCCTGGGGAAACACGGACTTTTTGGCCCACTAACTATCGAAATTAGTTCAATAGATCCTTTTTTGTCAATAAGCCAAGTTTCCTACCTACTGTCCCCTAATGGCCCATCCATATCATTTGTGGACAGTAGAAGCTGCGGCTGAACTTAGATATACAGCTCATTGTCAGCCATTCTGCTGACTGAAGGGGAGGTGGGGGGCAGTTTGTGCTGACCCTGAGTGCACCACGCAACACACTCAACAGTGCTGCAGGGGGTAAATACAAATGGTCACTATAAAAAATACATCTTCTATTGGAGCCTGGTGTTAAAATTCTCTCCAAACCACACACCCCCCCTGGGGATCCAATCAATTCTAGAGATAAATCGGAATTCAATGAATGACTTGGAAAGTGCTCATAAAACATAATGAGCAGTTTCAGAACAAATGAAGTGGCTGTCAATTAGTGGCAGCCTGGATAATGGCATTTTGAGTGCTGAGAGGGAGTGAGAGGCTGACGCTCACTGCGTCAAAGCGCACAGGTCTATTTATTTGGCGAAATTTGGGGGGGCTGTAGCCTACCTTGATGAGTTTGCACCTGATCTGCGCGGACACCATGTGGCTGTTCCGCAGGTTTCCCACCCGGAACATGAGACACAACTTCCCGTCCCGCTGCGAGATCACCGCGTCCTGGCTGAACATGAGCGTTTCTGCGCGCTTCTTGGGCTGCGACATCTTGATGAACATGCAGCCGATGAGGAAGGCATCCACGATGGAGCCCAGCAGCGACTGGAAGAGGAAGAGGATGATCCCCTCAGGGCACTTCTCCGTGATGTAGCGGTGGCCGTAGCCGATAGTCGCCTCCGTCTCGATGAAAAACAGGAAGGCGGAGGGAAAGTTGTACACGTTGGCGACGCACGGGGTGTAGGACTGGTCGTGGCCCCCGCGGCTCAGGTCACCGCGGATGTAGGCAATCACCCACCACATGGAAGCCATGACCAGCCACGCCACCGTGTAAGTGAGGATGAAGATGAGCAGGTTCCACCGCCACTTAAGATCCACCAGCGTGGTGAACAGATCGGAGATGTATCGGCTGGTCTCTCCCCCAAGGTTACCGTGCTGGACGTTGCAGCGGCCGTTCTTCTCCACAAACCGCTGCCGCTTTTTCTTCACCGGGACGGAGAAAGTCATGCTCCGGTTGGTGTTTACCACCTGGTAATCCTCTCCAAATTTCCTCCTTATGGCTGACATTTTTATATCAGTCCCCTTCTTTGTGACTAGCGACAGGCTATCGTGCAGAATCAGGCTCTTTACGCAAGTTTGGCCAAAAGCAGGCACTAAAATTCACCGCGCGAATCGCATCCTGTGAGATGCGCTTCTCTCCCCGTAAAGTAATCCTAAGTGAGCAGAGATTCTGCGCAATGCATGATTCACACTCCGTCCTTTTACGCATAAGAGTCTCGTAGGGGTGCCAACTTTTTTTGCTCTGGTCAGGTCTCATCCATGGTTGAGGGGGAAAAAAAGAAGAAGAAGAAGAAAAAGGAAACATTCACTATCAAATTTTGAAACAAAAGGTTGGATTCACAAGTCTGTCCTTGGCGGATCCGCCGAGTTGCTGCTATTCAGGAAGCATTTAAATGTGAATGGCAGGCTCACGGTGCGCACCTCTGCCTGATGGAGCCAGGTCTGCTTGGAGTCACTTCAAAGGAAAGACTGTGGAGGAGCTGCAGCACGGGTAGCACATTTCTTTTTCACAGAGGGGTGGGTGAGCCGATGTGGGCTTATAGATAGGCAAATTGTTTATTTATTTGTTCATTTACTGGGCTTCTAACCAAGAAGGCAGACGCATCAAAGAAAGCAAACAATGTTACAGTGAAGTCAACCGTAAACTGTTTTTTATTATTATTACTTTTCTCCCTATTACTTTGAAATGTGTTTCCTTTTGCCATATTATCTCTATCCTAGAGAAAATGATATACGTATTATGAAAAATATATATTTAGTTGTTTGTTTTTTTAGTTTATTTAGTTTCGTTTTGTTTTTTTCAGAATAACCTTCTCATGGTGGTTGGCAGCTATTTGGGTCCCCCTAGTGTTACTGCAGCCGACCTGAGCTGTGCAAATAAATGGATGATCACTAGTGTGTCACAGGGAATACTCAGTTTATAGTTTCAGACAGACAGTAAAGAGATGTCTCAATATAACTAATATAATATAATTTCTATTGTTGCTGTAAATGTAATTGGTTTCCATAGTCTATCAGCATGCTTCAACACAAATCCCCTGGTTATCAAATCAGTATGTCTGTTTGTTGTTAAAGCCAGTTACACAATAGGAACATTGTCAACAGAGTCATTGTTGCAGTTTTCTGTGGCTGACAAAATATATAATGATGTGATCCCCAGCGTGTGCATGTCACTGTTTTCACAATAGACAAGCTGTAAGATATGATGCCTCTTTAAAAGCAAGTAATCAAGCTGGGATGCACTGAGTATTTTACTAGATCATTACTATCAGTATATCATCTCACACTCATTAAAAAAAAAAAAAAAAAAAAGCCTGTTCAGCTTGCTGGCGTAATTAACTGAGCGCAAAAGCTGATTGGTAGTATAGAAAAAAGGAAACAATTGGATTTTGTCACAGGCCAGCAGCAAATGAATTGTTCAACACAATGACATGTTCTTGTTCATTATTAGTTTTTAAGACTGCTTAGCGCAGAATGAAAATTACAATATAAATTGCATGGTAAAGTATGACAAAAACACAATCAACAGTGTAGACAACATAACCACAATACAATCATGAATCATAATGATGATGAACAAAGACACAGGTTTGAACTGTGTTCATACAGGGAAAATTTACAGTGCACAACATCACACACGACCACCTCAGCCCATAAATCCCTTGTAAATGACAATGCTTGACACCACAAACACACAACTCTGAACTTTGCTATCTACTATCTCTGTTATTTATTAAAATGACACTTGATTTTTAGCATACGTTTATGATTTTTCTCAGTTTCACTGTTCACAAATTATGTTAAGCATATTAATGTTAATGAGGGAAACAAAAAAATCACATTTGGCATTTATAACAGCAACAGCACAACGTTACTGACAGCAAAAACATGCTAAACTTCACACATAAGATTAATTCAGCTGTTTTGTATTTGATGCGTGGAGTTAATAAACTGGGAATTCAGGGTAAATAAAAAGTGAAAAGCACTGTATACTGTAACACTGAGACAACAAGAGAATGATTTGATGAGTCAACTTAAATGAAACACAGCAAGAGTATAAACTATTAACATTGTAATTTGTTACATTAAACTGTTAAATGAGCACCTCTTTGGTTTATGCTCCCCTGAAGCAAAATTCTGACCTACATGCAAGGAAATCACAACTCTCAGTCATTAAAACCTTTGCAATCAAGTTAATGATGAAAACTTTGTTCATTTCAGTCAGTGACTTAAGAGATGTTGTTCTGCAGTGTTACTGTTTTTGCTGTTGACTCTGTGCCCAGGGGACAACCTTAAGCAGGCTCTGAAGTGCAGTAAAAATCCAAGTAGTGTTCGTCTAATACATGCTTATATGAAATATTAAATGAAAAATGTATCAGTGGGGGGAAAAAAGCTTTCAAAAATCATTATGCAAGCAATCAAGAAACTCTTTTTGCATGAATCCATCACATACCAACAGCATCTTTTTCTGTTTGCTCTAAGGCACAAGGTTTAAGGTAACTACTTCATGTGTGGATTTTGATATTATTATGTGATATATTGTTGCACAGGTCCACACAGAATGATTACAATGGAAGACCCAACTTGATTGATATTGCACGTTTGAGGGTGCAAATTCCATTATGAAATATGTGATGACTCTGATTATGTAAATCTAATGTCCAAAATTTGGAAATTTTTTGGAGTCCTTTGTGATCTGGGACAGATATCTATTTTTCCCCATAATCCAGAGCTACACTTTTTTTCACTGAAGCATGGTTTATTTGAATGACACAATGGAACAGGGAGCAGCCATTATTTACAGTATCCCTCCCTTCATTGTTATGGCCAATTTCTCTTTGAAACCAGCGCAGTCTTTATTTAAATGCAAACCTGAAGATGTCATAAACTATCCATTATCCATACTGTCCAGCCAATTATGTCTGTCATCACAATAAACCTGAAGAATTAAACCTAATGTTACCCTGCTCTAAATTTTGACACACTGACACTCACAACACAAGGCTATAAGGTTAAGCCATAATATTTTGAGTTGATACTGAACATTACCTGCACAACTAAACAAAAATGTGGCTTTATTTTAAAGAACTTCATCAACTATAAAAATATTCAAATTGATGAAACATTACAATTGTAAAAATTCAGACTTCATTCATTCATCTCAAATTTTTGCTGTCCGAAGCAGGGCCTCGCGTTGCTTGACCTGCTAAAAATGACCGGAGTGATATGTAATAAATGTGATTTGAATAGGGGAAGCAGAAATGATTTCTAATTATGTTCGTGTGAAACTAACCTGTGTACGTCTCCTGTGGATTGCATGAGGAAACACGATGAGACTGATCAATATTTTGTGCATTTAGAGACAAACAGCGAGTTCAGTGCGCTCAGTAACTCATTTTAGCCCAGAGGTAAAATGCGTGGCAGGGTTTCTGTAATACAGCTTGGGCGCAGAAATACCTATGTTAATGCCTCCAGCTCAGGTCCACCTCTTTTCCGTGTGTTTACATCACTGACCAGTGAGGATCTCTGAAACCTCGCCAGCCTTCGCCTGTCTCCTCTCACGACCCGTCCGCTACACCCATAATTCCCCGCGCCAGGACAAGATGGAAGGAAGCAGCGACCGCCGGAGAACAATGTTTTGGCAATAAAACCCCAAAAGCGGCGAATACGGAGACAATACAGGCACGTTTGAAACCAACTGCGGTCATGTGTAGGTGAGTGGGGAGCTAAAACGGCTTTTTATTCGTGGCGAGTGCTTGGTCTTTGTCGAGTTTTAGGCGACCGAGACGTCTGGCTCGGCGCAAAACGGGAGATGCAGCGAGAGCCAGCATCATTGTTTCTGTTGCATGGGCCGTAATGCGGTTTTTCGGTCGGGCAGCTAGCGGCTAACTAGCTTGCTAGCTCGTGGCAGCTTGATTGTTATAAACACAGTCGCTTCGATGAACACAATTTTCCCCTAAATTTATTTATTTCGCTCGGCCACCGGAGCTGGAGGGTCAGCGTGCGCTAGTAGGATGGGGATGTGTTTGCTAGCTCCTGCCTGCTGGTGAGCATTATCCCGTTGTGATTTCAGCTAAAGTTAGCTATCAATAAATAGAGCGCCAGCGCTGCTCGCAGCCCAGACAGATTTGATTTCATGAGCGTCATCAAAGCCTGGGAGCTGGAGAACGAGCAATTCATGTCGCCGACCTGACTTCAAAGCAAACTGGCTCTTTAATTTCAGCACATCGACGGATTTTGCACCCCCTTTTTGAGTATTTCATGCTACTCGGTTTTAATGTTTGTACTTCACGGTATTGCCGTTCAAATAGTCATACTATGCGTTAATAGCATCAAATCATGGATCCTTGTTTTAGCGTTAGCTAGCATGATAGCAGCACTGGGTAACAGGCTAAACGTTACTTTGGCTTTAACCGACCCAATTAGGATTTTATTGATCACACTTACGACCAATTTCAGCTCCACTGACTCTAAGTGATAATAAGACTTTGTTTGATTGTATTATTGGGGTTTATAGTACGTCCCTGGTGGTTGTTTTGATCTGAGGACTGAAAGATAACGTTGATTGTCTCATTGTGGCTAGCCGGCTAGCTAACTAGGCTAACTATTATGCATCACAAAAGCTCATCCGCTTTCTGTTGAATTCAGAGTCGCGCAGCCAAATGGTCGGCTGGTCTAGACTAAACAATAAATTCCCATTCCAATCTCTTTGCTGGGCTCATTTCGATGGACGTCCCTCTTACTCACCCGACTCAGTCTACCAAAAAAATCACAGAAATGCCTCGATTAGATTTGACCTAAATATCATTTGTTTTAACCAAGTGTAGTGAACCGATTAATTTGCCAATTTTGGAGCCATTAACCCCCAAATATTTGCGTTCATACTAGGTTATTAGCCAAAGATGGCATGTAGTGTTACCCAACAGCAATCAAAGTGTTAAAACAATAGTGATATTTACCACTGATTTTATTTTGGCTACCATCCAAGTCACATGTGGTGTAAACTGTCGCAAGTAAAGAAATACAATGTGTAGATTACATTTAGCAAAAGAAATTATTTCCTTAAACATTTCGAATCTGATTTAAAAAATGTAAACATTTTTGTTCTGAAAATACAGCTGTAAAATGCGAAATGGTCCAGTTTTAAGTCAGTAACCTAAATCGTTTTTCAAGATAGACCACTGAGTCCATTCAATGTATTCAGCAATGTGTAATCTCTCTATGGAGCCTTTTTACCAACATCTAGACACACATGGACTACATTAATTTTTGCTGGTAGAATTGTCTTTTAGATAACCTTCATATTGTCAGACAAATGTAAGTATTTTCACTTTCAAGCTCTAATGAATGAACTGAGCTTTTCCAGTTGGGGCCTGGAAAAGAGGCGTTAATTGTTAGGTCTCTTTTGCATATTTATGATATATTGATTGTTATAGCATGTAAGCTCTGGGAGGTTGCTCGGGTGAGCCGTGCCAACAGTCTTTGTGCTTTATGTTGAGATAAAGACTTGTAATAGCCTTGGTTTTTCTTCATAACATGCACAGACAGTACATTGAGTCTTCCTGTATCATCCCTGATGCAATAACCTGATCACTATTTCTCTCATTTATTTCATACCACTGTTATATTCTATAATATCTACTGCCATATTTCAGTAAGCCTGTACACAATGAAGACTTTATTTCACTTTACAGGTTTTCCCTTTTCTTTCTGCAGTGTTACTTAAATGTATTTTGTTTAAAATGCTCATGAAAGTTTCCGATATTTTACTCTGTGTCTCCATCAGGTAAAGCCTAATAAATCCAATCAAGTAATTAAAGTTTGAACAGGAGGAAATTCTGCACTGTCATGCATGAAGTACACATTGTGAAGGCTACATAGACTTAGTTTACTTGAATGGCAAAACTTATGAGATTTTATATTTGAGACATTTTAGTAGAATTTAATATACTTTTTCATTTTTGTAATCATCAGTACTTAAAATGATCTTTTTTAATTTTCCCTCTCTTTTAGGGTATTCTCCTCCTGCATTCTTCTTTAGATATATTGCCCTCCTTCTCCCCTGCACAAAACAAAGGCAGCACCATGAGTATTATCCAGGACAAATTAGGCAATGAGTTTTTGCGTAACGGTGGCATGGACCCCAATTTTGCACCAGGTATGCTTATGTTCAGCCACCTGCCACCTGTCACCAGTTTTACGCGTCTGGCCTCCCAATCCGTCATGGGTGAGCTTCCCCAGGAGATGATCCTGAAGAAAGAGCGTGACTCGCCCCCAGAACACCAGGGCACTACTGCTGGAAACACAGGGGGCTTCCTCCACAGCATGGGCATTAAGCAGGAGCGGCTAAATGAGCTGGATTACCGCATGCCCCTCTATGGTGGGGGCGGAGGAGTAGGGGTGAACTGTGGAGGAGGGGGCGCGGGGAAAAGTGGCAATGACATGCCGGACATGTCCTTCAGCAACCATCAACAAAACCATCAGAACATGCTTCTGCATGACCTCAGCATCAGCAATGTTCGTTCCCTTGGAGAACCGGTGAGAAAGTGTGGTTATTTTAAGTGATCTATTCCTGACCTCCCTTTTTTTGCTTAAATACTTCTGTTGCTTAGGTAGGAATTGTGATATACAGGCTTTTATTTGTTGACTGTTGCTCCCTCTTACAATAGTGATTGTTGCTTCTACAAACATTGGTTTGCATGCTCTACTACTATTTTTTTCTTAGATGTCTGCAAGACCTGGTAAAGATCCAAAAGAATCCTCAGGTCGAAGAGGGCGGCGGAGCAATGGAGACGGTCAGGGGGGCAAAGCACGAAGGAAACGCAATGATGCTGCAAAGGTTCGTCTTTTCTTTGTATTCCTGCTCTCCATTACTACACCAGAAATGCATGTGTTTTGGAAGAATATCTGCATATGAAATGAATCACACCTTCAGTGCTTTCATTATGAACGGAATTTGAACTATGTTAATATGCTGAAGGGAAAGCGAATAAAATGTTACTTTTAAGCCCCGTACTCATTATTTTTTTTGTTCTAGGCCATGATGTTGGATGCAGATGGAGCCTGCCTGTCCCCCAACTCAAAACCACATATCTGTGAGCACTGTAATGCTGCCTTCCGCAGCTCATACCACTTGCGCAGACATGTGCTCATACACACAGGTGAGAGACTTTCACTGCTTGTTGGTGCTAATACTTTTTCCTCAGACCTTCCACTGTTAAAATATTACTCACTTCGCTGACTGCAGGTTTTGTAGGAAAAATAAATAAATCAATGTAAAATCCATGCATTCCTGTTCAGTCGGAATCGGAGCAGATACTATTGTTGGACGAATTATCTGCTTCTTTCTTTTATATAAGATAATGTGTCAGTATGCATTTGACAAATTGTCATGAATTATACTGTCCCATATCTTTTTGTGGGGAATTGAAATGTACAAGTGAAAATACGACTTTTTGCCAAAAGAAATATACGATTTACCATCACGTAACACTGAGCAAATTCAATTTCAGTTAACTAACAGCACTCTTAGTCCTCCAATCTTCCCCGTCTCTCATATACCACAAATGCTTGTGACTCTTTTTAAAGCCAGACAATCCTGAAGGCCAGTAATGACTCGATGATTACTCATGTATTTCTGGATGTCTTAGTCATTCTCTTTGCTGGGAATTCTTAATGTGATTCTTTGAACTTAAAGTCACGAATAATGTAGGAAAATTCACCTTTTTGTTACCAGCCTTAGCTCATCCTTTTGTCCATGTGTCTTCAGACTTGGAAGACACATGGACAAAAGGTCTGTGCAGTCTGGAGTACTTAGTACAATTTAGGCAATGTTTTCTTGTATAAAACATTTATGTATTCTAAAACCATAGCATAATGCACCTTCTTCATATCTCTAGATATATTGTTAGTGTATAGAAAAGTTTTGTATGTGCATTTGGGCAATGCTGGGGGTACCTTGACATTGTGACCATGCAGTGAAGGTAGTTATGTGACAGGCTGGGTGTATATTAATGTGGTGAGCGGATGGTTGTACTCTTGATCGCACAGGTGAGAGGCCTTTCCGGTGCAGTCAGTGTAACATGAGCTTCATTCAGAAGTACCTGCTCCAGCGGCACGAGAAGATCCACAGTGGTAAGTTTATATAATTTAGTGTGTTTTGAAATAAATTCTCGAACTCGTTGGTAGTTTGCCAGTTTATAGAAACCTTACTGGAGTTGCGTTCTAACACTGTCACGGCTGACCTTTGCAGGAGAGAAGCCTTTTAGCTGTGACCAGTGTAATATGCGCTTTATCCAGAAGTACCATATGGAGCGGCACAAAAGGACACACAGTGGCGAGAAGCCATATCGCTGCGATACCTGCCAGCAGGTAGGCAACATTTTATTTGTTATTTAAATGCATTTTTGCTGTTAACTAAGTATTTTACATATTTTTTATAAATATCTGTTCGCAATTTATAGAAATTTTACACTTTTTTAAAATGGTCCTAAATTGAATTGGGTCTTTGAGCCCTCTCTTGTGGGATTTTTTGTCAAAAGGGGTCAAAGAATATTATGTTCCCATGAAATTCAGGGGTGAAATCCCTATTTTGTTTTTAAAGGTAAATAAATAACATCCAATTCTCTTTTGTGGTCTCTGTCTACTTTTAGTTTTTCTCTAGAACAGACCGGTTACTGAAGCACAAACGGACTTGCGGAGAAGCCATAAAGAAGGGCCTGGACCCAAGCATGCTGGAGCTCAGCGAAGTGGAGCTGGGCCAGGGCAGCTATTCACTCACTCAGGGAAATTCTACCACCTCTGGACGCAAGAGGGCCAAGTCCAAAAATGGTGAGGGTGGTGAGCGCAAGAGGAAGAAGAATGCTTCAGCATCATTGGCAACAGCCTCATCCTCGGGGGGGATGGCCCGTGACCTGGGCCTGCAGGACTTCAGCATGGAGCACCCCTCTGGCTCTGGCCCCACCATGCAGGGACGTACTCCTAAACTGGTCTTTAAAAAAGCTGGCCGCAAGGGTCTTGACAAGGGCCTTCTCTCCCTGGAAGACAGTGCTGATGGTCAGAAACTGTTGGGTCCAAAGCCTGCTTCCATGGATCATGTGGAGAGTTCTGGCCTTGACAACATGGGTCTACTCCAGGGAGCTGGGGGCAACAAGCAGGGGCCCACCACCAGCAGCAACTACGATGATGCAATGCAGTTTGTGAAAAAGCGGCGCTACCTCCATGCAGTTAACAATGACTATGGAGCTGGCTCACTGCACATGGCACCCCAGGGTAGTAGTGTAATCCAGGGCTCCCTGGGACCAGAGCCCACACTGGCTATGCTTGACTCATCACCCTTGGAACTCAAGCACGACAAGTCGGGTATTCCAGATGAGGTACTTCAAAGCCTGTTAGACCATTATAGCCATAAGCCAGAAGGGGCACACCACCATGATGTGACTTTCGACCTGCCAGACCATCCACACCATGTTGACCTCCAACCAGCAGCCCCTGTTACCCCTGAGTTGGAGGATGACTCTACCAACGGTGGTGATAAAACGGCAGTAATGAGCGAATACTCAAAATTCCTTCTGCAGGCGTTGGAGCGCACCAGTCATAGTGGACCCTTCCCCCTTGGCCCAACGGGGCCTTTTCCACTCCTCTCCAGCAGCTCCAGTCCTACAGGGCCCCTGTTCTCTGACAAACACGTGTACACTGCATCCCCTCTGGATTGTGGCTACCCACCTGCTGTCTCCTCCCCCTTGCCCATTGCCGCCCCTTCATCGACCTCCTCCTCAGCCTCCTCAAAGTCTCACTATGGCATGCTCGTCGGCTCCCCCTCCCAGGCAGGGTACCACCTCAGCCTGGAATCTACCAGCCACCAGCAGCTGACCCCATCTCAGGAGCTGACTGAGCAGTTAGAAAAGCAGCACTCCCCCAGCGCCTTCAACCTACCTCCCCAGGACCTGACTGCGCCAGCAGAGGGTTCCAAGGGGCAGCAGCCCAAGGCTGGAGGAAGTGCTGCACCCACCAACAGCTCCAGCTACCCAAACCTGTCCCCACTGAACCCCCCTAAAGAAACCACATACCAGATTGAAAACTTCGCCCAAGCCTTTGGCTCCCAGTTCAAGTCAGGGCGGCGGACCCCCCTGAGCTATGGCAATGATCCTGGGGCAGAGGTCGACCACCGAATACGGACTCCAGTGTCAGAATTCTCAGGGTATACCAGTTTGTTAGCTGACGTCAGTGAGCCAGTGAGTACAGGATCAAAAACCCCAACAAGCCAAAGTTTCAGATAAGGGTCAAACAAGGTGAATCCAGTAGGGGCTGTTTTGTTACTGTCCATACAGTCCCTATAAGCATCCTAATTTTGTTCTTGTAGCAAAATTTTGTTTTTTAAACACTGCCATTAAATGTTAATACAAAAATGACCAGGGAGGGTCTTCCATGGCCTCAAATGCAATTTTTTAAAAAATTCTCATTTTTATTATGTATTTAGCCGCTTAATTTTTGTTTAAGAGTAGTGATTTTGATATGAACGTACCGTAGATTTAAATGTAATTTAAAACATTTAGAGGGTAGCTATAAAGTCGCTTGATTATTTTATTTTTTTGAGGGGGGGGGGCGGGGTGTTTTTTGTTTTTCCTCCTTTCCTGAACCATTGTGTTTTACCAATCATCATACCATTCATTGTAAAGTAATAATGAATAATGTTGATACGTTCAATAATAATAACATTTGTGGCAGGGAAAGGCCCAGAATTCAAATGGCAAAAAAAGTATATATTGTCTGTTACAAGAAACTTTTTAACTCAGGAAAATAGGCAAAATTGTGTAATAAGACTTTGTATTATGAAATGCAATTAGCACAGTTTTTACAGGTGTACTTTGAGACTACAAAGCTTTTGTTTTTGTTTTTTTTACTTGTCAGAACAACAAATTAGAATACACGATCATGTTTGGTTTCTACTGCGTGTAGCTTTGTCGAGATTATGGTACTGTAGTGTCAATGTGAAGACATCCACATTTCTTTTGAGAGCCACATGTACACGAGGTAGTGCAAATTGTAGTGGACTTTAGCCCATGGTGCGTGCACAGCATGTTCTGAGGTAAAGAGGATGTTTTAGCATAACTAACTGACCAGCACGCTGTTGGTTACTGATGCCTGTCTAATCGTGCACTCCTCTGGTTGTGCCCTCCAGTGGCCAGTAGAAAAGACAGTTTAGACAAACTTCTACCCTTCGCCGTCAAGGCTGTCTATGAATGCAATGAACACCAAGCGGGGATCTTTTATCATGCTGTTGCTGAAGTGATTTGTATTTTTAACAAGATACCACTTTTCTGCTCCACTCCTTGCTGTTCCTTTTTGTGTCAGTGAAATCAAACAAGCACTTTTTTGAACAAATCATCATTGGAAACAACAACAACCCATTCAATTTGCATATGTGATACATGAGTATTATGCTAATGATTATTAATATTATTTTAAGAGGAGAAAACTGTGAATGGGGGTTGGGAGGGAGGGGATAGGGGGGGATTGAGGCAGATAGCCAGGCAGGCGTTGATGGTGGATGGCTGACTGGGAGGTGGGGTGGGTTTTGGGGGTGGGTGTGGCTGTATTATTGTTTATTGGGGTTAAATAGGGGTTGACTAGGCATGACCATGGGCATTTAAATGTATTTTGTTTTTGTCGGGGGGGGGGGGGGATTTCTTTTTTTCTTTTTTTTTTTTTTTGCGGTTTGTCGGGTGATGTTGTAAAAAGATGATTTGCCATAATTTTGGTATACAATATTTTGAGAGTACCTCTTTGTATTTAAGTGTTTTGAGAGATGGGCTGACATGCTGGAACCCTTATATCTTTAATCCTTTGGATATGTTGGACACATACCCAGACCTTTCTATTTATTCCCCACTAACCACAACAGAACTCAGTAGCAGATATTTTTTGGCATGTAATCACCGGACCTACACCTTTTCCCCCCCATTCCCTCTATGGTTTTTTTTAATATATATTTTTTTTAATCCTACAGTTTTAAAAATTGCAAGGAATGGCTTCAATAATAGCTTATCAACTGAAAAGTTGAGTTACACTCACCTTCCCTCTCAAAAATGCAGCCCTGCACTCACAAGAATAAACAATGGCCTTCTTTGTCTTCCATGGCTCAAGCCATTCTATCCCGGCAGCCAGGGTTGATATTTAATTTAGTTGATTTCCTGTGAGCCCCCCCCTTTCCTTTTCTTATGTCTGTGAGCTCCACAGCCAAGAGACTTTGAAGCTGCTCAGATCACAGGGAACAAAGACTGACTGACCAGCCACTTCACTCCAAACACACACTATGCTTTTAAAGGAGAGAAAAAAAAGACAATAAGATTGACCTAAATATACCTCATATCACTAAAGCGTAAGAAAGCAGGGACACGCGTTTCATGTATGTAGTGGAAATATTTGTAGTATAGGTTCGACATATTGTATAATCATTTAACACTGCCTGTGTTTACAATTATAGAGCGAATGACTCAAAATGCAAATGTATTAATTTCTTTTCTGTAAAAACATCCACGCCAAGCAGTGTTGCATTCTAGATGCCTCATAGAACATTCATTTTTCTCATGTTATATCCCTTATTTTTGTTACTTGCCATAATGTGTTTTGATATGATCTCTAGAAGGATATTGTTTACAAAAATGTACAAAAACACTAAAAATGTGTGTTCTCAATTTTTTTGAGTTCTTCTCCAGTATGCATGATAAAGACATTTTTGTATGGCTTTTTTTTCTGTCACCTCAATACCAAAATTTGTAGCAGAAGCCTCCCCATTCCTTTGTCTTATTTGTTCTAGATCTCTTGTGATATGATTTCCCAGGCTGTACCTGTTATTGAGATGATGAATGGATTAGAGAAGCCAATAAAAACCTTTTGTTACAAAAAAAAGAACATGGGTTGTCGGTTTTCTCTGTTAAAGACACTGAAACTTATCTGTATTGCAGGTTCCACAGCTTTGTTGTACATGATGATGACCGGACAGGGCCAGTCGTCCATGCGGGTCGATGTGTTACAATGTGAGCAGGTCAGTGTGGTAAAATGCGTTTTCAGGTTTTATATGAGAGTAAAAGAGAGTGCTGCACTCAAAACATGTAACTTTTAATTATATATAACTGCCAAAAAAACAGTCTGAACAAAGCTGAATAAAAAGTAGTTGGTTTTTTTGGGGGGGGGGATGAGCTCTACTGTCAACAAGACTTTGAATAACGACTAGTACAGCAGGAATTTTAGAAAAGCAAACAAATAAATAAATTAAGCTTTGACCATGATGTGTACATTCAAATAGCCTGAAATCAGGATAGAAACTGGAAGAAATAGGAGGTATGTTACACCCACAAAATTCAGGTGAAGTAAAATATCACAATGTGTAGTACCAAATGTGGGGTTTGAAATGACCACCAAATGAAATTTTATACACTGATGCCTACAATAGATGCAATTTGCTCCTACTGTGAGTGAATGTAGTTTACAGTCAGTTGTGATCTGTTTAAACAGAATATAGCACAATGATCCTCTAACTCAGCAATGAGACTCTGGTGCCAGAGGGTGGAGCTGTTCTCCCAAAGGAACAGTGCCAGTTGCATTAATATTAAAACATCAATTGTTAATGTGGGATGGGATATCAAAGGCAAATGCAAATTTTTTGTTTTGACACCAACTCTGTGCAGCTTGTTTCCGAGACACTGAGGAGATACTTCAGAGTTGTGTGGCCATTAGTTCTTATGTAGATCACATTCCTTGCTTTAACCCTGATTTACTTTGAGAATACAGACCTTAATATCTTTTGTTAGCTCTCAACCCAAACATCACTATCAAATAAGTTAGGATCTGCTCCGGTTCCATCAACCTTTAATAACCGTAACCAAGAGTTTTAGTATCCTGACCAGAATCCTATCTAAACGGTAGTTTATTTGCTATGACACTCCACTATTTTGTTTCTATTTTAATATTTACATTTATGTTAAGTCCTTAAATATTAATATTTACTTGTATTTCTATCTATGTTATAGTTTATGTTGTGTACATATTCTTGTAATATCGTATTTCCATTTTTACTTCTATTCTGGAGCACCTGTGACAAACAAAATTTTCCCTGAAAAGGTATTTCTGATTCTGTGTCCGATATCCTCAAGTTAAAAGACTGAACTTTAGCTGGGCCTTTTTCCTAAACATTTTGTATGGATACGTTTTTCAAACATGTTTTTCAGGTCAGTCATAATTATTGTAGCAAATCTCTTACTTCCTATCTCATCTCAGTAGCTTTTCAATGAAATTCAAGCATAGATGAGAAGAAATTCTGCAACAACCAGTACCAATGAACAGCTGGATAACACAGTGCCAGAGAAGGAATCAATGAGCATGAAGGAAATTGCGGCCTTGAGAGGTATTAGATCTCAATCTAGCAACTGATTTTGGGAGCAACTTCCTTTCTTTGATTACACGTCACTGCCAGGAACACCACGGTGGATGAGGTTAATGGTGGCAATGAAGCGGAAGTGACTTTGGACTTACCCTTAGCAAGAGGATAGTTATTGCTTGATGGCACGATCACAACTCTGTTGACTCTCCCCACAGCACCATGGTCAAAAAGCCTGAGCAGGTAAAATGTACATGAAGAATAATCATTGTATTTGATTATTTGGAATAATAAGAAAAACCAAAAGTAAAAAAAAAAAAAGTATATTTAGGGGGAAAAATTGTTATTTAAGATAATTTGGATGCTAAGAGAGCAGTTAACTACTTAATATTATTAGAGAGGTAAAATTTGATGGGTTTTTTTATATAGGTCCTTGTAAGAGTTTTGGATCAAACAACTGGACACAGCTGGTGTGATTTATATTGAATGTTTTGGGGAAAATTTAGGAACATCACAGACAGATGATGATATTAATCCAGTTATATCAAATCAGATTTATTTGTATAGTGCCAAATCATAAAAAAGTTACATCAAGGCACTTTACATATAGAGCAGGTCTAGACCAAACTCTTTATAAAATGATTTAAAGAGACCCAACAGATCCCCCCATGAGCAAGCATTTGGCGACAGTGGCAAGGAAAAACTTCCCTTAAGAGGCAGAAACCTCGGGCAGAACCAGGCTCAGGGGGGGCGGCCATCTGCTTCGACTGGTGCGGTTGAGAGAGAGGGTGAGAGACAGAGAGACACACACACACACACACAGGGGGCAAAGTTGGGTAGAGTAGGGAGAGATGAGAGCAGGGGGAGGGGATATTCAATACAGGTGCAGGCAGGAACATATGATGCTGCATGGAGTTCATAAAAATATGGGAGCAGCAGGCGTTGCAGGAACATGGAGTAGTGATGATTCACCACCTGCAGGATGAGGAAAGGGAGAGAGAGGACAGGAACTGGGAGAGACAGAGACTTCGGGAAGCATGGTTAGTAAATACAGTACACATGGTTAGGACTGAGAGAAACAGGGATTTTGGAGAAGCATGGTTATTGATATGTCGGTGCATGCAAGGGGGACAGAGAGAGAGAGAGGGAGCTAGAGAGGTGTTCAGTCCTTCCCCCAGCAGTCTAGGCCTATAGCAGCATAGCTAAAGACTAAATTAACTTTAACTTTTTAACTATAAGATCTGTCATACAGAAAAGTTTTAAGCCTGGTCTTGAAAATTGCTAAAGAGTCATAGAAGAGGAGCCTGATAACTGAAAGATCTGCCTCCCAATTTACTCTTGGAGACTCTAGAAACCACAAGTAAACCTCCATCTAGAGAGCGGAGTGGCCTACTAGGACAGTAAGGAACTATGAGCTCTCTGAGATATGATGGAGCTTGGCCATTAAGAGCTTTATGTGTTAGGAGAAGGATTTTAAATTCTATTCTGAATTTTACTTGTAGCCAATGAAGAGAAGCCAACACAGGAGAGATGTGATACCTTTTTCTAGTTCCTGTTAATATTCGTGCAGCAGCATTCTGAATCAACTGAAGGCCTTTCAGAGATTTGTTTGGACATCCAGATAGTAATGAGTTACAGTAGTCCAGCCTAGAAGTCACGAATGCATGTACTAGTTTTTCTGCATCCTCTTGAGACAGGATGTTTCTGATTTTCCTAATGTTTCTCAGGTGGAAGAAAACTGCCCTACTGACTTATTTTATGTGACGGACAAAGGACATGTCCTGGTCAAAAGTTACTCCAAGGTTTCTTACAGTGGAGCTGGAAGCCAAAATAATGCATTCCAAACAGATAACATGATTAGATAGGGTTTCTCTGAGGTGCTTACGGCCAAATAAAATAACTTCAGTTTTGTCTGAATTTAGAAGTAGAAAGTTACGGGTCATCCAGACTTTTATGTCTTCAAGACATGTCTGCAGTCTGACTATCTGACTAACTTTATTTGGCTTCATTGATAAATACAGCTGAGTGTCATCTGCGTAGCAGTGAAAATTGATGCTGTGTTTCCGATAATGTTGCCTAAAGGAAGCAGATATAGGGTGAAGAGGACTGGTCCAAGTACCGATCCCTGTGGAACTCCATAACTGGCTATAGTGCGCGAGGAAGAGCTATTGTTAACATGAACAAACTGATGTCTATCTGATAAATAGGATTTGAACCATCTTAGTGCAGTTCCTTTAAAGCCAATTTCATGTTCCAGTCTCTGTATTAAATAATATTATGATCAATGGTGTCGAATGCAGCACTGAGACCTAAGAGGAAAAGTATGGAGGCTGATCTGAAGCCATTAGAATATCATTGGAGACTTTAACCAGCGCTGTTTCTGTGCTGTGATGAGCTCTAAATCCTGACTGAAACTCTTCAAGCAAGCCATTCCTATGCAGATGGTCATATAATCGGTTTGCTACTGCTTTTTCAATGACTTTAGAAATGAACGGAAGGTTCGATATGGGTCTATAATTGGCCAAAACATCTGGATAAAGATTCGGCTTTTTAAGTTGGGGTTTGATGACTGTGGTCTTAAGAGTCTGAGGTATTTGAAATAATAATCTCTAAACCATTAACTTTCTGACATTTGTAGGTATGTGTTTGAATGACTAAGTTAGTAAATTATATCTATGAATACATATATATTTTAAGAGTTGACTATTAAGTTTAAAAATATGTCTTATATGTTTGAGTTTATTGTTGAAATTTTAGACTCCTTTACGGATTCAACCTCAATAATTTAGATATTCAATAATGGTTGTTAGAAAAAAGAATTTTTTACTGGTCAGAAATGCCAATATAGTGGTGTTGGAAGCAAAATAGAATATTGATATATTTTAATAAATGAATTTTAGAAATTTGGTTTTGTTTCTTTGTTTGCTTTTGTTTTTATTCATTTATTGGGCTAACATACCAACCACTGTGTCCTGTGTTAGTTCACCTTTGGTATCTTTGGGTTGTGAACGTTTCTATTGACACTTATGATGACGCTGAAGTGATATAAGAGTTTATTCATGTTGCAATTCAGATAAGTCTTTGGTAATAGGGTCACCTTTGAGTTTACAGACCTTTTAGGTGGTGTCGGGATAAAAGTTTAATTCTCATTCAATTTTCAATTAAAAACTATAAACTAACTAACCTATCATTTCTATTCTTAAAAATGCAGTTTAAAAAACACTTTGATGTTACAGCTGTTCCAACTTTCATGTTCAGTCTTTATTTTTAGCTGTTTACACCAGGCTCATATTACCTATAATCATTGACGTTTGTACATCAAAGGTCACCTTATCCTTCATCCCACCCTGTTTTATTGTCCACCTACTTTCAGATAACATACGTGTAGATTGAATCCCTTTCTGAAACGACAGTTTAGACTTTTTTGCTACAATTAGGCTTCAGGAACATGTTTTCTTTTGTTGGGTGGTGTAGATGGAGTCACACTTTAAGTGGCCCTGTGGAGAAATCATGTTTGTTGAGCTTGTTTTAGGGTTAAACGATGACAAGTGGAACTGCCATAAATTCATAAAAACATTGGCAAAGAATGTAGTCGTTCTTCCTATTTTTCATTACTGCCTCTATCACTAACTTATGAAGTCTACCACTGTGATGTATGCAGAAGCTATGCCATGTATCCTAGACAAACAGCAACACTACATGAATAGAGAAAGTATATACTTGTTTGTTATAATACTGTGGCTGTATTTTTGTTACTCATTTTTTTCCTTTGTGGTTGATATCCAATTCCATTTATGTTGTGTTGTGTTGTATGCGTGTATGTTATATCTTTACAGCTATGTGTCCAAGTTAGACTGGGAAAGAATATGTGACATCATCAGTGCCAGTGTGATATGCTGTGCTTTAAATAGCACAATGATAGTACAATCTGTCAATGAACTCTGGCCTCTGTTTAAAGTTTTAATTGTATATTTCCAAAATGGACAGTGGGCAGAGCCTTGACATTGGCTATTGCATTCATGCACTTTTATCACTCAGCCCTTCTTAACAAACACAAGCGTCTTTATTTTCCTCGAATTTGCCATCAGAACATTTGGTGTCAAGAACAATTTACCAACTTCATACTCAAATAAAGTAAAAAATGGCAACTCCCTACATTAAGAAAGTAAAAATAAATAATGTTAGGAATCTATCACACTCCATATCCAACTACGAGTTTACTTTGGGGACATGAGACATCATCTGTATTTCAAACATCATTTATTTCAGATGATTTTTGAGGGTATTCGTTGACGTCAGTTTGTAAAGCTGAAAGAAAAAATTGATTTCAATGAACACAATATTAATCCATACCTTTTTTATGAGAATTGATTTTTTCATTTCAATACTACTTTTTATCAGCAAAAATGGCAAATAATGTTAGTTCAGACTCACAACAGTGAGGATTTACATAATTTCTTACATTTAATTCAACACAATTTATTTCTTAACATTGCTTAAGAAATGTATTTTAGTCCAAAGGTTGTCCTGAGCAACTAGTTCAGACTATGAACCTATTGGCCAAAAAAAATTATTTTACTACTGTTACATGTACCCTGTGTAGTTTAAAGAGGATTTAGGCCAACCAGCATCTCCAGCTTTTCTTTTCTCTGGATTTTGCGTCAGCAAAATTCGACCGTGTCTGTATTAAGAGCCAAAAGACATCTCTGCCTGGAGTGTCCTTTCTATAGCTCTTATTTCTATGAAACATGCCGTGGGCAAAAACAAACAACTGGTAAATTGATAAATGGCATTGAGATGAGGGAGGTGGATGCCTGTGTCTTCTTTTCTGGGCAGGAAATGTATTTTAGCATTTAATCCTGCCCTCTGGAGGAGTGGCTAATGATTAAAACTCCCAGAGGACACCTGAACCTTCATCATTTGAGGTCTTCAGGGACTTAAACCACCTCCGCTCATAACTCTCACTGACTCTCTTTCTGTCTTATAGCAAAGTTTTGACAGCAAGTATTTTCAGATGGCTGGAGGAGTAAAATTCCAGTTTTTCCTTTGGCTCGTAGTAGCCTTTCTAGGTAGGTATTTTTTTATTAACTTTAAATTCTAAACATTTAAAAGAACTTTGTAAGTTAAAGGCTTCAGTGATGCTAAATTCAGTTATTATTTGAGACAGAATTAAAACAAATACATGTATTTTTGTGTATTTCGTGTATCTTGTGTATTTCGTGTAATATGTTTATTTTCTTTTTGATAGAATTTAATTTTTGTTAAGTTTCTTCCAAAAGTGAAGACATTTTCCTCACACAGAGTATGTTAAGGAAAGTTCTAATAATATAGTAGATAGAGGTGTGATTTTATGACTTATTTAATGCTCAGCATTAACATCTAGATCGGTTTTTTGTTCACATAGGAAAATGTAAATAATGTAAATATTTGACCAGTGTGCTAATGCAGACTATCTGACCCTTTTTTTAAATTTTTTAATTTTTTTATGACCCTGTTGTTATGTACCTCCATTCCAGTCAAGGAAGTATCCAGATTTACAACAAAATCTTCTTTCCTGGTTAATGGTTAAAATGTTTGAGACCTAAATGAGCTCTAAGTAAGCAAAGGTTAGATGTATTTTCACTTTGGTGGGTTCATATGAATTGACATTATGCAGTGAAAGACATTCTTTGGTGGTTTCTTTTTGTATCATTGTCAAATTTGTCTGCTTCAAATAGAATTGCGTTATGGCCTCTATAGCTTGAATTTGAATCATTGTGATGTGCTTCTAAACTTGACACAGAGACTTTCCTACCTGAGAACTCTGATTTCTTCAGCGTTCATACCAAAGTGCAACTGTGTCTGACATGCTGTTTATAGATCCAGGGACTGGCACCACCTGAAGGTTTAGTAGGTCGGATAATGGCCTGTAGATGATTTACTCTGTTGGTTTAATTTGATGGCGTCAACTTCATCCACAGCGCTGCAGCCTTCCTCAACTACAGAGACCATTAGTCCAAACACGTCGGCCACGCCCAGCACTACCACCCAACCTGACAGCAGGTCAACCACCACCAACCAACCTGACAGCGGGTCAACCACCACCACCACCACTGAATCTGACAGCGGGTCAACCACCACCACTGAACCTGACAGCGGGTCAACCACCACCACTGAACCTGACAGCGGGTCAACCACCACCACTGAATCTGACAGCGGGTCAACCACCACCACTGAACCTGACAGCGAGTCAACCACCACCACTGAACCTGACAGTGGGTCAACCACCACCACTGAATCTGACAGCGGGTCAACCACCACCACTGAACCTGACAGCGGGTCAACCACCACCACTGAACCTGACAGCGGGTCAACCACCACCACTGAACCTGACAGCGGGTCAACCACCACCACTGAATCTGACAGCGGGTCAACCACCACTGAATCTGACAGCGGGTCAACCACCACCACTGAACCTGACAGCGAGTCAACCACCACCACTGAACCTGACAGCGGGTCAACCACCACCACTGAATCTGACAGCGGGTCAACCACCACCACTGAACCTGACAGCGGGTCAACCACCACCACTGAATCTGACAGCGGGTCAACCACCACCACCCAACCTGACAGCGGGTCAACCACCACCACCCAGCCTGACAGCGGGTCAACCACCACCACTGAATCTGACAGCGGGTCAACCACCACCACCCAGCCTGACGGCGTGTCGACCACCACCACTGAATCTGAGAGCGGGTCAACCACCACCACTGAACCTGACAGTGGGTCAACCACCACCACTGAACCTGACAGCGGGTCAACCACCACCACCCAACCTGACAGTGGGTCAACCACCACCACTGAACCTGACAGCGGGTCAACCACCACCACCCAGCCTGACAGCGGGTCAACCACCACCACCCAGCCTGACGGCGTGTCGACCACCACCACTGAACCTGACAGCGGGTCAACCACCACCACTGAATCTGACAGCGGGTCAACCACCACCACTGAACCTGACAGTGGGTCAACCACCACCACTGAATCTGACAGCGGGTCAACAACCACCACTGAACCTGACAGCGGGTCAACCATCACCACTGAATCTGACAGCGGGTCAACCACCACCACCCAACCTGACAGCGGGTCAACCACCACCACCCAGCCTGACAGCGGGTCAACCACCACCACTGAATCTGACAGCGGGTCAACCACCACTACCCAGCCTGACGGCGTGTCGACCACCACCACTGAACCTGACAGTGGGTCAACCACCACCACTGAATCTGACAGCGGGTCAACCACCACCACTGAACCTGACAGCGGGTCAACCACCACCACTGAATCTGACAGCGGGTCAACCACCACCACCCAACCTGACAGCGGGTCAACCACCACCACTGAATCTGACAGCGGGTCAACCACCACCACCCAGCCTGACGGCGTGTCGACCACCACCACTGAATCTGACAGCGGGTCAACCACCACCACCCAACCTGACAGTGGGTCAACCACCACCACTGAACCTGACAGCGGGTCAACCACCACCACCCAGCCTGACAGCGGGTCAACCACCACCACTGAACCTGACAGTGGGTCAACCACCACCACCCAGCCTGACGGCGTGTCGACCACCACCACTGAATCTGACAGCGGGTCAACCACCACCACTGAATCTGACAGTGGGTCAACCACCACCACTGAACCTGACAGCGGGTCAACCACCACCACTGAACCTGACAGTGGGTCAACCACCACCACTGAACCTGACAGCGGGTCAACCACCACCACCCAGCCTGACAGCGGGTCAACCACCACCACTGAACCTGACAGTGGGTCAACCACCACCACCCAGCCTGACGGCGTGTCGACCACCACCACTGAACCTGACAGCGGGTCAACCACCACCACTGAATCTGACAGCGGGTCAACCACCACCACCCAACCTGACAGCGGGTCAACCACCACCACTGAACCTGACAGCGAATCAACCACCACCACTGAACCTGACAGCGAATCAACCACCACCACTGAACCTGACAGTGGATCAACCACCTTACCCACTTCCCCCATCACGCCGACGGGCTCCGATGACTCCACCACCCCGGTGGCATCTTCTCCGACATCGGTGAAGCCGGGTAAATTTAAGGCGCCTATACTCTTCATTCCCTCCTGATCCCAGCGTCCACTGGCTCTGGTTGATGGCTGTATGCAGTCAATGTTTATATTAGTGTGTGTGTGTGTGTTTTAAATCCAAAGGGCCTTGTGATGGGAGCCCATGTGGCCAAGGGAGCACCTGTAATCCTCTTGACAGCGAGACCTTTGTGTGCTTGTGCTTGGCCGGTGATCTCTACAATAATGACACCAAAAGTTGCCAGAGAGGTAAATATGTCAGATAGATTAATATAATCATTAAAAGCCTGCACAATGTCCTCTGTAGGTGTGTTAAAACCCAGCGAGACGCTGTAGGAAATAAAAATTTCCCACTTTTATGAAAGTCTGGTTCTAGTGGTTGTACTCCCAGGCCAGTTTATCTGATTATCAGCTGTGGAGATTCAGCATTTCATTCATCAGTTTATGAAATATGTAAAGTCACTGTCTTACTGAGAGTTATTGCCATGTTTCTGGTAAATATTTGAATATTGGATAGACATTGTTCATAGGCTTTGTCCAAAAGCTAACAAAATATGTGGATGACACCCCTAAAATGTTCTATCTTGGCTGGCACTATAATCGTTATCATTATAGTGCAGTTTGCCCAAATTTCCAGGCTTGATACTAAGATAACTGTTTCCCGTATTTACTGTACTGGTTTCTGATGAATCAATGTTCTCATGTAGCTCTCAGCAAGAAAGATGATTTTTTTGTTGTTGTTGTTATTTCAGCCAAAGTTTTCCCTGGAAAAATCGGCCTGCCTCGATTGAAATATACAGCAAGCATGAGTAATAAGGATTCACCTGTATTTAAAGAAAATGCAAAAAAGATTACTGATGGGGTAAGCAGTTAGTTATATACTCCTTCTATGGGGTCTTATAGACATCTTTTTGAAGATAAGCTTGGTA
Organism: Remorina albescens; assembly: GCA_034769265.1. Taxonomy (NCBI): domain Eukaryota; kingdom Metazoa; phylum Chordata; class Actinopteri; order Carangiformes; family Echeneidae; genus Remorina; species Remorina albescens. The sequence continues at coordinate 8,822,773 of CM068480.1, forward strand.
AACAATGCATTTCCATTGCCTGTATGTTTTTTAATGCCTCTTGCCTACCTCCTTTGGAGTGATACATTGATGAACAAATCCATGATTACCACAAATTTGATTTATTTTATTTTATTATCTTCAAAACAACAGCTGACTGGTCATCGAGTTTATCGGATTTACCAGCAAAAAGGAATATGGCAACTGTATGACAGCAGAATTAACAGAGGATAAACTCTTCAACTATTCATTTAAGATATTCGGTATTTCAATACAAACACTGTCGAGTTGTGATCTTTTACATAACTTAGTTGCGCTGCATTTATAGTAAATAAATGATGCACGTGGTGATGAATGTTACTCAACAATATCTATCAAAGCAGAATAATCTCAGATGAAATTGATGTAAAAAAGTTGTTCATCTCCAGGCAGATAATTACCTAACTACCTTTTCTTTCCACAACACAGCTGGATCAAGTTTACGATAAACCTGGGGCAGACTACTCTCATTCTGAAGTGCTGGAACTTCTGTAAGTCTTGTGTCACTCCTGTAAGAATGACAAAACTGGTTATCATCTCTTTGATTATCTTTTGAGGACCTTACTTCTAAAGTGCACTTACAAAATATTACACTCACTTAATAAAAGATGTAATCATCAGTGTCATTTTTGTCCGTGTAGGCCTTTGCAAAACAGCGAAGCTAGATCAAGCCCAGCGGGAGTCACTGCAGTTGTAGACATTGTCTTCAACACAAACTCTGAAATCACAACTACACAAGTTGAAAATCAGATAAAAGAGCCCAATTCCGGTCCTGAGTCTATCCTGAGTGGTGCATCTTTTGAAGGTAAGCTCAGCACAAAGATCTCACATGTTTGGCTGCAGCCCCATCCTGGTATAGATAAAAGATGGATGGATAGTGTGTATGTCCATTCTTATAATTAATAATATTGATACAAGATAGGGGTTGCAGGTGGAGCAACACAAATGTTTAGTTCAGTTTTGTCTCATGTTTTTTGTTTTTTTTTTTCCAAAATCTCAAACAGGGCTACACTCCTGCTTTTTGGCCCAGTAATCAGTTCATTGTAATATCTGTTCTATTCTTTCCTTTTAGATAGCAATAAAATAAAATAAATCTTTTAACAAAGCATAGTATGTTCAGGAGAGGCGTGACATGAATTTATTCCATTATATTTAAGGGTATAAACTATTTTCTTTATATACAATCTTTTTTTCTTTTTTTTTTTTACCTAGTATGGGATTGGTGTTATGATTTGAACAATGAAAGCATCCTATTATTATTTAACATACTGCACAATAAAGCATTAAGGTACACACTTCAGTTGTCTACTTTAGTGCCAACCCTCTCCTAGATTTTTTTGTGCTTCACCACACTGCCGATGCACTAATGTTAAAATCTGATCACACAGTTTTGTGTACACTTGTCTTTGTACAATGTCATTCAGCCATTAAGGAACAATGTCTTATTGATAATGAATTTATCCGTACGATATTCAGTAAGTTATTTTCTCAACTGCCACCAGTATACTCTACGTTTCAGAATGCATGCCATATAACATTTTTAATTTTTCAATTTTGTGCTAATGTAGATGCTTGAGTTACATTCACTGATGTTCTTTTTTGTGTGTCCTTCCTTTAAAGAGATACCCTTGTGCAATAAGAATCCCTGTGATGAAATCACTACAACTTGCCACTCAGGAAACGGATCCTTTACCTGTGTCTGTGATCCGATATACATTAAGACGAACTACAGTGATAGAATGTGTACTGGTAAGGGTATTTATTAGTTGGGAGAGAGATAATATGTGTGTGTTATGAGTATCTTTAACCAAAATACAAAAAATTTCAACATTGTTTCCTTTTGCAGCTTGTCCCAGAGGGCAGAAAGCCAGTGATTCTGGATGTGTTGAGTAAGTGTTTGAATTTAAAAGCTGTGCTTAAATACCCCTCTCAGTGAAATTGTGAAACAAAGCATTCATCTTGTCTTTCAGCTGTCCATTTGGTTATTCTGGTCTCAACTGCAATGACTGTGAGTACACAATATGCATTTGTTTGTGAAGGCAAAAACAAAGAAATATACAATGACAACCTTTGACAAAACAAAGTGAAATTACTGTTAATCAATACTGATACAAGATTGTTGGCAATGGTGTGTCCAATAACTTATTCACAAGTCCCTGTGTTGGCACCTCCATTAGCCTTTCATCATTGCCATGACTTGGAGGAGGGACAATAATAGGAACAATAATGATAATAATTATAGTAATTACTATTATTATTTAGGGGATTTTTTTGGGGGGAAATATGATGGAAAAGTTGTTATTTCAATATTTGTGACATGGTTATCAATGTCCTTGTCCTTTTGTTGTGTTTTGTTTTGTTAGCATGGCAACTGGTGCTGGTAATCGTTGGCTCCATACTCGGGGGACTGCTACTCATCACACTCATCCTTCTGCCTGTAATGGCACGCAAGTGAGACTTTTATCTGTTTATTCATCCACCCTCAGTCACTTGTTGCCCGTTGAATGACTGTGTCATGGTTCTCTTTCACTCATGTTACACATTAACTTTAATCTAACCAGATACATTGACATCGAAGCTTTTCATTTTACTATTGCATTCTATCCTGGCATTTGAAAGCTGTTACTTTAATACAGTTGTGAAAAATTATGAAAAATCCATAAACTAAAAAATATGGAAAGATATAAAGCACCAATTTGGTAGCAGTAATAGAAAATATACTTTTCTCTCATCTTAGATCACCAAAGAAGAGCTCTAAGAAAAACAAAAATGCAGACATTGAGCATTACGTCAGTCCCTCTCCTGCAAAGGCACCATTGGTTAACGGCCATAACAGCCTGCCCAACAGCCAAGCACCCTCTCTTAATGAGTCGGCCTTTGGCAATGCTGGAGTGCGCAGAATCCCACGGGTCACAGCTAAAAGCAGCTGGGACAGAAGGACCAACCTGGAGATGACACGCAGCAACAGCAGGCAGGACAGTAACCCTATGGGCAGGAACTCGGTGAGCATGCGTCTATCTGTTTGACCTAAAAAGAGAAGCACTGTGGGAGAGAAGTAGGGATAAGCTAAAGAGGTATAGAATGTAAAAGCTATTACCTTAAAGTAATTTTAGTCCACGGGACAGAAGAGCCAAATATAATGATAAAAAATTAAGCAGGGTTAAAGAAGAGAGAATTAGGGATATACATACTTGAATTTAAAATTCACTCATGAGAAATTTTTTCTTTTCATAATAGCGGCTGTATGATGACCCGGACACTAAGCAGGAAAGACCCCGGAACAACCCATATGCCCAGATTCAATCTCAGATCAACCCGTATGCTCAGAGCCAGGGCCAGACCAACCCTAACTACGTACACGATGATGGGAAACGCTATTAAGGAAGCACAAAATATTATTCCAAACATTTTTAGATCGGGTAGCACTTCACCATAAAAATAAAACTCACTTGCCACTTTGCTCCTAACAGCTCCAACAAACTCTCTGAGTTAACTGGATCAAATACTTAAAGTTTTTGAAATCATGATTTTCCCCAAATCCAAAATGGTTCCAGTGGAACCTTATGTAATAGCAAAATAAATGTGCAGTAATAATTATTACCGCATTGTAAGGCAAGTATATACTTTCACCCCATTAATCTGTATAGTTTGAAGCATATTCTCACAAAGTATAACTTGTTTCCAAACATTCCTGACTTTTCTTGACTGATCTTTGTAAACATTTGGGATATGAAATAGACTTTGGGTCTTTTCAAAGATTTCTCAATATTTTTTCTTGTCATATCAGCTTCCCTTATTCAATAGTAAAAGTGTTAAATGGCCTTAAACCAGAGCATGATAATTTGGAATTGGAATATGTGCGAACCCTTCTCTCATCTATGAATTTACAAGTATTTGTTCTGCAGGCAAAATATTTGGGCCTGTGATGAGTGTAGTTTGTGCCTACTGCACCATGTTAAACATGTTTTTGTGAATGAGATGAGTCTGTTTGGTTTGACTAAAACTAATCTATATCATGGCCTGTTAGGTCCCTAAATGTTTTCAGTATTAACATTCTGTGAAGTTATGTTTTGTACAACTGTGTATATTTTGTTTGACCTTTTTTAACCTTATTCATGACTGATCAATACCAAGCTGATATTCAGCAAGACTAGAAATAGAGAATAATGTACAAATAAAATTATCTAACCAGGTGTTGTATTAAGTTTTTTTTTTTGTTCCTACATCATATCATAAATATAATCCCTTATGACCATAAATGTTTAAGTACATATTCTAAAATAAATGACCGCACCTCTTATGGTTAATCATTAAGTAAATGAAGAAACACGTTTACTCAGAAGTCTGGTCCAGTGTGCTCTATTCAGTTTTATGCATTCCATATTTAACAGACACCTTGGCCTATGCTAAAGTCATGATCAAAATATGTCAATCCTGAGGCTGCTATATTGTATTTACATCTGTTGTGGTGCATTACAGCAAATGCAATAGTTTAAATATTGCTACACAACCACAAGTTTGTTTTTGGTACAACCACTGGAGGGTGGCCATGTCTAAATGACGTATGGCTAAAAAACAAGGCACTGTTTGTCAACTAATCTCTTGTATTCTAAAAGACATCCTTTACCAATCCCAGAAAAAAGAATAAACTTACAAAGGTAAAACATTTCTTTCAGTTAATTTCCCAGGTTTTGTTTAACCTTCAGAGAACCTTATGTTCTCAGATAGTAATTATGCTGCAATAAAATATGCATTTCTGACACACTTGCCCATGCTCCCAATATTTTGGAGGTTGGCTGGTCTTGGTTGTCTAGATTGCTACTCTGGTATGTAATATTATCTATCTTCATTATCAGTTGTTGATCTACAAAATATTGAAACAAATTTATTCTCACTGATTTGCAACGATAGATAAGCAGTCGCTACATACACAGCAGGTGTGTCAACCATGAAAACATGATGCACGGTTGTAGGCCTTTGTTGCAGTAAATACGCTTAAGTTTAAATTTTCTTGGAGGAAAGTGTCCTGTTGGTTATCGCCAAAAAGCAATATGTGCTATAAACTAATTAAACAATGTTGATGCTGCAAGGCCACCCACTGTAAAATGCAATAAAGAAGCAAGTAGAAGCTCAGTCATCAGTTCAACTGATGATAATAAATACTATCATCTAACGTCTTACTAAAGTGGAACTGATATGACAGTAACTTTCCACACACACACACTACCTGTTGTTCTCATTTTTTAAATAGACATAATGAAACATCACCACATATTATTAAGATAGAAACGTCACAGTTTAAAAAAAAAGTTATACAAGCAATGCAATTAAAAAAACAATATCATTGTATCGATAGATAGATAGTACCGTATAATATTCAACTGTATCATGGACTTTTGTGAATTGCAACCATCCTTGCATGTATATACATATACGTATATATATATGGCATTAATATTGTATAGTACATTAATACATATACATAGCCTCGTACTCTGTATGTGCCAGTGTGTTTAGCATGCTTACAGCTATAAAATTTTGAGATTATTTTCTTAGTTGTGCTTTATTCAGGTTGTTAAAAAAATATGGCAAATCATTTGTGTGTATATTTTGAATGTGGGTGCATGTATTAAGGAAGTGTTGTAGTCTTTATTATTAAGTTATAACCCCCCCCCCAGACTGTTGCACAAAAATGACTAGTTACTTTTTTTTGCTGATCTAGACAACATATCAACAGGTAAAAGTTAATCTTAGACGTTTATGTAAAGGAGCAAGCCATAAAGAGCTGCATTACTCCATGTCACATTATTGGCCTGTTGGTCGCTCTGGGTTATACATCTCAACACCGAAGGCACAGTCTTCCTCTAGCTCGTTTGGCTTTAGAGAGTTGGGGGGCAGATTGAGCATGAGTGTAGACACTTTGTCCGACTAACACCTGAACACAAGAGAGCTGAGGGGGAATTTCATTATGGGCTTTACAGGTCTGCATCTTCTTTCTATTCTTCTTCTGTCTCAAGGAATTCAACTTGCTCATGGTATGTATATACACTTTATTTCAAAACATACATATTTTTAAGAGCCACAATAATAACAAGAAGAATATGTCTGGCAATGATTGGTGGGCTTTAAGGGGGTTTTTAAAGTGCGATTTTATTCAATATGTTATGTATCATTGCTTTCTTTTCTTTTTTTTTATCAGTACAAAAATCTTTCACAAACTCACACTGTATAACGCTGAGAGTACTTATATACCAACACTGTGGAAGAATCATATTCATTTTAAAAAGTTATTGAATATTGACAGTCAAGCTATTCATTTTGAGATTGAAAGAAATCACTATGAGATTATAAAATATTGCACAGTGAATATAAGTTAACAGTTTACGTAGCTATAGTGGTATTTTGAAGGAAATAATGCCACTGATATTAACATTGTTTGGTAGCCAATGCAAAGTATTGTGTAACTTTATAAAATCCAGTAAAATGTTCTGCACTCCATAAAGAAATTTGACTCTAAAATTATGGATGCACATAAAATACGAAGTACACATCTCAGTGCTGATTCATACATCACCAGGCTGTTTCAAAAGATACTGCACACTCCAAGGTCATGAGATGGACTTTTTATTCAAGGTGAAGAATTAACTATCATTTAAAAGCCAAATCACATGATTTCAGGTGTTCCAGCTGTCATAAATGTGGTAATTCATTTGTCAAGGAAACAGTAAAATGGGTTTTCATTTCACTTATACAACCATTTCTAAAAGTACCTTAAACCATGTTAAATAAGCAAGTTACCTTTCACGGAACAAAACTACATCACAGCCATAAAAAGATAAATGATGACTGATGCTTCTTCTGCTTCCATGTGTGTTTTCCACAGGGAGTTGTAGCAGCGGTGAGTTTCAGTGCACCAGTGGACAATGCATTAACAGCGCCTGGAGGTGTGATGGAACCAAGGATTGCACAGATGACTCAGATGAGCTGAACTGTCGTAAGTCTGAAAACTCAATGACACCAAGCAAAGTCATCACGCAACCACCCACATACACAAAATGAGTGTTTCTGGTGTCACAAATGTGAATTACCTTGGAAAATAAAGTTTGGCTGTAAAAAGAAGCAAAGAATTGTACAGATGCATAAAACGCAAACCATGCCTAAAGAGCCATAAATCACTGGTGTATGTGTGTAAAGTCTTCAGTTGTTCTGTTCTCTTTGGCAGCACCTGCATCATGCACCGCACAGGAATTCAAGTGTGTGACGAGTGGGGAATGCATTTCTATGGGATTTGTCTGTGATGGGGAGGAAGACTGCATCGATGGCTCAGATGAGCAAAGGACCTGTGGTATGCAGACTGATGTTTCCATTGCTGTTGTAAAGTCACAACAATTTTGACCATGAACATGCTTTGTGCTGTGATTTAAAAAAAAAACTTACATAATACATCCTGAAAATGAACTCAGAGTGGCTCATGTATACGTGAGCACGTTCTTTAAATGCTGAAGTCTCATCAGAGGACTCAAAGCTGCCTGTTTATGTGCAGCAATGGAGAATAGAACCACTAGGTGTCCACATGGTCCCAGTATGAAGCTCAAGCTTTTCAAAATATATAGTGTTGATGTGACCCAAGTGATACGTGTTACAAAAACTACGCACATCAACAAAACTGTCATAAACTTTAAGAGGCATTTCCTTTTAACAGTTTGGGAAAGAACAGATAGATGTCAAAACTACCATCATCAAAGATAAAATGTATTACTCTGCTTAACTAAAGTTGGGAATCTACACATTTTTACTGTGCATTCACAATCCTAGGTGCCATTCTCCTGCAAAACAGCATTTCAAAACAAATACCCACTCACATGCTCTCATTGGTTCAGGTGGACGGACGTGCAGTTCAGACCAGTTCACATGCCAGGAGGGCCAGTGTATTCCAGGCAAATACAGATGTGACCACGTGAAGGACTGTGTGGACAACTCGGATGAAAACAACTGCAGTAAGAGTTTTGTTTTTTAAAGGAATTCAACAATTTGCTACAGAAATCATCACACTGATGCATAATCTCAAAGTTTCCCTTGAATTTTTTGGTTCATTAGGACCCATTTTATACATTGTAAAGTAAGTTGTTGTTGTTTTTTGCAGACTATCCAAGTTGCACTCAGAAGACATGTGCCAATGGGGCCTGTTATAACAACTCTCAGCGTTGCAATGGGCTACAGGACTGCAGGGATGGCTCTGATGAATTCAACTGCAGTGAGTAGACAAGACCTCAGTTTGTGTCACTTTGGCAGGGATGGTTGTGGAGATGCTGCATATAAAATCTGATGAAAAAAAAACTAATAATAATAATAAATCATCTACAGCATTTCTTTTCCCATTAAATGTAAATATTACCATAAAAATATTCGTGTGAAAATGCTTAACTCATTTCTACATCTCGAGATTCTTAAGAGAGTTTCATATCAAGGTACCATAAATTTCTGACGGTTGTATTAGACAGCATTAGTTTAAGCCACACACTGAACATACATGTAGGCCCAGTTTATAATGGTAAGTGTGTATATGTGGTATATTGCCTCTACATACATTTCCAAAATGGATATTTCTGCAATAAACATAACTGATCTTAAGTTCTTTACACGTATACAGATGAATAGTCTTTGTAATACTTTATATATTCCCACATTTTAGAATTACCAACTGTTATGAGAGTGTGCTCTTGTTGTGCTGCACAGCGCTGAGGTTGCTTCAGTTTAGGCATTTAGAAGCAATTAAATTCCCAGTGGGGTCTAGACAGTAAACAGAGTTTGGCCTCTTGTAAATGCAGCCACTGTGTTTTATTTTCAGCCTCTCAGCACTGTCCTATCCACCAGTATCAGTGTGCAAATGGCTACTGCATTCCTCACTCCTTTGTTTGCGACCACTGGGACGACTGTGGGGACAACAGTGATGAGCAAGGCTGTGGTAAGGGTGACACTGACTTAAGATACATGGACTCAGCTCAAAAAGCTGAGTCATCATTTAGATATTCATCTCAGATAAGGATGAAGATGTTCTAATATTTATTCATAGAGTACCAGAGCTGTAGCGGCAACCAGTTCACGTGTTCCAGTGGCCGTTGTATTCCTCAGCACTGGGTGTGTGACAAGTTCAATGACTGTGGGGACTACAGTGATGAGAAAGGATGCGGTGAGAAATATTTTTCATTTTCTTTCTTTTCCCCACCTTTTAAAAAGCAGCATGTATAAATATTTCAAATACATAATAAGAAAAAGTGTTTTTGGGGTTTTTAGATAGTAATTCTCGAGACTGTTACCCTGGTGAGTGGGGATGTCCGGGCTCCACGGTTTGTATACCAGTGGGCAAAGTGTGTGACGACAAACCTGACTGTCCTGGAGGAACAGATGAAACAAACTCCACTGCACAGAAAACCTGCAGTAAGTCACACACTTGTGAGTTCCAGACTAAGTGTCAAAAAACCTGCAGTAATTCAGATGTGTGTGCCTTTATATTTCTCTCTTTATAGTGGAAATTGCCTGATCTAAATAAACAAACTTAACTATCAGTGAAGTGAATTCAATGTTGCTTAAGTGGGAGATGTGATCAGATGCAGGGTGCTTTACTGGAGCACCATGGGGCTGTAAATATATGTAATAGGTGTGTTGCACATTTTAGTGTATCATGCTCATAAGCATTTCTCAGAAGTCAGGCTGCCTTTTGCTTTCCTTATCACTGCCCTCACACTGGAGCCCAACCAGGAGCAGAAGCTCAATTTATCAGCCAATATTGGAGGTCAGGCAGAAATGTGAGGTGTCTGCAGTGCAACTTCACTGGTTTGTGAAATGTTTGGCTGGAAAGTTAATAGACAATGACCCCATTATTTACCTTTCTAAAACACTTATATAATTCTGTTACATTTAATTTGAACACACAGGTCTGGATAGGTGCTCCACCTTGAGCTGTGAGTACCTCTGCCACCCATCTCCTGAGGGAGGTGCTTGTTACTGTCCTGATGGGTTCATTGTCGCCAATGACAGTCGTTCCTGTGCAGGTGAGCGTCATATGTCATATATCTCAGGTGCTGACAGCATGCACAGTACTCGAAAAGCTTGGTCTCTTACTGGAGCTAATAAAAAGAGAAGGAATCTCAGTCAAATGATCCCTATTTTTCATGTTAGCTTTCACCATAAGCCAACCTTGAATGGTTAAAATCCTCGATTTAATTTCACGGTACTCTGGTTTATTGCCCAGACTATAATGACTGCCAGATCTGGGGGATCTGTGACCAGTTATGTGAAGATCGTCCTGGGACCCACCGCTGTAGCTGTGCAGATGGATACTTCTTGGAGCAGGGTCAAGTGTGCAAAGCCAATGTGTCAGGTACAGTGAGTCACATATCACACAGTAGCTTTATAAAGGCTGTGTGCGTTACTGCAAACTGTTCTTATTAAATGTGTAAGATAACTATAACTTCACTGCTGAGTCTGGCATTTGTGTTTTCCAGCTGGGTTGCCACAGCTCATTTTCACCAATGGGGGTGAAGTGATGATGGCGGACATACATGGACGCTTCGTCAGAACTTTGGTGCCATCACAGGGCAAAGGTTATGCCGTAGGTGTTGCGTACCACTGGCACGGTGACAAAGTCTTCTGGAGTGATACATATACCAAGAAGGTCAGCCTGAATCAGTCTTTACTTTTGTCCTCACCTCTTTAAATGATGCCAAAACTGTCCAGTTTATCTGGACTTCACCAAAACATAAACATAAATCAGCTGCACCACTGAAACAGGTTGGCATTTTTTTAAGGACTCTGAGGTGGTAGTTGAGATGGCAAATGAAACTCATTCCACTGACCTCCTTCTTTTAGGTATATTCTGCAGACTATAATGGGAATAACATTAAAGAGGTTCTGACAGCTGCAGTCCAAAATGTCCAGAACCTCGCTGTGGACTGGATCAACTTCAAACTGTACGTCTTAGAAGCCAGGGTGGAACGGATTGATGTGTGCAACTTCGATGGAGGGAATCGTGTGACACTGGTAGCTGAAAACCTGCATACACCCCATGGCCTTGCCCTTGATCCAACAGTGGGGTACGTTCAAATGCTTTTAGTGATGAAAGCTGCTGAGGATTGGGGCATGTGTTGGAAGTCCTATCAGCATCCTATCATTTACATGGACTGCTTGATCATACCATCTGATTTTAATGCTATTTCGCACTGTACATCATTTTTGGAAGTGCTTTTTTAAACTTTTTTTTCTTTGCATATTAAGTGAAACTTGGAGGAGTGAGTGACAAAGAGATGTCACCACTCCCTCTATGTACATGTTTCCTCTGTGCTAAAGTCAATGAGCCACTCATGAGCCAATTAGATCATAAGTCAATTTATGATCAAACACAAAATAAATCAGATGCAACTTAACAAGATTTCAAGTGCCTCCTGCTAAACAACTCTGTTATTCTATTATTTATTTTATTTAAGAGGTTTTTCCTCCACTTCACAAGGCGCCATCCATTCTGGTGTGTGTTTACATACATTTCTGTTTGTTTGCAGGTATATGTTCTTCACAGACATGGGCGTTTCCAGTGAGAAAATGAAGCTCGAACGTGCCTTCATGGACGGCAGTAATCGCTTTGAGCTGGTGAGGAACAGACTCGGCACTCCAACAGGAATTACCCTTGATATCATCACTCAGAGGGTCTACTGGTCAGACAGCCACTTTGACACTGTGGAGACTGTCACCTACAACGGTTTGGACAGGTAAAGGTTACACTTAAAATGGTGTCAGTCGTTGAAGATGACCTCCCTGAAGCAAACAGTGCGTCCATGTTGTGCTGTTCATTTTCCTCTTTTCCAGGAAAGTAGTCCTCAATGGTGGGACCCAGGCTCCTCATCCTTTTGGAATATCTGTGTTTGAAAACCACGTGTTCTTCACTGACTGGACCAAAATGGGTCTAGTGAGGGCAAACCGGTTCAACGGCAGCAACCCAGCTCTCCTCTATCGTACCACAAAGAGACCAGGCCACGTTGTAGTCTCACATCCTGTCATGCAGCCTGTTGGTAAGGAACTACATATCTAGCCATCCTGCCTCATTTTGTGTAATTCTCCAACATGACTCCTCTATCATGTATGCAAAGTAATACTACATCTAGCTGCTCCTCTCTTACAGTGATGAACCCCTGTGGCAGACACAACGGCGGCTGTCAGCACATCTGTGTCTTAAGCCATCGCTCTGACAACGAAGGCCTGGGCTTCCGCTGCAAATGTCGCTACGGTTATGACCTGCAGCCTGACCACCATTCCTGCTTTAGTGAGTTTCCTCTGCACAGGGAGAGTTTTATTGTTTAGATGTTACTAAAACAACAGCACTTTTTATGAACCATCAAAATACTTGCAATTTGATTCCTTGAAGATCATGTTTTAAATTAAGTCGAGGCAATGATGTCTGGTGTCATGTGGACAGTGTTGATCAAGCATATAATATTTGCTATGATGAGTAACTTCTCACTCTCTCTTCGGACAGAGGTGAAAGACTACTTGTTGATGGCCACCTCTCTTGCGGTGCGGGGAATCCCACTGAACTTGTCCCTCCAGGAGGACATCACGCTGCCACTGACAGGGCTTGGGACTTCTTTCTCTGGCTCTGCTGTCGAGTTTGACGGCAATGAAGAGACCATTTTTTACAACGACAGGTCCAGAGGCCTTGTCTACAAGTCAAACCTCAACGGCACAGGTGAGCTTTTAGTACATCTGTCCAATGAGGAATGAATACAGAAACAAAAATTGCTTCTGTGGCGCAAAATAAATTTTTATGTGAATCTGTTACACATGGGATACAATCTTAATGTTACATTTTCATTTTTCACTGCTCCGATCATAATCCTTTGTGTCACGCCTCGCTGTATTGATTTTCTTTGTGCGTTCTTAGTCCAGCAGATTTTGACAGGCTACAGAGTGGGAACAGTTGATGCCATGGCTTACGACTGGACCTCAAAGGTTTTATTTTGGACCTCGAGCACGTACAGATCAGTAGCGGCCTTCAGAGTCACAGACAAATCAAGGCGCGACATTGTGACAGGATTGAGAAACCCAAAGGGAATAGCAGTGCATCCCAGTGCCGGGTGAGTGCTCAAATATGTCAGGGGTGCATATATCTGTGATTGGGACTGCAAAGGAAATACATTTTATATCACAGTATTTGTTCTCAACCTTTGTACTTAATTATCACACCCAAAGTGTCTTCCTATATAAGTATTATTTTTACGTTTAGTTGAAAAAAAAACTCACTAAAATGGTAATATGCTCCATTATTCCAGTAATTTAAATAGTTCCTACTCCCCGAATGATACAGAAAAAGGAATGCTGGTCATTTTATTTTATTTTATTCAAACACTTTCTGTTAATTGCTGATATAGCTGAACATTCAGGCTCAATATTCACCATAGAATAAAAAAAAAAAAAATCAAATAAATAACATCAAGGTCAAAAGTAATCCAGTCCTCCTGTGCCAAATGTTACAGGTACTTGTTCTGGTCGGACTGGTACCGTCCAGCAGTCATCATGAGAGGCTTCACTGATGGCAGCAATGCTGTTCCTCTGGTCAACACGACACTGGGATGGCCATATGGGCTCTCTGTGGACTATATGTGAGTGTGGAGATGGCCTGAGGCATCATAAATGGATATCTGTGAACAATTGTAAGGACAAAATGTTAGAATTTATTATCCCTTTATATCCAGTAATGAATTGCTTGTGATGGGCCTTTGACAGGATGGACAGGCTGTACTGGGTGGATTCCCTCTTAGACCAGATTGGTCACATTGGCATTGAAGGCCTTGACAAACAGATATTTAGCAACATCGGCCAGATCACGCAGCCCTACTCTTTGACTATTTACTCAGGTGGGTCTCCCTACTCTCCTCCAACTTATTCAAGTGCACTTACATCAGACATGCACAATATTCAATTTGTATATTCAAATATTCAGGCTCATCTTTACTTTTGACACAATAAACCCCAACTTTATTCTAAACCAAATAAAACCTGAACAATGAAATTAAACAAGCCACAATATAATAGCTCTCTTATTGTGATTGTTCTAAAACTGTTGTAACAGAGCTCATGTTCATTTATTGTAGTTGTTGTATGTTAACCTTAACCATCTTTTTTTGTCATGTAGACTACCTGTATGTGTCTGATACACGCACCAGAGGGATATTCAAGATGAGGAAGAGGGATGGAGGTGGAAACATCATGATCAGACAGGGAGTTACAGGCATCATGAATGTTAAGGCCTACACAGCTGACCTTCACAGCAGTAAGTTCACACAGGAGAAAGCATTATGGGGAGCAGTAAGTAGAGGCAGTTTAATTGACCCTGGTTGTGTATAGGACCAAGATCTGCTGGGTGGGGAGGTAGAACAGAATGAAACACATATCGTATTCCCATCCCAGAATAAACACTGACGCCCGGGCTGGAGCAATAGTGGAGCAGTGATTCAGTCGAATATGATCATCTCTGAACCCACTGACTGTTTCTCTATCATCTCTTCTGACAGCTCTCACCAGCCGGTGCAATATGGTGCCCAATGGGCTCTGCAGCCACTTCTGTTTCCCAACTCCCTCCTACAGTCGAGTGTGTGGCTGTCCATATGGCATGAAACTTCAGGCCAATCAGAGGGACTGCATCAAAGATGATTCTATCATTCCACCCGACAACATCTGTGGTGACTACGCCTTTGAGTGTGACGAAGGACGTTGTAGGCCCAACTCCTACCGCTGTGATGGGATAGTTGACTGTATAGATAAAACAGATGAGGCCAACTGCACAGATACAGGTGAATGTAGTATATCAAATGGAAATGAAGGAAATTACTTAGAGATAAATTGCATTAATCCAACACTGCCTGCCTCATATGTCTTTACCAGGAGCAACCTGCTCTCCGTACGCGTTTACCTGCACCAACAAGCACTGCATCCTGTCCAGCTGGCGCTGTGACGGCATGGACGACTGTGGTGACGGTTCTGATGAAATGGACTGTCCCACTCACGTCCCCACCACCTGTGCAGCCAGCTACTTTACCTGCGATAACAACAGGTGTATTTCTCCAACGTTTTTGTGTGATGGTGACAATGACTGTGGGGACGGCTCTGACGAACACAACTGCAGTAAGTTTGGGGCTGTCAGCCTGTTATCGGAATGTTTTTTAATGCAATGCTGCACGTACAAATACCTTTTAAATCTACTGGGAAAAAGCTGCCTTTTCTGTCATCGGCAGATTCAACCATCACCACGTGTCCTCCTTCCTACTTCCTGTGTCCCGACCACCGCTGTATCTATAACTCCTACGTCTGTGATGGAGACCAGGACTGCCTGGATGGATCAGATGAGAAGAACTGTGGTAGGAATCTTTCCTGTGCAGAACGGCTTCTACTTGAGCTGAATAGATTCATTTTACATGTCCATGTTTGTGTTTCCTTCTTAACTTTAGAGTTTTCTTGTGCCTCCTATGAGTTTGCCTGTGCTAGCGGGGACCAGTGTGTCAGTTCCACATATCAGTGTGATGGAGTTTTTGACTGCAGGGACCATTCTGACGAACGAGACTGCCGTAAGTTGGCAATGCTGAAATAAACTAGCCATTAATAAATGAATTATGCTAATGTTAATTAGCTGCGTAATTAGATTGATTGCCCCACTTCTTTCTGTCAGGCCTATAATGAATCCATTTTGATTTTATTTTATATTTCGTTTCTTCACAAAAATGAAATTGACATGACTCAATTAAAATGTAATTTTTTTTTTTTTTAAATTTAGAGATATTACACCATCACAGCTTGATGCTCTGTGTCTCAACCTAAGTGAGTTTCTGAAATTTCTGGGAGAAAGGACACTGCAGTTTCAATCATGTGTAAATGTGTATTGCCCCTACAGCCACTCGAGGTCCAGGCCTCTGCCACAATGATGAATTTCAGTGCCAGACCGATGGTTTCTGCATCCCAGATGAGTGGGAGTGTGACGGCCATCCAGACTGTGAAGATGGATCTGATGAGCACAACTCCTGCCCACCTACAACGTGTAGACCCAACTACTTCCAGTGTGCCAACAAGATGTGCATCCCAACAAGCTGGTTGTGTGACGGGGACAACGACTGCCGAGACATGAGTGATGAACAGAACTGTCCCACCCCACCGTTCACCTGTCCGTCTGGACAGTGGCAGTGCCCCACTGATCAGGTGTGCATTGACTTTGACAAGGTGTGCAACGGCCAGAGGGACTGCCCAAACGGAGCAGACGAGTCACCTATCTGCAGTGAGTTTTAGAAATACCACTTTGCCTTATATCAAGAGATGTCTGTAATATTTAGCCTGCTCTTTGGGGAACACATGGAGTGGACAAAAGAATTTAAACGCCTGTCACAAGGACACATTAAACATCATCCTTTAAAACCATTAACTTTGAAACAGTGTCTCATTGTAAACATAATTAACTTAGTGGTGGTAATATTTTTCCAGACTATTATTTTTATCTTGGTAAATAATACACTGAAACTGAGTTTAGGAGACACAGGAGCCCTGTGTCCGAGCTTGGCTTAAGAGACACTCTGTATGAAGTCCAATTTCCTTTTTGTTCACAAACACAAACCACCAGAGAGAGGCAAAACAAGATGGAAAATGAGATGTGAAAAGAATGTATGTATTTCTGTGTTCAGCAGCTTTTCGTTTCATAATTTGTACAATGCTATTTTTTTTTATCATCTCATCTTGGACCACTAATTCACTATTTATTTCATAAAGACCAAGACGACTGTGCTCTGAACAATGGAGGCTGCAGTCATGGTTGTGTCCAGGGACCTTTTGGGGCTCAGTGCACGTGTCCACCGGGACTGCAGCTCAACGACTCCAAGACCTGCGAGGACATCAACGAGTGTCTGATCCCCGGTTTCTGCAGCCAGCAGTGCTACAATGAGAGAGGAAGCTTCAGGTGCTACTGCTCGGATGGTTACTTCCTAGAACCTGATGGACGCACCTGCAAAGCCACAAGTAAGCCATAGGCATCACAATACAAATAAAGCTGATATTAAACTATGCTTAATTGTTACAATATTGATAGATACATTCTTGCTTTGTAATACAAAACAAATAATTACTTGGGTCAAAAAGACCATACATTTATAATGTTATACACTACTGAAAAGTTAGATAAGTCATCATGAAACAATATATTCTTCTGCTCTCAGACCCAGTAGCAGCTATACTTCTGGTGGCCAAGCGTAGCCAGATCATCGCCAACCGGATCAAGATGAGACCTCCACAGATGATTCCATTGGTCAGCGGTTCAAACATTGTGACCGTAGACTTCGATCGAACAACTTCCAGGATCTACTGGGCTGATGCCTCGCAGAAGAAGATATGGAGCGCCTACCAGAACGGAACAGACACACGAGAAGTAAGAAAAATGATCATACAGAAGCAGCAAATCGAAATTGTGCGATATTTTCATGATGTGTGGTTAAATGTGTTTTCTAATGTCTCTGTTAATCTAGGTTTTCTCTACTGGTCTCATGGTCCCAGAGAGCATAGCTGTGGACTGGGTGGGCCGGAACCTTTACTGGACCGACTCAGTCATGGACAACATTGAGGTTTCTACTCTGGATGGTCAATTCCGTAAAGTCCTCCTCTCCAAGAACATCACCAGCCCCCGTGGACTGGTTCTGGACCCCCGCAACTAGTAACCGCTATTTTTTATAAAGTCTTTATAAATCTTTCAACCCATTTGAGCTCTTGCATATCCAATTTTATAAACTCTTCCCACTTAGCACCAACCTGATGTTCTGGTCAGACTGGGGCCAGAACCCGAGGATCGAGCGGGCTGACATGGATGGAGCCATGAGACGAGTCATTGTCAGCACTAAGCTATACTGGCCCAACGGCCTGGCCCTGGACTACACCACACGGAGGGTTTATTTCGCTGATGCCTACCTCAAGTATATCGACTACTGTGACTATGATGGTAACAACCGCCATCAGGTCATGGCAAGTGACATGGTAGGTTTGATTTGATATTTTTATTTAGGAATAAAGGTGAAAAATCATAATTTATAACATTCATTCATTAACTTTTTACCGCTTATCTGTTTCTGGGTTGTGGGGGGTGCTGGAGCCAATCCCAGCTCACCTTGTTGTGGAGCAATAGCACTAACCACTATGCCGCTGTGCTGCCCATAACTTATAAAATAATAAAAAGAAAGATGTATATCAAAGTCAAAATAACTATAATAGACAGTATAATGGATGTTTTAGGTCTATATCATAAAGCCTGGAGAGGCCCCACATGTGAAGGGTTATAAATGTATGGACATACTGTAAGTCAAGTTGGAAAAGGAGCCCTTGAGCTTATACTAAAACATCTTCACCTAACTCCAGGTTCTGCAGCATCCACATGGTATGACTGTTTTCGAGGACACCGTCTACTGGTCAGAGCGCTACACCAGCAAGGTGATGAGCACCAACAAATTTCACGGTGGCAACGTCACCACTCTAATGAACAGCGTCTACCAACCCATGGGCGTCATAATGGACCATCCTGTTAAGCAACCAACAGGTAATTTTCAATAAAACAGCATATTTATTTGTACTTACATGCATAGTTTTCTGCAGTACATTAAAGGGTTGTTAAGTTGAAAAGTGTTAGATATGCCAAAGGAATAAAAAATGTCAACCGTCACATTAAATCTGATTGAAGGTGACTTTGTTGTTTCATATTAGCCATCAACCCGTGCAGAGAGCACCTGTGCAGTCAGCTGTGCTTGCTGTCAGGCCTGAGACCCAGATATTACACCTGTCACTGTCAGTCAGGCTGGAAGCTGGATGCTGATAGACGTACCTGTATCAAAGGTAATGTTTTTATTTTTTGCAGTTCTCTCTTCAGCAACCTCTCCCAGGATTTAACCATGCTGAAATCTCAGTATGTACAGTTTAAATGTTGGGTGAATATTCATTTTGTGCATGCTGTCCTCATCCAGATGAGACCCCCTTCTTAATGGTGGTGAGAGATTCTGTGATTTTTGGCATTCCATTGGACCCCGCTGACCCATCCAACAATGCGATGGCCCCTGTGTCCGGCATCAGCCAGGGCCAGGACATTGACTTTGATGACCAAGAACAGTTTGTTTATTGGGTGCAGAACACTGTGAGTATATTGAATTGAATAATGAATTTACTGTGATACCACAGCTTTTGATTAAATGCGTGAATAGCACAATTAGAGGACTTGGTTTTACAGAATGGCTTGTTGTAATTGAATATTTTCACTACATCTAATGGAAATTTCTGGTTAAATACTGATTTACACCTGTGCATATTCATTTGTGTTCTATTATCTTATTTGAAGATGTTACTGGAGTGTTATCAGTTTTACAAGTTTAGATGTATGACATCTGGTTTTGCTCTAACATCAGGGTTCTATATGGCGAGTAAAAACCAGCGGTACCAACAGGTCTGAGTTTGCTCCAGCTGCTGTCATGGGCTCACCGTCGGGTCTAGCTTTTGATTGGATAAGCCGTGCAATGTATTACACCAATCCCACGGTTAAAACTATAGAGGTAAACACCTTTTGAGACAAAAACGGAGCTCAACATCACTTAGATATGTGCATATCATAATTTGCATTGTCAGTGGTTTATCACTCAGTTTTCTCTGCCTTTTTATCCGTTATTGTGCAAGTAAATAAACTAAAGCTTTTGTTTCAGGTTATCCGAGTGGATGGAAACCAACATTATAGGAAGACTCTGATCACCTCCACCGGTAAACCAGAGGGAGTAGGACAGCCAATTGGAATAACCCTAGACCCAGCCCGAGGGTAAAGCAGATACTGATCACTGCTTGCGTGTTTTTAATGGCAGTGAACATTATTTGTTAATTGGTGTGTACTTGCTGGCATTGGAACAACAACACTAAAAGCACAGAAAGTCATTAATATTAATATGGATACGCCAACCGCAGCCACAAAAACCAGAGGCAGTTATTTGTTTTAATATTAATACCCCACCCACAGTAACAAATGGTCAAAGGCATTACATTTAAAAACGTCAAATTTGTGAAATACTGCATGATTTTAGTGTGTGTGTGTGTATCATTTGGTGAATGCAATCCAAAAAGCAACACCAGAATGAGAATTGATCTTTGCTTTTAGTTTTTTTTAAATAATATTTTATATCTCTTCAGTTGTTTCTCCCTTTTACACCCTCCCTCCTCAGGAAGTTGTTTTGGACAGACAGGGGGTCAGACAATGGCGCTCCTGCAAAGGTTGCCAGCGCTGACATGGACGGAGGAAACCTCAGGAATCTCTACACGGGTAACCTCGCGAACATCGGATTCATCACGGCTGATATCACTGCCAGTAAACTTTACTGGGGTGTGGCGGGCTCTGGGGTGGTATGTACTGACAATTTTATTTTTAAAATTTATTTTACTATTACTGTATTAGGTTTTCTTATCAGCTACTTTCTTCTAGCTTTACCAAACTGTCACATTGCACAACAAGAAATAATCCCTCTAATAAGCTGATGTGATTGAGTTTATTTTTTCCCTCCTTCCCTTTTTGTCCAGATTGAAAGTGGCACCATGGATGGAGTCAGCCGAGTCACAGTGGTCAGCAGTCTGTCACATCCATGGGGACTGACCATCTACCAGAACCACCTGTATTACACCGATCTGGACTATGAGGTCATTGAACGGGTGGACAAGGACTCTGGTGCCAACATGGTGGTGATGAGGAGCGGCATGTCCGGCCTGCGTGCTATCAAAGTGCATGCCAGAGACAGTATGTGGATTGACTGGTTTTTAAATGAATCCAGAGGTGTCTGTTCTTGAGCTTTTTAATGTTTTCGTCCAGGCTGTTAATTATTCATCAGGAAACTCTTGGCAGGGATTGAGTGAGTAGGAGCTTGGCCTCCTCCTCAAAGACAGCACACAGCAAGATCAAGCACCAAATCTATTTAATCTTTCGAGTAAATCTTGTGTTGATAAGGCTCTTTGCCATTACAGTGTTCATAGGTATTTTTCAAAAATAGATTATGTACTTTACGACCTTATTGCTACTGACACAAAGTGTGGTTTGCATAGTGACAACGATGACACAATATTAACATTGTTTTCACTTTATGTTTTTGGTTTTATACAATCGAATTTGCAAATATGAGATTCAACAACAATACCTTGTTGTGATATTAACATAAAAACATTAAAACCTGTTTCTTTTATTTTAGTGTTGTCCTCTTGCATTAAAGCAATACAGACTCACATAACCCAGTAATGTTCACCTTCACTGCTCTCTTTCTCGCTGCCACCTCAGACTCTGCAGGGACCACTAATGCCTGCAGTTCCAACAATGGAGGCTGCCCCCACATCTGTCTGCCCAAACCAGGCAATCAGAAGTCCTGTGCATGCACGTCAGGCTTTTTCCCCTCTCAAGACGGCTCCCGCTGTGAACAATACGAATCCTTCGCCATTGTTTCCATCCAAAAGCACATTCGTGGCTTCCACATAAACAGCTCGGACCATTCTGAGGCTATGGTGCCTGTTGGTGGACGTATGTTGGGCTCATAACTTGTCTTTAAAAATCAGCTAGAGATATTGAATTTTCACTTACTACAAGTGCATGTTGTTTTTTTTTCTCTCTTTTACAGCTTCTTATTCTGCTAAGGGCAAGTTGGATCTCCATATTGAATCTGGCTTTATATATTGGACTGACAGCTCCACCTCCACCTCATACAGGGGTATCTTCCAGGCCAAAACTGATGGAGGGGGTTACAGGAATGTCATTACCTCAGGTGTTGGAAGAAGAGGCATCCAGGGTCTTGCTGTAGACTGGATTGCAGGTATGAGCTGTTTAAAAATCAACTTCATCCATCCACTATCTTTAAGGTGGTATTAGGTGCAACAAAAAGTCAGCATGGTGATTTTAGTCACAGCTAAATCCCATATAACCCCATCAGCCTATAAATTACCCTGTTAAGCACTGCAGCCCTGCTACACTGATGTTCTCTTCTTTCCCATACTGCCTTTCATTTCTTCAGGGAACTTATACTTCACCAATGCCTTTGAGAGTGAGACCTTCCTGGAGGTGCTGGCAATCAACACTACCTACCGAATGATTCTCCTCAAGTCCTCCCAGGACCAGCCCCATGACCTGGCTGTCAGCCCCAAGCTTCGCTACCTTTTCTGGACTGACGGTGGCCAAACACCCAAGATTGAGCGGGCTCTGCTGGACGGGACCAACCGCACTGTATTGGCATCAGAGAGCCTGGCTTCACCTCGTGGCCTAACTGTCGACTACACTAACGACTTCCTCTACTGGACAGATGATGTTCTTGACATGATCTCCCGCATGGCCACAGATGGCACGCAGAGGCAGATTGTCAGGTACGGGAGCCGATATCCATCTCCAACGGGTCTGGCGATATTTGGAAACTACATGCTATGGGTGGACAATAAGCTCGGGAAGCTTTTCCAGGCCAGTAAAGACCCGGCCAATACTGGCCAGCCAGAGGTAAGAATTAAATCACCTTTAAAAATGAAAAAAATTTAAAAGGAAATAATTTTTTGGCATTCTATTGAAATGACTATATGATATTATATGATATCATATTGGTCAATTTATATTCTGACTACAAACACAATGGCATTATTTAAATCAGAAATAATGTCACTGCTTACTACATATGAACTAGTGTTGCAACTAATCATTATTTCTTTATGTTAAACAACTGATTATTTTATGAAAAATAATATATAACTAATATATGTCTGTGTGTGAAAAAAATAAATTGTTATAATTGCTTTTATATAATTTATGATTATATAAAAACATTTTTGCAGTTTTTTTTTTTAAATCTGGCTTGTCAAATTTATGATTTAAATAGTTTCCAGTTGAACTGCTACTTGATTGATCAATGGGTTGATTATATTATTATCTTCCTTTAGGAATGCAGAAACCTAATTAGCCCTGATTAGCAATTAGCATTAGAGGGAAAAACATTTGGCTGCCATACAGTTAACAATAATAAATGACAATTTTTATCTGGTGAATGAACACCATGGAGAATACGAGGATAGTTTGGGCTGGATTTGCTTGGAATGTATGAACCCTGGAAATGTACGAACTAATAATGGTTTGGCAGCATCATCACAGTTGGCTCAGATGAAGTACAATCCAACAAGAGTGACAGACTTAATAGCGTAAGAGTCGGTTAAGGGCGTGTGGTTATCTTGTTACTGGTGTTCTTTGCCTGTGACACTAATAACAAAGTCATAATTTTTCCCATAATGTTACCAGGTCATTCGGCAGGACCTTGATGGAGTGATGGATGTCACCGTCTTTGATTCTCACATCCAGCCCACATCTGCCAACCAGGTGGGCTTCAACCCATGTCAGGAAGATAACGGCCGCTGCCAGCAGCTCTGTTTCGCTATTCCAGGGCAGGAGAAACCAAAATGTGGTTGTGCACACGGATCGCTCCTCAGTAATGGAGTAACATGTGGCTATGGACTAGATGAGTTTCTAATTTTCACCACAGACTACACGATGAATAGCCTGAGGTTGGACCCTGCAGATCACAGCACTCCCTATCCAACTGTGACCTTGGGCTACAACCTGATGGCGTTGGATTATGACTTCAAGGAGAAGCGAATTTTCTTCACCCAGTATAAGGGGATCGGTCAAAGCAGGATTGGCTACATTCTTACATCATCAGTCAGCAGCCCCCCTGTCATTATTGCAACAAGTGAGTTTTGCATTATGGTTCTATTTTTGGCGATATTGTCAATCGTCCCTCTGCTCTCTCTCCCAGTCTGTTTCTTTTCCTTTAGGATCTTATTATTGATTTTGCCTTTTATCATCATTTATCCTGTTCTCTCTGTTATGCTGCACAGATTTGGATGATCCAGAGGGACTGGCATATGATTGGGTCAACAAACGTCTCTACTTTACTGACTACTATGGCTGTAATGTCCAGTCCATTGGGGTGGATGGGATGAATCGCACCATCATCGCGCATGCAAACCGCCCAAGAGGCATCGTTGTCGACCCCTGCTACGGGTAAAAGTCACTGAGTTTTACTTTGAGCCCAAATCTTTACAGCTTGAAGATGGTTTTGTGGTATGATGTATATTAAGGAGCACACTTTTCTCACTCTTTCTCTCTAGTTACCTCTACTGGACTGACTGGGGCAGCCCAGCTAAGATTGAGAGATCCACACTAGGTGGAAACTTCCGGACCCCGATCATCAACACCAGCCTGACTACACCCAACGGACTGTCTATTGATTTTGAAGAAAGAATGCTTTACTGGGCTGATGCCTCATTGTATGTTCATTCTTTTCTACATGCTGTATTATGATTATAGCAGCTTATCCTACTCAGATTTATTAACAGCTTCTTTCTCCTCCCTCAGAGACAAGATAGAGCGAGCTACTCTGACTGGTGAGAACCGCCAAGTGATCATCCACGGTGTCCTTTACCCATACGCCTTGACTGTCTTCAAGCAGGACATTTTCTGGACTGACTGGTCTGAGAGAGCTGTCTTTAGGGCCGGAAAGGACGATGGCTCTGGCTTTGCGGTTCTGGCCCAGGACCTGCAGTACCGACCAAATGACATCCACGTTCATGCTGCATCCAAGCAGGAGAGCTGCTCAAGCCCCTGTCAGCAGTTCAACGGAGGCTGCAGTCACATCTGTGTTCCCGGTGAGTAAAAATGTGGGTGGTCGTGAACAAGGAACCAAGAATAAATCATATAAAGAAACATACAATGCTACTAAGTCCATTGACTTAATATTTTCTACAGGTCCTGCAGGCCCGGAGTGTCAGTGTCCTCATCAGGGAAAGTGGTATTTGGCCAACAATGGCAAAGACTGTATCCAAGACACAGGGAAACGCTGTCCAGCAGAGCAGTTCACCTGTCTCAATGGTAACTGCATCTCAGCACGCTGGAAATGCGACGGCGACAATGACTGCCATGATAACTCAGATGAGCTGGAGAGAGTGTGTGGTAAGAAATGAAGTGACCTTGAGAAGTGTGTAGTTGTCATTTCAAATAGATTAAAGTCATTTAAAATGTTGTGCGTAGAAAGTGATTTATGAACATGAAGCTAATCTGTTAAATAAAGATGGGAACACAATGTCACCTCTGGAAGGGGACACTTTCTGCTATTGCCTTTAACTCCTACTGTTTAATATAAAAACATGAACTTATGGTAATGGATCAAACATGGCCCTGTAAAAACTGTGCTTAAACATTTTGAAAATAAATCCCCCCTGTCCTTCGCAGCCTTCCACACCTGCTCAGCTATGGATTTCACCTGTGACAACGGGCGCTGCGTGCCGCTCAGCTATGTGTGTGACTACACAGACGACTGTGGGGACAACAGTGATGAAAGGAACTGCCCCTTCCCCACCTGCAACCCAGCCACAGAGTTTAGTTGCTCCAACGGACGCTGCATCAGTGCAGCGTTTGTCTGTGACGGCCATAATGACTGCAGAGACAACGCCACCTCAGACGAAATCAACTGCCGTGAGTGATGAAAAAAAAAGTCCTGATTTGACTCTCGAGACAGTGTTTCCTCTGCTCCAATAACTATCTTGCCTTCCCCAGTAGCACTTTCCAAATCTCACCCTGTGTTGGATAGCAAATTGATTATCTAGAAAAACTTGCACTGACCCTGTGACTAAGATCTTATGTCCTCCTTGGCCTTCTCCAGCTGACAGGACATGTCCCGCTGGACAGGTGAAATGCGACAATACCAACATCTGCATCTACCCTGAAAGTCTGTGTGATGGCTACAACAACTGTGGAGACAACAGTGATGAGAATCCTCTCTTCTGTGGTAAGCTGACTGCTGCACTGCTTTGAGTTAAAGAAAGGTATAGTGTTGAATCTATGCCTTACCAGCTGAGTCCAAAGCTACAACATCGTATTTGTGTGTACCTCTGCTACAGCTGGTCGCACGTGCTCTCCAGACCAGTTCCGTTGCGATGGAGGGAAGTGTATCCCTAACTCCTGGGTGTGTGACTCCTTCAGAGACTGCAGTGATGGAACAG
Source organism: Remorina albescens (assembly GCA_034769265.1). Classification (NCBI taxonomy): domain Eukaryota; kingdom Metazoa; phylum Chordata; class Actinopteri; order Carangiformes; family Echeneidae; genus Remorina; species Remorina albescens. The sequence continues at coordinate 8,848,888 of CM068480.1, forward strand.
ATGAACCTCCTTCCTGTGGTGAGCTCTCAGTTTCATTTGACTTTTTAGGTTTTTAGTTGACAGGTACAAAACATTCAGATAGCAGATTCACAGACTCGTTTGTGGACTTGAGATTTTGACTTCACTTCACTATTCATATACTGTATGTGTAGAATTTTAGTAGTGATTTTAAAAATGCAGGACAAAATAATGTAAAGAGTGTATTATTAATACAAGTTTCCATGATCATAAAATGACAGGAACTAAGTCAAGTACAGTAGAGGGCAGTACAGTGTATCCATTTCTGTTCTGATGTTTACTGCTCAGCATTTAATGATCATCAGACATTGATCACCTGAACCTTAATGTATGTTTTACTGTGCTTTAAATACAGCTATTAAAATTATCACACTTTAAAAGGGGGAGTATTGTGGTGTCTTTTTATTAACACCAGCAATTCATCTTTAGACTAAATCCCTCAGCACCTCTTGAGCATGATTTCTCTTTGTGCGTTCCTGTGCAGAGGATCAGGTGAAGACATGCAACCCCAGCCAGTTCACCTGTACCAACGGGAACTGCATCCCTCAGTCACTGGTCTGTGACGGCAACAATGACTGCTGGGACAGCAGCGACGAGGCTCCTGAACTACAGTGTGGTGAGAGAGCAGTTACACACATTTATTACAACACGTGAAGGTAATGCTGGTGATTTGTTTACTTTGTGTTATCTGTTTATGTTGACTCCATTGACCCCTCTTATACTCTCTGCGTCCCTTGCAGGACAACGTACCTGCAGTTCCAACCAGTTTACGTGCCCCACCTGGCACCCTGGCCATCCACGCTGTATACCCACAAGTTTTGTGTGTGATGGGGAGAAAGATTGTGCTAATGCGGCTGATGAGCTCCAAAACTGTCCCAATCGAACGTGCCATATGAACGAGTTCGCCTGTTCCAATGGGCTTTGCATCCTTATTCCCTACCAGTAAGTAGGAATTGTGTGTGGATAAAACTATAAATAAAAGTAATTTCTTCCCCAGTCCAGACATCAATCCTCCTGTCACTGAATAATGATTTCCCTCCCTCCAGCTGCGACCGTGTGAATGACTGTGGGGACGGCAGTGATGAGTTGGGCTGTACCTACGACACATGCAGAAGCAACCAGTTCACCTGCGGTAATGGAGCCTGCATCCCTGCCTCCTTCACCTGTGATGGGGAAAGCGACTGTCTGGACGGCTCAGATGAGGATGACAGCTTGTGCACCACGCCCCAGCCCACCTGCGCTCCCCAGCAGTACATGTGCAAGTCGGGCGAGTGTATTGACGTCAGCAAGGTGTGCAACGGACAGAAGGACTGCCAAGACAACAGCGATGAGAAGGGCTGTGGTGAGAAAGCCGCACAAACGAGCTATTGTTTACCAATGTTTTATTCAGTGGAGACACACAAAAGGTTTCAAAGGCAGCAGACATATTGAGGTAATTCACCATCAATGAATTTGTGTGCAACTGGGGGCAAAATTTGTGAACTGAAATATATCTTCCAAGCTGTAAAATACAAAAAAAGGTTCTGTTTCTTTTGTGTTACTTCTTTACTTTCATATTACTGGTGAATATTGGACCGCATTACAAATATCAAACATGTTAGAATATATGAATATACCAACTAATTATCATTATTTTCTAATAATCATTGCTTTATTCCATGTAATGTGATTTAAGTATTTGAAACATTTAAGCATTTATTTGCTTATGTTTGCTTAAGTATGAAAAATTTTAAATTTATAAAGATTGCATAGCAGTTCAAAACCAAAATATATTCAGTTAATGACACGATAACAGAAAGCACAGATGCTGCTGAGAGATGTTCAAACACAGCTGTTCTTTGGGTCTTCATTGGCTTATCATTTTTAGAGGTTGATTCTAATCTGTGATTCGTGTTCAAATATGTCGCCTTATTTGTCCATTTCACTTTCTGTCCTCCTTCTCTTCAGGAATCAATGAGTGCAGCAACCCTTCGGTCCACAAGTGTGCCCAGCTCTGCACGGACACCCTCACCGGTTACTATTGCTCCTGCCACCCGGGCTACAAGCTGATGCCAGATGGCAAAGCTTGTGAGGACCTCAATGAGTGTCTTAGCACGCCGTCTGTCTGCAGCCAGATCTGTGAGAACTCTGTTGGCTCCTACCACTGCAAATGTGCCCCGGGCTACATCCGCGAAGCAGATGGACGCACCTGTCGTCAGAACAGCGGCATTGCCCCATACTTGCTGTATAGTAACCGCTACTACATCCGCAATTTAACCACTGATGGGTCACAGCTGAGTATAGTCCTGCAAGGGCTGTCCAATGTGGTGTCATTAGAGTTTGATCACAGTGAGAAGAGACTTTATTGGCTGGATGTAGGGGCAGGAAAGATTGAGAGGATGCGTATTGACGGGACTGAGAGGGAGACTCTGGCAGATGACGACATAAGAGGAGCTGAAAGCCTAGCACTGGATTGGGTTGGCAGGTGTGTGAAGAACTTTCCTGATAAAGATGTTCTTGCATTTAAGGGCATAGTTTTAATACTGAGGCTGCAGGGTTGTTGATGGAAACTCTTTGTTTCCGCTGCAGGAAGTTGTACTGGGCGGACGGCGCTCTGGGATCAGTTCATGTGATGGAGCTGGATGGCCGTTACCAGAAGAAGCTCCTATCAGGGGACTTCACAGAGGGAAATAACACTTATATTATCAGTCGACCTCGGGCTGTGGCAGTCAACCCTAAATATGGGTACTAACACACATTCACACGTCAGATATGGATGGTTAATATTGGAATTGTTTTTCCTGGAAAGCTTTATTGTTGAACTGGAAACACCTGTATAAACTGTAATAAATGGATCCAGCAACACAACGTTAAGTATTACTTTAATGGAAAATAGCAGCTAGTTTTTTGTGACATTTTCCTTTCTCTTTCTCCTTTTTCCCAGATGGCTGTACTGGACTGACTGGGGTGACGATGCATATATCGGCAGAGTTGGTATGGATGGAAGCAACATCAGTGCCATCATCACAACCAAGCTGGAGTGGCCTAATGCTCTGACCATAGACTATACCACCAACAAGATCTTCTTTGCTGATTCCCACCTCAACTTTTTGGAGTGAGTTAAAAGATTCAGACATGAGTCCATACTCTTAAAGCCTAAACTTCTCTGGATAACGTTACAGTGTGCAACATGTACTGACAATGTTCTCTGTGTGGTTCTTCAGCTTTGCAGACATGGACGGCCAGAACCGACACCGGGCCATCTCTGGTACTCTTCCTCATGTCTTTGCTGTCTCCCTGTTTGAAGACTGGGTCTACTGGACAGACTGGAACACATATACTGTAGAGAAGGCACACAAGTACACTGGCGAGCAGCGCACACTCATGGGGAACAACACACATCGGCCATATGACATTCGTGTCTACCACCCCTACAGGCAGCCTCGAAGTATGTACATTAGAATTGTATAGGTTAATTCTACTATTATCACAATGAAGTACAGCTAAGAACTCACCACTATTTTATTGTTAATGATATTACCCCCCAGGTGATAATCCCTGCTCCTCCCATCACCTGACCTGCAGTCACCTGTGTCTGATTGCGCCTGGTGGGCAGCAAGCTACCTGCGAGTGTCCCGATCACTTCATCGGTCTCTCTGTGGGCTTCAAGATCCAGTGTGTTGCTGACTGCTCCAGCACCCAGTTCCGCTGCGGGGACAACGAAAAGTCAGTTTCCTATAAAATCATGTGTTTCTAGAGGGCATGTCATAAACTTCTATCTTATAAAATCAATGATGGTAGAAACTTTGAAGTTGACAAATGACCCATTTAATATCAGTGTTTATTATCAAAATAAGTCACTTAACCATAAATGATCACAAAGCAGATGTGTACGTTTGTATACTGAGGATCTTTTCAGAACATACAAACATATCTTTTTGGTTTTGAATTGTAATATATTTATAAAAGTACAGACTTTAGACTTCGTCAGGAATACATCAACAAGATCCTGGATTATTGTGTACTTATTGCTGTTTTACTTTTTTTTTCTTTTGGATTTATCCCTGGTGAAAACAGACATTTAATGTAACTTTATCTTATATTACAAAACTAAGAAACCAAACTGAATTATATGAAATGCAGGATAAATGCTGATAAAGTATCAAATGCATCCAGAAGGGCAATTATATATATATACCTATAACCTGCTTTACCTAACTTTTCTGTTTTAGGTGTGTTCCCATTTGGTGGAAGTGTGATGGCCAGTCAGACTGCAGTGATGGCTCAGATGAACCTCAGACCTGCCCTCCCCGTTACTGCCCCATTGGCCAGTTCCAGTGTCAAGATGGTAACTGCACCTACCCCGGGTTCATCTGCAATGGCGACTCGGACTGCCCTGACAACTCAGACGAGGATGCCGCTCTCTGCAGTATGATCGTTAACTTTTCTTTTTTTTTTGTTTTGAATACACTGACAAATTATAAACCAGGCTTAAGGCCCTCACACCAAAGGCTAAATATGAAACTTTGAAACTGTTCCGTTCCTGCAGGTGACCACCGATGCCAGGAGAACCAGTTCCAGTGCAAAAACAAGAAGTGCATCCCTGTGTCCTTGCACTGCGATGGAGTAAATGACTGTTCAGACGGGAGTGACGAGGACCCGGAGACCTGCGCCCAGAGAACCTGTCGTCCCAGTGAGTTCCAGTGTGCCAATGGACACTGCCTGCCGTCCAGCTACGTGTGTGATGCACAAGATGACTGTGGAGACGGCTCTGATGAACCGCATGAAATCTGCAGTAAGTGGGGTATTAGGAGATGACAATTTGAGAATATGAGCTCAGTATTTAACAGTGTCAAGTGTCACAGAGATGATAAATGAAGAGGTTTGAAGGATTGTTCAGTTAATAGGAAGAAACAGAAATGGAAATAGAAATTGAAACGCAAAATTAGAGGAATGTATTTCCATTTTTAAAATTATTTTTCGAATAGTATTTGTAATGGTCTTATTCATGAATGAATATGTATATGTTTTAAACCTGTGTTTGTAAATCCATTTTTAAATCTGAAATTTTACCCATCGATTTCTTCATTCCTGAAATTAAGAGCTCAATATTTATGACAACTTTAAACTACCTTGACAAATTCCTTGGTTTATTCATGAATTCATAAAAAAAAAACAAAAAAACAAAAAACTCTCCCGATGGTTTACTTTGTTTGTGTTTTTGGAATAATATAATTCATTCATTCATTTTTTTATGCATATTAAAATTATCCTACATACTGTTCAGGATTCTACAGTAATTGAATCTGTGACTCTGCAGATTACAGAACAAAGTCCCTGATTTCCGCTCTGAGGCAGAACAGATCAGTAGAAAACTTGAATCAAGCATCGATTTATTTGTCCCTCAATAATAATGTCTAATCTGTGGAGACTTAGTCCTGACCCAAGAGTAACCTGAGTGAATTAATGATGTTGGGTTCTCGCCATTCTCACCTCTTCCCTCTTTTCTCTCTGTCTCTTCCTGCATCCAGTGGGTCCAGACTACAAGTGCGACCCCAACACAGAATTCTCCTGCAAGACGAACTACCGCTGTATTCCTCAGTGGGCCCGCTGTGACGGCACCAACGACTGCATCGATAACAGTGATGAGGAAGACTGCGGTCAGTGGTCATGCACATTTTATGAAGATATATGTAGAGCACTAATATCTGGGAACACACTGACATTTCTGCCATTTGTGTTTTAGACACACTTTGTTAAATGAGGAGTTTAATATTTTAAACTGTGTGTTTAATAAGTGTTTAATACTGACAGAGTGATGTTATACTGAGTAAGCACTACAGCACTACAACTAAGTGAACGCATAAGGAAAGTCCAAGGGGCACACATTTTTTAAATAAATGATATAGTTCAGTCATTATTGGTAAGAATTGGGACTTTAGACAGTGGTAGTATTTTTAAGATTTAGAGTGTACCATAAAAACCTCATTAAGTGAACCAGTGATTCAATTCATTGTTCAGTCTCAGTCTTCCTGCAGTCACAGTGGGCTTGTTCATTGACCACCTGTTGAATAAACCTTTTAATCGGCCTTATTCTGCCCGTGTTCTTCTAACAGAGGAGGTGACCTGTGATCCGCTGGGAGATTTTCGATGTGATAACCACCGCTGCGTGCCCATCCGCTGGCAGTGTGATGGCACCAACGACTGCGGGGACGGCTCAGATGAAAGGAACTGCCGTGAGTGTCATATCAAGTACAGATGTGCCACAGTGTCCCCGAGTGACAATCTGATCTCATACTGAATGTATATCTGACGGTGTGATGGTGGGTGTCATCCACAGAGCCAAGGCCTTGCTCTGAAAGTGAGTTTCGATGTGACAATGCGCAGTGCATCCCTGGAAACTGGGTGTGTGACCATGACAATGACTGTGGAGACAACTCAGATGAACGAGACTGCGGTGAGTGGCGTGCTGCACACAAACACACTCCCTCCAAATGGCTTCTCTCATAAACAACACAAACACGCATGTGAATATTGTGGCTCTCTTCCAGAGCTGCAGACGTGTCGTCCGGGTTTGTTCCAATGTGACTCGGGTCACTGTATCCCCGCTGCTCTCCAGTGTGATGGCCGGCGAGATTGTCAGGACCTTTCAGATGAGACCAGCTGTCGTAAGTAAACAACATGAAAACAAATGGCAAACTGCCCTCTCCCTGAAGTTTTTTAGTGCACTCCTCGTTGGTTGTGTGTGTGCATTCGGTTAATCATAAATAATAAAAGAATAAAGTAATATAATTATGAAATTGTCTAAAAATTTAACTAGAGATGCACCCTAGAGGCTGGACGCCATCCTGAAATTGAACAACATCAAGGATGTCCCTTTGAATCGTCCTTTACTCCTTGAGTGAAATTGAATTTAGCCATATTTCTCCGCTCCCTTTTCCAAACTACTCAGGAAAATTCATACTGCTCTTTCTGGTTCCAGCTGAATACTTTTACCTGAAAACAAGTGATAGTTTGCAGACTGTGGGGGAAAAATTAGACTTTTGCAGAAAGTGAAAATGAAACAGTTTACCTTCAATTTCCCCGACAGCTACTCGCTTCCCAGGAGGCCGATGGTGCCCTCAGAGCCAGTTCCAGTGTGCGAACCGTCTGTGTGTGAACCAGGGCTGGGTGTGTGATGGCGTTGACGACTGTGGCGACCGCTCTGACGAGCAGCTCACTCTATGCTGTGAGAGTTCTTTTGTTTATTGTTTTCTGTCTTCATTGCATCGCCATAGTCATTCATAACCACATAAAATTTCCAACAACTACCCTGACTAATTAAGGGATTTTCATATACCTCTGTCTTAGGTAGGTAAACAGAGCATTTCTCTCTCTTTTTGAAATAAGCCTCCAAACAAAAGCAGTTCTGCACGTGCTCCTGCTGGGAAGGATGATCTGTTACTAGCTGTGTTGGATTGTAGTATCAACTTAAATTTTCTTGTTTGTGTTATCAGTGAACATCACATGTGAGATGCCGTCCAGGTTCCGTTGTGCTAACGGCTACTGCATCTATGCTGGCCTGATGTGCAACAAGAAGGACGACTGTGGAGACGGCAGTGACGAGGGAGAAGAACTGTGTACGACTCACACATCACAATCTAAATCTTTTTTTGGGTGAAACATACGAGGAATATGAATCCTTTTCACCTCTCAGTAAACTTAAAGTCAGTCTAGAGGGCCAATGCATAGACAGCTAAACATTTACAATTACTGGAACATACACAAGCTGTTACATACAGGGAAGAAGTGAAAGAGAGAAGTGTATTTATTACTAATATTTTTAAAGGAATAAAAGATAATACCACAAATTGATTTAAAAGGGACTGATTGAAACTGCAGAATGCAAATATTCCCATATACACGCTTTACAGGGCAGCATTGTTTCTGTCTTTTTAATATTACAGATATCCCCCATACCATAATCAAATTCATTCATAATAGGTTCGTATTCAACAAATGCACCACTAATCATCAATTGCTGGATTCACCAAGGATTAATCCCAACAACACTAATGCCTCCTGAACCTTTGTCTCTCAGGTCACTGAAATGGGAAATTCTAAAACGAGATCCGTGTCCACACAGGACACAAAAGCCCGAAATATACAAGGAACAAGGAAATAGTCTGTTTTGCGGCATTGTTACACAATCAGCTTAAGCATCAATCAGATAAAATTGTTTTGAGAGGGGATTACATAGTTAGGCTCAAAGCAGAGGTGGACATCGGCTTGTTCGTCCAATTTCTTTTGTTTTCACAGAAGAGACTGAAGATTCAAGGAAAGAAACCTAGAAGTTGAACCAGTAATTTTTTTGGATTTTATTCAATAGTTAGTATATAAATATGTGCCTGCATTTGACTCTGTGAGAGAATTCCCCTGCATGTGTTTTTGTAAGCATGTGGGTGTTTAATCTAGTGGAAAGTCAGTTAATGGTTTTTTATTTGTGTTTCCTTCTCAGGCCGTGAACCCACACTGCCCCCCTGCACACTGGATGAGTTTAAATGCACCAACGGACACTGTGTGGCTCTGCCATATGTATGTGACCACAATGACAACTGTGGAGACCGCACGGATGAGTTAGGCTGCAGTAAGTAACACAACAGATCCTTAAAATATTGACAAAGAAACCTCTACCAATTCCTTTAGGTAACAATAATTTGACCTTATTTTTTCTCCTAATGTGTGAAAATGACATAAAACCGCATCTTGAAAATGTTTATGATGATAAAATATAATATTAAATAATATCATGATCAGATAAAATGTGAAGAAACACAAAAAAGTCATAATTATGACAGAAATATTACACATGCTGTCTTGGATGGAAGTCTGTTGCACTTACCAGACTTTTCTACTAATTTTGATTTCCATATTGTCTAATTATGACCATCCATCTATTTTCCACTCAATTATGACTGTCTCTAATTGTGAAGTATGGCTCTTGCAATTGCTATGAATCTTGCATTTTGAAATAATTTTCTCATAATGATGATGGATATGGATGTCATAATTGTGGGATCTCATAATAATGAGAGCCATATCTCAGAATTACAAGGTATGTTTTCACAATCTACCTAAAATGCTGAATTCCAATCTCTTCTAGTGTTTCGGAGCTGTAATTGGGGCTGTAGTACTTTATGTTTGCAGAAATATCTTATGGGTTGTTTTTATTTATTGAGGCAGTAATTGAATATTTCTACTCATGTAAACTCATGTAAGTGGTCCTGGAAACTAGCTTGAGGCATAAGCAGTTTGAAAAGTGTCAGAGGAAGTGATCTGTGTTGTCTGGATCCAGATTTTGGCCAAGATCGCAACTGTGAGGAGAAGCTCTGCCAACACAAATGTACCAACCTGAATGGCACTGGCTTTATCTGCTCCTGCAGACCCGGATACAAAGTGGACCCAGACAGTACCTACACCTGCCTAGGTACACACTCTACAAACACTTCTCTAAGAACAAAGGTGGATGAAACCATGAAACCAGATCTGCAAGAAAAACATAACCAGGGTGTTACTTTTACTCTTTCAGATATCAATGAATGTGAGGTGTACGGTACCTGTCCTCAGGTCTGTAAGAACACAAAAGGTGGCTACGACTGTGAGTGTGCGCCTGGATACAGGAGAGTGGGTGACGGCAACATGTGTGAGGCTGAGGGTGAGGACAGCCTTTTGGTTAGGAAGTTGTAGTTTCTCCTGCTGTTTTAATTAACTATATTAAATCATTTCATCACCTAAATGTAGCCCTCATGTTTACTTTGTGTTGTTAACTTTTGAAAGCGTTGTTGTTTGTGGAATCTTTCCAGAAATTTCAAGGAAAAAAAAAAAACTAAAAATGAAGAAGGCGTCCATGATCAACTTATTACTGTAAACCAATCTCAGATTGAATCCAACCTGTCAGTGAACTTTTTCTGATCAGCAACACCAAACCTTTTTTCTCCTATTAGTTACAAATTGGTGCAGTTGGAAGAATATAGGAAAAGGCCAAATGCAACTGATGTGTAAATGCACGTGTCTCTCTCAGGAGCGACTCCCCTGCTGCTTCTGCCAGAGAACATTCGTGTCCGGAGGTTCAACCTGCAGACGGAGGCCTACCATGACTTCCTCCAAGAGCAGGAGCGTATCATGGCTCTGGACTATGACTGGGACCACAACAGCACTGGACTCAGTAAGACGCACGCATATAATTACACGATATGACAGAGACAAAGACAACAGGCTGCCCTTCAGAGAGAGTGGTAACCAATGTTAACTGTTGTTCAGGTATGGTGTACTTCACTGTGGCTGGGAAGGACTCTGTGCCAGGGGCCATTAAGAGAGCATACATACCTACAGTGGATGACGGCAGCAACAACATTGGTGCTGCTGTTGACCTTGGCATCAAATACATCACCAAACCAGACGGCATCGCTGTGGACTGGGTGGGCAGGTGCGTTTCTCTGTTTGCAGCATCCTCAATCATACTTTTATCAATGAATATTGTATATCATATATTTATCAATGATATTTTCCATCTAAAATAACCAGTAACATTATCAATAAAAGGGTTTTCCTGAGGTAAAAACCTTGTAGTTTAGTACAGTGCTACTTTTAGAAATGTAGCTTCTTGATGTAGTTTGCATGTATTAGAGCACATAATGTAAATAGTTGTGCATTTCTTTCCTATTTCAGAAACCTTTACTGGGCAGACTCCAGAGTGAAGAGGATAGAGGTGGCTTTGTTGGACGGACGCTACAGGAAGCACCTAGTAAAGACTGAGCTAGGTCACCCATCTGCTGTGGCTGTCAACCCCCGACTGGGGTAAGTCAGACAGGCACACTACACCTGCTCAGGAACCATTTCATAGATTACAGCATTTAGCAAGTTTTTAGGACTTTTTTTTTGGTCAGTTTGTTTTGGTCAATGCAGATTTGTGATTATTTTTCTTTTGGCACATTAAAACCAAAAATGGAAACAAATGCGTGACATTTTTAAATGTTTCTCTTCTCATGCAAATTAATTTTCATGAAGCGTAATTATGAAAAAGAGCAGACATAAAGAAGCATTCTGGAAAGCCTTAAATGAAGGACCTACTCTATAACTTGTCACATCACAGAGAGCAGCACTCTCTGTGCTAATCTGTGCTGTGTCTCTGTAGGATGTTGTACTGGGCAGACCGTGGGGATGCAGCAAAGATTGAGTGCTCTTGGTTGGATGGCCAGCAGAGAAAAGTCCTTGTGGCAGACGGCCTTGGTTGGCCTACTGGCCTGTCAATCGACTTCACCAACGGTGACAGAATCTACTGGTCCGACTCGAAGGAGAGCCGCATCGAGTCTGTCCTGCCTTCAGGAGAGGAGCGCAGAACTGCTGTCTACATAGGTGAGAATTGGGAAGGACAGTCATCAAATCAGGAGATGATAAAGTATTTTTGCAGAGACGTGTTCATGTGTGACCTCAAATATCACCTTGTTTGAAATGTGAACGGGTAATGAAGTGTCTTGAGACTTACCAAAATTTATGGTGAAAACTTTTTCCTATCAGATCAGTTTTTTACTTGATATCTTGTTGTGGTGTGTAGATGTGAGAAACCCCTTCAGTGTGAGCGTATTCGAGGACCATGTTTACTGGAGCACCCAGGAGAAAGGCGAGGTGTTCAGGCAGGACAAGTTTGGCCGTGGAGAGAAGACCAAGCTGTTGACTGCTGGGCCCTGGCTGACCCAGGTCTCTGTGTACCAGCAGCAGAGATACAACTCCATAGCCAGTAAGCTGCACATTTGCGTACAGGACACCTTCACACAAACTGTACTCACTTGAAGAATAATGCACATAGTCATCACCATCCAATCCTTATTGTGTTTCTATTTTGTTATTACAACCTTTTAAAAAATTAAACATGTTCATAGATTTTGTTGAAATGAAAGAATAAAAAAACTTTTCTTATTCCTGCAGTGAAGAATCCATGCAAGGGAACCTGCAGCCATCTGTGCCTTCTGCGCCCAGAAGGTTATACCTGTGCCTGCCCTGAGGGCACCAGCTTCATTCCAGGCAGCAACACTGGGTGTGATGCCGGTAAAAAGAAAACACTATTCTTCTGCGGATGCATCATAAAAACTCCATGAATCATGTGACATGTCAAAAACAAATCAATTATCCTTTTTGCAGCAATATTAATTGCCCATGATTATACATTTCCCCGTCCTTGCTTGATTAAAGGTAATAGAAGTCAGAAATGTCGAGTAAACAGGCTACATAATGAAAATTCATTGGACAACAAAAACTATGTTTTATTCATCATGGTGGATACAGAGGAAAAGGAAAAAACTGAGAAAAATAAGCCTAAGTCGCAGTAATTAATCAATCTTAAAAACTAAAATTACATCCCTGTCGTTAACCCACTGAGTATGTTCCTGCCACACGACAGGATAAATCATTCTCCAACTAAAATGATTGTTCTTATGAAATATTTCAGGGTTTGATCCACCACCTACCATGCCTCCTCCGTGTCAGTGTCAAAATGGTGGCACCTGCTACTTTGATGACAGCAAGGCTTTATGCAAGTAAGTGTTAGCCTTTACAAACAGAAACTGGAAAACTGTCACGGGAATGCAGTGGTGAGGACCCAAATGCAGGAGCTGGAGGCAGCAGGGTGAAGGTGGAGATTAATATTTTAATGGAAACCAAAGACTCAGAACTGATACAGTGACATGCAAAACTCTACACAGGACTGACTGAACTACACCAAACACAACAGAGGATCCGACAAGGAGTGAACAGAAAACCAAGACTTAAATACAAACTGAACTAACCACACAACAGGGAGCAGGTCCAGAGACAGGGGCAGGCAGGGAAGACAAGACAGAGGTGAAACACATTAGGGCAGGGAAGGCAGTCACACAGGCGGGAAACTTGACAGGACGACAGGGATAAGACAAGGACTTCAAAATAAAACAGGAAGTGACAACAAAACTAAACTGACCCTAACACAAAGACAGACTGACTGACCGACCGACCCCCCCAAGGGACGGCTCCAGACGTCCCCATGCCCCCCCGCAGAACACAGGACGGAGGGCCGTCGGAAGACCGGGGGGAGGAGGAGGCCATGGCTCTGGGGGCAGAAGCGGCGCCGGAGGGGTTGCTGAGGGCTCTGGGGGCGGCCCTGGGGTAAACTCCGGGGGAAGGGGTGCAGGCGGAGGGGCTGTCGAAGACTCTGGATGGGGACGCCGGTGCAAGGGACGCCGGCGGAGGGGCTGCCGAAGACGCCGGCGCAAACTCCAGGGGAAGGGACGCCGGCGGAGGGGGTGCCGAAGACTCTGGAGGGGGCGCCGGGGCAAGGGACGCCGGCGGAGGGGCTGCCGAAGACGCCGGCGCAAACTCCGGGGGAAGGGACGCCGGCGGAGGGGGTGCCGAAGACTCTGGAGGGGCTGCCGAAGACGCCGGCGGAGCTGCCGAAGACGCCGGCGGAGGGGGTGCCGAAGACTCTAATGGGGGCGCCGGCGGAGGGGCTGCCGAAGACGCCGGCGCAAACTCCAGGGGAAGGGACGCCGGCGGAGGGGGTGCCGAAGACTCTGGAGGGGGCGCCGGGGCAAACTCCGGGGGAAGGGGCGCCGGCGGAGGGGCTGCCGAAGACGCCGGCGGAGGGGGTGCCGAAGACTCTGGAGGGGGCGCCGGCGGAGGTGCTGCTGAAGACGCCGGTGCAAACTCCAGGGGAAGGGACGCTGGCGGAGGGGCTGCCGAAGACTCTGGAGGGGGCGCCGGCGGAGGTCCTGCCGAAGACTCTGGAGGGGAAGCCGGGGCAAACTCCAGGGGAAGGGACGCCGGTGCAAACTCCGGGGGAAGGGGCGCCGGCGGAGGGGCTGCCGAAGACTCTGGGGGCGGCTCCGGGGCAAACGCCAATCGAAGGGACGCCGGCGGAGGGGCTGCCGAAGACGCCGGTGCAAACTCCAGGGGAAGGGACGCCGGCGGAGGGGCTGCCGAAGACTCTGGAGGGGGCGCCGGGGGAGGTGCTGCCGAAGACGCCGGGGCAAACTCCAGGGGAAGGGACGCCGGCGGAGGGGGTGCCGAAGACTCTGGAGGGGGCGCCGGCGGAGGGGCTGCCGAAGACGCCGGGGCAACCTCCGGGGCAAACTCCGGGGGAAGGGACGCCGACGGAGGGGCTGCCGAAGACTCTGGAGGGGGCGCCGGCGGAGGGGCTGCCGAAGACGCCGGCGGAGGGGGTGCCGAAGACTCTGGGGGCGGCTCCGGGGCAAACGCCAATCGAAGGGACGCCGGCGGAGGGGCTGTCGAAGACGCCGGCGCAAACTCCGGGGGAAGGGACGCCGGTGCAAACTCCGGGGGAAGGGGCGCCGGCGGAGGGGCTGCCGAAGACTTTGGGGGCGACTCCGGGGCAAACGCCAATCGAAGGGACGCCGGCGGAGGGGCTGCCGAAGACGCCGGTGCAAACTCCAGGGGAAGGGACGCCGGCGGAGGGGCTGCCGAAGACTCTGGAGGGGAAGCCGGGGCAAACTCCAGGGGAAGGGACGCCGGGGGAGGGGGTGCCGAAGACTTTGGAGGGGGCGCCGGGGGAGGTGCTGCCGAAGACGCCGGGGGAAGGGACACCGGCGGAGGGGCTGCCGAAGATGCCGGGGCAACCTCCGGGGCAAACTCCGGGGAAAGGGACGCCGAAGACTCTGGAGGGGGCGCCGGCGGAGGGGCTGCCGAAGACGCCGGGGCAACCTCCGGGGCAAACTCCGGGGGAAGGGACGCCGACGGAGGGGCTGCCGAAGACTCTGGAGGGGGCGCCGGGGCAAACTCCGGGGGCGGTGCCTGAAGGGGCGTCGCAGGCTTGGGAGGCGGAGTATTGGGAGGAGGTGCAGCCTCAGGAGAACGGCCCTCAGGTGAACCTGGCGACTGGAGGAACCAGGCAACCAGGAATCCAAGGAACAGGGACTCCACGACCTCAGGCAGACAAAGTGGGGGAAATAGAATCGGAGGCGGCTGCGGCCCAACCGGGACAGGAGACTGGTGGACAAGACGGTGGTTAACGGGCCTAGAGCTAGCTGGCTGGATGGATGGATGGATGACTGGTGGCTCGCAGGCCCGGGGCTCTGGCTGGGGCTCTGGCTGGCCTGGATGGAGCCACGGCCTTGAAGGCTCGGTTCAAGGATCGAGGCCCTCCCAGGGCCAGACAGGTTCCCAGGAAAGGGTTGTGGACAGGAGCTGGTTCAGAACTTGCGGGTTGGAAGCCAGTATATTGGAGAAAGTCACTGAGTCTATGATGAACAACATCCAAATGGGAGACAAAGTGACTCACCCACGGCTTTTCCTTAAAATATTGTTGCTGGGTGGTGATCTGGTCCATGTATTTCTTGTGTTGGCGAGAGTTAGAGGCAATGAGGCGATTCACAGTTCTTTCAAAATCAGAAACCTTTAGCTCAAAGAGCCGTTGCTCCGCTGGGTCCATTTCCTTGGTTGGATCCTCCTGTCACGGGAATGCAGTGGTGAGGACCCAAATGCAGGAGCCGGAGGCAGCAGGGTGAAGGTGGAGATTAATATTTTAATGGAAACCAAAGACTCAGAACTGATACAGTGACATGCAAAACTCTACACAGGACTGACTGAACTACACCAAACACAACAGAGGATCCGACAAGGAGTGAACAGAAAACCAAGACTTAAATACAAACTGAACTAACCACACAACAGGGAGCAGGTCCGGAGACAGGGGCAGGCAGGGAGACAACAAGACAGAGGTGAAACACATTAGGGCAGGGAAGGCAGTCACACAGGCGGGAAACTTGACAGGACGACAGGGATAAGACAAGGACTTCAAAATAAAACAGGAAGTGACAACAAAACTAAACTGACCCTAACACAAAGACACAAGGACTGACTGACCCTGACAAAAACAACTCATAAACAACACAAGCCCAGAATTTCCTGGGCAATCATAAGATATGATATATGATATATATATATATATATATATATATGATATATAAAAAGTGATTTTTTTTTCACTTCACAAGGAAGTGAGATCAGTGTTTTCAGATGTTTGTATTTTGGTTCACAGATGTCCTCCAGAATGGAGCGGAGACTACTGCCAGACAAACATTTTCGACGTGGTTGCATCTTCAAGTATGTTTCATTTTATAGCTACAAATTTCAAATTACGTCTGAAAGCTCAAAGTGTAACCAGCAAACATTATTTAATTACTAATAAGCCGCACTTTGCCCCTCCGCCTCAGTTGGAATAGCGATCGGGGTGACAGTGTTGATCGTGGTTCTGCTAGTCGCTCTGGTCTACGCCACCAGGAAGAAGTCAAACCTGTTCGAGATGGTGCGGAATAACTTGCCCTCCATGCCCAGTAAACCCAGTATGCCATCTATCCCTACCCTGGCAAATTTAAGGTGAGATGAGATACAATAAATTTGTAAAATGTTTATTTCCACAGTTTCTGACCAGTACCTAACTGCTGCTGCAAAATAACGTTCTAGTATTATTACAGATATTGATTTAAATTATGTTGATAAAG
Organism: Remorina albescens; assembly: GCA_034769265.1. NCBI lineage: Eukaryota > Metazoa > Chordata > Actinopteri > Carangiformes > Echeneidae > Remorina > Remorina albescens. The sequence continues at coordinate 8,865,411 of CM068480.1, forward strand.
AGAATATTGTGCTATTTGTGTTTTGGTCATTTTCAGGAATGGCTTTGCTCGAAATGGACCGGATGCAGAAGCCAGTGAAACCGGAGTGAATTCAGAAGCAGTCAGTAACAAAACCTTTGAAATCAGGCCATTTCCTCAAATGATCAAGTCTTAAACTTCATATATTTACTTAGCTGCTTCGTCCACTTTGCATCTGATGTCAGGTTCCCTCTATGTCTGTGTCCATGGAGGACACAAACGGGAAGAATTTTGAGAACCCAACATATGTGAATGAAGGACAGCTCGCCTCCAGCAGCAAAGTGACAGCCACCTCTGCTCCTGGCGGAACAAACAAGGTCAGTAAACAGAAATCACTGCTCACCTGTAGACTGTAGAAAAGTAAACAAAATTCAAGTAATATAAAAACCCAACATTTTTCATCAAATAAAGTTCCATGCATTCAGAAAAAATTTCATTTATAATGGAGAAAGGTGACGTTAATCCAAATCAGCTAATTTTGTGTTTCATTCCTCAGGAGAACATTAATAATCCCTTGTACATGGAAGAAGTTCAATTTGTAGATGAGCCCAGAAGAACTGCAGACAAACCTCCTGCTGACAGCAAGGTTGGTTTCACACCCGTCTAGTCAAAGTCACAGCAAACATTTCCCTCGTCCGATCACTCAAGGCCTTCTGGTATTACTTAATAAATCTTATAAATGTCACAAAACTCAAAAGCAGGTTTTAATGATGTAACCCCTGAGAGTTTTATTTATTCTGTTCTGCAATGATCCTCAACCAGTACAATATTCTTTTAAACCGTTTTCTTCCATTTTAGGAGGCTTTTGAGAATCCAGCATATGCCTCAGAAACAGAGGACGCTGACATCACTCCTGCACAACCAGCTGCTTTGAAGCCACAGGTAGCCATGGAGACGCTTGTCAAAATGTTATGCAATGTTTACTCTTCGATGTCTGAACAACATGAATAATTACATAACCCAAATATTGAAAATGTGCTGTTAAAGGTCCGACAGGGAATATCTAATAGGTGTAGTGCTGTCAGAGTAGATGTCAGGCAGTGAAGAGTGTGTGCGTTTTTTGTTTTTTTTCTATCACTCTTGTGTGATTATATACATAATACATTGTGAGTTATGTGCTCCGTTTTTGATGCATTTTGTTTCTATTTTCCTCAACAGTGTGAATCCATTAGGGATGACAGTTTTCTGTCTTTTAAAAATCCTACTTACACGGTGAGTCCAGAATGACAATAAGCAAAAAGCCCATGTCTCAAAAAAATACACAGGCAGCTTTAAGTGTCTCCTTTTGTCTTTTGTTCTGATTTGATGTGAGTGGACGGAGTCACTGTGACATGCTGAGCTATAAAAACACAGAAGTCATGAAGTTTGAAAACTTTTTTCCTTAAAGGGAATTCACAGCTTTTTCAGACATTATATAACAAGATTTTCTCAGGAACAGGTATACGTAGTATATTCATTTAATTGTTTAAAAATGAGAGATGGTTTTATTTTACATTGAAATATTTTTTCTGACATAAATTAGCTTGGAAATTATTCTATTGCTGCAACTTTTGTTAATGGTCTGATCTTTCAGCAGGAAAACAAAGAACCTCCCAACTCCAACATTTGATGTCACTTCTACGTCGACTGAGATTAGACTGGAACACATTTCAGGACTGAAACCTCTCAGTTCAATAATCTAAACGTCGAAAACACTGACAGCTGGAGCTGATCAACCCAGATAGTTTCAAAAAAGAAAAAAAAAAAAGATCTTAGACATGATTTAATGTAATTAAATGATACTTGTCAATAATGAATTGAAGTAGGGATAAAACTTGTAAATTCTGTGAAGTGACTTATAGTTTGGATTTTATGTTTTTGTAGATTTTGATTGTAAGAAAGTTAAATATTAAAACTGCTATTGTGATTTTGTCTCTGTGGTTTTGATTAGTAAAAGTGTAATGATTTGTCATGGTTGTACTGTAAATACTATGATTCATTCATTTGATTAAACAAAGAGCTGGCCTGTCACTGGATTGTGCGACCGTGCACGTATCACAAGAGGATCTGTCAGCACAAGACTGAAGCTACTGCTGGTGTAATCCACTCTCTCTCTCAGATAGGACCAGGCTACTGGGCCTGACCCACTGAGCTGAGATAAAATGCTTTGTCATCATCCGACTAATAACGCTGAGAGACATAAATTGAGCCTGGGATCACAGGGAAGCAGCAGAGATTCTGCTCATCCTTCACACTGTCAGGGCACATCAAGGTCTCTTTGTTTAGTCTCCATTTGCAACAACTAGGCCGACCAGCAAGGGGGACAATGAGAAGAAGGCAAGGGGGGGTGAACAAGTGGATGGAGGGATTGTGGAAGAGTGGAAACAATAGGAGAGGAGGGATGTTAAGCGTGTTTTGCGTTGTGGTTTTTGAGTCGTTGATGCTGATGACACCTTAGGTCGTCTCTGGACCATCAGCCAAAAACATACACCACTGAGAGACACAGACATGGAGGGAGGGGATGAATAGCAATGGATGGATTTGAGAGAGGCGGGCCCACGAGGCATACAGTTTGCAGCATGCGTGCTCACAGTGCTGCCTTCAGGGGCTATCAGAAATTGGGTAGATATTGATTCTTTTGTGGTATTAAAAAATGAAATGGAATGATGGTATGGGTTAATTAAAAACTTTAAAGAGAGGTTTACTTTTTAAACAATTGTTAGGGTTACATGAAGGAGCAGAAAACAGAATTACATTTTCTCATTTCTTTCTTATATTACCTCTTTAACACATAGTGGATGAACCTTTTCAATAACCCATTATTAAATATTTGTTAATACATTTGGATATAATTTGTATGGAAACTCAGAAAAAGAAAAATCTGAACTGAATTCAGTGTTATGGGACACTGGACTTCCATGAAATCTGAATTGTGAAAAAAAAAATACACAGAAAAAAAACGTATTTGTTGTTAAAAACAAACAAACAAGCAAAAAGAATTGTTAAAGTTTTACATTTTGTGTACAAACAAACCATGGCAGAATAAATATAAGAAAATTTTCACTAAACAACAAAATCAGATGTTGAGACACAAGTTGCTTCAGTGTTTACTCATACTGTCTTTCTCACTTCCTCCAGACTAATGCCTGTTGAGCTCCCAGAGACAACAGAGCAGGGCGGGGCTGAGATCTCCAAGAAGTTCATGAAGGCATCACGGAGAGAGCGGAGTGACGGAGGAGGAGGAGGGGGGAGTGAAGGGGGGAGACTCGGTGATCGGTGGATCGGACCGGGAGCAGAAACACCCCCCTCCCCTCCCCTCCCCCGGTGTGTGTGACTGACACAGTGGTGACCGACGGGAAACCCGGAGAGAAAGGAGGGAGACGGAGCGGAGAAGGAGGCAGAGCGGACCGGGAACAGGAGACAACACAGACAAACACACACTGAGGCTGACAGAAGCCTCAACAAGGTGAGGACGCTGTTTTGGTTTATTTCTTTTCATTTCTTTATGTATTTATGTCCTCTGACTTTACTCTAATTAGTGCGTGTGTCTGTCTGAGAGCACCAAGTCCGTTCATTCTATGATATCCCAACCAAACATGTTGGTTCTCTTTTGCGCAGAACTTCGATGAAATTCGGGCATCTTTTGTTGTGAATTGAGCTTCCCGTGTTTTTGTCTCAGTGGGCCATGTGGGGGTGTGACTGCTGCATGTTAATGGAAGTGTGTGAAGTGACCGCTGATTGACTGCAAACTCCATCACCAGGTGGAAGTGGTTGAAGAGGCCAATGCATGTGGATGTGCTCTTTTTGGAGCGTATGAGCCGGTTAATTGTTTCTAAAAGATCATTCTGTTGCAAATAAAAGGAGCAGTTTGAACACTTTATTGCTCCTCGGGCAGATTGAGCAGGTTGGTGGACAGGACAGGCCTTTGACTAGGACTTGGTCATGCTTTAGTGCAGGCCAGGACAGGCTCTTTTTTATGGCTTTATTGGAAGAAGCAGGAAAGCCAGACAGATTCAGGGAGAGTCAGGGTCCACTGTACTTTTTACAAAACAAAACCACAAGGAAAACTGCACCTGCGGTTATGTCTTGTGTCTGAACATCCAGTTCTTTTGAATGATTATGCCTCAGGTGAAAATCAACTTATATAGGTGCAGTAGATGAAATGATTGGTAAGAGAACAGAGTTTGGAGGTGTGTGTTTTGTGGTTGGTTGAAATGTCAGGCTTGGAAACGCACACAACCACATTTTAAAGCTGTTAAATGACTACAAGAGATCCAAAATGGCCTCCAGAAGATGCTTTATGATTAAAAAAACATCTACAAAGCTATGAAAAACCTTAAAGAGACACAAAACCCCATCAAAATCCAACATAATGAAGCCAAAGGTAGAAAATGATGAAGAAAATTATGAGTTTGCATCATTTTGATTTTCTGTGTGCCTCTTTGAGTCCAGGTGTCTAGCTCCTATCTTGAAGACATGGTTACCTTCCACACATTTGTAGCCAGAAGCCATGTTCCCCCTTGCACCCTGTTCTTCTGTGTATCATCATGATGAGCTCAGGGACAGTTTAACGTTGGCCCCCAAAAGGTTTTGCCCCCTACCAGCCTGGTTGATTGATGAAATTTTTGTTTGCCTGGTTTAAAAAAAAAAAAAAAATCTTGGCCTGTCTGCTCACAAGTACAGGTTTCCTTTTCTAAGACCCAGAGCCAAATTCAATCTTTGAATCCTAGAGGTGATCCTGTATCCAGCTGTGTCTTAGAGTGGGCGTGTTGAAGGTGTTTTGAAGTGATGTTCTTCTTATAAGCCTCTTAAAAATGTCTGGGTTCAGACCTTGTCTGCACTACAGTGTGTTATCGCTAGCATTCATCCAAGCATGATTGAAATGTTAATAAAATCTCAAGGTCACTGGATGGTAATAACTACTAAGTTTTAATATTTGGTCAACATAAATTAAAGAATTTGATGTTTTTCCTTCTTATTTGCCATTTTAGAGGGACTGTCATTGAGATTTAGGATGCTTGAATGGGAAAAACATGACATTCAAACACATTGCTTAAGGCTCCGAGAAGTTACGATGGATTTCTTTCAGGCTAAATGTTCCTATTTGGGTTCCAGATGTCCTAAACATTTAATTTTTGAAATAAGAGACGCGCTGCAAATCTTTTGTCGAGATACTTATTTGTAGATTTAGATCTTAATCCTAATGAGAAATGTAGCGTGGACCCCCCCCCCCCCCCCCAAAAACAAATATTGGAATTCAATTTGTTATATTCAAACATGTCAGATCAGCCATGTGAGTGGTATCATAGTTGGTGGATGGATTATTCATGCGCTCACACACATGCATACACAGAGGGGTGGGCAGATGGCATCAGCGGTGTGCTGGCGACCTCGCCCCTCTCAGTCTTCCTCCCGGGACCGGTCTAACAGCAAATGGGTCTGGCAAACAGGTGGTGTTCGTGCATGTGTGTGTGTGTGTGTGTGTGTGAGAAGAGGGAGAGTACGGCGACGTTCAGCTTTCTTTGCAAGGTCAGTGTAAATAAAAACACACTTGACTTTAGATTGTGGAAGCACATTGTGTAGCTGCAGGAAGAACTACAGACCACACAAACAGTGACACCCATTAACAAGTTGATGATCTGACCTACAAGAAGACAACAGTCATCACTATTACATGAATCAACCTCACCCACGTTTTTAACTGTACACCTGATGTCTTGTGAGTGTCGCTCGCTACAGCAGCTGATACTGATTTTGTCGCAATCCTCAAATTTCTTTAAGATAAATGAAAGAGACGCCGAGCAAGAGAGATCCCAGGGACAAAGTCGTCCAGTGAAAAATTCAATTACAGTAGACACACGGGAAGGTCAGGGAGGATTTCACTGTTGTAAACTTCCGTGCTCCATCCTACGCACCCTCTGATGCATGAAGAAGAGGCATGTTAATGTGAGGTTATGGAGCACCAGCAGCCAGGGGAAACCATGAATAGAGAACAATAAAAACCAATAAAAAACACACAGCTGACAGTTGTACCGTGCTATTATGGAGACACAATAGGCAGCTGAAGTGATTGAGAGAAGGTGAAAGCTCCTTAATAATTAGTAGTTTTATATAATGTTTTTAAGTGTTTATCATTGGAACTAAAACAGACCAAAAATAGTCCAGCACATAACACTTTGAAAACAGCAAATTTCCATATTTGCTCTTTTGGCTTTTGTACAGATTAAATGAACAAGATGTAATGTGTTAATTGGCAAGCCTTAAATATACCACGATGAGGAAATGATTACATTTGGACACAGTCAAGTTAGACATTTCCCTGTTTCCAGCGTTTGGGCTAAGCTTACTAGGCTAGCCGCTTCTGTCCACCAAACTCTCAGCAAGAAGGTTCATAACAAATATTAGGCTTAGTACTGATGATATCTGCTAACACAATCAACATGAAATTAATATTAAATTTTTTTGAAAAGCTTTGAAGGACCAATATTGTCTTTGTGTAATAATGTGAAAACCGAAACAGAACAGGATCAGTACTTTAAATCTAACTGCAAACATTACTGACTCTTAATGTATTCTGAAGTCCATCGCTGTGTCATAAATGTCTCCAAAAACAAGGACGATAGCCATCAGATCTTCATAAAGACCAAGGACACATTTTACAGTTATTTATTTGATTTAAACAATTAAAATTTGCAAAAATCTGCAGATTGTCACATGGGAGAAACAGGAGCCAAAAAAACATTTAATACATTTAGAGCATAAGAATTTCTCTGAATCAGCTCAATTAATATTCTCCATCTTGCTAAAAATGCAACATCTATTTTCTTGTTTTGCTAAAAATAAAAGTTGTTTTTTTCTTATCCGTTTGTCATTTTGCTGCAATTTCAGTCCATCTGCTAACCTACCAGTCCTTTCTTATCTGTGCCATTGTATTCGTTGAAATCCTCAGTGATGCACATAGACGCAAGCACAGCCGTCTTAAATCAAGGAGACTAGATAATGCCACCATATGGCCAGGGGGAACCTTGTATTTAGACGATAGGCACAGTGAGTATGACAGAGCCAGAGGGGGGAAAAATACAGAAAGATGTTGGATTTAATCTTCTCTCAACCTCTTGTGATTACAGACAGAGAGTGTTGAGGGAGGAGGAGATGGATAGAAAGAAAGTCGGGGACATGGGCCAAGTGTGCGGAGGGGGAGGCAGGCTGGCTGAGGCAAAGCAAGGGGAACATGGAGAAGAAGTGAGAGGATATTTTACTGCAGAACTGCTCACTTTATGGTTTGAAGAAATTTTTTGTCATTGGACTGGTTTTTTCTAATGGCCAAGTTGAGAAAACAAGAAAATGCATGAAGATTACTTTAATAATCATTCAACTCTAGGTTTGGAAGGGAAACGTCACGAGTAGAAAGAGGCTTTAAGTTAACTGCTATTTAATCCTGAGGATAAAAAGATATTGTGTAGATGATGTCCTTTCAGCTTTCTTGAACATGTTAACCTCTTTTAAAATAATTCTGTAGATGAAATTGATTGATTTTGATGGATGTAATAATAGCAGTATCACATTCTGCTCATAATTTCAAAAAACAAATATTCCTATATTGTAAAATAATTCTATAAAATTATATATAAAATCCTATTTCTGCTATTCCTTTACAGTCAATTTGTTTGTTCACTGCACTTCGTGTGCGTCCTACTAATACGGAATCTAGAAAACCGAAAAACATGCTAAAATGTTACCGCTCCGGCTCATTCAGTTAGTTGAAACTCTGTAAATCAGCGAGCTCTGCAAAAAGTGTGTATATTTCTTGCCCAATAATGTTCAGAATGGATTTTTTTAAAAGCACTATGTTGCCGGTGCCCTGCTGAGGGAATGAAGGGACAGGCAGGCTGATGGTGGTGCAGCATTAGGCCAAATCAATCTGAGGGTATTATTATCAATGCCTGATTGAGGGTCACCCACGGGGACAGGTCAGAGGTTGTGTCACACTAGCAGTGATCCAGAGTAGACAAGATGTCTGATTACAGAAAACTGGGGATGTTGGTCTCACTGTGAAGATGCATTTACTGAGCTGCAGCTGAAAAACACAGAATCAGAATTAAAATACAGCAATAGAATAGTTTGACATTTTGGAAAATATATTTCTTTGCTTTTTAAATTCTGTGAATGTGAATCTGGGTAAGGTTAGCTGTTTCCAGTCTGGTTTTTGCATGTGGCTTCATGTTTTTAAGAGGTGTTGATCTTCTTATTAACCTTTTTTAGCAATTAGCGAAAAGTGTTCCAGTGATGAAGGGATCCAGGGAGATTATTCATGGCTTTTTTTTTTTGTCCTCTAGTTAGTTGTATGCAAGATTGTTTAACTCAATGATGCCATCAGCATCCGGGTGTTGCCAATGGGCCACAGCAGTAATGTAAAGCAGGCAACGATTGTGTAATTGCGCTTTTAGAGCAGCTCAAAGAGGTTGTTTTTCATCACCACTCAGTGGGCTGAGGCACAATTAAACCCATTATGCTTTGAACATTTTAAACATGGCTCCAACTTGTGCTTTATAAACACTTGACACCAGTTTAGCAAATGTCTGTTTGGGCTCAGGATGCATAGTATAATTGCCACTTTGGCACGTTGCCATCCTGTCTTTAATCTGCGTTCAAACTTTCCTCAGCAGCTCTCTGAATGCTTTTACCACCCCACCAGAGGAAAATGTGACAATCAAGTGGCAGACCATGACAAATAAGAAAAAAAAAAGATAGATGATTGTAAATTGTTTGTTTTGATTTAAAAAAAAAAAGACACAAGATGACTGAAAAACAATGGAGAACTAAACAAAGTTCATTTTTAAAAACGTAGTGATTGTGATTTTGCAACTTTGAGATGCCAAAGCAGAAATTGTCTGGCTATAGCGTATTTCTCTAAAAATAATCAGCATTAACATAGAAAATTCAAAAGCCATGAGGCTGATAAAGGTGTCCGTTCATTTGTCTGAACAGTGAATACGTTTGACAGGTGGCTTCAAGCTTGCTACATCACCATTATACTGATCAGGTTCTTCTGGCTTTCGTTTACTGACATGTTTTTGTGGGAACTGCCAGCCCAGATTGATTTGCTTGATTGCTTTGGATTTCTTCACTAGAAACCACTGTATCAGAATCATCCTGTAATGTTGTTTCTACTGTGAAAAGAGCCCGACTTAAACATTACAATTAATTTTCCAAAAACCACCACAACTTTGTACTTGTTAGCGCTAAGATATGCTCTGTTACGAACAAACAACTTATGAACTATTCAGGATACAAAGGGCCATTTGGAGTGGAACTCATCCTAAGTTGGGGAGTGTCTGTACTTCATTTCTATCTTTGTTATTCGGTCATCGATGGACTATCTTTTCCAGGCCTCCCAGTTAGTATTTTGTCGCTGTTGGTTGTTGACATTACAAGCTGCCATTACAAATCACTGAAATTGTCTGGTCTCCCATTTGTGGAAAACATTCACATGAAGATACAAAACTACGGCTTTTACCTTCCAAGGGGTGGCTGCAGAGCTTTAGTTCCGTTAAGCTTTGCAGGGATGCACGTACATCACTAACGCAACAGAACTGTGCATCAGAAATGACTCGACGCCCCCTGCTGCTTGTTGTTGCAGCTGTTTTGTTTTATAAATGCTTGTGTGGGAGCCGGCCTTTGGATTAGATCATAGTGGATTTTTTTACAGCCACAGCTTTTGCTCTGTGTACCCAGATAGAGTTAATATTGTTTTGTTGGTAAGGATGTGACGGACGACGGTTCTCATGAATGCTCTTCATCAGTGTTGGATGAGGACAGAGCACACATTCACACACACAAGCACACACACACTATACTGATATGTTCACCTGGCATCTAATTACTGCAACCCTCTCACAGATGTGTGTTAGCGCTCTAGCCTGGTGGTTCGGCCTCCCACCTTCGAGGCCTGTAGTTCCAGGGGCAGTTTAAAGGTTAGAGCAGGTGAGCTGTATGCCTGATGTTTTGCAGGAACTGTTAATTAAAAATCTGGGTTATGATCTAACATCAACCTGATACTGGCAGCTGTGGAGGAAAATGTGCAAAGGAGTGTGATTCCCTCACCATCATATATCAGGGATAGTAAGAATTTTAGATACACTTTTACTTGCACAATTTAGTATGTCGGCCTGTGTGTTTTAAATTGTTGTTATACAGAATAATGTATTGTCGTAAATGATTTGGATCAAATCAGGAGTGTGGACATGAGCCTTCATTTGCCAGAAGTCTTTGGAATATTTTTTTAAAGGACAAGAAGAGTCACATTTTCGATAAATTGTAAACACAACTAATAGACATTCACACTGAAGCCTTCATTAACTTCATCACTAGTAGTGTTCCAGTTGTTTTCACTTTTAATTAATCAGTATTTTGTTTTCAGTGAGTTGCTTATATTTATAAAATTGTGGAAAATTCTCATTATTTTCTCAGAGCCTAAGGTAATGAATTTACATTACTTGTTTAAAACTGAAAGAATTTGGGGATTTAATTTGCATAAAGAAAATGGCAGCATGTGCTTTTGGTATTGTTGCCATGCCAAATTGATATTAATATTGAATCTAAATATTCTGCCTACTGTGACACTTTGACTTGGATGGTGAGAAAATGTTAATTAATGATTTTGCTCATAATTTATGCTCATGGTCAGTGCAGCTGACTTTATTGTGCATTTTTGAAAGATTTAAATGAGCTATTTGTACATTTTGCCTTTATCACATAGCCAGTGTTCACATTATGGCTGTTAAGTTATCAGTCATCCTACAAACTGACATTAGTTGCTCAGCATACCAACTTTAGCAGTGGAAAGGAAATGATAGACATGAAAACAAAAAAAACAAACAAACAGACAGTTCTGGGCAAGTAAAGGAATCACAACAAGCAGCTGCAGTGTTCTTTGTCAATTAATATGACCAATCTTAGCCTTAGTTACCAGTTTTATATGACAGTGTTGCTTTTGATGAACAATATAGACTGTAACTGCTGGTGTCACAGTAAAACACTGAGTGCTAATACATTTCCAATAAGACTTAAAACTTGGTCTTTATTGGGAACTAAATAAATATTGTTTTGTGAAATCTGTTAGGAGATGAGATGGGAACTTTTGGCAGTGATCAACAATCGTACATGAATCATTTTGATTGGAAACATAGTCATGAAAACCAGCCCTGAATACAATACCATACCATCATGGTAATGAAAACATTGCATTGATAGCCTGGGGCTACATGCTTCACTGCATTGAGCACCACAGTAGCTACTGAAGTGAATAATAAGACACAACTCACACACCAATTTAATGAATCTAATTATATGTGAGACTCTTGAGAGGGATCCTATAGAGGGAAGTATGATATTACCTTACTTTCTTTTTAGTTTCACAATCGAAACTAAAATAAATGATGTAATCCTCAGTAATGTGGCTGTTGCCATACTGAAGCTTCAGCACACTAACAGGTTGATTCATCACTGTCATAGCCTGGCCCTTTCAAAATAATTAACATTTTGACATAAAATGAAATGAAAAATGATATAGTGAGGTCAGTGACCACCCATACATGAAGTCAGTTTGTATTGAAGTCTATGTGAAAATGATCCTACTTCTCACTTGATTTATTTCCTTAGTAAATGTTTTCCTATTGAGTTTATGGTGTCAGTTTCTAGTTTCAAGCCTTTTCACTACAATATGTACATTTTTTAAATGATGGTTCCCTTAAAGGAAAATAGACAATAAAGCCGGTTATGCATTACAGCATGGCTGCTGTGTGATTGACACGGTGCAGGTACAGAGCAGGTCAGATCCACCCCTCACTCTTCCTCAGCTTTACCTTCTCCTATAAATATTGTTTATTCTGGATTTAAAAAAACAAAAACAAAACAGAAAACAAAACAAGATGGGGGACAGTCAATTTACAGCCTAGTTTCTGTAGATTCGATATTTTCTTTGATAGTCTGTTAACATTTTGTTGCACCTACTAGTATAGAATAGAAATATCTGTTTTAAATTTAATCCCATCGGACAAATAACATTAATACTCTGAATCAAATCAGTATTTCAGGAAAACCTTGAATTTTGAGAAATCTTAGATTTATCCCCTTTTTAAAATGCATAACTAAGATGAGGAGAGAATTAACCATCTTTTTTTCTCTTTCCCTGTTTCCTGAACGATTGAAGCCATGCCCATCGTGTCTGCAAGCACAGGTACAGCCAAACGTATGCTCATGCTACTTGTTCTTTCTCTCTGATGCTTTATATATGCTTCTAAATAATTTATATGCTATGATATCAAGCATACATTAGTGGAGCTTGAACTGAATGTATCAAAGAAGCTTAACAAATATTTTTTTGTGAAATTACCTCATCTGTTTACATGACAAAAGGTATAATCTTTGGCTTAAGTTGGATATTAGTATTTGGGTGAAGCATATTTAAAGTCATACAGCAAATTGATATCAAATGGCCAATAACAGTGAGATAGAAATCTGTGGAGGGAGGAGGGTGGGTACAAGTTAATAAAGGCAGATAAGGTCTGGGTTTGAATTTTGATCCAAACACAATTTCTTGTCTCTTTATCTGATGTAAGGTAAGCAAGATCCAAGATGTTCTTATGATCTTATTAGGATCGCTCTACAAGAAAATACTCCATGTTGAAATAATCATATCTTCTGTAGGGCTGCATGAGACTCTTGCCCTGCTCACCTCTCAGCTCCACCCAGATGCCAATCACAAAGAGGACTTGGTCTTCCTCAAAGATGTCTTCAGTGAGAAAAGTCTCAGTTACCTCATGAAGGTACAGCAGATACCTGACACCTTTTTTATATTTAGGGTTTCAGCACCATAAGGAATCCCAGTCACATTCCGTCCATTTTAGTCAGACAGCATAAATTTACACAGGGTGAGATAGTCGAATTATTAATTAAAAAAATTATATTTAACAATAAAAGTGCAATATCCAATGAATACTGAAGGAAAATGCAGTTGTTGAGTGGAGTAAAAGGTTTTTCTCAAAGAATTATATTATGGCGAGATTATTAGGATTTACTGTAAATACATAAAGTTACATCACTTTTATATATGTATGCTTGTTAAAAAACTACTTCTTTAGTACCACAAACATGTAACTGTGATTCTTGTGCCTCACAGATCCATGAGAAACTGAAGCAGTATGAGAAACAGAGCCCAACTCCAGTCCTGCACAGCGCCTCCTGTCTGGCAGAGGATGTAGGTGCAACTTTTCCTCAAACTTCAACTCCAAACTAAATCTGCAAATGAAATAATATTCTAATTGCATACCATTTTTACGGTAAAAAAATATCAAAAATTGATTTGGGAACATTTTGACGTTTTAAGTGATTTTTACTGATTCACATCTTCAGCTGGCAGAAGAGCTCCAAAGTGGACCTCTGGAGGATGATGAGAGGGAGCTGCTCCTCCTGCTGAGCACTCCTCACCTCAAGGTACATTCAAGCACACACGTAACACATCTTCCATTTCACATCCAGCAACTGAGAAAATGCTCTTTTTAAACTGTGTCTCTTTTTCCTTAAACCCGGGCATGCTCTCATTTTTTCTGAGGGTCGATATCTTGAATGTTTGCCCAACTGTACTGTCACAGTTCCTCTGATTTATTATCATCTCTTCCATAACAGCAGTGTCAGGATGCCTAATTACTCCCAATTATGATTATGTTAAAGTTATTGTCTTTCTGGGGAGTGGGAGGAGGGGAGGCCTGTGGAGCCCCAACTCTTATTTGCAAAAATAACCAGCTAAGGAAATGTTATTCCCTCTTTTTGTGCTTGTGACTTCTTCTCTTTAGATCACCTTTTTTACATTTGTTGTCACTTACACCTCTAAATCTTCCCTGTGTTTTTCATCTCCCTGTGTTTCTATTGTTCCTGCAGGCAGTGCTGTCGGCACACGACACAGTGGCCCAAAAGAACTTTGACCCGGTGCTACCGCCGCTGCCGGAGGATCTGGATGACGACCTAGAGGAAGAGTCGGTGAAGATTGTCCGCTTGGTGAAAAACAAGGAGCCCCTGGTGAGAAGACATGAGAAAATAGGAGCCATTCTGTCCCCCAGTAACTCTTCTTACGCCTTCATGGGAGGCTTTAAAACTGGATTTCCTTTAATGGAGCAGCTTTGAGGCTTCGGAGAGCTCCAGGGTGCAAAAGTGTCACTGTGTGATGCTAATAAAAACCCTGCTAAAGGAAATCCTTCAAGCAGAGAGCAAAGAATAGATTTGGTGTTTACCTGCCAGAGGGACCTGCTGACAAGACACCAGTTTGGCAGCACCAAGCTTACATCAGAAAGCTAAATGCAACACAGTAGATTTGGACTTAGGTGACGGGGTGTTAACTGTAATGCCACTTATCTGAACTCACTGTCTTGTCAGAGCATCACACAAAAATCGTTTGATTTGTGTTTCACTTTTATGTGGAGTTAAAATATTATGCAAACCATGAAACAAGTGCAATAACTAGAGTTCACAATCAACACAAGATTGTCAATTTTTCATGTTGGCTTTGTTACATACATACATACCAGTTAATGCCCTCTGTTCTAGTCTTAATGCTATGATAAAATAGTTGTCTCCTGTCCATAGCTCTCTATTCAGCATAGACACAAGAGTGGTATCATAATCACATAGAAGTCTCTGCAAGAGAAAATAACAAATGTGTGGATGTATGGATCCATAACCCAGTGGATCTATAACTCTCTGACGGAAGGAAAGTAGCTTCTAGTATCTATATGTAATGTAAGAGTACAATTAGCAGTCTTTCAGGCTACCAGCAGAAGCAAAGTGATGATGTTGATCATCAGATATGAGAAGGTTCAGTCACACAGTTTTGTAATTTACTTTTAACAGGTTATTGATTTTCTCTCTTTCTTCAACAAAAAGGTGAGCAGCGTTGACCAGTCTCTGTGTTTAGAAATCTGATTTACTGTCGCATTTTCTTCTGCCAGGGAGCGACTATTCGGAGAGACGAGGCCACTGGAGCTGTAATCGTGGCCAGAATCATGAGGGGAGGGGCGGCCGACCGCAGTGGTGAGATGAACATCAAATGCTGTAACCTAAGATTCAGTCATATTCTTTAGGAGTTTAGCAGAATGCTAAACTCAGCCACACACTAGAGACTGTTTTTCATGGAAATATCACTCTCTACATGCAATAACTTCCATATACGTGACAGACCCTTCGTCATGCAATAATATCTCAATATTTAAATCCATTATTATATTTTTATTAAGCAACACTGAATGCACTTTACATTACATTGCCCTATCCCTACTTTGATTTTACAGTTTCACTAAATTGGTATATTTAATGTTCTTTTTATTGATGCTTGCCGTTTCTTTATCGGGACCTCAGTGACTTGGTTCCCCTCATCAATCAAATAGTTTGGAATAACAATAAACCTCTTGAATCTTAAAAGCAATGCAAATGCGAGCCCATCTGCTGTTAAAGTGCCATAGGACCGTAATCTGACTCATTCATGTTGAATTTCTTATCCCACTGACAGGGAAGTGAGGAGATTATGTTGTATAACCACATGAACTGTCAAAAGAGATCAAATCTTTGAGATTAGTGCCACGAGATTGCATATTTTGAGATTAGAAATGAGGGTTGCTTCTGGCTGTTGCTATGAAGATGTTATCTGGTTTTTTTCAACCGAAAATGGTTTAATTTTTGTTCCTATTTGAGCCTCGTCCTCTAATAATACGACACATGCTGGGATTTCCCTTTGCTTTTATTTTGTTGGCTAGTAGGTTTGTTCTCAGTGGACTTGTTTTGTGGGTGCATGTGTTGTGTTTTTGTTTCCAGGTCTGGTGCACGTAGGGGATGAGCTACGAGAGGTCAATGGAAACCTGATAACCCACAAAAGGCCAGATGAAATAAGTCAGATTCTGGTAAAGCGTTTCCATGTAGCATGGTGCTCATTCAGATACTGATGGTTACTGTGGATGCAGTGGATGACGGTGCCGCTCTGATGTTTTTATCAGTCCCAGTCACAAGGATCCATCACGCTCAAAATTATCCCAGCTGTTGTGGAGGAAGACAAACTGAAGGAGAGCAGGGTGAGGACTTCCTGTCTGGATATCAGCGCAACAACTATTTGCTCCTCCCCATAAAACTGGGAAAACATTTAGGAGTAATATTTAGATTTTTTTTTTTTATCTATGACTTGCTCTAATTGATTATCCTTTGATAATCAAGATTCAGTATTTTGGGAGATTTGCTTTTCTTGAGGATTACATGAAGGTAATGAAAGCTGCCTACTTCATATGATATGAGAGATGGTACAGAGCTCCCCATCTAACTGTTAGCAAGAAGCCAAATGAGTGTATTCCCCAAAATGTTAAGCAGCTCTTCTGATTTAATGTGTTTTATCCTATGGACCTTCTTGGCCCTTCAGGTCTTCTTTAACTCTCCTTAGTCGAAAACGAAAAACCCAGTCTGAGGCTTTTCTCATTATAAGTCTGTCTGCGGAACAGCCTCCCTGAAGACCAGAGGGCAGCAGAAAGTGACCTTCTTAGTCTGGCTTTAAATGGACTTTTATTTTATTTTATTTTGAGGCATTTTTCTTTTTAATACCTTACCATAATTATTACTTTCACTTATATATATACTTCAGCTTGCATTTCTAGTTTTATAATAATTATTGTTATTATTATTTCACTTTTTTAAAAATCATTGTAATGTTTGTAACTCTTTCCTCAGTTGCTGTTATTGTTGAGCTGTTTTTATGCTGACAGAGTATCCCTGCTCCTTCCAGGTCTACCTTCGGGCTTTGTTCGACTACACCCCCTTTGAAGACAAGGCCACGCCGTGCCAGGAGGCCGGACTTCCTTTTAAGAGGGGGGACATTCTCCAGGTGGTGAGCCATGAGGACAGCACTTGGTGGCAGGCCAAGAAGGTGGGAGACTGTAACTTGCGCGCCGCGCTAATTCCCTCCACGCAGTTCCAGGAGAGGTAGGAGAGGTTTGCATCAGATGAGCTGGGAAATCGATACAACTCTTCACTTTTTATTGGATCAATGAAAAATTTCTTTCCTCTCAGGCGTCTAAGATACAGGATGAAAATGGGTTCCCTCCCGGCTCCCTCATCTCCAAAAACGCCTACATGTAAGGTCTATTTTACCTCAGCCATCGTGATCACCTTCCCTTTAGCTTATAGCCTTAAATGTACAAGCAGCTTAGATCAACAGAAACAGATTGTATTGCAGGTCAAATGTAATCCAACCAGAATATGAGAGAGATCATGTAAAAGAAAAAAGGGAACCGACGTTAAGCTCTGGGAACAAAACAAAAAACTAAACTAAAGTAAGCCATTATTCATTCCCTAATCCACTTTGTAGAAGTAAAGTGAAACAAAGTGGTTAGTGTGAGTTCTTTCCTTGCATCAATCTGCACAAAAGCTAAATTCCAAAAGTCCTGCTGAGCTTCAGAATGGCAGAAAAGAGAAGCAGATAAGAGGGTAATATATTTGAAGGCATAGAATAAATTTAGATGCAAAGTGTTTACATTTTATGATGATGAGAAAGTTTACCTCACATTTGTGTGTACTAGTAGAAGCAGGACATTGTGTAACACTCCAGTGATACTGTGTGTTACTTCTTGCATTGCTGTCCTCAGATGATCGCGCTGAGAGAGGTATGTTGACAAACCCTCATATTAGAGCACGTCCTGAACTGACCACATGTTGTCATGGTTGAATTTCTCCATGACACACTCATCAACAAACCCACCTGAAACTCAGAAAGACCTACTTACCCCACCCCACCACCACACGCATAATTTGCCCTTCTTAGCCTTGATAGTTGTCTTTGCACCAACAAAACCCTCCCATCTGTGTGTCAATAGTTTCTGTATTTAACTTACTGTGACCTGACGTTCAACTTCCCCCGACATAAACATCTCCCCTCTTCCTCTTGCCCTTTCTTCTCTTCCTGCTTGTCATCCTACAGAAGACTATGACAGTGAAGGTGCTCTGAATGGAAAGGAAATAGGTGAGGAGGTCCAATCAATGAGTTTGTATTAATCACTGCAACATCCCATTTCAGCTCTGCGTGCTGGTCCATCCCTTCAGCTGTAAGCTGTTCTCGAGGTGTTGTCGTGGACGGCTTTGTGCTGCCTCGGTTTTGATTTAAGGGAGCAGATCTAATGCCTCACCATGACGCTTTAAAAGATGGTGCAGCACGGAAAGAAAGTCCGTTCACTCACATCTTATCTGGTCCACTGTTGACAGATCTGTCTCAGTGCTTCTATTGGGCAGGGGGTTGCCATTTTGACCAGGACCTTTTCACATTTTTTGTCAAACACACAGATTCAGTTTCACCAAAATGGTCAACACTTTTGATCTCATTCTAAAAGGAGACTCCACTTTTTATGTGGCTACATTACAGCTTTCTTGGCGCTTCTTTTCTTTATGCTCAGCCACGTTGTAGTCTGACTGATGCTAGATTTATCACCGAATTATTCTACTTTTTTCTTCAAAAGCTGCAAAATTAACATAATTCTTCATAAGGACCCATCAAATATGGGTCTATATATATATATATATATATATATATATATATATATCTGACATATTGGTGGGAATAAAGTTGTAATTTCTCTCTAATAGTCAAACTATATACCAGACTAGTAAATGCACTACAGGCAAAATGATTTAATTGGTGTAACTGGACACTAATGTGAAAACTGTAAAGGTTTAAAATGGCTTCTTATTATTTTGTGTCAGGAATAGAGAAGTAGCAGCCAGCTATTTCTCTGGCCCCCACTTTGTCTAAAAGTCGAGTACATTATCTGTGTGTGTGCACTTGTTGCTCTGGCAAGTCTTGCTGGAGTTACCAAGCTTCACCCAGTGTCTTTGTGGCACCTCATGGCAACTCATTTATCTCATTCTAGTCCCTCTTCTTTACACCATGTGCTTAAGGTGCTTTGTTTGTGTTTGGTGACAAGGTAAATGTAGTGTGCATGGCTTCAAAGCTTCTATTCTACTCAGTAAGTTGAATGAATGGTCTAATATGAGCTGTAGTTTCTCCCAAGAGTAAGGCAGCCCCTGCCTTCTGTGGCCATGCTTTCTCATGGGATTTTTACTCAGGTACTCTTCCTGATTTCTTCTGGTGGTGTACAGTGTGTCTGTGTTTTGTGGTATAATAAACACACAGGAGTTAACTTTTTAAACAGGGAGTGTGGGATTCACTGATTTGATATAGCCAGCTATTGCTTTAGCATCCTTTTTCTCAATATAAAGTTTCCCGAGTGGCTCTGTGATCTTGTAACAGACTTTGAAGTGTCTGTCCGTCTGACATCTGTACTCTAATGTGTTGGACCACAGCCAGCCTGCGCAGAAGTTTCCGCCTCAGGAAAGATCGGCATGCTTCACCAGGAGAAGCTCACACTCCAGATGCCAATCCCACCGAGTTTCTGATTTATGAAGAAGTAACACAATACCTGCCCCGCCCGGGTGACAGGCCCCGTCTAATTGTACTGATAGGTAGGTCTGCTTGCATTGAAGAAGAGAAACTTGCATTCATTTTTCAGAGGGAATAAATTTGCTATTAAACATACACGAGGCAAATGTTGTTTGTGTGCAGGTATGTTCCCAGCATGTAATCTATTTATGTAACTGTCTCACAGGTTCACTGGGAGCTCGGCTCACTGAGCTCAAACAAAAGGTGATAGCTGAGAATCCCCGACGCTACGGTTTGGCTGTACCTCGTGAGTGTTTTTAACCCAACCTGCAGCTGCCTTTCAGTCAGTTTTGAGCTGCAGGCCTCTGATTCAAGATGCTGTATGTATGTAACACGAAATTAGCTAAGATGTTGCAGCAGTTGCACCGGCCTTGTCCTCTCTTGCATGGATCAGTTTTGATGTAATATTCTTGCACTGCACTGCTGAGGCACTGTGGTTTTGAGGATGATAAATAATACACATATTGTATATTAATATTATTAATACAGTTACTTCAAACATTAATTCATATGTCATTGAAATGGCCAAAATACAGCTCCATGCAAAATATAATTCTGATGATGATGAAGCATTTGAAATCATCATCACTCATATACTGGGTATGTATTACAAAAACATGTCTTTTGTTTAATAAATGCTGTTTAACTGTGTCCCCATGATCTCCTCCTGGCTGCCTCTGAACATGCGGCTGGAAGACACCACTCGAGCCAGGAAGTGTCATGAGAGAGAAGGAGTGGAGTACCACTTCATCACTAAAGCAGCTTTCGAGGCCGACATCCAGAACAGCAAGTAAGTATTCAACCCCAAACACAGTATCTTGCAAGCCAAGCAATTAAATACAACGAAAGGTTTCCTGTGGATTAAATGTTAAACAGTTCATCTTTGAAACAAGAGACTGGACACCATCCAGAATTTCTAATTGCTTGTTACCAAACTGTTCAGCATATTATTTTTCATTTCCTCATCACATTGACACTTTTTTTTTCTTTTTTTTGTTTTTTGCAGGTTTATTGAATATGGGGAATATAAAGATAATCTGTATGGCACCAGTTTGGAGTCCATCCATAGAGTTTTGGATCAAAACAAAGTCTGTCTAGTGGATGTTCAACCAGAGGTCAGTAAAAACACCGCCTGCAAACCAAATACATACACAGTAGGACTCAGAATATATATAAGACATAAGGTGTGATTGAAGACATTTGATGTAGAGGATTTATTTTTTATTTACATCAAAATAAATCCAAATGCCCACGCCCCTCATTTCTTAGATCCATCTGCCAGCCTGAAACCATTAAAAAGCTTCAATGGATTCTCAGCTATGCTTCATCTCGTCACACTGAGATTGTTGCAGCTCATTTTATCTGTCTTAATTAAAGGTGTCTGACAGGTCAGACATAATTATTATGTACGAGTTTTACATAATTACTGAAGAACAGAGGAACTACTCTGAAAGTACCATTAGAAATGTTAAGATTCTACTTGTGATGTTTCAAATCTGGTTTATCTTACAAAACAGAGCTTTTAGTTCACGTGAGCTGAAAGGTCTTTTCCCGATCCTTTTTTTTTTTTTTTTTTGTTCGTATGTTAGGTGGAAGACAGTTAGTCTTTAGTTCAATTCTATATTCATGATTTTCCAAACTGTGTTTTATAAGAAATTACAGGTGAAAAAAAGATTACCATTTTAAGTACAATACATGCTGTCCCAACTGCTTTACTCTACAGGCATTGAAGACTTTACGTACCGCTGACTTCAAACCATACATCATCTTTGCACGGCCCCGTGTCTATTTTAATCAACGGAAACAACTTGGCTCCTCTTCCTCTCTTAGTTTAGGGATCACGGTGAGTTGCATGAAAACTGCCCACTAGAAACTCTTAATGAACAAGACCAACAGCAACATAAGTCTAACTGTGGACTTTTTTTTAAAGAGATGTAACTTATGACCTGTGTGTCCATGCTCTGAATCTACACCTCTCCTTCTGTTCACTGAACAGGAGGAAGACATACAGGAAATGAAGCAGTCGGCAGAGCGGATGGAAGAGCGCTATGGCCACTGGGTGGACTATGTATTAATGAAGGAGGATCCAGTCAGTGCCTTAGCAGAGCTCCAGGTCGTATTGGAGAGGGTGCAACTGGAGCCACAGTGGGTGCCTGTGTCCTGGGTGAGGAGCTAGTCCGCTTCATGTAAAGTGGACCAACAAAGTGAGGACAGAAAACTAGAGCAGAGCTTCTGAATGTTGGAGTGATCCAGTGTTTACTGCCATAATAACCATGTCAGCTGAGTGGTATCACTTTTCAGAAAAGTATATCTGCATTGATGGTAAGCTACTTTTTCATCAGTTTGAACCTCATCCATTTCTGATTAGATGGATCACTGTAACATAACCAGAGTAGTCATACAGGTGCAGTGCTGGTGTACATACTGTGTATCTAAATGCTACAGTAGCAGTGTAACAGCTCTGGCAGGCATAAAGTACATGCATGCAGGACAAAGTTCCTAAAGGAAGCCTCTGCACTTGTAATCATTATGAAAGACATCTACTACACTTCTGAAGTGCCATACTAAGAATGTCAGCCTAATAAATAGAAAAAAGAATCAATTTGCAGACCTATCTTTTACTGAAGGAAAGTGTGCCTGTTACAAGTCTAAACACAGTGAACTGCTTTTTGAAAGTATACAAAAAAAAACAAACTATGAGCCATTTAGTATTATCTGGTGAAAGCATTTACTTTTGAATGACTTATGTAACAATTACAAACCAACCCATAAACAAAAGAAGAAAAATATACATATGTGGTTAAAGTGTGTGCAAGAACAGGAGGCATTTTACTTCCACAGCTTCTTGATTGACATGTTCTTCTCACTGTCCTTCTGCATCACCTGTTGAAGAGCACAGAGAAATTTTTCAATAAACAGGTAGCCACCATGGAGTGTATATAAGAAGAGGTATTAGCTTCATTTGGCTCAGGAGGGCATGTCATTCTACTAACCTTAGCCACGGCCATCTCAAAGTCCTCCTGGGTTACATGGACTCTTCTTTCTCTCAGAGCATACATACCAGCCTCCGTGCAAACACCCTGAAAACACAAACAAAGAAATTTAGTTTTGGACATTTTCATTTATCACCAGACTGCCACCACTCGTGCCAATTCTCACCTTAACCTCAGCACCAGAAGCTCCAGGCATCAGCTCAGCGATCTTCCTCAGGTTAATACCACGTGTCAGGTTCATCTTCCTGGAGTGGATCTTCAGGATGTCCAGACGAGCCTGAGGGTGCACAATAAAAATACATTCAAGGACAAGTACTCCCCCAGCATGTGTGATTGTGAATATATGGTACAAGCATCTACCTCTTCATTTGGAGGGGGAAATTCAATTTTCCTGTCAATCCTGCCTGGTCTGAGCAGAGCTGAGTCAAGGATGTCGATACGGTTGGTGGCCATGATGACCTGCAGGGACAGAATGTGTATTTTAGTCTAGTTTAAACTAATTGTTACCCTATTAATGAGAGCACTTGGATAATTCAGGTGAACACTGCTAATGGTTCTATATTTGACTGTGAGAACAAATCAGTGGTTCAAACAGATCATAACACAATTACAACTCCCTCCATTTA
Organism: Remorina albescens; assembly: GCA_034769265.1. Lineage (NCBI taxonomy): Eukaryota > Metazoa > Chordata > Actinopteri > Carangiformes > Echeneidae > Remorina > Remorina albescens. The sequence continues at coordinate 8,888,543 of CM068480.1, forward strand.
TCATATACAAGTATATACATTTTTAGTGTACAATAGAATTTGTGTTCTAAAACCTGACATAATATTACACCTAAATTTCAATTCATGAAGCATGAATAAACAACATTAACATGTTGACAATACTGTATATAAAAAAAGTGTTCTAATTGCTACATTATGGGTTAGTTTTTTTTTTCAAATGCATCTTTTAGATCTTTTAGATTCTGCTCCAATGTTACAATAATTAAACACTTGAAAAGTCCCTGACATTGAACTGTAAAATATACTCAATTATTTCAGTGTATACGCAAAATACCTTGATGTTCTTGGTTGCCTCAAAACCATCCAGCTGATTGAGAAGCTCCAACATCGTCCTCTGCACCTCGCTGTCACCACCTGAGCCGCCTTCCAGGCGAGACGAGCCAATGGAGTCGATCTCATCCATGAAGATAATAGAGGGAGCATGCTCTCTAGCCATGACGAACAGCTCACGTACCATACGGGCACCTGGGCAAGAGAGAGGGCAATTTAAGTTAGGCAGTCAGATCATTTTTAAAAATCTAAATCAAGAATGACAGTGAAATTCAGTAATGTATAAAGAAGAGGGACTCACCCTCTCCAATGAACTTCTGGACCAGCTCAGAGCCAGACACCCTGATGAAAGTACAGTCAGTGTGATGGGCCACAGCTCTGGCCAGCAGGGTCTTCCCTGTACCGGGAGGACCATACAACAGCACACCCTGCAACCACAAAAGGTCAAACTGAAAATAGAACCATCTATACACCGACAGAGTGTGACACCACATTACTGAAGTTGCAATCCTTAGTCATTGTATATAACTTTGGGCATTTCTCACTTTTTTTGTAGGTTTTAAAAACAAAATGTTTAATAAAAAAAGTCAGTTGCCCTGTTTGTCAGTGCTTTCATCATGAAAATCTATCTTAATGATTGGATGTTATCTGGAATATTTTAATGAGCCCAGTCCACAAGTAACACATTTTGCCAGCTGTAAACCTGCAGCCTTTAAACGTCATCACACAACTCTGAACAAAGCTATTCATTTGAAATGATGAAACATTACAACTGGTTGAGGCAAGATCCATGCATAAACTAGACAGAAAATGAAATAAAAGATTGAAAAACTATTGCTGGTATAGTATCAGATTTCTTGTCATCCACCCACCTTTGGCTGTGCAATACCTAAAGCCTCAAACAGCTCTGGATGCTTGACAGGCAGTTCTATGACCTCCTTGATCTCTTTGATCTGCTTATCCAGGCCACCAATCATTTCATAGGTGGAGTCCGGCACTTTCTCCACCATCATGAGGGACACCAGGGGGTCCACCTTGTTGGGCAGGATCTTGTGCAGTGTGTAGCTGTCATTGCGTAATGCCACCCGGCAGTTTGGAGTTACCTGGTGTAGAAGTGACAAAGAGATAATAGAATATTTAGGTAGCATTTTTCCTTACATGAAATGTCCTATCGTCTTAACTATATCCAAATGGACAGAATAGAAAGTACAGTTCTGATCTAGTGTTCAAGCTTGAGCTTGTTTTCTTCTGTTGGTTCTTGCAAAAACATCAGTGGTAAAACTAATTATGCTCTCTGATTTGCAAGCATTACTGAGATGCCAATAACTAAAATACTTACATCATTGATGTCAATATTCTTGTCCACATCCACGACAAATTTTCCTTCAGGGTGCACCTGAAAATGGTGGAGAGACACTTTTATTTCCTGTCGACTGGTAACCAGAATGTACTGTGATAGTTTGGAAAAAAAAAAAAGACTGAATTGCATACCTTCACTAACACTTTCTTTTTGTCCATGACCCGAACCACTTCACCTACATAAGATCCTTGCTCCTGCAGTAACTGCAGCTCTTCACGAAGAAGACGCACTAGGAAGAGAAAATCCAGATCCTTAATATTTCCTCCAACGAACAAAACCATACTACATACTGATGTTACAGAAATGACCCATTGAGTACCTTTGGCATTGAGTTCATTCCTCTGTGCCTGCAGACGTCTGAGATTCTGGCTCTTTTCATTCACTGTCAACTGATGAGAAAACAGGGAGATTCAGGATTGACTGGCAACCCAAAGTTGTGCAAAATGTGCAATATTAACAATTAAAAATTTCCCAGATTTATTAATTTCTTACCTGTAACTCTTCGATCTTAGACAAGTAGTACTGACGGAGACCTGAGCCACCTTTACTCTCCCCCATCTCCATCTGTCAAAAGGAAAGATCACTCAACATTCGACACAGGAATCAAGACAAAAAGAGCCTGAAACTACTGGATATTTTTAAATAGTATTTAATAAATTTACTGTTGCTTTCAACAGTTTGACAACTTTACATATCAGAATTTCAGTAGCATTTTTTGATCCAAGTTTTGTCTAACTCCAGTTAATACTGTAAAAATATCCAATTTCCAGCAATATATAACAAAAGATCATCTGTGAGGGCTCAGAATCAGATCATCTCCAAACATTACTCTTGTCACTTTAATTCTGATCCATCGAGTTTACCTAAATTACTAATAGACTGATATTAGAGCTTTTCAAAATTTCAGAAAACACATACAGGTAATGGATATACTGACGGGCAACTCTGGTTAATGGAGTTTAACTGTAAACCTGAGTCACATATTTAAAGGCAGTGAAACAAAATTATTCAGAAACAGATTAAGTAACAACAAAAACCTAAAAAAACACCAAAACACTAACGTTACTGTGAGTTTATCTGACATACAGTTTATGTTACCCATCATTAGCTAGCGTTAGCTAGCCTTGGCTAACTGGTACTGACAGGCAAAACAAGGGGTTGTGATATTTATGAGTTGCATTTAGTAATTTCTATGTATTATAAACATATAAACAGGGTCAATTGTGCCGTATAATCGCTGCCAGTCCTTCAAAGAAGCTAACTCAAGCTAAGCACACGTACAGCTGACAGTGAGCCTCGGCTAACTGTGTAGCCCGGTTAGCTACAATGAGACAGCAAACCGGCTGCATCCGACTCATTCCCAGTTTAAATGAACTGACATTTCACCGTTTCCAGCACAGGCACGAAGAAAAACTGTCTCCCGGCGGATTCAAGGAAACTACTCGACTCAACGCACAATTCAAGCATTTCCTTTGTAATACGCCAATGAAAGCAACAAAACAGCACAGAGAAAAAACACCTACATGATCGATCCCGTCCACCTCCATCTTGAAAATTCTACTTCCGCTTGTGACAGCAGGCGTATCCGGTTGTAGTTTTTTTTTTTTTTAAATAAAGATAAACGAAACGTCCACATCGCCGCCTACAGTCCTGGTCTACTAAGTACACTTTATTTTTCAGTCCAAGTCCAATTGTTTGAACTACATGCAGCCTTTGTGATACATCTCAGCCAACCTAACAAAACTTTACTGAGATCTAAAGGTGGATTTTCACACAACAACACGTCAGCATTAGGTTTTAGTCAAACCTTCGTTTATTGTCAGTGTGTGAGGAGTGTTGAAGCGTTGGCCGTTATTTGGGGCGTGGTGAACATGTCTCAGGGTGAGGGGTTAAACCAGTCTTACCTGTAACAGTTCAGCTCTGCAGCCAACGTTAACATGCACACTCCATGCATAAGCTCAGACCTTCCACAATAGATATACACAGCAGAGGCTTATATTGTTAAAAAACTTGTTACAAAGAAAGGATGCTCGAGCTGTAACAGTGTTTACAACTGAAAACTGAAAAATACGATTACCAAAAAAATGGCCAGAATATTAAAAAAGTATGCATCTCAATCTGTCATAGTGCATAAATGAAAGAGGACAATATGACTATCTTTTGTAAGTATATTTATTGTAAAAAAAAAAGGTTCAAAATGTATAAAAGATAAAGGGCTTTGATACACAACATGCAAACATTTTACAAAGAGGCTATACAAAAAACATTTGTACATACAATTTCTAAGTGCCTTCTTCACAGAACAGATTTTGGCACAGCGGCATCTGTTGACATGGAATGTTTCAAGCAAGTCTGGAAATCCCCTTAGACAAAACCTTGACAGAACAGCATTTGAATAAAAACTTAGTCTATATAACAATTTGGTGCATTGTTTAAATGACACACTACAACGGCATTCCTATTTCATTAATACGAGTTGACTTGATGTGGCTCTAAGAACCACTCAACCCAAAGGGTTAGCCAGTTTCTCTCCCTGGCATTAAACAATGAAAAACCACAATAACAAATGAAAACATCATGTAAACATTCAAGAAGTACAAAACAAAAACATAAAAAAAGAAGAACAGCTGAGTCACAGCTGGGACGTGGATTCATGTGCTTCCAGAAATAAGGAGCTCTGACTGTTCACAGTAGAGCATTCCTGAAAATTGTGGTTTTTTTATGTATAAAAGAAATGTTTCATTTCAAATACATCAACCAATATAAAAAAAGCACCAAAACATTGACAGTTGTCATTGGTAACAAAGAATTCTTATTTACACCAAGATACATTTTAAGGATTCCTGTGTTTTTTTAAGGATAAAAGCAGAAATCTAAATTTAATTTTGAATACATTTTATATATTTTGGAATGAAATACTTAATTCTACAATACCATATAATTCTTGCTCATTGAGATGTTACCAGACATCAGGTATTATTCCTGCCTAAAGGTTATGGCTTTAAAAGGTATCAACAGAACCATACAAAATAACACAAAGCGATGCTGAAAAGCACCAATTCTTACAATGTTTCATCATATTGTACCATAAACAAAACTTACTGCAAAACAAGGGAAAGATTATTTCAACAGGCTCAAAATCACAGATATTGCAAGGCAAACATATTATTAAAGACATGTAATTAACCTCCTTGGTCCCACCAACTCTGTTGATTTTAAAATGATTATCTATGGGACTGACAAAGATATGTATCCCACTTAGAAGCTGGTATCTCACACCATGTCAGTGAAGATGGCTTTGTGAAATCGAAGCTGCATCATTAGCTTGTGTCTGTCCAAGCTAATTCCAGTTTGAATTGAGAAAACACCTTAAGTGTAAACTTTGAGTGGCTCTGGAATATGTCTTTAGGTAAGTCGGATACCCAGCACTTGCTCCAGCTCCTGTCTCCTCTGCTGCACCTGAAACAAAGAATGGATAATGTCTGTGCAAAACAAAACATACCAAAAAACTAATAAACTATGGAACCATTCAGATAAAACATTTATCAAACATATTTAATGGTGTATTTGGCTGCTGTAATTCCTTACTTTGGAGTAAATGTATCTGCCCACTGCCTCTGGCACCCAAGGTGCCTGGTAGAACTCAGTCCTCCTCTCCTCCTCCGGGTTTCCTGTCACATCTGTCATCAACTGATTCGGGGGGGATATGATCAAACATGAACTAATGTAATGTAATGAATACAGAAAACTGCAAATTTAAATATGATATCTAAAATGATCACTTGACATGCAATAAAGAGTTGATGAATTACAGATATGTGTTTGATGTGGCTAAATGATGGTGTAAAGTTGGCTACATTTTTTTTCCTTTACATAAAATCACTGAATCTCTCCTTTAATGTGTCTGTTCATTGAGTTAGTGTTGACACAGACCCTCTGTGAAAAAGTAGACCAGATGAGCTATTGGTGCTTGGAAATATGGTTCCGCTCTGTAGCAAACATGTTACAATCAAACTGTCTGCAATAACTGATCCAAATTATTCGCCAAAACAAAACATTAAGGTTTTGATGACATTATTTGTGATTAAACAACACTTATTTTATGTTCATGTTTTTAAGAAAGGTTTAAGATATCTCCAGTACAACCTCACTGACATTTAACACATTCTTTGTAATACTGTGGCCTTGTTTTCATAAAAACAAAATATATCAGAGATAGTGCTACATGTAATATGTGTTGGGAAGATGTTTACCTTCAGATCTCTGCTCTGAGACTTGAGCCAGTCCTGGATGAAGTCCTGTGGATTATTGCTAAAACTGAGCATAAAGTCTCTCTCAGTCTTCAGCTGGTTTATGTACTCAATGGTCTCGTGGATCTGCAGGGAACACAACAAGTACTATAACCAAAAATACTCATTTCACTAACAGTTTCTGCCTTTAATTATGATTCTCCTAAAAATGGCTGTTGGGGGCAGGTATCAGTGAATGATAAGGTACTGCTAAGGCGTGGTCTTACCTTCATCTCCAGAGCAGCAATTTCCTGTTGGTTGGTTGTAGAGGACAAAAAGCTGTTCATTTGGCCCTTCAATGGGTCATCCACTTCTACATCAATGTCATAACAAGCAGTCTTTTTCTGATCCGTAGGGTCCACACTGCTCAAAGATAAGGACAGGGAGACGAAATTCGAGTTGGATTTTAATAAGACAATAAAGAACATTTAGTAGCAGTACTGATTTCAAAATCTACATGAATAAATCTCATAAAAAGTGTTTCAAATATCCTGGCAAGCACCAAATACATGCACAATCTGAAATGAGAGGAATAATAATCCTTACCTAATGATGTGATTGATAATGATAGGGTCAGGGTGCTGCAGCAGGCCCGCCAGTTTCATGGGAATCTCTGAGAACCTCATGCGAGGGCATCCAAAGATCTGAAAAGCATTTGGTTGGAGATAATGCTAGGTTATGTATGACATACTAAAGATGATCAAAAAGCTGAATATAATCAAAGTGTGGAGTCATAAAGTCCCAGACTATTGGGTTGTGTGTGCCTCATATTAATTCAAATATTATTAGTATATTTATTATGTAATTCTTTTTGAAATTAATAGTATACGCATGCAAACTGCATTGGATTTTTTGAAGCATCAAAGTAACATTGGGAATAGTACACTCAAATAGAAAGCAAGGATTTTGTTGCTTGGTTTCCACTCAAAACTATTCCATTACTTGTCTGAAATAGCGGTTGCAGTTAATGTACTCCTTCTCATGCCCATCCTGCAGCTTGTTGTTCTTAATGTAGAGCCAAAGAGCTTGCATGATACTAGCCCGTGTCTGCGTGTGCACCCCCAGCAAGCGAGCCAGCCGTGGGTCTAGTTTGTACTGAGGGGGCTGAGAATAGAAAAATGTATAAAAAACACATTAGGGCAAACATAAAGTTGGTAAACCAGACTAGCTTATATTAACCATGGATATAACTGTTTAGAGTAAGATGGATGAGTAAAGTGTGCAGGTGTATGCACGCATACCTGGTGGTCAAGCATGAGCAGAAGGGTGCATTTAACATTCACATCGCCGGGTCTTTTAACCTGGAAACCATCTGTCTCCTGAGTGGTGGGCATTCTATGCCACTGCAAGTAAAATATAGATTTCTTTTTACATTCTTATAATACCTATTTCCTCTATAGTCCATTATTTACACCACTTTTATGCCCACGTTTCGTTATACTGTGTCAGTCCTATCTCCTTGAAGCTGTGCTTTACAAGTTGATTTTGTCTGAGAGTTGGCCCACTGACAATGTCAAAACATTTTTTTTTATAATGCAGAGAACATACTGTAGTTACCACAAGGGATTTTCATTAGCGAATGGTCTAACTTGACGACTTTATTCACAAGTCATTCAAGATTGCTATACTACAAACGGTGGAATATCTTCCTTCTTAGTTATGTGTTCCCAAACTTTCAAACAGGCACAGAAAAGCTTTTGGATTCAAGCTTTTTGACTGAAGCTAATTAATGGACTGGGGCCAGATAATCTACACAAATCTCACGTTTGTGAGCTGAAATGTGTTCACATCAAATACTTAGGTCATTATGTCATACCTCTACTAAGTGGTTGTCAGGTCCATAGAGCTCCTTATCAAGCTCAATCACCAGGCTCTTAAAGAAAGATGAGAACTTCCTCTTTTGCTTTCCAGGCTATGAATAAAAAAAATGCATAAAAAAGTGTGAGAAAATTCAAAACACAAAGACTGCTATCCATGTCTTCTTATTGTGCTGTGTCAGGCTATGCAGCTGCATTGTTTAGCTCTGACCGCACTGGGGGTGGCGAAACACAAAACTGTAGACAAGTAGAAAAAGCTGTTGCACCCCCACCCTCTCCCAGCCATGTCAAACCATTTGCACAACATGACCCCTTTTCACTCCTTCCTTTACATCTCTGTTCTTTTTCTGTTACTCCATACTCCAACACTCCTCCACATGCCTAACCCAATGTGCCGGGAGGAGAAATATTAACAGGAAAAAAAAAAAAAAAGTGGTCCCAGATAACACAAGGAGTTGAGCTGGAACTGGTGGAGGGAGGGGAGACATTTCAGCTCTTGGTATGTAAAAGCCAGTGGTTTCAATTCCTTGTTTCAAAAGACAACATGAGCTTTTGTGCATGAGTGCATGTGTGTGTTTGTTAGGAAATGTGGGGTGGATTGGGGAGAGCTATAAACACACATCTGGTTGCGTGGTCTGAGCCAAGGACACAGTCCAACAAGAGCTGAGTGACTGAAGTTTTCAGAGACTGAAGTACTTGGAGTCAGACCATACAGAGACAACTGTGAAACTGAGTAAGAACATTCAAATATAAATGTTATTCACATACCTCCTCTAGAAGTTTGCCCTCCACTCTCAGCTCCCAAGAGGACACCTTCTCTGCCTCCTCACCTTCAGGTTTACTGGGTGTGTATGTGTTGGAAATATAGATCCTGAGTTTGCGTTTTTGCTGTCAGAGAAATGAAAAAGCAGAGATCTGAGGATAAACTGTGCTACAGAATTTAAATTATTTAAAATAGACAGTGAGAAATCTCAATAAGAATATATTGGGGGCAGCACTGCAGAAAGCTTAATTCCATAATTTTACATGTATTCAATTTACTATAATGATGCACTTTCAGGAATAGATACCATAATGGGCTTCTTGATGGCTTCCTGAATCTCCATACGTTTCCGAGCGATGGTCTGATCAAGTTTTCTCTCAAAGGCCAAGAGGTCCATATAGGCCTGGGACTCTGGAACAAGGTCTCTGATCTAAAGAGCCAACAGCACAACATATGTATTTGGGCAATGCAGAGATATATGCTGATAAGGTATTATTACATTATACATTATCATGAATAATGTACTGACCATTATTCATGATAATTACATGAATAATCATGTATTATTCATCCGCTGAATAATACATGATTCGGGGAATGTAAATATCCTTACCCTCTGTGGCAGAACCTTGTCTGCCATCTTGCGCCTCTTTGCCCTGGACCATACAGAAAAAACATAATGTGATGACTTCCAAAGTGAAAAAGAAACAAAGAAAACAAAAAAACAAAACAAAAAACGCTGAATGAATTAACCAAATTAACCCCAGAGATTATCCACTTGCTAAAGATACCACTCAATTAACTGAGGACATACTGTTCTACTTTGCCAGTGTTGTCTCATCACTTAGCATTTGGCTTTTTAAAAGTATGACCTTCATTAATCAATTTACAAAGAACTGACCAAACACTCGCACATACATTTAGAGCCCAAGAAAAGATCTCACCATTTTATTTGATTACAAAGTATACATTGAAACCTCATAGTTCGATAACCGGATCTTGGCAACTGCTATCTCTTTGTTAACTCCCCCAAACGAGCACCTCAGGCTCCCACTTATCACTGCCAATGACTTCATAAAAGCTGTTTTCTTTGTTGAATGAAATTTTGAGCCTCTTTAATGAGAATTTAGAATGTTGTTTCTAGCCTTGTGGCTCACTAATTGTATTGTACTGACGATGTTGTAATGCTATGAACCTGTAAAAGAGGTCCATTGTGGATAAAAGTGTAAATACTGCTTTGCCACATTCATGAGTGTGGAGTCACAGAGAAGTCTGAAGTCAAAAATACCCACTAGTTAATGTTGCTTTGGAACCAGAGGCCAGTCACGAGATGTGCCTGCCTGTCTGTGTGTCTGTGTGTGTGTGTGTGTGTGTGTGTGTGTATGATCTTTGCTCTGTTTGTAACAGAACAGCAACTTTACAAAACAGAAAACAAAGAAGAAGAAGAATTGAATACATCATCTTGAGCTGATCAACACAGAAAAGAATCAATTCACTTATCAATGATAAAAATCTCTGTTAGTCGCAGACTCTTTTATATTAAAGTAGGAAAAAACCTCCATAATGCCAGCGCCAGGCTGTCTTTGTCAATCAACCTTCACATTGTTCCCCACGCCCTCTTCTCCTTCTCTCACACAAACACTTTCACTTCTCCAGTTTACCCTCGTCTGAGGCCTCCTCCCAGCGCCTCTTGCTGCTGCTGTTGATGCTGATGAAGAAACCGCTTCCTTGAGGCGTCCATACTTGGAGGCCCCATGCCTGGTCGCATGGGCATGTTCCCACCGCCATAAGAGGGACCAGGCAGTTGACCCCCCATTGACCCCATGGGGCCCCCCACCCTATTGGGTGGCATCCCTGGGCGCTAGAAAGAAAGAAGCTGTAGCTATCATTTCAGGTTCAAGAATTTCCAAATACCAAGTTTATTTCTCTCGAGAGGGCTGTACTTTCTTTCTATCAAAATATGTACATTTTCTTCATGCACCAGAGGTTTACAACAGATTAGTGCATGTTGCTAATGTGACAAATAGAATATGGAATAAAAAGAATATGGAAGATAGAACTTCATATTTTCTGAGCGATATAGAAATTTAGCAACAATCTGAAATAAACCAAATTGTTTTAACTCATCAACAATAAAAGAAGCTCCATCTTTTCACTGTTCTAAAGTCTGTTTCTGTCTCTCATCTGAAAATCAAACATCTGAAGCATATGGCTCTCATAATGCATGTCAACTGAAGACCACATGAAGGTGCAGATGGTGGACAAACTGGGATAACACATGCAGGCTTGGCTCTGACAGATGGTGGTAATGATAAACTTACTTTTGTTTTTAAGCTAACTGACAGGAGGCTAAGGGCTGCCACGTGATATTCGCCTTCACACTTGCATAAATCTTTTTTTTGTGTGTGTGTGTGTCGTACGATAGTAAATTTCAATCCAACTTCAAAATATTTCAAGGACACGAGATGACCAAGAAATATGATCAATGCTTTGAAAATGTAACATTAAATGTGTTCGTGGTGGTTAATAATTACGTTCCCTTTCAAATGCGGAAGTAGTTTCCCACACCTAAATATTTGTAAACTGCTGGACCTTAAAGTAGATTTTTCATTTGATGTCTCTATCAGATGACTCATTTGAACTGGATAAATAACTTTAAACCGGACTGCTCCATTTACTCTCTCACCCGATTTATCATAAATTTAAGAAGCAAGAAAAAAACCCGCTAAAGTCTGATAACACGTTGCAAAAAAAAAAAAAAAGTTTCCCAGTTGAACAGGGACAGATTAAAGAAAAGCCAACCTGGAGGTACTGAGGAGCGCCGCTCATGCCCCGGCTGTATCCCGCCGGAGGTTGCGGCATTCCGGGCATCCTCATGCCCGCCGAATGTCCAACATTCATGGGATTCACGTTCGGATTCATCGGCGGACCCGTGAAGCCTCCTCTTGATGCCATCTTCCAGATCCACAAGTGGTTCAAAGTGACGGAAACTTCTGCCCCAAATTTCGGCGTGGGTTGGAGTTAGGCTTCGGGGTTGGCCGGCTAAATGGACGTCGCTGGCACCGGCGGCTCAGCGGCCAGCTGGCTAAGTGGAGTAAGTTTGGAGGAGGTCGGTTCTGGTTTGACAGCAGCGACACTGTCAACAAAAAGCTAGCTAACGTTAGCTCGTCTGCTCCTTCAAGTTCCGGGGTTTCCTCGTACCTACAACTGCTCTGGTTCTGGATACCAAGCGGCGGCCTCGGCTCGTCCTCTCCCGCCCTCCTTCTTAGGTCTGAACATCGCCAACTATCTGATGTTTCACGACGAGCCGTCTAAATAAACACGCCGACGCCTCGCTGAGGTCAAACTGAGAGATTAAAGCAAAACCAAGTATTCCCCTAACTGCCTACACACAATGCTCAATGGTGCCTTCAGCGGCCTCGGGAAATTTCACCATTTCGCTTACTCTCGCCAATCAAAGATCAAAGAGCAAGTTATAGTTTCATTTCAGTGACATTATTTCATCAAAATCGCATAATTAAATAATTTTTAAGATTTCATGTTCATGTACGTTTTTTTAATTACCTCTCTGTGTCATTCTGGGGATGAAATCAAACTATACATAAACCCTACACACACACACACACACACTCATCTTCCTCATTTCCAAAAACGATCATTGTGTGGCAATTAACGGACTTTTTAGCAGAGCTGTGACTGCTGTGACCTGTTAGATGTTACTCAGGCTGGTGATAAGATAATATGAAAATATGCTGCTGTCCAATGTTTGTTCTATCAGCCAGAAAACATCTATCATGCAATGTCTTTGTGCACCATCACTTCCAAGTTTCCTGGAAACAAACAGCAGTCCAGCAGTTCTCTGCATCAGTTAGTTCGTTGATTAAACATATATCTAGGAATGTGTATGATTTGAGCATAAAATAAACTACAATGTTTATCTTCTTTTAAGAGATAAAAGATAAAGCCACAAAATTCAATGGAAATCTGCTGTGTGCTTTGTACGGTAGTGATTAGATTTTTGAGGGGCACTTTGGTTGGACCCACAGGACAGTTGCCTGCAGGGGTTCACAGCCATGACCTGCAGCTTTGTAAAACATTTTGGGGCCACTTTTGTTTCCAACAAGTCCATGCTAAAACTTGCTCAGGTTGGCTCAGTAACCAGCACTCTGCTTACCCTTTGACTAATGTTTCCTGTAGTGCTGCTCCGAGTGATTGGGATTGGAGTTAGGATGGACTCAAGTTAGTTATGCAAGGCACAAATCAGTGACTTCTTTAAGAGCAATGATACATATGCATGCTTTGCAATTGGTAGTGCCAGGTGAAACAAATCATAGACTAAGGAAAGAATGAACCCTGTTTTTTAACAAGAGTTACATGCACAAACATATCTCACATAGCAGTATCATATGATTCCTTTTAAATGGGAATTTTTTCTGTAAGACCCTTTCCAGTTGATGTGGTAAACACCATGTATATACCCAGCACCAACACGACACTTTCATTGCCTAGTCTTCTTGGTCTACCTCACACAAAACTGCAGGAGAAGTCAGATGTAAGATTTTAGATTAAGTTTAAGCTCTAGAAAACTTATCTTTACTGTGTGATCTGCTGTGTTTAGCATCTAGCAGTTTCTTCAAGACAAAATCTACTGTCAAGACAACATCGGATCAACAGAATCAGCAACAGCATCCCCTGTTGGTTGCTGGCTCTCAAAAGTAATTCAACAAGGTTATTGAGGTTGTTCCTGTTGTTTCACATCCATCAAAACACCATTAAGTGCCTGCCAAGCGTTCAAGTCAAAACAATACCATAGGACAGGTAACAAATTATTTATTATGCTAGACAGATGAAACAAACTGAGCCATGATAGCAGCAATTCAACTATTGGAATATTTACACTATCACATCACACAAAGGATATATGTAACCCTTTACAATGTAAACACATGATACAAAGACATATTTGAATGCTAGAAAACAAGCCAATCTATCCACCAAAAATGAAAGAAAAGGAAACCTGCTTTCTGCAGTCAATACCTGCATGTACAATTAGGGGTTCATTTACTGAACATTTTTAAAACAAGTTTACACAGGTGGATGACACGGAGAGCTGCTCCTCTCACATGTACAATGTATTGTAATTCAACATGAAAGCCTGACAACCTGACAGTGAATGTGAAAATAAAGACAAACCATTGATAAAGATTGTCTTTAACATTATTTTTATATATATATAAAAAAAAGATTGGTGAGTAAATATAAGTACACCTAATGCCTACTCATTCCCGTATCTTAAGAAACAACATACAGTACTGTATGTGCAGGCAGCTGCCCCTGCTCGGCCAGTGAATGAATTACACCAGAATCTTCCTCTGTGCAGTGAAATTGTTTATGGTGGTATTCATTATTTTGGACTCCAGCAACAAATTAACTGAACAAAAGAGGAAATAAAGGATATTGGTATGACGATTGTGTGGGAAAAATAAATCTGTCAAGTATACAGTGTGAGGTCTGGACTGCCTCTGTTGTGCAGCAAACATCATAAATGTCACCTAAAATATCAATGTACATTGATATCACATTATAAAGAACCAAAGGTGAAGTGTTATTGGTCTTCCAATGTGTGTGCATTCATGTATATGCACACACACATACACAAACACACAATGAATGTGAGTTTGTGGCTGAGTGTGTTATTGAGGGAATGCCTCATCTTTCATCAGCATACGCGGGCTCTCCTGGTTGTCCATGCGACGTCGAGGACCCATCATGTCTGTAGATATAAAGAGCAGGGATATCGATCATTTGTTCCATCCAGATGCACATGGCATTAAATCAGTGCAGTAAGGTCAGAAGTATGCATATTTAATACAGCTGATGCTGACAGCTGGAAATTTTTAACTTGTGGTAGTAAAATAACCAAAAGTAAGTACTTCATTTTAAAAAACACTTTTTGATGACTCTCTGTCAAGTTTAATTGGCGATAGCTTTCCAAAGTAGCAGAATGTTGCAGTAAGTTGCAGTTCACATGAACTAACCCACATAGTGACTGTCCCATCAATCCTAAGAAAACGTGCTACTGACTGAGGTCTTCTTAGTTACAACAAAAACAAATTTAACACTAAATTTAAACTCTTTAAATCATCACAAAAGGAACAATTCATACCACTGAGAATTCTGATTGGTTGGAAGGTGTGGATAAACCTTTAGCAACTGGACAGTGTAGCTGAGCACCTGTAACATACATGTTTGTTAGCAGTTGTGAATAAATGTGTCAGCAGTAAAGTGTAAAAAAAACAACAGCGAGACTAAGGTTTGTATGCGTGACCACCACTAAACAGCTGCTTCGTGAAAGGCGATTCATTAATATCATAAAACCTCCGAGCTCACAATGAAATATACTGAATGTAAAGATATATTAAATCATATTCTGATTATTATGTAATAAAAACACTAACTATTCAGTTTCACATTCAAAACAAACCAAAAAAAGGTTGCCATGCCTGTCCCCTGTAATTTAGAATGACCAACATGCAGAAGGTCAAACGCAGCCTGAAAATAGTTTTAACTTGGAGATCATATAACATGTTTCCAAAAATTCCCATTCCCGGAACTCTCAGTAAATAACTCATTGAATATTTTAATGCACCATGAAAATGCAGAAAATATTGATGCGGTATCTCAACAACTGTTGTGGCCGATGCTTGATTAAATATGTATACAAACTGTAGCCTTGCCACCAAGAAGTTTAATTATTTGTACTTACTGCTCTTATGCTTGAATGATTTGGATCTTCTGGGTGAGTTTGGATTCTGAGGTGAATAGAGAAGTAATATTTTGTCTGAGTTGTCAAATCAGGAATGAAGAGTAATAATATAAATTCATTGAAGTTAGAGGTTTAAAAAATTGTTGTTAAATTAAACTTGAGGAATTTCTGCAAAGAAGATAAATAGTACCTTGTCTGATTTTCTTTTCTTGGCTGCAAAGGAGAAACATTCAGATTTAGATTTTAAAAAACATGAAAAATTTCATGAGTCCAATATTATGAGAATATATCAGAAACAAACATGGCGAGGAGATATTGTACCAGGGCATTACCTTTCTTTTCTGCCCCATAAGACCAGTCATTGTCGTTGACGTCATCATTATCCTCTTGGTCACTCTCTGATTTGTTGTTTGTGTTGTTACCAGTGACTATTCTGTAAAAGAGAGAAGAGAGAAATCATAACAAACTCACAATGACTCAGCATTACTCAAATTGATTCATGTTTAATGTTCCATCTCTGTGAGTGAATGGTTTTTTACCGTTTAAGATAAAAAAGATAAGGTGTACGTGATCTCTAAATCCAGTTTTGTGATGTAAAAACACCAAACTGAGATAACTCAGGTTGCCCTGTTTGGATGCTTTCCTCTCATACCTGCGGTTGGCTATACGGCTGCTGTTGCGTCCCATCCCCAGGCATTTCTCCAGGTGTGGTGCAAAACGCGAGGCAGCAATGCTTCGGCTGCAGTTGGGACATACACACTCTTTGTTTTTCCACTGGTTGTACACCTGGCCAAACACATCTAATCCCGGCTGGTCCACAATTTCTAAAAAATGAGAGTAAGATTTATAACAGCATTTAATAAATGTTCTAATGGCAAAAAAATGGTTATGGGTCCATACATGAGTAGTTTACATTGTCAAGTTGTAAAGTCTGAGTCTGTTGTTGCTACATCTATAGCCTTCTTTCATACCATTCATTGCCAGAATATGAACTGCAAACTGAGTTCACACAATTTCTCGGTGTACTGAGGTAATTCAGCATAAGTCTGCTTGAGAAACCTAAAAATCTGATTTGCTTCCCATGCAAGGAGAGATTGACTCTGTGCTCACCAAAGTCCCTCATGCTTTCTTGGTCCGTGTCATCCAGGAAGAAATAGCCCTGCTTGACAGCCCGGTGGACCTCGAAGCAAAGCCCCAGGCATGCATCCTCCACCAGGTCAGACAGGATGTCCTGAGCTAAGCCCTGACAGAGTGGGACCAGGAAGCAGACACAAGTCATGTAAAGACATACATGCACACATGCCCACTGCTGGTTTGCAACCAACAGCCCTGCAGCCTGTCTAATGTCTATTTAATGTGTGATTTAGTGACTTCAGCCCACAGTACCTCCAGCTTGCTGTTGTCCAGGCTGGACATTGAAACCTCCTCCATTTTCATTTGCCAGAACTACCAGATGAGCCGACACTGCTGTGGTCATGCTGTAGCTCAGCAAGCATCGGCCAGAAGAGGGGCTGCAGCAGGAGGGAAGCACAGTTAGCAACACGGCGCCGTTAAATCCTGTTCGAGCTCTCATCGGAAATCAGTGTGGAGCTCAACATTTGACTCCTCGGATGTGATGCAGCTACTTACAACTGCACGTTGATCACTGCCGGGGAGTTACTTCCCACGTTTATAACCTACGAATAATACACACACATTAAAAACAATAAGTTGCAGCACCGAGCGGACACCGGTCCGAGGATCGGTCCATAATGAAGGCAGCTTAGCCTGAAGCTGGCTGAGGAAAACAAAGAGCGTGGCTATGAATAGGCTGCAGGAATTGGAAATGCCAAGAGGTTAGAGGACAAGGCGGTATCCTGCTCACACAAGCTCCAGGTCAGCAGCAGCCGCAGCTACGAGCCAAATGTATCATCCCGAGCCGAGGAAACAGGAACAATGTAGCGCAGTTTGGAGGCTTTGCTGCTGGAAGAATTACATTTGACTACACTGAGGCTGCTCCACCGACCCGGCACCGCCGCTGCTGCACTGCGGCTCTTCGCCTCTCAACTCCCCGTAAGAGCCGCCACCGAGGGGCGGAGGGGGGCAGGGAGACGCTGGGGTCCCGATAAAAAAAAGCCCCAAACTACCGGGAATATCTCATTCACGGCAGCGTAACCGTCTAATTGTGTTTATTTACCTATTTCGGCTGGCATCCATCTTTACGTCACAGAGATCAGACAGTAGCAATCGATCGCTACACGACGACTTCCCAATAAGTGCTTCCTCTGCTGCACTGAGCGACACACACATACACACACACACACACACACACACACACTTCCCAACTCAGTGTGTATCACCCAGGCCAGCACGTGACTTCGTGCTACCGTATACACTTTGTTGGCCTTTATATATGTCATTAAAAACCAGCGTATTTTTGACCTAGTTAATACACAGCTGTTAGGACGTGAACGCATCACACAGAGATGAGTCACAGATGTAGCATGTTTATTAGAAACATACAATCTATGTCGGGTTTATATACAAAACATAGAGGATTTGTAACATCAAAAACTTTGATGAGCAGAGGAAGGCACGGAGCTTTCTCTGAATAACTATTACTTCATATAATTACAGTAGCATATATTTGTTGTCTTCTTTGTGTACACTTCAACCTCGGATGCATTGTTGTGGTATGGCTCAGTTAGGGGCCCCTCTCGACCCCCAATATGAAGACTATTTCCTTGTGGCAGCACATTAACAAAAAACCATATTTGCTTAACCATATAAACACAACAGATGAAATAATGAAAGTCTTCAAAATGTATGTTGGCAGGGACCCTATATTATTGAGGAGACCATAAGATGAGGTTGTAAAGAAAGACCCACCTAAGGTTACAAATCGATTCTCCAAAAATCTTTTTCCGCATTAGCTTCTTACTACAGATGAAATAGACAAGAATTGCCAAAATTTCAACATGTTTTGCTATTCTGACATTAAAGCCAGCCACTCATGTGTTAAAGTCCACCTTCTTCAATCCAGAGACCAACTCTGCCTCTGCTGTCCATCTCAACCTGATCTAATCGATCTCAAACACATTGTCACCTTCTTCTTCCTCTTCTTCCTCCTGTGGATCAACATTTGATATTAACATCTAGATGTGAAAATGTATGATTGAATACAAAACTACATAAAATACAACACAGTTTTCTAACCTCATCTGAGTCCAGAGTGAACTGTTCTTCATCGCTGCTGCTCTCAAGGTCTTCATCTTCTGAATCCTGTATGTAACACAATAAATGTTGAACAGTTTAAGCCTGAATACAACATATGAAATGTGTTTTTATTCTCTAAATGTTATCCTTTTGGATACAATTTACACTATAATAACTTTACTGACTTTGCACCATTGACTGGTAATGTGCCACTGACTACATACTAATTAGCATCTACTTCTTTGACCTTTACCATAAGGCAGTCTATACCAACAGAGGTTTGCATTATGAACATGAGGTGTATCACCAATTTAACTTACTGATGGTCTCTGGGACAAATGTTCTGAACTGACTTGAACGTTTGTTTTCCGGGAAATGAGGTACCGACATTTCTGCAAGGAGAAGTATGTTATAAATATAAGAAAGATAATTAAGAATAGAATAAAAGAAATAGAAACAGGTGCTTGAGTTTCTTACTTTGGGGTTACGTGTTCGATAATTCTCTTGCTGTTCTGCTGTCAAGGTCTGAAGAATGAAAAGTTTAATTTTAATAACTGTCTAGATAAAAGAAAACTGAAAAGCTTTTAGCATTTTTAATACCTGAAACCACTTCTGCAGCTTCCTTACGTATTCTTTAAACTTTCCATGCGATTTAGTTTGATACTGTTCCTTCTCACTCGCGGAGAGCTCCTGCCATTTTTGGTTGACCTTGGTGAAGCGCTCCTTTGTAACTGTGAATTCCTTCTTCAGAAGTTCCATCTGAATTTGGCAGTATACTGCATGACCAGATCTTGGTGTAAAGAGAATAAATGGTTTTAATTATATTTCTAATTATTTGTTGTAAGTTTTAATGTATCTGATGAACATGTTGTCTGATGCTGCTCACCGAGGTGGTGTCTCAGGCTCGCCAGGAAGTCTCTTTACACACGTTCTCTACACATTAGTGACAGAAGTATTTTTAAAAGAGAAAGTCAATCTCGTGTAGTTTTTCCAAGTGAGGAGAACAGAACCTTATACTACAAGTATAAGCTGTTGTTCATGAGGCAGTTTGAGTGATGAGAAACAGCATGAGATGGACAATGAACAAAAAGAACTTCTAAAAATCTAATAATAATAATGCATCCACAGGACTGTTCCTTCTTACCTGTTTAGACCTTTTGATCCCATTGTCATAAAGGACCCGCTCCTGCTCTTCCTCATCTAAAGTCTAAAATGCATAACCATCAAAAGTCACATAAAGTCTGTCAACATTAGCAAAGTGTTGTCAAGTCAAAGTGTCTTTATTGTCATTATATTGTGAACAATACAACAAAATTAAAAGTGCTGCTCTGTTAGGTGGCGCAGATAACAGATTCACTCATCACAACAATCACTCTACTGAATTTTAAAATAAATACAAGCTCAACCAATCAATAAAGCAAAAATATTGCACATGGAAGAGAGTATTTCACAGGAGGAGCATTTAGTGTTGTGTGTTAATTGAGTCCATTCAGGGTGCGTAAAAAAAACTGTGATTGAATCTGGTAGAGTGATCTGTAGATCTGTTGTAATGGTACTTTTTTAAAATACTCACCTCTAAATATGTATTCAGCTCAATCTTGTACTTTGCCTGCATCTGAAAGAAATGAACCGAGTACTGCATTCAGATCCAGCTGATTTTTACTATATCCCAGATTGATAAAACACCAGTTTAATGATTTTTGTTTTGTGGCAGTTGATGAACAAGGTGGTTTAGATAGGATTGTTTTAATGAAACAGTTTTTGTGTGTGCATCTTCATACCGCCTTGTAGCGTCTAGTGTATTCACTCCTCTGCTCATCGGTCAAATCTCGCCAACGTCTCACCCACTCTTTCATACAGGTTTTTCCCGACGTGTGCTGTATGGCCATTTGCTCTTTGAGGAACACACTAAAGCTATTTCTGAAGGTACACAGACACAACCATATATGAGTCACAAAATGTGAGAAAAATAACAACAGGGCAAACACAATGTTAGACAATCCACAACTGTTTTGTCACACATTTAAACAGGTTTTGCCAGACAGGAAACACTGAGCACCTGCTCTTAGAAAATGGGAGGCCCCCCCCAGTGTTGAGCTGACTAACTTTAAAGATGCACTTTTTATCTGAAAGCATCTTTATCTGTCAGGGGAGTGAGAAAGATTGTGCCTTTCAAAACCGCACCACAATGTCTGTTTTAACTGAGTGGGAGTGGCTTGTGCCCCATAACAATTATGTCTATTGGTACACTGCATGTAACAGTTTGGTTAACAATACAGTCAATTATTTGAAACAAAAAATTGTCTCTGCAAACACTTCAAATGCCAGTACATCCTCATTCACAATGGTTATACTTCATTCACTTCATAATAAAAAATAAATAAATGAAGCGCCATCCAAGTATGTGAATCTAAAAAGTTTAGTTTCAATCACTGTCACTGAGAAGTGTGTGTAACTTACACAGGAGGTTTAGGAGGCAGACCCTCTGCACCTTCAGTATCCTCCACAATCTGGTTTAACAAGAGAGGCCACAGGATGATATGTATGATTAAGATCCAAATAACAACCAAATATACACTCTTACAAATAATATAAACTGTATTATATTATTATAAATATTATATTAATCTGTATTTGGGGGTAATAAACCATGTGAATAGTACACAATTAACACTGGCTGCAGAGATCCCCCATGAGGGGGTCCCTGAAAACACTCTGTCTTTTTCGGGCAAATAAAGTCTCACTTGTTATATAATAGTTCTTACCTCATGTCTTTTAGGTCTTTTGAGGCCACATTCAGTTTGGATTCGCTTTCGCTCTTTCGGCTTCAAAGACTAAATAACATGAACATCAATGTCACATTAAAATAGTCGGTGTCAGCTGAAAACTGCAGCAGTACTCTTCTCAATTACCCACCTCTAGGTATTCACTCAGCTCCTTTTTATAATTTCTCTTCAACTAAAAGAAACGAACACAGTACAGTGTTTAGATTCAGCAGATTTTTACTGTTATCCTGCATAATAATGTTAACATTACAGTCTTGTGGCACAGCAGTTTTACTAAGATTGTCTATATGAAAGAACTTGTGTGTGTGTCAGCGTGTCATCATACCCTTGCATAGCGCATAATGTAATCCTTCTTCTGCTCTTCAGGCAATTCTCGCCAACGCTTGGCCAACATCGTTATACAGGTTTTTCTTGGGAGACCCACCATGGAGGCCATTTGGTCATGGCAGAATAGATTATAGGCACTCCTGAAGCTACACATAGGCAACCAAATATAAGTTATGAAAGGTGATGAAACACAATGTGGCAAACTTTAAAAAGCAGATGATGGACTTTTATGTGATTCCACCTTCTTTATGAACTAAGTGGGAGTAGCTTGTGCTTCATTTCATTTAAGTATACTGGTATACCAAATGTAACAACAGTGTGATTAACAATTAAACACATTTCACACAACCTACTATGATTGAAACCAAATATTGTCTTGACCAAAACTTACAAGGTGTAAAAATATAAGACTAAGCCTCTCCATCCCCTGCTACTGTTTTCATTGTACAGTACAGTTGTACAGTTGCATTGTTTGATGAAGATTTAACTTCATACATGCAGCCCTCTATATAGATGTAGTGTTTAAGTGGGTTTTGTTATGTGTGAGATGTATGTAGCTTACGCAAGAGGCTTGGGAGGCAGATCCTCTGAAACTTCCACATCCTCTTCACCCTGTTTTAACAAAAGAAGCCGCATATCCATTTAAAGAGCATAAATATCATCGTCAGATCATTAAGAAGAGTAAAATTCCAGTACACCATGTTGTAAACATCAATAAACCTCATAATAATGCTTGGATTAGTTAGTGTGACCAACATGAAAATATAACCTTGCACAAGAAATTTTTGTATTCATTAAATTGTGCCTTGCTTACTCCATCGTTCTTTCTAGGATTTGAAAGGACATCTTCAGCTTCCACAAGGAGCTCTGGAAGGGAGCGAACCTTGCGCATCTGAGAAACAAAACAGTGGTATTAGATGATCAACCAGGAATAATGAAAGTATAATTTGTTGCATGTGATCACAGAAGGAAATCTTTCTGACCAGCTGTCCAGGTAATTTGAAAAACTTGAAAGCTGAACATTATACTTGGATCAAAGTAAGAATTTTTTTCAGAAGCACTGTATTGATTTGTAACAGATTGTACTAGTGTACCTAACAACATGGCCACTGAGTGTAAATTACCTTAAAATGTATGATTATGACATATTTTAATGCAGTCACGTTAACATGGGCTACAATCTCAATAAATGTTTACAATAAATTTTGTGGAACAAGAAACTGAGGACATTTTGAGTGTGGAGGGAGTGAAAAGGAAGCCTGCCCAGTATAAGCATGGCGATCTTTGTAAAATAATTAAATTAATACACATGAAACCTAAAATAGGCATGTCAACAACAGACAAAGCTGAAGCCATTTACTGTTTACAGGAACACTGCAAATTTATTATCAATCTTTGCAAACAGAAGCTGATATTTATTATTTCTATATATGTTGGGTGATAAAATTGAAAAATGTGTTTTTTGGCAAGTGAACATTGTGAGCTCTGAGTTTCAGACTCACCTTCTGCAACATATTTCCCCATTTTTCTTTGCACTCCTCAGGAGTGAAAGGAGGGAAGGCAACTTTATTCCAGTCCATCGTCTTCAGTGTTTTTTGATAAGTGCACTGTGTGTGACCTTTTGGGATGTTGACTTTAATCCCAGCCAAAAGCTTCTGCAGGTCTTTTCTGCTCCAGCCTGTTGTCATAGCACAAGGAACCAAAGGCCGGTCTTATTGGAATAAATTAAATTGCTATCGATAAATCATTATGAATGAAATAATATTAGACAGAATATGTTTTCTGGTTTATTTAATTGTACTCACCAGACTCAATATGATCTCCACTCATTTTCCTCCAACAGATGTGTTTCCTGGTGAAGTGTTTGGTGAGTTAGCTGACGTTCAGTCTGTGGGACATTAGCTTGGTAGCTAAATTAGCAGGTTCGGTTTAGACTGACGCGACGACATTTAAACATTAAATTAATTAACTGGCCTCGTTAATGTCCACTTGCTGGTTGAAAACACTCCAAAGTGGAGAAACGTGGTTGTAGTTTGATCACTTCAGGGAACCGTGGCTCCGGTTGGGAGATGAACCAATCAGAGACACGCTAAGTGAAACGTCATGCAGATGACGCGCCTTTTTTCTTCTTCGTATTAAACCTCGCAGAGCAGCGAGCAGCAACTCTGAGGGCTACATCTGTGGAGCTGGAGTGTGAACAACACACTGAATCTGAAAACTTGTCAAGTAGTTAGAAATAAAATATACAGTGAATATTACATTAATTTTACAATGTTGGGAAAACAAAGATGCATAGTCGCTGTCACGTGTCTTTTGTTGCCTTTATAGACACTGGACAGAAATTGCATTCTTGTACTTAGACCTTTTATATCAAAGTTCTTAAAAAAACTAGTCAGACATTTTATTTTCAACATCATCAGGACACACCAAAATGTCAGATTTGTGATAAGGACTCTCTATTCCAAAAATATGGCATTCCTGTACAGATTTTGTTGTTGAATATTATAAATCAAGACAGATCAGTGATTCAACAAATCATCGACATGAGAGCATTATGGATTCAGAGACAAAGAGGCAAAAATTCATAAATAAAAACAGGAATGGTTTTGTTTTGTTAGGCTTTAATCAGTCATTAACCATTCTGACTTCATGGGAGTTAAAGAAGACCTACAACCAGTTTCCCTTAAAGCAATAAGTAGCCTACTAAAGTTAACCACATCAGTAAAAGTAAGGTGATTGGTATTTTGGGAGGTAGATTTTATTATGTAGAGAGAAATGACAAAAAATGGTAAAACACAATATAAATGTTAACAACACACAAAAATTCAAAATTTTTTCTCTTCTTGTACTGTCACACACAATTATAGTTGTTTAACTCTCCAGTGTTACCAGTTCAATCACTTGTGATAAATACACTTTGCTTTCATAATTGCCTCTTAAATCATGAATAATAATATTCAGAATTTGGATATTAATCCCCAAAAGTAATTGGATACAATACTATGGCACGTTACAACAGAATATTCATGGTGTGAATGCCTAGAAAAACAGACAATAGCATTCAGTCTGTCTATTTTGCTGGCACGATGGAAGATTTTATGTGTAATTGCTTTCCCCTTTTTATATTTCTTTTTTGTAAAAACGTGATGATGGTATGTGAAGATCTCCAACGTCAGTAGTATGTAAGGCGCAATCGATTCAAAACAACACAACGTAATGCAAAGAATTCACCTGAGTGACCATTAAAAATTCTTCAGGAATGTTGGACCAAAACACTTTTAAGACTCACAAGTTATTAATGCTGTCCATATCGATGTTAGCTGCATTTTTCATAAAAAAACAAAACAAAACATGTTTGTGCTCAATAGATGAAATATTATTTTGAGCAATATATAAAATAAATATCTTTTTGTTGAAATACAAGAGTTATGGCAGCATTCATGGAATACATCTACAATGGCATTTGTGTTTCACAGTATACATCCTGGCCAGGCTCCTCCTCAAATGTCACTTTAGCGTCGTCTGCATCCAACTTAAACACAACAGGCACAGAAGAATATTGTTACATACACATATTCCATGTAATCATTTAGGGTTCATTACTATTTGACACACTGGACATAATGAGATGACAAAAAAAAAAAAACACTTACACATTTCATTTCCAGTTCGGTGAAAAGACGCCCGGTCATAAACATGCGCAGAGGGATGGTGAGGATGATTATGAAGGGCAGTGCCAGGGACACTGGGCTGGACTTCACGATCCAGAGAAGTGCAAGGCACGCTATCTGGATGGCTGTGAACAGATGCATTCGCCCTGTGCTCACCTGTGTCCACAATACACAAATACAAACATAACTGTGGACATGGATGTTTAATGATAATGATGTCTAAATTTGGTTGGAGACTGAAATGTCTGAAAAAACTGTTGCCATGAATTGCCCTGAAGTTTCATAAGACAAATATGTTCCCCTAAAGATAAACCCTGACTTTGTCTGTTAATGACTATAGGGAGTATTATTATCTTACCCTGGTGGCATAAGGTTCATCAGGATGGTATTTCTTTGGGATGAGCAGAAGCAGCATACGATCCCACAACTGGATGCCATTTAGTGATGTGACTCCCATGTAGAGGAAGATCCCAAACAAAGCCGACATAGGTATCATCTTTAGGATAGGCTCAATCAGAATAGAGAGACCTAGAAAATAGAGTTCAGAGAAAGAATACTCTACTGTCTTAATCAACAGAGATTAAAATCTGTATTTTCAGACAGTAACCAGCTTTATATCACAAAATGATAAGCCTGCAGAAGTCTTGATAAGAAGTTGCAGAACAGACACCAAGACTGGGTGATTAGATAGCACCTACCGACCAGCAGGGCCACCAGAATGCCACTAATCCTTTGCTCCATCACCTTTTCTATAACAGGTTTTGGCCCTTTGCTCATGACAGTAAGAGCATTGGCGTGGGTGACAGACCGCACCGTGGCAGCACTGAGCCATGGCACACCAAATATGGCACTGAGTCCCCCCATGCCAACCAAAATCAGCAAGTCAAAGTGGAACCCAGAGCCCTTGACCATCTTCCTCTCAGGTTTACTCACAATCAGACTGTTGACAGACAGATACTTGAATTAAACTTTGGTAAGAGTCCAGATGTGTCACATTTTGCTATGGAGATATAATGACGCACGTTGTAATCTGAGACTCCAGAAAGATGAGAATGAAGACGAGCAGGGCGGGGACACAGCATGCAAACATCACCCACACAGGGAAAGGCTTGTGCTCTCCAAAAGGGTTGATAAGCCAACTTCTTTTGGCTGGGTTAGACACCATCAGACCTTTGGGAACCACAAGTTTCTGTGAAGAGCAAAAAAACAATTGGTACAGTGGAAAATGTATTTAGCCTATTAATTGGTGCTGGAAAATATAGACCAACCTGTGTGTATGTATCTTCAATATTGTAGTCCACAACAATCATGAGGAAAATGGCAATAGGGACACCAAAGTCACCAATCAGACGTCGCACCTGGTGAGCACAGATCAAGAACATTACAATGTAAAAAATTTGTCAGTTGAAGGCCAAATAATAGATAGCCTCAGAAGGACACCATCACAGTGAACCCACCTTTCCAGGAAGAAATGTCCCGTTCTTGAACTGGCGCAGAAAAAAGGCAATGAAGAAACAGCCGAACATGAGGCACATGGAAAGCAGGGCGGTGTTGGGGTAAGGTGGCTTGATAGTGTCGATGAAAACGGTTGTGTTGCCAGTAGCATTATCATACATAATGGTCTCAATCATCTTTGGGTGCCAGGGATTTTCCACGGTCGCATTCAGATGATCGTAATTCAGAATCAGAGGATGTGATTTAAAGATCTACACAAGATGGAATAGTTGAAGACAGATTAGAATTGGGTTATTATTTCTTTAGGACAGATGAAAATTGTGGAATGGATGGAAATGGTTTACCCTCCCCAGCTTGGCAAAGGTTTCATAGATGAAGATGAGTGAGATGAGAATGGAGAAGATTTCCTGGGTGAAGCGTGAGATAAAACGCACCAGGAAGCTGCCCTCAAAGGCCACAGTGACCACCACAATGACAACCAGCCACACTCCAACCCACACTCTCCCTACAATATACTCAATTCCCTGGGACCTACAGAACTGAGTGAAGCAAACCAGAGATGAGTTGACCATGACTGCTGCAAAATTTTCTATAGTACATATGATGACTATTTGGAAAATTTTGTATACTGGCTGTGGGCCTGAATTAGCGCCACAACTTACAGCAAAGAATGCCTCCTCAAACACTAACAGGGGCCCAGAGAAACCAATGACCAGGACCGGTTGAGCAGCAACAAAACAAAAGATGATCCCCTGGATGCTGGTAGAGATGAGGAGCTCTGGAACACCCATCATGTTGTCCACCTTATCAGCTGAAGTGGCAAAGTAGTGTAGTTAAAGGATCCACTGCATACAACAGCAACACAATGTCACATACAAATATAAACACACACCCAGTAGCCCTCCAAAGGTGATGGCAGGAGACAGGGCAGCAAAGTAGATGAAGATGACAGCAGCAAGGACTTGAGCATTGAGAGCATCTGTGATATCACTCTTGTAGTACTGGTATCGTCTCTTGATGTCTCGAATCATCCCGCCAAAAGGTCGGCCTGTTCGGGCCAGGGGATCTTCAGGAGGGGGTCCAGTGGGAATGGAAACTGGAGGAAAACATATTGATCTAATGTTAATAATGAACAAAGAATTTCTGAATTTAAGAGTTGTCTGTGATTTATATTGCAATTATGAGTTCACATGGATAGGACTCACCCCTACGAGATTTGGACATCAGACTTTGAGCGGGATCAGTGGATTCCAACCTGTCCTGGAGTAGTTTCTTCTGGAAACTGATGATGGAGCTGAGCATAGCTTCACTCTGGATCTCAGTTGGTGGGATGACAATGCTGCAGTCCATGAAGTCAGCCATGGAGTCTGACAGCTCTCTGGCGCTTTTTGCCTGCAATGCCGTCTGATTGAACACCTGGAACAGGGAGAGGAGAGCTGGATGTAAAGACTTCAGGCTGTGGGCCTGAAGAACATTTCATATGGAGCGCATATACCTACTTTATACTGCCTGTGGTGCAGCCATCCAATATTTTTAACAAAATTTTTACATTCTAAATGTTTCCAATAATATTTTCCTGCACATTTTCCATTGTTTGGGGTGCTGTACAAGTCCTTATGAAATCCTGTTTAACAGCATCTGAGCACTATAAATGAAAGAATACAGGTGCCTTTATTCCAACTTGGTAACAACTTGCTATAAATTGATCTACACTGCGCCAATTGATTTTAAAAGAGTGACAGCCAATGTGGAAACTGCAACATTGAACACACATTCATGTTTAAAGGGCTGTCTCATCTGTTGAGGCCCTGCCAAGAATGACATTAGCTAAGTCTGTCGAAGAAAAATGCAAAGGGAGCATTAAGGAAGAGGTTTGATGACAAACACAAGCCTGATACCAAAGAAGAAGTTCAGTGGTTTAAGTTTTAAATTTTAGAAGCATTAACTAGACTTTGAACCTCCACACTCTTGGCATTTTCAGTTAACTGACCTGTTAAAATTCTGACTTTTCTGCTAATTGAAAGTGATCACACTTACACGTTTTGTTAATCTGTACATAGTCCCATATTTTAGCCAGAGTTTAATGTCAGTTAACTCACTTTGTCAGCCATTAGTGCTGCCATAGCACGGCCAGTCTCATGGTAGTCCATGTCGGTTTTGCTGGGGCCGACCAGAGCGAAGATGAAGCGTACAGGGACCGGAGCCTCCAAGGCAGAATCCAGCACCGCTGGTTCCTTCAGATGCACAAACACAACTGTAGGCTTCTCCAGAAAGTCTAAGGCTCCTGGTTCAATGAGAAACAGTACATTTGAAAAAACACTAACACATTTTGTATGTGTTCATAGAAATTCAAATGTGAAAGCAAACACATTTATACACATACTCAAAACCCTAAATAAAAAAAATGCAAACAGAGGCTCACCTACTAGCACCATGGACACCTCAACATGTTCCGATGAATCCCTCTAGAATGAACAGACCAAGTGAGCAAACATCAGACCTTCCAAACCTCATCATCGTCATTATATTTTAAAAAGTGACATATTAAATGTGCACTGTTGTTCAATTACGTGTTCATGAAAATGATGGAAGATCATCAATTTCAATGTGTCCTCAAATGTGTGAAGCGAATGTGATCCAGATTATTAATAGATGCATGCAAACACTTACGCACAATGTTAGCAGACTTGTGTCTTTGCACTCAAAATAGAATAATCCTCTCCGGAAATTAAACAGTCAATTAATCATCTTAACAAACAACAAAGAAAAAAAAAGAAGCGAAAAAAGACAGAGAGGAAATCCAGGACGAGGATCTTCTAAATCCTGTATGCCTCTAAAGGACTTTGTAAAAGGCAGGAGATGCCAGTAGTCACATTCAACTTGAGGTCTGTTATCTGTTGACTGACCATTGTCATGCTATCTGATTATGATGTTATCAGCAAAAGTACATTCAGAGGGCTGATTCCATCAGTGTGAGAACTTACCCTGTCTTTGACTGAGAACATCTGCAGGTCCATCCCACCACTCAGAGCTTGGTTTTCTGGGTCATCTGATTGGCTGGAGGTGAAAAACCACATGGGTGATTGGGTGTGTTTGTGACAGACTAAAGAGTCAATGGTTGTGATGATATAGAGAGAGCCAGATACAGGGCATTAAAACTGACCTTTGCACAACAGCAACATCAAACAAAACAGTTAAACATCATTTAAATGATTACAATAATGAACACCTTGTGGGCTCTGAGGCACATTTGTTCACTTTATAATTCGGTGGTATTCATTTTGAATATTTTAGACTGACCTGAGCTCATCAAGCACAAGGTGACTGCAGGACACATTGGTCACCTTTAATAAAAGGGTGGTTTGGTGGCTACAGACCTTAATTACATGTTTGATCTCCACAATAGCTACGTGCTCTGTGAGACTTTCTCTGAGCAAGTTAGTGGAAAACCTCCCCTCTGACTTGCAGCTTTGGATAACAGCACCAGCTAAATGCATAAATGTAGGTCATTTGTGTTTGAGTCACTGCTGTGTGATGTCTTGGAGGGTACCTGTGTTGTCTGAGTAGAGCCTTCAGCACTCCTTCCCGGTCTGCAGACCTGATCTCCTTCTTGTTAACCATTTCAGTGACCATCTTCTCAGCAACGGTGGCCATGGTCCTCTCCTCACAGTCAAAAATTGTCACACCTTGTCAAAGGAACACGTGGGAGGAGGATCAGGGATGATGAGAAAGAGGAGAGCAGTCTGGTTGTGGTTTTTAGGTATATTTCAGAGAAAAGGACTTGAGGATCTCCCATGTGACTTAGGGAAGCAGACATTATCTCAGTAGTTAGTGGATGACAACAATATTACTAAAACAATTTTAACAATCATCTTTTCCTTATTTTCATCACTGACCTGTGCTCATGGTGCGCCGGAGCTGGATGAGGCTCTTGAAGGTGAGGTAGGAGATTTGCGAGCACGACCATACCCCCGCCTGAGGGTCAAAGCTCTCCTCGTAGCCGGCCCATCGGCCCGTCTCCTGCCAGTAGGTCTCCTGCTTCTGGTCATTCATTAGCTCCCTCAGCTTCACGTACCTCTGATGACACAGACAGACAAAGAACTGATGTCCCACTGATGTACACACGAACGTGGGACACAGACACAAACATGCTTGTGTCTGTGAAAAAGAGAGTAACATTTTTGGATGGGTTAAGTGTATGTATTACAGTTGCACCTCCCACAAGTACAGCTCCTGCGTGTGGTGAACAACTGTGGTTTAAAGTGGACACTTTCTGCTTTTCAGTGTATGTCACTGTGAAGTGAAAATAAGAGAAAAAAATTATATTTGAATAATGTGTCTCCCCTTAATCTGTGGAAAATTGGAATTCTAAGTCTGAATAGTTTGTACATTTATCGAATTTCATCAATTTCAAGGATATTTTTAAGACAGGTTCATATTATTTCAAATCTGTTTTTTCTGGTTGTTGTATTTCTGCTCGCGTCTTACCCAAAACAAATTACCACTATCAGCTGGAGGTATTCCCAGTTGACAGTTGAGTACATCCAATGTTACAGTTGTAGAAAATTTTAAGATGAAACGTGGAAACCATCATTAGATATTATATTCTGGTTATTGCTTTTCTGGAGAGAACTTTGTTGAAAAATAATTTGGCCAATAAGAAATTATAATTAAGAAAAAAATACAGTATATTACAGAGATAAAAGAGTGTGACCTCCTCAGCTTTAAACAGATCTCACCGAACATACCTGAACTTGTTACAGCAGCTACAATGGTCACTTCTAGCTAATCAAGCACAATATTACTTTGCATGCTTCATCATCCGTCACTGGATCAGATAAAAATCATGTTCATGCTTCACTATACCTCAAAAACACTGATGGTACTTTGGGTGTTGTTTTCCACAACAATAACCTGTAGTGTACAATGAAGCCACAGTCATTTATAAGATCTTCTGGGCAGCATCAAAGTGAATATGGAGCAGGTTAATGTGGAGAGGTGATGTCCCGGTGACACTTTGTCTATATGTAAACATGGAGGTTGTCCTGGTTCAACAACCAGCGGGCTCCATGATGCTCGCTTCCTGTGTGGACTTGCTTGTTTCCACTGTCAACATATGTTGTGTGCCTGGAGTGTGCGTGTGCGTGTGCGTGCGTCTGTGTCCCTCACTTGACACTCTTCACCGGGTGTGGCGTTGGTACTGATGTTCCAGACAGCTGGAGAACAGACACAATGGACTCAGTTTAAAACCATGAAACACATTAACTTTTAAAATCATTTAAACGGAGAGTATTTCATCTCTAACTTTAATCCCATACACATTAGAACTTTGAAATAAAATGTGTTGTTGGGTGGAGTTCATTTTAACTTCTTCAAAGTTTTGCTGGAAAATTGTAGAGAATTATCTGAATACAAGAGTGAATGGATTTTGAAATTTGCAATACAGCTATTTATAGTTTGGGAAACGTGGATTTAGAATGAAGTTGGTGGGGGGGCCGCAGTCTCCATTTAATCTCAGAGCGGATTGGAACACTGAAGTTTTCTGTCACAACATCTTATTTTATTTCCAAAACACAGCTGAGCACAAGGGTGGAAGAGTCAGATTAGAGTGACTAGACACTATCTGTAGACCATGTGTGTTTGTGTCCATGTGAGTGTGTGTGCCTCATGTGTGTATACCTAAATCAGCTGACATTATGCCTTTTGAGTCTGTGTATGTGGACTGGAGTGCAAGACAGTCACATTTGTGTCAAATTATATATGCATTTGTTTTATTAGTTAGGTTTTGCATGTAAGTATGTTTATGCATCAGCAAAATTGCTTTGGCTTCTCTATACCCTCCTAGTCAGTTAATAAAAGACATTTTGCCTTTTTCCTTTGAATGTGTAAAAGGCCAATTCTATGTTTAGCAATTTCAAAAGTTAAACTTACTTATAGGGCTAAATAGAACAAAATAAAGACAAAATATAAAATATATATTTGTTTGCTAATTGAAGTATACTATTTGCAGCATAAATGTTGCTTTTCAAGAACAGAAGATATCATGAAAGGGCAACACTTCCTTCATTGATTCTCCTGACCTTGGTGAAAGGAATGAACATCAATGCCTGTGAAAGACTGTCATCCCCACACAAGTCTCACTGGAGAACGTATGGCGCCATGTAATCGCCACACTAACCAACACATGGTACTCTGAGCCATTTTGGGCTTGCAGATTCCAGCATTATGTACAATACAGACTCTTCTGTGTACACTGAAAAGAACAATCCCCCCACAAGCTGGGGACTCTCTTTTGACTGAAGACATTTGGAATTTGGGGACAGAGAATGCACAGAAGGCCTTTGCAAAGTCAGTGGTGTCATGTTCCACTTGCTGGGGCTGAACCTGCCAGTGATGGCAGGATAAAGCTTTTTACTCCACCCATGTTCAGTGCATATTGCAAGATGCATATAGGAATATGAACAAGGCAGGACACAGTCTATCTTGGCATCATGATCAGAGAACTGACTGTTATAATCTATAGCATAAACCAACATTTTTGTCTGCAAAGTGCTGCCAGACATTTTAAATATATATCTTATTGTTAACCAATATCTCAGCATATTAAAGTAGGTTTTTGAAAAATATTTTTCTGTCAATTTATACAAAAACACATGAATTACATTTTAACTGCTCTGAGACTTTTGGCTCTCAGTTTGCACTGAAAATAAGCAACATATGTAGCATTTAGGGATCAACATGAATTTCAGGCCTCAGACTCAGACTGCAAACCACCACAAGCCAAACTTTAGTTTACATCTCCCAATTTTGCATCATTAAATTTGAACAGCATTATTTTCACAACCTTCTTGGTGCAACTTTCTTGTAAACTATTTGCACAGGTTTGGTGTGCCAGCCTAATTGCCTAAACTGAAAACCTTGCATTAAGCTATGAAAATTATTCCACTGCAACACTGAGCATGAAGTTTGCAGTTTTCCATCAGTGTTCTCTTCCCATATCTGCCATACAGCTTTACTTCATTATTGCAGAAATACTGTTCATGACTGCAGCATAAAAGGTGACACTTACCTCCTGCAGGTACTCAACAGTGACAAGTGAATGACCCCAGAACAGCAAAAAAGCGTGACTTTATAAACACCAGCTCTTTAAAGCCGCACATGTGCGCGTAAGTGTGCACTGCCTGATAATGGGTGGGACAAATAAATGCACCAACATACACACATTCAAATTCCCTGTGAAACACAACCAACAATGTGTTCTGGTCTGACCCATAATATTGATGGTAAATACAGGAACATGGTATGTGCAGGAAAGCAATCCCACTGCGTCATTATCCAACCCACATCTTATCACATTTAATGTCTGTGTTTGGTGGACAACAAAGGCTTGGGCTGCAGTGCTGTGCCTGTCTGTCACCTTCAACATCATCTGGGTAGAGAGGGGATCTTTGTTTGTAGTTCCCTATTATCTCCTCTTGATCCTCTTCTTGATCCTTAACTGTGGTCAACACCTCGTAACGGTTCGCCGCCTGAGACTGAGGCCTGTGACACGACAGGAAACATTTTTCTTATATTGTCTCGTCAGCTGTAGGACAGAGTACCACACTGATAGCAAGAGAGCAGAAATGATAACTCACTCCGTGAAAGGTATGTCAATGGAGAACTCCTCTTCATTTCCATTCTTTTAAAATAATAATCAGGAAAAATAAATAAATAGTTACATGTTTTTTCATCTTCTGGTGACACACAATATTTCTACACAATGAAACAAGTCAATTATAGTATTTCCTAGTGAATCTACTCAAACTGTTATTTCAGTGCTTTACTTTTGTACTCAGATAAACCTGGAAGACTGTTAAAAGATAACTGAATAAAAATATGGCAAAAATATAAGCAGCTGAGTCAAAGGACTTCTGTGGACGAAACTATAAAGATGCTGGATCCTGCATTACCCATAATGCACCTCCTGAGGTCCTAGATACTATACAGTCATAGACCTTCTGTTATATTTGTAATATTTCATAGTCCATGATGCTGCTTGATATCAAAGACATTGTAAAACGTATTATAACAGGCTCAAAGATGTATGTGCACTTTCGCTTACCAGATAAGAAGCCATGGTATCCAAAACCTTTCAGAGTATTTCCAGTTGATAAGTCAGGTGTGATGGTACTCACCTGTAACACATAGCAAGAAGTCATCCATCCTTAAAAACAGCCAACAAAAGGTGATATTTCGGTGTCTTCTCTCAGCTTTCTCGTCAAAATGAGTCAGACTGTCTGGCACTGCTTCAACATTGTTTTCCGTATGTTATGACAGTAACCATCATATAGTGTGTGTTGGAGATTTTACATGAGCTTTCACACACACGCACATAAAAAAATTACTGATGCTGTTGTTACCAAGAAATCTAGAGTGTGTTACAGCTTAGTTGGTACATCTTTAAGATTTTATTGTTTTAAAAAGTGGTTGAGATTCAACACTCAAACACTGACTGATGTTGTGTCTAAACTCAAATCAGTCATTTACACCCTCAAAACGTTTTTAGTATTTCAATTTGTATTGATTTTGAGATGTTATTCCACTCCACTCTGAAGATTGCTGATGCTCAGAATTGGAAGAAGAATTCAGATTTTAAGTACTGGTACCGCAATGTACTACAAAGGACGTTCAGGATAAGTTTACCTCAAGTATCAAAAGTAAAATGTTGGCATTATTCTTATGATTATTAAATAATATAGAATCTGGTTTTGTTGGCTTGATGTCATTTGACATACATGGAAACATGAAATGTTATTTATCTCTTTATATTGTAAATACAAAGACAAGACGGCCCATAGAGAGCATGTAATTCAGCAAGTAGAGCAGCCGAATTGATTTTCCATTATAATGTTTACTTTAAATACAGATACTGATACATATTGAATAAGCAGTAGATAACATCATGCCCTTTTTTACAGTTTTTTTTAGTTTTCACTTTGTAAATTGTGATCAAGGCCACAGGAAGACACAGATTTATTTTAATGTGCTGAGTATTTGTTTCCATCACACATCAGCTTATTTTCTGTGATACAGGTCATTGTGTGGTATGATTCACAAATGAAATGAATTCTACATTGATCTGATACAAAAACCTGTCAATTATAATGATGGTGCATTCACTGTCATATTTGAGAGATCAGACACCCAAGAAATCAATAAAACAAGTCTTACCTGTGGAAGGGTTTTCCAAATGGCACTCACACAATTAGTTGGCCAAAGTTGCCACTAACAGACGCTATGACGCACAATAGCAGGGGCATCCCACCCTCAGATAGCCCCTGTGAAAACATCTTTTGGCCTGCTGATTAGCAGTCAGTGTATTCAGACCTCCACTTAAAAAGCTTCTTAGCATAAACTGAACCCAGAACAGAGCTCTAAGGGGCCTGAAAATCCACCCCTCCTTAACTCAGACAGAAGGAAGATAACAGCTGTTGAGAGGCACAGGGATAGTATCTTCCATCCACATCTGGTTCAAGCAAGGGGCTATGCTACTGAAGATAACACCCCCCCACCCCACCCCCGACCAGTGGCCACCACCACACCCAGCCGCACCCATCTACCTGCGGCCCAGCCAGGACCCAGACAGGAGCCGCAGGTAGATGATGTTCACAAAAATGGTGATGTGAAAATTATTGTTCTACAAACAAATGAGGCAGAGAGATGGTGACATGTGACACATGACCAGATTTCAAATACAATGTACCTACAGCATGAAGTTAGTATGGAAGGTTGTACCTTTATTTACTTATAGCAAAGACATAGAACATACACTTGGGTTATTGATAAACTTTCCATTGAGACTGTAGTTGTACTATAAAACAAATTTTATGTCATTCGTTTCTAACTCACAGGCATTTTCTGAGTGGGATGAGGAGGAATGGTGCAAAATCTGCTGACAATTCAAATGTAAAATAATTCAACAAAACTAGTGGAAGAGATTTCACACTGAGATTTGAGCTCTGACCGACACTGTTACAGCTGCTCAGTGTGCGTGGTGCTGATACAACGATGGTCACTTTGAGAATATAGTGACAACACCGACAAACAAGCAGGAGAGGCCCAATCCACTGAGTGCATAGCAATGCAACTGTTATCATTTCCAAAGGAGCCTGTTGGACTTCAGGCTTAGCTTCACAAAATTATGCTTTTATCATAATATTATTTCTATCGCATGCAACTTTATTAACTTCATATCTTTACTTTTTCAATATTCTATTTCAATTCATTTATTTTAAAGATATTAATTACACCTGATAGTTGTAACACAAAATATATGTATGCTAAAATTAAAAACAAATGAAGTACACAACAACTTCCTACAGTGCTACAGGGGGGAAGAACAGATGTATCCTTTTGCAGAGCCCATAACCCAAGATAGTAGGTTTCTTTTGTCCTGTTGTGCAGATGTGAACGCTCTCTACTGGATTTGTTCTTCAGCTCAGCAGGGGGCAGCATTGTATTTGTCATGGGCCTTCAGTCAGTGAGCATAGATAATCAAACCATGCTGGCAATACTGACTTGATAAATCATTTCCAAGATGTATCTGTTTGTTTTACATTATAAAAAGAAAAATTATTAAATTATAAACTATAGTTATCAGTATAATTCAGAAACCGGATAACCTGTCAGGAATTAAACAAAACGACCAGCTCTAACTAAAATTAATAAAATCAAACTATCTCCCAAAAGGCAAAGGCTGTGTCATTCATGTTTTTTTGTTTGTTTTTATAAACAATCCAGCTGTTACCTGTGGGGTATCATGATGATGTCCTTTTAAAAGATATAAGGATTTGCCAGTCATTAGGTGTTTGTTCCATTTCCCCTTTCCATTTTGCATGTCGTCAGAAACATCCAAACCATCTGGACTGCATAGTGTGGCATCATCCTGAAACAAGAACAGCAGTGCATTTCCTGTATGTTATTTCTGACCTTGTTTCTTGTGAAACATGAAATAAAACAATAACTTGTCACTACATTAAGTTTATTTATGTTCCTATATGTAAAGCTATGAAAGCAGAGTTGCAATCATGTTTCTGCATGATTTTCAGTGTCACACTTAAAGCACTTTTAAAGAGTTACAGTACAAACCAAGCCATTCAAAACCTGTGTGACTCAGTAGGTGACCGTTGTTTCTTTGAGTGAATATATTTGTTTGATATCAACCATATGTGTGTGTCCTGAATGCATAAAGAACTGCATTGGCAGTCCACAACCTCGCACTGATCTTCAGCCCAGTGTGTTAAAACTGTGAACATTGACCAAATTTGATCAATACAAAGGCCAGTTCACCCTGACACAAGTCCTTGCAGTGTCCCCTTTCTTCTCCTCTGCTCCTTTTAACAGACAAACAAATAATGCTGAAATCAGTGCGTTTATTATTGATTCAGGGTGGAAGAACAAACATGTTCTACTCAAATGCAATCGGATTGCTACATGGAAGCAGAGAGAATATCAGCAACAACACACAAACACACACACATCTTTACCATGACTTTGGCACTGTGCTGCTCCTGCCGAGTGTCGTCTCAGGGTTCAGGTGAGGTGACATTTGGAAGGTCATGTCACAGACGACACATTCACTCCTTCACTCAGTCACTCACTCATTCGTTGTGAGTTCTGCAGGAAAGTGAGTAAAGCTGTTTGGTGTGTGCGTGTATTTGTGTGGCCAGTTCAGTTAAATGTTGAGCACATGAATTGATTTTTCTTCATGCTCAGTGTCACAGTTTCAAATCAAAGTTTCATGATAAATCAAGGAACTTGATGCATACTGGGTAATACAATATATGCCAGACTTGGAGGATGCACAGTAAAGGGAGAGAAAGGGAGATCAGATAGATCAGATCAATAAAGTGCAGATGAGGGAGTCCCACGGGAAGAAGTGGGCTGTGTTACCATCTGGCCTGTCCAAGGTTCAAAGAAACAAAACAAAAAAACCCTGCAGCAGACACTCACTGAAATGAAAGAAATTCCCAGAAAAGCAGCTCATCAGCCCAAAATTTCTCCCCACTTCTCTTCTTTTTCAAAGAAACTTTTCTTTTTCATAAAATCTAAGTTGTTTTCCAAACAAACTGATGCGGCACTGCAGTGCTCTCAAGGTTTTTTCTAAACACATGATACCAATCTCATGCCAGTTATTGGTATGAGTGCTCTCTCAGACTAATTTAAGGGCTTCCTCGACTCATCATGTGATGTCTCTTCATCTATTACAGTACATTAGACCAAAGCTCACAAGCGGACCGTGGATTGTATTGATAGTGCTGCTTCTCCTCTGTCATTGCTGTGCATGATTGAGTAGCTTACCCAGGTCAGCATCCACATCTGGAAGAATAACTATGTTTACATGCATGGGAGATATATCAGAAAATGTCATAGAAAACATGAGAAGTCTACCAATACTCAAGCTGGTGTAGATGTAAAATAACACAGACATGTACACACACAGACACACACACACTTTTTTCTGCAGGACTGACCAGCGGGAACTGAATCCTTTTCTCGGAACCTGAGATGAGACGGTTAATGTCCCTTAGACCACCCATCCTCTGTCCACTCACTGGTGACAGATGGCTTGTGTGTGTGTGTCTGTCTATGTACGTGCATTTGTGCATGTGATGAAGTGAGTGCTTTTTTGTTTTTAAAATGTCTGCATCCTCTTTCCTCTTTTCAGTATTCCACTGAACAGAAACTTAGGACATGAAGCGATCACCTTCTTGTTTAGCCGTTTCATTTCCTTTTTTGTTTAATTTAAATAAAAAAAAAACATCAGTAAAATCTGTAACTTCACAGGGAGAAACATTCACTTATCCATCATAAGAGACATATGCATTTTACTCCTTTTATTGCTTTTTCTTTTTCTTTATTTTTACTGTAATATTCTTTGATTTAAGAAATTTTGAGACTTTTTTATTGGTTATGTTTTTAGATTTAAAAACATAAAGTCATTAATCCAAAAAAACTGAGATCATTTATGTTGCTCTGATCTGTTTATGCTCTGCAGTTGAATGTGTTATGACAGGATTATCCTACTTCTGCCACAGATAACAGAAGAGGCCAATTTATTTTCCTGTCAGAGAGGTTGTCTGAGGTGTTCGTATGCAGACTGCTGTCATGACACGAGCAGCACTTTTCAACAGGATATTAGTTAGAATTGGCTGTGACTTCCTCTATTGAACTACGTTGGCCACAGTGAATATTTCATTAATTTATTGTCATCCATATAAGAGAGTCTGAAATGGATTTCCCCCCTGTCTCTCTTTCTTTGCATTCATGCATTATTTATCCTCCCATAGCAACCCAGCTTCCTCTCCCTCTTCATCTGCTGCCCCTATGTCCCCCACTGCCCTCTGTCTTTTTCATGTGGCATCGGATACAGTAAATCACTTACTTACCAAGATGATGGATAGAAGGTAGAAAGGTCAGTCTTAAATCATGAAAAGCCAAAAACATCACTCCATGTGGACATCAAAGAGGTCTTAAAGACTTCAGCAGAAGAGACCACTGTGAGAAAAATTGTGATAAAACAAAAAAATACAGGAAATTCAGCAGTGGGAAGCAAGAATGCACATGTCTAGCTCAGACAGATTTCCATATGAAAAAAATAACTCAAATATAACCTGCTGAAAGGTTCTTGTGCGAACAGGCAAAACGTGACATGACAAATCCTGTGATATTGTTATCAAAAAAGAAAAATGAGAAACGGATAACCTCAGCAATTGTTGAGGTTACTTTATCAGTATCAGCCCTAACTGGTTCAGTGTTCAGTGTTGCACTGACAGCTTCAGTGACGTCCATTAAAATTAACAAGACACAGGATATTTTCTTCAATTGCAGGGAGAGGAAGTTAATGGAGACCAAGCATAAACATAACATACGGTTACACATCCACTTGCAAACCTCACTAAGAACTTAGTATAAATTTAATAAATCAAACTGTTCTCATTACTCACAAAGTTACAAGACGTAGAGTTCAGATTCATGCTGAACATCGGGCCAACAATTCAAGTGTTGGAAAGAGTTCCTCTTTCATGCATAAAAGCAGCAGTGTTTGTTAGAAGAGCAGCAACATATCATGGCCCCATTTGAGTTTTAGTTTTGAGTTACTGAATTCATATTGCTGGAGATATCTTTGGATGCATAGGCCTAACTGAACCTCTAACCTGTAGGGGTTAGAGCTGGAGTCAAACACTTTGTCCTCAGTTCAATGACAATGCACAAGGAGACAGAGGTAAAACAGTCATGGTTTTACTCACTGCCTTAAGAGCAGTGAGACTTTTAAGACGGCCCAGCCAGGAAACCACGTGCCAAATGGACGGAATCCAAACGACTTAATTTGTCTGACTATTAAAATTTAAGAAGGTTGGTTTGTCCGACTCAGCAAGAACATCCCAGGCCATGATTTAAGCTGTTAGAGAGAGCGAGAGAGAGCGAGAGAGAGAGCAGGTCCATCTGTGTGTGTGTGTGTGTGTGGTGGGCGTGGAGAGAGCTGCTAGAGCCTAGAGCCGCTGAGTTGAGCGCTTCTGTCACATGAGCCCAGTCGGAGGAAAAAAGCGCACAGAGCCCGAACCTCCGATCCGCCAATCCAGAAGAGTCACAGGCTGGATTCTGGATTCTGGACTGAGAGGTTTCGCGCTTATTGAGCTACGGGTCACTTGGAGCGATCCTATTAACACAATTAAACAAAAAACAAACAAAAAAAGAAGTGCAGTAAAGACAGAGGAGGCAGCAATGACTGTCGGGTTTACTTCACCTCGAAATCTCTGAGAACCGCCTCCTGCTGCGCTACATCCAGTCGGTCAACCCTGGGAAAGATGCAAAGCAGTTCCAGGATGAATTCCGCTTTCCTGGCAGTGTTACTTGGAGTGGTGAGTGGCCTCTTGGATCAGACTGTGTTAACTGTTTAACTTTACTTAGAGGGGGTAAGGCACCTGCGTAATTACGCATCCAGACAGCCAGCAAAGCTTATCCTCTTCAACACTCACCACTTTTTAATATGAAAATTACAGAAAAAATATTTATGAACTTGTTTACCTCTAGGTGGTATTTTTTATTTACCTTATCTTACTTTATGGCAGTTCCATGTGTGTCCTTTCTTTTCTCAGTTACCTGGGCCTAATCTCTGAGCAGGTCTCAGAGGTAAGACTGTGTCCTTGTCCTGAGTGCATACATGCAGCAGCCTTTCCGGTTGTTACTCTATCGCTCTGGTTGCTAGATGTGTAGTTCCACCCTTCTCACTTACATGTGGCTCTATAGGCAGCAGGACAAAAACAAACTCACAGTGGCCTCTGTGGAAGAGCTCACCAATAAACAAAGTGTTAATGTTTATTTTAAGCCTGTGAGATTTTAGAGCACTGAGATCTGGCCAAGAAACCTCTGGGAACAGAAATCAATGGTATAAATCTTGAGGGAGTGACAGCTCCCAATCTTTCTGATATATCGGTAATTCCCTTAAGACCATCCAGGCCTAGGAAGGAAATAGATTTTTGCCAATGTCTTTCTGTCTATCTGACAGGACATGGTCAGGCCGAGCTGAAGGCTTGTCAAGGTCCTCGGAACAGGCTGCATCACTGATACATGACAGCTGCTCCCACTGATGGTTATGCATCCTCTGCTGGCTCAGCGCATGTAATATTGATACAGCCTGAACCAGGGCCCCACCCCACCCCTTCAGCTCACCCTCACATCACTCTTTTTCATCTGTGTCTGTGTGTCTCTTCCTCTGACTTCATGGGAAATATTGATGAAGCGAGAGTTGGGGGGGGGGGGCTTTGACTGTGTTGTCATTGCAACCAGTGTTCCCACAGCAGCTGCAGATCCATGGCCGGTTTGAAATTAGGTCCAGCTCATAGTGAGGCTGGGACTGGAGGCACGCTAATGGTTTAACAAGTGCTGACAGCTGAGGTCCAGAGGTTAAGTGCCTCAAACTGAGAATTGACTGAAGCATTAGTAAGATTGGTCCAGTTATGTGTCCAGATGGTTTTGCACATGCGTTACTGTGTCCTTGATGTTGTGAATTCGTGATCAATTCGCTTCTTGCTTTAGCTTTAGGGAGATCAGCTGACAAAAGTTGAAGAGTGCAAGCCTCAAAGTCCAATATATAAGCCAATTACAGGAAACGTTTGAGTCAAGCTACAACTTGCCGAGTGCAGCACATCCTTTACATTCATTCCGCAAGCCATTTGCTCAAATCACATCACCCTCTAATTCATCTGTATACACAACCTAGCAGCCATTATTGATGCTTTTTAATCTCAGTTTTTAGACTTTAAGAGAGTTTTGCTGTTGCACCCACACCTGGAGCAACAGTAGGGTCAAAGGGAAAACAAGCAGCCGTGCTGAAAGCTGGAGTCATTTCAAAGACATTTTGGAACAGGTTTGTTCACATGTGAGGGTGCAAATGCATGTGTGCTGATGGGTGTGTACAGTGTATAAGACACACTTCAGTGGAAGCATGAGAGGGATAAGTGTGTCCGTTAACAGATTTGATTTACCACCAAATGAATCCCTGTTGCAAGGGGTGTGTGTGCGTGTGTGTGTGCGAGACTGAATGTTTGAGGTGAAGAAAAAGGCAAAGGTCAATGACCCGTCTTCTGGGGAGGACAGGACATGAAAC
This sequence comes from Remorina albescens, assembly GCA_034769265.1. Taxonomy (NCBI): domain Eukaryota; kingdom Metazoa; phylum Chordata; class Actinopteri; order Carangiformes; family Echeneidae; genus Remorina; species Remorina albescens. The sequence continues at coordinate 8,931,914 of CM068480.1, forward strand.
GCTTTAAAAATGTTTCACATGCAAGTACAGAACATTGTCTGGAGTACAACTTAATGTAGAAACAGATTGTTTGCATATTCAGTTTGGGGGGGGGTTTATAGTGACTTATGGGCAAAGGTTTTGTATAGGATCAACTCATTCAAATGAAATCACAAGAATTTCCATCAGTTATCTAAAGTAATATTGTTTTGTTTGCCAAAAATTTTCCTGCAGAGACAGCAGAGATAATGAATAACAGAAACTTGAAGATGAATGAGCCATAACACCATCAAGTGCAAGAGAGAAATGAGTGTGTGTGTATGGACTTACAAGCGCAAGTATGCGCGCGCACACATATTATATCCCAGCTGACTCAGAGGTGCCGAAGGGGACACTTGATGTTTTGAAGGCCTCCTCTGTCCTGTCAGCAGCATTCCTCACACACCTGAACCCTGACGATTTACGTAGAGTCTACCCCGAAACACAAACGCCGTACTCAACATACAAACACACACACACACACACACACACACACACACAACCTTGAATTGAGTAAAGAAGTATTGCTTGTTCTTACACAACACTGAATAGGCAAAAATGTGCCCAAAGCAAATTCAGTTTAATAAAGGGCAAATTGTCTCAGATGTTGCTTATGAGTGTGTTTGAGAAAAGATACCGAACTTTACAGCTTTAATGAATATCAAAAGAAGTCCGTGCAATAGTTTTTTTAACTTCTGTTCTGGAGCCTGTCTGTAAACCAGCGTGTGATACTGTACATCTATAGAAGATCATCCAAACCTCAACACCATGGCCATCAAACAATCACTTCTCATGTATCTGGAGGGAACAAAAGCCAGCTCTCTGGCCAATGCCGCTTTTATCAAGGTTTGCTTTGGAGATTGAGTGATGTGCAAGATAAAGAGACTTGGAGTGAGAAAGATGCAAGAAAGATTGATGTTGTAATGATACATCTTAGAACACTTAGAGGTTAAATGTGGAAATATATATGAACTGTCACACATTTAAGCTTGGGTATGTGAAGGCACGCACAAACATCTTCGCCTGTCATCAGATAAGATAAAGTACTCAACAGGTTACTGTTTCAAAAATGCAGAGGCCACATAATCTAGCTATGGCTGGTCTGGGTGTGTGATTTTGTGTACCTTTAATAATCTTTGATTTATGTGGTTTTTATTTTGAAATATGCAAGTATTTGATGCAGTTTTAAAGCTACAGTTAGATTAAACCTAAATTAAGTCAGGGGTCTGGTAAAAGTTGTACATTTACAATTTTTTCCCCATCATCCTTAAAAAACAAGCAATGTTTCATTGAGATCTTCCATTATAGGTCTCATGTGTCTGTGAGTCGTGAACAGCCAGCCAGAGGGTGATTTTTACTTCCCAGATTGTTTGATTTAAAGCCCAATAAGGAAATGTTTTTTGGCAATTCACTCAAACATAGAAAAAACTGAAAAAAAGAAAACGGGATAAATGGACAAATATGTCTTGCTGAAATCTAAAATCCCATTATTCATATCATAGACATTCAGATTATCTTGTAGTCTCTTGCGGGATCTTCGCCTGAGGCTGACAAGCACTAGTTTAATGGTTCCAAAATAAATGTCAGTGGGGGCAAGATAATTAAAGGAACAAAAGAAGAAACAGCTTCACAGTGTTTTGTATATTTTGTATTCCTGATTTACAAATGCTTTGTCATGTGAATTCCCAGATGGTTTTACCTCTTGTGGGCCTCTAAAAAAAATCTGAAAAGAGAAAAAAATACCCCAAAATGCCACACAAACTGCAAAATTTTGCTTTGATCAAGACAATAAATAAGGTGTAGTTCTTTGTAGACAATAATTTTTGTGTGTTAATGCACTAAGTGGCAGCACAGTGGCGAAATGGTTAGCGCTGTTGCCCCACAACAAGAAGGTCGCGGGTTCGGTTCCCGGGCCTGTGGCCTCCCACTATCCAAAGATGCATGCATGTTTAGGTTAACTGGTGACTCTAAATTGTCCGTAAGTCTGACTGTGAGTGTGAGTGGTTGTTTGTCTCTGTGTGTTGGCCTTGTGATGGACTGGTGACCTGTCCAGGGTGCCCTGGGTGAACCCTGCCCTCACCCAGAGTGAGCTGGGATCTGCTCCAGCACCCCTGCGACCTGAAAAGGATAAGCATTTGAATGAATGAAATAATGAATGAATAATGCACTAAGACACTTTTGGATTGTGCTGAATGTGAATGTCCTACTTTGGTCTCTCTGGTGATTGGCAGGTTGGGGCTCTGGCCAATAAAGAGAATTGCTCGTCAGGCCAGTATACAGCCGGCGGGGAATGCTGCAAGCAGTGTCCGCCTGGAGAGGGTGTCGTCAAACCATGTGGAGCCACACAGACTCTCTGCTCCCCTTGCCTTGACAGTGAGTAACAAAGAAAACTGCTGTATGAATGCCATCTATACAATTTGCATTTGTAATGTACATGTCTGCAACCACATAGAAACACACAAAAGTCTGTGTGCAGACATAAATCAAAGAACTGTGTTGGTCACATGCATCGATGCAAAGACGATGAGCGACATCCACATAGATACACACACATGCATGCACCCAATGTCCTGTAGCATGGCCCTGTGATCATTATTCAGTGTTTTATTTGACCCAAATGTTTCATTGCTAGCACAATGACGTTGACCCTCTAAATTATGACCTCTGCATAAAAGTCCTCTACTGTACTTCATGTCCCTAGGGAAGACACGTGGTTCAACCAGGATGTTTTTAGACACAGTATGTCTGCAGGGGTGTAAATTATAGCAGGATTTGAATTATTATTTTTGCATAATTTCAGATAAAGTTCCATTCCTACAGTAGTACATATGTATGTAATTACTCTGGCTACATTTCTGAATGTATACATTTTTGTGTTAGTGCGTAAATTAAGTAGGTAGTCTAAAACTGGATCACTAAATATGCTGGTGCGATGCTTTTGTGCATCACTGCCTTCACTTGGCAGGACTTTAGCTGCCAAACTGACATCATACAATGTAATTCACTTTTATTTATATGACTCCAAATTTTAACAGGCGTGATCTCAAGCCACCTTAAGCCTAACCATGAATTGGTTTATTATTTATTGGAATTTCAACAAAGCGAAATGCCACAAATATTGTATAAACTCTCTATTGGTGGACTATCCAAACTAAAAATAACGGTTAAGTGAAAAGTATAACTTGCTGATAGTGCTTGAAAAAGATTTGTGAGGAGTCATGAGGACATATCCTCTGAGGACCTGGGATATTGGTACTTTCTGTTCCCTGTTAAAGTAGCAAACTGACATCACCACCATGAGCCACAGAACAGTGTGGCTACACTACATTCCCAAAGATAATAGTCCTCAGCATCAGTGTAGATCAGAGAAACAGTTACTTTTGAAAAGCAACAATGGAATGCATTTGAAGTAATTTGTCCCTTCATTATCATTTTTATCAGAGCAATTCAACATGTGTCCAAGCTGATAAATCTCTAGAGAAATACACAGAATGCAGTATAAATGGAAAACCTATGGCCGATTCAACTGCATGTTAACAAGTAAAATAAATATCAGACTTGACTGCTGCAGCATTCCTGCCCTTGTCATGGCCCTTACCATGTAGGGAAAGAAGCTGTTTTTAACTTTATGAGGACAGGCATGTTGAGAAGATACAAGAGTTGGACCAGCTCCAAATGTTTTTGCCGGGAAAAATTATATTTGAAGATATTTAGAGCATCAGACGATGTGTTACATCACAGTGATTACGATGGTAAATATTATAGATTTAGATTTGGTAAACCAGACTGGTGTTTGGAGAGCTCAAAAGGATATTTAAGGTCCTCTGCCGAATTAACATTCAAGGTCTGTTATAGCTGGATCATGTGAATTCAAAGGTCAGCTTGAGCTTGCAGAGGCCTGGGTTGGTCCTGAGCCAGTTTCTTTGCTGTTCCCAGAGTTTTTCATGCTGACTATCTTGCATCTGGGCCAGGAAGTAGTTGTAAACCTCCCTGGGTCAGTGAATGATGGCAAGCCATGAGCCAAGGAGGCCCACACTCACCAAAAGATTCAGACTTCACAGGTCTTGAGAGAAGTCACAGAGAGTATGGAAATGGAGAAAATTATTTATTGGTATTTCAGCGGGTGTTCTTTGGAACAATATACTCTTTAAAATATGTCCCAGATCAAGACTGTCATCATAAATTCTATAAAAAACATAATATTTTTGGCTGAAAATGACTGTTATCAGTTGTTTCGCCGAGTTTGCTACTTTCTGTTGTGCATCTGCTTTAAGGATGTAAGTTTTCACGCTTGCAGTGCTTATTCCACTCAGACATCAACAAGCACAGACAGTGACAGGCGCTTCAAAATGTCAAGAAGTGAGGTGGGTTCTGCAATGACTCATGGAAAAACAGTCATGCAAAGCAGATAGCTGTTCATCAGATAATGATATTTTAACAACACATCAAATATTGATTAGATCTCTGATTCAGGCTGATGGAGCTGAACTGAAATGTTTTAACTACTATGTATTTTGAAGTTTGGCTATTGTTGCATTGTGTTTTTAACTTGCCACCCATGAGTTAACACTGATGGTCCATTCATGGCTGAGCAAGAACATCTTGGAAAGAGAAGTGTGTGAAACTTTGGAAATTCAGTTGGAAGTTTGGGGGGGGGGGGCTATAACATAAGATATTAACTATAGATTAGAAGTGTTTTGTATTGTGAAACTGAGCAGTTACCGATTTCACAAGCTTACATCTTTGGCCTTTATAAAAAAAAATTTCTTGAGGCGTCAACAAAAGCTTGGGAACTGGAATTACTCTCTTAATTTTAGCTAATTTTCTTTCAACATCAACTCCTACTTATCACAGGCCTGTCTTTGCACGTATTGTTTCAAACGTATTATAATAACCCTAGCCTTAATCTAATGAGTACAATTATCCATTTAGAGGAAACAGACTTTACACAGTTAACAGGCTCCTGACTGATGTGCTAAAAAGAACGGCCAGCTGAAGTCGAAGAACAAATGAATGAACAAATGAGTGGAGATAAACCAGAGCAAGTGCTGCTGCACAGCTGGAATGGAGACAAGTCAGAACACACACACCCCTCTATGCAGAGTAGCCAGAGCGGGTAAACTCAGGAGTCCTTTTATGGGTGTTGAAAACAAAGCAAAGGATTGAATGTTAGACCAGAGGCGAAAGTACTGTTATAATATGATATACTGAGTGAGGAAAAGACCGTCTGCACCTCCCCTCCTCTCTATGCCTCCATCACCTCCCCCTTCTGTATCACCCCCTGTCCTCCTCCATGCCCGCGTTATTAATGTATTGACTTGCATTATTGATGCATGGCATTATGATAATGGCTCTGAGAGCCCTCATGGTGAGGGAGGGGGTTTGGGTCAGCTGGAGTGTGTGTGGCTGTGCACACAGGGAGCAAGGATATAATGGGGTGAGGGATGGGGGGGAAACACAGACAGGGTCAGGTACCAGTGATGGATGAAATCGTTCACATCTGAAGACATAATTAAACAAAAATGTGAAGTTCCCACATTTGACACCCACAGGCACCCAGTTTTGTTATTGTTGTTGGGTTATTTGTTTTTGTTTTTTTTATCTATCCATCCAGCTCTATCTCAGCATCATTTCTCCTAATCTCTGAATCTCTGCACCATCGGAGCATTCACTGTGGTTGGTGGGCTAGTGATGCAGACAGAAAACTTGATATGCTATGAGACACTGAGCGGTAAAAGGTCTACATGGAGACTGCACACCAAAAGCCTCCCTTTTCTACCACACACAGTTGAGTTCAGCCTTATTAGATGTAGTACTTAAAACAGAGTAATTTAAATTACTTTCACAGTTGATTTAAAATGATTCACTTACTCCAGCTCCAAAATTTGATGTATTTAATTATTTTATTTGTCTTCTATCATAACCGGGAACTATTTGTTGGCAGGACTTCTGTGAACACATCTGAAGTCATGGGCTCTAGGAGGTCCAACTAATCCTGCATGTTTCCATTGGAGCAGCTTCTATTAGGACTGTAGCAAAGCTGGAAGAAGAGATTTTGCATTTTTGATATAAAAAAATGACCGGACACTTTCAGTGACAATCAAAAATAGTTAAACTGATTGTTTTTTTGTCAATTATCTGATTGACTAACAGATGAAAAGTTTCAACTCTCAACTTGAAATTTGCTTGTCAACAATTTGGACATGATGCAGATATGGAGGTTGGACATTCACAGTCTTTCCCTACTTTTCTATCTTTGTCTCTCTTTCACTCTCCCTGACACACACACACACACACACACACACACACGTACACATATACACACACATACATACACAAGCTGTGATCATACAAATGGGTCTGTTGCATAATTTAGTGTGTTTCCAAGTTCTCTATCCAGCTGAAATACAATTCCATAAAACATGCAATATTGATTGTGTCTTCTGCAGATATATCTGTCTTAGGAAATCTTGCAGGTATAAAAACGATTTATGAAACATATGTGACGTATACAGATATATGTATATTTAAAAACCCTTTAAAAGCAGCCTGAAAAGTGAAAACTATTTCCAAATGTTTAAAAGAGATTGTTGCATTGTAATTAATGCAGTTAAGAGTCACCAGCCTTATTATTTAATTCCTCTGACCTGTAATGCTCAAAGCTCAAATCGGTGGAATTCATTCCTTCACCCCTGTCTTCATCTTCCTTTAAAGAAAAAAAAAAAAAAACCCCAAAACAAAAGAAAAAAAAACTGCCATGGAGTTTACCACTGGTGTCTTTCAGGTCATAGCAATATGAAACAGTAGTTTATTCTTTAGCAAAAAGACATTTTGTACATTTAAAACAGACACTTTTGCTCGAAAATATCCAGATTTTTGATAATGTAATGTGAGTCAATGTAATGAGAGAGATTTTTAAAAATTTCAATACAATTAAAGAAAAAGCTTACTTATAGATCTAACTGATAGTACTCTGGTCTCACAGAAGCCAATTAAAATACACAGTTCTGGCAGAAGATTGAGGCAGGAGAAGGAATTCGAGCAGTCGAGGTCAGAAATATGATGATATCAAAGTGTGGTCAGCTTTAGAAAGAAATAAATCAAAGCTTTGGAATAAATTCTGTCTTTGACAGAGGCACAATTAAGCTTTTCTTCCATATTCCCCTTCCTGATCTGCAGCTGAGACTGAACTGATAGAGCCACTGGATAAGAGAAGCTTTATCTGATGAACTCTCAATAGAAGGAAAGAAAACTTTAATTTATCATGTCGTGGAAAACTTGAAAACTTAAAATTTTGGTGGCCTGGGTGCATTCACCTGTCAACCACTTCAAGTGAATCTGAGCCACGGACACAAAGACAAATCAATTTGACTAAAGCGCTAGTCTAAAATATCTACGACTCAATAAGAATATATATATATATGTCCTAAAATGAATATAGGACACGATAGGACATAAGAAATTCACAGTTCAATCCATCTATTCATGTGTTTTTGAGAATCTGTAGACGTGCAGCTACAAAGTACCATAACCACTGTCATCCTTCTTGTTTCAGGTGAAACTTTCTCAGAAAATCATAGTCACACAGAGAAATGTCAGCCCTGCACACAATGCAATGGTCTTCTCCGCATGGAGACACCGTGCACGGACTCCAATGATGCCACCTGCGTGTGTAACTACGGCTACTACCTGAACACCATCACTCAGCAGTGTCAACCCTGCACCAAATGTCTTGAGGGCCATGGGATGCTGCTCAGCTGTGAGCTTGACCATGACACTGTGTGCGAGGTCTGCAACGGGGACACATACTCGGACCAGGAAAGTTCTAGAGAGCCCTGCATCCCATGCACCATCTGTGATGAAGGGGATGAGTTAGTACCCTGCAGTTCCTCCAGTGACACAGTTTGTAAAGGTAAGACAATTACCTCACAGAGGATTGTAGGGAAGTGTAGGATAACAGTGTAGTTGTTTGTAGCAGCCAAAATAAGGCCCTCATACACTGGAAAACATATGTCTGTGTGGTTGTGTTTATATGTCATTAGGTGTCTTCTCTGTGCACGTATACACAAACAAGCAGTCTGTTTGTGAACCAGTACAGATTTGGGTCGTATGCAAACCTCTGCATGGACACAGCCAGACGATGCGGATCATGTACATGGCATGGATGTGCTACCTTTAGACAGAAGCAGCTAGCTCTTGGCAGTAACTCCATATTTCTACTAATTATAGTATTGATTTTTTTTTTTTTTTTTTTAAGAAAGCAAATAAATATTGTTCTCAAACTGTCAGCCAATCTCTTAACAGTTTGAACACATCATACCGTCACATGCTTGTCTCTCAATTTGTGGATTATCTAGAGCAGCAAGGACTTTATTTCTGAAGAATCATGCATCAAGCTAATTATTTTGAGCACCCAAATCAAATAGCTTTACTCTTCATAATATTAAGGTGATAATTGAAATCTATCATTATTGTGATGCCTCAGCACATTAAACTAAAAATAGAGTGTACAATTAACATTTATAATTGTGTAATTTTAGTGAACTTTGCTTTAAAACATAAGTAGAAGTAGTAGTAGAAGATGCTGAGAAGGAGAAATAAGTGAAGCATTCACAAATTCCTAGAAACTCATCTAATCTTTTAACAAGATTGTTAATCTACCTGTTCAGAGATTATTTTTCCAGCTATTTAGCAAATGGCTGTGGGATGGCGCTATGTAAACACTTGTCAAGTTTTTTATGAACTTCCAAGAAGAGCCAATAAAGTTGAATGATGGGGGGCTTTGCCCAGGGCCACTGAGGACTGAATAGAGTCAATGTTATTAGCACATGTTCATTGGACGGACAGCGCAATACACTGGACGTCCACATTGTTAGGGACATAATTGATCATCTCAGTGCGACACTATAGACGTTGTTAACTCACTGACTTAAATGCCACGCTAAAGGTTGTCTCATTGTCTTCACCGACTCATCCCATCCAAAAATACAAAGACCACACTCATTCCATGTTGAGGGTTTACAAAGAGGTCATATCTCTGAACGGGGATCTGAATTTCTTTTATATCATTGCACCCTGTGGGTATCGCACTTCAAATCACAAATTCCATATGACTGCAGTCACTGCTCATTCCAAAGACCTGATGCCTCACAGATTAAATCAACGCTTTTGTGAAATGACAATGAAAGGAGTCTGTTGATCAGCCATGCAGTCTGTCGGAGCAGCAGTTTGAAGGATGTTGTTATCACAGTGATGAAGACAGAGCAAGTCTCCGGCTAAAGGGAGTCTTTTGTGCCTCTCCCACGATCCTGTTTGGCCTGTGAGAGATTTCAGTTTAGCCCATGGGGCTACTTGAAGGAGATAGTAATGAGTAAAACAGGGTGAAACTGATCTAAATTTTTCCTTCACATATTTTGTGTGTTTCGTGAATTGTCAGTGAGTTGTGATTTTAAACTACACTGGATGATTTGGGTTGTTTAAAGCTTTTAGTGTAGAGATATTGCAGAAATTAGTGACAGTTGGCTGCTTATTCTGACCAGACTGATTTTAAAATCCCAACAGATTTTGGAGCTATGCCAAATTCCCAATAGATCGGTGATGATGTAAAATTTTGACTGCCATGAAGGGATCTGTTATAAACCATAGTGACTTATTCTAATATTCTGACATTTTATATATAGGCTGATAAAAAATAAAATAAAACGTTGCCTCCAAACAGACAGGCCTTATTGCCTGCATTTTCCTAAGAATCAGTGTTAGTATGGGTTGGAAGAGCAGCTAACTTAGCTGTGTCACTATGGTCCTTATTTTTAGCAATGTAATGTACTTCATAGCTAAAGAGAATATGTGGAAAGGATTGAGACTGAATCACACCCTTCAGATGTGACAGAAATGTAAATAAATAAATAAATAAATAAATGAATGAATGAATGAATGAATGAATGTGGTGACTTGAGCGTAATGGATGCAGTTTGATTCCCTGTTGGGGCACCTGAGCATGTCTGGGTTAATTGGTGACTTGATGTAAATGAATGTGGTGACCTGAGCAGTACATTGGCGTAGTGATTAACGCTTTCGCCCTGCAATAAGAATAACGAGTGATGGACTGGGCTACAGCAAGGAATGGCAACCAGAGACCGGACCCCTGCAGAGAGTAGAGACTAGACCAGATCAGACCAGACTAGACGAGACACCAGACCCCCCAGAGACTAGAGACTAGACCAGACCAGACTAGACCAGAGATGGGACCTCCCCAGAGACTAGACGAGACCAGAAACCAGACCCCTGCAGAGAGTAGAGACTAGACCAGATCAGACTAGACGAGACACAGAACTCCCCCTCCAAAGACTAGAACGGACCCCTCCAGAAACTAGACCAGAGACCGGACCCCTCCAGAGATGAGAGACTAGACAAGACGGGAAAAATTAAAAACAGAATTTGGGAAAAAATAAAACGGATTTTATAGTGCTTAAGGTAAAAACCAAAATGAGTCAAAATCTTTGCCTTCAACGAGGAAAGGGCCGGTTGAATCTCTCTTTCCTCCATTTTTGTAGTTTCCTCCTTGGTTTGGTGCTTACAGCACATGCGTATGTTCCAGAACCAGCTCTGTGGTGACGTCAGGACGTCCCGCATACAAAATGGAGACAGACAGCCTGCGGATTAGTTTTATAATTTTTTTTTTATCGATTTTGGGACATTTTAAATCAATTTTGAATCGTAATAACTAACTTTTGCTGTTGAGTAATGAGTAATGTAAAAAGTAAATTATTTTTCATTTGGAAATTTAAGACCTGTATTTTGGCTTTGCCAAGTGATTAAAACAAGCTAATGCAACACACTGTATTAATAAATCGCTCCAAGTCTGTCCATTTTGAACGAACCAGGGAAAACACCACAGAGCAAAAATGTTATTCGATAACCAGAAGTGGACGCCACATTTTGATGTTGCAGACAGCGCCCCTTTGCTGAAACAAACAAACGAAAAAAAGAAAAAAATTCCATTGAGGATGATGTCTTAATGCAGCTTGATTCAACTTGTGGTCTAAGAGAGAAGAGTTATATCAAGATATAAGGAACCAGAAATGTAATCCGAAAACATCATTTAGATAACTTATACGGTATATTTCATGATTAATGTGAATTTGCTGTATTTCCAGGCATGATGGCTCACAGTCCATTGTGTATGGGCTTCATCATCATATGTTGTTCCTCACCCTAACCCAATCATGTGCTCTTTATTTCTAATGTAATCTTTTTAACGAAGCACAAGCGTTATCAGCACTCACTAATCTGTAGTGCTGCCAGACGTCCATATCCATTAGTATGGTGGAGTCAGACGACACAGGCCTGAAGGATAAACACAGGCAGGAGGGTGGAGGGAGCAAGAGGAACACACAGAAGGCCACAGATCGCAAAAAGAGAAGTCGTAACTTGAGACATTAGAGAAGGACCAGAATATCACTGTGATGTCTTGATGATTGCACTTCTGGCTATTTCTACAGAGAAAGATGGATTGACTGTTGTTATTGTTTGGATTATATTTGAGTTCAATTTCTTCCCACATTTGCAAAGGGATCTGTGGTCTGCTTTGGTTCTTACAGAGAAAGATGGAGAGAGTTTTTTTCTCTAATGTGAAGACATATACACTACCAGTCAAAGGTTTGGAAACACTTTCCTATTCATTTGAAGGAGAAAGTGCGTCCAAACCTTTGACTGGTAGTGTAATACTGGCCAGACTTTGTCAGATGAGACCCTCCGAGTTGAGGGTCCGAAGGCAAGATCCTTATCTTAAGAAGTGTGATATGACTTCCACTCTTCTGTAGGGAGCCAAATAAGGTCAGAGGTTAAAGGTCATGGAAGGCTCATATGTAGAAAATGGTCTTTGTTGAAAATTCAGGGAGAATGACTTTCCCCTTGGGAGGTGTATTTACCAACATGACATAATCCCTACAATCCTTTCAAGGGTCACAACAACAGAGGGGCAAGTGAAGTGAAGTAGGTCTACTTAACTGCCCCTCAGAGTGGTACCTACTGTGTTACTATGTGTAATCTAAGCTAAACCAATGATATTGTAGCCGCAGCTATATTTAACCCCTATCAAGAGGATTTTGGGGAAGTATTAACTGTTAGGCACACAGTGTGATCAGTCATCAAGTGTGTCATACCAACACACTGACACAAGGTCCTGTCATACAGTGGTTAGAGTTGAATGAACAACACATAAGGTTGCCTTAATTGCTGCCGTCTGTTGACGATGAACCCTCCAGGCTCGTAGGAATAAGTGACTTTCACTCTGTGACCCTGTTTCTCCATAAGATTGTACCCAGGATCGACTCCATATATGTGTGCTGACCTAACGCCCAAAAGCCTCGGCTTGTGGCAACAAGGCCAACATGTTGTGGTTTGCAGGAGACATGCAGTTATATTTTTCATGCACATATTCACTAAAAAAAGGTCAAAAAGCATGCACACAAATCTGTGACCAACATGGGCACGACACACAGATTGAAATCACCAAGATTACTCATTGAACATTAAGGATACAGCATATGGAAGGATGAATGTCGAATGGGAGGGGTGGAGAGGAAACAAGAAAGGAGGGCAGGGTGATTGGCCAAGTGCATTTGGTTATTGAATTGATAGGGGAGTAGGAGGAGGCAGCTGTTTCCTTCCTGAGTATGGTTGACCTTAACAATTGACAGGGTGCCCTCCAGAAATCAGAAAGCAGAAGGCATTATCTGCAAACTAGCCCCATGCATGGCTTTCAGGGCCAGCTCACCTCAAGTAAATCCAGACTGAAGGGCAGAGGAAAGGAGAACCAAAGGGGTGGGGGTTCAATGATTAGGGTAGGGAAAGGAAAGAAGGGAATGATAAAAGTGAAGCGCTTTCTTTTCTTGGTTTCTTGGTTGTGACAGTATTAAGATAAAGGTTTAATTTTGTTTTGGTCATGAAAAGAACTTGGCTGATAGTTAAAATGAATACTTTGTGAATATTTGTAGTTATGGTAAGATTAAGATGGCATCACTGAAAGTGATACAACCTCAATTATGTGCAAATTCAAGCCTTGATGAAATTTAAAATGGATGTAGAGTGTGATGTGGAGTTAAATTGAAAAGTCACCGTTCTTTAAAACTACTTGTAAAAATGTTAATTCTTCCTGCTGGACATTTTAATATGGGGGGGGGGTTTGACTCACTCTCAGTTCATTCCATGAACTGCAATGCTTGACACTTTAATGCTGGCTTCATTTTTCAACCATTGCCTCTTCTATAGAACGATTGTGGCTCTATTTAAACAACACTTGTCATTTTGGGGAATATGAGAGGTTTGATGTGAAGACTAAACCTCTAGGTTTGTGTTTCATTTGAGGGCTGTCTTGTGGGCTAACTCTAATTTGTGTACCAGAATGAAAGACTGAAGCGAAACCTAAGTTTTCCATGTTGTTTAGCTTCACTTTGTTTCAATTACATATTGGCGAAGTGGATGGAGAATAATTATATTTTCACCTTTAAAAATTATAATGTTTCACTTTAAACATTAAAATTTTTCAGTTTACAAATACAAAGTTTATTTCTTGATTCTTGGTTTGGGATCGACAAAAAAAAAAAAGGTTTGACATTTTTTTGCTTTTCCAAGAGCCCTCTGAACATGGTTTTCCCACATCAGACAAGCTTGCCAAACCCTAGTTATAGTTGCCCTGCTTTGGTTGGGCAATCCCTACCAAACCCTAACCCTAACCCCCTAACCCTTTACAAGTTCCAGCAAGGGTCGGACTGATAAATAAGGAGTGGGAGACAAATGGGAAAGACGATAAAGGGCAAAATGCCATCAACATTCCTGATTTCCTGCATCCAGAGCATTACCACATCAATAGTAGTGAAGAATCCCCAACCCCAGACTGACTAAACAATTCACCATCTTTGTATTGCACAGTCACTCATTGTGTCGCTATAGCTTGGTTTCCACAATTCTACTGACTTATAGCGCCACTTGCTTGGGCTGTAGGGCCACATTTGACCTTCTCACTTTAACCTTTTTGCTCCCTGCTCCACACAGAGTGAGCATTGTCACAATGAAGTAAGTTTTAAAGACTACTATGTCGCTTTCTTTGCTGCCAAACAAGAACTGACCACTTGTGGCCATCACTCAGTCTCCTGAAGTTGCCAGCTATCCCTGAAAAATGTGTCCCTTGAGGTGTCAGGGGGAATTTTTGAGCTGATTTGGCATGCATTAGCCATTCTGGTCCAAGGGTGAGCACAACACTCGTGCTCTCGCTCGTGCCGTTCATTCATTGCCAAGAATTCCGCCAAGGAAGTCAAGGTTTTGTCCCTGTGAGGATTTAGAGCATGTGTTGAGGAGCTGTGTCTCTGCCAAGGCATGTCTTTTTCTCAGTGATATTTATCTTTTAATCCATCATAGCTGCATTGAGTTGAATCAGTATACTGTATAAAAAAGGGAATTTCATGCTAGCCAATTCATTATGCTGTTTCTATCACAGTGAAAGCTGCTTTTGTAATTTCAGCATTTTGACCAATCCTAAAATTCCATAAATTTGGGATTAGAGTTTTACCAAAAATGTAAAGCTAATAAATGTTATAATAAGATTGACGAAACCCTTAATTCTTTTCTGAGGGGCGTCTTAGAGTGGTGGCCAAAACATTACAAACGATGACAAGAAAGTGTAAAGCTAAATTGTATAACAATACATAAATGGCAATGAGAGTTGTACACATGATGGGGAATACAGAGCTGCAGAGACAAAAGGGATTGAGAAAACACAAGAGAATGGCAGGGAGAACAGATGCTGAGAACATGTCCAGGTCGATAAAAGCGATGGAGTTACTCCTCTGCACTCTCTGGTTTCTCTGGTTGACCTCTACGAGTGCTGATCACATTCTGCCGCAGACCAGGCACAGACACATACACAAATTCACCAACATACATGCACATTCAGGGGTGTGTTCAGTCTGGAGTATGTGGACAGAAGAATGAGATGGTTCACTTAAGGTAGAAACTGAGCCAGCAGCCTCAAGGAGAAAAGAAACCGCTTTTAGCGAGAAATCGCTAATGTCAACACATCAGCGAAGCAGGGGCAGCAGCATTCTTCAATAGTTACCTGTTCCTGTTTTAACAAAATTAACACTATAGAAATGTCCCACGTTGGTGAAGCCATTACAGGTTTTGTCGGGCAGGTCTTGGCAGCAGTCTTGTAATGACATACAATAAAAAACAAGTTGCTTGTGTCGGAAATTCCTCCTTTCCTTTTGGTTTGAATCCAAATTCAACTTACAAAGAATATGGTGTTGATACAGCAGTAACACCTGTTTGCAAGCGGTCGGAATAACGTGTTTAACTCAGGTGTGGTTGCTGCAAAGCTCTACAAACACACACTGTGGACACAGATCACGCACAAAGTCCCACTGTATACATAAACACTCATGTGAGATGCAGCGACAACAGCTTTCTCCATCTTGAGGTCGGAGCTTTTCATTTGGCATGCATTTTGGTGGGAATTATTGGCCTTCTTGATTATAAACTGATAATTAAAATATGCTTTTTATGCTTTTGACAAAGTGTTGACAATTGAGGCTAACAGTCTAAGTCAGGCAAAATTAAGTTTAATGGCACAGAGTGCCCATGCAGATCTTCCAAGATTTCCAGGAGCAAGTCAATCACTAACAGACTAACCCATTAAGAAACTTCCAGTAGTTAACCCAATTATACTGAACAATAAGCCCAATAATCAGCTTGTTCAGAGCAGACTGAACCTGGAATTTTGCTCCTTAGCTTTCAGCGGTTATGAACTTAATGACAAGCTGTTGTGATATTTTAACGAGGGGAACAACAGCATGACTTCAAGTTTGCACTCTTTTAGTTTATTGGCCTTATACGTGTCACTGGAAAAAATAATTGGAATCTTATTTTCCTGAGAGAAAAACCTGTCATGCCCTTTCCGATGACTTGAAATGTCCTGTTTTGTCTGAGCAAAAGCCAAATATATTCAGTTAATCATGATATGACCCATTTTGTTTCCACATTTGCATGAAAATATATGTATATATTTATTGATTAATAAAATATTAGCCTGTTAATTTTGTAACTTCAAGTCTAATAACAGAAGAACCCCACCTCCTCGCGCCCAAATAGACAAACATTAACACATACATACACACCACCATCACTACCATGGCTTGTCTGTCTCTCCCTGCCTGCCTAACACAGCCCCCCACCCCCATCAGCACAAACGCACTCGAAATCAGACACCATTCATTGACAGAGATCTCTTTTGTCCATAAAAACGCCCCCTCCACCTCTTTTTATCTGTCAATCCTCTCTCTCCACTTTGCCTCCAGCTATTTTCTTGCTCAGTCACTTCTGTCAGGCATTTCATTTTCTGTCACTCAGTCCTAGGGTCAGGTGGACGGCACTGCTCATCCCTCACTCAGCCAAGTGCCTCTGTCAAAAGGACTTTTGCTGAAAGCAAACACTGCAATTTTTTGCCAGAGTGTCCTGGTTAATTCTTTTATTCACTTTATTAATCATTCACCAGTTATTAACTAGTAAGTTATCATGTCAAGACATTTTAGCGAACAACTCGTTGCCTCAGGTAATGGGTCAAAGGAAAAAAAATTTTAGAAGAAATGCAATAAATCACCTAAACCATATACAGAGCCAAGTGATAGCACTTGAAAGATTTAATACAACTCCTTCCACAGGGCTTTATACAACAAGGTTTACATGTACACTTGTACCAAGTTAAGTGTCCATCATAATACTGTACACATTTTTATTAGATCTTGGGAAAATCCCAAAATGAAAATGCTCCATTATGCAAATACTGTTTGTCAAGAAGAGGATTAATTAAAAAGGGCACCAGTCAAATCAAATGGTGAAAAACAAAACGTGACAGGAATATGCCTTCAGTGTTTAATGTATAGAAGGCGGATGGTATGGCATTTGCCATTTGTAATGGCTGTGTTTAGGACTAGACTTAGGACTGTTGCTGGCAGCAAGGCAAACAAGTAGCTGTTATAGTTTTAAATAAATGATACTATTATTTACACATATAAAAATCCCTTGCCACATGTCACATGCCAAATAAAATCGGTGCAGTGAAATAGATAACCCTGTTTGGTAGTTTCCTGTCAGGTGTCAGTGCAATCTAACACCAACATCATTTTAAGTATTTCACTGAAAAACAATCAATGGCTTGACAGAGTAATGACTAATAATGATGAAGAACTAGCACAGTAATTTAACAGGATGTTCAGTATGTTAGTGATGCCTTAAAGTACTTATTACATCCTCACATCCTCCCTTAGCTCAATAGGACAAAGTAGCAATGTGCATCCATCTAAATAAGCATTCATTAAAAATGTTTTCATGTCATTAGTGAAATATGGCCACCTTGCACTCAGCCACTCTCCTGGGGTATTTAGAGGCTGCAGGATAATTTCCTGTTGTTGATGTAAGTAACTCTAAGTAAATGACAGGCAAGGATAGATTTCCACATCCACGGTGAGGAGAGAACAGGTCTGTTTAGAGTTAATGGTTGAAAGAAAGTGGGCAGGACTGGATGGACAAACTTGCTTTTACCCTTGTTAATGGCTGCCTGGGGAGAAGGGGAAATGACCAAGGGATGTGCTTGTGGTTGTACTTGTTGTGTGTGCGCAGCGTGAGAGACATTTATGGTTACACTGGCTATAATGGATGGAAGAAAAACAGTGACAGGAGCTTTTTGATACACTAGATGATCTATTTATGACAGTGTCATATTTGGAGCTGTATCTGGAATACCATTATCCAGTCATATCTTCATGCAGAAAACATCCTAATATGCAAGGCATCAAAACTTTTGTGTTTTTTTTTTTTAACATAGCTTTCTATCTACAGGAGGGGCAACCTCTGATCTTTTGAAATTAAGGATGTGCAGTTTTAGGCTATTGCAAGCAATTTGTACGATCGCAATAAAGAAATAAAAAACAAACAAAAAATGACACTTTCACAGCATGAAACTGCACCAAAGAAGTTGATGAAAATGCCATAATCATTTAGAAGCTAGAGCAGAATATTTCTAGAAGGTTGGTATTACTGATTTGGGAATTGTTGAAGACCAAAGGAGTGATAAATGTCAAACATTCATACATTCATTCATCTTCAACGGCTTATCTGTTTCCGGGTCACGGGGTGCTGGAGCCAATCCCAGTTCACACTGGGCGAGGGTGGGGTCACCCTGGACAGGTCCCCAGTCCATCACAGGGCCAACACACAGAGACAGACAGAGAAAACACCACTCACACTCACACTCAGACCTATGGGCAATTTAGAGTCATCAATCAACCTAAACATGATGTCTTTGGACGATGGGAGGAAACCGGAGTACCCGGAGGAAACCCACACAGGCACTGGGAGATCATGCAAACTCCACACAGAAAGGTCCCAGGCCAGGAACCGAACCCGTGACATTCATGTTGTGGGGCAACAGTGGTAGCCACTATTGCCAGCGTGCTGCCCTAAATGTCAAACATCCACTGTGCAAATAAAATCACTTGTGTGTCCACGGCTTGTTTTTATTGATTTCAAGTAGCCAAAAAACGTTTTAATTTGTCATCTTAATATCTAAAGTTATTAAATACCTATTTTATTATTAAATGTGTTGCTTTGTTTCAAGTATTTCAGGAGCTCATACATATTTTCGCTCTGTGTATGTTTGTTCTTCCCAGTTCGCGACGTTTCCACACCTTTTATGGATTCAACTTCACCCACCTATGAAGATGTTTCATCAGAGGGTCCAACAGACAGCACCACCACCACCAATGCTGATTCCCATGAGCGGCTCTATCAGGGTCTGAATGACAAACTGATTCCTATCTACTGCTCCATCCTTGCAGCCGTCGTGGTTGGCCTCGTGGCGTTTATCATCTTCAAAAAGTAAGCACAGAAATAAGAGTGAATTTGAAAGGGATCCTTTGGGTTATAGTTGCAGAAAGGTTTGGAAAATAGTTTCTTCTCATCCATGCAAAAGTTTCCCTTACCAATTTCTGGGATAAGGAGATAAAAATAATGTTTTCATTTGCTACTTAAAATGAAACTAACAAAAATTGTAAAACTAGTTATGTCTACATAGCCTATGGGGATGATTTTGGCCTGAGACCCCTTAACCAGCTATGTGAGTCTTTTTAAAATCATACATCCTTTAATTCATTGACTTTGAAATTAGATTAAAAGACAATTGAATTCTAAAATTCATCATTAGTGCCCTTAAGGGAAGTGAAAGGGGATGTGATGCTCATTACAAATGCATATGAACCACAAAACCCAATCAGATTTAGATTTTCCACTGTTTAATTTTTAACTAAATCATCTGCTGCTTTTCTGGATGAGAGTACACTGTTGTCTTGTGGGCCAGAATATGGCATGGCAAATGTTAGTCTAAGATTCAAATATAGAAGCTTTGCTGAACAACAGAACATGGGCATCAAACGCTGAAGCTGAAAGCAGCAGGTTAACCACTTACAGGTGTGAGGAGGAGGATTTACCTTCCATTAATACTCTCGTTTGACTATTAACATCCATATCAAGTTCTGAGGCACTTACAATGTGTTATCCTTTTTAATACCATGTTTTTTTAATGATGGTATAGTGTCCTTTTATAGGCTGACTTAAGAGCAGGACATTGTGGGTAATGAGGGTAGTTACTGACCATGCACTTAACCACAATGCCTCATGAAATGGCCCACCCTTAAAGTATTGATAACAAAGCTTGGCAATTGGAGGCATTTTTTTTTCCTTTTGTAAATCAGCATTGTTTTTTTTAGCTGATCGCATGTAAATGATTTACACAGTACATGATAAAGCATCAGAGCAAATGTTTGTTTATGACACAAAAAGTTTCTTCTTTTAAGCTTTTAAGCATTCTCATTGTGTGTGGTCTATGAATACAGCTGAGTTGTTCATTTTATTTTTTAGCTTTTTTTTTTTTTTTGGTAAGTTTTATTTTAACCAACTGGAGTGAATAAGAACAGAGGGTGTGTTCTGTGCTATGAGTCTTTTGTAAACAACAGCTTAAAAAAAAAAAAAACAGTGTACACTTCCTGTTACCTATGTATAGCCAAATAAAACAAAGGGAACATTGCGAAACATTTAGCAGCTTAAGAGCCACATATTCCCCTGAGGAGTTGGTAGAGACCAAAATTGGAGTTCAAAGGAAAATAAATGTTGCTGTTGCTTCTCATCTACTGCATATGCCCTGCAAGTATCCAGACAATTGTTTGCTAGCAATTTCATTAGATCTGACAATATGTGAGTGTGTTGTTTATAACTGTTATCCCTATAAATTAGTTTGTTTTATATATTTTTTGTTTTTCTCTTCTTCTAACAACATTTTTTTAATCAGGTGGAATAGCTGTAAGCAGAACAAGCAAGGAGCTAATAACTGTACAGCTAACCAGAACCAGACACCATCACCTGAGGGGGAGAAGCTGCACAGCGACAGCGGCATTTCTGTGGATAGCCAAAGTCTACAGGAGCAGCAGGGCCAGACTCAGTCACAGACAGGTAACACACTAAAACCAGGAAACACAATAGCCCTCATTTATCAAACAATTGTACATGAATTGTGTCTCAGTGCACATCAGTGGGTGGCACAAATTTTCTCCGGTATTGAGTCTGATTCATAGCGTGTGAATGTGAGCAATGTCAGTCTAAAGAAAAGAGTTTACCGTAGTGACTGACAAGAGTTACAACATCATTAAAGAGTTGTTGCTTCGGCAGTGCAAGCTGCTGGCACTTCCTTTTCTGCATTAAGAAAACCATCTGAGAACCTTTAGGACTTTGAAAGCCACATGTCTGTCCACAAAAAGGTAAATGAAAGGACTAAAATGCTGCAAGTAGTACAATGAAGTACAACAGCAGTTTTCTGTCTATATTTGGACAGGAACTTTACTTTTTGCAGGTACTCCATAGCTAAAATGAACTATACTTGGATTTTCCAGAATAAACAGCTAAACGATGCTTATTCAATTAAAATTATGAATTTGTTCTTTCTGCAGTTGTCACCATGGATGAAGAGCCCTGCCTACTACTTCCCCTTCACATCAGAGAGAGAGTAGAGAAGCTGCTGTTCAGGGGTAGTGAAGGAGACAATGGTGACCACATGGATGACAGTGATTGGTGCAACCTGGCAGGCCTCCTGGGATATGAGGAGGAGCGGATTGCGACCTTCCGGCAGGAAGAGCATCCCGTTCGCGCTCTCCTGTCTGACTGGGCCAGCAAGGACTGTGCCAGCATAGATACGCTGTGCACGGCACTACGCAAGATCAACCGGGATGACGTCGCTCAGAGTCTCATGCTCAGCCCAACTGCTGCAAAGCCCACAGCCACCTCTGTAGTGTGATTCAAGTTTAAATGCACAAACCTTAAAATTCTTCTATGGCCTCCCTCGGTCCACATAATTCATGCTATAACTGCTTTTAGCTATTCCCGCACAAAGCCAGCAGTCACAGTGAAGATCAAATGCCATGTATCTCATTAATTTTTATGTTTAAACAACAGTTTGTATTTGAAGATGCCAGAAGTGAATATCAAGCCAATGAAACATGTTATTATCAGGAATTGCTTGTTATCAACAATCAATATATTTTCAATATATTTTCAACACTGTTTGACTTTCAGCTCATGGCTACATATGACTTTATTCCCCTTGTAGCAGCAGTGGACTTTTAAAGTGGAAACTCGGCTCTTGACCCTCAGCAGCTTTATTCTTCATTCTTAAACAACAATATTCTGTGTGGCTCTAACTAATCACCTCCATACGCCACTGTTGTAACTCTTCTTGTTACTTTTCAAAATCTATGCTATCAAAGAGAAGACTAAACATCTCCAGACCAAACCTGACAAGCAACATTATTTACATGCCATTCTAGAATTTTTGAATTTAAGTTGACAAATGGCTTATGCATGTTACTGCTACTTGAAGAGGCCTGCATACCACAGAGTGTCTGGATCTTTGCAATTATAACAAGCTGAGGAAAGATGCTTGGACTCAATTCAAATGAACATCTTCTACTTCAGCAAAAGCGAAGTCCAGCTATTTACTATTCCCTTAAATATTCATTTAAAATTTAAGACATGAAGTTCCAGCACGTGGAATCAATCTAAATTGGCTTTGTCTTATGTGATTTCTGCAGACTCTTTTTTTCTTCAGACAAGTTCTAAATGAGCTAAGAGGTTGTGCTTTGCCAACCAGGTGGTCTGTGGGGTAGATCATTGACTTAGGCAACATGAGACCCCGGTCCATGTGTTCTCGCCTGTCTGCGTAACACAGGAGCTCCAACACACTGACCCAGAAAAGGGAAGGCTGGAAGACTCAAAGCTCCACTCACCCTGTTCGAACCATGTATGTACATAAGAAGACACGTGCACACACCAATGTGTATGTCTCCACATAGTGTGCATACATACAGTGCACACATAGACCTGCAGTATGTATCCATGCATGCATGTACTATACAAACACATGCACAGAACATGTACTCATCTACATTCTTGTTTAATCTGGAAGACACACTGTATGCAGCACTCTTACGAGGGGACCATGTACTGTTTATTTTACTGTTAGTAGAAAAGATAAAGCCGCTGTCTTTCAGATATGCCCAAAATTTTTATCATTTGCTATGTGTGCTATAGATGGTGAAATGCTATGTTAACATTAAACAGCATGCAGAAACTAGAAACTCATTTCCAGCCAGTGTAGAAACAAACATACCTTAAAGTACAACACAACAAGGATGCGAAGCAAAAAACCCAGGGTTTTTCTATCTTTTATGCTTCATGTCTCAGGGTATCTTCAATGATTGTGTTTCTTCAGTAGTACACTTAATATTTCGCCCATTATAATTAACTGAACAATCTCTAATTGTTCAATAGGAGACATTGTGGTTATCCCAAGCAGTGATTCTTGCGACTGACAATCCTTCAAAACAGGTGAATAAGAGGGATACGAGACAGTGGAAAAAAAAAAAAGGAGAAAAATGGTGTCTTGTTTCTTCATTGTTCGCAACGACGACTTTGGGATGAAAGGCAAGTGAGTTGAGACACAAGTCAAAGGATGTGGGATGAATCCAGGCCAAAGGAAAAAGGAAAAGTTTTACATTACCTAAATGTAAAGGTGAAACTACTTTAGCATTAATTAGCTTGTTTTTGTATGGGCTGGCATTATGTGCTTTTTACTTTGTATTGTGTTGAACCTGTTTGGTTTGAATTTGTCAAAGCATTCTCCAATTATGTAATTATGACATGATTTTTGTGCTGCCAACTGATGGTCTATACGACCTACTTTTTCCCTTTTTGTTTACTGTGTTTTGGGGGAAAATGTGAAGGAGCAAATGGTTTACTGGTCTAAATTTACCTATATCACCAACCACCTGTTCCTTTAGGGCACAGATTGTACATTGTTACTATTAACATACTGAGCTTAATGCTGTAATGTTACTTTAAATGAAGGTATTGTTAATCTGTGAGGGTTGTTGTATTTTAGTTACCAAAAACACTTGTAAATGGTATTATGTTGCCTTTATTGTCCTAGATAGCAGCACTGAAATGTGTAGTTATGTTTGTCTATTTTGCATCACAAGTGCCTGGTAAATATTTCAGGTTTCTGCTGATGTTTTATTTCACAGTTTGTTTTTGCAAGTATATCTTTTTAATGTTTTCTTTTAAAACTTGTAAATAATTTGTAATTTTCTTGTTTTTATCTTGGTTAATGCCTGGAAGGCACCAATGTACAATATCTGAATGGGGCTTTGTTACAATGTTAGTGCTGTCCTAGTTTGAAAGACGAGTCAATGGGGAGGGAGCTACCTTCCAATTACAAATGATTTACCATCAGGTGTAATTAGGTATTGTCTCAATAACAATAGACTTAAGGAGGGAACTTAAATATAAAAAACCTAGTCAGTACTGGAAAGACTCTTATATCCGATTTAATACAACATCATTTCAGTAGGAAAATATGCTCACTTCCTGTTTTTATTTCATGCTATGTGAGAAGACTGATGTCACTCTTACATGTTTTTATCATAAACAAAGCTACATCCAGCAGCTTAGCTTACCACAAAGATAGGATAACAGGTTTCTATGGTACTGTGCAAAGGTCACAAACTATTAAATCTCAAACATTAAAGATGCCATATCTAAAATAAATAAATAAATAAACCTATAAAGTATAAAAATGTTAATTAAGAGTGATATCAACCTCAGTCTAAGCAAAAAAGCAATATTTTCCCAAATTTTCAAGTATATCCCTAAATTAAAAGCTGCTCATATGAATGATAATTTAGGTCTTGCAACACAAAAGTGTTGCCTTAAATGTCAGAAAAATTTGCACCAGCAAGTCTTAAGTTGCAAATATGAGTTACTGCTTATGGAGTTCGACCTGATCAACTATGGTGACATAATGAACAATCAAAATGTTGCACAAAGCTGTCTTAGTATGACTTTGCTCTATTAAAGTGTTAATTCTGAGTTTCTGTGTGAAGCATGAGAGGGAAAAACTCTTTTTTTAATAACACCTAACAAAATTATTTTTACTTATGGTTATATGTCCAATATTATAGACCATCATAAAGCAACCTTCCCTGACAGCCTTTAGTCCATTGAACTGTAGCTTAGTCAACAACATAGAGGTTATCACAAACTGGGACTGAAGATGGAGGCTTGGACGGTATTTGAGTTTGATGAGTATTTGAGATTTAACTTAAAAACAGTAATCAGAAATTGAATTGCTTGAACCGTAAACCCAACTGAAGGTCAACACGTGATGATATTGCACTTGAGAGTAACAAAGTAAGAATGGAGATGGTGGTGGGAGGTTAGAGAGGGAGACTGTCTTTAAATGATAAGGTTTATAATAATAATAATAAAAAAATCCTTGCAATGTAGCTCACATTGACAAGACTGACAGTGCACTGGGACTGAAATGTAGAGATGTGAGAAATATTGAATGTTCACTGTATACTAATACATATACTGTACTATACTTAATGTGAATTTACAGAATTCCTACAGCAGGCAACCAGTAAAACTACTAATAAAGCTCTTAAATGCACTTATGCTCTGTATTGATCCAGCAATGCACACACAAACCTAAGAGACCATGCACTTGTATCCACAGGAACATAAAGTAACCATAATTTTAACAAACACATAGACATACACACAAACATACACATTGAAGCCAAATTGTTTGAAAAAGTAAAAAAAAAAATTTAGCATGAGAAACATTATGAAATTATATAATTACTGTGCTTAGAAACTTATAATCAAATCTATAGATACATCGTGAAATAAACAACTACTAATATAATTTAATATGAAATGTTATTTAATCAAAGTTAATTTTGTTGGAGTTTATTGCGTTCCTTCTGGAATCTGTACATTTGCATGCCCCATCACAATCGCAGTCTGGTTTGGAATTGAATTCAGCCCCAGGGGTCTTTTGTATTTGCCCTCAGGAAAGAAGGCCTGTGCCTTTTCTCCTCAAAAGTCATCTTAAAGTCCTTCTGACATGTAATCCAAGCCAAAGGAGACAGACTGATTACTGGAAGCTCCAACAGTTGCACTAATAGAAGAGGAAAGGGGAAGGAACGAGTATATCACTAGTTTCATCAAACTGACTACATGAATTATAGCAGTTTGTGTGGTCATTGCTGCAATAGCAACACAATACTATCAAAATACTGCAGATACCAACAACCTGTCAACACAATTAGACTTAGTATGGTGAATGATATGGGAAAGTAATGGTGTGTGAAATGACACATGCCGCCACATAAATTCCCATTGGTTTCATATTTTTTTTGTCACTGTGGGCTTAACTCAGCGGTTGTGTTACAAGTGTGAAAATATTGTGATAGACCAGCAAGGGATAAATTATTGCTAAAAGGTAAGTCAAAAATATACATGTAGATACATGTGCTGTAGAAATTGTCCAGTGTCCATAGATTAACACAAGATAAGCTAAGGAAATACAGAGAAATTGTAGACAAATGTAGAATTTAACACTTACACAAAGGTCCCCAACTAAGCTGAAGTTGTAGTGTAATCTCTGTCTAAGTTCCTTTGATAAAAGCCAAACGAGTGAATTTAATTTCTATATAAAATGTAAATATTGATGGGGTTTACTCCCACTACAGCCACTACAGTCTACCACCTATCACCCAAATTGTCAAAACGTATGTAATTTAAAAATTTTTTGCTCACTTTGGTCACAGTCCATTTCAACTTGATCTAATTCATCAACAGTCTTTAACCTGCCTACTGGCTCCAGTTGGACCTGTTTCTGTTTATTCAGATCCCAAATGGCATCAGCAGGTTCTGACCCAGTCCTGGTGTCCAGGATCAGTTTCTAAGTGAACCAAATGGAAAAAACATTCCCCAGCTAACTGCAGTGAACCTCTAGTGAGTCATTAGCGAGGAATGCTTGATGTGTGAAGGGAACCATGTGTGCAGGAGTGACATGTGGTGGTGTAAGAGGATAGGCCATGTTGGGTTCAAGTGACCAGATCTAGCTGTCAAAAAAGAAAACAACAGTTGTGCTCACCAAGTGACTGTAATCATCACTTAAAAACAGTGTTTGTGTGTTAATAAAAAATTGATATAATCTCTGACATTTGATGTACGTTCTAAATTTTTTAAAGCTGCTTAAGTGACTTTATCCTGAGGAAGCTTGCACTGAAAACACAGATGTAAATCTTACAATATATAATTGAAATCATAATTCAAATCATTCAAACATACAAAAACTTTAACTATTTAGATTTTTCAGACTGTGGAACATTTCTGAATGAGGAGTGCTAAATAAAATGCTAAATGCTATCCTTCAAATATACAGATGTAAACATTTGCTGTCTTGATGAGAGTGACAGAAGATTGAACTCAATTGCTCTATGACCTGTGAATAGGAAGCTAGTCAGCAGTTAATTAGCTTAGCATAGACACTCAAAACGAGGGGAAACAGCTATTCAATATGCATAATAATATAATGGAAGCCATTTTGTTTTTGTCTGGCCACAACAATAATAAAATACTCAATGTTGAATGAATGTTCAGTCTATGTTGTGTCAGCATTTGGGTTAAAAGTCAGAAATTACTTTTTTCACAAATCTGATAAAATTATATTTACTCTGAATCTATTGAGACAGATCTGCAAGAAAAGAGTCACCAATCTTAAATCTTCCATATCTTTTTTGCCTCAAACCATACAAGTTAGCATGGTGTCCTTTAAGAAGGCAGTGACTGAGGGGAGGTCAAAGGTCAGAAGCATCTTCATCTTTACGACCAAGGGGAGAGCAGCTCCCTCTCAGCAGATACTCACTATGACGGACGACTGACTGTAGCAAGTCTGCAGATCATCCCAGACAAGAGCACACGTGTTCCCTTTGGTCATGGTGGATTGTTGAAGGAGATCAAACACAAGACGCAGCCTTTGAAAGCAGCAAAATGGTGTAGCTGTGTGGGACATAAGGGAAGACTGAGTGATCTCTTAGGCCAAAGGTCAACTTTTTTACAAGGTAACAGAGGTGGAGGAAGTTTCTTTTTGCTATTAGATGCTAATAAGTGTGAATTTTAGGGTTAGTTTCTGTTTGTGTCCTGTATGAACATAAGTACATTAGAGGATGCACCAACTGGGATTGAAGTGCAATCTGAGATGCTGTTTACTTGTACTTTATACTCAAGTCATTTCAAATGATGCAAACTACTCTTCATAAAGGGGCACTCTATTCAATTTACATGTCAAAGTCAATTTAGGAGTCATGATTAGTGATGACCAGGTTGTGAGAGCAGTTTTCTGTTCTGTTGCCCTGTTAAGAAAATGACTCACCCGGGTTATCTTGACTTGGCTTTTTCCAAATCAAGTTATCAAGTTTAATCTAAATCTCGTATAATACATGTCCCTTAGCTTTCATAATGGGGGTGTTCATTTAAAAAAAAAAAAAAAAAACAAGGCCATATGGCATCATGGCTTCAACAAATATGCAGCCTTGTCTTATACCATTTTCTGACCTAAAATGTATTGAACACAAAAGTATGGAAATGCATAATCCTGGACATATTGGATCTCATTGGCCAAATTTTCAGGAGACTTTACAATTACATCAGAATTATCTCAGGAATGTCTATAAATATACAGACAATAGCTCAGTATTTGTAAAAAAAAAAAAAAAAACAACCCCAAAACATACACTTTCTTTTCAGAGCAGTACATATTCTGCCTCCTCTGTCTCTTGCTTTGTCTCTACTGTCAAAGCATTTCTTTTCTCACCTTCTGTAAGAATAAATGTGATTTACTTGACATGCCATTTTATCCTGTAAAATTGTGTGGCCGAGGAGGGGTGCTGTAATCTATCATCATGATCACCATAAAGAATGAATACTATACCATGACAAATCTTTAGGGGTCAGCATATGTAAGTGATCATTGCTTCACACCTATGCAGAGCTGGCAAAAGTTCTTTGATAAATGAAGAGATATTAAAATCAAATACCAACAGGCAGTGTAAACTTTAATATAATGGTAGAAGTTGTACTATGATGTTACATCTAATTCAGCACCAAATGAAGTTTGTATTTCCCATTTTAATTTATATCTGTAATCTCACATTTTCTAGAATCTAATCAACTTTCTAATTGTCTTTTTGACCACACTTTATCTTCATGGCAACACTTGTAGCTCCTCCGTGTTTAAAGAACACAAGCATCTAAATGGGTTGCTTGTTTTGATACAAATATTTACTGTATATCATATACATGTCATGAACAGTATATCCTGCATGGTACAGTGTTTCTAAAAGATCCCATTCAGTCTTCTGTTGTGCTTACACTTGGCTACTCAGAAGGGACCACCTAAACCCATCACTTTTACAAGCTGTCCATCTACAAAAATGAATTGATGTGGTTTCCCTTCTCTGTTCTATTATTCTGCTCTGATTCTTCCTCTCCCACCTGCCACTGTTTGCTGGAACAGAGTGAGGCTCTGCTGGCCACGCACACAATTAAGTGAAGAGTGATGAAATTATATCTCTGGCTCAGGCAAATGGAGGGATGGGAGGATGGAGAAGCAAAGTGGGAAAGAGGGAGAGTCCATTCTGTTTCCCTCCGGGGGCCAAGGGAAATTCTATTAGTCTTATAATAGAGCCATTTTTTACCTCCTTCCACATCAGTCTATTACACAATTCCTCCTGCTGTCCTTTCCAACATGGTCTCGCCTCTTTTTTTGCTGTTGCCTTACTCTCTTCATCTTTCCCTTTCTAATTAGAGCTGTCTTTCCTTTATTACCCTACTTTACAATATTCATGAGAAAAAATGTCTTATTGTAGGCTTAAACTGATCAAGAATTCACCAAAAAGTCATAAAATGTCATTGTGCATTCAAGCGTGGTTTATTTTGACATAAATCAAGTTTCTTAAACACAAGATCTTTATTAGCTGAAGGTTTATATAGGCTGTGGTCTAAATGCGTGTGATTAAAATTTAATGATGGGAATGTGGTTTGGAGAGTCACAACTTTTTTGTGTCCACAGTCATTGCCTTTTTCGGTGATGATGAAGCCTTAATGTGTTTAGCAGGAAGTAACAAAATGTGGAACATTGATGCAATTCACACAGCTTCTTTGAGAAGCTCATAATTTCTGGCACATTCCACCGAGGGGCTTTGTGGTGAAGAGTAAAGGATTTATTTGTTTGTCATGAGTGGGTTCAGGAGGAAATACAATCAAGACTTTACAGGTTTGATTGCAATTTTTGAAAAGCCACGTATATGCCATGCTTTTATTTATGTTGTCCATCTGCTTACCAGGTGCCACATGACACATTTACTGTGCACTGGAAAGTCAGGAAACTCTAACTGAAAGGAAAATTGTCCGATTTGTCACCACGATAAAAAAAAAAAAAAAACTTCAACCACAGACTGAGCGTGTTGTACCAAATATTTACTTTTTTCAGCACATGTTCCAGCTTGTACCTACTGTGCTTCCTGCCTTTGATTTTTTGTTAGCCTATCCTTACAAATGGGTCACTGAACCAACACAGCCTTTGTGTCATTACAGAAAAAAAAATCTACAGAACAGCAACAATTGTACCAAAACAACAGAGATAACTCCAAAGCCAAATCTGCACCTAGAGGTACAAACAGACCACTTGAATGACACTGATACTCTAAACCAGCCATTGGATTCAAACCCTTGTCAAAGGAGACCGACTTTGCAAATTTGTAACCACTTAACATGAAATGCTTTATATTTTAGCCTTGTTAAATTTCAGTGGATGTCACAGAAAAATCATATTATGGAGGGATATTTTTTAGCATCCAATGACAAAAGGTGCTTAAAAATCTGTTAAGATCCCAAACAAGAAAGAAGGTAGTATCAGAATGTGTGCATAAGAAGGCATGGATGAAAATGTTTTGTCTGAGATGTTGAAAGTTCCAAAACTGATAGCCTTTGCAATTTCCTGCTTGCAGAATAACAATAAATTCATTCAAATCAATGTGACCCTATACATGACTGCTTTCCCTTTAAAAATGCTGTTACAGCTTCATAGATCACAGTGGTTAATAATCTTAGCCACTGTGATAGTTGTCTATAGTTGGGTAACAATAGCCAACTATAGAAGATGTCAGTCATCCAGATGCTATAAGGCAGCAAGATGGTTTCTCCAGGACATCTGCTGCTCATGAGACTAGTGCTGTATCTGATATCTGGACTGTGTTTGCTGCACTGTGCACACAGGAAACTGGAATTCCCTTCCTATATTCTGCTTCATGAAATCTGATTAGTCTTCAGAATAGCCAAAGACAAGCGCTGATGGGCTGCATCTCATATCATACACAGGTTTGAGTTTCAATCCCAACCACACATCTCTGTTCTGAATGCAAGTAAAGAATAATAGTCATGATGTCACGTTGATATGGCCCCTAAATAAAGGACTAATGTAATGTTGCACTGTGGATGTGGAAGAGGACACAGGTGCAGATTATTGTACCTCACAGAATAATGCTGCTCTCTAGTATGATATGAACCTTTCCCACATCTATTAGACATCCAAGAAAAAGAAAGAGCCTCTGGGTTTAGTACTTGTCTTGTGCCGGTATCTGTTTTTTTATGGAGTGTAATATGCAATATCATGTAAGAGAGTGTTTTACAGCAGCATGCAGAGAATAAAGAAACTACTGTACCAGAGATGCCAAAATCATAGCATGCAGATTATTATAATGAGAAGCAGTCTTTTGGTTAGAAATATTTTCAATAAATACAGAACAATATCTTTTTAGACAATCTTCAATATGATCTAACACAGTGAGGAATCCCACAAATGTATATTTCAGGGTTTTTTTTCCCCACTTTGTTCAGGTATGTTTATGGTCTGTGATGACAGACTGGGGCCCATCGGTCAGGCAGTTTTAGTGTTGACCTGAGGCTGAATGTGTTGCAGCTTGTCTGTTTGTGACATATATGTAAACTGCACTGGGGATCTTGTGAATCAAAAGAGGGAGGCTTGTCTGTCTGTCTGTAAGTTTTACTGAGAAAGTATGAGCAAAGAGCAAAGCCAGCCCCAAACACCTCAGTGACACTTCACAAGCTTGGTTAAGCACACAGAGATAAATGTGTTGGAGTGAAGGACTGAAAAAATGAACTGATTCTATTCCCATGGATCTTTGGGTGGCCTCTGTTTAAAAGGCTTTTCTCTCAATTTAATTCTGTGAGGCTCAGATTGCTGATGGTTCTCTACCACTCAGACAATAACAGAGCTTTAGAGCTAATGGTGGTGGGGCCCATCTGTAGCACCTGTGAAGGGTTTTCCATACAGCCTACAGATTCATTCTGAAACACCCTTTCAGAAAAAAATACAGCCATGAAGCTATAGAAATAAGATCTGCAACAAAGCAGGTTAGCAATTTTCACTTGAGTTCTTCAGAATGCTTTTAGTACATTCACCTTTTAATAGCACTTAACAGTCACTTTACTCAGGTGTGAGAAGTGTATGCAATTTGAGGTAATCATTATCATTTGCATCCTGCCAGCTGCAGAGCCTTTTAGGTGTTAGTAGAAAAAAGTAGAAAGTAGAGTTCAAGACAATGCTTGTACTTTCTAATGTGGTATAACTATATAGAGGGGAAATTGACATTCAGACACCTCATATGGTGCACTACATTGTAAATGGAATAAATTAAGACAAGCGTAAGATTGGTTTCCTCTTCACTTGGGACAATAAACGCATAAACCTTTATGACAAAACTTCACAATAAGATTTGGAGATTGAAATTTTCAACCAAACTCCTGGTGTGTGAGTACTGGTTCAACCCTACAATTTAGAAAACAGCAGTCTGAAATAAATCAAGAGCTTACTCCAGACTAGACTCATAGAGAGGCACATTTGCATAAAACAAGTTGTATGTATACAAATGTAATTCAGTCTCTAAAGATGGAGGCTTATCCTGTCTTATCAAACAATATCAGATAATACGCTGCTGGTTACCACTGTCTGTCCATCAAATGCAGTATTTATGGAGTACTTCACTGGATAAAAAAAAAAAAAAAAAACTCCAAGGAGCAATGCTTGGTATCCTTTTATTCTGGGGCTTTTAAATTATCTATGATTGGTAAAGGCAGGCACATCTTTGGTAATGCAGATGACGCACAACAGCAACAGACTCTTGCCCACCCTCAGGGCCTTCCTCCTCTCCAGGATGGGCTGTGACCTCTTCAGCTGAGTTTAACCAAAAGGGTCACCATGTCTGCCTGGCACACAAAAACAAGAGATACTCTGGCGTTCAGCCATCCTCTTCTCAATCCCATTCTGCTCTTCCAATACCAGATTTCTACAGAGGCAGCACCGAGTTTCAGGTTCAGCTGCGGTATCAACTATCAGGGACTGGAGTGAGATCAAAGTGGGACATTGAAAAGAGTGCGATCCACACCCGAATCCTAACCGTACAATGAAGCTAAGGACCAATTCCCCCCCCCCACTCCCACTTTCCACTGGGAGTTGTAATGTGAGCAGCCGATTACTCCTGTGTACCACTGCCATTTGGGCCAACCCATGAGGACTACAGGGGCAATATAGCATGCAGCCATTGAAGAGGACTTGCATATATAGCAGCATGGACAAAAGAACAGTAGGAATGTCCTGGCTGCTCGGTTATTTGCCTGTATAAAAGTTGTGTTGTCTTATTATTTAAAGAACTAATTGCAGCACTCAACAGACCCACAGTCAGCCCATACTTGTCCTAAACAATCTGGTGTTGTTCCTCTCTGCTGTATCATGAGGAACTATCCGCCTTTTACCCCTTCAGAAACTAAGAGAATATTAAGTTAGGACCGATCTGCTGCCCAATTTATCTCAAATCCTTGCCGATGCAGATCTAATTTCATCCTCTTAGTACCACAAACAGGAAGAAGACACCAGTCGATAAACAGCCCATGGTCAGCGTTGGAGATAGTGAAGTGGTGGTGGTGATGGTGATATGGGGTGGGGTGGAGGAAAGAGAATGTGGCGACAAAGTGGAAAAGGAAAGCAGGAGCGTTGTCATCCTTCATCCAGTCCATCACTCACTCAATCAACCTTTGCCTTCGTAATTATTTGAATAAATGTAATTAAAGTATATAGGCAAATTAGCTAAAACCACTTTAAGTAAATTGAAAATACTGACATACTTAAATGTAACTAATTGGCTTGAAAACTGTAAATAAGATTTTTATTTGTATTTCGTCACATTTATTTCAAATAATATAAATTATTATACGGTTTCAGACATCTAAAAGAATATCAGTACATATGTTTTTTCAGGTTTATTTATTATTCTTTTTCTTTATGTTGGATGTCTGATTTATTTAATTGATCCTTAATTGTGTTAACTGTCTACTGAGACTTGCAGAAGGCATGGGTGGATACGCCCAATAAGCTCAACAAATTTTGGTAAATCCATCCTTTGAGAATATTACTCATGTTTGCACAATATTTCCAACAATAGTATACAGTGATCAGGATATAAGACCTGGGAAAGTGCTTCTTACAGGTTGGTCTTTAAGGGTATAAGTTTTATTTTAATGCCACTTACTACTACTACAGAGAATATTTTTGAAGGGGAAAGATACAAAAGGGAAAAATGCCCAGATGTTTTTTTCAGATGTTACAAATCTTTGCCGAGTCTAAAAGATATACAGTAGAACTGAGGACTAAAGGAAGCAGTCATGGGTTGACAGCAGAACCAGATGGCGAGAGGAAGCCCTCTGGTAAACCTCTTATCTAATATTTCAAATGGATGGCTGATGGAAACAGCATAACACAGAGAGCATAATTCATAATTATCACAGTTTTATTGTTATGGATTTTTCTGTAATTAATTAATGAGCAGTATAAGAATGACCACATATAACGTAATGGTTATTATATCCAACTATGAAGGACTCAAACAATGATTCAATTTAGTTTTTACTGTATTTCACTTTCAATGGAAGATAATTGGTTTATGATGCAGAAATACATCAGGGCAGTAAATATACCATTTAAAATTTGGTTCTCGTGAGATATAGTTTTCAGGACCGTAAAGATCTCACAATCCATGAAGAACATAGTGTGGTTGAAGTCACGGTACATAATATACATTTCACTTTATGAAGTGCTGATTTTTCACACATGGTTTGCTGAGTCAATTTCTTGACTTCTAGAGTTGCAGCTCCCATACCCAGACTGTCCAACCTTCTCAGGAGTATAGTATTCACCAGGGAAATCTAATTACTCTTGACAGAAACTGTAGGTGGCTGGATTTGTCTTTATCAAGAATGGCTGAATCAAAACAAAAGGCCTTGTGACAACAAAAGAAACAAGGAAATGTTTTGCTCACAAACTACAGAAACAACAAGTACACACAGAGTACTTTTTGGTCAGACAATAATTACGAACAACCTTTAACAAACTAACTATATAACTACTAGATGATTTAATGAAGCTCAACATTTATTGATTAAGAGTTAACACTAGTCATTTCGTTTATAAAAAATATATTTGTTTATGTTCCTACTTTCTTACTTCTCAGTTACCTTAAGGTAAGCCTTAAGGTAACATCATAAATCCATATTCATCCTTTGTACACAAGTAAATTGTGTCATTGCAGCTAATAGATTTATGGTTGTGATGTGGGGCGAACTTCTTCTTCGGAAATAAGATTTCTTATCGGTGGTTAATATGACATGATTTCTAACCACAAAGTGAAAGTTCAATTGATTAAAATTTGTTCTTATCAGTCTTCTCTTTGTGAAGAATCCCTGAGGCGCGAGTCTTGCACAAATTGCATAAGAATTGATGTATTTACTCTGCAAGCTTTAGCATGTAGTGGTCAGAGCTGCTTATATTGAGGGTAGCATGTGGGGAGGTCCAAGGTCAGGTGGGACCATTTCTGACCCTTTCAGCACACGACACTGGGGATTTTAGGAGGGAATCTAAGTTAGGCAACTAAACCTTCAACATCTTGTAAAAGTCAACAAGCTGTCACACATATTTTCCTCTTTTCCCAATCCACTACCTCCTCCTTTCCTCCCTTCATTTTGTCTCGCTCCTTCCTCTCTTCCTGTGACAAGAAACTCCCTGATGTGACACCAGGATGAGCATTCAAGATGTTCTGATAGCTCAGAGTTAAAAACTGCTTGGTAACAAATCCTTACCAGGACATTGACAAGGATAATGCAGTTAAAGACTTAAACTTAAACAAAACAAAACCTTGAGAGAGCCTCCACTTTATGGCACAAGCTTGAATGCTTGATGCATGGGGACATAATTGTGATGTACCATTTAGGTAATTTCTTTAAACCATCATCAAAGGCAGGTCAATCAGGAGCACTATATATCAGATAGAGTAGGATAACATGATTGCATGTCAGCAGCTTATAAAGGGAAGATAAGGTATGACCTGCCACATATGGATGTTGTTAGGTCTGACATGGTGGGTTCAAAAAGGTGAAACAAAATCTGTGAAACACAGAAATCGCATTTACTTAATTCAATTAGATACAGTGGAAAGAAAGGACCGAGTAAAACGAAAAAGCAGTTAGGGCAAATTCAAAGACCACATCCATTTTAGCAGGCTACATTATGCCTTTGTTTCCCAAAATATTATATCAGGGTTAGCCACAGCCTCTTTGAAAACATATTACATGCTGGTTGTTTGGCTATATGACATTGATCTTCACTAGTTTTTAGATAAGAGCCACACTGGCAGAACAAAGTCAAGGGGAGAGCCACTTTTACGACAATATACAAAATCACCCACATCGATAAGCATTTCTACATTTGAATTTAAGACTTTGCTGCTCACCAAGTGAAGCAGTAAGCTGTGCTGTTTCTTAATTTATGTGTTCACTGACTTTCATGAGAGGCGCCATTTCAAAATGGCGCCTCCTTCGTTTGAAACAGACGCGGGTTTGTTTGCATATTAAGCACAGGGGCTTCATGCCATAAAGAACATATCAGAATTGCGCTGTCCATTTCTTTTTAAATGTCCTCTACTTACCTTGTGTGCCTCGTACTTTTAGTTCTTTTCCTCTGAACACCCGCCGTCTGTCCGCTCGTCCCTTTTCCTCCGTCTTCATGTTAGTTTTTGTTTGCCTCAGAGTCCTCGGACTCTTTCTGTTCAATATTCGTACCGACGCTCTGTGATTTTGCCCGTCTGTGTTTTTCTATTTTATTTTTTCATTTTTTTTTATTTGTATTAGCAGCTGGTCCATCGTCACGCTGGCTAGCTGTGCTATGATTACCTACAGGTGTGCGCCGCGGTCAGGTGAGCCGCTGTTGTAAACAATGCAGTAAACGCGCTGCGTTGCCAGGTTTGACAGTCCCCCCCCCCCCCCCCCCCCCCCCTTTTGGAAACACCAAGCTCCATCTGTGGCAAATTGAAATTTGCATTGATTCGTTACATTCTCGATGCCTCTCTGTTTGATGGAGTCACAGTCAGGGCACCATTATTCTTGCTTACATACTAACATACAAATATCAAATCATATTAAATCAAATTTATTTCCAGAGCGCCAAATCATAACAAAGTTACATCGGGGCACTTTACACATAAAGCAGGTCTAGACCAAACCTTTTGTGGAGTTGTTAAAGAGACCCAACAAGGAAAAACTTCCTTTATGAGGCAGAAACGTCGGACAGAACCGAGCTCAGGGAGGGCAGCCATGTGCCTCGACTGGTTGGGTTGAGAGAGGGAGGGATGGGGAGCAGAGAGAGAAGCTGAGGCAGTGAGAGAGACACATTGAGAGCAAGCGTAAAGGGGGGGGGGGGATATTTATAGATATATATTGTACAGTACCAGTCAAGTTTGGACACACACCCTATTCATTTGAATGGGAAAGTGTGTCCACACCTTTGACTAGTACTGTAAGTAATACATAAGTAGTGGAGGGGAAAGCTTGTGTATTGGCTCATGTGAGATTGGAGATACCACACCTTTTTGAAGTCTTTGTACTGTACCATTACAGCAATGACAAATTACATGTTGTGGGTGTGTGCTAAGTGTTGTTATGTCTGCTGTTACGTCTGCTGAGGACATACTGGCTGACAATGATGAATTTCCCCCCCAAACAGAAGGCATGAGAAATAGCAGCACCGTCATTGTCCACATTCAGACCAACAAAGGAGATTTAAGACAAAAAAAGAGAAACTTGACCTCTTCTATCACTGAAAGCTTCTTTCATGTCAAATGAGAACCATCTTGTATTACTGGTTTAGATGATGATAATTATTACATTTATGTGTCCTGTACAGAAAGTGTTGTGGTAGCATAGTGGCGTTTGCTTACTTCATAGTTTTCTAAATACATCTGTTATATCAAGAAATAGAAAATATCAGGCAAAATATTTGTTTGGAATCCGGTTTGGACTTTTTATATTACGCATCATTATTATCAATGAATTTCACAAATCAACTATTGATGTAATGGCAATGTTTTTGTGAAAGTCTTGATACAACTGATAAATATATTGACGTTGAGTGTTTAATGTGTATTTGATCTTATGCTGCCCTCTAATGTTACAAAGAATGAACATCAGAAGTTTAAACAAGACCAGAGGAATATAAATGGGGAGAAATTTGGGGGATTGTTTCTAAATACAGTTAGTATAGCATAGTAAGTTTCTTAAAGGCATCTGATTATTTTTCTAACTGGCAATTCTTTTATTAATGCACAACATTAAAGTGTCTGTCAAGTGATTGAGATATTGTGATGCAATACATAACTTTTTTTGTTTGTTTGTTTCCTCTGCTTGTAGTGTTTAATGACTTAAAAGCAACCACAGAATCATCTGCTCCACAAAAAAGTTCATCATTTACCATTCAGACTGGACTTATGTTATCTATATATGCAAAAATACTTTATATATTCTATTCTTTTCCTTTATTATATAGAATTAATTCTTACATTAGCGATATTTACCCACCACAAAGAAACCAAAGATTCAATCAATAACTATATATCACATACACAGGAAAGAGAGAGAAAGTTGCATGTTTAGCAGGTGGACATTAGTGCCTCCTACTGTTTTAAAGTTTAAATTACTAACAACAAATTAAAATTACAAGGACAAGCCCCCTCACACAGAAACACAGTTAAAAATTACACATATTTTGTTGAGAGATAATAAAAATGGATAATTTTTGTTCTTCTCAGACCAAAATTTTGGCAGTCAGCAAACTGAACAGTAGACTGATGAGCAGGGTCACCGCTGAGGTTGCCTTGCCTGGTGTGCTGCTTGTTTTTGCCATTTTGCCTGCAAGAAAAGAAACAAAGTTCAAAAAGGATGAACTGATAGAGTTGTACGTAATTTACAGGAAAAGAAAAGTTATTGAAGGATGAGAGAACTTACTGCTAAGCTTTGAGATCAGGTGCAGTGGTCCAAGTGAGATGGAGGAACTGTCATGGTGGGATACATCCCTCTCAACTCGCCTGTGCTGACCCGGGTAGCATTGCTGCAAGAAGAAAATTAAAGGGATTGTGTTAATGGATCTGTTGATAATCTATCAATCATCTCCAAACTCAGCAGTACTTACAGCTGTGCAGTTGTTGTGTCTCAGAAGACACAGCTGGATTTGGCAGTGAATGTAGATGGATGAATGGTTGGTAAAGGTGAACATCCTGAAGGAGAATCTGGCTCTCGTGGAGACGCCATTTTGAACCATCTCGACTGTACCATCTGCTGGATTAGGACACCTGGTGGACAGAGGGGGTGATAGAGGTTACAGTAGTATGCACTATTAAAAAGACATTTAAGTGTTATTCAACTTTAAGTTGTTGGAGGTATTTATTTATAATCAGTAAATTGTTACTTTGCATTATATCAAGTATATTTACGCTGCATAATCTCCTAATAATGTTTTGGATTTGTATTACTTGCTGTATTACTATGTACCAATACTTAGCTGACTCAAATAGCTGATCTGCAGAGTAATACAGTGATGAGTAATATAAATAGTTCAACAGGTCACAAACTGTAGTTCCAAAGGAAAGGGCTATTGGGCAGAAAGTGTGTGCAATTAAGTTGCTATTTGCTATTTATCTGTGAGGATTTTTTAAATGTCTAAAACAAATACTTCCAAATTGGCCCATCCAAAGCAGTATTACTCAGTTTCTGTGGGGTTGATCTGAATCTGCTGCAGATAATACACTGACTATAGAGTAAAATAACTTTTCTAAGGTGAGATGGTTATTTCAGAAAAGAGAGGATAGGGGTAAAGTTGTTTCAGAGAAAAGAAAAGAAGCAGAATGAGGTCATTATGTTTTTTCAGACAGTTATTGTGAAAACAGATTCAAGTTGCTATAGTTTCTTTACTCAGAATTGATGAGATCCCAGCGGACAGGGTAGTTGGCGTTGTTGACTGGCGTGGCCCAGCAAGACTGAAGAATGGTGGCGATCTGTCGTTCATCAACTCCCTCTGTCCGCACCTCCACATACAGCCTCTCATCTATTTCCATTTCAATGTTTGTGTTACTGGTCAGGGGGAAGTGGAAGCCAGCATCCTGGTAGGGGATCATTCTCACTTGATATTGTCCTTGGCCAGCTGGAAGTTTTTTGCTGACAATGCTGTGAAAAAAATGCAATATAATAACTGGAACGGAAGTGGAACAATTAAATTTACAAGACAAGAGAAATATAGACGCATTAAAGTATGAATGGATTAAATAAAACATTTTGTCACCTCTCTACTGGGTTGATGCCCACAGACATAGACAGAGCCTGACTCAGAGGATATTCACAGCAGAAGCGTAGGTGGATGTTCCTTTGACGGCTGATTAGACCATCATGAGGGTCCACATCACTCTGGATGACGTTCTCATAGATGAAATGAGTTCCATTGCTCTTAAATTTGAAGAAACAAAGTTGATTATATTGGCAACATGTAAAATCTAATTCTGTCTGCACTGATAACATTATAGTGTAATGGACTGTACCCTGAGAACCGTCCCGCAGAGCTGATCGTCGTTGTTGAAGTGGAACACCAGCCGTCCGTCCTGGAGAGTACCTTGGCAGGAGTTGTCTTTGAGATGGAGGGCGTTAGAGTGGAAGCCAGCTTCAAACAGCTGGCAGCGGGACACAGACATGGAGCCTGAACTACCAACACAAGTGATGGACGAGTCTAAGAAGAAAAGGAATCAAAAGAAATTTGAGATCCACTGAAGAAAAAGTGCTCTTTGCATAGTTAATCTCTTAATTTAAATCTGTAAAAAAATCAGGGTTCTAATCAACAATCACTTTGATGGAATTTGTGTTTTAGGGAACCTGAACCTACCATAGCCCTCATTGTTGGACCGATGGTGGCGTTCATTACAGAAGCAGTCGTACACGCCATCCTTCTCCCCACACCATTCGTTCTCCGTGCAGTTCAGCTCTTCACAGGGGTCGGACTTGGCTATGGAAAGAGTGGGAAAAGATAAGGCA
This sequence comes from Remorina albescens, assembly GCA_034769265.1. Taxonomy (NCBI): domain Eukaryota; kingdom Metazoa; phylum Chordata; class Actinopteri; order Carangiformes; family Echeneidae; genus Remorina; species Remorina albescens. The sequence goes on from CM068480.1 coordinate 8,972,912, forward strand.
AGAGGTGATGAAACTTAAAGGTTCTTTAAAGAAGATTTTACAGTTTATAATATTACAGCAATAAGAACATTTTCTTGTAAAGGTATAGAGTCAAATCCACCATTGGGTGTCTTGCATTTTGAGCTTTGGTGTTCTTTGTTTTGGTTGTGACCTGGAAATGTGTCATGTTAGTTTACAAATGTGTCAGTGTTGTCAACTTTGTGATGGCTGCACAGGTGTCATGTCCCAGGCTGAATTTCTTTCAGAGTCTGACCAATACTTGAAAATCCACTGAAAGACAAGTCTCTCACTTGTAAATTGCACAGAAATAAAACCTCTGTCACACACTTGTCACAGTCAAGGTCTGCAGCACGGGAGATCATTTCATTTGTCAAATTTTTGATGGCCAGGCACGATGATGCCCCCGTAACACTCATAGTACAAATCCCAAAATGCAGCACAACATCTGCCGTGCCGAACATTACAATTAACAATTAATACCGTCACGTTTAAGCTACCCCAAAAAAATGGTGAAAAGAAAAATGGTCTTTGGCAGTGGCTTTCAAAACAGGTGTGAGGCAGAGTAAATATTTATTGACATTGCCAGTAAACCAGTGTACCTTGTTTGTGGAGCTAATGTTGCTGTAATATAAGAATTTAACAATTACAATTTTTTACTTATGTTTTCAGTTTGCATTAGATATTTTTATAGCAAACTAAATATTTATAAGTTCATTTATTTTATTTGGGAAAATATAGTATTCTGTGTTTAAATTCATATTTATATTTAAAACATGGTTAGTTTTAGTCTGTTCAATAAATGTTCTTCCTGTTTAGCCCACAACCTCAAGTGTGCTTCAAGGCCCCTTGTGTGATTGATTTTGACACCCCTGCTCGACCAAATGAGCCAATTCAATGTGAATGTGATGTAACTCTTTTTACAGAAATAGAACAAAAGGCTAGCTCTATTCACCTAATGCTTTACTATCACGTTTTTTTACCTTGTCCATCTGTCAACATTATTTAAACATACCACAATGTAAAGCTGAGCGCCACTCTGTTATGTTCAAGCCCAAAACTGAGCAGGTTCTCTCATAGGCTGCGATGGCAGAACACAGCATGCCATTGGCTGGAGTGTAGAGGCAGAGATCAAACACACAGGAGCTGAAAAATGGCTCTGGATCAACGTGACGATGACAGGCGCTGAATGGGCCACTAGTGTTAGTGATAACACTACAGAGCTCAGAGTATTCTTCCCTGAAGGTACAGTCATTCAGTCCGTTGTCATTTTCTTCATCTGTTGATCCACATCTAGAAAAGAAACTGAATTATTTTACTTTGCCACTGAATGCTTTTCTCTAGTATAAATACTGTGTACTTTGGATCTGTATAGAAGAAGTGCACATGGTTCATTTCCAAGATTTTAAAATGTGTTTTAAAAAAAAGCAGTGAAACTTAAGTAATATTTAACAACTCACCCTAGTTGGCTTGTGGGTGATTTCCAGCCGTGTCCGAACTCATTGTCGTTTTGTGCCAGTGTGCCATTGGGCAAGACTTTGTCATCTGCAGGATCATTGTTGAAGTTCCCACACATCCCTGTGACTCTGTTCTGGCAGTGCTGGCTGATCCGGACCAGGAGGGTACTGCGACCATCAAACTGGACAATCAGGTGGGTGGCATCAACCACAAAGTGGCTTCCCTGTTTTACCACCTGAGCTAAGTTTCCTGCCATGGGTAGAGTCACCTCACCCCCATTTACCTTGAACGAGAGATTACAAATTAAATATTTGTAGACACTTGTTACCTTGTTTACACCAGATAGATAGAAGGAGTTCTTCCTCTTGAAAGTTGTAGTTCACTACTTACCATCACTCTTCTGTTTGGTCCAAGCCTTATATGCATGCTCTCAGTTTGCTTTGAGAGATATACATCCACAGCTGATACAAATGATACACGGTTGTTGCCACGGTGATTATTGGTGGCCACAACCCGAAACTGGGTTTCGTTGATGCTGTGGTTCACGCTCTCGGTTATGATGTAAGAACATGTGCCCTGGAAATGAGCCAGCGCCCCGTCAAACGAGATGTAGTGTGGGTCTCCCCACACAGTGCAAGTGGACATTGAATCAAAACAGCCCAGCTGGCCATTTCTGATGCTGCACTGTCGTGTGGGAGTGCAAGATGCAGCAGAGCAGCGCAGGTCATTGGGACCATGACACATACATTCCTCAGAGCAGCCATCTTTCCAGAAGGACTCACCAACCTGTAGCATGAGAAAAAGAGATGGTTATTGGTTCTTGACCAAAGGGAAAATGGTATATGAGCAAAGCTTGAAATCTTTGCTAATTCCCAAGGACAATTTTTAAACATATTTATAAAAATCTGGGGTTTAATTGTTCTACAGTTATGTGACTTACATTATAGTAGAAGCCCTCATATATGCAGCCACAGCTCTCCACAGGGACACATGTTGTCCCACTCCTGAGGAAACCCTCATCACAGAAACATCCTTCGGAGCAAACCCGCTCACAGGTAGCATCAATGCTGCTGGCACAGGTGTGGTCACAATCAGTACCACACAGCTCATAGTGGCTGTTGGCTGGACAGTCCAGTCCTTAATGAGGGAGGAAAGGAGTGTTTACAACCAAACTGTTGACTTAACTGGTTTGTAGATGCAGAAGGTTGGAAAACACCTATTTGTTCTTTTCGTAGTTAAACAACACATTGACCAGTTGACTTACTACAGGTGGTGTTGTCTCTCCAAGGGAATATTCCAACATTTGCAGAGTGACAAGCGCTGATGTATGCTTCAATGGTCCTGCACAGAGGCTCTTGGCGCTCATTTCCCAACACACAGGTATCAAACACGCAGTCATCAAAATATGGCGTTGGGTCCACATGCTGATGGCAGAGCCTGAAGGGGCCAGTGACTGCTTTAATCACTTCACACTGAGCTCTAGCAGATTGCTCATTGGTGCATCGTGGGCAGGAGGAGCCACACCCATCACTGCAGGTGTCGTTGCTTGCTACCTTCCAAGCTGCCCCAAACTCATTTGCAGCGGTGACTATTGCTCCAGATGGGGTGGTGAAGTCATCACTTTGATTCCCATTGAAGTTTCCACAAAGTCCACATGTCAGGCCTCTGTAGTGAAGATAAAGTTGATACAATTTATAATAAAACTACAAAAACTTCTAATCAAGTATTGCCCACATGAATAATGGCCTGTGAACTATTACATAGATAAAAGTTCAAATCTGCATCCCTAAATGTTTTTATGTTGCCCTTTGAAACAACTAAAAGACTTCCGGTTCATACATTGCTAATCTATAAGGCTTTTCCCAACTTCCCTGTGGGCTGATGCAAGTAAACATAATTTATATACTAAATATGTGAGCAATTAAAACATACCTGTAATGTGATGGCACAGAGATGGACACTACACTTGACCCATCGTACATCACTCTGAGGCCAAAATCAGCTTCGATGAAAGTTTGATGTCCACTTGCAAAGATCGATACATTTCTGCTCAAGACAACTGGTAAATTTGCTGTGATTCCATTTATCTAAACCATGAAAAAATAAAATCAGAAGAACAAGAACATTTTACATTTATTTGTGGATGAAGCCAAAGTTGAAAGATTAGCGCTCAACAAATGTAATTCCAATATATTGGCTGATAACAAAGATGAGCTTATTAAAAGGATCCCTTAAATTTGGTTGTGAAAGATTTGTGCCCTTTATAGGAAAATGATCAAACTACATAACCACAACTACTTCTGAGCATAAACTGGAAATAACGATGGACAAAGCTTCCATGAAATCATTTGCAGGTTTCAGTAAGATCAGTTTGGAGGTTCAGAGGGCAGGTCCCCTGTCGTCATCATGTCAGGACCTGACTTTGATGAGTTTCTGTCTAATCACATATCACACATGCCGGTTTAGGTAAAGCACTATGCTCACTCACCAGTCACTCAAAGAGGTAGGACCTGAATCATGCAGAACTTTAAGCATGGAAAAAGATTATCTGTATAGCTCAACTCACCTCTACCATGCCTCTTCTGTCTCTGATCATACGGAATTGGTAATCCAACACATTCACAAACACCTCTGCTGTGATTGAGACTGGTAACCCAAACCAGGGCTCGTTCTTAGCCTCAACTGAAAAGTTGGGGAGTCCACTCGTGCCATTACACAGAGTTGCCAGAACATAGCGACATGTTCCCTGGAAGTCATAGGCCTTTTGGTCAAATGTGAGATAGTGGCGGTCTCCGGAGGCAGAGCAGGTGCCGTGAGGGTTGGGATGGCAGCCAAACTCCCCCCTCACCACACGGCAGGACTCCTGGGGACCACAGGAGCTGGGAGCACAGTGGACTGCCCCAGTCGTGCCACTACAGCTGCAGAAACTCTGACATTCCTCCCCGTCCCAGAACTGTTCACCTGCCTGTCGATATTGTCCTTCATGGTAGCATCCACAAGATGTTGGTGACACACATTGGTTGCCGCTGAGGACAAAGCCATCATCACACTGGCACCCTTCCTGACACAGAGTCTCACAGGAGAAGGGAGCGGAGAGGCTGGGGCAGGCGAAGGGACAGGTGCTTCCACAGAGTTCATAGTGGCTGTTCAGAGGGCAGGTTTGCTCTAAAGAACAAACAGGTTAATACAAATAAGTCATCAATGACTTTATACCATATGAAAACTTTCAAACTTAACTTTGGAGAAGTGGAAGTGCTTACCACAGCCAGTTACATTCCTCCAGTGCTCCAGGGTGACACCCTTTTGCTGACACATTAGTGAATAACCTTGTAGCTGCTCACAGAGAGCTGATGCTGGATGGCCAGAGAATCTAATGGCCTCTCTGCATATGTTAACATGCTGCTGTGGGTCCACCACGGCCCAACACTGGGTAAAAGGGCCCTCTGGTGAGGCAATGATGTCACACCCGCTTGAATTGTAAGTTGATGGAGAACTTGGATTCACACACTGTGCATTGATAGGACCCTCTCGCCAACTGTCTCCAAAAGCCAAAGAGCTGTTGACCAGCATGCCATAGGGTGTGCTGAAGTCATCGTTTGAGTCACCATTGAAGTTACCACAGAGTCCACCCAATGAACCATTGTAGATACCAGGTGCAGTGATTCGTACAAAGTGAGGCCATACGGTCTGTACGGTTACACCGAAGGTTGTCTGGAGGACGATACTGTGAATGCTGCTGTGGTAGACTTGGATCTGATTGGATGCTGAGCTGAATGGGAGTCTGATCAGCTGACCGTCAACCTGAAGGACCATTTAAACAGCTAGTGTCAGATTTTCTGTGTGGCTTTTAAGATTTTCAACTTGCACAAAAAAGAAAATGAAATAATTATTTGTCCTTATTTACTTTATTTGAATGATTTGGAAATTTGAATTTTCCACACTTTTTTCCAAATTTGTCTTCCTTTTAAAGTCTGTTTTAGTTGCTTACCTGAACTGCGCTGTTGTCTGCCATATCAATGGTGACTTGTGTTCCCAGTGCCTCAAACTTCAGCAACCTGGCAAAATCGTTTTGGCCTCTGGGCACTTTTTCTGCTGTCACCAAAAAGTGGGAGTGATCAGAAAATCCCATCACTCTGGCAAGAATCAAACCACATGCCCCAGGATAGTGATATGTCAGTCCATCAAACATATGATAAGACCCTGAGCCCTTCAGCCAGCATGTGCCATAGCTGTTAGGTCTGCATCCTCTTTCTCCATCCTCCACCCTGCATGACTCCAGTGGGCCACAGCTGTGTGATTGACAGGTCATGGAGCCATGACTGCAGCTGCAACGTCGTCCACAGTCCTCGTCCGGTATGACAGTTGCCCCAGAGCGGTAGTAACGGCCCTCAAAGCTGCAGCCACACTCGGAGAGAAGGACACAGACCCCACCACTGAGGATGTAGCCTGAATTACAGACACAGCTCTCTTGGGCAGGAAGTGGGCAGTTTTGGGTGGAATTTGGATTGACACAGGTAGCTGGACATCCTGAGCCCTGAGACTCAAAGTGGCTGTTGGCTGGGCATTGGATTTCTACACAAGAAAAAACATTGATTGTGGAATGAAGGACAGTTTGAAATTATTTTGTGTTAATAGTGTTAAATTACTGACAGACGTACCACAAAGGCCTGGACTCCTCCAATTTGGTAGCTGGACCCCATTTTCCTGACACTGAGTTGCATAAACATTTAGGGCCTGACATAGAATAGGTTGGTGTCCTCTTCCTGCGCACAGATCATACACACAACTCCCTACAAAGGGTTGTGGGTTGACTCGCATATGGCAAGCAGCAAAAGGTCCAGAAGGGCTTTGGAGGATTCCACAATGTCCAGTATCTCTGAATAAAGCTGTCTCATTGTCAGTGCAGCCAGCACAGGCAAGACCTGAACACCGTGCGTCACATCCAGGATCATCATCCCCTGATACCTTCCAACTGTTGGCAAAAGTCACATCAGAGCTCACAACTTCGCCTTGTGGAGTTTGAAAGTCATCCCCACCTCGGCTGTTAAAGTTTCCACACAGGCCACATGTCGCATTCTGGTATGTGGAGGGCAAACTGATCCTGACGTAATAATTTGTGTGATAAGAGACCACCAAGCCAAAGTTGGTACTGATGGTCACAGAGAAACCTGACTCATAAATCTGGATGCTGCCATTGTTCAGGGAGATTGGAGTGGCAGCAAAGTTTCCATTAACCTGTCAGCATAGAAGCAGGCAAAGAATATGAATTACATATAGCTTTTACATCACGGGTTAAAAACTTATTGTGAGTAGGTGAAGTTCTTATTGTTTACCTTGGCCTCACCACGCCGTCCTTTGACAAGCTCAATGGTTTCATTATGGACGTACACTTTGACCAATCCTGTCCAGGAAACATGAGTGCTGCCTATGTGCTCGTTCTTGCCCTCTACTCGATAGTAGGGCAGATCTCGGCGACACTGTTCGGACAGAATGTAAGTGCAAGTGCCCTGAAAGCTAAACAGAGCGCCGTCGAAGGTAAGATAATGTGGATCACCACTTATGGTGCAGGTCTGTCTTGGCACGTTCTGGCATGAGTACTGAAAGGAAGATGGTCGGCAGACTTGGGCAAAGGAGCAAGGTTGGCTGACACACTGCAGACCCTGTGAGGTGCAGGTGCACTTCTCTGCACAGGTACTGTCCCTCCAGAATGAGTCTCCCAGCTGCACAGGTTCACCTTTCATCAAAACAAAAACAAGTGCTCTTTCAAAGGCTTTTAATTTAACACATTAATTCTTCAAATAATGAACAAAAGACGAGTAGAAGAAAGCTCCCAGGCTGTGTTCTACCAGGGCTGGGCATCCTATGGTCAGGGTCTAGATCTTTTGGGTCTTTGACCGTTGATAATCCATTGTATTGGGATAGCACCACTTTTTATCAATTTGATGTATCAATTATTGATCATATGCTCACTTTAACGTAAAACAATATTTGTACTGATCACCCTCTGTTTCTGGTCTCACCTCTGAAAATGCAGCCTCTTGATCCATTGTCAGTACGGAAGGCCCAGCGGCCAGTAACATTGACATTGCTGCTAAAGCGGATAACTGAGTTATTTCCTGTTGCTAGAGGAGAGAATGATCCTGGGATGGTGAAATGATGAGCAGAGTTTTTTGTGTCATATCCAGCCTGGGAAAAAAGGTCACAGAAATATAATGAAGAATGATACCATATTTTTGGTCTTTGAATAATTCCATTACTGCATAACCAAATCTTTAACTCTTCTTACAGTTTAGTTCTGTGTAGGCTCTCACCTGTACATTGAGATGTGTTGCAGCTATTGGCCCGTAGTTCATCAGTACAAAGGAGTATTGGCCACCAGAAATCAAGACTGCTTGGAATGTTGTTTGCTGAAAAAAAAAAATGCATTTGTGGTGTTTATTTTAAAGGTAAAAGCACACATGCTCAAATATGTACTTTCCAATTGAGAACAAAGTGACTTACTGTGCCAGTGGTTGGAAAGTAGGCCACCTGATACCAAGTTGCAACAAAAACCCAGCTGGCTGTAAATTGCAGTCCCGGGAAATATGTATTAATGTCACGTGTAGCTTGTTGAAGCACGCTGCCGTTGGTGTATTGGTTGTAGATGATGTGACCATTTTCTCTGTTGTCCAGATCTGTCAAGAGTGGAGCAATGATGTCTCTGTTTCCATGCATTGGAAACTGTACTGAGGTGTAGCCAGACCACGCGCTATCAAAGGTCAGATATCCATTGTGGTGTACCTGGGAATACATAAACCAATCACTGAACAGGACCAAGTAGAAGATGACAGCAGTCCTTGATAATGAATGTAATCATTATTATGGCTATAAATGGTGACAGTACCCCTTCAATATTAAATCATTTAGTTTCAGTTGAATTTTATGATTAAGATTAAACACCCTTTCTTTGTTGAAGTGATTTGCAAACTGATGGATGAGAATGTGATGTAGATGTTGTAGTCTGGTAAAACAGTACATACGTAAATCTGTGTATATGAGTGTCCAAAGTAAACAAAAGTCCTCTGCAGGGGAATCAGCGGAGAACTTCCATCATCAATCTTTGGGTTCAATGTTCCCGAAACTGGATAGAGGGGTGCTAGAAAGAAGATGTTATATATAAAAATTGAGTGTGATACAGTAAACCATGGATATTTGTGCTCTTATTTTAAAGAAGGCATGGTAGCTTCTATGTTGAGAAAGTGGTATCTGGCACTGGATGTATATTGTAAGTGAATATTTGTACTGTCAGTTTACTGTAATCAGTTTTTTTTAGTAGTGCCTAGTGTTTTTTAAAATTTCAAATCTTAAAATATAACAACAAATAAATTGGAACTTTACTTGACACAAAGTGCAGCAACATATACAGCATAACTGATATGCGCCACTGATTTTGATAAGATTGTATAACTGGCCTGAGAAGAGATTGAACAAATAAAAAACTAAGAGATTATCAACTTACCCGGAGCTGGGAAACTTCTGATAGCTGTGTAAGAAAGTTCATAAATAGAAACGGACAAAAGGTCGTGCTGTGTGATATTGCTTAATTGCTTATATACAAAAGTTCCACAAGCGCATTTTATTAGTTAACAGTAATAAGCGACAAGAGATTATGATTTGTTTGAATATTTAATCATTTATTTGGCTTCGCCAACACAAATAGTTCAGCAACTGGAAGGGAGACAAGGCTGTTGCCTGGCAACACAAACATTTCCTACACACAAGCTTGCTACTCTGTGTCTGCATATTACCGCTTTGTATCATTTACATTTATCTGAATGTTTCCATTTAACTGGATATTTTTGAAATTCAGCCAAGTCGGAAGGAAGTTCAGAGCCCAGGTTGTTTGCCTTACAGTGTTAGCTTAATTTTTGCTCTTCTGTAATTTGTCAAGGTCGGCTGATGCCATATCAGCACACCAAGTTTGCTGATTTATCCAGGCCCCTTTCCTTCCCTTCGTCCTCCTCTGAGTTTGATGACCATTCATAATTTAGATCAAATGTTATTTGTGGAAATATGTCCATCTTTGCGGTGCAAAGTTTGCCACAATCTAAGATAGTTAAGAACTGATGTAACGTTAATTAACGGTTATTAGAACTGTAAACAGTCCCAGTGCTGTTGTACTCTATATCAGCACTCATGGAATGTCTCTTGTCCAATCAAATTACTTGGTCGGAACTAACTGTGGCAATTATCATCAGAGAGTTTATTTACTGCACATTATGCTTTCAATTCCTAGTAACTGTACAGATTACTTTATGTCAAATTCTATGCATTGCACAAACACACAAAAAAATATATACATGTATAGATATGCTTAAAATAGCAGCCCATGATTTTAAAATGGACTTGAGACAACAAATAACTAACTTTGAGCTTTTATTGTTCACATGATTGTATTGGCTGGCATGTGAAGAGAATGAAAAAACAAAACAAATAGTCAAAAACAAAAGAAGTTATCATTCTAGAGGTTATAATTTAATTTTTATCATAGCACTTACTTGTAATCTGAGAAGCCACTGTGCCTGTGTAAGCAAGATCATAAATATTAGTGGACAAAAATCTGAACCTTTTAAGATCAATGAACAAAGGGTCAAAGGGTCAGTTTGTGAATTCATGTAAATACAGCAAAAGATATAAAATGCAATGTAAATGGTTGTGATTAAATGAAATACGTACCTAAAATCCTCAGAAGCAGGAAGAACAATATAATTGGACGTCCCATTTTCCAAAACTCAAAATACAAACCTGCTGATACAATATCATCAATTAAATTTAAAACAAGAAAGAAATGTGCATACTGTAAATTTGTTAAATGGCAAAATGTCAATAGTACAGAATACTCTGATATATGTCTGGAGTGTTTGATATAGTTAGACTATGTAGACTATGGCAATATGAAGAATTGCAGGATCCAGATCAGCGCCACTTGCTCTCTGGCTTGTAGCATTATTTTTAGATTCATATTTCACCAGCTGAACTCTCAAATAGGATTTTAAATATCAAAAATCTTTCTGAGATAATGATTAATATCAGGTAATAGGGAGTGAATTCTAACAATGTACAGTGAGGATGTGTTAAATCAAAATGATGCTTTTTAACTATGTTCATCATCACTGAGTGCAGATCATGTATTGGTGAATTACACTCAATAAAATGTAAATTCTCATTTAACGAGTTGGAATTAAGCAACAGCCTGTAATTAAACAATATTATTATGAAACTGTGCACCATTGCATCCGTGAATCATGGGGGTGGCAGCGTCAGGTTGGAGTTGTGCTTTATTGGAGAAGGGATTGGTGCACAAAATGATGACATTATCTGGAAGGACAACTGAGTGGATATTTTTGAAGCAACATCCCTAAACATCCCTAGTCGCTAATGAGGTTTCCATATGGAAAATTAACTCTTAAGTCCCAAAATGGACTAGAAAACCCATCACAATGCTTTGACATCTACTGAAAACAGGAAATGTCAATTGAAAATATGTCTGCTGAACTGAAAAAAACCTTTGCCAGCAAGGAGACTGTCAAACATGATTTGCTTTGACAGTATTGTAGAATGAGAGCAAACAGGTACCACAACAGGCGGGCCGGAATGTTTTTTGTTCTTGTTCCCCCGAACACAGTCTGTTCGACACGAAACACCTTTTGCCTTAATCCTGCCATGACCTGGCCATGTGACCTGAAGGAACTTTCATAACCGATAGCGAGTGTTACTTAATTTTCAATTTTGAGTATAATTTTCATACATCATGGCAGCTTATTCTACAGAACATGAAGGAATGAGATTTTTCAATTTTGAACTTCTGTAATGCTTTTGTATTGGTCTCAGATTATTAATGATTGTTGTATATATTTTTTGGCATGTGTTGGTATGTTCCTTACAGCTTGAAGGTTCTCCGTCAATCTGTTAAGGGCTTCCAAATATTACAGTATACAACAGGCTATAGAAATATGAATGTGATTATTAACCAGGAATAAAACAGGGTTGAACTGTTGCCTCCAGGACACAGTGAATGCAAAAATCAGTGTTGGGTACTTTCTCTTTCCAATATTATCATATCATGTTGGCTTCTCATATCAGTGCCATGCAAACACGCAGTTTTACCCATCTTTCCTATCAGATGACCTTGATCCACATACTTGAAGAAATATCTTCAACTACACCTCTTTATGACTTAATATTATTCTAACCATCAGTTTCTCCAACCAAATGTCATCTTCAAAAGTGCCTCTTCAACCATCACCCCAAACAAGACTCAGAAACAGTGTTATGTCATCAGCATCAGAAAAAAAAATATCAAGTTTTAATGACTCAGTATGCCTTCCAACATGCCATGATGATCTCTCGCCTCGACCAATGTAATTCCCTCTGGTGAGGCTTCACTTACATACAGCACAGAATGCAGCAGTGCATCTCGGTCTTTGGTGGGCAAATGTCATCCCTTCACTACCAACTGACCTCCACTGGCTCGGTTTGAATAACCGAATATAGAATAACAATATATATTAATGTAATAATAAATGAATTATTTACCTGTTCACATGTGATGGGATGATTTTGCTCTTGGATCTCTCACCCCTATGATATATCAGGGGTGCAACGGGGCTTTATACAGTCACAGCTGGCACAGTCCCATAACATTGTGGTCTGACCGGTTATTCACCATATCTGAATGACAATCTGACAATCATCTGCTGCCTCGCAGATTCATAATTAATCGTGTTGCAGAAATAAAGTAGGGAAACTGCCTGATAGGTATTGAGCTGTGAAGGCTTTGGGGTAACATTACATTCCTGTGTTGTTGTTTGTATTGTCTAAGAACAACAGGAGTATTTGTTACGTTATGAGAAATAAATCAGAAGTGACCCATAAAGGTGCATCTAACTAGATATTCTGTTGTTGATATTTGATTCTTTTCCATATTTGTGCTTGTCCACAAAGTTATGCAAAAGTACTAAGGTGGTTTTTACCCATTCAATTTTGAGACAAATACAGGTAATTTGTTTTTTTTCTTTTATTGTCTATTTGACAATGAGGGTAGCTCCTACGAAAAGTTTAATAATGCTTCTGTAAATAAAGGCCCTTAAAATAACAAAGTGACAGCTTGGAGTGACTATAACATTAATATTCAAGACTTCTGCATGTTTAGGAAGCAGAAGTTTTTTGTCTTTGAAGCCTCTGACAGGCCAATAAATATGAAGCTCAGAGAATGTGTTTTTGTCAAAAATACTTATGCGTACCTTCAAACTGAATTTGTCTTTGCTTTACATCATGGGGAAAAAATCTAAGGAAATCAGTTTAGCGATTTCCAAATACTTGAGGGTGTTGTAATGTTCATCTGTTGGAACAGCAGCATGCAAACATGCCAACTATCAGGTCATGCTGGTGTCGTTAACATGCAGAAAGAGATAGCTTTATTTTGGGGAAAAATGTGCAGATAAATCTCAGAACCATACAGTACACTGTGAAACTGCTGGTACAAAAATATCTAATGAGTCTACCAAGTGAAAGGTTGCTCAGTGAGGAAGCAGCCACTGCTTCCAAAGTCAGAATATAATTTGCAACTACAGGTTGGAACTCTGATTTTACTGATCATAGGAAAAATTCCCCATGGTCTAAAGAAACAAGAAACAAACAGTTATTCCATGACTGATGGCTGTTACGTTTGGGGAGAAAAGGATGAGGCTTGCAAGCCATGGAGCACCATTGCATCCGTGAATCATGGGGGTGGCAGCGTCAGGTTGGAGTTGTGCTTTATTGGAGAAGGGATTGGTGCACAAAATGATGACATTATCTGGAAGGACAACTGAGTGGATATTTTTGAAGCAACATCCCTAAACATCCCTAGTCGCTAATGAGGTTTCCATATGGAAAATTAACTCTTAAGTCCCAAAATGGACTAGAAGACCCATCACAATGCTTTGACATCTACTGAAAACAGGAAATGTCAATTGAAAATATGTCTGCTGAACTGAAAAAAACCTTTGCCAGCAAGGAGACTGGCAAACATGATTTGCTTTGACAGTATTGTAGAATGAGAGCAAACAGGTACAACAGGCGGGCCGGAATGTTTTTTGTTCTTGTTCCCCAGAACACAGTCTGTTCGACACGAAACACCTTTTGCCTTAATCCTGCCATGACCTGGCCATGTGACCTGAAGGAACTTTCCAAACCGATAGCGAGTGTTACTTAATTTTCAATTTTGAGTATAATTTTCATACATCATGGCAGCTTATTCTACAGAACATGAAGGAATGAGATTTTTCAATTTTGAACTTCTGTAATGCTTTTGTATTGGTCTCAGATTATTAATGATTGTTGTATATATTTTTTGGCATGTGTTGGTATGTTCCTTACAGCTTGAAGGTTCTCCGTCAATCTGTTAAGGGCTTCCAAATATTACAGTATACAACAGGCTATAGAAATATGAATGTGATTATTAACCAGGAATAAAACAGGGTTGAACTGTTGCCTCCAGGACACAGTGAATGCAAAAATCAGTGTTGGGTACTTTCTCTTTCCAATATTATCATATCATGTTGGCTTCTCATATCAGTGCCATGCAAACACGCAGTTTTACCCATCTTTCCTATCAGATGACCTTGATCCACATACTTGAAGAAATATCTTCAACTACACCTCTTTATGACTTAATATTATTCTAACCATCAGTTTCTCCAACCAAATGTCATCTTCAAAAGTGCCTCTTCAACCATCACCCCAAACAAGACTCAGAAACAGTGTTATGTCATCAGCATCAGAAAAAAAAATATCAAGTTTTAATAACTCAGTATGCCTTCCAACATGCCATGATGATCTCTCGCCTCGACCAATGTAATTCCCTCTGGTGAGGCTTCACTTACATACAGCACAGAATGCAGCAGTGCATCTCGGTCTTTGGTGGGCAAATGTCATCCCTTCACTACCAACTGACCTCCACTGGCTCGGTTTGGACCCCCAAATCAAATTCAAGTCACTGTTACTTGTCAACAGAGAGATTTTGGATCCAAACCCACCAACCTAAATGAACCATGGCCAGGATAGTATGTCAATTCATTTTTAGTTGTTAAAGACTTTATCCATACACCTAGGATGGAGGTGTTTACTGCTCTAAATAAATGCACCAGTATTGAAGTTTTGGTTGGACTTTGCAATATGACCACAAAGTGGCAGTATTTCATTAAGACTGCTCTCCTCTTAAGCACCAACATTTTCATTTAATCAAGTATCGAATCACTTTCCTCATCATCCAGGTAATAATGCACAATGTCTCACAGTGCAATAATGTCAACACAGCATGTGTCTATAAAAGTGTGTGTGCACGAATTATTGGGGAGATGGGTGCATGTGAAAGAGAGAGAGCGAGAGAGAGAGAGAGAGAGAGAGAGAGAGAGAGAGTGAGAAGATGCAGGCAGAAAACTCAGTGTTAAAAATCCTCCGATCAGAGAAAGCCTCTCAGTGTGTGTGCTGAGAGAGGAGGCTGCAGTCCACATGTTAAACTAAGTGTACGAGTGTGTCATCTGGATGTCATCATATTGGGTGAACATCCACAACTTAACTCACACTGAATGATTGGACTTCACGTTAGAGTGAATGGATCTTCTGACAGGATTTTATAAACCATGGAGATGTTTGCCACTCATTGCTTTATGTGGATACTTCTGAAAGGAACCATTTGTTTGGTAAGTCTTAAGAGAGACTTAAGTCACTGTATTTAAATTAGACGGCTGTTACATGAAAAAACTAGTAAGGAGACCCAGCCAAGTGTATTTACTGAAGAGCCACATTTATATTTAGCCATTATTTTTCACTGTATTTTACACAGAATCTGTCTTATTCCCCAACGAGACTTTAAAATTCCTATGTTGCAGTTGTACGTGCCAAAATTCATTTAATCAGTTTAAGATGATCAAATTTAATGAATTTTCTGAATTCTATTATCTATTATACATGTAGGTAGATCATCTACAACATCCTTATATGCTAATGGGTGAATTAAAGGTTATTTCCAACAAACCTTTTTGCCAACTCCTAAAATTGATTTGATGGTTGATCTTTCAAACATATTTTGCCATGGTTTAATATAAAATACATACATATTTTTTAGGAAATTTTGAACTCTTGAACTGAGCCTCTGACATGCTTCACATTTCTACTCTAATTCTCTTGTAAATTTTCTTTCGATCGTACTCAAGGACAACTTTCTCTCATGGTTTTCTGTCTAGTTGGTTCTTGGACATCATACTGTTGACTTTACCTTTGACAAGAGGGCATCGCCTGAAGTCAACAAAAATCTTGCACCTTCTTTACAAAAGAGCTTGGCACTTGACACTCAGAGTCTGATTCAACACACCAAATTACCCATCAGTCCCTTCATCCCTGTCTCCAAGCAGGGACTTTGGGATGTACTGAGAGGGAGCTCACACTTGTACTCCAACCCAGCCTTAAAGGTCAAGCTTCAGCCAATCACCAAAGTTCATGGAACTTCTAAGTTCTCCAGGATGTTCAGTTGGGGGGACTTTTACTCAAACATCAAGACAGTTAAACTGAATTTGCTGATCATGGGTAAGATCGTGGATCACGGGAACGGCTCTCTTGGCGTGTACTTCCACCACAATTCCACTGGTGAGGGCAATGTCTCTGTCAGCCTTGTGCCACCAAAGAAAGAGCTGGAATTTGACTTGGAGCGTCAAAGTGTCGTCAACCCCAAAGACTCAAAGACATTCAACTGCAGGTTGGACTACGAGAAAACTGAACGCAACAAGAAGGTGATTTTGTGTAACTATGACCCGTCAAAGAGGTGTGCCCAGGAACAGACTCAGAGCCACGCCAACTGGATATGCTCCAAACCTTTCCAGGTCATCTGCATCTATGTCTCCTTCTACAGCACAGACTACAGGCTGGTTCAAAAAGTCTGCCCGGACTACAACTACCAGAATCCAAGGGCCCACCTGACCACAGGTTAAACACACAAAGCTCAGACACTGAGCTGGGGAATAATGTTTTAAAAAAAGTTCAGTTTTAGCAGCTACAAACCAGTCAGACAGACTGTTGTTTTAGATGCTTTTTGAAATGTAGCATTTATCTAGAAAGTATTATTTTTAAGTCTTACATTTTACGGAATACTGTAAATTATATGATTTTATTGCAGTATATTGCTTATTGTAGAACACAAGTGGCCTGTTTTTCTTATATGCATATTAGCACTGCAGGAAAACTCATTGGAAAAATGATTAATTATTAGTTAGTTATTTTTAAAGTAAAAGCTCTTAAAAAAAAAAAAGAAAAAGTCAAACATTTTTGGTTTCCAGCTTAAAGGAGGAACACACTGGGTTTTCTTTTCAAATTATTTTAACCGCTTGTACTCTTCATAGTTAATGAAGGACATGATCTGCAGATACTGCAAGATAGTTAGTTGCAGACCTAATGGAAATATGAATCAATTCATCCAATAAAACATAAATACCTTAAAAGCTTAAGCCTAAGCTTAAAGGTAATGTGTATTAATGATCCAGATTTGTCCTGCAGATGTTTAGTCCTCATGTATGATGTAAAAGACCAAATGTACTGGCCTGAGCAGGTTATTCATATTAAGGATTAAGCCCTTTAGGAGTCTATTATTTCAGCTAGCAGAGAGAGAGAACAAGTTTTTGTCTTCACTTACTAATTAAAGTGATCGATAACGATACCAGTGTCTTCATCAATGATGCATCTGGCAGTGTTGGTGCTCACATCTTCAGGTGTTGTCTGCTCTCATTTTATACTGCAAAATTCAGTACAATCACAGGAGCTGTGTTAGCCATCGTTGGACAAAGATATTGTGTGCATGGAAGAGCACCGTCTTTTAAGAACCCACTAACTTTTACCCTAAAAAATCTTCACTTAAGGTGCAGAAGTCCAATGACTAGTTCCAAACAAAGCTTGTTTTACATGAGATAATAAATTAAATGCAATCACATTCTTCATACAATACCTCGACAAAGTCTGCATGGCATTCAATACAAAATAGTTGTGGTTTATTCTTTTGGGAACAAAAAATGGCAACAACTAAGTGTCACTTCTCATAGCCAGCGATATCTACAGGAAAGAAACGACAATGGTTCCTTCTATCATTTACCATTTTCCAACAGGTTCAAATGATAACTTTGAATGTATTTCATATGCTTTGTCTTGGTGTGCATTGTTTCACATTCTGTCTGAACATTAAAACGTGTTCATTTCGATTTCATTTCCCCTCAGTCTTCATGCCTGCAAAGAAAACATCTGTCCACTTTTTTCAATTTCACGGTTGAAAATGCTTTTGTTTTACACAGCTTCAAAAAACACTAGCGTCTGTACAAATTCCTATGAAAAAAAATAGAAATGACTGTTCTGAAGAAAAAAAATAAGAAATCCGTCATAAAAGAACATTAACTTGCCCGGTCAATTCCTATTGTCATTCTGTAACCATTTTTTGACACTTTATCACTCCATTTCTTGTCTCCTGATTGGTTTGTCTGGTGACACCTTGGATTTCTTTTTCTCTCAAGGGCTACAAAGACAGATCCACACACAAAATACTGCTTCCCCTAGAATGACATCCAGTTGTCCGCTGCTATTTTCTGTATCCTCTCGATATGGTTTTTAATTCCGGCAATTTAAAAAAATGAAAACGGACTTAGATGAAGCTTGAAGATCTCTAGAAGGGATTACATGTGTTTTTGTCACTTGCTGATAAATTTTCTTAAAGGGAATTTGTTGTTGGTGGTCCAGCTGGGTCTTCAGTCCATGAAGCTTGCTTCAATGTGTGCTTGCCTACAGTATTTCTACTTTACTGCTGGTAAGGGTTGCAAAGGGGGGACCTGTGGCTTTAGTGCAATGTTTTCCCAACGTTCTTTGGGAAAATAGTTCTTATGATTTTGTCCCATATCTGTTTTATTTGACTAGCCCTTTGTTTTCTTTCTCAGAGGGCTTGTTAGTTTCTAACGAAAAGGCCCACTTCTTCTTCTTTAGTCCCTCACATGTGCCTATGTGTCCATAGGAAGGGGGCTTCTCCGATCACTCAACTCCAAACACCAAGAACGGAGCAAAAAGAAGCCTGATGATAAAATTGACAGTTAAAGACTATATTTATCTGCACTTTTCCTTTAAGCCGCCAACATTTCTCAAAACCTGACTCATATTGGGATATTTGTCCAGGTCTTTCTTCTGAACGGATTCCATAGTAGGAACTAGCAGGATATCGAAGGATTTAGTTTTCACGCACGGAAAAGAGCACAATGTCAGTTCTCACTATGCCAGAGCCGAGGAGAAAAAAGGAGGGGTATTGTGGTTCTCTTGTAAACGACAAACATCCATTTCATGAGCCCACCTGTCCTTCTCCTCCATTTCCATCTCCTCTTCCTCCTCCTTCCTTCCATCTTTAGAAGAGACTAAATACAGCAGGTTTGATGGGGCAGAAGGGGGAGACTCAGGGGAGGCTTTAGGTAGTGTAGAAGGTAACAGTAAGGGGAAAGGTTGTCCCTGTGTGTCTGAGAGGGGATCTGTGTGTATTTATGTTTGTATGCGTTTGTGTGTGTATGAGTGTGTCGATGCCTTGCAGTAAGGCTGTTAAGATTGTTTCAGGCGCTTGCGTGGCGGTCCGAGGAAGGGGCACTGAGCTGAAGCCAGGGAGCGGTAAGCTTCAGCCACCAGGTGAGGATGAGACGCCACCATTGATTTCCATCCAGCGGTCTCCATCACCTCTGCAGCGTGGCTGGAGGACAGAGTGGGAGAGAGTGACATAGAAACAAAACGCAGATGTAAAAATCAAATGGTATAAGCAAACATATCAGGTTGCATCTACTGATTATGTTCTCAATTTATGTGTCAAATATTTCCAAAATTAAACAACTTGTATGGATGTATGATTGTGCTTCCTTTACAAAATATGCTGCTCTATAAATTAAGTCAATGTTGAAATCAAAGTTCAGATATTCTTTTTTTCATAAATATCGGTAATATGTAGAAATAATGTAGTTAAACTAGGGCATTGGAAATCAAGTCACTGGCCTAAGTCAGTTGAGTTAGTCAGATGTAGAAGCATTTTTAGAGCAGGAATTTTTGAAGGTTTATGTTCTCTGTTGACACAGTTGAACTAAATTAAAGCTAAAAGCAAATGTCAAAACATTTTGCAACTTCTTTATAGCAGAAAGACAGTGGACTGACTCATCATTCATGATGCCAATATTTATCAATTACAGGTGACGTGGAGTCCAAAAAAGTAAAAAGATTCAAATGGTGTTAATTACTACAGAAAATCCTTGTATAAATTTTCAAAGGCCTGTCAGATACAGAGAATATAACTACCTCAAAAAAGTTAAACGAAACCATGCATCAATTGAAAATGTAATCTTGAAGGATAATTTTTCTCATTGTTTTTCATTGACCGACTGAATGTAATGACCAATTGATGTGAAGTTGAGAAGATAATCTGCAGAAATGTGTGTGAGGTGACACAAGCACGTCGTCACGTTGTCATATAGAATCATCACATATTTGTCTGAGTCAACAGAGGAGGTGAAATCAGACCTAGTGAAGAGTCAGGCTGCCCTGATCTGTCACAAAACCTCTACAGGGTTTAATAACATCACACACTGCTTGAGGAGATGACATGTGGAATATAATTATCAACTGTGACACCAAGATATGAGGCGCAAGGATGAGGATGAATCCCGGTGCTGTTGGTAAAGACGCCGCGATAAAGAAAGATGTAAGAAATCAACAAAGGGACAAAATGTACAGTGGTATCTATTTAGAGCTCAGAGTTAGTAAAAATTATGCTGGAGACCCAATTATATGTGATGACAAGCTCCTTTCTGCGTGTGAACTCACTAGTTAATGAAGTCGACTGCCTGCGTTTTGAGCTGGTCGGCACTGTGCAGGTCTGCCAGGATGAGGATCTCAGCAGCGTTTTCCACAGACAGACTGGTGCACAGAGCATCCTCACACATGACCTTCAGTCTTTCCAGAGCATACTAAAAGAGAGGGCATACAAAAGGATTCATCGGCATTTCTTCTTCATTGGTATTGATGTGGCTCATGTGATATTAAAAAACACTATCTGAGTTCAAGACAATAAATGTCAGTCTGGCCCTGCTGTCTGTCATCTCACACCTCTAATAAAGATAAACTTGACTATATCCAGTTTTGAAGATATGAACACAAGACTACACAATAAACATGTGACTGCTCACTGAAAAGTTAGTGTACCATTTGGTGTCACAGAGTGAGATCAGTGAGAATGCTTTACATCTCAGTGGTTTAATGGGTCAAGGTATGGTGGATAGAATGCACTTGTACAATCCGTCTTACTACCAGTGCTGACAAAAAAAAAACAAAAAAAAAGGTGAGACAGAGTCCTTTAAAATGTTACTATTTATAGAAATTAAAATTCTAACTGCTAGATTGGTAGGTTTCATTTTTATAAATAAATACAGCCTTATCCCAGTAAAATAAATAGTAGTAGTAATATAGTAATACATAATAATAGCATAGGCTTAAAATAGTGAAAACAGAATCAATGGTCTTTGACAGCTTTAATCTTTTCAGATAAATATAATCAAAATACTGAATTACAAACTTCTTCATTTCCAGCTACCATCATAGTTGACAGACAGCAATGAAATATTAAAATTACAAAGATCCTTCCAAAACCATATTGCTTGATCAGGCCCTGATGTACTATTATTTTGTTTTATTACCTTGTCAGCTGCTGCCAGCAAGTCATCGGCCATCTTGTCCAGATTGGGAGCTTTGTCTGTGTAAATGAAGCACATCATCTCTTTGAAAACCTCAGGCTCCACGTCATTTATCTCCACACGGTTCTGACAACAGACAAGGAAAAACAGTTAAATCTAAGCATGTGACTGCGATGCAAGCTGCAACCTGCAGTGTGTTATTTTGTTTGCATATTTTTTCCTCTATGTGATCCTTTTATACCTTATACTTAACAACAGAGTCAGGTAAAAAAACAAAACACCTTTAATGTGTAAAAAAAAGTTTCATTCAGAATGCAATTGCAAGTCTGACAAAAGTGCCAAACTACATTTCATAATTTATGGGGCTGTAAATCTCTGTGCGTCTGTTAATTGCAGGATAAGTTGTTTTGTCTTTCTTAGCTTCCCTGTTCATTTGCTTTAGCAGCTGCTCCTTGGTCCTTTGGGGGCATTTGTGACCATTACAAATGTGGTAAACGGAAAATCTGATACAATATTCAAGAATACAATAGATGTGAGATTGGCAGAAAGCAGCATAACCATCCTGCTATGCAAAAAAATGAATGCTTCTGGTTTAAGACTTTAGCTACAAAACATTATGGCATTATGTGTAGTTACAATGGTGTGTGGTGATACAATCAATAATATGTATCCAAACAAATCATCTTGAAGCAAAGTAATAAAATAAATCCTGCCAATTCAGTTCAAGATTCATGATTTTATTATTTGTGCTTCACAGTAACACATTAAGTGAATTTATATTGTTCGTGATATTTTAGTAAGTAAAGAATCAGGTTCAATAGTCATTCACATTCTTTTACAATCTTCAATATGTTTAAAACACGACTTGAAAAACATTTTGTCTGTGGGTTTTCAGAAAAACATGGTAAATGTGTTGATCAGAAAATGAAATTTTTTTTACCTTTTGCAAAGTTTGCAACATTAAACCTAAAATGGCCTCAGTTTAAAAAAACAAAAACATCTGGACAGCTTCTCCTGTTATTTCATTTCAGTCACATGTGCACAAATGGGGAAAAAGCAATTCTCTGCTTCTGCCGCTTTGTCAGTGAAGGATGAATCCTGACCCTCAGGTACGGCAGGACAATTTCATTTCAGGTGCGCTATCATTCAGTTTACCCAAACAGCTCTGTATTGCAGCCATTTGACGGCACACAATCCTTCACTCACTTTAACCCTTCAACACAACAGTGAAACCCTGACTTGTTGGACCACGGGAACAAAATTAATTTTTCTCTAAGAATAAAAAGTGCCCTTACCTTTTTGCTTTCCTCCATTTCATGCTCAAACATGGCGCTGAATACAGGAGACCGTGCTGAAAGATGGAGAAAAAAGCCAGGATAAAAGCAAAAGTCTTAATGTAGGTAATTATGAGATCAAGCAAGAGTGCCACAATTACTCCTCATTTGTTTCTCAATTAGAAATAGACATTTTTGCATTTACCATTTAAAATAACTTTTACAATGGCTTATACTTACAGAGTAGCATTTAAATACTTAAAAGAAAAACAAAGTAGGAAATAGATGGTGTTTGTCTGATTCATGTCTGTACCTGCCAGGATGGCTTTGTGGGCCTGAAACTCCTGGCCGGCCACACACAGGGAACAGTCTGTAAAGCGTGAGTTCTCCCACAGGCCTCCCAGCTCATCTGCTAGCCGGCAGTCCGGCACCTTCACCATGTTCATGGTGTTCTGCCCAGATATGTTAACAGAGTCTTGCACCACACTCACCTGCAGAGGAGGCAAACTTAATGTGATGCAACACTCAAAAATGCTCTTGGTGCATAAAATAACTGTAATGTTCAGCACAATCCTGTTAACCAAGAGGACAAGGCTGCTACCTCACAGAAGAGCGTGAGCTTGTCATCAGGTAAAAGACCGTTTGCTTCATCAAGGAGGAAGTCTCTACGGATAAACTTTTTAAAGCCCCAGTCTTTCCCTTGGACAAAGCGATATGCTCTCTGACTTTCTGTAGAGACAGGAAAAGGCAAATAACGTGAAAAGATGCAAGCCTCATATTGCAAACTCAACAGAGGAATGTTACACCTCCTGCATTGCAGAATATACCTCCTAAATTACTTTTGAAGCAGTTAGGAATTATTTTTAGCCAGCTGACTCACCCATGGCTTTGGTCTCCTCTCCCTTGGCATTAAGGATGGAGAACTTGAACTTGGCACGCACTTCGGCCTTTGGACAGCTGACCAGCAGCAGGTACAGAGACAGATAATCTTTGCTCTCCTCATCCAGGCCTTTGGGATTCACTCGCAAACACCTGATGGTGGCAGAAGGTGCAAGTTATTATTTCAAGTAAAGCAGGTAGCGGTAATAACGTTTCTAATTAATTTTAACAGTGACATCCGAGTGTATACAAATTTGGTACAATTTTAATGAAAATTTATTTCGGTAGATGCCATTAAGACCAGTGCAGACACAGCTACTTATATTATCGTATTGCACATATGCAAACCTAATAAATAAAATAACTGAAATTTAATTATTGTGTAATTATTAACAGTATTTCTATTATTGATATCTGGAGCTCATTTAGAATTCATAAGTCTCAGCTTTGCTTGATAAAAGGCTGTAACTGAAGGCAGACTTTACAAGACAAAAGGCAAGTAAGAGGATTCTAGCACTTGTGACACTTTTCAAACTGGGTGTGACACTGTTGGGGTTTTGCATCAATCAATTTCTTGTGGAATACATTGTGACTACAAATATTGGAGATTAGAATATGATGAAACAGAGCTGCTCTCTTTCCCACCCACCATTTCAACTTATCATTGGCCCCTGAAGAGAAGGTGGAGCTCTTGATAACCTCGCCCATCTCCTCACGACAGAAACTGAAGTTGTTGATGGTCCACATGTAAGAGAACTTCACCACTTTGATCTGATGGGTGAATGCAAACAAACAAAAAAGTCAGAGGATGAATACCAGTTAAATTTAGGCTAAGATGATGTTTTCTTGGTAGTTACCTGTGTGTAGCACCAGCTCTCGGCCACAGGCCCGCTGGACATTTCCGCAGGGGGAGGGGGACTCGGGACTCTTGACATTGCCAGCGTGACAGAGGGTGTCGGGGGCGAGAGGGTGAGGGAGAGGAATCTGTCACTTTCACTTGTCAGCACTCAGTCCTGATGTCCACCTGCATCAGCACGTGCAAATTGGAAGCGGTTTGCCCCCTTGAAACAGATTAAGTAGGTGTCATTAACTGAGCACACAAAAATTTTTATCTCATCTCCTTGAAAAATCCAATTTAGCCTGAAACACGTTTGCTAAACACAAAGGCAAGTAATAGCATACTACTCACAAAAGTGTGCTTTAACAGAGCGGGGTTCATTGGAATGCAATAGCCAGGTGCTCCATCTTTCATTAATCCAGTTAAGACTCAGTATCTTTTAATTCATGTGGCCACATTGCATGCTGTTGAGGTTTGTTGTGTTGGGGCTAGATGAATTGTCCCTGACCCATCGGGGGACAGCAGGAGATCGATGGCCCATGCCTGTTCTAAAATCAATAGCCACTGCAATTGCAATTAAGTCTCAAAAATGAACTGTAAATAAAACAAGCCGTCTCCCAGGACTGTGGTAGAGGTTACAGCCACCGGCCAAAGTACCCAAATTACCTCCAAGTCACAGAAAACAAAATGCAAATTTGTGATACACTCTCTCCTTCAAATAGACACACACACACAAACTAACTGTTAAACAGCATGCAATAACCCTGATGCCTGACTCCCTTCAGGAGCCTAAACTGGTGAGCAGAGACTATTTGACAACATATAATATTTCATCCTAATGAGAGTCTGACTTTTGCCATATTGTATGAAAATGATGGAGATGCTGTGATTCCTGCACCCTGTAAACTGAAAGCACATCTCTATACCTGCAGTATTATAGCTGTTAATGAACTACAACAAACTGTTTAAAAACCTTTAAAATACCAAAGTAACTAAGGGCTGCAGAATTCAGATGGGCTGCTGTCAATATCGTTTAAGATCCTTACAGAAAGAACCAAGTGGATAAATGTATATGTGGACATTATATATGACATATATTTCACAGATATTTTGGTGTAAATGTAACAGTTCATTCTGCATTCATGGGCAAAACCACAAAAAAATCTCCCACATTTTTTTTGTTGTTGCTTTTTTTTTTTTTTTTACTAAAAGTGATTATGAGTGAGCATCATCACCTTTAATGGGATTGTGGCTTATATAAAAAGTATTTTTAACTCACAAAGATCACAATAAAAATACTGAACTCTTACTGAAAAGAATAGCAATGTATGTGTATGGTAGTGTGTGGCACCATATTCACAATAAGCAATGGTAGAGAAGGAACATTAACCCATGAAAACAGAACATTTAGTTTGTGTTTAAAATGACATTAGCAGTACACACAGAAAGCCTTTTTTCAGACTCCAACTGGAAAAAATCCCCAATCCAGTTTGAAAACACTCACCGCTAAAGACCGGCAGAGAGAGCTTTACTAGTATTTAACGGTAAAACTAAAAGGCTGCAGATCAGTATCACTGCTTTATCATCTGATAAAAAGGTGTGCAGCACTAGTATTGCCCCCATTTTTACACCTTTGGTAGAGAATGGCAATAAAATATCTGCCCTGGAAGCCATCTTGATGCAATGCCAGACTCATAAAGCTTCATCATCTTGCAACAAGATCAGAGGCTGAGCACACACCATTTCACCCTACTGCTCTGGTACCATACTAGTCAGTTTCTTTTTCTGGCCCTGATTCTATTCATTTGTGTCCATTTTGTCCAGTATTCAATATCCAAGTCCACCCATACATTGTGAGCGTTTCCCTCACACCTCTTAGTCAGTCTTTAATGTTTTTATCCATAAATTCAATTGGATACAAAAAGCAGTGTAACAAATTATGAAAGCTGGATCCTGATGATGATGCTGCATGAAGGTTAAACCCGACACTGATGTTGGTTAGAGGCTGTAAGAATTGGAAATCCTGAATAGATGAACAACTGAATGTATGTGACACGTCACAAAACACTTCAAACTGATTTGCAAAAATGTGATTGCTGCTCATACTAACGGTCCCACAAGTGGATAGTGCTCCAACAAAGATGTTGTAATTTTTTCCAGTTGACTCGTCCAACACTGCAGAATTAACAGCTCTGTGGTTGTGGGATCTTTGAATAGTTAAAATGGTTCATAGGGACTGACAAAGTGTCTTGATTCCCTATAATATACCATTTCTGCCTTGGATTTGAGTATGTAGAGAGATCAGATTGATAAGTCATGGGACAAAATCAGCAGACATGCACTTCTGTGACTTTTCAAAGCTCAAAGGAAATCAGAAGAAAAAAAAAAAAAAAGAAAAGAAAAAAAGAGTATCCTCTGAAATAAGAACATCGTAATTTGAGTGTGTCCATGCCCTGATCCAATTCCAGTTATTTGGAGGAATTATTGTTGTCTTTCTGTATATTTTCACCGCCTCCAATACATAACTGGGTCTAACCGGCACAAAACAATTCATGGCCATTCCTTGGTTCTGCACAGCTTCAAGACTGTGTTACAAAATCCAATAAATGAAGCACCAACCAATCTTCTGGACTCTTTAACACTGGCAACTGGTAAGATGGAGTGAGACGATGAAGATAGAGGAAGGTGGTGCAGAGAAAGAAAATGCCAAATGGAAAAACAGGTGGCGAATGAAAGATGGGCCACCTTCTGCTGGGCCATTCGAGGAGATAAATTGCCACGAAAAGGAGGTTAGATGGAGGCAAAAGAAAATCAAACAGAGGTATGATAGGAATCAAATCCAGATGTTTTGACAGGGCTCTGATGAAGATGTATACTGCATTGAAGCTAAAGGCTATGCTCATTTTGATTTGATTGATTTATTTCTAATCCAATATCCAACGTCTGTTAACTGTTAAGATGAAAATGCACAATTTAGAAAAATTAAAGTCTTTAATCAAAATGCATATTAAAAACTTTTATCGTAGCGTCTCCATGTGGGAAAATAGTGAATAACTAATTAGCCAGAGTTTCTAATCTATAAACAGATAAACAACACAACATCTGGAATCAAGAGCACTGTAATGAAAACCTCCTCCTCTCTCCGTGATTAAGGATCACAAAGAGCCAACAGGTTAACAAAAATGGAAACATTGTAGTCACATTTATCAGACTTAATAAAACAAACAGACAATATTTTAACAGCAGAACTAATGGACAGCTTTCTCCAGTGTTAAAGAAAAATGCTTGTTTGGTACATAAAAAAAACATGAAAATTAAATTAAGAATGAAAATCCCCTCTAAAATCTTAACCGATGCAATTTTATCTGATTTGATCTGAGATCATACAAGAAGAGGCAGCGACAGTGAGCTGTGTGACAGGCTGCAAACCTACTTCTCCATAATATAACTAACTTTATTGTGTTTACATGTACCATGTCAAAACAGATACAGTTGTTGTCTGACAGTCTAACAGCTGTTAACCCCATCGTGTCACAATATAAGCAGATAACAATTTAAAGTTTTTCTGTCCTTCAATGCCTCACAATCAGTGGCAACCAGCTCCTAAAAGCAAAATGATCTGCAAGTAGAGCTTAACAGTAGGGACATAAATTCTTATATATGTCAACTGAACTTTAACCAGACAAGCTAAACACTTGTCACCACTATATATATATATATATATATATATAAAAAACAAATACAGTAATTCCTTTGACTATCGCTGGTGTTACGTTCCAGAACCCCCGGCAATAGGTGAAAATCCGCGAAGTAGAAACAGGATTGGCTAAAGTGATTCATCAGGGTATTGTAATGTATATTTTTTAATATTTTTATATATTAAAGCTTTTATAAAGCCTCCACACACTCTTATAAACCTTTTCTACACTCTTAAACACAAATAAAGATGCTGAGCGATGTAGCGGACGTGTGCGTAGGAAGCAAACTGAGCGGCATGTGATGATGAAAGCTTGGATGAAGGGAACTGAGGCTGCGGTCACTAAGCCAATCAGCGCCCAGGATACTGAACAGCATGCTCTCATTGGTCATGTCTCCTCTATCGGCCAATAGTATGGCATGTACGAAAGCTGGGAAGACAAAGCCAAATTAAGAAACCCGAGATAATTTACATAGAATATTTTTAAAAATCTGTGATGCACTGAGACCACGAAAGGTGATACGCGATACTGTACCTGGCAAAATGTTTAAAGTTATAAAAGCTACAATTCAAATCCATCACACCATAAACAGTAAAGATTTATTTTTAAATCTAGGGTAAAGAATTAAAAATAACCAATATAATCGTCAGACAACACAATTTTAGGGAGAAACAAAATGGCTACAAATAACCCAGTAACACCCAGCACAAACACAACCAACATTCCCGCAGTTTAGTAAAATTAACTCTTTTGTTTATCCCCTGATGTCATATTGCATGAGCAGACTTGATTGATATGAAGACTTAACACCATAACTCCTGCTGCCCAGAAAATCTGCACTAACTTATCAGAACTACATTTACGAGATGAGAGAGAGAGAGATCACACAGCAGCAAGATGCTATTGAAATCACTATTAAAATTAACGTGAATCTGTGATGATGCAGTAAATAAGGTGGCAGTTACAATCACTTTGACATTTCATTCTCTTGGTGCAAAAAGATGAAGAAATCGACCTCTGCTTCAAATTAAAGACTGGAGGTATGGAGGCATTTCAGACGGCAATTTCCCAGGGGGATGAAAAAATTGCAACTGTTGTCAAAGTGTCAGTGAACACAATGTCTATTTCCAAAGCTTTGGTCTTTGAGGACTGCACTAAGCTAGAGACAAACCTTAAAACTATAATTGGTACAGGGACCGGGAATCGATTGCACAGCGTGTGTTGGGCCTCTGTGGGACTGATTTCATATTCTGCCCTTGGTCATGGTGCTCTTCCTTCCCTAAAAACGCAATCTCAGAGAGGTATGAACTATTGATTTTGCCACAGCGATCAGCTTGCCTCGCTCTCATCCCTGACTTTGTGCAGGCCCACAATTACACTGAAGGGGATTTGACAGGGCAAAAAAGGCATTAGCACCCAGACTTCAAAACCTGCCTGTACTTCCTTGCTAAACCCCTTCTCACTTCACCAGGCATGGGAGGTTAAAGGGAGGAGGGAACTCAATGCATATCTAATGTCTCCAGTCACCTAGTACATACCTTTAAAAATACTTTGGTGCTTTTGACATGTTGACCTACAAGGGCAGACACTCGTGCAAGCTGCACAGTGCTATAAGAAGTCCACTAAGTTTCACACCAGGAGCGGTGGAACAACTGCAACCATTATTCACACGATTTCTTCGAAAACCTTTACTGGTTCCGGTTTCGAGGGCAGTCTGGTTTACTTAAACTTTCCAGTCATTTGTGCCTTTTTACTGCTGTGTCGCACACAAAGGCTCTGGGAAAACTACAGTTCAGTACTTTTACAATTAAAATCATACGACTGATACGACGAAGTCTTCGCTGGTGGCGCTTTTTTGTAATTCAAGAGTGAAATCAAACCATAATAATTTCCTTAGCATAAGAAGATCCCAAACATAGCAAAAACCTATTGGTAAATGTTTGAGATCCCCATTTGGCCAATATGCTGTCAAGTCAGCCAGTAAATATGGATTTATTGTTGCATGGAAGGTAAACATTATTTCATAAAAAAGAAAAATCAGAAATGGATCACAGTATTCATATGATACATTTCACAGTACTTTAACTGAGAATGTCGAAAAAGAAACACATTTTTTAATCAAGTCATTATCATGATACCTTAATGTTAATGTTTCTCAGTCCTCTTGAAGTCTCAACTACAGGAATGTTTATAAGTGCCATGAACTGTAAGTTCTCTTGATGCTGTTCATAATATTGTGAGATATAATGGGATGAAGTCACTTCCTCATCACTGCTGGAAAACAGAGCGTCCCCTTTTTTAGATGTAATTTCAGCTCATCTCGAGTCAATACAAAGTTTTTACATGACATTTCAGCTTACTTGCATCAAAAAACCCATTGGGTTTTTGACTGAAATCCTGCAAGTTACTTCTGAACGAAGCCAATTCAAAGTAAACTGTGATTATTTTTTGATTGACACATACAAATAATTTGGTCTCACATAAAGTTTGGAACACATTTAATTTTAATGAAGGTGTGAAATTATATGATTTTACTTATTATTTTGTGCCCTTCATATTAATAAATAACACAGACTTCAACCAAGGTCCTCACCCCTAACCAACATAAAATATCTTTACCATTCAGTAGTGACAGACTTAACCAACTGGTAGTGGAACATAGGTTTAATTAATCTCGTCTCGCTGGGATGAAAACTGAGTTGAACCCTCACATTTTTTTTTCTGAAATTGTAAGCTCTAAGGTATAGGATTTTTCTTTTGGGATATTACATTAAAAATTATCTCAGCTCAACTGAATTATGTTAGTCACTGTGCAAAGAGAGCAAAATTATGAAGTCAGGAAAAACAGTCTGCCTTGCAGATAACACTGTCTAGTGCTCTGTCTGTCCTTTAATGTTATATTTGTTATTTGTTTTTTTTCTCAAAAGCACAAACCATGTCTGAGTAAGCAGTCTGGACTAGTAACATATAGATTTCCTTATGTCTATGGCACACAGGTCAGCTGTTATACTTAATGCAACCACCCCCAACACGGACTGTCTCTCTCTCTCTCTCTCTCTCTCAGGTAAGATTATAACTACAAAAATTGTCAAATTGGAAGTATTTCTGTATCTGGTAGAACATATTAGATTACACTGATGTTAATGTGTTCATCACCTGCACAGATTAATGAGACACCATCCTCTGATCATATTGACAATAATCACAGCTGTGCTGTTTAGTCAGTTTCCAATTAACTGTTCACTCCCTTTGGGATCACACTGAACTTTACTGGTGAGTGAAATAATCATTAAATAACCAATGGCATTTTAAAAATAAAATAAAACCTCAACGATATGAACACTTCTAAAGATAAACATCCTGTTATCTACACGAGATAATGAAGAAAAATAAACAAAGAGGCCCAGGACGTTCAGTGTATTGATCCCATGTATTGATTACAATTATGTGTTACACGTAAGACGTATAGGCCTTTTGTTTGTTTTTTTTTTTACTTTAACCCCCCAAGTTTTTCATTAATTATACTGAAGAGTTGTGGAGACCAGAAACTTGACAGTGGATGTAGGCGGTGACAGTAGCAGGTAGTTAACCTGCTAACAATACAGTCAGTCCACAGTAGTATTTTACCCTCACATGGCTCT
Organism: Remorina albescens; assembly: GCA_034769265.1. Classification (NCBI taxonomy): domain Eukaryota; kingdom Metazoa; phylum Chordata; class Actinopteri; order Carangiformes; family Echeneidae; genus Remorina; species Remorina albescens. The sequence goes on from CM068480.1 coordinate 9,004,457, forward strand.
TAACACATAAACCAGTGGTCGTGTACAGGATATATACTCATACATATCATACATTGGTTAAATTTCATTAATAAAGCAGTAAATTAGTCCAGTCTAAAGATGACACGCTACCCAATTCAACCGAGCTAGCTGGCTAGTTAGCCCCCCCCCCCCCTCATTCCTGTAGCTGCTAACCTCAGCCAAACAAAAAGGTTTTGGGGAAAATACCACAAAAACTGAGAGTCGGTAAACAACACGACAGCCTTTATAGTGTAGGTTTAGGTCCTTGGCTTTTAGGTTGATTTTTATCTTTAATTTACCGGCGGACTCACCTTCCTGTTGGATGAAATTGTTGCGCTAGTTGTCCGGGATCATCTGTTGTTGTTAGCTAGCAGGCTAGCTGAGCTGTAAAAGTGGCCGACATGGAGGCCGGCGTCCCGCAGACAGCGCCCCCTGTTATATTGGAGGGACCTAACTTTGTTATTATAGATAATGACACATTACTACAATGGCAAATCACACTACATTATGCTATGGTTCAGACTTAAAACCCAAGGACCAGCAAGAGTTAAAATTGATGGACTATTTGTGTTTGAGATGCAAACAATCAGATATTGGCTATCATGGTACTAGGTCATATTTAGTAGGATTTGCCCTTATCGTCCGTTGGTACCTAAAGTAGATTGATGACAATTTATGACAATATCAAATTTAATGTCAGTGTGACATAGCTGCTTATGTGGTTACAGCTGCTCCTGTCTATTTCTCTGTAAAACTAACAAATATCTCTCCTTTGGCTGTTTGTAAAATGGTGAATATTAAACTAGTTATAGCTCTGTTATGTCAATGATTATTCACACAGATGCACTGCGTCGATTTAATTTTGCCACTACTGAAAACCCATTTATCTTAATCTAATCAGCAGAGTAGATGAGTTATTGCCTAATGGCAAGATTAACGGTTATCACTGTTAAAGGTTGAATTTAATTAAGATGTGAATAGAATTAATCTCTGGATCCATCAGTTCACCTTGAATGTGCCTGTATACATCTTAATGTCCTGATGTTCAAGAATCAAGGTCTTTGCAATGGGCATATTTACTTGTGATAAACTGTGCATACAGAATTCAGCATCAAGCATTGTATTTAATAACGTTTTCCATTGATAAAGAAGCAGTTTTTTGCTTATGTCAGTTTGACCGATTGCAACAAGGTATTAAACCAGCTGAGTTTGCTCTCTAGTCACTCTAGTGGACAGAGATGAAGCGCAAAAAAATGACTTGCACCAGCACTTCTCCCACAAACCCTTCTGCTACAGCAATGCTTTTGTAATTTGCTCGCATGAAACATTAGCTACACCATCAAAAAAATAAATAAATCAAATCATTATATGACCAGTCTATGAAGGCACACCTTAATTACCCACCTAACCCTTATCCTCTGGAAATATTATAGTTAAAGTCAGCTCATCAATGGCTACTAATCAAGCAGAGAAATATGATAGAGAAGCTTAAATCAACATTATGTAACTTTATTATTCTGTACACCACCTTTTATTTCATTTTGAGAGAAAATGTAGTACATTAATAAAAAGATGATTGAAGAAACTGACATTGCTAATCCTAAGTGATAAAGCAAAAATATTCGAACAGATAATTGATCCTTATAAAAAGAGATATGAATGATACAAAGAAAGACACAGATATCACATACAGATAAACAACATTAAGATTATTTACAAATTTACAGTAATTAAATGCAGTGTTGAAAAATAAAGCAGTCTGAGAGATGAAACTGCAAAAAAAAAAAAAAAAAAAGTAACTGCAGCCGAAAAGTTCACCTGCGCTTTTTAGGAATAACAATATTTCCACTGGTTGCAATGGGGATCAGGAGCTTGCGCTGATCCATGCGAAGATATTTTTCAATAAGCACTTCTACCGGCACCTTGTCATTCACATAACCCTGCCTGAAGAGTATGAAAACACATGGGTCAATTTAAATTGAAGATAAAAAAAAGGTGTCAAGTTATTTTTCATCCATGCTGTTAAAAAGATGCGCGCTATCAAAGATAAGAATTGTATATTAGATGTGTATTTCAGAAATAATGTATCAGTTTTCATGATGATTGGTCACGTTAATTTCAGTCTCTTCAGACTGCATGTGTAACTGGAGTGTGCCATCTACAGGTCACTACAATTCAGGTGTGGTAGTGTTTTCTGAGTTAGTGTGCTACAATATTTGTTCCTTAATTCATGTGTGATAGCACTATAGCCATCTTTATAATTCTTGCTATTCATCACTGTGAACTGATTTAATCAATTTTTCATGCATCAGGATGGTGTTTATGATCTAAAAGGTGTGGGTCAAGTGATGAGTTTCTTGCCATTTTAAAAATTAATAATCCAATCAGTCAATAGTAAAACCAAACACATGGTCACTGCAACACACAACACACTGACCTTTTTAACAGAAGTTCAGCATCTTCAACATCTATGGTTTTTCTCTTTGCATGAACTGCATATGTCTCCAAGTCATCTGCCAACCGGTCAAAGAATTTATCCATTCTGTTAAAACAATTACATGCATATGTTATTGTAACAGACACAGTCAATAAATTATGATAACTATATAAAAAATGTTAAGTGACTGAAAATTTCAGTATAAGTATATTCAGTATATAATAAGTTCCACTTATTGCTTAATTCGTTCAACTTCCTTTAAACTCAAGGTCTCTATTGTCAAGGTTACTTACATTTCTTTGAGAACAGGGTAAACATCAGCAGACACCTTTGTTTTCGCAAAGTGCTTGAACACACCCACAAGGTAGCTCTTAGGAAGGCTTGCTTCTTTCTTTGCAGACGTTCTCTTTCTGTGTACCTTCTTCGGTTTAGCTGCAGGCAAAGCTTCACTGGTGCTACTGGCAGTATGACACAGAGAAACTTGTCAGTAATGTATTAGATATATACACTGTATTCAAAATCAGATAGTCAGCACAAGCTGGACAATGTTTTACCAGCCCAGTGCCATCTAATATCTGTTGCTTGTTTGTAGCAAGTTTTTCAAATGAAGGGACTGGTTTGTCCAGTAGCAGAAACATAAAGTTCAACTTGCCTGGTGTGAATATTCTTAAGAACAGAGGGTGAGGGCTGTTGATCAGGCTGAAAAAAATTCAGTTTCTCTCTGACAAATGCTGGAATCTCGCATGGGAAATCTGAAGGTTGTAAAAAATAAACATTTGTTCAAAACTAAAGACACACACATACACAAATGCATGCAAAATAGAGAGACTGACGTTCAATATCCTTACCATCTTTTTCATCCTCCCATTCCTCTTCCTGTTCAGCAGGTTCAGGTGAGGCTTTACCCATATGGCGTCTATTTTCTCTGTCATGTGTCACCCCCACAAGATGAGAGGTGTTCTCTTTATCAGCATCAGGGTTGACCTCTGTACAAGAAATATCTTCCTGTTCTTTGGTTAAAGGCTCACCCAAGTCAGGCATCCCAAGATAAGGCTGACTGCTCTCATGGCCTCCTGACTCCAAGTTGCTTTGATCAGCAGCACCGTGCGCTTTGGACTTACCCTCAGAGCATCCTAAAGGCGGGTTTAATTCAGAAAACTGACTTTAAAACCCACATCTGTATTCAATTTTTTATTTTACATTTCAGTTCCCCAACAGGCTCAGTATAAAGAGAACAATTTCCAGATATTTTGCACATTTTATTCAACTTAATGAAACAAAACCCCGATAAAAGGGGAACTGAAATTTAATGATAATGTTTCTTAGTTGTATCCCTGTTAAACACAGCAAATTAATTTTTTTTTTTTAAACTTACCTGACTCTGTAGTATCTGCTTCTGTAAAAGTCTTAATGAGTCCACCCTCAGAGCGATGAGCCCTTCGAATGATTTGTTCCACATCATTTTCCGACTGTTCTGATTCACTCTCACCCACTTCCACATCCTGTGTCCCATCATGCCTATCTTTAGTCTGAGACTCAGCCACATCACCATCTTCCTCAGATAAAGGTCTGACTGCAGGATCTTCTTGTTCACCTTGATCTTTCTCTCCAATCTCCTCTTCTTCAGATTGAGACGTAAGATCAGCAGCTTGCTCAGACTGAGAATAAACTGCCCCGTCCTCATCTTCTTCTTCAGTTTGAGAGCCTGGTTTAAAGCCCTCTACATCAGACTGCGATATGGCTCCAGCGTCCTCCTCAGGCAGGGAATCAACTCCAACTCCTTCGTCTCCTTGAGAAAAAGTAGGAAGTTGGTCCAATGTACCCTCTTCTTCTCCAGTTTTGAGTTCCTCCGTTTGACACTTGGCTGCATCCGCACCGTTCTCTGAATGCAGCGCAGAAACACATTCTTCATGCTGAGGCTCCTTCTCAGTTGGAAATACATACATCGATTTGCTTTGCTCTGCTTCCATCTGTGTTCTATCTCCCAACTGTGTCTGCAGCTGCGAGGCCACCACAGCGGGTTTGTCCTGAGTTGCAATATTGAAAATGTTGGAGGTCATAGCATCGGGCTGGGTGTAGAGGGCTGTGTTGCAGTTGACAATGTCAGACGTAATATCAGGTTCAGCAGGTTCACTTAGATTTAAGGTGAAGCCCTCAACAAAGGAGGTCTCACTGTGACCTCGTTCCTTAGGCGCAAAGCTGCTCACTCCTGGGTGACGAGAAGAGATAGCCATGAATGAAATGATAGCAACAGTGACACTGAGCAAACCAACTTTACCAACTTACTCAAATAATCTTGAGTAAAAACTGTTAGAAAATCTAACTATTTATAAAACTAAAATTCATTTAATGCTTTATATAATTTTGTATTATTACATTGTTTCTTGCCAATCAGTTGCAGGATGTGGGTGTATGTTATTTTTGATGATGCAGAATAGTCAGTGTACTTGTCAAAAAGTTTCATCAAGTAGAGTAAGTAAGTATTTTAATCACCACAGTCACCTTCCATCGTTTGTCGATTCACAGCAGCTCCAAATGCTTCTTCTGTGATCTTTCGACGATTGGAAACTTTTCTCTGCAAGCCCCTTTTCTCAGTATGAACATCCATGTAGGGTGTTTTTAAACTCAAAGAAGTAGAACTGCAAAACATATTTTAAAACTAATTTTTGTTAACAGCTATTTGACTGTTGTGAAAACACTAGAATAAATTTGCTTGATACGGTCACTCATTGTAAATCGGATTAGGTCTGATCAGAGTCAACCTTTTATTTGTTTGAAATATGACATTTTTTACTTTTATGTGCCCTTACCTTGACGAAGAAACTGATGAATAGTCACCTAATGATACTTCAGTTTCCTCAACAGCTGTAAACACAAGCATCCATTAACTATAACAATAAGATGTGTGGTCACTATTCACTGATCAAATGACAGATCTTCCTGTAGCAGTGGCAATACTCCAGGCCTAGAGTAAATGCATGAATTAACAAAAACAAACATTTAAAGGATTTTATATTGGAGGCTCTCAGTAGTGGCTGTAACCTCACCATCTCCCTCTTTGAGTCGTTTCTCAAAAGCTGTTACATTTAGGCTCCGACGGGGTCTCTTTCTGCTCAGTCCCTTTGCAGTGCTTACTATGTTGCCAATGGTTAAATCAGGCAGATCCAGCCCAGAGAGCTCAATACTGAAAGTCAAGAAAATCCCATCTTAATACAATTAAAATGGACATCCTGTGTCATTAACATATATGCAGGTATTGAAATATCCTTGAGCTATGTGTGTAATACACATATAGCTCACCTAGGACGCCTGATGGCAATGCTAGAGTTGGCTGATGGGAGCTTTTGCTCTTCTGATGCAGCTTTCTCATGAAACACTGGTGACTTAACAGGGTCTAAATCACAGGAAGGACATGTTTAAAGCACAAAAGGTGATTGCAGTATGATGATGATGATGTTTGCATAACATCTGGCATCTGCATATACCTGTCTGGAGGATATTCCTGAGTATGTGTCTTGGTGTGTCATCATCATCAAACAACACTGAGGTTGGGGCAGGTGTGACAGCCTTTCTGAGCACTGCGGAAGTAGTTCTCCTTGTGGTCGGCAGGGATTTTCTCGTTATACTCTGGAGATAACATGGAAAGATCAACTTTATGTGACTCAGACTGCTCATTATTAAAATATAGACAGTTCTCCCTCCTCACCTCACGTATTTTATGTTTTAAGCTGCGCCTCAGGATGTCCTGTGGGGTTCGGGCTCCAGCATCTTTCGTGCTCAGCCTAATGCTGCGCCGGGTCCCGCTGGTATTATGTGCTTTTAGGCTTCTTGAGAAAAGACAGTTCAAAGTGTATTCAATATGGCTTTATCAACAACAAAGTGAATCAGTAGAAAAAGTACCTGTGGAGCATGATGCCCACTTCCTATGTCTGCTGTATTGCAATCATCTTGATTATTTTCTAATTTTATTCGAGCTTGACAGTTCCACATTCAACACCGCCAACTTCTTGTTTACTGGGCAGGTTGAGAAGTATTAAAGCGATATTTCGATTAATTATTTTTCACAAGGAAATGTTAATAGACATAGGTACTACCTGCGGGTAATCGGAGTCCTCGGTGGCTCAGTGCTGAGGATGTTTTTTAGCAGGACCCGAGCAGATAAATCCTCCGTGTGATCCATCTTGGGAGAGTCAGCTGGTTAGCTGGTGTTAGCCGATGTTAGCTAACACACCGTTGAACCGTTAAGAGTCGGGATAACCGTGTTTAAACGCGGATTTTAAAAAGTAAGACTAATTTGCCGAAGAATACAGAGTCCACAAAGAGAGTTGGACCAACGCCGGTGTCAATTATCACGAAGTTTAGATTGTTAAACGTTGTAAACCTCTGTTGTCTGTCCAACTCAACAGTTTCATGCCTCATACTGTCCCGCGTTATTTTTAAGTGAACTCTCGCGAGAAGTTGTTTGACTTCTTCAGCCCCTCCCACCGCCTCCAGCTGGTCTGTGGAAGAATAACTTTAGGTTTGATGGTGTGACTGCGTCTCCTGCTGGACAGGGAACACCAGCGACTGCACATCTTTAAACCTACAAATTTAAATCAAATAAAAGAACAAGAGGAGCCAAGAAGTCAGGATAAAATCCATCTCCAGAAAAAGTTAACTCTGTCATAGCTGCTGATGCTTTATTTTGTTTCATCATCTGGCTAAATAAAGATGCAAATGCAAATGTATTAAGTACAAACATAATTCTGGACTTAGTGGTTGGCTGGTCTAATTTTAGTGTAAAATCTGGATGTGACAAAACAAAAAGACAGTTGTTCATAAAAAAATTTGTATGTATGCTCTTAATTTTCCAGTTAGCTTTAGAGACAGACTGCTCTGACTTCCTGGTACCAAGTTGCTGATTATTTACTTCCAAAGTTTTTTATTTATTTATTTTTCTCATAGTTCCTTTCTTAAGCTGTCTCTTTGAAAATTGGAGAATTATGACAGTAATATTTTATAACTATTTACTAAATGATGTTAAAATTATTTATCAATTTTTGACAGCATCTACCAGTCCTACTGAGACAATCATAGCACTTTGGTACTACTACCAGAGTAGTACAAAGTCAGGTAGTGATAGTGAACTTATCATTTCAAATTAGATTAAGATATATTGGCTGATGTTTTATTGAAGAACTGGTTTTAAAAAGTTGCCACATGACACATTTCATTCCACTTGATCTTACAATGATTGTGTCAAAATGCCATACCACCAAAAAGTTATAATACAAACTTATGTAACCCGGAGGCTGTGGTTGCAGATGTGATTGATTTTGTGTCGCAGTTACAATGGATTAAAATATATATGTACATGCAAACACGATTCAAATGGTTTTAATGACATAACACAGTGAAAAATAAAATCATAAATTATTAAAAGGTGGTTGCCTGCTCTATTCACACAGCAATGGACAAAGTGAATGGGCCCTTTCTTCTTTCACACTGGGAATGACCTGACTGAATGAATGTATTAAGCAGTGTGATAAAACTCTCATTCAGTGTCATGACTTTATTTCATATTTGGCAGAAAGTGCAAAGGCTCTTCACAATGTCAGAGACAGAACTGCAAAGATGTGGTGATTTAGAAATCAGGCCTGTCCTTCTTCAGCTTGGAGTAGTCCATATTAACTGTGAAAAGCTGGAGACACACACATACAGAGTCAATATGGGGAAGGCAACATGAACTTTGAGGCAAGATAACAGTAAAGATATGCCCTTGTCGTTTATGGTCAGAGGCTTGAGCTATAAATTGCCATACAACAAAACAGTCAATATATGTTGAAGTTGGCCTTAAGAGAATTTAAGTATAGTGTGCAAAAAGTGCAGAGAGCTGTTACTTTGTACTGCTGATTGTACTCCAGCTTGTTCCAGGGCTCAGGGTTGTTCTTGCGGTCCCATCTGGGGAGAAAAGAATTTATTTTTTTAATATGACAAAATTTCCTTGAGATCATTGCTATTCATAATCCAACACATATCTACAGATACAATGAGGTTTCACAAACATTAGGTATACCAAAGACAAAAAACTAGATACACAGCAAGAATGTCCTTCCTCCCCCCATGAATTCATACTGGCTCAGATTCTTCACTGTTACTTACGAGACATCTGGATTTTTCAGAGCCAGCCGACATAAATATGTGAAACTCATGGTTACGCCACCACCGATGAAGATGAAGAGAGGGATCAGCTGATGGGCAAAGAACAATGTGTCATGACAACAAACACTACATTTTAAAAATCACGAACACACAAAGGGGGATGAAAAAAAAAGGTCTGAAGCCACTTTCCCATTCATTTAAATAGGAAATTGGCCTCAGACTTTTGGCTCAAACACTATTAAATCATAAAGACTGATATGAGATTTGAGAGCAGGATGTAGAATAGCATCCTGTCATAAGACCCTATACTTTAACAGATGATCAGTGTCATAGTTAAATGATAAGAAAGGGAAGCTCCACATTGTGTTGAAGGTACAACAACATGTCTACCCAGGGCTCTATTAATAACCTTCACCCATTCGCCCTCTGTAAACAGTAGGCTCCACATGCATTGGCATGGCCGTCAGTCATTCCACTATGGAGACCATACAGTCCGACTCTACGTGCCGAGGCGATCTATTCGCATGGCCGTGAAAGGAGGAGCCGGTATTTGGCCCAGATCTTACACTTTATCATTAAAATAACATTTCCTTCCTCATCATTGCAGGTGGCTTCATTTTGCTGTAAAAGGAAGCTGCTGTGAAGATCTGAAGGCGGCGCGGAAAACCGGCTCTAACGGGGAGGTATGTTGGTAAAGGGATAATATAAAGATAAATATAAGAATACAAAGTGGATTCGGGAACCGACATTTCATTTATGTGAGTCGCCTTTTTATAAATAGCCCTCTATCGTGCATTTATAAAAAAAAGACTGGGGCTGTAGCTGTCAAGGAATTTGACACAAGATGAAAATACAGGCATACTGTTAAATATATAGTCAGAATTTTGTCTTTGTCCCCACGAATTAAGGGGAGACTATACATAATAATAATAATAATAATAATAATAATAATATGACTGCCGTGCATCAATAGGAAATAAGACAACAGACAGGGTAATAACAGACGGAACTAGAGCGCGTCCTCCAAGCGTTGGAGAAAGACACATTTCAATGTCACCGGGTCTTCCACAAATTCAAACTAAAATACATTATTCAGGACTTACAGCTGGGTGGCTCTTGAGCTGCTTGCCGACGATTTTCAAGATAGACATCGTGGAGAATTCTCCCAGACCGAGTCCGTAAAGGGGAATATTTGCGGACAAACTGCGGCGGATCTCAGCGTTTCCTACAGGCCTGAGTGTACACTGAAGCGCACACCGCTTCGTCTGCTGTCAGCCAATCGCACGATGAAACGACAGCAGCTGCACATCTGTACCCAGCTGGACTGTGTATCATGTCTGAGGAAGCAGGTGCAGCTCTAGAAGAAACCCCCTGCTTCACTCTGCTTTTTCCTGCCGTCATGTGAAAGATCTTCATTGGTAAAAACACAGCAAATATTAAGATCAAAAACTGTATGCATTTTTAAATCATTTCGAACAATTTAAATTTCAAATAAAGAGACAAAAATATAAATCTTGCGGTTAAATCGAAACACGAGCTTCATTAGAAGAAAATCTTTTTAGTTTTCAAGCCTCTTGTTAATGTTGTCTAGATTAAAAATTCCTTAACTATAAAAGGAGAAATAAGAACAATTGAGTGGCCCACCGTCAACAGAGGATGACCATGTAATATGGCTGAAAGCTCCAGAATTTGGGTTTGTTAGATTTTTTTTTTTTTAAACCATAAACTTTTTAATTCATTGTCAAATAATGGCCACTTCCTCCTCTCTGAGGGTAGGTATGACCTAGTATAATAGACTATTCTCCAGTTTAAAATGCAGAGATAAAAAGTGTAAAAATGCAACACAAGGCTGTTGAGGAAATTGTTCAAAATAACAAGGTGTTATCTGTTCTATGGGGAAAAGATTAGAATTGCTCAGCCACCTTTTAGATGTAAGGCATTTTAGCTCTATCACAGAAAACATGACTTAAAAAAAACTGATCGTTTCATTTCCCATTTAAAGAGAAAACATTTCTTCATAAACATTTTGACTGACTGAGAAGCCTTGCAAAATCTCAAAAAGGTAGAAATGTGACAATTGACAAATCTGAGGTGGAACAAGCAGTAGAGACAACTCTTCGGTCTTAAGTTTTGTGATTTAACACAACAAAGCAGCACACTCACTCTGTTATTGAAATAATGTGAGGTAATGATGCAAAAACTGCACCCTCTCCAATTGTTTTTTTTTTTTTTTTTTTTTTAAAAGGTCATTTCACAATGACCTAACTCAGACCAATCATTGCAGACAGAGCAGATGTACAACTTCTGACTAATTTAATAATCATAAAGACAACACATCATCAACCATATGTTTATGTGGACAGAACATAGAACCTGAGATAACAGCACATCCCATGCATGTTTAGAAACAAATTATGTTTAAATCCATCAGCATTTTACCACAATACTAAAAACAAGAAGTTAGTCAAACAATCTGACTAATTACCTTTTCATCCTCGTGCACACAAACAAAACTCCTGTCAGAAACAACAAACCCAGGACTAATGTATGTTCCTCCATGTAAAACCCTCTCCTGGAAGTGCATAAAAATCCACCCAACACAATATCCCATGTAACACCTGCCTCAATTATACAGACAGAAGGAACAAAACTAAAAGTAACTGTTATTTAGCTTATGTTGCAGGTAATCGAAAAAGATGTAGAAAATGTACATTGCTACTCTTAAATTTACAATGAAGTACAAAAAGTGAATATAAAAATAAGAAATGCGACTCAAAAGTAGCAGTTCAATTTGTGCAAACATGTCTACCAGAAATAAAACTATGTCAACATCAGCTTCTCAGCTTGGCAGAAGAAAAAACATCCTCAGAGAAACATTTGGGATGACAAATCTATACCACTAAAACTGGTTAGGTAGTCAACTAGGCTGGGAACTCTCAAAACTATCAAACATACAATCAAGCACACATCAAGGAATAAGTTTTATCCATTAACAAATGCACAACTTACTTTTTTGCAAGTAAACAATAACACAAAAGTAATATCTGTACAACTTTTAAAGCAGGAATGTATGAGCTGTGGCCTTTAGGTATTGATGCTACCCAAGTCCAGCGAATAGAATATTCCATTCAGTCTACCATTATCCAAATGTGATTTCATTGTATTTATGTACTTTTAAATCAGGTAAATAGAAAAGTACCCAAATGATTTGTCACGCTTTCTACACCAGCAACAGCTCCAGGCTCAAGTTAGGTAAATTAATTGAGGAGGATTGCAGATAAATATTTTTGAATACTTAAAAACAACCAAAATTAACCTAGAAGGGTTTTTCTTCCCTGATCCAGATGCCTAACGGTTTTGGCTAGAGATGACACACTGCAGGGAATAGTTTAAAAACCAGTGTCAAATGTGGTCTATGACGTGTTTTTTTGGGGGAAACAAAATAATTCTACGTCCCATTGAGAAGTCAGTTATCTAACAAAAATCACATCTAAGATGGAGTTGAGAGTAGATTAATTGAACTGTCCTGTCAGGCCGTCTCATCTCTTACACTCAGGTTTGCCCCAATATACATCTTTGGAAAATTATATGTCATAACCAACAAAGGTCTTAATTTAGAGACATCCCAAACTACTAATGTATAAAGCATATCCTTTGGATCAGCATGATATTATTTTCTTTCAATGTTTTTAGATTTTTTTTTTTTGTTTTTTTTTTTTCCTTTAGAAAGTTATTATGTAGCTGTGTAGAAAAGGAAATGAAAAGGAATGGTCCTTTTCCAACCTAAAGCAACAAAACAAATCCATCTCAGAGGGCTGATAGATCTCCGCAGAAGAGCTCTTCAGCTGTGATCAGATAGTGAGGTCCCCCCGGAGCTTTCTCCCATGATGGCAGCAGCTGTGGTGTTGGAAGGAGGCTCTGGAGCAGCAGCAGCAGCCCGGTTGCCAGAGGAGGTTGCCTGGCAGGAGCTTGTTCCCTGGCTCAAGCAGCTGCCTGCTGGAGAGACGGCAAGGCTTCGGAACAACAGGTCCATGGAGGGCAGCAGGGGCTTCAGGAGGCTGACGGGGCAGAAGGCTGACCCCCCATGGGTGGTAAAGTTGACCTTGTTGGGGTCCGGGCAGGAGGAAATGAGAGCTGGCTTCAGGTGGTGTGGAGTGCTACACAATGAGAGGAAGAGCAATGTGAGACTTAACTAACATCCATCTATGTGTTCGAAATACTTAAAAATTAGAAATACTTTATATACCTGTAACCCACCAGTCACTTATATACCAAGTATTAATACACCCAGTACTGAGACACACTATACTGCAAACCCACAATGCCAACACAAAAAAAATAATGTTATGCTGTTATAGCTGCACTTGCATTCATTAAAAGTATACAAGATCTGTTAAAAAGGAGAAAGACATAGAAAGGCATACATACAGACAAAGTCACCGTGAGGGTGGATGTAGGGTTGGTGTGCATGTACTGATCACTTAGAAATTCTTCTAATGTCTAATTCTATGAAGAATCAAGTATAAAGTTAAACTGTTTGTTGATCAGTCTTTACAGTGGTCCTTAGGAAATGTCTAACTATAGCCAAACTTCTTTTTTGGTGTACATAGTATGTATAATTGAAGATAACTAACATATGTGAACACACAGGCAAAAACCACCATCAGAAGGCATTTCTCAGAGCAGAGTAAAATTTGTCGATGTACAAAATGAAGTGCAGATCCACCACGAGGCAAAAGTCTGTTTATTATGTTTAGAACAAAATCATAATAATAAAAACCTGCAGCAATACCTGGTCTCCTCCCACACTCTGACTTTTTCACAGCCCTCTGGTGGTTCTCTCTGGAAGCAGCAACTTTTGTTGGGCCCTGGTGAAGAGGAGATCAGCAGAGGCAGAGGGAGGTCAGGCTCATTCTGGGAGGGGAACGGCGACAAGACGCACATCTCCGCACTGTCCACTAAACCTGAGAGCAAGGACAGAGGGGGTGGTGATAAGTCAATCTGTGAAGACTCCTTGTTATTGTTGGTATGTGAAATACCATAGCTATGCTCATTTCAAGTCTACTTTACTAAATCTACTTTGGGCTTAATTATAAAAAAAATAATAATAATTAAAAAATCAACAGCAACAACTAAAAAAAAAAAACACGTCTGAGCAGTATGATCATAATTTTTGTCAGGGGCATTAAAGACAATTGTAATTTTGTTCAAAAGGTTAAACAATTTTTGATTAGAGGTAAATGTTTAGACCTTAGTTATAACACAGTGCTGAGAACAAATTCTCTTGCAACTCATTTACAATTTCATTGTAGGCCTTTATCAAAGCAACTTATAAGAGACGATGTGCTGTCCTATTGGTAAACAAACTTATGATTGATGCTTTGTGCTGTCTAACCTTGGTGTAGGTCCAGAGGAGCATCTTCAGAGTTGGGCGGGGAGGTGGATATGTAGTTGGGGGAGGAGCAGGGTGAGGGGGAAGTAGAGGATGAGGACAAGGGTGTGGTGGTGGGATCACTCTGGGAGCCACTGCTGCAGCTCTGCAGAGGAACCGGGGCCCGGTGTCCATCTGGGACCTCAAGGAGCTGAGAAGCAGGAAATAACAGTGTTTACCCAATGGTAAGCTCCCCCACCGTTGATAATGAAACAATTCTTGATTTTCTGTTTATGTGGGTGTGGGGCACGGAGTGTGAATGGCAGATACCTCATCTTGAGGATGTGGTGGCTTGCAGATGAACATGCCTTCCAGCTCCTGGTTGAGGCCCTCCACACTGCAGCGCAGTCGAGGGACCAGTGTAGACAAGGGAGTGAGGGGGATGGGAATTGGCTGAGTCTGCTGAAAAACAAGTTGAATAGAATTTAGGTTGGATTACAACTGAGGAGCAACACTTCTGGGGCTTTTTTCAGTACACTGTTGCTTGTCAGTTTCTCTATCTTCCTCTTATTATGAAACAATGACTTTCATATTAACCAATGTTATTATTGTTATTACTAAATCAAATCTTAAAGCCTTCTTCTGCAGTCCCCAAAACTCATTCTTCACAAGTTAAGCATGAAAACCAGATGATTTGCGAGATATCACAAAATTTCACCAATTTCCACAATGACAATCAAAAACTGCAAATCAAACAAAACATGATGAAACTTTGATAAACACTTTCAAATTAAGTCTGTAACTTTTTTTTTTTTTTTGGGGGGGTTTTCATGTCACCACACAGTGGCCTGAAGCCACCTCAGCCCATTTAAAGAGGGAACACGCAACAAGACAAAGTAGACCAGCTGTGCTCAAAACAAGAAGTGCATATTTTGCCCTGAAAAGCAGAACCACTGATGTAGTGGTCTTCCTGTTGCTTCAGTGTTTTACTTTGTGCACTTCCTGCAATGATCTACACCACTTATTTTCACCCATGAATGTAAATAAGTAGCACGTCTGGAAACAGACAAGTCACACTGGTAACTTGTGTAAGGAAAATCTTAAGGTTTTTAAGATGTTTTCGTCAGCTTCTCCTGTTAAAAAAAAAAAATGTATACACATACACATACCAAGTAAGCAAGGTGTGTTTATGGTGTGCTGATGACAGAAAGGTACCTGAGTAGCTCCTAGGTTACAGCTCCGCTGAGGGTAGCCTCGCTGGCGGTCTTTGTCATGCCCCCCTGAGACTGGAGGTTTGTTGCGCTGCTGCAGCTGTTGCTTTAGTTTAGCAATCTGTAACAGAAGGTTATTATCAGTCAATAAGAATGTACACGCAAATCCAGTCTGAGGCCTATAAATGTCACAATTTGCAAATGCCATCAAGTGCATGTTTGTAGGCATTTTTACTCGTGACAAGATGATTATTTGATGTTGAAAAAGGGTTCTGATGAGGAATCAAAAACTGAAAAAGTGCCATTAGAGATGGGATCATTTGATATTCTGTTTCTCAATGCCATCAAAATATTTGAGGAAATTCTTTTTTCAAAGAGTTTGCCCTCTTTAGCACTAAAATACCCAGTTTAGCAAACCTGAGAAATATAAACACACACGTTGACAGATATTGACCTCTCGCAAGTGCTCAGTGCTGCCCCATGATGCTGAGCGTTTGTGGGTGCTGCTTCCTTTCCTGCTCTGGGAGCTATGTGACCACGAGTCTGGGGTCTGGGGAAAAAAGAAACCACAATATGGTCAGCTGCCATAAGAACCAATACCAACAAAATAATAGAGTAGATGACTAATAATAACTTTAGCACTGAACCTACATTACAGCTGTATTGCAATCTGAGCCTGTGACAGTGAAGTCACATAGTATGACAAGATCTCAAACACATTTCAACAAAAGTTTCACAATGATCACAGTTAGGCCTTTCATGCTCTTATTATCCCCACCCACAGACACCCTCTTCACACTTGTCGAAGAGTGAAACAGCAGGAGAAACTGAAAAACAAAGAGGGGGGGAGGATGTGGGCAACCAAAGAGCAGTGGCGACTGCCTGCACACAGAGCAGAGAGGATGGGTGCAGCCAAAACGGCCTCGTCAGCTGACTTCAGGGACTGTTCTCATGGCTGTGGTTCTCACTGTGTAATAGCTATGCAAGCACCGGACACTCCCTCTCTACACTCCATCTCAGAGCAACTTCCTTCTCTGCAAAAAGTGCAATCTAATCTTCCAACAGAGATATGACTGATTTAGGGGAAAAAAATTATTCTCAGTAAATCTAACTATAGAAAAGGTAGTAATAAAAAATGTTATACATCCCATTAATTTCTTTGAGACAAAACACCCTTAGTTCAAACTTGCCAGCATTATGATGTTCACACTGGGGTACACTTTTCATCTAGAGCTGACCTGAGTGGATTTGTCCTTGCGAGAGAGGCTGTTCTGGCCCTCTGGTTCTTTGGGCCAGTGTCCCTGCAGGTACGGCCCAATGATGGCATCGAGAGAAACCGTCCGCCTGATGCCAGAGCTCAGCTGGTGCGATTTGGCTTTTCCAGCTGTCAGTATCAGAGACAACTTTACATTTTTCATGTGGCAACAAGTTGATTGTTTTTTTTTTTGTTTTTTGGGCTTCCATTGTCTAGTGTAAGAGCTGTTTCATTTTGGATGAAACACATGGTTGTAGTTAAAAGTCCTAGAATAAAACAACCTATACATAATTATGTCAAATTAATTTAAAGGGTGTAAAGAGTCATGGTGACCAATCTTTAATCTGCGCTTTGTTGATCAGGTCTTTGATAAATACAAAATTAATCAGAAACAGTTTTGAAAAAAAGGACCACTAATTAGAACATTTGTTAGTTACAGTCTGTCAAATATGAGGGTTTCCTGTTCTATTTGTCTGGTTTGATGGTATAGTGCACATCTTTGGGTTCAGAGTTACTAACTTGAAGCCATCAGCTGGAAACTTCTGATGCATTTTTGTCTTTTTTTCTTTTACATTTTATAGCCCAAACAATTCATTAATAAACTAGTTTGATATTTTCCATATTTATTCATAATGAAAATAAGTTTTGTGGAACTTATAATTATCTACAATCATCAATAGAACAATAACTATTTGACTGTAGCATCTGCATTACTGCACTTCAATACATTATGTCCACTTTACTTCTCATTATTCACTTCAAATGACACTGACAGTTAAATTCACATACAAAAGAACACAACAGCTCTAATAATTAAAAAAAAAATGTTGATGGTTGTCAGTTTATAAACTTAACTTTGTAAGTTGATAAACAGATTGTAATTACTTCCACGTTTAACTTATTTGAGACTGGATAGTGTTACACATGTTTCCTTATCAGAAGAGCTTTAGTTCATCTTCAAGTTTGACCTTTTGAGGTCAAACAAGTAAGCTAAGACGCGGATGAAGCCAGTGGGAAATCATGTTAGGCGCTATTTGATTGATCCACTGCAACTTTTTAGTTTTCCACATTATCTACCATGACACAAAATTTACATTTTTCCACATTTACCAAAGGAAAATAAGTGTATGATTCCTGGCAGACAGGCTCATACCTGACTTCCCATCCCTCCGGTTTGATCGAGGTTTGCTGGCCAGCTGGTAGGGGATGGTGGCCTTGAGGGGCTGCGGACCCAGAGCAGCACCCCGGGTCTGTCCGACTCCACTTCGGCCAGACATGTTGGCTGTAACAAACCTGGGACCAGCGGAGATGAGATCCTGCCCGAGGGAGCTGTGGGGGCGCTCTGTGAAAACACCAGCACCGGCTGGCCAAGTTAGCAGCTGCAGCTCTTCCTCCTCTGGGTGATGATGACTACTCAGAACCGTTACAAAACTCAGCCTCGACTCATTGAAACAACCATGTCGGAGTGAATTACAACGACCAGCAACTCAGCTCGACAGATGAGACGTGACTAAGAGCTTGTGAGCAAATCCTCACCGGTGGTCATTACTTTTTTTTTTTTTTTTTTTTTGGTCGGGCTTGTGTGCTTGAGTTAGCAGCCTAGCAAGCAAAAGTTTCTTTGTGAGGATGTTGAGATAATTCACCCCGTTGTCGAACAAGGAAGCAGCTCTAGCTCGAAAAAGTCACTTTAACTTCAACTCCTCCGTCTTCTGAGCGAAGCTGGACGTATATTTCATTGTACTTCTACGGGCTGGAGCTTGTTTTGGTGGCCTACAACGTTGCGGAGTGGTCGCAGAGTCTTTGGCCCTCGGCGCTGCTGCCTCAACGCAAACTCCAAACACTTCCAGCTCCACCACGCTGGTGTGGATTTAATTATGAAGGGGCGGCCCCGACTGCGACTCTCACTTCTCATTGGCTAAAATGGTCGCCCGCTTCGATCCTATTGGACAGTTCGCCATCAATCCGTCAAACGTCGGACGATGAAATTTGTCGTCACCGCCCCCAATTCATATCTCATTTTAACAGATAGCAGCGAGGACGTGATGAAACACCATGTTTGAACATTCAAAATCTGAGCATTTATTGACGTTGATACATCATTGACTGGTTTAAAAAAACTTTATTATTGGTTGAATTTACTGTGACTGATTATTTTAAGCGAACTCTGATGGTGGAAAACGTGCACAGGTCTTGTACTCAAATAAAAGTAGGAATACCAGAGTAGGATACAAAATAATGCACAAGTTGAAGTGCAAACGTTTCAGCATTTAATGAACTGGTGGCACCAAAAGGAATCATTTAAACAATACTTTTTCACAATGTTATGTTTTATGTTTATTGGATTATTATGATTATCGATGCATTATTGAGAATAGCTGATACTGCAGTTATAAAGGTGGGGCAATTTAAACTGCTTTGCCTGGCTGTCAAGGATCTTAATGTATTATAGTATATCAGAACTTAATAACTGATATATTTTTGCGTTAATCATCTAGATGTGCAGAGTAACTGAAGCTGTGAAATATGTGGGGTAAAAAGTACGATAATTCCCCTGAAATTTTTGTGGGGGACAACACAAAATGGCAATACTCGAATAAAGTGTAAGTGAACTAGTATTGGCTAGAAGTGAAGTGATAAATCTTTGTAAATGGTTTTGTACAATGACAGTAAAGAATCTAATTGAATACTGTACTGAAGTATAGCAATGAATTAACTACACATTCCCAGACACTTGGCAGATTTCTGCAATCTATCCCAGTGAGCATCAAGTCCACTTTCATTTTTGTCAGTGTTCCATGATCATTATATGGTGATGCAATTCAGATGGTTGATTGATTTGAAAAGTTTGCACTACAGTACTTCACAATAGGATTTGATAAGAATTAGTGCAGACTTGATGGTCACTGTGTAGCATTGCACTACTAAGGCAAGTGTCAAGAATCTGCTAATGAAGTTTTACATTACATAAAACAGGGACTCAATTGAAACCTAACAACAGGAAAATATGACACCGTAGCATGACTTGTACTTCAAACTCTGTCATAATTATAGGCTTATTATTTTATCATACTATCCTGAGCCTCGCCTATTAAATCACCCCAGCTGGATGTGTGTGTCTGTGTGTGTGTGGACCATCTGGGTGGATTGTGAAGTGGTTTTGGGTGGTGTGCATACATGTGTGAAACAGTGTGCATTGTGGGAGATAAATGTCCAGACAGTGTGTAAAAGGGAGTGCCAGTGGTGGACCAGGAGAAGGGGGCAAAGATAACATGAAATGCACTTCTGATGTCCCCACATTCAACCAAAATGTGCACTCACATATGGGGACCTCAGCCCATTCTTAGATAACACGCTCGTGTGTCTGGCACATTAGAATGGGAGGACGAGTGCTTTATCACAAAGGGGTGAAGTGCTGAACCATGTGTCCAGCAGCCTGCTCATCTATCTAGTGCAACAGCACCCAACAATTGATGTCACTTTCACAAAACAGCCAAAGACAAAACCAGATAAGTAAATCCACCTTTGGACAATCCCTCAGCACCCCTTCATTTACAGCTAAGCAGTTAATTGGACAGTATGTCGATCTGGAATGTGTCCCCTACATAATGCATTACCAGCGTTTACCAAAGGATCTTTAGCTGCTGTTTGCTAAGCTCTGTGTATTTGTCTGTGCTAATGAATGAATGATCCTAACCTATGACCTCACACAGGCTATTTCAAACCAAGACGATGTCATGCTTCACAAAATTAAACTATAAAGAAAAACACATGAAGACAAAAGGTGGCCAAGGCACAGGGCGAAAGTTTGTGCATTGGGTTTCTTAAACCTACAGGATATAAGAAAGTACTGTGATGTCATCTATTCATTTAGAGCTAATTTTATTCTGTTGTTCCTGTGTCAGGTTTTTTTTTAATGCAATTTTCATTCCTCTTGGCAGCTAAATGAGGACCAACAACCATAACACATAGAAAATATGTTTATGAACAATAGTGTGCAGCCTTGCTATGGGGTGTATGAGGCCGGATTTCCAGGCACAGGGCCACTTCAGGGCTAATTATTCTGACACACTCACATTGCAAATTTGCGTGACAGGTAAAATGTTATATTCTCTGGATACAGGGAATGCTAGATATCACTGAAGGTAAAGCTGATCCTGATGGGAATATAATTCTTTTTTCAAATTTGAGAAACACTGAAGTACTGCACAAATGGAAGTGTTTGAATCTGATGATGAAAGAAACTATAATTGCCTATACCAAACTTAATGGTAGTCAAACTGATTTTGCTAACAAAACTACAAAAGTCAGGAATTGCCAAAGTCATTAGCATTTATGCTTTGGGGACCATGAATGTATGTACAGAGTTTCATGGTAATCCATCTAATTTTAGTGCAGTGTTAGTTCCATTGGTTGAATGACAATAAATTGCACATTCAGTGCATACCAACTGTTCTTATTGGAAAAAAAGGCAGTTTTATTGCAGTTTTAAACAACACAACATCTCCAAACTCTCAACACTGCATGAGATTGCAATTTACATGATGGTGAAATAATCAAAGTAAGCATGTCATCAAATGAATCATAATATAAAAGGAAACAATCACCGGAAGGAAAAAATGAAGACAAAAAAAATGAATGACACATACGCACATTGCACGTTCACTATTTCTCTGCTGCTCAGACTACTTTATCAAGCCAGGTTTGTAGAAAAAGACAATGAAAACATTCAAGCTGCATAGTCACAATGCATGGTGCATTTGTATGCAATAGGTATTATGTCTGTTTGTTTATGTTGACATTGTAGTGCCTCTGCAAACCTCACTAGCCTGACAGCTCTTATGTCCTATAAACTGCATCTAAGCTACTGAATGATTGAATAAGGCCTAAACCATCATTCATCCTAAATATCATGAAGCTGCAGCTGTTAATTTTTAAATAATCTTCATCCTAATACCCTCTGGCCACATTTTGACTCAGCACATTAAAAGGCCTCTTTTTTTTCCACCATCTTAGAATAGTGTAATATAATATGTCAAAAACATTCTTTCTGTTTATAACATCTTGCCCATCCTGCTAGTATTATGCAACAGGCAGAATAAGATACAGCGACGGACCAATAAGACAATGACAAATGGACAGGTACATACAAAACAACCCTATCGTGAGTTTTGATGAACGTGACCAGTACACACACATTACTACAATTGCACAAAATCAAGTGTCATGATGTAAGAGAGGTCAAACTTGAGCCATTTGTTCGCATTCCAGGAGGCTTAATCATGTCAAGACAATATGAGACTGTGAAAGTGAAGGAGGCCATCAGGCAGTACAGCAGCTATTCCTGCATCTTTGTTGGACAGCCCCAGACAGAGAGGCTGCTCTTTCTCAAAAGCTTGAAAAGGTGTAAGTTGAGAGAGTGCAAAGATAAAGGGACTCACACAAGGGCCACGAAAGAGAGCGCAATTGTCACCCAAAGTAGTGTTTTTTGTTGTTGTTGTCTCCATGTTGAATTGTCTCAGTCTGTGAAGTGGTTGGCAGTGTTTCTTTGGTGCCCCCTAGCTGGGAGAGAGGGCAGGACTGTTCTCTGTGCTGATGTTTACCAGGCACTCACTGGACTTGAGGCTAGCCAGAGACTTGCAGCTTGGGAGCGAGGCCAAGGACCCACACAGGCCCATCATGGAGGGCGTGTAGTCCTTTTCTGAGTGGGTGGAACAAACAAAGAAGTGTATATATGTCGTTACTCATTTACTTACTCATAAAACCAGTGTGGTACAGTTCAGTACAGTATTAACTCTTTAATATGCTACCTGTGCACCAAGCTCCTCCATTCTGTTTCTCTTCCATCCTCTGGGAGTCTGAGTCCAGGCTGATTGCCACTGATAATAGCTCCGTGCTGGGAAAACTTCTCCTACAGGTCGACATGGGACAAGCCAATGGTTACAAAAGGAGGAGCGCTTCAGGACAGGAAAATGTGCTCTTGTTTTGTCACAACTTGTTACGTACAGTATGCCGGAGTATAGAGTGAGTGTCACTTGAATATGCATACATACTGAGAATGATTGAAATTTATATATAATATATCAAATTCATTTAATTATTGTGACTCCTTATCATAGTCACAAAAATGTCAAATTTAGTCCTACTTGATAATGAAATAGAATCAAGCTTTCAGTAGTTGTAGAAGTAGTTGTTCTGATGGCCAGACTCCTGTTCATAAAAATCTAACATGACAGCTTTTTAAATATATTGACAGTGATTAAGTATGATAAAAAATCAGGAATCATTACAGGGGCGCATGTTTGGCTTTGTGTCGGCATAAAAACAAGAAAAAAAGTATTGTACATATGAATATCCCAGTTTAGGGATATGTTTTATGTATATCCCTAAATTGGATTTTCCTATTCAAATGTACAATTGACTTACATATACATGCATATACACTATACATATACATACATATGTTTCATCAGCAATAGAATTCAGTCGAAATCAGATCTACTCGTGTTGCATGTGAGTCCAGTAACACCCAGAGACAGACGCTAAGTCAGACCTGCGGAACAACTTGACATCCTCCTGACTGTTGTATGGCTGGAGTGTTGGCCACTGGTTGATCAGTGGGATCGAAAGGTTTTTGTCCAGGTGATGTGAGTCACATGGAATCAAGCTCGTCCTGACAAACATGAAAGTAAAATTTGAAGCAAGAGTTTAACTGTATTTATGACAATACTAAGAATAAGTAAAATCCAAAACTTTACAAAATGGAACTTATATAATTTCCAAAATCTCACTGTGATATTTACCACCAAGCTACCGAAAAGTGTTTACTATTCATTTAATGAATGATTTAAATAATTAATGTTTCTTTGTGTTGCATAGCTGATGAAATAGCAGGGGAATACAATATGTCTGTTGCACTCACAGTTGCTCCTGAAGCTCCAGGACTATCGCCTCAAGTTCCCTCTTTTCCTGTTGGCTCTGGCTCTGCAGTTCCTCCAGCCGGGCTTTTAGCCTCTTGTTCTCCGTCTCTGTGTTCTTCAGCTGGGACTCACGCAGGCGCACAAGCTCCTCCAGGTAACCCTGACAACACACATCCACATTGAGTGAGATGTCCACCCTCAGCATGCTCATTTCAGATATATTAGACAGATGAAACAGTAGTAGTAGTAGTAGAAGTTGAAAAATGTTGAAATCCTTTAAGTAGCAGTTCCTGAGTATGTTCAAACAGAAAAAGATGGCTGCCCACCTTCTGAGCATTGACAATCTTAAACCTCTGCTCCATCTTCCGACACTTTGTGCTCCAGCTCTCTTCATCAGTGACCAGGGGGATGTAGGGGTGTTCGGGGATGCTGTCGTCACTGGTGCTACTGTCAACACTTCGCTGATCATCATCGTCACTCAAGTAATCATAGCTAGAACAGAAAAAGTCAGCTTAACTTAGTTTCACACCAACTAAGTTTTAAATCTAAAACAGGTGGTAGCTTTTCTCTACATGAATATAACTATCAATGAATATTACCTCTGTGTGAATTTCAAGTAGGGTGTGTAATCAATGACTGCAGAGGACTTCCCATCCAGTGCTTCCCCTTTCAAACAGAAACTGTGAAAGAGAAACGGCCCAGAAATAACACAAAAAAACTACTGATATCTGCATTTCACAGTGTAAAGGATCATCAAAGGAGGTCAAGGATCACCTGAAGTCTATGGCTCCAAGCCCTATGAGCATCCCTGTGAGGACTGTAGCTTCTTCTCTTAACATGATGGCTCCTTCTGCATAGAACCTCCTAAAGCAGACGGACAGGTGCAAACAGGTGGGACCCTATTTACAGTACAGATGGAGTGATACAACTGCACAGTGAGGCATCTCCTACCTGGTTGTTCTACTGTCCCTCAGAGCGGTAGCAATATATTCAGACAGCCTCTTCTCCATAAGGGCCACTCTCATCCAGGCTCGGCCCTGTAGAGGTCACCAATGTGTAAGATGCAAATGTTTTAACTGTTGCATATGTTTGAAAAATCTGAAACCTGCTCCATAACACAAAATTGTAGTTCTTAAAATAGTCATTGTAGTACAGCCTCATCAGTGGTGTAAGTATTGGAGCTCTTCCATTAATTTTCTCTACAAATTTTGCTTTACAAATGATCCATTCTGTCTTTGTTACTGCTGTCATGTATGACTTGCCTTGGCTCGTGAGGCACTGATGTTTTCCATGCTCTCGATGCTGCTGATACAGCTGTTGGGGACTTTAGCGCAGGCCAGACGGACATAGTCCCAGTAACTCCTCTGACCATCAAACCAGCTGCCGGAGCCTAAAAAGATAAAGTAATATTATATTATAGATGACGTAAAAAGCGTGTTTCTCTCAGTAAACAGTGGAGCCCTGAGCTGACTGGTGCAGTTAAAGTGTGAGTGACTTTGCAGAAAAAAGACCCTAACAGTTAATACTGATGGATAAAGACCACAATTTTGTCCACAGCAACAGAAAAATTAGTGTGTCTTCCTTTATGTATCAATTTTGTTGTTTCATTGCTTATTTCAATAATTATAAAATGACTGCACTGTTTTCTAAATATCCATTTTCAATGACAACAGGAAGTGTTCTGTACAATTTCTTTCGGTGATGCAAGCTGCCATCTAATAACATGTACCGTCTCTAACAGTCCGTCTCTATAAATGTTCTTATGGGTTCATTACCTTTAAAACGGTGGCTGAGGATGTGTTCAAGGATGGCGGCAAAATTTATGAACTCCTCAGATGAATCATCAATAGGTTCAGCTGTGTATTTCTCCAGCAACGTCTTTACTGAAAATCTGATTGTGGCAGAGAGAGAGAGAGACACGATGGGGCTAAACTGTTTGGCTGACGGTAATAAAGTCATCACGGGAATAGATTAGTCAGGGAACAGATTTATGGTTTACTGTAGGAGAAAAATGTTACGGATCAAACTATAATTACCCTTTTTAGAATCTTTACTTAATACAAAGTAATCATGAATGAAGATGGAGTAAACAATCCAGCTTAACAAAGTCAGTTATAGCAAAACCTGTAAAATACATAAAATCAAAAGCCAGTGAGCCAGAACATAAATTGTAAATGTCAATGTCAATCCTTTGTGATTGTAGGTGAATGTAACTCTGTGAACATTTGTACCCTGCTGTCATTTTTCTGCTCACTCCCATATCCACAGTCAAGCTGGATGTCACCCATTTCAGGAGAGGAAGTTTGTGAAGAGCTTCCAGGAGGCTCCAACAACCCAATTAACTTTTTCTAGACAGCTGAAGCAACAACTCCAGTCGTATGTAACATAGTCACAGTTGTAAGAGAACATCCTGTCATGCATTTCAGTTGAAATTACCGTGACTTAATTGCTATCACGGCCAAATATTTCTCAATAACTAATATGAATGCTCCACTCTAACAATGTATCTTTACAACTAACCTCCTACCATAATATTTAGACCATAGATGTCAACTCCCTGTTTTCTTAGAAGTACTTTTTTTCAGGCAACCCCATCTTGCTCATGAAATGACCACTCCTAAATATCTTCCTGGGGTCTAAATAATTCAGTGGCTCTATTTGCTGCAAGAACAACTGCCAAATGCTATTTGTCCAGTGACACTGTGATATACTGCGTGGCAGAAAGGCCAATATGGATCAAACTACCGCTAGTACACACATCCCCAAAGAAACAGTCATGTGCAAAGACAGATTTATTGACAGTTTACTCAATGTTAGATCTAAAAATCACTACTAAAATAGAACTTATCCCAACACAAGCCACCGAGGCAAGTGATTTCATTCCCCATTGTTTCAAAGGCAACAATGTCTCATTCAGTTGCTCTGACTGCGGCCAGATACTGGACAATAATTGGTTGACTATCCTCAAAACAAGCACAATCCCCTGTGTATTCACTGTATTACAGACAGCAGGGCCGTGACATGACCCAGATCCACCGGACAGTGGCTCAGCGGAGGTGCAGACTTATCCGCCTGCTCCTGTGAGCAAATGATTGGTGAGTCTAATCAGTGTTAGTCCTTTTCAAATTTAATATGACTAGGATATGCTGTAGATTGGCCATGTGACCAGAGTCCACATCACCTGGGCTTCAAACCAACCCACTAAACACACTCCAATTACCTGATGACTTAACATTTGACTCGCAACTCAACTTTAACAGCAAGGTGATATTGATATTGTTGAGACTTGTGAAATATAAGTTTTTAAGTGAAAGTGAAACTATAAGCCTTACTAAAAGCATCCCTCTCAAATAATGTGTAGTCATTTGATCCACAAACAGCAGTTTGCAGTCTTTTCTGAAAGTGTACCCTGGACATGAATAAATGCATGTCTGCTAGTAATTAATGCATATATATTGTTTTGTTTGCATAGGTGAAGACACATTGTGTGGCTCAGCGCTGCAGTCATGTATACAGTAAACTGGATGTTTCCTGTATCTATGAACATGTTTAAGCTCTGCCGAAAGGCCTTTAAGTGCAATCCTCCATCCAACTGCCCCACAGTCCAATCAGGACTTGATGTATACTGCCTCCCTGCCCTGAGTCCCTGGGGTGCCAGCTAGTCCTTGCCCCAGGAAGGTTGTCGTCATAGCAACCACACCATCAGAGGGTAGAAAATAAATCGCACTGACAAAGATGACAACGATAAACTCACACTGAGAGGCCGGTCTGTCTGGTTTTACAGAAAAATAATGGCAGCTTACTTGACATAAAAGGTTATTCGTGCACATTCTGGCTTCCTGTGCGCACGAGCCCAGTGTCTGTACAGAGTTAATGTAAATGACTTATTCTAAGGATGACGTAAACCTGGATGGCTACACATTTATTGTGTGAGGGGAGAATAAAAGCAGCAGGGCCAGTGTGTTGTTTTAGTCTAAAACTATAGAAAATAGCCCAAATAAAGATTCTACCATAATAAACACTCAACTCACATCAGAGTGTATACACTAAACCACACACACACACACACACTGTCTCCCGCTGGTAATGAACTGACCTGCAGACGGTGAGGAGGTTTTTTCTCTCCACCGCCACGTTCCGAGCCGAGGCTTTTTTCGAGACATCTCCCATGGCCATGGCTGCCTGCACACAGCCGGGCTCCATGCAGGAGGAGGTATCAAAGGACCAACACACACAGAGGACACACAGAAGCCAATTGCATCTCTCCGTCTCTCTCTCTCTCTCTATCTGTCTCCCTCTCTTTCCCTCCGCCTCCTTTTTGACCTCATCGTGACGTTCCCGGCTCAGGTCGCATCACGCAGACTGAACATGACGCATCACCTCAGCAGCTCCACTCACTCAGGGCTCCACTATTTCTCTGTTGTGCTCATAGGACTCTGGCTGCTGTACGAATGAGACATGTCCCTCACAGATATATAAACAATACACTGACATACATTCAGCCAAATGAAACGTCTGATTTATGGGTAATTTATATGCATGTCAAACATTAAAATCTCTGAGTGATTACAGACTCCTACTGAATTGCAGGCTGCTTTTATGTCATGCAAAAAATGTGTCTTACCATTCAGTCTTTTTTATTATATTATAACCATATGTTGTAAATAAAGAGAAAATACAATACTACCTAACATATATTCCACTTTGATTAGTTTGTTTTTTTTGTTGTTGTTGTTTTTAGGTATTTTCAATGCATGTTTTCTATTTAAGAGACAATAAATGCACCCCTATTACTTTTAATGTATAAACGTCACATGTATTCATCCATCACATACTTTTTTGTTCCTGTAAGAATTGTGTTCAACTGTATATTGTTAAATATCTGAAAATGGATTTACTGTAGAATAAGAATGATCTCATCACAACCACTGCTGTCATGTTTGATCATTTCCTCCGTGTGTAATTTCCCATCAGTCTCCTCTTTATCCCCCCCTCCCTCTTCTTTTTCTTCCTGTTACTGCCAGAAGAGATTGTCTGGTGTGTATCTGGAGCCTGAGCCACAACAAAGTGTCATGTAAATCTGATGGAGACACTTAAGTCCTCAAATCTTTCCCTCTCCAAAAAACTGACAGCTGGTTAGGGGGTGGGGGTTGGGGGATGAGGTATTTTGTCCTGCTGTGAAGGAGCATCATGCATATCTTTGTCTGGTGCTGCATATGTGTCCATGCGTCATATTCCTGTTTGGACAAAAACAGGAGCTGCTAAATGCTCAGTTACATTTACCTCATTTCCTTCAGTGTCACATTGTGCTTTATGGATTTTAAATGCCCTCAAAAACACATAAACCAGAATATGTGGCATACTTATTATACATTCATACATTTTTCTAACAGGGACCACACATTTGTTAAGGGTCATGAAAGGACATAGTGTACTTTTTATGCTACCCAATTCCCCATGTCTGTTTTGGCACCATGCACACGTTAAGAAATATGTACTATTTCTTAGGACAGGGAATGACCCACAGCAGTATGTTAATTTCTGAAATAGGGCAATTATCTCGAGTAACCTCTGTGATCTAGAGGTTAAAAAAAAAAAAAAAGTCCAGTAATTTACTTTGCACCTCCTGAAATTATGGAGAGTCAAGAAAAAAAACCATACTTTCAGTCATGGTTTTTTAAAAATAGAACTATATCTCCCACAATGCTACCCAACAGCATCTTTTCTTTGATCATATTATGTCCTTAATGGCCAAGTCTTTCAGACCCCGCAACTTTTATTCAAACTTCTGGAAGCTCCTCTCATCTTGAGAGCAAATACCTAGTTTTTCATATTCACTGGATTATGCAACAACCATTTTTATCATAGAGGTCTTATTATAATGTACATTATGGTAATTTATAATATAGTAATTTCCTCAGTAAACATGTTATATTATATACTCAAGTACCATGTTATTAATGTTTACATGGCTGCAACAACAAACAGCCTTTCACATTTAGAGCTGAGATATGGGAGGTAAATAATTTCCATTCTGTTTATTTTACCTAAATCTTTATTCAAATTCTCAAGGCATCCTCCCAAAATGCTGGTGGCTTGTGGTGAAGGTTTGCCACTCGTGCTCAATGTCTACGAACAATTCAAGTACCTCTTGCTCTGAGCCTGAGACCTGAGGACAGTGTGTGAAATTCTGGACAGTGTTGTGAAAGCATTGGGGACTCAGTGAAAGGAGTTTGTGTTTGGAAAAAGGTTTGTGTATCAGCCCTGACGCTCCTGTCAGACAGGACTGATTAGACAACAGTGGACAAAAAAAAAAAAAAAAAGTGCTGAGTCTTCACCCATCTAGGCATGAATAATGTTAAAAATAATCTAATTGTGACAGCTTGTCAGGGTAACTGCAGGATTAATATTCATATCATCTCATAAAGTCCATCACAAAGTAATGGTGCAGGTTTTGAACTAGGTCAGCCGATCTAGCCTAGAAAATCCAACCCAAGAAAGTGTGACGAGGGAAACAAAAAACTTAAAAGATCTTACCAGTTAAACACCCAGGTCTGTCCTTTGACTTTCCTCAATCCTTTGCAGCATCATGTCCTAAAAAGTCATTAAGTGTTTATTTTTTTTTCACATTATTTGTAAGCAGAAAAGATCATGTACATTTAATTTACATTGACATAAATTAAATAAGTATGAAATCAATGAGAAAATTCTGTCTGTAATTTGGGAGGACTGAGGTTATAGTACAACATCATAGACCACTTTATTCATTATGACACAAATAATACCCCTTTGGACTTTTGATATTATTTTGAAGACAAGATTTTGAAGAAAAAATCCCTCTTCTGTTGTTGATGTCACAATCTTCTTCAGCAGGTAAAATAGAGTTGTAAATGTTCAAACTACCATTTTTTCTGCGGACTTTAACGTCTCGAAGTTGGCTTGATGTTACCATGATCACAAGATGGTTTCCAGCTCTTTCAGAGATAAGGAGCTGTCTGGATCTTCTTCTCCAGGAGTTTGGATTGAAGGCGCTCCATTAGCTTTGGAGTCATGATTTCCCTTGCTGCTCCTGACATGCCTGGAAATCACTCCTGAGGTCTCAGTATCACCCAGCACATATCCAGGCAGGCTGCTTTGTGGGTGGAGTGAGGAGTGGCGTGGCGGCCTGACCCCTGAGCTTCCTGCAGCAACCCCACCTGATCCCACCACACCTCCGGTGAAGGAAAGTGCTCTGTGATGCACAGCAGAAAAGCTGACACTGTGCGTGGTGGTGTGTGACATCATGCCGCCGTAGTAGCAGCTGCCTCCACCACCACTGCTGGTCATTCTGGATTTCTGCTTGAGGTCCAGAGCGAGGCTGCGTCTCAACCATGCCTTCTTTACCTCCGCCTGCACCTGAAAACAAGAGGAAGGAGGTAAAAGGTAAATTATGTTTGACCTTTATAAAGAATTGGTCAAATTTAAAATATAGATTCATTACCTCCCCATTGCAGAAACAGTAGATAAATGCAACAAAAAAGCCCTAGAAAGAGGAAACAAAGATATTGTTAAAAAGAAGCATCTATTATCATTAGTTTGGAGGAGAATAGAAATTTGTTGATTTATCCAAAAGCTGCAAAAATAAAAATGTACCTAAAAGGAGGATTAAAGCATTTATCACTTTATGCTGACCTGGGATGAGTTGAAGAACATCTCGTAATGCATCTGCACCTGCCACAGCAGCCCAGTGACCTCAGTGTAGGGAAGAGCCATGAACACCATGTAGTGAACTCCAAACAAAGGCATGAGGACCATTGTGGACTTCAGCAGCTTCCTGTCCAGATAGAGCAACAGCATTTGTGTTAGGATTTCATGTTCACAAAAAATTGGCAGAAAATGGTGGCCTTATGATAGTTTAAAAAATGTTTTAGTTCATCTTAAGCGGAAAAAATATAAATAGCCAGAGTCTTTCTGTGTTATTGTTCTTGGGGATGAACAATTACCGATATTGCTGTCGTGGATCCAGTTTACCATTGTTGGTTTCCCATAGTTTAGAGGCCAGTACTCGGATTATGTTGAGGAAGAGAAGGAAGTTCACCTGCAGGGATGGAGATGTCAACACAACAGTCAAATATCCTACAACGATATTTTTGTAGAAAAATTCAGTTTCCTTACAACAATGGCTGCCAGAATGGGAACTTGATAGATCCACTTCAGGTTTCCAGCACTGATGTCCCAACATCTAAAAGCAGAGATCATATGAGCATGTTTGATGCCGATGTTCTGCAGGTACAACACACATAAATGCATCACTTTGACTCACTGTGTGTCTGCCAGTGATGCTCGTGCACTGACCCAAATGGACACAAACACGGCTGGAACACCTAAAAATGGTAGAAGGTGTGATAATTCGCCTTCAGCTTTACATAGGACAGCTGAGGAGACTGCTCCAACACTGCTTACCCCATCCAATGATGGTGAGGGCCCACAAGTAGTTCTTGTCGGAGAGGAAGGCCATGAAGATGAGGCTATGTAAGTACAAACCCTCCACCAGGATCCAGTAGTGATTGGTCGCCAGGAAGTACAGGAAGAGAGTAACAGCAACCTTACAACCCGCCTGAGAACACAAAATGGCAGCTCAATGAAGCTAGAAAACAGGCCATAAAAATCCACACACTATGGATGAATGCTAATGAATACAGGAGAAGCATACAGTTTACCATATGGGGCTTCTGTGCAGTGAGCTCAGGCTCAGCCTTACTGTCATCAGATATGGAGTACAGCACAGCATCCTTCACAAAGATGCTGACTGCTCGGCATATGAAGGAGGTGAAGAGGTGAATATGGATATAATTGCGTGTGCAGTGAAGACGCCTGAAAGTGAATGTGTGTGTGTGTGTGTGTGTGTGTGTGTGAATGAGAGAGAGAGAGAGAAGTTAGTATTCATATTTTTGAAAATATCTTATTAAGATCCTACTTTAATCAAATAATCACATGATATGTTTTGTAGATGCAATATGAATGAACATTTCTCAGTATATGGACAAATACAATAGCGGTGTACTAACAATGTGTCATTATACAAATATGTATTTCTCTTTTATAAAGAAGCACTTTATCTAGCTAATTTACTCCCTCATTCTGTTATAAATGTACTGGAGTTTTTTGTTTTGTTTTTTTTTTGCCTTAATTTTTTTTCTTTGGATTCTTTTATAGTTGGAGGCCACTGAAAGTAAAGATTTTGATTCAGAGTATGGATTATGTTTTTGAGTCTGTTTCTCACTTGAAATAGCAGAGGATGGAGACTGCCACCAACAGCGACGCTAGAGAAATAGAATAGCCGACAGTATACATGAGATGGAGTCTCTCAAACACCTTCTGAAATAAAACAAAATGTACTTAGGCTGTGGTTCGATGGTGCTAAACAGCAGTGCATGACTTGTCCTGCAAAAATTAGTGAATTGAGACTATTTCTGGAAAAAATGTGGAAATGTAGCACATTGGCAGGCTTCAGACTAATATTGTGTAATACTGTCAGTGCTGCGATTAAAGGACAGCGACCGTTCATTATTGTGAGGAAAAGCACAGTCTCACAGCCTTCATACATGTCTGGATAAATGCACATGGACACACCTCCTCCTGGCTCCTGTGGTTGGAGGTCAAGTAAGTGGTGCACTCTGTGTAATTAGCCCAAGTGCGGTTAATAGTGGACACCTGCTCCCAGTTTCCTGACGCATCACACTGACGGTAGGCTCGCCCTGGGCCACACAACATAAGTCTATGATTTAAAAGACATGTCATTCTCCTTTTACATATGGAACTATTCACCGATGTTTTAAGTTATCATAAGCCATCAGAACAATGATCACATTTTTGTGCTTCATGTTAGAGTCTCTTGTCTCTTGTGAGGACAGTCCATAAACTGAGCTTTCCTACCTCTGTGGTTGAAGTCATAGATGTACTCTGGACATATGACTGAGATCAGCTGACCCGCTTTGCTCCGAGGCCAGCAGATGATTCCGTCCCACTCTGGGATGCAATCGCCATCTTCAAAAATAAAAGGCTGTTAGTCATTTTACATCAAGAGGAGGTTCATCCATACAGTCAGCATTGACAGGGGATGAACAGGCCCACACATCAAAAAAATGCCTTAGTTAAAGGCTGTGCTCATGATCATATGATAGAGGGGGTTTGCTGGTATCAAAAAAGATCAAGATGTATGTTCTTTTCTTCTTAACACTTGGATGTGCACTGCTCATGACCCTAAATGTATTTGGTAAAACTGTTTTGTTTTGAAGGAATAATTTATTTGGCTCATAAACTTTTTCCTTTAAGTTCAAGGGATTGATACCATTCTCATATGAATATGCACCTTAAGGGAGCAGCCATTTAGTTTAGCTTAGATTAAGGCTCGGAAACAGAAAGCTTGGTTCTGTTCAATATCTACAAAATCCACCTCCTGGCACTTTCGATCATGCCATCTAATTTTGAGCAAAATGGAATGAGCATATTTTGGAAAATGTTGAAAATAGAAGAGAAAATAAACTATTGGCTGATCTTACTGTGGCTGCTCGCTGTGCCTCTCCTCTGCGTAACTTATCTCTGACTTGGCCTCTCTCTTGTAAAATTAAAATCGATAGATCTTGAAATGTTGTCGTCGGCTTCTACGTCATAATCTTCAGTGAAAAATGTCCCACTATTGTCTGTGCCTACATTCAACCCTGTAATCGCAGTGATACTAGTCAGCAGGATATTGGATTTGTGTCATATCTGATGCTAAATAAATCATCAGTTTCTGGTTATGTATTTTGACACGAACTTACTGACCTCACTTAGTGAGGCTCCTCACTTCCCAAATAGGGAGGAAAATCCTTTCAACCCAGTCAGTAAACCCAGCTGACCTTTTTCCTGTAGTGAGGGTTTAAGTCAAACTTTACAGAAAGATGATATGCTAAGATGACTAAAACCTCATTTAACTCATGGAGCCCCAACCACCAATAAACAATCCCCATTTAAATATTTTAGGGTTCATTTGAGCGGACATTTTTCCCTGCATACATTATATTTATTTTGACTATAAAGTGGTTCAGTGAAGTCAGGATTGAACTTGATTGATTTGATGGATAAAAAGATCAGTAGGAGCACACAAACCTTTAACCAGGGCCATTTGTGCCTGAATGTCCCTTTCACATCTGGCATGAGCACCAATCAGAACGTAGATCTGCTCCTCTCGTGTGATGACATCATCAGAGTCAATCTGTAGAAAAAAATGAGTTGTCAAATTGTTAAGACAAATATATAAAATATGCTTTATTGCTGTTGTGTTTGGAATACCATGAGAAAAATCTATTTTGTTTCGAATTTTTTACATTTCCACCAGCCTGCAGCAGCGTGTATAGAGGCATGACTTTTTATGATAATTTAGGTACACGGCAGGTAAATGACCCGATTTATAACTATGTGCTGGTGCAACAATTGGCCTTTAATGCATAATAGTGTATTAAAGGCCATCTATTTAGCTTTGTATATGATCATTGTTCAGTGCTTCTGTCATTAGTTTCCATTCATTCATTTGAAGTGCTTTTTATATCATGCAGACAAACCAGACAAAATAAATTAATCCAAATCATTAAAATACCTACAAAGTATTAGAAATTTAATTTAAACTTATTTATCATTATTAACATTTCCCCAGCAATGACCTTTTACCTATCAAACATGCTCTGTTGTAAAGTTTTAAAGCAACAAAAGTTATCAGAGGTATGATCCTTTTCAGAAAGAGCACATTAATCCAAGCACAAATTGGCTATTGTGCCTCTTTAAGGATCTGACTGGGTCATTTATTATTTGACTAAGCATCAAGAGCAACTTCCTTGAAAATGCCAACAGACATTAAACATTTCCCAATAAAAACCTCTCTGAAGTCTCCTTCCAACTGAGGCAATCTATCAAACACAATCACTCCCGAGGATCAGATGTGCTGCCTTAAGGTGTTGTGAAATAGTTGTGTGAGGGTGCGGTATGTGATGATCCCCTGCCAGACCCCTTTTTCTGCCTTCGGCCACATGGGGGCCTGGTCCTCAGGTGATAGGTCGTGATGGTGAGAGCTAGCCCACACAAGAAAACTTTGTGTTCCCGTGTACATTTCACAACAGAGCACCAAAACTAGCAGTGAGTCAACTGGAGAGCTCGATGAAAGAGAAATAGTAAACAGACAAAGAAACAAAGCGAAAGGTGGACCCATGGCAGAAAAATTTGCTTCAGTGATATTATATATAATATGTTATGATATTTAGACCAATTATGTGATATCTGCACTCTTTTAGATCTATTTATACTTCCAGTCAAATTTGGGGGGAAATATTGTGCACTTTTTGCACTTCTATTTGTGAAATACATTGATTAAACCTGGGGTCGCCCCTAGAAATAAAATCATTTAATTTTTCACAAATATTACAAAAATAGTCATGACCTCTAGGACGGGCCTCATCCCTCAGCCAAGGGAAATGGTGGATTGAGCAGCAAACCAATGTTGCCATGAAGTCATGCTGGTGAAATATCTGAATATCTGATAATGCCAGTCCAATCTCCTCAGACTAAGCACTTTTACTTTTGGGACCTGCAGTTCATATTTAACACTGACATTATCAAAATAACGTAATTATAACAAAGGTTAAAAATAATAATAAACATTTTTAAATTGTAAACTAGCTTTCTCTCATTTATTTTTAAGATCTCAGTATTTCTTCCTGCCATATTTCTCGCAAGCTAAACAAAACAATTCACTCTTGTTAAACAGACAAAAGCCCAGTGATTGATGGACATGTGATAACTAACATTCTTGGCACAGTCCATTAAAATAAACAGCTGATGGGTGTGCAGTGTTTTCACTGAGGTACTTAGAAAGCTCAACAGATCATTTCCATCAGTGATTTGTTTTGGGAGAGGATTCTCCGCCAAAGTCAAGACTGACATGCCGAACACCTAAAAGCAGTTGTTGTATATTGGACTGTGGCTGTTATGTCAGTAGGCTGCTGGTGTTCAAATTGTTTGTGTGTGTGTTGTGTGTTTGTGCATCTAAATCTCTAACCATAACGCTATTTATGCACATACTGATTATGGATGAGATTAAAGTCCTCCCTCTGCACCTCAACAATACGTTCTCAAAACATTGATATACAGCTAACTTCAATACATGAAGGTCAATTCCCACTAATCATTCCCTATTCTTTGAATTCCTGCTGACAAACAGGAAGTGTTAGCAAAACACTTAGTCTTACACGTCCGTTCACATTTGTGTCCTAATTGAATTTGCTCTCTCAGGCCTGTGCTTCATGTGAAGTGATTTTCTGGTTGACTGAGCAGGAGGTTGTAAGTCTGCCTGATGTCGACACTCAGGATCGACCCAGGGAAGATGAAGAGAAAAGGCTCTGAGGCAGCAGGGGTTTGAGTGACCAGTGGATTTCTGATCATAGCTGATGTTTTGGTTTCACTGCTGCCATTATTTTGGGATTACAATTTGAAAATTTAGTGTCTATGACAGGGAGACTTCCACTGTTCTCCTCAAGTATCACATGCTGTTAACAAAAGAAAAAAAAATCTCTATGATATCTGTATTTTCAGAGGAAGGTATTCATTTTATAAGTGTAACTGTGTGTGTATTTGCTGCTGTTTTAACCCCCCCCTTTATTTTAATCAAAGTAAAAATTTCAACATGTTTACAAATTGTCTCAAAACTCATTTATAATTTTTTTTGTGAATTCATTATTATTTTTGGGCAATATTTGCAATATTGTTGCTGTTGCTTTTTACCAAATAACTAAAAATAACCGAGAACTTTACAAATGTGATTATTTCATTGGCTTTTTTGTCACTTCTTTGTGATGTTGCATTGACTCTCTGCATGAAGAGGCTTCATAGCCCTCTGATTAGATTTTTTCTTTTTTGGGGGGGGGTTGTATATTTTATATTTACATCTGGAAATAAGTCATTAATAAGTCATTAATAAGTCATTAATATAAATTTGAAAATGTTTTCCACATCATGTCAGTTTTAAAAAAGATTTACATGAGCCGTCTATGGTCTGTCTTGCTTGTGAATTGCTGGCATTCCCGAACCTTGAAATAAATCAATGTCCAAAATTCAGCCACTCAAAGAGAGTCACAGATGCTTGAAATTTTCTATATTTGGCCCAAAATGCTGCAGTTGGGGGTTGTTATTTATGACTCACTGTCAAAGTAAGGTGTAAAATATGATGTTACTGTGTGAATTGTTTAAATTTAGAACATAAAAACCATTTTTCCTTGCAACAGACAAAGAGATTGGGAATGTATTTTATCATTATTTTAATCAAATTAAGATCTATTCTGAAAAGACCCACTTGAAATTATGTTTAGTTAAAGTATCACCATTATTCACGCTTAATATAGTTATTTGCAGAGGCTAAAAACTAAAAGTAAAAACAAAGCAAAATGAAAACATTTAAAAGTAGAGATTGGCAGAATTATATGAAACAAATATATAGTGAATCTATTAAGGCTAGAGAAAAATTATTAACCAATTTAATAAATGAAATAATCAGAAATTCTATCACACAAACACTCAGGATTACTGAAGTTCACTTACCAGCGCTGTCACTGTCATGACACAGTGAAAAAGAGCCACAGCAGCAATTCCCAGTGTACACAACATATTGTCTTACCTACTGCTGACCTAAACACGGCTGAATACAACTTTTCCTTGTCCTATTATTTTATCTTCCTCAGGTTCTGTTGGAGGAATTTGTATCCCAAAGTTAAATACTTCTTCTCTGCTGCCCCACCAGCTCTCATGATGTTATTTTTCATTTCATCGGTCAGTAAGAACGGACTTTTAAAAAACACAAAAAAAAAGAACGGACTTTAAGGCCCATCTGAAGCTCTGGATCAGGGAAGATGTTTTAAAAAAAAGTTTCCTTTTTCCGGCCTTCTCCCTGAAGCTAAGTGGACATCACTAATCAAGGATAGTGATCATGCCCCAGTCAGTAAGTGGTGTGAGAGGGTTTCTATGTGGAAGAGAGAGGAGCACTGTGGCAGAAACCTCCTCCTTTTGCAGCTGTTTGGACTGTTATCTATTTGAGATGGGTCGGATTGGATTGGCTGTAGCCGCTATCTCATTTAACCCTTTGTGCTCCTCTGGTCTGGTCATCTGTCTGTATCTGGTCTCCTTTGATCATTTTTTTAACCAAAGTCATAGATGATTGTGCATATTGATCCCACACCCAAATATTTTATAGTATATACAGCATGCTCCCGACTTTTGAGCCTGTGAGCCCGGACTCCGGACTCAGGCCTGAGGCCCATTATTACTCTCCATCATCATAAATAGAAGCAGAATGATTTAATAAACTTTGGTCCTTTGGGAAGAGAACAGCTCTGCCCCAGTTCCCACGTTTGGAAGCTTCATAAATCATAATGCAGACCAGACTTAATAACTACTGTATCTACCAATTAGAGGCTAGCAGACAGAACAAATATAGAAATTATAAGGGGAAGAGGTACAATATTTCCTGCTGTTGTTGCTGTTATTTTTGATACCGGCTTTTGAATGTGAATTTGAACCAGAAGCAGCCTGGTGTTTCTTTCTTTTTGTCTTAAATGCAAAAAAGAAAAAGAAAGAAAACGTGGATCAAGATCCTATTACTAGCCTTTAAGACAGTCTCAGAATCATAGTCTGTTACAATTAGTAGTACTACTACTACCAGAAACAATTATAATAGTAATAATAGTTATTATTACAATTATTATGATTGCTGCTGCTGTTATATCATGATTGTACTAATAATAATAAACATCATTGTCATCGTGTTTTCATTCATTGAAGCCCAACAGCGTGAGGCGTGATCGAACCTTTATTGTGAAAGGCTGGTTAATGACGTCACAGGAAGGCGGAACTGCCGGGTGCACAACAAGGACAGGAGCAGCTGCGTGTCCCCAGGACGTGGAGGAACTGTGAGTTTGGGACATTCACACTTTAATGCATCTATGTCAGCAGTGTAATATAAACCGGTTCTTAAATGGAAGCTTGGTCGTTTGTGTGTCTGTGTGAAGGGCATGTCGGGGGCGGCGGTGCTGTGGGCTCCCCGGGCCCTGCTCCCCCGGACTCTGGCCGCCGCCTCAGGCAGGTGCTCGGCCCCGGTGAAGTCCGTCCTGCCGCCGGCTCCATGTGTGAGTCGGTCCGCTGTCAGGACGCTGCAGCTCAGCTCTGCCTCATGGGCCGGACACAACAAGTGGTCAAAGGTGAAACATATTAAAGGACCCAAGGATGAGGCGAGAGGAAAGATGTTCATGAAGTTTGGCATGATGATCAAATTAGCTGTGAAAGGTGAGTGTTTTCATCTCATTTTTACCGCTGGGGTTTTATCTCGCGGACCGTAGCTGATTGCTGTTGTTGTTTGGTCTGCAGAGGGGGGTCCTAACCCAGACCTGAATGTAAACCTAGCTCACATACTGGAGCAGTGCAGGAACAAAAACATGCCCAAAGCATCCATAGAGGCTGCAATCAAGAGTGCGGTAGGTTGACACAAACACACTTGGAAACACTTGGAAGAACCCCTGTGTTTGAATTTCCATGTCTCAGGAAAGGTGAACATCATTCCTTAAGAAATATGTGAAAATGCTGCATAGAACTCATCTATGTTCTCTCTCCTCCTCTACAGGAAAAGGCCAAACCAGCATCCCAGCACATGTTTGAAGCTCGGGGGCCTGGTGGATGCCTGCTGCTAATTGAGGTCCTCACAGACAACAACAGCCGCAGCCACCAGGAAATTAAACGCCTGCTCAACAAGAACGGGTCAGGACCGCCTTCTAATATTAGCCAGCAGTGGCTGCAATACTCCATCACCCTCAACACGGATCTTCAGTGTTGACGTGATCTGGTTTACATTCAAGTTCACCAGGCTGTTTAAGTTACACCACCAACCTAACAACTAAATGTCCCTGCAGGGATGCAGAGGATGATAGCACACAGTTGCCTTGTTTTCTTTCTTTGTATTTAAAGTGCAATTGAAAGTGTGCAGAAATAAAATATACAAGATTTATTCATTTAACGGTGATCTGATTTAATGGGCTAATATTAGACTGTGTTGTGCTGAGGGTGTAATTCTTTGCTTGCCCACAGAGGGATGCTGTCCGATGGTGTCCGCCATAACTTCATCAGGAGGGGGGTGGTGTTGATGGCAGGCAAGACCATCTCAACAGAGAAAGCTCTGGAGCTGGCCATTGAGGTCGGAGCAGAAGATGTTGAAGAGAGTGAGGATGACGAGGAGCAGCCTCTCCTGCAGGTCAGACATGAAGAGGCATAATTGGAGATGATTAGAGAACATATTAGATACATGTGATGCTAATGAGTCGGGTTTGTGGGCTCTGAAATTAAGTGTGATTTAAAATAAGATTTAAGGTATTAAAAATGTTTATAATTCATAAAAAAAAGTTTCTGTCTGAAAGTGTCTCCAAAAACATGCACTCCTGTGTTTTAATGTCTCTCTCTGCAGATGTTTCTCAGTAATTTTAACACAACCTGTCTGTTCAGCATATGATTATTATCAGTACTTGTTTTTTCAACATATTTGGCACAATTTTGCCAATGGCCCTCATACCAATAAGATTTTAAACTGCGGACCAGTTTATCAAAACCTGAATTCAATTACTGTGGTGTAACCTTCTCCCAGGCCCTTTGAACTGTATATGTATGCTGGGATTTGGATTATTGATTGTGCCAAACAACCAATGATAAATAAGAACTCTGGGTTTTTGATTTTTTTACCTTACAGTTTATAGATTAATTTAGGTTTGATCCTTAGCATGGCTTGACTAACACTATGATTTGATCTCTTTTCAGTTTATTTGTAACACGATGGACATGATTAAAGTGCGGGCATCGTTGGAGAATATGGGAATGCAGATTATATCTTCTGGGATGGAGTTTGTTCCCAATAACCTCTTGTCTCTGGACCAGGACCAGCTAGATGCTGCTTCAACACTGATAGAGACTGTCAATGACCATCCTGAAGTAGTTCGAGTGTGGGACAATATCAAGGCTGGTAGCTGAGTACGAGCTCTGAACACTTGGTGGACACTGAATAACTTGAATGTGGGATATTTCACAAAGAAAGATGTTGACAACCTTGTACACCTGTCAGTACCAATACTGCTGTTTGGCATGTCTTTATGAAGAATAAGAAAGGCCATTTTGATACTGTCTATGAAAGAAAAAAATCTTTAAGAAATTAAAGTGTGTGAAATGATGTTTTACCTTCACTGTTTTCCATGGTTAGACTGCCCCTTTCTTCATTCCACAACCGCCCTTCATGGTGTCCCCCAAAGTTAGTCATGTCAAGCGTTCAAGTCCCTTTTTATGGACTGACTGGATTATTCGTGGCAACCTAGAAGTAAGAAATGAAAATGTTCCATTAGATGTACATTTCACTTTTATTGAGGAATGAAGCAATACATTCAATCAAAAGTTACATTTGAAGATCACCTCATGTCCACCATTTGTTTGGTTACAAAGTTTTAGAGAATGAAGTGTAAACTTCTGCTCTCAGTGGAAATTTATTTAAAAAAAAAACAAAAATGCATTTATTATTTATTAAATTCGTATTTACTATTTTAAAAACAAAGCAAAAAAAAATATGGATGGCTTGAAGGTTGCAGCTGAAGGACATTTAGACCCAATATCATCCCAGGTCATTACCCCCTCATAATACTGTAGTGTCAACACTGCAGTCGATAAGAACCCACATTAACGGTTTGCATGCAACATATTGAGTGGATGCTATGCTTTCAGCCACATGAGTTCAGTGTTGTGTATGTCACAGTGTTGTGTATGTCACACCCTCTGCTGTATTGTACACCACCAAACCCAAGTCTATACAAGAACAATTAAATGGTAATTCAATGTTAATGGGGAAGTCCAGTCTAATGGCTCTGAGCCCATTTATTCTGTTTATCAATGCTCGCCACTGATTTTTCCTGTCAGGTCCTCTCTGCTATAGCGTAGCATCGATTGTTTTCCATTGTTGGCAAATGCTGTGCAGCAACATGCAAGCTGCAGACCAGTCCTCTGCCCTGTGCCAGAGTGAAGGGTTCAACACTGACGTCTGCATCCACACACAAAAAAGTTTAGTTTTTTTTTTTGCCTAAGTATGAACCATAGGAGGAGAGTGAACAGGAATGAAAAAGTGTTAAAAAGGATGGATTTTTA
The DNA here is from genome assembly GCA_034769265.1 of Remorina albescens. NCBI lineage: Eukaryota > Metazoa > Chordata > Actinopteri > Carangiformes > Echeneidae > Remorina > Remorina albescens. The sequence goes on from CM068480.1 coordinate 9,047,010, forward strand.
AGTCATGGCTTCCTAGAGCTCAGGCTAAGGAGGATCTGATTTTCTGCTTACAAAATAGGTAAGTTTTGTTTATTAGTGCATCTAAAGCTGAAGAATTGATGGACTGCTACCTTCTCTGTGCAGTCACACTGTCTGTTAAGTACTCAGATTATCCAGGAGTTGAGGGGAAGAATATTTTTTGGGAGGGGCACTGCTAGATGAGCATTCTGGGAAATCAGAGGAGAGAAGAATTTGCTAACAGGGTGGTGCAGCATATTAAACTTCACTGAGCATTTCCCTTTTTTAATTCATATTGATAGAAAAATTTTGAATTTAAAATCCTGAGGCAAAACTTTTAATTGAAAGAATCCGGTATGGTGTTAACACGAGCATTGATGTGGTAGTTGCACTAAGTCTTCCCAGAATATTTAGATACAAAGTATGGAGTTAGATAAAAATGCTGTAAAAATCAAAGGATTGATTGGGCTTAAATATGAGTGTTCTCCTTTCATCTGTCTGCCAGCAGAGCTCCATGTCTGACTCAGAACTTATGAAAAGTGCGGGACCAGGTGGCAGGGGGCCAGAATGCTGCTCACCTCCAACTCCCAGAATGGAGCTGCTCAGCCCCTCCAAGGTGAAGGACCGCTCTCAGAACGTCACAGAGAAGGTCACGCAGGTACCAAGAACCTGAAATGGGTTCAGTCTCTGACTGTGGGTCCAAAAGCATTCAGGTGGCCCAACTGAGAACCAGGGAGTCTGTATTTATTAACAACCAAATATTTAGGGTGAGGGATTTGAGGCCTGACAGGTTGGTGTTCTGATTTCTAAGAAATAAAGGGCTTTCCAAAAAGTTGCCATGATGAAAGACTGCTGTTAATTACCCTGCTGGTGGAAAAATCAGTTGGTGTTTTCCTCCTGGGTGTTGAAACAAAGTTGCATCGACCCACAGTTCAATTCCAGCCCACTGTTGTTACTGTTGCAGCCCTGAGGCTCAGCCTTCTGCATCACTGCCTCTGTGGGATGTTAAAGGGTGATGTCCATTTAAGAGTCTATCTGTATATCCGTGTAACTATCTATGTATGCATTTCATAGATTGGTCAATCTGTCTGAAAGGTCTGTGAGGTTCATCAGGGCAGCAGCTAGTATTTTGGAATTGGACCAAAGAGAACAAAGACAGTGAGAGCACATGAACTCAGCTGTGTGACTGTGACTCCCAGTTCATCACCACCCTCCAGCCCACCAGCATCCTCTGATCAGACAGCTCTGATTACAGCATCACTGCTGCTTTAGTTCTGCCCAAGTCTTTTTAGTTTCAAGCTTTCCAGAAATAGTTGTTCTATCTGGATATGAAAAGTCACAAGTCTTGCCTCTGCTGAGAGTCACCGATAATAGGATGGTCAAGAATTCGCGGAACTTACAAGGTCGCAAAACCAGAGCATGCGGCCTCCAGCAAGAACTCGGTCAAAACCGTATGTCTTGTAGAAAGGTCTGTTGGTTAGTTTTAGGTCAGAAACAAGGAGATTCGAAATTGCTGTTCTTTGTTTCAGAGTGCGTTTGCTTTGCTGCTTTCTTTTGTCATGCAATGTTGTTCATTCGTCTTCTTTGGGAGACACATTAGAAGTCCAGATTTTTTCAATGAAGTCCATTTTCCTATTTGGGAATCACTGTGTGCTGCTTCTAACCCTAACCCTAGCCTCATGTTTAGGTACTCTCTCTGGAGTCTGATGTCCTGCCCGAGTACAAACTCCAGGTTCCAGAGACAACATGGTGGATCCTGTTGCACTACAGTCCCTTTAAAGCATTTTGGGACTGGATAATCCTCCTCCTGGTCCTCTACACAGCTGTTTTCACTCCTTACTCAGCTGCTTTCCTCTTGGATGAACATGGAGATCTACGTCAAAGGAGCTGTGGCTATACGTGTAACCCTCTGAACGTGGCGGACCTCATGGTGGATGTTCTGTTTATTGTGGACATAGTCATTAACTTGCGCACAACATACGTGGACCGGAACGACGAGGTGGTTACACAGCCGAGCCGGATAGCCAAGAACTATATCAAAGGCTGGTTCCCTATTGATCTGTTTGCAGCAATCCCTTTTGACCTTCTCATTTTCAGGTCAGGCTCTGATGAGGTAAGGACCCTGCAAGCTTTTAGAAAAGCCAAAGTTTTACATTACTCGAATGAATTCAAAATGATTCTGGCAGTCATTTTTATAATGTTGTTGTTCAAAAGTATCTGGATTGCTTAAATACTTTCTATAAATTGATTGGCCATTTTCCTGTCTAACATCTTCTTCCCCGTTGTTAATGGACACCAAAGATGGCGACCTTGACAAGCTTGCTGAAAACAGCTCGCCTACTACGATTGGTCCGCGTGGCAAGAAAACTGGACCGCTACTCTGAATATGGAGCTGCAGTCCTCTTCTTACTCATGTGCACCTTTGTACTCATCGCTCATTGGCTAGCCTGCATTTGGTATGCCATTGGCTTTGTGGAGAGGCCATACACGGAGACCGGTTGGCTGGACAACCTGGCTGAACAACTGGGCAAGGTGTATAATGACAGCGATGCCACCTCCGGTCCATCAGTCAAAGACAAATATGTCACTGCTCTGTACTTTACCTTGAGCAGCCTGACCAGTGTGGGCTTCGGGAACGTTTCTCCAAACACCAACTCTGAGAAGATCTTCTCCATCTGCGTCATGGTCATTGGCTGTGAGTTGAAATAAGGGACTGTATGAAAGTTAGTGGGCAAATGTCAGACCTCCTGAATGCAAAGAAAAAAATAACAAGCCTCCCTGATACATTTTGTGCAGCCCCTTAATATACACATCATGATCTCTGCCTGCATGGGTATTACAGCTGAAATAGCATATTAACTCAAACCCTGTTTTTAATCTGTTTGTCTTCTCTTGCTTTTGTCCCAGCTCTCATGTACGCCAGCATCTTTGGGAATGTTTCTGCCATCATCCAGCGGCTGTACTCGGGCACAACCCGTTACCACACCCAGATGCTGCGGGTCAAAGAGTTCATTCGATTCCACCAAATCCCAGGTGGTCTGCGCCAAAGGCTGGAGGAGTACTTTCAACACGCCTGGTCATACACAAATGGCATTGACATGAATGCTGTAAGTACAGTAGTGACAATACTCACCTCTGAAACTATTTGGGTGTTACCTCTCCATGTTTTTCATGAAATCGCTGATATTGTGACGGTCTTGTCATTCCATATTCAGGTGTTGAAGGGGTTTCCACAGTCTTTGCAGGCTGACATCTGTTTGCATTTGAACAGATCTCTGCTGCAGAACTGTAAGGCTTTCCGTGGAGGAAGTCAAGCCTGTCTGCGGGCCTTGGCTATGAGGTTCAAGACCGTCCACGCTCCTCCAGGGGATACACTAATCCACTATGGAGATATCCTGGACTCTCTCTTCTTCATCTCTCGTGGTTCAATTCAGGTCATCAAGGATGATGTGGTAGTCGCAATATTAGGTAATGTGTATTGTAATGTAGCATCTCAGAAATGTTCCAAAATCATATATCTGTTAGTAGAAAAAGAATTTGTGCACTTGCAGAAAAGAATGACATCTTTGGCGAGGTTATCCACATGTATGATGAGCCGGGAAAATCCAACTCAGACGTCTACACCATCACCTACTGTGACCTGCATCGCATCCTGAGGGACGATCTGCTGGAGGTCCTGGATATCTACCCAAGCTTTGCAGACAACTTCTGGAGGAACCTGGAGATAACCTTTGACCTGAGAGATGTACGTTGGTGATTCTTAAAATGTTCAGTATCACAGGAAGCCGTTCTAGGATTTTTCTCAACGAGTATCTTTGTTTTCATTCTATGTTTATCAGGCTGATCAAGTGCCGCCAATTATAACTACTGATGACTCTGGTGACGACTGTGACTATCACCACAAGCCAAGACACAGAATCCACTCCCTGGACTGCAGGATTAGGCCAGGTGAGAAATTTGGTGCTTTTTATATCTATCTTTTGATAAACAAGTGCAGGTTAGATACTGCAAAGAAACAACAGTGTTAAATACAGGTCAATGATCAAGATGTCCAGGGTGTTGTTAATTTGCTTCCATGCTGGGAAAGTATCCTTGACAGCCTGAGTGGGATTAAGAGATGCATAGTCATCTGAAATAATTTTTTGTAAACAGATGGAATTGATCATGAGGACTCTCACCCCCTTCGGTCCTTCCATCACCGTCATTCACCACCTCAGGCCCACTGGGAGGACTGCTGCAGTTGTGGATCTTCGTGCTCGCGGGCCAGTGACGACTCAGCTAAATCTCTTGCTCATGTTGCTAAAGTAGAGCTTTTTCCTCCTGAAGGTGCCATGAGGGATTATTCCCCATCTGTAGTGCAGCTGCCCCCTCCCAGTGGCACGTCAGTGGCAAGCCAAGCAGTGTTGGACAGAAGCCACCAAGGTAATTTTCCTTGTCACAAGGAAGGCTGAGGCTTAAATTTTAAGGATATTCTGAGGAGTTTTCAGTAGGAAGACACCAACAGAGTGCCCAACACAGTGACTAATGGTCAAAAACTTCCCTTTTAATATTCCAGTGTACCGTGCCTTTAACATTTAGAGCATTTACATTACTTTAATCAGTTCAAACTAATTGGGTAAAAATGTCTTCCCATTTCTTGTTTTCTTGGCTTTTTATTTTCCTCAGCTTCATCTTTGACTGTGCCAGGAATGTATCAGTACAGGCCAGATCGACAGTCTCAAGAGTTTTCCAGTCGAACATGGCGATCTTCTTCTGTCTGTAACTCATACCACCCACCACCCTTCACAGAAGAAAGGCCCAGCGAGCTAGAGTCACGGCTGGAGGTTTTACATTCCCAGCTCAACAGGTGATGTTTCCAGTGCATAAGAATAATTAAAAGAGCATTTTCATCAAATTTTCTTGCCATTGTCCTGTATTAATCATGTCAGTTGATTAGTTCTCTATGTAAAAATTCCCCAGACTAGAAACGCGCATGACAGCCGACATCAACGTTATTCTGCAGCTTCTCCAGAGGCAGATGGCTCCTGTTCCTCCAGCTTACAGCATGGTATCATCCAGTACCCTCCCTGCTGACTCCCCAGGCCTATACGGGACTGGGACACCAGTGCTGCACAGCATGTACCCCATTTCTCCCATACAAGAGGACAGCAGGGGACACACACAGGTATGGACAGATAATGTAGAGTTATTCTCCATCACTAGAGAAGAGAGACAAAGAGATCTCATCTTCACTTTAGAAATAAAAGTTCTAAAAACATGATTTCTTTCATCTAGAACTCAACCCAGGCTGACCATAGATTCACCAAGAACTCTCAGGAATCACTTTCCAGCGGTATTCATGTGACCGTGGCATCAGACGACACCATGTTCCTGACTGTCACCCCTGAAACTGAGACCCACACAGGGTTAACCCCCCAGCCATCAGTCAAGTCCTCCTTCATTGAGAACCCCCGGCTGTGCAGCAGCATCAGCTCCCCTGCTCTTCCAGGTGACCTGGACATCACCTCAGGATTGGCCAAGATCCAGAAGCACCTGTCAGACCCTGTGCTGCCTGTCATCTGAAGACCTTAAGCTGACAACCAGTGCGGCATTGAAAAGAGAACTACCGATTTGCTACAACTCACCAATTTGTCGAAGGAGTCATGTGACTAATCCAAAAATCAGCTCTCACCACCCATCGGACACCAAGCAGTGTCTCAAACCAGACTATAGTGGCCTGCAAAGATTTCTGCCTTACACAGTCTTCACCCTGGGTTACACTCAATCAGTGATGATTTCAATAGTTATCAAACTTTCTGGAGGACAACAGCTAACTTACAGTGTAAACAATACAGAGTCTTTAAATCTCATAATCATATTTTACATGTTCTTGCTCTAGCTTGGTTTGGTTTTAAGAGCACCAACTCTGTCCTATCCTCTTTCTGTCCTGTTACTGGTCCTTTTTACAGTTTTTATTGCCCTTGTTGATCAGTACAGAGATCCCACGCAGAGATTTAAGCCTGACTGATAATAAATTTGTGAAGCCCCCAGCGAATTCAGACTAAAGCAATAAAGCCATCTTTCGGGTTACGCACTTGACAGCCTTTGTTTGTCCAGAGTTTTCCATTAATATGAAGCTAAAGCCTCTGGCCTGTTAGCACAGAGACAGGGAAACTGCTATCCTCCTTTTTGTTAATGTTGTTTTTTTGTTGTCAGGGTGCAGGGTCCACAGTGCGTTTTTTTTTTTTTTAAACCACAAACATATCTCTGTACAACAACACCTGGTTTATTACTTGCCAACATACAGATCGTGTCCATTGGCTGGACTTCACTCAGCCGTATTGAGCTAGCTCCAGTGAACAAGTTGTTCTCAGAGTTTATGTTCAGCTAACGACTGTACATCACAGCCACAAACTAAATCAGCTGCAGCAAATATGACTCCTGTCCATCCCCAAGGCTCCAGTTCCCCATCCAATCCTGGTCTCAAAACCACAAAAGGACTGACAGCATTTTGGATTCAGTGTCAGTTTTACCAACTACTGTCTAAACTACACAGATCTTGGAAGATAAAGTTTGTGTAGAGTTTTACAGTAACTGGAAGAATACATTGTCTCAACCTATAATTTTTAACAGTTAATCTGTACTATAGCTTCTTATCAATGTGTTAAATAATTGTCTAAATATAAATCTTCTGTATAATGATAGTTTATTTCTGTATAAAATGAAATAATGTTGCTGTGAATAAACATAATTCTGCAGAAATGACAAAGAAATATGTTTCACAATCAGTTAATACCAGTAATACTGTTGCAGATATGTCTCACAACTAAGGTCTTTTTCATGTCACAAATTATATTCAGTTGAATAAAATAAATAATAATATATTAGAAAAGCAATTGAATACATGAAGCCACTTGAATCCACACTATCCACATTCATTTCACTTTTAAACATGGCTAAACTGTAAGCAAATATTAAAGGATAATGTGATGTCTTAACCTATATAACACAGTAGCATAGAAAAATATCTTACTGAATAATCTATTTCTTGATTAAACTACATCCTGAAAGTTTGAGGAGAACTGTGTCTGTACATGACAATTGATTAAACAGTCTTTTAGTTAATTAAGACCCAGTTTTTGTTCTGAGGTTTTCTGATACAGGGCGTCTTGGTATTATTGGATCATAAAGTTTAGGTAGGTACTAAGGTACTGTAGTTCTCACTCAGCTGATAAGAACTTTACACAGCTGTATCAACATGAAGACAATACAAGCAGTGGTCCTTAGTAAACAAAGAATTTCCCTCAACAAATTCTGGCCAGGTAAATCCGACTGAGAATATTTTTTAGTTGTTTCATGCCTCACTTCTTTTTGTCTGCAGCTCAGACTCTGAGGATTTCTAGGCAGTTATTGTAACAGATAGCGATCCAGTCGGGCTGGGTGGAGGCCCACTGTGCGTTATTGATCTCTCCCTCAGCTGTGTAGGCCAGTATGGGGTCCTCGATGGCCTGAGGCATCTGCTGGATGTCCCAGATTAGAGCCTGGTGGTCGTCCGCTAGACAGAGATGAGGGGAGGAGGTTTGATTTGAATCGATTTATCTTATTTAGACAGGAAAGAAGTAAACTAAACGCCCATGTTACAGACCTGTGTCTGGTTAATGATACTTTTTTTGTGACTGCAAAATTTTTTGGCCAATATCATCCTGATATATGCTATTAACTTCAGGATTCTCCTTGATCTGTCCTCTGATTAACTATCACTTCATCAAACATGATTGATCAGTCTCTGTAATGAGCAGAATCACATCCATCTCAAGCTATTCTAGGACTAGGAGATGACCTTAAAATAACCCTTAAAAGTGTGGTCTTTGTTTTGTGATAATGATTAACTGTAGGCTGATTTAACAGTGTAATAACCTCTTCTGTAGTTATTGTATTGTGTTTGTTTTTGTTGCAGTAATTTAATATATGTACTGATTTAGTCCCAGAAAAAAATACTCTGACAAAGATAAACTAGTATTTACTGGCTATCACTATCAGGATGGGCAGCGTGGTGGCATAGAGTTTGGTTCCTGGGCCTGGGGCCTTTCGGTGCGGAGTTTGCATGTTCTCCCTGTGCCTGAGTGGATTTCCTCGCACCATCCAAAGACATGCATGTTTGGGTTACTTGGTGACCTTAAATTGTCCATAAGTCTGAGTGTGAGTGGTTGTTGGTCTCTGTCTGTCTCTGTGTGTTGGCCCTGCAATGGACTGGCAACCTGTCCAGGGTGTACCCCACCCTCACCCAGTGTGAGCTGGATTGGCCCCAGCACCCCAGAGACCCAGAAATGGATAAGCGTTTGAAGATGAATGAATGAATGAACTATCAGGATGAGTTCACGTAAGTGGCTCCCTCTTGTGCTCAATGTCAGTTACTGCAGTAATTTAAAATCTCTTATCCATCCATTGTCTATACCACTTACTTGTCAGACACTGAGCAAGGCAAGTTATGTAAAATCTTTTGTTCTGAAGCACAAAGAGATTTTTCAGGCAAAGCCCTAAACATCCAGACTGCAAATAAACAAGTAATCAATGTGTTTTTGGTAGACGCTGCATACCAGCTGTGCAGATGTGGCAGGAGGAGTGTGGTGCCCAGGCTATCCCATTGACACAGGCCTTGTGGTTGTTCAGTCTGGCCACTGGAGTGCAGGGCACACGCACATCTAAGATCACTACCTAAAGGGGTCAAATAGAAACGTACGAATTAAACTTTTCTATACCTTTCATTTATTACCCTTAACATTTCAGTCCTTCTGGAAAAAGTAACTTAACACTAAATTTGTATTTGCGCTGCCTTTTGTTTGTGGACATAATGAAAGTATCTACAGTATATTTCCCTAAAGGTACCTCACATTTCCAACTTTTCATGCAGTCAGGAAGACGCAGTTTTACATCATGAACCCACAGGGGGAGCAGCTCTAACCTCCATGCTGTCCATCGCCATAGTGGCCAGATAGTTGGGGTCCTGTTTGTTCCAGCAGAGTCGGAGCATTGGGTGGTGCTGGGGGTCTTCGTAGATGATGGTGCTGTGTTCAAGGTGCCGGAGATCAAACGTGCGTACCGAGCCATCAGCTCCCACCGAGGCAAACATATCTCTCCCACCGCCAGCTCGGCTGAAAGAGATGTCATACACCTGCAACACAGACAGACAGTGAGTTTTCATCACCTCGGACTACAGAGCAGTGAGGAGCATTTCATGGGTATTAAACCACAGTGGCTCTAAAGACCCTTTCTAAGACTTGAGAGTTTGATCCATCATGTCAGCACATTTACCTCTTTGTCGTGGGCAATAAGCTGTGTCTTGACATGACCTGACACTAAGTTGACCCTTCCCAGCACCTGTCCAGTTTCCAGCCCCCAGATCGTACAGGTGGTGTCAATACTGGATGTACCTGCATGGAAAACATTCACACACTAAATACTACAAAGAAATTTACGCTCATCAAAGCTCATAATTTTTCTAGTTTTCTATGTGAGACATGTCAATAAAGAATCCAAGTTATTAACCTTTTCAATGAAGTAACCTTGAGGTAAAACTTCACCAAGTTTTTACCTAACAAGTTTGGATCCACCTCGTTCCAATCGAAGGATGTGAGCGGTGCACAGAAGTCAGAGTTCTTGTTATTATTGAGCAGGCACTCTAGACGGGTCTCTGTATCACTGACCTTTCCATACAAAGATAAATTATTTTCAATATTTGGGCACTTTGTGTAAAAAAGACTATAACTGTAAGAATATTGCATAAAACTAATTTGTTCTTTGGCCTGTTTTCTGATGTCGTATCATTTGTATTAGTCTTCAAATAATGCATCATGTATGATGCATTGACTAATTTTGTCTCTCCGAAATGAGTTGAGTGAGTGCATGGTTCAGGTCAAACTTGAGTGGTCTTCTTACCCTCCAAATCCTCAGGTAGTCTCCGCTGGTCGCCAGCAGGTCAGGATATGCTCCCTTGGTGTCAGGAATCCACATGATCTTTGTGGTTGGGTAGGGATGGTCGAAAGTATTTCGGCACACAAACTCAGAGCTCTGTTCCTCCAGACCAACTATCTGCACCTGAGGAGACACAGTAACAACTCACCTTGAGTGAGCCAGTGTAGTTTTACTTATCCGATCTGGGAACGGTACAGTCAATCATTGGTGTGATAGGTCATGATGATTCTAGGCATACATGGATCTGCTAAAAATGATCCATTTAGGGAGTTTTTTCAGCCAGTTCATTTCATTTGTCACACAGTATCTGCAGGAATTTCCTAAATCTGCCACGCTATTAATGAAACTGCACTGTATATCGATGGATTTCGGAGTGATATAGAACCAGAGGATCCTAAAAACAAACAAACAATAAAAAAAAACAGAGAGTGTAGCAGCTGGTTAAACCTGCCTCAGGTTAACGTGTCCGTCAGTGAAGGCAGCATGCGGCAGGATGTGCGCCTTGAACTTACCTTGTTATTGTATTCCTCCACAAAGCTGCCGAGCGCCAGGCGGAAGCGTTTGTCCGGCCGTACGGTCCAGTTCATGGCGTACACCGTCCACGGTGCCTCGTACTTGTAGATTTCTTTACGCTTACCGTGTAGCGACATCTTTAAAGACGCCACAAATAAGCCTTTTTTCCCGATGAGAACTAATTACCAGCAGGGAGGGAAGACCCTGAACGCGTCGTGGCAGCCGCCTACTTTACCACTGTAACTTACAGTCTCCGATAAGGTTGTTATTTCTACAGAAGTGAACTAACTGCCGGCTCCATTTGCTCCGAGGGCGTTCCCGCCGCTCACAGAGTCCCCTTCCATCTAAAGTCAGGAGTTAAAGGTTGTTAAATGAGCGGCTGACGGCTGCTGGCAGATGTTGACAACATGGCGGAGGCCGGAGGATTGAAAGCTGGGGATGATGAGCGTCATGACGTCATCGAGGCGGGTGGTGCTGCCTTCAGAGGGCAGCCAATTTTTGTTATTTATAATTAATGTTTATCGTACTGTTTATACATTCACTGCATTTCTACTGTGTATGTTTTGTGAGTAATAAATAAAGCTGATTTGAAAAAAAAGAGGGCAGCCAACTTATTAGGAGCTTGGTATCTCAGTTGTAGAAGATTTAGGGAAATTCAGCGTATAAATCAGGCCAACATTTAAAAACAGAGAGTGTTTAATAATGTGGTCATTAAATAAGCAGCAATTCCTTCATTTTCCTTTTACCTTTGTGTCAGTGTACTCAGTTTTCACGTTCACCCAAAAGAAATGTAAAATATTTCTTTTACATTCTTGTGATTTTTCTTTGTGTGATTGTTGGAAAGAGCTTTAGATTTGTATGTGTACATAAAGGATGGTTTACAAATAGGCACTTGAATGCAGCACTGCACACCTGAGAAGTTGTTTGAAAAGCTCAACACAAAGCTGGCATACAAAAATACTGTGGATCTTTGGGTGAAGCTGAGGTTCATTAATACTTAGGGGGTTTTCCCTTTTATTGGAGCAGACAACTATTCTGAATTCAGAGAAATAAAATTGTTCCTGTCGGCTGCTCTTTGTCTTCACACTGTTTCCTTTCAGACCTCCCTCCTCACTGTGACTGCTCATCGGTAAACTTGGAGGATTTTTCATTGGCAGTGATGTAATGTACAGGATTTTTAAGCTGCCACACACTTTGTGTTTTTTCCACCTGCTAACAACAACATCTGAATGTAACACGTGGTTTTACAAATGACTTTCCACAACTCAATGTTTGCACATATTTGTATAGACCACTGAGCACAAATACTGGCAACACCTTTTTCTAAAGTGGTGCCATGTACTTTGACAAAATTCCAGTTTTCCATGAGAAGGCGATTACTTGCCAGATGCTCTGCATGCCTGTTTGTCAATATTTTTAAAAATTTTTTTGTAGCACAAATTTGTGTTTACTCTGAATAGTATGCTTGTGTCTTTCAGGTCTTTAATCTACTCCCCTGCTCAACAATGGGGCCTGAAGTGCAGGGTCTGTCTGAATATCTGTCTAACAACTCTTCTACATCTGGAGCTGCGTCATCAACACATGATTTATATTGGTGTCAAGATTTTATAGAAGGCAAGTATTTCTGGGCTTTTTTTTTTTTACAGTCATGTGCTTTGTTTTTGGTCTTCCTGCTACCATTGTCATCCTCTGGGAGATCTTCAAGACATACAGGAAAGGAATCCCCTTCACACCAAACAATTTTTTCATACTGAACCTCTCAGTCATGGATGCCGCCTTTTTGCTTTACATCTCACCTGGAATGGTGAATCATTTCATCTGGAAGAGTTGGACTGTGGAAACAATTGGGAACGGCGTTTATGCCTTGAATACATGTGGGAAGCCGCTCCTGATGGCGTGTATCTGTCTGGACTGTTACCTGGCTGTGGTCCATCCAATTACCTACCAAAGGAAGAAAAGTCTGAGTCCCAGAATCATCATGACTGCCATTGTTTGGACTATAACAACTAGCAATATGATTGTACAAGCTATGTTTTTCCACTTATGTACTACCATGTTTCCCATTGTTCCACTCATACTAGCCATTGTAATTACTGGTTTCTGTGATTCTTTCATTTTTCGTGCATTACTTAAGTCTGGCCCCAGCAGAAAAAACATTCACCCACAAAAGCAATGAGCCATTAAAACCCTCATCAACAGCAATGGCCAGACAGCCATCTAATATTTTCCTCCGGTACTTCTCTATACAATTTGGATTCCTGTGATCAACAATGCCAGAATCTTCATCTGTACTGTCGGTATCCCAGTCAGTACCACTTCCACTCCGGGATCTGCTGTCATGCCTATACTCTACCTAAATAATCTTGGAAAATTGGATAGTGTCAGACGTGGATGTTGCAGGAAACTGAAGAGAGACTGAATATATGTCACTTAAGTTTAAGTTTTGATACTGATAACCAGGGCATCCAGGATACTTTTCAAAATCTCATATGAAGACAAATGACATGAAATGTCAAATTAGAAAAGGTATTAGTGTTTCTAGAAGCTGGATAACATTATTATGTTCCATGATACATTAATGTGGGATTTATTCTCATGTGAATTGTTCATATAGCAAATGTGAATAGGGACAGATCATCTTTCATCAAAGCGGTGCGCTTACAGGTGCACAGGTGTAAACAAACATTTACGTGCTGGTTTATAGTGGATGTGAGTGAACAACTTAAATTAAAAATTAATATGCAAAATATTAGTATAAGTTAGTGTTTATGCTGAATCTGCAAAAAGAGAAGAGGTGGCTAACAGAAATGTGATTACTGAGTATTCAGATGCTGAAAGACTTAACATTGATCCTCCAGCTACTTTAGATAAACACTGTAGATGTAGTTCAAGCCATCATCACTGGGTGGCAGGAACAGGTTTCGTGCACAAACTTCATACATTCAGTTATTATTTTGCCCATGTTTGTCTAAGTGAAGACAAAATTAATACGTTTTCAAAAAAATAAAACTTAAGCCAGTAAACTAAAGCAAGTAATGGGTCTATTTTTCCTGCAGGGTTCCTACTGGGTTTACGGATTGATTGGCGTTGATCTCAGGTTTTGAACAGTTGGAAATATAGAAGAAATCCTCAGTGAAAAATGAGAACATGTTGGAGTTTAAGTGTCTTATATATTTCTCTTGACACATAATGTAAGCAAACAATTCCATATAAAAATTACTATTTCCTCACAAAACATTTTCTTAAAGATTTTCCCCATTCCCTTAAATGCACATTGTATCCAATCAGATTAGCTACCAAAAATGATTGCTTTTACTTATATATATATATATATATATATATATATATATTTCTATAGTACACATTTACACAATGTGACTTGCTGCGCAAACAGGTAGGAAAGATAACTCCCAACAAAACAGTTAATGTTTATGTCTCGTCACAATCACACAAACTGTGAAAGATAAAAAATATTCACATGAAAAGTACAAAAGATATATTTTTCTTCAATGTGTAAATTACAGATATCTAATTTTATAAAACCTTGAGCTCACTCCCGTCAGTTCACTGCTCCTTTCTTCCTCTCTGGTTCTCACCTGGATGAAAAAAATACAGAAATTCCTTCTTCGGCCATGTTTGAGACTTTTGAACACATCTTTGACAATTAAAAAACACAAAAAACAAAAACTTTACTTTCAGTTTATGTTTTCTCCACAAAGTATCATTATAACGCAATTTATCAGGAACAAAAAACCGTTTACTTGTTTGACATTTCAATTTTTTCAAAAATGCTTCAACAAGGAGTGACTGAAAACGCTACCACAACCACCTGACATTTACTAGAGCCAGTTGTCTGGCTCCTTCCCTGTTTTAGTACAACTGCAGGGAATGCAGGCTGCCCTCTTGTCTATGGTGTAACCTTAACTCATAGATTCCTTGGTAATGTGCAGGCTACATGGGACAATGAAAATGAACAGTTCATAAAAAGAAAAGAAAAAGACAGTGTAAACACAGGCACATTAGCTGTGACTGCATTAAAGGTGTATGCTGTGGTCTCATTACAACCAGAACAAAAACAAACAAACAAACCAAAAAAAAAATAAAAAATCACATTCTTCAACAGAGGGAAAACGTCTGTGAGCTGTGCTATGAAGATCTTGTGAGAACCTTGTATCCCCAGCAAAGCTGATGCTCAAATCTGTAGTCACTCACCAATAAAAGGTCCAACCTGCCCCCCCCCCCCCCATGCCTTACACTGGTTCTGTTTGGTGCTGTAGAAAAAAAAAAAGACATGGGCGATTCCTTTGAATTACACCCTCCTTTATAAGCTGAGAAACTTCTTTTGAATTTGTCAAAACCTTTTCAAAAATATCACAGGATTAAAGCCGATTCTCATGTGAACCTAAACTCTGCTTTTCTTTGTGAAGATATAAGATCTTTACCTGACAGCAACTAATCCATATGAAGCATTTCATTCCAAAACACTACACTGTGTATCCATTACATTATAAACATGAAAAACTGTAATATCAATCATATCACGTCAAAATAATCCATCCCATCCAATGTTAGTATATGATAATTGAATCCAATGAAATAAACTCTAACCATGTTATTATAAAGAAAAAATTATAATTATTTAAGAAATTCTTTAAATAAGGTATAGTCTATAGAGATCTTATTCTGGAACAAAACACTTCAAAACCCGTACGAGAACATCAACATAAAAGACTTAAAGAGTAAAACTGACACAATGGTGGAGGACGATGGGGAGCTGGACATATTTCAATAGACGTCTCAGCCCTCCCACTCACAATGAGACACACTCCACTCATTGTGTGGACAATATCTGAGAAATTACACATCTCAGACATTCTTCTTTAAAACAAATGTTGAAACTCAGTAGTAGCTGGTTGCAGCTAATAAGCTGCAGTGTTGTTTATTACTCAACAAGATGTGGGAAAAATTGTGTCACTCACTCACTTATTTCAGGCATTGGGCTGAAATACATTCAGCTGCTTTAGTCCCAAACATCTGCAGAAAGAAAGAAAGTAAGAAAAAAAAAAAAAAAAACTCAACTTCTGTCTTTTCGGAGCTGTGACAACATCAGTCGCTGGGATGTGTGAGCTGGGAGAGCGCTGACTTACCCACAAGGGCATGGGGCCCAGACAATGGGTCCATTGACTTGGTTTGACCTCCCTCAGCCCAACACAAGTTAACATGGAAAAAAAAAAAAAAACAGGCTTCAAAAAAATGTTGTCGATTATTAACTGACATGCCAGTGAGTTCTCACTTAGTGGAGTTTGAGCCATGCATTGATTATCCAAACCGAGCAGAGAAACGTTTTTTGCCTTCTCAGATTCACATTCAGCTCCAGTGTCCAGTGCATTGCTCATTTTTACACAACACAAACAGCAGAACCGATTTTTGCTGCATAAACACATGTAAATATGTACATGCTAATTCTTCACTTCTTTAGGAATATATCTACCAATAGCTTCTTGCACAGTGAACGGTCATGAAAAGGCTTCTCGTGATAACACAAGCTTGGGGGGCACATACACTATCCAACAATTACTGCACTTTGCATCATTTTAGCACAAATAACTCTCCCCAGTTCTTTGTAGAACTGTCAGTCCCTGAAACGTTTTTACTTATTCACTATGTTTTTACAACAAAAACTGAATTTTTAAGATTAGAGCTGCTTAAAAAGTCTGAATGTACCTCATATCTCATCTGCAGTACCACAAAGCAGCAGCAGGCGCAGACACTAAAAACCACACACATCAGTGCGGCACAATGCCTCTGTCTTCTCCATACAGGATGCCTTTCTTTCTGGGAGCATGTCCACTGGCCAGATGGGCTTCAGGGCCTTCTCTGGCAAAAACAAAATGGCTTTGAGTGTACTGAAGACCCCCATCAGGTCTGAGAGAAAGTGACCAGAATACTAAACATAATTCTCAAAGCAAACAATGGCTCACTTGGTCAGTGCGCTCTATGTTTTTCTCTGGTCTGATTGGTGTATCAGGACACATGAGGGGATTCAATGAAAAACAAAATAATTTTTCACATCTGAAAAAGGTCAAGAGTAAAGTGATGTTTATAAAAAAAATTATTAAAATCAGCATTCAAGAATCCAGTCAAATGTGATTTTGTGACACTCAGACTCCTCTTGTACCATGATTCCACGAGTGTGAACTCGTTTCCTTCAAGTACTGACTTATTTAGAGAGGCTGAGTAAACTCCTTTTTGGCACTTAACACTTGCTGATTGCTGAGAGGAAGACAGGAATACAAATGATGCCACAGACACCAAAAGAATGCTACACAGTGTTGAGTCTTGCAATTTGGTGACTTTTGCCAGAAATCCTCAGCTGGGTTGGCTTTTGGTGCTTCACTTGATATCAAGAGATGATTCAGCACCACCCGCTCATCCCCCAAGTCAAACACACACTAAGGTCACCTCTGTTACACAGATGTCCATCATCTCTTCCTCTCACCCCTCTTCTACCTCAGTAGAACACAATCTAGGAGTCCTGTTGAGTTCATTGCATTACTCAAGTTTACTATCCTCAACTATGTCCACTCCAAGTGTCTGCTAGTCCAAGATACTCTGGATTCTCTGCTGTGGAGGTCACAAAACCGTTCACATGCCTGGGCACGCCATCATCTCCCTCCAGTGCTCCATCCCCAGGCACAGCCCCAGCTACTGCTTTGGCTTTGGCCACAAGGTCCAGGTAGTATGGGTTGTCAAAAGCTGGGGAGGTGGAGTTCCCAGAGCTCCCAGGTACCAAATATCCCGGGTTTTCCACGCTGCGACCGGAGCTTAAACCATTAGGGAGGCGTCGGTCGGCTCTGACGCCTTTACGAGGCAGCGTGGTGGGTCGCTCAGGGACCGCCGGTTTGAAATCCAAAATCCCCTGGTTGACGTACTCTGATCAGACGGAAAAACAATAAATGTCAGAACAAAAGACTTAAATTTGTATTTGGGATTTAACTGTTTGTTTTACAAATCTCATTTTTAAAATCACCTTTAGTGGAAATAAATCAAAGCTCACCTGGCAAGACGTTATTATGATTATACCCATGACTCCGTCTGGGGAGTGAGTGATGAAGGTGATGAGGATGATGAAAACCATTTGGCCCATCTGTATCCAGGTCATCCTGGCTCCCATTGGGATAGGTGGGGTCTTTACAATACCGCCCAGGGCTGGCTGGGGGCAGCGAGGGGTCATCTGGAGACTCATCCAGGAAGACAGAGTCCGACTGGCCTCCGGCTGAGGGGCTACGAGCCAGCGCTGGGTATGGGGGTGGCCACATGCCGTTGGCGGTGCTGGCACTGAGTGGTAGGGTAGGGTACTGGCTACGTCCAAGAGTACTCAAGGAGGAGTACATGCTCCGAGGACCACCTGTCATGGAGGGCTCAACATCTAAGCCCTGATCTCTGCTCTGTTAGAGAGGTGGAGATGCATGATGAATCCAGAGAGGAATCCTAGCCACTCAAAGTTTCCCTCATCTAGCTAAGATAAATACTTTTTTTTTTTACAAACATTCTGACCCACTTACTCGGTAAGACTGGTGTCTGGAAGGCCCATTGGATTGAACCCCGTCTCCCTGAATCCGGGGGAAGAGGTTTGGTTGAGGCACCAGATACTCCTCGGCATCCAGCAGTTCCCTCATGTTGTTCCCCTCCTCCTCCATAAGCGTCCGGAAAAACTGACTGTCCACTGGGCTGGACATGCTCATCTGCTCATCGTTCTGCGAGAAGGACCGAGAGGTATGGAAAAAATATTATTTATAAATTTTAAATCTTTCCTATTTTCTATACTTTTCAAAGAAATGCAATGTTAACAAAGTAGCATGGAGAAAAAAAACACGGAAGGAAAACATTTGCAACACATACCTGAATGACTACATAGCGAGGAGGATCTCGGGCCATTATACTAAAATCATTCACCAGATTTTTGAACTTCGGTCTGCTCTCTGGGTCAATCATCCAACCTGCCAGTCAACGTGAAATCACAGTGTCAACAAAAAGTCTTTAATACAAACCTATATTATACCGAGTTATTTTGTGAGAGACAAGTAACAGAGAAAAACAAATTTAAAAAGCTCTCTCGAAAGAATTGATTTTTGCGTTGGCTATTTAACCTAAATAGTCAAACTTAACAGTTCTTCTGTTTTTGCCAAGAAGGAAATGGCTTACAATGTAAGTGAAAGCCATGCTCATGTGGAGTTTACATATTTAACAGTCCAACGAGTTAATTAATTTCTTAAACATTAAGAAAAAAAATGTACAAAATGTAACATCAATGCTGCAGTAAGAAGGAAACCCACTGACATTTGACCATGATCATGTAGACATCGATGGTACAGATGAGGGGCTGAGGAAGCCGTTCACCTCCCTCTAAAACATCTGGGATTTCTCTTGCTGGGATCATGTCGTAGGGCTTTGCACCGAAAGTCATCAACTCCCAGACCGTCACCCCTGAGAGAGAAATGGATGACAACAAGATATTCACCAAAATGTTTGTTAACATTTGATAAATGCATCATTTACTAATGACATGTTGAGAGACAACAGCCATAAAATTTCTAATTTCACTGTCACAGTTTTATTTTACTGTAACTACTATTGTTCCAACATTAAGTGCCTGGTATTTAAATTTTATCACTAAAATCACAGAAGGAAAAAATGTGTGGGAAAGGACTGGCTGTTTGTGTCATGTTGCATTAGAAAAAAAAAGGAATTAACTTTTCAACTTTTAGTAGGCACTATGAGTGACACTGACCATAGCTCCAGACGTCGCTCTGATGAGTGAACTTCCTGTGTAAAATAGACTCCAGAGCCATCCATTTGATTGGCACCTACAATCACAGGAATACAGTGTTTTAAAGAATAATTAAAACTGTTGATGTGCTGACGCAGCCACAGCCACAGTCTCATCTTACTTTCCCTCCGTCAGCATGATACTCCGTCTCGTCTATGTCCAGCAGGCGAGCAAGTCCGAAGTCTGTGATCTTCACGTGATTTGGGTTTTTCACCAGAACATTGCGGGCTGCCAAATCTCTGTGGACCAGCCGGACTTCCTCCAAATAATTCATTCCCTATACCAACACACACACAACCACACACACAGACCCATCACCCACAATTCCATGTGTCCACAAATGTACGAGCTTATACCACATCAAACTTAAAAGGAAAAATAAGATGACAAACAACATTAACAGCAACATTAAAACTTTGCTGCTTTACTAAAAAAGCTGCAGCTTTAATTTTACTTTTGCATCAACAATTACATGGTCTCTTGTCTCTTGCTTACATACCTTGGCGATCTGGACACACCAGTTGAGGAGGAATTGGGAGCCGATGTGGTCCTTGTTCTCCCTGACATAGTCGAGAAGGCAGCCGTAGGGCATCAGCTGAGTGACCAGCTGCACTGTGGAGGTCAGACAGATTCCCAGAAGGCGGCACACGTAAGGACTGGCAACCCCCGCCATTACATAAGCCTCCTGGAGGACAACAAAGCAAAGATGTTTCAAAGTTGTGAACTGTGTGTGTACTGTTCGTGTGTCTGTGTATATTGTACTCACATCAAGGATTTCCTTGTTGGCCTTTGGTGAGGTGTTCTCTCGTAAAACCTTAATAGCCACTGGTATTTTTACATTCTCCCCATCAGGAGCCCACACCCCCTGAAACAGGAATCAACAGTCTCAAACATATGAATCTAAATATCTAAGTCACAATAACTACCATATTTGCGCATCCTTGTAATAATGGGTTTCGAAGTTCACACACCTTGTAAACAGTACCAAAGGCCCCTGCACCCAAGATCCGGAGCTTTTTCAACTCTGTTTCCTTTAGGATTCGCATCTGAGCCTGATTGGGTGACGCACCGCTGGGTGTTAGAGGCTCTACCAGCTGGACACATGAGGGAAACAGATGGAAGATTTTGTCATTACACACTACAAAACCCAAGGGCAGCTTAGACATAGTCATGCACATGTTTCATTTATGTTAAGAATCAGACTTCCACCAAATAGATTTCCCACTAGTTTCAACTACACACAAAGCTGCAACAGATATAACCGGAATACAATCT
The DNA here is from genome assembly GCA_034769265.1 of Remorina albescens. Taxonomy (NCBI): domain Eukaryota; kingdom Metazoa; phylum Chordata; class Actinopteri; order Carangiformes; family Echeneidae; genus Remorina; species Remorina albescens. The sequence goes on from CM068480.1 coordinate 9,067,576, forward strand.
ACAGTCTCTCCTGTCAGTCTCAACTCCCACCTCATGCTCCTGCAGGATCCTCCTCATGGTCTCCTTCCTCTTCAACTTCTTCTGCCTTCTCAGATAAAAGACCAGCAGAGCCAGCAGGATGAAGAAGAGCACCACCCCACCTACTGCAGCCGCAATGGTTGTACCCGGTCTGAACACAAACAAACAGCTGAGCACAGGGTTTTTAGAAAAACACATCAGGCCTCTCTAGTGCTTTGACAGTTAAGGTATCTCACCCTGTCCTGGTATCAATAGGGCAACCTCTTTCGTCCATCACAGTGCAGCTGAAACAGAGGGACTTTAATTGTGAGATTGCTCTCATTGTGTCATGCAGGTTGTGCTTTAATAGTTGGGTTTGATGGTGCCTCCACTCACGACAGTGTGCAGTTGGTGCTGCAGGGCAGACAGTGTCCTGATGCGTTACTGTACTTCCACACAGTCTGCTGATCTTCCTTCACACCGCTGGGGCAGTGGTCCACACAGAGCTCCCCATCCTGGAAGTTTCGACACTCTGTACAATGCTCTGCACCCTGAGGACACACGGACAGAAATATTTCTATGAAACACACAAACATAAACATACACACACACACACACACACACACAGGGAAAAAGGGTCGAATTATTTATATTATTACTGGGATATGTGAAGAAAGAGTAAAGGCAAGGACATGAGGTAAGGGTCCCCAGATGGAAGAGAACATAGTGTTAGGCTACTGTATGTAAACATGGAGAGTAAAGGGTCATCCACAGCTTAGTATTTATGTCTGAACTTAGAATTTTCTAACTGCTATAATGCAGCTATCTGTCTAAATAACTATGTGCCCCTTTCAAATATTTTTCTGAAATGTTTAGGACACATTAAATTCTATAAAAACCCCCATAAATTTTTTTGTGTCCTATTATGATTATAGTTTTTGGCAGTATCTTATATTATTTGTTCAATCATGGTCTTTTTTGTTTGATACATTATTAAAACAAACTGGTTTTAAGTTTTTCTTCATTTTCTGTCACTTCACTGATCGTTTTAATTCTTGATTTTTTTGAACAAACAATTGTGGGCAGTTTCATTATTTTGGAATGTGAATAATACACTGACTGACAGACAATAGATATATTATTGCACTGTGGGAAACAATTTGGATTACATATTGGGCTAATTTCTGAAATGTAGCTGGTTCTTTAGAAGAGACGTTTTATTTTCTAGATCTCAGTTAGTAGTGATCAGGAGCCCTATGACATTTCCTACCGGGCCATGACAGGAAGCAGAGCCGTTGAGAGGTCGACACTCTGCATGACAGGCAACACACACAGATCCATCTGTGAATTCTCGTACATCTCTGCAACACAAGCACATAGGATATTTGAAACCACGTCCCATAACATAATCTGCTATTAGCTGGTTTCTTTTACACAAAGCAGTCTCTTCAGGAAATGCATTTTTAAAAATACTGGCGGGGGTTGGATTTTCTATGTTGATCGAATGAGATATAATGTGTGGCTTAGTGAGCTTGATGCTAAATAAACCAGCAGCTAGTTAAAGCTACATAATGTTCAGACTTGTGAATGGTATTGAGGTAATACAATTAAACAAATGAATTCAAACACATTTCTGTATTCTGTATCATTTATTTATGTTTATTCGATAATGGCAGAGCAACATGTTTTCTAGCCATGCTCAGTCCTCAACCAAAGCAGTGCAAACTCTGCCAGGAAACATATTTTGTTTATTTATCAAAGGATTTTTATTCAAAGATAACTATGGGGATCAAAACACATGAAATATTGAGTCATGCTTCTGTTTTTTGTTTTTGTTTTTTTAAATCATGATATGAACAGTGGAATATTCTGGCCATTTTGAATTTGAATGTTTATCATGATTGTATAACCTTGTAAAACTGTCACTAACACAGATATAGCGAGATCCAAAATCCATTCAAAAGTAGACTGAGTCAGTCACATAAAAGCTTTCAAGTTGCTTTATTGGGATTGTTGAGCATTTGGTATTGACTTCTAAACCCTGCAACCATGTCACCATCTGTTCTCACCTTTATTTCATACATATTAATTCATTTGCAATTCTTTCATACTGGGTTATGACACATAGTATACTTTACAGTAAATATGATCAATTAGGTTTGTGTTTATTTAGTGCAGCCACACCAGCACAAGCACACACAGATACAGACAAGCTTTCCTACCCCTGATTGATGTCACACTGCTCCACACACTCAGTGCCACGCCGGAAAGCTTTACAGGACACACACTGGCTGGGCCCGGGGCCCCAACAGCCCCCCTCACACAGCGAATGACAAATGTACCCCTCTGCCTCTGCAAAAACATTGAAGGCCACAGTCCACTGGTATTATTTTGGTGGCTTCTTCTCAAAGGAAATTGTTAAAAAGACTGAATGTGTTACAAGCATATCAGCTAAAAATAAAATTACAAAATGAATCCAAGAAATCCCTGAGAAGGACGGTGTAGTCAACCTTCCTCATGTAGTGGAAATTTAACACAGTAACATGCATAGATATTATTTCAAATAAAATGCACGGAACTTTGTTTGTCTGCACTACCACTGCAGCTGGATCTGACCAAAGCAATAAACCTGGAATGGTGACTTGGAAGTGTGTGATAGAAGAGTAACCCGTCAACAACTTTGATTAGCTTTGCCTGGTCAAGCGTGTTTTCACCTACCACAGACTTTAGGGTCCTGGTTGTGGGTTACAATGCGGTGGGGTCCCTGGGTGGGATGCAGGAGAGTGTCCCAAGGTAGTGAACTGGTGTAGCACAATTGGGAATTGTTGTGTAACAAGACCAAACCTCCACTGACACTACGGAGTGAACGCAATCCAAGTGACTGGATGTGTAGATTTTGGATGGCAAGTGAAAACACTCCCCTGTAAGAGAGGAAATAAAGTATATATTGTTTTCAAATTTGATTCAAAATAATATATTAAGTCAAAGATATAGATGTATTATACAGTATCTAGTATAAAGTGATTTTCATAGTTAGGTGTAACACTGTAAGATGCATTATATACTGACATTCTATAAAGTATATTGAGAGTAAAAAAATTGATGTGTTTAAGTTCAGAAGAAAGAAGAAGAAGAACACTTCACTGGAAAGCAGAAAAAAACAAGGTATACATATTTATTGACACAATAAGACTCTATAATTACCAAAGAAAAGCTCATATCATCAGCTCATGCTATAAAACAGTGTCTCACCCTTGTTGCTATGACCTAGTTTGATTTAGTAGAGTAGTGTCCCACAGGCTTTTACTCTTATCCAGGTTGCAGGTTAAGACCACTTTGCTGGCTAATAATTACCCTTTATAACCAAGAAATTGAACAAACTGTCTCAACAGAACATAATAAACAGAGCTGGGCCAACACTGTGACATGTGGTTGCACACAGCACAGAAACAAACAGGCAATGCACTGACTTTCTATAACAGTAGTATTTACAGTGGTGTGATTTGAGAGTATAAAAAAATAAATACAGGATGGGGAGGTTCATGTGTAGATAAGACAAAGACAGAAGAGCATACGGGCAGACAGGTAAAGCAACCAGTTTAAAAGTCTTACTTGTAGAGCATCCTGCCTCGGATCACCTTCAGGTTCTCAAACACACTCAGATCAGTCCATTCTTCAGGCCAAGCATCAACATACAAGTAACCTGCACAGCAACATTAGACAAAGATATTAAACACGCTCTACTGGAGGAGATGGAGCACGCTCTGTATGCCAAGCTTCAATGCAAAGTTGAAATAATTTGGACAAGTTGCTCTTGCAAAAGTTCTGAATCAAATACATAAAAAATTAAGAACCTGATTTTATTTTCTTGATAAAAAGCTGAATTAAAAGAGTTAAATAATTTATAATTTATTGTTCAGTACCTGTAATCTCCTCTAGTTTCTTGAAGGCACTCATCTGCTCCGGAGTAAGGCCTGATGTGTTGGTCACAGGGTCCCTGAAAAATGGTAACAGTTACAATGTGCACATTTTCATTGTGAATAGTTTATGGAAGTAAATCTGTGCCATCACATTTTGAATTTCAATTTTTAGCTGGAAATTTGATGGCTTTTAAAAGTCAAAGTCTGATTTTGAGGCAAAAGAAAAAAAAAACAACTTCTGTGTTAGAAATTCAATGTAAAAAAAAAATTCAGTGCTAAAAATTCAAATTCAAAATCTGATGGCACAGATTTACTTCCACAATAGTTGTCTTAGAAAATAATTTAGCTGAAAAAGAGATTAGACAATTGTATACGTTTTATATTTGGCCTGTTCATCTCTTACCTCACAAAGCTCTCAGGGAGGAAGGCCAGACTGCCAAAAATCTTCTTACACTTGTTGAACTGCTCAACATTAGAAGATGTTACCATGGTGATGCCATGGTTGTCCATTACACCGTGGTTATCCATACCCAGGCCATAACAAACTATGATACAAAACAAAAAGAAAAAAGTTATCAGCCTCAGCTAACTAAAAATGTCCCTCCACATAAATAAGCATATTGTGACATATAGATCTATACTATATCAAAGAACAGGGGTATGATGTGATGAACAAATTGCTAGAATTGAGCTTGATTTAAAGCACTGAAAGAAATAGGAGAGAGAGGGAACCCAGCCTGATGCCTCTCGCAATGTTAATAACAATAGAGGATATGCTTTATCTGTAAAATATGCACCTATGAAATACCCTGATCATTTCATTAGACTGATAACATCTTTGGAATGTGTGTCAAAAATAAATCCATTTAGGTGATTAAAGGTTTTCACCGTCTAAACTGATCTATGATGCCAAGTAGCTTGGCAGATGGTGGAGATCGAACTGGTGATCATCACACACAGCATGTAATACAGGTGAGAGTGATGCTCTGATATTTTATCTGAATCATATGATGTGAAATTTGTTGTCTTCTGTTGGACTTCGGCATAGCTGCTGTGTACAAAAATGTTTCATGCAGATGTGCCCACTAAAAAAATATCCACAAAGTCACAAACCTTTAGGACAGTCTCCTTCACATTTTTCACATTTCTGCATCTCATTTCCATCGGGCTGAGTAGTGATGACTTCCTGGTTAGCTTTGGGACAAACCAAAGTACAGGCCACTTCCATTGCCAGATAGTTATCTAGGGAGTGAGAGACAAAATGCTCAAAGTTCATATTTGCACAAAGTAAAAAGAAAATGCTTAAATGGATATCATAAAGGCAAGTGTCTCGGCAAGGAAATGGCTTATCTTCTTCCTGAGGATGAACTACCATAAATATGTCCAACAGACACTTAATCATCACCTGCATCTGTGACACTGCACAGAGGCCAATAGATGAGTGCAGTGTTGTGTAGCTTTCTTGGATTAATAAGGAAGTTTTCAAAATAAATTCTCACAGGGACATGTCTTCACACAGGTAGCTCCAAAGCTGAACTTCTTGTTTGGGTTGGGTTTAGTCTGAAAGGTGACAGGGTCGTAGATAGTGGGTGGTGGACAATTTTCCTTACACACACCGCTGTCATTGAAGTGACGACACGCCTGGAGAGGAGGGGAAGGAGGGAATACATTACTCCTGAGATGACAAAGGACGGTCAAACAAAAACAGAGGAAGGAAGGTGAAGATAAAAAAACAAAGCTGATAAGTGTTTGTGTGTGTGTATGTGTCATTTACCAGGCAGTCTGAGTCTTTGGGTCCTGTGCACCCAGCAGCACACTGCATATGACAGCAGTCATTGGGAAGCCGACCTTTACACCGCTGACAGCCAGACGCACAATTAATGCGGGTCACTTTGAACAAAAACAGAGACGGTTTCAGCTGTACTTCACCTGCTGTGGACTTTTTCCAACAAATGTCTCTGTCATGTTTAATGCGTCATTAACTCACTGTGTTGGCAGTCCTCCGCTGTCTCTCCCCAGCAGCTTTTCCCACATGTAAAGGAACAATTTGGGCCTGTACCAGGAAAAACCCAGATAATGACAAAAAAGAAGCACTAAGCACTCATTCCACAGTTGAGCAAAATACAAGACTAACAGTCTACAGTAATACCAGGAACTCTCCAGCTTTGAGCTAAATGCTGATAGCAGCACATGTTTACAGTACCAATGCTAACAAACATTTCACAGTTTGAAGGTTCACCATCATCAGTTTAGCGAACATTAATTTATCAAAAATTATCGTCAAGGTTGATCATTCAGTATTTAGACATAAAACAAAGTATATGCCAGAAAACCACCAAAACCATTTGAATTTATCCAAAAGTACTTGTACCTCACACTGAACAACATATATCAAAGCTGAAAGTGATGCTCAAAGTAATAAAGGTGATCACCAAATTCAAAAGGATTCATCCTCTGGGGACCATGAAAACCTGCACCAAAGCATTTCTGGGAAATCTATCTAGTAGTTGTTAAGATATTACAAAAACAGGCTGAACAAGCAGCCTGGCCAATCCAAAAAAGTATCGGCCCTGAGCCTCAGCACTAGTGTTATTAGAGACAGTATCATACATAACTTTCTGGATGATCCCATGAGCATCTGACTATATGACCCTCACAGAAAATTTATATTTGCATCTGTGTACAATAATATGTACAACTATTTTTTATTCTACTTGCAAAGGGTGTACAGTCTACCCCTGTCAGATATTTCAATCAGTTGCTCACATTTAGAGGCCCGTGGTTGCAGTCGGTGCAGTTTGGCGTGTGAGTTTTGCTCATCCAACGTGTCCCTCCAAATAATATTCTCAGGGTCTGGGAAGCACAGCTGGGGGTTTCCCCAAATATACACCCCACCCAACAGGATCTCTATAAAGGAGACAAAACATAAAAGCAGCTCAGCAACTTAATGTTGCAGCAACAGTGTTTTGGACATCAACTGTAACTCTTCAGTAGCATCATCGCACCTGTGAGGCTACGGAGTCGGAGTGTCCTGAGTCCCTGTCCATTCAGAGTGTTATCCAACACTGCAAGGGCATAGCTGGAGTTGTACAGCTGGCTGCCTCGGATAATCCGAAGGTTGTCCAAAGGCACTAGACCCACCGACACATGGGCTACAAGTACATAACCCTGCACTTCCACGATCCCCTGAGACAAAAAGGTTGAAGTGATGTGTCAATAGAAAGGGCTGGATGCTTTTATTTGTTTCCACCTTTGTTTTTTGTTTTTTTGTAAATACACATCTCTTTTGTGGCAAAACTGAGATGAACTGAGTTTCATTCTTTTAACAAAAGCAAAATACCTGCAGGAAGGTTAGGTCCGGATTTCCATGAAGGTGTGTAATCTCCAGGTTTCCATGGACGACCTGGCAGCCAGTGTAGAGCAGCTTCAGAGTCTCATAGTGGTTTTCCAGGCTGGAGGGCAGGGCCAGCTTCATGTCTGTGCCCAGGCACACTGCAGCACGGATAAGATGTAAGTGCTCATGAATAAAATATAGCTCTTTTAAAAATCAACATTCGTGGCATTTTATTTTAAACTCTGGTTTACTGTCAACCAAATAAAAAACAATACAGCTAATCAGCTAAATGCTAGAAAAACCAAATCTACTAATTAAAAATTTTAATGTGTTGAATATATACTTAACACTCAAAACAAAAACATATAAATCCATGTTAAAGGCAACAGAAATTATTTTATACGTTCAGATATATATTCATAGGACTTCTGTGAACCTAAAAGTACACTTAAAGTTTAACACTCAAGCTTGACTGAGGTCATGCATTTAGTTTAGCTGTATAGCATGTGCATCAAAATGATCTTTTCATGAACTGCAATAAAAACTGTCAAAAGCGTCAGAATCATTAAGTGCATCAATTGATCTACATTCCATCTGTCATCCTGTTATACTGAACATACACTACTGATTATAGTGCTCAGTGATGATATCATGAGCCAATTAATCATGCACTGAATATCGAATTAGTAAAATTTCCAAATAAGCTTTAGCGCTTCATTAATTTGGACTGTAGGGGAACTTGAAGACAAATGATGACGACTGTTAAGGTTTGGACATCACATATTTCAACCGTGTAAGTGTTTACAAGTGGCCTTGAATGGGGTCTTTAAAATACAAACCACGTGCACCACCTCCATCCGACCTTTGGTCTGTATGATATATTTTCCATTGGCAGCAGAGAGCACAGATTCCCCACAGTGGGTCACACACAGCCTTACATTCAGGGTCATACAGCATTACAATTCATGGGGGCTCTCACAGATGCATAGCTCCCATGCTTCAGCAGACAGTCGCACAGCGGACAGTCCCTCCTCTGCCGAGGTTATAAATGACTTCCTCTGGCCTCCTTCCAACAGACCTTCAATAGTCATCCCACTCCTCCTGACTGAAGAACCCCCACCACAACCCCACCCCCTACCACTGCCATCTCCCGTCTCTCCTTTTGGATGTACGGACACATAGATCATCAGAGGAACGGGAAGTCCTGGCAGGGTGAAGGATGATGATTGTCAAGATATACTGAACTTCAGCAGACTTCAGCGGATACATGCTCTAGTCGTGTTCTTAAGATGTATGTATGTCTGCCATGTGTCAAGCTTCCTGATGACTGCGGAGCACTCTGAACATGACCCGTATTACAGTGCCTGGATCATGAAGTGTAAATAAAGTTTGTATTGAAATCTGACAGCAATCTACTGCAGCAAATGAGTTTGTGATTAACAGTGCGAGTCCCAAAAATACACACCCAGTCATTGAAGCCTGTGTCAAATAGCAAATCAAGTAACTGATCACAGCCTTTTTCAATGATGCCATCATGGAAATTTTTTTTCGATGTGGAGTGGGAAGTCAAGATTTGATCCTAGAGAATTTTTATAATTTTTTGTAAGATGAACTCTAACAGAAATCGACAGCCTGAAATTCAAACAAACTACCACACAGACAGCTCCAGCTCTGGGGATTAGGTAAATTTGCCGTAACAGAAAGCACAAGAGAGCAGATTTTCCATTTCTAAAAAGTGTGTGTAAAGCCAGTTCTCAGCTTCCTCTCCTTTTATTCCCTCATTGTTTGCTCTCCAAAAGTCTCTCAGCAACAGCTATGTGTGCATGCGTGGCCTTGTGAGGAGCTGCCCACCCCTCCGTCCCCTCAGCCTAAAATACACTCTCTTTTATCACTTACTCTGCTCTCTCTGCCTGCTGTCATGTAACTAACCCTGCTTTGCTCTTTTAAATTCACTCAATAATCAGGTTTATTACCTGATTTCCTCATATTTTCCCTTTATTCACCCATTCGGTTTGTCTGGGCCAGTGAGTTATTACTCAACTCTTTTGGATTCTGGAAAGTGTCATTTCACAGGAATGTGTGTCTTTGCATATCTCAATGATGACACACTTGTATGGTTTTCAGCAGAGTGTGAGGGGTGGTGGGGTGGGGGCAAGAGAAACCAGTGTCAAGTTGAGTGTCTTGTCCCAAGACACCTCTCTAGGCTGTGACTGTCCAGGTCATAAGACGATTCGTGTGTCCCACAGTTCTCACACTCGCACAGCTGAATATGTCCCTGGCTTCTGCACACTGTAACAGCCAACCTTGCTCTGAGGATGTCCACTGGTTAGATGTTTCTGCTGTTAACAAGAGCAAGAATGAGAGTATTTCTAGTTTTCTGCCTGTTGCCTGTTGTCCACATCATTGACTTGATTACACTGGAGTCCCTCAGAACAACCCAGCATTCATAGTGATCACATTGAGTGTTCTGGCATGGATGTAGATGCATTACAGCAGCTTGAGTCAGACTTCACAATAGGTGGTCTTGTCATATCTAAGTTTGAATCTGATATTTACTACAAATTTACCAATAATTGGCATAATCTCAGCCTGGCTGAAGCAAGTCAACAACTGACAGATTGTATCAGTCTTATTATGTCTTTGTGTGTCAGTCATTTTGCATATGAAATTAAATTCATAGAATGTTTAAGGTCCTGTTACACTACAGCTACAGCTGTTTTCTCTCCTTAATCATTCTTTATACAATTATTTCTTTCATTTTTCAAACGTAAAACGGTGTGCAGCAACGTCAGTGCCTTCAAGGGGGAACCATACTGGATACCACTGGCTTTATGTCAACATTATTCTTTAAATGTAGTTGCATATTTAATCATAATACATTTAATCATTCCAATTTGATATCCTCCTTCTACGCACAAGGAAATGAATTCAGTAAATATCAGCTGGTGAAAAGAAAGTGAAGAGTTTGATTGTGCAGTCCCTGTTTCAACATCCATCAGTGCATACACAGGAAACTCCTGCCTGCTCACTCTTGAGAGGAGCAGCAGTGTGATCCTGATGGATTTGCAGTAAGTGAATCACAGATGGTCACAGAGAGTTTCTTCAATAAGAGCTTTGGACAAAAATTTCTGCCATCATCTATGAATCTTTTCTTGAACTGATCGATCATTTACCTTCTAAAATGTCAGAAATGATTGTTTCCAGAGTCTAAAGTAGAATTTTAAAACTGTGTAACCAGCAGTCCAAAAATTCAATGAATGATTATAGAAAACAGAGGAAAGAAGCTGGAACCAGTGAATGTTTGGCTTGATAGATGACTCTAAAAGATTAATCAATAACCTTTTCGCAAAGAGTGGATTTTTAATCAATAGTTTGAAAACACAATTTACTACTCTTCCTCTCAGAGCTTGTTTTTGGTTTAGTTTTTGCTGGTTTAAATGCCCCTTTTCAACTTTCTTTTGATAGTGCTAATACGGCTTATCTTTGGTATCACAGATTGTGTCTATGAGCTGATTACGACTGACTGATGTCAATCTGTGGTTCTACAGGATGGGCTGAATCTGTCCTGTGCCACTGTGCTGCTTTAGACTGACTGAAAACTCAAGGCAACCATGAAGCCACACCTGTGTATGGCAAAGTGCCATTTAGCACAGGGAGTGTGCATGTTTGTTTACCAGTGTGTGTACAGCAAAAGTCCCAAACATGACGGCAGGGATGCTACTGCAGGAGACTGAAGTGAACAAGCCTGTAGCGTCACCTCAGAAAAACAACCAGCAAGACTCTCTGGTCTCCACTGTCTGAAAGAATAGATCCCTTCAAAGCTCAACACAAACAGCACACATGGATCCAACAGGATGTTCTCTGACTGTTTATTAGCAGTTGGATTTAACATGTAAGCCCTGGTTCTAACATGGTGCTATGTTCTCAGCAGCATGTCTTACACAAACCTCCCTGAACACATTCCTTCTTCTTCTACGCTCTATGGCCAAGTAAGAACAAACAGGTATTGCTCAACAGACAAGCAGAACAGGATCTGTACTGTTCTGGAGCTTCAGTCATCAACTTCTCACTCATTCACCCCGTCATGCATAGACTACAATCACGCACACATACACAAATACAACACAGCTATGTCCCTTTGCATACCTTTTGGAGCTGCATGCAAATATACGGTTTGTTTAAACGAGAAAAACTCATTCAATTCAGTTCATTTACAAGGGAAAGTATAAACAAAATAATAAAAACTATTGTTATTTCAGGATTAATTAGGATGAATCTGTGTTAAAATCAAGCGCAGCAGCTGCTCATCACATTGGCGTAGATGGAAATGGAAAATTTATCTGAAATCATAATTTTAAAACTAGAAACTTGAATGTAAAACTCCATGATTACTCGTAGTGTTGTAGGAAATCTGATTTTTTGTTATGATTCAGATTAATGAGGAAATAAAAGCTCCATGATTGATGAAATGCAGTTATTGTTGTTGACTGTCAAACATACAATCAAAATGTCAATTACAGTCAGTATTCAAGTCAGTAGTGATTGCTATTGGTGTAAAGGGTAATGACAAATACTTTTAATTTCAAGCACCATTTCCGATGGATTGCCATGAAACCTGCTTTTAAGCACTTTACCAAAATGCTTTCACTGTATTTTTTTTGGCATTTTGGTTTTATTTTTCATAGTGATGGAAACTGAGATGAAATGAGAGCTGAGGGGTGATATGCTACAACAGCTTCTGCCAGACCTGAACCAAGGACATGAATATTAATTTAAAAGGCTGCCGGGAGTTCCCTGTGATTTTTGAATTATTTCCTGGCTCTTACTACCATAAAGTGTCACTGTGATACAGGAGGAAAACAAACTTTTTCCTCCCAAATAAAGCAGAGAGAAATGCTTTATTAATTTTTTCCTAAAAGTGCTGCTGTGATTTCATTTGAAACTTTCCTTCTACAGATACAAACCATGGCAGCATAAATGATGGCCGAAGATGTGCAAATCAAACCTCAGGGAAAGCCCACATGACAGTGTTGAAAGTTGTCTCTGACGTAGGGCATGAAGCCCAGCAGTGGCCCCCTCCTCAGCTCAAAGGTTAGATCACTAACACACTGGCTAGACTGGTGACTCACAGCTGACTGATTTAACCTGCCACCGAGACAAATCCAGTGGGACTTAATCACTTCATAGTGAATTTCACTCATTGGGTGCAATGGAGTGTGACAATGGCATGAACTCTGCAGATTGAGAAGCACACGCGCACCACATACACACATAATATCTAACATAAATTATTCCACTAAAAGAAAAACAGTAACACAAACGTTGACCCTCTGAGTCATAAGTAGGCAGACAACAAGACTGGCATAACAGCACCAAGTAACCAAAAACACTGTTCATTTCAGTTTTATCTTCCTGTTCATGATGCGTTGCTTAATATGGGGATTAGTGACCATTCACAACTCACACTGAGCTGATGCTCAATGATCAACAGTGGAGGAAAGTGTACTAACCTGTTCTCCCTAACAATGCTGTCATATTTAGAAATCGCTTCACCTGTGACTGTTAGCTTTGTTTGTAAGTCTGTGCAGTGGTGGTACTGGGGTCAGCCACCAATAACAGCCAGAAGAGCTTCCCTACATTAGTAAAGGGAGCTTGAGTAATCTCATAGTAATTCTGTGTATAGATTTCAACTAATGCATGGCAACCATTTTTACCATTACTGTGTGCATCGTTCCATGCACTAGTTTAGTTTCCTCTACTGGTCTTTGATTTTCAACAGTACATTTCAATAAAACTGCCGAGTGCATGTCAATAAAAAACTGGGTTGTGGAAGAAATATTGATTCGGTTATTCTCAATATGTTTGCAATTAGCTTGTGCTAAAAAATTGATTTGAAAAACAACTGAGCATATTGATATCCTATCCCCCTAAAACAGATTTCTGTCAATTTGGAAAACAACAACTTTAAGAGTAATTGATTAATTGGCTTATGAGGATAATAAATATTTTTTAATTGTCCTGAGGTCTTTAGTCAAATATTTTAAATATTAAAGACACTGGAACCATCAATGTACCTGAACATAAGCCTAATTTATGTGGCTCGTTAGTAAACAGTTTCAGCTCCAATATGGTGGAGTGAACTTTGCTCATACAAGGTGAAAATGCAGCACTCATCTGAACCAGATGAGTTCATTTGTGTAATCAAACAGATTTTTGTTTTTGTCACTCGTGATTTTGTAAAGCCACCTTGTTTGTCCTGTCGGTTAGCTCTTGTTTTACTGGCATGCACTCCAGCTCCAAATGTGACAAATGGCACCCCTATCAGACAATGTCCTCTTTCACAGCCAGAAGTGAATAATTGACATCGTCATGATCCTTTGAGTGCAACAATGCGCCACTTGTTGTTGTTGGTTTGTTTTTGTTTACTCTCTCGGCCCTAACGTCCGCCTGCACGCACGCACGCACACACCCAGAGTGTGTGTGTCCGGGCTGCAGAGCAGGTTCTCATATTTCTTACCTGTTTCGGTCTGACTACCGTTTGTTGCAACGAAAGCAGCATTTGAAGCCCTGACAGAGTTATTGGGAGTTGTGTGTGGGAATCTGGGCGGACGGTGACAGTGACAGGTGGGATTTCTCTGTCCGTCTGCGGCTCTTCAGCCCCCCCGGCCCCGACACACGGACGGAGGACGCGGGCAGCGGGGAGACGGAGGAGGAATGCAGTCCCGGCCAGAAATATCAGCCGGCCTCGGCCGAGCTCAACCTCCTGCTTTCTCTCGGATATAACCCCCCCCACCCCCTTCCAAGATAACACTCACACACTCCCGGCATTGTGCCTCACAAGCCCCTGAAAGTTACCCACCTTCTCTGGCCAGCGCTCCCGTCACTCCGAGCAGCACGACCCCGACAAAGAGCAAACTTCTCGCCGCCTCCATCTGCTCCGAGCCGTCCGTCCTAGTCCATACTCCAAAGCGGGCTGTTTATTTTCTAATAGTCCCAATGAGAAACCCTGATGTCCAGTCCTCCCCTCCCAGGTCCCAGAGCTTAGGTGATATTTTTTTTTTCTTTTTTCTTTTTTTGGCACAGTTGGGGCTGTTGTTTCTCTCCCAATCTCAGGGACTTCCTCCCAGGATTTGTGTGCCTGTTGGTAGTAAAGCGTGACAGCGGCTCGGCCGATGCGCGCTCCCGTGAAGGCCTGAGCGGGGAGTGGCAGGTTGAGTCAGCCCGCCCTCACTTCAAACTGCCTTATCTGCAGGCCAGCACGACTCCAACAAGACATTTCACACTCACTTTTCATCCTGGCTGTCCCTCCTCCAGTCAGAGAAAAGTCTGCAGTCTATTAACTTTGATGCCTCCACTCAAAAATGGGCTTTTTGTTGGCTGTCCATGTTCAGTGCAAAACTTAAAGGCACAAAGTGATCTAAAATGAAGATGCGTTGAAGATTGATATCATGATTACTTTTTATTGATTTCCTTATTTAATTAAAAAAAGCAGTTAACTAAATTAAGTCAATATTTGGTGTGATCATAAGTTGCTTTTCTCCTGATGTTGCCTGCTCACAGCTATTGAAGGCATGGCAGGTATGTTGTTGGAAAGCTTGCCGTAGTTCCTCTGTTTGAGTCCTATAATACCAGACTGACTTCATGATGTTGAGATCAGGGCTCTGTGGGGTTCATTCCATCTGTTGTCGGAGTCCTTTTTCTCCTTACGGCTGAAGATGCTCCTTTATGACTCTGGTTGTATGTTTTGGCACGTTGTCTAATGCTGCGGAGAAAATCTGGGACGGATCACATGCCTCCCTGGTGTTTCTGTATCAAGAATCTAAATGTCTAAGAGGCCCTAAACTTTTGCACACTACTGTATGAGCAGAGTTTGACTGTTTGGACATGTACATACCAGCATGATTTAATGACATCATCTGAAAACCAGTCATGCTCCAGTATGCAACATACATAGGTAATGTGGAAACCTGAAACCTCCAGTGCAGACACACTGAGACACCATGTCCATGTCTTGCAGTTCAGCTTTTAAAATAAAGAATATTTCCATTGTACTTTTTGCTGCCACACTTTTAATGAGTGTAACATGTAATATCAAGAATCTCTCAGCGAGTTTTTGGTGAACATAAAAATGTAAGATACATAAGGTGTTCTTCAATGTAAAGTATTTTAAATGTCTCATAACATGTCATGAGGGGATCTTTAAATAGGCTGCTTGGCACCCCCAAACATAACAGTTCAATCATCCTTACAACCTTCAAAAGTCAAGTGATCCAGGTGTCAAATTTGATGAATCAAACACCAAGTATTCTCCCCGTTTACATCACGTAACAAGAGCATTAACTATATTTAAAAAAAACTTAAGTAACTGACTCCGAAAGATCAGCACCACAGTGTCTTTAAAGGGGCACTCCAGTGAACTTGGAAAATACTCTCATGAAGTTTGGGGTCTTCGTGAGAGACAGATTTTAAAAACAAATATCTAGTTTCATCTCTATTACATAAAACAATGAAGACTAATAACTTTTAGTGTCACTGCTTTCTGTATTACTGATGACTTTGTCACTGGCTGACAAACTCAATGGATTTTTGGCTCCCATTGAATATGACCTAGACCCTTGTGCTCTTTCCCATTGAATATATAAAAGGGAAATTATCTACATTACACCAACTTGGAGCGTCTTCGTGTTTCTTGTAGTTTTCTCATGCCCTTAACTTCACGGTCACAAATCAGGAGTTAAAGGAGGAAGAATAAATTCTATTCATCCCAGTCTATCCACTCTTCCGCACCCACAGCAGTTGGGGTCAGAGTCCAATGTACTGCACAGAGCTATAAGGAAACAACAAAAAGCCACTCTATGATCCAGACAACACAAGTCCCAGACAAGGGTTAGTGGACCTGGTCCTGGTGAAATGTTCAGTTCCCACAAAAATAAACATGTTTTCCAAAGCTCGGTGTCACAGTGGCCTTCAAGGGATGGAACCTATTCCACTTTTTGGTTGTTCAAATTTTCTCTGCAGTAAACTCCTGTAAAGCGAATGAAACCAAGTTTTATGAGGAGTACTCAAGGATCCAAGCTCTCATAAAGTTTGCTGGGTCTGTAACAACATGCCAATCCTCGCATTAATGGTGATGATATACATTGGAGCTTGGTTATAATTGTCTGGCACTCATAAAACATAAATATTCATTGGGGGCTGAAAAGCGAGGAGGGCACCGAGCGGGTGGGAGATACAATTTCATAATGAGAAAGAACACAGAGCACTGCTGCAAAGACTGTAAAAAATATAGTTCCTGTGAGCAGCTTGTTTCATGGCACACTTTGACTTGCTTACTTAGATCAACAGGCATAACAAGTAAAGGCCCAGAGGAATGTGCCCTGGTGATATTAGAGACATAAAGCAAGCCTGTGCATTTAATACTGGCACAAATGGTACAAGGTCAGCAGGACCTTCAGACTGCAGTGGGAGAGGGGAGGGATGAACCACAGACCATACAAGTCACTTACGGTTTTGACACTGTTTATGTCCAGAGTAGTGACGCCCTGTAGGCCCTTTACGGTTAGATTTTAACCATTTATCAAATATTTAACAGTGCTGAAGGTCAGTGACCAAGAGGAATATTTTTTTCCACCATCACAGTTGAAGTTACTTTACTTTGATGTGAAATAACAAAAATGGGCTTATTAAATACAATGTATTCTAAATTAAACCAATAGTTTCCAACCTTTTGTAAACCCTTGCAGGAACAGATGTGGTGTTTTGTTATTTGTCAGATGTTTGAGTGGTTACGAAAAGTAAATACAGATTTGTATATAAAAATCTTTCATCATGCTTCAATATCTTTCTTATCACATTTCCCACATCACAACCTCCCAGACTGGGACAGTAGACTGGGAACCACTGAAAACTGAATGTCTCTTAAATAGATTCTAAACTAGCTCCACAGTTTAAGCCACAACACTTGTGCTTTTTTTAAACCACTGCGTAAATAAATGCTCTAAATACTTTTACCACTGTATTTGAATACATGAGATGATTTATGAGCAGTGCATTTATAAAATACACATTATAGTACTCTGTAGCTTAGTGACTATGTGGAAAGGTAGCAGCTCTTGGAAAGCAGAGGTTTCCTGTCACTGGTATATAATAATATATTTCCTCTTCTATTTTCACACATTTGGAGGATCAAGAAAAAGAGCATGCAAAGGACCAGAGCCATGTGTAATACAGGGAAGAACACCCAAGAGAGCCCTATTCTTTATTTGCAAAGAAGACTTTTATTTGTTCCATTTCTTCAATTTTTTTTCTCTTTTTGGTCAAATATTGGATGTGAGGTGGAGGAATGTGCACTTAGCTAGAGAGGTGATGGTGCACAGGGCAGCAGGCAGGGGGCAGCAAATGATTGAGGGAAGAAGACGGATACAGTTAATATTGAGGAGGGAAATGAACGAAAAATGGATTCACAGAGCTAAAATTTGCTCAGAGTTTGTTCCCTGCTAATTATTAAGGAATCGGATTCCAATGTAATGATTTGTGAGCTATTTTCTCAGTATAATTGATGAAGCATTTGCAGTTTTGAATAAATTATGATTTTGTGGTGTATAGAAATGAGAATTTGTTGTTGTGGCCCTTTTTCATTTTTGTTTTTCTACGTGTTCATTTTCATGACTGGCACTCAAAAACCAATTCATGCCTGGCAGCGGTTAATAAACACTGACCAATATCAACCATTAACCAATATGTAAAATTCTGGCCAACATCAAATAAAATATTTACTACAGATTTTAAGATTTTCTTATCTCATGAAGGCAATTCTTCTACTTTGAGGAATCTTTTTGCCCCCACGCCAATGACGAGCGCTCCATGTGTTTCGTCCTCTGTCTTCCCCCACCCCCATCACAGCAAAGCTAAATTTATCCATCGTCTCACACGCACTCACACAGCATATACATACACACACACACTCTCACACATTGGTGCTTCTACAAAAGGCTCACGCACAATCTAGCTGTCTCACATAGAGACAGTGATTCAGTTTATGATGGCAAAAACAACACAATGTGGAGTCAAGGCAACGTGTACACACATACTGGCCATTGTTTGCATTCTAACACAAAAATACAACAGCATGGGCAGAATTTCAAACAAAACGCACACAGATGTACACACACAGCGGTAAAGTGCACAGACAGAAGGGAAACTCTGAGGGGTGAAGACATACATGGTATGAATTCAACAGTTCTGCTCAGAGGGCGGGAAAAAATTGAAACAAAGAGTAAGAAACATGTTCATTGACTATTTTGTTACAGTGTGTAAGGCAAATGTGAAGGGAAATGGAGTATTTTGTATTACGGGGCAGTTATATGTTAAGCAGCAGGTTGTGTGTATATGTGTGTCATTCTGGGGAATATAGCAACAGCAATTTAAAATACTTGGTGTCAATCATTCATGCACGCACACACACTCCCTGACCCCAGAATTTATTAGGAACCCTTGATTCTTCCTACCTCAATCATTTCATCTTTCCTTTCCCTAACACTAAAAGGCAATCCAGGTGAATAAAAATATAACTTCAATTTCATAATCATCAGGAATAACCCCATTCAAATTAAAAATCAACCAATCAAAATAAAACTTTCAAAAGAATAAATCACGAACTGGTCGACAACACTGGAAT
Source organism: Remorina albescens (assembly GCA_034769265.1). NCBI lineage: Eukaryota > Metazoa > Chordata > Actinopteri > Carangiformes > Echeneidae > Remorina > Remorina albescens. The sequence continues at coordinate 9,086,504 of CM068480.1, forward strand.
GCAGACAAATAAGGCAACTTATTAAAAAGAAAATAAAAATCTAAAGTGATAATGAAGAGCACAAGAAAGAAAAGCAGCAATGGAAACAACACAGGCACAAAAATAAAGGTGTGATGGTGAAAAAGAAAAAAAAAAAAAGAACCCAGTCAGCTAGAATGGCCTCCAAACATAAACCCCTTCCCCCTCTCTCTAGATCAATCTGCTCGCAGCCCCCCCTCCCTTTTCACAAGGGACTCATCTCTCTGCCCGCCAGTCCACTTTCGGCAGAGATGAATTCTGACACACGCTGACTACATACAGTAGGTTAATGACAGCCTGGCCAGTGATTTGGTGCCATCTATTGTCAGCCACAGCAAACTGCCATTTGTGCAGAGCTAAACTTCCAAATTAAAACATCAAGTAATTTCAGGAGTAACCAAAAAGGTAGAAGGATATGGACCCGAGTTATCGCAATCAAAAGCATCAAACTGGCTCTGTTTTGGTGGGATACAAAACTTTTCCTTCATCTTGTTTTTCAGTTATGACGGATGGCAAAAGAGTGCCAGCGCACACATCAGCTCAAGGCAAAGTTAAGTTGAACATTGATGAGCATTGATGATGATGATCCTCATTTAAAAAAAAAAAACAGAAATAAACCTAGGAAATTCAAAACAAGAACGTAAACAAAGGCTGCTTTGATGAAGTCATAGTGGCGTCATGCATGTCATCTGGGAGGCTGAGCTACTTCCATGTTTGGGTGTCCAACCACCCTGATTGGAGGGGTGCAAGGATGTAGGCATGGTGAAGAGGCGATTATCACCTCCTACTCGACTTTGACACCCATCTTCTCTGTGTTTAATAAGTAGAGGCTGTCGTCTATCAGGAAACTAGAGAAAGAACAAAGTGAGGATTATTTATCAGGTACTGAACACATTTAGTGTTCCTTTTCACTACTCCTTCCTTCCACATACACAAATTAAAGACACATTTTTTTCATTCACGTTTCCAAATTCATAATTGTTCCTTCTTTGGACACTCCCTTGAAAGTTTCTCTTCACTAAAGCTATGAACAGAAGAGGCATGGAGAAGGTAAGCAAGTGGTTGCACCTGTAGAAAAGGAAGTGCACAGGAACGGTGCTGAGGTGCCACACAGCATGAGCGTCTAAGACCCAGAGCAGCGGGGGGAAGTCCAGCAGCTCCAGCAGGGCCAGACCATGAAGCAGCAGCACCACCAGGCCACACTTCCACCAGTACGGCAGGGTCCTCCGGTTCTGCCAACACCAACAGAGCCACCACAGGAGGTTCACCATACCTGCAAAGATTGACAGAAATATGGTGTCAGGGGCAGGGTGGTTGGTGGGAGTGTGGTGGAATATGAAGTGATAAAAAGATTCGGTGAGATATGGTTGCGGAGGCAAACAGGATGCTGTTTAAACTACTCTTCCTGCAGACATACAGCAAATTTTAAATCAGTGAAGAGAAATATTAGCTACTAAAACAATTATTACAAACCTGCTGCTCTGATCAACCAAATGTGAACATTAATTTGAATTTACCGATGGTGGCGTTAGCAGCCATGTTGTAGCCATAGTCAAAGCTGACAAAGGTCAAGTAGGACACATGCGAAGTAAAGGCCAAGATGAGCAGGACTCCCACTATGCTGGACACCCCAGGCTGCCTCAGACCTAATGTTCTGGCAAAGAGGAGTAAGACAGTATGAACAGAAGTAATGATATTGGATATGTGGACTACCTGTTCTAGAGCTTACCTGACACAGCATAGGTAGATGGAGTAAAGAATGACTGCTGTTGCACAGAAATAGTCCATTTTCTGAAAGATAAAAACATAAAACATTTATGGGAAACAGTATCAAAGCCTAAAGGAAAAGGAAATGTTACAGAACAATAGCACACATAGCTGGAGGGCTAATGACATTAGGTTTTTACGGATTACCTAAACTCATTAGTCAATAAATCAGCAAAGCACTAATCTTAGCAGTTGGACTAATATACAATAAAGGTACATCAAGTGATATTTCTTTTAAATCACGATAAATTTACTGACTCGTGTGGCTGCTCTTAGCTTATTGTTTTAATAATCCTGCATATTAACAGCAAGCGGCTGCTGCCAGATCACAAGTTTACCGAAGAGATATTTTTTTCAGGCACAACTGGGCCAAATGGGCTATAAAGGTGAGAAATTATTACATTTAGGTGATCACCTAATTTTTTCTTTTACTAAGAGGTTAATCATAAAAATTGAAAGCTACTTATTCTTCTTGCCACGACTTAGTCGCCAAGCAGTTAATGATTACCTCAGTGAGATAGGTGTCTCTGGTGTGAAACACCGTGGACCACAACCAGGCGTTAAGAGATACCTAAAGAGACACACACACACAGACTCTTGTTACATGGCCACTAGTGCAAGGACAGAAAAGCATTGCTGCATTTCTGTGTGACTTTGACTCACCAAAGAGAAGGCGTTGATGGTGTGGTACATGGGGCTTTGGCGTGGCACCATGCTCCGATATCGCAGCAGCATAAGAAGGCATGCCAGGCCATTAAGCAGAGAGGCCAGGGCAGACGCCGGTTCCTCAAAACACAGGAAACGTGCAAAGGGCCACTACGAGCAATAAAATCTATCAGGGGTGATGCAATAGCAAAGTCCCTGGTTCAATTTCTGTGACTTTTTGCATAAGATTCCCCTACTCTCTGTCTCATTTCCTGTCACTGTTCTGTCACAATATACAAATGCAAATGTCCCCAAAAAATTGTAATTAAAAAAATACAGATGAAACACAAAAACCTGAAATCCACTGCATTTCACACAAACGAGTTAAGACAATACCAGTATAGAAACACTGGGAGACTCGTGTCCAAAAGTCTAATTACACAGTAATGGAAGAAAATGGGATATGGAGTAATTTCACAGAACAGAATAACGGCTCTAATCCAATGTTTCATAGGACTTTGTAATGAAGCTCAGTGAAATACACATTCTGACTTCTGATGAAAACAAACCTTGCCATGGAACTGCGGCACGCTGTACCCTTCGGCCTGGTAAAGGCCCACAGTGGTCCACATGCACTGATAGCGACAGTCGTCATGACAAGTCCAACCTGCAAAACAGTAAAGAGCGGGAAGCTGAGCATTAAAAACAGGTCACAGGCAAAAGTGCAGCTGCAACAAAAATCTCAACTACCCCACTCTAGTTCAGTTAAATCTGAATAATAAACATTAAAATATTTCAACTATTTTGTGTTGACAACATCAGCTCTTGTAATGTTTACAGTCGCAGGTTGGTTGGTTTAAAACTGATTAAGATAAAAACATGGGATGAAATTAAGAAATGCAAATTTGGAATTGGGTGATGTGCAAATTTGTTGTCTTTTTTAAAATTTCAAATACTTTTTGTGGGGTGGGTGTTGTCCCAAGTTGCAACAAGAAAATACTGTCAAGTCACAACAGCATTAATTTGCTTCTGTTAGTGGTCATCTCCATATAAACAGTCCGAGGCGCCTGGATATCAGAGTATTTGGACACATCTATCACAACAACACCCCCAGTAGTTAAAAATGAACCGAGGGTGGAATTTCAGTAGATCCTGACATCTGACCTGTCCTGGAAAACCGGCTTTCACCTTTTCAAAGCAGTCCCGGTTTCTGTAACTGCTGCACATGTTTCATGAGGAAACGTGACAAAGTAAGAGTCATGTCACACAAACCTGCAGCGACACAAAGTGAATGGAAACTGCTGCTAAAGACGCTAAATGATCTGTTATAAAGGGTCGCTGTCTAAAGTAAGCATGTTGTAGAGAAGGCTAAAGTGTTAGCCGGCTAAGTGAAGCTAAGTCTGACTCACCTGTCAGCGCCATGTACTGCGGCTGAGCCAACTGGAAGCCCCGCAGCCGGGTTCCGGTGCAGTTGGTGCGGACGCACTGCTTCACGCAGTCTCGGTAAACCGGCTCCTTGTCGCCCTGGGAGGACCGGACGGTGGTGGCCGACGACAGGAGTAGGACGGCGGTGGCCAGAGCGGGGAGCCTGACAGATGTGCAGCGTGTTAAGGCTGAGGCCATGACGGCGGCTCTCGGCCCGTCAGGACTCACCGAGGCACGGAGGGACGACGGCGGCGACGAGGGCTTCCGCAGCCGGCGGGGCGCCTCACCACGGCTCCATCCCCGGTCTGTGGTGACAAGCCGGGCCTAAAGTGTTTACAGTCAGAGTCCAGTATGTCCTCCGCTGCGCTGCGCTCTGATCAGGGTCAAGTTAGACACTCACACACCGTTTCCGGAAGCTTATTTCTAACATAAAATGCTTTCTTTTAGTCAATACAACTGTTCATCAAAAAGCTGTATCATCGCTCTATATTAAGTCTGACCTCTGCTCATCGTCCCGAGAAAGAATATATGTTTTTTTTTTAATGTGTACAGTCGAGTCAGTGTTTGTATTTTAAAAACATCGTTTATGCTTTAACTTTGAAGTTTTAGTGTTTGGTTCTTAGCGACGAGGTCACATCCTGTTTCGGGTTGAACGTCACTGAGTCACGTGATTTGCTGATTTTTGATGTTCACTTTTAAAAATAATTTTTGGATTGACAGATTATTCTTAACAGATTAACAGTAAGAAACAAGCAAGAATAAAAGAAAAATAAAAAAAAATAAAAAAAAATAAAAATAAAAACATATCAAGATAGTAAAACATACAAATTAAAGTTAAGTTGAAATATTAACCCCCATAAAATACCTCTGTAATACTATGCTGATGCCATTTGTCTTGTTTCAGTGATTGTTTATGATGACTTAAACACTAATCTCTTGTTTTAATACAGCCTAACATGAACAGGCATTTTTCTGGTTGTGGAAAATGTCCCCTTATTTTGACTATGCAATTCTTTTTTTGTTAATGTTATTTACAATTGGTCACTTTTGCTAAAGCAAATGTAGTTTTACAGGTTTCCCTCTGTCCTCATTAAGTAGGTTCATGTGTAGATTCTGCTTCTGAGAAATGAATTGTTTTAGAAAATGGTATTTCTAACTATCCACATTTATTAATCATCACATGAAATCACCCTATCCAAACCTGCATAATGATCACCGTATGCATATTACAGTCAGTGTGCAGTCAGTGCTCTATGAGGCTTCTGTGCTTTCACCCATATCCCCACTTAATCCAACAGACACAGTGTCATACGAAAGATAGTGGATTTTATTTGTGCTTCTTTATTTGTTACAGTGGAGACATAGACACATTCACAACAGGACAGAAACAGCAGTGAGAGGGAGGGAGGAGAGTCAAAAACAAAGATGTTTTACTTTTGTTTAATTCTTTCCTGCCTCTCGATCACTATCTTTCGCCATCTCTTTCTCTGTTTACAAAATTTTAAGTTTTAAAAAACCATGCTTTCCTCTTTTCACTGCAGCTTCTCCCTTTGTGCCCATGTATAAGAGAAGGAGAGACAGAGTTTAAAAAAGACGGGTAGGTAAACTATTATAGTACGTGACCCAACTTTTTTACTGTGCATTCCTCTCAAATACAAAAAAAGGGACAAATCCATTAAACACTCTGTGTCTGGTTAAGACTAACAGACCACTTGGGTCAGGCTGCTTACTTGTTTCAAGCAAGTGACTGTGCATGCGCCACAGCACCCAAGACACGTTTTTTTGATTGACCGCTGTATACACTGGACTGCATCTGCATACAACCTGCACGTAGGTATGATGCATGCACTGTTGGCCTCAACACAGAAGGGCAGAATGAGTTATGAAAGGAAAAGGAGGAGGAACAAGAGGCAGAGACAGAGATAGAGAGAGTGTTTCAGTGTCACAAGATTATTTTTATTGAAAATAATCCCATGTTCCCCTGTTGGTACTCACACACAAACACCCCCACAGCCTTCAGTCCTCTCACTGAGTATCTCAATAAAGGAGACAAGTCTTTTCGTAGTGAGCTGGCAAGCGGAAAGAGTGGGCCGGGACGCGAGCGTATGCAAGGAAGCCACAGTGTGGGAGAAGACAGGTTGAGTAGATGGTGGAGCGTGTATGGATTCGAACGGAGGTACAGATTTTGAGAGAGGGAGATTTACTCTTCCTTGTCCTCTCCGTGTGTGATGACGTAGCAGATGTTCTTGTAGTCCACATTGCCAGCCACATCAGGGGGGAAAGCAGCCCACAGGTTGGTCATCTGCACAGGAGAGAGTTGAGAAATGGCTTACAATCGTGAACAATTGAGGGTAATGACAGATTGTGAATGTTCAGTCAGACCGATGAGCTCACCTCCTCAGCGGTGAACCTGTCACACTGGGTGGTCAGGAGCTCCTCAAGGCTAGAGAGAAATAAAGAAAAGAAACAATAAGTATGAGATGGACTATCCTGACACAAGACTATGCCACAAAGTGCTTAGAAAGTTGTGAGTAAAAGTTAAAGTGCTTACAATTCCTTCTTGATGCTGCCAGTACCCTCGGGGTCCAGAACCTTGAAAGCGCTCACGATGACATCCTCGGGATCAGCACCTAGGTATAAAAGGCCAATTAGTCTCAATCACAAAAGATTTTGAAAAAAAAAAAAGTCAAATTCTTTTGTGTCAGCGCACCCTTCAGCTTCTCGCCGAACATGGTCAGGAAAACAGTGAAGTTGATGGGGCCGCTGGCCTCCTTCACCATGGCCTCCAGCTCCTCATTCTTCACATTCAGTTGGCCCATGGTGGCCAGCACGTCCCTGAGGTCATCCTTGCTGATGATGCCATCTCTGTTCTGGTCGATGATTGTGAAAGCCTGCCAGGGAACAGTGTGATGATATCTTAAGAACACTCGGTTGTGCTTCAATCATTGCAGTGGGAGGTCCATACCATAGGACCACCACCTCCTCCAATGTTGCTCATGTGGTTGAAAAGCTGTAATGGAGCTAATTCAAAATGAAAATTGAGATTCTCACATTCCTCACAAGTTCAGCACCATAAGACTTGCTTATGATGATAATCTGTTTGAGATAGCGTGCCAACATAAACGTGTAAATGTGGAGCTGTTACCCACTTCTCTTTCATCATAACTGGGCGTACCACCCGATGAAACCAAAGATGGCATTGGAGACCTTTTGGGATTTGGCAGCTGGTCGGCCACTTGTCTTTCTAAGGTGTTAAAATGGTCTCGGAATGTGAGACAAGCCCCTTGCGACATTTAAGGAGATGGTATTGATTACAGCTGTTACAACACCCTTCTCCTCCCTCCATTTTGTCTCATGACTAAATCTCCTGACCCTGTCCCAAATGTTGTCCCACCTTCCGGAGCCCCTGAAGGGTCACCCAGGCTACTGAAGCCTTGTCTTTCACCTCTACTTGTATACTGAGCAAAGAATTAAATTCCATGATACATCCTCAGATCCTACTTTCTTGAGGTAAACTCAACATCTGATCAATGGAAGTAAAATGTTATCTTGTCTTTTCCACCTCTGCCCCTTTTTTCATATCTGGTTAATATGACTGTCCCCCAGCTGCTGGGCAGCATTCCAGTGGAGTCACAGAGTGAGTGTTTGGAGTTTCTGAGGCGGATTACTGGGCTGCCATAGGGAAAAGGTAGCTGCTGTCATCAGAAAAGTACAGATTTACTGTCCTCGTCATGCTGATGAGGACATTTCTGCTGTCATGCAAGACTCTATCTTTTGGAAATGTCATGTTACCTCTAAGGTCAAAAGTTTCTAGGAGTCATCAGTAATATGAGCATCACAAAATGTTACGTTTCCTGCCTGGCCTTGAAGGACTTCAGATGTTACCACTAGAACCTTTTGAAGTGTGTGATGCAGAAAATTTTACCTCCTTGTACTCCTGGATCTGGCTCTGCTCAAACATGGAGAACACATTGGAGGATCCACCCTCACCCTGCTGCTGTCTCCTCTTGGCCTTCTTGGGTGCCTGGAGAAAAGATGAAAGTTAAAATACACCAGAAAAAAACCTCAAGGAAACAAATACATCCCAGCTAACCCCAGGGCAAAAATTTAAAGACTGCTCATGGTGCCCTATGAAGGACACACACACACAAAAAAAAACTGCAGGTAGGTGTTTTAGGTACATCCAAATTCGAAATTGCTGACAAAATAAATGTAATTAAATCACGTTGTATTTTGACAAACTACAAAACCAACAGCGTAATAGCTTCTTATGAAGGCATGCCCCCCCCTTATTTTTTTTGTTTTTTAATAAATCTGCTCAATTTAAAATGACCCAGTTTAGGATTAAGTACTATGTCATGGCTTTTGGGACTACAATCACAGGATAATGGTCCCCAAACACTTTGGATTTTAGTATTTAATCCCAGTTAAGTATTCAGATGTGAGCCAAACTTCAGCTCAGGCCACCAGATAAAGGTAAAACTGGGTCCACATCCATAGTTTGGGAGCATCCTCTTAAGAGATTCCTACAACTTCACTTCATGAGATGTTGGTAATCCAGATAGCAAATGCATCAGTGATGCTTCCATCTCATCAGTGTTAGTCTAGAGAAGATCCTAGATCCCTAGAGACTGTTCTTCGAGGGAACCTGGCCACACTCACCATCTCTCAAGTTTGTGGGGTTGTTGTTGGTCAAGAAGAGAAGCCTACGCCAAGCCGATGTGACTGACATGTAAGCAATGGACCTTTGGGGTCTTATATACTAGCCCCCGGGGGGCTAACTTTAGCCACAGATTCAGGTTTGGCTGGAAAACAGAGCTGAGGGAAAGTAAGAGAAAGAGGGAGGAGCTAGGAGCTGGCGAGGTGGATCAACTTACCGATGCTCCAAAATAGGTCCCTGGAGTCTTGGAATGAGGTGAATTCAATGCCAACACACAGGTCTGACTTTAGTGTCTTCTGTGGACTAATATGGCCAAACTGACTGACAGAACATGCTGACTGAAAACTAAACTGCCCCTATATCCTTCTTCTTCTTCTTCTCCTTCCCGACATAGTGAGAGTCTTTGTCATGGCTATTTTTGTTTCTTTTGCATTTTCTGCGAGAGAACAAAACCCAGTGTACTCTATGACGGGGGTGACACTGCTGCTTTACTTCACTGGGCTTTTGTCACACACACAGATGGGACCGTTATCCTGAAGTCAAACCAGGGAACAATCTATAGCAATTAACAGCCATAAGACTCCCTGGTTGCCAGGTTTTATTTCTAGTTAACATATCATCGAGTCACCACCTGTCTTGTTGATAGGTTTGCTCTGAGGTTTCTGCCCACTATCAGCCTGGTAGTGACCAGGGCAGTACCAGAGTTTATAAACAGTCGTGAAACTTGAAAACAGTTGTCTGATTGACATTGGTCCGGCTCCAGCAACGACACTTGATTACTATGCCTCTAAAAACTGAGACGCCCATCAATGAGAAATGAAAACAGTTCTACGATACTGACACGTTATAGGAAATACCTGTGGAAACACAATACATTTTGTGTAGCTGTAATGTGTTTCCACACAATAACAGAGCCATTAAAATGGTCATAAACAGCACATTCAAACATCTACAAGCAGCACTTTGAGAAAGTTTTTTCATTGTCCTTTGCGCCTGTAGATGAACAGTGAATGTCTGTTTTGGGGTAAATAGTCGTGTGCGATATGAAACAGCAAATGATGATTTGATTAAATGAGCAACTTTCCTACCATGGGTGCACTAATTTGGGATGCTCGTGATGGTTCCCAGTTTAGTTGCTTTGGAATAGGGCGACAGTGACCCTCCCACCTAACACCATATATGAGCTACATAGCCTGCCATATATCACATCTCTGTACAGCTTAGGTATGTGTTGGGAAACAGTAGCAGAGTGAGCCGATACTGCGTCTTAAGTCATTTGTAGGCCAGTATTACTTGAGACAAAATATGACCTAATTTTTCAAAAGGGACAGTGATGTCTGTGACTATTTTATAGCTATTTAACTCTCAGTGTTTTATCTGAGCCAACATTTGGCCACTGATGATGACTTCCAATCAGGAAGATATTAGCAGGGAAGGGAGATATTAAATCTTACATTAAGAGGGTTGCAAACAGAAGAGCACAAGTATGAGCTTGAAGGTGAAAAGAGAGAGAGTGTGACACAGAGGGAGAAAGAGACTGAGCTCTGTCAAAGACCGTAAAAACAAGACAGCTGTACCGACTGAAATAGCTCTGCCACCCCTGTCATTCTCTTTCTCAGCCATTTTGACTCTCTTTTAAAATTCAGCAGACTTCCCCCTTCTTGGCCTTCTCACCCCCTCACACAACTGCTGTCCTTTTTTTTACCTACATGGTCACTAGCCTGTTTTGGAAGTTTACTTCTCAGTTACCCAGCCATTTTGGATAAATAACAGATCAATATCACCTGTTTAGGGATCAATAAAGATTGAAATGTAACCTGAATGCTTTTATTTCAATTAAAGCCAACCAGTTCAGTCAACAAATCATATCAAATCTGAGTTTTCAAGAAAAATTGTAAAAATTGCCAAATGTTTTGTTTTTAACCTCTGACATAGGAGAATCTGTTGCATTTCCTTGTTTTATATGAATGTAATTCCCAATTCTGATTGGCTAGCGGGTGTGGCTACTTTGCGGATGGTGTTAGTGCTTTTACAAAATGTTTTTAAAACTTCACATGAAGTAGTCATTTCAGTATAATAAGGGCAAAAGTTTAGTAGAACAGGACATCATTGATCATTTAATGACATGATACAAAATGGTACAGTCTTCAACGACATAAACAAATAGGTCTTAAATAAAGCTTAATGTTTTGTAAAGCTCTTACTCCTATTTACACAATTTCTGTAACCACGATTACATTTCAAATTAGTAAGGCTGATAAGCTAATAATGTTCAGACATTTCACTTTTATCATCCGAAATCTATCAAATTTTCTTCCTGAACAATTTCTCCTGCTTGTTTCCTCTTTGACCAATTAGAAATCAGCTCCTTGACTTCTTTGCCAAAATCCTCATGCAGTTTACTAAATTCCTCCATGCAGACTCCTGACCACTCCCCCATGGGTGGGGCAGGAGTGTTGACAGGCACCACATTTGCGCTCCTCTTGGACCAGAGTTTTGGTGACCTCTTACTGGCTGCTTTGGGTGAAATAGCTGGTGTCTGAAGCATTGGACCAGGTCCTGCTCCCACAGCTGGTACTGGTAATAAAGATGGTGTTGAAGTTTGTCTGCTGTGATAAGCTGCAGAATACCCTGCCTCTGTTGTGTTGAAATTTGGCATGTTGAAAGGGTTGGTTTGATCGCCGGAGAATGCAGCCAATGCATCTGAGGAAAGACAAAGATAGAGAAATACATAAGTGAACAGCTGAAGTTACATTTAGATAAGGCAGATGAGTTTCACTGGTCTTGACACATTGAGCCTGGCACCTTCAAAAAATACAACAGAGTTGAACTACTCCCTCTCTGATTAAGTCAGCATTGCCAACATGTGTTATTGTGCCACAGTGTACTTGGTATCTGACTTGGAGCAGTATACAGTGATGCAACGCCTCTCCCAGCTGCTCCCCAGAACAAAGGCTGCTGTCTTTCAACCACAGAGATGAAGCCATTTAGTTTCTCCGGCTCTTACCTTTATACTTTCTCTCCATGTCCATCACCAGCAGAGCCAGGTAGTTGTGGTTGGCTGACAGCAGGGCTTTGATCCAGCTCTCCTGACAGGCTTGATCCTCAGCAGCAAACTTGTACGTTCGCAGTCCCGGTTCACTCCACACCAGTGAGAAGGCAAACTGCTCCTCAGACTCACACAGCTGGACAGTGCAGCCCTCCAGAACAATCACTCCTAATGGGTCCCGGTCAGCCTGCCTGTCCTTGTAGAAGAGGAGGTTCCCCTTCAGCACAAACCACCGCTTCTGATAGGAAGTCTTTATTTCACCCTGTGAGACAATCATGTGCTATTGACCCATTTACAAATGGCTCATTTAGTCAATATCTTACACAACTGCTTTGATTAAATAGATATCTTGGTTGTTCTTTAAGTGGTACATACAGCACAATAAAACTAAAAAGTGAATCAGACTTTTATGCTTTTGTCTGTGATTAGAAAGTCGAAGAAGTTACATTGTTTTCAAAGCTGCATGGATTGTATGCTCTCCAGACATTTTATTATCCTGGTTTGATCTAATTGGTGCTGCCATGTCTTAATCTTAACCTCACATCTAAAGCACTGTGGGGCTTTGATTAACATCTACGGCCGCTTTCTTCACAAGATAGTATAATTCAAGTGCTTCACAGGGGATTAAGGTGAATAGAGCAAAACATAAAAAGGCAACAAGAAAACCACAATTGCTAAATGGGATAAAAGATAGTGAGAAATAAAGGAGGACATTTTAAAATATTAATATATACCATTTAACCAGAGTCTTACCTTCTTGTAGAGATACCCCTCCTTGTCTACAGGTGAGTTGCAAGATTCAAAGAAGGCTACAACTTTCTCATCAATCTTCATTTCCACATCACAGGCTGCTCCAAACAAAACCTTTCACACGCGCGCGCGCGCACATACACAAACACACAAAACAAACACAATGTGGCTATTACTTCCACTTATTAAAACGGCTCTCATATTAACACGCTTATTGTTAAACAGTCAGCTCATGTAATAAGACCCGTTCCGTGTTTCGACGAGGAAATGCTCCACAATTTATTTCATTTTTAACACTTTTAAAACAGTCGAAGTCTCGCTAAGTTACCTATAGTTGACAATGGTTTGCTTACGTTGGAAAGCTGCCTAACTGGTCGCCATTATTGATTCGTGAGTAGTTTTTTAGTCGCGCTGGTCTGAATACGAGTCTGTCACTTTCGCTTTCTGACGCTGAGCTGCATCATTTACCGACGACAAACTGGACCGGCCGACACTTTCTCATACGGATCTCCCTCACTCACCTTTCTGAAGTGTGTTTCTGCGCTTCTGCTTCCTCGGTGTGTGTGTGTCCATGTGTCAATCACTTCCTGGTAGGTGAAGATGAGGCGGGCCCGAGTCAACAGCACAAAAAACTGCACCAGATCTACCTGACCGCAGCTGGTCACTCAGCCCATCTCATGATCAAAAGTATTTTACATCAATAATTCTTAAATTAGACATGGGAATTTTTAATTTTGGCTGTAGTTGCTGGCACCTCTGTGAAAATCCTATAAACTTTATATTAACTATTTCAGTAGGTCAAGTGTTAACAACTTATACCATACACACTTACACACAAACGCACTATATATATATATATATATATGTGTGTGTGTATAGGTGATAACTATTTATACATTCTTGCCTTATAGTGTTACACAGCCCAAAATAGCTCATTAAGTAAAAATGACACTGTGGAGTTTGTCTGTTATTCCTTTATTATTATTTATAGAGCAAAAATCTTAAGTAACCTAATAATTCTACTCTAAATACATATCGCAAGTTTCAGTCATTTCACATAATCAGAAAATTATAAACCCAATCATGCTACTCAAGGCTCAATCATCATAATTAGCATTCTTTAACATGACATATCAGTAACACACTGTCACTGTCATCTAGGACTGTTTAAAACCTGCTCTGTACACATAAGACTCTAGACCACCAAAGACCCGAGTGGACACTAGCTGCTAAAGTGAAGTAGAGGAGGCTAATTTTTTAAAAGCTAATGTATTAATACTAAGAAAATTAATTTCAACATTACATTATACTTTAAAGAAATACACATATTAAATAAATTGTGCAAATTTTCTCAGGCATACCTTAAAATGCCTCCCCAGGTGTTTTCACTTACTCTGGGTGGTTGAATTTGATCAAGTCCAGAGGGAAGCTCTTATTAGCCAAAACAACCAAAATCACCTGTTCAGATGTTTAATGGGTGCGAAGGATGTCTTTTCGCAAAACAAAGATAACTTCACCGTTTCACTGTTGCTAATTTAACAGTTATATTAGATGAAGCTTCTTTGGTTAAATCCAGTTTCATTAGTATAGACTTTAAGCAGCAAAAGCTTTCACTTCTCATAGCAGGGAAAGCAAATCTCCTGAGCAGTGGCTCTGCCCCTAAGTGTTTGAATACACCACAATAATGAGTGCTGACATATTTGTACTTTTCATGTTAGGATAAACTAGAGTGTCTGTATAAAAAGGGATGCACAACTAACCAAAGTCCCAATCAGAGTAATTCCTTGTAAGAATGCTGCACAAATTAGAGAGCGAGAGAGTAAGACTTTAGTAAGACTTTTGGTGTCCTTGGGAACTTATTATTTAAATATTTTTCAAACTAAGGGCATGGACCAGAAATCATAACTCACATTTTCAACTGATTTAAATGTCTTGGATTAAGATCACAACTGTTGCCCTCTCCTTGCTTGCTGTAACTGAAGTGCCTCTCCAATGTGAATCTTCTGGTGTCTTTTAAGATTCTCCCCTCGACTGAAGCTTTTTCCACACTGGTTGCAGTAATATGGTTTCTCCCCCGTGTGGACCCTCTTATGCTTTTTCAGGTCTCCTGCCTGACTGAAACACCTCCCACACTGTATGCAACCATATGGCTTCTCTCCAGTATGACAGCGCTGGTGGATTCTCAAATTCCCGACCCTGGTGAACGTCTTTCCACATATAACACACAAATGTGAGTCACCTGCTCTTAAGTTCTCTCTTATTTTTCGCACATCAAAAGAAGCCCTGTTGATTTTTGTAAATCCACGTCTCCTGGTTATGCTGTGACTTGAGAGGACAAAGAGTCCATAAGGTTCAGAGCTAACCGGTGGCATAAGGGCCTCAGTAGAGCTGTGCCGAGAGGGACTGCAGCTTAAGTCCATACATCCACTATTCCGCACTGTATCTGATGTTGTACACTCTGTTGACTCTAGTTCCATTTTGATGGCATCCAGGTTTACCCTGAGAGGACTACTGGAGGGAGTATTGCCAACATTGTTGCATGAGACAAAACTGGGATCTGTGACAGTCAATGCCTCCTCAGTTTTGTGTGCCCCCTCCTCATGCTGCGTCTTGCATTGTTCTGTTGATGTTTGTTCTAAGGTATAGGCAGTGTTGCTTTCAGAATCATTGAAGATTTCTTGTTCTTTGCATTCCTGCTTCACATCATGGTCAAGTTTCTGGTCGTTTACTGGCTTTTCCTCTGTGAGACTAAAGGTGAAGTCCTGCCTGTGACTCTCTGGATTTTGTTTTTGTTCAGTCAATACACTTGCAGGTAGCACAGCTGCAAAATCAAGACAAGATGCAGGAGTGTTTACATCTAGCAACTCATCAGGGCATTTCAGTCAGAGTCATGCCAACATGATTACCATTATACCCACGTGTGCTCTCTTGTGTTATCTTGTCCTGGAGCTCCTGCAGTCGTCTTTTCAAACTCTCATTCTCTCTCTGTGTTCGGACTGTTTTTTCCTGGTACTCTGACACCGTCTCTTTCACCACCTCCAGCACCTCCTGCACTGCCACGCTCAGTAGCTTGGCCACGCGAGCATTCAAACGTTCAAGTTTAGACATCCTGAAACAAAACAGCACTCAAAGTGAAAGAAAAAAACCCCACAGGGGGATCAACCATGAATAACCCTCCGCAAAATGAATATTGATGTAAACAATGATTTCATTACATATTCATGAACAGAAACTATTGGATAAATGTGACAACAACTGAAGGCAAAAAAAACCCTTTGCAGTTGGCTTTTAATATTTTCATCAATTGACTAAATGTAAACGGAAAAATGTGAAAGTATGAGAAAATCAGCTGGCCACAACCTGAGCAATTATTTTACAGGATAGCAACAATTAACACAGGAAGTGTCCGGATGAAGTAGGCACTTGAAAAGGATAAACATCAGTTAAACCTAAAATACTAAATAATCTGTGTTAGCAATCACGTGAACACGCTGTTGTTATGTGCTTGTACATTCATTACGATGAAATGTCCCATGTTAAAGAGCTTTTAAGGAAATGTGATGATCAACATCAACGTTGGTGGTGCGTTAAATGAGTGTCAGATCATATGGACGCCCATGAAAACGGGTTTGGAGCTGCTGTACCTGCAGAGTTGTCCTCAAGTTATAACGCTGATGGCCAACGTTAGTTAGCTACATTAGCTAACATTGTTTACGTTATGTTTTTCTGTTTTGACATTCCAGAAGTCAAAAATATCCGCAAAAGCTACACCACTAGCAACTTTTTAAACGTCTGATGAATGTCAACATCGTAAAAATAAGTTTAAAACGCCGTAAACAACATTATGAAGCACAATTAAGAACCGATCGTGAACGTTCGCCACCCCCGGAAGCAGAATCCAACGTACGGCCCCTGTGCGGAAGATATCAAAATAAAAGTCTTTGGAAAGCATTTGGATATATGAAACAAACAGCTGTGTTGACTCTGATCTCCAGCTATGAGCTTCACCTCCTCCTCACACTGTTGATTCAATGTTACACAAGATATTAAAGCTGGGATTTCGCACTCTTATTCATACTGCAGTCACTGAAATGGCCTGACAAAAAATGTTTTGGGAAAAAAAAAGTCTTCATTCTTATATCAAATTGAGCTTACACATTATTACAATAGAATAAATGCCCAAGTTAAGTAAATAAATGAAGGAATAGTAAGTAAAATCAGACGGATGTAATCATAACATGGTGGGGTTTGTAAAATATTTTATATGGAGTATATGGAGCTGTTGGACATGCATGATATTCCCATATGCTTATAGCTGTCATACATCTGCATGCACACAAACAGAAAAGAACATAAATGGATGTAATTAATCATATAGAAAAAAAAAACATTTTACATGCAACCTTGACTTACAAAACAGCGCAGGGTTTTTGGCTGAATGCCTGAGAAAGGCACACACAGCTTCTTCTAACAGCTCATCCTGCCCATTTTGGCTGACAGAAGAACAACCAAGGTATTTGTTTTGCCATTGCTGTTCCCCGTTCTTGAGTCATTGTGGTTTGATACAAGTCCCTCGGTTTCTCCAGGACTTGTCATCATGCAAATTAGTTTTGATCCAATTAATCTATCTAAAATGAATTAGAAAATAAAACTACAAGGCATTTTTTGTCCTCCTATGAATATTTATTTTTGAAACCAATGAACAAGAAAAATAAAACAAATAAATAAAATTATCTCACCTCTCAATTCTTACATCACAATTTTGTGATACTGGGTCCTATATGTTGGGGAATTTCTTATCCTTAGTGATGAAGAAAGAGAGGTGGAGTATAGGATATTTTACTCTGAGGATGTTCATTGAAGCTTGACGAATCAAGGAGAACTGTGGATTCACCAACGCAGTGATCGTGCAAGATGTCACCTCAACCATCGTAACTCCTGAGGATAATGTTAAATACTGAAAAGGGATAACTATAGATGAGTCATCTACCATAACTGGGCAAATACCTGGAGAAAAGGTGGGAGAAGAATGTATGACTACTCTAGTTTCCTCAACCCTAAACAGGAAACATGATTATCGCCACATTCTGGGAACACAGAGGCCTTTTTCACTGACCATCCAAGGTCAGCATTTATCAATCCAGGCTCCAATGATATCAACAGAGGGCAGCAGCTGTGTCTAAAGGAGCTTCCTGAGTGTTTTTTAAGTCTCAAGATTTAATATAGTGGCCATGGCATCAGGCGTGGGCCTCACAGTAACCACTGACCTGGTGTAGTAGCTGATGTGCCAGAGCTAGGACTCACAGTGACCTCCAACCCTGAGTCAGTCACAAATAGCTGGATAGAAGAAATTTCCCTCACATTATAGTTTTACTCTGTGGGGTATGAAGCGACACCTCTGCTTGAGTGGACACTCCTTCATAGTCAGTTCAAATTTAAACACATCACATCCAGTTTGGAGGGAAAGGGAAGTTGTTGGTGGAAGTTATGAAATTGGGAAAGACATGCAGGTATGTATTCTGTTATGAGATTTTATTACTTGCATTATCAGTTTTTATGATGCCTACACACCCTTCCATGGATAGTTGCTCTAAAAGAATAACACCTCTCAATCAAAGTGCCCTGTTTACACAATGATTTTTTTAGATTCTGATTGTAAATTTATATTGTAGGCAATACAAAACTATTTTCCATACAGAAATCCCCAAAGCATTTATTTGATTTGCACAATAAACTCCAGGGTACAGGAAACACCACAGTAATCAAGCCTCTGAACATCTCATAAACAACAGTAAGGCAGAAACAGGAGGAGTCTTTAGATTGTGATTGTGCATACACTTCTGAATTTGACATGTGCTCTATAGTAGTCTTTCTATTTTGATAAAGGAAGGCACATATATGCATGTAATGAATTACTTTTCCATAAAGCTGCATCCTTATACAGGGGTATAACAGGGGTGCAATTTGCTCAGCTGATTATCATAGATTCCTGAACTCAACACCTTTTATTGTCCTTCCACGTTGGCCTAAACAGAAACAGCCTCACAGATGTGTTTGCAGGTGTTTCTTCATGTTACTCGAGTGACTGAAACTTTTTCCGCAGTGGCTGCAGCCGAAAGGTTTTTCTCCCGTGTGGTAGCGCAGGTGAACTGTCAGGTAGCCCGACTGACTGAAGCGTTTCCCACACACTGAGCAACAGTATGGCTTCTCCCCTGTGTGCACCCTGTTGTGTTTCTTGTAGTCACCAGCATGCTTGAACGTCCGACCACACAGTGAGCAGCAGTAGTGTTTTCTGGAATTTCTCTGGAAAGCTCTTGAGTCTGAAGCTTCCACTTTGGTGTTTAGTGTGTGTGGTTTTTCTGCACCAACGCAGTTTGTAGTAGTGCCTCTTTGAGATCGTGGCTCTTCCATGCTGTTTTGGCCTAAACTATAGATGACCCCTGAGGCATTGTAGAGTCCTGCATTGGTTTGAGGAGGTTCTAGGCTTCGACTCTGTAAGGATGTAGAGCACATTGCAGCATCTTCATAAAAATTATTGGTACATTTATGTGTGGTGCTTTCATCCAGTGTCAGTTCAACATTCATTTTACTCGATGCTAAGTGCAAATCTGAATCATTTTCATCAATTTCAATGGTAATGATGGGCTCTATGTGTTTTCTAATGGGTGCTGACATCCCATCATTAGTCTCAGTTTTAAGAGTTCCCAAATTGCTCAAGGTGTCTCCACCTACATACGCTTCAATCATATTTTTAGGTGAGAGACAGGAGGAGGCTAATGATGGGATGGCTGAATCACAGTCATGGTCTTCAAATGAATATGTAATGTCTTTAACACCAGGGAGGACTTCAGCCTCCTCTTTCAGCTCATCTGTCTCTGCCTGCTCCTCCTTGGCTTGCTGGGTTGCTGTGAGAATTTGTGGCACAGCTTCTGCAAGACAACAAATGACATGAGCCACAAAAAAAGACAAGAGTGAATCTCAACATTTGTGGTTACAGGTGCTTAGTGGTGTTGTCTCACCAGTGCACTCCACCTTGATGCTCTCCTGGAGCTCCTGCAGCCTCCTTTTCAGGCTCTGGTTCTCCCTCTGGGTCCTGGCTGTTTTCTCCTGGTACTCTGACACCGTCTCCTTCACCACCTCCAGAACATCCCTCACAGCTTTACACAGCAGTTTCTCCACTCGAGCACTGAGACGCTCAATTTTGGACATTTTTATGGACTACAAAGAAAAAAAATGTGTGTGCATAATAAACATGCCTTATGTTTTCTACATTATGGCTTTAAAGTGCGACTAAGGAGCTTCACAATATATAATTCCCCCCTTATTTGGATAAAGAGATTTACATACAGTATCATTGCAATAACATTATTAGGATTTAATAAAAACGAGACTATCACCTTATTATCAAATCAACAGCAATAAGATAGATAGATACTTTATTAATTCCAAAGGAAATTTACCATTAACAAATGCATCAAGGGATAAGAAACGTACCTTAGACCTAATGCAACTCCTATGAAATCCCAATGTGGTTTTAGGTGAATCCCAGATTATCTGATCTTGATCCAAATAAAACCGCTCATTGTTTACAATATTTACATGCACAAAGATGGTCGGGTTCAGGCTCCAGAAGCCTGATCCAGGACAGAGCGGGGGTCCATTTGGGATCAATAAATGTAGTTATTACACCCTGTCAAGGCGGTTGGAGACAAAAAAACGAATCGGAGGATCCATAATCCAGTTGGATGTGTGCACGAGACAGCGGCCGCCTCGTGGGTGTTGAAGGCGGTTGAATGGTTTTAAGTGTGAAGCCCGGTGCTGCCATCTATTGGTGAAAACAGCTGTTAACCAACCTGAGCTTCACTGTCAGTCAACTACCAGTCACTGATGAGCAAACCTGCTTTTTCTAAGTCATATGAACATGAACAAGAAGATACTAAAACACATAAAGCTTGACAAAATAAAAAAATGTAAATTCAGAGATTCCGCTTCCCTCATTTTATTAGAGTACATGACTCCAGCACACCAAGCTAATGATAACTTATTTAAAGTTGGATCACGACTTGTCATTTCAGCAACAGATTGCATTTACCCAAAAGTAAAAAAGTGCTTAACAGTTTGGTTACATATGTTACCCTTATTCCTAAACTAGTTTTTTTCAAATAGACAAAGAAGAAGCAGTCGCAGCACTGTTACAATACGGCAAAAAACACAATCCATAGAAACTAAACAGTGAATTTGGTACACTCATACATTAGGTTGTTTTTCACCTGACACTTTAAAGTGAAGGTAATCAGGCAGTTGATGATTCACGGTTTTTCCTCTACAGCTGTATCCTCAAACAGACTGAGCAGGTTCTTTGGTTCAAAGCTGGGTCGGGGTAAAGCCTCGTCTGCTCTGACCCAGTTGCGGCTGCGCTTCTGAGAAGACTTGGAGGACACAGAGTGTCGGCTCTGTGACTTTTCATTCATGTTGTCTGTGTGAAGCTCTGCATGGATGGGGCTTGCCCTGGGGGTGAGTGTGTGGCAGGAACCATTTGAGTGGATGCTGGAGGGCGTCTGAGCCGTGTTATAAGAGCACCAGCCACTCAGATTTGAGTGAGTGGGGGTGTGGGCAGGACTCTGATGGCTGTGTATCGGTGAGCCAGGGAGAGGTGTGGACGTGCTTTCCACAGACAGTCTGGATTTGACTCTGTGAAATGGGAAATATGTAAAAAATTATGCGGTGAATCGGATACACATAGCAAATTTGCCTCAAGGCAAAGACACATGATTGTGATGTTTCTTTACTTCACTGTTGCCCAATATTTATACAAAAAATAGAATTCGGAAATAGTACTAATAAACAAAGCTAGAAATTTGTTGAATGTTGTATGTGTCTTGACCTGTTTTTTCTTTTTAGGCCCCTATTCTTAGTCCTTTAATATTGGATGTCTGCCGACACTGTGCCCAATTTCATTTATATTTGCATTATGTTAACACTACTACAATACTTTGCAAACAAAAGTGGGGCTTAATGAATCTGTAATTTTCCAAACTTAACATGTGCTAATTTGTAAACCCCAGTAATTGAAGACATGTCTGCAGCAAAGGATACAAGATCATAAAAACACTGTCCTGTCCATATGTTGATTCCCTACCTGCGTGAGAAGGTGGGAGAACACTCTGGTTCTGTGTGTTCAAACAGAAATACTGCATCGTCCTCTGGGCTCCCTAAGTCAGCATTCATGGCACTGAGGGGCAGAGTTAAATCTCTTTCCCAACTATCCTTAGGAGGAGTGCATGGCACTGGCTGTGTCCAACGAGGCACAAAAGACAAGTGAAGGGAGGAGAAGAGTCTACACCCAAAGCACACGACCAACTATGAAGAAAGACAAAGAAAAATCTAAAACTGACAACACTTATAAGAAGGTAAGTTCTTATGTCACAGGTTAACATTAAATGCATATTTTCACATAAACAAATACAAATTTTGTGAGCTTTGACGTTTAAAAAAATGCTGCATAATATATATATATATATTTTTACTTTATTATGATACTTGGTTTGCACCATAGACTTGGTAAATTGATAGGTTGATAACCTATTAAATCACTCCTTGCAAAACAAAACTTCCAGAGTTAATATCTGAAAAGTATCTTGAGATGCCTCACCTGACAGAGCGAGGCCAGTGTTAGCATGGTCTCAGTGAGTGCAAGATAGATGCGCCTCTTCCACCTGCGTTTCCTAACAAAGGGGAGGGCAAGGAGCTCAGAAACTGTTGGTCTCTCAGAAGGCTCTGGGGCCAGCATCATCTGCAGTACAACCTGCAGTTCACTTGACAGGCCTGAAAATACAAATGGAAATGGTAAAAACATAAGTCTTTACCATATAATGTGTTGTAGAGCATGAGTGCAAAAGAAAGCGGATCTTACCACTGGTGAGCGCTGAGGGGAGGCAGCCTTGTCTGAGCTGCTGCCAACCCTCTCCACCATTTGGAACTTCAATATTACAGGCAAGCTCCAAAATAGAAACACCCAGACTAAATGAAAATGACAATATTTAGACAGTCATTTTAATCAGATAAATTTACAAATCATTAAATATTACTCAATTTTCTTTTACCTGAAAACATCTGCAGCGGGTCCATATTCTCCACGGAGAAGCTCAGGAGCCATGTATCTGGGATCTCCCTCCTGAGCATCCTCTTTCACTTTCTCCTCAGCTAGTTCTGTGCTCTTCTGTTTCAGTTCAAGCAGCAGCCCAAAATCTCCAAGTTTGAGACGACCAGAGTCAGTGATGAGGACATTGGCAGGCTTGAGGTCCAAATGAACAAAACCATGGGAGTGCAAGTGCTGCAGCGCTGAGAGGAGGTCACACAGGTAGGCCCACGCTGAAGGCTCATCTGGATTGGAGATACATAAAAAAAGTTTGAGATTTAACTGGAGAAAGAAGTAGTGCACATTATGTGCATAAAAAACCAACGACAGCGGCTGCATTATGATCTTTTCAGACAGACCTGGTCCAGGAGCCTGATTCTCGGCATGGAGGAGCAAGCTGGTGCTACACAGCTCTGTCTGAATGTACAGTCGGCCACATTCCTCCCAGGCTGACACAAAATTCAGGATGTGAGGGTGAGGACACAGGCGCTCATGGTCCCTGGCTTCTTTCACACTCCTGTTCCTCTCCCAGTTACCCCTGAAGCGATGAGCAGAGCGCTTCACTGCATATTGGCGACCATCCTCGTTGCTTTGCACCTAAAAAACATAGAGAATGCTTTTTCTATTATATAATTCATAAGAAAGGCAGTACTTATTTGTTGTCGTTGTTGTTAAATGTTGTTCTAAATTTTAAATTTGGCTTCAAACTTCTACTTTATCTTGCTTTACTCACCTTATAGACCTCGCCGAAGGATCCCCTTCCCAGTAGGCCCAAATTAGTGAAGCACTGACTGAAATAAGACTGCTGTTTGCTGGGATCATACACAGAATTTGGAGGGGGGGACTTTGTAAGTGAACCAGACAGAGGTGTCCAGGGGGATGGATGCTGAGGGAAGACCCTGCTCAGAGGGGGGCATCCCTTGGAGGGTGGCAGTGGGGGCAGTGAATGTGACAGCTGCTTTGGGGAAGAGTAGGATAAGGTGGACAAGGATGACAAAGAAAATGGGACATGCCGCTTTTTGAGGGAGAAGGATTGTTCTGCATGGGAGAAGTGGGTTGGAAGAGGGAGAGAGACCCTGGACATGGTGGTTTCCACTGCCACTGACATTGTGTCGACACCTTTTCAGTTCCTTTCTTTCAGGATAGTGTTCTGCAGCAGTGAAAACAAAAGCTTATTAGTCTTGACGGAGAGCTAATAGTAATACAACAATGTTGTTTATGCTATGCTTCAGGTTGTTGATCTTTCAGACTCATTTGCCACAGAAGACAGGCCACGAATTCTTACATAAAATGGCCCCCTAAATTACATTAGCAGTGACATTCGTGCTACGACATTACTTATGATTTATAAATATAAAAAGCATAGATTATGTTTTATTACAATTCTCTTATTAAGTTTTATTATGATTGTGCCTGTAGCGCTGACAGTTTTTTTTTAATGTAAAGTGCGTTATAAATAAAATGCATTGTTGTTATTATTATTAGATACAATGAGGCCTTTTCAATCCAGGTTGGTAACACCCATTGACACGATCTGACATAACAAACACCCTCGTTGACAGGTTTTCATGCAGTTGTCTTGCCGATCAGTCCAGGCTCCTGGACATTTTAATGGACTGAAGGACAACAGGACTTCTCTGTCTGTGGACAGTTATGGGCGTTGAGATGTAACGCTAGCTCGTTAACATTTAACAAGTCCAGTGTTGAATTGCAACGTGAGTTTCGGTTAGTTTACTGAATTATCCTTGGCAAATTAACATGACATCAATCAGGTATTGGTCTCTATGACTGACAGGTTTAAACTGTGCAAAACAAATGTTGGCTCAGGTTAACTGCGGGCGGACCCAGACGTCAACAACATGACAACAAACTTAGCTAGCTGTGTAACTTACATTCAGATAACGTACAGTAACTGACAGCTCCGCGTTTGCTAAAGAGCAATTCAGTAATATCATCATACAAACCATAATCAGGTGTGAGGGCAGGAAGTCTTCACAACTCAGACAGTTGCTGTGTCCAGGTCAAAATACTTGTCCATCCTTCCAACATGAAACTACCTGGCGCCAAATTCTGAAAATGTAACGCAGAGCAGCGTAACCCGTTTCTGTGAATACGGACTGCGTATCTGAATTGCGCAATATCCGCAAGCGGTGCAGTCTGGGGTTCAACGCAGGGCTGGCGCAACTGGCTAGCTAGCTGACCACTTGAAATGGTACCTTTATTTTTCTTATTTACACATTTGTGAAGACGATTCCTCAATACAAACATTGAATTAGCGCTTAGTTCCTCGTTCAAACGATTGACACCGCGATAAGAAATTCTTCGGTTCTTTACAGGACTGTTTATTTCAGTTTTGTGTGCTAGGAAGCTAACGCTAAGTTTGCTGTGTTAGCTTCGCCTTCCTACCAGTAAGGAGAGTCTGTAGCGAGGTAATTTATCCTAGCTTGGCTAACCTTGGAAGTGATATAACGTCACACATTTAGGCCAGTTTGTCGAGGCAGCTCGACAGCACGTACTGTGACTTTATCAGACATTTATCACGTGTTTGTCTAGATTGAACTGTCAGGGCTATTTTTGTCTCAAAAGTCTGGTTCGTGTTGGCTAATGTCGCGTTAGCACAGGGCTTCGTCTCTCACTGTTTGGATACAGCTCATGAACCAATGAAATATCACTAGCGTACAATCCTCTGCAGGACACATTGGCGAAGACACCAGCTAAATACTTAGATTTCCTTAACATGTCTTTGATAACGAACAGTGTCAATCTTGGGTAGAAAGGTGTTATAAACTGTGACCAGATGGACCGTTTGGACATATTTAAGTGGCCTACTGAAATTTTATGTCATCAAAATAAGGGTAAATGTCATTTAACCCGGTTTCAAGCATTCAGAGTCAACAGATTCAGATGAAGTTTTTAATCTTAAAGCAGCCTTGTTGTAAAATCCCTGTCAATCCCTGCAGAGATCGAACAGCAATTCAACTTGTACTGGGTGTAATTTTTCTGAAACAAGTGATTTCTTTTCTAGGACGTGTTCTTAATGATCCGGCGTCACAAGACAACAATCTTCACAGATGCCAAGGAGTCAACCACTGTCTATGAGCTGAAGCGTATTGTTGAAGGAATCCTTAAAAGACCGCCCGAAGATCAGCGGCTGTACAAAGTGAGTTTAGAGCCAAGTGACACCAAACTGAGTCCTGTCATATAAATGACATGATCACAGGATCAGAGATTAATTATAACTTTGGTTAGATTAAAATAACTGCAGTAAAGCTTTGCACTCTCTCAGACAATAGTGCCATAATACTTGTGCTTCAGAGTGACAAGTGAACTTTTTTTCTGTAAATATTTCAAAAAGTCTCCATATACCTTCAAGAAAATCCATAGATGTTGAGGCCATGGAGGAGATGTGTGACAATTACAACTGTTGCTTGACAGGATGACCAGTTGCTAGAGGACAGCAAAACTCTGGGTGACTGTGGATTCACCAACCAGACTGCCAGACCTCAAGCCCCAGCTACAGTTGGTCTGGCCTTCCGCATTAATGGTACCTTCACTTTTTGTTTTGTTTTTTTTCTACATAACAGGATGTTTTTATGCACATAATCTTGTACTTTTTTGGAAACATTTGTTTGGTTAATTAGTTGAATGTCAGCATGATGAATAGAAACCTTTTGGACTTTGTTGCCTCCATCAATGTCATATAGGCCCTCAACATTTATCTTTTCTTTTGCTGTATATACTTTAACTTGTCCTTTTTGTTACCCTGATTTACATATATCATTCATCCCGAAAGGTGAAAAAGTTGGTAAACGTTCAAACCCCTAGTTTGAGTGCAACTAATAGATGAATGTGGCTTGAGCAACAACTGGAATTGATTCATATTCACCCTGAAATATTTGGCACAGTAAACATACAAAGCAGCAGCAGAAGCATTGTGGCATGACTAATTTAACCACATGCCATTTTCTGTCATGACAAAGCTAATGTTTCCTTGTCTTCTCTCCCTTCCAGATGAGATGTTTGAGCAGCTGCACATTGAGGCCTTCTCCAGCCCCCCAGAACTCCCTGATGTGATGAAGCCTCAGGACTCGGGTAGCACTGCCAATGAACAGGCGGTGCAGTGATAGTAGTGAGAGGAAACAAGCAATGGGAGCTAAGGATGGAAGTGGGTGTGTGTGCAGATTAACTGCAGTGGAGAAGTAGCGGTGTGCAGAATATGTAATATAATTTCAGTTGATGGATGGGGACATTGTAGGTAACCAAGCCCGTCCATGTTACCTCCATGCTATCATCCCAGCATCTCCCCAATTTGCTTCAAAAATAATTTTTTAACTCCCTATGAGTTCCACATCACATGCAGTTCTGCTCCTTGATCTTGCTCCTAAGCACCAACTGGCTCAAAGTTTTGAGTGAAGAAGGTGGTTCGGAAAGTATGATTGTGTGTATATGTGTGTGTGAGTTATTATAATTATTATCATTAATATTTTGGAAAAGGCGAAAGCATAGTTGTGTGTCACAGTGCTCTAGAAGTAACATGCATGGATAAGGAGCCCGGTGTCTGAATCGGCAAACTGCATGAACAAATTGAAAACAATGGCTTTATTGTCACAGAGACAGAAGAACCTTCAGCTGATACATTTCCTTGGTCTAGTTCTACCAGTTTTGTTGTACATTATAGATTTGATTTCATACCAGGAAAGAACATCATTATGATAAATGTTTCTCTTTTGTTATTGATGTTGATGTTGTCATTTTGATTCTTCAGTATGTTTTACTTGTCAGTTCTTTGTTGTATGTTTCATGCACTGAGACCAAAGGCAGGTACCTCTCAGACAGCAGAGGGGTTTTCTGGTCAGAGAACATTCTGTCTGTGACATAGAGTGAACACAGGTGAGGCATTTTCTTGTGTTAAATTAAAAATTTTGAAAATGCATACATCACGTCACCGACATCAGTGTGGCACCTTCCCCTAATCACATAAACTTAGCCTGTAACTGTAAGCGTGCTTGATTAAAAGTTTTTCCTGTTTTGTTTTTTACTTTGCTGAGTGATTTTTTTTTTAGGTATATTTTTACACAGGTTTGAATCCACATTTAATGAAAATAACTTTATTGAAGGTGTACCATGATAGGGCTTTCTCACAACATACATTTTGACTTGCCATCATAGTAAAAGTACAGGTCCCCGAAAATGAGCAGCTGAATTAAATAAAGTCATTGTTAATTTGATTTTAACGACCTGTACTTTTCCTACTGCTGCATGTCATAATGTCTTCAGTGTACTTGAGGACACAGATAAAGTCCTTAGTACTTATGTGTATATGTGTGTACACAAACAAACACACACAACACACCCAAATTAATTCAGTAAATGGAAGTCCACCCACAACTCTCAACAGACTTCACACATTCAAAATACAAAGGATTAAAAAAATCACGATCCTACAAAGTTGTCGACTGTAGTGTAGTATGTGCACTACTTACTCCCCCATATCTTGAGTGACATATGGTGTTTTTTTCTTTTTCTTTTTTTTATTTCAATAGAAATGTATCACAGAACAGATGAATAATTAAACATATTTGAAGCTCTTTAAAATGATAAAGAAGTTAATGAAATTTGAGGAATATTTAAAAAAGAAAAAGAAACCCTGATAATCTGTGTGCACATATGACTTTGACTTGTGCAATATAAATATTTCATCCGCATGTCAAACCCAGTTGTTCCATTCACTGTCCTCCCTCTAAAAAGGGTGTTGTCCCGCCGGGGCTGTTTCCTGTGAGGACCAGTAAAACGCTGTTTCCACTATTTTATTCTGTCCGGGCCATGAACGCACCACTGCTGCAGCAGTTAGTCCGGCCGCAGTTAGTTCAGCTCGCGGCGCCTTCAAATCCACAGAAACTGTCTCCCAAATATGGACTAGGAATGTCCAGGATGACGTCCGGGGTTTGTAACCGCATTTATTTAACTACGCCTTCTCCGGTCTGAGGTCCTGGTAGGCATTACACAGGAAGGCGGTCGTGTAGGAAAAAGAAACGGGACGCCCTCCTCCTCCTCCTCCTCCTCTCTCGGCGGACAACGGGATCCTAGAAGTTATTCTAGACAATAGTACCAAGGCTCCCTGTCCAGCTTTCATACTTGTCCATCACTTCTACTTCATACGGTCCTGGCGTGTGTTGTATTGCACTGAAAGGGAAACACTCGGCTGAAATCAGACCATGGAGGATTTGGGTGAGTATTTGTCCCGTCCTTCGTTTCAAGCGGTCTAACTACATGCTGGGATATCTTGAAGGGATCTCTGGGAAGGGGTGGTGTGCCCAAACACAGGAACTAAGGTCCCTGTTAACTCTGGCAGTCTAAGGAGAGTGCAAGCTCTCCATGTTCCCAAGGACATGCATGAGGCTGTATAATAAAGATGATTTAGTGACTGTCTGTGGGTTAGGATATTTGAAAGCAGACAAAAGCAGTGAAATCTTTTTTGTTGTTAATTTTGATGTAATGCATGTTCTTGACATTGTTATCTCCTCCTGTAAAGATATTGAACCTAATACTTTGTTTAACCGTACACACAGGAACACACTCACACAGGTAACACAAGAAGCAGTGATACTCTGCCCTGCATCTGCCTGACCGCCGTTCACTGCTTCATGCATGCTTGGCCTGCAAATTCAATAAATTCTTTTCAAATTAGATTCAAGCATTTCCACAGCAGGCTGTCTCCATCCATTCATATAAACAAATCAGGGATGGAGAGAGAGAGGGACATTTAATGTTAAACAAAGTGTCTTCTATTTGGAAGGGCAAAGACATGAAGAGGAATGGTGACCAGCATCAAGGAGTAGATTTGACCGACTGGCTCTGTCTATCAACTGATAAAGAAGCTAAAGGAAGATTTTTTTTTTCTCTCTTTCTCGGAACAACATTATGAGAAGCTTTGTGTTTGGAAATAGCCGTGTTCGAAAGGCCCTGAAATAGCCAAGGGCAACATTGCTATTTCAAAAAGCCACAGAGTTCAATGAAAATAGAAGGGCCTTTTGCTTCTGCTGCCCATTTGCTTGCCTTTTTTTTTTTTTTTTTCATGAAATCCACCTCAGAAGTTGGGAATTTATGCTTTTCAACAAATTCTTTCAGGAACAGCTAGATGTAGCCAGGCACATCTGGATTGGATTGTACACAGTGCGACCAAATGACTGGGTGAGCTCTAGTGATGCAATGGTCATGTTCAGAACGCTCAGTTTATCCTGCTGCTCGATAATGTTGTAAGTTTATGCATCGGTTCTGGCAAGACTTTCAGTGAGGGAGACCACTTGTTAGAGAGGCCTTTGGCCAAGAGAAACATGTCTGCAGGCAGCTCTAAATATGGTCATAATTCCCATTGAGAGAAGTTCAACTCCTTATATGAGCAGTTCAGTCTGTACAAGTATGTGTGTGTGTCTGTCAGACACAGAGACACACAGCAGGGAGGAGGAGGGATAGTATATGCAAAAGGTTCTCACCACATGTTCGTACCAGAAGTGTGAATCATCTGGGACAGAAGTGACCGCTGGGTGAGCTCTGGCTCAGTGCACTGGCTATGTTTATGTGTAGCATGTCTACCATAAATTTGAGTGCCAGATGTTTGACAATAAACTTAATCAGAATTTTAAAAATTGGTTAAAACATTCATCAAACATCCATGGCGACAGTTTGTGGCTACCAGAATCAGGATCAGTGCTTATTCTTGAGCTGGGAAACCACAGTTTAGCAGCACATTATATAAAAAGCTCCAGACCCTAACGTTCCAGATCCTGCCCCTGCTGTCCTGCTGATATGTGGTTATTTTTTTGTGATTTTTTAGCTGGTCCAGAACAGAGAATCCCAACCAGAGGTGCTTTTGCTCCAGAGGGAAGACCAACTTCATTCAATTGTAACATCTTGAAAGAACACAAGATGTAACCGACAGTTCCTGAAAACCAGTTTGAAGAGGCTGAAACAGATCACTAAAACACATGATCAAATCTAATGACAAAAACAGATCAAGAGACAAAATGTCAGCAACATCACTAAGAAAATATGACATGAACTGTGATGGATTTTTTCTTTTCAAATAAAACTGTATTTTTTTAATCTAATACAGTTAAACTGTTGCTATACCAGATTCATTAATTAAAATCATAACTACAACTGGAAATCTGAATTTTCTGTACGCCTCGATCTGTCTAAGTACCAGAAAACTAAATGTAGAGGCCCCACATCAGCTGAACACCATTGCTCAAATTTAATGGACTTATAGGTAGCATATAATGCTTTCCTACTTGAGGATCCATCCCATCATCCATCACATATCAGCAAATGAGTTATCTCATTTTGGTCTTGGACTGCACAGCTTACATTATAAATGGGCTGGATCAAGTTTGATGATGTAGAATAAGAAGGGGAGGTTCTATAGATAGATGCTGTTCAAACATATTTTTTGTCTCTGCTGCAATGATTTTACTCTGTTAATGAGTCTCTCTAGACTCCCGCAATGTTCACAAGGGGCTATAATAGCTTGATTGTTGCTTTAATGGTGTTGGAACAACCAATTTAGAATCAGGGCAGTTGAACTACTTTTGAACATTGTGTGTGGTTTCAGTAATTTATTATTTTGGCTCAACTGAGGTCAGTATTTTTACTAAGGGGAGCCCTATCAGCGCGGTGAGAGTAAAGCCCTAAAGGATGCCATAGAATTGAACACCCTGACAGAGTTTAGTCTCTGGAAAGCTTCCACTTCAGTGAGGAGTGAGTGTGTTTGTGGGGGTTGGGGGAGTGGAATTAGATATCAGTTGCAAAACACTTCCTCCTTTGCTTCCTTTTCATACTGGCATGTCTTGGATATGAATACAGAGATGCTTGTGCACTCCAATGACTGCACCATGTCAATGGGTTATCTTGATTATCTTGTGGTTATGTCAGTTCTGTCTGTCTGTCCTGTCCTCTGACTGATTAATGTGTTTGGAAGTTCATTCTCCTGTGTGTCATGTACTGGCTGTCTGTCTCTCCTTAGGAGTGCCTGAGCCACCTAACTACCCGCTCAGTCCTCGTATTGTTGTCTTTGGTACGTAGATGTCTGTGCATGTGTTTGTATGTGTTTCACTCTGTCTGCCAATACGTCAGTTATGCTTGTTTTAACTTCATATGTCATCCAGTGTGCTGCATTGCACGTTTTAAACATCCATTCTTCAATTATGTCTTTTGGGTCACCATCAACACCCCATAAACAAACTGATAACCAATATTTTATGGGGTTGTAAACTTAAATAAATTCCCATTACAAATCAGCCTGAAACTAAACTGAATAGTAAATCAAACTAAACTTCCATTAAATTCATGGCGTTATTTGTCCTACCATGTTTCTCTCTCTTACTTTTACTCAGTCTCTTTTCCCTCCCTCACATCCAGATGCCCTTCTTGCTGATCTGGAGAACACGGGCTCTCCTCTAGCTCGATGTCCTGTACTGCTCACTTCTGACCCTCCTCAAAATGCTGATTCTGCCACCCAGGATCCTGCCCAGGGCCGACCACCACCACCCGCCTACACCCCCCAGCAGGTAGAAAATCAGCAGGGCCAATTTTCGGTCATAAATCCTGAACTTTGTCAGTACACATTTTCTGTGAGTTCATATTATCATACAGATGGATTATGTATCTGCTTTGTCTCTCAGACCGTTTCTGCCGCAATGAAGTCCACCCAGAACTCCAACCCAGACAAATTATACAGGTAAATTAAAATTAAGAATTTTTCTTCATAAAGAATAGAATCTCTCAATCCACATTATCAGAATTATGTATTAGCTGTATACAAGACATTTCTTAGACTAGCTCCAGACCTCTGAAATCTGGTCCACATCTTAGATTTGTTCTGAATTTATAAAGAGTAAGATATAGCAATAAGAATTTAGATCAAAAAAGGGACAAATATGCCCAAAGACGGCTATGACTCACATTCAAATGAAAATGTCCATGTTTGTTAATGACAGCGTTCGGATCTTAAACTACCGTAATGGACAGATGAGAGTGCTCAGCTGTGCTGTGTCTCCTTAATGAACAGACAAAGTTCAACAGTCACCTATGATTCATTGCAAGTGACCAAAATGGACCTGACCACATTAGTGACGGAATGGTTTATAATCTGTTTCCTCTGGACGCTGCATGTCTTTTTACAGCACAGTGTGCAAACCACGCTCTCCCCGCACGGCAGATCCTCCACAAGCCTTCTCCTCCTCCTCGCTTCTGGGAGGAGGTCTGAGTGAACTTGACCATCTATTACAGGAGCTCAATGCCACCCAGTTCAATATCACAGGTTAGTGAGTCTATGCCTGTGTGTTATTTGATCTCTGTCTGAAGTGAACATTTTCTTATGACTTTGTGTTTTTATCTTTAGATGAGATCTTGGCCCAGTTCCCTTCTTCCAAGAAGGACGAGAGGGACAAGATTAAGGATAAGGCCACAACCTCCTCCTCCAGGTACTATATCTATCAACCTACACAGTTCACTGCTATCACAATCATCGTTTTGCTCTAGATTCTTGAAAAGTCAGTAAAGCAAAAACGTTAAGGAGCACATACACACACAAGGCTGCCCTGAAAGTCAGACTGGGCACTATAATTATTCACTATGATAACACTATAATTCTAAATATAGTCACTTATGTTCTTAGTGAAAAAATAACCTAGATGTAATATTATTCAGAGTGTAGATAAATACATTTGTATCAACTTGGACCTTATTCAAGGTCAGAGACTCTCTATCTTATTTGCAACAAGTTGAATTACTTTTTGAGTTAACAACCATCAATATATATTTTGTTAGCATTACCAAAATGCATAGGCTGTGTTTCATTTTGGGTCTTATTCTAGAGTATCTTGGCCCCGATGAAATTCTTAATTTTGTGGGTTTGTTAAAACAAGAATGCCTTTTGTGTTGCAGCCCTGCAAAGCCCTCTGCAACATCAGCCACACTGGAACTGGACAAATTGATGGCTTCTCTGTCTGACTTCAGAGTTCAGAGCACAGTAAGAGTCCACATGACAGGAAACTAAGCGCATGTTGGTTTTTCCTGCTATTAATTTCCAGCTGTTCTAAATTTTAACACAGCTCCCATCGATTCACTGTGGACTCGTGAAGACGTTCACTTGACTTCATGATGACTACATTGTCACTGTGTGGCCCGGCCACAGCATATGCCTCATAGTATAAATCAGTCACCAGATATGGTCTGAGGATGGAAATTAGTCCTGGTGGAGAGATTTTCCAGCTTCAAAAATAGCTTCAGATAGTTGGTAGTCAGAGTTAAAGATATGCATTTTGTGTGGTATACAATCTGGTTATTCTCTTTCTTGGTGACTCAGCAAAGGAAATGGTGGCGCCATTATAAGCTTGTTTGATTTGAGTGTGCACTCCATCTGTGACTTATAAGCAAGTCTGAGCTCAGGGTTATGAGAACAGAGGAAAACTTTTCAATTGAGCCTTTTATCAATTGTTGAGCTTCAGAACGTACTGAAGTGTTGATATTTAGCCACTTTGATTAAAATCCATTTTTCTTGCTTTACTTAAGTGATTTCTTACATTTACGACAATTACCCCAGCGGAGAGTAAAATGTCCGCTCATAGTCTCACAGTTTTCGAGTTGCTTGGGAGTTATGATGTTATAAAATAAAAAAAATAATAAAACTGTGTCAAACTATCCCCTATTTATTATTATATACATTTTTATATTTTGATCAGTTAGAAGAATTAAATGCTGCCAGGCCACCCAGAAATACACAATCAATCCCACGATGGTGAATCAGTGTTATATAGTTGTTTTAGCCTTTACAAACTATTACAGCGGACAGTAGAGACAGAAGAAACCTTGGATTTAGTGTTGATGACTTTTAACAAGTAAAATACCTGGATTTTTTTTAATAATATAAAGATATTTTTTTAATTTATATATATGTTTATTTTCATATATTTTCTGCCCTTAAACCTTGGAGGATGACAGGAAGCACAGCAACTCTGTGATTTTCACTTTGCACTCGCTCTTTTTCTGCTTCTTTCTCCCTTTTCCCCATAGACCCCACTTGGTTTCTTTACTGTTCGCCCACAGAGTTACTCAGCCTCATATCCAGATGTGAGAAAAAAAAAGACTGTAGCCGTCTCTCATGGCACTTAATATCAGACCAACTGTTCAGTGACGATTAATTCTTAGAGAATTCAAATTCCCAAGACAGATGTGCCATGAGTAATTTTTCCTGCTCTTCCTGCAGCCAGCTGCAGCTGTCAGTCCAGTGGTGACGGCACCACAGCAGCCCGCTGCCCCACCACAACCCTCATCTGGTGGCTCATTGGACAGCATGCTAGGGCTGCTTCAATCAGACCTGAGCCGACAAGGAGTTCAAACATCCTCCAAGGGAAACTGTTCGGCCTGTCAGAAGCCAGTAGTAGGACAGGCGAGTTTTCAGTACACATACAATATTGATGAATTCAAGGAAAAAAGTGTATTTTGACTCAAAATAACTTCACTGTTTCCTCATGCAGGTGGTGACAGCTCTAGGAAAGGTGTGGCATCCAGAGCATTTTGTGTGCACAGAGTGTGAGACAGAGTTGGGCAGTCGCAACTTCTTTGAAAAGGACGGACGACCATACTGCGAGTCGGACTACTTCACCCTCTTCTCCCCTCACTGTGCACACTGCAACAAACCAATACTAAATGTGAGACACTTGGATGTGCTCATGTTTAATTTTGAGTTTATTTTAACATGAACAACTTGAATTAATATGTAAACCCATATGAAGCCATTCACTTTTTATTTATCCTTCTGTTTAGAAAATGGTCACTGCTCTGGACAAGAACTGGCACCCAGAGTGTTTCTGCTGTGTGAAGTGCAGCCGGGCATTTGGAGACGAAGGTAATGGATGGCATGCACTGCATCCTGTTTGAGTTTAACACAGTGAGATGTACCAAGGTCAAAATCATTCACAACCTTTCTGTCAAACATGCACAATTTATCTATTATTAATTCATTTAGCTATTGTTTTAACATGATTTTCATTAAATATTCACTTCAAGTTTATAGTTTGTTCAAGAATATGTAAAAATCTTGCAATTTGTTCAACATCAGTTTTTCTTTCAGCCAAATGAATCCCTACTATATTTTAATATGTGCACATGAAAAAGCAAAGTTTAAACCTCTTTGTTAGGGCTTTTCCACCCTGCCAAGAATGGCAGAGAAACACTTAATTGTTGTATTTTATTGGTATGGAGATAAAGAAATTTTAAGTATTACAGGCTGTGAGACAGAAAACAAGACATACTGTCAGCCATTTAAAATTCAGTCTGGAAATCCTTAAACCATTACAACCCGAATGAAAGCACACAAAGCACAATTAAATGCAAAAGGTTCAGACATTTGGCATTAAACTGTCATTTATCAATGCAGGACTAGAACTGTGTACAACTGCATCCTCTGCAGGTTTCCATGACCATGAAGGCCAGCAGTACTGCCAGCAGTGCTTCTTGACTCTGTTTGCTTCCCGCTGTCAAGGCTGCAGCCAGCCCATTCTGGAAAACTACATCTCCGCCCTCAACTCTCTTTGGCACCCACAATGCTTTGTATGTCGGGTGAGTGTTCCCCTGTGGGCCTGGAGGACGTGTCCATAAATAATGTTGGTTGCATTTGCCAATCATTTGCTTGGTGTGTGGCACTTTTTCAGGGTATGTTATGGTTACACTTATTATGGATTATGCCATGAAAAAGTCAGGGTCAAGTAGATGAGCAGTCTAGTGTTTTAGAGACAGATTCTACTTTTAAAGATTAAAATTGAATATTAAAGACTGGCATTGTGGTATGCTGGTTGCGATTTCACATCCCACCCCCCTACAGAATCCACACACATGCAGCCACACACACTCATCTTTTCACACACACCCCTGCTGACAATCAAACAGATCACCAGTTCTCAGCAGTAAGACAGTCACACATTCAGAACTTTTCATAGACTGAACTTGCACTAAGCTGCACTTTATCTCCACTTTATCTCTCATTAGTATTCTATTATCTCTCATAAGTGTTCTAGTTGAAGGTTTAAGTTTAGCCTTTTTTAAGCCAGGAGTGTGCAAAATTTCGTTATGTCCTCATAATGACAATAAAGACTCTTGAACTTGAACTTGATTTCCTCATAGCAAAATGGCCTTGGGTTTAATTCCTGGGCTTGGGGCCTTTCCGTGTGGAGTTTGCATGTTCCCCTGGGATCCCTTTGGGTTCTCCGGCTTTCTCCCAGGTTAATTGGTCCTCGAAATTGCCCGGAGGCATGAATGTGAGTGTGAATGGTTTTTTGCCTCTGTATGTTGGCCCTGCGATAGACTGGCAACCTGTGCAGGGTGTACCCTGGCCTCACCCAATGTTAGCTGGGATTGGTGGTATAGGCAATGAGATGAGAAATTTTGTGATCTCTGCCATAATTACACATCTGACATCAGACCACAGAGTGTTTTAAAACATCTTATTTAAACTAAACAGAGTTTGGTTCATAGACTCGCAGAAATGTCTTGGTTAGATGATGCAATGCGGACCTCAGTATTTCTAAAATCCTTATTGTAGCACTGGAAATGGGTCATGGCAAATTGCTTACATATTTGTTGAATGTGATCCTTAAGCTAAGAAGCACTTGACCCACAGTGGCAACAATTAAGCTGCTTGGTGGGATCACTGTGGTTTGTGATGTTTGTGTGCACGCGTGTGTGTGTGTGTGAGAGAGAGAGAGCAGGGCGTTCCTGAAAAAAGGCATTAAGTTCAGTAAAACTGCCATTAAAAAAAAGTTTCGCAAAACCCAGAAAACTAAAAATAAGTTGGAATTATGTCATGAGAAATCTGTCACTTCTCATGACATGTTTCTAATTACAGCTTCATGAGTCAGGGCTCTCTGCTGTGACTAAACCCTGCTGCTTTTCTCTTTCCTTCTATGCTTCAGGAGTGCTACAGCCCCTTTGTTAACGGCAGCTTCTTCGAGCATGACGGCAAGCCGCTGTGCGAGGCCCACTACCACCAGTCCCGTGGCAGCATGTGTCAGGCCTGCCAGCAGCCTATCCTTGGTCGCTGCGTCACTGCCATGGGTGCCAAATACCACCCCCACCACCTTGTGTGCCACTTCTGCCTGAAGCCCCTGAGCAAAGGCTGCTTCAAGGAGCAGGAGAACAAGCCCTACTGCCACCCCTGCTTCATCAAACTCTTTGGTTGAGGACTCAGCAGGACTTTGCCCTCCATCCTCTGGATCAGAGAAGCTGAATGATTCTGAGTTCTCAGTTTATGTTTTTTACTGTGGGAATGAGGGTGGAGCTGGTCTCTTTTTTTGATTTTAACAAAATTTGTGTCAATAGATGGAATTGGAAAAAGAGAATTCCCAACCCTACTCATTTCTGTTTATTTAACAAAAAGTGGACTGCATTCAGACTGGCAGTATGAAATATAACTGTAGTTTTGGTTAGAGAGACATAACATGATGCCAAATTATGTGTCATGTATGTAAATGTTTTGCATACTGTATTGATTCAAATTGAATATTGAAATTTGAATTCTTTTGCCAAAGGTAGAAAAAAAACCCCACCATAACGAGAGAAAACTTA
This sequence comes from Remorina albescens, assembly GCA_034769265.1. Taxonomy (NCBI): domain Eukaryota; kingdom Metazoa; phylum Chordata; class Actinopteri; order Carangiformes; family Echeneidae; genus Remorina; species Remorina albescens. Next base: position 9,124,577 of record CM068480.1, read on the forward strand.
TTGTTTCAACGAAGGATTTTTACTGTTGTAATGGAAATCCCCATTTAATATATTTGCTTTATATTGCCAAAGTATAAGTGTCACTGCAATTGCTTTTATACATTTTATGCTACCAAACTAAGCTATCGTTAGTTTTGCATTATCCTTTACTATTGCTCTATGCAAGATGCCAAAAAAAAAAAAAAAAAACCCAAACAATCCCAAAGAATAAAATTAATGAGAACACAAACTGTTTTGCTTTTTCATGGGCGCGTGTGTCAAAGAATCAAGTTGAAAATATGATAAAGAAACCCAATGTTTAAATAAGTACAGGTGAGCCTTAATGAACAAAGAAAATAATGAGCAAACCATAAGAACAAAGTATTAATTAATAAAAATGACAAAGATTTGTTAATTAATTAATTAATTAAACATTTCTGTCTGCATGACAAATCAGTTATTTGTCCCATCAATGTGTTTGCAGGTGAAAATGAACTGAATTTGCAGACTCAAGAAACAATTTATCCACTAGATGTCACTCACCGCTCGCTGCTTCTCCTGATGGGGGGGGGCTAAAGGCTCCATCCTGAGTCCGTCTGCATGCATATTTTACCAAAAACTCTCAAATGTTGGGCTCAAATAAATCATTAAAATTAAAATAACAAAAGAAAAACTTATGGAAATATTAATGATCCGCAGCGACCGTCAGAGGAGAGGTGACGTATGGAGGTGCGCGCGCGCCTCACAGGTGAGACCAATTAAAAGTTAATGAGCTTCACTCTCAGTCTGAGCGGAGAAATCAGGAATCTTCCCTGAAGGTGTCCTCCACACGTCGGCTCCGAGTGAGCAAATTTACACAATGAGCGATTCGGAACAGCAACAAGTAAGTCCGGATTAATTATTGGCTTTATTTGTGAAGACTTCTGTGTTGAATTGGCTTTAAGGGTCCACACCCTACGCTGACATATACAGAGGAATACAGTCACTTAGTCAGTGCAGCTTCTTTGAACTCATCATGGCGCTGTTTTCATTTCACTGCCTCCATGTTGTGTGCCTCCACCCAGGAGGCTGAGAGGGTGGCAGAGCCTCAGTGGCCTGAGAATGGAGGTGAGTGGAGTGATGGAGAGGATGGGACCAACATGGACTGTGGGCTCCTACAGGCCATGGCTGAGGAGGATGAGGAGATAAACATCTTCAATGAGGAAACCTTTGGAATGGGTGTGTTAAAGTCACAGTATTGAAAATGGGACAGCAGGCCTGTCCAACTTTGGTTTCTTTTCAATCTGTGAAACGGAACAGGGTTAAATTTAAAATTGCATTCATTCACTTTCTTGTCCTCAGTTTGGTGAGATTTTTAAAGTCTAACACTGTTTTCTGTACTGTAAAAAATGATGATAATATGCTTTACAGGCATCATGTCCTAGACTGTTTGCTTGTGTTTCTTGTGCATGGGACCAGACAAGCTGTTTCCCCTTCTAGCCTGTCTTTATGCCAAGCGAACAAGCAGTGAGGGCTATTATCAGATTTACTGTACTGATGCAAGGGTGTTGTCAGTCTTCAAATCAAAAAACATTCTCGGAATGTTTATTCAACTTTATCTTTAACTTTGTGGTATAAAGAGATGAGGTAGAGCTTGAAGTATCTCTTTATCATGGCTTGTATTTTAATTCTGAACCTAGAAATATCTGTGATCATCTTGGGCCAAAAAGAAGCCTCCATTAAATATTTTTTAATTGGAACGGGTTAAAACACTGACCATCTCAAATACTCAAAACTTTTTTTTTTTAATTTCAATGTTGAGTTGAACAAAGTTGGACAACTTACTGTGACAGATTTTTATTTTCAAGACTGCACCGCCAAGTTATCAGATTTTAAATTATGATTATGCTTTAAATTAATCTAACCTGAAACTTGTGAACTTGTGTGTTGTTAAATTTAACGATATATAGGACAAGGGCCTAAAATTAAAATGGAATTGACTTTTTTCCTGCTTTCAGAGACGCATTACAAAACTAAACTTTCGTACTTAGTAATGGATCACAGAGACATTATCAGGACTGACTCACTTTCATTGAAAAATGAGTATATTATGTGTTTACAACACCTTGCTTTGGCTGTGTTTTTTTTTTTGTTTTTTTTTTTTTGTCACAGACTATATTTTTACAGTGTAAAAAGATTAAATGTATCTGTATCATAGATCTTGATACACATGAGAACACAGAGGACCCCAACAGTACTTTTGACTTTAGAGAGCCAACGCCCCCACCACCACCACCACCACCAGACCCCAAACCTCTGTCGCCCCACAGTGCCCCCTTCCCTCCCAGACACAGGCCGCAGTATCTGTCCAAGACTCTACCTGGACAGCGTGGAAGAGGTAGAGTTCATAGGGGAGGGCTGGGCCGGGGGCAAATGTTTGAAGACCCAGCTGTGATGAGGATCGTAGAGGGACGTCCAAGCCTTAAGGTGATAACAGAAAAATCTATTTGATTGTAAATTGCATTTAGACAACTCATTTTGCTTCTCCTCAATCTTGTCCTCATTTTGTTCTGTTTAACATTGAAGAGTCTGGACAGTGCCATAGTGGATTGTGGTAATGCCATGTTCCATAAAACCTTTGAGGATGATGTAAGTGCCAAAATTTAAAGAAATTTAACTTTTTGTTTGATTGTAGCATTTAACTGTTTTTTTTTTTTTTTTTTTTTTTTCCCTTAGTGGATGGCACCCTCTTACAGAAAAACAAGACGAATTTCAGGATCACTACTTCAGGTTAAGATTACTAAAAACTGTGATCATCTGTATGATGGTGTTTTTTAATTGAACAAATGGTTATCTTACTTAATTCTGTTTTCTAGGACAGTGCTATAGTTTGTGTGATTGATGGTCACAGAGGCAGAGGGCAGCACCTGACTTCCAGCTTCCTGGATTTGCCATATCCTGTCTCTTCCTTCAGGGGTAGGAGAGGGGAACTCAGAGGGCCCTTCTACAGGAGACAGTTTGGCCAAAGAGGCCCCTCTCAGGTGGATCATTCATTTTTTTTGGCCAATCAGAAATTTTATATGAATAGTTTGACGAAAGTTTTATCATTTGCTTGGTGTAGTTATGTACAAAGACTCAATTGGGGGAAGGGGTGCAGAAAATATAGCTCTGTCCAAAGGTAAATAAAAATAAATCCAACTACCTGTATTGCTAAAGATTACTACTAATCTACTACACTTAATATCTTGTCTCTTTAGCACTTGCAAATACTTGGCCATTAAAAGAGCAGTTTGTTTTCCAAGGTTTATGGCTCAGACATCCTCTTGTGTTCAACTCCCTTGAGTTTAATTTTTATGCTCAGTAAAAGAAGGTTAAGTGCCCCCCCACCATGGAACTATTTTTATAAACCAAACTTTAAGTTGTTGCTGTCCATTTCCTCACTGAATCTGCCTTTCTGAATTACTCTTGTCTTCCAGATGCAAGCACCAATAATGCCAGGGTCACCCATCTTTTCGCGTCAACCTTTTACCCAGCGGCAGAATTTTGATCAGGTTTATTCCCCATTAAATGAGGCATACTATTCTGCACCTTTGCTACATTAATACACGTCTTTTATTTTCAGATTTGTTGTCCTAACTCATGTTGTCTGTGTGCGCTAAATCAGATGGGGAGATTCGTGTTTTCTTCAACGCACCATTGCCCCTCAACTCCTCAGTCTCTGACTCCTAAAATGATGCAACTTCGCTTTGGTGCCAACTCACCAAGGCCATCTCCCTTTGACAGCCCTTCATCTAATCCAGTGCAGCATTTCAGGTTTGTGATGTAATGTATCTCACAGTATTTTTTTATTTTTTATTTGTGGCCTGACATATCCTGAAATATTTGCCAGCAAAGTATCAAGTATATTTGTATCTTGACAGTCCTGTTCATGAGTATATAAAATTCTTTGGCTTTACATTCAGAAATGTTTCCAAATCCTGGTATTAAGTACTGTACTGAAGTATCTGTCAGACTTATTCTAACAGTTATAATTGTTATTTTGACTGTCTATGAAGTATTTACTTGAAGGGAAAGCTTTACTCAGTGGAATGACTTTTTTGTATGTTATGTGACAAACACTTCAATCACAGCTATCAGCTCTTTAGCGTTTAGTACAAGCTCAAGTAGCAAGCAATATTTTAATGACAAATTTCCTTGTATTGAGTAATACTTGACCAGTAGTTGTAGTTTAACTCGGGGAAAGCAGCTGTTTACTTTGTCCTACTCTGCCTACTAGAGAGAGGGCATCGCTGTTTGATATGGATTTTTTTTTTTTTTTTTTTTTTTTTTTCCCCCCCCATATAAAGTAAAATGTACGATCCACAGGTACCCCGGTCCTGTCACCCAGCTCCACCCCCAACATAAACGATTACTTAGTCAAAAACGACGGATTTACCAAAGGTTGGTTCTACATCAAGTAAAGATTTTGGCATGTCATATTTCAGTATGTTGAAGGAATTTAAATGGCTTTAGTAATAGGTATGATCTGTTTGTAGAAAATTGGAGGGTTGGGACCCGTACTGTAACCTCATGACGGCCAAAGAGAAGGAGTGGATCACCAGGCTGCAGATGATTCAGCTTCAGAGTGAGAATCCTTACCTGGAGGACTATTATTACCAGGTTGGAAGTCTTTATGTGCCGTCATTAAATGAATCACCATTTGCTTCTTTTTGGTACTTACTGTATCATGTAAGCAACCTGTTGCAGGCATGAACAAGTGAACTATGACAGCTGCTGCATATAAAAATGTATTACAGGAGTACTATCGACGAATAGAAGCCAAGATGGCTGAGGAGGAGCTTGGCATCCGAAGCAAACGGGAGCCACCTAAGCTCACCACACCTTACATCACAAAGACTGACGCCTACACGCCAGGTTCTTCTCTCCTCAGCTTAATTGGCATATTGCCTCACCTTTGCAATTTGATGTGTCCATGAAGGGTTTCAGACTTGGGCTGTGGCTATGTCAACTGTGTTGATTAACCTTCACCATTACTATGGCTGTATGGAAAATAGTTATGCCTATAGACAGTGGCAAGGGCTGACAAAAGGTTTTAATACATATTCTTTTTTTTTTTTTTTTTTTTTTTTTTTTTGGTTTGTTTTTCACAAAAAAAATGCCAAACAGAATACTCTGATCCTGTCCACTAGTATTTATTCTTTATCTTTTGCCCCTCCAGTGGTACACATTGAAGGCTCTTTAGGTCAAGTTGCTGTGTCCACATGTTACTCCCCTCGCCGTGCCATCAGTGCAGTTCATGCAGTCCAGGCTCAGGGTCCGCTTGAGGTGACTTGTTGGAGACAAGTTAATTTTTAAAGTTTATTAGCCACCATTTCTGACAGTGACTGTTATTTCCACATTATAGGAACAAAAAGACACCAGACAACAGCGGTTAGAGGTCCTCAGCAAAATAGAAAAGGTACCTGGGGATCACTTGTTTTAATACATTGAGCTGTTGTTTCATAACTAATGCAGTCACAACTGTTGGGCTCTGCAGATGTTCATGGCTCTTTTAGAGGTGGAGGAAACGGAGAGAATGAAAACCACAGTCTTGTCTGAAGCTGAAGAAGGAAGACTGATGGAGAAGACCCAGAGGAGGGTGGACCACATCTATTCCCAGCTGCAACACCATGACCCTCTGTGAGTCACCAACCTTCTACAATCCAATCAAAAGAAAGAGCAGTAGGACACAAATAAGACGACCTTACAGAGGGAAGACAAGCAATAAACTGCAATTATATTGATAAAAAGATTATATACAACTTTCCCTTCCCGAAAGAAGTGATGCATATTTTGTAAATTGTAGGAGTTAAATTTGGCTTAAGTTATCTTTGCTTTCCTACTAAAGTTGCATGAAAGAAGTTTTTGGTGGGCACTGGACTTGAGCAATGAATTTTCTGATGCAGAGATTCTGGAGGTGAGTTTCTTCCTTTCCTGGTCGTCTCAAAAGGCAAAAAGCTACTGGCTCGTCTACTCCCATTCCTGAAACAGGATTCTGCATTTAAAATCCTGCGGGTTGTGACCTCTAACCTTCCTACACTGATGAGCAGAGATGCAGAAGAGGTAGGGCAGGGTTTCCATGAAGTTTTAAATGTCTTTGAATATTTACTGTATGCGTTACAATAGATATTTGCTTGAGCTCTACTTATGTTATTTTACAGGAAACAGACGGGTCTGACCACTGTGGACTGTAAATGAAGCACTTATCAAATAGCTTCCAATTAAATTTCTGAATTGACTAATTGTAGCACTGGTTTTTGTCTCAACTTCATCTGCTAAATAAAGTGAGCTCCAGCTGAAAGTATTTAGACACTTTGAGTATGCTCTGAGTACATTTGTATTTCATACACTGTTCACAGGTCAGCAAGTGAACCTGCATTGCTCATCTGCTCCCTTTTTTTAGTTTTGAGGTTACTGGTATGAATTTTTCTATATATCTACTTTTCAGGCGCTCCCGGTTCTCTACCCATCCCTTCGAAATGTGATAGGAGGCCTGACGTTCAGTCAGCTCATCAGAGTCCTCAAAGATCTGACATCGTCTGAGTCTCTACCGACATACGAGTGCCTTACACTGACGTGTCAGAACAAGGTGTGCCCCTTCTGTGACTGTTTGCTTGCATTTCATTATTGGAAAATTTCTCACTTGTTTCTTTCCTTTCAGTTTGGACTGTCCTTACTCTATGCTCTCCTGTCCCACGGAGAGAAGTTACTGTCTTCAAGTGTTCCTCTCGAGCCCAGCATCGGTGACTTTGAGACCTGGTGGGACTTTTTGGTAAAACGTTTCATAAAAGGGGATCATTTCAACATTATGTGATTTTGACTTTTGTGTTCATATTGCCCTGCAGGACTGACACAATATTCCAGGTGGCAGGACAGCTTTCCCAGTGTTCACTGGTGGAGCCGCTCCTTCTGCCCTCAAACCTGCTCACTCTATTCTGCCGTTATCTGGACAAGCAAACTGTCCATCAGCTGAAAAGCAACATGGAGTAAGTTAATAAAAAAAAAAAATCATATTTAATTAGCTTTACAATGTACACAAATTTTGCCTAATTCAAGCATTTTTAGGTCTGCGACTGGATTCTTGGCTCTTCCATCTTAAGGTGGAAAAAGCAAATGAGATGTTCAGCTAATGACCAGGTGCTGGCACTAGAGTGAAGGAGCAGAAATGCAGCTCTGACAAGAACTCAGTGTTAAGAGAAGATAGGTAATATACTCGGTACTGTGTTCTAAATGCTTTCTTATTCCTTTCCCCAGTCCTTCCTCCCCTCACGTTCTTGCACTTTGAAACTGTTTCCCTTATTTTTATTTCCTATACCTGAGCTTTTTACTTTCCTCTCTTTGGTCTCCAGTAGGTTACATCAGTGCAAGTCACTCAGAAATTACTACTATTATTATTATTATTATTTATTTATTTTTTGGGGGGGGGTGTTTTGTTTTTTTTTTGGTTTTTTTTTGGTTTTTTTTGGGTGTCTAATTTCATGAGATTGCCTTGTAATGTAGCTGGTAAGATTACATAAACTAGCAGATGGAGCTGGTTAACTTATTTGACTACTATTCAATCATTCATTTGATTTCTAAAATTATTATCTAAAAGCCAATTACATTATTTACATTATGGGCTTATAGGACTCTCAAAGTCTTTCATCAGACTAATAATTTTACTTAAACTTTAGCAAAGTAACAACACATCCTGAACTACTGTACAATGTAATTACTTGGAGAATTTGGAGCAGGCCTAATTTTATAGCAACTACAGAAATGGTGAACAATTTAGTAATCTCAGACAGATAAAACAATACTAATTTCCCTGATAGTTAATCCTTTGCTGGTTTGAGTGCTGACACTTTCTTTGGTCTTAGCATTCTGATGTAAAACTATATTGGCTCATTGTGGAAGTCTCCAAGTACCATCTAAAAGCCAGTTAAACTGAGGATGAGAAATTTCATATAAATCAGATGTGATGACCAGGTTGAGGATAGTGTACAAATTTTTGACTGTACAGCTGAACCTATTTGTTAAATATAATAACCATGTAAGAACGGTGACATGGCATGGGCCATCAACATGAACCATGCAAATTTTGGGTTTTTGTAGAGAGAAAAAAAATGGCATTTGTGTATACATGTGAAGCTATACTAAAATTGTGTATTTATGTTTTGTTTTTTTCCTATGTTATATCTGAGTTGTAAAGAGATTTTTATTTATTGTATTCATTTGGAAACAGAACTCATTTAAATTTCACCCTTGTAGAGCACTTGCAACATAAATAAAAAAAAAAAATCTTTGAAAATGCTCATCTGGTTTGCAGAAAATATGTTCTAATAGTTGGAGGATTTTGATCTGTTGTTTTGCTTTCAAAGCCAAACTTCTAGACCTTTTTTGAATCTGCTTTGTGTGATGCAGATCTTAATGAAGGACCAAATGTAATTAGCAGATGGGTTATTGTCCTATGAGGTAAGTCTTGACTCTGGCTCTGATCGAATCTCTGAATCAGTACTCCACAAGTTGTGGGTTCGTGCTGAAGGGGGTTGAGTTTAAATCAAAATACTGGGTCTGTCCTCTGAAACGCCAGTGTGCGACATTCCTAAAGGCAGAAACTGACAGCAGCAGCAAAACAAGATATAACTGCACAGAGAAGGGAATAAGTCTTTCAAGAAGCAGAACACTAATTTCTCTTAAACTGGGCAGAGCAGGCAAATTAAAGACAGTCCTGGAATTCACAATTTATGCCAGTGACTGACAAACTAGGATGGAAAGTAAACACGAAGCGGGATAAGAAAAAGGGCAAAAAAAAAATCAAATCAGCAAAAGCACATGGACTGGGTTAGTCATTGTTCTATAATGTGGCTGGTGGGCTGTCTCTTTTGAGGTGTTAAACAAGTGCATTTTTATATTAAGACATGCTTATGTTTCTATTTGGTTCGATTTATAAAAAAAAAACAAAAAAAAACAAACAAAAAAAAAAACTTTTGAATTAGCATGTTGTGCGTGTTAAGAGTAAGTATACACGCTTATTCAGCTAATTTTTTTTATTACAATGACAACAGTATTATGGTGAGTTGTGTACATTGTCTGTAAATTATGGCTGCCTCTTGACTCACATGTCTGTTTATCGAACCCCCAGCTTTTTCCGTATCTACATTCTTGAAGCAGATCTGTTGCAGGATCCTGAGCTCCCAACATTACACCGACAGAAAATGCACCCCTAATGCAGTGCCCCTGTTTATGTGACAGTGCTTACACCAAACATTAGGCAAGAAATGTTGTGAAGCAAACATTACAAGGGATATTTTTTGTCTTTAAGAGCACAATATCATTGTATTTAACTTAAGTGCAGTTTATGGTGGATAGTAAATTAGCTGGTAATGCTTTGATATTTAACTTGTCATCTCTTCACCGTTTGCATATGTGTATGTTGTCTTTCAGAGTCCTGCTTGCAGCTGTCAGTTTAAAACAATGCTGTTGTCTAGTGGCATTGTCAACCACCTTTGGACCGGACAACTCAACAGTTGGCAAATTCCACTTGCTGTAGACCAAACCCTTAGTCAGAGCCTTGTTGGCCAGGCTCTTTGAAGCAGCTGCTCACATCTGGCCAGGGTTACACATTGCAGACATGGCTGAGCCAGGGAATCCTTGTTGAATACTGTGGAATTAAAACCAATTATTTTAATTTCACAGCATAGCAGTCTGATTTTCACCACATGTAAATAAAATTCAAAAAGTCTCACAATCAAACACAACCCTCCACAACTATTGTCATTCATTCACAGCTTTATTTGCCTGCCATTTAAGGTACTTTTGGATGACATCTTGCATGAAAAAATATATTTTACTCAAAAGATGTTTGGCCCATTAGGACTCCTGATGAATCAAAAGCCACATTTTTGACCAGGTGGCCAATACAGAGGGTTTGTAAGTGGTGAGTTGTGGAGAAGCCAAGTATGTGAGAGATCTGAATGGGCTTGGGAGTGGGACGTTAACCTCTCCTTGACCCCATAAGTAGAGGATTTGGACTTTAGGTGAGGAATTTTTGTGAAAGGTGAGATGTCTTTCCTCTTTTTACCTGTTTTTGTCTTTAAATATACAAGGGGCCACTCTCCTATGTATGTGTAGGCTGGGACCATGGAGACGTGGGCTCAAAGTGTCAATAGAGGATGATGCTCATTCATTTTCCATCATGTTGCCCTTTGTAATGGCAAAAAACATCAATATAGTCATCAAGCCAATTCAGAAATGCCACTGTTCCACACAGGTTGTACATTGGGCTCACTGTACAATACATATTCAGTCATCACCATATATCCAATAATGTTTTATGTATTAGTTTAAGTCTGCAAAAATACTTAATCATGCCTGTAAAAACTGTACTTAAGACTAAACATTGGACTGGACTGCAGCCTATCCAGATCATGACATGCTCATATTGTATTTGTCATTGCAGTGGGGTCATGTGAATTATTTATGATCCTGGCATTTAATTTATATTCATCCTAACCAGGCTGTCTTTCTATGGCTGACTGCTCATATTATTTATTAATGGTTGTTTTTTGTTTTGTTTTATCTTTACACTGTTAGATCGTTTCATGTGAAGTCTGCCGTCTTTTACTCTCTGTGACTTGACTACAGCTCATTTAAACAGCACACTTAGTATTTGGGTGAGAATAATTATGTCTTTTGATTGACAAGATTAAATATGAGCCAGCATCATCATGGCGGAACACTTTGTAGATGAATTGGCTGTTAGGATGTAAATACTTGTAATTGTGAGTGAATGGGTTTATAGGTTCAACAAACAATTTTAAACGACAACACTCATCACATATCGCTGTAAAACTGCTGTCTTCCTTTATCCAGCTTGAGTGATGCACCAGTTCATCAGTCACTGTCCAATCTGGTGAACTCCCTCTCTTTGCTTTTGTCTCTTTCCCTTTAGTGTTAATGTGCTTTTAGTGTCCAATTATTCAGTAAGTGTGTGTACACCTTGGGTGTCTCTCCCAACAAGAGGGGGGAGGCTGTGGGGACCGGGAGCATCTCCGGGGTGAGGTGGTGAGAGGAGGAGCGCCTCAGACCAGAGTGTATATTAGACCCTCACAATGAGGGTACATTGCCCAATCTAGAGCTTCTGCTTTACCCTTCTCATCTTCCTGTTGGGCCTAAATACGCTTTTGGGCTTTTCCCTTCCAGGTCCACTATGTTGGGACAACTACTTCTTCAGGGGGCAGTGATCCTTTGGCTGGTGCAGGGAGCATACACAGGTGGTGAGTCACTGGAGTGCAGAGGTGAAGGCCCTGCTGCCTGACATAATGCAAATCACTCAGTGGTCAAACTGCATACTGGATTTCAATTCTTTTGTTTAGGTGGTTTTTGTAAAATTACCAAATATAATGGATGAAATGTCTTCATGACTGGGGCTGTGAATCAGTTCGAAACGAAAGAACTGATGTGTTGAAGTTATATACAAGTAGGATATTTTAAACTGTATTATGATAATCCTGAATTCAAAAGAAAAGCAGCTCTATAGTTTACTTTTGTGGGAGCAATGACTATGTAGCTCACACAGAGGGACTGTTCCATGTCTGTACAGCAGCTTTAACTTTTAACACATCTCAGTTTATTTATGAAGTATCTTAATTATTTTCTAGGAAACCTCAAAGGTGATTATGTCCCAAAAGAGATCAAATGTTATTAAAATATATCTCTGACATCATTTTAGGTTCATTGTTTCCTCTAACGGTAACTTTTGCTGATAAAATTAGTTCCATCACTGTATCACTAACTCACAAATGTGTGCTCTGCCAGTTATGTACCAGTCAATACTCTGGGCCTTTCCACAGACAAAATCTACTTTGTATTAGATGTTAAATGGTACTTTGTACTAGTGAATGATGGCTTAGCAGACATTACTATTAGGCGCAAACAGTCTATTCGAACAAGAAACGTTATGCAAAATTTAGAGAGAAGTGAAGATACAGTTATATAACTAAGAGAAATTATTAAAGTTCTCTTCAAATATTTTTTTTACGAACTGTGTTTGGATCTTCTCCATATTGTTGGTTTTCTTGCATTAAAGACGTACACTGTTTAAATACTACAGCTCTTCCTGCTCTAGTCTTGTGCGGTGACAGAACAACCTGCTGCTCAGATGGAGAGGCGAGACAAATGTTTATGGCGGTCGGGTTTGCCTGTCAAATTTCAAACTATCATGTCAAACTGAAATCATAGCAATGCTAGCTTTATAGCCCTTCCTTGTTCTTGGCCATCTCCCAACTTTTCTTAAGATGATGCGAAGCAGTCATATATTCTCTTTTCTCTTTGACCTATGGGCTCAGTTTGTGAAATCAAAGGCAGCTTGCCCCCAGTGGCGGCCGCAGGCTAAATTTAACATCCCTCTGTGAGAAGGGAAAAGAATGGGTTTTAGTGCTTTTACACAGTCGCTTCTGACATTCTTCCTGAAAATGTTTGTCTCATTCCTGATTCACCACCAAGCTGGGTTTAAAGAAAGTTAAATGTTATCCTAATTTAGAGCGGTTTATTACAATATCGAGAAGATTTATTTTCATTATTACCAAAAGAAGAAAGAAGTGCAATATGGTATTGTTACTAAAGCACCACTGTGCAAAAATTACAAAGGAAATACAGCAAAAAAGCCCAATGTTACTTCCCACTTACAAGTGTTAAAATCAACCCACGCTGTCACTGAATGGAATAAATTTTCAAATGCTAAGCCACAAGTCATAATGATTAATTACATTGCATTGATTAGCAGAAAAATCCTTAGAATTTGTATCAAAATCATAGTTATTTAACATAAAATATGCTGTGTTTTAGGTTATGGTGCTGCTGCTGGAGTATCCACTGTACAAGGGCCACAATCTAATGGTAAATTCATCCCATTCTTTACGCTTTCTGTCTTCATGGAACACAACACAAATGTATTGTAACTGTGGAAATATGACACAAGCCAAAGATCTCGTATTTAAAAATTTTTTTTCTCATTTTTAGTTTTAGGAAGAAGACCTCAAAATGGTGGCAGTGTAGGAAGAATGCTGATGCCATCAAAAGGTGAATTAATAGCAAATTTGTCCGACCATGAACTTATCTGCTCCTAAGAAGCTAAGATGTTGTTTTATTTTTTTATTTTTTCCCCAGGTGTTGGTCAGACGATGGGTGCTCAAAATGGATATGGTGGATACCCAACAAAGGGAGTAGGTAGGGAGAGTGTGAATACATAAAATTTAATGGCAGGTTGATTTGAATTTGCAATGTAATTCTCCTAATGTTGTTCACAGGTTATGGGCCAGCAGGTGGAGTTTCAGGTCCAAATGGAGGGATATTTAATGGTAAATCTGTTTTTACACCACCATTGTGCATATTAAGCACATTATTATTGCATTTAACTTTTTCTTACCACATATATAACACAACTCAGGCTATGGACCAGCAGCAGGTATTCCCAACGCAGGAGTGATGAAAGGTAGACTCATCACATGTCAGTATTCATTCTATTTAACCAGCCATCAGCTAGAATAAAGTGAATTTCACTGATTTTGCATCTTGGTTTTTTTTAAGGCTATGGAGCAAAAGCTGGTGCAACAAGTGGACAGGGTAGAAGCCCACAGGGTAGGAACTCAATGAAAAAACAGCAATTTCAACCTTATGCACTCCACCACCACCAAGCTTTAAAAGTGGATGTAATAGTTGGTAGTTGACTATTTAATTCAATGAGTTTCAGTAGGTGTCAGTTTCCACCTCCATCTTACCTTTGTATTTCTTATCTAGGGGTAAATCCAGCTTTACCAAATGGAAATGGAGCTAAAACCAATGGTATATACATTATAATGAGCATATCTCTCCACATTAACACTCTTATACTTGTTAAGATTCAAGATTATTTATTTGTCACATGTGTTAATTGACTTTTATAGTAAAATCATTCTGGGATTTTATTTTATTTATTTTTTTCTTGTTGCAGGATATGGTGTTCAGGCTGGCACACTCAGCAGTGGACCACTGAAAGGCAACGGTATGATACTGAGGACAAATAAAAGCTTTCTTTATCACAAATAAAATGCTGAATAACGCAGTTCAACTTACATTTTCTGTTTGTTGTAGGCTACGGCACTCAAAGTGGTGGATATGGTGGACAAGGAATAAAAGGCAATGGTATTTTGATTGTTATGATGTACAGGATCATATTTTGTTTGGATTTAAGTAACTTCATACTCTTGGGGAAATATTTGAAAAGTATATCACCATAATTCAGTAACTATTTGACAGCTTTCAAGGGACTGTTTGTAGGATTTTATATTGCTGCATAGTCAATGTTACCCTTAATCACTATTTATTTACCAGTCTTGGAAGAAACATTGCAAATTTGGCCTTCAAATCCATTTCTTTCTGCACCAAGGGAAGTCACAGCAGTGTAAAACACTCTTGTCTCCATCATGCCTTTTTATCTACTGAAGTCAGCATGCTAAGCAGTTAGCCCTGGCCAGTGTGCCCTCACCCCCTGACCACACTTCAACTCACAGAGTCTTTGATCCTCAGGTTATGGAGCTCCTGCTGCTGTAGCACCAAATGGAAACCAAGGCCAGATGAATGGTAAGTTCACAGGGTCAGTTATTTTATATGGTCTGCTGCATGTCTGTAACCTTAATGGCACATTTTACAAACCTTCAGCAGAGCAAATAAGCCACTTGGTGTCTTTTCACAGTTGACATTCAGCATAATTTTGGTGTTTGTCTCCCCCATTGACTTCTAGGTTATGGTGCTGCAGCAGGTGTGCTGGGTGGCCATGGACATAAACCCAATGGTGAGCAACTATAGATAATGCTTTGCATTAAAAACAAATGATCATGGTAATTCATGGAAACCAATAGCTTTCTCATTTATCAATTTCAAATAAAATTCTATATTAATTCAGATTGCTTTAGCTGTCACCATTACTTTGCCATAAAGTAAACAACATTTTTTTTATTGATATATTAGTCACTGATACATGACCCCAAGCTAAATGACAGGCAACACAAAAACAGAATAAATGTAATAAAATAATTTACAATATATACAAGTTACCCTGATTCCCCTGATTTCAAAATTTGTTATACAAAACTGAGGGAAATATAGGAGGTTTTTGCTTTTTATCATTGAACATTTTATTTATATGTTGTATCTGTCTGCAGGTAATGGTGCTGCAGCTGCTGGATATAATGGACTTGCAACAAAAGGCAATGGTACGGTTGCTCCTACAGCTCTGTTGTAATATGTATTGTGTGTGTGTATATATATAGATATATATATATATATCTATATATATAGATTTGATGTTGCTAATGCAAGCTACGATGACTCACACACATACATTATAGACCCATATCATGTGTTCAGCATTTTAGAGAGTTTAGAGTCGGTATAAACGACGTGCAAGAATCCCCTTTATAATCCAACTTAAAGGTGATTAGTTAAGTTACACCATTTAAAAAATGACAAAAATTTTGTACCGTCTTCAAGATGTTGTATTTAGTTACAACAGTAAAAAACAATAGTAATGTCTTGAAAAACTGAACTTTAAAACGCAAATTTAAACATGAATGTGAATGATATAATGACCGTTTTTAGGTCAGGGAGCTGCAGCTGGCTCATCCGGTGGCAATGGGGCAAGACCAAATGGTGAGATGTGTGAAGTTATATGGAAATGCGCAGCCTGATGCTTAATGAATTTTTGAGTCATACAACCATTTCTTCTATTTTATATTATATAACTTGAGAATGTCTTTGTATTTAATAGGACAGGGAAGTAAACCTATGAAGGCATATGGCAGACCACCTTATGGGGCAGGTAATTCATCTACTGACACTGTCCAGAAAATCAAAACATTACTTTAACACAAGATTAATATATCTTTATTTCCTACATTGAAGGTCCAGTTATGGGAATGGGAACCTCCAGAGGTCTGGGAGTGCCTCAGCTTGCCAGGAACCAAATGAAGAGTGAGTGAAGGCCATGGCACAAAACTGAGGTCACTTCCTTACACCCCAGTAACACTGTGTTTATTTGTTCTTTCAGCTTATGGCAGTAATAGTTACAACGGTTTTGGAGCTCAGCCCATGGGAGGTGAGTCAAACACCAGTCAGTCCATTTTGATTTCACTAATTGGATACCATGATTAATTGGCCATGATCTAATATATATATATATATATATGTTTGTGTGTGTGTGTGTGTGTGTGTTTGTGCATGTGTGTACGTGCCTGCATGTGTGCACAATCTATAAAGGCTACAATGGGGGGTACCGCCATGCTGGTTTGAGTCTTGGTCCCCAGTTTGGAAATGGAGGGATGAAGGGACCGAAGCCAGGTAGGAGCGTCCCTGCTGATTAAACTGATATTTTCATGTTTCCTTTACATAACTCAGAACAATTCCCAGGACTCATTTGCTAATTTCAGGCTACAGCGGAGCAGCTGGTGTACCCAATGGAAAAGGTGCAAAAGCCAATGGTAAATTTAATATGATATAATACAATCCATCACATGACAGGCAAAAGGATCTAAAATCTCTGTGTTGCTAAATGTAAT
Organism: Remorina albescens; assembly: GCA_034769265.1. Lineage (NCBI taxonomy): Eukaryota > Metazoa > Chordata > Actinopteri > Carangiformes > Echeneidae > Remorina > Remorina albescens. The sequence goes on from CM068480.1 coordinate 9,141,148, forward strand.
GGTTATGCAGGAGCCAGAGTCCCCATTGGAAATGGAGCTGTGGCAAATGGTGAGTCAGCATGCAAGAAATGTCTTATTTATTGTTTTATTCACAGTATGAGATTAATTTTACTCCTTTTGTCTGTCACTGTTAAGGTTATAGACACCCAAGTAGTGGAGCTACTAAGACAGCAAAACCAGGTCAGTTCATGGTTACAATCACATAGATTGTTATTAATTATTTTTCGATGTTCATATCACTTTTTTTAAGATAAGGCTCTGATAAGATAAGTCTTATTTGTTATAATCTCTAAAGAATATTATCAGAATCAATCTCTTGCATTAATCTATCACATCATTTTGAAGGAATTGCTGCAAAACTGTTTTGTTGGTGCAAATTATTATTTTAACTTACTCTACTTTGACGTTTTATTTTTTAGGATATGGCAACCTGCCAAATGGATATGGTGCAAAACACAATGGTGAGACACTTCTTTTATGATTTAAAAAAACGGTTGTTTTTTTTCTTTTTTAAGGGCATCTCAATTAGATTTTAAATATATGGTTGTTGTACAGGATATGGAGCCACAACAGGAAGTGCAATGAGACCCCCAGCAGGTACTATTTGTACTGTAATTTAAACAAGTCACAAATTTAATTATAAATAGAGTGAGATCTTTGGTGTTGATGAATTTATTTGCTGTCAAGGTTATGGAAACGGAGCAGTTCCCATTAGATATGGAAATAAACCAAGTGGTAATATATTAAATTTTTTCTTACAAACAACCATCTTATAGAAAAAAAGCTCAGTGTGTAAATGGGATGGTATGTTTATTTGATCTTATGTTTGACTTGAGGTTATGGACCGGCAGCTGGAGCTGGTCTCAATGGATATGCTGCAAAACACAATGGTACTTCCCGTCAATATGCAGTGATAAATTGTTTACCACTATTATTTTTTTGAAGAATATAAAAGCTAAAAAGCAAAACAAAACAAAAACTGCAAACTGCAAACTTAAGTGAATTACTTGTAAATATTGTTATAAATATTTCCTTTTCATACATTTGCTTACTATGTTTTATATTTTCTCACAAGTCCATGGAATTAGAAATGGTGCTGCACTGGGTGGATATGGAGGTAATCTCAATGATAAGCTATCTGGGTTTATTGGAAATAGTTATTTATTGTCTCTAAATTGCTGTTTATCTCCATCCCGAAATGACTTTGTGTCATTTGTAAACCATCTATTACAGGACATGGAGGGCCAAGCAGTGGCCCTAACCCTCAAACTACCAAAGGAGTTGGCACAGTATCACCCAGGGAAGGCATGAAAACACTTAGCACTGGTAAGAGTTCTTATTGTGATATAATCATGTTTAAACTGACTCACTTTAAGTCTTTTCCCATTGCTTAAATTGAGTGTCTTATTGGGTGTCCATCATGATTTAGGTTGGGTGTCACTTTGACATATCTGTTGGGTTCTCAGGTTATGGTATGATACCCAATGGAAAAGCTACAAAGGGTCCGGTTGCCTCCAATGGGATGGGCTACGGTGGAGTTTTCTCTCTGGAGCAGCCGAGCACAGCACCACAGGAGGCACTTCAACAAGCAATAACTCAAGGTGTGGCGCCGGTTCTCCCTGAGCCAACCAGTGATATACTTGTTTTGGTGACGCAGGAGCAATATCAAAAGCTGCCTTTACCTTTGCCACAAGGAAAGAGCTACAAGCAGATGAAGCTGATCTCTCAGGCTACAGCAGAACCAGGTCTTCCTCAAGGCAGTGAATCCACACCTGAACCTGTACCCATGGGCCCGCAGGGCAAGGGTCCGAAGGCAGCCAAATCTGGACCTGTGGTTCCCCAGAGTAGCCAAGCACTGGGGCCTGCAGGAGTCTTTCCTCAAGGCAAGTACCCTAAACCTGAATCTGTGCAGCATTTTGGAGAACGTTAATGAAGTTACTAGCATTCAGCTCCGTGTGTTTTCACTGCAGCAATTTCAAGTAGCCTCTCAACTGCTTTGCTGATGAGTCGGTTAATGCTTTAGGACATGATGCTTTTGAATGTTTTGTTTCACTGTAACACTTTAATGCAGCTGAGCTAATGAATTGAGATGTTTCTTGAGAAGTTTATCTGGGTTTGTGAATGAGTTGATTAGTTGTAATATCTTGCAAACTTATCACAGAATAATACAGTATGTACCTGTAAATATTGATCCAATGTATGGCCTCTAGGTTATATGACTGGAAGTGCTCTCCCTGAGCTAAAAGGTGCAGAGGCAGATGTTCTGTTTGGGGTAGACAGCACCAGTGAGGGAGATGCTGCCCCTGAAAGCCCCAAAGCTCTTCCTGAGACAGAGGCAGCTAAAAGTGCAGAGCTCATACCTGAGGAGACACTGACTGTGGCAGTGCCTGAGGTTGCACCTCAAGAAGCAAACATCAAGAATAAGCCTGAGTCTGAGGCAGGACCTGATAGGCCCGGGGTCAAAGGTCTCCCCACAGGGGAAACTGGGGCATCTGGTAAATTAAATCTTGGGCCTGCATGTGTAAATGTTGACTGAATCCGGTGTTTGTCCTAACTCTAAGTCTCTTGGTGAATTGAGGGCGCGATGATCACTCTAAGTGTCTCACAGGATCCATCAGACTACAAGTTTGTGTTGTTTTTATGGCTAGAATTCAGTCTAATTAATTCATTGGCAATCCAAATGCTATGTAAAAGTCCACTATCTTAACCAATAGCGGGGGTGTTTTAGAAATTGTTAGATGCTTAATCCTAATACAGGTGAAGAAACTACAAATTGAGACTGAATCCTAGCCAGCGTTCATGGTCATAACTGATTTAGTTCAAGAGATTTTTGTGTATGTTTTTGTGCACTCTAACCAAAACTCTCTCTTTGGTGGTATCTCAGCAAATTATTGATAACTTGTGTTTATCTCAGAGGTTTTCTTGGAGAAACTCTCACCCTATATGTTCAAATGAGTCACTTTTAAAGTGATGTTTTGGGGAAAAAGCTGCCTTTTTAAATGTTCTTTCTTGCATAGAGGGAGATAAGCTTATAGTACCCTCAAATGTATTTATTAAAGAGAAAAGAAACACTAGGTAAGTGTTAGACAAGATTACCATGAAGACCGGAAACATATGAAAATCATAAACCTGCCCTGTTGGAGCACAAATTGTGCTCATTACATTATCTGTCCAAAATAAGAAAAAGATTGATGGAAGGGGTTGAGAGTAATATTGATTTTCTCATCTAACTCTGAGCAAGAAAGTGAATAAGGGAATTTCCCAGAATGTCACATAATCTCATAATGGTGATCTCAGCAGGTTGAGAATTAACTAAGTCACATTGTGCCAACTTTTATATTTCAAGTGTGTTACTTTGTGGTGTGTTCCTTGTGATATTATTCCTTTATTTAATGTCTAATAATCCTTTAAGATTTCAGTAGGTCCATTGGATGCATGAGCTACACTGTGTTTCAGGTTTAACCCACTGGTTGCATCGTTGACTTGACGTTGACGTTACATTTAACAAAATATAATAGATACATCTCTTCCAACTATGCCCTGACCTTTTATTCTGTCCTCCTGCTTTTAGTAAATGGAGGAAAAGCTTCAGTATCCAAGGGACAGGGAACTAAACCAGCCATGCCGGGTAAATATTTGTCCATTGTCTTGGGCTAGTATGCCATATACAATGTTATATAGGCCCAACATCCATTGAGCTGTTATTCACTAAATCAGAAGTTATTAGTGTTGTGTCGGTCTTCTGGGGTTGGGGCATAAAAACATGCTGAATAGATTAATACTTATAATAACAGCGTTTTCTGTGTCTCTTCCTCGTCCCCAAACCTCAAATAAAAAAAATTACCCAGAGTCTGTATGTTGGATGGTCAGTTGCTCAGTAATACATGTAAGTCTCTTTGTTGGTTTTGCCTTGAATTCTTGAAATCATGTTTCTGATTGGTGTTTGCATGATTATTTCAGACTGTGGACCATCTGGAGTACCAAATGGACAGTGGATAAAAATACCAAGACCAGGTAAACTGACTGTAATGCATTTTAATACTGATGATGTCTTTAGCTTTCAACAGCCAAAAACCAAAATGAAAGTGATTGAACTGAGCATCAATGATCTGCATGCTAAAAAGTTGAATTTCACTCTGACTGCACATTCAGTGTATTTTAACAGAAGTGTTTCATTTTGTGTGTGTATGTATGTATGTAAAGCACATTGACTATTCTTTGTGTATAAAATGTGCTATATAAATAAACTTGCCTTAATAACAAAGAATCAGAAGATGATGAAAACACGGTGTGTTTGTCATTCAAGGTTATAATGCAGGTGCTGGAGCATCCACTGGCACAAATACAAAAGGTACTAATACACTCAGTTGATGGCATAAGAGATTTTGCATTGATTATTGTACAGGAAATTGAGACAACAGTGTTGTATCTTTATTCAGGATATGGTGCTGGTACAGGAGGATACTCAAATGGAGGAGGCACTAAAGCAAACAAACCAGGTAGGGAACCTGATAATTTATATGAAATGCATAAACATTTGAAAATGAATTGTGTCCTGTTGTTTCTATAGTTTCAGAATTACACATTTGGAAGAAATGCAGAATTAAATCATACAATTTAATGTGGCTTTTTGATGTCACCTGTTATGTATCTGTATGTTGTTGTTTTTTTTTACTATACTTCTAGCTTACTTTTCGATCTGAATGCTTTGTTTATCCAAAGGTTATGGAGGTGGAAGCTACACTGTCCCTGGACACAGTAATGGAGCTGGTAATATTTTACTATTACTAAACTCATACAGAGAAGAATATGCTCCAACATTTTCTTGGTCTTTTGCTTTCACAGAAAATTTAGATTAGATATCTTTTGTCTGACTTGTAGGTAAGTAGATATCTTTAAGCAGGGAAACATGAGGAACCTGCCTGAATGTATTTTCAGAGAAATTCATCACAGCACAGTAATAACTAGGCTTTTGGTATATTGGTCTGCTTTCAGGTTATGGACAAGGTGCATACCTTGGAACTGGATACAGAAATGGAAACTCTTATGGAGGTGAACATTATTTTTTGTTATGAACTTAGTCTGAATTTGAATGCTGAAAAAACCCTGTTTTTACAGTGTTACTGAAAGTCTACATTTTTTCTTAGGAAAAGCAGGTATGGGTGACGCAGGCAAATCCAAACCAGGTAGCTTTTTTAGGTTTACCTTAATGTTGTTAACAGACATAATCTACTAGAACTTACTATAAGGCTGAGTCGTAGATGACACATGCCCATATATCATGTGTTTTGTTTATGTGCATTAAGATATTTATGATGGGTTTTTTACAGGGTATGGAAATAGCTACAGTGCTGGTGTACAGCCTGACTATGCAAGTAAGTAACATTATATAATATTCAACAATAGCAATTTTCTTTGAATCACAGTAAAAGTTAAGATTTTTCCTTCTTCTAGGTGTTGGCCAGGGCGTATCCACTGCTGATGCCAAATCAGGTATGACAGAGGTGGACAGTGAATATTCATTTGAAGAAAAACTCACATGACGGTTAAAACAATTAGATGAACAAGACAATGACAGTGAAACAGTAATTGTTTGCTGCTGTTTCTACAGTTGGTGCCGGGCAGATTCCTTACAATGGAGCCCCCATGGTTCCTGCTGGACTAGATGGTAAGAACATACCAACAGAAAAAAATGCATGTGTGTAGGAATTTTCACTTTAGACAACTATTCTCAGTAGTTATGCAATTTAGAAATATCTTAATCTGAACAAGCATAGGTATATTTATTTAAAGTCATAAAAGTGTGATGTGATGCACATTTTTTTCTTTGCTGTGTACTTGTGCAGGTATTAGTCAGTTTGAGCCTCAGTCTGCTGGCCTCAGTCCAAATGGAAAATTGGGTGGGAAGTATGGTGGTATGTATAAGTAACACAATGTGAAAAGACTCTAATATTAGAACTTAGGAAACATCTTTGACGATATTAAAAGCAGTAGATTGAATCTAAACTAACTTCCCATGTTATAGGTTTGGGTGGCTTTCCTTTCAGCGGTCAGACACTTGGAATAGATGCAAAGTCAAATGCTAAGTACGGTGAGTCCTTGGTTATATTCAATCAGTGCTCTTCAATAAAGCTTGGGGAAGAGAAGGGACTTATCCTGATGGCTTTGAATTCCTTTGGCTAATAGATTCCTCTCTCACCTTGATTAGTAATGCTAAATATCTTTAAGAAAGATCCTTCCTCGTTGATCATTTGCCAGCCAACTCACTGCCTTGCTCACTCTGATTCAGGCATTGGTGGGTTGCAATTTGGAAGACAGCCCCCCAGCACAGGAGCCAATGGTGCGGGAAAGTATGGTATGTTCGTGCTACTGTTGCATGGTTTGCCTTATTTTGTGTGCGTTGGATGTGGCAAAGCAAAACGTTGCCATTTAAGAATCTCTCCAACCTGTTAAGAAAACTAAAACATATACAGTGTGTACACTTTTTATCTGTGTCAATTCTGTTCAGGATATGGTGGAGGACCATATGGACCTGCAAGTGGTGGGAAATCATCTGGAAAATATGGTGAGAATCAGAAATTTCCAGTAACCATTATGGCAAAATAATGTTCCATACCAAACCAAACATTTCTTGCTGGCCTATTGGTTTTATCCTCAGTAGGTTGTATTACAAAGGTCTTGACCATCCTTGGTTATTAATCCTCATATTACTTCAAAATACTTCCAGGTGGTCTTGGTGCCAGCATGGGAGGGAATCCAGTACCTGGAAAATATCGTCAGTGTGCTAATACTCTCTCTCCAGTGATAGGCATTAATGCAAAATCTAGACTTTACTTCTAACGAAAGTCCATTTGAAGAGGTCATGTGATCTGTTTTCTCTTCATCTCTACTCAGGATATGATGGTTCCACCAGTGGTGGACAACTTCTTGGTCTTGGCAATAATGGAAATATAGCTGGCAAATATGGTAAGTGATTAGCTCAGCTGTGTCACATAGAAAGTTCATCTCATTAACTTTTGTTTATTTGTGCTGCAGGTTATGGAAGAATGCCTCATGAAGCTCAACCAGCTGCTTTGGATACTGAAGCCAAATCTGCTGGGAAATATGGTAAAAGCCTTTAAATAAACATTTTGCAAATATATGTATAGAAGATTTATTTTTATGGTAAATGTTTTAACTTGATAAAGCCAGATTATAGGTGGAGGTTTAGGTTAGCGTTTGCCTTTGTCTACAATTTAGCCGGCTACTGGAGTCACTTCATATTAAAAAGGGCGTGTGAGATCTGTATGAGTCAGCTCCAACTCTCGCAAAGAAAGCAACTATATTTCAGCCATGAAACCACAGACCAGCTGGTTTTGTTGGGACATACTCAAGCCTGTGAACACAGTATGGAAGTATTACTATTCAATGTATTCTATTGTTGTTATTATTATCATAGTAATTTCTTTTCAGGTCTGGCTAGGTCACAGTATCAGTCTGAACCTCTTGGACTTGGACATAATGAGAAATTGACAAACGTACATGATGAGATTCATTCATTTGGTTTTATTTACTATGTATGTTTGGCTGTTTCCCACTAAGGTGGCAGTGAAGTTCCTTATGCACAAGCTCTTGGATTGGGGGGTGAGGCAAAGTCTTCTGGGAAATATGGTACTTCCTTACTTTTTGTTTTTATCTCCTTGTCAATCTTTTTTAGTACTCTGCATTTTTGAAATTTTTGTTAAACGATTTCACATCACGCTTTGCAGGTAACCAGGGAGTGTACCTTGAATCTGCCTCTGAAGGCAGATCTGTTGGAGAATATGGTATTTTTTCATCATTGATAATGTTTAACTGATCCATCAGTTTATAAATGTGCAAGTATTTATGCAAATAATTATAATAATTTTAGTTTTTTGCCTTAAACAGGTACAGCTGGTTTATATGAGCCCCTCCCTGTGGAGACAGACTTAGCTGGAAAATCCTATGGTGCGTCAGGGGAAGAGGTTTCTTTTTCAGATCCACAGCACAAATAAACCCCAGTCTGATCTCATCTGTTTTTCTCCTGACCTCTTAGTGAAGGGGGAGCTACCTACTCCAGCTCATGCAGTTGAAGATAGAGGGATGTCTGTCGATAGATATGGTAAGAATAGTGTTCATTCCTCCTACTGTTGTCGGTTGTGGCTACATTGATTTCCGAGTATTGTTACACTTGCTTCTGTCACTTTCAGAAAACGTGGGCTACATAAATGGACGTGTGAAGCCTGAAGGTTAAACTTGCAACACAAGTTTTTTTTACATATAGGTCCATTAGTAATAAAAACACCAGTGACTGTATTTTTCCTTCCATATGGTTTTCCTATTTGTGTCTCCTCTATAGCTGTTGCATTTCCTGCAGCTCCCACTCCCAGCCCCTCCTTGGCCTACCCCTCTGTCCCATCCTATCTCACTGATGAGTCCCCAGTCACAGCTGATGTGGTGCTTGGAGCTGGCGTTGAAGGCCTGTCTGATCCAGCGGGCACCGCCAGCCTCGGCCTTGATTCTGCAGCCGCCACAGAAGCACATGGAGCAGTTGATGTGTCTGAGCAACCTGATGACCTGCTACTACAACAGCTGCCACGTCAGATACACATTCAGCAGCAACTCAAACTGCATTTGCACCCACAAGGCAAGTCCTGGAACCAAAATCACTTTTAGCCAGATCACCTGAGGGTAAGGTGGAAAGGAGAAGCAGAAGATGATCAAAAAAAAAAAAAATGAATACAATTAATTCTTAATTTCCTTCAGGATAAATATAGTATCTATCATTTAATTGAAAATAACAAACCTCACCAAGAATCATGGGAGATAATCCTGAAGGAGACTGTAAGATGGTGTTAAACTAATATGTTATCAATTTAAATAGCATTTGAACATGATTTTCTTTTTTACTTGCCTAACACTTTGCATTGTTTCCTTTTTTTTCCTTCAGGAGCAAAAGACAGAAAATATGATTTGAATGGCTTTTTTGGGAATAGTGGCTATCAAGGTAGGAGGAAACTTGTACTAAAGTGTAGTTCACTGTGATGATTGCACAATATTCCTCAACCATGCAACTCATCTTTGAACCTTCTTCTTCCCTCCCTACAGGGTAACTGTGCTGACCACAATGAAGTATAACCTCTTTCTCTGCCATTGTATATTGATTTTGATTGTTTCGTAAGTGTATATGATTTTTTTCTGTTTGTCAAATAGTCCTGGTAGTCATATGTTTGTGTTTAGAGATAAAACGACATTTAAGCATTGTGAGGTATCACGTTTTAGTGTGAGTCTTTATAACTTCTGCGTTACTTTTTTGTCCTGCACTTACTCTTCACCGTACAGAAAAGAGGTGGTTGTTCAAGAAATGGAGTTTGGTTGCTGCATGTTTTCATTGATCTAATTGAATCTGTTAGTTTTGTCAACTCATTTTATTTCTATAAAACCTAATTCGGTCTAATTTATTTTGCACAGGAAAGGTTTGTTTTTTACTACTTTTGACAAGCATCTGTTTATTATTGTACAGTATTTGATTGATTAAAACTATCAAAGATCCCAATTGTGAAAATACTGCTTGTGTGTAATTGTCAACATTTATTATGTTACACAAAGTCCACTTAATACATTTCAGTGTGCATTATAGGGAATTTGCTGTGGCAGTAAATTAGGTGCATTAAGAAAAATAACTACCTCCTAGGTGTACTGATCCCCTGATCATCTTTCAGCAGCGCAGATGTAAAATGGGTGTGGGTAACAGAAGAATGTGTGTAAAGTACAATAAGGAATACACAGAATATGTCTGTTCACCATGAAGTTGAGGTGTATGTGTGTTTGTGAGTTATGAGCTACGACAAGGAGCAGCTGCGGCATTGCACGTGGCTTTTTGTGAGGATTACTCCAGCTTAGGAGTAAGAACTGTATGCTGATTGGTCCTACTGAAAGCGTGCCACTTGGCCAGCTAAACAGGTTGCTTGCTTGGAATTACACCTGTCCAAATAATGCATTTCAGGGACCAGAGTTTCCAGCTAGATGTGGTCATGACTGCTGTGGTGTTATGAATGTGGCCTCTTTTAGGATGTAGGTGTAATGAGGAACCTCTACTGTAAATGTAAGGAAACTGGCTGCAGGAAGTAGTGATGGTGCTTTACAAAGGACCGCGGCTGTTGGACTTTGCAAAGACTCCTCCACATCTGCAGTTCAACAAATATGTTCTGACGGGTTACAGGCCAGTGTCGACGGCTCAAGAGTGCCTCAGGAGTCTCTTCTACATGCACAATGAGCTGGGGAATATTTACACTCATGGTAAGTCCAGAGTTGAACAGTGCACTGAATATGCTTTTAGCTGGTTCTTTCTTTGGGATTCCACCAAATGTCAGTGTTGGCTTGTCCTCAATGTAGAAACACCATTATAGGTGTTTTTCACCGCATCTGAATTACCTTTAAAATAAACACATACATGCAATAATATTTTCTCCTTGGACCAAGTAACCCCATTCAGGGTATATACAACCATAATCGTTCACAAATGGCCCCTACTCTCACTTGTAGCCAGTTAAGAACACTTGACAAGGCTGAGTAATGAGGATATGGGGTATTAGCTGTAATTCGCCCTGGGAATCTCTGCCCTGGAAATATCCTGCTGTTAACTAGGCCTTTAAAGGTATGTTTTGCCCGACACTTTTCAGCTGCCAATACAATACGTATTTTAGGCAAAGCATCTTGGTAACACGGGTTTACATAAAAGAGATGTAGCTGCAGAATTTCAGTTAATATATTTTTTATTTTAGTTCCTTTAATATGAGACTTTTGAATTCAAAGTTGACCTAAGTTGTGAAAACATAAAGATAGAAACTGAACTGTGCATGAACCAAAACTTGTATAGCCTTGAACCCCCGAAGGCCTCGTCTTCATGCTCTGTTTTCACCTTGTCTGTCCTGTAAGATCATTAAGCCTAACACTCTTACTGAGGGGAAATGAAGGGTATTAGTTTAAGAGCATTGGTCAGGTTTCCTCAATATATGTAGCCAACAGCCATACCGACACCAACACTCTCATTAAAATTCTGCATAAAGTAATAAATCATTTTAATGGCAGTGATTATATACAATTTCAGATTTAAGATATCACCAAGATGACATTAACTAAGTCAACATCTGCATTCACCCAACAAACTTCAATGAAACTTTTGGACATAACAATTCAAGTCTTTTTGCTCTTTTGAGGCCAAATTCACTGCAAAAATATTTACATTTTCATTTTCTCTCTCTTTGTCCTCTGTCCCCTCTCAACTTTTTGTCTTCCTGTCTCCTCAGGCATCCCTTTTTTCCTTTTCTTGGTGCTACTACCTTTCAGGATTCCCTGGATGGAGGTGGAAAGCATTTGGATCTGTGTGGTCCATTATCTGGCCTGTCTCTGCCCCACCGTAGGGTCGGTGGTCTACCACATGTTTATGAACCATGTGGGAGGAGAACATGTGTATGACACCCTGCTCTCCCTGGACATGTTTGGGGTCTGTCTGGTTAACACCCTTGGTAGGTTGCTCGATTTTTAAAATGACTCCCAGATAACAAAAGGTGTTTTTAAGTCTAAAAATTAGTTGACTCAGTTCTTCTTAAGTTAAAATTACTTGCTTAAAAAAATATTTCCAAGATCTTCAAGACTTCTGCGGGACGATTGAGACTGGGCAATGAAGTCCCTGATGTCAAAGTCACATCAGATTAAAAGTTTTCTTGTTTGTCAAATACTGATAAGATAAAGGGAAAAAATGGTTTGTGATCCCCTCACTAAAACTTTCATGAGAAGATGAAATGCTGACAAGTAAAATTACACAAAATTCTGAAAGGATTAGTTCCACAAACTGGGGAAACATTTTCTTACAGTCCCATGAGAGGCTTGATGTCCCTCTATCTGTCAAGTACATTATTGTTGTTTACCCAGAGGTGCAAACTACTGTACCTTAAGGTGTCAGAGTCATTCTGATGGACTGGACACCTTATTGTACTGAGATTATGCAAAGACAGAACTTAGTGTATTGATTTTCAAAATGTTTTTGCCTTCAAGTCCCAAATCAAGTCTGCAGAGATTCAGGCCAAGTCAAATCACATTTTTGTGACTTTCAAGTCAAACTCAATCCAAAGTTTCAAATCTGCATGCTTTTCTAATAACCCTCACATAAACCATGTCAATGTCTGTCTTGGTTTCGATGAAAGCTGGATTTATTGAAACATCCTTCCCTTTTCTCTTCAGGTGCACTTCCCATCATTCACATCACCCTACTCTGCTACCCATCTGTGCAACAGGTCGCCATGCTGGCCTACATCCTCCTGTCAACCTACGGGATCTACTGTGCCACCACAGCACGCACCAATGTCCTGCGCCTGCGAGCTTTTGTCTGGCAGGCTTTGTTCCGCTTCAGCCTCTTCCTGTTCCGGGTGTATGGCAGCGGGGTGGGCAGCCCCAACTCCCTGCGCCTCTTTGTCATCATGGACACACTGGCCGTACTGGGAGGGCTGGTCAATGTCATCCAGATCCCTGAGCGCTTCAGCCCAGGCCTCTTTGACAACTGGGGTAACAGCCACCAAATAATGCATGTGATGGTCATTTGCTCGATTGTCTATTTGCACTGGGGCACACTGGAGGATTTAGCCTGGATTAAAATTTACCAGTGTCCCGCTGAGTGAGGCCAAGTGTTACAGCACAAGAACACACACAGTCAAGGCTCCACTGCCAGAAGGGAAATTTAGAAATCACTGAGATGGCAAATAGAGTGTGAGGAAAAAAAGGCAAGCTGTTTGAAAATGCACTTTAGTCCTAGCTGCTGAAATTTTTCACAAGGGAAGTTTAGAATTTGACATTTTACCAGAGAATAAGAGTAATTTACAGTGTTGTAAACAGTGTAAAAAACTGACACTCAGATATCATTATATCAGATAAAAAATCCTGAGAATACTTGATTTCTAGTTTGTTGAAATAAAATAGTTTTGGGTTATATTACCCATGACCAAAATTGTTTTTAGAAGGAAATGTAATATATGTAATTATATTTAATAAATTATATATTTTTACATGTGATTTCACTTTTTATTTCATTCATAGGTGATGAGAATTTGTGTGGCAAAATGAAATCACACAAGTGCTTCAATGCTTCTGTTGTTTAATTGCAAGAAAGATATACTGTATATACACATGAAAAGAAAAAAAACTTTCTTTCTGTTGCTAGATGTGACTAAAAACTAATACAGTTGTCCTTTGAAACTTTGCAACAAATTACATTCTTTTGATTGGCATTTTTAGAAAGCTGCGCTCTCTGATGTTTGCTTAACATGCACCTTCTCAAAAATGCCATCACCTTAAATCAACTGCATCTAATTATGTGTAATAATGGATACTTTAGAAAAACGTGTTAATGTTGCAGAGGTGGAATAGATAGGCCGTAAGAGCAGCTTAATAGTTTCATATTGCAGAATTAACACATTGTGTTATCTGCAAGGATGGATGATTTTTCTCTGTGGTCCAATTCTGTGGATCAATCATCATCTGAGCTGTCGTCCTCGGGCTCGGATAGGTCGGCGATGGGAAACCGTAAGATGGCCGCCACTCCACTCAGCTGAGTCAATTCTAAGGAGACAGTTGAGGATAAATCAATTGGTGATAACATGGCTGGTAAACAGGCAGATTTTATATCCAATAGGGGAAGAAGAGAGAGTGCAGATGTAGTTGAGTATTCTTTCACTTCCTAAACAGAGGATGTCACCGATAAAGACACAGTTGGAGTTTTACTCAATGCGTAAGAGTCGTCATTTCAGTATGCTGAAATGACAGCAGTAAATTCCTCATTTCTCACAGGCATAAAATAAAGTTGCAGTGCAGCTTTGACAGAATGATGATCTCATTTATAAAAGCTATTTATATCATTACACATTGATGATTATTAATGATTAATGATATTAAGTGCTATTTAAAAAAAAAAGCTTTACATTTTTTTATATTCATTATTAATTAATAAAAATCTGAAAGATTTTATAACTCACGTTCACCAGACACATGAAGGCTTGAGAATATTCTGCATGAAATAAACAGAAACTTAGTCAATCTTTTTACTTAGGTACTTAGATATTCTGTCGCCATCTTTCCAAAGATAGTTGGTACCTGACGTTCCCACCATTGTCTCGCACACTGTCCACCAGCCGAACGTAGCGACTCCTTGTGGGGACATCCTGATGTCTGAATGTGCATATGGAGAAAATGTGAGTTTTAAGGTGATATTATTCAGAGGTTTGTGTTTGTATAATGATGGCACGGTCCAGGAGTAAACTGTTAGAAATGCTTATTTGTTCCTGCTAAACATGTATTCCAACTGCAACCAGTTTATTCAGCAATGTCTGTAAAAACCAACACCTGCAGCCTAGACTTCTAGACATAGATAATAGAAAGATATTTGACCGCATCATGTCTTGATACATACCTGAACAGCTTATCGCTTATCAGCAAAGTGTCAATGGCAAGGGCATCAGCAGCTTTCTCAACATGGGCCAGGCTGTGAAAATGCAAAGATGCAAAGGTTGTTTGATCATCAGAGTCAATAAACAAAGCTTTTGTAGGTCACTGCCTGTGTACAGATTCACTCACCCATAGAAAGCTCTGTCAGGTTCATGTTGGAGCATCTTGTAGAAATCTTCCAGAGCTTTCACCTCTCCTGCTGCCTGAATATTACACATAAAAAAGTCACTTTTGTGTGTTGTTATTTACAGGATGAGTTACATAACAAACCAACAACTCATGTGATGCATTATTCACCTTCGTATCCGAAAGCCTACTTGTCACGGTGGGATCAGAGAGGATTTCTGCAAAATAACAAACCACACAAATTTCAGTTTTTATCCTGTGACAAGATTTTATGTTTTTTTGCAACAATTTTTTTTTCATCAACTCCACCAGGTAATACCTTTGAGTGAGTACTTATGACCTGATGACGAATGGACCAGCATGAATTTGGGCCGATTCTCTAGCAGAACCTTGTTGTCCTGTCGCACTGCCTCTTTAAAGAGGTAGGTGATGAACTGGTCCCTCACAAACCCTGGACTGGCAATCAGAATGCACTTTACCACTAGTGGAATGGGAAGGAAAAGACATCAAAATCTGAACATTCCTCAAGTTTGAGCTCTTGAAATAGAAAACACAAATTCCCTTGTATTTTTTACATTCTTGACTTTTACTTCTCTTTACTTTATCATCATTGCCACACACCAATAGTGATGCCATTAAATAGAGGATAAAGTAATATATGTGATAGGAGGAACAAACTAAAAAAGGAGAAGGGTGTAATGCAAAACAGGAACATGCATTATTTGTTCATGTAGTAGTGTTTATACAGAAACCCTACCATCAAAATTAATGTGGCGAAGAATTGCCTGCATTACAGCCTCATAGAACCTCTCCAATGCCTGCGAACAGAGAGAAAAATGCTTTGACATCAGAGTGGATACATGAAATAGCATTAATTGTTAATCAATTTTGTAATCCATCAATTTTTAGATTTTATTAATCTGGATATATAACATTTTTATCAAGTTTTGTGGCTAGATATAAATATTATTATGCATCAAAGCACTCTGTCTCTACCTCTTGCCATATTGCAAATTCTTTTTGGGATGCCACATTTTACATTGATATGTTATTCTGGATATTGTTAGAGGACTGATTTTTAAAGTTTAATTATATTATTATGTTTCAAGATTTACTTCCTGTAAATGTGATAATACACATAGAAGTGCTGCCTATGCATCAATGTATATACCTGGTTATTTCCATCCTATCCAAAATACTTCTTATATTGAGCGTGGTCAGTGTGACATTAGCTGATGTACTGAAAAACAACACTGTTTTCTGTGCACTGTGTTACCTTCTCATGCTGTGTGCAGCTTCCCCTTCTCTTGCGAGGAATAGTGACCTCCACTTTTGCACGGAGCAGGGTCATGGCAGAGGTCACCAGCACCAAGTTGGCCAGACCCTCCTGCATTACCACAGCTGCCACGTCTGCCTTCTGGGTTGCATCACATGCCTGCTCTAAAGGGTCGACAAAAAAACAATAAGTTGATCATCTGAGGTGATGGGAAAGTCTTGCAGTTATTAACAAAAGTGTTACTCCTGATTTCTTATCAATTATTTTATTTTACAAGATAAGGAATTAGTATTTAATGGATGTAGTTATGTTGAGATATTGTGAATAATTTCAGATACATGTTAATTAATGTGGTGACACAGCAGCTATGACTCAGTGGATCACCTCTCTTTTAAATGCATGAATGCCATCTGTCAGATATGAACGTCCCTCCTGTTTCTTAATCGTCTGTTTCCAAGGCAACATGCTTTCATTGTTGGTTATGTAAATAAATGAACAAGAGGACTGTGCATTTTCTCTAGAAGTCACCCTGTCAATCAGGGTATGCAGACACAATTAGCTTTAATACATTTAGTTAACTTGTGTGGAATGTTTCCTGGAAAAAAAACTCATGTCTCCAGTTAAAGCATCAGCTTTAAGACAGAGGTATAATTTGCATTTAAGCATACTGTAAACTTGTCAAAATATATGAGATTCTGAACACTGTAAACTATCAACATGATCCTTAATATTCAACCTGTGCGAGCATTTTCTTTGCACTCCCTGTGCTCTTTTAACCATACTGGCTCACTTCACAATTACTTATCTGACAGAGAGAAAAAATATCTGTGATGTGTTCGAATGAAGATGTGAATGTTAAATGCTGCTTAACTGCAGCAGTAAAACTAAATATGCTGTCCAAAAACATCCGCATGGATGTGCTTCTCCTGAGAGTGCGTCCAGAGTGAAAAAAAACCTGAACATGCACTTTCTATGAGTATCAGGAAACTGAGGATGAGATCTAGGCAGCTTTGTGTGCAGTGGCTTAAGCCCATTGTGGGGTGATGTGCATATATGAAGTGTGAGCTTAGGCAAACCAAACACGGGAAAGAGACAAATTGACAAGTTGAACTAAATGAACAAAGTAAACACTAACAGCTGCTTACCAATTCTATCCAGCACAACACTGTCCCAGCTCTTTTTAGCCAGAGTGAACTTCCTGTTAAGCTCAAGCTCAATTGTGTGGTAAGCCCCCATCTGAAGAGTGAAGAACACAAGATAATCGTGGGTTAACATAAACACTGGCTGGTTACATTTTTATATATATTTTTTTTAATAAAAAAAAAAATTTAATCCTACAACTGGGAAGAGAGATCACACTGGAGTGTGATACATTGGTTATTTTTACTCCTCAAACCTTTGCACTAGAAAAAAGTTTAAATTAGTTCTGGTTAAGGTAATAAATAAAGATAGTGTGTGTCTGTTCCTTAACTTACATTTAAAAAACGGAGTAAAACTGACTGTTTATCAGACACTATTTAAATATGTAGTAATCTTAATTAAACCTGAAAGCTCAATTTCAATCTTAACTTCACTAATTTTATTGATTTAGTAACTGCATCACTGTAAAACTTCTACAAATATAAAAAGGCTACATATGTCAGGTTTTATCAACATCTCAGACCTTGACATACTGGTTCTCCTCTATGTTGGTGCCCTTTACTCTTAACTTGCAGGCCTGGGTGTCAAAGTCGATCGTCTCCACACATATAGTAAGAGTAGTGCGAACTCTGGAGCTGCCAACGCTTCCTGTAGTGGACTCTGTCTGCACCTTCCTGTGAGGACAAGTGATATAGATTTGAGCTGCATCGCTAAAAACCAGTTGTGTGTAAAAAACAGACACAAACATACATTTTTTATACTAGTGCTGGGTTGTGGCAAGACATTCTTTGGTACTACAGCTAAATCAAGCGCAGTTAGTTAACCATATAGTGAATAAGGCTATTGGATATATAGTGGGGCATTTAAGGAGAGAAGTAAATTTGCTTTACCGTCAAACCTGTTAAATTTGACTATGATCCAAATAATGACCAAAAGCATGATTGAAGTATATTTGAAATACTTACAGCAATGAAACTTCAAGAAAGAAAGAATTTTACATCTACATTTCAGATCTGTAGCTGGCTGTATTGAATCATGTTAGAGGTTTTGGAGATAAAGTCAGAGAGGCCAGACTGAGATGGTTCGGACATGTCCAGAGGAGAGATAGTGAATATATTGGTAGAAGGATGCTGAGTTTTGAACTGCCAGGCAGGAGGCCTAGAGGAAGACCTAAGAGGAGGTTTATAGATGTAGTGAAAGAGGACATGAAGGTGGTTGGCGTGAGAGAAGAGGATGCAGAAGACAGGCTTAGATGGAGGCAACTGATTCGCTGTGGCGACCCCTGAAGGGAAAAGCCGAAAGGAGAAGAAGAAGAAGAAGAAGAAGCTGGCTGTATTGAATGAACTGGCAGAAGCTAAGCTTTGCTTGCATACAAAGGCACACCATGACACACCTCAACTGTACTGATAGATGAATCATTGCAGATTTTATAATGACATCTTTCTAGCTAAGTTTAATTTATCAAAAGCACAAAGCCCACGTTCTGCTCCACAGGGCTAGTCATATGATAAAGTGCTGTCACTGGTTACCTGATAGTGGAAGCTCTCAAGCTGTCTCCCACTTGCAGCAGGTTGTAGGTGTGCCACATATCCTCTGCCTCCTCTGGCATCAGAGTCACCTGACTGAAGAAATGTACACAACCCATAAACCAGCTTTCAAAACAGTGTCACTTATGTTTGTAAAAAGACAAGTGTAATTTTGATCAGACATTGTTAAATTGTAACTCGATTCTGGCTGTAAGACGCAGCATTCGTGCAGGAGCACACACGCTGCTGCGGCAATACATCAGCAATATCACAGTCAGAGTTTTATTTTGTCTACTCGCTTCTGTATCCACACAATGGTACAAGCTATACTCTCATTATATTGTTTTTATCTAGTGTTACCCGTGATATATGTGAACAACATCCGTACTAAGAGAAAGATGCCCACTACTTTGCTGATACAGGCCAAAATAACTCACATATGGACATTTCCTACGACTAAAATGACACATATAGAGTCAGCTGTGAAGTGACATGCTGGTTAGCTTGCTAACATTAGCAATCGAACCAGTCACTCACCCGGCATTATCTTTTTCAATGTCTTTATGGATCAGCTTCATTGTTGAATAGTTTTATGATAACCTAAAAGATATCACGACCGTAAAGTAAAGATTTTCTCGTTTATCCGACTTGGGGTCATGTTTATCTTGCAGTAAACTAGCAGACTAGCTAAGCCATCTCTCAGCTCCCGGATGAATCACTCGGTGAGTGTTGCCAGGCGCTGGGTCATTACGTCATTTCGTCAACTCTTCCCATCTTGGTCACTTCCGTGGGTGTCGCTCGACTGCGCAACAAATACAGAGCGAAAAAACACTTATATTTCACCGGGTAATGGAAAAAAGATGTGGCTACTGCATCTTTTTGATGAGGTTGTGCATTTAGAACGAACAAAATGGCAAATACATCCGATAATAGTTGTCCTTTTTACATTGTGATTTGAGATTAGTAAATACTGACAGACGTTGGGAACAGCCAGTAGAATTAAAGAATAGGTGCAGTAAATACGCCCACTGCTAAAACTGACCAATAGAAACGCGAGAACTGTTGGCCACTTCCGTTCATCCTGGCTCTGAGCTAACGCTCATCTATAGCCTTTTTTTTTGTCGATGGCATGGTGCTACTATCTACAGCAGAAACAGCCACACACGGGAAAATATAAATACTTAATGTAAATTTTGGATATGTAGTGGGGAAAACAGCTGACTAATGCTAATTTCTGAAGTACATGTCAGCCATCAAATCTTCAACAGTCCAGCATCCAGCCTCAGATTTTGAGGTTGCCAATTCTGCCCCAAGGTTAGCAAGCTAGCGGGCTAACGATAGACGATTAACGCTAAACTAGTTGAGCTAACGGTTACTCGGTAGCTTGTAAACAGCTACGACGTTTTGAATTCGCCGAAGTTGTTATAAAACCGACGAGAATTGTAGAGAAATAGCATGGCAGAAGCCGACAAGTTGAACATCGATTCCATCATACAGCGTCTGCTGGAAGGTAAGAATTTTTCGGTCGATATTTATTCACCGAGGTAGCCATCTTAGCTAACAGGAGGCTAGACAATGGTAGACACCTCTGCTACGTTACTCAGTGTAGTTCACCCCCTGCTTCTACTTAACTAAACACAAAGATCTGAATTGTGTAGACTGTGCTTAGCAAATTAAGGTTTGTTGTTCCCACTCGCCTAGAATGAGTATGTGTGTTTTTGTTCGTGCTGGAAAAATCTCCTCATTGGCTGTGAGAGTTGGTGCCCATAACCCTGAATAGTCAAAATGCGAAGCAACATGCATCTCATTTGCTGTTAAACTGGAAATCAGAGCATCAAAGCTTATTTTAAAACTCAATATCATTAAGTTGTTTAGCCTGAGATATACTGTGAGCCCATCTCATTTATTTGGCCGTGTATTTACATCCACATTTTAAGGCGGGCTCAGAGATGTGATTTCGATCATTCCCCATATCCCAGTTAAACACCTCAGGTGGTATCACGAAGTCATGAGTTGGTTTAACACTTACTATTTATAGGACGCAGTCAAGCTTTGTATCTGAATAAGTCTTTTTTTTTTATTGATCTTTGGCTGAATTTTCTGTCTCAGTATCATTTTAAGACTGTCTGATAAATAACCAAGCATTTCCATGTGAAAGAGAACATCTTTTCTTTCCTCAAAATGTGACAAACATTGTTTTAGAGCAAACATTTTGCTACGTGGGTTGAGATATGATAATTTGCTATGTGAAGATTGGATGATTGTTTCTTTGTTTATCATGCCAAATGTTAAAATTACTGCCTGGCTTTGTTTTATGATGGAACACTTGGTGTATCAAAGCATGGTAGAGGTTGTAATTCTGGGCTCTTGGAAATTGCCTTTTCTTTTTTTTTTTTTTACATCTGACAATTTGCAGGATTAATTTTTCACTGCAGCTGTTTATATTTTATATGTTTGTGTTGACTGTTGATGTTGTAAATTTAATACTCAACAGTGTCCGTAATCCAAACATGTGTAACATAACGTGAACTGTTCCTGGCAGTCTGTCATAGATTCCACAGAATGTGTCAATTTTGTTCAGATATAAAACAACTGTAACTATATTATTGCACACTATTTTTCAGTAGCATTGTTCTGCTTACTTCTCCTTTGCATTACCAATAATAAAGAATAACTATTTGTTTGCAGTACACAGTTTCTCACTCTTGTTTAATTTTTCTTTTACAGTGAAAGGTTCTAGACCTGGCAAAAATGTTCAATTGACAGAGAATGAAATCCGAGGTCTCTGCCTCAAATCCCGAGAGATCTTCCTCAGCCAACCAATCCTGCTTGAACTTGAGGCGCCCCTCAAGATTTGTGGTGAGGCTTAGTTGTGTTCTCAGGAGTCAAGGGAATTCTCAAATGTGGTCAGACATCATTTACTAACACTCTTGGATGACTGTCACAGCTTAGAGTGCTTGAGTATTATGCAAAATCCTACTTTCTCATTATGTTGTGCATTCTTACTACCAGATGCTGTAGAATTTGGAAATGGTACTTTAAGATCTTAAACAATCTAAATAATCTAAAACAATATGTTTAAATTCACTAGTTAGTACACAATGCATGGCTGTGACTTTGCCACATAATTACAGAACAGAAGGGGATGATCAGATAATATAGGCTTGCAAGTGAAGTGCTGTTTTGCACTTCTAGTCTCCTGGGAGTTGCCATCCTCTGTCATACTGCTGATACTAGTTAATAAGGAATGGTAGTTTAAAAGAACAGCCTGTAAATTTCAGGAACTGGCCAAGTTTGCACTGCATTGCCAATCACCAGCATCCTCATACTAAGTGTGAGCTTGCCAATTCAAATAATCCTTGCATCATCACAAAAACGAGTCAAACAACAACTCTGTTAACTCTGTTACAAGAGTAACAGATTGTATGTTTGACTATAGATGGCCGATAGTCATATTCAGTGCTGTTGTAAATTAGTATTGTTGTACCTCTATCCAAGTCCCTTCCCTTTTGTCGTACTCATACACACCCAGCACGGTAATCATAACTTTGACCAACACTGCTATCTCCATGCTAATACTTGTTTTTCTCACCAGGTGATGTCCACGGGCAGTACTATGATCTGCTGAGGCTGTTTGAATATGGAGGCTTTCCACCAGAGAGCAACTACTTGTTCCTGGGGGACTATGTAGACAGAGGCAAACAGTCACTGGAGACCATCTGCCTGTTGCTGGCTTACAAGATCAAATACCCAGAAAACTTCTTTCTGCTAAGAGGGAACCACGAGTGCGCCTCCATTAACAGAATATATGGCTTCTATGATGAGTGTAAGCATGTGACCTGCACAGAGCTACAGGCACAAATTTTATCATTCTCTCTAGTACTCTCTATAGTTACCTGCCTGTCTAAAGCTAAGGTCTTTAGGCCTCAGTGGAGTCAGGGTAATACAGTTTGTGAAACTCATCTTCATGCTTATTGAAAATTTTTCAAATGTTAAATAAGAAAAAAAGTAGCAAAGATGAAAAAATTTATGTGTGGTAAGATGAACCACACTACAATATCATATTTTATATATATATATATTTTATTGTGCAATTGATGTAATTTTCTTTCTTCGAGCTCAGATTTTTCACTTTAATTTGAGTTTGTAAATGTAGCTATTTGCTCAACTTGAAAATTGACAAACTTTAAAAAGTTTTTTTTTTTTTTTTAAACTAAACTAAAGCTCAACACAGACATCCTCTCAATTCGTTCTCTGCTAATCACAGCCAGGATTATGTAAAATGTTGTTTCTAATGTGATGAAATAGGTGCAGCAGCTGTTAAGATTTTATAGGGCCCAAGATAAGATTATGACCAAGTGGCTGGTTACTTTCCACAGGTAAGAGACGATACAACATAAAACTGTGGAAGACTTTCACCGACTGCTTCAACTGTTTGCCCGTCGCAGCCATTGTTGATGAGAAGATCTTCTGTTGCCATGGAGGTATCCTCATCAAACGGTCCATTTGGCTTCAATCCATAGCTCGCGCTAACAAACACGCCTCTGTACTGTTGTTACTATCAACATAATGGCCAAAGGCCAGCAGGACTGTGGGATCTAATTTGTTGTTAGTCTATTTATATTTCCTTTGGCTGCATCAGTAGACTTATAAAGCCAGTTTCTAATCATCTGTGAATGTGACGGTTTTTAATCATGCAGGCTTTAGTGTGTCGGTTGTCGCAAACAAATTAACTAAACAACAAATAAGTTAAAAGACTGTAGAAGAGCAAGCTTGACAGTATATATATATATATATATATATATATATATATATATATATATATATATATATATATATAGAGAGAGAGAGAGAGAGAGAGAGAGAGAGTAACAGAAAAGGGCACATTGAAATGGAACTAAAGGTTCAGACAAAGTGACACCACCAATCCGTTGAATATCTTGTGTCTCTGAGACACACTATACAAAATATATAAACATGCAGTCATAATCATGTGGGTAGACACCACCTCCTTCTAAAAACGTAAAGTTATACATGACAGTGTACACAGAAAAGGTATTTTGTGTCTGGTTATTTGTTCAGCACTTTGCTCTTAAAGCCTTGTCTGTCTCTTTGCAATTATAAAGTTTGATTTGTATATTTAAAAAAATATGGATTCTGATCATAATTTACAAACAGGTCTGCACTTCTGTTCGCTTACCATCAGTGTTGGGAAAGGTCAGGACATAAAGTAAACAAGTTTGTAACCTGTTTGTTTACCGTTGGTTTCAGGTTTTAAAAACGCAAAAAAATTAAATTTATCTCATCTATTGTTCTGCTTTTTAGTATCTGTGCCTATCATATTGACCATAGTGAGACGTTTGCCAAGACAAATGTCAACCAAACCCAAGATAGCAGAAAATTCTAACATTACTAAAGCTCCCTGTTAGATTAACTCACTCTCCCCCTACTGCTAACATTTTATTACTCAGATTTTCAGTAATAAATCCCAAACAAAAAGCAATGAATTAACCCACCAATCTAAACACATACTGTTAAAGTAATGTCATAGAAATGGAGTTTAAGTTTTTCTGTTTTATAACGTCTAAATGTTTTCCTTGCCAGGACTATCCCCAGACCTCCAGTCTATGGAGCAGGTGCGAAGGGTCATGCGGCCCACTGATGTGCCTGACCAGGGCCTCCTCTGCGACCTGCTGTGGGCTGACCCAGACAAGGATGTGTTGGGCTGGGGTGAGAATGACCGTGGTGTCTCCTTCACTTTTGGTGCTGATGTGGTCACAAAGTTCCTCCACAAACACGATATGGACCTCATTTGTCGGGCCCATCAGGTCAGTACAAGTTAATGGTTCGGAAGTTAAATACGTTGTTTGAACTGGGATTTCAGCATAGGAAATTCAAATAAAGCATGCAAATATATTAAAAGATGAACTGGCATGGCCTGGTGTGAAACTTAAGGTTGGCACTTAAACCATTTTTATGGGGGTGAGTGAATGTGTAGTTTTATCCCTGGTTACATTAATAAGTGGCTGGCTGTTACTGGATATATTTAAAATTGTTTCAGTTTTCCTCAATATTGTTCCCGATAGGCATAACCTTTATACACACAAACTTGTTGAAGGTAAAGTAATCGTATCATGGTTCTGTTTTTCCTCTGATTTATTGTGTCCAGGTGAGATAAAACAATGTAAACAAAGTAAACTTGCAATAACCTGTCATGTATCTGTTTTCAGGTGGTTGAGGACGGATATGAGTTCTTTGCAAAGAGGCAGCTGGTGACGCTGTTCTCAGCCCCAAACTACTGTGGTGAGTTCGACAATGCTGGCGCCATGATGAGCGTAGATGAGACCCTCATGTGCTCATTCCAGGTAAGCAAACGAACGAAGGAAAACTCTTATTCTGATACATAATTCTGGCCTACAAAACCCCCCAAAAAATATATACTGCACTTTATGTTGATCGGTGTTGTCGTCTTCGCCTCGCTCTCACAGATTCTCAAACCTGCGGACAAGAAGCTGTTCTATGGTGGTGGAGGGGGCATGGGCTCTGGTCGTCCAGTAACTCCCCCAAGAAAAGCTAAGAAATGACACCAGTAGTTTGCCCTCAACCTCTAACCCATCCCTCCTGCCCTCTCTACCTCTCTTCTCCTTTCTTTCACCAAACAGCCAGAAATCAAACCTATACCCAGGGCTTTTTTCCTTTTTTATCTGTACTTCTTAAAACATTTAATGTTACGAATTGTCTGAGTGAGTGCGTGCGTGCGCAGATGACAAACGCGTCTTGTCTGCCGGTGTGCATTAAAATCATGTGTGCACGTGTACATTTTGTGTGAGAGTATTAGAGATTTATACTTTCTCCTCTCTGTTACCACTCTTCCCGTGGAAAGGTTGAAACCACAGTGTCTGTACAGTAATTTTGACTGAAAAAGCAGGGTTTGAGGGATAGTGGGAGAAATGCTGGCATGATAAATTTGGCAGCGAACCCTGTCTTCAGGTGGTGTGTGTACTTGTGGAGGGGGGAGTGTTTTGTTTTCCCTGTCCTCTGTACTGTAAAATCTCAAACACAGGTATGTGCATGTGAGCGTGTGTGTGCATGCAGTGTCTTGCCCCTATCTGAGTGTGATGTCTCGGTATCCTTGAACAGGAAGGAGTATGTCACCTTGTCTCACAAGAGCAAGCACATGCTTACTCACACACACACACACACACACACACACACACACACACACACACACACACACACACACACACACACACAACAAACATACACACAAACACATGCATGTGACTCTTCAGATTCATATGAGCCAGAGCTGTAAAAACCCCATACAGTTTAGGTTTGTACAGATTTGATTACTTGAAAGAGATTTTTTGTGAATTCGTTTTGTAGTATTTCATCAAGTTGACCAATAAAGCGAGAATCTGAGCTACACTGTCATTTCTATTATTTTTTTATTCCAAGATGTTAACGTGGATTTGTAATTAAAACACCTGCAAATAGCTCTTTTAGGAACAACTAACCAGATACAAAGTGCTGTGAGGTGGCTGTTGTCCCTCAGCTTATCTGACCTTACCTAAGAGTTGTCTGCAGACCCATGTCACTGGAGTTACATCTCAGATGGATATATTAGATTTTGGAAGTCTAAATAAATGTTAATCTTTAACAACAGTTAAATAAGATTAAACAGATTAAATAAAAACTTTTACCTCCTCTCCTACAATGACAGTTTACTGCTGTTTTATTTTGTGGTTTTATTGGTTCGTTTTTATACATGTATTCATTTTATTAACTTAATATTATTTTAATCATAGACACGTGTTATTTCAGCTTTTTGGGATGAAATACCATGTCACAAAATTTCCTCCTTCCATCAGAAGTTTTCACTTTCTAATCTGTATGTTTTAAGGAAAATGTAAATTGATTTTCTGCCACAGTAATTGCCCGTCAGTCATCATAATGTCCAGCTGTTATCCACAGGGGGGCAGTGTGCAGCTCCTTTGACTCCATGAAGCAAAATCGTTAAGAGCTGTGGGGAAGAACATTGTTTTACATTTCCTCATGGGAATATTAACATTTCAAATAAACTGTAACAATACTGGTCAACAGTTTTTGTGGTTACAACATTGTGTAAATAATCCCCCTAACTAGGTTGTCATCAGTTTAAGTTTTTTTTTTTTTTTTAATTGAAAACGGGGGGCTGTCTACAAAACTATATCTCCTTTGCCTTCTTCAGTCTATATTTATCAAAAAAAGGATCCAATTTCTTTCTTAGGCATTCCTCTGGCTCTTTGCATTCATTCATCTTCCTGTCATCAACACCCTTCTCCAAGACGCTGTGTCCATCATTTTGCTTCTTTTTACAGGACCAGTGAGGTGAGGGGTGAAGGGTACAGCTGAGGGGATTGACTGAGGACACAAAAATTTTTCAAACTTGTATTTAAATAGAAACCGATTGTTTGTGATTCACTGCCTTGTAGGAATCAGTGTTACCTTTTGCAAAACTGAAGTTTAAAAGAAAGAAATTTGTCAAACCCAAAAGTTTCACTCTGAAATATGCAAGTACTGTCATTGCAAAGCTGCCACAGATATATCTTGGTCATTGGGTGGGGGTTGGGTTCAGCCTCATTCTACAGTGCATTGCAATCCTCTGCACATTTATAGGAGGTTGATGACGATTTAAGGTCACTAGTGGTTGTAAGAATTTGTTGGTAGATGTGTGGTAACAAATTCCTACTGTGGCACTTCTACAGGATTATGTTTCTAAATTATGTGCTGGTTAGTGAATCCTGAGGAGTCTGATGTGACTGGGTCACTGTATGAGTATTATTAAGGGCCTTTGGAGATAATAATAAGAAGAAGAATACAACTTTGGGTACTAGATCGTGGGAGTCTGCCCAAGTTTTTGACTGTGTGATCCACTCCAGTCACAGCAATCAACCCCAAGATAGTGTCTTGGTTAGACAAGCTTACTTAAAATAGACAAGACATTGAAGATGTCATATATCTCCACGAGCTCATCTTTCAGATGATACCAAATACCGTACATACTTGTTCATACAGCTATGTTGACCTGAAACACTAAACTGTTGAATTTAAGGTGGGCTATTATGAAGCCCTAGACGGATTTTGTTCATGTGCACACATCCTCCAAAAACAATGAAACCTGTCCAACCGGCTGTTTGTTCAGCAGTATTTTAATGAAACACTGTTGTCGTAACAGATGTGTCAGTAACTTTATTTCAAGGGAGATGTCAGGGTGCAAAGTGTTTTTGCGTTAAATGCTTGATGATTCTGACATTAACATTGGACAATTCAATCTAATTTGTTTTTTTGTACTTTTAGTTAATTGCATGAAAATAAGTTAATTTATTTTTACTTTCAATGAAAGAACGTAAGTAAAGGTAAAAATAATCATCAACTGAGGTAAAAACTGCTTCAGCAGTGAGTAACTTGACAATTGAGAGGAAAAATTTTGTTAAATTTATGAACATGCCCTTGTGTTTGATTCAAAAATTGGGGAACACAGAAATATCCCATCCAATGTCATTCATAAAAGAAGAGATCCTGAACCCATAAACATAGCATGGCCGTTGTAACTAAGTAAAAGTGCAGCTGTTTCCTCAAAAAGGTAATTGAAAAGTATTTCCAGTTAATATGAACTCAAAATTTCACTTGACTGTAAACATGTAAAGTAAATTTTTCTTATTGCCGCCGCCCCTGCCATTCAAACTAAAGTAGAAATAACTTCTCTGCAGTCCTGAAATAGAAATTCCTCTTGTGGCAGCTGAGTAAAATCAGAGTTTATCTGATCCAGTGAAGTGATTGAGATGCTGTGCTTTACTCTGCAGATGATGTAGATGAGTTTTCCAATAGAACATATTTGCCTATAAACTGGCAGCACCGGCCTTTACAAATGCACACCCAGTGAAGTAAATGACACTCCATCAATAAAATGAAAGCTACTTTTGATCAACAGGCTCACTCTCATTTCAGCTCCCTCCTGACTTATATAGTTCAGTCCTACGTGTAAGGAATGGTGTGAACAACCTGGCCCTTGCCAGCCCAATGTACCATGTAGATATTGATGACACTGTTGAGTCAAACACGTCCTCCAGCATCCTATCTTATTTTCTGCCTTTATCTGAAAGTTGAATTTGGGAGCCTGAGCTAGAGGTCCAGTATTTTGAAATAAAAAGCTGCAAAGCTGTCGTGGTGCCATGCCCAGCAGCCCAGTGTCACCTGCTCTATTTATATCTTGTGAGGAATTCTGGATTCAGAGACTCAGCTGCCTCTTCTATTATTACTATTAGCTAATGCTGTAACAAGTACCCGCCTAACACTGACACTGTAGCTCCTCCAGCCTTTTTGCTCACCACTAATTATGTGCTTACTGTTAATACAACACATGTCCTGTGTTTGCTCTCATGTTGTTGCTTAGTTGCTGCCATGATTTATTTTGTATGTGTATACAACTTAAGATTGGCAAAAAAACCTGCAGTTTATGGATGCTCTGAGTTTTACTTAAAATAACGATCCACTCTCACTTCCTCATTTTCATCAGCTTGGTAGTGTACAGTAGTGTGTCACGTGTAGAATATGCTGTTAATGACAATAACCTTCTTTAGGAAATATGTCAGTCTTTCTGTCTCCATGTCTTTAGGTGACAAATGCCGCCTTGTCCCTCTCACTTTGCTTGTACCGTGAGAGTCAGCAGAGACAGACTTAGTTGCATAAGATAGCAGTGTGTGTACAGCTGCAGCACCACACTACTTAACACTTGTAAAGAACTGGGAACATGTATTGAGTTCACAAGCACAGGAGGGAGGGCCCGATGGGTTAAGGCAGCACATGGTGATCCCTCAGCCTGGCACGAAGGCGTGGCGTGTTCGCAGCACGGTGGGAGCTGGAGATGATGGGTGTCCCAGCCTGCCTGGGTTTACACCGTAGGAGTCCCTGCACACACACGCTCCTTACACTTTAGGGATAGACAGAGGCGGAAGGTGGAGGGGAGCAAGAGGGAAACCTTATCCTTCTGGGATATTGAGTTAAATGTCACTGCTCTACCCTGAGGGAAACACTGACAGGCCGACCCCTATCACACCTCCCTCCCAAATCTCAGAGGTCAGAACAGCGATACAACAGCTGAGGCCTGGAGAGCGGCTGGGTGAAACAGAGATGGTGACGCTGACAGAAATGTTTTATCAATGTGTTGGGGAACAAAAAAATATAATAAATAAAAAATAAAGCTAGCACCAAATATTAATCATGTTTACAGATACGACAATACTCAGAATGAAGACACTGATGATTTAAGTGTGGGTACACATTTGAAGTAGATATATTACTAACTGTTGTATGGGGTGCAGGTTCATGTGTGCATTCATCACACTAATTATTCTCCTACAGTTTGAAATGACAATGAAATTAATGAGAAAACATGATACATCAAATTAATAAATAGTGTTGTATAGTTCTGTTTGCAACATAAATTTTATGTGAATTTATATTTCCACACCCTTCAAAGGTCTGCCTACAGCTTTTGAAGAGCTGTCTTAGTCTGGTGGTTCTTCCATGCTTTACAGAGCATAAGTCTGCCACCATATAAAATATGCATTAGACCAAGAGCTGTTTGTGAATCACTCTCTCCCCCATCATGGATAATTCGCTGTACCTTTCGAAAAATTGTTGCCCCTCAGTAGCAGGCCAGACGACTGAGTCATTTGTGCATCGGCAGCTGATTGCCACAAAACAACTTTGTGTGTGTGTGTGTGTATTATTATTTGTGCTTTATTTTCAGACAAACTACTGACAGACTCACTGACAGTCAGTGTGGGTCCCTCTGATCACAGATGTCCTTCAGCTGGACAAGCTGAATTACAGCATCCACTCTACCAGAGGGTCCTTGAAGAGGTCATTGGATCTGTTTCTCTTTCATCTTCCTGTCCTGGGGGAAGCAAAAACAGGACATAACTTTACATTACATTTACCAATGATGTCACCTCTCAACTGGGTCAATTGGTATAATTTTACCAACATGAGTTTTTTTTTTTTTTGTCTTCTACCATTCATCAAATTGAAATTTATGTATCAGTTTATTTGTGATCATTAGTATTCTTTCAAAGGACCAAATTACATTATATTCATACAATTGATAGAAAGTCTGGATATTTTGCCAATGTAATGTACACAGTGGACTCTGTGTAAACTGTAAACTGTGTACATGACATTACTTTATCTGAATGTAAAAAAAGTTTATTTTTTTTAGGGATACGAGCAGCTGCTTTTCCTCTTCCTCTGCGATGATTTGTTTGAATTTGCTGACCATCCAGTTTATATTGGCCACACATATAGTGACTGTGGCACTCAAGTGAAATGTCAACATTCAGTACAACACTACTGATGATCCAGACACTGAAAACAGTTAAATTTTTTAAGGAGTTGTTGGACCAAAAATAAACTTTGGAGAATGTAAGTTGTTATGTAATAACTACAAAAAGGGGGTATTTTTCGAGTGAAGTCTATTTCACACAGAAAACATGCTTTGTTGTAGGTGGGACTGTGATAATGCACGACAACACAACCCAGTAATAAATAAATTGCAGTAAAAATCGTGTCCCATAGCTGTCAGAGGTTGTGAGCAGAGACCACTGCTGTTGATAGAGGAAAACCTGTCAGTTTATTGATTAGCAACAGCAACTTGGATTCCTGTGTACAGAGGACTCAGCACCACCCAGCCGCTTGTTTACTGCTGTTAAAACAAATAGTAAATCATCAGAGTGTGTACTCAACATTACACCATTCAATTATACAAACGTTTCAAGCTAGATTTTGAGGACATCTTGGCATATTGTTGTCAGAAATGAGACAAAAGGAACAAAACAAACAAACAAAAAAAACGGCTAAATCCTGATTTTCTGTACAGATTTAATTTGAGCCAATGAGTCCATGTATACAAAATGAAAAACATACTATGTTATTTTCTCTGTTGGGTCATGTGGCTACTTGTTGGCCCAGTGTGACAAATTTAATGCTCTGACTCCACCACAAGAGGCCATTGTGCCTCACTGAATGGCTTTGGAAAATGTGTTTTACTCTACTTAGGCAACACTAGATCTTCTTGCTGCCTTTCCTTGCTCATTAAAAAAGAGAAATAAAACTTGATACTCCTGCATCTGCAGCCGGGGCTTCTCCTCTGTGGTGCGATAGAATGACATGTTGGCTGTCCTCTTGGCATTCCTGTCGCCCAGCACTCATTCCTCTACTCTTCACTCACTTTCTTCTTTGCTCAATCATTCCCAAGTCTTACTTTACTAGCTTTATTACCAGGTCTGGTGTGTCTGTTCTTATCAGTAGTTATTGGCTCTGTGAAAGTTGGGATATTAGGTAAACTTGCTTATTCAACTCTGTTACTCAGAGCCTTCCCTAATGGTTTGGGCTTTGTCCCCAGTCAGAAATTCACCCGTCAGCTTGCCCTCATATTGAACTGATATTCTTCATGTGAGAATGCTAGGTAATTCCTGTACTGAATAATTAGCGACCATCTCCCTCCTTTTGTAGCTAACTCCTCTCTCTGGCTCAGCTACCTTCCTCAGCAGAAACCAGT
Source organism: Remorina albescens (assembly GCA_034769265.1). Lineage (NCBI taxonomy): Eukaryota > Metazoa > Chordata > Actinopteri > Carangiformes > Echeneidae > Remorina > Remorina albescens. The sequence continues at coordinate 9,173,312 of CM068480.1, forward strand.
TGAGCCGTCAGTCAAGGCCCCCCCCCCCCCCTTCTGGATGTTCTTCTGTCTCACTCTCTCACCTTCTCCCTTCGTCTTATTCCACTGACCATGCATGTTCCAAAAACAGATCTCATTTTCATCTACGCGACAACCCCATGCCCCCCCCGCACCCCACTCCAGCCCTTGCACCACCAGTCTCCTGCAATACCTCCTTTCCAAATCCAAGCCTTGTCCCCAGTTCCTGTCCAAGTCCACAGTCTCACCTCCCCATTGCTCCACCTCGAGCCCCACCCTCGCTGCCCCCCATCCATGTCCTCCCATCCTGGAATTTGGAGGCGTGTGTCAGCGGGGTGTCCACCAATTGTAAGTCCTTTGGGGGTATAAATCCCTGTGAATGTATGTGCTTATTCGCTCTTTCTGTCAGTCCAGCACTCCTGAATTGGAGGGTGCCACACTTTTAGGTGAGGGTGGTGGACCAAGGGTGAAACCTGCAGAGAACAACAAAGAAGTAAAAGAGCGCGGATAGGCACGGTCAGACAGCCAATTCCTTGTCTGTCCAGAAAGGATGGAGAACGCACACGCAAAGGGCTCGGCCGAATGCCTGGCTTACTTCGGAGTGAATGAGGTCTCTGGTCTCACTCCTGACCAGTTCAAGAAGAACCTGGACAAGTTTGGCTACAATGGTGAGAGATTGGGCGTCAGGGATGGGGTGATGGGGAGAAAGACTCGTATACTAATTTGCAGGAACTTCCTATTTTCCAGTTTAGGAAAGATACGAGTGTTTGCTTTTAAAATATTCCACTAAGTACAGGGACTCTTGCTAAGATAGCTTCTGGAAGTGTTTTCCTGAGAAAACAGCAGCGGAGTTTCTATAGAAACTTGTTGAGTTGGGTTCGGTGGAGATTTTGCATGTGATGCTTTTTTAGAGAGGAGTTGCAACAGCTGGTAGAAATGCAGAGACATTGAGAAGCAGAGACTTTGAGGGCTTTGAAGAGCTATTTAAAGACAGCCAAAGAAGATGGCTGGAGAGCGAGAGAGACAGGTGATGGCTCAAGAAGCTTCCTGGGTGATAAATGGGGCGGGCGTTAACGGGAGAGGTGGATAATTTTAGGCCAGGCAAAAAGGGGAGGTCCTCACATGGCTTATGGTGAAATGATCTCCAATATGATTGCTAATCAATATTCAGTGGGATCATTATTGATTAGCAATAGGATAGCTGTAATAAAGTATTAGTGTTTAAAAACAGCGACATGCTTGATTTCATGTTGATGTTTCTGTTGCCTTTAGGTGGGCTGCAATTTATTTTGAAATTAAGGGATTTGGAGAATGAACAGCCACTTTAGGAAAGTTCAGCCTCTTCAGGAAAGGCCTAGATAAGAAATCGAAGAAAGTGGAAATAGACAAATGGTCTTTAAATTCAACCATTCCTCTGTTAAATTCACCAAATGTGAAACACTCTATATCAGTCAAACCAAAGATGGTTTGATCACATGTATTAACTTCGTAAGTTTTTGTTTTGTTAAAAATCTTTATTGATGATGGTGAATCATTTTAACCAACCATGCTTTCCTCCATCTTTTTGTCTCCGTGTTCTCCATGTCCTTCACCTTTCTGTCCAATTCCAGAGCTGCCTGCTGAGGAGGGTAAGTTCATCTAGCCACATTTACAAATAAGTAAATCTGAATAAGACCCTCCAGACACCTGGTATGACCCAGTTGGTGATGGCCAGCATTGCTACTCTGAATTGGCTTTCTACACGGAGGCTCGTAATAAAAACATGCTGGCAGCATTTTTATTGTGTGGTGCTCACACGCTGATGAATTCCACTTGCTGCTGGACACATTCAGTCAGCTGTAATGAACTATTACATTTTGACCATAATTCCAAACAATGAACACAAATCCAAGCACATACACTATTTAAATCATATTAATTACAATTTTATTCACATTTCTTGATTACTATCAATTGATTTCAATATTTATATTCATTTGTGTGTTTCAGGTAAGAGCATCTGGGAGCTGATCATTGAGCAGTTTGAGGACTTGCTTGTCAGGATCCTGCTGCTGGCTGCCTGCATCTCTTTTGTAAGTGAACAAGTTTTATTTATGCCAATAATTTCAATACCGATTCACATTCATTGCTCAAGTAAAGGCAGAAGAATATTAGTTACAGCCAAGTCCATAGGGGACAGCCATGAAATACTATACAAAATACATTTTTCGGTACCTCAAACTGTTTACTATTTACCATGAAAACCTTCAAGCCCAGGTTTTGCCCTCTAATTAAATTCTTATCAACAAGAATAAACTCTGGCCTCTTATAATCTTATTTGCCATCTGGAAATTAGTTTGTAATTACATTTAACTTTAAATGCCAAAAGCGGGAAACCAAACACACCAACTAATCCAGTAAAGGGAGCATGCTACAGTTGATCATTTCTCTCTGGCCAGTTTGTCAAGACGACTTCTTAAACCCCCTCCAAATCCCTCCACCTATCCACCGTGTATTTTTGAGGACAACAACTTGAGAGGCAGGAGACAGATTGCGAAGGCTTGTTGGAGGTGTATTAATTCCTACAGCCAGCTTTCACCCCTCCGAGCAGCTGTCATGATGGCCTTAGAAGGCGAATATGGAGGAGCCAGTAAGAGACGGGGGTCAGGAAAGTATAGGGGGGCTGAGGGGTAAGGGTTTATTTTAAGAAAGCCCCAAGCTGAGGAGAGAAACTGAATCCTTCGGGAAAGGTCAGGCCTGAAGGAAGGAACGAAGGGCCTTTGCAGGAAGCGGGTCGAAGTCAGAAGGAGCAATGACTTATGTGACATTGAGATTAAATGAATAACAATTATGCAATCATATTATGACAAATAACATTTTCATCAAAATAACAGTTGTTTCAGGCCTATATGATTAAGCTTATAAATGTAAATAAATATAACGCTATTTTATTATTCAGAAGCTGTAAAAACCATAATAAAACTATAAAGACGACTGAAAACCAACCCCTAAAGAATTTATCCTTGTATAATTAATCTATAAAAGATTAAATAGAGGCTATTTAGGGTCCCGACATTCAGGCACAATGAAAATGTTTATCTGGGTCATTCGATTAAAATATGGTATGTGCGTTCTGTTTCTCAGGAGCCGTATGACCTGCTGTCACTGTTGTCTTCACCGTTCTAACTTAGTGTTCTCCGCTTTGACCTCAGGTGCTTGCCTGGTTCGAGGAAGGTGAGGAGACCGTCACTGCCTTCGTGGAGCCCTTCGTCATCCTTCTTATCCTCATTGCCAACGCTGTTGTTGGAGTGTGGCAGGTCAGTGACAAGTCCCAGCACATTGAGCAACAAGACCTATCCATTTCAATGATCCCAGAAAGCACACAGCTTCCAGTTTGGCTGCTACCATGCGGAAATTTTTTGTAAACAACATTACTGGTTCAAACGCTATGCAAAAAAAACCCCAAAACAAAAAAACTCTTACATGATATTATATGATCATTATAAGAATATCTTAATATTTGAAGGCATCATACCTAGTTTCTGTTTTGGCGGAAGTGTCTATTTTGACAGCAGCTGATGAATCACAATATGCACATAATGTTCTATTACATAAATTCCTTTAAGTAACTGGCAAAGCTGCCAAATTCCCTCAGTGAAGGAACTCCACTTCAAAAATGATCTTTGAACAGAGAATATTGCAGAGCCACTCAGTCAAACTATGCTAATGTTTATTAGCATAGTTTGACTGAATACAGATATTCAGATACAGACTGAATACATACAGAAAATAGTATTTATTTAATAAGACGGAGAAAGAAATCCCCCACAAGTGCATTTACAGTAACCAAGGTTGGAGTAGCGTATTTAGCCTGCTCATATGTCATCAGTAGATTGTGTATCACTGTGTAATTGGTGTGTGTAATGGCTCAAATCCTGTTAGAGGACATTGCCAGTGCCAGACAAGGACCAACTGCATATAGTTTACATCCATGCGAGCACAAACAGGCATGTTGACATCAGTTTAGTGGTAGTCACTGTACATCAAGTCTGTTTTCACTTGACTTTCTCACAGTGAAATGTCACGCAAAGATTTCACAAGTGAATTTTATGCTTTGTCTGTGTGTGTGTGTCACAGGAGCGTAATGCCGAAAGCGCCATTGAGGCTCTTAAGGAATACGAGCCTGAGATGGGCAAGGTTTACCGTTCTGACAGAAAGAGTGTGCAGAGGATCAAGGCCAGAGAAATCGTCCCCGGAGACATTGTGGAGGTGTCTGGTAAGAACTGTCAAGATTGTTCAGTGGCTCTCTCTGTTATATATATTTTGCAATGTCAGTGTGATCTGCAAACATTGAGGTCAGGAGGAATAATATCTCTGTTAATCAAAGTCAATTACGTCAAATAATCTTCACTGTAGAGGCGGATGGCAGAGCCTTATGTCTTTTTAAAGCAATGAAAAGCAAAGCAGGATGGAGAAGCAATGCTGTGAAAACATGCTGACTGAATGAAAATATCAAATCTAAACACCGTCACTGGCACCCAACACACCTTTTCTGCCCTTCCTGTCATTGCTAGCATACACCTGTTGTCTCTCTGGCTAGTAGCCCCCCCACATGTGTGGTTTATTCCCATTAGGCCACGAATGTGAGTTTAATTTCTGGCCCATTATTAAATCCATGGATTAGTGTAGAAATTTAGCGAGCTGTCTGAGCTTTTGGCTCTTATTTTGGGAATCATTTACAGCATTATTAATAGTGGTATTATTTTACAGCTAGGATTTTATATCCTAGCTGTAAAATAATAATAAAAGAATTGTGCCATTTGCAACTATTACAGGCAGTAATTGGAAATAATTACATAAGTGAAATTTAATGATGGGAAACACTGCAGCAGGCAAATGACATACACAGTGTTCATGGGTGTAATGAATTAATTTATAATGTGAAAAATAAAATAAATATGCACACGTTCTTTCAGTTTACGGCAAAGAAGATCAGGAATTAATTTTAACCTTTGATTCCCACAGTTGGTGATAAAGTCCCCGCTGACATCAGGATTGTTTCCATCAAGTCCACCACCCTGCGTATTGACCAGTCCATCCTTACTGGTGAGATTTCAGTTTCTAATGTTCTAAATCTGCGTTTACATGTATTTTGTGCTCTCCTTATTAGAATTTTTGAGTAAATTTACTGTTTTTTCTCACAGGTGAGTCCGTCAGTGTGATCAAACACACCGAAGCTGTCCCCGACCTCAGAGCTGTCAACCAGGACAAGAAGAACATGCTTTTCTCTGTAAGTGTTCTGCCACAATTTGAAATTGTCACTGTAATAGCTATGTCGAGATTTTTCAGTTTGTTCCTCAATTACAAATTTTTATTATTTTTTTTACCTTAATCTATAGGGCACCAACGTCGCAGCTGGTAAGGCCATCGGTGTGGTTGTTGCCACCGGTGTCGCCACTGAGATTGGCAAGATCCGTGACCAGATGGCTGCCACCGAGCAGGAGAAGACTCCTCTGCAGGCCAAGCTGGATGAGTTCGGCGAGCAGCTGTCCAAGGTTATCTCCCTGATCTGTGTTGCTGTGTGGGCCATCAACATTGGCCACTTCAACGACCCCGTCCACGGTGGCTCCTGGATCCGTGGTGCAGTCTACTACTTCAAGATCGCTGTTGCTCTGGCTGTGGCCGCCATCCCTGAAGGTGAGGGGACAATAAAACAGAACACTGGCAGGACATGTGTCTTTCTGTGACTGTTGTTCACACTCACGGTGTCTCCCAGGTCTGCCCGCTGTTATCACCACCTGCCTGGCTCTCGGTACCCGCCGTATGGCCAAGAAGAACGCCATTGTCAGAAGCCTGCCCTCTGTGGAGACCCTGGGCTGCACCTCTGTCATCTGCTCCGACAAAACTGGCACCCTCACCACCAACCAGATGTGTGTGACCAAGGTGGGTGTTCAGTCATTGAAAACGGTTTTCCTCATAAAGTCAGCATACATTAAGCGTGATTAAACCTGCGTTTGTTTCCTTCTCTACAGATGTTTGTTGTCAAGGGTGTTGATGGCGAACATGTTGAGCTTGATGCCTTCGACATCTCTGGATCCAAGTACACCCCTGAAGGCGAGGTGTAAGTTGGTTTTCAGTGCCATTTATCATCATTTAACATAGCCATTATCAGCCATAAAAATGTACACAAAGCATTTTATTGATTTGTTATTTCCATGTCAGTTCCCAGGGAGGTGCTAAGACCAACTGCAGTGCATACGACGGCCTTGTTGAGCTGGCTACCATTTGCGCTCTGTGCAACGACTCCTCTCTCGACTACAATGACGTAAAGTCTTAAAGTTGTGCATTGTCTTTATTATTCTGATACCGTATGACCTTCCACTGATCAACCAACTCTATACATCACCCTTCTTTTGTGCAGTCCAAGAAGATCTATGAGAAGGTTGGTGAGGCTACAGAGACTGCCCTGTGCTGCCTGGTTGAGAAGATGAACGTGTTCAACAGCAACGTGAAGAACCTGTCCAAGATTGAGAGAGCCAACGCCTGCTGCACTGTAAGTTTACTCATTCTGTTTCAACTAACTGTTAACCACCTGCTTGCTGCCAAGTGACTGGCTGTCTGACAAAATCATCTCTGTATCTGCAAACAGGTGATCAAACAGCTCATGAAGAAGAACTTCACCCTGGAGTTCTCTCGTGACAGGAAGTCCATGTCCGTGTACTGCACCCCCGGCAAGGGCGATGGTGGTGCCAAGATGTTTGTTAAGGTCAGCGCCATCCTGTTTCCCTCTCACAGTCTTTGGTTATGCACCTGCGCTTCGACAGTGGAGCATTGAGTGTTACACAAATTGAAACCTCCTGCTTCCTCCACAGGGTGCCCCTGAGGGTGTGATCGACAGGTGTGCCTATGTGCGTGTTGGCACCACCCGCGTGCCCCTGACTGGTGCCATCAAGGAGAAGATCATGGCTGTTATCAGGGACTGGGGTACCGGCCGTGACACCCTGCGTTGCCTGGCCCTGGCCACACGTGACTCCCCCCTGAGACCTGAGGAGATGAACCTTGAGGACTCAACCAAGTTTGCCGATTACGAGGTGAGAATACAAAATGTTGGAGGGTTAGATGAGAGGTGGAATCGTTACAACTGTGACTGCATATGAAAATCTCTCTCCTCAGACTGATCTGACCTTTGTTGGCTGCGTGGGTATGCTGGATCCCCCCCGTAAGGAGGTCACAGGCTCCATTGAGCTGTGCAGAGATGCTGGAATCCGTGTCATTATGATCACTGGTTAGTGAATGTGATTTAGAAAAAAATATCAGTACTGTTTTTGTTTTTTGTTTTTTTTATAATTGTCAATGTGATTACCTTTTTGTTTTAAAGAACTGTATCTAATCAGCTTCTGTTTTACACCGTTTCACCGACTCCCTACCAAACTTCCACATTTCAGGTGACAACAAGGGAACCGCCATCGCTATCTGCCGCCGCATTGGCATCTTCTCTGAGGATGAGGACGTTTCTGGCAAGGCCTACACTGGACGTGAGTTTGACGATCTTCCCTCCCAAGAACAGTCTGAAGCTGTGCGCAGGGCTTGCTGCTTTGCCCGTGTGGAGCCATCCCACAAGTCCAAGATTGTTGAGTTCCTCCAGGGTTACGATGACATTACTGCTATGGTAAGAGACCAGCAGCATAAGATACAAATTTAACCTTACTGAGTCTTAATATTTGTGTTTTAAGCTGCATTGCTGCTGGTTTTGTGTTTGGATTTGCAGCCTTCAGTAGTAATAGTTAGAATTTGTGCTTCTTCTCCTCTCACCTAGACTGGTGATGGTGTGAACGATGCCCCTGCCCTGAAGAAGGCCGAGATCGGCATCGCCATGGGCTCTGGCACTGCCGTTGCCAAGTCTGCCTCTGAGATGGTCCTGGCTGACGACAACTTCTCTTCCATTGTGGCTGCTGTTGAGGAGGGCAGAGCTATCTACAACAACATGAAGCAGTTCATCCGCTACCTGATCTCCTCCAACGTTGGTGAGGTCGTCTGGTGAGTGGTCTTTATAGCATGGACTCTGATCTGCACCTAAACACACCCTTTCAGCCATCTCTTTCTGTGTCTCTGACTAACCTCACCCTTCTCCTTGTTATATTATTTCTTTTTTCACTCTCTCAGTATCTTCCTGACTGCTGCTCTGGGTCTGCCCGAGGCTCTGATCCCTGTCCAGCTGCTGTGGGTCAACCTGGTGACTGATGGTCTGCCCGCCACTGCCTTGGGCTTCAACCCCCCTGATCTGGATATCATGGGCAAGCCTCCCCGTTCCCCCAAGGAGCCCCTGATCTCTGGCTGGCTGTTCTTCAGATACATGGCTATTGGTGGTAAGTCGGATTGCAGACAATGTGTTTGCATTCAACTGAAAAACGAAAAGATCACATACCTGCACTGACATCCTTGCTTTATCCAAACAGGATACGTCGGTGCCGCCACTGTCGGTGGTGCTGCCTGGTGGTTCCTGTACGATACCACTGGCCCCAATGTCTCATACCACCAGCTGGTAAGTAACACCTTCTCTGCTTTACTCTGATGGTGAGTAAACTATTGTACTAATAACTTCATAACCTTTTTTCTGTGCAGTCCCACTTCATGCAGTGCCACGATGAGAATGAAGACTTCACAGGCATTGAATGTGACATCTTTGAGGCTTCTCCTCCCATGACCATGGCCCTGTCTGTGCTGGTCACCATTGAGATGTGCAATGCTCTCAACAGGTAATACATGAACATGTTTACACATTTTAGACACAAACAAGTCTGTTTAGAACATGTAAATGACTATGCATAAATCTTGAAATGATTGCTATTTTTCCAGTTCTCTTTTGATAGTCAGCCAGTGGCTTCTACACACACTATATATTCATTCTCGTGAAAACCTTCTCTTTTCTGTTTTCAAGCTTGTCTGAGAACCAGTCTCTGATCCGTATGCCGCCATGGAGCAACTTCTGGCTGCTTGCTGCCATGACTCTTTCCATGTCCCTCCACTTCATGATCATCTATGTTGACCCACTGCCCGTGAGTCAGACGTCCATGCTTCCTCAGTTTTGATTTAAGGGCTGTGTATTAAAATCTGACAGATTTTGGAATAGGATTGAAGGGTTTTCCTCTGTTTCCCAACAGCAGTAGAAATTCTGTCTTTTGCCCCCTAGATGATCTTCAAGTTGACCCATCTGAGCATGGAGCAGTGGCTCATGGTCTTAAAGCTTTCCTTCCCTGTCATCCTCATTGATGAGGTGCTGAAGTTCATAGCCCGCAACTACGTTGAGAGTAAGTAGACTTTTAATTTTGTACGATCACGCTAATATATATCATAGACCTCCTACATCATGATCAATTAATTAATCCTTTAATTTTTTTAATTTAATTATTCATTAATACTTTAACAAAGTGTGATCCTTCATCCTACTTAATTTTAATAATAATCTCTCCATCTCTATACTTATCCATCATATATTTTAAAATGCCTGTTTTCATCTCCCTGATCTTTCTCATCACTATCATTTCTCTCCATTCTTCAATAATTCACTTCACCCTTTTTTTATTTCCAGAATAAATTCAGTCAGTCCGTCACCATTAGCCTGTAACTAAACCAAGGTACTCCATAGTTTGCTCTGTTAGTAGCTGTCCTCGTGTATTCAGTTATTGTGCAGTTTGTTGGTAGATTGTTGTTCTGTTGCATATGTTACTGCTCTAGTGCGGATCTGTCTTCAGTGGTGTCTACGAACTACACATTGTGTTTATGTGATTGTCCAACTCTGGGTGTCTTCCTGAAGGACTTAAGTGCTTTGTCATAAATTGTCAAGGTAGCATGATGACCAATGAGCGGGGGGATCCCTGTGATGCTTTCTGTACCTGATGTCCTCCTCTGAGCTGTCTGTTTATTATTTCTCATGTTGTAGTGGTTCATGAGATGCATCTGCATTGTCAGCATTAATGTGCCTGTTTAGTTGTTTCTGTCTGTAGTCTGGTAGGTGTCTGACCAATGTCTGTTCTGGTCCATCCAATGCAAAAAGACAGGATAGAGTCAGTGCCCCTCAAGTCCTGTTGGTAACAATTTATTTTGAATCCCCCCATTCACCACAGCACGTAAACATCTTAAACAGTTTATAAGATATTCTAATGTTGTTATGAGCAGATAAGGGCTCTTATGAGTGTACATGGATGTAGTTATAAACAGATTTTTTAAAAGTTATCATGCGTTTTTCACTTTATTTCAGTGACAGTGGAAGAGACATGAAGGGGGGATATGTAGCAAAAGGTTATGGGCCAGTTTGAAATATATTTAATGTCTTGAAAAGGGGAGTTAGAATACTGTACATTCACAGATCTAAAAAAAAAAAAGGTGTCCTAACATCTGCTTATGACTAATTATAATGTTTAAGATACAGCTTATCTACAGCTATAGCTATATCAAAAAGTAAAATAAACCGTAAACCTCCATTTATGTGTATTGTAAAAAAACAAAAAACAAATGATAACCCTATTGGCATATGGTTCATTTTGGGGGAATTTTCATACGCTGACTTGATGATGTTTGTATGTTTGTAGACAAAGATAAAAGAAAAAGTCAGTTTCATTGTTATTTAAGTGTTGTGTGTCCACACATCTTTTCCCTCTTTGATTTCTTTATTTTCTTTTCAGCATGTACAGAGATCCATAAATAGAGATGTAGAAGAAGAGGATCTTGGAGAGAGGGTTGGGGAGAAAGATGCGGGGAAGAGATAGAGGAAGATCTCAACCCAAGAGAAGAGCCAACCAATAGAAGAGAGAGGAGAAAACAAAGGAAAATGTACAAAAAAAATAAAAAATAAAACTTGTCAAAAATCTACATAAAAATAGCCTCTATATAAGGAAAAATATTGAATTAAAATGAAGGCAAGTGTCACTGCTGATAAAGTATCAAAATATTTAAGATTTTATTCTAAGAAATAACGTATGTATTAAAAGTGATTTTTTGGTAAACTTGGATATTCTCAGCTTTTGCGTTTTTGTGTCCTCTGTCCATTTTCATATGATTGACTTCCCAGCTCATTACTTTTATTCTAGTCTTTGTTGATTGTGTCTTGTGCAGTCTCCCTGCTTTGGCTGGGCTCTGTACAGTGTGGTGTAGGGTTGCAAAATGACTTCATATGGGCAGAAAAACCACATACCCCCTGCTGCCAGCGCCTTCTAAAGGCTTCAGCAGTCGGGGGACTCTTAATGGTCTCATGGCATAAAATGGGCATGTCCACTCAGTCACAACACTTTTGGTCTTATATATTGTTTACGTGATAAGTTGCAATAAAATGACAATTACAAACTCATGTACTTCAATTGTGGAACAGATTTTATTGATCCCTCATACAAAGATTTGGATGACTTTCCTCTACATCTATACATCATGAGGTCCAGTGAGTATAGTGTTCAATATCCAGACTTAGTGAGTCATTGCGTTCATTTATTGTTTTGGTTTTTAGCAAGGATACATTTTTCACATCATTCAGTCATTGTTTCTCTTTGTATTTTCACATTCTGAGAGCTTCACAACGTCATGCCATCTGTCTTTGGTTTGCTGAGCTGCATCGACTTATAAAAGCTGACATCTGTTAGATGAGGGTCCTGAATGGTATGTTGACTTCCTTCATTTGCCGTTCATAATCCTCATCAAACATCTTTGATTGCTCAGGCGTGAAGTGATTTGTCCAATCACCCACTTCACCTGTAAAGAAAAAAAAAAATACACAGAAAAAACTGAACAGTTTTAGAAAATAACTGAGAATTATTTCCCCTAAAAAAGTGCATGACTGCACATTGAGGATTCATGAAAAGCCGATTTTCCTCAGTCATTAATTTGCTCATTATATTCTTAATGAGTTGAATCATTGTCTGGTGTATGGAATGTCATAAAACTGTGAAAATGCCCCTTTTAATTTTAAAATGTGTGGAGATAATGTCCTCAAATTGCTGGTCTAGCTGGATAACAGTCCAAAAGTCAGATTTGCATCCTGCAAGATGGACAGAACCAGCAGACAATGTTATGTGAGAATCTTGAACCACCAGATTTGGGGGATTTTTGAATCAAAATGTATTTACAGAATTCACTGATTATCAAACTAGTAGAGTTAATGGAACAAAGTGTTTACTTGGTGCTTTTACTTCCTGCAGACCATTCATGAAAATTTTGCATACGTTTCTTCGAATATATCTAATTATCTGTGACTATTAACGCCCTTCCAAGACTGAAAGCAGACCGATGTACCTTTTCTCATGAAGGGAGAGATGGAGTTATCAAACACAGGTGCTGGGATACAGGAATAATTGGCCATTGGGTTTTCCTTCATGTTCTTAAAGGACGTGAGTTCCACAATCTGACTGATAACCTCATCAGAGACTGACAAGTCCAGGTACCTCATGATGCGCTCAATTTCCCGCCGAGGATTCTGTGGGAATGAAAATGATGATGAGACAATTTTTTTATTTCCCAATCCAAGTTAAACTGTCAAAAGTTGAAATGTATCTCTTAAATGTGATGTATGTTTTTTGCATTACACCTGACACTACAAAAACACAAACGCTGATGAAATATAAGATCCAATGATTTTACAAAGTGTTTTGAAAAAGCAAGACAAGAGGATTACATGAAATGCAATTCATGCAAGATTTCAAAAACTATCACATCTAAATGTCCAACCTTTTGTCCATGCATAAAAAACATGTTATTACATTGGAAAGTTTTATTTATTTATTCCACAATTTATTATCCAGATATATTTTGTTTGTTTTCAAAGGCATTAATACGAAGAGCAGGCAGTACTAATAGTATGGACTTGGAATAACAGCATCCTTTTGTAAGTCTAGGTCCATATTCTCTTTACCTCCTTCATGTCCTCATAGAAAAGGTAGAGGATGTTCCTCTTCTCTTTCTCCACCCAGTATCCCTTCACATGGTCATACCAGGAGCCCCATGATACTGTACAAACAATAGCATTCACACAACAACTTTAATTACATGTTACTCCTAATCCATTTTGTGTTTATGCCACCACTTTTTGATTTTATTTAATAATTAGCTTATCTTTGTAGATAAGTCACATGTTTCTGGATATAAAAAATCCTTCTCCAACATCTCTATAACTTTTTAGTGTTCATAAACTTTTAGAACTCTAGTACACATAGTAGGGAAGAAAATCAGTGACTGTTCTCCTGTTTATATATCTATTTTTTTGTGTTGCTGGTAAAGACGTGAATATTTTGTTTTCACAACTCTGGCTGTGAGACAAATTGTGATTGCCGGGGCCAATTGCTTTTTGCTCTGTTTTATGTCTCTACCGACTCTCAACAACTGCTAAATACTTCACTAAGTTGACCTTATAACAACTTATTAAATTAAGTTTTTAGTTATTACTAAGGATGCTTCAATGGAAAGTGGATATAGTAAATATGATCAGTTTGACATACTTCAAAACTGCAATGATGAGATAGATGACAGAAGCCCAACTTCTACTGTAAATAACACACATAACGTGTGTGTGTGTGTGTGTGTGTGTTCAAATTACCTATGTAGACAATGATTCCTGCTTTTAGCTATTTAAAATAAAGCAGACAATCAAGAATTCAGTTGCCAATGTGGGATGAATTTGTTCTTTAAATGCTAATGTTCTTCTTTAACAAATTTGGGACCAAAATTAGGATGAGATGTAGAGGCTTTGTTAATTCTTTTTTTCTTTTTTTTGCCAGCTCATTGGGTGCTCAGCACCCCTAAAGCTCTGATCCTCCACTCGCCCCTGTTTCTGATTAACCATAAGCATTTGTCTGGTGGTAAATTTTTGATATATTTAGAAGCTTTGTGCAAGCAGAAATAACCAATTTCATTCATGGTAAAATGAGAATGAGGAATTTGACTTAATCTACTTACACTCTCCTCGCATGAACTTGTGGATGTAGCCCTCCCAGGGCCCTGGTTCAGGCTGGGTAAGATTCATACGATCAAAGAAGTAGTAGCTCACCAGGTTATCCTTGGGATTGCGTGCCACATAGATGACCTTTAAACAAGTACATCACATATAAAAAAGCCTTTATGAGAACAATACAAAGAGCTGGTTATTTGATAAAGCAAATATCCACCACCATCATACAGTTCATATCTTACACCATTTTCCGGCTTTGTATCTTGATCTTAGACTCAATTAATAAACCCAAGCAAAAATGTTCAGTGCAAGGTCTTGTTTGCTTGCTTGAGTTTCTGCTCAGTGGAAGCTATCAGGTATTAAGTCATACCTTGCACTTGTTTTCCCAAAATGCAGGAGGCACCAACTGGAGAGGCAAATGTGTTTTGATAACTCTTGGGGGATCCATTGTCTTCAGAAGATCAAGACCTGAGACATGATTTTAGGAATATAAAATACATTGTCTTCAGAAGATCAAGACCTGAGACATGATTTTAAGAAATGAAGACATACACAGGAAAGAGCTGCAACACACTTTTTCAAAATTTCCTGCCGCATTTCAGTTACTTTTTAACAGAGCAAATATTCAGAACAAGCAAAGGAAAGAAAATGAAATACCATTGTTGCCATTTAAACTATGCAAACATAGTTGTCATCCTGTATATTAGACTAGATATATTTACAGTAATTCCATTAAAGGTAAGTCTAAAATAAACCAAAACAAGATTTTTGCTATAATCTCTGAATGAAATAACTCATTTTGGATCACTTTTAGTGTTGCAGTTGTACTATTCAATTTCACAGCTTTAATGAGCGTTTTAACCTCTTGTTGTTTTGTTTCATGATTATTAATATTGTTTATCAACATCAAGATAAATAATAGGAATATTGATGCCAATTATCTGTGTCTATTACATATGTGCTAGGTTAGCTTATAGCTTTGCATCAGGACTAAAGTTAGTGAGCCTGGCTCAGTGCAAACGTTACAACATCTTTAACACTTCTAACACACTAATAAACAAACTTGCATTACATCAAGGTGATGAGACTTTCTGAAGTTACGGTCTACTTTTGTAAAATGTTAAAATTCCAAGCAGCCATTTTGTTTTTGTATAAATTAAACAAACATATAAGCAAACAAAAAGCAACCAACTAACTACATACTGTATCCAAGAATCTTGAAAAGTGGACTTACTCAAAAAAAGCTGAGTTTCTGCAGAATCCAGGAATATTTATTCAGAAAAGAAAGTTTAATAATAACAAAAAGCATTTGCCATTAACTGACTGCTTGACTTGCTATGTTATTTTTGGCAAAAAAAATGCAGATTTCACACATCTAAGTCTGGCTGGAAATGTTTATGGGTTAATCGTTCATTGAGCCTGAATAAGACACAAACAAGTGGTTATGAAAGCAATTCTTCCAGGAATTGAATTTGAGTTTGGACAAAGCACAGTCGGACCCAGCTGAACATGATTTGAGGTTAAGAAGCACAAAATGATGTTGTAGAGGTTTCAAGAAAGAGCCGGGGGACACATGCAGTGCACCTGGGATGTTTTGGACAGAGGGTGCAAAAGATAGGTAAAAGGAAAATAAAATCAATAGAGCAGTTGTATGGCCGATAGAAAATTTACATTTTATATCTAATAAAATACATAAAAATTTCTAGTTTCAATCAGATCCAATCAACCACTTACCTGAGGGGATGGGGGGTGGGGAGCAGATCTCTAAGAAAGGACTGCGGACTGGTGTGGGGGCTCGTTTGCAGATCTCAGCATCTCCGTTGTGAATGAGTAGGTCAACAATTTCCTGGGTCCATGTTGTCCCTTATTGTCCAAAATGACACCAAATAACATTAAATTGGAAGAAGAGGATGCACTGCACGTATTGAATCTCACCGTTTAGAAAAAAAAAAAGTCCAATATCAAGCCAAACTCAAGTGTTAGATCTTTGCTACACAATTGATTCATCTGAGTCTGCATTCTTATTCAGTGGTTGTATAATATGTATTATAAGATTATTATTATACTTTGGAAACACAGAATTTCTTTTGTTGGTTGGTTAATCTGACTTATTTTATAAACAGTGGTATAAATAAAACAACACATTTTATTCTGTAAGATTATCATGCAGTTAGTATGCAAACCATTCACCTGAAAGGTAACTAAGGCTTGGAATAAACTTAAAGTTCAGCATTTTTTGATATACAGATCAGTGGACAGAAAGAAAATCAGAAATTGTAAATGCTCAAGAAAAGTAAAACTACACATTTGTATTTGTTTAGAACTAACATCTGGATAGAAATGTAGGATTTGAAGAATACTGCATCTAGCAGCAGCTGCAAGTACCTGCTTTGGGGTAGGTGGCAATGAGGAGGTCTGAGGGGTCTGGACGGAAATCCCAGATGGAGTCCCAGGTCTTGGCGATGTAGCTCATGAGAGGAACTCCCCTGATTGGAATGAGAGGGAAGCGACCCAGCGAACCACTGGCCTTCTCAATGGACTCGCTGTAGGACATGTTTTTTTCTTCTGACATGTTTCACACTGTCGACAGTTTCCTTTCGGACACCAGCACACGGACGCCAAAATTCGACTGTGGAATGACTGGAGCAAGACCAGAGCAGTGGTTCCTGTGGGAGATCTCCTCTCTACTGGCTTTTGATCCTTTGTCAAGCATTCACGACTGACTTATTTTGCACACAAGAAATTCCAGCTATCTGCAAACCCCTTTCTGCTTGATTGTCAGGCTTACAGGCAGTTTGCATGAATCACACCTTCATTTTCTGCTCCTTGTGTCATTCTTTGATGGCCACAAAATTTCTGTTTATTTCTCCTCTAGATTTCCAGCCTAAATCTTTTCCTCCGTCTCTATCCAAAGGCAAAAATCTGTCAGTAGGTTGTCCAAAAACAATCTCTGCTGAGCACTCAGCCAAGTGCCTCACACACTTTAGAGCGCTGTGTTTTCTCCTCTTTCTATCTTTGTAAACTGGCTGTCTGAGTGCTGGTACTTGTGATAACTGAAACTTGAATAAGCAGACCTACATGGAAGTGCCCTTATGTAACAATCCCAGTTATGTATGACTCCACCCTTTTTCTCAATATTATTTTAACAGCTTCCACTGCGATTTGAGGAGGAGACAATGGCGGGCTTTAGAAGCTCTACACACCGGAGAGGGACAAACTAAAATCTTGCACACAAGGGACAAAAGGGAAGGATTTCACAATTTATCTGCTAGTTCAAAAACAACATGTTTATAATGTGTTCCTTCACTTTTGCCACTTGCAGTTTTTTGTTTTGTTGCAAAGGGAAGCAAAAGTTGTCTCAGCATGTGGCTGAATTTCATTATCGCTCCATAATAACTGTGGCAATGACTGTGGCAATAATTGTGTATACACTCCCCCAAGCTAAAACCTACCTTTGGACCCAAACCTTGAAGATAAGTAAATAAACTTGTGAGCTTTTTGCTGCAAAACATGAAACTGGCAAAGGTCTGCTTTTCTCATTTCAGTTGCCTGCGTGTACATTCAGAGCTCTCTGTGCTCAGTCCAGCCAGAACCATCTGTTAAGAATCCACTCCACATTCCAGGATATCCAGATGCCTGGACTTTCCTGGCAAGGTAGAAATAATATTTTCACTGTAAATAAACTCAGCAGTTGTCCGAAACATTTTACTATAGTGCAGAAAACTGCAGAAAGTCCTTGAAATAAATTTAAGCAACCTTAAGGACGAAGCTTGAATCTGAATGTCCGTTTATGTTAAAGCAATTCAAAACAGTTATAGTTCATTTCCGTTTTCTTCTTTAGCTGTACGAGTGAAGAAAATAAACAACAAAGACAGGCGCCTTGAACCAATCCCAGCTAACACTGGGTAATGGATGGGTATAGAAAGCAAAACCAAAACCCATAAACAGTAAGCCTCATCATAAACGTAAAAGCAAACCTGGAGATGAGAAAAACACATGACGAATAAGAAAAAAAAATACATTTGGAAAAAGCTAAGTGTAATAAAAAGGTCAGTACTGCTCAGCCTGTGGACACAATTGTGTAACATTTTCTGTAGGTCTGCAGGAGAGGCAGGCTCATACCTTCAAATATTTGGCAGGAATTTGGATTATAAGAACGTGGGAAGGTTGCATGAATCCAATGTCTTCATACAATCCCTTTAAAATATGTTTGACTAACTCAAGAGACCTTTGTGAAAATCTTACATTTAAGAGCATTCAAAGTAGTTAGAGATAAATAATACCTTGAGTTTGAAGTAGGTTAAAATCACTCCAGAGTTTTCACAGTCTGATAAATTCAGGCCCAGTTGTCTAAAATAAAATAAGGTTCATATTACTCTGATTAAAATGAGGCTCTTCTTATAAGTAGCATAAAAACAAACAAACAAAGCCACAAAATAAACTTATTCATCCAGTCTGTTGTATATTCAGGAATTTGTGTCTGTACAGAAGTTCATAATGCACCTAATACCTAAATAATATACATAAAAATTTTATTTGCATCATATACAGCAAACAATATCTTAAATAAATGATTGTATAAACCGTCATATTTCGAATTGAACTTTTTTTAAACTTGTGATTTTCTACAAAAGGAGGTGAAGTGGGATCAGCAAACTATATGAAGTCAGATTTTAACATTTGAATACAGTGAAATATTATTGTATGAATCAAAAACAAGTAAATGCAATTATATACACCCAAGAAATACTGCTAAGGGGCTGAAAAAAATATGAGTTGATTGATAAAATATAAACTCAAGGAATAAAAATCTTATTTAGCTTTTGCAAATATAAAAAAAATTGTTTATCTCTTTTGATTTGACTTGACAGATGTTTAGTTAACTGTGCAGTTAAACTTGAGTCCTCAGAAAAAATACTCAGCAGCGAAACAAATAAGACAAAAACAGAAAATGTCCTTTCGTCACTTTTACCGGTTTTACGGTAGTTTTATCTTAGAAACGGAAGTGACCATGACAACTTCCTTGGTAACGTGAAGCTTGTCCACTGTTTTTATCCGGCATGTTCAGCTGAATGCAACATTGAAAAACTTGCTGATTGAATTTCATCGTTGTTTTTCTTTTTATTATTTTTGATGCATTAATGGGTGTAAATTAACACCCCACGGGCGCAGTTGGAGGAATTAGCTTTTCTCTAGCTTTTACTATCGAGCTAATAAGCTAAACTAGACACCGTATCGTCCACCATGTCTCTCTGAGGAGATGAACTCCAACAGGTGGTGTTGTTCAATTTATATATCGATCATCTTGTGTACACATTTTGCAAACACAGCCATAGAATCAGGGGTTTCTACAACCGCCAGTGCAGGCACCACAAATGCGGAGCCTTTCAGCTCCCCGACCCCAACCGCGACTCCGGGCGGTACTGAGGCCGCGGACAGCACCAGTTTGTGGACCACAGATCCGTCTGAGGCTCCCACCGAGCCCACCGATGGTCCCCCTGCGGCCACCGTCCAGCCTGCCGTGACCCCCCAGGGTAACTCCTCCTGTCACACCGTGAGGCAAACACTTACGCCTGGCTATCATTGTTTTTTATTCTGCTGCTGTAAAGCCTGCCAGTGGTTTGGTAAAAGGTTTCAGACCAGCTCTATGATCCAACAGTCTTACTTACTGTTAAAAACTAAAGTTTCCTCATGTAAACTTTGGTTTTGATCCATAACTGTCAGTTCCTATCATTAGTTTCTAAATCAAATCAACTCAAATTTATTTCTATAGTGGCAAATCATAACAAAGTTACATCAAGCCACTTTACACTTAGAGCAGGTCTACACCAAACTCTTTGTGGAGTTGTTAAAGAGACCCAACATATCCTTCCAAGAGCAAGCTTGGTAGAGAGATGGAGAGAGAACCCAGTCCCAACTTAACATTATGGTGATTGCCAGATGACAATTTCTAATGAACATCACAAGGAGGAACACAAATATAAATTGTAATTTCCTTGTCTGCTCTTGTTAAATCAGTAAACCTTAAAACATTTTGTAATTTTACACTCATGTTCTAACAAGTCTTTTGCATTGTTTTCCAGGGTGTGTCTGTGATTTGACCCCTGGTTTCTGTGACATTGGCTGCTGTTGTGACACAGTTGACTGTGGCGTTGCTAACTTGAGTACAGTTTTCACTGAATGCCCACAGAAAGTGGCAATGTAAGTTTTGGGCACTTGTACTAAAGTTATGGCGCATAAAGTGCCCAATTCTGGCATTTAAAGGTAAAAAAAACTGTTATTTCACAGATCAGGAGTTTGCATTGAAAAATGGCTGATGTTCCGGGCTAACGTGGATTCTTCTCTTATCACTGCAACTGACTCCTTGTTTTGTGTTCGGTCTGAAGGTAAATCACCACAAGTCACTATCGCTCTCTGTCTTAAATCATTATAAGATTAATTAATAGACTCAGTATAACTAGGCCTTAAATAGTTATCATTGACCAGCTCTTTCATTAGGGGAATTAGTGATTGTTAAAACTTAAAAATGCATCAATATTCAACATAAACATTACCATTAATCCTGCTAAAAATATGCATTTTCTCCAACAGATAAAGCACCCCAGTCTCTCCAAGCTTTATCTCAGTATCCAGCATTAGGAGAGTCATATCACTTCTTGGCACCAGAACCTACAAGCATCAGACATGGCAGACCTTTCTACAGAGTAACAGATGATTTCTTTGCGGAGTATTGCAAACATTTGCAAACAAAAACAATTAACTTTTGAGATAAGTTAGCTAGTAAAACTCAACTAGGCAATGCATCTTTAATAAATTAAATGCAATTAAGCCTCTGTCTTTTTGTAGGTTGATGATGTTATTAAGACATATTTCTCCAGCTCATCTGTGCGGGGTCTGCTTCGTCAACCGTCTCCGGGGGTTGGTGCTGCACTCTGTATTAGTCGCAACCCTGCAAGTAAGTTCACAGTATGTAAAAAAAAAAAAAAAAAAAAGTGTAAAAATAAACAGCCGAGTAGCAAAGTTCACGTTGAACATATTATTACATATAATATATATAACATATATTGATCTCATTACCTCGTTTCTCTATTTGTAGAGTTCTTGAGGTCTGTATCCATGTCTTGTACACGCATGTTGACCCCCCAGTCCTGCACCACAGACCCGACTCTCAAGGCAGATTCATACTTTTCTGACTTAAATCTGATCAAGGTAAGCATACCTGCCTGCACTAAATGATTTTATGTTGATAGTTACTGGAGAGAATAAGTTTAAGGGCATCAATATTTTTTTTTATTAGATTCCAGTGGGAGAGAAAGCAGAAGTGTCAGACTTTCTGGTAAGTCATGACATTAGCAAATGCTAATGCTAATCACCAGTCCACAACATCAGCTGCCACTGACATTTCTAGTTCTCCTTATGTCAGAAGACAAAAATTCTTATGAATGAAACTATCCATCTTACACTGTATCTACAGCATGAAAACTGTATTTGACACCTATAAACTTGTTTACTGGCTTTAATGAACTTTAATGTTAATTAAAGCTGATTCCCTGAATGCACATTTTTTATGTAAGAGTACAGTATGTGCATTTAAAAAGGAAACTTTGATTCAATGATGAATGCCAAAATGACATTTCTTGTCATAGAAAGTAAGTGACACTGTATGAACTTTGGTTTCAGATCCCAGTTACACCACTGTCTGAGTGGCCTGGACCAAGTAAACAAAACAGCTCCTGTGTCAATGTGGTCAAAAAGGCAAGTAGCCACACCAACGTCTTAAATCACATTAAGTTCATAAGGAAACATCAAACTCAACTCTGCTTTGCCTGACTTTCTGACTTTCAGGTGGAGTTTATCATAGGATACACAGGCAGAGGAGAACTCACATATGCAACTGTGAACATAATCTTAGCTGACGTGGACCCAAATGAGTTGCTGTTGCAGACGCACTCTGTGCAGTTCCAGGTGGCCTATGAAAGCTTTTGACAAAATATTGTAATATGGATTCAAATATTGACATTAATATGATCTGTATCTTGCAGCTGGCGACACCTAGGCCCACCCCAGAAGGACTGACCCATGATCTTGGACTCATAGTGGGATTTCCTGTGATCGGTCGCTTTGATGGAAATGTGACAGCTGTATCCTCACCAAATATGTCAAGAACTCCTCCTCCTTAACTTGTTCAGTGAAATTGTTATTTATCCTGCCCTTTTTAAGTTCAATCATGCATCATGGTTCCTTGACAGTGGCTTAGCTGACAACACTGAGTGTGTCACCAGGTGGAGAATGTTCCTCTGACTCCAACAGACGAATGCCCATCCTCTTCACGTACAATGCCATCACTGGCTGCACATTCAGGTGATGTTGCACTATTTTGTTTTGCCAGTATTATCTTTGTTATGTTTTACACAATAAGAGTGGAGTTTTCTTCTGTTGTCGAGAAGTAATTTCAATATCTCCATGTGCTGTCTAGATCCCCATCTAGTGACTGTTCAGAGTTGCAGTCCCAGATTTATGGAATCTTGCAAGGATTGGCTACTCCTGATGAGATCGCCATGAACTCAGGTTACCAAATGCACTGGGCAAGAGTCATGACCCAGAGTTGCCCTGTTAGCCTGGAGGTATAGCTACAAAGTATTCAAGGAAGAAAATGTAATTCTTTGAATATTAAGAAAGCATATCTGTTGACTCTCCTAGTGACTATCATTTATTCTGTTATCCACTATAAACAGGAAACATGTGAATCAGGCTGCATTATTCCCATCTCCCTTTCTATCCAAGTTTTATGGGCTCGTCAGGGTCTCTTAGACTTTCCCCAGAGCTTCATCTTGGGGGCCAAATACCTTTTCAAATGTAAAAAAATTAAGGTAAGCTGAACAAATGTAAAGATTCTTATCTCTTGTGTGACACCTTTTTTTTTTTTTTTTTGCATCTAAAAAATGTCTGAATTCTCTCCTCCCTCTTCAGTGTCCTGTGTCTTCCCCTCTCGCTCTAACCACCTCTGTGACATTTGCCGACACTACAGTTTACCCACAACCACCGAGGGGCTTGCCGCAGGCTGACTGGAGGTTTCCCTTTGGTTTCTTCACCAGAGGCACTGCTGAACTGGATGGACACATTGTTGTGAACAGCAGTGACACTGAGAAGGTCACATTGAGTTTAATGTTCACAGTCATGTTGCTAACAGGATTAGAATTCTTCACAATGTAGCTGGATACTGGGGGTAACAGGGGGAGTTAGGCATTTTTGTGTAGAAGTTTTGTATAAATGAACTCAAAAGGAATGTACAAGGAATTTCTTTTGCTCAGCATTTTTTGTACAGTACATTTTTGTTTTGTACATTTGCAGGAATAAATACTTTTTTTTTTTTTTTTTTACAAGAGTTTGAGTCATTTGACAAAGATGCGTTTCATACACATCTCTGTTCCTCTCCCTGCTCTTTTTGGTCAGGTTGGTTTCTGTGTATTCCTCTTTCCTTTTGTCCTGTGTACTTGACGTAGTGGAGGAGATTGATGACTGCAGCAGGAGTTATACCTTGCAAACGTGAAGCTGCACCCAACTGAAGGATAAAGCATAGTATTAGTTTTACATTAACTTATTAATACGTAACATCACCCTAGGGTTAGGGTTAACAACCAAAACAACAGATAATTTAATAAATTGAATGGTCAACCAAAATATAGACCCTTCGCAAGGAGAACTAAATTATACGCAAGTTATATTTGTATAATTATATACAATATTCCCTTAATGGTCAGACTCACAGTGCTGGGTCGAACTCTGTCCAAAATCTCTCTGACTTCCTCAGATAGTGAAATTGGCAGGGAAAAATAGTCCAAATCCGGTGACAGACACATGTTCTCTTCTTTCTGTACTCGCTCAATCTCTTTCTTCTGGAGTTCACAATGAGACTTGTACACAGCTATGTGGCAGAGAAGAGAATTGTTTTACTGAGAGAGAATTAAGCTCTACGCTATAGCAGCTTAAAGGCTTTATTAAGATGGAGCATCTTAAGATAATGACATAGGACAAATAAACAACAGACACCTGTAAAAGTGAATTTATCAGAGGTATTAATTCCTAAAGCTCATCAAGGTAAGATTTATTGCTTGCAAATGCCAAAATCAGCTTTTACCTTCAATATTGAGCCTTTGTGCAAATTCACTGTAAGGTGAAAGGCACTCTGGGAAGACAGATGCCAACATTTCAAAGGATGCATCATTGTACTCCAGCAGATCCATACCACTGAAAAGAGAAGCCACACAACAACAATCAGGACCCACAGCTGAGCCACTGAACTCTGGACAGAAACTAGAAATGAAAAGTCAAATATTAGCAGCATGTCAGATCACCATAAATTGTCCACATATTGTCACTCACGTCAAAATCTTGTTCTTGTTCTCACTCATATGGATGCCAGGCAGCTTTTTTCTCCATTTGTTGGAAGACAGAGCAATAGCCTCCAGGGCTGCCAGTGCCTCCTGCAGACTGTCCCTCACTCTCACAGCCTTTTGGTAGCGCAAGGAGGACACACATCCCACCTCCTCAAACCCTAATATATGGGAATGTTTTTGAAATGACATGAACAACAATAATCCTGGGGACTCTACAGGTTGTCTTACATTCAGATTGTGTGAAAATCAGATCAATGTATTTATTGTGCACAATGCAAATGTAATGTTATATCTAAGGAACAATTTATTCAATTGGACCATAATTGACTAAAGGGGTTTATTTTTAAACAAACACAGGTTTAATTTTTTTCAACTGCAACTATGCAAAGAGTTTAATACACACATACAGTCCAGATCCAATATTATGATATAAATTATTTCACTCAATACCTTTATATGTTTATAATATGTTGATAGTTTAAGGAAAGGAGGTGTTTCGTGTGTGTTATGTAAAAACAGCAGTGTAGTTGGAGACACTGTGCGTACCTTTCAGAGTGAGCCGAAGATCAGCGTTGTCTGGCCTTAGAGAGGTTCGATACTCAGCCCGGCTGGTGAACATACGGTAAGGCTCTGTAACGCCTCGACTAACAAGGTCATCAACGAGAACTCCAATATAACTCTCTGTGCGAGACAACGCAACTAGAGGCATGGAGAGTGCCCAGCGGGCCGCGTTCACCCCCGCCCACAGCCCCTGTATAGACAGAAAAGGTTTGAATAATTTCGGCAATTATAATCTTTGCTGTCTGTGAGTGTGAATTGATAATGAGTAACATTATCATCCTCCAATAAATTTGACTGTCTATGTTAATATGTGATATTGTCTGAGCCAACTTCTCTTGGGCAGAAACAAAAGAAAAAAAAAATTGGAGACATTATTGCTGCCATCAATTAATTGGCATCATAGAAGTGATAATCAGCATAATTTATTGGGAGAAAAATGCTTTATATAGCAAATACTTCACCTGGCATAACCTGATAACCATACTGAACTGATTTTATGTCATTAATTTCTTCAGCAATGGACAATATGTCTGCATTCTCGGTCCCATCTACTGAGCTATGATTAGTCAATTGTTTTTGCAGCTTACACAAACGGACATCAATGACCACGAGACTACACAACTGAATCAATGAACACATCTATCCTAATGTACGCACAAATGTGTATCTGTAACTGTTGTGGATAAACTGGTCGATGCTTCCAGCTGTTTTGTGTATGCTGTCTGAGGGGGAAGGTTGCAAAGTGGAAGAAGAAAAAGGATTTTAATCATTAAATATCCAAAATATGGAGCTACCTGTGCTGCAGCCTCCTCATAACCTGTCGTTCCATTGATTTGACCAGCGAGAAAGAGACCTTGAGTGCTTTTCACCTGCAGGGCAGGGCTTAGCTGAGTGGGACACACAAAATCATACTGCACGCCATAACCTGGAAAATGCCCAAAAAACACCCACTGGGATGTTTAACTGTCAGATCATACTGTAACTCTCATTGATCTCCTATAAATCACTAGTAGATTAAACAAGATTCTATTGGTTTACCAGGTGTGTGGATCTCTGCTCTGTGCATGGCGGGGATTTCTCTGATGAGGCGAAGCTGAACATCAGGGGGCATGGTCATGGATAGACCCTGTGGGTACAAAAGGTCAGAGGCCATCCCCTCAGGCTCCAGCCACACCTGGTGCCTCCGGCCTGGGAAACGCAACACTCGTGACTCAATGGACGGGCAGTATCTGAGAGAGACAACACCTTTTGAGTCCTTGAACATCCTAAGTCAATGTCTAACACTTGCATAGTGTGTCTCTGTCTGTGTGTGTGTGTGTGTGTGTGTGTATTTACCTGGGACCCTTGGCATCTTGCTGTATGTGACAGTTTAGATGAAGACTCTCTCTTACCACTCTTTCCACACCAGGAGTGGTAAAGGTCAGGTAGCATGGCAGCTGCTCTTCGGGCTTAAGAGTGTTTAAATTAAAATAAAGCATTAATTAATTAGAGAGGACACTTCTGCTTCATATATCATAATGTGGTTGTCCTTGGTTAACAAAAGAAAGACACTGTATAGCCACACTTGAAATTGCAAAGATTTTCCCTTGATACTAGAGCTAAAAATCTTAAATCATTCAGTTAATCAAATGAACTCAATTTTTGGATTGAGCAATAAATTCATCAGTAAAATAAAAGAAGTGGACTTCACCTTGCAACGTGTGTGTGTATTAAGGAAGCTGAATGGAGTTGGATGGCTGTCAGGAGGATGAAGCTGAGCCTCGCTGAGGTCTACTGAGTCCTTCACAATCCTGGGAGGAGTACCGGTCCTCAGTCTGCCTGTCCTCAGCCCCAGCCTCTCCCTCAGCGTCTGGGACAGCCCAGGACTCGATGGAGCGTCTCCAATCCGACCCCCAGGAGATGTGGTTTGGCCCACGAAGAGGGAGCCAGACAAGAAAGTCCCAGTGGTAAGAACCACAGAGCTGGCTGAGATTGGATGGCTTCCATTAGCTGGGAAGTATGTTGAAAAAAGTATAATGTTATCATCAAAGGATTAATTGATCAAGTTTATGATGTCATGATAACTACACTATCAAAGCTCATTAAAGACAAATTAAATAAAACAGTGAGCATGTGTGTGGCTTTCTTTGTTCCTTTTTTAAATAAAGGTGCATTTTACTGACCAGTGACAGTTCATTCAATGTACTTATAATACAATTGCAATGGAAGAATAACACACACACACACACACACACACACACACACATATATATATATGGTAAACACTGACAGATAGCTGTCTTATGCCTCCTACCTAAACATATCCCTTTAACTCTGTGTCGTCCAGGCTCTTCAGGGTTTGGTTCTGTTACCAGCAGCTCTTCCACAGAGCCTTCCAACACCGTCAGCCTGGGAGTGGACAGCAACTCAGACTGAATGAAAAACAGCAGGCAGACACACAGACGGCTCATGACATTTTTAAATCACTAACCAATCAAAAAATCTGTTATGCCAAACACTCAGAACCATGAAGGCTTTTTGAAATCAGTGCATGTGATACCTGAATGAATTCACGGTAGCGTTGGCGATCTAGCTGGGCCCTTGGGCCCCACACAGCAGGGCCTTTGCTACGATTTAGGATGGAGAAATGGATCCCAGCCCAGTCTCCCGCTCGACCGCAGAGTCCATCTAGAGCATCTACCTCTTTTACAAGCTGGCCCTTCCCGATTCCACCAAGAGACGGATTACAGGACAGGGCACCTGGGGGAATGTGAGAGAGGAGGGACAAGATGATGAAAAGTTAAAGGTCAAGTGTCAATTTATATTCTCAGCCACTTGTTCACACTAAAATCAATGGCATATAATTACAAAATTAACTTGCACTAAGATAGAAAGAAAGATTTTTGTAACACCCCTTTTTAACAGAGTGCCTTTTCTCACCAATAGTGTTTATCTTCTGTGTGACCAGAAGTGTCTCAGCTCCCACCCTGGCTGCTGCCGCTGCCGCCTCGGTGCCTGCGTGACCCCCACCCACCACAATGACATCATACTGCTGTCTGCTGAGGTGACTGGCATGTCTGGAAACCAGGGACCGGAAACTCTGTAGGAGGGGGGCCTTCTTTGTCAACATGAGAAATGCAAAGCTGTGGAAGTAGAATTTACATGGTCAGAAATGTAAGCACAATGATTTTTGATCAGAGAGAAAAACAATAAACCAATGTTATCAGGTGAAGAGGTGATCCTTTCTAAGCATTGCTTGAGTTTATTACATCTTTCATTTATAAAAACAAAAGATTACAAGCTGAAAGTTCTGTGAATTATCAGTTTAATGTTTTTTAGTTATGAAAACGCATGCACAGTGACTGATCATTTCTGTTTAGGTAGTAAGTGTTGATCCACCAGATCTATAGAGCAGCACATAAATTTCAGTTATCGTTATGACTTCTATGAAGATGTTTTCCATTTATCAATAAGATTGATATTCAATTTCACAGGTACCAACACCCAAATGTACTTCGTTTGAACGCATGTAGATTGCGATAACAATAATAACTCTATGAATTAAAGATACATACCGTTTGCTGAACAGATGATTAATGTGGTCTTCCCTTTAATGTTCAGGCTTATAGTGGAGCAATATTTGATTTGAGGAAAGATTTGAATCGTTAGGAAAATTACGAAAGTCCTACTATGCAAAACAAATGCTGTTTACGGAGGCGGCCATACTGTCCTCAGCTTTCTACCGTAATAACTGCATCACAGGCGCACTCAGTTTCTGCCCTGTGTGGTCTATAGCTGATGTCATTATAAGTTATTGATTAATTTACAAATTAAATAAAAAATAATAAATTGGCTTCGATAGAAACATACACGTGAAAAGGTGGAATCAATAAATATCCAGGTGGTATCCCCAAATAAAACCAATTCGGTGTTTTGTTTGGTGAGTGCCACGTGTGCAGCAGATACCATTCAATCTTTATATGAGACATAAATCGAGCTCGATCAGATATCGACCCCGCACACGCGTTAGTCCACGTACGCGCGCTCGCCAGTAGGTCAAAAAGCGCACGCGCACGTCAACGCCCCCTCCCCCTTCCAGCCGGTTCCCACTCAGCCGCGCGCGGATTGAGTCAAGTAAACCTACCGAGAGGTGGTGTTGGCCGACCGCTGCAGGTTTTCAGTAAGAAACCTGAGTAAATCAAACTTTCTAAGCAACTGACAGCGACGCTAAGACCTTAATTTTTAACGGGGAGGTCAGCGGTGCCGGGGTTAAGGCGAGTCGACAGAGAGAAGAAAGTAAATCCCGGAGGGAGAGCGCCCGAAGTGAGCTTGAGGATCAAAGCTAATGCTAAGTTAGCAGCCATTGCTAAATAATTATACGGAAACTCGTGTCGTTTTTAGTCGCTCGCGTATACACACGCATTGTGGTTACAAAGTAGGTAGTCCGGGTCTTAATCTGTTGAGTTAAATGCTGGATTTAATTTAATTAGTGAAGTGTTGTGCCTTCACATTATAGGCCACAAGCGACTGATATTGACTTGGTGAGATTAGCTACAATAGCCGGTGTTATTGAGGTACACCGGCTCTGCGCTCCTAAGGACGGGTGATACTGGTAAAGATAGTTCACTGCTAAAGAAACTTCGCATCGGGACGTATCAGTGTTTATAAGTTAGTTTACACTCGGTACTGTCTAAGCGTTGTGCTTCGCAATGCTGAAACAACAGCAGCAACCCGGCTCGGGCGGGAGAAAAGCATCAAACGGAACCTCGGGCCCCGCCGGTATGTCTTCCCCAGTCAGCGGCATCAACAGCGGCAGCAGGACACCGGCCGGAAGGTAAGAGAGCGGGTTGGCTGCCAGGACAGTCCGGGGATTGTCTTGTATCAGAGGCCTACCGGTTAAAGCGCTGTGTTTCAGTAGGCGTGTCCCGTTGATAGGACGGCTCTCTAGTCCAATGAAATTAGTTTTAGTTAGATTGGCACTCCCTGTCAACCAATCAGAATGCACAGATTAGCTCGAGGGTAGAATTAATGAGGTGGGGCCAAATTCTGGCGAAAGCAATGGGGAACAAATCAACACAAAAGCGATACAGAGTTTATCTGGCCTGTCAGTACCAGAAGATGATTAAAATTATAGTAACAAGTCCTTGTAGCCAAAAATAGCTTCATAAAGAAATGTTAAATGACTTTCTTGCTAGAATAATTTGATTTGTGGTCTAGATGTTGGAGACGAATGTGTGTTTGTGAACTATTGTCAGTCTCTTTGTTGTTTTTTTTTTTTCACAAGTGGCTGCCAGTGGTACTATCCCATGTGAACGTGCATCATATTGATGTATTTAGTGTTCAAACTGACTTTAATCCGTATGTGAATGTATTTTGCAGTTTCCTTTTCTCACCTGAGATGCTTATTTATATGTGAAACTTTCTGTTTTCCTTTCTTGAATGAATGGCTTGCACTTAAATATGGCAGACATGTCAAATTAGGAGATAGTATGAATGTTAATTGGAGACATTATCAGCTTTCTAAGCTTGTATGTTTAGTTTATCTGTAATTATATAGGACCATTGTGGAATGTAACACTGCCTGAACAAGCTTTGAAAACAAGTTGTACCCCTTTCATTTCCAAGCTGACGTAGGTTTTAACTGTTTCACACAGGAATCGAAATTCTGCAAAGCCATCATTCCAGTCATCTCCTGTGAGTATCCCACTCTGGCTCAGTTCATCACCTTTAAGACCCCATACTTTCGTTGAAAATAAGCATGTTCCTTAAGTCATCACACTTGAAACTACATGGACATGAGTACTCCTGGGATTACAAACATTGCTAATTAAAAAAATTCTAATTAATAAAAAAATAGTCTGTATCAGAATTCTCAAACCCAATGTTTTTTGAACAGTGGACATAATAAATAAATCTAAATAGATAATCTAATAATCTAAAAGTCTGTAGGAATTTCAGAATGTGGGTCAAACTTGTTCAGGGTGTAGCAGACAGATTGGGTCTCCTGTGTTAATGGGGCGATTGGGGAGATTAATGTCACTGTTATTAATTTAGCATCCAAACTTAATCTTTTCAAATGTAACCATGTGGCAACATTAATGTCATGAATTTCTGGAACTTCCTGATATATGTCTTGATGGATGCCTTTTGATGTTTCTGTCTGAAGGTTTTTGAGGGTGTTTACAACAATGCCAGAATGCTTCATTTCCTCACAGCTGTTGTGGTGAGTCATTTTGCTTTTTGGCAGTGTCCTTCCTGGACTGTGATTACTTGTTTAACAGTATGCACTAACTCCTACCATGATGTTTAGAAATAAATGTAACATATCTACTACAAAATCACCTTTTCTATTATAACCTGTTGTGGCCTTAGAAGCCTGTGGAGGGCCAAAACAACCAGCAGAAAGTTTCTGGTTAAAATTTTTTATTTGGCTGGAGAAAAATGTTACTTTTGTTTGGCAGGAAGTAGGCTGTACATCATTTTGCCTCTGAATTTAGTTTTGACTGACTTTCATGATTAATATGATTTTTATTAATACCTTTATCTCTTTCAGGGTTCCACCTGTGACATTAGAGTGAAGAATGGCAGTGTATTTGAAGGAATATTCAAGACTCTAAGTTCTCGGGTAAGAACTTCATGTTGAGCAGACAGGCATTCTCTTCCCTTCACCAATTTAATGAAGCACTACATATAATCCAATTGTCAGGTTAGGATAAATGCCTGAAGACAAGATATGGTCTTTTCTTTAGTTAATTAAAGTCACACAGTCCTCAAATTTTCCTTCTCAAAATAATTTTTCTAGTGTGAGTTGGCTGTGGATGCTGTACACAAACGTAGTGAGGCGGAGGGATCCACGTCAGCTCCGCCACGGAGAGAGGACATCACTGACACTATGATCTTTAGCCCCTCAGACCTGGTGACAATGATCTGCAAAGATGTTGACCTCAACTATGCTACTAGAGGTACAAACAAACAAGTGCTTGGGGGGTTGGGTAAAGGTGGAAGAAGGTAATAAACACAGGCCTGTGTCCTTTGTAAAACCAAACAGGAAGAGGAATTTGGCTCAGTTTAAACAAATCCTTGATGTTGAAACTTTTTTTATATACATATTTTAAACATGTTTGGTAAAAAAAAAAAATTAAATATAAGTATCTTGGTTTGTCAGCATTGACTGTCCTGAATGCAACTCTTGGTTTTAGGGGAAAAAAATAAAAAAGAACACACTGAAAATAAACAAATGATTATATAATTCAATATTTTGCAGTCTGCAGACAATTCTTGCCCAAAGATACATTTTTAGACTGTTTATCTTGTGCTGGCTAATATTCTGTCTTTCACGCCTAGACACCTTCACAGACACAGCCATCAGCTCCACTCGTGTCAATGGGGAACACAAGGAGAAGGTCTTGCAGAGATGGGAGGGAGGAGACAGCAATGGAGAAAGTTACGATTTGGAAAATGATG
The DNA here is from genome assembly GCA_034769265.1 of Remorina albescens. NCBI lineage: Eukaryota > Metazoa > Chordata > Actinopteri > Carangiformes > Echeneidae > Remorina > Remorina albescens. The sequence goes on from CM068480.1 coordinate 9,205,616, forward strand.
CTGTGAGTTGCTCTCTCTCTTATACACAGAACCACCACCTAACCATCTGATTATAAATGCAATTTAGACAGTATAATAATAATAAACGCTTTCAACTATGTGCCCTCAGCACATGCAGTCTTATTGAACATATTGATTATGCACCATTAAGCTTGTTTTAAAGCGCTAATTATTTTTCCATCATATTGCTCTCTCATTTTCCCTTCAGTCCAATGGCTGGGATGCCAGTGAGATGTTCCGTTACAATGAAGTCAAATATGGAATCACATCAACATATGATTCCAGCCTCTCCATGTATACGTGAGTTACCCTCAAGAGATACATTCTTGTAACTAAAATGAAAAATGTAATTTTGTGATTTTTGTCGATCTATGTTTGATGTGTAGACCAAGAAATAATTGTATATTAATGCTTGTTCTTTGTGGTTAACAAAGTGGCAAGTATAGATTATTGGATAAATATGAGCAATTAGAGCCTTGACATTTTATACATAATGCATCAAGATAGCAGCATTGTATTTTATAGTTAAATGACTAACTTGGTTGTTGGTTTAAGGATCAAAAGCGAAACTGTTTTCAGTTGTATCATTGTTCATCGGGATTTCAAAGGCTTTCATCACCAACTATTGCACCACTGCTGCTGATTTCACGACAGGTTTAACAAAAAATGTGCTCGGCTCATCCAAGTTGAACAACTTACACCAGAGACAAGAAAAAAAAAATCACCTTTATGGTACATTATCTGTGCCCATAATTTTTAATGGGTCCATCCCTTGATCATGTTTGGTTCAGATTGTTTGAGTAATTTTCATGCTGACTACAAAATAAGCCAACAGCTGAGGTGATTACATAATATTCTTGGCAAAGATAATCAAAGAAGAGGGAGAGTTACTTAAATAGGATCATGTATCACTTAGACTAAAAACCTGAAATCTTGCCCATATTTAAATTTTATTAGAGCTCTTTTCTTGAACTTAACCCAATTTTTTGGCCACATGAAATTGACTCTTCTTTGCAATAAACGCTGTTAAGCTTGATTCTTTGATGAAAATCAACTTCTGCTAATTCACAAGGACCTTCCCCGGGGTATGTCAGGGAACAAGTAAAATAGAAAAAAGTTATTGGTAATATCATCACATCAAATATTTGAGAAGTTTTTAGCTTTATCAAATGTTTTAAAGGTTTCTGTCCTTCTACATTTTCTTTCTTATTCCAACATTCCTTTCTTGTTGCATAGTGTACCACTGGAAAGAGGCAACTCCGAAGTGTATCGGCAGAGGGAGGCACGCGCCGCTCGCTTGGCCAGTGAGATCGAGTCAAGCCCCCAGTATCGCCATCGTGTCAACCTGGAAAATGACGAGGGCAAAAGTGAGGAAGACAAGTACAGTGCTGTGGTACGGGAAGGCAATGATCGGGAAAGGGGCCGTGAAAGTCCTCGTGACAGAGACCGCGAAAGGGGCAGAGACAGCCCTGGGGCTAGTAACAGGTGAGAGGGGACACTTGAAGTGTCTGTCAGGCAGGGGATCTCATGTTGTTCATATTAGTAAGCACCCTTCCCATTTGATTGTGTGTCACGCTGATGACTATACAAGTGATGTTTTTTCTACCATCCATGGTACAGTTTCCACTTAAGACATTTGCTTTTAGTACCTCATAAAAACAAAACAGCCCTTGTTCTTGTGCATGATGCATTTTCAATCTCGTCCAGGGAGGGCAAGTACATTCCATTACCTCAGCGCCAGAGAGAGATGAATCGCGAACGAGAGCGAGCGGAGAGGGGTCCTGGTGGGCCTCCACCCCATAACCGCCTAAGTGGTGGTTACCGCTCCACCCCTCCATCCTCCTCTTCCCCCAGACCCTCACTGCCTTCTGCTGCAGGGCCACAACCTGGCGTCTCCCCCTCAGAGAGAAGCAGCCCTCTGTCAGGCCGAGGTGGAGCCTACGCCCCCCACCACCCGCAGGGAAGCCCCAGTCCAAGCCCGGGCTCTGGCCCTGCAAGTCCGTACACGCCTGTGTCACCTGGTGTACCAGCAACTACACCAGCCTCTGCTGCCACCTCTCCAGCCAGCCCCCCTGCCCCACATGGACACACAGTTCCTCATTCCCACTCGCTCCCACACTCGCTTTCGGAAGCTAGCAGGCCAATGAATGGAGGTGAGTGTGTGAAATTGTAATAAAAAGTGTATTCACATCTGCAGCATCTAACAATGCTGTTTGGATACAATGACAACAACAGATATTTTTTCTGTTTGTTTGTTTATTTATTCTTTTTTATTTATTTTTTTCAGTCTCTGCCAGAACATCTCCCAAGGCCCAAAGACCTCCACAGTCAAGCAGGACAGCCCGCCCACCAAACTCACATACTCAATCCACAGGTATAAGCTGCAGTCAAATTGCCATAATAATAAAATATCTTATATTTTTAATACATTTTGACTTCAACTAAAGTGTGATCTTTTTTTCCATCGTATCCTTTCAGCTACGCGCTCTCCTAAATTAGGCTCTTCCCAAGACACACCTTATTTAGACACATCCTCTGTCTCCTTGCCAGCCCAGAAGACGTCTGGCCCTGCCCCTCTCTTCCCTGTAGATGGTACTGTCTCATTTTTTGCCTTGTGTTCTTTTTTTGAAGTTTAGAGTATAAAATCAAAGTCAAAACCATTTTTATCCTGTAATGACATGAGCTTCAATGAGTCGCCTCATAGCAGCGAGTGACCGGTGTTGAAGGTGGAATCTAATGATGCGCTTCCTGTTTGTTTTGTTATTTCAGTGAATGAGATTCTTGGTGCAGCTGCAAAAGAACGTTCAGCTGAGAGCCCAAGCAACACAGAGGAAAGCAAGAGCATTAAAGGTGTGTGTGCAAGATTTCAAATTGTTACTAGCCAAACAAGTTATAAAGCATCTGTAAATAAGTCATAAAACTTCCACTTGTGCTTACTTGTATAACCTGTGTGTTTTTGAGGGCATACAAAGACCATATACTGTAGTTTCCCATGTTCATTACCTTTCCTTCTGGTGCCCCCATCAGCTCCATCAGTGCAGCAAAGGTCGCAGATTGAAGAGCTGCGAAAATTTGGCAAGGAATTCAGGGTAAGAGTTCAGTTGCCTTTCAGTGAAGTGTGAAATTAAAAAATCTGTGACCAATCAAGAGGCCATGTCCTGAGACACCACTGTTAATTTGTGATCATCAGCAGTAATCACATGACACTGAATATATATTGGCCTACTCATTCTTAAGAGAATGCTGTCAAAATCCGTTTGGACATGATGCTTCTGAAAATGTCCTAAAACCTTTACTTTTATTATGTATTTACATGATTGCAAGGAGATGCTCTGCATTTGTGCAACATTGGATTTGTCTTCATCTGAATTCTTTTGCACAGTCACAACATTTGGTAGCAAGATATAAAGCTGCAGTAAATTGATGTTGTATCAAAATCAAGATCCTGATTTGAGTGGAATATTTTTTTTATTGCTGTTAAAGTCCTAGCTTGTCCACAGTGAGGATTTTTATTTGTCCTGTGTGAAAGGAAATCGATTTTTTAGGGGAGTTTTGAACAGAAGGAGCTACTGAAAGATATCAACACGAGCTTTGGGGTATTTTAACAGGCATTTTCAGTAGACTATGAAATCTGCAGGTCAAAAAGTTAATGAGAAAATGGTCTACAGATAATTTGATAATTTGTTTTTCTGCGTTTGTGATCACATTCATCCCTCCCACTTCCAACTACTCTTTTGGTGCAGCTGTACTTATCTGCTTCTCTCTTTTTCCCAGCTCCAGCCAAGTGGAGGCAGCTCGAGCTCTCCCAGCTCTCCAGCAGCAGCAACTCCTCCTGCCGTCAGTGAGATTGCCCAGGCCAGCACAGTCAAGCCCTCACCAGACGCTCACCCCCCTTCAGACTCCAAACCTCAACTGCCACCTCCCAGCCCCTCACAGCCCCAACCTCAACCTTCACCAGCTCCCACTGAGGACCCCACCAAGGATACTACAGCTACACCTGGAGCCACAACAGCTGCCACCACAGTGCCTGTTTCAGACAGGCAGTCACCAGCTGTCCCACAGCCACCTAGGACCCCAGGAAGTGAGGAGGCCAGGTCTGAGACAACAGAGCGGACGGAGGGTGTGGCAGAGTAAGTATCGAGAAGAATTCCTGATTGGGAAATATTTTATTCTGCTTATTTGTAATTTGTCATTTTAATTGCCATTTGTTAATTTATTATTTTTTTCTTTATCTTTTAGCCAAGTCAAGAAATCAACTTTAAACCCCAACGCTAAAGAGTTCAACCCCAATAATAAAACTTCTATGCCTATGGTAAGCAAAACTTTTTTCCTGTTGTATCCTTGAAAAGTGAAAATATTGTAAGCTTGGCTTAAGCATGAGTAGTTTAAATAATAGTTAAAGATGTGGTATGCAGATGAAAAACTGTAGTGAAATGAAGTTAACCTGTGACCCAGATTTTGTGCAAAAGCCTGAAACCAAAAACTCAAGTGTTAAAAATAAAAAATTACTGTTCATAAACCCCTTTCGATTCCATTCGTAAATCTGGGCAGCTCTTTAAATTTTGCAATCGACAAGTCACAGTTGGCATAAGAGATACTGAACATGAGTTGCAAGTTGAGCAGCACCTTTCTCTGTTGAAAAATACTATAACAATTCTGTGTTGAATTAATAATGTCCTAAAATGTGTTGTGGATACTCAAGCTAGGGGAAAGAAATTGTCTGCGTGTGTGAGGGTGATGTATTTTAAAAACTAAATTTGATCCAACTGCTTATTGTAGCATATATTATATAGTCAGACCTCTTGGAGCTATGTTGTTACTTTATCAATTATTTTATTGAAAAACAAGTCTGTCTGTTAAGTGACATGCTGATGTTTTTACCTCTGACTGATGGCTGCAGTGTGGATTCTTTTTAGGATGTACATCTAGTGAAGAACCTCTGGGAACAAGTAAATGTAAGGATATTGTGTGTGTTTTTGTACAGACAAAGCCCAACACTGTGCCCACCCCACCTCGACCAACACCCCCAAGCCCAGTGGTCCTTCACCCAGGGGGACAGGGACCACTCTACACCACCCCCTACCTCTCTTACGTCTCGCAGATTCATTCTGTGCAGGTTTGAAAGCTTAAAAACTTGAACATGAGCTGTCGTGTCTCTTATCAACCACATTCTTGCTATTGTAGAAAATGTTTCAATTGTCTGTGGTTTTAGAGGAAAATTTATACAAGGTAAACCCAGCCATTTTGAGACATGATTCTCTAAAATATAAAAATAAAACAGTAAATACTAATATTTGAGAAACTTTCACATTTTCTCTTCATCACATTATCCCTTTTCTCCTCCAAGAGAAAAAAAGCTTTTCTCAGATCAATCTCTTGACCTTTTTTTTATTATTCAGCCACCACCAATGTACCAGTATACCATGCCTACAGTCAACCAGGGAAAATACCCCAGGACCAAAGGTAATTTAAGTATTTTTTTTTTTCCCCCAGTGCTGTATGTCTGAGGTTTAATGCAGTCATTGTGTGGTACGGTGGTGTCATGCTACAGGGACTTGAGACACCGCAGTGCTGTGATATTTCTTTAATGTGCTCATGTTTTTTGTGTCTTTGCCATCACCAGGCTCAGTAGTGGCTCCACGCTCTGACCATGGTACTTCAGCAACGCCCATGCTGCAAGCTGCAGCCTCAGCAGCAGGGGCCCCACTGGTAGCATCCCCCTACCCTCAGTCCTACCTTCAGTACAACCCACAGCAGTACGGCCAGCAGCAGGTCATCCAGGCCATGACACCCTACCCTGGACAGGTAGGGCATCTAACCTTTTATAATTCAAAATTTAAATGATTAGCAGAGAGCTAACGTTAGTATTTAATCTATTATTTATACATATAGGTTATACATAGCAGGTTCAAAGGTTTATAGTCAGGACCCTGACTCCTCCAGTCCACAAGTTTAAAGAGTTTTTTGGCAAGATACTGAATGCCCATTTGTCATTGATGCTTGTACACCAGTGTACATTTACCATTTCATTTGTTCCCCTTATGCTCTTTTTCTTGCAAGCCAATGTACTCAATGCTGCAAAGTGGAGCCAGAATGATCGGGCAAGGTGGAGGTCCCCATCCACAGGCTCTGGGACCCCCGGGAGGCCCCCAGTTCCCTGCACAAGGAGATGGACCACAGGGTCCACAGCAGGGCATCTATGGTGAGGGTTTAAAATATTCAGAGGGAAGAAAGTTTTCACGGTCACGCTCCCACTCTGATTTTTCATTGACTGATTCAAAAGTGTTTCCCTTGTACTAACTGTCTTTTTTTTTTTTCCGGCAGCTCCACAGTCTTTCTCCCACCACTCGGGTGCAGTGCATCAGCCTCAGCCCTCCAGCACCCCAACAGGCAACCAGCCCCCGCCCCAGCATGCTGCACCTAGCCCTGGACAGGTGAGATGCCTTATAGGATGGCCTGGAAATATTTAGACAAATTTATTGGGTCCCATTTTGAGGACAGGATCGCTTCATTCTGGCATCATTAAATAGTGTTATACATCTGTCGTAATCATTTAGGCTTTTTCTGTTCTTGGGGAGTAGAAAACTGTATGTATTGTTGAAGAGAAAGTCGAGGTTCTAACCTTCAGCTTCTCAGGACATCTTTATGGTAGCATCCTCTGAAGGATCCATCTCCAAGGTCAGAGGCACTGATGGCAATTTTTTTATTTTGTTTGTTTTTGTGATTTCCCTTCAGAATGCCCAGTCAGGCCCACAGCCACAGTCCTTGTACCACTCAGGTCCCCTGCCTGCACCCACCCCACCCAACATGCCGCCAGGCCACACATCTCCACAGGGCTCTTACCCCATTCAGGGCTACAGCATCCACAGCCACCAGGGAATCCCACCTACATACCCCCTAGGGCAACTGGCACAGGTATGGTTCCACAATTCAGCTTATGGTTACTTTTTCTTTTTCTACATCACTGCCATTTAGTGTATTTGTCAAAAAAAAAAAAGATTCTTAATACAAGAGTAAAGATCTCTTTGCCTCCCCCAGGCACATGTACAGGGAGCCATGTCAGGCCCCCACCACTCGGGGAGCCACGGCCAACCCCAGTTAGTGATGTTGCAGCCTCCCCCTCAGCAGGGTCCTGGCTCAGTGCCCCAGCACCCCCAGCATGGACCTCAGCAAGGAGCACATCAGCACTTCTACATAGGACATCCACAAGGTACGAGAGAGTATGCCAAAATAATCGCCTCTTATCAAATGAAGGTGGTTTTGACTTTAAGTTTAGCATTTACAATTTCATTTTTTGTGTTAACCTACCACAGCAATGCAGGTACAAACACACCCTGCTCCCTTCCATCCGCCTGGAAACTAAACCTTCAGATGCCGACACCCTCCTAAACTACTACCCCCTGCAATGAGCCCCGACATCCCCACTTCCTGCTGGATGTGAGGCCCAGACTGATTGTGACAAAAAAAAAACAAAACAAAAAAAAAACCCCCGACAGGATCGCAAATATGAGAAAAGAGGAGAAAAGTTTCACAGCACCTTATTCTTCTGCTGAAATGTTCGTCATCAGTACAAACCTCTGTGTCAGCTCCAGACGAAGAGGACCTTTTTTTAATGCTAATGATGAAGGTGGCAGACATCAGCAGCAGTGTGCAACCGCTGCTGCCCCCCTGCTCTTCTGACCAACTTCTTTCCCTTTTCAGACATGGGGCACCTTGCTGGGCAGACCAGTCAGAGAGGAAATAAGAAAGATGGAAAAAAAAGCAGCAGACACTTCCAGCAATGTGTTTTTAGTCTTGTGGGGTTTTGTAAGCACCAGGATATAAAACACAGACTGTCGCTGGATTCTCATGAATTACAGCAGGAAAGGCGGGATTTGTAGAGGAGAGGGGATTTTTAGCAAATCACTTTTTCTTTCTTTTTTAACTTGATCCAGTAGTTAAAACCATCCCCTTGCCCTTCTTCTCTCCTGTAGGAAAATATAATAAATAAAAATGGACAAGATGGACAAAAAAAATATTAAAACCACAATGACCAAAAAATAAAGTTTTCAACTCAACTACAAAGCTTTTATTTGTTTAATTCATTGTATGTGCTTGTCTTAAGTATTCCAGTTACACTTATGCACGTCTCTGCATGAAGTATACTTAACTATAATGGGGTACAGAAATATTTTTTTCAATAGACAATAACAAGAGCACTTTTAATTTGAAGCTCACTAAGCATTTGCCATTATGTCATGCTGACAAAATGAAGTAATGACCTCCTAGGGGCCTAATTGTATTCTCTTAACATTCTCTAATTACCTTGGATTTATTACGCTTAGTGATGAAACGCTACATGTTAATTTAAAACAGTCACTAGGGGGACCCCTCTGTACTTGTCAACTTCAGTTCCGAGAGGCACAAACTCTTTGTTGTAGCAGATTTGATAGGACTTTAGGTCAGTGGGACACTCTGCTTCCCCTCCAGGCAACTATGACAGCACTCAAGATCTTCAGTGTGTCAGATGACCTCTATTCCTCTGTGTGACACGTTGTGACACAGTTTCTACACAGCAGGCTGCGATGACCTCAGTGTGACAGGGCGTACAGCTGCTCGGCGCTGCGCTCCAGCCGGTCCCTGTACTCCAGGTTGGAGTAGTTACACTCGGGGACCCCCTTTGCCCCATAGAGGAGACCCCAGCAGCAGCAGGCAATCACTGCAGTGCTGTCGCTATCACCTGACCCGGAAGAAAAGGAGACAGACCGATAAGCCCAGAGATGAAGCATAAGTTAATATTTCCATCTTTTTTAACTGAGCTCGGGGTGTATATTGTTCTGCTTTAATGTTAACAAGATTATATGAAGAGATGGCATTTCAGTTTAGCTGTTTACTCATACCATTTAGTGTCACGTGTAGTAAGTTAATGTAAGTCTTGCTTTAAGTTGTTAACTGCCTGACAATATTGCCAAAAACAGTTTTGTCTTTTAACCTTAAAGTCACTGATGAATAATCAGCAGAGTGCTAAGAATATTCCAAAATGTATCATAATTATATAATACGTACTTAGTTTGATATTTAACGTTATTGTCTAATACCTAGATGCCAAACTGGATATGTGATATTTATTGATTATTAAGATAAACTGTGTCACTAAACATAACTTCATTACAATACTTAATGTTAGTTGTTACAAAATGCCCTTTACAGCCTTTATCTTGTAACAAAATGGAGGCCTCAATTAACACACTCGTTTTTGACTCGGTGAGGATGTTGCATTAATCTTAAATCTTTCCAAGACTGTAACAGACTCCATAACCACTGTAGGAAATGGTTTCTATCCTTTTTCATTTGTGCAGTCTATAGAAAGCTGCCGTTGTCCTCAAGACAATGACAGATGAGGACCAATTAGAGAGCAGAGCAGCGGTGCAAAGGGCCTGACTGAGCAGTGCCCTACCTGTAGATGAGATGGATGTTGGAAAAACATCTCTGTCTAAAACAAGTGGAGAGGAATGTTTGCCAGGTTGTAAGTGGAATTGTTTATAAGTGATTATAGTTTCATAATCACAACACTTGATTATTATAGCATTAGAGTGCTCCTTAATAGCAACCAAGGGAAAGACTGATGTTGGTATAAACATAAGGTAGGCTTAACATCAGACATACTTAGGTTTAGATTATGGAGATTCTTGATAAAGTTTGGTATGATTACATCTGGGGAAAGGTTTCTCTGACAACCCATAACAGATATTTCTTGACTGACTGACCTCCATGGAAGCCTGCTCTGCTCATCAGCTCCTCCCAGTCTGAACCTGCCCCCAGCAGGGCATCAAGGGCTATCATTGGGGAATCATGGCCGCTGCGTCCCGCCCAGCCCGACAAGCTGAAGCTTTTGTAGGCCTCGTCTCTCTCAGCTGGGCCATAGGAGTTGGGCCAAATCACAGGACCCACCCCGTTGGAGATGCCCCTCAAATCCAGGTACCTGTGGACGGAGGTAAGTGTTTTTCCAGACATCCACACTGTCCTCCAGGCGTGTAAATGTGATGAATCATTCCAAGATTCTCTGATGATCAGATATGTCACACGTCAGGATTGGGATTGGCGATTGAAAATAAACTACAGTGCTCATCTGCAGCATGATTAGGAAACATGTTACCATATGTAACAGTGCAACTACATTAGAGAATGAGCTACACCAACATGTGCCAGACTTAAACATAAATTTGTCTATTTGTATGACTGTTGTTGGGAGCAATAGAGATGAGCTGACCAATGACATTTAAGTACCAATCTTATGCCATCCTCTATTAACCTTGAGAGTGAAACAGGCCAACAAAAGTTGCTGATGTTGGAAACCTGGATTTGAATCCAACATGACAGCCTCATACCACTGCCACTTGTCGCAGAAGTAGTCCCAGTCTCTCTCCGTCTCCTCCACAGCGAAGCCTCGACCCTGAACAAAGCACTTTGCTATTGGACAGGCCTCGTTGATCAGGCCAAGACCCCAAGTAGTGATTGGCCTACGCTGGACGGCGTATGCGGTGAAAAGCGCAGATGCTACGGCTCCTAGGAAGCCAGTGGGGTGGGGATGGGTCATCCTCCCTGTCTCCACAGCAACCGCCACTAGCGACAACAGCTGGTCAGGCTTTGGATACCTTGCAGGGACATAGCAGGGTATTAAAATCTATTTCAGCTTTTGTAATCTATTTTTGTAAATGTATTTACACATTCTGTATCAGCATCGGATACAAATTATTATTCACACTAATTACGTCTTTCATTCTCTCACTGAGTTCACATTATGTTCCCGATGGTTATTACTAATCTTGTAACCCTGCAACCAGTATTTATTTGTAATGTTCTGCTTCGTGATCAAGGAATGTAGATTTATCCCCATTTGCTGCGTTCTTTTTAAATGACTTCAGTTAAGAACAGTAGCTACATTGCTCAGCTGTAAATTTGGAATGATCAATACATTGCCGGGCCATTAATAACAATAATGACACCTAAGCTACAGGGCGACTCATCAGATTTTTTTATTTTATTATTTATTTTTTTATATCAAAATGCAGGCCAATCACATCATATTGAGTCCTGTTGCAACCAACAGAGAAAATGATAAGTGCATTGACTGATTAGTCCATTGACAGAAAATTTATGACAACTATCAAATTGTGTTTTGAGTAATCATCTCCAGCTTCTCCAACAAAATTTAGCTTGTCTTATCAGTTGTATTTCATTCCAAATTAAATATCATTAGGTTTCTTTAGGATTTCCTACATTTCACTCTCTAAATGAGTAAAATAAATAAATAGATAGCTGTGTCTTCATTAAAAAGCTAAATGATTTTTTTTTCTATTTTCACCAGCTCATGATTCCTGTACTCCTGTACTTATCTGGGTTTGTTGCTCACTTTAGGATGGTCAATGCTTCCACATTGCCTCTAATTTAAAGTGCATTGATTGTACTTTTTGGAAATATCAGGTGTGCCATTAACAAAATAACAATTTAATGGATGATGTACCTAAACACAGAGAGAGCGCTAGTGAAGTCAAAATCTATTTCTAATTTATTTTTCTACCTCTCAACTTTCAAGAAGAGGTTTTAGTACGACCTCATCATTAAGATGCCCTGTACCTGACACTAAGCCAAGCACCTGGAAAAGGACAGAGCAGTGAAAATAGAAAGCCAAAGGACTGAGTTATCATGTGCTTTCTCACATCAGGCCAATGCACATGGACCTCATGGCAGCTCCACAGCCTGTCCCCTCAGGGTTATAGGGCACTCTGTATCCCCCTTCCTCCCCAGGCTTCAACTGGGACACCCCTAAATAAGAAAACAGAGATGGCAGGTCTCCCTCATTGCTGCATATAAATATGACATGATAGAAAACATGAAGGTTTTCTCTCACCCAGAATGCTCGAAGGCCCTGGTTTCCTCCCGTCCATGTCTTTCATCCCCTCCACATATCGAGCAGCCACCTCATGCAGGAGCTCCTCCCCTCTCTTTCCTGCAAGGGGGACAACGCAGATTGAACTTGTTCAACTCCACATCCTGTCCATATGAGCATTTTCAAAGGTGTAACATCTGTTAACAACACCGGTTGTGTGTCTTTTCACAGTAAAGGTTAAGTTGAATTTCTGCCTTTTTCCATCCACTTGTGCAGAGCTACAATAGAGCCGCAAATCAAGGCAAAACTGGAAATTGGATTTAACCTTTAGCTGGAGCTCTTGAGGAGGCATAGGGTGTGCTGTGTGTCCTGATGAGGCATCATCAGAATGAGCCTGACTATCGGATCAATCCAATCAACTTCTCATTTAAAACAAAATGGGAAAAGGAGAGATGGGAAGCAGAGAGGGGAAATGGGGTTCACTCTGCTTTTGACCTCACCGGTCGCCAGTCCCTCAGCTGTCGCCAGATGTAGGACTGTGTCGTCACTCACTGGCCAGTCCGGAAGCTCAACCTTGATGTTCTTCAGACCGCCCAGGTCCTTCAGCTCCTGCAAACACAGGCATTTAGGGTGAAATCAGCTCTAGCTGCAGCTCAATTATAACTAAGTGAGGGACATTCACATTTAAAGAGAAATCCTTCTAGATTTCGACGTGTAAATTAAATAACAGTTGAAGTTCAGTTCTTCATCATGTCTGAAAACTGCCCTGACCTGGTGAATTGCTGGTCCGGACTCATTGTACTCCCACAGCTGATTTCTGTATCCAAGAGCATCACCAACCGCACTCAGCATCATGGCCGCCTTGTAGTGCTCCAGTGTGGCATAACTACTGGGCTTACGAAGACTGTAAAAAAAAAAAAAAAAACCCCAACATTTACTTAAACAATAAACCCACTCTAAGGGTCACTGGAACGAAGAAATTACTTTTAAGTCCACAGCTCTTTTATTTTCTACAGTAAATAGAGAGAAACTGTACTAACGCAGTTTCTTTTTACCATTTACTTATTTCTTGCAGTGATTTCAGCTATCTTATTAAAATATACAGGAGATATTTTTCATATTTTAATTTTGTAAACTGTCAGGCATTGTTTTGATTGCAATCTTCTGCTGAAATCTTTCATAGTTTCCTTCTAAACCACTGATGAGCTCCAAACTGGCTCATTTCAAGCTGCTGCTTTACAGGTGGAAGGCTCTGAGACAAAATATGATATGAGGCATTTTGGGGAATTTCTCTGGAAAATGGAAAACACACCAGCATGTAAATAGGAAAATATTCAGACAAACTCTTTCCTCAAAACAAAGACAGTATTTTGGCAAATAAATCTAATTGCAATAAAATTAAAAAAACACTCAATGCTGGACAAAATACAGAATATAGGTTGGTGTACAAACATGTGGATTTGTAAATATGTATGTTGGTGAATATTCTCCGGGACAGTCTGAATTAATGATTTAATTCATTTTTCATGTGTTTGTGAAGACTCGCGTCCACTTCTTCTGATCTGTCATAGCAAACAATCCAAACCTCTGCCGAGCTTTAAAACCACGTCAGCCCAAACCCGGAGCAGATCTGAGGGGCCCCATGCTGCAGATCCACCCTCCATGTTTCCGGCCTCACCCGTCCATTGCTGCGCGTCGTGCCCGGAGCTCCGGCTTCAGGAGGCGGCCACACACACAAACCGAGACCGGGGCTGCGAACCGGAGGGCTGGACACCCAGAGCGTCCTCGGAGCGACGCGTCAGTTTCAAGTCCGAGCTTAGTACGGGACAGACAAACCGGAGGACAGCAGCCACCATTCACTGAAGGAGCTGCCCCGGTTTCAGATGGACTCCCCGGGCTAAAAAAAGACACAGCAGCAAACCGAGTCCAGGTCTGCAACCGGCCAGATGGTGACGCAGCTTCAGCCAACAAATGGACAATCATTGACCAGCTCCCTCCAAGAGTTTCCACAGCTGCTGCACAGATTTCTGTTGGCATTCATCTGGTTTATTTATAGTTTTGTAATTTGATAAGAAAATGACAAAAGTTACTACTTAAATGAACTCAAGTTTTACCTTCGGCTGCAGAAATATAGCTAGAAGCATTTTACCTGCCTTTGGACTTTGGAAGTTTTCACATTGAATTTCACTGATAAACTTTATTTTACTATAAAAATTATTGATACCAACACATATGGCAATCCAACGTTGACTGCCAGACCTGCTCACTGTGATAATGGCCACATACTGATGTATATGATGCTTAAGTCAGTATTTTGTGGATGAGACAAAAGACTATCTCAGTAAAGTGTTAGATATGCTCTCAGTTTTCATTGTTCAGGCTTTGATTTAACTTGTTGCACCAAATAATTTTGATAAAAGGACCTGAAGTCTGCTCACTGCCGTAGAACTGGATGTAGTTTCTCAGTGGAAGCACCAGGCTTCAGGCTGAGTTATATTGTTTTTAACATGCAGGAAAAATGCAGTCTTTTTCCATTCCTCTGAGTGTCACTCATCCTCCTCTAGTGTTGCCAGGGGTGAGTAATTTTCTCAGTTGTCTCTCTGACCAGATATTAAACTCCGGGTAACCTCCGGCTAAGCCAGGCAGATCACAGTCTGGGAGCTTCCTCAGCTTTCATCTGCTGGCAATAAAGCCAGGTGGGATAAATTCACAGTTTAATTCAGTCGCTACACAACAACAACAGCAGACAGATAAGTGCTACAGTACTTATCATTCACTGATTTTATCCAACTGAGGATGTACAGCTTGAATTTACATAGTCAACATAGTCAGAAAAAAATTACCCTAAATCCTGTGCAGGGCACAAACACAAGGGAAATTGTGTTTTTGCTGGGGACTCTTTTGAGCTGTGGGTTTGGTGCGCCAAGTAACTGACTCTATGCATGTTAATCCAAGCAATAAATGACCCAGTGCAAAGTTGTGGATTAGTAATGTATTTTTAATAGTTTCGGAAAAGCAAGGCATATGGCAGAGAGAAATTAGCTATATCATGATTGACTACACAGGTAATACTGGCTAGAATACTTTTTTTTTTAAAGGGTTAGGGCTCATTCTGTGGAGATCAGATCTTCACACTGTGTAATTCAACTTTAATCAATTCATAAAATATTTTCCCAGCGTGCATGGCAATGCTCCATTCTCCATGAAGCCATGCACCATAATTTGCATATGGCAGACTGAGGAACTAAGATGTCAACCGGCTATAATAATAAGCCTTCAGCAGTGCCACAGAAATAAAAATAATTGCACTATGTGGTGTAAACGCAGGCCCAAAGTGCTGAAGTCAGAGAAACTCAAACTCACGTCTGTGTTCTCGTGTCTTTGATGGGGTTCACGGACGTTCTCCAACTTACACCATGGATGTGTCTTAATATGTTTTTCAGTATGGACAAGAACAATACAGGAATTCTTATTTATTTTTTGGACACTTGTTATTTGGATGTTGTAAGAAGGATATGCAAATATACAAAAATCTGCTAAATGTTCAAATTGTGGGGTCTCAGATTTCAGTATGTTCTTTTTTGTGTTAGTAGCAATGTCAAAATTTGTATTTGAATGACCCACACTTTAATATTGTAAAATAACTTTTGGCCTCTTTGTCTCTTCTTATTAGTCTAAATAGATGAAAGAGGCGACGGAGAACACAACAGCAGAAATCATAAGGGTTTGCTTTATTTCATTCTCTCTGATGTACGGTCTTTATTCTTCTTCTTTCTGTTTTTCCCTATTTGGGGTCACAACAGCTAGTCAGCTCTGTCACTTGTTTGATTGATTTGGCCACAGTTTTTACATCAGATTACTTTCCTGCCACAACCCTCACCATTTATCTGGGCTTGGGACCAGCACAAGCCTGCCACTGGTTTGCCTAGTGGCTGGGGTTTGAACCCGGGGCCTCTGCATGCAAAGCATGCGCTCTACCACTGAGCTACGTCTAAAGTGCACAGATTTACAGTACAGCTCTATAAATTATGATTGTGTTATTGATCCTGCAGGGTCACACATACCAATGAACCTGTATCCAAGAGTAGAAGGGCCACCAGCTGATCAACTTCATGCTGGCGTTATTGCCAGGCTGAGGCTCCTTCTGAATCACACACCACAGCAAGAGGGCTTTGCTGTAATTCTGGATCTTTTACAACCTGAGGATATCGCGTACATTGAAAACTTTCACAACATTGGCAATGACAACAATGAGGACTTCAGCAATGACTGTGACAATGATGAAGAAATTGACAGCAATGAAAATGTTGACAACAACAATTTTAACAATGAAACCATGGAAGACAATGTCAATAATAATGGACAAACAGAATATACCGGCACTAATGCTGAGGTTGAAGCTGACCAGGTTGTACAGGAAGATGACCCACTCCCTGGGGGGTCCAAGAAGAGGAAAAACGACACAGAAGAGAATTCAGGTGGTGGGACGAGTTGCTGACTCTTATAGTGACACTTTCAGCATTTACAATGATTATAGTACAACTGACAATACTAGAGATAGCACAGACAACTACACAGGTCCAGATGTTTCGGGTACTGAAGAAAACCCTCTGCCTGGACCATCCAGAATAAGATCAACAGATTTCGATACAGACGAAGTACTAACAAAAAAATCAAGACAGCATTATGAGTTTGCAGACAACGCTGATAAAATCACAACTGACCAAGAGCTCCCTCAATGTAGTAAAACGTTTGATCTTCCTGATAGTGTGGATTCTAAAGAGGAGACAGCAAATGAAGTCAAACAGCAGGCAAAGGAGGAAATCACACAACCAATAACGTCGGAAAAGAAAGAAGAGGAGATATGAAGACCAAGATCAAGACGTGTCAAAAACATCCGAACATTAAGACGAGACACTTGAGATGGCCAATGTGACATATTTTCACCGTGCCGTGCAGCCATTGGTCAGTGTAACAGGACCCTAGTTATATATGTGGATATAAATATATATATATATATATATATATATATATATATATATATATATAAATAGTCCCTGCGACTGACAGGCGACCTATCCAGGATGACCCCGGGATTGGCTCCAACACCCCCTGCGACCTGGAAACAGAAAAGCGGTATCTGTATGTATTTATTATTTACTTATTTATGTGTATATGCTCACTTTTCACTGTTCTCTCCTTCACACCTCCCACCTTAAACACCGCCCACCCCCCAACCCCCTACACCCCCACTCACTCACACCCTCCCTCACCTACCCGTCATCCCACCATCGCTCCTTCCTCTGTTACTTCTTTCCCTCCTTCCACTCCCCACCCCCTTCCCCAACATCCCTCACACCCTGAACAAGACACAACAGATCATCATCAGCCCGATCTGGCCCCCCTTTGCTGATCGTCCTGGAGGGGGATTCCTCTTTGAGTAGGCCCTCCCAAGGTTTTATTCCTTGGTCTCATTGAGGGTCTAAGGTCTGGGTGGGTGCCAATCCAATGTCATGAAATTTCAGAAAATTTCTTTATAGAAATTTTATGTGGGCAACAACACTTATGATAATAATAATAATAATGATAATAAAGTAATAAACTAATAGTAGTTCTCTGTTCAAAACCAAATAAATATTGAAACTGAAGCATGGAACTTGTGAATACAGTAAGTTTCTGTTACCTTCAGCCTTCAGTCCTTGTGAATACTGAGTAAGAGTAAGTATAAGTGGGACTGTATAGGAAATCCCTCAATGTTGCAATGACATCAATGGTTGAACTCATTGTTCATTTAATTGCTTTATTTCTAAATTTTGTCACAGCAATAATCTGCCACTTTCAAAGAAGAATCTTTTCTATTATCTGGCTAAAAATTGATGAATCCTGTCTTGTAGATGTCAACTTTTATTTGGTGGCGTATCAGAAAAGTGAAGGAGTCTAAGTCTGGGAGTTAATAAAAGTTCTGCGAAATGTTTGTAATGATTGACCCACTGGCTGCTCGGTACGGTTGAAGAGATTATTAATTACCAATAGGTCTTGTCCCCAAGCCAGCTGTCCCACAGAGTAGGTCAGTGGCACAAGCGCATAATAAGGCTGCAGACCGAATTTAGCCTGGTTAACTGTGCTATTGCAAAACAAAAGACTTCACACATGGATTTTTTGGAGGGCTGAACCCACTCAGCTGCCTCATTTATGTGGAATAGGTCACCTGTATTTGCAGGCCGTCATAAAGCTTGATGACAATGGTGTAAGTTACAGTATCAACCAGCATAAAAGAGAAAAAATAAGACATTGAAATCTGCTCACGCCAGATTCACTGAAGCATTTAACTGAAAACGTCTGATGTCACCCATATGCAGGTTGGCCACTACACAGACAGAGAGTAGCGGTGGGTCAGAGATGTGTGGTGATGATCTGATTATGAACACCGTTGTTTTACCAGAGGACACATCCCTGAGCTGCCGTGTCAGAAAGTATCTGTCTTGCTAACATGTCCGTGGGTAAGACACAGCATTTTTCTATCTGCCCTGACCTAGAGGTGGAGGGAGAAATGTGAAATATTTAATTCACCCCCAAGGATTAATAAAATGTTACACTACATTAATATCAAGCATTTGTTACTAAATCCAGGTTCAGTCTGCAAAACCTGTGATGTGCGCCTCAGCACTTCCCTCCACAGGGTGGCATGGTTTCCCTACAACACTCAAACACCAGCTCTGATACAGACTTGGTGATTGGCACTGGTGGCTGGTGGATCCAGATGCCAGACACTGATTCCAAATGGCTCAGGTCAGTTTTCGCTGCCAGACCATTATCATCAAAGGGGAAGTTCAGATTGTAGCAGGCGATGAGATATCAGAAGAGAGGCAGTCTGTGGGCCATTAGTGACATGAGTTGTCATGATCCATAAAGGCTGGTAGTGAGCAGAGTGGGCGAGAGGCACCGTGATGAAATAAAAACAAATGGTCCATGTTGAAATATGCCTGGGCGACTGTGGTGGCACCTACAGCTAAAGTTTGGTGCTATGTGACCACTGATATAACTGAGGGACCTGCTACTACACTGTGTGCACTAAAAAGCTACCTTCCTCTCCTGTATAAGTGCTGTCATTTAAAGCTATAGTTGGAGGTATATATATTTATGCATCTTGTAAGAAGGCAGAGGAAAGATTAAAACCACTCTTGTGTTTGTCCAGTTGTAGCAAGAAGCCACATAGCTTCCCTTCACTAAACTTTATAGGCAACAAGCAGTGGTTTGTACCGCTGTTTCCAGTTATCAGCAGCTGGATATTTACTGATAAATGCTGAAATTGTGTTGATCTTCTCATCCCAAATATATGTGTTTGGAAAAAATATCAAATTGTTCTTTTAAGTTTAGTGTCAATTGTATTATACATTGGTTTAGATTTTGTTATGATTAAAAACAGCATTGCTGTCTTATTGCTGGGTGAGGAGGAAACCGCACAGAGAGAAGTGACACAATTTGCACTGAAGCCCTGACAATAGTCCAGTATCCTAAAACCTGCATGAATAGTGACTGTATGTGTTTCCGTCACTTCTGGAAGTGCTTTGGAGACAGCTGGAAACATGATAATGAAGAAGCCCATTATGTTGTTGCGCTGCAGCCAAACCAAACAACATCGCAGATCTCCTCCACTCGCCACTGCTAATTACCAAGCCAGAGACATTTCTCCTCATGTGATTATAATGTTTTTTAAATTGCCCCCTTTGGCATGGTTGAGCTCCAGTGAGCACTGTGCTTCTCCACTGGGGTGGTTTGTTTAGTTCGGCTTGGTGACAGGCAGAAGGTGCAGTAAGCTCGACTAAGCTTGAAAAACACGCTCCCAGGTTGCCTCTTAGGAATGAGCACTGGAGTGGATGAGACTCACATGGGTGCAGGGGTAATGTGTTGGCAGCCTCGACTGCCTGAAATGAATGATACACACAATCACACATAAATCATGCTCCCTTCTTCAGATGGAATAAAACAATCATTGATAAACTACGCAAAAAAAAGTATTCAGACATCCGTGAATCGTGTTAGTGAAATTCCAAATATTATTCAATTTCATGAATTTATTTATTTGTATATACATTACATTTAATATGATATTTTAGTCATAAAAAGCAAGACATTTGAAAACATTAGCATAAATTCCATTGCGTATTTGTCTTATTTTATCAATGAATCAATACAAAAATAAATAGTTAGTGAATTTACCAAATGTATTTATATTTGGCAACTGGAAATAAACAGCATTCGGTATTTTAATGATTCAAAAGAATCAATCAGTGATGGGACTGTGTGGGTAATTACTGCTGTATTTGTGTATTTTGTTGTCATGTGCTGATATCTGACATCAGACATCTGAGGAGATACAGATGTCTCCTTTTGCAACCTTCCTTTAATTATTATACTAAATATAAAAATAATATTCTTTTTCTGCCCTCATATTCTGTTGAAGAATGTTTTACACACATCACTCATTTCTACTCCTATCCCCAATTATGTTCTCAAAGAGGAAATTACATTTCCTCATCTTTCCCCATTGTTCACTTGCAAAATCATACCTCTTCATGTCGAACTGCTCTTTTCAGAAATAGCATTAGTGTTGGCTGTTGTATCCCATGACGGATAAAGAGATGGTTGGGTAGTCAAAGGAGGAACTAATAAGCCTCCCTCTGAGAACCATTTGGAGTGGCCGTTGTCATCTCCCAACCCCCGGGGGCTCCAGTTCACAAAACGTCTCTAAACCTCCTCACTCCTCTTCCTCGTCTACACCCTCACCCCCACTTGAGCCATTGGGGGCCATGATACTAGAGTGCTATTACAAGTTCTAGTGTTGCCTAGCAACTGGCTGGCGGATAACAATTGGCGCTGTACATGGTGGAGATTTAAATGCTGTTTATGGGGGTGTCAGTGTGTGCGTGCCTGTATGCACACGTGTTTGTGCATGTAAGGGGGCACATTGAACTAGTGTCGGAGGAAGTGAGTGCTGAATTTGTGCGTGCATGCGTGCCTGTGTGAGAATCTATTATGGCTGGCATGGCTGTGTGTTGATGTGTTGCCAGACTCATGTTTTCCCCACACCATCAAGGCAATAAACCAAAAACTCAGCCTCACAGCGGTGATTATAACAAAACAGATCACCACTGTGGTCTATCCTCACTGATACAGCGAGATGGACACGTATACCAGACTCGTTTGCATGATGCAATACAGCACCACATCCTACATCATCCAAATACAATGGTACAGTTGATTCAATGCACCTGTTAAACAATTTAAATAAAAACTGAACCTTCATGAAGTGAGGATTTATTGCAGAGCTGCATTAGTTTTACCTGAGCGAGTAAAATGGTGAAGTGAGTGTAAATAACACAACCCTTTGTGTCAGAAGTCTCTCCAGAAGATTTCTCTTCTGCGTTCTGCTGGAGAATAAGTCAGACTTGATCATTCAGATGGTAAAGCTTGTAAAGCTTGACTTGACTAGATAATGCCTTCCTCCTTATTCTCCTCTCATTTGGCTTGTTTTCTCACCCTTAAATTAGACACTGAAATTACTGTTTAACATGTAACAGTTGGTTAATAATAGATGAGAGTGAGGTGTAAATGGAAAAGACTGCTGATTTTCTTCTTTGTAATGTAAACTATAGAGGGGTTGCATATCTTTTGAAAATGATCATTTTTCCAGTCTGTTAGGACTATGAATGTGTTACTGATGTTATAAAGTAAAATGTCTCAGAGGAGAGACATTTGACTTGATATTATTTCAAATAAATCCTGAATCCCTGAGGAATTTCAAATGTGTTGTGAGACTGAGGGAGGTGTCCCTGATGTATAAAGTCAATATCTTCACAGAGCAGGAACTAATGCAGCCTCCTCAGTGATGCATCTACAGGATTCGATTATTTACTGTTTCCTGGTGAAAGCCTCTCTAAATCTTATTTCCATTTATTCAGAGTCTTCAGGAGATACCACCTGACTTTCAGAGACTTTAACAGACATATTGCTACAGCCCAGCACTTATGTTATGTAATAAATCAACGGAATAATTACAAAAAACAGAATGTCTCAAAAGCATTTTCTTGGTTATCTTTATTAATTGAATTTTGCATAGTTAAAACTTTGTTTCATGCATGTCACAAAATTTGTCTGTTACCGCCTCAGTCTAAAATGAACAAATTGTCTGATACTTCAGACAAGAAATTCATTTCAATATCTGTTCCCCTGTCATTAGAGCCTGTTATATCAGTGAATACACACAAACTCTGTATTTGTCGTTGGCATAGACACACCATAGATTACACCTTGAACCCTTCACTTTTCAATTTGCTGTGAAATAATGAAGTCTGAAGTGCAGACTGCCTCTGTTTGATAAATGTTTTTACCATGGCACCCAGGTGTGTCAATGTACAAACCATTCAATTCAAAAGTTTTCTTATTTATTTTCTTTTGTGGAAGGCTGGAAACCAACATCAGACCCAAAAAATCTTCATTTTCAAGTGCGCTTTCAAACCTTTTTGCAGCTCAGAGAGAATTCCGTTTTGGATGTGGCTGGATGCTCATTACCTGAGGCTGCATGTATGCACTCTTGGGAGAAAAAAAAAGAAAGCAAGGGCGTATTATGCTCCTGTTTGAGGGGAATGTTTCTGCACTTTACACTTTGGCACAGATTTAGACATTGCTGACATAATGGCCTGTCAGCTTTCATTTTGTAAGCAAATGTATGCAAAGTTATGTGAGCTAGAAATTCCAGAGGGATTTAAAAAAGAATATGAATAGTATGACCGGTCTGAAAAATACATTAAATTAGATTTTATTTATTTTGTAATTAATTGAATCCGGGTGTAGTGCTGACACTTCCACAACTGAAGATTGAGAGCCTTTGCATTAAAAACAAAAAAATGTATGCAGATGGGAATATGTTAAACAAACGAAGCCATAATCTTATTGTTACCATTCATGCGTCATGCCGTATCATGCATGATCACATGCCTTAAACTTTCCAATGAGGCTTTGCAATGCCAGAAATTTCAAATAGCTTCCAGCAATTTCCTCATTAAATTCAATGAAGAAAACATAGTGAGCTGGAGCAGCCTATGAGTTTTGCTCATCCCTGCTTTTTCCATAAAGTTAATGCTATCCATCACACCCTGCAGGGTAGTGTATATTAAAGATCTCCATGATATTGATGTTTTGCAATATCATATTTTATCTAATAAGGTCCAAAACAGTGGCAGCATTCTTGCTGAGTGTATGAACTGGCTGTTCCCTGCATTGTTTTAAATATATGACTATATCAACAGGCACACACACACACACACACATACATAAACATACTACAAACATACATTCACCATGTACCCACACTGACACACAAACATGTCTGTTGTAGGGATCTGCAAATTGGGTTGCAGGGTTCATAAGCTGCTGCACAATCAGCTGCACACGTCGCAGTTGAACATACACTCATGTAAATTTGTTCTACGCCCTCTGTAACTTTTCCAGCAACTTGTCTCCATCTGGAAACCAAGGCTGCATGCCGAAGGACTCCATCAGCATTACAACTGTCGGGCATCTGTCAATCATACAGCGTGTTTTCTCTGAGAACTCCTCTGAAAACGGCCCCCAAATAAAACACCTTAAAGATTTTTTTCCCTTACCTCTGTCAGAACAATTCGTACCTCCATGAGTGAAGATCTAACAATGTGTCCTTTACTCAGAGATAATATGGCCTCTGGATGGAAAGCCCCATGGGCAATGAGCTGGGAAAATAGAAAAGGTAACTGGGACAGCGGTCGGGATAGGGACATCCTACATACAGCAATATGCAGCCCATTTGAATGTTCAGTTCGGAGCACGTGCTTGAGGCTAAAACTTTTCACATCAGTGACTTGACTTATGAAGTAATATAAAAAAGTGCCCGTATGTTTTGGCTCAAGTGTTGGCTTCTTTTGTGGATTACCCTGTCACTAGATGAAAGGACCTATACCTGTAAATTGTGAGTTCTCTGCTTTTTAGTGTTCCTCTTATCACATATAGAAACATTTAAATAATAAAAAATGTATTAATCATCTCTCCAGTTACTGATTCAGAGTAACTCTAACCCTATTACTTTAACTTACATTTCCTTAATATGTTCCATATTCTTTATGCCTGTTCCCTCTCCGATCTAACACTCTCCAGGCCTCAGTCAAAGCTCCCCCATCTTCATTTTTAAGATAGAGATGAGCTCAGAGTGCTAGTATATCAATTTCACACATTTATAGGCAAGTGAATCATCATAGTTCATCTCATATGACAATCCTGACGAAGCAGCGCTGTGAGACACTGGAGCCATTTTCTTTCAATTTGGCACACAGTGAGCTCATAGTCACATGGCTGAGTCAGTGACAAGTTATGCTGCTGTACCACACCATACGACATTCTTAGATTGTCAAAGGTTTGTCCCCAAGAAAGGTATTGGAAATAATGATTACATATGTTTTGTTTCTCTCTACAGTTTGATGGTTCTTAGTCAAATTGTAAAACAGGAACTTCTGGTTTAAAAAATTTGTATCACACAACAAAATACACTTTTCATTTAGGATTATGGTTGGACTTTTTTGTTGTTATAATTAAATATCTAGAGAATTTTTAGTTTATTATTAGTTTTAATAACATTTGTTATCCATTGTAATTTTTTGATTAGATTGGGATTTATTTGTTTTTGTGATAAACCTCATTCAATGCTTTTGCTTTACAAATTTTATGACTACTGCAAATAGTAGATGTTTCTGGAATGCTATTGCATCAATGTTTTGCTGCTTGTTGTTACACTTCATGATTTGTTCTATTTGGTCCTTGCGGATTTCTTTGCCATTGTTGTCTCTTGGAACGTTTTGAAAAAACACATGTCAACCACAAAGTATTTGTTCATGCAGCATTGAAATAAATCAAATATGTGCTGGGTCAATTACAGTAAACTAAGAGTATTTTTGAAAACTATAAAAACAAATTTGACAGTGACGGTGCACCACAGTCTTATTGGTTATACCGAATAAATTAGTTGGAGAAATTGTATCTGTCAGTGTTAGTCATCTGTCTGTATCTGGGCCAGGGTTCCTCTCAGAGCTATGGTGGACATTGTGGTCAGCTGCTTTCGCTGAAGCACTACTGCCCATCCCCAACATAATTGCCACGGAGAGAACATGTAACCGATGTGCATTTATAACGAGGACATTTTCAGCTCTTATAATCAGACGGAAGGAGTACAGAGATATGATAAGGAGGAGGGACATGGAATAAAAAAAAAAAAAAAGAAATAAGGATTGAGGAGTCTTTTAACTGAGTTAGTGGAGAGGGAGCTCTAAATTTCAGTGTGCGTGTGTGTGTGTTTGTGTGTGCATATGACTGGCATGAGTTGTTTGTATGATAGAGTGGGAGTCATCCTTCTCTTGAGGCTTATGTGCACTATATTACCAGGGTAATGCATTAATGCCCATCTGTGCCATGGCATTAATACAGTGGAGCCAGGACACACATCTATATGTGTGTGTGTGTGTCTCACACATGAGATAAGAAAGGGGAGAGGCATGAAGAATACCGCTGAACAAAGACGTCAAGCACATTTTGAAGAAAACACAAAAAAGCACCAGTAAGTCTATTCAACAGTCTGTGTGCTCTGTGACACTTTCCTTCTCGCTTTTCTGATCAACAGAGTTTCAGAGTGTGTAATCAGGCACAGAAAAAAAAGAGGGACAAGTTCGATAATAAAAGACAGAGGGACAGAGAGAACACCAATTTTGGCCCCTCAATAGACGCAAGGGGGAAATAGCATGCTTCCCCTTGTCTATCACTGACACACAAACCATCAGCCTAATTATATGGAAGAAGTGAGACTGAGGAGTGTGTGTGTGTGTGTGTGTGTGTGTGTGTGTGTTTGCATGCATTTGAAGGAAACAGAGAGATTTAGACACAGTGAATTAATTTGGAATTCACAGAAATATGCAGAGATTTAATGAGATCTAATATTTTTTGGTGAAGATTAACTCACAGAACCCAGATTTAGTAGGAGATGCTGTTTGTGTGTGAGTGCTGTTACATGTATCACTCACATTATGGGGACTCATCACTGATTTTACACAGTGTAAATGTGAAAATTTAAGTCTTTAACGCTGTACCAGGGACATTGTATATTATATTTCATAATTTTTGAAAATGTGTTATATTTGTCTGGCCCCACAGCTCATGTGCACCAAAAGACTTATCCATCCATCCATCCATCCATCCATCTTCTACAGCTTTTCCATTTCTGGGTCACGGGGGTGCTGGAACCAATCCCAGCCAACGTTCCGGGCAACATGCGAGGTACACCCTGGACAGGTCGCCAGTCCATCACAGAAAAACTGGACCCCATGTGTTAAAATGGTTATTTGAAGGTAAAGACTTAATTTGAATTATAGAGTTAAAACTGGGCGACAGACGCTGGCTCTGGGATGTGGAACGTCATCTCTCTGGGGGGGAAGGAGCCGGAGCTTGTGTGTGAGGTGGAGCGCTGCCAGTTGGATCTGGTGGGGCTTACCTCAAAGCATTGCCTCGGCTCTGGATCCAAAATTCCTGGATAGGGGCTGAACGTTATTCTTTTCTAGAGTTGCCAAGGGTATGAGGAGCCAGGTGGGTTTGAGATAACTGGAGGGGGTGACTGGGAGGGATGGCCTCCCCGATCTGATCCCGGGTGGTATTCTATAATGAGACTTCTGTGCTAGCTACAGTTTGTCAATAATGAACACCATGTTCAAACACAAGGATGCTCATAAGTGTACTTGGTACCAGAGCACCCAGGGCTGAAGATCAATGATCAATTTTGTAATCATATAATCTGACCTGAGACCGCCTGTTCTGGACACTTGGGTAAAGAGAGGGGCAGAGGTGGCAACTGATCACCATCAGGTGGCAGGGGAAGCCCCTGGACAGACCTGGCAAGCCCAAATTAGTAGTGCGAGTAAACTGGGAACATCTGGGGGAGGCCCCTGTCCGAGAAGCATTCAACTCCCACCTCCGAAGGAGTTTTTCTCCACATCCCTGTGGAGGCGGGGGACATCAAAACTGGAGGATGATGGGGAATCATTGTCAGTTTCCCTGGATGGAGTCGCTGAGGTTGTTAAACAACTCCACAGTGGCAAAGCCCCATGGGCTGATGTGGTACCCCCTGAAATGCTGAACTCCTGGCTGTCTTGGTTGACACACCTTTCAACATTGCGTGGAAGTTGGGGATGGTGCTGAAGGAGTGGCAGATATGGGTGGTTGTCCCTCTCTTCACGAAGGGGGATAAGATGGTGTGTGCCAATTACAGGAGTATCACTCTACTCAGCCTCCCCGGAAAAGTCTACTCTGATGTATTGGAAAGGAGGGTCAGCCGCCGTGGTGAGGAGGGGTTGCAGATCATCACATCATTGCTCTGTGCGGATGATGTGGTCCATTTGACACCACCAGCCTTAGGTCTACAGCACTCACTGGATCGGTTTGCAGCTGAGTGTGAAGCGGCAGGGATGAGGATCAGCACCTCTAAATCTGAGGCCATGGTTCTCAGTAGGAATCCGATGGATTGCCGACTCCAGGTGTGGAATGAGTCCTTCCCCCATGTGAAGGAGTTCAAGTATCTAGGGGTCTTGTTCATGAGTCAGGGAACTCTGGAGCATGAGATTAACCGGAGAATCGGGGCAGCTGGTGCGGTACAGCAAATGCAGCACCGCACTGTTGTCATGAAAAGAGAGATGAGCCAGAAGGCAAAGCTCTCGATCTACCGGTCAATCTTCGGTCCTACCCTCACTGATGGTCATGAGTGATGGGTCATGTCTGAAAGAACAAGATTGCAGATACAAGTGGTCAAAATGGGTTTTCTCTGCAGGATGGCTCGGGGGGAGACTTGGAGCAGAGCCGCTGCTCCTTTGCGTGGAAAGGAACCAGTGGAGATGGTTGGGGCATCTGAGAAGGATGCCACCAGGGCGTCTCCCTAGGGAGGTGCTCCTGGCACGTCCAACTGGGAGGAGTCCTCGGGGCAGATCCAGGACCAGGTCAAAGGTTATATCTCCTCACTGGCCCGGGAGCTCCTCGGTATCCCCCAGTCAGAGTTAGACGAGGTTGGCTGGGGGAAAGGAAGTCTGGGGCTCCTTGCTAAAGCTGTTACCTCCGCGCCCCAACTTTGGATAAACGATTGAAGATGGATGGATGCATGGATGCTTCTCTCTCTCTCTCTCTCCTCCCTCACTCACTCACTCACTCACTCCTCCTCTTCCTCCTCTGGTATGTCGCTCTCCTCTCTCTGGTCCCTGTTTTCATCACAACTTGAACTATCCGTGCATTTAATTTTTAATGATACGTGTAGAACTGTCTCCCTCTCTTCCTCTGCCTCTCTCCCTCTTTCCCTCCCTCTCTCTCGCTTTACTCACTGCCTCTCTCTTTGCCACCTGTTAGTCTCCCTCTCCTCTCCGCTCTGGAATCCCCTATTTTTTTATGAGGAGTTTCACACTCACGCTATCACTGAGGTAAGTCATTAATTTATTCTTTGTTTATGGAATACATGAATTGAATCTTACCTGCACCCATCGTACTTTTATGGACCTTTTTTTTTTTTTTTCGGTTCTTGCCTGCATGTGTGTTTTGTTTTGCATGAGAGAATGGGAGCTAATGCAATAAAAGCCAGGCTGGCCAACAGGCACATTTATTCTGCATCATTTTCAGATAGCAGACAGGTACAATATTTTTATATCATTTCACCTGCTCCATGACTTTCTTCACATACAGACACAAGTCGAATGCTCTCTTTCACATACATGCACACGTAAGATGTGAAAGTTTACTCATCCTTGACAACCTGAAAATAACTTGGATCTAATTGGCAAGTGCTCACTGTCACTGGGTGTAGTAATAAATTATGTACTGACTATCTAATGAGTGGCTACTGTTTGCGACACTGTACTGTACCATCTGCCTGTCAGCCAGTAGCTTGTTATTCAAAGGTGAACAGAGCATGCTGCAGGGGCCCATTGTATGTAGGACACGAGAGAGGAAGAAAAAAAAACAGCTGAGAGAGAGAGGGGAAAGAAAGATCCTCACTTAAACCTATAAGTGGAATAATAATGTCTGAGAAAGACTGACGGAGAGACAGGGATGAAGAGTGAAGATGAAGAAAGGAGGAGGATTGGAAAGGTAGAAATAAGAAGATAAATGTGGCGGCTTGGGAGAGAGAGCATCCCTTTGCCTGTGATATGACTCTAATGTAAAGTGAAGGAGCTAAAACAGGAGGATGGGAGGCAGAAAGATATTCCTGACTGCTGGCTCCTGGCAGCTTCATTTCCTCCTGCTGAAGCTGGAAATCTGACAAATATATATGGACAAAGGGCACTAAGGTAGCCATGCATTATATACTGTACTGCATATGATTGCATAACTAACAGCCACAGAGCTGCTGGATGTAACTGCTGTGGTCAAGTTAGCACATTATCTTGTAGCCTATAGGAATTATGTAAAGTAGCTCAACCATGTGTCACGTACATAAACAAGTGTTAACAGAGAAAAAACCTTAAAGTGTGAGGGAGAAATGCAGTTTATTATCTTGAGTGTGCCCTGTTGCACGTCTCAGCAACAAGATGATGATGAAAGGGGAAGATGAGAGGGTCATTCCAGCTGGCAGCAAGAGAACGATCAATCATAAGCCCCCCGTGAGCTACTGGTTCCCTGAGAGCTGTAAGCCACCAGGCCTGCCTGTACATGTGCTGCTGCTGCTGCTGCTGCTGCTGCCGGTGCTCAGGCTGCTCTGGCTTACAGCCACATCTGCCAGGACCAGGATGCGTCTGACTGCACACATTATATCAACAGACACTCACTCACAAGTCTGCAACAGCTGCACACTGTGTGTGTGTGTGTGTGTGTGTGTGAGTGTGAGTTGAATTAATGATCTGACAGAAGTGCATCTGTAAGAATGTTTGTGTATGCGCTTATGGGAATGTATTGCTATGTTTGTGCATGTGTGTGTGTGTGTGTGTGTGCGTGCTTTGTGGGACAATGTAGTAGTCACATGCACAGCCTGTGTTTTCTACTCATCTGGATTAATTAATCTTTCAATCAATTCAGGTCATAATCATCATTAACACAGGGAGTTTCATTAACTTGTTTTCACCTTCTTGTCTTGCAATCTTCCACTTAAGATGATTTCCTTCTGTGGGTGGCTCAAGTGCTGCTTTATTGTTGTGGCAGACTGAACTGATAATACTGTGGCTGTGATAACCACTGGTTTATCTTCCCTCCACATTCATCCAGCTATCATTAAAAAAAAAAAAAAAACACATCAGCAGACTCCTCTGCTGATGTGCGAGGTACGAAGTCTGAGGTTATCTCCGCGTACTTAATTGGACAATGTTAACCTCTGACCGGCTTGTCTTTACTTCATTAGTCATTGATTGTGCTATGTTGGTGTAGGACCAAAATGGCTGCTGCTGGTGCTTAAAAAGCAAGCTGTCCATCATTTTCCCATCCCAGAGCTAGCTCACTGTCGAAGTCTGATCGATCAAATGAGTAGAGGAAGTTTGCTTGCTGGCATGCATGCAGCGTGTTCCAGAAGTTTGTTTCATTTTCAGCCAAAGCCAAGCAGGATGAGCTGTGATGTGCATCCCCTGCTGTTCTGCTCACAGCAAAGAGACCTGACCACACATGACAAATGACCTCCCATGCTTGTAATTCTGCTGAAGGTCAAAGTCAGTGGCCACTATTTCAGAGAGACTTCAGCCAGGGAACCATACCCTAACCCAATCCAAATACATGCAGGTTAGGCCAACTCTAGAGTCCAAGTTGCCCCTGCTACTGTGAATGTGAAAGGTACAGCCACAGCCAGCTGCCTGTTAGCTTAGTCTTGCTTAACAGTGAAAACAACTAATCTCACTGTCCATACTGTAGGTAACAAAAGGAACTAAGCAGCCACTGAAAATGATAAAAAGGAACTCATTATGTTTCTTTTTATTTGTATAAAAACTTTAATATAGAAATAACCAGATGTAGTTTGGTTCACCATCATGGTGTGGTTAGAATTAGAATTAGAATTAGAAAGGCATTCTAATTCTAATTCTAATTCTAACCACACCATGATGCCCTTCAGAGCTGTTGTTGCATTTGGATGAAGCCAGGCTACCAGCTCCCCTCTGTATCCTCTCTGATGCTAAGCTAAGTTAATTTCCTGCTGGCTGTGGCTTCATTCTAACCATATAGCCATGATGGATAAGGATGCCAAATAATAGCCATACTTTGATTGTCCACTTGCTTTTTAATGGGGTTTTATTGTCAGATCACTCACACAGATTCAGGCTGTCAACTAGTCACAGAAATTTCTTTAAATGCCACCTTATTACGTTCTTTCTTCATGTTAGAGGTGCTCAACTCAGAGATAACACAGAGGAAGTGTAAACATTCGCTTCACAGCTTCAACAGTTTAATGCAGAAAGAGGATAATTTAGTCTGGGGGGAAGGGGGGGCGGCATTAAGACAAAACACCCCCTCATGGGCTGCTGTCTTTAGACAGCAAAAGCTGTGGGATATTTGTAATCCGCCCCCTTCTTATTTATTTTGGGAAGAGAGCAGACACATCAGCCTTGTGGTCAACTGTACTCCCTGCTACCACAACTTCATATAACCATCAGGACTCCTCTCACCAGCCAGGTGCGCTGTGGAGTGATCCGCCCTATAGAGGCTCCATCCCAGAACTGCCTGTCTGCCTGTGGAAGATTGTTAAGCACTTTTCATTACATAAATGCTCTACAGCTCACATGCACTACAATGATTGGGATTTAGGGGACACCCCTATTGTCCACTATCCTTTATCCTCCCTGATAGGCTTGAGTTTATTCTGATTTATTCTATTGAAATGCAAATTTGTGCACATCCTTGTCTGTATTTTTTATCTAATGAGTAATTTCTTTCTTTTTCAAAGACTTCTACTTCTGATGGAGTTTTCAACATGACAGCAGTTTGAGATACAAGTGTCTTCCAAGTTTTTCCTTTTGAACACATAGAAATTCAGAGTCCTATTAGGGTCTAACGACATCTCAGAGATGCCAGATCCTGTTTCTCACTATCTTACCATACTCACCTTGTTTCATTAGGTATGGAAGAAAAGAAATTGGCAACAGAGGCCCATATCTGTGGTTGGATGTCTTTGCTGTTGCCTCAACTGAATGCATTTCAAAACTATAATTGTTGAGATACTGAAAAGGAATGTGATTCAACTCTCCCACCTTCCTATGCTGTATTTATTTATTTTTTTTTCTTTTTCTCAAGCCCTATGACTGTGCGAAAAGGAAAACGTTTAGGCATCTCCATCCAGGAGCACATGGCCATCGACGTCTGTCCGGGCCCCATCCGCCCCATCCGTCAAATTTCTGCTTACTTCCCTCGTCTCTCGCCCACCTCTTCCTTCTCTGAGCCGCCCTCGCCCAATCAGACGGCAGATCCCACTGCGCTCAGCCCTGGCAGCACAGGTCAAGGTGAAGGGGCCATCGGAGGGGGAGGAGGCAAAGGGAGCAGTGGCTTGTTGTCACCATTATTATCAGGGGGGACAGGTGGAGGGGGCTCACTGCCAGCCATGAGCAGCATGGACACCTCCATTGAGATCGACAGCTGTGACAGCGATGATAACAGTGAGTCCCTTGAAAGCAGTGACCTGGTTTCATTGGAGTTACATTTGAAGAGAAATTACTGAAGAATTGTTGTGACAAGTTTTTTACTCTCACACAAGTTCAATTTAATGTCAGTGACAGATTATTAACTGATTGTTGACATTGTCAGCTCATATCACTGGCAGGATTTTTTTAGGTGGAGCTTGCTGGCAAGCTTTATACAGCTGTGTAAAAAGGAGACTTAAAGATTTTAGACTTTAGAATTGAATGGGAAAAAGATTCATACCTGATTGTCCAGGAAATGTTTGCACTTCTTGACAGAGCCTGATTAGCTGTCTCCCCATTTCCAGTCTTTGTGCTAAACTAAGCTACAGTAAGTCGTCTGCTGGCTGTAATTGCATATTTAGCAGGTTCAGTCTCCTCAGAAGACAGCAATAAAGTATATTTCTGAGATTTTTTATTTTCCGTTATACAATCAAAAAGGTGTTTTAGTCTGAGTTTATGCCTTGAGGCACAGACACTAGTGTTACTGGTCTGTAGGTTGTATTTCCTGCTGCCATCATTTGCCATAATTACTCCAGGCAAAAAGCCCAACAGGACAAAAGTAATTAGCAATGTAACAGGCAAATTTTTCTCTGTGTTTGACTTTTTATTAACTGTCTTTCAGCCTCCCTGGGAACATTAGAGTTTGACCTGCTGTATGAGAGAGCCACCAGCTCCTTACACTGCACAGTCCTGAGAGCAAAGGTAATCACTGTCCACTGGGAACTCCACCAAAGACGTAGAAAGAAAGGCACCTCTACCATTTTTCTTTGTGTCACTTCATGTGTTTAATGTGTTTCTGTGACACAAATGAATAACTTTTTCTATTTCTGGTGAATTAAAAACAAACCAAACTGTTTTAAGCCGTGCCTGTTACATGTCTCTAGGGATAATAATGTAGCCGGTAATCAAATATCTGATGTCCCACCAGAAAGGGATGTGCAGACATGGACGGTCTGCAGACGATGAAATCCAGTGACTGTGAGGAGTCTTTGACTTTTCTAGACTTTCATGCTGTGAATGAACTCATATGTCTAAAAAGGAAGATTATTATGATGCATAGTTATGTTTTAATGAAAGTGGACCACTTTAGGTCATAGCAGACATTATGGAAGCAGATGATAAGTAATATTCATCATTGTTTATTTCATTCAGGCTTTATTCTGCAACAACTTCAGGTCATTTGCAACCAAGAAGATGAATTTAAATGTTAAAGCAGTTTAGGTTGGACGACTTTTCCTTTAATGCCACCATGAGGTTGACATACTTGTTTTTTCTGAAATTTCACCTCACAGCTGCTGACAAGACTGAAGACTCTTATATATTTTGTCAAAATAAATAAATAGCTATAAATAACCAAGTCAAAATAAACATCTGATTGTGTCAGACTGCAAAAAAACCTGCTTATCAAGGTTCACGAGCAAAATGACATTATTGATGTCATGCATCTGTAAACTCTCTAAACTTCATAAAAAATTAACCTTCTCTCTCTGAAGATACTCGATATTTAATCTGCAACTTGACTGCAGAAAAACAGCTGAACAGCTATTTTGTTAGGCCAATTTAAGTTGAGGTGAAATCATGATC
The DNA here is from genome assembly GCA_034769265.1 of Remorina albescens. Lineage (NCBI taxonomy): Eukaryota > Metazoa > Chordata > Actinopteri > Carangiformes > Echeneidae > Remorina > Remorina albescens. Next base: position 9,239,762 of record CM068480.1, read on the forward strand.
TTCAGGTTCTTAATCTCTTGGGAAATTTATTCCACCATCCAATTAGGTCGCTGCTGAAGATTTCAGGTTTTGTTTTTTCCCTTAATCTCATACATTGTTTCAAACCCGGCAGTGAGGTCTCTGCTTTATTTAGCCAGAGTGGAAACAGTAGCACCCTCACAGTCCCTACACTTATGTGATGTGGACTTCATATATTTTCTCTGTGTCTAAAAGGGTCTGAAACCGATGGATTTCAATGGTTTGGCCGATCCTTATGTGAAGCTGCACCTTCTGCCAGGCGCCTGCAAGGTTTGTTTTTATTATCAGAACACATTATGCGTCATACACATGCTAAAGTTTTAGAGTCGCACAAAGTCTGCACCAAAGCAAAATGATTTTTTTCTTTTGAGGCTACATTCCGATTTGTTTGTTTTTATGCATGCAGTTACATGATTGTTCTGTTTTTTTTAAATCATCTTCCTGTTGTGATTTACAGGCCAATAAACTGAAAACCAAGACTGTTCGCAACACACTGAACCCCGTTTGGAATGAGACGCTCACCTACTGTGGAATCACAGAGGAGGACATGTACCGCAAAACACTCCGGTAAATGTTTCTTGAAGAGGATTTCTCTCTATTTTTATCCACCTCACTTCTTGCCTCTCTTTTTTGTTTTTCCCATCAGGAAACTGAGTCTTGCTTACAAAGGATTTCTTATCATCCATCTCAATCTCAGTCTTTTACTCTCTGTATAGAGGCCTTTATCCTTCCCTCACTCCTATCTATCACTGCTGATTCTTCTGATTGATCCTCCTTTGTCACCTCACTTTCCTTCCTCCCTGTCCTCACATCTCTCCCGTCCATTAGGATCAGAGGAAGTGGACCCTCACTCTTTCTAGACCACCGGTTTCTGTTTGTCTTACTTTCCCTCTCTCCCACTGCCTTTCTTTCATTCCAAGTTGCAGTGACAGATTGAGGTCAGAGTAAGCACTGCAGGGTTTTTAATTTCATTGACCCCCCTCCAAAGGTGATAAAAGCTGCAAATTGTGGCTGTCTGTGACTAAAACTTTGTCATAGCACATGTAGGATTTAAATAGGATCGACTGTTGGTGTCAATTCAGCAGAAGCGTTTAATGATTGGGAGAAAGAAAGTTTGACCTGTTGAGACATGTAAGCATGTTGCGGTGCACATCAAATTATCTTTATTTATAAATCTTTTAAATTTATAAAATATTATTACTATTATTATTATGAGACCATATTTTCACACCTTCATAAACAAAATAAGCCAAAAAAATGTTCAGAATGTGAGTAAAAGTGTTTTTTTTCCAGACTTGTGATTTCAACGCTTCAGATGATGAAGGATATCCATCACAGTACAGGAGGGCTTTTGAATTTCTCTGCTGACAGCAGCATCATTCAACCAGAACTCCATATATCCACAAGACAGAGTGCATTTTGAAAATCTTATATTTTCCTAAACCATAGAAACTGCACATATTGTTTTACCTTTCCAACTTAAAATCTGCAGCAGTTGTCAGAGTTTTGTCTGGGGCTGAATAAAAGGGAAATGTAAAAACTACAGATCTTACAAGTAAAAGTTTCAGGAAAGTTGCAACTGCATATTTACGATTTATGATGAATGTCATCATATGTCATGTTATAGTATTTATCCGTTAAGGTACATAATTAAGGCTTCATGCACCTGGCTAATCAAAAAAACAAACAAACAAAAACAAAAAACTCCTAGTGACAAATCCAAAAGTGATATTTTAGACAAACTGACAATATGATTGTCTTTATGTGAATGAGAGAAACAGCTCGGTGTCTGTGTGCTCTGTTCAGTGAGCGGCAGGCAGATGGAGCAACATTTTGTGACAGAGGTTGTGTGAGAAAGATATTCTGTCACTTCTGTCCTGTTCTATTACTGATTTTCTTCGGGTAAATATAGTCAAAATCACGACACAGCTACCGCGTTTCAGCCACTATTGCATACTTGTCCCATTTTTAGACAGGAGAAAACCATGCCCATACTCTTCTATCAGGAATTGGGCTGTAATAAAATAATCTATAAGCGTAAAGAAGCAGGTGAAGGGCTGAAACTGCCGTAAAGTATGGTAATTAGCATATATTATGACCTGATAACATTTTAAGACTTTTTTTTTTTGCGGAATTTAGCTAATTTCCATTGAATAAAATTGCCTACGGATCATTAAGACACATTAAGGCTCAGTCTTAACTGCAGAAGCCTGGCTCCCGCTTTGCACTTTCTGCTCTCTCATCCCATCTCATTATAATAAGAAATGAAAAAAAGTGCCACAGTAAGAAAAAGTTCAGCAGAGTATCCCAAGAGTTGAAAACTACTTGTGCAATTTGGCACACTGACTTTGATAGATTCATGTTATTTAAATATCTGACAAAGGCGTTTAAGTGACAGCATGTGTGGATTCATCACTCTGCTTCGCTCACGTTAAGAAAATCTGTTTGATGCAGGAAATGTGTGCGTTACTTCAAATTGTGTACTGAACTCTTTGACCCATCAAACTCTCACTCACCTCTCCATCCTCTTTGATCACATATGTCTTGTACATCTATTGCAGCATCTTTGTACTCTCAGCATCAACTTACTTAATCTCTTTTTATTCTTCTTGGTTCTCACCTTTTTTCCTTCCTTTTCTGTCTGTTTCTTTTATCCATAGTGATTTCTTTTTGGATATATTTCTGCGGATTTTCAATTCTGAAAAGCTCAGGTCTCCTTTTGGTTGATAAGCTAATAGACTAAAAATTTCTTCAAGGATGTCAACCCATATCTGGTGTCCCCAGGCAACTGGCCCACTGCCCTTTTCACATTTCTGCAATGCCATGTTTTATTACCAGAAACTGAAGGCAGCAGGTTCATTCCTATGGTTATGAATTCAGTATGAAGTCAAATGAAACAGCAGATGAAGCAGAAGATTTTTTATATCTGTATTTCTGAACGCATTCTTCGTTTTCTTCTCCTTTTCATTTCTGTTTACATAAATGACATAGAAAAGCAATCATGGTTAGTCTGCAGCATACAACATCTGCCTATAGACACGCACATTTGCATGATTAAAGCACTCCACGCACATCCACGCACACATGCAAATTTAAATAAATTCTTCCATTTTTATCTCTGCCTTTCACCCACATTAGTCTATCCTCCACTTGTCCACCCGACAGCTTTTGATTTCAAAAATGCAGCCTCTCTCCTTTGCCTTCACTCCTCTCTGTTGCTCCCACCCACTTACGTAATTCAGTGACATTATGGCAGGTGTAAAAGTTTGTCAGGCCCATAAATATGGATTGGATTAACCCTGCAGCTGCAGTTTCACACCATATGAATTCCGTTGGGAAGGGAAATAGATGCTGGATTTATATTTCTGACTGCGTGCTCTGGATTTTTTTGGGTCAGATTTCTGTCAACAGTTTCCTTCCCACATTATAATGTTGTCACAACATTGGGATTAACTAAATGAGTCATAAAATGTGCTTGCTTCACTACTACCCACCCTCTCAAAAGCCCACAATCTTTGCCTCTTTTCTCATCTTTGTCTCTCACTGTCTCTCATTAACCATCACCCCACCCCACCCAACCACTGTCTCTCACTCCCAGGGTGTCCGTGTGTGATGAAGACAAGCTGACACATAATGAGTTCATTGGGGAATCGCGGGTGGCCCTGCGCCGTGTGAAGGCTGACCAGACCAAACACTATAACATCTGTTTGGAACACCCGCCTCCTGTAAGAAGAAGAGAAGAAGAGAGGGGAGCAGGAAGAATAGAAAGAAGGATAGAAGAGGAAACAGGAGATTGCATTTTTATTATGAGTGTCATTGATGCACACAGTAATATTCTAAATATTTTGGGTCATGTATGGTTCCACAAACTCTCATCTTTTGAAGTTAGAAGCTGAAAAAGAAGATTGGGGAGAGGAGAGGAGGGGGCATAAAGAGAGCAATAGGCATACAATGAAACGTGTCCCTATTGGCACATTGTACCATACCGGTCCACTTTAACAATGACCACACAGCCATGTGTCTCTGCAGAAAGACCTAACAAATGCATTCCGAAAACCTGCTTGAGTGAATGTCCCATAAAATGTCAACCTGCTCAAGGTCTCCCTTTATTTGAAATTAACTACATTACAGGCCTTTTTAATTCTTAATAATTAGATCCTAATCAGGAGAAGTTGAAAGAAGTTGGAGCATTGCTACTAAGATGAGAATATGCTGTCTAAAATGTCATTGTATGCTGTAGCATTGAGAGTATTGCTGATATTTGTCACCACCAGCCAAAAAGAAGTCCTAGTCCAAAAGAGCACGAAGGACAGGGGTGTCTCTATACTTTTGGCCACAGTATATTATGGATCAAGCCTCGTAGTGGTACTTTGTGACACTGGCCTCCTGACATCAGTGAGTTCATTATTGCCTCCTCAGAATTACAAACATAAGCTGAGTAGATAAAAGAGTACCATGTCTATTCTTATTACCCACAAATAGCTTTTTGTGAAGGCTAAATGTCAGCTGGGACACACAAGGGAAAAGGATAAAGAGAGACTGGAGGAATAAAAGGTGAGGAGAAAGAGTGAGAGGCGGGGGGGGCGCAGTGTAGAGTCAATAGAGGGAGAGAGTCAGACAGGGAGATGAGAAACAAATGGATTAAAAAATAAAAGTGGTGGCTAGCAGGGGACATGTGTGTGAAAAGAGACAGGAGGTTGCTGAGGTTTTGTTTTTTATGAGTTAGAAAGGCCTGTTGGTATTAAATTGGCCCTCTGAGGCCAGTGGCCACTCAGCGATCAAACACTAAAGCCCCTCTGTCATCCTGCAAACCAGACACTGTGTCAGGCCTGTAATTTTCAAAGTGGCTTCACCCTTGACACGTCAATCTCCTCCTCTTCAATCTTTCCTCTTTTAAGCTGCTTGTACAGTTTTTTTTATGTCAGTCACATTTTATATTATTAATTTCTTTCTCTGTGTTTTGTTCTTTCCACCTCAAGCTGCCGTCACCAACTGCGATGAGTACAGCCCTGAGAGGAATCTCCTGCTACCTGAGAGAGGTGAGCACATGATCCATGGTCAACTTGACCCGCCTTCTGTCCGTCCTCCTGTACTCTACAGCTCTCAGTCTGCGCTAAAGGACTACAGGTCACCATCCATCCGTTATTCAACTTAATGACTAAATCAGTCCAAAAACCTTATAAAATACAGCTCAAGGGCTAAAAAGTAGGAGAACAACATTTTAATTTGAAATTTTTAATTCTGTGGTTGGTGCATTGGTCTTAAACCGAGCCTCTGTCTTCATGATTGGTGGATAAATTAGGCAAAATCAATTCCAAACATTTTATTATTTCTGTATTTTTGTAGAAGTAATTTGCAAAGCGATTTCCCCCGTTTTGTTTTGTGTTTAATTGTACCCAGACTTGTGTGCTGTCGAAATCAAAGCAATTAGCACAAATTGTACATACTTGACAACACTGGCAACAGTTTCAGTGCCAGTTACCTAATGTTTGCAGGCTTTTATTCCTCTCCATTCATTTCTGTTTGACACAAAAATCAATTAAGTGGACTCAGTTGATTGATGTAATCCATTGAACAAGTAATTTATTGCTGTGAGATTCATCCATCCATCCATCTTCATCTGCTTATCCGAGGTCAGGTTGTTGGGGGGGGTAGCAACTTCAGCAGGGAGCCCCAAACTTTCCTTTCCCCGGCCACATCGACCAGCTCTGACTGGGGGATCCCAAGGCATTCCCACTTAAAAAGTGGGACCACCACCCCAGTCTACCACTCCTTCGGCACTGCCCCACGCGATGTTGAAGACGCGTGTCATCCATGACAGCCCCTCAACACCCAGAGCCTTCAACATTTCAGGACGGATCTTGTCAATCCCTGGGGCTTTGCCACTGTGGAGCTGGTTGACTAACTCAGTGACTTCCCTCAGGGAAATTGCCGATGGCCACAGCCCTTCGGGCCTGCTGGTACCCTGCAACTGTCTCCGGAGTCCCCCGATATAACATACCCCGGAAGACCTCCTTCTTCAGTTGGACGGCTTCCCTGACCACCGGTGTCCACCACGGTGTCCAAGGGTTGCCGCCCCTTGAGGCACTCAAGACCTTGAGGCCACAGCTCTCCGCTACAGCTTTGGTGATGGAGGATTTGAACATCGACCACTCGAGCTCGATGCCCCCAGCCTCCACAGGGATGTCGAAAAAGCTCTGCCGGAGGTGGGAGTTGAAGGCCTCCTGGACAGAGGGCTCCTCTAAACGTTCCCACTTCACCCGCACTATATGTTTGGGCTTACCAGGTCTGTCCGGAGGCTTCCCCCGCCACTTGACCCAACTCACCACCAGATGGTGATCAGTTGACAGCTCAGCCCCTCTCTTCACCCGAGTGTCCAAAACATGCAGCCTAAGATCCGATGATACGATAATAAAATTGATCATTGACCTTTGGCCTAGGGTGCTCTGGTACCAGGTATACTTATGAGCCTCCTTATGCTCGAACATGGTGTTTGTTATGGCCAGTCCATGACTAGCACAGAAGTCCAACAACAAAACACCACTCGGGTTCAGATCAGGGAGGCCGTTCCTCCCAATCACGCCTCTCCAAGTTACTCCATCATTGCCCAGGTGTGCATTGAAGTCTCCCAGTAGAACTATGGAGTCCCCTACCGGGGTCCCATGTAGGACCCCGTTCAGGTTCTCCAAGAAGGCCGAATACTCCGAGCTGCTGTTCGGTGCATATGCACAGACAACAGTCAGAGTTTTCCCCCCTGCCACCCTAAGGCACAGGGAGGCGACCCTCTCATCCACCGGGGTAAATTCCAACACAGCTGGCACACACACCTGGAGCCTCACTTCTTGGGCAACTCCGGAGAAGAAAAGAGTCCATCTGGGCCTGGCTCCAGAAGGGGGCCCCGGGCTTCCTCCGGGCAGGGTCTTCTTGTTCCCTCTTCTGTTGTTCATGGGGTCTTTGTGGACCATTCTTTGTCTGGCCCCTCGCCTGAGACCAATTTGCCATGAGCATGCTGTGAGATTATGAAGTGCAATACTTTTCCAATCACCCTGTAACGGGACAATTGAGTTTGATTTTTGAATCACAGGGCAAAAACAGTGACTGATTGAGGTATTCAAATCTCAAAAGACTTTTTCATCTTTCCATATCATATAATTTTTTTCTTTTGATTTATTTAGTTGCCCGTTCATACATGTACTCGTAAAAAATGAATAAAAACTTTCAAACATTTATTGCCATAGGCCACTTGTGATATCAGACTGAACTAAAGTTGTTGCTGCAAAACACCTGAGTGTAAGGAATTGACTATATATAAATTCAACTTTTTATAATATTATGATCTTTCGTTCACAGATTACTGATATTTACAGATTTCATTAATCTAAATAAAAGAGGAAACACATCAGTCTAACATCAGCAGCACAGGTGGTCAGTTCTAACCTGCAGACCTGTGCTGTACGTCATTGTCAGCCTCACTGCCACTTACTGTTCTCCCAATACAGATATAAAGCCCAAAAAAACTGTGCTGAAAAATCTTATGTCAAAATTTAGAGCAGTTTCAGGACTGGCTAACCTCAGAGATGATGTTAGAGACAATACTGTTGTCACAAACCTCTGGATACTCTTTATAGTCCTTTAATGCCATTGGAGATGCAGCAAATTCTTTGTTCCCCACTAAATTTATGGTTGTTTAATGTGTCTGCTGACCATCTTGCCTGTTTTCTCACCTTGAAAACCCTCTCACAAATCAATTTTGTTCCCATTGTTCTGGAACTATCAGTGTGTGTGTGTGTGTGTGTGTGTGTAGGTGTGTGGCACTCATCCCATGCTAATGCCTGTTTATTTCCACCACTCTAATGAGTTGCTCTCTATTGATCTGTGAAGGTCTGGGCTGTTTCATTTCCAGATACCTGGCACAGATAATCCTCACTAACTGCAAATTTTAAAGTCTCCAACTCATTGATGACAGATGGTGAATTGGCTGTAATGACCTGTAAAGTCCTAAAGGAAAACCGAGACAAGGAAAGGGAAAAGCCAGCACAGAGAATTAACAGAAAGAAGGGGGGCAAGCTGTTGAGACCAATTAAAAAGGAAGGAGGAGCTTTCAGGAGTGCGTGGCATATTGATCACCTCAGCTGCGTCCACCTTTGGCTTGAAGATAAGACTTAATGAGCAATGGAGAGATCTAAAAGGGAGACAGTCAGAAGGAAATCCACTACTGAAATAAGGGAACTCATATTAAATTTACATTACAGGCAACAGAGCAGAGTCTTTTCCATTTCCTGTGGTAAACCAGTGATGATAACTTGGTTTAAAATTCTCTCTTGAAGTGCTGAAAATCCTTAAATAGCAAAAATGCATCCTTCCTATAAATAACGTATATACATTGCTGTTGGCCATGAGGGTGAGTCACGATCTTGTGAGAACGTCTTCCCCTTCTTCACCCTCTGCTGCTGCTCCCTCACTTTCTTTCATCCGTCACTTTGAATCTATTCAGGGGTTCTGCTTGTTTTCAAAGTCTTTGGCACCAGTTTGAACGTGTCCGTGTTTAATGCTCAGACCAAAGGCAGTGAAGTGCTATAACTTAAAGGCTGGTGTTTCAGGTTTTTTTCCACGACAGGCTGCACTCTTGTTTTGTTCTCGGTGACAGTGATAGCATGGCTCCGTGTCTGAGCTGTGATTGATGAGCTAAACTGTTGGATGAAAGTCATGGTACTCTTTAGAAAAGTCTGCTCATGATAGAAACAAGTAAGATGAGCTGCATCCCAAATAGCACATTATTAAGCAAAACCATCAAAATTTTAAAAAAGTAAATAACACATTTTCTTCATACAAATAATAAAATAAACAAAAAAAATCAGCTTGGTATCGATTCTGCCCTCCAAGGGATTGTGCAACAACAGTCCAGTACCATATGGTGATTATAACGCACATGACCTATATGTGAAAGGGATTACTGTGCAGCAAACATTAATGAGTTGTTCTGGTGATTTATTGGCTCTTATCACTTGTTTCACTAATTACAGTTGTAACATTTGACCAGAATGAAGCCATCCAGATAAAGTCAGGAGGTTTTAGGTTTGGCCATTTTGGTTGTAATGAGTTGGACCATGTTCAGACTTTTTGGAAATAATGTGTTGTAAATAGATTAGCAACAGGTGGGATGATGAAAAAGAGTGTAGATAATGCATCACCTCAGTCCATTAAGATATTGGTGAAAGAAATGCAATAAAGCAGAACCACAACACTTAGTCTCTGAGGTGATTTGTATGTTGGCAGGATTGGGAAGGTTCAAACTGTTCAGATCTTAAGACATAATGAAGTTCGGCTGGAAATGTGTTTCAGGCTAATACCCAGTTCAATACTTTTTATTCTCACAGTTTTATTATTCAGTTTTATTATTGGATGTGCTTCTGGCAGAGAATCCTCCCTGTATTTGAAGGGTTCATTATAACTGCAGCTTTAAATGCCCTCAAGTGATTTGTGTCTGTGTGTGTGTTTCTGTAAAAACGATGAAATGTCATCACCTCATTAAGCTAATACAACAAGCACCTTTGTCTTTTGCACATTAAACAGACACAAAGCAGCTTTGGCAATAATTTGGAGTCATGTTGGAGTTTAAAAATCCAGGGCTCAGCAGTATGAGTGACCTCAGTTGCTCAATTAATCAAGAAGTATTACAAAAGTATTGATTGCAGCAGATTTAAAGAACAGCGTGACTAATATTGCCTGTTTCATCAGCAGGTCACAGCGCAAGGTAGAGTTCAGAATATGAGGTCTCCCCACTTCTCCTACCTGTTATTTTCCTTTCTCCATTAGTGGGAGACAGCACAGCAGAGAAGTCTGGAGGAGCGAGGCCGTTTGCTGCTCTGCCTGCAGTATCTGCCGCCAGGCAGTGATGGCGATGTGAAGGGCGAGGCCAAGGAGAGGGCTCGTGGCGGGCTGTGTGTGGGTGTCAAACGCTGTGCTCACCTGGCAGCCATGGACGTCAACGGCTTCTCAGACCCCTATGTTAAAACGTAAGGATGGCATCAAACTTCAGACTGAAATCTCTGGGATTTATATGCATTGTTGTATTTGATTTCATGATGTTCATGAAAGAATGTTTGTACATTTGTGAGACACAAATGGTTGTTTACCCACCAATTTTACCATTTAATTTCCTCCATTTGTAATGATGACTACACAATACACACAGCTTAGACTGATGAGATGTCAATTCAAAATGCTAATTTCAAAACTATTTCCACATGATCCATCCAGCACCAGTCTCCCTCTCCCTCTCCCTCTCCACCTTAATACTTGCTGTTGGCTCATATTGACCCCATGAATCACCTTCTGTCTTCCCTCATGAATGATATATTACCTCAGTTAGAACCAAATAAAGCAATGACGGTAGAGAGCACCTTTCACACAAGTGGAAGCAATTGTGATATGTGTTATTCATCAAGGTAATTATGTGTGTGTGTGGGCATTGGCTGCCCTCAAAACAGATTGAAAGGCAGTGACATGATCTAATGTAACAGGCTCAATGTGTCTGTTGTATTTAGGAGATGCAAGGTAAAAGGAATGAAAGGGTTGGGTGCTATCCCCTGGAGTTTCATTACTAGCTCAAGAAAGAAAAGCAATACTGTGTGTGTGTGTCCTAGAAAGGGCAGGAAGGTGCCCGGTGCTCACTGGACCAGTGAGCTTTAAAATCCTCCCTCTTGTTCTTCTTCACTCTTTCTGAGGCTGAGTCTTTCTGACTTGTTCTGACTTTGAGGTTGTTTCTTGAATGACTAAAACACTAAGCAGCCTCTCATCCTGCACACATATAATGCACACACACATAGAGATAGGCATGCCACTGGGTTCATCTTGCCTCAGTACACACTCGCAGTGCTGTGTGCGTCTGAAACTGAGGTCCCCCCTCCTCCCTACATCCACCAAAACTGCAAACATCCCTCACACATCCACCGTTAAGAATCATGCACCTTCTCCTTTTGGATGCATGCTCGCATCTGTGCCCTTTGGCAGGATGCTTTGTTGTGTCTGAGAGTGTGTGGGAACATACGCTCTCCGAGCTGTGGGTGGTGGGTGGAAAACAAATGGGAATAGAGATTTTGCCACGCTCCTTCCAGCTGGTTTAAAAATATCCCAAGAATTTAATGACAGCTCGCAAATCTGTGCTGTGTTGGTGAAGGAATTACTGATCAGACGTCACATTCATACAGTCGTAGTTTCACAAATAATACATAAAATCAACCGTGAAATTTTTTCATTAGTAACTTCCTTCTGTTGAAAGTTAGATTTTGCTGCTCCAACCTGTTAAATCTGAAGGTAACTTAGTGTCAGGATTGAAAAACAAGAAACTGGCTGTCAGATGTTTGTGGAAAAAAAAAAAAAAAACAGTGAGGCTGTTGTCAGTCAGGAAAATGGAGCCATAAACGAAGCACAGAAATGATATTTTATCATCAATTATGAGCATAATTAATAATGGTAGACATATTTTGTTTTTGTTTGTTTGTTTTTTTGTTTTGTTTATTTGTTTACCATTAACTGGATGGAGTTTCCTCGTCAGTTAGCGAGGCTAGCTCATATTGAGTTAAGGAGACGTCTTCCTAAATGAGCATGTTTCCTTGTGTTTCCTTCCTTTGTGCTAAGCTAAGCTAACAGGCTTCATGTGCACCATACAGATACTAACAGGCAAGTCCTGAAATAAAAATATTTCCCAAAATGATTCAATATTCAGCCTTTTTTCTGCATCAAAAAGTGACTAGACAAGGAAACACAAAATGTGCCCATCACCAACTTTGGCTCCTGAGTGAACAATATATAATCTATACAATCTATATGTGTCAAATTAAGTCACTGCTGTTACTGTGACTTTTTGTGGTGCTGTTTTTTTTTTTTTTATGATAACGACCAGACTTTTAAATGACTGTATCGCATTCTTCTGTTTCAGGTATCTCAAGCCAGACGTACACAAGAAATCCAAGCACAAAACAGCCGTGATAAAAAAGACTCTCAACCCAGAGTTTAATGAGGTAGCTAACAGTGTTTATTTTCATGCATGTGAATAAATGTGGAAGCAAGAAGCACATTGACAGTGGATGAATATAAGGAGACAGCTTATCGAGTACACAGAGACGCTAGGCTGCATACAAAGGCTCTGTAAGACAGCCGATTACTATATATGTATGTTGCCTCATTAGTGATTATTTTAGAGGTTTGTGGAGGAAGTGTGAACTTCTGACCTCCGGTCTTGCCCACTCATCAAGTTTACCTCTTTGTTTTCATCCAGGAGTTCTTCTATGAAATCTCCTTCTCAGAGTTAGCCACCAAGACGCTGGAGGTCACAGTGTGGGACTATGATCTGGGAAAGTCCAATGACTTCATAGGTTAGTTGACACCACAAGCATACTGGTGATAAGTGGTTTCCTGCTGGAGATGATCGGATCATTGATTGGATACTTTATTAGCAGTTTAACAGCATCGTAGCCATGGCAGAAGTTGCTGAAGATATTTTAAGATGTTCTCTGTTGTACCATCCGAGTGCAGGATTTAGTCGCCAAAAGGGCTGTCAGCATCGTTTTTGTTGAAAATACTGAGTGTGTGGGAGTAAGTAATATCACAATATAAATAACTTTCGTGTACTTCAACTTTCTTTGGAAACTTTGAAGGTGTTTCTTTCTTACGCCAATTAGAAGTCTGAGGTTTTTTTTTATTATCTTCTTTATTTTCAACAGATAATTAAAAAAGGCCCAAATTGACAGTGAGGTAATTAGTCTCTTTCACGTTTCCCATGTATATTCATCAGACTTAGTGCCAGGCCAACTTGTTGGAAGCAGATATATAAATATATATAGACCAGTGTAAAAAAAAAAAAAAGTTACACCTCGTACAGAGCTATTTTCATCTGTGGATTAATACATATTTTTGCTCTGGTGACTATCTTCAGCAGCAGGACAGTTTATTACATATGATATATAAAAATATATAATACATTGCATGTGAAAACATGTGATGAATGGATGTGTACTACTGTAACAGTTTGCCTCACTAAAATGTTTTAGTCTAGATTTTTACAGTACAGAGGAAGAAGTTTTTCATTCTTGGCTACAAAGACGATACTTGTGAGTAGAAGGCTAATTGTTGACTCAAGCGTTATCGCACTTACTTTTTTACAAACTTGTTGACAAGTGGAGATTTTCTTAATGAGTCTTAATGATCTTTCAGTTAACCTGACTTAACACTGTTCACTTTATTTCCACTTTTTATTCCAAAACTAATCCAGTTTGAACGCTGTTAGCTGAAGATCACATGCGGTAATTATCTACTTGGAGTACCTTTTAAAGAAGTAACTGTTGACATCTGATCTGCTCATTTTTGTCTTCATTACACCTCATCGGCCTTTTCTTTGGAAACATATATATTACCTTGGGGTTGAATTTAGGGATCACAAGATGGCAACATGTCATTCTAATAATCAATTTTTATTTATTTTGGAGCATTTTCTTTACCTCTTACTGTTCCAGGTGGTGTGTCCTTAGGCTGTCACTCACAGGGAGAGACCCTACAGCACTGGATAGACTGTCTGAAGAACAAGGGCAAGAAGGTGGAGCGCTGGCACACACTGACCAACGAGCTGCCTGGATCCACGCTGCAAGAATGAACTGAGCATCTTCTTCTGCCTTGACACTGGAGAGACTGCCTGAAGACTCGGGCCCAGAGACATTTCATCGCATGTTCTGGAGATGTTCTGCATGTCTATGATGGATTCATATCCTGATTACTTTGTGTCATAAATAAGCTCATAATTCATAACAACATTAACAAAAAGGGACACATTCAGAGATCAAGACTGTAATTGGGAATCTAAATAGAGCTGATTCAAATCTGGGAACCTTCTGTGGAAGTTAATATAAATGCTCCTCTATGCTGCTCTAAGCGAGTCAGATTTCAATCAGTGAGAAAAATTTGAATCATTCAAGAAGGGAGAATGAAGGAGAAAGTTGAATAATGTCATCCATGATGTCAGGTTTGTTTTTTCATAAATCTGGCCTGTTATTTTTCATGAACTGCTGACACCATCATGACCGTCTGTCTCACAGTGCACATACCTTTCCCTCGCAATAATCTTTTGCTTAATGCTTCCGAAGATTTCCAAGTGGTCTTACTTCTGTCAGATATTTTTGATCTATTGATCTGATTGCCCTTTGAATGCCTGCAGACAGCACAACCTAAAAAGATAATTGGTTCGTCCATGTTGATGGTTTGTTTCAATTGTTTGCATGTTTGGTGATGAAAGAACAAACTAAAATGACAAGTATATACCAGACTGCTGCAGGATGAATGATCATCATTGTGTTGTTCCCAGTTCTCCTTATATGTGATGCTCTGATTGACTAAGAGATTCTTAATCTTTTAAGTTGCTCACAGTTGTTTGATGTGTCAGCTCAAATAACAGTGTGTCAGTTCCTTGTTGATGACACGTTGATGTAAACCCAATTTATTCCTTTATTTGTGAGGAAGAAGATGGTGGAAATGTTTCAGATGAGCTGTTTAGAGGAGAGTTGTGCATGATTGTTCTCCAACAGACATTAAATATAAAAAGGGAATAAAATCATAAGCCCAGTTTAATATCTGAATAACTAATATGAATGGCATTAAGAGCACAGTGTTGTCTGGTGACTCTCCATTGCTGCTGCTTTATTATGAATTTCAGGTTTTAAATGTTTTCTTGGTCTTGTGGTAAAAGAGGCATGCTGAAAATACCATTGGTGTTTATATGTAAATATATATTGTGTTTCTCTTGCTTTGGATGTTTGTCTCTTGGAACAAAATGTGCATGGTTGTTTATTACTTTTTTTTTTCTTTTTGGCATAAAAGTTTCATATTGATTTACTTTGTGTGTCCCTGAATTTCCACGAGGCTTTACAATATTTTCTCCAAAGTGTCAGTTGACAAACAGTCAAATAAAGCCAACGCTGCCATCTGCTCTTCAGGGTTTGCAACTGCAGCCTTTTGTTTGATTAATGTGGACAGAAACGATGATGGAATTGTCTGAGGCGCACGGCCACACGATCAATAAAAGTATCAGATGGTTTAACGCTCAAACTCTTTTTAATAAAAAAGCACAAAGTATCTGATTCTGTGATCACCTCGGATTGAGATTCTAAAACTATCAAGCCTTAAAAAATTGATCCAAAAGCCCATCATGCCTGTAATAACTATAATCTTATATCTGTTTGTGAAATTATCACCACTACTAAAATACAAAACAAGTTATAAATCATGTTTGCATCTTCTTCTTTTTTTTTGCACAGTTTGGATTATTTGGATAACTTAATTCAGATATAAAAGCTTAAGATGATAAACTAATAATTCTTTTTGATGAAGGCCACTTTAGTGAAAACCATCATGTTTGAATGTTGTTTCTTTTTCAATTTGAGTTCCAGTAGTAAAGGTTACCCTGAATTAAGTTTACATTTAAACTAAAGACTCTTTCTCAAAGCTCTTCTTGCAAGACTTTTTTTTTTTTTAATTCACTGTCAACCGATATATTGATTTCAGATAGATCTATTGAACTTCTCACTTCTTTCATTTGACTGGGAGGTCAGAGGTCATGATGGGGATGTCAGAATATTTTTAGTAAACATATTTTCAAAGTATGCGTGGATGGCTCAACATGCTGTGAAGCTCACCACAAGGCAACCGAGTGACTGACGCAGAGGCTGAGTCACGGACGTCAGGGCTGAGGCTGGGTCTGGGATTTAAACAGAAAATCTTCATTGCAGTACAGCTTCTGATTACTGTGCATTTTTTTTATGTATGCTGAATAAGACAGAAACTCTGTGAAATCAGAGAAGGATATTACTGTTTCATCTGAGTCATTGTACCTTACCAACAAAAGCTGCATCACTGCGTGCCTGTCCTGTACGGATTCTGTCAGTGGAGGGAAAAACACAGTCGTCATGATGCCACCATACCATAAAACTTGGAATAATTTATAGCAAATATTTCAGTTAAGCCTGAAATATTTAATATCTTTGTTAATTAGTAAACATTCAGAAAGCTCGGCTGCACAGAATGACCTGTTCTGCAGTGGAGTTAAAGCTGATGAGCACTACATGAGACTAAAATAAAAAATAACTAGGAACGATAAAACATCATTAAATTTTTTAAAGTCAGTTGTTCATTCCACAGGCTGCAAATATAGAGATTGCAAGTTTAAGGTTATGCACTCTACCCTGATTGAACTTTTGAGTCTGTCACGTTGAAAGTGATGCAAAACATCATGAAAGGACAGATGTAACAAAATGTTTTTGCTGACAACTGAGTCCTAATCTTATGCATTTTATGAAGCTGCAGGAACGAGGCCTGGACTGCTGATTTATTGATCTACACTGTTATCACTGTAAGTGACAGGGGACAATCAACAATCAGCCTTTGAGGTAGCTGTGCACTTCAAACAGCAGAAAGCCCTTGTGGTGATAATGATGTTTCATTAAAATCAAATGATCATCAGTGTGAGAAGTAATAACAATTAAGGCAGAACCCATCAGGATATAATCAAATAACTATCAAAAGACTCACCCTCTGGTGCTGTGAAAAGATTTTAGTATAACCATTAAAATAATGAAGGTGGTTATTTTTGGTCAGCGAGTAGTAATCTCAAAATCCAGAGATTTAACAGATTTGTTGAACCACAAAAATGTGTTTATTTATCTCTACAGGGAACAGGGTAATACAACACTTAACTAAATAATATACTTCAGTGCCAAACAACTGGCAGGGGCTTTTTTTTTTTTTTTTGGCTGATGTTATTTAAACCTATGTTAGTGAGCTACAAATTAAACAAATTGAAAGCTGAAATATTCAAGATGATTGAATCTGAATCATGAAGCAGAGAGTGACACTAAAGAAATTAAACTAAGACCCTTAACGGCAATATTACAGTTATTTTTCACCACAGAGCTCGAACTCCACTCTGTGATGATCAGCAGTTTTCATTACAGAGCCGGTGAGGAGCACATTAATGCCACCTAGCCAAGACTGAGGTGCAAAGTTAGAAGTCGTGTGGCAGCTGTCCAGTAATAACGGGTCAAATACCAGCCCATCACGGTTTAATCAAGGAACATGTATGTGGGTGCTGTAAAGGTGCTCAGTTATAACTAGGTTCATAACTAAATTTTTAAGTGAATTCAATAACTTAATGTTGTCCAACTTTTTTAGTGTGAAATTTCACTGTAGATCAGGAATAATTTGCAAGACAAGCTTCCACAGCATCCAAACAACACATTCATTTTTAAGATAGATAGATGGATAAAAAATGTGATTTAGAAAATTTACCTTTGTTTTCACAGAGCTCATTTAACTGACTGATGTATAAGTGAATGCTTCAGCAGGTTCAGGCTCCTGGTCTCCTGCTTGCCCATCATCATTCTGGTTGTTCATGACACGTTTTTCATCTATGATGAGTCAAAACAACAACAGTAAGAACATTCTCCTGGCAGACATTTTGACTTTCCATTTTGGTAAAAGTAAAAATGCATCACATTAATGACGGTCTCATCCCGTTTAGCTTTCATCAGAAAGACATGTCACGCTCAGTCAACGTGCAAAACAGCAGAGCCCTGGAAGTGACACAGTGCCATCATCATTAAAGTGGTTAGTTACACTTGTCCTACTGCTGTAACATATCAGAACATGAGTGGCCGTGGAAAAAGGCACGGCTTTGACATCAAACCTCACAAGGAAAATTCAGTCAAAACCGAGAATGAGGTGAAATTTGTTGTGTTGACAGTCTATTGGTAACTGTGTGTACTGTACCGATAAGCTATTACTGGATGAAACACAGTAGAATAAACTAGAGAAGTGAACAAAGTGAGCAGTGAATAGAAACTGAATGTTTGATGTGGAAGCTGTGAGAACTTCCGCAAGAATATTATTGTACCTTTAAAACACTGTATCATTGTTGTCATTTATATTGATTTATTTGATTCATAATAATCACAAATTCCTCTTTCCACAATGAGCCAGATCAGCTTTAATTTCCTCTGTCATGATTATTTTTCAGCCCTAATTCTTTGCAATTTAAGCGGGCAATAGAGTAGCACTGCCACAGGTCAGTATATCTGATTATGCTGTTATTTCCTATGCAGCATGACAGGATGATCATGATGCGTCCAAATATTGCCAAGCTGACTCACAGCCTCAGTGTTTATGTGACCCAGCTGGATAATCCATGACCCACTTACTGCATCTGGATGGGATTCTGTATGGTACGGTGATCCCCCTCAGAGCCCAAACTGTATTACATACCTACTGTTAAATTAGCTGAGCACGAAGAAAAACGCGCTGTCAAAATGTTGACACTTGTGAGGGGGATTTGTTGCTGTCAGATGTTGAGATTTCTGCTAATTTAGTCGTTTTGGGGTTTGTTTGTTTTTTTACCCTCAGTGAGTTTAAGACGCTCCCATATGAACTTTTTGGGAGATTATGACATGGATAATTTTATATATAGTAAATATAGCCATGTTTGTTTTGTGTGTACACTATTTTTTGTGTTTTCCACTACACAACTGCCCTCATGTATGCAAGTAATTATAATCTTATTATTTCCTGATATTTTTCTTCACCAACTGAATAATTTTTTGATTTATAAAACATTAACAAATTACGTAAAGTGCCTGTCACAAGTTCCTGGAGGAGAAAGGTGATGTCTCTTGGGGTAGAAATGTTTGACCCTTACTATTAAAGTTTATACAGCATTTGTGTTGCGAAAAAGATAGATCTCCCTCAAATGTGAACATGAGGATCATGTTTTTGGTGGCTAGCCATGAAATTTGGACCAAACATTCATAGACCCCTAACTGGGAATTGTTATATGAAACCACTAGTTTTTTTAAGCAGCACAGCTAATTTGGTTGATGACAAAGCTGTACGTACAGTAAATATCTACAGTACCATGGTCATAGGCTTTCTCGTCTGTTTGCAAGCTTAAATGTATTATAAAAGTATTACCTAACATTACCTTAAGATGTTCCAAAAATTGTTTTTCCAGTCCCCCCTGTTATGAATCCTCATAAATACTTAATCAGAAAGAAAATTCCTAAAGGTTAGAAACAAACAAATGAAAAACCTCAGAGAATAATGAAGAGCATTTTGACTTCATTTTGTTGAAGCCATTTGAGGCTTTTGTTCTCATTACATCCACTCAAGCAGTCCATTTCCTGAGCTCGGGGCCTCTCCCCTCAGCATTGAGCAGTTCCTGCTGTCTGCAGCTCACTGCCTGACAACAGCAGGGTCTCTGCATCCCTGCAGCTTACACACTATCCCAGTATGAGAAACCACGTTAATACTTCCCTCTCTTTTGCTCTTATCTGGTAAATTGCAAAACACAATCTGTCCACAGTGGCTAAGCTCTCTGGATATCCCTCACTTTTTGACATTCGATCTCTCCCATTAAAAGCAAAATCTCTTTAATCTCCACTGCTGCTGCTTTTGATCTTCAAACAACACTGAAAACGTGTTACATGCATTTTGTGTTTATTAAGAATGTTCTGCAGAAGTATAATATTCCAAGTGCCAGATACTCTTTGTAATTTTCAACCTCTATCATCTTTACATTAAAAAAATAAAATAAAATAAAAATCCACAACATGCCAATAACCACAAAGATTGAAGAAGCCCAGTGGTAATACAATGGCTGTCAGGAGGCTAGCTGACAGTTTCTTTTTCTACGTTAGATCATAACTACATAATGATAACTCATATCAACTACAGAATTTTCACAATATTCAGATTTATATCTGCAGAATACATCAAATGTCGATTACAATTAAATGTACATATTAAGTACCAACAGGAAAAAAATGCCATAATAATCACTACAGAAAATTATCAGCAGGTTTGAACTCATGAGACTCTGGCATCGTGGCTGTTCTGGGATACAGTAAATAGGGAGAGTTATATTTAAGGTTGATGAAACCCAGTTGTTTCAGATCACAGTGAAATCACAGGTATATAAAGATCAGAGGTTAATTAAAGATATAGAGGATTTATAATAATAAGAAAAATCCTAATGATAAGAAGAATAATAAAAAACACCCATTTAAATGTCTGATCCAGTGTTTTACAAATAATCTATCAAAATTTCATCCTACTGTGTTTGACAACAACATATATAAAGCGCTGATTAATGCAAGTAAAATCTACTATTTTAGGGAGTTTTTTTCGAGGGTAAAAAAATAAATAAATAAAATAATTGCCACCATCTGTCTGGTTTGAAATTACAGCCAGCCTGTGGATGAAGACTGAGCCTCCAGCCACAAGTCAGGCTGCAATCATGAGCTATTTACTTTGTTAACCAAATCCTGATGCCTCATATGCATACAATACTACCACCATCTGTCAGCTGCGGCACAGCAGAATCACATTACAAATCTTCATAGGTTTCAAAATGACCTTTTACAAACATTATCAAAAGATAGGTTATAGGGGACGTAGCACAATTCCCTTCCCTGTAAAATGAATATTTGAAGTATCTAGCTGCAGTGGGGTTGTTGGGAACATGTACCCTCGTTCCCTGCTCACAGTGCTCAGTGGTGTTGAGTGGAGATACAGTAAATTTGCTGCAGAGTAAAAACCCTTTTTGTGTTTCTCTCTACAATGACAATCTGTGACGAGAGTTGGGTCTCTAAAAAGCAAGAGCCTTTACCTCTAAATTCTTTTTTTGGCACATATTTTTTTTCCATGCAGTGATGACTGTGCCTTCTCCACGAGACTTTCCATAATCCCTTCCATTTTAGCACCCATAGCTAGTCCTTGGTAAGCTTCTCTTTCATCCTCTTTTGCCACCCGTTCGCTCACTTTTCAAACACAGGATGTATCGCAGGAGTCATGAGAACCACAGAGGGGACTCTGAAACAAGAGGACATACTGTGATTGAAAGTGTTTGTCTGTGGGGTAATTTATCTTCTGTGATTCAAGTGTGGCACAAATCCCAGAACCTCTCCACATATCCAGTGGAAATAAACAGCAAGATGAAACTCTGAGGCGTCCTGTCCTCAGTGCATTGAAAGATGGACTTGGTAGACATTTTGAAGCAGGGACGCAATCCTTCCTGTTTCACATCGTGTAAACAGCTCCACTGGTCTCTTTTCTGGACCTCTCTGTGTCAGTTCTGCAGATGTTGAAAGGGGATTCTTGAATAGTTTGTGGTTTTTTCAAGAATCACTCTGAATGTGTTGACCAGAATACGAAGGGACTGATAAGCGACTGTCTACTCACTTCTCCATCTTACATTAGAAGGATAACAACCCCCACAGCCCTCCCCAACCCCAACCCCAACCCTGACTCAGTAGCATTTGCATATGTTATTTTCTTCCATTAGCAAAAGGGGTTTTAAATAGATTACAGAAATTAAGCAAGCAAGTACTGTATATTGGGGGCATATTGGTCACACATCCAGGTAATGATTAGGCGGTAAAGACGGCGGTGCAGGTGAGGGCCAGACGGTCTGTTGCCTTATCCAGTTTCATCCTGGGATGAAACTCAGGTTTTCACATTGACTAAAAAAAGAAAAGGAAGTGTATTAGTTGAAGAGCTATATATTCTGCAACTTCATATGGATGTATACACTTTCACAGACCACAGAAGACAGTTACATGATGAGAAAACAGAAGTTGTTGAGTCCCGGGGACCTTAAAATGAAGTTGTGCATAAACTTGCTCTTGCACTCATTAAGTTAATTAGGGCATCTCTTGGCTTAATAAGATCCAACAGGCTGCAACTGTGTGCTTGAAAACACAAGTACAGATAAACATCAGGAATGAATCACTTAACTAACCTTTCATGAATATATTTATCAATATAAAACTAGTTTCTTTCTGTACAGGCACTGATAAGTAATAATCACTGATCTGTTATCAGAATCCTTTTATTTTCCAGGTACAATAAATGCACATTTATTTGTCTTGTGAGCAAGTCAACAACTCATACACCGACATACATTACATACGTATACATATGGTACAAAGACAAGACTTCACATTTTATACAAGCAAACAGGGCAAGGCGTACAACAGACAACAGACTACACCTATCACTCTACAGATACACACACAGCAGTTTGAGGCATGCAGTGGGTTACAGCTGAAGGCTGCCCACGCAAATATGGAAAGATATGTAATAAATCATTGAACTGAACCTGATGCAAATGTAATTCAGACGGTCTGACCTTATGTTGCTTTGTCATAGGACCTAAAGGCTAAAGTTCCGCAGTGTATAAAGACTTTGAAACTAGTGCAGTATTGTGCAAACATGGACCGTAAGAATGTCAGTGATTACAGTCAGATTGTGCTAACAGAGTGAAATATTGTGTTGTGATGAGATAAACTGTGACAGGAGCAGGTTTCTAAGACAGGAGGATAAGTGGTAGCAGCACTATAGCTAGAAATCCTTCACTGTCAGTTCCATATTCACAGGCAACAAATGAGGAGTTCAGGGTGAAGAATCAGTTTTGCACAACCACACAGAGGGTAGAAAGGTGAAGTAAAAGTTTAAAGGTCAGATTTAGGACACTCACTGGCCAGGTTGACAATGCAGGCGATGATAATGACTGTCCCTCCTACTAGTGATACCATGGAGAGCATCTTGGCCACACGTCCCAGACGCACAGCACCGTCCAGGTTTCCCTGCTCGAGACTGTTCTTGGACTGAAGGAGAAGATCAAACCATCTGTTAACTTGAGTTCAGTGATGAATAAGATTTTTAAAAATCAGCAAACAACAGCAAAACAAAAAAAGGCAATCAATCATGTTCTCACCATGATGGAGTAGACAAATCCTACAATGTTGATGGGCCAGACGGGGCAGAAGCAGGCAAGTACGGACAAGAGGAGGTAGTCTTTAACCTTGGTTCGGTCCAAGGGTGGGTTTGTAGCGATGCTGGAGTGGCGGGAAAGTGACGGCCTTGGCGAAAAAGCAGTGTAGCCTATGGAGCTAGCCCTGCTCCCCTTCCTGGTCTTGCTGTGGTGAGGGTAAGAGATGGAGTGTTGCCTTCTGGGGGGAGAGGAGATGACTGGAGATGTGCACTCTGCAGGCGCTGAGTGTATCCCATTAGCTGCACATAAGGGACAAAAAGGACAGGCAGATATTTAAAACACTGGGAGAGGTGGATGTGCTCTGTACCAGGAGCTCTCTCCTGTGCTGGATTTTGACTTTGCGTGAGAGAGCTGACTAAGCTGTTGTGTGACCCACATGCTGCCTCAATATCAGGTCAAACCCAGTCACTTACTGTTCTTCAGCTTCTCGTTGATGACAATGACCAGCTCTCCTTTGGATTTGTTGTGAGGGGACCGTGTGCCAAGCGGACTGTTGCTGCCATGGAGCAGATGCTCCCCAATGACTGGCGGGCAGGGGCCAGAGATGGAGGCTTGACTCGACAGAGAGGCCTCCTGGTCCAGCAGCGGCGGTTGTTCCTCCCCTGGCCAAATGGTGGAAGTTGGCATCATGTTCACAGCCATGTGATTATAGTCAGACCATAAAATGAAGTCTCTGTTTGTGGTCCAGTCCTGAGTGTGCTGCCTGTTTATGACACCTGGGAACAAGAAAAAGGTTTTAACAGGATTTATAAGCAGATCCTGTTCCAACTGCTTAAGGTCGGTACAAAACATTTCTAGGGCTAGAGAGGAGCTTAAGAAAGAGACAGGTGCACTTTGTCTTTTCATGATGATGGGTTAAATGAAGTTGTGGTAGGAAAAAATTTCATCCCAGAGTAACTTAAACATTTCATCCCAAGAAAAAAATCTAAGAGGTCAAATAACATCGACAATAGGTCATAAAAGAATTTGATCTCTCTATCAGGGTTTAATTTCTGTATCAAAATAAACAATAGATCTTTGTGCCTAAATTGAACATTATATATCCAGAAAAAACCTTCAGCTGGTCCTTCCATCACATAAAATGTAATATAAAGGAAAAAGAAAATCTATCTTTTTAGTCTTAACTGGGCACAATCTGTCATGAATCAATGGTATATGGAGTAACGTCCTTTTAAAGGTTTAAGGAGGAGAAGAGCAGCTACAGCAATAAAATATTTATGTAACTTTGAAGCAAAAGTAAAGTAAGATTACATACATATCCTACAAGGTACAAACATATGAATACATGTATTTACATAGCAAGGGGATGATGCATTTCTTCTGCACCAAGAGGAATATCAGAAACACTACCAATGGTCTTAGTCGACCATAACTTTCAGCTCATTCTCTGCATGATCATTCTCATACAGTCTCTAAATACAGTCCAGCTCAATATCAAGATAAAAAAACCCACTTTGACTCCAGTTGACAGATGCTGGTTTTTGATCAGCAGTGATGAATTATACAGTAACGACACAGCCTGAAGGCAATCAGATATTGAACACTCAGTGTTAGCTTTAGATGAGGCCTCATATTTAATTTGAAAAAAAAAACAAAACAAAAAAAAACAACAACAGGCACAAAGGGAGTACAAAGGCATGGCAGATGGAGGCAGGTTCCTTGGAACAGGAGCACCCAGTCTCCGTGCAGGTGTGTACATACCATTATGTTCTCCTGTGTACACAGGCAGGCCCTGACTGCTCTGTGCTGTCCGGACACACAATACAAGCTGAGGGACAACGCAGTTAAATGATGGAGACAAAGGAAACACACTGTGGGACTGAGGAAAGGGCTGCTAATGAAACTGCCCGCTGCTGATTTACGTTCAGT
The DNA here is from genome assembly GCA_034769265.1 of Remorina albescens. Classification (NCBI taxonomy): domain Eukaryota; kingdom Metazoa; phylum Chordata; class Actinopteri; order Carangiformes; family Echeneidae; genus Remorina; species Remorina albescens. Next base: position 9,264,516 of record CM068480.1, read on the forward strand.
GGACTGCTACTGTGCAACGATAAACGGAAAACAAACACACACCTACCTTAGGATGGATGATCACATTTAAGAAAAATAAATAAATAAAGCAAAACTAATAGGCTAATTAAATCAGGTGTAAATGGGCTGCGGCCGATTCTTAATTTCTCATTTAAGATGCAGAGAAATGGGCGGAAGGTTAATCAAACTGACCTTTTTAATGTGGCGCTGCTCTCACAGTCGGAGCGTCCCTCGCTTTGGCATCATGGGAACGATGATCTCAGGTGAAAATCAGCATCTTCTGTACATCCACGATGGATTTAGAAGAAAAGGCGCGATGTGGGTCTGAAATCTACCGACCTTTGGTATTGTTATTATTTAATGCGAAAGGCGGTGCAGCGGTGCTACTGTAGCGTTTTATTCCAGCGCAGAGCAGGATGGACGGGGACTCTCCTGACGGGTAGGGTGGATCGGATGATGTGGGGGTGAAAGAAAAAGTGAAATCAACCAGGCTAGGCGCTATGGGAAGGGAGAGAGAGAGAGAGAGAGAGAGAGGGAGAGGGAGGAGGAGGGGGATGCTGGCATCCTCGGCTCACCCTGAACACTGAATATTTACTCTGCGATGCAGCATGTGAGTCGGTGGAGAAGGATGTCCTCCTGTCTCCGCCCTGCAGAGGACAGGAGTTCACACTTTGGCCCAATTAGTTTTTATTATCTTTTTTCTTCTTTTTTTAAAGCAAAGTTGCAATAAAGTTGTAGCAGAGATGTTGAACCACAGCCTGACACAGCTCAGGGTAAACAATATGTCCAGATTGGTTTATCATCATGAAGTAAAAACACTCAAACATTCAAAGATATTGGAGGTTTAATAAAAGCATTAGTGCGCCATCAGCTGGAACACAGTTGCAACTACAAAAACATCAGACAAAGCATGACAAAAGCTTATTATAGAAATTATATATACAAAAAGTAAAAAAAAGAATAATAAAAAAAATTATTTCCCCATGGCACTCAGGATGTTTGCCTGAAAGAAAGAAGCAATGAGCATTAGTACACAGTTCAAAGTCCACTCCTCTTTGTGTTAGTATGAACCAGGCTGAGAAGCCATATTGAGCCATAGTGAAGCTGTAAACACCAACATGTTCACAATGATAGTTCTGACATGTTGTGGATTCAAGTAATTATCTTAGCAGTAGTTTGACACTCAGGAAGCATTAAAGCATTAAAACCTGCGGTGTGTGGGCTAGTGTCACATGATCACTTGTTCCCATTACTGTGATTTACTATCAACCTGTGGTTTAGCTGTGTCCTGCAGAAATCCTCTGAACTCCTGTGTACACCTTGTTACTGAGCTTTAACCTGCTGTAGGATAACTGAGGTTTACATTTATAACATTCAGCATAAAAAAAAAAAAAAAAAAAAAAAGATTTTATGCAGCTTTCCCATATTTTTCTTTCTATGGGGTTCATTCCCCATAATTGGTTATGAAAGCGGCAGTTATGTAAATGTGCGATTATAAATAAATGTTACTTCTAAGTTAATTTGATTGATGATGGTGGCTCACAGACATAAAAACATGTAATTAACTCAAAATACACACACCAATACTCAACATTTCTTGTTGGCAGTGAAAGGTAACCATCGTGAATGTAAATATACATGTGCACTTATCAGTTTTTCAAACAGGAAAACAGCTGATTAAATGGTTTAATATAATTTATTGTCAGTAATGCATCTTGTCCAATTTGCTGTCTAAGACAAAAAAAATCTCATTTGTGTTTTTCCACCTAAGACATTACAATTTAGTCACCCTATTATCCAAATTGTGAGGCAAGCCATCTTATTGTTGATGGTAGAAATGAAATAGTAATCTGAAAATGGTGAAACAATTAACCAATAAAAACAGCTAATCATAGAGCCAGACTGCCACCGTGGCTAAAACACAAATACAGGATTTAGCTTACCTTCATAAAGGAAGAAAATCTCTTTTCAGTCATACCCTCAACTTTTACCAGATCTTCCAACTGCAAAAAAAGAAACAGGTAAATATAAGTCTACTTCAATTACCTGAAGTTAGAGAAATGCTACAGACAAAATATGACTACGGAGCCAGTTACAAGAGATGAGAGAGCAATATTTTCGCTATCAACCTTTGTAAAGTGACCATGGATCTCTCTCCAGCCCAGGATGAGCTTTGCCTTCTTGTCCCCGATCTGCTGTAGACCCTTGAGCTCTTTGAGGGAGCCCGAGTTGAGAACCTGCAGGATTTTATGCCTGGAAAGCTCAAGAACTGATGTTTCAAGATGGGACTCCCAGTCATTTTCAGTGTTCTCTTTACCGTCTGGGGGCTGAGAGAAAAATGATAAATACACATCAAGTCATTAGACAGCATTCACATTTGGGACTATAAACTATTATAGAAAATATAAGGTACAAAAAACATAAATTTTAACTGTCAATATTGCTTTGTTCATGTTGGCCTGGAAAAAAAATAGTTAAATCTGCACCTTCTGTTGAAATAAAAAACAAACTGATGGTAATGTGCTGTCAGCTTGTGTCTGATTGCTTGCAATGCTGCAGACGCGTCAAGCTAAGCACAACACAGTCAAGGCTTGGATGCTGACCTCAACCCGGTCGGAAAGCTTCTTCTCTTTCTTCTTGACGCAAACAGACTGTTTTTTGCCGACTGCAAGCTGCTGAAGAGGTTGAAGCTGGGAGACTGACAGGGAGGAAACAGTTCATATTAATAAAGAATGATGCTACATGTTAAAACACAGCCTGCTAATAGAGGAAATATTTTCACTGTGAGAGAAAAAATTCTAAAAATCAAAAACCAAATTTGCATTGAAACTCATTGATGTAGAAAAAACAAAAACGTGCTCACAAAAGGTTATCTGGCTCACACTGAGCTGCTGAGGAATGTGAATATAAGTCCTGCTCATTATCATTTAAGACATTTCCTGGCTCCTATATTGTAGATTGAGCTCTTGTATCACAGTGCAGCTCATCATTGAATCCAGTGATTCAACATAAGGGAATTACGAGTGACTACTCCTTAGGGATGTATGAATAATAAAGGATTACACAATACAAAATATTGTTTTTCATAGAGCACTTCAATTATTCAGGGCCAGCTTTAGGATAATAGTATAAAAAGGTGGATAATCTCATGAATGAAGGATGGAAGAAAACCATCCATGTAATTTCATGCATATCCAGTTATATCTGTCTGTATTTTCTAACTAACCTTGTAGGGGTTGTACCACAGCCTGCTGCTTATTGGGTTTTGTAGGATTTGACTGCTTTCTCTGCAGAGGAGCTGTGTTGTTTCTGAAGACAGCTTCCTCCTTGATACTAGACTTTTCTCCAGCCAACCGACTGAGCAGACGGGCCTTGCTCTCAAACTCCCTCTGCTTTTCTTTGAGCTCCTGTGGAAAAAAAAAACCGAACAAATGTCCACGAATGATATGCACTATGTTTTTGTCCTAACTTTAAATGACAGCGAATAAGATGTAGGTGTGTGTTTTCACCTGGATTTCCTTGCGAGACTGGGCCACATCTTTGAGCATGGTGATTCTGTCTTTGTCTTGGCAACTCATCATGAGCTTTTCCAGAGCTATTAGTCTGTCCATCACTGATGGCTCAGACAGACTGAAAGAGACACACAACATATCAAGGAAAGGCTGGTCGACGGCAAACATGTTCAGGGCTTTAAAACAAACTGAGAAGCCAAAAGCTTGACCAGGCTGAACAAATACATGTTGACGAGTAACTTTGCCCAGATGGGCTTGTAGGTCTGATAACATATGGCAAGAGAGCAGGACTCGTAAGTCTCCCAGTGAGATTGTAGTAGGCAAAGCAGCTGTAGCCAGTGGGAGCACTGCAGGGAGACTTGAGTTCACCCCAACTTATAAAACCAGGGCTTGTTCTGTCTGCTTGCAGTTATATAGACATAGGAGAGGAAATTGGGTTTGAGCAGATGTAAATGCATTTTTCCCCAAAGTCTGATTAGCCAGACAGATAATCGATAAGTCTGTCTGTGCTTGTGTTCTAACCTCTGAAAATGTGCAGAGGGTGATGAACCATCTTGTTCCGTTTTCTTCTCCTCTTTCTGCCTTTTCTTCTGTGGCTCAGTGCCCGATCCCCCTGCCTCTTGGTCCTCTCTGGCCCGCTTCACTGGAGATGAAGGCAGAAGGGAAATTAACAGTTTAGTATTCAGTGCACTCAAGCAGCAGTGTTTGTGGGGTTCTCTAGAGTGCAAAGCATTTCAGATGATGGTACAGCATCAGTCAGAGCTGCAGTGCAGTGCCTTGATTTAAGCCCAAGGAAGAGCAGCAAAATGTTTGTCAAGAATGTAATGTCAGAAAATGACATGGAACTATGTTACAAATATTAGAGGTGGAAATACTCAATTACATCCATGTTGCTCAGATACTGAACTGGTTGTTTACTCATCATTATTCTCCAAGATGTGACAGGTCCCCCAGTTGGAGGTTTCTCGTTTCTTTACACTTAAAAAAACCTTTTTGTTTTCCTCACTTACCTGGCAGCACAGGCACAGCAACAGTTTCTCGTGTGAAGGGCTTGTTCACAATGAGCTTGGATTTGGCGGCAAAGTTGAGTGCACTAAAAGTGTCAAAGTAGTATTTGTACTCTGGTGCAATATTGGTGATCATGACTGAATGTGCAGAGCCACCCAAAGAGTCCTGTAGCAGCCGTGTTAGTTTACTGTCTCTGTATGGCACACGGATGGCAGTGCCAGAGTTAAGAGAGTCCACTACTTTGCTCAGAGTGAAGAGTGACAGGTTGATGGCACCACTCTCCTTCAGGCGGATCCCCTGATTGCCAGTGCGGCGGTTGTCCTCAGACCCAGCCAGATCGACCAAATACAGCTTGCCTGTCTGTTGTCGGTGGGGCAGGGAACACTGAGTCCGTACAACCTAAATCATGAAGATTTACATTTTAGAAAGAGTAATGACACAAACGTCAGACATTTGAGAGATGCAGAAGGTAGAAGCAGATGGAAATGCAGTTCGGTTGTGGTAAAGCTGTGTTTACAACATTGTGAGAGACAATTTATGGTGGAAGGTGACTGCAAAGTGATCCAAATCAAGTCGGTAGTTGGACACTGGTCAGACTGACAGCTTTCATACTGTGTGTTTTCTAACTCTTGTAGGTACTCTATGTATAGTTAACAGACATAATCCACTTTGACAAACAGTCGATAGGATGTGCACAAACATCTCTGTGGGGATCCAAAGCTGCAATCCTTTATTGGACACATGATGGAGCAGTTCACAGATGAGCCCATTGACTATGTGTGTGGGGTAGGGAAGGGGGTTTGAGTGAATTAATTATTTTTAATAGGGAAAAAGGTAATCAATATGTGGCAATCAATGTTGATATCTTGCCGGGGTTACTCTCACAAATAAATCAGTGTATTAGAAACAATGCTTTGTGATAAATATGCAACATTAAATATTCAGTGCCAGAGCATAGAAGTAAGTAAGGTAAGAATGCTGAAAAAAGATGTGTAAAAAAAAAAAAAAAAAAAAAAAGACAGTAAACTGCATTTTTGTATCTCTCTCAGTAATCCAAGAAAGCCCAGAAGTTGCTAGCAGGAGTGTTGCAAGAGAGAATTGATTTAAGCACCAGCTACCAAATCCTGGCCTACTGCTCAGAGGCCACGACCTGTTTAAGATGCTATTTCACTGTCCCCTGTGAACCAATGCACAGAGCAGCTCAAGAAACAAAACAGAGCAAAGCTCCAAAAGAATTATAACAAACACTCTTTTCTCTGCAGGTTGAAGCAAATATCAAACCTTGATGAGGAGAATAGCGTGGCTGCGGCTGGAGCGCTGGTTTAATTTGGTAGATGCTGTAGTACGATTGAGGCTAGCAGGGACAAAGTGTTTGTCAAAATCTGAGAAAGAGGAGATTGTTGTGTGAGTAAGTCCAGGGATAAAGATGTTCTTGTCCTTGTCCTCTCTGATTGGCAGATCCTGGGCACTCGGTGAGAGAAGATCTAGCACCTAAGATGATGAAAAGATAAATGCAATGATTGTCAGATTTGGCAAAAATAAATATATAGCTTCAACCAAACACCTACTTATGTTGTGCAGAGCAGAGAAATTTGAAATTCATAATAGGTATAACTGAAACCGCAGTTCTACTATCAAAGAAATGGATCTAAAAATCAAAGCTGGAAAGAGGTGGATAGAAATGGCCTATATGTCTGTATTTTTCCTCTTATATCAGTTTCAGTTGCAATGGGTCACACTATACTGTTTACACAGCCAACCATTCATACCTTCTCATTGTAAATTTCCATATAAGACATGTCGATGCTGTAGACCCATCCTTCATCCTCATCCTTAGCTTTAACCAGGTTGAAAACCTCTTGAACGGCTCTAGGAATCACACCTGGCTTTTCTGAGCTGCCTAACATGGTGTGGGTCTTCCCTGTGGAAAAATTTGCAGAAAGTGAATAGTGAATTTTAGGAGCAAGCCATTTTTCAAAAACTTAAAATTCCATACAGTGTTTGGGAAATAATTTAAGTATTTGAACAGGTTAATTTCTACAGTAATCATAAAACTTTGTATGCTGAATTTAAAATCCCCTGGTGGTTTACACATTATGTGAAATGTGGGTTAACAATAAGTGGAAATTGGATGATACAGCCAAGTAAAAAAGATACAAGTTTACAGACACAAAATACACAGCATTGCCTGAAAATACCTGCTCCTGTTGGCCCATAGGCAAACACACTGGCATTTTGTCCAGTCAGTATGTGTGGCAGAATGGGCTTCACTGATGAGAGGAAAACCTGTTGCTGTGTCGTTTGTTCTCCATGAAAAACATCAAAACTGAAAGAAAATACACAGCACTAGAATTCAGCGTTTGACAATCAATAGAAATACTTGCAGATGAATACGAAGTATCATCGGTCCATTGATGATGAGGACACTCACTGGTATTTGACGGTCTCTGTAGCATTTCTCCAGTTGATTATTTCCAGGTTTTGGGAGTCCAGGCCTCTCACACACGGACCCTCGCCTTTCTCATCTTGTTTGTCCATATACGGTCGGAGACGAACGGCGACCCGGACCCTGGAGGTCTTCTTGTTTCCTCCATCTGCGACTGCCAAACGCTGAGCCATGTTAAAACCGGGAGGCCTGAATAAAAACAAGCCAACTTAGCCACGTATGACAAGGCGGAGTCTGGTCGTTAAAGGCTTTCGTTCGATAATTCAGATTCCCAAACTTGCATACTTCATGCTGGGCGCTGGTTTCCTCAAAAGAGTGATATAACAATGCACTAAAGTTCACTTTATTATTAAAAGTTTTACACGGCTATCGGCATGCTAACTTGGCTAGTTTGGTCTTGCTGTAAAACGACTGTTAGCCGAACTACAGTCAGATGCTACTTCGTCACACTTATTGCAAATGTTTCATCGATCCTTACCGATATTAATCCCAGACTACCAGCACAAAAATAATTGTTATTCTCAAAGGTCCGCCTTTAGCGACATGGCGGATACAATTTTTTAACAATGGCGATCAACTCCCCAGAAAAACTATTAACGGAACATCTTTTCAAATGAGGTGCGCTGCAAGCGGAAACCGCTTTTAACCAATCAGAAGTCGCGAAAGTACTGGCGCCTTTTTGACGTCAAGCCCCCATATTAGTAGGATTTACACGGTTATCAAATATTAATTCGGCGTAATGTCAGATAAAAACATTCACGTCCTCTTTAAAAATAATTAATCAACATGACACAATGAACCAAAATGCACGCATTACAATTTTTTCTTTATGCAGTCAGTCTTGTTTGCGCTTGCGCAGTGGTCAGGAAGTCTTGTCACCACAGATCTCTACAGCAGGCGCGTTAACTGGTGTGTGTTAATGATGCGGCCTGCAGTCCATCCGTATAGTGTCTGATCAGCGGTCATAGGCAGCCCGGAGGATCCCAGCAGGTCGTCACTCAGTTGCTGAAGTCCAAAATGGCGCTATGTTTACGTCTATGTATAATCGCTTTTTATCTGTAGCAAGTCTCATGGAGACCGTTGGTGACTTTACTCCCTGGGAAAGATAATTGCGGCCAACATTTGATCACAACAGCATTGATATACGACGAACAGGTAATGACAATTAAACGCGCATTTGTCCGTTAATTGCAATAGATGTTTTGAAATAGCTGGCGGCCAGGCCTGATGTTAGCAATCTGGTTAAATCAAATAGGGATAAAATGACATTTTAATTGTGCCTATGCTAACTTTATCAGGCTGTCGTGTAATGTGAGCCCCTGATTTTACCCTCCAGCTGTTCCAAAGACCTGTTAACTTCACATACCTCTACTTCACCTCAGGTGCACTTCAATGTGCTTTTCCACGAAGCACTGAATATAAAGTTGACCAGCAGCAGGAAGGATGCAGACCGAGGCCACAGACTCTTCCCTGAGAGAGGGCATCGAGGCTCTGGGTGTGAAGGACTCAGATCAGCCTGCAGCGGGCAAACAGGAGGAGGAGGAGGAAGGGGGCAACACGGAGAAACAGGACACCGAGATAACAAATGCCCCAGAGGAGGAGGACACTACGAGCAAGGATGAAAAAGGTAACTTCAATAAAACACATATGTAGACTGAGAGAAAGAAGCACGTGTAATAACAGCAGCTGCACATTTTGTGGACCAGAGATGTCTATATTGTTCTAACCAATCTGATGGAATTCACAAAATAAATTGATTAGAAGTAAGTAATTTGTTAAATTATGATTGCATGAATAAAAGTAAACAGGATTGGGTTTAAAAATGTGCTTTCTGCCGAAGTGTGTTTAAGTAGACATTTAAAGAGCATAACCTGGGTATAACCAATGCAAAATGATACAGTAATAACAGTATAAGTAAGCTAAATAAAAAAGTAAATGTGCAATTATAAATATTGCATTTGCATTTCTTTTGGAGGCATTGTAATTAAGCAATAGATTTTTCGTTTTGAGTACATAGGGGTCACATATGGATGTGTTTAAAAGATGTTTAAAAATCCCTCCTATTGTTTTGTTTTCTTTTACCAATATGTTATACTTCATATTATGTCTTATATAGAGTACGTAGAGCTGTATATACAGTGTCACATCATAATAAAAGTAAATAGATAAATGACACTGAAATGCTTATAATTCAGAATCTCTTTTTAACTGGCACCTTCTTGCTGCTTTATCAGATGGAAACATGCATACATTGGAAGGAGAGGCCCATAAGGAGGAACCCCAGGCTGACACAGGGCTGGATACTGAAGAGGGAAAACAGGCTGCAGAAGTGGAAGACGAATGGGAGCTCGCATACAGTGATGAGGAAATGGAGGACTCCAAAAACTGGATGCCCCCTCCCACTGAGATCAAAAGACTCTATGAGATACTTGCTAAAGGAGAGATGCTGGAATTGAACTTTGTTCCCCTTCCTCGAAGGCCTCCTACACCTGAACATACCCCGTCACCTGAAAGAGATGACGAGGAAGAAGCGGCGAAAGAACGGGAAAGGGAGGAGAAGGAGCGCAAGTTAGTATTTCTCTTCTCTCACCTCTGTAGATTTTGGTTTGAGCACTAGTTTTTGATGAGAACGCGCTTGACTTACTTTTTTTTTTTTCAGGCCTCCAACTCCAACTGAGTTTGACTTTGATGAAGAGCAAATGCAATCCACTCCAAAAAATGCCTTCATCAACAGACGCAGAACACCGGGTGAGGGAGACAGACAGATGTTTTTTTGTTTGTTTTTTTGTTTTCTATCAAGTTTAATGTTTTTCTCTCCCTCTCCTAGGGTCGTCAGCCCGCTCCTCTGTGAAACGGGAAGCTCGACTAGATAAAGTGCTGTCAGATATGAAGCGCCACCGTAAAATTGAAGAACACATCATGCGTACAGGCAGAGATCTCTTCAAGAGCGATAAGAAACTGGAGGAGGCCCTGTCTCCCAACAGCCAGAAGGAGCGGGAGAAAGAAAGGGAACGAGACAGCAACCCCAACACCATCTTCTCCCCGAGACAGAGGAGGTACTGAAGTATTAAGAGAAGATGAGGACTTATCCGAAGGGGCAAATAAGGATAGGAGCTTTCCAAGGCTTTGTCAAAACTTGAATTTTTTATGTAACTAGTTTTGTATGTTTTCTATGTGTGTTTTGTATGATGGCAATAAACATTTTAACCATTGAGTAACCCTGTTGTACTCAGTGGGTAGGGAAGTTGATTCATTAAAGTTTTGTATACTAGGATTGATCATATCAGTACGTATTGTGATGACTAAAGATTGTGAAGCTTAATCTATCAAGATAAAAACCTTAAAAAAACCAAGGGTGTATCATCACATTTTTGCAAAAATTGTACAAGAAATTACTGCTGTAAGGTAGTCCAGCTGATTATTGTTATGAGACATGTTAAACTTGGTCTCAGTCTTTATGGTCTTGGGCTCTGACCCTAAAGCACAGGAATGGTGTTGTGGACCTGACATTATTTCAACTATTTTTTCACATTAATATGAAATTCTGCTCATTAAACGTCTTTGGTATTGCACTAATTGGCAGAAATCAGCTGACTTTTCTATGTGTTATAATGTGTCACTTGGTAAACACCATTACAAAAAATTATGTATTTCAGCACCCTCTACTGGCTCACTGTCCCACATGACTAAAGAGGAGGTCTTCAAGTAAAACTAGGTATGACTTGAAACACATTTGAAACATCTTTTAAACACTGGTCAAATTTAAATAATGACTCAAGGCAGGCTCAGGACAGAGAAGTATATTTTAGCTAAGTTTGAGTAACAATACAGCCTTCACATAAGGCTCAGAAGCATAGAGTATAATATGTATGCATAAATATGCATTCAAAACCACAAACCAAATAAATAAATAAATAAATACTTACAAATAAATAACAAGCATTTTGTGGAATATACAGTACATCAGTTGAAATGTTTTAGTAATTGGCAAGAAGCAGTACCTTATGAATTAATGGAACAGGGGAATAGATAATCTGTGTTCAACATGCCTACAGTTGTCCAGATGTTTTGGCACACACTACCCTGTCTTGATGGTTTCTGAGCTTTGTTTTATGTTTTGTTTCTTTTTTTTTTCCTTTACCCATTTCAGGACAGTGTTGCTGCTTTAAAGAAACATAAAGTGATAAAAACAAGCCAGTATGCTCATAGAAGGTTCATAGAACCAGTGGCTCAAATACACACCTCAATGATTGGAGCAATTCAAACAATGTTAAAATAATTCACTTTATGGATAAATAACTAAATAAGCAACATTAAAATAAGTCGCCATGGACAACTGTGCTGCATATCAATCACAAAGGAATACTTCCCCAGATCACTTTTGCTTCCCTTCAAACTCTTTATCATTACAAAACCCAGAACAAAGCTAAAAATACGCAAACCTCATGGATGCCATCAGAAATATCCGAGGCAATAAAATGGATGTTTTGAGGATTACATCATAATCAAACTTAAAAAAGAAAGGGGAAAAAAACCCATCAAAACTACACATGTAAATTCAGTTTAAAGTGACTGCTACTGTGCATCACTTCCTTGTATGCAAAAAATACTTTGTGATAACAGTAAATGGAATTGCCATATCTACATTGAAACGAACAGCACTGGCATAAACTTTAGGGGTAGTGTGCAGACATGAAGTTGTAAAACGGTGAAATGTTTTTCTGATGAAATGTGATTGTTCAAACAATGTCTGAAGAAACATTGGATGCAGAAATGAGACAAAGGGTGAAAAAAAGACAGGGTCCGATGGGGTTGACAATCAACGTTGACCTAATACTGACATGGAAATAAGGACAATTTTACATCAGCTATGTACACCCGTCACATTTTTGTGCCCGAGAAAAACCTTTTCCCTCTCCTCCAAGGATAAAAATAAATAAAAACGTAAAGAAACTGCAAAGAATGTGGAAAAGGGATAAGGCAGCAGAATACAGTCTTATGAGATTATCTCCCTTCTAAAGATGAGTCAGTCTGCAGGTTGGTTACATTTTGTTAGAGTGACAGTGACTACATAGAGGATACAGATAATAAACACTAACAAGTCAAAATACTGCTTAGCTGGGATTTTTTTCTTTTTTGAAGGTCTTCTTCGTTACTAAACTGAATTAGGCCTTCCATCTACAGCAAATGTACTAACATACAATATAATACATTCCTATTTTCCTGCTCTTCCTATACCGTGAGGCAGAGAGGACTGAATTTGATCTACATGAGGGAAATAGCCACCTATGCTTGCGATACATCCAGGCAAATTCCTCTCAGGTCAGTGCATGTTCCTTTCTGTCACAGTGCCGGATGACATCTTTAAATACTGAGTGTGCCGACACTCCATTTGTTTACTACAAACTGAAAAGCTGAAGTACTTGTAGGCCAGCAGCCAAAACATTCAGCCATTAGCATTTGACTGCTTGCCACAAAAACTTCAGTATTAATTGAGACCATTGTCGGTAGCTTTTCTTCATATTGCTACTTGTTTCAAGTCTCACTTTTCCATCAGCTTTCTTTCGTTAACATACTCATTGGTACATTCACCTCCACCAACCCCCCACCCCCCCTCCACTCTTTTCAATGAGTGGCCAGCTCAGGCTCTGTGGAGCGTGTGTTGTAGCCATTGGCAGGCTGGGACAGTGCACTGCCATCCATCTGACGCTCCTTTGGTGAGGCTGAAGGTGGGCGTGGTCTCTGAGAGCGGGATGAGCCCATGAATAGTCGAAGCGCACCCCTGCAAATTAGAGAGAACCAATAGAGCTGGGGGGCCATGAGCAGAGCAGCACCAAGGTTACAGTGCCATGGCACTGAGAAGGGAACCATGTGGAAGGGGATGGATGCGTACCTGGATACAAACAGAGGAGACATAAAGGATTGTAGGACTGTAAACAAATGTCATGAATCTAATTCCCATAATCCTTACGGTAGAGATTATATAGCTGTGCAAGTTACTAACCCCAGCTCAGCGAGACAGCAGAACATGAGAAAACAGATGGAAAGAAAGACATACCTTCCATAGACGTAGTAGAGGTAAGGGAAGAGGAGGACTCGACAGATGAAAAAAGTGATCAGCATAAGAGCCCCATTCACTTTGTGCAGGAGAGTGTGTTGCTGTTTGTACTGAGAGCAGGAAAAAAACAAAAAAAAAACAAAAAAAAAAAAGAGGGAGAGGTCGAGAGAGAGGGACAAAGAAAAGCAAGCAGTACAGTTTGGTAAAAGCTGAGGACGTTAATGTCATTTGCCATCCTTTTATTGTTAATATCAACATTGTTATATTTGTTAAAACTATCTGCACGGACAGAACAACTGCTGATGTAGTGGATGGTATGCCATGCTGCTGGTTGGACACTGGTTGAGCTCTACAGGACGCAGTAGGACAGTATATGTGTCAGTGAAGCAGCCCTTATTTATGTTTGTTTGTTGACAATAGATGACTGAACTTGTATCTAGAACAGTCAACCTGCTTCAGTGAGATAACACTGAGGACAAGCCCACATGCATTTCCCAACAAAGGGTTTCCTCTTGCCCATTCACTTGTCTCATATGCTTGAATTACATGGCATCCCACCAAATACACTATTGGTTTTTTTTTCTATTCATCATTTTTGTTTTGTTTTTTGGATTCTATAGGTCCAAGAGGGCCACAGCTGTTGATTATCAAACGACCACATGTGCTGTTGTCAGGGAGGGGAGGGGGAGAGTGGTGAGCAACAGTGGATAGAAGGACAAGCTGATATTGTATCTACTGATTTATCCAGCCTAAATGCTAAGTGCTATATTCAGAGGCTACCAGCTGTAGGAGCCTCAGATGAGGGACAAGCAGAAAGCAATGTAGGGACAACATTTACCCAGACAGGGAAACATTGTACACACTCCTACACAAACCTAAAACAGATACAGGTGGATGCAGCTCCTACAATGTGCATTCAAAAAAATTGTGTTACCAATTAATGACTGACGTTTCTGACAGTGTTGGACATGCTCGACTCAGTCAACAGGAGGTCATGGGCATGAACAAGCTGCATGCTGAGAATGACCGGAAATATAATCTCAATTGAATGAAAAGGGAAAAAAGTGGAGAAGTGCAGAAGAACTTAAGTGTGACACATGCCCATGCAACAACACTTAAAATTTCTTTGAGGTTGAATGAGGACACTTACCTGGATAAGGATTTTTCCTAAGCAGACAGATGGCGTGCTGAGCTCAGCCATGAACATTATACCCTGGAAATAATCTCCCTTTCCTTGCCGCCAAAACTAGAGAGAGCGAAAAGGAGGATGATTATTTTTCAGTTGCAGTTTTGTTTCTTTCTTGTCTGGTAGGTTTGCACAAATTAATTAATTAGCTGCCTGGGGATAAGCAGAAAATATTTTATGCAAGTGCCACTTTTTCAAAGTCAGACCAACATGTCGATGATTTTATATTGTCTTTGCACACAGTCTGAATACACTGTGAACAACTCAACATAGCTTATGCTGTTTGATGGATGTTTATCTCATCAAGTAGAATTTTTTCTGTAAAAAGCACAGTAAAAACCTTGGCTAATTATAAAAAAAATCCCTATAAACTTGGTGTACTTTAAAAAGTGATAAACACTCTGAAAGGTTGGTTATTTTATTTTGATAAAGCTGTCTAATATATCACGTTGCTTTGCTCAACTTTCAGGCCAACAGAAAGTACGATATGTGACCGTTACCACAGAGACGGGGAAGCAGACGGTGACCATGACAACATGGTGCAGCACCATGAGGAACTCGCGACGCAAGTAGCTGGTCAATGCTGAGCTCATGTGCTGAGGTGCTGCGGAGGCTTCCTCGTGTCCTTTGACCCGTAGCTTGTACCAGTAGCACATGAACATTGCGTAGATATCATATACAAAGTAGGGAACAGCAAACATGATGTAAGTGCTAGTCAGCCAATGCCTGTATGGAGAAGAGGAGATGGTGGATTTAAAAAAATAGAAAGAAAAAACCGCACAAACTAAGAATTCACTTAAACAGACCTCTGTTACCAATGAGACCACAACTTTCCTATTATTATATGAGCCTGTTAAATTGGTGACAAAACACTATTTGACATTACACAATAACCAGTGCAATGATTAGATTCAAGACAGAGCAGTTTCTTCCTTTCTCTATGTTGTTGCTGTTATCAGCAGGACGAACAGGCTGGTCAATTGTAAAGGAATATTTCCATTTAGTACTTTTGGACTTACTGGTCTTCGATGATGTCCTTGCAGGAAGAGGCAATGATGTAGCCAGCTGAGGAAGCCATGACTGCTTGAACTGATGACACCAACCTGGGAGCGGAAAATAGTAAGTAAACAATATGATGCATTTTTTTTTATCCAATGTAGTGAGAGC
This sequence comes from Remorina albescens, assembly GCA_034769265.1. Lineage (NCBI taxonomy): Eukaryota > Metazoa > Chordata > Actinopteri > Carangiformes > Echeneidae > Remorina > Remorina albescens. The sequence continues at coordinate 9,279,893 of CM068480.1, forward strand.
TTGGAGACTGACTAACAAAGACAGAGAAAGAAGGTATTGCTCTTCCATTTTTATGCTGAAAGAAATGCAATAATCGCAGGTCATGAACAAAACTACACATCTACACAGGTGTCAAAAACTTGAAGAAACTGAAATAAAAATACCTTTTAAGGATCACATTTTCTGTAGGCACATATGTGACCACTGTGTGACTACATGACATGTTGGCAACCCTAAAGTGCTCACATGCAAGGCCACAGAAAATAAAACAAACAGCAAGTACAATAAAGTCCCACCTGGCAGACACAATGACTGCATCTCCTTCGCTCCATCTTAGTGCTGGGATAGACTTCAAGCATTGTTTGGACAGAAGGAAAAGGCCTGGAAAGAACACAGACCCAGCAGCTAGGATGGTGAGCATGGTCCCTAGCGATCTGTCTGAGAGGCAAGAAGTTCAGCAGGCAATCTGGTCCTTGAGATCCGTCGATCTTTCCCCCTCTCTGAGAAACACACACCAAAGAGTGGACAAACAGTTCATATTGATCTCTCTGGTGGAAAGTCCCATTTCTATGTATTTGGCTGCATTGTCTGTGATAACATAGAGCATGCTATCAAAGTCCAAAGCGAGTCCAACGTGTTATTCTGACTTCACTAAAAGTCTTGTCATCATGTACAATAAAGGTGAAGTAGTGCTCAGGAATGTGGTTACCAAAGTAAGTCTAGACACAGTGGGAAAATGGGTTTATATAAAAGGTAACAGAGGACAGTGCATGTGATGGAAAGCAGGGACACCACATAAATGCGACTACAGTCAGAGGCAGATTGTCAGATAGAAGGCCTTTTTGTGCACCATGCAGGCCAACACAGTGAGCGCTATACCCATTTATTCCTACACAGCCATGTAGTACTTCCATGCGGTTTTGCAGTTTGCTTACATTGGACTAGCTGACTCATTAAAAAGTTGAAGTCCATTAGCAAAATACGCATTGCGCTACTTTTAAGACCCGAACACCGAAAATATCGGTAATCCGTGACATTGGTATGAGTGGTCAGTGCTGAGTCCTGTTAACAACGTTATCTTGTTTCTTTTTATTGAAAATTAAATAATACTAATAATAATAATTTGCTGGCCAAGCTTTGGTAGGCAGCTCACAGACTAGAAGTTGACCCTGCAAACTGGTCTGTAATTGGCACCGATCAGACAAACGTTAGCTTAAGCAACTTTAGCTACATGACGAAATGTTAAATCCAAGTACACACATGTCAAATCTGGACTAACGATACCTTAGCTGGACTTTGCGCTTTCCATCAAATACTTCGGCTAGTGAAGCTAACAATAACACCAGACAGCCACAGGTAACGCAGATTAACGAGGTTTGCCAACGGCTTGACAACTTGTTAGCGGGAAAAGAAAAGGTCAGTCGGCATATAAGTCTGGGGGTTTCATTAAAAGGGTAACTGTTGCTAACATTAAATGCCATCCCAAACCTGTGCTGAGTAAAAATCAAGTGTCTGAGCTGCTGAATCAGAGCTAACAATGACGCCAGGACCGTTGGCTAACAGTAGCATGTAGCCGCCAGAGCAGTGACAGGTCTCCTCTGTCTCGGTTATCAACCATTTCGTGTGGACCACCTAATTAGAAACAGTAGTTAGCAAGATGATGACACCCAGAAACGACAGCAGATATCCGAATGCACCTCTATCAACGTTTTGTCACCTGTTCACAAAAGCGTTACGCTGATGCATAACTGTTGTGCTAGCTTGTTATTTGTTTGTAGCAGTTAGCAGCCGAGCAGACCGTCACGCCAGCCGCGGCGGCTAGCGGGCTAACGGGCTTGAAGTGTGCACATGTTTTGAATTAATGACAAAAAGAAAAAAGATTTTAAACGGTATTTACACAGAGACACTGTGGAGTCCGGTCAGCGGCCAGTGGAAAGTCGTGTGCTACCGAAAGCGTTTAAGGTTAGAGATGTCCCAGGGCTCTCCGCCTCGATGATCCGCATGTTTATGTGGCCACTTCAATGTCTGAAGGGGAGCAGCAGCGGGCTAACGCTAGCTTGCAGCAACTTAGATCGAAATCTGTGCGAGGGCAGCTCACTGGGAGCATTGGTGACTAGCTTGCGACCTTAACAGTTGGAGCAAATAGCCGATTAAAACTAGGCAAACTGGTGGAAAATGCGGGTGTCGCGGTAACGTTAGCTGGTCCAGCCGCTAAGTCAATCGCATCTGTCTCGCCACAGCAGAGATGCCGCCGCCTCGCAGATGCAACGTTGACTCAACACTGTGGACTTGCTGCGCCAGCTACTTCCTACAGGTCCGGGCAGAAGCTCATGTCATAACGAGAAATTTGCACCGCTCATTGCGCTGCATTTAGTAAATTGGGTTTTTGCCATTTTCCCTGCAGGGAAATGCTGAATGAACTCGCCCCTATTATGGCCGTAGTCTTCTAGCTGCATTCAGGTGTTTTCATTGTCTATTCATAAATGCACCCATGCAGATGCAAACAAAAGGAGCCAGCATTTATGTGTATAATAAAAAAAAAATACTGTAAAATCTTTAGCTGTCGATAAAGACTAACGGTTTTTTTTGTTAGCTTGTTTGTTTGTTTTTTACCAGGTTAGTCATTTGGTCTCTGAGTTGAGCAGCCTTTAAAAATAAATGGATTAGTTATCAGTCTTATCGGGGGCATGTTTGTTATGTTTGAAGGCTCCTGGCTCCTGCAAATTTTCAGCCTTGCAAACTTTGATTTTTTTTTTATTTTTATTTTTTTACTTTTGCAGATTACAGGTCCATCAGTGCAACTTTTTTTAAGCTTGGCGGCAGAAAAAAAGAAACTTTTTTATGATCACAACTTCAAAACTGTCTCATGCATTTCATTAACCTCAGAATTTGAAAGTGATCTTTGTAGACTTATATTGTAAATATGTTGAACCACAGTGTTACTGAAGCTACAGCACCTTTATCAGGCATTTCTCAACCAAAACCTGATTGTATAACAGATGACAGTGTGCAGGGGAAGATTTTCTTCTTCATTGTTTCATCATGAAAGTCAGATATAAAAACACACTGGTCCCCACTGATTGTTGGGAAGTTTGTTAACTTGTACTGTTAATGTGTGTACATTCTTCTCATGCATTTTCTGATGGCACACCATGTTCCACTGAAAGAGATAACAAGAGTAGCACATGAATGTACATACTGTTTATCTGCACTATTGACGTTAAGGGTGTGTGAAGAACTGTTGGTGTTTGTGTGTAGTTTGCATATTGTATCTTAACAACAAATAAAACACGTTACTTAATGAACTCACAGTTACATTTTGCAGAAGTCTTAGCGTTTGCTACCCACATACTCCACCAACAATCTTGTTGCATAGAAAAAGGACATTTCAGACCAATGCATAGAATCAACCTCTCTGTGAGCAGACTGATTAGAAATATAGAAATATGAAGTCGTTTTTTTTACTTTTTGAAATAAAAAATTTACATTTTGCTGAATGATCTTAAAGTCCTTTTGTGTTATGTTCCTTATATTCCATTAGAATTTACTAGAAGTTTTCGTAATGCCCTTCTGGCTATCATACTTTTTCTTATAAGAGTGTACAGAGTGGGATTATGTGTTTGAGGGTTAAATGTTAAATGATGGCAGATTTTTTGTGGGTCATACTGTAATTTTGCATTCTTACATCCGATTATTATTTAGCACCTTCATATTTTTATGTGCTCAAGTACTGAAAATATTTTTTCTAACTGGGTTCCAGATAATTTGGTGGCATATAAATAAAATAAATAACTGAAGTAATGCTCATGAATTAATAACCTATTTTTTGAGTAATCACATAAACTCATAATGACTGAATCATTTTGTAATGGTGAGTATTAGGAATTCATGATACATCCTGCATTAAGTCATTATGCGTTATGCATTAGTTGTGCATTACTTAAGTGTGTCTGTTGTCAATGAGTGTTCACAACACAAAAATGTAAGGATCACAACATGCAGGTCAAAGATCTGTCTGGACAAGTCTTCATTTAAAGTAAATGAATGTCTGAATCATGTGAATGATGACCTGTGGTGTAGAAGTGAACAAATCACTACAAAGACCAATGCCTGTTTGCCCCTTTTACTTTAAATTGTCCAAATTACAAAATAATAACATGATCTCTACTTCATCTACAAAATAACATAATATTTATGACTGTAGTAAGCATCATTGATTTTTTTTTGCTCTAAACAACCTTTTAGACATGCATACTGTAGAGAAATATAAAAATATAAATATAAATACATCCCATTAATATTCTTAATGAATCCATGACTAAGATTTGAAATAGTTCATCATAAAAGAATTAAAATGCAGTTGAGTACGATAAGGCATTAAGATGTATCACAAGAGCTGTACAGAATCCTAGAGTAGAGGTATTATTTTTTTCTTAGTGTAATGGAGAAAGCCTAAAATTAACTTTTTAATAAATCACTACTTTTCTCAACAGGAAGAACACATTTCCAAAGAAATAAAAGGAAGAAAGAAAGAAACAACTCTACAAATTTCAAGGTAACATATTAACACAAAACTGAAAAAGCACTCCAGTACAAAACCAGGATTTGTTTACAGCATACCAAGTGGTGTTGTCAAACTGCCATTGTACTTCGACCTTGACTGACCTTAGGAGCCCTTTCTTGACACCACACATCACTCACAATATAACTCAAAACAACCGAAAATATCCAATGAACAAGTGACCATTCTTCACATGATTAATGTGGAACGATAATGACTTGCGTTCAGAACATTATGTGCTATACAGAGGGTTAAACTACTAAATCTAATGCATAAGTGTCACTCATTGGACTGGTACATAGAGAAAAAAAGGGACTATGGCAATGACTGTTACAATCAGATGAATGGCCTAGGATGTTAAAACTTTCTGAATAAAATCAACACTTTCATAAATATCATTGTTTATAGCCAACTAACTTAGAGGAACTGCTAATAGTGTCTTTTGTTATGACAGCTCCCTAACAATAAGCATGACTGAGCTAGCTTGTTTTCATGCAAAAGGTAGTACTCAGGTGCAAGAATCGCCATGTCAGAAGCTATAGTGTTGTTGATTAGCAGTTATGGTTACTGGTTATCTTTTCTTTTTTTTTTTTTTTTAATGACCAGACCCAGAGGGGAAGACTCAGAGCAAGAAAATCCGAGAAATTTCAAACCCATGTTGATCCATACTGAATCAAACAATAACAACTTAAGGTGCTTGACACTCCTGAACACAACTCTATTCTTACTTGTGTACTTTTAAGGAAACAAATGAACAAGTACATCCCACAATACAATTACACACGGACCACAACACGTATGGTCTTCTTTCCTGATCTAAAAACAGCCCTCTAGAAACCTAATAAACTAGCATTACATCTTCAAATCAAATGTTGATTTAAGTTTGAGGACAAATACGCTAGCATGCTAGAAGAGCCCTGACTTACACACACCCAAAACACGCACCTTCCTTTCTAATGTGTTTTCCTTGAGTAATTCTCAACCTCTTAATTCTTTTTAACACAAGCCCATGAATTCTCGGTAAGTGAGCTGCAAAATGGAGGTAAGATTAGAGCTGGTGTGAGATATACAGTACTTGGTGCACTTACAGAGAGCAGCCAATGCCAAGGTTGGGAAGGGGGGGGGGGGGGGGGGGGCAGGTCAGAGAGGGGAGAGTAATACAGTAGATGCTCACAATACCACAGTTTCACTGGAGTCTTAAATGCACAAGAGCTTCCAGGAATATTTGTGTGACACATCCATGTTTGTCGTTAGTGTCAGTGAACCTGATGCAGCCACAAAGGTCCCTCTTTAAATGACTTCACTGGTCTATTAATACATCTGTTCCTTTTTCTCCTTTCCGTTGATGCTTCAGCTCTGCAGCTCTAAGGTGAAACTGCCCTGAGCGCTGACTGGTGTTAATCTCCCCCACCCTTAATTCTAACCTTACCTAAAGGGGGACATGACAAAACTGAAACCAGACCAGCATCTACGAGTAACTTCAACCTTCTCTAACCTTGCCCTCCGTTGAGGGACTGAGGTCGTTATTGCTGCGCTCTCTATTGCTAACTGTGGGACTGTGGTGCTGCAATGCTAGAGCAGTCTGTGACAAGCAGGTCCACCACTGTGTTGCCAGTGACATACACAGTTGGTGCTGTCACCATGTTGCTAAGGGAGACAGAGCTGCTGGCAGCCACGTTAGAGGTGACAGGGCTCGGGGCACCCTGGTTGTTGCTATGGGTGCCCATATGCCCCTGGAGTTGGGTAGGTGTCTTGCAGTGGACGCCACACAAGTGGCAGACGAGTACACCGCCAGAGGCTGTGCCGCCGAAGCCCCCTGGACTGTCCTTCCACTCCTGACCGTGGTGCTTCTGAGCATGGACACGAAGGTACGTGAGTGTGGTGAAGCCTGATGAAGGAGAGAAGATATTTCAGTGAGAGGTATAGTTGTGACAGGGGAGATTCCCTCAGCATGGAAACAAACACCGATCCAGGCAATTACAGTTTTAGCCTGAAATCACGTGCCTACAACACTTTCGTTTTATCATTATTACATTTTGAGATATCAAGAGTCTCAAGGGAGGAAAAAGGAACAAAGGTTTCTAGACCAGGAAGTGGGGACCTTGTGGTTCCTGGTTATCGTCTTAACCACAAACTGTTTCCTGTGTTTCTTTCAATATATATTTAATTTATATACACTTAATGTAAACATGTCAATGACAGCATCTGTACTTACTGCGGTTACAGAGATGGCAGGCGTGGTGCTGTGACTGGTTGTGCACCCTCATGTGATCTGTGATGTAAGCAGCGGAGAGGAGCTTTCCACAGATGTGGCAGGGGACCTTCTCCTCATGGCGAATCATATGTGCACGCAAGCGATCCTTCGTGGCGAAGCTGGACTCACAGGTCTGAGAAAAAGAACTAACTGGTGAGTCATTGCAGAGAAACACACAGAAGTGAAATGCCATGTACAGGTACAGGTGCTTTAATAGTTAAACTCTGAAAAGCTTTAAAATGTGTGAACAAAAAGCAAGTCCAACACTCGTGTGAAATATATAAATTTCTGCTTCACGTTTCATAATTTTATCATCTTTAAATTAAACAGTGTTCAAGTGACGCAATTGATGTGATGAAGTTGTTATTCTGCTGGATCAGATAAAAATTTTGATTACTGTTAAATACATGCTGTATATTGTCAGGTTCTAAAAGACCTGCATTTTAAGATCAGTTCATAGTAACATTATCAAAACATTAATATAATTACATGAGACGTACTGGGCATTTGAAGGGTCTCTCTGAGGAGTGCACTTGTCTGACGTGACTATTGAGATGGTCGGGCCTTAGGAAAGAAATTTAAAATAATTTAAAGGATGCAGTAAATATTTAACATTGTGGAAACTTAAACCACTCCATAGTATCACCTGGAGAAAGCCTTGCCACAGTTGGGGCAGACGTAGGGTTTTTCCACTCCTCCCTGGTGGGAGCGTACATGATGGCTCATGCGGTCCTTCCTCTTGAAGCGCTGCTGGCAGATGGGACAGGAGAAGGGCTTTTCGTCCGAGTGGGACAGGCGGTGACGGTTGAGATGGTAGACATCGCGGAAGGCTTTCCCACATGTCTCACAGGCGTGGTTCTTCCTCACCGGGTTCGGGTTAGGATTTGTGGGGCGCTAAGGCAAAACAGACAAACAGATAAAACACACTCCAGAGTTTACATTTGGTTAAATACAAAAATTTAAACTTTGCTAGTTTACTACTTTTGTAGAAACCATGCAAACGCACACAGATATCTTGCAGGTCATCCCCTGTGCAAAACATTGGACAGTTTTTTGAGTACTTTCCGCTGGACATTGAGACCTCATCTGCTTTCACATTGTGTGTGTTACAGAGAACATGCAGGGGAGCATAGGGGGCTTCTAGCACAGTGTTTCTCAAACTGGGGACCAGTCCCAAATACTGGGATTGATTTCACTGGTCCCTGAATCATTGACTCAAGTCAAATTTCATACACTTTTCATTCACTTTCCTCACAAATAGTTACTGAGCAGATGACATACAATCTGATACAATGAGAAAAGATGGTTTAGTCATCCTCATGGCCAGGCAGCTTAAGAAACATCATGCTTGAAGGTTTGGGGTTGTCGACAGCCATCTCCACAAGGCCCTGACCCACCTGTACTGTCGCCCCTGTGGCCATGACGACAGCAGCAGGAGGCGGAGCATGGGGGTTAACACTAGCCATTACGTTTGGCAGGGCAACCCCTTCACCATCCTGACTACCCAGGGGAGGCTGCTGTGCACCCACCAGCACGCCGGGAGGGGCGAGAGGGGGAGGCGCGGAGAGGTGTAGCAGGGAAAGGGGAACAGTGGGCCTCTCCACCCTCCCTCCAGCCCCCACCGCCATCACCGACGGGGCCGCCACTGCCACTGCCACCTGGCTGGCTGCTCCCTCCTTTGCCCCCTCCGCCTGCTCTCTGGCCCTGTCCTTCATGCGTACCCCAGTGTGGACCGACTGGTGCCGCCGCAGGTTGTAGTTGTTCTTGAACTGCTTGTTGCAGATGGCACATATGTGGGGCACACGGGTCGGCCGAGACACTGGCTTCACTGGACCAGAGGGAGGTGGAGATGAGACAGTAAGAAACAAAGGTTACTTTGTATTTTTAAAAAAGAGTAATTTTACAATGACAACAATTCCAATAGGAAGGAATCTATAATATGACATGATAATGAAATGAGGTTTGAAGGATAAATAGCACATATCAACTGAAACGTGTCTATAAAAACTTGAGCAAGAGGCAAGTGAGAGTTTGTCGAGTCTCAACCTTGTTTTCTAAATTTGCAGGTGAAAACACAGCTGATCATTCTGATCAATGAAGAAGCAATGAATTACTTAAGTCATTTATCAGACGCAAATGTCAATCAGCTGCTCCATGTATTTCTTGTCTGTCACTGTGAATTACATTTCTTTGGACAAAATCAGCTATTTGAAAATATGTTCATGTATCAATCCCAAGATTAGCAACTGACTTGTTAGAAAAACTTGTCAATATTATCCTTTGAGAAGAAAAGCTGCAACTTTTATGTATTTTTTGCAATTTTTTTTATTACTAACATATAAATAAATGTCTCAGAGGTATTCATAGATTGCAGCTCTAGTTTTGTTTTGTTTCTTAGATGTGAATATGTACTAAGGTTACATGGAACTACTACGATAATGTTACATTTCTCAGTGTGGAAAAGTAAAAGCAGTTGCCACATCCTAATTGGGGTTCAATTATACCGCAAATTCACGTTGAAGAAATAAATATCATGAAACATGAAGATGTTGTAGAATGTGTCATGCATCACTTATTTAGTATATCCTACATGTTGAAATTAGGTTTTTTTTTTATTGAATACTGGGCACTTGTCCCAGACAGCCAAATCATTTATGGAAGCATTTTGCAGTGTTTAAATTTCATACTGCAGCATTCAGAGATTCACAACTCGGATTTGTACTTCCTCTGTGGGTCCTTGTCTCTGCATCTGTCTTTACTGAGCTTTTATCACCTGGCTGAGTTCATGCAGTTTCTGGATTGTCCCAATTAGATTTCCCTGCTGTTTTTCCTTTGTTATGGGCCCCACAGGTGCAGGGTGCAGTGCAGAGTACAGTGTCCCTCACCGGGCAGGGGTTCCTCACTGAGGGCAGCAGTGTCCACAGTAGACGGAGGCTGTGCTATGTGCTCTGTGGGTGGGGTTTGGGGAGAACTCGTATGCACTGGCATGAGCTCTGATTGGAGGCTCCCCTCCACTTGGTTTTGGGTGGGAGTATTCTGGAGAAGCAAGTAGAAGGCCATCACCAAAAAGTAAACACAAGTCACAGCATTATCTTGAGGCGGTACTTTTGTCACACAAGATGTGAGGAGCGCAGGACCCTCACCGAGGGGCCCTGCGTGAGAAAAAGATGCGCCCTTAAAAATAAAGAGAGAAACAGCCAAACAAGGGCCAGTGATGCCTGCTCAGCGAGCCTACCTGGAAGAGAAAATTGCTCCAAGCAGCATCCATTTTGCGCCACAGCGATGGAGATTATAGAGTCAGCTCCTGATTGAGATCGAGGACAGCAGCCTCTGCATGGTTTTGATGGGCCCACCGACGACGACCGAGGCGCCGGGAGTCGCAGAGCCGACGGGCTCCCGGATCCTCTCAGAAAAGGCGAATGAAGTCGTCTGCAGAAATCCGCCTGTCTCATTGAGGTAGCCTACTGCTGTCCGTGGAAATGCACCCAGCTGTTGACTAACGCGGGCTGCCGTACACAGGCCTGCTCCTCTTTCACTTTGGTTTCTAACTTTAATTCATCCAACACTGAGCTGACCAAAACGCGAGCAGCACAGAAACAAAACTGCTTTAACCCCCCTTCCCTCCACCACCTCCCCCCCCTTCTTAAAAAAATCGCATATCACACTCTTACACTTTCGCAACAAACACCCAAATCTGCGGGAAATAAATGCATTTTTACGCAAGAGAGCAAATATGTGTTATAACACACGCCTCTGGCAGCACTGCACCTCATGCTTTGTTTTTAATTTGGGAATCAAAATTTTTTTTTCTCCGATTTCTCCCCGATAGGCCACTCGGGTGTTTGTCGAAGCCTCGCTGTTGGATTCAAGCCCTGACCCCGGCGAGCGGCGCTCCCGCCCGGCCGCAGCCTATCGCTCCACCTCGGCCGTTCAGCTGCGAGGATGTCATCTTTCTTTTTTTATCGCCCCGCTCTCCCTCCTCCCTCCCTGTCTCTTTCTTCCTTTTCTTTTTTAATTCCTCTTTCTTCTCCCCCTCCTCTCCTTTTCCTCGCACCGCTATGTCCCACTTGCTCTTAAAGGGATAGGGTTTCCTCTTTGGACACCCCCCTCTCATTTCCGTCTCCCTCGGCGGAGCCTGCCCCCCCTCCCCCCTTCCTTCCTGGGTTTTTTTCGGCCGACACAAAAATGCACGGCTGTGTGTGTGTGTGTGTGTGTGTGTGTTTATTTTCTCCTCCTTCCTGGGGCCAGCTGGAGCGGATCTCCTGCACCGCACAAAACAGCCAGAATGACTTTCCATTAAGGGAGAGATGACAGACGCATCTTAAAGGGCAGTGCGCTGATCCTCCCATCAGCCCGCGATAATGATGTCAGAGTCAGATATAGCACACAGGACGAATAGCAGCTCAGGACACACACAATGGATGAGAAACAGATCAGGACATATCTGAAGAATGCATAAAAAGGGATAGCAAAAAAAAAAAAGGAAGAATCACATTTATACAATTATACACTCCCAGATTATACTGTTCTTTGTCTGGATATATACACCAAAGAAGCGACAATTCATAATAAACAACACATTAAATCTGGATTCATCGATTAGTCAACCGACTATTACACAGTGACAACAATAGTTACTGTGATGGCTTGAGCCAGTTTTCGGTGAATATCCTCCAAATTTACTGGTTCCAGCTTCTCAAGTGGGAATTTGATTTTCTATGATTGCGATCTAAAAATGTAGGCTGAAGAAAAAAGCTATGAGCTTTTGTGTTTGTTTGTTTGTTTACCATTTTCTGACGTGCTATGGCGCAAATAATTCATTGAGAAAATCATCAATAATTAGCTTTAGCTTTTTGCAATCGACATTAAATATCCAATCTGTTCAAACATTTTCCTATCATATGTCATATTGCTAATTTAAAAAAAAAATTGAATGATATCCAAATTACTTAAACTTTTACCTTTTTTAAAAAATTGATTGGTCTTTTGGTTATTTTCTGGATTTGTTCTTTGATTGTTAAATTTTTAAAACAATAAATATGAATGTATCTGGTTATGAATCGTAAAAAACAAAACAAAAAAAACCCCTCACATTTTCAGATTGAAGCAGTCAAATATATCCACTATAATGTCATAAAGCATAAAAAAAGGAAACATTCACATTTAAGAAACTGGAACAATTTCTACTTTTTAACCAAAGTGGTTTAAATGATGAATTAACGTCTGCCAACTACCTAATGTTGCTTGTTTGTTTTAAAAATATTGTCTTCAGAGAAAAGTACACCAAATTCAGACAAATTAATGTGTTAATATCAATTTATTATCTTTTTTAAATTACTTTTTAAAGCACCCCATTTCTTTTCCAATACATGTGTTCAGACCTTCTTTCTTCTCCTCCTCAAGCCCGTCACCACACCCCACCCCACCCCAACCTGCACCCCTCCCTCAACCCACAAAACCAAACAAAACAAAAAACAAAACCCTGCAACACACAGATGAGCGTGTGCTCCCGTGCTGCTTCGTCGTCTTCCTCATCCTTCACCCAGGCATGACGCAGGAGACTCCCTGCTCTCACCACAGCACCTGACACTGACAATAACCCGTCTACAAACACAACCACACTGATTTCCCAACACCAAGGCCGTCCCAAACCCACCAGTCTTAGTTTATATAAGGAATTTATGCATGCACTGAGATTCCAACCAAGCATAAAGTAGTAGGTTATACAGGGAATTGTCTTGAGCTGGTGTTTCTGAGTCATACAAACAGCAGGGTGATTATCTTTTTTCTCTTTTTTTTTTTTCAATTAAAATGATAAAAAAATCTGACAAAAAAAAAAAGTCCAGTTGTTGGTGAGCAGCTTCAAGTAAATGACAGCCCACGAGAACAGGGAGGAAACCTTTTGGCCTCAGAGGCGTCAGGAGCCTCCTGCTCATCAAACACTGATGTGGTGTCTGTGTTTTTCTGTGAGGAAGAGCTGCTCTGGTCACTGCTGCTGTGCCGGCACAAGAGGGTGCACGTTCACAGCAGCTCAGTTGATGCTCATCCTCCCAGTTCCTTCACTTCCTCTTCTTCACACACTTCCAGCTTGTTGCACTGGTCACATGCTGCACTCCACCAGCAGTCAGATTATCAACATGGCTTTTACAACCCCCCCCCCCCCCCCCGCCCCTCACCCTCTCCAAGTTTCCTTTCAAAGCATTTGTGTGGAAACTGGAAACAAATAAATACAAGATAACCAGCATTTACATTCCAGTGGCCAATTGTAAAATCCTTTTTTTTCTATAAGAGTCCAGAGGAGGAGGTCAAAGTTCACATGAATAGCAGGGTGTCTTTTTAAATTCAATTGTTTTGTTGTCTAAAAAAAGTGGCAATAACTAGACTTTACCGCTCGACACACACACATAAATCATTAACAATTATTAATAATACCTTATTAATAATCATTAAACCTTGAACACACACCATACCTGACAATGCAACAGTTTTTTTTGTTATCATCTTTTTTTTTTTTTTTCTACAGTCAAAAGTGGGCCCTTTTCCTCTCGGAAGAAAAATGTGAACATGTTTACAACAACAATAACATCAGGAGTAGTTATGGTAATATTGACACCTATAGAAAATGCAGTTGGAGTTGTTGCTCTAAAGCTTGAATTCAATACTTATTTTAATATATCAAAATTACTATCATTTTCTTTGTTACTCTATAAAACCAAATGACTTCCTTTTGTTTTTAATATTCCCATAAATATATACAGTGAAGATCAAAAATGTAGGACAAGTGATCTTAAATGCCAGTGAAACTTGGACAGGTACGGTACATTTCAAATGTGTTTGGTCATGTTTACAAATTTTTTTTGTTTGTTTGTTTTTTTTGTACATCTATTTCATGCATTGGAGTGTGACTCCCATAGACACCTATGTTGTTTAGATACTCAATATGTCATGGATCCCAGAAAGCTTTTTTTTTTTTCTTTTTTAGTCTTTTGTATTTGTACATGTCCCCACAAATATTTCTCCTCACCCCGGCTGCATTTTTTAGGACAGAGTCTCTTTACAAACATTCTTGTGTATTCGTATTTGGACTTAAATCATCTTGCTGTCATCAAATAAAAATTTTGATGGCACAACATCCCTTTAAGAACCCCTTAAAGGCATTGGTGACGTTCCAAGCAATTCGTTTTTGTGTTTTGTGTTTATACACTTCATTAAAAAAAAATCAAAAAAAAAAAAATCAACAAAACATCAACATTTGTAAATTATTAAAAAGGATTTTCCAGCTTCCACATGCTGGAGATTAAAGTAACCTGTTGTTTGTGATTAACCCATGCCCCCCCCCCCCCCCTTCTTGCAAGTGCTTGCGAGATAATATCTGGACACTACAGACTAAATACAAGCACATACACAATGCAAAAAAAACACAGTTTCCCTTTTTCTTCCCCCTGTCCTCTCTCTTTCTCCATTCAAGGTAAGAACATCATAGAAGAAGACATGGCTGCCGCCCCCTCTCTGCAGCTCAGGGAGAAAAAAAAGGCTAAATGTCCCTTCTTTCACACATCCGATCTCACTTTTATACAGGCGGTAACAAAGATAAAAACAATAAACACGAACCTCCTCCCTTTTTTGATCTAACATCACCTCAATACAGGGGTATTACAGGTGGTCATACTCCTCCCTCCCTCTTTTGTATCTGTGAGAATGGGAGGAAACCTCTCTACCCACCCTGAGTCTAAAGTAACAGAGTGCAGCTCAATAATTTCAGTTTGTCCTCCCATAGTTGCAGATCTATCTGTCTCTCTGTGCGTTAAGAGGAAAGGAAAATATCACTGAATCCTCTGCATTTCAGCTAATCAGAGAACTGAGATCAGTCCAAGGCAAAGTGGCAAGCTGAGAGTATTGAGGTGCAGCCTGTGATAGCTTCCTATACCCCCCCCCGCCGCCCGCTTCTTGCTACCACCCTATCCACTCTCTTGCCCCTGCTGTCTAAGAGTAGGAGAGGTGGGAGCCGTTAGAAATGTGAGAGGTGACTGAGGTGCTTCGGCTCAGAACTCCGTCGCTGCCCCCGGCACCTCCGGGCCCCCCGCCGGACGCCGTCCTCCTCAGAGGCTGGGGGCTATTCCTCAGGGCCATCAGGCTCGGGGCACCACGCACACCAAGCCCGCTGCCACCATATATCCCACCCTGTGAGGAGGAAGAGGAAGAGGAAGAGGAGGATGGGCCGGAGATGGACGGAGGGGCAGGGGGTGGGGGAGGTAGCATGGCAAGGGACTGAGAGGAGGAGCGTGAGGGCAGGTGATGGGAGAAGGGCAACGGGTGTGGGTGGGCCAGGTCACCGCCGGAGCCTCGCACTCCGGCCCACTCCCGCTCCCTCTCCTTCTCCCTCTCCCTATCTCGATCCCGCTCTCGCTCGCGGTACAGCTGCGGTGTGCTCTGGTGGTGGTAGTGCTGGGGCAGGTGGTGGCGCTGGTGGTGAGAAGAAGATGAGGAGGAGGAGGAGGAAGAGGATGCAGAGGAGCGGGACGAGTGGTGCATTTCTCTCCCGTCCCGCCCCAACCCCAGGGCCATCCCCAGGCCGTGGGAGGAAGAGGAGGAATCGCTCCGGCGGTCCCCCACCCCGCTGCTGCTACCGATGCCACTGCTGCTGCTGCTGTTGTGGCTGCGGCGGGAATGTTGCTGTGAGGGCATGTTCTGTGGGTGCATGCCGTGGCTCCAGTGGCTGCCAGAGCGGGAGCTGGAGGGCGGGGCGTTGGAGTAGCCCTGCTTAGGGTAGGCCTCGCTGGGGATGCCAGTCAGGGCCATGTTGCTGAACCCCAGAAGCAAGCTCTCAGAGTCGAAGGCCTCGATCTCGCTGGCCTGCCGCTCCAGGAGGGTGCGGATGCGTTCTGAGCGCTCGTTTTGCAGGGACATCATTTCCTCCTCGATCTAAGGGGAAGAGCATCAGGACACACAATGTCATTTTTCTCAGATTTAGCGATGGGGAACCTAATGTAGAGCTCATACTTTAGCTCATCATCCTGAAAGGTCATTCTTAATCTTCAAACAGCAACAATATTATCAAAAGGTCACATGAAGTTCAACAACAGTTTTGAAAACGTAATTATGAATTGCAGATAAATGTATAAAAAAAAAAAAAAACATGATCATGTGATAAAATTGAAAGCACCAGAAATCAGGAATTCTACTGGACCTTGATTTTTTTTCATCAACTGCTGTTTCTAGGCTGAGAAGTAAACTCTCTTTTATGCTAACAAGGCTAAAGGCTTTCTGTTGTAGAAGACCGTAAGATATGACTGAAAGCTCCAGAATGACACCTGAAAAGATTTTGAAGCCAAAATAATCATGTGTTGTAATCAGTAATCAGTAATCGGTAATCAGTGTTGATGCAGTTGTAGAAATTTGAAGTAAATTGTGGGCTCAACATTGACCAGCGCAGTGATGAGGCAAAAAAATGTTTTGCCTACTTTAATCAGAAATGATCCAGTCTGCAGTCAGCTTTCTCTCTGCCTGAATGAACTCCTGAAACTCACCAAAGTGTGGACTACATTTTAAGATTTGACTCTGACCCTCTGCTCCAGCAGGGCGCGGCGGATGGACACCCTCTGCTCCAGGTCCTTGACCTCCCTCTCGTGCTGGGTGTCAGTGTGGATCTTGATCTTGCTCTGGTAGGCGTTGAGCAGCTCCAGCTCCTGCTGCAGCTGCATGCGCAGCACCTTGTACTCCGCTTCCTGGGTCTCATCCAATCGCAGCTAAGAGGCAGAAAAAGGAGGGAGCGTGATGAAAAATGGATCTGAGGTATTTGTACAAGCAACTCATTTTGCTTTAGTGTTAGCGAGGGGAAAGGAGAAGGAGCTCAGAAAGTGTGACAAATATAAAAAAGAGAAAGAGGGATGGAGATGCACAAGAGAGATGAGGAGAGGATAAGGAGTGTGTCCCATATGGTCTTGTGTTTTGTACGAGACATTGTCGAATAAATTCACAACCAAGTGAATGTATCTCCAACCTGCAGTGCATATTTTACAGATAAATGTTAATGCAGATATAACTTCAAAATGTGCGGGTTTAAAAATCATCCTAATAAATTGGTTTAATATTTCAAAATGTTGAATAGTTGAACTGCTGTGACCTGTGTAGGTTGCCTGTCTTTAAACCTGGCTCTAGAAAGCAAACACAATGTAATTTCTTCTTCTAAAATAGATATAAGCGTGTACTATGACCTCAGCACTAAGTTTAATCAATGTGTGGGAAACCTTTAACAAGGACTCAGACCTGAGCAGGCAAACAAGGGCAGCAGGGATTTGGCTTACTGGGCTTACGTGGCTTGCTGCCATGTGAGGTAATTAAAGCACAGGGTGTTATGTCATCAAAAGGAACACATTTAATACATCCCATCTTCTTCCTACTATATCTCATTTACTTAAAATCTGGGATCTGTGTTTTTGTAATTCCAATGCAAAGAGTGAATTAATAATATGAGGAAAAAATTACAGTGGTGGGGAGGGGGGCTTTTCATATTTTAAAAGAAAAATGCTCCCCAGAAGTGGTGAGAGGGGGCCATTTAATTATTCTTTACTATAACGTTGGTAAATTGGTAAGAATTTTACTTGTAAATGTGCATTTCCAATTTGGTCAATATTCTTCCACAAAAAAATCTGAAAACCGTCTCAATTGCGGCTCCCCAACAACCCTGTCCAAAAAGTGACCTGGTTTCACAATATTATAAAAGATGTAAAAAACAAACAAACAAAAAAAGAACTAATTCATATTAGTTCTGATGTAACGTCAATATTCACAAGAAAAATTTTACATTAAATAAGAATCTTTAGAGAGCAAAAAAATTTAAAACACTTCCCACTTCCCAAAATAACTTAACACTCCCTTCAAAAATCCACACAAGAAATGAAAATAATCAGGGGGTGCAGTGTGGAAAAACTGTCACTGCTCACGTTGCATTGTGGGTAATGCAGCAAATAATAGAGGGCATGGTATATAAAGGTTACATCAATAAAACATTATGAATCTAACCATTTCATAGGGGAGCAATGTTAAATGTTCAGCTCAACATAAACCTTGTTTTATTGTCTCTCTGTTCTCAGGCCGGTCAGATCATTCTTCCACTCAAATATTCAGGGGGGATGTTTTGCAACACAACTTGCACTGAATTGATATTATTATAGGAAAAACAGGACATTGTAGGTACATTTTTAAAATCTGGAATATGTGAGTTTAGGTGGTGATTAACTCTGAGGGACTGGGAGGAGGCAGGTGGGCGGGCAGGCGGGCAGCAGGAAGGCCCCCAGGCCAGGCACAGCAGTGGTGGTGCAGTGTGAGTGTGAAGTGAACGACGTCTCTTTGCCTTACTCACAGCCTGTGTGGACAGCATGTCATTGATGGAGTGGTCATACTGCTCGGCCAGGATGGCCAGTTTACGAGTCTGCTCATCCTTCAGCCGCTTCAGCATGGCCTTGTGGTCCGACTTTGGCGTGTTCTCCAGCAGGTGGTTGCGCAGGGCCTTGTACTGGCGGGTTTGGATCTTACAGGTGTCCTGGAACTGACGCTTAATCTGAAGCTCTTTGGACTGGAGGAGAGAGAAGAGAGATGGAGGCAGCTGGACTAAAGTGCTCCTGAGGTTTCAGAAAGGAACATGGTGTAGATGTGCTGAATGGAGAAAATCAGAAGGGGGGAATCCTTTTACAGTGAAAAAAATTTAAAAAGTAAAAATACCTGATAAAGGCTGGAGATGGCATCACTAACAAACTGACTAACGCTGCATTTATTTTCTCCACATGTTGACATTTTATCAGTTTCTTTGGTCCAACCACGACTCCAGCCTGTTGAGAGATCAGCTGAGAATCTGCATGTTTAACTCTTAATACTCAGATGTTTTTCATTTACTTTGAAACTGTTGTTAATGTCATTTTTCTCTGTTATTTTACACCTCTCTGCTTTATTCATATTTTAACTAAAGTTGTGGAAATGTATAGGTGCGATCTCTGGGTATTGACAACAATTAAAGAAAATACTTGAGCTGCTAAAAATACAACAACATGACTTAAGTAGAGTTGGATACATTCACACAGTGTAACTCAGACTTTGGGTCTGTATGTGAGTTTACTGTGGATTTTGGCCAAAATTACCTTACTAGTAAAATGAACATAAGAATGCAGGAATGTTACTGCAGTGAAAAGTCCACAAATTAAATACAGTTTTTATTTGTCTATGAATAAATGTTGAGAATTTAAAATTCAAGAAAATACCTAAAAGGTCTCATCAACAGTTGTTTGTTCCTTTATACATTTAACTATAGAAGTTGATTAAATATAAAGCTTTTTATGAATATAATAGTGACTAAATGGTGAATACTGAGCAAGTTATTTAAAAGTCCTATTGAAATGGTGAATTGTGCACAAAGGGAGAGAAAAAAAAAACAAACACATAATACAACAGAGAGAAAGTGCATGATGGTACAGGAGGAATGGCGGACAAAATGGTAAAGGGATATTTCCATAAAATAAGCTTTGTTGAAAGATCAGAGTAAAGAAAAACAAATGAAGACATGAAAAAAATGGAAACAAAACTCATAAAAACAAACAAGACAATGATTTTACACACAAAAGAATTTATTTTTTTGTGTAAAGAAAAAAAATCTGGAAGTATGACAAAGTATTTTTCTATGCTTGCGAGCACACAGCCATACAGTATGCCAGCAAACAGCCATGCAGCTAAAATGAGAATAAACAGGACAACAAAATGGCTGCCAAAAAGAATGCAGTACTCATCTTATAAATACTGCATAAATTAAATATATACACAAAAAAGGGTGATATAACTCTGTGGAAATTCAAACACTCAGACAACAAAACAGAATAAAAACATGTAAACATACACAAAGGAACAGGAAATAACTGATACTCGAACACAAATGTAAAAATCAATGGAAAAAGAGAAGTTACATTCAAATAAAATAATTTCATTTTTTAAAAGCTAAATTTCCCAAATACAGGTCACTGAAAAAGAAGTGCCTTGCTTCGGTTCCCCTGGGTCAAAGTACAGTTAGGATTCATATATTCCTCCAGCAGAGGGGCAGATGTGTGTGTGATTGTGTCTACACATCTTGTTTAACTAGACCGCCCCTCAGACATGCATATTACATGTTTATATGCATAGATGTACAACTGCATAACAACTGCGGGTTGGTTCATTTACTTAATTTGAATTAAATATGAACATCAGTGTGTGATTCTAAAACTGATTTAAGATGGAAACTGCACCATATAAACTCTTTCTGGTCCAAAATGAAAAATAGTTGAAGTTATTCACTGACTGACAGAAATATTATCAGTAAAATATTGAAAAAAATCAACCATTCTCAATAAGGAAAACAGCTGATCTCCCACATTTGGTATCATTTTTTGAATGGTCTTTGAGATAGTGCAAAATCTAACGTGTCTGCAATGACTAGATATCTTCTTTCACATTCAGTAGTTTTCTTCAATCTTTGGACTTATTTTATGATTGTGTGTCTCAAAAGATTGTCTATGGCTTCATATAAATTAAGCTTACTTGAAATATTAAATAGGTTTTCATTATATTATACTTTTTCTACTCCAAGTATATCTGCTCTCATGTGTCTACCATAAATTCAGGATATGTTACTTCACAGCAGACTATGAACATTTGTGTAAACAGCTCTAACTAGGCCCTTGGCTGTTGTAAATTCATATGATTATTGGGGGAAATATATCTATATGTTTACACGGTAAATCATAACAAGATTATTGCATAAATCGCAATAAAAATAGCCAATCTAACTAAAATATGAAAGATGAGGATTTCTCCAGCTGTAAATAAAATCCACTGATGCCTAAACATGGAACAATTAACTTTTAAATAACTTCTGGCCCAATAAAGTAAGACCTGTTGACCGTCTTCCACTTATCTTCAAAAAACATAGAGGCCATGTTTCAAATAATATTGAATATCTTGAGTGGTCCTGTGTATTTCCGTTCAGCTATTTATTGCACTTATATACTAACTGAAAGCTAGTGTTCAGGGTGATGCTAGTGAAATTATTAAGCATCATTTTTTTCACAGTATTCAGCTTTGGGGAGTGAAATTACAGCCATGAAACTATGCAATACTGTAATATTTGTTCTAAGCACTGAGATAAAAGTGCCCAAATGAGACCCTATGTAATAAGACCACTATAAAGAGAAACAAACCATTGCACAAAAATGGTCTTAAAAATAACCATAAAAAATATTTGTCTTACAAAATAAGAGCAAAATAATAAAATGTAAAAAACTTCAAGGAACTTTTACAAAAAGCACATTATTGTAATAATAAAACTTCACTGGGTTTGGTACAGTAACCGCAGGTTGATCTGCATGAGCCCACTGATTCAACAGTACAACACATCTTCTTTAAAGAAATGTGACTAAAAACAGTCTGGGAATCATAAAACAAGAGAGACATGTGGGCCCAAACCAAAAAGACAACGGTCAAATGATGGAACATAGTGTGATCCTGATCACGCTCACACACACACACACACACACACAAACAGCAGCACGCTCCCACTCTTCCCCTCCAAATCTTGCTATCTCCACGGGCGCATTTTGCCCCTGACAAACCTTCCAGATGAGGTTCGCCTTAACCCACACTCCCACCTGCCATCCTCACGAAATAACCTCTCCCTTTCTTCCCTTCTCTGCCTCTCTTTCTCTCTCCTCCTCCTCTCCCTCTGTCTCCTCTCTCTCACCTCCCTAGGCAGGAGTCGGGGTAGCCTGCTTGGGAGCTGCTTCTTCAAGAGGCCCAGAGTCTGAAGTTGGATCCGGACACTAAGTGGCACCTTTTTAAGGGCCTGTCTAGCTAGTTTTAGCACTACAGAGTTAGCCAGATCTGCCAGGACCCCAAGGGGGCGTCGGCTAAAACGCTTAACCCAGAGCAGGCCCCTGGCCAAGGGAGAGGCGTTGCTGCAGCAAGCCTGATACTCCAAAGGCAAACTCTTTAGCGGTACTGGGATTTTGGACTGCCGTACCCCCCAGTTGCGCCCTGCTTTAGGAAACATCTCATAGAGGTTACGCTCAGCCATACCACCCAGGACTGATTGGCACATGGCAAACAAAGGTCTGGGGAGGCGGAAAAGGACTCGCATGCACAGGCGGTTGACTTTGCGGGGTGCACACTGGAGGAAGTCGCGGGCCGGCCTGATAATCAACACCACCACCAAATAGAGGGAGAGGAAGAGGGATGGAGAGCTGAGGAAGGAGGCCGAGATCAAAATGATGGGGATGTAATAAATCCCCAAACTGAGGGAAAGTCCTAAACTAAAGAAACCACTGGCCCAGAGGCTGAGTGACAGGTAGGTTGAGAGAGACAGAGAGCAGCAGGAGCGAAGGAACAGGTATGAGAAGAAGAGAGCCAAAAAGGCAAGCTCTGCAGAGAGAATGACAGAGGCCACGGAGGGAAGAGGCGGAGAGCGACGCAGGGAGAGGAGGAAGATGGAGAGCAGCAGCAAAGTGAGGTTGGAGGGCTGGGCAGCAGCAGAGAGGGAGAGAAGGAGGCAGATGGCATGCGAGAAGAGTGAGGGGAAAGAAGTCTGTGTGGGGGCCGGGGGAGGAGGGGTGGTGATGGGTATGGGCTCCAGCTCCTCTGGAGTATCAGGAAAGTAAAACTCAGAGAGTTCATCAACCTTTCGCCCACGAAGACGTCTCTTTTCTGGGGATGGGAATGAGATCAGCTCTGAGGGACAGCCATCAGCCACGCCCCTGCCCTCTTCTTCTTCTTCTTCACTGTCTACATGTGCAGTTCTATCATGGTCCTCCGTGTACTCCCACTGCACTCCTTCTACTTCCCTCGACTCTGTCCCATCTATTTTCCAATCCTCTTTCTCATCCACATCCTCTCTGTCAACACTTCTCTTTTGTTTATTCTCATCATCAACCAAATCTTTCCTTTCGGGGACACTTGCCCCTTCCATCTCCTCTGCTCCTGTAAAAACGTCATCATCTTTGATTTCCACCACTGCTCTATCAAGCGCATCCTCAACATCGTATATCTTCTTTGCTGCCACCTCCCCCTCCCTTTCTATTTCACCCTCTGCCTCCACTTCTACCACCCCCACCTCACTGTCCCAGCTTCCGCTTGGCCCCTCTGTTGCATGGCTCTCTCCTTCCTCAGGAGACCCCTGGCTCTGGGTGCTCTCACTCACTTTGAGGCTCTTGGGTTGTTGGCGGACCTCCATGGCGTGTTTCTGACGCAGCTCCTGCTCACGCCTCTTGTTATACTCCATCTGGTTGGTGAGTTCCGTCTGGTGCTGCGTGCGGATAAGCTCAGCTCGCGTACGCTGCACCAAACCCAGCTGGCGAAACTCCAGCTCCTGGGTGGACTCATGATGACGCAGCAGCATCGCACACTCCAAGTCCTTCAGAGTCTGCTTCTTGTTCAATTCCTAGACAAGAGAAGAAGATGAGAATGAGACAGGCAGGGCATTATAACACCAAAACTGTGCATAGGCAGCCTGCCAAAGTGTACACAAAATAGAATAACTATATTTTACTGAAAGGATATTTCCTATATATTATTAATAATATGATTATTATTAATATGATTTTTTAAAAATATTTGTCATAGAAATTAAAAGTGTATATGGCTGAGAGGTGTTGATTCAACAGCCAGTAAGTAGTACTTAGCAGTAGTGTTGTAGTGGACTAGGTTTTGTTCTATTTCATTTCTGATGAGATGGAAACAGGAAGCCCATTTCAACTCTCTATTAATCTTTTATTTAAAAGTCAAATATAAACATTCATGATCTATGACAACTCTGTGTAAGTTTTACTGTGTAGAAGGAAAAACAGGTTTATTTTATTGTTGTTCTTTTAACTTGCAGATTTTTTTTTTTAACCATTTGTTCTATATTCAGCTGCACCTTGCTCAAAGAAACAAAACCTTAAAAATGCTCAATTCATTCACATAAAATAAAAAGCAGCAGTGACAGATCTGACATATTCCTATGCTGTATATTATTCTGTATATTGTACCGCACTGAGGCTGATGTGTTTCAGTTTTGGGTAAAAAAAAAAAAAAGTACCTCTCGCAGCAAGTCCTGCTCCAGGTTGTGCCGTCCCAGCACCATCTTCCTCTTATACTGGCGACACTGAAGTTCATAATACTGCCTCTGCCGTCGCAGCAGGCCTGCCTCTTCCTCGGCTTGCAGCTGCTGCAGGCACTCCTTCTGATGTACCAACCACTCCTGTTTCTCCCGCTTTGGTGTTGATTGGTTCTCATTCAGTTCCTGGAGTGGACAAAGAAAAACTAATTATTAGTTAAATTTGCATGATATTAATCTGAAAGAATTTTTTTAATATAAAGGACAGCTGAGTAACAGACAAATTATGCAAAACAAGCATTGTGTTTCTATCCATGTGGTTTCAGTTGAATGTGGTATGAGCACCTCTTTGAGCTGCTCCTTGCGTTGTCGATACTGCCTCTTCTGTGATTCCAGCAAACTGGTCAACTCCTTCTTTTGCTGCGCAAGTATGTGCTGCTGGAACTTTTTCTCCTCAGTCATGACTGCCTTTGTCTGGAAAACAACCTCATTGATATCAGGAAAACATAACCTGCTGAATAGGTGAAGATTTGATGTATATCACAAGGCTACCAACTCCAAAAACTGCAGCAGACCCATGGGTACCACTCAATCCTCCTGCATCAGCTCACCTCCTTCTCCAGGATGGCCTGGTGCTTCTTGGAGAGTTTTTCTCCTTCCATTGAGAAGCTGTTTCTTTGATTCTCCAGTTCTTTGTCCAATCTCAGCTGGTGCTCATCCATCTCCGCCTTCAGCTTGTTCTCCAGGCCCATCAACTGCTTCTGGTGCTGCCGCCGCATCCGCTTATACCTGAGAGGAGATGCAGGGCAGGAAGTTAGTCAGAAATACGAAGGGGCACTTAAAGAGATATGAAGACTCCCTGACTGGCTTTTTACTTCTTGCACAGTTTTCCCTGCAGGGTTCCTCTGTTCTCTTTTAAGTTCAAATGTTTGTTTTACAAGTTTTACAAATTTAACACAGTAAAACCCTTTGAAAATTGTTTAATGATTAGGATCAATACAAATAAACCTGAGAAGTGGTTTCTTTCACACATGAGAAGAATATAGGTCCAGTTTCATCAGTTTTGGCTTACCCAGACATCTGCTCTCTCAAGGCTGACCCCTGCTCATGTTCCTGAATCTGACGAGTGACAAGGGAGGCTGTTCTGATGGTGGCAAAATGGTCTCTGCCTCTGCGGCGCCTCCCTCCCCCTCCTCCTCCTCCTCCTCCTCCTCCTCCTCCTCCACCACCACCACCACCACCACCACCACCACCAGCAGCAGATGAAGCTTCTCGTTGTGAGTCAACCTCTGGCTGATATGGATCATCATAAATGTTGTCATGGCTCTGCACATTAGAGACCAAACAGAAGAGAAGAAAATCTTAATCATCTAATGTTTATGCAAACGTCATCCTAGAGATAAATATTAAACAGACAAGAAGTACCAAGTCCTTTAAGGATTTGGCTGCTTGTCTGGTGAACCAAGCACCGGGCTACTAGGCGATTTTCTGATTTAAAGGAAGCTTCTTTAGTCTCTCTTTTAGTTTAAATGAATGTCTCTGTCTTTGAAATAGATGGACATAAAAACTTGGGAGGATTTGGAAGAGAGATGGGTTTTGGAGTAAACCTAGAGTAAACCAGAGTAAACCATTTGGACTGACCAGGGGCTTGTGCAGGACTGAGCTGTTGGAGGTGACTGTGTGCTCTCCCTCCTGCATCATGGCCATCTCCCCGCTGTCATCAGAGCCGTCTGCCAGGCTGTTGACCGAGCTGCTCTGGGAGCTGGCACTTATTGACATGGATGGCAAAGAGTGGGAGCTCTCCATGCTATTGACTGTGCCGGTGCGTAACATATACTGCTCGACATCCTGGTTAAAAGGAAGAAAGGAAAAAAAAAAAAAACCACCAACAGATGATTAGACAAAAAAAGGATTCTACATTACAGCAGTGAGACACAGACCTACTGTAAAAAAAGTGCAACGACACATTCTCTGAATTCCTCAATTTCCTTTTGTGGGGAGCAAACTGGAATCAAATGCTGATGGAAACAAAGGCCTTTGTATGAAGAGGAAGAAGCTCTACTTCCACAATATATATCGTGAAGTAAAATACAAAGACAGGATGGATGCTAAAACCGACTGTTTTCTCTTTAAGTCCCTGATATACATTTGGCTTGTTCAAAAAGAAATATTGAACAGGGTTTGGCTTCAAGGAAGCTGGAGTTTCTTTATTTTCTTTATTTCCATTCACAAGTCAATATGAAATCATGAATAAAAGACCCTGACATGCACTTTGTTGAAGTCTTTGTAAATGTTCTTGTTGCTGCTGGTGAGCAGGAAATGCAACTCATTGCACAACTTAGAAGCAATGCAAGCAATATTTCACTTCACAAAATCAGCCCAATCCAAACCACTTTAAAAGGGAAGACGGAGTAAGAAAAATAGTCTCAGTGTTACTGTAACTGTACATCTTCCCTGACTTTTTTGAAAGCTCAAATTTGCCTAAATTTCCCACAGCTGCCCGCCTTTTCATCCGTTTTTGTTCCATTCTTACCTCTTCCTCGTCAGCTCCTTCTGGTGCAGGACCGTTGTGTGCCTCGTGGAAGAGGATTTTCTTCATCTTCCGGTACTGAAGGTTGTCCAGCTCACGGACAGCATCCTTGGTGCGTGCGATCAGATCCATCACAACTGTCATGGGACGCTCTCTGCATAGGAAGTGGTGCTGCGCAGATGAAGAGGTTAAGCAAATAAGAGGCAGGAATATGGCAGTAGCGTCAGAGATGAAGTCATTTGTACATTGGATGCTAGTTCAAGTAAGTTCATGTTTCTAGTTGACTGCAGATGGTCTTATACTCCTATTAATGTGACTGCCCAGCTCCACGCCAAGAGTCACCAAAACTTTGTAATCCAAGAAACTGACACTATCCCTTGAGTTCGTTGTGGCCTACATGTAATATGCATTATATTTCTAATATAATTATTATAGTAGTATATAATAGTACTCCTTCCATTTAAAATTAACTGTCCTGTGTCCTTCTTACTCTGACTTCTTCTTTGCCAAATCATGATGAAAATCTTTAACAAACTGGTAATCACACATCTTTGCCTGCCTTAATATACAACATCCAACTAAATTTGAGAGGGCTTGTACCTTCAGCAGCACATCAGAGGTAGGTCTGTCTTGGGCGATCTTCTGCAAACAGGAGTCCACAAAATTGCGGAAATAATCCGACCTGAAATGATAATGTCATCAAAAAGGAACCAATCATTGTGTTAAATGATGTGATAAATGACAACTACATACACTTATGTATTCATGTTATCATTTCTTATTTTTTGACCATGTGGTAACTTAGTTAAAATAAATAAACTGTCCTTTTTCACAAGATGTTATCATATTTTTGCTGTATTTTTCTGCAAGGGCAGTCATGAAACACAGGAACAGTTGAGGGTTTATTTAAATTAAACAGAGATGATTAAACTAATGTAGCTTCACTGAGATATGAAAAGCACAATGTAACAAACATTGCTTCATGTCCAAATCAACTACTAAAAATCCTTCATCAGCACTTCAATTAAACCTTTGAAAAACATTATGTTAAAAGAACCTCAATCACATTAACATTGATAATTTCAAGGAACAAAACAAAAACAACTCCTCTGCATATTGTGTCTCATTGTTCACCACTTCTCTAAAGACCAGTTAGGAAACGTCCACATCTCTCACCAGTGATTAGACTGCAACACAGGGCTCTCATTCTGGGCGATGTGGTATAAGGCACTCATCGCATTCATGTTGAACAGAGGAGGCTTCCTTTCCGCTGGAGAGTGATAAAGCATGACATAGCGTGACGGAGAATGGCAGATAAAGAACAACAACAAGTAAAAAAGAAAACAGAGGTGAGAAAAAAGCAAAGAAAGGGGTCGGGTGCTAACAGCTGCGTGAACTCATGCTTATGGACCATTTTTTGGCCATTTCTTACCCAGCTCTATGCAGGTAATGCCAAGTGACCATACATCCACCTTCCCATCGTACTGACCCTCATCCATGGCCAGGATCACCTCGGGGGCCATCCTTCATAAAGGAAACAAAAATACCATTCAGCCACTCAGCTCATTGCCTTTGATCCTGTTTTAACAGAATGAGCCTCAGGGCTGATCAGTGTGTCCTCAAAGTTATGAAAATTTGATATTAAATTTTATATAAAAAATATATATGTTAATAATTTCACATATATTCAGAAATGTATAAATTAATTAAAGATTTTTATGAAACCCATGTATGATACTGTTTAAGGTCAGTATTTGCCAAATCCATGCGACAGCTGGCTGGCAATTTCTATTACCATTGTGCCAAGTAATTATTAGTGCAAACTTTCATGTGCAACTAAAAACTCATTTCTTTAAGTTCAACATTATAACAATTATTTTGTAGCTTCATCGATTAACTGCTTTGATTAAAAAAATTTGAAAATGGCAAAAAAAAAAAAAAAACTGCATCAATTGTTTTGTCCCAACAGGCCACAAAGCCACTGATAAGAGAAAAATAAATAATTCTGACATTTGAGAAACTGGGGACGGACAAAGAGTGAGAGTGTACAACATGAAGGACTACTTTTATTAAAAATGTGTGATGCATTCTGATATGAGCAAAAGTTTTGACAGAACATAATGTGGCATAATTCTTGTGAATCCAAAAGGAGTAATTGTTCTCACACCACCGTCCAATGCAGAGGACAACACTTGGGTGAAGAATTTGGTATCTTACCAGTAAGGTGTTCCCACAAAGGAGTTGGCTGGAGCAACAATGGAAGCTGAGCCAAAGTCTCCCAGTTTGACCTGACCTGGCTCTGTTAGCAAGATGTTTCCTGCTTTCACATCCCTGAGAGAAAGACGTGTTCAGATAAGAGAAAATGACACATCAGGAAAAAGTGTGAGGTAGTCAAAACAAATGGACACATGAAAGAAAATGTATTGGTAGAGACATTTAAATGTTCTGCTGCACAGTGTGTGAACACAACACCATTGCATAACGGCACAGTTTGTGCTTTCGCCACTGTTTGTTTTGTCTCTTGTCAAAGTGTGGGGGAGGAGAGCAGAACAGATACAGATAGTGAGAAAAGGAACGAGAGGTTACCTGTGAATCATGTTGTGAGAGTGAAGATACACCAATCCCTGCAATGCACCATGGGTTATGGCAGCTATTTCCACTTCCTGAAGGGGTTTCTTGTGGACTGAGCAGAGAAATATTTGCAACATCAGGGACTATTCATGTCAACATTGGAAAGCTATAATTAACTAATTACTATTTCTTAATTACTCAATCACATGTTATTTCATACTTACCTTCTAAGAGGTCAGAAGCTGAGCCCAAGCAGTACTCCATCACAAGCTAAAGAGAGACAGAGGGGGTGTCAAACTGCATGCTATTTTAGGGAGCACGCTCAACTTTTAGGACTTTTTCCACGCTTGACCCGAATTGAAAAAGAGTTTTTAGACCGGAGCCGTTCTTCCCTGAGAGTTCAGTACATTTATTAAAGTGTAAGAGGCTGTTTTTGAGTAAAGGTGCAGCCCAGAAGAGTGTTCATATGACCACTTTGAGATGGAAGTCTGAGGTTTCCTTCCACAGAACAGGAGCATCTCCTTGAGTCTGTATTATACTTGCTAAATGTGTCACAGTAGCATAATGTGCCAATATGTATAGTAGGAATACAAGATAATATGCATCATTATTAAAACATACTTGAAATGCAGCAGATAGTTGTAGCCATTTTAGCTCTGAGGGTGCTTTCACTACATTATAATTTGTTATGGTCTGGACTAAATTTAGGCTTCAGGTTCTGTTGGTTCACAAAGTTAAAGGCAGGGTTTGACTGGCAGCGATTGAATTTAAATATTGCACACTTGCATTCTGCTGCTGCCCCCCCCCCCCCAACAGCAGCATTCTGCTTTTTTTTTTTTTTTTTTGCTTTCTCTTCATATGTAGCAGAGACCCAAACAGGAAATTGCTAACTATAATTTTAGTGTGTGGTTTATATTCCTCCAGTTTGGTTTCAAATGTATTTTGGGTCAACTCATTTATATGATTGAAATAAAACTAAACAACAGAAGCAGAAACTTTCAGTTAGATGAAAGCATACAATGACATGAACCTGTTTGTTTGAAGGTGCTGCCGAGAAACATCTTCAGTACATACTAAATGATGTTGTTTGTTCATGTAACATAGATATTCCAGTTATGATTTTGCACATATGGACACACACACTTACCCATGCTGTGTGCTCTCTCAGGTAGCAGCCACGGTACTCAACGGTGTTTGGGTGGCGCAGTTTCTGAAGAAACTTCACCTCCTTGATGATATCCTGCCATTTCTGGAAAACAGAGCCACAATCATGTATGAGAAAATTTGACTGATAAACTTATCTTGCATTTAGAATAGAAGAAGGATTAGACTTTTCTCTAGGTCCTACCTCGTTGGACTGTTTGCCGCTATAGGACATCTTCTTGATGGCCACCACCTCGTTGGTGCGGATGTCATGGGCCTATTGTGTAAAAGTTAGCGAAAAGCAATGTTAAATCAATTTCTCTCAAGTCTTTCTCAGTAAACAGAAAAGATGCCCCTGCTTTAATTTCTGACAGCAGAATATCAATTAAATTAATTTACCATTTGATGTTGATCACAGTATTAATGCAGCACATTGTATTTACTAAAAATACCAGACAAATCTGGTATTATTCAGCCATTTTAACTTTAGGTCAAACAAGAAAAACAAGGATTTCTGTTGACTTCTTCCCTCTTTGCCCATCGTTCCCCTCATCCATGACTTGCTCCTCTTCACTCTTCATTAAGCAGAGCTTTAAATCCATCACTTACAAGTTCTCCTACACCATCACCACCTTTTTCCTTTTTTTGTTTCTGATGCCAAATTTCATTTAGCTGATTATTATCTACCTTGTGATTAGTTTCTTCCTGTCTAACAGACACCATCTCTGACCCACATCATCTTCCCAATGGCTGTGAGACCTTTGATGTTACTACCGTTTGAGTTTAGGTTAGACTGTTCCCTGGAATAGAGAGAACTGCTAAAATGAATAATTTTTAGTAAAAATCACTGATTTCATGTCCTTAAACTTCCATTGAAATTGGCAAAGGTGATCTCTTTAAAGTTCAAAGAAGAGAGAAAAGGAAATCAACACATTTGACCAAGATAATGATTCAGTATGACTTAAATTATTAAAGTTATTAATTTCAGTATTCAATGTCTTGGCCAAAATAACAGCTGATTAAGAAGATTAATAATTCAAGCAACTTTTTAGCTTGCTCTACATATGGAAAAAGTTATATGGACAGAAATCAATAGTACAAATTACTTAGATTTGTAACAGATAAGAAATGCCCACAGTCACAGTGAAACTTCCCATGGTGTCATAGCAGACCACATCAAGAGCTAATCAGTAGTGTGTCAATGTGACTAAAAACAATATCTTTATCCAGAATTTAAGAACCAATTTACAGCCATCTTAATTATTAGTAGTTGCCTAACAAAAGCTGCTCATAGAGATGGGCTCAGTAAAAAGGGAGCTACAGACGAATCCTGATTTATTAAACAGACATGTATTATTATTGCTAAATATTTTTTTAGGAAAGATACTTCCACAGCTTTGGTTGATACAGCTCAAAAGAGTAACACACAATTTAGACCCAGAAAACAAAACCATGCCGCAACCCATACAAAGACAAACTGTGGTGACAATGGCCCATTATATTCAAACCCCCTTCAAAAAATAAATAAATAAAAATTTGAGGAAAGGGACTCACAAAGTAGACTGCTCCGAAACTCCCATGGCCTATCTCCCTCAGGTCTGTAAAGAGTTTCTCGGGATCCTCCCTGGAGAACAGTTCAGCCACCTCCGGGTCCTTCAGGCTCCCGGCCCGCACACTTGACGGCATGGCCAGCGCCTGGTGGGCATGGAAGAAAGACACTGGGTAAGCGTCTGCTACTGGGAGAGATTACCAACATTTGCATTGGAAACATGAGCCACGGAGGAAATGTAGTCCAGTCTCTCACATTAGTAACATTTTTTTCTTTTTAACAATACAAAATACTGTATACATATCAAATCTGATCAAATCAATGAACTGCTGCAGTATACATAGGAGAAATCACAGTGTCTTCCAATAAGACAGAACACCTTTATCTTCTCATTTGTGTATCATTTCTATCTAGTTGTTTTTACATAAACACCAAATTAATTTCTGAAATGTCAAAGGGCTACTGGTACTGCTGATCCCAGCAAAAATCAACACACTAGGGTGCAGCTTAATGCAGTGTTTTCCACTGCTCATGTGTCCCTTTGGTTCATGTGTTAAAAAGCTTTTTGTGCTCCTCACCTGCATTTTAATTGTCCAAGAATTAAAAAAATGTATATTTGTTTTGACTCATTTGGAAGGAAAAGGAAAATTCCACATACATCAGTTTCTGAAGACTATCCATCCATCCATCCACCCACCCACCCACCCATCCATCCATCCATCATCTGCCTCTTTACCAGGCCTGAACGATACTGGAAAAACATAACATGTGTAATTACTTTATTTTCACAAGGACTTTAATATTCAAAAACAGCTAATTACTATAATGTCACGATGTAAAGAAAGGGCAGCATTTATCTGTTTGGTAGGTCCAGCTGGAAGTGAGGAAGACATTTAGAATCTCTCATTATTAACTATGATGTTTTTTATTGTTTTTTTCCTTAAGAAATCAACATATCTTAAGATGGCAGCTGCTACATCTTTTTCCTTTGGCAACACAAACTATTTTCATTGTTTGCAACACAAAAATATTCCCCCTCAGCGATTCTGACTATTCATTAACTGGTCCTTCGGTGTGCACCCTCAGTGCCATGACCGCCTTTGTTAGACAGCGAGTATGTGAGTGAAAATAGTGAATGGAACAAAATAAAATCTGGATAAATAACTAGGCAGACAAGAGAGTTTGTGGCCAACTGAAATTTTTTTTATCAAGGAGTGGACCATGGTTGGTTTGATTTGCATACATGTAATGCTGATGATAATACAACAAATGTTCAGAAGTATCCTAATTACAGCTGAGATCATACTCTAAAATGATATACTGTACACACACCGCCAAATTTGAAAAACACATGAGCAACAATGTGTTACACATGACTCAGATTGGCTTTCTTAGAAAAACTGTGACTGAGCACATTAGTCTGGCCGACTATAAGGAAAGACATTTAGCTCAGAAGGAACAGACAACGGTCATTAAAAATTTCACAAGCTAAAAGTAAACTGCCAACCAGTTTTATAGACAAAATATTAGCCTGCTGTGTATGAACAGTGTAACCACATGTTTTCCCTTTGACAAAGCATAAAAGCCTGTAACCACTACAGAAGATATTCAGAGGCTTCCTGACCAATTGTGGAAAAGCAGAGATGTACATGACAGGATAACCCACTGAGGGATAAATTTTACTGTTCTGAAATTAGTATATAGCTATTGGAAACCAGGGTGAGGCTAATAAACACTGAACTGACCAGTGATTTCATCAATTTTGTGTCATGCCTGATAGCTTTAGCAATTCATGAGTGTTATCAGACAACTTACCAAACCTACAAGGAAATGTTAGGTATTTTTTTTTAAATTGCTGACACATTTCCTATTAGTTCAAAGCTTGAGGTTAGAGGTTAAATATGAAAAGATCAAAATTACCAAGTATAAGTGAATTACTGTACTATGACTTCCATTCTAGATTTCTTTAAATACAGAAGACGCACATAAGGACATATAATTTTACTCAGTCAAAGCCCCTTCTAAGCAAATTTCAGATTTATTTTGTAGAGTTCAGTTACTGTAAAGATCTTTGTGCAAACAGAAAGTCTGTTTCCAGTGCTGAGAGACAAAATCAGATTGTTTGTGATGCTCAAGCCCCCCAATGCCGCCTTCTCCAAGAGGAGAGATGCCTCAAATAAGTACAAATAATATGTTAATTAATTGTATCAAAATGTAGTTGTAGCTAGACTCATTTGTGTCAGTCAAGTTAGGGTATAAGTAGAAATGCAACACATGCTAGATTCCCAAGCACTTGTAAACCAACATGTAGCAGATATATAACAGATTTGGGCATTTGGCTGCTGTCAAAGAGGAAGCATGCGTTTCCCTTTAAAAATGAGAAGTTCTTTATATCATGCAATGGAGCCTCAAGCAAGGTCTCATTCTACCTATTTTAAAAGGCCATCCATGTCACACTCACTAAAGATACAATGGAAAAAAAGGCAACGAATGGTTCAATTATGGTTTTTAATTCAAGATCATTTCTCCAACCTACAAAAAATTTTTAGAACTGTGGATGACTCTGGGCTTATTGTGGGAAACAAAACACATACTGTCCTTGGCTGGTGAGAGGCACAGACGTAATTATCTGGATATGCGCCTGCCATCAGTATCATGTAGTGTGTGCATCTCAGATGAGCAAGTTAGATGGCTCTCGCACTTGGCTGGTCAATTGGGCTAGATTTTCTCCTGTTTGCAGAAGAAATGCATGACATGTATTCAACAGTAGACAACAACAACTCCAGGCTGGAAGGGTGTTCAGGGTGCAGGCCAACAACAAGCCTGCATGTCAATGTCAACCTCTCCCAGCTCTGAAAAGAGGTAGCTCATGCTGCTGGCTGCTCCTCTCCCCTGCTAACAGAGTAGAGGCGCACTCAGCTTCTTTTGCATACTGAATGATTTATAACATGTCTTACCGTGGCTTTTGGGATCCACTGTAGCTAGCCCTGGAGCTAGCTAACCGGCCTGGCTGGAAAAATATTGGTCTCACTCCCCTTTCCTCAGCACGGGATGTCTATTCAACACGAAAAAAACACATTCTGCCTGTCGATGCTTTTACTCGAAGTGGCCTCCATCCCGATGCTCCCAGTCAAACGGACAGCTAGCTCGTCTGCACGGCTTGACATGAGTAAAGCGGCGGCCAGTCGAAGTGACAGCTAGCCGCCGACTGACGCCTGCCAGGCAGCTAGCAGCTGAGCTGTCTCCGGGAGAAAACCACAGGCTAGCTGTAGCCGCTGTTAGCAGCGGCGCTAAAGGAATAACGTAACGCCAGGAGCCGCCTGCGACGTTTTCAACGGGAGACTGGCTCATTAATTTCCACGGCTCCGCTCCCCGCTGTCATTACGTTAGCGCCGTCGGTGGATTTCATTTCTAGTTCGTCTTATCCCCATTTTGCTCCCCTCTCATCCGTTTTTGTTCAGGACTTCATGATGGCGGAGCGGGGCGGGAGCCGAGAGGAAAACGGAAGCGCTCTTCTTCACCGCTTCGGAGCGGGCACGAGAGCAGAGACGTCGTCGCGGTGTGGCCGAGGAGGAAACCGGATCAGATACATAAATCCAGGCAATACACTAAAACTGGTTACACATCATCGTTGTTGTCTTTACAACAAGAACAAATTATTATTTATTAAAGACAAAGCTATGTTTTATGTTGGATCAGCACCAGCAACTAACAAGTGGAGTAGAAAGTACTACATGCTTGCTCCTGTGAAATGTGACATAATACAAGTATAAAGTAGATTTAAGTGGAAAACAGGATAAATGAGTGATGCCTTCCGTTGTACAATATTTACCTTCCACTACTGACTTTTAGTTAACATGGGTTTCCTTTTCAACCAATCAGAATTAAGTCCAATTTTCACCTCACCATGAATTGATCTAGTGTCACAGTTTCCATCCAGATGGATGTAAACAATGAGGTCACACAAACTGGAGCTTTTTTCCCCCCACTAATTCAAATCAACACCACAGAGGTATTTTACTGTTTTCAAAAAGGGACCAATTAACTAAAGCCAGCATTTAACAGCTTTTATTTCTCAACAATTACTGAGAAATAATTGCTACAATTTTCTGACTTTTACTGAAGAAACATATGAATGAATAATCAATATTGTGACATAGAGTTATTTGGTGAAATAGCAGCTGTAGCTCTTGAAAAGACCTCAACTAGCATTCATACTGATTAGGCACCCATCTGGTTTTAATGGTGATTGATTATTGGGTTGACAGATTATTTTTAATCCCTTCCAATAAATAAAGACACTATAGATTTCTGTTAACTATTACATAATATACAACTTTCCTTTTTAGGCCTACTCATGATCTACTGGTTCTTCCAGTTATCTTCCAAATTGCCATTTTAATCTGCTACCATTTATCCTAATGGTTGTTAAAGTGATGTTGTTGTTAAAGATGTCATCAGTGACCAGGCTATATTATACACCAGAAATAAGAAGCTGCTGTTGAGATATATCAGTTTACTTATCTACAGTTTCTCCCATTCACCCAAAGAAATACCTTCTTGCCAGTTTAATCCTCCTCCTTCTCTTCTCAGTATTCACTCATACATACTTTAGCTTTTCCATAAGTATCTTTTCATATCCATAGAGGTGTCCTGACATTACCTCTCAGCCGGCTAACTGAAAAGAGTAAGAAAAAAAAAAAAAAAAAAAAACACCACTAGTTCCTGTTGCATAGCCCAGTGGATTATGCTTCTTATGCAAACAGATTTTTGATGAATTTACATAAGCAGAGAGGTAGGCAGAGGAGAAAAGGTCAAAGCAGAGGACACAAAAGCTTTGAAGATCCACAGCTGAAGGGTTTCAGATCAGCAAGTGAATTCTGAGTCAATATTAACATCATTGCTGCTGACCCAGAGACATTAATCCAAAACATTGTCATCAGGATTTCTAAGGGAAGAGATAATCCCTTTTTTGCACGCAAAATGTAACCAATACTCATAGATTATCACACAGTTGGATATTAGCTGTAATCTGCCAGCCTATCTAAAAATAGTTTAACCATCATTGTTCTGAAAACAATGGATGAAGATTTGTTTATTCTTTTAAAGGGTTAGATATATTTTTCAACAGGAAAAAATAAAGCATTTGATTTGGAATGTTCAGTTTCATTCGACAGTATTAATTGAACTCAACACCTTAAAATCCACAACAAATTAAAGTTTAATATATCATTTGTTTTAGGGTAGTGTTTTGGAAACAACTTCATGTATTGTGTAAAAATTGTTATGAGTCCAGTCCTGAATTTCCAACTGTAATATTGAGTTAGTTATAGGACTGCACTTTTAAAAACAGAACCTGTAAACAAGCAACTGAACCCGATAACCTGTAAACTGATACACTAGTATCTCACTTCCTCTGTCACCTGCAGGTTCAAATGTGAGTATATTATACACAGTGATGTCAGCAGTCAGCTGGAAACAAGGGATGTCTTGTCCTCAGCTCATGAACCTGACTCCTCCCTGAGCCTCCAAACCCCTTTTTCAGCCACACCTCCCCTCATACAACCTCAGAGCATCCCAGCAGGCTGGGCAGACAGGGTCACCACACACTGAGAGGCAGGACTGTGTTGGTTGAAGAGGGACAGAATTGACACTGAGAAGAAGATTAAGAAAAAGACAGAAGACAGAAGGGTCTTTTGCACTGAATTGCTCAGCTGCTGAGTCTCCGTGTCAGGGGTCGTGTGTGATGCGCGTGGCTGGTGAACAGAAATCAACAGAAAAAGGTGAGCACAAATAACCACTTGGTGAAACCTCATGTGAATGTTCTATGACATTTAATACAATTGTTTAAAATGTTCTGTATTTATCAGATAAATGATCACTTTGAATTATCGCAGTAATGAGTTTTGTAAAAAAAAAAATAATAATAAAATGAGTTTCACTTGCAGCTGTTTTACCAAATTAGACTATTTTTTGTATTGATGTCAAAATGTAAATTTCACATTATAAATCAGGATACTTTGGAGAAATATATTCAAATGTCAGAAAATTATAATTTTTGCACACAGACACACACATAGAGCCCAGACATAGGGCATATCGTCCAATCCCTCAAAGGGAACTCAATCTGTCTTAATCTTGACTCTGGCAACACCACCCAGCTCTGTAGTGTGTCACATAGTGTTAAATGAATTGAAGTCAATGTCTGATTCCACTTTCTTTCTGTTCTCCACACAGAAATGAGTTTTGGGGCAGCATGTATTTTCCTGCGAGGAGGGAAAAACATTGTAAGTGCAGCTATGTTGATGGGTTTGTGTTCATGTTTGCAAACTGCTCTGAACAGTTGACAGGATAAATGATACGAGATTTACACTCAAAAAAGAAGATCTGTTGCTTACTGTTTACTATTGCATGCCAGTGCTGACACTGGCCCATATGAAGCTCACCTGCTAACATAGCCACATCATAAATCTATATATAATATCTGTAAAAATAACCCCCATTTGCTAACTGTGATAACACATTTGTTTTATTATACATGTCATGGTGGTATTTTACGATATACCACACTGAAATAAACTGAATGTTTTTGTCTTTATACAGACAAGAGAACTGGCTGATGATGAGATTGATGGTAAGTTCTTAGCATTCAAATGTTTACATGTTCTAATGTTTTGATCGTAAAATGCATAAAAATGACTTTTCCTACCACCTTGTGCATCACATATCTCTGCTGGACTGAAATTTTAACTTTGCCATAACTAGCAGTCCACAATTTACCTCACTGAGTATGCTGCTGTATTTTGCAGAGCTGCGTGATGCATTCAATGAATTTGATAAAGACAAAGACGGGCTGATCAGCTGCAAGGACCTGGGAAACCTGATGAGGACTATGGGTTACATGCCCACTGAGATGGAGCTGATTGAACTGAGCCAAAACATCAATATGAACCGTAAGTCCCTAATAAACCAAATTGATAAAAATGGTTGGAAAATTCAGCATAGGGTGGCTGATTTTATCCAAAGGTTATAAAGGCTCATGCACTGCTGTCAGAAATTCAAATTAGATTGTCAACACAATGGGAAGGTGATGGAAACTTTTCTTTTTAAAATAAATCCCTGCTAGTTGGTGGGAGAGTTGACTTCGAGGACTTTGTGGAACTGATGACTCCAAAGCTTCTGGCAGAAACGGCTGGGATGATTGGCATGAAGGAGCTCAAAGATGCCTTTAAAGAGGTGAGAGAGAGACTGTTGTTGAGACTGATGTTTCTAAAGGAAATGAGGCAGCTGTCAATGCCAGATTTTGCTGAGTAAAAATGAACAATGCATTTATGTCATCTTTCGACATTTTTTTCATCTCTGTGTAGTTTGACGTTGATGGAGATGGAGAGATCACAACAGAGGAGCTGCGGTCAGCCATGATGAAGCTGATGGGAGAGCACATGAGCCGACGAGAGATAGATGCCATAGTGAAAGAAGTGGATGACAATGGAGATGGCACAGTAGACTTTGAAGGTACAGATAGTCTTTTATGACTCAGTGATTGTCAACATGAATATGCTGTGATGTAATGCTTAGTCAACATTCTGTTGTCCTTACAGAATTTGTCAGAATGATGTCCCGTCAATGACTGTCAAGGAGAAGGCCAATCAAGAAAGTACCTTCGCACATCTGCAGTCATGCATTAACAAAGATGCTGTCTTTCTCTAAAGCTCATTGACAATTAACTTGTGTATATTCAGAACAAACCCAATAATGTCAACATTAACTTAGTGCTTCAAAAAAAGTCAAGCAATATCAAATTGTTCTCAGAGAGAATTTACAGCTATGCAAAGATAATCATGCACATTTTTTAAATGACTATTGAAAAAATTGTGATAAACAAACAGAGCTATATCATTTTGTTTGATGATATATATTGTATATATACAAAGTCGTTTTGGATTGTTGTTGCTGATTTTTCTTTTGAAATGAACTCATATATGTTTATTCTTCTTGAGTTATTCAGACGCTCTTGCATAATTTCTATAAGTGAAATTATGTTGTAATGCTATATTGAAAGTTACGCTGTTACTGTTTGCTGTATTACATCATTCACCGATGGATCAAATCCAACAAGTTAAATCTTGTTAAGAGATATTTCCAGATATCCATCATTGTTTGCCAAAAACATAAATAAAGCATACAAACATATGTGAGCATTACAGATGTGTTTTGTGTGCCTTATGAGGAGACTCGGTTCGTTTACTATTCAGTATTTAGGCTGACTTTGACACCCTTGTGATTAAAGATCAAATTAGCTTTATATAATCTGGCAAAATAAATGAGGCACAAGATAAAGTGGTTAAGCAAGTTAGTTATTAGGAAAAAGTCTACCATACCTAATTGTAACCAAATGCTTGAGTCAAGAAATAAAATGATTGGTGCAGTTAATAGGAAAGCTTTCATGTGACAGGAAACAAAGTATTAGTGTAAATAATATAATGAGTGATTGTATCTAGTTTGTTAATAACAAGTGGAACTGTTTACTGTGTTACATCAGTGCTAACAAGCAAATCGTATGTGGAACATACTCTCAGCATGACCTCCATAATAAAGTACCTTGTATAATAATTCACAACTCTCTGGTTGTATAATGAATTGATCTATGGGTTTTATGTAGACGGGATTTTGAAACCAAAAACATGATCTTACTGCGCTGTTGGTAGAAATGTTGAGGATTGAGTAATGTCTTTGCCTTGGCTTTGGAAGGACATCAGGATAAAATGATTGCGTGACCAAAATAGACATGCCACTGCTTTAGTAAAGACTGCCCATAAACATCATCTAAAAATTCTGACATCATAACAAAGACATAACAGATTTCCTATTATTAGGTGCAAAGAAACAGCAAAATATGTGCTTGGCTCTTCATTTAAGCCTTTTAGAGAGCTCCCTCTGGGCTTTTCTTTGAATTTGGCTATTCTCAGTAAGACTATTTGGATGTTTGTAGACATTTGTAGTCAGACCGTGGGGGAGAGTTTAGGTGTTGTCATGTTAACAGTGAGTAAGACCAGAAGAAGTCAACTCAAATCACTGGTATTTTGCTTATTAGCAATATCTTATTATTACTGATACAGTTAGGAACAGATGTGGGATGACTTGTGTAAATTATACTATTCAACTGAAAATTATTTTAAATTTGTAGCAGAATCTCGGCATATTTCACTTCCCACTCTGATAAAAGGGTCTCATGAACAGAAGTCATCTTGTTGCTTATCTCCAACAAATCCAGAGCCAGCAGGGGTGACATTAAATACCTGGGTTGGGGGAATTTAGGGATGTGGATGGGGACACACTGCACCCTCACAAACAGATGTTATAGCATGACAAACTGGGCAGAACCTCCAATTGATGGACAGATGGGGTAAGAGGGCTTATAGCACTAATTAACAAAAGTGAAGCTGTTCTGCCTCTGAGCATGTGGACCTAATAACTAAACACACATCTGTCAATGGCACTCCACAGATTGGATACAAGGGGTGATAGCTGTGCCAATATGCTTAATGGATAGGTAACAATTTTTGCGTTTTGTGTTGTAAATAACTACTCTCTTGTGTGGGCAGGTCGTCAGCAATAATGAGCGGTAAACAATAATTTTGGAAGGATTTATGGCTTTTATTTATGCACTAATGTCCATGTAATGTAAATATAGGTGTATTTGAACAGGGGGGTCCTCACTTCACTAAATTCCTTACCTTAACTGAGGGGTGTAGTGCACAGGGAGGTTGATGAAGCCAAGGGAAGAAGCAGATGATGTGATGCGTGCAGCCATGCCTGATCCTTCCCTGATCCGTCTAACATCCAGCATTGACCTTTGTTGCATTAATCCACAATAATCTCTCTCGTTTGCTCTCTGACTCAATTCTGAGTTAGCCAGTCAACCCAGCGGCTTGTTGTCATGCACATCATGAGACTGCACTTTTAACCTTCAGCAATCATCCAGTAACATTGTTAATCCTCCTCTCTATCTTTGTTTTTGTTTTTCTTCTATTTTTTGTTTTCATTTG
This sequence comes from Remorina albescens, assembly GCA_034769265.1. Classification (NCBI taxonomy): domain Eukaryota; kingdom Metazoa; phylum Chordata; class Actinopteri; order Carangiformes; family Echeneidae; genus Remorina; species Remorina albescens. The sequence goes on from CM068480.1 coordinate 9,321,636, forward strand.
TTTATTCTAAATATCCTAGTAATCCTTCTGAGAAGTGGTGGGTGCATCCTGGGTATCTTCCACTCTGACTTAATACATCTAATCAGTCATCTAGCCTTTTCCTGCTCATATTACTGTGTATTTGTTTGTAACATTACATATAAACAACATTACATAATACCAACAGCTATTTTGGGTTTGCTAGTTCATTGAGCTGAATGAAAACAGCTTGTTTTATATAAGTTTTTAACTTCTATTCTGCAGCATTTGTTTTACAGTACAATTATCAGGATGTTAGCAGGACTACCTGAGTGTAGTGGACTGTGAGAACACATTTTGTGGGAACAAAGGCATTTTGTGCGATTTTTGTGTTGCTGACAGCTGGATGACAATAAATACATCAGTCTCATCTAGTTAAATTCACCAATGCAAATTCTATTTTCAAAATCTTTGTTCTCACTCCAAGTTGTTATCGGAAACAGGCTATTTGGTTCCAATTATTTAACCATCTATTCATTTTTGCATTTCAACACGAACCGCTTAGTTACTTTTCTTTTGAGAAGAGCCAAACAAAACAAAACTTTATTTACAATGGCAGATTCTCCATTTGTAGGTGACTGAATCCGATCCCTCTGAATTGGAGATCTAAGGTTTTATCTTACATCTATGTTGTATCAGTGATATCAGAGGGAAAACAAACAAACAAACAACAACAAAAAAACATAATTCTCTCTTAGTTTTATTGTGATATCCTAATTTATAGTGATGGTTTTGTACGTGAGTATAAAGAAGGAAGATCAGTTAAGTGTGCAATATTTCACTTTAGACGCTCAGTGCTCTTTAATGAATTTTCCTACATACTAAACGTGAGTGTGATGTGGCACAAATATTTAAATTATAAACCCAAATTACGTGGATTATGATTTTTTTTATTCATATTGTAACATACTTCAACAGCTTTGATATGAAATAGTAATGATATCTGACTCACTAGAATAAAACTAGATACTTTCCCACTTTCTATTAAAAAGTTTTCCGAATTGACATTTCAGGTGTCCAATCAAAACGTTGCAGCGTGGGACGGAAGCCGGAAGAGGACAGTGCTCTCCAGTAAGTGTGTCGCACCTCTTCGTTGCTCCGGGATAAATGTGTCCAGCAGCGTGTTAGTGTGTGAAGGTCGAAGCCAGCGACTCCTTCATAAACACACTCGTTCACACGCTGTTGTGTTCATGTTGTGTTTTTAAGTGTAGCGGTGTCAGTTCGGTGTGTGTTTACAGCTTATGTTGGCTAACAGGCTAGCTGAGCTGTTAGCCCAATGCTGAGCTCAGCTGTGGGTCTGACTAAAGAAACTACAGTGCAGCTCTTTATTTATTCAATACAAGATGTGCTGAACGTCAATTGTGACACTGAGAAATGTGCATTGTCCATCTCATCAGACAGGGAGCTGGAAAAAGAATAGAAAGTTCATTGTTCAGCCAAACTAAGTGTAATCAGTGTGCATGTGTTACTGACTAGTGGTTGAATTTGGATGAACCTTCAGACATTATATTGGTCAGTTAATAACAATTCATGTACAATTAAGACTGAAACAATCCAATCTCGTCCATTTTATTTGTAGAGCACATTTAAGAACAACCAAGTTGGCCAAAGTGCTTTACACAGACATAAAAATAAATAGAATCAACATTAAGTCAAATATAAGAACACGCCAAATAAAAGCAATTAAAAAAGTAAACAACAATAAGAACATAAAAGCTGAAATGTTTGGGTCTCAAACTGTGTTCAAAGCCAAGGAATAAAAGTGTGTTTTAAGACGTGTTTTAAAAGCAGCTAGGCTGGGGGCTTGTTTCACATGAAGGGAGTTCCAGAGTTTGGGGCCAGCAATGGAAAAAGCACGGTCCCCTCTGCCTCTGAGTCGGGTCTGAGTGACCACAAGGAGCAGTTGGTCTTTGGATCTGAGGGATCGAGAGGGGACATAGGGCTTTAAAAGGTCAGATAAAAAGCGGCAAGCGCATTAAAGAGCTTTAAAAACAAACATTAAGATCTTAAAATATATAAATATTCTCACTCCCTAACTAACAAGTTTTGTCCAGTAAATATAATATATTAGTATATAGTATTTCTGGGGCTTGATCAGTCTGAGATTAAGAGCAATGATGTTCTCTTGATGGTGTATTAAACACTGTACTTGTGTTTCCTTTTTCCTCACAGGTCTCCACAGATGCTGACTAGATGTAGAAATCTGTCTTGGACGATTTTAGCACTCACCTACAGAGGACTGTGTACCAGGGGGTGCTCGATATCACCTCTCTGTCTTTCTGCATCAGCAGTATCGTCCATCCCATCACCTCTCCCTTCACTTACTCATAGTTGCAGCCTCCAAAGAAGCCGACCAACCTCAGTTCCCCTGCAGCCATCTGTTCATTTCTCCTCCACCCACTCCCTCTCTCACTCTACTCACCGTTCTGGCCTGATGGAGCTAAAAGAGGTTCTGCAGGTGCTGGAGCAGCTTGCTCCCCTTTCACTGGCTGAGTCATGGGACAATGTTGGCCTTTTGGTTGAGCCGAGCAAATCTCGGCCCATTAACACCATCCTGCTAACCAACGACCTTACAGATGCGGTCATGGAGGAAGCAGAGACCATGAGTTGTGACCTCATTATCTCCTATCACCCTCCCTTATTTCGGCCAATCAAGCGTCTGGTTCAGAAAGATTGGAAACAGCGATTGGCCATCCGGGCAGTGGAGGCCGGGATTGCTATCTTCTCCCCTCACACCTCGTGGGATAGTGTTAAAGGAGGGGTGAATGACTGGCTGATTTGTGGACTTGGTAAGAGATAAGTCTGAGTGGAAACTGTGCCACATGTACAGGACCTATTACTTGCATATTTAATAAAGTTCCAAGCTAAAATGTTGTGACACGTGATGCTGACCCAGTGATCTCCTACTCTGATCAAGTGTCAGTATCTTGTCCACAAAGTTTTTTTTCCATCTCTGGTGTCTGTCTTTGATTCTCAGGTAGCGGCCAGGTGTCTGTGTTGAGTCAGGCCCTTGGTGGCCCCTCCCACAGTCACAAACTTGAATTCACGGTTAGGAGCAGAGAGGAACTGAATGCTGTCATGGAGGAATTAAAAGCTTGTGATGGTGGGACGACACCACAGCTTTCGCTCAGCAGGTTGTGTATTTGTTCATATAGAGTACACTAATGCAAGTCTTCATGGTTTTCATTTTTGAAGTTTAATGTGACATTACTGCAGCCATGTTTTGTTTGATTTTCTTTCACTTCAGCACTTTTTACTCTAGTTACCTTTTGTTCTCCGCAACTTTGCAAGTGAAAAAGAATGTATAGATTATGGGTTGAAATATGCAAAACTCACCACAAAGGTCCTTTGTTTTGTGCTGGGGAATGACTGTTTCCTTACTGCAGACCAGACAACAGTGGGATCCATGTCAGTGTAACCTGCAGTGACTCAGCACTGACCCCCAGTGTCCACACACTGCTACGACACACCACTCCCAGTCAGTCCCTCAGCATCCTGAAGTTAGAAAAGGTGAGGCGTGAACACATCATTGTCATCACAAGCTCAACAGAATATTACCTAGAGTGCGAACAATATTTCTTTTAGAAATAAAACAAGAGTAATGTTATTACAGAAACACTTTGAGGCAAAAAAATGGATGGGTAGACATTGTTTTCTTTCAAAAACTGCTGCTTACATTTCACAAAGCAGCTGGTGCTTTTATAGTACGATTTACTGACAACCTCTTTAGTGCATAGTAGTTACTTTTTTTAAACCAAGCTTTTCCCATATCACTCCATACAGGCTCCTCTCCTGGGCCATGGCCAAGGAAGACTCAGCGTTTTGGATGAGCCAGTAACCGTGGCAACAGCAATTGAGAAAATGAAATCTCACCTGAGTCTGGGTCATCTCCGTTTGGCTCTCGGTTTGGGGCGGACACTGGGTACAAACAAGAATTCAGCTGTTTTCACAAATTAGCAAAAACCAAGGATTAAGTGACACTTTAGTTCAACATATTTATTTAATAGATATACAGCTTTATCATTTTTTTAAAATAAGAAAGTATGTGATGTCATAAGGTCCATGGGAAGTTAAAACTTCAGTCTATCGTCTGCAAGTTGAAATAAATAACAAGTTCTGCCACAGGTGTTAAACTGGCTGTATTTGAGAACAAATCTTGAATGTGCCCTAAATGTGATGGATTAACTAATTTAAAGTATGATTTCATTATTCTTACATTTGTCAGATTCCTCTGTGTGTACTGTCGCTGCGTGTGCTGGATCAGGGGCCTCAGTACTGAGTGGTGTCAAGGCAGACCTCTACATCACGGGTAGAGCTCTTCTCTAAAAAAACACTTTAGTTCAGATATGATTATATTTCAGCATTTTTCTGCCTGCAAGTGTAATAACAGCATTTCCATTTCTCAGGTGAGATGTCCCACCACGAAGTGTTGGATGCTGTGGCAAAGGGAACCAGCGTTCTCCTCAGTGATCACAGCAACAGCGAGCGGGGTTTCCTGTCGGTGTTCAGGGAGAGGCTGGCTATACGTCTTCCTGATAGTGTCACTGTGATGGTGTCAAAAGCAGACAGAGACCCCTTGGATGTGGTCTGACTTGAGTCATTAATGTCTATTTAGTTCACTGCAGACGTTAAATTACCAATGTCAGCAGCTACTTTATATAAAGCTGTCTGGTGGCTGTAAAACAGTAGAACAATACTTCTGGAAATATCAAACAGTCTAATTTATTAATGAAAAATGCTTCCTTGCTACATGTTGTATCATTCATGACACATGTCAGGTAGGATCTTAATAAAATGGACCCTGTTTGATAAAAAAAAATGGATTGATGCATGTAATCTATAATCTAAATGGATGTGGCTTGTGCATGCAACAGATTTATTTATGGACAGCACATAGTGTGTTTTAATCCTGATAATCAGTGACATTAAAAGTGCCCTTTGCCAACGAGGAACATCCACACATTTTCCCTAAATGAAATAGTATTTGCTTAAAGCACACAGGAAAAACCATTAATCCTCATCAGATTAAAAGGTTTGTTGTGCCATCACAAACCTGCTTAAGGAAAGTAGACCAGATGTTGCTATGTTTGTTTTTTAAAGACAAATACTTTTAATCATAACTCATAATTCTTAATGTACTCATCAAGAATAACTGGAGTGTTTTCTGTAAAATGACCTTTAGACCTCAGTGAGCAAATAAAGACTGACATCAAAACACTTAGCATGTACATGTCAAAGAGCAGGCCTGTGGTAATACTGTAAACAGCACACACCGCCTGCCCCCCACTCTAGTAATGGTAAAAAAACAAACCATGTAACACTCCTCATTAACGGCTGTTACAGAGTCTGCTGGCTGCAGCACCTCCAACACACCTGTTGGTTCGTAAAAACATTAAGAGCCATCGCGCACACCTTGCTGCCCCCATCAAGGCAATGACCTTTCTCTCAGTGTGGAGTTCACACCTCCACTTCCCCTCAGTCCCCTCGAGCTTTTATCCTCTCCCCGGCACACACGTACACAAATGGAGAAGGAAAACAACAACTAGAACAACATTTATACTTTGCTGCTGTGAAGTGACTGCAGCTGTCACTTTTATTTTGGCAGGAATGTTCTGGAGCAGGTAGATTCAGGATTTGTTTGTCTGCTTTCTTCTCAGTTTGAGTTTTCCTTTTCCCCTTATCTAAGTACTGCTCCTCTCACAGACAATGTTTTTTGAATATAATCCTGTTTGTCCTGTTGATCACTGAAGTTGCAAAGCCTTTCATCGTGATGTAATGGTAATCCTCATCTAAACAGCCCCTATGGGGGGTCCTCCTACAAGGCTCAGATTTTTGCTGCCAGTTCTTGCATATCAAATCTCATGATGACTTGTTGAGACTGGCGTCACTTCAAGGAAGTCCAGCTCAAGCAACAAAAGCAAAAAGGGAATTTGCTGATAAATAAGATGCAAGAAAAACGAGCGAGATCATTGCTGTTGAATCTTTTTGAGTTGAATATATTTAGAATTTTGCATCCATGAAAGTGCAAGACTACATAATTAATCCTCATCTAAGTTTCTGCTCCACTATATTTAAGTGGATTTTTTTTTTATTACAAATGCATTAGTGATGGTAATAAATAACAATGCAACACCAGAAGAAGCATAGAGACATTTTAATGTTAAGTATTTCCTCTATTAATGAAAGGAGGGGAAATGAAGGATCTACAGACCCACCTGCTGGTTTGTCTGTGTGGTCTGAATGTTAATTAGGTTTTAACTAGAAAACATGTCCTCTCACAGGATGGCACAATTCAGATTGTATTGATTCAGTCCTAGTTTTAAAATATTATTTATCATTCTTGCCCGTATTAATCTATAATACTGAGCTTGTGTCTCAATCCAAAACTTTCACAAAAATTTAAACACAATTGTGTTTGTGTCTTGTCTGTAGCCAAATTGTTGTGTTTTCCCCTTCCAGCTTCATTGAAGGTCTGACTCCCCGCAGAGAGAGATCAAGCAGGCAGACTACTGAGAGGAAGAGACATGTCATCAAGCCATCAAACAGCCACAGGGGACCTGCTAGTAAACTACTAGATTTACGTGTAAGAGCCACCTGAAACTTGAGAAGCATTTTACAGAAATAATTACATTCTTATTCAAAACTGCAACAAAATAAAACAACATTTCTGATGGAACAAATTTTACTTGAATGTGTAAACATAGTCCATTACATATAATGACTTGCTTTTAAAAGGTTAATCTGCAGAGTTTATAGTAACCACTGATTTATATATATGCTTATATCCAATATTCAATTAGACTCTGTGTGTATTTATGTGTTTATATGTAAAATTCTTTTAAAGGGTTTGGTTTGGTTTGTGCTGTGAGGCAACTCTGTTATGATTTGGCGCTACATAAATTTAATGTCATTTAAAATTTAAGTGTCAAGATTTTTTTTTTATCCATCTTCTTTTTTTTTTCCTTGTTATCTCAGAATCTCAAATGACTAAGCTTTATTTGTTAATATTTTAGTTTTAGAATAGCTGGCATCAAGTTAAAAACACACTATTTGCCTTAAAATGCAGAGACTCAGTGATTCAAAAGCTGAACCCCTGCTTTTTGTAACCAGCTATAGATTTGACCAGTGTTTGTGTTTGTTGAACAGGGACATAAGGGAAGATGACGAAACTGGGTGGAGAGACAAGGAGGCAAATGAAGAGCTATGTGAAAATGGGCCATTTGGCCTGATGTGTGAAGCCTCACACACCTATTTAAACTGAGTGAAGGAACAACTGTGGGCATTTCTAGTGAAGGACAGCCAAGGAATAGGAACAGAAATATAGAGACAAGAACTGAAACTTTAAAAAAAAAAGAGGTCTCAAGTACAACAGCAGACGACTGGAGGAAATCTGTAGGAGAAACAGGAGTCAAAAAGAATCGTAGCGTGAAATGTTATTTTGCAGCAAGTGAGGAGGACAAGTGAAGAGCCAAACACTGACAAGGAGAATGCTGAGCGTGGACATGTACCCTAGTTTGGCTCTGGGACCACAGAGGATCGGAGACTGTTTCTACAGAGGTGAGAGGGGAATGGGTGCATGAAATGCTTTTGAACAATTTTCTTCAAAAACCAATCAAACCCATCAAGCTCCTTTTGAAGGAACAACCAAAGCATCTGTAATAGCAACTAGTAGCTGTCATTGAGCAGCTTTCTAATCTCTAAATGTGCACATGTATTTCTGTAAATATTAAGATTTGACTATTTTACTACCTATCTCAGATCGGGAGGCTCCCGCCCACATGCCACTCTTCCCTCCTGCCTGTGATGTTGCGGCCAAAACGCTGCCCCCGAGGCTCCTGCCACCCCCACCTGTCCCGAATGAGTCTGCGACCAAAGCTCATAAAGACAACGTGACGATGGAGCTGGAGAACATGTCTTTATGGAAGCAGTTCAGCTCAGTGGGCACAGAGATGATCATAACAAAGAAGGGCAGGTAAGACAAGTCTGTAGAGTGCACACGTCTAGCCAATGACCCTTGACCTCAGACTTCCTGCACCTCCATCTTTAATTCTTTATAATAATGATAAAGACAAACAGTCATGTGTTTTCTAATTTTCTCCTCTTTCCAGGAGGATGTTTCCTGGGCTGAGGTTGAAGCTGTCGGGCCTGAATCCATCTCTACGTTACATCCTCCTCTTGGACATCATCCCAGTGGACAACTCGCGCTATCGTTTCCAAGGCGGTGGCTGGCAGGCTGTCGGCGGGGCAGAAGCAAGGCTACCAGACCGGGTGTTCATCCATCCAGACTCCCCCGCCACAGGTGCTCACTGGCAGAGCCGCACCATCTCATTTCACTTCGCCAAACTCACCAACAACACACTGGACTCACAGGGACATGTAAGTAACCTGCCGACACTTTACAAGGCCTTCACTGTAAACTCGCGTTTATAGTGCATTTGGAGTCAATTTCTTTTCTTTTATGTCCAGATCATCCTGCACTCGCTCCATCGCTACCAGCCCAGAATTCATGTAATTGAAGCTAGAGATGTTCTGAGGTGGGGCGGAGGGCAGCACTCTTTTGTTTTCCCGGAGACGCAGTTCATCACGGTCACTGCCTACCAGAACAACAAGGTCATCTTAATACTACACTTCTATTACAAAGATTCTTCAAGCTTTCTATGAACCAGTAGCTGCAGTTCTCTGACCTTTATTAACAGACTTTTCTTTTTTGTTGTTTTCAGATCACAGAGCTGAAGATCAACTCCAACCCTTTCGCTAAAGGATTCCGTGAGGATGGCATGAACAGTAAAAAGTAAATACCCAAACAGAAAGACATAGATACAGATGATTTCACTTCACATTTGTTGCATATGTGTTTTCGGGAGTCTAAACGCTTTTTCTTTGCAGACAAAGAGATGCAAGACAGAAGCGCAAAATCGCTGTCTTGACAGAAACTGTTGATATTGGTAAGTGGGACAGCTGTACTTCCACCACTGTTGATCATTCCTTTAGGTTGTATTACTGGTGTTACAGTTACCTGGCTGTTCCCTAAACATCTCCATTTGTCTTGCTCAGTGAACTGTGATCCATGCGACTCTACTGAGCTTTTGCCACAGCCCACCACCACCACCACCACCACACCCCCAGGGACCAGCACCGCAAGCACAGATCTCCAGGCCCTGGCTCTGGCCTCTTTGCCACCATTACCTGACCCCTCCTGCGGGTACAGACCAGCAGAGGCCTCCTATCAGGACCCGCTGGTCCCAGAGCAGCCCATAGACCTGGACCAGGCATTCATGGCATCCCAAATGTCTGACATCAACATCTCCATGGCCAATGGCATGCAGGATACTCCAGGAAGTGAGGTGGCAAACAGTATAATTGAAAGGTGAGCCTGATTGATGTATAAAGATTATAAATGTGACAAATGCTAAAACTCACAGATGCATCCATTTGCATTAAAAACAAAATTGTGACATTTTGTACCATAGTTTGCTTATTTTATTTCTTCTCACTGAAAGTGTCGGAGGGAGATTGAATCTCATTAAAAATGTATTTTTATCCTAAACAGATCAGATACTCTGGGTGGAGCAGCTTACACCTCCAGCTTCCCTGCTGCTCAAGCCAACTCCTCTTTCCCCTCAGCTGCTCTTCCTCACTCCTCCTCCTCCTTCTCCTCTCTTACCATCCCCAACCCCTCAGACGCAACTGATCCTCAGACCTCCATTCCGCCTATTGACTATCCCTCCATTCTCTCTTCTTCATCTACACTCTCCTCCTCCACCACCACCACTCCCTCCCTGCAGCAGACCTCTTTCACCTTCCCCACTCCGCCTCCTTCCAACTCCTCCTCTCCACAGCCACTCCTCTCCTCCACCTCCTCCTCCTCCCCTCCTTCCACCAACACCTATCATACAATCCCAGAGACGATCAGACCCCACGCAACTACAGACGCCTCATTTCCAGCCCCACCTTCCACGTGCCAGTCAGATCTGCACGACCAAATATCTGTTCATTCTCTGCCACTGCAGGGTGAACCTATTGGTAGTGGGAATAATTCACCTAGCGATCAAAGCTCAGCCTCATTTATTTATCCAAACGTCCTGCCAACAAATTCTGATCCCTCGACAGTTGTTACTCAGCCTCTGTCCAACCAAAACCAACCCCCAGCTCTGCCGTGCTCCCTGCCCCCCCATGGTGCCTCCACATCCTTTGCCTTCCCCTCTGTCCCTCCACACATGCAAAATCTGGCTTTTTCAAATGTTTCTCCCAGCCCCGCCCACCCTGCTTTACACCGAACAAATCTGAGCCACCAAGCTCCAGCCCCCTCCCTTCCTGCTCCCTTCCCTCCATCCTCCTTCACTCATCCATCATCCTCCCTTCCTCACCCTCCTTTCCAACCCTCCCCTTGCCTGGCTGTCTCCTCCTCTTTCCAGCAGTCCATCTCCTCCACTCAACCGATCATGCCAACAGCCCATCCTCAAAACTTCCCCAATTCTTCTGTGTCCTCCTCCACCTCCTCATACCCCCCTGTGGAAATAGGTGCCATCCCCCAGTTCAATCCCCCTCCACCCTATCGCCCAGAGATGGTTCTGCACCACCCGTCTCTTCTCCCCCAGCTGGATCCATCTCTTCCCTCCTCCACCTCGCCCCCGGCCCTTTACCCAGCCTTTCCATCCTACCCTCTCCGGCTGTGTCAGGACCCTCACTCGTCCCTGTCCATTCCCTTCAGGCACCTGTACAGACAACACCAACATGGCCATGCCCACCAGGGGTCCTACCTGGATATGAGCACAAGATCTATGTTTTAAAATGTAGCAACGTCAATGGTGACGAAATGTTTAGCGCTTTTAGGGGTTTGTAGCAATTTATAGCATTAGTTCTTGTAACTAAATGTACTGTATGTGTGTGTGTGTGTGTGTGTGTGTGTGTATGTTTGTGTGTGTGTGTGTTTATGTGTCTTCCTGAACTGAACTGATAAATCGATAAATGAAATTGATCCTAATGTGTAAATATCTGTTTGAAATTTTGTTTTTAAATATCCATTCCAGTGTGAAAAATAAAAATGTATCTTTTCTGGGTAGCTTTTGTCATTCATTTGTTTATTGCATAAAATGTTAAACAGAAAACTTTAAACTACTCCCCTTAACATGAGTAAACAGTGGCACTTTCCTTGTATTTAGACAGGGTCAAAAATTTGTGGTAAAATCTGGTCAACTAACTAGTCAAATTTGTGACCGTCTTTATTTCTCTGGGAAATATTTTTTAATTTGTGACTTTATAAATACAACCAAAGCATCATTTCTGATAACACACTAGCTACACAAGTGAGGTGCGTCCATCTTTAAGAAGTACAGTTAATGTGATCTTTAAAAATAAAAAATAAAAAAAAAAAGTCGAACTAATCCTGGCAGAGTAAATGGACATAAACCAATAATTACTGCTCCTCCAGTAAATCATGCCACACACATCTCTTTGTGTAATGTGGTTTTAGTCATCTCTCCTCTCTCTGCCCCATCCTCTGATTTAGCTCCTTCACACACCTTAGCTGTTCTCTTCAATAATGTCAATATTTTCAATTATTTTGATGTATGTTTCTATACCAAAGTGCATTGAATTATAAAAGACCAAATGAAGTAAAAGTTCGTGCTCAGTTTCAGCTGATTGTTTCACCTGCATTGTACCTTAATTACTTTATGATTACTCAAAGATCTTTCAGTCATGAAACTAAGAAACAAGTCTACCTCTATCGGCATTGATGATTTTATGATCAGTTTTTTCATGCTTGGTTTGTCAGCATAGGGTTAGGGAAAGATTGACTGATGTTAAAGGGACTCTCACTCTCTTGGTTAGACATACATTACAAGGATGGTAACAGGCAGTTAATCATTCGCTCCTTTATTGCCTTGCAGTTTTGCAACATATTGGTCATTTAAATAAAGTGGGGTGAAGGCTGATAATTGTATGGGGCTACCACCTGCAAATAAGAACAACTTAAATCAAAAGAAAGAGGTCAATCCAAGGTTTTTAGGCCAGTGTGGCTCATGCCAAACTCCCATGACAGTTGTGTGTTGATGCTAAGGGTCACCAGAATGTTTACTCATTTTTTTTTTCAAGCAGTCACTTATTAACCAGTGAGAAAGGCAAAGGATGAAATTTTACTGGTTCACATGCAAACCCCTCAAATTGCACCTGCTAAACTTTATCATTTAGGTCTTCTGAGAGTCACCTTTAGGAAGGAGGGTAAGGGGCTTTTGCTTGCAATTGAATTATTATTTATATCATTTCATATGCCTGTGTTAACTTTGGACACCTGTCCTTACACCTAACCTTTATTCACTGATCTCTTCAATAATCCAATATGTTTATTTTTTGTTGTATTTTAATGATTTTTCTTTTACAATTGAAACTGTCAGTGTTAATTGTTAGCAAATCCACCTTCAGCTCCATCTAAAGAAACTGCTGTTCCTTTTGTTTTTCCACCGTGCACAGGTTGGGACATGAGGGGATCATCACTTGTTCCTGAGCTGACCACTCGCCGCGATAATGCTTCTGTAACACTCTGGATTATTGCATTTATGCTTCAACCAAGTGTCAGACACTTCTAAGCAGCGGGGACACACTTTAAAATTACAGCAAAGGAAAATTAATACGTACCCTTCAAATCATCCAAGTTATTGACATATACAAACAGTCATATATACACACTTCTCCAGGCACCATGCTGTGTTTACGCCTGCGCCCCTCACTCTCTCACCTCCAGTCGCTGAGACTGCTGGGTACTTCTGCTTCAAGGACGAAGCCCAGCCTTCTGTCAGCCACTCTGGCCTTTGACGACCCCAGTGCCTTTAGGGTGAAGAGTTTGGGCGAGCTGCTCCGTGCTATGGGCATCTTCCAGTTCTGCTCCTTCCCTGTGCTGGTTAACAACTGTGGAAAAGTGAGACATAATAAATATATCAACGAGCCTTGGACATAGAAATCATATTCTTTTCTTGGTTTATCTTTATCGAGAAGCTTGTCAGGGCTCCAACTGTGGCAGTTCATAACAGGTGATACTTCAGTGTAATGTTGCACAGTCTGAACTGAGTAGCAGAACTGTAGGGTCGAAAATCAAGTGGAAAAGCTCCTGTGACTTTTTCCAACTTTTCTATTTCATCTCTTCATCTTTCAGCTAATGTCCATAGCACGCACCCTCCTGGGCAGGAGGGGGTTTTCCTTGCTGCTGCGGCCCACTGTCTATGCTCAGTTTGTTGCTGGGGAGAATGAGAGAGAGATCTCTCAGTCCATGGAGAAGATGAGCTTGCTGGGGCTGAGGCCCATGCTGGCTGTACCTATCGAGGAGGATCTTGGAGAAAGTACTGGGTACTTTCTCATTTTCCCATTGGCTCAAACGTTTTCTTCAGGTTTAACTGAAGAGGAGGAATAACATATGCAGAGTAACTGCTTTAACATGTTTGAGTGTGAAGTTAACCACGGCCTCACGTTACTGTTCATTTACCGCCAGAGAGAAGAGATATGACGACAACATGGAGACCATGCTGGAATGTGTGCGAATGTCTCACAGCAATGCCTGGAGCAGAGACCCGATGATGCAGCTGAAGATCACAGCCCTGCTCAGCCCAGAGCTGTGTGTAAGATGACACTCACCATCCATCATGTTGTCAAGGACATTACTGTCATGTCCATTTTCAGTTAAACTTCATCCATGTATTATCTGTGTTGCTCATTCATGAGTGTCGCTGGCGGCCCAGCTGACCCTGGATCCAGTCCATAACAGGAGAGATAGGCTTTGATGTGTCAACGATCACTATATCAAAGACAGTTAATGTTATTATCAATGTTTTTGTTCGAAAAAACTGTTGTGAAATATTTCATTTTCTGAGGCCACATGTGAACGCTGACACATTGTGTGCTGGATTGGAGCCAAACAACATGTGGTTCAAAAGGGGGAGGAAGATAAAAATACAGTTTCGTGTTCACAGCTGTGACCCTCCTTTGGTATTTCCCAGCGACAGCTTTTTTCATGCTCTGAAGACACTGTGCATAGTGATCATTTTTACTGCTTGTATCAAGGTTAAACTCACAGCTCTCATCGCCCAACAACCGTATGACCTGAATCTTGTTGTGAGGGCCATGGATGGAGAGGTACGTCTGTGTTTCCCCAAAATGACCAAACACATACACATATATTTGTGCATTGATGCCAAGTGACCTTTGGACCATCTCTTTCAGCCAATCAGCTTCCCCGGTTTAGATGACAGTGAAGCTGCCCATTTCCTCTGTGGTCTTCAGAGACTCAACAAAATAGCAGAGGTACACGATTCAGGCCTCATGGCAAAATCTGAACGGCATGTTAGCACACCATCAAAATGATATCATGTATGAATCAAATTATTTAGTTACATTCACATGTAACTAAATAGTTACAGTCACATTTGCTGGACTACTGTACAGTGTCATAGAGTTGTATCTTTTCCTGGTCTTTCTTAGGCTAGTGTCAACAAAGTCAGAGTCCTGGTTGATGCTGAGTACACCTACATGAATCCCGCCCTCTCTCTTGTCACCATGGCGATGATGAAGAAGTTTAACAAAGATGGTGCCTGGATCTGGAACACGTATCAGTGTTACCTGAAGGCAAATATCATAATTTCTTTCATTGTTTTTTTTTTTTTCTACAAGTAATTGCACTGAATATCGTAAGATTATTTTCTCACAGGTAGACATTATCAGAAGCTCACCTCTCTTTCTGTGTCTTTCAGGAGTCCAGGTCTCTCCTGTTGGAAGCTCTGTCGCTGGCCAAGAACGAGGGTTTCTCTCTGGGAGTCAAGCTGGTTCGTGGAGCCTACATGGACAAAGAGAGGAAGCTGGCAGAGAAAGAGAGACGTTTGGACCCCATTCACCGGAGCTGGGAGGACACCAATGACAGGTGGAAGGAGGCAGCAGCTTTTGTTTGACATGACGATCACACATAAAGTACATTAACAGAGTCCAACATCGTCTGCCTGCCTGAAACCAACTCAAACGTATACCTTCAGTGAACTTGACTCCCTACACATTTAATCTGTTCACTTGTGTCTGAGCAGTTATAACAGCTCGCTGGGTGTGATGCTGGAAGTCATATCCCAGAAACCTGAGAACAGAATAATAGTTGCCACTCACAACGAGGAGTCAGTGAGACGAACTGCCCAACGGTCAGTGAAAATCAACCTCAGAATATATAAACCTGAAGTAACTTACCATGGCCACAGATATTAAAGCTCCAGCCATTTTGTTTTTGTGTTGAAATATGTGTCATCATGGGTACTGTGTATGTCAGGCTTTGACACAAGGCCCCAAAATGTGCAATTCTATGGTATGGCCCCTGAAGTTTATCTTGTGATCCTTTGTGTGCATCATCTGCAGAATGGAGGAGTTGGGGATAGACAGACATGGAGGTTCAGTGTGCTTCGGGCAGCTGCTGGGAATGTGTGATCACGTCTCCCTCACACTTGGTGAGTTGGTTCTTCTTGGTCTTGTGTTTTATTCAGCAGCAGCCTGGCAGGACACAGCTGTTTACGGATGGAAACGGTGAACCTTCAGGTGCAGGTGTTGACCACCTATTTAAATAAATCCAACTTCGATAGGTTTGTTGGAGTGTTTGTTACATGGGCATGTGCAATAAAAGAGACAGGCACTAAATTACATGCTGCTTCTTCTTTTTAAACAGGAAGGAGGAATGATCTGGAATCAAAATAACATGTGATTTCTGATAGAGAAGCGCATTAAGTTCACTATTTCTTATTTCATATCTTTGTCTTTAAAGAGATTTATATGTGGTTTTAATGATGTTCACATGTATTAGTCATCTTGTCTTCATTAACTCATCACATCTCTCTCCTCCCCCATCCAGCTAAGGAAGGTTATGCTGTATATAAGTCAGTGCCGTACGGCTCAGTGGAGGACACGCTGCCCTATCTGGTGCGTCGGGCTCAAGAGAACCGCACCGTGTTGCAGGGAATCCGTAAAGAGAGGGATCTACTGAGGCAGGAGTTCCGACGGAGACTCCGTCGAGACAGTTAGAAGCCCCCCCAAACACTGAGAAAACACAAATTAGGCAGTGGTGTGAGAGGGTTAGTGTCAACTCTGCTGTGGAACAGAAATCACTCAGGAAGAATAAGGTAGGATAAGGAAGCCACACAAGAACACGCGAACAAAGCTCAAATCCACGTAGACTTGCATATCTCTTGATCAATATGGTTGTAATACCTGAAGAGATCATATGAAAGCTACAGCTACACACCTCACTGATGTTTCACTTTAAGTTCAGTGTGGGCAAACTGAACAATTTCATAGCGAGCTGTAAAAAAAAAAAAAAAAAAAAAACCCTTTCAAATAGATACCGTTGCCATAAACTGTCAATACTTTTCGTTGCACTTGTCTGCTCTGCTTAGTGATCCAGAAAAACAAAAACTATTTCCTGCTGGTTAGTCTTTGAGACTCACTGACTTTTGGCTTGTTTGACCTGTTTACCTTTTTACCTCACAGCAGTTTGCTGACAATCAATAAACACATAATTTTAAGTAAAATACAGCTCCTTCATTTTCTACATCTTAAATAGCATTATGATAAACCCTGTTTATCTAATGTGAAAGTTTTAAGGATATAAAAAATATATTTCATGATGATATGATTTCTTAAAGGAGGATGTCCATGTACAGGTTCATGTTTTTGATTCCCCTCTTTGCCAAAAAGATAACTCAGAACACACTGTTTACTACTGTTTATTTAAGTACAAGTCAATCAATACTTGACGTGTTGCTTGACTGTGTTAGCACAAGCTAGGCCTTTATGGTACAATTGTTTTTGCTATAAATGACCTTAAAACGCTAAAATGACTCTTACAGTACTTGAACTGTGATGACACACTCAGCTGTTTCAAAATCAGTTTTGAGTCAATAGCACACAGCCAAGTGCGAAGACCAAAGACCCAGGTGGTTGTTATTATGGAATGAAGACAAACTCAGGTGGCAAGACTGAAATCCGCATGTTCCAAGCTCAGTAGTTGCTTTGGTTTTGATTTCTGTAGCCTCCTCGTTGGTATCCTGACTGTTTCTGCTGGTAAGAACCTTTCTGATCTGTGAATGTGCAAACAGGAAAACACCATTATCTATGAGAACAGACGCAGCAAAACAGAATCATATGGCAAAAAACAAAACAAAACCTTAAACCTGATTGGTTGTGGTTCTTCATAATTCCATTATATGCAGAACTTACAATGGAAATAAAGATTTTCTAACACTTAACCTGACATTGTAAGGCATTACAAGTGAGTTTGTGATTAAATGTAAACACACTCAGTCAGCGACATGGTTAACAGGAGCAAACAGTCTGTGCTGAAGATCTGAGACCTGTTGTGCAACCTTAGTGCAGTTTCACATACCTCTCCCGTAGGATTGTTTCTGTTGGTAGCCACCTTTCTGATCTGTAATCACAACAACAACCAGTTACGTTTTTTTACTCTAAAAAAAAAAAAAAAAAAGTAAAGTGATGTTGGAAAATAAATGTAAAAAATAAAAATAAAGGAAATAATTGAAGCTTTGGAGAAGTACTTATGTGACTTATGGCCACTGAAAAGCAGACTGGTTGCACTCAAATATAAATGGCATATTGTAAAGTTTACAGTAATAGTTTATTAGTAAAGTCTAAACTCACCTCTGTTGAAGTAGCCTCCATAGACACCCTGTTTGAGGTCAAAGACGCGCTCATTGTTCTCCACCAAGTTGCCCAGTTTCTCTGCCAGCTGCAGAGCCATGTTCTGCAGGGAAGTGGGCTCTGTACGGTGCATCACAACAGTCTGTGTGGGCTGGTCAAGAGATGCCTGTTGGGAGATGAACATGAGAGAGAGAGAGAGAGGTCAATTTTAATTGAAATTACAGAAATTGGGAACTAATTTAATTCAAACTGCATCACAGCACCAATAAGCCATGACACTCACCATCAGCTCCTCATTGATGATCATCTTGCTGATGATGCTATGAACTGTGGGAATCTCCAAATGAAACATCTCAGATAGAGTCTCCATGCTGGATGAGAAAAAAATGACATTGATACATTATTCCTAGTAATAAATTGTCACATTGTCATTGAGCTTTGTTCCTTTATCAGATTTACGTTAACAGTAGTATTCAGAGTACTGCCTGAAATGACAGTAACTAAATTCTGTAGTATTGACCAACACTAGCCGTGCTCAGTATCTGGTGTTTACCTGATGGAGTCGTACACACTGCTGTATGTGAACAGGTAAGTCCTCAGTGACTCCTCTTGGATCTTCCTGTAAAATTAATTCAAATGAACTTATATAAGGCAGCACTATGGATTTGTATTTATAGGTAATGAGTTCTCAGATCATTCAGACTAACTTGTTACACAACCCAAATCTACTAACTAGGATAATCACACAACAACTCAAGCCTGAAAGATGACACATAAATTTAGTGGTGGATGATAATGATGGTGTATTCTCACCTGACAAGCATCTCACGTACACGCTGAGTCTCAGGAAACAGGTCCCAGACTTTACAGTTCATCTTCTCATTGATGATGAATGAGTGGCAAGTACGCCAGTCTCCCATCTTCATGGCCTTGCTGGCAGCCACAACATGCTCCCTCATGCTCTCTGGGGGTCCTGGAGGACAAAGGCAGCTACAGTTATCTCCTCTGGTATCTGTATGAATTAAACGTCCTGATGTGGAGAGATGACATGTTGCTTACCCAGCAGTGGCTGTCTCTCTCCCACCCTGAGCTGGTGATGGAACTGCTTGCTGATCATCCTGCGGCGGGCGTCAAACTCATGGGCTGCCATGTAGGGAATTTCCAGCAGCATGGCTGACACCAGGTACACACACTCCAGCAGCTCCAGGTTGATGTGCATATGGAATGGCACCTGTTTGGGGGGTGAAGTCAAAGTGATGTTATAATAGGTGTCATATTGTGTCACATCAAGCCTGGTCTTATAGTGGTAGCTGCACTGAGGTTCACAATTGTATTTTGTGCCTTCGGTCACAGTTGGATCATATAAAATAATGAAAAGCCTAATGATTCTACTTCAAAAAAAGTTATCAAACCTAGTTGTTAATAAAAAAATCCACCCAAACGTGATCAAAGATTTCCTGCTTCTACAGGACTCACTTGTCTTCTCTTTTCAATTTTTTCCTGCTCTGCATTCCTCTCCTGCATGTTCCTCATGAGTAATCCCTGACCAAGGAGCTCCTTGGCTCGGCCAGAGGACTGGATGTCCAGCAAGGCATTGTGGGCATCTTTAATCATGCCCTGCCTAAAAGCACAAATGCCCAGTTGGACCATGGTTCTGTTGTACAGGATCTAGGAAAAATAAAAACAAACAGGGGGTTACTTTTCTCCTTTGTGGTTTATTATTACAACTAAATGAGTTCTGATTAGTGTTGAGTCCAGATGTCTACCTGTACGGGTGGGTCAGCGTGCTGGATGTTGTCCTGCAGGTGGCTCATCAGCATCAGGTCACGGGCCTGGTACCAGCGTGAGTGCAGAGCGTGGTGGTAAATGTGGCAGAGGATAGCACAGGTACGGATACGGTCGGTGCGGTCCTTGGCGTAGATGAACTTGCAGAGACGGTCCATGATCACAGCACTGTCCTCACCCTCGCTCTCCTCCTGATCCTGCTCAGACTACACAGCAGATAGACAGACATGACTCAGCAGATTGCACACATTAACTCATTAACTCATTACACAACATGGTACATACATTTCTTTACTTCATACATCACACATGAGGTGTTGATATTTATGTCTGCTGCATCACTTTTGTACTTTTCTCACCTTGGACTCTCCCTGGATGCCCAGGCTGCGCCGGTGAGCCTTGTAGTCAAATTTGTAATAGGTGTGCATGATCCTACGTAGATAAATGCGGCAAATCTCTTCGGTGCTGCCTTTGTTCTCCAAGTAGGTGAGCAGGCGGTCCACGATGCCACAAACACGCCCCTCATCTTTCAGATTATCAACATATTCTGAGGAAGAAACACAACAAATGAGCTACTAGATCGAGCTGTTGGACTGGGTTATTTTCTGGATAGGGTTGCAAAATTACAGGAATTTCAAAGTTGGAAACTTTCCTTGGAAATCAACAGGAATATAAGGGAATCTGTGCATGGCCTTGCATTACCCTTTCGTTATCGTTAACTTCCAAATTGGAAGCTCCTGAGTCAAAATTTCCATGGCAATTTCCTGGACTTTTCCAACCCCTATGCAACCATATTTCTGGTATAGCTCACCTTGTGAATGCGGATCAGTGTTCTGCATGATCTTGGTAAATTCTTCATCCATCCTCTCTACAAGCGTCAAGACGCATCCACGCACTCTGAATGGCTGGAAGACACACAATAAAGAAATAAATTTTTTGTAATGCCATCCTACATCTGGGCTTTCAAGACACAGTAACATATAATGTATATACCAATAATGAAGCTATTGGAAATTAAAATTAAGCAGACATCTCTATAATGCAATGGATATTGCAAAACAGAAAATAAAACTATAGAATTGACAACAAAGTTTTGGATCGTCTGCTTGCAACCAGAATGAGATGACATTCAATAATACCTGCAGAGAAAAACAAAAACAGAAAAGATACCTGGTCAGAGATACCCAGATTCTCACTGTCCTCTGCGATGTTCTCCCCAATGAAGATGTTGTTGTTCTCAAAGAGGATGTCCAGCAGCTCGTCTATACAATCCAGGCACTTTTTCCACATATCAGACTAAAGATAACACAGTCAGAATGACAGTTGGATCATTTATAATGTAATTATTAGAATAAATCAAAGTAGGCCAGAAAATATAAATATGCAGTTTTGTGCAAATATTTTAGAGTAAATTTTCAAACTTCTTAATGATATATCATTAAGAAAAATAAGTTCTTACCTTCATGAAAGCTGCTAAGTTGGGGTTGTAGTCATAAAGGGAGGCAATGATGTTGAACTTAATTTTGACCAGGATACCTTGGCCCAAGTTATTCTCAGCAGCAATGGCTGCCAGAGCATGAAGTAGTTCAATCTGAGCAGCCCTGTTACAGGTGGGAAAAAGATGGACTACAGATTAGCGAAATGAAATGAATATATTTTGAATTTTAATACTGATTACATAATTACATAATTTGAAGGATTGCTGAGCAATTTCGTGGTTCTTCAGTACTTAATTAGGACAACAGATTTTAATGCTAATTATGACTAAGATCATGTTGACAAGGAATCAGAAAATGCCTGCACTGACCATTAAAATGTTGTCACAATTACATAAATTCCTGCAATTTATAGCACAGTAAAAATTTGAGCCTTTACTTCACAGTTGCTTTGACAATAAATGTTTCTATGTGCAATTTATTTCAATTAAATGTTTATTCATGCTACAAGCATTACTGATTTGAAAATTAGATCTTCATACCATTTTTTATGATGTGGCGCTTTAGTGAATCATGCAGTGTTACCTGTCTGTGCCTTTTTTGCCTCTTGCTTGTAGAATCTCATTCAGCTTTTTCACCACCACTGCTGTATTGATCTCTGTGCCTTTGGCAAACATCTTGGGCTTTTCCTGGAGAATTAATATACATTATAAATATAGTTGATCCATACTGTATGATACTACATAAGATAAATAATGATGTGTGCATCCATTGTTCCATCTTATTTCAACAACAGTTATCCTGATGCCAATTAATTTTCAAAGTTTGTATCACATTCTCTTTACCTTGACTAGAGGGACACCTCCCTTCACCTTCTCCCATCCTCCCTCAACCTCCTCTCCTCCCTCCTCCTCAGCCTCCTCCTCAAGACGGTCTTCTCTCTTCTTGAGTTTCTTCTTCTTTGGAACCTTCTTTTCAGACTTCTCAGTCTCCTGGGTCCTGAGGATGGATGCAGTGTGTGGAGTAAGAAATTTAAAGTTTACATGATGGTGTTGGAGGGCAAGGAAGAAGTAGTTCTTTGACTTTGGCTTGATAATATCATTAAATTTTCATGGAGTTAAATAGTTAATAGTCTTTAAAACGCCAAAGGACTTTTCATCCATGTGAAAAAAAAATTAACTGCAAAAGATACAGTACTGCATACTTGAGCTATGATTTTTTTATATTGTGAAAGTGAAGAAAGTTGTACAGAGAGAGACTAACTTCTTAAGGAAGACCATAGCCAGGGAAGCGCTCTTTCCCTCCCCTTCATCTGAGCTCTCGCTGCCACTGTCTATTGTGTCTGAGCCCCAGTCTTCATCATCATCCTCTTCACTAGAAGAAGACTCATCCTGGAAAAAAAAAAAAAACAGATTGAGAAATGTATCCCCAGAATTTCAGGAGTTCAGGAACACAAAGACAAGTGCCAGGCTCTCTGTAGTAAATTCCTTCTATGATATATATATCTCACCCCAGATCCCTTGGCAGACTTGAGGAACTTGCTGGCCTCTGAGGCAGCTTCAGGCTTTTTCTTCAAGAAGGCCTTGGCTGACACGCCTTCATCACCTCCCTCTCCATCACTCTCAGAAGAGGAGCCTTGTGGAACAAAAATTAGGGATGAATTTCAGAGATGATTCTTACACTTTTCCAGCATAACCATTCCCTGAACATCCACTTGTGGTTTTGAGAGTTTAGTATGGAATGAAAAGCAAAATGGAAAATACAAAAATTTTTTTCTTACAGACCAGGACCTTTGTGGATTTGATTGAACTCTAGTCTTGGATCATATTTGATCATGTACAGGTAATAAACTCTGAAAAGCTTCAAACCCTGCCCATATGGAAACATATTTCACCCACCATCTGACATTAGCATGAACACGTATCAGTTGTTCAATTTCTTGTTTGCTTTTATAAAGTTCCTAGGATTCAAAAGAAAAACATATAAAGGGTAAACTCACCAGAATCCTCTGGCTCCTTCTCCTCCTCTTCATCTGCAGATTCCTGTGGGTTCTGAAAGAAAGAGAAGACATTGAGAAATTAACTTACCTTTTATAAGTCACACTGTTTATAGGGCAACTCAGTGATGGTAATGGCTGCATAGAAATCTATTCTGCAGACTAAAGCAGCTATCTTTCATTCTGAAAACACTCTTTGATTCAGACGATTTTCTCTATGATTTGAAGCATAGAACCACTGAGGGAAAGTTTCCTTATTTACCTCCTTGTATGCAGCTATTTCTGTTTCATAATCTCTGTTGTACTTGCGGATCTTCTGGCGCAGTGTACTGAGGGCTTTTGCATTGTTTTTGTTCATCTTCTTCTTGCCCTCCTTGTCCTCCCAAAGCTGGAAAGAAAATAATGTAAATTATTTCTACATTACTGCAAAGGTGGGCACAGGAAATAAAACATGTCAGAATGCATTAAACAAGTTCACATTCCAATTTACAGCTAGCAAAGAAACAAATGTGTTAAATGATAAACCTGGTTAAGGTAGTCCTCCAAGTCAGCCAGAAGGCGGATATAGAAAGGTGGTACACCCTCTTTGTCCACTATATTTTTGCTTTTGAGGAAGGCTCGGCATAACTGCTCAAACTCCTCTAAACATTTGGCCATGTCACGAATCTTCATAGCATTGCGGATGGTCTTGATGAGATTGGTCAACTCCTCAAATCTGAAATGTAAGAATAAATACATTAGCAAAAAAAAAAAAAAAACTGATAAAACAACCTGTGCAGTTTTTAAAGGCATGTTGCTTACAAGGGAGCACACCAACCTTTTGTCCTTAGCACTGCGCACCACTCTCTTAGTGTCCTCTTCATCATCACTAAGAAGCAATGACCTATGAAAACAACATGGGTGTGTGAGATTGCTATAAAGAGTAAAATATTAGCCCTGAAAATTTCATTGACAGTTGCACTGACTGCTTGAAATTTGTCCCAGGTGCTTTGGGGGTGATCTCATCGCTGGATGAAGACTCCTCTGACTCACTGTCAGACCCAGTCGCAAAGAAACGAGACATTGCTGAAGGAAACTGTCAATCTATGAAGACAAAATCACAAGCATTAGAAATGACATTAATAAATTACAATACATTGGTGGACATCTGCGCTATAAGAAATTAGAACATTTAATTTTACAGAAACTTCATTACAATTAATAAGTTGTGAATGAACCTGATTTTCTTATAATTGACTCAAACTCATTAAGATCATTAAGATTAAAATGGTATTTGCGGGTAAAAGTACAGGCCGGTTTAAATGGCTGGATTTTACTTCTCCACCTTAAATACTAGTTCTGAAAAGAGTTTTTGAACAATGCAACAACACAATAACTGTAAAAATAATTTCAATCATACGGTTACTAATGTAATGCTGCGTGTAAACCATCACAGTACCGTTTTATTTTACCATCTTCATACATTTATAACGGAGCAGAGGATGTATTTACTGCGCTGTTGTGTTGTTGACTAGCCAAAACAAACTGGTGCTGTTCTGAGACACTTCACTATGTTAACAATGATAACATATTAAGAGGTTGTTTTGGTATAATTTGACATGCTTTCGATTAAAAACAAAGATAACCGGGGCTGCTGGTTGATTTAGTGTCCAGTCGTCTGTATGGACAATGCAGCGGCTATCTTCATTTAGCTAACGTTATCTAGCTTTGACAGATGGATCGGTTTCGGGTAGACAATGCAGTTACACCCAAATACATGTTAGGTTAGATTATCCTAAACTGTTTTACAGACTTTACAAGGTATAAAAACAACAAAATATACAAACGCAAGCCGGTGAATCACTCTCTAATCCACCGCTTCGTCTTAACTGACACAGCGCTACCTAACGTGGCTCGGGGTTTGTTGCTAAGCTAACGTTAGCAGCGGGCCGCTCCGCATGTGTAGCCGGCGAGTTCACCTCCACAAGGCCAGTAATTCCCGCATAGTGCGATAAAACACGGAGCCACACTCACCTAAGTCCTCCACAGAGTTATCCTGCTGTGTGTCTGTCCGCTATGAA
The DNA here is from genome assembly GCA_034769265.1 of Remorina albescens. NCBI lineage: Eukaryota > Metazoa > Chordata > Actinopteri > Carangiformes > Echeneidae > Remorina > Remorina albescens. The sequence goes on from CM068480.1 coordinate 9,346,601, forward strand.
TCGTTATAATATCCAGTTTTGCTGCGCGGCGGCCACAGAAAAAGGCGTAAGGCAGCCTTGCCGGGTACTTGCGTCAGGAAAAGGAAGTGAGCGGCGGACCAACAAGAGGTGAGGACGGTCCGCTGCAGCTCTACAGCCGGATCAGGGACACGGAGGCTCGGGTCTGCTGCCTCCTACAGGCCGGTCAGGTGGAGAGCTACATCAGCATAAAACTGTATCGGCACATGGATGGACTTCACTGGATAATAAATCACAAAGCACGTTAGCTCTGCAGCATATTTATTTCAATTTGCCCACATTTGTATTTAAGCTTCCAGTTGGTCCGAATATCTTTAGTATTTGTTTTCCCCTTCACATCAGAAGGTATATTACACATATTAAACACACACACACACAGACACACTATCACTGTTGTCCATCAATGGGCCTTAATGTTTAATCTCATAGTGGAAATAAGCCTTCTTTCACATTAGATGAACAGATTTTACAACAATAATAACTTCAAACTTGTGTGATTTACAGTCAGTTTCAAACAATATTGTGTCATTTTCAGACCAGACTTCATTCAAATCTTCTGACTGGCCAACCAAAGTCATTATTCTACATTAAAAGGCTTCATACATTAAATCATGTTAAAATATCCCCCTTCCAGAATAAAGCAGTGTAACATGTTAGCATTTTAATATTATTAAAATTTATTTATTGAATACAAATATACAGTGAAGGTGTAACTAAACTTGTTTTTTTTTAATAACAATAGATGTCGGGATGTCACGTTGGGATGTTATTGAATGATTCTACATTCTTCTCCTTTTTTATTGTACTTCAGCAGCTCTGCAAAAGATGAAAAGCAATCATGAATAATGAAAGATTGGGGAAGAACACTGATGCTTTAAAATGAACTGCAGCTAAATCAGTCAGGGGTGACGTGCTGATGTTTCTGATGAAAAAACATTACAACATATTTTCATTTTAATACATTAAGATGAAAACACATAAATAAGTTTTACCTGCTCTCAGTCTCATTATTTCTTCTGATTTTATATCGAGTTGCTCTTGAAGTGCCACACACTTAGCGCACCCTGCAACAGATTTTAAATCATTACATTACTGTAACATATCTTTTGCTATTTGCTGCTCATCAGTTTTAGATTAGTAGGGACTTCCTCCTTCATACCTTTATCTATGATACTTCTGTTTCCTCCAGGCAACACACTGTAGTGATGACAGTGCTGGCTACAGTTAAAAGTTTGTGCTTTAACTCTCAAACACTATTTTGGTTTTCTTGTAGACATCTTGATTGATTCAAGATCGTTATTCAGTCACAGTGTAGCAATCTATACAGTAGGAGATACTTTGACCTGATAGAGTTGTGGAACTTATCTCAAGTGAATTTTTATGTGTTATGTCATTTCATTTCATTAATGTAAGTAAAACTTGTGAAGCATGAGATAACATCATTTGATCTTAAGGCAACACCTAACCATAAAGTGCTTATGTTCATGGAACAAATCATGTTCGAGGTTTGACTAAATTTGCACTGGAAAGCCTCCAGCAGTGCCATTCTGAACTCTCAGCACTCCTTAGCACTTACCATGAGTTTGAGGTTTAGATAGCAGATTTCCAGGTTGTTTCAAGGCTCTGGCATTGCTGGAAGCATCAGAGGATGTCAAGGTTTCTGCAGTACTGACAGGCACTAGAGCATCTGAAACATGTACCAGAGCAAGTAACTCACAAGAAGTCAAGAGGTGACATTGCTAAACCAACACTGCTAAAGAAAACCCAACACATACATAAACAAACAAACAGACAGACAGTCCCCCCCACTTTTTTTTTTTTTTTTTTTTTAAATCACAGACTGCCATAACTGATCTACGTAAAAATAATGGTAAAAATCTCAAGTTTCCAAGCTACCATCTCTTTGGGTTTTAGCTGGCAACGCTCTCAGGGTTCTGGGCTGTTTCAGGGTTTTGGGTTTGTTAACAGTATCACTAGAAGATGTTGAGGCATCAGAAGTACTGGCTGGTAAAGGATTATCTGAGGAAAGAAATAAAAAAACCAAAATACAAGTAAAAAAACTGAACAGTGAGTTCAGTAAAGTTTAGTTTTTGAACACCATATGTTAAACATTTGTAGTCTTGTTTTTCATTTACCAATTTTCTTCCTCTTTGCTATTGGTAAAGCACCAGTTTTGGTTAAGGGGTGCTTTTTTGCTTGTGAAGCCTTGGTCACAGGGTTCATAACTGTACATAAAGAAAATAAGAGAGAAATAAAACAAAACAAATTGATGTTATTACTCATTCATGACAGCTAGATGCAGATGTTTCATTTCCCACTGCAGACAACACTTCACACAGTCACAGTCCTCGTTAATTGCAATGTACATCTCATACAAGAAATGGAGCTCAGTACATTTTATTATTATTATTTGTTACTAAAACAAATGAGACAAATTAAAGCACCAGAAAGGGAAAAAAGTATCAAAAATAGAATGCCCAATACGCAAGTTGAAATAAAAAAAATTTTACTTGAAAAAATGAACACACACATTGTTTTCCTATTTGACTGACTATCAGAATAAAAGATCAGACCATTGTAAGGGTACCTGTGGGCCCACGTAGTTTTTCAGTAGTTGAAAGAGGCGGTGCATTGCTTCTTGCACATGGTGGCCTAAGACCTGGCACAGCTCTCTGGATACCTGATGGGATGCCACTTAACTGTGGCCTCAGGAAGCCAGAATTGGGCAGCTTGGATCCTAATGTCAGTAGAGGGAAGACAGTGTGAAGTGTAAATATTGTTCACATATGCATCTCCCATCATACTGTGTGTAGGTAAAACTAACAAATAAGTTAGAGATTTTTTTTTCTACTTTAGCTCATAGAGTGGACTGATGCACAGTACGAATCCAATGTTTTTAATAATCTACTCCAAAGATCATTCTAAAAAGTAGGAATACATCCTGCCTACCTGTTGCAGTACGCAAGTTGTAGGAGCTTGATGTTCCTGTGGTCTTAAAAGCACAAAAACAATGGAAAACTCATCAATACATGATCCAGAGATTACTGTCGTTCTGTTGTCTGGTCTTGAACATAAAAACTGGATTTATCAGGTGAAAAAAAAAAAAAAAATTCAGTTTAATATGTTTCTTTAAACAAACAGTGCTGTCAACATATTGAACAGTCACAAAAAGACATTCAACATTTAAAGCCTACCCCTTGGGCTGCATCAGAGGTTGCAAGATTTTTCAAAGCCTCAGCTTGGGCTCTTTGTCTTGTCATGGGCACACCTGATGTCAGTGGTTCACACCTCCCTGGAAGTGTGGAGGCCGGCTTATACTTCAGCAGCTGAGATACAGCTTTCGTAGAAGGCAAAAATGATTTAGCAGCAGGTTGCGTCAAGAATGTTTTTCGGTCAGAAACAATGTTTGATGGGACATCTGATAAACCCTGATCAGCTCGCTCAGTGGGTCCATACATGCACAGTTTTTTCTGCGCCCCTATGATTTTGGCATTCTCAGGGTCAATGCTGAAGGGTAAGGCCTTACAGCTGGGCATTGGTGTGGAAGTAACCAAAGAGTCTACCTTTAAATCTAAAGTGTCATCCAAATTGAATGCGTTAACTTTTTTGTTCTCAATATCCATGCTCTGGTGGCCCAAAGCAGAAAGAGCATTTGTCACAGGCAGAGTTGAGTGTGAATTATTCTTGATTTCATGTGTACCAGCTTCAGAAGCCACTTCTTCAGTTGAATTGGCTTCAAATGTGCTCTCTGGGGTGACAACCATTTTGGGATTAGGATCTGTGCTGATTTGTTGTTTTGGCAGTTCAGAAGAGGGGATTTCAGTAGGACTGCCTTTAGGACTCATGGTTTGATTACAAACTTTAGCAGGAGAGGACTTGTCCAAAGTATTCTGGTGACTGATACTTGAGCTCGTTTCTGACAAAGTTATGGTGCTGTTTTGTATAGCTGGTGGTTTACTATCGAAAGTGTTGTTCTGGAGGCAAAGACTTGTAGCACTGGCTTCCCCTAAATGTGTAGTGCCTTGAGATTTTTGAAGAGAATGCCTTTCAAAAGTGGTATTGTGCACTTCACTCAACCCACTTGCTTCAGAAGCCAAACTATCTTGCTGCATAACAAGACAAGTTTCAGGTGTGTTTTCACACTCTGCACTAATCTGATCTGTACCCTTACTGTCAGCTTTGGGCCTGTTTTCATTAGATGGAAGAAGATCCAGAGTCCTGTTCTGAGGGCAGGATATTTGAGCAACAGCACTTAAATTAGTTGAGGCATTTAAATTGGAAGACTCAGCAAATGTAAATGTGCCATTTGCAGATCTAGCTGTTTTTGGGCTTGGTGGTGGCACTTTGTCTGTCAACGCAACATTATGGCTAGCTTTCACAGTATTAGAGGTCTCCAAAGGTTTAGCATAAAGCTCCGAGGTGATATTTTTTAGACTGGTATTACACCGTGACTCAATACCCTGAACAGACATGTCGCTAGAGGAGCTTATGTCACGAGTAACATTAGCAGGATTCTTCTCAAATGTGTCCTCAGCTGGCGTTGGACTTGTCACCTTCTTTTGTCCACTGGGCTCAGATGAAGGCTGACTGTCTTCCAAAACACTACTCATAGAAATATCTCGAGTTCCTTCCAAGGAAGCTTTTATGATGTTTTCCTCCACACACTTAGATTGCTCATTGAAGGAGCTCAGGGAGTGGGTGGCATTACCAGTAAGTGTATTTGACAGTTCATCACTTTGAATCATTTCCAGTTTGCCAGGTTGTGCCGCAATTTGTCCACTGAGTTCTGATGAAGGCATCTGTTTTTTCCCACTATCCACTGTTATATTATCCTGTGTGACATCCACAGAGCATCTTTCTGCTGCTGGTGAAACCTCAGAATCGCGTGTAACATCAAGGAGAGTAATTTCTGGGAAATATCTGTCATCCAGCCAGCACTCAGGAGCATGAAGGCTTTCAGGGATGTCAACCATCTTGGTCAAAGTATTGCCACTACAGTTTGGAACAGAATAGCTAGGAAAAGAGGTGTCCTCTAGGTCATGTAAACTACCTGACTTATCGGTTGAAATATACACATTCGTAATAAGTGATTTTTCAGTGGTGATCTTAGAGACTTGGTTTGCCTGATCTGTGGCCTTGTTTTCTGCTTCAGGATTGCTTCCTCTAGATTGGAGAGCATCTGCTGTCTTATTCTCAGGGTCGTGTTTGTGAGCAGTAATGTTTATATTGGTAGAACAATTGAGCTGGGGGGGCTGGAAAGTGGAAAATGTGCCATTTACAGAAGAAGATTTTACAGGAGTTGCAGGCATGCTGTCAGGAAGAAGCGAATCATTTCTAGATATTTGCACTGTGGAGTCCCGCGTCACATCAAGGAGAGTAATTTCTGGCAAATATTCATCATGCAGCCAGCACACAGAGGCACCTTTATCCCCAGGGGAGGAATCCGATTTGGGATTTAAAGGCTCTGGAGATGGACATTTACTAGAAATGTTTAAGTATTTTAAAATTGGTGTTAGAGCGGATTTGAAACCAGAGAGTCGTGACTTGGACTTGAATCCACCATTGCTGCTTTCCGGTGCTGGGGTTGAAAAGGTACAGGTGTCAGAGAGAGGCTCAATTTCTCCACTTGGCTGTGCAGAGGAATATCCCATAACATCTCCAACTTGGACCTTGAGCTTTGAAGTCCCAACTTCATCGGTCACTCCAGGCGGAATATTTTCACGGCATTCATCACAATGTGGATTTTCTTGAATACATGAGGTTTGTACAGAAGTCTCACTGGCCATCCTTGTCACCTTTTCTTTTGCTTGCGCCCAAGGATAGAGATTATTTTTCTGAGGGAAGGACACAATACTCAGACCTTCTGACACATAATTTTTTTGCAGGTGCCTTTCCGGACTCTTCCCGACTGTGATCTGTGGATTAAACGATTGAATTATTCCAAAACATCTTTAGTTTCCCGTCACTAGATAATTTAATCGCGTACATTTTCACTGGGACACTATAACCCAGTTATTACCAGATCATAATCCACCGGATTATGGAAGTGATATCTGAAGCAGAAGCATATTTTTAAAACATTTTATTTAGGGATATGTTCTCAAAATAGAGGTCGTTGCAAAACGCTTTGTCATCTGCTCTTTTTAGTAATTTATATCCATGACAGCACATGTCCGACCGTTAGCACTAACTGCTGTCATAATGTTATTTATGAACATCCACTTTCTAAAAATCCAGTTTGGACGAAAACACAACAATAGCTGTAAATAACCATAAAAAAATCAGGGATCAGAGACAGAGCAGGCGACTCACACCACCTGTCACTTTCAAAAAGAAACACAGACGGTGACTACTTTTATGTTGAGTTGTTGTTGTTGTCAAGAACGAAGCTAAGCTAACTAAGCTTAACTAAGCTAACTAACAGAAACAGCTTTAACTCACCTGTGTATACAGGCACTTCCTGTGTGGATAATTGTGTCTGTGAAAGTTTTAGAAATAGTCAACTGCAGACTACAAATCTGCCCAAAGAAACACCAATGACTGATGTCAACAGCCTGTCGAAGTAAAGAGTTGTTAAAGTTATGAGGAGCGCCGCTCTGGTTCAAATGGCAGTTTTCTTCACGCTCATTGGATGATGCCGACCAATCAGAGCAGAGGCTTCTTCTTCTTCGTGTGTTTAATAGTGAGTCATACACGACAGGAGAACACTGACACCTACTGTCTTAAAACAAGTATCTTTTAAAAATGTGATGTTTTTTATTTTCTTTTAATCTTATTAGCTAGCAGGGAGGTCAACCATCTTGATGAAAATATTGTATGTATCTTGAACAGATTAGCTATGGAAGGAGACATCACATGAACTACCAGACAAACCAGCTGAAATATCTTGATTTGCAACAATTCTCAGAGTGACCAGGTTTGCCTGATCTGTGGCCTCTTTCCCTGCTTCAGGACTGCTTCCTTTAGATTTGAGATGATCAACTGTTTTATTCTGCAGTTCTGGTGTGTGAGCAGTAATCTATCTGTGGAGCAATTTAATTAGGAGGGCTGGTAGCATGTGTGCACTGTGCACAATAAAATGGAGGAAAAAAAAAATTCTCACATCAAATTTATTAGAGAAGTTCAACACAGGGGAAGTAACAAACACGGTGAACATCTGGTGACTGTATTTAGCTTGATAAGTACACAAAAAATAAAGCCCTTTACATATTATATTCAGGTATTTACATAATGCATTACAGTTTATCTCGATCAATCTTTTGTGGTTTTCTTCAGCTTGGTCTTCAATTCCGACATAAGTGGATTTCCAAATCTGGGGAAACATTCAAGTGAGAATTAAAAAATGCCATTGTTTCATGCTATATAAACAAAGCCATGTCAATGCTCGGAGTTTTTTTTTTTTTTTTTTTTTACCCTAGATGTTGTGGTGGCATCCATTTAGGTTTTTGTTGTGGCTCATCTTGTTTGGGAATGTCACTCTTCTCTTCTGGCTTTGTCTCAGGTTCCTGCTGATGTAGTCAGATTTCAATGATGTATAAAATAATCAACATGAGAGAAAAGTGATTTTCAAACACTAGCACTAGTACCTGTGAGACAGTTTCTGGTCTTTTTTCTTCTTTCACTACATGTTGTGTCTTTTTTAAAACAGGAAAGCCTCCACCAAGCCCTGCAAAAAACAAAAAAAAAAACCCCAAAAAAAACCAAGTGACATAATTTGCAGATTATGGCAAATGATGGCAGATTATGGAAAACCACAGGATAATCTATTTCCATATATCGAACAATATGCAACCAACCAGGCAGTTTTATTCCAATGCCAATGCCTCCCAATGGTATGCCTGCAGGGACTCTCACTGGCAGATGTGGAGAGGGTGTGGGATCCACTGAGGGCAAGTGTAGCAAGGAACGGGGGTCTTTGGGTGGTCTTACACGAGGGTTTTTAACAGCAATCCTTGCCCTTTGTGCTGTGAAGTCCAGTGCAGATGCATCAACCTGCAATGATAAAGATACAGCTGAACTCACACCATATCTGTACGCTATGAACACTTATTTAATAAGAGATTTTATAGGTAAATGTTATTTTTGAAATCATACCTTAGTCTGAGCCTCAGGTTTAGTTGTCAGCTGTACTGCCACATTAGCGTTGTCCGTCTCATGCAGTGATTCACTAGTATCTTCCGACCTTCCGGGCTGTGGTTGGTCAAGTGAGGGCAACTTCTTGGACTCAGTATGGGCGTCATCTTGTGACTGGTTCATAATGATTTCTTCCTGCAACAAAGCCTCTGATGCACCTCTAGATGTTACTGGTTCAGTGTGTTTGATTTCACTTGGAGGGTCAGACACTGTTACCTCAAGAGGCACTTCTTTAACTTCAGTTTTCTCATCTCTGAGAAAAGACTCCATATTATTCTCAACATTTGCTTCTTCTATGTTCCTCCAGTCAGTTCTGCCAGGACCTGCTAGGTCCATTACATCAGCATTGATCTCTTCCTGTGATTCACTTTTAGTCATCAGTGATTCTTCCTCTGTTTTTTCTTGTAATGTAGCTAATTCCTCATTTTGATATCCAGTTTGTGTTGATATAACAACTGAGTCAGGATGAATTCCTGTCTCAGCAATCGATTCCTCCACTGTCAGTTGTGATTGTCTTGTCTCTGCAGCTTCCTCCGTCAAGAAATCCTGAGATCCAGAGTGGGGTTGTTGTGTTGACATTTCAGAGTCTGCTGATTCTACACTATCAAGAACATCATAGATGCCTTGAATTGACCCAGTGCTAGTTGATTTCAGTAGAAGCTGGTCAAGGTGTTCTGTGCCACATTCACTGTTGGACTTTTCCATAAATCCAGACTCTCCTGTTGATGAGGAGATTTCTGTGTCACTCAATAATCCAGATTCTCCTGAATTTGACTCCACAAGTGGCTCTATTTCTGTCTGCACGATTGCCATGTCATCTTGTTTGTTTGGTGGCTCTATGTTGGTGTCCATTTGTTGTCCTTGTTCAAACTCTTCCTGTTGTTCCATGTCATTCGGATCTTTCAAAGATGCTGCCTGTATCCATAAATCGAGGATTTCTTCATCAATCACATCTTGACATCCACTGACTGAGCTATTCATTTCTTCATCATAACTCCCCTTTGGTTCTGTCACAAATTCTGCCATTTCTGTTTCCATCAAACTCAGATCTTTTGGACTTGATTCAATTGTCATTAATTCGTCCCCTAATTTGGCATCTAGTAGCTCCTCATTTCTCATCTCAAATGCTTGGTCTGATTGTTGATTTTCTGTCTCTAACAATACACCTGGTCCATAAAATTCTCCAAACAAAAGTTTTGCAGTGTTTTCTGTGGTTAGATTGGTTATCGTTCCTTCAGCCTCTAGATTTAAAAGGCCCATCTCTTTGTTGTTCAGTTCTTCTTTAACTTCTTCCTCCTCAACTTCAGAACCTGGTTCTTCCATATCAATCCCTGCATCTTGCATTTCTGCAGAAAGATCTTCAAGTAACTTTGGCTCAACTGACTCTTTCATGAATCCAAATTTTCTTTGGTCTTCTAGTAAACTTAGAACCTTATTGCCTTTTTGCTCAAGGTTTTTGGTATCTACTGGTTCTTGAAAAAAGTTTGTTTCATCAAACTCATCTGATAAACCAACACGCATCTCAAATTCCATATCTGAATGTTCGATCCCCATCTTCATTGAGCTGTCTGATGATTTTCCTTCCTTTTCCTCAAATAAGTGTGTTGATTCTTCAATTGTTGGTTCGACTAGCAGCTCCTCGGTTTCTTGTGGTAATCCGGTATCTGTGAACGGCAGTATTCCAGTGTGGTCTTTCTTTAAGTCCTCTGTGTTTTCTTGTTCCTCTTCCATGTGCTCCTTGAACATTAAATAGTCACCTCCAGCTCCACTGTTTTGAAGGCTCTGGGGTTCTTTGCTCTCCACCTCTTCTGGTAATTCGATGGCATGGATTTCCTTGCAATTTCCTTCGTCCAGGAACTGTTGTGATATAATTTCATGTGGCCCAGCCTCATTGTTGTATTCAGGAACTCCCTCTTGTGTTTCCTCACATGTCAGAGAATTCAGCCCTTGCGACACAACAACTGGAACTTCACATATTCCCTGAGGTCCATTTTTAAAGTCTCTGCTTATTTCCTGTCCAGTCTCGCCTTCAGGCTGTACTGTAAATAAGGTGGTCGTACAAACTGCTTCTATGTAAGTTTCTTTGTCCTCACCTCTTTTACTGGAAAGAGTCTGCTCTTCTAATTTAACTTCATAACAAAATGTTTCATCTACTTCAATGTCTGTAGTTGTCACATGAGATTTTTCATAAATTACAGAGCCACCAGTGGAGTCTGTCTCTCTTTTTTCAGTGTGCACTTCGATGTTTCTGGCCTCATCCTCACTTCCTCCGTCCATGAAGTCAATTGTGTGTTGTTCTGTTTCAACACTCGGCACAGCATCTTCATTGTGTACAAGACGATCAGTACCATTTTCTTCACTAACTTCTGCAACAGGTTTGATGCCTTCTTCCTGATCTGGCTCCTCATCTACCGTCTGGTTATCTGCAGTCTTGTTGTCATTTTCCTCCTCATTTTGCTCCCTCTCATCTTTCTCTCTTTCATCACTTTCACTTCTATGAGCCATCACAGGCTGTTGTCCAGCCTTGTCTGACATGCTGCCACTTTTTTTAAATTTTGTTTCTAATCCATCTTCCAGCGAAGTAACACCTGAATCTCCTGGGTCATTTTCTGAAAACTGATTTTCAGCTGTTTTTTCCCCCTCGTCATACTCATTTTCAATTTCCAAGGCCAGTTCCAACAAATCCACCCCATCCCCACCTGCCCTTGCATCCTCTATGTGAATGCGCTGTTCCTCTTCTAACCTAGAACCTGTCCTAAGACACAATGTTATCTCAGTGTCCTCTGCGCCCAATTTTTCATCTCTGTGGTGCATTTCATCATCTTCATCCTTTACTTGGACCTTCCTCATGGCTTCATCGAGGTTTGGATGATTGTCCAGTGCTTCCCGAGTCTCATCTTTAGCAGTAGCATTGTCTCCACTTCCCTCTATGTCTTCATTCATTGCATCTGTAGGATTTAATGGCTCCATCTTTGCACATTCTTCATTTTTTGGTGTCTCCTCTTTAAAATCTCCACTTCCTCCTTCTTCATCATCTTTTGCTCTTGCATCCTTGGACACAAGTAGGCCTGTATTATTTCTTGTCTGGCTAAACTGTTCTTCTCTCACATCTACATCTTCCTCAGATGCTTTACTTTCACTACCTCCACTTAGTTGGCTTTTGTCCTGCCTGCTTTCTTGCACAGGCCCTAAGTCAATCTCTGTGGTGCAAAGCTCCCAGCTTACAACTGGCTGTGATGAGCTTAGTAAAGAAGCTGTTGCAAGAGTTTGTTCCTCATCGACATCCTCTCCACCGGAGTCACCCTGCGGGATACCACCATCACCCAACTCACTGCCACCAGAGTGTTGCTCAGAGGAGTTTGGGTCACTGCTGTCGATGGTTTCCGGCCTCAGGAATCTGTTCACAGCTTCAGCTATATAGCTCTACAAGACATACAAATAGAAAGAGTTGACTAATTTTTGTTAATTAATGAATCAACATTTGTTCCATCTATGTATTATTTAATTATAATTTTTTTGCATTTGCAATACTGGCCCCTTTGTGCTATTTAAGGAAATCTAAAGGGCTACTTAGTCTCATAGCTTCCTGGTTTGCAGCAGTTAGGGGAAGGCCTTTTCCTGTCTCAGCATGACAATGCCATCATACAAGTGAGCTCCATAAATGGCTTTGTGAGCGTGCTTTATGTGTTGTTGCCCAAACAACCTCATCTAACACATCCTTGATGGATAGACCTGTAACCACAACACTGACTCCTCACCAGGTTTGCTTGGCAAATGTGCAACCCATAATTTTTAAATGCTAAATTCCGGGTTCACCTTAATTTCTAGGGTTTGATGCCAGTGTAGTGTACAGTTGGTTTCAAAACCCTGAACCGAAAACCCTGCATGAAATTGAAAAAAAAAAAAAAGACAATTCAAATGATTTTTTTCTTATTGCTGTGAATGCAAAACATGTTGACCAATGAGAGTTGCAGCTATGAAAGCAAGCTTAAAGAGATTAAATATTAAAGTAAACCAGTGGGGAACTGCAGAGTAAGGTAAATATAATGAGTGATTCATGACTACAAGCAACAGCTTTCATATTAAGTATCCTAGCACAATGCATTGATCATATAGAAATATGTGAGGCCTCGCTGTCCAATATCCATACCAAATCTGACTAATGCTCCTGTCACTCAACAATAACACTAACAACTGTATCATCTGGAAACCTGAATCAATCTGCAAACCAAATAACACCTCCTATTTCTATGTCAGCAAGCAAATTTGCAATTCAACTCAAGTTTTCGATAAAAACTGGAGTATCATTGATGGATTAAATGGAAATAAGTCTGAATATCAACAGCTGCTATTAAACTCAACGCAAACAGTTCAACTAAACAGTTTTGAGACTTTATAGAAAACTATGAGGATATAATAAAATAAAGCATGAACAGCTCTTTATAGCAGAGGTGAACAACTTATGCATTAATGTCATACATTGTAGTGATGCCAACAAGCAAACTTTTCACATAGTTTACAGTGTGTATGTGTGTGTCAAGGAGACAAACACAAACAAACAAATGGGAGAGGGAGGGAAGTAGTGAGTGTGTGTGTGTGTGTGTGTGTGTGTGTGTGTGTGTGTGTGTGAGAGAGAGCGAGAGAGAGAGAGAGAGAGAGGTAGTGAAGGAGACTTTACATCCACATTTTACAGTTTTCCAGCTTGGAAAATTATAACAGTGGTCATCAATGACTTGTTTTAAAACAAAACTCACCCAGACTGTCCAGAAAGTCCTCCCCACTCTGGAAATGGGGCTGTCGGGGTCCATCTTCAGGCTTTCTCCACACTTCTCCCCGATTATCTGACTCCAGGGATTATTTCCGGGGAAGAAATCAAGCCGCTCTCAGTTGAAATTTTGCCTTCGCCTGAAGCTCGAGATGAAATATCGGCCAAACGTTGGTGGGCTGATGCAGCAATCCCGGTTCAGTTCCTCATACTGACACATGTCCGGTGTGTGATGATAAGGAAGAGGGTCATTAACGCAGCTGAGCCTGCAGCGCACCGAGTCGATGTGCTGCAGTTTGCGGATGTGAGCGGTTATAGTGACAAGACGAACCACAGCAGACACAGCGGGGTTTGAAATATATTGTGTGTCACGGTCTTTAGACTGTTCACACACACTGGCCTGAGTACAGAGCCTCTTCATTAGTAACATTTATGATGGAAAAAAGATCCTGGGCCTTGCTGCAAAGCCTGGACTGTAAGAGTCCCTATAGGACTCAAATAAAGCCAGAAATGTGGGTAATATGGGGACCAGGTTTTGACAAGGAATAAGAAAGCTTGGAGTAAGAAGCCTGTTACATTGATTTGTATGTTTGAATGTTGTTATGTGAGGACTACTCTGAAACACAGGAGTGCTCGTCGCACTTTCAGCACACACAACTGAAAAAGCTGCCACTCTAGCAAAATGTCCATAGGCTCATTTCAAGAGCTACAATTGTGAGTTTCATCTAATATTGATGTTTGTGATAAACTACAATTATAGTATTTATGTGATATATGTGGAATTTTTTATCCAGGAAGTGTATGGGCTATTAGTTCAGTAGCTGTACATGGACTTTTCTGCTCATATATATATAGCTATATAATATAACATAAACAGCTGTAAAAGTTGCTATATACAGCTGTGGTAGATGTAGGTTCTGTTTTATCTGAGGAGGAAGTTCAAAACTTCATCATCCTAATTATTCAGTTAAAATCTGCAGCACCTCCTCTGCACAGTACAGAGAGGTGACGTCCCTGTGGTCTGAGTGTCAAGGAAAAAAACAGAACTATATCTGAGAAATGAGAACTTATTTCAGAAGCAGGGGTTGACCAGCAACAGATATCTGTCTTGCACAACAGCTCTGAAAAGAAGAGAACAAAAGTTTTTTGTTTGTTGTCCATTGATTCAAAATAAAATCTTGATTTAGATTTTTCTTTTGCAAAGGTGTTTTAGATTTGACAAAATCTACAGAGATCTGTTATTATTGTAAAATGTTTTGTACAAAAATATGAGCACTTCTAAAAATCATAGAGTTGAAAGAAAAAAAGTAATAGAAGACACATCATAATAAATAAGATCATAAATGAAACAAGACCACATTTGATTACATCAGAAACAGTTGGATATTCTTAAGACATGACTAGTCCATTATAAAAAACACAGAGACAATATAGTGTGTTAGATACATAATATGGGATATATGAAGTATAGAGGCACTCCTTCAACGTCAGGTCTTTCATGCAGAAGATGAAATTTCCTCATTGGGCTCTGAAAGAGAGTTCACAAGATAGAGATGAAGAAGTCAACATGAACACAGTTCCTGTTGAAATGAAGAATCACCTTTTTCTGCTGCAACATAATGGCAGTGGCCCCAGTGGTAACCTCCCACTACCTGTAAATTTCTCTGTTTCTTCACTAATCCCTATCCTAACCTCTCTAGTAAATTGTTTGCATGGTCTTACCTGTCCATGTCCGGTAAACAGGAAGCTGGAGCGCAGGGTGTGTGATCTCCACACAGACTCTCAAACGTGCTTTCTCATTTACTCTGGGGCCCTTCCTCAGGTCAACTTTGTTGATGTGCAACGCACCTGGGTCTTCATCTCCTTCTTTGTCACTGCTCGCCTCTGACATTGTGTCTTCATCCCGGTCGACGTCGTTGTTTTCTTCATCCACTTTTTCATCAATGTATTCTATTCCTTCAATGTCTGGGACTGTAACAGCAGCTTTGGTTTCTGTGAAATCACACCAGCAGTGAGTTAGGACTGTACATTTCTGCATACAGTTTGGCTTTCAGCAAAATACACTCCTCTTCCAAGATACATCAGAACAGACGTGTATTGAAACCCAGACTATTTTAGAAAAATCTGAAATTGGGGCAAATTATGAAGGATGTGAGATGAATTTTAAATTCATGTTCAATATAGTTTACACACAACTTCCGATAAACTGCTCCACGATGTTCTAAATGCAATGATTCCCCCTCTCTTTCTAGATTTTATCAGAGCATTTCATCCAATTAAAACTGCATTTCCATAAATTACAAAGTCTTGGAGGAGACACAGAATGTTACAAATTGCAACACAAGAGTTCAGGATATTTAGATTATCCAAATGGTGCCAACATGCAACAAGAATTGGATGTTTCAATTGTTGTATTCCGTGATGCAAATACAGCGTTTTAAAACCACTTTAAACTTTTACATTTGTAGATTTAGACCAGGCCAAAATAACCCTGATAAGCATTTTCTTTAAGCAAAGTTCTGGCAAAGTTACGAGGAACACTGTCCTACATTTTCTATCATCATTTCTTCACTGTCAGTAAATATTTCTTTTAATCCAAAAAAAAAAAAGGATGAATGAATGACAAATACTTATGTGTCTGTTGTTCTGTCTCTCTGGCTGCTTGTTGGTCTGTCTTGGCAGGCTTGTAGACCTCTCCAGGGCACACACGCTTTTTAGCTCCCTCTGATTGTCATCTCCTATCTCCTCTGTTTCACTGGACACCAACGGAGAGAGAGTGGATCCTCCGGCTGCCCAGAGTAATTTGACTTTCGGGTGACCTCCCTTCAGCAGGAGAGAGAACACACCAACCCCTTCACTGCTCCAACAGACTGAGATTGATGGAGGGATGGAGGGAGCAACTACAGGAGAGCAAACAGAGAGTGTTAGTTCATGCAAAGGTAAAAGCAGGTGAATTTGTGTTTTTTTTTTTTCCTTTGGGTTTCTCCATATTTCAAGGATGCAAGGCAAGAGGGCCAATGACTGACAGTATAAACGCTGGTGAGTTTTCATACCAATGTCAACATTTCTCCAGTGTTTCTCAATAGGCTCAGGTAGGGAACAGTGCTCCACTCTGCAAATAACTCCCCCATTTTTCTTCTTCTCCTGATTTGTGGCCCTTCTATTCAGAGCGGCTGTTGCCCTGTAGACTCTCGGATGGGTCTGAATGGGGCCCCATATCTCTCCTCCCTCGATCACCTCCTCCTCTCTGTCATCTTGTTCTCCCTCACTGAGCTTCAGCCAAGTGACTGATATATTTTCTGGGTAGAAATCTGTGATTTCACATCCCAAGGTCAGTCTCTGATCTGGGGAAGACGTCGAGGCAGCAATTTCGGACACACGTGGCCTTTTGATGAAGCCTATGTGGGATCAAACAAAAATTAAAATTTAAATCTTTTAAAACCTTAAATGTGATTTGTTTTTCTTCCTTTCTTTCTTACCTCTGGTTTCACGGGTGACTGGCTGCTTCAGAGCAATGTGGTGGACACTGACCCATACTTTAGTGCCTCCCTTTTCAAGTTCACTCTGTGGCAGTTTACACTGGCTGTAGGCTGAAAAGAAGCCATCTGAATTGGGTCGAGGGGAGGATGAGGCCTGTGAGGCCACAGGGCTCAGCTCGCCCCCCTGACAGAACCAGCGGAAGGTAATGACATCTGGATGGAAATGTGAAGCCCGTACTGTCAAGCTGATGACATCTGGAAGACAGAAATATTCTGGATGTAGCTTTTTGTGACCAGGGACATTTTTTCATTTATTAAACAGCAACAGGAGGATAAACTATTACCCGAGTCATTTGGTGTCTCTGCCAGTTGAATTTCTGATACTTCAGGGACAGCTGAAAGAGAATGTAGACATAATTTTGCATTGAAATAAATAAACATGAGGTCAGGCTCACACAAAAGTACACTGAAAATTAATGAGCTGAAATCATTTCTTACACAGAATGGTAAACTTCTCAGAGACTCTCTCCACCACAATCTTGTCCTTGCCTATGTAAGACACCTGACACTTAAACACTGCCGCCTTGTGGATTGAAATCTGCGGGATGAAGGTGAGCGCAGAGATCAGCTGTTGAGTCCCATTTCCAGATGAGTGCAGGGGCCCCTGCGTATGCAGCTTGTAGTAACCCATCTCGCCTCTGGAGGACAGCAGGGGACCTTTCTCTGACACTGGAGAGGTGAGCGTTAGACCATAGGGCAGATGGATGGTGGTTAGAGGGTTATAGAGACAGTTAAAGTTAGCTTTGGCGGTCCCTATGTGTATGGATATAAGATGTTAGTAAAATGAAAGTGGAAAAGAGAAGAGAAAGCATGGCATTTTTCAGGAGTAGAATAAAAAACATATCATGTGCCATAATGCACTTTCATGTTTAATTTTATGACATCAGTCGGAACACATTTCATCTCCTTTTTAGTCATTATATTCACCCTTTAAACAACCAGCTTTACTTGCCTTATGTAGCTTTAAAGGAAGAAGGATATATACTTATTTGCTTTCTTACTGAGGGTTAGATCAGAGGACTGGTACCCTTCACATGGCTGTCAATAAAGAAGTATCAGCAATTTAGTACTCAATACTCCATGTGAAAATATTCTAGACTGGCGACCTGTCCAGGGTATACCCCGCCCTCGCCCAGTTTGAGCTGGGATTGGCTCCAGCACCTCCGCGACCCGGAAACAGACAAGCGGTTGAAGGTGAAGATGAGATATTCACAAAATTCAAGCAGAGTTTGATCAATGTGTGGCAGCACAGCAGGAGTTTGTGATTGCCAATGCAGGGGTGTGAGATCTAGGAATTCATCAGTAACTGCTGGTTATCTGGATTCCTACCTGTGAATGAGGTGTCAGAGATAGGGGTGTCATTGAGGAACCATGCAGTCTGGACCCGGTCCACCCTCCGGCCTTCAATGCTCACTGTCACCCTGCCCTTTTGACCTACAACCACACGTGGTGGGAGGATGATCCCTGACACACTGAGAGACTTCTGTTTCTCTGAGCGAGGGGAGATGAGAGGAATACATGATTTAATTAGGGAACCATGGCAAATATTGTACAGCAAGTCCTGATCATGTGTCCCTGAAATCTATTGTATATATTTTATTGAGTGCTTGCTCTTAATTCTAGTCTATTTAATAGTTATTTCTGCATGGTAGTTTGTGAAAATGTGGTAAGATTCGAGACACTTCAATGGACAGAGGGCAGAGCCATTATTATAGGTTAAAGCTTCCAGTTTTACTTGGATGATAATGTTTTTAAGTGGAACTGGAGGCCTATTCCGACTCACCATCTCTTCTCCTCCAGGAAAATCCAAAGCAGAGCAGGAAAACCAGCACTATAGAAATACACATCATAGCCACAGATGCTTTGGCTGATTTAGTCAACACTGGAGCCTCATCTGGCAGGAAACAATGTGACAAAAGACACATGAGCAGGAATCCTAGACATTAAATGACGTCAGAAGTATCAGGAAGAAAACAACGAGAACAAGATGAACCATTCACTCACTGTCCCAACGTGAACCAGGAGGAAAACATTCTTTCTACTCACTTTGTTCGAAACCACAATCTTATGTAATGATCCATCAAAGCGGAAAAAAATTTTATTTGAAAGATAACGGCGTGACTCAGATGGGTGTGATCTCCTGCATGTTGTTTCATATGAATCCGGTTGTATTTATAGTACCTTGGGGATCCAGTATCTCTAGGTTAGCTGACCCGCTGACTGGGTGATGCAGCCCAGGTTGGCTTACTCCACACTCCACTTTTCCACCTTGCATCCTTTGCTCTGGGCTCAATGTAAAATAGCGCCTTGTTGTGAAGGTCCCATCTGGGTTTTGCTCAGTGGTGGGGGGCTCAGGGAGGGCTGTGCCATTTTGAATCCAGAACACAGACACTTTCTCTGGGTAGAAACTCTCCAGGTCACAGTAAAGGGTGAGAGGATTGTTGCCGGAAGGTGATGGCACAGCAGAGAGTTGAACAGAGGGGAGATCTGACAAAGAAAGTATTAAAAGCTTTTTGTTACTTTGTAGGCTTAATCAGATAAAAAAGGGGAATCAATTTTTCTCATACTTTGTACTGTAAAGACTGATAAACCTCTGTGTGCCACTCACAGGTGATGTTGAGTTTGAAATCCAGCTCTTGATAGCTGCCATTGTGCGACACTCTGCAGCCAAAGGTCACATTTTGGTCCTCACGGGACGGGTAGATGGTCAGGTTACCCAAAGCCGTGTAATAACCATCTGGAGTTTGTTCACCTTCAACCTGGTAGGAAGAATGAATCACTTGCCCATCTCTGGTCCAGGAGAAAAAGACAGGAGGGGGATAGAAACCATCTGCATGACAGTGAACATGGTTCTCTGTCTCTAATACCACCCACTGCTCAGGCACTGAAAGAGTTGGGGAAGCTAAAAAGAGAAGTGGAAGTGACTTTTATTTTAAATATTTGAAGTGAGCACAGAAAGCCCAAATCTGAACAAATGAACATACCGAGGATACCAAACGTAACGTTGGTGGAGTGAAGCAGTGTGGAGTTGTAGCTGACGGTGCACTCATACACCCCCTGCTGATCCAGGCTGGCTTTGAGGATGATCAGTGAAAAGTCCCCACTGACAAACTGACTTGTGTCCCAGCTGAAACCTTCCTTTATTTGTGTTGTTGCATTTCTGAATGAGGCAATGTCCGAGCCGTTACTTATCCAGCTGACGTTGATGAAAGACTGGTCCATTTTGTCCCCATCAAAATCCCAGAACGTCACGTTGCAGGGGAGGGTTGCATTTGCATTTGGGCTGGTCTGAATTTCACTTGGAAACGCTGTGAACAGAGAAAGAGCGCTCAGATGGAGAGAAAATAAAGGACCCTTAACTACAGTAACAATGCTAACTTTTACTCTGCAGTGCAAGTTGAACGGGGCTGATGTGATTGTGAGGACATGCCTTCAATGTAGTTAATGTTTGAGTCCGATCCTCAACTTAATTTAATTGAAAACACAGTTTAGTCACAGTGAAAGACAGATAATTGTATTCAAGTCTCTTTTCTGTAATAAACTGGTTTTCAAGAACATCTTCAACTTACAATGTGAAAAAAAAAACTTTTCCTCCTTTCTAAAAACCTAAATATGAATGCATAAACATTGTTCAGGTAAACCAAACTCTTGATTAATTAAGGAAAGATATAAACACATGGAACATGTCTTTTGCAAATGCAACTTGCACCAAATTAGCTGCTCAGCAAAAGTTAAACAATCCTCCTTTCATGTCATCCTATTAATTTTTTTTATGTATTGTACATAAATGCCATTATACTACAGCAGTGTTTGTCCAGTTCGAACAATTGATATCTCATAAGTTTAAATCAACAGTGACTAGGAGTTTGCAGTCAAGGGTGTGAGTTTCATAAATTTTCCATTTCACATACTTTCCTTTCATCTCATTGTAAAACAGTAATCTCAGCACGCTTTCATTAAATCAACGTAAATAACAAGCCTTTCAGGTCTGGAAACCCAAACAGTTTAATTAGTAACTAGTGTAATAAATACTTCGGCAGGAAAAAGACAGGCAAACGAAAACCTTGTTTATGTTGCACGCTCACTCTTGTCAAGTGTGATAGATCATAGCAGGGTGACAAGAAGACGAATGAATGCAAACCTGATGAATTCTTTACTTCAGTGGACAAGTCTGTTAACATACTGATCCAACCACAAGCCAGCACTTACTTGCATGTGCCCCAAATAGATTGAACATGGAGGCCTGAATATACAATGTATACATGGACAATATTAAGTTTTAGAGGGCAATATATTGTGTCATCTTATGCATTGTAATGTGGACAAAAATTCCATTAAGAGACATTTTGTACAAATAGTCAGACTGGAATGTGGTTTTAGCTTTCGTGGATTTAAAATTCCTGAAAAAATACTATG
This sequence comes from Remorina albescens, assembly GCA_034769265.1. Classification (NCBI taxonomy): domain Eukaryota; kingdom Metazoa; phylum Chordata; class Actinopteri; order Carangiformes; family Echeneidae; genus Remorina; species Remorina albescens. The sequence continues at coordinate 9,367,472 of CM068480.1, forward strand.
AACCCGGCAACATCACCCACATTGGCCTCATTCAACAGAAGATAAAGCTCCACCAATATAGAAAACATCAAATGTTTCACTTGTGTATAGACACAATGCCCAAACATGCTGCACTTTATCCACAATGCTTCAATACTTTTAAGCGACCTGGTGTACATTCCTGAAAAATCTACAATGAATCAACACAATACAAAGGCCAGGTGCCTTGATATGTCTGCATTTAACCAACGTGCAATGAATGTACTTTATTTAACTCCTGTGTCTGAAACCAACAGCTCAAACTTGTAGAAACCTGGATGTTAGCTGAAGAAACAACAATGTATTCTTTGTAACTGGCCTGTGAGTGCAATGAAGCAATACTCACCATACTTTATGAGACTCAAGAGGACGAAATAGACGAGGACTTTACACTGCATGGCCAAACTTGTCTTGAGACCAATGTCTTATCATCGGACCCTTTGCTGTCTTATATAGAGCTATTCGATGACAGTGGGCGGGATTGTCCTTCCAGATGGATAATGAGAAATGTTGCCCTAACAGGAGTGAAAGGACACCCTTTAATATGTGTGTCCTCCTAAATAAGTGAACCTTGGAGAATTGATAGAGCCGCAAGGAAATGGAGGAAGAGAAGTTTGATGTGCAGGGACACACAAGTGGGGGAACTGGTCACTTAAAATTCAGGCGGGCCTCTGTCCAAGGTTTTCGGGCTACTTTACATTGGTGCAGTGTTGCGAGGAACAAACAGAGAGGGTAATCCCACTGAGTTTATGTGTGCAAACAGTCAGGCGAGACTACAACTCTTTTCTATCTGTGGAAAAGTTACTGTGGTGTTACATCCATGAGAAAAAAAAAGGATGAAAATAAGAGAATGTGGTTTTTTTTCCTCTCTGTAAAGACCAAACGGCTTTTCAGTCAGCTCCTGCCATGATCCATCTCTCTGCTTGAAGTTAATTTTTAACCAGATCAAGTGCTTGATGTTAGAACGAAAAGGTGTGTGTTTTGTCCCTGTCTGAATATTCATTAACTTGATTAGCTGTTTAAATTGTTTAACTTTGCTCTTTAATTGATCTTAACACACATCAGTCAGTGGACATGGGTTCATTTCTTATTTGGAGATCACACAGTCGCTCTGTCACTTGGTTGTCTGTCAATTGTTATCTTTGGCTGTTCTACTCTTTTGTGTTCCTTTTTTTAGTTTTATTTTTCTTTAGGTTGGAACAAAAGGGAGACTTGAAAGTGAAAGAGAGAGAAAAGACATGATTAATGTGCCTCATTACTTTGTTTGTGTTTGTTTTTCTGCGGTTAAGATGAGAGTCTTTTTGACAAAATATCTTGTTCTCTAACCTTTCCTTTCTCCGCTTCTTTCATGAGGTTGAAAGACTGAATGCACTTCAAGAGGTTTGGAGCAAAGGAAGGACACAAAGAGTTGATGGAGAGAACAGCATGAAATTAATGATTAATACAATTGGCACTGTACTCAACTTTCAAATCAGAGGAGCGGCTTTAAAAGGCTTCTCCAAAGAAAGTTTCAGAAACATTTCTGAGGGACCACAGCTGAGTGTGTGTGTAAGTATCAGTGACAACTGTAGCTGTCTATTGATTCCCACAAAGTTTGATTTTGTTTTGTCAAAATAGATTTTACAATGGCAATTATATTTATTTATTTCTGTGCTCTTTGATGATTCAGTTACAGCTTATACAACAGTCTTTATAAAATTGATGAATATTAGTTTCCACTTCTGATGCACATTGAGGAGCAGCTTGAGAAAATCAGCATTGTTATGGCAAGTTGTTGGGCCAGTTTATTTGAATGGTCTTATTCACTCATGTATGCGGGCTATGTACTTCCTGAAATGAATAAGCAACACTCCTTCTGAGATGTCAACGCAAATCATCCAGGAGAACACATGTTCCTTTGGGGAGCTGTGGATACTAATTGTCAATTGGTTGTTGAAAGGGGAGGGAGCTGCATTGTAGCCATTGCTATAGAGTGGTGTGTCAACCTTTCTGGAGCTCCCAAGCAGTTGCCTACATTTACTCTTGACATGCTGCCCCCTCTGGAAATTAAACTTGTAGTTAAACTACATTTTGTGTTGTTCAGGTGCAAAAGCCAAGTTCAGGAGTTACCTCCTAGTCTCACAGCAAAAGCATAGGGAATTAACCTTCCTTATGTCAACTTGTCAAGCTGTTATTCTGCTTTCTGTGTGGAGTTTGTATGTTTTCCCTGTGCCTGCGTGGGTTTCCTCCGGGTAAACCGGTTTCCTGTTCCTGTTTAGATTAATTGGTGTCTCTAAATTGTCCATAGGCCTGAGTGTGAGTGTGAGTGGTTGTTGGTCTCTGTCTGTCTCTGTGTGTTGGCCCTGTGATGGACTGGTGACCTGTCCAGGGTGACCCCGCCCTTGTGAGCTGGGATTGGCTCCAGCACCCCCTGTGGCCTGGAAATGGGCAAGTGGTTGAAGATGAATAAAAGATGAAAAGATAAAATGCCACTATTACACACTGCCTGGCTGCCTTCCAAGGACAATGGAGGCTCACTGCAAACTAGGTATGTAAAACAGAAATTATGAACCCATAGCTATTTTCAATCCACTTTTGATTTAAAAAAAAAATAAATAAAAAAAAATGATGTATGCTGTGGCACAATACAATAATCAACTAGCAAAATGTATGCTGATGAGTGCAGTGAATTCCTACAGAGGTACCTACACCTCCAGATTACTGGAACAGTTTTAAATAAGGCGTGGTTTTTTTGTTTATATATAAACCATGAGTCTCTCCAGTAAGAGAAAGCGAAGGAGCCAACCTCTGCACTGAAAACGAAACATTGAGCACATCATGGCAGCCTGGACTACACTGATACTCTTGACATGGATGGTCTTCAATGGAAAAAGTGAGTTTTTATTCTGAGAAATTAGTGTATTACATCATTACAATCTATTTCAGACCATAAATTCTTATTAAAACAACAGCAACAACATATGTTTATTGTTTATAAACAATGTTAGAGATATTCGATTCAACTTCACAGTAACTAGTTTATCAGTCATCGCTAAGGCTGTCATGGTGGTGTCTGGGTAATGTTTTTCTTTTTTAGACAAGGAAATGTTATGAACAAGGTTCGGAACACCTCATTATGATGTTAATACAGTGTAAAGGCAGGGATATTTTTAGAGGGCTGTGGTTTACTTCAGCACTATAAATTAATTATCAATTAATCATATGAATTAATTTAATAATTATATTACATTTGTGATAAATTTCATGAATTGTTGTAAACCATGGTGTCAAGTGATGACAGAGCATCTGTCAGCTGTATACAGTATACCATGAAAATGTCTAAACCAAAAGGTGGAAAATAATGTCTTAACACTCACAGTGCTATGTACAGGAAGCAGCTGTAACTCTGCTGCCACATGGTGGCCATAGTTACACATATCTACAACATATTATTAATACTCCATGAGGAGTAATATGTATGAGGTATAAAATATTTTATAACCTTTTAATATTTTTCTCCAACAGGTTCGAAGGCTCAGGGTAAGTGAAGTCTCATTTCACACAGCCATATAAACACTCTTGTTGATGTAAATATTGTTTAATGTTTATATTATAACTACTATGAGTAAACAACCATGAGCTTGAGCAACAATGAATTTAGGCAGCTACATAGAAACAACTCCTCACAAATGAATAAGCCTAACTTCATTACTGTACTGATGGAATTGTGTGTTTTCTGTCAGACTGTGGCATGGCTCCCCTAAACACAAGGATAGTGGGTGGTGAGAATGCCACAGCCGGGTCATGGCCCTGGCAGGTCAGCATCCACTACCAGGGGTTCCACATTTGTGGAGGGACCCTCATCAGTGACCAATGGGTACTCACAGCAGCCCACTGCATCCCAGCGTAAGACAGACTAATACTCACTCTTCACAAATCAAAAAACCTTCAAAAGCCCTACCATGCCCCACTTCAGTCAATTCCCAAACAGAAAATGGATTTCTTCAGTTCAACACCTTCCACTGTTATCATTTCTCTTTCAGTGACCCACCCTGGAAAGTGCAGACCAACACAGCAGTGCCCAACTTAGCTTTAATTTCAAATAGAGTAAAGTTTAAACTATCTGAAACTCAGAGGGGAGATTTTAAAAAAAATTTATATTTACATTTGCAACTTTGCCTTGAAAACCTCCATCAGCCTTATCTGACTGACATGAACGCACATCAAAAGTTTTAACCTTAAATACATGACGTCTTCATGTGGTCACAAGATTATAATTGATGGTAAACAATTGTACTGCATGTTCCTTATGTTGTAAAGAAATATAAAAAGGAAGAGAAGAAAAGCGTTTTTGAAATCTTGAACATTTGGATATAAAATTTAATTTCTTTACATTATTATCCTCATAGATCTTTGTGTCAAAATTTAGGTCATATCCTCTGATCAACAAAATCTCCTCGGTTCACAAGTCCAGGTCAATGTTTGTACTAAATATAAAGGAATTCCCTCTTGGTGTTCAACAGCTGGAAAACATAATGTCTTCAGCTGCAGCTGTTGCAAGTAATAAATTCTGTGACATTGCAAAACCTCAATTATAAAAGATATACTGCTATTTGTCAATATTGGCCTGGTCTGACAATATGGCTGGATAATTACATTAATTATTAGAGGACTGAGTGGCCCAGTGCTGCCATTAAAACAAGCAAGTGAAAATAGTTGCTGGTGAATGATTCAGTTTCTTACCCTAATAAGCAAAATGTATTTTGAAAACGTTGGCTTTCTGATAATAAGGAACTGAAATTCACTGACAGATCAGACGTTAAATTCTGATATTATTTGTGGGTTACTGGTTCGTAACGTACTCAACTTGTATGATCAATAGATTCCACGTTATCTCAAATAACCAATTTTTTGGCTTAAAAGACCAAGTCACACACCACACCAATCGTATCACACGAAAAATTCTTTCTATTTTAAAGTAAACCACAGTACAAAATAATTTGATGCTACATCCCACATCCTCAGAAGTACTTCACCCATGCAGCTGTTCACGTAGATATGTTATTTAAAATGTACAGCTAAGACTGGTTTGAGTTCAAATAATTCCTGTATTCAAAAAGTCCAATCCATTGAATGAGTCTTGTTTTGAATCCAGGAGCTCGCCTGCTGGATGGAGGCTCTACTTTGGAAGAGTGACACAAAGCGGACCTAATGTTAATGAGGAGAGCCGGAATGTATCTACAATCATCGTCCACCCTGACTACAACAACACATTGTTCAACAATGACATTGCCCTGATGATGCTCAGCACCCCTTTAACATTCACTGACTTTATCAGACCCATCTGCCTGGCAAGTAATTCCAGTCAAGTGTACAACTCCACCCTGTGCTGGGCCACTGGCTGGGGCAGACTTGGAAAGGATGGTGAGAACCTTTTTTGTTAGCGAAAGCATTCAGACCACATTTCACTGTTAATTTTAATCAGTACTTTTGAGCTAAAAAAATCATATTAAATAAAATAATGATTAGCACAACTGCTTTATTTCCTGCAGAGCCCCTGGTAGCTACTAATGTACTTCAGGAGGTTCAGATTCCTGTTATTGGAAACAACCAATGCAGCTGCAGTTATCTTCCAGTACAACAAGCAAATATCACTGGCAACATGATCTGTGCTGGACAAGAGAATAAAGGAGCATGTCAGGTGAGCCATTATTGCAATATTTGAAGTAGCAGGACTGACTCCTTGTGATCCAAATTGATGCTCCTAGAATACAAACATAGAAACTAGTAATATTCAACACATGAAAGGTTAAAGTTACTTCAAAAAACAGAGGCACGGTGGGAGTTTTTTTTAAAGCTCCTGGTCACCACAAGCAGGCTGGGATTTAGGAACAACAGATGAATAGCATGTGTGCCAGCTGATTGCTCAGGTACTCCTGTGTTATCACACATAAAGTTAAAATCATTATACCCTTTCTCACCAGTTTCAGCAATGTGATGTTACTGCAGAAAATCACAATACCAAACGACTACTTTTTATAATTATATATAAATTATATAAACTTATATATTATATTATATATAATATAATATAGAGAGTGTGCTAATCTAGTCCACTCAAGTTTTATTCTGTTACTTGGAGTGCCATTTAACTGCTGTGTTTGACCTTTTTTTCAGGGGGACTCTGGTGGACCTTTGCAATGCAAAGAGGGGTCGAGGTGGATCCAGACTGGCATTACCAGTTTTGGAATACCTTGTGCCCAGGCTGAGTTTCCTGAGGTCTATGCCCGAGTGTCTCAGTTCCAGACTTGGATCACAGATAAAGTGGAAGGGGCGAGCGTTAACTTTGTGACATTTACCTCCACAGGAGCTAACTCTGACATTAACTTTCAGTGTCGTGCCAACTTCACAACAGCTCCAGCTACAACCTCCATGGCACCAGCCATCGCAATTGAGCTTGCATTCAGTGTCATTTTGGTGTTTGTGCAGCAGATTCTAGCTGTATAGCAGTTGAACAAAATAACTGCTCAAAGGTTTTTTTCCACTTAACTTTTATTCCTGTCATCTTATTGTTATGTAACACAAACTTAAATGCACATAATATTAAAACTTATATGCTGGTTTGTCACAATGAATTTTAATAAATTACTCACAACAAAATATAAAATATCTAAATTTTCAATAACACACTATATTTTACTATATTATATATATGTAAATCAATTATTTGATAACTGATGAAGCAAAAATAAAACATTATTTATCTAACATGTAAGCAAACATTTCTTCTAGTACTGAAATAAACCCTTTAACATAATTAATGATGATCCATGATAAAATCTGGTTGTCAAAGTTACGAACAAGCAACTTAAATGGGACTTTAAATGTTGGTCTGAGGCTTACTACTTAAAAGTTGTGTTTACCGAAGGATCCACAGGCAGGTCCAGCCAGAGAGCAACATTCGGGCTGGAAAATTTTTCTGCACAACATTGACACCAGTAGCAGCACAAATTCAGGCTATTTTTATCACTGGGGCTAATCAACAGATATTAAGTTGGAAGCTCTGCAGTTGTTCGAGTCACAGGCTGCTAGTGCGCAAATCAATGCATAAGTTTATTTGACCGTGACCAAATAATCTTACATTAGAACTACGTAAATACTAAACTTAACAGTCAGAGTCGGACATAATTCATGTATGTTTGAGGCCATTTTTTGCGATGAAATGCTTGATTTAGAGGTATATATTAAGTTTGGGTTGGAGGAGGCTCAAAGAGAGCGCAAAATAAGAATTAGGGGCATCTTTATGATGAATATCCTCAGCTTTAGCTTTAGCCTCAGTAACGCTAGTTCTTAGTCTTAAGTGCTTGCTAAGTTCTATTAAAATCCATTAGTGTTACACTAATATACTATATTATTTATTGGTCCCGCCCTGATATTGTGCAACCACTCAAAATCAGGTTCCAACACTCTTCCTTTTTATCAGTCAAAAAGGAAGTGAAACAAAAAAAGAGAAAAAGAAGTAAGGCCAGAGGTTTGGGTAAGTGCTTTATTCCATGGTAACAGTATAAACCATACACTGCACTTGGCGGAATCAGACCAAGGAAAGAGTAGCATAATGATAATCTTCACCCAAAAGAAGGCCTTTAAAAATAAAAGGTAAGGGAATGGAGGCAGAGCTTTTTTTCAGAATCTCCTGGCTACAGCAACAACCCAAAGAAAACTTTGAACTTTCTGCTAAGATGATGTATCAATGTTATTGTCAATAGCAGAGACAATTTTTTAGGCAGTGTCTAAGAAGACATAGTTTTGCTGTGTGACATAATAGTGTTGGGAAGATGGTGGAAAAGGAGATGGTGAGCATCCATGTTTAGTAAGCGTGGTTAGCCACGAACAGTGATTCTCCACCAGCAGCACTGCTTCCACTGGACACATATTTGCCCACGCAGGCCTGGCTGTTAGCCTGTGAAAGGCAGAAAGGAGACGGTCATCTGATGCACATTAAAACTTTTAAGTGTACTGCAGCATCTGTGCGAGCCTACTTTATGATGACACATTCATACTTCATATTTTTATTGATATGCATACATACCAGAGCTCTCTTGACGAACGCCTCCTGGCAGGCCTTTTCATTCTCCTTCTTGCCACCCCAGGCTTTCAGGGCAGAGGCCTGCAGGGCACGGCCGTATGAAAAGCTCAGGGCCCAGGGCCTGTGGAGTGGGCACTGGTTCATGGCGTTCAGGTTGATAGAGGCATCCTCCTCACTCTGGCCACCAGACAGGAAGGTAATCCCTGTACAAGAAGATGATGAGAATTGAACAAACGAACTATTGAACTAGTGAACTATTTTTGAACTATTCGAGGAAAAGTTTAATGTCTGTTTGCAAATTCTGCAGATATATGTATGTATATGTCAGCAATGTTTTATGTTCGTGGAGCTTACCAGGGACTGCAGAGGGCACGGTGCGGCGGAGGGCAGTCACAGTTGCCATGGCAATCTCCTGGCTGGTGTACTTGTGTGAGCAGGAGTGTCCAGCGGTAACCATGTTGGGCTTGAGGAGAGTGCCCTCCAGGTAGACATGGTGGTCAGACAAGGCCTTGTACACAGCAGCCAGGACCTTCTCAGTCACATACTGGCAGCGCTTCAGGTCATGGTCACCATCAGGGAGAATTTCAGGCTCAACGATGGGGACGATGCCATGCTGAGGAAAGCAAAGGGAAAAATCAGAACCAGTATGTTAACAAACAGACAAAACACAGGCAGCTTGAGCTCCTCACAGCTAGGTCCAGTCTTTGAGGCATAGTATTTCATTTTTTATTTATATTTAAAATATAAATTTTATAATTCTGCTGCAGGCTTTTGTATTTCAGTTTAAAAATGCTACATGTAAATGCTAATACAATCTCTTCATTTATAAGAGAAGACAAAAGGTTATGAGGAAAACTTATCTATCCTGGGTGTCTTACCATCTGGCAGATGCTGGCATAGCGAGCAAGCACATTAGCATTCTCAATGATGGCCAGCCTGGAGGGAGTGGTGGGGGTGATCTTCAGCACACAACGCCACTTGGCGAAGTCAGCACCATCCTTCTTGTACTGGGCGCAACGCTCATAGAGTCCATCGAGACCTGTGAAAGAGGGAGTGGACACAGTTAGACAATACTGAAGGTACCACAGAGCTGTTAGAACATACTAAAAGAAATGATCATATATTTTTCTTTTTGTGTCGAAATATATTCTTTATTCACCCTGGGTGGTTGTCTCGCCGTTGGTTCCGGCCAGGGGGACAACACCCTTGTCGACCTTGATGCCCACCACCATGCCTCTTTCTTTGAGGTGCTGGGGGAAGGGCTTGCCACCATCGGTCTTCTGGTACATGGTCTCATGGAAGAGAATCACGCCGCCAATGCAAGGTTTGATGCGGTCATCAGCGGTGAAGAGGAACTGACGGTACAACCTCCTGTTCTCCTCAGTGTTCTCAGCATTGATGCTCTGGAAGCGCTTGGCCACACTGCCTGAAGGTTTTGTGAACAGATGAAAACGTGGTTGTGACATTCAATTAAGTGTTTTGAGACAATTTCTACTTTAGGTCTTATGAATATATTTCAGACAGCCAGTCATGGTGTGTCCCTGTTTACTTAGCTCAGTCTTTGAATGACTCTCCTGCCATGTCAGCTATGTACTTTGATTAGTAGACATAACAGAGCTGCTGTGTCAGATAGATAGATATCATAAAGGACTGCTTGGTGTGAAAAGTACTTTTATGTTCTTAAAATTCTTTACCGGTGGACTCATCAGCAGCAAGGATGCCCTTGCCAGGAGTGACAATCTTATGAGCAATATCGCTGAGCTCCTTCTTCTGCTCAGGAGTGAGGAAGGGGTATGCGTGAGGCATCCTGACTCTGGATAGAAAGAGATGAAAGAGATCATCAGGAAACATTTGAGAGAGCAAAGACAAAAAACCTTCTCATAAGAGTTTCATTTTGCAAAAAAGTGCAAAATTAAACATCAAACTGCCCTGCTTTTGGTTTTCACAATGTCAAATGAGTATGTTTAGATGATGACTGAAGCAGAAGCAGTGAGACAAAACCTGAACGTTGCCCTTATGGTGAAACATTTTACTGTCTGCCTTCATGTGACGAACAAGTTGAGTCAGCTGGTGTACCAAGTCTGTCTTTGCAGTGGGGGTGCTCACTATTCCCCCAGGCACAATATGCAACAGTACAAGGTATCCAGTGTCAGAGAGCCCCCACCCCCTCCTCCAACTATCTGACCAATGTTGAAAATAATCATGACAAGTATGTGGATGACCTATTCCATTTTCTATCCTCTTATCCCTGACCTTTTCTGTTCCCCTTCAATGCCCCTTCCCTTCTCTTCATTCCTCTTATATCACACACCTTGCCAACACTTCTCTGTATGTGCCTCCACTATCAATAGGCCAAACTAAATATACACAGTGTGCCTCGCAAAGCAATGAAAGCACTGTGGCTCAGAAAGAGGACATAACACCCCTCACTTTTGGTAAGTCTTGTAGTTCTCAGAAAGATTAGTAACCACACAGGCAGGACAAATATAGAAATTCACATTAATCAGTACAGACACAGTCAAACTAGTGAGTCACAGCTTACAGAAGCACAGTGGAAACTTTGCAGCTTGAACAATTTAATGGTAAAACACAAGTATGGCATAGTTTAACACAGTGTTCGTGCCAATTAATGAGTTGTGTAACGAAGTCAAAGTGTTCAGTGTGTAGTCTTTTGTGACTATAGCTGTCTATAGCTGCAGTAACTACAAATTTGAAATAAAAAAGGATTAAGTGGAACATCACACTTCTTGTGTGGGATATATATGGAGATGTTCTACAGGTAGAGAAAAAACCTAATAAAACAGTGCATTTATCCCCAAATTGTAATTTATGTTCTTTTACCTTTGAGTTTAGGAGGAGAGCTGGGAGAAGAGAGAGAGGGAGAAGATCCAGCCTTCGTCTGCGACACCTCTCCAGCCCACTGGCCCTTGTATTTATCCTCCATTGTGACCCCTCACATTTCAGCTGCCCAACTATAAAAAGATCGGGGCGCAACCAGAGATGGCTCATGACATTCAGAGAGCTGGGGCTGGAGTAACAGGGTAGTGGGCAGCCAGTGAAAGGGCAAATAGTGTGTCAGTGAATGGCAGAGAAAGCAAAAGAGAGATGGGCAGTTACTACAGGCTGAGAAATATAGGGGAAATAGTAGAAATGATGTATGATGGTATAGTTTAAATGGATGAGCAGAGATGGGGGATATTACCTGGAATTATTTGATCGAGAATGATCTGTCCCAAATCCTCCTTCAACAAAAGTATACATCATCTTAGCATATCACTGTCCCTGGTACACATAACACTAGCTTAGTCCAATGTGCTATAATAAATTCATACAGGTTTCATATTATTGAACTGCAGATAGCTTAAAGTTTGCTGTCTTGACTGAAAAGAGCATCTTAGCACCCAGAGGTCATCTGAAAGGGTATGTAGAGGAAGATAACTGGGGCACATGCAGTTTTGTACTAATAACATGCTCACACTCTCATGTAGAGACTCAGAGAGCATGTGACAACATTGCTAACCTGCCTTTAGAAATCCAATCCAGCACCAGCAACATAGTGCACTTATCTTTGACCTTTTTCTTGTCCTTGCTTGGCAGGAAAGGGTCAAGCAGTGAACCTGACTGAGTTTTCAGATGTGCATAGTTAATTTGCAGAAATCCTGATATCTCTTTCACTTTCTCACTTCGATAGGTCTCATAGAGTCAAAGTGAAACACTTTTACTCAGTGGATGTGAAACCTTGCACAGGTCTGCAGCTTGAAGATGGTCAGAGGGTTTGCCTGGTTGAGCTGAAACTGCCCAATTAACCAGTAGCAGTAGCATGCAGACTTCCTGAACAAAAGCTGTGGGCTAATGTTTCAAGATGATAAAGAGAAAAAGTGGTTTATTATCTATTTTGAAGAAACAGAGATGGTTTCAAAATATGCTTTCTTCTATTTTTTTATTTTTATTTATTTATTTATTTTTTTTGTTTAAATAGAGCCAATAGCTAAGTAATTCTAAAAGTGTGTTTTTCTCTTATATAGCAGTGAGCTCAGCTCCAGAGAAGCAGACCAATTTCCTCCACATCACTATTGTTATTTCACAAAATTTTGAATGGTCAAGCTAAGTTTTCCTCCTCTATGTGTTTCCACAAACTGTACTGTGTCTATGTGTGTGTTTCACATTCACATCAGGTATGTCCATTACCTCAAAATCCTGTATTACAAAAAAACAAAAAACTAAACAAACAAACAAAAAAAGCAAAATTAATGACAAAAGTAAAAAACCCAGACATTGTATTTCAACAACTCCAGGTGTAAATGTGAAGATACTCAGCTGAGCTGACATTAAGCAGGGGAAGTCACCTGAAAGGGGAAATGTTTTATGCATGCGAGAGGCATTGTACGGCTTAGTTCACTGGTTGTTTTTATAACTCTTGTTTATTCTGACGAAGCAGAACTAAATAATTGATTTCAATATTTCGATGTTAAATGAAATGGAAATGACCTCAACACTGATGAGAAAAGAGAACCAACTAAATACCATAGTATCTTTTTTTTTTCTATTTGTATTGCCAATAAAAAAAAAAACCCACTTCCTTCTTGATATGTATTGCTACTTACTTGACTTTACATTTAGAAAAAAAAAAAGAAGTGTTTTAAAATACATTCATATAGCCTGGTCGAAGATTAACTTCATTTTCATATATAGAAGAATTTCCAGGACTTTGTTATTTGTTATTAAAATCCCTTTTTGTTACCATTAAATCTGTCCCTTTGGTAGAGAACTTCTCCAGGTGTCAGATTAAGGATGAAAGGGAAGTTTTGTGTTGACAGCTAACAACTAACATCTTCAGTCACAGTGAAAATCCATCTGCTGTCAGGTCCGCCTGACTTCCGGTCCGGCTCGGGGTTTGACTTCCGATCCCAGTCCAGTTTACATCAGAGCACTTCCTCTTCCTTGGATGGAGAAAGCTTCGAAAACTCATCTTTGGTCCCGTTTTGTTTATTTTTATCTAAGAAATGTTCCTGTCTGACATGTCTCGCCTTTAAATCTGTCCGGGTTTCAACAGACTACACTGTGGGGTTTTTTTTTTTTTTCGGACCGGACTTTGTGTCCCATCGGACCGTCTGATCTTTGAAAAAAGGATGAAATGAGGCCCATATTTTGCAATCAACTACCAAGCTGTTTAATGTGTGTTCATCCTAAACAGCAGGTTTGTCAATAATGTGACCCCGCCCACACACCAATCCACTTCCTCTTAGTGCCATATGGGGTGTTAGCAGTCATCTCATGATTACTGCCGTTTGTTCTCTGACAGGAGTGAAAACTCATTGTTTCCAGACACTTTATTTCAGGACTCCTTCACCCTTTGAGCGTTTTCCATGGGAGTAGTGCAATGGACTGCATGATTACTGCTGCAATATTCTTGTCAGGTAAGACAAAGTTCAACCTCCTCATCATTTTGCCACCAGAAATGTTTGTTCCATCAGTGGAAATATGATCCTGTCATTTCAGTGAGTGATACTTTGAATTGGCTAAATTAATTTTGTTTAAGTAATGTTCCCATAGCATACTCGAACTGCCGACTTTTAAAATCCACATGATGAATTATTATAATAGCAATATAAATAAAAAACTGACCTCAATATAGCATCAAGTTCCATTCAAAATGAAATGCCATCAAATATTTCTCTTTCCATTGGTTTCTTAAAATTGTACATAGTAACTATATCCTAAGAAGTTGTTGTCTCTTGTCAACAAATCGATCACACCAACAACAAAAATAAGTAAAGGGACACACTATGAGAGCTGAATGCTGACTTGGGTAACTATTTAATGTATTTCAGTGTATATATGTATTGGTGTATGTTCCAAGGCTCAGCAACATAAGTTAAAGTATAAGTTGACCTGAATCCTTAAGTTTCATGCTGGTGAAATCATGTTTTATTGATAAATAGGACCACATATTGTCATTTTGAAATAAAAATGATACCAAAATTCATTAATATCCATCAGACATATTGGACCAGTGTTATATTTCGGAAAGCCTCACTGTCTTCCTTCAGGAAAAGATATTTGTGGGAGAATTTAAATTGTGGGTGGTGAGTCAGAGCCACAGTTTGCATCACACAGGTCATTTTTAGAGAACCCAACACTTTAGCCAAATAAGGGAAAAGGACGGCTTTACACACAAAACAAAATGTTCATATGGACAAGTGAAAATGTATTCAGTCTTCTCCTTTTCAAGATTGCAATAAATACTACATAGAAAAGAATTAACAGAGAAAGACAACTGTCTGAAAATGTTTTTAAATATGCTCTGTGGTGGTATTTGTATTTAAAACAGCCTGGTCATAACCACATTTTACACACAGTGTTTTATTTATATATTCAATTTTTGGTTCTTTTTCTCAGTATCAAAGACTGCTTCTTGTTTTAATATTGAACCTGTTGCCTGGAAATCATGGATGACCGGATCTGCCAGTTTTGGCTACCAGGTGGTGCAAAGACAGTCTGAGTAAGTTGTTCTCACAACAGACAGGCGTTTCACGATAAAGGAAATGAAAGCTTTATTTGGATCTTCAGCACTCAGAATGACACGTCTGATATTTACTTCCTTAGCCTTCTTGTCAGTGCCCCTCTTCAACAGTCATCACAAAATCAAAGGGGTGAAATATACAAGTGCTTCACTAGTAGTCGTGACTGCCAAAATGTGCAAATCAGGGGTATGTAGTTATTGATGTCTAAATGTCCCAACAGACATTACTGTATACCATACATTTGTATGAGTGCTTAACATAACTATAAATGTTTACAATTCAGCACCAGTTTTTGCAGTCAACATGTCCCTTGGTCTGACAATGACAAGTAGTGGTCCTGCCACACAAAGAACTTTGGTGAGTTCATTAAATGAGAGAGATTTGCAGTACATTGTTAAAAGCATAGACATTCACTGAAGTCCTCTTGAATTGTTTTTGTTTTTTGTGTTCCAAGAAAAGAAATAATTGTTAATGTGATCTTGTCCCTGTGCAGGCATGTGGCCCAACCATCCCAAAAGATTGCCCCAGTATCACCATGTACAATGGCGTATGCATTGAGATACCTCATAACGGTCCTGTAAAACCTGCTGTGCCAAATGCTCTTGAAGGTAAATGCAGAATGCCAAGTTAGAGAAAGCATACAAATAGTAAAGCTAGGGGTGAAAAAGCCCTGGCCCCCTTACCTTAGCCATCACACTTCCATGCTTTACCCTGACCCAAGCCAAGACTTAGCCGTCAAAGAGCCATTCAACATTTTGGTTTAAACATAACAACCTCTGCCTTTCAGACTTCATAATTACAGTCTAAGAAGGAAAAGGAAATTAACGACAGAAATATTAATTTTATCCATTAACCACATGCTAATGTGTGTATGTATTATCCATAAACTGAGACTATAGTTGTCTGAGTTTAACTTTTTACTTTAAGAAAATATGTAACTCATTGGGAAAAAAGTAAATTTCTCTACTCACATGCTGTAACAGATCAAACTGACTTTTGCAGAAGGTATGACCATGATGCCATGCATGCACAGCAAAGGACAACAAGCTTGACCCTGCAAGAGCAAAAGAGAAAACAGCACAGTAGTCACAGCCTCAGAGGATGTTGTTGCATAATAACTTACACACTGCAAGATAAGAGGAGTTGAGACCCTTCTTTATGAGACCCACATAGAGAAAATTCACTCATAGCAGCAGCAAGAAATTTAACCAAACATGTAAGAAAAATAGAAACAATAACATTAACAAGAAAAATTTAAATGAAATATATCTCTCTCCCTCTTCCTAGACAATAGACGGATAACATCGTAAATCATTAGAACACACGCAAATGCAAATAATCATAAATGAATAATGAAAGAAGAGTTGTAGTTAAAGTGAGTCCTTGAATATATACTACACACAAGAAGCACATGCAATTAAATGGCGCAAACAAATGTCAAATAAGTTCCCCATTTTAATTCCCTCCTGTTTGTTATCACTCATTGTGAAATCCAGCCTTCAACCCTTCGTGCTTCCCTTGCAAAAAAAAAACAAAAAACGATTAAATCATTTTCAACAATAAACACACAAAAAATAACATTTACAGTAATGAGGATTATTAACCCTTTATTGTTACCATAAATTCTTTATGCAACACGATTACGGGTGCTGTTCATGAAAACAAAACAAAACAAAACAAAACAAAAAAAGAAAAGTCATGTAGACAACACTAAACTTGATCATGGTTGAACTTATGTATTCGTCTGGGCTTCTCATTCACACCTATCCCCCTGCATGTATCCTGTCCTACATAATGATTTGTGTGAACTTACACAAGATGTTACTGATATAATCACCTCAATGCAGGTATAAAGAAAGGCTTTAAGGGTAAATTAAAAGGAAACTTTATGTAAGTATTAGGCATATTGAGAAGTCCCAAATCTGTTTGCTATGTACTGTACATACTGTATACAGAATAGGTTAAGATATAGAATGTGGAAGAATATACCAAAGTATGTTTGACTGACTAATCTGACTTGCCTTGTAGCGTGCCGGGCCTTGGCAGACATTGCATTTCTATTGGATGGTTCAGGCAGCGTAAATCCCGCGAATTTTATTAGAATGAAGAGCTTTGTGAAAAGTATTGTCCATTCATTCCAGGGAACAGATACACAGGTAAAGTATTACATTCCTACAGATACTGTAGGCAATTTGTGGTGCAATGTTGAACATAATTCTACAATTCGAAATGGTTTTCATGTTAAATATTTTTTTTTCTTTATGCAGTTTGCAGTTGCCCAGTTCTCTTGGAATCCCAGTGTCCACTATTACTTCAATAACTTTTTCACACCTGGAAGATGGGAAGTTAACATTGATAACATACGACAATTTCAAGGAGGAACTTACACAGCTAAAGCCATCACATATGTGGTGTAGGTGCTTATATGATGCATGTATGCTAAGTATGATACAACAGACATATTGATGTTGGACATGAAAACATTGCTGTGTAATATGAGCTATGAAAGGACATCACCTGAAATTGTGTGGTTTGGCGTTGGAGTCTTCTGTGCAGTGAATGAGACATTAAGATTGTTTTATGTATATTCCTGGAGAGCTGGCAGAGCTAAATGTGACAGATTAAGTTAATATCTTCATATTTCTAATGTAATACACATATTTTGAAAGAAAAAGTTGAAAAAACAGAAAATAAAATATACTGTAATATAATTAGTGCATACAAAAAACTTTCTTGTAATTATAGTAATTCTTATTTCGACAGCAACAACATTTTCACTCCAACACGTGGTTCCAGATCAAATGTGAAGAAGATTTTGATCGTCATTACTGATGGAGCCTCGCATGACCGTAGTGATTTACGAAATGCAGCATCTTTAGCTGAAGGAAAAAATATTGTCCGATTTGCAATTGGGGTAAGTGAATCAAACATGCAGAATGTGTTTTCATAAACAGGCTGTTTTTGTATGTTATAGATTAGACCGAGATATGAAATCAGTACCAGTACTGTCGCCAAATGTGATTTGACTACTTGAAGAGTGAGCTTGCCTAAAACCTGTTAGTCAGTAATAAATATAAGTTGTATCTTAATCAAACAATATACAAACAGAATTGAATATAAATGTAGTAATTTATTAGAATTGTATAATTGAATCGATGATGTTTTTCTGTGGGTAAAACCTTAATCTTTAAAACTATTGTCCTGGATAAAAACTGAACTGTTTTTCTCTATGTGACCAGGTGGGGGGGGCTTTCACTGATCCAAGTGCAAAACAGGAACTGGACACTATTGCATCTTATCCCCCGAGGGATTATGTGTTTCAAGTGGAGAACTTTCAGGCACTTGACAAGATAAAGCAGAATTTGCAGGACAAAATCTTCTCCATTGAAGGTATAGATGAAAACACCTTTCAGTCCTATTTATATCTTCAGTTGGAATACTGTAAACGGGTCCAGTTTTGAGCTGAAAACCATTTTTTTGTATGGGTGTCAGTTGGAAGACATGAAAATACCTAACAAACAAGAAATGATAAGTCAAAGTTTGTTCCTTTTGCTGTCACAGGATCTCAATCTGGTGGTGAGTCACTGAAAATGGAAATGGCTCAAGGGGGATTCAGTGCCGCTTTTGTTTCTGGGGTAATTTAAAGCTGGAAAAAAAAAAAAAAAAAGCACTAGTCACAGACACTCACTCATACATTTCCATAAGTGTGAAACACATTTTCTTAAATTTCTGTCTCTGTTGCAGGGAATTCAGATGGGTATGGTTGGTGTCAACCAGTGGAGAGGAGGCTACCTGTCATACGAAACAGGCCAGGCTCATTTTGAACCCATGTCTATGAAGCCTGACAGCTATCTGGGTAGGAATACTACAGCAACAAAGAACTAGCGGACACACATCTGATTTGTGTGTTGAAAGTGCATCCGCTATCCTTCCTCTTGACTGGGTCAAATATATTTTTGCACCGTAAAAACTATTTTTGATTAACATTAAAGAAATAGGACTGGATCTTTGAGAAAGAAGTCTTCTTTGTTTTATATTTAATTTACATTCACTTCAAAACCATCAATTAGAAAACGTATGTTTAAAAGTAAATCATGAAGAAACATGGTAAACATACCTTTGAGCATATTGGTTAAAACGAAGAGTGTAGTGAATAAAAAGGCAACAAAAGGATTGTTTTAAATTTGAACACTTCTTATGTCTGCAGTTGGTCTAAATCGGTTAAACCTTTCATATACATACTTAAACTGATGGCTTTCGAATTGCAGGTTATTCCATGACAGTTGCTAATACCCGACGAGGGACCTTGACAGTCCTTGGAGCTCCGAGGTATAACCACATAGGGATTGTGATGGCAGTTGACGCAAGCCACAACAAACAAGAGATTGATCCCTCTCTCTGGCATGTGAGTGTTCACCGATAAGATGACGATGGTTTTCTTACTTTATTTAAATTATGATTAATGCATTTTCTTCTTACACAGTTTCAGTCTGGTGAATATTTTGGTGCAGAGGTTTGTGCCATGGATGTGGATAGTAACGGCATCACTGACCTAATCCTCATATCTGCGCCCATGTACAAGGACGCTGACAGAGAGGGAAGAGTTTATGTCTGCATATTGACTGGTTCGGTAAGTGGTGTTTTTTTCATCTAGTGTCAATAAATTAATCTATTTATACTTTTTTTTTATATGTTCACAGAAACACTGACACATCATTCTGTTTTCACCAGAAAGTTGACTGTCGCTTAGATTCTCCAGAAATACTGAGAGGTGCTGCGTCCGACAAAGGAAGGTTCGGCTCGTCTCTTGCTGTACTGCCTGATCTCAACAGAGATAGCCTCATGGATTTGGCAGTCGGAGCCCCCCTGGAGAACGACGGTCAAGGCACCATATACATTTTCCTTGGCGAACAGGGAGGAATCAATGATACTTACTCACAGGTGAGCTTGTTGGAAACGCCAGCAAAGATGAACACGTCCAGTATATAGGCCTGATGTTTTCCATTGCACTTAAAATCTATACAATTTTGACTTTATTTTACTAAAATGCTTCTTTTTAATTAGAGAATTGCTGCCTCTGAAGTCCAGAGAGGACTGAAGTTCTTTGGTACATCGATCAGCCAGTTTTCTTTTGACCAGACTGGGGACACTCTGCCGGACTTAGCGGTGGGTTCAAAGGGAACAGTTGTTTTACTCAGGTTAGTACAAGATTTTCTGGTTATTCACTATTATTGTCAATTATCGTGCTGCTGTTTGTAACTTTTGTGTCATCATACAACCATTTGGTGTCTAATCTTGAGGGTTACACCATCAGGGGTAACTAAACTTTGAAGTATTGTACAGAGAAAACAAATGTCTCTACTTGAGGACAAAACGTTTGGACTGGATTTGATCAGACTGCTAGAATAAGACAACAGTTTGGTAGTCTGTTGGGTAATTAGTGACAAAGCCAAAGGTTTTTTTCTCAAGTACTTTCCTGCTATGTTTGTTTTCAGATCAAAGCCTATAGTGATGGTAGAATCTACTCTGATGTTTACCCCAAAGATAATACCAACTCAAAATGCAGATTGTGAAAACCCACTGTCTGGCACAGCTGAAATCTGCTTTACCATGACCAACCACTCTCCAGTAAACACAGGTTCCTCATTTTCTTCTTTTTTTCTGGACCAAAGAGCCATTGTCCATCTGTTTGAATTGTTGTAAGCGTGCACATGAACAAAATGTTGTTTAAAATCTCCACTAAAATTTATTCCAGCTGAAGCACGGATTAATTATACTTTAACACTGGATGTCACTCGCAAGCCCCCAAACAACAGAGCTTACCTGGCTGAGAAAAAACAAGAGGGGACTGGATCTGTTACTCTTGACTTAAGTCAACCAAAATGCTCCACAATTAATTTCTTCATGGATGTGAGTTGTGTAACATCTTGTATATCAGGAAAATTACCACAACCCAAAAAGTTCAGACTGAAAAAAAAAAGAAAAAGAAATCCTATTTTTGATGCCCATGCTGTTTTCGAAGAGTCCATAAAATTCAACATTGACGAAGAGTGCTTCATGATTATGTTGCGTTCTTGCAGGCCTGCCCAGAAGATGCTCTCCACATACTTTCTAATGAGCTCAAATTCACCTTTGAAGGTCTGCCGTCCAACACAAATCTCAAACCGTGTCTTTCCCGGCAGGCTCAAACAACAAACATTTATCCTGTAAGTGACCTTTAACGTCACCATTGTCTCTTGTTTTAAATTGCTAAGACTTCTTACAAGTAAAGCCATGATGAAAACAGCTTCATTTTGGTTAATACATTGTGCTAAATTAATGTCCTGGTTAATATGTAATTGACCATCATACATAAAGGCTAGTTCTACAGTGCTGGGAAAAGAATTAGGAGACATTATAATTTTTGTGTAAGTAGGCCGACATACTTAAACTACATTTCTTTGTCGGCCGTTTGCTATAACTTTGTCTGAACATGTGTTTTAATTTTCTCTCTCCCAGTTAGGGTTTGAGATCAACTGTGGCACTGACAACAAATGTGTGGATAACCTGAGTATCGATTTCAACTTTACCAGGTGAGACTTATCTAGCTTTTTCTTTTCTGCAAGTACAAACATTCACACATTTTCAATTCTGGGGTTGATGAAACAGGAATAAAAGAAAAGAATACAATATTCTGTCATGTTTTTTTTCAATGTGCAATATTTCCCACAGGAAGTGTAAAAAAATTGCAAGTGTAAAATAGAGTGTGGTAACTCTAGTGACTCTGTCAATTACTGTCAGTTTATCCATCTTACTATTTTGACAACTTCTTGATAGATTGCCATGGTATTTTCTACCAATATTCATGGTGCCCTGACGACAGGTCCCCTTTATTTCACTTGTCACTGTATAGAGGATGTGGTTTGGGTTAAAACTTTGAAAACCTCCAAAACTACTGGGAGGAGGGGCAATAAAATTTAGTACAGATTTTCATATTTCTCACAGGATGAATTGTCATGTAAATGTAAATGTATTTTCCACAATGATGTGTTAAATACGTTGTTGCGAACAAGCTAAGATGCTGATGTTAGAGTTGAACTGAAGGTCTTTCTGTGCCTAAGGAGATCAGAAACTCAACACCATTGTGTTTCTCTTTTTACATGAATGGCCAGTTCCTCAGAGGTTAAAGTGGGGATCGATGAACTTCTGAACGTCACCGTATCATTGGAGAACAATGGTGAAAACTCATACAACACTCGCGTTGCGCTCACATACCCGGCAAGGCTCTCTTACAGGAAGTTCACGAGTTTAAAGGTGAGACGGGAGGATGTAGGAAATTTCAATTCATCCCTGGTCAGTTCCTCTCGTAGATAATTCAGCCATTGTGTTTGATGTGTGCTTTGATGTTTATTCCAGGGAAGAATTGAGTGCAACTCATTCGACAGTGAAGATGGCTTATCAAAAGGGAAGACGGACTGCACTATTGACAAGCCTATTTTCAAGAGCAACACTAAGGTCTGTGTTTGTTGTACAGCAGCATCTCTTCCCTTTACCTCAGCTGATCAAACTGTGGAGCCAGTCTGATCTCTATCATTCACTCCATTTCAGGTTCTCTTTACTGTCTCCTATGGGATCAAAACTGACACTCAACTTGAGAGGATAATTTATGTCACTGCAAATGCTACCAGGTACTGTGCAGCTGCCTGTGTATACACATTATTGTGCTTACAAGAGTGTGTTTGTGATCACTTGTCTTATTAATTGCACTTCTGTTTTAGTGGGAATGAACTTCACTCCAGTTCAAATCATCTCTCCCAAACAAGAGCGATTGATGTGAAGTACAGCATTTTTATTACAGTTGAAAGGTTTGTGCTGTTCTGTGTGAGATGAAAGAAATTAATCAAATCTTTTTAAAATGATTTATTACCTTTTATTAAAACATTTACTATGCCTGTGTTATTTTTAGTACCCTCAGCTACAACAATTTCACCTATGGAAAGAATGATTTGCAAAAACCACTCGAACAATCAATTTTGGTAAAGTTGTATATGATGATATCAAATTATTATTTTGAGGTTCCTTAAGTTGATTCTGTTTGGCTTTATAGCTTTTTGTACCCTTTAACTATGATCTGTTTCATTTATCCCCTTCATTTAGGTTACAAATGATATCAGAGCGCTGGAATTCACTGTGGTGATCAGAGTGCCAATAAAGCTTGGTGATAAAGACATCTGGGTGGATTCGAACAATTTAGAGGCAATGATCTGAAAAATATCTCAAATGCAGATTTTTGTGCAACTTCAGCTTGATGGATGGACGTACTTTCATGTTGGCATTTTAAACTGACATGAATTTGTGGCTCAATTTCAGATTCCAGGCTGCCAAAGACAGACAGTTACACAAGCTAATGTCACCGATTTTGTTGCTCGGATACAGAAAACTAAAGTAGTGGTTAGTACAGTTCTATCATCTAAAGCCCACCATGTACATTCAGAAATGTACATTAGACCGCTTTACAGTTTCTGCCATCTCCTCATCACTTACAGGACTGTTCTGTGGCCAGCTGCGCAATGTTCAACTGCACCAAGTTCATGGGAAGACTGGAGAGAAAGGTGTATAAAATCTCAGCTAATATCAGCTCACAGTGGATAGAGCAGGTAACTGATTTGCATGTGTAATATTTAACAGGTGAGGAGTTTCCCATTTATTCACAATTTAAGTGCCGCATTTGGGAACGTTTACTATAAAGTGGAACACTATCAGATATAACATTAGACAAAGGATCAAGTCAAAATGCTCACTGTATGCGCCTTCATTTCTCAAACAGATTGGACTTAGCTCGGCCAAATTCCTCTTGACCAGCACAGCCACTGTGGAGTATGACAGAAAACAGTACATCTTCTTTTCAACAGTGTCTAATAACAATCCTCCTATTCGTAAGGTGATTACACATTAATGAATGTATTTGTGTCCTAATTGAGTTTGAATTTGATATACATTGGGTCATTTCCCTGCTCAGATTGAGGCAGAAATAGAGGTATATCCAGAACCTGACTTCACCAAAGAGATTGTTGGAGGATCACTGGGAGGATTGGCGCTACTGCTCTTACTCACTGCTGGCCTTTATAAGGTGAGATGTTATATGTGCAATGATTTGGTTTATTTCACGCTTTGTGGAGAGAATGAAGCCAGTATAAGGAATCTTATTTGCCCTCTAATAATATGCAAAATGCACCCTGTTAGTGCCTTTTCATTTTCAAATATCTGTCAGTTGCCCTCTCATCTGTTTTGGCTCCTTTCATTCATTTATGATAAAGCTCTTGTGCAATATTGCAATGTTGCTCTATAACTTTGTTTGTTTAATACTCTCAGGCTGGATTTTTCAAGAGTAAATACAAACAGATGATGAACGAAAGTGAAGGAGGAGCGGGCCCCGAGGCTGATGGAGGTGGACTCACACAAGAACAAGGATGAAATCTATTTTCACACTGGATATAATACATTCCCAATATTATTCCCAATATTTTCTTTAATAGTTTCCAAACCTGGGGTCAGGACCCATAGTAAGGTGACACTCACTGAATGTGAGTGTGTCATTTATTTTTTAAAAATATGGTGTGGTTAAACCTTTTCAGGCCATTAAAGTCTTGCACCGTGTGGTAGCCGATCACAGGTAGACAAAAAGGTTGGGAACCAAATTCAAATAAAGTTTAGGAAGTAAATAGAGTACATTATATATTACATGGGGAGTGATTTTGAACAAAGCTCAAGTTATCCAGGCGGGTGATTTTGAGAGGCTTATGGAGACATTGAACTGCTGAATAGATGACTGTTGGTCAACTTCTGTTTTAGTAAATTAGGTGTGTTAATTTCTGCATTTTGTAAGAAAAGTCAACGGTATATTACATAAGGTATTGCAAAAACCCTCAAAAACATGTTCTGCTTAAGAGCTGCTTACTGTACCTGCTAAAGTAGGTCTATTTGAGGCATCTTTTATCTTTTTTACTATGAACTATATTTGTGTAATGGGGAAAATTGCCGTTGAATTCACGAAAACATACATAGAAAAGGTTAAGAAGAGAATTCATGTGATATATATGTTTTATGCTTCATCTGTATTTATTCAATACTGAGTGTTCCATTTAATTCTGACTTCATAAATGACCAACCTGAACCCAAAGAAGTACAGTACGATGGAACAGAATATAAAAATATTATTAAACACTCTCTCATTCAACTGGATTAAAGGAAATACAATTAAAAGGAAATTTTCCTATATAATTGAATTTCAGCAAAATACCTTTTGTTGTTATTAAAAAATAATATCATGGTTTATTCCCTTTAGTTTTTCCTGAGTATCATTTACAGTGGAGGTATATTGTCAAAACTATTGGTCAGCTTTACTAAAGAGCAATAATGAATTGCTTAAACAATCCCCAAACACAAACCTAACTCCACGACAACAGGAAGACTGAGGTGATGAGGATAGTAAAAGCGAAGGAGAAAGAAATAGTAAAACCTGGTGCATTTCCTGATGTAGCTGCTGCAGCGGACGGCATGTTGCCAATTGTCTTCTTCAAGAAGGATTCAAATCTTGAAGTCTTAGCAAAGACCTGAATATCTGAATTGACTGATTTACTTCCACCTCTTGTCACAACAGCCACCTGGAACCAAGTAGAGCCTGAGCTGCACAGGAGAGGGCTGCCTGTGTCCCCCTGTGGGCGAGAAAAAAGGATTTACATTCAGTAACAGGTCCAACGGCTGAAGAGCAGTTAAATAATCCCCAACAAAACTCATGGATAGAAACATTTTTATTTTACCTGTTGAAGATCCATGGTATGAGTGCAAATGTTCTCTGAATCAGAAACATTCCCACAACTTGCCACTTGAGATTCAAGTTCACGAAGACCTGAGCCATCTTGATCATTCCCTATAAGAAGCCCATTTACACACAAGTGCAGTTTTGTTAGTCCCCAATCTATGACTTGTAGGTGATAACAGAACAATGAAAGAGCCACTGAAATTACACAAATTCAAGAAGCAAAAATTCACAAGCCCTTACCGTTGCCTCTTCCCCAGCCTGCTACCCAGCATTGACTACCAACAAGAAATGATCTTTCATTGCTGATGTCCAGACACACAGGCTGGATATAATCACTGTAGCTGACTGGCTTATCCAGCTGCACCAGAGCAATGTTGGAGCTTGGCATTTTGCTCACTGTAATGTCCTCAACACTTAAAGACATCTCAAACTCCTCAGATCCATTTACATGTTTGCGGCCGAGAAACACTTTCCACTCACGAACATCTGGATTGTGGCTGCGAGGAGGATAAAATATATCCTCAGATAGGCACAATGGGAAATACCTCCAAGAAGTAATCAATGTTAATAACTTTAGGTCTTACTTTGAGAAGCATTGGCCAGAGGTAAGGATAAATGTATCAGTGATAAGGCTTCCTCCACAAGTGTGGACCCCATTTTTGTGGAGACTCACGATCCAGGGCCAATTTCCTTCAGACTCAAGACTGTTGTTCCCAAAAGTATGACTGTTCATTGGAGAAAAGCCACACACTGCCCCTTAATGAGAAAATGCTGTCATTTCAGAATGGCGAAAATACATTACAAACAAAAACCAAATACTGGAATGAGAAGAATAAAATATGCACTTACTTTCAGGATTGGTTTGGATAGGAGTAAAAGGTGGTGGGAGACCAGGACAGGTGAAGCTGCTGTCAGCATCCATCCCATTGGAAGTGAACCGGACAAAGCCTGGTTTATCAGAGCCAATGAGGGAGTTGATCCAGGACTGGTAACTGGACACTCTGGAGTAGACTCCTGGCAGATTGGGACGAGCACAGCCAAAACCAAAACTAACTATTCCAGACTGGACCCAGACGGGGCCCTGCTTGCTCATCATTGGACCTCCTGAGTCCCCCTGAGGAGATGAAGAGGACACATGTGAGAACTTGAAGAAACCCTCAACATGTTCAGCAACAAGTGACAGATGAAAAGCAGCAGCTGACCTGACATGAGTCTTTGCCTCCTGCCAGAAGACCAGCACAGATCATGTTGTCTGTGACTGTACCGACTCCATTGAGACAGTTACACTGTCTGTTTCCCAGAACCGGCACTTCCACCTCTTGTAGAGTTGCAGGGAACGGCAGGGGCTCTGAGAGACCATCAAGAGGAGGAAGCATTCAGACATTCCCCTTCAGATCATATTCTCCTGAGACAAATCTACATAACAGCACAGAGCAGACTCACCTCCCTCCTGGACTGTTCCCCAGCCAGTGACCCAGCTGTCAGTACCATTGTTGAACACACTGCCACTGGCTGCCAGACACACAGGTCTGATGAAGTCTGTGAACTCC
This sequence comes from Remorina albescens, assembly GCA_034769265.1. Lineage (NCBI taxonomy): Eukaryota > Metazoa > Chordata > Actinopteri > Carangiformes > Echeneidae > Remorina > Remorina albescens. Next base: position 9,394,430 of record CM068480.1, read on the forward strand.
ACTGGTGAGGAGAGTCTGAGCAGAGCAATGTCGTTGTCGTTGGTCTCACTGTTGTAGTTTGGATGTAAAATGATTCTGGCAACAGTTCTGGACACTTCGTTTGGGTTTGTTCCCTGCAGGTTCTGACGGCCCAGAGAAACCCGCCATCTAGACGTACTTGTACTAAAGTCAAAATGACAAATGTTCATGAGATTTCAGATGAAAAGCACGGAAAAGTTTCCTGTATCAAACAGTAGTTACCAACCTGAAGAAGCAGTGAGCAGCAGACATCACCCACTCTCTGTTGATCAGGGAACCACCACAAATATGGCTGCCAGACCTCTGCAGACTAACCTGCCAGGGCCAACTTCCAGGTGGAGCATCTTCACCTCCAACTATCCTGGGGTTCAGAGGAGTGAGGCCACACACTGGAAAAGATGCGTTAGAGGAAGTTCATGTTAAATTCACCAAAGTCACTGTCAAATTAAGATTTAAAGACTTTAGTCAAACAACATGAAGCCTGGAGAAACAGAAAAACAAACACTGTATTAATTGATGGCCAAATCTCAACTTTAAACTAAATATGTTATTCATTAGTTAAATCTTGTGAGTGTAAGATTTGGCCTTTTCCTGACTTTGGTGACTCCCAGTGTCAGTATGAAAAAAGACACTGTGGCAGATAAAAACATGCAGGTTCCTTATCATTAGTCTAAAGAGATGACGAGCTTGTTCTGACACTGACTTTTTTTGCTAAGACATAAACATGATTAGATGAAACAGAAATATGCAATATCAGTAAAATGTCTGGATAGTTGATCAACTACTAGTAAAAGCCAATGTTTGAAACTGTTATCTGCTTTAGGGTCATTCTTCATACAGTCACTCAGGGATGACAAAAGTGTGAAATTAGACTTTACAAGGACTGTTAGCAAACTGAACCATCAATGCTGAAAGGAAAGTTTTGAAAGATATGAAACTCTGAGTGTTCATGATCATTTCAACAAGTTGGGTCACTGTTCATTTACTGTGTAAATAAGAGGCAGAACTACCTTTATTGTGTCTTTTATAATCTGTTGGAATCAGAACTCTTACATTCAGCACTTGATACACTGGCTGATGAATCTGTGGTTGTTGGTCCTGCAGTAACAGCAGTCGTAGTAATAACAGGAGGTGGGAGACCAGGACAGGTGAAGCTGCTGTCAGCATCCATCCCATTGGACGTGAACCGGACAAAGCCTGGTTTATCAGAGCCAATGAGGGAGTTGATCCAGGACTGGTAACTGGACACTCTGGAGTAGACTCCAGGCAGATTAGGACGAGCACAGCCAAAACCAAAACTAACTATTCCAGACTGGACCCAGACGGGGCCCTGCTTGCTCATCATTGGACCTCCTGAGTCCCCCTGAGGAGATGAAGAGGACACATGTGAGAACTTGAAGAAACCCTCAACATGTTCAGCAACAAGTGACAGATGAAAAGCAGCAGCTGACCTGACATGAGTCTTTGCCTCCTGCCAGAAGACCAGCACAGATCATGTTGTCTGTGACTGTACCGACTCCATTGAGACAGTTACACTGTCTGTTTCCCAGAACCGGCACTTCCACCTCTTGTAGAGTTGCAGGGAACGGCAGGGGCTCTGAGAGACCATCAAGAGGAGGAAGCATTCAGACATTCCCCTTCAGATCATATTCTCCTGAGACAAATCTACATAACAGCACAGAGCAGACTCACCTCCCTCCTGGACTGTTCCCCAGCCAGTGACCCAGCTGTCAGTACCATTGTTGAACACACTGCCACTGGCTGCCAGACACACAGGTCTGATGAAGTCTGTGAACTCCACTGGTGAGGAGAGTCTGAGCAGAGCAATGTCGTTGTCGTTGGTCTCACTGTTGTAGTTTGGATGTAAAATGATTCTGGCAACAGTTCTGGACACTTCGTTTGGGTTTGTTCCCTGCAGGTTCTGACGGCCCAGAGAAACCCGCCATCTAGACGTACTTGTACTAAAGTCAAAATGACAAATGTTCATGAGATTTCAGATGAAAAGCACGGAAAAGTTTCCTGTATCAAACAGTAGTTACCAACCTGAAGAAGCAGTGAGCAGCAGACATCACCCACTCTCTGTTGATCAGGGAACCACCACAAATATGGCTGCCAGACCTCTGCAGACTAACCTGCCAGGGCCAACTTCCAGGTGGAGCATCTTCACCTCCAACTATCCTGGGGTTCAGAGGAGTGAGGCCACACACTGGAAAAGATGCGTTAGAGGAAGTTCATGTTAAATTCACCAAAGTCACTGTCAAATTAAGATTTAAAGACTTTAGTCAAACAACATGAAGCCTGGAGAAACAGAAAAACAAACACTGTATTAATTGATGGCCAAATCTCAACTTTAAACTAAATATGTTATTCATTAGTTAAATCTTGTGAGTGTAAGATTTGGCCTTTTCCTGACTTTGGTGACTCCCAGTGTCAGTATGAAAAAAGACACTGTGGCAGATAAAAACATGCAGGTTCCTTATCATTAGTCTAAAGAGATGACGAGCTTGTTCTGACACTGACTTTTTTTGCTAAGACATAAACATGATTAGATGAAACAGAAATATGCAATATCAGTAAAATGTCTGGATAGTTGATCAACTACTAGTAAAAGCCAATGTTTGAAACTGTTATCTGCTTTAGGGTCATTCTTCATACAGTCACTCAGGGATGACAAAAGTGTGAAATTAGACTTTACAAGGACTGTTAGCAAACTGAACCATCAATGCTGAAAGGAAAGTTTTGAAAGATATGAAACTCTGAGTGTTCATGATCATTTCAACAAGTTGGGTCACTGTTCATTTACTGTGTAAATAAGAGGCAGAACTACCTTTATTGTGTCTTTTATAATCTGTTGGAATCAGAACTCTTACATTCAGCACTTGATACACTGGCTGATGAATCTGTGGTTGTTGGTCCTGCAGTAACAGCAGTCGTAGTAATAACAGGAGGTGGGAGACCAGGACAGGTGAAGCTGCTGTCAGCATCCATCCCATTGGACGTGAACCGGACAAAGCCTGGTTTATCAGAGCCAATGAGGGAGTTGATCCAGGACTGGTAACTGGACACTCTGGAGTAGACTCCAGGCAGATTAGGACGAGCACAGCCAAAACCAAAACTAACTATTCCAGACTGGACCCAGACGGGGCCCTGCTTGCTCATCATTGGACCTCCTGAGTCCCCCTGAGGAGATGAAGAGGACACATGTGAGAACTTGAAGAAACCCTCAACATGTTCAGCAACAAGTGACAGATGAAAAGCAGCAGCTGACCTGACATGAGTCTTTGCCTCCTGCCAGAAGACCAGCACAGATCATGTTGTCTGTGACTGTACCGACTCCATTGAGACAGTTACACTGTCTGTTTCCCAGAACCGGCACTTCCACCTCTTGTAGAGTTGCAGGGAACGGCAGGGGCTCTGAGAGACCATCAAGAGGAGGAAGCATTCAGACATTCCCCTTCAGATCATATTCTCCTGAGACAAATCTACATAACAGCACAGAGCAGACTCACCTCCCTCCTGGACTGTTCCCCAGCCAGTGACCCAGCTGTCAGTACCATTGTTGAACACACTGCCACTGGCTGCCAGACACACAGGTCTGATGAAGTCTGTGAACTCCACTGGTGAGGAGAGTCTGAGCAGAGCAATGTCGTTGTCGTTGGTCTCACTGTTGTAGTTTGGATGTAAAATGATTCTGGCAACAGTTCTGGACACTTCGTTTGGGTTTGTTCCCTGCAGGTTCTGACGGCCCAGAGAAACCCGCCATCTAGACGTACTTGTACTAAAGTCAAAATGACAAATGTTCATGAGATTTCAGATGAAAAGCACGGAAAAGTTTCCTGTATCAAACAGTAGTTACCAACCTGAAGAAGCAGTGAGCAGCAGACATCACCCACTCTCTGTTGATCAGGGAACCACCACAAATATGGCTGCCAGACCTCTGCAGACTAACCTGCCAGGGCCAACTTCCAGGTGGAGCATCTTCACCTCCAACTATCCTGGGGTTCAGAGGAGTGAGGCCACACACTGGAAAAGATGCGTTAGAGGAAGTTCATGTTAAATTCACCAAAGTCACTGTCAAATTAAGATTTAAAGACTTTAGTCAAACAACATGAAGCCTGGAGAAACAGAAAAACAAACACTGTATTAATTGATGGCCAAATCTCAACTTTAAACTAAATATGTTATTCATTAGTTAAATCTTGTGAGTGTAAGATTTGGCCTTTTCCTGACTTTGGTGACTCCCAGTGTCAGTATGAAAAAAGACACTGTGGCAGATAAAAACATGCAGGTTCCTTATCATTAGTCTAAAGAGATGACGAGCTTGTTCTGACACTGACTTTTTTTGCTAAGACATAAACATGATTAGATGAAACAGAAATATGCAATATCAGTAAAATGTCTGGATAGTTGATCAACTACTAGTAAAAGCCAATGTTTGAAACTGTTATCTGCTTTAGGGTCATTCTTCATACAGTCACTCAGGGATGACAAAAGTGTGAAATTAGACTTTACAAGGACTGTTAGCAAACTGAACCATCAATGCTGAAAGGAAAGTTTTGAAAGATATGAAACTCTGAGTGTTCATGATCATTTCAACAAGTTGGGTCACTTTTCATTTACTGTGTAAATAAGAGGCAGAATTATTTGTATTGTGTCTTCTATAATCTGTTGGAATCAGAACTCTTACATTCAGCACTTGAAACGCTGGCTGATGAATCTGTGGTTGTTGGTCCTGCAGTAACAGCAGTCGTAGTAATAACAGGAGGTGGGAGACCAGGACAGGTGAAGCTGCTGTCAGCATCCATCCCATTGGACGTGAACCGGACAAAGCCTGGTTTATCAGAGCCAATGAGGGAGTTGATCCAGGACTGGTAACTGGACACTCTGGAGTAGACTCCTGGCAGATTGGGACGAGCACAGCCAAAACCAAAACTAACTATTCCAGACTGGACCCAGACGGGGCCCTGCTTGCTCATCATTGGACCTCCTGAGTCCCCCTGAGGAGATGAAGAGGACACATGTGAGAACTTGAAGAAACCCTCAACATGTTCAGCAACAAGTGACAGATGAAAAGCAGCAGCTGACCTGACATGAGTCTTTGCCTCCTGCCAGAAGACCAGCACAGATCATGTTGTCTGTGACTGTACCGACTCCATTGAGACAGTTACACTGTCTGTTTCCCAGAACCGGCACTTCCACCTCTTGTAGAGTTGCAGGGAACGGCAGGGGCTCTGAGAGACCATCAAGAGGAGGAAGCATTCAGACATTCCCCTTCAGATCATATTCTCCTGAGACAAATCTACATAACAGCACAGAGCAGACTCACCTCCCTCCTGGACTGTTCCCCAGCCAGTGACCCAGCTGTCAGTACCATTGTTGAACACACTGCCACTGGCTGCCAGACACACAGGTCTGATGAAGTCTGTGAACTCCACTGGTGAGGAGAGTCTGAGCAGAGCAATGTCGTTGTCGTTGGTCTCACTGTTGTAGTTTGGATGTAAAATGATTCTGGCAACAGTTCTGGACACTTCGTTTGGGTTTGTTCCCTGCAGGTTCTGACGGCCCAGAGAAACCCGCCATCTAGATGTACTTGTACTAAAGTCAAAATGACAAATGTTCATGAGATTTCAGATGAAAAGCACGGAAAAGTTTCCTGTATCAAACAGTAGTTACCAACCTGAAGAAGCAGTGAGCAGCAGACATCACCCACTCTCTGTTGATCAGGGAACCACCACAAATATGGCTGCCAGACCTCTGCAGACTAACCTGCCAGGGCCAACTTCCAGGTGGAGCATCTTCACCTCCAACTATCCTGGGGTTCAGAGGAGTGAGGCCACACACTGGAAAAGATGCGTTAGAGGAAGTTCATGTTAAATTCACCAAAGTCACTGTCAAATTAAGATTTAAAGACTTTAGTCAAACAACATGAAGCCTGGAGAAACAGAAAAACAAACACTGTATTAATTGATGGCCAAATCTCAACTTTAAACTAAATATGTTATTCATTAGTTAAATCTTGTGAGTGTAAGATTTGGCCTTTTCCTGACTTTGGTGACTCCCAGTGTCAGTATGAAAAAAGACACTGTGGCAGATAAAAACATGCAGGTTCCTTATCATTAGTCTAAAGAGATGACGAGCTTGTTCTGACACTGACTTTTTTTGCTAAGACATAAACATGATTAGATGAAACAGAAATATGCAATATCAGTAAAATGTCTGGATAGTTGATCAACTACTAGTAAAAGCCAATGTTTGAAACTGTTATCTGCTTTAGGGTCATTCTTCATACAGTCACTCAGGGATGACAAAAGTGTGAAATTAGACTTTACAAGGACTGTTAGCAAACTGAACCATCAATGCTGAAAGGAAAGTTTTGAAAGATATGAAACTCTGAGTGTTCATGATCATTTCAACAAGTTGGGTCACTGTTCATTTACTGTGTAAATAAGAGGCAGAACTACCTTTATTGTGTCTTTTATAATCTGTTGGAATCAGAACTCTTACATTCAGCACTTGATACACTGGCTGATGAATCTGTGGTTGTTGGTCCTGCAGTAACAGCAGTCGTAGTAATAACAGGAGGTGGGAGACCAGGACAGGTGAAGCTGCTGTCAGCATCCATCCCATTGGACGTGAACCGGACAAAGCCTGGTTTATCAGAGCCAATGAGGGAGTTGATCCAGGACTGGTAACTGGACACTCTGGAGTAGACTCCAGGCAGATTAGGACGAGCACAGCCAAAACCAAAACTAACTATTCCAGACTGGACCCAGACGGGGCCCTGCTTGCTCATCATTGGACCTCCTGAGTCCCCCTGAGGAGATGAAGAGGACACATGTGAGAACTTGAAGAAACCCTCAACATGTTCAGCAACAAGTGACAGATGAAAAGCAGCAGCTGACCTGACATGAGTCTTTGCCTCCTGCCAGAAGACCAGCACAGATCATGTTGTCTGTGACTGTACCGACTCCATTGAGACAGTTACACTGTCTGTTTCCCAGAACCGGCACTTCCACCTCTTGTAGAGTTGCAGGGAACGGCAGGGGCTCTGAGAGACCATCAAGAGGAGGAAGCATTCAGACATTCCCCTTCAGATCATATTCTCCTGAGACAAATCTACATAACAGCACAGAGCAGACTCACCTCCCTCCTGGACTGTTCCCCAGCCAGTGACCCAGCTGTCAGTACCATTGTTGAACACACTGCCACTGGCTGCCAGACACACAGGTCTGATGAAGTCTGTGAACTCCACTGGTGAGGAGAGTCTGAGCAGAGCAATGTCGTTGTCGTTGGTCTCACTGTTGTAGTTTGGATGTAAAATGATTCTGGCAACAGTTCTGGACACTTCGTTTGGGTTTGTTCCCTGCAGGTTCTGACGGCCCAGAGAAACCCGCCATCTAGACGTACTTGTACTAAAGTCAAAATGACAAATGTTCATGAGATTTCAGATGAAAAGCACAGAAAAGTTTCCCGTATCAAACAGTAGTTGCCAACCTGAAGAAGCAGTGAGCAGCGGACATCACCCACTCTCTGTTGATCAGGGAACCACCACAAATATGGCTGCCAGACCTCTTCAGACTAACCTGCCAGGGCCAACTTCCAGGTGGAGCATCTTCACCTCCAACTATCCTGGGGTTCAGAGGAGTGAGGCCACACACTGGAACAGATGTGTTAGAAGAAGTTAATGTTAAATTCACCAAACTCACTTTCAAAGTTGGGTCACTTTTCATTTACTGTGTAAATAAGAGGCAGAATTATTTTTATTGTGTCTTCTATAATCTGTTGGAATCAGAACTCTTACATTCAGCACTTGAAACGCTGGCTGATGAATCTGTGGTTGTTGGTCCTGCAGTAACAGCAGTCGTAGTAATAACAGGAGGTGGGAGACCAGGACAGGTGAAGCTGCTGTCAGCATCCATCCCATTGGATTTGAACCGGACAAAGCCTGGTTTATCGGAGCCAATGAGGGAGTTGATCCAGGACTGGTAACTGGACACTCTGGAGTAGACTCCTGGCAGATTGGGACGAGCACAGCCAAAACCAAAACTAACTATTCCAGACTGGACCCAGACGGGGCCCTGCTTGCTCATCATTGGACCTCCTGAGTCCCCCTGAGGAGATGAAGAGGACACATGTGAGAACTTGAAGAAACCCTCAACATGTTCAGCAACAAGTGACAGATGAAAAGCAGCAGCTGACCTGACATGAGTCTTTGCCTCCTGCCAGAAGACCAGCACAGATCATGTTGTCTGTGACTGTACCGACTCCATTGAGACAGTTACACTGTCTGTTTCCCAGAACCGGCACTTCCACCTCTTGTAGAGTTGCAGGGAACGGCAGGGGCTCTGAGAGACCATCAAGAGGAGGAAGCATTCAGACATTCCCCTTCAGATCATATTCTCCTGAGACAAATCTACATAACAGCACAGAGCAGACTCACCTCCCTCCTGGACTGTTCCCCAGCCAGTGACCCAGCTGTCAGTACCATTGTTGAACACACTGCCACTGGCTGCCAGACACACAGGTCTGATGAAGTCTGTGAACTCCACTGGTGAGGAGAGTCTGAGCAGAGCAATGTCGTTGTCGTTGGTCTCACTGTTGTAGTTTGGATGTAAAATGATTCTGGCAACAGTTCTGGACACTTCGTTTGGGTTTGTTCCCTGCAGGTTCTGACGGCCCAGAGAAACCCGCCATCTAGACGTACTTGTACTAAAGTCAAAATGACAAATGTTCATGAGATTTCAGATGAAAAGCACAGAAATGTTTCCTGTATCAAACAGTAGTTACCAACCTGAAGAAGCAGTGAGCAGCAGACATCACCCACTCTCTGTTGATCAGGGAACCACCACAAATATGGCTGCCAGACCTCTGCAGACTAACCTGCCAGGGCCAACTTCCAGGTGGAGCATCTTCACCTCCAACTATCCTGGGGTTCAGAGGAGTGAGGCCACACACTGGAACAGATGTGTTAGAAGAAGTTAATGTTAAATTCACCAAACTCACTTTCAAAGTTGGGTCACTTTTCATTTACTGTGTAAATAAGAGGCAGAATTATCTGTATTGTGTCTTCTATAATCTGTTGGAATCAGAACTCTTACATTCAGCACTTGAAACGCTGGCTAATGAATCTGTGGTTGTTGTTGGTCCTGCAGTAACAGCAGTTGTAGTAATAACAGGAGGTAGGAGACCAGGACAGGTGAAGCTGCTGTCAGCATCCATCCCATTGGATTTGAACCGGACAAAACCCGGCCTGTTAGATCTGATGCGAGATTTGATCCAGGACTGGTAACTGGACACTCTGGAGTAGACTCCTGGCAGATTGGGACGAGCACAGCCAAAACCAAAACTAACTATTCCAGACTGGACCCAGACGGGGCCCTGCTTGCTCATCATTGGACCTCCTGAGTCCCCCTGAGGAGATGAAGAGGACACATGTGAGAACTTGAAGACACTCTCAACATGTTCAGCAACAAGTGACAGATGAAAAGCAGCAGCTGACCTGACATGAGTCTTTGCCTCCTGCCAGAAGACCAGCACAGATCATGTTGTCTGTGACTGTACCAACTCCATTGAGACAGTTACACTGTCTGTTTCCCAGAACCGGCACTTCCACCTCTTGTAGAGTTGCAGGGAACGGCAGGGGCTCTGAGAGACCATCAAGAGGAGGAAGCATTCAGACATTCCCCTTCAGATCATATTCTCCTGAGACAAATCTACATAACAGCACAGAGCAGACTCACCTCCCTCCTGGACTGTTCCCCAGCCAGTGACCCAGCTGTCAGTACCATTGTTGAACACACTGCCACTGGCTGCCAGACACACAGGTCTGATGAAGTCTGTGAACTTGACTCGTCTCTTGAGTCTGAGCAGAGCAACATCGTTGTCGTTGGTCTCACTGTTGTAGTTTGGATGTAAAATGATCCTGGCAACAGTTCTGGACACTTCGTTTGGGTTTGTTCCCTGCAGGTTCTGACGGCCCAGAGAAACCCGCCATCTAGACGTACTTGTACTAAAGTCAAAATGACAAATGTTCCTTAATTTTAATATTAAAACCATCACCCAACCACAGAAATGTGTCCTGTATCAAACTGTAGTTACCAACCTGGAGAAGCAGTGAGCAGCAGACATCACCCACTTTCTGCTGATCAGGGAACCTCCACAAATATGGCTGCCAGACCTCTGCAGACTAACCTGCCAGGGCCAACTTCCAGGTGGAGCATCTTCGCCTCCAACTATCCTGGTTTGCAGAGGCGCAATGCCACATACTGGAAAAGAGTAATGGGGAAACATCCAAAAATACAGTGTGTGAAATTACTCAAAAGGAGAAATAGACTAATTGTTCTTCTGTTTGTTAAAAGAAATAAAATAAATCAAAAAAAGGATCTTACCCTTAAGCTGAGCATGTGATTCTGTTGAAGAGATAACGCCAAGAGGTTAGTCATAGTTATCTGAGGTGTCTCACTATTTCCAGGATAATACTCCATCTGATTTGGATGACTGTTTTTGGAGACCCTGACCTTGGAATCCAATTTTAATCTAATTTGGTGTTTAAATGATTGTTTTTATAAAAAATAATTCACATTGGGACACAATTCAAAGCTAAAAAATTATACATCTATTTATGGCTAGAGATCATGTTTTTTTCAACCATTTTTGGCTAACAATTATAGATCAAGATGTAATAAACTGAATATCTGCACTGTTAAAAAAATATATTTCCATCTTTTAAAATTTGTTAATTTACCCTTTGAGACAAGGAAAATTGTCTGTTATCTAATTTAGACCTAATTTTAGTGTAAAAGCTTCTGGATGCCTTCATTTTTATGTATGAAAAGAAAAATTGATAATAGTCATAACATTTTCGAATTTGTACACTATAATGTGTTTCAAGATGGTGCACCATCAAAACTAAAACTCCCCTCCTTATATAAATTTGAGTTGGATACTTTAGAGTTTAATTACTTTAGTCATGTAAAGAATTTTGAAAATATCAGATGAGTTTAGAGTTTAGAAAATTAGTTTAATATATCTAAAATAATAAGCCAAATCAATAAGGTGCTTTCTATTCTCATTTTCTAAAGTTGAAGAATCTGTTCGTAATTTCATATGAACAACAATAAGCTGAGGCCACTCATTTTTAACTAGAGGTACGATGGAAACATGGGAAAAATTTTTAAAGTGTAATTTCTTCATAGTGCCAATTTCACGAACAGTTGCAGATAAAAAAAAAACATATATATCATTATAAATCTGACCTACCTTTAAGAAAAAGACACATTAGAGTCAATAAGCAGAAGCATCTCCTGAGAGCCATTGTGTGACTGCTCTTGAGTTCTTAAAAGTCGTCAATGGTCACTTTTTATATGTTTGGTTTGACAGGTTGCCTGCAATAAGACGTGCCCCTCCCACTGGGAGCCTAAATAACCCTAACCCTAAATAGTTAGTTTGTTCTCTCTGCTTAGTTTTTGGAAAAAAGCCAAGACCAGAACAGTGATGTAATGTATTATTATGTTGTAAGATGTGTGCTGCCATAACTGTAAATGTTAATCCTTCGATGATTTGTTGTGCACAAACAGAGAGGGCCTACCCCTGTTCTTCAGTGTTCCAATCAAAGAACAAAATGGAGAGAATTGCCACATTTGATACCTGAACAAACCCAGTGTGACAGAGAGTAAATACCTGAGATGTCACACTATTGAAAGGGCTACAGTGGAACATATTTATGACACTTGTCTGACACTGATTGTGGGATAATAATGTGTTTCAGCACCTTCATTTCAGAAGAACTAATATTCCAGAGATAAAACACATGCTGGTTATGTCACTTGGTGTCATGTGTATCCAACCTGTTGATGTGATTCTTCTGTCACAATGATACACTCAGACTAGTCATGACATTTGTGGCTCATTATTTAAAAATACATGTATTTTTAATATTTACAATCAGATTAAAAGGAATACATCTTCAGCATGGTGTCAGGTGACTGAATTAGTAATACTGACATTCATCTTGACTAATCCAAGATCGTCTATTCTATCTCTTAACACACACAACCAGCATTTATTTATTTGTTTAGTTTATTTAAAAGTAACAGACAGGGGTAAGACGGGATTTGTTGAACGGAAATTATTATTCAGCTGGAAGTTTACACAGCACCACTGACTATTGTACTTGTGCCTGTCTTTTAGATCAAAAAAACCCTACAACTTTCTTTAGGGTCATTGTGGCTTCTACGTTTACACCTTCGCCACTATTTTTTTTATTTTATTTATTTAAGTGGAATTATGCATTTCAACAAAAGTGAGAAATATGGTTGTATAAGACAGTTACATAACATGTGTGGCACATTGTGTGACACTTGGATCACCTTTGTACCAATTAAGTGCTCTGTCATATTAGCATCCATATTGCACTTCCTGGTAGATATTGACTCAAAATGTTCAAATCTTTCATTATTAATAAATAAATAAAACTAGAATAGCAGTAGCCCAGTTTTCCTGTTCTATGGTTTCTTCTTCCTTGATCTATTGCTTGGCCAACGTAGGCAGGTGATTCTCTAATCTTTTTTTAAAATTATTATTTACTTAAGACTGGCACCAGCTTGAGGTGTGACTGTTATTTATTTTGACCTTATTAATTTTTAGAATGGATATCAGCTCTCAGGAAGTCATAATGAAGACAAAAGGTGACAAAAAGTGACAGGATTGTGAATTAGAAGCAGCTTTTTGAACATGGGCAGACAGCCAGGAAAAAAAAAAGATAATCATGATGATTAAGTTACTTTAACACAATAGATCTATTCCTACACACCAAATAAAGGAAGAAAATTCTTGTCTTTTTCTGCGGCCGAGAAATACTCACAGTTTTACTCATTCTCAGAACAAAGACAAACATCCATTGTCATCCGTAACCATTAGTAGTGAAGAAGAAAAGAAGTTTTCTTATGATGACAGGAAGATTAACATTTGTCAGCTGAGTGAGTGAACTGTTTTTAAGACTGCTTATGGAAAACTTTGCAGCTGGGAACTGTGTGAAAGGTGGTACAAAAGAGAGTAAATAATCAGCAAACTTTTGTCAGCAGGATCACACAAGTTAACATCCTGGATGAGATGGGGAACAAAACAAAGGAAGAACCCCCAGATCTACTGCCTATGATCGTTATTCAATAATTATGACTTCATTTTTTGCCTCTGAGGTCAAGTCATGTGCAAGTCATTGGTGTATCTCTCGTCTTTTTAATGCCAATTAAGTTGTGGTTTTATGATTACAAGAATTTGTCTCCTAAAATGCCATACATCCACACCGCAAGTGTTCACACGAGAAAGTCAGCCAAAAGAGGAAACCGGAGTTGAATGTCACCTCAAGTAATGAAGCCTGAAAGAACACTGTGTGAAACAGCCTTTGGGAGATGCCATTCATTTCAGGTTGAGCAGGTGAAACAAGTGATTCCCTTTCAAAAGTCTTGGTCTTTTGCATTCTTTATTCTTTACATATTTGCTTCAGAATTTTTTTTCCAGTCAACTAACAGTTGCTCCACTCATCAACTCTCCATCTTCCTGTCGTGTTTATCTGCAGTACAATTTGTCAATATTTGAAAAAGTTTTCCAAGTAAAGAGCATCTTTTTGTAAACATAGTTTTACGTAATGTTCTCACACCAAAGGTATAATCTTTGTGCCATGATTTAACAAAGTCACATAGCTCTACACTGTTTGATTGTGCAATTCTAGAAAAAAAAAAAAAAGCATTGTGTACAATGTGCACGTAGGCAATGTGATGACTTATCTGACGCCTTGATGACACTGAGGCCGATGGTAGCAGAGGTGTCACACTGCAGAGTCACGCAACATTACTGAAGTAATCACGACTACAGAGCAACCTGATACTGAGACATGGAAAATTCACATGTAACCAGAATGACCATAATAACCATTTTCAGGCAGAAATTCATTGAAATAGTTTATAAACCATTAGCACTTACCATTTGCATCACCACCAATTAGTAGATGTTTAACTGGATACTAAAATTGTAACAATTAATTCATGTGTCTAATAGTATATCCAACGTATTTATAGATTTAATTAATTTGACATGGACAAATATAGAAAAGTCATTATAATGTATCAGTTTACTTTTCTATGTTACCTGTGGACTTGGGTTCAATCCATCCATCCAGTGGGATGACACTGAGGGTGGACAGGGTCAATTGAGAGTCCCAAAGAAACGTAAATGTGAATGTCTCTGGCCTGTATGACGAATGGGGGAACCCACTGTGGGAGAGACACAGTGAGAACATGCAAACTGCACAAAGAAAAGGTACACATCCAGGTTCGAATCCAGAACCCTCTACTTGTGAGGCAACAGTGCAAAACACTGTCCCACTGTGCTCTCTTCTGTACAATTTACACTTTAAATTTACCTTGACTTTGGCTGATCGTCTGCTCACTTCAATTGAATAATGTTGTTCAAATCCATAGAAGAAAAGCAAACATTACTTTTATCTTTTACCTCCTATTTGTCTAGTCTACAACTGTACATCTAGAATTTCATAATCTTTGTGTTGCTCTATCTCAATAAATTTTGTGGTTGTAACATGACAAAATGTATAAAAGCTCAAGGGATATATATTTTTCAATGCAACTACAACTACAGCAGTAGTTGGTAGACTTCTTTCTGCAAGCTTGAAGGCTGAACTGTGCAGAGCACCCGAGCTGACGGTTTTACATTTATCACTACAAAGTGTGAGATTTGACACAACCAAATTTTCTGGTGATTTCATATTACTCAGGATGTCACTGTGCTTCCTCCTACCAAAGCCTCTACAGAGCATATGAAACTCTATTCAGCAGTACAACTTGTTAAATGTACATAGGCGAGCTTAAGAAATTCTGGATTACATATTTTAAAAGGCAGAACTATTTGTTTAGGCTTGAGAAAGTATGTCAACAGAATTTTCCTATTCCAGTTAAACACTTGTATGAGTTTTGTTTCTTGATATATTATTTCATAGAATTTATAGAAGCATTGTTGGCAAAAAGAGTTTGATTCAAATACATCTCTAGCCAAGAGAAGGAACAGTAAGTCTACATAACTTGGTAGCTAGAGGGAAGCATGAAGGATTTTAGTCCAATTTAGAATACAAACACATTTTTTGCAAGAAAGTGATTATTGTTAAAAAAAATATGCTGTTGGAAAAAAAATGGTTATATTCGGGCAACAAGCAACACTTTGCTTAAAGAGAGTGAGTCTATAAAAACCAACAACTTTTAGGTTTCCATGCATTGAAAATAAATGCTGTAATTTTTTTTACCCTTTTCTCGTGGTGTACATTATATTGTTTTATTTCATGATTTAATCCACTATCTATTATGAGATTTCTCTTTAATAATTTAAACTTTTTTACATCTTAAGAGAAAGCAACCAAATACATTTGTAGCATAGTGGTTAGTGCTGCTGCCCCACAATAAGAAGGTTGTGGGTTAGGTTCCCTGGCCTGGGGCCTTTCTGTACAGAGTTTGTATGTTCTCCCCATGCTTGCGTGGGTTTCCTCCCTCCGTCCAAAGACATGCATTTTAGGGTTGATTGGTGACTCTAAATTTTCAGTAGGTGTGAGTGTGAGTGGTTGTAGGTCTCTGTGTGTTGGCCCTGCAATGGACTGGCAGCCTGTCCAGGGTATACCCTGCCCTCACCCAATGTGAGCTGGGATTAGCTCCAGCACCTCCTGTGACCCAGAAATGGATAAGTGGTAGAAGACGAATGGATGAAATTATATTTGGTATTTAACTCTATCTACTGGTCAAACTGAGCAATTGCAGGGACCTGTACTATTTGCCACATTGCCACTATTTTGCAAGTCCATCTCCAGGAGTTCTGTGGAATGCAATCAGCCAGGCCTGAATCACATGAGACAAGAAGTAGTGTTTAAAAAATGTATAATTGCCATCAAAATGCACATTGCAAAATGTTATTGTTGCATTATCAAGTTTCTGTTCTGAAGGTGATCTTACAAATCCTGAGAGGCACATCTAGTCCTGTATCGCTGAAAAAATACTGCAGGTGGGAATTTGCCTTTCATATCCAGTGTGGCTTCAGCTGAGCAGAAAAAAGGAAGGTGCTGAATTTCACAAAGAGCGCAGTTTATCGAGCCTTTTCCTTCATTCCTTCAATTGCCCTCCTTCGTTTGAGATTGGTGAACAGCAGTGCAAAGTTGATGATATATGTTGACACACAGACCATGCAGAAATCCCCCAGAACAAAGGCCAGAATAGATGCAAGATAGAGCGAGCCGGCCACCGACACCCAGGAGGAGAGGACCAAAAACAGTGCTGCTTTCTTGGACAGTGACAGTCCTGGAATAAAGACAAAAGGTTTTCAGATGTCAAAATAAATAAAGAGAGTAGAAAAGCAATACTTAGGAATATAGACAAAAACTATGTCTGGTGCAAATTAAGTGCAAATTATAATTGTGTAAAAAAATAAAATACAGGGATTTGCTTATAAGTCAAAATCACAATTTTTAAAATATTTAAAGAGCAGCCAACTCATGGTTTACATAACCGTTGAAATACAAACAATGTCTTGCTTAAAAATGCTCAACACTGCACTATAATTTACAGGAGACAATGATAGACTAACCAAGGCCCATCTGCAGAGTGTAAAATATGATGCCAAGCAAACTGTTAGGCTGGTTCAGTGGACTGTCCTGAGCCACAAAGAACTGGACCAGACCAAAGCCACGTCCCCATCTGTCAGCAAAGGAATGAGAAACGGTCAAAACAGCACATAATTGAAACGATAATGAAAAGATATCTTATATAGCTCTTTATATTTGGTGTAAATAAATAATCAACCCGAGAGACATAAAGATTATTTCATAAAAAGTAACTTCCCAGGAAAAGTAAGGGGATACCCATTTTGTGCTCTATCTCTGTAAAACAGAAGCTGAGGTTAAGGCCCTTCAGAGGAATTTAACACGTGGCGCTGAAAAAGGTTGGGGGTGCCATGAAAATTTCAGATTTCAGGTTATACAAATTTGTTTTTTCTTTTTTCCCCAAAGCGGTGCTCGATAAGAAGAGGTCGAGGTCTACACGATCTATACAAAAGGGCACACATGGAACACAAAAAGCTGGGAAAAAAATGAGGATCTACAAAAAGTGTACCTGGAGGTGAAGACCTTTGAGCAGCTCACAGACTCCCCCAGGTCACACATCGCTCTGTAATCTGGATCACTCTCTCGGGACAGCTCGACGTGGAGCGCGTAAACAGACAGCACCAAACCAAAAACGCACAAGAAGACACGCACTTTTCTCTCCCATCTCGGTGTCCCCTGAACACCTCCGGCTGCCATGTCGTTATCTTACACTGTGGGTTTATCACACAGCTTCAGGAAGATGTGCTGATGAATGAAATGTGGTTTCAGGGTTTCCTAGCAAACTTCTCCGAATTATCCGAGTGAAAGTGACGTGTTAGGTCAAAAACCACATTCTCACTTCTGATTGGTCTGCTCGGCTGGTGTCGCTGCCTCTGATTGGCCAGATGAGCATAGCTGTTGGAGTATTGGACTTTCATCCTTCTGACCCCTAGAGAAAATGTTAAACCTACACCCCATTATACCTTTAGGGCGTCACTATCACTCACAAACACATTGTCCTTATTGTGTCACCCGGATAAACGGAAATATTCGGATGAAAATAAGGAAGCCCCTGTGTAAACATGTGCCACTACAGACTTACTTACAAATAAGTAATACATTGAGTCACAAAAAAAATCAAAGCGCTCATTATACACATTTCTGGACATTATTCCCCTAACATCGATCAAAGCTGTACCAATAATGATAACTATCTATCTATCCATAGTTGTTATAGCATTACAGTAGTTATATTTTAATTTCTTATTTTGACAATATTATAGACACAGTGATTATTATAGGTCCCCCTTTCATAGAATGTGGTTCCTCCTTAAGTAGTTAACTTCAGGAAAACAGCGTCACTAACACCCCCCTCAAAAAAGAGACCCTACTTTAATGAACTAACCCTCCTCCTACTACGTCCACTGCTCCTATTGGGCAGTCACCTTGACGTTCCCTCACCTCATTGGTCTGCCACATGTCACTCAAATGCAACGCGGAACTGTTACGAGGAGGCGGCAGACAAAAACAAGACATAGCCGCGTTACTACGGGAGTAAAGACCCAATTTTAGATGTTGCAGTCGGTTCCCACAGTGAAAGGCTCTTCCGTCACTCAGAGGAACATCTCTGTGATGCCGTGTTTGGGTTTTAATCCCGAGAAAGACATGCTTCATCGTACCTAGAAACCCGAGCTTCAGGTAACTAGCCTACGCCCCTGCGTCATTAAAGTGGGTAAGGTCTTTATCACGGACTCTGTTTATTTACTCGCTCTGTTGAACAGAAAGTCGAGATACTTGAAGGCCAGCCCATCTCTGGGTGGTCTGGTCGTGTGTTTGTGAGCAGCTCCAATGTGGCCCCTCATTTGGATCAAGAGCTACAGGTTTTGCCCACTTGACTGCCAGGCCTGAAATCACACCTTGATTCTGTCCCATCAGCTCATCCTCTCAGTCCACATTCAATCTGTCCCAATTTTTTCCCCCCATTCAACCCCGTCATCCAACTACAACTCATACTTAAATACGGTTGTTCAACCTAAATTGTACCCGATCTGTAAACCGCGATCTGGGTAAAGTCCAGATGTGGCCCCTGAGGCCCCCAGCAGACTCCCCTGTAGAGCTGAAGTCAGGTTTCAATAGTTTGGTTTAATATTTTATCTCTGTTCATTGTGGATGACAAAGCAAGGATTGAATATTGACAAGGCACAAAAATAGCTAATGGTGACTGATTGCACTGTTGTGATTTTGTTTTATTTCATGCTAAAATTGTTTTTGATTTATCTACTTTTATTTTCTTGAACCAATGATTGAAGTGTCTATTGAGTGTCAAAAAACAGCAAAAATAATTTAATAAAAATTTGAATTTCAGATTTTAAGAAAAATTCAAATCACCCATTTTGCCTGACATTTCAAAATTAATTTATTCATATTCATTTTCCTATTTGGGGCAAAAACAAACAAGCAAAAAAAAATCCTCACCTTAGCTGGTCAGTCTGTTAGTGCTTAATTATTCAAATGAATGCAATTATTATGTATCATTCTGATATTATAAAAATTATGATTAGTAAAATGAATCCAGACAATGCACTTTTCCCTCATCCTTGATGTCCAAACAGCTCAAGGTTCATCTGGTTGCATGGAAAGAGTGAGCAAGTAACTTTTAATCTTTTATTCATATTGGAAAAAAATAAGACAGAAGGGTGGATAAGTTTTAAGGGGAACTGAAATTTACCTAAATTGTCCACCTCAAATATGATCAAACCCCACAAAATATAACAACCTGTAAGATCATATCAAGATATGCCTTACTTTGCTATTTGTCTTTCTTTACAGAAGAAATGTCAACCAAAGAGGGTGGAGAGGGTAAAAACCACCAACCTGTGGCCATGTCATCTGAAAGAATGGCCACAGACAAAGGAAGAGAAAACCAGAGCCAGTGTGGAGGCGAGGCAACGGGAAGCACCACAGACACCAGCACAACAGCCAAAAACTTGGCTTTGCTTAAAGCACACTCTATGGATGTGAAATTTGACGTTGGAGAGGAGTATGACGTCATTGAAACCATCGGGACCGGAGCTTATGGAGTTGTTTCATCCGCCAGGAGACGGGACAATGGTACGGCTGCTCTAATGATGAAAATACACATAACTCCTCCTGTATTGACAACAATGCCTTTTGTGATAGACGTGAAATTTATTGATCTTATTGTTGTAAGTTAAATTTTTCTGTACATCATATCCTGTCTTCTTTTTTTTTTTTTTTTTCCCTCAACCAATCAACTTCAATTTCACAGGCCAGCAGGTGGCAATAAAGAAGATCTCCAATGCTTTTGAAGTTGTGACCAATGCCAAACGCACACTGCGAGAGCTCAAGATTCTTAAGCATTTCAAACATGACAACATTATCGCCATCAAAGACATCCTACAGCCAAACCTTCCCCACTCTACCTTCAAGTCCGTGTATGTGCTTTTTATATTAATATGGATTGGATCCACACAATAAAGTGGATGCATAACTTTGATCAAGCAGGTGGCAAACACCTAACTTCCCCCAAGATGTAATTCCAGAGTCATTTCACATTAAATTAATTGATAACTATTTTAACTTCTATTGAGTATTTAAATAGTTCAATTATTTTTTCAACACAGTGAAGTGATACAAGTAAATACACAATCAAGTATAATTCCACATTTAATTGCAGAATTGATCAAGTTGGCACATTCCATACATGAAACTGACACTAACTGAATCCCAAAGGAAATTAAAATCCATCCCAGAAATGACTATTTAACACCATTACTTTATGGCAGTTGTACTTAGCAATGTTTGTAACATAGAGGCATAATATTTCAGCTACTGTGTCAGTCTGTCCATTAAAATAATAGAAAATTACCTTAATTCAAATCAAGCGAACAGTGCATTTGTGCGTTCGTCAGGTTCAAGTTTACCTTTCCCATGTTCGCAGGTATGTGGTGCTGGACCTCATGGAGAGTGACCTGCACCAGATCATTCACTCTGCCCAGACACTCACTCCAGAGCATACACGCTACTTCCTATACCAGCTACTCCGAGGCCTTAAATATGTGCACTCTGCCAACGTCATCCACCGTGACCTCAAACCTTCCAACCTCTTGGTGAACGAGAACTGTGAACTGAAAATTGGGGACTTTGGCATGGCGAGGGGTCTCAGTTCACACCCTGAAGAATCTCATTCCTTCATGACTGAATATGTGGCAACACGATGGTATCGTGCTCCTGAACTCTTACTGTCTCTGAATCACTATAGTTTGGCCATTGACTTGTGGTCTGTGGGTTGCATCTTTGCTGAAATGTTGGGGCGTAAGCAGCTTTTTCCTGGGAAGCACTACGTCCACCAGCTCCAGCTCATTTTGTCTGTGTTAGGAACTCCTCCAGAGGGTTTGATTGGTGCTATTAGAGCTGACAGAGTACGCTCCTATGTTCAAAGTCTTCCATCACAATCAGCTGTGCCTTTGACCAAACTCTACCCACAAGCCGAACCAAAGGCTTTGGACCTGCTGGGAGCCATGCTGCGCTTTGACCCTCGTGAACGAATCAGTGTAACACAGGCGCTGGAGCATCCTTACCTGGCTAAGTACCATGACCCCGATGATGAGCCAATTTGTGTGCCAGCTTTTGACTTTGAATTTGACAAGCTTCCAATGAACAGGGAACAAATTAAAGAGGCAATTCTGATGGAGATCCAGGACTTTCATAGAAACAAACAGATCTGTCGCCAAAGGCTGCAGTTCAGGCCTTTGGCCAGGGTGAATGGCGGCGCAGCAGCACAAAGCAGTAACCAGTGTAATGCTCAGGTTTCGAGTGTGAACCTGACCAAATCCACATTGGTTCCCTTGACACAACACTCACAAGCAGCACAGTTACAACAGCAGCAGAGGAATGATGTGAAATCTCAACAGCAACAAGACTGTAGGCCAGCAAAGGGGAGCTGTACATTTACAAATCAGATGCAAAACTTTAATAAGCAGACATCCCTTTTAGAAGTTGCCCCACCTCATGTGTCTCACAACTTGCCTCTCCTCTCTGAAAATGAAGGTGGCCCAGTTGATGTGGACATGCCCAGTGCCAACTCAGACAGCGGTCAGCCAGAAACTATAGATTTAACAACACCAGTGTCAAGCCAAGATGGCCCCTCAGAAACGATGCGAGACAGTGAGGCCCAGGAACGGCTATCCAGCAGTCAAGCTCCTCTGACTCAGTCCACACGGAGCCAGTCCATGACCCAAGCTCACACCAGTATTCCTGCAACGCCAGCACAGACCCTGATACCCCTACCCACAACTGTGCACACACTCTCGCTCTCTGTGGCACAAGCCCAGTCACTGTCTCAGTCACTTTCACAGTCACTGACCAAGAATGTCAGGCCTCCTCCAGGTGCAGGAGAGGGAACCAGAAAAGAAGGAGCAATTTCAGAAGATACAAAAGCAGCACTTAAAGCAGCTTTATTGAAATCAGCTCTCAGAAATAAATCCAGGGGGGGTAAGTCTACATTCTCTCATACATCTACTTTTTGTAATACTGCATACCACTGACACATTAGCTCAATTTGATGTCTTCATTGCAGATGGAGGTACGTCCGCACTAGGCATGGATGCTGCGGTAGGAGGCAGCATATTGTCCTCCCTGTCATCTGTTCCAGAGTTGCGTCGGCCTGTCACAGCCCAGGAACGTCAACGAGAAAGAGAGGAGAAGAGAAGGAAGAGGCAGGAAAGAGCAAGAGAGAGGGAAAGGAAAATGAAAGAAAAGGAGAGAAGAGAGGGAAAGCAGGGAGACTCACTGGGTGGTGTTCTGCTGAGTGACAACGACAAAAGCCTTCTGCAGCGCTGGACAAAGATGATGGACAGTCGCAATGACAAATTTCAGATTACTAGCAATGACGGAACAAAAAATAAAGAGTGTAATGTCACCTCACACCGCAGTGTAACTATTGGTGATAACACTCAAGGAGCCCTGAACAATAACACAGAGGACGAGGTGAGAATTCAGTCTCACGAAAACCTGATCTCTCAAGTCAAACCTAACCAGCCAAGCTTGTTTCAGCCTCCCAGCACCCAGCAATCGTCATTACTGTTCTCCATGAACCAGAGGAAACCTCATGCGGATATAGTTGTTGCTGTGAGTGGAGGGATAGATATAATGGCGGTCACTAGTGGCTTTGTTAAAAATAACACACTCAAACCTCACAATGAGAGCAATGGACAAAGTGGTTTCAACTGTTTGGGGAGTTGGAGCAGCCAGCCATTAGAGACGAGGCCACCTCAACAACCACAGCAAAGCAGGAAACTGCAACCTCTACAATCAAACTTTCCCCAACCTCAAAGTCAAACCCAACCTGAACCCCCACCTCAGTCACAGCTGCTTCCACTGGAGAGTTTTCTTAGTAAAGCTCCAACACTTACAAGCAGGGAAACAAATGGGAATGTGGACATCAGTGGCCAAAATAACCTCAACTCCCACTCCACTATAAGCACTGGGCCAATGGAGAAGCTGTGTCCCACTGCAGGGGATAAATCAGGGCAACAAACCCCAAACCCACTCTGTGGTGCTTTAGGAGTTCCTTCACAGCCTCATCCCAGTTTAGGATTCACAGATACAGGGCAACAAGGGCCCTCTGTTGCCCCTGACATCCACACAGTAACACTGCAGCTGTCAAAGTCCCAGGTTTGTCAGTTGTTTTCCTTGCTGTGTAGTGATACATTCAAATGTATTTCTAAAAGTAGTTTTTTGTCTAAGAGATTTTAAAGTCTATGTATTAAAAAAAGTACTGGTTTGCTGTCATTGTAGATGCTGTAGAAAAACATTTTTTTCTAGATATATCCAAGCTTTAAATGTCAAAAATCTTTTGTGTGCCTTGAACTGATCTCAAGGTTAAAAAGTACAGTTGATTTAATGTTTTTCATTTCTCCTGTCAGGTGGAGGACATTTTACCTCCAGTCTTTTCAGTCACCCCTAAAGGCAGTGGTGCCGGTTATGGTGTGGGCTTTGACCTGGATGACCTTCTTAACCAGTCTCTGACAGACCTACAACATTGTGACAGGGACAGGTGAGGTCTTTTCTTCTTCCACAGTACTCTGGTTTTACCACTATGAGTCTGTATTATGTCTCTGAGGAAATTCTAGCTCTAGAGAAGTAGCTAATGACTTTGCCACAATAAAGTACCAAATTCCTTCTTTATGTTACTCTGGTTAAGGCCCCTTGTGAGTTTGTAAGCAAACAAAATAACAAAGATCATATAAGTTACATAAGAATTTTTATGTTTAAAGTCAATTTGACGAGCTTTAACCAAACACTGAAAAACACCTGAAATTTGAGTAGGCTAGACACATGACAAAAAGGCCAGTGTACACACACTTCCTGTATTTGTCTCCTCCAACAGTTTTGACTCAGCTCCCCTCTCAGCCTCCCTCCTTTCTGACTGGAGTGAGGTGCATCGCATGACTCCAGCTGATCTGGAATCACTACAGCAGGAGTTGCAGCTCGGCTCTCCCATGATCCTCTCTGATACCATTCCCCCTGACGCCTGACACTCTCTTTTGTGGAATATTAAAAAAGATAACATTTGGAATTGTGTAAACATTTTTAGCATGAAAACTTTGAAGATCAAATTAATAAAAAAAAAAAACCCAAACAAACCAAAAAACAGGCACTACCAATTAGTTGTTTTTGTACCATGACATGCTGTGCTTTCTTTATAGTAAAGAAAAGTTTGCCATCATCAGTCTGCCTTTGAATATTCAGTGAACTGCACTATATTTCAAAAATGATCTTTTATTTAAAGAAAACATTTGAAAGAAACTGTGGGTTCTGCCACTGAACAGGACTTTTTCTTTTTTCTAAAAAAGGTTTTTACAGAGTTTAGGGCTAAAGCTTCAGTCCATATGTGACATGGTACAAGCATGAAGAGCGAACCGATAAGATGATGAGATTCAAATGAACAATTTATTGCAAATACAGAAGATATAATTGATTTAGCTCATAATTCTGATTTAAAATACAAACCTATCAGTTACTTTGACTCAAAAATCAGAATGTAGAGTCTCAGCTATAAAAATTAAGAGTATAGTACTTTGGATTTTCAGTATGGCTTCATGTGCATATCAGATACAATTTTCTAGTTTGATTATTCACAAGCAGTTTGGGCTTAGGTCAGATGATAATCTGTGCCTTCATTTGGCCGGTTTACATTCTAACTCTCAGAAATCCACTTTCCAAAGTGTGTTATCTCTGCAACAGGATCAATAGGGTGGACAGACAGCTGATCATCACACCAGCCCCCCGGCACCAGTTCCGGCCAGCTCGGCCATTAAGCCTTATCTCAGGTATTGTGTTGCGGATGAAGCTTGAATAGCTGGTCAGTCTGGTGTACACACCTGGCTGGTTTCGGTGAGCACAGCCCACTCCAAAACTCACCACCCCAGCCTGCACCCAGGTACCATTCACCATCTTGCATATGAGAGGCCCTCCTGAATCACCCTAAGAAAACAAAATAATAATAATTAAATGAATAGCCCACACAAAGAATCAGTCAGCTTTTGCCACTGGGAGGTATCAAAGTGCAAGAAATAGCAATTCAAGCTATTTTAAATATGTTTTTGTTTTGCTCATTTATACAAGCACATGCTCATGAACTAAAATAAAGCAGGACAAAAGCTGATCCAACAATACCTGGCAGGAGTCCTTTCTACCATCCTGGTATCCAGCACAGATCATGTCATACCGGATGTCTATATTCTCTGTAGGGTTCAACTGGTACATCTCCTGACAAGAACTTTGAGAAATGATTGGCACCTGCACCTCCTGCAGAGTCCCAACTCCTGGCAGAGGGACTGAGGGGATATGATAGCAGAGAACAGGTATTTTATATTTGTCCTGTATAAATGTATGTATGTAAAACATGCTACCGGAATTTAATGTAATTGTGATCCACTGTCACAAACTGCAAATGACAAAAGTCCTTGTGCAAAAGAATTCATCAATTCAGATTTTTTTGCCAACATTTTGAAAGCAACATTTAATTCATTTGCAATCAGTCCAAAAGTATTTACGCTCATTGACTTGTAAATTTTTTTTCTTTGCCTCAGCATTTTCAGTTTGACATAAAATAATTAAGTGTAAAGTCTCAGCTCTAATTTTAGTAGGTTCAAAGCAACTTAGTGAGAACTCACAGTTCTTTGTAGTTGACCCAACCCTTTTAACACGTAGTGCCCAATTAAGCTACACATTTAGATACTATGTCCTAAAAGGCAGGTGCAGTCTGTTGTAATGTAGATATAGTTAAACATATTTTCTGTTAAAAATTAAGAGACAATATCATGAACTTAACTAGCTGAAAGAATTCACTACAAGATGCATAATCTTGAAATTACTCCAAAATAAAAATTCAAGGGTGCAGCTCATGTAAAGAAAAATAAAATAAATAAATAAATAAATAAATATATATATAACAGTTTGATGAAACAAAAATAACTGCTACCAAAGGAAAAGCTCATAACCCAATGATATTGACTCATTTGCCGGTTCTTTTATGGATTGGACATGTTTGACTGCCAGTGAGACAGGTCAGCAAACATCTGTTTTTGATTGCACTACAACAAAATGAATGCTGAGGAAACAAGGAGCAGTCATCAAGATTTCCTGGGTGGGATTTCATCAGTCAGCGGGGCCAATACCCCAAATGCTGGGACAAAGCAACCAAAGAGTGACTGGCTGAGTCAGTCACATAATCTAAACCAAAATTAAAAGACAGGGGCCCCATAACAACCAGGAGCTGAAGTCAGCTGCATGGAAACTCTGGGGCACCATCGTCAGGGAGAATGAACCATTTGCTGATGAATGAGGGCCAAAGACTTAAGGCTGTGATTGACTATGAAGATTTTCCACAAAATATTAAATTTGATTTTGTTTGACTTCGTGTGGATCTATCCAGTTATGTTTGAGCCCATAAACTCTCAGTGCTCTGGGTTAAAATATAAATTCTTTATATACAACCTGCTCAATTTAAAGCTGACAGTACTGAATAAAAGTTGTCTGCACAAATGCTAAAATTATGCAAAGAATTCAACAAGCCCTACCATCATCCCGGATGTTCCCCCAGCCAGTGACAGTGCACAACATGCCACTTGGGAATACAGTGCCAGATGCAGGCAGACAGATGGGACGCACGTGATCCGACCAAATTATTGGCTTGTTCAGCTGCACCAGCGCCAAATCTTTCCCATTGTGAGGTTCAGTGTAACCGGACGGGATGAACACCTGGCTTACACGGTACAATGTCTCGTGTGGGTTTAAGCCATTCAGCTGGTACCGGCCCACGTAGATATGGTAAGAGCTCACATCTGATGGACTGCAGAAATAAGAGGAACACTGAATGGTAATGAACTATTACCAGAAAATAAAACAAACAATTATTTTATATATTACCAGAAAGATCTGAAAATATTTAGTTCAGCATCACAATTTATCAATCATCCTAATGTTTCGGTTTCTCTGGACTTTCGTCATAAGTACTTTAAACAGTTCTTACACCCATGGTCTTACATAGATGCTCCAGCACTCTTGTTTGCCCAGATAAACGTGCGACAAATATTCTCTTGTGGGAGAGTCTTTCAATCATTGACAGAGATTTCAGTGTAATCTCCCATGTTATATTCCAAACTATCATATGCATATAAATGTAAAAAACAAACAAACAAACAAACAAAAAAAAAAAAACAGACAAGTGGGACAAAAAACATAGTCACATCTGTTAACAAAATTACATACAAATATTAGGGTGTATTGAGTGAGAACTTCGGCATTGCAGCCATCATAAGTCACAAAAGGAAATTAATCATACACAATGAACACTTGAATTATTTCTTCGAGCATTAGCTGCCATGCGATCTCATTACTCAACATTCATTATACTTCTCTACAATTGATAATTTTATAAATTTTGCCACCTCATTCATACTGTTGTTCCTTAAAATGGACTGGGAATTTGCAAACAAAACAAAAAAAAAAAAACATAAATAAAAATCATTGTGCGCATTTGTGTGTTGAGGTGTAATCCTCCATACTACATCTTTTCTGGGGATTAATGACCATCTTGTCCCAGGTGTAAATCATCAAAAGTCAAGATATCCTGATCTCCAGCCTCCTTTTTTTAATTTTAGTACTAGTAGTTTATGTAAGAACAATTCAAGTGAGGACACAACCATACATGGACGGGGGCTCTATAGGTGTAATTAAGTATTTTTGATTGGCTGCAATAGTGTGCAGGACTTCTGTGAGCAAGACCTTTGTAGTAAATTTTAACATTTAGCAAAAAGTGATCAGTTATTGGTTCAATATGATAGCGTACATGTATGTTCCTGATTCACAGAAAGATGAACCAAACATTCTCTGTGAATTCCAGTTAAAGGAGTCAGACAGCTCGGTAAAGAAGCATGGAGCCTTTCTAACAGTCCCCAGCTGTAAATCAATTTGGAGATCCCTGTTTATGGCGAGTTTTCTTACTTGGGGAAGCAATGAGCAGCTGATAGGACCCAGTTCTTCGCGATGATGGAGCCTCCGCAGATATGACCGTCACTGACTTTCTGGAGGCCAAAGGGAGAGAAAGGAGTGAGTCACCTCTGCATCACAGACAAGTCCCTCTCTCAGCAGGTCACTTTGTTAAACTGAGCTCACACTAGACCGCACATGCAGCTAAGCTTATAGGCAGGACTGAGGCAGGACAGAGGGCTAGATGCTGAGGCTGACAGATGGACCAGTTTCACAGGGACCCACCTGTATGTCAACCTGCCAGGGCCAAGCCCCATCTGCTGCGTCCACCCCTCCCACGATCCTGTCCTCGATTAGAGGGGGTCGGCCACATTCTTGGGCAGAAGAGGCCAAAAAACCTAAAAACAAACATAAATTACTTTTCTCAATAAACCAAATGGAGCTAGCAGGACAACTTGAGGGCAACACACACACACACACACACACACACACACACACACACACACACACACACACACACACACACAAAACCCCAAAACAGTTTAGTTAAAATAACAAACGGCAGGTGAAGCGACAACAAAACAGGATTATTAGGAGGAGGAGCTGGAGGAGGGTGTAAGGTTGACTCACCTGTTACACACCACAAAATTGTTGGAAATAGTAACTTCGGCAACATTTTGGGCGGTTTCTAGACACAAAAATACAAATCACTGCCAAACTAAAAAAACACAACCAACAATTATCATTTAGGCCTACACCCGAACGAGGGTTGATTTTTAGGATTTTAGCGGCGCTAAGTTTTTTCCGCTTCTTTTGGTATCTTCTGTCCGGAACTCAATTCTAAAGTAAAAAAAAAAAAACGGTATAAAAATAAAGGTTGTATGGGACCACTAGCTAACCTGAGACCCGACAGACCGGCTGGACCCGCAGTCCTTCACCGTGGACTCGTTTCCTCGAAGAACCCGGGATTCATCTCAGATTTCAGGGATTGAAGTCTTTCCTGTCGGGATCGGCTAGGTTTCTGTGACCTCACTGCTGACCAATCAAAACTGTTGTCCCGCCCCCCTGAACCACCTGTGCCAAATGAAATTGAAGGATCGTACCCGCGGACCAATCATATCCTTTAATTTGGTTTCAGGTGAAGCTAAACGACAACAAATCCAACGGCTCACAAACCGGCTCAGAGCACAGGTTACTCTGCTGATCCCAGAACTGAGAGGTTAAATACCACTCTGATGGGTGATGCTATAAAAAAAAAGGCAAGAACTGAAAATGTAACTGTGGTTATCACAACTGTCAGAGAGTCTAAGAACAGTCTCCTTATCTGCCTGGCCTGGCTCGCCAGATTCCTGTGAATGAAAAGGATCCATTTTAAAATCCTATTGCTGGTCTTTAAAGCACTTCATGGTCCTGGGCCTGAATACCTAAGAGACCTCCTAGTCCCCTACGAGGCATCTGGAGTCCTCAGGTCCTCTGGGACAGGTTTACACACTGTTCCTAGAACCAGAACCAAGTAGGGTGAAGCAGCTTTTACACTTTATGCGCCTCACCTGTGGAACAAACTGCCAGAAAACCTGAAGCTGTAACTTCTTCAAGACAAGCTTAAATTTATTCTTATCTATCGCTGCATCCACAAAGTCCACTGAAAACCATTGCTCCCTTTTAATCCCTGCTTTGTAATATCTCTTTAAAATTGATTTTATTTGCTTATTTTATTATTAATATTATTATTTTTAATGTCATGTTTTTAATGTTATAAATCTTTTGTTTTAGTTCTGTAAAGCAACCGGAATTGCTGAATGTATGAATGGTGCTATACAATTTTGTATAGCACCATTCATACAAAGTCTTCCGCCTTTTCTAAATAAAAGCTCATCTTGAATGTAGGGCGGTTTCTCTTCTGTTATGAGCTACAATTTTATTGCGAGATACAAGGCATTAATATTAATATGCAAAGCTTTGTCAAAGCTTTGATATTAGAGAAAGAGAACAACAGGTCTCAATTAGAGGAAAAGAACACTCAATATGACCCAGATGTTTAGTGAATCAAAGGCAGAGGTCAAAGATTAAACACTCATGGAAACTGGGCAGATGTGTGTATTTAAGCAATGATTATGTGCTCTGTGATTTGAGTGAGTGTGTTGCTGGCTGGATTTTGAACATCAACATAAGTTATTTCATTGGTTTTAAGAGTGCACCACACATCTGGGCTGTGGTTATCATGTTTTTCAGTTGTTGTTGTTTTTTTTATGACGCCAAATATTTATTTCCTCTGTCCATAAAGCTGTTTGTCTGTCTCTCTTTTTCCCTCTCTCTTTCCCTCTCTTCCCTCCCTCCATCTCTCCCTCCCACCCTGTCTCGCTGCCCCAGGCAGTGTGTCTAGTTTCACAGAGCAATTGAAGGTGACAGGGACAGAGAGAGAGGGAGAGGGAGGGAGGGACAGAGGGAGGACACATCACAGCATTGCCTAGGGCTACACAACAGTAGAGGAAGAGCAAGAGATGGAGGGACAAAGAGAAAAGAGAGGAGAGACTCATGAAAGTACTCATGGGGAATTCCATAAACAGGTAATGGAAAAATAAAGTTGCACATAAACAGCCGAAATGTGTGTTAGTGCGAATAAGTGTGTGTTTCACATGCATTTGCCTCCAGGCAGCTCATATTCACTTTTTTTTTTAATCACTAGAAGCATATTTGTGTGTGTCTGAGCCCCTTCCACTCTGCTCTTCTCACTCATAATATATGAACACATTACAGGACCCAGTCAGTAAGAGCAATTATAATGCACTCTCGTTTGTTTTTATTTTAACGACTTGATGAATATTTGTCATGGCATTGTAACCATGGTGACTGCCTCCACCGCTGCCACCTCCCCCTTGCCTCCCCTCCCATCCCTGTCCACCACCCCTTCCCCATCCCCCCTTCAGCGCTGAAAAAGCAAGGGATGGCGAGAGAGAGAGAGAGAGAGAGGGAGGGAGAGAGAGAGGTGACAGGAATGAACTAACAAGATGCACTAAAAAAAATACATGTCCTGGAGCTACATGAATCTTTGCAGTGAAGCACGCGCCATCACACACACACACACACACACACACGTTATTGCAGCACACAGGGATCACATAGGTTAAGCCACATTCCAACAACTGACACACAATGAGAAGAAATTGAATAAAGGAAAAACAAAAGAGTAAGCAGCTAGAAAACTAACTGAGAAGAGACGTGTGTTTGCAGAGTTAATACCATGTTTCTGGGCTTAGTTTTAATTAACCAAACAGTTTTTTTCTCATATTTCCCTCTCTGACTTTCTTTCTTCCTTCCTGGTTCTGTCCTCTTATTCAGGTCAGTCATAAAAATGTTTTCAAACAGTACACATTTGAGATACATACACTTTATATTCATCTTCTTTGTGCTTTTATTTTCCTACAGTCCCTTACGGACGAAATAATGTATATTTTCCTATGTCAGATTTATTTGACTTTTATTCAGTTCCACTTGATAGAATTAGATTTTTCACAAAACAATGAGTTTTGTAAAAGATGAAGCATTACAATAGATGAAACTACTCAGCGGAATGAAGTAAGTTCACTGAGCTCTGCCTTAACCAGCTATACATTTTGAAAAGCTTCTTATATATTTGTGTATTGCTAGTAATAATACAACGATACGATTATATTTAACAATATCTGAATAACGGACACTAATGCTGCCAGTAAATATATTACATTTTGCTGATATATTACTTTTACTTAAGTAAACTGGTGACTGCTGGCCTTACTCTTGTATTTGAGTATTTTAATAATGTGATTCTGGTAGTTTTACTAAACTAGAAGACTAAAGGATTTTTACTTCCTTTTACCTCTGAACTTGTCAAGTCCTTTCCTTTCTCCAAGGCATGTCTCAGAGGAAAGTAACTGAGAAAGGGGGGTTGGAGGGGGGCAGAGAGACAGAGCAATGGGGGCAGAGGAGAAAGGATAGCTGAGTATGAAAGAGAGAGGGAGCGACAGAGAGAAAGGGAGCGCAAAGTCTTGTCAACCGGAAATAAAACAAGCTGGCACCCTCCCCATCCCCAAGCCCCTACACCCACCCCAAAGTCACATACTTCCTCTTCACTCTCTCTATCTCTCTACTCTGCCTCCCTACCTCCATCTTCCATCTCTCTCTTCTTCTCTTCTCACTTCCGCTGCAAAGAGATATATTTAAACCCCAGTTCTGTTCTTCTGTCGCTCCTTGACTGGACCATACATACCGTCATACCTGCGTCATTACTTATGCCTTACATCAAACATTGTGTGCCCATTGTTGTGGGTTTTTGTGTATTGTGCTCTTTAAATCTGTTTTGGGGCCAGATGATGTCTTTGTTTATTGTTCCTTAGCTGTAAGATCAGTGTTATGACAAGAGAACAATACCTCTGTAGCCAGAAAACAATACCCAGGTACCCTGGGAAAAACTAACTCAAATGCTGATTACTTCAGTTCCTGTGTTTAAAAAAAAACTCTATTGTGATTACTTACCTGCTTTTACAGCTATGAGGTCCTTAAAGACCAGTTCTGAAATTCCGCAAGATTGTCCACATGAGCCTGATAAGGAAAAGAAGCTGAGCTTAATATTGGAACAGAGGAAATTAGTTAAGCTACAGAAAATTAACCAATAGTGAGTCACTTTTAAAGCAAAAAAAAATTCAGTTATGAATTTAATAATTTTGAGTTTTAGACTGACTAAAACTGTGATGGCTATCTTTTTAATATTCGCAGTGTGTTATGTTACATCATATTAATCAATTAATTAAGAAAACAATTGGAAGATTATAATCAGTGATTAAAACTATTTTAGTTCCAACTCATATTAATGCAGAGGATTCATGTACATAAATAGAGTCCATGAACATGAATATGCATATTCTACATGTGTATTCTCATGTTATACAAATTAACATATTACACATATTTAAATATTTTGTAGCTGAAATAAAAATATTATTTTATTTGTTCTTTATCGAACAAATATCAGAGGATTCAGAAGGGATGACACTATTGTATTATTTAATAACATCTTTATAGAATTAATACATTAAATTAAATAAAGTAATTAATTTCGTGAATGATAAGCTGAAAAGTACAAATTTTTACTGAACAAATGTCTGACTATAAAGCAGAAATTAGTGCTTATAAAAAGTTTTTTTTTTTTAAATCAACACATTTAAAGAAATTTTTTTCTGTTTAGTGGTACATAATAAGTGCTGTTAACACAAATTAACAGAACATTTGAACAAAAAATTCATTTCCTACTAATGATGATAATAATAATTACTAATAATCTTCTATCCTTCCCTAAATAATATCTGCTTCTGTGTGAAGTTGCTGTACTTAAGTCTTACAATACAATAAAATCAATTCAACCAAAGATGCACGTTCACGTGTCAAAGCTTTGTCAAAGTTATAAAAATTATCTCTTTTAAATTTCCAATAGAAATGAGATCTCACTAGCATGAACGTTAACTTTAATGTGATAATGCCCATTGTTTAGTTGCACATATTTTAATGTAAAAAAAACTCAACATTACACACTTGACTGATAATTTTACTCAGTACTTTTGTGTAATTTCTGGCTAAAATTTAATTCCATCATCTGTTTATCATCCACTATCTCTCCATTATCTGTGCTTTATGCTGCACTCTCTAGGCCTCCCCTCCTCCTCTCGCTGGCATTAAGTTCAAACTTGACACTGATGTTGACTCACTTTGTCACTCCTCGGTGGCTCTCCCTCTCTTCTCTCTCTCTCTCTCTCACTCTCTCTCTTTCTCTCTCCATCCTCCATCGCTTGGAGGACAAGAGTGCCCGCAGACGCATTTCTCTCCGGAGCCCCCCCTCTCACTCTTTCACTCTCTCTCACCCTGTCTAACTCTCTCTATCTCTCTCCTACTCTCTCCTTTACACACACACATTATTGTCAACAAAGCTGGAGAACAAGGGACGTGTGGGGAACAGGGGAATAAAGGTCCACAGAAGAGAAGACTAACACACAGGAACCCTGCATCATTTCACCTGGACAATCAGTAAGTTTGCAAAAATGTGTCTTTTAAGTGCTTTGGCGTGTTTTCGCTCAGTGCTGATGTCACTTATTTCATATTGACGTACTGGGAGCTTTAGGATGACTACACCACCGACTGCAGTCATGAAAATGATCTGTAATATAAGGAAAAACTGATAAATACATTTTTGGGACTCCTTCATCCAAATGAATGAAGTTTGACCTTTGACATTGTGCTTCTGCAATAGCTGAGATATCATATACTTTTGTGTTCCTTTCTGACTCGCTAAATAGCTGATTTACGGAAATAGAATGTAAAATAAGATACAAGAAGACAAATGCTTTCGTTTGTCAAAGATTTTATTGAGAAAGATAATGATGTTTTTGGACATATTTCAACTCTTTATGTATCTAATTTGAAGATACACATGGGCTTGGTTCCAGTGTTTTATAGGAGCTCTTGTTCTTGTTCATATAACGGTTGTGTGTGTGTGTGTGTGTAGTGCATACGCGACTTACCAGCAAAAATAGAGCTAAAAGCAAGTAGCATGATAAATGTCATGGCTTTCAGAGTGGCTTCTAATGTACCTTAGCTCCCCATGGTATACTAGCATACCAATGTATAACACACACACGTTCCGACAGCACATATGTAACTAACTCCATTTCTTTCTGTCATCATGAAGCTAATTCACCACAATGCCAACCATGTGTGAACTCATGCGATATGAACCCCTCCTTCTTCATTTTCCCCCTACCCCCCTTTCATCCATCCACCCACACACCCTTTACAGAAAGAAGGAGTTGAGGATCGAAGGAGGGAGAGAGGAGCGAAAGGTGGCAATAAACAGGGGCAGATACATACAGGAAGGACAGGACCCCTTTATATCTCTTCATGGTGTTCTGGACACTCGTAGTATGTATGAGAAGTTAACCATGCTGAACCTGCAGAGCGGCTCAAACTGGAGCGGGCCTAACAACTGGTACCATGACCCCACAGGACTCCAGACACAACACAGCACAGGTGAGGGGACATTAACATAATGGCTCACAAATCAGCAGCTAAGTGTCTGCAGAGGAATTAAAAGCAGCCCCGCACTTGTAGCTGCCTCACCAACTTCCTGTTAGTTCAAATTAATCAGGTGTCACAATCTGTGATTCACCGTGCAACCATTTTCTTGATACTCACACATGCCTTTTGTCACCTTACTCTACCGGCAGTGTCTGAGGGCTGCCTGCTGGACACAGAGGGCAGCATGGGGGGAGAAGCAGGGGGAGGAGGAGCGGGCAGAGGGGGAGGAGTCCCCGTGGAGCGGGACGAGGGTGAGGAGTCTCAGCTGAGGCTGCAGCTCAAGAGGAAGCTGCAGAGGAACAGGACCAGCTTCACACAGGAGCAGATCGAGGCTCTGGAGAAAGGTCAGGCCATGCGAGCACACACAGTGCTCTCTTTGCTTTTCAGCCAATCGCTGGCCTCCAGAGTGTGTCATGACGCAGTCTGTCCTGATGATTTTTTCCCCTGCCAACACCTTTGTCATGGGATTATAGGCTTTACACTTTGTTGACAGCTGTTTTTGAAAATGACAGGGGAGATGAATATAAGAAATCACATGGATTACAAACAACAATCAGGCTTTTTATCAGATATTTTGCCTGACGACTGATCAGAGATATTTCTTCTCGAGCAGAACAGATGATTTTTATCAATCCCTGCAAGCGTGAACAAGCATTTCTCGCTGTCATCACTTCCAGATGCAAATTATTCAGAATCTTAACTCCAAATATTTTGGATGTTCTCCAAAACGCCTCGGGCAGAATGTACAGCAGAGTTTTGATGATGCATCTATTACTGTGATTGTATTTTATGTATTGTGTGGTGAGATCTGGCCCTCGTTGCCTCATATCCACTGAGAGGGATCAGAAAGCCACCCTTGACTGGATATGGCTGCAGCAGACCCTTGAGCTAAATAAAGACGCAATGTCCACTGTGCAGCCGAGTGGAAACGTATCACTGTGGTCACTCTGTGCAAATGACATTAATGAGGTACACTGACCTCAGTGCATGGCCAAGGCACAATAACAATCATGTGTTGACACAGATGCCAATTATAACCGAGCCAATTATACCAATTTGGGAGACTGCCTTAATTTATCGTGTCATTACTGTTATCCCTGTGCAATATGGAACGCGTTACTGGTTTGGACTTTGGT
Source organism: Remorina albescens (assembly GCA_034769265.1). NCBI lineage: Eukaryota > Metazoa > Chordata > Actinopteri > Carangiformes > Echeneidae > Remorina > Remorina albescens. The sequence continues at coordinate 9,430,832 of CM068480.1, forward strand.
CTTTAAGTATTCACAGCTGTGGTTATAGTTAATGAATATAATATCATTATCCACCCAGCTGCCATTGTTCATGTAACCAAGAACATCAAGTAATCAATTACTCTGGTTTCTTTACTCCCATCATATTGATGTGCTAGAAAATTTCAGGTGTCGTAGCTGTCATGAGTAGAGACCGCAACTACTACTGAACTTGAAACTCCAGTTCTTCAGGATGACTCAGGTTGTCATTTAGAAGGAAAGGCAAATTCTCATTTCAACTTGTCAACAGCACAAATGTCAGCAGTTTGTCAACTATAAATGAATTGCAACAATGAGAAATGATACTCTGAAACAGGACGACTCTTTGATGTGAACACACAGAGACTTCAAATGACTCAGTGACAGGAACAGTATAATCGAGACAGAGTCCGCTCAGTTCCAAGAGACAAAGGATAATTTTAGTCAAACTCTTAATGACAATAAGACACCGGTCCAATCTGAGAAACACAATACAAAATGAAAAACTAAAAATAATTTTTCTTTAGTTTTAGTCAGCTTTCTTTGAATAAAGTGCTTACATCTCAACTTGAATCCTTTTCGTTTTAACTTTTGGCGTGTTCCATGATGATAAATAATTTATATAAAGTGCAACAGATAAATATTTTAAATCTGGTTGTAAGGATACATCTTGGCTTCTGGGATTTATGTATTCCAATTTGAATTTAAGATAATGTTGTATCGTTTCACTGAAATATGTACAGATGGAACCAAAATGTATTAACACCATGGAGGGAGAGTTATCAGGCCAGCTGTCATCCTTGATTAAGACTCACACTTTGTGTTTGACATCCAGTTAATATCTTCTACAGAGTTTGAACGGACACATTACCCAGATGTTTTTGCAAGGGAGAGATTGGCAAACAAGATCGATTTGCCGGAGGCCAGGATACAGGTGTGGAACATTTCAGTCAACCCTCCTATCACACTTCAGTTTTTTATTTGTGTTTATGATGCAATAATCAGTTTTTTCAGGACATGGTCCAGTGGACTTGTTCATGATAAACAGGCCTGACAGAGCTCTGATTGGCAGGTGTGGTTCTCAAATCGAAGAGCCAAATGGAGAAGGGAAGAGAAGCTGCGCAACCAAAGGAGGTCAGGGGGTGTGACCTCCTGTTCACAGAGCCAAGCCCCTCTAACCACTTCCTTCAACACATCCGTCTATCATCAGCAGCATGGCAGCAGTTCAGGTAAACATCTGCTCAATGCTGCTTTTAGTTCTAATTACAGTACAGTGTATATGTTTGTTGGCTTGTCTTTACAGCCCATTGGTAATCCAGAAATAAATAGTCCATGTTTGGTCTGGATAATTTATATATTTAGTCAAAGAAATATTTTACTAGTTTATAATTACAAACCTCAGAGCTCCCCTGCTTGAATTTTAAAGGCAGGCAAACCATTAGAGTTTCTCCATTAGAGCACATTTATATTACAACATTTCCACAGTGAGATGTTCCCACAACATGTGTGTGTGTGTGTGTGTGTGTGTGTGTATGTGTGGGCTCACCGTCTTGCTCTGTGTCCCTCCCCAGGGTCCATGTTGAGTCAGGCTGAGTCGTCCCTGCCGAGCTACAGTTCCCTGTCAGTTTTCTCATCTGGAGTCCAGGTTGGGCTTTCATCATTCATCAGCACCATCCAAACTTGACAAACACAGGCTATCATCATACAGCAGAACTGCCTTATTATTCCTCAGGCTAAACACAATAATGAATATATATATATATATATAATTACTTCTAAAATTAAATTAATGGCACATAACAATAACACATAATTTATTTCCACTCCATCATGTTGCAAATTACAAGAATAGTATGGCAAGTATAATAATGATAATGATAAAACAAGTTGATGTAAATATAACGTACAGCTCTGAAAAGAGGCAGAAAGAAGAAAATATGGACAAATATGACTTATTAGAGCTGCAACAGTTGGTTGATTTAAATGTTACTAGGCTACCTTTTTTTATAATAAAGTGTTTGTCATTTTTGTTTTAAAAAAATCCTAAACAAAGACTTAATGTCTTCAGCTTCTTAAATGTAAATATTAGCTCTTTCCCTTCATATAAGGGAAATTAAATGTCTGAATTTCTGACTGCCGTTCAGACAATTCCATCAATGGTGGATCATTTGGCAGATGATATGATTGGCATGTTACACTTTTTCATGGGCAAATAATTCTATGGTCATTCTAAATGTGAAATTGATTTTCTTGATGTGACATGATGGAATCCATTAGAAATATCCCTCAAATCTGGACTCCAATAATGCTCAAACATCGTCTCATAGCTTCTTGTTGGTATTAAAAATCTTTGCAGAATTAGTCATTGTTTAAGGATGACCCTTCAATGAATGAACTCAATATAAAAAGTAAATAGCGAGTTAAAATTGCACAGTAGATCACATAGAGTAGAGAGGAAGAAAGGAAGAACGGGCTTCAAATTAAGATCAGAAAGTGAGGAAAAATACAATATGATGAATTTGGGCTGTTGCTGCTCATCTTTACTAAAACACTACTCTAGCACCTCCATGTGGTTAGACTCAAAGCACCTGCCTGTTCAGCTCATGCATGCTTGGTCTACCACACACTTGGAATAACACGATTCTCTCAGATAATACAGTAATTTTTTTGGTTCCATTTGAAATCTAACTCAGATTTTCCCCTCCTTCACCTTTCCACTCCCATGGCCACTCCTCAGTCTATCTCTCCCCAGTCGGCGTCCTCTTACTCCTGCATGTTGCCTCCATCCCCGTCTGCCCCACGCAGTTTTGACTCATCGGCGTACTCCTCCCCTCATCTGCAGACTCCACCCACTGCCAACTCCAACACTGGTGAGTGGGGCTGAGACATTCATTTCACATCTGTGTTTTAACTCAGACTCTGCACAATGAGTTAAACTGTTACTTCAACCACAAACTGACAAATTGACTCTTACTTTTCCTCTCCCTGTCTCGTTCAGGGCTCATATCGCCCGGTGTCTCGGTGCCAGTCCAGGTCCCAGGAGCTGAGCAACAGAGCATGAGTCAGAACCTGGGTCAGTACTGGGCCAGACTACAGTGAGCAACAGACAGTCACTTCCAAAAGGCAGAACTAAAGGAGAAAGGGAAAAAAAGGGCGTGTAAAAATAATTTAAAAGAAGAAGTACGAAGAAAACAATGTGGGGGACACACAGGTTTTAAAGGAGCACAGGTCTGAGCTTTAGAGGGGCCTCAATGAGTTGCAGACCCTGAAATGCATTAAATGTTTACAAATTCAGCCAAGAGCAGCTTTGGTTGCACCTGACGGTACTCTGGTCACACTGGTATTTGCATAGTATTATCAGGTTGCGCTTTCTTTTTTTGAATAGTATTTTAATCATAGAACTGAGGTCAGGATTAGAAATAGGATAAATTTTTAGGCTGTGTTTGAGATTAGAGAGTCAGTTTCAGGAAAAATATGGGGTTAGGTGACACTGTCTGTAGAAGTGCAACAGATGACACGTCGTGTTATTTGAGAATTAGCTTAAAGTTTTACCCTATTTTACTGTGAAAAAACTGAGAAAAAACAGAGAAAATAACTGGATATCTTCTGAATACACAGCAGAACGTGGATGATATTAAGAAAAGCCAGCCAGCGGCCTTCTTAGCTGTAGTTATTTTGTTCCACAGGTTTTTAACAGAATTATCCACAGAGGAGGCATACATCCACTTAGAGGTTTGATGTATGAATGGTCCATATGTTTGAACCAATGAGTTTTCAGGCTGAGAGCACATTACAAATTTAAATATGGCTGTGCATTTTGATTCCATTTATAAACAGGTTTGTGAACTGTAAGCATTTAGGGTCAAAAGTAGCAAATGGCATCGTAACTCTGCCATAGTGAGATGATTCAATTGTACTAAGTAAATGCCAGCAGAGGTACTGTGAGGTGTAACCACAGTTTCTTGTTACTTGAGCAGCTCGACGATGTTATGATAGCTAGCTTGTTCCCTGAGCATAAGCTGTGTGAGGCTACTGTGAACTATAGACTTGCTTATGGCAATCACTTTTACTAAAACTTAAAAACTTACCAAAAAAAAGTGTTAATCCTATTCCTGCCAGCAAAATTACACTAAGACTGAAACTGCATATTTTTGTACAGACATCTGTGTATGATGAAGATAACTGTGGAATATTGTCAGACGTTATTAGAGGGAAGAATGTAGCACACTGTGAATTCAAATCACCCTCAAAGCACAAGTTACATTGGTCATAATAAAATAATAGGAATACACTGTATAAATATTGCATATTATGTACAGTTATTACAGATTTCTGCCAAAAAATACAGTAAAGCAATTTCATTTTTTTTCCTAATTTCATGAATGCAGGGATCAATTTGAGATATTTTTTATTCCGGTACGCATCATCAATCATTAGCAGTATTAGCAGTGATTTTGCCCATCACTGATGAAACACACCAATCAGCTAATGACAATCAAGCAATGTACCAAACCAAACAAAAAGACTTGAGAGACTGACAATCAAAGCTGGAGGTGGAGGATAGGAAAATGAAAATACTGTGAAATTATTGCAACACTGTCAATACAATAGCAAGGACTTTCTCAGCTGTGCATGACCAAAAGAAAAAAAAAGCCACTATAGACAATCAGCTACTTGCAGAAATGATTCAAGTATTGTACAAAAACTGTTACTGTACTTTGCAGGGTTTTAACTTCTGCTCACTTTCCTCTTACTATTGGTTTTTGCTGATGCATCTCAGTTTGATCTCAGATGAAATGTCTTTCAGCTCTTATTTGTCTTTTCACTTGTTCACATAAGTCCTCTGTGTTGTTTCTGTTATCGTTGTGTGTTGTGTTAGTACTGTATAGCTACCAAGAGTCAACCCTTTTTGTGAAGGCCTTGGATCCCTTTAATGAAAATAAAACAGTGTGTAACGAATATAAATTCAGCCTTTACAAGCCTTTATTTGTGATGTCTAATTACATTTTACTCACTCGTTTTCCTCGTTGTGGTAGTTTGATTAATATGATGTTTAAAATACCACCACCATCACCACTACCCAAATAAAATGACATTTTAAAAACTAAATTTAATATAATTACATACAACATACATCTCTCTGTTGGGCTTTGGGGCACGCCCACTTCCGGCCCCCTCCCTTCCTGTTTCCAACATCCCACCAGTTGCAGGTAAGCATGCCATGGCTGCACTGCTGAAAGTTTATTTTAGTTGTTTGGCTGGCGCTTCATCACTTTCGCCATGTTACATACCTGGTGCAACGTTGATCTTGATGGTATGTATGCCTGATGAGCTCTGCCTCCTCTAGCCTCCATTTGTACTAGGGATGCAACAATATTCAATATTTTATGGAACCGTTCAATATGTCCTGTTCGGTTCAATACACAAAGGCAAACAACGGTGTTTCGGTACATTTCGGACAGGGTGGAAGAGTGTTACATTTTTATAATAAAGTGGTTTGACTATATCTGTGCTTGCTTTTAACTATTTTTACATGCAATATATTGCCTTTTCTAGTGAGTAGTTTTATATTAAGATATTGAAACCATACCGTTACCGTGGCCCAAAAAACGTGATGCATACCAAACCGTGGGAAAACTGTACAGTTGCATCCCTAATTTGTAGTGTGTCAGTCCTAATGTTTCTGTCAGTCTGTCTGTGTGCAGCCACTTGAAGCCTGAGTCCCAATTGTGGGGTTGAGTCCATTTATTTTAATTTGATTTTGTGTTTGATTTATGCCTTTATTCAGGTATAGTTTTGTTTATCCAGGTGTAGTTTATGGTCCTCTCTGGGGACCATCACCTTATCATGGTGGAGAGGTTTGCGTGTCCCTGTGAACCTGGGAGCTATGTTGTTTGGGGCTTTATGCTCCTGGTAGGGCCTCCCATGGCAAATTGGTCTCAGGCGAGGGGCCAGACAAAGAATGGTCCATAACGACCCCATGAAAGAGGAAGGGGTAAAGTGACCCTGCCTGGAGAAAGCCCGGGGCCCCCGTCTGGAGCCAGGCCCAGATGGGGAGCCCGCGTGCGACTGCCTGGTGGCTGGGTCTGCCACGGGGCAACTGCTCTTCCATCCTGTGGGCCCACCATCCACAAGGAAGACCGCTGGGCTGCCAAATGGGTGGCGGTGGAGATGGGGGGGGGGGGTCTCGACGGACCGGACCCGGGTGGCATAGGCTGGCTCTGGGGACGTGGAACATCACCTCTCTGTGGGGGAAGGAGCTGGTGCAGGAGATGAAGTTGGTTTGTTGTGTATTGTCCTACTTTTTTTTCCCCCCATAAATCTTAATTTGATTAGGTTAAAAGTTAATTTCTACTTTTCTCTACTTTTCAAAAGTCATTGTTTTGGCTGGCTGGGATTTTGTTTAATATTTTGTCGTGAATATTCACGTGGCTGCCAACCACATTTCTGGTTATGTAGTCATTTGTGCTTTGGTTTAGTTTTCTATATTGTTTTGTTTAATTTGTTGTGTACGTTTGTGCTGTGGTTATTTTTGGTTTAGTGAACCCTGCTAATTTTTGTCCCTTTCCAGTGCTGAGAGCTGCCGGTGTTGGTCCTGGTGTCCTGGTGGTGGCTTCCCTGTTTTTTGGGTGTGCTGTGCATTCCTTTTTTTTTTGGTTTTGTTTTCCCCTGGGATTCCTCACACCCCTTCACGGTTAAGCCTGTTTTCCCCATTTTGCCCTTTTAATGGTATGAGTATGAATGAGATTTTTTTGTAATGTAAATAGTATTCAGTTACATAATAAATATATTTTTGTTAAATTGGCACCACACCCTGTCCCTCAATCCAGCAACATGAATTCTGTGTCCTTTGGTTTGTCATTGCAACCCCGGTAATTCCTACGGTGAAACTCCCTAAGTGGCGTTGTTGGTAAATACATACCCTACTTCATAACTTCTGGCAAACCACTCTCACTCACCACATAAGTTTATTGATCTGTTGAATTGATATTTTGTTAAAACACAGAAGAAAATTTAGCTGTATGCACCAAACATCTAAATATGAAACAAACATCTCATTCATGGCTAGTCAACAGTACAAAAAATAAATTACCTTCTAAAAATACAACCCCAACCTGAATGTGAAATATGAATACAATTCGGAATCAAGACAAGGATTTCTTTTATGTTCAGGACAGATTTCAATCCATGAAGTTGGTGAATTTTAACCAGAGGGCCAAATGAGAAGTTTTTACATTTTCTTTCTTTTTCAAGAAAACTCAATTGTCATTCTATAGGTGGTGAATTACTAAATCTGACGTATTTAAACTTTGTTCACTTATCGATTTAAATGTAAGCCTTGTGTTTGCAGCTTTGTTTTCACTGCTCCTACCAGTTCTATTGTTTTACAATAATAGTGTTAGCAGTAAATTGATTTAATGTGAGCCAACCAAAAACTGGAGACCTGAAAAGATGTATACAAATATTGGGTTCACTTCAAACTCAGATTCAGCCCTCATTAAGCCCATTTTGTTGATGTAATCCCAACCTCTGAGCAGATAAAAGACTTTCATGTTTATTGATGATGCAGCGACACGATGGAAACTGGACAGCCATTAGCAGGGCAGCATTTTCTGTTAATGGCATGACTCACTCTGGTCCAGGAGGATGGACAGAAATGAAAGATGGGAGAGGAAGGGGAGAGAGGGAGAGGAAGGGGAGAGAGGGAGAAAGATAATACCCAGGGTGCTTTGCAGAGAAAATCTCAACACAGACCCATGAACATAATGGGGCTCTAAGATGTTACGTGAGATGCCGGAACACTCCAACTTAATGCAGCGTCATCAGTTTATCTCTAATGTATTGGCAGCATGGATTATCTTGAAAATAACAACCTTCCTTTTCGTTATTTCCAGCACTAAGATGCTGTGATAATCATGAAACTAAATATAAAATGGACTTTTCCTTTTTAAACAACAAATTGCAAATTGACAAATAATGAAAAACTGGACTTTCAGATATGATATAAAATATTTTAAATGTTTCATCATCAGCAATGTCATTTTCATTTAATCAACTCCTTCTGTAATAATGGTCAAAGATGATCAGCACTTGAAATTATCTGAATGTTTCAAATTTAAAGTTTTAATGTTACTTCATTTCAACACAAAAACTGTAGAGCAATTTGTTACAATATCCTTAAATAGGAAAAGAACACTGTGAAGGCTAACTGAAGATACTGTCTGCACAAACTGCATGCGCACAGGGAGGCAGCTGATACAGGGGACTTCCAATTTAAATATGGAGGCAACAGGATGTAATAAAGTAAAAAAAAAAAAAAAAGAGCAGTGATGACAAAGGTGACTAATTTGTTTGTTTCATTGTTCACTCATTAAAATTAGATGTGGTGAAAGAGAAACGGGAGGTAAATATAGAGGTGAGGCAAGAGGCAAATATTAATCATATATGGGATTCATATGATCATTTCCACATTTACCCACTTCATCCTCAATCTCACATGATGATTGTCAAGGCTGGAAACAGGGACATGCAGATTTTATGATCTAAGAAAGTACATTTTTGACCAAAACTAAATTTTGTTTAGTACTTACACAATTGCAGATGGTGGGTTGAAACATATATTTTAAATGCAAAACAATTCTTTTACATAAAACTAAAAACACTTCTTTGATTTTAATCATTTTACAGCATGCAGCAGTGGAAAAGAAAGACAAGGGGAGGTGTGCCTGCTGATGTCGCCATGTGTTACGGGTCCCGTGGATGGGGACCGCGGTGACAAATATGTTACCTGTAAAAGCAGGTGAAGAGCGGTGTAATGAAGACACGATGCGTCTCTGTTTTCCTCCAGAATGTGTCTGAGTCTCATTTATTTTTCACAAAATAAAAGCTATGTAAACACTAAACATCAGTCTTCACTATACCATTCAACTGGTTCTTTGTTCACATCACTTCATGTAACTATATCCCACAATCTTAGTGAAACATGTTCTCTTTAAGCTGCTTCAGTTTCCCTAATCATCACATTTCTTTTCACACACAGTTATGTTCAATAAACAATATCAGTATATACATTACATGTTTGTCTTATTCAGTAATTCAATGGTAGAAATCACTATTCACAGTGCATCATGAAAATCCAGCACGTTGGACCAACCATTTAAGTGCATCTGTTAGCTACACCGAATTGCTAAGAGTGCTTGTGCTACACCAGCTAATCAGCTCATTCACTTCTAAATATAACTGTAAATATTCACATAACAACATAACAAAAATATCTATTACCCGAAAAAGATACAAATAATAAACCGTGGTTCTCAAAGTGTATAAAGCGCACAGGCTCTCATTAACGAGCGCTGAACTAAAATGAGCTCGGCCCGTAATGGCGGCCGTGCGGGAAATTTCTCCCGTTGCTAACCCGTTTTTACCTGTAAATAACTCGGCCGAACTATCTTAAACTCTCCTGTTTACATTAGCACGGATAACAGGCAACAACAAAAAACAATATTCTCCGGTGCACACATCGTTACCGACCTGTAAAAGCAGGTGAAGAGCGGAGTACTGGAGACACGATGCGTTTGTTTTCTTCCAGAATGTGTCTGAGGGGAGCAGCGGAAGGTGGGGCTCCCTTACCGTACCCCCTGAACACCTGGAGCAACCACAAACGTTCCGCCCACTGCTTTCAAAATAAAATGATCCCATTTTTTTAAAAATATGGTTCTGTCTTATTATTTATTTATTTTTTTTATGAAAAGAAATATATACATTAATGAAAAGTGTCCCATTAACACATATGATTTACATGAAATAATTAATGTGGCCATTCCCTCTCAGGGGTGCCACACATGTAACACTGAGCAGATACCACTCAGGGCCAGAGGAAATGTGTTTTTCATGCAGGTGTATTGTAGTATTCATTAAATATTGTAGGATTCATACTGAATCATTTACGCACACACACACACACACACACACACACACTTTCCTGAGTTAGACGGATAGTGTGTTTGAGTTATGCTCAGTCATGGAGACACAGACATTGTTCTTTTTTTTTCTAATACAGCTGTTTGGAATCATATCATTTGGTCTCTGTTTTAGCTTATTTTGTCTGATTTTTACAACTCTCCCAGGCATGTGTTGTATGGCATCAACCCACCCCAGTAGAGTTAGAGTTAACCACTTGACATGACATGCTCACCCACTTCAAAAACTAATTTATTGTATTACAGCAATAACCCTTTAATCCCACAGCATCTATGATAGGTGATTATAGTAATAATGATAATAATAACTGAATCTAAACAGAAAGAACACCACATTGAACTAGAATGAGGAGAACCTTAACGTTGCTGCTCTGTCTCATAGTGGCGCCTGATTTGTGGTTTTCGTTCTTTTGTTTTAAGAGTGAACGAAGTTTCATGGTGCACACTTTGCCGTTATTTATCTCCACCTATAGCAGGAAAGCACCTACCGTTAGTGGTTTGGATGCAGACGCGTAAAGCGGACGCAGAGGCGCATCTCTCGGATGAGAAGGAGCGGAATTGAGGGCGGGGGGGGGGGGGCAGAGACAGACAGAGAGAGTTGACTGATCGATCGGCCCAGCCCAGTCCCAAGACACCAGACATCAGAGCAGAAACAACGGTGAGCTTTGGTGTCCTTTTCTTTTTCCACAATTTACTAAAGAGCGAAGTGTTTCCCTCCAGATGAGAAGTGCTGTCATAATAAGTGCGCTTCTTTTGCAGAGAGCACGATGGAGCTGGCTCTGCTGCTATGGATGGTTTTCATCCTGACGGAGAGCACTTCAGCAGAGGCCGAGCAGTACACCAGAGCAGTGGTGAGTACATCAGAAAGTAAAAGCTGTACAACTATATACCGTCGGAGCTGATAGAGAGAGAGACAAAAAATGCTTTCATCAAAAGTTTTTTACAAGCTGTTTCGCTACTCAACAGATTTCCTTTGATTTTCTGATTCTAAGGGGGCATAGTATGATTGTTATGTTTAACTATCACTATATACATTTTTTTTTTCTAAATCTTAAATGTGTTCAAATCCAATTGCAATTTTGACAGAAATCACTTTGCATGAATGAACGCGTATGTTTATATTGTGAATGTGAGCTTTTGTTGGCCTCTCTGTAGATCAGACATACACACACCTTTCCCAGATGGGAAGGTTGTCATATGGAGGAAATGGCATATGGCAGAGAGAGTGGCTGATGCACATAAGTGCCCAGATGGCCCACAGGGGTTGTAAAAAATATTATATGTTTGTGGATTTAGATATGGCATCTTTTTAGACATAATTAGTTTTTTTATTAAAAAAAAAAAAGGATTCGAGTATTTGGGTTAGAAGTGAATTAATTGTCTATTTAAGATATTACAGTTATTTATCTTCAGATGAACGCAGTTGCAAGCATGCAGTTGAAATGGAGACGCACTTCACTTACATTGCCTAATAATTGTGTGACTTATACGGGCATCAGAGTGGGACATGAGATATGACCCAAATCTAGTGTGCTGGTTCGTCTGTATCCTTTTCCAAATCAATGAAAATGTGCACCGAAAAGTGTGTTTAGACACAGATGAGAAAGATAATTAAAAGTAATTTCAGTTGCACATTTTGCAATGTAAAAGCCACAGAAAGTGGGAGCAGCAGGTTAAATGCAGGAAGAAGGGTGGTTTCACAATAACTTCTATGAAACCTTTTACTGTTATTGTCTATTGCACCAGTTATGCATGGTAAACACAAGAAGTAAAGCTAAACAAATGCATTTTTCCAGTCTCTTCAATTATTATTATTATGGTATCCAAATTGTCAATAGTGCAGAGCCTTTATGCCATCAAGAATGTTACTCAACAAGGATATAATCATTTAATATTAATGATAGAAAAGGCTGATATTCTGCTGGGTTGGACTGTATCGTAATGATTTACAGTTGTAACTGGAGGAGTATTTGTGTCAAATAGCCTCCATGACATGAGCATTTCCCAGTAATCTTTAAATTGATTCTTCTAAGAGATGGATTTCGGTCATATTGTTGGTCTACTGTGTTTGCAGTTTGTTACCAAAGCAGGAAATGTGTGTGTTTTTTTTTTTGTTTTGTTATTTCTTTGTTGTCTGTCCAGGATTGGTTGAGCAGGTATGGGTACCTTCCTCCTCCTGACCCTCGCACAAGTAAACTGCAGACCAAGGAGGGCATCGAGAGAGCTATTCGTGTCATGCAGAGATTTGGTGGGGTCCGGGAAACAGGGGTGCTTGGTAAAAAATGCAAACTCATGCTCTCCTCACATTTCATGTGTACATCACATTTTGCGCCACTTTGATCACATGAGGATTCTTAACCGCTGTTTTGTTTCAACATCCAATGTGTGATCATCTTCTCTTCCAGACAACGAAACCCTCAAACTGATGTCAACACCACGATGCTCTCTTCCTGATATTGTTGGGAGTGAAGACATGCTAAAAAGGAGGAGGAGGAGGAAGAGATACGCCTTGTCAGGCCTTAAGTGGCATAGCACAGACCTCACATGGAGGTTTGTTTCCTGTCATCCTATACTGTTGTTCTATCACTTCCCCATATGAATCACTCCATTTTAGATGTCCTCAAAAATGCTTGAATGTCACTGTCATCATTTTTTATGGCCAAAGAAAAAAAAAAATTATTACAAAAAAAATTATTACAACAAAAGTATGTTTCATTTTAACGCAAAACACTCCATTTGACAAGAAATGTGCCTGAAAAAGGAAGTTAGATTTTGAGGGAAAATTATTATTTTTCCAGCTTATCTGAATTCCATAGATCAGATTTATGGGCAACCTTGTTGTGTTTCCGGTTGGAAAACTTGACATGGTGGCCCAAAATGTTTCTTAATTTAGAGAAACACACACACTGGTCAGATCTATTTCTTCCACCACCTCTGACTGTCAGTTTCTTCCCATTGTACACTGAATACAAAGATTAGGACAAGGAAAGGCACATTTATTTGTAAAGAAAAATTCAAAAGAATGCACTTAGACAAAATAAATTGTGAAAACACAATGTCAAAGATTTGAGTTGCTAGAATTTCACAGCAAGTCATCCAGACAGACAGGATAGATGTCAACCTCATGGTGGTGCTCGGCACACTGTCGGTGGATCCTGAAAGTCAGTACTTCATTTAGCAGAAAATGTGAATGCGCGTCTCTCTCTCACACACACAAACACACACACGCACATATATATGGTACATTTGTTGGGATTTATTTTCAGGTGCAGTACATTTATTCAATCATTACACAGGGCCGAACTCTATCAGGATTTACCAGGTTTAACCATTTACCATGGTTAGATTTGTTGACAAGCGAAAAAACAAACAACTTATGGACAATGCACAGATTTAGACAATGATTAAAACATAGCTCTCTCCAACCTCGATATAACACAAACTATTTCTCTCCACAGCATCCACAGTTACCCGTCACCCTTTCACTCACCGAGCCTGTCGAAAGATTTGGTGGAGGGGATCCTGACTCACGCTTTCAAAGCCTGGAGTGACGCAGCTCCCTTGACTTTCCGTCAGCTGCCGAACAGCAGTGAGGGGCCTTCAGCTGGAGGTGACATCAGGGTGTCTTTTTCCAGTTTGCTGCACGATGACGGCTACCCTTTCGATGGAAAAGGTGGCACCTTGGCCCACGCCTTTTTCCCTGGCAGGGATCCAATGGCGGGTGACACACACTTTGATGATCATGAGAGCTGGAGCTATGGAGGTATTCACTGATTGAACTCACAGTTGACTGATGAAGGCTGGAAGACCTTTTCTATGTTAAATGTAAAGAATGCAATGAGACGATGGTCTGCTGTAACCACTAAAGGAAGCAGAGCGTTTACTGAACTACAACAAAAAGTAGACAAAGCATCTGCATTGTCAGTGACATCATACCCCCAGTTCTTCTTTGTTGATGTGATCCAGGAACGCTTTTGCTTTAAACGTCCACAGGTGACGACAGCAGCACAGACTTGTTCACAGTTGCAGTGCATGAGTTTGGGCATGCGCTGGGCCTGTCCCATTCCTCCACAGATCCGTCCATCATGAGGCCGTATTACCAGGGCCCTGTGGAAAACATCCAGAGCTACCAGCTGGCCCTGGATGACAAACTGGCCATTCAGCAGCTTTACGGTCAGTAAATTGGGCAATCTGCCTGAATCAGAGTATATTGTAATCTAACAGGTGTTATATTTGTCCCATAGCACCTAAAGTAGTAACAGATATGTTCTAAGGATATATAACCATACAACGTGGCTTAAAATGGCTGGCTATATACTTTCACAGCTTTAGTAGATTACAAATGCAGTCATTAAAATTATTTAAACAATTCTTCTAAAAGTACTAATGAGTATGTCTTTTCACTGTGGGACGAAGTTGGAGTTCACACCTTTACACACTTAATGTGTGAAAAGGTGTGCTCCTGCTCAGGGGCTTTCCTTCAACTATTTATTTCCATGACTTTAAAAAGGGTTAGATATGTCACATGCTTTCACCACTTCCTCAAAGTTGTCTCCTGTCATCCTTCATGTTGTAGGTGTGAAGAACAGCAGGCCATCAGGTGGTGTCGATCCGAAACTTCCACGCCTACCGAGTCCACCACCTCCAAAACCAACACAGCTGTGAGTGGAGTCTAAAACCAATGAATGCCATGGTGCAATAATACATACATTAAACATTCATTAGTAGCTTTTACAAACTATGATTATCTTTCCTGTGCACTCAGTTTAGTCACTGATAAATGAACAATCATGAGTAATTTAAAACCTGTGATGCAGATAAAAGCCCTCTAATTCATCCTTACTATGAGAGGGCTTGCTCTTTTTGCACCCTTTAGTGGATTTTAGCAAACAATCCTAGAAAGTACAATTAGATAATAGTTTATACATTAATTTTCTTTTCCAGTCCTGATCCCTCCTTCCACGAGCGCTGTAAGGGAGGCTTTGACGCAGTGGCAAATATCAGGGGAGAGGTCTTTTTTTTTAAAGGTAAGTACAAACAATCAGTTCTTGCAATGTCCAAAATCACATTAATTGATAAATTCGTGGAATGTATGGACATGTCCATTCCAGAGCGCTGAACTGTCCCAGTAAACGTTTTATATCAACAAAAACATGTTTGAATCAAAGCAACATTCTGAAAAGGTTGGCTCTTTATGTGTGTATGTGTAAGCAAATATATGGAAAGAGACATAGGGAAGAATTTTGAATGTTATTTTAAGCATCTGGCAAAAAGTCCCCACCAAAGTTGTAAACCTACGCTGTGCCTAGATTGTTCATGTAACAGGAAGTGATTCAGAATTGGTGGCTATTTTAGTTTGATACAAAGGCTTTGTGATCCCATTTATCATTTACTGTATGCTGTTTTTGAATAAACCGTGATATGTTGGCTGCGTTAGTGTCATGTTTGGCCTCTTTTATTGGACAGGTGCACACTTTTGGAGAACAAAGCGGGACGGGTCTTTAGTCTCCCTTAATCCGGCTCAGATCAAAAACTTCTGGATTGGGCTTCCGCAAGGAACAAAAAAGATTGACGCAGTGTATGAGAGGAAAAGCGACAGCAGGATTATCTTCTTTATTGGTAAGAAACAAAATCCTACTGTTATGTGTCTCTTTGAAATAAGAGCCGCAGGAATCTTGGACCAAAACATTACATATAAATGTATTTTCTTTACGTTGAGAAAATACAGCAACACTTTGCAGAGATTTGACGGTGGCTATCCTTCTCACACTTTTTTTCACCTGTGTAGGACCCCAGTACTGGGTGTTCAAGGACACAGTAGCCATGAGCGGTTATCCTCGGCCCCTCTCTGATTGGGGTATGAGGACGGAGAGAAAGGCACTCGTGGACAGGGTGGATGCAGCATTTGTCTGGGCTCATAACGGCAAGACCTACTTGTTCAGCGGAGGGAAATTTTGGAGGTTTGACGAGAGCCGTAAAGGTGAACAATTGCCCAGGGAGCCAGAGCCGGGCTACCCTCGGGACAACAGCCTCTGGTCGGGAGTTCCCGCTCACATGGATGACATCATCAGCTGGGGAGAAGGTGACATTTAGTTTACAGATCTAAAGTGTGATTAATTTTTTAAACAAGCAGATAAAACCTAAGAGAAGGCCAAATCTAGTATGGTGACATTTTTGAACAGGTACATACAAGCTCCAAGAAGAGGGTCATGGTGATGAATGATATCTGAGCCAAACTAAGATTAGACACAATGCACATCATACATCATCCTCCTGATTTCAGATTAGAAAACCAGACAGAAACTTAAATGTAGACTGTGAAAACGGTTGGCTTCCTGAATATGACTTGTAGGTTTATGCACAGGAAGTCACCACAGCAAAGCAATCTCAAATTAATACAAAAGAAATCTTAATTTTAAAATAGATAAATCGATAGATGTGTGGTTTGTACATTTCTAATGTCAAAGCAGCTAAAGAAATTTGATTTTATAAAATTTTGTTTTTTGTGCAGCATGTGAAGCATTCAGATCCTTAAATGAATGGATCTTTAACCACAAACAAGCAGCACAACTGGTAGCAAAATGCAAAGCAGGAATGACATACTCCACATTTTTTTTAGCTACTTTGAAGTTATTCTTTCAAAATGTATGCAAGCAGGGCAACGCTAAGAGGGACGAGCCAAATGCAGACTCATGTAGAAAATATTCAGTTCAGTTATTTATGGAGGAACATAAAAGGTCCAAAGGTGAACAGAGGTGAGGCAGGCAAGGCAAGACTCAAAAAATCAATGGGAGCAGTCTGAGCAGTTGAACAAGTCCAGTGAGCAGTGACCAAAAAAAAAAAATAAAATCCAAAATTCAGGCTAAAAGGTCAAGAAGATATGCGAAAGCATAATCACAATCACACTGACTGTGTAGTGAAAAAGAAATGAGTAAGAGATACACTCCTGCTGCTTTTTAGGAGATGCCCACTTCTTCAAGGACAACCAGTACTGGGTATTAAAGAACGGGGGACTGAACCAGGATGACGTCACTCCAAAATCCATCGCTGTCGACTGGCTCAGATGCCCCGCCCCACCTTCAACCTCCACAACCGATCCTCGGATCCCAAGGGACTGTCGATGTGACCTAAAGGGATCATCTTCATCTGTAAGAAGCAGCTGGATCCTCCTGATTTTATTGCTGATCGGTGACTTTGTTAGAGAATTAGTTTGATACTTGTTGAGAGAAACTGCAGACTAGTTTTGTACTCCTCCTAACTACACTGAAGGGTGACTGCAGCTCTTTACATCACTATATATTTGCAGTGCATTTTAACCCACACACTGGTTTCATATTACATACTAACATCATAACAAGTCTATTAAAAAAAAAAAAAAACCAAAAAAAAAAACCGTATGCTTTAACATGAAGCCTTTCAAGCAAAAACACTGCTTAAGTAGTCACTTTAGCGTCCTCCCTCCATCCTGCTATAGAGTGTCGCCTCCTTTTTCAAGACCAAGTGTTGGATTACATGAAACCTGTATGGGAGAATGCATGGAAATCAAACACCAAAATCCAGCATGCAGGCCGCTCCCTAATGAGATCTTATACAACCACCTTATATTTGGACAGTTAACAGGCAATATAGACCTCCTTCAGTGCAATTTTTAGTTTCTTAATAGGACTTCTTTTTTTTTTTTTTAATACAGAATACATTAAACCACACAGAAACGCACACACACACACACACATATAGGTGTGTGTATGTTTATACATATAGATCAAACAAGGATCATTACAAACCTGTTAAATGAGAACAATATAGAAATAAATAAAAGAAATACTGTCTTTTTTTTACAACCTGGGGCTTTAAGTCTTGTAAGTGTAATTCAGTAAATAATATACTTAAAGTCAGAGGATTTTAATGATATGGATTAACAGACTAGATGTAGTTCATTTAAAATTGTTTATGTACAGTGTATCAAATTGTAGCTGCAGGTCTCAATGCAAGAATTTAACAAATTTATACTATATATATATATGTATATAAATTGGGGTGTATTTCTGTCCCTGGGGAGTTTATTTTGTTTTTGCAACTGAATATAATCTTTTAATCACAGCACACTCACAATGAAGCTACATTTTTGCTACGAGCTTATCTAATGGTACAGTCATTAATCAAATATGATGGATCTTTACAACAGAATTTAGAGTTGACATTTTTTTACAATCTTTACATACTGGTCATGCTCTTGTGAAAGACCTGTGTCAGCCCCAGAGCACTGAGTGTGTGTTAGAAACAATTCTCGTCTAGACTGTGACAAACTCACAAATTCTCTCTCTCTGTGTCGAGGGGAAGAGGGCAACAGTGAAGAATGTCCTGCTGTCGTTCACCCTCATAAATTACTATCTATTGTTTCTCCAGCCTGCTGCACATTTTTCTGCTGACTTCTTCTGGATGATATCATTCTGGATTTTACAAAAGCCTGCTTGTGGAAAAAGCTGGTTTCCTTGTTTGTTCTTAATAAAAAAGGAATGCCTTGTTGTAAAAGTTGTTAGTTGTTATTTTAACCTCACACTGCCAAGAGAAATTGTCCACGCTTACTTGAAAGCCCTTTATATTTCTTTTCAACATAAAGTACTTAATAACCCATCTGGTGAACCATTGAATCTTTGTTGAAAGCATATTCAAGCTAGTCAAAGTAGTTTATTTGCACAGGAGTATTTATTCTGTTTACTGAGCAAGAAATGTTTAGGTAAACTGTAAAGGGCAAAGATCATTTGATAAGATTGAAAGTATCATCACAAACAGCCATATCCCATCAAAAGTTAGTCTGTATTGAAGGCTGATCTTTTAAATAAAACACATGTACGTGTTAACGTACATCAGGCTTTTGTGTAATCTGACACTCTGAAACACAATGTAAGTTTTCAAAAGCCATATCTCCATTATCTGGTTCAGGTTCATACCAAGACTATAACAGGGATTAAATGTCAGGCCTTGACAATACTCGCAAAAGAAAAAAAAAAAAAAAAAAAAAAAAAAAAAAAAGAGAGACCACTCAAAAGTAACTGACACTTGATCATTTATTTTAGAAGTATGTAACAAGAGGTCACAGTGGTTTTATATGTGCAAGTGATTCAGTGGTAAAAGATATCTGTGAAAAATAGTGCTCATTGTACCTTCATCATACCGACTGAAGTTTAATTTTGAGTGTTCAACGTGTCAACAGCTAACGACAAATACAGCTTGACAAGAAAAACAGCCATATTTTCATATAAGGTAGTATAAAACAAGACATTCAAAATTAAATAACCAGCTACATTTCAAAATCAAGACTGATATAAGATCAAGGCTGATTTTAAAAAAAAAAGAAAAAAAAAAGGAACTTAAATACTCAGACACTCCAGTTCCATCAGTGAGTTTGACCATTAATAGTATATGTCGACAGCTACTCCGTAAACTTAGTGCAAGTTTATCCCTTCATCAGGCACTTAAATAAAGTTTCAGCAGCAGAAATGAGCTGTGACTAAACTGTTCATGTTACACAATAAAAGTCTAACTTCTGATGCAGATCAAAGTAAAAAAAAAAAAAAAAAAAAAAAAAAAAATTTAATCTGTATCTGTGCTTGCATGTCCTTCAAACATTTAAAGATGAATATCTATATCATGGACAACCATGTTACACCAAAGGGAAGCTATTCCTACTTTAAAGTATTACCCACTTCATGAACCATTAAAAAAAACCAATAAGAATAAAACTACATTGAAAAACATTTATGTTTGTGCATCATTAAGGCCCAGTTTTGCTGGGATGTTAAGATAAAAATCATACATACGGCAGCCTACCCATTAAATGACGGGCATTAGTGTTTAGTAGTTCAGTGTGTACTTTTATGTATTCATTTGGACAAGACGCAAGTCAAGACAAAAATATGGGGAAGAGAAAACGGGTTCACCAGCATCACAGTAATTTGTTGGTGCTAATGCCTCGCCAGAATAGCGCTCAGGGCCATCAGCCCCAGAGAATAGCAGGTTTTGGATGCCGAGCTGGTCTCTGCCTGTGTCGTGACCGCCTGCGCTGGCTGGACATTTCTGTAGACATTGGTCATCAACGGCGATGAGCTGTTGGAGATGTGCACTGTTGTGCTGAAGAGGTCGATCTGGAGAGGAGACACAGTTAAGCAGTGTAAAGCATGGGTAGAGCATTTGTACATAAAAACCCCCCAAAAAAAACAAAAAAAACAAAAAAAACAACAAAAAAAAAAAAAAACATCTTACCAAATCTCTGCTGACTTTGATTGAGTCCTTGAAAACAGTCCAAATTATAACCTCATCGCAAGTGGGGGTGGTCAAGGAGCCATAGTATCGGTAATACTTTGTGCGATCCACCCCATGCAGGAGGTCATCCAGGGAAAAACCAGGTGCAACTGAAGCAATATTGCCTGAGGACAGACATACGATCTCTGAAGGTGTTGCAGCTGACATCCGTTCTTTGCAAAACAGTGGCTCAAATTTTCCACAAGAATAGAATATTATAAAAAAAAAACAAACTTCTGCTTACCCTTGTTTGGGATGCTGGACAAATAGTCAGTCAAATTCTTCCAGCTTTCAGGTTTGCCCATTTCATTACCTGGCATCACCTAAAAAGTGCACAGAGCGTGTCAAAGTAAGGAGTGGATTGACAACACTAAAAAGTGACGCAATAGAGACAGCTTGGAATTCAAAACTTATTCCAAAAAACCCAGTGAGGCTGGAGAACAAAATAAATCCTCTCACCTCAATGAAGAAACCAAGAGCAGCCAGTCCTGTGGGGTCAGCCAGGGCCTGAGTTATGTTTCCATTAACAGAGGATTTGATGTTTACAATGTGCAGCTGCAAGATTAAAGTAAAAGATTTACTGTTTTAAGCCCAATTTATAGTTCAGCAGAACTGATGACTGCACATACCAGCCACAGCCTTACCTCCATGGGGTAGCGCTTGCCATTCACAGTGTGCTCAGAGCCGGGGACAGAGGAGCCATTGCCCCAGTGCAAGTGAAACTGCAGGCTTTCATAAGATTCAGGCAGATTTCCCCCTGAAACCCTGGCACCACTTTTAAGAGAGACCTTGACTGCAGGAGGGTTTAAAAAAAAAAAAAAAAGTCAAATAATTAAGATACATTGAGAAGATGGGGAAATAAAATTTTGGACAATCTCAAAACTAAATCCTTCTTGTCAATATAAACTATGCTCTTATCTGATAGAGAGACTTTCCCTCACTTGTTTTGCCAGTGTTCTTAATGTCATCCATCACGGAAACGTTGCCATAGTTAGTGAAAGTGAAGGCAGTCAGATTGGCATCAGCTGTGGCAGCAGAGGTAACGATGTCAATGGGAGACTGTCTGCTGCCATTGCAGAACTTGGGAGCTATGACGGGCCAGTTGGTGTCATCTGCAGGCAGAAGAGAAGGACAGTGAGGAGGAGCAGAAGGGATGTGGAGATGATGCCGCGGTCCCTTCGATAGAGAACAGGGGGATTACTCACTGCAGGATGGGTCATGGTAACACCAGGCTGCAAGGAGCAAAAAAAAAACCAAAAAAAAGTTATCATTTATTCATGCCACTCGGTCTCCGCAAAGACGCAGTGTTTGTCTAAGATGTCAGTAGAAAATCCATGATAGAATAAAATATATATATTTTTTTTTTTAAATAAACAAACATACCAATTGTGTTTGATGCACAGAGCACGCTTGGCACAAGGGCGCACAAAACAAGCGCAGCTGCTGCAAGGGAGTTCATCTAAAAAAAATAAAAAGTCAAACTTTACTCATCCCCCCCCATCAAAACTTAAAACTTCCACATTCACGCATCGAATTAATGTCACCTTTGAAATTTCTGGGGGCAAGAAAAACCGACTGAAATCAATTTGACACAAACCCCTCAAAAAGGTAATTTGTCGTTTTTTACCCAGAAACGTAAACATTCAAATAATCACTAAGCAATATTTTTTTAATGCATCTTTTAAAATAAATAAATAAATAAATAAATCAAGCTGAAATTAATATTAAGTGCCTAAAAAGTCAATTTCAGACAAACAGGAATAAATGTTTGCTGCCGCCGGTGAATCCAATCCAAAGGGGGAAGTCATACCTTTGGTGCACCTGTTGCTGCTCCTGGTCCTCTGAAGCCTGGAGCTGCCTCGCCCTCCCTCTTTTTATTCCCTCAGCCCACCCAGCAGCTCGGCTGAAAACGCTCCTCCCTGCAGGAATCTCTGAAGCTGATCAACGTAGTCTCCTTCTGCTGGAGTGTTCACTGGAAAGGGAAAGAAAAGAGATCTAATTCCGTTAAGGAGTATGCATATTATTTAAGACAGTGTCTTAAAGAAAAGTAATTAAAAAAAAGTAATTAGTCTTAATCCAGGTGAGGTTTGAATATTTTCTGTAGGAGTAGTTCAGAAAGTTGAGGAACCAGATTCAAACAGGAGCAGGTGTCAAACTTCTGTCAGTCAGTTATTAATCTAGTTAAAGTTAATGATCCCAGACATGACACAGATATCAATCCAATTTTTCACCACATTATAACTAATCACTTTCTAACACAGCTAAGGTCAGCATTTGGTTTACTTAATGAAGGGAAACAAAAGTTGTGAACGACATTAATTGTTTGTATGAAAATAGGGAACTACTTTTGGTCTTTTGTGTTAAAGCCTCATGTTTTACTTCCTCACATATTTTCTGATGATTGTGAAGCTTGTAATGTAACACAAATTTCTGTGCAAGCTGACAAAGTTTTATCTTGTAATCCCTTATTGAAGTGCTACACTACTTCCCTCTTAGCACCTGATGGACAAGCGTCACGATTATGAAAATCATCAAAGAGCTCCGGGCCTAAAGAACTGATGCTCTTTGTGGGGAAAGATGGACCGGTGGATTTAATAGTTCCTGGAACTTTTTACATGTTTTTGTGTCAGTCAGATAAATAAAACCTAAACTCATCATGTCATTTTTTTTCTAATTTCCTTTTAAGAGGTTGGCCCAGTACCACACGCTTACATAAAGATCTCAGCAAATTCTCTTTCAAACCTGTAAATTGGGCAGATTTACTCTAAACAGCAAAGACAATAGATAAAACTTGACTTTAAGGTTACATTTTTACTTTTTAAAAAAAGATAACTTTGAAAAGCACTTAGCTTTTTTTTTTTCATTCCAAAAATAAGTGTTAAAATGGTTTATCCTCTGATAACAAAACTCTGATATCTGACCATATTCAGAACTAAAAACACGTATAAGTGTATAATATGGCTAAAGGTTATTGATTCAATCAAATTCCTTTAGTTGCAAAGATGGAGAGCATGCGATGTTCTATTATCACCAAGTAAAATGTGGGCTCATAGGCTGCACATACATGTGCTTATTCCACATGACTGAATGCTACATACCAAACATACAAAAGAAGAATATCTAGGATCTAAACCAGTATTACCTGTCCTACAAAAAGACATCACATGTAGGCATCTCACACACACACACACACACACACACACACATATATATATATATATATAGGTTGCTTGTTGCAGATCTATAAATAAAAATGACATACAAATGGCTTTTGGGCTACAAAGTGTCACATTTACAGTATAACTTTAATTCCATTTATTCAGAATCAGTGAAAGTTAGACTGTAAAGCTTTTATGTAACTTTACTGTGAACTGTGAACAGTATTAGAATCATAAACTCAACTACAATCTGGAAGAAAAAAATAACTGATAGCAGCTTTTTTAGAGAACACCACCATCCACATTATATTGCTGGAAACTTTTTAGTAAACTGTTGAGCATCTGGGGTGAGTGAAAGAAAATGGACCCAAGACTTCAGGAAAATCTGACACAAGCAGACCTAACCAGGCCTAAGGGCGTTTTTGCATCTTGTCTCAGTGACGCTCAGCCTTTGGACGCAGATGTGAAGGACTGCAGTGAGTTACATTTCTAAAATGGTGCCCTAAAATGATTTTTTTGTTGTTTGTGCCAGACACTGAGATAGATTTTCCGTAAGGTGTGACATTTAAATGGCTCGTATTACAGAAGGCGTGAGACAGAAACTGTGGGACAAGGTATCGTAATGTGTCATTTTTATTTTCATTTTCTTTGGAACCATTTTCTCTGGACAAAAGCCACAAACATGTTCAGACCAATGATGATGATGTCAATGAATCTGCGTATCTGCTCACTACTCAAGGAACTGAACATTATCTAAATTAAAAATGGCTATTATTAATTCAATAAATATTTTCTATGGAACTGCAAAATGAATGTTGTCACTTGTCATCAGCTCATTGTTATGTAGTGATGTTCTTCATCAATAGGCTCATCAAAAACTACATGGTCAAAAACATCTGTGAATTTTTTACTTTTGATATATAAAATTTTATCTGCTAATTGTTGCATAGTTAATTAGTAGCTGTGTAGCCTATTTTGTCGACTTCATTGGGCAAGACTTTCCTGTCAGATCGGCCAAACATCAACAGGATACATTTAATCATGTTAATCAGGTTTGAAATGTTTCAGGATCAGCGTTGGAGCCAATATTTTATGAAGACAGGAGCGTCAGGTTACATTTTCAAATATCTAGCATCAAAGTGAAAAAGATGCCATACACCTCTAATTTGTCAATTTAGAATAATTCTTTCCAACCCCCATTTTTTCCAGATTTTTGTGCAAGTTAGAAACTGTTATACAGTTTAATGATACACATGTACAGTATGTGTGTGCGTGAGGGCTGCAGCGACCCATGCAGTTCTTTTTACTAATGTACAATTTTGGAATGAGCGGGAGGGCAAAGTTTTGACAAGATGTTGTCATTCTTCACTTAAGTTAAAATCTTTACTGATTATTTCCACAATGCTTTTTGAGCAGGCCGTCCTCTTGAGGAATTCGAAAACTTGACCTGCAGAGTCACTTATGAGTCATTTCACGTCACATTTCGAGCCTTTTTTTGTTCTCCAAGCGTACAAACAAGTGGAACCTTTAATGGAGCTGCTTTGTTTAATGCTAGTGGTTTTCTTTGTATAATTAAACTACTTTATTACTTATTACACTGTGTACAGTTATGGGAATGGTTATATTCATTTGAATTTTGACTGTCATTTTCCCTCAGGGACCTTTGAAGTCATGCTTCTGTGTTGCAATGATAATTTGGAAAATCAGCAATTTTCTTCCAGTCAATATTCTTTAGGCGTTAGTCACTCTTCCTGGAGAAAAGTAAAAACAGGGCACACCACGCATTAATGTGTGACCACATTTATAAATAGGCACTGTTGGAGACTTAAATTAAACCTAAATTAAAGCAACTAGCTTATAAATTAGGGGATGCGCTACATTTGTGTTTAAAAGTTTTGGATCAAGTTTCTTTGCAAAGTCTGTGAAGATCGACAATAGAGAAATTCGTAAAAGTTCTCTCCATTAAAAAAAAAAAAAAAAAAAAAAAAAAAAAAAAAAGTAGCCAAACTACACCTGCATAAATTTACTTTTGCATCACTGTCACAAGGTGGACAGGTGAAGGTCACATCAGATTTCCCTTGTTCTATGACGTTGCGTAGTGTAGGAGAACAAAATGTTTCCTAGAAGAGACCACATGGCGGGTAAGATACAAATTTAATGTTAGAGATCATAAATATGTTTTAAAGCATAGAACTTACAAGCTCAACAAATTGTCACCAAAAACAGGCGTCATCCCAGTAAAGCACAGCCATGAGGAAGGCCTTCGAGTTTTACATTAGGGGACCAATTTAAAGCTTATGAAATCTGAAACTTCTAGCTCTCATCTTCAAAACACACACAAACTAAACAATAGGTTTGAATTCCCTGAAATATAATTGTTCATCACATTTAATAAATAGATTACAGTATAAAGCTTTGGAAAAAGCAAACAGGCACATGATTCTTAGATTAACTATCTGCGTTCAAATCAAGACAGCGGATGTTCATGTTGGGTCATTTTGAAACAGACACTGAAACTATCTTTTCCTGACAAGATTCTTTTTTAAATAATCCAAGCAGTGTGGGAAAAAAAAAAAAAAAAAAAAAAAAAAAAAAAACACCTTAGTGCAATATGATTTCTCTTCAACAGCAGTTCCTGTTGGTGCGCCTTTCACAGATGACACTTGAACAGAAAGGCAGAGAGGCATGCCGGCAGCAGGAACAGTATGACAGGTCCAGGAGCCCCAGCTGCTGATGTGGTGCGGTAGATTGTCCTGCCATGAAGCTCTTGCCTGGGCCGATTCACTTTGCCATATCCCATCTGAGTCGGGAACATATCCATCTGGTGGAATTAAAGCAAATGTTAAGGTGTATTTTCATTTCCAATTCATGTGTCTCCATTTTAAAGATATCTACGAGATGAACAGTAACATGGTATATGCAGTGGATTAGTTACACCTGTTGGACTGCTCCGGTAATTAACAGGTCAGGTGTTGCTAGGAGCAGCAAAATTCAGATTGGGAGGGTTTAGTGAATGGATGGTTACACAGAAGATGACCATTTTTTCCTTTCCACTTAAAGTTGATAGTCTAAGCTGTGTGGAAGAATAAAATAAACGCACTGACTAGTTCATGATCATTTAAGATTGAATTCTGATTATATGCAGGGGTAAAGATCCACTCAACACCACTTGGATGTATGGAAAGGCTTCAAATTGCAGTCTTTGGGGTGAACTGTGTCTAAAGTCATGTTTGTCCCTTCCTTCTCCACACTGATCGAGCTCTGAGAGCTCATTGGATTGAACCTAAGCAGGGAAATTACCTCGTGGATATGAGAAGCTGATCAATTTTAGCTTTAATGCCAAGACAAACCAAACTTTTTTTCCCCCTCTTGTTCCAGTTGCATGTAAAGGTGACTGAACTTGACATCATTTACTTCTGTAGCAAACACCAACACAACACATCCATAAAGTAACACTCCGACATCAGGGGCCTGTGTATTTAAAGGCTCAATGCATTTGATGTGGACATAAAGGCTCTAAAAATATAGCTAGGAGCCTTTCATCTAATATTGTTTCATTTTAAAGTCACGTGCATAAACGCCTTGTACTTAAGGATAATCTACATCTAAGATCTCGTCACTTATTTGTTTTTGCAATCAAGTGATCAAAATGATGGTGAGACAATGATATCACCTCAAGAGAATGGGTTTCTATGGAAGAGGCCTTCCTTTTATTTATCTGCCGTCTATGATCACTGGTAATTCATCTCATTCAACTGTGATAAAAAAAAAAAAAAAAAAAAAACCCACATAAATCACTCTCTTCAGTGTGTATAAATTTGACTGGATAAAACAATTTTTTGAGCTGATGGTAGGAAATCTCAGTGTTTACACCTGGGCATAGTGGCTGTGACAGCATTGACCAAAAAAAAAAAAAAAGGGGGGGGGGGCAGGTCCTAAGGATGGGATGATTAATGGATTCCTATCGATACATAGACATGTGAGGACAGTGCAGATGCATCAGAAGAGCAGCTTTGAATGGACATAATTTGGGAATGAAATGGAGATGCATCAGGTTTTAACGTTATGAATCTACAAAGTCAGAGCTATTCATTCTGTGAAATATAACCCACCCAGTGATTTCAGATTTTGGACTATTCCTCTGTTACATTTCAGAGTAGATGATGACTGTGTGTGTGTAAATAAGTAGACTCAGTAATTGCATTGCATCATTCCTTTGTTTTGTCATATTGAATTGCATCCTCATGAATAAAACCGTTTTGAATGGGGGGGATGAATTATATCATGTCACATCGCTAGTTGCTGCTTATGTGTGGTTAATGTTTTGGATCACTGGCAGTGTATCGAGATATGTATCGTATAGGCCGCAGAAAAGAGATGAACGACCCCAGGAGGTGCCATGTTTAACTGAAACCCAACACTAAGCCACACTTACCAGTTTCTTATCCACCTTCACAGTCTCTTTGAACACTGTCCAAACAACAGCTTCGTTACATGAAGGCGTAGTTAAGGAGCCATTGTACCGGTAGTATGCACGTCTGTTTACACTGCCAAGCAAGTCATCAATGGAGATCTCCTCTGTGACATTGACTACTGTCTCTACGATGCAACACAAACAAATGTAATGTTGAGGTACATATGCCGGCACACTGATGGTTTTCATGTGACGTATTAAAACAAATGTGAACCCACTGATGCTTTTGATAGCTGAGAGGTGATTGGTCAGTTTTTCCCAGGCTCCGTTATCAGATGATGGACTGGGATGAGTCTACAGAATCCACCAAATCAACAATTAGTTATGTCAACATGTAGAGCCTGGTTTAAGACAGCTAAAACACTTACCTCGGGCTCTGAACTGCTGCTGCTGCTGCTGCTTTTGGTAGAATCGGTGGCCTGGAAGAGACATTGAGAAAAATCATTTTATGCAGCAGAAGTTTTGGCCAACAAAAGGCCTCCTCTGCTTATATACACTTATGATGAAAACTCATGGTGAGAGTCAGGTATCGCTGCACAGCCAGACACTAAAATGCTTGTGGAGCAAGTTGAGATCTTCACATTCTTGTCCCGTGAAATATTTACCTTTCGGCATAAAGCATAGTTTGCTTTTATCACATTCTCATACTGTAGTACTCGACTGTCAACCAAAAATGTTTTGGAATTTTTTTTGAATTGACATTTCTGCAGTTCAAGTCCAGTGAACAACTTAAAAAAAAAAAAAAAAAAAATTGTACGTAGATAAATGGTCACATGCTCCACTGGATAAAAAAGAAAATAAATTGAATTGAAATAAGGTCTTCTCAGGGAATTATTATGTACTTTTCTGCACCAATGGAAATTAAGTCTTAAAAAAACAAAAAAAAAACAAAAAAAAAAAACAATACAAACAAAAGACTTGTTGGTTCCAGGTTCACCCAACAGCAAGATAATGACCAAGATAATAGAAGTAAATAAATTGTTGATTTCACATAATAATTGAGAACTTCTGTGATTTTATGAATTCTTGGCTGTTGTATGAGTCCATTTAGATTTTATTCCCCATTGAAAACAGTTTTTTTCAGAAATTAAACCACTGGAAAAATGGATATTGATATTCCAAAACCAGGCAGTCCATTATGGACTTGGATCACAACTATAGTCCTACAACTGACACACTGAACATTACCTCAATAAAGAATCCCAGGACTGCCAGGCCATTAGGAGTCTTTATTGCATTTGTCAAAGATAAATCCCTCCTTTTGTTCACTATGTGCATCTGAAAAGAAGACAATTACTGACATGGAATACACTGGTGAAACTAAATCTATTACAAAAAAATGCCTCAAAGTGGCATCAGAGACGTTCAGTGCTTTTAAATACCTCCATTGGGTACCTCTTTGAATCTATTGTGTGCTCTGAGCCCGGAGTCCCTGATGCATCACCCCAATGGAAATGGAACTGCAAGGTGGAGTAGACGTGACCCAAACCGCCCCCTGACACCTCCACCTCCCCCTCCTTCAATGAACACTTGACTAAGAGTTGCATGTGGAGACAAAGTTAATTTTAATTGGAGACATTAATGGATTTAGTTCACGCATCTTTTGATTTTGAAATGAAGTCAAACCTGTATGGCCTGTGTTAGTGATGGTTGTGATGGCGTGTTTGTCATCGAATTTTGTAAAGGTGAAGGCATCCAGGTGTTCATCCACTAAAATCTTCTTTGTCTCGATGTTGATGGGTGACTGGCGTTCCCCATCACAATAGGATTTATACAGACGGTGCCAGAGAGCTGGACTATATTCTGAAAACCAAAGCTCATGATGAACTTAAATCCTTTTTGACCAGTGAAGTCAGCAGCTTTGCAAAGTAACTATACATGTTTACAGATACATACCACACTGATGGTGAGGATCCTCATCGTCAACATCATAGCACCAGGATTGATCTAAAGAATAGAACAACAGTCAAATCACAAGTCAACTCAATCATAAATATTATGGGTCATGTGTTAGTTTCAAACTGACCAGTAAGGAGGGGAGTTGCAGGGGAGGCAAACACTTGACGCCCAGCCAGATTTTGTACAGGACGAAACACATTTTTGAATCCAGTCTTGGTGGGAAACCGCTCAAGCTATAGGAAAACAAAAGTTAAAGACGTTTCTTCAACAACGTCTACATGTTGAATCTGGTGGAGTAAAGTTAACCACAAAAGATCTGTCAAATGCCTTAGTGGCAGCACAGAGCACCTGACCTACTCATCCTGACGTAAACCTGATGAAGCCCTTCAGGAAATACTTTTGACTAATCAAACCATCTCTCCCAATTCATTTAAACTTTTCTCATTGTAACTGAGTAGCTCCCCAGCACTTATTCATTATGGACAAAAAAAAATTACTGTCAGACTTTGCTCACTTTGCTCTGGAGCTAAACGTGAAGCTTCTATTTTCATACAGGATACGGATCGGGCTCGTTTTATTTTCAAACACTGTCACGATTCCTTGTGGAGAATTTGATTTACTGAATTGTTAATAGTACTCAACTACAGTTGTTCAGCTCGTTCTCAGATCGGATTGTTACATAGCTTTAAAGGGGAGGTTAAAAAGGTCGGTCACCTGTTCAGTCATGAGACACACCCGAGAGCAGGTAGACGCAGAGTGACATGCAGCTCATGCTGACGGCTGACGCAGATAAGATGATGGATTACATGCGTCAAAGTAATGACTCAAATTCTGTTTTTTGATTCGCAATGTTCGGGTTAGTCACATGTCATTTGCCCAGCATTCCCCCCCTTGTTTGTAGTCAACAAACAATAAAACAAGCTTGATTATCAAACATGATTACTAAACCAGGCGCCAGCATATACCAGTATATGTTGTGGCACCTGTCATCTTATGACCTTGGCTGCATGCTTCATCGGCTTCTTGTGTAACAGTTTGAAAGGAAGGCTACTTGACATAGGCCAATGCAATTTCTAACCTGTTCAGCCTGACATTTTGGGGGATGAAACAGACTGAGTAAAGACTGGAATGGAAGTGTCTCATTTCAAACAACTCAGACTGGTTAATTACTTCATGGCAGGGAGACGAGATTCCTGACATTGTGATTTCTGTCTGTATACTCAGTACATTTGGGTTAATGCTACAGTAACTTAGGGGAGCAGAAATAAGTGGTGAACACGCCATAACCCTGTAAGTTAATATAAAGATCTGTAAAGTTGAAGGAAGCTGCAGAGTACAGCGACAATTCTTTTGTTGATCATAAAACCTTTCAAACTCACTTTTTTTTTCTTTTCTTTTTTTTTTTTAAATCAAATAAAGGACTCTTTAAAAGCTGTGTGTAGAGTCTAGGATATTCTGTACACATGTAATTTTATATTTGTGTTTTATTCAAAGGCCCTTACATCCTCCATTTGCATGTGTGTTGTCTAAACATGGCCTCTTTTTCCTGGAGAAGAAAAGTTGCCCGTTTGTTCAACTCACTAGTTTTTTGTTGACGGTTATTGGTTCACGGAAGACTGTCCATGCAACTGCCTCGTTGCAGTCGGGTGTGGTGAAGGATCCCATGTACCGATAGAACATTGTGAGGTTAACGTCTCCAATCAGATCATCAATAGAAATGTTTAACTGAGTGGCTGTGGAAAGACGTGATCACATCAAAGGTGGCATGAATCCCAGTGTGGGGGGGGAAAAAAACAAAAAAAAAAACAAAAAACAAAACTGTTTTGTTACTATCCCATTGACATGAGCATAAATGAATGAATATGGCTTGGTGATGTGTTTTTACAAGGCACCTTTATCGCAACAAAGTTTATCTGCCAGTTAGTGTCATTATTCATCACTTTCAAATGTAAAAATACATTAAGTTAATAAATCACATGAGGATCATATTACAGCAGTGGCTGTAACACAACTCACAGCAAGGTCATGCTTGTCATAATAAACAGCAATTAATAGAATGGGTGTGAGTTTACATTTGTCCTCGGGCAAATAATTGAAAACAAATGCACCACAAATTAACTGGTTCAGATTTTTTTTTTTTTTTTTTTTTTTTTTTTTTAAGTAATTGCAAAAATGCAGCAACCATTAAATCTACCAGTTGGAGTTTTTCTTTAAATTACTGTTCTGAAACTCAAACATCTACCTTGCTTCTTTGACACAATGGATGTGAGCTTGTCCCATGGTCCTGAAATCTCCCCATCCTCTGTTTCCTTTAGGGAGAAGACAGTAATTACATTTAAGTGCAGTTTTCTGACAGTTGTGACCTGTGATATGACATCGTGTACACATACATTTATGAAAAACGCAAGAACAGCAAATCCCTGTGGATCTGCTTTCGCCTTCTCAATATCAAGACCTTTCTTCATAGTGACAATGTGCATCTAAGAGAGGAAGAATAAGACACAAGGTAAACATGAGGCACAATCTGAAAAGAAGCAGCGTGTATTTCCATTGAACGCCAAATGCTAAAATACCTCCATTGGAAGTCGTTCTCCATCCAGTGTGTGTTCTGAACCTGGATGACAGTCGCCCACTTCGCCCCAGTGGAAGTGAAACTGGAGTGCGTAATATGTGGCATTAAGTCCTCCTCCACTCACTTCAACTTGATTTTTCTCCAAATTGCATTTCACTATGCATGAGAAATATGGAGAAGCATGTTTGTGTAGCTACAGTCTTAAATTACACAAGTTGAAGCATTTTTGCATTTTGTTACTCGTATTAAGTAAACTAGGGGTTAGACAGACATAAGCAATTCAAAGGACAAAAACAATTAGTCACTGTTCCTGTACCTGTGTGTCCATTATTTTGAACAGACTTGATGACTTGGTTAGAGGAGAAGTTGACAAAGATAAAATCAGTCAGGTTATTATTCTTCTCAACATGGTTGGTCTTTATATTGATAGGAGACTGTTTGCTTCCACCACAGAAAGACTCAGGAATATCTGCCCAGTGACTTGGTTTGGTTTCTATGGAAGTAAGGAGGACTTAATGCTGAGGAACAATGAATCGTACAAACAGTTTGATCCAAATCATTGAGACAGAAATCTGCTCCTACTTACCACATTCATTGTAGCACCAACTTTCACTTCCAACAGCTAAAACAGAAATATAGCCAAGTTACTCAGATTATTGCAGAAGCCAAATGACAAAAACAGTAATTGTTTCATCACGTAATGAAATAAATCCTGGAATTAAAATGCTCTAATGAAATCCTTAGATGTTTTTAGACCAAAGAGTTTACTCCAGACAAGGAAAACAATCAATATTAAGCACACAATTATTTGTAATGTCCCCTCAAATTTACTTTG
The DNA here is from genome assembly GCA_034769265.1 of Remorina albescens. NCBI lineage: Eukaryota > Metazoa > Chordata > Actinopteri > Carangiformes > Echeneidae > Remorina > Remorina albescens. The sequence goes on from CM068480.1 coordinate 9,464,049, forward strand.
ACCTTTGAGAGGACTGGGAACAACTGAACTAAAATGGACTCCTTGACCAGCAACAGGCAGAAATCAACTTTCATCTATATGCTTTCATTTCAATAGAATAAACATTAAATAAACAGATTTTTACTTTAAGATATGGAAACCAAATTATATATCCAGTAATTCAATTATAGCTACTATACTTAGGAAAGCAAGAGCTGAGATAATTATTTACTTCAAGTGGAAAAACGTGCATTTTACTCACCACATTTTGCCAAAGTTCCCAAACCCAAGCACAACAGCAGGGAGGAGCAAAACATCCTGAGGAAGGATAGAAAAATTGTTATTAAATCAGTGAATCAACCATCTTTTCACCATAGTGTGATGCCAGTTGGTTGATTTGTTACACTTTGACACGTCATCCTACCTTGTGGTTCAGGTCTCTTAAAGAATAAAAGAAAGAAAGTGTGAGGTGTCACATTAAAAACATGCGTCCATTGATGAGGCGAATGGGATAAGATTGCGCCCGAAGTTAGCACTCAGTAATATAGAGTAGGAGGGACAGTCAACAGGACAGGGCCTGGAATGGGGGCCCACTGTGTATACAACACTAAACTTATATGGTGGAGATGTGCAACATGGCCACAGGCCTCTTCTCTTCCTAGACATTGTTACCACAATACAGGTGTTTGGGACAGAGTGGTGATCAGGAAAAAACAAAGCCTTTGTTTGACTAAAATTATTCCTGCTCCATTACACGGCATCCGGTTTCCATACTCAGCACTCATGGAGCATAAGGGCGAAACATTTGACCCGGGTTTAACTTACAACTTCAAAAAAAAAGAAAAAGAAGAAAAGCCAGAGTTTCAACTCAAAACTTGATTTTAGTAGATTTACATTCTACTCTAGTTCAATCACTTCTAATCTTTTCAGTGCAAATACTAAAGTTTCATCTGTCTTTTATTCATCATGCCTCATTACCCAAGAAGACATTAACCCCATAATCTAATTACAGCCACTTTAAACCATTACAGAGCATTTATTAAATATTTCCGGGGTTAAAGAGGATGTAAGTGTTGCCAATACCCTTATCTTAAAAGCATCCTTCTACTTGTTGAAGATTTGAAACAGAAGTTATGTGTCATCTAACCCTGGAATAAGTGTCATTTAATACTTAAGCACAAAAACGAATTTGGAAAGAAAGTGTATCCTGGCCAAAACTATTTGCTGCAATGACATGACATTTCCTTTACACATGAGATACAGAATGAGCTTAAAGTGTGGTTCTGCTAACTGATACCCAAGTATGTTTACCATGAGATTATGTAAAGCATCACGTTTACACAAGCCGTATTAGGGCTTTGGACTAAAAACACAGTAATGTGAGCTACTATCCTTTGTGCTGGGACTGTGCAACTTTTATCACCAAACACATGATTCAGCCTCTAAGATCTAGCTACATAACAGCAGTCCTCAATGAGACAAATGACGTGTTGTTCTTCACATATAATACAAATGCAAAATCTGTGAATATAAAATGAAACTTAACCATTTATTCTATTTTGGCAGGTGCATGTTTACAATAAAAAGAAAAACAAAACAAACTACCCAGTAAAGTCTAGTATGTCATCTACACTCAGACTATCAATCCAATATTTTCTCACAGTGCCACACCTCATTTCTCCACTCTGAGTGTTTCAGCGAAATAAACTGTTCAAATCCTCCAAGACTCTCACACCCTGCTATGTGTGGGTGTGATGGTGTTCTAGGGAAGAGACTTAATTCCTTTGCATTCAGTCAGATTAAAAAAAAACAAACAAAAAAACCAACAAATTTTCTAAAGAACAAATATCTGTTGTTATTCTAAATTATAGACATGCCAACACATAGCAAAGTTACATGTCAAGTGGCTTTAAACTGAAACTGGACCTGCTCTTCCAGTCAGTAACAGCATTTGCTGTACGGGGTGTTCTACTTCACGACTGAACCTCGTCACAGCACAGATAGCATCAATATTTCCGTATCAAAAGTCACAATGGCAACATTGCCAATGTTCCAGCACTCATTGTGTTGATTCATGACACACTCACGAGGTTTTTCCTCCTTTTCTGCCAAGTCACACAGAAGTTTTGTTTTCCCTTGACACAGGACCAACGCCTCACCTGAAAGCTCCCCAGTGGGAACGGGAACAGTAAGTAGAGGGACATCCGAGAGATTCACTCAAATCACTTCTCTCCAGATGAGCAGCAGCTGAGCCTCGTTTCTTAGTTCAATGTGAACGAACACCTGCTCTCACATCCTTTAAGCAGCGTTGTAGAAATACAGAAATACATCTAGCTTTATCCACTGTAGTTTATATACACTGTTGAGAAGGCCTGACATTTTGTTATTTAACGGTTCAGTTAATAAGGCCCCACTTTCAGAAGTCCTAAACAATGTGAAACAAAAAAGCACATTTTTAGAGATAAGAAGAAATTTATTATCAGGTGAGAGTGAGTGACGGAGCTCAGTAACAGCTCATGTGTGAAACTACTGTAAAATGTTACAAACTCAAAAGGCTTAACCTGAGAGATATTTACATATTGTGTGTGACAATAGACTCGTGCAGACTATGTCCACAAAGATAGGCCTAAAAGTTATAGCTACAATGATGCTCCTACAAAAAAAAACTGAAAAACGAACAAAAAAAGAATAGATAATAGTTATTAGGGACTGAAAATATACAATCTGTCACTAAATATAGGAAATAAATGAAATTCTAAAAACGAATCATTTCCGTTTATAGTATGGGGTAGTTAAAAATGAAGATTCATATGTGATTTTTTTTGTTTTGTTTGTTTTTGTCAAGTGTCAGATTCTTGTTATCAGGTAAGTGTGAGCTGATGGACACCACCAGTCCTGAGCGCAGTACATGTGGGTAGATGGTGGCACCAAAGGTTCAAAGTAGAGAGGCAACAGTCCTGCAGGAAAAAAAGATCATGGCATGAGGAAACAGAGCATGGTGGGAATTTTGTTGGACTACTGCCTTGTCATTGCATAAATTATTAACAACTTACTGAAAGAGGGATCCAGTTATCTCATCAATGAGACCGCCTATAAAAAATACAGTACACGCAAAAGTAAATGTGTGCCAAAGTTGACACATTAAACAAACACGCCATGATACACAAACAGTTTGACTGGTTACTTCTAGTGTTTACCTGGTGTGCATATTGTGTCACATAGTATGGGGCAAAGGTAGCAGGACGAGCACCCCTGAAACACAAAAAGTGTTAACAAACAGAGCCAAACATTGTATATCATGTATTTTGTCTCTAATTGTCTGTAAGATGCTTACTTGGCAGTGCTCGCAGTGGTCTGACTCGTCTCCGGCTTCACAGGGACAGTCTTCACAGCTGTTAGAGCAGTGCTAACAGGAGGGACAGTGGACAGTTGGGTTTATTAACTCGTGTACTTGTGTGGTGATGAGGAGAGACACTCGGGGTTTAACTCCAGCACATCATTTTACCTCACAGATGGAGCAGACACTACAGAGTGAGCCAGAGTGGAATTGTGGGACGTCAGCGGCAGCCTCCCCTTCACCTGTATCCTCCTGGTCTTCCGCCGTGTCATCAGCTTCAGGTTCATCTATGTGAAGTCAGCAGTCAAATATCAATCAGACTTGATAATGTTAGTTGGTTGCATAGATGTTCTGAGTTTATAGATAAGTTTTGTTTGGTCTATAAACAGCTTGGCTTATGAATGAGGATGAGGCCCCTCTATAGCTGGAGACAAGATCATCTTTAAGGACAAGACAAAATAGGAACGAATTAGAAAAGTACAAAATGGAAGCTCCAAGTTCTCCCACCTAGGACGGATAATAACCAAACTATGCGAGCTGCTTGTGCGGATGAGGACACAATGGCTGCGTTATTAAGAATAAAGAACACAAAAACTATTTGAGACAATATATATATATATATATTATCTTTAGTTTATTAGCTCTTTGCTCTTACCCAGTACCAGTTTAATCCTTAAATAGTCATGTTGGCTCACCAACAGGTACGAAAGGTTAAATACCACCATGTGCCAGCTACCCCGCAGATAAGCAGGTCTATTTTAGGACTGATACATGTGACAGAGAACCTGCAGCAACTAACAAAGTCAGAGAAGCCACTACAGAGTCAAGATTCACTTTCATGTGCAATTTTACATGAAATTACTTTGTTTCCTTAAACCAACAATTATATATTTTAAAAATATGTTATCAAAAACTGATATACCTTCATCTTCCTCTGCTGCAGCTACCTCCTCTTCCTCCTCCCCCTCAGCTACGGCCTCCACATCCTCTTCAGCATCTTCCTCCTCGTCTTCCTGTGGCGCTGCCTCATCAGCCTTCTCTTTTTCATCTGTCGCATTGTTGTCCTCCTCAGCCTCCTCTCCTTCCTCCTTCTCCTCAGCCTCCTCTTCCTCTTCCTCGTCAGCCTCCTCTTCCTCTTCCTCAGATGATTCCCCCTCATCAGCCTCCCCTTCCTCCTCTTCCTCAGAGGATTCCCCCTCTTCAGCCTCCTCTTCCTCTTCCTCCTCCTCCTCCTCTTCCTCAGAGGATTCCCCCTCTTCAGCCTCCTCCTCCTCTTCCTCCTCCTCCTCCTCAGAGGATTCCCCCTCTTCAGCCTCCTCCTCCTCAGCCTCTCCATCTCCTTGGTCCGCCCCCTGTTCATTAGTCCCATCCTCATCCCTTGATTCTTCTTCGCCTTCCTCATCTGCTAAATGTTCCTCTTCCTCACCAGTGCCTTCATCTCCCTGAACCATTTCACCATCATCTGCCACAACCTCCCAATCATTTCTAGCATGGAGGTCTGCCTCTGCTTCGCCCACATCCTGGGCACTCACTACCCCAGAAAGTGGTGTCTGGGACGGGCACAGAAGCACCAGCAGGAGCCCCACTACCAAGCCTCTCACAGGAGCCATCTTGGAAAACTTACAGCCCTTTTTAGTTACAAATCCACACCAGAAGAATGTCTTTATCCTGTTTCTCTCACCAAAAACCAAAACAATCGATAGGTTTTCAACACTTAAAAACCATAAAATCCACAGAAAGCACAGTAGAGCGGTAGAAGATTGATGGGAATTATTCAGGTATTTTCTCCTGGCTGCAGAGAGAAAGGGAGAGAAAGGCCGTGTTCACAAGACTCACAGAGCTGTGTGCCAGTCTTGTGCTGGGAACACAGAGGACACAGTGGAAACACAACTGGTGTGTGTGGTATGGTTGTGTGGCTGTGTGCATGAGTGACAGAAGCACATGTCCAGGAAGAATGCTCCGGATGTCCTTAACACATAGTATTAGAGTGGTGGGCGTGTGCATAGGCAGTTTTTTTTAACTGCAGTGAGGTGGGCAATGAGAGTCAAGAGTCAAAGTACATATGGAAATGAGAAGGAGGGGAATTTCTTTGGTTCTTCTTTGGTTATTTCGTGCAAAAAAATAAAAAATAAATTATGGTCACGGAGTAGGTATATAATTCAGTTAAACTAAAATCAATCTAATCACTTTACAGCAAAGAAATGAAACACATCAAACATCGGCACTGACAAACTTCAGCAACCTTTACATTTGGTTTGCATAAATGCTGTAGCAGTCCAATAAAGCTGTTGGGGCTGCTGTTATCAAGGGTGACAATCCAATCTCCTATGACTAAGGTTCAAATTAAACATGGTTGAAACTCAAAGTTGGCTGTGCAAACAGCTCAACAGCACATTCAAATATAGAAGCACTTGAATAAAAGCCTGACTGAAGATCGGTGTGATAACAAAAATATGAGGGAACGAAATCCTCTTAAATTACAGATTATAAAATCACTACAGGGTTAAACCAACACCTCTCAGACAGTCTTAACAGCAAAAGAAATTTTCAGTTGCAGACCCAGAACAGAGCACAATATGTCAGGATGATGTGTGGAATGGACGGAAATAGATGAAGGACAGAGATGATGGTGGTTTGGGCATGTGCAGTGTTTTAGACACAGACATAACTTCAGACAGAGAAAGGCGATCTAGGTCTTACCAGCTAGCCAAGTTTTTGGAAATGAGAAGTATTTACAATAAAATGACTGAGACACAGACAGCGAGTGTGACACACATTAAATTATATAGGTGCATATTCCCACATGTAATGTGGGAAAGTGATGACAGCGCCTCTCACAGTGAGAGTCAAGGGTGAAATTGACAGGTGGCCCTGCGGGCTATTTAGAGTAAAGGCTCCTTCAACAGCCCGGCTCCATTGTGTGACCTTCAATAGAGCTCTGGCATACTGAAAATAAGCACCATGGTGAACTTTTCACACTATCCATGTCCCTTTCTCTTCAACGTACATATCATTGGTTCCAAGTTTTAAATCACACCCTCTCAAAAATTTTAAAGGAAACTTCTTGATTTGTACTTGTTTCAATGTGTAACTCACTCTCTAATAGTTTGTCATTTTGCTGAGTTTAGGATAAAGGTAGAAAGAAAGGAAAACCTAAAGTTCACTAATTAATACATTATATGTCAAGCAAAACTTGCTGTCTTTGTGCTAAACTGAGCTACCTGGAAAGTGGAAACAAAGTGGTGACCAAAATTTACTCCTGTAACAGTAAACATAAGAATTTATTCATTTGTATAAAATGAATTTGTTGAACAAAATAAAATAATGTAACAACACAAATACATGATTTGATATTGTCGACGGGATTGTTAAAAGAGAATGGTTTAGTCAGAAGGCAATTGAATACAAAAATATTATCTTCATCTGGTGTAACTCCTGGTAACAACATCTTGGCTTGAATGTAACAATAAGAAATTATTAAAAAAAGCATTCCAGCTATATAACTCCAGTAATTAAGACAATACAGCAAATGAAAGACATATATATAAAATATGACATCTTAAATAGACACTTGTCTTTGGTATCAGAGTAAAATAGATTGCACACTTAAAACATAATCTGATGCATTTACATAACAGGAGATTATGGCATATTTTGCTTTTCAAGACGCTTTGGTAAATAAATCCGATCCACTCGGACTTGTGGGTGAACGGAACAAGAGCAGCCCAAGTAAAACTTTCAGTTATGTTTTACTGACCCTGAGAAAATGAAGGCATCACAGATACTGAATCAGGTGGAACTGGAAGAAGAAGGGAATGCATCTGTATAGAGGAGGAAGCACAATGACACGGTGAATGAAGCACCAGGTGCAATAAGGTATGAATGCATTAACACCAGATACCTGTGACATTCCAACATGTAGACATATTATCGTTTGAAGGCCAAGCATGTTCTGCCTTTTTTCCCTTTTTGCATGTACCTCTTGATGGTGGAGTCCGAGGAGGTTTGAATGTGCTGCCTTGAGCCAAAGTATCCACGATCCAGCTAAGCGCATGTGAGCAGTACTCCATCTGAAAAGAAGTAATGTATTAGCAAAAAACATTCCAAAAGAAATAGGTCATTTCCAGACAATGAAACACCTGAGGGAAACATTTTTGGTTTTTTGACCATATATAATTGAATTTTTTCTGAAACCCTTCAGAATTTAGCAGTAAAAAAGGATATCACAAAGTCCTGTTGATCAAATCATAGTAACAACTCATTGTTCAGGTAATACACTTTTTTACTGACTGTTAAATGAGAAGCACAACACTGTTAAATAAGAGGCAGCCAGTTAGCTTGGTTTAATATCGAGGCTGGAACTAGAAGGAAACAGTCAGCCTGTATACCAGTATATCAAAAGGTGACATTATGTCTCGTTTGCAGACATTAGAGTGGCTTTATATTTACTGTACATGTGTGAGAGTGTTGCCTCAAGCTCAGCAAGAAAACTATCTTTCCCAAAAGCACAAGCCATGATAAATTAACAACACAAATAAAGAAAACTATTTAATTTTACCTCATTCTCCAGAGCCCTGAGTCTGTGGTCAAAGTCTCTGCCTTCAGTCAGATGTTTAATCAAACCATCAACTCTACAAAAGGAGAATTTCAGCTCAGGATGGGGGGGGTCAGGAAAAAAAGACCTTCCTGCTAATGTATCGGTAGGTGTATTAATGTGTTCTTACTTGACAGACATCCGTTTGAGCCTCTCTGAGTCACTGCTTTTCTGGATCTTGGCCTGTGCCGTCAGGAAGTCTTCCTTTTGAATGGTTTCCCATGTCATTAACCTGTTAGCTTTTTTCCCTCTTAACTGCAGGACTGTTGGAAAAGCCAAAGGTTTTTATCAGCATCGTTGAATTCAGCTACTCAACAGCTGTTAATAGAATAGAAAAAGCTTGAAACATATTTATACAACGTTGTTGTGTCAAACAGTGTTTCGTGTTTGTTAGGCATAAAGGTTTTATTGAATTGATTAGAGCCACTGAAGATTCCTGTACAAATACTGACCAAAATGGTGGATCTTGACTGAAGGCACCTTGCGGATGGCCCTCTTGATGAAGAGATTGAGGTGAGAGAGGATGATAAAAGGCGGTGCCAGAGAAGGACGGGAGTGGTACTGAACTACCAAGTTATAGCGCTGAAACTTCCAGTAGATGTCGCTGTTTGCCTGCACTTCTGAGAAGGTGTAGCTGTGCAGACACAAGCAGAGTTAAGAGGGTTGCGGGGAAGATCGATACACCTGTGACAAACTGATGAACACTACTCCCCTTTTCTGTTACCTAAACATGGCAATGAGCAGGTTGATGAGCAGGATGTTGGTGACCAGCAGATAAACGACCAGCAGAATTACCACCAGCCAGTTACTGTAAAGAGTTCTGCACGGCTCTGCACCGTCCTCAATCAATGTCACGTTGTGTGTGCACGCCATATCCCATTGTTTTCCCACTGGCATTGACACAAACACAGAGAATATTTGACTAAATTCACATTATTGTGAATTTAACAGAATGTTAAAGATGCAGCGGTTGTGAAAAATTACTTTTTTTCTATTTGCTCTATATATACATATCAACATACAACATTCATACCATCTATCTCTTCAACAGGGATTTGTCCAAAGATGTGCAAATATGGTCTGTAGAAAACCCGGCGGAAGATGCGATCGAGATTAGGGTCATAGGAATAAAGCAAAGCCTGATTGGCCACTCCATATGCCATGAGCCACACCCCCAAGAAGAAGAGGAAGAAGAAAACATCCTTCATCTGAAGAAGAAAGATCAACATCCCTGTTATTATTAAACCAATTGCATACCTCATAATGTTAGTAAAAAATGTGCCTCACCATTTTGCCAACAATGATGATTTTTGGTCCCAGCTGTTTGTGAATGGCAAAGATGTGAATGAGGCGAAGGGTGAAGACCATATAATCCACACAAAGGACATCCCGTCCAAAACCATATGACCACTGGAACATCCTGCAACCAGAGTGAAGCATATAAACTGTGCTAGTAACACCCAAACGCCAGCTTGTAACTATGTAACTATAAGTACAAGGAAGGTTCTGTCCAGTATACAATTTTATTGTTCCGATGGTTTTGTCTGACTTTATTAAAAACCTCTTTTCTTATAATATACTGAGAAGCTTTCAGCCTCCTCATGTTCTGATAATAGCTGATATCAATTTCAAATAACAACTACTTCAGAATTACAATTTTGTACACGTTCATTGTGTTTTCACAGTAATCCTTATGAGAAAATAATGTTTTGTTTTAAGAGGTCCCACGCCAAGTCCATTGAGAACAACAGCCTTGATATCGAGATTTTTTTATAACGCCATATCAATAATAATAATAATAACAAATATGTCCTGTATGAAATTGCACCTGCAGATTAGTCCAATGATAAACAATATGATGGCAATGAGGTCACACTTGTTCCACACATCCTGTATGTACACTCTGATCCTCTGACGCCAAGTCATTGTCCCCAAGAAGAAAGTCTTGAAAAAGAAAAAACCAACTCAAAAGTGACATTCATTTAAAATTGCATTGCAAGTGCATACAAAGCATTTGATCACAGTTACCTAGAAACAGAATAAACAGAAACTAAATTCATTAAACATTAAGTATGAGATAATATCTCCTTTCACTCACCTCCCTGATTTCCTCGCACACGATGGTAAATACCCAAAAATACAGCACATATTCAGTGATCGCTGGACCAGAAGGTGGGGGGGGCTTGAAATCCACCAACAGCACGTAGGCAAAAAGCAGGAGGAAGAGGAAATACATCAGGACGTTGCCCAAAAATGAGGTAACAGGTGCAAACCAGAACTGGCGCCATCTTGACACTATGAATGGACGTTTTGGTGGACTGCGAGAGTGAGGTATGCCTGAGAAGAAAGTTATTCAATACGAGTTAGTAGCCAATCACATCACATCAGCAGCCTTTCTTCTCCTCTGTTATGTGAACACTTTTTCAGAGAACTCACCTTTGATGGTTGCTGTCCTCGGAGATTGTGCTTCCTGCATGTCATCTTCACTAGTATAACAACACAATTTTAATCAATTAGCACATTACAACAAATGAAAAGCTGTGGGTCACGTTTAGAAGGGTAACCAATGCATACCAAAGTTGCCTACCAATTGGCAGAAAAAATATGTATAAAATTACACTGAGTAATGTATTTGTGTATTACATGTGCTTAATGTCTGAGAAAGAGAAGACAGTGGTGCCATAAAGGCTGTCGTCTCGGCCAAGCCCGTCCTCATGACGCTTCTCTCCTTCTTGTTGCTGCTGCTCATCATGTTTCCTACAAGGTTGCAATATTCTCAGAAAAATAGAAAGATACCATTGTGCTAATACAAAGTTTACATTTGTGATTGAAATCAAATTGGCATCAGTTATGGGATCTCAATCCTCTGGATGCGAATATTTACTGTGAAATATGTGACTTTACCTGAAGGAGATGAGGTTGGTGTAGCAGAGAATTGGGCAGAAGAAGGTGAGCACAAGCTTCCACACTTTTGTGCTCCTCTTCATGTTTCCCCACCAGATCTGGGACAGAAGAGACTGAAGGGGAAGGAACAGCAACCAGTTAAGCTATTTCAAACATGGTAACACTGTATAAATGTAGATTCCAACTAATCAGCGACCTACAGATGGAAATGTTTAAATCAGACAAAGCCCAAATAGAACTCCCACAAATTATTCATTTGGTTCCAATTTAGTTTTTAATCCGTCTTTTGGACATGCGTGAACAAAGTGACACACCTGCACTCCATCATGACTGAAGAACAGACGTGCATCAGCGCTCATGCCCATCTGGAGACAGGTGGTACGACCCCAAACTGGTGACTGCCTAATGAGCAGGGTGAAAGAGCGACTCTCATTGCTCCGATAGCAAAAGCTAAAGATGTCTGGGAAGTCAGATACCAAGTGGAGTTCCATTAGATCATCATCATACAACGGACATGCGTGCATTGCTTCATTTGATACAGTTAAAACCCCTGAATACCTACCGACCCAAGAAAAAAGCTAAATCATTTTTGATTCAAAACTGACCAATCATCACTGAGGCTGTGCAAATGTCTGATGTCTGATCATTATTTTTTAATCACATATTGTTAAACAGGTCATCAGTGGATGACCATCTTACCATGTGCCAGGTTTTCAAACCTCTGGGCCAACTCCTTCATGGAGAGTTTTGTCTCAGTCTCAATCTCCATCTTTGACAGTTCTCTAAGGATTTTACAGCCACCCAGAGCGGTCAGCACTGACTCTCCTGCCTGGAAGAGACATGAGAGATATCAGACAAATTGCTCTTTAAACAAGTACTGACTGGATCCACAGCCTTTTGCAAATGAGTCAGTGGATTTTTGTTAATATGTCTGTCCTTTGGCTAACAACTAATAACAGCATAAATATAAAGAGATTCACCATCTCCCAGAAGAAAGTGGCCATGTTGCTGCGGTTCTGCAGGACAGCCCAGATGAAAAGCGAAACCCAGGGGAAGAGGCAACGTTTGGACCGGTACAGGCACTCTCCACGCAACAGCTTACTGGCACGCTGGGATCAATGCAAAAACAAAATAGGTGAGAACGCAGGGACATTTGGCACATTATTCACTTTTGTCTACTCAAACAACACAATGATAATAATGTGAAATACGCCCGTGCAAACTTTAATTAAAAAAAATACAAGGGGTCAGCCATAAAATCTATCCTTACATACTACAACAATAATAATGTTCAACTACCATTATCACCTTTATAGAGGTGGATTTTAAATCGGATTGCATTAGATTTGTGTTTGTGGCATAACCGGTGAGGGTATAATCAGAGTTTGGACGGTTTAGAGTACCCGAAGAGCTCTCCTCTTAGATGTGATCTCCTCTAAGCCCAATGCATCATAGTAAAATGGCTTGCAGACGTCACCCATTAACAGCTCCAGGACTCTTGACACCTGAGTATAGAGGAAGTTGAATTGCAGCACAAGAATGAGAGTAAATACAAGTTTTTACATATTATTTCTCAAGTGATTGTTGAAAAAAACAAAAAACAAAAAACTAACGGCGTGTAAAAGGCACCTCAAAAAGGCTGATCTGAGTTATTGGCCCACTCTGCATCTTCTCTGCTTCTTTGTTAGTGGCAGTAGAAACCGCTGCTGTAGTTCCAAGCCGCTCCAAGAGGTGGCGATGTAGCAGATAGTAAAGCAGTGTCCCATCAGCCACTGAACGGTAGAGGCTTTCTAGCCTGCCGTAAGTCAAGTAGTCCAGGATGTTGAGGCCATTCTCAGTGAAAAGACGCACAAACTGAGGCTTGTCATTGATCAGGGCGTCTGTCATTGACTCTTCCAAATCATCGTACTATGGTTGGGCAAAGGTGTTTATTAATACTAGTTTGATTTCAAGACTTAATTATATTTCCTTCTTACTTATTTAAAAAACATGTCACTGTACATTCCTTAATGTTTTAATTTGCTACAAATGGCACAATACACCACAGTAATAGCATTCCTCTGATTATAACATCTGATGTGTGATCTTCCTTCCCTCACCCTCCACTGGATGTCTCCATTGAAGAGTTCGCTCTTGGCAATGTCAACCCTGTTCCACGTAACCGCCAGCTTCAACTCCTCGCTGTAAGGGCTCGCATTCACTGACACACGGTGCTTACTAGCTGAAAAACACAGAAGCACATCCCAAATATTAAAATGAAGACAAAATGTTTGAACTTGTCATCATATGACTGACTTTGTATTCATTTTTACCTCCCACTAAGGTTTTGAGCAGGACTCTATCAAATTCATTTGGGCCCTCCTGCTCTCCATGATAGATTGTAATCAAATCTCTGTTCTGGTAGATACTCAGAGTCTGGAGACAAGAATAAATGAGCACAAAAGTGAAAGACATCAAAAGAAATGATAGAAACAAAGGATATTGTCAACTCTGTTACATCATTTGATGCATGGCCTGCCCATTTTGTATGAGCAGCATATCAGGCATTTAAAGATTTGACCCTTTATGTTTGAATAGAAACATTTAAGATTAGTGTGACCCCAATCAGCTCATTAGTAAATAACTACATAGCAAAAATTTAAGTACTGATTGCATTACTGCTTCCATAAACATCAGGACATGAGTCAAATAGCTCTGAGGAAGCACATGACTACTGGTGCCTTTGTATCATGAGCTCTGTAGATATAAATAGTAACATTTGTTCCTCAGTGGACCCTTTTATAGAGACGGACATCACTACATCAGAAACACAGCTACAGCTAATAAACTTAATTATATTTAACCAGTAATTTTGTTTATGTCAGTTTCCATTTAAAAAACATGGGCCATATTTCCAGTTTATCTGAGGTTGGCCGTAGATTTGGAGAATAAGTGAATTCAATTTTATATACAATAAAAATGGGTAAAAGCCAGCAGTTTCTGTAATCTGGGACAAACTGAGGCCAGAAGAACTTGTAGGACAATGAGGCTACAAGTCTACCAAGATTCTGATATTTTAACTCTTCTTAGAGCCTTGGCAGCAGTGGGAATAGCCTTAGGGATGCACTGAAAGAAAGAACATGAAGTAATAATAAAAAAAAATAAAAAATAAAAAATAAAAATCAACCACTAAGAAGCATAACATGTCCAGCAACTGAAATGGCTATGTGCTGATTAAATTATGAAATATCTCATGTTACTAAAACTAGAATCTTGACCTTATGTCTTAAAAAAAACTAGAGATCAAAGATTTATTGAGGACATTTGAAAACCCCAGGGATCATGAAGATCACAATTAAACTTCTTAGCCAGATGTCCACAACAAAACACACCAGCTGTTGAACATATGAGAGGAAGAAAACTCTCAGGCCTTCTTCTTCCTGTTCTCCATGTCAATAGCTGCACAATAATGACACAGCTCTGCCCACAGCTCTTACTTGTTCGACTAGTTTGTCTGTCTCCGCTTCAGAAGGGAAATACTTCTTAACCCGCTCTGTCACTCTGTCCTTCAGATCCACACTGGGGCCGGCCTCGCTGTCACCCTCGCTGGAAGACTGGACCACCGGGGCTGGCGCCAAGTTCTCCAAGACATCACTCAAGAAGTCAGCTATGCCTCCTGAACCAGCCAACACCAGCCAGGGCATTTTTTTCTTCAGTGAAAGATCCACTCTCTTTCAGGACCAGAGAGGGAACATTTACTTATGGAATGTGGCATAGTTAAAAATATATGCTATCATTAAGTGGCATTGACTGTACCTCCAGCAGGTTTGCCTCCCCAGATATCAGCATACAAAGCACAGGGATGTCTATGCTGCCGCTGGCTACAAGAATGCAAATGGGTTTGTTTGTTTTGTTCTTTTTTTACAAATTCATACAGCACATGGCAAATTATTTACTTCTACTGACTTTACTTTAATGAACCCATTATGATCACATGTACAAACTAATAAAAAAAAAATTAAATGCATATTTTTCTGTTTAATGTAATATCAGTTTTGAGCCATATTGCCCACAAGTGCAGGTTGTTAAATTTTTGAAAACTCTCTGCTTGATTTTACATGTTGAGCTCCGTCACGAATTCATGCAGTAGCATGCAGTGGCTTTCTTCCAGTAGATACCAAAGAATCATCTTATCATCACATGCAGCAGTGAAGAATCACCACAAGAGGGCCAGATCCTTTAAACAAGGGCTGAATGTGAAAGAACATGTTCATGGGTCGAAAAGATACCTATCAGTTATTTCATCTAGACAGTTTTTGGTTGATTTTGGTTTAACGCTTATGTGTGCCATTATTCTGGATTATCTCATCACTTATTCATGCATGCATAATGGTTTCTCATACCCAGTTCTACCAGCTCTTCCGATGACTGACAAATGTCAAAATGAAAGCAAAAAAAAAATACACCCTCAAGTCACAAGTGTCATAATCTTTCCCACTGCGAGCAATCAAGTTTTGATTTGTCATTTTATCTGTGGTGATGTAAGTGATATTTTATTATGCCTCTCACCCCAGATGCCAGTGCGCTGGTGGGAGATGTAGTCCTCCAGTTTGGCCCTGAAACCTGTATCCCCTCCCCTGCGTCCCACACTCCCATCATCTACCAGCAGGAAGGCCTGGTAGTTGTTGTCCAGGCAGCACGTGTCACGGGTTGAATTCTGGACATAGTATTTAGCAGGGAAGCTACCCTGTAAGGGAAGAAGAACACAGATTGAAATTATTGTAATGTTTCTTCTAAAAAAGTAAAAAGCTAAAGCGCATGTAATGCCATCCTTGAATTATCTGTAATTAAATTAGCAAACTGTCCAAATGAACAATATTTATACTTCGAATAATTTGTTAGAAACCAGACAATCAAAAGGACAGGTAAATTACAATGTTCAAATTTTACTGCTAATATAAGAATTGACGAGATGTACTTGACTCGTGAGCAGGATATTTTTTAGGGGTTGTAGAAAACTGGAAATATTTGACAGCAAGTACAACCTGAGGGTTGACAAGCTGCTGCCGGTTGTGCACCAGGCCCCACGGAGCGATGCCCAGAGCCACCACCTTGTTGAGGGAGACAGACGAGGCTGCAGTGGCATGATCCCTGACTGCCTCCCCAACACATCTCCCCACCCCCTCACGCAAGCCTGCTGTCAGGATCCATGCTCCTGGGTGGGAAAGATCAACAGGAAATGTGTAAAGAAATTGAAAATTGCCAGTTTTTAATACTCAGTGTACAACCTCTGCATTAATATGTAAATGTTGGTCCTATTTCACTAAATCCTTGAACTTGGCCCTTAGTGATTTATTAGATCTGCTCAAGTTTTGATAAGCTTAAGTCAAGAGTCATGGACCTTGGCCAGAAGGATACAAAAGGATGGCTAACAATTTAACGTTCCAACAGTAAGAAGATTGCATGAATACAGATTTTTAAAAGAGGTAATTTTAAAGTTTGTACAAGAAAAAAACTTGCATGCAAGTCAAAATATATATTTTTATGCATCTATTTGTTACAGTGCTGTGATCTGAACCCTCTGAGAGAACAGCTAGTCAAAGTGACCTCGTTTGACTGGAGATCAGTATCACCATGTGCCACCTGCACTTGGCACAGCAGCCAGGAGGAAGTGGCCATTGTAATACCAAATTACGCTGAGACCCCAGAGACTCATGTCATGTAACAGCAGTGCAGTTTGCAATGGCTATATTTTTCCTTTTAAAACCACAATGACTAGGTTTCTGAGATTGATCAGACTTCCTACAAACCTAATTTAAAAGTCCCTGCATAATAAAAAAAAAAAAACATAAATAATACAAATTTGCCTTAATGTAAAAAAAAAAAAAAAAAGGTTTGAATGACATCTTATATCTTGTATTCTTCTGCTATTTCGTCTTTTACAGAGAAAATCTATGACTAAACTACAATGACTAAACTAACTGATCTCATCTGATTTAAATATAAGTACATACAAGGTAAATTACCTCCCCAGTTGAATTCATCAAGATACTGATATACTGACAACATTACTGTTGACTGGTTTGCAACCTGACGCCCTTTTGGCAGGCTTTGAAGTGGTTATTTATTAACTCCAGGGTCACAGTTGGGCTCATGATGTGATTACCTGTGCTTTGCGAGGCTTTCACCAGTCCCTGTCTGAGGACCTCTCGCACCCAGGTCTTCACATTTGTCCTTCCTTCTCCACCAACAACAGAAACCACTAGATTGGGTGCAGGCAGGCCCCAGTGGATTGTCATCAGGGTGTAGACCATAGATGGGGATGTGTCCCATGACAGACGCAGGAACTGAGAGACCAAAAAGAACCAGTGTGGGGAACCAACATGTTATGAAATTTTGAAAATGAGCCAAAAGACAAATGTAAAAATTTTAGTACAGTAACACGAACCCTCAAATCATACTACAAGTGTCTACTATTGGTTACAATAAACCAAATGAGCTTATAATTATAATTTATGAGCTAACTCTCAGAATAGTTATGTGTTTGTCTATACAAGTGCAGCAGCAGTTAGGGGTTAGGTAAAGCAGGAAAATGCTACATGTATTTGAACCATTGCTTAGCCTAGAACCTGTCTTTAAAACATTATTGCCGTAGATTTGTATCAGGTTGACAGAAAAGTACTGACATGGCTATGTCTCTTGCTGGCTCCTGCAAATTGCACCTCTCCAAAGGCATCAGTTGGGTACTCAGAGGAATGCTGGGCGCTGTCCCAGTGGTTGACAATCGCTGTGCTAAAATAGTCACCAAGAGCCACAGACCCATGGGCATCTCTTGCACCCCCACACTGACACAGCGCACCATTACTGAGGTGAGAAGATGATAAGTCAATGCAAAATTAGGATCATCTTATGATGCATCACCAGTCTTCGGAGAGATATTCATATGCAGTCCAGAGGCCACAGTACCTGAAAGAATCTTCTACAAAGGTGGTGCACACTCTTTTCTTGAAGATTTTGGGGATCCAACTCTGAAAAACAGGAAAGTCTGATTAAATGAGAAACATTGACCTTGGCTCTGTGAAATACCTGATGATGGCTGCACCTAAATGCTACACCTAAACACCTGGCTGTGACTTCTGACGTGGTGCTGTAGTTTCAGCTACGTGTGCTAGCACGTAGTTCATTCAGGACATTCTGCAGTATAACAACAAACCTCCTCCTCAAACACAGGGGAAGCACTGCAATGTTTTTACAACTATCTTAGCTGGAATCTCTTTATTATTTTCAAACTAAACCCACGTACAAACCTATATAATATGAATGCATATGATTTAATTTCGTCACCTCCCTGCCACTGTTGCATCAATAGGCATGTGGTTATGTGACTTTCTCTCTCATGTGTGACTGACAGGTAAACCACACATTTCGGCTGACAGAGCGGCTCCGTTCCGTTTAGTTGTGTCAGCAGCCTTGTTCCACAGCAAGCGGAGCGAACGCCTGAGCTCTGGAGCTGCCCCCACTAAACGGAACGCAGCCATTACTAATGTTTAAAGTTACACCCGTGTCTGGCATGTGAAAAAAATATATACACAACTTTGACTTCTGGTTTTATTTGTCTCACAGCAAGACGATAGTATCTGGATATTACCGATGATTTGTTCTGAGTTTAGCTTAAAATACAAACCTTACTGGTTACGTTGTTAAGCAGCAGAGATTGTGTAGCCTGCAGCTGGTAATATGCCGGGAAGTGCACATAATATATCATAAATGTCGGATTATTGTGTTTGTTTTTAAGGTTAATTCATTGATAAAGCCTGTTATGGTGAAAAAAAAAGGAAAAAGAAAAGAAAGGAAGAAGCAGCGGTTCCGCTGTTAGCTACTTTAAAAAGTACAACACTAACATTAGCTTAACTTCCGTAAGTATTTTGACTCAAACTGGCAACATAGTGCGATAGAAAGTAGTTTCATTTGGCTACAAAACGTTCAAACACACCATTTAGTTGCAGTTTGGGGGGTATTTACCGACCAGACCCGACAGTCTGAGTCATACTGACTCACGTTTCGTTACAAATGAAACGACATCCTCTTTTTGAAATACTCACATACAGGCAACACAACAAAAGCCGCCGTGTAGTTTCGCAGAAAGCCGACTCACCTGGTCCTTTTCAGATTTACGGATTTTCTCCTCCCCTCCTCCTCCTCCTCCTCCTTCGCCTGCTGTGTCCCTCATGTTGTTTCCCTGTTGTTCTTCGGCCCGGGGGGAGACACACTTCGGGGTCTCTTCCTGACCATCCTCCGGTGGATGGACTAATAACCGGGACGTCCCGGCAGTCAGACAGTGGAAGTCGGGCTTGCAGGACAAACAGGTGAGGGTGTGGTTTCTGCAGGAGACACACTGTTGGGAAACGACACCCTCCTAACTTTGAAACTAGGTGGGGCCAGGACAAAAACCTCAGGCATTCACTAACTAAGATGTGAGCTGGGCTGCTTGTCGATTGGAGTCCTATTACGAGATTGAGTTTATCTGCTCTCTGGTAGAGTGACAATAGATGTGTTGAAGTTCCCTGATTTGCCCGAAGTCACAGGTTTTGCTACAAACAGAGGCATGCTGGGAAATTTGCTACTGTCGTGTTTGACTAAAAATCACATACTCAAATGGACAAAGGCCCCTGAAGTGGCCCCACACTACACAAAGAAATTATCTTCAACATCCAACTTTAATCAGAATAATTGTTAGTCATCATCTGGTGATATTAAAAGTCAAGAGTTTCTAAAAACATACCCTGTATCATCACCCCAGAGGTAATATCTATATTATTTTTGATTTGAGATCCTTCTTTACACCATAAAAAGCTATTTAGCAGTATTCATCCTGTATATGTGCATTCTGCATGTTTTTTCAATAGCCCCTAAACAGTTTGATTCAGGTATATACAATAACTCCACAAAGTTATGTAACATTAATTATTTATTGTAAAATACATTTAAATTATATTAAAATACATTAAAAATTAAGTTTCAAGAAGTAATGTGATTTGGCATTTCACACATTCCAACAGCCATATTCAATGTGCTTATTCAGCATAGATCCATAAGTACCAGTCATTCAGAACATAAACAGAGATTTTAAAGGTTTTAAATAGATCGAGACTCCTCAACCTCCTCCTCAGTCCATTACTTTTGCCATTCAGCTGGGCCCTATCTGCCGTATCCCCACGAGCTGTTGGCCATCTTCGACTTATCTCTTCCAGTTTTGTTGAGTTTGAATAAATCATTGGCGAGGTTGTGTGTCTGGCACGTCCCGAGCTTGCAGCCTTGTTGACGTGCACGTCGTGGACGCAGCTTCTCTGCCATGCTGCCAATGATAAAGTGGAGAGAAAAAGGTAGAAGTCAAACACAGGCTTTCAAAACTACAAAATACATTTTTATAAAAGCATACATTTGGATGAATTTCAACTATATATTTACTCTGCAATAATTGCAATAACTGTATTTGTCTGCAACTATATGCATGTTTACTACTATTTACACGCAGTCACAGAAATATTTTGATATTCTATGCTCTTTCGTACTCGTATTTGAGCGGGACCAGGCCAACATGTTTGTCTTCTGAATGAAACAAGATGATCTTCAGTGCTTGAACATGTTCCTCCTGAGAGTCCCTTGAGGTTTTCATCTCTGAAGCCTGAACGGTGTCCCCAAAGAGGACAGTGTTTGTGTCTGACCTGTGGGTTCAACAGAATGAGGCATTAATTAAGGTAAAACACAAATAAAAAAATACTGACTTCCTCTTTCTTTTGTGTTTCTTCTCTCTCATTAGCTGTAGATATACTGATGTTTTTCACTTGCCTGTGAGTTGGTTGAAGAGGTGAGGCAACAGTCAAAGGTACCGTCAGCAACAGCAGAACAGTTATCTCCATACCGCCTATGGCAGAGAAACATTTAGTGATGGTGAGGAGAAATTATCATCTTCACCAAAGTTTTTTCAAAAAAGTGACCTTTGGAACTCACTATCAGCTTAAGGGACACAGAGATGTGAATATTTGTGACCCAAAAGTCAATGAACATATCTATAATGCATTACAGATGTCCTCCAAGGAGCATAAAAACATATGCAGAATGAAACTTACCACAGAGAAAATGTAAAGAGTGAACCATTAATCCAGATATTTAGTTTGAGCTTCTTGCTGATGGTTTGATGCCCAAGTCTGTTATCCCTCTCCACCTCTGACCCTTTATAGTTTGACAGCAGGGTGTGGGGGTGTGTCAGTAACAGCCATTATACAGTGAGACCAACGCCCACACTCATAATTAATCAGCTATCTAAACAGTTTTATACTTCAGGATACTAATGTAAACAATCTTCCAACAACAGCGTCCAAAACGTGACAATTTGCCGGCAGTGACCTTGTATGATGTGTGATGTTTACATTGTTTGTTATGTTCGCACTTTGCAACCCCCCCCCCCACTGATCCACCATCCCTTGTTCTTTCTCACTCCACTTGTTGTCAGGCAATTGTTACAGAAATGATTCTTTCATTTCCATCACCTGCAGGAAGTCTGCAGAACCCAAAATAACCCCAATTCTCCCCCAGGCTTTTCTTTATCGCCCCCTTTTTTCCGGTGCCTTTTTCCCTTGAGTCACATTTACCATCATTGTGTTTATTCCTGAAATGTCCTTACACCCATACAGTGTTCGGGAAAACAAATGCTTGATCTTAGTCTCTATCATCAAAGATATTGTTTTGTCATTAAATTGTAGCAGTTCGGGTTGGTTTTTAGTATGATCAGCCCCCCTATAAATAGTCATAAAAGTAAGAAGTTGTTCGATTTTTGCCACATTTTAACCTCTCTCTAGGAAATTATCCCATAATTTATAATGTTTTAATATTACAGATGAACAGGGAGACAGTGTCACGTATTTCCTATGTCAACAGTCTCCCAGCATATACTGCTTCTTTCCAAATCACAACTTCCCATCTTGGGTCTATTGTGTACCTTTCCTGTGAATACCAGCTGTGCAGTTTCTGTTGTCAGAATAGTGCGTTTAGTCATCATTTGCGCAGACAAGAACGTTATTAGTCAAATGATAAGACAGTCTTATGATTAAGAATAATGAAGAACTGTTTACACCCATAAAGAGGTTCCTCTAAAAAACTCTGTATGTTTACATGGATATCGTGCGAAGGGTACTCTCTCTCCTAACCAGTTCCTGAACACCTGCTGCCTCCCAGCTTGAAGCAAACTGACGAATAAACATGAGCAGGCAAATCTTTTTAATCCAAGTAAATGCATTCACCATTCAAAAACAAAGGTTTGACACAAAAAGCTGCAATGACTGAATATTATTGTGCTATATGTGGATATAACACTTTAATTAATGTTTAAAACGCATTTTAATACAGCTATAATTAGATATATGGGTTTGTTATTGCATTTGGTGTATAAACATGTCATAAATCAGAAACTAGTGGGCTATTTAACTGGCTGGAGGCTGATAAATGCTGCTGTGCATTTTCCCTATAATATAATCAATTTATCAAAACAGCTATGTTTTACTTTTTTTGGTAAATAAAAATTTTTGTAAGTTTTTCCATATCTCATGCGACTACTTACTTGTCATGCCACAATGTAAACAATGTAAATGTGAAAAGCAAGATGTCAGCACACACACACACACACACACATATATACATATGTAAGAAAGTCCATTTTCATTGTATATGAGATATTCTCATTTAACAGATTATATACTTTACAAATATTTACCAACATCAAATCAATAATAAACAGACATACCAACTGGGAACTAATCTTATGGGAAAGATCAAACATATACACACTTAAACAAAAATCCATTAGATCCTTAAATACTTAAAAATAGAGTAAATTAATGTTAACTTTTGGAAGCTTACATGGGTCATGAATTTAGAATTTATTATTATTAATAATTATTATTATTATTTATTTATTTATTTAGAATTTTTATTATGATTTGTCAAAATGACTGATAGTCATAAGGAGGATAGTCATGAATTGCATACATCCGTAACAGTGGTTGTTTTTTTCCACTGTAAAGGTCACTGACGGCCATCAGCCCCTTGTACTTCTAACCTGTTGATATCTGATAACTCAAGTGTCTTATTCATCTTAAAGGAATATGTGTTGACTTCCAGGAGTGCACTTTACCAGACCTCCTCTGACTTTTCTCCTGCTATCGTTGACGCACTGTGCATCCTGTTGTTGCAGGCCTGCAGCTAACAGCCGGCCTTTTCGGTCTCTTTGCCCTGTTTCCTCCACCCACTGGGCACAAGAGTGAGCATCCTGCCAGGAAAACCTGTCTTTCACTCACATACCATCTTCTCACACTTTTCATTTTACAGTACACTGGAGACCTTTTACTTCAGGTTTGTTAACATTATTTTCAGGTAACCTACTTTCAAGCATCATATATGTACCAACCATGACCACAGAGAATGGGTGAGGGTGAGGGTTGTCTTATTTACTGGAGCCAAACTGAAGGTTTTATTCCAATGTGTTAGCTGTCATCCCTTAGCTCAGACCGATTAATGCTGCAACTGCTCTGAACTAGCACCATCTGTATCTTATGGTGGAAGTACAATGTTAAAGTTATTTTTAGACTAAACAATTACACACATACTATAGTATAAATAACATCAAAATAGTTGTCATCTTGTGGGGCCAGAAATAAATTTTGTTATAATAAAGAATGCACAAAATGTACACCACTGTGCATTTTCTTATATGATTAACTAAACAAAATCTATTCACAGATGTTTTAAGATGTATACTCTGAGCTGGAAAATACTGATGCGGCCTCTATGTTTTTCAAAACCCGGCTTAGCAATCAGCAGCTCCAGTGTGGTTATGTAACAGCAGGAGAAACATACCAAGAGTAAAATCTTAATTGTTATTTTAGTGACTCAGGAGCCATTAACAGATTTTAGTAAGATAGTGTGTTAAAACACGATACAGAAAGAGAGAGTGAGAGAGAGATGTGCAGTACAAGTCTCGGAAACCTCTGAAAGGCCAGAGGGTCAACACTGAAAGATATAAGCTTCGAGTCCATTAGTGGATTATAACCATAACAACTCCATGGCTTCTGCATCTCTCCTGGATTAAAGTGAGAGAGAGAGAGTGTGTTAGGCTGAGTGAATGAGGGTGACTGGAAAGCAAGTGAACTGAGTAAATTCAAAGGTAGAGGACGGCGCTGTGGACAGGTGGGCTGAGAAACACCAACACAAGAGCACTTTGGTCTGGAAGAGTTAAGGTGATTTTGACATATCTCCGGTACATCGCCTGGCTGATAGAAAAACTGTCCAAGGTAAGTTTAGACATATTTGTAAAAGTCGACTTGTTGATACTTTTGTATCTTCATTTTTTTATTTATGTAAAAACAAAATGCATTTAAGCGCTATAGATAATTGCTTTATACAAATTAATTTAATTTTTCACTAGCCAGGAGGTTTTATCAGGGATTAAACTGATGAGACATGATGACACAATGGTATGATGATATTTTACCGATTAGAACCTTTTCTGCTCTGAAGTTGCACATTCACTTGGTCTTGTTTCCAATTTAAACAAAAATTATCTCCAACATTTATTTCAGAGTATGTGTTTTTTTGACTGAAATGCATAACCTCTGTCACCATCCTTATCGTTGTTGTGTAACTTTAATTTTGTTATGGCCTGAATGATTATTCCTCTGCTTGTGTGTATGTGTGTATGGATAGCATGGACGTGGATGTGGAGGGGATTATCCAGTGCATCAAGCAGGGGGATGAGAACGGTGTTCAGACGCAGCTGCAGGAGTTTAACAAGGAGGTAACGCCACACAGTCTCCTGCCTGGACATTACTGCTTATTACACCAGCAGTGTTTATTGCAGCAGCAGTCTGATGACTTCTCTCTCCACAGTTTGCCCAATGTTTCTTCTTTGATGCAGAAGAGAGGGACCAAAGGAAAGTATGATGGCTTACACTGTTGATGTACATGAAGTGAAGGTTTACTGTCCTAAACCCATTCTCCTTTTATCCTTCTGTTAACCTCCCTATTCCACTTTTCTAAGTCATCCACCCTCCCCCACGTCCCTCCCTCCGCTCCACAGTCTGTGATTAGTAATTATGCTGCATCAGTTCTGTCCTTGATCCTCTCTCGCTGCCTGCTCAGGCAGATTGAGCCCAGGCAAAGCTATTGAATAACCAGCCCACAGTTTGTTAATCTGTGCAACACTTTCACCTTGCTCATTTGTAGCCAATGAACAGTAGATCTGTGGACATGTTATCATCAGATCTGTGTTGTTTATCTCTGCTTTAGGAATAAGTACTGATGTTGTTTTCTCTCTCTTCTGTGTGGCTCACTGAAACTGAACCATCGACCTTTCTGAAGCAAAGAAAGTTAGAGGAGGTAAAGATTTGTTTTTTAGAGAATAGTTGAGATGCACATGAGACTGATCCATAATCTGAACTGAAGAGTGAGATATTTGATCCTCTTTATTCTCTGCCTTCTGCACCAGTTCAGGAAGAATAAACTGAGAGAGTGCACTGACTCTGACTCAGAGTGTGATGAGTACAACCAGGAGGATCGAAGCATCATCCTCAGAGAGGTAACTGATACTGTCACTGTCCGCTTACAGAGGAGCATAGTCAACTGCTCCTTTGCCGTTTAAATAAATGTCTTCTCTTCTGTTGCTGTCCTCAGAGTTTAGCTGTTGTCCTGCTGAGGTTTATAAAAACAGGAGGAGTTAAATGTCGCCTTTTAAGAGTATCTCTGCGTACCCTGAGGATCCTGTCCAGGGATAAAAAGGTCCTGGGCCCCTTGGTGACCGATAACGCTCTGCTGACTTTGGCCAAACTAGCTGGGCTTACTGCAAGTGACACAAGTGATGAAGTCAGTGACCCTGACTCAGATTTCTACGATAACATCATAGCTTCTCTTGCTGAGGCCAAAGTTTTGCAGTGCCGCACCGATGATGATGAAGAAGAACGCGATGCCGAAGCAAATGACCAAAATGAAGAAGGCTCTGCCTTTGAAGATGATACCAAGAGTGACATCAGCAATGCCAACAGTGGAGATCAGGACAACATCAGCTGGTGTGGGAGCCACGGGACCAGCATCAATCAAATGCACAGAGGGGGACTCCATCACAAGGTCCTGGAGCGAGGGAGGAGGGACCGCAGAGAGAGCAAGATGGAGGGGGAGGATGAGGAGGAGGACGGGCCATCAGGAGAGGAGGCACACAGAAAAGAGGCCATGAAGGTCCTGTGTAATGTGGTATACAACAGCACCTGGGCACAGGAGAGGTTCAGTGCTCTCAGGTAGGTTGTAGACACACACACACATATCACACAGCAATGCAGCCCATGATAATGCTAAAGAAGCTCTGCATTTCTGGGCTCATTTTGCTGTTTGTTTTCTAATGATGCAAACACTATTACATTTATTAACTATCAAAAAATTATTTAGATCATTCAAATCAAGCTCTATGCTTTTTTATTTAGAGCAAGCTCTTCATTTTAAGGCTCTGTGTTTTGCACCAGCATTTTACTATCACAAGGGGAGAAACTCATTGTGACTGTAAAAGAAGCAGCTATACAGCTATTGGTAATATAACTGTACACAAATTCACCCGTTGGATTTGGGAGCAACAAGTATAGCTCACCCCAGAGAGTGTTACTGTCATTTGTCATAACTTTTATTTATTTTTTGTAAAATTTCTTCCCCATCAGGCTCATTTGTGGTCTTACAGAGCGACTGTCCTCCAGTGTCAGCTGGTCTTCTCCCTCCAGTGTCCAGTTCTATGAACTACGCCTCATGTTCCTCATTACTGCACTCCGACCAGAGCTCAGCACTCAGCTTCAACAGGTAGCCACACCGACTATAAAGTTACTTTATTTGGGGGATTGTCCCACAATCCCTTATCTCGTCACCTTCAGTTTATTCTTACTCACATATGATCAGACCAATGTTCTTGTGCTGGTCTCTCTCCTGCTCTCTCTCTCTCTCACACACACATGCTGTTACACTCTCCTAGGAGGGGGGGGTGTCCATCCTCACAGCAGCTTTGGAGGGCTGCCTGGAGATCCAGTGGAAGGACCAGTATGAGTGTGTCCTGAAACCAGCAGCACCCCCAATCTCTCTAGAAGCCTCTCAGCGTATCATAGAGATACTGAAAATCCTCTTCAACATCACCCACAGAACCCACAGACAGGAGCCAAGTGAGGTCAGTGAGGGATGGAATGAACCAGCATCCTTTAGGTAGAATAGAAATAGTTACACATACAGTGACACTTATTATGGAAGTGATGTTATTAAACTGTGTGGTACACTTTAGATACCACTGTTATCCTTCACATCTGCGAGGCGTCATCACCTTTGAGGAAATACATAAGTTTGAAATGGTTTAAACAGATTAAAGCAAAATCCATGCAAATTTCAGCTTAATTGTCTCAAATCTGTGTTATGCATCATCTACACATCTCAACCGACCCCCCCCCATCAGGCTGATGCAGCCCTTTACCGACACCTGGTGGCCATTCTTCGTCTCTGCCTGATGAGGAACTGCATGCTGCCGGACGACACTGACGAACTGCAGGGGTGAGCATGAACCAAAGGTGGACAGAAAGAAATGTAAACAATTGCTTGATGCCCTGATTGTTCAGAAAAATGATGCTGATACATTTTTATTCGTATTTCTTTTCCTTCTATCACAGCAGAACTTTATTACAAATAAATTAGTCAAACCTTTCACCTTAAGTTATGTCAGTATTTATAAAACTCCCTGGAGTTCTGTGTTTTTCTGGATATAAAAATAATCCATCAGGCCTCTTTGTGTCTGTGATTCTTCCGTCATCTCTCATTCTCCTATCCTGTTGTCGTCTCTGAACGCCACAGTCACACAGTCAACCTGTTGTCAGCGCTGCCTCTGCAGTGTCTCGATGTGCTGGTGACGGGGCCTCTAGAGCTCGACTCAGAGCAGTGCCAAGGGGTCAACATGGACTGTGTACGCACCCTGCTGACCTTCATGGAGAGACGTCTGGAATCGGTGAGGAGCAAAGTACTCAGGAGCTGAGATGTTTACACATAAAACGTGTGGTTTTTGAAGATTCTGCTCCAAAAATAGTGAAGTTGTGCGTTAATACGGAATTAACCTGAGGTTACATTTCTTGTCGTTCAATTCTCAGGGTGAAAAGGTCAAAGAGAAGCTCACTCCTATACTCAATCTTCTGACAGAGAGCTGCAGGGCCCACAGGGAAACACGCCACTACATCAGGAAACATGTAATAATCCCTGTGAAAACATGACCCCTTTAAAGGAAACTTGTTTCATGTGTCATATTTTGCTTTTTCATCATATATGAAGCCAGAATTCTGATAAATGCAATAGACAACTGACACTATAATTCATCCCGATCACTAGATCCTGCCTCCTCTGAGAGATGTGTCCCACAGGCCGGAGGAGGGCTCCACAGTGAAGAGTCGTCTGATCCGTCTCATGACTCATCTGGATACAGACCTGAAGTACTGTGCTGCCGACCTCATCTTTGTCCTCTGCAAGGAAAATGGTATGAAAAAACTAAATCCATTTCACAAATAAAACATTTCATCTTGAAATTATCCTGTAAGATTGCTGATATCTGATACTGATAAATATCAATTCAAATTTTCATCCTTAAATTTGCTGCAAAATATTTCACATTTATTTTTTGTAGCAGTTCTTTGAATCTATGCAGTATTTTTTTTAAATATTAACATCTGAAAGGCCAATATCATAATTTAATTGAAATATTCTTCTATGACCTGTATATTTCTATATACAGCTAAAATTTAAAAGACATCTCAGTGGTTTTTTGCAGCGTTTGTCTGCACAACATTCGTTTGTCATCAATGAACCCCTTGTAGTGTTTCTGTTTTCTATCTTTGCTGCAGTTTAGACGCCTATATAGATAATAACAGAACCAATCTAATATTCTCACTTCTTCTTCCAGTTAGGCGTTTTGTCAAATATACAGGTTATGGTAATGCAGCAGGCCTGCTGGCCACCAGGGGTTTACTGGGCGGCCAGGGGCCCAGGACGAACAGCTCTGATGCCCTGTACTCCAGCGACTCTGACTCTGACACCGAGGAATACCGGCAGGTCAAAGATCGCATCAACCCAGTGACGGGGCGGGTGGAGGCAGAACAGTCAGATCCAATGGAGGGCATGACAGATGAGGAGAAGGAGGAGGAGGCCAAGAGGCTGATCATGCTCTTTAACAGGCTGTCCAGGTCAGTGAGACTTCAAAAGCTTCATAGAAACACAGTATCACAATTCTTTGACTATTGGTGTTAAGAATATGTCTTAAACCTGTGACAAGGCCAATCTGGACTAATAAACAATTACATTAGGAAATAATATATATTTAATATGAATTGGTTTGAAATCCCAGAACTGAAAAACTGAAAATAGTTGTAACCATAAAAAAAGTTTGACTCCCATGTTTCATTTTAAAACAAGGCTGCATTTGTCTTAAATTAGTTGTGAAAGCATTATAACATTGTAAAAACCTTATGACACATTATCATAATTCTTTGTTTCATCTGATATGTTGGGTTTTTTTTACACGAGAAAGACTTTTATAATCCATTTGGCACATCAAGTTAATCCCTCTTAATTTCTTCATAACTAAGAATAAAGAAGGGAAAAAGCTTCATGATAGAGGCAACACCAACAGGCAAATATCTTATGTGCTGAGATGACTGAATCAACTTTATGAACAAAGGAAACAGTTTAAAAGGAAAAAAAGAGAAAGAACCCCCTTTGCCCTCTTTCTGAGGGCAAGTGGAGATGAAAGGAATTCCAGAAGAGCAAAGTTATTACTGATGATTACATCTCCTGTGTTGTCTCCCGCAGAGACAGCATTATCCAGCCAATGGGAGTGGATTCAGAGGGGAAGCTGGTCCCAATAATAACAGAGGATTCCCCTCCTGAGGACATGGGGCCTGAGTCAAAGAATGATGGAGAAGGAGAGAAAAAGTGAAACATATCAAATCCATTCATCCCATTTCTTTATTTATTCACTGTAAATCTTTAGTTTCTCAAGTTTGACATTGGCTGTAAATGATTTGTTTTAAATGTATGCACAAAATGAAAGCTATATGATGTAGTTCCGTTATATACCCAGCTAGTCATTGCTGAATATAATTTTTGTATACTCTTCTACTTTGGATTCATGAAAACATCAATTAGCAAGCGCTTTGTGATAACAATGAAATTCCGAATTAACAGTCAATCCTGTGAAGGAACTGATTTGATGGTAATAGAATGATCACATCTTTAAATATTTCAGTAAAGTCTTCAAATCCATATCAGGTTAGTCGCAACCCCTAATAAAGCACAATGAAATAAATCTCTTCATAGCATTTAGAATTTTCTTTGTACTTTTATTTTCTGGTGGGTTTGGCACAAAGCTGTCCTGCACTCAGGTGTATACTGAGCATATTGTGCCATTATCCAGACGGATTCCAGATGTTCTGACCACCAGATGTTCTTGATTCAACTTGAAACTCAGTGTACAAGCTTGACTGTGACTGAACTGTTCAGATGCTTTAGCTTTTCATTTAATTAATTTCATTTCATTTAACTCTTCAACACGTAGTACCTGCCATTCATACGAATGCTGTAAACAAATGAATAAATACATTCAACAACAGGTTGATTGAAACGTTTGATGACATTTCACGCAATCAAATCACTTCAGAGGAGAACATGCTGTTTGCTTTACAGCACACAGCGAGTGCACTGGTTTCATCATAAATAGATTATTTGTGAGAACAGACAGCAGAGCGGGTGAAAAGAGTCTGTTGAGCTCTTTTCGTCAGTTCATTTTCTTGCAGCACAGTGTTCTGGGTAATGTGTAAATGTCTCTGGACTCTGAGAGAAAGCCGAAGTGCACAGAGAAAACCCACTCAGGCGCAGGGAGAACCTGCAAGCACCACAAAAAAAAAAAAAAAAAGCCCCAGGACCAGGAATCGAACTCACAACTTTCTTACTGTGAAGTAACTGCACTAACCATCGTATCATATCATTATTATTACCAGTTCTATTCTACTGGGTATAAAATCAGGGTATAAAATATATAAATCTGAGATGTTGACCTTGTCAAGGTCAGTAAACAAAGACTTTTCTTCAGGTTAAGTACACAATGTCAGCACAACTCCATCATTTCCTCCAAGGACATCTGCAGCTCTACAGACTGCAGGGAGGAGGCGCCATTATCAACAGCCATATTCTTCAGAAACTCCATCGAAGTCAGAACCACCTGAGAGGAAAAACAAAAAAAGCACGGAGAGCAGATGTCAGATGCCACGACAAGAATGGAGAGCAAAATGTCAAATTTGAGCCTGACACAAGCGGTGAAAGTCAGGAAAGCTTGAGCAACAAGAGATGTTGAGCCGGTTTCTTCAAAGTAGCTGTTTGTATTAAGTTCCTCTGAAGAGGCTAAGGAGCACAAAAGGCTTTTTTTCACCTGAGAGATCAACTGTCACCTCTGCTATTCAGGCTTTGCTCCCTCAGTGCTATTCATAAGCACTGAAAAATAAGTGTCTCTTGAGGAGTGCTGCTGAGCACAGATCTTTAGTGGGCAATTTGGGGAGCTTGATCGCTCATGAAATTTGATCGAGGTATTTACAGCAAAAAAAAAACAAAACAAAACACTTTTCTGCCAAACTGATATTCTGCTTTAAGGTCTGTGAGAGAACTCTGTTTCAATAATTTAAAGAGCCTCAAACCTCCACAGTGATGAGTTTCTTCTCCCAGGACCTGTTGTCGGGGTCAGGCCATTTCTCCCCCAGGCAGAAGAACAGGGAGGAGGGAGGACTGTCCTTCCCCTCAATGAAGTTCAATATTCCTGGAGGGAATAGAGACAATTGATCAGAGTATCAAGCCAACATGTAAAAGACTAGTATGCTAGAAGGCTGCATGATTTTATATTTTTTTTTACTTTTCCCCCACCTCGCACAAACTCCCTCAACAAGTAGAGGGGTTGAGGCTGAAGTTTCGAAATCTCATGGGGCTGTCTGGTTTGATCAAACTTGGAGAGGCTCCAAAACGCTTTGACTTCACCCCGACGCAAGCCGTACACCGCATGGCCCGACACCCATATGTCCACACCGGCACCCAGTTTGTCCAGGATGCGCTGGGTCAGGTTGGCTTGAGTTTGATCCAGCATGGGCCCAAGACTTGGCAGAGAGACCAAAGTCAGGCCTGAGTCGTAGCCCACAACGTTACCAGTGTGCTTAGGGCTGATGGGAAAACAATGTTTATGGATTTAATTGCTGAAATAATTGAATAGCAGGTTATAGAGAACACTAAAGAAATAATTCAAGCTTCTTATGTTTATTTTTTTATTGTCATTAGTTATATTAGAAGATCATATAGACACTCATGTCTACATGATAAACATAAAGCTACAGCCTCAAATAAACATGTAATATGTGATATCTTTGTTGAAAGCTTAGCACTGATGTTACCTGTACACTAAGCGTATCCCAGCTTCATTTTCAACCAGCTGCTCGAGCACCTTCACCCCTCTGTAGTACACTGAAATCCTGAACTGAGTCTCTGCAGTTTCAGAGAGAAAAGATGTTTCACAGGTCTGCTTGTATCACCGGGCAAAAAATGTGACCCCACAGAAAACCAGGTTGTTTTTAAAAGAGGTCATGATATGGATTGCTTTTAAATATTTTGGGGTTTTTTTAATAACTGTGTGACTTCCATATCTCTTTTATTTTTGTTTTTTACACCAACTTACTGAAATTATCTCCATCGCTGGTCTTGATCATGGAGTGTAGGAACTGCTCTGCCAGCTGCCCATCACAGGCCCCTCCCACAGCTCCCCCCATTGGAGGTGCTGGTTGCTCAGGCAACCCAGCTTCACCGCCTGCACCCTTAATTGTTACTGGATACTGCTGTTGCCCCGGCAACGAGCGTCTACCAATCACAACCTCATCCTCCAGCTGCTGTTGCTCAGGAGGAGGCATGAAGCCTGTGGTGCCCTCTGTGGAAAAGTTGGAGGAAAAAAAAAAAAAAAAACTGTCAGGAAAGTACCTGGGTTACTCTTTGTTTTCTGCTCATACTGCAGCAGTGAGATGGAAACATACCTGTCTCAGGGCCAATCTGCAGTCCCTTTAGACATTCCTGGAGAATATCCTGGTTGATAGTGGAGTCTGATGGAAATACTGATTGACAGAGAAATATTCAGACAGGGATTGTGGGTTTTATCGAGCTATCAAACTAAGAGGCATTTATTTTTCCTTTGAGTAAATTTTCTGTCTAAGATACAGAATTCGCTGTCTGGAGAAAATAAATAACATAACAAAGGCTCCATTACCTGAAAACACAACTTCTTCTGGAAGGTAGAGGCAGTCATCAAAGCACGAGACCACCTGGCTCTAAGATCAGAATCAGAATCAGAAATCATTTTATTGCCAGGTATGTGTAAATATACTAGGAATTTGACTGCGGTGACAAAAAGAAATAAGAAATAAAAAAGGAACTATATATATATATATATATATATATATATACATTGAAATTAGATATATTTGTAGATATCACACATACACATCTGTGATGAATGAATGAGTCCATATGAAGTCATATAATCACACAGCATTTACTTTTAACTTCCTGTTTTGCTACAAGTCAACCCCACAAAACACAGTCACTGACCTCTTGTGAAGGAAGGCCACAATTCAACAAATCAGAGCCGTCTTTGTCCTGGGATCCAGCAGGGGAGTTACCTGAGAGGGGGAAAGCAAAGAGCTGCACATTTTTAATCATTCACTCTCCTCTTCAATCTCATGATGCCGTTTACAAATGATATTCACATCCACGCTTTTCCCTAGACAAACCTCCACCATAGCAATTTATATCCAGATGGAAATGTGCTGTATGTGGCCACGCAGACAGAAATGTTCACAAGCCAAATAATTTTGCATGAATAAACCTTGCAAAACAAATACAAATGTGTGCTTGGATTGGGAAACAAGAGAGAGAGAGCAATTTTTTTGTATTGATTATGTCTCTGTAATTTTAATGCCAAATGCAAAATACATAAACATTAAATTCTGTTATTTTCCAGCTGTTCATTTTTAATACAATGGAAAGATTATTATATATATGTATATATATATATATATATATATATATATATATATATATTTTTTTTATTTATTTATTTTTTTCTCTTGTAGCCTGTTATGGGACACACTAAAGGACCAAATAGTGACTGTCTATGGCCGTCGGGGTGGATCCTCACCTTCTGGCATTGAATCATCTGGCCAGCGAAACACTTTGTGGGGGTTTGCAGCATTGTTCTTGTTGTCGCTGAGCATTTTGAAACCTTTCGCTCGGAGGGCACTGCGGAAGTTCCTCTTCCAGACTGAGGGGTCTCCCTGAGGCCGCCCATTGCTGCTCGCCTCTGCCCAGGCCTGCATGGAAAGAAGAAGATGAAGGCACTGTAGACTTGGCTGAAGACTTGCACTGTATGAACAGACAGTTTTAATACATGATAGACCCTCACTGTCTATCATGTATCACAAAATGCCACGAACATGGGATAAGACTGTGTGTATGATTACTTTCTATCACTCTGCTGTGGATAGCTTCTTATTCTATTATATTTATGTTAACTCTACATGAGCATTACTTTAAAAATGAGAACATCATCATCGGTGGAGTCCTGTCTTAAAGCGTGTTTCCATGGGATGGAGAACTCTGTTCGTTCTGGGTTTGTCCAGTTCACACCAGGATATCTGCTGCTGTCAATCTGGGATCGTAGCCACGGGATGAGCAGCGGTTTGGAATGAGCCATTTCTAGAGGACAAACACAGACTGTCATGTCAACAGTGTCAGCACGGCTCACATGATCCTCAGATCAGCTACAACAGGAACAATCTAATTAATTCATCTTAAAACATCAATTCTGTAACAATTTAATGATATAATCAGTTTTATCCCAGGTCAAGATGTTAGCTATCACTATGCTATAATATCTTTTATTCTGTGCAAGTGACTTTCTACAATATACCTTTCAATAACTATTATAATATACTATATATATATATATATATATATATATATATAATAGTATATTGTTCATTCAAACAAAATAACCAAGCCTGTCTGGCTGTTTAATCACTTTATTTACATGTAAGTGCCTGTTTGTTTGTTTTTTTCATTTATATTTTTATTCTTATTATTAGAAACAATGTAAAAACATAACTTTTTCCTGTAGAGGGCACTATTACCTAATTTTTCAACCTGGTTTACCCTGAAAAAATGGAATCGGTGAACATTTGAATAATTCAAGGAAGCAAAGAAGCAAAGAAAAGCTTTTAATGTATGGGTCGAAAAACTAAGCAAATATTCTATACTATCAAAATAAATATCCATTTGTCTCAACACTCTCTAAATTATCAAAGGTTTGAGAAAAATAAAAGCACAGTAGGGTATCCTGATATCTGCAGTCCCATGGTGCTGCTGGAAAAACTGACTTTCGTTTATCTTTTCTGAAAAGCATGAAAGAGGAAACAGGATTTAACTATTTAACTATTAACCCCCCCCACACACACACACTGCATTGATCCTACGGCCCATTATTAACATTAATTTACAGTAATTGTTCACTCTGTTTTATTGTATTGTTGCATTTAAAATAAAAATTAGACAGACACAACACTATAGACTTCAAAGAGCAAACAATATACAGTTCCTCTCCATTTTGTTTATTTCTCCACAGCAGTAAGTGAACACGTCTGCGAAAAGATCCAGTAAAAACAGTCTGAGTTTATTTAAACTGGTTTCTCATTAGTTCAAGAATTAAATGACCGCAAGTTCAAAACAAACCCAGATGTGGATGCAGTGGGATGTTCCCCTGCAGGTCCGGTCCGGGTCTCCTACCTGTAATGGTTCTGTCAGTTCAGGGTCCAGTCCGGGTGCTGTCGGTCTTTCTGAGGTCAGAGTGCGTCCTGCAGGTCCGTGTGTGCTGTTTAGCTGTCGGAGGTCGTCCAGCTGTAGACGAAGTGTCGACCAGAGTCTCTGCTGAGGTTTTAAATACCGGCAGGTCGGCCTGTGAGGCCTTCACGGGAAAGTCCGAGTCTTCAGTTTCGTTTTCCAGTTTTGTGATGATGTGACGTCAGCCGGGTATTGTCAAGCACACACACATACACACACGCACACTTTATATGGCTACACTTGTGAGGGCCTGCCGTTGATGTACATTGTTTCCTTTCTACCTGAACAAATCGGACCCTGCAGTTAAACCTGCTGCTCAAGGAATTAAACAATACCCAGCCTCGGATATACACTTGTTTTATTTTTTTCCAAAAAAGATCAAATCGTTAGAAATTCATCTAATGAATAAAAATTATTGATCTTAAGTGTTTAAGTTGTGTATCAGACAAAATATTACAAAACCTTTCTCATGGGTGCGCACACATCTTCAATCCCAGAAACTTTCCTCTTTCAGCAGATGAAGGTGAAAATTATATTGTTATACTTCTTATATAACATTTAAGTAAAGGGTAATTAAAAAAAACACATTTTTGTGCAAAGGGGAGAATTTAAATGAACTTTAAATCATTTATAAACATCCAAAAGTCCTTTATCCTATATCTAAGCCTTTAAGTCAAAATGTCTTCACAAAGATGGCTGCAGGAACACACACATACACATACTGCCACACAAACAGACACACACACACACACACACACAGTGTAGGGGAATTAAACCCATCTTGTTCTTTGCAGATTTTATTTGTTTCTCAAATACAGGAGAGTTAATGTACAGAAGGACAAAGAATTTCATCAAGAACTGTACAATATTTACACGCCTTTTTTCCCTTTTTTATGGAAAATTAGATTGTTTTCAAAATAAGTCATAGTATGCACAAACATCAAAATGATAAAAATGAAATGACTATTTCCTCTTTAAATATTATTTATACTCCTTCCCTCATGGGAAATGGATAGTTTACTTCTTTTTCTTTGCACCTGCATGACTGATGATTGAACTGAAGCACAACAATGTAAGTTTCAAATAGATTTTCCCATTCTCTTTTTTTTTCTTCTTTTTTTTTAATTTTATTTTACACCCACTGTATTTGATACAATATTTCTGTCTCAACATCTGTTCTTTTGTATAGAGGGGAAGACGACTTGGATATGTGGGTTACGATTGTATACTGAACCTGTGGAAAATAAAAAGGTATTTAAAATGTCAGGGCAGCAACCCAGCGCTTGTGAGAGTTTAAGTTAAAAACCTCCTCATATAAATAATAAAAATGTGTTTATATATTATCACACAGCTGACTGGTGCTGCCCTTCACGTAGCACAGGATGAGAGGGTGAGCGTTAATTAACACATTTCATGTTTCTATCCGTGGACGAGTCCATGTTCACGCTGCTCACGGCACACTCTACACGCAGTTTAAAAAGCATTCTCACCCTCTTCCACTCTTTTCAAAAGCCAACAGCTGATGTTAGTCTCTTCAAAAAATAATTTATGTAAAAACTAAGCGGTAATAGTTTCTCTTTGAACTATTGTCTTTATGACACACAGTTAACAAGATGTCAGTGGCTTCTCCGTTGACTTGGCGTTACGGCTCCTCCTCTTTGTCCTTACACCTCATGTCTCTGCTTTGTCACCGATGGTCCATTCCCTCTTGACCAGCCGGTGACCCCTGATCCGGTGGGGTTGCCCTTCTCACAAAGTAAGACGTTTCTTAAAATCATTGATCAACAACAAGAAAAAGAACAAAGGCCAGTGTCTGAGGTCACATGAACAGACCCACTTATGTTCATCAAGGGCCTTGAAAAAATCATCCTCAGATATTAGAGATTTGAAGAGGGTTGGGGGCTGTACAGTAGGATCCATCTCTTTCCGTTTTTTCATTTTCTTCTTGGTTTTTTTTTTTTTCCTTTATTTTTTAATCGTCTTCCTTCCTAATTAATTTTTCTCTGTCTGGAGTTAGCTCAGGCTTTGGTGCTGAGCGTGAGCAGCTCAATGAAGGAGCCGAAGAGGGTGTCCAGCCAGCTCTGGTTGGCCATGCACTGCTGCACTACTTCCTCCTGGCCTGGGTCCTCAGCTGCCTGCTCAATGGTGTTGGTCTGAAAAAGTGGCACAGAAAAAAAACACGGGCAACTGTGATGCTGAGATGCTGAGAGATACCCTGCACAAGCCTGGCTCTGTGTCATCGATTAAATGAGATTTGTGCTTGTCTACCAGACACTATAAATTGGCTGAATTTAAAACGTACTTGAATACTTATGAACTAAAGCGCAAAATTTTCAAAATTGTCCCTACTCAAAATGAATGAAATCTTGTCCAACATGACAAAAGCGCATGCCAAGATTGGAAACATGCCTCCTTACCTCTTTCTTGCACTGTAAGAATGTGTGGTATTTATAGTGGTGCAGGGAGTGGTAGAGACTGTAGATCCGATACGACTCGGCTGACAGTTTAAGGTCCTAAAAGAAAGGCACAATTAAAAATTTAGCAATTTTAAAGGAACCTTTATACTATACAGTCTGAAAGCTAAAGTCAATTTTTACTCTATAGTTCTATGAGATGGAAAATGGAGAAGGTTTGGAAACTAGTAGCAGGTGTTAGAGGGGAAGCTAAAACTGCCTTATTCTCTGTCACTAGCAGTCCATCTGTCACTCAGCCTCCACCCTTGAGTTTTCAACGATAATGGGTAATTTTACCTAGGGGATGGTTTCAGTGTTTATGTATTTTCTTCTCCTCCTGCTGCAGCCTGATTCATCAACGGGAGAATCCACGAGAGCTTTATTTATCTCAGCCAGAAACCAGAGAATCACAATCATCTGGTCATAGGCTAAAAACGAATCATGATGGGCCTTAGAGATACCGTTAGTGTATTACAAGGTATCTAAGAACCCAACTGATCAAATGTGAAGAGAGGAATGACGCAATAAGAAATCTTTAATGAATGTATTAAATACAAAAGGCCCCCCGATGACCTGTAATTCATACAGAAGCATACCTGTGGTTTAGGCAGGGTCTTCTTGACTCTGTTGAGGGTCTTACGGTTGTAAGCATCCCCGCTTAGCCGCACCCTCACCACCCCTGTGTCTAGGGGGTCCACAATGATCTGGGGGTAAGCATGCAGGACCTCCTGTTGATGACAAGGAAGAATAAGATTCAAAAACAGCCACTGCCAGAAAGACAAGATGTCTTTAGGCAAATGTTTAATTTAGCATAGCAAAATACAGCTATTCCTCACACCTGGGAAGGTGGAAACAGATAATATTTGCATTTCAGCTTGTCATTAATAGTTTTCAATTACTTTTTAAAAATCTATTTCTCTATTAACTATCAGCACCAGACATGAATGATGTAGCTCAGTAAGTCCAGTATTGTTTCTATGAACAACCACTGGACCATTTAACAGGAGTCTAGATCCATTTTCTGCACCGCAGAATGAAAACAGCTGCGCCGATATAAATGAAGGAAACAATAATGTGAAATAAAAATTGAAAATAATAATTTAAAAAAAATTATTTCAGATCCAACACATTGAGGACAGCTTACCTGGTGCTGAGAGCTCATGCTAACTCTCCTCAGCAACCTCCTTTTCTGTTCGCTGAGAATGCTGTCAATCTTCCTCATTGGTGGGAGGTACAGCTCATCTGGTGGCCAGTCAATGTCAGAGGAGCTTCATTAGTAATCATTCAGGCAGCTGCCAATCATTTTAAGACCAAGGGCAAATTCAAAGCAGCAATTTTTGGCTGCAGCATTCCTGGGACTTTCCTGTCACACCTTATTTATTCAGATTTCCCTAAAAAGATATCTAAATAAAAATGTTCCTGTGACCATAAAGCTAGGTTGTCTAGTTGGATGGTTTGAGCTGAAACCTAGCAGCTGCTACTTGTCCATGGTCTCGATGTTTATTTAACCTGCACAAACTGAACAATGATGCCTCCTTTGAAAATATAATTTAAATGCCTCAAAACTGCTCTTTAACACAGATGGTCAAGCTGCAGACATTAATCTGAGACAGGTGGGTCTGTTCAGGTTAGAGCTATGTTGACACACAATGTATCTGGGCTGCACGGTCTGTTTATGTTTCCTACATGTCAGTAAATTTTGCAAGAAAGCTAAGAGTGTGCCGGTCTCACCGTCTGTGTCCTCCAGAGCTTGGATCATGTCAGGGTCCAGGGCCGTGCTGACCAGCATCTCCACATAGCTCCTGAACATTTCCCTCATGGCACGGTTGTTCACTCCACCTTTCACCGGCACTGAGTGGGTGAGAAAAACAGAATTAATATCTGTCTAGATCCGCCAACCTACTACTATGGCACATCACATACATAACAACTGCTTTGTTATTACAGCCTCAAATCGTATAGGAAACTCCATTACATTGACTTCTAATAAACAGCAAAATGCAAGCAGAAAGAATCAAATTGGCATCTCACTTTCATTCTCACTGGCTGCCTCATCAGATGAGTCTGAGTCTGATGATGAAGGTACTTCTTTCAGCCACTTCTTCCTCTTCTTGGGTGGCGGCTCTGCCTTCACTTTGGCAGGCTTTGACTTGGGTGGGCGCTCTGCCTTTTCCTTCCTCTCCACTGCTTTCTTCTCCTCCTTTGCTCTCCCTCGTTCTGCTGCAGCACGTTTCTCCAATTTCTCTTGCTGAGGCTGTACTCGTTTCTCCTTCTCCCTTTCCTTCTCATGCTCCCTCTCCCTGGCTTTGGGAACTGCAGCTGGAGCCTCCTTCTTCTCCCTTTGTTCTTTCACTGTTGTTGTGGTCGCTGTTCTTGATTTTTCCCTCTGTTCGCGCTGGACTGGCGGAGCTACTCTTTCTTCTTTCTCCACTACTCTTGGTGGCACCTGGGTATTAGGAGGGGATGCCATTCTGGGGAGGGACTGGCGTCTGTAACACATGAATATATTATTTTATGGTCATGCTTTCAGACATATATGCATGCAAATTAATTCACCACCTTAGAACAGAGATCATGTCCACAGGTCGGTTAACTACTATAACTCAGAATGATTGCAGTCAGTCCACTCATTTTAATTAATTTATTTTTTCTAGTTAATCTTTCTTTCAACTGTAACAAGTCCCCAACCTGGTCAACTATTAATACCCTTTTTCTGTGGCTGGCATTTTTTTGAGCTTTTTAAAATAAACCCCCTGCCTGGCTTCAAGATGGCTGGGAACTCCTCTCCTGGGAAGGACTGCAAAATGGGCCCCTAGGTAAAATTAGCAAGGCTCAATTCCAATAGGAACAGGATTTTCCATATGGCGAATACTGGTACCTGAGAGTAGGTGTGGCTCGGCGCCAAGGTCTTCGAGAACAGACTCGAACATAGTCCTTCTTATTGACATTTTCCAAAAACTTGACATAGATTCTCTGGTATCGCCTCTTGGCATCTCCAAAGTAGCCAAGATACTGAGAGAGAAACAAATGAAACACATTTTGATATAAAATACAATAACTTTCAATTGCCCAAAGATAATGTGACAGTTTGGTCCATAGTAATTAATATCGATACATGATGTACAATTTAACATAAACAATTTCAATATCGTTGGCTATGATAGGGAATGTAAAAAGCTGTGAAAGGTAGAAATAGACATGACTTTGTTTTCAAGTGTGGTTAGAGTGCTCGAGGTGAACTCACATTGCTCGTGGCGCAGAACTGTCTCTGTCCATCTTTGATCTCTGGGCTGAACTTCTGTAGCAGCGCTTTCTGCACCCTCCAGATGGGTGGAGGCTCACGCCCCGTCTGCAGGGCCAGCTGTAGCAAAACACATCACACACAGTTAAGTACAAAATGTCTAATTTGGCAGCAACTTTAAGATGCAAACTTATTTAAGCTGTTTGTTAACTCTTATTTAATTTTTTTTTTTAAATCACAAAGTACTTTATAAGTAAAACACAAACATGTGCAGACACCAAACAAAACACATTTCTACAGA
Organism: Remorina albescens; assembly: GCA_034769265.1. Lineage (NCBI taxonomy): Eukaryota > Metazoa > Chordata > Actinopteri > Carangiformes > Echeneidae > Remorina > Remorina albescens. Next base: position 9,505,857 of record CM068480.1, read on the forward strand.
TTCTCTGACAAATACCTTCAGAGTTCGTATGTCTTCGACTCGCACTACAAACTCATCCCTTTCTCTGAAGATGCCTTCCCCTCCACTTTCACTCTCATCCTCTTCACTCTCTCCAACAATAGCAGCATCTTCTTGCTTCTGGGCAAGGTGGAGGGAGGTGATTTTAGGAGCTGGGTGCTCTTCGGGAGAGGCGGGGGACTCCGGAGATGGCATGGGAGATTCTTTCTGAATCGAAGGTGGGGCAGGAGGAGGAGGAGGAGTCGGAGTTGGAGAAGTCGGAGGAGGAGGAGGAGTTGCAGGGGGAGGGAGGGCAATGGGTGGGAGAGGGGGAGGGGGTGGAGGTGGTGGGGATGGAGATGGAGATGTTGCAGCAACAGGGCTTGGAGGCTGTGAATTTTCCTGTTGTTCTTCTGGTGGAGGTACGGGTGAAGGAAGCGAGAGGGGAGGAAGGGGGGAGTGTGAAGGAGAGGAAGATGTGGAGGGAGAAGGAGGGACAGAGGGAGGTTCGGGAGTTGTCGGCACTGGAAAGATCTCAGCCAGGGGCGCTGTAAAGAAAGAGGGGCAAAGTCAGTTTTACAGATCAATTTATCACAATGTCCAAACAGCCACAAGTATTGATTTTTTTTTCTTCACAAATACATAATGGGACACTTGAATAGACTAAAAATTATATGGTCGACAGGGAAACATTTCCCGAGCTGAGCTGCAGAAAAATCAGAGTGATGAGTTAAAAAAAAAAACTAGCTCCCAGGCTCACCATCAAGTTTAGGAGCACCCAGGGTTTCCAGCTGTGGTTCTCTCTCCTCTGTTATATCGCTCTCTTCTTCCCCTACCGAACTTCTTTCTTCTTCAATCTCCTCCTCCTTGTTCTCATCCATGTCTCCATCTTCTGGCTGGAGGACATCAGGTTCGTTGGACTGGGGTTGGGTGTGGGGTGTATGCATGGTAGGCTGTGGACTGAGCGTGGGGGGCTGCAGTGTGGGAGTAAGAGGACTTTGGGTAGGCTGAGGCTGGGACTGAGGCTGAGGTTGGGGGGGTGGAGGAGGTAGCGGGGGCTGGATATTAGAGGTTAGCTGAGGAGTGTCATACAGAGCAGAAATGGCTGATGAAATACTCTTTTGGAGGTCTTGGTTTTTTCCCACTGAGTCCTCCTCATCAGAGGAGAAGGAAGGTAAAGTCTCCAGATTCCTCTTTAACTCATCTTCCAAGCGCTTGGGGCTGGGACAGTTGCCCAGAGCCAGACCCCCATTTCCTTCACCATCCCCAAATGGAGGTGGTGGTGGGGGAGGAGGAGGTGCAGGGGACAGTGGGCGTAGACCCCCTGATTTGCAGGGTGAGGTTTCACCATTATCGGGTTCCATTCCTGGCGAGATGTCCAAGCCTGGAGGTCTCTTCCCTGTCTTGAGGAAATCCAAGAATGATGCAACAAAGCCAGCTTTGGACTCAGAGTCCTTCTCATCGCCCTAAAAGAAAAACAAGAGACACACACAACTGTCAATCAATGGACTTCATTTAAACCTATTCAATTTTATCTTAATGCAACATAAAGGGTTCTCTGCTCAACAAAGCAAAGACATAATCCTAAAGCCTTTACCCTATCGTCCAGCCCCTCATCATCCACTCCTTCACCCATCATCTGGCTTTTCTGCTTGTTCTTGTCCTGACTTCTGGTGCTTTCAGTGCTGCAAGGGGGTCCAGGACTTAAACCAAGCGAGGGAGCTGATCCCACTGATCCATCAGACAAAGCAGGGTCCGTGCCAGACAAAGAGTCTGTCCTCAACAAGGCGTCAGAGGAGGACAGGGTGCCAATGGGTAATTTAATCTAAAATAAAACAAAGACAGAAAGATTTAAACCTACTTTGCCTGATCACAATGTAGAGCACAAGATTAAGGAACCTGTCGATGAAAATTTAATAAAGGATGAGGCAATTAAAACAGAGTGGCTGAGCCTAACCCAAAACCTAACAAAATTTAAAAGGGAGACTGATGATGTTACGAAAAACAGAAGTTCTTAGAAGGCTCATGACAATAGCAGCTATGCACAGTATTGGTTTACTTGCCTTATGTACAGATTCTTATTTATTTAAAATGGGAACCACTTTGATTCTCTGCATTTATGAGGATGTGTTTTGTCGGCATTATATTTTTATTTCTTTAAAAATTCCCTTTTCTCTGCAGAATGCCACCGACCTTCAGAGGTGGAATAGGTTCATGTTGCTGTGGTTGGGGCTGGTGATGGAGCTGCTGCTGCTGCTGCTGATGTAGATGATGGTGGTGCATCTGATCCTGCTCCTTCCCGCTCATTTCCATGTACATATCCTCCCGCCTCCCTCCTCTACCTCGGCTTCCGCGACCCCTGCCTCTACCTCGTCCTTCCACAGTGAATCCTCCTCCTACTGCTGTTCCTCCCATCTCCCCCATCATCCCTCTTGGAGTGTAGGGCTCAGGCATTGGGCGAATGCGTGGCCTGCCTCTTGGCCTAGGAGGACCCTCTCTTTTGGGTCTGGTGGGCTTTCTGCCCCTCTTCTTGGGTCCATCCTGAGGCAAAAGAGCATGTGAACCCATGGAGGAGTAGCCAGAGGAGTGGTAGAAGTCAATGTCACCCATCAAAGGGCTGAGAGACCCACTTCCTCCACCCTTTCTGCAGCTGGACACCAAATCTGGCAAAAGGTCTGGGAGCCTCCGGCTGTTCAGACGGATGTCAGCTGGCTGGTCGGCTTTATCCTCATCATCCTCAAACTCATACTCTTGAGCATAACTTTTCTTAGGCAGTGTGTTGGGGTCCCGGCGCTCCTTTAACAGGTGGAAAGAGCTGGATTTGAGCAGCTTCTTGGGTCGAGATGAACAGAAAATTGGAGACTGGAGGCCTCCCGAACCAGCCCCTGCGCTGGCCCCTCCAGGTCCAGAGGACATTTTAGCTCCAGGGTTATTGGGACCAGCAGCATTGGAGCCCATACCCATTGCTGGTCCTTGGGACTGTATCAGCCCAAGCTGTTCAGTGTTGACAGTGGAAGGGAGCTCATGGGTTTTGAGTGAATCCAAATCCAGAGTCATTGTGTTGTTGCTGGGTTCTTCCAAGCCATGACAATATGGTTCATAACCTTGATCTCCGCCATGGTGACCCATTATGTCATAGCTAGCTCCAGCACTCCCCCCTGCTCCACCGGCACTCTGTCCAGCTTTCAGGGAATCCATTCCCTCCTGCCCTGTGTGGCTTTCATTCATCTCCCCCTGTCCTGGACCTGCACCTCCAGCACAGCTTGACTTGTAGTCCTCGGCACAAAACATGTCTTCCATACCTGGAAAAAAGGAGCGGTCCTCATCCTGAAGGAGGGAATCCGGGAAACAGATAGATGTTAGGGGTACAAAGCGGTTACTTTGTTGATTCTGGTCTACTTTCTCCACTGGGCTGACTGTGTCAAACTGGTGCTGCTCTGAGCGCTGCTGATCCAGCTGACTCTGCTGAGGGGTGAGCTGGGATGAGAGTGGCTGCTGTGGGTCTGGCTGAGGCTGGGTGTGGCCTGACGCAGAGGGTGGGTGTATGTGGTGAGGGAGTGGGGGCTGCTGCTGAGGATGGGGTTGGGTGTGGGGGTGGTGAGGGTGGGTCTGTTGGTGCTGAGAGCTGGGGTGTTGCTGCTGTTGCTGCTGCTGTGGGTGGTGCTGTGAGAGGTGGTGCATGTGAGATGGGGTAGATAAGCTGATATCAGGCTCCGAGAGGAAAGAGTGGAGTTCAGAGGCTGAGTGTTGCTGTGAGTGGTGGGTTTGTTGCTGCTGATGGTGGGATGTGTGTTGCTCCTGTTGCTGCTGTTGTCTGTGGCGCTCACTGCTACCTCCGCTTCTTCCGCCACTACCTGCGCCACCGCGTCTGTCTTCTGCAACAGCTACGTCTGTGCTGGACGTCTGAGAAAGGGAGCGCTCCAACATGTCCAGGGAAGACACCACTGAGCTTTGTTTAACCTGGCTCTGCTCATGCTGATGTGGAGTGGGACCATGGTTGTAGTGAGCCGCTGCCACCTCCAAAGCCTGGGATTGGAGTTGAAGCTGTAGCTGGGTGGTTTGGGACTGGGACTGTGCCTGGTGTTTGCTTGAGCCAAGTCTCCCACCAGCACCTTCCATTACAGCTTGCTGTTGGCTTATAGAGTGCTGCTGCTGTTGGGCATGAGAGTCCATTTTATGGTGCTGTTGATGTTGCGAGTGAGAATCAATTTTGTGATGCTGCTGTTGCTGATGGGAGTCCATTTTCTGGTGCTGTTGATGTTGAGGGTGGGAGTCCATTTTTGGATGCTGCTGATGTGGTTGATGGGAGTCCATCTTGTGATGCTGTTGATGCTGCCGATGAGAGTCCATTTTGTGGTGCTGCTGATGAGGCTCCAGTTTGTTGCGTGTGGTGTGGGACAGCACAGACTGGAGCAGGTGCGGCGGCTGACGTGACTGGTCGGTGGGAGAGTCCATGAGAGAGGCAGCAGCTTGGGACTGGGAATGCTGTTGCTGGACTTCCGGCGTTTTCCGAGGATAGGGGATTTCTGCACGCTCCTGTGACTTCTTTTGGAGATCCATTTGGGTGTGGGGCGCTATCTGCGAGTGAGAGGACACGTGCTGACTATGTGATGAGTGTTGGGGGGCAAGGGAGTGTTGGCTGTATGGGTCACCCCGTCCATAGTGGACGACTGAGCCTAGGTTGTCATGGTGATGGAGATGGGAGTGGACTTGCTCTGCACTGCCTCTGCCTCCACTGCTCCTGCTGCTTGCAACAGACCTCTCATTTCTTTGCTGCTGTTGTTGCTGGGGATGATGGTGTTGTTGATGTTGCTGTTGTTTCTTAAGGGACATCTCCAGCTGGTTGTCCAGTCCTGAGATAGAACCTCCAGACCCTGCATTGCCTACTCCAGCAGTGGATGTGGCACTGTGCGTACGTATGACACTCTGGGGATGGTATCGCTCCTCAGACGTCTTCCCCATGTCATAGCTCAGCACTTTCCCAGAGTCAGTAGTTGGGGGCCCTGACTGGGGCTGAGGCTGTGCTTGTTGGGATGTCTGTTGGGGTGGTTGCTGAGGATGGTGATGAGCAGCCTGGGGAGCAGGACTGGCTTGGGCTTGCAACAAATGCTGAATCAAGAACTCATCATCGTCATCTACTTCCTCCTGGGTTCGCTGAGAGCCCACTCCTAGCATGGAATTGTCCGCCTTTGTTTTGGAGGAAGTGGAATGATAGGACTGAGGTTGGGAGCTGGGGCCTCTGGTGTCAGGGTAGCCCTGGGGTGAGGCTAAGAAGGTGGGGGAAAGAACTGAAGAAATGTATTTATTAGAGCCTGCTCCTCCTGGAGATTGTGTTGGGCAGGCGGGCACTGGGGAGTGCAAACCTGGACGGATGATGCCTGAGTTGCCTGATGGAGAAGGGCTTGAGTCTGGAATATGATATGACCCTCCACCACTACCTCCTCCACCTCTCTCATTTGTCATATTATTCCCTGCTCCTCCTCCTGAGCCAGAATTCCCACTTCCTGTGCCACTGCTGCTTCCTCCTCCAGATGCGCCACTACCTGATGAACCACTTGATCGCAAAAGGGCAGGGGAGTGACCTGGGGCTCCGTAGCCTAGGGAGGGGCTTCCAGCTCCACCCAGAGAAGATGGAAGTGATCCATAAGCAGAGTCAGCTCCATATAAATCAGTGGAATATGACTGGCTTCGTCCTCCCAAACTCCCATAGCCTTTCCCAGCAGTACCTGAACTCAGGTCTTGAGCTTGTGGTGAACTGAAGCCTCCATAGGACTGAGCCAGGTGTGAAGGGGGGGGCTGATTAGGGGAATATGATTGTGTTTGTTGTTGGGGTGGGGTCTGACCAGTAAGAGCAGAGGTGGGGGTCTTCACTGGCGGGACTGGAGAACCATAGCCTGAGAGGCAAGATTTAGGTAGAGACTGCGGCGCTGAGGTGGAGGTGGCAGGAGGCTGCTGCTGCTGAGGGGCTGGGGGAGGCGGAGCTGGCTGAGGGGGTGGCTGTTGCCTGGAAGGGGCTGCAGTGGAGCTTGAGGTGGGGATGGAGTTAGAAGGATGAGCCCCAGAAGTGGCAGAAGACGAGGAGGAGGAAGAGGAGGTAGAGGAAGCAGAAGGGGGTGTGTGAGGAGTTCTTGAGGATGAAGCTGAACTAGCAGAGGAGTAACCACTGCTGGAGCTGCTTTTGGTACCTTTCCCAGCTGAGGATGAAGATGAGGAGGAGGAAGATGAGGAATAGGGAGGCTGGATAATTGGCCGATACTGTTCAGTGCGAGAGGGGGGCTTGTGATCAGATGAAGGGCTCTGGTCACCCAGTGGGCTGCAAGAGAGACCAGCGTGTCTGTGGTGGGTGGTTATCTGCTGGTACCCCGCCCCTCCACAGCTGAGGTAGTGCTGAAGAGAATGGGCAGCAGAGGACGAGAGCTGGGACTGAGCTGGCGTGGGCCGCTGGTAGTGCTTGATGACACTATCCTGCCGCGGTACGGCCCGTTCCTGAGCCGAATTGGACTGAGATTGGGACTGAGGCTGGGGCTGGGCTGAGGAAAATACTGATGCATTATACAGCTGGGATGACTGGTCCTGGAGCTGTGATGACAGCAGGTTGAACTGGTGGGACTGCAGGTGCCTGGCAGATGAAGCCTGGGCTGATGTGGCTCCTGTGGGATCTTGGCTGCCCCTGTAGGCAGCTGCAGCAGCACCCTGCGAGGACAGGAGTCTATCAAAACCCAGGCTAGACTGGGAGGGAGCCTTGATGTGTAGTAGAGGGTCATGTGGGGAGAGCAAGCCATTTGATGTGGGGCTAAATGTGGGTGTGTCCTGGAGGGAAAGGGAGGCGGCAGGGAAAGAACGGCTGGAAAAGGATGCTGGATGTTGATAGGCTGAGAGAGCTGAGGAGGAGGGGAAGGAGCCAGAGCCAGGAAGGGCTCCAGAGATGAAAAGCTCAGGAGGAGCAGGAGTGTGCATCGCTGTTGGAAAAGGAAGACATAGCAAAATTACTCAGTATCCATCTAGCTGACCTTGAATCAAACATAATGAAATATTGAGCAGTAAGACCATCAACAAGCATCGTAAGTATGCTTAAATCTTATATGAGAGTGCCTACATAGCAACACTGTCAGAATAATAATGGAGCCAAATATTGGAAGGTTCTTTAAATGTCATGTTGACTGTGGAGCCTGTTTGAATGTCAACACAAAAGGGAAGATCTATCACAGCCCCACCTGTCTGCCAGGATGGTGTGCGGAACTGGGAAAGAAGGGAAGAAGCAGAGGGAGGAGGCTGGGGACCCCGGGACTCCAGGGCTGAGATTAAATTCATGACGGAGGCATCAGGGGCAGAGGGGCTGGCATGGTGCAGGCCAGTGTCAAAAAGCCCTGAAAGACCTATGGGAGGCAAAGACGGAACCATGAAAACAGATTAAGAGAGCAAAATGGACAGCTAGTCATATGTAGGCGGATTCAAAATGGGAACCAGAAAAAATCTAGATGAATCTAAGGCTACCATATAAAAAATATGAATCAAGATGCCAGTTCTTCTTAGTTGTACCTTTAAGCGAATCAACCTTGGTTGCTGAAAAAAGCAAAACTAAATGAGAATGAATGTTGTAACTACAATTTTCTATGTGAAATCAGGTTTAACATAGGCCTTCAACTCAATTGAGGTATAATGTGCACATTTTTCAATGACAGTGATCTACCAGGGTCTACATAGAGACACCATAATTCATTCCCGGGGCCCCTTATGGTGGTTACATGGGAGGTATGACATTTATCTCACCCAAACTCCGTCCAGCTGCTCCCCAAGCCCCGCCTTGGCCAGAGCTCCCAGGGTGGTGATTGGTGGCATACCCCTGCAGAGGGTGTGGGGTGGCGTAGGCTTGTCGGTGAAGGAGCTCCGACTCAGGGTGGGATGATCTGGAACTCCCATATACAAGGCTAAGGAAGAAGTGAAGCATGGGAGGGGGGGTGTTAGTGACATTCATTTCAGATTACATTTACATAAATGTATTATATTCCCTAAAATTAATACAAAAAAAGATCAATTTCATTTTTTTTAAGTCAGGCGTGCAAGTAAAGCAAAAACCCACACATCAGAGGTCAACTTGATGCTGTTTGTTTGGACTCAATATGTAACTTCTTAAGACTAAGCTGCGTGTGAAAACCAATGAGTCTGCTTTGCCTTTTGAGTTAAAGGGGAGAAAAATCTTTCTGATAAATATTCAGTCAAATATCAGTGAAAGAATTACAAACTTGGTTATTACACCAAACCTTATTACAGTAGATGCAAATCTGTCAAACCAGCAATAAGTGTCATGCAGAAATAATGGGGTAGTTAATTTGTAATTATAATGAGGTCTCAGGACCCGATCGGTGTATCATTTGAAAATTTACAGATTAAATAAGAGTCTTGCTTCAACGCTAGAGTTCAGACAGTTGCAGGTCTGTGCTTTACAAAAGACAGATGAAATGCGTTGATGGCTGGCAAGGTAACATGTTAGCATTTGATAGCACCGCCTAGCAGCGATGCACAGCAGCTATTGGAGAAATGCAGAGACTAGGCCCAAACTCCAAGGCCAGTGCATTTGGCGTGAAAATAAACCACGAGTGGGGAATGAGCAAATTAAGGTCAACTGAAAAAAAAACAAAAAAAAAAAAACAAACCCCAACACATTTATTTCAAAGTTAACTCAATTTATAAGACAGACAAACGGCCCCATTTGTCTGCGAACACTGACTATGTTGATCTGGCTAACAGCTGGATGGTGCAAGTCGATGCAAATGCATGCTAAGTTGCATGGAAACACCAGCAAGTAGCCAGGGTTTGTTTAGACAAATATCACTTCCCGTAGTGGCACGGTGGCTTTCAAATATGACCAGGCATCTAACTCTGGGTCTAAATATCATATAGTTGCAGCAATAAGAGACAGGGATGCCTGCGTGCACAGGCCCCAAATGACTCCCATGTAACATGACGCTAGCTTGCAGGCTAACATAAGGCTAAAACAGGGCTATGTTGCTCAACCGAGACAATTATCATCATGGACTTATGGATTCACTCTGGCCGCGCTATTGGTCATACATTATTGTTTTTATTATCATTATTATTTTTATTTTACACCCACAGCGACATGCAAGTTTGATGCAGTGTGAATGTGGCACAATTTCGTTATGCAAATTTTCCACAAACCCAGCACCAATTATCAAGATCACGACTGGGCAAATGCTTTATAAATCTGTTATGGGAGTGTGGCATCACCCGCACTCCGAGATATGCATTTCCTGTTTTCTTTACAATCAAACACTGTTTGCTGAAATGCATCTTCCCGGTTAATATCTATCAGTCCTTGTTGATGTCTGTCAGGGGGGCTGCTATGAGGGGGTTTGCTGCGTCTGCACTCCTCGCAGTTGCTATCAATCCAGTGGATTTATCTATGGGGGTCTGTGTCCAGGCCTGCACACAGGGAACAATAATTCCTATGGATGCTCCAGACATACCTCCCCCCACCTCCACCCCGCCAGGTCTACCTAAAACCCACGTCTGTCAATCACCCTGGATTCATATCCCCAACCTTTCCTTTCTCCACCCCGCCCACCCCCACGACACGCTCACCGCTCCATTCCTGTTTATAATATTATTACTATGCAACTGTTTGGATGACAATGCACTACACATTATGGCAAGGCATGGCACTATTTATGAAGCCAGCGGCAATAATTTGTTTACACGGGTCACACCGTGCCCTGCAAAGTAGCAGTGATGCATGCACATTGTCTGAATCCAACGCATACCTTGCTTTTGCCGATCTCTCGTAACTCCATCCTGCTCCTGCGCCCAAATCACCAAATCCTGTTCCCGGGTAATTTCTATCCATTTATGTGTTGAACAATATGTGCGATGAGGACGAAAGCAACGACAACGTCGCAGAGCAGAATAAAGGGGGAAAAATCCAGTCTTTGCCTTCCTCGGTTTTCAGGCTATTTTTCCCGGTTTCATAAGCAAGTCCTCAGGAGTGGAAAACAGCATATTGAAAGAGAAATGGAGGGGAGGAGGAGAAAGCTGGATGAAAAAAGAGGGGGGTCTACGGGGTTATAATCCAACCACCTCCAAAAAAAGCCAGTCTTTCTCCTTTTCCAACGCCTTTCACGTTTATCATTTCCACGAATGGAGATTTTGTCCAAAATCAGTCACGGTCATGATGAAGATGCGGCGGATTTGGCCGGTGATGGACGAATTGCTGATAAACATTTGATTTGAATGCGTCCTTTTTCACCGTCTCTCCTCCCCTTTCTTTAGGCTAGTTTTTTGCTACGCTGCTAGCGCTATAAAGGATTGCAATCGACAGGCCACGTTGGTAGCAACCATTCCCCACAGACGAGCAAAGAAATCCCCAATTTCGAAATTTTTTTTTTCTTCGCATGCAAATGGTTCCCACCCCCCTCCGGAGCGGAGCTGTGGGCTAGCAGCAGATGCTAGCTGTCAGTAACGACGCATCAAAATAAAACAGGGCTGCCTTTATTTCCCCAAACGCTGGCTGCCTGTATTTCTGCTTTTCTTTGGCCATTCAAGTAAAAGCGACGACGAGTTTTCCCGCGCCGGGAAAAAAACAAAAACAAATTGTAGCCAGATTGCGGAAAAGCGTAACAAAAAAAAAAAAAAAACAACGAACGAGGAAGTGTAAAGAAAAAAACAGGCCGCGTTTTAATATTTTTTACTCATTTTCCTCCGGAGACGCCATTTTTGAAGGCGGCTGGCCGCTGTCCGTCCTCCCTCTCCCCCTCTCTGTCTCACCGCGGAGACTCATTCAGTGTCTGCGGTGACCTCCATTCACCGGCCCTCAGTCTGCCAGCCTGCCCCGCATGCTCCTTCCTAGATTTTCACCTTATTGTCATTACATCGGACTGCATTTGTACACGAACAACATCAACATCAACAAAAACAATAGATAACGGGTTTGTCATGAACGCAGCAAAGGGCCTAGACGTGTTCGGGTGCAAAAAATATTTCCAGTAATAAGCAGCTTTACATAGGCCTTCCGCAGTCACTTTGCAAATTCACATCCGAATTCTGCACCCTATGTGACACAGTGGCATTTCCTGCCCCAAGTCAGATGCTACTTTACTCATATGGGTCGTTTATTAACAGTGTGATGTCTGTTTGGGCTTTTTCCCCTTGCTAACATGCGCCAAAATGGATGATAACAAAGACTGTTTCAGGCCTTTATTCGCCTTTTTTATTATTTGGATGACCTGTATGCCAAAACCCATATGTACCCGATCTGTACACCAGCAGAGGGCACTCTGGTTTTTATGGTCATGATGAAGGAGGAGGGGTCACAGAACTGAGGTACAGATTTGCTTTGCTCTTGTTCTTATTTCACACATTTGTTCATCTGCACTGTATCTGATTATGGCTTCCTGAGACACTGTAAGCATCACATTAACCCGCCATTATATTCAACTGCACACATTAAGATAATGCTCTAGACATTTAAATTGATGTGAAGAGACATTAATTATTTAGTGCTATTGAATACATATGTGATCCCTTTTGTTTGCAAGTAATAACACTCTGGTAGCACTACTTGGTTTTCCTCATTGTGTGTATGGCAGTGTTTATTGCCCTCTAGCGGTGGTCTTAAAATGTGCAAATTCAACACTGTAAACACATTTCTATAGGTATTAAACATATCTAAAACATGCACAGTGAACACATCCTATACCAGTTATTTTCCCTGCGTCATAATAAATAAGCTGTAACTACGGGGATTCAGTAAGATCATATTTTGCTGATTCTGGCAAATAAATTCTGTTCATGTGTCTTAAAAATCTACTGGTAACACAAATGATAAACTGTTAAAATCACAATTTATTCTGATGAGTCTTAATAGGGTCCTTTATATATTTGCTGAACAACTAGATGTGCTGTTGTATAACTGTATGTTTCTCATACAGTTATATCAATATGGATATATTGATGTAACCCCACAATCTGATCAGGATGAGTTCAAAATAAGAAATCCTGCAGGGACTAACCTCACTAATGCTGCCCCTATCTGCTTTGCTAAAAGCAGCAAATTCTGGAATATTCATAGAATATTAATTGCATTTTTTCTGATGGTATGCTTAATGCTAATTCCAAGTTTTTTGGTTAAATAAATGCCACAACTCTCAGCTCAACCTTTTAAGCCAACAACAGTCTAAAACAAAGTCAGGGTCCCCAGTCTCTTTTCAAGAAAAAGCCTTCTGCCAGCACCCCTGTAGTGAGTGTTTTAGATTCATTATGAGGCCCTTGTAATGCATGATGGGTGACTCAAAAGGTTAGTCATCTGCATATTCATTAGACGGACAACAAAACAAAAGACAGGAACGAAGGAATTTTATGAATACTTAAATTATATAGGTGGATGAACATTAACAAAAACGTGGAGAAATTACAAAAAACAAACAAAACTCAAGTAAAACAAAACAGTCTAACCACCTCTCTTGAGTGATATGATTTTCTGTGAGATTCCTTGATTTATTCCTTTGTCAAACTTATAATACACAGTCACTGACGTGCTTCACTACCCCCCCCCCCCCCCCGCTGGACTGTTTTGCCCTCCATCTCTGTAACCAATCTGTAACCATACTCGATTGCAGCTCTTGCAGCAGCCTGACTCCACAAACTCCAGCTCTTCTGTCAAAATGCCAGATTGTAATGAAGCTGTGCCAGCATCATGCCAGGTTATCAAAAAGGACGTTGAGAAATGGTGAGTTCTGACAATAATGATGTACAATTGTAGATGCTGAAAATATACATATGTTCAAACTTCTAAAATGAAAAAATTCATGGTCTGCAGCCAACATCACAGTCTTCTGTAGAATTGCCTCTACAGGTTGTGTTTGTAAAATTTGGACGCCCTTAGGGATTATTTGTTAACTGTGTTTGGATTTCAGTTAAATTCTATCTTCAATTCATATGAACTTCTCATCTGTAAGAACACCTGTAGAAAAATCATTAACTTTAATCAGAGTCACAACTTGTGCATAACCATGGACCTACATTTAAAGGCTTTGACAGAAGGCTTTTGCACTGACAGGAATGTCTTGAGGAGCATAAATAGAGGTTTAAAATAGACCTCTACATATGACCTATTGCCGAGGACTGGTACATTCCAGACTATTGGTTCGTGTTACATGCACGGAAGTAGCCACAAACATTTGGTGTGTGTCCACGTGCAGCAGTGATTAGTGTTAGTGGAGCTGTTCTGAAGATTACTGACTTTTTATTCTCATACTTCAGGGTGCTGATAAAAGCAGCAGTGGATGTCTGATTTGAAAGACATTACATCAGGCTATACTGTAATAATCCCTCTGATAAAAATGTAGACTAAATTTAGAAATATTGCTTTTGTGGCAAAAGTTGCTGAACATCCAATGTCTTCACATATATATCATGCAATTTTAAATGAAACCCTGCCATAAACCAAAGACGATAACTGAGTTGTAGAGTATTAAGGGTTTTGTAAATCTGACTTTGTCTTTCAGTGTGAAAGAGAAGGGAGTGGAGAGCTGTAAAGATCTGACAGATGCCTTCCAGGCCTGTATAAAAACCCTGTCTGAGGGATCCTAATACACAAGGAAAAACATCTTAATAAAATGTAAGTACACACAAATGACTGCAAACTATCATCGCTGTTTCCCCGAAAAACGCCAGTAAGACATAAGTCCTGTGGTCTTATGCTGCTTATTGATGCTGCAGAGCTCTGAGTGAACTGTGCACACATCAGGCAGTCGGTGGCAGATATGATGCCATAACTCTATCAATCTAGTGCCACCGTGTATTTACAGACGATTTGTCGATTTCATTATTTCTAAGGAATTTTTTATTTAAAAGCTTTTCTTTCTTTTTTTTTTCCACCCCTTCACTAATTTCACTGGCACATCATCGATGCCACGAGTGCTTTTAATTAGGAAATAAACACAGAGGCTTATGGAGGATAATTTGACAACAATTATAGTTGATAAATTAGGTCATGTCTTGAAACAAACTGATGTTAACAGGTGTTTGTGCTTTAATTCATGCAGTAAAACCTTTCGAGTCTCCAAACCCAAATCCTACACAGTTGTATTCCGTGTTTTATATTATAAAACTGTAAAAATTATAGAGTAACAGTTGCAATGTAAATATAACTTTGATGCTACATTGTGCTTTTTAGTATTGTGTTGTAAGTGCATGATTTGCATCATGTGATTTTGCTTTATATTTATATCAGTTTCACTTTATCAAAGTCCTTCACTTTCCTAGCATTCCCTTCCTTGCATATTGCTTTGGACTGAAGAAGGAGTGATGATGCCAAACTTTGGAGACTTTTTCTTGTGTGAATTATTCTTTCATAAAGGTCACATTATATCATAAGGTTATCATGGGTGCACAAAATACACTATAAAATAAATATTTCTGCACACAGTATATTGTTTTTTGTTTGTCTGTTATTTTTCAGTTTTTTTGTAACATGCTTGATTTATTCGATGAACTGATTGTTGGAACCTCTTTGTTGGCCAAGTACAGACTTTTCCTGGAGCAGGTGCTTTTAATGGAATTAAGAAGAGTTAATTAATCCTCTTAACATGCCCCAAGCTGTCTAATATCAGTTTTCCAGTCTGAGCTCTGGTTTGAGTGAAGGAACTGTGGGAATACACAAGGAGTAGACTGGAGAAGGAAAAGTTGGCTGTTTTCAGCATAGAGGAAAGGGCACTCCTTCAAAAGCTGTTGTTGATGACCCCATGGGTTTGAGCCTTATCCTAATCTTCATTTAGAACAAGACATGTTTTTGAGAAACAAATTTCCCATGAAGACGTCCAGTTAGGGCATTTAGCATAGGGCCTGATTTTTTTGAATTTGTATCAAAAGTTTATTTCCTCTTACAAAAATAATTAAAATATTTTCTCTTGCAAGGTGTGTCATTGACAACCCCGATGTAGGTTTTTATTCTTTTCATTGCACTGGAATAATTTTGATCCCACAGGACCATCAGACATGAGAACAAACCAAAACAATTGTATAATGAGTATCTTTTCCATTCTATTTCTGCTCCATGGTTGGAAACAAATCCTTCTGGCTGTGCAAATCAACCCGCTAGGCACAGATGAAGATGGGCTTTTGGGAATTATCCACCCACACACATTTCAAATTGAGATTTTTCAGATTTTTCAAGGCAATATACAGATGATATATTCAAATGTCCTACTTATACTTTTTTTGTTGTTGTTTTGCTGTTTATTAAAATGTCCTCTCTGTGTTATCCATTTTAAACAGCACAAAGTAATTTCCGTTTCCTCACCCTTTTTAGATGAGGAGGCGTGCCGTGTCACCGTACTTTAAGGAGCTGTGCTCGTCATCAGAATGTTTTAGAGTCGGCCCACTGTGGTTTAAATCTCCACAGGATTTTTATGCTCTATGGGAAGCTAAATGAAATTCAGCCATGATCAATTTTTATTATTTACACCTACACTTTGCTTACTCTAACAAGTTTTCAGTGAAAAAAAGCAAACATTTAATAGAGCAGAAAATAATGATGCTCTTCATAAAGCGTAATTCACTTTACTACATTTATTTGGAAGCCATAAGATAAGATAACATTGGGATTTTGCATCAAAAAATATATTGCTATTTCATTTATAATACAATGTATGCAGCTCAAATTGTGCAAACACATTCATTGGGTGAACAAAAAAATCTTTGTACAAAGTCTTAATAATAATATTCTGTTGTTATGGTGTAGTTGGGATTTTTTTTTTTTTTTTGCTTTAATATCTCCATGCTTTTACTTGTGGAAAATGAACATGAATGCAGAAATTTTACCGGTAAAACAAGTTGGTAGAAGACAGTCAGGTCCCTCTGTAAATTTAGAAATACTGCAATGTAAACATACTCAATCACACACACACACATACAAGTCCTTAAAAAGTCACACTACTCATATGCACAAAGTTAATTTATTAATCCTGTGGTGTAATATCATTCTTAAGCAATATTGCTGTACTTAAGATTGGTACAGGTGAAGCTCTTTTTGATTACATATTGTGGTTAATTCAGTAACATTGCGTAGGTTTGGTATGTTTTGGATTGAATATATGAATCTGAAAAGTAACCTAAATCAGCCAATAAATGCAGTGATGCAGCAGAATAATAGTGCTTCAGTAAAAAACTAGTTACTCCCAGCCACTGAGTGGAGTTTACTGTATTTACTCTGCCGTTTTATTCTCTCTGCTCCTCAAAGTTATAAGGACAGCAGATCTCAGATTGTACGCCTCTGAAAACTAAAACAGCACCGCTGGGTGGACAGTGGACAGTGAGAGGCAGTGCCATGTTGACAAAATGTCTCCGATGATAAGAGTAACAGAGCAGTCCCTGTCCCGGAGGTGAATGCAGGGATAAGCGTATTTTGTGGAAGATGATCGGGAGGAGGAGGGTGAGGATGGCGAGGAGGAGGGCGGGGGAGGAGAGGCAGGAGAGAGGATGGAGAGGGAGTGGGACCCGGATGCTGATGCGAGTGAGACGAAGGAAGGAAGAGGGGGAGAGAGAAAATATCGATTTACGGCAAGAAAACCGAAGGGAGCATAATAGAGAAGGGGGCCTTTACCCAGCCTGAACTGTAATCAGAAGTGAGGAGGGAGGGGGGGACATAAGGCAGGTCGGTTATAGTGCGGGCCGATCCGCGGATCTGTGTGTGCGTGTGTGAGTGAGTGAGTGTGAGTGTGTGTGCGTGTGTGTTTTTCACCTGTGTATCCGCCGGTGACGGAGGAGGAGGACACGCCAAAGGAGAGACGGGAAGATGATGCTGTGATCCGCCACTTGCAGGGATGTAGAGAGGTAGAGACGGGGAGAGGCAGGGAGGGGGAGGACCACTGCTACGCTAAAAGATGGTTGTTTCCCGAGGAGCAGGCGTTTCACCTGGAAATATTGCCAGCATGTGGCGGCCGTCCGATAAATCTTACCTTTTGGCCGTGGCCGGAAACTTCGGGTGGTGCGGGTGTTTTTGACGGACGGCCGCTGGTCGAGGCGTTGAGGCTAACTCCGGCTAGCCTCGCTGCTGTGTGGGGGAGAGCGGCGAGGCTAAAATAGCATGTTGTTGCACCTGTAAAATAGGCCTGACAGACAGAATAAAACTGATTTAATTCCCTCTTTCTCACATTTTGACGCGCATTTTGACGTTTCGTTTGCGAGACTCGACCACTAAATGATAATAATAGTTATTACAATATAAAAAGGCTATAAAACGTCAACGGTACTCCGCGATCATTTTCTCACTTACCGTCATGTGTAGTTAATGTAATACATATAACCAGGTGCAAGACGTTTAAATAAGCTAATGTACAGAAGTAAAACTCAGTAGTTTTCCTACCTTGTCATGTTTATCTGTGTAGTAGTGGTCTGTATTTAACACAGAAATACAGCAGTAACAGTCATCTCAGTTTTTCTGCTTGCAAGCTATTTTATTTATTTATTTTTTTTCTGTCAGCTATCAATTACACATGTTTCCCATGCAAAAGGCAAACATATTTAGCTCTGTTTATTAACCAGGATCAGACCGAGAATGTTCATTTATCATCCAGATGTTGAAGATCAGCTATTCACATGTTCACCTAGTAACTTTAGAGTAGTGTAACATCACTGACAAGAAGAGCTTAGCCATTATTAAGTTGAGCACCATCTTGTATCTACCGTGAGCTGTGTAATATCAAATTAATTGCAATAATAGTAGTAGTAGTAGTAGTAGTAGTAGTAGTAGTAGTGTATTAGCCTCCAGTCAGAGCAGTATGAGTAAGGAACTGTCTTTAAGTCAGTCAGCTCAATATGTTGGGCCCTATCGACTGGAAAAAACACTGGGGAAGGGGCAAACAGGTAAGCACACCACATTTTATTGTGAAATTATTGAACTTTCTTGCCATCTAGAAAAGGGATTTTGAGCAGCCATCACGTAGAACTGAACACGTCTCTGGTTTTACACAGGACTGGTCAAGCTGGGGGTCCATTGTATCACGGGTCAGAAGGTAGCGATCAAAATAGTCAACAGAGAGAAGCTGTCTGAGTCAGTCCTGATGAAGGTACAATATGACGCTACTGTTGCTCACACTGACGTTAACAATGCTAATTTTGTATATGGCAAAGTGGTATGCTGTATCCTCTATATTTAACCTTTGTATTAGCGTATTAATTAACCTCAGCTCTGTTGCTTCAAAAATGACACTGATTGGCTTGTGTGCTGTGCTTTAGTATCACAATCTATTTATTTTTTTCTCTGTATCTTCTGTCTGACCAGGTTGAAAGGGAGATTGCCATTCTGAAACTCATTGAGCATCCGCATGTGTTGAAGCTGCATGATGTTTACGAGAATAACAAATACCTGTGAGTTCCCTCCACATTCAGTTGGGCTCACTGCAGTTTGCATGCTTTTTTTCTTCCTGAATACTAAACGTTGGAGTAGGATGGGTCTAAATATTACACTAAGAACTACATTAATCTGCTCCCATCATTGCAATTCTTCAAAACTTTGCTTTCATCTCGTACAATTATACCACAAATGTTGTTCTATCTCAAGAGTAAAGGAGCTGCCGGAAATACAGGTAAGATGGTTGATGGTGTGGGTAAAATTATGATGTTAATATTGCTATCCTGGAATTCAGCTCCATGAATGGATAGTTCATAACAACTTAAAAGTGTGAATTTTTCTTGATTCATTACTTTGGGCTCTTAGAGATGTAATTTTTTAGATCATCCTGTTCACACTATGATCATATGATGTTGACAGGTACCTGGTGTTGGAGCATGTGTCAGGTGGAGAGTTGTTTGATTACCTGGTAAAGAAGGGCCGTCTCACTCCAAAAGAGGCCAGGAAGTTCTTCAGGCAGATCATCTCAGCTTTGGATTTCTGCCACAGTCATTCCATCTGGTTGGTTTTTTGCCAAACCTCTTGTTCTTAAATTGTGGCATGGATCAGTGTGGTTGTCCAGGTTCCTCTGCTAAGTCACCAAGTTACTTGGAGGCATTAGGTCTGAAGTAATTTGCTGTCCTGTTGTTACTATTTAGAATAAATCAGACATTCCTGCTACGTTATTCATTAACATTAAAAACGTATCTTAAATGGACCATTCTGCTTTCTCACTGACCTGATGTTTGCAGACTCTTATAATGCTTACATTTCTTGATGGCCAAGGGGCATTTTGTGATTCTCAGTATCAAGAAATAAACAAGTGGAAAACCTATTTACAAACCAATATGAAACCCCGTCACCAGTCCCATGCAGTTGACGTCAAGCAGAGAATTGTGGTTTCTGTTGTGTCTGTGCAGCCACAGAGACTTGAAGCCTGAGAACTTGCTCCTGGATGAGAAGAACAACATCCGTATTGCAGACTTTGGCATGGCCTCCCTACAGGTGGGAGACAGTCTGTTAGAGACCAGCTGTGGGTGAGTACCAACTCTGTGTGTGTTTGTAAATACTCAAATAAATATTGGGTTGCATGCAAATCTATCCATATTACAAAATATATAATTCACAATAAAGAATACAATTGTTCCTGGAGACACCGCAATAACAGTAATAGCTATATTTGTGAAGATAGAGAGTGCACACCACACACACACGTGTTAAATTTTTATACTGCTAGGTATTTACTAGTAATATTGTCCATTCATGAAAGAATAGTAATGTTGCTGCTTACACACATCTTTCATTTCAGATCGCCACATTATGCGTGCCCTGAAGTTATACGAGTAAGTCTTCCTCAAATGTTGTCCTTATAATAACAATTAGCAAATGTTAATGATAAATGATTCATTTAGGGGCAAAGACACTACAAAGCTTCACAAAATAAAAACAAAGACATCACTAATTGTTTCAATATCAGGAAGAATAATTAAGTCTTAATGGAAACATAGACGATTATCTAGTTTTAGTAAGGAAAAAGAGTATTGTATTGAGATTGACTTATCTGATATTGACTGGATCACACCATTTCTTTTAGTTTTTTTTTTAAAGATTGTTTTTAATGAACATGAACATATGAACATAAATTTGCTGAACTTATCTCAGTAAATAAATTGATGTGGATGTGTTTGCAGGGGGAGAAATACGATGGGCGCAGAGCAGATGTGTGGAGCTGTGGGGTCATCCTATTTGCTCTGCTGGTGGTAAGTCTTTCACTCCTGTTTTCACAATACACCTTGGTCTCTTTTTGGTCCCTGTCATCCCTTTTTTTTTTTTTTTTGTCAAGTTCCTTTTAACATATTGTTTTTTCTTCTGTCCTCTAATGTCCCTCTCTCCTTATGTCCCTTAGGGTGCTCTGCCATTTGACCATGACAATTTACGCCAACTACTGGAAAAGGTGAAGAGTGGGGTGTTCCACATGCCCCACTTCATTCCCCCGGACTGCCAGTCTCTGCTCAAGGGCATGATTGAGGTCAATCCTGAAAAGAGGCTCACGGTATGAGACTTGCTCATAGCATAGTAGGAATTTGAAAGTTGCAAACAAACACCTGAAATTCATACAAGTCTCTTTTGCAGACACTTGAAGCAGATTTATTCCTTTCCTAAATTGTGGAGAAAGAAGTAGATGAGTCTCTATTTTGTTTCCCCTGAATACATAGGGATGAACAGTGCAGCTTCATTGCACTGTTGTCATTTTTAAAAATTTAATATTTTAAAGTTTTGATCCACTTTCAAGTTTTGTTGTCCATTGTTGCTTTTGCATTTTACTTTTTAGTAATTATTTATGTAATGGAAATAGTAATTGGGGACAAATGTGTGACAACAGTGCAAAACAAAGTGTTGTATTGTTACAGAAACAGGCTGGCTTACAAGTACACTCTCTACACAAAGGAACATACTGGGACAAAACACAACAATTATCACATTATTATTATAAAATTTTTTCTAGGGAAACTCAATTGCAATCACAATAACTCACAGAATAAATGCAATATAATTTTTATGCACATGGATTAAAAGTTAAATTTCCATCAAGTATTTGTAGCATCAGTGTGTTTTAGGTGTGTGCATGCCACAATACTTTTGATTCTGTTTTATCAGAATCAGAAGTACAAGCAGAAGAAGATTCTCAGCAACAACAAACATCCTAAAATTATAAACGCAAATTTTTAATATACAATATTCAGAATTGATGACGTATATTTTATGGCGGTAAAAGATGTGTTTACACAGTGAAGCTTTGTGGCCATCTGGCTGTTAACAGACTGGAGTAACTTATGGCCCCATCTGCCCTGTCACCCCTTACAGCTAGAAGCCATCCAGAAACATGCCTGGTATCAGTGAGTATACATTCATGACTATGATGATTATGTTGCATCATATGAAAACAGACATGTCATATCTGCAATTCATGTGTTATGTGTGTGTGCCTGTGGCTTCCAGGGGTGGTCGCAACGAGCCATGTCCTGAGCAACCTCCTCCCAGGCGAGTGTGTGTGAGACGAATCTTGTCCCTGACTGAGCTGGACCCAGATGTGTTGGACAGCATGCACTCGCTGGGTTGTTTCCGAGACAGAGTCAAGCTCACACGTGATTTACAATGTGAAGAGTAAGTTTTTTATAAATAAATATAAAAACATGTGAAAAATACATCTTTGACACTGTGTCAAAGGTAACATCTATTACATAAACATCGTATTGGGTTGTGCATTTTTATCCTGGTTACCCAGTAATGTACTTAATGAGTGTCAGCAGCATTAGATTATTATTGAACTCGGTGTATTGTGGACAGATATTTTGAGTGCTGTGTCTGTAAGCGGTGAAGGGATACGGTTTCCGCTCCATTATTCCAAATGAAGCTCTTGTTTTCAGTCAGGTTGATTTATTTGCTCAGGGTTAGAGCATGTAACATGGTTGATGGACTGAAGTTGTGGCCAAATTTAGGGTTTAAATCCTCCAGAGAATAATACTTAGGACAAGTATTCTGCCTGGAAAATATGATCTAGCCTCACAAATATCAAAATTTGCAATCAGGTGCTCCTTGTCAGTTTTAAAGTAAAAATTTGAAGAAAAGTCTGTGTTCGTCATCTTAATTTGATGTATTCAATATCCGGACAGTATGTACTATGTATTGAGTGAGCAACCTGCTATTTTATTCTGCTCAAACCTTTTTTTAACATGGCCAACTACTCTAGGCAGTCTTTTTTAGAGTGTTAAAATCTTCTTTGATGAACATATTGAATTTCTTTGTCTCCCTTAGAGAAAACCAGGAGAAGATGATCTATTACCTACTGCTGGACAGGAAAGAGCGTTACCCCAGCTATGAGGATGAAGACTTGCCGCCGCGCAATGACGTAGGTCAGTCATTAGGGGGCAGGAGGAAGCTGTTTTTCTCAGCTGCAGATTTTGAGAAACAATTCATCCACATCCTGTGAGTCTGATGCCATACGTAGTCATTCATGATCTCTGATGATTCATTTTAGATTATTTAGCATTTAAATGCAGTTACATTTTGAAAGATAATTTGCACTGGTAGCCATTAACCTGTGAGTCTTGCCATTGACAATAACCAAATTAGTGAATATGGACGACAGTTGTATTCCCTGTGCCCTTTTGTTGGCTTTTTTTTTTTTTTGGAAAAAAGATATGTCTTGTTTTATTTAAGACTGATTAATTAAGACTGTTAATGGTGAAATTGTAATGGAAGTATGAGCAATATTTTATTAACATTGAGTCTTGTCCTTTGCAATGTTAAAACCAGGCTCTGCAGGACATCTGCAGAATTTCTCTATGGGACAAAACTGTGAGAGGGCAGGCATTCTGCCTGTGCACATGTCGCTAAGTTTATCACAGTCACAGATGGCCCAGTGAGTGAAAGGCCTGTGGAAAAAAATCACTTTCACCATGATCTTACTTGTTAGTATGAAAAAAAAATAAATAAATGCACAGGGAGAAGCATGGTGAAGATTCAGCAACAGCTCTTACAAACAGGGGCTGGAAACAGTTTAACAATAGAGCTGCCATGGTGATGAAAAAGGCCATCTTTTTGAGCGTGGACCTTTTTTTTAAACTAGTTAAACAACATATAGAATACTGCTAAAAACACAGCTTAACCAAACTACTAAGATTGATTTTGGCAAACCCAGTGACATTTGATCATGGTGCTCCTTAGCAGACCCTCCACGAAAGCGTGTTGACTCTCCTATGTTGACACGCCACGGGCGCTGCCGCCCTGAGAGGAAAAGCCTGGAAGTACTAAGTGTTACTGAACAAGGGTCTCCCACCCCGCCTCGCAGGGCCCTGGACACAGCTGCACACAGTCAGAGGTACAGTATATTTTGATTACAAATGTAAAGCACACACAGTCTAAACACTGCATGGCAACAATGCTTTCAATCTGACAATGATACTATTTTCTAATGATTTGGTCTCTTGGTCAGGTCTCGCTCAGTCAGCGGAGCTTCCACTGGTCTCTCCTCCAGCCCCCTCAGCAGCCCCAGGGTAAGGGCCTCTGGGCCAACTTTTAACAAACTATACACTGTTGTTGCTTTGATTACCATTACTATCAATGAACATGAAACAAGCATGCAATAACAAATATGCAATTTCCAACAACAATAATTTGTGTCTTGACATGTTTTCTAAGCAGCAGAGCTAACATGGTTAGCATGTCCATTGTGACCCACGTAGTGTATTTGGATTACAGTTGGGTAACAACAGCGTTTTGAACTAGATGAGCTGCACAAGGTCTGGCCAATAATTCAGCACAACTCCAGTTTTGTCAATATTTTATCCAAGCATATTATTATTACATAATCTGTGTTCTGTTGTTTCAAAGTAAAGACCCATTTTTATCAACATGTGTATAACTTTTTACATGTAATTTTGAATTCTTTACTCACAATTAGAGCTCAAGCTATTTGTTGATATCAACCAGCCCTGCTTCAAGAAAATTTGGATCACATGCCATAGTCCTATACGGTCTCCATTTACCAACCTCTGTCATTTTGCATATCATCACAATACCAATCTTTTAGATAAAATGTCTCACCCAACAGGAGGTTTTTTACTTCTCTCTTCATGCCACTTCTCTTCCTCATCATGCATGAGCTAGCTGTTTGCACAGTTTTATACAAAATTAACCTTTTATTTAAATTATTTATCATTGTGTATGGAAATAAATTATATATAAAAATTTTAAATGCCCATAGATGGTTCACTACCAATGTCCAATGTCTCTGCATCCTTAACCCTTTCACTACCACAATCGTAGCTAAACCCTCGATCACATTAAATATAAATAGTGTACTCAAAACTCTGAAAGGAAAACTTTAATAGTTAGCAGTAGTAAAATTGCATTTGACACATTCACTACTCACAAGTTTACACTCTTTTGTCATGAAGCATGATATTCATTTCCATACTTTCTCCATGTTCCATCCCCTCTCTTTCTTGTTTTCCATCTCTCCCAATCCCCACAAACCCACTCCCCAGTCCTATCAGAGCCCCGTCTTTACTTTCAGCCAATCAGACGTCACCTCTACCACCGCTACCCCCCTCACAAAGGAGCCCAAACAGGGAAGCGCCAGTACACCACGCTCAGCACGAGCTCATGACAAGCCCAAAGGTCCCCCCAACCCAAAGACCCAGACCCTGCCCACCAAGGGACCTGCCGATCGACCCCATCTGCAGCCCATCAAATCCCTGCCTCTGCACAACCCATCCTCCCGCTCACCCTCCCCTTCTCCGCTACTGTCACCCATCCCCCGTTTCTTCTTCCCTTCGTCCTCTGTCCTAAAGTCAGTGACTAAGAGCTTCTACCCAAACTCTGCCCACTCTGTGCCACAGGTCACTCCCCAGGGCTCTCCGTTGCCCACACCCTTGGGCACCCCTGTCCACCACCCTCACCACCCTTCCTCCACCCCGCCCTCCTCTTCCTCGTCCTCGTCCTCCTCACGGGCGGAGGGAGGGGGAGGGGTGGGCTCACTGTCGCTGACCCCGCCCTCCAGTCCAGGAGGGGGAAGTGGCATGGCTGCCAGCAGCTCTGCCCACTGGAGGACCCGCCTCAATTCTTTCAAGAACAACCTGCTGGGCTCACCCCGTTTCCATCGCCGTAAACTGCAAGGTGAGTTCTGCAGGACTACAAAACAACTAAACTTATGTAGTTCCTCACTTCAAAAAGGTTTCCTCTCTTCTTGACTTTGTTAGAATATAGAGCTCTAAAATAGCTATTCATTTTTTCTTCTACTTTTAAGATAAAGGTCTCCAACTCCAACATTTTAACACAGATTTGTCTGTTTTAGTTCCTACATCAGAAGACATGTCCAGTCTAACACCAGAATCCAGCCCTGAGTAAGTGACAGTCTTTAAGATAATGTTGTCATGCTCTTGGATGTTTTCTTTAGCTATGTGTGTTTACTTACACTTTATCTTTCTGACCACCAGGCTGGCTAAGAAGTCGTGGTTTGGAAACTTCATCGGCTTGGAAAAAGAGGAGCAAATCTTTGTAGTTATCAGAGACAAACCTCTGAGTTCTGTCAAAGCCGACATTGTGCACGCCTTCCTGTCTGTAAGTATCTGATTCAGTCTGTCTTTCACAATCTCTCTCACAAAGTTTGTTGGTAGAATGCATGGCTCTCACTGGCAAATCTGTAAGGTATTCACTTGCACTCTCATACTGCTCGCCAGTCATTTCTCTCATTATTTCAGTTTTCTTTTTATTTCAATCTTGCTCACTCATGGCACGTTAATGGCTCACTTTGCTTTCACCAATGGCTCACTCTTTCTCTCTTTTCCTCACCCTCACCCTTTGTCTCCCTATACTCACGTTTGCCCCCGTACCTCTCCCGCCTCGTAAGTCTGTCGGTCTTTCTGCTTCTTCTCTGTCTCCCCACCACACAGATTCCATCGCTCAGTCACAGCGTCCTCTCCCAGACCAGCTTCCGGGCCGAGTACAAGTCCTCCGGCGGCCCCTCCGTCTTTCAGAAGCCCGTCAAGTTCCAGGTGGACATTGCCTTCTCAGAGGGCGAGAGGGAGCGGGAGAGGGAGAGGACCGAGAGAGAGAGCAGGAGGGAGACGGGAATCTACAGCGTGACGTTCACCCTCATATCAGGCAATTGAATGTTTAACCCCTTCAACTAGGAATGAATAAATTTAATTAATCTTCATATTTTGGCTATAGTTTAGTTATGTTCACTCAAAGCAAGCTTTTCACATTTTGGGAAATATGCCTGATCCCTTTTTGAGTGTTGGGAATATATAGAGTTGTTTTTAGCGTAGACATTGGAAACTAATGTATCTGAGAAGTCTGGCCTATATGACAAAATAAACACGGCAAAAATATGGTCTTAAAAGAAGAATATTTTTGGTTTTGACTTTGAAACTGACATATCATATTGCCAAAATTTATTTTCTTTGAATGAATCAGAGTTATTGTCAGACGCATGTGCCCTGGTTCATCTCTAGGTCCAAGCCGCAGGTTCAGACGAGTGGTGGAAACGATTCAAGCCCAGCTTCTCAGCTCCCATGATCAGCCCATGGTGCAAGCCCTATCTGGTGAGACTGCTTACACACGCTTGTGCACATGCCGAAGAAGAAAAATAAAAATTTTGAGCCTTTATATATCTAGGTATGTGGAGGGGCAAAATGATTTATTGATGAAACCATTTTTTGTCTTCCTTCTCCATATTTGCAAATGAAAACCTTTTTTTCTTTTAAAATTAATTTATGTAACTTTCTTCCACTCTACAAAACACAGACAACGTTGATTTCTGTTCTAATAATTCTTTTTTTGACTTGGCTCTGAACATCGGCAGTGGCTAAGGGAGAACAACAGTTGCCACCCCTGATAATTCGTCAATTAAACAACTGTTTTGTAAAGAGAAGAATATAGGAGAGGGCTATTTTTTCAGTTTCAGCCTCCAAGCATTTAAGACACCATAGAAATTGTACGTTAAGAGTGACTTTCCTGTCCTTGTCTCCTGATCCCTTCCCAGATGAGAAGAACGGCCGACCCCATGGAACCCCCACCCGCCAAAACTCGAGGCGCTCCGAGGGTGGGGGTGACAGGTGCGAGTGGGGTGACCGAACAGATGGCGGAGGCATAGGAGGCAGTGGGGGAGTTCTGCAGCGCAGAGGCTCAGCAAAAGAGAGAACCCGACTGCTGTCCTCCAATGGAACCCAGTCCCAACCATAGGATAGAAAGTGAGACCATGCAGCAGGATGCCTCAACCACAGCAGAAGGAAGACAGTATAACTTCAACTCCAAGTATAACTCCAAGTATCCCTGCAAGCTACTCCTATTCTTCCTTGACTAAGTTATTGAAGGTGCTTGACCATAGCAAGGATTGAGCCTTTTCCCCATCATGCTTTCTTTTTTCCAACTTGACATTCTCTTGATCTTTTGGGTCACCAGGATTCCTACCTTTAAACAGGAAAGAAGTGTTAGGGAGTCTCCCTTTAATGAAAAAAATATGTGAATGAGCAGTGTGGTATCCATCATAGATACAGCTTCACAAATCAAACTAGGAATTTTGAAGTGCTAATGTGCATGCCAGTTAGCAAATCAGCCTGCTAAAGGATGCTGACATGATCAGATAGACTAGTCTACCATATCATTGTAATACAGTATCTGACACCAAAAAGAAATAATAGTCTTGTGATGTTTCTCAAGATTACTCTTAAATTTACCAGTGCACTCATATCACTATCCAGCAACACGCAGTTACCAATCCATAATGAAAGACATAGATGTATCAGAGAAGATGAACCCTAAAGAGCTAGCAGCCCGCTACCACTTCAGTGAGTGCTGGCGAGCTGAACAAAAGGTCCTGACTTTCTCAGGAGAACGACAAGCAGTTTCTTCTCCCGAGGTAAAGAAAACCAACAAAGTAAGCTAAGTAAGTGAATGTGAAAAAAATATTTTTTTATTTAGTTTTTATTTATGTTTACATATTTCTTTTGAAGATGTCAGTAGCACAGTGATAGCAGTAAAGACAGTAACTGAAAACACTCTGCAGTGTTAGAAAGTGGAAGCTGACTGGTTGCTTTTTGCCAGGCATTTGTCGCAAATTAAATGTTTGGATTTTTTTGTATTTTGTTTGTACTCAGAGACAATATGAAACAATGCATCTAAGATTTCCGCATTGGATGTTTGTTGCTCTGAAGAAAAGTATTTTTGATTTTAACAGAAATATGAACATTACTATATGAAGAAAAAAAAACTATGCGTGAATAGCTCCATGAACCTCCTCACAGCTGTTTGTGCCCAGATTGAATAGGAAGATCATTCCTGACCTGTGGATCAAAAAGAAGCCACCTTTGTCGTCGAGCTTGTCTCCTCTTGCCATAGTATTCACGTACTGACTCGGAAAATAACAAAAGGAAAAGAAACAAACAAACAAACATAAAAAAAAACCACACACACACACACTCAAAGGAAATATTCATCCATGGACATTTTCATTATGCCGGAAGAAATGGGCTTGCAATGTTGATTCCTTGTTGGACAGGACTGCAGAATGAGAAGCAAGCAAAGAGTCTCCTAACCCCAAGCTCTTCACCTCAGTGTTCATCAAAAGCCAAGTAGTCCATCACTGCACCTATGCTCATCACAGAGAGTCGCACCATTCGGCAAACAGACGTAGCAGTTCGGAACAGTCACGTATTCCTCCAGTACTCTATCAGACTAGTCAATGTTCATCACCAGTCTTCCATACAGCACAATATGCAACAGAAGTGCAGAATGTTTTCAGAGAGATACACAGTGCTACAATTGTAATTTTTTGTTATTTGTCCACTTATCTATTCACCTATTTATTTTTATTTATTTATTTATTTTGTTTATTCATGTGGTTGTTTGTGTATGTTTACAAAAAAAGATTATGAAGAGCCAGTTTAAGAGACCTGTTATACTATCCACTCTTTTTTTGAGCGCTTCTTTCCACACAAAGGAACAACTTTAATGTATTGACAAGTCTTACTTCTCCAGTGACCTTTGTTTATAGCTCACAACTCTTTTGTCAAGCTTATCTCTGGTAACTGGAATGTGTCTGTGTGTGTGTGTGTGTGTGAGAGACAGAGAGAGAGAGAGAGAGAGAGAGAGTGATGGGTGTTTGAAAGCTGACTGAGAGTGAGCCAATGCATTTTGAGTTGGGTGGGTATGGAGATTTTTGACTGACCCAAGAATATTGAATTAATTAACATAGCCAAAAGGTACATAATTTTTCTCACATGCATCATATGCTTGCTAATTTGCATCATCTCTTGCTTTTATGCCTTGTCCCTTTGACCTGTCTGTCCGCCTCTTTCCTGTTGTGTAGCCATTGTCACAAGAGAAACTGTATGAAGTTATTTGCCTCACTGTTTGCACACACTTTATGATTGCTCACCATCATCAGTTTCATCTGTCTCATCACCACATCACCTTCACTTTCATTGGGCCATCTCTGGCTAAGATTGTAAACTATTCTCCATTCATAAGGGTCAGTAGAATAAGGTGTTTAAAAAAAAAAAAAGAAATGTCTGTATCATAATTTAAATATAAAAAGTGCACTATTATAACTATTGCCTGTGATAAAAAGAACAATTATGATTGAATTGATGGTCAAAATAAAGAGAGATCCACCTTATTGTTATGGTTACAATAATAAACCCTAAATTCGTGTGTGTGTATTTAGTTTCTTGGCTAAAATGGTGTATGTTTCATGCGGCTGTTTCTTTTACCATGCACAAATACTGATAAAATGACATATAAGTCTTCATCATCTGGAGGGAAACTTTATTTTTATTATTTTGTGTAACACCACATAATACAGAAAGTAGATTATCTCAAAATATTTATATTCTCAGAGTTAAAAGTGGCAAATCATCTTAAAAAACTGAGAACAATATTTATTTAATTGTTAAAAAAAGGAATTCCTTAAGCTTGTTTATTAGGTATGCCTGGTTAATGTCACTTCATCCACATCAGAAAACTAACATAAAAATAAGGCCCAGACGGATCTTTTAAATTGGTTTAATATTTGTTGATGAATGAATTCAGTTATATAAAACGGCGCAATAAAACACATGTATATGTATAGAATATCAAAATAGGTGTTTATCTTTCCCACCAGTTAGTAACACGTGCTTTCATATTCCCTCCGCACCTTAAACACAACAGTGAAGGAATCGGAGAACTCACTGTCTCTGCATCACTGCGAATTCTCCGACAGTCTGTGAAGGCAGCACGAGCACCATCCAACAGAGAGTCTGTATGGGTTCATTCCAGGGCCGAGAGGACAGCAGAGGTGGGCAAGCAGTCAGGCAGCGCAGCCCGGGCATTGGTCGACGTTGGAGTTAGCAGTCAGTACCTCTTTCTGTGGTTTCTCGACATTTCTCCTCCCGGATATATCGAAACAAAAGGTATGCCGGCGCAGCTGTGACGTTGTTGTGTTGCACTGTAGATAAAAAAAAACCCCAACAAAAAACGGTCACATTGAGAGGCAGCCGTCAGCCGTTAGTGAGAGGCTTCTTTCCGGGCCCAGCTCCGGATCGGCTAGCTGCTACCGGAGCAGCGGCGGCAGCTAACCCCACATTTTCTACCCCAAAGCAGCTAAAGACGTGTAAAACATCCAGGTCTGTCCCATTGCTTTACATTATTGTAGCATAGAAGCTAACCTTAGCATGAGGCTACCACAGATAACGAACACACAACGTTGACAGGATAGTCAATATTTTTGTTCCTACTGCTCTGTTACATTTTGCTCGACCGAAGGGGGCGTTGTTTGGAGTTACATTGTCCCAAAATGTCAATTTTAGTTTAAAAAAAAAAAAAACTAAACTAAACTAAACAAAAAAAAACCAGTCAATTCCTCAATGTTTATCTAACCTGGACGAAGAGGCCGTCAGGTTATATTGGGTTTGTTGTCTTGTTTTAGAAATAGTCCAGATTTGCCTTTACTTAAGCCATAATTTAGTAAAGGTACAGTTACGTTACTGGGAAATTATTCAAGTAAAAGTCCTCTTTTGGAATACAACTTGAATTATGGGCGTTACACTATCTGGTATTTACTGTACTTGAGTATCAAAAGTAATTTGGTATTAAATGCCGTTTAAAAAAAACTGAGGATGTTACATTTTTACCTGTTGCCATAAAGGGATTTTACTAATTTACAAATTTTTACTCAAAAATGCACTCATATAAAGATCATGTACCATGAGTTACTGTGAAGCAGCAGTATCGAACTTGAAATCCATGTGGCACATTGGGTGTGTTTTTCTTAGGAACTTTGAAGTTGTTTATACACCTCAGAGGTGTTTAGTTTGCAAATATGTGGGCACTGCCCTTTTTTGTGTGCTCTTCCTGCCCTGACCTCACAGTTCAATGTTCATCCAAAGATCATAATGTGAAGTACACGAGTGTGTCATTTGTTCAAAACAGCAACATCTTTGAACAGAGTTTACTATTTATAACGAATTTCCTTATATATCTGTAGCATAATAAGAATATCATTGTTAATCTTTTTATAATGCTCTATAAGCTCTAAGTGAATTGAGGATCCTTATTGCAGAGATGCTAAAGATTACTACACTGTCAGTGCAAATTAAGATATCAAAGCATTTTCTCTAGTCCAAGGGATTTTGGTAATAAAACTAGCAAGACCAGCTTTTATAATGCAGCTCCTTCACTGTATACTGTATGTCTGGTCCTTGCTGAACTGAGCAGGTGTGTTGGCACTGAAAGAAAGAAGCTGAAATTTACCGCTGTTAGTCCTTGGCACAGGCGTGACTGTATCTGCCAGATCTGACCTAAAGAGCAGAACCTCTATGGGACTTGGGAACGATGAGAGAAGTGTGTGTGTGTGTGTGTGTGTGTGTGTCTCTGTGTCTGTGTCTGTGTTGGCCATTTTTAGACACACTAAAAGAACATATGTACCCTTCACAGGGGTGCAGTCCAGTGACCAAACCTCAGGGCATTATCCATAGCCTATTTGTGGACGAAAATCAATTCCTTTTGTGAAGAGAAGCAGTCATTGCTTTAAACAAAAGATACCCAATCATATCAGCAGTTAGTCAGCGTTTTCCCGTCAAATTCTATCAATTTCAAGCAGACTTTGCATTTGAAAGGAGTCATGAATAATATTAGCTTCACTTAAAAATGCTTATACATAAGATGGATGTATTTTCCGAGCATATAAGGCACAATTCATCATCAGTTTGATGAATCATCTCCAAGTCCTCTTACAGCACTTGCTACCACCTAGAGGGCTCACTTTTCTATCAGCTGCTGCAGTTAAATTACATGTATTTATTGTGATCACAGAATAAGGGGTTTTGTCAGTGGCCTTTTACATTGTTTTCTGTTGTTTATATTTGTTGACAGATTGCATGCAGTTTTCAGTGTCGTGTTTTAAGTGGGTCATTTCATGGTATAATAGCAGCTCTGTGGATGTTGTTACCCATGTACCTTTCATTGTGATTGGTTCTAAATATCACAAGTCAGATCTTTAAACTGTTGTATCTTGTTTGTAATTGCAAATCCCAGCCACAGGGAAGACTTTATCTTTTGCATAACAATGAAACAGTGCTCTTGGTGTCAAAGTTAGACTTCATAGTTATCGTCTGACAGAAGATTTCATTGAATTTTGTTAAAAAAAAAAAGGAATACTATTCATTTTTTCCTGAATGTAAGGTGAGCCTTTACCTGTATAATGGCTCTCACACAACCATTTTAATCTGTTGTTGAAGTGAGTGGTTGGTTTTCTTGTGTTAAAATTATTTGAGATTTGATTTGTGTTTAATATAGGATCTTCTTTCCTTCAGGTTGGTGGCAGATGGATTTAAATTTCAATTCTCTCTCTCTCCTTTATTTTGCTCTTTTACCCTATTTCTCCCGTAGGCCCAGTTATTGTGCAAAGTAATCATGGCAGAAGCCCACCAGGCAGTAGCCTTCCAGTTCACTGTCACCCCAGAAGGTATCAATGTGCAGCTATCCCATCAGGCCCTCACAGAGATCTACCGCTCTGGTGTGCGCTCCTGGAAGAAACGTATTATTAGACTCAAGGTATCTTCCAGTTACCTGTTGTCTGTTTTGTTTGTTCACACGTACCTTTTGTGTGGATCCCAAAAATGTCTTTAACAGTCACAGTCATGTTTTGCAGTGGGACTCTTCCTTTTTTACACATCTTTCAGCAACACACAGGGCCAGATGCATTAAGCTCTCAGGTTATCTGTCTGTCTGTCCATCTCGATACATATGTCCCATTCTCTACACTGCGAAATTTCAGTAATGTCTTGAGGCAAGTTCTTCATATTTGGCACAGATCGTCTCTTGGACTTAAGGTTGAAGTAATTTTTTTGGTTAAAGGTCAAAGACATGGTAATATTTTTGTCCATAACTCACAAATGAATATGCTAATTATGACAATTTAACTCAAATGTTAAACAGGATAAACTAATGGAGTGATGACGTTTTATATAATATATATATATATATATATTTTGGTATATAACCCTAATTTCCTGCAAAAACGCTCAGAATAATGCCTCTTTTCAAAGCTGTAACTCAGAAACAGAAGAGGAGACTGTGAACATATTTTCATGCATCTTGGCTTGTTTGCAGAGGCATACAACCAAAGGCAGAGATTCTAATTATTACTGCTTATCTGCATGTTAGCACTTACATCTGTGTCTCAGCTAAATGTTGAGGATTCTTTAATCATGCTTTTCTGTTGGCTTGTTTATGCTGTGGTTGCAATAATTCTGTTCATTATCTGCTCATTCTACTCATTTTTCAGATTTGTTGTTAGTCTGTAGGCGGTGAGTTCTAAAAGCATAGACCTTTTACCTTGGAAATTAACACAGGAAAATAGCTTTTTAGTTCCTCTGTATCTTACTGTTAACATACTATAAACTTTACAATAAATTTGAACATTTATCAGTTCACATCCTTGAACCATTGAGAGTTTTGAATTTACATATATTCTTTAATTGCTTTTGTTGTAGTCTTTTAACTATGAGATTTTAATTGCTCTGTTAGTTTTTTTTTGTTTGAAAAGGGGAGCTTGCTGTGAGTTCCTTGCTATTATACTGCATGGACTTTATTATTAATCAGTAATGGATGCCACATATTATGACACGTGTGGGGGCATCATGTCTCCCGTCTTTGTTCGAATCTCATAATCATCGTTGATTTTCATAATCAATGATAATGAGCCTTAAATAATCACTTAATTACCAGTAATTTGTTGTTTTAATAAAGTTAATGTCTGATACTGAGCTAAACACTGAGTTTAGAATGGGAGTAAGGCAGTAACTTGACAGTAATTACTTTAATCCAATCATGAATTCTCAGTGTGCATGTCAGTGTACTGATTATACACATTTCTCCTTTGACATTAACAGAACAGTGTGATAACAGGGGTATATCCTGCTAGCCCTTCCTCGTGGCTTTTTGTGGTCATAGCAATCCTGGCTACTATGTACACTCGCTCCGACCCCTCCATGGGCCTCATAGCCAAGATACAGGAGCACATGCCAGTCAGGTAATACATCTCATGACTCAACAAAATAGTAAAAGTTAATGGTTAATCCTGTGATTCACCTGACTCCAGTAAATGTTCCCTTTCCCTGATTTTACAATTTATGATGCAGGGGTCAGGGCACAGTATAAATAGAACATATCAAGTGTGGTTGCATTGTCATCATCACTTCTCATTCTTCCTTTTCCATAGTCCACTGTAATATCTATTATGTCTATCTTTAACATTTTGGCCCTTCTTATTCCATTTTCTCTCTTACTGTTTTAACACAGACCAGATTTTGACATGATGTGTGGCACCTAGCTCTTACAAATTATATCCAAATTTTCTATTTGTCATGTATTCTACTCACTTTCCCCCCTTTCCTTTTTATCTGTTTGTCTAATTTCTTCCACCATTTCCAGCCAGTCGATGAGTACCCAGTGCCAGGCAGTGGTATCAGCAGTGCTCTTTAGCACCATGCTATGGCTTTTGCTCATCTTCACCATGCGCCTGTGTCTCAAGCAGCTCCTCTCTTACCACCGCTGGATGTTCGAGCAACACGGCAAGATGTCTAATACTACCAAAGTTTGGGTGGTCAGTGCTGTTTCACACTTTTTAACCGTATCTTTCAGTGTTCCTCACTTCTTTCCTCCATTTGAATATTTAAGTGTGTATATGTCCGTGTCTCTATTCCAGGCGCTTGTGCGGATCTTTTCTGGCAGAAAGCCTCTACTTTATAGCTACCAGGGTTCATTGCCAAACCTGCCTGTGCCCACTATCAAGGACACACTAAAGAGGGTGAGCTTTTAGACGGAGAAGAGGAAATGACAACAGGAAGTTTACTGGCCACAAATAATATGTATTACTTTGTCACATTCTTCTTTTAGTACTTTTCTTTGATATTATCTTGTCTTGCTGCAAGCTAGTCAGAAAATGTATAAAAAATGCAAGATATCTAAAAGGAGTTATATATTTGAGAAGAGCTTTGGTATTAAATCAGCAAAGTTAGACCTGTTGTTATTCTGCTGGTAATTTTATTTCCATATAATGATGTTATGCAGTTGTGGTTTATCAAACAAATTTCTCTTTCGCAGTACTTGGAATCTGTGCGCCCACTGATGGATGATGCACAGTATGAACAGACGACCAATCTAGCTGCAGAGTTTGAGAGCAGTCTTGGTAAACGGCTGCAGTGGTACC
The DNA here is from genome assembly GCA_034769265.1 of Remorina albescens. Classification (NCBI taxonomy): domain Eukaryota; kingdom Metazoa; phylum Chordata; class Actinopteri; order Carangiformes; family Echeneidae; genus Remorina; species Remorina albescens. Next base: position 9,541,520 of record CM068480.1, read on the forward strand.
TCAAACTCAAAGCTCTCTGGGCATCCAACTATGTAAGTGGCTGACCTCCTAGCAGCCTGGCCACTTCAGACATCACTTAAATGTAAAATGCAAAGCAGTCCAAAGTAAATTTAAAATTCTATTAACAATGCATATCTTTGTAAAGTTCTGTGGTTTGAATTATTCATTCTTTCTGAATACGCAAGGGATGTGACTGCCAGTTGGCTGCATAATTAGGTTCCTCAACAAGATTTTTTATTTCCAGTGGTGGCTGTGCTGATGTATTCTGGTTGTGCGTCTGTCTAATTCTTGTGAATGGGACTTTTGAATAAGCTCATTAGATTTGCATGGTCAAAAGTCACAGTGATGATGGCTTTTATCCTTATTCTAATTGATTTGAAGCTGTGCTTTGTTTGGTAGGCTTACTCTGATTGGTTGCTTTGTGGCCTTATTCTGGTTGGTTGGTAATCTTACACTATTGGTAAATTTGTTTTTCTATTCAAGGGATGTAATCATACACTATTCTGAGTGGCAGAAGCAAACAGCTGTAATGTACTAATTCTAGTTTTTTATGTGTCCTAGGTTAGCGACTGGTGGGAGGAATACATTTATTTAAGGGGACGGAGCCCAATCATGGTCAACAGTAACTACTATGGCATGGTATGAAAATCTTATTCTTATTCATTATTAAAGCTGTAATTATTAGTTGGCATGAGGAGGAAAGATAATGGATCCAAATTCATGTTCCTGTTTGTTTAGACAGTTAACCATCGTTTTCTTCTATTTATTGCAAGTATTCTTAATATTGTATAGATATTATATAGCATCTATTGGTATTAATCACTTGATTCAATACCATTTGCTTATCTTCCACCTGATTTCTTCTTTCTGCTTCTTCTCTCCCCAGGACTTCTTATATGTGACACCCACACCCATCCAGGCAGCCAGAGCAGGCAACAGCATTCATGCATTTTTCCTGTACCGTCGCAAACTCAACAAAGAAGAGATAAAACCTGTGAGTTCAGCAACCAGTCATCCTCAGTCGCTGCAAATACATAAAGAATTAAAATTTTCATGTCTTTTTCCATGGCAACAGAAAACTTGTTAATCGGATTTTGAGACTTTGGATATTTTTGGAGGTGCAGAATATTATCTTCGTCGTTAATGTATATTGCAATTGACATTCAAAGCTGTCATGATGCGTTTTAAATGTGTTTTGACGGTGTCAGTAACATCCATCAGTCAGTGTTTGTCTGTCTTGATTGTTTATAGTAATGCATCTTTCATTTATTTAGTTTATGTAAAGACATTTCCCTCATGTTCATACATGCTCATTTCTCATCCCTTTTGTATCCCTTTCAATCTTTCCTTTACTTGCTTGATTTCTCTTGATCCACCTCCTTATTTTTCCTATCATTATTTTAAAAATTTCACCTTTTTGCTTGACTCTTCATCTCTTCCACTGCTGTCCCATTTTCCTCTCCCTATGCCTTTGCCTTCGTTTTCTGCTGTGATTCCCAGAGTCGTATACCAGGCACTGTCATTCCTCTGTGTGCAGCTCAGTGTGAGAGGATATTCAACACCACACGCACTCCTGGAGAGGAGACCGGTAAACAGACTGACATGTACACACACAGAGACACACACAATGACAACATGATGTTCCTCACAGTTACATGATGAAGACTGCTGAAGGACCCTCTGGAGTTAAAGCTGGGGATTTAAATTTGTGCAAAAGGCAGTATGTGTATACTGTATGAGTGTGTATGGTCTCCTGAAGCAAGGTGTCTGTTGTTCGCTGAGTCAGAATATGTCTGCTGTACAGCTCATCCTGTCATCTCTCATCTGTCTCTTCTGGCCCTTTGGCCTTGTCTCAGGTTTGTCTGATTTTCTGAGAATGTTCTGTCTCTAACTAATATCTGTTTTTCCTCTGCCCACACATTATTATTTTTCCTTTTCTTCCTTCTTCTCGGTTCTGTTTTCTTATTTCATCCCAACACCAACAATTTTTATTCCAATCATACCCTGTCTCTCCTGCTCATCCATCCTTTGTTTTTGTACTCGCTCATCCTTTATCCTGCTTAGTGGTTGTTGAGGTCTGCAGTTCCTTGCTGCTCCTATCAATTTGAGCGGATGTTTGACACTTGTCGAATCCCTGGAACTCAAACAGGTAGTATATATATTTTTGCTCTGGGCCAATCCCACTTTTAGATCTCTAAAAGTCAAAACCTGTATGATAACAATAGACCATTGTTGTGACAATTTTTACTGAGTGTAATTTATTTAAGAATACATACATCATCCTGTTGGGCATTTCAAATCATATGACACAATGAAAAGAAACACAAACTGCATTCTTGATTTGAGTATCTCAGCGCTGATTGATATTCATGGTTGACTTGTGCAGTCTTGTTTCATCCCTCATTTTGCTAAATAGACTAAGCCATCAGTTTAGCATCATCTAAGTCTTTCTTGTTGCATAAGGTAGGCTAGGTCAACATAAGACTGACAGAGTTGTTGTCAAGTTGTTTTCACTGCTCAGTGCCAATTCAGTACAACCGTGTCAGTGTGTTAAGCGTTTAAATGTGTTTTGTTCAGATCTGTCGTCTTATTAAGATGATTTTTGAACTAGAACATCAGATCACACAGGCAGCATCTCTCCTATGTCAGTGCACATGGCATTCACCCATTCCTTTCCTGTTTCACAGAGTGTGTCAGGGATGTTGTAGATTATCTCTGTGGTTGACATTGTTGCTTGCTTACTTTATTCCAGAGGAAAGTGCTAAAGAATTGTTCTTATTTTATATATATTTTTTTTCAAATGTATATTGTCTTGGATCTGCCCAGTGCAAATATAGTTTTCTGTTTGTGACCCGTGAGTAACTTTACTGTACCGAATTGAGTCTTAAGTACCCCACTCTAGAGAACTTCTATTGTAGTGAATGTATGAAGTTAGCAGAGGCTGGATCAGAAATTCTGACGGCTAAGGAGGTAACTTTGCAAGCATTGAGATTTCATTTTTTAGAATTGTTTTTTCAAAATGTTTTATTATATACATTTTATCAAATTAATGAAATCAGGACTGAGTCCATTGCTTTTGCATCCAAACCAAAACTCTCTTCATTCCTCATCACTTGGCACCATCAAAACTTTGAGACAAATCCACGCCAGTAGAACAGGCATTGCTGAGGTTCTGAATAAATCTAAGATGCAAGCAACACCTAAATGCATCATCTGTTGTGTTACCATGACATGTGCTTAGTTAGCACCTCACCAGAAATTCATATCAAATTTGTCCCTGTGCCTCAATAACAAATATTTACTTTACTGTCTGGATTTTTCCGTCTTTCTCATATCCAAAGACACTGTGCAACACTGGCAGGACAGTGACTACATCGTGGTGTACCACAGAGGTCGCTACTTCCGTCTGCGGGTGTATCAGGCAGGCAGACTCCTGTCACCCAGGGAGATTGAATTTCAGATTCAGAGGATCCTCGATGACCCTTCACCTCCTCTTAAAGGAGAGGCCAAACTCGGGGCCCTGACTGCTGGAGACAGGTCAGCTTGTCAAGCCTCCAGCATCTAAATCACATGTATCATACAGTACACTACATCCATAATGAAATGTCATATCTTTTTTTTTTTCTCTGAAATGTTCCCCAGAATTCCATGGGCTAAAGCCAGGAAAAAGTATTTCAGCAGTGGAGTCAATAAGCGCTCTCTGGACTACATTGAGAGAGCTGCCTTCTTTGTGACCCTGGATGATGATGAGCAGGGCATGATGGGTGATGACCCGGCAGCCAGTTTAGACTGTTATGCCAAGTCCTTGTTGCATGGGAAATGTTATGACAGGTAATTTTACATTAAATTGATTACTTCCTCTTGAATTATTATGTTGTTGAACTTCAGGAATATTCAATCATTTGATCATTTCTTGGTTGTCATGCAGGTGGTTTGATAAGTCTTTCTCAGTTGTTTACTATAAGAATGGAAAGAATGGTATTAATGCAGAGCACTCATGGGCCGACGCACCAGTCTTAGCTCACTTATGGGAGGTAAGGAAAATGAAAGTAAAGCAGGTTGTGCACTGTTACCATCTGGTCACTGTCTGATAAGAGACATCTCTCTGAATTGGTGTCTTTTCAGTATACCCTGGCTACTGACAGTTTCCAGCTGGGTTACAATGCAGAGGGTCACTGCAAAGGAGATGTGGATTCTTCATTACCACGACCACAGAAGCTGAGCTGGGAAATCCCTCCAGAAGTTAGTCATTCTTTTATACATTACCCTCCAATCTTTTTTCCTTTAGCTGAAGAACACAGGTACTTGCTCATCTTTTTTTGCAATAAAGCTGAGTTACTATCTGAACCATTATGGATTTTTACAAATACACGTATAATGTCTTTGTTTTGTTTTTTTTTTTTCAAACCACAATACAATTTTGTAGACATCTCAGTCCTGTTGGTGTGAACTGTTTTGGTGTGTCTGTCTCAGTGTGAAGAGCAGATCTCGCAGTCCCTGGCAGTAGCCCAGGCTCTGGCTGATGACGTGGACTTCCATGTTTTCTCCTTCAGAGACTTTGGCAAAGGAAAGATCAAGAAGTGTCGAGTCAGTCCAGATGCCTTCATTCAAATGGTTCTTCAGCTGGCCTACTACAGGGTAACCTATCACTGGAACAGAGCAGACATACAAACATACACTTACTGTACACAATCAACCTCAGGGTGTTTTCTTTTGCCTGTACTTCTGCACATTGTGTCTGAAAGCAGGCGGCAAAGCTAAAGTGCTGAGCATCAACTTTAATGTATGGGGTCAATATTCAGATTGGTTGAAGCGTGGGGTCCTATCACAGTCCAACTCCACCTGAGAGTGTATTACAGCTTAACAAGAAGAAAATTAGTAAATTGCATTTTATAAAGTCAGCATTTTGTTTTTTGTGAGTTTTGCTTTTGTATTTCAGGACCAGACCACGTTCTCTCTGACATATGAAGCCTCTATGACCCGTTTGTTCAGGGAGGGCAGGACTGAGACTGTTCGCTCCTGCACTAATGAGAGCAGTGCCTTCATCCGAGCACTGGAGGGTGGAGAGGTGAGACCAAGAACACTCTCTTCATTAACATAGTTTCTGACAGAGAACAGCTTCTGTGATGAAAATCCATTTGTATTGCAAAATATAATATCTAATTGCCATTTACCACACATGAATCATTCAATGTCTCTTTTTTATGTATGCTATGCCAAGCAGTCATGTCACTCACACTATTCTCTACCAGACAGGAGATGTGTGCAGGCGTTTGTTGCGTGCAGCATTAGAAAAGCACCAACAACTGTATCGTCTGGCTATGACCGGCTCTGGCATTGACAGACATCTCTTTTGCCTCTACGTGGTTTCCAAATACCTTAGAGTGGAATCTCCGTTCTTGAAAGAGGTTTGTTTCCTTCCTCCTCTTTCACCAGATTCATTATGTGACTCTGGCTCAGTTCGAGTATTTTCTTTAATCGAGCCAGTACAGCAGTGACTTCAACCAACTGATGAGTAACTTTCTTGTGGGTGTCTCAGGTGCTGTCTGAGCCCTGGCGGCTGTCCACCAGTCAAACTCCAGTCCAGCAGGTGGAGCTCTTTGACCTGGTCAACTATCCAGAGTATATCTCCTGTGGAGGGGGCTTTGGTCCGGTCAGTGTACTTTGATTATGTCAAGTGACCACTTCTTCTTTATAATGGAAACAGCCCTTCATGGCTGCACACTGATCATTCATGAGTGTAAATATTGTCTATGTGTATTTCAGGTGGCTGATGATGGTTATGGGGTATCCTATTGTATTGTGGGAGATGACTTGATTAACTTCCACATCTCGTGCAAGCACTCCTGCCCAGACACTGTGAGTTAATCTTAATCCAAGACTTTTATACTGCATAAGGAATTTTATCGAAATAAAATTTCAGGGTCTTGAATGAAGAGCATTTTGCCAGACTGATTGAACATATTTGTGCTGATACAACTGTCAGTATTTGAGAGTTAAAAAAGACTCTAACTAATCCAAAAATACACACAATCGCAGCCTGAGTTTGTGGTGTTATTTGTGCCTAAGTAATGATGATGACAGATAACCTCCTCTTTCTTCATATTGTGCCTCCATTCTAGGATGCCCATAAGTTTGGTGCTCAGGTCAGACAAGCCCTGCTTGACCTGATACAGCTGCTGAGCCCCAAACAAAAAGAGCCCAACACAACAGAAGAGAGTCGGCCCGAGGTCAAGAAAGACCTGTAAATTGTTACTGGTTGGGGTGGGGGGTGGGGGGGCACATAGGAAAAGGTGTGCTAGAGAAATATGTTCCACGAAAGGAAGGATGTTATTTTTCTTTGTGTATTTGGGGAAGTTTATAACCAGTGAGATGATAGAGTATGATGGAGGTATTTTTATTGATAGTGCCCGTATTTAGTGTGTTTATATTGACTGTGTGATGAGTGTGTGAAGAGAGAAAGGGTTCTTAGAATAACAGATCAAGAAGTGTCATTCTGATACTGTGATTATTGGTTTTGCTTAGTTTTAACACTCAAAACATTGTTATATAATCATGATCCTGAAATGAAACAGTAATTATTGTGACATGGTGGTCGTTATAAAAATGGAAGTGTGAATTGCACCACCTAACGTCACCTTATTGCAGGGAGGAATTTCATACAAATTGCAGTATGTGTTGACGCCATTAAGTACACTAAGGTTTTTTGTACCACTAACTGTTGTTGGATTTGTTTTGCAAACGTATTTGTTACAGCTTAAGTCTTGGAGCATCAATGTGTAGAGAAAACATGCAGGGCTGTTGAGGTGACTTCAATTTTTATCTGAATGCAACATTGTTGTGACAGTGGGAACAGGCATTTTTAAAATCTCAGAAGTCTGTGACTTCTACGTGTTTATTCATTCTGTATAAATCTGCTTTTTACATTGATGATTGTAATAATCTGCTGAGAGTGACAGGGTGTTTATACATGCTGTGTCATGACATGACTCTGGTAAATTCATAGGTTAGCACTATATTCAGCAAAAAAACTTCACCCACAAAATAACTTATTTTTCCAAACGAGTCCACACCACTCAGAGATAATGGCCAGTTTTTCTTTCTGTGGTCAGTAGATATTTCAAAGTTGCCCAGTTAAACACTGGACTGTAATGAACACAAGTTATTTCACTGCCATCTGTAAACCTGTTTTTATTTTTATTTTTATTTTTCGTCACTGTTATTGAAAATGCGCCGCAACAATGCAATCTGTATTTATGAACATGATGTGCAGTTATCCATTCTCCAACAGTGCTGCGGGTCAGATCTGAGTGACATTTTGTAGTCAAGCCATCTAATTCAAGCATACATTACCAGTGATGCAAAGCCCTGTCATACCTTTCTGTTTTCAGTCCAAATCATCTATTGTCAGCCTTTTTTATTGCAATATTAAAAGGGAACATAAAGTCATTCTTAAAGAAGAAAGGCCTCAACTGTCTTCTTTTCTGTTCCGCCATTTTACTATTGCAATCACAACAAAGGGAAATTTAAAAAATTTCAGCAGGACCAGACACATTTTGTTAATCCCCACATCCTTCCTCCTCATCACCTGGCACCATTACTATGTTAAAATGGTAACAGCATCCAATATACTATAAATACATGATAGGACATAAGAGTGAGCATACCAAACTCATTTGTTATTTATTCCCACTTGCTGTTAAACACAGGGCTCTTGTGATAGTCAGAGCCTTCCATTCTGGACCATAGACAGGATCCCATTGCCTCTTTTTTTTTTGTTTCTGTTTTTTTTACCTTCTTTTTCTTTGCTCTCTCTGCCACCTGTCTTTTTATCTCTTATTTCAGCTCTGAAGTCACCATTGAACGCTTTGCTCATTATCCTGCCTGTCAGAATTCATCTCATGCTGCCAGTCCTCCAATAATCCCCCCTCCCCTCCACTCCCCCCGCACACACACCTTCTCACCCCCATTATATAAAGCTTGGTCCCCCCTTCAGTAGCCAGTCTTTTCATCATCTGGGAACATCTTTGTTTTTTCTATTGCGGGTATGTGCTTCAACTCTTCTTCTTTATTTATATATTCAATCAAAGGATCATGTAACTCTGTAACTGGTATAAAGCTCCAAAGTTTATAATGAAAAAACACTTTTGGATTTCACTGATTAAGGAAACATTTTAACCAAGTTTGCTTCAAACTTCCTAATACTGATATAACCAGATGACTTTCAGATGTCTCATCCATTCAGTGCATCTTTCTGCTCAGTGTATTATTATTTTTAGTTTTAATATATATTCTAAATTCTGCTTGCTGAAAACTTTTAATGTCTCCTGCAGTTTAAGAAACCTTCTGAACTTTACCTGTCCAGCACCAATTGAAAGTCAGCAACTAGCATTAGAGGGTGGACGAAGCACATTCAGGGGGAAAAAAATTACTCTTAGTTACCTTTCTTTTTTTACATGTGCTGAATGTGTAACAGCAGCTGCTCACTCTCAAAGTTCAGCATATTGTTTTCATAGATTCTAATGTCATTGTATTTTGTGAACTTTTTTGTTATTTCAGCCGTTGTTCTGAATAATAGTGAATGCAGAGCTTATTAATTGAAAAAGTATAAGATGCAGGACTAGATTTTATGGGATACATACTATGATTAGGTCTTGGTACTGGAAATTTTCTTTTCTCTTTACAATGTCAGAGTTGAAATATATTATCCATATATAATATATTCATGGCACATGACAAAAAAATCTGCAATTTAATGGAGATGTTTACAAAAGCTGATCAAGCAGTATTGCAAAGTTTGGGATTTCCACTAAATTGTGACCAATTTCAGTGACTCTCCGTCGAACATAACTGTGTGTGACAGTTAAGAAAAGTGTATCATAATTTAGAAAGTGGAGATGTTCACATAGGACAAGTTCTCCTTGGTGACCTTGACCTCTGAGTTTCTGTGTCCTGCTGGGTGGAACTCTGTCAGCCACTTCTCCCAGAAACATTCAACAGAGCAGTGATGTGATGAAATTCTTCTCTGAATCCCTCATCATCATTTTTGTTCATGTGCCCGTGTTTATTCAGATTCACATACTCATGCTCTGAAGTCTTGGCTAAAAATTAACAGTGAGGGGATCTGAGACACTCACACAGTCCCATTGAATGACCAACTCAGAGACGAGACAGCCAATTTTTGTGTGTATGGACTTCCATTTGCTGAATTTAAAATTTAGTCAAGAAAAATAAATGAAAAAAGAAATATATATTAAAAAAAAAACAAAAGAAAATGAAAAAACAAGATTCTGTTTGTTCAGTTTAACATCGGATGGCTTTACCTCCTGTAATTACTACGTTTCACACTGGACACACACATAAACTGCTGAAGTAATTGTTGGTAAAGCTAAAATATTTATGCTGCCCCACATACATTGAGATATTCCTTCAGCTCAGAGAGACTGTGGAGCGCTCAATGATAATAGAGAACTCGGCTGGTGTTAATAGCAGCCAGCCGTCCAGCTTAATCTCTCCATCCCACATTCTCTCTTGTAAATCAAATTAAACAAGATGGATTGGCCAGCTGATACCTCCATTTTATCCTGTAACAGGACACCACTCCAGCCAAAAGTCCCCGGCCTCAGATGGCCTTGTCCTTAATCCTACTCTTTGAACCAAACTGTTGGACCTCTGGTGTGACTTGACACTAAGTCTTGAATGTTATTTATTTCATTAACTTTAAAGACTCAGTTAGTTGCTGATCCATAAATACTGATAGCAATACTACACCACACAAAATAAAACTATAGATGTAAAAAAAAAAAAAACTTCTCAATGTGGGAGGTAATATGAATATGAAGGTAGTTTAATTGAGTTTCATTGAGATGAAGGCTAACTCTATCAATGCATCACTGATTTTATGAAAAATTGCAGAAAAAGTTGTTTTAATTATTGACTTTCTCTCTAGAGTCAACATGTCTGATTTAGAAAATCAGCGGTGAGTCATTCCTGCCATTTCTAAATGTTTCTACAGTCAGAATACTTGAGCTTCTTATATTTCATTTAATGTTTTTTTTTTCTGTTGTTGTTCTTCATGTAGAGGGCACCAGAATGGTAAGAAAATCTATTCATTCAATTTTAGAAATGTTACAGGGTCATTGTTTGCCTGAACTCAGCCACTCTTTCTTTCTCCAGAGGAAGATGAAGAGCAGGCGGATGGAGGTGAGACTTTGATGTTGAACTGTGTTGCTTCAAAAAAACAGTCCGATATGAGATACAACAGCATCCTGTCATCAAGAGAACTACACACGTTGATTTTTTTGTGTGTTTTCACATCTAACTGGGTTTTAAAAAAACACAACTTGTTCACTTTTTCATTGCTGTTCTGGCTGTTATAGAAGAACGCCCCAAATACAAGTAAGTACATATGGAAATTAAATTTAATCATCAAATCTAAAAAAGCAAAAACAATGAATTGATCGGTTTCATTTACATTGATAAGCCTTTGTTTGATTTGATTTACAGGCCAGTGGTCACACAGCTTGCTGCTCCTAAAATCCCTGAGGGGGAGAGGGTGGACTTCGATGTAAGTTTACTCAAGTTCGTTGTTATTGCAGGTTACCGAAGGAAAACAGTGTTAAATAAAATATATGTGCGTATCCAACAATTCTTATTAGGATATCCACAGGAAAAGGATGGAGAAAGATCTTCTGGAGCTGCAGACTCTGATTGATGTCCACTTTGAGCAGAGGAAGAAAGAGGAACTGGAGCTGATTGGACTCAAAGAAAGGATTGTAATGCCCCTAGACTGATATCCCATTTGTTTATCCCACAAGAGCACTGAATATTCACAATATCAACCTGGAGTGTCTTTTTCAATTGTAGGAGAGCCGGCGTGCAGAGAGAGCCGAGCAGCAGAGAGTGAGGGCTGAGAAGGAAAGAGACAGACAGACCCGGATTGCTGTAATTAATGTTTACCATTATAGAATTTACTGTTTAAATCATTCATGTCAATAACCAACTGTGATCCCAATTTTATCAGCCTACACACTGTAAAAGAACTATTGAAGTATTGTGTAACAGTAATCAGCCGAAGATGACTTCCTCAGGAGGAAAGGCAGAGGAAAGAGGATGAAGAGGCCAAAAAGAGGGCAGACGATGAGGCCAAGAAGAAGAAGGTGCTCTCTAACATGGGTGCCCATTTCGGAGGGTTCCTCGCCAAGGTCAGAATAATGAATGTGTGGACAGAGTCCGTGTGTGTGTGACCGTCCTGGAAAGGGATGTGTTTGTTTGTTGTAGGCAGAGCAGAGACGAGGAAAAAAGCAAACTGCCCGGGAAATCAAGAAGAAGACTCTGGCAGAGAGACGCAAGCCCCTGGCTATAGACAATCTGAGAGAGGACGGCCTGAGGTCAGTTAGAGCTTCATGAAATACTGAGGCCTTCTGAGCTTTTTTTTTTGTAAATGCCAGTAGATTCATTTTAAATCAATGTTTTTTAGATTTTAAACCAGAACCATGTTGTAGGAAGTCCAGCTGGGTAAGGCTGGCATATAGCATTTAAAACGTCTGCCAAGAAAAACAGTGGCAGGTCCCATTAATTTAGATTTTATACGGCATGTTTTTCTATATTGTCAATGTGTTCATGCTTTTGTGTTTTAGAGAGAGAGCCAAGGAAATGTGGGGATGGATCTACCAGCTGGAGTCAGAGAAATTTGATCTCACTGAAAAGATGAAGAGGCAAAAGTACGAGGTGAGACATTTAGCTGAGAGTATAGAAAACAAAGTGAGAAGTGAAAAATAAAGACGGCTGATTTGTTACATCTGTGTGTGTATGAATATCATCTTTTTCCAGATAAATGTTCTCCTGAACAGAATCCAACATGCTCAGAAGTTGTGAGTCTATCTGCTCATTTCACATGCACCACAAAAAAGAAAAGTAGAACTTTGTGGAAAATTACACCCCAAAAAAACCAAAACAAAAACATACACACACACACACAACCACAACTTTTTTATGTTTGCTATTTTATTTCCTGTGTGAAATTTTACATAAAGTGTTAGAAGAAAAAAGAGAAGCTGATCTAATTGATTCTTAGACTGTCAGCCTTCTCACCTCGGTGGACGTCCATTCATAGCATATTTTTCTCTTCTAATGCAGCAAAAAGGGCCATGGGAAGGGAAAGGTTGGAGGACGCTGGAAGTAGCTTGCACGGCAGGCACAAAGAAGCAAGAAGACTCTTCAGCTTATTTCAGGATGAGATTGATTGTGTTTATCATTCAAGAGATACAATTGATGTTTTTGTGACATCTATTATAAAACATACACACAGAATTACTCCTCTAATTATTGAAATCCACTTTATAATACAATGGAGATATTATATCAGTGTTAACCAATTTAGAATTGGAATCTGTATTCTCGGAAATTGAAATATGGAACAAACACATAATGCTAATGCGATGTAATGTGATGCTAGCTATTTCTAACAATGAATAGCTAGCATTAGCAGGCAGTGAACGGCAACAGCAGAAAACTTCCTTTTTAAGCAAAAATAAATTCTGTTTGTACAAGATCTGCACAATGAAACCAATCTGTTAATCATGTCAACGTATCGACGCTGACAGCAGCAGAGTAAATAGCTTTGCTGAAGTGAACTACTTTTGATTCTGGGCTTTGAACACAGCATGGATGTCATCACTCTTTTCTCGCCATGGTTCAAATCCAGCTTCTTGGGCGATGCTCAGCACCGTCTTTGCAAAGCCTGCTTCTTGCTCTTTGTTCAGATCCAAAATGTACCTGGGACAAACAGTGACACACAAATGCAACTGAGACCAAAAGATACCAATCACAGTATTTAACTGTCTACACTGGTCCTTATCATTGAACCTCAATTTGGAATATTTACATATGATATCTGCTACACAAAAACAAATGACATAGCAGAGTCACTGCACTCCTGGTGACTGTACCGTCACCATGGTAACAAGCCATGTTACTATAAAAACCCTCACTTTGCCAACTCGATGACAAGCACAGCGTCTGGTGCTGCAATCTGCCTCATGTTCGGGCCCAACTGGTGCACGCAGCTTTACCGCACAGACCGAGAGAGACAGAAACACAGAAATGAAACATGGTCAACACTCATATCAGTAGTCTGCGGTCCAGGTGACTGAATGGGGCAGGGATGTATCTATATCTAAGAAAATATAAATATATTTATAGTAATTAGGGAAATAATATCTCTCACCTTGTGGAGAAGTAAATAGTGTTGAAGAAGTGGGAGTATTTCTGTTTTTCAGGCAGTTTGTGAAGCGAGTCCAGAGGCAGGAAGGTCACAGAGATCCCATTTAGATGCATCAAGTCTGAAGAGGATTTGAGAAAATTCAGCTCTCCACAGTATTATTTTCTCTGTGCTGAGCACCAGAACAGGCTTCATGAGGAAGTGTTTGTTAAAATCTACTGAGACCACAAATTATGCAACATCACCAAACTCAACCTCTCACCTCCGTCTGAACCTTAAACTTCTTTCTTCATTGTTCTACTTTGGTCCTGAGCTGCACTACGTTGACAATTACCTACAGCCAGGGCCCTGCTGATATTAATAACCTTTTACCATTAATGGTGATGGATTTTTGGTCAGTCTGTGATAATGGCTCCTCTCCCTCTGTGTCTGGCTCAGAAGTAGAGGGGCAGCCCCGTCTGCTGGACAGGGACTGGAACAATGCCTGCACATTTGCAAAGGATATATCCTGGGCTGTCTGTGGATGTGAGGGAAGGGAGGAAGGGACAAAAAAACATCATGTGATATACTAATACTGCATATAATAGTGAAACAATGGTAATTTAACAATATATTTTACCTTGATATATTGTCCATTCTGTGTCTTCAGTAAACTCTTGTCATCAGTTTCAATGCCAAAAGAGAGGTAAGGACTGGATACTATGTCTCCCCAGTAACCCCTCACAGCCACTTTGCTCCCTCTCTATTAACGCACACGCAAAGTTATGTTCCTTCGTAGTATCATCTTAGTGGTGCAGAATGTAGTATTTCAAAAGCAAGCCCTCACCTGGTTGAACACTCGTAATGATAGCAGACTTGGGTTGGTTATTTGATAGACACCTTCCCTCATTTCAAACGCCAAACCCCGTTCCCTCCACTGCACATATTGTTGCTTGTTGATGACACCACACTGCAGACAGAAAATTAGCACAGAATGACATACCAAATTACAATTTTTGTGAACAAATGTCTAGCGTTAAAAAATGTTCCAATACCCCTTTATCGAGCAGTTTCATTGTAAGGTCCCAGTCAAAGCAGCCTTTCTTGGAGTCGTAGCGCGTTCCAAGGTGCTGCCTGACCCGATAATCCCAGGCTTTGGACATGAGAATAGGACCACGCTCAGACGAAGATGATGAAAACTGAGGCTTGATCCACAATTTGAATATTCTGTTCAGCTCATCTCGTTCCTTGAACTTTGAAATTAAAGTTTAATTTGTGCAGCATCATTTCTTCCACTATGTTCTGTATACTAAGTCTAGTTTCACACAGGTTTGACTGAGCAAATCCTCAAAGTTTGATATCAAAACAGAAGGTGTCAAAGAAACACAAGACATGTTTGTTCCACAGATTATTGTACCTTGAGGAGAGTTGTGTTTAGACAAGGGTGTGTTGCTGTCTCCATTATTTCTGTAACACACAGAGAGAGCTGTGAAGCTGCCCTTCTCAGTATTTCCTCTGTTTGACTGCGGATCTCACTGTTCCCAAACACCTCCAGGTAAACCTCTGTCTTCTCTGTAAACAAAAACCACCAAGAAACAACCTGTGGATTTCGTGCACATTTCACTTTTACACAACAAAATCACAGACACCACAGTGGAATAATGGTTAGCGCTGTTGCCCCACAACAAAAAGGTTGCGGGTTTGGTTCCTGGGCCTGGGCCCTTTCTGTGCAGAGTTTGCATGCATGGGTTTCTTCCAGGTACTCTAGTTTCCTCCCACCGTCCAAAGACATGCATGTTTAGGTTAATTGGTGACTCCAAATTTGTGTGTGAGTGGTTGTTCGTCTCTGTCTTTATCTTTGTGTTGGCCCTGTGATGGACTGGCAACCTGTCCAGTGTGTGAGATGGGATTGGTTCCAGCAACCCCTGTGATCACACTCACCATTAAGTCCAATGCTTTCCTGAGGCATGAGTGCCAGGTAGAGAAGCAGCAGTTGTCTAGCCATCACTTCCATGCTATTTTCTATCACCCACACCTGTGGTGGAGCAGGGATGAGAAGTCTGTAGGTCAGAGTGGAATATACCAATGTGCAGGATTAACAAGAAAGTTCAAGAGACAAGAGGCTCACATGAAGGCTGTCTTCATTCTGCAAACCAGCAATGGTCTTTAAAATATGGCGGGGATCTCCGCATCCAACCAGTAAAACATTGGTCTCCCCTTCACGTGTCACAGCACCTACACAGAAAAGGAGCAAACCATATTTATATCATACCACATGCTCAGTTTAGGTGCTGAACCTCAAGACTGTGGAAATTTGTCTATAGCATTGAATATTTAGTCACATCCATTATCTTGCTGATTGTTGTGATAAATAATTTTATTATTGAGTCATTGTTAAGTAATGAAAAGGTGAAACTAACTTCAATAAATACTCAAAGTAATCCAAATTTGAAGACTGAAGGTTCAAAAAGTCACAAAGAAGCATAAAATTCAAATACTCAAAAAAACATAACCTTAAAATTTAAAGTATAGTAAAAAAAAAATGAAAATTTACACCTAGTTACTTTTGAATACTGCATAAATGCATAACTCCTCTCAAAGATGGAATATGGACCAGGTAATCCAACACATCCCTAAAAGGCATAAGTTTACTAAATAATAATTGTGTTTGTGTAATCTCAGCAATCATAAATTCAAAATTTGCCCCACTAAAGAGCAGTAATCCTCTATTCTGTGCTCATGGGCCTCTAAAGGGGCCCCTGAGTTAGAATCTGTGTGTAATAATGTTAAACATTGTGCTGATTTGTTGTTAAGTTGAATTTCCACAGTCAACTAATAACCACGCACAAAAAAACAAACAAAAAAAAAAAACAGCAAAAACACCTTCTGTTAGACTGCAACCACCAATTATTTCCATCATCAGTGTGTCTGACCATTATTTTCGCTCTTCTTATGTTCTGATGGTCAAACATGTCGTTCACATCTCACCAGGACTCAGCAGGTCGAGCGCAGGACTGAAGCCCCACCAGGACACCCAGCCGGCCCCTTCACACGTTCGTCCGGCACTCATCCTGTCATGACACCGACATCCAAACCGTGTTCGTGTCTGAAAGTGCTTTCCATCATTCATCACACACCAGGTTTGTGTTTTTACAGCGACAGCTTAGCTTAGCCCGACCGTGGCTAACGGTACGAAACAAAATTACAATGCCTATAAATGGTTTCCAGATGGACAAACCTGTCTCTAACATCAATTTAGTGATAAAACAAAAATAAATAAGATGTCACCAGATACTATCAATCTGCAAATAAATGAGGAAGGCTCACCTGACAGGCAGTATTATGACTTCATTTATGACCCAGTCCGGTTCGCAGCTAACTCAGTCAACTTGAAGTTTGGGTGCTGTTGCTTGGCAACAAGACCAAACAGCGAGACAGGCTCCGTCTTCCGGTGATGTGGTGGATTTCAAAACTCTGTATTTATCCGTTTCCCTTTAAAGACCATTATATCGTTATTTTCTACAGCAGGAACATCAAGTAATTCTAACTACCTTTTAGATTTAATTTAATCAAAGGTTAAATGAGAGTAAGACTGATGTGAAACTGCCCATTGTGGGTTTATCTGCATTTGAGACTGTTCAGAGCATTACAACAAGCACAGCAATATATATATATATATGACGTGGAAGATTTTGACATTGCTCTTTTATTCAACAAAATGTTTCTAGGCCAACGACAGAGCAAATACACAAAAGATGCATCTTTACATGTTTGTGTTTTCCATGTATAGAAGTCATATTTGTTGACGGATGTAACAGGTATATAGGGGTCAATAACAATCAAATGTCAAAAGTCAGATCAATACATCACACCCTCACACAGACATGTATAACAATTATCTCAAAAAAACACATGTATGGGAAGGTGAACATGCAAACTGAGAAAACAGCGGGATAAACACAAAGAAGCAGATCGACAGCATCTTTTCTGAGCTGAAAATGACACTCTAGCGAGGTTTTGCCTTGACTGCAGCATCGACTTCCTCTTCTGGCAGCAGAGTGTGCCATTGGGCTACTGGACGTCTGGGATTGGCCAGCATGTCTGACCAGTGACGCAGGCCCACTCCTGTAGCCCCATAGCCCATGAAGGTCTTTCCAATGGGGTCATTGCTCCCAAGTTTATCGTAGTCAAACACTGTGATGACGACCTGCACTTTCTAAAAAAAAAAGAAAAAAAAAGAAGTGTGTTGTGAAGTATTATCATTAACTCCCCACAGACACACAGTCAGTGGAGAGACTAAGCGTTAATGGATGTGATGAGACAGCCTACCTGTATCTGCTCAAATGGAACATCAAAACTAAAACTTTCATTAAAGTAGGGATTGAGCGTGTTTTTCTTGACGGTTGTCTTTTTCTTCTTGATGCGTTTTCCATTTTGTTGTAGAACAATTTTCACATATGGATCTTGGAGAAAAAGGAAAAGAAGGTGATGTAGTTGTGTTTTATGAGGGAACACTGAACTTCTAACATTTTAATGAGCTGTGAAACAAACATCTGACATCAAACTGAAAGTACCTGACAGGCCACCGACATCCATTTTTTTCAGATTCTTTGCCTCCATGATGTTCACTGTCAGTTTTCCAGCAGTGGGTACATACCGCAAAGAAATGCAAATATCACCCAATTTTTCTTGCTGAAAGAAAATATCATAAATTACCATCATGTGCCAACAAATGAATTTGCAGAAATATTTTATAAAGCTGCGTATGATATATTATGTAGTTCTAATTAATACGTTACGTGATATATTAAGATTACTTTAAAATGAAACATTTAAGCAAACATTAATCTTATATTGATTGGAACGAGGTGAAATGAAAAGACTACGTCATACCTCCTCCTTCTCACCACTCTCTAAGTCTCTCCATTGTTGCATTGGCTGGCCCAAATCAATACTGTTCATGGGAATCTTTATTTCACCGATCATATCATGCTTGGAGAAGCGGTCAAAGTCAAAAACTTGCAGCACCAAAGTCTTTCCACCCAACTCTGCATACGGGATCTGTAAAGAAAGGACATTACAACATAAAGATGTGTGATGGGAGAAGGAGCAATAAACAATTCTGCTGACATATAACAAAACATACAAATAACAGAGAACATATAGTGACGGGATACAATTAAAAACATTCTGCAGGACGAGGAGGAGGGATACCTTGACAGACGCCATTCAGGGTATGAAAGACTAAAGACGAGGGGAAGTAGAGACATAGGCCAAGCTTCTGCCTCATGAGGGGTAAACAGTGACATGTCATCAACAACCTGGAACACCATCACAAGCTGTGACAGAGACATAGATAAAAATAGAAAAAAACAAACTAACAAAACATAGACGTTGTCAGGTCCACCGTACCTTGAAGATGAAAGTCTCGTTGAAAACAGGGCATAAATTCTTGCGTTGAACCTTGGTCTCAAACTTCTTCTTTTTGTCTGGCAACAAAAATACTTTGACATAGGGGTCTGAGGTTCCCCCCATGTCCATAGCAGCAAGGTCCTGAGCCTGAAGGATACCCACTATGAGCTTCAGAGGAAAGAAAAAAGGTCAGAGTGACCAGTGTAAGGAAAATACTTAAGAGCTTATGAGAATTATGTATTAATGTTTTCATTTCAGATCATCTTTTAACTATTAACATGAATGAATTCGTTTTTTTGCAGGACCTACCTGGGAATCTGTGAAGTTGTAGTCCAAGGAGAACTCGAGCTTACCCAACTTTTCTTGCTCTTTCTCTTCTTCCTCCCCTTCTTTCTTCACCTCACCTTCCTACAAGATGAAAAAACATGACCAGCCCACAGCAATCATTATTGTGATCTACATCAGGTAAGATTGTGGAATAATGTATTATTAAAAATCACATACTTTTTCTCCTGCCTCTCCTTCACCTTCCTTTGCCTTTCTACGGCGTCCAGTCTTCCTTTCCCTCACTTTTTTGGGCTTTTTCTTTTTCCCAAAACATTTTTTGAAGACACAGAAGATGCAGCATGCCACCAAAACTAGGACCACCACAACTATGGCTCCGACTGCCCACATTGGAACTGCAAAATAAAAATGGGTTCGTAATTGTAACCTCATGAGGAAAAAAGTTGATACTTCAACACCATCAGCAAAATCTCAACAAAGTGAATAAAAATATGCATTTGAATCTGATCTTTATTTAGACATCTTACATTTGAAATACTACCCTCTATATCAAAAGCTTTGTCATAGCTTGATGGCCTCATACATCAGGATTTTCAAGGGGATTTAAATCTTTACATCTTGAGATTACATCATAGAAAAATCCACTTTGGTGATTCAGTTTTAGCTTCAATCTAAATCAGTTTCTACTATATTGTTGAACATAAACTTCTTTTCCCAAGCTTGGAAGCAAAACCAAGGGCAAAATCTATGATATCATGTAAATGAAACATGATGTTTTCTCTGCCTTCTCCAGAGACAGTTTGTTGAACCCACATGTGTACTGTCAGCAACACCCTTCTCTGCAATCAGATAATAACACACTGCCAGCTGGGAGTGGCCAACCACAGCTATCAGGACAACTGAAGCAGCTTGTCATTAAATGCTTTACCCAAGGAACATCAGCAGTAGTTGTTAACAGAAGGGAAAACAATTATTGTAATTTTATACTTAGGTGAAAAAGTCACATGAAGCTCAGTGTAGGAATTTTTTTCTCATGTCTACAATAAATCGAACAACTTCATGTTCATCAGAAAAGGAATGTTAATAAAACTGTCCAATAGAAATATGAAGTCCTATTTATATATCATGATGTGAATTCAGAAAAAGAATTTCCTCAGCAAGTAAAGTTTTTCTTACTTGGCAGGTGATTGAGTTCATTCATGAACTTGTTCTTCATATGGTCGTAGTCGTGGCTGGGATGATGTTCTGTGTGGGAGTGCTCATGGTGTTCTGGATGGGAGTGTTCATGATGGGCCTGTTCTGTAGGTTCCTCTGGCTCTGGCTCAGAGGACTCTGCAGCCCTCTGAGCCCGGACCCCAGTGCTGACCAACCTCATGTCAGCTGTCAAGGCAGCAGAATCAGAGCAGTTATTCACACTGTGTGGGTTTGCTATGCTCTGCCAAGTTGGCCCCTGCAGTGAGAAATAGCACAACTTTCTATTTATCCTGAGTAATCCTTATGTCTATGCGTTGTGGTACAGTACAAGAGCAAAGGACATCTCTAAGCCAGACGCACAACATGGCTGACACTAATCCCTCTGTTACTCTCTGTGATCTCCCCCACCCCATAGCCCACGCTTTCAGTCCTGGGCTCATCTCATCCCATTTTTCTTTCATCACTGTCTATGCATGTAACTGGATTAAGCTCTGCTGGCTAGCATTAGAATATCAATCCAAAATCTCAGTCCCTCAAAGCTGGAATAAATAGGGGTTGGTCCCCTCTCCCAAAGTCACTATTTGAGCACCACTTAGCTACCCTGGAGAGTAATGGCTGTTCTTTATTGAGGCATTTTAAAGGAAGCCCAGTATAGTTTCCTACAGCTAAGACTGAGGTCAGCACTCCAGTTTTCTTTCTAATTCCTCTGAATATTTATCCCTATCATTTAAACAATATTTATAGTGTACCGTATATCAAGTCACATTTTCATTGTATTAAAGACATTTGTTGTATTTGCCTTGTCTGAAACAAATGAACAAAATAAAAACATTACCGACATTTATTTACAGTTCTGGGGGTATACTTATGTTCAAATTCATAGGTAACTGAGAACTTTCACATGACTGATGAAGAGGTCAGCCTCTCCTTAGAGTATGTGTGGCCAAAACCAAAATGGGATTTTAACATTTAATCAAATAAATATTTTTTTTTCTAATTTGTTCTCAATGTAATGCTCTTTTGCTTGATCAAAACAGAAATGTCTGCAATGTAATGCATAGTTTTCTTACCTGTTTATATGTCCCTTTAATTTCTTCTATCGTGAAAAACCTCAAGATTTAGAGCAAAGTGTAGTTCTTGTTGCTTCCCGTTTGGCCTGTTGAAGCTTTCATGTGCCCATCATCCCTTCAGTATGCTCTGACCGGCTCTGTGAAACCCTTTCCATCAAATCTAAAGTGCTGGCAAATCACTTGAGCAGTATTGTGGTTTAATCCCCTGACCCCGCCTCTCGATATTAAAATGCTGACAACACATCAGTTGCTTTACGTCTCTGACTGAAGATGCATAGAGAGCAATTGGCAGCTTTCCTTTTATTGCCGCTCCACTGTTTAAAGTTTCTCACAAGGAACCATTTAAGGGCTTTTCTCTTTTGGAGATGCGAAAGTGACCTCTATATTAAATTATGATTCTGATGTAGGACTTGTGTTTGGATTGATCCATTTGACTGCAGAGATTGTAGTACATCGGGCTCCTCACTAATCCCCTGAGCATAGCTGTCCTCATAGTCAGTCGACAATCTACCAATGGCTTCCACCGCAAATTTATATCCCAGCCTCTCCATTCCTTGGTTTATAATTTTATTGTACAGAACACATACTGACATTTAAAGCGCCCTGAGGAGTAATCCCCAGGCACACAGCCACATCTGGAGGTCTCTGTGTGTTCAAACATGGAACAGTCTCATCCAAGTTTACTTACTGAAGTGCAGAGTGAAACAAAATAGAAACAGCTACAACCACAATATACTTGATTGCATTACAATACTCCAGGTAAGATGAACTGGCTATTCAAGCTAATTAACAGACCCATTCCTACCTAAAAGGGCCACCCCGTCGATTTAAAGTACATAAATTACTGGAGACATCTTCAATTAAAGCCTAATGGTGTTTTGCAAACATTGTAGCTTGTTCTCGTTCACTAAAATTCTTCCATCAAACTGAATGGATTAAAATAATCAAGATATCTTTCATCTAATTTCCTCCAACCAGAACTGTACAATATTTGTATAATTTATCACTAAATTCAAAATGAAATAGCGACAGGGTAAAATAGAAAATGCACCTGGTTGTGTTTATCTGCTGACGCATCTGTAATTTTTATCTTTGCCTCAACATATATTTTATGAAGCAGACGCATAGGCATTTTAATTACAAACTGTGGGTTAGTCAAGTGTTAAACATTAAACTCCCACCCAGCAATGAGTAAGCAAAGTCCCACTGTTATCTTGCGTGTTCTATATGTCCAGACATAACATGAGGAAAGGCAGAGACGTACACTGAGACTGCATGACAAACCAGGCGGACATTGAGTTTAACTATTAAACTTGCTTATAAGAAAGACTAACGAAAAGCAGCATCAGCATAATATGACTTTATTCAAACTTTGTATCATCTTCTAAATTTTACTGTCTGTGACAAAAATATCAAGAATATAGTAGCTGATTCAAAACAGCTTAGATTTCCCCCCCCTCCAAAAAAATGTATGAAGGTTAAAACTTCTGATACAATGGAATGCATGTCACATGATATAACAGAGTCAAAGGTGAGCAATTTCAATAGCTTAGGAAAATGCTAGTTTTCAGCACCATATCAGTGAGAAAATTATTCTTCTATGCTGGCTTTCAAGAAACAATTAGGTATTTTCTGTTATTTTGCATTCACCTTCTCTTGTACCTTTGTAGGAAGAATAAAGTCTGGGGTGTTAAAAAAAAAAAATTTGTAAAACTTTTCGATAACGGTCTATGGAGAAAAACTGCACAGGTTGAGGGGCTGTTGCCCTCTTGACATTATAATGGACCTGCTGTGACCTTTACAGGGTGTGTTTATCAAAGAGGTATTCTCCCATAGATCCGTTTGTCTCAGATGCAGTGATGCGAGTCAGACTTCCAACATAATCACCCAGCTTTTTGATGGTGTCATGACTGTCGATGAGAAAGTGTTGCTCAATGAAGTCACACAGCTACAAAAAAAATTAAACAGAAAAAGTCAGTGAAATGTGAAATAACCCCCCCCCCCCCAAAAAAGGGTCAAACAGACAGTCAATTACGACTTAAAAAAGTAACTAATTAAGTAACTATTGAACACCACTGAAATCCTTCAGACTGTGATATAGATTAGAGCTCACATGTTCACTATCTCACATCTAAACTGTAACCTCAAAGCAAATAGTGTTTATCTAACATTTGCAGACGTACGTGAGGGTCGGTGTGGTTGCTAGCTCTGCGGTGCACATCGAGGATAGCTGTATTGAGGGACTTCTGGTACTCAAGGGAAAAGGACATTGCATCCAAGCCACCTCTCCAATCCTCTCTACTTGGTTTCTGAAAAAGAAAAAGTTAATTGTATCATAGGTACATCATCTTTAATAATAACGGCCTGAGAATGGCATTCATAGTAAGTTATTTTGAACTTACTGCAATGGTCTGAAGCAAAATTCGCCCTCCTCTCATATTTTGATATTCCAGGAGTTTCTCGGCTTGTTCCCTCTCCTTCACTGAGCGCTCCAGAAAAAAGCTGGAGAACTTGGGCAGGGCAATGTCATCCCTGTCAAAATACATCCCCTATAAGAAAGAAAGAACAAAAACAACCCGGACACATGAAAAAAAGAGAGAAATCCTAACATGAAGGGAAAGATCTAACTATATATATATATATTTGAGAACACTACCAGAGAAAGGTAGGTGTAGGAGGAATTGAGCTTCAGGTTGATGAGCTTGTTGATGTCTCCTTCAGTCTCCGAGTGGAGGTTTTGTTTAATCACAGACTGCATTTCTAAAAAAAAACCAAACAAACAAACCACTTAAAATTAATGCACATGTATTAGAATAAACTCAGATCAGCTGAGCCACTACTCTGATCTCCAACAGAGAGAAAGAATAAATCCTTCTTAACTCACCTCTCACCTTCCTCGGTAAACAAACTAAGCTAACTCTAATGAAGTCCTGCTCTTCTTGGTCAGACGACCTGCTATCACCCGATGCTCGGCAGCTCTGATGAAACATCAGCCCGACCTCCTGAGCCCAGGTGGGCTGTAACTCACCAGGTCAGCTGCTTAAAGGTAACGCTAACATGAGCTCACTGGCCACTGTTTACATTAGCCTAACGAGCTAACGCTAGCGACAAGCTCCGTTAGCTAGCGGTAAATGTTTAACGGCTCGTCCGCAACTTCAACCGTCATTTACAGGTGAGGCTTACCTTTGTCCTGTCACTCCCCTGCTCCGTGAAAAATAACGCCAACTCCGCTGTGTCAGCACCGGGACCAGCTCTGCTCACACCCCGGATAACAGCGACGATCCCCGGGCTAACGGTAGCTAACCTCAGACCCCCCCGGGTGGTTGTTTGTCCTAACTCCAACCCCTCTTTTTGTTTTTCTCCATCTTCTTCGGGTTTAATGGCGGATTATATACCAGCTCTGTAGGTGCAGACCGCCACCTAGTGTGTCCCATATAACCACTCTTTTTATTTCTCTGTATTCTGTGCTGAGCAGTGATTTTAAACTCCATATCTGTCCTGGTTTATCTACTATGATCCTTAGTTCCTCTCCCTCTCAATTATATTTACCACAGTGTACAATTACGTGTTACAGCATTCACATTGAGTTGACTGTATTTTTTCTTTTTGGTTGAGAAGTGCCTTTGTTTATGATCTTTCACACTTTCACACTTCTTTTCATTAAGCAGCTGTAAATTCAAATATGCGTCTGGCAAAATCAGTGGAGGAAGACTGCTCACAACAAGAGGTAGGGCGTAGCTTAATACATTTAGACCCATCTTTTCTCCAATCTTCACTAAATTCCACCCAAAAACATTATTTCACTTCATTCTTATTCTCGCAGCACTCTTTTAATACCTCTGTAGTGGACTGTTCCTTTGCACATCCTTCAAACGACCCAGTAAACTGCTTACGCTTTCTTTCTTCTAAGATGTAATGGCATCCCTCCAGCTTCTAACAACAATGCATTAACAGGAGTTGTTCTCATGACCCTTCACCCTGTGTGTTGGGGACATATGATATATTTCACAAAAAACACAACTTTAGCTAAATGATTACCTAATCTTATAGTGTGCTGTAGAGACGGTAGTATAAACAGGTTTTACTATTAACTGTGATTTTGATTATTTCTCTCACCATAATCGTACCATCAAAATCCATAGTTGTCCCATCCGTATTGTCTAATCATTTTGGAAATATGTGCAAAGGTTTATACAGTGGTGAGTCAAGACAAAATTAAGACATACGTGTGTAGTATATGGCAGGTAGGCCCTATCAGGCCATAAGCAAATAAGTATACTTGGTTATGTAACAGATTATATAGAAATCAAAATCTCACATAGGAATGCAAGCAGCCCTCAGGGTTTCAAGTAAGTCCTGCATTAGCTTTTAAATGTAAATGTATACTGTCAGCCTGAGTTTGAGTTAGAGAGAGAAAATATTGCATTGGGTTGGAATTGGATTAAGCTTTTAGGCCTTAGAGTGGCCATACCCATAAAATTCTCTGAACTTTATGATGAATTTTTTCTTCTGTATTTACACACTTGCATTTGCTGTGCTTGGTCCACACCAAAGTAATTGCCAAAATCAATTTTATTTAATATATGAAAGTTAGATTACAACATGCTAGCAGCATGCAAACATACTACCAAAAACTTAGAATTTCAAGGTTTGTATGAATTAAAACTGAAAGAACACACACACAATATATTTAAATGTTTCATGTGTAAGTAACAGGGAAAACATAATAAAATCCTGAAGTTTGCAGAGATATGTGTGAGCACTAGCCATGCTCAGAATCTGATACGGAAGTTCATAAAAGTTGGCTATGAGTTTTTAGTGTGCGTCTCTGTGTGTGTGTGTGTGTGTGTGCGTGTGTGTTTATGTGTCCCTCTGTGTCAACTGGCCTGTCAACCTGTTCATCATATCTGTTTTACATTTTCTATGTATTAAAATTAAATAAAAGCTGACTGACTGAATGAGCGAGCTCATGCAAAGTGAAGGAAACTGCGTAATTTGTCCTCATGTTTCTCCAAAAGAACGTAGGTTTTTTTCTTTGCATGCTACCATCACTATATAAGCCCATAAATAGTGTCATGTCACAAATTCATGTTCCGCTTAAATTGTTTTGGTGATGTCTCTTTTTGCAGTTCCTTCTGCATCTCAACCACTAAGAAGTTATAAATGTCATTACTTATTGAAACAGTGCAAAGACGTTATTAGCAAATCTACTGTTGTGTGAAATCAGTCCACCTGAAGAGACTAGACAGTGATTTTAACAAAGAAATTATTAAAATAATGACTGGAAAAAGTACAAAACAAATCAAACAACAGTGAGGAACAACAAAAAATAAACACTACTAACATGTTTTGCCTGGTTAAATGGATCTGAACACATCCTAAAGCTATACAGGAGATGTCAAATATGAAAAATTGATATAAAAAAATGGATGAACCTAACAGATTAAATATAAAGCAGCCACTGCTAATGTAAAACAGGACAATATACTTGATTGACCCACCTTTGACAAACTGTACACTCTGACCGTTAATAAGGAAGTAAGAGGCGGGCCAAAGGTCTGTTATACAAGGCCAAAAAGGAGAAACAGCTATTTTCTCTCACTTGCTAATATGAGAGGACAGCAGGTTTTGAAAGGAGTATATGGTTAAGGATTAAAAGTCAACACAGTTGATTGGATTCCAGGCAGCTCAGAAGCGAAGGAAGCCTTTGCCAACCTTAAATGTTGTTTTTGTCAACACAACAGAAGCAGGAGTGAAACTAGAAGTTAATCCTTTCTCGACAAAGGAATTAGACAAGTTTTTAGCATGTGTCAACGCTAATAAGACAGAACAATGATGAAGCCATTGTCTTTCAAAATAACCTCAAACCACTTGCCACTCTGTGTCTTCCTTAGTCTTCTCTGGGTAAGTTTTTTTTTTTTCATTTTCCACTTTAGCTGTGATCAGATAGTATGCCTTCAAACGCAGGTTTTCCCTCTACACAAGACAACCACAGAGAAGATTAAATGTATAATATGCATTATGATGTACCTTAGGGTGCTAAGATGTAGAGAAAACAAAATAGACTGTTACACAATGTGAACTTGATGGACCTTTTCAGATGGTGAAATAAGATAAATTTTTATCAGCTGCATCTGTTCTGACTCACTTCCTTGAGACAAATGCAGAAATGAGGAAATAAGTCCACAGTTATTATACTGTATTCTAGACAAGATACATTTTTTCAGTATATTCATTTTTTGTGTAATAAAAGTTTATAAATTTTAAAAGTTACACATAAATGTATATGTGATTTCTTTTCTAATTAACAGTGTTGTGTCCACACAATGTCATTGCTTTTGTTAGCTTATTTTAGCTTTAAAAATGACCAAATTAAACAGTTGTATAAATTTTGTGTGCTTTAAGGTGTTGATGAGGTTCTGGCATCTGCTTGTGTCAGAAAGTTTGCGAAGTCCAGTTTCTGGTTACATGAAAAATTGTTAATCAAAAAGACTACGTCTAAGCATAGTTTTATGTTTTTTGGTTTGGACATTATGATACAGCCACAAAAAAAAAAAAAAGCTGAAATTTCATTTATCCAGGGAGTTCTATGTAGTTGCCACAGTCATGAACACATTTTTTAACATTTATCAGCTGAGGTTATTCTCACAATGCCCCAGTAAATCTTATTCTGTTTTAAGGGTGTCACTGTCTCCAAAGCACAAACAACGCAGGGTACAACATTGACAGCAGCACCATTATCCACTGAACCCACTACAACTACAACACCAAGACCACGTAAGTATTTGCCTTAGACTTTTATCTTTTGTTGGTGAAGGGAATTCTATAAACCATTAACTATGATTAACTTTAGTAAATCTTCAGTAAAATGAGCAAGATTAAACCTGCAATATTATTAATAATCTATCAGCTTATATCTCCTTTACAGACAACATTTTCATATACTTCTTAATCCAAAATACAACAAGGTAGAACACTTCAAATAGATTTTTTCTCATTATTTGTAAAGTAAAAAAAAGAAGTTATACTTTCTTCTTCCTTATTGTTTAACTGTAGCTCCTAATGGTGTTACTGGTGATGTTGAAGTATTTGAACCTTTCTTTGCTGGTGATGCACAAATTCATGCTCTATTGTAGTCTCAATATACATCGTAAGATTTAATAACAATGATACCATACAAGAGCTGAAAATCAATGCATCAGATTAAGGGCCAGTAGAATACATTGTCCCTTCTTTTACAGCTGGGACTATATTTGAATTCACAGTAATCACTGTGTTTGAGGGACTTTGAGGGAGCTAGAACACTGGATCTGAATGCTTTTTTAGTGATTGTAAAACAATCAATCGAACACACAAACAAAAAAAAAATTAACACCAAATTTTGTGTCGTCCCCCTCTTTTATCTTAGCTCCTCCCAATACAGACAAATTTGAAGCAGTTAAACAAACTGAAACCAGCATAACTCTGCAGTGGAAAGAAGTCAGCAGTGAATTCAGCTATATACTTCGATACAGTGAAAAGGAGATAAACATCACTGCATCAGAAAGTGACCAAGTCAGCCACACCGTCTCAGGTCTCACAAGCGCAACAGAGTACAAGTTCACTCTCTATACTGTGTTTGGAGGTATCAGAAGTACAGGAGCAAACCTCACTGCATACACTGGTAAAAACATTTTCCTTTTTTTACAGCGATAAAAATAGATCCAGATCAGAGTCTGTACAGACATACATACCAAGCCGAACCCCTGTTTTCCTTCAGAGTTGCCTTCATTCTTTGTGACATAGATTCAATTCAGTGCTGTAAACATTCTTTGGATATTTTGGTCCTTATTCTTTAACTTTAGCTCCTAATGGTGTTACTATAGGTGAGGCTGAAGTATTTAAACCTTTCTTTGCTGTGGATGTACAAAATCATGCTCTATTGTAGTAATTCAGTGCATTTATAAATATCTGATTGTATTGTGACATTATGTTATTACCATTAATTAAATTAACAACTCTTTGTGTTCTTTTAGTTCCTGACAAGGTTAAGGATGTCAAGGTGTTAAACCAAAATGAGACTAGTATAACTCTGAGGTGGGATAAGGTTAAGAACATCTCAATATACATCCTACAGTATAATAGCACTGATACTATACACAAAGTGGAAATCAATTCATCGTACCAAGGGCCAGTAGAATACGTTGTCCCTTCTCTTACTGCTGGGACTATATATGAATTCACAGTAATCACTGTGTTTGAGGGACTCAACAGCACTGGACACACATTTGCAGCTATTACTGGTAGGTGATGATGAGGTATTTGAAGCATGTTTTTCTGTTATTATCCAAATTCTACTTTTACTGTTGAAAATAAGCGTGTTTGTAATTGTCTTATTATTGCTATATTATCATGTAGTTTTAACAAACTGGTCTGAGTGGTCAGATGAACAACTTGTAACTTGCAGTATCAGTAACATAATATTGGTATCAGTTAAAAAAAAATTAAATTTGTTGTTCATTGTTTCTCTATATTCTGACTTTATAATCCTCCATACAAGAAGCCAGAACACTGGATTTGAATGTTTTTTTATTGCTTGTAAAACAAACAAACAAATATTCCCACATTTTTGAACACCAAATTTTGTGTCTTCCCCCCTCTTTTATCTTAGCTCCTGCTAATGCAGAAAATTTTGAAGCAGTTGGACAAAATGAAACCAGCATAACTCTGCAGTGGCAAAAATTCAGCAGTGAATTCAGCTATACACTTCGGTACAGTGAAATGGAGATAAACATCACTGCATCAGAAAGTGACCAAGTCAGCCACACCGTCTCAGGTCTCACAAGCACCACAGAGTACAAGTTCACTCTCTATACTGTGTTTGGAGGTATCAGAAGTACAGGAGCAAACCTCACTGCATACACTGGTAAGAACATTTTCCTTTTTTTACAGAGATAGAAAAAGATCCAAATGAGAGTCTGTACTGTGGTATAATTTTTCAGTTCAAAGATTTTTCAGTAACAAAGAGATGCTGCCCACTAAATTATATTTTTTGCTGATAATATAATTAATGAAATAAAACTTTCATAACTGTTTAAAACTCTTCTCAAAAACCATATTGTGGTAAATGCACATAGCTCATTTTTTATTAATTAAACTATCAATTCTTTGTGTTCTTTTAGTTCCTGACAGCATTAAGGATGTCACAGTATTAAACCAAAATGAGACTAGTATAACTCTGAGGTGGGATAAGGTTAAGGACATCTCATTATACATCCTACAGTATAATAGCACTGATACTATACACAAAGTGGAAATCAATTCATCGCACCAAGGGCCAGTAGAATACATTGTCCCTTCTCTTACTGCTGGGACTATATATGAATTCACAGTAATCACTGTGTTTGAGGGACTCAACAGCACTGGACACACATTTGCAGCTATTACTGGTAGGTGATGATGAGGTATTTGAAGCATGTTTTTCTGTTATTATCCAAATTCTACTTTTACTGTTGAAAATAAGCGTGTTTGTAATTGTCTTATTATTGCTATATTATCATGTAGTTTTAACAAACTGGTCTGAGTGGTCAGATGAACAACTTGTAACTTGCAGTATCAGTAACATAATATTGGTATCAGTTAAAAAAAAATTAAATTTGTTGTTCATTGTTTCTCTATATTCTGACTTTATAATCCTCCATACAAGAAGCCAGAACACTGGATTTGAATGTTTTTTTATTGCTTGTAAAACAAACAAACAAATATTCCCACATTTTTGAACACCAAATTTTGTGTCTTCCCCCCTCTTTTATCTTAGCTCCTGCTAATGCAGAAAATTTTGAAGCAGTTGGACAAAATGAAACCAGCATAACTCTGCAGTGGCAAAAATTCAGCAGTGAATTCAGCTATACACTTCGGTACAGTGAAATGGAGATAAACATCACTGCATCAGAAAGTGACCAAGTCAGCCACACCGTCTCAGGTCTCACAAGCACCACAGAGTACAAGTTCACTCTCTATACTGTGTTTGGAGGTATCAGAAGTACAGGAGCAAACCTCACTGCATACACTGGTAAGAACATTTTCCTTTTTTTACAGAGATAGAAAAAGATCCAAATGAGAGTCTGTACTGTGGTATAATTTTTCAGTTCAAAGATTTTTCAGTAACAAAGAGATGCTGCCCACTAAATTATATTTTTTGCTGATAATATAATTAATGAAATAAAACTTTCATAACTGTTTAAAACTCTTCTCAAAAACCATATTGTGGTAAATGCACATAGCTCATTTTTTATTAATTAAACTATCAATTCTTTGTGTTCTTTTAGTTCCTGACAGCATTAAGGATGTCACAGTATTAAACCAAAATGAGACTAGTATAACTCTGAGGTGGGATAAGGTTAAGGACATCTCATTATACATCCTACAGTATAATAGCACTGATACTATACACAAAGTGGAAATCAATTCATCGCACCAAGGGCCAGTAGAATACATTGTCCCTTCTCTTACTGCTGGGACTATATATGAATTCACAGTAATCACTGTGTTTGAGGGACTCAACAGCACTGGACACACATTTGCAGCTGTTACTGGTAGGTGATGATGAGGTATTTGAACCCTCTTTTTCTGGTAACAAGTTCTATTTCTAATGGTGAAATTGAATGCTTGTATAACTAAGGTGTTACTGTTATATTCTCTTTGTCAGAAGAATGTGGAAATTTCTGTATCAGTAGCATTATATTGATATGAAAACTCATGTATAGATATATCTTCCTTTTTTCTCTCCTTTCTGCTCTGATCTTAGCTCCTCTTCATGCAAAACAGTTTGAATCAGTTGGACAAAATGAGACCAGTATAACTCTACAGTGGGAAAAAGTGGACAACAACCTCAACTATACACTTGAGTTTAGTGAAGGAGTGATAAATGTCACTGCATCAGCAGGACCAGAACCCGTGACACACACAATCTCAGATCTCAAAAGTGCAACTATATACAATATCACCCTCTTCACCGTTTTTGAAAGAATTAAAAGCAGAGGAGTAGGACTCAGGTCACCCACGGGTAAGATATTCTACCCCTGAACAAAGTGTTTCCACTTAATATGATGCCATTTGAGAAAAACTTCAGAATGGAATGAATCTTAAAATGGCACAAAAATATGCTTTTAGCACATTCTGTCTTGCTATTTGTTCTTTAATATACGTGTGTTTCTCTATCAGCTCCTGAAAATGTGAAGAATGTTACTGTGGTGACACAAAATGTGACCAGTATAACCCTCATGTGGGATAAGGTTGATGACGTCTCAACTTACCGTCTGTTGTATGATAATGATGACACTCATATTGAAGGAAGATATCATTCTGTTACATACGAGGTTTCTTCACTTGCTGCTGGGACAAGATACAATTTCACTCTCATCAGTGTGTTTGAGGGTATCAACAGCACTAAATGCACATTTGAAGCTGAAACAGGTGGATAACCTATTTATTTATTATTATTATGTTTTATTTATGATCCACAAATCCTCAGACAAATTGTTGTGTGAAGTTCTATCTTTCGCAAACAATTTGATAATTGGTCTAACCAATCATTAAAGTAAAATTACATTTCTAATAGACATGCATTCATTCTTTTGATGTAATCTCAGTTACAGTGCAAACCTTTGTGGTTAGTAAAAGCTTTCTTTCTTTTCATTAGTTCCACCAACGTTGCCTGGGGTCAACATCACTGAACGATCTTTGACGAGCTTAACTCTGTCGTGGAAAAATGTGAATAAAGACTGGAGCTACGTGCTGAAGATAAACGGTACTGCCATGATGAATACCTCAGATGAAGATGTTGTGGCATATTCAGTCACATCTCTCAAGCCTGGAACAAAGTATGAATTCACTGTGATCACAACATTCGCTCAACTCAACAGCACTCCCTTTATCAGCAACACAGCAACAGGTATGCACAGGCCATCTTCTGAAAAACATGCACATTGATAGATATTTTTCAGATGAAGGCTTTTGGCTGCAGTTATTTTCTCCTTCATTTCAGCCATTGACTGTACCAGTGTAGCCTGGCATGTAACTAGTACATCAATCCAAGGGATGGTCGAAGGTATATTCACAAATGCAACTGCTGTTTATAATCAAACTCAGTCAGTCAGTCCTGGGGGTAGCAATGTGTCATTTACCGGCCTTCTGCCTGGTGCAAC
Source organism: Remorina albescens (assembly GCA_034769265.1). Taxonomy (NCBI): domain Eukaryota; kingdom Metazoa; phylum Chordata; class Actinopteri; order Carangiformes; family Echeneidae; genus Remorina; species Remorina albescens. The sequence continues at coordinate 9,574,867 of CM068480.1, forward strand.
CTATGAGGTGTTGCTCGTGTACGAAACCCTGGAACAGTGTCGCCAGAAAATAACCATCAGTAAGTATCGATTGGTTTCACTACATTTACCTAATGTTTGCCTGCCACAATTATTAATAGTTTTTTTAAAGGCTTCAATGTGATGATTTGGGCTGCAGATTATTATTATTCATAATTATTTATTTTTGTCACAGTATGTGTCCAAGGTTTAGCGAGGTTTTGTAAAAGCTTTAATGATACTTATAAATTAACATTTGTTTAAACATATTGAGTATCAAATCTTTCTCTGGTGTACATACAAAATGGCCTCTGTATTTTATTTGAGGCCATGTCTTACACTGTATTCTTGTTTGTGACCGTAAAGGCTTCTTTTTAACTTGTGTCATTCAGTTCCTCCAAATGTACACGCTGACTGTAACTACCTGGATGGCGGCTCTTCCATCATTGTTGTCTGGAATAAACCAACGGGTGTGTGGACTGGAGTGGAGGTGAATGTGACCGGACAAAGTCACACAGTACTTGAACATGAGGAACGGCAAACCACAATAACTGGACTCCAACCTGCCAAGACGTATGAGGTGTCTTTAAGTTTGCTGTCTGAGAATCTCAGGAGTTATGAACCATTCATTGTTTTCTGTTCGACTGATTCAAGGGGTGAGTCGATGTGACTACAGTAATATAATGACCATAGAAATGCTGGTTTAGTATATTTCCTGATATGAAAGTTTAACAATGTATTCTCACTCTTTCTTCAGTACTGTGCTTTGTTGCATCAGCTATATAATTTATTAGTTGTTAAGTTCACCATTTTTCTTACAGTAAGAAATACACCCCAGAGATAAAATAAGAATTTAAATGATAAGGACTGAGTTTATAATGTATGTATGAATGCATTTAATCCAGTTTTTTTTCTGTCTATAGGAGTCATTGCAGGCTCAGTACTGGCTGTGCTGCTTTTTCTTGTCTTGGTCTTTCTGGCAGTCTTCATTTTGTTGAAAAGACCAGATTTAATCAGGTTAGTGATGCCCCGGTGACAATACTATGGCCGTATTATCTTCCTAAAACTTACTCTGTAAGTGAACCCCTTTGCTTATTTCCCACAACAGAAATAAAACATTTATTAGAGGATCCAAATTATCCCAATCTAGTAAAAAGGTCAAGTAAGTTAAAGTTTTATCTCTTCATAATGATAACACTGTTGTCAGTCCATTTTAATAAAATGAGTACATTAGATTTTATGTACTAAGTTGAAATTGGGATAGAATTAATAGTTTGCTAGTTCTTAAATTAATTATAATATTTATTTGGTGAGATTTATGTATGCTATCTTTCACATATATAATTAGGTATTCAGTGTGACATGTATTTTAACTTTCCTTTTTAGAGAAATTCCTGTTGCAAAGTTTCCAGACCACTTCAGCCAATTAAGTATGGATGAAAATAGAGGCTTCATTCAAGAATATGAGGTAGTATATAAAAATAGAGAAATTAGATTTTGTTCTTCATTTTCTTCTCATTTTCTTCCTGTTTTTGTGTAGGGTTGTAAAATTGGGTTTGGAACATTGTGGTCTGGTTTTCCTTTGACTTTTGATCATGTGCCTTGTCGTTTGATAATTTCAGAACCTTGTTCCTGTTGGCACAGAGCAGACACGTAAAGCATCTGTTCTACCTGAGAACAAGGCCAAGAATCGTTTCAACAATGTCCTCCCATGTAAGCCTGTCCACTCACTGCACCACCGCTGTGGGAATGGTCCAGGTCCACTGATTCCTTCTAGCTGTGGCTGTTTACATTACACTTAAACCACCTTTCATGTTCTTCATCTTAGATGACTGGTGTCGAGTGAAGCTGACTACTTCAAATCCTAATGAGACCTCTGACTACATTAATGCCAGCTACATGCCAGTAGGTATTACCTGATCACTCACAATCATGCAATAGAGCCTCCGTGTATGATATAAAAAATATGTGTATGATATAAATAGAGAAGTGTACATATTATCTTTGACAACTGCTTTTCAGGGCTACAACAGAGAAAGGGAGTACATTGCCACACAGGGTCCTCTGCCCTCCACTGTTGGTGATTTCTGGAGGATGATTTGGGAGCAAAAGGTGAAAGGGATCGTCATGGTGACTAACTGTGTTGAGTTAGGACGGGTAAGGCCTCAGGAAAAGCGCCAGCTTGAAACTTTATGAGCTTCTGTCATTCACCCTTATCACCACTGTGGTATCTCTTGGCCATGTGTTCCTCATGTGATTTTTTTTTTTTTTCACCACCACAAAGACATAAATCAAAACTGTGCATTAACACTTTCTGTTCTATTGCAACAATTATATAAAGGCTTCACAAATTTAATTTTGTTGTGCTCTTTTCCTCCGTTTTTTTGTTCCTGTTCCTAGACCAAGTGTGAAAGATACTGGCCTGCAGACAGCAAGCCAAGCCTTCAGGGACAGCTCGTTATCACCCTCAGATCTGAACACCAGGAAACAAACTGGACACTTAGGGAATTTAGTCTGAAACATGTATGAAACATCTAAATTTCTTAATGGTTTCACTAAATACACTGGGTTTGATACTTAACTACGTCAAGATGGAAATGATCTTTGATGGGAAAAATATAAACTTTATTTTGCTGTCATAAGAGAAGCTGTTTGAATTTTTACCTCAAGTATCATTTACCTGTCACGATATTCGTTCATGACACAGTGCTACACTATTTGATTTTCTTTGTGACTCTTCTAAACAGAAAAGCACCTCAGAAGAACGCATGGTCAAACATTTCCATTTCACAGCCTGGCCTGACCACGGTGTGCCCCTGGGCACCAACGTCCTAATCCAATTCAGAGAACTGGTGAGAAGGCACATCGAGAAAGAAGGGGAAAGAGCACCAACTGTGGTCCATTGCAGGTACAGAATTTGTGCCTCTTTACAATCTAGACAGTAGCCTCTGCCATTGTTTGACACTTTTATTTGACCACCACCTTACGGGAACAAAACCTGAGCAAAGACCAAACACAGAGACCCAGAAATAAGATCAACATGAGATGTTTACTTTTTTTTTGTAAACATAAAACTGAAATATCCAAATAAATAAGGAGTAAATCATGATGACATGATACCTGTGTTATCTCTCTCCTAGTGCTGGAGTGGGGAGGACAGGCACTCTCATTGCCCTCGATGTGCTGCTTCAGCAACTTAACCAAAAAAGAGCAGTGGGCATCAATGCTTTTGTGCACAAGATGAGACTGAGTCGACCGTACATGGTGCAGACAGAGGTAAAAATCTTCATAAAAAGTTGCTTCCGGCTGAGCTATGCTACAAACTAGCTACCTTTCTTAGTTAGGTACCCATTTTATGGGCATTTTACACACAGCTGGTGTTATGCTACGACCACTTGGTCATTTTCATGTTATAAACAAATGATAGGATGTTTTCTGATACCCCATTTCAGTCATCCTGCTTGAGTATCATCTACATTCAGACACCCAAAAGTTTATCCATTGTCATTATTATACGTTCTTGTGTCAAGATCTCTTTAAATGCACAGTCGTTATTTTTAATCATGTGACATTTTGCCAAGAGCCACACCTCACAAATACAATTTTGTTTTCACCTTTCCTGCAAATGAATCATAACAAGTGCTAACACAAAAGCTGGGTCTATATTGCTGGGAAACTGAGGCAATTATGTGTGCTAGGAAGTGTCAGACAGAGTACAATGTGTATGTATATAAATTACCTGAAAGAGTTCTGCTTTTTTTCTTTTTTAATTCAAATGACCAAGGGTTTTGGCTTATTTCTTTTCAGTCCCAGTATGTTTTCTTGCACCAATGCATCATGGACTCTCTTGAACCAGAGAAGACCGAGGAGAACGTATATGAAAATGCAGACATGATATACGTCAATGCCACTGCACTTCAAGAGTTTCGTCAACAGCAGAGAGACACCTGAACTCTATGTGACCATCAACAATGGCAGTCAGTCTTTTGTGCACTTAAAGAAAATCTGGTTTGAAAAAAAATCAACATTCTTTATTTTGATAGAATATGAAGAATATTCATGGCGAATGCTTCCTGAATAGGCATATCACACTTTAAGTTTTATTTAACTTTTTCATCATTTTCCTCTAATCCAACTGTACATTATTATTGTTGTTAATATTATTATTATTGCTCAGGGAACAACACTCCAGATGACCACAGAATGTTTTTAAATGACATTTATTAACAAGGAATAGAGGTAGAAAAAAGAATGATTATCTATTTGTGCAAGAAATAAAATATTTTATGTTAAGAAAAATACCTGAACTTTTTTTTTTGCAAAAATTTGTTTCAAACTGAACAGCAGCGGAAATGCAGCTAGCCTCAATGTAAACCATAAAATGTCAAGCTTGCATTGTAATCTTTGTTTTAGTTTCACTGGTTGTTGACCTGTTTTCTAGAGCAGCAGCATGTATACTTTGCTCACATGCTCGCTGACCACAGTGGTCAGGTGGGCCCAGACCAATAGGGACTTAAGAGAAGTTTACATCGATGAGTTTCTGTCTGGCTTTCAAGGCCTCGGGGTTGACCTCTGATGTTACCGAATGATGCTTGCCTGGATGCAGGGGTTCCAATTTACCAGCTATGGGCGGTGGAGGGACCGAAAACTTCTTAGCAATGTTGTGCAACACGCAGCATGCCTTGATAATGTTCGACTTCTTGTTCAAAGAGGCTTCCTGTGCAAAACCAAGTTGCATCAGACACCTGAAACGCCTCTTCATTGAGCCCAGCGTCGTCCGCATGATGTTGTGCATCTTTGTGTGGGCCACGTTGAAGCGGATCTCGTTGTCCATTTTCGGTTTAGAAACCGGAGTCAAAACGTGCTCACTTAAGTGGTAGCCTTTCCCACCTTTTAAAGGGAGACACAAAACGATAAATTCAATACAGTATTGCAGAAACGAGATTTTAAAATATTCACCCTTTACATATTAATATTTAATGTCTTTTAATTATGATGCTGTAACTAAAAGTGAAGGGTGGGGGGTTTAAACTGGCCGTGCACTGAAGTCTGCCAGAAAATAACTTTACAAAGTTGAACACGTGCTCAAAGAAAACTATTTTGACCACGACAAAGCAGGAGAAATAAGCAAAGCAGTTTCAGGGCTACAAAAGGATGTGCATCATTTCCTGTGAACAAAGCCACTTTTCCCTTGTGTGTGACAATAATCAGACCCCTTCCCCTTTTTCCACGCTCTTTGAGCATGTGAATACAATTGAAAGATTTGGTCACTGAGCTACACAGTTGTAGCCTTGAAAATGTAAAATATGTTTTTACATTTTTTTCTTACAAAGAGTGAACTGAAATTTCTCATTGACACTATATATGTCGGGACCTGCCCACCTACACCTATTAAAAATAATGAATAGTAATGATTGCACTGTGCAGGTAATGTATAATTTAATGTGATAATCTCAGGAACTGAATGCCCAGCTTACTCTTGACCTTGGAAACGAGTTTGATTTCTAAAAAAAAAAAAAAAGCATTTCAAGAGTTCAATCACATTAAAGTGTCTCTCTGCAAATTCACTTTACAGAAAACTGTGGTTGTAAAGCCAGATCCCATTCAGCGGATGAAAGGTCAGGAAGTCTGCTGATGATGGGGGAGTAAAGTCAGCAGATAGAAAACTAAAAAGTGTGCTCAGTGTTGGCAAGTTTTATTAGTGTTTTAGTGGATGACACAGAATGATATTCTCTTGCACTGTTTGTGCACACGACCCAGCAGGTCTTTGGTGTATCTTACCAATAACCCAGTATTGTCCGTGCAGGTCATTCTCCATCTCCCTCCCTTTGAATGAGGACTCCCACATCTCCTGCTCCTTCGTGCTGCCCACACAGCAGTGTTCAACACTGAGCAGGTTGCCGTCGCAGTCGCAGATGATCTGGCTCACCACCGAGGAGTAGCCCAGGCAGTTGACGAAGGACCTGAAGGTGTTTTTCTCGTGCCTGTAGGGGGAGGCTCTGATCTTGAAGTGAGCCGGCGCCAGGACGCCCAGCACGTTGGGGATCCCGCAGATTTTCTCCGCCTTCAGGGCGACGTTAGCTCTGGCGTCCCGGGTCTGCGGGAACGAGATGAACTGGTCGGTCATCCCGGCGATCACCTCCGACACGGTGCTGATCACCACCACCGCCAGCTCCGTGTGGCTCAGGCCGAGTCTCTGCAGGACTTCGGAGGACGACACTCCGTGCGCGTAATGGTTGAGCGCCAGCATCACCATCGCGTCCACGGACAGCGGGGCCGGCTCCGAGCCGGCCATCCTCATCCGGATGCGGATCGCGTCGGTGATGAAGGTGATGCAGGGTCTGGTCAGGTGGAACATCCGGAACAAAGCTTCGTCGTCGAAGTCGTCGAAGCAGCACGGAGCGCCGCAGTCTGCAGAGTCTCCGTGTCCGAGCAGCTCCTCCTGCACCGCCAGCCACACCGGCAGAGGGAAGGCCATCGGTTCACCGAAGCACCGAGGTCTAATCACACAAATAACCCTGGAAACGGAGGTCTCCCGTATGGATAAACATGTGAGAAAAACATGGAAGCACCGTCTTCTTCTCTCATCTTGTAGACGGTCTGCAAAGCTGTGTTGTACCGCCACCCAGTGGGATAAAAAAAAAAAACACCGCCAGGCGCAGTTGTGTCTAAACGCATAAATAAATCCCAGAGGAAAGATCTCCAATAGTGTCAGCAACAGCTGCTGGGAAGAGTTACACATAATGCAGCTACACTGAAAGGACATTGACAGAACTTTGATTATTGATATTTATTGCAGCTTTGTGTGTGATTTAGACAGCTGTACTTTCTGTTTTTAACAAAGGACCTTGAAGTAATTGTTTCCCAAGTAAATGGATAACATTGATGTAAAGTATTAATAGCTAATTTCTTTTATATAATAAAATGAAAGATGACCTAAATATGGGCAAAATATCAATATACATGTAAAAAGCCTATAATTTATTGAAAATAATCCCATGTCAAAATATATATATTTTATCACTGATTTTAACATGAGTACCAAACATAATTTTGCATAACATGGAGGTATAAAGCATCAGAAAAATGTTTATTCAGTAAACCTTTGCCCCATGTTGCACTATTCCCGGATAAATAAAGAATGAAATCATTCCTCCTTCATACACAAGGCGCCATCAGTGAAACTACCATAAATCCCCAGCAGTGTTGCTTCTGCTCTGCCTCCAGCCTAATTCACTTTGTTATCATTTGGACGACAAGTAGAACATTTTGTTGACTTCACTTATGGAGACATCTCTCAGTCTGGGTATTCCTCCCACACGGTAACTTTCTGTCCTCTGGCCTCGAGCGTAAACATCTGTAACAGAAAGAACACATTATGGTGCTGTTGGGGTCAGGAAGTTCTCGATTTCAGCTGAAAATCCTCCTCTCATTTGAGTGTTTTATCATATCTGGAAGCATGCTGTCAGAGATAAAACTTATATAATTTATCAATTAAAATATACAGTATATGATACCTTGTGTATTTAAAATGACCTTTCAATTCCAATGTATAATTACTGTGTTTTGATTGCAGGCATAACAGTGGTGAAAATATTAGTGGTAATTGGAGTACAAATCTCACTAGGAACTAAATCTGTATTGTTGCGACTTAAATGCCTTGCCACCTAACCAGCAGGTCATGGTAAATATACAGAAATTCTCTGACCTGTAATGTTGTCCACTGAGTTGAGTGGAGCCGTGTTGTTCATGTTCACTCCAAAGAGCAACAGCACAAAGATCATTAAGGCAACCAGCAGATAGATCGGCACTGCGAGAGCCCAGTATCTACACAGGACAATATCTTTCAGCTAACAGATCATAAAACACAACAGCGTGGTACAAGTTTATCTTTAGGCATTTATTAATTCAAAGACCCACATATGTTTTTAACCTACTTTTGAGGCCAGTAAGTGAGTCCTATTGAATGGAGCCACTCCTCTGGTATGAAGGCCCACAGACAATACAGAACTATAGAGAGAAGAGAGGAAAATAGATGTCATATTAGAGACAGAGCAGAGAGACATTCGTTTGAATAGCTAATTAAAGTGTCTGACACAGGGTTAATGGTGCATTCACTTATGCTCTGCAAAATATAAGTATATGTTAAACGAAAGCAGAATATATGAAGTATTTTGAAAATAAGGGTATAATGTGATGATAGTATACAGGTGGCACTACGGCTCCATGTAGTACATAATATGCCTGGGTTAAAACATGTCAGATTCAGATTCAAATTGTTATAAGGCTACTGAATTTTTATTTAAAATCCAGACCCTTCTGTGCTGTATTGTTGTTGTTGTTTTTATATTAAAAATGAAATTGTAAAAAAAATTATTCGACTTACAGAAACCAAACTGTGAGCCAAGGAAGAGAACAAAGCCATAGGTTGCCCTCTCAGGCAGAGGAGAGGGAGAGTTCTCCACCATAATCTGAAAATACAACAAAAACAGAACATAACGACTCGACTAATATACTGAATATAGTTCACCCTTAAATACATATACTTTTAATTCCCCCGGCTACTGACAATGCCTCTTATTAAAACTCGAAAAGATATATTTTTTGTCAATGAGTCCAAACTAAGCTTTGGATATTTACCAGGAAATTTACCTCGAAATGTGCTACGCGACGTATTTACCCCAAAACATTCATTTAAACTAAAAGTGCTGTAGTAAATTTGTCTACTAAAATCCACAGAGCTTTTCTTCTTCTTTAAAACATTTCCAGTCGAACATCCACAGTATCTTCCAACCATCGTCGATCAATTATTTTCCCTACGTCCTGTCCTACGTGATGATCGGTCCGATGAGAAACTGTGACCAGAGACGATTTTTTTGCATTTGAAATTCAAAGAAAAAGCCAAAAAGACCAACAATTCCTCACTTTATTAATAGTAATTATTAAAGTTTAGAATATATTAACATAAAACAACACACACTATAGTTGTAGTTGTTTTTTTGTTTGGCTCCCTAAATAGGAAAGATGCGCTTATATTGCGACCGATTTTGTCGGCCATATTTAGTTGTTACACGTCCCGGAAATACACAATCCAGCATGCATTTGGAGCATTTGGAGCAGCTGAAGTTTACCAACGAGGAGTTTTATCAGCAGTTTGTGAAAGTTTCGGACTAATTCCTCTACATTGGTGTGGCTTTACGGTAAAATTCACTGCGGGGAGTCTTTTCACGGTGACACGGGTCGACTGTTAGTTTTTAAAGTTTGTGTGGTTACTCAGTGACGGGCAGCGTGACCGAGGACGGTAAACAGACTGACACACTCACCAGCTAATAATACCAAATACTTCACTGACAGCAGCCATCATGTCCAAAGTAAAGGCAAAGAAAAACCATCCTCCTGCCAATACATCGCGAAATCAGCCGTCTAAAAATAAAAATACAGGGAAAAAGAGGCAGTGGTTTTACAAGGGGGTTAAAAAGCAAAAGCCTCCACCTAAAAACCAAAATAACCTGCAGCCTCCTGAAGATGCCCAGCAGTACTCTACCAACTGGAAGATCCTGCAAGAGGTAAGAGTTTGATCCATCACAGTATATCAGTCAGAATTTTAGTTGTCATTTTCTTAAGATTGTTCACTATCTTGCAAAAACCTCCATAGATATTGAAAACCAGCCAGACTGAGAAAAAGCAGCCTGTGACAAAAGAAGGCGAGAATGGTACCCTGCGAAAGAAGGAGGCTAAAGAAAATTCTTCGAAAAATATTTCCCAGAACAATGTCGGTGTCAGACAGAAAGACAGCGGGAGCAAAGTGAAGCACAAAACTGTCTCTCATAGTGTCGTCAACAAGGATGCTCAGATGAACTTGAAGGTTTCAGCCGTTTCGCAGACAAAGCAGTCTGCTCCCCTGAAAAGGAAAAAGAAAGGCGAGAACTCAAACAGCGAGCAAGCTGCCAAAAAGAAGAAGTCACTAATTAAAGAGCAGAAACCTACAGAGTAAGTCCGTCGCATTGATCTCTGCTAACTTAGGTGAACAGTAATTATAGCTTCTATAAAGTTGTCTTGCTCTTTATTCTTGTAGAGAGGACCTTTGGTTTGATGACGTGGACCCTGATGACATTGAGGCGACAATTGGAGCCGAGGCAGCAGAGATCATGAGGAAGAAGCAGGGCATTCAGAAGCGTGAGGACCCGGAGAGCGCTCTTGTCAAAGAGAAAGCCTTTGAGGGGTGAGTGATATCTCGTGTTGGTGTCTTTTGGTGCACCAAAGGTTTTAAAGCAGTCAGCATATATTTGAAATGTGGATAGACAGGTTGACACTTTCATACATTTTAGAAACATTCTGACATGATCTGAATGGCTAACTCAAAGGCATGCGTGCATCGCAAATACATTTAAGATGCATTCTGTGTTTGCGATGTCTCCATGATTATATATGAAGATACTGTGGGCTTTTCAGACAATTGAGAAGCTTTATGGCTAAATTAAGGTCATTCGAATATATTAGCCAGCTCACAAAAAAAAAAGGTTAACAAATCAAGGAACTTCATCCGATTGAGCAAAACAAAATCAAAAGAACATGCAGCACATTCAAAAGCTTGGGCACACTTTTCCATTCAAATGAATGGAAATGTCCAAACTTTTGACTGGTGCTGTATATTAAGTTTGAAACATTAAAATATGCTGTTAAAAGCTATTCATAAAATGATGATGTGAAAACATTAGAATGAGTCTTGATATATATATATATATATATATATATATATATAGATTTGTATTAAGTTTGATATGTAAGGGTTACAACAGTGACAGATGTAAAACTTATCAAGCAACAACAAACTTATTCCTCTGTTATTACCTTTGTTGTCAATGGCCACCATTAGTCTCACCAGAGCTGTGGCCATTGATTGTGAGATGGTGGGAGTGGGCCCGGATGGAGAAGACAGCATCTTGGCACGTGTGTCCCTCGTGAACCAGTTTGGGAAATGCATCTATGACAAATATGTAAAACCTACAGAAAAGGTGACTGACTACAGGACAGAAGTCAGTGGTATTCGACCAGAGGACATAAAAAATGGTGAGTCACAAAATTAATTGTAATCAATCTCAAGCAATTATATGAGAAACAAGTCCATTCACTGTTGCGTTATAATTCATTATATTATATTTGTCTCATCACAGGAGAAAATATCAAGACTGTGCAGAAGGAAGTAGCACAGATCCTGCAGGGCAGAATAGTGGTTGGACATGCCATACACAATGATTTAAAGGTAGCCTGGCTATAATGTTTTAGAGGGAAATAATGTTACAATTTTCAAAATAAGTGTTTGAATTTTTAAACTAATCTTAAACTCCTGTTTCAGATTTTACTCTTGGATCACCCGAAAAAAAAAATCCGGGACACTCAGAAATACAAACCCTTTAAGAAGACTGTAAAGGTAATCATGACACAATGACCAGGATGTTTAAAAGTTTACAGACTTCACAAATGTGTTTCCTCAATGCAAGTGAATCTGTCTCCAGCTCATAGATACAGATTGGGAAATATTTTTTTCTATGATTTTCCTCTTAGAGTGGTTGCCCATCACTGAAAGTCCTCTGTAGAGAAATACTCAATGTGAAGGTCCAGCAGGGTGAACATTCATCTGTAAGTCAACAGCACATTTCTACACAATGCTGATTCAGTTACGTATTAATTCAATTCACCTCTGCTTTTCATTTAGTAAATGGTAAGCGTGATCAAATGTGATGTTTTATGGTCTATGCGAACTGCCCTCTAACAGCTGAAGATTACGCAAAAAAAGTCTCAAGTGTAATCAAGAAAAATACAGAATATATAAGCAAAGATGAATTCCTTTCCTAAAACTTTCCCTTCTATTTTTCTCAGGTCCAAGATGCACAGGCCACAATGAGGCTCTACACATTAGTGAAAAAACAGTGGGAAGCAGAGATTAAAGCCAGTAAATCAAACAAACACTTGGACGGGAAGAAGGAGAGAAAGCCTAAATTGCCCAAAAACAGGGGCAAGAATCCAATGGGTTTATAAATACATTGCTGAAAAGGACAAATCCCCTCCGGATGGAGCTCAGACTGAGATGATCAAATATCTGGTTTTGTCTTTGGAAGATCAAGAAACCACAGATAGATCTGAAAGGAGCAGCTGTGGAACAGCTGCAGAACACTTATGTCAGTTTAAAGGTATGACACTCTTCAGCTTAATATCAGTTTGTTTTCAGCCGTCCCTGACAGCAATGAAAACCACCCCTTTAAAAATGGCAACTAAAGGATTTCTGTAAGAATATGCTTTGTTTTTCTAACAAGGGTTTTGTCAGCCTCAGACTTTTCCCAGCACTGTTTGGCCAGAGTATCTTAAGCTGGCCTTCATGCTGACCATTTCAGAGGTTCCCACCATTTACCAAAGTGCTCCTTCCAGGAATCGGAAGCAGCCGTTCAAATCTTGCATCAGAGCATGAAATCTCATGTCCAGTACCACAAAATGCTTTGGTGACGCATTGTTATTGCTTGATGGTTAGAGTGTTATAAATTGTTTAGTTCTATCGTCTCTTGATTTGGTTTGTAATTTGATGCCTGCTTGCTTAAAGCGTTCTATGTTTTAAAAAATAAACCTTTTTTTTCTGTAATATTTTGCCTTTCTTCTTTATAAATCTCCTGACCAGTGACCTCTTGATTTGTCATGTCTCAAAATGACCTGAGTATCAAGCAGGTGGTCAATTTTTGAAATCTGGAGCTTGCATTTTTATATTCTGCTCTTCTACGACTTACAAACATGAAGAATTTTTGAAACACTCTGTCTCATGTTGTTTGTCACGGTTGACTGACCTTAACCCTGGCTGCAGCAGTGTCAGAGATATGTGTCTCAATAGCCACCACTAACATGTACCATAAGATTTCTCCCCGGTTGAATTATATGTTTGTATTTTTACTTGATTTCTTCTTAATTGTTTAACCAGTGAATCCAACAGTTGACGTTGAACTGCTGTGTGTAGTTTCTGTGCTTTGAATCGTGGCCTCTCATGTCATGCTGTTTTTTAAGTGCGTGTCTTGTGCGTCAACTCCAGGGACAGAATGAGGGATTCAGGATCCCTGTGTGCCCACAGAGTGTCGGTATAATTTACTGCCCATGTTTGATGGAGAGTGTCGCATCCGTATAGTAGAAATGAAACCTGTAGCCTTGCTTGGAAAAGGCCAGGCTTTCAATTACACCCAGTTACATCCAGTTTTGGACTCACATTCTGGAGGCCCGAAATGAATCAAAATTTTATTTATTGTACCAAGGCGAACACAAAAGTTGAACACAAAAGTCAACAAATACTGTTATGAAACAATAAGTTTATTCTCATTCTATTAGACACAAACTCATCGAGGCCTCATGTGACTTTATTTATTTATTTATTTATTTTTTGTTTGTTTTTCAGTAGTGATTCTTTGTTTGCAAACAGCTTGTCGGTGAGATTTGCTGCCCTGAAGCTGATGCATAGCGCGCCTCACATTGCTGAAACGAAGCTGGAGGTCTTGGTATGCAGCCTCCAGGCTCTAAATTAGGCTCTGAATGGAGGTCTGAAAGTCTCTGGCAGATGAGAAGTACAACAGACAGACAGACTTCAGTGTAGATTGGAATGCAGGAACTGACTCATCTATGGATAAAAGACTTTTTCGCTTTATAAACACTAAGTAATATTCAGCATTGTTGATTGTAGTGTATCTGAATAGCAGGGCTTGTTCCTCACTGGAGATGAACTGGATTATTAGCATGTGAATGTTGTTGGGCTTCTTCTGCCTACAGTGAAGCACACATACTATATACTCATTATACAGCTCAGTACAATTTCCGAGAAGAAAAGACAAACAAGCTAAATCTGTCAGATTTACTTTTATTAACTTCCGTTGAGACAGTTGCACAATAGACATACATTACATACTTTTCTGCTGATCTGCTCTGCTGCCGTCTTTCCAGATACAGTTCACAGAAATCAAAAGTTTTCAACCACAAACACGATTTAATTCGAAGTACATTTGATTTCTAAGAAATAATCGATTTTTCGCCAATTCCTCCATCTGTCTTATTTCCTCTTTCACTCCGTGTTGTGATGGCTAACAGAAAAGCGCAAAAACAGTTCATTAAATTTTTCCAGAAAAAATGTCCAAACGTATTTCCATCTCATTTGGCAATTGCTTAAGTCTAGTGCAAGCTCAAGCACTTTTCTAGCCTGTGTTATGATTCAATGTGATTTTAGCCTCAAGAGAGAAACCCAAGTCAAAACTGTAGACCACCACAAAATCCCTGTAATAAATCTTACTCTTGTAGACACAATGAAATATACTGCATATTCAAATTCCTTTATTTGTCCCAAAGTGGGGGAGATTTCACTGCAGAGCAACAGAGACGGAGCAAAAAAAAAAACCCCAAAACAAAACATAATAAATATTTAATATGGTAAAAACGTCAGAAGAAAATGAAATCAATAATTAGAGAAATATGGAGACAACAAAAACTTAAAAAAAAATAACAAGGTAGAAAAATTCTAAATGAATATACGTATCTATAAAAGAATGCTCTTAGTAAAACTCTAGATTTGGTAGAATTTCAGGTTAATACAGTATTTGTATTATTTTTTTTCTCATATTAACCAGCATTCAGGTACGGCTTGATTTATTTGCTTAAAATAGAAACAAAATGAAGCTCTGACAAGTCTGGAAGACTTTGGAATCTCTTTACAGACTAACCCTGTACGATATTCCTTATAATTTTCCAACACTGGGAAAACATGGTAAAAAAATTGCATGTCCATATCTCACGATTGGACTGGAAGAACTGCAGCTGTTTTTTTTGTTTTTTTTTTGTCTTTTTCAATTAGATTGGAATTGCAGCTGTTGCTTAAGTGGGATTTGGTTCGTAATTCGATTAAAATGTTGCTTACAGCTTTCCTGACTACTGCCCATGGCTTCTGTCTCCAAAACAATTACAGTCACCATTACATTTTTTGTGTGTTCTGAGGGTTTTCAAACACACTGCTAATAAACAGCACCTCTGCAAAATTAGACTTACGTTTCTTCTTTAGTTCACACACCAAATTCAATTTTACATCCCGGTGCAAACCACCTTCCGCTCAACATAAAATATGTTACAGAACTAAACATCACTCAGAGTTTCATCTTTCAAGTGACATTTTTTTCATTTCTGAACACAAGGAACATCAACTCAGTAGACACAGTGTCCCAGTTGGTGATGGACAACATCAACAAAGGTTATTTTCAGTCAGTCTCTGCATTTTCAGGGACAGTTCCTCTTTCTGTTAAACTTGTACTGAAATTCCATTCTGTGTAGATATACTGCAATTTTTGTGTATTACAGACTGTTTATTGTTTGTGGCATTCCTTTCACATGAAGATTTCTAAAATCAAAAGTGTCCACTGATGTATAAATAACCATGACATTTACTTGAATGAGACTAAGGACACTGTCACAGAGCAGCTTTTGTCAGGGTTCAAAAATGTTCTCTTGGCCATACAGGCTCTCCTAAGGTCTGCAGCTCACCACTTCCTTATGCATGAGCTGCACGATGCTGCAGCCAAGAGACTTACTGTGGATGTGTCTGTGTTGACTAATGCTCACTCTTAGTCCGAGCAAAGTTGAACATTTAGTATTTATGCAGGTTGATGAAGAAACAGTGTCAGCTACTTTCTGTGGAGAACTTCCTGCTCATCTGTCCTGGTCTGAGGGTGGGTTTGCTTTTAGTTTACAGAAGAGATTGGCTTTTATGAGCCTTCATAAGGAGTGATGGAGGCTTGTTATTATTGGACATGGTCAGTTTTCGCTGAATATTGAATAGGTTTAATATATTATATATATATAATATATTGTTCTTAGATTGTGCTAATAGAGCTTCAGCATAGAAATGACAGTGATTGAAGTAAGATATGATGAAGATCTTAGGAGATTTTGTAGCTAATACTTTAGTATGGTTTGGTGGAGGTCTTTTGATGGGAGTCCTGGTCTGTCAGGTGTTTGTTCCACTACCTGGGTCCAGGTTGAAATATTTGAACTACCATGCCATTCTTTATAAACATTCATGGTCACCAGTAGGTGGATGGATGAATAAGTGTGGTGACCCCCCCCCCCCGACTTTTCCTCCAGTTCACATCTGAACATCCAAATGAAATTAATCATCAAATGGATTTTCATAACATTTGCTCCTGATAGACACTTAGTTCTGTGTTTTATTACTGTTAATGTCCAACATGCTAAATTCTGCAGATAACATTTAATTTATTATAAACTAAATGCCATTGATACTTTTTACAGACTTTGTTGGAAAGGCTCTGGCTTTGGTTTTCTTAGCTTGCAAGATTTGATCATTTTTGAGTTCAACATATGGAATTTGGGTTAGGGATATTGATAAGTATAACCAACTAACTTCCCCAATATCACATAGGGAAAATACATGGAGAGAAAAGGCTGGTAAGTTGACCAAAAACTGGTGTAAACAGATAAGCATGCAGTGTCCTCCTCTTTGACTGTTTAAGATTGAGGTGATATATTGAAGAAAAATGTGGATTCCAGAATATGGTGAGGTTCAAGCCTTTATTGTGGATCAAGCCTGTTTTTTTTTTGTTTCTTACAGCTTCTACAGTTTAAGTGGTGCACTGTCTGAACACGTTAGTTTGACAATTTGGAGGCACTGTAGATCTGAATGTCAGCTACAGAGCCATTTGGAAAGGGTCAGAAAAACAATGACTTAACAAATGAAGTTCACCAGCATTTACAAGCATCCTCTTTTAAACGGTTAACTAACTGAAGCGTAATGTCTTTGGTACTAATTCTAAATGCACTTAAAACTGTTAATTTCCCTTTACTCATCCATTTTCTGTCCACACTTTGCTCTAAAAGAACATTTTGTGGTCAAAGGAAAATACATGCACCTTGCAATAGCCTTTGCCTTATTACTACTGTTGTAAATTTCATGAGGCGATGTTGCACTCACTTTGAGCTTCCTGTCGATAAGTGCATCAGCAACATTGCTGATTGCTGTACTTCTTCTTGAATATTGGCACTGACCCACAAGCTGCCTGCATGGGCTCTGTCTGGAGTCAGTGCTCAAAACATTGCTTTTGTGGGGGTGCAAGATGCATTTTGTTCATTTCAGCCATAAGGATACAGGAATAATAGGGCAATACTGGCTCCTGTACTCAACACATTATTCCAGACTCAGCCATGTAACCCACCTGCCTTTCTGTTTCCCACCACATGACTGCTGATGTCAGCCAAGCCAGAGTCAATGCTGGAAACCTGTAGACAAAATGGTGTTTGTGCATCCCTCCAGCAGAGTGAGCATGTGTGGGCCAAGTGAGGGCTGGAAAAAAAAAACCAAATACAGAGCAAATTAAACTGAGGGCACAATACCTCTTAATGTGGCCGTGTGTCTGCTTTCTTTTTTTTTTTTTTTTAAACAGTAGAAATATTCATGAAGTTCAGCAGCCATATGAGAGATTAGCCTCTGTATCCACCGGGTCCTCCCACCCCTCTGTCTTGTTCTAATCCGCCCACATGTATCGTCTGAGGAAAGGAATAGTGCAGAAGGTGACGCTCCTCCAGCAGAACAGAGACAGACAGGCTGAGGCTCAGAGAGGGAAAGGCAAAGAGAGAGGGTGTCTACAGGCTGCATCTCCACTGAAACATTTGGAAAAAAGAGGGAGGGGGGCAGAGACAGAAGAAGAGCTGAATGGTAGCTACACCCTGCGCCTGGAAGCGTAGAGACACTGTAACAAAGGCTGGCAATTATTTTTGGCAATATCAAAGAGGTGGGAGAGGGGCTCTGAGATCGAGGGAAATAGGAAGAAAAAAAACTAAACAAAAAAACCAAAAAAAAAAAAAAACCAAAAACAACAACAACAACAAAAAACTATATATATATATATATATATGTATATATATATAAAAAGAAAGCCAGTTTTCGGGGGACCTTTGCTTCATTTCATCCGAAAGACTCATTCCTTGCCATCATCAGCATTTCCATAAGATCTAAGTAACATTCGGCAATAACGGTGTCAAAACGAGGTTTTCTGCAACAGACGCGCGCAATCCGATTTAGATTTATTACAATCGGGAGAGAGAGCGAGAGAGAGAGAAAATAAGAACCAACTGAATGCCTGCGAGAAAACTGGATACTCTGAAAATCAAAAAGAAAAGAGCGATCTAACAAAGAAAACTACATTTTGATTGATCTTTAAGCTTGATGTACGTGTTTCTGCACGCACTCGAAACGAACCTGAACCAAAAGCAAGTGAGTATGAACCGTGTCTGTGTATATGTCTGTATTTTGGTGGCTTTATTCTGCGTTTATCCGTCTAATAACAGCATCATCTGGCGAGGAAGAAAAGAGAAAATACGGCGTCTAAGATACATTCAACAAGTATCGTTTAATCCGCAATAAGTGCGTTTTTTTTCCTTTTGATTTCCTCTGGCATGTGTCTGTTTTGATCATTAGCAAAATCTGGGGAAAATGTTTAAATCGGAATCCGAAGGCTCTTCAGTGTATTTTTTTTTTCTGCTATGACACAAAGAAAACTGTACTTTTAGACAGTCAGAGCTGAATTGTCTACTGATGTGACGCCTGAAAATTTCATTTTGTAAATCCTAACATTTGTCATTGCTCAAATGGTGGGTGTTTCCCCGTCTCCACCACTAGATCAGAGCAGTTTCATGCTTCTGAGAGGAATGTGTGGGTGTGCGTGCATTCCTCTCGGTATTTTTGTGTCTGTCTACCTGACTTTCCATCCGTCTGTTGCCTTGTGCCCCTTTTGTATGCGTGCTTTTATTGTACATGAACGTGGCTTCAGTCTCTGTTTGTCTGTATCTATGTCTTAATGTGTTTGTGTTTGTGTTTGTGTTTGTGTGTGTGTGTGTGTGTGTTCCTGCTTCATGGCAGCACGGGGTAAGTGCCAAGGCCTGAAATGGAGGTTTGATAAAGGAACCCACAGGAGGAGGGTGACATGACTGACACACAAACACATACATGCATGAGATGGAGAGGAAGGTGTGAGAAAGAGATTGGATGGGGTGGGGTGGGCACTTAAGTGGAACCACAGGAAGGACATAGATTCACAGAGATCTCCCGAAACGTCTAGACTCTGTCAACTTGCTCCCTCTGCATTAACCATGAACTCTCTAGTTTCACAATGCCTATTCCTCTTCCACTTTCCAGCAGCATGTCTTGCTTCTTTTTTCCCTGCCAACTGGCTCCGGCGTGCTCTTCCCCTAATGGGACCTCTGCCTATCTTCCTCCATTTGCTCTTTCTCTCCCTGTGTTTTCCCCACCTCAATCCTGCATTATAAAATCTACAGTTGGAGCTATTTTTAGATAGTAACCCAGAAAACACCCCTTCGATTTTTGAAGGGGAAAAAAAAAAAAAAGTAGAAAAAAAGCCTTCCCACCAAGGACAGTGGCATGTCTTTATTGGATGTGAATGGTAATGTAGAGATGGAGCTTGAAAAGGAGGGTGCTGCTGTTAACGTAAGGAAGAGCGGGGAAATAAATCTATTTTGAGGCTGTGATTGAATTACGCATCTGTCGTATCCTCGTCTTTGTGTGTGTGTTTTTTGACCCTTCCCTCTCCTTGGCTGTCATTATTTCTTCCTCATCTCATGTCACTGTGGTGAACTTTCCGTCTGTCTTTTATCTAATTCATCATTTGACTGATTTTCTTTTTAAACCCTGGAAACCCTGACCTTGAGGCTCACCTCAAGCTCACCCATCATTTTCCCTCATCTCCTTTGTTCCCATTAACCCCCCCTCCGTCACAGCTGTTTAGAAGCTAATCTGAGGTTTCTGAACCCATCATCTGTGTCCAATTGACGGCTCCTTCACAGGTCAGGAATACTACTTTTCCTCATCCAGTTTGTCTGTCTGGCCCATTGCACTGCTGGATCATAATGATCCTAATTATGCAGTCGGGACAATATCATTAATTAGCCGTAGACAGGTTTAAATGACCTGAGAGAGGGTTGGCTGATGTGGAGGTTAAATATATTTGCTTTCGATGCCAATCCTCCTGAGAACCAGATTCAAATCCTCTTTGATTCTGAGGTGTATCATCTCAGATTTATCCACGTCCAAAAATAGTGCTTCGTTCCTGACATGACACACTATCCCATCCCATGCCCCCCCCGCACTCAGTGTTTCAGGAAGGATCTTTCTGACCACTCTTACACCCATCATTGATCCTTGAAGGAAGCTTAAGTGACTCTTCTAACACCACCCCCTTCACCCTGCACCCCTCTGTCCCTTGTCAGCTCCTTCACACTGGACACGTCTATCTGTAAAATCTCAGCATTTATCCTCCTGTGGGCAGGAAAGATTTTAGTCATGGACACGGACTGAGCTTTCAGACCTCTATTACAGACTTCATTTCTGCTGGTCTATTCCTGAAAATGGCCTTATGTATTAATCATCCCCTGATAGCTAAAAGAAGAAAACCAGGAGCATATGATTGTTTTTTTCATGCTCATGAAAAAAAGGTGGCTGGAGGTGATCATAGCTGGAAAGCGGCAGCAACTTGTGGAGGGTGGGGAAGCTGTGTGGGGTGGCTGATTGACCAATATGCACAAGGTTTGATACCCCTGGGGGGTGTTGGTGCTGCGGTATGTGTGGATTGGTCAGTCCCTGGAGATCTGTAGGCTGGTGTTGTTGAGTAGAGGAGCTGCCTATGGTAGATTTCCTCTCTGCTTGCTTAATTGATTGGCTCTTTAATTCATGTTTTGGGAATTGGCCACTGGTGAGGTTCATTATGATGAGAGATGCCCCCCCCCCCCCCCCCCCCCTTCTCTGTTTACATGAGCTGTCTCAGAGCTGCTGGGTCATTGTGTGGTCCTGCTTTCTGTTTTTATCTGCATACACACCCTGTCTGTTTTCATCTCTCTCTGCATCCATTCATGCCATTCTTTCCGTTTTCATTCTTATTTATTCAATTCATACCTCTCTCACTATGTCACTATCCTCGCACATGCACTGGCACATTATCTGTCTTCTGCTCTCCTTCTCACAGAAACAGAGTTACACTGTGGGGTGCAATGACAATCAGATGGGGGAGAGGACAGTGTGGTGTGACACCGCACTAAAAGGGGAGGTGACCGCAGTGCTTTCACTGGGCTGCAGTGCATTGCTTTCTCCTGTTGGGGTCTCCTCAACACTGGGAAGTGCAAGAGAGAGGAGAGGGAGAAGGGAGATAATATGGGGATAGGTGTGTGTGTGTGTGTGTGTGTAGAGGAAGGGAGGAAGGCGATATAGATGGAACAGCATGAAGCCTTGTGGTTACATCCTTTGATGAAGTAGCGGGTGGGAAAAAAATGGTTGTGCACCAGAAACACATACGTAATTTGTGCTCCCTCTCACTCACCTTTTCTGTCTTCCTCTCAAACACACACACACACACACACACACACACACACACACACAGAAACATATATTATGCGGTTGCCTGCAATGTCCCTCTTTTCCCCCAGTGGTACATTAACCATTCATATCTGTTGTACACTTGTTTCCTCCCTTCCTTAATCACTCCACTGTTTTCATCCCTTATATTAGTATTGCAGACCATTTCTAGCTCCCAACTACCCCCTCCCCCCACCCCCACTTCTCCATCATCACCACCCACCCTTCTGAGCCACCGCAAGGTCTTTTTCTGTCTTTCTCCCTCTCCTCCCCCACTTTTTTCCTCCCCTCTTTCATTTTCCCTGCAATCTTCTCGACCCTTTACCCACCACACACACTGTTTCTGTCCTTCCCTTCCCACCACTCCTCCTCTTTTTTATATCATCTCCCTCACTCCTTCTCTCTCCCTCTGTGATTGGGAAAGGTTTTTGCTTTTTCTGCCAACTGCTGGTTCTGTTCCGCACAGTCAGCACTCCTCCAAATTCCTCCATTGCCATCCCTGTCTCTCTCTCTGTAGCGCTCTAGTGTGTGCTCCCCTCCCCTATCTCACTCCCTCTCCCCCTTCCTTCCCTCAGTTTCCACTGCTGGTACCTCACAGTCAATGCATCTCACAATCCTGTGCTCCCTCCCCCTCTTGCTGCAGTGTTTCTGCTAATATATATAAGCGTTAGTGCAGCTTTCGTGCAAGAGCTGTGTGTTCGCTTTCTCTCTCTGACAGCCCCATTCTCTCTACTTATTAACCCCTTCAGTTGTGATCTTCTCTCTCTATTGGTTTTTAATGAATATGCCTCATTTTGGTCCTTTTGTCTACTCAGGTGTGTGTATGTCTCCCCTCCCCTTCCTCCCTTCCTCCCTTGCTCTCTTGTAATCTCTCCCCTTGTGTGTGTGTGTACATGTGTGCAGCGGTGAGGCACTGATAGCAGGGTGGTGCAGGACATGGTGGCCAAGACAGGAAATGCTGCAGGGGAGTGAAGGAGAGGTGGCAGCGGTGGGGGATTGTACCACTTTTCTGCTCCCCCTCCTCCTCAGACTTTTCAGCTCAGTTTTTTTAGCTTCATCCTCATGCACACTCTTCCTCTTTCTCCTTTCTCACCTCTGCGCTTTTTTTTTTGTTCATCTGCACTGGATCTACTCCATTTTACAACTAATGCTCAGTTTCTCTTGCTCCATACCTCTCTGTTTTCCCCCTTCCTAGAGTTTGTCTTATTTTGTTATTTATTCCAAGCCATTGTTCTGCTATCAATGATAAAAGTGTGGAGGCTGACTCTTCAGGAGATATGCTTACCTCCCCTGCAGTTTTAACCTGAAAACTGCAGACATTCACCTGAAATGTAGCCGGAAAGAATTCAACTCACATGCCTTGAGCTCATTACCATCAGTCATCTCGTCTTATTCTCAAAATTAACTCAGACTTTAAATCTTACAATGTAATTAATTACAAGAAATGTGCTGAACCCAGCTACATCCTGTCCCAATTAACATCTGACTCGCATGAAGGAATACTTAAAAGTATAAAATCAATAAACTCACCACGCATGACTCCCAGTGAACAAAAAGCCATTTAAACACAGTTACAGACTTGTGGTTGTCTGTGTATAAAATATTCAGCAGTTTACCAGGAACCTACAACTGACCATGAAGTACAAGTCAGGGCAGAGACTTTAAAAGTGGATCAAAAAATAAACAAGTAGATCAAAACCAAATTAATCTAAGAGATGACAGTTTGATGGTGAGAGCAGAGGAGCGTCGGAAAAGTTCAACATCCTGTAAGCAGCAGTGAGTGGGCC
The DNA here is from genome assembly GCA_034769265.1 of Remorina albescens. Classification (NCBI taxonomy): domain Eukaryota; kingdom Metazoa; phylum Chordata; class Actinopteri; order Carangiformes; family Echeneidae; genus Remorina; species Remorina albescens. The sequence goes on from CM068480.1 coordinate 9,598,093, forward strand.
GCTGTCCATGGTGCTGAAATATAACCCACCTCACAACATAAGCGGTCCCTGCTGGATAAAGCTGAGTCCAGAGAAAGATCTTTTCACACTCTCCCTGCCTGACCTCTCCACTACACATACTGTTCACTGCAGATGTTCTTGCAGCATATTACTTATTCTTCATTAAATTCTTGCAGACACCCAAACTAAAATACTTTAGCGTAGTGGTGCAGTGCAACTCTCAAACTCATGAGTGTAGGGTTTTCCCTGTCAAGCAAGCAGAGCTGATGCTCCTGCAGCAAACACTGCAGAGATTTGTGGGAAAAGCAGAAATTTAAAGCTCTTAATACTTCAGTTCACTAAACTTTTCTGACCTGTGCACTTAAGATACAGCTATCAAAGTTTCTGTTCAAACTCTGCACAGTATTAGAAAAAAGGTGTTTTGATTGTTTACTCATGCAATAACTTCTATCTTAGTGAAACTTACCTGAGTGTTGTAAAATCATTTTCCGCGATCCTCAAAATAGAAAAAAAAAGCAAAAAAAAAAAAAAAAAGTCCAAATAAAATTGGAAACAAGAGTCTTGATATTATTATAAGACCAGAAGAGAGACAGCAAACTTTTCCATTAACAAAAAAAGTGCAGTGAAATGAGGAAAAGCACAGAGTAAACACCACAAACACGCAGGAAAGAACATCTGCAATGTCCCATATGGCAGAAAGAAATTGTCTGTGGGGGTGGGGAGGGGGGGGTGAGGAAAGAGTTGAGCCAAAGTGAAAGAATCTTACTTTGGGATAGGGGGAAAGAATGGGACAGGAGGATGAGTGAAGAAAAAGTGTGGAAGATAAAGGAAGATAGTGCATCAGAGAAAAATGCAGGGAGGAGAGTGGGGACAGAAGAGGCAGAAATGGAGAGAAAAAATGAGGGGTCGGGGGATGGGGGGGGGGGGCACTGGCTTGGAATAAGATCGAGTTGTGAGGAAGAGGAAGAAGTGAAGCATTCATTCTGCTCCTTCTGTGAAATGTGATGCCTTTATGCGGAATATGAGAGCGAGCGAGGAAGAAAAAGTGAGGGAGAGAGCGAGTATTGGGAGGGAGAGGGGGAGGGCCAGAGGGAGCTCACAGGAGAGGGGGGGGGGGGGAGTGGTGCATTTCTTTGAATAGAGAAAAGGGTTAACAACATAGATATGATGCATGCATAGGAGGGTTTTTTCTTTCTTTCTTTCCTTCTTTTTTGCTGTAAATGTGTGTCTTTACTGAAGCAAGCCCCCCACCCCTCCTCGCCTGATAACCCCCCCTTGCACAGATTGCGACGCAGCTCGTAGGCGAATGATCTGACCTCGCTGAGAGAGAGAGAGAGAGAGAGAGCAAATAACTGGCTTTTTACTGCAGCAGAATTCATTCACTTTTATAGTGCACTCTCCTTTTTCGATGCTCTCCCTTCTCCTCCCTCTCTACCCCCCATCCTCTCAACCCCCTTCTTCCATTACTGGGGAAGAGACAATATTACACTAGCTAGCTAGTGTCCCTGTCTCTCTCTTTCCGTCCCCATCCTCAGGTCTTTGCTCAGCTTGCCTCGCTTTCCTGATTGTTCTGTCATTTCTGATCACTCTGTTGAAAATCTGATTTATGGCGACCTCTCTCTCCTCCAGCATTTCTGTCTTTGCGTGTCTTTACACACAAACACACTCACCATTGCATGGGAGAAGTGGCAAAAAGCGGATTGACATAACTGTGCATGGATGTGAGTGCCATCGGAGGGGGCTGCAGCAGTGTGTGTAGCACGCACACAGGCTGATTGAGGAGATCTAACATTAGTCCGGACACTGCACTCTCGGGAGGCAATTAACACACATCACACACAAACACACACACATGCTCATACACACACTATGCTGCACCACCTCACATCTGAGAGGCATTTTGGAAGCAGGAGGATGGATCCCCAGATTGTTCTCTCCCACTACATCTCTCTCTCAACCCCCGCTCCCCTTCCTCACACACTCTGTGTGCCCATGTGAGGAAAAGAGTGGGACTGCTGCAAATGCGTGTGTGTGTGTGTGTGTTTTTGTGTGATGGGGTGTCTGTATGCTGAAGTCTCACAGTGGCCTAATTAGGAGGAGGATTTGAATGAGCACTGACTTGAGCATCAACCAGATCAGTGTAGAGGCTGTCGGCTGAACGAGAGAACACTGTGACAGGCTGGAAGGGCAGCTCAGCAGCAGAGGGGATGAAGGAGGGATGGTGACCCTGCTGGGTCCCCGGTCACATGACAGTAGCTTGAATCTCCCCATCACTGAGGTGTTAACAATCAACCCATGAGGATGCTGACTCATGAATGTGCCCACAGCCACCTGTTTTTCATATGCTGCACTAATAAGTTGAAGGAATCTTTTATTATTATTATTATTATTATTATTATTGTTATTGTTTTTTTACAGGATGCTGTGTTAGAAACACTTTCATCCCAGCACCCCCTACCCCCTCTCACTCATTGCACCTGCACAAGGTCATCCTGCGCCTCCTCCATTGTCTGATTATCAAGTGAATAATCGCACACAGAGCTGCTGTGACTGTGTGATTCTTTTATTTGTGTTGCAATGTTGATAATTCACATCTATTTCTCCCTTCTGCTGAATTTCTGCCCTTTTTTTTTCTCTCCCCGCAGACTCCTCAGTCTCCTCCCTCCTCCTCCCTTCGGTCTCTCTCATCCTCTCCCTCCCCCCCCGGTCCTCTATGCTCAGTTCGGTGTGTGTATCCTCTTTCAAAGGGCGCAAGGGTGGGAACAAGTCGTCCAACAAAGCATGTTACAGCGCAGACATGACTTGTCCGTCGGAAAGCGAGAAAATCGTGATAAACTGCGGGGGGGTGCGGCATGAGACCTACCGGAGCACCCTAAAAACGCTGCCCGGTACCCGCCTGTCGTGGCTCACCGAACCGGACGCGTTCAGCAACTTTGACTACGACCCCAAATTAGATGAGTTCTTCTTCGACCGACACCCGTCGGTGTTCTCCTTCATCCTCAACTACTACCGCACCGGGAAGTTGCACTGTCCCAACGACGTGTGCGGCCCCCTGTTCGAAGAGGAGCTGGCCTTCTGGGGCATCGATGAGACGGACGTGGAGGCGTGTTGCTGGATGAATTACCGGCAGCACCGGGATGCGGAGGAGGCGCTGGACAGCTTCGAGACTCCAGAACCGGACGCGCCTGACGACGATCCGGCGCTGGGCGGCGCGGACGGGGACTTGAAAAGACTGTGCATGCAGGAGGACGCCAGGAAAGCAGGCTGGTGGAAAACCTGGCAGCCCAAAATATGGGCACTGTTTGAAGACCCGTATTCATCCAAATATGCCCGGGTGAGTTACCTGTGTCTCCCCTGGAGGGAACAAGTTGTCTGTACTTGCATATTCTGCCTCATTATGTCTCAGACTGCTGCTTAAGTCATGATAAGTTTGAAAAGCTTAGTTTTTTGAAAAGTCCTGTTCACAATGTAACTGCAGAGAAACCAGTCTTTGTCAATTACCTGCAGGACAAACACTGTTGGTATGTGTGTGATCCCTGTCAGGGCAGCTTATATTAAATGGCAGGATATAGACTTACTGATGTTGAATAATTAATGCTGATAGCACAGGAAAAATGGAAAAACGGTATGGCAGGTACCAGCTGTGGTTCTTCACCTCCATGTCTTGATATATTACATGTTTAAGGCGAGCTGGATTCACACCGAATGGCATTTTTATTACTGTCATAATTCCTATTGCCGTATTCAAGCACTTGAGGAGGTTTCATACATATCTGCCTCCAAACACGGCATCCGCTGTGCCTGCTGCATCTAAATGCCTTCATTAGATCATATTTGTCCGTTTATGATGCACATCAAAGCGCCGTATTTCATGTTAGTCTTATTTATTGGAGCTCTGCTTCGAGGAGGCTCACACGACGTCAAATCGTCATATTTGAAGCACAAGTCTTTTCCCTTCTTTGCCCTTGGTAGTGCTACACTCTGCTGGGTTGTTTTTTGTCAGACCCCCTTGTCCCAGCTGAACGGTACATGCCTTTTACGCACGGGCTTTATTGCTGTTACGCATAACTTGCTGCTATGATGGAATATCCTCCGTTGTTTTCATGTAAGCAGCGAATGATTTGCCTCTTCTAAGCAAATGTTTGATGGCATTTGATCATACAGGTGTAAGAGTAACAAGTACCCCTGACTGTGATCTTCATCTCTGGCACATGAAAACAATTACAGTGCGCTTGTGGTTCTTTATTCTCAGACCTTCCGTTTACAGACAAATCCAGCTGCTTGACTGCTTTGATTTGGGTTGGTTTTTTTGTATATCCCTTGATAGTTTTATCATCTTGAGGCTAGTCGATGCTTTTTGTTAATAATATTTTTTATGCTGTGCCACCGTGTGAGTGTAGGTATATGAATCCATGCATAGTGTAGGTGCACATGCAAAACCAGACAGTCAGCAGACACCTGCAGTGGCCAGTTCAGTAGCCAGTATCTGAATGTGTGTGGAAAAAGAAAATCATTCATCACTGCACACTCAGCAATAAATACTTTATTTACTGTCACACATTAAGACAATAGGAGCACACACAGGCACACACACACACACACACACCTTAGTTTCCTCCAAAGGAAGAGGAAAGAGTCTGGCTGTTACGGACACAAAGTCTGGTTTAGGCCACCTGATCTTCCTCTCCAGACCTGGGATCAGGCGGGAAGTCCTGCATAAACTGTCATGCTCATCCTAGTCGGATTGATTTCTCACCCCATCACTGCCCCTACTCAAAAAACATCATGTTGGGAAGTAGTTCTTTTTGCAGAGTGCCCCAAATGTTGTAAGGGAAGGAGAATTTTCAAATGGTAGGCACAATACAAAAAGGTGCTTCACATACGTATAGTAACAGAATTGGATTTGGTCTTGAATTCTGTATTGTCTCAGAGCTAGAGGGGGCACCATTCGCAGCGCTGCCATGCCTTGGATGGCAGCTACTGTACCTGCTGTCTAGCTGCTGGAATTATGTACATTATGTAATGGACAGTTTAACATCATGTCCACCGGTTACACTGGCTAAGATCGCGCAAATGATACAAAACCTTCCATTTGTTGAGTGTGGCGGTTGCAGATACTGCTGTTTGTAACATCACGTTGTGATGCCAGGAGTACAGAGCAGGTAGTAGGTGGGATTCATTTCAGTGACTGCACAGACCTGGCTCTATTTGTTGGTGAAAGCAGCTCCGTTTCTCTCAGTTGGTCTAATATACCAAGACTATACGTCAAACAGTGATGTGACCCAGATCACTCTGTTATTTCCATCACTCTTTCTGAAAGTATCCTGTCCAACATGGCATCTCCTTTTGGTTTTTCGGTCAAGAGAGATGCAAAGTATATGTGAAGAGAAACAGAGTGAAGAAGAAAGGGTAGGACAGTAAAAAACAAATGAGAGCTGATGTGGAAATACAATGAGACGTATGAGAGGGAGACAGAGGGAAGAAGAGGAAGACGAGAGGAAATAGAGGGAGACAGGAGGAGAGACGTTACTATAATGATTTAAGGGGATTTTGTCTCCATGGCTGTGATGTAATGCATCAGCAATCAATGTTTTGATCAGTGTTCGAAACGCACACAGGACCTTTTTTTTTTTTTTTTTAGATAAATTGTACCTCTTTGGCTCCTGATCGTGTGAGGCTTGCTGCCGTAATGGCACACACATGTACAAACGCACACATCCCAGTGTCTGTGCTGTCTTTTCTGCTGCAGTAGACACGGGAGAGAGGAGGAGGGGTGGGGAGGGGGGCTCTGGAGGAAGAAGAAGGAGGTGGAGGGGTGGTGGGAGCGAGGATAGGCAGAGGAAGGGAAATGGAGAGGGGGAGAACAATAGGGGGAGACTGAGAGGGAGACGGAGGGAAAAAGAGGAGTGCAGAATGGGGAAGAGAGGTATAGAGATAAACAGGCAGGAGGTGACAACCACAGAGAGAAAGATGTTGCGTGATGGGTGTGGGTACCCTTGTCTTGGCATCTTCGATTATCTGTGACGGCTCGAGCCATCCAATCTCCTTACGCCAGCCCCCCTGACTGCCTATTGATTGATATTTTATTGATTATCCTCTCTTTTTGTCTGTTTTTATAGCCATTCTCCGTTTCTCTATCACCTGTTCAAATCTGAGAGTACTGACAAGGACTCTGGCTTTTTCAACTATGCTCAATAGTAACCTGACTGTTAACCCACTGCTAAAATTTATGGAAGTACATTTTACTGTTTGATGAGGTGTTATACAAAACAATTTGCATCTAATTTCTTTATTGATCCATCAGTGCCCGGGTGACATAGATCTTGCACTGCAGCTAAGACAACATGGGACTGTTCATGCTTGAAAGAATCTGATCTACTGATCTACTCTATCTGTTCTACCCTTTCATCCTCCATGTGCTAGTTTCTTTTCCTAACTGTTTCAAACTCTGACAATGATCCTAATTGAATAGCTAAGGATCCATCAGTATCGATGAACTGTTTCGCCTGTGTTTTTTTTATCGAGCCGGAGGTAATTCAATTTGTAGTAATCACTTGTCACTCAGCAGGTTGACTGTGTGTTGTTAAACTAAGATGATAACGTTTGATGATTATAACTTTTTTCTTTTACGAAAACATAAATGGTTGAATAATTGAAATGGGAATTTAAGTACATGTGACAATGCTGTGTGATGTTATATGTCTATAAATTAAATACAGACATATCAGGAAAGATTAAATACAATCGAAGTAATTTGACATACTGTACAATAATATACAATAAAAGATGCACAGTTTTGTATACACAGCATTTTATAGATATATTTTTTTCTCCTCATCTGTAATAATACTTCATGATAATACTATAGTACTCAATATGGGGGTCCTGTCACAGTGGGATCATGTAGTTTCACTACCGAACAGGTTTCTCTGCTGTGTTTTGGTCACTTCTTCTTTAATACCAGAAGGGCACAGTTGTCTATGTCAGCAATCTCCTGACAAAGCACCATTTTGTAGCTCAGCATGTAAAATATGCCCCTTTGCCCCTTTCCAAATCTGACTTTTTCTGTGCCTGTATTTGATTCATTTCGGGGGGGGAGTAGGACTGTGTCTACCCCCCCCGAAGGTCATGTCTTGTGGTACATTGTTTGTTGTTCTTTTCCACAGTGTTCAGTGCTGGAGCACAGAATGCTGTTGTAAACACAAATGTGACTTGCCACTGTGCCAGACAACCTCAGAACAGGTCGTCTCTAGGTAGAAAATCACTGGGCTGGACAAAAAATAGAGAAAAGATGTAGCGATAGACATTAGTGTATATATAGATATAGTGTTGGGTGTAGAAGATCGCCAGGGGCATGCTTTAGGTGACATTACCATTTTTATCAGGAACATTGTATTACACTTTGAGGGCATTACACCTTGAGGGCACGAGAAGCTGAGTTGTGCGTGGGTTCATATATTATCGTATGTTAAAAAGGAGTGGGGCCAGTGTCTGATTATCCAACTAGTTATTTCAAGGGGTTGTCAGGAAGGTTTTACATCTCCTGTTCAGTAAAGAATGGTGTCGTTATCAGAAATTAATTTCTACTGTATACTTGTCTCGTATTATTTTGCAGCAGTTTTGTTTGCTGCATAGCTCCATGTGCAGTTGGGATATCTATAAACTCCCATCTCTGGCTAGAGCTTAATGGGAATTGTGGGGAAGGGGATGTTTAATTGCTTGCACAGTTCCCGGCCAATCAATTTTTTGTTACTTTAATGGTGAGCTGAAAGGTCTGAAGTTTGTATAATTAAACTTTGCTACTTTCGTCAACAGAGTTCTGTGTTTGCGCTTCTAAGTTGTTTCTGTTGAAGTGTCCAAATCATGCAGAAAGGCTTATTTCCACTTCCATTCTTGTTTCTTTCCCAGTGGGCTGCAGCTGCAAATAGCAAAGAGAGGGAAAAGAGGCCTTAATTTTATTCTCTTGTGGCAAATTCATTTCTCCATCACTGGTGAGAGATTGAGACTCTTCACTTACACAACCATTCAGCATATAAGCAATATTTAGAAAACACATGTCTGACAATAGCTAAAGCACCAAATATATCTTGACAGAGGAAAAAAAGGATGGAGGGAAGTATTCTTAGGTGCTCACCAAGTTCATTATGGTAAACTGTTTTCCTCAAACAGTAGTTGCTGGCAGGGCCGTGATAATTAGTCAACCTGAATTTCCTGTGCCTGCAATTGATAAATGTATTGCGTTCTGTTTCAATTTTCCCTGACACAGTTTTGTTCCACAGGGCTTCTCATGTGGTGTTTGCATCCTCGGAACTCACTGTCCCTCTGGTCGCTGCCTTGTAACTCAAGTGCTGCCTGCCGGTGATACTTTCCTGAATAGATCGTTGATGTCTCGCAGAAACATGATCTTTGTGTTAAATCAGGCTGAAGCAATTCTGAAGTGTTGAAAAACAAAAACGGAAGTTTTGCATTTGGATTTCTTAGTGATACTTAGTGATGATATTCAGATCTGTTTGGTTTCATCATTTGACAGGGGTTTGAGAGTATTTGCATGTAATTTGAATACTTTTTTTTTTATTAAGGACAAAAGTTGTTTTGGTATGAAAGTAAAACTTGTGGCTCATATATTTCCAAATCCGGGCAGATTCTCATTGTGATCCTCTACTATGGGCAGGAAAATTTTCCGAATGTGTGCCAGAATTACTCCAGATATGGAAGTAATATCTAATCGATGATCCTGCATGTATATGGGGGCATTTATGGACCATTGGAACGGACCCATATTGTGTCAAAAACAAATGCCTTTTCCGATCTTTGCAGCTGTAAATGAGTGTGCTGGATTGTTGTTTGCTGTTGTTGTTGTTGTTCATTTGAAATCGGTGCTGGATCAATACAGCTGGAGCCAGCATTTGGCTAACAGAGTGTATCTTGGAATAAAAACTGTAAACAGGGAGAAACGGCTAGCTTAGCACTGTCTACTAGTATCAAAATTCACCTGCCAGCGCCACAGGACTTTACTGTTTTCCATTATATGCATTGTTTGTTTATATCTTGTTTGACAGAAAACAAACTGTTTAACTGAAACAAAACCCAAACTTATTTAACTTTTACAACAGTAATGTTTAAAAGCTACATTACTGTGCATGATCTCTGTAAAAATTGTCTTTTTTTTACATGCATTTGTTTGTATGCAAGAAACAAGATAGAATGTGGTTATAGAGTATTGAGCTTTAAACATGGTACCATCAGACAGAGCCAGGCTAACTGTTCCCCTCAGTTTCCAGTCTTTATGCTAAGCTAAGATAACCATGTGCTCTATATATTCAGCACCTTCGATTATCACCTCACATGTCAAATAGTAGATTATATTTAATGTGCAGGCAAAGAACAGCAACATTTTTAATACTTTCTCTCCATGTCCATCTCAGCCATCTTCCTCATCTTGCTTCAGTCCATTAATTTGTGCTGATTAAGTGCTGAATCAGCGCCCCCTACACTGACAGCCACTTAGTTGGATCTTGTGGTAAACTCCGGACGTTTTGCTCTTATCCTCTGGAATTTAAATGACTTAGGAAACTGGCATGGTGGAGAGCTCACAAAGTGCCAGATCCAATTACAGGGGTGGGAGTGTTAATTCTCTCAATGGGGTAAATCTTGTCTAAACACATGAGAAGACATTGCATTGTGTAGTAAAGTCACACAAACAGTCACACGCAGGAGAACATGTATATGTAAACAAACAGGGACACTGTGTGGAGGAAAAAACGTTAGAATTTTTCTTCCTGCATCAAGATAGTTTAGTTATCCATGAGCAACATGTTTTCCCCACTTCCATAAATGCATCTTATATTTGACCCCTTCGAACACCTGGCTGACCATAAATCATTCTCAGTACACTCACCTTTGCACATTGGCCCATACTCTGTAAGTGTAGCTGCCCATAAACCATTCAGCTAAGTGTTCACACTCACAGCACACGGATAAATCACTGCATTTGACACGCCTCCACATGCAACCTTGTAGTTCACTCTCACACATGAGAGTGTCCCAAATGCACATGTTTAACAAAGGCAGAAAGCAACAAGCTCAGTGTTCATTAGCTGCTGAGTGAATTGGTTGACATGTTTTCCATTTTCAGAATTATAGGACAAAAAAACAAACAGACATATTTTAATTGTTTAAAGTTTTTTTCCCAATTAATAAACTTCAAACAATGTTCAAAATATTCACAAGCTGAGAAAATCACAGATATGAGTCAAATCCAAGCTCCTGATGGTCACCATGCTGGTGTGAACACATCTGTTTAGCAGTGTTGTGTGTTTTTGCGTAGTTGGCCACGTGTCCCCAAAGTGGCACTGAAACAGTCAAACTGGATCCCTGCTCATTCCCTCGGAAAATGGCATTGGAGGACTTCCCTGGGACAATTCCTGTGTGACCATCTGCTTCCTTGTGATTATACCTTGTGTCCAAGTGGCAGTGGAATGGAGAGCACATGCACCAATCAAATGACCACTGAAATTGGAAACATGATCAAGAACAGTTTTTAACAGTTTGATGTGGGAGTTTATTTGGAAGGATGTTTTTCAGAGGATGATATTGAGATCAGGACACTGTCCCAAAGAAACGCTGACTTGACAAAGAAAGGACAGAGCGGGTTTAGGAAAATTGCAGGAGGAAGCTTAAAGGCAGGCATTCATCACACTTAAAAAGAGTTATTCGATTTATGTGTCTTGGACAATACAAGCAGGACAGGAAAGGACGAATGGGGTGAGGAGGGGCGGTAAAAGGGGGGATTGGCTAAGACAGACACGGCTGCTTTGCAAGGACAAGTGCATACAGCATGCTGCAGTAATACAAAGCAGGGAGGGAACACACACGTGTGGTTCGCTCACTTCCGCACAGTGTTTGTCTTCAAAAACGTTTGACAGGACTGCAGTGGAGGGTTGTGTGTGTGTGTGTGTGTGTGTGTGTGTGAACGTACGAATTCATCTGTTGTGAGTCGGGAGTTGAGTCATTCACGGAATCTCTGGAACAGAAGTCTGCATTGTGATTGAAATTTTTACCAGTATCAATTCCAGGAGCGCTGACCTCAGAGAGTCAGAAAGTAAAGTATATGTCAGGATTACCCAGAGCAGAAGCTAATTACATTTCTGAGTTCAGTGCAGCCCCCCTTCAACTTCCATTGCTCCTCCTTTTCCTTCAGCTCCTCTTGCTTTCAGGTGTTTGATATGACACTTTCATACCGTGTGTCCACGTGTCTTACACATATGCAACCATCCCATTATATCCTTCCTCTCTGTCTGTCCGCACGTCTACTTTTACCAGTCCCACCCTTCTCCACGTCTCACTTCTCCTGCCCTTCATTATCCTGCAGTGTGACCCATGTTGGGTGCCAGCCGGCCATTTGCTGTCTCCTCAACCTATTTCTATTGCATTTTCCCCGAGGTGAGACATGGCTGTAGTTCCTCTGAGACAGACAGAGAGCTGGTGCGGACTGAAGGTTCACAAGAGTTCGATATCTCCTCTGATATTGTTTTCTGCCTATTGTCGGTCTGTTTTATCAGCTGCCATAGATCTCCTCCTCTGTTGAGCTCAGGTGCCACTGGATCGGTCCACCTTGAAATCAAGACTGTGATGCAGTGGTAGAGCCAACGCTCTTAAAACCTTCGGCCTTGTTATTGCAGCACAATGAGGTTGACTATGTGGGCATACATGAGTATAATTGGCAATATGCTGAAATGACCAATTGATTGACGGATTTCCTACTGCCAAATATTAGATTATTATCAATAATTATCAATTATTTATTTAAAAAGTAATGATATCCACCATTGGCTGATGACTGTTATGTGCATATTTTTGGCCGTTTCTTGGCTGGCAGTGTAAGCTAAGATAATCGCCACCCGCAGTTGTTTCATTTGTATCTACTGTCCAGACAAAGGAGAGGAATCGCTGTCTTTTCATGTTCTCTTTTAACTTCCAGCAAGAAAATGCACTCCCTAAAATGTCAAATATATTTGACATGAAACAAAGGTAAAGAAATGACAGATGACATGCAACAAGGATCTGTGATTGGATTTGAACTAATGGATGTTACAGCCGGGATTAAATCGCGGTCATCATAAACTCACAGCCTCCAAACTCGGAGCGTTTTGATATGCGACCAAATGAATAATCCAAGCTCATTCAGTTTGTTTTTTATGGAGTGTCAAGTGCATTTAGGAGACTTGATGCTGAATGACAGCCTGAATACTGTAACTGTGGTTAACATGCTTAGACACATTTCATGAGCCATGTCTGCATACATCAAACTCACATGAGGAAGCTTTGAGGTAGAGGGTCAAAAACAGCTAAGAGCCCCTGAAATGCAGACAATTGAAAGACATGTTTTCTGTACTGTTGTCTCTTCCTCTCTGTTCATCCCTCTCTCAGCATTTCCACTCAGTTTTACTGCTTGTCCATTTCACACACCATGTCCCTAAAGGGAACTCGTTTGACATTTTAGTTATTCTCTTTGTCTTGTCCGACAGTGTTTGACTGTTAGCTTTAGCCTAAAGTAACAAAGCCTTCCATTTCAACATGATGATGATGATGATGATGGTACAAATGATGGCTATCCCTGTAAACCACCCTAGGTTATAATCCCACTGCACACTAAGTGACTACTATGAAAGTCTCTGAGTGATGGCAAAGCCGTTCACCCTAAAATAATAGATTAATCACCCAATCCCACTCTAATGCAATGCACGGGTTGCCCTTCAGTGTGTCTCATCCTTAAACATTCATTTTTCATGGCTCATTCAGGTAAAGATTTCAAGTCGTTCTTCACTATCATTGCTGGCACTGCAGCAGTGGTCACCCATTTGCTTTGTCCTCTGGGAAAGACTACACGTTTCTCTGTCCTCCTGTGAACAGTCCATCATACTAATGCATCAAACATCGCTATCATGGAACAAAAGCCCCATCAATAAGATACCCTATCCTTCATTTGTCTTTATGTTTCTGTCAAGGTCACGTTCCCTTGACCTGGCAAATGAAAATCTTTTCCTGAACCATCGGCTTGTGGACCGAACGCTCACAGTTTTGCCTCTTGCGACTCTATATTCAGCCCTTTACGCCAGCTGTAGGAGCAGTATTTGGCTTAGTCCTGTCCTTGGAGCCTGAAAGCAGAGGCTAACGCAGTGGTTGTCATGGTGACAGAGAGCCAGGCAGGGCTGTGGTAATACTGTAATGATAAAGCTCTTCTGGATGGTGCCGCAGTAAACACAGCGCCACTAGGGTCCCGTTAAGGAAGAGCGCGGCACACCGCCGTGCATGCAAAATGCCTGTAGGGCTAATATCAGCCTCCTCGGTCATATCACTTACATTCATGCTCGCCCAGCACCTCCTCCTTTCTTCCTCTTTATTGCACCCTCGCTCTCTGCCCTGCTCTCGCTCCCCGTGATTGTTGAGATTCACGCCATTGTCTTCTCTCCTCTGCTCATCTCCTTTGCCTCCATTCCTGCACTCTCTTCATTCATCCATCGAAACACAATCAAGACTGTCTGTCATCAACTTCCTTTCACAGTCTCTCTCTCTCTCCCTCTCGCTCTCTCAAAGGCTCTTTCTCATTTGCCTCCGTCTCCCTTTCTCTCTCCATCTTTGACTCCTGCTCTTTCAGATTTATGTTGATGATTTTTCAAATCTAATTTCAGAGTCTAGAGAGCAAGTGAGACTCTATTGGGTCTTGAAGGTCGTTGGTCTGCAGGTGTTACACATGCTAGCGTTGCTGTAGGGAATTCAGTGCATTAGGCTTCACACCATTATTACAGTGAGCCTCTGAATCATATATCCAGAGCATTAACGTTGCTGTTCAGTCCAGAACACACACACACACACACTCACACTCACAGACTGCCTAAGGAGATAAATAAGTGTGAAGTGACAGATTGCTGCTCCTCCTTTTATCATCTTCCTCCACCTTTTTCTTTCCCTCTCTCTATCCTCTCCTTCTCTCTCCATCACCTCAATGCAGTGCTCATGTAGCTACCACTCACCTGCTGCGATCAGCAAGTATGCGCACACACACACATGCACACACGCACGCACGCATACACACATGCGCACACACACACGCTCCCTGTGCCCATAGGCTGTTTGGCTCTCTTATGTGGTGAGTCATGTCGACACACACACTTGTGCCAGGCACTTACACTAACACATGTATACCTGGGTGCGTACAGTATGCACAAAGATATGATGAATAGCTTTAAGTTTATTAGTGTTCAAGCAGTGGGAGTGCTTCTCTATCTTTCCTTGCACACATGCTGCTGCATTTTTAAAAAGGACAGACTGCGGTGATGGATTGATCAGTATTGATTTGATGTTCAGATCTTCAGTGTAATCCACTGTGCTCTGCCATTTTGAAATACTGTTTGATTTATTTACGCAAACCATCAACCTTTGTTCCACCAGGTTTGTTGTATTGTGGCTTATAACAATGGCATTATAAAATTAATTACAATTTTAATAGGTTAAATCTGCACCGAGCATGTTGTCATTAACTACCAAGTGTTCATTTTTACCCGTCCTCAGAATGTTCAGCTGACATTATTGAATCAAACTTTCTCTGCATTTGTTTCCTCACTAATGTTCAGGAACACGTTTAGTATTTTGTTCTCAGCATATCGAATTGAAACACAGACGTGTTGTTTCCTGAGTGTACAGGATTTCCCACCAGTGAAAGCACCTGACGCCAAAGTTTAATTTAAAAAATCACAGCGAATCTCCAAATCAGGAGAGGCTTCGCAGTTGTGTCATAAATCTCTGGTGTTCTGGCTGTATTATTACTGAAACACTGAAAAAATATTGCTTTTGTGTGGATGCTTATTAATCCAGTAATGTATGCAGTTCAATGTTCAATTTTTTTGTGTTTTATTTCTGATTTATTCTTCTAATTTATCAATAATCAAAACTATAGTTTACCCTTTTATATCAGAATTTTGAGCTGATTGATGTTTACTGTGTTTTTTGAAGACGTTTCCAGTCCAAAGTATTTTCTTATTTATTTGTTTTAACAATCCATATATTATTTGTGGTTTATTTATACTGGACAGAGTAAGAGAATAACATACAGAGTCAAGCTGTGAACAAACAAGCATTTGTGCTCCCTAGGCATGTGCCCTAACCGTTCAGGTCGCTCCCACAAAGTATATTCTTGCAGCAGTAAACAAAATGTGCATGCGACATGGTTTAAACTGATCGGTTGTGATTAGAAAGTACTTTTCAGTGAACAATGAGCGCCAGGAACAGTGTTTTGCTACATCAGTTCAAACATGAAGGCTTTTTTTTATCTGAATCTTTGATTTGAACTCACCGTGGATGTACAGATTGTAATAGTAAGAGTTCTAATGCACTTGTACTAAGTACATGCTGACCTCCCTCTGTCCCGCTGCTTGGCAGAATTTACTTTTATGGCTAAGGCCTGTCATTTGCTATCAGTGTTGAATGTCCCGATAGCGCTCCCTCTCTTTCTTTGTCTTCACGATCCTTCTCTCACTATCACTTCTCTTTAAAAG
Organism: Remorina albescens; assembly: GCA_034769265.1. NCBI lineage: Eukaryota > Metazoa > Chordata > Actinopteri > Carangiformes > Echeneidae > Remorina > Remorina albescens. Next base: position 9,613,647 of record CM068480.1, read on the forward strand.
TTCTCTTGGTATGACACAGTCACATCATGTCTGGATCATCAGGCCAATGAGCATCTACCTGAGCCTAGCTCAGCAAATCTTAGTTTGTGAGCCTTAACTCTGTCAGAAATTGAATTATTCTCACTATTCTGGCATTTGTTCCTCAGCTTCTCTCTCTTCAGTCATGCTCTGTCCTTTTTTCTGGACTGCTGCAACTTATTCCTTTGTGCCTCTCTATGCATGGTTCCACATCGTCTGGTCTGCCACCCCCTCCTGTGTCTCCACCTGTGTAGCCTACATAAAAGTATGTTGCTGCAGTTTTGCTGCTATTTTCTGTTTGCAGTCTCCTGCAAGCATTAGTTTGTACATAGGAAATGACTCCCTCAGCTTGAGAAGCACTGCAGCATGATAAAACTTAAGACAGATCTTCTAGCACTGTGCCTGGTTATGATATTATTCACATCATTAATGTTCTCGCAAGCAACAGTAGCATAGAAAATAAAAGAAAAACACCTCAAGGCAAAATTCTTCTTGTTGCCCTGATTTATAGATGCAAAGAGATTGTGGTGCTCAGCCAGTGAGAAAACATCCTGAGCAGGTCCTGCTGGTGCTATCCTGCCTCCCTGGCACAGTGGGGGGTGGGGTGGGGGGGCTGCTGTGGGGGTAGAGGTAGGACTGAGAACCTCAGTGTGTGTGTGAGTGAGTGTGTTTTCACGATACAGAGGGGGAGAGCACTGCAGCAATCTGAGAAAGTAGGTCAGACACCGACTAGCGAGAAACATAAAAGAGAAAAGAGGTTGGGAAAAGAGATTGAGAAGGAAGGGGGAGAAAGGAAAGCATGGAGAAGGAGTAGAGGGGGAGGGAAAAAAGCTTTGGTGAAAACAAACCTGATGCATACATTACAAAACTATCTAGAGTCTAAAGGGATATTCCTGGTAAAATGATGTCATTACAATATACACCTGACATTATTAAAAATAGCTTTTCCCACCGTTCCTTTACCTGTCAATGTAAATTAACAAAACCTAAGCAATAACCTGCTGAAGTAACAAGCCAACCACTATTATGCTAAAATAACAGCAAACGGATCCCGATACAGCAATCTAAAAGCAGAGGTTGGACATTAACGTTAACTTCATGGCTGTTTTTCCTGGAAGGTCTCTTCTGTGGCTAAATGCTTGTCAGTGAATCTCATTAAATACAGCGGGTCCAAGTCTTAAGCCCTTAAATCCTTAGTCTGATTCTGTCACGGAGGCAAATATATGCATACTAAGGCTGTTCAGATTTCAGCATTGAGAAGAGCTCAAAGAGAGATGGGAGACCTTTCAAGAAAAATAAGTGGAACTGCTTCCCTCCGTTTGCTTAGTTTTAAGGCTTCCTCATATAAGTATGCTGCTCTTGATATTACATAAGTGCATAATGTTGAAAATACACAGTGACACACACTATACACTGAAGGCACTCAGGCTTCTTATATATATGGACTCCACTTAAGTATGAATTACCTTTCTCTTTTGCTCTTCGGGCCATGTCTGTGTTTTATTATTTATTTGATAAAGCTAAAAGTATACTGCATCTATAAATACACTGCAGGGCTTGTAGGAATGGGCCGCAACAGGGAAAGATTGTGCAATAGCCACGCACACGCTGGTGTTATCATGCTACTGCAATTGATTCACTGACAATTGAATCAGCTACAGCAGAATAATAAGCTTGGGTACATATAGACACTCAGCCTGGAGATCACACAGACTCCCAGAACTAAGAAAATTGCCTTTGAATGATGAAAACAATAAGCAAACCTGAAAAATAAACCCTGGAAAATAATAGATATCTCTGTGGTGGGACACTGTCGTGTGCCAGTTTATTTATTTATTTTTTGGTTTGCGTCCATGAATTTAGGATAAAGAGTTGGATGAACAAGCAGCAAAGGAACTGTAAGAGTTGTAAGATTTCATTTGTAAAAAGGACATTAAGACAATAATGAGCGATGCAAAGGGCAAGAGAAATTTGAACTTTTCCATTACTTGATTCCTTTTTTGTTCACATTGATAACACTGAGACAGTTTCAACTGAACAGTTTTGGTGTTTTAGGTGAACCATAAGGTACTTCATTAACTTCTTTACTGCTAACTTTACCTAATCCAGATGCATCTAATGTGGGAAAAATAGGAGGCAGATGGAACACGGTGTTTGCTCAAGTCAAGTCTCACACAGCCTTTATGTTTATGGTCCAATTCATAACTTCTAAGACTTTAAAAACTTTTGTCCAACTAAGATACAAGAGAAGAGATAGAACAAGAGCAAAAAAATCTAATAAAAAATGGTAATCTAGATGGTCTATAATGTATTTTAAGTCTAATTTGAGCTTTCATCTGAAGTTGAGGCAGCACATTGAATCTACATAGAACTATATCAATGTCGTGCAGCATTGAATCTTTTCACAACATTAACAATAAAGACTTGCAGGGTCTTACATCCTATTACAAATCTATAAACAAATGTCTGTTTATGAAAAACTGAAGTTCAACTTTCACAGTTGCACCGCTTACCTCGTGTTTTGACACGTTCATCACAGAGCACACAGAGAGCCGGGGAAGTGAAGTGTGGTTTCTCACTTCTTTACTGGACTGTGGCGTACAAATGATCACTTCTTTATTTATCTTATCCTTACAGCTTCTTGTCTTTTCTCGTTCCTCCATCCCATCCTGTTTCCTCTCTGGTTCACATTAGTGGTATTTTTATACTACCCAGTTTTCCTTTTCTTTTTCCGACATTAAAACATTAATTTTGCTCTCCATCTCTTCTGCACTTTTCTGTCGTGTCGTGAGGAATCATAAGAGGTCTGTCTGAGGCAGGTCCCTCTGGCTTTTGCATTTAATTTGAATTATTATGTTAATCTTTTGAAAGAACTCTACTTTTAAGAATGAAATATAGCATTTACACACGAGCATATGAGAATAAGCTCCTTTTTAAAAGAGTTTGATATTGGACTGATATAATTAGTAATTTGATTGAACTTATAGAGACAGTAAATTATCATTTTCCTGCAGGCACATGATATGACGTGATATTGACAGCACATCTTTTTTTACAACTTCATTTTTCATCACAATCATTTATGACTGTCAGATATAATCTGGTTAGACCTAATCAGTCTGATTGTCCCTGGCATCGATCTTATCTGGTCAAATTGTGTAAAAGTTGTTTTCAGGAAAGGTCCACTTGCCTGCTGTACTGTTACAAGACAAGTTGGGTTTTGTTTTTTTTTTTCTTTTTTGAAACATATTTTTTTTTACAGGTTTGTGGAAAATATTCCTGGCTCCATTTCAGAATGGGTTCAACTACACAAATATGAAGATCTAGTGACGTTGACCATTACAGCCACTATCAGAGTTATAAGTTATATATAGTTCTGCGTGCGATGACATAGATTTGAACGTGGATTTGCGTTGGGTTTAATTACATACTCCAATTATTTGGCTTTGCTTTTGGCTTGAGGTTCCAAACTGCACTAAGGCTCTAGTTTTTCTTTATGCTTTTATTTTCTTATGCTGGTTTGGCTGAATTTTCTTGATTTGCATCTGACTCTTCCCCCCTTCCCTTACTTTCTTTTTCTCTTTTCTCTTCCTGTCTTTTTTCTGTTTGCTGGTTTCTTCCTTTCTTCTAGTATGTGGCATTTGGCTCCCTATTCTTCATCCTCATCTCCATCTCCACTTTCTGCATGGAGACGCATGAGGCCTTCAACACCATCATCAACAAAACAGAGAACGTCACGGTGGGCAACACGACCCGTGAGGAGATTGTATACGAAGTGGTGACTGACAGCTGGTTGACGTACGTGGAGGGTGTATGTGTCATCTGGTTCACCATTGAGGTCCTGCTGAGAGTCACCTTTTGCCCAGATAAGTTTGAATTCTTCAAAAGCACCCTCAACATCATCGACTTTGTCGCCATCCTGCCCTTCTATCTGGAGGTGGGCCTGAGTGGTCTGTCTTCCAAAGCTGCCAAGGATGTCCTGGGGTTTCTCCGTGTCGTCAGATTTGTCCGTATCCTCCGAATCTTCAAGCTCACTCGCCACTTTGTGGGTCTCCGTGTCCTTGGCCACACCCTTCGTGCCAGCACCAATGAATTCCTCCTGCTCATCATCTTCTTGGCCCTTGGTGTCCTCATCTTCGCCACCATGATCTACTATGCCGAACGAATTGGTGCACACCCAGATGATCCGACAGCCAGTGCCCACACCAACTTCAAGAACATCCCCATTGGATTTTGGTGGGCCGTTGTGACCATGACCACGCTGGGCTATGGGGATATGTATCCGGAGACGTGGTCGGGGATGCTGGTGGGTGCGCTCTGTGCCTTGGCTGGTGTGCTGACCATTGCTATGCCTGTGCCTGTCATTGTCAACAACTTTGGCATGTACTACTCTCTTGCCATGGCCAAACAAAAGCTGCCCAAAAAGAAGAACAAACATATACCCCGAGCACCACAACCAGGGTCCCCCAACTACTGCAAGCCAGATGCCCTGGCGATGGCTACTGCCTCACCGCAAAGAATCTTGGGAAATGTCCTAGGTGGAGTGATGGGGTCGGGAGGCGTAGGGGGTGACTGTCCTCTTGCCCAAGAAGAAATTATAGAGATTAACAGAGGTGAGAGATTTGTTTCCATCATACTTCACTTTTATATATTATATATATATATATATAAGTTACTATGAGTGTGCTTTTGGGAAATTTGCCAGTTACTGATTGCAGTCTTAGGTATGAATGCTGATGTTTCTAGAGGTCCCGTGGAGGATTAGAGTGGTATAATATCGAGAGAAGGAAGTGCTAGTACTACCAAGAAATGATGCATAGTTTATTCTGGATCCACCCTGGAGAAATCACTGGCCCATCAGAAGTCATGTGTAATTTATGATCAACTGGTAGGTCCATGCTCGCCTTAAGGCGCCCATCTGTCAGTGAAGAACAAACACTATGGAAGTAGAATGAATTCAATTATCTATTAAAACTGCTTAATGTGTCTCAATTTGGGCTGACTGCAGATATTTCTCTCTGGGCTAAGCAGTACAAATCAGGAAGGGCAGTAAATTGGCTCCTTGTTTGCTCTTTACATGGTGCAATATCAGGCGTCAGTCACATGCAACCATAATGCACCTTTAATGCATTACTTTACTGCCTAAGTCATCAGACAGAAAATAATGGTTTTATCAGTGCTTTTACTACATCCTCTCTGGCTTGGCTGTTTTCCAGTCTGCAAAGGTTTCTTGTAGGTTGTAATTTATTTTTTTTTTGAAACAGAAAGTTTTAACAGTGAAAATAGAATCTACAACTGCTTTACAGTCTCATCATCACTAGATTCTTGCTTAGTGACATACTGCATTTCGATGTCTCAGTAAAAATGTAAGTGTTGTCTCCAAAGAAACAATAAAAAATAAAACAAATGCCCCTCAAAAGATAATTAGACTATTATTATAACACCCAAAATATCAATTTACAGGGATAATTTTTTCCATATTTCTAATAACCCGGCTTGTTCTTACAGTTCTATTGTAGAACAGTTATAAAAAAAATATTGCTTTATTTTGTCAGGCTTGATCAATGAAATAAAGTAACAAAAATACATCTTTGAAAGCATGTCTGTGAAAAAATGTCTTCCACGCTATTCCAACCTCCTCCTTCTTAATTCCCTTTAGATTCCAAGCAAAACGGTGACGCAGCCTCGGCAGCACTGGCTAATGAGGACTGCCCCACCATTGACCAGGTGCTGAGTCCAGATGAGAGGAGCCCGATCGGGCGCGGACCTACCCGTGAACGCTACCAGCAGGACCGAGCCTGCTTCCTGCTCAACACTAGGGAATTCCGCCCCACTGATGGGAACGTGCGGAAAGGTACGTTTCACACCGGGAGACAGATACATGAACACGCACATCTCATGCAAACACATCCACACAGAGAGATGCCAGGCATCGTGCTGTGAGCATATACACTGTATATCTCAAGTGTGCATGTGGCGCAGATAAGAACACACATTTAAAGATTCATACATTTAGGAGAGGCGGGTTGGATGGGAGAGCGCACACAAAACTGGCTTTGGAAGCCTCGGCTACCCGTAACAGCAAGTAGCAAAACATGCACAAATATACAGTCAAACAAGCACAAGACATGCACATACAATCCGCTCTTCTGCTCTGCTCTCTTTGTTTCCACCTCTTCACGTTTATGTTGTCTCTGTTTCCATCACTGCTTGGTATCATATTTGATTTCTTCTGTCAGACAAGAGTTTCTGTCCCTCTACTTCCTCTTTTTCTCTCTCTTCAAACTCCCTCAGTCACGTCTTTCATTTTTTCATGGTGTGTGTGAAGTTTGCCGTGTGTCCCATGATGTCATAGTCATTCATGCCCATGAACAATCTGTCTTTTTCTGTCTTCTGGACTCAGACAGTGGACCATGCATTAATTTACTTCTCGTCACTTCTGTTTCTCCCTCTCTGTTTCTCTCTCTCTCCTGCTTCACATTGTCCTCTAAATTTCTCCTGCCACCCTACCCCTCTGCCCCCTCCACCCCCACCGCCCTACCTCCGTTCCTCCTCCCCTTACTCCCCTATTAACCCCTGCCTCCATCACCTTTAACCTGCCCCACATTTCCCCACCGGACAATTTTCCCCCTCTGTCCCCATCTTTAAACTCATGCCCTCATGTTCCCCTTCTTTCCTTATGTGCAACTTTGTAACCCCCCCACCCCCTTTTCTTTTAACCCCATGTGCATTACCTTCATGCTCATGATAACCTTATGCCTTAATTCATTTACTACTGCAATCCACCACCACTGTCGCCAACCTGCACCCAAACACTCCCTCACACTCCTTCCAAACTTTCGACAACCCCCTGTTGACAACAAACTAGAGGCAGCAGCCCTGGCACCCAGCCCAGACTCCCCTCTGACTGAGGATTGGTATAAGATGGAAGGGTCTCTGTTACAGCAGGACCTCAATGCAAACTCCACCTCCTCCTGGATCAAACCATAGACCAGAGGTAACACTAACAAAATTTCAAAATAAAGGAGTCAACTTTTGACTGAAAACATGCAGAATTTGCTGATCTGGCTCTCCAGTGCAGTTGCACAAATTATGCCACACCAGCACAACACTCACTCTAACACAACTGCAGCTGCACACATTATGCATGTCTACAGATGACAGATACACACCACCATCTCCACAGTGTTGTGTCTACATGTTCAGTGGAGTTTGAAGTGTCACCTGTGAAGAGTCTTCTCTGTGTCTGAAAGTGTGCTGACAATTTTAAACATCACATTAAAAGATTGGCACAAACAGCTGAGCTAAGGTTAGAAAGTGCTTAAATCTGAATATGAAGGTTTGGGTGGCAAATGGTATTTTAAGGCTCATCATCTGATTTGTCAGGTATTTTATCCAGTAAGTACTCAGCAACAATTTCAATAAACAATGTATAAGATGTAAAAAGAAAAAATGGAAAGAAAATGGGATTGCTCTGTGATATACATCAACAATGATTAATTTGCACAAATTTTTGTATACCTGTGTGTTTGTTTCTGTGTGGAAAGCTTAAAACATGCATAGAGTCTTGAGTGCAACAGCGTGTCCATGTGCACGTATGCAGATACACCCAGGAGTTAAAAGTAACCCAGTTGCCGTGCCCTGTGTCGATAACTAATAAAACATGCACTGAAGAAGTTTGAACAGGAACAGTGGGTCACGTTGTTGTCTGATGTGCCTCTGTGTTGTTGTTGTCTCTCTCTTCAGGTTGTGTCATATCACGCGTGTGTATGTGGGCTTTTTCATTCTTACATGTTATACACTGTGTCTCTGTCCTCTCAAAGCCGTCTGACTGTTGTGTTTGTGTTGTCGTGTGTGGCTTAATTTTGCTTTTCCCTTTTACTGTGTTTATTGGTGTTGCTCCCTCCCCCGTGGACCTCCACCTTGGCAAACAAAAGCAAACACTGCAAGTCTGGAGTAGCTTTGCTTACATTTATTTATTTATTTTTTTTAAATATACAATATATTATATGTACATGTACATCATGCATAGGCTGACAAACGCTTCAGGTTTTAACTGAACAGCACAGTCAATTGCATATATTCTTCTATGTTAGAATCAATTTCAGACTCAGAGATGGATGTCCATATTTACATGTACATATGCCTGACCTGTGGGATGATTTGGTTGCCCCTTGATAGCTTCACATATTTGTGACGCTCAGTGCAGTGTTGTTTGACAATCACCTTTCCAAGGTCCAAGGTCAGTGGGGTCATGGGAGCCATTGAGGTCAAGGGATAGTACCTTTTGAAACATGCCACGCTGGAAACAAGCAAACAACTTAAAACCATTATCACTCCCTACCTCAGCTTTGCAAACAAAGCTACTTGACTTCTAAATCAGATTTTGCATTTCTGGTTTACAATATATTAGTGCGTGTAATGGATCTGAAATACTATTCCCTAGACCAGGGGTCGGCAACTCACAGCTCTTTCATCCCTTTGCCGTGGCTCCCTGTGGCTTGAGCAAATAATGTGCATAAATAATGGCTATTTAATTTCAATAAATTTTAAATTTAATTAAATTTAATTAAATTTTAATTTAAAATTAAATTTAATTTCTATTCTGCTATTCTGTTAATGTAATAGTCATGATTCTGGAGATTTTGGTGATCTTGTAACATTGAAATAAAATGCGTTTTAATATTTTGTCGATCAGGATATGTGTATACGTCCTTGTATACGTCACCTGTTGCCAACAGGCTGGTGACTTATTTTGAGCTCTTGACCCCCGTTAAGCTAACCATGGATAAATCCAATGACTAGAACTACAATCTAGTTCTTTTATTTCATAGTTTTTATATATATTGCATAAGTGTAATGAAACAATATATACCGTGGTGCCTTTATTATAGCTGTAAAATAGGCTTTGCTGCTCCAGGTGGGTTTTATTTGGTGGGAATCGCGGCCAAATGGCTCTTTTAATGCTGAAGGTTGCCGACCCCTCCCCTAGACCATGTAACTGTGCTTTCAGTGCCTAGTGTGGTCTTAAATTCAGGACCTTTTGTATTTGCACTGTGGAGACCTGGGTAGATATTAACAGCTGCACTTGGTGACTGAAACACTCACATACATACTGACCAGACGGACAGACAGACAGACAGACAGACACTGTGACAGATTTGATTGAAAAGTGGCTACATGCTGTCAAAGGTAAGCAAGCCTTAAGCTGTCCAAGCCCTTAGAAGTTGTTGAAATTGCTTCAGTTTTTATGTATAAACTGCAATTTAAATGCTACAAAAATCCCTCTTTAAAGTAAATTAGGAGTCTATTAAAGAAAATGAGCACTGGACTCAGTAGGAAGCCTCCCCTGCCAAAAAAGTTTGGTTTCTTACATCAAAAGTTAAATATAATAATAGACACATTTAAGTTGTGATTCATAAACAGCCCTTCCTTCTTTGTCCTTCTGTTGAATCTTATGTGCTGGGTGGCTGCAGTAAAGTCTGATCTGTGTATACTGCCTTGTAGACAAATGGCCCATCCACAGCGTTGCCACCTCTCGCCCAGTGCAACGTTAAATAAAAAGATGGCCGCATATAGAAAGTTCAGTAAATGATTGATCATTCAAGCAGCACTGAATATTTTTACACGAGTAAACAAATAATAATACAAAAAAAACAACACTCAGTTTCTGTTAATTTTACTTTTCTCCACCAATAACGGACAATCTCCTTCTCGTCTTTAACGAGGGATTCTCGTGCTGAGACTCATTCTTGTGCGCTTCAGTTGTGATTTATTTTGTAGATACAAGCATAAGATGTCTTTGCCAACTTCTTTTATGAGCTTTTCCGTTTCTTCTCTCTGATTGTTGGCCATTTGACTTCCTACGCTCCCAATGCAATATGCATGGCTCACTAAGGTCAAACGGTCAATCACCCCTTTGATTGCCTTCTTCAAATCGCTCCTCTAGACCTTCTTCAAGGATCTCAGTCTCGTTGGCACTGTCTTTCCCCCCTCTTCCCTCTCTGCTTTCCTCACTGTCCGTCTACTATTGTTTTCTATTTTGTATTTCTTGGGTCTTGTGCTTATTTGTGTCCTTTGTTTCTTACATGGTGTACACATCTTTCATTAAGTATTTGTGGTGTATTCTGTGCAGAGGTTTAAGTTATATTTATTTTTGATTTTTGTATTTTGCTGTTGCATATGATCTGTTGTAATTTTTCTATTAATGTCCTTGGGTTTTGTAACTGTGTTTTGTTGTTCGGTGTTTTGACTTCTCTGTGTTCTTCCTGTCTTCTCCTTTCAGTTGTGCTATCACTTTCTATCTGTCTTCTCTGAATTGGAATGATAAATGAAATTGCCAACAATTTAGTGAATTGAAATTAGTTTCTGTAGAAATGACTCTAATCTCACTTCAGGACATTCTCAAGGAATTATTTCACAAAAAGAAGAAAAAAAAAACCATTCCTAAATTCATCTGAAGTCACTATGTAAACGACTTTAATGTCTATTTGACCCAACATAAATGAGATTCTACGTTTTATTATATCACCACTTTTAAACAGGCAGAATTTCTGCACTGCAAATTTCTTTAACAGTTCATAAACAATATTTTATATTTAGTCAGGTGTATTCACACTTCATCCTTTTATCACCCCACCTTATTTATTATGATGATATTAAGATTTTTAAAAACCAGACACTATATATCCTCCAGGCATCTGTTTCCATGAAAAATTACTCATCACAACTAATTTTTGCTGTAAACTTATTTTTATATCACAGTCTGTAGCTCAGTCTGGCAAGCTACCACCAAGTGCAATATACCAACATTAAATTTAACTCCAGAGAACTTCCTTGTATAAAGGAAGGGCAAATGTGTAAAAATCTGTCTTACTCTATGTGGTAGCACTTATCGGTGTTGTCCTGTGTGTCTTTGTTCTCTTTTAGTCTAAAATCACATGTAAAATGTGTTCTACACTGTCATGCATGTTGTAACCTGAGTAGCAATACATTGTTTGTTACCGTGTTGCCTCATCTCAAAATACTGCAGATATTCTTTTGTCTGAGCCAGATTTTTACCAAAAAAATAGGAATAATGTATGACATGTATGTATGTATGCACAACCGATAAATATTTCTGTAAATGTATATATAGATGTAAAATATGAAATAGAGTCAGGCTGTAATGATAACAGCTGACACATACAGGTCTGTATGACCTACATGCGGGTAACGAGAGGAAGAAGGCTACAGTTGCATGTCATTTAGTTTACCCAAAAGAATGTTCTGTGTGGACACATTGTGGCTACAGTAATGGCCACCAGGAGATCAATACATGTAATCATGGGTAACAGGAGATCAACCATATCTTTAACAGGCAATTGATCCCATGTAAGAATGATATGCGTTTTAACCATGCCAAGAATAACATCTGATGAGTCAGCAATTCTTGTGTATCCATAACAAGCACACACTCATGAAACTGTGTGAAGAAGATAGAGGAGGCCAAGTAGTTCTCTGCCTTTTTCATACATACAGTATTATTCCGTATTTTATTTTATTATTTTATATTCTTTTGGTTAAGTCTGCTTTACGTTACATGATTATTTCCTTGGTAAGTAGTCTGGGCAGAATATTTGCAGTTTTCCTTTCACTGTTCTTCTCTGTCTTCCCACTCCATGACCTCCTCCTCCTCCTGTGATTAACACTCATTTTCCATCCCATCCCCAGGCCGCCACTGCAGTGCAAGTGTAACTAAAGTCTGACTCTAGGTAGGTATGCACTCCCTCTTTAGTGTAAATTAAGTGTGACTTTAGGCTGGAATTATTCCATTACTGGATGCAGTGACAGCCACATTTTATAGTTTCCCCTGATAATCAAATAATCCCAAAGCACAAAATCCTTGTTAATGTTGTAAATACAGAAGTTCGCTCAGAGAGGAGGAAGCTAGCAGACTGTGACAGACTGCAGTGGCTGAGACATGAGAACGTTTACACTACAAGCATCTTTCTGAACACTGTCCAATTCTTCTAAACATCAGGAGAAGGAAATTTAAACCAAATAGTTTTTAGTTAACTAATCATATTGCACTGTTTATCTCTCAAACATCATCAGCCTTACATTATTTTTCATCACTTTCACCTTCATCTAACCAAACATTAGGAACTCACCTTCTCTCTTTTACTCATGTCCCACTTGACAAGTGTTTCAAATCTATCCCTAACCCTAATTCCAAACTTGAAGGGGCCAAATAAAGGACAACATAAAAGCCAGAATTTAAAACTGCAAACATGACCACCTTTATTTTATTCATGTATTCTTAGATTGGTTCCATGGTTGCATATGAAATATGGAGTTTTCTGTTTTCCTTTATCACATAAGCAGTGTGTTATTTTCCTTTATTTCTCCTTCTCTTTCCTCCTGTGCCTCTCGCTGATTTTTACGAAGGAATATCTCAGTACAATCAAAACCTTTTGTTTTAAGTTTGTATGTAGGCTTCTCCCTATATTTCAGTGAACTCCAATAATCTGTACTGTTGTCACTGTTGATCAAAGGTAGCATAAAAGTAAAACCGTCACCTGGTATTTAACCTGAACTTGTAAAATCAGCTGGCTGGAACGCTACTATAACAGCTGAATAATCATGTATGTCATTTTGTTCATTTATTTAATAAGGACAATAGAGTTTAACATAGTTCTTGTTAAAGCATGAAACTGATGTCTTGAGTTAATAACTACAGCTAATTTGCTCCTCTTGTCCCTAGTTGGGATTTTACAAATACACAGTGGATTAGTTGGCTCTTGTTTTATAATGTTTATATTCTCTTGACTTATTAAGATAAATGATTTATGACATAAGGATGACTCAAAAGTATTTTAAAGAGCTTTGACATACTTTAAAATATTGTTGTAGGTCTTCAATAGAACAATATGGTTTGGTATAAGCGTCCCCCTTGTTGTCGCCTGTCAGCTTTTATTCAGCGCACATCACAAATGTGGCTACCATTTGATGCAACGACAGTTTGTCGTGTTACATTTGGTTGGTATGAACAAAATACTTCTGAAATCAAACTTGAGAATGAAGCCACCGGTTGGCTGGACAGGCTCTCAGAAATCTTTGTGTGACTAAGAAACTCAGTGAAAATGCATCATCAATATTTCACTGAGTCGCCATCCTACTAATGTGCCTGAGCTAGTGCAGAGTAAAAAAGGACTTGGTTGGGTCAAATGATGCATAATCTAGAGTGGTGGGCTTGGCTACTGCACACCAGAGTATTGCTTTATATTTCTGTTTCAGCAGGAAGGCACAAAGAGTGTCATAATGCACCTGTGGGTGTTATTTGTTGTCTGACTGTTGTCTTGTGATGGTTGGAGTTTTACACAAATATACACAAAACTGCAATTTAATCACCAACTTTGTGAGCATTAAAGGTCACATTTCAGTTTATATAACAATCCTAATGAAGCTCCACCCATTACAGGTCAGTTAGCCATTGTTAGGGCAGGTACCTGCTACCTACCAATGGTGTTTTTCACCTCACCTGATGCAACAACACTCCGTCAGTACAACACCACCTTTTCTGTGGCTGCTTCCTACAGTGCAGGGGTAATTCAATGTCTGCATGCTTTGTTACATACTTGAAATACAGTGGGAAAGGACACGCATGGCAATCCGTTGTTTCTTAGATAAATTGGTTCCTGTAAACGTACCTGCAGCAGTGCAAGTACCATGCATAGCTCTTCATAGTCACTCGAATAACTAGGTCTTTGTCAGTAACTCACTGTTTCTTATCATGTGTCATTTCCCACTGGAAACAAAATGTGAACTGATTTCCACGGCAGGATGCGATTACCAGGGGATAGAAAGTGTTTTCAGCTGGTGCAGGGCAGATATTTTTGTGTTGGCCATCTGAAGTTTACAGGAACAAAAAGCAAACACTTATCATTTTTAATGCAAGGCAGTAATTCTGCGCAATTTTATGGGAAGTCTATTGCCAAGCTTTTCACCTAAAACTTTAGGTGGCCAATCATGAATCAGTGATATCTGAATATTTGCTACTGTGTGTTTTTTGTTGAACTGTATAGTTTTGGCCGAATAGTTGTGTAAAACACCCAAACATTACACATTACTCTTTACAAAATAAAATGTTGGGTGCTTTATTCACTGGGCCTAATATAGGAGTTTCATTATCTACCAAACTTTTGCTTTTCTGTTTTTGAAAAAAAAAAAAAAAAGACATGTCATAACTCGCATTTTCTTGTTTTGTCTTGTCTTGTCTGTCTTGTCTATGTCTGTCCTTGTCTGTCCTTTATATGTCTTTACGTTTTGCTAATGTTTTCAATCTCTTTTCCTTAATTTCTACTCTTTATTTTTGTGCATCTTTTTACAATGATTTCTTCTTATAACATCTTAAACCTCATATTTATGTTTACCTTTGTGTAACCTTCACAACAAACCATCTGGATATGGAAAATTTGTCTTAAAATCCCCAAAACATTCTCTTTTTGATACCAAAACAATAATATATATTATAAAAAATGAAATAATTTTCGTAAAGCAACGGGCTATGAGAAATCCCGCAGTCTCAATAACATATCTGGAATGGCTGGGTCATCACTGCGGCTCGCTCCTGTTACTAGCCCACCCTTTGAAACTTACGAGGCCCCAGGACCGCTGCGCCGCTGCCGTTCACCCATACCCTCCATTTTGTAGCAGAAATGATGGTTATGATTGGTAACAAACGATGTAGTGGACTAGCTATGGACTGATCGCACTGATCCTCCGTTTGGATTGTAGATCGTGCAAAAGCAATAACAATAACATAAAATGAACTTGAATGTAGAAAAAATGACCTCTTGTCTTGTGAATCCAATGGTTTATGATGCATGCGTCAGGTTAGCTGATGGGGTCAAATACTTCAATTTTAAAGAACACTCATTTTAAATCATTAAAGTATTATGGAATATATATTTTATTTGGTTAGTAAATAAAATAGGGACAGGGGTTTAAGAAGTTATGAAAATGTGCACTGTTACATTTTAAAACTAAGTTTGTAGATAGACATCCATTTTTATTAATTCTGGACCAAACACAACTGAGCTCACAACACTGTCCAGACAAATGACCATAAAAGAAGATGCTTCAGTTCATTTAGCCAAAGATAAAAATACATTTATAGATTAGATTGATGTTGAATAGGTTTCTACTTTCTGTCTTTTGTGAATATTAATGTATGTACAGTGTAGATATCATTTTGGTATTTCTCTCTCTCTCTCTCTCTCAAAAAAACTGTTCACTGTTAACACCATTTCTAAAGTTATTGTGACATCACTGAACACAATGTGAAAAAAAGGTAAAAAAACTAAACTAAACTAAATAGAAAAGAATACAAATATTGTACCATAAGAGCCATCTCCAATGCACAGCCTTTCATAACTTCTGAAAATTTATTTTATTGCTATTAAGGTCCCATGTAATTGATAGTTTCCTTACAGTTCACAGATAAAGGTCTATTCAATCATTTTACTTGGCATCTAAAGCTTTTTATCAGACATACATTTAAATATTCATCATGATGGTATTACATGCAAATCTAACAATCAAATAAGAAAATCAAATATTTGTTTCTTTTTATGCCCTTTGTGATGGAGGAGGCTGGGAGCTCATTACATCCTGCTGGCCTTCACTAATAGATCACACCAACAACTATTAATGGTATTTTATGTGCAGGAACAAAGATTGAAAAGTAAGCCAATTTTTGTATACCATCCATGCTTGTTTTTTATTTGTACACACACTCAAGTAGCACATAAGCCTCATCCAACAAACTTATTAAGCATTCATGAGGGCACGTGGTCAGTAAAACACCGGATGCAATTTTCTTTTTTGGTCTCTTTGTTTTTGTTTTTAGCACTTGAAACCGGGAGAAATCATGTCTTTATTCTCAAAAGTCTCACAAGTGTCTTGTTTCTCAAACAGGAGCACAATTTAGCTGTTTGGTCTTCTATTTGTATTTTCTTTTAGATGATTGTAAATGACTGAATGGACCTTTATGGAGATAATAATGTAAATGAAATAAGGTACTTGCAGGCTTACAAGTTTTAGAAGTAATCTAAATGCGATGTATTCAGACAACTACTTGAAGTTATAACAATAAAGTAGATACAACCTACAAAGCAAATATGGAAAACTGCATTAAATACATACTTAAAACAAGTAAAAGCACTTTACTAATAATTAAAGTTGATTTATTAACCTTTAAATATTGCATTTTGGCAAAAGACACGAACCATACTGAATAAACTAAATGGTCGCCTACACCATGTAACAACTCCTACAAAGAATATTAAATTTCTTTCGACAATTTGTTTTTGTTTTTGCTTTTTTCCTCTTTTTCACTTTCAACTTGTGTTTTTTCTTTTTTATTATATAAATATTTTCCATTATTTTAGATTTTATTGGTTTGAATGTTTCTGTAGAAGTGTTACTATGTATATAAGGACTAAATGCAGGCGGCTGGTAAATATGTGAAAAAAGGTGACAGAGGTCACTTGACTTTTTCCTCAATCATTCCTTATCAGTCTCTTAGTAAATTTATACCTTTCATATCTGTAACTGAGGGCCTTCCTCAAACTGCCATTTTCACATCAGATCTTGTGCTACAAGTTATGCTAAAAAGATAAGAGACAGAATTACATTCACACATGCAGTAAACATGCAATATTACTTTAATGCTGGAAAACATGCTGTGCACATATCTATGTAAATATGCAGATCTATTTTTAATTCAAAAAATGCACAAGCTGAGTGAGCGGTATACTTACTATCTTTCTTTTAACTGTTCTACGTGTTCAAAATATTACAATGACAAGAGCTATCAGTCTTGTTTTATTTGAAGTCTATGTTGTCTTACTGGTCCTTTAGAGTTTTTTGATGTTGTGGTTGCCATTTTTTTTAAAAATTGTTTTAGTTTTGTAATTTTATATTTTCACTGTGCTGGTAATGAGTATTTTGTTGTAAAGAATTGCTTTTTCTGTACCACTGATTGTCTGAAACAACATTTGTGAAAAAAGAAAAGAGAAAATAACCATAAGACTGAATTCATAAGGAAAAAACTGTAAGTGCTGTAGAATTATTTGCAAGTCTAAAGGGAGAGTCAGGTTCTGGTATTCTTACTGTCATGATCTATGTTCCTCTAAAAATCAATGTGCTTCCAGACCCCTAAACTTTTAAGACTTAGATATGCAGTATTATTATGACTGACCATGAAAGCTAACTTTTGAATATGTGCTTGAATTTGTTGTTGACTTGAGTTTGAGAGGTTCGTAAAAAGTTATAGTGTCTGATTCCACATAGATACAGTACAAACATGTGCTCACTGCAAGAAGTAAGTTTGCCTGGTTTAATCTAATACGGGTTTTTGAAGGCCATCGCACTTGTTCTCAGCTCAAGTTATTGATAGTTGTGCTTCTACACAATATTGTACATTTAACTATGATGATGTCAGAAAATGACTTTGATTTAGTGAAGCAGCATGCAGAACTTTGTTCCTTCTGTGACAGCAGCAGCTCCTTAATGTATAATGTCAACCTGAACTTGTACAGATAGGGAATCTCTGGGATAGTACATTTTAAAATTTATTGAACTTGCTGAGAAAGTTTTTGTGAGCATGACAGGAGCTCAGATGGACTGGCCTATGTTTAATCCTCAAAGCTAATCGTAGCCGACATCAGCAAACCTGAATTTGTAAGCAACTGTTGTTAGCATCACTTCTCTTAGTGCATTAAACCTTTAAAGCGCACACATGCATACTGTAAAATCCTAGAATGACGCCATAATGTGGTTTTTACAGTTTGCAAATACTCCATTATTCAGTTATACCACTTTATTTAGAGTTTACTTTTAATGTTACAGTCAAGAAAAATGTCCATCCATCTTATCTATTTGCAGTGTAATGTTTTATGCTACAACTGCTGGTGAGAGGAATGACATATATTACACGCCACCACTTGAATTTGAACATTTCTGATTATAAGAGTACTGTCTTTCCTCATATTTGCTTTGTAATGTATGCGAATGGATCAGAAGAATGTCATAAATGTGGTTCTGTTGCTTTTCAAAAATAATTTCTCATAGCTGTGTCCAAGACAAACCACACTAGGAGATTCTGAAGTAAACAGTGATTAAGTAAACAAAACAGGCAGATATTGTAAGTGCCTCCATGAGGCCCCTTTAGGCTCTGATGTCAGCTTAGGAATTCATGCAAACTAGCTAGATTTAACTAGCTAAACCTTTAAAGCAATGCTGAATAGAAGAGTAGTCAATATTGAATATGTACATATCTGTATCTACACATGTGAATACATTAAAGTCATATGAAATTCATATATCTGTGTACACTTTGGGACAGGAGGGTTTCATAACAACTGATTCCAATGAGTTCAGTGAGTCATCATTAGCAAATGCCAAACTAATCTAACTGCACTACTTGCTATTTTGAACCTTATTTCTGTATGAATAAGTATTTTGACATGATATGGTTATAATTTCAGCTATGCTATTATGAATTCAGCTACAATGACACTTTTTGGATTGTGTGCGTGGGAAAGAACAGGTCTTATTCTACTCTACTGAATATGAATGTATATTCATATCATTATTGAAATATTTGTTGCTATTGTACCTTGAAAATGAATGTATGGGCACATATACAGTACATGTGCAAACTAGCAGAAGCTTTTGGTATCTGGATTTAGTATCCTTTGGAATATGTTCTATACCATGTGTCTGTTACTATGGTGCATAACATGCTGCATTAAGCACTAGGTTAATCTAGCTCGCATTATCCACTAAATTAGTGCCACATATGCCACCTAATGTAGCATAGTGCACTGATCAAAGTTCACCAAGGAGCTGAACTGTTTCTTTTATGTATTAATATGGTGTACATGACATGTGCACGTCCACGTGTTACCATCCAAACACACGCACACACAGATACAAACACCTCAAGAAAAACCTATGAGTGTAACATAGCAGTATAACAAAGACAGAAATAATGTCAGACAGGTATTTATTTAGAGTGTTAGAAGTCTCAGACGACCCTCAATAAGAGTTTTATTCAACTGGTATAATCCATATTTTTAGTTCTGTCACATGGTAATTTTGTAATAAAAATAATGCGCATAAGGTAACTTTGACCTGCATCAGTGAATAAGCTGTTAGGATTTATAATGCCAGTGTGGTGTCTAACAACACAGAGGCTCCTCTGGCACTGTTTCAGGCTGGTGCTGGTGCCAGGACAAAAAAAGACAAAGAGAAAATTTTGATTTGTATCCAAACAAACAGTGTTAGCAGACCAGAATGGATAGTGTCTTTAGAGTTTTGTATAATCGCACAAAAGAAGGCACAGCAAACACCGTTTCTAATTTTGTTCTGACATATTTGGGAAATCACTCCGATTTTTGCATCTAGCAAACAGGAACAGAAAGAGGTCCTGCTCACATAATCAAAATAATATTTTAATAGAAGTATAAAGTCTGTGGCGATTTATACAAGCCTGATGTTGATTCTTCCTCATTACGCTACTCCAGACTAAATCCATCACTTTTTCTGTACAACTGGCCTTTAAAAGTATTAACTGTGTTGCTTTTCTCTGGGGAAAACTACAACTTAACAGTGGAAATTGACAGAAGAAGAGGGTGAAACGAAGAGCAGATGGGAAGAGCCAGTGTTGTTGCTATGAGGGATGATGTTTGCATTGTGGGTTGATATGTGCTGGTGAGACCAGAACAGAATTGTTTAATCTCCCAGTAAATATTGTATGATGCCAGCACATGTGATTCATGAACTGTTTGCCATAATGGAGGCAAAGACTTTAAAAAATACACCACCTACTGTTGCTGACAGACAAATTCTTGAATTTGCACGTGTGTTTGCATGATGCACTGCTGGGGGTTAAGCTTCCTGAGATGGTGTCGGCCAAGTTTATAAATCTACTACTTGCTTCAGAAACAAGCGTAATACCCTGAGTTAAATGTAAACCGATTCCACTAATAGCACTGAGTATGTTTGTATGTGTCCATCTGTCAAAAATGTGTTTTTCCATGACGTGTACATGTCATTTAAATTAAAGTGTTTGCATACACACACATACCTAAACACACATTAGTTAACACATTAGTTATCACCTTACTTTGTTCGCTTGCAAATGCTCTACAACATTTCCTGCTGTGAAGATGGTGGCTGTATGTGTGGAGGGTGGGCAGAGTGGAGAGCATGGTGCTGGTCAGCTGGCTGGCAGCTTGTTTCATTCAGTCTGTCATTTCTTTTTGTAATATTGTCAGCCTCAAGTTCTAATGTCATAATTTCTCATGTGCCAATGTTCTGTCTGTATGTTGGAAGGGTTTGGAAGACTGTTTTTGTCACTGTACTAGAGTTGTCATTACAATTTAAATTTGTGCACTTCATTCTGACATGCACAGTTAACCAGCAGTTTACAGGTAATGGTAATCCCTGATTACTTCCTTATTGTACATATTATCAGTAACACTATGAAACTGTCTCATGGAAAATCTATGTAATTGGCAAATTCCAAATATGAAACCAAGAATCATCGATTTATGACCAAGATTGCTTTATATTAGTCGAGCGCTTCTATAAATCAATCTAGAAACACGTGTTTTCTTGTGTAGTTACAAGATTCAATTGCAGTGAAGGTGATTACTTTGTAAAAATGATGTCTATTTTCTGTGAACTTAATATTAATGGCTCTCCATTCTTGTCTTCACAGTGTTAAGTTTCTAGCATTCGCCTTCTCTCTAATGAGGAGTCAGTAACCGGTAAACACAAATTTGCGGCGGGAGCCACATAAGCGACAGGTGTGACACGGATGGACAGTTTAAAGGAGATCTTTGGGGTGACAAGAGAGAGACCAGACGTTAATCATGAATTTAAAAAATCATATGGTCTGCTCCTCATGTTTTTACCAAAGCAGCCTCTTGGAACTCCGACCATACCTTTGACAACTTGTCTGACTGACATTTTTCTTTTTTCCCCTCTTTTTTCTGCAAACTGACTGAGCATTGCACTGACACACTTTGGGAGAGAAAAGGACTCCTGATTACACATTCCAGATGACATCTCTTTGACAACACTATACTCGCCATCTTGTATGATGACCAACTCAGCACCATCGACAGTGCTGAACAACTGCGCAACTTCAAGTTTCCGAAAAACACAAATAAACAAAACAAAACAACTAACACCTGTCTTCACAAAGGACTGAATGAACAATGTAGCATCTCTGCTAAAATATTGTAGCATTTGTTGGCTTGTAACTTGACTTAGTCCATCAACATTTCGAAGAGAGAGGAATTTATGCATACAAGGGATCTTATAGATGTCATTTTCCTCTTGGGTTCCTTTCTGGTGAAGCAGAAGAAAAAACAAAACAAAACAAAACAGAAAGTACATGAGAGACAAAGAATTGGTCTTCATCTTTAATGCTTGACCCCCCCCCCAAAAAAAGGTAATTAGAAATACAAACAGAGCACATGAAGTCAATCACAAATGCACAATATCTAACGACACCCATACTACAGACCTTCATTCGAGTTTAGCACTTGTATAGCGTGTTTTTCCACTGAACCAATGTCTTCCATCCACTTCTATCAGACTGAAACACTGCCCTCCTCATGAGTACTGAGATAATCGAAATCAACACAAGAAGCACATGTAGCATTAGCTCAGACAGATCAAGTATGGCATATACTGTACATTCAGACTCATCAAAGGTTTTTATCAAAAGAAAAGAGAAAAAAGCTGATCTTTATCTCTCATGTACTCACATGGGCAAGCGTGAAAATCCATGTGGGATACCAAAGGTCCTGTAGCATGTTCTTGCTGAACGACCTTCTATAATGTATTGTAGATTAGGAGAAATTCCATTTAGGATGAGGTTTGTGCTCGCCCACATACTGGCCATTGTGTGTATGCTACAAAGTCATTCCTCTAAAAAGAACTTAGTCCTTTAACTGCCACTAGCATCCATTGCTATATGCACATTTAAATGTTACAAGTATTTTTCCCATGTGTGACTGACAGTGCTCAGTCTCGGGAAGCAAAAAGACTGACTCAAGGAGACACAAATCCAAGGGACAGTGTCAGTGTCTTTCTTTAATATCAGAGGATATTTGCTGGCCTAAATCACAACAAAAAAGACACCACTGCCACAAAAGGCACTTTTTACATCATGTACAACTGTTCATTAGCTGAAAGTTGCGCACCATCATTTTAAAAGGGACCAATGAGATAAATGTTCCTAGTAACACAAACACTGACACTGCCAATTAGGCACAAGAAATCCCAGATGCATACTGCCCCATCTCTTGTGTCCCTCTTGCTGCCAACGACTGCTTCACTGGCAAGTCGATGTCAAAATAAGAACAGCCCGTCAGTGGAGTCATTAAGCAAAAGGGAAAAATGAGAAGAAATGGACCAAGAGTAGAACAAGCGTGGAAGTGTACAAATAGATCAAATCTATATTTTGATAAACAAAACTATCCATGGCTTCGGAGAGAGCGTCTGGAAAGAAAAGGTCCAGAATGGAAGACGAAGAAAAAAAAAAAAAAAAAAAATCTGATGCAAATGTGAATAGAAAATTTGGCATCATGAAATGGAGTCAAAGTCCTGGAAAAAGATGAAAAGCAAATATTTTGTCACGAGGGTTGGCCGAATGTGTTTTCCCCACATGCGGTGGGAAGATGTTTTTTTTTAATACGGCGAGCAGTGAAAGACTATAAGGCCTATAAGGACATGGGGACAAAGGACAATGGATGGACACTGAGAAAAACGAATGGGGAAAAAAAAAAAGAAAATGCATTTTTGTATCTTTGTTTACCAGCATGAATACTTTGCATGACTGTCTTTTCTGCAAGCCCTTAGTTGAAGACAAGGGTGCTAGAGAAACAAAAAAAAAAGTATATATAAAATTAATTTAAAAAAATGTTATATGCAATTAATGTTTTAAAAAAGATTATAATGAAAGAGAAGAGCTATATTTTGTTTTGAAAAGTAAAAAAAATGTGAATATTGAAACATGTATGTTTGCAAAGTACACCCTGAACTATGTTTTGTTTAATGAAATCTCTCTGCTACTACTGCCCTACATTCTTCATTCCAGTCTTTTCAATATTCTTACTTTGTAACGCATCACGCAGTATATTTTTTAACCGTTGTATCGACCGTTATCCTTTGAGACTTTTTGTGCATTTGTGCAAAAGAAAGTAACACTTCACAAACCTTCTTTTCCTTCCTTGAATCATTTGCACAACTTCTCGTAGCAGCAGCAGCAACAGCAGCAGTTTCGAAAACAACAGCTCTCCACACCACAACTTTTGACTGCTTGATTGGTATTCATAGTTTGCTTTTTTTTTTTTTTTTTTTTTCCTTTGGCAATAATACAAGAGTTGTCACGTGATTGTAGCAGGGCAAATGGAGAACCTCAAGAGTATCTTCTATGCTTCAGTGTTACAGAGATTCATAAAGGCCTTGGATGTCCCATGGCAGGATTTAGCTGGGATGGGCAGTTATTGTTCCACTAGTCCTGAGTAGAGAAATGGGAGTACAAGTGCAAGCTATTCAGTAAAGATCAATAACAGACTACGAGAGTTTCCATAAGGTATTGGCGAACAGTCGAGAGATTTCAGGTTTTGCATGGAACCAACTGCCATTCCAAAGTTTGCGTGTGTTTTAAAGGACTCAGGTGTGTTGATGGCGTGTGTGGATTTAGGTGTTTTGCTATTTCCTTTCTAACATAATAAATTCTAGTATATAGACAACGATAATGTGAACACCTCACAGTGATGTGTAAAAAAACGCATGCATTATGACTTGATAATCTCTCGAAGGGGAACAGAGTCTTGACATATCCCCTTGACCTCCTATCATTGTTTGTCATGATTCCAGTCCCGGTTACTATGAACACTGTGCCGTGTCGTAGAGCAGAAACGTCTTCCTCCCAGAGGCAACTGAAAACTACTCACACTCACATCGTCAGCATGAGTGTGTAAAGTAGCTCGTCTTTTGTTTGTTTGTTTGTTTGTTTGTTTGTTTTTGTTATTTTAGATGGTCAGATCTTTGCATCCATCATCACCCATGGGGTTACCGTGATCCAGCTGGCTATTTGGCAGCTCATTACAGCACACAAAACGTTTATGTGAGTACCAATCAAAGAGACCCAGAGCTTCCAAAATGATGTCAGTGAAGTACTCTTAGTGTTGCAAGAAACAGAGAATACATCTAAAAAGAAAAGATGAGAGACAGCAGTGTCCACCAAGGGGAGATATCTATATAAACATATATATAAAAGAGTCTTGCTAAAAAAAATAAAAATAAAAATAAAAAATGCACATCTCATTGTTGAGTGCTCTACAAGCACCTCATCCTTGGTTTGGTATTCCAAGTGAGTTTCAGGCCCTGCTGGTTCAGGGCTCAGCTCAGGCAGCTGAATGGTCCTCCGCCCATTCCTGATACATTGCAGTTGGAGGCTCACCAGTGTATGAGACTCAACAGTGTGATGTAGACCACAGAGACTATTCGACTATTCTGTTGCGTCTACGTTGGTTTTACAGGGTCTAGAACTTACTTTAATCTGTTTGCAAAAATGTACCATGGGATTTTGTTTTTAACACTCCTGATTTGAGTTCCCATTTTGGAAGGCATTAAGCAACTATGGCTGTGATGGTCACAGAGATGCTTATGAATATTTCAGAGGTAAACTTCCAGCTATGGTGTGCACACTGGCAAAACCTTTGTGCTTCACCCAACTGTTTGTGCTTTTATGGCCATGTATTTTCTTTTTGGGGTTTTTTTTTTTGTTTTTTTTTTCATTCTTTATTTATTCTGTTATTACAGCCATTTCCTCATTCTCTACATTGTGACTGCTCTGCCAATGCCAGTCTGAAAAAGATGTCTTTCCTTTTCTATTGCATAATACTGCCATTTGATTTAGTCATGTTGAACAGAATGAGTTACAATGTTGAGAGTGCTAAGTCTGTTTTACTTTTCTAAACTTTGCAATCTGTTATAAGATGTTAGAGATTTCCTGTGTAACACTCACATAACCAAAAGAACAAAAATGCTTTATGTGGTAAGTAGGTGCCACTATTAACCTAACAGCGACTATGTTAAGTGACAATATTATGACATGTCCTCTCCAGGTGTTTCAAAGATGTTACGTGGCCCTTGGCTGCCACATCCTTAATGAGATCCTATGTATTTTCTTTATGTGCTTGTTTCTGTTTAAGATGTCTTTTTGTTTCTTCACTTGAGGACATTGTATGCAATCTGCACCACGAATGCCACTGATTGACACTTACTGTATGCTCCCTGAGACACAGACGTGCTGTCATCAGTCCAGATGATTGCAACCACATGTGTAGTGGCTTTATGGCTTTCCATAGAGTGACTTAGCAATCACACTAATCTAAAAAAATATTTTATTTTACAAAGTGATGAGAATTCAGAGTTGTTTTAAAGGAAATGTTATCATACTAAATAGATTTTTCTAATATAGTTAATATCTTATTTTAATTAGAAATAATGTGATACTCACCACAAAAAAATCATGCCGATATACATGCATTTAATATTACTAACTGATATCATGCATTCATGTAAGCATTCCAAAGATAAAAGATGTATGTTCATTTTACATACCATCAAACTGTATAAAACAGACTTAGGTACTAGTCCATTGTACTGCGGTCTTAGTAGGAGAGTGAATGGGGAGAAGCGGTGGTCATTGGAGCATCTGGTTGTGAGTTATGTTGGATTTTATTTTTGAAATGTCGGAACACAAAGAACAACTCATCAAGAACTGTAAAAAGTATATTTCAATGGAATGTTCATGATCTATCTTTTTATATTTTGAAGAAAAAAAATAGAAACATATCAATAAAGTGTCATAATTGAACATATTTCTACTACTGAGACTTAAAATGTATGAATGTCAATGCGATCCAATGTGAACCAATCTCCATAACAGCTTGAATGAATAACTGATTAACAGTCATGAGATGCTTTTTCAGAAACATTAAAATTGCTTAAAATCATTGAAATGAACTCAAAATAAATAAAAAGTAACATCAATGGTGTGTCAGTTTGTTTAAGGGATGATGTGTGGATACCGGCCGATACGATCCTGCACTGACTGCCACTGTTAGCATGGCTCATCAGCCTGTCAGGAACACCAAACCACAAACAGTGATTGATACAATCTGATTTGCAGTTGGGACAAAATGAAAATCAAAAGTCTGTCTTGAAAATGAAAGATGACGTATTTAATTATTGTACCTAGAAGTGAAGAACCTAGTGTATTTAGATAGCTCAAGTTTTCTTCTACCCAGAGACCACTGCGTTAAAACATTTAGGCTCCCTAAAATGAACACTTGTGACATAATCTATAAGGAATAGCAATTTATAATCTTGAGGTTACATGTATCCGTAACCATGTAATGGTATTTGAGAATGATGACGTAATCTAAGTGTGGTTTTCTTGCTTGATATCAAATAACTGTTACTGTAACTTCTGATACGAAACCGGACACCAACATAAAATATCTTTAACTGCATTGATGCAGAATAATTCTATAACTCTGAAAACATTTGCCAAGCTGGAGACCAAAATTCTCACTCTAATTTTGAATTCACAAAGAAGGTACACGGTCATCAACAGTTGATGAAGAGTAGTAGCAGGAAGTTGAGTTTATGTATTTTTTCTGACTGAAGGCAGCTATGAGGAAATGTCAGCAGAGGGCTCTTTTAGTGTTTTTCTACTTTGTAGCAAAACATCACTTCCCTCTGGTGGTAACACTCAGTAATGTTTGTCTTCAGTGGGATCAGATGGCTGAAGACTTATCAGTAATAACAGATCACTTATTGATTGGTGGATTTGTTCTTGATTGTTTATGTATTTATTTGTTGTTATTACAATCACAGTTTTGATTATTTTAAGGAAGTGTTATCAAACGCTGGATCAATTTCATATTATATTTTTTACCTTGTAGTTGCTTCAGATTTGTGCCTTTTTGTGTATCATTTTTATTCATTTGTTTTTTTATTTCTTTTACCAATATACCTTCAGATATACATATCACAGGCTCATAGCTAATAGATTAAACTGCAGACAGTTCTATTAATGATTATAACAGCTTGAGCCATTTTACTTTTATAGTATTACAGGGAAAAAAATGTGTTTGGCAATATTTTACATTGTCTCCTTGTATGACTCCATGTTTTTTCAGCTAACTGCACTATGTACATACCAGATATTCAGCCCTAAGGTCCAAGGTGTGGCTGTTTTTCCTGCCTAAGCATGTTGTGTGACACATAATAATCCTGTGGGGCTGAGCAACAGATTGAGACACTGGCAGGGGCATGATTTGGAAGAGATGGCAAAGAGGAGGCACATAAGGGACAAGAGTCCAATTAATTTTTTGAAGTCAAAGAAGCATCATGTTTGGAAGGAGGGGGGAACTGCGAGAAAGCCAAATAAATCTTGCATATGCTCACTGAGCAAAGAAAGCAAAGCCAACAGGAAAAGCTCAGGTGCATTTAATAATTAACAATGACTGCTATCCACTTAAGGCATGTGCTGTTACTGGGAGCCTTGTGGAGCTCAGCGATCTTGAATGTTTTAATTGTTACACAATTACATGTGTTAAAACGAGTCGAATCAGAAATACTTTATTAATCTCCATGAGGAAATTCTCCTGTTTGGTAGCTTATCTTTATCTTTATCTTATTTTCTTATCTCATTAAAGGGCCTGCAAAGAAAAAGAGCTTTTGGGAGAAAAAGAAATGTTATGTTGTTTGTCTGTACAACAGCCAAAAGAAAATTTAAAAAAAGAAAAATGGGAGTACATATAAATGTAAATGTCAATTTTCAATGATAACACTCCTTTCTATCCATCCCTTGAAGACCATTGAAATGTTCTCCAACCTGAGCATGGCAAGGACGTGCTGCTGAGGATACTGTAACTAAAACAACCATAACTGAACATACTTTTGTATTTCATCAGGTTATATATCACAAATTTATATCCACGTACATGAAATGAATAGATTAGAGTTTGTGTAGCTGGATTTGGAAATTGACATTTAAATGTACAAATTTATCATTACATACTGCTGCTTATCTGGAAAACAACACCTTCGTCTTTTATTTTTAAATAATAGACCTCTAAATAAAATTATTTTGAGGTGATGAGGCACAGTTAGAGACCTCTGTCAGTTAGAGCACCATACTTGTTAGAAGGGGTCATACCTCGTGGTGCCAGGCAAACGTGACATTTGATAGGGAGGTTGAAGGTTGTCTTGTCCCCTAGCTGAAATGGAGGGAAAGGACAGGGAGGGGTTGGAGGGGTCTACAGAGATTGAATTTCAACAGGACAGCATTCCCAAAAAATTTCAAGACAGACAACGTGAGGCAGGAAGGGACAGGACACGACCGCGGATGTTCCCTGACCAAACAACTGGAAGCACAGGTTGCGTTGAGTGTAGCTGGAGAGCTTAGCTGGACTGTCAGTGTCAATTGAAAGTGGACAGCCAAACAAGGACTTTGTGTATATGACAGACAGGCATGATGACAGGAAGGAGGACGGCCAGCCTGATGACCCACGGGAGACGAACAATGTGATTTTCATCCTGCCATTAGTGTCTGTCAGCAGCTGTTTTACGTTTAGTGAGTAAATACTTTAAATACTAACATGTCCTGTGGTTTGGAATATTTCTGCGCACTAATCTGCAGACCACCTTCCAAATTAGACACAATTTTAACATGTGAACAGGTGAATAAATATATTTAACTGTGATGAGAGCTGTTATGATAAGCAGAAACAACCAGACACAGCAACAGCACCTTCCCTATAGTTTCTTTTTGGTTTAGTCTGTAATGCTTATTAGCTGAAAAGTAAATCCACTGATTGAATTGAACTATTTTAGTGGTTTCAGACACAGTTTGTTCTTTAACCTCTCAGGAGAGTGGTTTGCCTTCTTCCCTGGTCTGGGATACTTACAGGGATGGACAGCAGGGATCCACATGAAGATGAAAGAGGAAGCAGAAGGAAAGAGAACGATGGAGAGAAAGGCAAACAACTGAAGAACCAACTCAACAGTGAGGAAAAAGGAGAAAAGGAAATTAAAGGAAATGAGAAGGAGAAGAAGAAAGAGAGCCGACGTTCTGGGTCTCTATGGAGGAATGGATGGGCGTTGAGTGAAAGGCTCGCCATCAATGTTTCAGGGATGCGTTATGAAACTCAGCTCCGCACCTTAGCCCAGTTCCCTGACTCCATGCTTGGTGACCCCAGAAGGAGGTCACGATACTTTGACCCGCTTCGAAATGAGCTCTTCCTGGATCGCAATCGGGCCTGCTTTGATGCTATTCTGTATTTTTACCAGTCTGGCGGGAGGCTTCGCAGGCCAGCAAACATACCCCTGGACATATTCATGGATGAGCTATTGTTCTATGAGCTAGGAGAGGACATCATGAACCGCTTCAAAGAGGATGAAGGTTTTCCTAAAGATGAAGTGAGGTCACTGCCATCCAACGAAATCCAAAGAAGACTGTGGATGCTGTTTGAGCACCCTGAGTCTTCATCAGGTGCTCGTATCATAGCCATCATCAGTGTTATGGTCATTGTGGTGTCCATCCTCATCTTCTGCCTGGAGACACTGCCGGACTTCAGGAATGAGAAGGAGTCACGAGAGGTAGGACTTATGATTGATATTTTGCTTAAGGTTTGGGAGCTTAAGGAGTTTCTACGCTTTTTTAAAGGTTTCCAAATTTTAGGAAAATCAGGTGTATGGAATCAGGAAGAGAGATGTAGTGACCTTTAAAGTAGAAGTAATAGAAACATTGTCCATATAGCAAGATTAATGAACGCTACCAACAGTTAAATTAAATTAAAAAAATCAGCAAAGATAAATAATTGGAAAGCAACACTTACAACAAAGTACCTAAAGTGCTAATAAAACCTGAATCCAACCACCAGGATATAAGATCTTGAATGGGAGGTGAGTGATTGCTTGGGTCAGAAGGAAACCTGATCTCACTGGGAGCAGGTGTTTGGGTAAACACACTCTGGGTGAGTACTACAGCCTGTTAAAAGGAAAAATACTGACATGGAGAAAACCGTTGGCCAATATGTCTGGAAGCAGACCAGGGAGAGAGCGCAAGAGAAAGGGGGACAAGAGACTGAGACAAGTTTGTGGTGATTATTTTAGGTCAGCTGTTAAATTTGATACACTTGGATTCAGGAAGCGCTAAAGGGTAGAGGGAGTGAAGGGTGGGGCCTGCGATACAAATAAGAGAAAGGAACAACATGGTGAGGAGACAGTGAGGTGTGTTAATAAAAGGTCACACAAGTGACCAAGCACATTGACAAAGGTGAGCCAAAGCTTTCTGATGGCTTAGAACCGGAGACGAAAAGGTCTCGCAGGATGAGTGGCATACACTGGGTCATGTTAACACATTCCTTCAGGACTGCTGTGCTAGGCCAGGTTGCCTTTGCACACGCAGGCTGCCAGGAAACTACTGTAACTTACTCCTGTCTTAATCAGCAGCAGACCCACTGAACCGCACTGGCAATGTTACAGTGGCCGCGGAGACGAGACCGCGACGAAGGTGGAGATGGATGAGGAGATGCTCATGTTTCTGTTCGGACATCTCACAGGTTTAAATTTAGTCTTAGGAGAGCCCTTGGAGCAGATCAACACATAGATGTCCACCTTTAGCAATAAACACTGTCACTGAACTGCAACTGAAAGCCACAAGGAATACACCAGGTTCATGCCAACTATCCTGAAATGTTATATATTACACTCAACCCTCAACAACCTGTGTTTAACTGATTATATATGATGTCGCGTGTAACGTGTTTTTCACAGCCACCATCTATTGCTTGACTGCAATGCTAACTGATATAGAAGATGGGAGGACAGGTGGACTGAAAGAGAGATTGCTACTGCTATGATCAAAATGTAAAGCCACAGATGTCAAGTACTTTTATGATGCTGCCAAAAGTGAGAGCCAATGAGACGGAGGTTAGCATACTCAAACTCAATGTAGTTTAACAGGACACCAGGAAACAGCATCTCAGCGACAGTATATCAACTTTTTATCCACTTTCTTGCTGAGTCTGTATAGAAGAAACCACTTATGGCTATATGGCCACTAGCTTGGACACTTAGCTTAGCAGAAGGTTAAAGAATGACACCGATAGTTTAAGGCTTTATGCTTAAAAGCCTCCCAGCAACTCTGAAAATGCTCCTTACTTCTTGTTATTTTTAACCCTTACAAGTGGAGACTCATAATAAGTCAACAAAAATAAATCACCATTTTATGACGGGTTATGTGTCGTGCTGCAGGCTTTTAGCTTCATTATTACCTTGAGCATATTTCCTTTAACAGCCTTTGGAAGTTCAATTTCGTCTTAAAATTTCAGTGTTTTTATTTGTATATTTATTTTTTATTTTACAGTGATATTGCAAAACATATACATTTAATTCCATTTCCATGTCTTTTCCACTTTAGGAATATTTTTACAGGTACCACTCCGATGCGAAGAATGTATCTGAGAACATGCCTCCTCCACATAGTGTTTTCCATGACCCCTTTTTCATGGTTGAGACCATGTGTATATGTTGGTTCTCCTTCGAGCTCATAATGCGCTTCACCTGTGCTCCCAGCAAGATGCTCTTCTTCAAGGACATCATGAACATCATTGATTTCAGTGCCATCCTGCCATATTTTGTCACTCTGGGAACAGAGCTGGCCAAGGACAACGACGCCAGCCCAGCAACATCCTTGGCCATCATCAGAGTCATCAGGTTAGTGAGGGTGTTCAGGATCTTCAAGTTGTCCCGTCACTCCAAGGGCCTACAGATCCTTGGTCAGACACTGCGGGCCAGCATGCGTGAGCTGGGCCTGCTTATCTTCTTTCTCTTTATTGGTGTCATCCTCTTCTCCAGCGCCATTTACTTTGCAGAGTCTGACCACACCAACACGGCCTTTATCAGCATACCACATGCTTTCTGGTGGGCAGTTGTCACCATGACCACGGTGGGCTATGGTGACATGTACCCAGAAACAGTGTGGGGTAAGCTGGTTGGCTCAATGTGCGCCATTGCTGGGGTGCTTACCATTTCACTGCCGGTGCCCGTCATAGTGTCCAATTTTAGCTACTTCTACCATCGGGAGACTGAATGTGAGGATCAAACTGAGTACACACATGTGGAGACAACACTTTGGGAAGATGAGGAGCCGGAAGGGGAGGAAATAGACGACATGGATGGAGATCCAGGGGGGGATTATTATGCCATTGAAGGCAGCTGTAACCCTCTTAATGGGACTCTTCTGAGTGGACTATGTGCAGGCCAAAGCACCGAGTTCAGAGGCGGAAACATGTATCTGAGGGAGCCACTGGTCACTCAGGTTTAGGGAGCATGTTTTGTACATTTACATGAAATGGAAAAGAAAAAAAAATGCATAAAAGACAAAAAAGAAGCACATGGGAGTAAAGATTATTTCATCAGTCAGAAATACAGGTTCGGAAAAGGAAATGGCAGCAAAGCAATAACTTTCACAACAATATAACTTACATTCTCAGGGTTATGATATGAATATATTATGAGCTGTTTTATTTATTAATGCTACTGGCTTGTGTTTGAGATGTTAAATGACTTTGAATGTCTGTGCCTTGAACTACTATGATGTCTTAGTACCGTCACTTTGTGCCTTAATGTTTGCAATGGAAGCTGATAGATTATTGGTTATACAGATGTCTTGTCTCATCAAAACTGAACACCAGCAGAGCTGTCACTGCAGACAGACTGAGATCGCTTGTAAACCAAGCCCAGATTCTCAACATTCTTCTGTGAGTCATGCACAAAGTTCATACTTGTGTAGTTGTGGCTTATGTGACCTGATGCGACTGACGTGACCTTTATCATGCTGTAATACAACACTAGGATTATTTAACAGTGCAGTTGTGCCTACTGTACTTGTGTTGAAGAGGGAAGTTTGGATTACTGTTGCAGAAGTTCTCTATTTAACTGCTTATTTGTGAACTTTTTAATAAAGATTATATTTTCATTAACTTTCTTAAAAGAAGCCATACCATTTATGGTTGCCTGTGGTACTGAGTAGTTATTTAGAGAAAAACCTGCTATGGTGCCACTGAAAAGCTCATATTGCACTATGGCTTTGAAAGAAAACAAACAAGAGAAACAAAATTAAACCTATCGCTCAACTGTTTAGGCTAATGATTCTCTAAATACAACATGCACTTAGTGAGATATATCCGGATTGAAGCTATTGTTTCAGCTTTTCCATAATGGCTTACCGGCTATAATAGACGGCAGATAATAACATTGCTCTTGATTACGTGGAACACATAAAACTTTCCACGAAAGCAGAGGGTTGACCCGTGGAAGGAATGTGTACTCGTGATGCTGCTAGTGTACACAGCTTAAATAATGACTATGAGATTGTGTTACAATGTTAGTTTGACAGTAAAATCACAATGAAATAAATCATTTATGAGATGAAAATGTGAGCAGCTAGTGAACACAGAAATAAACTGAAAAATGTGCCTATGGGACTTTAAACGATATTCAAAGCAAACTTCCAGTTAAATTTTTACGAAACTAGTCCTTCAAAACTGATTGGAAAATTGTCCCAATGCAGGAGAAAACTAAATAAACAAACAACAACTTTAACAAAAATCAAATCAATAACAATAATAAGTCATTTTATATTAACACAGTATGACATCAATAGGTGACAGTGTACTGTACTCACAGCAGCTGCATGGAGGAAGTCTGCATATAAAAACAAAATTCATGATTTTATTTTGAAATAGTTCATTTATTTTCAGCTGAATTAAGGAAATACATAACAGCCTCGAGTAAAACTCACATTCTGGACCCAAGTCAAGCCCAGGTTAAAGATCAAGGGCTCAAGTCAATTTTCATTCATATGGGCCAGAATGACAAATTATTCTAAAAAAAACTATTATCATTATTTTATTAAAAAGTGGTCACTCTGTTCACCTGTGCACAGAGAATTTATGGCAGCTTTCCAGCTGAGTTTGCAGAATGCATCATACATATTAGGTAAAATGGTCAAATACATACACACTAAACTGTACATATAGTATACAACAATAGAGACATTTTACTGGAAGTTTAGATAACCTTAAGACACAAAACTCAGATGCTCACAGGAACCCAAAAGCAAGTCGGTGACTGATGTTGGCCAGCTTTCCACCATTAGTTATTTGTCCACTAGAGAGCAGTCCTATCCTCACAATAATCAGCCTATTTTCTCGCTTCTCCACTATGTAAGCTACGATCATGGGTCAGAATGAATTCCTCTCATCCTTTGTGGCTTGTTAAAATGTTCCCTTGAAGTTCTGTGTCACTGCATGGCAACAAACGAAAATGAAATTTATTTAATGTTTATTTGCCTTCCAAAGTTCCCTCCAGTCTGATAAACACACTTGAGTAGTACAAACATGAGTTTACTGGACTTTCCAGATTTCCATTATAAAGAAACTCCAAAAGCCTTTCTTACTGTAAAATGTTGGCATACTGTTGCAATAGTTGCAACAAACTCGCTCTCAAACTATCAACCATAACATGTTTAAAAGCTTTAATCAAATATCTTTAAATAACCACTCAAAATACACCATCCACAATAAATACACAATAAATAACTTAATGAGAGAGTTACAGTAATATCAGAGAAATATACTGAGAACCAAAACACTCCAAACTGCTTAGCTCATAAAAATACGCAGTTTCTATCCTTTCAATAAAGAATGTGTATAAATATCATTTTCGTCACTGCTCCATTGAGAACTGAGGACTGGCCATTGAGTTTAGGGCCAATCCAAGAGGATCATCAGAATCCATGTTGAAATATCTCTGACTGTGCGCTGGATGGTCTGACACTGTCTCACTGCTTAGAGTACTCCGAAGTGGCAGGAATCGAGTGAAGGGGACTGAGTGTCGTCCTGGGGAATGTTTTGATGCCAGAGACACGGGAAATCCATGATGTGAGGAAACAAACCGTGTGTATCCATCTGCCAGCAGCAGCTCTTGGAAGGTGCAGTCAGTTTCTGTGTAGAGTCTCTGAAAATGGCAACAAATGTAACCTGATAGTGAGTGACTACGGTGACAGAGATGTTAAACATGTTTAAGTTTTCTTTTCTTTACCTGCCCCCTCAAATGGCCTCTGTTGTCCATACAGAGAAACAGGGAGGATGACTGTCCCTTGATGACTATATGGCCTGGTTTAACAGATTTCAGCTGCAGCACACCTGGGAACACAGACACATAAATAGATGTTGTGTTCATAAATCTGTTTTCTGGTTTTCGGGTTATGCAGCGTACTGTGTGGATGCATTTGAAGCAAAATTCAGTTAAACTGGTCTCATATATGATGCCTGTTACTGATAATCCTCACTGTAAGGAGTCTGAGCATCACTTCCTGACACTCTGCCATCCAGAGTCATTTGAAGATACAGGCCTCTTCTGTGGTTTTCTGCAACAAGATCAACAAAATTGGCATAATGAAGGTTTCCAAGGTGTTTTCATTTACTGTTACTAAATTGCTAAAGTGAATATATAATACATTCATATACATTTCGTTTAGAAATATATGAATATGTATAAAAACATTATAATTACCTGTGTAGAGATGCCCCTCTCTGACTTGATTATTAAAGGATAAAAGGGGGTTGGAGTCAGTGAGATAAAATGACAGAGTCAAAGGAAATTGAATGAGAAATAGAAAAGAAGACAGGTGACAGACAGGTGTGTGTGGAAAAAAAAACATTTGGAAAAGAGATAAAGGAACTTGAAAGAGGATAAATAAGGAATAAATAAAAAACCAAATATAAATAGTATGAAGAAGTTCTTTCTGAATAGCGGCATGTTTTGTGCGCTTATAAAGCAGTTCAGAGAAGGAGGTCCTACCTCATTTGAGTAACCAATGAGTCAGACATTTCTACATAATTAAACATAGCTGATTTAAGGCTTTGACCTGGCTTCTCACACTATGCATGGACATCTTCCATGCCTTTGACAGTAAGTACAGTCTGCAGTTGCTTGTAAAATTGTTTTATGCAACCTCAAAAATTTTGAGAATTTACTGAGAATACTTTAGGTATTTACTGATATTTGCAGATATTTTATATTTTCTTAATTATTCAATTATTTAATGGTTCAGGGAAGTTATACGAGCAATTTATGATTATTTATTTTCTTACTTACACAGACACCAGTAAGGATTTTTGTCAGTTATTGCCCGTTTGCATTCTGCCTATTATTGAATTCTTAGATTGCCTTTTTTAGTTGAATCTGAAGTATGTTAAGTACAATAACAAAATCGAATACTGGTAATTACGTTTGTGTCAGGACAACGTGGCTTACAGTAACCTAGGATGGTTTTATACCCACACTCATAAAAATTACATCAGAAGATGTAACACAAACTGAACTCTCTGTGTCATCAGCTGAAATAATAACAAAAATTGTGAGCGGAAGTGACTGAGCATCTTTGGGGTTCGTGATGTTTATCTTATTTTGATGTGTGTGTAGTCGAAACAGAGACAGAATGAAACCGTGGGTGAAACTGATTTATGATTAGAAGACAAATGTTTACAGGACTGCAGCTGCCATCACTGTAGAGGCTTTACGTCAGCTTGTGGACTTCCTGGTAAAGGAACATGAAGCATCATCACGCTCCAAAATGAGCAGGGCTGCTTCTGTTGTCACACGATTGTGTTGATTGTACTCTCAATTACAGTCAACAAACTCTGGTTCCTCTACAGATTCTAAGGGATTCACATGCAGCCAGCTGGGTTGAGTTTATGTAAGGTTTTGTTGATTGAAATGATGGACAGAATTTTATTGGAAGTCCTTAAGTGAAAAGTATTAAGTACTTGCATAAAAAAAAAAAAAAAGATTGACATGACATTAAATAATTGTATTACTTTAACTGTCAACATTACTGATAAAACAAATAAAAGTGTACAAATGAAGCTTCAAGGGTTAACTCTTGAAGTCAAGGCTGCCATCAGCTAATCTTCGGACATTTTTGACAAGCAAAAATTGTAATGTTTTAGAACTTTATGTTATGAAATACTTCCTGCAAAGCAATATAATTTATGTTGAAAGTATGAACTGAATTATAAAAGGACATAAATACTGAAAAGCATTCTTCCAGGTTCCTCTTGCTAATTATGTCATTCTGACTATTCTGACTTTTTCTAAACTCAAAGAAATTCCATCTGTTGAAACTTAAAGTTAAAACTCAGCCAGTAGATGGCGGTCTTCTGATTATTTGATCAGTCCCCATCAGCACAGGAAATTCCAATGTTTCCAGGGCCACTAAGTGAACATTGCTAAAGTGAAAAAAAAAAAAAAGACAGAAAATAAAATTTGATTTAGGAAAGATTGTTTTGAAGATTTACAAAATAACAGAAGAATTATGAATTATGAGAAATCATTCATCTTCAATTGTGGAAAAGAACACAAATACCATTTATAAGTGGCATACTTAGAAAGCCCTGGAATTTGATCAGTTCTCTCCTGACTGAGTAAAATTATGCGTAATGTTCCCATGACCACTTCTTTCCATATTGATAATAAAGGGCTGTTACTGTCAACACTGTCTCTAAGTTTCCTTCCTTAACTCACTCTGTGCATGCTGTCTTTCTGTGTTTTTGTATGTTTTGTAAGCAAGCAACTGTAAAGCTGACAGCTCAAGGATAAACTGTGTATAAAGTATATATGTTTTAATGTGTCGTTCTTGTTACTTACCTAGGAGCAGCCAGTGTGAAGGAAAACTGCAAAATAACATCTTTGGTGCAACTTTACAGGTATGTTTTTTTTTTTTTTTAATTACAGCTTTTACAATCATGATCATTATTGTTATCATATTATATTCAATTATCATCACTACTCTCCAATAATATGAATTTAAATCATAACACAATTTGTTGGGTTTTTTTTTGTTTTTTTTTCAAAATGTACACATACAAGTAGCATATTTTAAATGTCCATATTTTCAAAACATATTTTCTTTTTTTAAACCTAAAATGAAATTACAGTCAGTCTTAAAACTAAGTATGAAATGAACGTACAGTTTAATACACACACATACATACTGTACATACATACAATAGCAGTTATCATAAAAAAAAATGATAAAAATAAAATACACACATTTTACAAAGTCCTGACCCCAGCTTTCACATCATTACATGATTCATATCATGACGTTCACTCTAAAATGGTTGATTTTGGCATGCATATTAACACAAATGCTTAACTCTCTTTTTCCCACTTTGAACAGGATTTTGTCATAAAGCACTTTGCTAATTTTCCCTTTGCCCGACCTATTCACATTTGTGCATCTCTTGTCTGTTATGGCTTAAGAACATACATTTCATTTACCCTTAAAACACTTCTCCCCAGACTCTACTGTAATGTTATGTTACTAGGTAGAGTATGTTCTATTATTAGTCTAAATCGAGTGAGAACACCCGGAAGGATGTACATCGGGGAATCATTCTCTTGATATGAACAGGAATGCATTTTCCAATTTAAAAACTAGAAATTGATTGTGTCAATATTGCCATCTCACACTCAAAAACAGAAAATGAATTCACAATAGGCGATGGTCACTTTCTACAGAATCAAACAGCATCATGCCACAACTATGGATCAAGATGGAGAGAGAGAGAAAGAGAGAGAGAGAGAGACAGAAACAGATGAATAAACAGACATTCACTCATTATTTTATCATCTTTTCAGAAATCATTCATTCAGTGTCTTTGATTCTTCGAGGCGTATGGCTCGAATGTCGTTTGTCATCTTAGAGTGTCCCTTTTTGATTTCGATCCTCAGTTCTTTTTTTTTTCTCCTTGGGCTAGGATGGAGGTGGGGATCTGAAAAACAGAATAAAATACACCTGAATAACTGCAATAGCTCCTGGTGAGACGCGATGTTTGATCTGGTGTTCACACAGGCTATTTTCAGCAGCTGATATTACCGGCTTTTCTCACTTGGTGTGCTTATCTCTTAGCAGGAATATGTTCTCACGGACCCCGACTCTCCTCTCGGACCAGAGTTCACTGACAGAGCAACAGCCAAAGTTAGAAAAAATACTGTCAACATTGTGGTTCTATGAGACAAACAGACATATCTCTGAATGACTGAATTTGTCTTGTCAAATGTAAGCCGTTTTTCAAACTTTTTTCACACACAAAGACGAATTAAGCAAGTAAGTTTAAACATTGGTAAGCAAAAAAAAGCACCCAGTGTAACGCCTGATGTTGGCAGTGCTGCTTCATGCTCACTGAGCGACTCCTCACCTTCACTCTGGACTTTCCTCAGGGTGACGGAGGGGGTCGAGATGGCGGAGGCACGGAAATTGGCAGGTAATGTTTCTGAGGAGTCGGATGTCACGCCACGGAGGTCCTTCTCTCTGAACATCTTTCTCCACGATGGTGATCGTGTGAATGTCTTTGTGCCGTCCTGTAGAGCCAATGAAAGAACATCAGTTTTCACAGCAAAGGCCATCTTTTTCAGGGTCTTGTTCATTGTGTATTAGAGAGATTTACCAAAGTAGTATTTGACAAAGCAGGATTTGTTGTGACAATATACCACAGTTGCACAGTTTTTAGTCCTATATGTTGTAACTAAGCAATTAGCAATGGTGTAAACACAGCTGAACCACTGGCATGGCAGCAATTTGCCAGCAGTGCATGCAATGATGCCATAATGGTGCTCTTTATAAGGAAGAGAAATATTCAGCTCTGCTATAGTATTTTAACAGGGAAAAGGAAATTATCACATTTAACAAATAGCAAAAATTAAAAACTCTGGATCAAAGGCCTTACATTTACAGAAAATAATCTAAGTTGGAGCAGTTACAGTCAACATGCACTCCAGTCTGGCTGCTTTGCTGTACCTCATCCGGCCTCCTCTCTGTTCCCATGGAGATGAGAGCATTGTATTCCTTCTCCAAGAGCTGTCTCGCCTGCAATACATAGACAAATGGAGCTTTAAGATCATAATTCACGTCATTTCACCGTTGAAAATTGGGATTATCTCTGCAATAGGTGAACCTGTGTGTTCTGATTGGGTATTTGAAGGAGGAGAGCCAAGTCAGTGTAGTCAAAGGTGTCATCTAGTGCCAGGAGGGCCCCGTGGACCCCACTCTCTAACAGGTTGTCAGCAAACTCTTTCAGACCAATTGACTGCACCCAACACATTACTCGCTCGTTGGACCATACCATCACATCTGTGGAGGACACCGAAAAATAGCAATCTTCAGTTCAATATAATTGCAACGGTGTGTGTGTACATTTACAGTATGCTTTGAAATCCCATCTGAAAGGATGATGTGCCCATCAATCACAGGACTCACCTTGATTCTGATGCTGACTCTCATCCCTCCTCCTCTCCAGCTCCTTCCTGTCATAGTTCAAACGCTTCAAGCACATTATACCATAGTGAAGGCTCACCCTGTAAAGTGAGAATGATTTTCCATTAAAGCTGGTATCTGTATCTACATAAAATAATGCAGAGAGCAACATCTGATCAGGTTGATGTATCAATGTCACACAAAATAATCCTCCACTCTCTCTTTCAGACCTGTGGAAACTGTCAACCATTTTCAGCTGACCCCTCAGCTCTTTCTTGGTGAGGTGATCAAGCATGCGGGCGTCCACCAGTGACTCCATGAAGTAGGAGCGGTACTGGGGTAAACCGAGGCTTGGCAGCCATTCGTTCCCTACCCACTCATGGTTCATGTCTCCATAGGCCAGGATCTGACCAACAGAGGGGGTGATAAGAGTGAACATAGTTACAGTAGAGATGATGTGTGTGATATATCAAAAAAGCGTAAAATCCTGAATTGAATATTTAGTTTCAATTTTTTTATGCAGTTTTCCCTGTACTAGGGTAGAATATCTGACATCTAAGGAAACGACCTGAATTTAAAACAAAAAATAAGGAAAGATTGGCTGGTTAGTTTACGATTGCTCCTTAGTAAAATGGTCCAATATTCTGATAAAAGATTTCTTGTCTATTCTTGACACTTGTTTTAAAGATCAGCAGCAACCTAAAAGTCTCTAAAAAATACTGTCTACAGGGTTTTCCCCCTGGGTCGTCCATATGCAAGCCAGCAGATATTTAAACCCTGCAAAAGCTCTTCTGAGTTAATCTATTCATCACAGGTAATGTGGAAAATATAAAAAACATAGGAACTGTAGGCATGTAATAGTGAGTTAAAAATTTACAAAGGCCTTTTATATTAGTTATAAGTCATTAGTAAAATTTGCCATCAGCAAGACATATCTGAAAGTCCCCCCATCAAACAGACTGTTACATTAACACTTTACAAACTTAAGTGTTGTATTTTAAATGTAAGCTTCTGCTTTAGAAAAAGACTTAACTGAAATTCAGCTGATTCTTGCCATCGTTCTCTCTGCTGAGTTCTTCTGGTTTTCATTATATTCACTTGATGATTTGCATGCTTTTACCCTGAACTCATGGAAAACAGGCTCTACTGCAGTGTACAGCTGATGGATCTTTATAAAAAACTGTTTATATGAAGAACTTTAGACATGCCAACGCAAGTGGTCAGTTTGTATCAATATAAGAGAGCAACTGATTATTCCCATTTGGCTGTGTGATGGGCAAAGTGCTTAAATGTTTATTATTAAAAACATCTTAGGTAATTTTGTTATTTCCCACAGTGCTGTGAGTAAAGAATCTGTTTTCCTCTTGACTTAACATCAGACTATTTTAGGTGATGACATGGACACTGATAAAAACTCACCTGATCCCAGCTGAACTCTTTCTGCTCCTTGTAGTTCAGGCAGAGAGGAAATAGAAAGGGGACAGAGAGTTGCAAAGAGAGGAGAAAGATCACGGGGGAGTGTGTTTGTATTTGTGTTTGTGTGTGTTATGGTGAATTGGTGTCAGGACAGAATGAGAAGAGAGGGAAGGCAGAGGGAGGAAAAGTTTTGTTAGTGAGTGAGAATTAGTTGGAAAAAACACTACATCAAAACAGATTTCGAGGGAATAGTAAGGGAAAGGTGATGGCAAACATGCCTAAAAAAAAGAAAAGAACTCATCAGTTTGTGCTTCATATTACTAAGTGTTAAGAGGCCAAATATATTGTATTGTCTCAATTTTATGTAAATGAAAAAGGTGCAAATGAATTTGATATAAATAAATAACCATTTGATATGCTATATAATAATCAGTCTTACTGGCTTGGTCGCAGCAGTAAGAGACTCCATCTCAGCATGTGTCATCCAAATATTACTGGTTGACTGTAACGACAGTAAACAAATATAACATTTGTCCCCTTCCTTGACATGATAGTGTTGGTATTCAGGGCTATATCATACTTTTTACAGAGCCTTACAGAGCGCGTGCTTGCAGGTGCAGATGGACTTGTGAGGGAGACCATTTCCTGGATGGCCAAGCGCAGTTTGAGCCTGTGTAAGGGGTTGCTGATGCCGATTTCTCTCTGGATCTCTGTGTCTGAGAGGTTGGCCATAATAGCGCCACTCTTCACGTTGGCCCGACACGCTGCAACATACCATGCTGGCATCCCAACCCACAGCTGGGTAAACAGAAAGAAGATGTGAGACGTATTTAACCTCAACACTGGTAATGACGACATGTGAATGATCAGGTGACAAACCCAATGTATAAATACCATTTTTGGAATTTGCTGAGCATAGTATAGTTTATTTTTACAAAGTCATGAGCATTAGAAGTGAGTAAAAGCACAAATAACACAACTTGAACTGGACTCATCCTCCCATTTAGTAGGACAATGTGCCATGTCATACCTCCAACCACGTAACAACAGTTGGCCCGTCCCATGAGGCAAAAGGCAGACCCTGACGACAGGCTTCCTCTAACAAATCGTGCCTGGCAAGGAGAGTGAAAAACAGAAGTTTGACAGAGATTAATTTCTTCAAATCTCACCTTACCACTGTGTAAATAGAAAATCACACTGAACTTGGCATGCCGTGACATTTATGGCTCGCAGTCCCACAAGGGAATTTTTTTTAATTAATGTACATGATATTCTTTTTTTCAAATGAATGGCACTGGGGCAACAAAAAGCCCCAGCCCTGGCCTGTTTAGTGTCTTGCTCTACAACATGTACGGCCATGTGTCATTTACTACAGCACTGTAGCCAGCAGGAGGGGGGTTAAGAAAATCTCTGTATAATGTAATGCACTTTACTTCTTCTTGCTGCGGCGGTCTTTTTCCACTGTTCCCGTCCCAAGTTTAGCCAGACCTAATGGGTCAGCTGAACCCAAGTCATCAGAGGGTGTGGAGGCTGAAAAAGATGAAATTTGATGATTACCTCATGAACTCACCTCACTGTTGCAATCCATCCAATGTCATTGACATTTATCAGTTGGACAACAAAAAGGGAAATGAAAGAGGTCTGGTGGGTCACTCTGGTGAATGAGTAGTTTCTGATCAGTTCACTAACCCAGTGAGGCAGATTCACGCCCGGGTGCCCCGATCCTCCCCTTTTCCTTTTTGCCGAAGAGACGACCAATTGAGGACTTAATGCTTTTCTTTTTGCTGGCTTTGTGGAGGGAATCCTGGCTAGCGGTGGTGGCACCATCAGCAGAGAGACTGGACAGAAATGGTAAAATCCAGAGATATGCTTAGTCTTGATGCTTGTTTTTGAACCAGAAAAAGCATTTATGAGTTCTTGGGC
Organism: Remorina albescens; assembly: GCA_034769265.1. Lineage (NCBI taxonomy): Eukaryota > Metazoa > Chordata > Actinopteri > Carangiformes > Echeneidae > Remorina > Remorina albescens. The sequence goes on from CM068480.1 coordinate 9,657,487, forward strand.
ATACCTGCGAAATTCACGGTGGTCATCGAGGCCTGCTCCTGGGTGAGTGTGTGTCATTCGGTCCAGTCGTAGGGCCCGAGGAACGGGGGGCGGAGTGGAGTCAATCAGGGCAAGTGCTCTGCATTCTTCGCCATCTTTGCTATTCTGCAGGGTGGGAAATATTTTCTGTAGATTTACACAATTTATCGCTGCATTGCGACTGGTTTTGTCTAAGTTAGCCTGATTTACATCTGTAGCTTATACCACAGCTTTGACATCTTTTGACACAGTACCTGTCTGTCAGTCTCCCTGGCAGGGGAATGTGGCAGCCGGGGGGTGGAATGTCCAGAACTGGGTGGTGAAGGAGACGCTAACGTGGAGGAGGTGATGGACGGAGTCATGTAACCCCTCCCGACACTATCCCTTCCCCCCAATGAGGAAGGTGGAATAGGTGGGGCATCAAGGGCTACGCTGCTGACCCGGCTTTCAATCTCCTCTGCTCTCAGTTCTGTGCTCTCCTTTTCCTCCTGAATCAACCTGAGATATGAGAAAAAGAAAAACAAAATTTTCAAATGGGTTTGGGCTTATACATCTGTTACCTCAGGCCATTTTTGGCAATTTGTACAGGGCTTTAATTCTGCACACTACTAACTTAATCTCCTTGTTAATGGCCTCCAGTTGCTCCTGTAGCATAATTGCCAAAGTCTGTACATCTGTCTGTCCACTGGGAGACAGAAGCTCGGATCCAAATAGAGTCTCCCGGTCATCCTCGTCATCAGAGCAGCCTCCCTCCACGCCGCCTTCAAACCCAGGGCCGAGCATACCGCTGCTGTCCCACTCTCCATACTGGAAAGAGGGAAACACAATGGCATACAGCAGATGATGTAATCTGAATATATCAACAGCATCATCACAGTCAACATTATCTCAGCTTCAGCCCAGCACCTTGTTACTATCATCTCTAGGAGGCCCCCACCGGCCGCGGTGTGCCCGCCTGACCACCACCCCGCTAGAGGAGCTGCCGTAGCCAGCTGGCAGCGAGCCTCCACCCTGGGGGTACCGCAGCTCTGAGGCGCTCCCTGGAAGAGATCTTCGAAAAAGGGTGGAGGGAAGTGAGCTCACGCTGCCCGCCCTATGGTGAGATCCAGAATCCATTTGTTATGCCACATAATCAAAATGTGCACATTTTCTGGGTGTAAAATTACAACAAATTAATCTCTTAGGAATAATTAAAAAAAAAACAAACTCATGTCAGCTACATCCATATGAATTGAGCGCATATATATATAATTAGCATATTTGGCAGAAGGAACAACCCCCTCTAGGTGCTGTATCAACAATGACTTCTTTAAATACGTTACATTAAAAATAAACAGAAGTAAACAAACATTTGAATTCAGACAGGACAGTGTAGATAATATTTCCCTTGGGAGCATTTGTTTTAGTCCTAATATCTAGAACTTGCTGCACAGTATAGAGAAAGGTTCATTGTGTCTAACCTGGAATAAGACCCAGGCCTGCCTCTCAGCTGATCCAGCTCCAGTTGGATTCGCTCCAGCTCCGCAAGTAGCTGCTCCTAAATAACAGAATAGAAAGGCTATAATTTGGGACAATGACCCCGATTTGTTAAAGATCCTGCCTGGAAAACAGTGTTGCAACCCTTTTAGAATTGGATGGTAAGCAAAAATGTATGTTCACAACAATGGCTTTGACTCTTCACACACAGTACATGAGAAAAAAATTAAGTACACAAAGAAGGGAATGAATACCTTATTAGCCAGAAGATCATCTTGGATTTTCTTCATATTGGCTAGTTCCTCTGAGAGAGCATTCTAGCAGAACAAAAGACATTTTTTTTTGTCTTATTCTCCTTTATTTCTTTTATTCTTTTCTACTCTGTTGTAAAATATAGAGTAACACTGATTGATCTTCTCCTCACCTTCTCTTCTAGTGCTGCCATCCGTTCTTTAAGGTGGAGCTGAAGTCTCTCGTTGGACTCAGACAGCAGCTTGTCTACTGTGTCAGACAGACGTTTGTTGTGTTCGTCATTCATCTTCTCCCTCTGTCTCGCCTAAAATGAAGCAAAGCCCAAAAAGAGGTGCTCAAGGTAACAAAAAAAACTGCACTGATAAATGGGACTGTAGTGTCGGGGAGTAAGATAAGTGATGTTACCCTCTGTAGTTCCTGGTTCTTCTCCTCCAGTTGGGCTTCCATTTGTCGTAGTCGTTCCTCAAAGTTCCCGTGGCGCTCCTCTGCCTATATTACAGCGAACATACAAATATGATCACAAGATAGCAGCTACTGTACGACAAAACAAAGGCCACTTTAAAATAAATATTCCCATTAAATCTAACAGTTAGGAGGCTACATAACACAATATTTGATCACAGTACCTTGTTGAGAGCAGCAACTCTTTGGGCAAGCTGGGCCTCGATCTCTGGTAATGTCTCTGCCCTCTGAAGGGTCTGCTGGAGCTTCTGCTTGGCTTCATCCAGACGCTCCTGGAGCTGTCTGTTCTTCTCTTCACTCTAAACACACAGATGAAAACACATATGCATTAGAGCTACAACCTGAGAAAGTGCCGTATACACCAGTTCCATTTTCACATATATAAATACTACTGCTATGTTGTTAAGCATCAGGATTTATTATCTGAGACATCCCTTACCTGTCTGTGCAGAGACTCCTTGCTGGCCAGCTCATTTTCCAGTTTGTCTTTGATATCATGGAGAGAAGTCGCCTCCCTCTGGGCGCTGAGGTACCTGCATGCAACACAAAGCCACATTTAATTTAGCTAAATTTAAGTTTTGGCCATAGTTATTTAACTAAAATAATACAATATATCTGATTACCTGTAATTGATTACAGAAAAACAGGTAGTTAATCTGCAGATTAAAAAAATGCTATGCCTGATTGTTCAGGAAGAGCAATAGTTTAAGATGGCTTTTAGGCATTTTTTTTTAAAGGTTCAGATACCTTTTTCCATCAGTTGTTAAAAGAGAGAAATGTGACTTGAGCATATCTCAACTTTATGAACAATGTTTTAATGTCGTAGTATTTAGTTAGTACAGTAGTTAATGTAGTATACATTGGACTAGAGGGGTAGGATATCCAGGGATAGCCTAAATCACTTGCTTACATCATCCAATAAACTGCAAGGGAGGAAGTCTGTTTCTTGCCTTTATTGCACACAGTTGCATTCATAATAGGAAAAAATGCAAATGTCATTATGTAAAACAATCTTGCACTGTATAAAGAGGTCTCAGGGGACTGCTGCAACACATTACCAGTCAAAAGGTGAAACATATGGTCTTTTTGCTATGTCAATTAACGGTGCTGTATTGTATTCTGGCTGACCCCTCGCTAAAATTATAAGGGGGTTCCTAAAATACAGTGAAAATTACCTGCGTTCAAGTGTTGTAATTCTCTCCTCCATATCCTCTCTTTGGCAAAGAGCCTGAAGGAGACAGTGGCATCATGAAACAATGTGCAATCAAATCTTCCGCAACACATGATATGAAAATTTATATCACAGAATTATTTGAAAGTGGAAGGTCAGAGGAAAAAATGAACGTGTGTGCCCAGCTGGCATAAGTTGTTGGTTAATTTAAATGCTATATGAGTCTGTTTGCAATTATTTAAGCGTTATTTTAGAGTATCAAATCAACTGTAAGCAAAACTTCAATTAATTTCTCTGAATATATCTCAAATCACAAAATAATGCATATTAATACTTCTATAACATATGCCCATTGTGTTCAAATATATACGCTTGTAGCCCTGGGAGGCAAGGGAGCTCAGGGTCTTGGCCAGCAATAGACATATTGGCTCAACAGACCTCTTTCACTTCCCTTTGGAGCTTCTGATTGGCCTCCTCTGACTTCGTCACCTCCCTCCTGGCGGCCGCAAGCTGTTCCTCTATTTCCCCAACCTGACATGACACCATGACGGGACACAAGATGACACATTTTGAGCCTACATGTCAGTATTAACGGGCCACAGCATTGAGTGTAAATACAGATTACACTGATAGGTTACAAATGTCTGTCTGGTCGGTATAAGACTCTTAAAAAGCAGATAACTTGAGTCTGACAGCTGATACACAAAATGGGTCTTCTGTTTTCTGTCACTTAGTCTTCATCCACTGCACAGTTTAATCTATTACACTATAATTTATTGCATTAGGCTTTATAGAGAGTCCATGATTAAAATCAAATATCATGTGCATTAAACATTCAATTATTCTGACTTTTTCAAAAAGCTGTAATAGTCTAACTGGCCACAAGAGGGAAGAGGGAAACCAGTAGACCTAGTGGGCATTGTTCCTCTCATTGGGATATACTGTTGGAAATGCTTGTGAGATAGCTTAGCACTGCTTAATCTAGTACACATAAGTAATTAATTATAATATACAATTTTAATTACATTAACAAAATTAGAAACAAAAGCATTATGCACAGATAAGTACAAATATGATTGTATTTCTACATTTGTAATCCTGTATGCTGCTGACCAACCCCATTAACAACAGTCAGCACTAACCTAAAGCCTCAAGCTCCAACCTGTACTCCTAATCTTAACCTTCAGATCGCAACCAAATGGACTACCATTATTTCAGACAGACTTGCTACGAGCTTACTCAAGATATAGTCCCACGGGCGTACACGTTAGCCAGTTGCTAATATTAACTTTATTACTGTAACTGAATTGCTAATAAATTCATACCCATCCTATTAATGCATCTCCTTTCACCACCATATCTGTCATTGGATACAAAGGTTTTGGGTGTAACATTTAAGGTTTACTATCAGCAGTGAAGTCCAGGTTTAGAACAGGGTTTGATTACTATATATTATTTTATATTATTATATGTAGTATCTATAAGAAGTGATGAATGATTCAATGCTTGCTCTGGTGAAAACACAAAGCAAAGAAGAAAGTCATTCTCAAATTCTAAGTGTCATGTTGGTCAGAATCACACACACTCACCTGGCGGCACATGAGGGCCAGCCTCTCCCTCAGCTGTGAGAGTTCAGCTCTCTGCCGCTCTATCTCTCCTTCTCTCTGTCTCTCCAACTCGCTGTCCTCCAGGCCAGAAGAGGGACCGTTGGGTAGCCGCTGGGATGATGTCAATATAGAGAAGAAATGAGAGTAAAGAAGGAGATAAAAATGAGCTTGAACCATGAAAGTTTGCAGCTAAACATAAATGAGCTATTGATGAGACCACATCACACTGACACACCATGAAACCCACACATCTAATTTCTACTGACTTTCTTGACGGTAACACATACACAAAAACAACTGGAACCAACATGCATAAAACCCTCCCTTACATCTTTCCCGCCGTCCACCCCTTGTTGACGTCTTTTAATTTGGTCTCTTAAAGAGATTACCTGGAAAGAGGGAGACAAAATGGATGGATGATATGAATAAATGTTTTGTCCACTTCTTAGCATCCTTCACACCAATCTTAAGGATCCTTGAGATGTGGAAAATCATTTTTATCAGACTTTACCTCTTGAGAAGACGCTGCAAGTTGATCCTCTAACATGGACACCCTCTCAAGGGCAACACGGAGCCTCTCGCGCACCTGTGCAATGTATTAAAAGGGATTAATATGAGTTAACTGGCCATCATAGTGTTCACTAATTCAGACTCTTTGCTCTTTTACGCCATTAAAGTGAACTTTTAATTTTTCACCCAAAAACTTTTACTTTTGTAAATTCAGGCCATGATTGACAGTTCATAGGAAAACAGCTTGACCAACCTTCTCATCTAGGGCTTTGTGATGTTCAAAAAGAGACTTCAGGGCCTTGAGCACCTCCACCTCACTGGAGACCCCTGCAGGAGACTGAGCTTGCCTTTTTACCACTGTCATCCTGAGACTGCGCTCATGGCGAGACACCAGGCATTCCAGGTGTTCCAGCAACAACTATATAAGTGTGGGGGTAGAAGGGGAAGGAGATGGGGATGTGACAGGAGAAAGCAAGCAGTAAGACAGAGTTTGAAGGATAGGAACATAGAGGATGAGGAGGGAAAGAGATTCAGACAGAAACATAGAGAGCATGAAAAGGGAGGAGAGCAAGAATAGACGAGAGAAAGCTCAGAGAACATGCAGAGGAGTGAACGAGTGACAATGAGATGAAATTTAGTGGTGAGATGAGCACCGGGTAGTATGAAAGGACAAGGAGTGAGTGGGTGAGATAAGTAAAGCAGATATGGACCAAAAAAAAAGGAGTCACAGACAGAAAGGAGAATGTGGAGGAGAAAAAAAGGAAGAGGGAGAAAAATAGTTAATGAAACAATGTCACACCCACACAACCACAATAGGTGAAGAAGATAACACAGAGCCTGTTATAGTGCTAATAAGCAAAATGGCCACTAAACATCTTACACGTGTGTTGTTTCTCTCTGCCTTGAGTTCAGCAATCTCCTCCTCTCTCTCCAGAAGCTGCTCCCGGCAAACGTTCAGCTCTTTAGTCAACACAGCAAATTCCTGTGGAATACACAAGCTGCGTTCAGGGGCAAAGAAAACAAACTGTTTAAATGAATGGTTTTAATAGTCTAAGCGGTCTCAATGCAGCCACTTGAGCTGCAGTAAAAGTTAAAAGGAACAATAATAATACAGGGCAGCAAAATCTAGTGACTCTGAAAATAATACAGAATGTGTTCCTCTTAGCACAGACACACTGACTCACACGCCAATGCTAAAAATATACATAAGCAAAGGCCTCCAGAAACACAGTTTGTGAAACACCTGAGACCATGAACAGAGGAAGACACACATGATGTAAACTTACATAATAATTGTGTAAATCACTGACATAGTTTCCACCACCACCTCTCTCTTGCTCAACCTCCCCTGTAAACTCGTATGCATGGATGGATTACATCACATTGTTACACAATGGCTCTGCACTGGAATTCACAAGCGAAGCCCCCAAAAAACAGAGCATCGATATGTCATTACCAACACCGCTGGGAATACATATGCAACCTGCACGTTGTTCAGTGCAAAAAAGGAGAGCATGTCTTGATTTGCTTAAGAAAGAAAGCCAGAGAGCTAAACCCACAGAATCCATGGTCAGTGATTTGTTAATGCTTTGATAAATCACATCCGAAACTTCACCTTCAACACATTTGCTCTTTACGAGAATAACAATGTGCAGCTGTTTACAGTCAGCTCTACCTGCTTTTAGATTTAAGAAATAGTTCCAAGTCGACAAATGAAATCGGCCTGTTTACATGGAGGAGGGAAAAAAGAAAGAGCCGGAGATAGATCTATACAGATGGTGACACAGTGGGCCCATTGGCTCCTGGCCTTGTGGGATTGTTTCTTGTTTGGATAAGGGTTAGCTTCTCAGTGGGCTTTTCTTGTCCCCTTGTCATTTCTTTTCTATTTCATCTCACTCTATCTTTGGCCTCATTCCGTTCAGAGGAATTTGCAGGACCGATCTGACATGTTTGCAAAACTGAGTTATACAAACAGGAAAACAATGAATACGATTTAGCTTTGCATCTCATGTATAATTATTTTACTGTATAGTAGAATGGATAGAATTAGGGAGAATATTGTATTTTTTGCTTGAACATGAACTAATAATAAACCAATCACCAAACCATGAAAATAATAAGAAATTATTTTTTTTAGCTAATTAATTAGCTCAAGCGGCGATAACTAAATATTGTAGTATTTTTTTTAGCTGGTCTTATGTCATGATTGTTTTGTAATCTTTCAGATAAACTAACCTGAACCTGAACCCTACATATGTTCTCTGTGTGGAAATGAAACCGTGTAAAATGCAACTAAGTATAATAATGATAATAATAATTTAAAAAGGAAAAAAACTCAGTTTCGACAAACTTAATAACAAGCAGATTTTCAAACTTCATATAAGAACAAAGAAAGCCTCAGGTTTTCACTTAGTCCCATCAGAAACAAATCTTCCACTTGTGTTCCAAGCATCCATCCATGAACCAGAAACAACTAAGGAGGCAAATCTAAATATCTGAATATGAAAACAGCCTGACGAAGCTGGAACATGGAGACCAGGCAATACAAGCCTGGCTGATGTGTGTGTGTGTGTGTATGTGTGTTATTTGTGTTATTTGTGCAGCAGAACAACACAATGCTTCATGCTCAGAGTAGAGAGATTTGTCCTAGGGAGAAAGAAAGCTCTTCATATTACAACTGAAGCATAAAATCTACCAATTCCTATCATTATTAATAAGCAATTTCACCCAGTAAACTAAAGAGAATTCATACAAAACACAGTATTCATTCAAGTTAGGCTGAAGCCATTAACAGATATTATCTTCCAGTGTCATTTATCATCTGCTAACAACAGACATAATAAAGCCTGATTACACAATAAGGGGAAATTTGCAGATGCAACTTAGGCTAAAGAGCCAGAAGATGATAGGCACATAAGCCTAATGCATTAGTAAGAACAACATTGGTGAGGAAAACTCTAAAGATGCAGAAGGGGAAGTATTTAACTCTAGCTGCGTCACTCTGCATGAACTGTCATGGCAAAGGCTTAATGTCTCATGAGCTCCCTTCACCATGAAACACAAACACACTCATACATTACTAGAATCTGCAAAGAGGAAAAACAATGTTATTCCACAAGGAGAAGTGTTCTTTCACACTCTTGCATCTCCAAAAAAATACTTTCACTTCGAGCTTGACTCCATAGATTGTGAATACACATATACAAACACAAACACAGTTGTACCTGTGGCAGAGCAATAGATAGCTGCCTCTGAAGTGACTCCTTCTCATGGCCGAGCTCTCGGAGACGAAGCTGAGCTGTGCCCAGACTTTCCTGGGTCTCCCTCAGGTTCTCCAGTAGCCTCTCCCTTTCTGTCAGCATGTTGACCATCAGGGACTCCAGGTTCCCCGTGCTGCCACCTTCATCCCCTCCACCTCTAGGCTCCCGCCCGCTGAAGCCTCCTCCTCCCATCGCACCTCCTGGGCCTCCAACTCCTGCCCCGGCAGGTGAGGATGGGCCCCCACCCGTTCCACTTCGCCCATCCTCAGAAATGGTGGGCATCACCTCACACATCATCATGAGACCGGGTGTGTGTGTGTCAAGTAAACAAAAGAAACTAAACAAGTTGATTGTGCGTGCAAAATGTCTGTCCCCGTGCCTTGAGTTTTTATGAGCTTGTACTAAAAGTTTGATGTATAAAATATAAATCTTTACATCTTCAGTTTTCAAAAAATATCATTCCTTTGGTCTTGTCTACATAGCTTCCTGTGTTTATTGCCTCTATCTTTTTGTTTTTGTTTTTTGTTTTTTTATCCAGCACTTCCTTCTGTATGTTTTTGCACAGTCTCCCGTCACGAAGTCCCAACCTGCATGGCAAATGATCAGAATGCTTATGTGTACTTGTGTTATGCAAGAGGTATCTATGGGGAAGCTCTTCTGTGGGTGGATAGGATTGGCTGAAGGTAAGGAAAGGAAGGGGGTAATGGGTAAGGAAGGGATAAAGGAGGGTTGATACTCCTAAATTGTGTCCACGAGGCCAAGCTCCTCACAGCACCATGGGTAAGAGCTGAAAAAGAAAATGGATATTGCATTAGATACCCCTGAATAAACTTCACTGTGCACATGTCAAATGGGAAAAAGCACTGGTAGATGTAGTTGGGACAACAACACAGAGTAATGTAGCTCAATGGAAATGTGACAGTGATGTCAGCTGATTCTTATGGAATTAGCATTTTTGACAAAATAAATAACATTTTCAAGATGTGCACGATAATGTGATGACACTGTCAATAAATATCTAGATTTGGGTCTCTGCTTGTACATCCACTCTGAACCAATACAATCTAAACTTAAAGTGAATTAAATGAAAGGTGTATTCGAGTAGCATACACACTGAATCATGCAATTTGAAACACATCTTCAGGAGACAGAAATGAAATTTCACTTTCGAACTCAGTCACGGTCCAAAACCAAGACTTCTGCTTGAAATCCTGTATAATAAGGAAAAACGTTTTTTTTTTTTGTTCTTAAAATCAAATGTCAAATTGTGATCTTTTGAAAAGCTTAAAGAGAACGTGTGGAGGGATCCATGTTAGCTGTTTCCAGGTTCTTATGCTAAGCTAACCTGTATTGGTTAGGGGGACCAGATGTTCCCAATTTGAATGAGTGAGAGAGAAAAAAAAGTTGCGCGCAGACTCAAACTCCAGTTGTTACGGTAGCCAGTTAAACTAACGCACTGACGTTGCTGTCAGAGAGCAAGCGCGGCACCCGGAAACAAAATACGCGTCAGAATTGTTTACTCTCGGTTGCTACGCTACAGACCACCATGCGGAGGCACACGGAAGAAAGACCGGCCACCGCGTTATTCAGTTATCACATGACGTCACGCCATTGTGGGAACGCCCCCCTGGAGGGCAAAAGACGCCACTTCCTCTGCTGTCCGCCAGCTACTTTTTTTTTAAAAACTAGTTTTGGCTTAACTTTTACCAAAATGCCGGATAGTTGCTGTGCAGTTGGCTGCACAAATCGATGAGGAGACAAGCCTGGGTTGTGCTTTTACAGAATCCCGTCTGAGAAAGTAAACCCAGAGAGGAGGAGATTGTGGTTATGTGCCTTAAGACGTACCTCCGGCAAAGAATGGCGATCACCGAAGTACACATGTCTTTGCAGCGAACATTTCATCAAAGGTAAGGCTAAGCTCTAACGTTAATCAACACTGAGTATTTTAATTATTATACTGTCTTTCATTATGTATTTACGTATTCGTTCTTACATGGTTCGCTAAGTGGATCTATGCACCCAACGCCAATGGCCTTGCTAATTAGTTGTTAGCTAACACTAGCCAATTGCGTTAGTTGAGGGGAAGGTTCATTTTCTGTCTGAAACGATAACAACAGATATTGGAAGCGGAGAAGGTTTTACCAGCTTGCATGCAGTGTAAATTTGGTAAAAGTTCAGATGATATTATTCGTTAAATATCGCCGAATTGGAGGTCTGACAGGGACTTCGCTGTTTTCAACGGCTGAGATACAGCGGCAGGTGCTGTGTATGGCAAGTGCCCCAAACTTGCAGATTAATCTTATATCTTGTGTTGTCTTCTTTGGGGAGATGATCTAAATATTCGTGGCTTGAAACCGTTTGGACCGTCTTTTGCCCTCCAGGAGTCACGTGACTAAAAACTATGAATGTTGAGTTGTGTATGAAACGATTTATTTTGTGAGCTTGCCGTAGACATGACTGTGTGTCGGTGAGGTGAGGTAAAAGTAAGGATGGTTGTAATACAGTGCGTCTGAAGACCTGAACTGGAGCCACAATGCTAACGCCAAACTGTCACTGTCGTCGGTGAGGGTGTAGATGATCTTTTCAGAAATCTGGTCACCTTAGTATTGGTACACTTCTATTTAACACTTAGAATCAAACTTCTTCTGCCACTTTACAATATAATGACAAAGTCAAACTTAATTAGAGGAAAATTACAGTGCACAATACAGTAGATCATATCAATATTGTATTGTGATTTGAGCATGAGCAGCGGTCATACTGCAGTTTATGCAATTTCAAGGCAAATAAACTCAAACACTTATATACCTCAAGGCAGAATAACTCATATGTACTGTGACAAGATTTTTTGCTATTTGATGCCAAAGGGAAATTTACACAGTCCTCTTTTAATATACATCCATCAGATTCCTGATATACAAAAATCTAATAAATTTTTTGTGAGTTAGTGAGTGACAAGCAGAATCAGCATTCACAGCCAACCTGTATCACAATTATTATTGATTGTCAAACAAGCAAAACAAAAAAGAAAAATTGGCTATGAAACGATGATGGTAACAAAAACAGGAATTATAATTCCCTTTTGGAAATACTGATATTTTTCATCTCAATATATATAGTGTAGCCCTAGAGGAAATTTCACAGAAAGCTGAGCCATTGCTTTAAAATACTATGATTGCACTGAATTAATAAAATATTTTGCTGCAAGACTATAACTGCATCAATCTCATACAATGTTGACACCCTGTGTTGTTAAACTATGAGGACAAATGCAGACAAAAAATAAATAAATAAAATACTATCACCGTGATGATATCAGTGTGACTTAAACACTCATAAAACTATTAAAATACTGATCCTAATAAAAAAAACAAAACAAAACACAAATTTCCATTTATCTGTTTCATTCTTCTTGCAAACACCAGGGCCAAAATAGTATGGATGCAGACAATCAAAATTATTATCCCACTTTATGTCCCTATCTTCTTTTCCCATATTCTTCACTGTCTACTCTACAATACTCAAGGGCTTCCACTGGCCTTTATACTGTTAAGTGCTTTGGACTGATTTAGTGCCCCATGCAGGCTCTTTACGTCAGTGAGACTGGGCAATACTGTAAAGAATTCCTTTGTCCAACCAAAATCATCCATTTTGTGATCAAACATATTTAATACAAGTCAGCCTAGGTTCCAGTGAAAATATGTGTTTGCCAGTGGACTTATTATTAATATAAAGATATCCAAGACCAAAGATTGGGACTACTAGCTGATAATTGGAGTCCTGATACAGCTCTGCATTAGCTCCTCATGCTGGTGAGCTGGCTAGAGCACTTGGCATCCTCTCTGTGTGTCCCACTAAAAAACAGCTTACTTCCTTTCCTGCTCCACTGATGGATAATCACTGACGCAAGCCTGAACTGGCATTCACTGCATTTCTTTAAAGTGCACCTCTCGGCTCCAAAATGAAATTAGATTTAAAAACTGCTTTGAACTTTTCTGACAGACTGATGGCTGCATATATGCTAGTAAGTTGTGTCGTCATAGCAGCATATGCATCGAGAAAGGGGTCAACTCAAAAAGGTGACGCCCTGGAGTCATCAGAGTGATTGTTTTACAGCCACATGACAGACAACTGACCAGATCTTGCTAAAGGCCTGCTTTGCAGTAGGGCAGCTGATGTTGATGATATCTGTCTCGATTCATTTAAATTGTTTTGGTGTCTGTTACGTTATTACTGTTGTAAAGTGCTTATTTTTGGTGGAATTGTGTATTCTTATATACTTAATTTCAAGACTTGGGGGTGTTGAATCAGATTGATTTCTATTTTATTGCTTTTCAAAGGATCTATAGGGCAAATGTGTCTTTGCGATGGGATAATTTGTTTTTGTGTCCACTGCTTTGAGTGACGGACTTTAATGTCACTTATTATGTGCCACTCTCTGTTCAAAATACCTCTGATATTTACACAGGCTTTTTGGTTCTTGTGGACCAAAGTCTACCATAGCCTCTGATCTTAGCCGTGTGATCCAAATGACTCAAAATATGCTCCTGCAATTCTGAATATCCTCCTGAATGGACCTTGTCTTGAAATACTCTGCTAAGTATAGTTAGGCCTGTGAGCAAAACTTCCAGTGACTTAGCCTGGACTAATCTTGGAATTACTCATTATCATTACCAGCAGCTATTCATTAGCACAGGGACAACAGAAAAGAGGGTAATGTAATTACAGCAGACCATTGTATATGTTGTAATAATCACTACAAAGCTCATAGCAATTGTTCACTATGATGAGTCTGCACTGGAGAAACAAAGGGTTTAATGCTGGACTCTAGATACAGTGCTGGCAAAACATAACTGCAGCCTGCAGTTTTGACTGAAGCGTCAGCTGTGAGGTCACTGGGCTTCAAGACCTGTGTGTGTGAGTGTGGTAAGGAGAGAGAGCACTCCCTGTCTGGTGCACTGTGGACTTATCATTCCTTAACATCACAGCTGTAGGAGCATTATTGATGAATTTTGAATAAATTGCTATTCTTGCTGCTCCACGAGTGAGAGCATGGGCCTCAGGGCAGCGAGGCGGCATGAAAAGAATGAGCTGGTGATAACATTTTTATATAACACAGAGCCATAGAACAGTTAAATGATCAAGTAGCTGCATTGATTCATCTGTGTGATAGCTGAGCTCAAGCCAGTGTCACCACATTGGAATCAATCAAGTTTGCGTCTCTGTGCACATGTGGCCGCTTCTATATTATGATAAGCCCACATCATCATCATCATCACCATCATCATCATCATACACAGTCACAATGAACCCTGTTTGTGCCCTGGAGTGGGCAGACTGGCTGTAGAGTATCTCCTGGCTGGTTGACCAATTAGGATTTGCCCCCCCCCCCCCAAATTAGGTGGCGTATCGTGTTACTAAAAATTCCCTGACTCCGAAAAATATCACAGCCTTGTGTACGATGAGTTATACATTGATATGTGTGTGTCTGAGAGAGAGAGAGAAAGAGCAGCAAAATCAGCTCCCCTCCACCAGACACTGGGGCGGGGAGAGGGGTTTGCAGGCTCCTGCAGCCGTCGACAAAACGAGGACCAAAGGAAGAGAGGTCCGTGCGATGCATCAAGTTAAGCGTTAAATCTCCGCCTGAGCCAAAGGCTGCATGCACTTCGGGTGCATTCTGGGCATTTCAGTAAAAGCACACAGCATATAGCGACTAATAATGAACACCCCCACCTCCCCCACCCACCCCCATCTCTGACTCTGCTGTGCTTCCATTTCTGGATGTGTGGAGAGAAAGAGCGTTCCGTGATAGCACGCACGAGCACGCACGCGCGCACCTACATTCTTATAGTAAAAAAAAGCTTGGTTTCTGTCTGTTGGACTGGTCTCCATATTATGGGCTGTCTGTGTGCAAAATGGGCACTAAAGCAGAGAGGGGGTAGAAGCATCCATGTCTGTGCTGTGGAGCAGACTGTGGAAGCATCACGTCAGGAGGGAGGGGGGGCAAAAAATGCTCATCGTACACTTTCAGCAATGGGCCTGCCTTCTCCACATATTATAGAATTATAACCAACTACATAAGCCTCCTAACAGCAGGGACACGAACTGGGAGGTTTGACTACAAAGCTCCCAGCGGCCATGGGGCTTAGTTACAGCCATGATTAATTACAAGCAACACATAGTAGGCCAATATACAGTAGCATCTTATGGTCTCTCTCTCTCTCTCTCTCTCAAGTAGCATCATCTGAACTGTATGAGTGCCCTAAATAAACGCTGTTGTATGCTGCCAACACACCTGTCAATGCCTCCGAGTGTTGCATAGTCTAATAGGAGCATATTTGCTTCTACTCAAACAGAACAGCACCCCCTCCCTGTCGTCTTCTTCTCACGCACACACACACACACACACACACAGAAATGCACACGCATGCATACACACATAACCCCCCCCCCCCGAATCCTTGACAACACAATGTTAGGTAGCCCACTTGTTATCACACACACATGCACGCACACGCATGCATTTATCGTTACATTTTCCTGCATGCATGTCCGATGGTTATTACCCCCCCCCCCGCCCCTTCCTCCCTCTCTGTCTCTCTCTATCAATGCAAACTGGGGCGGTGTGAAGTTACATCTTTACCACAGTCATCGCAGGGAGTCTGTAGTGTCCATGTTAGATGTCAAATATTCCTTAGGCCCATCAACGACAAAAAACCAAAAATAAATAAATAAACAAAACCACAAAAACAAAAAAAAAAAGAACGGGTCTCTGTGTCCGATCCTCTCATCCGAAGCCAGAGTAAAGCTGACAATATGTGTTATTTCTTCCTGCCTCTCTTTTCCACATGTAAACGCCGAGGAGGGGGACGCGGAGAGCGACGATACGCCACCTTACCACCGACTCCCCCTCTGTCGGATTGGAAGGTAATGAGTCTTAAAGAAACATTCTCTCAGCGTTCTCCGCATCTCTGTGATTTACGCGCGCACCACCCGCGCACTCACGCGCACTCAAAGGCCAATCAAACAGCTGATTAATTATACAGTATGTATGTATATCACAGACAAGTGCAAATAACCGCACTGACATTCCACTTGCGACAATCCCATATTACTCCCCTTTTGGTTGCTGTTCGAGCTCCAAATCAACTCATTTACAATAATGATAGTACACGGAGAACAGTGTGAATACAGATGGCTTTGTGCATAACAAACCTGTATCATATCTGCAGTGCATTCTTTCAAAAGATGCCTGAGGTGATGCTCTGCAGGCCCAGCTTCAGACCATTAGAAAAACTCACCTGAGTACTGGATACAACAGCCAATATTCTGAGCTGCAGCTGTTAAAATGTGCCAGAAATCCACCTTTATGCACATGAATTTTAAAAGGGAGCAGTCACTATAATTGACAGTTCACATATTTTGAGGGTCACCTTGCAAACATTTGGCTACATATATAAAGAATGTTTGGTATGAACTGCATTGAACTATCTGCAGGAATGCATATGTGGTAGAGAAAGCAGGCCAGTATTATAGCAGCAAATGTGTTTAAACGAATATTATTGCATTAAATTGCCAACTTTTATTCCATCTATGGAAATTGGCATATGTAGATGCTGGCCATAATGCAATTAACATCGGTACAATATGAATCCACCAGCCCACGCAGAAACTGTAATCTTATAAAGGCATGTTGCATGTTGATATTGATATCACACTTGTAAACAGATAAGGAGGTCTCTCTGTGAGTGTGTATGTATGTGTTGCACAGTAAACATAAGGTGGTGCTGTCTTTAAGAGAGAGAGCCTGGAAAGGGGTGATGTAATGTGTTCTCAGACAATGATGTCATCGACTGAGACACAGCAAGGATTTAAAGTGACAAAGGCATTTTCAGTGGCTCCTTGTAATTCTGCATCAGGTCTCCTCGGAGAGCAGCACCCAAGCACCCGGGGGACCTTCACTGAGGGGGGGAAAGGATGGGTGAAATGAGAGCAAAACCATAGATGTGCGTCTTGCACATATAACACAGGAGTTGGAGTCCCATTGTGGCACACAGCATCTTTATTAATCAGGATATTTAGGATACAAAACACATTTTGTTACAGTGATTAAAAACAGGGTTATATCGCCGTCCATAAGCAGCCATCATCTATCATTTCTGTTATTTTAGGCATTTATTTGACTGCAGTGGTACACAAGATAGTTTGATGTTTACCAACTGCAAGGGCAACACAATATTTGCATATATAGTATTTATTTTGAGGAAAAATGTTTTTAAGACTTTTGTTTTATCTACAATACTTTTTAACCACTCATTATAAATAATGGAATTGTTCAAGCTTATCAAAGATTTTGTATTGTATGTTCCCATTTCAACACTTCAGTCAAAGTTAGGTCCAGTTTCCTTCAGTCATTGGCAGTTCTTTTCCCTCGACATTTTCGTTACCATAAATCAATTAACTCTGTTCATGTCCTTTTCGAGTTCGTTCACTTAAGCTCCTTAAGCCACCAATGTTCTTTCTCCTAAAAACTTGTCCTTAATACTGTTACACGTGCCTTCCCAAAAGAGGCACTCCGGACCATGCCTCCACCTTCATGGAAGGGGGAGGGAGTGTCTGAGTCGTTACGGTCACTGTCTCGGACAGTCTTCTTGTTCTCTTTGCCTAAAATACTAGCTTTCTTCAGCTCTTCCAATCTCTCATGGTCGAACTTCCTGTCTTCTGACTCTTTTACCCAACTATGTTCGTCTCCTGTCTTTGCAGATTCAGTCATAGCCTGGTTAGAACCGACTTCCTGAATAGAGCCTCCATGATGAGCTTCTTTGACTTTTATCTGGTCTTCTTGCCTTGAGGTGTCTTTGCATTCTTTTTGCTGGATCTCTTCATAATCACATGTCTCTTTTTCAGGACTGACTGAGGTACTGATTGCTGTGTTGTCCTGGGTTTCCGTTGTCGAATCGTGGAGTTTGCTTTCAGTTGAAAGGCTGTTTTCATCAATATCTGATGGCAAACTGAGGCTGGAGTCCTTGCTCTCTTGGTGAGGAGATGACCCAACACTAGTATTTGGGTCATCTGGTGCAGACTCAGACCTCAGCAGTTCTTCTTCCTCTTCTGGCCTACATGATGTTGTGACATTAGTATTCCCATCATTCTTTGTTATATCTGTGTCTGATATACTGATGTCACATGCAATTTTATAGAAGAGTGAGTGGTTCGCTTTCATTTTCTCCAAACTCTCACACACTGTGGACGACATTTCACTGGAATCAGCCATATCATTAGTGCATGCTGGCTGTTGCTCATTGTCTTTTATCTCCTCACTGCAAAAAGACTCTATGCTAGGGATCTGCAAAGGTATGAACCCTTGCCACTGATTGGTGGAGAGGAACCATTTGGCTCTCAGATCGGAAGATAAAGAATTACTTTCATTATCATCACCAGCAGGCTCTTCAGGTTTTTTCTCCTCCTCAACATTGTAACTTAAAAATCCCTTGCCTCCATCTTTTTGGTAGACAGTCATAGATGATATATGATATGGTGATGCTGGACGTTTGATTTTACTTTTGGCAACCCCTGTTCTTCCACTGTAGTCTTTGCTCTGTGTTATGTCCACAAAATTCTCCTGAATTTTAGATTTCTTCTTCACGTCTCGTTCATCTTCATCTTGAGATGTTCCACTGGAAAACTCCACTTCTGCTGATCTTCTTGGATTGTCCTCATTGTTTCTATGGCCAGCGTGGTTTTCATGGCCTGGAAAACAGAACTTGCCAGTAAGTTAGTGCATAAATAGCCAGCAGTAAAAATCGATTCTTCCATTCATGTATAATTCTTTTGCTATTTCTGTGTTACAGCCAATGGCCGGTAAAGGCCAACTTAGAACTTGTTATGCAAATATAGCTGAAATCAATAACTTAATTGTAGGCTCACAGTAGCTACTTTAGCTCTGTTCCAATCCTTAACTTCTTAAGTTTGTATTGATACATACCTAATTTCATCCTTTGTTCTCTAGCTGTGTCCTGGGGCACCTGGAGAACTTCCTGCCCCTCCCCCCTGATTGGTTTTAGAATGTGTGTGGGCACACTCTCTCTGGCTGCACTGATAGATAGATAGATAGATAGGTCGAACAAATTTGTGAAATTCACCAAAAGTATACAAATACACTGAAGCCTGAATAACAAAATAGAACACCTTCGTATGACTCTCTCCCTTATTCGCTCCACACGTCGAAGTTTGGCCTCTCTCTGTTCAGGGGTCAGACAGGGGTCAGGGTTCATGTCAGGGGTCAGGAGGGCAGTAGGTTGTTCCTTGTCCTGCCAAAGCAGATCCACATTAGAGTGCATACGCTACAATGAGCTTACCTTATTTGATGCTTTACTTTATATGTATGTGATTGAGGTTTTCCCAGCAGTGCCTTTTCCAAATCCGAAATAGGTCAGTTTTAATTCGAGAGAATTTCATGCAGATTTTCACATTGTCATGTCTTGTCAAGGAGAAAGGTTACTGCTTCAATATTTTATTGCATGATGCTTAATAAGGTCAGAAGAAAAGTAGAAACATGCTGACGAAAAAAAATGCATGCTTAATTTGTAATGTTTTACATCTGGAGCAGTTGGTTTTATGGGACATTAAACACTGAGGAACTGTGTTTGAATAAAATAAGATAATATCAATTATATTAGACTAGAAAATATATGATTATTCACTGTTACATTGTTTTTCCCTACCCTAGTGTCTGAGCTTTCTCTTCCATTTCCCAAAATTGGATAGTCTCGAGATTGACTCCTTGAGGCCTCTGTAGCTTCAGCTCCCCTCAAGTCTGGCTGTGACTCTTTCTTGGAAGACCGCAGTGCTCCTAGATGCTGCTGTCTGCTTGTCCTTTTAACAGGCTGATCCTGCTGCATTTCTGCCAAAGAGCGGTTTTGATCAGGGCTTTCCAGTGGCAGATGTCTGGGTGGCTTACTTATAATTTTTCTGCCCTGTTCAGTAAGCCTGTGCTGCATCTGAGGTGGGATCTGCTCAGGCAATGGAGTGTCGAGCTCTGCTGGGGGATCCTCAACAGACACCCGTCGGGCCACGAGAGAGGACGGCAGTACAGCTGTAACCACTCTTGTCACTCTTAAAGGAAAAGGGGCCTACGGGAACACCAAGATAGATTAGCAGTTGGTGAAGTGCAATGAGTGTAGGCTTATAATATAATGTAGTGATTGAGACAATTTTACTGATTAGTGGTTTGGCAAACCTCCTCTTGTGTTTCTGAACTTTGACTTTGGGCAGCTGCAGTGGACATGGGAGGTTTCTTCCTATTTGTTAGCCTCTCTTGATTTCTCTTCATCCTCTCAATTTGCTCTTCTTCACTCATCTTCGTTTTCTAGAAGAGATATATTTATTAACTCTGGGCCTCAGCAATACAAGAGAAGGTAAAGCAGGAAACAGATTATTTGAATGACCAAAAACACTGCCTGGGCTGTGTGTTTCCATCTCTGTGCAGAGATTTACGTGTGCATAACATCATGTATGGCTGTTTGCACCTGTATGTTCATGTGTATTTGAGCATATGAGAAAGGGGGGGGGGGGTTGGGTGGCAGAACTGAGAAGACTGGGCTACTATGAGCAGACATTAACCTTTGCCTCCCCCTTTTGCTTAGAATGGGCACTGCAGCATGCCCTAATTGCAAGGAAGATGAGAGTATCAAAGAATTGGAATTTGGCCGTGATTGCAATGAGGAAAAATCAGCTTTGACTGCTTCTATATTTGGAGCATTTTGGCTCACACTGCATATATCCACATAAGACACATAACCGGCAAACAGGAAATTATGAAGAGTCAAACCTTGGTTGATTGGTTGCCTTTTTCTGGTGGGATCCACTTTGAACCAGACCGAGGTTCTAAAGATGAAATGGAAATATGGAAAAGATGAAGTGAAAGATGTAAGGGGGGTGAGAGGATGGGTAGGAGATGATGATGACAGGAAGAAAGCAAAACAGGAAATATGAGGGTGGAGGACAAAACAAAGGGGATTGATATAGCTTTCAGTGTAAAATACCTATTGAAGCTGTTTCATTTTAGATGAGTCAGAAATATTAATCGACTGCAGCCATTGATTTAAAATCACTCTATTCCTGTACTCTATTTATATTGAGCAAATCTGTGCCAACCAGATGCGTCTCTTGGTGCTTTCACATTAAGGAGGTCAGGCTGGCTGTTTCCTCTTCTGTGTGCAGGATCAGTGTGGCTGTAGATTCCCTGAAACACAAGCATAGAAACACATGAAAACATGCTCATACCAGATGATGTTTGACATAAATAAAGTCCATATTTCGTACCTCATATGGTGATTCTGTATAGACATGGCTGTGGTCCCGGGTCTGTTGGCTTTCCTGTAGCTCCTGGGGTAATGCTGGGCGGGCTGGTGGCTCTTGTTCCAAATCCTGTTGGGATCATAGTCGCAAGGAATGTTATAAAGGGCAATGTGAGGCCATAATGGTGGATCCCACTCAATCTGTACAAAGTCTGAGAGTCTCAGGACATTTTAGAGATGTAGAGTCTGTGTTTGACTTTGACATAATGGCTGGATTAATTGAAGCATACTTTCAGAAAATGTCTGTTGATCTCAAAGTTGTAGTTAGCAGAGTTAATCTTTGCAGTGAGTGAGCTACAATCAAATGTTTGTTCATAAGCAGACAGCAAATGTCAGGGGTCACTGACAAAGGAATAACAGACAGGAGTCGTACCATTGGCGGTCCACTCTGCATCCTCCCTGTAGGAGAGCCAGGGGATCCAGGTTGTGGGGCTGGTTGCTGAAACACTGAGGGGTGGGAACCAGAAAAGGTCAACGTGTTGTCACTGTTCATTTCTTGCCAGATTTCCTGTGTATAATCAGGTTTAATCAGACAACTATGCACATTGGCGTCCCCAAATGGCAGCAAGGAGTAATTGCTTGATTCTTTTTTTTCCCCCCACAGTCAAAACCAAGAGACAACCTGACATCAGCACACTGTTCAGTCCTTAGTCTTTAATGTCTTGGCACTGGATTAGATTTAGATTCTTTTTCGCCAGTTTGCTTAACTGAGAGGCTCTTTGGTAATGAAACCTTGTGCATTAGGCTGATAGGATGGCTGTATTCTTGCATATAATATCACCTGGTCTAGCTTGTATTAATTCACTTAACTGCATCTGTTCACCCAGTCCAAGAATCGAGCAGTCTGTGCATTTAAATACATAGTGAAATATTCATAGAACATAGTGAAAGGGTGTACGATATTGTATGGTACTGTACTTTTTTTAGAATACATTCTATTCAAAGCAATTCAACACATGATAATTCAAACAATTCACCATGTAATGTATATTTAACATTGTGGTTCTTATAGGCACACCTCTCTAGGTGAGGTGAAACTCTACTAAAAACATAAACGCACCATAAAGCGAATTACTCAATTTTTACCGGTTTGCAAAATACAATGGGATCAAAACGTCAATTTTGCAAACCTCCAAAATACAGACACCTGCAGTGTTACTGCTTTCATGAACCACAGATTGGAAACATAGTAACAGGAGTAGCTGATTCTTACTGTGGTGCCTCTCTAGTCCCAGTAAGAAGCGGAAATGTTCCCTGTTGACCTTCAGTCCAGAGAGGATGTCCTCCATCATCCACAGCTCTCTCTGAGCCTGAGACTGCTCCTGATAAGGAGGAGAAAAAAAGGATTTCATATCTTACAAACTAATACATCCGAGTTCAGATGCATTTTTTGGACCTCAAGGTGTGCATTACAAAAGTTTATTCAAAGAAAATTTCCAAGCATATATCTTAGAATTTTTGTACCTGTGGCATCCCAAAGTTACAGATATGCTGAAGATGTGAGCGTATAACAGACAGTTCACTTTCCATTCTCTCATATTGACTCCACACCCTTTCCATTTCCTGAATAAAAATATAACAGGTACAGTTTAAAAAACAGCAAATAATCCATTATCAATACGAAAAACAAAACAAAACAAAGATCCCTGATTTCTGTAATTATACTAAGAATTGCAGTAGTCCTACTCAGGCAGTGCCTTTGCTTTTCTCATTTGGGTTCATTGCCTCCTGGAGTGTTCACATACCAATGATACGTCACACATTCTGGCTCGAATTGTAACCAGATCTTCCTGGAGCAAAGCCTTCTGTGTCAGTGCCTCTTCCTGAGCACGGGGCCCCTGGCTATGCCACTCCTCCAACTGCAGTCTGGACACTTCTAATGCACACTGGACACTATCCTGTAAAAAGATGCAGTCACAATATTTACCGGAACAGACAGCATATAGGGCTACTCATGAAGCTATGTTTACATGAAGTGCAAATTAAATATTATTATTAGAGCTAACCTTATCCATTTGCAGCTGGGCAAGCTCTACAGACAGTGACTGTAGCAGCTTGTCACACCCGCACAACCTTGTCAGCACAGCCTGTGAAAATCACAATCTAACTTGCACCATCTCAGAGAGAAAGATCCAGTAGGATAGTAAATCGCACATAAAGAATCACATACAAAGGTTTAGTGAATACTTACATCTGCATCACTTTCAAGAGGTCTGATTGGTGGCGTTTCCCTTGAGTCAGGCTTTGGAGCCTAAAAAGCATCAAGGTCAAAATAATTAAGTAGCACTGGAAAGAAATTAAATGATATATATAGTTTTTATATATCATGAGTGTACAGTCAAATGAAATCCTCACCACAGGAATTTATGGTATTGTGTGTAGGTTAATGCTTGAATGCTTGAATGTAAAGGCTGAGCTGTTATCAAAAATAGCACAGTGCAAGCTTCAGTAGTCTTGGTGCGACAGATAGAAACACGCTTGAGCCATGTGTCATGTGTTTTCAAACTCATACTTCCATAAGGCATATTTGTTATTTAGAAAACAGTAGCTTCATGCAAAGGTCATTACACATAATCATGTTAGCGCTCATCATAATACAGACAAAACAAAGATGTGTATATATATATAGATTTAATGTCTTCAAATACAACAACTACTAATACTACAACTACTACTAATTATAATAATAAAAATACCAATGTATGATTATTTCTTTGTCACAATAAAATATTATGACATAAAAAACAATAAAATGTAAAACAAACAAACAAAACTGATAGTAAAAATATTAGTGATCATACAAAACAGAGAGATACATAAAAGAAGTTGATACAAATCCATTACAGCACAGGACAAAATGATCGGCTCTTTAAAATATTGTTGCAATAACAATACTGTTAGTGTCTGTTTGTTGAAAGCATACTTAAACAGCGTAACAACACAAGCACAACTTTTCAGGTGACGTAACACAAACGTGAAACACCAGGACACAACTACTGACAATGTGCTTCACACGAGACACTATAACAACAAAGAGCACAGAAGAGCTGGCTATACCATAACTGCCGGTAGCACACAAACAGATAAATGGCTGCGGTGATGGTGATGATGGTGGTGGTGGTGTGGTGGGTGGGGAGCATGTGCAGCCCTTGATGAGGGGGGTAGAGGGGGCAATAAGTCTGCATTTGCCCCTGTGGAGTAGCTCTAAAGGAAAAGACAGCATGTGGATAACATCGATTGAGAAAATAAGCAAAAGCATGGCTTTATAAAATAACTAGAGTAAAAAGTTTTAGTTTTAGTAGGTTTCACTAAATAACTGTGAATGTAATCAAGAGGTGTTATATTCTGCGCACATATCTTGGTGTTTTACCTCAATGGTACTGTTCATTATATTAGTTTATTCCATTACACTACTGTAGTTACCTTTCCTAAAGGTCTTCTTCCACTTGGAATATGATGAACTGAACCATATGTAGCTGTTGGCTGTAAACAATGAAACATAAGTGTGAGTAACATGAGTTATTTCGATAAGAAGTTATATCAAAGGGGTTCTCCAGTGGTTTAGCACTGTACTTTCATTAAGGTTTTTAGACTCACAAACTACATAAAAAAGAGTGATAAACAGCAAAACAGTAGTGGTTGAGATTTCCTGACTTTTTATTGATATGAGTCAAGCTCCAAAAAGACTGATAATAGTGCATAACATCTTTAGGGCTATATTCTTAAACTTTACAAAGCTCCCTCCAGAGTCGCATAAAAGTTGTACAGCTGTTGACTAAACAGTTTCATGTGTAATGCATCTTTTTTGTTAAATGCCCAGTTAAACTAAATTAAAACAAATTTTACCAAATTTTCAAATTCTAATTCTTGAGTGGATAGAATATTATAAACTGTTGATTGAGCTTAATTGCGGTTTTTTAATATCGTAATAAAGCAAATATGTCCTGACCTTGGTGAGGTTCTGCCACCTTTCTGTGACTGGAGTGTTTGGAGTGGATTTGAACTCCAGTTTAGGTGAGGCAGGTGCATAGAAAAGGGTCTGTGGCACCATAAGTGGGTCATTGTGAGGTCGAATATCAACCCTTCCCACCGGTGTATGAGGTCGGGACCCCAGCTGACCTCTTGAGGTCAAAGAACCCGTTCCCATAATTTCCGTTTGGTTGGGTGGTGTGTTTTGGCCGAGGAAAGAATCCTCCTCTTGACTTGGACCATAAGCTCTCCTCCTGCTGAATTCAGAGGGGCTGGGTGTTCTGTTTGAAGGGCTGCGAAGACAGAGAAAATAAAACAAAGCTGCCAAAACTTGGACCTTTTGAGGGGGGAAAAAAAAAAATTTCCCTCCTTTAAATAAACCAGTGGAATTTAACTTCACACACTGAAACGAGTTGATAACCTGCTGTTTCTCTGACGTGCTCTCCGCCTCCCCCTTTGCTCGGAGTGTGATGTCCCCATCCTCCCACCAGTGAGCTGATTTGGTTCACTCAGAGTCCTGCTGACATGCCTGTGTCTTTGGGAGGGACCTTCTACATCAGAGGGGGATTTGGGGAAGTCCACTGATTCACTGCTGCTGCCTATCTGAGTGAAATCCTGATAACTTGAGCAACGCCTGAAAAAAGATGCACCAAAAAAATGTATTAATAAAATAAATCTCACTTAATACACACTACCATCAGTTCATTGCATAACACCTCATGTCCACAGTGAATTGAATACCTGCTCATGGAGCTGTCTGGCTCCATTGCAGCCGATTGGCTCAGAGCTCGGACCCAACCCAGCATGTCCTCCTGAGTGTCTGCGCTGAAGAAGTAAGAGCGCATTCCTTGATGCACCACCTAGTTTTACAGAGATCAGTCAGAATTTTACACTGATAATATGCCTCTTATGAGGAACCAGTCCAATCAACAAAGCTTTAAAAGCATACAAATTTTGATGTTGAAAATGTGTCTTTCATTTTGTATACACTGTTGGTATAATCCAGAAAAGGCTGGAATAACATTGAACAAAATGGAGATACCTTGAAGGTGAACTTTTTGTTCTTGCATTCCCGTGGTGTGCAGAACAAGATTTTGTAGCTTGGGAGTGGGATGCTGCCGAGTACAGACTCCTCTCTGCTATCTGATGGAGGGCAGGAGAGGAGTGAACAGAAGAAGAGATGCCTTGTTGTTCATCCAGAGGACATTCAAGAAAGTTCATTCCACAACAAAGTGCCAAAATACAGTGTGTACTCCATACCTTTATAATAGAACAGACAGTAGTTGGAGAGGACAAACCATCTTCTCTTCCATAGCTTCAAACCAGAGCTATCCTGTGAAAATTAATTAGAGCCTCAGCAAAATACTCGTGATGAAGGTGCAAAATATTAAGCAGATCAGTACATGTTGGGAAATTACTTTTTTGTTGAGCCATCCTCTAATGACAACCGGACAGTTGGGGTCTCTCTTGGCCGCCTGACATCTTTTCCCAAATGTTTGTACCTTTCCATCGCATTCCTGTTACTCAGAGAGGGAATAACAGGTTTGTTTGCACTAACAGTGTCACTTGTGCACATGATACCTTGAAGACTGCAAAACAAACCTTCATGACAGGAAAGTAGGAAATGGTGGCCACACTGGAAGCCTGGCTCACTCTGTCTTGGTCATCCATTCTGCAGAAAGCGGACAGAATTCATATGTCATAAGCACTTATTTGAATTATTCAAAAAAAATTCAGATCACATGTGTACACTTCCAGTTTAGCAACCTCTTTAGTTTCATAAAAATATGCTCAACATCAACCTCTTTTGTTGCAGCAATGCGTGCCACATTTGAATAAACAAGCTGTGCGTGTTCGGTGAGGCCCTTACCAACAAATTGAACCAGATTGTTTCTCAGTTGAAGTATTTAGTCACTCCCATGAACAGCACCCAGTCCCATAACATCCAAGCTCACACATGTCACATTGTCGTATAGCTGAGATTTTTTTGCTTCATCAACTGTTCATTCTCTCAGACAGCTCGGTGTTATGCTCTCCACTTCCAGCGAAACTCTCCCACCAGTCTATTCTGAGCCATAACAGGCCAGCGTGCATCCCCACCACGAAACTGACAGGTGACAGCTGTGTCGCCGTGGTAGCAGGGAGGGGCCCGGGACAGTGTGAAAACCAATCTGCTAGCACGGGATAGGCTGATATGACAGATGAGAATTGGAATGTGTCCCAAACTGCAGAACTGCAGCATAGATGGCTTAGAAACCAAAATAAAGGAGAAGTAAAGTGGCATGTTGGAGACAAACGGGATTTAAGGGGGTTGGGCTGACAGCGTCGGTGTGTTTCTGTAGAGTCATGGTGTGAATTTAGGATCCATCGCCATATTTGTTCAGGGACCTTAGATCACATGGTAGTGTGTTTTTCACACCTGCACCTACTTTTTGACTCCTGTTTTATATGTCAAACTTTAATTTTACTGCACAATCATATTATTGTTTATAAAAATGTGCTGTATAATTGCAACTCTTGTTTTTAATTGCCATTTCTAAATGATGATATTTGAGAAAAATATTTGTCATCTGCTTTATTTTTTAACTGCTACATAGAGTGAAGTATCGCTGTCTTTTTGAATCAGAGCAAAAGCTATTCCTTAAATCCTTTTACTTCCAAACGATAACCAATTTCTTTGTGGATGTGTGTAAGAGAAGAGATGAATTTCTTTTGTTTGTTTTCCTTTAATACTCCTGTATTTGTTCCTATTATTTATCGCATTTTGGTTCTAAATAATCACTGTTTTTAAAACATACCCTCAGCTTCTCTCAGTCTAACTTGCTGTGACTTCTAGTGCCACTTAATTTCACAGCTTATTTAAACTGTAGCCTTATTGTTGACCTGCATGAAAAAACAATAGAGATGAACTTGAGGATAAAAATTCATGAGAAAAAAATCTCACATCTTCACAAGCACTCGTGGGCAACCCGGTGGTTTTGACGTGGTTTAGCATCTACAATCCATGTCAATATCAACCACAGTCCTGAACTAGTGACATGCAGAGTAAATGAGAGAAGACAATTAAGTCTTTGTCAGAGATCAGAGCAGACACACACAACTTCATAGCCACCAGGGGTTTTGTGGGTGTTGTGAAATATTTGGAGAATCTCCTTGTTAATCAGTAGGGGTCACTTGCTCTGGTAGGAGAAGACTTGAAATGCTAAAGAGGGAAGGACCGGAGGACAAATGGTGGGTTTGTGTACCACACAGAGTGCGCTTTGTACCGCCCAAGGCCCAAGCATCATGTGAACTTAGACACAGTGCATGTTGGCTGCATTGGCAGAGGAAATATTCTTCCTCTCCATCAACAAAAACATTTGCATGTGTCCTGCATTCTCATGTGTTTTAATGTCAGCATAATTGTGACAATCTGACCTTACCTCTAACAAGCCACTGTGTGAGCTTGAGAAAATTTCCTGATGAAGTCATGGATTACCGAACGCAGCATATTTGATATGGCCATGGACAATAAAGTTAGGATTTAGAAGACTTAGAAGTTACTGGGTAAATACAACTGAATATCACAGCTTGGCAAAGCTATGAAAATGTCTGTGTTGGGTAAGGATGTACATGAGCAGCAATAGTAATTATTATTATTATTGAATTACTAAATAAATGGAAATAAGATGTAAATAAAGTAACACTGAAAAACTCAAATATTTTTTTTAACAGTTTAAATGTTTAACAATTTAACTAATTTCATGAAGATGAATTCATATTAAAGATGCCATATTGCTTTACCTTACTAATTGCATCCGTCTGCTCGCTGCTTCAACCATGATTTGGCAGCTTTCCTCACAGCATCTCCTCAGGCTTGGCTACTCTCTTCCTTCTTACCATGAGCTCCTGTTGCCCAAACAGTCACAACACTCTCCTGGTACACTCCAATTCTCTGAAACGTGTGAATCTCCCTCTCTGTTTCTCACTGTTTCACTCCCGTCCAACTTGTAGGGACAGCATATGTGCGGCGATCTACCTACGCCAACTGTTAACACTCACTCTGCTTCTCTGTCCTGTAACAGTGCACCCTCTGTGAGCCCCTTCTTGCGGTCCCCACTGTCTGCCTTTTCTTCTTCTTCTTCGTCAGTGTCCCTCCCTCTCACCCTGCCCTGACACCCTCTCAGTCTTTAGCTGAGTGTGGGTTTGTGGCTTAGGAATTCAAAAAAACCAGCTGCTCTCTCATTCTTCTGCTCTGCCCTTTGCATGATTTGAATTTCGTTTCTCAGCTCTTGGGATCAATTTATATGACAATACAGCTTGATTAGATGTGGATGCCAGTCTTAAACTATCCCTTTTGATAAGGCCCAACCGTTATGTGAGTATGGACAGCTGAGTGCAAAGGCTTTGTTTTTCTAACAAACTGAGAAATGAGTTGTACAATATAGCAACATCAAATCTAGGAGCTCAGAATATATATTAAGGTGATAGTAAATTATGTTAATTGAACAAGTCCAATAAACTTATCAGTGATGAATATTGAAGCAAAGAGAATTTTCAGTTTGTCCATCAAATATTGGTGTCAAACTATTAACTAAACAGAAAAATAATTTACAAACTTATTAAAAAGGTGGTGCATAAAATCTATATCTACAATAGAAATAAAATATCAGGTATGATCCCACTGTCTTTTAATTATTGTACCTTTCACAATCAGGTAAAAGCATTTCTCCAGATCTTCAGCTCTTATTTAGGTTTTCACCTCTACTGAGTCAGCGTCTTCTGGAGTTCCTCTTCCAACATTTTCAATATAGAAACTGAAGAATGGGTTTAAACACTTGGCTAGCAGGGCGCATGAGAGAGATGGTGCTCAAATGATCCACTGATAGGAAAAAACAGGTGCACAGTGCTTTAAGGTGAGAGGTTTGAGAGCGTTTTTCGTCATGAATGATATCAAAAATACAGATGGAGAGAGAATCACTCAAAGGGAAAAGTGAAAGCTGGTAGTCGGCAGCAGGTCACCACAAGGTGCCTCAGGAGAGCTGGCATTATTGTTGTACAACAGGAAGATATCAAAGGCATGTTAAGTGCTAGGAGAGGAGGGAAGATAAGAGAAGTCAAGTCTAAAATTATTCCTGCAGGAGAAGAACAAGGCCTAGCTGGTTGATCGGACACCAGTTGAATGTTTGACTATCATAATTGTGTCAGGGGCATCCTTGAAACACAAAACAAGCGCAAAAGACTCAAGCCATTCCTCAGCACTCGAATAGTAATCATGCCATCTTATAATTGATGTCTCGCATGTCCAGGCCATTTGGTTTGGTTTCACACAGGAAGGGCATGCCCTCAAATGCCCAGCATGTCCACGCACTCCCACGCTCCCACGGGGAGGAACATCAGTCTGCCTGCAGATATTTACGACCCCACCCATTTAGCATACTTCACAATTAGCCCTGTTGACTGGCAGCTGCACGGCCACTCATTTTCTCCTGTCACACACTGGACAACCTGTGTGGCATGCTCACTCGAGAAGCACGAGCTGTGCTTTCAAGGCTGATGGGAAATGTGGTTCCTTTCAAGAGACACAGATGAGATTTTATAAATAAAAAATAAATAAATAAATAATAATAATAATCAAATGAATTAATTTAATAAAAAGAAAAAAAAATGTACATAATAAAATGAATCCTGAAAGAATTTCATACATTTTGGAATGAAATACTTATGAAAATGCTTTTTCATTTTCTTGTTTCAACATGTTGTTTTTTTTATGACAATGGAAGCGACACCTGTGCCCACACCGGTAATATTTAGACAGTCAGAGATTTGTTTCTCTTTCTCTGAGAGTTATCTTGAGTGCTAAAAAATTAATCCTTTGCTGAAATCAATGCAAACTATAAATTTTTACAAAAACAAGGACATCCTTGAAACAATGACATTTATGTAGTTTGGTTTTACAGTTATTAGTTTATTTAATATAATTTATACTTACAAACATTATTCTATAGTCATTGGTCCTCTCAATGATAGTGTTATAAGAAGATAAAGTAAAAAAGTAAATGTTTTTTTTCCTATTGCATACACTGTGTTCAGGTATTTCCCAATTGGTATCATATTCATTGCAGTTGTTTTGATATGGATATTTACAATAATCTAATTAGTCTATGCATGCTATGAAGAAATGTAATAGTGACATTTGACTTTGGTATTCAGGAAATTAACCATTCATCAATTTTGGAAATGAACTACACCCAATAATTATAATAATAATAATAACAAAAACAGTAAAAATAATATACTGTTCTTTTTTTACTGTAATACAAACAGAACATACATGAAAGGGACACATTTTTAGTGAGTCAAATCACGGCCCAGACTCGATATAAAATGGCTTCAGTGTTGTACAGACAGCAAGTATCCATTAGGTGGCGGTGCTTAATAAATTTACAGATCACACAGGTTGCAGAACAACTACTGTATTTTAGTGTACAGGCAACAGTGTCAAATGTGTCTTGCTTGCAATGCATTCTCTTTAGCAAACAAACTAATTTGAAGGAACCAAATAATGTCTGACCAAAATTTAACAGGATTAAAATATTGAGTGGCATTCAAATCAAATCAAATCAAATCAGATTTATTTGTATAGCGCCAAATCATAACATAGTTACATCAAGGCACTTTACATATAGAGCAGGTCTAGACCAAACTCTTTATAAAATTATTTAAAGAGACCCAACTGGGGGGGGCAAAGGCAAAGTTGGGTAGAGTAGGGAGAGAAAGAGAGCAGGAGGAGGGTATATTCAAACAGGTGTAGGCAGGAACATGACGCTGCATGAAGTTCGTAGGAATGATGCTGTATGGAATTCTTGAAGATGTGGGAGCAGCAGGCATTGCAGGAACATGGGATGGTGATGATTCATCACCTGCAGGATGAGGACAGGGAGAGAGAGGAGAGGAGCTGGGAGAGGGAGAGAGGGGGAGAGAGAGGAGAGGAACAGGGGGAGACAGAGACTTCGGGAAAACATGGTTAGTAAATGCAGTGCACATGCTTGGAGCATTAAAAGTACCTCAAACATGTAACTTTGTAGAATTCCTCAAGTAAATATACTCACCATTTCTGCAAAGCTGTTAATAATACAGAAGTGATAAGGTACTGAAACATTATCAGTAATGTTTATGAGCAGCATATAGTTGAGGTTGCACAGGAGAAAATTGTCAAATTATCACCTAATTATCACCTGTTGAATGTGTATTCCACAGCAAATTGGCTTTAGGCCAATTAATGTAACAATTAGCAGGGCACTTTATTTATTACAGGAAACCATTAACAGGCCACGATTCAGTATGTCAGCGTCAAATATGGATTCGCACATGTCCCAGATTGGCATTTGAAATTCTAGATGGAGAACAGAGACTGTGAAGGTGAAGGGCAAAGAGTGAAGAGTAGTGCGGGAGTGTAGGTTTGCATTTGTAGGAACATGTCCAATATTTTGGCAGTACACAATCTATGTCCTGATGATGACACATAAAGCTTTTGATGAGTATCAGGAAGGTCACACCATGTCAAAATATTACAGTTACACTGCTGAGCTGTCAGTCCAAACCTCAGGCAGGGAGGAAATTGGGTATGTCTCTCATCTACCGCCGAAGTACAGCACATATAATCTTCTGTTGTCCGTGCCAGAACGTTTTGTATTTAGCAGATGTCATGACACTAAAAAGAAACTTCAGAAGCTTTTCACCACCCAGCATTTTCGTAATAGAGATGCATAAATTGATGGATTTCAATGTGCCTGAATGTGGAAAAATATTTTGAATGAAAATATGCACAAATATTTGTTTATTTATTGTCTTGTTTCTATGAACAAGTAATTACCAAATGTTTCCTTTCCAGCATGTGCCACACTGTAGGTATTATAAATGTGGGTCAGTAGGTTCAGGACAGTTTATCTGGCAGGACTAATAGTGCCAGAATAAATGGGTGATGCATATCATTGATAGTGTTGGACGAGATGGGTGTTATTCGATAGCAGGACACTGACTGGAGGAAATTTAGAATCGCCTAAACTTTAAAGTGCTGCTTGATTCTGTTTAAGGAGAGGACCTATCAGCGTCATGATAAGATGTGTATCATAAGGGTTTGTTATGAAATTTGCCATTTCATAATTAAATGTTAATTAATCGTCTCCTTTTAAACATTAAAACTTTGACTTCGGAAGTCGTGTTTGTGTTCAGAAGCCGAAGTGGACCAAACATTCGAATGTGGGACAGTCTCTTTGCATCTTATGTGTAATGCTATATGTGTAACTTATATAGCCTATTACACTTTGCTCATGACATTTGAGTCACTGCTCACATGCCTGGCATTTATACTCACCATCCTGACACAAACATGTAGGGCACTGACACTCTTGGTGTATATTCTTGGATCATAATGTATGGGGGTTTTTTTTGGGCCTAAATGGATTTTTATACCAATGTGTACCATCAGAGCTTAATAGATATAAATTCTCAGTAATTCTCAGCATCGTAAATCATACATCTTTATATCATATTTACTATAACAGCATGACAGACAGATATTTACATTTTAATTTTTTATGAAAATTCAGTTTTTTGAATTTCACCCATGTTTTTCAGTAGCAGGTTGACTTGCATCCCTTTAACTATAACTAAGGATAATTGTTACCTCAGAAAACATCAAATTACTAAATTACTAAAGTACTAAAGAATACAAAGCATTCACGCAGTGATTACAATTATATCCTGTGATGGTAACATGGAGGTTCTAACCAACCTGCACTTGACACAGTATATAACTGTAGTTTAGTACAGAATAACCTACAGTCTGTGAGCATAACTAAGGAAGGTACTATTTGACCCCCAGAAAACGTAATATGGTGTTCATATATATCTCCTGAATTGGGAAGTTGTTAAGGAAACAAAAGGTAATTCATCAAGAACAAAATGGGTTGTTGCTGCTAAATTACATTTCCAACTAATGTTGGTCCATCTGCACATTTAACTTAACAAAATTATGAATAGGTGAATTTGCACCACTCATCAAAAATTTGCCAGCACAAACTTAAATATTCACCTTCATTCGCCATCTTATGACATTAAAGTTCAACAAATCATCACCAAAATCATAAGGGGAGTTGTTTTAATGAAACCAACTCAACATAAGTAAATAGTAAGTCCAGTGATCTTCTAGTTCGGGTTTTGGTCTCCACCAATTCCTCTCTTTTAGCTAAAAGCTCTGTTGTGTTCACCGGTCTAATTTGTTTCTGAGTACCTTGTGTGAAGTGACTTTTTTGCTGAAAACAGCTGCCTGCTGTGGGAAGTATTGTCACTATGAGTTAGATGACAGTGAACCATAGTTTATCACTGGTGACCTTTTGATGCTTTTTTTTTTTTTTTTTTAATATATATTCCGTTTGGTAACTATAGCCTTTTTATATGTGGCTGACTTGGAGGAATGTAACTTCAATGACCTATGCATTTCAGGGTGATATGTCTACATACGTATCTGTGTACTTTTTTCCGAGTTCTGTCAGCGATAAAACTGGCGTGGCTGGTGTGTAATTGATGGTCAGGCTTTTTGTGTAGATTGTTAAATGAGGTTGCGTGATGCATTGGGCCTTTTGGGAGTGTGAATTTTTTGTGTTCGTCCGTGTGCCCCACTTTTAGTTCCTGTAAAGCTCATGCATTAGTTGGCTGGAGTTGAGGCCCAACTGTCAAAGTAGGAAAGTGATCTTTAAGCTGGAGTAATGCACATAACAAAGTGAGCCTGTTTCACCCAGAGGGCAACAATCCTTTCTCCTTCTTCTTCATTCAACTAAATCCGAAGAAAGATCGATGCTGTGAGTGCTTCACACCATGCGCAACCTTACCTTAGCAACATAAAGCAAACACCCATGAAGGAATAATCCCAGACAAAAAAAAAGAGAAGTAGTGAATGCAGTGATGTAGTAATATCATTTTAAATCATTAATTGAGTGAATCGTGATTATTTAATATTTATTATGAAGTTGTACAATGTAAAAGGGATGTTGAATATGAAATAGGAAATAAAAAATATTCTGTATACAAACAAAAAAAATAGAGATGAAATGTTTAATTAATGCAGACTTTATCTCAGATTTCACACAAGTCACATGACACTCAACTTTCATAAATACATGATCATTTCATAACTATCAAATATGATGTTATAAAATTAGGCATAAACAATATACACATCTGTTTAAGCAGAACACAAAAATAGAAAAATATTTCTCTAGAATTTATGAGAATCTTAAGAACAATTACTCTTGTCTTTCAACAACTCCCTCAAAGTGAGTAGCATTGATACATGTTTGATTAATTAAAATAATTTTAGGTATTAAATAAGAATTGCAGACATTAGTCACCCAATAGATTAGTTCAGTTATAGCCCGTAACATTCATTCTGTTTTCTTCAGTAATGTGCATGAGGACTGAATACCCATCCAGAAACCCGGAAGGATCTTCTTCATGATAACAGTTTTAACTTTATGCAACAGCTTAACCTCCCTCTCTGCCCCTTCACCAGTTACAGCATAAAAGCTAATAATTCCTGCTGGCTGGTCAATGTAAACTCCAATTCTGGAACAAAATGGGATGCCATTAATGTCTTTATTTATGCCATTGAACCAGATCTGGTAACACGTTCCTGAGCAACACAGACCCCAAGACTCCTCATTTTCTCCCAGGCCACTCGGACCATTATTTGCCCTCCTCCCTGCTCCTTCATAGGTGGCTCCGATTACCACCCACCCTGAGAATTCGACCTCCCAGTAGGCTCTCATGTTCCAAACCGCCTCTTTGCACACCACCTTTGGAGAAGATAGAAAAAAATGAGGAAAAAAGATCAAATCTTTGTCTGTTCATCAGATGTAGCTGTGTCGGTATATTCTGACTAACCTGTGGAGAGTACTCATATCTTTCTGGTCTGTCCAGGACAGGGCAGACCTCCTCAGTTCTACGAGATACCTTAGACCCCGTGTCAGAAATCCACAACATCTTGTTGGCAGTCTTATCATCCAAAGACAAATTCATCCAGACTACAAGAAAAAATTAAGCCATAATAGTTTTTTTGTTTTTCTAAATCAAAGTAAAATCTGTAAAACATTCAGTTATTTGAGAAAGACAGAGTTTGCTCGTACACTTCATGAGATCAGGTCTGCTTGTTGGCTCAGGGATATCCGGCACATAAACTGAGACTTTTTCTGCAATTGGAGAAAACAGACTTAAATACATGTATGAAATAGTTTCCATAAAAACTATATGGCATATCAGATCTATTACCTGCATTTGTCTTCTCATTTTTGTTGGATTTAAATTTTTTCCCTGAAATGTAAAAGTCAGAGTTAAAACCACAAGAAGTGGAGTTGTTTTTTGTTCCACACAAACAAATGGTGCAAGCCTTGTGAAAGAAATGTTGAGGCATTTTTAAAAAAAATAATATAGTCGAAAAATGCCTTTTCACTCTTTGTGATCGCTTTTGATGCATTTGCTGTGATGTCCTACATTACGTTATTCCATATGATGAACATTTTACTGGTCTTCATATACACACAAGAATGAGCAAGGCATTATAAATCGTATAAATTTGAGATTGTAATTTTGGGAAAGTGAAAAACTGAAAAGCTTGTTGATTGATCGGCAATAAAGGACTTTGCCAATGAGAAATAACTGAGTTGCTTAGTTAGAATGCAAAGGTATTCAATGTAATGATTTTGCATTACATTGTACAAAAATTGATGTACCTGGTTTGCTGGTCTCAGAGAGGATTACTGCAGAATTAGGCCTGGTGGGCATCTTGAGGTTGTGGTTGAATGATTCACGTCCAAATGTCCAAAAATTCTGTTCTTCATACAAAGTAAAGGTGTAAAGTGTCCGTCTTCTGCTTTACTTTTATACCCTTGGAAGATGAGTTGGTGTGGGGGGGTAAAAGACAGTGTGCAAAGGTGCTAAGGTCAGCGGAGCAGTTTATCAGCAGGAGAGCAAGGGGGTATTTGCACTTGACACTGATGTATGGATATCCGTCAGACTAATTCTGGCAAATGTAAGACCTGAAACTTTAGAAGTGTGCTCTAAAGGACAGGAAGATCGTTGCAAACATGACTGAAAGTAAGATTCAGAAACTCAGTTTGTCAGTGTTGACAGCGCAAGTGGGATGGGTGGAAGGGGAATCCACCTAACAAAGACAACACCATCCAAAGACACTAAACCGTGTTGACAGAAAAAAGATCTATGGCCCACATGATGCATCTATTTTTTATTCCTCCACCTACCAAGACTCTGTATGTGAAAAGTGGGTTACCAAGTCTTGCATCAGAGCCACTGATATTTATTTAAAAAGCAAAAAACATATTTTAATAATTGGATTTCTTATTGCGGCACAAAAACATTACACTTTTGCCATAGCCAATACAGAGAGCCGGGGGCGAATAATCAGTGATGGGTTAATAACTGGGTAGGAGTTAGCAAAAGAGGTGGTTTGAAGTACATATCTGTTTATGCCTATTACAATATCGTATCCATTGC
This sequence comes from Remorina albescens, assembly GCA_034769265.1. Lineage (NCBI taxonomy): Eukaryota > Metazoa > Chordata > Actinopteri > Carangiformes > Echeneidae > Remorina > Remorina albescens. The sequence goes on from CM068480.1 coordinate 9,695,120, forward strand.
ATGTAATGTTGCAAAAGACCTGCTTTTTCAACGATCAGTGGCCTTTATAAGTCACCATCTGGTGAAATAAAGTGCATGCACATTTTTTTATTGTAACTGTTTTAACATGTATATGAAGAAACCAGGACACAACATGACTTTTTTTTATTATTTTATTTTATTATTCAAACATATTTAACTAAATAATCTTATACAAGCAAACAATAACAATGGATACATAAATAAATACATATATTCAGGAAAGTTCAAACAAATGGAAGTCAAAGGGGAAATCTTATCTGATTACAGGTTTGTTCCTTATATCTAAATGCAGTGAACTATTTACTATACTATATTATATTTACTATACTACTATATATCTGCATCAGAGATGCTGGAAATGAAGAATATATCAAATGAACGCTAGTTCTGATTTAATCGGCATTTACTGTGTGCAGGATTTATTTAATCGTCTGCTGTGTTGGTAAACGGTAGCGTATAAAGTTTGTTGGTGTTTAATGATTGAAGCTCCTCTCGTCTCATGATCACTGAGTTGCAGTTATGACTTCCTCTTTGTTTACAATCATGCAGTTAGATTGGGAGCCTATCCAGAAACCTGGAATCAGTCTCTCCCTAAAGGAGTTCTTCACTTTCTGCAAAAGTTGAACCTCCTTCCCTGCTGTGCCCTGCTCTCCTTCCCTCACCTCCTCCACAGCATAAAAGTTAAGGATGCCAGCGGGCTGGTCAAGGTATATACCCATTCTAGAGCACTTAGGGATGTCCATGATATCAGCAGTGTCCCCATTGTGCCAGGCAGTATAGCTAGAACCGCTCCAGCCCAGACCCCAGGAGTTCTCATTCTCTCCCAGGCCGCAGGGTCCATCACTGTTCCTCCTTCCTGCTCCTTCGTACACAACCCCAATTACAACCCATCCTGTAAACTCCACCTCCCAGTAGCCTCGGAAGCCCAGGATGCCTTGGTTGCTAAGAACCTAGTAGAATATAGATGAGATTGACATTCTAATTTAGAGGTGATCTCGCATAAACCCTGATTTATTATTGCTGTCACTACAGAGCATTTAGAGTGGCTTCAGTTTCTCCAGTTTGCAGTGCCAAACCAGTTGGCCGAGGATTTAAATAAACACAGGGTTAGCTCAAGTGATTTTACACCATCTTTCTTTAACATTGTAAATGAAAAGAAAATGCATATGTACATGTAAATACATTTTATGCAATCCATTTTCAGAAAAAATATTGTAATGTAATAATTATGCTGTACCTGAGGAGCATACTCATATCTCTCTGGTCTATCCAAGACAGGACAAGTAAGATCATCAGCCATACGGGACACTTTAGCACCACCCTCTGTGATCCACAACATCTTATGGGCTGTCTTATCATCCAAAGAAAGGTTGATCCAGTCTAAAAAAGCAGGAAGAAAATATGATTGAATAAAACTTTTTGCAATCAACAAATTGCGAATGCGTGAAAAAGTAAAAATCTCACATTTGGTTAGGTCAGCTCTGCATTTGGGTTCAGGGATATTCGGCTCATAGACTGGGATCTTCTCTGAAAAATGAGAGGGGGAGCCCGTGGTCAATTTCAGTGCAAAATACTTCAAGGCAAATTATGCGAACAAGCCTGAAGGAAAGTGACTGTCCTACCTTGGGGTGACTTTCCAGCTTTTACTTTTTTCTCTACAAGAAAGAAAGAGCAATCTTTAAAATCCAAATAGTGACATAAACTACCAGATTATGTGTCAGGTACTGTATGTCTCAAGAGGGGATGAAGTGAACCTTTGGAATACATTGTATACTTAGAAAACCATCTGCTTCTGTCAGATAATCACATCGGTAGCTCAATGCTGTCTGAAGCCAGTTGATTCATGCTGAGCGGCTAGAATTACCCAAGACACCTCGCATGCAGCAGGGCTGGCTTCAGGCACACGAAAGGGTTTAGTATGGAGCTCAGAGTAGATTAACAGAAGAGAAGGACATGATCAGGTAACGCGAATCACATTCGGTGTGAATGAAGTGAAAATATAGTAGGAATAATTCATGTTTCAGCATTTAAATTTAAGAATAAACTATTAAGTTATACATATATTTGTTATTGATATGCTTTGGCATCATGGGTAAGTGTAGTCGTTCTCAGTTTTTTGGATGGTTAACAAGTAGAGGGGACACTTAATGCCATAAGCATTAAGATGTCATCATGACAAACTTAACTAATGTGTTTTATTTATATCGCAAGCAATACCACATCCAAAACATTCATTCAAATCAGCTCAGCACATACTTGTAATTAATTTTGACAAGAAAAAGTAGCAAACTGTGTAAATTATATGAAAATCAACTGAATTACAATTGCACAGGATGTTGTATTACAAAGATTCCAGGACTAGGCTGGCCTCTCCCATTGCATTTTAATCAACAGGTCATTGAGACTGTAAAAGATCAGGCGAGAATGTTATGCCACCTGTCTGGATACTGTATAGCACAAGGTGATTAAAATAACTGCTTTGTCTGGGCTCATTACAACCTGACACCCTATGAAACAACCCGAACGCGGCCTCAACTTGGCTGTCACAAATCTTTATGGGGGTCATTATTCAAGTTATGACAGGATTTGACCAGATTTTTCCTCATATTGCCTGATACAGCAGCCTTTAGTGCCTGTTTTTAAAACGTCTGATGAAAGATATTTTTCTTGATGATGCTTTCCTTTGTTTTGCGTAGGCTAGATGTTGGATTCCTGCTATTAAAACAGTTACACTTAAAATCCATTTTAAGTGACAGCAATTGCAAGCTAGTGCTAAGACTTAAGGTTTCATCGATTTATGTTACATTATGTTTTGTGTCCCCTCTGCCTTCTTGCATTTTTCATTAAAACACTATCTGTATATTATAAGCTGACACGAAAGCCCTGCTTAATGTCACCCATTTTCGAGCCTGGTGTCATCCTGTGCTGCATGTTAAATACACATACAGCACAATGCAGCATGTGAAAGTGCAGATGCTGTTGACACTTGAACACCATTGCTCTCAGGCAATAAAACCATTATACGCTGGTCATAATGACATGCATGAAATCAGACAGTGAATTATTGCATGTTCCATGCAGACATAAACTCTAGTGACCCATTCACTCAGTTTTTGACTCAGTGACTCATAAAAATCCTTACAGTTTCAGATGCAGAGGTTATTCAATCAGCACATTTCAAGAAATGTTTATGATATTTTCTGTGTTAGCTGCACCAACTATTACTTTTTTCACTTGACAGAAGAGATTAGCCTTAACTCAAGTATCAGTAATTAAAAAGCAATGATTTAAAATTGTGTGAAATGAAGAAAATAAAATTCACCTTTGTCCGACCTCCTGGTGTTAGAAATGATTCTTGTTGTAGTAGGCATCTTGATTCTGGCTTGAGTTAGGATTAAGAGTTTAAACTGCTGCAGAGAACCTGCCTCAGGCCTGATGTTGCTGCTCACTTTGAGTGCAATGACTCTCTGTTGGCTATAGTGTGACAGCTTAATGCCGCTCTTATATACTTTTAATGCAGGGCAGAGATGGTGGGGGGGATCATGAGGTTTGTAATCAGAGCTGTGTGTTTTTCCTTAAAAAGCTTTGATGGATGTTTCAATGTCTGTAGGACTCTCTGTTCACAAGTAAACCCCGCCTTCTGTCCCCACTATACATCAATACCACTGATCCCCTCACATTGCACAGTGACAGAACTGATGACACACAAACACATACTGTGAGTATGTAGCTGCAAAGGTTTAAAACTACGTGTGAAAATTCCATATGTTAAAAGTAAAGCACTGTGTGATGCAACAGGTGCAAATGTACAATATGTTAAAATAGGACAATCGTGCTTAGTTACAATTTGGCAGTTGAGGCCAGTATTGGATTTGTGTAAGTAAATGTAATCAGTACGATCTTATGAAGTTATATTTATCATGCTGCAACTGTTTTTTGGTTTAACTGAGTATTTTAAATAAGATCTTTTTTTATGTTTGTTTCTTAAAGAAATAACCATGCAAATAAAAGCTGTTTGAAGTTATGACTTTATTAGATTATTACCATCTTTGTCCTCATTTGTACAAAGATAAAAATTTTATATTGCAAAAATTCTTGAACAAGAGACACACTGCTATCACATTAATATGGGCCTAAAATACACCAATTAAATAAATTATATCTATTAATTTAGAGTGTAAAAGAAATTTAGGTCATATCACACATGTAAGTGCAGCCCTGTGTAACCTAAATACTTTCATGACTAAGTCAGTTGGCTGCCGGTCCCTTGGTCCATCAGGTTCATGCTCTTGACCTGCATTAGCACATCAAACCTTTGCCATTATAAATGCCTTAATGCAATTCCTGAACTCAATGTCCAGTGCAAAAACAAAAAGCATGTCACTGCTCATAAACCTTTCTTGGGGTATACTGTCTGGTGCCTTTTGTATTTTTGGCAGCCCGCCAAATCTCAAGACCATCTCGTCCTCGTGTTCCTGCTTGATGCACTGATTTCATCGCAATTGCCGTCCTAAACAATCCATTCCATCTGAAATTGAAAATAAAGGAGAAGATATCGGTAAAGTGTGCTTGGCATGTGTACCTGTCAGTTCCATCATAAACCAGAGACCGCAGACATTTAAAGCACTGCTGACAGACAAGCAGTCTCTATCTAATGACTGTAAGGAGACCCTGGGGGGCGGGGGGTGCTCTGGATGTTCAAGGTCGTCACTTCAGTATTTAACCTTTCAGTTCTGAATTTCTTGGCTTAAGGCAGTTATCTTATACAAGAACAATAAATGTACTTGAATGAACTTCTCATCGTTAATTACTCTGAGTTTACAATACTTTACAGTTCAAGTCAAATCACAATTCAGTCAATTAAGAACCACTAATGGGTTTCTTAGAAATGACCAACTAGCTTTTAGAAGCCCACAAGAACAGTATATGACCATACAGTAATCCCTCGACTATCGCGGGTGTTACGTTCCAGAACCCTCAGCGATAGGTGAAACTCTGCGAAGTAGAAACAGGATTGGCTAAAGTGATTCATCAGGGTATTGTAATGTATATTTTTTTATATTTTTATATATCAAAGCTTTTATAAAGCTTCCACACACTCTTATAAACCTTCTCTACACTCTTAAACAATAATAAAGATGCTGAGTGAATTAGCGGACGTGTGCGTAGGAAGCAAACTGAGCAGCGTGGGATGATGAAAGCTAGGATGCTGGGAACTGAAGCTGCGGTCACAAAGCCAATCAGCACATAGGATACTGAACAGCATGCTCTCATTGGTCGTGTCTCCTCTATCGGCCAATAGTGTGGCATGTACGAAATCATTTGGGAAGACTAAGCCAAATTTCGATCGGCCGCAAAAACCCGCGATGTACCGAGGGAACCGTGATATTAATTTACATTTCATATTTTTAAAAATCCATGATGCACTGAGACCGCGAAAGGTGAACCGCAATATCTCAAGGGATTACTGTAGATAAAATAAAAAAATCTAAAGGACATAAGAAGATAAATCAGGCACTTTTTTACAAGTGTACAAAAGTTTCTTCCAAATGAAATCCATTTGAACAAGGTTTCACTTCTCTCCGTCACCCTTTTTAAAAGGTCTAGTGGAGTTCAAGTGATTAGTGTTCATCCACTCTTACATTCCCTCTGTTCTGTGCAGAACATCCATGTTCCTGAGCTGGTATCTATTTCTAGTTATTTTAGATAACTTTGGGTCAGGAGGTCAGATGTTGGCCCTGATGGTCATCCATGGCACGCCCATTAGTGAGCTCATTATCTTTACATACCTCACCCAGAATTTTACTAAGGGAGCCCCAGGGGCCCCCCAAACTTTCAGCACTGTCTTTCCTTGGGGTATTTAAAGAAGTCAGTTGAATCATCGCAACAATACGCCACTGACAGACGCCAACACTCACAAAACCTCAACAGAGAAAGAAGCGATTAAGATGCCAACCAGCGCTCCCGGTACGAGAATCATGCCTGCAGCCGCCAGACCTGGTGAGAGAACTCCCTCTTTTAGTCCTCGGAGGATGATGCTTGATAACGTAAAGCTATAGTTTATTAGCCAGGAGAACAAATCGATGTTACTTTATTAACTCTTCAGAAAAACTTGATGCCACTGCAAAAGAATTTGTCTCTTTGGTTGTTAATTTAAAGGTAATTTCTTTTGTTCCTTCCTAATATGTGTGAACTTTGATGGTGTAAGCAGCTATCAGGATGGTTTGAAACTTCTTTTCAACAGATTGCCTATATTGTTAATATGGACTTCTCCAAAAGTAGAAAAGGCTATTATAATTTTATATACATTTACAGGGACAAAATCCAAAGATGCCTCTTCTCCTGTAGGTGAGTCAGCCATTGAAAAGGCATTTACTTTCATTTACAGTCTGAGTTTATTTTCTGCTGTTGCTTGTTCAAGTTACTGTCACCTTGTATTTACCTCCAGCTTCGCTCTTTAATGCTACTTTTCTGATCCTTCAGAAAACATCCCAGAATATGCACCAAACATCCCTGAGCCCACATGCAGAGCTGAACTTCTAAAATGTAAAAGAAAAAGAAAAATGTCAATTGACTTTTTAAGCACATTTTGTTTTCTATTTGTGCAGTTTCTCTCTGTGACCTTTGTGGCTGCATATTCTCCACATCCCACAGACTGGCTCAATCTTTCCCTGGATGACAAGACAGCCAATAAGATGTTGTGGATCACAGAGGGGGGATCCAAGGTGTCACACATGACTGATGATGTCACCTGTCCTGTCCTGGATAGACCAGAGAGATATGAGCATGTACCACAGGTAGGTTTTAAACAACTGTCCCAAAAATGGATGTTGCACTTTATTTTCTATGCTCAACACTTTTTTTTTTTTTTTTTTACTTCTTTCTACTTAAGGTTCTTAGCAAAGAAAGCATTCTGGGCTTCAGAGCTTACTGGGAAGTTAAATATTCAGGATGGGTGGTCGTTGGGATCACCTATGAAGGTACTGGGAGGAGAGGGAGCGACGGGTCTTGTGGGCTGGGAGAGAACGATCAGTCCTGGGGTCTTGGTTGGGGCGGATCCCAATACCAGTTATGGTTCAATGGCATTAATACAGAAATCTGGGATATTCCCCAGTGCAACACCATTGGGGTATACCTTGACCATCCAGCTGGAATCATTAATTTCTATTCAGTTGAAGAGGTGAAGGAGGGAGAGGAGGGGGAGGGCAGGAGGGAGATCAGGCTGCTGCAGCAGATTAAGAGCTCCTTCAAGGGGAGAATGTTGCCAGGTTTCTGGGTTGGACAAAAGTCATCCTGCGTGTTAATTAAACGAGAGGAGTAAAGTGTCGGGATTTTCCATTTCCATCTACTACATTTCAATTCAAGCTCGAATCACAACACATACCCATAACTGAAAATTAGTTTTGTAACAGATTCTAAAAAATATTACCAAGAAGCTGCTACTGTATTTGTGTAAGTGTGCATAATGGTTTTATTTTATAAATACTGAATGATAAATGTTGTCTGCACTTTTAAAATAAAATTCAACATCCAGTGTGATTTCACTCAAATCAAGATATATTTTGTTTGAATGTCACCATGAGTCAATAACCTTCAATGAATTTGAGCAGAAGTGAATCAAAATGAAAATGTCAGGTGTCTTTCACTGGCCTCATTAATCAATAAGAATGACAGATTACCACTTATATTATTCATTGCAGTTACAGTTTAAATTATATAGTATTATTATTATTTAGTAATATACTCATTTAAATAGAGCTTGCAGAAGATGTATTTAAGAAAGGAAGAACAAAAGAGCCTATGGGTCATGATTTATAAATACAAGCTTTTAGCATAGGAATATTAATCCATCAGTGTCATGTGAGTATTCCAACTGTACCATATTTTAAGCTGCTCTGGATCTTTCATTCCTCACCTTCAACTGTTAACACAGAGCAGGGGGCCCCAAGGATTAGGCTGGAAACATTAAAGCAGACCCTGGGAGGCAATAAACAAGGGGTGCATGTGAGCACAGAATCGGGCCAATGCGGGAGCACGGACAGAGAGGAAGTGATGAACTATAGAATATATGATATAGGACAGAGCTCGGTGCTAAGTGACCTTAAAGGAAAGATACAAATCGGTTTTCTTTCTTTCTTTCTTTTTTTTTTTTTTTTTAAACAGAGTGAAGACATCCATTTGTACTAACAAGCCAAAAGTGTGTCTGTGCAGTGAAGTTGTTAGCAAACATTTTACCAGCAGCATACAGCACTGATGATGTCTTTACTAGGCTGAATGTGGAAAATAAGAAAATAAGAAAACAAGAAACATACACTTTACAGATTTGCAAACAAGAGAAATTATGATGCTATTAACTGTTAGCTTGAACTATTAACTGCCCCCACAAATCACTGCATTACAACCATCTGTAATGTGTGTATATATCACTTTGTCACAAGAATGCATAACAGTGTGAAAGTCCAGCTAAGCAAGCTATTTCACATTTTATGAGAAAACGGAATAATAAAACAGAGTTCCATATTAATTCTTTGTTGATGCACATGCGTTAACCACGGCCCTGGAGTTGTTTCTTTAAGAGCTGAACGGCCGTCCGTGCTGACAGGAGCTACACTCATCCTCTGGGAAAGTAAGACTGTCTTTGTCTCCACCCAATGCATGTCCTCTGTATAACAAGGCTTGGTGTCTCCTCTGAAACACTATGGATCCTTTCAGCAACCCAGTTAAACCAGGACTCCCTAAGGATCCAAAATAGCACTTTTACTTTCATGTGAATATTTTAGACTTTTCTTTCACAGTTTTCATTCCTTTGAGGATATCTAAATGAGTGGAACATCACCCCTCTGGGTTCTCAAATATGGCATTTTACTTCCTTTGCGAAGTCTAGCGAAGACAACAAAAGCTCATGTAGGTGGTCATGATATGGTCATGATTTTAATGAAGACATGACTCTGGGAAGTAAATTGTGAAGCCTTTTCACAGTATCTTCACAATTAAAAATACAAAGTCACAAAGTAATGGAGAGACAATAAACAAAATGAACATCATAGCAATGTGAGGAGTACTGGAACTCCATCTGACATGGATGCTTGATTTTCAACAGTGAATATGAAAGTGGGCTTTGGCAGTGGTGAGTTAGATATACTCTATGTCTTTATTTATGTGTGTTATTACTGATAGTGATCTATATCTGTGTTTAACCTTTGATGCTATTCAAGTAACATTATGTACCAGCACGTATATGACTGAGTCACCATAAAAAATCCTGAGTCATTTCTGCTGTGGTGTACACAAAATGCTCTGAACCTCCAACTAAGAAAACCAAACAGCATGCAGTTAATTACTTACGTAATGCTCGTTATATATTGTTTTGTTATACATAAAATGAGGAAGTGTTCAAAGATGTGGATTCTTTGTAGAGGCTTGTTATTGCTGTCACTTTAATACAGCACAGAAACGACATTTGTAAAATTTATCATTAAAGGTTAGTTGCATAATTGCATAGAATGTTTTTATGATGTAGATGCTATAATGTATATTTTATTGGATTACATTATTATCTACTTTATATTCAGACCGGATTGGATTTTTTTTTCTAAAACTCTATAATGCGATATAAAATATGTTAAAATATGTAACAGAAAAGTTATTTCCACCCATCTGTTGTTTTGGGGTTTGAGGGTTGTTTTGAGAGGAATGAAGCATATCTCTACAGTTTTATGTGTTTTTTACTTATCTAAGACTGTTTAATTCATATCTTTATCAATTTCTACCTTTTAATATGAATAATAATAATGAAAACATGGTCACATCAATTTGAGAAGAGTAATTTAATGATTTAAAGGCATTTTTTTTCACAATTATATTAACTTATTAATACGTCCACAAGATGGAGCTATTGCATTATATATTGATGTGACTTGATCTAACCATGTAACATTACATTTATTCTGAGTTGTTTTAGCATAATATGATTGACACCCCTTTTTTTTTTGTTATGCATTTTCATTCAACATGCAACGCATATGCATTTCTCTAGTAAATGAGAAGCTATTACAGCTATTTTCTACAAGACATGCTAATTCGTCAGTGGTTTTGACATCCAAATCTTGCTTGTCAGGTCTGATGGATAACAGGTAGTGCCTTAAGTGAAAACACCTGAACAGCATTGTGTTGTTTTACAAAACAACAATTTAACACAATCACTGCATGACTGATTATCTTCCTGATTTCCAGTGCTATTATATTACTGAAATCAGATATAACACCCACTTAAAACAGAAAGTCTAATTAAAAATTTAAGTAGATGTGGTGGAATCTCCCTTTAGTCATGGCATGGTGTACATATTATGAATACTTAGTCATTCAAATATAAAAACATCTCAGTCATTTTAACTATATTGTTTCCTGTGCAGAAATGATGGTTTTCAGAGAGCATTTACCATTGAAACCATACAAAAAAACACACACAATCAAGCCAACCGCCAGAGAAAGAAAAATGTCACAGTATATTACCCAAGTCAACTTGGCATACATATACAGATCACCAGACAATAGTTGTGTTTAGTGTAAATTACCAAGATGTTTCTGTGTGAGTGCTGCATTTGAATTTCATGTTTAGATTAAGCCATCTAATCCCTTGTCTCAGAGGTTTCTCCCGAGAGTCAGTCCAGTTCATATAGTCAGAGAAGTTCATCTTTTGGCAGTTTTTTTATTCGAATGTAGCTCAGAGCTATAAGTGGACTGAGGTTACTCATTTAACTGCGGTTCACAGTTAATGTAATAACATCTGGAAAAACAAGTTTAAACAATGTAAGCAGGTTTTTTTTATTATTAAATTCTCTATAGGGGGAACAATAGCTGCTGTACTTCCTGTAAATGGTCTCTATGACTGTTTCTGAAGCTGGCTTTTAGTGAAAGATTGGATTTGTATTGTCCCTCCAATTAAATTCCCTTATCTCAGTATAGAATTGGTTTGGAGGCAGTAGGCTCCTAAAATCCATCACACTGTTGCATCATAACCTATAAGTCAGGACTTTGGAGAAGATAGTGTGAGACGCCACAATTATCCTCAAATATAATAAAATGTCTTTATTCATAAAATGAATAGTCAAATTAGAGGAATTAACTCAACAAAAGGGAGAGGGAGTAGATTAAAAGAGGAAATCTGAGCACCCAAACCCGTCACCTAAAATGTCCACAGTATGTCCTACAACCTGTCAAGCCTGTCTGCATCAGGGTTTTGAATTATGAAAGGAAAAAGATACAATAAGAAATTGAAAAAAAAAAAAAGAACATTAACAGCAGTAATGAAAAGAAATTAAAGTGAACCTCCTCAGCCAGCCAATGCACCTTGGAAACTATACCTGCACTTATGTTTCTGCAATTGGCCTAAAATGGATGCTTCAGCATATCTTTAGAAAATGCTCCATCAGCTAGAATCCCAAAAAGCAAAAGCTAATTTTCAGTTCGATTCAATTTAAATTTGTATTTGCAGATATTCTATGAAACAGCATCTTCACAGATTCTGGACTAATCACTGACTAATCACATTAGATACACAGGATGCTGACCGGAGAAGAGCTATTTCTATGTTCCCAATGAATATTTATCTCATCACCATTTCAACCATTTTTTTGAGGAGCTAAACTGCTTAAAATGGTCTGTGAGAAGCTTGATATACACGCTGCCCTCCCGCACCTGTCTCTCGCTCTTCCCCAGCCAAAAAAAGCTGGGGATGAGTGAGAGCCAGCCTCTTTTGGCTCGTCTGTATCAGAACTCTTTTAAATTGCTCAGCCTGTTTCACATGTATGTGGTTTAGCACTGGTCTAGCCACTGCCCTGCTTCAGCTCTGCTCTTAACACCCTGACTTGGTGTCATATCAGCTTTCTCTTATGGGACTCAACCAAACAGCAATCGCGTCTGTTTCTCAAAGATTCAGATCTCTTCCTTTATGTATTTTACTATAAATTCTTAAAATGGTGAACGAAGTAGTCAGGAACTTTATGCAGACACTAACAGATAACAATATCCCCTATGACAATATATATAAAATTCAATGGTTAAATAAAAGTATGAAAGTTTTAGCTGCTAAATATAGCTCATAGTCAGAGTTCATTTATAGTTCATCTTGTGGTGCCTATGGACTGAAATGCTTGCCCCTTCACACAGATGTACACTTTGACCTTAACAGCAGGGGACCTCTTGCCACGGAAGTTCTGACTGTTGACACGAGCACGTTTTGTACAAATGAAGACACAGATGAAGGCAGATTATGAACACATCCCTAAAAGCTGAATGTCTGCCAGGGAACAGGAGGCAGACACTCATGTGTGGGCCAACATTATTAAAGTACATTGTTACTGACTGTGGCCAGCTGACTGTGTATAGCAGGTCCAGCTTTCGCCAGTCTTTGCGCTACAATTATGACCTTAGATTTTTTTGGGCTCCATCTGGGAAAACAAACAGGAGTGATGAAATGCAACCAAGCACTTTTACTACTTTAACTTGCTGATAATGTTTCTTAATTCTTGATTAAACAAGGTTCTGAATCTAGGATTTTGTTATGTAATATTTTGCATCGAATGTTAGAATTTTGACATTCTTTTATAAGAATGGAGGAGAAAGATAGTTGGTTTTGTCCCAACTGCCAGCAACTTTCAAAAGTTACATGACCCGGCACAAAATACTGTATGTTTTTGGGGCAAATTGCCATTTTGACACCTCCGCGTATTGTACTTGGTGACGTCATGCTGGAAGCGTTATATTTTCAGGTTGTCTGTCCAAACTATTTTCATAAATATCTGAATATTGTCTGAAAGCAGTTTCTAAGGGAATCTAATTAGGGAATAAAAAATTTGGTGCGAATATCCACTTTGACTCTGAAATGAGTTAATTTAAACTTTCATGTTTTTGATGATAAAAAACATATTTTATGGCTCCATTAAATTGGTCATAGCACAATTTAATTGTAATTGGACTGTTTGGAGTTTTAGAGGTTTTGGTGGATTTGTTAGCTTTGGGCCACCCAAACTACAGCTGCTTCCTCCATTTTCCGATGATCCAAGAAAAGTTCATCGTATGGCAGCTGCACTTGTTGATTTTGGACGCTTGAAGACTTGGTATCACTTCAAAGAATGTATATAGGAGCCTCCCCACCAGTCTAAGACATCCGGTCTTCTCACCTTATGCGAGAAAAGCACACAGCAAAATTTCAAACACTCTCTTCGTACCAATGACTTCCTGTATCCTATTTGAAATGGGCATGCAAAATAGTACAGTTGTGGACGATGTTTTTAAAATCAACACCATTCAAAACCATGCCGTTAATTTAACATCTTGAAGGTTGAAGGTGAATATTATTTATAAATGTGTTGACTTTGTGGTACTACACTAGTTGTCAATATCTGCAGTTTCTTGGATTCACTAATTCAGCCAACAAAGTATATCTGGAATAGTACTTTAAGGGACAACAAAAAATATTTGCAAATACCTGTTGATCCTGGTGTCAACAGAGGTGTAAAAGGAAACGACAGAAAGTTTGACACCACAAGGTGCCAGCTCTTGGTTATGTCAGTGTGCTCAGTAAACATTATGGCTCAACAGGTTTAGTCTGTCCAGTAATCGCGCCATAAATGAGTGAGACGTCTTTCAGCACCACCTCATTCTCTTGTCTTTCCACCTTATCACGCTCTCACTCTGAGAGCTTCTCTTCTTGAACCCCCCTGAGGGTTTCGTCAGACTCTTCTCTGCTGCTGCTCTCTCACTGGAGGGTGTGGGTCACTTGAGTGCCAGGAGAGCTTTGAATAACAGAGAGTGGGGGGAGAAATAAAAGGAATAAGAACCACAAGCCTTCAGTCTTCCAGGAGCAAAGAAAAGACACAGGAATAACCATGCCTGAGCCAGTCCCTGCAGGTATGCAGATACTTTTTGTGAAAGCATAATTCATTTTAATTAGGCAGGAGACTAGTAACTGTGTTGATGGTTTATTTATTTATTTGTTTGTTTGTTTTTAGATTCTTTATTTATTTGCTTGGAGGTTCTAGCTGTTTATATGTTTGATACAAACACACATATCCATATATAGATTTTGAAGGTGTACAAAGAATGCAAGGTCTTATGAATTTTGAAACGATGATTTTTATTTTGGTGTATGTTGATCATTCATGATGTAGTGCGTGGAAAACATTTGGCTCTGAAATTAATAGTATAAGCTGCAAACCGGTGAAACCATCAAAATTGTGCAACTCAAACCAAATCCTTTAAAATGCATTGAAAAATATTCAAGTCTCAATTAATAATTCTGTTAACTGTTGTCCCTTTTTGCAAACGATTCACTCTAAACTCGATAAATTTAGGGCTGCTAAACAGGTAGCTCCAAAGACTTTCTTCCTCTGCCTCATTCTGTATATAAAGAATGTTTAAAGGCCATCAATAATAACAGAGCCAGCTATGATATCATCTGGGTCAATAGGGTTATGACATCAGTCCAGATAGTGCCATCTTTAAGTGTAAACTGGAAAGCCTCCAGAAAAGTAACCACAGCAGGTTCATAAGTGTGCTGTGCTGTATTGATGACATAACTTCGATGACTTTCATGTATCTGACTTGCATCATGTAAAACCAGATCACTGTGGTCTCTTAATAGAACATTCATGCTAGTATTAATAATGCTGTGCATACACAATGATCAAAAATGTATTCATTTATGTGATCATTTTTGTGGGATACCACATGGAGGCTTGACATGATTTTTAGCTAAAGCCTGCAATCAGTAGACGGATTTAAGCAGTTGCATTAACTTCAATTCTTAGAGAAATGTGCATTTAAACACAAAACATCCTCTCTCGTAGAATTATACACCTCAGCTTTACACCTAAAGCCACTTTCAGCATTTGTCCACTTTCCACACACCCAGTGTGAATCTAAAGCACTGAACTGACAGAAAGATTGATTGAAGTCTGCTGAGCATCTCAAACCCCCCAAACTAATCCGTGCTGTGATAGTGAATGAGTCAGGCTTTTCTCAGGTTCTTTATCTGTTGTTCAGCTTTGCACTATTTTAATTATTTTTATTTGCATCCGACACCAAGTTCCCTTTTTTTTATGATCTAATCTGGGCAGTTTTTATTTTTATCCCAGAAGCATAGCCAGAAACTTCCTCTATTCACCATATACAGCCACCTGATTCCACTTTGCTTATGTGTGTCTGCACCACCCACTGCTCTGTCATTCCAAGCTGAACTCAATAGCAAAGCTCAGATAACCAGTCACTATCAATTTATAACCCTCAAATCCTATAAAAAAATTGGCTCCATATTCACGGTACTCACAGTAATGGTACTTATTTTACCATAATATTAATTATTGCTGTATTTGCACACAACATGAGCTGAGATATTTTATGATGCTGCTTTGCTAGGAAGCTGGAACCCGTCCTCTCAAAATCTAAATATACCCTGACCTTTTCCACTTTATTTTTTTCCTCTTAAGTTCATAGAGTTTCAAACCGCAGGGTGTATCAGGTTTCGCTGTAAACCTGTCACAGGTCCAGCTCAGATAAATCATTACGTAATCGGTCACTTTAATCTACAAAGAGCTCTCATGGTCAGCAGGCCTGATGTTCCTTCTCAACTATGATGTAGTTCCAGTGCAGTCAGTCAAGCACATGACAGTTTTCTACCAGTTTTCTACCATCTCTTCCATGATTGGAAGAGATGGTTTGATTCATCGGTGTGACTCCTTGTCATCATCATCATCAACATGACCTGATGAAACGCTGTGAGTGAAAGTTGGATCAGCACCGTTCTAGGAAGCTACTCTGGTTCTCCAACTAGTTTATCTTCTCCAGGTTATGAAAATGATGACATGAATTGAAGAGGTGATTCACCATATTTCGTGAATAGAAAATGTTATTTAAAAATGTCAATCTTTAATCTAAAATCTATACAAAAAAGTGTTAAATTGCGTCAAATAAGAAACAGCCTGAGAGTGATTTGCATGTTTTCAAGTTGTTTTTTGTTTTTTTGTTTTTTTTTTATTCTAGTTTAATCTCAAGCTTTACAGCTGTGTGCATGATCATAACTTAATTTTGTAAAATGCAAAGATATTTATTTGGGCCTTGAAATTTTTAAGCATTAAGCAAAATGTATAGACAAGCAGTAATTAATTAAGATGTGAGGCTGATATGTAGTTTTGTGGGATTTGTAAATAAATAAATGGAATTTAATGGCTAAATTACATTGATGCATTATATTTAAAACTGGGAACATAATGCAAATAGTTCCTAAACTGAAATTTGATCAACTTTTACTGTGTCAGTGAGTAGATATCGTGCATTTACAAACCTAGATGATTATTAGATGGTTATAAGATATATCAGTGAATTACTCTTTAAAAACGTTTGATCGTTTAATCCCTTGGGCACACATTTATTAGAAATAAATGGAATAAATGGCTATATAGAAATATATATACATGGTTATGGCAGATGCAAAACAAACATTAAATCATGTGTTACTGAGATATCTTCATAAACGTTGCTGCAGGCTGTCTAGAAACACCAAGGGATCTCTTGAGCTTTGATGAGGTCAGGCCATCTAATACTTTTCTTTATGTCTAGGTCATTACACACACAGTAAATCAGGCTGTCAGTAAACATGGAGAGGAAAATAAACAGTGAGGTAAAGACCTGCAGTACCTAGACTGACCATGAACAAATATTAAGCACATAGTAAACCAAAACATATTAATAACTTATGTTTCCAGAAATGAACTACAGTGAGAACAAAGATATACGATCCATATTACTACAGAGAACTTGTTTACATGCACACAAATAAGGTAGAAAAGAAGTGAAGGAGCTAACAAACAGAAGAAAATGCCCTTTTTATTTATGCAATTACCCCCAACAAGCATACCTCGGAAAAATCGTATTAATTATACATCCACTTCAACTCTGACAACGTTGCCAGTATATGAAACCACAGAGAGTCTCAAAGGAGAACATTTGAACTATAAGGAACAGCTGGTCAGAGGTTCATTATCCAGCTTTATCACAAACTTGTTGAAGATGATCAAGAATTTTACCCCCTGTGGACTGACTTAGCAGATGCTGAAGCAGATTTACACTCATTGCAGGTGTTAAGCACTCTCGTAGGGTGTAGAAAGTATTAATGTCATAGACTTTATGTGGTGAGTAGCATCCCCTAAGCTAATATTCTCATTTTCCACTGAGAAAGTTATTCTTAGACTTCTTTTGGTGTTTACAGCACAGAGACACCTTTTGCTTGAGGAACAGCAGAGCTCAGTGTGCCTACAGTACATAACAGAATCAAGAGGAAAATGCAACACATGGCACATCATGATTATAAATATAAAACTAAGTGAATACAACACAATTTCTCAACACCTATTTTGGCAAGAAGTTTATACAAGGTCAGGAGTCAACATTTAAGGCAGTGAGGTCAAGCTGTTGTGGCTATTCAAGGAAACTTAAGAGAACGTGGTATGACTTCAGACAGGTCATAAGACACCATTCCTGGCCTTTTCTAGCTACTGCAGTGACCCCAGCGGGACTCCTGGGGGGATGGGTATATTATATGCCTCTATTTCAGCTGAGAATACCCTTTTAGGCCTCAACAATTATACTCAGAGCACTCCAGCTCTCAGAGGAATCAAGTGTGTGTGTTTCTCTGAAGCGCCACAGAAATGTCTCTTGCAAAATTAGAAGTGATAATCTTGTACATTTATGAAATAAGCTGGTGAGAAAGTAAATATCAAGTCACTGAAATCTAGGTTTTGATATCAGTTCAAATATTTGTCACATGCTCAGTGGTCATGGAGTTATATATTTTCTTACCTGGTAGAGGATACCAGAGCCAAGATTGCTGGCTTCCCCATGACATCAGATATACTCAGCTTACATTCCTGAAATATCTATTTAATAATGCAATCACCTTCAAACAAACATCTAGCTATATATCATAAACTCAAATCATGTGAGATATGGGATGTCCTAAACCACGTGTACCACATATGTTAATATGGTTAAACTGGAGACAAATACTGTATGTGATGCAAGTCTCTAATTCTTTCCATTTTCTCTTTCTCTCTCTCAGCTAAACCAGAGGGAGGGGGTAAGTCATCAGCTCCACCACATTTGTCAACTGACCTTTTGTGTTCCTTACATTATCACACAGCAGCTCGATTATAGCTCTCACATTTTCACTTTTCACTCTCATCTCCCGTCAACTGCCCGTGTCAAGCAAACACAGGCGTCCGAAGACGGCACTGACCCTCAGCTACCTGTCCAAATCTTCATTTCATTGATGCACACCAGCATAGTAGAGAGTAATTTTACCTTCAGGCACTTTCGCTGAGAATCTAATAAAATTCGGATCAGATTATTGAAGCTGTCTGCTCACTTCAAATTATGTAATTACAGAGATGGCACGGTGAGAAAAATGCTTTGGTTTCCGCAAGTCATATTTGAATATGGTCACATGATACTGGTCTGATTTGTCATGTGTAAAATGTAATACAATGTTCTATGTATGTTAAAATGTTGGTCCAGTGTTAGAGTGCCTTTAGTGTTTGTTTCTAAATGGGCTACATTGGTATTTCTAATAATTTGCTCATCTATGTCTGACAACGATCCACTAATTTTAGCCCCAGAGCAAGAGCCAGCTGAAGAGGGTGAGGGAAATGATTTGTTTATTTATCTGTTTTTTCAGTATTTGTAGTTTCTAACTTTGACTGATCTACAACACTCAGACGGTGATAATATGGCATGGAGCGGGTTTGGATTGAACTAAGTCTTGGGGGAAAAAAAAAAAAAGTGCATTTTGTACTAATCGACCAGAGTAATTATGCAAACAATACCAAACGAGTGGTTTTTCTGTAGATATTTAGTTGAGCAATTACCGAGCCAAGAAGATGAGCCAACAAGTCGCTCACATGATATGTTACACCATGAAGGGGGTGATGTCATTATCACGCCACTTTGAATCAGAGTTTGTGTTTCTTAGCCAGCCTATAGCATGTTAGCTCAAACTACACAGACAGTGTGTCGTAAAAGAGACGTCCTCATTGTGTTCCTTGTGCTCGTCCTGCACTGTGCACATGTCTGAATTACTTATTGCCGCATCCATTTTGTCTGATATGATAATGACTCTTGTGTTTCTTTTTGGTGTTATAAACACTTTATTGGATTTTGACTTTAATTGCATGTATCCTTTAGATTGTAGCAAGAGGATCCACATGTATGAAGCAGACATAACAGGCCATCTATGTGGGGTTTTTATGCACTCTGATCAGCTGTAACTGGGTAGATTTCCATTATTTCTCACAGTGAACTCTGGTTATTCTGATTTCACTGCAGGCATGTAAAATGCGAGGAAATATTTGCAAGCGTTGTCTCACTCATGTGTTTTGATTGCATCAACCCATTTGATATTTGTGTTTTGCAATATTCCCAACTTTAATAGCATCCATGTCAAATCATCCTTCTGTTTTCAATCATTTTTGCTTAAGGGAGTTTTCATTGGTTGATGGAAGACATTGCCTTTGTGTCAGGGAACAACATTCTGCCTTCCTTTGCGGCTTCTTTAAAAATGAAATAGTGAACGATTACAGCAAATATCTAAACTCGAGTTAATTTTCATTCATTTTCTTTAGATGCTCCACCCGCTGATGGAGGTAAGGTAGAAGCCTGAGCAGTAGATGCTTTGGTTTAATGTCTCTGTCCACATAATTTATTGAGTGTATTCACAGGAGTGCATATATCTGCTGCACTGTGTGTAACTTGAAAAAGTACCCGCATGAATGGTGTATGTTTTATTCTGAAAGGTCCTCCAGGTGGGGTTCATGTGACCTGCAAGTTTTTTATTTTTGTAAAACCTAAATGAATCTATGTGCATCATAATGAATATGATAGTGGTTAATTTAGTGATTGCTTAGTGTGCTTTTAATGTTGAATGTCTTTTGTTGTTGGATTGATATATACATATACTGTAAAGGTATATGGTACGGGTGAACTGGTTTAGTTTTGTTGTTATGTGTATAGTGCGGTTTTTGTAATTTATTGTTGTATTTACAAGTACAGCATAGTGCTGTGTACTTGGTTCTGTGTCTTTCTATTGTCACCAGTTTATGTGTATTAATTTCAGCATGTAGTAACCTTCCACATGTTAAAAGGATAATGTCTTAACGTGTGAATGTGAGGTGGATTCGGATTTCTGAGATTTTATTTATTTTAATTTTGTTTATTTTCATCAGATATAATGGTGCATGATGTTTGTGTTTTATGTTTGTTTACTGGTCTCTGTTGCAACTCTCTTTTTGTGGAACAAGTGTTTGCTTCCTCGCAGTTGGTTTGGTTTTTTTTTTCAGTTTTGTTTGCTTCCTTGTCTGCAGCAGATTCAGATGCTGATGGGGATGGTAAGAAAAGAGTGACGAGTATATTGACATGTCTGTGGACAGATTACTTTAGTGCCTCCAGAAGTATGACTATACTTCTGATTTACATTGTGTATGATCTCGGTATTATGTGCTGGTCAAGATGTCACATAATATATAATGTGTTAAGAGGTCTGGGTGTAATATATTATTTGAAATCACTTTCATCACTTTGGACTGATTTTCACAGTGAAAACTCAACATTCACCAAACTTCATTGTCCTACGTAAACTGAGAAAACAAGGTTCTTATTATTTGAATTTGCTTTAACTATAAAGGAAGCAACACTCCAGTGCCTATTGGGCTGCTTGACCAAATGTTTAAAATAATTCTCACTTGCAATCTGAAATACAAAATCTAATCTTAATATGCAAGTCATGGAATAACATTCAAAGCCTTCTGATCCCGTGAAAATCCCCCTCAGAGCCCCCCTAATTAATATCACAGTGCAGGCCCACAACTGACCTCATCCATGTTTGTGACAAAGAGAAGACAAACTCTTAACCATACTGTGCAGTCATCATTTATGTTCACTGTCCTCAGTATATGCTGCTTTTAGGCCCTTTCTGTTTCTCCATGTGAGGAGTGCTGCCCATCCATCTGTGACCTATGATACCACTTCTCTATTGCTTCTGTCCCTTCAGCAATTTAGACAATGAGAGTGAAAACACAGCTGTGGTTCATGTGGGACAGTCACCCTGGAACAATGGCAGCTGTTGCAAACATCAACTGATGTAATGACACTTTTATCGTCTGCTTCTCAACTTAACACACGGCCACGCTTGGCAGCTCAAGTTATCCCAGATATCAAATTCACCTCAACTGTACATGTTCTGTATTAAGGTTTATGCATCATCCCAAATCCAATGCTTACTTGCTTGTAAGTGGTTCACTTGCACCTCAAGTTTTACAAGTAAAATTCAAACGATGTTAAGAATGTTTCAAAGCTGCCTTGGCTATCATGGTCTTTCAAAAGCTTCTAGAGTGATGAGTTGGATGTCTACTCGACTAGAGGTTGAATTTGATGGTGATTGGATGAAATGCTAAGGATTTGCCAAGGCTTCATGGAGTAGAAAGCTGATATTTCCTTGTGCTGCCCGTCTCATGTATTGGAAAATATCTTAATGTGTTCAGGGACAATTATAAACCCTCTTATGCCATTTTTGGGTTGAGGAAAGATGCTTGGATCAGCAGGACCAGTGGCTTTTGAGGCAACCAGATAGCCCATAGCGAATTTACCTCTTAGCCTGGTTTTTCAGCGTACATCCTGGTCGCCTCCTTTTTTGGCTACTTTGCCAGTGCAGGCACGGACTCCTGCAAAGGTGGCATTGCTGCTTTGTAGCCTTACAGCGAGGATGCTATCTTGGGGAAGTGGGCTGCTGAGCAGAAGTTGCCCTGAAATATGGGCTGCTAAGCCAAGCGAGGGCTCAAACAGCAAGGAAGGGTCATTAAATTTTAACTTCGATTGCTGATACAGAAGCAACTCTAATAAGTTCCTGGTGGAATGGGCTGTTTGCTGTGAATTTAATCAACGCTCTTGGTCTCTTCTTTGCATTTATTTATTTCTTTATCACAACTATCCATCACTAATTGTCAGACTTGGTCAGTTGATTATAAAGGGATTATTAAGTGCAAACATAGCACTATAGAAACGACTTGGATTCCATACTACTGGCCATAAGCCTTCTACAGTCAGAGCATCAGCTGTCTTTAACACTCGCCACTCTAGCCACAAAAAGGAAATATTTAACAAAATCAAATAAATACAAATCAGAGTCATTTGCTTTTCATATTTTAGCCTGGTTAAGAAGCGCGGTGTCATCCACAGCCAGCTTTTCACGGGTCATAACCGAGACATGTTTTATGATAGAACATCCATATCCAGTTTTAGACATATATTAAGAGAAAGACTCCTTACATTTTTATTTTGTTCTTGTAAAAAAAATTTTTTTTCAACATTTGTTGTAGAAGAAAGAGCTTTAAGGCATCAAGAAGAGATTCAGTCCAAAACAATGTAATTTTTAAATTAAAAGACATGTCATTTGTTTGACCCCTCCCACCTTACTCCAAGGTTGGTATTGGGCCACACAGTTGGAGTTCAGTGTGTCTCTGAGCATAAACTTTGTGCCAAGGCAGTTTAAAGCTAATACCTATGAGGGTATAGGGTTTGGAGGATTGTTATCACTTGGCCAACTGCTCATTCTTCTGGTGCACTTGGTCCACTTCTGCTTATGAATGTTTGCGGGAAGTTACTGCTAATTTCTTAAAAGAAAGTTCTGCCATGGAAATGTTTAGTGGCTTGAACACTGAAATGCAATAAATGCCTAGAATATAATTAGTTACACGTTATCTCAGTGAAGAAACCTCATCCAACATTGATACTGGTATTATTCATAACACATCAATGCTCCAAGCAAAACATAATCAACAAGTAACACTTGGTTGGTTTATTCAAACAGCCTGGGATGCACATGCTCTATATGGGCTGAAGTAATTGCTTCCTTTTTGCAATATCAGTCCATAACAAGTAATGAAGGCGATTTCAAACAATGGTTTATCACAAGTTTGGTGGTTTAAAGTGTTGTAATCAACACATTTGATCACTTTTGGTTTTGACTGATAACTGTTATGATCTTACTTTCACGAGCACATTCAGGTTTGTTTGCATTTCACTGTGTGGTTCATTAATGTAATAATTCTACAGAATATTCATTCTGTAATTGCTGTTCATTTGCCTTGTTTTACCTCATGGATTTGCACAGGCTTATGGCACAGTATAACAAATGGTTATACTTCCATATGCTAAACTGGGATATTTATTTTTCCCAGATCAGACAAACCATGCAGAAGAGGGTAAGGGGTGAGCCGAAGGCACAGTGCAGGACTGCAGCAATCTACTGCATGCAAATGTGAAGTTTACGAAATGCTAATTTGTGCGTCCTATGTTATGTTTTGTGTTAAATATCACACTGAATGTTATCAAATCTCTGGAATATTCTGGTGATATGTGGTCCATTTAAAAGAAGGCTGGGTTTCTTTGGGCCACGTATAAATTAGGAGAACTTTTTTAATGAGTAAAATTATGCAGGGACTAGGTCTTCATAGTAAGACTTCCTTTAGATGCTAAAGCTACAGTAAAGTGTGCATTGGCTTCAGGTTTCTACCTTGAATGCTAA
Source organism: Remorina albescens (assembly GCA_034769265.1). NCBI lineage: Eukaryota > Metazoa > Chordata > Actinopteri > Carangiformes > Echeneidae > Remorina > Remorina albescens. The sequence continues at coordinate 9,718,770 of CM068480.1, forward strand.
TTCTCTGATACATGTAGAAAGTACTGATGTATGAAGGTCAGCAAATGCTCTTGCTAAGAGTTTTCTACATAAGGCAAGAAAAGTTAATTACCGCATTCTGTCCCTTCTAATTGGTAATGATACTTTGCTGTAGCGATCAAATATCATGTCACTTTTTGTTTGTCCGAATGCGCAAAACAATTCTACGCTGCCTGCCCTTGTGTCCTGGTACATGGTTTGAGCTGTTATCTGTTATGACTGGAGGAATAGAAACCCCATCACTGCCCTGACAATAAATAAGAGAAAACATCAATTCTGGCCGATAAACATCGATAAAGTGCAGGACAGTAAGTGTCCTGTTGCCCATAGCAATGGCAATGCCGAGAAATCATAATGAAATAATTTATCCCCCACTTTTATTGCTGTTTTTTTTTACCTTTAACAAATGACAAAACAATAGCACATAATTTGTTTATTACTTATCAGTTGCAACAATTTCTAATTACTCAAAAAATTTACTATAGTCAAAATAAATATGGGGAAGTACTTGCATTCATGTTAAGTGAGCAAAGATGCAGATAGCTTTTGATATATAGTTGTGATGTATGCTGAGTTGTAATTAGACTGAGGGAGTTTTCATGAACTAGTTGATGCTGTATGTTTGAATGTTTGAAGAAATTGTGGCACTTGTGTCTTGGAGTTGTTTTAGCTTAGATGCTGCTGGATTATTATTTTGTGGTTGTTATGTGTCACATGTATCACAGTATGTGCACTGCCTGTTTGTGCAGATGTGATTCAAAATGTTCTGTGGTTGTTCAAACAAAAAAAAAAATCCCAGCATTGCACCCTGTCCCCTTTGCACTTCAGTTTTACTGCATCCTGTGGATGTTGGCAATGTCATGTGAGGGATGATTCCTTCAAAACTGATTTCACAATCTCCAGATCAAGTGGGCTAATTTTATTATGGCCATCTTTACAGAGTCTGGGTCAACTGAACTCACTGGGCTTTTTCTCGAGAAGCCTCCAGAGAATGTGGTCGCTGTCACAGGTTGGAAACACAAGTGGATAAATGAATGAATTGTCAAGACAGACAGCAAGTGGAAAAGCCATCCACAAAGTTTAACCAAATAAAGTAATGAATTCATGTTGTTTGTGAATGGCAGGAATGGATGTGACTTTCATTGCCAAGGTTGATTCGTCCACCCTGACAAGAAAACCCACCATGAAATGGCTGAAGGGCAAGTGGCTGGATCTTGGCAGCAAGGCTGGAAAACATCTCCAGTTCAAAGAAACTTATGACAGAAATACTAAGGTGTGTGTGTGCATGTGTGAGTCTCTTCTTTCAGAAATAATTTTGGAACTCAGAATTATTTAAGTAATATCTTCTCCCCAAGATCTATACTTATGAAATGAAGATCATCAAAGTGGTTGCTGGAGATGCTGGTGGATACAGGTGTGAGGTGACATCCAAAGACAAATGTGACAGCTCCACCTTTGAGATTTCTGTTGAAGGTGAGAGAAAGTGGACTCCAGCCCGCCAAGGCCGACATAGATTCTTTGCATGCTGATGTTTTGACTTGATCCAGTCCCGATTTGAATTCCTGCAACTACTCTTGTTACAGCTGCACAACAGGAGCAGCAGGCGGATATTTTGTCAGCCTTCAAGAGAGCGTAAGTGCTCTAGGGATTTGTATTTCAGCTCGTCTTAGTTGCATATCTGCCCATGTGCAAATACATAAGTTGGAAAGTGCTTACATAGACTATTCATAGTATCTTCCAGTGTGTGTGTTTGAGGGAAAGTGTCTCCATGTTTATGGAGATGATATGCCCGGTCTTGGTTACAGTGTAGGCATGTCTCTTTCCATCCACACAGGGATGCTGGGGAGGATGAAGGAGATCTGGATTTCAGTGCTCTGCTAAAGGCCACTAAGAAGTGAAGCAACATTTTATATGGTTTAATAATTCTAAAGTATACTGTTCGAATGTGTCCCCCAAAAACATCCCTTCTTGCTTCTCCAGTCCCATTTGAAAACATAGCCTTTCTCCTTGACTGACAGGAACAAGAAGCCTGAAAAAGTGGAACCTGATATAGACGTTTGGGAATTGCTTAAGAATGCTCATCCAAGCCAGTACGAGAAAATTGCCTTTGAGTATGGCATCACTGACCTGAGGGGCATGCTGAAACGTCTGAAAAAGATGAAAAAGGTCGAGACCAAGCATTTGGAGGGTGAGTCGACTCAGGGGAGCAGTAGACAGGAAGGGAAGGCGTTGATAAGCTTTTGTAATATGAAGGGAATGAACAGGAAGGTGAGATTTCACCTCAGGGGAAGTGGAAAAGGAGGGACAGCCAGGGGGGCTGCAAAAGAGAAGGCTTCACTAAAGTGGACAGGGCAAATAAGAGGGAGAAGGTTTTTGTGAAACAATGAGTTGTTTATCTTGAATTTTACCCTTTTTGTTTGCAACCCCAGCTTTCCTGAAGAAGCTCGAATCTTGCTACTCTGTGGAAAAGGGCAAGAAGATTGTCCTGAGATGTGAGGTGGTTGATCCCAATGTCCAGGTGAAATGGTTGAAGAATGGCCAGGAAATCAAACCCTCAGCCAAGTACTTTCCTGAAAGCACACACACGCGCACACACACAAGAACACACTGAGACCAGTGTAAGAGATTAGCTTAATTAGACAGTAGTTTTAGGTTGTATCAAATGAATCATCATGCTCATATGGCCTTGATAGCCACTGCTTTAAAATATCAAGTTAATATTATCTCTGCCACAAATCCATACTCCTAGACGATGCTGCCATCAACATGTTTTATTTTTAGGCAGTCATAAGAAGTCTCACTGTGGGTTAAGCAATTCACACTGTCATGACATTTTATGCCTCATGTAGACTAATACTGACACAGATCCCAGACCACGAGACAATCCTATCTGTTTCTACATTTAGAAGTCTTCGGGTAAAAAAAAAAAAATATTAAAAATAAAACTTTGTAGCACAGATGAAAACTTAAATGCAGAAAATTGGTCTATAAGACACAATTCAAGCCTTTTCTGTCTAATTGTTGACAATAATCTATTGTTGAACTCAATGGTCATGATAACAAAACTTGATAAAGGGACTCTGTTTGCCCTGTAGACTGGGTGGTTTGATACAAGATTCAATCTGTCTGTCACTTTTCAAGGTATGTCATAGAGGCAGCTGGAAATGTCAGAACCCTTACTATCAATAAGGCGACCCTGGCTGATGATGCTGCATATGAGTGTGTGGTTGGCGAGGACAAGAGCTTCACAGAAGTGTTCGTCAAAGGTTCTCTTTACTCCTGTTTTTCCATTTATTGGGAGGTTTTAAGTGCGTGGTTTGCATTCATTTCCTGCTTAATTCACGAATTTTATTTGTCTATCCAGAGCCTCCTGTGACCATCACCAAGCTGATGGATGACTATCATGTGGTTGTGGGAGAGAGAGTGGAGTTTGAGATCGAGGTGTCGGAGGAGGGTGCCCACGTCATGTGGTCAGTATTTGGTGTAATGACATCGATCTAGCTTGTCTCAGCTTCGGGATGTGGCTTTGATCTCTTCTGGAGCATAATTAAATGACTTCCTGTTCTTCAAACAGAAGAAAGTCTGGCTTGTGCAGTGCTACAATGTAAAACTCCTGGAGTTGAAACTTGACAGATGAGATACAAATGTAATGCAATGTAAAAATGGAGCCCTCAGTTGGTAGCTGATGCTTATGTATCAGATGGCCAACTGTATGCATCTCATGTTGTTAAACAACAACATCATCTACACGTGTATATTTATGTATGTGTGTGTGTGTGTGTGTGTGTATATATATATATATATATATATATATATATATATAGAGAGAGAGAGAGAGAGAGACAGATAGTCCTTTTATGCCATACATCACTGCAGTAGAAAGTTTGAATTTTATGTAAAATCTAATCAAACTTAAGCAAGTTATCTCCCAAGGAGATCTGGAGTATGTTAAATTGAATCTGAGGACTTGCTCTGAATGCTGAATACCTCAGAAAGTCTGCTGCAACACAATTTAACGCCTTGTTTTTTGATTTGTTCAACTTTTTATGTGGTCTTTATATCATTAATTCTGACTGAAGTCTCTAAGTATAATTGAAGGTTGGAAGAAAAAATAACTCAGTTATAATGCCATGTGCCAGCAGCAACAACAACAATACAGAGGTGATATAAGTTCTCACTGTGTGTGTAGGATTTTATTTCATGGATAGACAGATCTAGGGGACAGAGGATTTTTTTTTTTAGCACATAATTTATTTTAGGTGAACGCAAAGCCCATTCATACGTCCCAGAGCAATTTTCAGCACTCACTGAAGTGAGTGTTTGAATGGTGGAAATATGAATGTGGCTGGTACGTTCACATCAGACTCACTGTTCTGATTCGAAATATTTAGCAGTGACATCTTCCAAAGAGAGCCGCTCATCACTCATTTCATATTCATTTTCAGGTTTTTTGAGGATATAGAGCTGCACAGAGACAAAGATACCAAGTATCGCTTCAAGAAGGATGGAAGAAAGCACACACTCATCATCCAGGAGGCTACGCTGGATGACATCGGAATGTACCACGCCTGGACCAATGGGGGGCATACCAAAGGAGAGCTGGAGGTGGAAGGTACCACTGGAAAACAAAATGATCTCATTCAGCATATATTTCCTTTTCGAGTGATTGTGGAGTTTGTATGTGTGTGTGTCATCCAGTGAGTGCCGTTCAGTCCTGAGGATGCAGCTGAATTAACTGCAGGCCCAGGGCCTCATGGGACTGGGTGGCAGGATTTTCCTGTCATGAACTTTGTCCTCCTGCTGACCCTTCCTTCACTCACTCTCTGTCCTACCTGAACTGTTCTCTTGTCCTTTCCAATGTCTCTTTCAGAGAAGGAACTGGAGGTTTTACAAGATATTGCTGATCTGACAGTGAAAGCGCAAGAACAGGCCGTGTTCAAGTGCGAGGTGTCTGATGATAAGGTCACAGGAAAGTGGTTTAAAGATGGAGCGGAGGTCTTTCCAAGTGATCGCATCAAAATGTCTCACATTGGAAGGTACGAATGTGTGCAGGCCTCAGAAAAAACGTTGGCACACTTTATTTCACAACGCACCTGTTTTCTCCTCATCATATCTTCTCTGTTGCTTGTTTCAGGTTTCACCGGCTCGTTATTAATGATGTGAAGCCAGAGGATGCCGGAGACTACACTTTTATTCCTGATGGATACGCTCTGTCACTTTCTGCCAAACTCAACTTCTTGGGTGAGAAAGACAGAATGATTACAGTGGTGCTGTTGTAGAGTCATTAATCATCAGCGGCCTATTTAATATTTTCAACTGTTCTCTTTTCTTCTCGCAAAACAGAAATTAAGATTGACTATGTGCCCAGACAAGGTAAGTACCCTTTAAGTTACTGTAGTTTGCACATAAAAAAAACATTCCTGAACTTGTGTGCGTTCAATTTTGTGTTCATGCTGTAAGCATCTATGTTATACGATTAACCAGATCCTCCAAAGATCCACCTGGATACCACTGGAAACATGGTCTCCCAAAACACAATCATTGTGGTTGCGGGCAACAAGCTCCGACTGGATGTGGAAATCACTGGCGAGCCAGCACCCACTGTAGTCTGGTCGAAGGGAGATCAAGTAAGGATGAGAAAAAGAATCAAACAGCTCTATAGTAACCCCCTCAGTCCTCTGGTTAGCCCTGAAGATGGTTCCAAAGTCTGTCTTCTTGAGTACCACTCTGGGATAACACAAGGAAAAAAAAAAACAACTCAATTGTCACTGCTAAGCCACATTTTTAATTTGTTAGGTGATCACTGAGGCTGAGGGACGTGTTAGAGTGGAGACCAAAAAAGACCTGAGCAGCTTCATCATAGAGGGGGCAGAGAGGGAGGATGAGGGCAACTACTCCATTGTTGTTACCAACCCTGCTGGAGAGGACAAGGCTGTGCTGTTTGTAAAGATCGTGGGTAAGTGAAGGCTTCACAGTGAAATATCAGAGTGTTTACATTTAAAGTTAAAGTGACTGATTGTTGTTTTGTCTACTGTGTCTGAAATGTGAAAACTAATTGTGCTCTTATTTTAGATGTGCCTGACGCCCCCGAGAATGTCAAATGCCTGGGAGTGGGAGAGGACTGCGCCACCATCACTTGGCAGGTTCCTAAATTTGACGGCGGTGCACCAATTAAAGGTAAACAATAGATTTTTTTCTCTTTGGCTTTTTATACGTAACTTTACATGTTGCAGCAATGGGAATATGTTTCAGTTAAAGAATTGTGTCTTGAAACAGTAACTGTGTTCTTATATCATCAGGATATCTCATGGAGAGGAAGAAGAAAGGTTCTTCCAGATGGACAAAGCTCAACTTTGATGTATATGAGTCGAACACTTATGAGGCTAAGAGGATGATTGAGGGCATTCTGTATGAGATGAGGGTTTTTGCTGTCAACAGCATCGGTTTGTCCCAGCCGAGTCTGAACTCCAAACCCTTCATGCCTATCGGTATGGTTCACAGCCATCTTTACTTGCTCTTTCTCAGCATTCTCCCTGTGCCTCCCTTTGTACACCGCCCATCTCCTGTCAGTGACTCCCTGTCTTTCTGTCACCTTCAGCCCCAACTAGCGAGCCAACACGCCTGACAGTGCATGACGTGACAGACAGCACATGCAGCCTGAAGTGGCTTGCCCCAGAGAAGATTGGAGCAGGAGGCCTGGATGGCTACATTATTGAATACTGCAAGGATGGAGGTGATAATGCCACACATTATACAATGATAATAATCCACCTAAAGCCATTTAATACTATGAATACATCCACATATTTCATCACAATGAAAAAATAAAATACCAGAACAAAAACACAATAGTAACAAGATACAAATCCCAATGTCACTGTGATTTACTGCATGTAATTTGGTTTTGTTTTAGATACTGAGTGGGTGGTAGCAAACCAGGATCCGTGTGAGAGACAGGGATATGTGGTGCGTGGCCTCCCTGTGGGAGAAAAGATCAACTTCAGGGTGGTGGCAGTAAATATTGCCGGACGTAGTCCTCCTGCTACACTGGCACAGCCCGTCACTATCCGTGAGATTGTTGGTAAGTGAGTGAGGCTTGTTTGTGAACAGCTACAGGGTTTTTTTTCAGGGGGGTGGGGGGTGGGGGGGTTTAGGTTTTTTTTTTTTTTTCAGTATTTGTTAAAGACTGATGCTTTGTGCATGCAGACGTCTCCCAGTTGTAAAGAGATGTCCATTTTTACTTTAGAACATCCAAAGATCCGTCTTCCTCGCAACCTGAGAACAAAGTACATCAGGAAAGTTGGAGACAAGATCAACCTGACCATCCCCTTCCAGGTTAGAAATGCCGTAAAACATTACAATAGCATACATGGAAGAATTATAGAATGACAGTTATTAGCAAAAGACTTGAAGGAAAATTTGAACAAGGAGCAGCAATATGTCCAAGGCCTGCTTTTCTTGCAAGAATGTGCCACAGTGTCACAGGTTGATGTGGTGTTTTGGTGTTTATCAGTCAGCTGGGGGATTTTGGGGGCCCTGGTAGGCTCCATAACAAAATGAACCAGTGTATCTATAAACTTACTGCAATGACAAATCATTTTAATCAGTTCCACCTCATGACACATCTCATTTTAATGAGACGGCAAGGAGGGGATACCAAAAGATTTCTCTCTTAGTGTTTCTTACTCCATTTTGCCTCAAACTGTAAATGGATAGAGGTATTAATAATAATTACCATCTATCTTGAAAACACAACAGGTAAATGTAAAATTTTCAAAAAAAAAAACAAAAAAAAACTTGGAGGAAATTAAATGCATTTTAACAGAGGTTCTTCCTTTTGTCTTTAGGGCAAGCCACGCCCTGTCGTAACCTGGTACAAAGACGGCCAACCCCTGGACCCCAAGATGGTCAACGTGCGTAGCTCAAACATAGACAGCATCCTGTTTATCCGCTCAGCAGAGAGAGAGCACTCTGGAACATATGAGCTGCTTCTCCAGATTGAGAACTTGGAGGACAGGGCCAGCATCAACATCAGGGTTGTTGGTACGGTTGCCTGCAACCCTCTGTAACTTTTTCATTTGAGAAAGAAAATGACAAATTGACCTTGAACGTACTAAAATTTGATGTTCAATTCTGACAGATAAGCCTGGGCCGCCGGTGAATGTAAGGGTGACAGACGTTTGGGGCTTCAATGCAGCACTGGAGTGGGAGCCCCCTAAGGATGATGGCAATTGTGAGATTACCGGCTACACCATCCAGAAGGCGGACATGAAGACCAAGGTAGGTGTTTGAGGGAGCCTCAAATGCCTCAAAACCTCGAATACCCCAACATCTACCTGCTTAATGTCAAGTCAGTGCCCATAGCTCAGCAATTTTCTTTTCTCTCTCTAGGAATGGTTCACCGTTTACGAACATAACAGGCGGACAAACTGCACAGTCTCAGATCTGATCATGGGAAATGAATATATGTTCCGGGTTTACAGTGAAAACCTGTGTGGCCTGAGCGAAGAGCCACGCCTCAGCAAGAACACAGCTAAAATTGCCAAATCAGGTGGGCCAGTGTGTGTACATGTGTATATATGTGTGCAGCACAAAAGGTTGTGTGTGTAACCACAGACACCTTTCTGCTCTGATGTACTGGGGTGGACTGAGTGGGCACGTCTAACTTCTCCTCTTCTTAGGCCTGGAATTGAAAGGAAACACCTACAAGGAAAAAGACATGAACTGCGTGCCCAAGTTCACTCAGCCCTTGATTGACAGATCCGTAGTGGCCGGTTACAGCACGGCCATCACTTGCTCTGTCAGAGGCTTCCCCAAGGTAAATGTGCTGGTTAAAATAGCCTGTGGTGCCTGAATCACAGGGGGAGGCTGACAGCGCTACTTGCTATAAGCAAGTCAGGGCCTGACGTCTGCAGTAAGACAGAGCTCCTTACAGTCTGTCTGCAGCCTACAAAGCACAATGTTGGACCTGCCTTGTTTTTTTTTTTTTTTTTCTTTTTTAGTAATTGAACTGTTCCGTGTTTCAGCCTAAGATTATCTGGATGAAGAACAAAATGATCATCGGTGACGATCCCAAGTTTTTGATGCAGAACAACCAAGGAGTGCTGACCCTCAACATTCGCAAGCCAAGCACCTTCGACGGAGGCAAATATTCCTGCAAGGCTGTAAATGAGCTGGGCCAGGATGAAGTGGAGTGTAAGCTGGATGTCCGAGGTGAGGACAGAGACACAGAGATGGATCAGAGGGGAGAAGACGAGCAGAGGGCGGGAGGAAGGAGGAGGCTTTGCAATTTGAGCGTCAAGTCTTTCTATGATTCCTGAATGCTTATTTTTGATTATGTCTCAGACGCACAAAGCTGAAAGTAGCCTGTTTTTATGATGACAGCAAATAACTGCTCTGTGAATGTGAATGTGAAAAAGATTAAATTCCTGCCATCATTCATCATTTGTCTCTTTATTCCACAGCTGCCATCGACCCAAACAAGAAGTGAGAACCCGAAGAGCAAAGAATGTGAAATAATATGAAGCAAATAGTGAAGAAACAGTGAATGCTCCAGTGTAACACTGTCAAGACTGAATCAAATAAAATTTAGGTGTGTCTGTCATTAATAATTGTTTATCTTGAATCCATTTTATTATTCTGTCGAGTTCTTTCCACAAAAATTGCTGCCAAATGTAACTCATCTTCAGGAAAAAAGCTCCCAAACATGCACAGTCTGAATCAAAATGATCAAAACACATGGCACAATATCATTATAGCTGTTTCCATAGCTGAGAAGCACATCTTGGTATTTTTGGCTCAGTCTTCTGTGTTACACCTCCCTGGAGTAGTGGCCTCTCCTCCTGTGGATTGCCACTCCTATGCTGAACAACAGTGCCACTGCCAGGAGACCCACTGCCACTGCAAGAGCTGTTATGACACCTGTGGGAGATGAAAAATCTTGTTAAGGTACATGTGAATATGGAACATTTGAACGATTTCCAACAGCCTTGATATTTTTAAATCAGACAGACTGTGCTGAAGATCCCCCATGCTGATCCCCCAAAGTGGATACAGGAATTAACATGATGCAGTGAAGCGCTAACATTGTCAAAGCATGCAGTTTGTGGTGAAAAAGAAGTGAGAATCAACGACAGTCTTCCTCACCTGTGCCTGACCATTTTGCCCTAAACTCACACTGGACCTCCCAGTCCTCCGCCACCACATCCCGTACCAGCTCATTGAACAAGGACAAAGGGCAGGGGTGCAGCCCGCTGCATCCTGGCACAGGGGTGGGATAGGGTTCGTGCCAGGAGTCATTGCGATAATACAGCCCCAAAGAATAGGACCTGTGGGATTATTAGAATGAATACAATGACATGACACACAATTATGGTGAGTGTTATGTAAATTCGATTTTATCATGTGCTAATTTGGCTGTGGCAGTCCTGGATCAGAGCCAGATGTTCATCCAGATGAAAAGGAAAACAGGAATGCACATGAATGGTCTGGTGTGGCCCAGTGGCTGTGTGTTTGGCTAACTGACCTAGATAGTGTGCTTAAATATGAAAGGACCGGTGATGTTGGAGGGGAGTCATTACCCATCATACTCCTGGTAGAACTCAAAGAGCTGACAGGCAGCGTAAGGAGGGAGAAGGCCATTGTACACATCCAGAGCTGCCTGGAGGGTGATAAGTGTAGAGTCATGCTGGAATGATAAACAAACATCAGAGCATTAAAAATATAAGCAGTATGCAGTAAATGCAATACATTGTGAATGTATTTACTCCGTGTGTCCAAATTCTGAACTTACAGCTGAGTACATAATGAATTTAAGCGTGCTGTCCTGCTCTACAGCCCTGGAGAAATTCCTCAGAATGGCATTCAGTAGGACCCCTGGTAAATTAACATAGTGTCAACAGTGCAAATGTAATTTCCCAGATATCAACAGTCCTGTTGACCTTGTTAAGGTGTCATTTCTTAGCACGGTAATCATCCAAGTCATTTGCTCATACGTGCTAATAGGCTTTTAAGAAAACTGACTGAGAATTTTACACCGTCAAAGCCTCAGCCAGCAGTCACAACATCAGATACACAAGAGTATCTGGGATTTTTCTTTTTTAATTTTTTATTCTAATATAAAAAATTTCTCAACAGTGCCTCTAAATGAGCGACCTCTGGTGTGAGTCCCCACCTCCCGAGAGTCTGGCCTTTTCTTTTCGCTTGTGGCTGAGGATGCTGTACATGACCTCAAAGGACGCTATCCTCTTCAGGGTGTCCAGAACGTCCTGGGTGGCCCAGCGTGGGAGAGTCAAGTTATGGATTCTCTGTGGAATAGAATAGCATTCATTACTCCGCATCACGCTAATAATCACATTACACAACACATAATACACAATAGCCGGTTTAAATGGCTGTCTTTCATCATTTCTTTTATCCTGGCTATTTTTAGCAGCAGTCTGAAGATAACAGATGCTCATTTTTCAAGTGTGAATGCGTGTATTCAACCTGGCCTAGAATCCACCCATTTCATAATACTTTATTTACCATTTCAATATGTTGTCCTATTCACGTCTTACTGTATGTATAAAAATATGTCCACACACACCCACTGCCTCCCTATCCCTCTGCAGATGTGTTGTAGGAAGTTCTTCTCCCTCCTTCTCTTTCACTGTGCTCTGCAGTGGCTGCTCGCATCAGTAACTGAAGCATGTGCAAACTGCAGAAACAGGTAATGTACACGCATCATTGTGTTTTATGTGTGTGTTTGAGTGCTCACTGTCAAATATGAAGCATACCTGACAGGTTAGCGTGTCGTAGACCCTCCATATTTTTTTGCCAACCAGTCTGGACACAGGATAGCCAGTGTGGTTGGAGAGTCCCTCCACAAAATGCTGCATGGTGAAGGAAAAAAAACAAAGGCTAAAGCTCCAGGGAACGCAATATCAATAATGTTAGACTTTTTTTTTTTTAACAGGGGTAACAATGACATATTTTGATGTATAAATGGTTAAAATAAATCCTTCATTCGACAAATGATTGTACTTAATTATCGCAGGAATTACTCAAAGTAACTTTACAATTTGGCAAGTTTTTGCAACTTTTTTTTTTTATGGCACCATTTTGGTTCTTGCATGTAACTTGCAGGTACTATGCTTCCAGCAGAGGGTGTTAAAATTCAGTCCATAACACCTGGTCCCAATATGCAACACCACCACCACCACCACCTTAATATCACGTGGGATTCTGGTTAATTAAAACCTTTTCATTGTAATTCTTAATCTAATTCAATCCAGCCGTTAATTAGTGTCTCCAAGAATGTGAGAAAAATTGCACTGTGCAGCTTTTTGTAGGCACTGGAGTCACTGTGCCTGAGAAAAATCACTGAGAGGACGTGATGTCTACAGCATAAGTAACACGTCCACCAGAGGTGTAGATAACACTGGCACCAACTGCTGTGAAGTATACATTATACAGTTTGACAGAAATGTGCAGTTGACAGTGTTGGTTGATCTGCAAATGGAGGCATGGAGAAGCAAGAAAGATGCAGCTGAATTGAGGAAAATATTTTTCACAGCAACTTATATAATTCTGATGATATAAAACAACAGTAACAAGCATGTTTCCCGCTGGTTAACAGACACGTGACTCATGTAAAAGTGATGTTTAACACAATCTGTGATGTAAGCACAACTTTCACATCATTGAACAGATGCTGTGAATGACCATCTGTATGGTGACTGGGTGCTTTTGTCTCACCTGGTGAGCCCTCAGAAACCTCTGATAGGGCTGACTCTCAAACGTCTCCGTCATCATCGCTCTGAACTTTGGACAGTCTTTGCCTGGAGACTTCAACAGCTTGAGAAATCAAAAACAAACAGCACAACATCACTGCAAAGAATGCACATGTACTGCAGGTACTGCAATTCCTCCAGGCACAATTCTGTGTTCATTTCACATTGTAAAAACTGCGAAAAGAATCTCAGTTAACTTGTACAAGTTTTCTTTCTGCTGTTTATAGCTTGCTGTGTGAATGGAAATATTTATATGGCTTGGCATTCCACCTTATCCTGAGCCCTGGGGATGGTGTGCACTGGAATAGGCCGCCACAGTAACTGGGGCATGATGGGAGGAGGGCGTCTGGATGGGGGAAACATCCCAGCAAGGCAGGCCTGGGCACTCATCAGAGTACGGTCATAGTCAGTGCTTCGAACGTATAACTGTGAGAAACACGGAGGGAATATGGTGTTAAAATGCATGCGCGTGTTGGAACCACACTTGTCACAGACACTACTCCGGGACACACAGGCCAAGAAGAAACCCAGAATTTAGTTTCTATTTTTATTAAATAAAGAGACAGAATAAAGGCACCCAGCAAAGCTTGAGTATGTCATGAGTGAACTGTAAGTTATATGAAGAGGAGGGGGAGTCAGAAAAGATCCAAAAGAATGTGAGAGGGAGGGGGAAAAGATCTGTCTTGCTGTGATCTCTTCTGACATCAGCCTTCGCTCGTCTATATCTCTCTGTCACCCTGTGTCAGGTTTCTGCACACACTAAATCATGCTGATAAGGTTGGATGTTCCTGTGATGCTGAGAATGCTTATTCCCCCCCCCCCAACCCCTTTTGTCAGGGAGATGGCCAGTGTAAGTTCACTGAGACTTGGTTGACAGATCACCAATGACAGCTACTGAAAAGAGTTGTAATTTTTTTTTTTTTGCAGTAATTGCATGTTATTTAAGAAAGGGAGACAACAGCTGAAGTTGAAAGTGGAAGGAGAAGGGGGGATGGGGTCGGAAATGAGAGAAAAATAAAGAAGACAGCAAGTGTAAAAAAAAAAAAAAGAAAGAAAGAAGGAAATCTGGCAGGAAAAGAAAGCGGAAATCCCGTCTTTGTAATGACACTATGCTGAGCATGCAGCCTAGGGGCATACTGTACCAACATGCTGCCATCTGTACTATACATAGAACAAGATTACCCAACATGTTACAGTATGTAACAAGGTCAAGCCAGTGATATCACAGATATGAGTCATGTTCATTAACGTGTGGTGGGTGTTTACAGCCATTACAGACAATTGCTGGCAACACAAGAAGTTGACTTCACTTTGGGCTGAGGGGACACATGACAACAGGATTAGGTGACACTGAAGCACACCGTCTCACAGGGGAAAATCAGAACAAAAAAAAAAAAAAGCCTCCTGCAAATACTGTACACATTTACCTCTTTATTGTTGTAGTCTTCGCTGAGGAAGTTTCCGTAGCGCTTCCTGAGAAATCGGCCCAATTCAAACTGTTGTTTCATGCCCAGCTGTAAGGAAATCATTGTTATTTATACTATCCTTATTTTGTTTTTCTTGCAAAATCTGACCTTTTTTGCACAGGATTCTGTTCGATTCAAATGATTTGCATACAACAATAAACTTCCCCTCTTCTGCAGGGCTTCCTAGTGCCTGAAATAATAAGTCCATTTACTGTAAACTGGCTAATTACCTGAGAGCTAAACAAAGTCACAGTGGGAAGGAATTCCTTTAAAACTCTCTGCAGGAAGATTTTCTTCCATCTCCAGACTTTCTGGCTTTATGATTTTTATGACATGCAAATTGACTCTACTGCAGTTTTTGACATTAAGAGCTAAGCACAAAAAGAAGCTTATGCCTTGGTGGATGTGCCCTTCTGCAAGTCAACTTCTATTTAAAGTTTTATTTTTAATATCAGTTTTTTTTTTTCATTATGAACTGGTGACTTGCTCAGTGTACCACCCCAATTTATGCTCTCATAATTCATTTATCAGTACAGGATAAGTGTATAGGGAAATGGACAAGTGGTTGGATTGTATACATCATCAAATCTCACTGTAATTGGTTGTTTTGTTTGCCAAAATAATAATTCCACACACAAACGGAGTGAAATCCAGTACCTCAGTTAGCTGTCCAAAGCCCTGAGCCCACACCTCCTCTCCATGAGGATCCCTGGGATATGACTCGATGGGCGTTCGATCCCCATGTCGGAACACCTTAAAAGTCATGACATGTTATGTCAAGTGGGTGAAGATGTCACGTCCTTGTGCCAGCCATTACACTGTGTACTTAAGGAAAATATGCAACCCAAGACCAGAGTCACAAATAGAAACATTTGATCTTAGACAGGTCGCAGAAGTGTCATTTTTGATGATGTCACGAGGACACAAACACTGGAGCTACTCTGTTGGTGGGATTAACCTGAGACGTCACTTTCTGATGTGACAAACAGTTCATTAAACTCAGTCACTCCTGTTTAGCTGCGCAGTAAATTGTAAAACCTCAAGAAAAAACAGGCCACATAGCCGAGTCAACAGTCATGGTTTATGTTTAGATATGACACCTAAACACTTTCTGCTGGATTTAACAGTGAACTGAACTTGAACTGTTAAATGAAATAGTTGAAATCATACATATTTTAACAGCTAATTAGTAATGAATTATTACATATGTCTTTTTTCAAATTAAATTCAATTAAACAATTTGTATCAAAATATTAACTTTATGATTTTAATATACAGGTCAAGCCTTATTATTATATATTGAGTCATAATGTGGAAGTCAGGTTCAAACTAAGTTAAAAGACTAATAAAAATAGCTATAATATAAAATAAACAATGGAAAAGTGTAGTACTAAATGAAATGACCACAGAATGAAAATAAACACAATTTGAGACAAGACCATTAAAGTTCCACTGGTAGAACCCAACGCTTAAATTAGCAGCCATGAATGCTGAATCTCAAGCTGAAAGTTGTAAACGGCCAATGTGACATGACAGACATCTTATTATATAATGCAAGTATAAGAAAGCAACAAACACACTAGAATAACATGGGAGGCAGCAGATGTGGGGAATAAAAAAAGATGAAAAAGAACTTTGTCACATTACAAGAAAAAGACTTATGATTTCCACTTAAGTCCTTCAATCATCTTTTTCATTCTATCATTGAACAACAGTGAGAAGGAAAAATATGCAAATAGGTTTACGAACAAAGCTGCAGTGGGTGAGATATGCTTAACACTGTTGGAGTTTAGACTCAAAGTAATCCTTTCTTACATAAATGTGTAAATACAATTATGCTCAGCAAGCAGAGGAATGCAGTGTTGTCATCAGCATCGTAAAGTAGCACACTCACGTGATCTACAGTATCTTCAAGAGTATATTAAAGTTCTAATGTGCAACAGATCATCTTAAGGAATCTTATATCTCCATATGAAGGTGTAGTGTGGAGCATTATCAGCTATGCAGAGAATAAAGAGGGTAAACTTACAGCCACGACAAACTTCAGCACCCGACACTCAGTCAAGCAGCTGCAGCAGAGAAGGAATAAACAGCCCAAACCTTTTTGGTACTTCTGCATCTTTCTGACTTGTTGATCTGTCGGCAGTTCCTCTGCTCAAATGAGGGAAAGTACATCAAGAAATGCAAAATTCTTAAAAGCCCATGAAAAACACAAGATGATAAATTCATTATTCAACATTACTGCAGCAAAGAGTGTGCAAAGCCTGTCTTCCAGATCAATCGTATAACATAAATAAGATTAATAATGCTTGGTAGTGATTTTTTAAATACTTTACTGTCCATAATTTACATCAATTTGATTTCAGTATTTAATATCAGTGTGTGAATAGCTTGTCGTTTTCAGCTGAGTACATGCACAACCAAGGCTGATTGTCTAAATGAGAAAATTGCACTTACCTCAGCATACTTCTGAACACATTTAGCTGTTTCAGTCAGACAATTCTCAGATAGTGCATCCCAAACCTTCAGTCATACCCAGATTGACATTAAGTGCATATTCCTGTAAAGGAGGCAATGCTTTTATAGCCCGCCTACCTGACCTGGGCTCTCCCTCTCCCTGGGGAATTCTGGTCCCAATCTATTTCATTGTCCACTGGGATCCAAATCACAGTCTCTGCCAATTTTCTGTTGTGCAGTGACAAGAGAGCCCAACCTGGCTGATATATTTGAGTCAACTATTAGACTTAAGGACACATGTTTGGCCCCTCATAATGAGGATAAATCCACTTTAAAGCCACAGTCATATATCCTTAAAGACTTTCTGGCTTTAGAGTAACAATATGAAAAAGAAATGGTTTAAGGGAAGACACACCCACCTGGCTGCTGAAATTGTACTCTTACCAGCATTAATGCGCATATAACACATTTACGCACTTACACACTGGCCGAGGGCAACAAACACTCATTATAACTTGCTATGTCATCTGCTGTGGGTTTAGCCCCAAAATGACAGGGCCTGGAGTGTTTTCCCTGACTTGGCACACATGTAAGTATCTGTTAGTATCAAAGCAGCTTTGTGGGATACAGTGGGATTAGTGAGTGTGAAGGTTTAGAGCTTCACAGAGCTGACATCATATTTGATAAGTGTAAGATAAGATCTTGTACTACATAAGACAGAGGCGGGTTGTGAGTATAACATGCACATTCTATAAATGTAATGAAAACTTCACAGAGATTTATCTGCAATGAAGAAAGCAGCCAACGCCATTTGCAGCTTGTATACTGAAACTGCAGAGGATGTATTCACTCAGCGTCACAGTATCATAATGTTGAAGTGGTGCATTACCGATGATGTTGTGATGATGCAAAAAAAATACATAAAAGACAACTTGGGTGATTTTTCTTACAGTCAACAAATCCCATGTTTTGCTTGCACAGCCAAAATCGGACACATTCTTATCCCTCTCTGCCTCCATTGTCACCCAAAAACTATTAAAAACACATAAGCCATACTTGCTCTGCCTGACACACTCCTTTATTGTGATGAACATGGGCACTGCAGTTTATTCCATATTCATCATCAACCAGCAACAAATACTCACTGGTCCCCAATAAACACACTACTGTGTTCTTTTAAACTTCTATATTAGAATATATTAGTTACTGTGTTAATAAATAAAAAAATAAAGTTATCTGTTTTTTTCCTCTGAGAGCACCAGATAGGCTGAGGACACTGAAAACACTGGAACAACAACAACAAGAAAAAATGATACTGAAGTACCAGAAGTGCTAATTATGCAAAAGGTCTGCTTTTGTAATGACATAATACACAGTTCATCACTTATAAATTTTTATGGAGCGCTTTAGTCTGGGAAGGTCAAGGTGGAAGTATCAAGTAGTGAAGTATAAGTATAACACGTTAAACAGAAATAATTGAGGAATAAATGAGTAAATCTGCC
This sequence comes from Remorina albescens, assembly GCA_034769265.1. NCBI lineage: Eukaryota > Metazoa > Chordata > Actinopteri > Carangiformes > Echeneidae > Remorina > Remorina albescens. The sequence continues at coordinate 9,736,986 of CM068480.1, forward strand.
AAATTACTTTCCACCAATGTGCAAACCTCTCTCTGTCCATCTGGTTTGTATTCTCTCTCTCTGTCTCTCTTTCACAGCAATGCACAATAATTCTCTCACAATCTGACTCACACACACAGACACACACATTTACTGTACACACATGTGGTACTGTGGCTGGTACAGGTTGGCTTTGATACACCTGTGCAAATGGTTGAGTGAGTCCACCTGTGCTTCTCTATAGAATAACGTACATATTCAAAGATCTGAGAGGAAGATGAGAAATGACTTCTACCATATGAGGCCGAGAGACACATGCAGACACTCACAAACGCACATGCACAAAAACACCAATATATGCAAATTTGCATTGGAAAATGTTGCAAATGATACACAACAGTTCAGCAAAGAGTCACTTAACACTAAACATGCACAAACACAAAATGCACACATACACGCACAAAGACACACGTGCACACCGTCCTTTTTCGATCCCTGTCCCCCAAGTGGCTGTAGTGTTTTTGTCTTTGTTGAAATAATTGCAGTGATTTTCAAGACCGTTGTCATGGCAACGCAGGGGTTGATGCATGTTGACAGAATCTGTTGCAGGGTGACCAAGAGACTGAAAATGGAAGATAAGAGGTGGGAGGAGAAGTGATGTGTATGTGTGTTTCTGGATGTGTGTGTGTGTGATGGTGATGATGGCGGGGGGGTCGGAAGGAGGTTTACATGTGCTTCAATCCATATGATGAATGAGGATGAGCAGTATGGGACGTCAGCCTGATAGAACAAGGCCCAGGATCAGGAATGGACAGTTATAAGTGTATTGTGAGCAGAGGAGGGAGAGAGGGAGGGAGAGAGGGGGAGACAGAAAGGGAGGAAAGCGGGGTGCTATTTTAGTCCAGGCGTTGTCATGGAAACTGCAGCCTCACTACAAATGGAGACATCCAGAACACATGGATCCTCAAACAAATGGCGTGCGTAGGGCCCAGCGTGAAGCCACACCATGGCCGTGTGACACTGTGCCATCACAGTCCAACCCACCCCCATCCACACTGGCACCCACCCCTCCAACAGCGGTGTCTTCTTCGTCACAGAGACTGAATATCAATGGGAGGGCAGCTTGCTTTCAGGGGTGGGGGGTGGGGGTGGGGCAACTGCAAGGAGTCAAGGGCTGAAGTGACAGGCAATGGTGTCCATTCAGGCAGTGAGTCACAAGCACTTGCTCTCTGTCTTTTAATTAACAGTCTTTTCCACACTTCCTCCTCTCCTCTGCTCCTGTCTCATCTTCTGTCTACCCCTTCACTCTCTGTCTGTCTCCCATCCTTTCCCTCTTCCTCCTTGCCTCCCCACTACTCCCCCCAACCCCCACACACCCTGATCTCCCGCGCTATGAAGGACGGAGGTATTCCCACATTTCTCCGTTGCTATAGCAACACCGCAGCGAGAACAGGAAAGAGAGGACGCAGGCAGGGAGGAGGGGAGGAGGATGGAGACATGTTGGTGGAGAGGGTAGAGAGAGAGAGAGAGGAGGAAGGAGGGGGGCGTGGAAGTGGCCTAAGATTAGGGGATGTGTGAACAATGCTAATGCTAATGGTAGCAGCAGCAGCAGCAGCAGATCAGCCAAGTGTTGCTGAATTCCCCGCTCCGCGCATCATACTTGCCCCAGACTCACATGTCAGATCCACATTTGCATAATTGCCAGAGGACTTCTGCTTGCTGTGTATGTTGCCATGGTCACTGATATCGTCCACACAATGACACATGAGGAGTGCCTCTGCTCAACCGTTTGACGCTTGTCTTTTTCCTCTGTGACATTGACCAGCTCTGCAAAACCTGCATCCCATTTCATTTAATTCTTGAGCATCATTTACAAACCAGACTCCCAGTATGTCTCGGTATTGTAGGGAGTGTAGGGCTGCACTGCCCTGTGCTTATCTTCTAGTGATTCAATCAGTGCAAACCAATGCAGGTCAAATGACCCACTAGACAAGAAGATATATCTATGTGGAATACACACAGGAGCCATGGGAAGACCAGGGCTGTTTCATATTGATGTCATCATCCCATTCAATCAGGACAGAGCCCAATCTCATTATCCCATATATATTGCAGGCTGTTAGAACAAAGCAGTGTTGCATCAATTTCCCAGCATGTAAAGATGTGTAGCAAGCAGCAAAGCTCATGTGGCCCACAGATTAGACAAGCAACTCACCTCCTCCTCTTTCTTCAGTACACGTGTATGTCCAGTTGACACCTGTTGTCAAACACAATAGATACATAGATCAGCCTGGACTGGAATGAATGTATTCCTTTCTACGTGCCACTGTTATGTATGGATGTTCGTGCTGTTTGGTACCTGGTGAAGTCTGCAGCATGTCAGCTGTCTCTCGCCCCTCTCAATCAATAACTCATCTCTTGACGTCAATATTGTTTTCCCCATGGGACAAAAATGTCCTTGTTTAGGACAAAAGGAGACTAAGCAAAGAGAAGGAAGGGGAAAGTGCAAAATATAAAGATGAGTTTGTTTTGGTCCATGCAAGGATTCTCCATGTTTTCCTTGTTAAAGATCAATGCCCATTAATACCCTGATGTGCAGATCTGCTCTCGGGCAGAGCAAAGCAAAGTAATGTTGTCAAACAGACAGAGCATTTTTTTTCCCCTGTTTTTGTTTGGAAAGGATTTGTGCTGTATTCACCCTTTATCACAACCTTATTGAATACACTGTGATTCAGAATGACTTGTTTAGAAGAAGAGCCTGTTATCCAGTATCCAACAGAATAGTTTGACATTTTTGCAAGCAATGTGCACTTATTCGTTTTCCTGCTCGGAGTAAGACGAGACTGTCGATAGCACTCTCATATCTGTACGGTAAATATGAAGCTGAACCTAAAGACTGGAAATGGGAGAACAGTTGACCTCCGTCTGAAGGTAACAAAGCAAGCCCACCATAACCTTTACATTTATTATCCTTGTGATACGAGGCACTATTTCTTGGTTCATTTTTACGCTTTTTGTGAAGCTCAAATAAATGAGATAGAACATTTTAGAGTCACTGGTAGGAAAATGTTGTTCCTTTTTGAGCAAAACCAGCTGTTTCCTCCTGTCAATCTCCTGTCTGTGACTCTAAAATAGAGGTATAAAAAAAAAAAAATACTACTGAAACGTCAACACAATAACTAAAAGTTGCTACATAATTCATGGCACCATTAATGCAGAAAGTGCCACAACATTAACCAAGCAAAGTAAAAGCATTGCCCCTATCTGCAGTTATGGTAAATCAATACTCAACTAAGTGTAATAATCTAACAACAACATCGGCACAGTGCCTGAAAAATGTGTTTGTGCGTAGGAGGGCAAGCACAGGGGAACAATTTGCTACATACCTTCCTCTGGTAATTACATGGGGAAAGTGTGTTTATAATATATGCCAGAACAAAATATTCATAAGAAATTAATTACTTTAGATCTCAGCCTAGAGTTTAACGAGCAGAGTTAGTGGGATGATTGTGGGCAAGCATCTTTCTCTTGTCCGTTCTTTCTTTCTTTAGAAATCACTGCCATACGCTACACGAGCACATAAAATAAATAACACAAAAATAAAAAAATAGAGCCGCATTCAAAAACGTTGCACGGAAGCCTGCTTCATCACTCTCAGCTCATGCACACATACACAGCAGCAACTCTACTTTACACTCCCCGAAGCAGCATTTAGTGGAACGAGGAAACAAACATAGCCTTTTTTTTCCAGGTGACAGGTCTTGCTGGTTAGTTTGAGTGTTTTATCCCCTGAAGAGGCGAAGAACTGTATGGGGTTACAGGGGCCTATAAATGTTTCACTGTAATGTGCACTAGATATATAATCTGATGTGGCCTCCCTGTAGTGTTTGGAAGCCACTATATCTGTATTATTAATTTTGATCTTTGCGTGAGGAAGAAACCAATATTTCTAAGTCAAAGGATCTGCTGCATGGCTCTTAATGATACTGGGGGAAGAGGGGGGATCGCAAAAGCAAAGCATATTCTGTGCAGTATGACAAAGCCCAATCGTAGGCTGCTAATTGTCCAGCATAGCTTGTATCCAATAAGAGTCAAGAACAGAATCCTTCAACATAAAATCAGAGTTCAAATCAAAGAACTTCTTTACTTCACACAAATTAGGCCCAACTGGGTCACTTTCATCTTTTCATCACACTCCCCATAGTATTTTCAGAATAAAATTCATAATATCCAAGCTAAGCCTGCTAACTGCTCTGTGTTGTCCATCTCCACATAAACAAATCCTAAATAGACCAGAGGATCTGCACTTAAGTTTTTGGTTGGGTTTTTTTTTTTTTTTTGACTGCGGCCTACACAGCCATATCACACCCTCCACTCTCGTGTTAAACACATGTGTCTTTTGCTGCAGCCTTTAAAGTGTGAGGACATGAAAGGCTTGAACATTATCATGGTTCCTCAATCAGCCAAGATGCAGCCCACAGACTCTGATACCGCTGCTTCACAGTGGAGTTTATTTTGTGTAAGGTTCCCCACAGACTCTGCAGTCTGTCTGTGGGCCAAGGGAGCTGGGGGAATCCCTGGAGAAACAAACAGCTGGGAGGTTATTGAATTTGAAGCAAAAAGACAGCATAGGGAAAAGGAGAGGAGAGTGCAGGCACAGCGGATTTCTGGAAAATGACTGCACCATCACCGTGCAAAGGGAGACATTGATGTACTGTACAGGGAGAATATTAAGCTGCAATTTCTTCTTTTCTTTTAACTCGTTGTATATTTGGACTTAAAAGCGGGAATTTATGTTGACATATATACCTCTTGTGGATTATGGCTCCTTCTTGCTGCAGGGCCTGAAACCGGCATTTTTAAATTCCACCTTTTCTAATTGAAAATCTACTCACTCCATCACATTATATTCAAGCCAACATTACAGAATGCTCTAGCTGCATTTGAGCATTTCACTTTCATCTTTGGTGCATATTAATGTATTCTTTTCTGCTGCATGCACACTCCTTTCACTCCCCCCTCTTCAAGTGAGTAAGTAAGAAAAGGACAAATTCAAGGCTTGCCTGCACCATATGTTCCCTCACTAGTAACACAAGCTGAGAAACTTCCAAAAGCTGGTCTCACAGATTGTTTGGTTTGATTATATGATTTGTCTTTGCTTTGCGTCTTCATAAAATAGTACAATGTTACCATGTGGCTACATTTTCTATTGCTGTTTCAGTGTGTGGGCCCTTTAACAGTGTATCCAAGAAACCTCTTGGGGACTGAGGGCTCCAGAGACAAGCGTACAAGCCAAGTACAATTACATTCAAGGAAATGACTTTACATAGTGCCCCCTAAGACATTTAAAAGACAAACTCCATGCTGGAAGGCCTACACATTTTATCTAAACACATTATTCAAATTCACTGTTAAGTTTAATGGCTGACACATTTGTTATTACACAAATCCCTTGAGGTTGTTGTTTGGTCACGTGGGCTGGACTTGTACCACGCAGTGGACATCTGTGATAGTCCATGTAACTTCACCTCAGCCTCAGGTTCAAAGTAAGGATATCACATCTGGAAAATGCAGATGAAATGAAGAGCAGAATACAACAGTGAACCAGACCCAGCTCTATTTTGTCAACGTTTTTAAGATAAGATACAGCGTTAATGATGTGGCTGTTGAAGAATTCCCAGTGTCCTGCACATTTTATCCAACATAGAAGCAGCAGTAAGAAAGATCCAGTGGTTCTTTTTTTTTTTTTTTTTGTAACTCTTTTCTTGCATGGAGCAGGTAAAACTGTTTACTAAAAGGAACCTGCTTGTCACATGTACTTCTCTATATGGCAGTGCAAGTTAATGCACAATTATGGCTAATTGCTAAGGTAACAAGACAGTAATCGATTTATTAAGGCAATTGCCGTGCTGTAGTTATTACAGAATGTACTGGTGTTTGTTGTGACTCTGTTAATTTGACTTTATATGTACATCCACTCCCTTAATTTTTATTAGGTCAACAAAGCCTAATAGATCAAATCAATATTTTTTATTTATCAAGATAAAATGATGAGTCCACCTCAACTATAGCTCACTTTTGGAAGTATGTATTGTTTAATATAGGTAAACTAATAATTTTTGATGATTAAAAATATTTACATTAGAGGATATCAGATTTATGTTATTCCAACACTGGAAATTAGTTTCACTGTGTGTTAGCTGCTGGGACTATGTTAATTTATTTCTTCATTTCTATTCTGTATAGCTACATTTGCTGCCAACTATTGAATTCTAATTATTCCATTACACATCTTAACTTTTTTGGAAAGATGTGTATTATTTTCTGATTTAAGTGTGAAAAAAAGAATGATGAATGTATATATATTTTAAAAAAAGTAACAAAATACAGTGTAAGCACATTCTTTTTCATTCTTTTTCATCTTGTTTTATAAAATTTCACGCAAAGACTTATTTGAAACATCATCATGGTGAACTTGTTAACTCATTTTGTCGTAAGTTAGTTGCGGTACTGTGTGGGATGATGTCACAACGAAGAATGAAAGTGGCATATGTATCTAGTAGCAGAGGAACTCCTTACAGCAGGTGGAAAATTGAATCACAAAAGTAGCAGTACAGCAACAGTAAAATAATATACCCCTCAGTCATTGCATGACAGTCATTGAAGTGCAGGTGCAACACATGTTAAATTTGTTAGAATTGAAGAAATACACTTTGCTGCTACACTATGTACCTGGATGGAAGCGTGGAAAAAAAGGACATTTAATGACAATACATAAAGACCCAAATTATGACATCACATACTGAGATAAAACCAACAACTGGAACGGGAAAAAATTCAAACATGAAATGACTTTTTTTTTTTTTTTTTTTACTTGTTTTAAAGAAATCTAAATCGCCCTTGAGCTTAACATTGTTCACTCCCTCTATTTAACAAGCTCTCAAAGCAGACCCATATATATATGTGTGTGTCTGTGCGTGTTTATGTAATTTTATCAAACTGAACAGCTTACCTTTTAATGACCAAAATGTCAGTCCCTTTTCTTGTCTTGCAATTTTGTGTTTCAGATGCAGTAATCCATCATTAAGGAGTTTTACTTCCAACACACTAAGAAATATCATCTGAGCTGAAGCATCCATAGCAAGCGAGCGACAGCTATTGCAGGTGATACACATATGCCAGTACTCCATTTATAGCCAGGCTGCATTAATCTGCCACCATCATATAAAGTGAGGTGCAGCTGCTCAGTCTGAAGGTATCAAGATTCCAGTCTCAGGCTCGAGATCCTCAGTAAAAGATGTCACAGAGAGTGAGTGTCCTTTCTTTCCTTTTCTAAGTATTAGTACAATTGAAACCGATATTGTAAGATGCAATAAACCCTTCTTGTATTTTGTCAAAACATTAATAATAATGATGATAGCTGGGCATGGGGCATGTTATGGATGTCCAGCGGCATGAAAGGAACATATCTCTGCTGATTAGGTGAGTCATCATCATGATAAAACTTTACATGATAAATTGCTACAGTTGGGTTACAGAAAATTTGTGCCATGGTTAATATGCAGAAACGTATCCTCACACAGCCCACAAGGAGGTATCTAATATGCTCTTTGAAATCTGATGACAGAGCCGCCAAATGTAGCACATCAAGGGAGCAGCCATATGTTGTGTCTTTAGCCTTCATTTATATTCTATTTGTGTCTCTGTGGGGCTACAGTTGAACCCTGCCCACTGGATCCGTTGGGTTGCAACACATTTACATTTACTATAGTTTCGTATGAAATTTACAAGCAGAGAGACTGACACCAAGCTGAGAGAATACATGGCTCCAATTCCGGAAAACCAAGTTAGTTTTTTGATCAATCCATTTCACTGTGGCATTGTAAGTATTAACTGACATATTTCCAAAGCTGGCTTTGGTGTTTAAACAGTACAAACATGCTGTGCATTGATGTATTGTGTTTGTTTCGTGGTTTGATATCTAAGACGGCTCATCTGGGTTCATCACCATATCATCATCATCATTATTACTGTTTTTTAGTGTTCCTTTTCTTCAATAAGTATCAGCTTTTGCTTCATGATGAGAACAACCACCTACACATCTCCACACACACACACACACACACACACACACACACACACATATATATATATATATATATATATATATATGTGTGTGTGTGTGATGGAGGGGTGCAATCAAAGGAAATGCAGAAGAACAAATAAAACAGCAAAACCACATCCAGAGCTGCATTACAGTCGAAGGACTAGCTTATATGATTACGATTGTAATACTATCTCAGGTACATTATATGGAATAACTGGTTGTATTTCCAGTTTGTGCTCAATTGCAACAAACATTTTTGATTTCTACTTAAAGAATACAGTCTGTTATCCAAAAATGAAATTTATTCATTTTCTTAACCTTAATCATCTTCCCTTTTCAAAAACATTGTTAAAGAATCACCATGGGAGAGAATATGGAGGGCTAATTTCAGACAAAAGCACCTTCATTAAGAATAAGATCATCTAGTTCTGTCAAAAACATTCAATTTGCAAAACCAGTAGTGTCTGCAGAAGATCTATAGGAGAGTGACTAAAAGCCTGCCTGAACAAGTTAATAGAGAAGATGGCACCTATCATTACCAGAATGACTAATGGCTAAACCTCAAACCATACATTCAATCCAGGTTTAGCACAGAGGCCTGCATAATGTCTCACACTTTGCTTATGTGGTTGCCATATTGACCCGCCACAACCCATTATATGATTGATTTATTTCACACGTAATGATACATGGCTAGACAACTGTACACATTATATCAAACTAACAAAAATAAAGAAATACATAGTTGAAACGCAAGAAGCGTAAATGGCATTTAACATATGAAAGTTACACTATAAAAATGTGGATCTTACAATTGTCATACAACCAGACATTATTATTATTAATATACTGTACATTTCCATTCATTCCAATCATCCTAAGATGGATGTTTAATCCCTTCTTCAATGCTGCTGCAGATAGATTTCTAATCATCTTTGTGACAGCATTATATGGCATGACTATGGTAACCATGAGCAAGGAGGTCATATCAAATTCCTCTCTAAAAGCAAATACTGGCTACTGTTTTGATTTAAATAACACATTGTCCACACTTTATTTTACCCATACAGATCTTTGCATTGGATTACCTTTCCATGTTTGTGGAACATAGCTTTACCATTATTTGATGCTGGCATTTAAGTATCAGAATTGTCAATTCAAATACCAAGTAGCTGGCTTTTACAAAATACATAATACACTCTCAGAACACAAAAGTTTGTAATGATTATTACTGAAGCAACAGACAAAAGTTTGTCAAACAGAGATCTGCATTTACTGTTCTACAACCTAAATGGACTTTATGTCACAAAGCCAATTCAAAGATTCACAATGAGTGTTGCAATTGAGCCCTTATGTTTCTGAGAAATAGCCAAACTTAAAACATGTATCATAACCAACCTCCACTATCACCACCCCTGATTATTCACAAAGAAACAAACTATACCAGCTTATACATCCACCCCAAAATATCTCTGCATCGGAGTCTGCAATGATACATATTTAAATGAAAATATATTTATATAATTTGTGGATTTTTCACAGTAGTTTGTACTGCACTGTACCTTTTTGTCCATCTATTTATGCCTACATAATTTTCACCTTGAGGGAGTCTATTGAGTCACTTGAGAGAGAGTGTGGCTTGTGTTTTGTGTGGAAGAAAAATGTCTCTTGGATTTTGTTCTGTAATATCGCCGATCTTCAGTGTGGTAAGTGCTGTGCATGTCTTTCATCTCTGCTGGCCAACAACAATTTGGGGACTGATTACTCTGAAAGGCTAGTTTTTTCCCTATAGGAACACAGTTTGTAGAAACTGCAAAAAACATTTGCTTTGGCACAGATTTACATTGTAGCAATGTCCATTCCTTGATCTCCATGGCCATGATCGTTACTACAAACACAAGTGGCCCATTGTGGTAATCCTTGGCTCAGTACACTGTCACGGATAAGTCTATGTGTTTGTGTATTGCCGTGTCAGTCTATCCTCTCTCCTGGTGTAATATCAATGCACTCTAGTGTCTAATCATTCCGCGCATATAAACCCAACATCAATCCCCTCTCTGTCTCCAACTCTTGCTCACTCTCTCTCTATAGTCTCACTTTTGTTTTTAGATTTGAGTCTCTTGTACGTTTTCCTTTGAGCTCCCCTTGAAAAGAAGAGGCTCCATTTGGGGATTCTGGTTTTGGCCCATGAACCCCTTGATCGATCCATGTAAGCCCATTGTCGGCATGGGGAGAGACATTGGCAGCGGTGGAGACATAGAATTTGGGTTGGTGTTGGTGCCATTGCCTGATGTAGTGAGCAAATTAGATGTAGAGATTGGGACAGAGGTACAGGAGATGGGGATATCCTGGCCTTGCTGGTTCTTGCTGCTGAGGATCCCTCCTGGTCCCATGCCTTCCGTGCCAATACTCAGACCCATCACGTTGTTGTTGAAATGGGTCTTATAGTAATGGTTAAGAGTATCTGTACGGCCAATGTTGGGGAGATTGACAATTTCTGGATGATGTATCCTTAGGGTTCCTTCTCCACCTGCTCCAGAATTCATCGTTGAACCACCTGAGATGCCACTTCCAGCCCCAGCTCCAATCTCATCTTCTACATTGACTATTTCAATGGCCCTGGCCGGCCCATGGTGCTTGTGTAGCTGGTGCTGCTTCCGGAGTTTATAGAAGACCACCAACATTACGGCTGCCATAAAAGTAATGGCCACAAAGCAACCAATGATAATCTTAGTTGTTTTCATTACATCATCCAGGCCTGGAATGTTAGTTACATCCATTATGGACACAGTCACTGCATTGTCGGTGGCTCTGTTGGCTCTTGGGGACAGTGAAGAAAGAGAGGAGAGAGAAGGTGATATGGTGATGCCAGGTCTGCCCTCAAGCACCCCTCTTTGAACAGTAGGATTAAGGAAATCTATGAATGTCTCATTAATCAACTGCCTTGCCTCATCCTCCCCTCTTACTGTCTCTACTGTTTCCACAGTGACAGTGGTGAAATAACTGTAGCTGTTGCTGGGGTCTGATGCAGACACATTGAGCACGGCCGTTGCAGTGGTGTTTCCAGCGGAGTTGGTTACCATGCAAGTGTACTGCCCGGTGTCCTGCACGGTCACATTTGTGAAGTTTAGCGTTCCGTCATGAAGCACTGAGATCCTAACACGGTATGATCCGTGGGTCATCAGAGTGCCGTTCGGAGTGAACCAATTCACAGAGGTCATCGAGGTCCCGGTGCGACATTTCAGCTCGGCAGCCATGCCCTCAGTGACATTGAGATCAGTGGGTGGCTCAACAATCACTGGGGCAAAGCAGGTAAAGTGGCTCTGGTCTAGCTCCCCGATGTATTTGCCCTTTAGACCTGGGGGCGCATGGCAGCGAGCACAACATGTGGTGTTGCTGGGAACTGTTTCTTTTAGCCACCAGCTGAGCCACAAAACGTCACAGTTGCACACCCAGGGGTTGTGGTTGAGATGCACCCTCTCCAACTGGTGCAATGGGGTGAAGAGGTCATGGGGTAAGGAATGTAGAGAATTGTGGGAAAGGTTGAGCTCCTCCAGGTTTTTGAGATCATCAAAAGCATTGCGTTCAATAACTGACACCCTTGAGTGCATTAGCCACAGCTTGCGAAGTGAGACTAGACCCTGGAAAGATCCAGGCCGGACTATACCCAGCTGGTTCCCTGACAACTCTAACTCCTCTAGTCGTACTAGCGGGGTGAGGTTAGGGATGTCCTTCAGCCCGCACATGCCAAGATTCAAGAAGCGCAAGTTTACCAGACCTTCAAAGGCAGCCTCTGAGATGAAATCCAGCTTCCTGAGCTCCCCCAGGTCGAGACGTCGTAAAGAGGGAACTCGATGAAAGGCAAATGCCGGCAGCGTCTCAATAGGGTTGTTTCGTAGCCATAGTTCCCTTAGCTTGCTGAGGTACTCGAAGGCTTGTGACGGTACCACTGTGAGACGGTTGTCAAAAAGCTCCAGCGTGTTGAGGTTCGGAAGGCCATTGAAAGCTCCCACCTCAATTTGACGGATGTGGTTCTTGGAGAGCTGCAGGATTTCCAAATGCCGCAGGTGCTTAAATGTGTCAGACTTGATCACCTGGTGTATAAACAAAAACAAAGAGGCACACTATATGAACACTTCATTTAATACAGTCAACATGTATTTAATCATTCACAATCTATGCAGAAGTTATGGTCTGTACACAGGTGAGGCCATATTTACCTGAATTGAGTTCTCTTGTAGATTGAGGTATCTTGTGTTTTCTGATATACTCTCCGGGACTTGATCTAAACTCCTCCTTGTACAGATGACTCGGCTCGCCTGATTGGAGCAGGTACAGGGGGTGGGGCAGGGGGGTGCCGCCTCTGTAAGCTGAGGTCCATGGTTGTGAAACCACAACAAAAGCTGGACCAACCAGAGGAGGGGGGAGGGGGTGCAGGGGCTGGTCACCATGACAACACGCATGGCAACTTAGTCATGACCCACCCCTATTGCTATGATGTTGATAAGTCACCTCCAAACAAGGGAATTCAAGTGCTTATCTTGATATTCATGTTTGATGCTCTAATTCAGTTTTCTTTCCCTTCAAGAAGCTACTTTAAAAAGTGAGAGGAAAAAGTGCAATGTTTTATTAAATGCTATTTATCATTAATGTCATTAATAGATATTTATTTTACTTTGCTCATCCTTATTTGACTAAAACACACTTTTTTGCTCTCAATGTGTCATTCTAGGGAACCCTGAATTTTTTAGTTCCCATGGTAATCATTAGCATATAAATCAAATTTAGGGGAGGAATTGCTCTTGAAAGTGTTGTCCCTGTGGAGGCTGTTGTTTCTCACTGTAGGGGAAAGAGAGAAAAACAGAGAGGAAAGAGGTCAGCCAAGTGCACAGTGGAGCAGCTTGAAGATATCAGAATTCATAAACATATGACTCTTCCCAGAAATTAATAGATAACTCAAAATGTTAGATTGTCAACAGACATGATGTTTTAATATCTTTTCTAAAGAGCTGGCTCTCAAATTGCAGCCTCTAGTCTAACTGGTGAGTCAGCCATTTTATTCATAGGTTGAACTTAACATCTGGGTCATGGTGTGAAATGGCCACAAAATTCTAAAACCTCAAGCTGGATCACAAGTGCTGCAGTACACACATTAGGATGACAATGTCATCATCTGTTAGTATGCGTCCAGTCAGATTGCAGAGCCACAGAAGTAAAATCTCATTTAAAAAAAAAAAAGAAAGCAAAGTTGTTGAATGCAATTACAACTGCCTTTGGGACTCATCTAGACCTAAGGTTAATGCAGAGATTCATGCAATCAATCATGAGGCAGCAGCACAGCATTACAAATGAGATAACAAATGATGCCTGCATGCAGTAATTTAGCAATTAAGATATGAAGGAATGATTATTTACTCCTGAAATTTTACTGCAATGCACACGCTGTGTACAATAAGACACAAAGCGTCCCCAAACATTGGAGCTGATGAACCAAACGTGGATTAGACAGCCAGCATGTGAACAAAGTGAGGACAATGTTGCAAAATACTATTATGGCTTTTTGTCATACATATTGTGCGTCTTTGGTTGGGAGAGTGTCACACACTTTCTGAAAAGAAACAGAAATGGCTGGAAGCATCAGCAGACTCACTAAATTTAGAAATGCTTGAGCTCGTTCCTTTACACTGATTAGACAAAGAGAAAGTGTTCATTGTTTTCTCAAGCTCGACACTATGTCTCTAGCAGTAACAAGCCTGTTTTGTCTATTGAAAGCAACAAGCAGGATCTTTGTTATCTGTCATGTTATATGTCTGCCATGACTACAGAATCGATCTTCTATATATAATAACTCTGGGATATATTTTCCAAAATATTTTAGTCTTATAAACAGGTTATTTTTTTTAAAGCTTCCATGGCAGTCCTTAGCATCTCCACCTAGAAACACAGTTGCTGTGGCAACCTGCTCACTCACCATCTTGTGTTTTTACTGTCCAGTGCCCTATTCCATATTACTGTGTTAAGCTGAGCTTGATGAACATTTGCTGCTCAAAACGGATCAGCAATATTCTTTTGCACTAGATCAACATATATTTGACTTACAGCGTATGTTGTTTACCTTTTTACCAAAGGTTGTTCTGTACAACCAATCTTTTGGTTACCAGATTTGATAGGAACAAAAAGTAGCCCTGTGGATGAAAATGTATATTTACATAAGTGTGGGGCAACCTGACGGAGCAGACGGTTGAACCTTGGCCTTCAATATCACAACAGAGGGAACAAATCTGCCATGAATCTTAATATCTACAAGGTCTGAGGATTAGGTCAACATCAGTCTTTATTAAAAACATAGCTCTGAGAACTCTTAAAGCAGCTATTAAGAACGCTCATAAGGGAGTGGATGCTAAAAATAGACTTTTTCAGATGCTCCACACATCCCACAGACTCTCTCTCTCTGTGAAACATGCACATACATACACACATCTATATCCACAACCTTCCTGAGTGTAACAGCCACAGACAAATAACAACACATCATTCATCTCCGCTTAGAGAAGTAATGTTGATTTTTGAAAACATATTCTAAACGCCATCCTGCAGTTGGTTATGCATGTGAGTAATTTAACAGAGTTGTAAAAAAAGACAATGCTTCAGTGTCTCTCCCTGACATCAGAATTGTACCTGATCAAAAATAGTGCTTTGATGATAGATAGATAGATAGATAGATAGATTGATAGAGGGTGATTAACTCGTCAGAAAATGATTCATGGAAGCATCATAATATAACATCATTAATATTCAGCCGGTCAAAGAAATGATCACACCACTGCTCTGTTTTGATGGTGTTTCGCTTGTATTCTTGTCTCGATCGTGGTAGTCAAGTTTTCTTTGCACAGATCAGATTCAGATTCAGCACAAGTATGTCCTGATGCTGTGTAAAAGATTTTGCAAACTTGCACAATTGCATTTTATTTTAATATATAATGTGTTCCCATCATTGCATCATTACAGAAGAAAAACCTTTGGCAGCAGTCAACAGTAGGCCAAGCTGTTTGAGGCAGGTTTTTTTTTTTTTCCCCCACCCTCCTTGAAATTGACTGAATTGTGCATTTTCTTTGCTTTAAGTAGCAAGAGTCACTGGGGTGAAGCTGTTAAATGATCCATGTAAAACACCACACAGGGTAAAATTGTATTACAAGGATAAACCTTGAATGTTCAAGTAGGACCCCTGTTGCCTTGACCTCCCATCTTCAAGTCCTCCACCACATGAGAGCACCAGAACAACTGCACACACCGATGAGGGCCTTTATTTTTAGAATATTAAACTTTGACTCATCTGTTGCCACTGGCATTCATCCCCATCTTTCTGCCCCCCCCCCCCAAAAAGTGTTTTATACGGGTTTATGAAACAGTTGAGGCATAAGCTGAGCTGTATTTTTCTAACCAATTTCACTCGGGTATTCTTCTTTCTTGATCCTAGCGGTTTTCTTTTTCCATGTCAAGAGCAGATTGCAGCCATGTAGATATTGATTATTTGATCAGGCCTGAGAGAGCGCTCAGTCGTGAAAAGACAAATTAGCTGCAAGCTGCTGACCAATTGCTACAAACCAATCACATCATCTTAAGCGCCTGGTTGTAACCATGCCTGATCTCCACAAACAGAGCCATCAAGGTTTATGAAGAGGCAACGGCGTCTTGATTTCATCTCAGAACGAGGCTGGTGGATGTTTCCCACTTGCTTCCACAAGGCCCAATTAGACCTCATGTATTTACAGATGGACTGGATGAACACAAAGCGACACAGGTGCAGCAGGGCCAACATCATCTACTGTAACTATGACAACACTAGATTGATTCAGGACGTGGGAATCGGGGTAGGATGGGACGCATTTCACCAGTATAGCAACAACCATCGCCTCTCTGAGGGGTGAAAATTACAGGTTCACCCCAAATATTTTCTCCACTTCGTGCCGATGATGAGTAAATTCTCTCATTTCATTGAAATCAACTCGTCTAAATTAAAAAGAAAGAAAGAAAGAAAGAAAGAAAAACGAAATATAGAAGGAGAGCTATAGAGAGAGCGACATAACCTGTCCATTTTCTCCTGCAGTCGCAACCTCTAATCTGCAATCTCTCCTCATCATATAGCCTCCAGCATAATATCTCCTACAATTCAACAGAATGGCCTTATTCATCTATGCAGCTGCGCTCACTACGGCGCACCTTCTCGGGAACGCAATTGAAATTCTGAATAGGCCTAATTCTGCACATGCTGCATTACAAAATGGCTTGCATCCATTCTCTCTTCAGGGTAATGACAACATGACTGCACCCAAAAACAATCCATAGACTCTCCCTTTTCTATTCTTCTTTCTTTCTTTAAAAAAAAAATATATATATATATATATATTTATTTGTTTGTTTGCTTGTTTGTTTGTTTTTCCAGACAGTAATATGACACGGGCTTACATAAGGCACCATGTTATCTTCATATATTGGCAATGAGCGACGCGGCTTTAATTCCACTGACAAGACTTGTCTTTTTTTCCCTGATATGAATTATTCACCCAAATTACTATGCAAAAAAAATGTGCATATATCTCATTATCTCGTGACTGATTTCGACATCGATGCATGTTAGGTAACAAAAAAATGCAATAATTATGCCGGCCATTTCAGCCCCTTCTACCTGTACATCCAATATACACGTACCTTAATGTTCCGGCGGCTGCGGCGTGAGGTCGATGATTTCTCTCCTCTCGTCCTTTTTCTCCCCGATCGTCAGTTTTTTGTTTTTTTTTCCCGAGCTCGCTGTCCAGGTCTCCTTTTCTCTTCCCCCCTAAATTGTTTCGCTTGTTTCCACGGCTGTGAGCTGGCTCTTGTTCTTCTTCTTGTAGGCTAGATCCGCAGCGCCAACGCAACGCGGGGGGCTACAGTGATGGCAGGTTAAAGATGAACCGAATCCACACACACACACAAACACACACACACACACACACACACGCACACACACACGGAGTAAAAAAAGAGGAGGAAAACACAGTGATCAGATTAAGGGGTCGCTGGAGAAAATGATTTCAGTATTATCACATTTAGGATGGAGGTCTGGGACGAGTGCATCCATGCGCCTTATCATCATTGGAGAGGAACGCAGGCAGCAAAACGCGACGGCGCCCGCTGGGCAGAGCTTTTTGCGTCCAACATCAGCGACTCTTTACGCACATTTCGTATGTTTCGGTCTGAATCCCACTAAGACAGCATTAGAGGAAGAGATGAACCCCACAACTCATGGATGTACCTTAAAAGCTCAAATGTATTTCTTTTTTAATGGATTAAACTCTTTGGGGGATTTCAGTTTGTGTATATGTGTTGTTGTTTTTTTGTTTTGTTTTTTATCTGCAGTTTCTTTATCACATAAATTCTGTAAATGTGATAAGTAGAGTCATCTATTTTTTTAATATGACTCAGCAGCACTTTGCATCCAGCAGAATTAAATGAGTCGGTGTGTTAGTGATGAAGTGCGATTTGAGGTTTTATCTGTGTTTATCGTGGGCACCTGTTCCACCAGACGCTACCAAACATCTGCAGTGAGAAATATTTCGGGTCCACTGAGTCTTAAGTGATTTTGTGGGCCTACTAATGTCCATGTTCACAATGAATGCTCAGTGCTAGCACATGCATTTTGATAATGGCCAGCTAAGATTAAATCTAGCAAGCTAATGAGGTCTGTTTTCTGCAGACTTTGCATATAAGTATTTATTTATTTCTTCCCAAAGTAATCCTCAGAGGTGAAATTAAAGCTGTACATAAGGAAGCCACCCCTATAACTTGCCATCAATATCCAGACAGCGAGCAATCTGTGGGGCCGGCACACAATAAAAGTCAATCCTCTGAATACTTTTGAACCCTGCAAATGTGCATATGAAGTATTTTGTGAGCAGGTTCCAGAGTTTAGTAGAGGCTGCTGCATATTTTTAATTAGAACATCAGCAAGTTATTAGCTAATAAAGAAAGCTTTAATCAGTAAAGAGATGCCATATTTTCTCTCTATCTGTACCGATCTTTATTATTTGTGTCCGTACATGTGTCAAGTGCTTTGGCTCCTCTGGATCATTACTATCCTCTTCAGAAAGTGGGCAACAGTTATTTAAGTGTAAAGTTCGTGCAGAGGTAAAGAATCAGCCCTTGTAGCTCAGGATCTACTACCGAGACTAGTTTGTGGGTAAAAATAAATCTTGGTACTCTTTGCTCTGGCTCAACTCAAAAGGTCAAAGGACAGAGAAGGCCAGTAATGCTTCAGAAAGACCCCCAAGATATATACTCGCTCTCCTCCTCTCCATCTCTCTCCTCCCCTTCCCTCCCTTTCCTCACTCTCTCTCGTGCTGCTCCCCTCCCTCGCCCTGAATGCCGTAGTGAGTATTGTTCATGACCACTAGCTTTTGCTGAAAGCCGCACAGCAATGAGGTCTCTGTGCCTTTTGCCTCTCTCTTCCTCTCCCCTCCCCCTTCTCTGCCTCTCTCGCTCTCTCCCACCCATTTACCTCTCTCCCCTTCCCTCTCTTTCTCACTCTCTCCCTCTATTAAATTTCCAGTCACACAGTGGTGCAGAGGATATTCCTCCTTTCCCTCTTTCTCACTCTTCCCTCATTCCCTCTCAGTCATGCTGAAATCTTAGCCCACATCCAGCCTCTTGCTCGACCCTGGCTGCCTTTCAGTGTTTTGCAGCCCCTCTCATCTCTTCTCTCTGTACATCTTTTTGCCTTCCAACCCCCGCGCCATTTAAAATGACTCCACGCCACCCATGCCAAACACACCCTGTGCCTCTGTTCTTCTTCCTTCCCCCCTATCCCCATTCTACGTCCTCACTGTCATTGCACATTGAATCTGATATTCCCCTTATGCATGTACGGTACCCTTGTGTGTGTATATGTGTGTGTGTGTGTGTGTGTGTGTGTGTGTGTGTGTGTGTGTGTGCGTGCGTGTGTGCGTGTGTGCATATTTGTGAGTGAGTGTGCAGGCACCCTTGAGTATGTGAATGTGTGCATGTGGGGGAGTGGAGAGAGAGAGAGGGGGACATGCACTTGTGCACAGTAAATGAGCAAACACTCATCGCTGTATTGCTTGTGTTGTGAAAGCAAGATAAGGCAACGTATTTAGGGTTATGAGGGTTCAAACAAACAACCACTGTTATTAATAAATAAGGCCAGAGCCTGCCAGGAAAAGGATGCTGAACTTGTCTAGTTCCATGGAAGGTAAATGTTGGGGATGTTGTGAAAGGTGTTTATTAATACAAAGTATCTGGTTGCAAAATTGTAGCCATATTTGTACATGTCCAGGGCTCAGACTGTCAGAATGAAATATTTTGTATTTGTTAGTAGGTGGAGCAAGAGGAGAGAGTTAAGTTGTTGTTGATTTGTATTGCAACAGTATGCCTGTCTTCAACAAAATTCTTGTATTGGTTCTCAGTCGTGTCTGGTCTTTGAATCTCTCCACAACAGTGTCATCATGACAGGAAGGCTCTTGGAAGCGGAAATCCAGTGGAGGGAGCTAATCCTGGTATCCAGAGGAGGAAAGATGGCATTTCCAATACAACCCAAACCACATAAACTCTTAATGTTGTGTTAGGTGCCACGGGGAAGGGGGGTGGGGGGTGATGAGGATTTGGCAGCAACATGCTAGTGCCAAGACATATGTGGCCTGCTGATAGCAGTAGAGAGGTGCAGCTCACACTCTGAAGACGCTTTGGAGGGGTACTGATACACATCCATCACTTCTATGGCTTTGGAATGGTAACTACAGGCATCGCCATTCTGCAATTGGGTAATTGCATACAATTCAAAGCAAACATTAAGCATGTGAATAATTTTAATGGGCATAATGCTGATGTTAAGTTTTGGTGAAGCACATCAGAGATCTGTTCAATGGTCCCATGTGTCCAATTGGGATTGTGAACAGTGATATTTTTGGTGGTTATTTTTAGGGATGTAACTGAAAAAGTTGGATTGGTGCTCAATGCCATCTGTGCAGGAGAATAAGAGAGATACAAGAGAGAGTTTCAAGTTATTCATGGTGACACTGCTGTGTGTGTATGTACGTGCGCATGTTGGAGAGTCAGAGAGGGAGAGAAAATAGAGAGAAAAATCCTAGTGTCACAGTATCTTAGCAACTGCCTCCATCTCCTTGGAGACAAGAACTGACATCATTTCCTGTCTATGAGAACTCACTTTTGGTTTGTACACAGTGTGTTTGTGTGTACGACTGCAAGGGCATGTACGTGTGTGTCTGTTTGTGTGCTGGCGTGTGTCCATGTTCATATGCAGATGTGGGCCTGCAGTATGTGCACTGATGCAAATAGGATGTAGTCTAGTGTTTCTGTCAGGGTGCATTCAAGATTGTCATTCAAAGAGAGAAACAAAAGTCATTTTTCATGACAAGATTTATACTAGCATTGGTTTAAATTTAAAAAGCTTTGATAGTTTTGGTCTCCCAAGTATTATTTTAGAAATTAGAATTATAAACAGAGAAGTGAAATTGTCACATCAAAGTCTTTTCAAATCAAAATGTTTTTTCCTCCATTAAGAAATTTAAAAGCAATTTTCTTAAAGCTTAAAATAAGTCTGCAAATATATATTGTACAGTATATTAGAATTAGTTTTACTTTGTATATCATTGTGAAGCTATTTTATTCTATTTTCTACCAATTTGTACTTTCAAAGCTGGACTCCAATGTCAAGTTTGTTGGTATCCAGTCTTCTGCTCATGCAGGCCAACCAGACAGGCTGTCTTAATATGAGAGAGAAAATGCCATGTTCAACTGCCATCTTGTGAGCAAAGGTGTGAAGTGCAGTCAAAGATAAATTCTCAGCTTCACTTTTGATCTTATGCTGTATCAAATAAAGCACATCTTCATTTTAAATAACAGTAATATTCAATATTTCTTAATATCACACTACATCTGATTGTGATAAAGGGGAAAGAGAAATCATATCACCAAAGCCTGAATTCTTCTTTCAGACAAAGCTTTGAAGTTGCCAACGGGAGTAAGGTAGAAAATCATAAATTCTGAATAATATTTGTTAAATCACACAATTTAACAAATTCTTGGACAGATTCAAGTTATTGTTTTTTACTTTAGTTTTTTCCTAAGAT
Organism: Remorina albescens; assembly: GCA_034769265.1. Lineage (NCBI taxonomy): Eukaryota > Metazoa > Chordata > Actinopteri > Carangiformes > Echeneidae > Remorina > Remorina albescens. The sequence continues at coordinate 9,758,217 of CM068480.1, forward strand.
GAGCAGGATGCTAGTGATAGCTTCCAATTTAGCATACAGGTATGGGAGTGTAATCAATCTTGTCATTGAGCTCTCAGCAAGGAAGTGTGTGCTTTCTAAACTATTTCCTAAAGATTCTAGAGACTTGACGTTGAAAAGGTTTTGAAAACCTTGAACCTGAAGCAATATGACACATGGAACTGTTTTACGTTGAGCGTCTTTCATTAGGTGTGCATCTATAATATAACATCTTCATAGGAGTTGATTCCAAAAGTGTTCACTTATGTAAGAAGAAAAAAAACCCAATTTGCTGTGAGGTAGAAACAGTGACTGACTCCAAATGCTTTTGAAGGTAACGATTTTGTTTCACAGGTACATGAAGCAGGAACCAACAAAAACAACCATAGATTGATGACTTGAACTTCCCCCTGGAGCCAGAAGACATAAAAAGTGTCAATATCAAAAAATGCCTTTCAGGGCTACTACAGGAAGAACTGCTCTGTTGGGATTACAGTCGGAGGTTTGATGTTACATAAAGTATATTCCAGCTAAAATGGATCATAAAAGCTAAGAGGTACACTGATCTCACCCTTACCTCCTCAGGTATGACACAACGTTTTGGTATTAGGACTGCAAATTGCTAAATATGTAATATAATTGAACAAAGTGGCCAAAATGATTTTGTGTGGAGAGTCCAGACCTTGGGAAATGTGGGTGAGTACACAAAAGAACACAGACGTTTTACTTGTCCGAGATTATTGTTAATCCAGGCTCAGCAACACAAAGAGTGAAACCATCATGCAAATCCACATATGATTTACAACATACCACAGGTGAATCCGTGTCCAGCATTGCTTCAGCAGAACACGCACACTTCAGCAAAGCATTCTTATTCAAGCTCACAACTTCATCATTAAAGTAACTTCAATCAAACGGGAGAGCAAGAGGAAAGTTAAAGCAGCAAAGTCACTGCTGTAAAAACCAAAGGCAGACATCTACAACACATACTGCTCTGTACAAACTGTTTTCGAGCCAAGAAAAAATGCTGGCAGGTTGCAGTCCATTAGGGGCATGGGTGGCTTGATGTAGTATCTCTACATATTTCTATAATGAGGTCAATATTTGTAATTCTGCATACACAATAACAGAACGTCAGGATTATGCAAAGAAGAAATAGTCGGGCAAGGATGGTACTGTGGCTCAGTCGGTTCACTTCTTTGGTGAACTGAATATCTTAATAACTCAGCAACTCATTGTAAACAGCAGATGAAGCTGTCTGATGTTAGTTGGCATGAGACTTATTACCTTACACTAGCATGAGGTTGACATTTGTGCTTTTGATTGAAATGCCACACCTGTTTCTGCCGTTAAATTTGATATACATGTTTATGTTCACTCCCCCAACATCTAATTAGCCCCATTACCAGGTCAACAGTTGGAATTATACATTGGCGTATTAGTGATTTAACTGCAAAGATAATGGCATTACCGTCAGGCCTTGTTGTGCTCTTAGCTCTAATTATCCAATAATTGCATACTAACATGCTACACAATTACATGTGCTAAACATGTAATCATGTTAGCAAGTTGTGTTTGCTTTTAGCTCAATCAAACTTTATTGTCATATTGTCATACACATGCATAGAATGAGGCCAGTGTTTGATGTCCGGGCCCACAGAGCTGCTGACCTCTGAGATCATCTGTTAATAGTAACCTTTTCTGCCTATTGCCACACTAGCAGGACAGCTCTGAGCGTGTAATGGGGAGGAGTCAGATAGAGGATAATGGGATCGATGGTACTGCAGCACCACCTCTGTTCTCTTAGTTTCCTCATGTGCAAAGCTACAGGATGAGCACACGATTGTTTTGGTAAGAACCTCTTGCCAAGAAATGAGCCCACGTTTAAAAAGCCTATAGATTCATTTGAAATTTGAAGCACCCTTACCCCAAATGTTCATATACTGAGCACCACACACGGTTGATCAATCACCATGAAAATTAAACCAAATAAAAATAATGACCAATCACTGCAATGAGCATGCATGAGGGTGGTTACACGAGCCCTATGTGAAAAGCTCTTCCGTTTTCTTTACTCTTCAGTCAGGTCTTGGAATGCTTGAATTTAAGTGTTTTGCCTTTAAGACTCAGCTGCAAAAAAAGAGAACAGCAGTCAAATTCAATAGTACATTTCTATCGATAAAATTAGAGCAGATGGGTGGTAAATAAACTGGGGTTGAGAATGTACTTAAAATTGTTTACATGCAAAATGATCAAAAAATATGAAACCCCCAAATACACTTTTTTACTATACACCAAAATAATACATCGCCATAAAAGCACGAAAACAGTGTGTAATGTGTGATTACGTCTTTACGGACCTTCCTGTTTTATTGTGATCACAACGTAAAAGTCCCTTTCCTTCGTAAAACAGGCAGTCCACCAAGAGGGCGATTGGAGCGCTCGCCTCTCTGCTGTTTGGTAAGGTGTAGTCTGGGTCAAACGTGTGATACATCGCCACCACAATCACTTTATGCTCTTGCAAATCTTGGAAACAGACAGACAAGACAGGTCATAAATTGCAGCTAAAGGATAAAACATTTTCACATAAATTTGACTTCCTGCATGTTTTACCTGCGATATCAGACAATGCTGCGCTGATGTCAGTCTAAAAATGGCTGGTTATGGGACAGAAGACAATAGCTACATTGCTTTCCTCAGGGGAGTCCACTGTCTTTGCACCTTTCTTTGTCAGTTTCTTCAGAAATTTCTTATGAGAGTCCAAAGTCCTTCCGGTTTCTCTTGAGTAAATGGTGACCATTTTTCCTGGGAAGGGGGGGAAGAGGGAATGTTTATTTATTTATTATTATTTTCTTTTTCTTATTATATTTTTTTCAGTTTGAGATCCTGAGCAACATTTAACAACTCAAACTGCAAGATAAAAAAAAAAAAAAAAACCAACCTGTCAGTGTGACAGAATATCTTGAGACACGATCTGCCATGGGATGGATTGTCTCATGCTCCACTTGTGACAATTTCTGATTCACTAATCGCTGTCAACATCAAGTGTGTGTTTCTGTTAGAAAAGTTTGCTCATTAGACAGTGTTACATCTTGCTGGGGTGAAAGATCCCTAAAACATAAAACTGATACATTCAATATGCAAGATTCTGTACTGTGCACTTCATTTACTGCGAATGCTGTTTTAGAAACAAAACACACAACCAGATATACTTCCTTGTTTGATCCCTTTATCTAATGCGTAACACCAACTTGAGGCGAATTTAAATATCTGTAGGCAAAAATGATTAATGAGGGCTTTGAAAGTTTTGAAAACGGGTTTTGAAACGTGTTGTAAGAATCAGTCATATTGTTTGGAAGCAACAAATATACAGAATATTCTCCAAATATGTACAACAGAGAAGGCGTTTAATGATTCAATTTCAGTTCTTTGAGAGGAAACTTACTTTCAAAAGATTTACAGTCGAGTTGCTCCGTTTCTCACCAACTCTTGAGAGTTTAAAAAACAATGTTTCCGTGAATACTTTCTCTTTCCCTCACACACTGGGAGGTCAAAGTGCATTGGAAAAATGACGCATGGATGCGTTACCAGAATATGTCCAGAAGAGGTCAGTACTACGACAGTGTTGGGCCCCTACCGGACTCAAAAGGACACTGTCACCAGGAAGTCCACCTTAATCTGAAGAGTTGAAGAGTAACATCAGGGGAAAGTACTTTCAAAGCAGATACTATCCAGAGATGAAAAGAGATTAAAGATTCTCATTTGTGTCTTGTGGCTGGCAAAAAAAAGGGGAATCTCAGGTCTCATTCTACATCCACATTTCACTACAGTGGCTCAGATGTCCAACTGAAATCTGCTCAGGATTTAACTGTATGTTGGAGGTAGTCCGTTTAGTTTTCACTGTCTGGGCAGCTTATACTAAACATACAGATCCACACTTTCCTGCTTGATCGTGCCAGTTCACACTGTTAGTATCTGGACCTGCTGGTCTGACTTATCTGAGGCCCAGAGGCTGCTTTATATTCTAATACTGTGTCAACGGACACACTGACAGAACGCTGCAACGTATGTTTGTCCCCAGATGAAACAGTCCAGTGTGTGCACTGTGTGTTTTCTATTTGGGATGTGAGGTGAATCTGTGGGAGTGTTCCCGCTTCCATTTGTAATGTAAAATTGTCTGGATTATCTGTATCTGCACCCGATGTCAGATCAGAGTTGAGACAGGCTGACACACCCCAACATCAGGTTTCAATTCCCTCTGACAAATGAGAAGTACTGCTGATGGAGTGGTCTGTTGGCAAAATATGGCTTATATGTTTGTGAGTCTGTGTGTGTTTGTATTTATATATACACACACATCATTTATTCTGTCTTTGTTCTGTTTGTTTCCCCCTAAAAGTCATCACGATCACAATCTGTTCTTGTAGCACTTCTTTTGTTTTAAATTCTCTCACATAATCTTCTGCATAAAATGGAAATGTGAAGGAAAATGGTCTGAAATCGTTCCACATTACTCCTCAGTCATAGTTTCTGTCTTAAAGGGTAACTGTCTCCTACCACTGTAATAAACAAAAGCACGACGTGTGCTCTGTGAATTAAACTATGGGTAAACTGATTTTAGCTATCAGTATCCCAGAGAGCGGCACAGCAAAAACAAGCAGCACACTCAGCACAGGCTATTATAACATTTAATCACCGAGCCCTATTGCAGAGCTTTGCAGGCTTCTCGCCCCAAGGTTTGATTTACCCGCCCTCTTTCTGAGGAAAAATCTCATTCACTAGACGGATTGCTGAGCAGGCCTCTCCGACCAGCCCCTATAAATCATTCTTTAATCAGAGGCCTCTGAGATTGGGCGCAGACACCCGTGGGATCAACACTGTGACACCTCAACTCCTCCCCATACGTATATCTGCAGTTCTGGGAGTTTTTATCCTCTTCTGTTTCCACCTTGGGCTTGTCTGCATCCGCATCAGTCATCAGAAAACCAAGAGGGATGACCCACCCTGTGCACTTTGCTCCCACTAACCAGCCCAAAGAGGAAGGAGATGCCAGGCACAAAATTACTTGTTTGAGGCTGCAGGAGAAAACAGCCTCTCAGGGCTGGTGAGCTCAGTGGGCCACTGCTGAGGAGTCTGAGGAGTCCATCTTCAGTGTGTAAACTGCTCACACTAGTTTCCAAGATTGGCAATAGCGAAGTATTTTCAAAAACACGAATAAAGGCAGATGGCTGGCAGCTCCGCTTCAGTTTTCCTTTTTCTTTCAAAACTCAGGACAGTCAACAAAATATGTTATGTAACGGTAAAGACGTGTTCCTGTTAAAGTCACCAGCCAATCAAGAGCAGTTCATTGGTCAAGTCATTAGCAAGGATGGTGAGGAAACAGCAGTTGGTTGGATGAAAAAGGGCTCCAAATATATTACTGCTGTCAGAGTTTAGTGCAACAACTCACTTATTTATAAAACAGATGATGCAGACTAAAGAGTATGTGTACTTTCATCTTTTAGGAGCTGCATGAGGAGATTTTTGTCACCATTTTGTTTAAAATATATTTAACAATGAATAAATAATCAGAACACCCCCTTTTTTTTAAGCACTGATAATGACGGTGTTAGCTGACACTATATGACATTAACAGTGTATTTATTTCATTAGAAATGTCACTTCAGGTCATTTCAGAAAAGAAGAAAATGGATCTGACTTGTGCAACAGGATCTCTACCAATGAATGGTATTAGCAGAGCCATCACACCAGCTTCCTTTAAATACTTCCTATATATATATATATATATATATATATATATGAGTGTGTGTGTGTGTGTGTGTGTGTAAATATTTACTATGCTGAGAAGCTTGTCAATGATTAAAGTCCAGAGTTTAGGATGAGAGGAGGAAGCTGGAGACTTTTTATTATTCAAAGATGCTCTGACGTCACCCTGTTGAAGTGTTTCTCTGAGGCTCAGCCTTTTTGGAGCTGACAGTCCGCGCAAGTTGCCAGAGAGTGCGCCTCCCTCCGTGTGTCAGCGGGACGGGATGACCATGGAGCCGGCCGGCAGTCGGACCGGAGGACGTCGGTGCCAAACTCAGCCGGAGTTTGCCTCCTCCATGCACGGGACACATTTGGATTGTGTTAATGTGTTGCATGATCAAGTGTTGGAAGTGCTGACTATCAACTGACTGAAGTTTTTTTGTTTTGTTTTTTTTCGCTTTTACATCAGTGAGCAGTCTACAGCCACTTCAGCAGAGAGTACGGATCGCAGGGATCCATCAGAAAACCATGCACTGTTCATATCCATGGAGAGATGGCATGCGTGCTCCTCTTCAGTCGACTTCTCCCCTTCTCACACCGGCTCACAAGAACATCCTTCTGCTTACTGTCCCTTCTCTTCTCGTTTTGGTGCTACTGTGCTCTATTCCCCGCCGGTACCGTCATGCAAAAGTCAGGTGATGAGACGCCGAACTGCAGACGCGTCCTGGCCGACGGAGCCAAGAGGCGCCTCCAGAAGTCCGCCTCCTGCGTCCTGCCGCCGGACTCCAGGCCGAGCGGAACCGAGGCGTCCCGGCTCCAAAGCCACCAAAGAGCCCCCTCGACCCTCCACGCCGTCAGGAACGACACGCCCAGCTCCCCGGTGGGTGCGTTAAAGTTTGGGAATAAAAAGTTACCCAACGCCATTATAGTTGGCGTGAAAAAGGGAGGAACCAGAGCTGTCCTGGAGTTCATCCGGATCCATCCAGATGTGAGAGCCGCTGGAACCGAGACCCACTTCTTCGACAGGAACTATGACCGAGGTCTGGAGTGGTACAGGTGAGACCGGCACACACCTCCATCCACCATCAGCCTGCTTTTTATCCATGTTTCATGGCAGAAAAAGAAACTGTGATTATAGAAGACACCTGATTTGTGGCCAATATTCATCTCTATTGGAATTTAAAGGTAATTCATTCCAGTGTGGCTGATCCTGCAGTTTTTTCTGTCTCAGCTTTTTTAGTGTATCTTATTCTTAGCTCAGCAGGCCTATAATATTAAAAACCTAGATAATGATGATTCAGGGTATTAAAATCACACTTCATGTGAAATCAGCTTGTTGCTGTCGCGGCTGTGGCAGCGTGCGTCTATCACTGTCCCTCTCCTGGTGCCTCTCTGACTACAGGCCTTTGTGTTTTGAGGTGTGTAAACTTGCCCAATGTGTCTTCCACAGTTTTTTGACTCATTTCATGTTCTTATTGGAAGAAACTTTGGAGGCCTGATTTCTGTTTACACCAGCACAACACACTTTACACATAGTGTGGAGCAATTCATCAGATTCCTCCGAAACTCCCAACACTGGAGGCAAACGCTGTAAACTGCAGTGTGCGGGCCTGCTGTAGCTGCCAGGCCTCAGAGATATTGTTTTGTTTGTTTGTAACGGATCTACTTGTCAGGTCATCAATATTTACCTATCCATCCTATACATGAAGCAGGCACATCATTATTGAAACTCCTTACTTACACTCAAAGCAGACATGTGCTTTGTTTTTGCATGAAGTTGTGTGCACATATGCACACAAACAGACAACTATGCACAAATTCAACCAGAGATTCTAAATACATTTCAGGCTAATGATTGGCCATCACGTCCTCGTGAGGTATATGTATCTGTAGTCCTATTAAATAATTATAGACTCGCCGTATCGCCACTAATTGGCAGTTTTCACGACAGTTGGAGGATGAAGCCCTTTTATCTCAGAGATGTCTCGGAGGTGTGAACCTTCTCTTATTACTGTAATTTGACTGGCAGTTGTGAAAGCTGAAAGGTCAAACGCTAGCTCACAGAGTTGCTTTCAAAATTCAGAGTCGCTTCTCTCAAAATTATTCTCGGCCAAATTATTGTTTTGACCAGATATGGTCTCAATCTCAACATGCAACCAAGTGTGCTGATGTTTCATTTCACGCACCATCTATACAGAAAAATAAAAAAAACCAAAAAAACAACAACAACAACCCCAAAAGTAATAAAGATCCCTGGTTGACTCACTGAGCTTGGAAGCATCAGATTGGGACTGGACTGGCGAGAGTAAATGAAAAGAAATGCAATAAAATGGCAAAACAATTCTGTGCAGCACTGAAGACCACGGTGGAGAGCGAGGCCAGCCAGGGGCCAGCACTCCTGTAGAAAAACAAACAAACAAACAAATAAACAAACATCTCATATTTTTCAAAGGCTGTTTGGGGCACAACAAAATCTTTCACCTCTCTATGTAATATGAATTCACCAGATCCCTCTTGATGGAGTCTGCTTTTATACTCCTGTGTTTGTTTTTCGGCTGTTTTAATCATTTTGGGACTGGGACTGCATGTCACTATGTAATTTGATCTTTTATTATGGACTGTGGCCTTCCTGAAATGGTGCCCCCTAATGGTAGTTTCAAAACAACCTGCTGAAATGGAGCTATATTTAATATTTAAAGCAGAAGATATAAAACATTCAGAGTCATGCATTCATCAGAGTTTTCTGAAAACAAAAAACATAAGGACATTATTTTACAGATATAGTTAAGCTATCAGTTGATTAATGGCTTATTAAAACAGTCGCCAAAATGAATCAGAATGTCTCTGGCCTTTGTTGTTGTTGTTGTTGTTGTTGTTATTTCAATGATCAAGTCACAATATTTGAGTACAGAATCCAAATCCATTCTGGTTTCTCATTTTCAAGTTTCTTATATTTTAAAAAACCTACTAGAATGAATGTGGAATTTAATATTTTTAGATCCAGGACAAAGCAAAACATTGATAGGGTTAGGGTTTTTTTTCCTTCTAGTCTTCTGATCTTAAATTGACAAATGATGAATTGAATAACAGATGAAAAAAATTGATTAATAGTCAATACTGAAAATAATTTTCTGTCTCCTTTTAAAGCCTGACCTTTGTCTTTGATAGTTCCCAATCAAACTTTTACTGTGTGAAGGCACGCCTGTGCTCACCATTTCCTTCACAGACCACAGTGGCCTAGTTAGAAGACCCAGAAGTTATTCTGCTGTATGTGTTCTGTTTGTATTCAGTATGATTTATTGCTCTTGAACCACACAGGGCTGATGCACAAGAGAGCTGTCTGTGAGACACGTTTCCAGTGACAACAGACCACTATGACTTTGCTTCTCTGCATCATCATTTACATGGAGAAACTGGGCTCACAGTCAAACTGAAGCTTCTCAGTTAATGAACTTTTATGTATTTGTAAATCACAAGTGTCATCTTGCCCTGAATAGACAATTAATCCACACCTTTTTACTTTTGACTGATTGAATGCAAGGACATTATGTCCTCTCTGTCTAAGTCTTTTATCCTTTTTGGTATTAAGACATTCAAAACAGCAAGAAAAAAAAACCACTCAGTCTTCATGAATCTTTATCTCACTGAATCTTTTACTTTGTTTTCATCTTTCATTCAGAGGTTTAATGCCAAGGACTCTTGAAAGCCAAATCACAATGGAGAAGACACCAAGCTACTTTGTGACAAAAGAAACACCACATCGGATCTCTGCAATGTCCCAAAATACCAAACTCATCGTGGTGGTGCGAGATCCTGTCACTCGTGCAATATCAGATTATACTCAGACTATATCCAAATCTCCTGATCTGCCAAGCTTCCAGGAGCTGGCCTTCAGAAACCAGTGCCTGGGCATTGTGGACACATCCTGGAACGCCATTAGGATCGGCCTGTACGCTCTGCACCTGGAGAACTGGCTCCGTTACTTCCCTCTGGCTCAGATCCACTTCGTAAGCGGAGAGCGTCTTATCACTGACCCAGCAGGGGAACTGGCTCGGGTGCAAGATTTCCTCGGATTAAAGCGTATTGTCACAGACAAACACTTCTATTTCAACCGCACCAAGGGCTTCCCTTGCCTTAAGAAGCCAGAGAGCAGCAGCTCGCCTCGCTGTCTGGGCAAATCCAAGGGCAGAACTCATGTGCAGATAGATAGAGATGCTATTGAACAATTGCGAGACTTCTATAGACCCTACAATGTCAAGTTTTATGAAATGGTGGGTCATGATTTTAGGTGGGAGTAAAAGTTCAAGACATATTTTTGAAAGATTTATGTATTCCACAAAAAAAAAAATGCTTTGCCTACAGCAGTATATCATGTCAAAGACGGATAGTAAACTCTCAGATAATTTATGTGAATCAACCAAAACAGTATTATTCTTTGAAGTGACACTAATTAACAGAACAGATTCTATATGACATTGCTTTGCACTTGTAATGATGAGTTACCAGCCAGTATCCTGTTGTTAGATATAGCCGTCATTTCAGCTTCAGGATCAGAAGATTTCACTTTACGCTTCTGCATCTTATTGCTGACTCGTTTCCCCATTTACTGATGGGATTATAAAAAAGGAAGAAATTCCAGGCGATGGGATTAATTCCTCTTAAAACCTGCTTCACTAATCAAGGCGGGGCTTGAAAGCAAGACCTTGGAAAATGTCAGTGAAGTCTTCAGGGAGAGCAGAATTAAGCTGCAGCATTGTGGTGGTAAATCCAAAATGTAATGCCATAACACAAGTGTGAGCCACCTCTTTTTACTTACATTGGTGTCATCAGTTTCTATACAGAGTGAGAGCTTTTCTTTTCCTTCCAGCATGAATCAGATCAGTTCAGACATCTTGTAACATGCAGCCTTTCCCTTTGTAGTGTGCGCCATGTTCATATTTTTGTCACCAAATTATTTAATCACTGCCTTACCTGCAATGCTTGTCCGTGTACATAATTAAATGAAATAGATGCACAAATGCATTTATGAAATGATGCTACTGTCTGATCTGAAGCCCTGACCATGATAACTTGAATTTCAAAAAAATGTAGGATTAATCACTTAATCACAATAATGCTGCTTAAAATAAATAAATAACCCCACAATTGAAATTTGAACATCTTAGAAAATGGTGTTCTACAGCTCTTTTTTCCCATCTAGTTAGTAAAATTGTGATTTGTGACAGATATTACAATTTAGACGGTTTATATATTTGTCAGCCGTGTTTCCATTGAAAACATATCATTCATGGTTTATTCCATTCTGTCAGGTTTTTCGTGTGACTCGGCTCTAGTAGGTGGATGCGTGGGTGTAGCTCTAAGGAATTTCAATCACTTTTCAAAGACAAAGCAGGGAACACCTAGTGGTGGCAGGTTATCAAATAGATTCTGGGATGCATGTCACATGATTGCAGTGAAAAGTTTGGATTTGGCGACATGGGATGAATACCTAAGCCCAACTCTCTAAACTTCAGCCAGACTCACACAGCACCGCACCGCAAAAACAAAGGAAATACACTTTGTGAGGGATACCACAGTATATTCCATGAATCCCAATGAGTTTGTACTGAGAGACTGTTTACTGACATTCGCTATCACACACTATTGTATAGGTAAATTAAATATGTGTTATATAATAATAATAATAAAAATAATAATGTATTTTTTCAGTGAAAGGGGGACCAATTACTATGTATTGGTATTGGTAAATATTTAGGTAGGTACATGTGAAGGAGACTATGATTTGGTGAGGGGGCAAAGACTGTATAAGAAGGACCATGAAATATTTATTGAGTAACAGGGTAAGTATTTTCATTATGGTTTAAAGTAATTTTATTCATGGGAAACAGAGCAAGGAGCGAAAAGATTGAAATAAAAGTATGGTACAATTTATTTCAGAATGAAACAATTATTTGGCAAAACATGCACAACTTATAATTGAAGTGATAAATAAAGTATAAAAGTAGTGTGAATTTTATTTTTTTTTTAATGCTGATGATTAGCAATATTGTTAGAGAAGTACAGCTCAAACAAACAGGCTTTATCGGATTATACTTCAATATAAAAGCATCTGATTTAGGATAACTGGGGACAAAGTGCTGAAAATGATAGTGTTGGTCCAGGGTGTGTGGGCTGTAAACGTACTGTCTGTACCCAGTATTTATTCAGTATGTACTGAGCGCCACCCCCCCTTCTCTTACAAGGTTAAATATTTAATTGGAACATGGATATACAAAATATTTACACTGAAACTTGTACTGCAACTGCAATATTAAGTGTCACCAGCTTTCTTTGCAGTTCCATAATAAAATGGTTGCTAATCACAAACAACTGCAAGCGAGAATTAAATCAATATCAACAAATGTAGATCCCCCATCGGAATAAGCAGACATATGGGGAGAGTATATAGATGCCAGGAGTTCAGTGCAGGGCTCACAAACAGAACAGCAGAGGCTTGCTCAGCATCTTAATGTGTCTGTCAAAATCACCAGTAATAGATGTTGTGACTGTGAGAATCAGTTTTTCTTATCTAATAACACTCATGAAAAATGATTTCTCTCACGGTGAAATGTAGGATGCGTTGCCTCTGTCTGTTATCTACATACCTCAGAAGTCTGCTACTTTTATCTGTTTGAGTACTACTACATCTGAAGTCCGCTTGAAATTTACATGTAACAGAGTACGCTTTGAAGATTTCTTGGTGTTAGACAGCTATACAGGAAGTTGAGCTCAGGATCCAGCTCTATTTTTTACTCTGTCTGTGTGTTTCAGTTTCCTCATCTTCCCCCTTCTCTGCAAATGAATTGTTAGGAGACAAATCATAAAAGACGCTCCGCTCTGCTTGACCCTGTCTCAACACAGACGCCTCCCTTTCTCTTTTCTTTTTTTCCCTCACAGACTCTCTTTCACTCATCATCTCTGTTCCTGTCCTAACATTCATTAAACCGGTAAGTCCTCCAGGTGGGGGCGTGGGCTGGTGTGGCTCCGGCACCTCCGATGCCCTCCTTGTCATCATTCCTTGCCAGCAGCTCATTTCTGTGGCTGGCTGAGCATGTGCACAGGTGAGCGTCTATCCAGTCGTCACTGTGAGCAGCAGCTCTCTGTACGGTACACATGGGTCCTAATTAGGCCTGAGGGCTGGATTGGAGCAATCCCCAAGAACAAGCATCAGCCAGAGCCTGATTAGACTCTGCAAGTCAACGGCTCTCCAGAGATTGCTTGCAGGTCAAATCTCTCACTCTCTTTCTTTCTCACCCTCATGCTCATACAAACACACACACACACTCTGCTTCCTTTTTAAAATATGAATTCCCTCCGGATCCAGCCCATGCAAATCAAGAAATCCTTTGCATTTCGGAGACGTATTTGCACTCAAGCTAATGAGGTGCTTGGTAAGCTGAATGAGTATTTGTTAAAACTAAGATGGGAATATTGTGTTGATTAATTCTTTTTGTCTTGTTGATGAAATGCTGCAACTAAATGATTCATTTGAAGTGACTCCATACAAAAGGTTATGTGTGGATTATATTTTAATGAAACACTTTTCATATGTAGTCGAATTTATATGAAGCCATCCCTGTGGAGCTCCTTGGTAATTATTGAACGTTGGAAATACCTGAAGGGATCAGTTAATGCTCCAGCGTTCTGCTGCACAAGTTGTAGCTGAGGCTAAGAATAAGACTTCAAGGACAAACGCAGAGACACATTGTTCTTTTTATCTATCATACTCCATGGAGAGATTTGGAGAGAGGCTTCTTGATAGTAATTTTTGAATATCAGTGATTATTGCTTGAAGAAGCAATATTTTCCTCTTCTGGTAAAATCAGAAAAGTTGAGGTCTACTTTTCTCTCAAGCACAAAAAAAGACTAAATTAAAAATAAAGTGCAGAGGCTGAGGACAGACTTTTAGTCAGGAGTTTAAATGTCACAGTGAGGCTCTTCATGCAGATTCATCTCCTGCAGAATCTCTGTTGGTTTATGTGGCTTCAAAAATTCACTCTTTTGGATTTTTAATGAGCTTAAAAGTAAGACGGGAGCAGCGGCAAAGGAATATTTCAAAATGAAACTTAATACTGCAGCCAGTATTACATATAATTGTTAACAATACCATAAGTCATATGGCAAAGTAAAATGCATTTTACATGGGCGCTCTATTTAAGATGCTCTAAATTAAAATAGTACACATTCATAGAGCCTTCCTCGCCGTTTGCTCGTAGGAGATAGAATGAGGTTCCCTGGTACGTGAATGAGACAGCAGCTGACACTGCAGAGGCAGAGATTCAGCAGTGTACCTCCTTCAGTCCGTACGCCTCAGAATAGTTTAACTTCTGCAGCCGACAGGATGTCCCAGTGGTCAGAATAACCAGTGGCTTCGGAGCCAAATTAAAATGAAGTACTGACAACTGTGGCACAGTCTCAAGTACGTAATGATATATGTTGTACAACTATTTGCAGAGCGGTGTTGGAAGTGCAGTCTTGACACTTAATAAGTGTGTGCATGTGATGTGCTCTTCAAAGCCGATGGGGGGAAACTGGCAAAGTGAAGAAGAAGAGTAATAGACATAATTTTAGAAGGAAAATTTAATGTTTCCAATGAAATGCAAGCCATATCTTTGTCTCTTTTGACTAAATGATGATATCGGTGATGGGCTGTCTAAAAGCAGCATAGTAATATGTGTGTGTTTCAATTTTTGCATCTATTTTACACATCAACAGCCACCAGCCCACCCCTTTTTAACTTGTCTCCAGCAGAGAGTGAGAGGAAGATGGCAAAGATGTGAGATTTTGTTGGATGCATGCCCTTTCAAGATTTAGATCCGTGAAATTTCTGCAAAGTCCCCCAAATTAGAAAGAGTTGTTCAGTGCCATCTCCCTGTTGTTGTATCTGTTTGTCAGACTGGGTAAGAGTCTGTTTTCTGTGGAGCAGCCCAAGTGAGGTGGAAAGCTAATAAGATTGGAGGAGTAGTCAGACCTCAGCATCTCTCTCACCAGGAGATGTGTTCTAATTAGAGGTTGTGCCTCATGTCTCACTGAGGAGAATAACAAGCCCCATCCCAAGGCTGCCTCCAGATGAACCTCACATCCGCTGCAAACCTGAACACATCTGATGCATCAGCAACCCCACCGACTCCAGACCACACCTGAGTCGACATGCAGTGCGTTAGGATTTTGATAGGGGGTTTACTTCCCGTGGTAGCACTCTCTAAGCAGGAGGCCTAGCAAAGCTGGAGGAACAATGAGTGAAGCCAGGTAGAGTGGCTCTGCACGCAGGTTTTCCTGCCTAAACATTTCTTTCAGGTAATTAACACATTTCCATACCCTGATCGGTCACAAATGGGAAAGTTTTTTCTGTCTTGCTTCCTGCTTTTTTTTTTTTTTTACCACAGTGAAAGGTGTGTGTTTTTTGGTTTTTTGGTTTGTTTGTTTTTTTTACTTATCGACATGTTACAAGTCATTTTTTCAGGTTTTTCAGAAAACACAAAAAACTGATCCAAGGCCTAAGTCACACTCTTAACATTAGCCATTATACTACAGGGGTAGAATCACATGATCTGTTCAAATGAGGATGTAGGCAATTTTACCAGAGGTGGCCAGCATCATGAGATGATTTAGGCAAAAAAATCCTTTTGTCCAAAAAATGACTTAGGTCATTATTTTAGGATAATAGTCTAAAATTAAGGAACAATCTGAACCCGGAAGACATTTGGGTCAGGCTGCAAAGAGCAAAAGATCCTTCTGCATAAGCCCTTTCCAATATGTGAAACTATTTTAACTCACACATCAGTTTCGGTTGTGCAAACGCCTCAACCCAAATTTTTTCATTTGTTCACTCATCCTCTACCCCTTATCCATTTCCAGGAAGGAAACCCGCGCAGGCACGGGGAGAACATGCAAATTCCACGCAGATAGAAACTCAAGTAAAGCCAATTGAGAGCAAATATTCTACTTCTTCTTTTTCATTGAATCTTTGAACTATTCAGTAATCATGATATTTTATCTTGTACTCATAAATATATTAAATAGATGTGATAAAAAAGGCCTACAGTCGAATGAAAACTGCCTGTCCATACAAACACTCCGTTGGATTATCTGTTTGTCAACCTGATTTTTAAAGCTACACAGTGATTTCCTCTACATACATTTAAACTGTAATCAATCAGACAAATAAAATTTTTTGTTTTGTCCATATACACCAGTTCACACATGCACATGCTCACACTCACACGGTGGAGGAGGGTCCAACCTTCCCGGGCGGCTTCTCTCAGATTGGATGTCAGATGTTGGAGACAGCTGCGCCCATCACAGATTTTTATGAATACATTACCTTTTATGTTCATCCAAACACTAATTTATCTTCCTCAGAAAATCAAACAGGACAGACATTCACTAGACGCCAGTCCTCAGAAAATGAGAACGATCAGAAAGTGAGCTTGTGTGTAAGAGAAATATCTGCAGCCAAAATAACTGCGAATCTTTCAGCTGGGTGATAATTCAAATCTCATCTTTGATAGAGTGCATGTGCAGATGTGTTTGTGCTTTCTGTTTGTGCCTGCATGTTTTTTTTCTCTCTTTTTTTTTTTTTTTTTAGCAGAGATGGCTTATGAAATATCAAAGTGTGTTATTTGCCTCCACGAAACTCCACAACATCAAAGACTTTCCTTTTCTCCCACAAGAACGCAGGAACCTCAAGTTTTTCACTCGTGCAGCTTCGCCTGCCTTCCATCTCAGCATTGCTCAAAAGGCAAAAGCCTCTAATGATACAAGACACAAGATGGACCGCTGCCATCAAAACACAGGGAGAGGGAAAAAAATACCAGATCAACAACTAAACAGACACATTTTGGGTGATGATTGACATCCCTGCATCTTTTTATTATTCCTGTGAAGTTTGTCCAGACACACTGATGCCAGCACTGTGGCCTCACACTTTGGCTGATGCAGCAATCTGGTGATATGCGCCTCTCTGCCTGCCAACCACCTGGATGGGAGAAGCATAATCAAGCCCTCAGTCAATCATTCCTCGCACAGCCAATGGTGTAGGATGAGTGTCAGGGGAAGTGTGGCAGACATGCTCTGGCTGCATGTCCAACTGTGACACTTCACACGTTGCTCTCAAGCATCCTGATGAGTTCTCTGTATTGGCAAGCTCTGATGACTCCAGCTACCCACTGCTGTGCATTATGTGCAGCATGTGGGAGAAATATGGCTGCTAGCTCTCAAAAATTGAACAGGTTAAGGTTTTAATAAGTATATCTCTGGCTCTTTTAGGCAGAAAGAGCAGTGAGTTGGCTACAAAGTCAGAGCAGTTTGAGGAATGGGAACACTAAGATTAAAAAAATGTAAATCATCACTTGATACCATGCTGGTAGAGGAATGATGGAAACCATATCATGCATGATGGCTTTATTCTATTTTTTTTTTTTTTTTAAGGGATTTGTGATTGTGAGTTTGTTAACAACAGCACAGTCTGCTTGGTGTTAAATTTGTTTTCAAGGCACCACTCACTGCTTCGGGTTATGTAATTCAGCCATGGATGTCCCACATGAGACGTTATGTATATTGCATTACCTAAAAAGCAGCTCGCTCTCTCTGACAGCACTCAAGCCTTGCTAGAATTTTCATCTCCAATTAAAAGCAAACTTAAGTACTGCATCACTGGACTGAGGAGAAGAGAAAAACCTGACATGCTCTCTCCTGAAACAACTGAATAATTTAATTTGTTTGCCATACAGCAGGGAAAAATGTCTCACATTGAGAATACATTTGGTAATGTGCAGTGTGGTTAGTAATGATGCTATAAAGTACATGTTAAGATGATAAAATTAATCGGCATGCCTGGAAATAACGAGAAACTTTTGTCATGACTTTCTTCAACTTTTATGTATTGCGAAACCAATAGTATTTGGATTGGACAGCATAATTCAAAGACATAGAAAAGTTTGTTCGATTTTTCTCCTCATTTCTATTGTTAGAAATTGTTTAAATTAATACTTTTAATCTGTGTGGTGCAATACATCTTGTAATATCACTGAGTTACACAGTGAAGATTCTCCAGTGAGGATTTAGCATAATACAGTAGCAGGCAGCACTTGAAAGGTAGCCTGTGTGACAGTAGCCACTTTGGCTAATGGGGTGTCTACACAGAAAGTGTTTCAGCTCGACCTTTAAGATGTCAGTTTCATACGCAAGTCAGGAGAAGTGGTACAATTTGAATCGCATTTTACTCAATAAGACTATAAATGTAGCCCGCAGCTCATTTTTACACTTAAAGCCTGTTCTCTGGTCATTGAACACACCAAAGCACAGTGACATTCGACTTTGAAGACATTCAAAAAAAGAGTGTCCAACATCCCAGAACTGCAACAGATCTACGGCTTCTGCTGCTCCTCTGCTAATGTGCTACTCAAACTGCACTGTGCAATATCAGTCACTGCAGCTATACGCCTCGAGCTAAAATGTGTAATGGCAGTGGTGCATGCCGAGAAACTGACTCGGTTATGTCTGTTTATACAGCACATATATAAAGTCGGCACACTGATCATTAGCAACCCAAAGCTACTGGTGCAACCAGATTCAATAAAATTCTGCTGTATATATCAGTATGTATGTAATAACATACAAGTCAAATCTCTGATATTTGGGCCTATCGAGCAGAGCAGAGCTCCATTGTAGAGTTAATGTAGTCGGATAATGAGAAGAAGAAGAAGAAGAAGAAATTCTTAATATTGAATATTACTTTACTTCCCTGGGAATTTCTAGCTTTAATGTGGGAAAATTATGTCACCCCATAATTAAGTTTTGGAGGAATCAAGATTGTCTTGACTTGTTCTAAGAAGAGACAAAAATCAAAAAAGGATTTTTTTTTCTTTCTTTTGCTCTTACTCTGAAAAGAATTTCAATATTCTCTGTGATCTATAAATACCAACATATCTGAATTCGGGTGTATTCAACTGAGCTGCAAATACATGCTTTTAAAGTTGTTTTTTTGTCTGCTACTCTCACACCTTTCTTGTGTTTTTTACCCCATGTGTTAATGTTTATGACACAATCTTTTTTTTTACACTCTTTGTGATATGTATAATGATGGCCATAATCAGACAGTGGATATCAGAAATATGTGTTCATTATTGCACAATCCAAACCAAAAGCACTGAAACAAATATTATGATTATTGTGCAGACATACTGTTGTTTTGTTGACATTGCATGATAGTAGTTTTTGACTGTGGTTTAGTCCATTTAAGAGATATTGTATTATAATATAAAACAAGGTTCATTTATCTGGCTGAGTCTCTTCTAAGCTTTTTTTAATGTAACTTTCTATGTCAGAAGAACATTTTAACCAAAACATCAATCATAGCATAAAGCATTTTAACATGTTTGAAAGAGATCAAAAAAACTAGTTAATTGAACAGTCTTTGGCATAATCCCAGCAAAATGATTGCCTTGGATTACATTGCAGAAGTGGGAAACAGTTGTATGTGATATTGTAGCCACCCCTGAATGTCGCCTACACCACAGCACTCAATGGATCGATCCCTCCAAACAGCATGCAGTGAAAAAGTGAAAGCTAATCATGAAAATCCTGCTCATTGTCTCCCATCCAGGGACAGAGTTTCTCAAAATGGAGACTAGCAGCTGCATTAAGGATTGAATTTGGCCCCAGGAGATACAAAGATTGAACTGATCAATAAGCTTGGATTGCCCTTCTACAATGCATCAAACACATTAATGTAGCAAAAGCAAAACATGTAAGCTAATTACAGCATGTTAGATGCATTATGTTGAGGAGTCAAGAAGGGTAATGTCACGATTTGTGTAAATCCAGATAAAAGTTGTTGAATTCTCCACTGAGGTCTCGCTAATGACGTTCCCTTGGAGCTGATACAATTGGCAAATGATTATTGATTTCAGTACTTGAAAAGCCTGGCTCTTTTACAGAATGATCTTGTGCCGGGTTGCTGTCCTGGATTTTCTAATTACACCCATCCATACATATTAATTGCACGATCTAACATATTCCTTTAGAATACAAGACAAATGCCCAGTTTTGATAAGATAAACGATGTAGAGTCTTCCTACTGCATGTCCAGAGAAGCATGTTGGAGCCCCACCACACCGCGGGGAATTTTGAAAAATTGCATCACTTCTCATATAACACACGAGGTAAGAAATGAGAGGTGAAAATGCAATTGCTAAAAATTGATGACTGCGCTACAAAATTACAAGAACAGAAAGACAAAGAGGCAGCATTAACACTTAATATGCTCAGCCTTGGGCCAAACTAATAAAACCACAATTGAATCAGCTCTAAATAAATGATGGTGCTGTAGTTTAATAACATATCATCTCTGTCACTGACAGCATTAGATTTGCTGTTACTATATATCTTAATAATCCCACAAGTTCAACCTGAAGGGCATTTCTCATGGACAAATTCATGTTCAGCGTCGCTTTATCTCCCCAACTCATTATTTCTGTGTCAGCTGGGATTTTCAGGCAAATATTGAGCACCACCAAGTGGAGCATAGGTGAAGTTTGACCCAAAAAGAAGCTGCATAAAAAAAACTGCAAATGCAAAACAAATTATCCGATTTTATTTTAAGACATAATTTTATTGTGTTGTTTTATTTTGTTTGCCTTTCATTGCCACATCAATGCCAACACACGCTGCTACCATTCAAAAGAAGATAAACACAGCACATGTCAAAAATTACATTGTATCATCGAATAAAAATGGAAAAATAAAAGGTTGTTCTCGTGCATTTGTGAAAATAAATAATTCCTCGTAGCGTTTCATTATATTTATACATCCCTTTCATGTCATCAACTCTGCAGGATTTCCCTCAGAGTTAATGTGACATATGGTCAGTTTATATACTGCATGTGTTGTGTAGTACCACAGTATCAACACACTGTAGCCACCAGGCACTGAAGATGATATCTAGATTTATTCTGCACCATGTGCCAGAAGACTATAAAGTGTTTACGGTCCAGCTGCTTAGGCTAGAAATGCACACTCCTCCTTGAATGCGACACTTAGTAGATCAGCAGATCTATAATTGTAATGTTTAATCATTTATTTAGTGGGACGTCTGTTACAAAATTACAAAGCCTTCCAGTGCAACTGCTCACAGTGAAAAATTCAATAGTTATGATGCACATTATAATTGTTAGGATAGTTGTATGGTGTGGTTTTGAGACAGGTTTGATCATACAAAAATTAAAGAGAAGATATTGCACATCGTTTCATTTTTGGATCTTCAGTCAGAAGCAGAGGACTGAGGTTGTAATGGCAGCAGCCCAACCTGACAAAGTGTACATATTTAAAACCAGCTGACAACTCTGTCGTCAGGGCTTGTATAGCACACTACTAATTTCATTTCTGAGCTCTCAGAGCAGAACAGGTAGTACCTCAACTGTTACAGATGAGAAATGATAGTTATTCCACAAGTAGTAAACGGCAGCAAATGTTTTGTTGCTAAAACCATATAAAAAGGCTTTTTTTTTTTTAAAGTCCGGTTACATTGGTATTGTGAGGGAAAATGTGACACAAATTAATACAATAGAGAAAACACTAATTTGCACGTGAGTTGATTTACTATGTGAGGGTGAATGAGCAAGAATGATCATTCATACAAAATGTATACTGATTTGAAGAAATGTGCAAACAAAGCTTTAATAAAGTATGCCTCGACATGCTCTCCGATGCTGGCATTTGGAAAATTATACAGTTAGAAATATATACACGTCCAAGAGTAGCACTTCTACATACTCAATGTGGGCATTAGCAAGAATCTGCTTGCATAGTTAAGTGCATGCATAAGCAATTTATCATGCAACAACTGTCATATACTTCATGAATGGAGATCTGTTTTTCTCAATCGCTGTCAGTGCGTTCAGTTTTAAACTAATTGTTGATGCAAGATGTGCACGAGTTGTGATGTCAAATGAAAGAATTGACTGGCACAAACACCATAATGCTCTGTGAGCATGTATGGTGTTCAACGAAGGCAAACCCAGCTGTCTGTGTGCGTAGTGGCTTTTTACGTTAACCCTGTGTTCGTCTGGGAGGAATGTTTGGAGATCTCTGGCAGTCTGAGGATGTGGATCCCCATGAGGGAGATGGGCACCGCAGGTAAGTGTTGGCATCAGCAGCTGGAGGGCTGAGGTGGTGACGGGGGGTTGCTGTCTGAGGGGTAACAGGTTACTACTGTTAAATGAAACACAAACATTTAAGAACAATTACAAACCAAGGTCTCCAGGCTTTTAACACCAACAACACATGCTTCATTCCTGCACTTCTCCTCGGCCTCTAGATGACAGTCTGATTTTGCAGAAAAATATTTCTTAAAGGCTATTGCACAATTACTACATCAAGGAGCATATGTAAACAGCAGTTTGGGTTAAATAGGCTAAATTGTGTTTTATTTGAAATTACATTTTCAGTGCTTAATAAATAGTAAAATTGAATTATAAATTTACCAACACCTGCAGGTATACAATTTAGATTAAATACTTCACTATGATTATCTGAGGCACTGATGTTTGCTGTTGACATATGGCTCTCAATATTGAAGGAGAGCTGTACATAAAGGTTTTCGGAAATAATTCCGTTTTTCACTGCATCAGCATGTTAAAAATTGCCAGTAAACTTCCTTTGGTGACGGAGTTTGCTTTATCTCAAAAGTTTTCTTCCACCATTATATTTGCTTTCCATCTTGTGCAAAGCCACTTTTATTTTCACCTCCTACAGAGATGTTCTTATCCCAGCTATGCTACAGACGGAACAAGGCAATAATGTCAATACATGTGCAGTCCATGCTTATTTACAATACAGTATAATATTCCTCAAAATCAATGCAATCCATACAAAGTGCTTCGTTAAAATCCATTCCTAAATATCTATTGAACAATGTGGACAGTAAGTGTCCAGTATGGCAGCTGGTCTTCAGTAACCGCTGAAAAGCTACAGGTGTTTGAGAGATGTTGGTCAGACACTCGGTCTAGTTTGATGGTTAAAACACCTCAGAGCTGCACTTGAAAGATTGTTATCAGGTCTTCAAAACAACATCACTTGGACCTCTGGCTAGTCTGAGTAGAGTTGATGGGAATTTTTCTCGACTGCATTGTTTTTTTCGCAGGCTCTTTCTTCGGTGGGTCTTTTCCATTTGCGGAGGACTGGCTGGTCGTCTCTCCTCCAGAAGGCTTGGACTTTGTGGAGGGCAGCAGTGAATGCTTGACTGCAGCGGTTGCCTTAGCAGAGTCCTTGTCTTTGGCTGTGGTGAAATTAGTCTGACCCTCTGATGCTGCATTCTGGGTTTTCCTTTTACCTCCATGTGGAGGTTCCTTAACCGCATCACCACCGCTATCCTCAAGACTTCCTTTAGTCTCTCCTGTCCCCAATTTTGCACCATCGGCTGATTTACGGGTCTCTTTGGGCCTCAGTGCAGTTTTGAAGAAGGACAAACCTTTATCCTCAGTCTTACTGTTCCTACGAGGTCCCTTTGATTGTGGGGCTGCGCTTGCAGAGGAAACACCCACGCTTGAGGATCGCAGACTGGCCATAGAAGAGCTACTGCTTGAGTTCTGGGCCGCTGCTTTGTTCTCTGCAGCCCGGCCCGGCCTGCCCTCGAGTTTACTGGCAGCACTTGACCTGGAGGGAGGTCCTCCATGGTTTACCTTTCGCTCGGAAACCGCATTGGTCCGTGAGGATTCACGGCTCGTGCTCCTCTCTGCTGCTCTAGTCCTTGCAGAGGCTGAGCTTTTCTCGCCGCCGCCTCTGGGTGATGTCCTTTTTTGGGGATTTGAGCTTTGTAATCCTGGAGAGCCACTCTTCTTCTGTTGAGCAGAATCGGGGTGTAATGCGTCCGGGGTTTGAGATGACCCCTTCTTGGAGGGGGTTGCTACTCTGGATGAACCAGCCTTGGTAATCTTTGCAGATCCATCGCCTTTGTCCTTGGGGTTTGATGCTGTTGCTGCACTCTTAGTCTGTGTTCGAGATGGTGACTTATCAATAGCAGGAGAAAGAGAGCTGGATGAGGTTGAAGAGGTGGCAGGACGCTTCTTGGGACTCCTTTCACTCTCTAGTCCAGTCTTTGCTGAGGTCCTTTTGACACCAGTGCTATCTGCAGCCCCATTTCTTTGCTTCGCCTCTTTTGCAGCTGCCCCATGTCGGGGGGTAATCTGTTCAGCAGCAGTGACTAGGTTGTTGTTATCCCCGGCTGGGCTGGAGCTCCTCTGCTCTGCCTGTGCCACGGCCTTGGAGTGAACCTGTTCATTCAGCTTCTTACCGCCAGGATTACTATCCAAAGCTGCAAGGACTGACTTGCCCCCAGACAGTTTGTCTGGCTTAGGTGACCCAATGAAGCAGGAGGATGACAGCTTGATATCAACCACCTCTCCGATCCTCTCCAGAGTTGGGGAGGAGGAGTGGGATTCCAGGGAAAAGCGTGAGGGAGAGTTGGAACGGAACTGGAGCTTAGCAGAGTGGGACCAGGTTGGTTTGGTGCCGTTTTCATTGAGTACCAGCGGACTGGCAATTGAAAATCTTGAGGAGAAGTTTTGCCTTTGCATGCCTCTCACTGCTGGGCGGCTTGATAAGCCTGTATTGCAGAAAAATACCCATCAGTATCAGATACCCCAAAAAATATTTATGCTTATGAAATCATCTGGGAAACGGCTTTCTCTGGCTCTCTCACCATCATCCTCACTCCGTTCACCAGCAAACTCAGCCGACTCAGAAAGGGAGGCCAACGAGGTGCGCCTGGAGGAACCAGACGAGGCTTGGCTGGGTGGACGGCTACCCATCAGCCGACTTATCCAGTGCTCACACAGGGATGAACTGGTGGATCCTAAAGACCCAAACAGAGAGTGACTCATCATTTGCAATATATTCCATCGAGAACACCCAAATATAACATATGTAAGGGAGTATACAGCACGACATAAACAATACATTACCTCCCACAGAGCTGTTTGCAGACCAAGAAGGAATTGTGGCACGTCTTTGATAAAACAAGATGTAAGCAGTCTGCTTGCAGACTTCATCTTCAGATACGGGATGAACATCACTATCATCAAAGCAATACCACTGTCCGTCAATGGAGTTCTTACAGTGAGCTAAAAGACACGATGCAAAAAATGTATCATGGATATCTTGTAAACTTTCATAAATGCAGGTTAAATTCAGACTCCAAGCAGAGAGACAGCTGTCATCGGCTCTGGTACCTGTGTAATGTCCCCCTTGCATGGTCCCGTGATGGTTACACACTGCATACAGGTCATAAAGGTAATCTTCTGGATCACGACCCATCCCATATGGCCGTCTCCATGGTGACCAGTGGGAAGGGAGGCTCCAACTGCTCTGGCTCCTTTTTACCATGTGGGGCGCCATGTCCATACCTGTAAGTGGGAACTTGACCATGTTCTGCATCTTCATCCGTCGATCCCCATCCTGAAGGAAGCGACGTACTCATGGCATTAAATGACAGTTAGGTCTTTTTCAAGCAGTTTGTACACATTAATATGATTCAAATATAATCTCTAATTCTTTCCTTCTCATTTTTTTTATTACTATTTTTTACTTTTAGAAATCTCAGCATTGTGGCGTGCTCATTTGAGTGTACCTGTCTAAACCGCTTCAAGTGAAGGATGAGGATGTCGGGCAGAGTCCACAGACTGAGCTTGATGCTGCCCTGTTGAAGCTGCTTACAGTGTGGACATCGCCATGCATCATCAGGAGCGAGCTGAAATCAGTGTGAAATTATATGTAAAACATTCTCATGTTCTCCTATGTTTACATAGTGTCTGTATTTTTTGTGTAATAAGAGGTAAGAATTATTTATGAATTATAAATAAATAGTAAAAAGGATATATACTGCCATCTAATGTTTGTAATAACTACTCATCGATGAACATCAACCCCACCCCCATTTTAACATCACCTCTGAGATCAAATTCTTAATCTGTTTTAATAAAGCATCTTTAATTGACTTCTCCCTTCCTCCTTTACTCACTGGCACTTCATAATGCTCCATTGTGGATATGCTGACAATGTCAATGAATGCAGCAAAGAATGTAAAAAAAAAAAAAAAAAACTACAGAAAAGACTTTATTTAATCCACAGATCAGTATCAGTGATATTCTCCCCACTATTCCTGACTATATGATACCAACCCTCAGCATACCTGTTCCTCTTTGGTGTAGAGTTGAAAGCACTGAGCAAGTGAGCACGTCTGTGGCTGCAGGTGCTGCTCCTTCACTTGACGTACGCTTTCAGCATCCGGGATGTATTCATCCTCAGTTCTTTTGAACAGGCTGCAGGCATAACATGGCATAAGTCACACAGGGATCACATAGATCTTCAGTCCTTTTATGGATTTGTTTTCAAATTCAAGTGTGTCTGAGTTCATGCTCACTTACTAGTCTTTTGTCTCCTTGTCCCATTCAACAACAATCTTCACATGAGGTGGCCCTCCAGGACCGCAAGACTTGTATGCCCTGTGTAAAATCAGATTAAGAAAAGCCCACAGGGTACTTCCCAATTTCGACAGTTAGCTTAAACTCACGCAGAATCATAACTTTGTCATAGATTGTTTATAAGAGATATACTGAATAACTGGAAGCTACACCAGAGTAAGACAACTCAATTTGAGATTCTCACCAGAAGACACTATAACAAATTGTCTGGAAAGTGTGTGTGTCAATGGATCCTGGCTGGTTTTTACAGACCCTTGATTCCAAAAATCCACATGTAATAAATACATGTTCTGGTAAACCTAACAACCAAAGCAACCAAATATTCATCTATGTACATATTACATTTTAATAATGATATCTGTAGAGTCAGGTTAAATACAGTCCCTCCACTACCAACATCAAGTGCACTGAACATACTGCAGGGTTTATATAATAACCATTTACGGGGTGAAGTAAGACTCCCCCTCGTGGTGATAAGTGACATTACCTCTCCACAGAGGGATGGCAGAGTGGCTGCTCCTCCTGAGGCAAGAGGTATGTGATTCCAACCACTCCCACCACGCGTAAAGTGAAGGGCCCGACCTACATACCATTGGGGATAGAACATAATTATATATAACACAAAAAGATGATAAAAAGATGTTAAAAATTAAAGGCATGTTAAGAGTACAAACCTGGACAAAGACCCCAGGGCGCAAAAGATGCTGCATCTTCTCCAGGATCTCTTTCTGAAGTACATCCCACGTCACAGTACGCTCCAAATACAGAATAAATGGATTACCAAACCTGTTAGAAAAAAAATACCATAACAGAAAGGTCTTAAGGAATCTAATGATGGAAATTTGTACACATTGTTGGTCATTAAAGTACCTGCGTCCTTGCTGTCCAGCACAGGCCCTGTTACACACCAACAGCACAATTTTCTCAGCCTGCCCGCTGTTCTTATTCGGACTCTGAGGTGGTGTTGTCGGTTCTTGTATTTGTGTGGATATCCTGTTGTTATCTGTGCCATACTTCAAGTTGTTCTGGTTGAGATTTGCATGTGGGCTCCCTGAAATAAATGCACAATGTTTTAGATTTCCAAACTTTTAAAAGTTGAAAACCACGCACAGCTTTGTAAACTACCTCAAAAAATCAATCCAACATGCAGTTCACTGAGACTAATAGCTTCCTGAATAAAGCATTTCTCCAATATTAGTCCATTTCAAATCTAATCTCCACTCCTACTGCCTTATCAAGACAAAGAGCTAAACTAATTTCTGGGGGAATACTCAGGATGCTGTACCGCTTCGCTTGGAGCGGATCTGTTCTGGTCTGAACAGCTCAGGTGTCTCGAAGGCAAAGATGGAGTCACTCTCCTGAATGATCTCAAGGTCTTCATCGTCATCACAGAAGGAGCGATGAAAGCCATCGTAGTACATTTCAGTGAGGACGATCTGAATAGAGATAGGAAAGAATGTGAGTTTCATTTAAATTGATTTAACTAATCAGTATTAGTATTAGAGTATAAATGAAGAGGCCAAATATCAGAAGTACAAATATCCAGCAGATTCTCTCATGGCTAACTGGAACCTATCCATCTAATTGTCCCAAACTAGCACCTATTATCTTTCCTCCTCATCATTTTGATATGTAAATGGTCTAAAAATGGAAAGTGTTAAATGAGGCAGCACCTGTTGGGCAGGGATTTTGGTCTCTTGGGCCACAGCTTGTCTCAGCCTGGACACACAGCCAGAGAGAGGTACCGCCACCCCAACTCTCATGCAGTGGGAGCACTTTCCTTGGTACACCACTGTCACATACAGTGGCCTGCAACACAGAAAGACTGAAATTAATTGTCTGTTGGACAATCACAACTAGACTGATGTTACAAATATAGATGGCACCTCCTAATTTTAGCTTTATCCTGTCAGATCTTTGATGGTGTTTGACACTCTTTTTAATGCTTGGTTCAGAATGTAACTTGCCTCATTGTATTTTTTGGAATCAGAGACATTTTTATGTCTTATTCTTACATTAGAAACAGCCACCTTACCGCGTGTGAGGTACTGGGATTGGCAGTGAGATGCAGAGGAAAGGATCAAATGTGTTGCTCTGTTTCTGGCAGTGAGGGCAAGTCAGGGAGGACCTACACAGAGACACAATGACAATGAAGAAATGCTGCTGGGTTACTGTTGGTGTATCATTGTAAATGAATTACGGCAGAAAGTTAGATGAGAACATTGATCCCAATCTCCTCCGTTCAGACATGGTATATAGCGGAGCAGCAGGCTATCCTATCTTAGCATAACAACTGGAAACAGCTGTCCAATGGTAAAAGATTTATTTACCTTCTTCACAGTATGAAAAACAACACTGGTTTTAGGAGGTAAGACAGAATCAGAAGTCACTGTCCCTTGCTAACACACTTCACATAAGTAATTAAGATTGCAATTTATTAATGAACCAAACACGATACAATCTTCTTCTCCTTTCGGCTTTTCCCTTCAGGGGTCGCCACAGCGAATCAGTTGCCTCCATCTAAGCCTGTCTTCTGCATCCTCTTCTCTCACGCCAACCACCTTCATGTCCTCTTTCACTACATCTATAAACCTCCTCTTTGGTCTTCCTCTAGGCCTCCTGCCTGGCAGTTCAAAACCCAGCATCCTTCTACCAATATATTCACTATCTCTCCTCTGGACATGTCCGAACCATCTCAGTCTGGCCTCTCTGACTTTATCTCCAAAACCTCTAACATGTGCTGTCCCTCTGATGTACTCATTCCTGACCCTATCCAACCTGGTCACTCCCAAAGAGAACCTCAGCATCTTCATCTCTGCTACCTCCAGCTCTGCCTCCTGTCTTTTCCTCAGTGACACTGTCTCTAGACCAAACAACATCGCTGGTCTCACCACAGTTTTGTACACCTTTCCTTTCATCTTAGCTGAAACTCTCCTATCACACATGACACCTGACACTTTTCTCCACCCGTTCCAGCCTGCCTGCAACCAAACACGATACAATATGATAGCAAATTGCTTCAATGCAATGTTTTTTCCCTTTGGCCATGACTAGACACACTGTTTTCCTTTTCCAGTCTTTGTGTGAAGCTAAGCTAACTGCTGCTGGCTTCAGCCTCATATTTATTATACAGAGATGGGAGTGAAACCAGAGCTCTCATCTACTTCTCAACAAGTGATATATTACCCAAATGTGACAGACTAATGATATGAAAGTAGTGGAAAACATGAATGCAATATGTCACATGTGCTTCCAACAGTAGGCTGGTCATAAACATGACCTGCACTGTAAAGATCATAGGTCGGCATAAAGATGTGATATTATTAATACGGGAAGTAGATGAAATAACCCTCTTTCCAAATGAAAAAGAACTTATAAATGAAATGTTAGGATCCATGATGGAAAAAGAAGCTAGTAAGTGAAATTTCACAAACTGGGTTTGATGTGCTACAAATGTCAGAATTTGCAGACAGTTACTTAGATTAGACACAGGGTATTGTGGACCCAGTTTTACCACTTCTGAATTTTCCTCGTTGGTTTTAAGATGATTAATATTTGTGTAAAATTGAACATTTGGTATAAATAGATGATGGCATATATGAGTGATAAAAAATTTCACCTGTATTGTGCCTGAAACAGCTCCTGTACAAAAGAGCCAGGTGCTGGTAGTGGAGACCCTTCAGGAGGATTTTCTTCTTCTACAGGAGGCTGGAAATACATGACCAACAGACCACAGTTATTTGGCAAGCAAGCAATATAATGCATGCTTAATAATAGAGCTGCAGTCCAGTTGATTGCATAGTTGACAAAAAAGGGGCAACATATGTCAAAACTTTTCAATATATGTGATGCTATTTGCCTTCCGGGGAGGTCGGCTGTCAGGGTGGATGATGTGATTGAGGTCTTCATGAACTCTATCCAGCAACCAAAGGAGGAATTCCTGGGCATCATGCTGGGAGTTACCCCTGAACTGAAGGGCACTCTTAGACACCACATTCTGCAAAAGATAACAACAAAATAAACACATGAGGTTTTAGTTCATCGCTCCAAAAACAGTGATGCCTTTGGTAGTGCAAGTGAGCTGGCTGATCATAAAATATTCAGTGTGTTTGACCAGGATGACAATAAGCACAATCCTAAAGGGCAGCAGAGGTGGTGGTGATGTTTGACAGGCAGCCATGGAGAAGCTTTTTAAAACCAGGACACAGGCTGGAAATCGACAGCTTAACCTCACCGACAATTAGCCGTAGGAGATGACAACAGTCTGTGCTCTACAAAGCCATCCAGGCTGGCAGCTGTAGAGTCACCTCTACTCACCAGCTATCAAGTGTCACACAAGGTCAAAGGTATGAGGGGGCCAAGAACCGTGTGCCTACACAGCCTCTCCCATGGGACACTGTCTGATTTTGAAGGCTCTTCCAAAGCAGCATCTGCACTTGGGCAAACTGTGATACAAACAAAGAGCTAGCCTTCCTTCTGTGGATGGACCACAGAGGCTCGCTTTAAGTAAAGGGCTCTTTATGAAACTAGATCTCAGGCTTGCTTTGGCAGACTCCTCTGATTATGAGACAATTTTAAGGCAAAAACACAGACCTAAACACTGTGTGAAGACAAATTTTACTGATACAAAATGCAGAGTGAATATTACTATTTTAAAATTTGTATCTCTGTATATCCAATGGATTGTCAGGCTGTATGCGACGCATTTAAGGCTAATGTATTCTGTTGCAAGCAATCTAATGGAGAGTAAGTGCGCAAGGAAATAGCAGGGAAAACTTCTCCATTTTATACTTTAGTGGAAAAATAAACAATAGCAGGTGTACATTTTCACATGTACTCATGTCAAGGTGTCATGTGTATTTTATTTGAAATAAATCAGTGTTTACTTATTTGCTACATTTCCCCTGCCAGTCAATAGACTATGAACAAAAGGAGACTAGTGTCCTCTTCACTAACATACATTTATGGAAATATTTGGTCTTGGGAGTGACTGAATCTCTACACCAACATGAAAGCATGAGTAATTTAGTTTAGGCTGTTTTCAAGTCTTTGGGATTGTAAAGTAACAATGAAAAAAGGTTTTATATTTGATACATTTTAGCATATAAAACATTTTAATCTTAATTGTGATAAAACTATAAGGGTACGGATAATTAAATTCACATATGTGGGAAAAGCTGAAGTGTCACACAAAAATGAAAAGGAAACATATAATGAGCACAACTGAGAATATTAGAAGAATATAGAAGTTCTGGTTTTTTATATTTTATTTCGGTACCTGATATTTCACACAGCAACAGTTTGAGAAGAAACTGATCATTCTGTCCAAATTATTATTTTCAACAGTTGAAAAGTCATTATGACTTAAAGCAAGTTAAGCAGCACATTAATTAATAAAAGACTAATTGCTTAAAAGTCATAATTTATTAACAGTACAATAAAGAAGGCCTTCAGAACCTCTTTAAAAGCTGATCACTGTATCGAACATGAAGCTCAGTTCCTAACTGTTGTTTACAGGCTGCTTTTATGTCAGATATGTTTTATCACATTATGAAATAAATTTTCACCATCCGCCACCATATCTCCTTATCATCTTTGTGTGGTAATTTGATGGAAACAACTATATAATCCTCAAACCTATTTCTTTGGAGAGAAAATGGATTCTGACTCTGTGGACAATTCCCATGTGTTAATGCTTCGGATGTCTCCCTAAGTGCTCTCAGTTCAGTTGTGTTCATTGTGGTATGAGGCAAGAGGCACATATTGTCACATGTGCATCCTGAGCAGTAAAGTACATGGACCACAGAAATCGCTGAACCAAAGTCCAATTAGCAGCATTTAAGTTTGTGATGTATACATTGAGGAGCAAAGCACTTTCAAACCATCTAAATATGAGATTTTTGGAGCTATTTCAGAGAATGTCAGTAAAATATGTACCATATTCTTCCACAAACATACAGATAAAGCTACTGAAATAAGTGCTTGGATGTACTTTGGAAATCCTGGATTATCTAAAATTGAATTCTAAATTTAAATATTCCTCTTCACAGTACCTGATAGCCCAATCCGTACTTAATCTCCCTACACAGTTAAATATATTCAAGGCCTTTCACTCCGAAGAGAAAAATCTATATCCAATCAGACAGTTTGTACTCTGGCTGGCAACCAACACAAAAAAATGGACAGAAATAGTATGACTAAAAAATAGCCCTGTTCAATTTAGTTCCCCTCCATCGTGCATTTGAACTTCTGAAGGAAGAAAATAGCTTATCAGACAGGAAAATGACACACACAAAAAAGAATCCCCTGTTGTCAGAAACAGGCTTTTGGGATTTTGACATTACCAGGATACAGGTTTAAAGGCGAACTAAAAAAAAAAAAAATGAGGCTGGGACAGATATTAAGGCAGTAAAAAAGACTGTTCTAACAGCTCAGCTCAAAGGCTCAACAATTAGCTGAACGGCTCAAAGAACCTTTTAAAGAAATGATGTTTTACTCTGACCTCGCCTTTCCCATTATGATTCATTATCCTATGAGGATGACGATTTTAACCACAAACACAATCACAGCTGTGAACTTTGCTCTGACTCCTGTAGCTATATAAACTGGCACTTGCAAAAAGACAAAAACGACTTTGTTTTTATCTAAAATATGAAATTCAATGATTATTCTTAAGTCATAGAAAATATCACATGAATACCACATGAATAGTAAGTTCCTGAGTCTTGTTGACAATCTCACTAAGGCTGCTACACAATCACTGCATCTGACCCTAGGTGCAACTAGTCTGACAAAATGAAGAAGAACAGAATATTAAGGAGACACAAATTCATATTCTGACAAGTAGAGGGCCAAAGTATGTGCATTTGCTCCAGTCAGTACTGTCAGAAATGGAGTCTGCAAAATAGCTCAATTAAATGCTATTATCCTTCATGATATAGAGACCTGAGATCTGAGAGTGAGGTGTCCACTCATGTCTTTGTCTTAACTAAGACAAAACTGACCTCAATCTTTTTGCCACAAATAAAAATCAATAAATTTGAGAACGTGAAGACGAATCCAACTGTGAGTTTGTGACTTCCTCTGTGTTCCAAATGATGTACCTGGAGGCATGTGGCCTTATGCATGGACCTCATTTGGCAGTTTATTGTGAGACTCGCTGTGTTTTTCCAACCAGGTGAAGACCAGGACCTGAGACCTGACTCTTACCTTGAAGTCCCTGCTGTGCTGAGGTGTGTACTCAAAGGTCCAGAGAGCCCGGACCAGGCCGGACAACTGCTCCGTCACCTCCCCGGCCTCATCCTGCTGCTGGATCCCCTTCTTGGGCTCCAGCACCCCGTTGGTCTTGGCCTTCTCGTTGGTGCCGGTCGTGTCTCCTCCCTTGAACTGCTCCAGAGCCAGGTACTCGGCGAAGAGCTCCGTGTTGCTCAGGCACTGTAAGATAGCGTTCATGAAGCAGGTGTTTCCGTGGTTCTTGAGTCCGGCGACACCCGGCACCTTGTCCCCGAAGGGAAACCCCCCGCAGTCGCTGTCATCGGACGGGACAGACCCCCCGGTGGTGGTCGGGATCAGAGCCGCGTCGTCCTTCTTGTCCTCGGCGGCCTGTTCGTCGGTGCCGAAGTGAGACAGAGTGGACAGAGTCCGGAGAACTCTGTTCATGAAGCTGCCCACGGAGCGGACCGAGCTCCTCCGGAACAGCCTCTTGCTGAAGGATTTCTTCTCCTTGTTACTGACAACTTTGGACATGTTGAGTCCGACGGCTTTCCCCGCTTTTTAAATCCTTAAAGATCTCCCTCCACCTCTCCCTGGCTTCATTCAGAGCATCGCTCCATCCTCATGCACTGGTAACTCCATCACTTTCTTCTGTCTGGCCATATTTCACACAAACACCTCTGGGGATCATATCATATGGAGGTGGGACCGAAGGACACACTGCGTCGGATTGCATAAACAGGCTCCGCGAAGAGCTGCTACCTCCTGGGTGAAGACCTGGGGGAGTCCCGCACCAGCCCGCAGCCATCACCTCCAGCAGGCGGTCCGCTCCGGTGCCATCGTTTGGACAGAAAAAACTGTGGACTGTCAGCGGACACAATGCCTGTCAGACACAAACATCAGATCAGCCTTCACCGTCAGGACGGAGACGCGCGGAATTCCTCATCATTTATTGAACAAACCGCAGCTCCACCCTTTTAAAGGGGTTTCTTCACCTCGGGTCCTCGGATCCTCGCCGGTGGTACCAACTGATCGGTGGATTGGTGTTTTTTATTGTTTGTTTGCTTTTTTTTTTGTTTGTTTTTTTTTTACCTCGTGGATGTTTTCCCTAAATGGTCTCCACATCCAGCGCGCTCGCAGAAGCTCCGCCGGACCGAGGATCCCCCCGACCGGAGCGGCGTAGCCCGCCGCTCCCTCCCGCTTGGAAGCCGCGGAGCATCTTCTAGAGAGCCAGATGTGAAAGGTGGACGTTCCGGTATCCCCATCCGAAAGTTTCCCGATAGTTGTCTTTGTCTCGGTGCGCCTTAATTGCCATCCTGGATGGGATTCATGGCTAGGCCGCTGCTGGCGTCTCCATCCTCCTCTGTGGGCACGGACACTGCAGGCAGGGCGGTGACGGCTGACGTCAGGCCTAAACACTGGTCCATGTTGGAGCAGAGCAGGACGGAGGCATGTGATGCTGGAGGAGACATCCATCCATCCCCTCTCTGGACAGCATGGACACTGCTAAAAGATTGTTTACAGAAAATAGAAAAGAGAAATAACACATGATCAAGGGCTCCGTTAGTTCAGGTGACAATAATCTTTGAGTGCGTTAAATTTGACTGTGATTAAAAACATAAAAAAAATTATTTAGTGTCATAAAAACACCCGTCATTCAAAATGGTCGACTTTACAGTGATGTACTTTTATATATTTCATATTAAAATTTAAGATGGTCAGGGAGAAATTTTAATATGACAGTTATAATGTAGCTTCAACATAAATAGCAAAAAAAGTGTTGTGTACCTCTGCTTTGTTAATGCTTGTAATGATATAAAGACAAATAAAAGTTTCACAGAATTCATGGTGTCTTCAACTTTCTTCTTTTGATGGACAGAAAGTCCAAACCAAATCTTTACATTTGAGAAGTTGGAATTTCTTAATAAATGATTCAAACAATGATCAAAATTCCACCGGTGAATTAAAAAACAATACCTGCTGCCATTTCTCTCAGTGAAAAATCTTACCTTCATGATAGAGTTAAGTCTATTTCTGCAAGTATTCCCGCAACACTGTCCCCGACTGTGACAAACATGCCAATTTTCATGGCTTGAAGGTGCAAATACATTCAACATCAGGTAAGAGCATAAAACGCTGAAGTGAGAAACTGGAAAGTGGGCACTGGACACACAATCTGTGTTTGACAAGCTACAAAAAAAAAATCATTCATTCATTCATTAAACCACATCAGTTACATTACCAAGTCAATGCACTTGTCTTTTTTTGATCATGTAATTCAAAATAGCTTCAAAATGCGCAACAATGTGCTACATCGGTGTGTTGATGTAAATGTTATATGTATAGCCTATCAATATACTGCAAGGAAAAATAAGGAAAAATGTCAAAATGGAATTTATCTATAACATTTATCCAGTGCCTATTACAACAAGAGAGATGGAGAGAGAGAGACCTCCACCTTTAACATTTAAGTCAACTGTTATATGAGGCTCAGTGCACAAAAAACAATAGAAGTCATATCAGAAATATTACTGTAATATAATTTATTATTAGAGATGAATTATATCAGTTACATAGATTTAAATGCTCTCCCAGATCCCCTGCTGTATATTTTGTCACTTCCTCAGGTGCTTCTGCAGTTTATAAATGTAGAGATTAAAGATGTAGTGTCAAGACACTCCCACTTTTTGGCTTGACTTGAAGGCATTATCACAGATGAGACATCACTTAAAGTTACATTTAATTCAACGCTGATCAGTATAAAAAAGTCTGAACCACCACCATTCCCATAAATCCTGTACCTATTTGGACAGGACTATAAACCTAAAATTCTGTCACCACAAATGAATCCACAACTGGTACAAATACCACTGTGCGTCCCCAGTGCTGAGCACCACCTCATGATATCCACTGTGGCTACAGAGTCCTTCTCGCTCTCCCTTACTGTTAGTAGTCAATACTCCGGAGGGCAGCGATGGTGGAGGCCAATCGGCGTGGCATCAGTTTGGCTGTTTGTCTGTAATTTTCTGGCTTGGCCCTCAGCAGGGTGACAATTTGCTGCAGAGTGCGAGAGGGCTGAAGGCCCAAAGCATCCATCACATTGCTCAGATAGTCTGTGGAAAAGAATCAGAAATCATCACTCAAAATGATTTAACATGATTAATTTACAGAACAGCCGCCATTTCATGGCTTTTACCCTCTGTGACAATTAATAACATCATCATATGACATGAAGTAACAATTCGTACAATCATATATCATTACATGATAGTTATGGATACTGTACCAATATCTGTGGCTAGCTGTTTTGTGGAATGGGTGCTTAGTTGGGGGATGAGCAGGATGGCGTCACAGTAGGTCTGCATGGTTGCCCGAGCAATGGAGCCCAGCCAATAGTCTGCAGTGTTGTCCAGTTCAGGAAGGTCGTCACCTGAAACAGATAGAAGGTGATGTTTCAGTGAGCTGACAGGGTGTAAAGGAAACAACAGATAGTGGAACACTGTGATGCTGTGAAAGTTTTAGAGAGGTTGGTTGGGGAAAAAAGAGTTGGAGGAAAATCATCAAATTAAGAATCAAAAGATAAGGAAAAACGAGTGCTGACTCTTCAACTTGTACAGTTCTTGACTGTCTTTGTGCTTACAGTAATGTGGTCTTTTTATTTAAATTAAGAAGATAAAGATATAAGTTCAACCATACAAAAGTAATGAAGTGTCTGTCCCTGTGTTCAATTATTAAGGAATTATAAAATTTGGTAGTGCAGATAAATAGCACTTCAGAGATGAAATGGAAGAGACAGTGAAAGAGAAAACAGAGGGGAAAAAAACAGACATCATGTGGAGAGATAGATGGAGAGGAGAATCAGGACTGATGGTCAGCAACCTTGCTCTGGAGGGAAAGGCAGCTTCCCAGCATGTAAGGCCATTTCTAGTGCTGGGTCCTCCTGTGTCACAAATGGCTCTAGGTGGAGTGGAAGAGACATCAGGTACTGCCCAATCTGGAAGGGGGAAAAAAAAAAATACTGTTTGATAAATATGGTAATGTTCAGTACTGCAAAATTTAATTATATCAAGTCTGATATAGGAATTATTAGATAAAATTTCTGGGATGATATCTAGATCACCCCTCACTGACATTTGTGATGTATTCCTGTGGTGACAGGCTGAAAGTTGGTAGGTCCTCTGTGTAGCTCTCTCCAAATCCAGGTGCCTCTTGACTCTGATCATAAAGAAGGAGCAAATGAAACAGGATGACGTAGAATTAAAATAGATACTACACTCAGATGCACACTCACACAGAAAATTCAAAAGCTCTTAGCTCTCATGCACTCAAATCACATCTATCAGTATTTGAAATCAAATAACCTAGAAATCTGACACTTAATTACCTCCATCTTGGAGACGAGGCAGAGCTGGTGTTTGATCTGCAGGAAGACAGAATCGAAAGCCAGCTGGTTGGCCTGCTGGTTGAGTCTGGTCAGAGCTGCTCTGGGTTCAGCTAATAGGCTGGAGTTACCTGTGCCCTTCTCCTTCAAGACAAGGGGTGAGAAATGCATAAAACAATTGCAGTGAGTCTCTGGTTAAAGAGTTGGCTCTCCTCAGAGGAAATCAGCAGGCTTACACCATACCTTTAATGAGAAAAGGACTTCCATTAAGCTGTTATACTCGGCTATATTGCCTCTCTGAAGGTAGTTATATTCCTGCCATGGGTTCTTGGTGTTGCTCTTCCTCTCTGTGGAGCTGGCCTCCTGGATGCCTGCCAGACTGCGGGGGCTGTAAGACTCTGACAGGTACTTACCTGCTGTACCCAGGATCCTATAGAGTGAGAGGGAAAGATTACAAAATTATGTAAACAATTCTTCACATCCTTATGGTGTACAATAATTATACTGTGCATATAACATTTTAAGATAATAAGGGATAAGTAGAGTATAAAATATGGAGAATTAAAGTTTTTCTCACTTGTTTGATAGCTGCTGCTCAAATTCTCCACATTGTCTGAGTAACTCTCCACAAGTGGCAATAATCCTGCAAGAACACAACAGGGACAAATGACCAATATCTTACATATTGTGATGCTCAAACCAGCTCAAACCACTTGGCATTCTGGTGTGAAATGAAAACAAGAATTAACCTGACTGAGTTCTGAAAAGCTGTCCAGTCCTCCTGGAAAACAGATGAACTTGGTATATCCTCCAGTTTACACTTCTTCCTGATTGACTGCAGTGTTATGGAGAAGTCAGACACATACCTACAAAACAGTGTCAGCATAGATAAATTAAATAAGTTCCACATTGCCATAAAAAATCTGACAAAATGTTCTCCCAACATCGTATCTGAGAGTAAAGGATCCTTACTTGGTAAAAAGAGCTTTGAGAGCTTTAAGGAGGCCACACACAGCCAGTCCGTCAGTCAGTTTGACACAACGGTCCACAGCAGCACTAGCTAGGCCAAACAACTTGCCAACAGAGTGGCTCAACTCTTCAACACAATCAATTACCTCCCCATGTTCCTAAAAAAAGCGAAAAACATGTTCAAGACCAACTGAGTAAGGAAAATGAGATAGCAAGGTTCTGATGAATCTATTGTCTTATGTGTTTATATGAGCATGTATGTGTGTGGGTTGGGTTACCAAGGGAACAGCACTGATCTGGATGAGGAGGTGAGCTTCCTCCAGATCTTCATACTGTAACTGATAAGTTTTATAGGGGTCGTAGAGCGCACAGACCAGCTCGTTCACCTTCAGCAGGTTATTCTCACCTGGTGGAGGAGTACAGACAGAACATCAGGAGCCAGCTCACCAGACCTTCAATCAACAGTTACTCCGCCTTGGCTTCATCATCTCTTGGCATTGCACAGACCCAGGTGTGGCACCATGGCAGTCTCCAGGTTGTCACCAAAGGTTGACACAGTTTGATGGAGCTCCAGCAGGGTGTCAAGCTGCTGCTCTTGGGCCGTCCGGTCTATGGCTGTGTTGAGACACACAGCGATGGATGGCACCATGGCCCCAAGAGTCTGGATCAGCAGCACGGTCACCACTTCATATGGGTTCTTAAACACCTGTTGGGTGTTTCCAGGTGTTAGGTAAAGACTGGTATTGGACTTTTTATGATAATTTCAAACATTGTTTGTGTTGATGATGAAGCACAGATGTCTACCAGTACTTTAGTGTCTCTGACCTGGCTGCTCCACTGGAGTTGAGCGTGCCACGTGGAGAGCAATGTATCATAGAATTCAGATAGCTGCTGATTCAGACTGAGCTCACTCTGAGAGAGATCCTGCCACGTGCTCACCAGCTGGCCCTAGAGAGGAAAAAAACAAATATTTATTGGTCCATGCCTCCACCAAACACAGAGAAAGGGCAAAAATGATTTTGTGATGGCTTCTTTATGAATTAATGATGAAAGTCATGGAGATGCTTTGTCACACCCACCTTGTGACATTTGTAGTAATAAGCTAGGAGCTGTGGCATTCTGTCTATCTCTGTGAAGACTTTCACAAACAGCTTGGCTTGGTCTGCAGGGGTGAAAATATGGAAACATACAGTGAGTATACTTACTGTAGACTGATGGTGGACTTCACTGAGCAACAAAATGTGAAATTTAAGACATAAAAGCATTTGGCACACATTTACCTATAGACATGGAATTAAAGGTTGCTACTATCTGTGGACTGGCCAAGGCCTCCAGTCTGTTTTTCAAAGCTTCCAAGTGGACACACTTTTCAGAGTAGTCTGGTGTGTCCACCAGCATGGCCAGGCTGTTCTGCATGCTGGTCAGCTTGGAGGAGATAACTGCAAAGTCCTGGAAGAATAAAGAAGCATAGTGAAGTTTAATATCAACAATACAATACTTATACATTTATTGTCAATTCTTTAACACTCTCCAAGTATGAAACAATTAAGATTTTGATGCCCTCTTCTGATGAAAAAAGAATATATTCATAACAACTGCACTGGAATAGGACTTGAATCCAAAAGATCCACAATCTAAATGTATATATTTATATTTAGTTTATTTTACATCCGAAGAGTTCCATCCCATCATTTCCATTTTGAAAACATTTATATAGACAGGAAGTAGCTGCTACAAGGATCAGTTCAGCAAGTTCAACCAAAACTCAACATGTCAAAGTCATGTGGGAATTTATTTTACATATACCTGAGTTTTGAACGTCTCCTCAATGTCTGCACTGAGTGTGCTCCATTTGTCTGCCTCCTGCAGAGCCTCAGCTGCCAGCTGCATGCGGCCTTTGACCTGATCTATCTCTACTAGGACCTGGTGGAAAGGATGCATAGGATATACAGGTCATGCCAAATAAATACCTTGCGAGCCACCCTGTACTCTTTATGAAACTCAGGCTTTGATTATTATGCTACTAGAAAAGAGAAAAAATATTTCAATCTTTTCAGAAACATAACTCCAATATTTTAACAACCGATGTCAATATGCCTTTCTTCTGTGTTACAATATGCTACTTGTGAACCTTGAGCATATTTCAGGTGTGCAGTTGTTAATTTGCAATAATGTTATAGCATTGGAAATGTTCACACACCTGCATTGACTGCACAGTGTCCTGTTCAAATTTCTTGATGTCCTCTTTGACCAGGACCATTTGATCTTTGAGGAAGGAAGCCTCCTGTTTCACAGCTTCCACATCCCGCAGCACTCTGGGCATATTCTGGAGGGCCTGAGTACTGCTCTCTACAAACAGAGACATAGCAGTTTTTCAGTTACTGGCAAACATAACAAAAAAGTCACAACTCATAGAAAAAAAGTATATTATAGTTGGTACCAACAGAAACTGAAGTCATTAACTTCTGTTTTTCTGTGATGATGATTGTAGGAAAAAGAAATTAAGCCAACTTACTACTGCAGGTTCTACAGAGTGGTATGGTTTCACTGGTGTGTTGATTATTATTACACAAGACAGAACTGTTGTCTTGACTTCAAGCAGTAAACTATGGTCTTTATTATCATCATGTTTTAGGTAAAAAAAAAAAAAAAAAGCCTGCTTATTTACAGCTTCTCAAGCACTGACAGCTAAGTGTGTTTTAAATAATGCACACTTAGTTGTCAGTTTATTAGATACACATAGTTTAAACTAATTCAGTCATTAATCATTCAGCTATTGTTGAAACTGAAATAAAGTGTTGATTCGGCTGATCCACTCCCTTGACATTGCTGAGAGTAAGCTAAATAACAGACATGCCTCTTTGCATGCTGCAATGCCATTAAACAGCACAACAATTTCCACTACAATGATCACAAAGTTGCATCGCATCTCTTTTCTGCAAACTTCAACAAATCTGCCTACTCTAGCTTTCATGTAGGATTCACAGCACATCTTTTAAGCCCAAATTAGTTTAGTTTAAAATACTGTAAAATCTAAACTATCTCCATGAATGAATTTTAGCTTTTCAAGTGTACACATTTTCCGATTGGTGAGGTCTGGCAAAAAATACAAAATAAATTATAATATATATATATATCAAAGTACAAAAGCTCATCATTGATATCAACGTACAGTAGATACACTGTAATGTCCTGTTGTGTAGCCTGCATGCACTAATCCAACTGAACAAACCAAAACAGAGACAACATTTAGGAAATACACAGCTGTTGAGTTGATCATACATTAAGAAGCTTTATAATATTTAATCTATCCCCCATTACAGCTGAGTGGAAGACAACAATATTGAGGGAGGCAGCGGCCTTGAAAGGACATTTTGTGGTGTGATAACGCAGCTGAACTGACCCTCAATCGCATTGTTGACCTCCTGGATGAACAGCTGGAGCTTCATGACCAGTGTGGCTGCGTGTGTGTCCGCTTTTCCCGGCGCGTCCTTCTGCACCACCTTGAAGGCGCCATTGACCCAGTCCTTCACATCGAAGTCATCATCCAGGAATTTAGAGAAATCCATCAGGCCTTTATTGTCCTGTACCGGGACAGAAAAAGGGCCGTTTTTAGTCTAATTCAGCTGCTGCAGTCTGTGTCATCGACCCATGGCTAACGTTAGCCTAGCTAATTCTTCCCAAACAATGGCTTCGACACGAATATAAAATAAATAGCCCAAGAAAATGAAATTATCATGACAACTAAATAAAGCTCCAACAAGGCGACGGCTTCCTCCAGAGTTGTTTTTAAGTGTCTACGGTTTTAAAAGGAGAAAAGTGCAGACATATTTCTCTGTGTTTGGTTTGATGCTGTTACTCCAACTGACACTTGACAACAACTTCCTGATTGTGCTTTATTTATCTTCCCCTCAGAAACAAGACTCAGCTCGACATGTTGACCTGCCTTTTAAACTCTTATAATCACAATATCAAAGAGCGTTGCGCAGACAAAATGTCACAGTTTGTGCGTTTCAAATTTAACTTTGACTCATTTGGCCGACAAAAAGAAAGAAGAGCACAAGCAGCTCGGAGCGGTGTCACACAGAAATTCTTCCGTGCAGGAAAAGACGGTGCTGCAGTTTCTCCCGGTGGTCACTCGTGGCATTGCAGCCAAAACTGATGGGAGCATCACTAAGCAGTCCGTATCCGTAATTCAGATGGAACCTGGAAGTCAGGACTTTTTCAGTATAAAAAAAGTTTGTATAGGACTGAATGGGTGCCAGTTTTTGGCCAAATTAAGGTCCTCTTCGCCGTGTTCATTGTTTCTTATACAGTCTTCCCTTCCAGCCCAAGTCCACAGACATCTGCATCTGGGTTATGTTAGTTAGTTAAGATGCTAAAATCTAAGTTTCATATTTATTTTAAGTATAGAATCTAATATGACTACTATGATTACTTTTCTATTATGGTCTCCCTCTTCAAATAATGTCTGTACTCAGTCAATCATCAAGCATGAAGTTGTTTCTTGTCAGTTGCTGCAGACATTTTTGCCTACACAAAGTTCATTTGATAACCATTATGCAAACCAGCCAGATAATAAAGGTTTATCAGCAAAGTGGAGTTGAAAAGCAGCTAACCAAACAATCCTCCATCAGTTTCTTG
The DNA here is from genome assembly GCA_034769265.1 of Remorina albescens. NCBI lineage: Eukaryota > Metazoa > Chordata > Actinopteri > Carangiformes > Echeneidae > Remorina > Remorina albescens. The sequence goes on from CM068480.1 coordinate 9,801,684, forward strand.
CAGCCATCCAGGAGGACAAATTTCAGCCACTGATCAGCTCTCTCTCCTCAGTTTGCTCAAAGAGATGGGGATAATCGATGATATTAAAGACACCATATCCAAGGCAGTGTTTACTCCTTCTACTCTGATGTCCGGACGAGGTGGACTCCACATGGCCCAAATCATTTTATCCCTGGTCACCTTTGTCCTGGCTGCCTTCAGAGGAGGGAGCAGCCACACTTACTGGAACTATGCCATGTTCACCTGGGCTTTCTGCCCCATCATGACCCTCATCATCACCATCATTGAGATGTTCAAGCTAGATATCATACTTAATATGTTTTGCATGGACTGGCCTGACTTCACAACAGGGATGGCCATGTCCTCAGCACTCATGACTGTCTCTGTTGCAATTTTCTATGCCAACTTCTACGTCTGCCTGAAATTCGCATGTCTGTATGGATGGATCGTGAGTATATTTGCTTTCTTATGCGGCTTGGTCTACACCTTAGAAGTGGTGAAGGACAAAATCCTGGACAGGAAGAAGGGAAGCTACCTGGCCGCTCTGCCTGGATTCATGAAAGTGTTGGAGGCCTTTGTGAGCTGCATGATTTTCATATCACTGACTGGTTACAGAGACAGACCGGTTCTAATCATGTGTGTCATAGCATATATCATCCCTTTCCCTATCCTCCCTCTCATCATAGCCACCAACATCCTCAAAAAGCTGAAGAAATGTTTGCCTTTTAACCTGGACAGGTTTGTGTTCATATTCCTGGTGATCTCTGTTGTGCTGTACATCTTCAGTGCTATCATGTGGCCCATTTTTATGTTCAGGAACAACCCTCGTCCCAGCGACTGCCCACCCAGCTTCTGTATCTGGGCCATTCAGTTTATGGTTGCATTCTTCACATATGTGAATCTCATTTTTTTTACACTGGACCTCATTTTTACTTTGCTTGGTATCTGTGGCTTTAGTCACACATAACATCATGCTGACTTTATAATGGTCCTTTAAAACCATCCAGAGAAGCAGATAAAAAATAAAATGATATATTTATTTAAATGTAAAAATGTTTGGTAAATGTTCAACATATCACCCTATTGAATTCAAGCAAAACAGTGTGTGAATAATGGTTTTAAAGCCATGCTTGGTTGGTAAAAAGTGTCATTTCTAGACTGAAGTCACATGATCTCACTTTCTGCATTTGGCCAAATGTAACAGGTGGCACACAGACTCCAGTGGAGCAGAAGCAGAACTGTCACTGTGCACCAATTACTGACTTAGGCTTTCAAATCTATTTCTGATTACACTCAAAACCCCAAACCTAAAAGGAAATTTACATTTTGTCAGGCCTCATGTGTTACTCTGTACAATAAAATGTTTTATTTGATTTCACTGCAGAAAATGGTGCAACTGTCAAACTGATACTGTAACTCATAATCAGACATAATCAGTAAATTTTAGAAAAGATTTTTAAGCAGTGAGGTTTATAGATGTTTCGTTTTTGCAGAATATTTTCTGTATTATCTAGAAAAGTTGGAGTAAATGAATCAATGTTTAAGCATATTAGAGAATTAATCTTACTCATTGATCACAGATTTTGCAACTAAATACATGACTGAGTTGAAAAGCAGTCCCGTTACTACACAAGCATTCAAAGGCAGTGACCAACTGCTGAACTTTGAAATTTGAATACAAGGAAATGTGGAAATGACACATGGTCCAAATGTAAGAACAGGGCAGCAGGAGCAACTGACCATTGTTACTGATGAAAGAATAACAAGTTCATCTTGAGTTCAGGCATCAGATGATTCTACTTTTGAAAAGATCTTGGAGCACAAAGCGGAGCATCATGTGAGGACCATTCAAGACCTGTGCAGGCATTTTATGCCTCCTGGAAATAATCTTCAGTGCTCTAGCTCTCTTGATTGTTATCTTCAGAGGCAGGATGGTGTCTTATTGTAGACTTCATACCAGTTGGCCTTGACGTAACTCTTTATTTGGATTGTCCACTTACATTTTATAAAGTATTTTTAACATTTCAACAACAATTAGTTGAGATTGGTTGAATATTTGTATGTGCAGTGTTGAACATTCAGTATTTGAATGTGCAATAAGTTTCCATAGGAAGACTGTGTGATTGTGTGACTGACATTTGATTGGCTCACAACAATGGGTCTGAAACAATAAATTCAAACCTCACAACTCTGGCAGTTGGATGCATGAAACTGTGATAGTAAATGCAAATGTCAGAGTCAACACTTAGAACTAACTGCTACTTCATTCATCAGGGTGACCCCTGATTCATTCATCAGGGTGACCAGTCCATCACAGGGCCAACACACAGAGACAGACAGAGACCAACAACCACTCACACTCACACTCAGACCTACGGACAATTTAGAGTCACCAGTTAACCCAAACATGATGTCTTTGGACGGTGGGAGGAAACCGGAGCACTAACTGCTACTTAACAAAGTTAAATGGCAGAATTTTTAGAAATAATGAATATGCAACATGGTATTTTTTATAGAACTATTTTTTCACCATTTTTAAGGCATCATCTGATTACAAGAAAAGACAGATTTATAAAAAACAATATTGTATAGTCCAAAGAATCGGGGCCCCTTTAGGCCTCGTCTGGTTCTTCGAACTCCACAGTCTCCAGTAGACCCTGAAAACAGAAGTAGTGGGAGTTGCAGTAGACAGGAGGTTCTTTGGGACATGAGCCCACCACCTCTGGTTTCTGCGAGGAGAAGGGGTTTGCTCCACTTCCCTTCATGTCCATCTCCAACTCCAACAGGATCTGCAGGGAGTAAGTCATCTCGCCCTCACTGTGGATAAACGACAAAAGCCGTCAGTAACTGTTCATCCTCATTAATAAGAGGGTGGTGATGCAGAGTGAGGCCGGACAGCAAAGGTGCCACATTCACCAGACATTGGGCATATTTGCATATTACAAGCCCTTCTGCAACATACACTATAATGCAAATGATGTGTGTCAGTGTGCCAATTTGTATGCTATTCACAATTCAATCAAATCAAGGGCTCGTGGCTTGAGAAGACAGGAAAATTTAAAAATACAATTCATCACAGATGATTGATTTTTAAAAATCTATAGTACAGCACAGCACAAACACACTCATATGAGGTGTTTTAAGTTCCTTTTACTCAGAAATCCTAAAAAATATCCACTTTATCAAAAAGCTTTACTGCTACTGTAATTTTTATTATTAGGTGACTCATTATTCTGTTCTAAGGTCTTCAGCTGTGTGTAGATGACAACTGAGTCACTAAGACTCACTTGAGAGCAGTGAAAATTGAAGGAATCTCATAATCCCTAAGGAGCAGAAGTGTGGGAAGCCAGCCATCATCCAGGCCCTGACTGGCATCAAAGCCTTGATAACAGAAAGGAAAGTAAGTCAAAAGAGCTCAGTATGAATATAAATCCAGCTGAGGCTTTTCACCACACAGTCCTGAAGTCAATAAATGGTTGTTTCCTCCTCACACAAAATGTTACATTTCATTGCATAAGACTCAGTTTGATTGCATCTTTGTGTAGAGGAGAGAAGAGAAACCTACTCACCAGGATGAAATCCAACCACCAGGTCTGGTTTGGCTGCTTCCTCTTTCTCCACCAGATCCTCCCAGAACTGATGGTAGAGGCCCTTGTAAGCGCTGATGTAGACCCTCTGCTTGGGGCCAAAAGCTCTGAGTGGAGGCCTCACAATGGGGCCGTCCACCACCTCTTTTCCGACCATGACTATCTCTATGCCCTGGTGTCCGGGGAACATGTGGTTCAGCTCATCATAGTCAGTCAGTCTGGCCCCCAGCGTCTCACTCTGGCCAGCCCCCACCAGGTGAATGGTGAGAGGTTGTGAATAAGGGTTAAGGCCAAACAACCTCATCCCCCAAGCAACGGTCAGAGGCCTGGAGAAGAACTCACTGCAGACCCGCCACAGCGACTGCCTCAGGTCATCGTCATCAGGCCGCGGCCGGCCAGCGTTGGTCCACAGGTCTTTCATGTTTGCCCCATTTAAGATGGGATCGACACGAGCTGTGAGATCGCCCTGCATCGTGAGCCAGTCGTCCCAGCCTTTAACCTCTGACTGGGGTTTGGACCATTTATCCGTTGGGAATGGAAGATCTCCTGATGACGTAAAAATAAATAAATAAAGCTGAATTAGCCCAGCCATTTAATAGCAGTACAGACAATTCACCAGGCTTAGTACCTGACTTTCTTGTTTATTGTTTGTGTGGAGCTTTTACCTTTGAACACAAGCCACTCCACAACTCTGTCAATGGCAGCTTGACGCAGCTGTGAGCAAAACTTCTTGTGCTTGGGCCAGTCGCCCTTCTGGCAGTCTTTACAGCAGTAATACACATTTAGACATCTGTGCAAAAAGGAGGGGAAAAAGTAAGAGCTCTAATGTCTCAAATCTCCCAAACTTTGATGACAAAATAACTTGGAGGCAGAGGTGTGCTTGATAAAATTTTTACCGAGCACAACGCTTCAGGCTCTGTGGGTTCGAAAGTTGATTTGGCCGCTTCTCACAATTTGCACAGACTTTGAAGGATTCTTCCATCTTCTCGAACATCTCTTTTTGAGACCGAAAGGCCATGGGTTTAGTCTTGGTCTCTGGGACCACTCTGGAGACATTAAAATAGAAAAAAATTTAAATATAGGGAAAGCAGAAATCATTAGTTGCACAGCCAAAAGTCATGTCCACAGAGGAATGTAATACATATCATATGTGTTCCTATATGTGAATGGTAGTGCCATATATGTCACAATGAAGGGGATATATACAAACTTTAGATATAATGCATTTATATATATAATATGGCAAGCCGTTTGTAGGAAACAACTTATATATATATAATCAAATGAAGTTTGAGTTTATATGCAGACATATTTATACATTGAAATTCAATATATAATACAATATGAATAGCGTTTGCACTCTTGGGACAGGCAGTCCAAGTATCCAACTTGTTAAAGTAAGTGTGTTCTCACAACTGTAAAGCCTATACTTTTCTATTCTTAGACTGGGACATGTGCTGCAGTGTGGGGAGGGGTTTAAAGGGCAGATTCATGGTAAGTTTACATAGAAAAAATAAAACAGAAAGAGCAGCAGGGAGCACAGGTAATGAAACAGTCTGTGGTGGCATGCTAGTATCTCAAAATGCCATTCAAATGTCATGCTGTCACTGTTAACAAGCGCCAGGCGCCTCTGTTGCGCCTGCATGGCTTCAGACATGCGTGGTTTTTATGGAGTCATGAGGTGGTAAATGTAAATTTAGAAATGTTCTGCTCATAAATCAAAGTGCAGGGTAAAAGGAAGTGCCAACGAAGAGGGTAAAACTTGCTTACCTCTCTGATTCTGTCATTTCTGGGGCTCAGACAGCCTTGTCTGTTTTTTCCTCCGCTGTTCGTCTGGTTTGTTATCTGAGCAGCTGGGTGCTGCTGCTGCCAGATATAGCCCCTGTGCTCTTCCTTCCAGAAAGCTCTGACAACTCTGGACCATTCCTGAGTGTTCAAGAGCTGGACTCATGTTGACCATTACAAAATTTACATTTCTATCCATGCATAAACATTTTTATGGCAAACAAGCAAAGTAAAAAAATTGAGGCCTTGTTTAGGGCATGATTCACACCATTACTGCTCTTGACTAGAAAATGAGTTGAGTACAGATTATTTTAATTCCAGGACATAGCCGATAGTTTTAACATACTGTCTGTATTTTTACCACTTTCAGCCACAAGAGGTCGGTATCACATTATTTCACCAGAAATTGCTTCTGGTGAAATAGCACAACAAACACATGCAGACAGAGATGTCATGATTTTTAACACAGTTGTATCAGAGTCATCGATGTGTCATCATTATTAATCATTTTCACAAGGGACTCCAACAATATTATGCTTGTTCACCATTTACAAAGCCAAATTGTTTTAATTAGCTCCATTATTATCACCAAATTGAAATATTTGAGATATTTACTCTTTGTAACATGATTATGAACAGATTAATGGGATGGTAAAATATTTAGTCTCTGATCAGAAGCTGGACTTTTGTGTATTTGCTTCCATAATGTAGGCGACAGAGTGGTTTTGTGTGTTTTTATAGCTGCTAATGAGGCAAAATCTTAATATTTGCCAGGGAATACAATATATGTAAAAGGGCAGGAATTAATGATGCATATAATGCTCAGCTTTGATAATCCTTTGCCAAATCAGGTGATTATTCATCTCATGGTAATATTTCTTCTATGTTATTGATAAGAGTTAATTGAAATGTATAATTACCTATAAAGAGTCTCCACTTAGCAAATAAAAAAAATCATGGTATCTGTTCAAGAAGGCAATTTGATGGTGAGCACATGGCTGGTAAACACCACCATGAATGAAAGCAGGTTAAGAACAATAAACAGAAACACAAAAATGAAGGGGAAAAAGAGGTTGGGTTAAATACAGGCTCTGTGGTGCAAATGATTTATTTCAGAGTAATTGTAATTCAAATGGAACATTAGTATGCACGTCATCTGATGCTCCAGCCATTGTGAGATTAAATAGGTCGAGCTGCAATTAAATTACAGCCAACATCAAATGAAGACATTTCGGTCTCATTACGTCTTCAGCTGTGACCCTTCAGATCCAACATCCATGTCCCCCCCAGGGCACCCATGATGTAAAAAGCCTGGTGTGCCTGCTGGTGCCCTCAGGTTCCATCATTTGAGCTTTGAATGATTAATGTAATCTGCCTCATTAATTAATAACTTCAAAAATCAAAGGACACTGTACCGGCAGTGAAGGTGCAAATTTCAGTATGACAAATGTTCTCTGCCCCAAAGGAGACTGGAAGTGCTCAATCTCTGAGAGGCTGCAGGATATCCTTCAATGTCTAAACGGAGTTCCCAAAACCCTATACTGAAAATCATATCTTCAAAGAGGCCATTGGGTTTAATTATCTGGACCTGGTTCCTCTAAGTCTTCTTGTGGCAGCAGTCCCTGGAAACAGATGAAGTGGGAGTTGCAGTTGACTGGAGTTTTGTTTGGGCTGGCTTGAACCTGCTCAGGTTTCTGTGAGGTGAACGGATTAGCTCCGCTGTCTCTGATGTGCATCTCCAACTCCAGCAGAATCTGCAGTGAGTACTTCAGCTCCATCTCACTGTGGGGACAAAGCATTCGAGCAGGAAACCATTAATTACGTTTTGGCTTTATGGTCCCCATGAGAGATCAGCGAGGGACTAATCACCTGTTCACTTCTTTCATTGTCTATCTAAAAGGGTACAAAGAGCTACAGCTTCAACAGAAGAAAAAGGAAACAACATCAATAACTCTTCCACATCAGCAACTTACAGTCTGTGCAGGGAGACAAACAGGAAACCAGTGTGATAACAAAGGATTATGGTGATGAGGTTAGGTGCAAGGGATAAAGAGACAAGTAAGGAGATGATGTGAGGAAACACCAAGGCTTGCTTTTACTGGATTTTAGGCATAAAAAATATCAGACATTCACTACAGCCTGAGGGAGAAGAAATGTCTGTTTTTAAATGTGAAATTGTTTTTTTTTACGTGACCAACCTGTACATGGTGAAGAAGGAAGGGATGTTGAAGTCTCTAAGCAGCAGCAGGGTGGGCAACCAACCCTCTACCAGTCCCTGGTTGGCATGGAAGCCTGGGTATAAACCACATGAAAACACACCCACAGCAACTGTCATCGGATGTACATGTAAAACTGGTACATTTGTGTGCCACCATTTATCTGAAACACAATAAAAAGTCCTTACTGTGCTGCCTGTTTCTGGGCAAACCTGTTTCATACAGGCTTCAGGAGAAGATTGAATGGATTACACTTCATTAGTCTCCAGCTGCACGCACCTTCCTCTTAACATACATTTCCCTTGGGACGTATCATTAACGGTGTTTTGTATTGTGCCAAATTATCAGTCAATATTACTAAATGAATCAGCCGCCAAACAAGTTTACTTTGTCTACCTTGTTTCCTTGAAATGCTCACAGCTGAAAATATGTCACATACCCACACAGACAAGCCAGTGAGGCACTCCGCTTATATCTGAGCTGGGTTGGGCAGATAATCCAGCAGCATATTAACTGACAGATGTCACTTTCTGCTCACTCTGATTTGTGTCGGCTGTATGTTTTGGGGTTTTTTGTTTTTTTTTCCTGCACAGCAGAGTAGTTTGGTGAATGACTCGTCCTTCAACCAGATAACTGAAGCCAACATGGCAGCAAATATTGTAAATCCATCCAGCTTTAGTGTTCTCATGTGAGACAAAACCAGGAGAGCTGCAAACATGGAATTTCTCTCTGCTGATCAATACAGTCTCCCGTTATTAGCCCGGCCTTGAGAAAGACTGAATCAGATTAAAATTCAATCAGCATAAAGGAAAAGTGAGCTTGTGGGAACAAGGAAGGAAGGCTGTGAATTTGGTTAGTTTCAGCTGTTGTGTAACACATGCTGGTATGTATACTGGTTGTGTGTTTGCTGCAGGGGCTCAGAGGATGCTACAGAGAACACAGACTTGTTAGGACTGTGATATCAGTACACAGATGGTACCATGTTATTCACAGCCTGCCACATCTTCCCAGGAAAGTCCAACTGCAGCTGGAGAGGATTCTGATGTGAATAATGCACACCATGATACAAACATAGCTGATTTTACACTTCTCATCACAGTAAAACAAGCAATTAGGTTTTAAGACTTTCAGAAGATCAGGTGACAAAGACAGGTCCCAGTCTGCTAACTGCTTGCCACCAGTACAGCTCTGAGCCCTAAAGCAGATATGATTGGCGGTGAACTTGCTTCATCTGTAAAACTAGATTTTATAGTTTTGAAAAGGCAGTTTATTTCATTCATAAGAAAAAGATATTTGGATGTTGTGTTTCTGTTTGTTTCTTTTTGAAGCACTGCTCCCAGCAGTGTATCTCAGTTTAGAAGACACATCAGTCTAAGATCTGAGAGCTGACAGCTGGCATCATCTACCTGCTCCTATTCTTTAAGGTCAAGCCTGCTCGTATTCTTTTTTCACACCTCTCTTATGGCCCTTCCCGCTTCATTCCTTTTCTTAATGTCACCCCCCCCCCCCCCCACACACACACCTTCCTTTTTTATTCCTTTCCTCATGCTGCCTGCTCTCCTATCACTTAAAGACTGCTATAATGCAGTGCTCTGCCAGCCTTGCCATATGAAATGCAGCCAGACTACTCAGAAAGCTGACTGACTCATGTATATTTAACTCCAGTGGAACCTGCAGTGATTGCAATGACAGTTGAGCCATGGGGTTAGGCCTGCAGTTGGACCGGGGCTTCACCACTGCTTTGCAGGTTGAAGGGTCAGAAGCATGATTCAGCGCAAGAGTTTAGAGGGCGTAGGGTTATAGAGCCACTTCAATGAGGTAGATTTCTGTGAGGGTGAACATTTGGATGGACACGTGTCAGTTTAACATGCATCTAACTGTTTCATGAGCCATTCAAGTTACAGTTTTCCAATTTGTTTGTCCTCCGATTGACAGGACAGAAATGGAGATGTTGTTTTAATCAGTGGCATTCATTGAGTTGATCCGAGGGGTTGGCCAGAGATTCCCCTCCCAAAAGGGCAGCTTAGCGACATTATACTGAGTCCAACCATCAGAAGCCAAACTCTTTCCCAGCTGCTCACATTAATTACCCAAATCCCCAATAAAAGCCTGGCACTAATGAATAGGCCCGATCGAGTGAGGTATAAATCTCTGTTCTATGACAGAGGTTACTGAGAGACAAGCATGAAGGCAGAAATGTCCCTGGCTCTGACCACTCGAACTAAGTTCTCCCTATTTATAGCTGCAAAGATTATTCTGCCCATTTTTAAAGCAACTTGAGGTTGAATTAACTTTCAGCCAACTTTCATCATAGGATGTTGTTGTGTGTACATACCAGGATGAAATCCAACCACCAGGTCTGGTTTGGCTGCTTCCTCTTTCTCCACCAGATCCTCCCAGAACTGATGGTAGAGGCCCTTGTAAGCGCTGATGTAGACCCTCTGCTTGGGGCCAAAAGCTCTGAGAGGAGGCCTCACAATGGGGCCGTCCACCACCTCTGGTCCGACCATGACTATCTCTATACCCTGGTGTCCGGGGAACATGTGGTTCAGCTCATCATAGTCAGTCAGTCTGGCTCCCATGGTCTCATTATGGGATGCGCCTGCTAGGTGGATAGTAAGGGGTTTAGCCTTTGGGTCTAGGCTAAAGTGCTGAATGGCAATCCCAACTGTGAGAACCCGAGAGAGGAACTCGCTCTGAAGCCGCCACAAAGACTGTCGCAGGTCAGCATCATCCGGCCGTGTTCTGCTGGCGTTTTTCCAAAGGGTTGCCATGTTGGTACTGGACACAACTGCATCCAGATGAAGCGTGAGGTCTCCCTGCATGGGAAGCCAGTCTTCCCAGCTCTTCACCTCAGCAAACGGCTTGGACCACTTCTCAGTGGGGAACGGAAGGTCTCCTGTGTGTTTGGTAGAACATGGATGAATTTATGTGACACGAAACTGAGGATAGAGATAAGCACTGATTAGTCTAGATTGTGTTTGAAAAGAAATCTGATGAATTCAATGGCTGACAAACTATAATTAAAATTTCAGAATAAACCAGTATTGCACTGTGACTCTCTGTGACTTTTTGCCTCTCTGGCATTAAATTGCAGCTCAGCTTTGAAATTATACCGTCTCATTAGCGTTATTTCTCTCTGTTTTGTGAAGGCAAACAACTGTTCAGCTATTTTAATTTAAATGGCTTTTACATTCCTCACCAGTGAACATCAGCCACTCCACCAGTCTGTCAACGGCCACGAGACGCAGCATCTTGCAGACCTTTTTATGCTGAGGCCAGTCTTTCCTCTGACAGTCCTTGGTGCAGTAGTACACATTCAAGCACCTGTGGGAGAATAATAAAGGGAGAAGGAATGAGAAAGACAGTGAAAAGTCATGAAAGTTAAACAGGATTGCTCAAGATCAGAGCTCACTGTGAGATTTGGTACATTCCCCAGACACTGACTCTGGCGATTAGCTTTTCATCTTTATGCGAGCACATAGCTTGAGTACTGCTATGCCTATAGGGTTGCATCGTATGTGATACATCTCGAGGCAGCTTGTTTATTATTAGAATATATTGCTCGCACCAGGATTTAAATACCCTCCTATATTCATCTAGAATCCAGCGTTGTTTATGACCTCACACAGTCATGAACTGGAGACAGTGAAGATGAATTCTGTCCTGTTTTGGAAGACAGCTGGTAAACACATCCATGACTGCCAGAAGCTGGAATTTACAACTGATTATATGACCTTTTTTGTTTGTACCCTGTGCGCGATTTAAGTGGTGAGGTAATTTGTTGGATTAGAGGTCTGACAGCCAGCCCCAGTCGGAGCTTTTGGAGACTATATTACCTTACCTTACAATCATTTGCAACCTTAGAGGCACCCACGTTTGCATAAAATCATTTATCAGCAAACTGTGTTCTGTCATGCTGCACCCACTAGGATGTACAAGTCCTCCAAAAGAGGCTCACAAATGGATGAAGGAATCAAAACAGGATGAGAAAACAGAGGTTGCCAAGCATGTTTACAAAGATACTGCAGTCTCAAGAGTAATAAATAAGCTTAAATGAACCAAACTGAGAATTTGGATAAGTAATAGAGAGTCACAAGCAGAAACTATTGCAGAGTGCTGGTGGTGATTCTCCCGGAAGCTTTGACTTATGTGTTTTTGTCCACTGCTATTGGTAACTCTTCAGAGAGACAGTAGCAGCTGAGGATTTGAAGGGAATGCACACACATGATGGTGTGTGTGGATAACCAGAGAGCCGGAGCAAAAATGCGGTGCAATAACAGCAAGGCCCTTGTAAGTGTTGAGCACAATATCCCACTTTTTGCCCTCAACACACTCCTTGAAATGCACTTTATACACTACGCTGCATTAAGCTGCTCTTAATAAGCTGTAGAGAAATGAATCGCAGCCAGGGGATGTAGCTATATTTGCCATTGGCCACTGTCCACACCTTGGTGGCCTATCATTCCGCTGCTGATACAAGAGAAATGAGTAATGCTTCACACATGACAGCAATTGGGTGACAATGTCAAAATGATGCCCTCACTGGGTGATGATAGAGCTGCAGAGAGCCCAGCGCCAGTGTCAGTGGCCTAAAATATTCTGATTGTCAGCTATGATTAATATTAATCGGTGTTAAGGCTATAATGTATAAATCAAGCTGCACAAACCACATTCTAAAGCCAGTACATCCGTCACCTCTATGTATCACCCTTATGTTAGGGCTTTGCACTCACTTCACACAGCGTTTCAGGGTCTGTCCCTCGGTGAGATGGTCTGGCAGTTTGTTGCAGCCAGTGCAGAACTTAAAGGTTTCCTCCATCTTCTCGAACATCTCCTTGTAGTTGCGGAATGAGACTCTTTGGGCCTTTCCCTCGACAGCAGCCCTGGTTAGTTATTGAATATAGTGAAAGTAAGAGACAAATAAAGTCATATAAACAATTCAAAGTTTCGGTGTTGTGAAAGTGAAACAAGAAATTTGAGTTGTGAGTAAGAAACATCACCATTGACAACGGCAGTTATTATGAGTTTTTACCTGTACTCTCCATAGTCCTTCATGTTGAGCTTGTTGAGAATCACCTTGGAGAGGCCAGGCACATTGGCATCCAGAGAGTAGAAGCCAGACTGGTCAGAAAAGACACTGCCTGTCCCCGGAGCAAAGGACTGAGGGAGTGCTGGGATCTCGGATGCCATATTGTCTTTCCACTAAAAGAATGATGCATTAAAAACACAACATGTCCAATTTAATTATGAACATTTATGAATTCATTTTTGGCCTCTTTTAGACATTCTAACATTAAAACCTGCTGAAATCCCTGCAGTTTAACTTGTCACCTTGCTGAAGTGATGTAGAAGTGTACACATAGACACTATGACATCATTGTTGCAGCAAAGCACAACTCTGACCTAACGCATCAGTGATGCCAGATATGGTCAAAGATTTTAAAAACAGCATCCTAACCTAGAAATTTTATCTCTCAGTCCAAAAGTCAGTGTCCACTGGCTTGATGCTGCATTGACCAGTCAAGTATGTGCAAGAAGACATTCCTCTCCTTGATGACTTTTAACACATGCACAATGTTTTCGTAGTCTATCTTGTGATCATGGCAACAGTAATTGCTGTGGAGATAACTTTTCAGAGTTGCCAATCCTGTCTCAGAGTATTATGAAATGCAATGCAGTGTTTTGGTGTCTGCCATGTCCCTGGAGCCAATACCTGAAACAACACTCACCCACCATTCAACCTGACAGACTACTGACAGATACAAAGCAGAGTCGCTGGGTTGTAAGAGACAGGGATAGAGACAAGGATCCCCCCACCCACACAAACACACACACACACACACAAACACACACACACACACACCCCAAAGTCTGACTGACGAATGAGAAAAAGCAGAGCTGGAAGTATAGACTTTAGCTGGAGGACAATTAGGTCCAAACCACAGAGAGATATTTGTATTATGCACCCCGACGACCAGGTCACATAATGCACTGACACAACAAAGATTTTGTGTGCTCTTAGATGATTCCAGTTAGGGTTTGAAGTGCAACTCTTGATAATAGATGACTGCTGCCAGGACTCACAAGAGCTATTTCAGCAGCAATGAGAATACTTAAAGTGCACAAACGAAACCTTTTCAAGTCGGGCTCTTTTAAAAATTACCAAGTAACGTTGAAACGGGCTATACTTAAACATGGACAGCATACATTCCCATATATCATTAATCTCAAGGCAGACATAGGTATCATCTCCCTACATAGATGCAGTGATGTATATTATACCAGGCTTGAGTTTGTGCTTCAAAATACACTCTCGTGCCTCTACAGACATCTGGCCTGATTCTCTGATGACAGAAGCGGATCACCCAAATCTCACACAGGCAGAGGCTACATCAGGCATGTCCTTTCGGTTGCAGTTCACAACCTCTATGCCCTTGACAAAAAGAATATTCCCTCAACCCATCCACCCCACTTGGCTTAGTGAGAGAGAAAATATAGAGGAGGAAGAAATGTGATCATCAGGTGGTGGTGGCTCACATTTCTCTGTGGCTCGTGTGTCTCCTTCAGTCTTTCTTTAGAGTTTTCTAAGAACTAACACCCAAGACTAATATTATTCAGAATAATGCATGCTAACATTTCATTTGACTTTTTTTTTTGGTTTAAATCAACTGCTTTGTAATTCTTTTCCCAATTTCTCTATACTCTCTATAGTGCAACAGTACTTAAACTGGCCTTGACAGGACACCAAGTGCAATTAACCCCCCCACAGCTTGCAGCAATTAAACACTATTCTTAGCCTGGGAAGGCACAATAAATGCTTTTTAATACTCCTGACACTCCTCATGACAGTTTGACAAAGAAACTTTTAATTTACTTTAAGAAACTTAATATATTTTCAATTTCATACTAAGCTGAGGCATGATTTAGTCTTATCATGTCTGCAGACAAAACTGAAAAGGTTATATCTAATTATTTTCCTCATATCTCCAGAAGACCATCAGGGAATACATGGATTTCCCATGGGAGTGCAGATTTTACATATTTGACCATGACAGGTTTTTTTTTAATTGTTTGTTTTAAAGCATGCAGTGTCCCTCTACTCACTATCTGATCACAGCTTTATTACAGATAATTTAGCAGCCATACCTTTGGTTCCAGATGAGCAAAGTGGCTTCTGGTTAATTATCAGTTGTGTTGGTTCTCGGCACAGGATAGAAGCCAGTGAGTGACAGGTCCATATGCTGGATGTGAACACCTCGTGGAGCCTTCACAGTACTGGAATCCTGAAAACTTACCCCCACAGGGCCAAAGTAGGAGAAGGGTGGGCAGAGGACTATGGAGTGCTCCTGGCTACTAAGGTTAGGGAGAAGGGGGGGGGGCTAGGGAGAGGGAGAGGCAAAAAAAAAAAAAAAAATGGGTTGGGTGTAGGGAAGGGAAAAAGTGTGGGGAAGTTTGATAGATGAGGTGGAGAAATAGGCACAACAATAAAATACCCAAGAGTGAGCTATTCCTCAAAGATATTCAGCGAAAATACAGTTTGCTAGGATGAGAAGACACAACACAGGCTAGAAAGTGAAGATCAAGAAGGAATCAGAGATAACAAACTCAGGAATTAATTAATTTGATATGTAAAAACATTATTCTTGCATCACAGTGTTTTTCTTTTTAAGTACTGGCAGCTCAAAGGGGTTGACTTCCACGAATTACTCATCAAGTGCAAGAGTCTGATCAGAAAGAAAATCCAAACTAATTTCAGATTTGATTACATGTTTGTCAGGTCATTTTTGTGAAACACACCTTTTTTTAGTGTGCAATTGATGGAAATTTGAATGTTTGTAATAATGACAAATGGTGCTTTTTAATAAAAAATTTTTTATTTGGTCCATTGGAACCTGAGATTGAAAATTAAACATACATATGTTTGTACACATATACTCATATCCCTCCCCCAGAAAAGATCAATAAAATATACCTCACATTCATCAGAGATCCATTTTTTCAGCATTATGTTTTTTTTTTTTTTGTTTGTTCCTACTATCATACTATAATATTTTTTACAAGTTGAAAAGGGTCAGTTGATTTTTTTTTCTATCCTTTGTGTGGCTTATATTTGCAATCTGTACAATTTACAAGGAGGAAACCAGACAAAGGAGAGGAGAGGAAAGGCGCTGTATTGGCTCCTGTGTCAAGGACCAAGTTTTCCTTGGATGCAGCCTCTTTGGCTGCAGGGGGCGCCCCTGAAGCACAGAAGTGTCCCCACTACAACTTAACAGGAGGAGTAGGCTCATAGGACACAAGCAAGAGCCAAAAACAACATTTACGACAAAGGAAAGTACAAAACCAAAAACAAAACAAAAAAATCAATCTCATGTAAATGGTAAATGTAAAGTGATCCAGCGGTGACACTGAATTCTGAGGTGCCTGGTCTTTGCAGGTGTTTCAGTGCGGGTTCATTTCTTGTCAAACTAATCCCTCTGGCCTCAATCTAAAGCCTTAAATGATCACATTCCTTAATCTGTCATTCATCAACAGCATTCATTAGACAACAGGCCTGCAAATCACTTACACAAATAAATTAGACACTATATTCACAGTTGCTTGGCTGTGATGACGCACACACACACACACACGAACACACACACTCACACTTATAGGACAAAACAGACGTCTGACTGTGGTCATTACAAATCATGTTTCTTTGGAAAACATATTTACACGAACTTCAGCTTAAGGTTTCTTTACAAATAGATGACACAATGTAGTAGTTTTCTTTCAAAGTGTCCTGAAGATGTCATGAAGCTTAGTCTGCACAACCATGCTGGCAGGTGTGGCTGTGTGGAGTAAGTGAGGCTGTAATGGTTGGAAAGCAGCACTGCTGTGGAGTGTCACTGCTGACAATACCAACAAAAGAGATGATGCTCATGAGATGATATACGTTTCAGCAATCACTGAGCTGAACTATCTCACAGAAGAACAATGTTTAGCCTCAAAATATTTGACGTACACAAATCATCTGTTCGACCAAAAAGTCCTCCAGGGATTTCCAGAGGACTTCAGGGAAGCTTTCAAGTTTTTTCCCATTTAACTACATAACAGCAAGACATCAACTTGTTACCATAGTACCCCATTAGCCCCCTGCCCCTCCCCAAATCTGATAAAACATCTCAAGTATGTTGCCATGGTGAGGATTGGGTTATCCTTAGTGAAGGAGGAGAAATGGCTTTGACAGAGGAGAAGAATTGGGGCCCCAACAGAGCACCCACATGAAACCGCTGTGGGCATAACATCCCTAAAAACGCAGAGTGAACTAAACTATTTTGTATCACAATGTTGTTATGTGTCCCACAAAAACTGTAATTTGTCATTAAACAAGGACTCTGTGCTGTCGCTAATGTGCTGTTGGCGTATTCTTGTGGGAGGACAGCCCAGATGCTCATGCTGCACCTAAGCAAACAAACGTGGTCTCTGACCTCCCAGAGTAAACTCAGCAGCTCCTCTAAAGAACTCCCCTATGGCAAACTGGCTGTTCAAACAGCCAGTAGCTCCTTTGGTACTCCCTAAGTACTCTACAGTGTAAAATGACATACTGGCAAACTGCTGAAGTGTGAGAAACAAATACTCATTGACCATCTGTACCAAAATGGATTGGTCACAATCTGAGAGTGCAAGATGCCACATTATTTTTCTATATGTCATGCATGTCCAGATATAAACTGAGCGCAGTGGATGTGTAAAGGCAGTGTGCCTGTGATGATGACCATGTGACAACTCACATCCAGAATTTAGACCACAAACGGATACAGAGTATTACAAGGAATCGGAGAAAGGATAAGTGTTAGTTTCTCTGCTCGTCTATCAAAGCAGGGTGAGAGCTCTACTATGTGTCAGTGGTGAAACCCCCCCCATCATAACAATACTTTCTCCACCAAAGTTTGGCCTATAAGTAATAATAAACAACAGAGATGCTGAAAGATGGTATCCTGGCTATCATACACCCCCGAACCCCTGTCAGTGAATGAGTCAGAGGTTTTTGCTCCACTCTGGCTTACTTTACAAATCATGAGTTTGGTCCTGAGCAAAAGAGTGCTAAACAAGCACTGCTGTGAGGATGAGAAGTGGAGACACACAGTACTATATGAATGATGGCTTTTTCTACAACTGCAATAACACAAACATGGACAAGACAGCAACATTGAGTGGAGTAAAACAATTAAGACTGATACTGTGTAATGTGAAGAATAAGAAAACATGTATGACTGAGTAAATCTACAAGTTGAGTTTGGCTCATTGAGTACCATGTTGATGGTTGGGTGAGATAAACCTCCTGTGGAGTATCCCACGTAGTTTGCTGTCTTTGTGCGTGACAGGATAAGTGGGGGGATAGGACGTGATTGCTGCAGGTGATTGGCTCATAGGTTGTGGTCCGGCAAATGGCTCAGTAGTTACAGCACTCCGCCCTGGCTTTTGTGAAGCTCAATGAAAGCAGGGTCATCTCCAAGCATATGAAAACTGAGGGCTGACATCTGTTCCACATACAGAGCTTGTACTAAAAAAACCCTCCTGAATTTAAAGTAGTCCGATGTGGAGCCTGTTACATGCCTGGGCGAATCATCGTTTTGTGAGTGCTTCTTGCTCACTCTAGCTGGCCTGCTTCCCTCATTTCATCCTGACATGGCACATCCGCTTGGCAAGGGACAGAGCGCATGAGGGCTGGATGAAAACTTTAGCATTTATGGAGCATTAAGAGGAGAGCACGGAAATGCTGCCCATTCATGCTTTACATTCAGGTGTGTGTTCTTCCAAAAAGACAAACATATACAAAGGTGTTTTTGGGTTGCACACACCACTTGACCACCCTGGTCTGGTTTTCCAGTGGTCTGACAATTCATTGCTATTAGGGTCTGAATATGTACAGGCGGTGGTCATAGTGGCCTGGGTCGGTGCAGGCCATCAATGTCCGGCGTGAGCTGAGGGCTGTGGGTGGCTTTAGTGGGGGTCCAGTCTCCCAAAGAGGCCTGGGCTGCTTTGCGATGAGCCAGCCGGTGCGTGATGGAGAAACCAGCGTTTCCTTCCAGCTGGGAAAGCACAACCAGCACCTGCCTGCAGGGGGAGACAGAGAGCGTTCAAAAAATTAGTCAGCTGTTGACACCCCTCCAGTTTTGAGCCTTTTTAAGCTTTAGTCAAAGCAACTCAAGGACACAGTGAGCAGTCTGAATGCAAACGTGACACTCTTCAGCTGTGACTTATATGTGATGTGTTGAGTAAATTGTAATAATAATAATAATAATAATAATGTAGTATATGAAAATTCTTCAGGTGTGGAGGGTGAGCTGAAGTTTATATTTTATCAGTAAAAAAGAATCTCTTCCCCAGCATTACTATTTATTATGAGGACTGCCCTTATCTAAAAAAGCTACTTGGAATAAGACAGTTAAAAGAAGCTTCACTTCTCTCCCCAAACTTCTTTCTCCCAGGCTCCTTCCTGAGATTTTCATACAGCGCCTAAACACTGATCTGGAACTATTCATTAACTGCTCACAGTTAGTAAGTTTGAATAGGATAAAGCCAAGTTGACCAGGACATGATGGAAAAATATCAAATCCAAATGAGATCTTGTCCTGAATATGATAACCGAACTACTAAATGCTTTCACCAATCTAAAAATGATTAAGATGACTATTACAAACTATTAGAAAATTAGAAAATCAGACAGAGCAAAATTCAGCACTAATTGTTTTTATCAAAAGTGAACTGACATAATGTTCTTGTTAGACAAGAAAATGACATTAAAAAAAACCTGGTTCTCATGCATGGGGACTTTTCACAGTTTCCCATTGCGCGGCATATAACTATGGAGGGATAAGGCCATAAATTTGCATTAATGTGCTTTAATGGGCACGACTGAAATATGCAGAGAACCTAAATTCAGGAAAACGTAATGGCGCGTGAACGGCTACAGCATACTCGATACTGCAGGTGTGTATCTACACACCTCTAATAATTTTTGTAGGTATTAAAAATGGGATTTACAACTGAGTCAACATAAAACAAAAGTAGCTTCAATTATGCTGAGCCTGGTGATGATTATTAATAAATATAGAGCTGTGCTAATCCTCTCGAATCACTGCATTTATACACGTGTGTTTATGTGTACAGACATAATTGTCTAAATTCTTGATGCTGCACCTGAACTAAATGTTCCCAGAGCTTTTAATCTTCTCACTTGCTATCAATTCATGTAATTTCTACCCAGGCTAAATAGAGAGTTGTTTAAAAAAACTGCCAGGGTTTTCTGTCTACGAGGAAGAGAGAGAATGTGGCATTTGAGTGTACCTGTGCAAGGGTGGTACGCTGTCGATGGTTTTGAGGCTGCCACGTGTAGACACCACATTGAAGCTGTCAGTGCAGTCACAGGAGACGTGGAGGTAGTATTTAGGGTGGCGGTTCTCCACAACAACGATGAGTCCTGCCCAGCCGTGGGTCAGGTAGTAGCATGTCATGCCTTCACGGCCCTGAGAAGAGAAATACGACTGAAAATGTACGCAGAGCACACAGGCAAGTGATGTTATAGGTTCAGTTAAGATTTATTTCAACAATAATCCTCTCAAGCCCCCACAGAGCTTAGTTGTTTACATATTTGAAATGCTAATACACAGAGAGTGAGAGGGGTGAAAGCAGGCACTTGTGTAGTAGCACTAGTTAGTGACAGTCTAGGCAAATTTTAATTGGTTGTAATTTGTAAGTTGTATTATGGACCACGTTGTGTTCAAACTAGTCATTTCTCATTGTATGGTATATGCAACACACAGAGAGCTCCATCAACTGAAACTAAAACAAAACCAAATAATGCCAGACTTCTGTCATAACAAAAATACATATACAGTTATATAAAGTTTTTTTGTCTTCTCCTCGTTCTCATTGCATTCTGGTGTATGGAGGCTACTCTCTACAGAGAAAATGCTGGATTTCTGCTAGAAAAACCCTTTGATAAACTCTCAACAGTAACTGACATTTATGATGGCTGAAAGACTTAATTTTCTAACTAGACTGTAGCTGCATTAGAGAAGGGTGCATCAATACCAGCAGTGGTTTTTAGGAGAGTTAAAATATTGTATTTTTCATTCATGATAACAAAGACTTTCTTTCCTCTTGTAGTTAATGCTGATGTCTCTTTTGAGGCCTGTAATTGTAATAAATTTAGTACATGTGTAGCTAAACTGTTTAACGGCTTCATCTGCTCTCATTTTACCTCAGTAACACCAGGCATTAACCCCACTCTGACTCAAAAAATGCCTGTCAACATGTACTGTATATAGCTCTTTTTTCATGACTCATGTCTAGTTATATATAGAAAAACAAAAACAAAAAACGATAAATATATTATAAATATCGTAAAATGTCGTCATCCTCCAAAATGCCAGTCAATGTGTAAAGAAAAAGCAGGATTCGGGACTGCTGAGAAATTCTGAAGTGTTATATTAAAGTGGCTTGCATAGCTGCAAATGTTCACAAGCAGATATATCATTTTAATAGATGAAATACAAAGACATAGATGTTTTTGTGTGCGTGTGCATGTGTGTGTGCGTGGCAGCTAGATGGGGAGGACATGAAAAATGAAAGCTAGGGAGAGAAGATACAATAGCAGTTATTTAACAGAGCTACGGGTTGTTTTACCGCAACACTGCTTGGCCTGAAATGAGCGTGTCTTACCTCGTGTCTTTCTCCCTTGTTTTCTGTAAGGAGGATGATGGCATCAGCCAGGGTTGTTGCAGTCGCTTCCACCTGCTCCACCATCACCTGTCTAGAGCTATAGATGGCGAGGATGTAGCCAGGGAAGTCCTGACTGGGCCGCCGTGCTGCTCCACTTGTCGGACTGGAGACTTTGAGAAAGAGACAAGGACATGCATCAGAATAACGGTTTCAGACACAAACGAACTGATGAAACCAACTCAAAGCTGCTGTTAATGATGAGAAATTCTTCACAAACAGTTGCATCTGTACACCTACTGGGTGTGGCGGGACCTCCCGTCCCACTGACGTTCATCTGCCAGTGGTTGAAGGCACAGCAGACGACAGCGTACTCGCCTGGCTCCAGCATCACATCACAGCCGACAAATTTCTTCACTGCTCGCTTGCTGTGGGCCAAAAGGCGGCCCAAAGTTAGCTTGTTGCCGCTGCCAAAGGAGGCGCGAAACACCATGATGCACAGGTCCAACAGATGACTGTCTGCTGTGTCTGAACGCCTGGGGAGGGAGAAGGGATGGGTGGGTTAGAGCAATGACAGTAAAGGAAGGAACACTCATAATAATAAGAGGGGGTGTGGGGAAGGACTAAAAGCTGTTGTCTAGTGAGTGTACCTGCTTCCCTCCTGGAAAAGAGCAAACTCTAGCGCTGTTCGTTCCAGAACAGTGAGGGCTGTGACAGTGACCGGCCCGCTGGCTTTGCTGGGGAAGCAGCCCTGTAGCCTCACCTCCTGCCAGTCTGAGTGGATCTTACAGATGTCCACCGAGTCAAAGTACCTGTGGAAGAAGAGGGGAGAGCTTCATTAGTCACTAAACAATATGCCATCATCAGTTCCTTTATTTCCAGACCATCAGGTGCTTCTTTTTCCTGTCATGAGCCAAGTTGATTTGAATGTATCACAAAGAACTCTTTGACATTAACATAGCCTCTGTGGGTGCTGCTGTACAAACAGCGTTTACCTTCAACATAGCAAACCTCCTTCAAAGACAGAGTCCCTCAGAGAGATTCTGCTCCACACTTTCAGCCTTTTTCATTGTTTTATTACTTCTTAACCTCACTCAGACAACCGTCTTACCTCCTGCTTTTGCTATCTTGAAAACTGAGAGGAGACGAGAGGAAGAACAGGAATGTATGTAGACGTTTTACAGTAGATTTTGATCTCTAGAGCCAATGTGTCTCTGAAATCTTTTATTTCTTGATGTTTTGTGATAATCTTTTTTGAGATGTTATGATTTATCAGCCCCAAATTTATGCATATGAAAACTTTTTAGGCAAATTATTCAACGAAGCTGACCATTTTTCTCCCTCCACACCTGCACAAGCTCAAGTCCAGGGAGTTCTCATTTAAGGCAAAGCTAAAGCTTGTTTTACTGCCACAGAAAATGAGACAAGACAGATGGGATTGTCAGCTAACCTGAACACATTTTTCAGGTTGGAGCTGCTCAGGAGGACAACCACATTTTATTAAACAGGAGCTACATGAATAACATACTGTCAAATGTATGATTTATCTTTCAGTGAACCTTCTGACCTGCTTGACAACATGCACTGATCAGAAAGTAAAAAAAAAAAAATCGACCATCTGCTGCTGTGTCCGAGTTCACTCGTGGTAGCATAAAATCAGGTTATCGACATAAAATATTAAGACTTAGTGAAATGTTTTTAGCGACCTCACACAGATTTTCATCAAAGATTATTAGAGTGATCTTTAAGGTTGTATTTTGGTTCATTTTCCATTCAACTTTTCTGCTTTCCATTTTGTCACACCTTAGTAACTTTGGTTATGCTTACACACAGTCCTTGGCAGATAGTCTCAGTTAATTTTCAGACTACATTCAGTTTCCATTTTATTCAAACTGTTACAGGCAACAGTGTTTGCGCCCTCTACAATGTCACTGGGCAATGAAATTAACATTTTCTAGAAGAAACAGCTAGAAAACTAATGCAAGTCAAATCTTAATGCTGTGTGTGCCTGAATGATCTAATATGACAAAACATTACAAGCCATAGCAAGTCAAAGCCTCTATGTCAAATCCTTGGCAACCAAAGCAACCACAAAAGATATAATAAACACAGTTCCATAACAACACTATGGTTGGGAAACAGTGTATGAGGTGCTTGTCAACATACACAATACACTAAATATACCAGTAAAAAGCTGTCATTCCGTTTGGTGTCAATACCAGATGGTCAATAAAGCCCACAGAGGCATAAGATTACTAAACCATCCATCACATATTATATGCTTCCATCACAGCACAATTAAAGGACATTTTGAGAGGCCATTTCACTTGCACTTAGTTTAACAAAAGCTCTGACATTTGCTATTTTAAACAGCCTCAACTGGATAAATCTCTCCAGGGACAAGCGCCCTTGGGAAGTCATGCAAGTTACATTTCCAACAGAGTAGAGTCTGGATAGAGGAAAGAAGATGGTAAATGTCGTGTTAGTGCCCCAGCCACCATGGGTAATATTTATCAAGCAGGAGAAAATCATTCCAGTGCACTCAAATATAAACTGTGTAGTTCTCTCTGCATAAATGCAGAAACAGCAGCAATGCTGACTAAATATCCTGGTTGACTGTCAGTTACAGATGCTACCATGACTACTGAGGGCCTCCAGGGGCAGACAGAGATACAGCTTGAGTGACTTTATGATGTGATTGCTATCTACAAATGGAAACATGAGGGTTGCCTCTTTGAGATACTGTGATTATATTGTGGTTCCATTGGTGTTGGTGAAAATAGGCTTAATGGTTTAATGTATCACCGTCTGTAATGAAACTCACTGACCCACAGTCAGTCCTTGAACTAAATAAAAAAGAAATCGCTGGTCTCACTGGACCGCACATTTTTGTGTAAACAAGCCTCTTACTTTATGAAGTCGGTGTACTCCATCCAAAAGACGCCCTCACTGCTCCCATGAGCCATCAGCTCATGCCGCAGGTGCTGTGGCCAGTCTGTCCACTCGTCCGACCAGCTGCCATTCCATGAGAAGCGACCCCACGGATTACGCAGCTGCAGCAACCTGAAGCGCCATCAAACAGATGAGGAAGAGTCAAATCCAGTTAAAGTGACAACAGCTCTCAGTCAATGCAGTATCGCCATCTCTGCCGACTCATATTGCTCCTCTTATGGTTGACTGCCTTCTTTTTAACACCCCATTTCATTTCACAGCCTTCTTTCTAAAGTGAAAAACTTAGGAGGTGTAATAAAAAAACACTGTGCAGAGTCCCCACTTTCCAAAAAAAAAAAAAGTGCAGAAGAATCACTTTTTGCAAGCTGGTTTTCATTTCCTCAGGCTCCTTAGCAGGAGAACTCCAACCCATTTTAGATCAAGCGCTGTGGCTCAATCCTCAACCCAGATTGCTTTATGGCAGAAAATGAAAGTGGCTGTGTGTGGCTCTTGAACAAATTACATCTGGGATGTACGGCTACTCTCAACTTCCTCTCACAGGTAGGACCAACGAATCCTCCATTGTGTGGACTCCCAATGCTCCCCTGATCAAAGTCATCAAGCTGTTCTCTACCAAACCCCCATCCCCATCTACCTGCGAAACATTCAAGCAATATGTGAAAAAAGAATGCAAACAGGTCAGTTCTAAACTTTGGAAACCTTTTAGTCAAAATCTATAACAGAGAACATGCAACTTTAAATCTGAAGCAAAACTTTTATAGTGTTAAAGGATGTGTTTTTAAATGAGTTAATCTTTAATGCACTTTTTTTCTCCATCTACAAGCCAACACCTGTGCAAACCACTGTATGATTAACCTTTGGACAACTAACTTGGAATGGCACTGGCCAAGGAGGAGGTTCGCTTCAGTTTTTTTTCTGAAACATTAATATTATGTAACAGAAACACAGTTGATTTTATGTTATCTGAAAAGTTTAATGCTATGCCCAACAGTTTTAATAATATAAATGTCTCTGAGAAATCATGACTCAAGTCATGAAGATACAGCAAGTAGATGTACAATGACAAGCATTAAAAGATTGGGATGGAAATAAAAGGAGAGCAAAGAAACCAGTTAATCCTACCTGTAACCCTGGACATCTCGTACATCCAAGATGGAATACGCATGTCGAGGCCGCAGACCCAGAGACTCATAGACAACATCATCTACCTTCATGTTGCCTCCTCCACAGGATGCACCCATCAGGAAACTAACAGACAAGGACAACAAAACACATGACGCAGAAGGTTCACTGCAGGGGTAACTATTTTAAACTTTTCTGTGAGTACTTAACTATGTTCATAGTTTCTTTGTTGATTCTTTATCTGACCAGAAAAGCCTCTAAATAAAAATTATAACAGCTTTTCTTGGTTGTGGCCAAACAAATTACTATTATCAAACAGTTATTTGCCCATATGTTGAGCGTATGGCTGTTGATCAGTAATTGCTGCCCCTGTTTGCTTTGATGAACGTTGTCTTTGTTTGGTAAAATATATGTTGTCACTATGTTCTAGCCGGTTCCCCTTTGATATATGAAATACAGCAGGTTTTCTGACAGATGGACCTGCAGTGTAGCCAAAGAGGATTTGCCCCTTTGGAGCTCTGCTAGTTGTTTCATGTTGCTTTGAACACTCACATATCAAAGCACTGATTAGGAAAGCTCTTTTTTTCCCCTCACATATGCTCTGAATTGGCACCTTGTTAGCACCTGAGTGTTTGTAGTTGTGAGTATTGATTCAGAGTCTTGAGAGATGTTCAATTGTTGTATTTATTAGCTGTGTAGTACAAGGATATGCCTTTACAATTGTAGTATGTATGCATTGTGTGGTGGAGAGTTACAGTAACAGAGAAAAGCCAGCAAAGATAATTTTCCTTCTGCCTTAATTCCACTTGGCCTTACCCAGCCTCCTTGGAGCTGAGCATCTTGGCCCAGATGAGGTCTGTATCAATAGGTTCCTCCCGGGGGTTGGTGGAGCTGACCTGGAGCATTAGGGAGTCACAAGGAGCCCCCGTCAGCGTGGCCAAGCCCTCGATGGCACGCCCTGCCTGCAGGGCAAAGTAGGAGCCATGGAGTTTGGCCAGGGCTTTCTCAATCAGCGCCACCCATAACTGCTTCCTCTGGGCCTAAAAAGTGGGAAAGAGGAAATGTTTAGTCATGTGTCATCCATAGTATGGCTCACTGAAAAAAAACAAGTCGAACAGGATGTTATGTTTGCAGGGAAGTTTGCTTTAAGTTGTTGGCTCTCAACTGCTGTGACTGAAATGCTTAAAAGTTTCTGAATATGATCATCTCTTCCTTATATCTCTTATTGTTCTTTCGTTTTTTCATCACACTGCAGTTCTTTGGATTTGTTGAATATCTTACATTTTCTTGCTTGTCTTTCACTTGCTGTCTTTTTAAACAACCTGAGATCAGTAATACCTCAGTAATCTCAATAATATAATGTGGATAAGATATAATGCCTCATAGTATGCTTTTCCAGCATGTCTGCATGCTTGCTTTTGTTTCCCTGTGCTTTATTTGTTGAATTATTCTGTACTTCATTTGTCCTGTAATTGACTGTTGATTAATTAGACCTCGCAGTACATTCTTCCTCTGTCAGGTCCTCTGAGACTTGATGGTGATAAAAAGCTAGATAATGTATTACATTGAACTCATATTAAGACGTTAATATTACTTTGTTGTAAGGCTGCTACAATGACTGAGTTGAATATGGCTTCATGATGGGCTGTTTACAGAAACCAAAGAATTATGTCCAGCCAAACACCCATTATATGTTTTGTTACCTTGAAGGTTACAGTTCATGTGAATAAAAGAAAATTAGCAGGTCTGATACCTACTGAGGCATGTCTGTATGTGTCAATATATTTTTGCATGTATTCACAATCTATGGTCTCTAGCGTCAAGGAACTTGAGAACAAACTTGATGATCGCCCAATATCTCTGACCTGGGAGAAGAGGAGATAGCCATAATCATCGCAGGGCAGCATGTCGTCCACCAGTACTGTTGTCCATGTCCCATCTTTGCACAGCCGAACCTGGTAAGCCCCCTCTGGGCAGATGGTCCTGGTGATCATCACCCTCTCCACCAGCTCTGGACGTTCTGCCAGCACCGCCAGCGCACTCAGGAACCTGGAGAGGGACAAAACTCAATTAGCTGGAAAATGAAATGGCTTAGGATGGGACAATGGGGGTGAGAGGATGTGTCAAAAAAAAAAAAAAAGCGCAACGACAATCTAAATTAAGTGCTGAAATAGATGGAGGAGAGAAGACATGAATGATAAACAGATTGTGACGGACAGGTGGATGGCTGAATGGACACCCAGCTTAGTTGAACAGACTGGCCTTGCCAGGGACAGATGAAATCAGAGAAAAGAAACTGACTTGAGTGGAGGTACATCTCTTTATGTATGATACCTTCAGCAGTTATAAAACATTTTCCTTTCATTTTTCTTATTTTCAACACAACTTTCCTCATTGAAAATCACTCACATTTGATGAGTCAAGCCTCTGTGCCTTGTAGTTACCACCATTACAGTTAATTCACCCTGCAGCAAAGACAAACTAGCTCCTCTAATGAGCTTGTAACAGACATAAAAAAACTAGATAGATCAGTAAATGCAAATTTCTTGCATAAAAGTAATGCAGCTGGGGACACAAGGATCCAACTTAAAAGGAATGTTTTTTAAAGTGAACATTAACTCATCTGAAAATGTAGAGCTCGTACAATATTGATGAAAAGCCTATAACCAAGAGAATGCTTTGGGACAATGAGCTAATAATATTTCTCTGCATATGCTTTTGACTTGCCACTTATCTGGCACCTGCAGTATTTCCCCCCTCCAATTAACAACACAGCTAAAATTTACCAAACTGATAAGCTACTTTTCGTTACTGGTGATACAGATGAAGAAAAATATCACTTTCCACTTGTCAATGGGAGTTAGCACAGAAACCAATTGAAGACTGAAGCCCTTTTGTGTGGGCCTGGAAAGACATATTATTCAAGCTATATTCAATCTGCTCAAGTGACTGCTGAGTGATGCTGAACTGCCTATTCTGTCGCTGATGAAAAACCAAACGGCTACGAAGAATCAAATGAAAATCCAATTAGCTGTGCCATAATGTGACTCTAATATCAGCTTGTACTGGAGCCATACTCAAGGACAAGGGTGATTGGCACTACTTTCTTCAACTGTCACTGGCTGGCGGAAGTTGGGGTGTTTGCTGGTTTATTAGGACAAGTGTGTGTGTATGTGTGGTTTAGCGACAAAGAGTGAAAGAGATGCAGAGGAAGGATTTGGGTTACATCCTGTTGCAAGTGAGAGGATTCCTCTCTGGGGAGGGTTATTTTTGATTAGCTGTGTGTGCTGGTGATGAAGTGAAAAGTTGTATTGGGATAACTTTCTGACTGACTGCTTTTTTTTGCGTGTCTGTGTGGAGAAAGATGGCTTATGACAACACACACACAACCCCATGCACGCACACACACTTCAAAGGACACACAGAACAAGAGCAGGGAGATAAAGCATGTGTCCAGACCCACATTCCTGTGAATAATCTCCCTGTCAGGTGTATCAGTAAATCTGTCCAACTTCAGCCTGCTCTCTAACTCATTTCATCCTCACCTTTCTTTTTCTCTGCTCCTAATTTTTAAGTTTCACACTTCTTTTTTTTTTTTTGTTTCATTGCTCTCTGTCACTGTCTCCATCCCTCTCTCTCTCACAAAACTGATTTCTCAGAGACTGAATGGAATGAAACATTTCCCCCTGACTTTCAGCAATACTTGCTTGTCCTGGGTCAATGCCAGGGCATATTTCTTTGCGCTTTTCTAAATTGTCTGTCTAGTTATCTAGGCTGGTCAGTGTTCTGGCTGTCCTTGTGCTCGTTTCTGATGGCTCACCAGCAGTTTCCCAGCAGGCCTTGCAGGATGTCAGAGGGACGTGGTGTGCGGAAGACGGACCACTTGACACCTCTGTCTTTGAAGTTGCTGCAGTTGATCTCGTGGGGGCGGAGCCACTTTTTGATTCGTTGTTGTACACTGTCACCCTCTGGGAAGCCAACGGAGCGCGGTCCTGGCGGGAAACTATCATCCACAAAATTCACAGTGTTCTGAACAGAGACAAGAGGGGACAGGGTGGAGGGAAGTGGAGAGGAGGGATGAGGGAGACAAAAGAATAGGACTACTGAACCTGTTCAACACTGTCACTTCCACATCAAGAAATTTATGATTGTTAGATTGTTATTTTCTAAAAAACATCAAAATCTACATCCAAAGGGGCAGGTGAGAGCATGAAACCATCTACCAGCCAGAATATAGGACACATGGAAATCAATTTCAACCACTGAAGCTATTCACTTTCTGACATCTTCCTGTGGGGGCAGCAAGCATTTAAATTGACATACTGCATTTTAACACTATGAAATAGTGCTGCCTATCTACTGTACACAGGACTTGGTCTACATGGATGCATGAACAGACCAAGATACCCAACTTGTCACACTATCTGCCCATCTAAAACGTTCCTGTACGAACCCGATCTGACAAACAGCCACATACAAGAAACCCTATATGGTTCCCTATTTGTGGTGTTAGAAATGGGCTCGGTCAGCCCTGTTGCAAAGCAAGCAGGGGATATAATGTGGGCACCCCATTGGTGGCTCAGAGTGAAGCAAATTGATTACTTGCCATTCCCCACAATCCAATTCTGTATGGATCCTTGATGGAGCCCTTGCTACCAGACAGAATCACTTCAACGATACCTCACCACCCAGACCACCCGAGGTCTGCGTGTAGTTTACCAATTCTGTGACTCACTGGCTTAGGTTTGACTCTTGGAGTTACCACAGAGGTGGTAAGCTTTAGCCCTGAACACATACAAACTCAACTTCAAATGAAAGTCACAGGAAGCAAAATCTGGATATAAACAAGACTATACATTAAAGAGAGACAGCTGTGATCAGTGGCTAAGGGGTTGAGAAGTCAGCCTCATTAGGTCCAAAGTACTCCTGTCAGAGCTTAGCTTTGGGCTGTAAGGTTGTTACTGTCCTCAGATAGAACATGTCTGCTGCTGCTGCTGCTGCTGCAAAAAAAAAGAACAAAAAAAATATTCTATTTATATTTCTGCTTTTCAAAAACACATCATGATTCAGGAAGCTAAGGAGATAGGTTTGCTGGATTAATAAAGTAATATGCTAAGATAATTGTCATCAGGCATTCAAACATCTGTGAACAGAACATTACTTACTGGCTTAATCTAGCGAATTGCTAGTGAATTCTCTAAATTAACCTTAAATTTGCACATGCTATAAATTTTATGTTTTAGATTCTGTGTTTTATAATTGAATAAATATTTTGAGTGCTTCTTCACTGTTTGGCAAATAAGAGCTTATTTTCTCACTCTCTCATCTGCAGGTTAAAGGGGACGTCAGTTGGTAAATAAACCATGAGGGCCTGAAGATGTTAATGCAAAGCACAGTCAGACTGTGCCAGGAAATTCTGCCGTGTGCTTCAAAATATTTTTAATCAATCTATTCACACTGGTAGTGCATGGTTGTTGCACCCACCTCACATCATGGACATATTTGAGTCCGTTTTTCTGGTTGTTTGTGTTTGTGAGTTGATAAATCAGCAGAATACGCTGCCACAGCTTGTCTTTAAGGTAAAGACTATGCTGTATATGCTGAAATCGAATCTAAGGTTATTAAATTATTAAATATTACATGAGGACAGTGACATTATCATCATCATCATTACCAATAAACTCATTCAAGCTAAATGAATCCCTCACAAACAAGGAGATCTGTATAGACATAATGTTTAATCACTAATAAAAAATTATGATTATATAACGCATATGTATGTAAGACTGTGTGAAATTGATGAGAAGTGAGGCGATATAAAAAGAAAATATAAGAAAGTACGAACTATACTACTGCATTGTGTAAGGACTATGAATAACATGAAAATAAACAAAGGCATTTCACTGTTATTCAGACAGTGTTGTTGTGATGTCTGTCAGTGTAAATCTAGCTGGGTTTCCTCATCGTGTGTACCTGCTGCTGTCTCTGATTCCATCATTGGACACATGCCAGCATGCAAACCCAAGACTATAATCAGCCGATTGTGTGCTGAGCTAAGAAAAACCTACAGCCTTCCAGCATCTCCCAGACTACACACAACTGGCAGCCATACAAGGCCTTTAGTAAGCTTGTAGTGAGAAATTTACATGCTATAGACCATATTGATCTTGGAAATAAGTGGTGACAAGAAACCATAGAGCTGGATTTCATAGCACCACACTTATTAAACCCAAAACAAAGGCATCCCAGATCAACCTGGCATGTGCAGGACTTTCACAGGCAGTGAAAACCTGTCATTGCAGGCTGTCACAACTTACAACATGTAAACCAAAACCCTTGATAAAATCCCAGGAGTGGCAAACATTCAAGTGACAAATAGTACAGAGACAGCGTTAAGAAGAAAAATAAAAACAAATCACAGTCAGTCCATTGCAATGTAACAGCTTTTTGTTGCTCCATCAGAGGGTGACATGGACAGGGAACAGAGGAACCCATTCCAGCCATGCTGGGTTTTACAGTTCACAAGCGGTGCTGATGGCTCTTAGTAGCATTTACTTGTTTGGCAGAGTGAGTAAGCGGACACGCTCTGGGGCACTGGCATCAAGCACACACCTCTCACTCTCAAAACCAATCAGGGAGAGTAGAAAAGCAAAGAGGCAAGAGAAATTAACTGCGCTGAGGTGGAGAGAGAATAATATTTCTTAAACAATAACATTTCACACTTCACTATTGGTCTTTATTGTTTGCTATAATCTAGGTAAACTCACTGCTAACTTGGACAGTAAATTTCATCAGTGGCACAATCTGCTGTAGCCCAACAAGTCTAGAATGAAACTGATAAAAACTCATGATCTGAAACTTTTACTGCGTTTTTGTGAATGGACTGTCCACCTGCCTCATAACAGACTAAACCAAAGCTTTTATCATTATTAGATTTCCCCCACTGGCATTGTGGTGCCGGCCAAGTGTTAATGCTTTGACAGAGATGGATTAAAAACACTGGCACATCTTTCTTACCAAGTTTACCTTCCTTCAGCTCTCTGACCCCTAAAACTGAGCTGCAGCAGTTGATGCTGTTAGTGATTACATTCACTATAGGGAAGGAGATTGTCTCTGCACATCTCCTCCCTAGCTCTGCTGCTAAAAATAGAGCAGCCCCTGTTTTCACCTTAGCACACATACACACACATACAGAGTCAGCCAGCCACACATTAACTGCTACACTGGAGAATTGAGTGCAGTCATGTAGAGAGGGTGGGATGGAGGTGGAAGGGGTGCAGTGGGTGGCAAGGGGAAAGCATATTTTGAGACATTAGCAGAGAGGAAAGAAGAAAAACAAGATGAGAGTGTGATGTGATGAAGGAGATGGGATAAAAGAGATGGGGGGGGTTGATGAGTGCAGAGGGTTACAGCTAGAGAGAAGCAGGCAAATATGTGACGAAAAAAAGGAAAGATGATAAAAGGAATAGTAGCTCAAATGAAGAGGGATCTCCAATATCTTCCTGCTGAGCCAGTTTCCCTCCCACGCTTGCAGCAGTAGGCCCTGTGACTTTCAAAGATGATATTAATAATGCATTTTAAAGCTTGATTCATACTATTGTAAACATGCCATGATAGGTGCCATGGTGGTGTAGTAAGTGGGGATGCATCATAGACCAAAATGCAATGCAACTGTACGCCAACTCTGAAAAATTAACTGAAAATAAATATATCTGTATAGTGCATCATTTATTTTTCTGTGGTTTAATTTGTCCAAACAGATTTGCCTCATTAGTCAAGGTGTTAGCAGCCCCAACAAATGTTTTTAAATAAACCCTTATGGCAGCGCTGAACATACCCATGATGACATATTACAGGCCTATCAAAGGTTCATTGTAGAGACAAGGGGAGTATGAAGAAGTGTGACATAAAGGTGTTGAATTTTGACCACAGTTGCTAGGGAAGTCGACTCTATGACTTCAAACAGCTATGACACTTGTGAATGAAACGAACCAGAACTCAAGTTTCTTTGTATTTGAACATTGAATGCTAAAGCACTGGATTATTATTTTAGATTAAAGTGACAACAGACAAGCCTAGTAATAACAAAAGCATAGTTATATTAATCTATATTAAAAAAGAAAAAAACACAATTATCAATTTTTTTGACATATGACTGAATACAGCTTAATGAACATGTTCTGTTTCAGGCCATGCATCAATATATAAAGGAACATTAGACAAACTTAAGCAGTTAATGTCACTTTAAAGGAAAATTACATTCAGAAAGACCAAGAATGTTTTTATCTCCCACTGAAAATTTCACCTACTGTACAGGGAAAGGTATGTCATTAAGTAGTCTAAGTAGTCTAATATCTTAGGAGAGCTCCAAGTTGTGGTTGGAATCAACTCAAACTAAGCTGTCAGAAAAAAAAAAAAATATATATATATATACACACACACACACACACACACACACACATCTTCAACTGCTTTTCCATTTCCAGGTCGCGGGGGTGCTGGAGCCAATCCCAACTCACACTGGGTGAGGGCGGGGTATACCCTAGACAGGTCGCCAGTCCATCACAGGGCCAACACACAGAGACAGACAGAGACAAACAACCACTAACACTCACACTCAGACCTATGGACAATTTAGAGTCACCAGTTAACCCAAACATGATGTCTTTGGATGGTGGGAGGAAACCGGAGTACCTGGAGGAAACTCACACAGGCACAGGGAGAACATGCAAACTCCACACAGAAAGGCCCCAGGCCGGGAACTGAGCCTACAACCTTCTTATTGTGGGGCAACAGCTCTTACCACTATGCCGCCGTGCTTTTATATATATATATACATATATATAAACAAATCCCAATAGAGTCCATTAAGAACACTCTCAGAGTCTCAAGATACAAGAGCCAAAGTCCTTGCAACAGAGAGTTTGAGAATTTAGTGATTTCTCTGTGACCAAGGGCAGCCTGTAGTCTGGCTATAAAAATGTGACGCTCTGTATGCGCAGCTCATTTAGGTGGCCAAGATTCACCCGCTGGTCATTTAAAACTCAGCTAACTAAGCAACTGCAAACATAGGCGATGACAAAACCTATTAGCATTTCTCTGAAATTAGAGAGATTGTGAGAGTGGGAACAATGCCTGAGCTGTAAAAAAAAGAGGAATCGCATTGAGAGAGCTGTGCTCTGCAAGCCAATGTGCACCCTGTGACGCATTATACTCTAAAAAAGCAGATGTTGAGTTCTCAAAGAAGGAAGAAGAAAAACTCAGCAAAATTAAAAGAAAATTGTGACATCTGAGCAACTCGGCGTTACAGTGGAACAGATGACCAATTGCCTGTTGGTGAAAACTTTCTACGAGACTCTACTACCCACTCTAATATTATGCATATTCAGGACAATAGAAAAACCTTACAGCTGCAACATCTTACAAAGTGATAGAAGTTCAGGTGGTATACAGACCTCATAATATACTATTAGCATGCAATGCTGCCTCTATGTGCCCATGTGTAATATAAGCTGTTTGTTTATGTTTAGTGTCTTTTTTGCTACAACATATTCCTCTTACCTCTCTGCAGAAGCTGACTATGTTCTCCCAAAGCTCCTTGGCCTCTCCCTCATCATTTCGTCGACGGGCCTCTACATGCATGCTCTCCCTCCTCTTCAGAGGCTTCACCACTTTGCGAAGGGTGAGGTACTGCTGGGGCGTGTGGCACGCTGCACAGTTCTTGGCCTTGATGTCATTAAGCAGTGTACATGCTGGGCAGCTCCACTGTCCCAACTTCTCCTGAAGGCTTGATGAGGTGGAAGAGGAAGAGGGATTGGAAGATGCAATAGCAGAGGAGGAAGAAGGGTAGCTCCGGATCTGTTTCCGTGCTTTATGACCCAAGGAGGATGATGAAGAGGAAGGTGTGCAAGAGCATGATGCAGTACCAGACCCCGTTGGGAGTCCACAGTGTGTACAGCAGCGGGACAGGGGCACCTGCTGCTCCTGGAAGCCATGTAGCTTGGAAGAACCACAGGCTGAGCACTTGGGTGCACCTGTAGGGTTACGCAGAGTGCACTTGGAGCAGGACCAGGTGCTAAAGTCTGGGCTGGAAGGACTGGCTGGGGTAAATCGTACCGTCTCACAGCCTACAAGGTCAATGAGGTCAGCGCCCACCCGCGATGATCGGCATGCTTCGCACTTAGATGAGCCATTTGGGTTGGGCAATGAGCAGCTTGGGCACTTCCAGGTGGGGGCAGCTGGGGAAGCAACAGGGAGGTGAGGGGTCAGTGGGTGGCGCTGAGGGTCTTCTTCCTCCAAAATACTGAGGCGCTTGCTGGGGTATGAAGGCTCCTGGGGCTGGGCATGTTTAGGCTTGGCTGGCCGTTGTGGGCCTGGTTGGGGTGGCACACTGGCTGTTGAAGGTGAAGTGGGACTGGGGGTGTTGGTGCCTGTGCTTGGGGGGCGTCCTGGAGGGGGCACCTCTCTCCTACTGCGGGGCACAGGATTGTTCTGGAGGGAAGAGAAAGAAGAAAAGGGCGAAGAGACATTGGGAGGTTCTTGAGAATCGCAAGCAGGGGCTGGGGGAGAGTCATCTGTTAGGTCTATCAGTAGTGGGGCTGCTCCTGCTGCGTGAACAGGAAATCCTAGCACAGGCGTGCGTACCTCAGGGACTACAAGTGCCTCAGGGGGGATTTTAGGCAAAGACAATTTCCTGGGCCCTCCACAGGCAGAGCACGACAGAGCTACAGGTGTGTTATGGAGTGTGCATCGAGGGCAAGCCCAGCCAGAGTGTTGCCCCTCTAGCCCGCCAACCTCTCCATTGCTCTCAGACCGCCGTAGCACTTCTTCCTTCACTGGATGCTGTCCATGGGGCTCAAGCAGAACTGTGGGCGTTAGGGTGGGTGTTGGTGGGTCATTTGGAGCAGATGGGAGGCCGTTGGCAGTGGCAGCTATGGTGGTGGTAGGGGGTGTGTGAGTGGCAGGTGATGGCCCAAAGCCGCAGACAGAGCAGGCTCCTGAGCCCTGGGGATTGTTGAGGGTACAGCGGGGACAGGTCCATCGATGCTCCTCAGTGCTGCTCAGCCGCAAAATCTGGTTAAGGTCAGGTTTCTGGCGTGGTGCTTCACAAATGGAACAGCGAGGTGCTGCGCCGGCATTTAGGAAGGTGCAACGTCCACATGACCACTCACTGCCTCGCACTGCAGCTGCCATCGAGCCGGGAGAGTGAGAGTGGCTGGAAAACAGTAAACAATGAGTCAAACCAAATTCATCAGCCAAATCACTCAGTAATACATTCAGCCATACAACTATAATTGCTTAGCGATAACACGTGAATATTAAGTATCCTGATGCTCAATCATTTCAGCTATTTCAGTTGTACAATTCAGAGCAATATTTGAAGTGTTGAAGTGAAAAGTGAGAAGGAGTGAGGTATAACAAATTATGAGGAAGCCTGAGAACAACTTCCTGGCTCCCATCAATGAAAGGTGGTTATATTAAGGAAGAGGGGACGGCAAAAACATCTTGGGAGTGCAAGAGGAGGGGAGACAGACTGAATTAAAAAAGAAAAACAGACAGAGAGAGAGAGAGTAAAAGACTAGCCAGGGCAGAGGGAAAAAAAAACATCTCCCTCCTGAGGGCACCAAGGACAGTAAATCCATACACAATGGCCACATGATTAGAGCATATGGAGAGGGGAGATGAGGAAAGGAGAGGAGAGCATTCTGCTATTGCCTAGAATATTATGGCAAGAGTTTCTTAAGTCCTCCTGACTGACACTTTAAGTGGATTAAAGTAAAAACACTAGCTCTCTTCTACTTTACATTTGTACCCTTTTTTCTCCTCAGTGAATGTTGGTGCAGGGTACAGGGGCAACTTAAGGTCAGGTTAATCCGGCACTCAAATGAACTCCCAAATAACTTCGAATGGATAGGTCTTTTAATTCTGGCTGCACCCATTACTGGCAGAGTTTTATGACAAATCTTTCATTCTACTGGATTTAGGGTAATCTGAACCAACTAATATCAACACCTTTAACAGGATGTCAACAGTAGAGAGGGAAATGTGAGGAGTACAATTCAATTTTAGAAAGCTTTGATTCAGAAGCAGTGGGAAATACTCATCGGTCTAGTCAGGCTCCTACGTTGATTTTCACCTCCTACACATAATAACCTGCAACATCCTGTTGTTTTGAATTGACTTGTATGCACACAGTTAATTCTGTCTGCCTGCAGTTCAATCAATCTGACTTATTGGTTGTGGGTATATTAGCAGGGCCTTTTGGGTGGAAGCAGCACAACTCAATACCTCCAGAGTGCAAGCGGGGGGTTTGGAGACAGCTGGCCTGGAGGGACGGATGTGGCTGCTGTCTGGACAAGTCCATAAAAATGTCACTGTCACTCACGCTGCTCATGTGTGAACACCAACACCGACAGTAATGTGGGAATTGTAAGGTCGCTAGGAAGAAGGTGCTAAAAGCTAAAATACTGAGATGTTCTTTATGTTGATTCATAAGGGAAATATTTGGTCCACAGGATGACTGCTGCACTTGTGCATCTAGTCGCATTTATCCCTCATCATCATATTTAGGCTAGATAGCTATGCTGACATCTGAGCCTGCTTTTGCAAAGGATTTTATGGGGAAGCAGTGGTTTGTGGCCATTTGTAAAAGGTACAGCCTATTTTTGTCTGTAAAACATATTCGGATCATCCCTTTGATGTTTTCTCAGGAGGTCATGGAAAAAACAACCATGTGACTTTTTTTTAATATAGAGGAGCTTTGTAAGGGTGAGTAGTGTCCCTAGTGTTGCTCCTCCTCAATGCAGCACCATGTGTGCTGCCCAGGTAATCGTCCTTAGTTCAACTCCATTAAACTCCTTTGAACCAAGTGAGTCCTCATAACCCTTGGGAACATCTCAAAGAGTAACCTCTCAATCCAAGCTCCTCTTGTCAACTCAGTAGCTTTATTCTTGTATATAACAACGCAGTTACTCTGTTCATTGTCTCACTACATTTGAACCTCTGTTTGTATGTGCACTTAGCCTCAGTGCAGCACAAGTGTGGAAGTAGGAAGTGCTTTATGTCAAGAGCCATTCATTCACGCTAACATTGGCCAGGGCCCCCAGAGTGAGGAGGAAACTCCTCACTCTGGGGAGTTCTCCAATCATAATAATAAATTGAGAAAAAACGACACAGATACAGACAGTTCAGTGTTCTGCATTCATCCCACATTAATATCTGTCATGTCCTTCAGGTAGTTATCAAATTTTAGATGTTCTTAGCCTTAAAATTTTACATAGGTTATCAAAGCAGCATCATTCACTGTATAATGTAAAAATACTTTAAAGTTGTTTGCCTAAGATTTGGCTTTATGATGCCAATAATATATTTCACCTCTCCTGAAATAACTTGTGCAGTGTCCTGTGACACATAGCCCCACCTCCCCCTTCAGCTGCTTACTTGAATGTGGTTGAATTAAATGGCAGCTGAATGTTAGCATTGATGGTACATATTCACATTGTTCTTTGCTCTCCAAAGACCTGCCAAGCTTACAGCAACCTAAAAAACAGCAATAATGATGGCAACAACAACAACATGTGTCAACACCTCATGTTTGATGACAGGGTCTTCCCAACGGCGATATCCATAACTGTCAGGCCTCTTTCATCTCCAGTGAGAGAGCAAAGTCATGGTGTCAGCCACACGGAGACTTTGTTAAATCAATTGATTTGGTTTTTGCTAGAGCATAGGGAGCAAATTTATTATGTGTTTCTCTCTGCAGCAGCTGCTTTAAGCACTTTCCCTAAAAATGATCAGTCTCTCAAGATTTAATATTGAGCTCAATTATTAAAAGCATTATACCTATCAAATGAAGCTAACAGTCAATGAACAACTACAACCATGATCCTGATCCTCAAACAATTAAATCCATTGTGGAGGCAGCCTGAGTACACACACACACACACACACATACACACCCCTCAATGTTCAGTAAATGTCTACAGCAGAGGATGAACCACTATGGCCTGTGGTCTCCCTGCTTAAAAGGATACTTTCTGTGCATGCTCCACTCATTCACTTGAAACACACACACACACACACACACACACACACAAACACACATAAACAGAGAAACACGCACATTTTGTCCTTGGCCCTGTGCTCAGTGTAGCTGCCCAAGAAGTGCTTGCTTTAGCTCCTCAGTTCCCCAGTGTCACAGACGTGGGCAGTAAGCCAACAGCTTACAGTGGAGGGAGAGATAGGGGGAATGGCAGAAAGACAGAGAGTGAGAAAGAGAGCGAGAGAGAGAGAGAGAGACCTCACCTCTAAAAAGTCCATTTATGTGCAATGAGGTCCTCAATGCAGCTTGCTGCCAACAAAGTACCTGCTCCTCGTCTAAATTCACTTAAGTAAGAGCATCAGTGACCTCTGGCCAATTTTTCAATGCTTCACTGGGTGCAAGACAATCATAAGAGCACTTGAGCTGACTATTATGGGGAGTGTGAGCTTCAGAATGCTCAGTGAAAACGAACAAACCGCTAACATCATGGTGAGAGAAGAAAGTTAATTTAACAGCTGCAGCCGAGAGGACTGCAAGGAAGTAGGCGGACTTGAAGGGGAAAAAATGAACCTATGAGGAGCAGCAGAGTAGAGAGTAAAGAATGCAGACAATCCAGGACGTAAGATGGGTCAGTGAGGCTGGAAAAAATCCGGCGGCTGGGGTAAATCTACAAAAAAGACTGTTGATGGTGTACAGGCAACCTAAGGCTAGTTTCTACTGGATTCCCTCCACATACTTAGGTCTGTTACAAGATCAAATGAGCAGAGTCTCGCCAGCTTCTCCATACCTCGCTGTGAGACATTTGGCCTTTGTGTGACAGTCATTAGCACCGTCTTTCCAAGGTTGGCCCGGAGCCCAGGGCTTAATGGGAAGGTGTGGTTCCCTCAATGGCCACCGGGGGCCGAGAGTTTCTGCTTTATTCACGCAACATAAAAACACGCATCACAATGAAAATAAATGTTGTCATTGAAAGTC
The DNA here is from genome assembly GCA_034769265.1 of Remorina albescens. Lineage (NCBI taxonomy): Eukaryota > Metazoa > Chordata > Actinopteri > Carangiformes > Echeneidae > Remorina > Remorina albescens. Next base: position 9,842,072 of record CM068480.1, read on the forward strand.
TGTTTCTGGCATTTAACATGGCCTTACTGTTGTGACAATTTAATTCAACAAATAAAGAAAGAACATCAAAATGTCTATGAATTAACATAATTTACTCAAACACTGAACTGGCTGTCTACTGAATGAATTATGAGATTATACTAAGGTCAGCCAGAGATTGACTGTCACTCAGCGTATAGCAAGTAGGGGTGAGGGATATAGCTAAAACTGATATCATGGTATTTCTTTGAATTTTTGCAATAACAATAATATTGATATCACTAAACACAAATTATTTCTTTCTCTCTCTATTTTATCAATTTTAAAAACACACCTGTTGAAGAGGAAAGTAACAGTCATGTACTTTAAATTTATTATTTATTCCTTTTAAGGCATGAACAGTGGACAAAAAAAAAAAAACTATCTGAAATTTTGCTATCAACACAAAGTGATATAAAATAAAGTGACCGAGTTCTTGTGCAAAAAAAAACAAAAAACAAAAATGGAACTTTGCTGGAATGACCACTCTTTTTAGAGTTTTTTTTCCCCTGACTTTATTAGTTAGGGCAGCTTAAAAAGTGACAGGAAATAAGGGGGAGAGTATGGGGGATGACAGACGGCAAACGACACCAGCTGGAGCTGAACCAGGGTCACCGATGAGGACTCTGTATCCTCCTGTTTATGGGGCACACGTTCTACTCACTATGCCATCGGCAATCCCCATTGATCACTCTTGATGGAAAACCTGACACACACGCGTTTGGCTATTAGCTTTAATAGAACAGGCGAGCTGCCGGCCCCCTCCATCATGCTGGTTTCACTTTTGTAGTTCTGCTACGTCGCAACTGTCAACTCCTAATGTCATGATATTAATTTTTGCCCGGGGATCAAAATTTATTATTGCAAACAGCGACGGGTCACATAGGGTTTCCATGACAGTTGATCCTGTGACTAGCAGTGCTTTAAAACACAAAAACTCTCACACAGCAGCCTGATTGTAAACACTAGTAACCAAACTGTATGCCTTGATAAATATGTTGTTTTATACTTTATACTCGTTGGAATTAGACTTGAATAAGATAACCTAGAATAAAACAAATATTGCCCAGTGTGCATAGCTTTTTTCAACTGAAAGCCAAATACAGCACATGCCAAGCTAAACCTCAAGGTAACTACAATGTGTGTAGTTTTATGATTACTATTTTCTTAATAAATTAAACTAGGCTAAATGGTTCAACAGTTGCTGCATGGAATGAAGTGAACTTGTGAGGGTTACTCCTGATCAATAATGCAACCGATCCTTACAATGTAGGATCAGGTTTGTCAGTGTACTTTACATATCAGTTTGCATAAACCTGCAGACCGCAGAGAAATATGGTAAGACAGAAAAAAGGCTTCATGATAAAATCGGGAACTGTCACAAATAGATTTCTACAAAAGATGAGAAAACAACGGCTCCAAAACTTATGAAATCACTGTAAAAAAAAAAAGAGCCTAAATAGTTAAATACTTAAAGTTTCTTCAGCATTTGTTTTAGTTTGTAAAAACATCAAATATGGAAATAGCTTCACAAACTTTTAAGTTTCAGCTCGTTATTAATGGAATATATGGAGTTTCTTGTGCACCAAGTTGAAGCGATTGAAAGACACACTCATGGGTTTAATTAATCCTAATGAATTATCAATAGATAAATCAGTAATGCAAACAATTAGGGCAGCGATCCTTTCCCGCCTCTTGGTTACCCTAACATAACGTACCCTAACACAATATTATTTTGTAATGTGCTTATCTTTATTGGCTGAGTCAAACAAAGGTCATTAAAATCTATCTTGCAGTGTAATTGTTTTTGTCATTTTAAATAGTTCTGATATTTTCTTGCCCTTCTTCTCCTTCCTCTTTAGATCTCCGTCTTGTGCGCTGAATCTCTTAGTCCCTAAAATCTCTAATTTTCCCACATAAATGAATAGTTACATCTAATCTCATATCAAATAAAATCCACCTAATTTGGATTTCTTCATCATCATTTATCTCGGATCCCTAATAGGTTGTCTGAGACTGGATGACTCCAGGTAGCCTGACTGTGTTGACACTTGGTGTGACAAACTCCAGATGTAACCCCTCCTTCTCATCACAAATACACACACACACACACACACATACTCAAATAAAGTCAGTCACTCGTATGATAAATATTTACAAGCAGTGTTTGGTGTGAACACAGGGAGAGAATTGGAGATGTAAATCTCGAGCTAGCATTGGAAAAATGTGAGGGCTATTGTGCACTTGACAATGAACCAGTTTAATGGCTAAAACTCTAAGTATGACTGAGGTGCAGAGGGAGCATTGATGCCAACTAAGTTATGTTTCATGTTTAACGGAGCAGAGCTTGTTATTAAAAATAAGACTTATCGGAGGCCAACATGCCCTTGGATCAGACAAGCTGTAAAAAAGGATCATGAATGTTGAAACATTCTGCTGTATCTGAAACACACCCAGAAAAAAACTCTGGTGACCGTGATTAGATCAGCACTTTCGCACGTTCTTTACCACTCTTGTGAAAACCTGCTGAGAATTTATTTTACCCTTTCAATAATAAATGTGGTCTGTCTTCAGTTTTTACTAGCAAAATTTTTGTTTATCAGTTCAATATGGGATTTATCCTCCCTGCAAGATCAGAACAGCCTTTTCTTTTAAAAGCAAGTTACTTTGTAAAAACTCCCACCCAGTCTTTCATTGCAACGGATGAGTCAGTAGTTAATCTGTCATGGCATGCTGAATATGACTCATTAATGATCAACCCTGACAGTAGGGGTGTAACGGTCCTTGTATTTGTCCCGAGCCGTGCGGTACAGGGCATTCGGTACAAATACACACATGTATCGAATGTACTGAAAATATTACAGCGCTAAAGCAAAGCAGAACTACTTGCCACTGCCTTGATCCCCGAACCATGACTTTAGCATACTGTTACAACCCAACCTGACAGCATTCAGTTAAAGATCAAGGTGATGAACCACCCCTGACTGAGTATACAGAGCCTAAGACTTAGCAGCAGATAAAGAGTTTGATACTCTGACACTGTGAGACTTGGGCACATGGATTGGTGATTGTGCTGTAGTCACAGAAAGTGAAACAAAAAGATAATTGGGGAAGTTCTGATGAAGTGGAAATGAGCTGGATCTTTTTTATAAGCTGGCTTGAGACAGAAAATTAAGACAGAATAGGTTTATAAAATGTTATTGCAGTCAGGACAAAGACTACAATCAGAACAAGTTAGACAAAAAGGTTTTTTGGAAAAAAAAAGCCCTTAGGGGTAGACATTCCTTCAATAAGCTTCGCTGAGGCTGGACACTAGGAGCAATTTTAAGAGGTGAATAAATATTCCCATCGCATGATGCAACACTCCAAAAAGAATGTGATGCAACAGAAACAAGAGGTGCCTTGTGTAAATAGTGTCAGGGTAATTCCATGGATTAGAATATCTGAGCGTACTGATGCTGACCCAAATGACCCACACACCTTATGATCAAGGCCAGAACTGTTTAAATGAAATGTGAAACAATTCCTCTTGAATAACAGACTGATATTACTAAGGATATGAATGCTGGACAAGGTGATAAGAAACAGAGAAATTGCCAGTTGCCTCTGACCTCTAGCTATGACCTCTGTGAATATTTCATGACCATCGCTCGTTTATGATGAGTGACTCTGCCAGTGGTGGTGGAGATAGCTTTAGACATGAATCTTTGAACAGAAGAAACCATCTGAGTTTCAGAAGACATCAGAAGGCCACAGCAAAGCGAGAACAGGCAGGAAGCTGGCAGCAAGCTCCGGAATCAGGGAGGAAGAAGGCGAAGCGGTGGCAGGGGCACAGTGCTGCTGCTAAGTCTAAAGTTTTAGCAGGCACCCCAAACCTGGAGGGCAAGAGTGCTGCTGACACAGCGCTGCCTTCAGCCACAGGGAAACTTCTCAAACATGCGACACAAAGGAGAGTTTTACTGTTACCAAGGCTCAAAAAGGCAAAACAGTAGAACAAAAACACTTGCCATTAGGCTGCTCTAGCTCAATGGCTTCAGATCTGACATCACTAAACACTGACACATATAATTGACGGCTGTGTTGTAGTCTTACAGAGGTGCCATTTGGCAGTGCAGGTTTCTCTCTGTATGTGAGACTGCCAGGCTACCATGTGTGGTCTTATTTAGGACCCAATGAAATTAGGTTACTGAACATATGCTACACATTTCCATGGCAACAAGAGTGGGGGAATCTGTAATCATGTCAGTTGCACTGCCAGTAGGCAGTTTTTTTTTCTTGCCGCATCAGTCCTCTGTTTTCCAAAGAAAGCCACACCATGAGACAAAGCCTGCATGTCAAAGGCTTGGGGACTGTCCTGATGTGGTCTTGTCTTCATCAGACAGATAATAGCTATGGCAGGCTGAAACAATTCAGATATAAACACACCAGTGACCATGCTGATCAAATCCAAGTGGACCCACTATAATCCAGTCAAAGGAAGCAGAGCCAGTGGAATGAGGCTGGAATAAATGCCACCATCTATCAAGGTGAGACAGTAGAGACACTTGGATTGACTGTGGAGAGAGCATTCACTGATTTTAATGGCTCAGCACTCCCAAGGCCATATGTAACTAGGAGTATTGGCCTGAGATAAAATCAAGCACATTAAACAGTTATAGGGGAGGGATAAAACTGTGCTGCTTAGCTCTTAATTAAAATAGAGAAAAGATTAAGAGTCTAAAGTTATGAAACACTGTGGGTAACACGACTACACCTCTGCTGAAGACCTTTATCTTCTCTGAGGGAAGCTTTACAGATGAGGTAGTGTTTCAAATTGTGCACACAGACACTTCCCAAAGTCAATGGGTCACTGCTAGATGAAAACAAATTGAAAGTAGCCAAGGACAAGAGCACTCATGTGGTCTCCAAGCTAGGAATACCAAGGAAAATAAAAAGGTTTTATAGGACAATATATTAGAGAATAAACTGTATGAGGATGGCTGAAGTTAGGCTGTGCTCATAGTGTTCTGTTGTTTCTATATTTCATGGTCTGTCACAGCTCAGCAAAGCTTGCCTAACATTGTTAGGGTGATAGAGCAGTGTGTCTATGTGCATGCAAGTGTGAGTGAGTGTATGTATGAGAGAGCGGCAGTGGCGGTAGATAAGAGGGCATGTTCCAAGTGCTGCTGCAGTCTTTCAAAAACATCCATTGTCAGATTATATGAGTGTGTGTGTGTGTGTGTGTTTTTCTGTCCCTGTCTGCCGGGCAGCAGTAGACAGAAAAATTGTGTACTGTGCATTTGTGCATGTGTCCATTTGTTTATGTGCTTGGCTGACCGAGGGTGCAGTCTGATTGGTGAAGAAGGCAGAGGCTTGTTGCTACAGAGATGCAGGAATGCAATAGAAGAGTCTGCTGAATGAAAAACAAGTTGACTGAATGATGCAAAGCTACGCTGATGGAATGAGGTACATTGGAGTTTCATTCATGCATGGAGCTAAACCCAACCCTGTCTATACTTTATAACTGTTAGAAGAAAAGTAAGCATGGGGAAACCATGACAGCTTTAACTATTAAATGTAGAGCAGCTGCAAGGAGAGCATTGACAGCAGCAGGCAAGAATCAAGAAAGATGAAAGCCGGCTGCAGACTGATGCTGAATAAATAATGACATCCATTGTGGGGGAATGTGATCGGGCTCTCTGAAAATCAATAACTAACAACCGGACCATGATGCCCTGAGTGACTCAGCAACAACTTCAATATACTACAAGTGGTCAATATCAGCTGCCTGTTTTTGTTCCAAGAGACATGACCCAAAAAACAAAACAAAACAAAACAAAAAAATGTCTCTATAACAAGTTTCTGTGAGGGCACATGAGAACATCATCTTTCAGAAGAAAAAGTCAGTCAAAACTGCTGATTGAGCTGCACATTAAAACTGAACTCCTTGCAAACTGCTGATAGGCCTTTCACAGTGTTGACAGTGATTGTGAAGGCGATGACTGGAACAATGGATTACTGTAGCACAGTTTTCTTGTAGAGACTAAAGTAGTAACTGAATACATCTTTTTCATGCAGTCAGTCCTGAAAAACACAGCCTGTATGGATAGTGTGTCTCTTCCACAAATAGTTGACTAATGCCAGGCGTAAATTTCTGCTCAATTACACAGCTGCTGCTATCTCTAAAAGAGGTTTGCTTTTGAAAAGTTGTTAGAAGAAGTTATAATTTTAACAGGTTTAACAGTTTCCAAAAGGAAAACTATGGAGTTTCAATTTAGTTTTCTGTGGGTGGAGAATAGATGTTTGTATTCTCCGAATTTAAAAAAGACACCAGAGCTCTGCCACAATCAGAATCAAGATGCACTCAAAGTGAATGTTTCTACTGTGTGTTTAATTATTTTAAAACTAACACAACCGAATCAAAGAATTTCTTCAAGCCTTAAAAAAGCATGAAAGCAAAATGTAAGTCACAGAGGTCAGGTCAATCTATCCGTCCAGGCAATCCATTCAACACTGACCAAACTGAGAAATAGTGTGCAGCTGTGTGTGGAAGAACCAGAGGGGTGGGATTTTGGTTTGCAAATCTGGATTAGCGAGATTTTGGGTGCATCACAGAAATACATTACAATGTAGGCTTTGATTAGATAAGCTTTGATGAAACAGCGGATCCATAGCTGTGAGATTACTGAATCCTCTGTAAGTGTTTCTCTAAGGCTGAGAATGGGACAGGAGCATGTTTTTCAAATGAACAACATTGATAAGATGGGTCATTTGACAGCACAGAGTGCGCAGTGCCTGAATACTGAAGCCAAAGAGCCGGTTTGTACACTTACACTCACAGCAGTCCTATGTAATACAATCCCACTGTTCATTCCTCATACAAGCCAGTCTAGTTCTCTAGTACTCAACAGAGAGGTGGTTGGACGGTGCTGGCTCTTACCTCCGCTCTCGATGTGGCAGCGGGTGCTGCTGTTGACGTGTGATGAACGTGGTGCCCCACACCGGGCTGCTGTGGCTGTTCCTGAGCCAGCCGACAGGGGGTGACGAGGGGTACGGGGTGCTGCGGAAGCCATGATCTGACTCAGTCTCTGCAGTGAGAGACGAGGCTGAGCTCCCCATCGCCACAGCGATAGGAAATTAGTCTCTTGATGCACTCTGACAGAGAGATCTGTTTGTTCTGTTTGCCCCTAGAGCACAAACTTTGACAAGGAACTCACTTGTTGTATTCAGTGAGACACACTGATTGGGAAGATATTGGGTTGTTTTGACTACAACAACAAGACTTATCATGTGTTTCTGTTTGTTGTGAACTTCTTGTTAACAAGATCCTGCTTAAAATAGGAAGAGTTTCTGCAAAACAAGCTCTGAGGGTGTTCAAGTGAAAACAAGTAAAAAAAAACCAAAACAAAACAAAACAAAACAGAGCAATGGGGAATTAAAGATAAGAGGGCTCAAAAAATGAGTGTAACTTGCAGGTGGCCAAGTATGCAGATCATGGTGCATTTCCCAAAGTGCACGGGAAGAAGTTCTCAATTCAAAGAGTAATTGGATGTGTGGAGCGCTGATTGCAATTCAGCTGCTGTTTTCAGAGTGTTAAAAGGTATTTTCTCACAGAAATTCTGCCTGTAGACTTTGAGTCGGTAGCACTCTGCACCATGTCTTCCATAGTGCAACTCACAATTCCTCCTGCATTTCCTCTGACACATGTCCTCAGTCTGTGCAGTCTCATGCCTGGTCCCCTTTTCCTCTGCACATGCTCAGAAGCTCAACAAAGGCGGCGAAAGGTGCCTGCAGAAGTGAATGTGTTTCCTGTCTGTCAACATCTCAGCAGCCGTGCAGTGCACCTGTGAAAAGCACAAGGTTCAAGAGGGCAAGGGGAGAACCCTTTGGGGATATCACAATAACATCAGTCCATATAGACATGATACTGATCAAGAGCGGCATGGAACTTGCTGGAAAAAAGTCACTCCGAATATTTTGAAGTTATTTACAATGTGGGCAATGCAGAAAATCAATGCACTGCATTTCCTCAGAAGGGTGTTGGCAAACCTACAAGTATGCTAATATGCAAGTCTCATCTTTCAGGCATCCAGTCTGACTAACAGCTGCTGTGGAGGTTGACCAGTGAAACACCCTGGCTGCATTTCTCCCAATGGATAAAAACTCATGGTGAAATCCTTGGTGATGTTTTTTCTTTCTCCCAGAGATTAGGCAACTTTGGATATTTGCAGAAATCTGGATTTCAACATAAAAAAGACCAACACACATGAACTTCAGAATTTATCCCCCCCCAAAAAAAGAAAACCCGGGTACATGAGGGGGTGTTGAGTTTTGAAAGCAGCTGTTCTTTATACTTCAACTGTTGTCACAGCCTGAAAATGTTTACAGCTGCTTGAAGTTCAGTGTAACATCCGACAGAATATCTTAGAGGGCTGTTCCGTTTCAGGGTTGCGGTGGAAAGTCAGGGCAGGATGATCCTGGTTTCCGTTGTCACAGAGAGACAGCTTAATTTCTGTCTGATCCCAGCGCCGAGGCCGCCCGGTCTAGTTCATCAACTTGCTCTTGGATTTATGCGAACTTGCCAGCATGTCACAGCAAGTCTCTGCAGACGAAGCAGCTGTGGGAAACGAGTGTGATTCCGGCCAACCCGTGATGGGACGGGAAGCACATTCACGTGCACTTTGACGAGTATCGACTGCTTTTAAAAGCCCCTGACCATAATCTAAGGGCAGCTGTTCCCAGTGATTTGTCCTGTCTTTAATTCACCTTTAATATTAGCTCGGAGTCATGGTACCAACACGGAATCACATGCATAAGCTAAGATCTATGGTTTAGCTCCCAGGTTAAATACATGTTAAATATGCTAAAAAATAGCCGTTAACATGGATTTTCAATTTAGCCTATTACGAGCAGTGAAAAGCATTACTCGTTGAAGAAGCTGGTCTGTGTCCGCTTCCAATCAGCGGCTCAGAGGCCAGCAGAGAGCCGCGCACAGGGCGACGTTAGGGGGTGAGGAAGCGTGGGGACAGCCGAGGAGGTCTCATCCAGGAGGGAGCACTCAACCGCAGATTTCATCATCTTCCTCCGGCTTAGTCCCTGCTTGTGTTCGTCTCATATGCAAAGCCGGTTCGGGTTGTAGATGCTGAGCCTGGTTGTGTTAAATAAGGAGACATCCTCCCTCCTGTCCCTCTGTCGCTTTAAATGCAAGAAAGCTCCCGGTTTAAAGCTGCTCCATCCTAGAATACACAGATACGATGGTTTCGTTTGGGTATGTTATGCTCCTGTTGTGTGTCCTTATTTTCCCAATTTCCCGTTAAATATTCCTCCACGGGCTTTAATTCTCCCTCGCTGGTAGCCGGGGCAGCAGTGGATGGGGATGCAATCTCCTCCTTACAGCGGATTACCGGAGTGTCAGCAGCGCGCAAGCGCACTGGCCCGGGGAGCAGAGAAAAGCTGGAAGGCTGCGTTCATGAGATTTAAATAAACCTCAATAGACTGAGAGGTCTCACTCATCAATGTGAATGGTATCCCGGGTAAGGACTGCTGGTGATGGATGTCAGAATCGAGCCACACAGGCCGAGGCAGTAGGAAACCAGCCCAGCAATGAAAAGGAACACTCACACAGGGTGCAAATGGTGGAAATGCCCTGAAGTTTTTCTGCTGGTTTCTTGAGAAAGAGGGCTAACTATTAATGGCACTGCCAGAGGAGGCAGTGAAGGGTTAAATCAAAGACAGTGGTGACTGCAGCATTCATCATTGCTCAACTGTCCCTGCGAATTACCAAGATAAGCCTTCAGACTTTCCCTCTCCTCTCTCTTCCACTTCATCGTTTTGCTGACCTCATTACCGAGCTCTTGCTCTCTGAATTCAGTGTTCACCATTAAACGGTGTATGGAGGCCAAACACTCATACCACATATTTTTATAGTGTGAATCATTTGTTGCATTGAAAGCATTGGGCTAACCATAAAATATCAACGCAGCTCAAACTATCTGCCAAGTCATCTGACTGAAACTCAGCTTGAGCAAGTTTTTGTGGGTTTTTTTTTTTCACATTTAAAGTTGAGACTGAAACTGGTCTGACTGGTAAAGTAATGGAACATTGTTGGTGATGTGGAGGTAAAGACTGTGACCGATGACTTGAGCTGTCAAGAATGCCTTTCATCATGCTGAAAGCAGGACACCAACAGTTTATTCATTAGTTATAACACTCCACTCAAAGCCCAGAGGCAAGTATAGGGAGTGCAATCACATGGGGATATTCCAGTAGAACCAAACCATATAGTTTGTGAAAAGAACACAGAGGAAAACATAAATGGAGATATGGCTGAATTTCTCAAGCAGCTTGCACAGCGAACAGCAAAAACTACCCTAATGAGAAGCCAAAAATAAATAAATAAATAAATACATTCAGAAGAAAAAACAGACCAGAAGTATCAGGAGTGCAACCCTTTGTTAATGCTGCACCTGTCCAAGGGCCACCTGTCTATATGCAAGTCAGCACCCTGGGATACAGCAGCTGACACAGTCAGTGCCAGAAAGAAGGACAGAGAAGGAGGGAGGGAGAGAAAGAGAGAGATTGAATTTCATTTCTATTCTCCAGGGACACGAAGGGGGGAGAGAAGGGAAAGGCAGGATGTGAGTTGATTTCATGGTACATTGTTAAATTGTCATTTCTCCACGACCCAAAATGTCCTGACTGTCACAAGCCCCTCTCAGCTCAAAGCGGAACATAAATGGTTAAACTTCTCTCTATGAGTCCAGCCTCATGTAAACACATTAGATGCCAATCATTCAGTCAAACTTTCAAGTGAAAAACTTGAGATCAGATCTCAAGACACATTTCATCCTCCTTCCCGAGGAATCCATGAGAAAGTCATTGTGCTTCAATAGTATCAATCAGCATGACCTTGTGCTCTGATTCATCCAGCCAGCCTAAACAGACAGGCAGAAGTAAAGAGCCCGTGTTATTGTAGCCTATTACACAACTGAAGCTCATATATGGGAAATTAAGTGACCTCCATAGACCGATATATGTAACCACTGTTAATTATACGAGACACTGTGATATAATAAATCTATTCGTGGACAAAGTGCGATCCCGAGAGCCCTGTCACTAACGCTAACATTAGCCATGTAGTGTAGCCAGATGAAAACTCTCAACAGTCCCATTGAGACAGCGGGAGCCGAAGAAGCCGGGCTCCGTGTAAACAAAGACACTCTCTATCCCGTCGGTTGGTCGACATTGGTCGGCAGTTGGTCGCTGCCCGATTACATTTGTACTTCGCAAAGCCCACTTAAAAACGCAGATCTTCTTACCTCAATTCAGCCGATGGGGAATTATTCCTGTTTTCGGTGATCTCTGCGTTAACTTTTCACAGCCATCGAGACGATAAGTTGTTCCCGGGTTGTACTTTAGCCGCCGTAACCTCTCCAGGCTTTAGCTACACGCCCTTCGAAGCGGCTGCGAGTGACAAACATGTATGTTTGTAGTTTATTTTCACTCCACCGGGTATTAGCGGGACTGATGCGACCGTTTTGGTTTTACCTCAGACAGCCCAGGAAGGAAGGGGAATCTCCAAGGAGCAAACAGAGAGCAGGCGTACGTCAAATGCGTAACCTCTGGTGGCGCTCCCTCACACGAGCGCCAGCAAACGTACGTAAAACACGTTCAAGAATATTATGGTTAAAAACTACAATTCCCAGGCTCGACACAGACATTTTTCACCTAGGATAGCTGGGTATGTATGTCGTCACCACCGACAAGCATAAATACACCCCCCCCCCCCAAAAAAAAATGCATCAAGTGGCTTAATAAAATGGATTTACACTGAAATGCATGAATTATTTACGTTATTTCATGTTAGAAAATATTGTATAAACACTGTAGTTATGAGTCGGTATAGTTCCATTGGTTTATGTCGTAGAGTATTCCGATCCTGAGAACAAGCCAGTGATAGATCATGGAACTCTCGTGTCATCTAGTGGTGAAAAAAAATGAACCCTCAACTATCACGGTTTATACAATTTAGTTCAGCGATGCATAAATATATAGATACTGCTAAGTATGACTGCTTTCAGCTGACATTACAAACCTCTGACGACTCACTTTTTGTAAGAGGTGGGTGTTTTTGCATCCAACAGTACAGTTTATTTTAACTTATGTCTCTTCATCTAATGCTTTAGCTCCTGTATAACGTTTGATCGTTTTGATACTTTATTTTTATAAGTGCTTCTTTCTTCTTTTCTGATATAATGAGCCCACTTTAATTTGGGCGTATGGATCATTTTATCTCTCATAAAACATTGAGGAGAACCTTTCTCATGTTAACTTTAATTTGTAGTTAGTCATTTTGTGATTGTAGAACAATATGTGCAATATTTTAATAGCAGTTTATTCTTTTTATATGATCAGTGTTTATAGCACACGCATACAGCACAACTAGTGCATCATATCCACTGGTATCTGATTGATATTTATAATGTATTCCTGTAAATTATATTTTTTATTCTTAGCTGTGTTGTCTGTTGTTATTTCAATGCACCCACAGTTTTATCTACCCCCCAATTTCGCTAAGTGTCTGTATAATGACAATCAAAGCCTATTCTATTCTATTTTATTCTATTCTAGTGACCAACAAGAAAACTGTCTACTGGCTATGAGTTTCTGAGAATATTATTTAACGCCGTTTTGTTTACAGTGTTGAGAAGTATGCTACCCATTCAAACTTCATTAGGAAAAAGAATAGCATGTGAACTACTCAGAGTTTGGATTATCTCGGCTAATTCCGGTGTCACCCGGACTGTTTGAACCGGGGCACTTCAAAGGATTAGGCCAATTTCAACCGGGTCCAATATACTTCAGTGATCAGATAGCAGGGCAAAGACCAAAAACTCATTAATGTCTCATTAAGATAATTGACCTGTGTGCAATCAATCACTTGAATTGACTAAGACTGTGTTTGTAGAACTTGGAGAAAATAAAATTAGGGAAATATCACAACCATGAATAATTGAATTGGTGTTTGTTGAATGATCCAAATATCATCTTGATGGGAGAGAAAAAAAACTAACAAAACAAAACAGACAGGCTGCACTGATTTACGTGACACGAAGTATAAATCGGTCTGATACGGGCCTTTTATCCAAAGGACCGAGTGAGGCGGAGCGAAGCATCCCATGATGGAAACGGGCAGAAGAGTTGAGAATGAGTCTGGGCGGAGAAACTCACCGCCCGAAGTTGTGCCTCACATGTCGTGTTGTGCTAGTGCTGCCAGCGTTGCGGTTACACGCTTAAAAATGTTAATACCGGTGCGGCAAACGTAATCTTCGGAGCAGAGAGCGACTTAAGCTAGGCTAAGTTGTCACGGCAGCTAACTCCGGGGGATACTTGTAAAGTAAAGGGAAGCAAGGATTCTTCGTGAACAAGGTATGCGAATCAATGCATCTCTGTGGACTTTTTGGTCTCCATTAGACACTTGTGCACTTGCCGATGGCTAGAGCGAAAGACGATCATTTCAGAAGTAACTTTTCCACAGTTTATATTTTTGGGGAAAACTTTTCGTGACGCATTGGAAGTATGTTGCTAGCCCACTCGAGTCAACTTAATGGTCGTTGTATTGTTTTCCTAAAGGCCAGTGTCGGTGCTTACACACTGTTGTCATGACAATGCTAGGGAAACCCGGCGCGAGGCACGTTGGGAGGCACAAAAGACAGCAGAGCCGGAATGAGAGTTAGCTTTTTTTCTGAAACTTCTCCAGAAGCAGAACTCAAGTAAAATTTAACTGTAAGTCTAAAACAACAACAACAACAACAAAAAAAAAAAACAAAACAAAACAAAAAAAGGGAGACTTATGCTGTCCTGTTTTACTCCTCCGCATGGAAACGTCAAAGAAAGAGACGCAGCTCTCCAAACGTGTGGTCATCGGTTATCCTGTGTCAGTGGAAAGAGGAGCACTCTGGGAGGTAAAGGGGGGGTCAGCAGAAGGATATGTGCAAACTGTGAGGATGAGGTGTGTCCTGTGTTTATGTGAGGCAAACTGTGACCCTGCTAGTCAGGAAAGGGATGCTTTTAGCTGGCTCTTTGCTGTTTTTATGGCCTACACACGTGGAAATGGCCGGATTCCACAATAGAGAGTGAGCAACACAATTGTCTTAGGGGAAAAGGAAAAAGATGTGTGTGTGGGCGAGAGGCGGGGGGCAAAGCTCGCTTCAGGGGAAACAAATGTGTGTCATTGTAGGTTTCATGTGTGTGTGTGAGTGTGTTGATGGTAGGAAGGTGGGAGTCAGGGTCACTTTGCATGGTCATGGACTCCTGTGGGCAGGAGAGGACACATGGGTAGTGGTGGTGTCACTAATACAGATGTGACCACACGTACACAGGAGACCAGACAACATCCCAACTGCAAATGAGCTCCTGGCACAAGTGTGGCTGATGACAAGCCGGATAAGTTCTCCCTTATGATGACTCACGATTATACTTGTTTACAAGCTTGAGCAAAGGAGGTTTTCACAGCTCCAGGTGCTAGAAGATGACAGTCTGATGGACCGGTGCCATATTTGTGAATAGGTCTAACAATATATCCCATCATCAGTGAGGGGTTAAAACACTAGGCACATGAAACCACTACAAAGCAGGAGGCCTCTTATTTAATTATTCTTATAATATAATTTATCTTAAAATTTTTTTTTCCCATGATCTCATGACAAATTCATCAAATCACCGTAAGAAGGTTAAAGCAATGTCACTGCCCATAGTATAGTGTGCTGTTGGGTAAACAGTAAATGACATTTTACTTTGAAATACAACTTGATAAATCAATGAGTTGTTGAGGTTATTAAAAGATAGAGCATGCACAAATGGAACAATCCCATTCATAAACCCAAAGGTGTTTTTCGACCATTGATCTGAACATTTTCCATTTACTGTCACTTGAAATAAAGAAAAGCATTAGAGCGTCATGTAGAAGATTGAATAATGGTATATTTATCATTCTTATGTTAGAAATTACCTAGATGTTTAATGTTAACTCTATGATTAATTTTATGCTGATAAACAGTTCATTGACTTGACAAATTGTTTCAGTTGTGCTTTGATTCAAGTGACCAAAGACTACAACTTGACGCTACATGAATTTCATTATGTTCAATTAATATTTACTGTATTTTTCACAGGATAGTTGGATAGCAAGTATATTATCATTAATCTAGCAATAATATTTTATATAATATAGTAATCTTTTCAATCAGATTCAGTGAAAAAAAATGAAAACATAAAAGTGATATAATGCTGAAACTATCTTAATTAAATCCACAGTAGATACAGTATGTTGCTGTGCAGTGGAGTCACAAACATTCCTTTAATTTATGCATTGAAAGATGAAAGAGAAAAATGTATGGAGTCATAGTGCTGCATTGATTATCTGTGCTGCCAAAAATCCACGTCAGCACTCCCTCTCTTCGTGTATGTTGGGACATGCAGCTGCGTCTCCTGAGTCTGGCTTGCACCCGCAGGCCATAGGAGAGCACTGACAAAGACACATTAAAACACACACACACTCATTCACATACTCATGCACATGGGGCAACATGAACAAGCCTACATCAAAGATACATCTGTTTCTTATGCATGTTTGATGGGACTGGCAGGCAGCGGCTGGCCACTGTTCCAAGTTAGTGCAAAGATTAGTATGCATGACTAGCTGGTAGCAGAGTTGTGAATGTGGATGACTATGGTGAGGGAAGTATACAGCACAGACTGACTATGCATTGACAGAGAAGGGAAAGATTATAAAGGCCAATACTTAATGGATAATCAGATTTTAGATGGCAGCTTGGTCACTTTTTGCTTTAGAGCAGCACTAAAAACAGGTTTTCATGACCAGTAAGTGTGATGTGGGTAGAACTGGATTATTTCAGAATGCCGGGACAGCAGTGAGTTCATAACTCTTTGTTGTGTTCATAACTCTGCTCTGTTGTGCAGTTGCCTTTTGTTGCTGCTGTTTGATGCATTGTTGGCATTTTTCGCTCTGAGCAACTGATATATGTCCCCTTTGTGTGACTGTCCGTTTGTTGCCCAAACTTTTCCATTCTGGGATGCAGTCACAAAAAACATATCAGCTGGTTTCCCTGACAAGGATTAAGTCAAGTCCAAGGATATTAAAGGAATTACCCAAAAATGAGCTCATAGCTTCAACTTGGCTCAAATGTGTCAAAAATGTTGACTCTGGTTTTGTTTTTGTTTAGTTTTTTTTTGTTTTGTTTTTTTCTTAGTATTCAACAAATTACTGACATTCAATTAATTTTGTCCTGAAACATGAAATGATTAAATTTTATAAATTCTGCAGACATAATCTTGATCTTTAAGGATAAAGGTAGAAATTCCCAGAAGAATTTTCCTGTGATTGATTTATTACCCAATAGCTTTAATCAAATTCTGGTGGAAGCTAAATAGGGGCAAAGACTCATTAACATAATTGAAATGCTTCTCCCTCTAATATCAGTTGGCATCCTTGTACTGCACTGAACGCATAAAAGTCAGGCATATGTGAAGGTGAAGTAGTTTAGTTTGCATTTTTTATGCAGCACTTGCTGTCTACATCCGCTGTCTTTGCTTTGCCAGGTTTTTTCAGTGAAAACTGGGATTGGCTGCTTGTCAATCCTGACTGGAGACATACATGCGTCCCAAATTTAACTGTGCATCACCTTCCAAAATATCCAGCAATTCTTTGGATCAAGGACCTCTGGGTTCATTTTGACAGTTTGTTTCATTCTTGCCAGATGTTCTGCTTAATTATCATGCATGCTAGAGGCAAGGGAGGTGTTATCACCCATACAAGCTTTATCCAGGTGCTGCAGCTCTGCATAATTACCTCACATTAAAATTATCAATATGAATGTAATATGAATTCATGTTGTGTTTCCTCGTGTGAGAAATAAGTCAATGTGGTATACAGAGAGGTCAGTTAACAAAGTCTATCACTGTCTTGAATATGTTCTTGAGCTGGAATCAGATGTTATAGTGTGTACAAAATGTAGAAATTCAACATTAATTGGTAGTATTTGGGTAAGCTTCTTTGTTAAGACGAATTTAGTCATTTATTTAAGTATTTACTGTAATTCTTCAGATGTCTTAGAAGAGGGATGGATTACTCGATAGTAACTGTATATGCAGGAAATATGTGCAAGAAAGTCTAAACGTTAGTGACACAGAGGGTAGATTACTTGCTACCATAAAGCACACAGTATAGGAACATTTTTGAAACTAAACACCTCAAGGGTCAAGGCCCTTAAAGAGACAGAGACAGGGACAGATACAAAGAGCAGATGGTGATTGTGTTCCTGAATGTTTTCACAAACACCAACGAAATCTCTGGTTTTAATGTGATTGAACGTAGCCCTCCCTTCACATGCATGCTAACCTTCTCCAGGATAACACATGTGTATGTGTGTTCCCAGGTAAAAGCCAGCCGACACAGTGTAAGAGGAGGAGCAACAACCCAAACTTGGGGAGCAACTGGGGTGCCAGGTGCTGGGATGGAGCACCTCATAGAGTAAGACAGACTCTATCTCTATTTGTGTCATTTGACAGTATTTTTAAACAGCTTTTAACATGTTTTATTGTGTATACTAAATGAACTTCCTGTCTCTATTTTGGGGCTTCCTGGAACTGTTGTTGCCCATGTTTCAGCTACATGTATGGCATTGGAACTGGAGAACAGTTTTAGTTATATATAGGCTGTAAATTAGTTGACATCACAGAGTTTCTCAGATTTTTGTGAAATATGAGATGGTGAGAGACTGAAGCTACTTCTAAGGTGACTTGAGGACATTTAAAAAGGATTATGAAGCTCCGACAGTGTCTGCCTATTTAAAACACAACAGTCTGACAGAAATTGAAAAGAAGCCTAGTCGCTCTCTTCTGTATGGACAACCCTTTTCCTGCCAGATGATGTCTAAAGCTCTGTGTTTTTCAAACTTGCCTCTCACTGCTCTAGTTGCTCTAGATGAGAAGCTTGAAGGTTTACAGTCCAACATGTCTGGGCATTTTTAAAGTCTGTTATTTTCTATTATTAGCGAAAAAGAGACTTTCCATCATCGAGGATGTGATAAGTATGTTTGATATCATGAATTAAGTTTCTTCAAATAAGCTTTAGAGACGCATTTTACAAGCACAGTGAATCATTAACAATGAATAACATTTGGTTGAAGTTGCAAGCAACAAAGGGCTTCAAACTATTTTGATAAACTCTACACCACCCAAACACACAGCCGTACCGCGTTTCCCTTTCAAGCAACTGATTCAGCAGCGGGATTAAAAAAGAAGACTTGACATGAAAGAACAAAGGAAGAATAACCCTGACTTACTGGACTTAAGCCCTTCGCTCGCTTGGGTGCATAGGCCGTTGACGATCATCCTCCATTTCACTCTGTTTGTGGCTTTTTGCCTGAGCTCTCCCCAGTTGGGCCCACAATCGGACATTTCTGCCTCTACACTTCTTCTCCAGCTGTTCCTGGGGCAACCTTGTTTCCTTTTCCTTTGGGGGTTCCATTTCAGGGCTTGTCGGTGGTGTTTGTGGCAGGTTTTCTGAGGGTGTGACCAATCCAACTCCATGTCCTCTTTCATATTTGTAAGTCTATGGGATCTTGACTTGTTCTTTTCCACAGGTCCACATTGCTCACTTTGTCTTTCCTCCAGATGTGTGTTGTGTGTTTTGTTGTCCTCCATTCTTCAAAAGAAAAAAGAAGAATAACCCTGCTGGCTGTATAAAAGTCCTGCATGCATCCACTCTTCCTTTGTGAATAAGCTATTCATTCAAAACTTCTAGACTGGACTGATATATTCTGACATATGTCTATCCATCTTGTATTCAGCTTTTATTACATGTTGATGCTCTCTTTCAAAAACTTTGCTCGTTTTGCTTTTTTCACAGCACAGTGGTTTCCTTTGCAAATGTATCCCTTCCACTCTTTGTCAGTTTTGCTGAGGCTGACCAGAGTCTGATAACAGCCATGGGAGTTTTATCTACTCGGCTCTATTGCATGTCTTATGCCCTTATTCTCAACACATTCTGTAGAGAGCAGAAATGGGGTTGGCATTGTGTTTCTGGGGTGTGTGCACACACTCTGTGTGTATATGTGTGTGTGTGTGTGTGTGTGTGTGTGGATTGAAGTGTGTGAGCGTGAATCACACACTTCTTGTCATTTCATTATACCTATCTCTCACCGGCACAAGTAGATGCAGCATGTATAATTCATAGCTGTGACTGTGCCTAAGAAGGGAAGGAAGGGATGCGTGCCTACATGCTTTTCCTCCCACTTGCTACACCCCAACCTGTCAAGTGAAACCATTCATTTACAGTATGTCATTGTCACCCCCTCCCCCCATGTCTCATATTGACTGTGACGCATCAGTGATTGTTGAATCATCCTCCTCATTATCCAACACCCTCTGGCTCCTGAACCAATCTGCGTAGCTTTCTCTTAATGATGAGGTTATGCCACCAACCTGCTGCTACCCTTTGCCAAACAGTGTAGAGACAGAGGGGCTCCTTATTTTTCAACCCCATTCAGCTTGTGACTTGACTCACCGGTGAGTCAGAACGAGGAAATGGGTTGTAAATGTACACCCAAGTAAACACACACACACATACCCACACACACAAGAACATAGTGCTGTTAGGTAAGCACCAGTGGAGACAGAGTGTGCTAATGTTGATTGTGGTGTATGTTTGTCTGTGTATCAAGTTAAAAAGCTGGTTTATGTATGTCTTTGGTATCTGTGTATTACCACTTTCCTTTCCTTTACACACTCACACACACACACACACACACACACTATTATTATTAATGGTGTGTGTATAAGTGAAAGGGATTTATTTATTTGTAATTAAACTGTTGTATTAGAGTTTATCCTTAGAGTAAAGGCAGAGCAAGCAATTTTTCACATTTGTTCCATTACCATTACTGTTTGGTTAACTTAGCCCTGAAAAGATATGGCTAAGCATAACAAGCTGCTCAGTTTTGAATTCTCTGATAAACTTGGTTGAAGTATTTAGTCACTAGAGGGCGATACAGCCATTAGTTTATGACATGAAGCCGTGAGCTAAAAGTGCAATATTCAAGTTCCTTTATGTGAATCTAATGTTGGCCAACATAGTAATCACTTGATATTTAACCCTCACTAAAAACTTGATTTGTTTAATAGTGATTTCTGCTTCGCTTTTAAATATTTTTTGGATTTTTTGTCTTCATTCTGATAACAGTGAGCGATAGAGAGGGCGACAGGGAGTAGGGAGAGCAAGAGGGGAATAACATGCAGCATATGTCCCCAGGTTGGAGTCAAACCTGGGATACTGCGATAACGTGGCATGCATGAGTACATAAAATATCTGAAAAAATTAAAATAATGACCTTTGCAAGTCTGAAATGTGATGATGAAAATGTCCCATGCAAAATACTTTATTTTATAATGATGAAATACAGAAACGCCTCACATTTGAGATGGTGAGACTTTTGAATACCTGACATATTTTTATAATGCCTTAAATTAATATAAACTTTTTAAAGTATAATTTCCTGTTGGTTGAATAATTATTAACAATAATAATAATAATAATAATAATAATAATACATTTTATGTATGTAATGCTTTAAACAATGCTCAAAGACAGGTAAATAAAAACCAGTAAAGTGATACAGAATAAATGAGGACACAGCAATAAAAGTAATGCAGAGAAGGAGAAAAAATAATAATAAAAGAAAACATAAATTCCATCAACTTATTCATCTGTCAGTGAGTTCATCAAATGTTGTCCTCTTAGAGTCAAAAGTCATTAAAAATTGCTTCAGATACGGACAACATTGCCCAAAGCCCTTGCATTCAGACACAGTTATGTAATGATTTAATTTTAATATGTTTTTTAAGATAAAGAACATAATAGATTTAGTTAAATTTGAATAAGATGCTGAATACTTAGAAGTTTTTATCTGCTTAAAGTTGTTGTTTTATTGTGTTTTGTCATTTAATGCTGAAATGTATCCGAGCCCATAGCCTGCAGTGGACAATAAAAGTCATCATCATCATCATCATGCTGTCAGGGACTTAAGCAGTGCGTGATGTTATGTGATGGATGGATCACATTTGGGTTCATTTTTCATTGGATGCTAGTGGCTGTTAATCTGTCAACCAAATGAGTTTTATGCTCTTTTCAGAAACCAACTGGAGGCCATTATTAGAGCTTAATCCAAGTTTTATTATAGGCATGTAGGACAACGAGGAAAAGAGATGGCCACAGTGCAGTAGTTCTTAGACACTCTGACTAGCTCATTAATTAACCTTTTAGTCAGTGCTTCTAACAATATCATTTGTCTGTAGCAACTGGCCAGAGCAAATTCACCAGTTCCCTTTTCAATGGATTAAATAACTTGTACTGTGGTTAAATGGTTACAATTTATTTCTACATTAGACTTATTTACACAACTGATGAAGAAAGGTGCTCGAAGTACCTGAAAGTTAAGACGTAAGAAAGTCAAGACTTTAGACCTTAAGGCAAACTTAAGCCTGTCAAATGTGAATTTTTAGTGGGAATGCGTATGTCCCATAATGCTTGTTGAAACCATCACTGAGCCCTTTTATGCTTTGTATAATGTGGAAGTAAATGGTAGGAAGCGGACAATTTAAGCTGAGATGTTTTCTCTCTAAGTCTTGACTCTGATGAGTTGAGCAAACGCTATCTGTTGTAGTGAGCAGGTCACTAGAAGAGCCTTAATTGGTCATTTGGTTGGACTGAGGAACACGGTGGTGCACAAACAAGTTGATGTTAATGCTTCTAGTCTTTACACTGCAGTGATTTATGTGGATTGACAGTACACAGCAAACAATGGATTTGGCTTTTTATAGTGCCTTCTCCTTGTTTACCTTTGCTACATAAAACCTTCACTGCTGCTCAACCCTCCTTCAAAGGTCCTTCAAAGTACACAGACACAGTGTGACGTGAAGACAGGGCATTTACAAAGCTTTTTGAGGGAACACTTAGTGCTTTCTTGTCAGACCAGGGGTTCAAGATTTGTTTGGCCTGATGGCAATAACGTCAGACCATTTGGCTTGTTTTTGCTGTAGCTCCCCTGTTTATTTGATCTATGTCATAAGTAGGTCCTTGAGGTACCTGTTTGTGTGGCTCTCATCACTATGCATCCGTGTTGAGTAGAACGCTGTTGAAGGTCTGTTTGTTTGTGTGCACTTGCGTGTGTGTGTGTGTGTGTGTGTGTGTGTGTGTGTGTGTGTCCAAATCTCCTAACAGCGTAGCTGAAAGGTCTCATGTCCATGGCTGCAGATAGACATGATCACAGCACGCAGTCAAAACCCTCTACAAATACTCACGTGTGTTCATGCCCACAGGCTAACACACCCTTGATCCTTTTTATTGTCATTTTTTTTCCCCATTATTTCTCTCTTGGTATTATATCTTTTGGTGTGTGACAAATGAAGCTTTGTTACAGAACATGATTCACTCATCCCAAATAAGAGTCTGATTGTGCCGTGGTGTTGTGACCACCCTTGGGAGAGCACTAATCTCATGTCCAACACTCCACATACACATATACTCACACGCAGACACAATTATATACAGCAGCAACAGCGTAATACACTAGACTATGAAGACAATAAGGAATGAGACACAGCATAGCACAAATCTAAGTGAACTGCTGCATAATGAATCATGGAGAGCAGTCAGCTGGACATCTGACATGAACAAAAACAGAAACCGTGGTCGGCTTCCATCAAAATAGGAAGTGTGTGGTGTGTTTGTGTGTGAGAGAAAATCACTGGAGTGGAGTAAATTTACTTTCTGAGGTGTTTATGTGAGAGAAAAACAAAGACAGCTGTGAACATATAAAGATGCTGTGTGAGTGGCAGCCAGTTGATGAAGAAGGGGAGAGAGAAAATAAGAAAGAGAGAAAGAGATTTTTTAGAAGAAATTCTTTCCCTGCTCAGAAGTTGGAAAAACACATAAATATACCACAGCGTGCTTTCAATATTACAGTAAAACACTGTCACAGTCCTTCCATCTAGTGCTGATGCAATGCTTTTGGTTGCTGCCAGACTCTCCAGACTTGTATGTAATCCAGGGGAAGTTCAAAGGATGTGAGAGCTGCTGGAGAGTTAATGTGCTGCTCTCATGGTGGCTCGATCCCTGTAAAGGATGGCCTTTTCTGCTCACTACAACTCACCGCCATAAAGCTTGTGCGTGTAAACCCTAAGAATGATTGATTAGCTCTCTGATCAGAGGGGATTAAGCCTGAAAACAGAAACTTTCAAGCAGAGGAGTAGGAATACTGGAATAACAGTAGGATCTTTGTGAGTACATTCCCTCTGACCAGCCCCCCCAGGCTTCTAATGCAGGTTAAGAAATTAGTTTTTATTGGACATGAGTGTGGTTGCATTGCCTTTTTGAAGTGATGATGCTTCAGCAGTTTTAGAGGTCAGGGGTTTTGGGGGGTAAAAGGAGTTAAAGAGAAATTGGAAGTCAGCAGTCAATACTTACATTGCTTCATCTTTTATTCACACCAACCCTCTGGACTAGTAGCTTTCTCAATTGCAGTATATGTCAGACTGGCATTAAGCAGACAGCAAGAGGTGGGGTAATTTTAGTGGGTGAGGGAGGGAGATATAGATAGACAGCCAGCCAGGAAAATATGGAGTTATGAGAGGAGAGGGTAAGTGAGAGGAGGAGGCACCTAGTTGCAAGCACTCCAGGCACAATTCATTCATTTTAGAGAAAATGGCATTGCACCCAGGTATACAGTATGTGTTCCTGCTCACTTGTGTGTTTGTCTTTGTGTGACTATTTATAGAGTCGTGCTCATTTAGTCATTTTAAAGAGCAGTGTTCTATTTGGAAAACACAAGACACCATACTGATAAACACATAAGATGAAATAGCTGTTGTAAGCACACAAAACACCACCCATAAATACAGAGAAGACAACAAGCTAAAACCAATAAGGTGCCAGAGACTTGAATCGCCTCAGGGATTGCACTTCTTTTGAACCTCCAACATTAAACCAAGAAAGTCTAAAGCGCCTCCCTGAGGACATTTGCTCAAAGACAGAGGATGCTGCCAGAGAATCATCCCAACAATATTCAGACCATTTTGCTACTTTCTCAGCTGTTTTCTTGCAATTTTATGCCTGTGCACATTAAATTTGAAAGCTTTACTGTGAACTGGAGAAAAGTGGGTCTCCACCTGGAGTGTGGTGGAGTGATAGGAGAGAAATGAGCCTCTCATTTGATTGCACTTAAAAGCCTCTGATTTTTAAAGGGATGTTTAAAACAACCAGGCTGATATTCAGTGTTTTAAGCCAAAATATAAATGTATAACTGTGAGTATTTCCTAGAGCATAGAGCTTTATATTCAACTTCCTTTCAGGCAGCCATTTACCACAGGAAACTCCTTGTATTTATCAATTAATTGTGGGGTAATACAGGTAAAAAAGGATGTTGTTTAGAATCACAAGGCAGGTGCTGTTATGTTCTCTTATTAAAAAAGATTTAAATATATTAGATGATGGTGAATGATGATGATGAATATAACATTAAACATATATATTAAACCAATCAGCCAAGTAGTAGAAAGTAAGTTAACTTCCTGGGTAACAGCATTGTATAATGGTCAGAAGGGCAGAAATTATGATGTCACTATATGATGTATTATGATGTAAACTTTTTGCGAAGTTACCAGGACCTTTGACCTTTGAGCATCAGATTATAAGCAAATTCAAATGAGGGCTAATCAGTTCACCTTCAAGTCAAAGTGAATATTTGTGGCAGAAATACTAAACTACTGATTTTCCTGCTGTAATGTATCATTTTGTGTGGTTTGGAAAATTATATCTCCAGCAGATTAGTATTTGTCACTCAGATTTGAAAGAAGCACACAGTAGACCACCAGACCAAGCCAAATGACTTTATAACCTGTTGATCATTTAGAAAACTGAATAACAGTTATGTTTGGCTGATAGAAACAGAAATTTTGTATCCCTGCAGTTTCCCTTTTTTGAAATTCATAATTTGTCAGAAATGGATATGAATTATACGGTACCCAGCTGCTGTTTGTTCCATTCTGATCAACCCTTGAGCTGGATACACAATGTACAAGGACACACACCCATACACAGACACGTCACTAACTCTTAAAAGAATCTCTGAAAGATGCTGAAATACTAAATTGCTGTTGGCCTGTGTACAGAGAGGCTGAATTGTTAAGATGCACTATTGTAATTCAGAGTCTCTATTTACTTTTGAATTTGAAGGTACATAGAAGAATATGAAGGAAGTCAAGTGTGTACTGTGAGCAACGATTGCCGCCTTTTCGATGTGTGCCATCTCTGAGCTGGTGCACACACTGGTTTCACCTCATGCAGTTTAACTGTTAGCTGCTGATCATCCACAAAGAACACCAGAAAGAGGAAAGAGGAGGGGTCCCTCTTGTATTCTTCTTGACTCTGCATAATCATAAATGACAGAGACAGCGCTTTGATGATTTCATTCTTAGGATCGCATAATGTAAAACAAATGTAAGTTTCTATGCACCTACCACCAGTGGTGATCAGAGGAAACATTTATTAAGAAATCAGAAACTGTTTTGTAAGTAATTTAGTAATTTAGTGTGTCTCTTTGTGTCACAACACAACTGACACATAAGTAGTATGTTTCTAGTGAAAATAATTATTGTAGTTCATGTGGTTGAACAACAAATAAGAGAAATGGTACAGTAAAAGCAGGAATGTAAGATAAGACTTTTTGAATTTCCATACATGTATACAATACAGTGCAATTTTCATTGAATCATAATTAAAGAGGTGTTGATGTCAGTAGGCAGACATAGTGGAGAGGCCAGGTGGAGAGCAGAGGAAGATGTGACTAAAGATGAGAAATGAAAGAAAGGAAAGTTTATAGACGTGGCGGCGTGGTAACAGGAAGATGGAGAAGCAGTACGTCACAGCCTAAACATACTCACATCTACAGTACACACACGGAGAAAGAGCGAGGGAGAGATAATCTTGAGGCCGCTGTGCAGCGCCCTTTACTGATGACTAATAAAGACGGCAGTAGTGCTCATCATGAGAATGTGGCGTGTGTGTGTATGTGTCCTTCTATTGAGGAGGCATATTAATTCACTAGAAATATCATAGGTTTTTCTGGTGTGCGCCAATGTGACGTGTTTGTTTAATGATGAGTACCATAGATTTCGCGTGTCTGATTTTGTGAATGGTTCTGCCTCAATAATTACAGGAAGAAGCTGCCTCTCACTTTCTCCATGGGCGGTTACTTCTAACTGGTTAAATGAGCAGCAGAGTGGATTGCTGTCTGTTGAGTAAAGAAACACAGTTGCTGATGTGTGACGTTTGTAATCAAGGAGGAAGATGACAATTAACCAGGCTAAGCAAACGGATCTGGTTTTTGACTAATGAGGAATATGCAATGAACAAACAACACAATTGAAAAATAAGTCATAGAGTAACTGATGATGGCTTCTTGTTTTTCATCGCAGGGAATGAAATGGCATGAATGAAATGAGCTACTCCACACTATATTTTGCCTGATGATTGAATAAATTTATCAGGAACAATAATCTATTCAATTATAAACCATGATTGATTTCAGTCATTTATAATTTGAAGCTTTAGTGACTTTCTAATGTCTACAGATGAGCTCCAATTTTAAATCAGGTGAAAAACACTTTCCAAGGCAGAGTATTGGGTTCTCAAATGGATGTTGCCAAGTGAAGATGTTTTTGCGTTTGAATGAAAATAGCCCTCGGGGAAAAAAAAAAGAAGAACTAATACATACAATTTATTCAAAAGCCAAAAGCATTTTTGAGTGAAATACAGACCAAAGGCAAAAAGAAGCCCAAGCTATCAATAGCTTGAGCTTGGCTGTTCCTCTCTGGAGTCATAAATTCCCCGTGGTGCTCACCCTGTTGCTGTCGTAAACCAGAAATGGTGCCAAGTCCTTTTTACATGAGGATTGCAGGTGTGAAGCATTTACAACTAGGAAGTAGTTGAGCCCTTATTAAGCATAAACACACACTGATTTTGTCATAGATATATGAAGTATGCAGCATCCAGAATATTACTGACATATCTCTGTCTTTCTCTATTGTTTTTTGGACTGAGATCTGTGTGGCAGAGAACTGAATTGATTAACAGCTACAATAAGTATTCACTAATTTGTTATAGTAACACAGAGGTTTAACGTGCAGCAGCTCAGCACACACGCTACATACATATTACGGATTAGTCTTATTTTGTGTATACCTAGTGGTGTAAAGCTGCAGATTTATTAAAATATTATGCTCTAGTGTGAGGACTCAGCAAGGGTGGAGAAACTAATGCTTGAAGATGCATTAATATTACACCATATTCACCTAATTTGTCTCTCTCTCTTTCCTTGTCAATTCTGTCTTTCCCCTCCTGCTCTCTCTGCTCAGGGACATGGCCTGAAATACCACTGTGCTAACTGGGCAATATAATTAGACCATGCTACTCCTTCTCAGATCAATGGACAGTCGGGGGGGGGGGAGTGCAAATAGGAAACGGAGGGAATGTAGAGAATCTTGATCCAGAAGGAGGGAGACAGAAGAAGCCGATCAATCAGCTAAACTCTTTAGCACAGGAACGTGCAAAGCTCACACAGCCCACACCTTTCTCACAACATTAACTGCAGCATGGGATCACAGCAAAGCAATAAGGGGCATGCTAGACACACAGATACACACAAAAACACACTGGCACACACACAAAGATCAGCAAATCTCCACTCTTAGTCTCTGCACCAATGTTACTGAGTCAAATTCCTTTACACACAGTATTATTGGAATATTAGAATATGTTTTGTTTTGCAATTCGATTACATTTTGAGTTATACTGGAGATGTATAGAATCATTTTGATCCCTCAAAACCAGTGTCAGATCATTACTATAACCAGTAACCGTACAGAGAGATCACATTGTAGAACGTAGTGGTGGCTTGGTAACATGTATTTCCTCTTTAGATGTCTTTCTTTTGGTTTGAATCAAGTGAATCTATCCACACCTCAGCTGCCTGACACACATACACCCTCTGCTTTGCTCACTTTATGACTTTGCTCAGCATCAGAGATAAACTGCAGTGCCTGGAGAGATATACAAGTTTTAGTACCTCTCATCCTCTTCTGAAAGTGCAAGAGCAACTGAATTTAAAATGACTGTGTCCACCACTTATTTTGACTAATGCTGGGACTGCGGATTAATAATTCTTGGATCTAAAAGCCATCTCTTCATCAGTATATCTCCTACATGCATTCACATAATTTCTTAATAATTAGTGGTGACAAGAGCTGCTACAATTAGTTGGTTAATTGACTTGAGAATGAGTCTGACTGTTAAGTGAAAATTAACTAAATCTTTTTTCAAGTGGAAATGCCATACTTTTGATGCTCATATAGTCTTAGATTTCTATAAACTATTTTAAATCAATCAGCTATTCAGAAAAAAAATCTGCATTGCAATTGTTAGCCACAGCCCTTGGTGGTAATTCTAACAAATGAGTAATTTGAGAAAGAAAAACTGCTTCCTGTTGACCACTTGCATATCATTGTTCCTATACAAGCATCAGTTTAATATAAAAATGGTGACAGCGAGCTGTACACTGTAATGCAAGGTTTAGTTCGCTAAGATTCGTGGTTGCTTTAGAAAACCTGTTGGAGCTGTGAGTGAATACAGTATATATACTTTAAAGTGCACCCTCTCAAGTGAGCATCATGCTAGGTCACTTAAAAAGCTAGCCTATAGTTGTTTGAAGAGAAGAAGAAATAGAAAAGGAGAGGAGAGGGAGAAAAAGATGATGAA
Organism: Remorina albescens; assembly: GCA_034769265.1. NCBI lineage: Eukaryota > Metazoa > Chordata > Actinopteri > Carangiformes > Echeneidae > Remorina > Remorina albescens. The sequence continues at coordinate 9,870,960 of CM068480.1, forward strand.
AAATATAGGAAGCCAAAGCATGTTGAAGGACATCGAAAAAAGGGAAGAGAAGCAGGCAGCTAGAGGAAATTGAGAGTTAAGAGGATGAAGCAAGTGAGAAATTTAGACACAGAGGACATTGTCACCTATTCTGAAATGGATAAGAAACAGTGAGAAGGAGACAGTGGATAGACTGAAGAACACTTGATCGTATGGTGCCTGGGTGTATAGGAGGAAATACATGGACACAAACGCACACACTCACTCACTAATGAGCTCTTCACAAAGAACCCTACCTTTACACCCTCCACCCCTTTTCTCCTGCTGTCCCCATTCTCCCATCATCCTTTTTATTTGGAGTGGAGTTCCTTCAGATAAAGGCACGGGGGGCCACCAGTGGGTCATTGCGCTTTAGCCTCTCCATTTGTTTTACATTATTGATGAAATTAAAATTTAAAAAGAGATAGACACCCTTTGACACAAGCACACAGACCAGCAAGTGGAAAGTTTTGATCTAGGAGCACCTTGGGTTGAATTGATTTTAGACGTGTGTGTGTGTGTGTGTGTGTGTGTGTGTGTGTGTGTGTGTGTGTGTGTGTGACTGTGTGTGGGAGATACAGAGAGAGAAGAGGAAGGAAAAGAGAGAGAATAGAGAGCAAGACAGACCTTGTCTTTGCCACCTGCTCTCAGCTTTGATCAAATGCAATGTGTGTTCAGCAACAGTCAAATGGTTGTGTGAAAGAATTCATGCATGAGAAGGAAAGAGCAAGGCGAGAGAGCAACACAGACAATATGCGCTAAAAACAGATAGGGAAAGAGGGGGGTGGGCTTCGATACAAGCATCATAGCAGCTCATTTTCTCTCACCAGCTCAGCTTTTTCCAGCATACAAGACGACCGACCAACACTGAGCCAACGCCTCCCTCCCTCTTGCTCTTATTTTCCCTCTCTCTCTCTTCTCATTCTGCACTGGGGGGCACTGCTCCTGCTGTGTTTATCAGGAGGCAGTTACAAACGTTACTATTTTGAGAGTCAGTGTATGCACCCCGTGTGCTGTAGCAAACGATTGAACGAGGGGGAGGGAGGCAGAGAGGCAGAGAAAGGCAGAGCGTGGTCTGGCTCCTTCCTCTTTTGCACATTAAGTGGCGTGCTCGACAGGATGAGGGAGCGTCGGGAGACTCGAACCTGCAGCTGACACCAAGCTGTGACACTGAATCCAGGTAGAAGCACAGGAAGGCAGACAGCAAGTTAGGAAGTCGTCTGCTGAGCAGGAGCTTTGCAGAGCAGAGCCAAAAACAGCTTCCTCAGGATCAAAGGGAAGGAAGGCGAAAGGAAACAGAGAGGTGGAAGTGAACAGAGAGAAGAAAGATGGCGAGTTTTGGAAAACTCACAGACTACTTTAATCGGCGTAAGTCTCGAGAGGAGCTGCGGGTAGGAAGGAGCTCGCGGCGCAGTGGCAGTTACTGCTGCACTGTGGCAGAGGCCAGGTAACTTGTGTATTTGTCTGACTGTGTGCCTGTGTGCACAGGTATGCCAGATAATATGGGTACATCACATGTGTTGTATCCCTTTTTCTTTGTTTTTGATGATTCTGTTGTCACTCCTCATTGTATGCAACACTCTGTGTGTCAGTGATTGTGTTATAATTTCTTCATTTAAAAATATTCAATTTCAATATTCTTTAAAAAAATCTATCTAATTGACTCTTAGGCATACAGGTGTTTGTATATGTGTGTACATGTGAGTATATGTCTCAGTGCATGTGTGAGGAAGCCTTTCTGTTGCATAAGTATGGAAGTGCGGCAGATGTGTGCTGTCAGGCATGGTGATGACAGCTATGGACTGATGTCCCTAAACACAGAGGCTTTTCAATACATAGAAATGAGAGGATGAAGTTGGTTGCTGCTTATAGAGCAGGAGAGACACAAAGAGGGAGAAGCAGATTTTCTGAGTCGACCTCATGATCACACTGGTGCTTATACTGCCTCACACGTTCAGGCTGGGCGCTTCCCAGTGACACCAACAACTTTCTACTGTTTATTATTGGCTCAAGCTGAGAATTTAGGGCAGGGGGGTTCTTTAACAGGGTTCTGTTAAATAGGAGAGAGATTTATCACTCAAATTTAATGTGTCTCAGACAATCTGTGTGTACGTGGTGACAGGTTAAATGAACTAGATGTGTATATGATCTCTTCCTATCCTAAATCAAAGTGTGAGGACCTTAAAGATGTTTCATTGTGATGATATATTATCAAAACATTAAGGACCTGGGATAGTAAAATCAAATCAAATATATTTCTGTATTGCCAAAAATAACAAGGAAAAGGGATAATAGAACTGATTAATAAGGATAGGATAGTGTGACAATGCCTGACACTTCCACTGCCACATTATTTGTAACCAATTATTTGATGACCCAAAAGCTTTTTACATGTTGCAAACTTAATTTGTGCGGCTTGGTTAAGTTGTAACAACCTCCTCCTCTTTATCACACCACTGCAGTTAGCTTCCTCAGTTTATTAAGTAATCACATTTCCCCTTCTTCATTGTAAAAGGGCCACCCCAGAAATAAACATCACTGAACGCTGGAGCTAAGCCACGATTCTTTTAGCTCTACATACAGCTGCATATCCTAAACTTTCAAAAATCCAGTCTTCATGCGAAATCCCAGAACTGTTAAAATTGCTCATGAACCAGAGTTGAAATATAAATATCAGGATAAAATGAAAAATCAAATGCTGCTGTTAAAAAAACAACAACAAAAAAAAAAAAAAACACAGCTGCTTTGAAATAATGTTTATCAAATCTCATATCATTCACTCTCAGCACAAGTGTTAACGTGGGTGGACATCTGGTGCAGAAAAAGCTCTTGGATTCCCTGCCATTAGAAATGTAGCATCTTTCTCATCCCCACAGTCTCTTTGTCTCTGTCTCTCCCACTCACTGTCTCTTTCTCACCAGCCACCTCCTTCCTACGCCCTTCCATCTCCTGCCGTCTTCTCTCAGACTTTCAGTCTTTCTTGCTTGCTCTCTTTCATCTTTCCCTCTCCCTCTCTCTCTTACTCGGCCTTTTTCTCTCTGTACTTTGACATCCACCCAGGAAGAGCCAGGGGGCTTTGGGCTGTCAGAGGAGTACTAAGTTTGGTATATCGAGGGAAAAAGAGTGACCACAGTGGGAATTGTTTTCAGCATGGGAATTGAATGGAAACCGGGTTCATGCTCATACTGTGTAGGGAGTACTCATGTCACCGGCCGCTCTGTACTTAGACTAATTACTGACCTTCGCTTGCTAAGAGCTCACATTGTACATCCCTCCTACCTCCACTGGTTTTAAAGCCATCCAACTTCCATTTATACCTTTCAATAGCACTTTGAGCCTATATTTACCTTCTCAGTTATCAGTGAAACAAGACTAATCCACCTTAAGTACAATTGAAATAATGGAACAGACCTCAACCCTCAAGCAACGTATATATATATATATTTCTTGAGTCAACTTCTTATTTACGTAACTTTTCTTTTGCTGTAAGGGAACATGATTCAAATAGTCAATATAGATTGTGCATAAGATGGGCTCAGGCCATAATGAATGGTGAGCGATGGTGAATCAGTCTCAAATGAAGAAGTTAATGTCCATCTTTCTGTAATGAAGAGAGATAGCTCCGCAAATCCACAATGGTTGCCCTTTGCTTCTGCTTGTCACTTAAGCTGTTTGGAGCGGTTTCATTCAATTTATCCAGTCTTGTGACACATTCACCAGCGTGTGCTGAAAGATAAGGACAGAGGTTAATGTAACTATCGCTTTCAGTCGCTCCTGCCTCTCACAATCTCCTGAGCATTGCCCAGGTTTTTTTCCTCTCAGCACTGAGAAATAGATGCAAGGGTAGAAGTTATATCCTGGAATCCCTTACTCAAGAAGGTGGTGGGTAAAAAAAAAAAAAAGAAGATCATACTAATAATGAGAGGAGATGCCAAAATAAATAAATGGAAATGCAACGAGCTAGAAAAAAGACAAAAACCTAACTTAAAGAACAAGAAACATCCCGATGCAAAACCTCACCCCCAAAACACAAATCCAAAATGCATTAGTACTGAGTGAGACTTTCAGTGAATGGCTCTGTACCAAGCAGTAAGTTTGGCATATGACTAAGTAACCCTGAGCTATTTCACTGGCTCCGGAAGAACTGAATTCATTAGTTTTGTCCATTATTAAATGGAACATTCATTACTGCTGATGTATCAGCAGGAGAATGTTTAAAACTAAATCCAGAGAAAGATATATAACTCATTAGTCTGAATCGTTTCAGTATGTGTTAAATCTTAAAATGCTTTAATTTCAGAATTGAAATTTTGTGTTCCTTGCACCAATGGTAGTTTCACACCTCGGGTATGTGTGTAAAAAGGAGAATGAGGATGTGCATGCGTGTGTGTTAGAAGTTGCTTCAGCACCATGGATAGCTCTCACTACAGTTGCTGCTTTCAGCGTTAGTGTTCATGAAGCAGCTGGAAACAGATTCCGATTCAGTCAGGCCTTAGGGTCAATGGTGGGTACTCACCTTGGCATGTGGTTGCTAGTCTCTTCAGACATAACTATTTGTGTCAAGGTTGGGAAAACACTTAACATACTGCACAGCTGAGAGGAATCAGGAGGTTTCATGTGCTACTTTTAGTATAAAATAGGCCACTAATACAAATTGCTGTACAAATGTTGCACTTGAACTTGCTCTTGAGGAACTGTGTTTCAATCTGCAGTGAGAAAAACAATCATTGTTGATCAAACACAGAGGGAAGAGCCAGTGGGTGATAGCATGTAATCTATCTCGAATACAACTCCCTTCTGTTGTAATGTGCATTGTCATACACAGTTCACATCATGTCACCATCACACCGTCTTCCCATGATTCTTTTGTCATCTCTCCTTTTACTAGTCAGAAATTCCCCATTGTCTGTCACTGCTATAAAAAATAGATATTAATTTACTGTCATATTTTACTCTGTCACACTTAGCTGTGATGAGATGCTGTGGAGTACACACACAAGCACACAGAACAAAGAAAGACAGTTGTTTCCTGTGATTGCAGAGTCAGAAATGATAAATTTGGCAAAAGAAATTGTGTTGTTCACTTGATGCTTACAAGCCAGGGCAGGGCATTGTTTTTGTGAAAATGCAGAATGCTGCTGTGAAACAAAAATAAACACCCTCTCCTCTCCTGTCTTTTCTGTTTTTCCTGCTTCTCCTGTCCTCTCCTCTCCTCTCCTCTCCTCTCATTCACGGAGACAGAGTCGCTTAGCAACAGGTTTGTAGGATGAGTGAGGCCCAAATAGCCATAGTGGCCTGGGCTGGCTGCTCAGCCCAGTGCGTTATCATCATGATGTGCTGGTCAGAAGCCAACTATTTAGTTTTTGCATGTGTGTGTGCTCTTTTGTTCACTGGTGGTCCCTGAGTTATTTGATATTAAGCCAACCATAAATACCGTGTGTGTGCTTCAGGCAAATGCTTCTTCATGACAGTCAGTTTAAACTACTGAGGAGTGCGAGACTTGCCTATTTCTTTTACAATCAAGCATGTATGTGCATTATTCACCATCAGACCATCCAAGGTGGTCCACATATCTGGTCTGAATTGCATGCAGGGATTTTCTGTACTCAGGTCAAATAACCACAACACTCAGGCCCTCTACCAGGATAGTGGTTTAACAGCTGACAGCTGGCAGATGTCAGTTTTTCACTTCTCAATCCTGGGGATGTGCTTACTTTGAACCCACTGTTGGTTTATCTTATAGCTCCCCCTGCGCTTAATAGAGCTAAGCCTGCAAATAAATCCTGAGCCAGGCATTCAGGAGAGTTAAAAGAGAAATTAAGTATTTCACTCAAACACAGGTGCATTCAAGTCTCTACTCAAGAGCACTTCTCTATAAAATAAAATGTTTAAAACCGGTTGCAAAAGCTGGCATAAACCAATTGAAGGCATCTCTTCTCTATGTAATGAATATGCAACTGAATAACACAGTGGTAACTGATACCTTCATCAGTTTTTTAATGGCTAATTATCTGCCACTGAAAAAGATGTAATGGATTTAATTGATTAGAGATGATCCCATGCTTAGATGAAAGCATAATTAGCTGGCTTATCTCAGCTGATATTATTGTTTGGGTTTGTATGCTCATCGGTTTAAACATGAATTTGCCTCTGTGTCCATTTTTGCCACATTAGAAACGTTTCTATGGTTTTCTTTTCATTGTGTTTCAGTAAAAATGGGATGTAGTGTTTCGCAAAGTCAACTTTTTTGCTGAGAATGAGATGAAAATATTACACCCAATCCCATCTTTGTATGTTAAATATGAAGTTACAATTGGAAGATATTAAGATTTGCTCTGTTTTAGTTTCAAAGATCAAAAAAAAAAAAGACCAAATCTCACTCCATTATGAGACAATCTCTTCATAAATCAGCTGAAAGCCATCTCACTGAAAATGTCAGGACACATAAGTCTGTGGGTACTCGGCCTGCAGGTTTTTGACTTTCTGCTGGGGATCACATGGTCTGTGGCCAAACGTGTCGCCCAATTGTCTGGAGGTAAGGTGTCTTCCTCTGTGACGTCTGAAATGCTGACCACGTTTCACTGAATTTGATCAAACCGATCAGATTTGGCATTGGTCGAGGATTCATAGCAGTGACTCAGTTTTTTTTCCCCCCACATCAATTCTATTATACATGAGGCACAGATTAAAGGAACTATTTCATGTAATATTAATCAATAATTTTTTTTGTCATGAAATATAATATAGATATAGACAGAGGAATTTAACACTTAAATGAGAAGGCAGAGGTGAAAACTATGAAATGGTGTCTTTGAAAATACACGGACTTGCATAAACCACTACAAAACCAATTTAAAGAAATAACAATTTAACATGAATATCACATCCCATCACAGATATTTGCAGATTACATGAGTGTTTTGTGGATTGTTGCCAAAGCAGATCTTGTGATTGTGCTCATTGATTGCCCACCCACTTGAGGGTATGTGGTATCAGCTGCCATAAAATAAAGCAGTTTCTATTGGTTGTGCTTTCAAATGGCCTTCAGCTTGATTATGCTGAGGTGGAAGTAATTTCACTATTGATCAGTACAACTGCTCTCTTGTCGCTCATTAGCATTAAGATGTGTGTGTAGCACCGTGAGTGTGTGGGCCAGTATTTGCAAATGCGCTGCTAACTTATTGCGCAGTGATAGATTAAACAGAAATGTTTTATCATCAAGTTAATCAGTCATAAACACTGTATTCAGTTGTATAACACAATATGTGAGTGATGAAATATGGCCAAGATCAAAGCTGCAAATAACAGATATCTCAACATGTCAGATATGATGTGTCTTTTTCCCAGCTTCATACCTGTAGAGAGGAAGCTGTTTTATAAAAAAAAAACCCCATCACTATTTCCTCGAAACCAACAGCATGACTTAAATCAAGCATAGCTTCAAGTCATGCTTCCGGTTTGTTTTGCTCAGGCTCCTGTTGTGATAAGCACTGGAGGCAAAATGCTTCCATGTAATAATCTATTTATCATGTCCAACCAGGTCACTGGAAAGGAAGCTGCAGAGACCCCTACTGGCTAAGTCACGCACCCTTCCCAGCATCCCTCAGTCACCAACGGTCTCCAGGGTCCACCAGTCTGACCTCATTGGTGGGAGTCCTCCCTGCAGGAAGACCACGCCCACTACGACCAGCCAACCAAAGGCCTGCACCCTTCCGCCTGCAGGTAAATCTGACAGCTGCCATATTTTTCAGTTGTATGCGCTTGGTAAATGTGTTTTTATCAAAAATAACCAGACAACTTTGTAGAAGTGACACATCTGCATTAGCTTCTCATCTCCTTTGTTTGCTTATTTATGCTAATAATTTCTGACAAATGTTATCTAAATTTATCGCATTTTTTACAAAGCCTACAAATACAAATCTCCCAAATGCACTCCAGTACACATTTATTGTATTGCCGCTCAAAGCATTTTTAAAAATTTTTTTAATCATGCAATGACTATTTCTGTCAGAGTGCTTTTGCTTCAGGGTTCAGTGGTTAGTCGCAGGTTCGGTTCCCAGGCCTGGGGGTTCTGTGCAGAGTTTGCATGTTCTCCCTGTGCTTTCGTGGGTTTCCCCCGGGTACTTTGGTTTGCTCCCACCATCCAAAGACATCATGTTTAGGTTGATTGGTGACTCTAAATTGCCTGTAGGTATGTGTGAGTATGAGTGGTTGTTCTTCTTTGTGTGTCTCTGTATGTTGGCCCTGCGATGGATTTTCGAGCTGTCCACAGTGACCCCGCCCTCGCCCAGAGTGAGCTGAGATTGGCACCAGCTCCCTGCAAAACGTAAATGGATAAATATAGGCCTTGCTCTTACCAGCACTGTTTGACCTGCTTGACTTCTGGGAAACAATCTAATCTTTCACAGAACTCTTAGTCCATAATGTGTCTGCCTCTTGAACTTTATTATTGAACAAAAGGTTTGGCTATCAGGAAGTTGTCAAAAGATTTTAAAAGCCACTGGAGCATCATCCTCTCAGTTAGGTCAAACATATTCCCTTTCCTTTTCCTTTCAAACCTCCACTTATCCTTTGCTCTTTTTATATTTTCTTAGTGGTCTCAGCAGGAGAACGTTCAAGAAAGATACACTATATCCTCCTCATTTTCTCTCACTCTCCCCTCCCTTGCTCATAAATCAAACACAGTTCTCACATCTGAGTGGGAAAACATGTAGAAACTTGAAGCTATAGTGTGCTGACAGAGATATCTTTCATCCTAATCACAGATTAGGATGAAAGATAGTGCTTTTCACAGTGCTTTTTTAAAGACGAAAAAATATATAAGGGGAGAAATTTTACATGAATGAATCCCTGCAGGAGGCCATAATATAACACTTTGATTGATATCGCTCTAAAGGAGCTTTTCTATAAAAGAAAACCTTGGATACTGAGCCATCCAAGACACGAGCATTATGAGAGGTCACTTAGTGAATCAAATTAAATCCAATTAATAAATAAACACAAAAATTAAAAAACGAATACATCTTGTAATTTAATTAATTCCTTCAGCTTTGTCCAGCTTTGTCTTTGTCAGATATATTAAACCATAGCTGTCAGGAACCTGTTGGTTCATCCTTATGCCCATCTCCTCCTTCACATATAGTGACAGATGCACACAGTCAGCAGTTATGTGTCACTCCTGACTGATGTTGTTCAGCTCAGCTTGATCATAGTTCCTCCTTTATTGGTGTAATTGCCAAAAAGATTAACAAACGATGGCAGTATCGAGATAGACTTTTTAACCAGCTGTGGAAAAGCTGGAGAGATGAGTAATTGTTGTTGTTCAGATCTGCTCATGCTGCAAATTCCTCGACTAACCCATTCAAGATTGAATATGTGGTATTGATTTATGATCAATTACTACCTCGACAATGCTGGAAAATAGGCTGCGTTCAAGAAATATTTTCCAGATGAGACGGGAGAGTTTGTTCATGCGCTATTCAATTGCCAATTATTCTTTGGTACGAGGACCCATTCAATTTTTATATAATCTTGAACTGAATTAGATTGCTCTACTGAAGAAAATTCTATCATCGGGCCGGAATACTTGTTGCAACTCATCTTGCTAAAATGCCTGTAATGAGATTTTCAGCACAATGGACAGCGCTACTGTACTGTCTGTTTACCTGCGACACGCTCAGTTCCCCCCCAGCGCTATGGGAGGATTCTGTGGGGAAATAAGAAGTGGAAGCAGCTGAGGCAAATGAGAGGTTTTTACACCTGTTTGATCATCTGATGTCCTCCATGTGCCAGTAAAATGTTTGATCTTTCTTTTCTTATAAAATCATGTAAATAAAGCAACCATAAAGGAAACCTACAAAGTCCCTCTTCAATTCTGAAGAATAGTTACTACAACCACCACAGGGTAAATGAGAGTTGGCACATGGTTGGCTTTTCTTATCATCTTTATTTGCAAGGATTAATGCGAGAGATACACACACACACACACACCCTTAACTCTCTCTCTCTCGAGAAAAGTAAAGTGAAACTTAACAAAGAGGGAAAAGAGATGACAAACATCAGAGAAAAGGTCTGTGTGTTAAAGTAAACCGTAGTCCCACTGGAATTACAAAGAAACTGAAGAACAACAGGAGGCAGCAGCTTCGAAATGACCTCAGACAACGTTCAACAACATTCCCACAGTTAAATTAAAACAATACAGTCAAAATCCACATTCAAACAGTACTGGACATACGTCAGGCTGATTTTGAGGTTACAGTTCCACTAATTTTGGAGCCAATGTACGTTTATACAATATTGGAGCTTGTTTGAAAAGAGTAAGAGGCTGACATAGCAATATGTTCCCCTTTTTTGGATCCTACCTTTTACTTCCTAACCTTTTTTCCTGATTGCTTTCTCTTCGGCTGCAGCTTTTCTTTTTGCTGACTCCAGCTGTCTGTCAATGCCAGCATTAAGTTGGATGCATCTTTTGTGTGAGTTCCTTCCCTCCATGTTGTAAGTTCAGTTGTACAGTGACTCAGTGCTAACCAGTGAGTCACCATGCAACTCTGGCCTCAAATGCATTATAGATTATTTTATGAACCTTTCTGAAAATGTTGACCTTCCACCCTTCCAATTCAACACAGTAAGAGGGAGCTCATTTAGCTTAAAGGAGTCTTTTGGAAACAGTATTTTTTTCCCTCTATGTGCCAAAACAACAGCAAATTAGACTTTTTTAAAAATTCAAGTACATCTGGTCCCTCTCTTTCTGAAAGTCATCATCAAAACAGCTTCTAGTGAATAAAGGTGAACAAAGAAAACACAAAAAACAATTAAACCACTCTGTGCAAAAGACTTTAAGAGAACATTGATTCACTCTCCGCCCTCACTTGTCTAATGCACTCAGTCTTTAATGTTACTATTTTTGATGACCCTGGACTTAACAGCATTTTGCTTCCAATTGATGTCCTGACTTAACCTAGCCAAGTCTGGTTGGCTCTCTCTGTGTCTGTCTCTGCCTGTTTTTCATTGCCCTACTGCTGCTCTGTTGCAAATATCAAATTGAGAGAGACTTCAGTCTCACATGGGCCCTTGTTGCTTAGTAACCACTGTCATCGACCATGATGTTGGCTCTGTCTGTCTACCTCTCTGTTTGTCCTTATCTTTCTCAGTGCTGAGACAACTTAAAAAAAAAAAAAAAAAAAAAAGTTGTTAAATACACAGCTGCACTTGATTTTGGGATTTAAGATACACATCTGAATGGGAAGATGCTCCCCAGTCATTATGTTGCAGAGTTACCTGGCTAAGCTGGAGGCCAGATGCTTTTTGGCTGTTCAGGCAGTGGAACTGATAGTGTAATATTACACAAGCTCACACAAAAACAGTTACTGCCAAAACACCTGCTGCAAGGAAATTCCCATTTGGGATTAATATAAACTTTGTAACTACCAGCTCTAAAATAGTTTGCTGGTTTAAGACTTAAAATCAGACATCTTTTTGTATTTTACACCCTGTGTTTACTCCAATCTAGTGACAGAAACTAATTGACAGATCATTAAATAAAAGTAATTAGACTTTACAACACATCAACACAAGTGTGTAGTGCTTTTTATGTTTTTAATATATTTTTTAATAGTTGTTTTTAAACACATTTACATCCCACTGAGCCTAATTTTATACCATAAAATCTGGTATATGTATAAACTTGACTCAGTCAAATTAGGTACTTACTCTCTCCCTTGCGCTCTCTCTACCTTTCTCTCTCTTTCTCTTGCTCTCTGTATGAAACACATACTGTATGTATGAGCATGCTTCACTATGTTATGGTTCATGAAACGACTGATTGAGTCTTTGACTTGGTTCTTTTCACTATATCACAATATCCCTCGCCTTGATGGACAGAGTAACAGCAGCTTACCCAGCATGCATCAGATTCGGTAATTAACCGTAAGATGAGTGAGTGTTTTCTGAGTGCTCTTAGTCAGGTTCTAGACCCTGACAGGATGTCTGACGAACACCGAATGGAGAGTGATAGAAGCTGGTTGTGATTAGTGCAGCGGAGCTTCATTCTGACAGCTGACATCCATATCTGTTGTGCAGCTGTGAAAGCTCAGCCCTCGTGTCAGAGCTGAAGAAAAATGTCACTGTCGCTATAAATTTGTTCCTTCCTCTTCATTTTACATGCGCTATTATTTCTATCCAGTTTATGGAATCATAATCGAGTAGTTAAGGGGGCAGACTGAGAATAATGTTTTTGTGTAAAATATTCTGTCCCATAAGAAAGCTTCATTAATATCAGGAAATTTCTCATGATGGCAATCACTGAATGACGGTCCAAAATTTTCTGAGTGATTTTGCAATAATTGAGTCTTATGATAATGATGAATGTAATGATTTGTTCAATCTATCTCTCTTTAACTTATCCTGTCTTCAACACTCATCTTTCTTTTACTCTGTCTTTACTTTAGTGCTTGCTGTGTTTGCTTTTCTGCTCTGTAATGAATTCCTACCAAGTAATTCATCTTTTCTGTTCCTCTCATCTTCAAGGGGAACTGTGGCGTTTGGAAGATGACATGGAGGGTGAAGATGAGCCTGATCGTGATGGATCCACAGAATCTCGCCCTCGCTCCCAGTCACCTTTCTCCCACTTCCGGGCACGAGCTGCCTACCTTCGCAAGAGTGTCTCTGCAGATGACCACCTGGACATGAGCTTAGACTACAGCTCAGGAACTGCAGTCGGGGGCAAGCCATCCCGTAGCAGTAAGGGCAAGCTGAAGAGAAAGTTTGTAAGTTGGAGTGCTGTTTTCCTAGTTCTTGATATCTTTCAAGAAGAAAATCTTTGCTCCTACCCAACTAAGTGTAGCTGACGTGTGAATTACAGTATTCCACACAGGTTTTTTGCATTTACATTTTCTTATGGAATTCGGTTCATCACCTGCAAATACAAATTACTACACAAAAGCACCATGTTGCTCTCTGCTTTGATTTAAATAGACGTGTGAGGTGGCATGAAGTTGATCCTTGGGTACAGTGCATGTGGCTATTTGGTGGCAACATAAACTGCACCATATGCAACATGGCTTAAATTGGCAGTTTAAGTTTTTTCAGTGCAAGAAAATGCCATTGTGCAGAATTTCTAATGTAAGCATCCTAACTCATAATAATGTCTGTCTCTTTGTGTTGCCATGTCCTTTTTTATTATGATCTTATTATTTATGTATCCCTTTAATGAATGTAAAGGATGTAGTGGCATCTAGTGGTGAGGTTGCAAATTGTAACCACCCACCCATGCATGCCCTTCCAAGAGTGTAGCTTCATTTTTTGTTGCTACCTACATAGAAATGAAGGGCTCATATTTGGCCAGTCTAAAATGATTGTTAGTTTGTGCTAATAGATCCCTCTAGATCCTACACACTGGTCCTTTGAGATGCTTTGAACAGTTTGGACTGGCCTCTATCTGACGTAGGTGCTCATCAACTATCATCTGATCGTATAAATCACTCATACAGCACACAGCAAATATTTTCATCACAACGCAGCAGGCACAAAACATGGAAAATGTTGAAACATGAGAAACTTTTGGGAGGCAAAGGCTGGGTGATACATTTAAGGGTCATAACTGCAAATCTGAGGTTTCGTGTAGAGAGCCTGTACCAAATTGCAACTATACATGAGAAAATTAATGCAACAAATGAAGTGATCAAAGTATTATTATTCTTGTGTAGCTGTAGTTTACTGTGTATGTTGTATTCAGTACATTATCTCATAAATGCATCTAAATTTAGGATGCTAATATTTTGCCAGTTGCAGATTAAAATTGGCAGTGCTGAGCCACTTGTAAAATCAACTGTAGGCTATGTGTGTGTGTGTGTGTGTGTGAGAAGAGAGCCGGAGAAGATAGCACATTACGTAGGAACACTATCATTCCAGTTATAAAGTTGTAATAACTGAAATGCCACCAGTTGAGCTGCTAACTCTCCATTTTATATTCATGCTTATTAACTTAGATGGAATGCAACCCTTTTATTTTGGTTTGTTTGGACATTATGTTAGAATTTTAACAGACCCAGAATGTGTTTCATTGGATATTTTGGGGGCTTTAATGTCAGATATGAGCAGCAGGCTTGACAAATATGCTTTAATAATTTAAGCTCTCTATACTATCCCCCTGTCATTGGATCAGGTAACTGGAGACCTCATTACCAGCTTGAGTTTTGTAATTGATTCTCCAGTGTCACAGGTGCAACAGGAGACCAGCACACTGTGTTGTGGGAGAACTTGATAAGTTTTTGTATTTACTGCTTCATGTGCAAGGATGCAGGTCTAAATGTGTCCAGAAATGAAATGTGTCGGTGATGATATATTTCTGACTGCTGAGCACAGCAAAGGAATTATTTTTTCTTAGATAGTTTTTGGATTTAGTTTACTTTTTTGTTGACAAACAAGCAATTAGGGGATTATATTGCCCCTGATGTCTCTTGTGGCCCCATAATCCAGACCTCGCTGGTTATAGAACAAAGTAAGACCTGCAGATCCATCACTGAACTGGAAAGAAAGGAAACAAGACTGATGTGTTTTTCACACAGTTTCAGCATCTTGTCTCGAAATGGGTACAGCACTGGATCTGATGACTTGCCGTCTTTGTTTTGGGGTGAGCTCTCACACAGTATTGTTTTGCAATGGCAGCTGTATTAAAAATTACTTATTAATGGGTTATTCCTATGCATGAAATGGGTTACTCTCTTATACAATGTAAAACATTTGGAGGATGCTTTTGTTCAACCTTTTTGTGCAGATCCACAGGAAGTGTAATTCACACAGAATGACAGGTGTTAACACGTTTCCATTCCTTAACAAAACCTTACATCTATTTCTTTCAGTTCTTTTTTCACAGTGGGGTTCATTTTTTATTTGCTGTCTTTCAGATATTTTATTTATCCCCCCTGTGTCTGCCTCAGTCAGCATATTGGCCTTTTTTTGGTCTGTCAAACAGCAATGTTGGCATGTTTGTTATGGAGGTATGGAGAACACGTTTAGAGTTTACTTGCCTCATGACAATTACACTGACAAAAACAACTGCAGCTGTGCTGAAATTTGAAGGCATCAAGATATTTTATTTGTGAGGCTAATGTGATGACCTCAGTATAACAGGACACTTATCCAGCAGCCCAGACTGCATTACAATGAAGAATTGTGTGCCACTATATATATAGGCGGATTGTGCTGATCAATTTATTATACAATAAATAAATGTCCTGTCAAGTGTAAATTACTGATTCACTGAGATGTGATGCTGAGTGGCTGGAAATACATAAAACCTTGTTTGTGCTTATTTACAGCACTTAAGTTTGACACACACTGCTTGAAAGATGATGCACAAATTTTGTTTATTAAATGAAATAAGGGGAATCAATATTCCTTTAATAATATTCCCCTAACGTATTCATAAAAAGGGTACATGAAAAGCTGTTTTTCTCAGTTTCCTGATTCACTGGAAACCCATAGGAATCACCACAAGACACATTTCAAATAGATCATGCACAGAGACACATAGTGACATTCCTGATACATTACAGACAGGAGTCTCAGTGGTATCCAGTTTGTCCAATGAGGCCAATGACATTCAACTCCTTGCTTTCAGTCAGGGGCGCAGGGTTGTCTGAATTGGTTTAAGAGATATGTCACAGTTCCCTGTGGTTACACTTTGTCCGTGTTTGAAGTCATTAATGCTGTCAGCAAACAAGCTTAGTGTGGGTTCACATGTAATCATTCATAAACATGCATATCCCACACTTGAAAGATATCCGGCACACATAATTTAGAAAAAAATTAGATATTGAGATGGCATAAGGGGAGATTGTAATACTGACATGGAGAAGCGTTGCCAGTTCTTATCTCACTGCATGATCTGTTTATAAATCAGGCAGTGAGAAATCTCTCACAGAAAGCATCCACTTCAGGTAGGAACAGTGTGGATCTGTGTAAAGATTTTTAACAGGCAGTTCCTTTAGCTAAAAAAAAAGGAATGTAACCACAAACTACAGAACTCTTTCGGCGATTCCAAAATCGAAAGAAAAAAATAAAAATAAAAAATTCTGAAATCATTGTGCCCCTGTGTTGAGGAAAGATCCTCACTAGTTGTCCTGGGAATTGGGAAGCAAAAGAGTAGTGCCTTTACAGTGTGAAATAGTTTCTGTGCTTGACAGCTAAGTTAAACGTCAACATTTTGCAACATTTTTATGCTATACACCAAAGCCCTTTTTGGATGCAATATGTTGTTTTCAGATTAAATCATGTGGCTTTCCACTTTTGTTCCTTGCCTCAGTCACCGTCTGATACATCCTTACATGGTATGCAAATCTTGTAACAGATTACACTAGATGATTTTCTTGTACTTAAAAACACAGAGAATACACAGAAAGCACATATAAGAGTATATAACAACATTGGTGTGAGAGATATATACAAATTCAAAATCAAATTGAAACAAACAAATAAAAATAATAGCAGCAATCGCCAAAGAGTCTTTTCTCACATAAAACAGAACCAGAAAATGACAAAAATGTTCCTGCTGTTCACAGACACAGTCCAATATTGACTTAACTTTAGATCTTGGCTAGCCCACCAAGCCACTGCAAAATTCATTGTCTGCCAGCTGCCAAATATTCTCTCTACACCAGCAAACTGCTTCTACTGGTTTTCCATATTTGGCATCTGGGCAGGTAGCATGAGGGCTGCAAATGCTAGTTTGTAACAGAGGACTTGATGTGTTGAGTATGGATTAGAACGGGACCATACTGACCTATACAGTGAGTCTGAAGTGGCTCAGAGCTGCTTAAACTTGCACACTGGAGGGTTTTCTCTGTTGAACTGACCGTACACACATTTATTTCAAATTACAGGAAGTTGTTTGATTCACTATTAATTTTAAAACTATTACATGGTATCCCTTTAAGGACAGGGCTTAACAAAATTCTGAATGGAGAATGTAGTAAATAAGCAGAAAATATACCCTTTTAAATTGACAGTGTACCCATTAGGTACCAATAGATGCCATGTACTAAAAACTGTTATATACAGAGATTAGTGTGCACCTGTGCTAGTGATTTGACACAGTTGGATAACAGTAGGGAGGTGCAGTGGAGGGCCTCTATGTGCACTTCTAATTAATTCTTTATTACAGTAATTGAAGGTTAAGTGGACGTTTGTAACAACACGCCAGTGTAATACCTGCTAAGGGTCCATGATGGCGGGTGTCCTGTTTAGCACTATCATGAAAATCCCATTGTTTCTCTACAGTATACACCTCTCAGACACCAATAATGCACACTCGTCTACTGAGAGGCCAGAGATGACAGAAGCTCAACAAGGCAGCAGCAGTATGAGAGCGCCACTGTTCCCTCGAGCTGTACAACATACAGTGACCTCAATGGAAGCAGGATACAACAATGTAGCCTCAAGGCCTTTGCAACATTTGCGCAGTAATTACTGGGGTAGTTAGCCTGATGATGATTCTCACGTGGAGTGAAGGGAAGGATGTGGTGATGGGAACACCTCTGAGCTGTTTTCATCCCGATGAGATCATCCTTGCTGTCTTTATGAATATTTTTCTCCCATTGTTTGTCCTAGTTTGTCTGCCCTGTTCAGTAAATGTGTATCATCACTGCAGCCAGAGATGATGGGAATTAAAACGACTGTTGTGGCATTGAATTCTTCTGTGGTCACTTAGCTTGTCACGCCTAATTAGCTTGATGAACTCACCAGACGTCTCATTACATGTGCAAAGGTACTCGAGAGAAGATCCACTGAGGTGTTCATATTCCTGCTTATTTTGCAGCAACAGCAACTGATGCTGAAAAGCTTTAATTTATATGGAGGATTTCACTGCTATATAACCACTGGAATCTACAACGTAACCAAATCAGTTTAATATGGTACCAGGCATTTCACTCACATTTAGCAGTGCCTATATAGATCAGGTATTGTGGAAGGCTGATTCACTCCCCAACTCCAAATTCAGCCGTCCAAGATCAACAGATGAGCTCTACCTAACTGTGAATATGCTCATTTACATTTAGATTACTCTCATCCACTGAAACTCCAAATTTATGCAACAGACAAATACGCTTACTAACTAACGCCCAACACCTAATAAGAAAAATCAACTCTGCAGTGAATTAAAAAAGAGCAATATACCCCAGTGTTGACAGGAAAGTGCCCAGAAATCTCTTTTTTTACCAACACTTCTAGACTCTACCACACCGCACTTCTGTATCTGAGCACCTGCCTTTTATAAAATTACTTCTGCATGCTATTTGTGTGGCATGTGTTATCTGTAGGCACACCTACAGACAGGAGAAGCGATCTAAACAGCCAGAATCAGGATGTTCACCTGTAGAGCTGTACCAGGGGGATGCAATTGCTTTGATAATAGTGAACCCATTTATGCCAGTGTAGAAGCTACTTAGCAGTAGTATGTGATACCTTTTGTCACCTGGGTCTTCGTTATACATAGTTAACTGCATACAGATCAGTCCTCCACTCCTTTTCTCTCCCGTTACCAAACTCCAAGAAGCTATTCCCTGCCGTAGGCTTGCTTGTTGTTATATTGGCCACACGGTGGCAGCAACATGCCACACAATCCAGTTCCTGCACAACAGTCATTCACCTCACTCACCTCAGAGCTTCAGTGTATCTGTGTGAATTTGTGTGTGGGGATTAGGCTAAACTGTTACCTGGGTGGTGCTTGAGGTTTCTCTGTCGTGACTCATTCATCCTGAGATGACTAATACCCAGACACCGCAGTGGACAGTCATAACTGACAGGAGAGCCAAGGTTTGGTGGCGGATGGCCAACCAACATTCATTATCTATGGAGACTTCTATGTGCATACGAAGCAGGAAGCAAAAAAAAAAACGAGAGAAAGAAGCCAGACCCTTGGCTGCTTTGTTAAAATAAAAACAGTGGCGTTTTTGTTTGCTCAGCATTCCTATGTTGAACACCAGTCTGACAATCAGGGCTGTGAACTGGTGGTTCAGCAGGCTAACGCTCATTAAGAGCTGAACTCACAGCTTTGACTCTGGTTTATGAGCTTTCATGCGTGGCCGTCTCTCTCACACTCCATCTTCGTAGTCACTTTCTCTTGTAATACAGATGTAAGATGGATGAACACTGCTGTAAAAATGATAAATGTGGATAAACAAAGAAAGACAACCACTAAACTGAACAAACTCAACACATGATTTTTCATGAACTGCATCAGTTTTTATTTTTTGGTCTTTGTTTTTTATATTTAGGATACCAAAGGCAGTGGCAAAAGTTAGTTGTAGCTCCAATCCAAAGTTACGTTCAGAAAAGTGCACCACTCTGGCTTGGAAAGCACATTTCTGGTTGGGTTGGTGATGGCTGGCTTTTTTGTACACACTCGTTTTTACTTACTCAAATGCCACTCACATTATCACACATAATCCATCACCTTTTACAGACCTCCTCTCCCTCTCTTTGTTGTGTGCTTTTTTCCATTTATCCCTCTGTCTCAACTCCTTTCTTACTTGATACTTTAAAAATTGAAGTTGTAGTTTAACGAATGTGAGTTTGGATAAAGAGAAGGGAACCATACTCTGCTTATTTCACTTAAAAACCAGGAGAGAAATTCTCATTCTCATTTAAATGTGCTCGTTTCGTCAGACCTCTCTTTGACACACGTGCACGCACGCACACTCACCCAAAACAGGCCAAGGAATGTTTCCTGCAGCCACTTTGGTTGCCGATGGTAACCAGTGAAATGGTATTCATTAACTATGTAGATTCAGAACTGTTTTTTTTTCTAGCCCTGCATCACCCACTTTCTTCCCCTTCACATTCCCTCCTTTTCTCTGTCTGCTGTTTCTCCCTGTGCTCAGGGTTAGTGTAAGGTTTGCTTTTTATTAACATTGCAGACAATTACTGTGGAGTCAGTAGTTCACTAATTATGATGGATAATAAGAGTTTCTTCTCTCTTTTCTTTTTCTTCCTTCTGCTTTTTGTCTTCTTCCCACTATGACTTTCTACTTTGACTGCTTCAAACAACTTTGACTTCCCAACCACAGGACATACAGTATTTGGGGCAGTGGATTTACACACTGTATTTAGTAGCTTCGTATTCTCTTGTTCTGTTTACCTTGGCTGTCTTCTCTTACATGCTGTACAAGCTTGACCACTTTCCTCTGCTGAGAAGCACAATGACCAATCCATGTAACTATTAGGCCATCCTCATCCTCCGATGGCAGCCGGATTTCTCTAACTCTAGGGCGTTTGCTGGAGTTGTGACCATAGCTGAGGCGGTGTGTCCTTGAAATCGGCTGATGGTCTCCATGCCTCAGGATTTACCGTCAACGCTGAGTAACCGCGGTTGGCTCCCCAGTTGCCATCAGGTGATGATGACCTGGATTGCAGGGAGTGAGGCACTCTCTCACCTCACCTTACCTCACCCCTTCCTGGTGTTTGATCATTCTCTCTTTAAAAGCTTCATGCAATGTGTAAGGTGTTGATTGCTGGCTGAGCAGCGTGATTGTGGAAGCTTCACGTGGTACCATACATTTAAACTAGAAAAGAATGTTTTCTCTCCAGTGTGAATGATCACACTGAGTGAATTATTAAGATCCAAAACAGTATATACTATGAGATAATGGAAATGTTTTAATGCTGTGTGATATTTTTGGATCTATTTCCCCTTAATTCAAGTTAACAGACAAGTCTTTTTAAAGCTCTGAACATGAATTTGTAGATGTGCTTACTGATCAGTTAGACCTTTAAATCTTCCACCCAAAGTGTTTTTGAATATAACGAGACAGGAACAGTTCTTCTTCTCCACACCTTTTTCTAGCCAGATTGAAAGGAGAATTGTGTGCTCTAGTAATCTATATGGAACACGCAGCCTCTCAGCAGCTGTTCGTCTGTCATGGCGATAGGGCTCTTGGCAAGCCCTTTTCCAAACAGAGGCTCACACACTGGCTATGTGAAGGCATTTCACATGCCTCTGAGCCTGCAGACTTAGACCCTCTCCCTGGAGCCATTCGAGCACACTCCGCCCAACTTTGGAGGCTTTGTTCAGTGAAGCATCAATAGAGAATACCTATTTGAAGTTGGCTGTTTTCTTTGCGGTTCTTTGCAGTCCTCTGGGCCACAGACTGAGCTGTTCAAGTACTCTCTTGTGGTCAGGTGTGGTAGTGTACTGTATCTTGGATAAGGCTACCCAATGTCCAGGCAATGTAAGCTATGTGCCTCTGTTTCCCTCTGACCTTGTTGTGCAGCGATGATTTACACTATGGTTTTCTATGTATCATTCTCCTGGTCGGCACACTGAAATGAGTTGGGCCTGAATAGTTCTATTTTCACAGAAATAGGTTTGCAAAATGTAACCTTCACCCTGGCACAGTTGTCTGTTATGCTTTCTCGCATTATCTGATTCTCTGTGTTTACATTGTTTGAAGTTATCTCTTTTCCTGGATGTTTTCTACCTATCATCATTGTTTCTCCTTCTTCTTCCATCCCTTTCCTACAAAGTCATTTTACTTTAGTACTCCCCATCCCCACCCCATGTCTTCCTTGCATATTCCTCCTAACAATATATGTTCTTGCCTCCCGTACACCTCTCCTTTCACCTCTGACAACCCTCCTCACACACATCATTATACTTCTTAACCTCTCTGCTCGAGTCCTTCTCTTTGCCATCTGCACTTCCATTTTTCTTCCCTACTCACACTCCAGCCAGTCTCTCACCTCTATCTCAGTACCCCTGCAAAACACCCACCCCTCTGCTGACCTGGCCTTAATCGCTCCACTGCAGTTGCACCTACAGGATTCAACCAGCTGTCAAACAGATCCCTGCCTGTTGAGGTTAACCTTAAGTGGGCCTGAGTCAGGACCAGAGCCCGGGTTTTGAGTGGTTCTCAGGGTCTAGGGCCCTTTGACACAACAGGAGGGCCAAAAGCATTTCTTTGAGAGCACCAAATCTCCTGTCTCCTCTTCTCCCTTTCCCTGGGCCTCCCTTCCTCCATCCCTGCCTCCCTGTGTCCCTCCATCCCTCCTCTCCTCCCCTCTACCCCCTCCAGACTCTCTGTCTGCGCTGACACTGCCTTTAATAAGGGGGAGTGGGGTGCACTGTTTATTTGTGTGGTGCGAGGTTAAAAACTTCCCCCTTAATTGACATTCCGGTAACACTTTCCAATAATGGGGCGAGCAATTTCCTTGAAATTGATGTGTGTCCACCGCAAGGAAAAACACCGCTTCTAGTTTTCACTCACCCATGGATGACCCACACTTGCACTGCATCTTTGTCTGTATGTGCGTGTGTGCGCTTGTGTCAGCGTGAGAAATTGCTTGAATGGTCTTCCGTTGGCAGTGGCAGTGTGTTTTTGTTTTTTTTTTTTGTTTTTTTTGTGTGTGTATGTGTGTGTACATGCAAGGAGGTAAGCATACATCATAGTCAAATACTGTGTCACTGCAAATTACTGTTTTGTCAGTGTAATATGAGTGTGTGCTCTGTATTGATTAACACTGAATGCAAGCATTTTGCGTACACGTGGCCGTTAAATGCGTGTGTCCTGTTTTCCGAGCTTTTGGATGCCCTTTATTTCTGGGCAACGTTTGGTGGCCACAAATAAATAATTCAAATATTTAGATTTTCATTTATCCCACACACCAATGAGTGACAGTTTCACCCTGTCAAAACGCTAAAACAAATTCACTGTAGAAAGCCTATTTTGCTCTCAGCTCAGTCGATGTCTGTCTGTGAGAAAATATGCAAACACAAACATCTCCCTCGGTTGCAGTCTGCATCCTTGGCCTAAACAGTGACCACTGGATAGGACTTGTGGTGTAGTGACGGTTGGTGTTAAAAGTGTGTGTGTTAGTGGGAGAGAAAGGGAGACAGAAAGAGGGAGTCAGTGTGTGTCAATGACAAGATGGGTAAGTGTGATAAATGTGTAAGTATGTATATGTGTGTGTCAGTGTGTGAGCGTGTGTCTGTGTCTGTGTGTGGCTGCAGGCAGACGCTGGCTGGTTCCTGGCCTTCTCATTCTGTCTCCCACACACTCTCTGATGTGGTTTGAGGCTGTGGCTTTCACTATGGAGGGGGATAGCCACCGCACACACTCACACTGTTCTCACATGTCTGTGGAAACACACATTGCGCGCTGGTATGCAGTCACATTCTCAGAAATGCAGGCGCACATACTGAACTAATGCACACATACATACACGCACACACGCACACACACACACACAAGTATACAGTTCAAACACTGAAGGATGTAACAACACAACAGCAGCTTGCCAAAGTGTCTGAATGGACGCCGTAGCGCTGTCGTAGACTAACACACACACACACCACTAGACGCCATCCGTGGTGGTGGGCTTCCACAATAAGCGGTTAGTTAAATAATATCAAAGACAGATGTTGGCTCTGGTCCCATCATACTTTGTGTGTGTGCTTTTATCGTACATGTGATTACGCAAAATAAGGCAGAGTACTGATATGCAGATCCTTGGGAGCACGTCTGCTTGGAAATCCTTACGCATGTAGATTATTGCCACCTATTTGTTTATCAAAATTAGAGATAAGTGGAGGTTTAACTGGCTGAACATGTTTCTTTCATCAAAACAGTCATTTTGTGGGAATAGATGTTGTTATTGCATCCACACAAATTGTTTATTTGTTTCTTTCTGATATGCAATACCATCACTACATAGATCCCTTTTTTTTAAAGGGAATTCTATCATTTATAATATAATTATTTTAATATCATTAACAGATTTCTAAAATTGTATATCAATGTATTTTGGTCTTTTGTTAGCAAACTGAGTTTTTAATATAGTAAGAATAATTTTACATGAATTAAGTAAAAGAAATTCATTATATGTATCGGTATTTTAAACAAATGTAAAAAGCAGTACAACATGATTGTTTTCTCAGAAAGACCTTACTTACTTACCTTAGATAACTTACTTAAGACCTAAGGATTTATATGAAGTCATAAAGTGACAGAGCACCAGTACCTCATATGTACACGCACGCAAACACACACACAAATGCACACACAGCAATACATCTGTAGAAAAACCACGGTCTCTTGTGTGCTTGTATACACAAACAAGGTTCTCTCTCCTTCACACACTCGGACACGTTCACCTTCTCTTACACACCCAAACACACGCAGACACACACACACACACACACACACACACACACACATACACACATTCACACTGGTAGTAGATACTGTCTTACTGGCCCCTGCTGGTTAAACAGAGAATTGGACATGCAGACCAACAATGGACAAACTTGCATGTTCACACTAATGTCTAAGAACATTTCTGTGAGTAAAATGGAAAGAAACCGCTTAGAAACAGGGAGGTATAATAGGTAGGTGGAGATAGTATAAAAAAGACAACGCGGTGTCTTTGTGTCATCTCTCCATTTATTCATCCTTCATTTGGTCATGTATCTATCCATTCCTCCTGCTTCTGTGGCATCAACTGCCAGTTGTTGAGCTTTACGCTCACTTGAGACTTTTGTCTGTGTGCATCATTGTTCAGATGTGCCTGTATGTAAGTATGTGCTTGCATCTTGTTAATTTGTGTATACCTCCACTGTCTCTCCGTGTGTATCATGGCATTCTTCAGCTCACACTTCACCTTTCCACTGTGCAGTGATTCCAGGTTATCAATAACAACCACTGCCAGTCTCATAGTAGTTTGTATCTCTTAGAGGGCTCTTGTGGGACCCTGCTGTCCCTTCTTTTCCACGAGCCTGTCTCTTTAAGGTGGTGTTTGTTTATGCCGAGGCTCAGCTCACTGAGACCTGTGCAGGCTCAGTGCTGGGCTCTTTTCATAGGCGCTCCATTTTGTTCTTAATAAAATGGCACTCAGTGGCCGGGGGACTGGCAGGCACCCAGCTCCCTGGGAAACCAAAGAATGCCGGCCTTCATTTAGCGACAAACAGCTACTGCCAGAGGAGGCTAGTTCTCCACTCTGCTCCTCAATACTACTGCTGAGGCCCGTGTGTGTGTATGTGTGTGTGTCTGTCACTGTGGAATGGGGCCACGGTTGAAGGAGTCAGGTATAGCTTGTCTCTCGTTGATGTTTGCTTGAACCATTCTGTCTTTTCAACTCACTGTCTCTCTGTCTGGGTCCCTGTCTTGGCTATCCACTTGAAAACATGCAGCGCCACTTCTCCTCATCCCCTGCCTCTCTCACGCTCACTCTTGCCGTGGTTCGATGTGAATGGTGGGAACAGAGCAGCCATTAAGATGCATATTTAGAAGGGCCTACCCCTCCTACTCCTCCCATCTCCCATGCACTCTTATAATACACACATACTCATACTGTAAGTCACTAAGAGTGCCTGTCACCAGGGACGCATGCATCGTTACATATACACATATTCACACAAACTGAAGCTGACTTGTTGGAAAGCTACTTGTTACTGGCTGTCTGACACTTTTCGCTGTCCAACCATCCACTTCACCTCCTCATTGATCCATTCTTCACTCCCCCTGTATTTCACCACTATTTGTGTTAACATGACAAGTGAGACCAATGATTTGACCATATGCAGGCAGGAACACCAACAGTTTATCCGACAAGGCTTTAAGAACTGTACCACATTTTAGCAGAGACAAAAAAGAAGAACACTGTGATGTGACAATGATTTGCGTGTCTTGCAGACTGCCAAATCTTGAGAACTATTATTAGCAAAAAAATGGTAAACACATACCAAACCGAAATCTGTTCACTGCCAAAAACTAGCAAAACACACAGGGAATGAGACAGGGAATGTTATGTGAAGTAGATAAAAATGAAGCACGTGAAAAAGGAGAGAAAAGCACAAGCACACTTAAAGGTGGATTTGATATGAACCCAGAGACGGAGCAGACTGTCAGATATAGGAGCAGAATAAACAAAGTGGGAAACATCAGTGAGATGACGGTGGAGATGACACAAGAGGAGATACTAGCCAAATGCAAACCCAAAGAGTTAAAGCAAAAAAATGTGACAGGAACAGAAGATGGGGGAAAAAGGAGAGATGAAGGAGGAGACGAGGAGAGATCTATGTTTTGTCTGTCGTCTCCTCCTAATGCACCACATATGAGAGGTCTTGGAAACAATGAGTCACCCCACAATGGGACTGTCGCCACAATCTGGCCCAAGCAGGCTGTCTGCAAGATGATTATATCGGCACATGTCATGTAGTCACTGACTTACCGCGATGATAGGGTGAATTTCAGTGTTTTTTCTCAGTGTTTTCCAATGAAGGTTTATGCTCCTTATGCATAAATACAAATTTACAAGCATATTTTGTTCACTGTGTGTTACTGTGTATGTTTGTGTAAGTGTGTGTGTAGCTGTAAGCATGAGGAGGTGGCAAGTACTTCAGTGACAGTTACTGATGTATAGACAGGCAGGTGGGAGCTGGACAAAGAGGGAGGATGCTCGTAAACTGGTTGTATGGAGTTGTCTGTTGTCTCCTCCTTCAGCTGCTGCACTCTTTCATTACAGCGCATTTCAAAACAAAGCCTCTCACTCTCCCTCATTGTTGCACTCGCACACAGAAACGCACACACACAAGTCAAATTTCCACTCCCTTTTCCATCATTCATCCTCTCAACTGACTGACAGACAGAGACAGCCCATGTTGTTACTTTTGTTTCTTTTTTCAAAACTTCACACATTATTCTTTCTTCATAAGACAATCGTTAATTGTTGACCTCGGGTGCCTTCTTGTTACCCGCAGCAAGCTGTCATTATGGTGATTGATTGGCAGACCTCGCTGCTGGTACAGTGGCTTATGTAGGGAGGTAAAGCAATTAAGAGCAAGTTGCAATGCTCTGGCAGTGGCCTTTTCCATGGGGCCAATTAGACGAGAGATTTCCCAGCAGATTGCTGTCGCTCTGTCTATGTCTGGGGCTGTGCTTTGGTCTGATCCCATGACATTAGCCTGAAACAATAGGGCCCAGCCATCCACTCGGCCTCTATCTAGTCAGTCAACTCTCTCAACATCCTATTGTCTGCACCATCTCTGTTTGTGTTCTGCCCGTTCACCTCCACTTTTACTGTTTCATTTCTCTGACAGATGTCTATCCCAAAAAATACACTAGCTCTTTCTTGGAAAATTATTTTTAATCAAGTTCACTGGGCAAAATCTCTTTTTCAAAAAATACAGATGAGAATGATAAAAAGTGTTCTCCTGCGATATAGTGAACTATCATAATGTGAGTTTTCATACAACCACAATACATTTCCAATTTAGCAAATTAATAGAAGACTTGAATATTTGTCGTGAAGCATAAGCTGAACTTCATGTATAAAATCATTTTCATTTTCATATCTGTTGTTAATGTAGAAAACCCAGTAATTAGTGAGGTAAACATTTAAATGAATGCCTGTACTTGGTGCTGTATTTTCCAGCCACCTCTAGATGAAGTGAAGGTAGCTCATGTACACTGCACCTGCTACAACTTTAACACCTCGAACACCCTACCATGCCTAACCAGCATTTAATATACTCTTTTCAAACATTTCCTTACCCGTTCTCCTAGCACTTACTAGATGCACCAAATATTCCAAGGTCTGTACTTTCTACTGAATTGAAAATCAAGAGTTGACCCTGATGTGTTAGTTGCTTTGGATCAAGTTGCCAAATGAGCAACAGCTTGCTATCATAAAGAATATACTTCACTATCATCTAACTTTTCAGTCAACTTTAATGAACTCTATTTTTCTGCTATTGTTTTTGTTTTTTCCCTTCTTGTGGAAAATATACAAAGGGGAGAAGAGGAACTGAGTGAGACAAAAAGAGTTTAGGAGAAAACAGCAGGCAAGAAAGGGAAGGGCACAGGGATGAGGGTGGATATGGAGAGGATGAAGTGAAGATGAAAGAGGGATTTGAATTATGAAATGAAAAATGGGATGGGTTGAATCAGGCGGTCTGTGCGAGAAAGCAAATGAAACCAACAGAATAAGAGTATAAAACAATATTCAGGTGTTGTCAAACTTTGGATGAAAGTGGTTGTTTTTAAGGTGAAACAGTTTTCTCTGTTGGTTTTGCTGTATAAAACAGAATGTGCAAGATTTCCACAGTTTGCGCCTCTAGTAAACTTCTCCGATATACTTTACAGAATGGAAATTTTCGGAAAAACAGTTGAATTGCCTAAGCCCTTAACATCTTTTGATGATTGACTTGGTGGTCAACTATTGAGCCTTGGACAAAATAAACATTTTCAGCTCAAATGTTCAGAGAAGGTTTATTTGCTTCCAAAGAATAATCACTCTTGTGGGATGTGTGGGCAGGAGATTTAGGAGAATAACATTACAACAATTGCATTTTGTATTGAAAAAAGAATAAATAAATAAAATTGAGATTGGCAGTAGCAGAGATGAGACTTACGTTTTCTACTCCAAATGTTCCAATAAATAATCAAGTTAAACACCTGAAAGTGAAAATAAGATCCATTCTTTGGCGTCAAAGCTTGTTATTGCCTTAGACAAGAGGTTTTGTTTTTTTTTTTAAGGTAGTGCGCTGAAAAAGTTGAGAAAGGCTCATCTAGTTGATGGATTGACTGCTAAACTCTTTTCCCCCTGATGACTTGTGAGAGAATTCCTCTGGTTTATTGCAGATTTCAACAGTGAAGCCAAGCCTTTAAAGCTGCACTAATGACCTAACACGCACATAAATGTGTATGCTGGACACTTGATTAACAACACACACGGACACCTGTATTTACTTACTGTGTATGTGTTCAAACACTTTCTCCTTTGCCTAAACACACACCCACACATGTCCTCATTATATTTTCTTCGAAACAATGCAGTCTCTACATATAAACATGTACAAACTCACACAGTCTGTTCACCATATCAGTTTTCCCCTTATCTCTTATTTCCCAAAGGCTTTATAGAAGATCAGACAAACAGCAGATTTGTGCATCCATTAGGGCTTTCCAGTCACTCAACAACAGTATTGTGATACAGGAGAGCAGGCAAGGGGACACGCCTGTCGCTCAGTGGTAGCCTGAAGGAGCACTGCTTCCATCTTGAGAGACATCTCCTCTAATGTCCCCCAAGAGAGGCTCGCCCTCCCCCTTGGTGCTGATGCACAGAGAGAGAAAAGGGGGACATGAGGGGTCTTCTGAAATATTGTACCATTAATTTAAGATAATCATACACTTTGTAAATGTATCCCTCTGTCTTTGTGTTTTTGTGTGTGTGTTTGTGCGCGCAGTATGACTTGGAATCAGTTTTGTTGACTTTGGTTGCAGAGAAACTTTTATTGTTTAATCACAAAATACTCAAAAATTTGAGTGTAACCATTGTGCCAACAGGGCGATGAAATTTCAGTTTTTTGGGGAATCCAAAAAAGTTACACAATAATCACACTATAAAAAAGTTTCATTACATAATAACTGCACAATATTGGGTCTCACTGAGGTATGTAATTGTTTTCTTCAGAAGTGCTGTGCATCTCATTACGGCAATGTTGTAATGGTGTTACATCTCATAGCAAAAGTTCCTGAGCTGCACAGAAATCAGAAGTTTTTATCTGGTTTTTAATGATGCACGTGTTACAGATTAAGGACTGTGGTACCTGAGTCCTTGGCCTGGTCATAGTTCAGTTCTGATCAAAGTCTTGCTCATGGTCACTTGGATTGGTCGCACAGTTACAGTGACATTTTATTAGTGTACGTGTAAAATTATAAAATGCACAAATTTCCGACCCACCAAGAATTTTTGGTAGTTGACATTCTGGTTGCCAAAGTGGGGATGCTCTTTGCTGGTTACAAAAAGTGTCTGAAAAAGAATTTCTCTCTGTGCGAGGGCAATGCATGATGGTATATATTGTACTCTACTTTTCATGTAGTCTACTACATAAGATATGATTTCAATGATACATTTGGACTGCACAAAATTCACTGTATAAAGGATTATATAGGGAGTAGTGAGTGATTTCGGGAGCTGATGTCTGTGACAGTTTCGACGGAGGGGAGTGACAGTGAAGGAGGTGACTTTTAAAGTGTGCCTAACGGCTTCCTGTCACAATACTTCTTGTAGCATTTTAATAACAATACAACAGGATGCAACAACAATCGAGCAAACAGAACAGGAGAGGATTCTTTGGCTCCTTGTACTCTAATTTGCTGGCTGACTGCAGAAAGACAACACTGTCTCTTTAATGTGGGGAGGGTCAAAGGTCACTGTATTGCATTTGTAAGGTCAGTGGTTGAGGTCACGCTCAGCTCTGGGCCTTCCTGCTGCAGACAGCTGGGTCATGCCACCTACATAGAGTCCAATTATCCCTGCCAGCTAATAACCGCTCAGCTCGTTCCATCGCTCAACACACACACACACACACACACACACACACACACACAAACACACATGCACACGCACACGTGCACATGCAAGCAAGCGGATGGTGAATGTTTTCTCTGCTATGCTCTATCAAAAGATCAGGACATCAACTTGTCCTACAGCCTTTCATTACTTTATCTATTTGTGTGGGCTACTTTATGCAACATAGAAACATCAGCACTGTGAGTGTGGGCTGTTGAAGGTAAAAATACTATTCCCTGCTTCCAACGTAGCCTATTTTTTTATTATGAATTTGAACATTATTTTTTTCCATTTCATTTCTTCAACTTAGTATATAATCTGCTGTCTCAAACACCTTGTACCTTTTCTGCTATGTATCCCACTAACTACCCTCCCTACCCAATACAAAGTGTCAGGTCACAATTTATTTGAATGGCAGTGACTCTTAACAGTAACCACAGTCAGATCTCTTCCAGTCCAGGGTCACTTTGTTTCTTATGCTGAGATCTATTTGCTCACTGCCCAGTGCCAGCAGAAGGTTATGGTGAGCTTTGCAGGTTTCCTTCAAAGAGCTATATATATTTGTTTCCTAATTAATATAGCCTACAATCTCGATTAATGTATTCCTCAGCAGGTTTAAAAAGTCTTGAAACTTTATAAATCCACCCCATTTGAGAATCCAATAGCATCGATTTGGTCTAGTATTGAATAGAGTATATTTAGCAGTGTGAATGTTTACACCAAACCATTTCCACAGCCAAGCAACGACAACAGTTCTCTTATCTGGATGACTTTGGACTTCACATGGCATCGATACAGTATAATAAATAGAAAATTGTTGAATTTAAGACAGAGCAACCTGATATAAAGACTCCACACATTGTCTCACAGATATAGAGACAGGCTGTACTGTGAAACCCTCATGTAAGATAAAAAATACAGAATGCAAGAGAGACAGGGGAGGCCAGAGAGAGGAGATATTTTGAGGTGTATCCTGACTGTCTGGCTTTGGCTAATGCCCTCTGCAGTGAGGTGGAATGGCACATAAGCTCCCATTAATACAGGAATGAGTTGAATTTAGCTCCGTCTGCCTGCAGACGGAGCTAAAGCCAGGGGGGCTGGCCTGGCCAGCCCCCCTGGCTTTCCATGAAGTGTGGGGTGCAACACTTACTGAAAAGCTCTGAGCTGCGCTCTGGCATGCCACACCCCCCGACACCCCAGCGCTCTCCTTTGTTCTCTAACTATAGCTGCAGCCGTGCCAAGGCCCCCCGACTTAAATATTCCACTATAAAACAAGTGATAATGAACATGAAAAGCACCCAGTGCTAGTAGTTGACTGAGCCGCTAAGTACATACAGCCATGTGCATACACGCATATGCAATCAATGTTAGATGTATGTGCACACAGAAAGATACATTAATGGTATACACACAAACTCGTGCAACACAGGTGTGGAATCAAAAAGGAAAGTGTGGAGAGAGGGGATGAGAGGTGTAGAGACCTGGGAGTGGAAAATGATTGATCCGTTTTAAGGGTCCTATAAATCCGCCAGCTGATGTGGGTATAAATGGCGGCACAGATGTCTTTCCTACCTGGCAACTCATCTCACATCACAACAGGGATATTTTTACTGTCTATCCTACTGTAAGACCTTGACAAACCCTTCACATGTCAGGAGGGGACAAGGAAACTAGCAGACATTGATTTTATCCCACCATCATAGTGACAGTTATGGTTCTCTGTTATACTGAATGTGAAGCATCTCTGTGGGTGTAATTAATGTGCAGATTCATGAATGTTATTATTATTGTCTGTGTGTTTGAGTGTGAGTATGGCTATTGATGAGTGGCGGGGGC
Organism: Remorina albescens; assembly: GCA_034769265.1. Taxonomy (NCBI): domain Eukaryota; kingdom Metazoa; phylum Chordata; class Actinopteri; order Carangiformes; family Echeneidae; genus Remorina; species Remorina albescens. The sequence continues at coordinate 9,903,162 of CM068480.1, forward strand.
TTTTACAGTAAACTGTATGTAATTGACTGTGGAGCGTCTGTACTGAGGGAGGCTCCATGTAAAGGTTGCCTGTCTCTGGAGCTCCCTGGAGTGCCCAGGCTGCCAGGCACCTTTGACCAGGACTAGGCCCCCTCAGGCCTTCGCACACAGCATGCACACACACACACACACACACACACACCTCTCTGTGTGCCCCCCACTCTCCCTTGGGTGAGATGAGCCCACCAAGGCCCCTCCTGGAGCTGTTCCCCCAGCAGTCCTGGACCTCCACCTCTCTTACCAACCGCTCCACACAGACGTGGCCAAAAGCCAGGGGACGCCACTGTTGGGATCAGGGGTTGAGGGTGGTGGAAGATATGTGTGTGTATTTGTGTGTCTGTGCGCATGCATGTGTGTGTAAGTGTGCACGTGCCTGTATACGTGCATGTGTCAGTGTGTTTTTGCATGTGTATATGCCTAAAAGGGGGGTCTATCCCCAGACACAAGTTGCTCAGTTTTTTGGAAAGTCTCTGGCCCACCCAAGAGGAAAGAGTAGGAGGAGGAGGCGGTGGGGGGAGGGGACCGAGGCCTTGGGGGAACAAAGCCTTATTTCAAACTTGCCGAAAACAGGGGTCTTTATGCTGTGATGCTGGGGCCCCCTCCTATGTAGGGAGATGTTATCGCAAAGATGCAATATCCACCTCGGCATAGGGCTGGGGGGGCAGCTGCATAGGCCTCCAGTGTTACACTAAGTACCCTGGGGCACTGACCTCACTAATGAAGTCTCCCTTGGCTGCTGCTACCCACTACTGTACCCTCCTTTGTCTTTCACATGTTGATCTCTCACTCTGTTTGTCTGTCTGCCTTTCTATCAGTCTGCCTGCCTGGCTGGCTGCTAAACAGCTGTTTGTGTGTGTGTGTGTGAGAGAGAGAGACGGTTGGTCATTTTTTCTACTTTGATAATTTGTGTATATAGCTTACTGTTAATCTGTTTTGTTCCAGTATGATGATGTTTGTTTGTTTTATCTGCCATCTTGAATTGCTTCATGATCCATCTCTTTGAGTCTGATGTGTGTCTTTTTTGCCATTTGTCTATCTGCATGGCTGTCTCCATAGCTTGCTTTGAAGTGTCTCTCTGATTTACTGTCCGGCTGTCTCTTATAGTCTTTTTGACTTTGAAGCTTTTCGTTATCTAACCACTGAAGCGCTCCTCTTTTAAGCTCACTGTGACTTTTATATATGGCTTTGAGTTGCATTTAAAGATGGTACACCAAACCCTTCACAGAATCCACAAGTGGGAAAGGGAAATTTGATTTTGTGAGAAGGGTGATGGGGAGAAAAGCACAATTAAAGTGGACGCCCCACATTCCTGTGTGGAGCCAGTGGCCTGGGGATAGGATTTGCCCAGTTTTCCTGACAGCTTGGAAATCCCACCACTCCATGGCTTGATCCTCGTCTCAGCTTGCATCTTTTTTCCCAACCCAAAATTTAAAGAGGGAAAATGATATTCATTTAGAGGAGAGACAGGAGTGATCTGTGAGGGATTTGTGTGAGCTGCAGAGACATTGAAGACTTGGTCACCTTAAGACTAGATGACAACTTGATTTCATTGTAAAAACACATCAATAACTGTGATGATTTTGAGTCTTTATTTAATATACACCAAGGAATCAAACAAGGGACTGGTGGTCAGAAACCTAGCCATTTTATTGCAAATATATATATGATAAAATAGAAACGCTCTCTCTTGCTCACTATTTTGAATTATAGCTGGTGCTTTTATCCCAGTGAGCTTTATACAGTCATCACAGGGCTGATCCTGCAGCCTCCTGTTGATGCTGCTAAGCTGTCACTGGTCTCCGTATCCACCAATCAGTCAAGGGGTGTGGCACCCCTTCTTTGAGGCACTGAGCAGGTCTCTGCAATTTCACAATGCCCAGCCTCTAGAGAGCCAAAGTGGAAAGTTTGCTTTAGCACCCGCTGGGTTAGAAGATGAAAGAGCTTTGGGATGACATGGGGCTATGGTTGGGCGACGGGGGGGAGCACTGAGCACGGGGGGGACTTATATCTCTTTATCCTTTCTGGCGTGCTGTGGCTGTGCTCAACCCACATCAGCTGTCCACTTTTCTCTGTCTGCCAGTTGCCGTGCAGTCCAAAGCTGGCCTGTCTGCTGATGGATTACCTGGGCGAATGAGCGTGCCCCTTCATCTCCTCTTTGCTCCAAATACAGAGCTAGCCCTACCCTGCCTAAAAGCTCTCACCTGAGCACCCCTGCATGGCCCTGGGGTACAGTTATAAAAAGATGAAGGGATCTGGAGCTTGGGTGGGTTGGGGATGGACTAGGGCATTGGCAGGGGTTTGTGGGACTGCTGTAGTGGTGTTTATGGGGGCTAGCCAGGATTAGTTGGCGGCTGGTGGTTATTGATTCAATTTGAGATGCTTTTTTATCTGCAAGCCGCCTGAGGCCAGCGCACATGCTAGTTTCCTCCAATGGGCCCTAATCCCTTCTGGTTATAAAAGGAATATGCCTTTGGTGGCAGAGGAGATGCTCTGAATGCTTACGCTGCAGCAGAGGAGGCATTTGTCATGTGTGTGTTTGGTTGAGCCGGCACTGGGATCAGGGGAGCTCGGCATGTTGGCTGCAGGTTTTATCTGGTGCTGAGAGCTAGAGTAGAAAGTGACTTGGCACACCTATGGTATGCATTCAGAATTTTCACTAATGGTGGTATCTATGTCTTTAGCATCACCATGTATACTTATTGTATCTTAGACTTGACACTTGGACAAGTAAAAAAGTGAACTAGGAATATATGTGTGAAAAGATGTAATTCCAAAAAGTTTTGGAAACTTCTCAGTCATGCTGTAAAATGACAAAAACTTTCATGTCTTTCACAAAGTGTGAGAAGTAGTAAAAAGGAAGAAAATGAGTGACAGATACCAGAAGAGAGTGAGTGGTTGGGACCAAAGGTTAATTAGGGGACCTTCAGAACTGATGGATGATGAAAGAGTGATTCAGCTCTTTTTCTCTCCCCTCCCTCATTTGGGTGTTTATTCTGAGTTCGTCATTTGTCATTGGTGGAGGGCTTTTCTCTCTCTCCTGCGACAGCCAGCTCCAAATCATGCGCAGACAGATGGAGGAGCCAGCAACTCAAATAGAGATGGGATGAAGGGTGGGTTGGAGGGGGGGGTGACCAAGGCCAGCATCCCATGTTTGATGTCTCTCCCTTGGGCCTCATCTGCTCTGTCACCCCCCCTGGATGGTGCTGACAGATGGAACTTTGAGACACTAACCCACTGGGGACAGTGACACAGAAGTACGAAACAGAAGAAGGGATGAGGGTGATAGAGAAATGGATTGATGAATGCTAGCTGATGTATGAAACAATGTGAAAGGCAACAGAATCTCACAGTTTTAGCCTTTCATTGTGCATGGAGCGCAACTCGTATTTCATGTATCTTAATGTATTGTGTTAATCAGTAACTCCCATTAAGAACGAATGTCACTCGACTGAGGTTGAACAGATTCCACAGTATCTTCAGGCCATGTAATGGGAATGAATTTCACTTAAAATGCAGTGAAAAGACTAGATAAATAAGAAAAGTAATAGCAAGCCGTCTGTGACACAGCATACAGAACCGCTGGGATAACCAGTACTGTTTTGTCCCATTGTCACCTCCTATTCCTGGTGCAGTTCTGATTGGCTCAGATATGTCAGTGTCCAACATGCAATGAATAATATGCCATTTCTGTAAATAGCGATGTTGTGGCTCCAGCAGTCACTTCCTGCTGCTGCTATGGAGAGATGATAGTTCTGCAGGTAACCACTAGAGGCTGACAAACTGCTGTGACCAGCCACTGTGGGCCACAGCTAACGACTAACTACATTCACAGATAAAACTGAATATCTGTGCAGCTCTGAATATATTGATTTTTATTTTCTACTACTCTGCTGTGAACAATTGACAGGATTTCATGGAATCATAGAAATTGCATTCATCAAGCCAACCTACTTAACCATTGGTAGCTGCCAGAAGCCAGAAATGAATTATGTTCAGTTTTCACCTTCCATTCATATATCTGCTGCCAAAGAAGTTCTAGCATCACGCCAGTATGAATGGATAATTGTTGTTATGTCTATCTGTTGCCCAATATGGAATCTGAGAAGCTTGATTCAGCACAGGGGACAGTGACAGTGCCAAATATCTGGGGCTTTCACCTGCCACTTGGCCCATGAGGCAAGCAGGAGACCTGGAAGTGAGGGGCCCAAGGTAGAGGGGCCAGCTGTCTAGAGAAGTCTTCAGTTTAGCCATTCTCATTTCCATCTATCTAGTTGCAGAAAAGCTGTTTTTGGTTTCCTCTGTGGCTTAGATGTCAGGCCTCCAAGGAATCCTGCGTAGAGAAACCAAAACTGGATTAAGTGTGATGTGTGGATCTTTTTTGCTTTTGAGTAAACGTGTTTGTGTACCCAAGATGTTTTTATACAGATGAACAATTAAGATAAGGAGTTTGCAGCTATTTCTATTTGCTATCTCGGCACACATTGTATATGTGTAGTGTTGTTTTTCTCTACTTGTCCTCAGCGGCATGTGAAAATTATATGCAAATACACAAAACAACCAGATTCAGGAAATGTTTTTATCAATTCATCACAACGTGCTGTAATTTCTGAATCCAGTTTGAGTGTGCTTGTTGTCCGATTCTTTGTGACTTTTAAATTGACAAGTATGCATGGATATATTATAATACATAAATGTAAACACATCCCAGCCGTGTAGATCACTTTTCTTTGTGTTATGGAAACACTTGAGTTGTATTTTGAGTAATTGTAGCACATGTTGTGAGGTTAATGAAGATGTTTCATGAATTTGTTTGTTTTCATTGCATATTTTTTCTTTAGTCTCAGTGCATTGAGCTTTCTGTGCCACTGTAGTTTTCACATGCGAACAGATCCAAAGAAAGTCTCGGAGTTCCTGCATCTATCCGTCTTCACTCTCACTGCTGCCCTTCAACCCAATTTGCACTTGCTTTACTGGCAATAAATTTAAAGAGTTAATTTCAGTATCAACTTGCTGAAAACCCCGCAAGATAATGCAAGAATAAGGACCGGCAGTCATGTTAGAGTCATGGGACCTACTATAATAAAATAAGATGCTTAAATGGCCTTGATACAAGGCTAATCCTACAGTTCTGATAGTTTAAACTTAACCTTGTCAGCAGTTGATATATCTGCATTGCTCTCTAGCAGAAAAAAATAAAACCTTTACCTGTTGTGTTCTGTGTGGTGTATTACCTTGATGAAATGGTGGGGGAGGTATTCCACAGTGAAAGAATGATTGTGCCCCTATATCCATGTGGTGGAAATCAGGATGCCTGGCAGCTGTGTTCATGTTGGGGCCAAGGGGCAGGTCAAGTTTAGCTTTCCTGGCCTTTGCGGCCTGGAGCTCATTTAGCCCCCCTGTATTATGTACTGTATTTGTCTGGCCTTTCTGATTGCAGCTGCAAGCCCCGTGGAATGTAGCGCACTTAGGCACAGTTGTCATTGCAGTCTCATTTCAGAAACTGCATTCAACAGGGACATGTAGGGGTGTGTTTGTATGTAGGCACATGTGTGTTTATATGTTATATCCACTATGGCAAGAGCAATGAGTGCAAATGTTCATTAAACATATAAATTGAAGTCTAACTGCAGCTTATTTTTTTAATATATAGTCTGTATCTATATAACCAAGCAACACAATCTCAAATCTTGTCAGTCAGTCGGTTTCATTACCTAATTTGTTTTTGTTTTAGTTTTTGTAATTAGTTTTTAATTAGTGCTTAAAAACAGGGAGGAAGATTCCGTAAAATCTTGAAATGTGTCAAACAAGGTTTTAACAGATGGAAAATTTGGTGCATCAATGAGAGCAAAATCCAACAAATTGCAATAAAAACAGTCTTACTGTAGCACATATGAAGCATGTCACTTAAATATCCTCTAAGGCAGCAACTCTACTGAAGAGACTAAAATATGTGAAACTCATTAATATGTGAAACAAAAGTAAAAGCCATATTTTGCTCTGTGCTTTGCTGCTTCTCACCTCTCACCTCTTTGACTGGCGGACTTATAATTATTTTGTCTCATTGCATCCCTTGATAGTTTAAAGGCACCCAAATTGAAAATTTTTTCCATTAGATTTTCATCTCAATGAACCATCTAGTTAGTTAACCATCTTTCACAAATTTTCTCAAAATTCAACTAAAACTTGAACTGTGATTGGGTGAAAAACACAGCTCGAGTCTCCCCCTACTTCTCCCCTTGCCGTGTCTCGCATCCTTAAAGCTTTTTCCTCTCTTTTCCCATGTCTCTCTCACGCTTTCGCTGTCTTTCCATTATGCCAGGCATATTCAAACCAAGACCTGTTTTCCATAGTCAGCTAGATCCTTGTCTAGCCTATAAACATTCCTTGTTTTGGAAGTCATAATCCAGACATGAATAAATGAGAGCACTCACATCCCATGTAATGGGAAAAGCTCCCAGCGATTACAGTCATTTTACATCAGAAGCAAACATTAACATGAATTTGTTATACCATAAAAAGAAGAAAAAGGACAAACTGTCCAAAGTACTTCAAGTGATATCGACAAAATCAAGACATATAGCAAACTGCTGAGATGGTGATGGTTGTGGAAGTGGGTGAACAAGAGAGTGAAAAAAGGGAAAGAGATTGAGGAATTTATTAAATTCCTCTTAGTCTTTATTAATGTACCCCACTCCTTTACCCCAGGCGTATACAGTAGGTAGTACTCTAGTGATGATGCAAGAGCAGGCTTGGATGCCCCTTTCCCTCCTCCCATCTTCCACCCTTCCTTTTCTCGCCTCACTCTTTCCTCTCTCAACAACCCAGCCCCCCCCCAAATCCTTCCTCTTGAACTGACATGGCACCCACCAGGCTGGGGACCAGGCTGGGGATTCTGAGGTGGCGCCCAGACTCGGATTATTTACAAGAGCTGTAGCACTGCAGAGACTGTGGTATTTCGACTTTCAAATGCCTGGAATGGAAAGGCATGGTATGGGGAACACAGAATTTATTAGGCCTGTTTCTCTCTCTCTCAGTTGTTGTTTTTTGTTTTTGTTTAGTTTTTTTTGCAGTGAAGGAAGGCTTGTCACACCGACACAGTCTGAGTCATTTGTGTCATAGTATCATATGCTCGTAATGATGAACACATGCTTCTTATTTAATCACTCACTAACACCTTAACAGCATCTGTTTTGAGATCAAGATGGGGCAGAAGCAACAGCAGCAATTAGATGCATTTTTCTCTCAAATATACCAGTTCAGGTCACCACTGGATCATCCCCTGTTCATAACCAGATACTCTCTCACTTCCCTAGCCTTATGTGACAAAGCAAAACGTTCCGTAGTCTCTGTGACTGCTACTGGGCAAGACACCTGAGTCTCTTCCTGAAGGGGATGGTAAGTGTGGTATGGCAGTGGTGTGCAGATAAGGGAAAATACATGGATGCAACAAGGCATTGATGCCATGTTCCACATGCCCAGAATAACCAGCCATTCACGGATATCTCAGTACGCACAAACACAGTACATTAGAGGCCTGCAGATGGCAAAAAGGGTCATGAAGGGAATGGGAAGAGTTGGGAGGGAGAGGGTTGGTTGGTGTAGGGGCTGTTTCAGGGTAGTGTGAGGCAGTGTAGAGTCAGCAGGAGTCAGGTTTGCTGTCTTGGGTATCAGCATCCGGACACTGACGCCAAAACAGCACAAACTGGATAAACGATTAGATGAAGTGGAGGGAGGGGGGTTGGAGAAACCTCCAGTGTGGGTCATGCTATTTCACAGCTACTGTAGCCCCCCGGAAAGATTAAGACATAGCAAAAAGGGGAAAGGAAGGGGGGCTGTAGAATGAGACAGCAAGGAGGAAGGAGAAAGGCTTGGCGTCAGTTGGGGGTTAGGGAGGGTATGTTATGACATGGAAATCCCAGCCTGTTGGTCATGCTGGCCTATGTGGGGCTATGAGCAGCAGGAAGGCCTGAGTGTCCAGCCCAGCTACCTCCTACCTGGTGCTGGTTGGAGCCAGGATACAAGGAATGAACCTGTCACTGACTCCTGCTTGTAAACAAACCAAATACCGTGGGAAAGACGGGGTGTGAAGCAGAAGATGCTGCTCTCTCCATTTTGCTCTCGCTCATCAACCCCCCAACTTTTTCCTCTTGTGTCAGCGAGAAATCAAATACCAGCGCCTTTCTTCACTGATGCCCTGAACTTGTGAACTTTCTGAAAAGCATGTGCTGTTTTATTTATTTGCCATGTGATCTACTGAGTTGAGCCAAAAGCTGGAGCCCAGCTCTTTATGTTTGAATGAGGCTCTCAAAATTCAAGGTCTCATTAACCATACAAAAAAAAATCTTATTGTTGGCTTCCATGCTTAATGATATTTCATATTGATAGTAATAATTAATATATGCTCTGTAATGTTTCCCTCCCTGTGGGAATAAAAATAGATCTTGTCCTTTATGGGTTATGAAATAATTGAGTTTGAGAGTTTCAGCTATTTTAATCTTCATAATAAGCCAGTGCAACAGAATAGATAATATTGCAGGACTTTAGGCATTTACAGCTTTTGCCCATGAGAGATGAGCATTGGCCTTTGCCAGAGACGTAGGGAGGCAGGTGGACATTTTTAACCTTGACGTTTTTGGAAAGTACAGTACCATTAAAAGCTGGTAAGAGACTTCTGTGCAACCCAGTCATTAAAGCCGCTCTGAATTTTCTTTCCAGTTTTGGATAGATAAAGCCTTTTTCCCCTTCCTCCCCATCCTCCTCTCCCCCGACAGGTCTCACAAACACAGCCTGTCATTTTTAATAAATGCCTGACACTAAGCACTGGTTTTTGTCGTGGGCGATGTGAAATGACTAAGCAGTGGCTGGTTGCAAAGACTCTCTGGAGAGGCCCGAGGGTGAGGGAATGGAGCTGGAAGGAGGAGCTGGCCCCCGAGACGCCTGCAAGCCGTCGGGATACACACTGGCCTGGCCACAAAAATGAGCCTCTGGCCAGTGTTGGCTGCACCTCTGGTTTTACACAAATACACTCTCACTGACACACACACACACACACTGGTGGAAAAGTGTGACTGGAGGTGGCTGAGAAGCATGTAGAGAGGAAGAAAGATGATGGGAGAATTTGGGAATAGAGGACAGAAGTGGAGGGTTGGGGTGTTGTAAATTCATTCATATTTCTCCCCCACCCTGCACTAGCAAGCCAAACCTCACTGGGTGAATCAGTGTTCCTCGTAAACACAATGGCGCCTCCACTTCTAGCAGAGTCAGAGAGAGAAATGGATGCTATGAGAAAAATAAAAGAGATGACAAAAGCGACAGAAAAAAAGCATTCCAAGTTCTAGATTGACGTATTGATGAGGGGAACACACTAACCAAACAAGCAGCAAAACAAAAATAAGTAAGACAGCAATTAAGTGGGGAAGTCATCCATGGTCATATGAAGAAGCTGCTGCGTGTTCTCCAGCAGGACTGTAAGTAACCCAGAGCTTTGTCAGATACGGTTATGGATATCATATCAGTGTTAGTGGCTTACTGGCTCTTAAGCAACAGCCACATCCCTTCTCAAATTCTCTTCAGTGTTTTGCAAGTGTTTAATATTTCCAGCAAATTCATTTCTTTGGATTTGCTGCCTATAATTTAATGGGATGTCCATGTATTTTCACATATACATCAGACAAGAGTCCAATTAATCGCCCACATTCATGCTGTAGTTACAATGTCATAGTGTTAATTTATTACAACTTTGAATAGATATTTCATGAGGTAAACATCAAATACTGATATGACCATCATACTTTAGTCCTTGAGCTCTGCCATGATTGCACACAAAAGCAACAGGACTCCCTTAGCACTAATGTATTCAGATTACAGGCAATTATGGTTTATTACCATTTTGTGGGGGAAGCGGGGCTCATTTGCAGTATTTGTTCAGTGAATGTCTAATAGCGGGAAGGGGAGGGAGCCTTATGCTTCCTGCTGTGTGAGCTGTGATACTGCAGGAGAACTGTAGCATAGCGCAAATATTAACGACTCATTTCCCCCTCACCTGGAAGAAGAAAGTGGAGCTAATCCAGATACATCAGTGCTAATAGCCCAAATAAATCACTTGTAGGCTCACTTTGTGGCTTGTTGTCTTTTGGAGGAACAGATATGGAAAATGAAGCCATGGTCTGGTACTCATGAAAGGAACATAATTTTCTTATGTTTGAACTTCTTTTAAACTGTCTCTTTGTTGCTGCAAAGTATAAACTCTGATTAAACATCAAGGTTCTTGCTCTAAGCAGTAATGGCTTACAGGAAGGTTCACTTCTTGACATGTCAACAAACACCACCCCATCAACTTTTGTGTCACATTCCTTTGGCACAACATCTATGTTTTTTTTTTCTTGCTGCAATTACATACACATGCTCAAATAGGCCTTTTTATCACCACGCATTCACTCCTTTTTGTCTTCATGTAGTGAATCTGTAAATGATCATTATGCTGTGTGTCTGATTTGTGCGGCTCAGGAAGTTCAATATTTAGATTTTAAACTGCCACGGCTGTGTGTTATTTAGATATTCAGATGTGTGAAATCTTTGCTCCAATCAAATGTAAAATATCAGTCACAGGGACTAGCTTTATTGCTTGCCCATATTGGCTTTAGCAGGCCAAAAGCAATGTCACTCTGTTCAAATTTACAAAAAAAAACAAAAAAGGCCAAGTCAAGTGTTAATTGGCTTGTGGAAAATTTGGTACCACAAGGTTTTGAGACAGATTTTTTCCATGGACAGAGAGTAGTAATTTCCTTTAATATTGACGGGTTTCATTGAGAAGCAAGTGGCCGTGTTACTTTGTTGTGGCCATTTTTTGTGTAAGTTCAATGTACGAGCAACGATATTTGGGCAGTATGCTTCAGCAAACTTCCCCTTTTACGTCCATGTCAGTGCTGCTAATTTGCCCTATCGATATGCTAAAATACGGCGAAATGAGTCAGTTACTGGCTAATACATCACACTGTCAAACTCAGCATCCTTCCAGTGAAACGCTTTGCCACACCAAATGTGGAGCATGAAAGGATTGCTGTGTAGCACTGTTCCTTTCCTCTGGAATCTCCATTTCTCTTGCTGTGTGATGGAGTCTGTGGCAGTATATTTAGGTGTTCGGTTTGGGACAGGAAGAGGGGAAGCGCTGAGGTTATATGATTGCTTCATTATGGTCATATATATGGCCATATATTTATATATACTTTGTTATATATGTCATTACATGTACACCAGTGAGTGTTTGTTTGTTTGTGCGCATGTGCTTGTGTGTGTGAGACTGAGTAAAGAGGGCTCAGTGTTTGGACCACCCTGTGAGCTGGGCTGAGTGACAGCATGGGCCTCAAGACTTGCAGTGCACACACTCAGACAGGCGCACACATACTCCAGCACATACAGTACTCAAACACACACGTCAGCGAGGTCATTTTTCAACATGTTTTCTACTCTATTAATGTCTCATGACCAAATACATATCATGCTCCAAAGCAAATATGCTGTAATAAAATGGAATAAATCACTTTGGGATCAGGACAGAACACACACTCTGGTGCAACACTGTACCACCCAGTAGTATCACAACCAGTGCACCAATTTACCTGCTGTTTTAACCTCACCACTCCACTCTGTAATTCTCAGCACCTTATTTGAGAAGACAGGTGAAACATTATTATATTGCAATAAAAATAACATTTTCTCTCCCACTGCAAATGTGAGGAATTAAGCAAATTTAGTGATGACATGGAACTCAATTGAAGTAAATTGTTACTTTTAACTGTTTTGACTATGATTTCCCATTAATCACCAGTTGCTTCTCTTTATTAGAGTATCTCACTTGTAATGAATGGAGGCACGAGTCCAGCTATCCACCACAATGAAGTGCTACCTGTTAAACACTGTATGTTTAGGCCTCCAGTTAGACATTCAAAACATGATGTTATTCTGATCACAGGCCCATTTCTCTTATTAGTCGTTGGACTAATGTCCATGGCCTGGCCCTATGGTATTAGGCAGTGTACACAGGCACTCGGCTATGCTCATGAAAAGATTGTATAGATAAACATTCATGTCATGGAAGCTTATACAAGTGCCATGGAGGATATCATCAGCGCCATCATTTATTGCTAACTTTGTATTGTTATCACATTATTTTTCTGTATGTGTGTGATATATTTCATCTCCTGTTTTTGTTTTGGACATCAAAGCCAAAACTAGAGGTACTGATCTTACAGACTGACAACACATTGTTGCTGCCATGCCTCTGTAGTTTCAAATTGAACAGACAGACCTCCATCCAAAACCAACATCAAATGCTATTTGTATGAATAGAAGCTGTCGCTTAATCAAACAGCTGTGAGTAATTTCCCTTTCTAATATCTGATGGTGCCAGTCAGTTTTTTAGATAAAGCTAAATCCTGAGCTGATTTCTGTGAACCTTATCTTGCGGTCAGGCAGCTACCTCAGGACATTTTTCTCACCAGTACCTTATCCTGTTAGTGTGAAAGGGTTTAGATAGTGATACACTCATTGGAGTGTTGTCTGGATTCAAATAAGTAACAGTGACATCAATGAAGAATCACAAGCTGTTATTTTGAAATAATTAGCTGGTAGTTATCAGGAGGAAAAAAGAATTTTAAAACTGTTCAAACAGAGCTTTTTCCACTTCATATATCAATCATTCCTCGTTCAATCAATCGTTCCTCCAAGTGACTTAAACCACAAGAATATGTAAAATCCCCAGGGCGATAAGTTTTGTTTGACCTTTTACCCCCCTTTTCTGACATCTTCTGCTGTTAGATGATAGCTGTATTAATACAGTCTTTGTTGCAAAGCGTGTAGTTGTAATAATATTATTGTACAGCAGAAGTTCTAAAAATAAGACCGCTGAGCATCAACTACTGTAGCAACCGATAAACCGTCCATCTCAAATGAGGTTGATAAATGAGAAGCTGATGGGAGCAATCTCTTATTACATCCATAAGTATGACCTTGCTATTGGGCTGTCCTTCTTAATCATCCAACACATAAACATCAGTATAGGAAAAAAAACTCTTCAGCTTGAGTAGCACTGTCATAATTTTTTTTTTTTAACTTTTGGCTCTTGATACTGGGACTACAAACTATGAAAACTTAACATTAGTGAAGCGTTTTGTTTGAAATATAGTTATTTTAATCCCATGTTCTCCAGCAGACTTGATTCTAGTGTCTCTGAACAGTGAGTACATTATGTACTATTTTATATGATTATACCGCAGGCCCTCTCATCAATACAGTCAACTCCCAGGAATTAAAAAGAGATTGAAATGCTTATTATGGTATTTTGATAGATGCATGACTCAATCTGAAAAGAGCTTTGCAAAGTGCAGCAGAGTGGGCTGCTGTTTGCAGTAGCAGAAAGGGAAGGGAGGAGAGACATTAGCTGGCAGACTGACAAGGGACATCAAAGAGGACAAAGCCAGCACTGAGCTGAGCTCTCTACAATGATTAAAAGCAGGGGCCATAGTAACGTCTGGATGGGCCATTTAAAACTAATGAGGGAAAATAAATAGAGCCATGGCCACTGGCATGTTTAGGTGGAGAGAATATGCACATATGTGTATTTATATATATATATATATATATATATATAATGTGTGTGTGTGCGCACGCGCATGTGTCACCATCTGTGGCTATAAGTAAGTCCGACTGTTACTAAGCAATGTTGAATGCATTCAGTGTGGTAACATTGTGAATCATGAGAATTGTTTGACAAACAGCAAAGTGGACAGGAAGGATCAGCCTCCCCGCTGATGTGTCATTGCCTGTACGTCAATTCTTAATCCCAGGCTTGATCTTTAGAGTCATACGCTGATAATTCCCATCATCATATTTTAAATCAAAATAGACTGTTTATAGAGTTGTGTGTGGTACTGTACGCTCTGAAGATGTAGGCAGGAGGCATTTTTTGTGAATGAGTCATGTCCGCCGGGACCGTTTATCTTTCTTCTCATGCTACTGTGATCACCATGGATAGGAACGTGCAGAGAGAGGCGGATGACAGTGACTGGAGGTGAAGGTGTTGACATGGGCACATCAATTTTCAGATAATATATGAAGCTGAAAGCAGAATCATTTGCTCTTATTCATAAAACTTGGTACTGGTGTCTATATGTACGTCATGAGTGACATTCAGTACAGGATGCATTGCCTGTGTGTGTTAGTCATCATAATAATTGCGCTCAATTCATGAAAGAAACTCTCTTTTTACAATTTGCTCCCCAATCTACCATTTTCACTATTCTGCTCCTGTTTCTTTTATAAGATCTTTCACTTCCTTCTACAATAATTTATTCTTGCCCCTCATCTTATTTTCTAATTTGCAGTTCTCTTCTTCTTTGTCTACTTTTTCCCTTGTTGTCATCATCTTTTCCATGTTCAAAGCAGAGCTTAAGCAAAGGCACAGACTTCAGCGCTCCTACAACAAGCCATAGTTTGCTTTGTTGATAATCCAAGAGCTTGGCTGGATGATAGTAGAAAAAGCCAACCCATCTTAACGGATTCCAGGCCCCTTTCACAATGTGACTTTTTTATTATTACAAGTTGCGTTTAGCGTCAGAGTTGAGTTATTTCTCAATCCAGTGCTCTTCCACGATCTAATGGGCAATTATCTGTGGAGGAGAAGTTAATGGGTGTCCCATTTCACAAAGTCCCCAGTTATTTATGTCAATGAGCGCCATTGTGTGGAAACGTGGCAGCCCCGTGCTAACCACTCGACTTGTTTAGATTTTCTCTATGGAATCCCACACCCATTGTGAGCCAGAACTAGCCACAAGACCGATGTGTGTGGTGTGTGTCTGTTTGCGTGCGGCTCTTTGTTCATGTGTGTGCTTTAGATGTATGTTAAGTCCTGTCTAGGATGTTCAGTACCAATGTGTGTATTTCAAAGAGTGTGTGTGTAGACATAGATGCAGAGACATGATGAAAGAATATACTGACAGACAAAAACGCACACACATATTGGCCACCCCAGTACACACAAACCCACATAAACAGACATCTTACCTCCAACATACACCACACACATTTACCACAGACACTTACACAAGCACAGCCATAGACCCACCACCACATACTCAGACACCCACCTACACACACATACACACAGCCTCATATACACCCCCAGACCCCCTCTACCACCACCAACACACATATACACACACACACACACACACACACATAGAATCAGAGACCCACCACCAACATCAACACCCACAGGCTCAGGCTTGGTGACATCATGGCTTGGATGACAGCACGTCTTCCAGCCCCATTAGTCTGATTGTAGGTGGCTCCGCCACAGTGATTTATGGGTAAATATCCATAGTCTCTCTCTCTCCCTCCCTACTGTGTTGATTTATGAGCCATGTTTTAGTCCCTTTGGTCCCCAGACCACAAGACTTGGGAGGGAGAATCCTGTACAAATAATGACATTGTAAAACTGGAGTCATTTAGACAGAGGGATAGGAGACACGCCCTGTCACTCTCTCATCACCCGGAGCTGTTGACATCTTTTGATTGGTCAGTGAAATCAGGAAGCACAGCACGTGTGTGTGATCCCAACTAAAAAGTTCTCTTCCAGTCAAAGTCGTTTTCACTCTTTGTGTAAACCTGTGCAGGTGCACCTAGCTGGCTAACTGTCTTTTTTTGTTCGTGCCCTTTTGTTGTCCATTCAGTGTTTCTATCCATTTGTTTTATTATCGATGTAACGTTATCGACCGTCTCACCACCTCCTCTGTTGACATCTGTTTTTTTTGTCCGCCTCAGAAGTGTCTGAGTTTTTAAGAGCCTTATTAATTCCGTCTAAAACTACAGTGGAAAATGTCTTAACACAAGAAAGACAGAAAGACCACACTGTTCACATCCTTTGTAAGCTCCACATCATCCTTGCTTTTCATTTTTTTGCTACTTTAACAGTTTGTTTTCTTTATACACTGTAAATTATTTGAAGTTTTTGATTTATGAAGCATAGGTATAAATCCATTAACACATTTTGGCGATTTTTTGAAAGTTTCCCCAACAGTGAGTAACTGCTGTGCTGTGCATGCAAATTGCATATGCCCCCAATTGAATGCAAGGAGTGGATTTTTTCAATGGGTTTGGGGAATTAATTAAGCAGTAAAAATAAACTGTCCCTAGTGATGCAATTGCTCCCAAAAGGGAATGCAGATAGGTATAAATTATGTCTATGTCACATGCCTAATTTACTGGCAAATTATTGCTTATGGACAAAGTGTTACAGTAGAAGACTTGTATCTTACACATTTGTTCGGTGAAATGTTATGATAGCTAAAGCTGTGTGTGTCCAGGAGCCAGCTGTCATGCTGTTCCCAGGAGCCTGTACACGAAGGATACACTGAAAGGCCACTAAGAGCCCATGGAGAGTCCTTCAAGGAAGTTACTAAATATGTGTGGCGGTGTGGGTGCATGAGAATGAGTGGTGTGTGTGGGTGTGCATCTGCATGTATTGGGTGTACTGTCCTGTGTGTCTAATTATACATGTTAGATATAATTAGATAAGCTTCTCCTGACTGACAGGTGCTGAGACAACCTGCTGCAGCCCCTCAGTGGGGTACGCTGGGTGCTTCCATCTCCTGTAGTCTCAGCTCCAGAAATTGGCAGGTGGATTTTATTGTTGAGGGAAGGAAGGGTAGGTGGAGGGATGGATGAATGGACCTAAGTAGGAATGGGGGGATGAAAAAAGAAAGTGTGACTGTATTTCCTGTGTATGCTTTCAGACTAATGCCAGCATGTTTGACATTTCCACCAGCTATGAATAATTTTTCGTTATACTAGTCTGTGCTCATACACACTATTCATAGGACAGTGAGGTAGCAGAGATTTGTGTGAGTCACCCAGTAGTTGGACCCACAGCAGTTACCTAAAGTTACAGTGAGCCTCATCAGCCGCCTGAACATTTCATTCCTGAATTGATTTATATTGACATAGCCTGAACACACGAGGTGTTTGAAGACGCGTGATTTGCTTATTGGTCCTATGCAATGCTTCCCAGCTCGGGGTGCTGGTTTTCATGTGTCTAATACCCAATGTAAAAGGATATTCTGGATCTGTGAGCAAAGCATCCAGCATAGAGAGTGCACTTTCAGGTCATTGCTGGATGTATGTATGTTGCGATCCAACAGGAGCTGCCCAGATGTTCTTTTGAAGCAGCTTTACTCATGCCTACAATTCATGAGGGCTTGCCTCAAAAATACATCAGCAAATAATACATGACTCAGCACGTAATAAAGAGTTGTCAGATTCTCTACTGTAACTGTGCAGCTGTTATTGTGGTGGAAAAGACTATTTCAGTCTCAGGTTTTTAAGCAAAAACTGCTCTTTACGAAGGTACTACCATATTAGAAACTCAAGATATCACTGGTTTTTGTCATTAACCACTGTTTGCTGATGACTAAGTAATATTTTTGCCTATAGAAATCCTTCATTGGGCTAAATTTAGTTTGATTTTTGGTAGTTCCTCCAAACATTACTGGGACGCAAAGATGTAGTGTACTTTTGTTTGCTATGTATAACCCAAACTAACAATCTTCAGGGAAATCGAGGAAATATGTGCCGGCAGACATTTTCAAAAGCTATTAATGTCAAATCCTCTAAGGGTACTGGTGCTCTATCTCAAGTGCACCAAGTTACATAATGTGGTCCCAGAGAAGCAACAAGGAAGTGCACCTGCTATGTGAGGTTCACTCCTATTCCATTTACACAACTTCTTCTTCCCCTCCTGTAAACCTTCCCCCCTTTCCTGCCAATCATTCTCTTCAGGCTATTGCATCTATAATGAACATTTCCTCCTAACACACCCCCACCCCACCACCTATTCTCTCATTCTCCCCCCCTCCTCTCCTGTCCTCCCCTTCTTACTGTGTGCAGAATTGGAGAAGCTTATCGCCTAGCAACCACAATTAAAGTACAACAAGTCAGTGGCGGTAGCAGCCACCAAACCTTCGCAAACCTTTATGTGACCAACAGCTTCAGACGGATTGAGAGGAAAATAGAGGAGGTTAGATAGGGAGGGAAGCAAGCAGAGCTAGAGATCTGAAGTTGGGCAGGTGAACAGCAATGAGATCCATCAGTGAAACGCTACAGTGAGGACTTTGGGCTTTGGAAACAAGGAGAGAAAAAGAATACAGGGAGATTGGAGTTGTGCTCTCCGACTGGGTTCACTGGGTAGCCCTCCACAGGTTTGTGTGTGCAGGAACTAATGGACGCAAAGTGAAGGTATTTAACAAATGTGGTGGTCTTGTTACTGTGTTTGTTTGTGAGTCAGTATTTAAAGAGACACATGTTAAGCTGATTATGATTTTGAGGGATTTGGCAAGAACACAGAATGTAATGTAATTTCACAGCTGTGAGCGAATGCCAAGATTTTTGTTTTTTTGTGGTTTGTTTTTTTTTTTTTGCGCACCTCCTGTAAGGATGCTTCCATATCTACATAGTAGGAAAGATGCAAACTTAAGCCAGTAAAACTGAAATATCATGAATGACTTGAGGACCTGACTAAAGGCCAAATTTGATTAAGTTAGATAATCTTTTCATATGCTAACTTTTTAAAATAATTTGTGTTGTAATATAATTTCATTTGCACACACACACCCTGATATATTAATACTTATAACAGCCAACGTCAGGCTGCAGTCATCTACTGCACAGCTTAGAGATATGTCCTACACTTGGTTTGTAAAGCCAGCTAATTGTCTCCCCTGTGTCCCCCACTATCATTAAGTTAATTGACTAAGGTGTTAAGAAAAGCTCTGCTGCTTGACAGGTGTGATGCTTCATGCTGCCATTATCTGTTGTTTTGTTGGTTCGTGAAGAGGGGAAAGTTTTGTATGAGCAGCGAAGATTAGACATGATCCGTTTAGTCCTGATTTCAATGGTCCTCCTCTAGTGCTGTTCATGCTGCTTTCTGTGGGTAGAGACAGAGCGTGGATGACGAGTTGCACAGACAACATTAACCAAGTTTGTGAGCAGCTGGAACACATACAAGCAAAATATTATCAGTGAAAGATCAGATCCAGGAAAACTGAAAACCACATGGAAACAGATGCTGTATATGCTCAATAATTTTAAATGAGGTTGTTCAATTTCAATATGATTACATCATTTTCTTGAAAACCAAATTTTCAAAATGGATTTAAGAGAAAACCGATAATATGTATCTTTGGCATATGTTTTGTTTGCAATGACGTAGAGAGCTGCACAAGGAGAAAGTCATCATGGTTGATTAATTGGCATGTAATATTAATGATCTGAAAATATAATCATGTTTCATCATCTGATTCATGCACTGATGCATTCATTAATTCAGCCTTATATGTGGCTCTAAAGTAGTTATAATACATCATACCAACACCCCCTCTACAGACCTTTCCTTCAAATGAACGACACCCACCTGCCGTCATCCCTCTTAGCTGAGTGGCACTACCTGAGGGCTCCATGGGGGAGCTGGGAGGTGAAAGGTCAGTCACTCTGTATGGCACATCCTGTCCCTGCTAGGCAAATGTATAGGCACAGTGAAGTCAATTCCTGGTCAAAATGTCACTGCACTGCACACATAAAAGCCGACACACACACACACACACACACACACACATAGGTCCAAAACGCCAACAGTGGAGTTACTTGCTGGCGAAAATGTCACTGCACTGCTCATATAAAGACACGCACAAACACACAAACACATATACATCTCTTTGATGTTCTGTTTGTTTCTATGAACATATACTGGCACTTGTCATATACCACTCACACTTTGAGTGTAGAAAAGGAACTAAAGCAGCAGTTTGTGAACACCATTGCATGTCCATCAATGGTTTCAGAGTTATGTGTTACATGTAGAGCCATGGTTTGATGAATGTTGCCTACAGCTAAGCCCCCTAATAACAGTGGGATGGAGTTTGGCTGTTGTGGCCTCATTCAGCTGCAGTTCATGTGGCACAATCATTACGAGTCTTTAAAATGATGATGCAATTCCAAGTTTTACAGATCATCCACAAAAATGCAGAAGCCTCACAAAGCAAAAAAAAAACATTTTGACATAAGGCATCCAGTTGATTAAAACGTCCATATGGTTTACAGTGAACTAATGCATTCTGGTATTCATGAAAATTAACGATATGGATGCCTGATTCATGCAAAGATCAGCGTGATTTTATGTTCTGCTATAATTACTTTTATTGGGCATTATTGTCAGATGCATTCCAGGGATGAATGACATTTTGCATCATTTATATTATTTACAAGTGCTCGTTTTGTATGAGTGTCACCTGTTTTTCATTTGATTCAGTAGATAAAATTTTTAGGGTAAATGAGTCAACCAGTCACCATTTCTACACAAGTTGGAAACTCCTATAATACAGTACAGAGCACAGATACATAAACTTTGTTGGTAGATACATGCTATGGGAGAGTAGATAATGCTGACAAATGACTGATAGTATTGATATGGTCCACCCACTAAAGGATTCAAGAAGATTCTTTGAGTATCAAGGTTTTATTGGGGCTAGAATTAATCTCCTTGGCAAAAATGAAATTGGAAAACAGTCCAATAGAACTTATATTCATAAATCCCTCCAACCACAAGCCAGTTATGGGTGCATAACTATATATATAGTTATAATCACGTGTGCATTCTGTGTGTGTGTGTGTGTTTCTGTGTCTGTGTGTCTGTGTGTCAGTCTGAGTATGTCACCTTTGAGAAAACCTCCAAAAGATGTTAACAGCAGGAGTATATCATCTGCATTATATGTTCCTGTGTGTGTATGGGTGCACACAGATGACGTTTTGTGTCGATGTATGTGTTGCTGGAGGGATGCATTCATGAATCACCCGTTGATCAAAGCTGGCCAGAAGTTATTTTGTCATTCTGACTTCATCAGGGAAATGGCTTTTTCCTTTGATTTTTTCCTTCCTAAAGATTTTGATAAATGCATTTGAATAAAGTAAATCTACTTTGTTAGTATTTGTAATTGTGGTTGGGGAGCTACTTATTCCTCCAGAGACAAGGTCATTATCCATATTACTGGCTCTTACAGGGAGACATTGATCATTTGATTGGTACTGCTTTGAAGGTTAATGTCCAGATTAGTGGGTGGATTGAGACATATTAACTGTAGGTGACCTTGACTTTAATAAACCAACCTCAATAAAGGAGAGAGCAGGATGTCTGTCTCTTTGTGTGCCTGTGTACCTGGGGTGTTTCAGGTTAATTAACTTGCTGGTGCTTTGATTGAGGGCAGCCCATTGACTAATATTTGCAATATACTAATATTTGGCTCATTACTTAGATGGACATTTTTAGGTGGCTGGATAAAGCCAAGGCATGGATGTAACAAAGTAAACGAGGCACTGGTTTCCATCAAATGTACTTTCAGATGGAAAATCACTAATTGATGACTTTAGATTGTAACGTTGGTTTTTCTGCTCTTGTTTGCAGAGTCTGGGCTCAGCTGACCGGAAGGAGAATCAGCACAAGAAGTAAGCCCCATATGTTCACCTCTCTCTGTGTCTTTCCATCTATCCTTGCTGTCCTTGCTGCATTTTCCTTCCTCTCAGAGTTTACGTAAAGAGATCAAAGAAGTGAACATGATTGAAAATTACTGGCTCCTAGAGACTTCATGCAATGCCACCATGGTCTCTTGTTGTGGCAGCAACCACAGATCTTCTTGCTGATATATGTTTATGCTTGTTGTCCATTTGTCATGTTGGAACAACACACTTCATCCAAATCTTTGTTATTTAAAATAAATACAGTATTTTACAATGAAAAGGAAAGCCACAAATTAATTTACTGGCATCATTTGTATCTAACTGTGAGAGTTGAAAAAGAAGACCATGAAGCAGTGCTTCAAGGTAACAGAAGTACGGTAAGGTATTTAACCTGATTCGTCTGTGTTTAGACGCCAGTGAATTCCAGTGTGTGTCTGCATGTTTGAACTGAATTTAGTCTAAGCCTGATCCATAATCCATTCCATAACAGTAATACTTCTCAGTCATTCCAATGTTTCAGCGTGGCACTGTTAGCATTGATCAGAACAGAAATCTGCTTTCAAATGCCACATGGAACAAAAGTAATCCCAGACCTTGTTCTGTGAACTCATGAGAAAAATCTAATTTCTCTGTGGAAGTAAAAAGGAGGGTTTGTGTTTGTTCTGTGCGGCTGAGTCTCTCCTCAGAGTTGTATCTTGACGTTTTCTATAGATTTGTGAGTCACACCTGGGGCCTTTTGGCTCGGAGATGGCATTGTGCTTATATATTAACGTCAACAAAATTCGATGCCAGACAGATCGGATCACCATAACAGCGGGATTAGTTCTTTGTTTGAGATACTTTTATGTCCTATATACTTTTATATTTCATCATTGTGCAGTGAGGGGCCTCTCTGTTTTCTGATCTGTTGCCATCAAACTCCCTCTATTTACTCTTAAAGTGAACACAGGCTCCATATGAACAAAACACTCCTGAGGGTATTCTCCCAGTTTCTCTGTGCCGACAAGATCTGCTAATGTGTTGACCAGTAAAATCTCTGTCTGCACTATTTGATCCACAATAATAGGATCAGACAAACACCAAACCTTTTTTTTATTTTTTGGAAAATATGCCCTTTTTGCATGTTAAAGATCACTGTGTAAGGGGCACGACATATTTCTTATGTCACTATGGGCACATAGTGAAAGCCATGTGGGGCATCAACAAACATAACTGTATATCTTAGTTAGCCAGCAACCAAAGGCATGGGCACCCATACTTATCTTCACTACATATCTATCTCCCATCTCTTTTCTTCCAATAGGCAGAGCAGTCAGCATGGTCTGTGCACCTGAGGTGGTTTACCCTGTTTTCCATTTATCTCAGTAGAGAACATTTCCAGGCGACTGTGTTTGGCTCAATTAGCCAATTAACCAATTACAAGATTTTCTGTTAGCTCTCTTACTTTTTCTTTTTAAGAGCTACACTATTTCTTTGAATTGAAGTTCTTTGATTATAATCTCTTTTCTTCCTTGAGTGCCTTCGAGCCATCTCAGACCCAGGTACTGAGAAATGGATAGTTTAACTTCCCATGAGCTTTCTCAAATGTGATCATATGTTTCCTTGAGTAAAATACAGCTTTCACTTGTGCATTTGAACTGTCTGTGCTCACATGGTTTCATAGCAACAGGACTTTCCCTGCGAAATATTAAGGGTGTACATGAGAGATCTGTGTGTATGTGTGTGTGGTGTCCCCAAAGCCTTTATTATACATGGATTTTATATGCACCTAACATAATCATTGTGAATTTATGAAAGAGTTGACATATTGACTGAGAACACCGGGCCGATGTCTGCCTGTATCTGTATACTGGGACATGTTATGCGGCATAATTCACTGTATAAAATTTGTCATATCTGAAGTGTCTGATGTGTCAGGGGTGCTGCTACAGTGAGTACTCGGTGTGCCATAATGGGAGACATTGGTTGCCAGGAGACAAGCAGCTGTATGGAGGCACAAATAGAGCCATCATCTGATGTCAAGAAAGGAGAGTCAGCTGTAGAATTAGGGAAAGACGAGAGAGTTCAGTGTAGTCTGCCATACATTGATTTATGGCAGCTTAAGACATATAGCAGGTAAACTGCAGGATGCACACACACATTTCACTTATCTGTGGGATAAACAACAACAAAAAGCCATTTCATCCTCATTGTGTGTGTTTTGTTTGACTGAGTATTGGTGCGTCTTCTGTAATATCCCATAATATTATCTCAGCTGCCAATAAATAAACAATCGCCTCCTCTCAGCTCCGTCCTTTTCCATTATTGCACCTCAGGTCCTATCCTGAGGTGAATATAATTATTTTTGAAGGTTTATCATATATTTTTTATGTAAAATACATTTAGTTATACACAAACTCAGAAGCACAGAGGGACAAAAACCAGTTGAAACTGTATCTAACCAGGACACCTGGATTGATGTAACTGTCAAATATTTGCTGGTAAATCAGCTGACATTACTCTGCCTCATTTTTACTTGTTGAGTCTTAACATGTTGAGGAAATGATATAGAACTTTTACTTTAGTTTTTCTTTTATGTCTTGTGCTGTTGTTGATTAGTTGATTTCAACACATTCTTTAAATTAGCATATAAATGAAACCCAGCTTCTTACTCCACTTTTGAAATGGCTTTAAAGCCAAAGCTGACTCTGCATTTGAAGTTGTGGATCCTGGACTAGTAAAACTTTTTGAAAAGCAGCTCAAAAGCCAAAAGCTGAACTCATCTTCAATTGGTTACATAATTATGACTGCAATTTTTGCACTTGTTTTATATGACATGAGCACTTTGAAAGCTTAAATGAACAGTACTTTCTTAAAGCTCTCTTATCTTTTTAACCTTGTCTTTCCTTCTTTTGCCGGATCCAGACAGAGTACAGGAAGGAAGGAATAATGAGAGAATGGGACACCTCTTTGGAAGTGATGGGATGCTTTGCTTTTTTCACAGAGCAAGGGATTTAGGTACGGATGTCAGGGAAGAGAGAACTTGATTGGACTAATTTATTCACGGGAGCAGGGCATGTAATTGCTCTCATATGGGCTTGAGGGTTAGATGTGTGTGTGTGTGTGTGTGTGTGTGTGCATCTGTGTGAGAGAGAGAAGGAGTGAAAGAAATGGAATAACTGAAGGTGGGTATTAGAGAGTATTTTTCACTAACTGTGAATATGACCTTAAATTTTGTTTAGATAACAGGACCATACTTTAGGTTAGTATGTAGCATATGGAAAATGTGAATGTGAAGGGATTTTCTTAAGTGAACCTGTGACATCTTCAAATACATAATGTAAATGTTTTCCAGAAAATAAAGAAATTAATATACACATGAGTTGGGACATACATTTTTAACAATCAAACTAACTCTTAGATTTACATTTATTCAGCTGAAGGCTTCTTTGCATTTCACAGCCCCTTTGTTGCTGACAGATTCTCACCTTCATTTTTCTATTTTTTGATTTTTCTAATCCCTCTTTTCCTTCCAAATACACTGCAGCTCAGACCCTGTGGTTGTTTTACAGTCACATTGTTTTACTCCCAGTCTTTATCCTCCCAGCAGTTTCTGCTTGTTCCCATGGTTACAGATGACACAGGAGTGAAAGCCCCGCAGCATTTATTCATGGCCTGTGTTGATGGCACCTCAGGTTTTATTAATTTCATCTCATGTGCAGTACACACAGTCCTCAGAAATCAGTAATTAACACTAAGAATAAGTAAAACTCCACTTGCACTTGTGCCAAAAAACATTCATGTGTAAAAGTTGTTCTCTGAAAATGAATGCAAACTCATGAAGCGTGCTTGTGTTGCAATCAAAATTATTTTGTATAAGACGAGAATGAATGGATCTGCTCATTAAAGAAATTGGAATTGAAATCACTGCTTGTTGTTGGATTTAGTAAGCGTCTTCCTTTTGTCTGGCTACTCCTGCTTTTCACATCAGTTGGAAATAAACAGGGGGAAAAAAAGAGACGGAGAGAAGAACCACCGCATGACTATCTCATCCCCCAGAGGTACAATCCAAGGCAAATTCTAGCAGAAAGATAATAAGGTCTGAGGGTTCCTGCTGTCTGAAATACATTCCTTCATTTTTCCAGCCTTTTTTCTTTTCACCAATTTTTTTTTCCAGGGTTCTGAAATCCCAGTGTAAATACATATTGAGGAGTATTTACAATAGTGGTAATGGTGGTAGGAGAGGGAGCTAACTCAGCGGGCCAGAGGAGACTGCTGCTGGCTCACTATCTGAGTGTACGACTATTTGTAAAGTTGATCTAGTGTGTATGTGTGCGCGCATGTTCTCAGCAGTGAAGTGCGTGTTTGTACCCAAAGTCTGTTTCACTACATGGAGAGGGTATATTTGTGTGAATGTAAGCAGCATTTATTCCTCTACCCATGTACGTATGAGTGTGTGTGTGTGTGTGTGTGTGTGTGTGTGTGTGTGTGTGTGTGTGTGCGCGCGCGCCCTCATTTGATGTGGCTTGGCTGCAGAGATGTTGGGTTGTTTGAGAACTTCAGTTGAGCCGCTTGCCAGGCCAAAGAACTGAGCCGGCAGAGACAACCATTGTTTTGGTAAGGCATCCTGGCCATAATTGTGTGTGTGTGTGTCTGTGTGAGAGATAGCGAGCAAGGGAGAGAGAGAGAGAGATGCAAAGGCAGAAAGAGAGCTTAATCTGGAGCACGCTAACATTGCTATTCTGTGATACACAGCCTTTTCCATTCTTGCTTAAAATGCAAAAACATGCGTACACACTCACACAGATATGTGCAACAACTTACCCCTCCATCTTCACAACCGCATGAGCTGAGGGAGTTCTTGGGGAAAATGTCTTTCTATTATTTAGCAACAAGTTGACTCCTTTACCAAACCTCTCCCTCCAGTTTAAAACCGCACATCAAATTTTGATCAGATTTCCCAAAAACATCTCAACACTTTAAGAGTTGCTGGCCCACAATAGTACAAATATGTTTTCAGGATTAAAATGATTTTGGTACAAACAAGCCAACTCAGCATTTCAACCACCATCACAAATCCAGAATCACTATTGATATTTTGAATTTTAGGTTTGCTGAGTGATTCATCAGTATTGACCTCAGCTTAACCTGAAATATGTTACTGGTGCTGAGATGGATCCATGGTGGCAGCTGAAGACTGCATTTCCTGCAGCTCTAAATTCCTATTACAAGAACCTTTCTTCTAAGGGATGGACAGATGCAAGTAGGATGGCCCTCCGAACCTCCTTCAAATAAGACAAGCTGCAAAGGATTCAACATGACATCAACATTCCTTCCTGCCCTTAGCCTCAACAACAGCAAAAAAAAAAAAGAATTCCTATTAAGACTATGAGACCTGATTACCAAAGGGTGTAGTGACAAACTTGCATTCAACCCAGAGGCCTGTGCACCATGTTACTGCAACAAGGGCATTCCACATCAAAATAAATGTCACACTTATCACCCACATAAAAGCATACAAAATGACAGACTATGAATAAAAAACTGCAAATTGCAAGTTCCTTTTAACGGAAGAAAAAAATAAACAAATAACTGACACAACTTTTGATCTGCACATAAGCAGCCCTTTTAAATCATTTTTGTGCGAAGTGCAGTGAGTGGAGAAGGCTGGTTGGAAGATGCACACATTCAGATTGACCGCCGATGCATATTCAATCTGACCTTATTTTTGCTGAGTGAAAGGGGTGTTTGTTTGTATGGATATATGAATGTCTGTTTCCCAACTTCCACACCCTCCAACAACTACTTCACCTTGACGCTTTTCCCAAACCTAAACCCAATGAATTATACCATGAACCCAAACTTTAACTGTAAATCACCTGTTTAAATGGTGACTGGAAAAAAAGTCTATTTAGGGGCTTGTCCTCAACTTCTTATCCCAAAGTTAGATCTTTGGTTCTCGTAAGGATAGAAAAGCACCAAACACACACACATCTCTCTCCCTCCTCGAGGTTCCCTTCTCCATTCCAGCATAAATAATCCCCTCAGTCTGCTGGCTCAACTCTGATTGGAATCTTGACGCCGTGCTCAATTGTGGGTTGATGGGGGGAAAGCGGGGTGCCCTGTGCATGTGTGTATGTTTAAAGCTGGTTGAAGCTATAAATGCAATACCAGGGGGATGTCCACCTCCGTCAGGCCTTACCTCTAAAAACTTCAGTTTAGTTAAACTGAGGTTGGCAAACAGATTAACAACCATTGACTCACATGAGCTATTCAGACTCATTCACTTAAAAATGACTGTGTATTTACTGCAAATTACAAAGACATGTACTCAGATTGGCATGCATTCAGTCCTGTTCCTTCCATTCACCCAATCAGTGAGGCATGAACCTCTGCAGGCCAGAACTAGTGCTGCAATATTAAGTGTACCAACACAGGGAGTTAAGGCTCAGGCTCCACAAGGTTTTATCAGCCTCTCCATCCTAGAGGAGGCCAGTTGGAGTCTCATGCAGATTTTTATGATGGGATTCTGCCATGAATTATGAGATTCTGCGCAGTTATTAGTGGGTTACAATGTCATGTGTTGTGATGTGGTGTGGCAACTGTTCTGATTTCTGAAAGGAGCTATAAGAATTTCAGGTTTACTCAGATGAACCCAGAATCCCAGACATCAGAACATGATATTGTAACTGTACGTCTTTCCTGGATTCACTGAGTCAGTGTCTCATCTTATCTTGGATTTGGTAATTTAGATACATGAAAGTTTGAGTGCCATCATCATGTAGGTGTGTTATCCTGGTGTTGTACACACTTCTGGATGTTCAGTTGGGTTTTGCAACATCTTCAAATGTAATGAATTATCCCAGATCAGATGCCACTTAACTGAAAGCGAGTGGAAAGAGAAAACTGTCTGTGGTCCCGCATTGCCCCTCGTCTCTTACTGGATGGTACTCCACCTACAGACGCTAATAGTTTGCTGGCATGCCTGCATTTGCTCAATTCAAGATTAATTTGACTGCGGATCCATCATCAGTATATCTCACAGTGTTGAGTCAGCCTTATGGCACACATCAAACACAGAGGGAATAGCAGGGGGACACAGGGGGAATAGCATCAAACCCAGCACCACAGGACGCTGACCAAAGTGAAAAAAAAGGCATCAAATTCCTTCCTCATTTTTGTCTCCCTGACAAATTCTGTATGTGCCGAGTCCGTGGAAAACAAGAGTAAGGGTGAGCGCAAAGTAATAAAAAGGAGACTTTTGAGAAAAGAAAAAAAAAAAAAAAGAGATGAAACGATGAGTGTGACTCAGAGACGTGCAAACCTGTGGAGGGAAAGAGGGAAAGCAGCAGAGAAGAAAATATCTCTGTTTACCATAGTGGGTGGATAGGCAGCCTATGAAAAGTTGTGCGAAGGGTGACAACAGAGTCCTTTCCTTTTGGCACATAGCAGTATGATTAGATCATTAGCATTTGAAGCTGAGGCAGTCATTGTTAGGTTTTATTTGTCAAGGCAATGAGCTGGCTGTTAAATGCCTCCTCTCTCCATTGGACCCATGTGGGCGCTAGACGAATTATCTTTCTCATCAACATTCTTGTTCTGTGTTGCCTTGGTTTTAGTCATGCACTGTATAGTTTTGATGCATTATTATTGACTATTTTATAATAATAACAAGCAAGCTTAATTCATTTGTCTCCAGAATACTTGTGGTATTGTGCAACAGATTGCTGTGATATTGCTTCTCCTTTATTGACCCCCACTGCTCCAAATGATTATGCATTACGCTCTGAGCAAATCAGATAATGTAATCATATCAAAAGTGAGGGGAGAGCTTGTTAGCTCGGAGAAATATCAGTATGTTTTATTAGTGAGACCTCAGTCCAAGTGAAATAAAAGCAGCCTCCACCATGTACAGAGACGTACACACAGACATGGGTTTGGATGGAGATGGTGAGTGGAAAACAAGGCTTTCTTTGAGCAGATTTTAATTAGCAATGTTCATAGCTTGGCTGCGTTCTTTTATGATTGGACCACTGAAAGCCTTTTTGTTTGTCAAATGAAACACATTGAGGGGTATGTTCCTGAATTAAACTGTTGGTGTACGTGTGTGTGTGTGTCTGTGTCTGTGTGTGTGTGCGCACTTGGGAGTGTATGTGCTTGCATCCATTGCATTTGCATGTATCTGTTATATGGGTGGGTGCCCACATTCTTTTTGGCATATTAGCGTTCCGCTGGCAGGGATAAGAAGCCATAGCAGGAGACAGAGATGAAAGAAATCCTAGCACTTTGTTTTCTCTCCTTTTCAAAATAGTTGTTTTAGGTAGGCAGCCATTGCCCATAATTGCTGAAATAAGGTCAGGTATTTGTCTGCCCTGCTTATGATTTACCATAGTGTCTGTGCCTTAGTAATCTGAAATAAGATCCGTGGTTACAGGCAGCCCGACCTCAGACAGACCACTTAAATTGTGTAATGCATAGCATTCTGCTGTCTGCATTGGAACCTCTTTTATGAATATGTTTTATACAATTCCCTCTGTGTGATTCAAGAAGCTAGAGTAGAATACTATTATATTATTATTTCCCATTAATCAAATACATACACATATGCAAAACTTAGTACAAAATAGCGACAGTATAGTATTCATTACAAGAATGTGTAGATAGACCAAATAACAAGGTTTGTTATTAATTCATTATTCAAGCAAGGTCAATATGAAATGCTAATGATTTGATATCAAAATTGTATTTGTGTCTTTTTTTTTTTTTTACAAAGAAAATACTGGAATAACTTTTGTAAATAGTCAATAGTCATATGGCTAATAATAGCCATAATAATGGCTGAAATAATTAACACCTTTTGGAAAGGCGGCTGTTTTCATAAATCAGTCTATAAATATTTATGATTTACTCATGAAACAAGTAGATAGTGCCTTGACTGTGAATAAGCTTCTCCTTTTACTTCACTCTGGAGCTGCAGGGGTTTGACCAGAATTTCACACAGTCTTAAGTCTGTTCTCAAATGGCTGTGGTTTACCGAGGTTGTGAGCGAGGTCAAAGTGCACAGTGGATGATGTGACGGAGAACAATAAGTTCTTTAGTACATCTGCATATTAATACCTTTAAACGGTTAATTGCTTCCATGGCAACAGAACGGAGGGAAAAGGGACATCAGATGAGTTCTTTGCGAGGAAGCAGTCACAGTCCGTGACAGTGCGAACGTGCAAGTGAATGCTTCAAATGTGTCTGCAAGTCTGTAGGTCGACATTTTCTCTGTATCACCACACAAGCCACTCAGTGCTGACAAAAGCTCTCTTGCGCTGCAGGATTGGGGAAAGTTACTAACACTGGCAAGATCATAATCTAAGTCCCTAAGAGCTGGAGGGATAAATTAGGAACAGTTATTGTGTAGCCACTTGGGCTTTAAAACAGAGGAAAGGGGATTTTCTAATAATTTAAACAAAATATCAAACATGAAAAAGTGCAGGTAGCAGACGTAAAATATTCTTTTCAGTTTTGTGTCTTGTAAAACGGTTCACATCCTAAATGCTAATGTCAACATGCTATAATCACAATGACAAAGCAGACATATTGATGCTTTCAGCTTATGTTTCCCAAGAACTAAATATTATTAACATTAAAATGATTATCTGGGGAAGAAGCTGCATGGAAAGTTATCAGTATGATATATTATAATATTTCATGGAGAATTAAACTAAAATAGTAACTTTAATTAAATCAATTGTACAGAAATCAGCTGAATAGTTGTTGAGACGTTCCATTGAAATTGCAGGAAAAGTAAAAAGATCACCAGCCTTTCGCCTTTCTTTCACTCAAAGCAGAACAAATTGACAGAGGTTTGAGATGGAAACTGAGGAGAGACTGACACAGGCAGGGCAGTTTAGGAGATGCATCCATTCACACCCTATTATGTTATGGGGCAAAAGCTTTATTGGGTGCGTCTGTGGGATCAAAAGGCTTTAAGGTCATATGGACTGGATGTGTCCTTCTCCAACCTCTTTTTTTAAGAAAAGAAACAAATTTCTGATTTGTCAAACTGTAATCAACACCAGGAAAATGAAAGATGAAAAAAAATTCTGATAGGAAGATAATCAACCAGGATATCCTGTGCAGGCCTCCAAGTGGGCTACGTCATCACAGTGTGCCTGCCGTGATGATGTTATCAGGGACAGCTGCATGGGGTGGAGCCAGGGTTGAGCCAAGAGGCAGCCAGTTGCCAGCAGATCCCCTCCACAGAGACCCATCTGCTTCGCATGTCCAGTTTTCCCCTAAACCCCTCAAAGGGATTCCCTGAGTCCTCCTCTATGTCCAGTGGCCCCCTCGTCTTTGAAGTCATGATGCTATATGTTTTCATGGCATTGAAGCCATTATCCTACGGTCATGTCGTGTCACATGTTTGATCTGAAAGTTTGTTTGAAGTTTTACAGGGAACTCCTAATGAAAGTATTGGTTACAGCCCAAACATATTAGATCTATAAAAGCAAAAGCAATCATTGACAACCAGCGATGATGAACAAGCATTCATTTATGAAATAGAATTTCTCGGACCGGTGAAGTTTACACTTAATGAAAAGGGACGTCAGCATCAATGGTTGGCAGTGGCTGGCACACACAGGGCAGTGGTACTAATTTAATTAAAAGCCCCTGAAAAAGAAGCAGCCCGGCCTAGCTTAATACCATCAATTAGGGGTTACTCTGCCATCTGACTAATATCCCACACCCCATTTGTGTGATTCATACAGGAAAATATGCCTCTTTGTCTTCGAGGTCAACCAACTCTTCGGAGAAGCTGGCGCGGGGTCAGGAAACAGTAGCTGAGGGTGTAGGAGTGGGAACGAAGGCACTGGGGTTGGGGGTTGTTTTACTAGATTAGCCATAGCATTAGGTCATTTTGAATGTGAACTCATGTATTTTCATCTTCACTTTTGGAAATCTTGTCAAAGTGAAGCAGCTGGTGTGGAGAGGAAGCTATTGTGAGAGAATATTTTCAGCGGTTCATTTCAATCAGAAGAGAATCGTTAAGATTTTTTTTTTCATGGATATAAAAGTTCTTCTCAGATGTGTTTGATTCAGTATGAGTATTTATTTTAGGTTCATTTGGAGTCCGTCATTTATATGCATAGCCTTAATGCCTGCTAATGTTCCTTCAAAGTTTTATGCAATTATAAAATATGCTCCTTATTTATCTTTTTCTATCTCTGGTTTTTTGAGTTAGTCTTCAGAGGATCTTGTTTTATGATGCCTGTTAAGGCTTGGAGTTATGCCTGTTTTGAGGGAAACATGAAATACAAATGAATCAGTCTCGTTTTGTTTCTATATCAGTCCAAAACAAAAGTAGAGGATGTTCCAAGTAGGGTGGCATAGTGGTCAAGTGGCATCGATTGTATTGTTTAAAAGGGTTTTACTTTGATTTTCAATGTCTCAGGAGTCCTTTGCCCACCCCAATGGAAATTTCTGAAACTGTATGATGAAATAAAAATCTTCTGCCAATTCCATTTTTTTGAACAATCAATCTCTCAGATCTGATTGTGCTCTCAAAAGTCATGGCATGAACTGGCACAATCCCAAATAATCAGAGCCATAACTGTTATTCCCGTAGCATCTCACACAAGAAAATGCCAATAAAGCAATCTTGAATCTTGAATCTTGAATCACAAAGACTCACAACAGTGATAGATACAACCCAACTGTCCCTGCAGCCTCTATCCAGGAAGGCTCATTGTGGAGACAAAAATTCTTTCTGGCTAAGGGTGAGAGGAAATCTGTACATGTGTGCGACTATTATTATGGAGGTTTAATAATTTCTTTCTGAAATTGTAACTACAAGTGCCAGAGATTAGGTGAGTGATGTATGTCACACATCAGTACCTGGGCATCATTTTAATCCTCTGTAATTAAGAGGAAGGAAATTCTTTTTACTATCCATTTTTTGCTCACTCTCCAGTTTGCCTACATTTATATAAGCCTTGGTTTAATAAGTCCTTTGCAGTTTTACATTACATCCATTTCTGTGCTCCAGCAATGCTCCTCTGTGAGCCTGACTCTTTGATAGAGAATATTATTACATTTTGATTAGTCCCCACTGTTACCACTGCAATATTGCAATGCTGAGTCTCATCAAATGTGTCCCAGGCTGGAATGGAAGAAATATTACATTTCCTGTTTTTAATTTTGAGAGAAAAGTTGAACTGGGACATTGGCAGCCCAGTAGATGAGATTAAATTGTGTGTGACTTTACTTTTTTTTTTTTCTTTGAAAAAGATTTGGAGAAAATTAGGCAGGAAGTATGCGGCTTTTCCTGAAACCTAATGTTTCCTCTGGGAGCTGCAGCATTGTTACACTCTATCAACTTAATGGGCTACATATCCTCTGAATATTGTGCGACTTTGAGTTTAGTTTAAGGGATGAGAGAAACTGTTTTATATCTATATTATAATTGTTTTAACCTTCGATGAACATTTTTACCTCAAAGTTTGGAGAATTTCTACAGAAATACTGTGGATGATAAACTCACTGTATATCAGTCCTTCTCTGTCCTTCACCTGGTTAAGAATGATTAATACTTGTAAACCAGCTGATAGATTTTCACTCTGACCTGCTTATTCTTGTTCTGTCCCACAGGCCGGAGTCTGGAATCTCCAAATTTACACATCGTCTATCCCTCAAAGAGCGGCCCACCAAAACAGAGAAGACTTCCTCTGCCAGACCTCCATCCTACAGGCGACGATCTCTTAGTGTGGACTGGTAAGACCAGATTCTCTCTTTATCGGCTTCATCGCAGTTTTTCATGGTCCCTTAAAATCTAAGGTTATAATAGTGTACTTGCTCTTTGCAACTAGAGCTCTTCTCTGAAGTTTTGACCTGTGAAGATTATTGGGTGAAATAAAACTTGATAACTTGGTGTCAGGACCTGAACTTTGAAGAGAGGAATTTTTCACTAATCACAATGGAAATCCAAAAAGTAACACCTAACAAGAGCGACATGACTGCAACTGATCCATGCTATAATATGCGTGTGTACAAAGTCAAGGCTGAGGTTGATGAGTAATGGGGGCTAACGTTTTTTAGGCGGGAGCAGAGAGAGGGTGGAGTGCCGATAGGGTCCTGCTCAGTCTCTGTGTCTGGGTTTTGTTGAAGAGCGCCAAGCAGCTCCAGTGGCGCCGGCTCATCTTGCTCTTGTAAAGCTCCAGTCCTCAGGCAGCCGATGAAAGGAGTTTGAAAGCTTTCCATCACGAGGCTGCCTTCCCGTCCCCACCCATGGGAATCCTTCCCAGTCTCCCCTCTTGTTGCCTGGCTTCTACTCGTTTTATCTACCCATCCATCCTGCAGTCTCTCCATCTGGCATCCCCCTGAGTTTCCTGCTATGTATTCTTGGCTCTTCCTTTTTACATCTCTCACCATTGGGAAACTAGCCCTGGGTTAAAGCGGATCTTACACTTCCTTTGCACTTAATTTTGTCAAGTAAAAAATGTCCAAACAGTCACGGGTCTAAGCAGCTTCCAGGTTTCTGATTGCAGCGTGGGGACTACAGTAGCTTTTCAGTGGTCTTACTTTGTGGTTTATGGAGTTACAGGTGTGGGATTCTCTGAGGTCCTATCGAATCATGCTAGGGCCTGGTGTGAGGTCTTACAAGGTCTTTTGTTGGTCTTACGAGACCTACTGTGTGGTCTTGGACTGACGTTGCGATGTGTGGTCCGCCAGCAGAAATGTGGTGTTAAGTGTATGAGTGTATGTGCAGTGTGAGGTCCTTTAATTTTACAGCTCTATGTTTTTATCCTATGTTGCTGGAGAGGGGACCTGGCCTTTAAAGTTCAGGCCCTGATTGATGTGGTCTGGTTTTAATGAAACACAGTGGGTAGATTGGACATGTTCATTTACAAGAGGGATTCTGTGTGGGAGGGGGTAGGTGGTGACTACAGCTGGATTCTGACTTTCTCCAGGGTGAGCCACCGTTACAGGAGTGTGACTGGCCCTTTGTGACATAATAAACAAGGGACCCCAGTAGGAGAGATTCAGGGCTGAGTCATGCTACTGGGAGGTGAAACAAGGTCAGTCCAGGTTGTGACGAGTCTAGCACAGCTCCTCTGGAATGCACAGACAACACGCTCACAAGGAAAGCACATGTGCCAGCAGCATCTTTTGAAACAATCCCATGAGTCAGTCACATTTTCTGAATTGTTAGACATTTATCACTTCATATTGCTTTTCTTGTCACTGCATATGAGAATTTTCCAGGAGTAATTGAGCTGTATTTTCTTTGTAGTATACTCAAATATTTAGTGTTGGAAAAAGATTTTCTTTAAGTGCCAGGAGCCCAGGGGCTGTTTGTGGGTAAAACACAATTTCTCCAAATTAAAAGTTTCTCATGTTGTATTAAAGATGAGTTTATTTGTTTCCTGAGTCCTTTGCCATAGCTATGAGGCGTTCTGTATTTTATATAGTTCATGCACGTCAGACAGATTTAAATAGGCCCCTTTTATCTACAAACGGTAAGGTGGATTTTGTGTGTCCTTAGACAGAGACTGTAAAAAGTGAAAGAAAGCACTGCGCCTGTAATGAAAGTGAAATGTGTAAATGTAGG
Organism: Remorina albescens; assembly: GCA_034769265.1. Classification (NCBI taxonomy): domain Eukaryota; kingdom Metazoa; phylum Chordata; class Actinopteri; order Carangiformes; family Echeneidae; genus Remorina; species Remorina albescens. The sequence goes on from CM068480.1 coordinate 9,939,337, forward strand.
GTTATGTATTCATATATCATTTTAAATTAAGTTTTAATCACGTTCATTTGCCCCCACCGCCCCCTTCTTTCTCTCTCTCAATCAACACTTTAAAAAGTAAAGTGAGACAAGGACTATATAAAATACCAGACTGGAAACCTACCAGCAGCCCTCCGCAGTAAAGTAGTCTCAGGTGACTTAACACTTTACTATCTATTTAGTGGACCATTGCCGTTTATGTCGATTCAAATCAGATACCCAAACAAACTGTGACTATTAAGGGAATACTGAGCCAAGGCAACCCCATATACAAGCCTGAAACAGGAGCTGTTTTCTAGCTTTATCAAAGTCTGTAAGAGCTGGCAGGGCCTTGGGAAAATGCGATAATAAAAGATAATGGCAGTGTTATTGTTATTGGTAATCATAGTAAATGGGCTCTAGGGGTTGGAGTGGAGAAAAGAGCAAAAGGAGGAGGCGAGGGTGGATTTAAGGGAGTGTTCAAGGGGAAATAAAAGGGTATTTTCTAAGATTGCTGAAAAAATATTGACACATATTTTCCGGGAAAACGTCAGTATTAATGATTATAATGTATGTTAGTGACATCCTTGGGTAAAGCAGCGGCCTTGTAAGAGTCAGGGTAAAATTCCATTTTTATTTCTACTTCTCTAAATCCATTTTAAACCTATTTCACTTTACCTCCGTCTCCTTTTACCATTCAGTGTGCCACAAAGGAATTCTTAGCATTATGAGAGTATGTGAGTTCAATATCTTAAACTAATATAATCAGCCCAACATGGATCTGTTTTCACACTGGCATGTATATTCGCTCGCCTTGTTTCCTGCGCATGAAGTGGACACGGGAGACATCCAGGAAGTCTTGGAGTCAATACTGGGGCTATAAAGGGACACTGGTTCTGTTCCTGCATACAGCCTGTAAATAAGTCTTTATTTCTATATCCTCGCATAGTGACAGGAAAGCAGTTCCAGCCCTTTGCCAAAACCCCTCTGCACAATAGAGAGGCAGCCGTGTATGTCGGCCAAGCAGTTTTTATTTCCCATAACAGTTTCTTAAGTACTTAAACATCAACATGGAACATGCACTAGATCTAAGTCTGCTTCATAAATGAAGGTTGAAATTTGAACGAATGCAGTTGGCACCGCCCTGGTAAGTGTTCGATTGTGATGTGTGTGGCTATTCCTCTTACATTAGAAGGTCTGAATCCTCTCCGTTCCCTGGGTGCTTCTCCGCTCCATCTGGTGCCACCCTGTCTTCAATGATAACTCGAAGATGACAGCGCTCTCAGGATGATGTCTTCACTTCGATTTCAGGAAAGAAACCAGCCTTTCCTTTGCATAGTCCACAGTACATACCCAGACACACACAGAGTGGCTGAAACTTCTATTTGCATGTCTGATTTTCTCCTCGATATTCATGCTCACACACATACATGAGCAAACACACATTGGAATAGTTACCACTTGGGGTTAGTGCTAAGTGCTAATCCGTATGAACTGTGCACAGAAGGAATAAAAAAAAGAACAGAGAAATCACCAAAGTCTTAGTGGAAAAAGAAGGGCAATACTCAAAGGGCCGGGGTGTAAAGTGGTTTTGGACAGTGTGCCACTCGCCTCATTTGATTCTAATTTGATTTAATATTCCCCACTCTTTCTTTTTCATTCCCCCTTTAGATTTCTTTCTTTTTTTCTGTGGCTAAGGGCTGTCAGTTCAAACGAGTTGGACGAATGGGGAGGTTATAGATGCCTTTAATTTTTCTCTCAGAAATTCTGATCAGAACACAGTGTTAAAGTTCAACCAAAAAGACTCCTGCCTGGAATTTCTGACAATTTATTTCTGATTTGTGACTTTATTAAAAGAGATATTATTCTCAAAAACTCTCAAACACTAAAAATAATGGTGTAAGCTATAGTTTAAGATAAGTACAGAACAGAGTTAAGAAATAATCATTGTCTTTTTAATGTTTCTCTGAAATTACATAACTTTGTTTGTGTTACCATATTGTTTAACAGTTGAGTTGGCTTGCCTATATCTCACTGGTCAGTGGCCTTAACCCTTAGAGACTATTTGAATGCTTTCATGTGTTGAGTTTGTACTTAAGCTTCTTCTTGTCCTGCAATATTCATTTATTGAGGTTGAGGTGTTGGTGAGATCAAACTATAGATTCCAGCCCATGAGGAAGTTGAATTTCTGCTTACCTCTCTGCTTTTGGACAGGCCCTCGGCTATTGTGTCTCTGACAAACACGCGCATACGCACACACACACACACGTTTACCCATGCACATGTGTACTCACACAGATTAATACAGTGCACATACTTACACGTATATGAAAAAACTCCATGCATTCACGAATAAGCATGAACAGCCTCAGATTTGTACGAACCCACAAAAAGACAAGTACATCCACTCCAATACTTCTATATGTACACACTCTGACACACACTGTTCTTGACTCTGGATGCTGTGAGCTGCACTAAGGGAGATTTATGAGGCTGGCTCCCTCTTGTCCTGTGTGTCTCAGATTTGATACTCTGGTTTCCACTCCAAACCTCAACTCAGCACACAGACACCGAGAGACAGGGGGTGGGGATGGAGGGAGGGCCGTGGACTGAAAGAAATAAGCGGGGGGGGGGGTCAGAGAAGACTGAAATAGCTAAGAAGGGGAGGGATAAATCAGAAGAAAGTGAGAATAATTGAGATGAAGTAGATGAAAAGACGAATTGAAAATTTAATGAGATTCAGTGAGAGAGTGACGACGAGCTCTGAAAACCCAGGAATGAAGGAGCAGAGACGTTATGAAATCAGGAGCATGGAAGAAAAGAGCTGTGCAGTTAATGTGGTGTGTCAGTGTGTGTTTGTTTCTGTTTATGTGTGTGTGTGCAGAGACAGACAGCCAGCAGGTCAGAGGGTTAGCATGGCTCCATGTGTTGCTTATAAGCTGATAAAAGACAAGCGAGACTGGGGGACCTGTACCCCTCTGCCGACTTTCTGTGAATATTTGAGAGCTGAATTCAGGGTCACACGCAGAGAGAAAATCAGCAAGGGACCCAAGAGGATTGTGGTCTTGGAAAATGGTTTACAGATTGAGATAGGAAGGCCAGGTAGTGCAGACATCCACGCCCACGTCAGCGTTCCCTGGAAAGGAGCAGGAGTGCTCTGAGAGCCAGCAAAGTTTTACCCACTATTGTCGATTCCGAGGAATTCTGTGCAGTTTCTCTCTTTTATGTTTCCCCTTAACTAAATCAGCTGCCTATCGGCAGTTTCTCCATTTACTTCATCCAATCTGAGTGTTGTCCAACTCCAGAGTTGGACCCTAGAAATCATCCGTCTTGTGTCCAGTGAGTTCATCCAGATCTTCTCCTGAAGACTCTTCACACGTTCGCTGTGAAAATGATATGATACAAAAGTGTTGAATCCATCTGTGAATGTTGATGTTTGTCTAATGTCATGAGGCTGGTGAGCGCCAAGTGCACCGTCCACTAAAGCCTGTACGGTGTACATGGACATTTTAGATGTTTTGATGAGTTTGTGGTACGGTCCGCTCTTTATATCATCCAGTCAACATGTTATCATTTTTTGCAAAACATCTCTTGCAGTCAACAGAGACTGATCCCACATTCCCCCACCCCCTCACCCCCCTCCCACCCATCTCTATCCATCCCTATCCCAGATAAACATGGCGCCCGACCGGCGTGTGACTGAGAGAATGGGCCAACTGGTGACTTCAGTGTCCAGGGGTCGCCCCCGCCTCTCTATTCTTGCTGGCTGGGTGGGTGGCATATGGCGGCCCAGACAGGGACCCCTTTGGTGTGACACACACATACACACACACACACACACACACACACACACACTGAGAGACACACAGAAGGCCTGGAGCCACCCAGGCTGGGCCCACGATCGCCATGGGAGACATGGTGTCACCAAGCCTCTGAGAGAGGAGTGGTTGTATGTATGTTTGTGTGTGTGTGAGCGTACCTTAGAAGAAACCCCCCCTCCTGAGAACATGGGACACTGCCCCCCACCAGCCCCCCCTTATCAAAATTAGAGAGCTTTACCTCTGCATGCACACACAACACATGGACACACACTGAGCCAACAGGTGGCAAGCCTTGCTCGGCACAGTAGGCCCACTTCAAAGGTTTAACATACAGCAGACCGCCCACTCTTTCTCTGCCATTCTCCCGAGGGAGAGAAGGAGTAAGTGAGGAGAAAAGGACAAGATAAAAGGAGGGACATAAAAAAGACTGTGTAAATAGGAGGGATATAAAGGGCAGTAAGAACCTGTTCATGTGGGAGAATGCAGTGTGATATAGTCTATACCTGCCGTCCACAGTCTGTTCCGACTCCCCAATTATGCACAGCTCACACTTCAAAGTGAGTCATGTATGAGTTAAAGTAAAAGCAGAAAGCCTACAGGGGTTTTCCAGTTCAGTTCCTTTTTGACTACCTGTGACTCCTAACAGATGTGTACAGACCAACTTGGGTACCAGTGATCTTAGACGACAATGTCTCAGCATTTTTTTGCTGTGTGGTTCACACACAGATGAGAGACATCACCAGAGACTCAAGTCACTTGTATTTGCATGTCACTGGTGCATCACCTCAGAACAAAAGCCTACAACATCTCGACACACTAAGCACCTCAAAAACAAGAAGTTAGTGATTAAGTGGAAAGTCGATAACTTAACAGACAGCATAGTGGTTAGCGATGATAACCCACAACAAGAAGGTAGCAGGTTTGGTTCCCAAGCCTGGGGCTTTTCAGTGGGAGTTTGCATGTTCTCCCTGTGCCTGCGTGGCTTTCTTCCAGGTACTCTGGTTTCCTTCCACCATCCAAAGACAGGCATATTTGGGGTTAATTGGTGACTCTAAATTGTCCGTACGTCTGAGTGTGAGTGTGAGTGTGAGTGGTTGTTGTCTGTCTGTCTCTGTGTGTTGGCCCTGTGATGGACTGGTGACCTGTCCAGGGTGTATCCCGCCCTCACCCATTGTGAGCCGGGATTGGCTCCAGCACCTCCCCGACCCAGAAACGTGGTAGAAGATGGATGAATGAATGATAACTTCACAGAAAAATATTGCCTATATGGATTTCTTAATAAAGAAGCAGACATTAATTTAATTACCGGAGGCCATGTTCATAATTGTACTGATAACATGAAACACTTTCACTCCATTATGTAGACTCCTTGGAAATAAAGTGAAAGGGGATGTTTTTAGCAAATGTGTACCAGTGAAACAATAACACGCTTCTGTACAAACCTGATACATTGCTCAATCTCCTCCATAAATTATGAGCCTGAAGAGTGTGCCTCTGATTGTCTTTTTGGCTATGAAACGTGAAATCACAACACAGCGCTGCACATGTGTATGCATGTGTGTGCGTTTTAGTGTGTGAGCGGGAACGACTATATCTGCATTTGTTGTGTTGCCATGCCAACTTGTGTGAGCAAGGGTGCTCCTGTGGCCTCATGTTGCCTATAAGCTGATAAGAGCCCAACAGAAGGTACAGCACTGATATAAATTCTAGCAATACTGACCCCCCACCACCACTTCCATCCTCCCTCTCACCCCCCCCCGACTCACCCTCTCTCTCTCTTTTCCTCTGTGTGTCCAGCAGCCTGCTTCCAGCCTGTCTGGTGCCAAGACTCAGATTTCAGAATTTCCTTGTACAAGCCACATTTAGAGCAGCCAGCGTACTCGCTCTCTCTCTCTCTCTCTCTCTCTCTCTCTCTCTCTTTCTCTTTCTCTCTATCTCTGTATATATGTGTGTGTGAGTGAGAGAGTTTGTGCAACTTTCTCCTCTGACTGTCTGACTCTCTGACCCCCACTACCGTGTTCTGCACTGTCCTTCTGGTGTCATTCTTTGCCTTTTCTTCATCTCCCTCTCTCTCTCTCTTTATTTGTCTATCAATCTACTTCCCACCAGTTCTTTGTTCAGTCTGTGGGATTTGACCTGTCAGACAACCAATGCAATAGATGTCAACTGATATGAATGGTCATTTGTGCCCATGTGTAATAAACATGATTAGACACACACTAACACACAGCAGAGATTTATGTGTTGTCATGGTGGAAGACTAGCCCTGTCAGGACTGTAGAAATTGTGTGTGAGAGTGTGCGTGTGTGTGTGTGTGTGGGGGGGGGGGGGGGGGGGGTGACACAGAGCTGACAGTGTGAAACTCCGGTATAAAGTGGTATAGGATGGATTTGGGGCATGAGGTCGAGCAGAGGCAAGGGCAAAAGGGGAAGGAGGTGTGGAGGAAGGATGAGAGGAAAGTATGGGAAAGTGTTGGCAGTTGATGTTAAGACAGAAAGGAAAACGGGCAGAATGTAACTGTTTTATGCTCCACTGGAATGCTTTATGAAATGTTTCTTTTTAGGGATATTTTTATTCCCAGCTCTGTGTTTAGAATCCCTGTGTGATCAATATGTTCTTGTAGCTGTCCATATATAGCGATGTGTGAGTGTACTTTTCTCACTTCAAATACACATACAATATCTTTCTACATACTTCACTAACTAATTTTATGCTAACCTGCATATATGCACACCACCTACACACACACACACACACACACTATCATGGAATAATTTGTAACTGTGTAAGAAATGTTCCATTGTTTATAGTTTCGATTAACGCTATCTGTATTTATAGAAGCAGAAAGCGCTGGCCAAGTAAATTTTTTCTGTTTATATTCAAGATCTCATTCGTCTTACTGATGTCACCATCATCCCCAATTGGGATGAACATGTAATTGTGGTAAATTAGATAAATTAATAAATTTTAGCAATGTAATCTTTTTCCCTGAGCTGAAGAAGAATGTGTTGAACCGATGACAGATAGAGAGAGGGGGTAGACAGTAAAACAAACTGTGTGAGGGGGAGAAGAGAAAAAGAGACAAGAACAATCGAAAAGTATAGAAAAAGAAAAATCTCAATTTTACTAAAAACAAACCAAAAAAAATTGCTAGACACCTGTTGATGACTTTATATTTTGCCTGTCAAAATACTCAAATTGCTCAAAGATGTGTGTGACAGTGTTAGTGTGTGTGTGTGTGTGGTTACTGCTGTACTCTGGATAACAGCTCCATCCCATAATAGATTCATCCTCACATGGTTCAGACCGGGCCATTTACTGTATATGCTCCATCATGAACTAAGATAACTAAAATGACTAAAAATAGACTAGAACGACTGAGCAGCATTTTCCACTCTGCTGCCAGTTGATCTGATTTGATGTGTCTCTGAGATGTTCGCTGACCACCATCGTTGATCTGTTATGTGCACACATGTGGGTATTTTTTCGCTGTTACAAAATTCCCCGAAATGTTACATTTTCTGCCACGCTGGAACCAACAATTATTTGTCATTTTCTTGAATTGCTGGTTCTTTCCCATCTTGACTTTTAGTCAGGCATTAAGTAAATGTCTAGACTCTCTGCGTAACATGTAGTCTTTGTTTACATGTGACTCACTGTCTGGAAGACTGAGCTGTTTGTGTAAACAGACTGCAATAACTAATAGAGTGGATGCTGTGTGAATGCATGTTTGCAACTTGGGGGTGCTGATTGTTTAAGGGGCTCATCCAGTTTTACTCCAGCAGGCTGGGTGTATTTGATGTGGGATTGATCAGGGGCCAAACGTGGAGCCTGGCTTTTGGTAGAGACTTTGGTTTCCCAGAACAACTGTTTCCTGCCTCCCAAAACTGGTAAAACTGTAGGAAATTGTGTGACATAGTCTCTGTCTGTGTCGGTGTGAGTTCAAGTGAGTTCAGGTGGGATTATTTGTGTGTGTGTGTGTGTGTGTGTGTATAATGAGCTTTTTGGGTCTCAGTTTTTTGGTTGTGAAAGTTAAAAGCAGATGAGCTGAGATAAAAGCCACGTCTGCTGTGTCGATGTGTGATTTCAAGCAACTTTAATCTTTGAAGCTTTGTGTTCGTGAAAAAATGTTTGTCTTCCTAGCAGAGCTATTCACAGCCACTACATGCTCTTGTTCAATCACCATGAAGGCCATTGACTGGATGAGGTCACAAACGCATGCAGTCATCTGAATAGTCATCCATAACTGGTGGAAGAAAAACCTTGTTGAAATCTTTGCATTAATTTCTTTTCATTAAACATTCTCTTTCTCAGCGGCTTGTTAGGATGACATTTAGTATATCTTTTTTTAAACACTCTGTTTATCATGTACCGTCCTCTATCTTTGTGGAGGGTAGGGGGCATGTCATTGGGAAATGACATCCCAATCTCACGTGTAGGATGCAGCGTCTCTTTGACAGCACACACACACACACACCATGTTACACACTCCCCAGTGTCGTCAGAGAGTGATGGGGCACCGTCCTGCCGACAGGAAAAAGTCGTCTGTTCCATCTCAGGCAAATAACAATAAGCCTGGGGTTGGATTCCAATGGGCTTTCTCTTTGAAATGGGATACCGGCACATGCATTACAAATATATCTCTTGTTTTATCTTCCGGGCCAGGGCCATGGAAAAATTATTCCAAATACCTGCCGCGCTTTATCTGGAACCCTGGAATAGGTTAGGCCCAGCCGGGAACACAAGGATGTCTAAAATAAGGCCTCTATTACGGGATGGAGTGGAGATGGATGGGACGGAGCGGGAAGGGACGGGGATCGGGGGTATTTTAGGTATATCGGCCCGGAGAAAAAGGGCTTGTTGCGGGGGCTTGGAGCTGCTTTAAAGTCTACAATGTGGGCCGCCGTCAGCTGTTGTACAAACTGCATGTGTTGGGGGAGGGTTTGTGTGGGTGTGTATGCATGATCGTGTGGGTTCACACGTCCATAGCTGAGCAGGAGTATAAATAACATTTTTCCTACAGATGTTCTCACCTTGACAAATCTGTTCTTGGCCTGGGTGATACTTCTTGGCATATGGCGTGATGGCCCAAACTAACTCAACCTTTATTTACTTTCCTCAACCTGTCCCTGCTCTTGTTCAAACCAGTCCTTTTTCAGAACAACATTTACATTTGTGGTATTTAACTGATGATGTTTTCCCGAGTGACCAATAATAAGTGAGCATTTCTCAAGGACTTGAACAGGACACATGGTGAAAGAATGCATTGATTGCTGCACTGAATTATGGTCTTTAGGTCATTGCAAAATTGTTTAATGATGAGGTATCCACATGCCAAAAGACATTACTACTTTAATTTATATCAAATGTGTTAATCCCATTTATATTATATTCTTTTAGAACAATGTTTCAAAAATATGTTTTTTCACATCAGTTATGCTGCCTTTTTACTTTTCCAAAAATGGTTTAAAAGTTAAAAACTTTGAGATTCTTCATTGTTTATATTCGTTTAAGTCATTATTAAATGTCATATTGCAAAAGGGGATTCAGGGCTGAATCAATGCAATAAGAGAGAGAAGAATGGCGGTAAGGAGAAAAAGACCAGGAGTAAAGGACTGGAGAGGGGAGAGATGATTAAAGAGGTAGTTCATTAAATGTTAGAAGAGGAGGGAGGAACAGAAGGAGAGAAAGGTGTTGAAAGTCCACCCAAGGGATTCATTTATCTCTCTGCCTGTGGTGGGATCCTTGACAGAGTCCATCACCATCACCCATAGAGGCCTGCTGACATTTCCTTCAGCAGTTGAGGGTGTGTGAACACCATGGACCAGACTCACTCGAGAAACTCACCATCATCGACATATTTCCCATGGCAGAATGTAGAGAGGCAGCATAGTCATCATACCAGTGATGCCAAGACACCAGTGGCAAGAGATGCGGTTACAGAAGAGCTCTGGCAAACTGGCTACCAAGCAGGCATTGCCAGTGCTGGATGACTCATATGCCAACATGGTGTCCATCTGGCAGATCAGTGTCATTTATCACCATGCCATAGATCAGAGGTTCCTGCCTCCCAGGGGGGCAAAGATCATTCTGGGGGGTTGTGGTATTAATTGGATTAAAAAAACAATTTTTGAACTATGCAAATCTATTCCTTCTATAACGATTTTCGTTTTTCCAGATAACCTTAAGAATTGAAATGGGGAAATAAACTTTGAATTATCTGTTCACCGTCCATCATACACAGTGTGTGATCTGGGATTATGAGTGGACTTTGCTTTGTTTCAAGGGGTTACAATCCAAAACTCCTGACAGGCACTGCCATACATACTATTACATCAACACCATGAATTACATATGTTTCAACAGTTGATATTTGGAGCGGTTATATAGTACAATGTGAGTCATGTATGAGCCTGATGCCTTGGCGCTTTAAACACTACTGCCACATTTAGCCCATTGAATTTCTGGTGCTGTCTTCCAGAGCCTGAGTGTAAACTTGGTTGCTGAATAACCTGTTACCAAGTAACTTTCTGGCATGCCAAATTTCTCGTCACCAGTCCATCATAGGGGCAACAGATCACAATCAAGCTCCAGAGGATGAAAGGCATGTCTTTTACTCCTCTGGACTTCTGAAGTGTGCTTAGCTTTCTCCTCGGTTGGCTTTTGGTACTTTTGCACTTTGCATTTCACTGTGCAAGCCCTGTGATCTCTTCCAAAGATGTAAAGCCTTGTGGTCTTAATGGGCAAGAAGAGATTACACGGTCCATGTGTTGAATGAATAATCATATTCCACTCTTTTCTCTTCTCTTATGTCTCTCACCCACCTGTCTCCCCTCCAGGGCTGACACTGCCAAGATGACGCAGCCCATGAGGGGGGACCAGGCCCACCAGCCGGCCCCAGCCCGCAAGTCAGCCAGCCTGTCCTCGCCAAGTGCGGCCCGCCGCCTATACCGCAACTTGTCTGGAAAGTTCCGTGTGGGCACCAACCCCCCTGCCTTGGAGGACAGTGTGCTGTCAGGACGGGGAGGAGACAAGGAGAGGCTGCGCAAAACCACCATAGTAAGCTAAAGAGAGAGAGAGAGAAAAGGAAAGAATAACAAGCTGAGGAACATTGTAGCCTAAAAATAGTCAGGGGAAACATATAGACTTGGACAATATGAGGATATCAGGTAATAAGATCATACACCCGCCCATCCCAATATTGTTATGCAAGACAGAAAGTATATAGAGGGCAGCAGCAGCGTGTGTGCGTGCCTGCGTGTGCGCGTGCGTGTGTGTGTGTGAGCAGTTACACGGGATTACAATGTTCACCTTTCACTGACAGAAGTAAAAATGTCTCGATATGAGCTTTCCCATTGAACTCAATGTGAACTGTGCTTGTGTCACAGTTCCAGGGTAATGAAGCTCTGTTTGAGGCTGTGGAGCACCAGGAGCTGGACTTGGTACAGCTGCTTCTCTCCCAGTACAGTTTGGAAGAGCTGGACCTCAACACTCCAAACAGCGAAGGCCTCCTGCCCCTCGACATCGCCATCATGACCAACAACGTGCCCATGGCCAAGCTGCTGCTGCGAGCCGGTGCCAAAGAGAGCCCCCACTGTGAGTAGAGGATCACAGTGTAGCTGTCCCTATAGTTTTTTTCCTGATTTTTTTCTTAGTTAGTTTTTTCTGTTTCTTTTTGTTATTATATCAGAACACATGTTCTTTTTTTGTGATGTATTAACAGAACAGAATAAAACCGGAGACATATTTAAATGAGAGGCCACACAAAGTTCCCAAACCTCCTATCAATCTATTATTACGGTCATTGCACTTGAGTATATTCACTTTCTTCATCTTTTTTTCAGTAAAAAAATATCCCTTCTGGGGTACCAGATATATCAGTGTTTCTCTAATCTATTAATGTAATCCTGTTTTTCCTTGTAAATTTTGACAAGCTGATATAACTTTGGTGATCAAACCCTACTTGGCTTTCAGATGGAAATTTGGTGATTTGCCTGTAACTGAAGCCAATCCAACCATGTGTGATGTGTGGAAAAAGTTTTTTCTGCTCTGCCAGTCACAATTTATACCCTTTATTAAGCTAATGAGTAAAACCATAGCTGTCACTTTCTGACAGATCGCAAATCTTTTTTTTTTTTTCCCCCTTCAGTAGGTTTCCGTGTGGAGTTTCGCTCAGAGCTGATATCAGTTAGTTTATTTGGACTTCGACAGTCAGTCAGTGGAAACCTGTAACTGTTGTTGTGGAAGCAAAAGCTGCTATCACAACATCTGCTGCAGGTTGTGCCCAAAGCAGCACTACACACAAAACCAATTACACAATCTCCTATCATGCACAGCAGGAATGTATCCATCTTCCCAGCCGTCCACACTACATTTCTTTCTGTTTTCTTTTGGCAGTAAAAACATATTAGAGGCGATGAAGGGGTGGTAATAATGATGCAATATTAGTCATCTTTGTAAGCACTTTTCACTGTCTGTGATCTGCTGAGCCTCCGCTGCCTTCTTCTGTTAATGATTAGAACTCGCCAGTAAGGCTCCTTGGCTGTTTGTGTTTGTACTTTGTGTATGCGCACACACACACACACTTTTCCAGAGCCGAGCCAGACATCTTATAAAGGTATCATTAAATTGGAAACACTTGAATGGAAAGTGGTGTTTACTGAAGTTCGCTCTTTGATTGTGTTCTCTCTCCAGAACCCAAATAACTCACAAAAGAGAACAAGTCGTGTCTGTTTGTGTGTGTGTGTGTGTGTGTGTGTGTGTGTGTGTGTGTGTGTGTGTGTGTATGTGAGAGAGAGAGAGAGAGAGAGAGAGAGAGAGAGAGAGAGAGAGAGCGAGAGCGAGAACAAGAGAGAGAGAGAGAGATAAAGTGAGGGATAGAGAGAGAAAAGGAGCAAACAACAGTACAAGCGTAAAGAAAGTAAAGGCCTTTTTCTTTTTTAAGCGTGTACTAATCAAACTCCATTGGAGGAGAATGAACATAAGAGGCGCTGCAGACTTTTCCTTAAGCTCTGAAAGAAATAGATTTTGATGCTTATTGCTATATGCATTGCTTGAGTAAACACTGTGTGGTTACCAGAGAGACAAGGGCAGACAAACACAATCAAACTAATCTCTAAAGCATCTTCATATTCACGTTATAAATCCCTTGACGGCTCTCAATTGAACAGAGCCACTCTAATGTGCTGTTGAGGATCCCAGCCTTGATGTGAAATAAGGACAAATCAAGACACACATACACACTGCTGAGAGCATCTGGGCCCATATCTTGACCTCGAAGGGTTGCAAATGTAAATCAACACGAACATTTGGCAGTTATGCATCTAAGGATTCTAAGTAATATCCTAATTTAAACCCTAACTTTCAACCCCCCTCACTTTACCTCCTCCAAAGGTGACAAATGGCCTTCAAGTTGTCACACAATTGGCTGAAGAGAACAACAAAACTAACACCCAGAAAAGATGCTCCAATTGAAAGAGAAGCTCACAGCCACTGAGGAGACACCAACAGAGCCGCAGAATTAAACACCCAGATGGACATTTTGACACGGAGCTTTAAACTTACTGTCAACAGTGGAATCTAACGCTCAACAGTGGAATCTACAATGAACAAACACAGACCACACAGACTAAACACAGACACACACCAGTCCCAAACACTCCAAGAATGACCAGCCACCAAAGAAGAAATACAGTATGCTACTGTCCTTTGTGACCTTAAAAACTTTGCATTACCTGTTGTATAGTTTAATTTATTACAGTTGCAGCCGCAGTGATTGAATCCTTTGAGCTTGATGTCATGCTGCCACCGGCCACGATCACTAACAGCTCAGCCACAATTGGAATATTTTCATTGGGTGTTACATCTCATCTACTCTAGTGATGTGTTTTTTGTTGAAGTAAACATCATTGTTCACATTGTTTTAGGAACACCCTCCCCCTTTTGAGAAAAACATTCCTCGGCTGAAGGTAGTGCGAGGCTGTGGCATACATAAATAGATCAGTTGTACACATTTTCCACAGGTTTTGCAGCAAAAAAATAGTTTTACAATGGCAGTTTAAGACGATGTCTATGCATGTTCCCACCATCTTGTGTTCCCTTATAACCGCATATGAGGAATACTCCTCCCTCTCTCACTCTCCTACTTTCATTGCCCCATTTTCTGTCATTTTCTAGGTGATGTCATCTCTAAAAAGGGCCGCTTAGTTACATTAAATGAAGTTTATTGAGGAATCTGCTGCAGCATTTTGGCAAACAAAGACATTAAAAACAGTGGTCTGCAAAAGCGATTTGCAAATGGCAATTCCTTGCATTATCAGTATGACTGTGTGCATCATTGAGGCACTTGATCAAAGTAAAGCCTGCACAATATTGATTCCTCTGATGAAGGGCATAAATTATATTATAATAAGCAGAGTTTATGTTCTAATGGATTTAATAGTTCAAATCAGAAAAGTAAAGCTTGTACAGGAGGACTTTCACTGTTTCACATTCACACTATTTTGAATTTATCCTTTCAATCTTCTGAAAAACAGCCCATTCATATTAGTTGTTGGTAGGCTTTGACATTTGTTTACCAGCCGTTTTCATATGTGAGAGTAAAATTATTTTCTTGATGTCAGAGTCATTTTAAAATAACACGGGCACTTTAACATGTTCATGTGCTGAAGTGTAATGACATTTTTCTTTCAACAAGTTGTGCATGAATTAACCTCTCTCTCTCCTGTATTTCTTAGTTGTGAGTCTGGAAGGCCGAGCAGTGCATTTGGCCACCTTGGTCCAGGAGGCCGAGCAGCGGGTGTCAGAGCTTCAGGCCCAGGTGTGGAGCGAGGGTCCCTGTGAACAGGAAGGAACAGACAGGCAGCTGAAAGCCTGGGAATGGAGGCTCCAGCTCTTCAGACGCATGCAGACAGGCTTCGAACATGCTAGTAAGGCTTACAAGGCAACTTTGATGTTACAGAGATTTTCTCACATGTTCAACAGTTGAGAGAAGCTCGCCGCTCAGATCGTTACAGCAGTCCACCACGTCGTCGGTTTTCATTTTTTTGCACCCCTTTTCTGTGCTTGCATTCTGTCTGGGCTGAGTTAAGTGCTTCCACACTGGGATGCCTAGCAGACAACTGTGTGTGTGTGTGTGTGTGCTTGCGTGTGCAAACAGAACGCGCCTGTATTCCTGCTTTAATTTTTTATAGGCATTTCATGACATGCTTAGTGGCAGAGTAGACAGCCACCTCATGAAAGCAGGCGCACTCACACGCACATACTCCTCCTCTTCCACTCCAACCAATCTGCACTTTGATGCACAGAAGATCTTTCCCTACTTTATAATTCCATATAGTCATGTCATTTGATAGGTACATTGTGTGAACATGGATGGAAATTACACACCACATGTCATAATGATGTTTATGGAGTGACATCCTCACCTCCTCTCAGCATTGATTCGGTTGACATTGATTTGTGAAGATCAGATTACAGACATGATGTAATTTCCATTCACCACCGAATGTAAATTGCTTCAATTTCACAGGCATCCACAACTTGACTCTTCACAAACTTTTTACACCTCTGAAAATGAAACTGGTTATACATAATAGTTTATGTTTAATAAGATTGGATATAGCATTGTTGTCTGCTGTGTTTGTATTCTTACTGATTAACTTGGTCGTCTCTCTGTCTGTCTGGCTCCTCAGGCCCTCCAGACGCTCCCAGTGTAGTTCGCCTGTCCGTCAGCAGCAGCACTAGTCTAAGGGTGGACTTTCAGGAACCTCTTTGTGTCAACTCTGCTGTGGTTACCAAGTACAAAGGTCAGCTGCTGTGTCCATCCCATTGCTTTATATTCAACACATCACTCACTGTTCGCTTGTTGTGTTTATCTGAGAATTTGTGTGTATTTTTAGTGAGCTGGAGCAGTGCTCCATCCTTCAGTCCCATGCTGGGTGAAATGGTGGTGGCCGACACCACTCTGCTACAGTGCAACGTCACTGGACTAATGTCTGTAAGTTTCAACAAAATTTATGCTTCAAACATGCTACTGACAGCCTGAAATGCTGAATCAGCATCAAGTGTGATCAATAAGTCAGTATTAATCAGTAACAGCCTTCTGTTTTAGATTATGGATGTTTTTGCCTCACATCTATATAAATCTCTTAAATTTGATGCTTTCAAGAGGCAACTCTGAAAAAAGGTTTGACTTATGTTGCAGATTTCTTGGACAGAACAGCTATCCACATGTATTTATCCTCTTCTACATCCCCACACATAAAACCATCTTCACATGAAGCTAGGCCAGGAGACTTATTTCCTCAGTTGTTACCTCAGTCTCTGAGAACTACCAGATAAAAAGGCAACAATCATGATTTATATGGTAGTTTATGGGTGACAAACCAACACAAAGAAGCACTAAACTCTAGCTTCTCCAGCTGTTGGTGCTGACCGATAAAAAATTTAGAAGCTTTTCTTCCACATTAAGGCCCCTGAATATTATTTACATGCAAGCCTGAGGTGTTTGCTTAGGCAACATTTGAAGGCATTTCCCCAGTGACTCTTCTTTATTACATCCATCAAACCCGACACACAAGTTGAAGTCACCATCACTCCCAAATGATGGGGGTGAAAGACTTATGGCCTTGTTTAAAACACATTTGGAAAACGTGGCTTACTTGTTTTTTGAAAGTCTTTGCTCCCGACCATGAATAAGCAACAGTTGCAAAACAGTCTCCAAAATGATAAAAAGAGCAGCTTGGTTGCCTGCAACCTGATTTATGTTTGGCATTCTTAAGCGAGCATGTAGACAAATGGACACTCCATTGGTTGTTTGTTATTGTGTGGGAGAATAACCCCCAATTTAAGGCCCCTGCTGCCAGCCAAATCTCACTCCTGTCACATGACAGGGGTCAAGGCAAGGTCAGGAAGTGTCGGCGGCTGGTTTGATTGATCTGGCTGAGAAAGGAGAGACATAGGTCTGCTGTCTACATACTGGGCACAGAGACAGACAGAGCTTCTTGATAGACCCTTCACCCTTCACGCACATACAAAAATGGGGACCTAGCAAGGGACAAATGGATGCACTTAACCAGGCACAAACACAGATGGCATTACACCTGCTTGTACCTTTACAGATGCCCGTTGCTTTAGAGTTGTTTCAGTTTGCAACCAAATTTTGCATCAACTCTCCTTTGTCCTGTCCTTCCAGGGAACCTATTACTACATCCAAGTGTCAGCCTACAACATGAAGGGCTGGGGGCCTCCACTCATTTCCACCCCTGCCTGCGCTGCACCTTCCAGTAAGTGTCTGCTTTGTCTTCGCATATGTGTTTGTTCACATATGTGGCTGAATTTTACATAAAAAAAACATAAAACTTCCAGTCAACAGCAGTGCCAAATGAGTGACCCTGGAGGGTTTTGGCTGGCTTCACTAAATTAACACCACAAAAAAACTGTTTCACGCAGGACATAGCTGAAAAATGCATGTGTGAGTGTGTGTGGTTTTGTGTGTGCTGCCTGAACGATACAATCTCTCATAGCTTTCTGACACAAAAAGAGGCTTGGACATTGCATCATTTCACATCCACTTAATTGATTTGGTTATTCCAACGTCATTCCAGCGTTGCTTTGACAATGTCAGGGGGGTGGCAGTGGGGGAGGTGAGGGGTGACAGCTGGGCTCTCCTCTGCCAGCAGGCTGGGTGGGTTTTGGGACCCCCGCTGCAGACGTCAGTGAGTGTAACCATAGCCTCAGAATGGTGTTTGGGGCTGGCTGGCAGTAGAAGCTGCCCGGGTTCAGCCAAGAAGTTAACCGTGAAGTCATGTGCAACGACAGCTGAGGTGTTGACTCACCACAGCAGCCCTGACCCTCATTCTATCTATCTATCTATCTATCTATCTATCTCTTTCTTTCTTTCTTCGGGAGCAACAAATTAGGGGTCCTTATTGTGTTTAATTGGAGGCATTTGTTGGTTTGAAAACAGAAATTCATTTATGTGAAATAATTCATCCAATGTTTTGATGATTTATGGATTGATTCTCATGGTCAGCTTTTCAGCTTGTAAACCGTGTGCAGTTGGTGCACACCTACTGTAAGAGAGTGAGCATAGGTGCTGTGATTGTGGGTGTGTTGGCACAGTCATCGCACATCTGGGGAGCACATGGACATGTTTGTCCTCATCAGCACACCATGTTTTTCAGCAAGTGTGTGCGTCTTCATTTTAAGAAACTGGGCTTTCCCTCTCTTTTTTTCTACTGTCCACCTCCCTCCTGCCTCCCTCTCCCTTTCAGAGCTAATTTCGATGTTGCGTGTTTGTGTTTTCCATTTGGGCATACCACTGGAAATATTTGCATGTCTGTGCTGTAGTGCGCGGCGCGGCCCCAACAGTGGGGGCCTTATACCGGCCCATGGACGCCCATTAAAGGGCCCGCTTGTCCTGCCGGGACAGGCACCTTTCCGGGAATAGAGCTCACCGTGTTTAAGCTCCACGCACCCTCCTGGGGGCTCCAGGAGAGGGAGTCGGGGTGGGGGTGATGGGGTGGGTAATATGGGAGGGGAGGGTGGTTATCACTGACACATCCCTCAGTGAGCAAGCACCGATGTTGGCTAGCTAACGCAGAGGGCAGAATGTTTTGAGGAATTGCTGCTCATCTGAGAGAGGGGAAGAGAAAGTGTAGTGTGAGTGTGTTTCAGTGTTTTTATGATGAGGAGTGTTAGTGACTGAGTCTGCATGACTGGGAAAGAGCAACACAAAACACAGGAAGAAAAACACAAAGAGACCTAAAGAGGAGTAGTCAGAGACAGAGGTTGCATTTCAGCACGATGTGTGGTGTGTTACTTTCCTTACTCTCTGTCACTGGGCCAGCCACACTGTTTTTGTGTGTCAGAGTACATGTGTGTGTGTGTGTACTGGCATCTCAGCCCAAATATGTGCGGGGCAGCCAGTTGCGCTGGTGCTCAGTGGGTCTGTCTGTGAGCCAACCACAGCTTTCTCACACTGGGGTGGGTGCTGTTTCCTATACTACACACACTAGATCTGTTTGAGAAACAGTCTGTCTCACACACCTCACACTCCTACTATTGGAAGCCTCAGGACCAGGGCCAGCCCAAGGATTTTTGGGGTCCCCAGAAGAATTTGATTAAAATCTTCCCACTGCTGTATGCATGAAGACAGTATAGACTTCCAGTAAGGAAAATGTTGAATTAGCCAAGTATAATCTAGGTGAATGCTATTTTTAGTCAAATGAAAACCACTAAAAGAAAGAAACTATATTGACATATATTTTGAGTATTTAATAAGTGAAACGGTCCCTGGGAGCCTGTTGCTGAGTCTTGTGATTGTGACGCATGCTTCAAATGAGCAGGTTTTCCATTTAAGTTCAAACAAGAAGTCCAGTTTATTTTTCATCTCAGCAAAGTTATTGCTCCAGGGTCCATATATCCAGGTTCAGCAATTTCAAATAAACCAACTGATGGTGATGTATTCAAAGATTCCACTGTGAGCAGAATATCTGCCAAAACGCGTGCACTCCCCCCGGTAGCAACCTGTCTGTAATACAAATTTTAACAACAAGGAAAGAACTGGAAGTAATATATGGGAGCCATTATCTCTTCCTAGAAAAAGAATACACCTGTTAAGTGATCTACACTTTCAAACTTCCCTTTTGGACTTTTAGAAGTCTCATCATGAATTCCAAGATGATGTTATCTATGCACCTAACCTGCAGGATCAAAACCCGAGTACGAACAATTACACAGTGTAAACTGAGTGAATCTCTATCCGACTTTAGGTGTCTGGGCACAGCGGCGAGCTAATTGTCAGTACTGTATGCTTACATGCTCATAATGATAATGTTGGCATGCTGTTATGGCAGATATAATGCTAACTATGTTCAACATCTTAGTTTAATGTGCTATTATAATTAATGCTTCAAAGGAACTGAAAGCCAGGGCTGATGGGAATTCCCTCACCTTTGCCGAAACCCAATATTAAAAGAGTTTGATTCTAACTTGAAGATGAGACCATACAAAAAGATAAATAATGTAATTAAGTGAACCTGAACAGAACAGAAATGCCTGTATAGTATGATGACAACACATCCAATAGTTTGTGAGATGTTTCACTAGAACTAAAAGAAGTTATGATTATTAAGGTTTTCACTGCACAGTTGATGTCACTTTTATAGCTAAATATAACTTTTAAAACTCGGACATAACAAGACAGACACAGTGTATCGAGATCTGCCAAATGAGATATACGGGACATATCGTATTGTGTCTTTTCTGATTTTTTCTCCTGCAGACTGGAGGGACATTGACGGCCGTGCTCCGCGACAAAGAGGCCAGAAGGAGGCACTAGACCAGCTTCTGGGACTTATCAAAGAGGCTCACCGCCACTGTGTCTGCCATGGTAGCAACAACTTTTAGATCAATTTGATGAAGATGTTGTTTACCTACAGGACTGAACAGTAAATGAGGAGTTTTAGAGTGTGACACTTTGTTGAGCTCTGCTGAAACGTAAACCCTGGAACCTGATAATGATCGTGTCATGACGCACTCATTGAACTACACATATTATATCTACCATACTGTATATGTAAAACTACTATTTTTAACTATGGAAGTATTCATTCATTCATTCATCTTCAACTGCTTATCCATCAGGGTTAAAATCTTGGGCAGATAACAACTTGAGACTACAGGACCACAAATACACATGACCCTAAACTTAAGATCACTACTGCTATTAGTTGAAGTCAAGCCAAAGCTGAAGTGAAATGTAGCCTGAACTGTGCTGTGGGGTTTTGACATTAACCTGAGCTTCTGGCGTTTTCACTACGCGTGTCACATTTTAAACAAACATTTCTGAATTTTTGGCCATCGTCTAGTTCATGTTTCAGAAATATTCGAGGTCTAAACAAACATGATGGACGGTTCGGCTTGCAGGTGTAACACATCTCACCAAATGCTGTGTTTCATCTCACCTTGACAGACACTTTACAATCTCAGGCACGACAAGTACCTTGGGGGCTATACACCCTAAGACAGCATGCCACCTCAAAAATAATCCCCCCCCCCCCCGTTCTCAACAGCCCCTCCACCCCCTTATGCATCTTTCCATGACTCAGCCCTTCCTCTGTTGAAAACTCCTCTCTCTCTGACAAAATGCAGATCAACCTCTCTCACACTCAAGCTGTTTATATCTCCAAACACTGCTGGCTGTAAGTTGGTCCCTTAAGTGTCAAAACCTGTCCACACTGGCTTTTTTACATGATGGCAAACTGCATTTAGCATTGAGCAAGCTGTCTCTCTTTTTCTCTCACACCCGCTTGCCCAAACACACACACTAACTATTATCCATTGTGGTCATATTAGCCATCGAGCGAGATGCAGTATAATAGTCAGTATTGAGTGGCTCTTGCTTCTTCAGACGGCGACTGATTGAGCTTGAGAGTTCAGGCACGGTAGCCAAGGTGGCGTGTCCCAGGGTCATGTTTGTTATTTCTGCAAGAGAAAAGTCTTAGGCTGGAGTCAGGGCAAGGCATAAATTAACACTGATGACTGCTGCCCCCACCACCACCCCCCACAGTCCACCAGCCATCCTGCCTACTCTCTATACATATACACACAGAAAGATAGACAAGGGGACATATACATACACATGTACATGAACAGACACAAATATTCATGTACATGCTCACTTTCAACTCTGTCCCCTCTCCCACATGACCGTGTGTGCACCTCCATCACAGCCCAGCTCATAGGCCATGCCACCTTCTCCCTCTTGTCCAAACACTATTAATTAAACTTTGAAAGAGGCCTTGACTAACACCGGCAGTTGGCCCTACTTGTCTGTCTTACTCAGTGTCAAACAGGGACTGAGGCCAACAGGACTGGAGCTGAACAGACTCGCAAATGGAGAGAAATTTGGGGAGGTGAGAGGGGTCGAGGGAGTGCTGTTTTTTCTTGTTACTCCACCTCGACTCTTCCACCTGAAGAGAAAATTAGTTCTTTTCGGGTCCTGAATGGGGGGATTTATTGACTTTAAGTGGCCTGGGGCTGGAGTAAGATCACCTGGGAGGGAAGGAAAGGGGAGGGAATTTGTGAAGGTTTTGGGACTCGAGGTTTCTAATGAGTTGGGAGGTGCGTTATCTCACCAACAGGCACCCACACAAACACACACATACATACATACACACACCTCCCTCTCCCGCCTCCAACCCCCTCCAGGCCCACTAAAAATAAACATGTCCCCACAGACTTAACTGACCTCCCTGTCAGTGAGTGGCAAAGGGTTAAGACACATACAGACACACACACACACACATAAATTACTACAGCTCCTTGGCTCCACTCATATGGCTGTAGCTCAAGACATGCCATGCTCCAGCAGCTATAGTATGTGCAGGTAAACGCGCACACACACATACACACAGTTAGTGTTCCTCTGGGACTTGAGAGCTAGTGGTTCCCTCAAGGCCCATAGTCTGCTGCTGGCAGCCAGCATGACTGTCAAATGGTGCCGCGCCACTGGAGCGAATAAAATGTCGAAAAACATTCCCCTCTAACCATGTTGTTGGACATGTCAAGTCTGTTGTCAATTAAGTAGTGGCCTGTCATTGGAAGAGATATGTCTAGATTTTGTCAGGCCAGAGGTATTCACTGGTGTAGGCAAAAAAATCAGACATCAGTCGGTCATAAGTGACCTGATTTTTAGCATCAGGAGTCTCAGTGTATTCGCTCAAAGAGGTAATCTGTCTCCAAGAGAGAGCTAAATCTTTTCTCTTTTTTCTGTCTTTTCCACACAGAGCAGTGCAAAGCCCCACCACACGGCAGGAAGCACTCAGTATCCAAAAGCCTGCGCCACCTCTTCCAACCAACAAGCAAATTTGTTAAAAGCTTGAAAAGGTTGATCATCCTTTGCTGCCTTAAAATAAAGTGAATTGTACATGTGTGTCAACTTATGTTTTAATTGAGGATTCATTTAGATCAGAGCATGTAATAGTCATCATTCATTGTCAATAATGGATGTGTGTGTGATTTCTATGTCAGCAGCTGCATTTTAGGTTCACTTTTTATATTATTAATATTATTTTATTTTGAATTATGTATTTTTCCATTTGTTACTTTCCAGAGGTCTCTATCTGACGTCCATTTTCTACAGAGATGATAACGTGTTGGTGACACCAGAGGACCAGATTCCTATTGTGGAGGTTGAAGATTCCTACTCGAGTTCTCTCATGCAGGACTTTCTCTGGTTTACCAAGGTGGGCAGACCAACCCATCAGAAGATAGGAAGAAAACATACACCGACAAAATCTGACAGATTTCAGTAACATAATGAATCTGTAAGATTATCCCGTTTACAGTCTCTGTCATAATTGTGTGATTGTTGTGTGTCCGTGCACCAGGTGTCCTATCTGTGGGAGGAGATTCCCTGGCTGCAGCAGTATCTCAGTCCCTCCCAGTCATCCTGTTCCTGCACTTTACAGACCCGTCTCAAGATGCTGCAAGCTGTCTCCCACCTACAGGTACTACAATGCTTAGACTCAGCCTCATTGTGATGGGAAATGTGAATGAACACATGATCTCATAGTCTTATATTTTATATATACCTTTGCTATACAGAAAAACATAGTTATTATCTGATGTCTTTCCACAGGGAATGCTGGGAACCCAGGATCTTGGTCAGGTATATCTTGAGCCAATCAAAGACAAGCATGGTAATGCTCTGCTGGTGCTCCTAAAGGACATGAATTCCTCTCCTAACCTCGATGGGGTACGCTGGACACAGCTCTGTAAACTTCAGCTCCAGCGTAAGTCCATCTCATCCCCCGAAGAGCCCACAGCCTTGGACATGCTCCTCATCACACTCCATGTGAGTCCTACTAGGAGAGAAGTTCAGTTTTGGAAAATAGTTATTCTTTCTTTTGTGTTGGAGGGAGCCTGTTTCCACAGCATTTAGGAATGGTAGGAGGGATTTCCAGCAATGGTTATGGTTTATATCAGGCTCATTCTTTGCATTTTTCACTACCCAGTGATTTTGCAAGATGAAACAGTGTAGTGTTAGACATTTCAACAATAAAATGCCCAGAATCAGTGGAAAACATTTATTTATTGAAATTGCTGTAATGTTTTTAAATTCTCATTCACAGAAAACCAGTCAGCACGAGGTTCCGTGGCTGAAACAAGACCGTAAATTGAAATCTGCTTCCAATTATGAGAGCTGCTTCTGCAGACACACAATTTAACAAATATATATTATCATGACTCTCTGCTTCAATTTGTCACCTCCTTTTAAAGTCACATATTGAACTGACCCGCGATCATGTTAATTAAAATTCAGGTTAGAATCCCACCTATGCATGTTGATCATCTCAAAGTCACTTTTACATCAGGGCCGTTCATGCAGGCAGGGTGACGTTGATTTGAATTTCAATGTGGTGGACATCACGATGATAATATCATTAACTTGTTGATTTGTGTTTTGCAACCAACGCTGTGTGGTTGTTTTGTTCACAACAGCCACAATCTGGAACCAAACCACAAGTTAATTTTGTCTATATAGCCCAGTAAACTTGATATCATTGTTGCAATCCCTTTTTGTCTCCAATGTAAGTTGGTTTGTCCTTGTGGTTCCAAAACAATAGTGGAGACTCCCTATGGCAAAACCACAGTTGACTGAAATATTTGTTTTGTGACCAGTTATGAACAAATTGTATGATGAAATAGAAAAAAAATGTACTGATGGGAAAATGTAGCAGTGCTGATTTCCACTTTAAACATGTTAGCATAACTTTAGACTCAGGTCTCTCAAGCACTAATGACAAGAAGGCATGAATGCATTGAAATGACTTTGAGGATGTTTATAGAAACCAAATTAGAATCAACTCCAGCAGGCACCACTAGAATCTCCTCTTACCTGGTTTCCATCCACCTGCTGCTCCCAGGAGAAGCTGGCGTATCACAGACGGAGCAGGAAGCTGTTGCCTCCAGGCTTATACCTGGGATACCTGAAGTTGTGTACATCAGTTGAGCAGATTAGAGCACTGGTGCCACAGAAACTCCCCAATGTCCTATGTCACACAAAGATTCGTGACAACAGCAACGTGTCCAGGTGGGAAACATGTTGCTTTGTGTACTTAGAGTCATGCAATTGTTTGAAACTGTCTGCTTGTATTTGGAGATTTGTAGTCTTAAAGTTAGGAGTTTGAAATATGTGCTGGTTTCAGAGAGGAGTGGCAGTGGCTGCAAGCCCTCAGCTCTCTTGATGAGTCAATGGAAATGGACCACGATGTACAGAGTGCTCCACATCGCCTCCTACAGGACGTACGCAGCGCTATCAAGGACCTCATGGCCCACATCAACATCCCTGGCAACCAGGTCAGAGTTTGAACAGAGTCGGACTGAAAATGAGTCAAATTGTGCGACTTCATGAATAACTGCAGGATGGTTTATAGTTAAAATAAAAGCGTTTGTACTTTGTGTCGAACACTTTTGACTGATACTATGGAACTAGCAGAAAGGAGCCAAGTTTCAGAGGCAGGCAGTTGCAAGAGCTCACAGCAATGAAAATGGTGCCAAAGGATATTCAGCCAGTTCTGGTTAGACCACTAATTCTACATGATTTCTATAAAAGAACACGGTTTGAATTCCAGCACAACAGCAATCATTGTCCATTTGGCTTAAATCTTTTACCACCCACTGTTCCACCCATGGGACACCGCGACCATGTACTATGAAAAATGACACGTAAATGTGAACATATGCAGTATATTAATACAACTATTAGAGGATAAGACTTTATTTTATTGCAAGATTGCTGTTTCCTGATGAGATTGATGCCTGAAAAAAGTGTAAAAACAACAACCTTTGCTTTTGCACTAAGAAACTTTTGCCCTCGACTTGTTCCACAATAGAGCCCAACAGTGTTTTACTGATATGTAATAACCTCTAATCATAGCAAACCATGCAGTTGCCATATTTCTTACTTTTCATTCCACTATTGGAGTGTGAATGCCTGGTTCTACTTTCAATATACTTAAATAAGTGAAAATTGACTTCACCGCGGCCTTGGAATCTGTGATCCATACACTGTCACTGTCACATCTGCAGTTTGAGTACAAGCAGAAGCAGCAAGTTTAGGACGAAGATATCAATCTCTGCTTGAAGGTCAAACTCATCACCTGTTTCTGTGGGTCCAGGCACAGGACTTCCGTATCTATAGTCAGGAAGTTGTGGAGTTTGGGGAGAAAGTGTCCTTCCTGCTGCTCCTGCCCCCTTCAGATGAAGTGTGCACAGCCCCGGGTCAGAACAACCCATACTCCCCTCGCTCTGGCTTCCTCACGCTGCCACTGCAGATCTTTGAACTTGGTCAGTACACAAAGTTTGAAAAAGAAAGGACATTGTCATGATCTGAAATATTATAAAGCATAAATATGTATTATGCACAGTGCTTCGCTTTTCCTGATTTTAAATTTTTATTATTACTGGATTTCCTCTCTCCCACAGTCCACTTTAATGCCTATTGCCCCAGTTTCATCGGACAGTACTGCAGAGTGTCGGCTTTGCTGGAGCTGGAGTCACTCATGTCCCAGCAGGCACTAAGAGAGGCCTTCTCTGAGGCCGAGCTCCTTACTGCTAAGAAGAAACACCAACAGGTCCAAGAGCACATCCAGGTATAAAGTATTCTCCTCTCTTGGACGTTCACAGTGAGGGTTTTGGAGCCAAACTAATCTGATGACATATATTGATGAACTGTTGTGATCTCACTAACTGTTCAACAGCAAATGGAGGAGGTGTGGCGGGATGCGAGGTGGATTATGGACGCCTTGCAGTATGCACGCTACAAGCAGCCAACAGGAGGCATCTCCATTAGCTGGATCATTGACTTCTCCAAGGAGGTGATGCCTGACAAACCTCCCTCTACCTCCTCCCAGCCAGACTTCATGCCTTCCCCCATGCCTTCACCTGAACCCTGCCACAAGCACTCAGGTCAGTCAGAATCAAGCTTCTCAACGTGAACATGTTTGTCTTGAGAATGATTTCATAAGCAATATAAATGATATTGGATTATAAGATTCTGATATTCTAATACAATTCTGCTAAAGTTTCTCAGTTATCAAATATTTTTTTCCACTCCCGCAGATTTTGCCGGACTATCAGACGAGGAGGGATCCTCTGAGGTGTTCCTCACTACTGACAGTGACTATGATTCCAGTCGTGCCCAGAGCCCACGTGAGCTGGACCTGCTGCCTTCCTCACCTCTCTCATCCTCTGCATCCATTGATCCTCGTTCCTTCCTGCACAGTGACGGCAGCAGCTCAGGGGGAGGCCCGTGTCTCAGCGGCGGTGGACGTGGTAGGGGAGCACTAAGGAATTCCACACCAGACGTCCTCCAGGCCTCAGAATCGCAGCATGGGAGGGATGGTGAACGGTGCGGGGTGGCAGGAGGAGTTCGGTGTGGAGGAGAAAGGCGGAGAGGGGCACCAGAGCTGTTTGACAGTGACTTCATTCTGCCCAGCAGGCAGATTGAGCTCCTGCACATCACTGAAAAGAGACAGGCCTTCTGTGTGAGAACCAGCAGCCTGGAGTTTCCTTCCACCCACTTAGCCCACCACCAGCCTTACTCCTACCACACTACTTGCCCCTCACCCTCCACCTCCCCACAGCGAAGGTGGCACAGGCCCTCATCGGTGGACCGCTGTTGCTCTGCAGAGCGCTGTTTGACACTCCTTCCACCAGCACGTACATTATCAGAGGACAGCGGCACCCAGAGACTCTCCTCACCATCGCCGGCTGCCCTCAGGAAAGGCTGCCATGCCACGTTGAGAGTGTACCCACAGTATCGCACAGGGCTGCCCAAGGAGACCAGTGTCAAGGTATTGTAGTGTCTGTTTTGACAATGCAAAGTAATTCTTTTGTCATGTTTGTAACATTTTGGCTTCTTCTCCTCCTGCGCTCCAGCTTTGTGTAACTCCAGGCACGTCAGCTCAGGAGATGGTCCAGCTGGTAGTGCAGGAGATGAATACTGTGTCTCGACGTTTGCTAGGGAGCAGCGGAGGGGGCAGTGAGCAGGAGCAATGTGTGTATTACAGTCCTGAACAGTTGAAGCACTTTGGCCTCGTGCTGATTTTAGACAACAGAGAAAAGTGGCTTCAGGATGACTTCTGTCCCTTGGAGCTCCAGAACCCCTGGCTGAGGGGCAAACTGTGTGTTCGCATTAAGGAGTATTCACCACTAGCATTGAAACACAGCCGGGCCACCACAGTGTGACACTTCCAGATAGAGAAAATGCGAAAGACCTCATGTGACAGGTTCTCTTTCAATAAATGTGCATTGAACTGTTACATTTGTACACATGAAATTTGACAGTTTTCTCTCTGCCTGGTGTTCCCATCCACAACTGCAGCTATAATATGTTGTCATATTTTCTGCTGTGTTCTTGTTATGCAAAAAGCTACTCTGAGAATCTGTTTCCATGAAATGTGTTCTCCCATGCATAAGACCATTTTTTATGAACATCAGAGACCCTCATATGGACACCAAATGAACAATAACAAAATGGAACAAAGAGAAAATATTTTTTCGTGCTGTCAGAAGTCATTGGGGAGAAGATTGTGATGCTGAACAAAATTAATGGCGCGTCGCTCTGACTTTTGGCATGATTGGCGCCGGCACATCGGGCCATGCACGTTGCCAAATTGATGCGGGCAGCATCGTGCCTCAACAGCCACACGAACACGGCTTGCTATGAACTCTCTGAGTCCCACAGAGCTGTCGGCTGCAGCCGCTTGGCCCCATGTTCCCAGGATGTGGCCTCTGGACCTGGCCCAGAGGGCAGGAAGGAAGGGACAAGTCCAGAGGGGGGCTGGCGTCTCCCCTTGGGGACGCAACTGGTCCAACAATTTGGCCAGTCAGCCTGTCACTCAACTGCTCTTTGGCCACTGCGATGTCTGGTAGTGAAGCAAGCGAACAAGGGGGAGAGAGCTTAACAGAGAATGAAAGCGAGAGAGAGGGTGAGGAGGAGGGAAGCTGGCACTGGCTCTCTTGTGCCCCTTTTCACCGGTTGGCAGCAGCAAATCCTCTGTATATTAGACCCAGTTGTAGTGTAGCTAACTAACATCATTTCATCTTGTGAAGTACGATGAAAATAAAAACCAGCTCATTTGGATTTCCAAACAGAGAGAGAGAGAAAAAAACAAAAAAAACAAGCAATACTTTACAATTCTTGTTTGGTCTAATTGATGGAAAACGCATGTAAACCTTCCAGAATTGTGCTGAGTACATCTGAAGTACTGTAGTCATGCTGTGCTTAAAGTTGACCAGTTTAGTGTTTTGTTGTGTTTGATTCAGTGGTATTCTCAGATGCAGCAGAAAACGGTGCCCATCAGTCTAGAGCCGGGTCTCCCAAAGGTTTTCTGATGTTAAAGGGATGGATCAAGTTGTTGAGAGGCAAAACCGCACACTATATATTATCGACTGTCTCCCAAACTAAATATGAGGAAATATTTCAGCCCCAGTGACACATGAAAGACTCAAACCTCTCTGACCTGCAAACTGCTTCACTTGGCCTGAAGTAACAGTGTGGAGAGTCTTTCTTTAGTAAGTCAATAACTTCAAAGATGAAAACGCTGATGTAGCTGTACTTTTGAGAAGTGTCACGTTGTAACTCCGCAGTAAATCACGCCTCTTAATAATGGGAACCATCCTTTTGAGCTAATGTTTGGGAACCTGTGCAAAGTTTTGCTTTGTCCTCTGAACCTTTTCTTTTGTCTAGAGCCAGTACGGTCGTTGCATTGTTGACATTCATTTCCATATCTCACACTGACTGAAACTGCAGGCTGTTGTGTTGTGTTGTTTATTTATTTATTTTCTACCCATCGTATGATTATTACATAAAACTTCAGCCAAACTCAGCAGCATCATTCTGTCATACTAACCTGCAGCATTTCCAAATGTAGCAGCAGAGAGGTCATTAAGCGAATGAGTTGGAGGAGTGAAATCAGGGAGCCTCAGTTACTGTAGCATTCAGGGTTCACAGGATGATGGTGAACCTGTAATGGGGGGTGGGAGTGGGAGAATGGGGCGGTTTAACACTGGAGTCCGCAAAGTGTTTACAGAATTTAGTTTCCTTCAAAAGATGTGTCTACGTGTAACTACTGTATAAAGATGTCTTAGGCAAACTGATGTTCTAAATTGTAATTGGTTTTACTGATGGCTTGAACTTGTGTTAGAGCTTAGATGTCTTTCTTTATTCACATCGTTAAAAGCAGTTTTTACAAGCGCCAACTGCAAAAACAAATCACACCACCAGAAACTGAAGGGTGTACATAGACAAACAAGGCCAGGGGATGAATGTACTCTATCTAAAGGAAAAAGGTGAAAAAGGGGCTGTCATCACTGCAGGGCTCAAAGGTCAGTGAAGCTACAAGCAAGGTTTTAGATTGTGCATAATGGGAAGGAAGGGGTTTAAATTCCTTTTCCAGTCAAAAAAAAAAAAAACAATAATGCAAAGCCCCATGTTTACAAGGAACTGTTGGCAGATCCATCAAGCCAAGTCATGAAGGAGACATCACGTCACTTTTTTAAAATCTATTTTTATTGAACAATAAATGAATATTACAAAATAAAAGCCTTGGTTGTTTATGTGGGTTTTCTTCTCTTAGATTGTGGTACATGAACACAGGAAGTTTCTGGCCATCTGTCCCACTGAGCAGTAACAACACCTTTTATGTAATATTGACGGCTTCAAACAACTAGAGATAAACTGTAGGCATTTATCTATTAACTACATGATGCTGTCTTAGTTCAAGAGCTGAAAAACGGCAGCAAGATATTTTGGCACACCTCATGAGCCATAAGGAGCATAACAGGATTATATTTCCAATGTGTGCAGATCAGATTCTCTTTGGGGCTTATTCTTTTAGTTTGGAGTTTAATCCACATGTATGATACACTGCAAAAGCTGTTCATTCATCCGATATGAATGAGACAAAAGGACAAATAGAGGGCACTTGTTCCTACAGATGCTATATTGCAATGACCTCATCAGGGTTTGCCACCCAGTTGATGAAAACTGAATGGAGGGCAGCTGCAGACAGAATCTCACAGTGTAAGTGGTGGGTCTAGCCACATGAAGCCAGCAGCGTGCACCCACCACAGATGAACAATGATGTTACTATTGCCTGTGTTGGGGGGTGTTTTAGCCATATTTTTTTTTTTTTTTTTTTTTGCAGGTTTGAATAGAGTTTAGGTTTAGTGCTAAGAAAACACTTGGCATGATGACATCTTCTCCTCTGGTGTCAGAGTGGCGTCAATTACATTACAAATAATGCGTGTTAAGTGTAATGTAAGAGATATAAGCATGGCTGCAGTTATACCAGTGGATTAAAAAGAAAAACAAATCAGCATGTTAGCCGATTTCTGAAGTACAGTGTATCAAACACGCATCTTTGCATCTATGGATTGATATTGCTTGATGTTGCATGGTTCTTTTATTACACAGTGTGTTAAAATGTTTGGTTGAATATGATCCAAGTGTTGAATTCTGGCTGGCCAGGTTGCTTTCAGCAGGCTCATATCACAGCGCTCGCTTGCTAGTGCCATGTGTTTTTTTCAGCCCTCGAGCAAATAAAATGCTGCATGCTTCCCTGTCAACAGATCCTACAGACACTAATGCGCAGTAGGACACACAAAACACACACACAAACACACACGGATGCACACGCTCAGGAATCTTGATATATAGATGTGTAAATGCACATGTGTACCATGTAGAAGATTTACACTTTTGTACTATTTCGAGACAGATCCACGCACACTTTTCCTACGCGGCTTATCACACACAAATCATGGCATAACGCATTCATGCCAACACTCTACGCCTTTAAGAGCGGCCCTTTACCGTTTATTGACAGTAACTTAAGAATTGTACTGGAATTCTGACACCTTCTAATTTTAAACCTTCTGACTCCTGGAAGACCCGAGCTAAATATAACCACTGGCATATATCTAAATACCTATAAAGAAAACATTCCAAAAACGCCCTGAATAGTGGCCATTCATGCTCATAAAGGAGATTCAAAGTGGAGCGTGCTCAGCTTGGGCACAGCAACTAGTGACTCATCAAAATATTTGCAGTCAGGCAGCGACAAAGGAAAGTTGTGTATCTGGGTGAATCATTTGATAGGGTGGTTTCGTCAGCATTTGTAGGCAGCTAAGCTTCCGAACGGGAGACAGAAGAGTCCAAACTGTTGGACTGCATGTGAGCCCACGTGTGTAGCTGAACTGATACGCCAGCAAAACACCAACCGATGCCTCCTGAAAGTGAACAGCCCTCAGGCCCAAGTGCCCTACCTCCGTGCTCTTCCACTTGACCCTCCCTGAGGTCGTTGAGGATTAGGGACTGGTGGCTGGATCCACACCTTGGTCAGATAATCTTACACACACACAAAAATACACAACCTTCAAGCTCACTTTACATGAATCGGAAACACTTATCCAATATTAGCAACTTTCTTGTCTTGATGCCTAAATATGACTCTGAATTGCATCCATTGTGGGAAAAAGACATGCCCTTGTCAACACAAGGTTCAACACACAAAACACACGTGCACACTCATTTATTTTAAATTTAAATTCACAGTATATATGTTAGTTTATTGTGAGCTACTGCAGCCTATTGATACCACTGTGACATCCTTCATTCCACCGCTCCTATTCTCATCCTCCAGGGACAATCACCTGTTCTGCCCCCCCCCCCCCCCCCGCCCTTCTGCAGCCTCTCACATCCACCGCTAACACTGCCCCAACCTGCCCCACCAGCAGTCCAGTTCAGCCTGGCACTTATTGGCGGATTAGCTGCAGCATATATGTGTGTATGCTGGCATGTGTGTTTTCTGTATGCGTGTGTGCAGTGGGTGGGAAAAGTGAAGCCTGCCACTACTACATCACTCATTTCTGTCTCTCTCACCCTCTCTCTCTCTCTCTCTCTCTCTCCCCCTCCCTCCATCCCTCCCTCCCCAGGGCCCATAAACCTTTAAAGCACCTATAAAACACTTGGCGAGGCCTTTTTGAAGTTTTTATGAAGATCTGGCTTTATTGTTCCCAAGAGATGAGTCCCGCTCCGCTGGCGCCTCAGAGCTTTCTGAAAGTGCCAGTGAATTCAGAGGGGGGGGGGGGCTGGGTGGTAGCAGAAGAGGGAGTCCCAGAGAAGGAAGGGCTGAGAATGGGGGTGTGCTCTGTGGAGGCTGTGTTTTTATGCCCCCCAGTGCATATGCGTGTGGTGTGTGGTGCATATGTACGTGTTTGTGTGTGTGAGACAAATACAACCTTATCTTTGGGTGCTGAGTTTACATCCCAGTGGAAGATTTTTGATCTCAGACACGCCAGATCCAATACATGATAGCAGAGTTTGAATGAAAGCACATGTGCTCTTCAGCACAAGCATGCTTGTGTTGCAACATGTGTGTGTCTGTGTATGCCTGTGTATGTGCTAGCAGACGATGGGGCCAGCAGGTTGTGTCCTTGTTGTTTGAAGTGGGGCTCTGTTATTCTCATAGAGCTAAATGAATGGAGCCGGACCCCCCTCCATCTGTCTGATCCAGCGGCACCGGCCCTCCTTCCCAAATCCCGGCTCTGACGCCCGACGCACCAGCCCCCTCAAAGGAACAGTTGGCAAACGGACGGCCCATTAAACAGGCGAGGGCGACGAGCCCTCACCTCTAAGAGCGGAGAGAGAGAGAGAGAGTGAGAGAGAGAGATAAAAGTAATGAAGAAATATAGACATTGTGTGTGTGTGTGTGTGTGCTGGGAGTGGCAGTTACAACTCACTGACCATGACATTAGCCATGCTGGTGGCTTTGATTGTGCCTTTGTCCTCCAACCCTCAATGTCACTAAGGTGTTTATTCTCACCTTCCAATAACTAATATACTCAGCTGACTTCATTTGATGATCCGCTTTGATGACTTGCTTTAGTAGAATGTGGTGAAATGGAGGACTTGACTAAATAACTTGTTAAATCATCTTAGCCTTAAAAAGCTTCTGAAAACTGAGGAGAGAATTGACCATGAACGTCAAAGTTCTCCTGTTGGAGGTCAAAGGTAAAACTATTGTTTCAGCAGCATCCTTGTGGAGTCAAACTGCACCCCCCAATTCTTAACTTGTCAGTCATTCATCATCATGTGCGCAGTTATGAATCTCATAGATTCTTCCCACACAACTTCCCACACAATCTCTGTTGAATGTTGGGGAAAACAACGGTTTGGGTCTGCACTCAGAGCTGTTTTCATGGAGAGGGGCCAGAGGGTTTGTCCACAAAGAGCGAACGCCAACGACGAGAAAAAAACCTCTAAGAAGCCAAGATGAGAGAAAGACGGAGCAGTAAAGAACCAGCCGACGGTATTCTGTGTTCGTTTTCAGTACCCTGCGCCTGGCAAACAACCTGAAAGCAATTTATTTTCTTTCCCCAGACATTAAGCATCAAATCCATGTTAGTCATTCACATAAAAGGGTCTCAACAAGAAAAGAAAGACAGAAGAGAAAAACACAAGCTTGGCTGTGTGTGTGTGTGTGTGTGTGTGTGTGTGTATTGTGAGGATTCAGGTACCGCAGGATAAGAAGTTTGAAAATATTAAATAGAGTCAGAGGGCAGATCAGGAAAACATGAGGAAATAAAAAAAGGAAAAATCTTGATCTTACATTTCAGCTTAATCCTGTGAGACACACACAAACACACACACTTAGACACATTCACACATACATCCATACTAACCCCAGCTCCAGCCCCCTTTGTGCAAAGGATGATGTCATGCCTTCTGAAAACATGTGGGGGGGGGTCGGGGGGTTTAGGGGGGGATTCCTTTAGTCCTTTCAAGTTTGCAGGAGGAGCCTTGGGCCACGGCAGGGTAGACAGTTCGAGGGCAGGAGGCTCAACGCTGCCACCCCCCCTCCATCCCATCCCACCCCAGCAAGCAGTCACATTAGGCACGCTCCGGCCACGCCATCAAAGGCCCTGGCTCACAACACACACACACACACACACACACACACACACACAAATGCATCTTCACACACAAAAGTATGCATGCACACAGTTGCTTCCCCACTGCATGTTGGGACCACAGATCCTCACTCTGACACAAGTCAAACGAGCATGTTCACACTCAGATGAAACAAACGCGTGCCTAAAAATAACGACACATGCATGCGCACACAAAGGGTGTACGCACACACTCGCATACCAACAGATCAAACATGCACACACTTCAATCATGCCCATCCCCACCCACCCCCCCGGCTGTGTTATTGTTTTGAAAATATGATTGCAGTGACGGATGGGGTGGGGAGAGGTGAGGGCTCTGGCAGGGGCGAGTGGCAGGGCCCCTCCATTGTCCCTTACCAGTGTGAGTCTGTGTCCATAGCTATAGAAACTGGGGCCACACTGGGAAGGCATGCTTTCATCTCCACCACAGGCTCACCGCTGGCAATAAGGGGTCAAATAAATCCCCCTGGATGCAATGAGGTGGGGGGGGGGGGGTGGTTTGCAGGCAAACATGAGGGCACACAGACACTCACCCTCAGACAGACACACACACCGAACATGATTACCTGGGCTATCTCAGGTTCGCTCTTAAAATGGAAGGCGTGATGTTCAGCCACAAAGAGGCACACACTTCAAATTCTCTCATTTTTTTGTGCCTCGTGTTGTTTTGTGTCTGTTTTCTTGTGAAGATGATTAATGAATGAATGACTTAACTTTAATTGTCATTATACCAACAGTACAATGAAATTTGGTGAATTTTCCCTCTGAGTAAAAAAAAATAATATAGGATATAATAAAAAAAGAGATTCAAACAGAAAATAAAGAATAAAAACTAAACAGGTGATGAACTATAAATACAAAATTTAAAATGACATCAGCATATAAGAATTTACTCCAATATTTTAGAATGTAAACAGAATCAGCTGCATTAAAGGAGGTGGCATCATGTTCTGGTGATAGCAGCAAAAAGATAAAACAGCTCTGATTTTTAATAACCCTCAAGGGATGGACATTGCAAATTAGCTTATGCTGAGGAATGTAGCACTGATTCATGCCATAAACTTTACAAGCATTTTAGTTTCCCTCAGTGCATCTGCTTCATCATCCTTCAGTGCAGGTCTGCGATTGTCAGATGGTTTCATTATTGGTTATTCTAATGATTGATTTCTCTGTGAATTAATTTATTGTAATTTCTCAGAATTCACATTTGAGACGCTTAAACCATTTAATTATCAGAAATGTTGGTGATCAACATTCTGTTTATTGATTAATTCACTAATTGATTTATTAACTGCTTCAGTATTTCTGTTTTGTAGTGACCCAACAGCCTCGTCCGATCACAAGAGAGGTGGTCTGGGTCACTCTGGGCAAACACGCCCTGAGTGTGCAGCACATGTAACACAGGATCATTATGTTGATCATCAGGATTCACGATGTCTTGAGACATTCCAGACCAGCTGATGGCACACAATTTAAATTGCACACACTCTATAAACAAGCAGAGACATGCAAAACAGACGCTCCTTGACACACACTGCTTTTCAGTGCTTCTAGCAACTTGCTAACACATGCTAATAAATAAGCACTGACGCAAATATTCAATTTGATTCAAATTCTTTCATCAGAAGGTCTTCATGATCAGTCATACTGACCAGATTGTTTGATGAACCTGCCAATCATCTTCCTCTATCCTTCTTGTGTAGTGTGATTTCACACATCTCATCAGGAGCCCTGCTCTGTTTAATGCCAGACTTGCTCATTATGATGTTATATATGATGTGTGTGTGTTTTGCATGAAGATATAAGAACTAGTCAAATATAAGATGGACAGACATGTAAACAACAACTAATTTCCCCTAAGATATGCACATTGCTCAGTAAAAACTCAGTAATGGACATTGATTTAAAGTCTTAGGACAATCTGTCTGTTCCAGGTTCTCAAAACATTACAGGAATCATCCTGTTCACCACTAACTTTAAACTCATGAATCAACATCTGGTAAAAAATAACAGATTATCAATAAACATGCAATTCAATATGATATATGTATCAGGAAAACTTCACCAGACATGTTGCTCACAAAGCGAGAAACCAGCTGTCCTGTTAGCACCTGTGTGTGAGGGGTGCTGTGGGTGGGGTGGGGTGCCCGATGGAGCCACAGCCAGTCAGAGAGTCACCAGGCCTGAGGAGAGGAGAGGAGAGGAGAGGAGAAGAGAGAGGGAAGGTCAGCACCACCGCATGCCACAGACAGACTGACGATACTTCTACTGGGCTCCACGCCGGGGACCTGGCTGTAATTACACTACACACACACACACACACACACATTCATGTATGCACTGTTACCAGACAGACTCAGAAAGGTGCCTGGCTCCTGAAATCTGTGCATCTTATTCTGTCTATTTCAGTACAGTTTTATTTCCACTGTTATATCTTCAATCACACCTGAACAATTTAGGAGCTACGCTGACAACCAGTCTTGGTAGTGAAGGAACCTAAAACAGAGCTCTGTGCAAAATCATTTGCTAAAATGACAGGAATTATATAAAAAACGCCTGGAGGCACAACTATATGTAAGTATTGACCTTATCATTCAAAACCAAGGACATTTATATTCTGATATATTAGCTTCAAATCAAGACTGAAACCTGACCGATGATTTGCGCCCTCTCAGCTCATTCCTACCAGCAGAGGAGAACGCTTGATATTGGGCAAATCTGCAAAACCCCAGACTGAAATTATTATTTTATCCACATGTCTTTGAAATTCCCACTCACTGCAGGCTCAGTGCATGGACAC
This sequence comes from Remorina albescens, assembly GCA_034769265.1. NCBI lineage: Eukaryota > Metazoa > Chordata > Actinopteri > Carangiformes > Echeneidae > Remorina > Remorina albescens. The sequence goes on from CM068480.1 coordinate 9,976,987, forward strand.
TGTGGTGATAGTGAATCTGAGGAATAGACTGTGGCCATTGGAAATATATGATAGTTTCAGGTATATAATAGTCAATAGTAGGGCTTAATGTGTTCTTGCAAAAACTTGGATTTCCCAATTTTTCTTGTGAATGGACACTTGTAGTCTGAGCTCTCAACTGGCCAAATCCAAGGTTACATAAGGTCAGCGAGGTTATTGGCACAAACCACAATTGTGATCCTGTTTGGCTCTCAGACTGACACCAGCACAGATCTCTGGTATCAATAGCTCCTTGTTGATCTACTTGGCCAGGCAGTTTGTCGTCTCTCTCTCTCTCTCTCCCTCTATGGGCCCTCTAACTTGTGAAAGTTATTGGAGTGTAAATGTGTTTAACAGCCTCTGTCTGTTGCCTCGCGTATGGAGAGGTCTATCTGGGTCTGCTTCCTGTTCCATAACTAATAACTCAAGCTTTTCAATTCCGTAAACAGAAAACATTTGGCCAACTTGTGGGAATTGTTAAATTCTAAAAAAAAATAAAAATAAAAAATAAAAAAATCTATCTTTCTGACTGAATTAAAGCTTGCACCAGACCTGTGAGAGTGGTTGGGGATGCTGACGAACTGCCTTGTTTTTTTTTTTTTGTTTTTTTTACCCAATTTTGTACCAGTCAGAGTTTTAGTATTATAATCATAACGGAAGGAGGATTTTTTCTGGGTTCACTGTGCAGTAGTTTTGTTTGTAGTCATATTAAATGTGCTTTCTATAGCTGCTCCCAAATAACTTTTATTTCAGCAGGCGGTCAATTAAGTAGAGATTGTTATTTACAACGACAGGTGGGTGGGACTGGGTGTTCCTGTTCCCACTGAGTTCCCAGTTTAAAAATCACCTTAATCCTTGATTGAGACATGAGCAGTTTGAGCTTGAGGTCTAAGGGAGCTTTATTGTTCTGCTGTTCTTTAACCACAACACCACTTCAGTCTCTCATTACTTTGTCACTTCATTCCTCTCCTTCAGTTTTCATATGTACCCCAGGACACCCCCAGCCTTGGTTCCTTTTCCCTGTGGTGAGAAAGGCAGACGCTCCTGTTTACTCATGGCTCCAGGGGCTTGTGGCTCCCGATTAGCAAACCAGTGTGAATCAACATCTGGTACATCCCTTTGACAAACTATCTCTCTCAGTGCACACTCAGCCTGTTGTCAGACCCCTGTCCCTTTTCGTCTATTTCCCAAGCAGGCCGGCACCCCCCGGGCGGCAATGCGTGCTTGCACATTGGCGAGACATTTCCCAAAGCCTTCCCAGTCCTCCTGGCATCTCAACAGGCTGTCACCTTCGTGTTCCACAAACATACCAGAGGGCCATAGGGCAGCAGGGGCCAGTGCTGCCCGTTTGTTGACATGCTTGATTGGGGTTGGGGGCGGCAGGACTCGTTCGGGTCGCGACACTGATGCGGTCTGCTGTGTCTGTGCAACCTGCAGTGATTATATGACTGCATTCCACCCAGGACACAGGAGGTTTTAATGCGGTTTAAAAGGCTGCCACGTTTAAACAGGGCGACCTCAATCTGAATCCTGTCACAGCATCGTAGAATTTCCCTCCCTTTGTTTTTGTTACTCAGTGCCAGTCTATGAAAGTATTTTGGCTGTAGACTCAACAGAACACACATGCTGAGGAGAGTGTCAGGCAAGGGAACATCTGTTGTGGTCAGTGGCTGTGGGCAAACGGTTTCATTTCGACAAGATGGCCTGTGGCAACACAATGGCTTAGTGGTTGGGAGAATGACCGGGTTTCCAGTACTTGTGGTAAGGGTTTACCTAAGTTGGACAGAGCTTCTGAAAGACTTGTGGTCACGTTTTACATTAAATTACACCTTCGTTAGTGATACATATATATATATGACACTGTCTTGACACAGCTGTGTTTCAAAACATGATCATTTCAAATGAAACTGCAGTTTGGAGAAACCAATTCATGTGAAATAATTTTTGTCTTAAGTCTTTATTCCATTTTAGTTTCTTTTCCAATTGTCATCTTTAGTACACTGAGGGCTTGGAAGTTATTTCATAATGAGTCTGCAGAGTGTGATCGACAGAGCATGCCAACAATGATTTCACTGATTAGAAAGTCGATTAAAATGACAGATTGAATTTTGAGGATTCATGAGTAGTGAAAACACATGACTTAACTGTCCAAACAAATGGTGATATACTGTATGTTCCACTATCACAGCTCCCATATCTCAGCTGTGGCATCCATTCAAACACTGCTTGACGTCTTGGAGCAGCCAAGTCTGTCCAGAGGAATGTGAAGCACTGGTCCGCGTGGCTGTCTGAAGACGTTTGTGTGTTTGTGTTCAGGTGTGTAAAAATGGAGGCCTTTAGGTTGTAACATTGCTGGCGTCCTATTTAATTTTCTGTTTTCTTTCTCTATCTCTCTCTGTGTCTTGCGCTCTCTGCTCTCTTGGCTGATGTGCCACCGTGGAGAAGGCAACAGTGACCCTATTGTGAGTGGTGGGAATTGGGCAGCAGGCCAATGATGTCATCCTGCCATAGGGAAGACCAGGGGAACGCCCTCCTGGCGTTTGGAATGTACTATTTTTTCCTGTTGTTTTCCGGAAGGCGGTGATCAATTTAATTCCACCCTCATCACTCCCTGCTGTGGGGGGCTAGGGGGGGCAGGGGGAGGGAAGGAGGGCAAGAGGAGGGGGAGATGCAGAGAATAGGATAAGGATGGAGCATTTTCTCACTCATTACCAAAATGGGGGACGATAAATAAACCGAAAGGATAGGAAAAGGGGAAGGACACGGGACGATCTGAGCTGTCAACATCCTTTTTTGGTTTACTTTGTGAGATGTAAAAAGGGTAACTAGCCAGGAATGCCATGAGGTCACACCAGCCTCCCCAATTAAAAGTTGCCGGGCATCATTACAGAAGAAAGAAAGGGTGTAGCTTACGGAAAACTAACAGTCCCAAAGTCCAAGAAATCTCACTGGGTGAAAACACTGATTCTGAGTAGACACAGATGTTCGCATTTTTCTCACTGACCAAATGTACCTATAGTGTTGTCTTTCACTGGCTAATTTGTAAACAACTGGAACTTTTTCTTGATGATTTTTATAGGGTGGCTCTCAATTTTATCCATTCGTTTTTTATCACGCCAGCCTCATTTTGCTAGGACATTGTTGGTCAGTGGGACTTTTTAACAAACACCACTTCATCCGTATTGTCCCTTATCCTCTGAAATATTTCAACATTTATTACATGGAGGGGCAAACAATTTTCTGCTGATATGCAGACTTCCCAGATGATATACCTTAACGACTTAATGAATAACTGACTTTCTAGTTTCTAGCTTCTGCGGTAAAATATACCCACAACTCTGAGGCAGATTGCTGTGATATTTGGTGCGAACATTCAAAACCCTCAGGATGTTGTTGATCCCTTAACTTTGAAAGGATAATGTATGTAATACTTTGACTGAACCTATGCTGACAGATTGAAAAAAAAAAAAAGTGACCATGGTAAAGATTATACCTGCTTGACATTGGCATTTTAGCTTAGCTTTGGTTCTGTTTTGGTTCCATTAGTTATTGTACTCACTAAAGTGGTGAGATGTGGGGAAATTGCTGCAGTGAAAGTCCAGTGAGTCAAGAAACACAAACAGTTATAATATTATAATTATGCAGGTTGAAAACAAACCAGCAGTTTAGCCAGATTGTGAGAAAAAAAATATACTACGGCAAGTATAGCTGGCCAAATGTGTAAAATGTGGGCAATTTGAGTAAGAGCAGGACTTTTAGTTATCTTGAAGGTAAATTAAGCTGTCCTAACGATTGGTTTAAAATAGCATTATTGTCTGACTACCAGTTTTTAAGGGCTGAGCCTGATTTTCTTTTAGCAATGTCACTGCAACATCATAAATTATCTCTAAGTGAACACCGCTATTATTACCTGTACAAATAAATGTCAGAACTACAAAAATAAGACCCACATCGGAATATGCCAGAAACAGACTTTGGCAATACTTTTTTTTTTTACTAGTATTTTTAGAATCTTTCTCAGCTAGACGGGATCTTTTAAGGAGGCATGATTCAAGTATACAGAGTCTAAAGCAAAACATTTATATTCACTGAGTGTGTATGTGTGTGTGTGTCTGCTCTGTGATTTTTTTTTCTGGCTTCCCTTGAATTCATCAGTGTTTCAGTTCAAAGTGAGGCCTGCCATCACATCACAAAGCCACTGAGCCGTCTACGATATGATCACCATTAATCACAGTTTGTGATCAAGCTTCGAGCCGCATTTTCTCCATCACGGCTGGAATGCCGTAGAAGAAACAAAGGATGGAGGGCCATACTCAGATTGACTTCAGATTGCACATCAGCGTGGTGTGGCATTCTTTCAATAACAAAGACAAGCTCCACACTTAGTGCCGTTTTCTTTCCTTCTCCTTGTCATCAGAGCAGTGGGGGGAAACATCACTTTGATGCTGTTTACTGAGTATTTTGCAAAAATAACTTTATGATGAATTTTAGGGGAGAGGAAAAAAAATGAGGGGGGCTTCAAAAGTAGTGTTAACGGGAGACAGATTTTTGACATGCTTCCCGAGCCATCTGCTTTGGGTTAAGACTCGGAGACAGAGTCGAATATGGGAGAGAGAGAAGAAGGGAGTAAGACTGGAGAAGATGGCGAGGGCAGCGGGGAATAGTGGGAATGTAATATTGACAGGCAACGGAAAGCTATTTATTAGCTCTGCAAACTTCTCTGTTTTGAATTGTTGTGGCGTGAGACATATGTGTATGCAAGACAAGAGATATCTAACTCACCAATCCAAAGATAGATTAAGTTGGTCTTGTTCTTACAGATATTACAGCAAAAATATTTAAGTACAAACTTGATTTTACAACCGAAACAAACTTGTTGGTTGTGGTTCCAGTCTTGGAGTTCTTGGATATATTTTGTTAAAAATACTTCAAAATATTGCTGCAGTTTTGACAGTTCCAAAAACGCTGTTAAGGCTCTGGCTGGTTCTGAAATCTGTCGTCCTGCCAAAGACCCAACAGAGAGAGTTCTGCTGCAGACGCCACAACACAAAACTAATTAGGAGACATGCTCCAGGCATATCTGTTGATTTGAGGGGAGGAAGGCTTTGGGATTTCAGAGTTACACTATCTCTGCCACTCCAGAGTATTTCCAAATGGCTGTAGCACCTTGCCAAATTCCTAAACTTTCCTTATCTTACGATATTAGCTCATTTAAATGGTGCAAGAAAATGATATGAGATGAAAAAAGGAAACAAAGTTGATTTTGTTGCTACAGCTTTGCTTGTTGATCTTTTTTGTCTTGTTCTCTGAATCTATCCTGTTTATTCTTATCTCTCTTCCCCAAACTGTCTGTCTCCATCCACCCCTCCTGTGCCATTCTACCAGTCCCCAGTGGGCACAGTCAGCCTGTCTGGCCAGACCTGCCTCTTGCTGTGGCTCCGCATTGGATAAGCTCCTACCTGACTTGTGGTACGAGCCTTTGTATAGAGCTGTGGGAGTGTTGGTGTGTGCGCATGTTTGTGTATGTGGTAGGTGTGGATGGGTATGTGTGTATAGCATTCACAGCAGAGACGGAGAAGGGGGTCCTATCTGTGCCTAAGGGCTGCCCCCCAACGCACCCTCACCATGCGTCCTATTCAGGCCTAAGGGAGCGTGAACAATCACTGCAAAACCAAAGAGCTAAGTCCCCTTGTTATACAAGCCCAGTTTTCAGCACCAGCTCCACCTCTCTCCTCCATGGTGCATCCCACCCCCATCCCAGCACCCCAGCTCCACTTGTCAGAGGTTGACGGGCTTCGTTAAAGCGAGCCGGGCTTCTTTTATGGCTTTATTTAATTAGCCATTCCACAGCAAACTGCCATCCGGCACCACCACTATCACTGTGCCCCCTCCCCTCCATCTTCCTCTCTTTGCTGCAACCACCACCATCTTCATCACCAACCCCCCTGCCCTTAGCCCCACCACCTGACCATCATCACCACAACTTTCCCTCCCCACTGTGTTTTCTGGTCCCCTCCTCTCTCCTCTTCGTGTCTTTATCTCTTGTAATTAGCCTGGATATGGGGGTGGACTCATTGCTGGGCTGTGCTACAGTATTAGTGCTTGAGACTAGGAGGAAGGGAAGTGTATCTCCCTGCATGGGGTTTTCTCCCTCAGTCCACCACCCCAAAAACCATGAAGAAAGACAATTAAAAGGGCCAGTTCTACAGTAGCCAGCTCAGCCTTACTGTCCCCGCTGCCCACTGAGCTCTGTCTGCACTGGCACCCTAATCATTAAACAGATTATGACTTTGTGTGTCTGCATGCATATCGGCAGGCATCGCAGGAATTTACTCTGAGGACGCAGAAGGCTGCTGGCAACTCCTTGCATGTGGTTAATTTAGTTAAGCTTGGTTAATGAAGTCTCTTAATCATGTCAAACACTTAAATTGGAGCACCTCTTGACAAAAGTTCTTCCACCCTCCAACAGGAGTTCTTTTTTAGATCATACTCATTCTGAGCATGATTCAGCCTTATGACTTTGTTTTGGCACGATCGGCCAAACGCTGGCCTTTAGGTCTTTGATCGCTATGCTGGTGAGCAAATTCTCTTTAGCTGCACCAGAACTATGAGCGCACATTCCTTCCACATGTACTCAAACATGAGTATTCAAACAGTGAGGGAGAGAGTCTGGCTGCAGGTCCTCAACATGCTGGATCAACGCCCTCTAGTGACCACCACAAAAGACAACCATATAATGACAGGTCCAAATACCTAATAACGTGGTCAGCCTATCCAAAGAGTGGAGGAGAAATACAACAAAATGGAACAAAGATCAAATTCAGAGGATTAAAAAAGTTTAACCACCTTTTATGTATGAATCGACCTTGAAGCTTATGAAATCTTTTGAATATATTCTCTTTCATTGTTAAATTGATTGTGGTTTGATCAGACTGGATGAACTTCAACACCACCTTTCTTATTCCTTAAAATGAAACTACATTAGATTTTAATCTGTTTCAGGTGTTTTCTTGGTGGATCAGTGTGGCTAAACAAAGTATTTCATAGTCCATAAATGAAAATCTTTGTAAGAGGTCCAACATAGTTCAAGTTAAAGTAAAAAGTCCTGCACGGCCTAATGACTGCTTAGCATGGGAAAGGTAGTTATCCATAGCCATTTATAGCCCCTTAATTACGCGCCTATTTTGTGACCCCTGAGTTCAACGGGCCAATTCCTGTGTGGACCCAAATCCTGACGAACAAAGGTGGAATGTGATGCCCCTTTTCCGTAGACAAGCTACTAAACGTTTCCCATCAATTTCATGGGAAAGTTCATGCCAAGGAAACTCTTAAACGCTTCAGCTGAATATTGACAGCGTATTGAAGCCATTAGGGCACCTCAGACGGTCTGCTGATGAAAAGCACAGACAAAGAACAGTTGCCACAGCGCGGTTGGGTTTCATCAGCTCTCTAATATGCACAACGTTGTTCATATTGTGGAATATTACACTATAATACGGAATAAAATTGGCGCTTTAGGACCCAGATGATCCTCCTGATTGAGGCTGATATTTTCCACGTTGTGAGGGGAGGGGGGTGGCCCGGAGGTGTGTGTGTGTGTGTGTGGGGGGGGGGGGGGGGGGGGGGGGGGTGGCCTGGAGGAGCTGTCAATCATAGTGAAAGTGGCCGGGGTGGGCAGGCCCCTCTGACACTTTGTACCGTCGGAGGGGGATATTTAACTTGGGACTGAGCAGCACTCGCTACAGACACACTCACACACAGTGTGCCTAAGCAAAGAAACGCTCCAGCGCCAAGTCTCTCAGACTCCTGAAGTAGGAGCGACTCAGTAGGAGCTTCTGTGGCAGTTATCAAAGGAGGAGAAACGCTCCCTCAGGAATTGACCGTTTGCACCAGCCGGACAGAAAGGCTTCATATTATGGACTGCCTGGTCATGCAGCGACAGAGGGATCTGGAGCTTTTCTGAAGGGATTCAGCAGCACCTCAGTCAAAGGGAAGCTGAACTAACAGCGTTTGCTGGTTTTTCTGCAGTTTGCATTTGCTTTGTAGCGACACTGCAGTTTGCTGTAAAGCCTCTTTTCTTTCTTTCTTTCTTTCTTTTAAATTACATGCAAACGAAAGAGCTCTGTGGGAATATTACAGCCTGAGACTTTGATGTGAAAGAAACTCTCCTCTGCGATTTTGGAACATCTTCTGGAAAAGTTAAATGGCTGTGCTTTCATAAAGTTGAGATTGCATCCCACCGCTGCACCTTTTCCTCTCCGTTTTTGGACACTTCCAGTTAAGGTGCACACAATCCGCGGCTGGAATACCGCAGAAGGGGGACTGACTGCAGAGACTCCCTCCTCAGTCCATGGATTGTGCGCCTCGGGACTTGTCAAACTTGAGAGCGTCAGGCGACGTTAAGAGAAGCCACGTTTATAAAAGCCGTGCGTAAAAATAACATTGGCCAAGGCAGCCCTCCATTGCCGGGCGCGTGACATTTAAAACTTGGTGAGGTCTTTTGTGCCCCCTGCTCTCTCTCGGGACGCTCCGGATCTATCCCGTCTCTGCAGAAAACACTTCATCCCATGCAGCTCTCGCCTCGGCCGCTGTCATCCAGCGCAGACAGTTCGTCGTGGCTTCGAGTCCCCGGGGTAACCATGACAACCGAAAGAAACCCAAAGTGAATCCAAGGGAGCGGGGTGAGGCCGGAGAGACCGTGAATAGAGTTTCCCCATTTTGTTTTGTCCTCTTTCTTTTTTTCCTTTTTCGTTTTTTTGGTTTAGACTAAATACTTTTTGGAGGGGGGGTGTGTTTTTTTAGGGTTCTTTTTTTTTTTTTTTTTTTTTTTTTTTGCAAAGCAGGGGACACAGCTTCACGCTGCTGCACAGCGCGCAAATTGCAAAGTTGAAGGAGCCCTAAAAAGCAAAGCGCTCCGCTCCATGTCATTCAAACCCGACGTGGTCTATTAAAAGTATCGCCTCGCTGGTGACTGAACTTCTACTATTTATGAAGCCCCGGGCTGAGAGCTGCAGACGACACAGTAACCGGAAAAACATCTGATTATTCTTCACGCGAGAAGAGCCGGTGCGTAAAACGACGGGAATAATGGGCCTCTCACAAACGCTGCTCCTTTACATGCTGGTGTGCGTCCACCTTGGAGTTTCCCAGCATTACCTTCGCCTCCGTCCATCGCCCAGTGATCACCTCCCTGTGCCAGACCTGAAGGAGGACCCGGACCCGGAGTACGACCCCCGGGAGCAGGATTTGGCCGAGAGGACTCTGAGGAAAAAGCTCGGCAGTAACTTTGACCCCAACTTCATGTCCATCAGCTCACCAATGCTGGTGAACCTCTCCGCGCCAGACAACCAGGTGAAGCTGCAGGGGCCCATGCCAAACGAGATTAAAAAGCTGGACCTCACAGAGACCCCCTATGGAAAGAGGGTAAAAGTGGGCAAGAAAGCCCGTAGGAAATTTCTGCAGTGGCTGTGGACCTATACGCACTGCCCTGTGGTGTACACCTGGAAGGATTTGGGCGTGAGGTTCTGGCCACGTTACATCAAGGAGGGAAACTGTTTCTCTGAGCGCTCTTGCTCCTTCCCTGAGGGGATGTCATGTAAGCCCGTGAAGTCAATCAACAAGATTTTCCTCCGGTGGTATTGTCAAGGCTTTCTAAGACAGAAATACTGTACGTGGATACAGGTGCAATACCCAATCATCTCAGAGTGCAAGTGTTCGTGCTGATTTTCTCTAAGGAAGTAGAGGTGGTCGAGGGCGGGGGGGTGGGGGGGGGGTGGACTGGAAATACGGTTTCTATTGCACTGTTAACTCTCTACAGAGGTGGGCACCATAGCAAATCTATTTTTTTATATAGCATTTTAAGTGAAATACCAACATTGTACATATTTAAGAAAAATGCAGCTATTTTTTCTAATTGAACCAGGACCATATTTTATTCTCAGCCCTGAAACGTTGTTTTAGGGGGGAAACAGGAGCACTTCAGATGGAAGAGCTTTTTCTTTTTTTTTTTGATATTTTTTATGAGATATTGAAGATGGGATGCATATGCTACACTTCTCCAAGAGGTGAACTTTTTGTTCAACTGAACATTGATGCTGACTGTTATTTCACTGCAATGCTGCCTAGAGTTTTTGTATAATATTAATATCAATAATAATTAAATTGTAAAAAAAAAAGTTGAGGTTAAAGATATATATAAAGGCGTGAACTCAGCTTTTTTGGAATACATAGTATTGTAGAAATAAACAAATCTGTACGTTTTATTTATTATTTTAACGATTGTGAGTATAGAGCATAAGGAAAGAGAATAGCAGAGTATACCAGAAAAAATATGGGAGATGTCTACTTGAATATTTCTAAAAATGACAGCAAAAAAAAAATAAAAAAGTAAAACATATCAGTGTACATGTTATGGTTACACGTTTTAGCAATAAAGCCTATCTTTTCAACATGTGTTAGTGTCAAGCCATGTTGCTTACAACGAGTGTCTATATCCAGGGGGGCGTGTACACTGTAAAAAGTATCATCTGAACATGTTGACTCACCCAGTCTGAAAATATTTCCCTACAAGAGAAGCCTGCTAACGGAATTGATAATTTCACTTGTTTCCAACACGGTTTCATTCACAGATTTTCCTGTAAGTGTCATAAAAATGTTTTGGGGTTGTTGTTTTTTTATTGCGATTATGGGAATTTGTTTTCTTGAGATTGAAAGAAGTGAAATTGAGCCACGTTTTATGAAAAATAAAGTTGGATGTTGATATTTTTTGCAGTGTATGGAGGGCTGCGGAGTGGAGTGGAGTTACTGACTGCACAGTAAGTCCAAGCTTCAGTGGCTCAGTATGGGCTGCCTGATGCTCCGCGCCGTCACAGTCATTTTAGAAAAGGCTGATTTACTACGCTGTCTAATGCGCAACACACACACACACACACACACGGAGCGCCTCCACAGAACTGGCATTCATTTGTCTCAGCACAGGGGGCGCGCAGAGTGAGAGAGGGCGCGCACATTCATCTCGCCCCCTCTAGTGTGCACGCGTTCGCCTCGGAGCTGCGAGGTGTTAACATCATGGCTAAAATATGATTCAGACATTTCAAACAGTGTCAGATGATGAAATGGCCAGCGTGTGTACGCTGTAAGCCAGGGGCGTCTGGGGTCTGCGCCTTTTACTCTGGAAGCTCCACACAAGTTCCACTGAGGTATTTGTATAGAGGTGGACTGGAGCAGACCGGCGCCTATTCAAGTCTGACCGCCGTGGAGAGAGAGAAAGAGAACACAAAGCCCATAAAACAATGGTCAACTGTTTTTGACGTTAGCAGACTATTAATTGGAGAGCGGGGGTATGCTGTCTGCGAGTTAAACAGATATGGCCAATTAAACGCGCTGGAGACGCGCAGCGAAATGAAGTCCATGAAATCAAAGCGAGGAGTCACTTTCTCTAAGTATGGGGCGTTATAGTGTTTATATTATTCCTTAAATACAATCAACGACTTAAACAGAGCTATTAATAAATGTCTGCAGGCTAAAAGCAGCTTGTGTAGTATTTCCACTGAGCGCATCTTGTGTGCGTTAAAGTGATTTGTGTTTTTGCTGGAAGAGTTGGATTTGACACTTGCCGCCCAGTTATTGTGACAGAACCGCTGAGGGGATTTGGTAAGCAGAGGAGAAGAACGGCAGCATGCCAATGGAGGAGGAGGAGGAGGAGGAGGAGGAGGAAGGGGAGGGGGGGGGGCTGCTTTCCTTACTGTCAGCTTCTTTCTTGATGATGTCTCGGGGTTTTTAGAAACTGCGTCTCTGACTCGACGGCGCCACTCAGCCGCCCCCTCTCGACTGCGCAGAATGAGGCACTTTGGGAAACAGTAACCCTTTCAGGCTCTGCCCGGAGAGTATTTTAGAAGCGTGTGAAAGGCAATACGCCACCCTGGCTCCAGCCAGTTAGGTGCGCACCTTTTAGAAAGCAGGCCTTGCCAGCCAGTCAGATCAGTGCGTCTCAAAGGGATTCCATGGGGTCATCAGAAAAAAATGATTAATAGGTCAACATCAGCAAAGTGTTTAATAAGATTATTTCCTTTCACACAGTAGTCATGTCACATTAACCTCATCAGCTCCTCACTGTCCCCATCACATATTTAATACAACTATAGATGTGTCACCAAATGAAAGATCAAGCCTTGTGTTTAAATCTAATCAGGAGACATGAATTAAATTATATTCTGGTGTTTTTATTTTATAGCTTTCACTATCCCTGTCATGAAATCTCTCTGTGATTGGATAAACTCACATTTCTTCTTACCTTGGTTATTTGTTCAAAATCCAGTTTTTATATCAATGAATCCCATCCTAGGATTGAAACCTTTTCAATACAGAGTTAATATAGAATCATCTGACACGGTTAGAGGTTAAATACGGACCATGTGGGGTTTTTTTTCTTACACTCAGGGAAAACTGCCAGTCCTCAAACGAGCAACTGTCAGAGACTCCTGTCTTCACTTTATGTAAAACCTCTATGTTGACTAAATCACTGCTTTACACCATTCATAAAATCTTTCATTTATCAACAAATCACACAACTGCATCATAAAATTGACTTGAGGTCAGTTTACAGTCCTTGTGGCCACAAGCAGACCCCTGACTGACATGTTATACCAGGAAAAATTAGAAAACATCTCCCATCAACACCGTCAGAGCACCACATGTGAAGCGTTGACACGTCGGAGAAGCCTGCATTCATATATTGTCCATAAAAATGTCAAGACAGCAGCGGCCTTTACCCTGTCAGACACTTGGCATCATTATTGTCTAACAGAGCCTGTCTCCACATTCATCATCATGGCTCTAAGACAAAGTGGACTGCAATGATCCACAATGATGAATACTGTGTGTTACATTTGGAAGCTTCGTATGCATCTACATTTACCCTCGTGTGAATATGAAATAAAGCATATGCCTGTGAGGAGAGTTAAATAAAGGCCTGGAGACAATTAGGATAGAAATGACGGTGGAGAAAAGGGAGAGGGGGTCACATGTTTAGATCCTATGATGAGGCTCTGTGTCCTGATGAGGCTCAATTATTATGATGGATTGCAGTCCTATTGGGAGAGACTGGGATGCATCAGTGAGGTTGGATGGGAGGTTAAGGATCTATGGTGACTTTCACCCATGTCAAAGACACACTCACACACATCTCCGGCGCGTGTGCAGTGGGCTGACAGACAGACAGAGAGACAGACGGACGGAGACAAGGGTCTGTGGCTGTAAGTAAGGCCCAAACCCCATGGTTGTAAAAGCCAGTGAGTCAGCAGTGCTGAGGTTATTGATGATGACAGGGTATTAGATGGAGCACTGAGGGGAGGGAGGGCACACACACACACAAACATGGAGTCACCACAGATGATACCCAGCATTCTGTCAGACCACCAGCCCTGGCTTGCGGTGTGGCATGTGTGTGTGTGTGTGTGTGTGTGTGTGAGTGAGTGAGTGAGTGTGTGTATGTATATTTTTACAGATCCTTTTCAGTCTTCCTGGTGGTCTTCAGTTGATTGGTCACTGTCTAAACCGCCAAAAGGCTGTGATTGGTTAATTAAACCAAGGTTATGGCTGAAATATATATCTGTATTAAATTATTGTTAGTGTTTAAGTTCTTTAAACATGCTTCCAGTTCCAGACACATGCATAATTCCTCCTGATCTCAACCATCCATCACTGCTGGAACTGACAAACCTGACTGAGAATCAGCAGCAGTGGCTGCAGAATTCATAACATGCCTTTACATCAACACAGCAGCCATCCTTATCCGCAAACAACAGGTGACCGTAGTCAAATAACAGGTGATTGTAATCAAACTCCAATCATCGCCAACGAATGGCACTTATGACAATTAAGCATGCTGGCAGGAAATGCATGTAACGCCACAAGGAGTCATGAGTATATTTGTTATTCACATAAAGTAGGGCTGTATTCCTGAAATCTTATTTCTCAACACTGGGCTTAGGAAATATTTACCACATGGAAAAGTCTGGATGGTAACTTCAGTGTGCTGTTAATCTGAAGAGTGTAAAGACTCATTCACAAAGTATGCCTTTCCTGCTATAAGTACTGAAAAAGGTCCAAATGGACCATACATTCCATATCTTGGTTCCTTCATTCAGGTCTGATTTAATCTCTTACGACATTTATCCATGCACACAAAATCATTTGTTTTTTTATGATTCTTGTTGTTGCTGCCTAATGTAATCCTCTTGAATCCAATTTAATTAATTAGTCATATTTGTCTTGTCTATTTTATGCTCCTAATCTCTTTATAACAACAATTTGAAAAGTAATAATCTGCTAAATTATGTTTATTCTTTGTGGTTTGTGTCCTTGGAGCTGGAGCTCCCATGAACCACACAGCAGTCAAAAGCCTGCAATGAGGGACATGTAGCCTAACTGTATATGCGCCAATGCTGCTACCCTTATAATCAGACACAGTGTCAGAGTCACATTTCTGTAGTCATGCTTGCTGATTACTCAGTTTAACTCTTGTTAGATGTAACAGATATTGTAAGCCCAATGTAAGGCCTAAAAATAGAGCTATCGGTGGTGTGGCACTCACTGGGCTGGGAATAGTGCATATTCTGAGCTCTGTTTCCATGGTTACTTGTGCTTTCTCCCATTGCCAGCCTGCATCTTGAAATCCTAAAAAAGTCACTTTGCATCAATGACCACGTTTTTCCATTCCCTCTTCCTAATTTGACTTTTTATTATGTTGTCTCCTCACCAGTCAGGAAGTGAACTTTAAAGTCTGTGGATCATGTTTGGTTCATGCCACTGTCACAGACTGTGGATTGTGAAAGCGTCAGGAGTCTAAAAATGTATGGACACAAATATGCCATTAACCACCACTGACTTTACCATCTTTACCTCATTAAACTAAAATTAGAAACCTTGGCTTGTCTGTTAAATGGGACACAAATAAATACTGTTTTTAAGAATATTGACCCCAAAATGAGTAAAAGAGGAATAAATACGCAACACACACCATTTCCTTTTTGTGTAACACACACACACACAAAATCTCAAGATAGACATTAGCACCTCACTGAACTCATCATCGGCCCACGCAAGCACAAGGTGCTCCCAGAGTGCTCCTAATACATAATTGGTCCCTGATCGCCATAACAACACACACAGGTAAACTATCTTTAAGTTGTTTACTTGACTACTAAACTCAGTCATGATTGGGCCGACTCGATTATATACACACACTTGAGTTTTCCCCCAAGTAAAATCCATATTTTCCATATCCATCTCCTCTCAGCTCACTGATTACTGCTGTAGTGTGCGCACACACGCACACACACACACACACACATATACACACGCAGTAACACACACTCATATATACACCTCCCCCTCACAGCCTGTCCGGCGGCTGTCTCCCAGTACCCCTCTGTGCGCCTAGATGGCATGCTGAGAATGTTTACTTTCGCCACAGTGTGTATTTACAGAGCCTAATAGTTTTTTAGGCCGCAATGGCGCCTCGCTTCGTAACATGTGTACAACCCACCTACTCCCTCCAACTCCCTCACATACACATACACAGAAAACATACATCCCGCCGCCCCCTACAGCCCCTACCAAACAACAAATCAAACCTCTGGTATTTGGGGTTTGGCAGTACAGTGAGCTCCAATACAGCCAGGTGACACGAGGAAACAGCAACATCAGAATGTGATGTTACCTCTTCTGTGACTGGAGTGAATGGATCAGATTAAACTAAAAATGGCCAGGGAGGAGAGTACGTGTGCTATGAGAGGCTGAATGAATGCACGAAGGGCTTGCAATGAATGGTTGTGTGTGTGACATGTGGCAACCAAAAAGATTTGTGAATGTGTGTACAGTATGTGTGAGCAAGTCTGTGGGTGTGTGAAAGAGAGAGAGACTGAGGGGAATGATGAAGTGTGCTTACATTAAACAGATTATGCAGATATAAAAGTCAAGGCAGGGTTTCAGATGGCAGATAATGCCTTCATCATCACATTTGCAAAAAAGGTATGGGAAGCGACTAACATCTCCCTTCCTAGAGAAGGCAAATTTACTGATTTGGTTTGGTTTTCAATTTTTGCAATATGTAAAATGCAAAAACATAATCCCCCTGCTGTGCATGACATTGACAGATAGCCGTGTCATAGGTCATGACTACATGTCAGTAGCTAAGCCATGAAGTAAATCTGCTCAGTCTTTTTATGACCTGTTCCACAAAAACGTCTCCTGAGTCTCCTGAGTATCAAAGTTATTTTATTAAAAAAGTAATGATTAAACGATGCATGAAATTGTTGCTTCTATTGCTATATGCGGCATATTTTAGTTGGGTGTTGTTCGGTTTATGAATTTTTTTGCAGCTGTTCTGTAAGTGTATTCTCGTTTTTAATATGTCTTTGTATGTGTGTGTCTGTCTGTGTTTCTATACTGGAAATTAGAGAAGCTGAATGCTTATCTTGAAGTTGATAACATGGGTCACTGTGAGATGTGGCACATCAGAGAGAAGTGACATTCACAAGGCACAGAAAAAGAAAAAATAAGCGTACATTAGAGCATGCCAATATTGTGCAGACCCACATCCTCGGAGCAAAAATGCAATCTTGTGAAACAGTTTTCCATTTTTTTGTTTTGTCTTTGTCTGTAATTTGCTCCTGTTGATGAATGGATAAAAAATTCTGCTGGCATTTAGTATTTCCAGTAGAGCCTCTAGCCAGAGAAATCACCATACTGGATAATTTCCATTGTATGAGAGAGAGGGGACTAAACTCTGCAGACCAGAATCCAGTGGAGTCAGCAAGATGTTGTACAGTTATGAAGGGGTGCCACCATAAAGATTCACAGAGTGACTTTAATGTTTCGTTTCCAACTTGAGAAAATCTGCTCCAGTTCTATCCAAAGATGTAGCTCATAGCTGAACATAACAACTTCACCCCAAGTCGATGTTGACGGGCATTGTGGGAAATGCTGGAGCTGACATATTGGACACAATGGTGTTTCATTAGATAACTGATTACAAAATAATTTGCCCAACCCCATAAACATGATAGATTAGTGATATATCACATTGTAGATGGATCATATTAATATTCCCTTTAACACTGATGACTGTAAAAAAGGGTGAAGGGCACAGTGTACTCGATCCCACTGAAAGAACAGAGTAGGCATTAGGAGTGGAGTCTAAAACACTTGGCCCATTGTTTTATTTTCTTTCTCCCGTCAGACAAAAAACGCAAGGGAAGCAAACAGGTGAAAATAACTGGCTTTATTTTCCCCACTGGGCCGCCATGCACGACTTGGGCTGCTGAACCTGATGTCCTGACGCCTGCCTGTCTGTCGTATTCAGCTGAGGTGGTCTATTCAGAGTGAGGGACCAAGAGACACACAGCCCAGGGGGGTGTTGATGTTCGTGTGTGCATGCGTTCATGTATGTGTGTGTGTGTGTGTGTGTGTGTTAGTGTTGGTGTGTAAGAGGGTGGGAGGAGGCACTGTGAGCGGTAGAGAATGCTTGGTGATGGGTTACCAAAAACAGAGCACCAGGGGACAATAGGACCCAGGACATTCCTGACATAACCCCAACACACCGGGGAGGAAGTGGAAGGGAAGGGGGGGGGGATTTATTGGTGTCAACGGCCCCTCACCCTGAGAGGAGAAACGGGTGTCTCTTTTGTCTCCTCTGGCATTGGAGATGGACTGAATCAAGCCTTGCACAGAGAGGACGCCTCTAAACACATACACACATAATCACTCCTTTGAAAGAAGAACCACCAATTAGAGAATGGACATATATGGCTATAGAGGTTTAGACTCAAAGGGGACAGGTTTCCATATGTGTGTGTGTGTAGTGTAGTATGTTTGAGAGGTTCTGTGTGTCTGATTGCATGCCTGCCTGCATGCACTTGTCAATAGGATCTGAATGTAAAGGGAGAGCCAAAAGGGATGCTTTTCAGCTCAAAGTGCACAAGAGTTGACCCCATGGGAACACTGCTATGAACTTGTTTGAATCAGAGGGCATTTAGTCTCATTTAGGAATGGTTCATGTTACACCGAATGAGACCACAATGAGCAAGACAATGTAATACTATGGTAATTGGCTGGACAATTGTCAAGTGAATTTCCCTAGTGTTACCTAAAACGTAGTATGTGCCACTTAAGAAATGTGTCACTTTCTCCTGGTGAGTAAATTGTAATAAAATCTAATTATACTATGACATTTATACCTTGAAAAAATGTTAAAGCCACTTTTGCATTTTCTTTTTGGATTTTCTCAAGAAAAAGCAAGTCAAACTGTCCTTTAAGTGAATTCTATATTATTCAGCTGGTGAGAAGAAACATCCTTTTACTAATAGGGAAGACTGGTTTTGAATTGCATTGTAATTACTGACCCACCCCAAGCCTCCTTACAGCTTATGCAAACCATATTGAAGGTAAATACCCCTTTTGTGAACGGAAATGACTACGGAAAGCTGACCACCACGTCTGACAAAGAATACTTTTTCTCCATAGACACTTGAGACTTAAACCTACAGAAAACATCAACACCACCATGATTGAAGACCTTATTTAAAATTAGTACCTTCGAAAAATCACTATACCCACAAAAAATGGAATAAAAAACAACAACAACAACAAAACAAAAACAAAAACAAAAACAAAAAACATAAGCTCAAATCTTCTTTTTTTTTCTTGAGAAAATTTCAACAGGACCCCTAGGTTTAGGTTGCCAGTTTTTCAGCTCAAACCTGGTGTCAATTTAAAAAAAAAAAAAAAAAAAAAAGCCTTTATAGATGTGGCCTTGATCATGTAAAACTCCCACTTTGACCTCTTTGGCTAATAATGTGACAGGTGGAGGAGCATGTCAAACTAGAACAACACTGCTATCTAGTGGTTAACATTGTGTTGTCTGCCTGTGTGGATAATGGGCTTCCAAACCTGAGCAATTACACCGTGGTTATCCCAGATGAGCAGTAAAAAAATCTGACCTTTTGAAGTTTTACAAGCTCCGGGTTTGTACTGAGGTTGTTTGCGTGGTTGTTTTGGAATGAGCCAGTTTAAAGGATTGTTAACTTGAATATAAGTTGTCTGTTAGGGATCGCATGCCGGTTTTATTATAGGATTAACTAACTCATATCTTACTTGTTTCCAAATATTTTAATGAACCCGATCCTGGGGTTAACATTGCAACAGTTTGTCATACTGATTGGACAGCCTAAAGAACTGCCTGTTAACTAACTGTAGCTCATCTAAGTCTGGAGCAACCACCACTTTCGAGGGAGTTGAATGCACTTGAATTAAACAGGACAAGTGTACAGCGATGTGTGAGGCAGTATTCAACTGTACTATCAGTTAAAAGCTAACATCAGTATGATATGCTCAAACAGCTATAACACAGCTATCATGCTGATGTTTAGAAGGTGTAATGTCTACCATTGTTGCAATGTTAAAGTAGCATAACACACTCAATGTTACTGAGAAGGCGTTTGTGTACACACAGCACAGCTTGAGCTGTTGAGTTACTAAAAGGTTTTGCAAGAAGGCTTCATCGTAAGAAACCTGAATATTGGGGGAATTTAGGCCTAATGATAGAAAATATCACCGAAATTACTATGGTTCATCCTAAGAGTTAAATAATTGTGGTTGGCCTCAGACGTACAGTCCATGTGCCCAATTGTCCAATTCATAGTTTTCAGTCATGTGACTCGCGCTGACCCCTGGAGGGCAAAAAACCGGGTCCAAGATGGCGGCTAACAATGGAAACGCCAGAGAACAACAACGCAAACGGTTTCAAGCCACGAATATTTAGATCATCTCTCTAAAGAAGAAAACACAAGATATATGATTAAACTGCAAGTTTTGGCCACCTGCGACCCATACACGGCACCCGCCGCCGTGTTTCAGCCGTTAAAAACAGCGAAGTCCCTGCCAGACCTCCAATTCGGCCATGTTTACATTTATCTTGTGGAGAATCCCTCCTCTTACACTGCCGCCAGGATGAGAGCATACAAAAGTACGGACAGTTACAAGTATTTCCAATTTGGATGGGTCAACAATGCTGCCGTTTGGGAGGTGAAGGACAAGAAATTCTTCAATGTCAAAGCAGAGGTGAGTGCTAGCGTTAGCTAACGTTGATATGGGTCATTAGTGTCAGTTCACTTCTAGGGCAGTAGTGACAATGCATGGATATTTTGGTTAGGTTGACACGGTCCCTTATAACACAAATCTAATCAAAACTTTCTCCCTCCCAAATGTCAGGCAGACCATTCCTACAGTTTAAATGGCCCACTGTTGACAGCTGGGGTTGCCGTGGAGAAAGAGGGACTGGTGCGATTTGGCCATTGCACCTGTATAGCAGGTTTGGGGTAAGTGTGTTCACATGTAGGTGCCTTACTCTACGCTTTGTTAGCAGCTGTGAACAAACCTTACCTTTGATGAAATGTTCGCTGCAAAGAAGTGTGTACTTCGGTGGTCGCCGTCCTTTGCCCTCCCCGGGGACGGAGGTACGTCTTAAGGCACATAACCACAATTTCCTCCTCTCTGGGTTTTCTTTGTCAGACGGGATTCTTTAAAAGCACAACCCAGGCTTGTCTCCTCGTGGAGTTGTGCAGGCAACTGCACAGCAACGATTTGGCATTTTGCTAAAAGTTAAGCCAAAACTAGTTTAAAAAAAAAAAAAAGTAGCTGGCGGGCAGTGGACAGGCAGAGGAAGTGGCGTCTTTTGCCCTCCGGGGGGGCATTCCCACAATGGCGTGACGTCACTTGAAAACTAATGAATGAATAGCACCAAATGTTATATCCTTCCATCCATCAGCTCAAGAGAGTTTTCACTAAGAATGAATCAATGTCAACCTAATATGGCATGGCATAAAATAGCATAAACTTCATCAACATCCAGGATTCCCACTTTCCCTGGGTGTTTTCACTCTTTCCAGTTGATATTGAGAGCAAGAAATGAATGATTACCCACTAATATAAATTTGATTCTGATCAACTTAGACAAGCACTATGGAAATAATGATATAGTCAAGGTTTTCTTCTAATTGATTACAGATTTATTTGGTCATGATTTACCATCATTGTGCTCGAATTGAAAACTACACCATGATCAACTTCCAGCTCACTGGGTTATAACCCATCCATAGAGTGTCTCTGTAGCCTTGGGTGGCATTGTTGTGGCCATACAATTTATTAGCTAATCGGCAAGACAGTGCCAGATTCTAGTACTCATGAATGTCAAGGCAGAATGAGAACCAGAACGTGAGCTTTCATTAAAGTGTGTCGACTCTATCCCTTTCTCTACATCTTCAGAACACACATTGAGTTCAAATGGGAACTCCCAAGCACTTCCAGCTGGCAACACTTTGGGATAATGATGCTGGATTCCACACAAATGAAGGGTCCAAATACCACCAGAAAGTTACCTGAACCCCCTCAATGCACAGACAAGCATACATGTATGTATGCAAATACACACACACACACATATTTCCCAGCAATCTTCCTTCTCTCTGTGGGATAATCATATGTGCACTACACACTGAGTGGGAAAGCTAATTTCCCACCATCATCCCGGACAGTCACTGCTGTCAAATGTAAGAAGATAACCCAAAAGTAATCCTGCAGCAAGTCAACAGTATCCCCCCATCCACACACACACATACACATTGAAGCCAGCACACATCCTCTGAGTCTTCATGGGTGCAGATTGGGTTACAGCAGATTCCTTGCTGTGGCCTCAAGGTATCCTCATGTAAAAACTCTGTGGTTGAGTCATCAGTGTGAGCTGGGAAGGGACCACCTTCCGTGGTTAGATGTCAAAATGATGGATGGGACCATGATACTGGAAGATTGCTATTGATAGCTCTCTTTCTTTAATGATGACATGTTGATACCACACACCCCAAGAAATTAAAGTGTATGTGTTACACCAGGAGAGACATACAGAGACTTAGGCCTGCACAGACATACACACACACACACACACGCACACATGCATGCATCGCACAAGGACATGTGGGTATTACAGCTATCAATATCTCTTCCGTTCCCACTTGGGCTCTTTGAAGTGGAGTGGCAGCTGAGTCTTGAATGACTGAGTGTTTTAGAGGATGTATACAATAACGGCAACACGCCGCCTTGACTTAAGATGAGTCGGCAGAGGGAAAGTAAACAGGCGGGGTTCCCCAAGAGGCTGTCACTATAAACAGGGGGTGTGCTGAGAGGGGCTCAAGCTGTTTATTTTTACACCAGACCTCAATGTCATTTGAAGTGTCCTCAGTGCTCTCTCTAACTCTCTTTCTTTCTTCTGACCTTCTTTTCCCATTTTCCCCAGAACTCTGCCACAACCCCACCAGCCCGTTCTCTATGGGGTTCTCTGCCAGCAACAACTAATTATCAGTCGGTTGGGTTCCACTGTGCTCCTGTGTTTGGCCCATTTCTCTATAGGCATATGGATATGCAGAGTGCCTCATTTTTCTGTACAGTGACAGAGTTTTCATTGCTGTACTGAAGGACACCAGCAGGAGCCCAACAGCCCAGTCACAGTGGGAGAAATATCAGGTGCATGAGCTGGTGAAATACAAAATTCTGTTGGTGGACTGAATGTTATTCACCTTGACCCATCAGCTGAGTTGAATATGAGAAAGTATGCTTGCAAATAATATGTACAGTAAATTTTCTGTGTGCTAAATGGAGTTTACCCAGATCAACATTAATGTAAACTGTTGTTATATTATTTCTCATTTAAAAGCTGTTATTTTTTTTATTAATAGTAACCCTAAGTGTTATCACTGTGACTTACGATGGTATAGAGAAAAGTCATTAACCATTAATCAATCAATCAATTATAATTCATGACCCACTTTCTAAATTTGCCTTGTTGAAAAATGTATCAAGTTTATCAATAAAGGCATAAAGATTCCTCTAAGGGTTACCCTTAACAGATGATACAAAGCAAAGATGAAACATGTGATCAGGTAAACAGTCTGATCAATTTAGTAGAAATATCTTTAAGACGTGTATTGTTACATTATAATTTAACAGCATGGAAATGTCTAAGTGTTTATCAGCTGAGCTTTGCTGGCCACCAGTTGGCCCATCATGATCCATCATAGATGGAAACAGAGGACAGTGGTTTCAGGGCACAGAGAGGTGAAAGGCCTCACCAGCACTCCTTTATAGGTCTTTCAAACTGAAGCAACTCTTTGTGGCTTTTTGTGGATCATCTTGCACTCAGTCATAATCATATTGTGTCACATTGTATAGCAAAGGTGCTCAAACAATGTTTGTATCAAGTATTGTGATACATTCCAGTTTGGATCCTCAAGGTTATGAAGAGATTTTGGGGTAAAATGTTGAAAAATTATTCATCAGACCTGAAGTTTGTTTCCATTTGATTTTTATAATTTAGCCATAAAAACATGGTTTCATTACTCATTATGATAATGCAATTAGTTACTGTTGTGTTTTCAATTTCAAATGATAATTACACAGTTTTTGTACTGCTTAACATACGTTATAAATGACTCAAAAAACCTGGTGTGCCCCCTAAAAGTACATTTGCATCAATGGAGCAATTATGACCAACAGAAAGTTTGTGTAAGAAATGTAGTTTTAAAAGAGAAAATCATTCTGTGTTTGGATTTCAGCCTTAAATTTTATTACTGGGCAAGAAAAAACATTTTCACAGCGTAAATCTTGACTGTCCAACACAGGTGTGACTAATAAGATTAACAATGGCTGCATTCAATTTAGTGTTTTAGTGCCTGTGTGTACTAATTGGGACAGAGCATCATTACTGTTAATAGTAACACCTGTGCTGCACTAAGAGGCCAATTAGATCCATCAGATGTGGATTTGACGCACAGCGGTTTTAACTTTATCTTTTGTTATTTGTGAACATGAACACCGTACAGGAATATTACACAGCGTGGGATTCAAAATGTGTTTAGCAGTTATTTGGCCACAAGAGGTCACCCTCCCCTCACCGAAGACCAGGTGGGGGCTTCCCTCTGGACAAGGTAAGCATCTCTTCTTGCGCCCGACAGCAGGGGTGCCAAAAAAATGGAGCGAGGAAAAAGCCGGAGGCTGACATTTTCTCCAGGGTGTCCGCCGCAGGGAACCCAGCGCCGAGAGCCCCGGGCTTTGGACAGACAAACCGCTGAGACTTGTTTTGCAGACGAAATCGGCAGAGTGATCCAAATGCGACTCCTCTAAAGGACCGAGGAGAGCTCCCCGCTCCAATCACATCTGACAGCGAGTGAGTGTGGTGTCTGTTGTTCGGCTTGCTTTCTTTCATTCTGTCCTTTTTTTACGCAGTCTGCACTTGTAATTGGAGAGATAATCTACCTAGATCAGTCTTTCTATCCGAGCTTCTTTATTTCCCTGAAATCCATCAGTGTTGGTTGTTTGGATAAACGCATGGACCTTAAAGGGGCCATAGAGTCACTGAGCACACAGCAGGACTGACTGTGCTGACCTGTTGTCCTGCAACTGAACCAGTGATTTACAGGATATTCTGTTCAATTCTAAGAAACCCTACAAATAAATGTCACGGTTAATAAAGTATTTTAATTGGAAGCAGGGAGGCATATAAAATAAAACAATTTAAATAAGAGTGGAAGTGGAAAAAAAATTAAGCACAACAGGACAACTCTAAATTGAATTTAGACTTCTCGTAAACCGACAAAAAAAAAAGTTTTTGAGAGGAGAATAAATTCTCCAATGTAGAACTGGTCTTAAACAAATAAGATAATAAATTGAATTGACAGAATACCAGATAAGACAAAATTAGTAATAATAAAATGCAGGTGGGTGCTGATGTGCAGACGTGTTGTAAATAAATGAAAAATGTAATTCATGTTATAATGCACAACATTTCATGTTTACTCGCTTCATTTGTCCTGACTCAAGTGTAATGAACTTGAATTGAGTTGAAATGTTTCGTGAAACTGACGCCAGTTTCGGGTTTAAATTGGTGGACCGGTGGCGTCACTTTGTTTCCTCGTGCGCCGTCCCGCTCTTTGTCATCTTTAATTAGCTCCATATTGCCTGCAGGTGTGCGCTGATTTGTGTCGCGCACGCACAAAAAAACAAAAAACAAAAAACAAACCCGCAAAGCAATGGCGTTAAAGCGCTCAGCTTTTTGCGTCTGAACGGCCTTTTGTTTTGAGATTAGTCGTTGGAATAAAGCCACCCAGATAAATAAAATTGATAAATACAGCTCATCGGTTCGGGACCCATCCGATCCAATCCGGGCCGGGCCGTTCCCCCCAGTGGATGGTACAGTAAATACAGGAGGAATGTTGATCAGCTTACAGCGGAGCCAGGAGGTGCTCGGGGTCTGATGCCGGAGTAATGACCGTCCGGTAGTCAGGCTGCACCTGCAATAACAGGCAGAGCACCGCGCGGCCCGTCGCCCATAAATTAACGGGAATTAGAAAACGTGTTGAAGCCGTCCTCGCGGTTCTGCTGGGCTGGTTTTTACTAGTCAAACATGTGTTTTCCGGTACGTATTCACTAAATAAGTAGCTCTGGTGCTCAGATGATTTTTGGCTGTGACAACCTGTAAGAACCAAGAAGCCCATTATCCGCATCCGACTACAGTCACCCTTCATGTTGGCAGGTCGCTTCGTGCAGTCACATGTGAGTAATCCCGAGCTAGATGCTTAATTGTTAAGTCACCGTGGACCTGTGAGTTTTGTCAACTGACCGACGGAATAAGTGCAAACACTCATCATGCAAACCAAATTTAGCTGCTGTTCTTTAACCTCCACACTAACACCGGGCTGTACTGCCATATGAACGGAGTTAATGAGTTAATGTACTGCTGGCACGGCCAGGGGCGCACTGCACGTTTTCTGTGCCAAAACGAACCTCTTTCTGTCTCCACACACACTCAAATACCAGGCCATTTTCATGACGCCACGACACCATTTCAACGGTACATTTAATTTGATGCTCCCTTTGTCATTCCATATTAATAAAACGCCAACATTTTGGTGCCCTGACGCACAGGCGCGCACTAATAAATCCAGCATGTGTTGGTCCAATTATTAGGATTAATAAGTTCTAACATTCTGCATCTGCCTCTTGTTTCTCCGGGCCCTGGAGCCCCGCTAGGCCCACTCTGTTTCAACAGGTTCAACGTTGTGTTCTCATTACGACCTCCATATGGCTGCCTGTGAGCACAGCCAGTCATGGGCGGCAGAGCAGGCAGCACAGTAACAATCAGTCCGTAAAGCGGCGGAGGTATTTGTAGTAAAAGTGAGACCAGTTGTGTTGTTTGAGAGGGGGAAAAAAACCTCGAAGCAAGTGGTAGTTTGGTCAAGTGCTTATTTTCGTTTGGGCAGTATTTTGGCTTCTTGACTAAATTATGCGCACCACCAAAATTACAGCTGAAATTAAACTTAAAGTTTTTAGAGTTAACAAAATACAGTGGGCGACACCCCCCCCCCCCCCTCTCTCTCTCTCTCTCTCTCTCTCTCTCTTTTTCTCTTTCTCTCTCGCACACGTGAAGGGAAAATCTGGGTTTGATTTGGGTTTTGATGGGGAGTAGCCTACCCCGGGCTCGCTTTACAACCTGTGGATGTATTGGACGCTTTTTAGTTGGTTTGAGCCTCGGACGCGGATGGGTGCAGTGCGTCGCGTCCTCTCGGTGTCCCCTCTCTTCTGACTGTGCAGCGGGGAATGTGTTTCTTCAAACAATTGAAGGAGACAAACGCGTAAAAGACGAGACGCTTCCACGTGCGGATAGGACGATCTCAGTCGGAAGACGACCTCGGGGCTAATTGGTGTGGATCTCTGTCAGGGGACGTCTTTTCCAGCCCACAGACAGCCACAGCGAAGACCCACCGCTGGGGTAAGTTCATCATTTGCTGGTCACGGTGTCTGTTTATTACGCACTCAGCGTGTTCGTGTTTTGGTTCATTTCAATTTTACGCACCACTTATGTTCTCAGAGGAGAAGTAAGTTGCTCAGTGCGCTCGCTGTGCCGGGCTGGCCATTAGCCTGCCATGACATTTATTACTGAAATGACAATCCTGATTTGATTAAAGGCTGAGGTGGTTTGACTGTCAGCTGGTGTTTGAGTCTATGTAACAGCGGGACGCGCAGGGTCAGAGTGGCGGACACTGCAGACAGGTGTCAGCCTCCTCCATTTACAACTGGCCCGTGGGTCGCAGCAAGAAAAAAAAAACAAGAAAAACAGCCCGTGCCGAGGATTTAATACGAGGTACAGAGCCAGTGAGGTTTAATAGCGACTTGGATTCAAAGCCAGTAGCTTATGCCAAAGCAAGCAGTGCGCCTCTCGGTTCCCGTCCTCCTCGGCACTGCCCTCGCCAAGTCTCCCAATGCGTTTGTCACTTCTTATATTTTCCTCTTTCACTTTGACGCCACCGCATGCATAAAAACATTTGCGTGAAAAAAAGAGCAATTGGATATTTTTGTCCGTTGTTTATAAGGCACAACTTAAAAATACAGCGTCATGCAAAGTCCAGAAAGATGTTATTTTTCCTCACTGATTATTGAAGCAACTCAGGAGAAAAGTGAGGCAGCTCAAATTTGTCTGTGGTTTATGGAGGATTAAAGTGATAATAAATTTGATAGTGAAGTGCAGTGTGAGGAAGGTGTGTCAGGAAACAATAGCTTTGACTATAATAATGAGCTCCACCCTCTGTAAGCTCATCTGCTCTCTGCCCTCAAGCAGCAACGAGCCTGGAAATGAAAGCGGGAGACCCATACAGATTGCTTATCTTAACTGCTTCAGTAGACTTTAAGTATGCCCCTATTGCACACTGAAACAGTGTCAGCCACTTGACCTACTTCTCACTCTCACCGCAAATGACTGGAATCACTCCATGAAGAAGGCCTCTGAATGCTCACTGTTCACCGAGGTCAGAGAGAACATCAGCTTTAAGGGGAGACTGGTAGAGTTGGATTGGTGAGGATGTGAGGTGGTGTTCCTCTGGAGCACAGTCATCCTTCTCTGTTTGTGGAAATTAATCATCATTATTTAATGGCATTATACCCTGAATCCATGAGTAACAAAGTGAGGGCAGCAGAGCCAGGAGCAGCTAAAGGCACATGATGTGGGAGCTAATCCAAGGCAACATAGTAGATTTTTTTTTTTTTTTTTTCTTTTTACTCTTGGGAGAGTGTGTGTGTGTGTGTGTGTGTGTGTGTGTGTGTGTGGGGGGGGTAGTTAAAAACACCAGAAAAGTGATGAGGATGGAGCAGGAGATGGAGAAAGCTGCAGAAACATAGGCAGATCATTTCATTTTCTCCTGCTATGAGGTGCAGGATTCCTCAGGACTTGGCTCCATCCCCTTGAGCAACTAAAATCAACACATCTGATATATTTTTCTTCTATGGCCTCAGCAACTTGATGGGGCACAGTAATGATGGATCCCTCTTTCTGTCAGTGCTTTATTTTTTTTGACATTTTTGTTGGATGTGACCTTTCATCTCGGGTCAAGCTTTTGTTGTCTTGAACAAATGATTCAGCAGATTTCTAAACACCAAAATTTAAAAACAACAACAACAACAACAACAACAACAAAAAAACAGTGTAGCTGTCAATGAACTCAAATATCAGAATGATCAACTTTCACAATGCAGCTGTTTCCTGGAGCTGCCATATCAGGCAGTGGCACCTGATTACAAAGCAAATATAATGGTCTGTTTTCTTTAATTGAAAATTAATATTGTAACTTGTTTCCATGTAAAAGTTTACATATTTTCTGGATTTGGACCTTAAGATGGATGTGATGTGAAAAGTACCCAAATTACACATTAACATCTTCACACATTCACTGTATCTGCTTTAGGGTGAAATTGAAGTGGAAATGCTGTCTTACTAATGACTTAAGTGACTGTGTGTTTTCTGGTTGAATGAAAAATTGGGTGTGCATGTGTGTTCTCATCTTTCCTGTTAAAATACCTGTCATTCGCCAGCATGACATCCAAGATGTCTCCCACTGTGGGAAGAGGATCCAGGGGCAAAGATTTCACATGCTTCATCCTGCCTCTCCTCGCACCCTGCTAGGCCTGCATGTGTCAGCCACACATTTGCTCCAGATGCGCAGAGGGGTGTGTGTGTGTGTTGATTGTATTCTCAGATGTGATGAGCTTACAAATGGTTTCTCTACAGGAACTACATTTATTTACTTTGTCGTTCACACACTGGCAATGATCAGGATGTGTATTTGACTCTTGCAGCACTTTGACAGCTATGTATGCTAAATGCAGGCTTATCCCTTGAGTTCAATAACAGTTAGATAGCATGTGCATTGGACCAGATTTTAGCAAGCATGTGACCTGTGAACGAGACAGTCCTCCCAAAAATGACAGTGTCAGTTGTTGCCAGTAAGTGACAGATTTCTGTAGTGGCAGTAATTACCAGATGATCAAAGGGTGAAGTAAAACATTAGAGTAAAAGTCATGAGAAGTCTGCATGCATGGATGAGTCAACAAAACTTTGGACAAGATAGTTAGCGTTTTGGTTTAAATTTCGTAACAGTTAACATTTTGTATTTGAGCATGACAATCATATTACAACCATGGCCATGGATATCTTGGTAACCTTTCCCAAATCTAAGTGGGTTCTGTGTCATTTGTTTCCAAGCCTTGACTTCAGTACACTACATAAAAAAAAAAAATACATAAAAAAGAGATATCCAAGGCTTTGGCACAAACGATGAAGGTAAGAAAAAATGAATGATATATTTACTGTATAGTTTGGAAGATTTCTTCCTTTTAATGTGAGTCAAGCCAAAAGACATTTAGGTTCTCCTCCCTCTTCACTGGGAGACCATTGACCTCTAACCTCTAGGTAGAGTTTTCCCAGTATGCACTAACATCGCTGTTGAGAGAGAACGGGGGTTGGGGGGGGGGTAAGAAGGGAAGAGGGGAAAGGGAGTTGTCTGCTGAGTAACAAGCTTTGGCCTGCTCTGCAGCGTGTCTTCATGCGTGAGTGAGGGCACATATTGTGAATTTAACTACGAGTGAGCATGTGTTTGTCCGTCAGCAATGAGTGTGTTTAAGTGTAATGTACACAATAGTGTGACTATTCTAGCACTTAATAAAGTGATTTGGGTTTTTTCCCCCCTGTGAGTTCAAAGTGGGTCTTCACTTTTGGCTGTGGGGTGGACGTTGTTCTTGTGTAATGGAAAAAAAATTGACTGTTTTCCTGTTAGGGGGGCTTTTTGGGAAAACCGCGGCTCTGCCTACCGCAGCCAGCCTTCAAAGGCCTTTGAAGGAGTGCTCACCTCTCCTCTCCTTAAATCCTTCCATCCCTCTAAACGAGCAACTTCCTCTCGTATCCAGGAACACCTCGCCTGCCTCTCTCCGACCACCACCATCCAACCACACTGCTGCAAAGCTGTGGTCAGGGTTATGCTCAGGTCCATGGGAAATACTCAATCATGGAGTCCACCTACATGCGCTGAAAACAGTAAACTCTGGGAAGTTTTTGCCTGACCTTACCAACTCTCTAACTGTATAACCTTCATTCAGTAACAAGCTTTGAGACAGAATCTATGGCTCTGTGTGCTAGTGTGGAGCTCTGGGTGTCATCCCTTTCTCAGATGCATCTTGACAGCACATGTTGAAGGAGTATTTCTTGTGCTTGAAAACGGATCATAGTTTGACATTGGAGGCTATAAATTTTTTGAACTCTTGTCCCTTCACTCCCAGGGCCATTGCTCTGTCAGTTAAAAATCTAAATCAAAGTACGACTTTGTTCTCCTTCTCACTCCAGTTTACAACTGATTCTTTCTTTTGTGAAATAGCTATTCAGGACTGAAGCCTTGTGGGACCTCTTTGGTAGTTTCAAACCCCTGCTTTGATTTTTAGCAAAGATGGCACTGTTTGGAAGCATACAATAATTTTTCTGTTATTTTCAGTTCCAGCTTTTATGTTGAAACTGGAAACAAAATGTGTGTGTGTGTGTGTGTGTGTGTGTGTGTGTGTGTGTGTATATCTATCTATATATATATATATATATATATATATATATATAAATATAAAGATAAAAATCTTGGTTAAAATTAACCTCAATCACACCATTATTAAATTGTTATTTTATCTAATTTAATTCATCCTCAATATAAACTGCAGTGAACAGGTTAAAACTACAGGAGAGAAAACACTAATCTGGATGTGTTGATTCATGCATGTAAAATTAAACCTTATTCTACATAACAGTATTTTTACCTGATCAGTTTCTAACAAATTAACTCTATTTAACCTCAAGTCTAGTGACTCACTATTGCCCAGAACTCTGCCTGCTCATGTCCTCTCCCCTCCCTACACCTCCCATTTTCTCAGCAAAAACACTGATCTCACTGAACACTTCATTAACAGAAAAATACACCACAACTTGTCTTATCAGCATTTTTCCTCTGCTTTTATACTTAAGTGTATATGTGCATAAATTCAGAACTGTGGCTCAGCACAACGTCAAGTCTGTGGATCTCTGAGAACTGGCCTGACCTCATATTCCACCTCATGCTGTCTGTCGAGTCTGCTCCTGTTCGGTTCGGGATCAGGTTCTGTTGATCTAAAGAACCACTGTCAGGGCCAGCCGTGTGGGCTGGGCCACAGAAGCTGCTGCATTCCTCTGCTGGGCGTTAAGTATTTCTCCTTGCAGTTTTTCTCATTGTCAGTGGCAGAGATGGAAAGGGAGATACAGTTTCATTTTTGATTCTGCTTTGCAGCCTCACAGCTGCTCACCTGTGGTATAATTCAACATCAGAGTTGCAGTCAAGCAAAAAAGTGGATATATTTTAGAGAGCGGCTATCACACAGAACTTCTGAGAAGACATGAAGGAGATTGAAATTAGTCAGTGATCTCCCTGCTAATGACGCCCTAAGCTGTGAGAATTGACCCCCTCCTGCCCTCGACCGTCCCTGCTCCTGCTCCCCTCCTCCTCACCCCCTAATGAATGCCAATGAGGTGGTCTGAATAAGCTTCGGATCCGCACCCACACACACATGCACACTTCCCCAAACAGCAGGATTGCTGTCACCACTGCAAACATCAATTGAAATTCAGACCACTACTGTCTCACTCATGTTAGCTGAGACCTGTCAGTCACGCTGGTTCATCTGGAAAAGGTTGATCGGTGACTCTAAATTGTCCGTAGGTCTGAGCGTGAGTGGTTGTTGGTCTCTGTCTCTGCATGTTGGCCCTGTGATGGACTGGTGACCTGTCCAGGGTGTATCCCACCCTTGCCCAATGTGAGCTGACACCAGCACCCGCTGTGACCCAGAGATAGATAAAAAGTAGAAGATGAATGAATGTGTGTGAGAATGACTCAAGATCTGATTAATCCTGTTCCAATTAGTTAATTTCAGCAATTAGTCGATCAACCAAAAATTAATCCCCAACAACTTTTTCTACACTTTTTTTTTTTTCTGCTTCAATAGAGCTGAATGAACTTGAAAGCCACATCTGTCACTTTCCCTCATGGTTGGGGAAAAAAAAAAAAGCAAAACACTAAATGCAACACCTATGATTTGAACAGAGGACAAGCAAATTTACCTAAATTTTACCTGTTGTTCACCTATCATGGTCAGCAGCATCAACTCGGGTCCAATCATTGCTCATGGAGGATTTCTGACTGTTGCAGCTCTCACTGGTATTTTATATTCTTACAATGCATCTTTACATGATGATAATGAGAATGGAGGAAAGCCTGTTGTTAGCCTATTAAAAAGTCCTCCATGGGTCTGTCCAGCCACTAATAACCCCACCAGGGATTACTGTACAGCAGGCTGGAGGGACAGCAGGGCACCAGTTGGGGCCTCAGCTTGCTGTCATCTGAGAAAGGCAACCCAAAAGACCTCCATTCACTCCCAGTCTGAGAGGGTCACCTCGCCAACTCTCTAGAGCAGCTTGAAAGGCTCCCACTCGGGATACAAAGTGGCTCAGCTGTCCCTCTCCTATCCTCACTTCCCCCAGCACCCTCCTCTACACCCAAGCCAAATAAAGCCTTTGCAACTTCTGTTTTCCTAATCTGTGAACTCTGACAGAGGCGCCCACGCTTGAAAGAGAGACAGCTCAACGTGGGATGATCTCCCGGTGACAGGGAGAAGCTGAAAAAACGTTCCCTGGAATGTCTCCACTGAAATCAGCAGACCACCCTGTCATCTCACTGTTCCCGTCTTTCTCTCTCTCTGCGTCTCTTTCTCCCGCTCTCTGTTGCTTCCTCTAGTCCTCGCCCACCTCTTCTTAATCTAATTTCCTTTCCTTTTGGCCTCCATCATCTACCTTCTCTAATCTGGTTATCGCTAGTTGATTAAAGCCAATTAATCTGTTCCACTTGCCAAATGGCCTGAGTTGTCTGTGGTTAAGCGTGCTTTCTGATGTGGGGGGCTTCCATGGAGAAGACTGATATTCATTCATCCATTTACATACTCCTCAATAATACTGATGGACAAATGATTTAACACCACGGTGGCTTTAGCCACTTAAGATTGTAACATTTCAGCACATGCATATTTTCCTTGATGTTAATTAACAGAGGAATGTTAAAGTGATGAATTGACCACGCAGTAACAATATATTTGCCACTGCAGCCCCAGCAGCCATCTACATGGATATGCTGGAGTAAATACTTTATATGCCAGATGGCTGTAGGTTTGTGTGCAGGAGTCACATTTGTCTTTGAAATTAAAATAAAAGATTAAAATGTAAAAAAAAAAAAAAAAAAAAAAGGTAGCCAATATCAAAAATCAAAGCTTTATTAGAAGCTGATACAGCACGCTAACTCATTAAAGTAATAATTTTCCTGCACTTGTGCTGTAAGCATGGAAACCAGTATTATCTGTACAGTACAACCTACAAACACTAGCTGCTTGGTTTAGTTTTGCATAGAGACGGGCAACAGAAGGAAACAGATAGTCGGACTGTGTTCAAATCTGTCATCTTTGGCCTGCAAGTGCCAACAGTGCATTAATCTTTAAGGAAACAGTGTATTTCAAAGTCAAACAAGCATTATAGATACATTTCTGCGGAGTGTTATCTTCTCCTTGCTAGATTCCTGAAAATGTTGCAACTAACTCAGCAATTGTGTGTGTGTGTGTGTGTGTGTGTGTGGTACTGAGTGTCTTCCTCAGAGAGACAGAGACTGGGGCCTGCAGCTGTTGCTACTTCAACTACATTTAATGAAAGACAATGTCTGCCCCCACTGAGGGAAACTTGTGGCTTGTTAAACAGACTGTCAATGCTGAAAGCAAAGAATTTTCTTGCTGAAGCAGATTCTTAGTATCTCAAAGGTCAGCCAGCTATACCACTGTGCTGACATCCTGACCAGGCTTCCAGATTCAGAATGATTTTTATGGAACTGGCTCACATTTTACAGTTTTTATGGCAATATAGAATAAGTTTTGAGTTTTTAATAAGGACCAGACACTTACTGTGTTACCTCACTTACTGTGAGGCTCGCATCTATTTCAGAGGGCACACAGAGGGGAATTAAACAGCCTTGTCACTGTTCTCTCTCTGTTTAACCTACATGCTCATCTGCTAGACGCGCCTGACAGCACCAGACGTTGGAAGAATCTCCCAGCAGGCCCAGCAGCACACGGACCGCACCATATTTAGTCATCCAAAGACCAGACACAGACCAACGCAGTCCGCCACCTTAATCTGTCTCCCCTCCGTTTCTCCCTCCATCTCTACCTCTCTCATTTTTAATGTCCTTGCCCCAACTCCCCCTTTCCATCTCTGTCACTTTCCGTCCCCTTGCTACTGCTTCCATTCATCTCTGTCCTCACTTGCCCTTCCTCGAGTCATTTCTGCTTTATCACTGCCGTGCCCCTAACTGTTTCTCTGCCCCTCATGTATCCTTCTCGACCTTACAGACTGAAACACTTCATTCCTTGAGCCTGTTTGCCCTCTTTTCTAGTCTCTTGTCTCAAGTAAATTTCAGCCTGTTTTTTTTTGTTTTTGTTTTTTTTTTTTAACAACTTTTGGTAACTCTCATGCCCAACAAACCGTAAGTCTGAGTTATCCCCTCTTCCTGTCTTCCCTCAACTGACATTTCTGCCCCCTCCCCGGTTTTCTCTCTCAGAGCCTGCCCACTGTCTCTTTTCTCAGATGAGTGTGCTGCTCATATTAGCTGTTCCTGGATGCTAATGAGTCGCTAATTCTATCAACCATCTCTCTCCGTGCCTTCCTCAGCGGGTGTCAGGCCTGCCAGATTTACTACGGCGAGCCTTTGATGGAGTGCTTTGGCTGATGAACTCTACTCTGCAAGTGTGCCCACTTTCACCTCCTTGTCCAAATGTTTGTCCTGACAATCTATTTTGCAAATGGTAAATATCGTAATAGAAGATTTGCTTCACCATGTTTTCGTGCTCAGGTCTTCAAATTGCCCATTTCAGTAATTGGCATGATAGGATATATAAAATTACCTCTTTATGCCAAGTGTAGTTCAAAAAGCAGTTTCAAAAGAGAAAAAAGGGGCGTTGCTACCTAAATAAAAGTTGGTCTTGCAGAATACAACATTTTCATCCTTACTTTGTTCCTGCCCTGTGATTTCCTCACACCTTTTTCCTTTAATGCCCAATCAGCACTTGAGGAGAGGCCAAGTGGTCTGGGTTTAAGCCCTTGAGCACAGAATAGTGGTCCCATTTATCAGGCCACTGGGCTCTTTTTGAGGGTTGTTAGCTTTGCAAATTTCACAAAAGAAAAGAGTGAAACTTTTGTTTTTCCGACTCCCTTTAAATCTGTCTGTCTGCCTTCCCTGTTTGACTGAAGTAGATACAGAGGCAGGCTTTTGTTCTACCAAGATGAAGAGGGATCCTGTAGTATAAGAAGGAGAGCAAGGGGTAGGAGGAGGTGGGTGTGATCCATTGTAATTTAATAAATGCTTGACAAAGAGGGTCGGGGAGCCTTCGCAACCCCTCAGCTGTCTGTCTTGAAATGGGGCTCCACTAGATTTGATGCCCAGGGAAGTAAAGAGGGGATTACGGGAGGAAAAGCCTCAGGCCATCTACATATCTTTCTCTGTCTTTTTGTTTGCCCCAAAGCTTTCTCTCCCTGCACCCCTCAGCCTTTTTCTCTCTGGGACCAGGAGGCCCCTCATCTCACTGAGCTTATCAATGATGTCATCCAGGTACCTATTTGAGCCAGAGATTTAGAAAGGCTTGAATAGTGTCATAGCTTCACTTCCTCTAATACAGAGTATAATAGCTATCTCTTTTGGAGAATTTTCTGCCTCAGTGAGTGAACATAATGCCGTATTCTACAAGGTCAGCACTGTGTGACAATACTGTGGATATGGCTGATTTCATTTCAAATTCCTGCAAAAATCGATAGGAGGCATGTTCTCATAAGATAACTTCCTTTTTTGGGGGCCAGCTCTTTATACAGAGGTTTGACCAGGGTCACACACGGTCCACTGCTTTGCAACATCACCAAGGATTATAGGGTGACTTCTGACATTCTGCTCAAGCATGACCAGAAGGCTTGGCCAGTTTTGACCTGAATGGAAGTACTGAATGAGAGGCAGACATTGAAATTCAGGGTGCAGTCACTTGCAGCCACTAATGTCTCTCTTTAAATGGTCACATCCTCTCTTGGGCCACTCATGTAACTGTCTTCTCCTTTAACAGACTTTAAGTCAATGAAAACACTACGTTGCACAGTATAAAAGGTTAATTTCCTTTAGAAGAGCAAATGTAATTTTTTTGAAGATTCACAAGTTTGTTTTTTTTTATACAATCAATGCAATTTTCTGGTTTATATCCTATTATGGTAAAATATGTCTATGACATTGACCTTGCTGTTTATTTCTCTCTCTTGCAGGAAGAGCTCTGGTCAGTCTGAAGTGAAGGGTCACTGTGCTCAGACACTCTCCTTCCACTGACTCACAACCATACATATAGGGGACAGTCAGAAAAACAGACAGATCCACACAGGGACATTCAGTTACTCACATTTACGCACACAGAATCCTGAGCACACATACACTCTCTCTCTCTCTCTCTCTCTCTCTCTCTCTCTCTCTCTCCCTCCCTCTCTCTCACACACACACACACACACACACACACAGAGAGACTTATCCATTCTCAAACACAGACACATTCACCAACAAGCCCTCTAAGCAGAATGAGGGAACCCTGGAGGTTCCTGCTGGGCCTGTGGCTCCTGGCATGCTCAGTCTTCACCCACAGTGCCACCAATCCCTTTGCAGGACAGCAGACCCCTCCAGATCCTTGCTATGATGACACAGGTGCAGCCCGTCGCTGCATCCCCGAGTTTATCAATGCTGCCTTCGGCAAGGATGTGATGGTGTCCAGCGTTTGTGGCCGCCCTCCATCCCGTTCCTGTAGTGTGGTTGAACGGGGGGATGATAGACCCTCAGTACGCACATGTCAAATCTGTGATGCAGCTGACCCTCGGCGTGCCCACCCTGCTTCCTACCTCACCGACCTCAACTCAGCCCATAACCTCACCTGCTGGCAGTCGGAGAATCTGAACACCTCTCCATACAATGTGACTCTCACCCTGTCATTGGGTAAGAAGTTTGAGATCACCTACGTCAGCCTGCAGTTTTGTTCACCACGACCTGAGTCCTTGGCCATATACAAGAGCATGGACTATGGCAAAACTTGGATGCCCTACCAGTTCTACTCCTCACAGTGCCGGCGTATGTACAACCGGCCCAACAAAGCAACTATTACTAAGCAGAATGAGCAAGAGGCTCTATGCACAGATGGACACACTGACCTCCACCCACTTTCGGGAGGACTCATTGCATTCAGCACTCTGGATGGACGGCCGTCTGGTAAAGACTTTGACAACAGCCCAGTCCTCCAAGACTGGGTGACTGTCACCGATATCCGTGTGGTTTTTAACCGGCCCCAGCTACCCCGGGAGTTGGGGCTGGGGGCTGGAAGCAATAGTGGAGGACGGGATGATGACCCCATGGCAGTGACATCAACACTGCCAACTTACTTCTATGCAGTAGGAGACTTCCAGGTGGGCGGGAGGTGTAAATGCAATGGACATGCCTCACGCTGTCTGAAAGACAAAGAAGGCAAACTGGTGTGTGACTGCAAACACAACACAGAAGGACCTGAATGTGACCGCTGCAAGCCCTTTCACTATGACCGACCGTGGCAGAGGGCCAACGCCCGCGAGGCCAATGAGTGTCTGCGTAAGTCTTTCCATCTATTTGTCATATTTTGTAAATTTTTGAGTTACCTTGCAATGAAACATATTGTAGATATGTCTTTGCTTGGCAAATACACAGCACTTTTCTGAGAATCTACATTATCATCATACATGTGTGGAAGGAGACAAAATTCTTCAAGTTGTGTTTGTTGTAAGAAATAGAACATAGAGGGGACAATAGCAAAATAATGTTTTCTTGTAAGTCACAACGCAGTCTTTAGAGACGCATCGTCTCTCTACAGCTCTCCTCCTACTCTATACCCCCCCCCGTGATCCTAATGAGAAGATGGGACCGGAGGCAGGAGACTGAATTCTGTATCACACACACATCACTTTGAATGTGTGTGAGATACAAACATCCCATCCTAAGTTCAAGGAATAAGGAAAAGTTTTAAAACAGTCATAACCTTTTTTTTTTTTTTTTTTTTTTCACAACCCAATTTCAGGATGTGAGGATAGACATGTGGAGACAGGCCAACAAAAACAATACAAATGAAATTTTGAGATGCGCTCAAAGGGAAGGACAGAGGGAGGTACAAATGAAGAAATGTAATTATGATGTTTGACAATGTTTGGTAACTGATAGTGTTGACCAGTTGCGTTTCTGTTTATTCAGGTGAGGTGTTTCTGGTAGCATGTCATGGTTGGGCTGGCAACTGCGCCAACATCTTTGAAAACACACTGACCCATCCTTTCCGTTCATTTCCCATCAGCCTTTTCTGTTTACAATAACTGCAGGGAAACACCGTTACTCTCAAAATCATGTTTTCAGGTCGTCTTCTGGAAAAAACAAATTTTCTCAAGCAAGTCTAAACAGTGGATGACAAGTGCTCAAGTCATTGGCATGCAGCTACAGCTAAGTCCTCCAAGAATGTTATTTGGCAATGTTGGCCTTTACCTCAAGACATACTCTGTAAAAGTCATCCAGACATGCTCTGAAAGCTTGCCAAGTAGAATTACAGCAATATATGTGACAATTTTTGTTAATATAAATGGATAAACTTTTTATTGGCTTAAGATTTATCTATGATAAGAGGACTTTGATGTGATATTTAGGATACATCTTCACTTCGTGGTTGTGAAAGTGTTTTAGACACACATCATGTTAGTTAGGTTGTTTACCACTGAGTCGTTCAAAAATATGTGTAACAAATTTTATACAGTATGTCTCTGTTTGTATAAAAGGGCAAAGGTAGAACCCAATTCAAGTCTTTTTTGCTTGTCATAAAAAAAATTGTTAGTGTAGGAAAATAAAACTATCAGAAATCATTGTACCCATTTTAACCTTTCTTTGGAATGAAATTATAGCAAAAGGGAAAAAACACAGGAGCAGAACCCTAAAAAATGGTGCATATTTTTCAAACATGTTGTGATTGCCGGATGAGCTGGCCTGAGATCATATTTAGTGTTGAACAGTGCCAGATCTGTTTAAAGGGGACAAAGAGTGACAGAGCCAGGGGAGGGAGGCCATTTTAACATGAGACCAGCCAACAAGCTCAGCTCTGTTCTGGAACATCCCATGCCAGCACTACATTACTTTGGCTTCTCACCTGTTCTTGACACCCTCACTCATTCAGCTCATATAGGTACACGCAGACCTACCCTCCTTCTAGAACAATATCCTGCAAATACCTTAGTGTTTTCCCTCTCATACTCTTGGACACACCCTCTGTCAAATGTCCCGTAGCTGTTTCCGAAATGTTACTTGTTTCCCGTAGATCTCTTCTCTGCGGGATTGATATGTCACTTCTGTCCATGATTTCTGGACTAAACCATCCGGTTGCTCTGGCCAACTCAGATGACCTAATCCCACTGTTGATGCAGGGCAGTTAAAGCCTATTGGAAGTTGCACGCTATACCTGATCACACATCCGGACATGCCAAAAACGTTAGTCCCAGATGTCCCCAATTTTATGTTCCACAAGCCTCTTTACAGCTTATTCCAGTACAGCTGGTTCCAAAATATCCTCAAAGCAGCAGGAGAGCCTTCAAAAAGCCTCTCCGGTGTATATTAAAGCCCTTTCTCAAAATGCACCAGCCTTATGTAGATTTTTCAACTTGATTTTTCTTTCTGACACAGTGTGTCAAATGGCGGCGGGCTGTGGTGAAAGCCAATTTGGCAGTGAGGTGTAAGTATTTAGACTATGAAAGTGTGGAAGAGTGGCAAGCTACAGAGCTGAGGAGTCCCATAGGTGTCACCAGGGCTTTTTGTGGGGCCCTTGGGGTGTTTGGATTGGAGGGAAGGTCTGAGACGGCTGCTCTAAGGTCATGAGCCTTTGTGGGGTGGTGACAAGGTTAAGTTGATGGGGAGGTGGTTTGTGGGTAACTCAGGAATTCAGAGTGGGCAGATGTGGAGCCAAATCAATGGTTATTTCACACCCTGCTGCTGAGTCTGTCAGCTTTTGAGAAAATATGCATCTGGTAGAAAGATTTTGCCACTTTAAACTTTATTCTTCAGATTGTTTTAAAGATGTTCACACTTGCAGCAGTCTTTACCCTGCAGACCAAGAACATTGTCTCTGACATGCTAGTTTAAATGTTTGCGGGTCTTGCTAAATATCTACCATGCACCACACCAAGATTACTGTCTGTGTTCTTGGCAAGCTCCCATACTGTCTCCAGACACAAGCCATGCACGTACACGCCCATCTGCCGCCACCATCACTATGAATCCTGCCTCAAGACATTGGTTTACAAATCCCCGCTCTAGTAGTCAGAGAGGGCAGTCTCGTAAAGGAGCGTGTCTGTTTGCATAGAGGGAGACATGATGGAAAAAACTTTGATTTATCTGCCCAGAGTTCAAGCCACAGGCAGACTGAGGAAACAGATGGATAAGAGCTATTTGGTTACTAGTCATGATGGAGTATTGGCTTTTCTGTTGGCACAGTCGATACAGTAATGTAAATACTTTATGTTGACTTAAAAATGTGAGACGCTATATCATGCCATAATAGAGTCTGCCACAGCCGCAGCATATGATGAAGAGGCCTCTTGTGGAGTCATCGACAATGTGACATCCTGAGTAGATGATAATTTATTGTGGCGTAGTAGTTCCCTACTCTTGGCTGTGTTTGCAGCCATCTTGGCCCTGTTTGGCTGTGGCACCAAGCTGTTCTATTCTTCAGCCCTTCCTCTTGCTCATTTGGACTTAGCCAGCAGGAAGTCCAGAGTACTGTTCTGAGGTGCTATGAGCCCAAGGCCAGACAACATCCATCCCTAATGGACCAACTAAGCCAGGTCTGCTCCCAGTGTTGCGCCAAGCATGCTGTTATGCATTCATAGCGTTAAACAGAGGTCATGCAAAGGCTGTTTGATTTGACATTTGAGCTGATTTGCCAGAAATGCAGGTGAGCTGTGGTTGTGAGTAGAGTTGGGTTCCTGCTCTGCTGCAGTGTTTGGGTGTGGTGGTGAATATTTTTCGTTGTAAATTTTACGTATTGAAACCAGCAGGAAATGACTGATATGGTACTTTATTCTGTTTTTGCACAAGAAGGGGAGTTTCCTTTGAAATTAAATCAATCAGCTAAATAACTTCACCGTAGAGACTCATCATACATCAGTCCATGTCATGACCTGAAGGAAATTCCCATGAATTAGTTAATACCTCCCAAATTATTATGTGTTATATAATAAATGTTATTAGATCATGTTTACTGCACTAATGAATCAACAGTTGCATTAAAATGTGAATGGAAGGAGGAGTTACAATTGAAGTTATAATTCTTGTTGCAGAATGGTCAAACTTTTTGTGGTTTTTCGTGGGCTCAGCCTCTGCTTTTTTGGAAACTATTAGCTAGAATTAGACAGACATTGACATATGGGTTTTTGAGTGAGAGTATTGTATTCCAGCAGAGGTGAGTGTGTACATGTGCCTGTATGTTTGTGTGAATATGTGTGTTGGAGGAAGAGCCAGCTAGGAGCACATGCTCGGGAACAGGGCTCAGAAAAAGCTCTCAGATCTTTACAGAGCTATGGAAACTCTGAAGACCACAGAAGTACAAACTCTCTTTTCTGTTTCTCTCTCTCTTCATTTCTCTCGCTGACAAGGG
This sequence comes from Remorina albescens, assembly GCA_034769265.1. Taxonomy (NCBI): domain Eukaryota; kingdom Metazoa; phylum Chordata; class Actinopteri; order Carangiformes; family Echeneidae; genus Remorina; species Remorina albescens. The sequence continues at coordinate 10,019,254 of CM068480.1, forward strand.
GCAGATGGTTATTTAATGCTGATTTGAATTTCAAAATAGGCCTCCATCCTTTTACAGCAGCCCCCCCCCACTCCCCCGACAACATCTCTGATCAAGGCCAAGCAGGGGTCAGGTCCATGTTCCAGGCGCGGATTTGTCAAGACACTTTTTAGGCCTGGCAAATGAGAAATTACCTCATTCTTAAACACACCGCACATGAGACTGTGCCACAGTGAGGTTGCATGATTTGGATAACATGAAAAAGACTTCAGTTTTTAGTTTCTCACTGAAATCATGGAGAGAAGCAGGATCCCTATTGTTATTCCTGTAATGTGGTATTTTTGTTTTAGAACTAAATCTGTCTTTGCAGAACAGAGCAGTCTAAATTTGTTCTCCTTGGTCAGCTGAAATTTTACTGTCTGTCCCTAGAGGGCATCATGATATGAATCTGAAGTCAAATGCCAAATATAGCTGAGTATGAACAAACTCAGAACTGCCTTGATATTACTGCATGTATTGCATGTGCCATGTTTCAGCTTTTCCTAATTGACATTAACCGCCACCCCCCACCCCCGCTGCCTTTTGCTGGAGGCTAACAGGGAACCGACACATCAATTACCTATGGCACAATACTCAAATGAACATGAAATGTGTGTGTGGAGGCGGGAGGGGGGGTTGCTATGCAAAAGAAAGTGATTTTGAAAAAGAAACCTCCTGTGCTTTGAAATAATTACACAGCCAAGGAATGTTGTTCTAAAATCAACAGTCCTATGAAATGATGCCTCTGGGGTGGTTAGCGTGAGACGATGGGGCTACAGAACAATGTGTCAAACAAACATGTGTTGTGAGAGTTGTTTTTTGGTTCTGTGTACTGTTGTGTTTTGGGGGCTTGGAGAACAAGTAACCTCCTTTATCTGGCTAAGAAGAGAGAATTTGGTCAGTTTCCTTTTATTCCCTCTCTCAGTATTGCAACTTCAGTCCTTGGCCTACCCTCGAGAGATTGATGCATTTTTTTGTTCCATGAAGCATCTCATGAAGGCTCTCTGGGAAGCAGGAAACATTGTCAAACAAATGTTAAGGACAGCAAAGTGTCCAATAACAGTGTTAATGTCAGCTGGGTTAAAACCTTGGACATGCTCCGCGGCTGCCTGAGGCCAAGTGCATGTGTGCATACTCATCTCCTTGCATTTGTGCATGTGTGAGAGCCACATGTAATCTAGTAGTGCAATGTGGTGTTTCATCCCAGTGCCAAAACAAACTGCTGGAGCTGTAGTGTGCAGTGTGCCCACCCCGCTCTCCAAGACCCCCATCAGCTCTCTCGCACAGATGGTAGCAATCACCTCCCGAGGTGCCCGTCACTGCCGGCGTTCACTTCCTCTCTATCCTTGTGTAACAAGATTAACTCTATGCCTGGACGTGTTCTTTCTTCCACCTCTTCTTTTATTTCAGATATTTCTGTGTTTTTGTTGAAATCTGTCTTTTTTCTTGTCTCATCCTGTTTTCCTGTTGTTCAAGGCTAATGTGGTCTGTTACTTTAAAAAAAAAAAAAAAAAAAAAAAGGTTTTTGGATATCTTCTGGCATTGAAGGTGGCAGAAAGATTCAGAGGCAATTAAGAGAACTGGCATTATGTCTGTCTTCAGCAACACAGACCATTAAACCGATCAGTCATTGATGCAGTGTTTCAAATCGCATTTGTCTGAACACACATTAATGCATTTGGGATGGGTATTGTCTGTTAGTGTATGTGAACAACTTAAATAAATCTGTAAACGTGGAGCAGTTTATGATCATATCTTTACAGGGAACAGCCAACCCAGTCCTACTTCTCATTCTAAGTCTCATTGTGATTATGGAACAACAACAGGAATCATATAAAATACTTGCCCACAAGTACAGGTTTGATTGATGAGACTTGCTAACAAAATACTGCTTAGCTTGTGCAAACTGTTATATAATGTCTTTTGTGGCTCGGAGTGGAGTGGAGGAAGAACAAGACTTGTGGTGTCATCTGGGGAAAATCAAAATGGGTTTGGGCTTTTTTTTTTTTTTAGCAGAAACAAGGTCAGTTATCAGAGTAGCATTTTGAGAACTTTAGGATCAAAACCTCTGAAGTCAAGATTCAGGATATTTTGGCATCAGTTTCACCCTTTTTTTTTTTTTTTTTTAATGTTGGGTCAAACTTTCCCATAGGTGCTCACTGAGACCTGGTAAGTGTAAAGGAGAAAGCCAATTATTCATATTCATTTCATAATCATCAAACAATTTGATTTGATAAAAGCTGTCACTCACTGGACAATCCATAAAAATCCATAAATGTCACTGCTGAATATGTGAATTCACTTTTCAATCACCCTCATCAACTCATTGGCTTGCTGTGCATTCACATACAAGCCTGCATCAAAACTTGAACTCATATATTAAACATTTTATCCCCACCAGCCCCCACCCGTTCACTATTTCACTGCCATCCCAGGACACACTGGTAAATCTATTCCATCTGTCATTTTCTATTTCTAAACCAGCTCAGGCATCACATGTATCCCCAGAGTGGACCACATGGTCATGAATGCCAACAGTCATGTCAAAAGTAAGCCTGCTTTTATGTCCGTTTTTACTGATTCTCCATGATAATTTGATTGCACTCTTCTGTCTCTGCTCAAGACTTTAGTTTATGGTGAGAAGAAAAGAAGAGCTGACATGGACAGAGTAAAGGCAAAGGGCAAGACAGAGATAACAATGTTTAGATGTGGGGAAGTGAAGTGGACCAGAAAGGGAGGGGGGGGCAAAGCTAAGAAATTAACTCTCCACAGACACTGCCCCCCCCCCCCCCCCCCCCCCCCTAGATCTGGCAAGCCCACCAGACTGGAACGATGGAGGAAAGGATGGACAAAGGGAAAAGGATAGGGAAGGAAACGGGCAAAAATAAGGACAGGCAACCGGTGGGAGTATTTGAGATTGGGTCTCGTGAAAGCAAAATGAGAGGGAGAAAGAGGAGGCTTAGTCGAGGGTTGGGAGAGGAATTAAGGGGACTCTCAGTTCAAAAGGGCTCCCAAGAGCTGGCTCTTAAGCACACGGCGTGAGGCTAACCGCAGAAACCAGCGGAGGGAGGGGAGGCTGGGACATGGTGTCAAGGCTTAAAGTGAAAGATGTATCTGTGTGGAAGGAAAGGAAAGAACGAGTGAGGCTAAGGTGGCTTAGTTACAAAGACATAGAAGCATAACATGGCCAATGTAATCTACACAGAAGGGATACAGGAGTTTTAGTTTCCTTTTAGTTTGCAGTTTGGAGTGTCCACCGCTCATTACAATGTACAGACCTGGCAGCTTTTACATCTGTCTCAGTTCTGTTCAACTTTTTTTTAGATCTTTTGCCACTTGATCCTTGTCGTTTTGTGAGCAGTTACTGCCTCTTGAAGCAGCCATCTCTGGTGTGTGTGGGTACATAAATGTGTGAGTATGTGTGTGTTTATCCACACAATACACAGCCTTGGCTCTAATGAGGAGCTAATTAACCGGGTGTTCCCCCGGTGCCCTGAGCAGGTGGCTGGAGCAGCCAGGCGGAACTCAGCCCAAACACACACACACACACACACACACACACACACACACACACACACACACACACACACACACACACACACACACACACACACACACACACAATGGCAGGAGCTCTTATAGCTGAGCCTGTTTGGCCAGGCAGAGAGGGCACCCAAGGGGGGCTGCAGCAGGTCTGGACTGCAGCCTGGGCCAAGAGGGGAAAGGTGGTGGTAGGAGAGCAGTCCTCCAATTTTCAAGGACCAATTTTAGCCATGGGATTTGGGTTTTGCACGGCCATCCAAAATCAATTGGCTGTGCTTACTGGCTTGGCTTTGGTCGAGCTAAAGGAAAAATGAGGTTAGATTTATCCCTGACATATGGAGGGGAACAGAGAGGCATTGCACTCCACAAACACCCTTGTATTTTATTTGTTGAGCGCAGTCTTTACGGGCCAATTTGTCATAACATACTTGACAGAACAGCCTGTGAGCTTGTTCAGAGCATGTTGACTTGTTAAGGCACCTGTTAAGAAAGTTGAAATAGACCAGTTTGGTATTTTTCTGTCAATATCTCTAACCTGAATTGTTCCCCAAGTTTTTCTCACCTAAACAACAAAGTGAGGTACCGTGTATGCAAATTGTGCAGGGGGAAGATTTACAAACATTTGCTGTTGCACGTAATTGACTGTCATTGAATGAAAAGTGCCAAATATAAATTTCAAAGTGGTGAAACAATTCTCTCCTGTAACATTTTCCTAAAGGTTTCTTGATCCTCAGCCTCCATCCCCTCCTTTATTTTTGTCAAAGCATCCCTGTATTTGCCAAGACTGTAGCTTGTGTTTGTTGTCTGATTTCCACGACAACATGAGAAACCAGCTTTATGCATCCTTGAATTGGACACTGACCCATGAAGGAACCGCATTCACTAAATGATCACTCTGCTGACTTCACACCACCCAAGGAACTCCTTTCTACTGCGAAAAGTCTGTTTTCTCCCACAACAGATAAGAATTAGTGCGTGTTTTCGCGGAAGCTTTGATGTGTTAATGAATTGAAAAATGGCCCTCAAACAGTGTTCAGTTATCCCCGCTGAGCCTAATTTGGGTGAGGGTGCAGTGGTTGTGGGTGGTGGGGTAGCAGGTTAAGGGTGGGGGGTGTGTGTGTGTGTGTGTGTGTGTGTGTGTGTGTGTGTGTGTGTGTGTGTGCGCGCGCGCGCATATGTTCATGTGAACACTTCAAAACAAACCCATAAACATTCCAGGATCCTTTTGGCAGCTGCAGCTCTAAGCTGATGTTAACTGAGCGCAGCACGTTGACCTCGGAGACACAGGTACACATACAAACCCACTTTTGGCCGACACGCTTTTTCTTTTTCCTTACAAAGAGTTTTCATTCAGAGATTATATGAAACATTTACCTTTCTGAAACGATGTTTCTGTACATTTCCTTACATTCTCCACACTTGAACAGTTCCTCCCTCACCTCACACTTTGTTGGCTGATCTTGTTGCATAGCAGTAAAACGAGAGGATGCTGTAAGACGGCCGACGCTACTTCAGCCGGGAAAAAACATGATCCATCGCTTTCATGTTCCGCTACAAGGTGTTAATGGACACAAGTGCTCACAGCTGTGTGTGTGTTTGAGACGCTTGATCATAATCACAGTCCACCACCTAGTCCACCCCCCAACTCCAACCACCTCGAGCCACTTACTGGACCTGGTGTGTTCTTTGTCATATTCCCCTTAGAAGAAGTCCGATATGCTGTTCAGTTGTTCTCAACTTTGTGTGTAGCACACAAAGTATACGCACAAAACACACATTGACTTGTGCACAGAAGATGAACCAATTACTGTCAATATGTCATCAATTTAGTGTTTTGTTTTTTTTTGTTTTTTTTCCCTGTGAAAACAGGGAGAAACCAGATCACTACCACTAAGACCACTGTTCAGATAAAAGGCTTTTAACTCACTCTACTTGCAGGCATCCCTCAGCATCCTGCTTTACCATGCTTTGATACTGGCTGTTAGTCCTCTTTGAAAAAAAACTATCTGGGATCAAAGGTCACTCCTCATCTAGGGCTTATCAGTCCATGAGAACGCACCAAGGGATCCAACATTGTCTCTATGTATTTATACATAAAACAGTATTTCATTAACAGACGAATTCCAAACAAATTGGGCTGCATAATAACCAGAAGGAATTGGGAAACAGTCTGGGAATGTGCTCCACCCCCTTTTTTTTCTTTTTTTCTTTTTTTTTTTTCCAGGGTCTGCAACCAGGGAAAAGCGGGCCTCTTTCCCAACCTGGTGCCAGGCTTCTTTTTCAGTGTGGATAGAGATTGTATATCGTCTACAGCTCATGTAGAACCTGATGTATGTCAAGATGCCATTAAAAGTCATTTTTTACCAACTGCAGAAAGTTCACTTTAAGACCGTACAGATCATTGAGCTCCCTGCAACCGCAGAATTGACCTTAACTTCTACAGAGAATTGAAAACGCACAACAGTGCTGAGAGTTTTTAAATCGTTTTTAAAAAAATTCTAGAAAACACATTGATTACCGGAAATGCAGCATCAGTTATCTTTCATGAGGGAGGCGCTCATAAACTGCCAGAGTAAAATATGTTATCTATCAAAGTCTAAGGTGCAATGTTGTATCACTACTTAAGAAAATATTTGGTTATTTGCTTTCTCACAAGTTTGATGTGATGATGGGATGCGTTATCTGTAGAGTAAATGGACACTTTGCAGCCAGTTAGCTTAGCTCAGGATAAAGAATGGAATCAGATTCAGGTGGCTTCATATTTAGCATTTAGATGACAGTGGTGTGGCGCTTCCAATCTCGCTTTCAGCATGAAGTTCTTCTAATGATGTCATGTAACAAAATACATGATGTTGCTCATTGTCACTGCTGGTTTCAGCTTCTGTGACGATGAGACGATGCAAAACATGAATGTAGCATTTAAAATATCTCAAACAACATTGTCAGTTTAAGACTTCGCTATTGTTTTGATTCTGTATCTGCCCACTCTTTACTCACAGGGACACACACACAAAAGCCTCCCGGTCCCTCAGTCTGTCTTTACTTATTCCCCTTTGTTGTGTCTTATTCCATTCTAAACATCCAATGCTAGTGAAATCTATTGTCTCAAACATACGCCCCTCAGATTAAAGTTAATTAATATCACCTTCTGTTGTGATCCCCTAATAATCTGCGTTTGCCATAACTGTTGACATTTTTGGTCAAACAGCTTTGCTATTGTTTACCCATTCCTAATTTATCTGCGGATTACTTTGAACTGGAACTAAGCTCCGCAACAGTTGTTATTGAAGCCGCGGCCAAGTCTTCAGGTCCCAGGTCTGAATCTGATTTAAGCAGACCAGGGCTCTGGATCAAACTCTGTTACACAAACAAGAAGGGCAGCCTCTTTATTTTATTTCTCAAATGTAAACCCCACATGTAGAGAGTGAACAGAGTTTATCAATAATGTCAGAGCGAGTGGATGTGGTCTTATATGGAGGAGTCAGAGGAAAGGTTTGTGAGCCAAAAAGACTTCAAGGGACCAGAAACTTAGAAACTGTGGAGAAATATAACCTCACTTCACATGTCCCATATATTCTCACTTGCCTCCTTTAGAGGACAGTGAGCTCGAGCCCTCTCCTTTTATCTGAATCAATCTTGCTTTTAATAGATCTTAGGAGTCTTTATTCATCAGTGATTCATGAAATTAATGTCTCTCTTTCCCGTGATTAATAACTAATGAGCTGAGAAGAGCTGAATTCATTAATTATGAAATGGAGAAAATGAGCTCTGTAAATATCATTTTTGATTGATGAGTTCTGGAATAGCAGCCAAGCACACATCTGAACTGTAGATTATAAACTAATCCTGCCTTTCTAGAAAATCTGTCACTCCTCTACGTGGTAATAAGCATATGTTTTACTGCAATGCACAATCTATGTGAACGGTCCATCTAGGCCAACTTGCCTTTAAACTGTTAGATAAATACTATGAAAGTATGGTTAAAATTTTACATTTGCCCTCCTCACCTTCACTTCACTTCTGTTTGCAGCCTGCAACTGTAACCTTCATGCCCGTCGCTGCCGGTTCAACATGGAGTTGTATAAGCTGTCAGGAAGGAAAAGCGGAGGCGTCTGCATGAACTGCCGCCACAACACTGCTGGACGCCATTGCCACTACTGTAAGGAGGGCTTTTACAGAGACATGGCTAGACCAATCACTCACCGCCGAGCCTGCAAAGGTAAGAAGTGTCTCCCGGTCTGCAATTAATGCTTTTGATGCATGGTTTACTTTTTAGGCATTGTTTTGTTGAAACAACTTTCCTTGGATTTCCCACAGATAAGTTTGAGTGTCTCTAGCTGGTGTTCATTTCTATGTCTCTTCGCCCACATTGGCGATGACTCTTTACACAGCTCCAGTTCTTTTTCTGCTGTTTATACTAACTAATGCAAAAGTGGGTTACATCAATCAGTAATAGAGTAGCAAAATGAATATTTGTTTAAATGAAAATGCCATAGATTATTACCTTAAGCTCACTTTGACTTTTTATGTGGCAATAGTCTGTGCTAAATGTTTACAAAATGTTAAAACAAAGGCAGATTGAGACATCTTAACCCCACTAATACTTGTGTAATCATGTCATTTCTGAGAAAATGTAACAGGAGTAATAAGTTATGATCGGAAACATACGTGGTCATGGTAACTCTCAATAAAAAGTGTGAGTGTGTCTGACTTGCCATACCATAGCAGAGAGAAACAAATTGATACTACGCCTGAAACTTTTCTGGCCGTTCCACTAAATATTTCTTCATACCACACGCCCCACATCATATTATCAAACGACTGAGGCATTTCTCATGGAAAACTGCGTTGTATCCCTTTATTATTTCACATATGCAGTGCATATGTTTCAGCCTGGTATTATACTTGAAGCATTTGAGTCCTCTCGCCAGACTCAAACATAACTACAGTTTCCTGTGCTTGTTGCATAGGAAAATATTCAAATCAATAGCAGAGAGGGGAGTGTTTTCCATCCTGTTGATCTTGATGAAGGTAAAGAATCACTTACAGAACATGCAAAAACAGCAGTGGTGAGAGCTGCCAAGGCTCGTAGCTGTGAAGATCTTGTGCCTGAAATTTCATGGTGAGAATCTCCCACTGGTTTCCACTCAGTTTTCTTCTGCAGCCAACCCAAAGCTGTAACCCAAAACCGAGAGGTTTGAAATGTCACGATATCAGACCACAGTTGCCCATGTTAGTATTTCTGAGATGTGGAGCCATTCATCATATAATGGCAAAAACATACCTTAAAACTTAAGTCATTTGACCTGCCGCTGTACTGAAACACTGACAGAAAGAGATCCACCTCAATCCTGACAGGGGATTAGTCGTAAGATCTGTGTGTCCCTCTGTGCAAATTGTCCACTCATCTTCCATTTCCTGCAATACCCAGACATATAGCGCTTTCACAAATACATGCAAGCCCCCTGAAATGACAGTCTGTCCTTATCAAAGCTGAGTGATCAGGTGGTAAACAGTTTATCATCCTGCCTCACAAAGGCCCCAGATGTGACGGAAATGAAAGTTAACGTCCGAAAAGCCTGCTGAGCGGCTGGCTCCATGATTGATCAGAGCAATTTCACAGCCTTCAGGAGCTGTCATTTTCCTTCCCCCTCCGCCCTCACTCTCTTTTTTCATCTCTATTTCCCATGATTCGTTTATAACCACCATCTCATCTTCCTCCCCAATGTCTGCCTTCTCTCACCGTGACTCACTGCTTTTAAAATCTTTGATTTAGCCTTTTTGGCTTTCCTGATTTTTATTTTCCAACATGATTTTTTTGCTTGCCACCATGTTTCATCTCCAAGTGTCAGGGTCAACATAAAGGTCAGAGGTGATGTTCACCTCTGAAGTGGAGTTACGACAATAAAATACAGGTGTTTTCTAAAAATCTGTCACAGGACTGTGAGGTGCGGGGGGAGGGCAGTGCTCAGAGAGGATAAATGGGCCATGTCTGTTTCTAATTAAAGCTGCTCTAGATGGGTGTCGCTATATGATCTGAGGAGCATTATGAAGAGGAGAAACCACCTCACTTCTGCCTCCATCATGTCCACCACTTAACCTCCCATGTGTGCCAAACACGCAGTCCGTCTTCCTTGTTAATTCTTTATTCAAAGTAGATCTGCAGGACTCCAGCTCTTCAGCTCAGTGGGCAGAACCATGCCTCTCCACAAACCCTTTACAATGTCACAAACATTGAAACAATCAGTGAAATGAAAGAAAGGTGGCAGGCACTGGCAGTGCATGAGGTGAGGTTGTCAAAATACATTTTTTTTTTATGTGGGTCCAAGTCGTCTGCTGGTATGTTGACCACAAGGAACATTGATAAAAGGCATAGAGAGTAGTCCTTGTGAAGCAAAGCCAGCAAATATAAACCACTCTGACTGACTGACTCAAATACTGTCAATTCTGCAGCAAGGAGTGAGGATATTTGCTGTCAGAAAACACAGTGGACTGTAGAAAAATGGTATGCAAACTAATTTAGTAAAGTAGTTTTAAGTGAAAAATATATTGCTTTAGCTGTTGTAGCTTAACAATTAAATCCTTGGTAGTGAAAAAAACCACTTCTACATCATTTTAGTATCAAGTTAAGCCAGAACATGGACAATAAAACCACAGAATCAAAATTTTAGTCTGAGATGAACAGTGTGGAGCTGCTCTGACAGTTTGAACTTATCGGTCCTTCAGCAACCCACGTTTTAACATTTCTGTTTATTTTCACTGTGAACTAGACAGCAGAACAGAACTGGGTGTTAAAAACATATTTCCAACTCTCTGTACAAATAACACCCTCTTCTCCAAATGTGGCAGCTGCCAAACAACTGCAGACAAAGAGCAGCCCTCGCATGTACTTAAACACATATGCGCACGCACACGCGCACGCACACGCACACGCACACACACACACACACACACACACACACACACACACACACACACAGTGTCAAAGGACTACAAATCCCAACACAGTGCCTGTCAAGTCTATAGTCACACAGGCTTGAAAAGTCATCAACATCTGAGGACGTTTTTACTGCTTCTTAACTGGCCCGAGCCCCTGCACATAAAACTGCAGACCTCCCCCCTGCCCTTCACAGCCCATTCAGATCTGGTATTTGCTGGTTGTTTACTGAACAATTTGGACATTGGCAGTAAAATCCAATGTCTTAACAGCCTAAGACTGTTTAGAAAGGAAGTGAGAAAATCATCCATTGCTCATTGACTGGATCGAGTTGATTGTCTGCACCCTTCATAGATCAGTTGTGAAACAATTGCCTTGACATTCACCCTGCTGTGCCACATGTCCTGACAGGCACGGCACACCAACATCAGACTTGTGTCGGACAGATCAAATTACAGGGGGCTTATCCCACATGCTTTGACGTGGGACACATGGTCTCACAGGTAAGAGCAACCCTCAAATGAAATCGGCCGAGGATTATTTGATGTTGTTGAAACAAGTCGAGACAAAACAACTTGACGTGATTATCATGATGTCAATAAACTATTGTTGTTAGTGCTCTAATCAGCTGGGTTTCATTAGCACGTGTAAGCACACATCCTGCAGGAATGAATTTTTCAAATGGTCTGTGGACCCTGTAGCACCTGAGAACATGAGAAAGAAGTCTTGCCTTGGCTGATGAATGAGGGTGAGCGCATGGAGGTAAGGATATACGTTACATGGTTGGCACAGAGGAACAGACAGTCCAGAGACCATTGTTGACTTGACCTTTGGCATCTAATGTAACTCTGCCTCTTACCCTGACATATGCAGATGTGAATTCCCTTTAGGTGAGTCACAAGCTCTTACCCAGTGTCATCAAAGCTCAGGTTTCCTGGTTAGGCCCATTTGATTCAAGTCGTGGGGATTTCACGTCAGATTTACATCTCTGTGCAAAGCTTCAAACAGAGTGCAGCCTCTTTGACACCTGTGGTCCGGCTGGTTTTGCTAGAAAAAAGGCAAAAATGTTTCAGAAGGTCTTTGCTGCAGTTAATCCCCCCACCCAGCTGCCAGACGCACACGATCACTCTTAGGTCACTTTTGGGCTTTTAAACCCTCCCTTCACCCAGTCAACAGGTGGTAGGGTCCTCTGGCTTTCCTCTGTTGTAGCAGCTAAAAAATGTCCAGTGCAAATAAACACATTCACAGTTCCGACAAGCGATGGGAAGGAATTGTGGCGTGCTAGCAGCTGCCTTTCCCTGGCAAGCACTGTGACAAAATGTCGGGTTACAGGGTTTTTCCCCCCAAGTGTAATTTTGGCCTTTCTTGCCTTTTCTTGATAAGCTTGGACAATTACAGCTATTGGGTTGCAGTAAAGTCACGTTAAGTTTGCTTTAGTAATTTTGCACTGTCTGTTTTTCCAAAGATTTGGATTAGAAATAAGGTGAGAAGGCAGAGGGTTCAACTTAAATTTCACAGTTGTTTGCTGTATCGTTGCCAGCATATCAGTAGATAAATAGAGGGAAAACAGTATCCTTTCCTGTCTACTATCTAACTTGCTGTATTCTGGACTGAGACTGATTAAGTGAAAACCAGACAGACTACTCAAGAAGTTTTAAGTGTTGCATTTGTTTTTATATGTCACTGATGTGTGTTGTCTGGCTGGCTTCTTGTGAAATCTTAAGTATGTGTTTATTACTTCAACAACAAATGTTTGTTTTTTGTTTTTTGTTTTTTATAGTGTCAGCATGTTCATAGTTTGGTTAGATTCACTCTTGTTTATGTTGTTGAGCACACCAGAGCCTCTGTTTAGATGAAACTGCAGCACTCTTTCACTCTCTCCCTCCATTTCAGCTCAATGTCACTTTCCCTTTCACCCTCTGATCTAACATCTTGTAAAACACCATCAGAATGTTTCAGACCAACAACCAGCCCTTTTTTTGTTAAGGTGACTTGAAAAAAAATCACCTAGAACCAGTAAAACTCATAAAAGTCTTGCCAGAGAGAGGTGACCAGAGTGTTGATTGTTGCTGTTGGCATTTGTTGGGCATCAACTGAATTTTCGGGAAGTAATGAAACAGCAGAGTGTGTGTCCCCAGGAAGGCACACAACAGCATTAGGAGTGTGCAAGCAATGAAACAGGAGTGAGGAGCGTACAGTTAGTGTTCGTGTTCTCCTGACAGTGATGCACTTCATGCATCTCTCTGTTTATAACTGCCTCTGCTGTCTTCTGATTTTGCATATAATTACTTTCTCACTCACTGAATTAGTCTTATCCTCTTTCACAAAAATAGATACATGCACACTGTTTTTCCTCAAAGTGTTCAGGGTATCTCAAGCACAGGAGCAGACTGAAAAAGAGCTTCCTCAGTCTCGGACAAATGTTCTGTCTCAATGCAGATCTGTTGTCTGCAACGTAATATTATGAAATTTAATTACCTGAAGCTGTGAAATCCCACATAAAACTGCTGTCTCATGTGTGTCATCTCGTCATGAAATCCTGAAAATTAACATATTGTATAAATTCTCTCTCTTCCACACCTCCCCCACCCCAGCCTGTGACTGCCACCCTGTGGGAGCAGCAGGCAAGACGTGCAACCAGACCACAGGCCAGTGCCCTTGCAAGGATGGTGTCACTGGCATTACCTGCAACCGCTGTGCCAAGGGCTACCAGCAGAGCCGCTCACCTGTGGCCCCCTGCATCAGTGAGTGACTGAACCTGACACACACATACAATTTGTAGAAATTATGACTCACACTCCACAATTTACATTTTATCAGCTTGTCAGAGTGCAGAAAATAGACAAGAGAACTTATCAATAATATAGCAAAATAGTTACAATAAAGTAGTGAGCTAATCTTACTTACTTAATCTCACTTACCCAAACTGGGGCAATGCAAACGATGAATGAAATAAACTTCCCTGTAACTTAAAGTCATTCATAAAGTCACTCTGGCTTTCTCACAGGCACACCTAATCTGATCTCTGCAGCACATCTACAGTACACGTGTTCACTTGGTTTGCATGGCCTCTGAAAATGCATGATAATTTCATGCAGAAACATCCAAAATGCACACAGAGGCCCAAACATGAAGCCAGGTTAAAGGTTTTTACAGCCAACCAAATTAGATATATGGTTTTGTTTTTGTGGAGAGCTGCTGGAGAACCCAAGACTTGGTTATTATTGCTCCACTTGCTGTTGACGGTGTGTAATATGCGACTCTCCAGTTGATGTAGTTTGCATGCTGACTACACAGGTTTTTAATTTCCTGTGACAAGCGCATGCACGCATGTGAGTGCGTGCACGGTAGTTATGAACTGTCCCTGTGCCCCGGCACATGCAGGCGTTCGTAATAGAAAGTAACTTTCCACCACATTGTGTGCCAGGCGGTACAGACACACTGTTTCACACTCAACACCAACCACCAGAGCGAGCCATGCCATACCCTACCGTACCGCCAAGTGCCATACCAAGCTCTGTGACACCGTGCCACATGGTGCAATGTTGTTTCTCTCGCATGCAGCTCCGGAGCAGATGGTGGACGTGCAAGAAGGACTATGATCATGGATGACACACCCAACTCATTTCAAAACCATTGAGCCATCCAGATAAATTTTGTATGTGCTTTTAAGTACATGCACATGTTTGGATCCATTGCAAATGGTGTTACAACTGTGTGTGTCAATATGGCCTCATGGTGAGCGTCATACTGCCCACTGAGGCTCCCAAGACAGAAGACTCAACCATTAAGCAGCCAATTAGTATGATGGGAGCAACCCTCATCTGAATGATCCTTTCATCATCTGTCCATCTTCACAAGATGTGACCACGAGGGCACACAGATTAAAAGTGGCTTCTAGCAGCTGCGCCTGCCTTCACAAAGCTTGTGCCCTTGTTTGTTTTTGTTGGCGGGGTGTCCATAATTTCAGAGACAACTGCTGCTTTTGCCTCAAAACAGCTTTCCAAGAACCCCTCCCACCTTCCACCAACACAATCCCACTCGCTTGGTTCAAACCCTCAATCTCCAAATCCAATCAAAAGCAGATCCTCTGGGTGGATGCTAAGCTGGCGTTCAAGTAACTCTGCTTATGGTAAAAGCAGAGGGCCTGTTGTTAGCATTAGCATTTGTATTGTAAAGTTGTATAAGATTAGAAGAGCAGTCCTGGAGGAATTCCATGAGGCACTTTTTAGTGTAGCCAGCGGGCACAGTGAGGGAGGGTTGCATCTGTCTTAAGAAATTGCCCCCTTGCCATCTGTCCATCTGTCTATACATGCTTGCATGCAGATTGCACAGCAGTGTTGGCCTCGCATCTGTTAGGGGAGAACGAGACTAATCTACTGCAGCCACCTTTCGATTTGAATCACCAGTGGTAATCAAAAGAATCAACTTCCCTCTCAGATGTATCAAGTCTGACAACATTTGCTGGATCAATTTATCTAAAGTGAATTAACTGGTGTAAATGTGATGCATCTAGTTAGTCCTAGACATAAATTGTCTCAAGGTCTTTTAATGTATTCTTCCAACAAAGAGTGAAACCACCACATTAGTCCGTGGAACATATGATTAAGTTAAGCTTGTCTTCCCTCTCACCACCAATAAGTATCCCTGTCACTCTCTCAGTGTTTATCTAGCATGTCTGTCTGCAATGCTCAATATGTTTTCATGCGCAGAGTCGACATATGTCATAAATCAAATCTCCTGCAGGAGCCTGGTATTTTCTCTTATTGGCCTTGGTGACCAAAGACACGTTGTATTTCTCTTCAGTACCATGTGTTTTGTTGTATTATATTTATATACAGATCTGCCCTATACACAGTCTTTTAAATGACTTTTAATGAATGGAGATAAGCTTCATTACTTTGACCACACAGACACTTTTGGTAAGAATTCCACCCAGACTGTTCTCTAACTGTACTTGAAATGCAAGAATTGATGTTTAACCATTGAAATAACTTTGTATTTCTTGTGTGTGTTTTAGAAATCCCAGTGGTCAACCCCACAGCTGTAGTGAGCAGCACAGAGGAACCAGCAGGTTAGTGTACACCCTCTGAACTTCACCCATAAGCACTCAATGCTTTACAAGAGGAACAAAAACATTGTATTTAATATTTCTGGACATGAGTTTTAAGGTGTGGAATAAATATTAATGGAGGGTGGGTCTCCCTCGTTTGAAGTCCAGTAATGAAAACGAGCGCACTGGGGCCAGTAGAATTTTCCATTGTCTTCAAAACGTGTGTCCTTGGCACATTTTCCTGTTAGCTCCAAGTTAGCAGAGCCTTGCTGTGTTTAAAGTATAGCTGCAGCTTAAAGCCAAGGCCAGCAGATAGGCAGCAGAGGTGATTAGTTACAGTTTAGCTGGGAGATATAGTGGAAGGGAGAGTTTTGAGGCGTGAAAGGAGTGTTGGCAAGTGACCGGGGGGAAATTTATTCAGTCTCTCCTTCTAACTCTCCAATTTAGGCTTTGGTCAATTACTCTGCCCACATTTTTCACTCTGCGGCTGTTTGATTTTAAATGGCGCTGTTCAATTGGAAATGCTGAATCATTAGTAGGTTTATAACATACATCATCGCTCGGGCTGCAGATTATACCCCCACTTTGTCCCTCATACAATACTCAAAACAAATATTTTTTGGTATTTATATCTAAATTCAGATTCTACAAATATAAACATGTATCTGGTCTCATATATATATATATATATATATATATATATATATATATATATGGACTTTCAAAAGTTAAATATGGTAAGTTTTATGCTTTGATTAACAGAACTGAAAATGTTTGTAATGGCTGATGCAAGTTTCAATGCCTACATGGTCAATAAACATTGCAAAGAAAAACTGGCTAGCATTATTTGCTTTCTGGCTGTTAGATGAGAAAAATTATACCACTGTTGTGGCTGCACAGTAAATACGGCTAAATTGCCTGGCTTAGCAAAAAGTCTGCAAACAGATACAGGCCAACAAGTTGTCCATCACATAGAACCACAATTTTCACTATACAGATTAAACAAACAAGACATTACATCAAATGTAGTAAGCTTTGGTAGGCAGACTCTGCTATCTTTGACTAGCTGCTTAGTTAACCAGCTGCTACCTCCTGCTTCACATTTACTCCACTTAAGTCTGTTTTTAATATGAAATGTCTTTTTTCGAGAGGTTACAAATGTGGTAGCTCATTAAACACTTAACATATTTTCCTGTAATTATAAGCAGATATGAGACATTTGAACACTTTCTTACACATTCATATAATGATCATTAATATAAATTAGTGTTAAGGGAGAGTATTTCCTTAAAATGTAGCCATAATAGCATCACCTCACCCATCTCTCAGAGGAAAGTAAATAGGTGAATTGTCTATTCCTTTATAACTTTATTAGATACTGATAATATTTTCTTCCTCTCATTTAGTTTCCTCTGTTTTCCCTTCATTACTTGGGCCTTTGAGCCTTTTTGGGGGGAAAAAGGAGGAAAAACATGCGCAGTCTAGCTCATTCTTGTGTTTAATGCTTCCCTGGGAAAATGTTACAGGGTCTAAGAACACAAGAGTCACTGATCGCCAATTCACCTCAGCCTCTACGAAACAGACCAGAGCATTTCCCCCATCTTTCTCCTTCCTAAACTACCATAGACCCAACGTCACCATCAGAAACCTAAGGCCCCAAAATGTTTTTGTGTAAGGGGCGGGGGATGCAATTTGTCCTTGTCATGGCACAGTGAAAAGGGTTCAGGGGAACGAGGGCATCGAGAGCTCCGGAGCCAATTGTGCGTGGTTTCAGTGGGCTGGTCTTCTGGGTCAGTGGCCGATTCACCAAGAGCTTTTCCAGGTGAACAGCCAGCAGTAAGAGACTGTTCATGGGAAAACACACACCGATACCTCCAGGCCAGCCACTGTTTACCACACACACACACACACACACACACATACACAACCGTAGTGATGTAATGCAATCCATACACATCTTATACAAATACATGCCTGTCACAGTTGCATACACACTTGCATGATAATGATCTGCACATGAAACCTTATGCTGTCTTATAATGAAAAAGATATTTAAGATCATTTATTAAAAGTGAATAATGTACAATGCACATACACACACACACACCCCTCCTCACATGTCGGCATCTACATTTCCGCTCGTCGTTTTTTAACGTCATCCTGTCTGAAGGTTATTGGATGCTGCCGTCAGCTCTCACTCTCTTTCTCCCTTTTCTTTTCTCTCCTCTCTCTGGCTAATAAAAACTCCAGCGCTCTGATATACAGCCAAGCCTCCTGGACATTTTTATGGGCTCCTTGGACCCCTGTTTCATCCTTCCCCACTCCTTCCATTCCTCCATCCTTCCTTCCCCAAAAAATGAACAACGCAACACCCCCTACTCTCACCACCCAAAAGGCGTAATTTCTCCCTCTAGCAAACTTTTTTTCTGTAATTAGGACGTTCGTATGCAGCAATTTATTTGGTTTGCTTTGGAAACCAACATGACTGAATGGGTTTCATTTTGAAGGCTGTTAGAGGCCTGACCGCAGATACCTGTCCAGTTACCAGCATGTGGTTTTTCAGTTTCACACCCCAACATTCCAACCATGCAGTATGGTCAGCTTTTTGTGTCCACTGATTAAAACTATGTTGGAAACCACCTTCATGGTATTCCCTACGATTTTTTTCTTTCTCAGTTTCATAATTCAAAAAAAGTACATCCCAAATTGCACAGTTATTAAAATTCAGTGAGGTACAGTAGAGCCTCACTAATAGTCAACAGTGCGCGTTGGCTGTTGCCATCAGCATGATTTCCAAACATAATGCTATACTAATTTTATCAAGGACACTTTTCATAGATGAGAACATTCATCCATCCTTGAAAATCTTTTATCTGTTTAATTTTGTGGGTCTTTAATGTCAGCTCATGGAGAACATAATTTATATTACATCGTTACTTCACCACCATGAAGAAGCGAAGCAGCAGAAATAATCACGTGTTCTCACACCTGTCAAACTGTTCTCTGTCAGGATGATAATCAGTCATCACAGTCTGTCAATGTTAAAATGAAATTCACTAGATAATGTTATCATAAAGTTTACCTCCTACCTGAGTAAAAAGTTGAGCCGTAGAGTCTGCAGAAGATTTAATTACATGTCTTACACCAGGAAGTTGAGGGGGACATTGTTTCCGGTGCTGCTGGGTCCCGACTTGAAAAAAAATTGTTGTAGTAACTTGACATCTAAATCGAACCAAGGTTGGTCTTAGAGTCACTCAAGAAGATAACTGAGATTGATCACTCAGCCGAGAAGTCCATTTTAACTGTCATGGTCATAATTGAGACACCTCATCGCTGGTAACTCCACCTGCAAATGGTCATTAGAGGTCATCAGTCCGATGTGTGGTCTAAGTCGTCACACTGGCAGCCAAGGCTGATTCACATCCATCCAACCATGACCTGCTTCCACAATGCTCTGTTTTTTGTCAAGCCTGCAGAAAACATGTCAGCCTGAACACTTTAACTTGTCTGGTATGTTTCACTTGCCTCCCACCGCTGGCTGTAGCAGGAGTTTGATGTGGGATTTGTCAGAAGTTGTATTTTAGGACAAAAAAACCAAACCAAGCTCAACATTAACCTGCTCAGAGTTCCAACCTGCTCCAGTTCCCCTTGGAGCCTTTGGCCTGGTCAGTGAACGAATATTGATGTGAAAATGGGTATACCTGCCATAAGGCTATCAAACAACAATACAAAAATGCATACTTACATCACAATATGTACATGTGTTGATATAGAAGAAAAAAACCTCAGCCTGCATGCATATACGGAACAATGACATTGATTTATGCTGAGTGTCGTTACTGGTGGTTTCACAGTACGTAACACTTTGCAGTTAGTCACACTAACTTTGCATCACAGATGCTCTGGTCTGTTTATATTCTACAAGGGCGCCACATAATACACTATGAAATGGTGTGATAAAGTCCCGTATGTGTAAAGATTCAAATTTCAAGTGTGTAAGTGTCTCATTATGTGTGTAATGTGAGAGTCAGTTTGTAGAGTTAAAGAGCTCATGGAGTAACAGCCTCAGCATAAAAGGATGTTGGTCCTTGTTTTTACAGATTGTGAGTCTTATTG
This sequence comes from Remorina albescens, assembly GCA_034769265.1. Taxonomy (NCBI): domain Eukaryota; kingdom Metazoa; phylum Chordata; class Actinopteri; order Carangiformes; family Echeneidae; genus Remorina; species Remorina albescens. Next base: position 10,038,921 of record CM068480.1, read on the forward strand.
TAAACCTGTGAAAGGCAACCTGAAGATCAACATGAAGAAATATTGCAAGAAAGATTATGGTAATTAAAAAAAATAAAAATGTTAAATTAGTTTAACCCTAATTGTTCAATATACAGTATTGAAAGTGTTGAACTGAGTGTATTTTTAATGAATGTTTTCCCAGCGGTCCAAGTGAACGTCCTTGACATGGAGACTGTGGGTGACTGGGCCAAGTTCTCGGTTAATGTGGTGTCTGTGTACAAGAGCCGTGGTGAGCCTTTGAAGCGAGGTGACAACATCCTGTGGGTGCACATGAAGGACCTGGCCTGCAAATGTCCCAAGATCCAGATGAGCAAACGATTCTTGGTGATGGGTGGTAGTGATGGTGGAACGGGCCCAGGGGCAGGTCCAGGGGTCGGGCCTGGAGGTGGAGCCACCAGTCCAGGGGCAGAGCGTGTGGGCCTGGTGGCTGATAAGAACAGCCTCGTGATCCAGTGGAGGGACGTTTGGACGAGACGTCTGAGGAAGTTCCAGCGCAAAGAGAAGAAGGGGAAGTGCAGCAAAGCATGATGGGAAAGCAGTATTCATCCCTACCTCTTTCCTTTCCCAACCTTCATGAACCCTAACCCTGTGACCCTCCCTCCCTCCTTCCCCTGAAGCCTTTCTCCTCCCCATCGCAAGAACACTGCGCATTAAAAAGACTGCATGTACCCTCCCTGTTTTAAGGACAACATTTTGTGTATATTGTATAATTATTTTCATTTTTATTTTTCAAGATTTGTCTTTGTCACTTGTCTTTTTGTCTATTGGTTTGCCTTAAAAAGGGACCATTAAAAAGGGTATGAAGTGTAGACAAAAGCAGACGCCATCCCGTACTTCACCGACGACAGCGGTAATGTCCACTCATCCCCCAACTATGATCCCCCAACTCCCAGACTCCTCCTGCCAACACTGACCACTTCCTACTGCTTTGTTTCAGTTTTCACATACAAGGCTATCACTTCACTCCTGATGATTTTATTCAACAGTGTTTGTTACTTCAGAGACTGACTAATATCAGCAACAAGACAAGCTGCACACCCTCAGCTTGGCTGCCTCACGTTTCACTGTTGAAACAAACTTAACTTGGATCAACACAAGTTAGTGCACCTGAAAACCTTTTCAACCTTCGCTGTCAGTGTTCATAAAAAAAAAATGGGCCTACTTGCTTCAGGTCATTGCAGTAACTTCTTCAGACAGTATCTAAAAAAACTCTTGTCCTGTGAGGAACCAAGGGCTCCTTTTGCAGGGACGTTTTCCACAGCAAACCTCAGTCTCACCACCACTGCTGCTGCACAAGACAGCCCTAACAGAATAAACTGCTCTTGTAAGCTCTTATATCAAGTATTTGATGCCACTGCTCATAATAGTGAGTCCATACTCCTCATGGTTATTTGTTATCTCATCCATCCATATCCTTATTACACATACCGTATATACTGTTGCTTCATTTGTGCTGAACAAAGCCTGCTGGTATGTGTGAGTCACATTCCAGGCTTCTCAAGCTGTGTGTCTAGTCCCTCTCATGAGTAGTTTATAAAGTCATGCATCATCATCATGACTCAATGCTTGTCGATTTTTTTTTTTTTTTTTTTTTTTTTGGAAGAAAGATTGAGCATTGTGGACAAATGGCTGGAATTTCAGAACAATACCAATATTTCCAAGGAGACTTTTTTTGCTTTATGGGTAATGTGCTCCACTGGGTAGTGGCCATCCAGATGTTGTTGTGTGGCCACTGTCATTTCTTTGTCTTTAAATGTCTGAACATTTTTGTGATGTGTCTAGTGACTGGCAGACTTTTGTTTGCCAAAATAAGAGATTGATACACAAGTTCCTTTTCATGCAGTAAAAAGAAAACAAAGCCAGATAAACAACATGGTTGTGTTTTCCTCCAGTATATTTTGACTAAATGAATGAGGCTGGAAAGTTTTTCTGCTCACTGATTGTATTATGACATGAGAGGATCATATTTCATTCCCCATGTGCTTTGTTATGTTTGCATGTTTGTGGTTTTTGCTGGTCCATCAAAACCTTACAGTTAGCAGAGCAAGAACTAAACCACTATGATCGTTGCGATACAAAGGAAAACATCCCAACTCATCTTCCTCAACGTACTAACCCAGACATAGTCCCTGTCATCCTGTGCCAAATAAGCATAGTCAGTTTTTAAATTCAATTAAGAGACTATGAAAGTCGGGACCAACCAAAACCACAGAAAGACCCGTCTGGTTGCTCTCAAGCTTTTTATCTGCCTGTAAAGCACATTACAATTTATTTAAATAGAGTACAAGATAAACACACAGTTTTGAGGGGCACATCAAGCAAGCGTAGCAGTGAGTGTGGCGACAGGCATGTCATGCTAGCTAGTGGTTACGCTCCTCTGGTTGCGGTGGTATGTTTGGTTTGTCATTCCTCCAAAAGTGTCTCTCTGCTCTTTTCTCTGTGTCAGCCACCACCCTCTCCACACTCCTTTTATTTTAACCCATTTTGCATGTTTTGCATTGAGTGTCATAGATAAGTGACAGCACAGACTGAGGCTGGCAAAGCTCCTCAGCGGTGTACTGTACTGCGCTGTAGTTCTTGTTTTCACGTCTTAAGAATGTATGTCAAACTGTGAACAACTTACTCACAAGTGTATGGTCTGATTGTGTTTATGAAATAATGTCACCAAACCTAAGAATGTGGACACCATGACAACTGATGCTATTAGAAACCATGAGTTAGATTGTGTGTCTTTTGACGCCCCAATAATCCAGTCCAAAAACAAACTGTAACCAAAATGAGTTTTCACCCACTCTGATTTCTGGTGTGCACAAAAAAAAAAAAAAAGAGAGAGGAAAAAAAAAGCACTGTAGTTTTGACAGCTCTGTGCACAGGGCGCAATTCCCACCGATGGTATTTTACAAAAATGCAGAACCAAACAGTCAATTATTAGTGTGTTGGCTGCTTTGTCAGGTGGTGTCAGCAGCACCAGTCTCCTCGCTCTGGTATGTGAGTATGGCGTGACACAATATGATGGATGTTCGAATTACGTGCCCATGAGGCCTCTCCAGTGCTCAACTTAAGCGCCCATCACACTCATCAAGGTCCCATATGATGGGATGTACAAAAGCCCTCTTAACGTCCTATTGGCTCTCTGTTTTCCTTGTCCTAAGTGCCCACCCTGAATGTTGGAATAAAGATAAGCGCTAAGAGTGAGCCTGTTGTTGTCATGGGGGTGGAAGCGTACCCTTTTTAGCGAGCCTCATAGTGAGAGCTGCCCTGTTGTTTTATGTTAACAAACCTAGCAGCTTCAAAGTGGAACTGAGGCCATAACAGCTTTGCTTTATTTCCCCCCATTGCAGTGTTTATAGCATTCACAGGTGTGTCTGTCTAATTAACCTAGGTGTGTAAACAAGTGATATATACATGACCTGAAAGAGCAGTCAGTGCAGAGAGCTCTCCTCTGAAAGGTGAAGCTTTGAGGGGATAGCTTATCATAAAGTGTCATTTCCATTTTCCTGATCTGGTTCCCATGGTTTTTTTTGGGGGGGTTTTTTTCTGTTTCACTTCCGTCTACACCTGGCCTTGACACATTTTTAATGTTGTAAATATGAACTGAACTGCCTCTTCCATTTATGTTGTCTTCTTGTAAAGTCTCACTCGGCCCGGGATGGCTCACGTGTATGGATGTACAAACCAGATGAAGTTATATGGATGTAGAAACCAGAAACATATGCTTTTGTGATCACGACCAGAAGATGTGGTTCAGATATTACACAGAATGTATTCCTTTTGGTTTTATGTTGTTTCCAGACAACAGCCGCCCAACTGTAAATGACTATGAGGAGAATGGAGTAAAAAAAAAAAAAAAGGAAAAAAAAAAAGAAAAAATGTGACACGGGCTGATTTCACACTCTGCTTTCCCCATAGAGCTACAAACAGGAACTTCCACCACAACCCATCACCTTCTGTTATATTAATGCGCTGGGAATCGTGGTTCACTTGCACACAAAACTGTCCACCAACCTTACCCACCAAAGGGACTCTTCCCTTAGTTCAGCCCTGCTCTTCACTTCTGTTATATCAGAATCTTACTTGTACATTTTCCTCTGAGGCAATGAACCACTGACTTTTTAATCTAAATGATAAAAAATAAATTATTAGTTAATGAGCTGTGTGTTGTGTTGATCATCTGTCTCTGTAATGGCAGTCATTAGCCTGAGCTGCAGAAATAGCAAATTAATGTGTGCGTGTGTGTGTGTGTTTCTTACTGGAAAGTATGCTGACATGCAGCTCTGATGTATTTCCACTCACAGAGACTGCACTTATCTTTGATGGGGGGTTGGAGGGGTGGCATAGGGGCTACTGGGTATATCAGCTCCTCTCCTGAATGAACAGAGCTCTGTAAATAAACAGTGAGGCGCACACACATATGTACCTTACCTCTGAGGAAATCCAACTACAGAGCCAGGTCCAACGCAGGAAACTCTTTCCTCTCTTCCCCCTGCATCTCACTTACAGTCTCCTCTCTCCTTGTCTCCCCACCCTCTAACCAAACAGGCCCGCTCCATCCATCCTCCTGAAGGTAAATTACAGGAAAGCAACCATTTATCATCACTCTCCCCAGGCATGGCCATCAAGGCTTTGAGAATAGAAATTGGTGAGATTGACTGTGCGCACACACACACACACACACTATGACATATGTCTGCATGAAACACATCCATCCAAGACATCCTGGCCTCCCATCAGCTTGCCATTCCTGTCCAGTTCCCACTATACCATGAGAGTTTAAATGGCCTGCAACCAAAACTGACAGGAGAAATCCAGATTAATGGTCCTATGTGAGATTCAGCTTCAGAAACGCAGTCACCACAGAGCTCAGTCTGGAGATCCCACTCTCCTTCATGATGATTGCAAGACTGATTAAAATGTGTATTTGACCTATCAGAGACGCTTAGAGATTTTCCCAGTCATGATGTTCTAATGCAGGTTGAAGCTGATATAAACCTAAATTTCCCTCTCTATCCTCTAATAGTATCATTTAGGCTTTCTTCACATGTTTGTGCTCCAGGCTTGACACACTTTGGCTCTTGAGTTGTTTGGTGTGATGCATAAATATAACATATGTAACACCATCATGTGTCTGTCCTCTTATGTGGCATGACCTCTAGATGTAAATTCATAAATGTTTGAATCTGGACTGGAAGTCTTTCTTTTTCCAGAGTTCCAAAGTTGGAAGTAGACTTCTGCACTAGAAGATCAACAACCAGTTTTTAATATTTCGAACCCCCCTTTTCCACTTTAATAAAGTATTTTCGGTGGTAACGTGCTGTAGGAGGATTTGCAGGTCTTTGGACCAGTTGTTGTTGTATCAACTATATTGAAATTGATCAAGAAAGTTTCATAAGTTGATGTACCACTAACTTTTCTACTTCATTGTTTGTCAAGAAATCTGGAGAGTGACTGGTTTGTAAGAGAACTACTGTCTACAGTGCTGGAAAAGAGCAAAGTGAATCCGGCCAAATAACCCCCACAACCCCAACTACCTAAGGAAGCTATCTGATACACACACATATCCACACAAGCACACACCAACCAGCGGCAGGCAAGGGGGAGGGGGAGGGGGGGTGCCAGTTATGCTTTCATAAGCTGCCAAAGCGGCTTCATTGGCCTTAAATGGAGCCTCATTACCACCATACCTCAAAGCTCAACAACGGCATTTTCCAGCATAGGGTGTGTGTGCGTGTGTAAGTCTGTTTCGTAAATCAACTCTTTTCCCCAATGTGCTTTTTTTTTTTTTTCACTTTTTGCCACATTCACGACTTTCCATTATAATGATCTCTATGACTTATTTTCCTTTTTTCCCCGCCTCTCTCCCCTCAGAGACAATGAATGTATGTGTGAATATCTGCATGTATCTGTGAACACTCAGGTATGCTTGTCTGGGAGTTTTTGAATGTGTGTGGGTCACCAAATACTAACCCCCTCGAAAACCGCAAAAAATGTGGCAAGAAATCTGTGTGGACCAAGATCATAAATATTCAGTGGTGAAGGTCTGATCTGTTTCTCTCTCTCTGTCTCTGTGCTGCATGTCTTTTCTCTGAGTGAAACCAGCTGTCGTCTGAAGAGACACCACTCCCTCTGGAACTGACAACATGCGTGACAATGACCGCACCTCTGCTTGCACATCTGTCATCTTTCAATCTCTCCATCTTTCCATTAAACAAAAAAAAATCACAGTTCATTACCGCGAAGGAAACGATTTCTACTCTCTCTTTCACTCAATGCAATCTTTTAGCCTGCAATTGGGCCAATCACATCCATGATACTCATGGACAATTTTCCAGACACAAACAGACAGTGTCGGGGATTGTAGGGGGCTGCTGTTGCACAAAACTGGGATTCAGTGTTCCTTTGTTGCTCTTTTCTATTGGAGAAGCAAACTTTATTGGGCCATTGAGTGATTGAAAATGAATGAGAAGTAGGGGGTAATTTAAAACCAGTGTGGTCCCTGATAGGAGCATTTTGCAGCACAAGCCTGCTCCTAATCCGCCCCTCAGCTTTGTGTTTGATTGGGTACTGTTGAAAATAGGGATGAGTCTTCCTCTTCAAAGCTTGTAACATAAGAGGAATGTGTGTGTGTGTGCAGCTTATGTATTAAGGTGATCACAAAAAGTGGATTGTGTGCAGATGGACAAATAGAAATTACACTGTTAAATTCTACATAAGCCCTCTGTGAGTTGTTTTGCTTATTATGCCATGTTTTAATAGCTTTAGGCCCAAGTAATTATTAAACTTTTACTTCAGCATGCATGCATTCACTTTAATTTTGTTATAAAAAAAACCCTTTCAGTAAGTTGAAGTGTTATCTTTGGCGACCAGTACTACATCTGATCATGGTGGGCTACTTCAGGATCAAGTATTTTGGTTTGGGATAAAGATTGGATACAGAGTGTCTTGGCTTTGATTTTGCCAAAGTCGGTGGAGAAAGAAAAGTCAAAAAGATCATTCAGATGAGCTGGATGACAGATGGAGAGGATTCGCTTTGCTCAGTGGCTACATGCAGTATAGAGGGTCAATGAATCACCTGTACAGGATGTGTACTTCATCAAACCAGATTAGCTGGAAAGTAATCATGAGAAAATAATCAAAGAGCAGCACGTGATGAGTCCTGTTTTACAGGAAAAATGTGTTCTGAATTAAATTATTTCAGGGAGCACAAGTCATTCATATTTTACAAGTGATGACAGATTTATTGGTGAAAATGTGCCTTTTGAGGAGTATCGTGTGGATTTGGCTTTGAGTTGCACTAGTTGTCTCTGCCAAACATTTGATGACAAATGAATAATTCAGTGGTGAACCAGGGGGCAGTGTTTAAAATAAATCTGAGTCATTTTTGGAATATATGCTCTATACAAAGTTCCTTTATAAATGGACATAGAAAAAAGTGCTTTTTTGTAGAGTCCTCTAAAGAGGAATGGTGCTGACAATATGTCTTTAACCCTTTCTCAAAAAATATGTATCTGGACAGTTTAATCACAGATAAGTCCCAGGTTCAATAATTTTTCCAGTCAAAACGCAGTCAGACTTCCTTTTTGGACCAAAATCAGCTCAAACTGTATATATTTTTATACATACATCTTTCTGTTCTCTTCAGTCCTCCATTTCTCCCCCATGACAAAAAGAGATTTAGTAAGAATGCTCCTTTATCCTCGAGGTTCAGGTCCTCTCTCAGCATTACACCCCAAGCAATACTGTCCCATACTGCATTAGCATGGGCCAATAAATAAACTCTGCAATACATTTTAGGCCCCATCTGCTGGCATTTACCACCACCTTCCCCTGCCCCTGCACTGATATCCAGTCTACATTAACTGCCCTAATTTGTCTGCCAAAGCCCACTCTGATTGCTACCATGTGATCCTATGTGAAAAGTGAGGGATGTCTACTTATCTGTGGAGATGGAGAGAAATGGAGGAGGGAAAGAGGTCAAAACAAGGGAGGGCAACTAGGGTATGAGAAAATAAGGAGGTAGAAAGGGGAAAGGAAAGTATTTAGAGAATGACATGAAGAATAAAGACCACATGACAGCAGGAGACAGGATGGGAAGCGTGGGCAGCGGTTAAGAATGTGTAAAAACTGACCCATGTGGTTTTGGGAAGACAGGGACATTTCCCTCCAGAGATAACTTAGACAGCAATGGATCCAAGTTGAAGCGACGTCTGACTCCACAGTTCAATGGGGCCTTTGCCATCACACTCCGACGTCTGCTGGCCAGCACGACCAGTGAAAAAGCTGCTCCCTTTTTTTTTTTTATACATTTCTAAATCCACTTTCCACTTTCAGACAAGTGGAAAACTGGTGCTCAGATAAGCTTCAGGGCACATCTTGTAAGTAGTCATGCACAGTCATATAAACTAACAAGATTAAATAAAGAGCAGCATATTGTCTTCCAAAAGCTCGACTTCATTTGGTTTTCCTATTAGCTCCTTGAGGCAGGGGGTATGTTTGTGACATGTTGTCCAACCATAAATTTGAGCAGAAGGAGTTTATTTCTTTTTTGAATAACTAAATCCAAAAATAGATGAGAGCCTGCTGCCAAAAGAGGCTGTAATTGAATGCAAATGGAAATTATGGACAGTATTTATCAGTATTTTTGTTGTTACATTTGATTTTGCATGAAACCTGAGTCAGGACTCCACTGCCAGGAATTTTGTGAATCTGTATTTTAGTCAATAGTGTTGGTTTACTATATTCTCATAGGAAAGCATGTACAATCTGTAATATGATCCCATTCAAACATTTGTTAGTTAGCCCAATGTGTGCATGCAGCTGATTGGACAAAGTAAAAATGTAACTTGATAGAAATAGATGAAAAGTTAGAGGATCACCCCTTATTATAATTCACCCTGAGTGTAATCAGTGCTAGTGTCCATTACCCAAGTTGGCAATCGATCAATAATTATTGATACATACTCAAAACTGCAATTTTCAAACTCGTTGCCTAGAGGAAATATCAGGGATATTCACAAGTTATTAGACTCTATCCTCTGAACATGGAAATCTGCACAAAATTTCATGCTATTTCACCCAGTAGCGTAATAGGAACATTTCATAATTCCTATTTCCTGGGTGTGAATGGGTTTTCAGATTCTGTCAGGCACTTACTTGTCAAGCAAATTACTCATGTCACTTTAAGTCCGACCAAAGTTGAATTATACTACACATAGACAGCATTTCCCCAGTATGTTGGCCACAAAACATTTTCATGACCCAAATTTGACATCAACAAATCTAAGACGGACTCCCGTGTGTCACATAGTCATAAAAAAGGACGAGTGAAGTTCCCCACAGGCAGCAGCCTGCACTCAGCTCCCTCCATTGGACTTCTGCTTAGCTGTAGTGGAGCGCCTGGGGTGACTTGGCCTCAGCTGCTCATCAGGACGTGGTTTTGCCGTGGAGAGATGTCACAGATACTGTTGGCATTTGGACCATTACTCTTCCAAGCAGTCAAATTCTGCCATGGATGTTTGCATTTAAATATGTTGATGTAATATATAAAATAGTAAGTGAGCAAAGGACTTGATCCATGTTGTGTTTGACATCCGATCACTCACTCCCCTTATAAAATCTTGTCATTTTCAGACTTGGTAGCTATTAAAAACTGGTGTCAAACTGTGCTGCTGTATCTGACAATCAGCACAGAGTCATTCCAGCACAGAATCATAGAGATGGTATCAAACCAAAAAATTATTCATTTAAACAAATAACATGATTAATTCAACCCCCCAAAAGGAATTATACTGGTGAGATTTTAGAGAGGATATTTAGAAGGAGAATGTAGAAGGACGCCCTCCCCCCTCATCCACCAGAGCAAGTTCTGGACAACCGGGGCCTTGTGTCTGCCAGGGAAAGCAGGAATCAGGCTCTTGGTTCAACAACACAGGCACCTGTGAAAATATAGGCAGCACACCACGTATCAAACCAAATAAACTCACCTTGGCGCAAAGTGAGGGCATGCTCTGATGACAGATGCCAATCGACAGCCGCGCCTACAGGCCAATAAAACACCTCGCCAGTGTAATGAGACAAGATCATGGCATAGAGGCTTCATTTGTGTTTTATTTTCTGCATTTGGACTTTGGTTTGCAGAAAACTGAGAGCAACTGATGGCAAAACAAGAATGACTGTTAAACTGCAGGAAGTGATCTGGATGGAAAAACAAGCATGTAGTGGCTGCCCCCTTTGACATGACATGTCAGGAAAAACATAAGCAGTTGCAAAACACCAAAACACAATAAAACCTTGAGGCTGCACTCAGTCACTTTTAATAAAAGCAAATTCCTATGAGCGTATGTCACAGTTCAGTGGCTAGCAGAGCCGTGCATGGTGGCATGGTGCTGTAAAACCAAAGGAAACCACACTTCCTGTCCTCTACTCCTGTTTCCTGAGTGGTAATTGCTGGTGCCAAGCTATGGCCAAGGCATCACAACCAGTGGTAGGACCAGGCCACAAAATAAGAAAGCCTGCACAATTTACCTTGGCACTCTAACCTCAGGCCGGCATTACCGGCCCCAACGGAGAGCATCAGTGGCTCAAATGCACGCATGACATGCTAGGCAGGCAGACAGAGGCAAGATCCATCCTGGCATGTTCCATTCCTATTTCCTTTTCCTCCTGACAGACATAATATAAGAGACATTGTTGCCAAGAAGTTCATGGGCTTTGGAGTTGTGCAGCATGTTGGCAAATTGTTACTTTCAAGCATTCACTGGGAAAGGGAGGAAAAGGTACCTCATCACACAAACACGAATGAAAAACGAAAAACAACCCACACCAGTGGCAAAGAGCAGAAACTCACAACGACTGGCTAAATACACATAACCAAGAATAAAACTTCTCCTCTTTCAGAGACGAAATGCTTCAGCATTGTATGCAAAAGGCTAAAGAACACACAGACTATAAAGTCATAGATAATCCTGACTTCATGATCTCCAATGTGTAAAGAATGTAATTTTTCCATATTTTCATTGGGCGAAACTGATGAGTTTCTGATGTCTGTTGATGTGAGGCTCTTAATGTGAATTCCATACTATTTGGACTGGCTTCAACAATTCACACAAACAAAGAACAAGCATTTCAGCCATATAAAAGGAGAAATGCAGGTGTTCAAACCTCACCATGCAATAAAAGAGCAATGATATTCTGAGTTATGTGACTGTCAGTAAGGCAAAACAGAGAGGATCTTTGAGTTGTGCTCCACCTGAATGTGCACCTGTCCCAACTATCCCAGGAACCAGAGATAGGGGGGGGGGGCGCAGGGGAAATCCCAAATCAGGCTTGCACAGAGCCAGATGTGCAACTTGTGTTTTTTAAGAACTTCAACAGACCCCAATGTAGTTTTATCTGCTTAATGAAACCAGTTTATGGATGATTTGGCATCAATATTCTTCATCTTTCCCCACATTGTTTTCTTTTGGTACAATCAAAACACTTCTTTTAGTGATTTGTATTTCACCCTCCTCCTTCAACCAGCACGCAGTCCCGCTTCACCTTTAGGTTCTATATATTTTTGCTCTCCGGCCTGTTCTTTGAAAAGTCAACAGTGATGCTCATATATGAAGGTCTGTGTGTTTACACAGCCCACTGACACAAGCAAACCATTCTGTGGAGAGATGAAGCAGCTTTGCTTGTAATCAAAAACACAGGAGAACATAATGTGGCATCATGAAGAAACACTTAACTCCGAAATCCGACTTTATCCCCTCTGGTGCAGCAGTAAAAAACCTACAAATGACCGTTATCTTTAGGGTCCAAGCTCTCAGGTCTACTGGTCAGGGTGCGGCAGAGGGGTATTATGTGCCAGGGTGCCATGACAAAGAAATGTTTATTATTTTAAGGCTGAGGTGAAGAGAGGGTTATTGGGGAAAGGGGGGGGGGGTACCACACAAAAAGCATGCATAATAACAACCAGGTGAGATGACTTCATAAGCTCAGAGGAATGCAACAGACTCATGAAGCCCCCGCTCCACCCCCAACCAATTACAAAATTAAAAACTGGAATTCGAGATACGAAAGAACGGAACAGAGAGAAACACAAAAGAACGAAGGAAGGGTTTTATTTGTGTTCTCCTTGTTTAAAATGTTGAATTTGACCTTTACACGTTGCCAAGATTATGATCACAGTAGAGCTAATAAACTTGCTTAAATAAAACAAAATCAGTTTGTTTTAGGCAAGGAAGACCATCGGCCACTGGCAGCTCTCTTCTCATTTATTCTCCAACCAGGACTCCTCTTAGTTCATTATTTATCTTTCATCAACTATAACTAATCAGTAGTCAGTTAAGGCTGCCTTTTAGTGGGAGTCAATTACAAGACACCTTTTTGAAGAGCCCCTGAAGACCTGTTGGTTTGCGGTGTGAACAGCAGTATCACATTACACATCTAAAGTGAGCTGCTATAGGTTGACGGTCATTACAAGGTGTTGAGCTACAATATGGCTAACACCAGCCCTACAATAACCACTGTGGTTATGACTTTTCAGCGGTGGTTAGCGCAGCCTACTGTGGAGTTTGATCAAGTCAGGCACTTTGGAGTGAATTAACACTGACTTGTAGCAAATACTGTGTTACCTCAGATATAAAGGGACCTGAGGTTTGATAATTTGAAGCAGATTTGTGATGTGTTATCTGACATGCATGTTTGTTTTGTAGGGAGGTTTTAGCCAAAACATGGGTTTGGTGTGTTTAGAGAAACCAAAAATATGTGCTTTTCAGACTCTGACAGTCTTACATTCATCATTTTAGAGAACTTTATATTTTTCCAAACTCCTCGGTGCAAACAAGTTCAACACTAGGTATAAACTCCCTTTCATGACTCATCTTCTATCACAATCAAACAGCATTGCAAAAGAATTAATCATTCAATCTATTTACCCCTTTCTTGAATGTTCAACTTTTTATTGCCCTTTTTCGGTGCTCTGTTGTGATTCTTCAAAAAAAAAAAAGAAGAAAATGAGTTGTATAAACAGAGCGTTACCCAGGTGACTGTCTTTATTATTTCTCAGGGTAATATATGCATCCTTTTATTTTCCCCATTCTTTTTTTTAAACTGCCAACATCTGGTTTTAATTAAGGGGCCATCTGGATACCCCTGCCTCATACGCCTCACCCCACCCCCCAAAAGATGGAGAGTTACACATGTGCTCTCTTTTATACCTGAGAGTTTAAAGATGGTGGGTTATGAACAGTAAGAAGAGAGCTCATTTAGGTTGGGTGTCTCTTTTATTTGGAGTTGAAGGCTCAAGAGTTTGAGTGGTACAACATAATGTGGTGAAAATCTACAGATCCTGACTAGGTGCTTATCAAAACAAATTTAAAGTTAAGAATTTATCCCTCAGGTCCAGAAGTTTCAGCATTTAGTGTAAGGATGCTTTTCAAACAAATTAATTAAAGGACATATGTGTAAGTTATTTTAGCATATCCAACATTAGCATTAAAAGCTACTTAGCAGGCTAGAAGAAATGTTGATGAGCTCTGCAGTGTTGGAAAGCAGCCCATTTTTAAATCTATGATTTCTTTTCTACGAGTAAAGTTGGAATGCTAATCAGCCAGCTTCTTGCCGACACCTTCCTCTCCCAATCCACTGTTGTCTGTCCTGAAGAAGAGCTGCTCACAGAGCATATTAAAACCTCATGCATTGTAAACTCAATGATGACTGAAGGTCTTGGCAAGAATCTTTTATAAATAGCTGATGCTAATGCCAAAATTGGCTACATAGCGAGAGTTCCTTTAAGAAGTAAATTTTACCTCAGAAATTGTAGATTGTAAATTTGCTTTAGTAGCTTCACAGACGGCAGTTTTAGTACCATTATTTTCAGCAGCAAATTTCAGTCCTTTATGTTTCTGCTGCCAACAGCTGCCTCCTTACCTCCACTCCTTCTGCTCTGGCCAGCATGAAGATTGTTATCTTCCTCTGTTTATTTGTCTTGACATCTTTTACCACCATGCTTGCTGCTGTGTCTTTTTTTCCCATGGTGAAGTGTACAGTTCAGCTGCAGATGGCATGGACCTCCGCCCCAGCTCACTGTTCCACCTCACAGTCCCATACATACCTGTGGGCTAGCCCAGCTGCAGCAGTACAAACATACAGAAATCCCACATTCTTATACACCCTGTCTGCCTGCTTAGCATCAGCGACTGACTGTTGATTTGCTTCTATAATGGTGTGGCAATGTTAGCACAATATTAGATGATGTTGAAAGCAAAGGGAGTGTTTAGGCATGCTGCAGAATTAAAATCTGGCTTAAGTTCATGTGGCTCATGTATAACCCGAAATTTCCATATGAAGCATTGGAGAGAGACAAAACATTATTCATACAGTTTTCATACAATGCTGCAAAATATTTTTTAGGCTGAGAAATTCCTAAAAAAATTTTGTCAGATACTTTTTCCAAGTTTGCTTTTGTTTGGATTTTGGATAGAGTAAATCATTTCTCATGTTAATGTCCACAACAGGTTTTGGTGACAGTTTTGCTTTCTATACTGATCTAAGTGATGCTTTGTATCGTGTGTCACATTAGAAATTGAGGTTTCATAACTATAATAATCCCACTAAATGATGGGTTCCCCATGCTAATGAACTATTTAGGTTGTTTGTCAGCTAACCCTACCCCTTGGGTGTGATCCATGGGTGCACATATACAGCAGATGTATCTGCCATTTGCTGTTATCGTCACAGTAATAAACACACGGTCGAGGAACAGACGCAAGAGATATTTCGGCTTATATGTCATGGGGTTGTGTGAGGTTTTTATATATAGTCAGTGTAAAATCATCCTCAGGCTTGTAAAGGTCCTTCAGACCAGATACCTTAGCTGGCTCATAAAGCCTCCAGTCAGAGCTGTCTGCCTTTGTGGCTGTTAGCTGCCTGTTACACATCCCTCACTTTGACAGATAAGTTATCACCTGCTCTGGTCATGTGCAGTAGCTGAACAAGTGACCATCTCCCTAATGTCTTATTTTTTCAGATTTTGATGTGTGCTGCATAAGAAAGTCTTCCTCCATTTTCACTTCGCAATTCATCCTCAGTGGTTCAGAGGCTCTGTCACCGTTCGCCACAACAAACACCTGCACACTCACTTAAATACCTGTTTGTGGTCCCAAACCTTTCATTCACTTTCCCTGCAAAGGTTTTCTGTCCAACCAATACTGGATAAGTGTATGTTTGTGTGCAGCTTAACATTCTGAACAACTTGTGCTCACATAAACATGCACCAAAAAGCAAACTTTAGTCACACAGAAACACACACACTTCCTCCTGCAGGTATGCGTCCATATGAATATCTAGCTTATGGCCAGCAGGGTGGAAGGTAAGCTTTTCCCATTGGGAGTTCTGCCAGTTTTCTTTTCATTAGTCTACCTGGGGGCTGAACCCCGACTATCACAAAAGCTTTATTTTTATCGACATGTCCAGACGGAAGCGGCATTCCAGGGAATTAGTCTCAATTTCACTTGGCCTCCAGTGTTTTTAGGGAATACCGTTCTCCCACAACTGCCACCCTCCTCAGTGTTTTTCTTTTTCTTTTTCTTTTTGCATATGGAACATGCTGCTCACTGGACATCATATCTCCACTGATATTATATATTGTTTTTCCAAATCGAGTAGATTAATTTCATTTGCTTTCCTGGAAGGTTTCATTGCAGCAGTTATTGTGCAGTCAACTGGATACTCAAGTCACTCTGTTTACACTCATCATGGTGGTTTCCATTTGAACTTGCTAAAAGGTACATGTCAAAGACTTCTTTATCTGATTATAAGCAAAACCAGCATGGAAATATGTATCAGGTGTTGTCTGATAACACAGTAAGATGTTCCACCTGGCAGCAAGTGCAGCAAAATGCAGATATTTGAAATGATGTTTAAAATGTATTCTTTTTTAACTCATACATTACTTACGTTAGAGCTTTGTGCTCTGTGGCAGACTCACACCAACACTGCTATCACCTGAAAATCAGCTTCTAGAGACAGAGATCCATAGATCCATAATACTCTAATTATGAACATGCCATTCAAACAAGGGAAAAATCAGTGTAGTTGCACATCAGCATACAGACTTGATGACACTCCTTCACTCAAAAAAGAATGTCACATAAAAAGAGAATTGTGGATGAATTAATATACAGTTTTCTGCTTACTGCTCAGTGTAAATAAAGGCATACAGCACTTTTGGCTTTTTAACTGCACGTGGTTGGGAAGTTCCCTTACACCAAAAAAAAAACAAACAAAAAAACTAAGAAGATTATGTTATGAAAGTTCACAAGATTAAGATTCAGGTTTAGAGTCCAGGGACTGGGTGGGATCCTTGAAAGTAGTAATCCACTAAATTTCTGAAATAACAACATATCGCTTTTTCTGCCACGTAGCGCCAACGTAGCAGGTTAATTAAAGTTTTAATGGTTCGTATTCTAAAACAATCAGTGCGGTCATATCTTTCCCAAGCAAAGTGCACTGCCAAGATGTGATGTATTCTCTATTTTTCTGTCTACAACAGCAGAGGTTGTTTTTGGAGAAAACAGAACAGGTCAGAACCCAGTTGTTCTGGCGAAAGCCCACATACAGAGGACAGCGCCGCCTACAGAAAGTGACATTTCATCAGCAGAAAATTCAGGCAAGAATGGGAATGTACAGTAGTTATTCTGTTGTCTGAAAAACAAGAAACTTCTGAAAATGAAAAAAGCTACTTACCAAATTAGTCCTCATTGTTCTGAACACATAAAAAATCAGCACTCAGTCACAACTCCCACATGGCACAAACCGGCATGGCGTACACTTCCTTTAAAAGAACAATAAAGAGTGAACAATAGTTTTAGAGTAGGCCTCAAAATCTGCTTGTCACATAAATGTGGCCGTGCACTGTAATGCATCATAAGTATTTCATAATTTACCAAGGAAGTATATTTATATCGATCACTGCTATTTTTGCCTTTAAACAATCAGGAATTTTCACCTTAGTAAATGTCAACACAGTGGCCTTAAATTATGTGTAATCCCTGGCAGAGAGCATTAACTTGTTGAATGCTAATGCACAGCAGCACTGAGGGCCTGTAATTAAAACATAGACCTTGTGTGTGAGAGCCCGTCTGTTTTTCTTCTCCCTCCTTCACTCTGGTATTAATATTTCTCTGTCATGATCAGTTCAAGAAACTCAAGTCCATAATTAAATCGACCTTTTTCTCATTTTGATCAACGTGGTTAAATAAACAATATTATGTATTAATTTATTAGGGACTATAACATTTTTTCCATCAATTATCTATTTTTATTTTACACAAAAAGGTTTGTAATTCTAGCCGTGACCATGATTTCAGCATGTCTGGGATGAGAAACTCTTGTGGAAGAGGGTTAACCACTGGCTGTGGAAAATGTATGCACAGCTTCTGGGTCAAACCACAAATATCAAGTCTTTGTCTAATATAGTGCAGCCTTTTCTTAACCCCAAAACCTACAAGATAAATCAAACTAGCTGTGTTTTGTCTTTTTTAGAGGGCATTTAATGAAAGAATGTTGGTTAAAAAAAAAAAAAAATCCTGGGCTTAGTTTATATTGCCACAGTAGGGGAAAAACTGTTAGCCTTAACCTATTGGTGGTTTATTGTCCATGCATTGAGGTAGGGGAGTTTGGTTAGGGGAGTTGACCTTGGGTAATGGTGCCTCCCCCCTCAGTATATAGAGCACCCCACCTGTAATTATCTGGGGATTACTCTTTTATATGAGCAAGCTTTATAGCATCTGAAGGGACTTCCTGCTTTCGCCCCCCCAAAAAAACGCTCCAATAAAAAGCCATGTTTGCAGCATCGCAGCAGGACAGCCAATCTATGTCCTTCTGAATCCCATGTTTACTTTATGAATTTTAAGAGGCCATTCAGTTCATAAGAACTAATTTATACATGAAAAATACAACAGTGAGTCATATAAGTGTAGTGCATGTCAGACTGCTCACATCAGTACATAAAGATGGTGGTTCATTGAATGGAAATGGAGTAGCTGTCATAGATCAATCACCTGCTCTCACGACATGGTTTTCATAAGCAGTGTGCCCACAGCTGGAATATTTATGCCTCTCATTTTTGGATTGTTTAGCTTAGCTGTTGCCTGAACTGAGCAGGGACAGTTTGGTTATTCGTCAGTTGTTACATTTGCAAAGCGACACTGACTGAATCACCGGATGACTCAGGATGCTGTCCAGCTTAACCTCTATGGCTGCCATCACCCCTCCTAATTCTTAATCTATATTTAGTTGATGGGAACAATGAAAAGGAAAGAACTGTAAAATCAGGGGCACCAGAACACAGCTGCCCATTGGAGCTGGCGGTGAAAGTCCATTTTGCATGCAAAGCTACAAGTTGCCGGACCAAAAGTGGCATTTGACAGATAGTTAAGCCTGCATATGTATTAAAGACTGGCAGATCTGAATCCACTCTGCCTTACTACAGGTGTACCTACTGCTTCAATACTGCTCACACACCTCATTATTGTAGTTAACTGCTCCTGGCCTCTGCCTCCACAGACTGTAGCACCACTGTCGCACGCAATGTGCCGACTCCAAGATCCCCAAGTCACAGAGCGAGAGAGCAAGCCAAAGCAGGTGGTGAGAACAGAGGGAATCTGCATCGGAGTTTCATATAGTATATGAGGAAAAAAGGGAATACTGGCTTTGTCAAACACAGTCACACCCAATTCAAAGGGTTAACTAAGTTCACCACTTTGCCACTGCCAGGAGTGAAACGCTCATTTAATGGATCAAAATTTTACTCTGCAGCCTTGTTGTTGTTCGTGCAAAATGTCCATCTTGTGTTTCCAAAACCAAAAGATAAAATTAAGCCAATGTGCACAGATGGCTGACATAAAGAAAATGCAATTCATTCATGGAAACAAGGAAAATAGCTAAAAACAAAGACGCTTTGACATTCAGTCTCTCCCATAGAGAATTCGTATTCACTGCACTTGGTTGTTTCAAGCTAAAGGAGCCACTAACATGACAGATCATGGCCAGCAGACTGATTTACCTCCACAAGTCCCCATTTCCTTGTGTCAGTTCCTGAAGTTGGCAATGTGCCTCCCCCATCCATTACAAACAGATGCAAACAGGGGGTCGAGAAAGGTTGTTCCCTTTTATTAAGGGGTTTATTAAAAATAATACAGGGGAGGAGTAGAATCGTACTCCATCATTCTTTTTGCAACTCTTTTTTCTTCATGCAGCCATAGCAGGTGCTGACATTCCTTCTCTGCTTCTTCAATCTCTTCCAACCCTCTTTCACTCTTTCCTCACTCCATCCTCTCTCCTCGTTCCCTCTCTTCCCTCTTATTGTTCCCTTTTTAATTGCAGATATAAAAATGGCCAAATGCTGCCCTTTGAAGGGGAGGGACATTCCTGGCGTCTCTCAGATGTCCGTGCTGGTTTGCAGTAACCCAACTCCAGTTGAAAGCATTTTCCTGGGAAAAAGAGGCGGCTTGCAATCGACGGGGCACAGGGACACCTGCAGCTCTGGCACAGCGGTGACTACAGATCAGCCCTGGACGTGACTCAACAACGACCCGAACGCACAATGCACACACACACGCACACATAGACACACACACCCAAACACTTGTATTCACACAGATGAAGTCTTCCAGGCCCTCGCCTACGCTTCAACACATGTTCGGTACATTCCTCTCCTCTACTGCCTCTCCAGTTCGTTCAGGGATGTCCATCCTGATGAACGTAATATGGTTAAAATGAGGACAGGTGCTCTCATAAACCCTGTCATCAATTTGTCCCAGTCATTAAAATTGGCTGTAATTGGCCTAATTGCGGTCAATCATGCTTGCCAATGGTGCAGAAAAGTGTAGGGTATCCCTTTACAAGAAGAGTGGACGATGCAGTCGGAGCAGGCTCCCCTACTTTAGAACAATGACTGGTAAGTATAATCTTTGTCTAATCTTCACCACAAATTGCCTACTTGATCAAAAGGAGAACAAATGATGCACTAATGTCAGACAGGTTTTAACAATACGAGCCTGCCTTTTTTAATGTCAAATACAACTTACATAATTCCCCCTGAATGATGTCTTATTTTTCCACCGTAAACCAATCCCGTACAGTACAGCTCTGTTTAAAGTCAATATAGCATTTGATCAGCCGCAGCACCTTATGACAGGAGCTGAGCCGCCACAGCCATATGTTCTAAGTCCTACATAGTGAGGTCTACTGAGACAAACCAGTTTCAGGTACTGTGAAACTAAATTCCCTCAGCAGGGCCATCGACTGTCACTCTCAGCCATGAGATGATTGACTCCCGAAATACCTCTCTTCAAACATCACATTTCTTATGCACACAAACAAGGACACTTCGAGTTTGAGGAGAATGTGACAGGCAGTTGTGAGTGACAGCTAAGCATGCTGGAAAGCGTGGAGATGGGTGGAAGGGGGAGAGAAGGCGGTGGGTGTGAGTTTCTTCCGAGGTGTGCTGGGGCAGCTCAGGTCGACCGGGACACAGGGCAGCGCTGGGAGGAATTTGTATTAAATTCACCCCCCTCCTCCTCATCCTCCTCAAAAATTGTTTCCAGCCTGCGGCCAACAAAAGGCTGTCAGATCACCAGCTCTTCTCCTTATACTCTCCTCGCTCACCCTATCACACACACACCAACCCTCCAATCTCCACTTTGAGTTTTCGCTTACACAAACAGTCAGGGGAAGAAGGGGGGGTTGGAGGTTTCTATGGGCAGTCTGGCTGTCTGAGCTGAGGTGTGTGTGCAAGTCGAAGGGTGTGTTGCTGCTTGTATTGTTCTGTGTGCACATGCAGGTTTGTGCGTGCTCTGAAGACATCAGCCTTTATAATGCAGTGCTTGAAATATTCACTGCAACTGAAATATGTCTTGTGATTTCATGCATGCTTGGCAGCTGTAATCAGTCTCTTTGAAGTGGTAGCCTGTCTCATTTGGAAACCAAATAAATGGCCAATTTCACTGAGTTGTTTGACATCAGGTTAACTGATTGTGGAAAATAGGGCCATGATTTAAATTTTTCATGTCAGTTTAATAATCCCAGGTACTCTATAATCATATCAAGTGCCTCTAGTTGTTTTCTGGGAAGTTATCTAAACTGTCTTTGGCCATCAGAAAAGGAAGCTTTTCAGAACATTTTACTAGCCTATAGTGAAGTCCAACATCACATATGTTACTACCAACATATCTGACATCATTCTGGAGGAAGCAAAGTTTCCTCAGCGTTCTGGTCCCAGGTCATGGCACTCAGTCCCAGCTGTGAGCGGTTTGATGGTTGGTTGATTTCTGGCAGCAAAAACAACCTCTCCCCAGCTTCTTAGGCCAAAGGTACAGGGCTGTGTGTATCAATGGAAGGTGGGAGAATTTACCAGTCAGGGATGTGGAGATGCTGCGTGGGGTTACTCAGGGCAACAGCCCACGCCTGACTGGGGGGCCCAGTTGAGAGGGTGGAGGTCAATTAGAAGCAAATGTCCTCCTTCACGATCCTTCCATTGTGGCACGCCTCTCTGATGTTTTGTTTTGCACAAGACGACTTGGTCTGACCCCTGCTCTGTCACTCTCATGCCATATCACTCCCAATATTCATCATCCATCTGGAAAAGGCCATAAAATTGGGTAAACTTTGTTTTTTTTTTGAAAAACCATCTTATTTCTCATTGCTTTAACAAGGTTACCATAGTCTTGGTAATTTCATCCCATTGTTGATTCTGCGATAGTGTCCAACTCAACCACAGCCCCCCCACCCTTTAGCTTTCAAAGAGGTAGAAAGACAGTTTGCATTGGCGCCTTTACTGGCTGTCAAAATTGAAACCACTCTAGAAACTGGACATACTTTAAAATGTATTATTTCATTGTTTTCCTTCAGAACCGTGGAAACATCCAGCATTTCTGTAAACAGCAAGACTCCAGCAGGGGATGAAATAAATTCCACGAGGTGAACGGGTCAATAAAGACATCTCTTTTTCAGCCATCTGCTTTAATCATGCTAAAGCTCTCAGCACCAAGAGGCCATGTCTCCTTCACACTTGGTCACAATTAGGCTTTTAAAAGTGTCTGTTGGAAAGACAGTTAGCTGCTTAGCCACTTTCCCACACACGAGCAACACCTCAAAGAAAAGATTATCTGCTCCAGATCTTGGCTTTTTTTTCTTGGTCCAGTCCCTGGACAGTTATAAAAACACACAGTATGTTTCTCTGACTCTTCGTGGTTTAGGAAACAACTATAACCACACGCACACACTGACACACACTTACACATCTCTGGAGAAGAAAGATGTTTTTGGCATGACTCTCTCAAAGCAGTGGGATGTGAGAGGGAAGAAATACATCCTGCAGTGACACAGTTGTGATGCTCCTGTTGGAAAATAGTTCAAAGTTTTCAAAGTGGATGACAAGTTTAGCAATAGCTGACATGCTCTGGAGAGACACAGTGAGGAAAAGGAAGAAAGGCTGTAGCAAAAAGGTGAAACAATGTAGAAAAGATGTTGGCAAGGGACATGAGAAATACAAAAAGGAAACATGCACTGTGAAAAAAAGGAAGACGGCTGTCAAAGACACAGATATGGGAGCAAAGGCGGCACTGATGGGATAGATGAAGAGACACAAGAGAGGTTTATGGGAGGAGAAGGAGATGCAGATAGAGTGAAGGAGTCTGTCCATATTCGGCGGATTAAAACCACATGTGTCTGTCTGAGGTGAGGACACCACAACACCGTACACACACACGTGGAGAATGATTGCCAATGCATCCGCCCACCAGGGGCTCGACACACTTGTTTCCAGAATTGATTTCTTTTACCAACTTTGGGCTGCTTGCAGAAACTTTGAGCATGTCATCTACATCACAGTGTTTATGTGTCTCACAAAACAAATAAATAAATACCGTCTACTGTTCCAAGGTCATCTTCCCTCTTACAAAGCCTGCAAACAGAACAATACTTTGTTGAGCGTTGCCATGACAAGAAGCTCCCTGAAGAAACATATGCAGTCAGAGAAGTCATGGGAAGAGGGCAGCAATGAAACCGGATGACCAGGACGCAATGGAGGGCCTGGTACTACGAAGTGTGTCTACCATGCTTTGGAATTTTTGTTACTCCAACTTTCTGTTAGGAATTTGATCATTTGTTTCTCATCTCTCCCAAAAACACATTTTAAAAAATTCATCTTAAGGAGTGACTGATTTTTTGACCTACACAACTCCATATATGCTTTTGAATACATTTAGTATGACTTGGTTCCTGATTACATCCACATATGTTAACATGTACGTCCATAAATCAAGTCAGTTCAAAAAAAAGAAAAAAGTCTGACAGACCTTGACGTTATACATATCATCTCCAGTAAAACGTATGTAGGACAGTTGGAAGAATGAGACAGAGGGGGCAATGGGGGGAGAGGGGTAGCTGGGAGAAAAGGGGGCGAGACAGCCATGCTATGGGAAAGTGTTTTGGGGAAACCAAATTAAGGGGAAGAAAGGCCGGACACAAAGGCCTTTGAAAGCGGCAGACAGTTCCCTTGACATGTGTCTTAAAAGAGATGCTGCCGCTGATGCCAAGAAGGGGGGAAAGGACACAGGAGAGAGAGGGAACGGAGAGAGGCTGAGGAAGGAAAGGAAGGAGATCAAGGGAAAGATGGACTAAAAGTAAGAGGGCACAGAAAAGCAGGGGCAATCTATACAGGACAAAACTCAAAGAGAGGAGAGAAGAGCGAAAGAAAACAGTTGAGTTGGATCCATGATAGACGTAATGAGCAGAAATAAAGGTCGCAGTGCAGGTCTGTGGTCTGGAGCAGACTGAAGGAAAACATGCACTTTGTGAGCATGTCTGTGTACGTGTGTGTATTCTCATGTGCGTGTGTGAGAATACTTTAATGAGATGGATTCAGACTGCACGGGAAGTGTGTGTGTGTGTATTGCAAAGACATTTGCTGGCGGAAACAGTCTGAATTTCAAATGACTGTTTAATGGCACGTATACTCAATTTTCTAATCCATTCCTCAAGGTCACAGTATTTTGCAGCGTATGGGGATCAGGGCTGGTTGGCTGCATATGTTTTACGTAAATGACAATGTATTCTGACACATTTCCTGTGACAAAATATGATAATTTGGTAAAATGATCTTTCAAAAGTGACAAATTTGAATTTAGACCAACTTGAACTTTGATATCATAGGTGTCCCTGTAGATAAATATACTGTATATCACAAATAATGGTGCTAATCTCACTGAAAATATCATTGAATGGACTGTGGAAGTGAAAGAGTCTGTAAACACTCGCTTTTTGTGTTGCAACTTGCGGCTGATGTCAACAGAGAAATAGCTACATGCTTTTTCTCATGCAGATTCTGTCTCTTTGATACAAGTCGGCCCCTCTCTTTTTTGGTCTCTCGCTCTCTCCTTCTGCCATTGTGTACTCCTCTGAATTCACACTGGACTCCTTCGCTCTGTCTCTATTCCTCACACACACAGACACACACACACACGACGCACACACACATTATTCCTATCCTTGGGGCTGTGTCTGACTCCGGCATGAAATCAATTTCGGAGCCTGCACCCTCCCACCACCCTTCTTCGGCGCCCATTTTCTCTCACCATGAAGCGAGACCGTTGCTGTGCCAGCCTGAGGACAAAATTGCCCTCCCCCCCAAACTAATGCCCCTTTCCCCATCACAAAATCCTTCAGTTCTGTGCCCCTGTATCGCCCACGGTCATCATACAGCCGGCCTTCCCTCCTCCCTGTCACCTGCTGTAGCTCTTGAGGACTGATATTATTCTGTATATGTCCAATTTTGGCCCATAAGTTAATATGATTTAATCTTTTCAATGTGAAAATGCAATCCACATGGATAGTTGAGACCACACATTCAGTAAAAGCTATGTTTTATTTTCATCCTGCTGTTTTACTACCAACTGTATGTGTGGAGTACCTGTGAGATTCAACTTTATTGTCAGGGGAATTCAAAGACATAACCTGGGTATACTATTAAAAGCTTGCCTTTGATCATCAAAATACACTAGCAAGGCTAAAGGGCAGCCCATTAAAACTTCACATAAAACAGTTTGGCAACTTGACAGCATAAAGAGGCCTGGAATCCCAAAATTGGTATAAAGTGACAAATACTGAGTAAATTGAAAGAGGGACGGACATGCAGAGGTGCGGCGGCACAGCTTTTATCATTGTTATTCCTTACACAGCTCCTTCCTAATCCGCACTGACAGAGTTTTCATCATATGAGGAGGTGGGGACGATGGAGGACTCGAGGGAACTGGGAGAGGAGGGGGACTTTCCTCTACTTTCTCCCCAGCGGCGGTGCATGCCGAGCGGCCTCAGCCAGGGCCACCAAGGCCCCCTTTGTGCCAGTTATCACCAAGTGGTGAGTGATAGCACCGTGGCCTCCCGCTCTCAGGAGAGGGAAAGGGGTTAGGGAGGGGGAGGGAGGTGACGAGGAGAAGGTGCAGGAGAGGAGTAGACTGGAATGTTCCCAGAATGGACAGCGAGCGGAAAAAAAGAGGAAGAGAAAGAGGCCGTTTGAAGGTATGGCAGTTGTATCATCTGCACTTGTCTCACAGGTGCATAGTGGGAGAAATGTGCTTCACTGTGATGACTCAATGCTTCATGAACCATCAATGAAACAGCAGAGAAAAAACATCCATCAGTGTGGGAATCATCAGATTCCACTGAACTAGTTCATCTCATAAACTTTTATTTGGCAAGCTCCATTCAGACACTCTAATGTCACCTGAGTTCTAACTGGACTCATTTCATCTTTTCTGCTATGACTTCATGTCTTGACTCAATCATACTCACCAAGATGAGTAATGGATGACAGACAGGCATTTAGACAAAGAGCTGATGTCGAGATACATCCGAGTCGCCGCAGATGGATCTTGGGAACAGCCCAGATGATGCAGGGAGATCCCTTATGCTCTGCTCTGCTCTCCCAGCCTTCTCCCATGCTCACTTCATAACTACAATACCTGTGTCCTCACCAGCACCCAATGCCCCTTTACCCCTTTTTCCCTGTTACGCACACACACACACACACACACATTATGTTTAGATCATTTTTAGACTTATTATGTATTACTTGTATTCTGCTGGACCTGAGTGTAGATATTATTTCCTGCCCAAACATGCAAATGAGAATAAATCAGCCTTGACCTTGAACCTCGAACACACCCCAGCATGCACACACACAGATACCAGTGTCACAGACATCTACCTCGCTCTCTCTTACACACAAACTCACATTCCCAGCCTTCCCAGCTGCCTGTGCACCTGGGCCGGCAGCTGTCATCACCGTGGTAACTGGCATACAGCTGGCTGTGTCACTATCACCTGACTCATCTGCCTCTGAGAGAGTGAGGGAGAGAGAGAAAGAGCTCAGCGGAGGAAGAAGAGAGGTGAGATTTAAAAGGACTGCAGGTGGTTGAGATGAGGTGGAGAGAACAATAAAGAGGATAAATAATGGAGAGAGAGAGGGAAAAGGGAAACAGGAGGGATTCATCTATTTTCTGAATCCTAACCTCTGACTGCACAGCAGTCTGGAGTATGGATCACTTCCTCACAGGCTGTTAGGATGCCAATCATATGACATGTTAAATAAAGGTAACACCTGAAAAAAACTGAATTCAGATACTGCGACACAGGACATGAGAGGTCACTTCAGAGGTTAGTATAAAAATTACACTAGTCATACTTTCTTATTCACACATTTAAGCCACGGATGTGAAGTTTGAATTCAGATCTACTTGTTACAGTTGCATGCACAGGTGTGTTATATTTCATAATAGTGAGCTACTACCTTAACTACATATTTCACCTGCACAGATACTAACTTATATATTAGAATATTAGCACTGAAAGCGTTTCTGGGTTTCTGTGGGCCAAAATTTTAAAGCTCTAATATTACCTGCAAGGCCAAAGTAAGTCTAGAGACTTTGATTCTGTAAAAATCAGAAACAAAATATCCTCTAGGTATTTGATAAAAAACTCAAACTGTTTCTCTTTAACAGTTCTACAGGGTTTTCGGTTTTTTTAGGACTGATGAATTTAATCACAACCTGTCAAATGCTTAGTGGACATTTACTTTTAAACCTACAGGAAAACCACATCACCACCCAGGAATGAACTCCAGCCTGTATTAAGCCTTACCCTCTTGATTTAAAAGGTCAGGATCAGAGGTGTAGCAAAACAAGACTTTTAGAGACCCCCCTGCATGGGTGGCTTTAATTACAACCAAGGAAGTGGCATAGCTTAGAGTGTACCACCCCACTTGGCTGTTACATCCCATGCCTGTGAATGAAAGCAGAAATGCAGTTTAATATCTTTTAATGTGCCTGTGTGTGCACGTGTGTGGGAGTCGCACGCTAGCAATGTGTGGCAAAAGCACCGTGCAGCATATGGGCGAGCACGTCTGCTCTGCCTGTTAAGCAGAGGGGACATCAAAAGGTGGGTTTTATACCCCCCGCACACCCCATTGCCACCCCTCACTATAAATCCCACCCCAAAAGGAGCCATTTATGGGACAATAAGAGCCAATTTATGGGCCCCAAGAAAATTAAGGCAATTCAGAGGTGTAGGATGAAAGATGACAAGGGCTTTCCATGGGTTAGCAGGCGTTTGCTGGTAGCTCTGTGTTTCTTCACAACTTTCTCTTTAGCTGCCTCTGAGCTAAGGTCTGGAATTTAAGGACCACCAGAACGTTTAAGAAGGTTTAAGATCTCCCAATTTTTTTTTTTGCAAAGTGTCATGAAAACCTTGGTCACATGGATATGTACAAAGAGCGAAATGATGTAATCTTTTTTTTTTCTGTTGTACCTTTGCATTATGCTTTTGTGTTTTTGCAGAACTTTAAACAATCACATTTAATCTTGCAGATCTTTTTGCAAAGATCTTTGCCTGCTCAGATGACCTCTCCTCTCCCCAAGAGGTTTCACTGGAATACATACATGAAGACAATGGGAATAGCAGCACACACACTAACACAGAGGCACATGTGAGGTGAACTTAATCCCATCTGCCTCAGAGTTACTCAGGTGTGGTGAGTTTGCTGGGAAACTGACATGAGATGTTTGGGGAAAATCAGGAAAAGGCTTGTGTCAGGCAACAACCATTGAAGCATATACAACAGCGCTCTGGTCTGCAGTTTGTGTTGCTGATGGATGCAACACATATTTTACTGTTATAGCCATTGCTTGATACACGAACATATATACATACACAAACATGCATTTTCATCCAACAACTTAGTTACACACCCCAAAGTAGTGCATCTCTTTGAGGCCATTGACCAATGAGTCAGCTACGTTATGTCTGGAAACAACTTCTGAACCAATCAGTTTGCTCCTCTTTTCCTTCTCTTTCTCTCATTCTCTCATTCTGTTCCTCTTTCTTTCATTTATTTTAATAGTCTGTAATAGTTACCAAGTATCATTAAAGCCAACCTCTGTGGCTTCTAACAGCGCTGTAGGCAAGCCAAGTGTTTGTTGTCAGCATTTTATTGGCTTCCATGGAGGAGGGTTGTTGTTGTTCAGTGTAATCTTGGCACGCCAATAACAGGTTTCAATAAAAGCAGCTGCTTTCTTTTGGTTGTAAAGTTCCTCTTCCCTCCACCCTTTCACGAGTGTGTTTGGAGTGAACAGAAAGCTACCTGGAGAGAGGACAGAAGGTGTCTCCACGTGTTTTAACACCTCTGCAGTATTTCTGTCTCCCTCTTTTTCTCTCTCTTGTCCAACATGCGCAAATCATTACTCCCTTCTTTTCAAAAATATTTTTTTGCTTTCATCTGTCACTGGTTTCCCTGAGCAGATTTTTGAGGTTTGCAACTGCTGTGCTGTCACTTGGGATGTTGGCTGGTTTAGCTTGACCACACTGCCCCCTTCAGGGGACAGTTAGCTGTTGCAAATCTGGGGAGACGAGGGTAGAGGTGTACATGTACCATGATATGATTTAAAAAAAAATATCTGGAATGTGCCATTTAAGAAATAAATACATAAAAACATGGTGAAAACTGGAGCAAATAAAATTATATGCAGTTAATTAAACAAGTATGTTCCTACGTCCTATGTGCCAGCTAGTGCACTTATATTAATATCTAAAGTGGTACTTTGTCACACACTTTCGTCAACCCTTTTAAGTACAAAACTGACCTGATCTGTCCTTTATTATGTCAAAATCATTACTACAAGGTTTTAACTAGGATAAAAATGGGGCTAAGAAAAGTTAGACATGAGGAGTAAGAGAGGAAAAGAGCTGAAAAGAGGCCAGCAGTAAGCCAATTAAATTAGAAAAAGAAGGTTGATTCGTTCAATCTGCAGTCGTGTTTGACTGGAAACGACAAGTGCATTAGGAAATACTTGAGGATCCAGTGTAAACAGTGTGATTCATAATACACAATCAAGCAAATATAATACAGCAATAGCTACAAATCTTGGTGGTTATACAACATTTTCCAGTAACTCCCAAGAAGAAAAATACATGGGTGACCTGCATCATTGAGTTATTGTAGTAGTGTAAAGAATTGGAGTGAATCTTTGAATTTAACTAAAACTCTACCTTGTTGCTTTCTCCTATAAGATCTCATTTTTCTTGGCAGCAAAGTTTGATTTACAACTGCATTCCACAGTTGAAAGGTATAGGAGAAAAGTCCCTGTGTGGCTCAAAGAGTTCCAGTTTCTCATGTAAAATCAAAAAGCACTCATATAAACATTATTGAACCTCGACTGGAGCAGGAACATTCCATCATGTCTGGCTGACCCCAGCACAAGTTCATGTTTCCTCTCGTTTTTTTATTTTGTCCTCTATCAATCATCCTTTTATTTTGAAACCATCTAATCATAATTTCACTGTGCAGAGTTGCTCTGCAGCAGACGCATTCAAGCACTTTCATATCAAAACAAGGATTTTAAGCCACACCAGCAGCACAGCTCTATGGACCGTTTGTCAGGCCACAACTGAAATATCTCAATAAATATAAGGCTTTTTTTAATAGGCATTCATGCAATCCCTTCATCTCACTTTTCTACATCATCACAAGGTCTCCATAAACATTGGTAGACATGTTAAACATTTTTTATTGACTTATTTTAAGTAGGTAGAAATAAGTATGTGCCTGAAGCAAACAGACAATAAAATAAAATAAAAAATCTGTGTTGATACACTTTTTGTAATGAATTTCCTTTAATCTATGCTGGGCTGTGGGCAACCCAAGCTCATATCTAGTGAAGGCAGGGTGCAACCTATACTGTAAAGGTTGCCATGGCTGACAGCTAGAGACAAACAAGCATCAATTATGGCCCCTTTAAAATCTCCTGTTAACCCATTTGCATATTTTTTGACTGTAGGAGAAAGGAGTACCCAGAAGTAAACCGCAGAGACACAGGGAGAACATGCCAAGTCCACACAGAAAGACCCCAGAACCTTCTTGCTGTAAGGTAGTATTGGTAACTCTGTTCCAGCATGCTGCCTTTAATAAACTTTGAAAAAACCTGAGGATGAAATGCTAATTAAAGGCAAACATTTTGGATACCCCACTAAGTAATGAGAATCCCTTCATGTCACAGCTTAC
Source organism: Remorina albescens (assembly GCA_034769265.1). Classification (NCBI taxonomy): domain Eukaryota; kingdom Metazoa; phylum Chordata; class Actinopteri; order Carangiformes; family Echeneidae; genus Remorina; species Remorina albescens. The sequence goes on from CM068480.1 coordinate 10,069,540, forward strand.
AAACTCCTTTTGTGGCCAGCCAAGACACTTGCCTTCTTCAAATCTTGATTAGAAATGTTCACACATAAATGGCATTCACATTCTGCTGGGAAAACCTCCCTGTAATAAACACCATTAGGTATAATGACATGACACATGGTTTGTGGTTATCTCAATTGCAGCAAGCGAACAGCTGATGAAAGACATTTAACCTATTTATCCCGAGCCTTGCAGCTGAACACAAGGCATGAGACCAATTTTACAGTGACACCACATAACCCAGATAATTAAATGAACTATCAGATTATCCACATCACTGTCTTTCTCAAAGCACATCCCACAGAACAACATCAAATGTGCCTCTAACAGACATGTAGTAGATTGTGACGGCTTTTTGCACTCATATATGGCTCCATATAGTGTGAGGTCGGCAGGCAGTTTTACTGAACACTAAAATCTTTGTCCACATTTACACATTTGCTCCATATAGACCCTGAACTGTTTTTGAAGCCTCAGTTTGACCCTCTGCTATCAGCCCCCTGGGAAGTGAGTGACAGCTTTTATATGACATAACGCATGTAAATGACATGATTTAACATCACTCTCCAGAAATGACACATCACTCTCTAAAAATATGTCTCTTGGACACCCCTCTGAGTCAAAAGCAACTTTTATTTTTCTTTGTTTCAAACTGCCTTTCGACATCAGCACAAGTTGACGTCCATCATCAACGGACCGTTAGTGAAAGTCACATTAGACGGGGCCAAATGAATTCACCAAAATCCACCAAAGTCCTCACAAATAATGTTTTCATGGACCATTTCACAGCCATTTACTAGTCAATCACATTGTTGACCAGTTCTGTCATCACATCCCTGAGCAGTCTGATTCCTGACTGACAATATGTTCTGGTCACATGGAGTGTATCAGTGCAGAAAAGGTCTCTTTTTCTGCCAATTAACATTCACGAGTGCGTCATTTCCAAGAAAAGCCTCATGTCGATCCAGTTCAACGTAGCAGCCTGTTGCCATTGTGTCAGAGAGATCTTTGCTAACAGCTGCACCATGTAAGTGTAGCACTTACAACACCTAATGTGGGATGTATTTTGGCCTTTAGTTGTTATCATTTGTTTCTTTCACAAGTTGTTTTTCAGACAGGGATGATGGGATAAGCCTGTGTAACCTTTTGAGGTTGGAAAGGTTCAAGTGTTGAACCTTTCCTAATCATCACATGTACTGTATGTGAAGTTCCTATGTTTGCTCATATCAACATGGGTTGCAAAATACTCTTGGGTCATAAAGCAATTAGGGAATATTTTAGAGCAAATGCAACAACTCTGGGCAAACTGAGTCATCTGTTATGATCAAAATAATTGTAGGTGTAATTCTTAGCAAAATAAGTCAAGAAAACACAATTAATTTTGCTTTCGCAAACTATATTCTTGTCTAAATGACGCAAAATGTGTGTTTGAAAGACGAACAATGAGCCTGTATGGGATGGACTGAATCAGAACTGAGGGGGGTTTCCTAAGTCAAAGATGGTTGGGAACTGGTGGTTTATATGACAGTATAATCATCATCACACGGCTGTGACCTCCCAGTGGCATTCAGAGGTTATTCATGATTCGCTCTGATAATGAGCCTCATCACTTAGGCTGTCACCCTCTCTCCTCCGAGGACTGGGCTAATATTTGCAGCCAGCGATACATAGATGGACTACGCGAGAAGTAATCCCACGCAACGCTGACCACTTTGATGCATTACTGTGAACGAATGAATGATTAGACACTTATTTAACATAACATTGAAGTGCACTGCACTGTGGTCTGGCATAGAAGATGAGAAATGAATCACTTTACAGTCTTTGGTGCTCCACTTCACTTAAATACCCCTAAATAAGTTTTTCCTAAAGTGCATCTTTCCTTTATTTCAAGACTGTTTGTTTAAGGTGATCAAGGAAAAGCTAGAACAACATGAGGTTTTTTTAGGCACCATGAGTCACCAGGCCTTGAATTCATTATCCTGTAACACCTTGAGTATCAATGAAATAACATCATTCATTTTTAGTTCCTGAGTAATGACTGTCATTTCAAAAACAAAACAAAACCTTGTCAAAGTAATTGCACTGTACAATTCTACCATCAGGAGTTTAGAGTATGTGCCCTCTCATTATGTGGCAAAACCTCTTTCATATTGTTCATCACTGTTGTTGGCTGTTTGGAGGACAAGTAGTTTGATGAATTTGTGATGATTTCATAGTGCCAACATTGTTATGAAAAATTAAATGTCAGTTGAGATGATTCCTTCATATTACTGGGGCCCTGAAATCAGATTTAATTCATGTGAATGTATATATATTAATACAATATTCACTTTCAGCCTTTGTACGCGAGCAAGACCACAAAATGTTCATCAGCATTGGCAGACAGCTAGTTTCTTTGGTTGAGGTCATTACCTATACAATATGCACTGCAGATGGCCTGTTGGTGCTGTCTGTGCGCCTCCTCTCTCCCTGCTGTTTCATGGGGTCTTTCACGGTCCTGTTTCCACACAGTTGGGGCAGAGTGCCACCTGTCCAGGAAGGTATGCTCTGCAGGGGCACAGTCTGCGATGGGAAGGGTCAGAGCCGGCACAGCTGAAGAGTCGAGGCTCCTGCTGAAGGCCACAGTGTCGACCCCAAGGACTGTAAGCAGGAAACAGGTGGTTGACTTCCAGCCCCACGCTGGAGCAGCTGAGTCCAAGCCTTCAAAGTGCAAAACAATGATAAGCTTAATTGTATACAATGCATCTATCTACGTACACCAGCATCGTTTAGGTTGGTACTTAACCGTTTGCACAGACTTTGTCATGTTTGCTGACCTGGTAAATGCGGAGGGACTGTTTAGATGGTGAAACAGAGCAGGCTCACACACCAGTGTGGAGTGTTGACACACACTAACACAGGACTGGCCCAGGGGACCCAGGCGCACCCTCAGAGCGCTTTCTGGCGGCCAAGTAGGAACAGATTTACTGCAGAAGTCCTAGAAAGATTTAAGATAGAAAGTTAGCAGTGATGAAAGATCCGATCTCTATATATTAGCTGTTAGTGACGTGTAAATGCCTTTGAAACAATCATGACTACAATATGTCACGAGATCAGGCAACTTTAATAGGCTAGTTTGATGGAGGAGCTGGACTACTCTGATATATCTGCACCTGGTGACTGATATAAGCATGAACCCGCTCCAGCATCCCCTCACATGTGAACTCTCGGGGAGTGAAAGGCTTCACCTGAAAAACATATTCGAACACATTTACGCTACTTCATTTTACTACTATAACATGAATTATGGGATAACAAGGTGAGTGTTAACATATGTAGATACAGTATAACCTGGATTTTGTTTTTCGGCTGGGAGTTACCTCTGTGTGTAGAATAGCTTTGACTACCTCCCGTACATCAGTCCTGTTGGTCATATCCACAGTCCACACATGAGGTTTACCAATAAATTCCTCTGCATAAGGATGTTGGGATGAGATCTGCAATGCAAAGTTATTTACTGTCTTAACATTTACACTAAAAAAATAAGAACCATGGATTTTTTTTGATATCTGTTTTGAAAGCCCATGTGTTACCTACCTGTCTCGTGGTGGGCTTGCCTTTGTAGAAATCATTGTTGTCTGATGAGTGTGGCGGGTCGAATCGTGGTTGAAGGAAGATGCAGCCCAGTGCTATGGCTTCAATAGGAGCTGGACCCTCATAGGGGAAACCAAGGCCTACAAAAACCTAGAACCAAGAAGCAGCATCTGACCGCCACAGTTCACAACAGCACCTTCAAGATCATATCATAGGTCTCTCTGTGAGTACATGTAAGTAAAATTTGCTAATTCACTGGTGTCTTTTTACTGAGATGAGCTGTAAACTGACCTTGGCCTTACGAAGAAGTTGTAGGAAATGTTCCTGAGTCAGCATGCCGTGGTTTTTGACAAAGCTGGGCAGAGAAGAGGTGTGTCCTGGAGGTTGGTAGACTGTGGCGTGGGTTTCCAGCTGCTCACTGATCACTTCCACATACTCAGATTTACCCTGGGCAAAAAGTACATGAGTGAAATTTTTACATCTTGCAAAATCACCATCTTTCCACACACATACACACACACTGTCCTCTTTTGGTCAGTGTACCTGCCACATATAGTCCTGTTTGCCATAGACAACTGCTATCCTGTGTTTCTTGTGGGTCTTTGGCTCCAGCTCTTCCTTTTTAACCTCTGTCCTCACTGCCTCCACACTCACAAAGCCCAGGAAGGAGTTATCAGGAGTGTGAGCTGGAGACAACAGAAAAAAATGTAAAAAGGCAGCCGGCACACAGGTCAAGTCACTATGTAAGCAGTATGTATTATAAGACAAGGGCCTGGGTAGATGGTTAATAATATCTTTTGAAGAAAATAAGCAAGACATAAAAGCAAAACAATTGATGTGGTTTTCCACTGCTGGAGACAGCTCTTGGCAAATATGGAAATTGATTGATAGTGAACTTGCATAATTTCTTTTAGACTGGTAAGTAATCTGTTGTTAATGTCAATGTTCACTGTGTAGAAACAGCAACAGCTTTATACAGAACCCTCATTCATGTTCATATCTGTATATTTTGGAGTAGTGTTGAAGTACTTTTTGGTCCATAACAAAACTGGTCTTATAGGTAGCCCAAGTATCTAATTTACTAAACTATGTGAGAGGTACTTTGTCAGAAACATGAGCGGAGGATCAAAAGTAGCTCTTGGACAGACATAAATAATGACATGGACCAAGATCACAGGTGAAAAGAGTTAAGATTAAACATTTTTTAGAGAAAAAATACATACCCTGTAGTATAAATCAGCTGTTAAAGGAAATTAGATTTCTACACATATGAGACATTGAGGTCAGGATGTTTGAATAGGCAGCTGCCACCCTGCTACCCTGTGATACATTGAGGAAGGTGTGGGAGATGAGTATTTACTTTACAAGGAATGTGCCAGCAAAGGTGTGTGTGTAAGGAAGCCTGGATGTTTGAGCATCTGTGTGTGTGTTATTCTCTCCTGTCTCCAGGTACTTGTTTTAAAAGATGGTTGCCAGATCTTTCCTCATTCACCCACGCTGCAGCAGAGACTTTGCTGGCAGCTCAGTCCCATTCGTTGCCACTCATCTCTATCTCCTGGCCAGGTTCATTGCTTCACGCACTCATCTATCAGATTAGCAGAGATTCGCAACGACACACTGGCATCATCAATATAGCTGTGGAGGAATGCAGTTTCTTTGGTTCCTTGTTCTCAGAGCCTTTGCTGTCTGTTTACCGTTCAGTTCAGTCCTTCAGTCAACTATCGTCCTCTCCTGGATTTCAAAACAGAAGCATGAAACCCCTGTTTGCTTTTCTCTCAAGCGCCTTCTCCTTTTATTTGCTCCCCGTCTTTGTTTCTGTTTTGCCATCTCTCTCTCTCAGCCTTTCCACATCATCAGCTAACAGCCATCTCCTTCTTCTCCTCCTCAGCAGGACAAATAAACAGTGCTTCAGGCTGAGGGATGAAGAGTGGCTCTCAGCCTAGTGTGTCCAGCTTGTCCTCATCTCCCGGCAGGGTGGGATGGATGACAAGGAGAGGTGCTGGAATGGAACCTCCGTCCGGGCACCAAGTTTATTTAACCTTAGCTATTAATCCTCTCACTGTGGGGACGCTGAGGTGAGTGTGTGTGTGAATGATCAGCGCCACAAGCAGCCAGATATAAATATGAGCACATGTGTGTATTTCTATATATGTATATATGTTGACTGTCTCCACCAGTGTGTTCTTTACAGAGTCATGATCATTCATTTATCCCAGCAGTGGCCTCAAACAAATAGTGAGGCACATATTTCCATGATTACAGGGTGTAAACACATTACATGATGTTGCAACTTGCCAGCATAATAAGTTTATGCATCCATATATATACACACTCGCAGACAAACACACACAGACTTACGGAACATGGTCATGTACTGAAGAGGTTGGAGACCCCATCTGCCCCACAGTGTCTTATATCCGTGACTGTGTGTGTAACTCCCCAGGTTGAATGCAGGTTCTGTGCCAAAAGAGTCCAAGACTCTAAAGTGGCACCTGGAATGATTTAAAGAACAGTTTATCACAAAAGAAATATTTAATTTACTTCAGGTTCATCAAATCAGCAATGATCGCATGAACACAATGGTGTATAATGTTGCCATTAATATCTGACTTTACTTTTGGTTTTTGTCAAGAAAACATTAAGGGTCCTAACTCTAATGGTCACTGTAGAAATTATAGAGGTGGGTTGTAGCTTAAGTGTTCTGTAAAAATTGTGGTCATACTGGTAATGCTGGAAAGCCAGTCCCATGGCTCCTTGAAGATGAGCAAGGCCATGGTAGTCAGTGTAGATGAGGTCAAAGGTCAAGGGCCTCTGGATTGGACAACTGCCTCGGCCAGGGGCAGCACCTAGGAAGCTGGACCAGTAAATAATAAACACACATTACACCACAAACTGATCAGAGCTAGTTCTGATCCTTGGCTTCCTCGTCACTTCAGTGTAAACTGCTCATAGACCAGACACCTACGAAAATATCTACCAGTGATACCAAATGAAAAATAAATAATAGTAATGATAATGCTGTCTCAGATGGAAGCAGCTAGTGGGAGCAGCAGTGCTGGTAACCTGTGGAGTTGGTGCTGTGAAGCGGTGAAGGTTATGTTGTGTCCCAGGATTGTCAAACAAGCACTGAGGTCAGCCCACTGGACCAGCTCCCCTAGTGGCCCCCCTCTCTCTACCATAGCTTCAAAACGCTGACCAACACTCCCAGTCAGGGCACCTGGATACAGCAGCACCTGCAGCACGTTTCGGAGCCCAAAACACACAAAAGGTATGTTGAGAAAAGGTTCTCATTTCTGTACTTTCATTACTCACCACAGTTTATGTTCTAAAGGTTCAGTTCCAAAAAGTGTGATATAATAAACATTCAGAAAGGTTGTGAGTATAAATGAAATGCTTATACACATTTTATTTGAAGAGAAGCTTAACATTTTAAGAAAAATTGAGCTAAGCATCCACATACTTACACTTGAAAAATATACACAGCCACGTTTCTCAAATCTAAATATGTGATGGAATGATTTCACTTATATTATTCTCCTCAAAATGTAGAAAAACTTGCTCAATAGAATGACTGCTGCTCATACCCTCATCTGGTTGAAGACTGTCTTGTTGCCTCTCTGTCTCATCCTCAGACCAGCCTGTGTCCAGCGCTCAGACATCCTTTGCACTCTGGACAGGATGAAGTTTATTGCAGCACCACTGTTGTTGCCAATGACTTCATATAGCTGGCTCAGAGATGTCCGTATCTCAGCCTGTGTACAAACACAATGTACAGCAGAAGAATGTATCTGATTTGTGTTTTGGTAATCTGGACACTCTCAAGGTAATTCTGCAGTCGCAGTACAGTAATACACAGTGACATGAGCTTGTTGTGACTCTACCTTCTCTTTATGGGTGTGAGGTTTCTTGTGCCACGGCAGTGCAGAGTGGTTCTTTCCAAGGTGAGAGGGACAAAAGTCCTCTATTTGGCTGAGGTAAGTCAATATGGAGCAGGTGCTACCATCCACCCCATAAAACGCATAGCAGGGGTCCAACTGCCAACGTGCCTGCAGGAACTGCCAGAGAAACTGACGTTACAGTGACATATGCTGATATGTTATGAATGTCCCATTATTTAAAAAATGTTTTTTCATATCTAGTCCAACTTTGTTTACTTCCTTAAAAATGTGTATTGAACTGGAATCATTAAGCCTTAACACTGCACACGCAGTCATGAAGTTTATTAAAGCGCATATTTCCACTTTCTCACCTCCACTTTCTCAGCGCACACCGGATAGGCAGTATCCATTGGCACCTCACACTCACTGGGCCCTGTGGGTAAGATATTAGCCATCACGCAGTTTTTCCTTTAGAGGCCATTTTGAATGCATCATTATTTCAGTAACCAAAAGCACATTGTCGAGTTAAGTCATTGTGGGTAATGAAGAACAGCGGAAAATAACTTTGATATACAATCTCTTAACTGAAATGTGCGCAATGAATAGCAGCCATCAGCACAATGTATACTGCTGCCATACATGTAAGAGGCATTAGAGTATAGGCAGTGTGTTCTCAGGGGCCCTTTCCCGTAAGCACCCCCACCACCACTAGCCAATGTCAATCAACTGGAATAAGCACACACACACACACAATAATACGCTCACACACACCTGACCCACCTGCCTCCTACCAAACATTCCCTTTTACAATGCTAGCATTTGCCAAAACACACAGTCCTTAGCTGTGTAAAACAACCTAGTAAAAAAGGAAAGAGAAAAAAAGATAAGAAAACCCACAGACATAGCTGAGGTGTGAAAGCCTAAAAACAGTGATATGCTATAGGAGCACAGTAAAAAAAATGTGCTCCCTCTGCAAAAACAAGAGTATGAGTAGACAAGTTGGTGAAAGGACTCCTGGGTAATATAGTCATATTTTATGGTGTGAGGTAATGTGAGAGGAAGAGGGTGAGGGGTGAGCAGACTGTCGATGGGGACGTGTGCTTGTGTGCATGCGGGTGGCACCCTGCACATACAGTAATTTATGTATGAGCATGTCGTCAAGTGTGTGCCCTCATTTACACACAGTATGGTGTCTGTGTGGCCCAGGCTTTATGAATTCCCCTTCTCATGGAAGGCCGACAAGCATGCTCCCACTCATCCCTACCTCTCACACACTCTCACACACACACACGTGCTCCATTGCGTGCCAACCAGGATGTGTAACCCGGCTCTCACCTGACACCTCTCAGGAGGGTCATAGTATAGATGTAAACGTTTTTCTTCCCCATGGCCAGTTGATTGGTGTTGGCTCTAAGGGACTTGTTAAACTTCTATTCAAGGACTTCATTCCCCATAACCACCTGTACCTACTGCCCTTTAACCCCCACCCCCGCCCATTCACACCCTCCACTATCACAGCTTGTTAATTTCACTGTGTGGTTAACCTCGATTGGGGCTATGAACCGTGCATTTGGCTCAGAGTATCACACTACCACTGCAGGCAACCACAAAAAAAAAAAAAATTGCAATAGGCTAATTATTGAAGTTGGCAGAGTGTATTTATTTGGTGTAGCCAGAATATTAAAGCATGTTGTAACTGGAACAAACCCTGAAATCTCTTTTAACTTGGACAATGGGCTGCTTTTACTGAACTACATAGTAGAATGAAAGCTGAAGGATTTGTATGTAATAGTCTAAAAGATCTGTTTTATGAGTCTAACTAAAAATACATAAATAATAAAGAGGGCACAGAGAGTTGATCTTTTACCCACCTTACCTTTTCAGTTTCCTTTATATCATAAATAGTTCAAATTGAAAACAATAAACAGTTTGAAACCTTTATTTAATGATTTCTGGGTTTTTAAAGTTCTCGGTCACTCTCATTTCATACATTCAGCCCTCCAAAAACAAATGAAATGACCAATAAGGAGGTGAAATCATTTACTTGTGTGTTCTCTGTGGTCATCAAGTGGTTGCCCAGTATGAGGCTGACGTTGATGGTGGTGATGATGGCTGAGCTGATCGAGCTTCTGGGACACTCTCTTTAGCTGCCTCTCTACCAAGCGGGCCAAGCTTTGCTGGTCCTGTCTAAAACTGGAAAACAAACACAAAAACCAACAAGTGACCAAACACTGCACACATGCATGTCGAATGCAAAGTAAAACTAACACTAAATCATATCTGGATGTTTTAAGATCTACACATCGGTGCAGTCCAAAATTACACAGATTAGGTTAACTCTCTAAATGCCCATAAACTGAATATTGAACCAAAGTATTGTTTGTCTGTGTCAACCTTGCAATGGACTGGATGGATGGATGGATGTTGTGCCTTGTGTCTTTTTAAATAGTAGGCTCTGTTGAATACCTCTGCAGTAGCAGATTCACATCATCTCTGGTCAGCTGGGTGACGGCTCTCTCCCGGCTCAGCCTCTGCACTTGAGTATTCAAAGCCTCCAGTTGTAGAGCCAGTCTATGAAAGTCAACTGCACGCTGACCTATGACATAAAGTATACTCAACATGCAAGTACAGTATCGTGTGCTCAGCCCTTCCCTGATGTTTAAACACTAATGTTGTGCATTATGTCATAGCAAAATCTTATTTGCGTATCAGAAAGAGGGTTATGTGATTCTGTTTTTTTAACTTATTGTTTTGAAAATGAAGTAGTTATTCTGGTCCTGTGTATTTTCCGCATTCCATATAGAAGCAGAGGTGCATTTTCCACTTGAACAATTTAATTTCAGGTAAAGATGGTACTCAGTCATCTTTTGATGTTAAATACACACCCATATACACATACAAACAGACAAAAACACATGCACACCAGAGTGTATAGACAGACGGTATGCCTATTTCCACAGACACTTTCAAGGTTCAAGTTAATGGAGACTGTTGATTTTAAGTCATATTTTCATATGTACTCCACAACACATTTAAACTACTCACTTAGAATACATTTACACCGAGTCAGCAGTTGTGGTTCCACCTATCCAAGTTCCCAACAACTTCTGTGGTTTGTGATTTGTTAAACATCTCCTCGCACCCCTCACAGCAGGCTATTGTCTCCATGCAGGTTCAAGCTGCAGAGCATTGAGTGAGTTTTATTTTATTTTTTATTTTTCCCAGTTTTAATATCATCCAATTTATTATGGAACCTCCTGCGAGTGCCAAGTTGGGAATCATCATCTTCCAAAAGACTGTCCCATTATTAAAAACATCATCCTGATAGAAGGCCATAAAATATGACCTACACTTTTTCTATATTAATATTCTGTACTTTAATGTTATGTTTAATGTTACTATGTTTGTTGTATGTTTAAATAATGTTTAATGAAAGGTATAGCTCTTGTGTTTGCTCTCATAGACCTTCTGGTGCTGGACTGACCTGATGGCTGGTTGCCAAACAATCTGCTGTAGTCGCTGGACAGGTTGTTTGGGGGGGGCTGCTGGTGGAGGTTAGGGTTGAGTTGATGTCAGAATAAGATCTCCTTGGGGATAAAGCTTTGGCCTATGATACACAATAAAATCTAACAGACTGATGACTTCATCGCTGTTTTCTCAGCTGACCATCACCGTATCACAACTTCCATTCCCCAGAGCCCTTTGGGCACAAGGCAATGAAAGATGACTGGGAGAAAAGCAGTGGGATACTGTAACAACTTCATGCCACCTGTATGACCAAGTTTATAAAGGTGTGCATGTGCAGCCTGTAAAATGATATGTGTAGGAATGCATGTGTATGTGTCTGTAAACCTTGGTTATGTTTTCTGTCATTGCTTTATACCCTCCTTGACGATTTTTGTGAAAATAACTAGAAATGCAGATAAGTTTGCCAAAGCAGACAACCTTCTATGTTATGTAACTGAAACTCACTCCTGCCACTGCCGGTTTTGTGGCAGGAAGAGCTAATTTTAAGATGAAATATAACATCAAATTGTCCGGTAAGATGAATAACTTTTCACAGAGACTAAGCATCTTATGATTAACTGTGCATACTGACCAACGGCTTTCCACATGTGGTATATTTTTCAACACAACCATCGAGGCTATTGGGGGCTCATTGTATACAACCTGTGGTGGGTCTCTCAAAGCACAGAGCAATTGTGGGTCTGTGGCTGAGATGCACAAGTGGATTACATTGTCTGCTAAAAACTATTTTCCTAGAATTTGCGGATGAATGGATGAGGATGTTTAGATAAAAAGTCATCTTATTTGATTATATTTCAAAATTGTTTCATCAGTGGCCAGATTGTTCAAGTCTGGTTAAAGTCTTGTTCTTTCTTTAGTTAAATCTATGCATCTGATTTTAGTAATACATATTATTCATAAAAGGGTTCCTATGTAGGGGCTTGGTGTATTTTATATAAAGTCAATTATTTTCATTACACTCATATATTAGTTTCAGATTTTGATATTTTGAAAGAAGACAGACAGAAAATGGAAACATAATCTATTAATACCTAAACAATGCAGACACCATTAACTTATTCAATCAAAATTCCATTACCATTTTATCTGCAGAGCCCTGATCTACTTCAAACATTTCAGTACAGCTTGTGAAATGTTTTTACAAAATGCTCCTGATCATGATTAAGAATAGCTCACAGATAAAAAGCAGAAGCACAGTGCCAGAATAAGCTAATTTATGCAGCGGGTGCATGAAAAAGATTTTTCTGAAAAAAAAATAAAGAAAAGCATACACTCTACAGGAGATTGTTGACATCATGTCTCTTGCTTGTAAACTAGGAAGAAAGGTTTTGCCCAAACAACCTTGACCGCTGTCCTCTTAAATACCCCCTCCCAGGTAAACAGCTTAGCCAGACAATTGACTTGGACATGGATATATCTTGGCCACAAACCCACAACTGTCAGACACATGGAAGGACCCACCACGAATTGTGAACAAAGCTTCATCTAACACTAGGAAGACAGTCAGATGAGGTCTGATCCCTCTAGCGGATGTGCAGAAAAAAACTACATTGACAGGACATCTAATTACATGTCTTTGTTCTATATTCTCTTTTATTTTGGACAGTTCTGCGTATCCCTGTGTGTGGGGTTTACCCTGTTCTTCAGGTGACCTCCCAGCAGGTTTATCCATGGCCATCTCCAGTGGCACCCAAAGGCTCTGCAGCAGCAGGGTGAACACTGACAGGCACAGGCAGAACACCAGACAACCACTGGAGGGCACAATACACATAGAAACAAGTTCAGACACGGGACAGCTGTCAACACACCGGCCTCTTTTAAATTTGTTTAGTGTGTCTCCCCAGTCCACCGTCACATGGCATAACATGAAATATCCCTTCACTGACTCCACCCAGATGTGTTTATTTGAACTAAATTTCAAAGCAAATCTCTTTAAATCCATTTCATATGAACATGGGCATTTGTACGTTACTGTGGCAGAAGCTGAATATTTAAACCATTCATTCATCATATTTAGCTACTTTATTTGTAACCATTTCACAATTATTTCATAAAACTTTATATAACTTTTATTATATGAATTCCTTACTTTTAGCCATGTCACCTAGGGTAAGTTATTTATTTATTGTTAATTTGCCATAAAACATAAACTTGTCTTTTTAAGCTGTGTCAACACTTTATTGATTACTTTAAGCTATGACAGAGTTTTAAGTTAGTCATCTTTAGAGAGTGATTTGAACAGTTACAGTACTTTCAATTTTAGAGCTAAATTTAAACTCGGAAATTTGTTTATCCGTCATTTAAACTACTTCAACTGTTTAGAAATCACTTTGGACTCAAACTATTTCAACAACATATCTATTACATTTCTTTCCTATTTGAACCATGTATTCCTTCTTTTAAACATTTGTCTATTACTTTAACAGTGTTGGAGTCACAAAAGTTTTGCAGTTTTGGCTTTTTATGCTGGATAGGAAGTTAGTTTCTCAATTTTTTATTTGTCTCACTCAGTATCTGCCTAGATTTCAAAGTCAAAAGAGTTCCACTACTGACCAGATATTGGACGTGACATAAAAGGTTATTTTTATAATGTGTGTCATACACAACCAGTGTAGATTTGATCTTAACAGCAGATCTGATGGAATAGAAACTTACAGCCTTTCTTCTTCCACCAAATACGTTGAGAAAGTGGAGAGTAAAATTCTTCCATTTCCTCAAGTGAGCATATATCTGCCCACTGCCCATATAGGAGCACAGTTTGGGCTTAACAGGTGTAGAGAGAGGAGTCACTTCACTCTCTTTCCTCAGTCCGGTAAACTCAACAACCCTCATCCAGAGAAACATGATGTAGCCAAGCTCAAGCACATACAAAGACTATTTCAAGGTTCCCTTAGTGCCTCTAAAGCACCAGATTTACATCCAAACTCATTATTTCCCTTCAATTATATTATTCCACATTTCATCAAAATTGTCAGAGCTCTCATCCAAACATCACACATATTCGATTCAGGGTATATAAATAAAAGCAGCATCCCTGTGATCTGCACCAGGGTGGTCGTATTAAATCAGATTAATATGTGATAGTTGGCCTCAAACTCGGGGCGAAACATGCTAGGGAGATCAAACTCCACATAAAAAGAAAACATATAATATAATGATTAATATGGTAAATTTTATTAATCACAACAGGCTTTGTCAACAAACCTGTAGCAGTCACTGTGGGGTGTCATTTTAAGTGAATAACAATTTATTTTAAGTACTTCCCTTCACTGATCAGCTGCTGGCCTGATGATGCTGAGCCTTACCTGCGGGGCCGCAGTGCAACACGCATGGCCCTCTCTTTATAGGATGTTGGGTGTCACTGTCAAAACAAGGACAGTGTAAGTGATCCATCCTTTTAAATGATTTTGCAATAAATGAAGCCTTGTTGCATTATTGTCATACAACTGCATTTTCTACTTCCATATTTGAGTTGAAGCCCGAAAGATCCATTTCTTTTCAAGTTGCAGATGAATGGTCACATTTTCTACACAAATCACATCAATAAAGTTTGTAAACATAAATAGATTGCAAGTAATGCTACTGGCAGCGGGAATGATCAGGAAAGCCTTTTCTGCCTGTGGCTCTTCTGTGTTAGTGTTGAACAGGTTCATTAGACTGGTGGAAAACAAAACAAAACATGGCAAAACATGTTTTGCATTAATGTGAGACAGATTCTGAGCTGTTTCAATAATTTGGTGTACAAGACAACGCAGCACATGGACAACCACACACACATGCACACACATCCTCACCTCCTTGGGTTTCCATCCCAACCCACTGGCAACCACCAGGCTTGTTGTCAAAACACACAAACTATGAGAAAATAAAGTTGGGGCTGGGGAGTATCATGCCTCCTTTTTTGTGTCTTTTTCCCTCCCTCTCTGGCTGTGCCTTTTCTCTCTCTCAGGGCCTATGGGTAGGCATCCTGCGGTTGTCAAGGTAACCTGACTCCCCTATAAAGAAAACAATAGCCAGAGTGCTGCTTGGGCCTTTCACAGATACAATGGTGAGCACGCTATTGGGTGACACAGTTTCTTTCAGTCTCACAGGCTTAGCTGTGAATTGGTACTGAAGAAGGAACCTAATGGAAATAGCTCAAATGGTCCAAACCTTAACGTACTTTACCTTACACAGTAGTCTGATAATTCAGTCAGGAATGTGTTTATTTCTATTGTGGTTGATCGGTCTCATTGTGGTGAGAACACACATGCCTCACTGAGCATAAAGAGATTTTCTGTCAGCTATACAAAATATACATGTTTTAAATCTTGCATGATGGGGAAACTTTTTATTCACATCTTGTCACATAATCACATTTTTGCTAACAAGTGCAAAGATCCCACAGTTTCAACAAAAATCAGATTAGAGTCTCTCATATACCTGAAGTTGTGGTGCCAAGATGTTCTTGTAGCCCAGAACCTGGTGTGAGGAAAGATGTGGATCTGGACCTGAGAGTTAAAAACCTTTCATTTTCTCTTTTTAAGCATCCAGATTTCTTTTTCTTGGACCCAAAACAGCCTAATGTGTGTCATGTAAGGAAGAATAGTTTTAACTAAATATATTTTTGTCAAAACAGATATTCATTTGTTATTCAGACATAAATCAAAGCAACTGAATTTTGTGTAATACTGAAATACATGTTTAGGAAAAGATTAGGAAAACAAAATGGCATTGCCATTTATTTAAAGCTTTCCACTGAAAATGGTGATCATGAGAACGGATGTGCAATAGTAATTAGCAGCGCAACAGATCACAGTGTTGTAGAGTATGCCAAACATTTCCACACCAATTAACTAGTTAACAACAGGACCGAAATAGATCAAGGCACATATGTCACTTGAGGAAGGATTATCTGGCTCAATCACAGATAAACAGGGAATGTGCCAATTTTCTTCAAAATAGGCCATGATGGCAGTTAGCTTTTCACTTAAACAGTTTGTATGTAGCCACAACACTGAACCCTGATTGGCTGACAGCACTGGTTCTTCAGCTGAGATAAACTTGATAAGCAGAGGTTTTGCAGTAAGGATGCCAGGCCACATGTATGCAACAAACACTGACCAAGCCATCCCTTGAACGCTACATGACTATATCTTCCTGTCAAATCATGATATGAACATTATTGCAGTTCTGTATTCGTGCATGTACATATTCTCATCTGGTAGCTGTACATTGTGATTGACAGATGAACAAGGGGCTTGCTGGTCTGCGTAATTCTCCGTTTCATGTCCTGCTTCTATTGTACAACACACAGTGTCTTACTTACGTGTATGTACAGAATTAGTATATATAAACAAGTCTGTTCTCTGTGCATGTGTGTGCCTGTGTGTGCATGTGAGATCAGGTGGAGTGGGAGGGAACTGGAGGCTGGAGTGTGGTTGGTCACTAAACTGATGTCACGCAGTGTGTGGGAGCGGAAGGATTTGATGAGCACAGATCTCCATAAGCTAGGACCTAAAGGCTTACTGGCTTTAAACCCATCTGTCTCTCTCACACACACACTCACATATGGACATACACACACAGTCTTTAATACTCACTCACCTATTTTCTAATTTTTGGTCAACTCCTTTCTTAATCACACTCAAGTAAAATAAGATACAAAAAAATGTCAAAACCAACACAGCACATAAACACAAACTGTCCCACTGTGCTGATCAAAATGTTTCAGATTATGCATCACTGTGATATATGGAATCATTGTAATGATCCATATTCAGGGTTAGGATGCACTGCATATCTCTGCTTGTTTGCTCTCTATACACTTTCGTGCAAAATTGAACAGCAGAAACTTTTTTAAATTAAACTCGGCATATGTCATAGACATTACAAGGGGAACTGATCTTCAAGTGAATCAAAACTCATTAATTAATAGCATGCTGAACATTAATAATGGGTGAAAGTATGTAAATTGCTTAGATGTAGATGGATTAGTCTTGTGGTATTTTGGGAACTCACTCCACTCACACATCTGCTCATAACCAGAAAATGTTAAATGGTGCTTCATCGTCTTACATCATCATTTTTCCCTCTTGCTGTTACAGAACTAATAAGGTCACAAGAAAAGAGGAGGAAGCTAAAAACATCAGCCATACAAGAGGGGAACAAGACAAGCCCAAACAATGTTTTATCATTCCTCTGGAAAGCAATGACGATTCCTCAATTAAATTATCACTAATAACTATCAGTTGACTTTTTGTGGATGCTTTAAGTACTGAACAACGACGTGGTTTGTTGCCCTAGCTGTGGATTTTCCTGTCCCGTCCCAGGGCCACTGCTCATTTGACAAAGCAAGTCTGAAAATCTACAAGGCAGATCAGATTCTCAGATCACTGCGATCTGTTATGCAACCTTTCCATGTTCACAGCAGTGAAACCTGACTTCTACAAGTAAGCCATAGAAGGAATGAGGCCTTTTTTTGTCTTATTTTTTTTTGCTTTGAGTTACTCCCTTGTGCTGAATATAATATTATCATAACTTTGGTGGTCTTAACAACTGTAAGGAGTTCTAATTTAACATTTCGATGCTGTAGTGTATGGATATTTGTCGGATATTGATATGCCGTCACTTCATGCCTGTGTGTATAAGCCCAAAAATTTGGTTGGTCTTCTTTCCGAACAGTGTGTGAGTGTTGACAGTTTTGTGTAGAGACAGCGGCCTGTTTGTGTATTTACTGAGTCCACCTGAGCTCACTGCGGCTGCAGCACAGGACCGACCGGAGCTGGAGCCACTGCGCATGCTCCAGACAACTTAATATGAATGCTGCTCCTCGTCTCAAGACTCCTCAACCCCAGGTAGGACTACTGCTTGTTTATTTGGCCACATTTAGCTGTCATTTGCTTACCAGCCTTCCGGCTTGTGCAGTAGAGCTCATTCTTACTCCTGTCGCCGACGTCGTATTTTAAATCCGCCACTTTTCTTTAAATTCAAGATAAAAATCTCGCCTAACCAACAAACTCCTAGACAGCGTGCGGACTAAATGTTATTTTTGGTCGGTAACATTTATGCTAGCTGCAGCAGCGTTAGCCGGAGTATTTTACCCGGGTAATTTGGTGTTGTTCGGCGTTTGCATGGCTTCCTGTCGGTCTTAGTGTTATCTTGCAGCTAGTGTCGTGCTCTGGTTGGGCTCTTGTTAGCTGCTGAGTCTGACAAGTCCTGTCAGCACCAGCTTGCGGTTAGCTAAAGCTAGCAATGCTAACTTGGCAAGTGTGAATGGAAAAGGGTGTATCAGATTTAGTCCGGTGGTAATGTTAAATACTCGTGTGCACGGTTAGCTACATGCTAGCTGACAGTAATGTGTTTGAACATGCAGCCGGGGTGTCTCTCTTCATGCATATCGACGCTGTCACTCCGGTGTGTTGACACAGCTGCATACTGTGACGTTAACGGAGGGAGAAGGCGGCAGACACTGGAAGGTTAGCTCCGGTTTTTACATGCACATCTGCTCAGCCCCCCCCCCCAAGATCACTGCAAACTCAGCCCACCTACAGAAACCTCTGCTAACCCAGCTAAATTTTGCTCAGCTGGACTGGTAATCTTTCCTTTAAGGCTAATTTCAGCCAGCTTCCTCCTCAGTGCCTTTAAATTTTGAGGATCAATGATAATAATAATAGTGCACTTCTCGAAGAGGTAACATAAAGCAAAACATTTTGTAGAAATATTGCACAAATTCATGCTTATATTTTATATAATCAATGTAACATTGATATGGTAGTCACAATCATATTTTGGCTTTTAAAGCAGTGTCAGCTTCATGTTCTGGATGTTGTTTTATTAATCCAGTGATCAGGTTTTAATATTATTCATTTGCTGTCACTGTTGAGAAGAGTGGCCGTCCATTGCTAATGTGCCACAAATGTCTTAAATTGTAGTAAGTAACAGGGCACCATAACTGAGACTGTTGTAATGATTAATGGGTTGTAGAAAGTGTGTAGCGCTGTGTTCAGTTTCCATGCACACTCATCACAATATTATTCAGTTATTTCATGGCAAATACTATATTGGCAGTCACTGAGAGCTCTTGGTCTAAAGCTAGTAAGGAAATGGACCTATAAAGTACAATTAAAAGATGTAATTTTGAAATGGGAGGGGAATGAACCATGTGAATGAGGATAACTGTAATTACACTGTCGGGCTAAATACCAGTTTATTTCCAACTCAGTGACACTTAAGGCTTTTAAAAGAAATCACCAGAATTTTGTATGGACCTCGATTAAGACAGTAGCCCATAGTGTAGACCTTAAAGCGTATGATTATTGTTTGTTTATTTAAGTAGGTTCAACTCTATCTAGAGCATAGCAATACAAAACATAGTGGTATGTCAGTAGGTATGTGGCTATTTTTAGAGGTCCTACAGACATCCACAAATCTCCAGTAAGCATTCCTGTGTAGTATACTGAGTTATGTTGTCACAGTGATGTAAGTGGACCCAGTCTAAATGATCAGCACTGTGGTATGAGCACCAGCCAGTTCAACTCAATGGTGCATGTTTTTTAAGTGATTTTATCTGCCTTAATTTTGCACATATGGGTTTGGAAAATTCTGGGTCATATGGCCTTGGTTTTGCAGACTTTTGTTAATATGTGCAGTAAACTCGTCTTGACTGATTCAAAGAACTTATTTAATATACTAGGATTTCAGGGTGGCCTTCAGCCAGTTAGATATCTTATGTGGGTTTGAGTACATCCCAAGTAAAGGGTAAAGTGAACGTTTATGTAAACGTGTATTCTGATACAGTAATCTCACCATAGATTCACCATAAAGGCATGCAGTCTTCCATGTGACTTGCTGGAAGTCTGTGTTAATTTATCTGAAGATTTCATCACTGTCATTTTCAGTATTTTGCAACTGATCTTTGGACATGCATTTCCTTGTGACTTGTTGAAACGCAGTGTGACATTGAAATTTGATGAGTGTGCAACAACCGTCATTAGTATACTGTGTATTGCAAATGATCTTTGGACATGTATCTTGTGGGTAAAGTTATGTGATGACTGTAAAGTAGCTACTTTTTAAATTACACTGCTGGTGGCTTTTTTCTTCTAATTCCCATTTGTTGTTATTTCCTTCACGACTTGAGTTCCCAGTTTAACAGCTTTAATATCAAACTTTTCTTTGCTGATTTAATATATTTATACATTGAGGGCCATCTCAGGTTTTTTTTTTTTTGTTTGTTTGTTTTAACTATCATAGCATGGCATCACAAAGATTGGCATCCACAGCATTCCATTCAAGCAGCAGATTTACTTGATTTCTTTTTGTATCAGCTGTATCAGATGAATGGTCAATGTCTTTTTCCATCTGAAGAGCAGAGCATGAATCTGATTAGTGCAATTGACTCGTGATGCTTTACAGTTCAATTTTACTGTGGCTATTTTAATTTTTAACAGATGTATAAAGATGTTGTCTTATTGCAGATCTTTGCATTATGTTTAGGAGGGAGAAAACTGTACAATTAGGTTTGTAGAAATTAACCAAGAACTGGGCTTTGTAGATTTAAGAGATTTTATAGTTACCAAAATATATTTATCTTTAGCTCTGCACAAGTAATGAAAATCTAATTGAATTTGCTAGATTTCCAAATGTAATATATCTACCAAAATAATAGCAACATGAGTATGACACATTGATGATATAGTGACTGTGACTGAGTCATGATAATAGTGGGATTGGTAATTTTTGCATTTTACCCGTGTTCATAAAAGAAATTTGATGATGTGATTTTTGGCTGGGGACTGTACCGAACAAGCATGTCCATTCAAGTCTGTAGAATATGATTTATAGGCCAGGGCACCCCGCTACTTCACTGTGCTTCATTAGTGTGGTTGCTGATTTATGTTGTAAAACATTTTAATTCAATTGAAGCTCCTACTTTGAAAAATGTTTTTGTCTTCTTGAAGAGTCACACTAATTTTGTTCTTTTTCAGTAACCGACATGGGCAGTTAAGAGAAATTGGCCAGTGATCTGCTGTGCGGACGACGGAAGGTTTATAAAACCCCAGCGTGTCCTAATCAGGCAGTCCAACAATTTCCCAACACCATGGCTGAAGAAGAGTATGGCAGCTTTGTGGACTGGAACCAGATGGGAGAACTGGCGAAGAGCAGTGAGCCCACCAAGGTCGACTGTAAAGACCTGAAAGAGTTCAAACAGATGGCACGGCAGGGTTACTGGGCCAAAAGCCACAAAGTACGGGCACAAGTATACCAGCAGCTCATCAAGGCCATTCCCTGTCGTACAGTAACACCAGATGCAGAAGTATATCGTGATATTATGGGAAATGCAGCCACTAAGAAGCCCTCCTCCCACATCCCACTGCCAGAGTTTGTGGATGGAAGTCCCGTGCCACGGTACTGTCTGAAGACAGATGCAGTAGCCTCAGCCCATCAGATTATCAACTGCTTGGCTGGACAGTTTCCAGATATCTCCCACTGCCCGTCCCTCCCAGCTGTCACTTCTTTGCTCCTGCACTTCAGCATAGACGAAGCTCAGTGTTTTGAACACGTCAGCCGCATACTGGCCTGCAACGAACCAGGCAAGCGACTGCTGGACCAGACTTTCCTGGCATATGAATCTGGCTGCATGACTTTTGGTGACCTGGCCAACAAATACTGCACAGCTGCCCACAAATTGATTGTAGCTACAGCTCAGGATGTGCTAGACGTCTATGCAGACTGGCAGCGCTGGGTGCTTGGTGACCTGCCTTTCAGCCATGTGGTCAGGGTCCTGGATGTCTACTTAGTAGAGGGCTACAAGATTCTTTACCGTGTAGCAATAGCCTTGCTCAAGTTCTATCACAAACGTAAAGCAGGTGCTCAGGGTGGCCAGGGCAGCCAGCAGCAGCAGGATTCTGGCAAAGTCAAGGCGGACATACAGGCTTTCGTCAAGGACATTGCGTCCACCGTCACACCTGACAAGCTGCTGGAGAAGGCCTTTTCCATCCGTCTCTTCAGCCGTAAGGAGATCACTCTGCTGCAGCTCACAAATGAAAAGTCCTTGCAGCAAAAGGGAATCACTGTCAAACAGAAACGGTAAAGTCAATAATAAGATTTTTATGTAGTGAATTTTTAATCAGAAGCCAGGGCTGAGTCTAGAGAGCTTTCTTAGCAAAACTACTACATCAGTGGGGCCTCTATTCATCAATCACTTGTGTACAGTACCTTGCAAGTATACGCATATTAATCACAGACATCAGTTCCTTGACTTCAGTTCAAATTAAATCAGAGTGGCATGCACAGAATAATGGGAATGTCATGTTAAAATAGACCAATTTAGGGTTTTTTATTCAGTTCCTCACAAATATACGTCACTGCAAATGTAATAGGCAACAGTGGATGAACTGATTAGGCAATTTCATTTGCTCCATTTGTAAGAATGAATCTGTTCTTTTAAGCGTGTCTCTCTGGCATGCTTTGGGGGTTACATCCTTGTCTCACAGCGTCTTGTTTCCTTTTTGTCTGGTTTGTGCCACATTTTTCCGTCCACCCCTTCCATCTTCTGTCTCATCTGCACTCCACTCCTGTGTTCACTGCACGGTTCTTTTACAGTTATAGGTGGGTTTCCCTTTACGCTTCTTTCCAGCTCTTTATCATTTTGTCATTTACTCTCAGATTCGACATGGTGTAAAAATTGCACTTGGTTTTCATACACCATTGTTATACGTCAAATGATTGGCCCCTAGAATCAAAAATCCACAAGTGTTTTTTAAAGGCTCATACTTCACCAGCTGTATGATCTGCCTCACACTGTGTACCTTTTCATCTCTGCCTATATTTGGGACATCTCCAGGCGGAACGTGCAGCTGGCACTCAGCCCTGACACCTTTTCCTCTGAGATTGTCAGTGCCAAGGAGATGCGGAACATCTGGTCGTGGATACCTGAGCGATTTGCTCTGTGCCAACCGCAGCTACTCTTCACCACCTCCACCCATGGTTGCAGCCTGAACAGGTAGACTCAGACTGTTGTGGTTTTGTTTTGTTTTTTTTGTTTGTTTTTGTTTTTTAAGTTGTCCATATTAGACAGAGGCAACTTAACAGGTTTGAAGTTTCAGATCGTAGTCAAATTTTTTTTTTTTTTTTCACAGCAGAGAGGGAGAAAAAAAGCAATGGAGTGTCTTACATTTGTGGCAATGAAGGCCACAAATGTATTGTGGAACAGGTTAAGCGAGAGAGAGTTTTGTTTGGTACTTAACCGCTGCCTCATTTTACGCATGTGAATCTAGCAGTCTGACGGAACATGAATGTTGCTGAGGTTTGAGTGAATTAAACTTTGATATTTTACTGCAGATTCTATTCCCATTGTGAGGGCTACGAACCCACTCTGCTCCTTGTCCGGACCACAGATGGTGATGTATGTAGCACAGATAAACACAGACAGCAAATTTCCAGTTTCAAGTATATCAAGGATGCAAATTATTATCAATTAGAGCACTTAATTTTTTTTCTCAGACTGATACAGTTCAGATCAATAATTTTTTGTCATATTCAGGGTTTTCTGCCTGATTGTCACAGATAGTCAACTCCTGTGTTATACATATTGGGTCTGTCAAATTTGTATGTGTTCTGCCTCGATTAAGACATAAATATTTTGACTTTTTAGATCCAAGGTGAGCTATTCTCTAGTCAAAAGACAACAGTGTTGGTATCACTCCTATCAACTAGTCTCTGACTTTCAGGCTTCTTCTTTTCTTTTCTCCTGTTATGTTTTTCTACAGGTCTGTGGAGCCTTCCTCTCCACAGATTGGGAGGAGCGGAAGAGAGGAGGCAACAAATTGAGTTTCTTTGGTACAGGGGAATGCTTTGTCTTCCGGGTGAGGTTTTTTTTTGTTTGTTTGTTTGTTTGTATGTTGTTGTTTCTTTGACTTTTTTTTTCCCCTGACTGATTTTTTTTTTTTTTTTGTTACTGAAAAGAGGCTCGTCAGTAAGAAACTTTTTGAAATATATCTTTATGCATTTTTGAGGTGACTTCTTTACTTGGGTGCTTTGTAGCAATCAAATGAAAAGATTTTCAAAATTCGGAGCAGTACCTCTTTATTGCCACCAGGTGGTACCATCTACTTTTTTTTCATTTGTTCTTCATCTTTGTGTCCCAATTGCTGTCTAAGGATCCTATTTGAAAAACCTGCCTTCTAGGTCACTGTCCACCAGACAGATTATGCTTTTTCTTCCTCAGTGAAAAAAAAAGCACACATCACGATTAATGCTTGTGATGTTGCAGGACCAAGCTCTAGTTTTAACACCTGTGCTAGAAATAGCAAAGAGGTCTTGGTCTCCAATACCCTCTGTATGAATTATTTACTTGGCTTTCTATGTAATGCACAGCCATGAGCAGTCTGAGCCAGCATACAGGAAAACACAGTCATCTCACAAACTGATACTTAAACACACACAGATTGGAACCTTCTGTCACTTGATCCAGTAGTATCTGACCAGGCCTTCATCTGATACACCTGACACACATAAGAGACAAGCCAACAGGGACTGTCTGTCAGATGTGCAGCACAGGGTGAGAGCAAGGGAGCGATATGTGATGTTCAATTGATGACTGCCTCACAGTAGTGGTAACTATTCAGTTTCCCTTTGTTAGTTGAAGCCAGAGATGGAGCGCTATGAGTGGGTGGTGATCCACCACCCTGAGCTGGCCTCTTCCATCAAGAGCCAGGCTCAAGATGACACTGCCTCCACTGAGGGTCAAAACTCAGACAGCAATAGCTTACAGCAGCCAGAGAAATCTGCTGGAGAGCTGTCACCCTTCCTCTCTGCTCGCCACTTCAACCTTAACTCTAAGAATACTTCAATGTTCATGGCTGGAAACTTTGACTCCATCATCGTGGGTGAGTGGTTTATTACATTGTGCATTTTGCACTTTTCCACTTTCTTTTCTGCTTGAATGTTGATAGTTAGACTTGCATTGAGTTACATTGTGGAGATGATGGGATATTTTTCCACTTTTTGCTAAAACATCTTCAGTCCATTTATTTAACAAAATGTATTTTTAGCCTTCTGCTATATTTAACATTTGCATGCAGTGCAGAAAAGCAGTGTTTGTTCTCAGTTTCTTGTAACTCGAACAAACTTTGTACTCTTGTGTTTGATCAGGGGGTGGTGAAGGCAACGCTCTTTACATTGACTCAGAACTGAACCATGGGCGCACAGGCAGGTGCGCTACCTTTGACAACCCACCCCTGTGTGCAGAGAGCTTCCAGGTTTCACTTCTGGAAGTATGGGGTTTTCAGGATGCTATGGCCTCGTAATGCTGTACACATGAACACACACAACACATTCATGTAGATCCATACGGACCATACAGACACGTAGGTGAATATTGAACAAATTTTAACACTAAAACATTAAAGCCCACAGTCACGATCAAAAAGTCCAAGACAGTGTTTAAGGTAGAAAAACAGATATGCAAACAGATGCGTCCTACAAATTTTTATTTATTAATGCAATTCATCCAAATTTCATCATATGAACAGAAATTGGGAGTTATTTTTGTGTTTATGTACAGATTTGTATTATGGTGTTCTTATTATGCTGATGTGTGGCTAATATCACGTTTAGGATTAACCCTTGATAATTCATTTAGAGGGTTTTTTTGTTTGTTTGTTGTTTTTTATTTCAGCTGTGAGGTATTCATGTTCATGCTAAGCTACAAAATAAAAATTTTTGAATGTAAATTCAGTACTTTATGTTCTGTGGTTCAGTTCAGTCTGCCAAATATACTTTATAGCTATCTCTGTATTCCTCAAACTCTACTTGTTATCAAGTTTACAATTCAGTCTGTGAAGTCAAGTGTTCATTTGGCGATATGTGTTTTTAGATGTTGAAAATGATGTAAAGTTGCACCAGATCAACCAGATGTGTGACCTGCTACAGGCTCCCAATTTTTTTTTGTTTTGATTTCTTGTAAACATATGGGAGATGTGGAGCAATGTATGCGCTACATGTTTGTGAGTGTCAGTAATGAATTTGAGTGTTGCCATTTTGCACCATTTGTGAGAGCTTTCTTTTGAATGAGTGTCTGTGTTTGCTATGTGCAGTAAATGATATTCATGTGAATAATAGAACAAACTTTTTTTTTTTTTTTATAGAAGTAAAATCACAATGTATTTTGGTTTACAAGTAATGGAGATTGATGGTGATTAATGCAGTTTGCTCATCCTTTTCTGATTTTGACTATATTTCCTGATACTTCCGTCCTTTCCTCAGTGAAAACTGTAATAAGTCCAAAATTGTGCCCTGTTGGCTAAGTATTGTCTGGATTATATGACCTATTTGTCTCTGTATGTTCAAATATCTGCTTTAGTGACACATCAGTTGAGTAACTGAAAATGTATTCTACATGTGAAAATACAGCAATATACTTTCAGTCGAGCAACATTTGTTTTATTGTCTTCCTTTTTTTTCCTTCTACATCTATCATATCTCTCTCCTTGCCAATGGAAGCCTGCATTTCTTCAGCCTGTTGCAGAAGTGTGCCAGATGCCTTTTTAAGTCAGCTGACCATGAATCCCACCCCCTAATCCCCGTCTTCTCCAAGTACTTACAGTTTATATGGTAACCCAAACTGACTGTTCCATTTACATCAGAAAGTAGTTATTTTATTATTATAGTGACAATCATGTCAGGAAAATCTGTACACCTCTCAAGGAACTGTATATTTTTGATTGCATTTTAAAAGATTTTATGTTTAAAGCAATAGTTGCATGTTACTGCAACAGTTTAAATTTAACACCAAACAGAGTCGATACGTGAAATGATAATGTCACAAATGTCATTTAACATCAGATAGGTCTGGGTTAGAAACACAGGGTGAATACGTAATTACTCATACACACATCTTTAATAGACACAGACTATTTTTGTCTGAATGTCTTGTGGATGGATATCTGTACTTTGTGGAAGCTGACAGTGAGCTGCATGACTGGAAAATGTGTGGCAGAAATGAGTCAAGTTTTCTCACAAATATAACTTTAAAAGCTATTTACTTCCAATAGTCAGCTGTAGTACACACCTCAGTTCAGTGAAGGAAGTAGAAGTATTTGAACAATACAAAGTTGGTAGCTGAACATAACAACTGATGTCCTCTGGCCATTTGGTCAAATGTTTCATTAAACATCAGTATAAATGCATCCCATGTCAATCAATGTCAGTACATTAAAGCTGTTGAAATTTAAAGCCAATTCATTTCCAGTAGGTGTGGCTCAGTCTAGTGCATCTGAAGAACTGTTCCTTTGACTGCTTTACAGTAAGTGGCATTGAATCCGTCTTGCCAAGGCTGTTCATTCAGGATTCACACTCTGCTAATCGCACATGCACGTCTATATTTAGCTGCTCCTTTGGGTGTTGGTCTGGCATATCTCCTGAAAACCATGCTTTCCAGCCTCACAGAGTAAGATGCTTAAGCATTTAAACCCTACACTGAGATGGATCCTTCCTCAGCCAGCCCCCGCCTGTCAGACAACAAGGGGCTGTGGACCAGATTAACACAATGACTGAGGAAATCCCAAGAAAAATTGTTTTCAATCACTGACTGGATATTTAAATGAGGGAGAGCAGTCGTATTGGAAAAAAAATTGATTATGTTCTTTTTTTCAGCCTGTTGGCATATAGGACAGCAAAAGTGCATTTTTAATGAGGTATGAAGCTTTTCCATTTCCAATGTTAAGATTTTGTAATGACTAAAAAATGTAACGTTCCATGATGAAGTAAGAATGAAAGACAGTTATGTTTTCAGTTACATGGTAAAATCGGTCTGTATGGGAAAAATGCCAAACCTGGGAGTAGCTTTATTTAGAGCTTGGTCAAATCTTTCACAGAGTGAAACTGTGAAAGATTATGTAGAACTGTGTCCTAGTCTGATCATATATCACAGTATCACAACCAGTGAAAGAACATGAAGATGTATCTTGGCCGCTTGTTTGTTGGGTTTACATAATATGGCTTTTTAAAAAATCATGTTGCTTTATAGGGACACCCTCAGTTGTGCACTGACTGAATCACGTTCTTTAAAGATCAGCCGTCAGAATATGGTTTGGTGTGTACTCTCTTACAACTCATTGATTTATGCCACTCAAGTGCAAGAACACCCACCTAAGCATTGCATCCATCCACCCAAAACAAACAGCAAACAACAATGTGTAGGAGAATAAGCTATCATATTACTGCATAGTGGCAAATAGGGCTGGTTAACAAATGTCTCCTCAGCATGTATCCCAGCAACATCACTATCCAACATCATCAGAAAATACTACATCCATTTTATTTAAAAAAATCTTGTATCAGTGTGTGTTCAGTGAGAAGCAAACAAGAAAACTAAGTGAAAGTCATCTCAGTTCATTTGTGACCTTTTTGTCATCACCGCACACACACAGTCTGTCTCAAAATTATTTATTCTTGTTGCAAAGCACAAAATTGGCAGCCAGAACGAGATGTTGGCTAAAGGAAGGAGGCCTGCAAAGCTCATATAGAAAATTGCGTCACAGCTCGAGCCTTTACAGTCTTAGGGGGGGAGGGGGTCCTTCTGTTATGCTGACTAGACTAGGCATTGCAGGGAGAACAGGATGGAGGGATGGATGGAGGAGCAAAGAGGAAATGGAGGAGGAGGAGGAGGTCTGGGGACTGCATAGGCTCTCTCTCCTCTGACTCATGCATACACTTCTCCTCTCCTGTGCTTTCCTGAACCCCCCCGCCCCTCCTCTTTCTGGATCCCTGACCCTGCACACTTGCTGGGAGCTGTACAGCAGGATGGGGGATTCTTTGTTCCCTCCCCCCACCATATACACACTCAATATACTCAAATTCTCTCACTGTCACGCTCCACACTGCTGCATGTCACAGCTGACTGTGAAGCATCCTCTGCTGCATGGTGGAGTCCTGGTGCAAGACAAAGACATGGGCTAAAAAATTATTTCCAGTAATAACAATTAACAATAATTAACAGTCTGATTTTTTTATTTTTTTTTTACATTTTTGCATCTGAAATGTCTTGCGTCTTATAGCAAATCATAATCCAAACCCATTTTTTCAGAGCTTAGCACAGCCTCCACACCCTGCTGCTTCTCCCCAGCCTTTCATCGTCCTGCTTCTGAAGGGTGAATACGTAGCTATCAAAGGGAGAGCCTGCAGCGGAGCACACCAAAGTGATGCCCAATAGGGGTGACCTTCAAATAAAATGAGAAATAAACAAACACCAAAAACACTTTCTTCCTACTGCGTGAGTTATTCTGCTTTTAAAATAAGTGCTCCTTTGTTTTAGAGATGTGTTGTTTGGCAGCGTGTTTCAACAATGAACTTTGTTTTAAAGCGCCCCCCCCCCCCCACACGCACACACCCAGTCGTTGATGGGTTTTATCCGTACGACGGGTCAGGTGATATTTTCCGCTTCGCCATTTTGTGCTGCTGCGCCGGGTATTTATCTGAAGAGTCGTGACTGTCCCGTTCATATTGCTAGTTAGGTTGGTCAGACGGTTCCTGGCGTACTCGGGCTTTGCGTTTCAAGACTGTGGCCTTCAATAGGTTTCGCAAAGTGCGATTTTTGATCCGTCATTAGTAACTGATTTTGTATATTTAGTTTATTTTTATACTGTATAAGGAAAAATGTCTGCCGAAAGCCCCGAATACTCTCCGTTCTTCGCAGTGATGGGAGCCTCTGCGGCTATGGTGTTCAGCGGTAATTATCAAAGCAAAACCTTTCATTTTAAAGCTGTTTCACAAATGTCCCCATGTGCATTTTGTGGCTAATCCCTCTGTGACATTTACATTATTCTCAACGGACTGTATCGATTTGACAATCACGTTGACGATTAGCGTTGAAACTGAACGCTATCCTCATCCGCTAGCTTTGCTAAGGTTAACGTCGCAGTGCTTATCTTTAGCTGTAAATTATTAACGTTTGGCTGGTGAAGCCAATAACTGTTTTTTTTAAGCAAAGTACCAACATTTAATGATTAGTGGTCAGCTAATACGGTAATAGCCGATAGCATTTCTGTCCCGACGACAGGCAGCAAAGTCAAGACTAGCTAGCTAGCTGATGACGAGTACATAAGTTAGCTTTGACGTGATCTTAGGTCGGATACACAGGCTTGGAGTTTCACCTGAATAAAATGACAAAACTCACTCAACCCGATCGAATAATTGGACCTTGGTATTAAAACAGTCTACCTTTTTTTGACATCCATTTTAAGTCTTAGTGTCCTAATGTTTTACATCACACAGCTCCTTGCTAGCTGGTTGTACTTAGCGGGGGATAATATCAGTCGATTCTTGCCTTTTTTGCAAAACGTCCCACGGCTGTGTGCAGGGTTTATGGGTGTTTTCATTAATTAACCAGTGAAGTTTAAATGTTGAGACATTTGCTCAGTGACACTCAGTAATGGAAGTGACACCGTTCTGCGTTAATAATTTGCTGTCCTGATATAATGTGCCATCCGTCAAATTGGTGATGCGACATCGATATTAATGGTAGACCATTAAAACTAAAAATTACGTGTACTTGCAACTAAAGTAATCATTGGAAACCGGGATCAGCTGGTTAACTTCCTTATTGCTGTAAGGAATGACATGAGGTCACATGATTATCACATGATGAGACGTCTGACTTGAAATTGCCATCTGGCTTCTGATCCAGAGGAAAATTGAAATAAATGCAAAAGCTAAGAAGTGGTAATTCTGTCCTAAGAAAATATGACACGTTCTCTGAGTGATAATAGATTTTACACCTCTTTTTATACCACTGGCTCTGGATGATAAATGGGAAGTAGCATAGCAAGTGAACTTTGAAACTTGCTGCTCAGTCATTCAGTCATACTTGTTTTATGGTAGCTTTTTGTAGTTATTTCCTTTTTGTATGTAATTATCAGAAATACTTTAATATGACTTTGGCTGGAAATTTGTTTTGCTGCTGGTGCTCCAACAAAAAAGAAACATAACTATAGATATTTACAAATTAAAGGTTATACCATAGATAGAAAGCAAAAATCAAATCTGAATAAGCCAAGTATAGAAGAAAACAAAGTACTTAATATAGCAGTAGTATGGTGCAGCACAGTGAAGCCTGCATTTGACTAGGCTCACTGGTAAGATGGATGCAGCTCCAATGGGAACTCAACAAGCTACTAATTGACCATGATACAAAGGTTCTTGATCCTGGATAGCTCCATGCATTTTGGCTGAACTATGTTGTTTCTGTTGGTGATTGGCATGCAGGTTTCCACTAAGGGACATCTTTAGTAAATGATGTATCTTGAAATCCAGTTACAAAGAAGACATAATGTGAGCTTGGGTTCTGTACCCACATTTCCATTTGTGTTGTTAGGAATTTAGACTTAACATACCTGTTTTATTGTAAAGATGTGTTAAAACATTCTTCTCACTCTTAAAGAATTCACAGTGAGCTGTGTGGTAATGAGAAATCGCAGGGGTAATTGTGAGCTGGAGATTTCACCTCCCATTGTCCAATTATATTATTTTTAATACTATGGTAGGCGAGGGCAGTGTGCTAGTATAGTAGCACTGGTTTGTGGTGAGGAAGGAGCGACAGCTGGGGAATTAGCTCGTACTGAAGGGATCATGTCGGCACAAAGAAGGGATGTGATGGTGGTCTTGAGATGAATAGGAACACTTGATAATTCAGGCTTCAGCTTACACCATTGTATATTTACTGATAGGAATTTATAGCTTGTTCTCCTGTAATGTCACAGTTTCCTTCCCAAGCTAAAATTTTAAATTGCCATTGCCCATCATTCTGTCATGTTTTGGGACATCAATCCAACAGCCAGGCTGTAGACTATTAGATGACAAATGGATGGAATTACATTTTTTTTTACTGAGAGGGGAACAACATTGAATTAAAGTAATTGGACTGTTATGTGGGACGGACTGTAAAGTAGCTGTGATCTTCTTTCGTCAGTTGATATTGCATTGTTTCAGTAGTTTGACTGTTGTGAAGGCTGTCTTTATAGATGCCTGGCCCAGAACAGGTGACACTCACAAGGTAGTGTTACTCATGGGATAAGTACCACCACTCCCATGATAGCTGTGCTGTTTTGTTCCCTTTCCCCCCTCCTTAAGGTAATGTCTAAAGTAATTTTGTCTTCTCTCTGCAGGACCAGTTAGGATATAAAAGACACCAATTTAATTGACATAACTAACAAATCTACTTTAAGGAAGCCTTGCCAAAATTTTAGATTTGGCTTCACTGCAGTGTGCTATTGAAAATTTCAGTGCATGCATGGTATTTGTGTATGTTCTTGACAGATAGTTCTTATGACAATTCATTATAATGTTTTGGTTTACATTCAACCCATCTTTCTGTCACTCCTCAATGAAGAGATATAATTGGTGGTGTAGTTTATGTGTTCGAGAGCTCCCTTACAGTATCGATGTAATGGATTGGTCAATCAGTTTCTTAATTTCTTAATGCAGCCTCGTATGTTCCTATCCAGCCAAGATGCTGTCTTTTAAATCTGGAAAATTATCATACACACAGCTTCCTCATTCATCACCTGCTTCCTTAAAACCAGTACTTCCCTATTCATCCATCATTAAAGAGGGGATCAAACTCGTGGGCATTTTGCATGCTTGATCATCCCTAGCTGAAGGCACCTCCCACTTTGACATCACAATGCATCACAAGGGCATCCCATACATCAAATATTCTGCAGGGAGAAAAAAAGAAAAGCTCTTTACCTAAAATGAGGCGATTAGGATTAAAACCCAGAGGTTGTGCCTCCACCACTGCAGATGCCACCCTGCCACAGCATCAGACCCTGAATCATCAGAACAGAATGGCAGTGTTTGAGGATACCATTTTCTTTATCCCTCACCTGCCATGCCTCAGTTAATCCAAGCATAAGGAGAAAAAATGGAGCCAAACAATATCCTTACTCATGGTAACTCATTAAGAATAGATGCCTGAATGTGTAAAAAGTTTTTTGCAGCTAAATCACAGTGTTTGTTTTTGGATCTGCTATCTTGGTTAGTGTTTTATATCTACCTGTTTGCAGGTAAGTTGTGGCACATTAATACAGGCAAAATGAAGACTTTGTTTGTGTTAGTTAAAATAGTACCCAGTTATACTCGGACACATCTCTGTAGATGGGCTGAAGTGATTAGCCTCATACTGATGGCATCAGTCTAATGATAAACCAATGTAAGTCATTGTAGATGTGGCTGGCCTGAATCATCTTCTTTCTGCCTCTACATTGATTTACCAGGAAAGCCTCACAGCTAGACTTGGAATTAACATAACTTCCTCAACACATTTCTCAAAAATTGAGGAAACACAGGGCACTTCAGGCTGTATGCACAAGGCTGGCTTCCAAAATGATATCTCAAGAGACTTTCACATTTAATTACCCTAAGTATGTTGGCTATGAGTCAGGCTGTGAGAAAAGTATACTTTAAATTCCTTCAGCAACGGAATGATAAGCTCTGTTGTTTGTTGCCATGCCATACAAAAGCTTTTGGCAAGTAGCCATTTTTACATCTGTTCAGAAATTATGTAGGAATGACTAGATCTAACTTTTTGTTACTTCAGAGACTGTAATCTATCATCAAAGAAGCACCTGCAAATCTCAAATGACCCATATAACTATGCACAGACTGGTAGATGCTATTCTGTAATTCCCCATCCACAGCACAAGCAAGACAGACACTTTCACATTTACCAAACCCTTCTGACGTTGAAATGTAGTCAGACCAGCCTGTCTGATTCATGACGCTTTTCTCTTGCATGTTTTGTTGGAAATCTGTAATGTTTCCTCATCTCACCTAGATGCATTTTAATTGTTGTTGTGCAAAATGTCTAGTTGCTATAGTATATTTGCTTTGAATATAACTTCTAGTGCTAAAACAGGGTGATTATTAGGGCAGCAATATTAGCTAGAGACTAGTAAGGACTGGAGATGGCACAAAGCCAATGTCATCTATAGGTGCACTGCTGGTCTCCCTTGGTACCTATTCTTTATTAATGTCGGCTCTTGAGATGTGGCATCCTTATTTGCTTGTGATGTCTGCAGTTCCCAGCGTGCTTAAGCCTAATAAGGCCTTTTTTCATTCAGAGAGTAATTTACAACCCTGCACCAGATTCAATTCAGAAATTACATGAGCTGAAATAGAGACACAAACTGTGACATGGCAGATGTAGTGGTGTTACTTCATCAGTAGAAAAGAACACTACCTGGCATTTCCATTTAAACACAAGTAAATTCCCCAAATGGAGCCATAGTGTTTCTAAGAGGAACAGAAAATGCTTGTTGGTGCTATTGCGCAGTCTCCTATTTCACTTCTTCTCATCGCGCAGCTGTGAGCCCTGTTCTCTTCTCTCAGTCCTTTAGCCCATTTTAACCTGCACTCTTTACTCATTAATTGAAGTTGTCTTCTTTTGCTCTCTCTTTTCCACCAGCCTTGGGAGCAGCCTATGGCACAGCTAAGAGCGGAACAGGAATCGCCGCCATGTCCGTGATGAGGCCGGAGCTCATCATGAAGTCAATCATCCCTGTGGTCATGGCGGGTATCATAGCTATCTATGGCCTGGTAGTAGCAGTGCTGATTGCCAACAACATCTCAGAGAAGGTTACCCTCTACAAGTGAGTTCAGCTGGCATCGGTCACATGTTTACTGAATGTGTTGTGCAGATTTTGTCTGCTTATTTTCAACTAATTTCTCAGTTCAGTTTTGCATTTAGTGACATACATGGCAGAAGCCATGATGCCATAATGTCCTAAAAGTTTATTTTGTATTGCCATGGCGTAAATGTTGCTCCACTATCCACCAGTTCCATTAATCATAAACTATTCTACTGTTTTGTCATCACTATGAACACAGCCAGTGATGATTGAACAACCCAATGACTGTATTGTCAGTCTTATCATATCACTGCACATGCTTAGGATGCCCCCATGTTAACTGTCGTCTGTTTGCACTTCCTCTGGTAGTGCAAACAGCTTATTCTCCCAGAGCAGTCACATGACTCTTCATAGCTTTAGGGCTGTATAATTAAAATGTAATAGAACTGTTCTTGAAGTAAACTTTTACTGATGTTCAATTTAACATATTGAACATGAGTATATCAGCCCTTAATTGTGTCCACATTGTGTTAACCGTGACTTCACATTGGAAAAAAATTAGCAAAAGAGGAACCCACAAACAGATCCTTCATAGGTTTATAGTTGGACCATTTTAAAATATTGCTAATCAGTAACCACAGTGATGTGATTTTTAAAAAGTGGCAGAATGGTTACTGAGGTGAGACACTGATTTAAACAGATTTGACCACATATCTCTTCATGTCAAAGTTATTTGCCCATTAATGTGTCATAGGTTGTAAAAATACAAAAGTAGCTCTGACTT
Organism: Remorina albescens; assembly: GCA_034769265.1. Lineage (NCBI taxonomy): Eukaryota > Metazoa > Chordata > Actinopteri > Carangiformes > Echeneidae > Remorina > Remorina albescens. The sequence goes on from CM068480.1 coordinate 10,104,933, forward strand.
TTGTACGTTTAGTTAAAATATTTTCTGACTTTTTCATAAAGTACAGCCAGATCAGAGTAATCAACATTCTTCTGCTAACACTTGACTGTATCTGCAGGAGTTTCCTTCATCTGGGAGCTGGACTGAGCGTGGGCCTCAGTGGGTTGGCAGCAGGCTTTGCAATTGGCATCGTGGGCGATGCAGGCGTGAGAGGCACAGCTCAACAACCAAGGCTTTTTGTGGGCATGATCCTCATCTTGATTTTTGCTGAGGTGTTGGGTCTCTACGGGCTCATTGTTGCCCTCATTCTCTCCACGAAATAAGCACCCAAATATCTCCACTACAAGATCTGTCCTTAATGTTGCTGCTGGAGGAAAAGTGTAAACTGGGGAAAAAAAATTGTAAAATTTCTGCCACACAAGATGAAAGAAGTGAAGGCGGGGAAAAAATGAATTAAAATGGCTCCGTAAATATGGTCTTATCTCAAAAAATGTGTACAGTCGTCCCAATTTGATAGTCAACTTGTAAATGCGCAACGTAGTGATTTGTCTGTCTTGTGTGTGCGTGTGTGTGTGTGTTTCAAAACAACTGTATGATGACAATTCCTTTTTTTCCTCCACTTATTTCAGGCCTTGAGGCCAGCTGAGGCAGCTTGGCCTCTGGTCTTAAGAGAGCTGACCAAAGGGCCACACAGCTTTTTCTCCTCCCATATCGACCTGGGAGATGACACAATTTCTGCATTAATCTTGAGGATCTATTTGTAAAGAGATGTGTATGGACATAAGATTTTTTTCCACTGATTTTATTTATAAAAAATTGTTCATTGAACTGTTTAATGCAGCAAGTCTTTAATTCCCCAGGATATATTATACATATAAATATATATATATATATATACATATAAATATCTATATAGATAGATTTAATGCACTGTGGGTTAATTGTGATAAGTGGTTGGAATTCCTCTGGATGTAATTCTTGGTTTAATAATTAAGATTGCCTTTAGTATGTTGCTGGTGGAGTGGGAGTTTTTGTGTGTAGCTGTATTCTAATCATTACGGAAACATTCTCAAACTTCAGTGTTTTTCCTGTAGTACTGCTGTTTGCATTAAAGGTGTGCGCCCCATGTTGGGTCTCACAAGTGTAATTTCCAAAATTCATCTCCGCTCCATCTTATTCACTTCTCATCTGTGGCTGTACTTCATCACTTCCACATTCCAGCCATTAAGATACTGCATGGGCTTAGGTGTTTTGTTGCTGTTGGATACGAAGCTGAAGAGCAGGCTAGTTTCAGAAGATTTAATCCAGATCAAAAAAATTATTTCATGTACAGTTCCAAGAAGAAAAAGAAAAAAAAAAAACTCGCAAGAAGACTTGGTGGTTTTGTTTGTAGCGTGCAACTGAAGCCTGCGAGATTAGTCTGCAAGTTTGGCTTAGTTTCATGCAAGAGCAGGTCCGATTTGATCTGGAGTGTTTTCTGAAAGTGGAACTGCTGCTGATGCATTTACTTAAGCGCCAATCTACAATCTGGTATTACCGCTGGTGTTGAAGTTATCCTGATGTGTCGATGTGAATGTTTTCACAATCAAATTAAAGAAGATTCCAACTTAGATTTGACTGTTTTCCAAACACCCAATATTTTGTCTAGTTCTTACTGTGACCCATTCAAGAAATTTTGAGACAGCATGCATTTTTATTAGAAAAGTAAAAATCTATCCTACTGTAAAGCAAAGATTACCTAAATTTCAGTGTTAACACTGTTCCCCTCCTCTGGTTTGATTCAGTCTTCAGTGATTAATTGCTCAGGAGCTGCAGCAATCAGAGACCTGTCTTGTACTGCAGACAAGAATATTCAATAAAGATGGAAGTATTTGGTTTGAAATGATCAACTCTACAAGACAAAATACAACAGAAACCAGGACATTTTCAGTGATTAACAGTTTCACATTATAGTGTGCGTTTCACAGCCAATGTGCTAAAATATGAGCCTGTCAGGATTTAAGTGAAAATTTGCTGTGGCTCAGGCTGTTTGGAGACTGCTGAGCAGAGTCTGTGAAATACTGTTGATGGCACTGAAGGTGGCGCTTTCAGAAAATAACTGTGTGAAGTCTTCTCCCTCCTCTATGCATCTGCTGAGCTGAGGATCCAAGGGCACGGAGCCTGAAATGGAGAGGACAGTAATGTTAACTTTCACTTCAACCAGTTAATAACGACACAGCTTTCTCAGAGTGTCGCTGCTGAGAAATGATACACAGCCACATTTGTGCCTTGAACCAGTGCATCCTGGTTAATGATCATCGTGAAAACCAAGTGGGTGTTTAGGGGCACTGCAACATCAAATACTGAAACACCCCCCCCCCCCCCCTTCAAAAGATAAATGCCACAATGCCACTTCCTTTGCTGGTGAAAGTGTTGCAGCAATAGCTGACTTGGCTGGCTTCTCAGTGCCACAGTGTAGACTGAATTAGCTGCATCATTACTCATCGCACTGATCTGCACTCAAATCCAATAACCACTGAAGGAAAGCCATTAAATGTCTATTCATTTAACTAAGACATGTTGATTCTATGTGTATCATTATCTCCATTTTGATACTTTAAACCTGCTACTGTGCTCCAATCTGGATCGACCATTTTAGCAGCATGGCAGTGGTGTGTGAACAGTGATGAGTATACGGACTGAGCCTTGACATCTGGTGGCTGCGAGCTTACATTACAAGTAATTCAATCTCATATCTCACCAAGGAATTCTGATCCAGTCAGTTTGGCCAATTCTTCACCACCGCCTTGAGAGAATATATTACTGCATTCCTAAAAAACAAAATTATTTATTAAAATTTATACAGTCTAGCAACACAGGACCTTTAGAAAAAGTTACATTTTTTGGGGCAATACCCAATAAAGTACATAATATTTGAAGAAACATTTAAGAAGCCAATTTATAGAGTAGCTTGGCATCCTATCACACTTGGATAGCCATTACTTCACTGGTATTTAAGATGATAATTTCCCAAACAATAATATGAAAGTTTACTCACAGAACAGTGTGGACAAATAAAACCACTCATGTTCTCAATAATGCCCAGGATTCGTACACCTGTCTTCTTGCAAAAGGTGATCTCTCTCCGCACATCCCCAGTAGATACGGCCTGTAACAAATACAAAACCAGACTTTTTATTTTATATTATTAACTAACGTCATCCAATTAACAATAAATCAGCATTTGAATATGATTGCAATTTGTCACTCGGAGTTTAGTTTTTTCCCTTTTTACTCTGTTACAAACACACATGCTGAACAAAATATGTATATATAAAAAACACATGGCCAAAAATGTGAACACCAAAGCCAGAGTTCATCTGTCAGCATAAACCACTCATTACTGTGCCATCCATACACTTTATGTACAGTTGGTTGTGTCGGTATACTACGTACCTGCGGTGTGGTGACCAGAACAGCTCCATCCACTCTGTGTTTCTTAAGATTCTCCAGCACAGCCAGATGTTCGTCTGATGTCCCAGGCGGCGTGTCAACCAGCAGCACATCCAGCTCTCCCCAGGCAACGTCCGACACAAACTGGGCGATTAAAGCTGTAGTACCAGACATCCAGAGATGGAGCAGATGAAGATGAGCTCAAGAGCAGAGTGAGGTTTGCGTTGAGACATACAGTAAAAGTTTTGATGACAAAATGATGTGATGTGTAAATGTATAGGTACAGATCTTTTTGTATGCGGTGCCTACATGGTACCTTTATTGAATAACATCACAGACCTGTTTTTTTGGGCCCCCTCCACACAACTGCTTCATCTGGATCCTCCATAAGGAAGCCTATGGACATGAGGGCAAGGCTCTTCTGGGCATCAGTGTAGACTGGCACCCATCCTGAGTCACACTGGTGCACGTCAGGCCTGCCCACACTCAGCATCCGCGGGATACTGGGGCCACACAGGTCAACATCCAGGATCCCAACCTGATGAGCACAGTAGTGTTGTCACATTATACTGGGTTAGTGTGTGATTCTGGATATTGTACTGACAGTGATTGCTTTATGCTGAACAATATGTGGACAATTTAGTACACACAGGCGACGTCATGCATGAGAATAGCATTACAACATATGAGCACACACACAGCTGCTCACCTTTTTGCCTGCATGCCTGAGAGCAAGAGCCAACTCTGTGGTGATGGTGCTCTTCCCCACTCCTCCCTTCCCTGACAGCACCAGCACAACATGCCGGACCTGGGCCAGGCTCCCGTCTCATTTCAGAGGAAACACAGTCAGCGTCAGATATACCGATGGCTTATTTCTAAACATCAAACTACTGACGGGGGGAAGCTGAAGCGTCAGCTTTCTGAAACATGTCTCAGGTTGAAATGTCGCAGCTAAGGACCGGGTGTCACGTTTCGGCAGCCGAGTTCACAAGTTCAACAGTAAAATAGGTTGGTAAAATAGGACAACGTTGTTATCTATGGAACAGCCTCTCCTTACAAACAGCAACTCCTCTGAGATGAAGAGCCTTCAGTCTGCGGTGAACAAATGTTTTAGCAGGTGATTAAATCTACTAAGCTAATTTCAAGTTAGCTTCTGCTAACCATTGACTCCGGCGGCTGCTATTTCTTGGCATGAATATAAATGAATAATGTATGAGAGGAACCAGGAACAATATTGACAGAGCCCTCCTCTAACATATTATTGAAAACTAAATTCTACCTACCATTACTTTGCTCCATATTTTGGATTTGAGGATCAACATGCACCTAGCTCGGAGTTGACCTATTTCCGCCTGTCGTCATGCTCCCTCTGTCCAATCATACAGCGCCGCTTCCACTTAAATCCCGCCTCTTCAGTAAAGCGACCAATAGGCTGGCTGGGAATCATGGCGTGTATACGGTGCTGGACAGACTTTCATAGTCAGCAAATCAAGTGTATTTTCCTCAACACTTTATACGTATTTTTAAGGTTTGCGGTAAGAACGTCAATAAAGTTATCAACACCAGCATAAAAAATGATAGCAGCACAATAGTTTGTATCTTATACAGTATTTTAATGTGACTGTGAAATGATAAATCCTTTCACATACCAAGTATTTTAGATAAAGTTTAAGATAAACTTTGTGTTACAAACACACATTTGTAAGGCCATCATTATTGCTCCACAGACTGTTACCTTACTTAGTCAAAGGTAACTAGGTAAATTAATATAAGTCCCTCCCTCACACAGGTCCTGTCCAATTAGCACACCGTGAGGGCGGGGAGAGGTAATGTTTACGTCTGGGTGGCTCAGAAGTGGGCCAGAAAGCAAGCTGCAGCTGTCTCACCGTCCTTTACAGCAGACCACGGCTTCAAATGAGCCACTGCAAGACAGTGCACAGGAAGACTACTGTGAGGTAAGAGCATGGCTGCCTCTCTAATTCTCCTTCCCGTGTTGGTAGGTGGCTGACTTTTAAGTTAATGTAGCTACAAAATAGATATTGGGTAGGTGCGGGACATTTGATCATTGTACAAACAGTTGTTAGGTTACTCATCTGATATAATTTACATTGTTTTATAGTGAGAAATGCAGACAGTCTAACTGCACTAATTGAAAGGATGAGATTGTGTTGCATGAGAAAGGAAACTGGACACAGAGAGTGAACACATTTAACACCAGAAGCCTGTTTTGTATTTTAGTTCTCTAAACATAACTCATTCATGTCTCTGTCACACTCTGATTGCTTACTACACTCATGTCAGCGCAGTTGAAATATTAGCACTGTAATTTGTCCTGACTGGGTTGTCCTGATGATGCATTTACAGTATCTGGGGTAAAGCCCAATTAAAGTGAGACTAGCACCAGACTAACTCATTTAAGTTATTGGTATTTATCTCCTGCACCTGCTTGCAAAGCAGTTACCAGCTGCTGTGTCCTGTGCCAGCATTAAGCAGGACATGTTGAGGAAATAAGGACTGCTGCTGGTTGAAGCATCAACTATAGGTTTTGCATCATACAATAAATCTAGAACAATTGCAAAGTGTCCTGAAATAATAGTTGGTAATCTACAATGTCCCTCATTTTACTTCTGCAAGTAAATTTTCCACACTCTTGACTTTTCACAGAAAAATGAAACACTGTATTGGAGTGATTGATTTATGGATTTCTAATTGTAAAAGTGGTGAATAGTTCAACACAACACATGTTTCCTTTTTCAAAAGCAAATGTGCATGTGAGACGTGTGCGCTTTTCTGGGCTGTAAAAGCCAGAACAGAAGTGGGAAGTTTCTGAAATATGCTATGCTATGTGATACCAAATACCCTATAAATACAGACTGAATAGAGACAGAAATTAAATAATGTTAATAATAGAAATGACATGTTAACATGTAGTGTCAGTGTTTATTGTACTCTGTCTTGATGGAACCACCTTTTCGTGATAAAACATCTCTACAGTAATTTGTCACAGTTAATATTAGGACAGTTGTAAACACAAATATATTCACTGATCTATACTCATATACAATGTATTCACCAGATTATATGACCTTATCTGTGTGTATGTGCTGATGAGGTTAGCTAAGGTGCTGCCACAGTGGCAGAGCACAGTGTTAGGTTTAAAGGTTGAGCAAGTGCATGGAAACACTTCCTGCTGCCAACTGTAGCATATGGGACTGATAGAAATAGCCAAGCCACCACACAAAGATCAGTCTGTTGGAGACAAGACATTTTACCCTTAAAAAGACAAATGTTTCCTATATACCGTTTTTAACCTAGTTCATGTTGTCCAGAACAACAAGCTCAATCCTCTCGAGACAGGAAATGAAAACTTTCTTGGGGAAGGAAACATTGCACCTTGTAATTTTTGTCATTATTGTTTGATTTAGATTATTTCTGAAATCAAATTTTGCAATCATTAGTTGAACCATGTGGATGATGTGAATTCCCAGGAAGTTCTCCTCAATCTGAGATAAAATTGAAATAAAATGTAAGAGAAATTTTCCTTTTCTCTCTCTTTGTTTGAATGTAGCCTGCTAGATTTGAATAGCTAGTCATAAGGTGTTGGGTCTGCTGTCCACAGAGCTGCCATGCTGAGAAGAGGCAGAAATGGCCATGCTTGGCATTTGGCCTGGAGTGAAATACGGCAGGAGACAGATGCAATGGCAGTGATCCAGACATTGGGCGAAGAGGAGAAGGAAGACCAGACAACAACACAGGTGACACACTGGGCTTATAGGCTGGAGCAAATGATGAACACGGGTTAGACATGAATAGAGCAATAAAAAAAAGTTGTTTTGTTTTGGATTTTTTTTTTTTAGAGCATTTTTGTCTGCAAAAAGTCAAAGAGAAGCCACAACCATGAATGAAAGATCATATTGCTACCTGAGTTCCAGTAGTTTTCCACCAAAACTTTTCCCTGTCTGGACTGACTGTGTGTAACACAGGGTTAGGTCTCCAAAGGGAAGGACAGGAGGCCAAGTATTTTTGGAAGGGGTCTAATTTTACTCACTTGCTCACATGACTTCTCTCACCAATGGGAACCATGAACAGCTTTTATTGAAAAGGATTTGAAACACGTCATATGAGTGATGGTTCTCATTTGGCTCTTTGAATGGTAGTGTTGCAAAACTGCAAGGCTGTGAGTTTTCTATCCAGGGTTAGCGACCTCTTACTCTTAGTTGAGTCTCTCTAGCCGCTACAACGTTTGCTGTTAACCAACAGGCATCACAGTAGCCATCGCAGCTTTTAAAACATCAAGTATAATCCTGGATCTTGTTTGTTTCTGTGATACCAAGCCAACATTTCTCGAGCATGGCCACATCTATGGACTTAAGAGATGCCGTTTGTACTATGTGTGTTGACCAGATCAGCAATTTGGAGTCTGATGTGGATTACCTGGAGAGTTCTCAGACTGTTTCCGAGGTGGTGGCCTTGCCCTGCACAGTACCAGTGATTGGAGAGTCTTTCTGCCAGTGTGACCGACAGGAGGAGCTCAGTCCTGGATTCAATCCTACCAGTGACTGCCTTTGTGGGGAAGAAGATCAGGGTGAGCAAAAGCTGATGAATATACTAATACACCGCATGAGCACAGCAGGGGTCCACTGACTAGTCATGTATTCAATAAATGAAGGAAGAGAGATGCAAACAGGTTGAAAGTCTCCATAGCCACTCTTGTAGTCTCATGGTGCTGATCTTAAATCTAATTCCAACATGCCAACATGCTCACAATACTGAGCAGAGAGAGCTAGTATTTTATAATTAGTACCAAATAAATACATACCATTCATTTGTTTTGTAGTTGGCTGGAAATGAACCAATAAAATGAACAGATTGAAATTACCTGTAAAACTTCCTAATGAAAAGTCACAAAATTTATCATGAAGGAATGTAAAAAAAATGTAAAGGCAGTTGCATCGAACCAGTTGTTAAGACATTTCAGATTTAACTACACCGTTGTTAATTTTCGGGCAACCATGATTGCCTGAGCGCGTTGAATTACAAATGATGAAATCAGAGCTGGTCAGTGTAGCACAAATTTGTTGTGTTTTCAGGTTTTGAGTGGGTTTGGGATGAGCACTTCAAATCCTCTAGCGCCTTTCTCAGCTGTGACAACAGGAAGGTGAGCTTTCATTCAGACTACAGCTGTGGTACAGCTGCCATTCGTGGCACCAAGGAGATGGCAGATGGCCAACACTTCTGGGAAATCAAGATGACGTCTCCTGTTTATGGAACCGATATGGTGGGTAGCAGTTCCCCGATTCAGATTCAAGTTAAATCATCAAAACATTTCTGAAAGTACCTGTCAGACTACATTTCATAATGTACTGATGATCCAGGCAGGCGCTGTTTTCTGAGGTTTTGTTTGGTTTGCATAGATGGTGGGAATTGGAACTTCAGAGGTACACATGGAGAAGTTCAAGTACAGCTTTGGCAGCCTGTTGGGCCATGATGAAGACAGTTGGGGGCTCTCCTACACAGGTTAGAGAGAGTACAGGCTTTACAAAAAGGAGTCTGTGAAACCGGATAGAGGCTTTGCTCTCCTAAATAATCTGACAAAAATGTAATAATTCAATTTCTTATCTACACATCTTTGAAGGTCTCTTCCAGCACAAAGGAATCAAAGTGAAGTTCTCCTCTCGATTTGGGCAAGGCTCGATTATTGGAGTGCACCTGGACACCTGGCATGGTACCCTGACCTTCTACAAGAATCGACACTGCATAGGTGCATGTTTCTCCTGAAATTAAAGCAGGGTTTGGAAGCTTTGTAAAGAAAACAATATTTTAATATTTCAATCTTTTCATCCTGTCACCTCTTTTGCTACAACAGGTGTTGCTGCAACAAGGCTGCTGAACAAGAAGTTATATCCCATGGTGTGCTCCACAGCAGCCAAAAGCAGTATGAAAGTGATCCGTGCCTGCTACACACCCACCTCCCTACAGTACCTCTGCTGTGCCCAGCTCCGTCAAACGTTGCCCTGCTGCCCAGATGTGCTCGGTGCTTTGAAGTTGCCCCCGGGCTTGCGCACTCTCCTCAACACACAGCTGGGCTGGGTCTTCACCCTCAAAGGCAGCGCCGAAGCCTCAGAGCAGAACAGCGGCTCGCCTGAGGACTGCTATGATGAGACGAGCCTACCTCCGAGCCCCAGTCCCAGCCCGATCATGAGCCCAGTATCCAGCCTGAGTACCTGCACGTCTCTGAGCCCCTGCACAAGTCCATTTCCTGACACCGCCTCCTTCCGGTGCCCCTGTCAGACATCGCCTGTAACTCAACCTTGCACTTGCCACTGCCCTCCAACTCCTCCCAGCAGCGACTACGATAGCTGCTGCTCTGAGCCGGAGGAGTACCAATGCAAAAGATGCCGCTGGACATAGTAGTCTAAACATGGTTTTAAGTATTTAGCACACAGCTATTCAACCATTGCCAATCTTGTCCTTTAAGCAATATTTGAGTGGATGTTTAAGTGGATTATTGCTTCTTCTTTCTTTTTTTATCTAGCAATGTTGTGTAAATCAGACAAGTTTGTCAATGAATGGGAGGAATGAAGTGAGCCTGTAGTGTGTGAGACATTCAATGCAGTTGACATCAGGGCGATTTGTTCTCATTTTAGCCAATTTCTATCATAAGAGCCATTCATAGTGCTCTAACTTTTTTCATTTTATTATTATACTATGCCAGTCATTGGCTTTGGAAGGCCAAATAAGATGGAGCCAGGGGAATGAAGTTACTTTTTGATACTTTGGACTTTTTGTAAATGTGTTTTGTAATCAAAATATCATTATTGGTTGTGTTCATACTATAACAGTATTTGCTACTCTCTTTTTACTGTGTACAGTTATGCTTTGTTTATGAACTTTCTTACTCAGCCACTCTATATAACATAATAAAGTTTTGTTGCAGGTATTTCTATATATTGGGTCATACACATTCAAATATCACACAGCTTATATTTAAACATTTAATCATACAAATCTGTATTTTAAAAAATACATTGCATTGTTATCTTGCCTTTGAATTTACAGAGGTTCACATAAGTATAAATAGTAATCTACTGGAAGGTGAACATGATATCTAAGACTTGTATTTAGCTTGTAAACATCATCAAAAACATTTTTGTAATAGCAGCCAATTGGTGACTCAACTGGAGTTATTCTCAATGATATCCATTTATCTTATTCTCAAGTGGATAAATTAGTCCAGGACCAGCTGGGGGTTCTGGGACATGAAGCAGCGGTAAATTCTGGCTGATATCTCTGGTCCTATACGTCTCTCTTTGCCTCCACTTTTCACGATGAGACCTGCCAGGAGCCCCTTTTTCTCCTCCTCAGACCCTAAACTCTGGTATGCCTTAAAAAAAAAAAAAAAGAAGCTTCTTCTATATTTATATATAAACTAGCTCAACATGATTATGTTGAAAAGCATTCGGGTGTACCTGCAGCAGCAGCTTGGGGGATGGATATTCAGCAGTCACAGTGGAGGCCACAGCGGGGCTAACTCTGTTCAACTGCTGGATCTGTTTGCCCCAGACCTGGATCAGCCCAGAGCCATCCTTCTCTACCCGAGACCCGCTGGCCCACAAGCCGTCCACACAGAAGGGCAGCTCTGTTCGCTCGGTCAGGAGTCTGTAAGGACATTGAAAGACATGTCATCATAGCATTTAAGTTATTGAGCTGGTATGTTGGTTGAATATGCCAATAATAATTAGAAGAGGGAAAGTTTGATTTGACTGTTCACTTAACAATTTGAATAAGTGTGTACTTGAAAGGGCGTTTTGATAGGGCCTTGGTGACAGCACATACATGGTCAGTGACCTCCTGCCACCCATTCAGGAAGACAAGAGAAATATTCTTGCATAGCTGTAGATAAACAAGAACCTGAAAGGAGCAGAGACCATATCAGAGAAATCCCTCATTTTCTGCACATTCACCATAATTTTTCTTAAATGAAACAGATTTTCACAGCTAAGGTCTGAAAATTATTAAAAATGAAAGTATGCAAACCTCCTCAATATCCAGATTATCAATCCCCAGTTTGTATTGAACGCCACAAGCATTAGCCCTGTTGGTAAAAAACCAACAAGTCAACTCAGATTATTTACATTAAAGTTAACAAGTATTATCCCACAACAGAATATACTCAGGATAAATGACACACTGAATAAAAAGCATATCAGTTCTTCAGTATCCATCTCTCTGTCTAACATCAGCCATGGCCACAGACAGATAGCTGACCTGTAATCTGGCTGAGCGTCCATCACTAACAGAGTAACAACTTCCTTGGCATCACGGTTGAGACACTCCAAAAGAGGACTGATGAAAGACCCAACCCCAGTCTCCTCCTCTTCACTGTCCAGCATCTATATTGTCAACAAAATACAGCACTACAGCATGGGTGCATCTGTAATAGAATCACAACAGCACAACAGACTCCTTCATGTAGACTGCTAATAGCATTTTCTTACTGTCTTCACAGAGATCACCACGTCCATGAAGTCAGTCAGAGACAGCACCAGCAGCACTTGTTCCTCCTCCACAGAACTCATGTCTTCCTCTCCCTGCTAAAGACAAAACAATGACTGCAGGAAAAATCAAGAAACATATACTCCAAAGAAATAGTCCAGACTTGCATATTAATTATATGTACTTTACACATGAAGGTAATGTGCAATATACAGAATGCATTCACATCTGCACCAACCAGAACAAAATCAAGAGAGATTAAAAAAAGAGGGACATCTAAGAGGAATGTTAGAAGTATAATTATTTAATGTATGGAATGGTTCTTATTTACAGCATTACATACTGACCTGAGGTAAGTCTCTGGTCCAGGTGATGCTGTGGGGAAGCTGCTGCCTCTCAATACTAAAGCTCCACTCAAAGGCAGCCAGAGTGTCGAGCAAGATGTCGGAGCCATCCTGCTGCAGAAGAGCTGGAGAGAAACAGGCTGCCTTTGACATATCCACCATTTCAACTCAGTATCATAATCACACTTGAATACTGACAGATGACAACAAAGAAACAAATCTGGTTCAGACTGTGGTCACCTGGATCGATGTACACAGTCAGACTCCTGAGGCAGCTGTCCGGCCGGCAGCCTGTCTCCTCCTCAGCTGCTCCTGCCTCCTCTCCTCCTTCTCCTGGGCCCTGGCGGCTCTCTGCCTCTCCCTGGCCTCCTTCTTCTCCCTGGCCTTCTCCCTGTCCGCCTCCACCTCCTCCCTGCTGCGTCGTTTTCTCGCAGGACTCGGTGTACCGGAGCAGTCCGGCCGCGGAGGAGCCAAAGCAGAAACCGGTCCGGACTCACGCTTAGTCGACGACCAGTTTTTGGGTTTGTGAGGCGAACTGGGCTCCTCTTTACTGTCTGTGCTGACTGTTGTTGATATTTGACTGCTGCTGAAATCGGACTTTTTCTCGTTTTCTTCTTCAGAGTCGGATATTTCCCATGTTTTAGCTCTGCGGAGCACAGACATCTCCACAGTTTACAGCATGGTTAAATAACGACAACACAGTCAGTCAAAGCCATACAGAGCTTTAAATCGGACGGTGCCCGCTTAGGGACAAGAGGACTAAAACGCGCTTCATTTATTCGCATCTACCATACATGAAAGCCTTAACAAAGAATGATCCTCACACCATACAGTAACATTTAGTAGATGTTGTGTCTTTAGTTAGAAGCAGAGAGAGACATAGTTGTCAGCAGGTGGACTATAGACCAGTCGACACAGCTGTTGGTTTATTGATGGAAATATCAGGAAACACTGTCAACACAAAGTAACCTATTGCTGATGGGAAGGTTGTGAACTTTAAGATTTAGTTCTACTTCATGTATTGTGTGGCATGCAGAAATTAGGAAACACAGACTAATTTTACAATATAAACTGTAACCTAACGTCGGTTATACCAGATTTCATCTGTGAAGATAAATGTGTAGGCTAGTTGTCTGAATAAGACTCAAATTAGCTTGTTGCCATTGGCCAATTTGGAAAAGAAATATATATCTTAGAAAGGTTTAAGACTTGTATTAAATGTAGACAGAGGAATCTACGACAATACAACAACACCCATACTATTACTCCTGATAAGAGATTTATGTGAAAGATCTTAGGGGTATTGCATTCAATGTTAACTGGATAAGCAACGATTACAAAACAACTTTACCATGCAATATTTGTTATCACCCAGTAATATGTTTGGTTCATGGTTTATTTATTTTTCACATTGATTTTTTTGTTCTCACTGTGTACTGAACTACACACCAAAAGCATAATTTGATCTCTCTATAGTTGTAACTGAATGTGTATTATTATTATTATTATTATTATTTAGCCTACAAAAACAATGAACTGATCTCGAAAGGGTTATTGCTTTAGTTATGCATTGTGGTAATGTTTTTGTTTTTGTTTTTGTTTGTTTACAGGTTACAGTTTTATAAATAAAGTTTTTTGGTTGTTTTTTTTTTTACCCAGGCCATGCTGTGTGCGCAGATCTCCAATCTCCCGGTAGGTCCTCCTCTCTGACTCAGATCGATCCCTGTGGCTTAAAGAGCCGGTCTGGTCTGCGGACTCCGGGCCTGGAGCTGGACTGGACCCGCCGTATCTGCTTCCTCAGATACTCAAGTAGACACTGGAGGATGTGATTTGGTGGCTTTTGTTTTTATAGCTGACGTCCTTTTTTCCCCCAGTATGGCGCAGCCAGCGGAGAAAGGTACGTTTGGCTCTAATTTCTGAAAAGTTACTGACTAAAGTCTCCTAATGTCGGTTAGCTGCCGAGCCAGCAGACCTCCAGACCACTTCTATGAAAAACGGGGTCACCGAAAGACCGACTCAGCATTTTACTCTGTTTTCATGTGACTAAAGGAGAAGTTATCACAAGCTTGATTTTTGTGAATGACTTTCTGTCTTATGATGTTTTGTGGGAAACAAAAGGTTTAGCCTGTCAGCTAACTCTGCACTGAGAAACTATTCAAAGGTTCACAAAGGGAAAACAGCCAGCTGGTTTAAAATGCCTCTCTGATCACGTCTCATTTTTATTCCATTTGATTATTTTATTTTTTTTACCTTTTCTTCGCAGAACGAAAATTATAAAATAATCCAGATGACTGAATGTGCCACTGCATGGTGAAATACTGAAGTCTTCATCTCCTCTTGTCCATACATGTCCCCTCTTGTGCACATTCAAAGTGAAGTTAAAATAGACATCTCATTCTTTGTTATCTTCACAGCATATTATCGCTTTGTGGTGCTCTTCTTCAACTGTCTCCTGACATTCGGCTCCTACTTCTGCTTTGACATCCCCAGTGTCCTGCAGGACCAGTTCCAAGGGGTAAGTGGAAAGAGTCAGGGAAGCACATCTTCATCAGTATCAAATGACTTCTCATCCCAGTTTGCGGTGAGCTACTAACTTAAACGATTGCTTTCCTCTTAACCTGACAGAAGCTGACATGTGCGAACACAACTGTCATCAATGGGACAGTGGACTGTGTGGAGGGACTGGGGATGAGCCCTCAGCAGTATAATCTTCTCTATGCCATCTATGCCTGGACGTACGTAAATGGACACAACACATTGAGTGAAGCATACATGTACTGATAAATGGCTTATCAGAGAACAGCTTCATAACATTTTCCCCTCTTGTCAACAGAAATGCAGCCGTGGTGATTCTCGCCGGTTTCCTTATTGACAAATTAGGAAACCGTTGTAAGTATTTATGTTGGTTTACTTGATTTGGAAATCTGTTGAAAAAAGCAAAATATTTATAAAACACTTTTTCAATTTCTTCCTCTTCTGCTTTGTTTGTTTGTTTGCAGTTGGAGTATTTCTGTTTTCTTTCCTGTGTGTTTTGGGCTCATCCTTGTTTGCACTGGGTTCACACTTTAAAGGAACTCCTTATCTGCTGCCGCTAATGCTCACAGGTCGACTGCTGTTTGGATCAGGCAATGGATCTCTGACCAGTAAGCTCACTTTACAAAATCAAAACTCTTTCCAATATCAACTCTTACCTTACTCTTATCAATATCACCCTTCTTGTTAGTTGTTCAGAACCGCATCACAGCCTTCTGGTTTAAAGGGAAGGAGCTAGCTTTGGCCTTTGGGCTCACACTTGCTTTCTCGCGCCTGGGTTCAGTCCTGAACTTCTTCCTCACACAGAAGTTTGAAGAAAAATATGGCATGCAATGGACACTTTGGGGTGGTATGTTAAAGCTCCAGGTTTGTAGCATGATTTAATGATAGCAAAAGGTTAAAGATAGCTGGTCTTTCTCATTTTATATTCTGTGATGTTTTGTTTTCCAGGTGCATTTTTATGTGTTCTGGGCTTTACATCTGCCATCATAGTCAGTGCCCTGGACAAGGTTGGAATGAGGCAGCTGGGTCTTGATGGAGCTATCCAAGCAGAATCTCGCAAAGTGGTATGAGCAATATATTTTAAAAATAACCTAATTCCAATATTATCTTGAAGTATCTGAACTTTTCTGGTTAAGACCATAGTAGTACTAAGGCTATAAAATGAAACATTTGTGGATTGTCAGCATGGGTAGTCGAGTGGCTGTGCTGACCAGTGCTGTACATCCTGCAGTGATTGTATGGACTAAATGACTTTTTTCTGTGTGTATGTCTAGAGGATTCAGGATGTGAAGCTCCTGTCATTGAGATATTGGCTTCTGGTTCTCACCATCATGTTCTTCTACAACGGCATCTTCCCGTTTATTGCAGATGCCAGGTAGAGTTTTCAGCACACAACTTCTGCATATATTTGAATTTGGTTTCCCAAAGGCCAGTATTATAAATGAACTTTATTTGGAGGGATCCTGATAGTGACCTTGGATTTGTAAACATCAGCAAATGAATATGTTGATGGTTCCATGGTGCACAAAATGACGCCCGCTCTTTTTTTTTTTTTTTTAACTTAGTCACCTATGATGTGTTTTTCCTGTCCAGTAAATTCATTCAGGATAAGTACAGTGATTACAGTCAGAAGGAGGCAGCCTATATCGCTGGGGCAGTTTATGATAGCTCACTGGTCCTCTCAGCCAGCGTGGGCATTCTCATAGTAAGTATCCCACACCTGGAGCAGCTTCCTTTTTCACCATTTTTTTCAAAAGCCTCTTGTATCAAACAGAGTGAAATAAGAAAGTGAACTGGTGTAAAAAGTGAGATTATTGTGTGTGCATTCTAGGATTATGTGGGTCTCCGGGGCATTTTCGCAGTGGCCTGTGCAGTCCTCACGCTGCCTGTTTTTGGCCTCCTGGCCTTCACCTTTGTCCCTCCTCTGGTCTCCACCATATGGCTGGGAGTCACCTACTCCTTTGCTGCTGTGAGTTTGGCTCAAACAGGCAGACAGAGAACATTTCTCATAGTTGTCAATGTTGATCTCATGTCATAAAATTAAATGGAACAAAAAAGGGATCAGAAATTGAAAATTATTTGCACTACGTTATCATTTGATTTGCATTATGCTGTTGTGTATGACTTTCCTTTCTGTGCTGTATCCCAGGCTAGCATGTGGCCATCTATTCCCCTTGTGGTACCTCAGGCGACCCTGGGAACAGCCATGGGCCTGGCCACCTCCGTACAGATGATTGGGATTGGAATATCCAACCTGGTGGTTGGGCAGATTTTAGGCACCAAGTCCAGGTAGGTAGCACTGCAATGCTCTTATGATCCATGTGTTGATTTATGAATCTTTACTTACCTGCACTATTTTCTCTATGTAATGGCCAGTGAAACAAAGATTCCCTTGTGGCGTTGGCAGAGGATGATGATCTTCATGTTGGCCAACACCATCAGCTGCATCGTCACCTCGGTGCTACTCAACATTGTAGACCACAGACAGGTCAGATAACCCGTACCCTTTCTTGTGTACTATTTTTACCCATTTTCTGAGTGTGTCTTTTGTCCACAGACTTAATTGTAGTTCCAATATGTTTAGTGAATATTTGGTTTGTTACAGGGCGGGACCCTGAACAAAATGACTAAGAGGTCAGAGCAGGCTGAGAGAGACTCCGACACAGAACCCCTCAACCAGGGAGAGGAGGAGCAAAATGATGACGATGGTGATGGCACTGGCCCATCTCGCTCAATCAGCTCATGAACAGTTCTCTATCTTCCTGGTAAATTTTTGTACCAGTACGAGTTCCCTGGTTGCTCCAGTGGATGGTTGATGTCGAAATGCCTTTTTAGACCCTAATAGTATCTTTTTACACATATTTGCTCTATGGCAAGCCTTTAAGGAAATTCTTTATATATATTATGAAGTTTATGGAATATATGGAATGAAAGTTCCAATATATGGAATGAAGTTTGAATATTGTATTTCTTCTAATATAGGAGTAGTGGCTTCCACTAGAATAGACACTGAGTTCTGTCAACAATTTGCACAAACAAAGCTTCCCTCTAATAACCCCCCCCCCGGGAGAAAAACTGGTTGTGCCACTAATCGACTGTAGCTACCTTTATTATGATATCTGGTAGCTACCACCACACTGGCAGGCATCATTTCTACAGACCACACAGCATGAAGATGGCACAAGTTAACTGTGGAGTGTAAAGAGAGTATGCCACAGAGAATCCATTAAATAAAGGCCTCCTCTCTAATATTAGCATTCCTTCTAATAAAAGCCTGGTACAATCTGCAGTTGAAATAAAAGCCCCCGGCCACTATTAAAGGAAATATGGTGCACAAACTTCATTCCATATATTCAGACTTTGATTCAATATATTAAAACTTTCATTCAATGTATTCCATAAAGTTCATAATATATAGAAATAATTTAATAAAACGCTTGCTATAAAAACACATATATATGATTTGTGTAAAAAAAAAAAAGAAAAAAAAAGTGCATGTTACCAATGAATGTCTGTTTCGGAACAAGGGAATTTTATCAATGCCATAAAATATCCAAAAATAAAATATTATTCTTTGTTTTTGATATTGGGAATTTCTATGTTGCATGTTGATACATGATCAAACATTATACAGCCACTATGAAATTAACATTAACATTCTTTAAACTAAATGATTACATTATTTTCCAACAACAAATAACACTCAGTTAACATATTAGAACTAATTACGTGATCTGTAAATGTAGAGCATGATTTACTATGCGCTGTAAAAGTGACCATTGAAACTTCCTTTTGAATTCACAACAAAACTTGTGAAGCACGATATAGTCAGTAGATGGAGCTCATCACGCATTTGTGTAGCCAGTGTGGCTTTGTGAAGACTCCATCTACAGCAATAGCATCGCTTTGATTCTCAGTTGGGCTTTCCTGAATGTTTTTTTCATTAGTCATCAAATTTATTTTACTTGCGTGGTTCCTCAGTAAAGTTTACATATCTAAAGCCTTTCTGTATGTTAGTTTGGATGTTTGTGGTAGGTAGTCATAGTTACACTTTTACAAATCACATACTGTCGACAGCTGCAGGTCCAAAGCTTCCATAAACTAATAACAGATGAATATGGTAACAAGACAGTACAGATTTTCCATTTTAGGCCTATTCCTCTGTAATATAAATATTACCACAGTAGTGACTTGGAACAGCCTAGTATGTATTTCTCGCATTTGCACCATCCATGCCAATGTTTAATGTACCATTTCTTTTCTTTTTAACATTAAAACATGAGCCCCTATTAAGTGTAATTCAGAAGCACAAACACAAACTACAAACCCTCTACATTTACTTTTAAATTTTTTTTATGCTACGAAAGGAACACAGTTGTTCAGTTCATCTTAACTATTTATATTTTCCTGGGGTAAAAACTCTTATTTTTTACCTGATGGAAGCTGTTACCTGGTTGAGTTTCAAGCTTGTGCTTTTAATTGAATTTTACATAGAATCAATATACTGTAAACATCTTAGTAGTTTTCAGTAGTCTGGTCTTGAATGATGCTGCTCTCCTCAAATCCATTAGTACAGGTGCTCTAAAGATCCAGGTTCAGGGTGCCAACCTACTGTCCCCGAATGTCTGCAATGTTAAAAGTGGAGAGGTACCAGTTCCAAAGCTAAGCAGCCAATACACTGAAGTCAGTGCTGAGTAACACGGTAGATTATTGAGAAAAAATAATACCGAAGTTTTTGAAGATCAATTATTTTGTGTCCATCTGGTGCTTGTATTTGATTGTAATCCAATCAAAGATAGACAAATGATACAAATAACAAATTGATGAGACAATACTGCAGTACAGCTCATAATCTTAAAAGTGTAGCCCACTGAAGAAATGCATCTGATGAACTGACAAAATAAAATCAAAGTCAGAGGAATGGAGGGAAGGTCACCTGATAGAGCTCAGATCCTCTTTTTACAGTGAAGATAAACCCTAAAAATATACTTCACTTAATCTTCTTAAGACGTGTGTGGTAGGAGTTAGTCTTTGAATGCCTGATTGACAGCAGGCACACACACACACACACAAGCTGAGTCAGTCACAAAGTCTTAGAAAGCAACTTAATACTTGACATCCACCAAAAGGCTTTCACATCTTGATGTTTTTGCTTTATGGTTTCTCACTTGGAGTCGATCTGCAGCCTCCCCTGTTTGGCTGACAGTCTGGACACCGTGAGCATGTCAAGCCTTCTCAACCTCAGCAGCCTGGGCAGGATCTGCGGCTCCAGTCACAGCAATGAAATGGTTGTTTTGGACCGGGTCAAGAGGAAGAACTCTGTCCGGCGTATGTCAATAATTGAAGATGGTGAGATTGCAGAGGTCCTATACCTTATTCCTAAACAGTCAATGATGGAGCAGCTGCCTTTCATTAACCCAGATGACTACATCCTGTGTGAAAAGTTGGCTGGTACACCTGCAGAGATGTCAGGTAATGAACAGTTGCCTGCCTGGTTGTAATAGATGAGCTGACTCCATTATTTGTTATATGAATGACATGACATATGTAGAGCAATTTGGGAAAAAAAATGTGTTTGTTGCCGCTTATGACAAAAATTGATTGATTCCCAACAAGGAAATTATTATATATTGATTACATCATCAGGACAAGATGTTCAACATTCTGGCTGCATCTTAACAAACTCCTTTTTCCCTCCACAAACTTTAAAATGTATGAATTTAACAGATACTATGACTAAATCGACAGTTTCTCAGCTGGCTATAGATGGTGTAGTTTGTTATTTAAACGTGATCACTATAAGAAGCTGAAGAAAAGTAAAACTATCATAATAAAGCCTGATATTTTTTAATCAGCTTTCTCAAAAAAATAAGCTTTTATTCAAATAAACAACATCTCTGATAAATATCTAATGAAAAGATATTGCCACTGATTGACTAATGAAAGAATGTTTTCGTGCCACTCCTACCGTCCTCTCAGAGAAAACACACTCACACACACTCACACAATCACTCGTGCCCTCTGTGATTTGGACCACCCCCTTTTCCTCTGGTCCAGCAGTCCAGTTAGTTCCTCTCCTCACTCTCATCTGCTCGCTCTCCTGACCACAAAGTGCAAAAACCAACTGTCATGAAAGAAAAAGGTAGACTTTTGATTTTAACCACGTTTGTGTGTTGTGGGTAACACTTTGTGTTTGTTTTTATTTAATTGTTTTGTTAGCATAGAATTTCTGTCAAGCCAGGCAAACTTCAAACTATAATTTGATTATTGGCCACAGTAACAATAGTTCCTGTAAAATGTAACATATTTTTATAGCAATTTTTTTTTATGGATATTTTGTGTGTTTGAATTTGTCCATTGTCTGTGCCGCCTAGGATTATTTTTTTATGCGACGTCAACACAGAGGTACAATTTCATTGTTTTAAACATTTACATTTAGTTATGACTTTGTTTGGCTGCTTTATGCTCATGCAAACTGGGCCATAATAGTTTTATATAAAGCCTAATTTTCTTCTTTCCAGTATTATTGAAAATTATGTTTAGATTATAGATTCTTGTTATTTTTGAAGAGATTTGGCTGTGTAACTGCTCTTATCTATAAATTATGAAAACAAGTAAAATATTTTATCCTTTTTATGTTTGAATCTCTTATTTCGAGATTAGGTAAAAACTCTCATTCCAGTTTATCATGGAGCATTGTGCTTGGGTTAGATCGGCATGTGATTTTAGCAGTACCTCAGAATTAAGTTGGTTGCCTTTATCATTGAATTATTCGATTTGACAGCATCAGGGAAGAAACTGCTCTCAGTTGTAGCATAAAGAAACAAAACACATTCTCTCACACATAGTCTGTTAAATGAGCGTTTGCGTTGATTTTACATGTCAAAGTCAGTTTGCTTTTTTCCCTGTAATGTTAGCACTATTTATTCTGAATAGATCATTTTCCAAGCAGTGAATATAACTCCATCCAGGACCATTTTAAGTAACATTCTCAATGGCTCATATGCAGGCGCAGTAATGAATTTTACTGAAAATATCAAGAGGAGAAAAACAATAATTTAGCGCCACTAAAAGCTTGCTAAAAAGAGTAACCTAGTACAGCTAATAGAACAAAAACAGGAACAAAAATAGTTTTAGATCAAAGTAAATAGCTCGGTCAAAAACTGGTTAACTAAAAATACGTTGAATGGAGATTCTTTCTTGCTCACGACACACACACAAAGATTATCATAGCTGGAGATAGCAGGTTGTGTGATTAGTTGTCCATCTCAGGTTTCTCTCCATTTGCTGTCCTTCTAAATCCACCATTTGCTAATACTTGACACCATATCAGCTTCACATCCTGGAAAATATCAAGAAAGACTAGCAGACATTTTGCCTTTCCTTCCTTTCCTTCTGAAGACTCCACAGATCGATCTAACACAAAACAGTTGCTGAAAGCCTATAAAGTTTAAAGATGATATACAGACTAACAGTAGAAACTAATTACAGCCTGTGCTTCTCCATTAGCCAGGTTCAAGTAAAAACTGTATTTCTGTTCATTCTCCATGACTAATGGATGAAAGAATTTGAGTTGGCACCCCAGCTCTATCATTAACAAATTTCTGAGCTGTTTTAGGACAAAGGTCAGTTTGGTTGAGTTTTCTGTAATGCTTGGAGCCCAGGGCCAGTGGGCCGGGCTACATTTCCACTTTGATTTAGTTGTGTGGCAAGGGTAACACTAATGTTGAGAAGGTTTTATGTGATTGGATAATATGCACATGATGTCTGTGTATTCCAATCTCGGTGTGAATTTTGCCTCTCAGCAAACAGTAAGCATTTTTCCGTCAGTGTCACCTACATTGGTCAATTGTTTATTTCACACATTACAGTAGGAATTTCTAATGTGTCCGTGCTTTCTGTGATGCAGCCACGAGCCTTTGTATAGCAGTCTGTGTTACAGCTGCAGCTCTTATGTTGTAGATCGCTAGTCTTTGTCATCAGTCACACATTTGGCATTCAGCTAGATGGCACATTGCTGGAGGTTATCATGGCTGCAGGACTGCATAATGTAGCTGCATGCTGCTTTTTCAGTGAACATTACATTAACCTTCAGGAGGCTCAGTGGCGTAATTTAGTTTGTCACTATAGCAACAAGTCTCTCCTTTAGTGGTGGTGGACCTGGGACCACATACCAGAGGTGCTTCACTCAATTTTCTTAGTGTTCACGAGGCTGAATTGGGTAACCAGAGCAGATCAGAAAACATTTCCTCTTCCAATGTTTACAAGTGTGGAAGTCTTTCTCTTTGGGGGGAATAACGAAATCTTTATGTTCAGTTTTTATTGGCCTCATGAGTGAATATAAGCTTGTGTTTGTGCGCTTATCTATTCGAATGCTGGGTGTCCCCACACTGGAGAGACTCTCAGCATGCCACATTCTTTCCTCTCTCCTCTGTTAATCTCATTCAGGACCTTTCAAGTTGGCTGTGATTAGATTGTACAGGCAGCCGCTGTTTTGTGAAAGAGGCAGAAGGAGAAGGAATGAGGTGGACTTTTCGTCTCCAGAGAGACTTCCGTATCACACATGGTTCGGCAAACAGGACCCACACTGATAGTGCTTTTAGAGGAATAATGGTCCGTTTGTGAGCTCTATCTTTGTTTGTGAAGCACAACTCACTTTGAGTCTCTGCAGGTTACTGTAACGCCTTGATTATATGTATCTGTGGGTGTGTGTGCCAGAAGGATACATTATTGTACATTATATTCAGTTATGTAAGCACTGAATGCCCAACTCTCAGCGACTGCTGTATTTTAACTTTCCAGGCAGGGAAATGGATGTTTACTCTTTGGTCCAGACTAAAATACTTCAACTAACAAAATTTTTTTCAGGAAATTCTGGCCTGCTGAAACTTAAAGACCTGGTGATTTTCTTGACTTTCCCATTAGTGCCACCGTGAGGATGATATCTGCGGCTTAGATGCCCAATGTATCAGTGCAGACTCTGCTGATTGTCTCTCTTCTGCTGCTGTAGTGCTCCTCAGTCAGGATGGCTGCCACCCATGTTCTCCAGCAGGGAAACGGGTCATCCAGTGCTTCCGGTGTGGAGGGCAATGCAAAGGAGAAGTTCTGCGAGTACAGAACAATCACTTCCACATAAAGTGTTTCACTTGCAAAGGTGAGTACCATCAAATTGTCATGTGAGCAGGTGCTGATACACTTTTGGTGGGTCTCGCATTCACATCTCTTTCAGAATAGACTTTATACACCAGGCTAGATCGGGGGAGACACCCATGTGTCTACTAAAACAGCTTATTCTCATTAGTTAAGGTTCAAGTTGAGCAGGATTTGTTCATGATTTATTAATTATCCCACAGGAGCTGTCAGATTCAGGTTATTACACAATATTCAAAATGCACAAAGGACTATTGTGAGAACCTCCTGGACTGTCAGACCATCATTCACCAGAGTAACTCTGCCTCATGGAAAACACATTTCCTAAACAGACTATTGTGCCCACTAATTGACACTGACAAGCTCCTCATGTTATTGGCCTTTCATTGCATTGTGATGATGTTTACAGCACAGAGAGGACAAAGAAACTTTCAGAGCAGAGAAGCATTCAGTATTTTAACGGTGGAAAGACCTGCGGATCCAAAAGGTCTTTGGTTTCACAGACTTAGAATTTGTTTCATTTGTTAGGGCGCTCAAGTCAAACTAAAAACAGCCTCAGTTTTGGAAAGCCCAAGCATTTTGTGCTTGCTTTATTCAGACTTAAGATTAGAATTTTAAATAAATCTCATGTCCATTGTGAGACTGACAGCAGGACAGGAATAGAGCAGCATGAGTCTGTCCTTGACATCTCAGTTCAATCAAAACAGTCGTATCAAGTTACTCTAAACAGCGAGACAAAGATGCCTCCATGGATGATCAGCGCACACACACAGATTGACAACCCTTTTGCAAGCCTGGCAAAATCATAAGGTCAGACAGTTTAAATAGCATTGATCTCATCCCTTTGATGGATTACGTAACTGTTGTTATAACAGCAGCAGGTGTGGCACATGAGAAGAACAAACAAAACTCATCTGAAAGATGCTTCAAAATGTCTGCAATTAAAAGTGACTATCCAGATTATACTTTATTAGACTCTATAAAAGAAAGCAGTATCATGCATACACATGAACACGTGTGTGTGTGTGTGTATTTGTGCAGTGTGCGGCTGTGACTTGGCTCAGAGTGGCTTCTTCGTGAGGAATGGCGACTACCTCTGTCCGGTAGACTTCCAGAGGCTTCATGGCACGCTCTGCAGCAACTGTGGGGAATTCGTGGAGGGGGAAGTCGTTACAGTCCTGGGGAAGACCTATCACCCAAAATGCTTTGTGTGCACTATTTGCAAGTAAGTATGGAAACAATTAATGTATATTTTACTTTTTAGTTAAAGTTATGCAAATGTATTTTAGAGACAGAAAACGCTATTACTGCAAACAATAATGGGAGAATGGTTTCTGTTCCTTTCTCTGTGCATCAGGCAGCCTTTCCCTGCTGGGGACTGTGTCACCTTCAGTGGAAAAGACTGCCTGTGTCAGCGCTGTACTCAACCTGTGTCCCCTACACCCAGCGATATCAACTACTCCAATAGTGAGTCCAGTCTTTCCTAATCTGCATCATATATATGAAAATAAAAACTATACCAATAATAAATAGAAGATACAGAACTAGATCAGAGATTTTGATCTCTACACACGTGGACACTGGCCAGCTCTGGCTCCTGATCCATCTGTCTGTGATGATGCCAACCCATTTCATTAGAAATACAGATAAAAAGTCACATCTGATTATTTTTCAATGTGAGTATGTCCCTTCATGGTTTGAATGCAGTCTCCAGTATGTTTTTAAAAATAAACATTAAATCATTCAGGGTCATCCATGACAGATTTCCTTTATGATGTGAACATCAAAGATCCTCACCACCGTGGGATATGACAGGCGTCAAGTTTGGCTTTCACCTAAGAGATTACTTGTAAAGGTTCATTTCATTCCTGCACACTGTGAGGAATGCAGGCTAACAGTGCTGCTAATACCTCTCTGTCCTCCTCCAGGTAGACTGCATGACTGCCACAACACTGAGTTAACATTACATTACAAATCTGGCCATTCTGCTGGGACTCCGCCAGGCCAATGACTCAGTAGAATTAAGCTCTCTATCTCAACTTGTCCTTGATCCACCTACCAGCTACAGATAAAGCAGGGATCAATGGCGGATCCAGACTCACAAAGCCCATGGTTTAAGAGGATCTATCTGCAGGACTCGACAGAATATCTACAGGAATTCACAGACAGCTGGTCCAAAGTGTTGTTGTTCAGTGATATCTGATAGACTTTTACTCCCATTTTTTCAGTTTGTACATGTGTCTACCAGAAATAAATAATAAGAAGGTATAAGTTAAATAATCTTACATACAATATCTAAAATAACTGGGCCAATCAGGGGAGGTGTCAGGGTCGGTCAGTCAGTCAGTCCTTGTGTCTTTGTGTTAGGGTCAGTTTAGTTTTGTTGTCACTTCCTGTTTTATTTTGAAGTCCTTGTCTTATCCCTGTCATCCTGTCAAGTTTCCTGCCTGTGTGATTGCCTTCCCTGCCCTAATGTGTTTCACCTGTGTCTTGTTGTTGTTGTTGTTGTCGTCGTTAGTTCAGTTTGTATTTAAGTCTAGGTTTTCTGTTCACTCCTTGTCGGATCCTCTGTGTTTGGTCTGGTTCAGTCAGTCCTGTGTAGAGTTTTGCATGTCACCATTTGTATCAGTTCTGAGTCTTTGGTTTCCATTAAAATATGAATCTCCACCTTCACCCTGCTGCCTCCGGCTCCTGCATTTGGGTCCTCACCCCTGCATTCCCGTGACAGAAGAATCCGACCAAGGAAATGGACCCAGCGGAGCAACGGCTCTTTGAGCTAAAGGTTTCTGATTTTGAAAGAACTGTGAATCGCCTCATTGCCTCTAACCCTCGCCAACACAAGAAATACATGGACCAGATCACCACCCAGCAACAATATTTTAAGGAAAAGCCGTGGGTGAGTCACTTTGTCCCCCATTTGGATGTTGTTCGTCATAGACTCAGTGACTTTCTCCAAGTCCAAGCCAGCTTCCAACCCACCAGTTCTGAACCAGCTCCTGCCCACAACCCTTTCCTGGGAACCTGTCTGGCCCTGGGAGGGCCTCGATCCTTGAACCGAGCCTTCAAGGCCATGACCCCAGCCAGGGCCCCAGCCTGCTAGCTCTGGGCCTGCGAGCCACCCGCCAGCCATCCAGCCTAATACCTCTAGGCCCGTTAACCACCGTCTTGTCCACCAGTCTCCTGTCCCGGCTGGGCCGCAGCCGCCTCCGATTCTATTTCCCCCGAGTCATCTGCCATTAGGTCGTGGAGTCCCTGTTCCTTGGATTCCTCGTTGCCTGGTTCCTCCAGTCGACAGGTTCGCCTGAGGACCGTTCTCCTGAGGCTGCACCTCCTCCCATTACTCCGCCCCCGGAGTCTGCACCGGCGCCCCCGCCGCCGGAGCCCCTGGTGTCTTCGGCGGCGCCCCTTCCGCTTCCTCCCCCTGAGTTTGACGCGACGCCCCCTCCACCTCCCCCGAGTCTTTTGCAGCTCCGCCGCCCCCTCTCAGAGTCTTCGGCAGCTCCGCCGCCCCTTCCGAGAGTCTTCGGCAGCTCCGTCAGCTCCAGCGCCTCCGTCGCCCCTTCCGCCGGAGCCGCCTCCCCGGAGTCTTCGGCGCCCCTTTCGCCGGAGCAGCCTCCCCCAGAGTCTTCAACAGCTCCGCCGCCCCTTCAGCCGGAGCCGCCTTCTCTCAGAGTCTTCGGCAGCTCCGCCGCCCCCTCTCAGAGTCTTCGGCAGCTCCGCCGCCCCTTCCGAGAGTCTTCGGCAGCTCCGTCAGCTCCAGCGCCTCCGCCGCCCTTTCAGCCGGAGCCGCCTCCCCCAGAGTCTTCAGCAGTTCCAGCACCTCCGCCGGAGCCGCCCCCTATCAGTCTTCGGCAGCTCCGGCGCCCGTTCCGCCGGAGCCGCCTCCCCCGGAGTCTTCGGCGCCCCTTTCGCCGGAGCAGCCTCCCCCAGAGTCTTCAACAGCTCCAGCGCCCCTTCAGCCGGAGCCGCCTTCTCTCAGAGTGTTCCGCAGCTCCAGCGCCTCCGCCGCCCCTTCCGCCGGAGCCGCCTCCCACAGAGTCTTCAGCAGTTCCAGCACCTCCGTCGGAGTCGCCCCCTCTCAGAGTCTTCGGCAGCTCCGCCGCCCCTTCCGCCGGAGCCGCCTCCCCCAGAGTCTTCAACAGCTCCAGCGCCTCCGCCGGAGCCGCCCTCTCAGAGTCTTCGGCAGCTCCGCCGCCCCTTCCGAGAGTCTTCGGCAGCTCCGTCAGCTCCAGCGCCTCCGCCGCCCCTTCAGCCGGAGCCGCCTCCCCCAGAGTCTTCAGCAGTTCCAGCACCTCCGCCGGAGCCGCCCCCTATCAGTCTTCGGCAGCTCCGGCGCCCCTTCCGCCGGAGCCGCCTCCCCCGGAGTCTTCGGCGCCCCTTTCGCCGGAGCCGCCTCCCCTTCCGCCGGAGCCGCCGCCCCCGGAGTCTTCGGCGCCTCTTCCAGAGTCTTCAGCGGCGCCCCTTCCGCCTCCGCCCCCGGAATTCGCACCGTCACTTCAGCAGTTCCGTCAGCTCTAGTGCCTCCGCCGGAGCCGCCCCAAGAGTCTTCCAGAGTCTTTAGCCCCCGCTCGGGCGCCGCCCCCGACAGTCTTCAGCACCTCCGTCAGCTCCAGCGCCTCCGCCGGAGCCGCCCCCAGACTGTTCAGCCCACGCTCGGGCGCCGCCGCCACACTCCTCCTCCTCCAGAGCCCTCAGCTACCCCTCCGGCGCCGCTTCCAGAGCCCTGGCCTCCTCTTCCCCACCGTCTTCCGACGGCCCTCCGTCCTGTGTTCTGCGGTGGGGGGCTTGGGGACGTCTGGAGCCGTCCCTTGGCGGGGTACTGTCAGGGTCAGTCAGTCTTTGTGTTAGGGTCAGTTTAGTTTTGTTGTCACTTCCTGTTTTATTTTGAAGTCCTTGTCTTATTCCTGTCATCCTGTCAAGTTTCCCGCCTGTGTGATTGCCTTCCCTGCCCTAATATGTTTCACCTCTGTCTTGTCTTCCCTGCCCGCCCCTGTCTCTGGACCTGCTCCCTGTTGTGTCGTTAGTTCAGTTTGTATTTAAGACTTGGTTTTTCGTTCACTCCTTGTCGGATCCTCTGTTGTGTTTGGTCTAGTTCAGTCAGCCCTGTGTAGAGTTTTGCATGTCACTGTTTGTATCAGTCTTTGGTTTCCATTAAAATATTAATCTCCACCTTCACCCTGCTGCCTCCGGCTCCTGCATTTGGGTCCTCACCCCTGCATTCCCATGACAGGAGGTTTCATTCTGAGTCAACAGAATAACTTTTATTGTGCAAAACAAGTCTTTGGCCATGAGACTCCAGCATCATGTCATATGTGTAAAGTATAGTATAGGAAACATCCCCAGTCTGGTGTTAGTGAAGTGAAATTGATGAAGAACAAAGATCAAAGTTTGACAGCAACAATGTGATTGGCCAGTTGAGATCTGGTTAAATCTGTTTGGTGACTAAAGTCTGTGTGTATTATGAAATAAAAAAAATAAAAAAAGCAATTTTTTTTTTTGTGTGTGTGTGTGTGTGTGTGTGTGTGTGTGTGGGTTTTGTTTTTTTTTTTTTTTTCTTTTCTTTCTTTCCAGACTGCACTGGCTGTGGTAGAGACATTAAAAATGGCCAGGCTCTCTTAGCCCTGGGTGGGCAGTGGCACCTTGGCTGCTTCAAGTGTAAGGCCTGCAGGAAAGTGCTGAGCGGAGAATACATCAGCAAGTAAATGCAAATCTCCTTATTCATTCCTTAGCTCATTCCTGATCCTCTGTCTACCTGCCTCTATGTTTGTAAATTCACCGTGATGTCAAGATTACAGTCAAAGGCAGTTTCAAGGGTTTCAGAGATTAGTAGACCAGCTCACACAAAAAGACACATGTGACAATATCTCTTAATATTCTGCGTTTTCTCTTCAGAGATGGTGTTCCCTACTGTGAGAGAGACTACCAGATTCAGTTTGGGGTACAGTGTGAAGCATGTCAGAGGTTTATAACAGGGAAAGTCCTTCAGGTAAGACAGGCGGACTCACAGAAGAGTCATGTTCCTGTGCACTTCTCATTCAGCACAAATATCCAAACTGTGACAAAAAACCTAAGCTACTTGCCTGTCTGCAGATTATTGTGATTTTAAAGTTACTTCTGAGCATGGATATTTTGTGCAATTTATGCATAATGACAGTTTTTTTTTTTTTGTTTTTTTTTTTGTCTTTTTAAGTTAACCTTCCTCCTTATTTTCTCCAGGCAGGGGACAAACATTATCACCCAAGTTGTGCAAGATGCTGCAGATGTGACAAAACATTCACAGAAGGAGAGGAAATGTATCTGCAAGGTCAGCTGAAAAAATAATCAATTGTTGGCAAGAAAATGGATTTGGTCTTGCATGGATGAACACATTCACAGCCTTATCTGCTAAGAA
Organism: Remorina albescens; assembly: GCA_034769265.1. NCBI lineage: Eukaryota > Metazoa > Chordata > Actinopteri > Carangiformes > Echeneidae > Remorina > Remorina albescens. Next base: position 10,135,260 of record CM068480.1, read on the forward strand.
CAGTGAAATATTTGGAGTTCCAATGTCACAGTGGAAGCTGTGTGGTAGCTAAGTGCTAACTGTTGACAGGATCAACAATCTGGCACCCGGACTGCAGAGACAAGAGCAGAAATGAGGAGAGTTACCGGGTAAGTTCTCTGACGTAACATTCAACTTCATTTCTGTGTGAGATATAGTTTGTTCTAATGCATTTCATACAACTCACTTGGAATAAGATGTTAATATCCAGCTGTAGTGACCACTGGTCCAAAAAAGGAGTGTGATATCCCTGTAAGACTTTGAGCTGTATAATGTCATGTTTTTACACATTCTCTTCTTTCCTAGGCCAGCAGACCAAAAACACCTTGTCTTGATTTCTTTTTCCCCCCACATGAACTCAAGGTTAATGTTGCGAAGCTGCTCTGCTGTGTGTGCTGATGGTTTCCCAGAGGCTGTAGTGTCAGAGTTTGGCATTAACCACACATGCTTGTTTCACATGCTAAATGAACACGTCGCTTTTTTGCACCTAAGAATGATTAAAAAGAGCATTTCATCTGTAGAGCACCGGTGAACCATATGTTCCGTCACTATTACTGTTATGTTTTATCGTGCTGCATGTTTGGCCGTGTTTGTTTCTGATCTTGCAATCTGTTACACCCTGTACATTACAATATAAAGAAGTTAAATGAGTCACAACACAGAACAATGAATGTGTCCTCTATTGGACCAGCTCTGCACTGTGTTCAACATGTGCTAATGCAAAACGGGTCCAGATATAATGCAAGCACCAAGCTGTGCGTGCATGTAAAGAGATGTTGAGTGACAAGGTTAAACGCTGTGTGCGTACTAGTTTTTAAGATGAAGCATTCATTTAAGACATCCCTTAAATCAAACTAACACGGATGTTTTCTTTTCTTTTCTTTTCTTTTCTTTTTTTTCTTTTTTTTATAATTCTTAGGCCACTAGATCTTCATCTGAGAGCTCCTGTTCCAGACCTGGCTCATGCACTCCAGGAAGTCCTGGACGAACTATCTGTGTAAGTTCTGGTGACATCTGTTCAGCATCTTCCATGGTGCAAGGTTCACCGTGGGGTGATTTACATTTCATTTATCCCTTTATTTATACAGGGGAGTCGCATGGACAAAGTGTCTCTCACAAGATAATTGTTTTTGACTGTAGTTGAATACATCTAAGGAAATATCCAATGTGGATAAAAGCATTTGAAGAATCTTAAAAGCTATTTCATTTGTCAGTAAAATCTTTTTCCTACTTTACCTTGACTGGTTGGAACTAGTTTCATCTTGCTTGTGAGAGAAAAACGTGATTTCAATTGTGGTTGAATGATGAGGAGCCTCTGCTACTTAAAAGTTGCTCTATTCCTTTATACATAGGAGAAAATCAACCACATATTGAACAGGAGTTTAGTTTTATCTGCTTAATCAATTTGAATGCATTGTTGATTCAGATTGAATTTAAATAGAAAAACAGCCTGAGTATCCTTTTGTTTCTACTCCCATGAGCCACACCCTGTTGTTTTTATTGAGTGGAGTGAACTCTACCCAGAACAAGTTGCTTCAAAATAAACTCATAACAAATGACCTTCATATATTAAAAAAACAACAACAAAAAAAACAAACTGATTTTAATCATACAGGAAATTACAATTTATCATTATTTTACAGAATGATGCAATCTGTTTACTTCACCTGCCAAAGTCAGACCAGCAGGGTGTTGTGGAATTTAAGTTTCATTCCTCCCTGAAGTGATGTAATAAACAACCAGTGACCTTTCACCTGACCTGGCATGTGCTGTTTAATCCCTCCATCATTCCTTTTCCCATATTCTGTGTCTTCTCCCTCTCATCCCTGTCCTGGTCCCAGGCAAAAGTAGATAATGAGATCATTGATTACCGAGACTTAGCAGCAATTCCCAGAGTCAAGGCTATATATGATGTAGAGCATCCTGATATGATATCCTATAAGACCTTGAGCAACAACTCCTCTGCTTTGGACAACAAAGGCAACAGACAGGACAGGCAAAACCCTGCGGAGGTAACTTCATTCAATGCTCCCAGTCACGTCCAGTGACATGTTTGTGTGCCATTGTTTTTGCTTGATTTGTCTTGGTTTGATTTTTGTGTCAAACCAAGTGAAGTTTTTTTCGTTATTGTTGTTGCTTTTAGTTCTTTTACTTTATTGTGTTTGGCCTGAAATGGACTCACATTTGTTGTACAAACTTGACCAATGTGATTATTTTTTTTTTTTTCTTGTGTGGCAATATTGTACAATAATATTATTTACAATAAGAAAATACTTTAATATTTAAATCATAGCAGGTATATGAATAATTTTTCCTGCTTCCATTGACATTTGACTAAAGCATTTTTTCTAGCAATGTGTTTGATAGTTGTTTATATGAGTTGCTGCTTTTTGTGTCGCTGAGCCTGCATTAATTATCACTGAGCTCCCAGAAACTAACATGGGACAATTAGCCAAAGGTACTTTCACAATGAAAGCCTTTTGTTTTATGCCTTTTTACCTGTCTTCATGTGTAAACCTTATATCTCCTGGCTTTCTGATTTTTAAAAATTAGCTGTGGAATTACAGTTAATCATATTGTCCTCATTTCATATTTTTTGTAATATCTGACTAGTTTGAAGATAAAAGGTTTCTACCTGAACTTCCAAAATGTTTACTGATTATATGAGTCATTGTCGTACATGTATTTATTTTTATCTTCTATTTTCATGATTCAGTCAACAGGAAATGAATCTGAAACCACAGAGGTAAACATTTCTTGTCAACTTTACACAGTCAGGTCACACAGATAAGAGCCTATTTAGAATCACATGCATTTCACACTAATACCATTTTTTTTTTTGAAGTGCATTTTACGTCACATTTTTTTAATCACCTGTCTCTTGTTTGGTCTATTTTCAAGGAGAGTTTTGAAATGAGAAAGTCCATACCAAAATCTCCAAGCCATGGATCTTTTGGAGTTCATGCGATGTACAACCGCCATAGCTACACTGCAACTGTGCCCAGATCACCCCAACACTTCCACAGGCCAGGTGAGAGGAGGCCCCTGACAAGAATGATCTTTATCTTTATTTCTCCCTTGTAGAGAGGTGAATCGTCTGCTCACTTTCCCCCTCTTTTGCACCACCTCTCCTTACCTCCTCTCTTCCTCCATCTTCCTCTTGGGATAACAAACAGGGTTGATGCTTTCTCCTTCTTTATTCTCTGGCAACCATGACACCTGCTCCACCACCCCTCAATGTCATCACTTTCTCCCCCACACCAAAGGTAAGACCCCACCCATCCCCATCCTTTCCTGCAAACCTTCTGCTTTGTATTTCCTATCCAACACTGACATGTATCCCACCACTTCATGCACTTCATTGTGAGTGCAATGGGAGAATAAAGTTTCTGACAAGTGACAGTAGCACTGAGATTTTTAACACACATAGAGAGATGGATAGCAAATGGACGATTTAGAGTTACGCCACTAGAATTGAGCCATCTAGTGGTCAAAGTTCACACAAAAGCTTTTCATACCTCAGCTGTATTTGAGGAGACGACACAGCAGCTTGTGCTACTGACTGAAAAAACTGTGAATATCTTTTTAATTCTTTCCTATTTTGGCTTTTTTTCTCTTTTCTCTGCTTAGATTGATGAAATATTATTAATACATTTAGCTGTTTCTTTGCCAAACTTCAATCAAAGCCATCCCTATTCGTAGCATTGCTGTGATTTTTTTTTTTAATTTTATTTTTATTTTTATTTTTTTTTACTATCTTATCTGTCTGAGCTATAGAAAGTTGTGGAACCTGCTGGCTGTGTTGGTGGAAACTGAAGATCACTCATACAGTTTCTGTAGTGTTTGCAGTTTAGTTCTAGTCTGCCAGTTAATTGTGTCTGTATCTATAAAGTACTTAGAAAAACCAGGATATTCTAAGTTATTATATTAAGATGCTCCTGGAGAATGTTTCTTTAAAATGTTTTAAAGGGGGAAAACAGATTGAAAAACCAGCTGTCAAACACGCTTCTTTATTTTGTCTTATTATATATATATTTGTATTTTAGGATAAATTACCTTTATTCTTTTCTTTCTGCAGATGTAGGTTTTCACATGTACAGGAGGCCTCCAATCTACAAACAACAAGGTACAGTTTGACTATGTCAGCTTTCAGTTTTCACCTTTAAAACTTCATACGAACGCAGCTTGAAGTGGTTAGCAGTAAGATTGGTTATGTCAGTTTCGTATTTATTTGTAGTCTCCTACTTTTTATAGCACTGATTTATTTTCATGGCCCAATACTTAATGTAAAACATGATCTGCAGAGAATCTTCTGAGGGAAAATGAATGAATTTATGTTGTGCCTCAGTTATTGTTGAGTGTATACAGATGGTAAAACCGTCTCTTTGTTTTTTCAGATGACTGCAAGTGTTTTAAACATATATTTAATGAAGGCTACTGTCAGTTAGCTTTGGTCATTTCAATTTAACAGTAGGGCAGACAAAGCCTGATTAGATCCCTCCAGGTTCTCAACCTATAAGGTCAGCAGTTTTGAATTACAGTTTTATAGAATATGTAGATTAAAAAAAGGTACAGAGGAGTCAGTTTTGCATAGCAGTAAGTGAAAGGCAACAAAAGAACTTGTTTGGAATTGAGTTTCCATGAGTCTGATCTAACTTGGGCAAAGTGGTTGAGTTTGACTCATCTAAAAAATAATCTAACTTCTGTTTCGCTGTAACATAGATCCAAATCCCTCCACATCCCAAACATCCTCTTTGCCTGCATATGGCTGCAATGGACCCCATCCAGTAAGAGCAACCTTCTTTTTTTACTTTTACTAAATCAAAAATATGGTGTCTTCTGTCCACTCTGTTAACAGTATTGTTTATATTATAAATGCAAGCATTAGATTTAGAGGCTGAACTATATACATAGCTGAATTGCTGTATTTGAGTTTAGCTATTAAGGTAATTGAATAAGGGCGTTAATGTGTCTGCTTCTCATTAAGCTTCACTCAGCTGATTTCTCCAACTACAATGGTGATAGATTCAGAGGTATGTAGGCCATGTATCTATCTATTATTTATTATGGATCTTGGCACTATTAAATCAGTGAATGAAGATTAATCACACGTTGGTTTTGTTGTCCTTCTCCCTTGCCTTTCAGATTTTAAGGTATGTGCTGATTGGAGTTTTATGTGGTCTTGAATCCTTGCTCATGTGTCCTGTCTGTCTCATATCTGTATGTGTAACTTAGATTTAGATTTGCACCTATTACATAACTGACTCTTTAACTGCACATGTTTGAAATATCTTTTACTGACAGTAGTCTGGCCTTTTGACTTTTAGCTTTGAGGTGATTAATCCTGCCATGACATTTTCTTATTGCATGTGTTTCATTCTAAAGCCCAACCATGATGGTCCACACCCATTAACAAGAATGGATAGAGGGGTGTCCATGCCTAATTTATTGGAACAAAAAGCAAGTATTATTTGTATATTCTTGTTTATTAATACTCCACTAAACTGTGTATGGGAGAAAACTTATTTGGATGTTCTGGACATACAGTATAAACCTTTAAAGACTAAATATAAGAGCAACGATAATCAATACAAATAATACTTCAGTCCAGTCCAGTAGAGTGTTGAATAGATTTCATGTTTGCAATCTTGAGCTCAAGCTTGCTAGATTAATAGTTGTAGGATAGTGCTGAGTGTGCTGAGGCTTCAAGGAAAACGTCATCATCACTTAACCTTCACAGTGTTTTTTTTCTCTGGCAGCTGAAGCACTTATTGTATAGACTTCAAATATCCATTTTAACTATGCTGCATTTTCACAACAGAAGTTTATTTGCACAGCACATGATGTTCTAAATCCATCTTAATGTCTCATATCTTAAAGGTTGTGTTTTGGTGTATCGGATTATTAATTTATAAAGCACTGTCTTTGTTTGGGGAAGGTGTACCCATATGAAATGCTCGCAGTCACTAACAGAGGGCAAGTGAAGTTTCCAAAGGATGTTGATAGAACAAGACTTGAGGTACAGTAAAGTGTGAGAAAAGCATTCTTGTGTCTTTTTTAAGTAGTATGTTTAATTTTCAGTTTAAAATAAGAAAGACCTTCCACATGCAGGTTAGAAACTGTATACCTATGGAGCATTAATATCTATTCTATTCTTTTTTTCTCTCCTTTTCAGTGCCACCTTTCCCCAGATTCATTCTTTGAGATCTTTGGCATGGAGATAAAGGAATTTGACAAGCTTCCACTGTGGAAACGTAATGACATGAAGAAGAATGCAAATCTTTTCTAAATGTTGATGTTTTCATTAATTGTTAATATGCAGTACATGTCCATTTATATTTTTAATCATTTCAATTGGCACAAAACTAGAAATCTTTCTAGGAACAGCACAAACCAGTTTTTCCAGGGCCACAACAGTTAGTCTCTGTAAGCCACCATAATGAGCAATGCTTCAAGTTCTGAAACCTCAAAACAGAAATGAACACGAGAACTCAGTAATCTTGGCTTCTGAAATAGCCATTATTTGTCTTTCTTATGTCAACCCTTTTTCCCCAGGAATTAAGTTCATATTGAATACAACTGAATATATTTTTGCCCATTCTTCATAAATGGAGGAAATAGTGTGATGTTTATGTAACTTGGCAGAAAGTATAGCAATAGGCAATGTGTCTTTTTTTTTTTTTTGGTAATCTCATCTGTACTCTGTGATCTTAGTTGCCTAAAAAGTGTTTGATCTGTACGTTTTCAAAGGACTGATGATGGCGGCAGATTATTGAAATGCTCATAGAGTATATGGCGTAAATATTTTAAATGGCCCATGGCCCATGGTTTCTGAGCATAACTAATGGCTTAATTATTCCTAAAATATCTGTAAATGGCAACTACAAGATTATGTGTAAGGTATGGTTATGTCCTCAAAACATTAACAGCACAGACACACAGCAGCTGAAACATGTTCATTGTAATCTGAAACAAAGAAAACTGAACAGCGTTTGAGAATACTCAGGGCGCTTATGGTGTTTAAAGTCAGTCACGTTTATGTCTAACATGTTTTTTTGCCCAATCAAAGCCCCTTTCTGGTCATTAGTGCAATATGAATGAGTTTCCCATGATACCTGATTCATACTGTAATGACTGGGTACATGAGATGGATGTATCATGTAAATCTGATAAAAGATAGTGAACTATTCCCTCAAGAAGTGGATGCATGTTCTCACTGTTATAATGCAATATTATATTTTTTTATGTATATTTTGCTGTCCCCTGGTTGCACAAATAACATGTTTAGGCACAAAAATAAATAGAGAACTTTACTTCTGTGTTAATAGATTATCACTGAAATGTGCTTTGTTAGACAATTAAATTAATCAAGAATAATTCATATATTTTTGTTGTATGTTTTACCCTGATTTGACTGTTGTGAACTCTGTTTCTGTTTGAGAACACCACTTCAAGCATCCTCAATAAAATCTTGCACGTCTTAAAACTGGAGTAATTAAGTGTCTTTTATTGATGGGGTGGATGAGACTAGTTGTGTAGGCTAGTGTCTTTTGAGCCTATATTGTTACACATAATGTCAAGTTTTCGGTGCATCTCCCAGGAGAATCTCAGTATCTAGATCATCCACTTGAAATGTGAGAGTTGTTCACTTTCATGGAGACTTGAAAGAATGTGCACACGATAACAGACATCGTGATCTGACGATTTCTACTTTACAGAAAAAGCTTGGTAGTTGCATTCTTAAGTATGCAAATTTCAATCAGAGTCTCTAATGAACTCGTTGTTTGGCAGTTTCCTGTCATCCTATAAGATAAAATATCTATTGTTGTGGAAAACATATCCTAACACAACTGGTAACATTTTATAACAGAATATTGCACAACTATTCATATTTTCACATGTAAAACCCACAGAATGTTTGAAGAATTGCAAAATATACTGACTTATCCCCACCTGCCACCATCATTTGTGGATTCTCATTTGATGTGTCTGTTGTTTGACCCGTTCTGGGCCTTGCCAGTAGAAATTTAACACCAACAGATGGTGCTCTGGAGCCTGAAATCATAACACCAGAACAGGTGTAGTTTAAAAATGAACACCTGCCATACTCTTTTGCATTTGAACAGTATAAGACCTATTTTTCTTTACTAGTATCTTTCCTAGAGAAGCAATAGAAGTATAAACATACTAACAGTAGTACTAGAAGGAAAAAAACACGGCCTCTCAAAACGTATCACATCCATGCTTTGTTTCTGTTATGTGCTTATTTGTTGTTCTTAAAGTAAAACTCTCTCACCCATCTACCGCTTATCGGGGGTGCTGGCTCTCATTGGGTGAGGGCGGATTGCACCCTGGACAGGTCGCCAGTCCATCGGAGGGCTGAAAGTAAAACTATAGAACAATATTTTCTGTTAAGTTATCATATGTCACTGTATAAATATATACACCATACAAATCTAACACTTTTAGAATTAAATATTCTATGGTCCTTTTGCTGGCCTACTCTATATGTTTTCTACTTTTTCATTAGTTCATGTTTTTGTCTAGTAGGCTACTTTATGTGGATTTGCATGGGTATTTTATGAGAGATAAAAGCGTCAATGTGCTTTGATGCTGAATCTATCCAAACTATCCAACAATCAGTTATTTCTTTACTTAACGAACTGTTGACTTTGAACGTTATCTCAGTCACACACACAGAAAGAAAAAAGGCATCAGCTACAGGGAAACAACCTCTACTGTAAATGAAGGTATGCCTGAGTAAATGTGATGAATAAACTCATCGCTTGTCCTTTCACCTCAAAGTGAAAAATATTAGCTCAGGCTGTTATTCATAACAACATCACAGCGTTGAGTTTTTGTTGTGATGGGCTCTTTAAAGCCCACCTAGCCTGAGCGAAAGTATGGGAGCTTTTTTTACGGCTTTTTCTATTGGACGAAGCCGCAGTGGGTGGGCGCGTTACTGCGATCTGGTTGGTAGCAGCCACTGCCACTCAGCGCTCCCACTCTCTCCTGAGCACCGCCCCGCCCTCCTCCGCTGGCTGTCCTGCCCAGGAGAACATTTTCACGTAAACAGTCCACAGACTGCGCAGCAGAGCCGGAGACCAGGCTGCAGCGAAGGACCCTCCGCTATGGATACATCGGCATGACAGCCCCGTCGATGGCGGAAGGAAAGTTGGACCACGACGTTTGGCCTTAAGCAGAGACTATAAGTTGAACGGCTATGGCTGCGGTATCACTTGTTAGATAAAAAGACAGGGTGTGAAAGAGAGACTACAGAAAGAGGGAAAAGGGGGGGGGGAAGAGAGCGAGGGGCCAAAGTGGACTCCCCCTCCCTCGGTACAGCCGCTCCGCCCGATGGAGGCAGACGGGACCGTCACAGCGAGCTCGAGGCCTGGACTGTCACCTGGGAAACGTCCGCAGCTCGTCGGAGGACGTAACTGAGGAAGACGACCGCGCACGTCTCCCCTTCGCTTTCGACAACTTACCTGACTAACTTCTCACAAAGCTCGGCTACAACAACAAAAGTTAGCTGGTCAGCGTTAGCAGCAGGAGGCGACCCCCCCCCCCCCCCCCCCCCCCCCACACACACACACCCCCAGCTCAACATGACCGTCATAGATATCACCTAACAGGAGGTTCTTCACCGCCGCAGGTAACCTCGGACAGGTGAACGACGCACTATTTCACGGACTGGACGCTCCGCACTTCGTATTTCTACATCCGCAAGTTGACGCCAACTCACCTGTCTGCAAGGATTGAGAAATTTCCTCTCTCAAAGACTTTTTGTGAAAATAACTATAACAATAATTCTCATCGAGTGTGACCTTTTTTCGTCCACCATGTCATTCAAAGACAATCCCTGTCGGAAGTTTCAAGCCAACATTTTCAACAAAAGTAAATGCCAGAACTGCTTTAAGCCCAGAGAGTCACACTTGCTGAACGACGAAGACCTAAATCAGGTGAACTTATTTTGCCATTGTTCATGCTAACGTTAGTATTATAACATTTCATACCTCACTTGGAGATTTTGTCTGTGTAATTGGGGGAAAAAAGGGAAGCCCGTTTGTGTCTTTCTGTTTGATGTGCACATTTCAAAGCCTTAGTAATGTCAACAGACCATGAAGTGCAAAGGTTAGGTAAATTGGACATAATTAGTTTCCAGCCCAAGGGCACATATTGACCTTAATTCATGTAGATCTAGGCCTCCACCCAGCCCCATGCCCTCCAGCACAGTGGTCCTCTCTGTTGCTTCTATCAGTTACACTTTTATCTTTCAAATCTTTTAAAAAAACTTCCTTCTGGTATTCCTTGCCAAGCTGTCATCTCCATTATTTCCAAATTAAGAGATAATTAAGTCAACACAGGAAATCACAAAAAATGTGATCATGGCTGGCTGTTAGGAAGGCATTGTTGATGTCTTCCCATATGTAAAATACTGGACCATGTTGTCATTGGCAGTTTATAGCACCTGGCATCTGATTCCGCTGAACCCTGTTGACTTGAGTTGTGGTGATTATTTCTGCTAATCTGTTTTAACAGGACAGGCTGAGCGTTACCTGTATCCAGGTTGGCAGTATATCTGAATCACACCTCTTAAGCTGGTAATATCTTTAACGTGTGAAGGTGAACATACGGCTACACATTTTCCTCTAAAGTTCTCCCATCCTGACCAGTTGCTTGCCTGTTGGGATGGAAATATTCTTGAGGGTTGTTTTTTCCCCTTCCCACTGGAATTTCTGACCTACTGGTTATCAAGCTTATCCTGTGATGACTACACTTGATGAAAGGTTATCATTTGTTGTCAGAGACTGGTGACCCAAGGCATGCAGAACTTAACTCAAGTCCTATTAGTTGAAGATATAGTAGGCCTGTGAATCTCTTGCTGTGTATGTTCTGAGCCCAAACTTTTGTCATTCCTTTTGCTCCCCACATCACCGCTCAAAGGCCCATTCTGTTGGTGCAGTATTACATAGTCATTTATGATGAGAGGGAATCAGAGGTTGGGGGGCCGTTGCAAAATGAACACACACGAACACACTCAAATTACTCAGTTTAAACACTGAACCAGTGAAGGGTAAAAAATGACCTAGATTCATCTCAGGAGGCCTTGCCATTGGGGCTGCTGTCAGGTCATGTGAGGAGAGATGGGACATTTTTTGAAGCTGTACTGAGTCTTAGTGTTTCTCCTTGGCTTTATACTAATGTTCCATAGGAATGCATATAGCTAGTGTCCCAGTATCAGTTTGATTGTTTCTTAGCTCTTACTGGCCTTTCTTGCACCTTATCAAATTTCTTACTCTTTGTACAATCTGAAAGGTACTATTCATGTGCCCTCAGCTTGTAGGTTTTTTTTCTGATGTGCATCAAAAGTTGGTTGGTAGTTCTCTTGCAAGTCTGCTCAAACTCTTGACTTTTGTTATGGTAACCTGGGATTTATGAACAAAAATTCCTGTTATGTCATTTTGTTTACTAAGTCACTCAGCTGAGAAATGTGCTGTACCTCCTGCAATCAAAGTGAAAGAGGATTTTCTGGTGGATTTAATTGGCTTTACATGGGATGAAATTATGACTGTAATCAAAACCACCAATGGAAGAACACGGAGGTGCCAGGAGGCTGTAAATGTCAAAGCTTCTCAACTTTATTTGTAGACTACTGCACCATAGCATTGCAAGTACGGTTGAATTACACACCAGGCTTTGTTTGTTTTTGTTTTGTTAATCTGGTTAGATGTAGGTAAGAATTTTTGTGTAAACATACAGTAAATTTTGCACTTATTTACACTGCAGGCATGGCCCCTTTTTTTTTTTTTTTTTTAAGCTCAGCAAACAATTGCTGACTACTATCATGGCTACAGTTCAAGTATGTACCAGAACTATTTAAGAAAGACTGCCTGGTCAACTTGCATTTCTCTGGATGAGTTTGAATTGCAAATCTGTAGCTACAAAAGCTCCTACGCTTTTGACCACTTTTCTCTTCTGTTTCTCATCCACTGTTTTTCTTGCTAACTTCTGCCTCTTACTGCACACTCCACCCACCAGTCCACCCACTTAGAGGATCAGAGAGAAAATCATGTGTGTTAGCCTTTCCTTCTATTTTTTTCCAGGGCAGCATGGTGTGCTGGAATACAGCCAGCTGGAGAATGTAGCCTGCAGTCAATTCAAGGCAGCTAGTGACTAATACGCACTGTATATATACAGAGTTAAGCTGTGTGTTTTAGTTCTGTCTGATATTGGGCCACAATTAGTAGCCCAGGGACAGGCCTACAGTGGATTAATATGTAAATAATTAGACTGTTAATCGATATGTTATTGTCTTCCCCTCACCAGGCAAAACCTATATATGGAGGTTGGTTGCTGCTGGCCCCAGAGGGAACAAATTTTGACAATCCCTTACACAAATCTCGGGTAAGCAGTTTCATAAGTTGCTGAACTTCAAATGAAATGTGCTCACGAGTGAGCATTGTTTGTCACTTCCCTTTTTTTTTCTTTTATGAAGGGAAATTCGGTTGAGCATCACAAATTTCATGAATATACAATAGTATCCTTGAAAGGGAACACCTTTGTCAGTGGCCTGTAGTTTCTACTCATGCAGAGGAAAAAGATTTTGTGTTTAAAAATATACAAGGGGTGGGTAGTTTTCAGTGTATCAGAACAGGTCAGAGTCTGTTAGGTAATTTAAAAAAGGTAACTGGCTTCAAGAGTCAGTTCTTTTGATTCTGTTATCCATTCTGGTACTCATTTGACATTTGACAAACAGGAGGTCAGTGTTGCTGCTTCTGCTGCAGCTGCCTGTGGGAGCCTTGGCCATTTATCAGGCTAAGCCTCATATTCCGGCAATATTGAGTATTGACTTTATTTCATGAATCCTGCTCCCTTAGCATAAGCTAATGGGAGCTTTTTGCTGTGCCGCACCACTTCTTTTATCAGCTCCAGGATTATACTGTGGCGGTGCATCCCAAAGAGGAGTAGGGGGAATGTGGGGGAGGAGAAGGAAAAGTCCCGGTTCTCACAGCCACACTGATGGCTTCCATATGGGTATTTGGAAAAAGCACCTCGGGATCCTTCAGCTCAACTACTGTCTACAGTCTGCTGCTGCTTTGACATCATCACTTGTGATTGGCCTATTCTTACAATCAGCCTTTCACTCTGGGGGTATAATTGGCATGTACGTAGTGCTGAGGTGAGCATTGTTGGTCAGGTTTTTGACTGACCAACAAACAAATAACAGAGGAAAAAGTGCTGATGTTTTCCATGAGTCATGTTTTAAGACCACTTTAGTGTGACATGTTGCAGGTCTGTGGCTCTATTTTGTGTAAGTGGGAAGATATAATTGATCTATTGTGGCCCTATACACCCCACATATCTCTCACTTCTTTAAAATAAATCTATGAATTTAGCAGCAAGGTTCCTTTAACATCAGCTGCAGTGGTTATCAACATCCCCTTTGAGACCTTCTAGGGCCTTTTAGGTTACAAAGGACCTCTCAATATTTCATGGATTGGGCTCTGATGGAATCGGAGCCCAGGAAATTTAACACTGAGACAAAACGGTGCCTTAGGATAGCAGGGTTGATTGGCTGAGTGAGCCAATGGTAAAGAAGATCAATGAAATCAGTTACCGTGCCATTTTTATGACTATCAACACAAACGTTCTTCCTCTTTAGCTAGGGCCCATTAATAATGTGTAACATTGAATTTACTATCAGATGTTGGTTATTTCAACATACATATCCTGTAAGAGGGAAATTTCCAACCATGTTCTGCACATAGGCCTTCCTTCCTCATATATACTAAATGATCAATTTTTAATCTGATACTGGTACAATAGCATCTGGCTATCTTAAAAACCTTGGGATGTGGTATATACTGAAGGTAACCCAAAGAACTTCTGCATGACAACTGTTTCCTAAAGGAACTTTGTATTGACCAAATCTGTATACTAAATAACATTCAGAATTTTAATATGAAATTACAGATTCAATTAACAATCATTATGGAAATATCAGTCCATAATTATCTATTTTATCTAGTAAATGAACACAGTAAACCACTTTTTGTCATGGTGCTTCAGTCGATATAAAATGGTGATGAAATTTACTGAAATGATACTGATACTTGACCATGTCAATGATTCAAGAATTTCTCCCTTTTTTTTTTCCTTTTTACAGAAGTGGCAAAGGAGGTTCTTCATCCTCTATGAGCATGGCTTACTTCGCTATGCTCTGGACGAAATGGTAAGTTGAAGCTTTCTTTGCTTGCTTTGAGTAAAAATGACTGAACAAAATAAATCCCAAAATGAAAGTCGATGCTGACCGGTAGTTGGGTCTATTTCAGTATATTAAAACTTTGCCATACAGCTGGCATCAAGTCACCTGTATGGCAAAGTTTTTATTAACTGTGCTCAGTCTCATTTGGAACATTGGCATGTCAGTTATCATCACTCCTCACTTGTCTCTTGTTTCTGATTACTATGAGTTATCCTATGTTTTTATTTCTCTATTAAACTGCTTTTATGGACAGTATTTGTCAATGAAATGACATTAGGCCTCTTAAAGGCCTCTAAGTGTTTAATGTAAAACTGGTGGAGAAAGTTTCAGGGTTTTCATTACCAGCAAATAGCAGAAATAACTAGGAACAGATCACAAACCAGTGAGGTTTCTTTACTGAAACATAACAATGTAAAACAGGAGAAATATGGTCTTTTTTGAATGATAAATTGTAACAAATACTGGGTGGGCTGTTTACAAAGTACATTAGGTTTAATTGATTAATATCCTATATTGTATATTTCATGATATTTAATTGGTCTCTGACTTAAGCTGAAGAGGTGGGTTTTTTTGTGTTTTTGTAATTATGTTTAAAAACATTTTGGTCTCACTGACAGTTTTTCATTTAGATATAAAAACTTTCACTGACTTTAAACACCAGCCATTAGATGTTTTTTTTTTTTGTTTTTTTTTTGTTTTTTTCAGTGATTCTGTTAATAGTAGACCAGGCAGTCACCACACTGTTAACACCAGTGGTTTCTTGCCAAAAACTGATCATTTAGTGAATGTGTTAAATTCAAAGCTAACTAGCACAGCAGTGTTAAAAGGAATGAAATGACACTGCACAGTGTTGATACTAAAAGTCATGTGCTGAACTGTGCATGTTTGTTTAAGTGGATAACTCATTGTGCAGGAGCCCTGTGGCAATTCTAGTTTTGACTGGAAAACCCACTCAAAGCCAGGAATATTTATGTATTTAGTGGTCTTTACAGGTACAGGTAATCACATATCTATACAATAATTAAGTAATGAATATGTGGACTGACTGTGTCTCTTTTGAACCCATTAGTTTATAAGTCACTTGTTTGACTAACTGATATAGTTTTTCAGTTCTATATGCAGTGCATCATGTGGATACACTGTATATTGATTGACCCAAAAAGCTCAACCGCTTATTTTTCCTGAGCATGCAATGTGCTTTGAAACGAGGAACAAGCAGAAGTAGTTGCTTCAGTGTGTTTGACACTTTCCTGCTGCATCTGGCATTCGCTGGCAAAGGAAAGATGCTGCAATGTTTTATCTAATAAAAACAGCAGAAGCTGGAGTCTGTGCTCTTAAGGGTCATTGCATTCACCCTACTGAAATAAGCTACATTTTCAATGGTTGGTCTACTATTTGCATAGTGTATCCAAGAGCAGGGGACATCTTATTATAAAAACCATGGCATGAAACAGCACTTAATGACCTCTTCAACTGGCGCCCATATGTTGTAATTGTGAGGCATCAGAAGAAGGATGGATGAAGTGTTTACAGGAAGAAACAAAGGAAAGAGGCAGATGTCCTTCTTCCATTCACTATTCTCTCTGGATGTCACTCTTCATCTTTTCATCTCCCCTCTGAATAGAGGATCAAAAGGAGAAGGGGTTGTGGGGTCTGAAGCTGGAACTATCAAGTGATCCTAAATATAAAGCCATACAAAGCACAGCTCCACAAACTTGGCTAATTGGCATGCATTTAGGCCTCTACCATTTAAGTGTTTTATATTATTTATTTTGCTCATTACATACAGTTAAAATCTAGAATCCAAAATTTCAAATAGACACAGTAAACAATAAGTACGAGGAAGAGACTCACAGACATTATGATCAGTTAAAGCCTTATTATGAGTGACATTGGCTTAAATCTTAACACTGCCAGCTTGCTCCAGACAACATCAGAGCCCCCAGCTGAGACCACTGGTTGGAATTGTAGATGGAGGGGGTACCCTTCCGTTTTCTTCTCAGCCTAGTTTTTTGGCTCTTCTGTCTTGCCTCTAACCTGGCCTAGACAGGCTGTGGTCCCAACCTGCAGGTTGTGACACGGCTTTGGGAGAACGGTTGCCCACCTTGAGTGAACATCCAACCACTGCAATCATTATGTGTTAGAGACAGGTGGTCAAAAGAAGGCATAGTTGCAGCATGAGTAAGACAAAGTGAAAATGCTATTACTAATTGGAAAGAGAGAGGGTGAGTAGCTGGAAATGTTGGCCTACATAGAACATGTGCTGCCATGCAGGGCTAATGTGTTGGTCCAATCTTGGTATAGGCCTGACGAAGGGAGATTAAATCAGTCTTCATTAACCCACTAAAGTTTAGCACAGCATTGTTGATTAGCTGGCATACCATAAATGTACACCTGAAATCCACTGCCACTTCAATCCCAATCAGGAAACATGTTTTGTCCCTTTGTCCAGCAAAAGTCGACCATGGCATGGATTACATGGGACATAGTTATTATTTGTTATATGGAGAGCTCTGGCTGTGTCTGTCCTGACTGCAGGGATACAGGACAGAACACTCTGGAAGCAACACACAAGTGTGTGGGCTGAGGATGTCTCTAGACTCAGTCATATGGTGAGCCAGCCTTTCTACAGTAGCTGTAGAGAAAAAATGCCAAACACAGCACTGAAACAAATGTGCATGGTTGGATCTGACAGAGTTAGAGTTTGTGCTGAGCTGAACATGTTTCTGTTTGCCTGTTGGGGTGTGTGTTTGTGTGTGAGTGAATGCACCTGGGACCGAGGGGGCTTGACTGCAGAGGCCATGTCAGGAGCAGGTGTTACAAAGAGAGACCTTACTTTTCAAACTGACCTCAGCTTTAGCAGCTTTTACATAATACCAGCCATAGAAATTTTACATTTAAGAAAAATGAACAGTATGAAAATGCGCCACACATGCACAGCCAAAAGCTGTTCCAAATTGTGTAAAAGATGTGAGAAACGCACATGCACACACAAAATCAATCACCTTGTGGTGAAAGCATGTATGTGGGTGTGTAAAGAACTCTCCAGCTCCATGAAGCCTATTTGATGACATCAGTGTGAGTTAAAATTATCACACCCACACTGTAATAACTGCTTCACTATGAAGTTGTAAATACCCCACACCACACCTAAGTCCTATTGACCATACTTTGACCTAATTATAACCTATTCACACATACATGCATCATGTGATGTGGGTTCCTTTAGTATGTGTCAGCATGTGTTGTGGTGTTGATACTTTGAATCATTGTTTAATCACTTGGGTAAGGAAGGCTTTTATGCTCACACACTTCGGTTACTATTGGTGTATTGTTTGAAATATTTCCTCACTTTATTTACAGGTGCTTGGAGAAGACATTGTACTTTGTGTTCTCATATTGGTCAGTTAATGTATTTTAGTCTAGACTAAACAAGCATGTTGTACCTGCACACCAAATAATGCTAGGTATTGAGTTGCAGCACATAAAAGGCCCAATCAGATACCCTAGAATTGCATTTGCTTTTAGACTGTGTTGACTGCTGTTGATGTCCGCATAATGACCATAATCCTTGTTATTCCAACAAGAACATGATGTTCTTATGACGTTTCAGCTGTTGAAATCATTCTCATTTCATCTTAGCTCAAATAATTTCCTGTGTTTACTGGAATTCAAATGGTGGACCACTGCACCAAAGCACTGTCCAAGAGCTGAGAGTTTTGACAAACTTCCTTCCATTTCCCACACATTTATACATTCTTTTAACTTGAGGCACATTTTTCTGCTGCCTCTCCTGAATCTCTGAGACATGCTCATATACAATCTCAGCCTGTGTTTGCCCTCAGACTTGTAAGACCTTTTGGCAAGCTGGAACATGTATCAACCCTCTCCCTTTTCTGTTCCAGTCAAACATGAAATTAAGGGCTATTTTTTAAACAGTTTTGCAGAGCTTTTGTCTTATGTTGGTTTGGGAACTAGGAGAGCTTTGTTGGCGATGGACGAGTGGGCAGGGCCTCTAAGCTGTGTTGTTGCTTTCAGGCACTCTGAGAAAGAGTGGAGGCTGACCAACCCACTCCATCAAATTATGGATACTTATAGGAAAGCTCCAGCCTTCCACCTAATGCTAGCTGTGAGAAAGAAAATGGGGTTAGAAGTAAAGACTGTCTTGGTTTTAATTTCCAGAAGATGCAAAGATGAATAATTTGGAATTGAATTGTGAAAGAAGGAGAGGAGCAGGTGATTTAGATGAGAAAGGTTAAAGAACGCATCCTGGTCACAGACTGTGTTGATAAGATGGTGTACGCCTTCCATATTGCATCATTGTCAATTGTTTACCTAGTGTGGGTCTTGGGAGAGGTGAGTGTTGGTTTAGTAGAAATATAGTGCATGAGAGTCTTCCTTAACCCCTGCCCTTCCTTCCCCATGGTTCCAGTAGGAACTGATGGAATGTAAACAGCCATGGATTACAGTGGGGTCACTGTTCCCATTGCACAAAGCCACAAAACCATGGGAACAGCCATTCATACAACTTGTATTCATCAGGGTCGACTGTAACTGCCACTCAGCTCAATGGTAATCCCATACCCCAAAGATATTGCCCACTTTTTTATTTTAAGGAAAATGCCCTTGTTGTTTTCGTGTATGGAAATGGTAAGAGTCTATATCCTTTTCTCTTGCTTTGTGGTTCAGAATTAACAATTCCCTGTGGACTATAGATCTTGTCATGGCTAGCTCTACTGTTGGCCCAGGGATGCCTCACCACGATCAGCTTCAATGGGAGGATGCATTCAATCCTCTCCAGTTGTACCAACCACTGTGTAGACAATAAGGAATTGAAAGAAGGGTACATTGTCATCATTCGCAACCATAAACACACGATGGGATACAGCAAACAAACTCAACTCTTGAACTAATGTCAGATTCTTGGCATAATTATTAATGGATATATGCCAACATACACTGATTCCATATTGAAATTTTCAATATTGACAAAATTTGCTTTGTGCAGGGAGTTGCACAAAAACTATTTAGGGGAAAAGGAAAAAATCATCATAAGACCCAGTGTCAAATGGCAAAAGCACAGGTTTTAAAACTACTACACCACACCCACTAACTTCCTGTAGAAATTAATATTTTATCAGTACACATCACAGCACTGTGATGTGGAACTGTCATTGAAACAGCATCATAAAATATGGTTTATCTGTAGCTGTGTGACTCAAGCTAGATCTGTATTTTTTATTTTTTATTTTTTGTTTGTTTTATGTGAATATCTACTTCACAAGGTTTTATCCACCGCAACCATGTGCCATGTAGGTCAGCCCGAGTCCTCCAATTAGATCCAAGTCAAGGAATGTGCCTTACTTTCAGTTTGATCCATTGACACATGATTGATCTGAGAGAGTACACAACAAACTTGGCTATATCTGTTAAAAAAATCAGACAAAAAGCATTGATAGCTAACTAGGGATCTAATTGACCCAACATGCAAGTCCATTTTCCTTCTGAGTGTTGTGCTTCTTGAGGAAACACAAGTTTACCATTACCAGAGAGTATGATTAAGCTGCGTGCATTGAAGCGTCCTGTGAAGGCCAGCTAGGTTGTATTTTCAGTTGATAAATGACCAATGTGGGTTTCTCATGGGTTTTTGGTGTCTCTTTCCAGTGTTGTTTTATCTTTGCTCTTTAGTTTTTGCCTTGGCTTTAGTCATCACATCATCCTAGATGTGGCTAAGATAAAACTCTAATCTTCTCCACTTGCTCACTGTTTGAATGCTTCAGTGTCTTAAGTCAGAGGTACAGTAACTGTGTTTGGCTCAGGACCAAGTCTATTCCCTTAACATTAAACTCCACTGTACATGACAGCACATTGATCACTTTTATGTCATTTTTTTTTTAAATGTAATTTAAAGCTGTTACTTTTCATAGGTGCACACACGGAGAACTGTCCGGAAACATGATCACAGCATAATAGAGAAACAACTTCACAAACTTTCTCTTGTGTGAAGGACAGGGACACATTTTATGTTCCCTTGCTGACCTCTCCACCACCCATCTCATCCCCCATTTTCCATTTATTGTGTGTATGTGTTCAATAGCCAAAAAGTTTAATGAGGCTATAAATAATGGCTTTCAAATTACACTAACTAAATTCCAATTACAGCAGATAAAACAGCATTGTCTGCCAGTATGAGCAGTTGAACACACAGAAAGAGACGAAGCAGTTTGATGAGCAGAAGAGTTGTCTAGGTAGGTCACCAAGGTTAATAAAACACATTAAAATTCCATTTGAATTCATTGGAATACACTGATCTTGAAATACACTGACAAATTGGTGTGTCTTTGCTCTGTATTACACCCCAATAAGGAAAAATTTTTCTTGTCACATAAAAAACAAAATCATACTTTTGTACCACAATTGCTGGCTACTCTCACAATTGTAGGATCTAAGGAAGTGAAGACAGACCTTCAGTTCAATCTTCAGGTCTGTTATTATATTGTGTTCACTGCTGCATGAGCCTGTGGACAGGATCATTTAACACAGGGTACTAGGTCTATCAGCACCTTGAGTAAAATAGTACTATATTGCTTATATTGAAAGGATAATGGTTTCTTGATAGGTATCAGTTTTCTAGTAATGTGAGCTTCCAGTTGATGGTGAATTTCTACTGTCTTTCAAATTTCTCTGGGTGGTTATGATTTCCCTGTGTGGGGGTTTTGCTAAATTCTTAATGGTAGTCCACTGTTGCGCCATGGTGAGAAGTCCTTAAAAGGCTCTTTTTTTCAGGGTGTCTTTTTACCATCTTTTTTTTTTTACCCTCCTTCATTTTCTTGTTCTTTTTAATGATTTCCAGCCATTCATTATCCAGAGAAAGGCTGGCTCCAGGAGGCTTTGGCTAAACCAGTGTCCACTCACACTTGCATGGCCCTCACTTTTACTTTCCCATTACTCAGTCTGATTCACTTTCCCTTCCTTTTACCTCCTCACTTTCTCTTACTCTGCCACTCTCTCGTATCTCTGTCTTTCACTCCAGTTCTTTCTGGCCAATAAATCATTTGTGTTCGAGAGAGCAGCCAGCAGTATTGTGTAACTTCTCTCCCCCAAACCCTCCCTTGTCTATAAAACCAAACATGGCCTGACAGACTGCTCGCTCAGTTTGTTCTAAACACTACACCAGGACCCTGACAAAAGGTTTCATTTAAAGCATCACGCAGAAGGGTTAGCCAGCTCTGAGACAGGCACTAATAAAACAGCGGGGAAGGTGGGTTGGGTTGTCTGCATGTGCGATGATGAGGGGACACTTGAGACACATTTCCAGCCAGGAAGGTGAAAATGAAGATTGTGTGAATTTCTGACACAAACACACAACTGTGCTTAAGGAGGAAATGTTTGCAATTTAAGTTTAGATTTGACTGCACAAGACTTAAAACACAGAATACCACTAAACTACACTAGATTCCTGCTCAGCTGTAACTGGGTGGTTTTTAGGTTGTGGGGGTGGGCGGATGGCAGATTTGATCAGTTACATCACTTTAGAAAGACATTTCAGTGGGACGAAGGCCATAGACTGGGTGTCTATTTAATTGCTGCCTTGTGATGTGCTGCAGTAGCCACAGCTGCAGTTGAACGTCTGTCGGAGCTGTGACAGGTGCAGGTGTATTGGATGACCTTTAACCTTTAACCTCAGCTTGGCGACCTGCCAATCCAACCACCTGTTAAGGCTGGGTTCTGCAGCCAAGATATTTTTAGAAAGACAGAAAGTGCAGCTTTGGAGTTGGGAGTTGGTGATGTTTCATGCAAGGCTAAGCTACATATCATATCATGAAATATTTAAAGAGAATACTTTCAAGAAAATATTTCACAGTTCAGGCTATTTTTAATAATTCTGGGTCTCCACATAACCTGCAACTGAAGTATGTTGGCTTGTTGCTAATTGCGGTTGGGTGAGCCACATCCCCTTTAATAACTCACTCCAGCTTCATCAGGACCTGGCCCAAAATTCCCATTTCCAGCAGCCATGGACTGGCCCACCTCCAGCCTCCGCACCTAATCAGCTTAGTGCGCTCTCCTCTGTGCTTTTTCTTGGCTTTAAAGAGAAAGCAGCAGAAATGCCACAGAAATTTTATTTTTTTTATGCTACCCACTTCTAGCACACATAAAGACAAAATGGAAAATCATTTTGTCATAGAGATCTTTTACCTGTTGAATCTTCTCTTCTGTCCTGAGGTTAACTGTTAGGCCGGCAGACCTGGTTCAGTAGGAAGCTGGTTTTCGATCTTGTGGAAAAACAGCCTACACCAAAAGTGAGATATAGCAGAGTTCCCAGAGGAACATTTTCCAATCCCTCCTTTATTTTCCTTTCCCTTCTGCCTGATGGGCTAAGTTGCGTTAGCTTAGTGAGGCTTTGGCAGATTTGCAGTATTTATCAAACAAGTATTTGAAGCCTGAGTGCTGGTCTTATATAATTTCTTCAAAGTGTAAACATGAAACTAGCTTCTTGTTAATTGAGTTGCTGAAATTAATGACACTTATGTGCCTCTTGTCTAAGTGGAGTAGCTTTCTCTGGGACCCCATGATTTTACAATAGCCACAGCATATAATGGATGTCTGTTCACCTTGGCCTACTTTCCAAAATGCTGTGTCAGAGCCCTGTATGGGACGCTGCAGTAAGCCAGACACTGCTGTTTTGGGACAACTTGTGATTTATTGATCTATTTAATTTCTTTGTTGAAACAGAAAGCTTATTGTAAAGATACTGCTATACAAGTCAGTGAGAGAACATTAAGATATATAATATCAGTTAAAAGTTAAAAACCACCTCAATGTGTACAACATCCAATAATTATTGCCATTACAAGAGTGGCAGTTGCAATAACCTTGTTTTAGTACAAGCTGTTAAAAGCTGTGCTTTATTTAGGAGCTAATTGTGGCATTCGTGTGACATGCATTTGTGCAATGACTGGCAAGCCACCTAAGATAAGCCATACCTTCCTGTCTCCAAGGTCCACTATCCTGGGTATATAGTTTGTCACCTCACTTTCAGCAGGTTGTAGTTTTGTCTTAGGTGCCTGTGATGTCTCTCGTGTCACCTTATTTAGGTATTAGCAGTCACATACTAAGGAATACATTCACTGTGCTCTGATAGTCATTATCACTTACTGTACAGTCCAGATTAGAGTATAAAGACTGCTAAGCATGGCAAGTTGATAGAACACAGATTTCAATCATCACAGATAGAAAAGAGTGAACTAAATAAGAAGAAGAAATGATTTGACACATTGAACTGTGGAGTGTTGATATTGTAAGGCATTGACAAGTGTGTAGAGAAAGAAGAAAGAAAGAAGCAGCTTTTAATGAATATTAGAGGGAGATGAAGAGCCAAAAAGGAAAAAGTTCCCAGCCTGGGAAAGCACACACTCTCACAATAACTCTGCTTAGACAGTGTGACTGAACTAGCCAATGCAACATGACACAACTCAATTGTAGCACCTGTTTCTGCAGCCGGTCCATCTACTCTGTCACCACCCAGACATAGACTGGTTTCTCATAGTCTGTCTTCTCACGATTCATTATGAGGTCATTATTGTTACAGACGTTGCATTAGCACTTTTGTTGAAGCTTATATTACCATCTTAAAAAAAAAAAACATAGACAAGTAATTTAATGTTTAACCCGCACATGGATGTGATTAGTGCACCTCATAGTGGGCGTGTCATCATTGTGAGTAACCAAATGTCTTGTTCTGGTCGCACCAGGACAGGGGCATCTGATTGATCAAGCGATCCTATCCTCCATTTGCAAAGAATTCTGCCATCCTAGCAGAGAAAATGGTCTTCATCCTCTAACTCTCCCTCCTCTTCCTCCTCCTCTGCATTTGTCGGCTGCTTGCCTCCTAACACAGCATTAAACCACCCACGTCATCTCACCATTCTCCATAAGAACAGCAGTGCTGCTACCACCCACAGTCCTCTCTGAAATACCTCGTACAAATAAGTGTGAAATCTGTCATATTTACTTTCTAACAATATTGTTTTAAGGTGGTCATCTTGTAAGTTGCCTGTATTGTTTTTTTTGTTTTTCTGTATAGCCAGGCTTAGAGCAGATGCCTATACTTTAGCATTCATTTGTATGTCTTGAATGCATACCAGTAGGGTGAGGTGTATTTGAAAATGCCTGGAGGACTGTACTTGGCTCTGCTGAGATGTCAGACATCTACCATATGGCCTATTCTGATTTTTATAGAGCTATATGTTTGCCTAAGGTACAGCAGGGGTTAGTATTAAAGGATAGTGTTAAAGCTGAGGCTAAGGTAAATATGTGTGATTGTGCTGGCTTGAAGTCATCTTGATATTTAGGCTTAATTACAGGAGTGTGAGGACTCTAGGACAGTGATGATTGTAATCTTGTGCATGACCAATCTGTCAGCTCTACTTCCTGGGCTGATTGCTATGTATATCTGTTTGTGTGATCCTTGTTGGGGGAGAGAGAGAAAGAGGGTGATCCTTCTGTAGCAAGACAAGAGGTGACTCCATCTGTCTGGCACCTAAGGATATTTCCCCGCAGCTGGTTGTTGGCATACTCACTGGTATCAAAAATTTGTGTTTACCTATGTTGTCATAGGTTGCTAAGGAAAGATTTATTGCATATTTGTTGTTATCGGGAATGAGCAGGATGTTGGACCCTGAAAAGACCTGAGTCTAGGCCATGTTAATGAGTCAAGATGAAGCAGTGCCAGTTCATCATTTTTCTTTTTGGCTTTAATGACCTGGATGAAGGGTGAAAAATTTCGAAATGATGCGTAAGGATCCTGATGGTACATGTCTAAAAGAAAAGCGATTTAAGATAATGAGAGAAGTCATAGCATTTGAATTTGTCACCACACAAGTTGGCAGACAAACTGGCACCTAATACTAAGAAACAGATGTCCCCTTATCAGTTTACAGGTGTTCTTAACTAACATGGCCATTGGGAAAACGTTTTGGTGTCTTAATCCTTGTAGTCGATGAGTGAGGAAAAGATATTGTAGTATATTACTCAGTCACATTCGTTGAACGGCATTTCATTCTGTCATTCTCCTCTTGAGTCAGTTTAACTGCACTCTTGTTTTCTGTGACTAGAAATAAGTCTGTCAAACACAAAAATGTTGATGGCAGAAGAAGAGAATTTGCTTCATAACCAAAAATGAAAGTAGACTATTAGCCAGCTGCCAAAAGAAGCAAATATTTCTCCCACTGTGTCATAAGGGAGAATGGGATGTTTTGCTAACCTGTGGAATGGCCAAGAGTGAAGAATGCCAAGGGCGAAAGGCATGCATGCACGTATGCATGCATGCGTGGAGCTTACCAATTACCATTTTCTAAACAGAGTTAGTTCCTAATGAGCACTGTTGTAATGCTACACAACATCTGGACAGAGATCACAAAAGATATGAACACTATATGGTAAGGAGAAAAGAGGTGGACCATAGTAATGCAGTGTTGAACTTTCAAAGAACCTTTTATTTTGAAGGCACCTTGGCCATGATATCATGAATGTTCTTCATCAGCTGTCTTAACCAGTTCTTGGCCTGTCAGAGTGGGTTAACTGGAAATAGTCTTGCATCAATCATCTTGGCAATTTGCCATTTCTTTGTTAGATTGCAAAGTCTGTACTTAAAAACAAAACAACTAATATAATATAATATAATATATATATATATATATATATATATATATATGTCGATAGTCCAAATAGAATGTACAATAAATAAAAGTTACAAAATTGTAAATTATATTCTGTAAGATTTTATTTGTATACTCAGTGTGAAATGAAACTAAATTATGAAAATAGAACCAATTAAAAAGTATGATTAAATAGTCTGACAATATTTTAATGTAATGCTTTTAAAAATAATTATTATATATATATAACTGTAATAACCCTGTAAAGATAATTACTTATAAAGTTGAATCACAGTTAATATTACCAATCTATAGCACTACTACTGGTCCAGAGGAACCAAATCTTTTTCTGATTTGTCCCTTGTCCCCCTGAGACTTTGCTGAATGACTCCCATCGAGACAGTATTCATACTATTGTCAGAATAACTTCAGAGACAAGAATAAGTTTATGCTGGCTTCATAATTTCCATGCTATGATCACAAAAGCGCACTTGTTTGGGCCTCTTGTCTCTCGGTCATTTCCTTGTTGAGCGTTAAGGGGAGGAGTGGCTCTATGGACTGTGGCGGCTGACAATCCCACATTGTGTGAACTGGCGCTGCTTCACAAAGGGCCCATTGTGGAGAGTGGCGGCCTGCGGAGTGGGGACTGGGTCTAGGGTAGGTGACAGAGAGAGGTGTGGATTCAGGGGCCTGGGTCTGGGGGTTTGAGCAGCGGTGGCAGGCCCAAAGCACAGACTTGTACTGGGGCTCAGTTGACAACAGTGCAGGTTCAGGGAGGGCGCACACGTGTGACAGGAGTCCCGTGCTGCTTGCCTCCCAGCTCCAGTGCAAAAGGTATACTGTACTCCCACACAGCCACCACCTACTTCATATAAGCACTCAAATCTCCCTCTGAGGTGATCAGCTTTATGAAAATAGGCTTCGATTCAGACCTTCTGTCAGTTTCATTTATTTTCAGTGTCCTAGAGAATCCGATGCTGTGATTTTAAAACTGAGGGCTTAAGCTGCTTGTACAACTGTTCCCAGAATTTGAAATATTTTGCTGTTTATCCTCTTCTGACTCTAGCTCAAGGACAAGCCCTCATGTGTAGTGTACTCTTGATTTGTTTACACAGAGAGATGGCTTTAAAGTCCAAATTCATACTCCACAAAATCCCCCCCTTTTTTTTTCTTCTACCTTACTATCCCCTTTGAACACCAGCCCAAAACTTCCTTCTTTCGTCCCTGCCTTCTACTATGCATGTCTGAGAGTGACAGGGCTCTCAGGTCAAGCTGACGCCAGTCCCTCTGTCCAGTCTTAAGCAGCCCTAGGCCCTCGCCCAGCTGTCCCAGGGTCTATTTGTCCCTCTGTCAAGCCCGGCTGTTGCCCTGGCCTCTCACCTCACTATCAAGAGCCCTTCAGTGATGGACCAATTTAAGGCTATAGGCATAAGAAGTTGAACCGAAACATAATGTCCAACTGAGTTGTTGCTTCTGTGTTTTGCCATTTAACAAGTTGTAAAGGTCATTCCAGCTGTCATGCCAGGCTGCCTAGCTGGTCCGGTCTCTGATTCTTCTCTCACTCTAAGCCTGGGGAGACCAACCTTGTTCCAATTTGCTGTGCCAAATTTTGACACTGCTCTCCTTTTACAATCCAGACAGCAGTAAGGGACTTGAGAATGAAAGTGACATTTAGTAGTGAAGTAAACATGGCCTCTCATCTGCCCTCAGGGTGGGATTACCACAAACTGTTAACCATTGACTTCTCTGTCCACATGACAGGCCATCCACAGGCTTAAATTGCTCCCTCACTGACAGGCTATGGTTAACTTTCACAAATTGTGTCCTTGTGATAGATTTATTTGGTCACTACCTAACTTGAATGTGATACCTTTTAATTTTGTTCCCAGCTCTATATCCTAATATATTCCAATTCACTCAGGGCTGTAATTTATCATCTGTGGCTAACTAGTACTTATAGCTTGGAACCACTGTGGTTTCTTGGTGTCTATAATTCTGTCTGTATGTTTAGTGCAGTGAAGGTAGGACCCAGAGGTTGTTCAAAAGGTTTCCCATTGCCAGTGTGGACAGTTGCACAGTACTTATTTACTTCACTTACCTGAACAAATGCAAGTCCCTCAGTCAACATAAAACTATCACTTCTTGTATTGCTTGAGTAAGTCATACGTAGGTTTTAACAGTAGACAGTTTTCTGAACCAGTAATACTTGCTATGGCAACATGCTCAAATCTTTGCCTTGTTAAAGGTCCTGCCTTTCTAAGAAGTGTTTGATTGACAAGTGCTCTCAGAGGGCATATTTTTACAAAAACTGAGCCAAGATGTTTCCACTGATTGTAAATGAGCCGTGTCCACATACAAAGCCATTGTATGCTTACATAAACCTGCATGTAAAACCTTAAGGCACTGTACACAAAGCGTACCACAAGTCCTGTGGTAATGTTATTTATGGCTGACAGATGGCATCCCTGTTAGTGTGCATAGTTGAGTTTACACCTCACAGCTAGACGGCATCAGACAGATTAAACTCAAAACCGTGCGGTGAACCCATGAACTTGAACAGTTAGTAAATGGGACTGGTAGTCTTTTTCTCAGGCCATTTCAGGCTCTTTCTAACATTCATGTTAGCTTATGCAACAGTGATGACACTGTTTTCACATAAGATCAGCCCATTTCATCAACAGCTTCAGAAAGTACATAATTTTTATTGTATTGTTTATGTACATTAGCCTGGACTGAGTGATGACTATTGATCATACAACAATACAGTAACAGCATGCTGAGCCCACTAGAAATGTAAAAACCTTACCTAATGTTTCTATACACGAGTCATGATAACCAATTGCTGAGCTACTGAAGTAAAAAACGAACATATATATATGATTTCATTCAGTTGTTGTTGTCTTATAGTGCTACAGAATTAATTGGAAGAAACAAAAATATTATAATGAACCTGACAAAGAATATTTAGTCATTCACTTCCCGGACTGTTACATCAATGTGCGGTGCTCCATGCTTGCCATGTGGAGAGATAAGTGGCCACGTCTGTTCTCTTCCCCCCTTTTAACAATTTCTGTGTTTTTCCTGTTATGTCCCACAGCCCAGCACTCTACCCCAAGGTACAATCAACATGAACCAGTGCTCTGATGTCATCGATGGAGAGACCAGGACTGGTCAGAAGAACTCGTTGTGCATCCTGACCTCTGAGAAAGAATACTTCATACGGGCTGAATGTAAAGAAATCATCAATGGGTAAGGAATGTGAGCTGATGGTGTAGGAATTACATGTAAACAACTTGCCATTATGTCTACACAGATATCATGTAAAATAACAGGGGCTTGTAAGATGGTTTGTGTTGCCCCTTTTTTAGGCTGAGTGGATAGGGATGTCAGAGACTCTGAAAAGGCAGAAGATTTGTGCAGGACTGCTACGGCAGCCAAATCTGCTCTGCCCCCTGCTGTCTCTTTTGGGCTGTGCTTTTCAGAGACATGAAATCCACACTGCAGTGACAGTGCACATTCGTGAACTGTTCCCTCTCTCTGCCCCTCCAGCCCACTCCCTGTGTTCATAAAATCCTTGTGTGCCTGGAAACGTATCACAATACAGGAGCTGTAGGCTTCATAAAATGGTTTTCTGTTGTACCTTCTCTCCATTGGTGTACATTCAAACTGTATTTCTGCACAGCTCTCCCTCCCTGGCTGAAGCATAGATATTATGGCTATTCTTAGGGAGCTGTGACTCACAACACCCACTCTCGATTTTTGTGCTACCTGCTCTCTCACTGTACATCTTCCACTCTCCTGTCATCTGGCTACCAAGTGTTACTTCCTGGATATCATACTATGTTTGTCCGCAAGCATGACTTCTTTAATATGTATGTATTATTTTGTGTGTTTTCTTTGTTAAGTTCCTTAGAATTGACTCATGATGTTCTGACTCATGACATTAGAGACTGACAACTCATTCACTTCTTACTGTGCCACTTATTTCTCTCTATGACACCAAATGCTTTCACTCATTATGGAGTGGGTGGAGTGAAAATATAATATGTGACTGTTATTAGGGCTGACATTAGTACATGTGAGTTTGGTTTTATTTTTTCAACATCATGATTTTATGCAGTCAGTTTTCAGTACAGTAAAACTTGACATTATTTAATTTATCAAAGTAAATCATGATCAGTTTAGGATCAGATTAGTATAGCTTTGACTTTTTGTAGTTTTAGGTCATACATATGCTTGTCCCTATCCCAGATGAGAGCATGACATCTTTGTCCTTAGTCATATATTGATCTGCTCGTGGTTCAGGCTTTGTATAGTCTGCATCGACTGTTCGAAGAGCAACATTTTGACTGTTTACTATTTGTAGGTGGCAGGAGGTCCTTACTGTGTACCCCAGGACCAACAAGCAGAACCAGAAGAAAAAACGCAAGGTTGACGCACCCACACACCAGGTAATACACCCATTAACACTGCCTATGATGAAGTGCTTTTACCTCTCTCACAATGAACGAGACAGAAAGAAAAAGTTAGTAGATGTCCAGATAAAGATCATGTGATGTTTTGCTGCGGTCGCTTTCTCTTTGGTACAGATCGGTTCTTGATGCTACATTGCATTGGCCAGCTTGAACCAGAGAAATCGGGTGCAAAGCAGTGCGGCCGATAACGATGCAAGAGTACACATAACCAGTATGCTGAAATTATTCAGTTGAGGCGATCAAATCAAATGCAGACCAGATACAGCAACATTTTGATTTAAAGCTTGCTCAGTATCTGTGCGAGTTTGAGAACTAAGTACTAAGTATTATAATTGAACTATTTCCAAATGATAATAAAAGCAATTTTTGGCTGCCAGTAGGATTTCATGAGTGGATATGACTTTATACCAGCACTGTTAGTGATAAGCTGAATATTCTCAATGATCCACATGAGACAGCTGGGCCATTGCTACAACAAAGAAAGAATAAATATATATATTTAAGGACAACATGTGCCATGCAGCTATGTTGTATGGAGGCGTTTCACTCAGTTAAACTACACCAGCTGTTGTCCCCTCAGAGATGTATTGTTTTTCTGCATGTGACATGCTCAACAGATTATGCAATGCATATTTGCATTTTTGAGTCACAAGATGTGGCAATCTTGATGGATGAGTAGACCACATGCCTCATGCTCATCTTAATTAATCTCAGTGGTTGTAGGTTTAATGTAGTAAAAGAATCCCAGTGGTAATATTTGATTGTATTGTGGGTGTGGTGTATCACAAATGTACATATTGTATTTTTCCAATTACTTGCATTATGCTGCTAATAATGAAGTTGCAGAGGCAGAACAGACAACAATATTTTAATAAATATACATCACTTGGTTAGTAAGCAGCAAACATTTGTAAGCTATCCAAATACAAGCACTGAAGATGACAAATGCCTAAACTAACATTCAGCAGAAATCTCCAGCAATATGACCATGATGCTCTCGCTTATGAATTTACTGGGGTGCTCTGTTTTATCAGTATGTCCAAAAGGTGCTTCCACACTTCCAGATCTTTGCAATAACTCTCTCTTAGATGGTCATTAACTTTCTTGGTCTTGTCAAAACAATCGCTTTTTTAATTGACGCACTGAGGAATTCTGACACAAGAGTTCCAAAGGTTTGGAACCGTAACATTGTGATATTTGAGTGTTCAGGGTCTACAACAATGATTTAGCACAGATTTTATATGAATATCACCTATGTGCCCTTGGAGAGTGAGTCAGTGTGTGATCAAGCAGTGTCTCAAAAGGCTTCTGGAGGAATGAGACAGTAGTTTGAAGTCATGTCCCTTGAAGCAGAGACATTCTTACTGTTAAATTGTATAAACAATTCAGCAATAGTCAAACCCTCAAGATTAACCAATTTTCCCACTGTGAACCTTCGCAGACCACGAGAAGCATCATTAAGTTTGTAGATCTTAATAAAGGTGTACTTCAGGACTTGGCCATTGAATCCCCGTAAGGGCTATTCATTAGCTGACATTGCACATTCACCAGTTAGGAGGGAGAGCCAGCCAGGGAATTTCTCTTTGGAGAGCATTAAATTGCCTGAGATGGATCTAGAAAGAATGAGGAAAATATATCAAATTAAGTGGAGCCACACAAAACTGATCAGCTAGAAGTCCGCATGTCACATTCAGTCTTTCATCTGTCAAACACACAGTGCCCAACGAAACAATTATGACGTGTTTGTGTCAGTGTAAGATTGCATGTGGTGATATATGGTTTTTCCCTGGTCGGTAGAAAAGAAAACATGACTACTTGAAACTTTATTACCATAGTAATGGTTTTAATGACAAAGTGCAATATAGGTATATCATAAGAAATTTTAGAGAGCACCAACTCTAGTATGCAGTTTCACCCTTTCCAACCTCCCTTTTGATAAAAAGCCAAATGTGGTAAAAGGACAAAAAAATTCTCCCCAATGTTCATTGTGTGGTTCCTCTAATTACACCACCATGACTCATTTGCAGAACAGTGGTGACACAAAAGTGGCACTGTGTCCCATGTAAACCCCATGATTTATCGTATGTTTTGTTTTCTTTGTTATCAGCTATACTTGACGTTGCAGATTCCTTTTACTTTAATGCTATCTTAAAACATTTTTTCATGTGCTACTACACATAGACATACCGTAGAACAGGGACACATTGTAGACAAGACAGCGCTGTATATGTGCAGATCTTAAGATCTAACATTTTCAAATGACATAAAATTATCACTGTTTTTTGCTCAAGGAGTTAATGAAATCTACTAGCAATAGTAAGAACAGGAAATCTTTTTTTTCCTTGTCTCAAATAGGCATTACTTGGAATAACTGTAACCTCAAATAGTCAAAGCCAAGTCGTATAATTAGCGTTGATAA
Source organism: Remorina albescens (assembly GCA_034769265.1). Taxonomy (NCBI): domain Eukaryota; kingdom Metazoa; phylum Chordata; class Actinopteri; order Carangiformes; family Echeneidae; genus Remorina; species Remorina albescens. The sequence goes on from CM068480.1 coordinate 10,168,101, forward strand.
TGTGTGAGGGTGATTAGGCTTTCACTGTTTGTTGCCTGCCAGTTCCTATCATTGTCAACCAAGCTGTTCGGTTGTTTTGGGATAAGAACATTTTCACAGTTAAACAAGTTAAGGCTGAAATTTTCCACACTTCATATTTCCATCTGAAAGATCTCCTCCCTTGAGTTACTGGATACATATGCTCAGGGATGGTTATAAATACTTGAGCACAGTAATATGTTTGCTTTCTGGGTGGCGTTCCTTAATTTAAAGCACCTGACCTTGAGTAGACAAAAATTGCAAGACGGGAGACGGTGATAACTGCTTGTGTCTCATAGTGTAACTGAAAGTGTCTGTACAGAGAAGAATCTCAAAGAGTACTTTGAGATTCTTCTGTACATAACTACTTGTAATAGTAATTTACTTGATACTTATAATGAAACATAACAGCAAATAGAAATAATATAGAAACTGTGAAGTCATGGAGACAGATTTTGGCTTAACCTGTATTGAATAAAATCTGCATAGCACGAATTAACATCAAAGGCTTTTTGTGATTGGCAGGGTGGAGTAACTCCAAGCCAGTGTTTTTCCACTGAAGACATGAATGGACACCCAGTGAGTTCAGCTTGGCCAAACTTGTTTTTTGTGCTGCTTCACCCTCAAGTGGCTTTAAATCCCAGCTCTAATAAACTATATTTATTCCGATCCCAATCAGTCCAGGTGAAGGGTGAATAAGAAGGACATGCTCTTTGCTTCTCTCTGATTCTGAAGGAGTAATTCTTAGCACAAAAGCATGTTTGCGGTGATTGAAGTAGACTGGTTGAAGAATTGTTTCAGAGGTCACTGTGTTTCTTTCTCTCTTTTCTTAAAATTTCAAATGATTTTCTGGGTTTTCTGATCATCAAGGGACTTTCAAGAACATTAAAGTTTGAACACAACCGCACTAAATATTGAGCTTTGTTTGTATTCACTAATTGGGGGAGGCGATCTATGACTTTTATCATTGAAATTGTAGTCCAATATAGTCCAACTCTTCAGAATACCCTTGTTCTGGTTTTTATTCTTTGTACAGGTGTGTTTGTCCTGAATGAAATCTTTGTTCTTCGTGAAGATGTTCAGTTCTTTGTCCTTCACACGCATCCTCTTTCTCTCTTCCCAGGATTTTACATATTACTAGTAATCAAAAGCTTTTTTGTTGCTTGGGTTATTCGATTAACCTGACACTTGCACATAAATCCAACAAGTCAAAAACAAACAATAGATAAACAGAGCAATTGTGCAAAATCATGAGCCACTCAAAACCAGCAGTCTCCTCCTTACCTCTTGAAACAAGAGAGATCACTGTGCTGTGCCGGGGATTGATTTCACTGAATGGCACTATGTCAAACAGAGAAGGAGCACCTGCAAGGGTGACTGACACATGATTTAACATCACTGGAGTTGAAAGTAGGCATTTTGTGAAATACGTACATCGACTAGTGGTATTAAGTTATTTTTTGGGCTTTTTTTTTTTTACTTTGCAATGTTTAATTGCTCTTTAATCTTTTTCCTTCTTATATTTTTTTTCTGCAGCCTGTGTGACCTTACCTCCAATTATGTAATTTTCTCTTCTTATCCCCTCCTTCCAACCCATACCCGTACTTAGGAGCCTGGCCCCGCCAAGGTGACAGTGACCAGCAGCAGCAGTGGAAGCAGCATCCCATGCCTGCCCAGTAGTATTGCCAGTGCTGAGCGTGTCCCGATGAGTCGTGCCACTCTGTGGCAGGAGGAGAACCGCTGGAGCAGGGCCACCATCCCTTGCAGCCGCAGTGCCTCCTGTCTCAGCCAGCTGAGTCAGAGCCAACCAGACCCCGGTATCACTATTCAAGATGGTGAGGACTCATAAAAGCATGTGAATTCTTAAGAATAATGTAATTATTATTCAACTTTTGCTTAAGAAAAGGATAGCTTAATCTCTTTTGGAAACTATAGCATCGGACTCATGAATTTAACCATGTAGCTGTAATTGTTTGAATCAACTTTTATTTAGCATTATTAACAGAGTGCTTTGGTTTTTTCATGTCTGTGGTACTGTCTCCTTGTTTTAGATGGTGGCAGCGTTAGTGCTGGACGTAAGGTACGAGTGGAGAGTGGTTACTTTTCCCTGGAGAAGACCAAGTCGGAACCTTCTCCACAGTCTGCACAGCATTCCCAGCCACCCCAGCCACCTCAACATCTGCCCCTATCCTCTTCAGCATCGTCCTCCTCTTTAGGAGCTCCCAGTCCCAGGTACAACTCCGAGTCAGAACCCCAAACTTCCCCTTGTCAACCTTCCCAAGACCCCCTCCCTTCTCCAGGTGCACTTGTTTCACCCAGCTACTCCACCATCAGTTCCCCCCAGAGCTCGCTGGACTCTGAGCCTAGCGGCAGTACAGCCACCTGGGAGGGATGCACTGGTGGTGGAGGGAGCAATACTAGTGTCAGTGGCGGAGGAAGCAGAGTAGGCCGTTCTGGCAGAGAGTATGCTGCACTATCGGATGTGCCACGGGCTCGCAGGCTGAGCTACCGAGAGGCATTCCGCTCGGAGAAAAAGCGCCAAGAGCTGAGGGCAAGGACACGGAGTCCTGGCAGAGAGGAGGTGGCTCGGCTGTTCGGGGAGGAGCGCAGGTGAGAGGTTAAAGACACGTGTCATGCGCAGCAAGTTGCAAAAAAATTTTCATGCCTTGGACGTGCTTTCTGATCGATCAGATCAATGCTGAACCCGTACAACATGGCAAATATATGAATTCAGATAGACCTCTGATAATGATGGCAAACATGATTGACAATCATTAATGAGCCACTGGTTGTAAGCTCTTGGCACAGTCCTAAAGCATATACTTGGAAAGTAATCTATTATATGCCACTCATGCATTGCTTGAGACATATGGCATTTGAGTATTTTCGTACCACCCTGTGACTACTGTCCTCGAGGCATTCCTACCCTTTTAGCATGCTGCTGCTACTGTACCTGAGCTAACCAGTGGTTTGCCTTTAATGAGTTGGGGGATTTCAATGCACGTGTTACCTTTTTTTTTTTTTTTTTTTTTTCTATTGGTCTCTACCTTTTGCTCTTGCTACTTTGCTAGTTTGTTTTATCATTTCAATCTTTTCCAGGGGCTTCTGAACAGAGCTTCTCAGATCTAATGCTCAACCAACCCTTCCATTCCTGTCCCAATGCTGTTCCCTGCTGGTCACCGCTGATTCCTGCTTTCTATCATTTCATCTCTGCCCGGAAGCATACACATAAACTGTTCCATATACCTGGTTTAGCATTTACACTGTGCATAATCAGACACGCTAATGGTTATCGGGCTTGGTTATACAAAATGTTTAGTATTTCCTTTCTTGTGCAGACACAAATATATACACATCAACAAGTACAGTGCTTTAAGGTAACAATTGTGTTGCCATTGCTGCTACTTCTCTAATTTTTTTAATCCCATCATCCTAGATATTTTCCTTTTCTTCTAAATTTCAGTCTCTTGTAACACTTCTCTGTATTCTTTGGTATATCTCTTGATTATTATTCTGTTCTATGTTGCACATTCATGACCATAAAGGGTATATGAGCCTTGAATGACAATGAACATAATTTGCGTGAATACTGCACAGTAATGGCAGTACATTCTGCAGATAATAAACTGAAACTACTTTCATACTGCTTTCATATTATGCTTTGGTCATGTTTATATGCTAAATGATTCTGCCAACATTTCGGGTTGGAAGTGCTGCTTTATTATCTTTTTTTAAGAATAGCCGGTTTAATTACCTACAGTTTTTTATTTTCTTGATATTTTGCTCATTTTCATTTATTTTAAATGAAACATGTACTATGCAATGAGTACATCTTTAAAAAGAACTACTTTTTGTGTGTCCAAGGCGTTCTAAAATCATCGGCCGGTTCGAGGAGGGTCAACGTGTTGAGCGTATGGACAACAGCAGCTCCAACGAACCCTCTACTAAAACCGTGCAAATCCAGAGACAAGGTCGCAGTGAGAGACGCTATCTGGCTAACAAACATGTATGCTGTTCTCTTCATTAGTGCTGAAGCATTACAATCACACAGTTTAGTGAATTTAATGTACTGTTTAATAAGAGTCAGAAATAATTTCCACACTTAGATTTTATGTGATTACTTGTGATTTCTGATACCAATTGTGTAATTGTAGGAGATGTCATTAGATGCAGGAAAAGATCGTTCTGTCCCTGATGTGTCCAGTTCCACTTTTGCCAACTTAAGAAGAGCCAAGTCACTGGATCGCAGAGTGACAGAGTCTTCAATGACTGTGAGTACTGACATACTTCTAAAGTATATGCAAATCACCAGTGCACAAACATAATGTTTTTGCATATAATTTTCTCTTAAAACAAACAAAGAAAAAGTTTGTCAGTTTTTGTCAAACATTAGCACTTTTGTTTCTTTTCATTTTTATTAGAACAACCTACTACTTGTTTAAAGTTGCACTGATTTCCTCCTGACAGCTGACCCCCACCAGTCTGATAAACTGCCACTGATCTCAAGTCTGTTTAGACAGGGGTGAGCCAGTCAGCCTGTGGTTGGTCTCTCTGGCTGAGCGGCAGCTGCCAGAACCCCCACCCACTGAAAGACACACGCCTCTGCATTCATGTACACACCACTGCCGCCATGCCACTAATAATTATAAATAGCCAGCACAGAAGCAGGCGCAGACGTGTGTATGTCCCCAGGACAGACGAAAAGAAACAGATTGTCAACATAAGAAGTTAGGGCTCTTAGCTATCAGAATGACTCTCTGCCAGACGGTGACACCACACCTGATGAAGGTCAACAGAAACAAGGTATTGTTGAGTGAGTAGGGGGCAGATTTTGGACGAATAATTCAGTTCTATAAACAGATTTGAGCTTGGTTTCAATGTGCAGCAGTTTGTGTTTCACAGGGAAAGTCCAGCTCCCGCCAGTTGGTCTATTTAGCTAAAAACAGTACATATACTGATTGAGCTGAGGTGGCAACCTAAATGTAAACAAATGCACATAACTGCATCAGTGATTAGGGAGGTGGCTCGTCTACATTTTCATCACATCAGTGAGTGAGCAGTGACGTTTACTTGATGGGGACTTCAAATATATATTTCAACAAAATGCAATCCATGTTTTCCATGTCCCGATTTTCTTTTTGTTTATTTAAAAGGGTACACTCATTTTTCCATGATTGATCTTTTTCTTTTTTTTTTACTTTTATTTATTTATATATATTTTTTTATCACTCTGGTTTGTCTTGATTATAGCCAGATCTGCTGAACTTCAAGAAAGGATGGATGACCAAACTGTATGAAGATGGAATGGTAATTGTTATCATGAGTATGATTAAATGACCTTCTGCTTTTCCCTTCTACTGAAGTGATATCACTAGATACATAAGAGTCATGGTGAAATCTACTTTATGGCTTCTTTGTTCCCCACAGTGGAAGAAACACTGGTTTGTCCTGACAGACCAGAGTCTGAGGTACTATAAGGACTCAATAGCGGAGGAGGTATGACCTGTTTTTAAAGCCAATAATATATTCTTTGATTATTTATGTGAATTGATCTGCCATTAACATTTTATTTTATTTCTTCTTAACCTCCTTAGGCTTCAGAACTGGATGGAGAAATTGATCTGACTACATGTTATGATGTCAAAGAGTTCCCAGTCCAGAGAAATTATGGATTCCAAATCTTGGTGAGTGTTGATTCTTGTAATGTCATCAATCCCTCTGCATCATTAGTCAATAGTAAAGATGAAACTCATCACGTGAGCGGTTTACGTCTGCTGTCTCCTGTGAGTCTATAAACAGCTTTAGACACCATGTGGTGCAACTATAGGTATCAGGTTTGGCCATTTCTCTTTTTGAAACAATTCTTTTGTCTGTCATGAAGGCTGTCACTTGTCATCTCTCTGTGAAAGGCTGACATCATGGTGGTCTAAATCTGCAACAGCCGTTGCCATCCTCACTTGTCTCTCTGAGCTCATGTGCTCCTCATCCTTCACAATATGTCATACAATCAAAGATCCTGCCCATGGTTTAAAATATAAAAGAATTTTACTATGGTCACCAATGGCAAGCCAGCCATGCTGTTGTTTTGATACCATTGTGAACCTAGTGTTTATTTTATGTAATCCTTTGGCTATTAAACATTTTTAGCATTTGTTGCTGGAAAAATGTTTAGTGGACATTTATAGTCGCTTGGAATGCGATCTTTATCCATGAAGTGTCCGTTGGGGGTTTGTTCTTGCCACTTAAAAATGTAAACTTCCCATATTAATCCTACATGACGATAACAGCAGGTTCAAGGTCATTTCTTTTGTTTACATTTGCCCGAAGCAGATTCCACAGCTATTTTGTGGAGGAAGTCAGAAATAGAGTAGTCAAGGGGATCGTTGTCTCTTCGGCTAAGAACAACATGGGTTAAGTGTCAAGAAATTAATAACTGTAGTATTTATATCTACTCTCATCACTTGGTGTTCAGACTGAAGGTTGCTGTTGTTTTGTCATTGGCTTAGCCTCGGTGTAGATTTGAACACAAGTTTAAATCCAGATTTCTATAATGAAGTACTTAGTCTCTTCATGAGTATGCTCAGCACAGTGGCCTCAGAGGTTTTAATGCATAACTGTGGTCTTACACATATCACTTACGTGCCACTAGAGGTCACTGTACATTTGATTCAATTAATTGCACACAATGGTGTTGAGTAGTAAGACCATCAAAAGTAGAAAGCACCAGTTAAGTATATCTGTTTATAAAAAAAATCTTACATTTAGCACAACTCATATATGATGTGGTATTTACGAATATGTGAAAGTGGAAAATTATATGTAAATCGTCAAAAATGTCTCCTTGAGTCATATATTACAGAGTCGGCCATAAAGGTGAAATCATTGCATTCCATTGAGAAGACATTGTATATTCAGTTCATCTGAACCTGAACTTTTGGCAAGCGCATTTAACTTAAAGAACCAGTTGTGTGTTAAGCTTGAAACGTATACTGCATTTTGTCTTCAGCTCAACAACACTTCGTTTTCTACATAAAAGAAATGGTTTGACTTAAAATGTCACGCCTCCGCTGGACACTGCATTTTCGCACCACATTGTGGCAAACTGGGGCCCAGCAGTGTCAGTGTGGTGCTTTGACGCCCTGCTTTTATACAAGTGTTCATAACCTGACCTCGTTAAATTCAATAACACAACAGCCTCAATCAAAGGACATTAAAATCCCTCATTAAAATGCTGAAATGACTGCATTCTGTGTGTAAGTGTGCTGTAGCTACCTGCTAATGCAGGTTTGACATATTCTGTACTAAAACTACTTTTGCAAATAGTTACTTTGTAACAAGAGGTGGTTAGAAAATATACATTTACTGATGTCATTAGGTTTGCTCTACAGTCAGTGAAAGAAATGTGTGCAGTTCCACAAGTATATATTAGAATTTTTTCTTTCATTTTTTAAAGTGTCAAAGAGGTATTTTAATCGGTGTGTTAATGTCATGCCTTTCTGCTTTCAGTGTAAAGAGGGAGCATGCACCCTGTCTGCCATGACCTCTGGAATCCGTCGCAACTGGATTCAGGCCATTATGAAGAATGTGCGACCCACTATTGCCCCTGATGTCACCCGGTAATACCCAAAGAGGATTAATACTTTGACCACCAGCAGATAAAATAACTCCTTTTCTCACTTATTTTATTTTAACTCTCTCCCCCTCACCCTCTCTCCTTCTTTCTCTTCCACCTTCAACCGGTTATTTCACACTGCTTCCAGGAAAAACATCTCTCTGAAACTATCTGTTCTGAAGCCCAGGTTGGAGTGCTTATGTGTTGATTATCTCCCCCTCCTCAAACAGTGATGTAATTGCTCAGCAATGTCAGCCCCAGCGTGTTTGTTGTCCTACTCTGTCATATGATTGTTGAGTAATGTCTCCCTGTTGGTCGTGCCACTGCAGAGACACGCACTGCATTCGCATCAGCATACCAGAATAATTCACCCAACCAGCCCTCGTTACCAACAGAGACTGGTTTCAATCATCCATGCTATGTGACTGTGTCTCTGTGTCAAAACAACAACAACATAACTGAATTCAAGAAGGTGGACGCCCTGAGTGGATGGAGAAGAGAGCCGGGATATATCTTTTTTTTTTTTTTTTTTTTTTTTTTAATGTTCCAAACCAACAGTTTTCAGTTAACTCCTTCATCCTTTATTTCCCTTTTTATTGTAGTAATTTATTATTGCCTATCAAAAGCCTGACCACATATGATCATGTATACATGCTCTGACCTGCATTCACTGACTCACACACTTTCTCAAAGCGGAGAATGAGTGATATATTTGGCATTTCTGCACAGACACCTCTTTTTCATTCTTGAGCTCTGTCCCTTCTCAATTTCCCCTTACTCACACTTCCTGACACCTCCACACAACATGGTAAAAATAGAGGTCTCCCATTTAAAAATGCTCGGGCTCGTGTCCAGTTTGTTGCAAACACTTTCTTCATATTAAGCCATTATTTTACAGACACGAGAACATGGTAATTCCAAGTCAGTGTCCACCACCAGACCTACCACCGATCATAACTGGGAAAACCAAGCACCTTTCAGCCTAGTGCATAGTGTGCCTTATAAATGTTTTGATGCATTTCACTAGTATGTTTGTTTGTTTGTAAGTCAGGGTATCTGCAGGTCTTGAAAAGTTAAAAATATTTAAGTAAAATAATTGCCTATTAAATCCAGTTTTTTAGAAAGTCTTAATTTAAAAAAGTCTTAAATGTTTTCCTTCACCAGCCATAGGCAGTAATGTCAATCATAATTTCTCTTTTTATTTGGGGGGTTGGGAAACATTAAAAACTAAAAATAGGATTGTTGTGATAGCGAGCTTAGTGGGCAGGAGGCTGTTCAAACTTTTTTTTGGGGAAGTTTCAGTCTGGAGACCAGGAGACCCACAGCAAAAACTGCAACTACTGCTATTTACAGCAGCTAGGAAGCTCATTGTCTCACAATGGCCTAGTCTCGACTTCAGCCATGACTTAAATTTATTAACAATTTTCTATTGTTATTCTATCCATCTATTTATGCTGCTTATCTGTATCCAGGTCACCTTCATAGATTATATCATTAGAAATTATTGTCCAATAAAGCATGAAAACACTGAGAAAATGTGATGTAATCATAAAATCTTCCAGGCCTCATAATCCATACAATCTTCTGATCATACCTCAGTATTGGTATGATTGTACTGATATTAAATTGTATTCCATGTGGTAATAACAGTGTCTTGATAAGCTTTAAAATTAAATTGATGAACCCTGCAGAAATCCTGTCAGTGCACTGTTAATTGATGCAGCGCTACCAGAACTGTCTGCATTCTTTTGTCCAGCAAAGCTTTATGTAATAAAATCACAGCTTCAGATGATATAACTGTGAAAATGAACTGTCAAATTAATTCAAAACTGCCCTTGTATGCGTTTTTCATTTGGTGATTATGTTTTTGTCCTTTCAGGTCCCTCCCTGATGAGAACCTAAAAGCCCAGGTTATGTTGGAGCCATGTCCACAGACCACACCTGAGCTAAACCTCATTTCTGAGGGCCCCAAGTCAGATGTCCACAGACAGGCAGCTGGCAACAATGTCTCTGTCATTTCCTCTGAGTCCCGTAAGAGCCGAGTTCGTGACCGCAAACTAGAAGGCCACGCTAAGACTTTTGATTGGTCTGAATTCAAAATGGAAAAGACAGAGAAGCCTGTGAAGGAACGAGCAGATACTGTCGACCTCAGCTCATCATTCTCCACAACCTCCTCATATTGCTCTCCCTCCTCTTCACCTTCCTCATTAGCGTCCTCTCCCATCTCTACCTCCTCCTTCCAAACCTCCTCGTTATCAAGCGCTCACCCACCTCCTATGACAGAAGAAGCTGAAAAGGAGATTGCCAGGAGGGGTGTCCCTCCACATAGCACAACCAGTGCAACTCACATGCCAAATACTGTTACTGTTACCATGACTTCCTCGCTAGACCCAATGCCACCAGAACAGCCATCCATGCCTGAACACCCAGAGCAAGGACAGATGGAAGTAGACCACCCCACAGCCATGCTTCCTGCAAGTCAGGATAAGAAAGATATCAGAACCTCAGGTGTCCATGAAGAGATTGAACAGCGATGGCATCAAGTGGAGACAACACCACTGAGAGAGGAGAAGCAAGTACCCATTACCACAACATTAGGAAACTCGTCTAACTCTGACAGATTGCCTGCAGATGAACTTGCTGCACTGCTCGACAAAGAGGTGTGTTTACTGAATGTAAACACATAACGTCACATTTATGCTGTTAAAGCACGTTGCACCAATGAGTAACTTTTTTTTTTCTTATTTCTTTCTTCAGTTGGGACAGAAGCAGAAGGAGCTAGATCAACTTCAAAAGCAGAACAACCTTTTAAAAGAGCAACTGGAAGACGCACTAGGGAGAGAACAGAGTGCCAGAGAGGGCTATGTACTGCAGGTACAACAGTCATCATCCAGGATCAAATGTTTCAAACAAGCACCATGTACAAGAAGTATTGCAATATGAATTTTACACACACATATTGAGCATTAAGATGTGTAGAATAGTATTGTAATGATTTCAAGGTACACGTAATATGATAGAGTAATGTGTGGCAACTGTAATTTATGAAATTCTACTAACAGGTGTGGGTACTTATTCTCTGAAACTGTTTCGCATGGTTGTGGTGTTCTTGGCATGAATTTTCACTAACTTTTTTGGAGTGTCACATCTCCTGGGAAAACAAATGATTTGATCTGATATGCTTAAGGTAAGCAACTTGATCAATGGGCCTTGCGCTGTGCTTTTTCCCTCTTATTCATCTTTGCCTTGTGAGTGTCCTTTCCAATTTGATATCTGCATGCTTTTTGTTGTCTCATATTGCATACTTAACTAATAGCTGGGTTTGTTTTTTTGTTTTTTGTTTTTTTTACATCATCCAAAGATTAGGTATAGTGTGATATGGTCACAGAAACAGGTCATCATGTTTACTTTCTTAAAGTTACTTAGGTGGGTTTTTATTTTAAAATCACTGTTACTGACTCACCGAGGGTTTGTTTTTGTTTTTTTGCTGGGGGTGGAACATTCATTCCAAAATTTTATTTTATTTCAAAGTCACCTCTGAAAAAGCACAGTGGAAGCTTCGGAACACACTGATCAAAGAGATGCTTATAATGAAAAGCAAAATACTTATATTCCTGGTAACCTTCGAGATGTGGCTCTCTGTGTATCATAGGGAAACTAAGGTGATGTCATTAATTAAACTGTGTCATCAATCTTTTTCAAGAGTGCAACACCCCCTTCCTCTTCACCGCACAGAGTGCCATGGCAACGCTTGCACAGACTTAATCAAGATTTGCAGGGTGAATTGGAGTCCCAAAAGCGCAAACAAGACCTTGCTCAGCAGCAAATTCGGACATTAAAGAGAAGCTACACAGAAGCCCAGGATTCTGTGGACCGCCATGAGGCTGATATTCAGGCTCTGCAGAGTAAACTGGCCTCTGCCATGGCTGAAATCTTGGCAAGTGAGCAGGCTGTTGCTCGAATGCGCAATGAGCTTAAACTAGAGCAGGAGCGTTCAAAGGAGCAAGAAGTGGAATATGGAAGAAGTGAGGCCACCCTACGAGCCCAGCTGAAGGACAGTGAAGACAGACTTCGTGAAGTAGAGGCCAGCCTCCTAGAGAGAAACCAGGCCCTTAGGCATCTGGAACGCCAGCAGGCCCTGCAACGAGACCACATGAGAGAGGTACAAAGGTTGCAGGAGAGGTTGCAAGAAGTGACTGCTCGATTAAGTGCTACTGAAGAGGGCCAAGCTCTGAAGGAGGAGCGCCTGAGGAAGGAGCAGCAAAGTATGCAAGAAAGTCATGAGAGGGAAAGACAGAATCTTTGCAAAAAATTAGCTGAAGCTGAAATCGCACAGAAAGAGATGGAAGACAGACTGCTAGAGGCTGAGCAGCAGGTAGAGGCTCTGTTGAGAGGGAGGCAGACCTCTGGAGGAAAAGAATGCAGGAACGAAATGTTGAAGTTGCAAGAGCAGTTGGCCCAAAAGGTTGACATGGTTGAGTCATTGAGAGAGAGTGTGCGTAGGCTAGAGGAAGAGAAAGGCCATCTCACTTGCCGCTGTCAGGAGCTTCTTAATCAGATTGCCGAAGCAGACCGTGAGGTGAATAAGCTCCGCAATCGGCTGGAAACTGAAGAAGCTGATTACTACACCCTGGAACATTCTTATGAAAGGGCTACGCAAGAGTTTCAGAAAATGAGCCAGTTTCTTCGGGACAAAGAGGAAGAGATCCGGCAGACTAAAGAAATGTATGAGAGACTGGTGGAACGCAAAGAAGTGGACCTAAAAGAAGCACTTGTTAAAATGACAGCACTTGGCAACAGCTTGGAGGAAACAGAACAGAAGCTGCAAGCTAAGGAAGAGCTTCTCTGTCAAATAAGTCAAAGCCTCTTGGATAAGGTTGCACCTTGTAGTGCTGAAAAGGATCTGCAAGCAAAGCTTGTGGTTGCAGAGGGCCGCATTGCAGAACTAGAGCAGCATCTCAATGCCCTGCAGCTGGGCTATGCTGATCTACACATGGAAAGACAGCAAATCCCAGAAGAAAGCAAGAGAGGAATTTTGAAATCATCCGCCCCTTTATTGCCAAACACAGAGCTTTCACTTTCCTTTGACAATAATTCCAAGAAAGAGAACTCGGATGATAAGGAGTCTCAAGCTAAAAGATCAAGGATACGGTTTTCTAGTATTCAGTGCCAAAAATACATCAGCTTAGACAGTCTGGTCACAGACCACGAGAGAAGTACTTTTGTGGACACAGGACAAAAGGTTGACCAAGATGTAAATGAAGACATCTGTTTAACAGAAGGAAATATCTCCTCTGATATCACATTCCCAAATACTAGTGACCCGGAGAAGTTTATCTCCATCATACATGCCCTAGAGACCAAACTGCTTGCCACTGAGGATAAGCTAAGAAACCTCACACAGAATCTAGAAGAGCAACGAACAACCCAACCAGATGAGATATCCAAGGTGGATTTAAAATTGTCAGATAATAAGCAATACCCAGGGAAAGAGTTTAGTTGTAGTAGTGGGATACAGAGTAGTGCCGCCAGTAAACATTACACCAAGGCCCTGACATGTGTGGAAAATTGTCGAGAGAAAGTTAAGACTATTCTTAGTGGATCTCATGATACCACTGGATCACAGCTGCATTCATTGTCAGAGATAGAGAGTGATTTGTTCAATGCTTCAGTGTATATCCAACAAGGGCAAAAGACATTAGAAGAGCAAATACCAGTTGTTCATCAAAATCAATCCCCAGAGACTGTAGATAAAGAAGCTTTGCACCTCTTTGCCAAAACCTTGTCTTATGAGGCCATAGTTTTAAACAAGATGGCTTTGTTAATTCAGACTTCAAAGTCTGACATCATACAGACTCTTGCAGAGATATGGGAAGACATAGAGAACATTAAAAGGAATGACAAAGATTGTTTGGCTGTAGTTTATGCCGATGTCTTAACCAGGAAGTTGATGCTAGAGAGTGCATTTTGGAAAGAGCTGGAAAAAGCTGAAACTGATGTTGCTCGGTGCAAAGAGGGAAGTGTGTCAGCTGATGTGGATGTTGATGCCACGATCTTTAACACCTTCATGAAAGCAGAATTGGCCTACTCTGTTCAAAACCTGAAACTTTGCTATGAAAAAAAATTCAAATTACTGAAGCGGGAGTTGACTGAAGCATACAGTGACCTACAGCAAAGGGAAATGGCTTTGAGAGCAATTATCGAAGCTTCCAAAAGGCCTGATTTGAAAAATGTAATAAAAGAAGTCAAAAATAACTTTGGGTTCAGTAAACAACAGCTAGCTGATATTCGACCCCCTGAACTGGCGCCATACATGGAGCAGATTGAAATGGAATCGGCTAAAGATTTGGCTGAGGAAATCGTAGACAGGCACTTGGCTGAAGAAATGCCCTCTTGCGGAGTTGACTCACTTGAAACATTGCAAAATGCACATGACAACCTTGCTAATGAACTCCAGAGACAGGCAGCAATCCTCCATAAGTATGCTCAGGAGTTGGAGAGTGGTGGTAACCATCCTGGACTGGCAAAAATGATCCACACACTTTTTGGACACCAAACTTCACATAACTTCACAAGTACCTCTCTTTGTATGCGTGAAGCTCTTATCCAGGCTCAGGTGGCTTATGTGGCATGCAGATTACGGGCCATGCATGAACAAGAGTTGGGCTGGTGCAAAGAGACAGGTCAGGGCATGGAGGCTCTTGTCCAGCAGCATGCCCACAACGTCAGTGCAATCCAAGAAAAATACAAAGCATCCTTACAGGAGGAGCGCCTGAGCTTCACACAGACAGTGAACACGCTCCAGATTGAGAACCAGACACTAAAAAATGAGATTAAGAAGCGTGTGAACCAGATCTCCCAGCAGCAGGAGCAACTGGCCCACCTGGAGGAGCATTACCAGAATGACACAAGAGAGCTGAATGAAAGACATAAGAATGAGCTACACCAGGCAGAGCAAAGCCGTGCTTCAACAGAACTAGCACTCATGGAGACGATAGCTGACAGCCAGCGAAAGTTAGAGCTTCTGCTTTTGGACATGGAAACCATGAAGGAGCGACACGAGAGTCACGTGAAAAAATTGGAGGAGCAGTTTGAACAGAGGATCTGTGAGCTCCAGCTCATTCACAACAATGAGATTGAAAAGTTATATTCACAATATGAGGAAAATATTCAATGTGTCAAAGAGAAACTGCCTGACCAAGAAGAACTGGAGGTCTCCCACTTGCCACCATGTGATGAGACGAATGTGCCAATGGAAGAGGAAGAACACGGGAGGGAGGAGGATGCACAAACTATGTCCGAAGTGGACTCCATGGTGGTTCTGAAGGACCGGATCCAGGAGCTGGAGACTCAGATGAACACCATGAGGGATGAGCTGGAGAACAAGCATCTTGAAGGAGATGGAGCCAACCTGAGAGAGAAATACCAGAGAGACTTTGAAAGTCTTAAGGTTTTTGCTCTTTCAATATTACCTTAGTGAATCTTTTTTTTTGTTTTAGTTTTTTTTTTTTTTTTTTTTTTATTAAAGGAGAGCGTAGTAGATAAATAGCTAAATAAATAACTTGTTGCTTCTGTTTTACAATCTATTCATATTAATGGATGATGTGGAAGTGGGAAGTGGTCTGATTTGCAAGTCCAAATATAATTTGCTGTCCTGCCATATGAGTCCTTTAGCCTTTAGCCACATTAGCAGTGTCAGTCCAGGAGTGGCATTGTTGCTCAGCTAGTTATTTATGCTGACATGAACATTAAACCCAAAGCCCATAGTCTCAAAGTTCCAAGCATGATAGGGTAAGGGCCTTATTATTTTGTTTTTATTCATGAACTTGTGCATATTCAACTGTAGATTTAAAGTTCAGACTTAGTCCATTGTAAGATAATTAAAAATATATTAATTTAAAAATAAAGCTCTTCATTCTGAGCATACAGCACATGTCGCAATTTGGAGATTTTGGATACTTTGTGTCCTGGAAGTTAAGAACTTATCACATCCCTAGTATTTTTACATATCTAAGTAAAGCAGTCCGTTGCAGTTTGTCATCAAACGGCCACGTAGTGACAATAAATAGTTGTCACTATGTCGTTTACTTCTTCTAGCTTGGTCCACCATTTCCCACATTCAGTAACAGGAGGAATTAATGGTCTCTTAACAAAAATGCAGCCTTGTTAATATAGATTTTCACTTCTTAAACTCACTCTCTTACTAATATAACTGGCTACCAATCATAAAACAGCTTGCATGGCTTCTGTCACTGATTTTTCCATGACACACCATGTAGTAATCTAGTACTAGATATTTCACTCAGTCACAAATTAAAATGGAGGGGAAAGATTGTGCTAGCGTAAATAAATAAATGTAAATATATGATGACAGAGTTTTGAACCTTTTCTGTAGGCCACTTGTGAACGTGGCTTTGCTGCAATGGAAGAAACGCATCAGAAGGTGGTAGAAGACCTCCAGAGGCAGCATCAGAGGGAAATTTCCAAACTCATGGAAGAGCGAGAGAGACTATTAGCTGAGGAAACTGCTGCAACAATTGCTGGTAAAGAAATCAACTCTGTTACCACAGCTTATTGTTGTACTTCAAACAAGATGATCATATTAGCATTAACTGTGTGTAATCTATATTTCATATAGCTATTGAAGCTATGAAAAATGCACACAAGGAAGAACTCGAGAAGACCCAGCGCTCACAACTAAGTGGACTGAACTCTGACATTGATGAGCTCCGCTTACAATATGAGTATGTGTCTTTAACAATAACATGATCTACGAACTATATAGATTTTTACAAACAAAAGGCAGCAATTTTTGGAAAATATATGTTTATTAAATTACTATATTAAATCAATGTTAAAAAAAAAACACTTAAAAAAACAAAGAAAACGATGAGCCATGAGGTTAAGAAATTGAGATTGTTTGTCTCGTCATATTCATGGTTGATGGACAATGAATCCCTATAGCCATAAACATCAATTGTGAACTTCAGTTGACCACATGATTACCTGACCGTCTAGGGAGGAACTGCAGTCCATCCAAAGGGAACTGGAGGTGTTGTCAGAGCAGTACTCTCAGAAATGCCTCGAGAACGCCCACCTTGCCCAGGCCCTGGAGGCTGAGAGGCAAGCCCTCAGGCAGTGTCAGAGGGAGAACCAGGAGCTAAATGGTCACAACCAGGTATGGATGCACACATGCACATATATATACAGATGCCTCTCTGTCCACACAAATGCAGCACAACTTTATTCTGTCAAGCAGGAATTGAATAACAGACTGAGTGCAGAGATTACTCGGATGCGATCCTGTTTCAGCGGTGAAACAGCATTGTCACCACTCACCCAGGGCAAAGATGTGTATGAACTGGAGGTATGTGTAAACACAACATGCACAGAAACACACATACTCATAACTTACTCTTTAATTTTATGAGATTCTGTTTCCATCTTTAGGTGTTGCTGAGAATTAAGGAATCAGAGATCCAGTATCTTAAACAGGAAATCCATTCTTTGAAAGATGAACTACAGTCTGCTTTAAGGGTAAGTAACAAACAAATGGTCATTTATTTAACTTATGTAGATAACTATATCATTGATTTTAATTTCCTCAGGACAAGAAATATGCGACAGACAAATATAAAGACATATATACGGAGCTCAGCATTGTGAAGGCAAAGGCCGACTGTGACATCAGCAAACTGAAAGAGAAACTGCTCATTGCCACAGAAGCTTTAGGTGAGAGGACCGTCGATGGAACAGTCACGTCTGGATATGGTGAGCAGATATTCAGTGTTCACCTGTTTTTATCAGTTCAAGGGCTCGGAATTACACTTGGTGGTGCCATCATGCAACTCTGTAATAATAGGGCCTTCAATGTGTTTTCAGATATCATGAAATCTAAAAGTAATCCAGATTTCATTAAGAAAGAACAAACAACCTCCAAGCAATTGAGAGGAGTAAGGTCAAAGGTGAGTGTTAAATTTATTAAACTTAATTTTATCTCAGATCTAAACTGACCACTCCATTTTGCGTGTAACGTTGTGTTTCAGGGCTGTGCTGTGCAGATTTTATGAGTGTTGACTGTTGTACCTCCACTACCACCTCATGTAGAAATGTGTTCCAGAGTTAGCTGATCTGGACGTTGTCACTGCAAGACTCTTGTCCCATAAGTTTTGTCATTTATCTGTGTTGTCCGTCAGTCTGTCACTGAACAGGTCTCATGGGATAGCTGACACTCCCATTGTGGGGTGATTTCCCCTCAACCCCCGCACCAAGATGTGCTGTAGGTATAGCATGAAGTAGAACAAAGCATGCACTTACCACCCTCGCATGGTCTCCCTTACCACCCTCCCAACCCTTCCTTTTTGCCCCAACCTGCACCTCCCTTCAGATGAATATCACAGGTGTGAGCATTAACGGTTCTTGGTATGTCGTGCAAAGAATTCTGTGGTTCCAGTCCTTTCCCTTACAATGTGCTTAAACTGACAACTTGACTTATTCACATTTTTCCAAGAGTTAGATAAGAGAATCAGTATCACCTTCATGTCCGTTCATGAAATGTGAAGCTATAGCTGGCAGCCAATTAGCTTAGCTTAGCATAAAAAAATTGCAAAGGGAAGAAGTAGATCTACCAAGACAAGGGAAAAATGACAATCTGCCCATAAACTTCTATGAAGCTAACCGATAATCTGTGTTGACCCTCTTACCATGCTCTGTGCTAAGATTAACTAACATGTTTCTGGCTATAGCTTCATATTAAGCACACAAATGTCTTTAGTAATCCAACTCTTAATGAGTAATATTTAATATTAACAAAGTCTCCTGAATGCAAATGTACGGTAATGACAGGCAGAAGTAGAAACAGCTTGTAAATATCGGTCTTGTGGACTAACGAACTATCTCATGTTGTCTTACTGAGGGATTTGAGGTTTCCTTTTTTATGTAACACATCTCCAATCAACATTATTATATTTTTATTTTTATTTTTTTTCTGTTGATGTGCAAAACCTTCCATAATAACGGTTGTGTTTTGTCTGTTTGTGATTCTTTGAATCAATGTTTGAGTCTTGTGTACACTGTGTTCTTTTGTGTGGCATGAACATGTTCCAGCATAACCACTTTTTTTGTCGTCTTTATAAATGAAGGGCGTCACTAAGAGCAGGAAAATGTCTATGATCAACATCAGCTGTTTGGTGGTCTTTGTGTGTTTTTTGCGTTTTTAATGCTCTTTTCTGCCCACATGTGCCCTTATCTGTATAAAATAAATAACTTTATTTTCCTTCTCTTTAACAGAGCCTTAAAGAGGGACTAACCGTGCAGGAGCGCATGAAGCTTTTTGAGGCAAAAGATTCCAAAAAGATTTGAAAAGCAAGAATCTGAAGTTTCATTTCTTTTTCCCGGCCTTGGTTTTTGGTCCGGATGCTACAGTTGTGCCAGCATCAGCTCAAGATTCTATGGATTCTATAAAGGTCGATTCTTAACATGGACCTGCTGCTTCCATGCCTCTGATAAGTTGTCATAATATTTTTTGTTTTGTTTTGTTTTTTTATAGGAAAAAGTTTTAATGAATCAATCCTGTGTTAGATTTCCTTAAAAACACATAGATGTATTATCTGTCCAAGCTGGAGATGTCAAATCAGCTGTGAGAGGGATACATGACAGCATTTTTATTGATCCTCCACATTGCCAAAACTGACAGCAATACAAAGTATGAATAATATATATTTCCCAATATGAATTAAGAATCTGCTGTATTTCATTATTGTTGCAGTTTCTCTATCTAATAATTTTTTTATGTGTTTAATGTTGCACCAGTTCTGTTGTACATAACTACTGGATACATGTAAGAGTATGGTTTTGCTGTTGATTGTTGGGGCATCTGCTGTACTATAACTATGGTTTGATTGATAGTAGAAAACGATGTGATGCTAAACCTGCTTGTGTTTGAAAGTTTTATAAAACTGGAGTGTCTGTGTGTGAAGGGGCGAAAGGGTGGGTGGGGGGGGGGTCGCACTTATCACTTGACTACTTGAGGAAGCTTTTTTTCGTCTCAAATTGGTGTAGTGACTTGGAGTCAATTATTGCAGTGCAACCAAACATCTTGACTTCTGTCAATCTTAGTGAACAGTCGTGACTTGTTAGTGATACTGGATTTCTTTTTTTTTTCTTTTCTTTTTTTTTTCTTTTTAATTTCTTAAAACCTGAACTTGTGTTTGCTCAGTTTTGACTTTGGTGTGAGAATATCGTCTTTTAAAACTGAAACTATTTAGGACTTTGCATGACTGTATAGTATAATTTGATTTGAATGATCATGTTGTCTCATTTTCCTACTTTATGCTTTAGTGTGGAACTCTTAACACTAATAAGCTTTGCTTTGCAAGTCCTACTGTTTAGGTGTTGAGATTGAAATGTTTTACTGTAAGCGGCAGTCTTGAAGCACTTGGCCCAATCCCTGACCTCTCACTGAAATCTAGTTGTGCCTCAACTGAGTGAAGAATAAAAACATCCATGAAACCTGTGCAGCTATGGATACACACTGTATAGTATTCAAACCACACCTTGTATATATATGTATGCCACACGGAAAACTTCTGTGTTTTGTTTTAAACTTGTACCTTGCTCACTAGCTCTCTATGAAATATATATATATATATATATATAAAATATATATATATATATGAATATTTTTTATTTTCATTTGAATGTATAGCGTCAAATAAATGAAGTGTTTGGAAATGTTGTAGTTGTTTCAGTAACTGTGTTTTCCTGACATTGTGAAAAGCCTTGCAGTAACTAAGCGCAGTGATAGAGATGGAGTTGGAGAGTACAGAGGCACATCACAGATTCTTAAAGGTAAGCAAGTACATCTTGTTCAAGTTAAGGTTTATTTATTTTGGCTATTTCCCTTACAAATATTCTTAAGTATATTCCATATTTTTGGCTACTAATTTTAACCAGTTCTTCACCATTTCGGTTAGGGTTAGGGTTGAATACCTGAGATGCCACAGGTCCTTGAATGAACCCTGTTCAATGAAATCGATGATGTCCAAACTGAGATTGAGCTTGTTCATCTTACTGAAAGACTTCTCCTTGATATATTTCAGAAGTTTGAACTGCAAGTAGAGCTGCTCAAGTTGGGTGAGTGCACTGAATACATATAGTTGCAACTCTAGATTGTTATTCTTTATGAGAGACGAGTCTGTTTTTTCAGAGGGA
The DNA here is from genome assembly GCA_034769265.1 of Remorina albescens. Taxonomy (NCBI): domain Eukaryota; kingdom Metazoa; phylum Chordata; class Actinopteri; order Carangiformes; family Echeneidae; genus Remorina; species Remorina albescens. The sequence goes on from CM068480.1 coordinate 10,188,943, forward strand.
CAAACCAGTTTGGGTTGAGCTCATGCATTTTGTTCTTGTCAATACTCAGAAAGGTAAGATCGCTCAGCCCTTTGAATGATTCCTGCTGAATGATGGCATTATTTTGATTAATCTGCAGAGTTTTCAGTCTTTTTAAACCCATCAAAAGTGATGTTAGATATCTGTGTAGAGCCACAGTTAATGAGCAAAAGGTGGCTTGTTTTCACCCAGTGACTGTTGGGCCACATTACCAAAGCTGGCATCCATAACAGTGACCATGGGTGGAGCAGCACAGTCCAGAAGGCTGCAGTTGTGTTTTGGTAATCTGGATCCTTTCAGGTCAACCTGTGTGAAGTTAAATTTACATATTTAACTAAAGCACATAAAGACAATAGATGCCATTTCACACCACAAAGAGTACACATATTCCAAGTTTATCAAGCTGGTCCATTCCTTTGAGCATGTCACATAAAATGCCACCCAAGAGATATTCCTCTTTGTGTCTGATGAAAGTCCTACCAGAGCTTCTGCTTTGACACCCTGAAGAAGCAGCCTTGTCAACTTTGGGTTGGAGGCAAAAACATCTGCCTGCAGCTCCAGCATTGAGTTATTGGACAGCCTGATGTACTCGAGGTCAGGGAAACAGCTCACATTCACCCTCCGGATGTTGTTTGCAAAAAGATGGAGACTCTTAAGAATGGAAGAGCCTCCAGAGTCCACACAGCTGAAAGACTGAAGCATGTTGAGAGACGGATTGACTCTCTGAATCGCTGGAAGGTAATTAAAGATACCTGGTGAAGCTGTTGCAAGTTTGTTGTGGGGCAGAAGGAGCATTTGAAGTCTGGTGAGTCCCTTGAAGGCAGTGGGGTTGATGCTGGAGATGTTGTTGCTGATGAGGTTTAGAGTATCCAGGATATCCAGGCCTCTGAATTCTCCTTTAAGAGACACCAGCTGGGCTCATGAGGGTGGGCACCCGGCTGAATGATCCAGGTGGGATGACTCTGCTCTTATTCCTGCATAGGTTGATTGCGGTTATGTTATCAGGCATCATAGTGATGACTTCAGAGAGGTTGGCGATGTTCTGGTTGAAGCACCACATGATGTTGGTTGCAGGGTGGTTCTGAGAGCATCCTCGAAAACGGAACGGCCCAGCAGGCCGAGGCTTTGAGTAGAAGCAGGAACAGGAGCAGTTAGCACCATCTTCCCCTGACTCAACCTCTGGCACAGATTCAAAAGGAGAAAACAATGGGCAACTCTTTTTTTTTTAAAGAGGAAAAGCACTGAAAATGGCAATCATCATCATTTGACACATTGCTATATATTTATATACATATTACCAAAACAGTCAGTTGCAGCCTTGCAGTTTTTTTATCTGAAAAGTTATTGTTGAATCATTACTGAAGTTAGATATATTACTCTTCTCTACCTTTTTACTTTTTAAAAAATTTCAAAAAACAGAGTTTACAGAAATAAATACATAAAACTAATTAACCTCTCATCTCTGCCCTGTTGCATGGGAAAATTCTCCTTTCACATAAGACATTTTCAGCTCCAATTCTTTTCACAGTGTGTTACTCATACTTGCCCTCAGAGTCTTTTACTTTGAATTTCATCTTTCTCGATGCTCCATGGCATCATATCTTTAACCTGAAGAAGTTCAATAAATAATATAGTAATAATGCAGTTTACCTTTTTGCCCCTGAAGCTGCTGTAATATGCACAAGTGCACTTCATTTTTCTTCCACATGAGGGCGCTGACAGCAGGTGCTGGTTTTACTGAAGATGCAGTCCAGAGCAGAAAAATTATAATTAACTATAACTATAATACTTTATCAATGAATGATTACAAACTGGTTACACCAAACTTCAGGGGGTTTAAGGATCTGTCAAATAATTTTTACAGCTCTACTTTAGTGAAAATGTAGGAGCCCAATGTTTAAATAGACAAATATTTGTCATGGTACACACATCTAATATATCTGCCTGAGTGTGTGTGAGTGTGTGTGCGTGTGTGAATATGTATTTGTTTATTTACAGAACTTATTAAAATTGCAGTATGTTGGGTTTTTTTTCTGATAACATATGTAGGGCAGCCACTTTAGGCTGTTGACGGTCAGCGGGTGGTTCCTCTGGTTGTGGCAGCTGACCTTTGCTGCTCTGACTTTAGTGTTAACTTGGTGAAGGGGGCAGCCCAGCACTGGCTGTTCATCCTGGACAGGCTGTTCCCATTTTAATCAGTGTGGATCTCAGCCCCAGGGGCCCTGACCTTTGCAGGGGCGGGAGGGCTGCTGGATTTGGGAGCAGGGGCACAGGTAACCCTATTGAAGGTGATTTAGCTCAAGGAACTTTAGGACCTTTAGTACCGCTATTCGATGATGTCAAGGCAGATAGAGCAGAGTCAGGTGGAGCTGCCACTCCGGATCTGTTTGTCTCATTTGGCCTCAAATAATACTGATGGTAGTACACTTCATATTCTCTCCAAAATAGACTGAACTGCAAGGTGTTGATTTTATCACCAAACAATAGGATAGGTTTTATAATCAACTCAAAATGTATTGTTATTTCATTACTTCTTGTGTTTCTTGTTCCTTCTTCTTTCTGTTTTCATTTTCATAAAAAGAAATATTTTTTTTATTCAGTTTATTCAAAGAAATACAGTGTGTATCATACATATTATTTTCATCAAGTGAAATGATGAAGTCCAACATGACATCATCCATATAAAACCATTTACCTTTTAAAACATTTTACTTACATTTATTGTAATTACAGTATTTACAAATCCATTCAAAGGATTGTCTCGTGGCGTGATTTTAATTGACTTCATTGTTTAAAGTCATCCTGATGGAATTTTTTTAGTGCTGATGTTACATATTTAAAAGAAGAAGAACCTTATTGTAACAATCAATCTTCTTAGTGCATTAAAAATCCTTTTTCAAATTAGCATTCATTTTCTTATAAGGTGCGAAATGTTTGAGGTTTGTGTGAAGGTAAAGACAGAATGAGAGTGAAAGTCCTCTTCCAGCCAGTGAAAATCAAAGGCATGCCAGCCACAGTAAAAACAACGGCATCTGAGGACGGTGATAAATCGGTTATTTTACAGTCAGAAAAGGAGCGTTTCAGTTGTCAGTCGCTGTCAAAGGGCTCTGAGGACACTGAGCTTCTAGTCGCTGTATGGATGGGGGTCTCTTTGAGGTCTTAGCCGAGGCAGCCATGTCTGTGAACACCACCGATCGGCCGTCAGGGCAGAGCAGGACGCTGGAGTCGGCCTCACACTTGGTGGTTCTGCTTGGCCACAGAGTCTCCGCTGGGCTGGACCTGATGCTGAGACCACCAGGAGAGAAAACCTCAGTGTTTAACGCTGAGGCCTGACTCATCTTTATCAACATGTCCAACGACTGCTTCCGACTCTCCAGTGAGGCTTTCATTGCCTTCCTCTCGCTCTCATCCTCCTCTTCCTCCTTTTTCTCCTCTAGTTCCTCATTCTCCTCCTCTGTCTCTGTACTGTTGTCCTTGACACTGCCGTCCTCTCTCATGCCCTGCTCACCGATCGGATCTGTTGAGTCCCTCTTGACTGACAGGTCCAGAGGTCCATCGCTCTGACGGGCTGTCCGCTCCAGCGCCTGGTGGATGTGTGAGAGCTCGCTGCGGATTTTGCTCAGGTGTTCCCAGAGGTGGCGCTGGGCAGGAAGGTCCTCCTTCTCCAGGTGGGAGATTTTGCGCTCAGCCTCTTGGTACTCCTGCAAAGCCTTGGAGAGGTCACTAAGGAGAGCGGCCACTGACTCTGAGGCTCCCTCTCCCATCGTTCGAGCAGCAGCCGGTTCTTGGTTATTGGTTCCTTCACATGTTGATGGAGAGGGTGTATGACTGTTGGGGCTGGTGAGAGGATCGTTGCACCAGAGTTCAGAGGACAGGGTCTGAAGTTGGGCATCCTGTAAACTGTAGATAGGAGCAATTTAGAAATGTATGAACTAATATTTGAGAGAAAAACAGAATAAAATAGATCTAACTTTTCAAATCCATCCAAGTAATTCTGTTACTGATTCTGAAATCCACCCCAGATATTATAATAGAAGCTGTGATGAAACTCGTCCAGCTGCTCTTTGTACTACGGTAGCTGCCATAATCATTATAAATTAAAAACATTTAAATGAAAGAAATGATTTACCTTTTCTGGAGGAGAAGTTTATCTACTGCCATGTTGAGACCTGATGCTGTCTGAATGTTCTTCAGGATATCCAACGTGAAGCCCAAGGCTGGCTTCTTCTCCGCAGCTGCCTCGTGGGTCCCCAGAGGAGCCCCTGTCCTCTTTAGCCCCCAGCATGCTTTGCCCTCCTTGACTGTGGTCTGCACTTTCTCCCCCAGCCTGTAGCCCTGGTCAGGGGAGTCTCTCTGGGGTGACACCCAGCCAGCCGGGGGGACAGTGGTGGTCCTGGGCCGCAAAGCAGGCACTTTCCACAGGTTGACTTTAGGCTGGAAGCTGGAAAGAGGAGTTGCCTCCAGATTGTTTGTGGAGGTCTTGAGTGCTTTGCTGGCATCGGTCTGACTGGAGGCTGCTCCAAACGTGTGCTCACACAGGAATGGGTAGTAGAGACGAGGGGGGATGAGAGCGCTGTCTGTGTGCGCTCCAGACACCGGGTGCATCAGCTGAGCAGCCGACGCTAGAAAGGGGAGTTGGGCGAGCTGTGCGTGGGTCTGGGCAGTGATGCCTGTGGCAGCAGTGGGAATGGCTGAGTTCATGTAGGAGAAGAGGCTGGGGCTGATGGGATAGCCCACTCCAAGCACTGACAGATTTAGTCCGGTGGGGTCCTGGTAGTCCACCAGGTTTGGTGGGGGAGGGTAACAGGGAATTGAACTACTCACTCTGGGGTTAGCTGGTTCTGATTTGGCCTTTGTCTGGCTGGACCCCAACAGCCGCCATTGCTCCGACAGCAGCCCGGGAGCTGTTAGACATGTCTTGGAAAGCTTATAGTGTTTCAGCTGGGCCTCAACTTCGACTGAGCGTGCTCGTAAAAGCTGGTCTTCGAGGGAGAGCATGTCAGCCATCAGAAAGTCGGACTCCGGTTGTCTGTTTTTTTTGGTGGCGCAGTCTGTCATGTCTCCTCTGCTGCTGCTATTACTGGAACTTTCTTTTGCCATTTCAGCCACCTCTGCTCCTTCCCCTTTTCCTCCCTCCTCTTCATCTTCCGGTCCATGGCTTTCCCTGTCCTCTCCTTCCTCCTCCACGTTCCTCCTCTGCCTCTGTCTGTCCTCAGCTCGCGTCACCTGGTCCAGTTCATCCTTTCCAGGGACATGGAGACTGTGTGCCTGCTGAAAGGGTCTTAGCTGGTCTGAGTGCAGGATGTTGCCCTTTTTATAGGGCCAGTCTGACTCTATGAGCAGAGAAAGGGAATTCTTACACAGGCTGTACTTCATGTGGTTGTACAGGTGAGACTTTTCCATGCAGGTGAATGGACACTGGAAGCATTTGTAGTTGTAGGGTTTGCCCCACGGCCGGGGAATATAGTGAGGCTTCTTCGGCTTGCGCTCCTTGTGTTTGCTGGCAGACGTCACTTTGCAGGCGTCGTCCTTGGACATGATTGAGTCTTGGTTTTTACAATCGTTCACTGATTCTGTCCAAATTATGATGAGTCAAAATATTAGGTAAGTTTTTGATTTTTTATCTTTTGTGCCAGTTTTGTGTGTGGATGGGGATGAAAAGGAGCATTTTCTTGATAATAAATTAAGATGAATCTGTGAAACAAACAAGACAATTTTGCATGAATGAAAATGCAGAACGTTACCAGCTCAAACATAGATATCTTCTCCTTCACCCATGTCTCACATATTCTTCACTTATTTGTTCTTTGTAACTCTCTCCAAGCTAAAGTTTTGTGTGCATTGAAGGGTGGTATACATCATCATGCACATATGTGTATTTTGAGAGCACATTTGTTGTCTGCCTAAGCTGAGGGTTGCCACTAACCTAACTGCAGGGAGGCCCACGCTGCTTAGTTCTCACTGTACCTGCCACTACTCATTAGTTCCAGTGCAGTACAATGTGCTTCCAGGGTCGAGGGCTGGGGGGCAAACAGGGGCATCACAGGAGACTGCACCTGTGCTGGGGACCCTCATGACACTCTCAGGCCTGCCTGAGTTTAGGGGTCGGACCCTCCAAGGCCGAATACAGGCAGCGCAGGGAGGGTGGCATAGTGGCGGTGTGGAAGGGAGAAGAGTCGGAGGTTTGAGGTCTGGTTTCTAATGAGAGCTTGGCATCATGCCTATAGGGCATCATTAGTGCCAGGACTGATATCTGGGTCAGGACATGGTGCATAGGTTCAACTGCTCTCCTGTCTCATCTTCCTACCCCTGTATTTGGAGTTGGAGTCATACTTCACTCATACTGTCATTAGAGACTGTAATAGACAGTAAATATAACACTTTTTAAGTGCTGAATAAAACATATTGTATACACAAAGAAAAGAAAAGAAAAGCTTTATTACTGTAATTATTTTAGAACTTCAGTCTAATAAGAGAAGCTAAAAACCTCCATGAGTTAAATACATTTGTTATTTTTAGTATTACTTGAATTTGTCCTTCATCCATTTTTAAAATATGTGGCAAACTCCTTCACTTTAGCACGTTTAATTTAAAGTGATGTTTTCACTCACACGGGACTCTCGCCCTAGAAATTTCTCTGCTGTAATTAAATTAATTTCCTCTGTTCTAATATTTCAAAACAAATGTAAATTTAAATGTTTTTTCAATAGTTAAATTACAGAAACTTTGTGATCTTTTTGTACTCCGAGCGAAGCCGGTGGGAGAAGCCTGTAGTCAAAGATGTAAAGAAGAAGGTTCCCCTTGGTTTGAAACACTCTGCTTTTAGGCTTTTATTTTGTCTTTTCCCCCAGGTCATTCAAAGATGAAAGTCTGTATGATGCTCAGGGTCCAAACTGAGGCAAAAATAAACTTCACCAACTTATCTTTTTTCTGCTGTTCTGTCTGCTCATGACAAAAAGGAAAGAAAAAAATTGGGCATAAAGGCCAGTGAAGCAAACACAGGTGATGGATGGCCTGTTACGCTGAGGAACAGAGGACAGCCTCATCAATAAAGCCCACAGTACAAAGGGTGATGATGAAAGACAAAGTGAGCTTAGCACAGGATGGCAGGTTGTTGCCAACTGTTCTTCAAACTGGACCCTCAGACTCGGCCCGCTGGTGACCAACCATTTCATTGGCTTACTTGTCCGCCCCGGGGCTCTGACCTGAGCTTTGAGCTCATAATGGAGCCTGACAGCTGCTGCTACGAGCCAATCAATAAAATTCATTTTTACAGTAGATTTTTCCCTCTCCTGGCCACTGCTATTCGCTCAACCCTCCACAGACTGAGCACTCTGGCCCCCCTGCTGCCCCATATCTGAACCCTGCGGTCTTGTTTTAAGCTTTTAGGGCTGATGATCAAACAAGCTTCACCGCTTGAACATCTATTGTTGCAATTAAATAGGTTCACCACAGTAAAAGCTTTGACAAGTTAAATGCAACAGCAAACACAGCCCTGACCAGACCACTGACACTAACTCTGAAACAGCCTATTCGTACGGTAAGTAATACGCAAAAGGGCTGTAGGGCTAAATGCTATTATAAATACACTTAAAATGAGATTAAATACTTTACCTAAGATCAGGAGGATCGGTTGGCTGCCTTCCTCTGACAAAAGATCCCTGCAAAAAAGAAGATTAAAAAATTGCAATTAAATGTACTTGTACTTGTAAATGTACATCTTATAGTTTCTTGCTTGTTGCCGTTTCATAATTCAAGTTCAGCATTATAAAGCTTTTTGATTTGATAATCCATTGCAATCACATTTTTCTTAGAAAAATTTTTTTTTCCAGAAACACACACACCTCAGTTTGTTTTTATAAATAGAAAAATGAATATAAGTTTTGCAGTCACATAAACATTGATAAATTAATACAAGGCTATTAAAATAAATGCTATAAGGAACAAAACATTTTTATAACGCAAAGGTGACAATTCACTTTGAAAATAAATAAATGAACTCATTATATTCGTGCATTAGCTTTAAAATTATTTATGTAAACAAACAAAAAAAAACTGGTTAAAAAAACTACAAACTAAATGCATTTATGTTTCAAAAACTACAAAATGAAAGCTGCACGCTTTAAAATAATTTGAATACAAGTAAAAGCATCGTGTAGGCTACTTTGCCCTTTCTGGAGTTTTTTTTTTTATTTTCTCAGATAACCTATCAGCTGATCACCGGATATTAACAAAAGCGCCTGCTTGCATGTGATGAGGGGAATAGAGGTGTGGAGGAAATGAAGTGATCCGTACCCACAGAGAGTCCCAGTGAGTCCTTCTCCTCAGCAGCAGCACCGACAGGGCAGCGCGTCCCGCTCAAATGGGAGCGCAGCAGCCACAGTGCAGATATATATTGACTGGGAGCTTTGCCTGGAGGCTCTACAATACCCCCCCCCCCCCCCCCCCCAACACACACACACACACACACACACACACACACACACACACACACACACACACACACACACACACACACACCCCTCCCCTCTGGATTGTCAAATGCAGTCTCCACCTTGCAGCCAGGATGCAATATAACAACTTACACAATGCTGTCAAAGGTTTGCCTGGTGATGGCTTCTCTTTACAACAGCTCCATTCAAACCAAACAGCCTCCAGACAAGTGAATGAGCTGGATTTTAATCAGAGTTTATTAGGAGCATGCAGGTGGAGGACCTGATGGACTCCACAGTCTTCTTAATCTTACTTCATTTGGTTGTTAGAGATTATAGGTCCCGTTTTATAGGTATTCAAATCAAGAAAAATAACAAGAAATATGAAAAAAATATCTCTTGAATAATTATTTCTAATGAATAATTTCCAGCACAGATCTTTTAATAATTTTCACTATTTCATTTACAGAAAACAAAGGTAGCCTAATACAAAGACAGAAGCTAAGAGGAAGACTGATAGATGACTGGAATATTCCTCAGATTATTTGACATCCTCTCATCTTGCAGCACATGGTGATTCTGATTAGAATTAGGATATATTCTTTTGGATGGTGCAGACATTTTTTCTAAAGCCAACAAGAGAACTAGAGTTTCTAGGTGTAAAAGTCAATTAGATTCATTTTTGAAATGTCTCCAATCTTATTATTAGCTTGTTATTTAGAGAATATTTTTGGTTGATTTGGATGTCCGTAATTCTTACAGCAGAGAAATGTTTGTCAATCTTGATAATTGCATTGACCAGCGATGAGCTGTGTTCTGTTTAACTGAGCTGGGTGGTGCAGGTGGAAGTATATTTTGTGGTGGCGTGGAGTTCTCCGCTTCACGTCGCCCCCCCACCAGCACAGACGGTGGGGGGTCAGGGAGTGATTAGTGCAGTGGCACAAGGCACTGGATGGATAACTGTCATGAGCTACAGGATCACGTCCACAGGCAATGACTGACATATGTCTCTCCTGACAGTTCAGACTCACTTCTCTTTAATGCTTGCTCTTTCTTTGTCCTCTTTCCCTTCTTCCCTCTTTATTCATCTCTTTGTCTCCCAGTTCCACTTCATCTCCGCATCTGCTTTTCATTCTTCTCATGTGGTTTATCCTAAATTTAACCTCTACCTCTCGATCACCACTCTGTCTACGCTCACTCCCTGGCTCTCCTTGCCTATGGCGGGCTTTGGGTCAACTGCAGCTTCTTCATTTCTCTCCTCCGGCTGGGTGGGGAGCACACATGCGAACTCCTTTGAGAAATGTCAATGTCCACGCGCTGGTAAAGTCGGGGGCCCTTCACAAGCCATCAGGCCCCCTGTCACACCGAGGAGGCTGAATGGAGACTGACAGGCCACTCCATAGAGCCTAACCATCTGTACCAAATGTGACAGCAGGGGAAAGAGGATGTCTGGTAAATCAGGGGGAACGACAGGAGCGCACAATGACATGTAGGAGCGAGTAGAGCGGGAAGAGAGGCCAGAGAAACAGAAAAGGATCCTCTGCTTCTTGAAGCACAAGCACTTGGGAGATGATGTCAGTTTTTTCCCAGAGAATAAGAAAGTGTTCCTCACTTGGAAGGTGGTGTCAGTTTCTTCTCTTTAGTAGAAGTGTGTTAAGTGAGGACTGGCTGCCCCAACACTGCCACTTCTGCTCCGATTTGAGGACATTGTTGTTGTTGAGTGATGCCACATAAAGTCTATCGCTGATGGACTCACGAGCTTGTGTAATGACGTTCGCAGATCTAAATTCTAGTCATGATGTCGAAGTTGTTGTAGATCAAAAGTAAGCCATGCTGCAAGAATGAAATCCATCAACAGTCTACTTCTATGTGTAGTCAGTGGAAATGTGACAGAAGCCTGTTCAAAGCAAAGCAAACAGCCAGCCAAACCTTGTGCACCATCCACTGTTCGCCCACAGTATACCTGTGACACTGAAGCATTACACAGAGTTTAGGCAGATATACTGCTGTCTTGTTCATGGTCCACCTGACTTCAACCCATACATAATTTTTATATACTGATGAAAGTTTGAGACAAGTCTGTTGTATTTAGTGACAGATTCCTGTGGTTGAGAAATTAGATGTGCTGATAAATGAACCAGGAAACATATTTATAGAGGGCAAAAAACTGGATCCTTTTTACCAGGCTGAACATTTAAAATATAGCTCTTTAAATAATTGCTTTGTATATTTATTTTTTATTTTAATGCAGAAGATTTGTGAATTTGTTTAGTCATTAAATAAAATTAATATTAAAAAAGTATTCATGTCTTCATTAAGTATCTCAGTGTTGATCTGATTTTGGTTCACTGATTTAGTTACCTGCAGATTATACCTTAAGTAGCTGACACTGATAGGTTGACCATGCAACCCCACTCCTACAGTAAAAAGTTTGTGTTGTCAGTTTAAGATAAACTGCAGCATTTACCTTCACAGGGGAAAAACAGGAGAAGCTGAGTGTTTGCAGTGTGAACACAGAACTCTCCTGGCGAGTTGAGAGAGTTGAGGGTCCTTATGGAGCGGCATCTGGGGAGGCTGACAGGAGCACTCTATTACCACTCAGAGAAAGGAACCCGAGGGCAGAGACAACACCGCTACCAGGGAGATCCAGCTGTGCACATGCCTCCTAATACACACACACACACACACACACACACACACACACACACTGCCGCACAGCCAAAGCTATGCAAATTAAAAGAAATCACCATGCACATGCATCCACCATTCGACAACATCGACTATACGGTGGAACAGAAAGAAAGGAAAGAGGGATGACTAAACAGTGACCTCTAACCCTGACTGAGTCTCTTTCCACAGCATGAGTTTTAGGCCCGAGGTGGAATAGCTAACAGCTCCTCTCTTAGCCTGCACTGCCGGGCACATTAACTAAACTCATATCGCTCTCAGCAAATATCAATTATTCACCTCCCCCTTCCCCTCTTTCCCCCCTTTCCCCCGATTTCAAAGGAGAACAACTTCAGCAGCCATTCCCAGCTTCACTAACACACAGAGACAAAACAACCTCATGCCTTTGGTGACTTCCTTTAGCTTTCTTTAGCAGTGACTACCACAAATTATTCTGCTAATCTTATAATCTCATACACTATGCTAATAACTGGCTTACATCATTGTTGTAATGATATGCTTTATATACACTGTAGACTTAAGTTTGAACTCATTTTTCACAGTTTTGGAGCACATATATTAAATCACTAGTATTTTTCTTGCTCTCCTTCCAGGCTCTCAGCAGTCCTGGAGCAAACAGAGGTTCAGTTTTTTGCTTAAGGACACTTTAGCAGGACCCATTGAACCTATGGACAGCAGCAGGCCCTCAGAGTCATGTTTGAATTATTATGGACTGTTAAAATTTGATAAAATGTTGGTATTACAGTGCAGCTACTTTCAGCTCTGTCCCACAACTAATCAGTGGAGCAATACAGTTTGTGTGGTAGTTGTGTTTGTCCATAGGAACACAATCGTTCTGCAGTTCAAAAACTATAGCTCTAAAGTTGCCCTTTACTTTTCATGGCAAGATAACACAGTGAATATATGAAAAATGAAGCTTTCATTTGAATTGATATTAGCTTTTTTCTTTTCAGGTATTTTGTTTCAGCCGCTTTTAATATTTGCGGCTGATTACATTTTTATCTCTATTATCTGTAAAAACCCCAAATCAAATAATCCAAACTGTCACGTTAATATGAAGCTGAGAGTGAGCCAGTGACTACATACCTCCACTAACACAGACAATGTCAGTTTAGTAGGTGAGTGATCAACGGTTTCTTGAATATCGACAGGCTGCAACCCCTGGAGTTGAAAAATGAAGCCTCTGAAGCACCAAGAACTGCAGTCCTTCGTATCACCACTTGCTGGCTCCTAAAATGAGTCAATCATGTTAAAATGTCCAACTTTACAGCAAAAAATAAACTTGTTTACATCTTGGTACAAAAATAGTCTTGTCTCTAAAGCTAATTTTATCATAACTGAATTTTCATGTAAATCATGTGATTAAATGTTTATTAGGGCTTAAAGTTCTACATAATTGGGGGGGTGCTAATGGAGCGGCCTTCTCTGGGCATCAAAACCACTTTTCAGGAACCTGTTGGAGGCTACGTCCATCTGTGTTTACACTGGCACCCTGGCATCACCAGGAAAAGTCTTCTCTTGGCCAAGAACTGGTCCCACACATAACTCAGTTGGTAACTGACCTCTTGAGGTGCTGGCAGGTGAGCTTTGTTTCCTCGTTCGGACAGAGCCAGAATCCTGTTGCATCATTTTGACCCAACATATGTATGACTACTATCATTCTTCATATCTTTTTCAAAGTGTGTGAACACTTTCTTTATCAGTTATTGTTTTACAGCTATAGGACCATTTTTGCCTCTAAAAGTCCTGAGAAAATAGTCGTGTCCTTTTCAGAGGTAAAAAGAAGAACAGTGCTGGGAGCACCCAAGACATTTTCAGCTTCACACTTAAATGAACACACACAATTATACGGAAGAGGGCTGGACAAACACTGGCTATTTTCCAGGATGAAAACACAGCCTTCAATTTGAGCTGGGTTGATATCTGAAAAGGGCAGATGTCAGCGTTCAGCCATGACTTGGACATATGACTCGTTGGATTTTTCTCTGAAGATATCTATGCCCTTCTCCTTGTCTTAACATCAGATATGGATGTAGCTCTGCAGCAGAATCAGTAGGTGAGAAGGGCTCGTTGCTTTCAGACTGTCACAGGCATTCACTTGGAATGAGATGCAGCTGATGCCTACCATGCGCTGCTTATCATTCATATATCTGAATGTGACGAGAGGTGGAGTTCACACCAAGGTCTGTGCTGTTGGGTCGCTGACAGGAAGCAGCTGGTGCCCTGGTCGACCACTTTTTGGCTCATAGTCTCAGTCTCTGCCCCCTGTTTCCACCAGTTGCCTCCAGATACACCCGCAGGAGGCAGGGTCTCTCTCGCCAAGGCACCTGTGGGTGTCACCTGATGGGGAGAAAAGCAAGTGGAAATGAAAGGAAGCAGCCGATTCTGTCAGAGCACATCAGGACTGCTGTCTATCATGGCACTGACCTTCAGGGTGTGTGCGTGCATGTGCGTGTGTAAGTCTATCAACAACTGACCCGGTGTGTGTGTGTATAAGTATGTGCATATTAAGTCATTGACCCACAGGGAGTCTATGCGAGTGTGTGCATATGTTTGTTCATCAATGTAGGGTGTGTGAGATCATGTGTGTACATTAGCGCCTTGATCCCAGTGAGTGAGTGTGTCCGTAAACACATAGACCTGGAGGGTGTGTGTGTGAGTGTGTGTCTGTGCATCTGTCTATCGCAGTGCAGTGATCTGTATAAGATAGCTGCAGTAGCTGGTAGGTCACTGACGAACCTCAACACCTAAAACCAAAACTCCTGACCTCGCTCAGCAGCCTAAATTGAAGTTTTGATCAATTCCCAAAGTGCAGAGTATCTGTGACGCTTCAAATGTGTCCAGATCTGAACATTGACGCACAGCGAATGTCCATATGTGGTGAGACCGCAGTACCAGCATGTCTGCTGCGACCAGGGCTTTTATTCCCTCAGCAACAGGGCTCAGAGCAGTACCACACTCTGGGGACCAGGGACCAGACGATGGTGTCAGTCAGTGTCACAGCTGCAGCCTGGGCCCCCTCATGCACACCCCAAAGTCACCTCCCCCTTTTCACCATCTCTGGGTCTGTGTGGGGATATAGGCAACAGCACAGACAGAGAGAGAAAGAGAGAGAGAGAGAGAGAGAGAGAAAAAGAGGCTACTCTCTGCCGCTCCTCCTGGAGGACGGCTGTTCGGCTCTGGCTGCCCAAGCGGGAGGAATTGAGGGAGACAGGGACCAAAGCCCGTCAGCTCCATCCCTTAGGGGGCCTCGGCCTCCCAACTACAAGTCCATGTTTTAGCAAACCATATGTTCACCCTCTACCCTCCACCCCCCACCCAGTTAGCAAATAAACAAGTCAGGAAGCCATAGCCAGAGGGAAGTCTTGTTTCCCTCTCACTGGCTGTAGTTCTCGTATATTCTCACTGCTGCTTGCCGACTCCGCCTGGTCACAGTAGATGGGTGAAGGTGTACGTCAGTAGCAACGGCAGGAAGCACCAAGCTCCATCTATAGATTTAAACTTAAACTCAGATGGGTCATTAGGTCAAGTGCATTGATACTTTACATTTACTCTACAGTCATGGCAGTATCTCTGTGAGGCACAGTGGCGCTTTAAGCAAAAATCTAAGAATGATACAAAAGAATACCAGAGCATTGCTGATGGTTGGTGTTTTGCCAGTTATAATGGTTATCATTCACCATCTTAGTTTAGCATGCTGACATTTGATAATTAGCGATTAACACTACGTACAACTGAGCAGATGAGAATGGTATTTGTTTTGGTCATGAAACAAAATATCAGACAAACTGATCAGATGAGATAAGAAAGATAAAACATGCCATTGGTCTTAGAATACATTTTCTGGGGATCATCACTATATTTAGGATTTATTGTTTTGGCTCCAGGGATAATTTTAAACTTAAACTTTAATAGCGCTGAACTTCAGTACTGGTCAAACTGGTGGACCACTAACCAGCACACCAACAACATGCCTTCCCTTGAGCCATGAGGGATGTATAGTTAAACATTTTGACAGGATGATGAGATATAATGGTGTTATGGGAAGGTACTGTCATTGACATTAAGCATCAATGATTTAGATCAAGATTTTTAATCTGTAATGAACCTGCTTGGTTCTGCCTTCCATGGGGGTGAATGAAAGACAGTTGCAAACAGATGGGCATCATGTGTACAAGGTCCGTGGAGTCAGTCAGTCCTCCCTTTGGGCAGAGAAATTGTCCAGAGATGGACAGCTGTGCCCAGGGCAGGGCATATAGGAAGTGAAATAACACACAGTATTTATGGCTCCCTCAGGGTCTTGCGACTCACTGACCTGGCCATCCTGCAACAGACAGACAGACAGTTGGCGCTCCAAAGTTTTTCACAAGGTCAACCACCATCAGTCACAGTTTCACAGTAAAAGACAAGCTAGCAAGCCATTCATCGTTTTGATTGACAGAGCTGCATTTCCCCTTTCCTGTGCTGAGCACAATAGCACTATATGTTTTTGTCATATATCTGACAAAATATTTGGTTGAGATAGATTATGTGTATGTTTGTTTACTACGCCTCTTTTGACATGTTTACCTTTACTGGAGAGCTATACAGAGACAGAGAACATAAGAAAAAAGATGGCACATGACAAAGGTCCCTCCTCAGAGTCAAACTGGGGGAAGCTGCCCCAGCTACCCCATGTACTGCAGTATTTCATTCAAATGTAGCTCCAAGTACTTTACAGGGTAATAAACATCACATCAGAATAAGCTTAAGGAAGAAGACGACTGTAATGCATCAGTGGATGTACTCTACTTTGACCTATCTCTATAATCCATAAAATCATCTGATGCTGTAATTTGTGTATGATTGTGGATTAGAGCAAACCTCCTTGATCTTAGTTTAGATCGGAGTTTAGACGTCCTGATTGCATCTTTGTAGATTTTGTTTTCATAGATTCAGTCAGAGGTTTGGTAACTCCCACATATATACATATACACACACGGTCACACACATAACAACATTCACACACAAACATGCACACATAGTGACACGACAGCCTGCCACACTGAGTGGTCCATTGAGTCATCAATGACCTTCCGTGGGATTGAAGTTGCCAGGCCAATTGACCAAATCACTGATCTTTAAAAGCAGCTCTACAGGCAAGAGTGGGGGGGGGGGGTGAGTAGCACTAAACACACACACATTGATGTCCACGCACCCACACCATCTACCTCAATCTCTAATCAAGGAGCAGGCAGGCAGGCAGGACTCTGGGTCACCGCAGCGACACTAACAAGAGGCGACAGCTCCTCAGCGCTTGGGGCAACGACCAGCTCGGCTGTCGAGACCGCGGAGAGTCCGCCAGGCACGCACTGAGGCAAGGTTTGCTGTTTTGGGAGAAGGAGAGATGGAGGAGGGGAAGTAAAGGACTGGTTGTGTAGATGCGTGGGGAGTTAGTGAGGAAGCAGTCTAAGAAATGATACACAGTGAATTCCTCTTTTGATCCTTTCACATCTTTAAGTGCACACAAATACACTTTTTCTACAGAAATTACTATTTTGATTAGAGAGGCATAAAACACACAAACACAAGCAGAAACACACATAAGCACACAATCTGAACTGACGCGCACCCTCACCAAGCCATCCAGCCCTGAGGCCTCCTTGCAGAGGACTGTCCCCCCCGCCCAACCCCTCCCCACTTACCCAACTCCACCCACCCCCCCCCCATCTCTTCTAGAACACAGTTTAACTTCTGTCATTTAGATGAAGCAAGTGAGTCAGTCTTGCGGTGGCGAGAGGATGTGACAGGCCGGTAATGGACAGGACAAAGAGGGGATTTATGAAGTATTAGTAAACCTTAATAATTCACCACACGAAAGACCCCGGGAGTCCCACGACTGACCCCCTGTCGCTGGTTCACATCCTCGCGCTGACATCCTCTGGATCGCTCTCTTGCCCTCATAGTGCCTGCTAACAGTCAAAGACATGAAGAATAAAGAAGGATTTTAGCTGACTGACAATATTACATTGGACATTGTCTCTTTAATCCTCTAACTCTGCAAGTGACAGAAAAATCTAAAACCATTTGTATTTTTTCAGGAATGTCATTTAAAATTGCATTTATTATATCAAGCAGATGTGTATTGAATTAGGCCTCTCAATGGGGACTCAGGTTGAACAAGCTCTGACAGTAGTTGAGAATCTCATCACTAATTGCATTAGTAGTTGTCTGTTTTCAGAAAGAAAATCAGCTGCAGAGAACGTTTACCAGGGTTTGTATTATTTGTAGGTCAAATATTCATTTCTTAATGCACTATACAAATTGTGATGTGCTCAAAAAAAGATAACCCCATCATCTCTCTGCAGACATCACCAGGCTTACAATCACACAATAATAGTATGCAGTTATCATAAAAATCTTGATGTGGGTTCAGTCAATGGTTTTGACATATTGATGAGTGTGAAAGGGAAAAGGGGACTCATCTGAAGACTGAACAAGACTAAAATGTTTTGTATAACACAGTGTAAGGACACAAAACAGAGTTTAGAGCTAAATTAGCTTGACCAACCTGCTGACAACATCATTTTAACAGTTATTTGGTCACAGACCGAAATGTGAGACAGATTGAAACTTTCACCGGATAGTGGAGCTAAATAAAAGGTGTATACATAACTATCCTAATCTGATTTCATGATAATCCATCCAATAGCTGTTGGGATATTTCACTTTGAAAAAAAGTTTACCAAAGTCAAGAGGCTTCATTCTCAAGGAAGCGTCACTGTCTGTACAAAGTTTCATGGCAATTCAGGGAACATTACAGAGATATTCTGGACTGAAAGATGGAGGGTTGTACATGTTCATGTGAGTTTGAGAGGAGCATGACGCCTCATTTGTATCTGTAGATTTAAAAAAAAAAAAAAGGTCATGTGCAAGTGGTAACATCCTTGTCATGGTATAGTCTCCCATCCGTTCAGCAAAAAAACACAAGAAAAGTAGCCACAGTCTCAAATTTGGGGTTCCTCCTACCTTTTCACACTACCGGCCACCAATTAACCATGATCAGAGTTTAGCAGGCCGCAATCAGTCAGACAAGCGGCCTAAAGGGAAACACACACACAGAGATCCCTACACACACATCTCCATCGCAGATGCTCCACCGTGGGCCCATCACCAAACAAACAGCGGTGAGTTAATTCAGTCTCTCAGCAGCCATGTCTGTGACGACTGCAGTCATGGCTGTGACTGGCAGGCGTAGTCATTAGATCCTTAGATACCCCCACTGGCTGCTCTTTTTACCCTCTTTTGTGTGTGTGTGTATGCATGTGCTTGTATTGAGGCGGCGGCGGGGGGGTTACAGAGCAGCAGTGATGGGTGTCAGTACTGAAGCTGGGTCCAGTCTGGCCTGGTGTGACAGCATCACCGCCTGACCACCCCAGCCCTGACCCCCTCTCTCCTGCCTGCATCGCCCGGAGAGACATAGAGAGTGATGGGGACTGGCACCGCAGGGGCCTCCCTGGCTGGTGCCTTTGCTGGTGGTCTCTGTGGCCTATTAGTGTCCTGCTATGGGCCTGTCAGACTGACAAAACAGGGGCCTGTCAAATTAAGTAGGGGCTGAATATTGGAGATATGTATTCAAACGCACCAAGGGGAGATGGTGGCAGGGAGGGGTGAAGAGAACCAGGATGAGGAAACCACCGGTGCTAATGTCGATGGTAAGTGAGAGTGACAGGTTGAGAGCTGATCGGAGGGTGAGGACGGCAAGGGAGGAGGAGAGAGAGAGGGAGAGACAGTAGCAGTAGTTGATAATGGGGGTGTGGTTGACCTGAGGAGACTTGTTAAGGGCCAGTCCAGACAGAGCCAGACAGCCACCATTCCTAAGGATCTGAACACAGGTAAACTGCTCCAAGTTCGGCCTGAACCGCTCAGAGTTACAGCACTGCCACTTAATGAGACCAGATTGATGAGCTCTTTGTGCAGGTGTGTGTCTCTGTATGTGCACCGATTAAGCATCCCAAAGCTCAGCAGTCTTTACTGGAACAATAATTATTTCCTCTGTTGACCAGCACATGTACCCAAGGCTTTTTGTGCACACATGAAAAAAACCAAACATTTATCCAACCTCCGAAGGCATCTTTGACAATCTTTGCATCGCAACTAAAACTTTGTTTCTCCATTATTTGTGTTGGTTTACCTCTAGAGACACACGGGCTCCTCGAGCTTCAGGCCAGGCCATTATGAAGTCATACACTAAATCTCCACAATGTTGTCTGTGAGTTAAGAAACACTTCAGCTCAGTTGCCACACATGAGAATCCCCCTGTCGGGAGGCTTCATCTCTCTGGACTTCATTGTGTGTTAAGCTCTCAAAAGAAGACACTGAAACATCGGAGCAGGTGAAAGATCAGCAGCAGGGGTGTTATGGCAGTTGTATGACAAAGCCCCATGTGAGCATGCATGTGTGTGTGCAATGGGGGGGGGACTGTGGCAGTGCCTGTGTGTTTTTGGAAAGAGCTGCGACTCTCCCTCTCATGTCGCTGTGCATTGCTGAGACTGAGAGGCTGATGCACAGTGGCAGCTCCCCCCTCGCAGCCACAGGCCTGCCCAGAGCCACTGCAGATGATAGTTTTAATTGCTTTCAATCTTTCAGGCTAGTCCCTGCCCAGTGGCGCGGAGTGCTTGTGTGTGTCTGTGCATGTGTGAGATCGTGCTTCTCTGTGTGTTTCTGTGTGTGTGTGTGTGTCTGTGCACATGTGGTGTGCTCACGTGAACAGTTATTGTCTGTGGATGCTGTGCACATATGTGGTGTGTGTTTGATGGATGTGTTTGTCCATTAAAGGAGGAAAATTAAGAGAGAATCAAGGCCTTGCAGTGATGCATCTGATGCACACGTCTGCTGAAGAAGACTGAGAAAAACATGTTTATCCGACTGCCTCCACAGTGAGGGCCAAGTCACTGAATGCACAACGTGCACATATCCATTTTGAGTGGGTGATTAAATAGTTCCCCTTTCCATAAAGGTTATGTGTCTTTATAAATAATAAAGTTTAGGGTTTCCATGCAAAGACCTCAAAACACGCACTCACATCCTTAAAAGCATTTTAAACACGGTGAACGACAAAACCAACCGATCAATAATTCAGAGCAAACGTCGAGATGGCATAACAGAACACGGAAAACAGCCTGCAATTAAAATAACAGTCTCATGTGCGAATAAAATGATTTCCTCACTACGACCAACACCTGCAGTCCAGCAGAATGATGTGCAGCAGCATATTTTTGCTTGCGCTCCAGAAGGAAACCGGTGGCAGCAGTAAGCTGTCCAGACAGTAACAACTACAACAACTGTGGACTGATCTTATCTTCGGACATATCTACGAATAAAATGGATCCACTTTTTATGTTACATACAGTTTATATCTGTCTCGTACAGTCCTTGATGACTGGCAAACTGAAATTTCAGGATTTTAACGGCTTCCTTTCAACATTGTGGCTATTAGTGCTACAGATATACTACAATATATATTATGGAAACACATCTAAGTTTTTATTAGTTGAATTTATATAAACTACTGCACATACGCATGCAAATGTATTTGTGTATATCAACAAAAATAAAGTGCGTGGATCAACATTTTATTATATATTTACATATATGTCACGACCTGTCAATTTATCTCTCTGCAAATATATTCACAGACATTTCACTGTAAGTTAATGAGGTTTTTGATATCACCACAATTTCCCATACATTATTTCTCTACAGTTAGCACATGCAATTAAAGCTGATAAATATGATTACAGCAAAAACAATGACACTGCTTCTTAGGATGAGGGAGTGAAGGCATAAGACTACAGGAAATAAGAAGATTATTTGTAGGATTTTCTCCGTTTCAGCTCTGTTTAAGAAGAGTCTGTCCTGCTGTGTGGGGAAATGTTGAGAACCAGGAGTAAACACGGGGAACATTTTGTTCAACTCAAAGTGGAGGTATTTAAACTCATATATATGCTGTGTCTCCTCCCACTTCATTCCAAATTACTACTTTAGCTATAATCTCCAGACTGTTTTAGTTCTATTTGATGTTGTAGTTGAAAACACAAAAGATTAATCTGGTTCTGTCTTTTGGAAATAAAGAAACAAAATGGTCACATTCAAATGTGAAAGATGAAAACTGACAATAACGAAAAGAAGGTCTTAGTTGACCTAAAATCAGCTGTCTCTGATCTTTGTCCTATCATGAAACCACAGTACATCCTCCACTGACCTCCATTTACACTGGGACACATGTACAACAACCCCTTCTCTCTCGTTTCTATGCACACACACACACTTGCTTATACACACATACACACACATCTGGCCGGGGGGTAAATTAACTAACATTCCCACTGAGGCTAATCTCCATCCATTTAGGGGGCTGTAATATTTAATCAGGAGGCTGTGGACCGACTCCCAGCGCCACACGCTGTGGCACAGTTCATATGTTCAGAGGAGAGGCCAGCCCAGAGGCGACAGAGAGGAATTCACTGCTAAAAGCCACAATGCATTCAACCACAGAAACGCTCACACTCGTTCTCCCTCTGATCCTGCCTTCCTTTGGGGTGAATAGACACGGAATCACTAGCATGGTTAGAAAGATGGGAGATTTTGCTACAATAATTTTTTTTCTTTGTCAAATATACTTCTTCGAGTGATTAGTATAAGGACACTTTTCATTGGAGTCTTTCATCCCCTGCACTTTGACAATGCACTGTCAATACATTATGAAATCATCACATCCAAAATAAGCAATGGAGAAGACAAGGCATGACTTCTTTTATCAATGATGATCAGATATTTCAAATTTTTTTTATTAATCAGTTTGATGATTTAACCCAATCTATCAAAAACATCTATAAATGAAATAATTCCAGAAAAGAAGCTTATCTTTAAATCTCAGATGCTGGAAGCTGCGAAAATTTGGGAATTGAGCTTCATAAATAATCTAACCAATTAATTACATTTCAAAAATTAAATGAACTCAATTAATGGGAGATTCTAGTGATTTTATATTGCACTTCCAAAAGAGACAGATTTTAAAAGTTAACATCAGTGTGAGTAGAATCAGGATCCTTCACTAAATGTCTTTCGTGTTAGACCCTCACTGGTCAGCAAACACATCTGTCAGTCTTATAACACAGGCTGTCTGCTTAATTTAAAAAATAACAGAATCAAACACAAAAATAAAAAACATGCTTGATGAATGTGCCAGTGAAAAATAAAAAAAAAATAAGGGAGCTGAATCCATCTGTTGCTGGATATTTTTTGGGTTGTATTAATATTCTAAGTTTTGTGGTATCAAGGTCACAGATTTTTTAGACTTGACTCATTCAAAAATATTACATTTGTGTAGGGTCACTTTAATCTCCTGTCAAGTAAGTAAGCAACTATCAAATATTGTTGCCCCAAAGTTATGACCTCTTACCTCCTGAGGGTGTTATCAGTCACAGGGCGGTTGTTCTGTCAGACACTGGTCTTGGTCTGCTGCTGTACCTCCACCCGCTTTCAGTCTGGGTCTCCCTGTCGCAGAACATACAGTACAGTGTGATTAAAGTGTGGTGTTAGTTGTCCTGCCTGGAGGTATCACACCGGACGGAGCCAACTGCTCTCACGCTCACACACAGTAAAGGTCAGGTCTCACACCATCAGTGTGAAAAGGCTGCACTGAAAAGGGTATAATCCATCTGCTTTTAACAGCTCAGGACTGCTGATGTGTGTGTACAGTACATACAATGTGCGTTTGACCTGACCTGCAGCAAAAAAAAAAGCGCCTGCTGTGATGTTGTGTTTTATAAACATTCCTAAGAGTTGAGTGATAAAAGCGCAGTGTTTCGCCATTTTGGCTAAACCCTGATTCAGACTAACTGTAATGGGAAGGCCTGGTGAATTTTTCATACAGCCCAGAGGGGGAGGATGAGTGTCCACACTGGCAGATTACAGGCTCTCAGAGAAAAAGGACATAAGGTTGAAGGAAGAAACTTCATCGTTTATCAGGCTTTTGGAGAACATTTGCCATGAAAAGATGAATCAAACCGACTCCAAAATATGTAAAGGTCCTGAGATTTGCTTTGAATTACGTCCTTCTGAAAGTGGATCATTTTATTAATTTTCTCAAAAAAAAGAAAATGAAAAAAACTGAACGTCATGGAACTGAACTGAAGTAAATTTTTAAAACATGGACATTTCCAATATTGTTTCTGATTAATCGTTGATCATCTGTCATGTACTAAGTTCAATGAACAAGAGCTACTTGATCCTGATTATCCTTTGCGGACTTCACGAACAAAAGCAGGATGAAAAATGCCTAAGATCTCAATTTAATGGGCTGAAATTTCTGCAAGAAAGCCCTAAAAAAATTATCCATCTGTTCAATGCACACATGTCACAGCTCAGTCAGATAGCTCGTAGCACTGTCTTGCGTATGCAAATATGTTTTGCCTAGAAATCTATTTGGAGTTGCTCGAAGGAATCCAGAACGGCCCTCCTTCTGTCTCCCCTCACCCGGCTCACGCGGGTCTCCCGCTTGCCGTTGATCTCCTCTCGTGTGGAAAACATTTTTACCAGCTATGCACGCATGGACATAGAGTCAGTGGCACTGCCTTACCTCAGACAGCTTAAACCACCATGGGCCAATATGCAGATCTCACAGGCCCACAATGATGGCATCCTCCGCGGGGCCCTGTAAGTGTTTGCTCAGTTGGATAAAACATGCAATACAGGGACACAGAGGGAATAACTACAGACTCAGTAAAGAGGCCGGTGCTTGTGTCTTTCTGTTCAGGACCTGCTGCTCGTCATTTGGGGAAAAAAAGGAGGAGTGTGTGACCGTAGAACACAACCTGTCAGTACAAAAGTTAAATGAAAAGGTTTCCAGTGTTTGTGTGAAAGAAACAGAAATGTCTCCAGTTTCTATAGAATATTACTCTGTCATATTTTATACAATAAATACAAATCTACTTGTAATTATTTTAAAAATTACAAAAAGGAGTTCAATGAAGTTAAACCTTTGTAAAACATGGGCATTTCTTTCATACATATGTAAGTCTGAAGAATTAGTAGCCCTTTTGGGTATGGAGACAAAGAGAAGGAAATAACATTCTGTTTGTGTGTGTGTGTGTGTGTGTGTGTGTGTGTACCAGAGGGCTGAGAAGCCAGGCTCGGGCAGATGGTCCACAAAGGTGTTACCACACAGTGAATGGGCACTGGGATTGATGCATTGCAACATCCAAGAAGGTGGAACATTTGGCTGCTGACCCGCAGTCAGAACTCATTGGCCCTGCCTTCTCCTTATTTAGCTGCTGCGAGAGCCAACGGGTGATTTGGTCGGAATAAACACACAGTCAGAATGCAGCACTTTCCCACCCTCAAGGGAGCCTGGACAGGCAGTGTGCTGGAAACTTCCTCCCTCGTCTCTGCAAGGAGGTCACAGTGATGGTGCAGGCAAGGAGGATGAGTGCACAGAGCCATGGAGAGGAACGGAGACGGCACACAGGAACTTAGGGTTACTGTGTTACACTTGGATGGAGAAGATCTGACCTTCGGCTTATTCTGAGGGGCCTTTCTCACAGAAGCAACTCCATACGACTAGATTTCTGCAAGTAACATGTAATTTATCCATCTTATGATTTTTGATGGTTAGCTAATGAGCAGTACAGAAATGGGAAAATATGGAAACAAAGGCTCATAAGGAAGGGGATTAAGGGGATTTAAGTGGCGGTATGTCTTTCTCTCCAGTTCACAAACATCTTCGGAAGTATTTAATTTTAGGCATTACAGAGCTACAACTTCTAGTGAAAAAAAAGATTAATGGAAAAGTGGAGGTGTCACAATCCATCTCTCAGCCTAAATGAAAAATTTAAAAAAAGAAAGAAATGCATTAAAACACAATTATAGATAAATAAACGCTAACATACGTGTTATTAGTCCAGTGTTGGACTTATGGACACAAGCCATTATTTCTTTAAATGCGTCAAAAAAATAATTCATTAAAAGAAAGTTGTCAGAGTTCAAAGACAAAATATTCTCTTTAATTACAAGCATTATTAGTTATGCACATGATGAGATTATATTTCAGACCCTAAAGTGGTCTTACATCAGTTGGAACATGGAAAATTCATGAGTGGGAACAGTAACTGAAGGCAAACATTATAGCAGTGGATTTTAAACACGATCATTACTGTTTGTCTCTCTGCGCAGTTAAATCATCAAGTCTAATCTAGAAAGAAGCATGATAGCAGATTTATGAAATATGCCTGTTTTTATAAAAATCTCATGTCAGTTGTGATTTGCTGTTTGATGCATTATATTGTGCATTTTATAGTAATATAAGATTATGCTAGTTGAATATTTTTTTAATGTTTCATCATTTGAAAAATCCTCTGCAAATAAAGCACAAATTGAAATTGAATTGTAGCTATCAAACATTGATTTTTGATCAGTTATTTGTGACTTCAGTTAATAAGATTCGCATCGATGGAGATTTAAGCTCTGTTTGACACAAGTTGTTCTTTTTTTTAGTTTTGTTTTGTTTTTTGATGTGAACAAGTACAGACTGCCACCCTATGGATTTATCTGGCAAATCCTCTCTGCTTGATCTTTACTAGGGTACTCACAACAATCAGAGGATGAAGCTTTGAGATATAGAAGGACTGATATGACCCAGAAAATAAAAATTGGCAGTTACCATGAAGCTAAATATTTGAGTGAGTGCATTAAATGTATAAGGACTGACAGCTGACTGTGCATTTGCTGCTAGTGTATTTTGCAGTTTGATCTGAACAGTTGAAGGGTCCTAACATAAAGCTACAGCGAATCTAAGGACAACAAACACAAATATCAGTGCAAATGCAACACAGATCTCTAAAGCCTCATCCCCCTCTTCCAGCACCTCCCCGCCGAGTCAGTCATCATCCACCACCATCACATTCCCGTTCAGCTCGTACTCGATAGTGGCCCAGTTAAAGATGTTTCCCTTGGGTACCTTGTGGCCATAGTGCCAGGCCTGGATCATACTCCTTGACAGCACAAAGTCCCACATATTCAGATCGGTCACCTCCCCTACAAAGCTCTGTCCGGCTTCCAGACCCCCCAGGTGCTTGTCTGGGTCCTGCCCCAGGAGGACGGAGCCATTTGGACGGATGGTGTGCCCAGGTTTGTAAACCTGGTAGGTGCTGCGCTTACCTTCAACCCAAAAAGCAGCGAGGCCGGTGCGAGACTCCCAGGTCAGACAGAGGCTGGTGCGGAAGGTGGTGAGGGGCGGCAGCTGAAAGAAGGCGCCGTCTCCACTCAGGTAAAAGGAGATGCGCCCATCCTTCTCACGCCACATATTCAGCTCATCATAGTCAGGAGTGCGGTAGGCGAACAGGATGATTTGCCGGTCTTCTGGCAGCTCAGTGGCCACACGCATGCAAAGTGTAAAGGCTCTCAGCGCCATCTCCTTCTGTGGGATCAAGGCCACAAAGCTGAAGTCCGTCTCATAGGGGAAGATAAGGACTTTCTCACTCAGGCCGACTGTAACAACACACATGAGAAAAAAACAATGATGAAGACTTGTTCAGCGTGTGAAAAATATACAATGAAAATATAAAGCATACAAACCCACAATAAGAATCAACAGTATTTGTTCTACCTTGTGTTCCTTGGGACAGATTCGAAGACAATCCAAAGACACCAAGCAGAACCACAGCCAACTTCTGCAAACAAACACAGGACATTCACGATGACCTGACAGTAGCCTGTGGTATTGATTATTAAACACCAAATTAAGTAATAAAATACAAGATGAAGCTCATTTTCTTACCATTTTGATGTTGTGTTGTTGTTTGACTTGCTGATGAGCTGGTTCAGTCCTCTGCCCTCCTAGCACAGGCCATGACGTCAGCTCTTCAGTTGGGGTTCGGACAATAGACCCGGTGTGTGAGGGATGAGTGACGCTGACTGACACACACTGGTCACCTGTTTGGGAGGGTGTGTGTGTCTGTGTTTGTGTTTGTATCACACAACAGACCAATTTCACATTAAATATAAAACATCTGACCTGATCCATGTGAACGGATTGCATTTTGCCATTTTTTGTTTTTTCTCAGACAAATTAACCTTTTTAAAGAGTTATGAGGGACTGGAAGACTCTGCGGACCCTTTAAATACATCAGTACACATTACACACATTTTAGGCTCTGAATATTTTAGATTTACAAGTACATTTCAAACTATGAAATGGTGGAAAGGGACAAAATAAGAGAAAAGAGGAAAACCTGAAATAACTAGGAATTGCTCAAACTAAATAATTTTCGACTGACAGCCATTTTATTCAAAGTTCAATTTAGGTTTTCGGCTGTTCAATTCCACATCACATCATTTTTTCACATTAAAGCATGAATAATTCCAGTGGGAAAGATGTGGACTGGGTGGGACATTTTACGCCTGACAACTGCTGTACAATGATGTCATGCTCTCATTTCTCATTCATTTAAACATAAGCAAATACTAAAATATCTGCGTTAGGCCAACAGTGGGAAATTTTCCAGGTTAAGCAAAGCTCCACTTCAGAAATCAATACATTTTGATAAAAAAAAAAAGAAAAAAAGAAAAAAGTGTCACCTTGAAGACAAATGGTTGAAATATGAACAATAAGCAACACTGAGGAACATTGGACACCAAAGGAACAGTTATAATATTAACTCATAAATATGGGAAGAGGGAGTACTCTTGGTATCAATAATAATAATAATAAAAAGATGATTCAAATAAAAGAGTTACAAGTCAAGATTTGTCTCAGGCCATAAAACATCATCATCATTTATTGCAGGGCTGTGCCATGAGTTGCACTGCAAAGCTTTTATCTTAGTAGTGCAGTTTAAGAATTTATATGCTGAAGACCATCTTATTGATTTCCAATAATCAGCAGAATTGCCATCATACTTGGTATCTCTTTAATAGTAATCTAATATTAGAAACACAACAACAAACTAAAAGTTCATGATTTAATTGGGACAAATGAAAACTGAACCAAGCATTGAAGTTATCAACATATCTACATTTAATACAGTTTCTTAAGTTTCTAGGATTTCTCAAGAAAAAAAAAAAACAAAAAAACCCTATATTGTCGAGAAATAAAATCTGAGATACACCAGCACATTATTTACACTGCCTGCACCCCGACGTGAACCACCGACCTACATCACCACAGACGCACATTCAGCTGTAAACCAAGAGTATGTAACTGAAAATGTGTTCTACAGAGAGCACGTGCAAAACTTAGACTGAGGTATGGATGAGAATAAGATGGTCATAACTCTTCCAGCATTTCTTACAGAGGAGGTTGGTACAGTGATGCTCATGAACCTCAGATCCTTCCTAACAGCAAATTCCAAAACGGACAGTTTCACATTGATGACTGGTTTACATATTGCAACCATTTTCTTGATAACTATGATGCTGAGAGGTGAAGGTACATAAAATGAACAGCAAAAGTGAGTGAAATGCCAACCATCCTCTTGATTTTTTTTTTTTTTTTTTTTTGCAAAGGAAAAGAAAATTCACTTCATGCTTGATGTAAACATCCACTGTCAGCTGCAGACAACCAGCACAAGCCAACACAATGTCCGAGCACATTTTTGTCTCGATACACGACAGACGACAGAGCTCATTCTTCAAAGCAGATTTTTGGATCAACCAACAACTGATATCACTGTATTTAACACTATCCACTAACAATTCATTGCAATCTTAAACATCCAGCAATGTGAAAACTTTTTTTTGTATGCAGCAGTCATTCCCCTTTTCTGTATCGAGTTCAAGGCTGATTTTCAGGAAAACCCTACATTGTCCTGGTAAAAAACTTTTTGAATTACTGTAGGTCAAAGAGTATATTATGCATACATTCAACTTAGTTCAATTGTCTGAAGGGGTGTGATTGATATGTAAAGAAATATCTACTCAGTCTTACAGGATGGAGACATGGGTGGGTATGTCTGGAGCACCTCATTCATACCATTTGACTCAGGTTAAAATGCTCAGTGACAAACTTACAGTTGATTATATTTCATCATAATCATGTAAAACTTGCATACAAACTACTGACCCTTGAAGAGAATCGGGTTTTGGCATATTAGTTACCACTTGAGTAAATGTACATTAAGAAGTCAGCAAATGCTCCATTTCTAAGAGGTGAAGAAAAAAACCCTTCTATCAAACACTGGAGTAAATGCCAAATAAAAGGCCATTGTCACATTTGAATGAATTCTGCCACCAAAATGTGTGTTTTGTCTTGGTTGGTTTTTTTTTTATATTGGTATCTGTGAAACACTGGAGTCCAATGCTGATGCTTTCCAAGGGTTGTGGCACTCAGAGAAAGAGAAATGAAGGGGGTGAGAGAGAGAAAGAGGGCAAGAAGAGACCTGAGACATGGCCCCTTATTTTGAGTAAAGAAAGGAGTCAGGCTTGAAAGACCAGAAACAGCATGACAGAGAAGAATAGGAACAAGCGGTAACAGAAAAAGTACAGAAAAAGCAGAATGAAAAGGGGTTTTAAAGGGAGCAGCAGGCCATGAACACTGATCCTCAGAGAGTTGGAGCAGGAAGTTTTACAGCAAAGATAGAATGTGGGGAAGAGAGGCAGACAGAGATACACGGCTCATCCATAGTGTGGCTTTTCTCACTTGTGTTAAGTACATTTCCAGGCAAGGGGTGATCTGTTCTCTAAAGTCTTGTGTTGTCCAGGCTTTGTGTCGAGTATCTGGGTATGGGGGACAAATGGGAGGTGGGCATCCCTTTAGTAGTCCTCCACCCAGCCGTTTTCCTGGATAAAAGCATCAATGACTTCCTTCATGGCCAGGTTTGGGATCAGTTGATCCTGGGTCAGGGGACTCCTGGTGACTGGGTCAAAATGACCCACTCGCTACAGAGAGAGTAGGTTAAATGCTAATGTTAACACCTGTGGCGAAGTCTTATACACACTATATAAGCAAATTTGAAGCATTTATGCATTTGGGAATTCATGTAGCAGCTCGTACAATGTCTGAATATTCATTTCTTTGTAAAAATAATGAAATGAAATTAATCATGTGCTCATGTGGTGGATGATGGATGAACTAAAAGTCTTTAGAAGTCAGTAGTCACAAGCAGAATTATGAAACTCTGAAATAACATTTTACCTGTAGGTGTTCCTCAATGTCTTTGCGATCATAAGTGATTCCACTGGGTGTGATGCAGGGCTCCCTCATCAGTTCGAAACTGATTTTTCCACACAGGTAATCTGGGATCTCCCGTTTCTGACACAAAACACACCAACATTCAAACTGATGTAATGTAAAAGGTACCCTAATTGCCACCACGAGGTTGAAATCTTTTCTTTACATCCTTTTACATGGTTTGTTGCAGTTTAATGTAACACATTAATGTGTCTTTTTCCTGAAAAAACATCACTTACTCAGAGTTTAAAGAAAAAGTTGGGTGAAAGAATCAACGTTGATACTAAAAACATAATTTAACTGTTAAAAATCAAGGTTCTGCATCAAAAAGACATCACAATTTCTTCATCGGCATTTGCCTGCCCTGCATAAACACATATAGACAGGAAACACCCTGTAGGCTGCCAATATGGTGTCATTTCACCTTACATGACAACTACCTCAGTTGACTCAACAACTGTCTATAGTGAAGACAACTGATTACTATAAACCTTACAACAAAGAAACAGGACAGAGAGGGTTTTCTTGCAACAAGAAAATCAATTTGAGATTTGTCTTAATATCTGTACAGAAATCTGAAAGACAATCTCTGCATCTGTGTGTGTGTGTGTCTGTGTCTATTTCTGCTGTTGCTATGTCAACGATCAGAGAAGACATTGCGAAGGAGGTGTGTACTGTGGGGAAGGATGCATTTGTGTGGGTGAATCTAATCAATGTGTGCCTGTCTGTTTGGTAGCCTTTTAATGGACTGATGACCCACCCAGGATGTCAACTGGCTTTTACTCTTCCTCTAACAGCACGAAGGCTGTATGACAAACGACTGAGTCAAAGAACAGAAATTTCTTGCTTACTTTTCTTTTCTCATCCACTTGCGAGAAGAGCTCATCCATGTCCATCAGATACTTGTCCTAAGAAGGCCACATTTCCAAATGTTACATGCAATACATATAATCACAGCATACAATTACTTTATTTGTTACATGAATCACAGCCAGATAGGTCCAAAACATACGTGCTTAGATGCAACCTTAGCAGTATCGCCTCCATTTTGATTGTCGTCCTGTTTTTCTTTATATTCTTCTAGCTCTCTAAACAAAATCACAGTCATTAAATATTAATTAAAAATGAGAGCACAAATTACACAACAGACTAATTTATGTGCTTGGAAATATTCATTAAGATCATAATTATCAGTCAAATAAGCATGCTGGATATGTGAGTGCCTCCCCTTTTCCAAACTTCACCTTTCCTTCTCAGCCAGTATGAGTTTGGTCAAATAAGCATGCAACTCGTTCTCTTGATTGATGCGCTTCTCCTCAATGCTGTTCCAGCGTTTCTTCTTGGCAATTCGCAAGGCGCTGGGGATGTCATCTCCAAAATTCAACCTCTGTTCTTTTGCCAGGTTATATGCTGTAAAGTAAAATCATCAATACAGCAGCAGTGATTAGCTATAAAAATTTTTTATAAAATAATGTAAGCCATCTAAGTATATTGATCTTGACATACTTTTCTGTGTATTCTAATTATAACACCTGACAAAGCATACTGTAATATGTGCTTGCAGATCTGATTTAAGAGCAACGATGTTGTCAAGCTGATTAATCAAATCAAATCAGTTTTATCTATATAGCGCCAAATCATAACAAAGTTACATGAAGGCACTTTACATATAGAGCAGGTCTAGACCAAACTCTTTATAGATATAATGCTGATGCCATAGAAGGCCATCAACCCGGCAGCACGACTGGTACCTGCCCTTTGTGTGTAGAGCACCAGGAGGAGCACTGCCAGACCCAGACAAAAGACCTCCACCAGGATACTGGTGTGTATGTCAGCCCAGCACCATCCAGCTCAATTGGCATTTGCCAAAGAACACCAGAATTGGCAGGTCCATGACCTCACTGATGCCCTGATCCAAGTCTGAGAGGAGATCCCCTGAGGACACCATCCACCTACTCATCAGGAGCATGCCAAGATGATGTTGGGTGTGCAATTGCATGTATGCAGGTGGGGGCCATAAACACTGCTGAGTCACATTGAGTTGAGTTGCCATGATGAAAGATGAAATTCATGTCTTTGATTTGATTTTCAGTGTGACTGTGAATTCAGCCCTAAATAACTTGATTTTGATTTTCCATTGACTGCTGACTGACAGTCAACAAATTATACAATGCCCATCAGTAAACATTTTCAACTTGAATAATTCAATAATTATGTGTGGATGTCAATTCATTAATTAGCCAATGAGCTTAATTTTTGGAGCAGTGTAATCAGCTGATTCTAGGATCAGCACTTCAACAGCGAGACCAAAGACGGCAGAAATCAAAGTATGATAGACGGAACAAGAGGCAAATTTACAGACATAATCATTAATGGAGTAGTACATTTGCAACATGTGAGAGACAAGGTTTTGCCCATTTTGAGGACATTGTTCTCACCTTTCTGCAGGTTGCCGATGGCCTCATCATAGTTTTCCAGCTCCAAATGACACTGGCCCAAAAAGAAGTGGGCCTTAACTGACTGGCTGTCCAGCTCCAGTGCACGCTTACAATCTGCGAGAGCCTTGTCATGCTGCTGCAGCTTCACATGGCAAAGAGCCCTGTTGGTGTAGTACACTGCCACTGATGGATTACGATTCTGGGAGACACAACATGCCAGACAATAAACATTTACAGCAACATTATAACACTGAACAAATACATTCAGAGGAACATGATTCCATCCCATTCTCACAATAAAGACAATATTTGAATGTGCTATGGTATAGAAGGTGCATTTCCAGTATTAGTACTAGGTAAATTGGAATGACAGTTCCTTACAATGGCTTTGCTGTAGCATGTAGCAGCCTCTTGGTACTTGCGGCAGAGGAACAGCCGGTTCCCCTGCTCTTTAAGCTCCTGCGCGGTGGAACTCTTCTCCGGGCTGCCGGCCATTTTCTCCGCCGGCTCCGCGGGGCCCGCCTCGCCCTGCTTCCCTATCCTGTTCCCCGTCTCTCCGGCTGGCTAACTGACAGGTTCAAGAATGCCCTGTCCCTCCTGGATGTCAGTACACTACACGAGAGACACAGTGCATGTGAAGTTATGTCAACAATCACAGACATGCAATTGCAGCGGTGCACCTGCAATGCGCATCTTGTGCGAATTAGGTGCAGTCCTCGGAGGGAGACCCGTTTAATTCAACCACAGCTGCAAGACACAGCGAGGAGGCTACACTGCCGGGGATTTAACTATTAGTATGACAGAAATCAATGTCAACTACATATGAGACAGCGCTAGTTAGCCGGACACCAGAGAACAGTTCACACTCGCGATCCAATCCGTTTGAGTCTGGCTTTAACTGTAACACTCCACCACTGTTACACAATAGTAGCTAAATGTTGTATACATGCAACATTGAAATGCAACAAGCGTTTAAGTCAGGTACACACGCTACAAGAGCTAGCACAAACAAATCGTGACACCGTTGCTAATTTTAGTTGAAAGCAAACAAGAGATCACTGCTCAGACGTTAGCAAGTTAGCCGAGCTAGCATACGAAGCTATGTTGTCGACTAACGCTTCGCCGGTCAGTTAGTTACTAAGATGACAATTGTGCTCAAACCGCGCTCATTAACTTATAAATTCAACGAGCAGGTGGTTGGGGAGTTCGGGCTATGGCTAACACTTACCTGAGAGGTGTTTTTAGCATTTATCCCGACATTTACCTCTATGCCGCTAGACAACCTTTCAGAACACAGAACGGCTAATGCTAGGTTAGCTTACCTGCTACACAGCCTATATTATATTGTTAGCTGTTCCTGTAAGGTTGGGTTTGATCTGACGTGCGCAGTTTTCAGTTCTTACCTTATAGATAAGATCTCACATACAGAGGAAACAAATATTATATACTTTGGTATCAAATCTTAAGCGATAATTTTTTCCCCTATACAAGTTATCATGACAGCTTGTTGTTATGCTGACGTCAGGTGTTTACGCGACATTGACGGAAGCCGAGAGGACGCTTTTTACCACCTACTCGTTTCTCAATTAACCAATGTCCCTCAACGACCCGAGACAGACCAACTGTGCTAAAAGAAAACGTAAAAGTGAACTTTCCATGAATGTAAGTGTCCCAGAACTGTTTGAACATGTCACTTCCCAATGTGCACCAAACAATACATTGGAAAATATTTCCTTTACCTGCACCATGTTATATATCTTTTAATTTACAGCTTTAAGGCCCCACTGTGTCTGAAGGGAGGACTTCAGCAGAGCAGAAGCAAAGACACCAACAGATGGCGCTCCTTATTTAGGGTTTTATCCAGATGTCTAAACTATCACTAGTCTGCACTTTCCTGAAGTAGACAGACAGACAGACAGACAGATAGATAGATAGATAGATAGATAGATTGATAGACTGAGAACAAATTTGAAACACTAGGAAAATACCATCAAACAACAGGTTTCACTCCCTTTCTTCAGCAAAATGTTGTACTTGATAACAAAAGAAACCTAAGACTTAAGGGCAAAAGTATTTTGAATATTTTCAATGTCACAGACTTTTTTTGCCTGATACTCCACAACAATGATCTTTTCATCACTTGGGGTCTTGTTGAGGGAAACATCAGATTATGATCAAGAGTTTAGTATGTATTATCAGGGCCATCCCACCCACAGAGAGATTCAACCCCACACAGATAAATCCACAGATGACCCCAGAGGATTTTAATAATAACATTCAAGTTGAGCCATGGAGGAATTAGCAAGGCTGTGACAGTGGACAGGGTCACTTTCATCCCAGCCTGTTGGCAGCTTGCATAGGCTTCGTTCAGAGATCAGTGTGTGAAGATTAGGGCACATCCCCTGAGCAAACACACTGATAAATGTGTGAAGGGGGCCGCTGGGCTGCAGACCCACCAGCACTGTGTGTCCCCAGCTGTGTTTACCTAGCTTCACCAGCCCGGTCCTCTGATCCTCCTAAAACACCCACCTACCCTACAAGCCCCAGCCTCATACTTGTAAAAGTGGGGTTTTAGACCATAGACAGAGACTGATGAGAATAAGCACTAATACTGCAAGCTCTAAAAAGCACTTATTGAATGAACAGTTCTGTATTTATAAAATTAAACAGCACGGATCGACATTGAGATAAAATTAAATATGCCTTTCAATTCCTTTATATTTCCAGATTTTCCAAAAGAAAAATACATTATCCTGTGGGCACACAATTTTCACTGACCTGAACCTATTTCGGTATTTTAGTGGAGGTTCTGTCTAATATAAACTACATAATTTTTTATTATCTATATGAGTAAAGCTTGGGTCTGCTCCCTATGTGCCAGAGTCTGGCATGACTCTACTGATTTTATAAGATTATTTTCAGAGTATTTTATAATCTTAATGGCATACAAAAGGCACACAATTTGACAAAACATATTGTGTGTAGAAACCAGAAGGCGGGAGAGATTGTGGAAATTATGTAATTGTTTGCAAACTGTTTCAAAAATAGTAAAAACATTCCCTCCGCATTGTGATGGTTCATTTGAATGATGTTGGAAGAACTCCTTGCTTGCATTTAAACAGCGTCTCCCTCTGTCACCAGCTCCCCACCCACTCCTCGTGTCAGATATCCTAACCGTCAGCCTTTGCCAACCCCCCCCCCCCCCCCCCCCCCCCCCCCACCATTACACCCAACTGCTGCCCACTGAAGCTGGCTGAGCTTCCAGTCACCTTGGCAACGAGACCAGGAAGTTGCCCAGCTCCTCTGGCACAGCTGAAAAGCTGCCACTTCCTGATTGATTCTGGTCTTTCTTTCTGCCTGTGTAGTCGTTTTCCCATTTGGCAGTGGTGTCCGCTATTCAGCGCCAAAGTCCCTGAAAGGAGAAAAAGCGTGAACACGCTCTCCTCAGCGTTAAGGGAAACCTCAGGTTCAAATGGGTAAAACAAAAGCAGTATTTATCCACAATGGTGGCCCTTTGTTTGGTGGGTTTGCTCATTTTGAGGAGAGGGAAAGGCACATAGACTTGTTGCAGTTTGTTCAAGTGGCTCTGAATGCAACAAAAACCATTCCTCTGCTTTAACTGACAGAAGATGTGGCTAGAGGGAAAATGGGGAATAAATCATGAATGTCATTGAATATTTGTCAAAAATGTTTACAAATACTTTGACTTGCCAGCTCTTTTATATCCAGTTCACTCACAAAGACAAATACGTCTAACTACACACTGTAATTAACCATCACCGTGAGACACCAGAGAAAACTGTGCAAAAATGCACAGCTACCAGTCACAATTTGCTCACAGCTATAACTTATCATTTTGCCAGAACACAAACTGAAACTGTCCATCAAGTGTGCTGAGCTGTTCATATACACATGCGCACATTCACTGTAGAAAATATTGTGCTGTACCTGCCTCTTTTTTGCCCCACTGAGCACAGAACAGTTTTTAATAATCAAACATGGGGTGCAAATGGAAATATCCAGCGTGAAGACTGTAATTCCTTAAACAAGAATTGTTTATTGCCAAAGTTTTACTGTCTTACCATAAACCTATTTATTGAATCTCACTGTTCACAGACAGCAGATCTAAACTCCTTTTCTCTGTCCTGTATGTCAACAGTCTGTAGTGAATATATCCAACTCTGTTGGGAGTTCAGCAGTGACAAACACAGGAAGACGTTGGTTACATTTACGAGTCGGGCCTTAACTTTTCATGTGTCCAAAATTACTGACTTAAATTTAGAATAAGAACACTGTTGTATCTTTATTTATTGCTTCATAATGATTATATATATATATATAATTTTCAGCTTTCTTCTTACTTCTAACCTTGTAGCAGAACCGTTTATTTTTGTCTATTCACTTGTGGTTGCAGTTGTTTGGTAATCATTTGGTATTCATTTAACTGATGATGTAAAAGTGTTTTTATGTGCACATGCCTTAAGTCTGAACCACTGGTTGCTGAAGGGGACTTTGAGGTTTAGAGTTAAATGAGGGATATCCTGATGCTATAACCTAAAGGCGAGTAAAAGAAAAGACAGAGATACCCAAAAGGTCAGAGGTCATTCAGACACCTCTACAGCTCCGATTAAGCTTCCTGGTAAAAGAGAGGGGGAGGGCTGACTCATCTTACCTCTTAAATGATGCTTCCATGAACTTATTCAGCCCTCAAAGGCAGAAACACACAAACAGATTGGCACAAAAGCACCAACAAGTTGTGCATTGAATTTCCTGCATTCACATTTTAAAATGCAAATAAAATCCTCTGCAAATTATCACATGATTGAATTGATATTGCGATTAACAATAACTATAAATTCACATGTGCACAAGTTCACAAGTTACTTTACAGAGTTGATACATTTAATTTTTTCTGAGAGAAGATATAAATAACATTATACGAATCAACTGCTGTTGGGTTTAGATGTGAAAAAGCTTGGGTAAACCAAAATCAAAGAGTTTGTTTTGGAAACTTGTAGTGTTAGTCCAGAAATCTTAACACCCTGGGGGGGTTAACAGCACTCTGGCTGAGACACCCCCACTAACCAAAACACACCCACACACCACGATGGATTGATGTGTGACGGCTGGGGGTGGAGGCGGCTGTTGAGTAGCTTGTCTAAGTGGAGGGGGAGAAGTTTTACAATAGAGGTTTTGGAGGGAAATCAAAACTCTTGTGCCTCACTTAATCAGGGATGCGGAGGGAAACTCTCCTACAGTATTCAATCACCATTTAAAATAAGGTTAACCATTAGTAAAACCGATGGGTAATTCCAGATGGAAACAATATTTGTTAACTGATTGTTATTAATTGCAGGCTGCAAGACACAAGATTGATTCCATATTATAATTGTAATAAGCTTTGTTGTAGTTGTATTTTATGCCATTATCGATTCAAAACAATTGTTCTGGGAAAGTTCATTCAATTTACTAAAGATTACTAACCAATGTGTTTTTCACTTAGAAAATCAATGGGGACCTTCACAGGAGAGAACTGAAACAGCAGGGGAACCTAAAAGTTACTTTCCCTCCCTGAATGTGGATGCCCCATCCCCCTGTCCTCCCTGCTGCTCCCCCACACCTCCCCAAGTGTCCCCTCGGGTCAAGCTCTCCAGGGTCACCAAACCCCACCCTGCTCCAACCACAGACACACCCAGCCCAGCACAATCCAAGACGCTAAGGCAGACATAATGAGGTATGGGCTAATTATGTGTGTGTGTGTGTGTGTGTGTGTGTGCAGTTGTCCAGGTCTGAACAGGATAAGGCATTTGTTATATTTGACTGACTGAGTCCCTTGCAGAGGACATTCAGAGCTGTCAGAATACGAACAGTCACACACACATGCATGCACACACACCCCCACACAGATCTATGTGTGGGGGTGTGTGTGTGTGTCTATAGTGCCTACTAAAACCAGAATGTTGTATTTACCTGCATCAAAATGTAATTTCCAAATAAATAAGACAAATAAAAGAATTTCAGTTTTAATTTACACATCAAAAGCAAAATTTTGAAAGGCACTGTGGAGTTTTAGGAACATCTAAGCTTAATTTTGCCAAAGACATTTTTGAGGACATCAAAAATGACACTGTATAATCAGTGCTCATGAAAGTAGCAACTGTGCTCTTTTGGGTTAGCAAAAATATGCTGGCATATTTACATGATGAACACAGAAGATTCCTGTATCTGGACTGTTAATTATTTGTTTTGGATGTGATCAATGTCAGACATATTTAGTTGGATGATTCATATGATGGCACATGTAGTCATTCTCCTCGTCTGTTTTATATCATCTTTGTTTTGTTGGCCTATGAGTCAGTAGGAAAATAACAGTTTCTTGTTTCTTCTTGAACAGTTTTCACACAAATCTAATTTGGAACAGTTCTTCATTAGTAGATACCAATTTTGCCATCCATCTGAAGTTTTGTCCGATCCCTAGCCTGAATGGAGCAAACAGTCGCCCCTTTACTCTTCCTACAACAATCCAGCTATTTGTTGCCATGTAAAGTTGCTGAAAGCAGCTTGTCTTGATCCTAGAAGTGTGTAGTCGGCAGATCCAAAATTGGACGGTAATCAGATCAGTGTGAGGAGTTTGACAAATGACCAATGACAAGCACTGGACCCTGGAGGATGGGAGGGGTTGCCAGGGGTCAAGGTTTGGGGTCAGAGGTTGGCTTTTCAGGATCGTTCAATCAAGGGGCCATTAAATCCCATCTTTGTGTGATTTCTCAGTGAGGCGCAGTGGTTCCATCGGATGCCCCTGGTCTATACACTACATGCCCAGTTAAAGCTATATGTGCTGCGCTCCAGTGGTGAGGGATGACCAGGGTGACGTGGGATAGTTTGTATGTCCTTGCATAGTACAGAAAGCTGCACATAAAATAGCTGTAATTATTTTAGGTAACTTGGAGGAAATGAGCTTGTTTTCATTTTTCTTGTAAGTCTAACAAGATATTGATGCATTCTGCTGTGCACAATGAGAATGACTTTAGCCCTTAAATTTGTGCATTTTTCTGTGCAAATCTCAATGAAACTATTTCTGTTTTTTACACCAGCTTTAAGAATTAAATCTGCAGAAAAAAATATCTAAAATCTAACTATTTTCTTATAATTTTGTGAATGTGGCTGCAAGGGAGCTCTCCATCAGTAATATGAATGAGAAAGGCTTTGTTATCCTATTTTAAGGTGTTTTTTTTTTTTTTTGTAACTGCCTGATGTGTGTTATCTCATGTGTAAAGTATGTCGTCTCTGGGGCGTCTTGTCTCTAGCTTTGTTTTCCTACGCCTGCCGTCCAAATTTCCATCACAAAGGGTCACTCACCCTGAGTGACCCATTGCTTTCTGTCTGTGGAGAGGCCCTGATTAGCCTGCATACATGTGCAGATAGGCCCAAAATCCTTCAGCTGGGACTATGTATCGCTGTGTGTTTTGGTGTGAGTGTGTCTGTGTCTGTGTCTGTGTACAAGAACGGGGCACTGAGAGTATTTGCACTCATGCATATGTGTGTATGCATGAATGTGTCAATTCAGGACGATACTCCATGCTCTAGTTATTCAGCAAGCTTCCATGTCCGCATTTACTCTGGTTTCTCACTCATCTGCACTTCTCTGCAGGACGACACAGTTCACTGCAGAAAGAAATAACCTCCATTGAAGAGTCGCTCAGTCAGATCAGCTTCCTCTGTTCATCAGTCGTGGGTCAACTGGAGAAAATAAAATGGAGCAGTGGGATAAATATTTGTCGCCTCTTTGCTTTTCAGAATTCTTACTATCCTCAAAGCATGAAGAAAAGAGTTAATGGCCACTTCCTCAAAAATGCCACAAAGGTCTTGTTTACTATAAATAGATGAAAAATAAATACAGCTAAATGTTAATCGAATACACTCAGTAATATAAAACAACATTTCAGCGTTGCTTTATTAAGATAAAACTCAGGTTAAGTCTACAAATATCCACCTAGTGTGCACATTCAAATACACCTGTTATCATGAGAACATCCAGTGCTGCACTCCACTACACCCCAAGGGATGGGTGATACGATCCCCCTGAAGTAAGAGGTGTGTGTCCGAGAAGTTGAAGTTGGGGGTTGGGGCTTACTCAATGATGGAGCCAGGGAGACACTACATTTTGGCGGTCCCCTCGAGGGTTTTCCCCCAACAAAGGCAACCTCATTTGCAACAGATGTATAGATTTTCAAAAGACAGGTTCCACTGATGAGCTGGAGGACACTGAAGTGCAGGTGCTGAGAGAGCAGAGGGCTCGCGTGCAACAGTATTTTCAAAAAATTTGATCAAAAGGGGCTCAGGGAGCTCTAAGAATCTGAATGGAGTTGATGAAAGATGGTGGAAGATAAAGGACACCCTGGATTCAGATTTGGTGCACAATTATGGTCCCACTGAGTCTCTATTCAGAAACGTTAATTGTCATCTGGGGGCTGAAATGTAAAGATGGTTAGATTACTGCTGAGGCTGAAAGAATGATAATTAATTCCCTTCTTAATATTCTTGTAGAATTACTGCTACATAAACCTAAAATTTCCCTCCTATAGTCACTTCATATGTCTTACTCTCTTGCTTAAAGCTGTTTATTTAGTCACTGTTAAGCAATGTGCAGCATTTTCAACTACTGTTAGATATTGTAATTGGCAAAGAAGAAGGCATCAACTTCAAT
This sequence comes from Remorina albescens, assembly GCA_034769265.1. Lineage (NCBI taxonomy): Eukaryota > Metazoa > Chordata > Actinopteri > Carangiformes > Echeneidae > Remorina > Remorina albescens. The sequence continues at coordinate 10,230,433 of CM068480.1, forward strand.
GAATCACTTTCACTTGGTTATAAAGAAAAAACTCAGCTCCAACTTCACAGCATCCAGCGTTGAAGCTGTAACACACTAACTTCATCACCTGAAACTTTATACACCAAGGTGATGTCGAGCGTAACTCTGACCACTGGCCAGATTTCAAATCTCCACCATAACTGCTTAGATTCAGCACCTGTTAAGATCTATATTATTTCTGTGATATGATGTGAAATGTGATATGTGAATGTAATCTCATCAGTCTCATTATTCTGCTGAGTGAGCAGGAATGAGGAGGCTTCAAGGATGAACGGGGAGTTTTTATGCGTGGGGAAATAGCCGAGGGGGTCATAGTTTTGGCATGTGTCTATTGTGTGAGTGGGCCATTGTAGGGGGGGTTTAAAGTTTAAAGTCTGTGTGCAGGCAGGCTAATTATGTTCTGCACAGCCAAGGATGGCCTGGACTGACCAAACTCAGTTCACAGAGCAGGATGCAGTGCAGGGAAGGAGGAGGAGGAAGGGGAGGATGAAATTGAGTGCAGCAAAAGAAAAGAAACTGACCATCCACTTTTTTTTGTTTTTTCAATTTTTCAGCTGTAAATTTGTCATATGTCCTCTAAAAAGGTTATTTCTTAGTGTTAAAATACATAATTTGATAAATGAAATTACAACAGAGAACGTTATATCAAATTGTATTAACATATTAACATGCTAACTGTTTCATGTCTTTATGCTAAGCTAAAGTATCACACAGATTTAATGTAGGATAATGTTTTTCCCTGTGTGCTCTGTGGGTTCCATGCTCTGAATGGATACTAATCATTTTAAAGCAGTTGCTAAACACGTTTTTAGGATATGAATCAGTTTTAATTTTCATGTTTAACAATAACTGATCTTGTCACCTGTGTGACTGATGCAGGGCTTACTTTAATATTAGCTTATACTTTGAAACCATCTAAAAAGTTGACATTTATTTAAATTCAATACACATCAGAGGGCTAAAAATATCAGGGGTCAAACACAACACAACTTTAAGATCGTGACTCGTCTTGGCCGCCAAAATTATGCATCTGCCAAGACCCGCCAAAATATAGTCCCTTTGTATTCCCTCCCATTGTATCTAAATAAGGGTATTCAAATGTGGATGTGGTCGAGAGCAGCAACATCTGTCTTTCCTGTGGACATATGTAAAACACTATACCTATTGTCAATTTTGGAGGGATCCTGCTTCTTGTAGGGTTTCCCTCCAAATTGATTCAGCCAATTAGAGGCCGAGTGGGGGTGGAAGCCCAGCAGCCAAGACAGACAGCGGAGAACCTCTGTCTGACCCCCAGCTGGGCTCTAACAACACTCTGCAGGCCAAAGGCATCGTTATAAGGCCGCTGGGCTGCTCATAACAATTCTCAACACTTCCCAGTACAAATACTGGGATGGGGAGATGCAGCTAATTGCAGCTAAGTGTCATAAATTTGAAGTGAAAGTGGCTGGGGATGCCATCCTCTGGAGGGAAATTAACCAAGTTGGTTTCCCTCCAAAGAAACAAACAAAAACAGACTAAATCATTTACACAGCCAGATTTTGCACGCATTACCACACTTTAATGAATGATTGCAGTATTTATAAAGGGGCACAGCACGTCTGCTTAAATCTGGCTGCAATCAAAATCTGTGGCACTGATCTAATGCTTTGTAGTCTAAATTTACCCTGAAACCTCATCTACCGCAGGAAACTTCCTGTGCACTCTGTGGTGACTGCGAAGTGTTTTCATTTGGCTTTTGATTCCTGTCTTCTGCTCGCAATCGAGCAACAACTGCAAAAAGTCGAATCCTTTGCGTTAGCAGCAGCAGCGTTGTGTGAAGAACCACTTAAAAAGAGACTGGCCTGTTTGTCCTTGAGCTAAACTATTCCCTTGTGTGTTTTTGAAAACTGAGGAATGTGAGAATCAAGGTTGGCTGCAGTATTGACACTGTCCTTGGGTAAAGTTAGTCTCAGTTCAATGACACTATCATTGTCCCCTAAGATAAGAGATTGGATTTAGCAGCTTACTCAAGGTAGGGACACATTAGTTAACAGAGGGGATTTTGGCATGAACTCAGTGAATGAAAAAGAAAAAAGGGAAACTAAATGTTTGAAGTTTTGATGTATGTGAGGAACTGAGTTGACAGTGAGACTGCAGTATGGGATAATTACATCTTGAGCTCTTTGCTGTCTTTGCCAGCACCAACATTTTCAGGGTTAGAATCCAAACGCAGAAGAAGTTTTCAAATCTTTTAAATTAGTAAAAAAAATTGAAAAATAAATTCACTGTGTAAAAACTCAAATATAAGTAAAACCGGATAAGTAAAAGTGCTCAAAATAAAGTACTCATTATGTAGGTGTTTGATTATTATTATTATTATTTATTATAACTGATGCATTAAGCTTTCATTATATATCATTTTAATATTGTAGTGAGTTGAATTAAATGAAAGTAATTAGTGACTTTAGAAAACAAATGTGTTCTTCCAACATAGTATTTGGATGAATGTACTTGGTTAAAGATTTCCTTTGAAATGAATGTGGCTCAAAAATGCAGATAAATTGTGTTTAAGGGGGTAAACATTCACAACTGTAGAGAGAAAGAGATGCATTTAAGAACTTCGGGCATAATAAAGAACTTTGGCACAATGAGTTCCTTTGCAGACACCTGCGGCCTCTTCCCTCCATTTTACTAATGACAAGTCCCTAGGGCACCCAGCTGTGACCTCTGACCCCAGACCCTATAATTAGGTTATACTTGGATCCAAAAACAGTGGACTCCTCAAGTGTGGGGTCATGAATAAGATTTTTAAATGAACATCTTTAAAGCACTTTTTAAAAAATGAATTTGTCAGAGAGAGACACAAACACAGATAACAGTGATGGATGAGAGAAAAACAAGTATGATCAACTAAAACAAGGCCATGTGTGAGCTGGGTGAGGCTGCAAGCTGTAAGAGCGAAAGAAAACTGAGAGAGTTGTTGCAAACGTGTGAGATTACTGCAGGAAATGTCTAAACTGAGACTTGATCCCAGCTGCCACAAAGAAAATCTCCTGTGATTTGTGTCGTGAAACTCAAAATAAAAACACTCAGGACGTATCTTCATGCAAAATTTCGGCAGGGTCCCGATGGAGAAGATTAAAGCACACAAGGGCCATATGAGAGTATTGTGACACTGCAGCTAAGTGATCTATTACATGTTTAGAAAAGCATTAGAGAGCATTCTCAGGGTGTCTCTGTGCGTCTCCAGCTGCGTTTGCTATCAGCCCTCTCTGCCTCTGTTTGTCTGATACAGGGCCCTCTTGTATTCAGTTTCCCACTGGGCTTTACACTAACACACACATACATACACAGTCACACAAGCTACACAAGCCAAGATGAGAGGCACAAAGAGAAATTTACTGTCATACAAACAAACACATACACAATCAGGATCCTGAGAAAGTGCAATGAGAGAGCAGGTGTCAGTTTTCACATGAAGTTCTCATGGGGGATCGCATCAGCATGAGTTGTTCTGAGCTGTTAGCGTTGGTTCTTCTCACAGTCTCTGGCCGCCATTCGACCAGGAGCCTCTCCACCTGCATGGGGAGATGGGAAAGTGACCACCTCACTGCTCTCACAGCACCAAACTACACTGGAGTAAAGTAGTTCAGAGAGCCCTTCTCCTACAGACTGGGAGACGATTTGTTTAATCTTTTTCTTCAAACATTAATTTTGATTTCATTACCAGCACGTCAATGGAATTTTTTTGCACATTCACTTTTGAACCTAAAATGGTCTCTGTAGCTTGCAACTATGTTATAATTTTAAATAATGAGGAGGAATAACTGCCATTATGGCAACAACGTCCACATCCACACATTGGTGCATGTTGTGCATTTCAGCAGCTTTCAGGCTTTCAGAAAAATAAACATTATAAAATGGGATTCTCTTCAATGAATGCACTCTGGAATTCAGGATATTAAGGTTTTTCTGAAGCAATTGCCCTGTGTGACACATGCGTTTCCCATGACAATCCTCAAACTAAACAGGCAAAACATACGACACAGCACAATCCTATGGTGGGAAGGGCATATTTTCTGCCACCCTGGACACAGGCTGATTATCAGAGTATCCTGTCAAGGTCTTAGATCTCATTACCAGCAGATAGATGACACTGTGGAGGAAAACAAACAGCAGCAATGTCAGATAAAACTGGATTAGCACCGACGTGCCATGGGAAGCTGCTGTAAAGTCCGGGAACGAGGGCATCTCATTCTCTCAATCCCAGTCAGGGTGTCCTCTGGTGTTTCAGCTGCTACCCCAAACTTATTTGAATAATACTGAACCTCAGAATCCCACCAGCCTTGTATTACATTCATCATATTGTCTAAAGGTTTTGTTAGACCTTTAAATGAGCAAAGTGTGACTGTTTAGCTGTCAGCAACATTTTGCTCTTGTTTAATTAAAGTGATAATATTGAGTTTTTACAACTGCATTATCAAACTGTCTGGTCAAATTTGTAAAATATGTAAAATTTTATAACTAACCACTTAAACTAGCATATTTGACAAGACAATAGCAGTTATATTAATGTTCTGTATAAAAAAATGTACCAAGGTTTCATATGTGGCCTATAAAACTGTAAAGTTCTCATCGACTTGGTTGAACATACAATGAATCGGCCATCAATGTGCATCTTTTTTTTTCTGTCTGAATTGCTCCTATTCATTTAACCTTGTAAACATTATGAGTATACAGAAGAGACAGAGTCTGTCTCCTTGAGGCCGAAACAGTGAGAAGACATGATAAGGGAAAGTTAAACAGACTGTCAAGGTCCCATAAACACCAGTAACACCACACTGCCTCTATGTCCTCTCTGTTTGCACACAGCCACACATAGGGCAATACAGCATACCAAATAAATAGACACAGCAATAACACATGCATGCAAACTCACGTATGCGTACAACAGCACCGTTTGGAAACGCTCTAATTGGCGAGCCAGTGAGAACGCAGCAAACACACAGAGCCAAAGCTTGGCGGGAATCTGGCTAAGTGGTTAACGCAAAGGGGGCAAACAGGCAGTCAAGAATTGTGATGCAGAACAAAAATAACCAAATGTGATGGTCTGTCCTCTTTAAATGTAGGTCAGCACACTTAGTGTAATTAATCATTTCTTCATGTTCGTAGTCTAATGTGATGTTCTTCTGACACTTACTAATAATTACATATCATTGCACATTTAATTTCATCACATATCTTTGCATTGGTATTTATTATATATAAGACATTAAGAGAATAAAACTTCTAATAAGACAACAAATATAAATGTAATAACTTAAAATCAGATCAAATGTTCTGTAAAAACATGAGAGCGGATCAATTAACTCTCTGAGATAAAGCAAGTAAGCACATTTGCAAAACATTCTCCTCTTTTAATTCTCTCAGTGCACAATAATGCATCCACTTTGTAATGACACAGTCACATACGCTGACTGAGGCATATATTCTGCATGTGCATGTTTAAAAAAGGATGAATGGTGTGAGGCCACCTCTCCATGACTTTTCTGGTGGTGAAAAGTGAGCATGACCACATCAAATAAGTCCATTCTCACTATGTTTGAGCTGTATGACTTGAAGAGCACTGTCAATCCACATGAAAGCTGAATAAGATGGTAGTTCAGGGTCACACAGAATGTGGGATATTGTTTTAGCCGACACGGGCATGAAATCATACACACTGATGAGGCCGACAGTGTTGAAATGTAACTGTCCATGTCTGACTTCATTCTGCACACGTGGTAGCTTTGACATATTTCTACAGTCCGTAGCTAGGTTTAGACAGTAATATATTCATTTTTCTTTGACTGGGTCACACCCTGACCCCCCCACACACTGTCGCGCCGTGCTTTAAACTCGTCTGCTTTGAAATGCAGAAAACAAAGCTCTCTCCTGCTGCAAACAATAAAGCAGCTGGATTCCTGCACATGTGCCTTTGTGTTGGTCTGAGGCCTTGTCATAACTCCATCAGAGGCCTAGACTTTCATCACGCACACACACACACACACACACACGTACACTGAAAGTCACTGGCTGGGGAGCTGCATGGCAGTGTTACCACAAAAGAATATTTGATTTGGTTATAAATACCACAACATGAAAGAAAAGCTCAGTAGGGTAAAGGGCAGAGGGCATGGCAACCACAGGAGACAAAATCTTCATCATCATCATCATCATCATCACCACCATAGTATATGAAAGGGCCTGACAATCAGGTTTGCATTATTGAACTGTGACTTGTGCTTCATGTCACACATTTCATATTTTTTCTTCCATCATTCGATTTATTCTTTAGATACTTTATAACTGAACTGTAATGAGCTGATAAGCAACATTTTAAATGGTTAGAGTTGTTGAAATAAAACATTGCAGAATGAAGCCGGTGTAATGTTGCATACTCAACATATCCATGAAAAGTTTCACTTTAAGCAAGTGATAATGAAAAGGGATAGGGATTTTCTTTTTTGTTTACATTTAATAAGAATAAAGTGGGTAAGAAAGAAAACAAGTAAGATATCTCCACTCTGAAACCACACATGCTTGTAACTGGTTTGTTTAAAGTCATTCTAATAAAAAATGTATTTTGCTTATTGATTAAAATTTTGATATTGACAGAAATTAGATGCGAGCAGAATTAGACACTGGAGGCAGATATGATGTTTATCTATCACAGGGGTACCGGGGGCTGTTTGAGTTTATGTACTTGGTGACACCACAACTAGTTTACAGCCAAATCCTGGTCTAATACAGTTCTTACTCAAGTATATTGTGAGAGCTTGAGGCCTTCAGTGCGTAAACAGTAAGAATCAACAGCTTGTGTCCTGCATTTTAACATTTGAATGAAAGATATTTGCACATTTATGGATAACGACTCTTAAAATGATTAATTAAAGGTTAAATTGGAATCAAACTTTTCTGGCAAAAAAAACAACAACAACAACTCAGATGCAAAATCAAAAGGGATGGGGGGGGGGGGTCCTGTAAAATGACGTTAATTAGTCATTTCTAAGCAGACAGGTCCATCACAATAGAGGATTGTAACTTGGCTTATCTTTGCACACAGTTACTCATTCTGCGGGTCAGACGCCCCCCCCCCCCGGCCTGTGTGAGTGGTTTAAAGTTTCTCTGGTCGTCTTCTGATTGGTCCGGGAAGTTTTTCTGAGGGGGAATAACTTCACAGGCTGCGCTCCTTGACGCACAGAGTCGATCGGGATCTGGCTGTGCAGTATTCTCTTATCTCACTTATCTGAGTAAGAGGATGCTGAACTATGGGGATGAACAGACATAGAATTAGATTTGTTTTATAGAGATTTAGACATCGCAGCTTTGGAATACTTATTTTCTGACTTAAACACTAAAAATTTTGCACCTCTGGGGAAAATGTCTACTTTGGGGGTTTGGATTAACGCAATGTGGATTTTACTTTTTGCCATTTGTGATTTGGCTCTTTCAAACTACTCTGAGGATCAATGCAGCTGGAGAGGCAGGCGAGTATTTCTAATCTTATCTGTGCCGTTTCTGCATGATGCTGAAAGAATAGATGAGAGACGCTACAGGTGCTCCTTTACTTTATTTTTTACTCGCTTGTGTTCGGACTAAATGGCAATGCTGCCTTGAAGGCAACATGTTGGGACGAGCCGTCAGGGCGCAGTAAAATGTTTGTGGAGCTGAGGTGATCGCTCCTCCGGTTGTCTGTTTGCAGGAGGATCACAGTCCGGACAGTCTCGCACTCAGATTCCTTTTGATAACTGAAGGAAACACATTGTGCTTGCAGTGCAGCTCCATCGCACTCATATTATTCAAATATAACATTTAAAACATTTGGGATTTTTTTATTGGACCCCAAAGATAATGTGAAGGGCCACTGCTGACACAGAGCTGCCAACAGGCGGCGCCTTTTTCCAAATGAGTCTATTACAGCTGCAGGTTAAATTCTTTTCAGTTCAGTTTGTCTTTCAATTAAATTATTTAAATCATTTGGGTGTGAACTGTGGTTTTCACAGTAAAACCTGCTAAATCCATCCATCAGTGAATCAGTGTACTTCAGGGAAGTATCCACTGATGTTGCTGCTGCTGCTGCTGCTGCTGCTGCTGATGATGATGATGAAGATGATGATGATGATGATGAGGATGTGAGGGACTGGATAAATGATAGTGTACCCTTTACTCAGACTTGCCTCCCTCTCTTCTTTTCTTCTCACAGTGGGTTGTCCCAGCAGCAGGGCAGCGTGGAGCAGATCTCCCTTCACTGCTCCGAGGGCACCCTGGACTGGCTGTATCCAAAGGGGGCCCTGCACCTCACCCTCTCACCTCGCCTGCCCTCTGTGGCGGTGGGGCCCGGCGGCAGCAGCTCTGGCCTCATCACAGCCTGCGTCAAGCCCTCGGAGCAGTTCCACGGAGCCCAGCTGTACCTGGAGAGAGATGGGGTCCTGGAGCTGCTGATAGGAGACCGCCTGCTGTCCTCTCCCCCACCCAGGGTGAGGTGCTTCAGTCGCCTGCCTGGGGAAAGGGTGGCCCTGTTCCTACAAGCTACACCTCATCAGGACATCAGCAGGAGGATCGCCTCCTTTCGCTATGAGCTCAGAGGGGACTGGACTGCTCGACTGTCACTGGACTCCAGCACCATCAGCACTGAAGGTGAGTTACTGAGGCACTATTCAGCCAACTGAGGCCTAAATATAGATACAGTGACTTGGCTTTTTTTTTTTTTACTTGAATTTGTATTTTCTGGTTATTAAATAAACAGATGAGGTAAAGAAGAAACAATAATTTGAGATTATGTTCAGTTGAGTGAACATTCACCTGTCTTTATGGATGTCCATAAAAAACCAGGACTTTCTTGGTCATGTGAAACTTTCAGAAAAATTATCCAACTGTGGTCGCACTTCTTTTTTTTTTTTTCTGCTTTCCTGAAAAGTTTGGCAGATGAAAAGTTTTACTCCACCAGCTCTGATATTGTACACCATAAAACCCTCCCTGTGAATGATTCATAATTCATAACAGATCTCTGTGGGCTGGTTGGACTCTGCACAACACGCAGAACGCAGAGAGGAGGAAGTAGCCAAACTTTCCCCAGAGGCGTGCTGGTTTGGAGTAGGAGACGGGGAGCTGTGGAGTGTGGAGGAGGGGGGGGGGGGGACAAAAGCACAGTATGTGGGGCTTTCTCCAGAGTCCAGAGCCCTTTGAATGGGTGCCGCATGAGTATTCTGGGATTACTGCCGTAGCCTAGGCAACAGGGAGGCCTCTGCCCAGCTGAGATGCTCCCCTCTTTTGTTGAGCTGCCTCTCTGTGGGGAGACTTGTCTGTAGGAGTATACCCATACCCCCCCCCCCCCCCCAACATCTCTCTCTCTATCTGCCCCACGCACACACTGATTAGGTTTGGAGGGGGTTTGCTCTGGACTAGAGAGGAAGGAATCTCATTTATCAAGAGGTTTTCACTAAGGAGGAGAATGTGTGGGGTGGGCAAGGGGCCTCCAAAGAACCACAAGGAGAACTTTAAAAAATGCCAGGACTTTTTGTCTGGCCACAATTCAGTCAAAGCAGACAACTACAGCTCTGCAGGTTTGGTTTTAGTCCTTTAATGGTTTTTATCCCTTATTTCTTAAAATCAGCTGCAGATTCTAGGAAGGTGCTTTGTATATTTATGATATTTTTTGTTAATTTGTGAGTGTTGTAGGAAGTGGGATTGTGCTCCTTTAAAAATCTTTGAAGTCCTTGTGACTCCCTCTCCCTGGCCCCCGTCTAGGCTTTGATGAGGTGTGACTGTGGACACCCTAAAAGGCTTTAGAGGGGGAAGTTTCATTTGGCCTTTAAATCGTCTGGGGTCGATTAGCCTTGCACCTTAAAGCTCCAATGGTTCTCCTCTGCCAACTGTAAAAGTAGCAGCTGTCTGTTACAATTGAGAGATTTTGTCTCTCCTTTGTCGCTCATCTTTGCACAGAACTGTATGTTGGGATTCACATCTCACATTCCCGTGCATGCAATCTGAATGTGCAGCCTTCGGCTTCCAGAGGGTCAGTATAGTATTAGCATATGTGTGTTTTTGAGTAGTGTAGAAATTTTTGTGAGGTCACCAACTGATTCTCCCTCTCTTTGCTTTCTTTTTCTCCCCCCAGAAGCCTGCAGACCCTGCAACAACACAGAGATTCTTATGGCTGTGTGCACCAGTGACTTTGGTGAGTTACCTTTTTACTAACCCACTTCATGCCTTTAAAGCAGGTAAAAGGCAGCAAATCAAGAATGAAATGACTGAAAACAGCCCCACCCTCACATTCAGATAGGATTAGCATATTAAACCAGACGATCAAATGGCAAAAGGTCCCTTCAGCAAAGCTGCAGAAAGTAAGGATCTCAAGTCAGAATCCACAAATCAGTTGTTGAATCAGTTTATAGGCGGAGCAGCCCAGGGTCTGCAAATCCTCTCTTCTCTAAAGTGCAAAGGTTAAAGGTGAAAGAGCAGCTCTCTGCATCCCACTTACAGAGGAACCCCCATAGGAGGCACTGTAGTGGACTAATCACCCCTTTATGGGTTCATCTGCTGTCCTGTGATTGAGCTGTAATGGGAATGAGGAGAAGTTCAGCCAGCAGAAAGTCAGAGGGATTAGTGACCAGGCTGAGCCTCCAACGGTTTACTTTCATTGGGTAGAACAAAGGAACTCACTGAAATAGGACCAAAAATTAGGACAAACCAACAGATTCAAGATAAAACCACAGAAGCACCCAATGTTAACATTAGTCAGAGGGGCATATTGTGAAAAAAAAAACATATAAGTGAACTAGAAATGAACCTGAATGTTTTGTTCATCGACAGTGGTGCGTGGCAACATCCGGTCAGTGGAAGAAGATGAAAATTTACGGGCAGCAGTGATCAAGGTCAGCGCCACGCGAGTGTTTCGTCAGAAGTACACCCTGTTCACCGGCAACAGTCGCCTGAGCAGCAAGGGCGAGATCAGGACTTTACTGCAGTGTGGTGTCAAACCTGGACCCGGCAGCTTCCTTTTCACCGGTCGGGTCCACTTCGGAGAGGCCTGGCTGGGCTGTGCCCCCCGCTACAAGGACTTCTTGCGAGCGTACACTATAGCCAAAGCAGCCCAACAAATCCCCTGTGAACTGCCTGTAGACTGAGCTAAAACTGTGCAGCAGCTTATCTGTCGCTCGGAGTCGAGGCCGTACTCAAGCTTGGCCAAACTCAACCCTGTCCGTTCCATGTTTCGGAAGAATCTACAATGCGCAACTGTCAGTCGATGTTGCCACCGACAGATATTCCCAAGGAATGAACAGTGAAATGGTCTTTCCCAGCAACATTTCACTGCAATATGTACTCACCTGGTCCAAAAGACCTGGTGGAGCTGCGACATGTGAGACATGGTGGAAATGAAAATTACAAGCATTTGGCATTGGACAGTTGTACAAACAATGATGCCATCATGCCAGTTCAGAGAAAATCTTTTGAAAAGCTTTCAATTTGGGATAAATTAATTTAAGCCATTAATTCAGGCCTATTCAGAGTCATCACTTAGAAACTCAGGAACATTTATAGAACGTTCTAAAGAAACCTTCCTGCCTATTATCTGGTGTCCTGTTGAAGATACACTACAGGCAGGTGTTGCTCTGGTTTAAGGCTACCTTTTTTGCCACAGTGTTTTTGTCCAGAAAATCTTTGACCATGGGTCGGTGATATATGTTTCTTTTGGCTACCCCTGTGCTGGGGTGATTCTCAGTGTTATTATTACTAAGGAGATTATAGGAAAAGTCCTCACATAAGGAAATATTAAAAATCTATATATTTGCACTGATAAAGTAAAGGGAATGATCTGGAAAGTGTGATGCTGCAAGCACTGAAAACCAAATAAAAAAGCAACTATATGTAGCATAGTGGAGCGAGTAACAATTTAATATATGTACAGTCAATGTGAGCACATACAGTATAAAGCAGATTTCACAGCTCAATTTAGTGCTGAGAGCACTTTCATATGTAAGCCAACTCTGAGATTTGTTTCTGAAAGGAAATTTTTGTAAGATATCATACGTTTCATAGTAGCAAACAATATCTGAAACATAATTTACACTAATTAGATTACATTTGAATTGAAACAGAATTATTCAAAATGACGCTGGTTGCAGGAGATGAATGCCAAAGCTATTTCAAGTTTGGCTCTTGTCAAGTCATTCACTGCTCTCTCCTGATGTTACTGTTACTTTTGGTTTGGAGTAAAACAAACCAAATTTGTATTAGACATCTGACAACAGCCATTCATAACTGAGGTCCAGATCTATCCTGTGCAAGAAACATGAGAGTGAAGATGGTTTTGTATATTGAAAATGGAGAAATCCAGCTTGTTGGTAAAATAAATGACTACACTGGACAAGGCTCGCTCACAAGAAACAAAATATGCATTTAATGTAAACAATTCTCTTCTGTAAAATGATTTCATATATAATGTGCACTATATCAGCAAGGGGAAGGGGTTCATACCAAAATACCATGATATGCTGAAGCGTTATGTCTTAAATGCGTTCACTGCCATTTTGCTGTACTTGTTATATTTCATGTGCATTTATGTCAATATCAATGTGAATGTAAATATGTGAATAAGAAATTCTAGAAACAATGGTGTAAAAAATGCCCATGAAAAAAACAACTGTGTCTCAGTATTGTGGATTATTTTTATGTTGGTCTGTGTTATTAAAATATACTGTGAGAAAACACAGCTATGCTTTTAGATGGATTTATTTTCTCATGTATTCACTTTGAACTGATTCTTTAAGGCTTCTTCATTCAACAGTATTGTCCTCTGCTCCATAACCCGTCCTCTCAGCACATAAAAATGTTTAACCTACATTAGAGTATGTGGCTCCAAATGTGGTAAACCTTTCTCAGACATAAGTCACTTGAAGTACCCATGAATCAGATCCATGAAAGCTCAGAACAAACGGCATGCCAGAGCGAGTGAGGGGGCCTAAAAGGCGGAGAGATTTAGGGAGTGTTTAGGACCCAGAGGCCGTTCGGACGGAGAAGGAGGTTAGAAAACAGTGGATGGAATTCTGTTGTCCTCAGACTCCCATTTTCAGGATTCAGGAAGCAATAAATTGCCATTAAGGGAGCGGCATGGCAGACTCAGTTGAGCCGAGGTGCCACACAGTCACTCACTTTATCCTGACCACGTGTACACAAGAGCACAATCAAACCCAGTCTGTTTTCGACTCTGCTCGAGCATTCCCATTCAGCGTGGAGAAGAAGTGTGTTTCCTGTTCATGGCATCACATAACCATTACCTGTCATGGCCGACTGTGGTACAGTTTTCTTTTAAACAGACGAAGGTAGCTAATAAACACCCATATCGCTGGACCTGATAAATTCAACACCTGTTCCTCCTTCTTAAATTTTCCGTATAAACGTGTACTGCACACACTTTGGTAAAATCTCAGATTTACTGCACGCAGTAAAAGAGCAGCTGGGGAATTAACATGGTGTTTAGGTTAAATGGAAAAGAATCACAAAAGCGCGACATGCTTCCCACGTCTGAGCAGCTATCTCCCATAGAAACCTTGACATTGGCTTGCCACTGCATCAGTAGTTTGTGTGAGTGAACCTCCAACCTCCCCAGCTATTTACTGCCTCGGTGCTCCTTTAAAACATCCCATAGCTGGGGGCCCCGAGCTGCTCAGTCCTCTACACAATCCCCCCTCCTCAACCACCGCCACCACCATACTTCCCAGTCCATCTGAGGTTACTGCTACAGGGCTGATAAGCCAAACAAAGAGCGCTCAAATTATACTCCCTCAACTAATGCATCATGTGACATTTTGACAAATCTAAACTTCCTGCATTGTTGTGTTTTATTTGTGACCCCAGGATGAACCCCTGGAAAGAGCAGTATGAACGGCAATGTAGCCACAATGTCATGTGGTTTGCACATGCTAAACTAAAATTTTTAGCAAGTATAATGAAAATGAAATGGAAAATATTTTAAATGATCTATGTCAAGTTTGATCAAGGTCCTGAAAATGCATTTCTTTAATGAAATCAACTGATTAGTTTGCACACAGGCAATGAAACACATGCTTCCTCAGTGCTGAAGAATTTTCATTGGTCTTTGCAAAATGTTGAAAACATGCATTAAACTCTTCGCCTCCATCAACCCAACTCTTCTCTTCATTATGTCCTGGTGTGTGGCTGAAGTGAGGTATGGACACAGCAGAGCGGGAAACATTCAGGAAAGTGGAAGCCCAAGTGATGGGAGGGTAGTTGGGTGTGGACTTCCGTCAGTCCCTGGGGGAGTTGGAGGGAAGTGGCCAGAGACAGAGCTCCAGAGATGAGAGGGGCAGAAGGGGCAAAGTGCTCCTGGACACTCCATTGTAGTCCAGCACAACAATACCCCACCTAGCACATAGGTCTTGTGCTCCCTGTTGTCCAACTATTTAAAGACTCAGATTCGATAAATTAGGTTCAAAACTACGGGACAATACCTGTCACAAATCATTAAAATGCCTCCCACAGTCTGAAGGCCTATAAATATTATAAGTCCTTTGTTTTTCTATCAGACCTTTTTTGTTCGTAGACAAATCTGAAAAGAGATTCTACACCCTTTGTGTGCACATAGGGTATTTTTTGTGGCTTCATGATTCAATCTTTCCAACAGCTTGATCCACAAGCCGCTGGTTGTTCTGCTGTTGTAAAACCAAAACAGTGGTTGCGACGCTCTGACAGACACAAATCTCAAATATTTAACCTTTAGCCAAAACCAACTTGCAGGTCCTAAATGACTGGATCTCTGTGGTCTTTCAGCTGCTCTCCTCTCACACTGACTCCCACCCCCAGTTCATGTTCGCTATGTGCTTTGACAGTTTACATTCCAACTGTCCATCAAACACTTCAGGAAGAGACACAACAATCCTAGGTTGTCATGCAATATACAAATCTTATCTTTAGAGACCTATTATTTAAAGATCTCTGAGTCTCTGTGAATATGACGTATGTGGATTTAGCCCAAGGTTAAAAAGGAAAGATAAATTGAGGCTGTGTCTGTGCAGCTTCTGCATAAACCAAATTAGTGAGGAGTAATGCAGAAACAGCTGTGGATTTCATCAGGATTTATTTTCCCCATAAACAACCCCCGGTTACCCAACTCGATGCAACCAAACTTCAGTGGTTGTGCATCCTGCTGCCTCTCCATCAGCCCAGCACCAGCTGAGAGTGAGCATGACACTCACGGCCACACTTTGGCATCCCAGGGCCCCAGCTGACGATTTCTGGTTCCCATAACACTCTCGCACAGCTGGGAGTGATGATTCACAAATGGAAACAGTGAATGTTCAGGTCTGAGAACATGATCACTTGTTATGCACTAATCCTCAGGCCAGGGAAATGCCAGTCTCTAATCAAATGACAAGACGTGCTTCTACTTTACCCACCTCAGAGCAGGGGAAGTTTTGTGAGGTACAAACTCATACTGATCTTTGTGTGGTCAGCAATTGGCAACCAATGATGTGGAAAAGGTAACCTCTATTCACCGAGCAGGGCGACAGAGGGGGAGAAAAACGTGGTCAGCTCCAAAATGGAGTGGGCAGTTTGGTTGGGTTGAGAGGTCAAGGCAGAATAGAGAACAAGTGTAGAGTGGTGCAAGAGCATGTTTATCTGGCCATGTTATCCCTCTGAAGTACTGAAGGGAGGAGAGCGAGGAGACTCCTTTGTTCCTCAAGAGCCTGCAGATGGCTGTAATCCCTTCCAAAATGCACACTGAAAATCAATCAAGACAGGGTGGACATGGTGTATGAGTGTGAAGGCGGGCGGCACTTTTCTCAGGGAGGGGGTCCCGCAAAGAAACACAAGTTGGGTCAAACAAACGTCTTTGCTGCTTTCCCGCCAAAAAAAAGTATTGTAAGGGAAGACAGAAGGAGTGAATTGCGACCCCCTCCGACGAAGGCCCGCTCTCTACCCCTCCGTTCGAACTCGCCACAGCTGCCATCTCCCCACTGCATCCCGGGGCTGACATCGTCCGCAGGGGGTACGACCACAAAAACCTCCCAACACTGACATCATACTCTAATAAGGCTATTTACAGACATTCACTGTGGCAGGAAGCGGGGAAACAGGCTCACATGAAGGGATCAACATAGTGTGACGGGTTCATCCTCTGGAATGAAAATCTGAACATAATTCATCATCAATAGTGGTTGTGATATTTCTGGATAAATGAGGTTCATATATAGCCCCAAGTTTGGCAAAATAGTTAAATCTTCATTCATGTTTTAAACATTCATGATCATTGTATGATTATTGCTTATAGAACATTTTCTACAGTTGCTCTTAAGATAAAATTCTCATCTCTAAGCTGAACTCTTTATTAGACGATGACATTACACTGACTCCTCATGTGGTGAGGTCATCCCCCTGGATACTAAACACCAGACTGAGAGTCTACTGGGTAGCACAGCTGTCTTTGAAGGGGCACTCCAACCCTGCCAATTAACCACCAGGATTAGGGTGCACTAACAAAAACTTGCCCACACAAAGAGCAAAAAGTTCCTGGACAGATCAGTTCAGTTGTTGTCTCTCTACCTGCCACCCACCTCTGTTTTCCCATAATCCTGCTGTACTATAGCACAGCGCCGCCTCCTTTCTTCCACCTGTTTGTTCTTCTTCTCAGAGCAGCTGTTTTAGGTTACCTCCTCAGAGACATGTACGGTGCCTATTGTTCAAGATGTTTATTAAGGAAAGAGGTAGGCAGGAACGAAACTGCCACTCACAGTGTTTTGTTATGTTACTAGTATCTCCTTGCATTTTTTTCTGAAATCCGCACCTTTGGGGCAAGATTTGTGAACAGATACTCCTGGTGCACTGTGCTACAAAGTATGTGAAAAGGTGATAATATTTGGTATGACGTTCATTTTAAAATTCATTAATATTAATTAATAATCATTAATATTAAAAGGACAAATATATTCATTGATATATTTTTTGGAAGATATAATCAATACATGCTCACTTTCTTACCTCTGCACCCTTGGCCAGTCACTGTGTGGAGGTGATTTGGACAGTTGTCACTGGTGCCATAATTTGTTGGCCAAAATATTTTGCTGACATATTGCATTCTGGTCTAATGTGACACTTGTTGGGTTCATTTGAGCCTAAAGAGAAGTATATAAAACTACATTTTAATACAGTGAGAGCTTCAGAAAGATCAAAAAGTGTTTAACTAATTCAATTCACCAATGAAGAATCAATTATCACGATACAAATATTTTAAAGCCTGAGCACATGCTGCTAAAAAAAGCTCCAGATCTCAGTTTCTTTTTGGAAAGTGTGCAAACTGACTCTTTAGCAGTGTGTGATAGTGTGGACTGTGGGACTCTTTAACATAAGCAAACCCAAATTTCAAGTTCTTCAGTCACGGTGAAATGTGACAACACTAAGTGGCTGCGACTGCTTCTCATGTTGGATTGGGTGAAAATGAAAAAAAGCGGCAGAGAAACTTGTGAAGCTAATAATGCATCAGACGTGCTGACAGTCAGGCTGTATGTTTAGATTCTGACAAAGTGCACTGGCACATTGTGCATCAGCCCAGCCGCTGTGGCCTGTCTGATGTGTCAGTAGCTCCTGAAGCTTTCCTCTCCCTTCACTCTCTGCTCATTCCAGGGGAACATGTGCGCTGGAATTCTCCCCCAATTAAGACAGGGATTAGCCGGTTCCACTGTGGGAACCAGCCGAGTGTGGGAAAGCAGATTGTCTGTCTCTCTCCTTCCCTCACCGACACTCAGCCTCATTTTCACTGGCTCTTGTTCATCAAGCTACCTCCCTCCCCTGTCTTTCTCACCCTTACTGTAACTCTTCCTCCCCTTTTTTCTCACCCTATATTCTCGTCTCTTTTCCACACTCCATTTTCATCACTTTTTTACCTTTAGTGGCTCACTCTGTTAACCCTGACCCCCGAGAATAAAATTTTCATTGTTTCCCCCACTCATCTTTTATAATTATACACACTGATCCCTTTTATATTTTTTTTTCCTTCTTTTCATTCTTTTTTTTCACCTCGCTCGTAGCCACCCAGAATCTCCATAGCTTTCACTGCTAATTCTTCAAGGTTTTCTGAAGTACACGGTTCCTCTCTGCTCCCCTCTCTTGCCCCGTCCCTCCTCCCTCTTAATGCCTCTTCAGCCTTCATACTGAAAGCTTGTCTGGAGAGAAGCCGGGGACTCTTGCATGAATAGTCTGAGACTGTCAGACTGAAAGAGGGGGCGAAAAGACAGCTCATCAGAAAAGAAAAGACAGGTGCCTCATAAAACAGAGTTACAGACCGTTTATGTTGGTGTTTTTGCTTTTTTTTCTATAATATCCAATATAAAAAATGTTTTTGACTGTTCCTATCATTGATACAGTGCAAATGCCATATGGATTAAGTTAAAAATGTATCTTATACATATGATGGTCGTGGGAGGAGCTTGAAGTAAACATCAATGGGAACGTCCTGGTTAACTCTGTGCTCACTTTTCCATTGTATTTGCATTTCTTTCTCAACATCTTGCAATACTCTGACTTTCACATCGGATTCCTATCCCACTGCCTCCACATTCCTCATACTCAGTGTCACCTTTTCTTCATGGTTCCCACTCTCTCTCTCCTTTCCTTGTGTTCCCATAAATCCTTTCCCTGTGCACTCCTCCACACAAGGCTTGTCCATTCCAATTATGGCAGGGCCGCCCAGCCCCTGGCTCACACACTCTGCACACACAGCCCACTCTCATTAAGCCTGTATCAATTAGGCATTAACCTCCTAAAACAAAGGGTCTCTTGACGAGCGGCCCATCGCAGACCATGTGAGGTACTTCCTCTGCATCGCTCCACCCTGCTTCCCATCCTCAGAGCAACACATTCATCCAACCTTTTCTCCCTTTGCTGGGCACAAAACAAATCTGGGCCTTAGGTAACAACAGAGCAGATGAAAGAGGAGAAAGCATCAAATGTTTACTTGCAGTTGTAATGTTGATTGGGTCAAGGTCTTACTATATAGGTTTCTGGTAAAGCCTAGGAGAGTAAAAGTGCTTAAAATTTATCTGACAAGGGTTGCACTCTATTATGTAATACTGTAATAGTTTGTAATAGTTTTCAATTCCAAATTATTAAAAGAACACAAAGAAAAATAGGAAAAGGAAGGAAAATCTAAAAGAAAATATCAAAGCAATTGGTTGTGGAGGTTAGAGCCTGACATGAGCATAGTTTCTCTGGAACTTACACAACCTTTCATAAAAATAGACTCAATTTATAATATGAAGTGTACAGTACCTTTTAAGTGCTGGACATGTAGTTCCAACAGGTGCAACACTTGCACAATATTACAGGATGAACTGCAACAGTTCTGTTATGAAAGCAATCTGTAAATGCTCAATTGATGAGTAAAAGTAGCATTTGTGTTTCTTAAGGATGAACTTTAATATGATGCAGATGGTATTACACAGGACAGTTTTGAGAGGATCAGAGGAAAACGAATTTGTGACATCTGTAGTGGTAAATGATGGTATTTCAAACTCATGTATGTGCCCGACATAAGGCTGTGACAGATGTAAATATTTAACAGATTTGATGGCTGTGTGTGTTTGTTGTCAGGGTGTTCCGATATACTCAGAGTGATACAAAAAAAATGGATGTGATATGTGACTGATTGTACTATATTGTCTTGAAAATTTTATATGACTATCCTCAGAATCCAGTTGAATGAATTTTTATCTGTATTACATTGTATTATATCGCGGCGGCCCGTCTTAAGTTGGTGAAGTATTCTGTATTCACAGTTGTTGGGAATAACTGCATATGATCTAAATGACACTTTTAATGTTAAATAGAAAACTTATCATTTTGATTATATCCTCTTTTGCCACATTTCTAGGACTAAAAAGTTGACACATTTCATTAGGGACCAACTGTGATGCACCAGATGAACTCCTGTACTACAGTGTTTGTTTACTCAGATTATATATAGTATTTGCACCAGTTTGCAGGGGGCTCTGCAGACACATCACCTCCCTGTCTTTGTTGGTGGTGCAGCATAACACAACCTGGTTTTCATTTTCCCACAGATCTGCCGGTGAGAGGAGTGGTCCCCAGCACCCAAACACTTTGGCACAGTGACTATGTTGGCAGGGACCCAAGCTGAACACCCCCCACCTCTTTTCCCAGGGCCCTGGGAGTGTAATACACCACTAACAAAATCCCACTTCCCATTCCTCTCAAACTTTCACACCCCTGCTACCCCCTCCCATGGCTGGCATGCCCCCTGAAAGGGAGATTGGGGTGACATGCATATGACGCTTTCCATCTCCTCCACTTTTCCCAGCATTCCCCTGAGTAGTTTTGCTTCAACTTTTTTCAACATATAGCCTAAACATAAACAACATGTAGCGTTTTGACATATTTTTACTGTCAGCCATTACCCCCGACAGGAAACCCAGTCCCCAAACCACGCTTGGAAAAATGAGCAGACCCTTTCACGCTTTAAGGATTAAAGGGAATAACTGCCCATTCAACCCATCAGTGGGGTTATAAATATGAACCTTCATTCTGGAAAAAGCCCAGCTTGTTTGTGCCACAGTTCTCAGCACAGCACTGAGGGAAAGTATTCACAGGCGTGTACACGTCTGGGTAACATGTAATGACATTATTCGCACCAGGGTGACCCCTCATTGTCACTGCGCTTTCTTCTCCGAAGCTCGTGAAATTGACATAAGCTTTACAAACATTCCAGGCATTTTTTTCTCAAGGCTGAATTTCTTTGGTAGGGGGGGATTTTATAGAGAAAACCAACAGAATGAGCAGTGCCACCTAGTGATGGTGTAAAACACATGACGTTAAAATGCTTCAAAAGTACGAAGTAGCACATAATCAGTGATGCACAGAAATAAATGTTGCATAACTGCAATTTGAGTTTCCGGTTATTTCACACGTGTGAGATTTGTAAGTTGAAATATTATGCAAATAGATTCAGCTTCAGATTCCAGTTTTCCTAATGAGGAGCTGAGTTACCACTTTGGCTACGTCCCGTCTCCTTTAACCCGTGGAGTCTGCAGAGATATGTGATCTCTTCTTTATACCTGCATGTAGCATGTAGGTTTAATAAAACACTCTTCTGAAAGGCAACATCATATGCATTGCACATTAAGTGTCTTCCTGACCTGCCCAGGTGGTTGTTGATGTAGTCCTGAAGGGCCAACACCCGCGCCTCAGCAACTGCAGCTCTGGTGATGAGATGGGCGCGCTCCTTCTCCAAGCTCACCTGTGTGGAGGCTCCATTGCTTGGTGCGGAGAGTAACAAACAGGGTAGAAAAGATTCATTATTACATTATTGGTTTTTGTCTTTTCATGAGATTTGAATAACGTCCTTTAATGAGTCTAACTGCTGACAATTTAGCAGATGGAAATATTACCTGTATGCCCTAAACAGGGTGTGATGGATGTTGGTGATCTTCTGTAGCCTCTTCTTGTAGGAGCGAGCTATTCCTCCCTGACCCTGTAGGATGAACGCACATCCTGCAGCATACTTTCCATAAAAGCCCTCATCTTAGTTCCCACTGAAGGACTCTTACCACCTCCAAGCCCGTCCAAGTACCCCTGGATTAAAAGATGCATAATTGAAAGAGACGGGAGGACATTAAAGGACTCCGGAGATCGTCATATCTGACTTTATCCAACATTTTAGTTCACTCCTCCTCACAGCTATGTCCTTTATATAGCAGACTAGCCTGGCATGGTATTTCTCATTCAGCTCTTTGACTTAGAGCTGCAGCTTTGAGTTCTGCTCTTCTGCCTCCTTCGCTTGGCTCTGAGAGCACATCAGTGCCTTGGATGAAAATGACACATGTCAATTTGAACACATTCCCACCTATTTAAACTGCTTTGACACTATTACAACCTTCTTTAATAAGCTGCAAAACAGTAAGAGTATCTGCAACAACTTTGCCACTGTCCTGTAAATCAGTATGTGTGACTGTTCCTGCTCACAGCGCTCTGCTCTGATAGTTTCTGCTTATGGATGGCCCTCCGGTTCTCCTGGTGCTCTTTACCAATAGCCACCCTGCTGACCTAACGCAGGCTCAACCACAAGAAAGTGGTAACCAAAATCCACAGGCAGCCACATCACAGGAGGAAGCAAAGGGACCACATCACACACACACAGTGAATAAAACCAGAGCAGAAATCAAAGAGTGAGCCACGGAGCAAATACATGTGGGATGAACACTGGGACATACATCCTGAGAGGGGTTTGGCTGTTTGATGACTGGAAATGGAAAGATAATGATGTCTCATCTTAATTCAGCTCATGCAGCAGGAAACATGAAATGGCCCCTCACACTCTCTCCTCCAGTTTCTTCTGCTGTTCTTCATTTTTTCCAGCATGACTTTAATCTCAATCTGGTTTCCAAGAAGCTGTGTCTCAACAGAAGACATGGTTTAAGAAGCAGCTACTGAAACTGTAGGTAGATCTAAGAAAGGTTTACTGATACATGCTAAACATATAAGGGCCAGTATTCCAAATACTGATTCATATTGTATTTTATAAAAAAAATAGTTACAGTTCTTTCCACAGTTTTTTGCTCCTTGTTAAGTGCTGCCAGATGTTCAGGCTGTTCATAGAATGACATAAAACTGAACCTACCATTTCAGACAAATAGTGAAAAAGTTTAACCCAAAAAGAGAATCTGTCACAAGCCCAAAGAAAATATCTTACATAAAATCTTTTTACTGGACCCAAAAGACATTAATTGTGTGCTAAGAAGGCTTTCTTTGCAAGTAAAACCCGGGAAATCATGAAGGATATGTTAGATCTTTGCACTCTGAGGTAAATCTTTTGGCACTGATTGGAAAAACAGAAAAATTTGACCAACATGTTCTGCTTATGTTGGAGCTGCACGGGTCTCAGCTTTGACTGGGCTTCTATTGTTATGATGTGAATGATTCTATTAAAGTAGTGTGTCAAGTAACACAATTGATACAGCTTCTCACCTTAACTCTGGTGGATGGCATGCAGCTGATCAAGGCCTGTACCCTGTCCATCTCTCAACAAAGGCCCTGGGTGGTAGTCCTGACACTCTGCTGCTCCTCCAGCTGCCTTCGGAGGGTGTCCTGGGCCCGGGTGAGTGTCAGCAGCTCAGCACTCAGCTCCTCAAGCCTGGCCAGCTCATTATCGTGGGCCTCAGCCAGCATCAGGTAGCTCTTCTTCAGAGCTGCATGTTTTTCTTTCAAATCTTCACTGCTCTTTTCTCCCACTTTCAGACGAGCCTCAGCTGGCTGAAGTTCCCTTGATAGCTTGTGTTAGCTCCATCTCAAGGCCTGTTATCACAGTGTCTTTGTTTAGTATCTGAAATAAAGTGCAGCACAAACAACCTCAGTGATTTGGGATCACAATGTATGTGGGGTTGTAGAGTTAAGCTGCAAAAATGTTTATGAAGACGTAAAGACAGCTTTTGCAGACGTTTCAGGGAATTTTTATTTTGTACTCTCTACTGAGCTTTTTTTTTTTTTTTGCATGATACTGATCAAATAATGGCAAAATGTTACCTATTTTTTATAATTTACTATTTATTTATTTTACTTTGGGCTGACCATCACCTTGTCTTTCAGCTCAAATGTCTCCTCTTCAAAATGTTCTCTCATCTTGCTGGTCTGAATTTTCTCCTCCAAAAGTTCCTTCGAAGTCTGAAAGATGAGAGAGCAAACAAATCCCTCTGATGCCATACTGAATACATACACTGAACCTTCTGATGCATTTCATTGACTGTACCTTTAGTTTTTCCTCTTCACTCTGGACCAGCCTGCAGGATAGATCTGTGTTTGAACTGGCAAGGTGGCCCACTTTGGTGGACAGGCGACTTTACCTAAGTGTCCCTCTTAGAAGCATTTAGATACTATACATGGCTTATTATATTATATATTTTATAGTAATATATATAATAATATTATTTTATTATCATCTGTAATATAGTAGCCTCCACTTGTGGATTGAGGTGCTTTTGTGGACAATTTTGCAAACTTTTCTTTTAGCTTAGCATTTCTTTACTAGTAAAATACTTGGCCAAAATTAATCAATTTGACAATAAGAAAGTAAGCATTAGCACTAACAAGAGCATATAGTTTGCTTCCATTTTCCTCTGTCAGAGCTTGAAGTAGCTCTAGGTCTGATGGTTGTCTGAACTGGACTGGTCCTGAGAGTTCATCTTCATTCAGAACTTGCCAAGTTATGGAGCTCACAGTATCCACCAAAAAGATGTTGCCATGGTGTAAAAAAACAAACAACAAAGCTGTTTTTTTTTTTTTTTTTTTGGTTCTCTCTTTTGTTCTCCATTTGATACTTAAGTATAATGTTTATTTAAAAATAACAGCACCACGTTTGCCACTGTAAACCTTCAGCATCAACCTGAAACTAATCCTGTGGAGGATTCGAGCATCAACAGTTGGCTTAGTTTGGGCCGCAGCCTCCTGATGTATCAGACAAAAACACTGTAAGGGGACCTCAGACTATGACGTTAATGTTTACGTATGTATTGCTTCAACCTGACAGACAGCAAACAGGCACAGCTTCGGCCTTTCTCCTGTAAACTGAATAAGAGCCAGTACATATTGAATGTCTTTGAGAACACCGCCCTCTTGTGACCCACCACCACAGCAAATGCTGACCTCTGCAAGTATGATCTTAAAATTGAATTCTTTGTTTTGGAAAGAGTAAATAACTTCAAGATTGATATGGACAGTTGGCATTAGCAGTAACAATGACTGTTGTGGTTAAATAATTGCTATGGGCTGACAGGGATCAGAAAATTCATATTTGGAAAACTAAATAGTTTAAATAATATATGTTTGGTCTACTACAGTTTATTGCAGGACTATGCTCACATAAAACTTTAAATGTCAAACAATGCTTGATGTTTATGTTTTATTGTAGGAACTTTACAATTCATAGAAACAGTGGATTGTATCAATTGACAATATCACATCAAGAAGAATTTGGCTTAGAGTTATCAAAAATACCTACAAATTCTTTTCAGAATTGAGAGAATATCAACATATAAACAATTGTGGCAAATGCCTGTAAAACATTTAATAACACTGGGAGATAAATCCCACATTAAAAACCAAGCAAAAATCCTTTACTCTGAAGAGGACAACAGTGGCCATCCCTCTCGATCTCAGTCTACCCCCAAAAAATTTATCCTAAATCTTGTCTATTTGTGTATAATTTAGATATAGTCAATATCAATGCATTAGATCGTACATCTATGTTAAATGACTACTGATACATCCCAGCTCTACAATTAGAACCTCTTGTTGACTTTCCACAAATCACGAGCTGCAAATTACTTAAGTACTTCAATGTTTTGCAGGTCAAAAAATACCTTTGTCTGCTTTAATTTTTCTGTCTTCACCCCATAGCACTTGCCCCATAAAATACTAAGTCCCTTCTATTTGTACATTACAACCAGTTCCTGCAGTCATTTTAACCATGTTTTAGTTCCTTGCTTTACCTCTTGCTGCTTTCAGGAGCACCTTCACTGTCCCTCTTCATCTGACAAAGTGTAGACTTGCATTCATGCGGTTGAAAAAATACAAACTCCTCATACACACAAAGAAACCAAACATTTAAAAAAAAAATCTCTATTTTTAACATGATATAAAATTGTCAGTGAGACTAGTTCAGGCTAAATTCAAGTCCTCTTCTACCTCATCATCCTCTTTTTCATTTAGCCTGTGGTCAGCAGAATCCATTGGAGCCCCCATTTCTTTCTGCAGGGCCTGTACACTGGCCTGGCTGATGTAGTATCTGACATTCTGTGATGGCAACAGTTTCTGGAGCTCCTCCAGCTTACGATAGGCCTAAACAGGAAAGACGTGTCGAGAGTCATACTTCAGTTTAATACTTTCTTTGTCTGGATGCAGACATACTCTTTGTATTTTTTCATTTCATGTCATTTCACTTTGCAACTGCAGGGGAAAATAACAGTTACCACTTGGAAGTTTCCTTGCTGACAGTGGTGTTCCACCAAAAAACCAAATGCATCTCCAATCCTGACAGCAGGGTCCAACTCTGGCTCCTCAAGCAAGGCTTCACATAACCGCACCGCCTCTCCAGCATCTTCTCCATATATCCTGCACAGGGACGGATAGGGGCCGTCAAAAATCAAACCTCAGAACAAGACAACACTGAAATCCAAAAAAAAGAAACAAAACTAACCAATAAGAGGTACTGGCAGAGATACAAAAAAAACAAAAAAAGAAAAAAAAAAAGTAAAGTATGCGCTATGTTCTTACCTGCGTATGTGGACAAATTTTTTTATTAGGGTGATCTTATGCTGCAGGTCAGCCATTCTTGCTTCCTGTTTTCCAGTTGAGTCCCTCACTTTTGAAAGACACTTGGCAGCCTCAGTCAATGCATCTAGAGCCTTCTCATAGTTTTGGTAATCATCAATCTCCACCTTCATAAGCAATAAAAAAAATTCCCTATTTGTTTTTTCAATATTTCAGCTTTATAAATTGTCTTTATAAATATTAAGTTACAGACACTAATTATTATCATTAAGAATTCTAACAACAAAAATAATATAGCCTACTTATTAAACAAGCTTACTGTGTTATTTGGAGTAATTTGTTTACCCTTTTTTTTTTTGCTTATTGCATTTATTTTTACCTGAGCACAGGCTTCATAGAAGCCAGCAAGCAGATCTGGGGCTCTGCCTTTAGTGTAGAAACCAATGATAGTCTTCACGATCTCTGGATTTTTCCGCCAGTCCAGAGACTGCAGGTAGTTGGCAGCCATGATGAAAAGCTCCTTCTGACGGCAAACGTTGGCAAAGAAAACTATTTTCTCTGTGTCGCCTGACTTGAGGAGTGCTCTCATAGCCTATATCAAAAAAAAGGTAACATTTAACACAGTCAAACTTGAACCTAAGTTTTAGGGTTAAGGTTGGGGTATTTGTATTTTTCTGTATAGCAGATATTGCTGATTGCATGTGACACAACCAATGGACTCTCATCTAGACGCCTGCTAGATATTCCGAACTTGCCAAGAATATATGGTAAAATAATGTTTACTTCAAACTACAGCCATACCTTGAGCTTGTTGCCCGCCTGTGTATATTTCTTGGTAGCCAGGTGGTAATTGCCCTGACGCATGCAGCAGTCAGCTATCCTCTCCAGCACCTCCTTGCGGGCCTCTTCAGACAAATCTTTGGAGTCAGCGACTGTCATTCTCTCAGCTAGTTCGTCTGTGATGGTCAAGTTCTGGGTCACACATAGCTCCAAGGCTTGATGATACTGGGTACAGGTACAAGCAGAAAAATAAAGACACACATGTAGTAATGTGCGCGTTTGAACTGATACTTCCATTTATACATAACAATCGGCCACACACTGGTACCTTCTTGGCTGCTACAAGTAAATCAACAGCCTTCTCATACTGGGAATGTGTGATGAAGAAGTCAGAGCAGCGGGCCAGGAGGGCTGGGTCTGAGTTCTCATTTAGATCATCAGCAATGAGCTGAAGAGCAGAGAATTGTTGGGTGGTAAAGGCCAATTCAAGAGCTTTGGAGACATAACCAGCCTACAATGGAGAGAATAATAAAAATATACAGCTGTAATAGGGGAAAACACTTCTTTCACCCAGCAACATAGTTCAGTTTAAATATATGGTGCAACAATACCCCCTTGTGGAATGATTGAGAATGCATCAATCCAAGCAAAATCTAACTCATTCAGAAAAACTAAACATTTGTTATTGACCTTGTGGTAAAGTGCAACAGCTCGGTCCATATGGGTGTCTTTTTCCTCATAATAACAGGCAGCCTCCATCATGTCCTCTGGGTTACTGAGCAGAGCCAAGTTCATCAGCTGATCGTCCAGACCGTTCTCCTGTTCAGACACAATAAAATATAACGTACTGAGAAAGAGAGACTAGAAAGTACAATTTCTTTTCTTTTCTTTTCTTTGAACATCATGGACAATAAATTTTTTTTTACTTAAAAGTACATGGATGAAGTACCTTACAAAGTCGTATGGCATTGTTGTAAGCCTGGGCTCGTGTGTAGAAGTGGACAGCCTGCTTGATATCATCATGACCCTCATAGTGTCTGGCTAGGTGGTATGATGCTGCTCTATCACCTGTTTCATTGGCAATCTCAGATGCCTGGCAGACAAATAAATAAATTATCTCTAGTGCTGACTTTATCTGGGGGCATTTATGCATAAGGAATTTGGTTAACCCACAACTTAAAAACACACTATATAATCATTAAAATAAGAGATATGTATGCAACTTTAAAACACTTGTGTTTAAAAATGTGTTTAATTACTACATGGAGTCACCTTCTGTATGTTCCCCATGTAACAGTGGACTCTAACCAGAGAAAGGTAATCTTGAGCACACTGATAAAAATGTAGCGCTGAATCCATGTCTGACTGGCTCTCAAGGTACTGGGCCCACCACTTGTAGATGTTCCTGGATTTATAAAGTTATAGGACAGATGTAACTTTGTATTAATACAAGAATTGTCTTTAGATGACAAAGTTTTTACCACCAACAGAAGTTTGGACTTACTTGTCCTTCATTTTATTTACGTAGATCTCAAGAGATGATGTATCATCCTGGAGCATTCTGGGAACTTCAGTCCTGTGTGTGTCTGAGTTCTCATAACTGCAACATAAATACTGACGATCATACTTTGCTCTCAGGATAAGTTTAAAGAGGACATCTTATACATTAATATAAATTACCAAACTACTGCGTCTTGAACATAGAGCCATGGAATATTGTGTCTTACTATGCAAGAGCCAGGGTTTTATCACCCATGGATTCCAGGTATTTGGCATAACTGTAGTAGGTGGTACGCAGATGGATGCGGTCATGAATTTCAGCTGTCTCTAATGCTTGCTGCCATTGGCCAGAGGCCTGGTAGAAATTGTTCAGCAGGTCATAGCGTTGACAGCTCTTGTACAACTTTTCTGCATCTTCCTGTTGGAAGACAGGAAAAGATGATGGAAAGATAAATGCTTTTGGTTCGGAAAGTCCCTTGGTCTTTGTGTGGTGAAATGCTTCGGCCTAAAAAGAGAACATGTTATTTGCAGCTAAAGGATGTGGTATTATGTTGAAATACAGTTATATCTGAAGAACTAAGAAAAATATCCTCTGTGGATTTTTTTTTGCTCGGCAGGCCTCATCTTTTTTCGATTGGAACACTGACTCCTGCTATTTTCTCATTTTTTCTAATAGATGATTTTTTTCATGTCAGGAGTTATATTTTCCCACTCTGAAAAGGGTGTCATGCAAATTTGAAGGTTTATGTAAGCCTGTAAGTAGAATGCTAAAAACTTATCTCATTTCCATGAACGAAATAAATGAATCAGGGAGAGAAAATTTTGTACAAGCAGCTCAGTTAGCTTGATTGCGAATGAAACATATCCCCTCAGTTAGTGATCACTTGAATACTTGAATATCTTACCAGCATGCCAAGCTGAATGGCCAGCATTGCCACTTGGGCCTCTGGTTCAGACTCTACCTCCGCCTCCTTCAGTGCTTTTGCTGCCCTGGCGTTTCCCATATTCCCAAGGCACACACGTGCCACATCCAGGCGACAGGTTTTCACACACATCCGTGCCATGTTTTCCCAGACCACTTTACTACAAAGAAACAAAAAATGGCTCATTTGTAAGGGTGACAAAGGAAATGTGTACACATGCACTGTATTCATCTGGAATGTGTTAGATTAATTTAGTTTTTGGTCAGGTTTAGAGTCTACATCTTGGATCCAAACCCTTAGTAAAAATGTAAAAATGGTGACATTCCCTTGTTCTTTACTCTCCACACCTCTTGTGCTTCAGTATAAATTTAAATTTTTATCATGATGATCAACTCTGATGAAGAGGGACAGTCGTGCAAAGAGGCGTGGTTTTGTGCTTCTTTCCTTTCTTCTTTTGTCTTGCTGACGTAAATCAACCCATCCAGCCCCCTTTCTTTCCCTTCATTTCCAAATGTGAGATTCCATAGCCATCTGGTCTCTATTTGTGTCCCCCCCTCATCCTTGCTTTAGCTGATACAGATGTGGGCTGTTTACTAAAGTTAGGCAACAGGAAATACCCCAAATCTTTGGGGGCCCTGCTTTAAGGGGGGGATATGATGCCAAGTAAAGTAAAAGAAAGCAAGGGTAGTAAGTATCAGCCAAAATCTTGCTCTACATGGTCACAGAAAATGAACTCTGAAAGCAAAAAACTGAGACACAAGACTGCGGCTCACAGAGCGGCTAGATTTAGAGAGCCAGAAAAGGAAAGACAAGAGAAGGAACAGGTCTACATTTGGCCTCTCTTCCCATCCTCTTTTCCTCTCAGGAAACGCATCCTGTTGCTGGCTGACTTCAGTGGCCAATATGTTTGTTGCACACGAGAGAGAGAGCTTTGGCAAACGCCCCCTGGGCTCCAGACAAAAGAGTACACAACAGTGACGTCTAACAGGCGTCTTTTGGACATTCTGTCACACCAACACAATGACACACAGACAAACACATGCATTTAAAGTGATCGTGCAGGAGGTGGCTGTTGAGAGCTTGCAACATTTGTGAACTGGTGCCTTGGAATATAACTAACAGCAAATCCCCCATATTTCAACTCTGACCTCCAGGATTTGCAGAGAAACAGTGAGAGAGTGAGAGAGAGAGAGGGAGGCAGAAGTAGAGGGAGCTGGGTTAGAGGACTCCTTGTTCCAGTCAGGCAGTGGGGGCTCTTCTTGTTCAGAGACAGTCTTGGTAAGCTTAGGCAAAGCCACTAACTCAGCTCCTAGCAACACTGTCAACAGAATCTATGCTCTCTTTGCATCAATATGAAGGCAATTTGAAGTGACTGAAGAAAAAGAAAGAAGAAAACAATCTACTGTGCACACAGAAACGCTGCACATGCAGAAGCCCGACCAGCGCAATAACCAAAGCACTGAAGAAAGCACAAGGAAAAGATAAAATACAGAGAGAAAAACAGGGATAAACCACGAAGAGTCTAAGAGTCAAGCTGCAGCCAGCCGGAGTCAGTGGAATGGACCTAGGTGCCAGTTGGATTAATCCCGGCATACCCGCAGTGCTGTCTGAGGAGGAGGGCTGAGGATCTGCCACAACGACAACAAAATCCTGAATGAGGATGAATGGAGATGTTCTTTAGCTAAGCCTCAAGAAAACACTCTTGCCAAGTCCACCTCTGTGTGAGCTGGGACAGCAAAAGCTAACAGCTGGAGGAGGAGAGGAGCCAGGGGGCCCTGAGCACTGGTGGTGCTACTGCCCCTGAGGAGAGAGACGGGATCGGGCAGGACATTGAGGGAGAACAGGGTTCGGAGGACGGACAAGAGGGAGGGGGCGAGGTGGCGGGTGGCAGGCGTCGCATGGCCGTGCAGAGGCTGGTGGCGGCAGCGGTGGCAGTTGCCCTGCTGTCCCTGGTCTTAAACAATGTTGCAGCTTTCACCCCAAGCTGGGTCCTGCAAGCCCTGGAGGATGGACGCAAGCGGAGTGTGGGACTATGGAGGATGTGCCCCACTGGGGGGGAAAGGGGCCGTGATGACATCCAGGCTGGGAGAAGAGGGCAAGGGACACAGAGGCAGTGTGAAAGTCTTGGATGGGGGTCTGAGTATGCAGGCTACCAAGAATCCCGCAGCACTGTCAAATGTAAGTTTTTTACCTTAATTTAGACTTCAAGTTTATCTGTAACAGTGTTATTCATGTGTGTAATAATTTTCTCATTGGATGTGTTGAGTGATTTATTTGTAAAGAGCTTTTGATTGGATGTCAGAGATTATTAAGTATATGTCAAAACCAAAATACTGAAATGCTTCTACTAATGTGTTTGTGAAAATATTTGTCCATGGCAGCCAGTCCAGAATTTCTTGGCAATAATGTTGTCAATATGGATGAATTTGGATGAATTTAAGGACACAGTGACAGTTGGGACAGATCTTTCCTTTAGTTCCATTGAGAAATTCTCATTCAAAAATGTCCACTCACCAGCCTTATTTTGGCACAATGGACAGCAACAAAGACGTGACTCACCATTCATGATAAAATAGTCGTCATGTTGACGTCACCTTCCTAAAACTCTGTAGTATATTACTTTTTCTGTTGCAGACATATTATCCAAAATCTTTTAAGATCAGGATTTCTGATTCCAACTTGTTGAAGAAATTAAGACCATTTAGCAGGAAATATGACACAGCTCTTCTTATGCTCTCTCAAGTGCAGTTCGACATGATGCGAGCATGCAACCTGATGGCGACGGTGGCCCTGACGGCCGGACAGCTGATATTCCTTCTAGGCCTGATGGAGCTGCCTTTCATCACACAGGAATCACAGTGGTGGGAGGAAGCCATCGCTGCACTCTTCCAGCTAGCCAGTGAGTATCAGTGTTCCTGCAGCTTGTTTGGTTGAATTGCTTTGCATCAGAAGAAAGACTGATGAGGGCATCTCTGATGAATTATCCTATCCAGCAAAAAATGTATGCATATTACATCAGTCTGTGAGCGAGAGAAATATTGATGCTGTAGAGAAAAGTTAATTTTGAGGGGCAAATACTGCATGAAACACATTGTGAAAACCTTCAGATATAAGAAAAAAAAAAAAACAATATGGCAAAAGTTTTATCCTAGATAGACTTTTCTACACTTATTACTATACATTTAAATCCATGGGAAAACATACAGAGCTAAAAAAAAATAAATGGAGAAAGCATTGTATTGAAAACAATAATGCACTAACACAAATTGCTAAAAAAAAGAAAAAGAAAAAGAAAAAAGGAACTCATAAGTTCATTGAATCTGTATTTTGATGTTTTCTAAAAGGGACAGTACAAACACCACATGAACTAAGGGAGCAGCCTAACTGAGAGGGATGAAACTTGGAAACCAGAAAACGGAAAGAGAGCCATTCTTGTGGGACATGGCTTAGTGCAGTCTGGGTAACAAAAGCTTTCTCCCCCAAACATCCATCCATCCCACTGTGCCACTTTAAAGAGTTGGCTGGCATGGCCTGTCCCAGTGGCCCTACTGAGGAAGTTTGTTCAGTGTGCAGTGGTCACTCTGCCACTTGGTATCATTGTGGAACAGTGGAATGAAGGGGGTCTTTTCTGGGTCTAAATTTAGTCCCAGTCCAGAATCTATGGGCCAGAGTTGCAGTGAGCCAGGGAGCGACTGTCAGGCGCCAGGATATCCCTGCTCAGGACGAGGAAATGTCTGTGACTACCTGTTATGCAAACCGCAGAGCCGAAGAAGGAAAAAGAAGGGAGGGGGTTATGGACGGGAAAGATAGTTTCGACAAGGGCTATGTGTTTGTGTCTGCACTGGTAGGAGGGATTAAGCGCATGCATTTTCGTCAGTGTATGTGTGCGTGTTGTGATTGTGTGTTTACAGTGTGTTTTGGTAAAGAAATGTCCTGTGATACACATCACAGCAGGGTGGGAATTGCCTCCATCTAGATAAGCTGAACTCACTTTAAAGTCTGTGTTTACAAAATGTCTAAGAGCAGCAGAAAATAAAGCCTTCTTTTTATCATTAGCATCTATCAGTGCAGCAGGGATAAGGACTTTGTCTAAGATCTTGATAAATAGGGACTGAGACCCACCCAATGTTACTGTATTTTCCGATATTAGACAACAGTACAAACAACACAGCAAAGAAGCAAAATGACATGTATCTTTGCAGAATGTTGCCAACTGAAAACAGGACACAAAGGAATATTTATATAAGAACCAAACTGATATAATTTAAATTAGCCCCCAATTCATAAATTATTACCCTTGTAATAATGTTACAGTGGAAACTCAAGTGTCCTTAATTTGGTTTTGTCGGAAAAATTTCAATCATTTGGGAGTTTTGATAAAATATGTACCAAAATAAGATTTCTAGATTCTAGGTTTTTCTAGAACTATAACTATATACAGTCTGCTAAATGGTCATGGCACTGGACCTCACAAATTAATCATCAAACTCTGCTCTTGGCCTTAAATGTTGTGGTTCAGTAGTTTAAAGTGTTACAGCTCATCATCATTAAACACATCCTTACTGGTAAGGATGATGGAATGCAATTGTTATATAAGAATTTAGTCATAAACTAGAGCAAAAAGAAAAGTAAAGTAAGGGTCACATGTTTTTTTCATGTTTACTGTCTTAGCATATTACCAGATTAACATTTGCACAACACACAAGCTATGCCCATATTTGGCTATAGACTAATGTATTGTACAAACTGAAACTTAGACTTAGCGATATAGAATGAGGCGGCAAGGGATAACCAAAGTTGCAGCTATTATAAAGGAGACACGTCACACCAAATGTCACTGAAAACCACAAATATTTCCTGTGGCAAGGAAAATTTTGGGGATTGCAAAAGCTGTTTGGATGAATAGTGCAGGAACTGTGGATATCTGTTACCAAATGATACAGCAATTAATCCAATTGTGATTCAAATATTCCAGTCCAAAGATGGCTCCAGCACTCCCAGTGACTCGGAAATGGATAAGCGGTAGAAGATGAATGAATGAATAAAAGACATGGACACTGGCTTTCCTTTACCCAATTTACCTAAATTCAATTGAAAGGTTCTTATTTTATGAGTGGGTTAGTTATATTTGTCTGTACTGTTTAGTAATCTATTAACAATACCTGCTTTAACCCCCCCAAACAAACTGAGTCAGCGAATGAGCTATTTTTACCCCTCACCCTCTTTATGGGAAATGTTTTCATTTTCAGACATGCCAAAATGCTCTGCTATTGCAAGCAGAGTGTGGAATAACAATATCCAGTTCCATTCAGTGATATCTCAGCAGTGTTGGCAGGTCCAGACTGAAAGCACAATATTGGCCATTTCACCCCTGGAAACAATACTGGAATGTGTTTTCTGAATGGACACTGCTCTCATATGTCAAATGTGACAAATGAAGGTCATATTGCTCTGAGAAGCAGTTAATTCTATCACTTTATTCTTTTAAAGAAGGAATAGAGAGTAAATTTGGGGCTCATTCTATTAAATCTAGTTCAGAACAGATTCCCTCTTGCTGACAATTCAGGGGTTGAAAACAGTTTGAGAAAGACACTGAGGGACACTATTGCAAATTTTAAGAATACATCCAGACATTAGTAACTGGAAGGAAAACAAACCATTTCAATAAATTTCCAAGACATGGCCTTTAGATAAGACTTGTTTAGTTTTCTCTGACAGATCATGTCAAATGTCCAGCAAATATATTAACCTCGAAGCTTTGGGTGTGGAGAGGAGGGAAGGAAGGAAGGATGGAAAGAGGAGGAAAGGGAAGGAAATCTGAAAGATAAGTCTGTGCCAGAAAAGAGGTTCACACAGCCCACCCTGGCTGGAACCTGAACAGGAGATTATTCATTTTCTTGGATATGGAGCCAGACAGGTTAAACATGAACAGATTAAGCAAACAGTTGCATTCTTATGTGTACACAGAGAGGTAGACACGCAATGATACACAGATACAATTGTTCACATCCTCAGTTATAACAATGACACCGTCTTACTGTAGAGGTAGAGAAAGAAATATAAATTATACCCCCCCGTCCTTGTGCCTTTGACTGTTTGAGGAAATGGATTGATTCATATCCTAAAACTCCACCATCCCTATTTCCAGTGATTATTTTAGGTCCCTGCATTTATACCACTGTGAATGAGATCTCGGATATGCATTATTGAGGAACTATTGCTAATGACTACACTTGAATGTGGCTAATAAGCCATCTAAGGAATGTATGAATCAGTGTGGACTTTTATCCACACCTCTGATGGTAAAGAATGAGGAAAGGTGCAGACAATGGAGACTCTTGTAGTCTTGATAGAACAAAGTTAAGATCAAAGAAACAGCATGGAATTTTGGGCTATGGCTTTTTACTTTTTCCTCATTGCGTGACTCCAACCATTGTGAATCAAAGAAATCAGGAGATAAAAGTTCTCAAAGGGTTTTCCGAATACAATCATGCTCTGATATATTTACACTGTGGAGAACTTTGATCTTGAGATCTTAGAAGTTCTTCCTCAGAGGAAATTGTTTTCCATATTCAAAGGACCCACAGAGAGCTCCTGCTGAACTGTGAAATACAAGGCAAAAGGGATGGATATCTAAATGGGCCACAAAATATTACTTTAGCTTTACCTATATGTTCATTTTAACTACAATTCCTTTATTTGCCCCAGAGTGGGGAAATTCTATTGTTGCAGCAGCAGATTTAAAAAAAAAACAGCAGAATATTAACATCATGAGACCCAAGCTTTTATTTGGTATGCATGTTGGTGGGACTATTCCGATTGTACACAAATAATTTTTCTATGCTTTGGCAAACACAAGATGACAGAGACAAGTGTCCACAAATGAGGCTCACGGGAGCCAAATTGTAATATCCTCATATGAGAACGCAAGGTCTTAAAAGGTTAAATCAGGTAAAAAGAGGGGTATGGGGTAAAGGTAGCTCAGTTAACAAGTGCAACCAATTTACCCCTTTACTCTGCCTCAAAAACACTTCCCTTTCTATCGCCAGGTTTTACCTCCAAGAATGGTAAGAATAATAATCAATAATTGACTATTGACTATTCATCCACCAACAACATGAAGTTCACAATTGTTTCGATTAAAAAAAAATAGAACCATTAGATAGACTGTGATGAAATTTTAGGTTACAAATATTCATGTCACACTCAGGAAAAATTGTAGTAACATTAATGATAACTTGTGTTTTTTCCTAGTGGCACACCAAGTCAAAATTTTGATTTGCCCAGTACCTCAGTTTGTGACCAAATATTTGCAAAACTGATAAGCATGCTGGCAGACTCATCTAAACATGATGGTGAACATGGTAAACATTGCTCGTCTCTCTGTCGCTCACAGGTTTTGTGCTGGTGATTGGACTTGTGACTTTCTACAGGATTGGGCCCTACACACACCTGTCCTACTCCTGCTACTTGGACATAATGGCTTGCTTGCTGGCCACACTGGCTGCAGCTATGCTTATATGGAACATTTTACACCGCCGTGATGACTGCCTTGCACCCCGGGTTATCATCATCAGTCGCTCACTGGCAACCTCTCTCCACCCACGTCTAGACAATGACTATGTGGAATCACCTTGTTGAGCCATGTGACCTCATGAGCTGAGCCAATGAACTGATGGGGACTGCACGCACTACTACTCCAGCTGGAGCTTCAAAGGTGACTCTTGAGGGAAGAAGACTTTTACAGTGACTGGACTAACATGTACCTGTAATTGTAGAACTCTATATTTCAAAACTCCTTCCACCACAAACAAAGATATCAGAATAATTCTGCTACATTGTGAGCAAAAGTCACACATTAAAGATGAATCTATAAAGCAGTCCTTAAGTTCCAAACATATTCAAAAACTTTATGATGTTTCATTTATTCATGATGGGTGTACTACTCAATAGCTAAAACATGGAATTTGGACTAGAACTATCAAATATGAAACATCATTCTTATGTAAAGATCAAGCTGGAACTTGACCTATTTTGTTATATGTGCACTTATTAAATGGCCACCTGCGTAATTGTAAATTGGAGATCATGAAAGATGTTGAAAATGTAATACCAGAATACCTCATAATTGTTTTCATTCTTTTAAGGCTTATTACAATTTTAATACATATTAATATTAATTTTATATGAGTAAGGTAGAAGAAAACTAACATGATAAAAGCAGAAGAGTCCACCTCAACAAACCTTGTGGTTTCACTTGTACAAATCGGTGGTAACAATTTTATATTTCAAAAACAGCCATCAGAATGGATATTTGCAATGCAAATCTACTTCAAAAAAAAGGGAACATTTTCATTTGCAGTCACAGCGACAAAAATATTTTTCCACTTGAAAAAAGAAAAATAAAAAAATCAAGTGACTTGGCAATTTATTTATGTGAATTGATTTTTAAACAGCACTTGTTAAATTTATAGTAGCATTGGCATTAAGTTATGTAGTTCAGTGTGAGATGGCATACACATTTACATATTTTAATAATCACCACATACATGTTTCACGATGCTCTCTATATGAATTTTTGCTCGCTTGTGGTACATACTATATACTTAAATTAATATAATTGTGTACAAAATAGTTGCATCATAAGTAGTATAATTGTGACCATATCATATATCTGCAAATAA
This sequence comes from Remorina albescens, assembly GCA_034769265.1. NCBI lineage: Eukaryota > Metazoa > Chordata > Actinopteri > Carangiformes > Echeneidae > Remorina > Remorina albescens. The sequence goes on from CM068480.1 coordinate 10,268,654, forward strand.
CTCCAGGCAATCTGTGTGTGTTCCACGTTGCCAAACATAGGGGTACATTAAAATAATAATATATCATATAAAGTCAATAAATTCATTGGATAATATTCACAGTGGTTGCTGCTGTTGCTCTTTTGGTTTCCACTACTCCTGAAAAATTGACAATAGAGAACTTCTTTAAAAATTATGGCCCAATGAACATCTATGTTTCACCCTCAAGATCTGTTTAGAGTCTTTGACACTATATGACAGTGAGAATATTGATATTGACCTACGACATATAACACAAAAAAGTTGAATAAAGAAAAGTGCTGCACATACTGTATGTTGCTTTAGGTGCTGTTGAGGCTGACATATTTCAACATTTAAAATGCAGCAATCCAACTTCAAAACAATTAACCCTCAATTAATAATCAGTGAGACCACTGGATGAATTATATGAGAGGACTTACATAGTACCACTCTCAATAATTAGATGATACTTGTTTCTTTAAATGATGCACTAAAATTGGAGAACTGTAATGACTTTTTGCAGTGAATGACGTACTTGACAAATAGCATAAACTGAGAGTATGACAGTGGTCAACTACACCTAATTATGATGACAAGAATATCCGTACATCTGTCTCTGCTTCAACCCAAACACTTCCTCAGGTGTGTTTTGCTCTTAAATAGCAAACACAATGACAAAAGGACATTAAGAGAAAGCTTATGTTCATATGGGTTGATAACCTCAGTTTAAGTCAAGGACAACATGAATGAAAGGAAATAGCGGTCTTGACTGAATAAAACTCTTCCAGCCTTTATCTGCTTTGCAAGGCAGAAGAACATGCACACTGAGAATATCTGGGTTTTGGATGAAATGAGTTAAAACATTCTTCATTCAACATTTTCTCTAATCCACTCAGAACATTCAGGGACAAGTCTGATTACATTTTGCTGTAAAGTCTGTTCTGATTTAGACTATTGGACATTTTGGATCTTGCTACGCACACATACACATTGATTACTTAAATGTCCGTGATTTATGTAAACCGACTGTTTAGGGTGCATGTGTGATATTGGTGTTATATCTCTAGTGTTTCCAACAGACCTGTTATTATATGACCTAAAATATATGTAATGGATGAAATAAGTCTGACTGCTGAAATATGAGAACATTAGTCAATTTGAGTACCATAGAGACAAGTCCCAGATGATACAGGTTACTGTGGCAGGAAATACATATTCCTGTGGGTGGAGATTTGCGGGAATCGAACACAATACTGACTTTTTTTGAAGTAGCCACAGTAAAAATAGCCATCAATGTGGAACTTAGTAAAGCTGTCATCAGGCCTATTAAATTCTTTGGAATATCCGGCCAGTGGAATGTTTTTTCCCCATTTGTTTGTTTTTTGTTGTTTTTTTTTTTTGCTATTTTCACCTTTGTATAATGTTTGTACGTGACACCCCTACTACTACTAAAGAATTCAGAATTACAGAGAATACGTGATTCAGTGCACTTTTGGTGACCTGACCCAACGTTTGCAAGAATGGAGAAGGCATTTCTTTTGGACTGAAGTGGTAGGGGGACCTTGTGGATGTGTGTATGTGTGTGTGAGTCACAGTGTGTTTAGAAATGTACATCCCCTCAGCACATACCCACACACTAACAGAAATGGTTACACATATACACATTGAAGAGTTCCTTCCCTCAGCACAGACACAGAAAAAGTCCTTAATCATGTCCTGTGTTTAAAAATCTATTTCATGCACTTACCTAAACAAATAAAATTTTGGCTTTGGTGGCTGTAATGTGAGCAGTGTGACACTTAGAAGCAAACTGCTGAGTTTAGAGCAATGTCTTATGAAATTAGGCATTTAAATTAAGTATCTAAAATGTATTACACCTTCCCAAAGCAGATATATTAATATGGGATCTTTCCTCAATTAGCTGTCAAGTGCCTGGTCTAAAAAGTTCAAAATGTTTAGGGATACATTAAAACTAAAAAAACAAAAAAACAAAAACCCATCACCTGTAAGAGTTCAAAGAAGGATATAGGAATAAAGGTTACAATACTACTGCGATAATTTTGTGTGTGTTGAATTGTTGAAATGTGTTGAGTGAATTGAGAGGTGAAGAAAGCAAGTGGCAATAATGCCCCATTCTCAGCACAACTGCTACTTTGTTATAACTCTCTGACTGCAAACCATTGCAGAGCATTCTGAGAAGGGTCAAGGTGGGAGTAACAATAAGCTAAAGTTCTGTGTGGAAAGGACTGTTTACAATAGGTATCTAACAGGGGGATGTGCCTACAGGGGTCATTCTGCAATAATGACATGCACATATTGACTCCCTACCTTTTGATGAGCTTGATAGACTTGAAGGCTTCATCCATATTGCCAATGGTCAGGTAAAAACTGAAATTGAGCATGGCATCCCGGGTGGCCTTCTCACAGTTCTCCAGGCCCACAAAGTCCCTGAGAGCTCGCCTGGACACCATAAGGGGAAACTGGCCAGGTGTCCCTCTTGATGGCTGGGTCTGGGTTGTAGGCACTGATGTTGTAGCTGAAAATTCTGTTGACCCTGGATCCCTCTCACCAGGCTGAGGAGGAATAGAGCAACAGGATGTAAATACTAGGCACCACTTGACAAACAGTAATAAAGATAGCATGTTGTGTAGTGGGATCACAAAAATGTAAAATGCAAAATCCTGGGAAAAACAAAGGGTTGAGGGAACAGGTATAACACAAGGCATCACCATAACATCACAGAACAAATCTAAGTGTCAACACAAACATTAGGAACTAGACACAATTCACTGAGCTCTCAATATTTTATAGGGAAACTCCTGTGGTGCTGACTTTGGAGAGTCAGTATTTTTTATTTTCTTTTCAATGCAGCACAAGGCATACACATTTGGAGGTTGGGAGCCACAAATGCTCAAGCTTTCAGAATATACTGCAGGGGACAGATACTTACTTCAGGTTGAAAGACACCACCCCTCCAAAACAATAACTGGGGTGTGTTAGACCAAAAACAAAGAATATGACATCAGAACAGTGTTGGGAACAAATAAAAACACAAGGAATATATTTAAGGTCTCCCCAGGAATGAAACAAGGCTGAATGAAACCCCACCCCCCCCAATAAAGAGACAACATGCACACAGAACACTATTCTGCAGATTCACCTTGCAGCTGAAATAATAGTAGGGCACATCCAGAGCGAGAAGGGCCTGCAAGCCTCCTGGTTTGGGGTAGCAGTCTTGTAGGAGTAGCCCATGCTCCTGGGTACAAAAGAGCGTCACCACTGACACGTCCACCTGAACAGAATGAAGACAACAAACTTTCAAGCTACTTCACATTTTCTTAATAATCCCCTTCTGACTGGTTGTCACACATAAAAGGTCCCGTATTTGTGTAACAATATATTTTTTTATCACAGGCAGTCCCAGAAGAAATCCAAATTAGCAGCCGTTTTAATCCCAAATTTTGAGTGTTAAAAAACACTGTTTACCCTATCCAAGTAACTAGTTGAAGATTCAAAGCTGATTGGCGCCGTCTCACAAACAAAAAGACGAGGTTCACTCTCATCCCAGAAGTGAGACAGGGGACAGCGACCACTGAGCTCTGTCCCCTGAAACTGCTGCCTGAAATACAAATAGGTAATACAGAGCATAAAACACCCAGGGGAGAAAACTCCATAAGGGATGAATCCTACTACAGACAAAAGCAAGTTCATTTACCTTTCACTGTCCTCAGGATGTGAGATACCACTGGATGGTCTGCCAATGAAGAAGTCAAAGTGTGTCACACTGTCCATCTCAACATCATAGAAGTACACTTTGTGATCATGTCGCCCATTAACCTGAGAGGAAATTATCATATTCAGTTAGGAAAAATTTTACATGGTGCTATATGAAAATTCCCCAAATAAAATATTTCTCATTTTTGAAAAACCCATATTAAAAAAGTAAAGTGTGACTTTTATATGTTGTACAATCACCTGAGAGATGAGGATGCTGACTTGGCTGCCGTTGGCATTACACTTCACTGAGCTCAGGGCTCCCAGATTAGGGATCTGTTCAGACAGGTTCTTAGCACTGCAGTGAGCTTTGGCATCTCTTAAAGACACATGTTGGAAAAGTATGGGTAAAACAAAACAACAAGTTTTGCCAATACGTGTATGCTAGCTGGCCTTCTTGCTACTATTTTTCAACAAAGGGAAATGACCTTGACATCTATATTAATGTCATACCTTCGGGAGAGGTCAAAGACCCTGATGTGGGCTGTGTCTGTCCCAACAACCAGGTAAGACTGGCACACACTGAGTAGCACTGGGTTGCCTTCTGCCTTGGTAAAGTTCAGCAGTTGTTTTACAGTGCCCTAAAAAAATTCACAACAATAGTTTCAGGGGGGGCTTTATAAGAAGAACATTCAAATATTTCTCACATTCCTGTATAATTAACAATAATAATACTGGATAGTACATTCAAAATGGGCAAACACACCTGTGGAGTGCGGATCTGTACCCTGTTAGGTTCTACTGTGTAGAGGTTCTCGCCATGTACAGCTACTACATGGGAGTCGCAAGGAAATGATCCTGAAAAATCAGCAGGAGAGGAGGTAGAATTAGGAGAGGAACAGAAAGGAAAATAATGAAGTGATAAAGGAAGGGTGGGATGAAAGACAGTGAAATTCAGGCAGTCTCTCAGTGTCACTCTGTTGCACCTGTATTGCGTAGAACTGTCCCAGAGAGCTCATACACAGTGACCTGCTTGCCATTCCACACTGTCACTGAGTCCTGTTAGTATGACAATAAACATGTGGTTACCATGATAACGGTTAAAATTTGTATTTGTTAACAACAGTTAAACTTTGGAGTAATTCATTCTGCCACCACATTCCTTCCATTCTTACCTTAATCACACACACTCCCTTGATGTGCACATCAGACTGCAGAGCAAGGTTCACTCCTGTTTTAAAATTGGTGATGCTGAGCTGGGTTGGCGTAAGCTGTATGGCTGCCACCTGTTGGCTGAAGTGGGCTGACATCACATGTTCACACAGGATCAGGACTGTGTCTGAGTTGTTTGCTGCCAGCAAATTGAGGCTGGAACCCCACTGAAATGCAAGGTCTGAGTGAGCTTTCACATCATACAGGCTATACATATATTCCCTATTTTTTCATGGCAAGTGTTTGATATTCATTTATGTGAACAAGGTTGTTTCTTATAAATGCTACAGTACCTGAAGCTGAGTGACGTTTCCTTGTATTTCAGTGGGGGTCTGTAACTTCCACTGGGCCTTGGTGTCACAACTACTACCTCCTGGCTGCACCAATATCCTCCACAATGCAATGCGCCCATGGCTGGTGCCAGCTGCCAGGATTTCTGAGAAAGCCACAATGTTATATATGGGCAACAAATCTTTGTGACGTTTGAAACAAGCCTGCAAAGCATGAGCAACTACGTGATGTGTGTTCTTATCTTGTCAACGCTACAGAACGTGATGAAATATAGCATCTGAAAATCATCTGCAAATCAACAGGAATGTCCATAAAAAACAGCACTTTCTAGCTTATAGTTTAGAAGATAGAAAAAAGAATTTTGCTGTTACCTTTGCCTGCACAATATGAAACACAGTTTATGATCTCTCCTTTTTCAAACCCCAGCATCTCATCCAGTGACAAAACATAGTTGTCATCTCGCTCTAGGTCCCAAAGCCTAGAGAACAGGGTGACTGAACATTATTCTGGTTTCAAAGGTATATCTGTGTGTGCCTGTACAAACAATATACCTGATAACCTGTTCCCCTGTGGCTGTTATAAGGAGGCCGTTGTCTGTCCAGACAATGTCTACATTCTGCCCAGACTTGCTACTCAACTTCACCTGTCATGACAGATATAAATCATATTTTTTTTTCATAATTTATAGTGAGCTACAGGAATGAACATCAGCCATCACAATTACAATTTCAATAAAATTGAAATAATTGTGTCCTCAATTATCTTATCTTAGTAACCCTAACCCACCTTCATGAACATCTGGGCACTTCCCTCAGATCCCAGAGTGTATTGTGACAGCATCATGGTCTCTGTGATCACAGCGAGTACCTCTCTCTTCTCATGGTAGAACAGTTCCTTGATGGAACCCTCCACACTAAGAAGTGTGCTTATCTTACACTGCTCATCCACACTGTGGACCTTACCTGTATACAGGGGACACAAGATTAAAGATTTAAAAAATTATATATTTTGTGCTTCCTAGCACAAAATAATGATGTTTTATTTATTAGGGTTTTAAATCAAAATGGATCAGGTTGATTTTCAGATTCCTTTTGTCTGGAGTTTCTCACAGGCCTAATCACAATTATGTCAGTAAAAAACACATTTTGACATGCATTGTATTTTTTCCAAACACTTAATAAACAGTTGGTAATGAGAAACTGGCTATGGAAATACATACTTGTAAATAGCTCCTTTAAACCTTTTATACCCTCCCTAGACTCTCTAAATTTATGGCAGACATTTTTTGTAATGTTTTGTTGTGATGGAACATAGATCTACAGTGAGAAGCCAGCATTAGAAAAACATAAATACAGCGGCCAAAAACAGTGATTATTTTTGCTGTTACATGCCACTATGCGCTGTCAACCAGAGTTATTATTGCTGGAAATTGTTGGTCGCAGACACTGTTGAAGTTTTGAAGAAGAAATGGTACAAGTAAAATCAACGACTAGAATTGACTTAAAATACAAAATTCAAACAACAAAAGACAAACTCACCATCTACAGTGCTGACATAGAAAGCAAGCCCTTCCTGTGGGCCCATTTTGAGGGGTGCTCCCTTCCAGCTGAACATATCTAAAGCACTCTCATCTCCACTCACTGATGCCCGTGCTAGCATTGCCACATCACTGTAATAGGAGTTCTATCAATAACACGGCACTTCGAGAGAACATAATGATAACACAATGTTTTCAGTGTAAGCTTACTTTGAACAACTAAGGAAAAGAAGAAAAAATTGACTACTTACTCTCCTGGTGAAGCAGGTCTGAAGATGCAGCAAGTTAAAGGTTTGTTGAATTCATGCTTCCCCAGATAGTTTCCTTGAAGTTTCCCTCTTGCATCTACCTTCCACACTGCTAGTCCTCCATTCTGTCAACAAATATTTGCACCATGTATATGCTGGGCATTAAGAAGTCCAGTCAAGTATGCCATGTTCGCAATTAGACACCTACTGACAGTATATTGGGAGGCTATGAATATATGAGTATGTAGATAAAATATGGAATTTGTTTCCACTGCAACACACTCACCTGATCCCCGCTTACCAGGCGGCTGCCAGAGCTGCTCCACTCCAACAGCGTGATGCAGGCTTTATGTGTACTGGGGAGGATAGTCTGATCTCCGGAGGGGTGTGTCAGCAACTTTACCTCTCCGCTCTCCCAGCCTACTGCTATTACTGGCTTTGTGGGATGCCAGCGGAGCACTGTAGGCTGGTGTTGACATTCTACATGGCAACTCTCCACATACTCCCCCTAGGAAATAAACAGGGGGGATTTGAAGGATGCAAAATGTGTGAGGTGTGTTGTTATTACTAATATTCACACAGTGTGAATATGAGAGCTCTTTCTCCGTCAGAAGGCATCTTCAGAGCATAGTGTTTACCTGGTGCAGGTAGAGGTCTACATTGCCACCGGTGGTTGGGCTGCTTGAGGCCACAGCAAGAACAGGAATAGCCGAGTGCCAAGTCAATTGAGAGGGTACAGCACTGCTTTCAGGAGCCTCAATACGGTGATCGAAATACACCGCCATGTCTCCAGTGCTCCTCTCTGAATACAACAGAGGAGATATCAGCTAGATGGAGCTTCCAATATTAAAATTGGCTGTTGAGTTTTGAGTTATTGAGTTGTGTCTGTACCTACTATTCCCTCTTGATGTCTGGTTTAATGAACTCTGTAATCACTAACTAGTTAACTAGATCGTAACCCAAAATAGTCTTCAATGATTCACAATGTATTATTTTGCTTTAACTTGGCTAGCGACAGTTTCTTCACCAGTGCTGCTTAACAATATAGACTGTGATTAAGATGTAAATTCACCGTAATGGTTGGTATTGTTAGCTAACATTGCCATAACGTTAAGCTATCTTGGACAGACGGTTTGGTTAGCTTTAGCTACTAACATTAGCTTAGCAAAATAAGCTAGGTAGGGTTAGCATTAATAGCTGACCCTCGCTGCCGTAGAATGGCGTTAAACGTTCAGTAAAACTGTCTATACACTCACCTGACAGACGGGTTCTTCAGCCTTAATACAGTTCAAATAGTTCTTTAGACTCAAAAGACCTTTAAAAATCAAAACCGAGCTAAACTTCCAGTGCTGTCGAGCAGCCTGCAGTCTGGGCATAAAGCGTCTCTCACAGTTGCCCCTGACAACCTTCGGAGGTGGACAGGGGGCGGAGCTACGGAAAAGACCGAAGGTAGCCGAAGCTGTAGACGAGGAAGGGAGAATTTAATACAATGAATAAAATATTAGAAATGTTTAGGGTTAGACCTGAGAAAAGTTTGCCAAATTTTGCTTTAGCATAATTGAGTTAAAGAAAATTTAAACTTTTTCAAAATTTTACATTTATTCATACATTCACACCACATCCCCTGGTGTTTCCTGGCTTTTACAAAGCTTGTCAAGTGTTTTAACTGCATTAAGAATTTAACTCAGCCAACAAGTTGGTGTATCAGAAAATTTGATTCATCTTTTATTCAATCCCATAAACCTGGGTAGTCCTAATACCTGTCCAGTGATCCAGTGAACTCATTTTCATTTTGTAAATATTTTGCATGATCTATTCGCTGCTTCTTGGTTAGATCTACTCATTTGATTATCTTCTGCGCTACTTATATCCTTATTTAATAAATTAAGGACAATATTCAGGGGCAGTGCTAGTATAAAAATGTCAGGGCGATTAGGTCGAGATCATTACTGATAAACTCCAGAAAACACATAATTCAAATGTTTGTTTGGGAATGGATGGGATGGAAACACATTTGACTTATGTCATTTATGTCAAGATGAAGAAGTTATCGTATTTCTATTATTTGTTAATATGTGCATGCATGCGAATATTCACAGGATGTCCTTTGCAAACAAATGACCAGTGTAGCAAGATGTGTCGTTGCAGGAAAAAGGTAAAAATTATTTCCTCCTGAAGTACATTTTATTTATGGACAAGAATAGCACATATTTGACTCTACTGACATGGTATGCGTGTGTGTGTGTGTGTGTGTGTGTCAAAGAGACATAAAGAAAACATCTGGAAGGACGTGTGCCATCCTTTTCCTCTGCTTGACTATGTTTCCGGAAATGAAAATATTTCTACCGCACCTGCAGCAGGCAACTCTGGAGCTAAAAGGACATCCTTCAGTGTCCAGGGTTATCTATTAGCACAAGTTGGGACCCCCTTGCAAGCAAATATCCGGACCATCATTTCCATTGACTTCCAAACTCAAGTCTCCAGACTCTGTGTGGACCAGTGTGTAGGTGGAGGGAGGGTAAAGCCCACAACACATTACAGAGACATACGGTATTTCATTGTTCATTCTTGGGCTCCTTATTCCATATTAAGTGCTTGTGGATCTTGCAGCTGTTTCTTTAAGCTCCTATCTAGCAGCACGAGACTCTGTACAGCTAGACTACGACAATCAGCATCAGGGTCTCCTTCAGCCACATCTGTGAACACAAACAAAACAAATGACGAGTTGAGCCAATTACGTCACACAACAGTCTGTGTAGTACAGGACATCCTGGTTCCACATCTACTTCCCAGAAATGTTCAGTCCAGCTGTGTATGGGTGTGATGTATGTGTTTGTGTGTCCATGTATATGTGTAACTGAGGACACATCCCTGACAGAATTACTTTATGCAGGTGCAAGTCCATTTACAAGAAACGTGTGTTTTAGAGTCAATCTATTTTTAGTTATGTATAAGCTATTTGCATTATTTTTACCCAAATTCTAAATTACTCGAATGTTTGAAGTTGTCATCTTTTAATAAATTACAGCTTGAACAGATTCTGTATAATGAAATACATCCATTGTATTTTAAAAAACTCATTGTTACTATGTGTGGGTTCCATGAGGAAAAACACAGATTTTTCATTTCAACTTAATTGCTAGCTAGAGTGTTCCTTACCTGCCAGCCAAGTTCTGGTCTCAAAAAGCTGATTACTGAGATCCACCAGCAGATTTTGACTGGGCATGCTCAGAAATACAGAGCAGACAGCAAAGAGGACGCCTCGTCTCACCATCCTTTAGCACAGAAATATTTCAGGTCGATGAAACAACACATTCAGACCTTATAGCCCCTTCGTGTCTATTGTTTTTCTTTTAATCTAACTGGGGTAATTCAAGAGGTGCCAAGTGACAAAACATGCTGCTTGGAAAAGAATCCTACGGTAAACATACATATAATGTTGCTTGTAGAGACTCAGGTCAGGAGCTGGAATACTAAACTTTAGTGTATTTAATGGCCACAAATGAGTTTCAGATTGACAGTTACTTCATTAATTTACACTAAGAAAACACATGCATTATACTCACTGGTCAACATGGTAGCGCACTGCCCACACAAAGTCTAGCAAAGCACGACCCATCTGTGTAGCTATCTGAGTCAGAAAAAAAATCTGGGGGTAGTGCAACATAACATCAAAACATACTGATACATTGAATTTAACAATCTAAACAGCTCTAGCTGAGTAAAATAGAGTATGCGTGTCTGTAATGTTTAGTTTAATTAGCTAACCTTTTAAAAGATCTATACACAGTATGACTGTATTAAGAGTCAAACCTAAGATATTGGTGCATTTATGTTGATATCAGGCTCATTGGATCAGTTACATCAACAGCTCATTCTATTGTGGACAGTTAAATAACTACCGGTGCATTGACTGCCAGATGCATGAAGAGGCCCAGGGTGTGGATCAACCTTCCCAGGACCAGGTGGTCACTGCCCAAGAGGTCAAAGGTCACTTGGGGCCTAGCAGAGAAATTTCAGAGCATATCATCTTTGAAATTGCATACACTTAAAATATACATGGTGATCTCTAAAATTTTGCGGAAATAAGCATGCTTACTTGTCGTAATTCCTGAGCAGCGGGAAAAAAAAGTGTCCAGCGACGGGTGCGAAGCGGTTCGGGGTGGCCTTAGCTGGAGGTTTGGGACCCTGTAGCATTGAGAGAAATCAGTGTAGAGCTAAGGATTAAGCCTTTTTCTTTAATGCTGAAAAGAGAGATGAAAATGTCTGTTTAGTTCCAATACCTTACTGAGGCGTTTGGTCTTGCTTTGAATCCGCTTCTCTACTACCTCCCGCCAGTGGACTGGGTTGTCACCAGGATAAGGAGTCAAATCAGTGCTGGCAGCGATGCCAATTGACGGATCTCTCTTTTCAGTGATTGGTTTAGAGAGCTCCTGAGCTGCCAGAGCAAGTACCTAAGAAAAAGAGAGCAGCCCCATGAATACACTAGTGGCAATAATCAAAAGAGATCAATTAATTCAGGCGCAGCTATTATCAGATGTGGAGAAGTTCTCACCTCCAAAATATCCAGTCGCTGGCGAAGACTGTAGTTCAAAGAGTAAAACTCTGTGGTCAAATACTGAGTCACCTATAAAATATCATAAAGACACATTGTTAAAAGGACAGAATGGACAGAAATGAACACACAAAGAGGTAAAGTTTCATATTGCTATGAGTCAGGTAGAAGATCATACAGGGATACAGTCCGTGACAGTGAGAGCCACCATTGTTCTCTGTCTGTATACCAGGAAGCCATTTATGTTGTATTTGTCCTCAATGTGAAGAAGCACTTTGGTCATTTGGACACTGATCTGAAAATAGCAAAACAAGTAAATATGAAAAGTGATTGGTAATATTTTCTTAAAGAAAGGTAATGCACTGGAAGGAATAAGGTGCCATCAATGAGAAATAATGAAATCACTGTCCTGTGGCACTTTAACCATTTTCATGTTGCTGTCATACCTCTCTAGCTGTAAAAACGTTCTTCCTCACCAAACTCTCAGCAACTTTCAAACTGAGCTCCACACGCACCGAGTCTTCTGACGTCAGTAAAGCTGCATGGATTGTCAGATAACAAAATATTGCAGTTAGTCAGTTAGTCACAACACCCAAAAACAACTGCATCAGATGATCACTTAAGTCTAAGAGATTAGATCTGTGAAGCCATACTTTCCAGACAGTCGCGTAGGTAGCGAGGTGGGGATGCTCGGCTGATCTCCTGGTCTCCAGACATATCATATGGAGTAAACTCATCATCACTGGATCAATAATAGGTTTGTGGTTAACAAACTATAATTCCTCCTAAAAAAAGAAAATGTTACTTATGCTTACCTATCAAGGTCAGAACCTGGATAAGTCTCTGAAGGCTGAGGTTCTGGTTTATTTTGAGATGATGTAGATGGAGTCACTTCACTGGTTTCTTGAGTACTATTGACTCTGCAGATAACAGATCAGATTAGAACAACAAATGAATAGCTCTATATACACAGTAGGGTGTGCAGTTTTCCACATTCTTCTTTCAGTTAGAAAAAATGGAATGAATAAATGAATGAATTTGTCTTTAACGGACTGCAAATTTTACATTTCAACTGTAAAATATCATTCAAACAATGAAGAAAAATATACTTTTCATTGCAACATAGTGGTAGCATCATTTGCCATTTCCCTTTTTAAGACAATATTTCAAGCTTCCAAATTTTGGTACAGCGCTTCAAAATAAATCACCTTTTAAGGACCACTGATGGCAGTTGAGAGTCATGTTCTCATCACTTAAATAAACAGATCAGTGAGTCAAGCCTCAAAATCTTCAAGTAAGAGTTACAGCGATGTATAATACCCACCTATTTACAGGCTCAGGCTCAGGTTCATTGCTTGTGACAGGGTTCATGAGAGAAAGCAGCTCTTGAGTTTCCTTATCCTGATCATACTACAACATAATGCGACACAATGCTAACTCAGACATGTCTGATCACAGATTGCAGTTCAAAAGTGTTTTGGTAACTATGCAGTTACTGTACCTCAAATTTGAGCTTGGTTCCATTGTTGTCTATGCGGGAGCTCAGGCACTCTCCCACCACCATACCCAAACGCCTGATATGCACCACACTGCTGTCCAGGTGGCTCTGCATGCCACCCAGCATGCACTGCATTAACTCTGAGAAAACAGATGGAGAGGAGAAACAATAATATGGACACATTATGGCTGCTGCTGGTACAAAGTGAAAACATATGGACCCCATTTTGGAGATGAGTGGTTAACACGAGTTTTCAAAATCGTACCTGAGCGTAGCTCCTGTAGCTCAGAGTCTCTGAGCAGGCTCACACTCAGCAGTAACGCCTTGCTAACATACAACTGCTGCTCTAGAGGTGTGTGTTTCACTGCACTGGGGTTAGCCCAGGCCTGGCACACAGAACGCAACACCTGAAAAACAGACATATTCATGTAAAATAATCAGTAGATTTAACTTGATATCATTATGACCATACACTTTCACTCACTTGTATAAGAAGTGGCCTTCGCTCTTGGTCTGCTGCAAGATATCCCAGAACAATTCTCAAGACTCGAGTCTGGGGAAAAAACATGTTTCATATCACATTTAGGTATTACACATAAGATTTACTGTCACATCACACTCTCTTCTTACCTCATACTTGTACTGTAGTAACAGGAGTTTATGAGTGATGACAAACTGAGCCTTTTTATTTGTTAGCACTAGATTCCCAATTATCCGACCAAAGGCTTCAGGTCTGATTAAAAAAAAAAAAAAGGCAAGAGATTTAGATCATGAAAGGCAGGAAAAGTGCTGGCTCTCAAGTATGAGTGAAACTATAACCACCCTACCCTGTGACAGCCTTGATCAATCCAGTGAGCACACTCTCTATCCATCCCTGTGGAACATTCTCCAGTAGCTTCCAGCAAACCCTCTGCCACACCATGTCGGAGCGGGTGGAGGTAGACAGCCGAGGAGCTATAACCGCCAGAACCACATCTATAGGAGTGAAAAAAACAGAGGAAGACATAAAGGTATCCTGTGTCACTGTGATATATGACTAGAGGTCCATTCATTTCTTATAGAACCAGTGAAAGAAAAACATTACTTGACATATCCCCGAAAATGTAATCTTTCCTTATGTTCTAACTGGTACCAAATTTCATGGATAATAGTTATTCTTATCAAACCTTATGAACATTTTTTTATGACACTTGAACGTCTATACAAACAACAACTTGAAAGAACATTGGCTTCAACTACTGATAGTTATTCTTTTCTCCTATTCTGGTTGTTAGGCCTATAACACATTAGAATATAAGCAATAATACCACAGGTTCCACTGATGGACTTAATGGAGTTATCCATAAACCAAAAGGTGTGATTGGGGCAAAATATTTAGGACACACAATGGAAAAATATAAGGAGCTACACCTTGGATTTTTTGTACACAGTAAACGAACTCACCGCTGTGGCCCTGCATACACACTTTTCCAAGAGTTTGAGCCACAAAAGTTAAGGAGCAATCTGTTCCATCTGTCACACACATAAACAAAGAATTGAAGAATTACAGTTTATACTGATACATAATACACTGTAATGAAATCTCTCATATTTGTTGGCTGAACATATGTTTCCTCACCTTTCAGGGCCTGGCAAGTCCGCTCCAGTGCAGTGAGCATCTCAGTGGCAAGTAAAGGGTAGTACTGCTGAGGCAGAAACAGAGGCTTGTTGTTGAGGTGTAACCTGTTAGCGGTGGTGTCCGGCAGAGCCACGATACGCCTCAGCAGAGCCTCTCGAAGCTGGGGGGAATCAGAGACGGATGCCCCCAGACAGTACGACCACAGCATGTCTGCAAGGCGACCACTCTGAAGGAACCTCTCAGTGATGCTGACCAGGTGGTCCAGATTCATGCTGGGTCTATAGAAAAGAGACAACAACAGAGAATTGAATGGACGGACAAAACGGTAACCATGTTTCACATCCCTCCTGCTGCGGCACCCACTTTAGCGCTCCAATTCCCTCCATCAGCACCAGCAGTGCCTGGTCTGGAGGGCCGTGGAGGAACAGGCCATCCCATAACTCCGTGCGCCGGGCTGCTGTGAGGTTGTGCACCCAGTCTGCTTGGATGTTGTTGATGAGGAACTGCAGGGTGCGGGTGTAGTGAGCCCTTCTGAACTCAGCCCGCTGGATTGAAGTGGGTCCACTCTCAGGCCCTTCATCCAAGTAAGAGCAGAGTGTTTGAAGAGCAGCAGTGACGTCTTTGTCATCTGTAGATGAACCAAGTGTCCGTAAACATTGGGCCACAATGAGCCGGACCTCAGTGTCTGCAGGGGGGGCCTCCATCCTGGAAAAATTATTTACTGGTGGCTTTACAATCTAAACACAAAGAAATAAGGAGACAATAAAAGTTTATATGAAGACATTCATCTCAACACATAAATCTGAGGCTTATTATGAATAACCATTAGTGTAGTAAGCACATTTCAATAATGCATAGAATAACAAAACCCTTAGGTCCTTCACTTGTGATAAAACCAATAAAGCCTTCATGTGAATTCTTCCTTTGATCGTTGTAAGATTCATTAAGTGCATTAACTCACTTTTATCAAAGTGGAGAGTTCAAAATACAGAATATGTCAACAGCAATAAATAAACATGCACCGCCATTGGAGTGAGTTTAATCCGTCCTTCAGTCTGTAAACTGGACCGTACCCGGACATTTTCCTGACCGAAGACAGCAGGATGTAGACGGTGACTGCGGGCAGACCTGACGGCTGTCAGGACGTAAAGACGTTTGTGTCTGAGGTGAAGTGTTCAGCTGTCAGTTCAGTTTCACAGCCCGCCGCCTCACTCGGCTCTGCTCGTGTTACTCAAAAATATGTTCGTGCTGAGCGAGAGAGAGACCGTCGGTTCCGGATACAGGCTGCATTCAAGAAGCCCACTATTTTTGTAACACTGCTGGATGCTCGTGATATCCTCTACAGTTTATATCTTTCTGCATCGATTAACTGATTATCAAATAGCGATTCAAGCAAAAAATACTATAAACACCAAAATACTAACTAAATGTGAATTGTTCAATAATATTTGAATATTATGGTGAGTGATAGGGGAATAAATAAGATCTCCTTTTTGTAGGATATATTATAAGCCTCAGTTGAAATGATTCTTTAATGATCTAAATTCAACTTTTCAGAATAATTAGATTGCTAATAACAGGACACAGCTTTCCTTATGAATTATGGGTCATTAGAAAGGTCCGGATAACATATAAAAAAAACAAAGCCTTTTCTCTAGTCTTCTTCTCTCAATACAAATCAGCTCTCACAGAATTATGACAGAAAATGGTCATCAAATATTATTTGAACATAAACCTTTTTTATAGCACACCTTTATCCACATGACTGTCATTGAGAATTGGTTCCACATATTCATTTCAGGTCTCAACTATAGAATCATGGCTGGGCATTAAGTGTATTGGACATTTCATTGTAGTGATGAGTATAACAGACACCGGACACAAATAATACCTTGGTTGGTTGAGGAACAATGCTCCTATGACATCTGGTCATGTGCAAGATGTTCAAAAACCACATTAGGGAACAGAAACAGGCTCTTACCTTAGTGTAAAACTTAATCTCTGTCAGATAGAACAGCGGTCATCCTACTACAATTGCTTCTGGAATCAAATCCTTTGTAATATCACTTGAAACCTGAAATGAGCATGTCAGTTCCTCTCATTCATAATAAGGGAAATGGGTTAACACCAGTCTGACAAATTAAATGTAAAGCTCTAAAATCTATTAGGAATGTGTGCAAAAAAAAAAAAAGACACAACCAACACAGGTTCATTTTATTCCATTTATTTTCCTAATCTTACTTTCACTGCTTACCTTTAAATTTTCTCTTTTTACAATGACAGAAATTATATCTCCCCAGTAACAATTAGGATTAGATCATTTGGGGATCTTCAAAAATAATATACAGCTGTAACCAATACTGTTATAATTTATACATTTATTTTTGAAAATAGGAATAAATTTAACTTTTACAATTTCTCTTTTCTACAATATTCTCTTTTTATCTTCCCATGTCACATAATGGCAAGCCATGCACTACTCCAGTAGTGATGTTTGTGCCTTGAGCAGACTTTCTTTGGACACTGGAAGTGAGTGTGTGAGAGAAAAGAAATTCACAAAAATGACAATTGATATTTACACTTTAGATTTCTTGAATTTAACAAACTGACAGTCATGTTGTCAGTGCTTTTCCCAGGGCTCATCATCAGGTTAGTTTACAGGCAAGGTTTGAGACACAGAGGCACAGTGTTAGACTAGCAGGCCAGTTTCTTTCAGGGAAAGCTGAGTCTCTGTCAATTTATGATTTATTCGAACAGGAAGAGTCTTACAGAAAGCATTGTCACAGACCCTGATAGATAAAATGATCAGTTTAGGTTCAAATGTCTGTCTTTGGTCTTTTTGAAAGCAGGAGTTAAATGCAGAAATTGGATCAGGGTTAAAGTGCAATCACCTTCAGCTCTGCGAAGAGGGAATGTTTTATCAGCTCTGTGGTCTCACCTGTCGTCTACTGACTGTTGCCAGTTGTGTGAGTTCTCAAACTCTCTGTCAAAAGCTGACGCAAAACATGAAGTAGGGGGAGAATTTACTGATATACAGGCTGTTGTGTTCAGGGGTCATCCTGTTTCCTCTTTATGAAGCATAAATGATTCATTACTCTTAAAAAAAAAAAAAAAGAGAGGTCGCTGAACTCAGCAAGCCAAGATATGAGGTTTTAGGTGTCATGTGCTGACATTGTGAGGTCTCACAACCTACAACTGCACTGATGATATTATAGCATATGATTTGTCAGTCAAAACATAGGTCAAACAACTGAATATACAAGAAAAATCGGTGTTTCCATGCAGTACCTGACTCCATCTGGGAAGACAACAGTAGATACTTTAGAGTCTGCTACAGATCTAAAAGCACAACTGTGAAGAGGTCAAAGCCACATCAGCATTATGGAAGAGTGTGGCGACCTTGACAAACAACCACTCTGAGACGCTCACATTCAAGCCGAGACTGAGCCAAAGACAACATCTCTTAGCTTTAAATGTGTAAATATTCCATAAATTCTCCCACAAATTCATTCACTGTGAATTATTGATCTCCCCTTGTGAATTCAAGAATGTACAAATATATTTTCAGCAGAACAGATCACAGAGTGGGAGTTGTTGTCTGTTTTGAATGATGAATAAATATCTGCATGTGATTTAAAAAAAAAAAAAAAAGAAGATACTGTACACGCTACATGCTAGAGAAGAATACAGGCAGCTTTCTCTCAGATTAAGACAAGAAATGCTCTTTTCTTTTCTGGCTATAAAAATACCTAGAATCTAGAATGAGTGTAGAAAAAACTTTACATATACAAGTCATTTACATCCAAGGCCATTTTCCATGGAGTGGCAAGTGAAGAAGAGCAGTGAGATAAGATTTAGAGAGGTGAACAGGGTGAAAAATAATTCTTCTCAGCATACTGGTGCCTAACGCCATGCCGTTTGGACAAAACAAATATAAACCCAATCCCCCCTTGACTTCTGCTATGAATCCATAAAGATATCTGGCAGGTAAATCCGACATTTATGTTCAGTTTCTGAATCAGTGAGAAATGTCCAAAAGTATTTAGGGTGCACAGTCCGGGACAAAAACAAAAAACAAACTGTCTTTGAAAAACACAGAAGTTGCTTCAGCAGAGGAAATTAAGAGCAGGTTTGTTTTCATCTGCCTTCCACCAATGTCCACTTTCTTTCAAAGCATTATTGCTATCCCAGTCTGCCATTGCTCTTCAATATTCTGCAGATCAGGAAAAAAAGAAATCTGGCCAAAATCAGGGAAGAAAGCTCAGACGAAGTCCTAATGGCGGAAAAAACACAGTGTTTAAACGAAAACTAATATCGAGACTATTTAGTAATATTCTTGAATATTTCCAATCATGGCATTAGTGCGGTGTTCTTCTTCTTCAGCATGAGGGGGGAAGCCTACAGCACAAACCAGCCCTCATTGCTGTCTATAGCAACTAATCAAGCGTGCTATCTTCTTCACACAGGCTTTGATAGATCTTCAATTTTTTAAACGTTTGATCCCTTCACAATTAACAATTTAATAACAATAAAGAAATCAAAACAAACCTTAGTGCAAAGTACAACTATTCGATTCTTCACATACAACCACTCAAGTGTCAGTATTTCTCAGTCTGAGTTACATTTTTACTGACCATACATCCCTTGTGCAGCACATTAAAAAAAAAAGGGGGGGGGGGGGTGTAACCTGAATCAGCTCTCTGTCACTTTCACTCAGCAAGAGAACACTGGGGTCAGGTGGGCTGTACTTAAACTTATACTACAATTCCCAGAGTCAGTCATCAGTTTCCCATCATGCTTAATTCAAGTGTCTAGAGAGTTTACAAAGTGACAAAGTGGCTATAGCTTGGCTGTTACAGTCAGTCAGTCAGTCTACATTTAGTGAAATAAGTTTGAAATAACTATGATTTGTGCCAAGGAGTGATGGGAAATGTAGTGATTTCCCCACTTGAGGTCTACAGCCCACCTGAGCTCTGGGACCCTGTTTCATCGTAAAAATAAATGAGATGAAGCACATCACAAACCAGTCAGTTCCTTCATTTTGGAGACTGAGACGTTCAAGAACGACTGTGTCATTCTTTTTACGCTTTCTACTGTCACCAAGCTTTTCAAAACCTTGTGTAACTCAGAGCATAAAGAAAAAAAAACCAAAAACAAACCCACACCTCACATAAACACTTTACACTCCGGGCATTTCTCATTCACTAGAAATGTCCCTCACTTGGGTTCACTGGAAAGACAGTTGAACACACTGTTATAGGGCCTGGTAGGCAGCACAGCAAGTTTTTAATTCTTATAGACAAACTCGACTTGTCTCCTGACCAGAGCTTCATAGAACTTTCTCTCTGTGATTAAGACATGACTCAGCTCGGACCAGGACGTCACAGCCCACTGACTGAACTGAGGCTTGTGTGGTATCTAGCATGAATGTATCCTTTAATCACCCTTCATTTAAGGCCTTAAGGTAAGATCTTCTGGTCTTTTTTTTTTTCTATTTTAGCTCAATCAAAAATTGACACTTTGTTTTTGGAGAGGGATTTGGTAGATTTCTACTCTGAATGATACTGACTTCTTGCACGCATTTACACATTCACTCCTCTCACAGGGGGAGTCTCAGGTCCCTCTAGCCAAATACATGGAAGTCACCAGAACCCAAGTGTTTTTAGGAGGGTTAACACACACAACTTATAAATAAGTACAGACTCAGGGGATAGCTAACTGAAAATAGCTTATTTTATCACTGACAGCCACAGACTTCTTAGAAATCTTAAATTCTTCCCTTTTTTTTTTTTGAGGTGGGGGGTTGAGAGGGTGACTTGAATGTGTTGTTGTTTTTTTTTTTTCCCCAATCAATATGATGTCTGAATATTTTTCTATCCTCTCATGGTAGTTTTCTTTTAGCCAAGTCTTCAATATGTTTTTAACACACTGGGCAGTCACTCCAAATGGCTGCAAGGTGTCTATTTGACTTCTAGGATAGAGGGGTTGGACTCCATGATGGCCACAATGATTTTGTCGATGTAGTCCTGGAGTCTGTAGTTGATCTCCTCCTGTTTGTGAATAGCCTCCATCAGCTGGAAACATGGAAACAGAGGTCAGTGAAGTTAAAAAAGAACTGTCTACTGGAGTTCAAATTCTAAGATTAACAGTTTTTTACATCTCTCCTGTTTTTTTTAAAGCATACCTCTGCACGGGACACAGAGTTGATCTCAGCTGCCAGGGAGTCGGAGAAGGAGGCCGACATCAGGTTCTTGGCTCCCTGGATGCTCAGGTTGATAATCTGGCCATTTAGCTCGTCATTCTGCTCCTTCAAGCTGCGGTTGTCCTAGAAAGGTCCATCATTTCAATGTGACAGCATCAGAAAATGTTGCAAATATTAAGTAAACAGGAATAGAAATAAAGAAAAGTCTGAATTTTTGTGCTACCTGTTTGAGTCGTTTGATCTCTTGCTCCAGCTCGGCTTCGCGGGTGCGGGTCTGATACTCCTGCAGCCCTGCACTGGGGGACCGCCCTCTCTTTGCTTCAGCTTCCAACTTGTAGAGCTGCAAGTGCTCAAGCTGTTTACGTAGGTCTTCAATTAGCTGTGTAACAAATTAAGAGACATTAGTTAGGAAAGTCATTAGTTATCATATGGATTGATGGGTTCAAGGATGAAAATGTTTTCAAGTTATGAATTGGACAGGGTCACACTGTGTAAATTTACGCTGCATTGTAATATTTTGAACATAAAGAAACCTGCTCCACCTCCTGTGTGCATTCTTTCTCCTTTTGGCTCTGGTGGCGCTCATGGCTCAGCTTGTCAGCCATCTTCCTGCGGGACTCTGTCTCTTCATTCAGTCTGTCTGACATGACTTCTGTCTCATCCTGCAGCTTCCTCTTCTCCTGGAAGAAGAAAAAAAAAAAAAAAAAAAAAAAGTCATACAACATGAGACATGGTACTCATGAAAAGATTCTGTACGAGCCCAAAGAAGGAAAAACAAACCAGCATATTTTTTTATTGCACTCACCTCCTCTAGTCGCTCGATGTTTGCTCGTAGACAGGGGACACAGGAACGCAGCTCACTGTTCTCCTCATCCATTTGCTGCAGCCTGAGAAAGAAAGATGATACATCTTGTGGTCACTCAAGCCAAAAACCTGCAGTGCAACCACAAAGTAACAGCTGCTATCGCTGCATAATTTGGTAATGGCTGACAGTGTGGTACCATATAAAGACAGCGTATGTTCAGTGGCACACAAATGCCAGCGGGTGGCAGTATGGAAGCACTACTCCTCTAAACAGCAAGTCAGACACTGGTGTTAAAATGAACGAATGCGTTTTAATGAACCATATAATCAAATACAAAATAATACTTTAAAGATTATTAGGAAATCACACACCGTTATGTTATATTCATTTAACATGATAATGAAGCCCATTATCGAGAACATTTCAATGGCTGATGGCTTATTTAATTAACCAGGTGGCATGGATAAATATAAATTACAATACAATATAAATTGATCTGTTGTACGGTACATAAATATATTTTTATTTTCATGTTGTCAATAAAGATATTTACAAAACGTCAGGTCTTTCCACATTAGCTCACCTGGCCTGCAGGTTTTCCAGCTCCAGCCCCCTCTCCCTCTCCAGCTTGCTCAGAGCTTCCTTGTGGCGGCGAGTCTCTTGCTGTAGTTTTTCATCAGCACGGAGCTCCTGCTCCTTCAGTTGCTCCTCTAGAGCATTTGCTCTGTGCACCAGCTGAAGGTTCTCCTGGCGGAGTCGAGCATGCTGCTCCCCTGATGCCTCAGACTCTTTCTCTAGCTCCGCCACTCGACGTTCAAGAAGGAGCACCTTTGAAAAATATACCTTTTGTGGTTAGCGAAGCAAAAATTTCAGTTATGATGTGTTGCAATACTGATGTTTCTGTCTAACTGTTGATATGAAATGTTTCTCCTTTTAAAGGGTAAAACCTGTGGTTGCACACATACAAAAGCGTGTAACCATGTAGATGGAGAGGCTGATGTTTTTGAAAAAGATACTCAGTTAACTTTTTCACCTTGTCTGTGATGTCATTGTCAGCAAGCTCCAGGATATCTCGCGTTAGGTCGCTCATTGTGTCCAGAGTCATTGAGCTGTTCTGAAGCAGATGTCTGTACATGGACAGGAAAATAGTTGGCATTTGATAAACTTATTTTCTGATGTCAAACACAACTATTTATTACATCTTTCCCACCAAAATTTTGCTTACCTTGCTACTTTCTTGCTTGACAGCCTCTTACCAGCACTGGATGGGAAAACAGAAGAGGAAAATGGTCAGGAAGAGAAAAAGGGTTAAGGACAGAGATGTCATCTCCTGATGGTCTTCTTATCCACCCCAGCCCTTTCTTTGACAGCAGAAGAATCTCATTTAAGGAACAAGGTGCATGAAGAGTTCATTTCTACACTAGCTAGACAAAGCTCAGAAATGTTCACACATCACAGCAATCTAACACAAACAAGCAGCATGTATGAAGCTATACACATACTAATCTAGGATTAGTTTTGAGTCACAGATCTCTAATAGACTGCATTAAAGAAAGTTTTTAAATGCTCTTTAAGTTAATCATGAGTTGAACAGGTTGGTAAAGAGGTGAAAAAAGGTGCAATAGGATTTGAGAGTTGGTAAGTTTCTGTAATGCAGCCAATGTTGTATAATCCTGGATCAGCAACTTTGTTCTGATTAAAAGCAGGTTCTTGGACAAGCATCACACCACTACCAGCTGGCATTTTGCAACAACTTAAATGAAGTATGAAGGTAATGAAATAGACACCACTCACCTGCGATTATCATTTTAGAGTTATACAACCACATTATAATTAACTAAACATGTACAATAGATCTATTCCAGTGAAATTATTCATTATGGCCAACTAGCAAATGATAATTTTTGCAGATGATGAAAATGGAAGGACGTGGTTGCTGCAATGTATGAAGCTCAACATTGCCCTTGAAATTCCTACAGTGAATTTTTCTATGAATAATTTCTAAATGCTAACATAAAGAAAAACACACCATGTTGTTGCCAGTCCAACACAGCATGCACATATTATGAAACCATGCGCGATACTGTATCTATTCAGCACTGCAAACACATCCACACAGTTTACAGTCGGAGTGGGTTGTGAATGATGTGTTACCTAGTCATCTCAAGGAAATTGAGGCGAGTGGAGAGGTCCTCGAGACGACTTATTTGTTTGTGACACTGGCTACAGAAAAAGTCCAGCGCCTCCTCCCTGAGGAAGCTCTGAAAGCAGTCAGGGAGAGGAGCAGGTACACTGGAAAGAGGAAACAAGGAGGAAGAGGAGGAGGAAGTGGTCAGTGATGGACAAGAAGGGGGAGGGAGGGAGGAGCTGTCAGCGCACTGAAGTGAGAGAGGAGACTTCTGGGAGTGCAGGTGGTGTTAGTGAAATCCACAGAAAAGTTTGAAAGAGTAAAGGCTTCAGTGGGAGGGAGATGTGAAACAGGCTGTGCAGTGTGGTTGGTGTGTTTGTGATTTGTTTTCTGGACAGAAACGAAACATTCTGGGATAAAGAATGTACTGATCTCTCTTCAGTGCCGTTAAAATTTCTTTCCCTGGTACTAAACATTCTTCTGTATTCACCAGTAGTGATTCTGCAGGGAGCTCAGACAACCTGTGATACTCGTACTATTTTTCAAACAGATAATAAAACAATGGTTGCGTATTTCTTTGTTAGGAGTTTGTCTCCTCGTGTCACCTCTACTAGCTGATTGTTCATTCAGGAATTGAGTCACGTCTGAATTATGTAACAAACTGGCACAGGTTCCTGTTAATGTAGGCAGAAATGCCGCGTTACATTTCAGAGTTTGATATAATGTTACTTGGTGGTCCTGTGCATTGTCGTCATTGTTTACTGACCGCATGAAGGATGAAGGATGTGATTAAAAATGCTGCAATGATGTAGTCAAAGTGCTGTGATATGCAGATAGATAAATAAGGGGGTGTGTGTAGGCAGCACAGCTATGTGTGCCAACAGTGAGCAGGAATGGCTCAAAACAGGGTGACGCATTCACACTGAGTGGGTGAAGTTTGTGGGTTGCAGTTTTCAGTTTTGTTTTTTTTTTTCACCATAACAAACTGGCAGATATGTGCTTAACTATGTGATGTAGTCTTTCAAGTTAAAATCCAAAAATCATGCATATAATCAATTTGTAAGCAATGAATACGCCAAAATCAGTAGGAATCAACAAAGACAATTTATTTTAAGTATTATTTTTTGGGGCTTTTTATGCTTTTATTCAGACAGTAAGTGGAAGAGGCGAACAGGAAGCAGGGAGAGAGAGAGAGAGGGGCGGGTGGATGAATCCCGAGTCAGAGTTGAACTCAGGAAGATGATAATGTGGTATGCACTAACTACTTGACGACCTGCGCTGCCAGTGACATAATACTACAATGTTCATCTTATTTCCATATTGTCAGTGGTTTAAAAAAAAAAAAATGGGGAATTGGCTGTAACATTCCTGGCAAGGCAAATCCAGGGAAATATCACCCATGGGGGAATTACGCATTAACCTGCTTAGAGACTCTGATGACAACAGAAGAGGAGGGAGGAAAGAGATGACTGAGAAAAGGCCACACTGGGTGCTTCAACACAAATCTATCGTGCCATAAAGAGGAGTGTATGTGCGTATGTGTTGGCAATGTTATGGTATTAAAGAGTCAGCCTGTAGCTGTAATCCAAAAGCTCAAGGCAAAACTTGTTAGGTGTTTGTCTTCTACTCATCACAACAAAACATCCACCTTATGCCTGTCCCAGAACACTTGGCAATAGACTCCTCACTTGATAAGTAAACAGTTTGATCGAGAGAAAATACTCTTTAGCAATTTTGGAGGAGAATCTTTACCAACATCCACTTTTTCAATATCTTAACAGCAGAAAGAGTAAGTCCGCCTAAATGAACTTTGTATTCACTCCTTTTATCTTCCCCTTCAACAAGCAAAGGACTCAGATAGGAGTGTAAAGGCCATCTGCAGACAATTCTTATCAATCTTTGACCTCAGTGTGTTCGCAAGCAATTGGTCCTGGACAGTGTGGCTGCAAAAGTAACAGTGTCTCACACCTCCCATCAGGAAGAGGTGACAAAAACTAAGCTATTTGATGCCCTGGTGCAAATTAGATTCATATTCACATGAATTAAATATCTTTTGGGGGCTCTGATTTCGCTAGGAGAATTAAGTTATTCTTGAAAATGTCTTGCACAACAAATGTAAAATGGTTTGATATTTTTGTTCTCCAGAATTAGTCAAAACTGGATGGTGTTCAGGGAGGACAAGCTCGTACCTGGGAGACAGAAGTGAGGAACCATTGACCTGCTCAAGGGGCTGCATGAGAGAGGAGTCGGCCTCCCCCTCCGTCCCCTCCACGCTGCTTTCCAGTAGCAACTCTGAGGTATTGCTTTCCCCAAAGTCCTCAAAGTGCTCCTCCTCTCCACCAATTACTGTCACCAGGGAGTGGTTATGGAGTTCAGAGTTCAGGGAAAACCTGAGGGAGACATATAAGAATGGATTACTGTGGTAGTCTGTTTGTGTTTACTTGGGTATACAAAAACAGTGAAGTTAACTTTAGGTCGGAACCAAAAATAGGGAAAAATATGTCAGGTTTAGAAAGAATAAAAATGGATGACCCACTTGATATAAATAGGATCCTAACTATCCATTTAGGAAACCACAATCTGAGCCAAACCAAACAACGTCCATCTTTTGACACGATTGAAAAAAAAAACAAAACAAAAAAAAAAAAAACCCACATGCATTCATTTGAGTACAGCAATATATGAGCCACAGTATCTGGGTAACACGCCCTAAAAAGGCTGGTTTAGGATTGGGGTGTAGGACCCAGAAGAACAGAAATGATTAGATCCTACAGTAAATCCCACAAATGTATAATTAATCTTTCCCCCGGGAAGAAAATCAATCTGGACATCTTCAACGAGCACTGTCTTCAAAGCTAATCTGTTAATTCACATTAATCCCAAAGGCCACTTTGGCGGAAACAAAATGTTTTGTGCCTCGCTGGTAATGCAAAACCACGACGGCAAGACGTCAGAGGAGCTTTCACAAGGTCTGATGTGGGTCAGGCTTGACTATGCTGTGTGTGACTTTCATAACTAGCTAGTTATCTTACACAACTTGAATTTGATAGTGATGCAAGAATCCCTTGATCTTCATTGAAGAGGAAAGCTAGCCTTTCCTGTTGTCCAGCAGGATGTGTTAGATGTCTTAAATCAACACAGGACGAGGATGTCCAAATCAGCACAAAAGTTTGCTTTCTCAGCAGAGAAAGACAAAGCCCATTTTGCTGGTTTACAACAAAAATGCAGTCCATCCGTCTAATTCAAAGCTAAAAACATCACTTTTATTTACAGTTCCATAATCAGAAATTACAAAACTGTCCAACTCTGCAAATGCCTCTTGACATTCCTCAGTCTCATTAAATCAGACAACAATGCAGTTTCAGCTGGACAAACATTGGACTGAACTGGTTAAATAGTAGAAAAATCGTTTTGAAGTCACTTACCCTTTACTCAGGTTCTTATTACTTGGCCCCATATTGAGGTCCCTCACATTAAGTGATGGTGAAGAGAGGGAACGCATCTTTAAACGCCCTCCGCTGCTCTGGCGTGAAAGCCGTGGAGCAACTGGAGTTAAAACCCCGGACAACCAGAGTGGAATTCTGAAATTTCACAGGTTATACCAATTTAAAACAAAACTGAAACTCTCCTGTTTGGAGAATAAAAAAATAAAAGGGGATCCAGGCTTTAAAAATGGTCAGGTCTGGTGGTCCTAATGAGTCGCCAATCTAAAGCGCCACATGACTGATGGTGCATCGTCTGTGCCACCCAAAAGACTTGAGGCTGTACCAGAAAGGGTTGACTGAGTGAGTGGGTTAATCAGATTTGAGGCTAAGCAATGGTCAACAGACAGTCATGCTGACCTTCCAAGGACCAAATGTGTGCAGGGACACAAGGGTAAAACAGAGGGGGTGGGGGGGGTGGGGGAGGCTAATCCTGTTAGATTCTTAATCCCCAACCCAGTGCATATTCTCAGAGCAGCTACATAGGCTGCGAGTGATCATTTGGCTAACCTGGCTGCTTGGAAAAACCTCTGTTTTGCCCCTTGACTTTGTGTTTCTCACATTCAATGTAAATAGCAAATTCTTTCTCACTTTTAAACCCTTTTATTTGACAGATTTGACAGAGAGGAATCTGATTATTGTTACTGGCCAAATCAATGACAAATCAGAGTGGGTTTTCATTCTCAGAGGCAAGTCAACAAAAACGTTCCAAGGTTTTAGTAAACAGATTGCTGAGATGAGTGAAAATAATGATCATAGAGTCCAGCAGTATGAGTGTTACATTCCAGTGAGCAGCTGAGGTAGCAAGGCAATGGTTATGAGTGAGTCGAAAGGAGAATCAGATTAGCCCACGACAAAGACAAGGGAAAAAGGGAAAACAAACCCAAAAACAGCTAACTCAACACTTCCTGGAATTCAAGGCCCATCACAGAGTGGGAAGTCCAAAAACATCCATGTCAGGCAGACTATTCCAATCCGTCATCAAGCCGGACAGACAGGTCATACAGTCAGCAAAGGTCTGACTGCTTTGCATTTCCTTCCTAGTGTTTGCCTTCAATACTATCAGCATGAAAATTGTGCAGATACATGGACCTCATCTGCAGCAGCTACCCTTATTTCAGAATAAAGCAAAACTGATCAAACCACAATACACTCATATTCAATGAAACACATTGCAAATACAGTATACTGTGATCATTATGTATAGTGTATGTATACTTTGTTTATTTTTCCAAATAAGACAAAACTAAAGCAGTATTTTCTCAATATTGACGTAGTAAATCAATAATCAAGAGGCTCCATCATTGTGCATATGTTGACCATTCACACCTTAAACAAATTCAAAAACTACTGTTCACTCAATCATAATCATGTCCACTGGCCAATCAAACGGGTCATAATACACATTTACTGTGTTCGAGTTAGTATGAATTAAAATCCTACACCTTGACAAAGACAGCCATGATTTCTTTTCAGTTATTTCAGCTATTATTGAAAAACCATCTCCAGTATGTAACACAGACAAACAGCTGTGTCAGTAGGAGACATTGATCACACCAACCACACCATTTGCATGACATTTGCAATGCAGAAAGAGTGAGTAAGAAGCATGGCTTTTACTATTTTGACAGCTTTGACCAAGCAGTGCTGATGACAGCTCAAATTACTGGGCATTTTCCAATGCAATCATACAGAATAGAAAAATCCATCATCATCAAAAGCAACCACAAGACATAAGAACATATGATAAGCAAACATTGTTTTGACAAAAAAACATGAAAAATATTTCACTTACTCTAATCATTACAGGTTATGCTAACCTGAGAATTCAGAGAGGATGAGTAGATTTCAGTCTCCTCTCAGACCATACAAATGATGAGCCACTAAGATACCGTCAACGGTGAAAAGTGGTGGAAGGAGTTCGTGCTCAAAGTTTCTCACATTTACACAGTGCAAATTTCAAGTTATCTCTGAATGAGGTTTTCCTGCTCAGCCTCAAAGAAAACATCAACAGTGAACGTCCCTGGTGATTATGGGAAATGTCTCAAACTGCCTGTAACAATGTATGATATATGAGTACATGAGCGGCTGGATTTTAAAAACAATCCAGGAAAAAAGTAAAAAATAAAACCACTGAATATTGTACACACTGGGTCAGTAAAGTTGTGGCTTCCTTTTAATCTGCCTGTCTGGTGACCCAAATAAAACCTGAGTGATCCAGCACTGGGAACACAAGACTTGTAAACCACGTGGTCTGTGTGAAAGGTCAGTGCAGAGTACCTCAAGGCTAACACTAAGCTGAAAAATTTGTACAAATTTAACATAAATTCTGTCTCCATGACAAGTTTACTATTTGTGATGCATGACTGAAATCAGTCAGGTTCAAAACTAACCATATCATTCTCAAATGCACAATAGAGAATATATGTGTTAAGGAATTTTGAGCACATAGGCTAGAATCGACATTGTGCTTTTGGTAAGCTGAGGGTGAAATTTATACTGACCTATTTCCGCTGTCCTCTGGATCATGCAGCGTGGCCTCAATGCCACTGTCTGTCTCCACATCCTCATGCATCTCAGGGGGTACGAGGGCCCCCGTGTCCTCATCAGTGAAGGTCTCACATTCACTGTATGTGCTCTCAGAGCCCAGGTATGCACTGTCGGTCACCTCATTTTGCTGTAGTAAAAGAAAAAGAGCGGGAAGGGTCAAATTAGAGTTTGATTTAATATTGCAAATCCATACTGATATGAATAGAGCTAAGGTAGTGCATGAATGTGAATGAAACCTCTATACCCACCACAGAGAATTCAGTATAATCTGTATTTTGTGTTATTTTTTCCTTACATAAATGAATAAATAACATAACAGCTTCAGAAAGATTTGGTATAATAAAACAATACTGTACAAACAACAAGCCGATGCTCAACCAGCTGCAACATCACTTTAACATAATTTTAACAGTGTCTCCAAAAAACTTTAACTAAAAATCAGTTTAAAACTGGTTTGCTTTCTTAAAAGTAATAAAACATTTCAGCAAACCTGTTGTTTCATTAAAGGCAAAAACAGCAGCTATTTCAAACATGATCTGTTTTAAATCTTCAGGTCTGGCCAGTTGGTAGTGATACCAATTACATCAATAACAAGACAAAGCACAGATCATAAACAGACTTCATAGAGTCTGCTATGATTCAGATGTCTGTTCCAATCAAAACCTGCTGCATCAACACATCAAAGCAACAAGTCTGAAAAAAAAAAAAAAAAAAAGAGTAAGCTGAAGGCTTTCCCAGAAAGAGATACCAAATGTTCAAAACAAAATCCAGACTAACATGCCAGCAGAAAAAAAAAATGTAAGGCTATCAGCAACTAGAGCCATGTTATCAGGTATCAGAACCCTGATGCAGTGATGAAAAAAGGGAGTTCAAGAAAACCAACATACCATTATATAAGAAGCATCGGGAGACGTAAGCCCCAGAGAGCTATCCACCATGCCCAGTAGCATTCTCTCTGTCCAGTCTCAGTGACAGGAAAGCTGGCCTGCCATGAGAGCCTGGTAATACCTAGAGCTTCCTCACTGTCACTCACAGAGTGAGTGAGAGTACGTCGGAAAAAATGGAAATACTGTAACACCTTGTACAGATCCGCTGGGTGGCCAGAGGGGTGGAGACAGAGACAAAGTCCAAAGAGTAACAGAAGTCAGCTCTACTGCTTAATGAACTACTGCCAGCTTTCAGCCCCGAGTTAAAACAGCACACGATCAGCTGAATAACTGTTAAATCTTTCCTGGCTCCTGGGAGCTTCACTTTCCAGCCCAATGTGTATAAATCATTAAGCCATGCTCTAAATGTGTCCGACTGCACAGTGAATGAGGGTCATATTGTACATCACAACAGCCTGTATAACTGTGGCTGTGTGCCAACAGAAAACAAACAATGTTGTTAAGCTGTAAAACTCTGAGAGGCGGTGTAAGCACAGACTTAAATTTAGACAATATTATTAGTTATAAATGGAAAGGCTTTTACTGATGTTGTGTTTCTCTTTATGAATTAAAATGTTAGACTGAAACGTGAATGCCAGCAACAGTGAAAAATATTTAGTAGGAGAAAAATGGCCGAGATGGGGCTTTGCTCTTTTCTAATGCCCGGCTGCAGTTACCCAGCCTTACCTTTCCTGTTTTGAAAGCAAACAGGACTGGAACAGCACAGCCATTGAGAGAGAGGGACCCATTTCTGCCAGAAACCCAAGGGAAAAACAAGGCAATGGACACAGGTGTGGCAACGACTTCAAACATGTACAAACTTCCCTATAACCCTACTCATGGGTTCCAGTAAACAGCAGCTACAGTAACTGGAACACTTTTTATATACAAATATTATATATAAATGACCAGTTATATCACCCTCTTAGTTCAGACTGACATTTAATATCCCAGTATGAAAAACATCCATCTTTGGTTTGAGCGATTTTCCTTTTTTTTTTAAATAATTTATTTTTACGTAACTGCACGACAAAACAATTATGTACAAACAATATTTATATAAAAACTTGTGTTTTTTTGAATTGTGAAATCAAACCAATATAAAACCCTGAATTTTTTTGGAAAAAGTAAAGTTACCCCAAATCGATTTGAACATTAATAAGGTGTGTAGTGGAAAATTTCATCTTAATGAAGTTAGCCTTGTGTAATTGCGTTCAACCATGGAAGTATGCTCTGTGCCTTTTATTGGCGTCATAAACATTTCCTGTTGTAAATGAGTGGTTTTTGATCAGATAACTTCACTGACCCCAGTCCTAGTGGTGTACTAATGTGTAAACTGGTCTTAAGTCAGGGGGTGAACAGATCTTTTATTGATTCATTATCATCATTTGTCTGCACCTGGTCTGTGTAACCCTATAAATACTCGTGTGATTTGCTCATGCTGACACTCTCTCTTAGCACACTCCCTCCCTCTGTTGGTAGACAGTCTTCCTCTTGCAGGAATAAAGTACAGAAAGGATTATTTGATCTGTTGGATTCTTTTGCGTGCACCACTGAAAATTGCCAGCCCAGGTGCCTCACATGCTACATACTCATTCTACATCCAGACCAAATGGCAAGTAGAATAACTTTGTATTATTGTTGCTATAATTATTAAATTTTCATCCTCTAGTCCTCATGGTGCTCTATCATTTATAATGCATGAATGCTCTGTTATAACAAGACCTGCCTTTGTGTGCTGCATGAATTATGTACTTATAAAGCCAGTAAAATTGATTGAAGAGGGGGGAAATCCATTTGCATTTTTGACAGAAGTACATGCCCCTGCACTTGTAAACAACACCAAGAGAGGGTGCTAAGACAAAGCTGTACACATCACAAAAACAACCACCATGGGCCTCCGGTGCTTGGATTGCACACAATAGCAAAAACACCAATTTTGCGGAGGCCAACAACAATGATGGTTAAATATACAAGTTGCATACCCAGGAGGAGAGAGGAATTCCGAATATGCCGACTGCAACTGTAAAAACATGAAGCTACACACATGTAAAAACTCTAGCACATTCCATGTAATCCAATGTTTGTCGAAGAATACTCAAAAGCTTAGCCTTGCCAGATGCTATTTAGTGTCAGCCAAACCAGGGTGTTTCAGTCTGTGGAATATTCACAGAGAGTTAATGATAGCTCTCCAAACCAACCAGCGAATTACAGTGGGATGAGTGAGCGTGCACAGAGAGGTCAGCCTGTAACCCTCACACTGTCCTGTTGGGTGCACCAGTGGGCACACACTGAGGGCACAACAACTGGGCCACTAACACAAATAGAAAGATGCTGAGATATGGGGGCAGCACCTCACCTCATCGTACTCCTCTGGACAGCCCACAGCTCCATCCCCGGGACTATAGTTTACATTGTAAAGTTGTGGCTCTGGACCTGCAAGATATGAAAGCAATAAGACCGGTTTAATGTGTGCACAATAAACACATGTAGTCAAACAGCAAGGAAGGCTTCACAAACACAAGGCTGGTGTGTACAGTACCAACGTCCATGAACAAACAAAGCCATCATGTAAATAAGAGAAAGGGGGCAGCAAGTATATGAAACAGGTCAACAGGGAAACTAAAGTCAATGCTCTCTAGAGTAAAATAAACAGCACCAATAAAAGCATTCATTCCCTCTCATTCATGTAGACACAAATTATTAGAGAGACAAGCTTTACTCTTTCTCGTGTATCATTTAACTAATAATAAAAAGCTAATAATTAAAAATTCATGCCTGAAAGTCGATATTCATTTTTCAATATCAAATATGCATTAATGTTGTCAAAAGTACACATTCTGAAATTAAATTTCAGGATACAGTGAGCATTTTCTTCTGAAATGCCCCAAATGATCATGAGTGCGAAAAAAAAATTCCAATTACACATACACTTGACACAGGTATGGCCTTATTTAATAATAGCAGGTGCTATTTCTAATTTAGATTTACATTTTGAATTAAGTAAAAATAATGTTACTTGGATGGTTTATTTAAAATGCTAATTTGACCTGATACAGAAAAGACTAGATTTTTGCATCAGTATTGAAATAATTTTTTTTGTCTCTCATATCTGTAATAAATATTCTGTTACATGATTTAAAGAAATACATGTGACTGCATTAACACACAGACTGCAAATATTAATATTTGGCAACGTGATATGCGTGCTTGTAGTGTGTTTGCTCAAATATATAATCAGGACATTCAAGACTCCGTGTCCTGCTTGTCATATTTACAGCCAATAAGTTCAGGATGATGTGACAATAAACATTATGTAACTTTTACACACTGCATTTCAGCCTGTCAAGTCTGTAACATGTAATGTTAGACAGATGTGGCCAACATAAAACAATAAAAAAGGGCAAGAAGCAGCCCATATCCAATTTAAATGTCAATACAGGCCTCTATTGAAAGGGCCTGCAGAAAAGTAATGTAACCTGAGACAGACCAACAAGCTGGACATCCATCAGCCATTATGGCTCCTGTATCTAGTAAACAGAGCTGTGAAGAGCACCCCACTGGGAGAACTGAATACAAACAGCATTCTCTAAAGCTGCCAGATGACTCAAGGCTTTGTTCCCATTGGTCTAGTTCAACAGATTGCTCTTCGATACCTGCGCACATTACTGGCCATTTGAAATGAGACTGTGAAATGAGTCTGAACTGAATTGGGCTTTGCAGGAGCATCTAGCTTCTGTTTCCACACACCTACACTCTTCATGGCATAATCTCAAAATATCAGAGGACATAGATACTTTCTGTTTTGTATTTTTATATTTTTGTTGTTCCTGACATGTTAGGGTCACTGCAGTGGACCAAACATTTCTATAGCTGGCCCACCTATCCTTAGTAAAAAGCGACCCTTTCCACACGCAAACAGTCCAAAAATTATCGAAATTAAGGTGTGCTTCACTGACTTGTTAATATACACCGATACATAGTATGTCTGTGTTTTATCAATCTGAGAGCACTGAGCTCCAACTTGTCACAAGAAG
Source organism: Remorina albescens (assembly GCA_034769265.1). Classification (NCBI taxonomy): domain Eukaryota; kingdom Metazoa; phylum Chordata; class Actinopteri; order Carangiformes; family Echeneidae; genus Remorina; species Remorina albescens. The sequence goes on from CM068480.1 coordinate 10,303,457, forward strand.
GGGAGAAGCAGAGAGGACAGGGCAAAAAGAAGATGGTAAATAATTTAGGTGAATAGGACTCTGTCCAAACCCCATCACTCTGCCACCCCTGCTCAGAGTCCACGCCAATCAGCCCATGTGTCTGTGCAGCTCATGCTTTCCAGTACATGACTTATTAATGGTCTGAGTAACCAGAGCAGTGCAACCCAGAGAGCCTTGGGAAAGACTTCCACTAATCAATACACTGGCTGGATCATGGCAAACAATGCACTACTGAGATGACATCACCACAACCTGTACAGTATGTCAACACAGCCAGTGTGTTGTATCAGTCAAACCATTGCACATCTTTCACTCACTGTTGTGACCAAGGAAATAATAATAATAATAATAAAATTTAATTTAATGAGTTGCATCAGATTGAAATAATATAAAAAATATATCTTATAAAATACGACCAGTTAGATCAATAAGCAGAATAGCAAAACAGTTAAAGTCCACATATTTTTAAAAGATAAGCTTCACAAATCACTGAATGCTGAATCTCCAGTCTAAAATTACTGCTGTATTTAGTCCACAAAAAGGTGAGACTTGATCCAAGTTTAAATGGAAAAATAAATGAAGTGATTTACTTACAATAACACATGGAAAATGTGAAAAATATGTGAACAGACACACATACAGTATTATCCAAGTGAATTTGACTCACTTCCATTGCTAATTGCAGAAATTCCTCGGTGGAAGTCTTCAAAGCTGATGACTCCCAAACCACTGGGATCCAAAAATTTGGTCAGATCCTTCACCTGAAAAATAAAATTAAGACAACATTAATATCTGATTTCAAACTTATAATAATAGAAAACCTACCATAACCCTATCATTTGGGTTGCCTAGATGATGTAATAGATGATGTAAAGGGAAGTTTTCCAGGGAAAAATAATATTTGATTACTAACTTCAGTGGAAAGGAAAATACAGGCAGAAGAACAAAGCAGTACTTTATCTGAACTTAAAACTACTAAGACCTAATTCCCAAGTTCACTTCATTCACATGACAGTTTGGCTGCAGAATATCATCGACTTTTGATTATAGGAACAAAAAGCCACCAATAAAACACTTATGACCTCCAGAAGAAAAGCAACTTTTGCTTTGGACTGGATTTTGCTGAATAGTGACTTCACAAGTATTTTAAAGAGTACAAAGTGTGCTGTCTTCATACTCTGCATATCTTAAGAAAACAACAGGTAAAAAAAAATTGAAAAAAATGCAAGTGAGAGGTTTTGTTACCCAAATACCAGATTTTTTTTTTTTAATAGACGACAACCAAAATTCATTCAGAATGTAAAGCAATATAGCATTTTTTGCAAATACACGCTGCTGCACTCAAGTTGGGTTACGTAAGTGCACTTACATACAGTATGTTCCCACAGTCAGTTACCCTGGCAACAAGAGAAACTGCTTCAGGAATCAGAGGACCTCAGAGGAGAGAGATATATAGATATATATATATATATATATATATATATATATACACACACAAAAACAACAGTGTGTTGTTGGTTCCACTGTTTCTTTTGACAATTTCTTTTGAAATCATATTCTTAATGTATGTAAAATTAAATCTAATTTGATCTGTACTGATACTTCACCTGTACAGCAACTGGTTTATTCTTCAGCAAACTGGTTCCTAAATCCTATTCCTATAAATGTGCCTCTATTTGCAAAATTATTGGTGGTGCTGAGAATTTGACATCTATTTACAATAAATGATAGATTAAACCAAATGTCATCCATCACAAAAATTATACTAACCCATTATTACAACATAATTTCAGGCCAGTATCACTGACAAAATTAGCTGGGAGGGAGCATGAGAGGATGTTAGGTGTGGTTTCTGTGGTTTTAGGTCACTTATTCCTTAAGAAAGGAAGCACACAACATGAACATGGTCATTTTACAGTGAGTTTCATTCTCTGCGCAGCTTCTCTCTTCCAAACTTTTTATATCGGTTACACTTAAAAACAAGTTGATCTCCTTACCATTGCTGAGCTCCGACTCAGGAGGCTGAGAGGGCTGAAACACCTAATAAACTGCCTCTGACAACCCGTGGCTTACGAGCTGAGTTTGGTGAATTAAACCCAGCTGTATTTAGCCAGAGGAGGGGAGTGGCCGATCTTGCTGAATGGTGGTTTACACTGTAATGTTAAGTTTAGCATGTGGAATCAAGGTACATCCCATTTGCATCTCTGCTATGGTAAAAACAGTCCCACACAGTTGATTTGCTGTATATGCTAAGCTGAAAAAGGTCTGGTAAAGATGCAGGGTCTTGTTAAAAGAAATCTGTGGGTGTGGCATTTTAAAAACATGCTTACGTTTGTTGTTTCACTACAGAGCATTACAGGATATGATTCTGTTCAGAGACACTTCTGCTGAATGAGGTGAGAAAACTGAGGTGTGAGTGGGGTATTAACTAAATGTTTGTGGTCCAGATGACATTTTACCTTAACGGTTATGGTAAGGAGTGAATTAGTACTAGTAATTTGCTCTGCAGTAAAAATTTGACAGTACAATTAACTAACTCTAAGGAGTTTTACAGTCAAAGTAACCGGAGAAGTGTAAATGTACCATGCTGTGGGAGATATCTGCGGCCTATACCTGAGTTTTTCAGTCTGTGCAGCAGTGCCAGGCCCCTCAGGTCTTCTGAGCAGAGCCTCTAGGTTCCTCCTAGGTCTTACCTAAAAACTAAAGGTGATCTTGATTTCAGTTCAGTTGTTATTTTGCGCCAGGATCCTGAGAAAGCCTTTCTACAGCTGTTCAACTTGCAAACTACCAGCAGTCAACACCTATTTATTGAAAAACTTAATACAAAAAAAGTATTTAAATAAATAGGTGTTAAGTAATTTACCCAATTTTCTGCTAAGGAGACAAGTACATGTCTCTTTGGTGTTAATTTTTGACTCGATCACTGTAACAGTTCATTTAAAATGTTACCCCTGGCGTTTGAAAATGAAATTCACAGTACTCTGTAGTAATGTGCATTGTTTCATCCAACACGCACAGCCCTGAGAGACAGCAGTGAAACTGAGAAAAAAAACAAGCTGCTAATGGAACTCTGTTGTATTGCTTAGCAGTGAAAGCCCTGTGGTTTTTCTGTTTCCTCTATTTGTGTCTAATCAGTGGCGTGCAACGCCTGACCGCCTCCACATAGACCACTGTTGTGCATAACCCCATGGAGAAGAATACTCTTTGGTGAGACTCTTGCCTGGAGGGGAATTTCACAATAGCTCCGAAAACAAAACTCTGATAACTGTGATCATAAGGCCAGTGGTTTGCAGAAGAGGACAAAAAGGGCAGAATGGTGTTTGAATGGAAAACATTAAAGTACATGTACACCAAGTGAAGTCAAGAGAGGGGACGTTTCAGGGCATGGGACATTCCATTGAGGATTAGAGGGGCAGCACAAAAAGCAGCGGGTAAGGGGTGGGAGGCTGGGTAAAGCAAATGGGAGTGACAACGAACAAGGGAGACCCAACCACAATGCAGTTCAGTATGGCTTTGTGAATCAGGGTCAAAACCAGAAGTGGAAGGAGCTCTTCGGTGACTAATTTCACAGAAATAGTCCATGCTTTCAGGTCATTCTGCTTTTGAGAGCATTTTATTTCTGTTTTTAATCAAAAAGTTTTAAAGGGTCATATCTGCATACCTAACAGTCAATAATGAATGAACGCTGTTTTCCTCACCCAGTTCAAAAATATATAAAATAAGAATATACCACTTAACGATATTAAATGAGATGTCTTCATGACATTCATTGGTATAGGCTACATATCAACCCTCAATTACTAAATCAGTTCAATAATTGTTCTTTTGATAACTATGTTTCATGCAGAAAAGCTGTAGAGTCACTTGTGAATTATTAGAACTAAAGAATAAACATTGGACATTCAGAAGGGAATATATGATTGAACTCAGATTGGTGGGTATGATGTTTCCGTAGAAGAGTCAGTTCTGCTTTAAGATTCTATATAATGCTCATATTTAGACCACACACAATGCACTGTGTTGCTGTGTGTGTGTGTCACATGTACATTGTCTCCATCATATCCTGGAATAATTCTGAAGCAAACATTTGCATGCTAGCATACAAGTACCAGGTGAACATACATGCAAATCTCTCATGAATACCTTCCTGTTGTCTTAATCAGGCTGCTGGGACATTTGCAAAGATGTCCATATGCAAGGCCTGCTTGTAGTCCTCAACCACTATCAACAACACAATCCAGCTGCTATAACATACATACAAACACAAAGCTTACTTAAAAGCTTGGCTGAGGGAATAAAAAAATAAATCTATTAAACTTGTAAACACAAGAAAAATTAACATATATCTAATTTGTCACCAAGAAATTATTTCAGCTGATAAAACTCCATATGACATTCAGAGCTTTGCCCTTAAACTCACCTCTACTTACTACATCCCAAACCATGTATTACCATTGGATGTTCATTTGGATCAGTACAAAGGAGAAAGAAACACACAGTTAAAATGCATGTGTTTCCACAATGGTCCACTGTCAAATTTCGCTAATCAGAGCCGCTCAGGTGTGGAGCCTATTCAAACCACCTTTATCTCCATTTGACTGAAACACAGGGACATGTCAAGGTGAGGCTTATTCAAATATAAAAAACACATTAGGACATGTTTTCCAACTGATAAATTAAGAGAGAAGCAATTTCTACCCAGACAAGGAATCAATCACAATGTGTGTATGTCTTGTTAGATCAGACCTGGCTTTCCCACAGATCCTTGACTTCAGCTAATGGAGGCCAAATCCACTTAAAGGTTACAGGCATTATATAACATTCCTAAAAGTCTGATGATAAGTCTGTCTGCTGCCTGCTTGCTTATTAACAAATGAAAAAGGCAAACATGCCAAAGCCACAGTCTGTCTCTGATCATGGAAGGACAGAAATCTGAAAGGAGTTTCCTGGAAGGGCATATATTGGCGCCTGCTGATATCTGATAGTTAAACTAAAAGAAAAACACAAAAGTAATCAATCTAAAGAATCTGATTAGCTGTCCCTGAGAAACCTTCAAGAAGCTGAGGACTAAGGAAGCAGCTGGAATCTTAATACTTGAGAGATGAAGTACATGCAATAACAGAAAACAGACCACACCTATGACATAAAATCACTTTCCAGAGTCACACAAATGTGTTACTTTTAGCTCCGCCTGGCCACACAACAGGTGGAATTGATTTACATTAGAGTTAACATGACAAAGCCCCACTTTGTCACTGAAAACAAGGTCATTGGGAGTTGGTGGATAGCACACAAACCATGAAGTCCCTCTGACTCAGGAAAATACATTTTACTCTTAATCCTTCAAAATTCCCTGCCTGGGGAGCCACTGATATCTATGGCTAGACATGGGACAGATGAGGGGCAATAGAGGGGCTTTGAGCTGGGGGAGAAGGGATTAAAAAGCATTAGAGAGCCAGTACCACACGATGTGTATAGTACCCATGCACATCCAAAGGCCATGTATGGAATTTATCAAAAATGGTTTAAATTACCTGGTTAGTATTAAATTAACCAGCAAAGGCAAAATTTAAATACTAACAGGAATGTCTTAAAAATATACAATGTGACAAGATTAGTTTTATGGTATCTTAAATAGAGTTAATATGTTGAAAAAGCTCACTGGGGCACTGCACATGCTGTGATCACTTGGTGAAGCCCAGTCTGATTCTTGTAAAAAGTTGAAACAAACATGTCTAACTGGAAAGAAATTCAGGTCAGTAGCATGGGAGATCTGTGCGAAATTTTTATACTTTGTAGATGAGACAGACACCTTAATCTGCTCAATACCCTTTTTTTGGTGTGTGTGTGTGTGGTGGTTGGGGGGTTTGCATTATCTCTTGACCTGTAAGAAATTCAAATTTTGCCTTGCAAAAATTAAGTTAAATTCCTGGTGCCAGGCAGAGATACAACAAATGGGTGTGTGTCATGGGTGGAGGGACAACCATCAGCCATTTCACAGGAGATTATCCCCAAACCACAGGATATGCAAATTGGAAGATGAGTGCTTGTCATCTGACAAATGGAGGGGTTCCAGTCCTGACAGAATTTATTACAGCCAATATGCTTGACAGACTTATCTCGACGGTTACCAAAATCCAAGCTCTTGAACGCGCACCAAATACAGATGACAAACTAATCCAGGCGTGGTTTTAACAATACACAGCAGCATTAACCAATTCTATTACATGGAGTTGTGAGAGCTGCTTTGCGGGAAACAGCATAACACTCAAGCAGGGGTCATGTTACCTCTGCCTTATTGGATATCAGGACAACATAAACCTGATTCAGATCATGAAGACATTTAATGTAATAGATTCAATATAAATAAACCACAATGCTACTCTCTACATGAACATTTTGGACCCATCACAGTAACTATCAATTAAAACGACAACCCTCAGCTGATATACTGACAAAACTTCAAACAATAGACAGATTTAAATCTTTAACCAACTGGAAACACTGGGACAAATTTATTTTAATTTACTGAATAAGGCAGACTCTTTGCAGAAAGTTCTCAGAGGTTGAGCAGAAAATAGATCAGAAATTATTTACATATATGGAGTCTTATATGGTTTTACACAACCCTGCCCTCAGCATGCATTACTGAGTAGCTGCCAGCTTGTAATAGGGAAATCAACAGAAAAACAAGGGATCTCACCTGATCAGCCCCATAGGCAGCAGCAAACTCCATAAATTCCTCAATGCGAACAAAGCCATCTCCGTCTTGGTCTAAAGCATCGAATACAGCTTTCAGTGGAGAGACATCTTCCTCCCTTGTGTTCACAGCTGAAACCATTGGCAGTGAGTCATCTACCACCATTTTAGAGAGGGAAATTGTCTCCACGGTTTGCTCACTAGTCCATCCAGCCTCAGGAGAAGTGTTCAAGTCCTGAACTGAAAAATCAAATGGGGTACCTTCATGACAATCTGATCCATCCAGCTGGTTAAAGTCTATCACCTTCTCCTCTTCCTTCTGTTCAGTTGTTGGATCAGGAACACTTCCACCATGCACACCTGCCTGTGGTTTCAAATCCCAAGTTTCCTGATCATGGACCTCATCAGCAGTCAAGCACAGATCCAAAGCCATTGTTTCATTGCCCTGATTTTTGGCTTCAGAACAAATTTTGTCTTCCATCAAATCCTTAGAGACATTCTCCACACTGTAACTCTCACTGGTGAAATCACCCTCAGTGAAGGCATCTTCTTCCAGAGGCACTGTCAGTGATGAAGGTTCAGCTGACAAACCCAGAGCAAATGAGTCATTCTCACCATGTTGCCCTGAAGTCAGATTTCTAATTACAGCAGCTCCTGAACCCCCCACCTCTGACTCCTCTGTTGATAAATGTAACAGCACACCTGTACAGATATCAGAGGCAGGACTGGCTGGGCAGAGGGTCAGACTGCTATCACAATCTGGAACCTCTAAATCCAACAAAGGCACAGATCCTTCCAAACAGTCCACTGTCGTGCTGATGTGGTTTTGTGAGATGCAATTCTCAGGCAAACCTTGCAGGATAGTGCTACTGGTTACAGGCAGATCAGTCACTTGATCAGGGAATAAACCTTTGTCTCCAGTTTCAGGTGACAAAGTCCCCCTGCTCTGTGAGGGAGGGAGACCTGCCTGCTCATGTTCTGACAGATCTACCAGCTCCTCACTGACACCCTGTGGGTTGAATTCACCTGAAGACTCTGGGAGGGGACAAGGGGGGTCATTTGAGAGGAGATCTACCAACAAAAATGGATCCATTGTGTCGGCCTGTGAATTCCTTGTGGAAGTCTTTGATGGAGAGACAGGTATACTGAGACTCACTAGCTCAGCCTGACTACTGAAGCCATTTGAGTCCTCAAGAGGGGCCTCCTGCAGTTGATTCAGTTCCTCACAGGCAAAGTTTTTTCCAACTGTATCGGTGACATTTGGAGGAAATATCCAGGATACAGTATAGTCGCTGATTTCATCAGATCCCTCAGTTTTTTCTTTATAGGACAATTCCTCTAGATGAGTACTTTCAAGAGAGGCTTCCGAGGTTGAAAACCGATCAGCCTCAAAATGCAAATCCCCACAAGAAAAATCTGAGATATTTATGAGGTTATCCAACTCCCCCAGCTTGTCCTGGAAAACGTTGGCTTCTCCGCTTGCTTGGGATATTTCATCCTGGTCTCTGTCTCTGAAATCCAAACCTGTTTGGCCACTCTTGTTTTGACAGAGATTGTCTGAATCCAGTGTGTGAAACCCAACAGGAAATGGCTGGTCTGACTCCCACTGTGTGTGCCCCAAAGGGCCAGACAGGACTGTTGGTTCCATTTATATTAACTGTTCACCTTCGCAACCCTGGGAAAGCTTATCTCACTGCTGTAGTTGAGACCCAGCTCTTCGACTTTAATGCCATGTTTTTAAATGGCATCACACATTGCCAGTGAAATCTTAAAATAAATTGGTCAAATCCCTACAAGTATTACTTAGCTCTAATATTTAAGAAATGCGGCCAGGTATTGACATTTCATAAATAACCACAAAGAGGTAAGTCAGTGGGGATAATTACAAGAGGGTAGGTAGGTTAAATAAGCTATGTCAGACAAGAAATAGATAAACAAATTGTTGTACTTGTTATTTCCACTTCCTCCAGTCTTACCTAAACTCAAAAGTCATATTAATTCTCTGGAGAAAATAGCACTGATGTAGGTGTGTTATGACTCACTATGTCCCTCTCTGTCATGGCAGATCCGCTCCTGGTCGTTGCCAAATGTTCCATATTCAGCTCATCCACCGCCAACATGCTTCACCTCGGCCTGAAAGCTGCTAAATCACCCAAAATAAAGTCTGGGGCTGAACCGACAAACACAGCTAACAACAAGCTCCGGTAACGAAGCCGTTTAAAGAACACCGGTCAAAGCGTTAAGTCAGCAGTGTTTGTCAACATTAGCTTTCTTTTTAGCCGATTAACTGATTTCATCCATCGCAAGCTAATTAGCCGAGGAGCAGTGCGGCGAAAAAAAAACTGTCAGACCGGCGTCACTCAAACATGAATTAACTTCGACCTGTATGGTTCATGTTAAATTTCTTTTTAGACCTCAGGGTTCACTCTATATATTGTCGACTGGCTTGGCTCAAATGAATCTTTGCTAGCAACTAGCGTTAACTCCTCCTTCGAGCATCTCGCTCCTTTCGTGCCATTGGCCAGAGAGGTTGCTAACTGTCTAGCTAGCGAAATTAGCCTATTAGCTAGCTAACACACCAAACGGCCCACCCCCTTCTCCTCTTAGAGAAAACTAAACCATATGTTTCAACGTAAATATTCCGGGTTACGTGGGGTAGGTACGAGAAGTGTCGCCTCCGTGATGGTCCAATATTGCGTCTTCAGTTTGATGCCGTTTTCCAGCAGCAGTCCACCTGTGTCAGCCACAGGACAGGCCAGGCGAGCGACGAGGGGAAGCTTCAAATTCCTCTATTATTCCCGTCCCGAAAACACATGACTCTCGTCGAAATCCACAAGAAAACGAGAACGGGTGTTAATTTGGACCGATAAGGCCCATTATATGGTCAGTCAGTCCACCGATGGTGATCACATCACAGACACCGAAAGCTCTCGCATCAGCATCAGCAGTGTCCCATCCTCCTCTCCTCCTCCTCCAGCCGCATACACACCACTGACGTTTCACGCAAGCGTACAAGACACCCCGCAGTATCATTGGCTTTATGGCAGCGAGCAGATGTCATCTTAAGATGCCTGGAAACTATTTAAAACAATCACACGTATGTCAGAGCATGAAGGTGTTTGAGGTTAGCAGAGGTCAAAGTTCAGGTTCAGCTAATAGGGGCTAAGGGGCTGTTTCAGCTGCTTATTGACTCTTCAGCAGGGGGGTGTGCTCTGTGAAGCCATCTGATCAGCTCTCAAATTGTTTTTCTTCTTTATGGTCTAATATAATGCATAAACAACATCATACTGAGGGGCAACTAATGGGGGCGATTTATCATTGGGAGAAAATTGTTTAATAGATGCAATTGTAATGTTTTGGCGCCCCCATCTGACTTGCTATAGTAGGAACCATGTTTGTCCTCAATCCCCTTAAAATCTAATTATTATATAGCTAAACCACTGTCACAGGTTACAGCCTTCATGTGCTGCAAGTGAAAATCGAGAGATTTTCTTCTCAATCTCTTTGATGTGGATGTGTGATGGGATTTTTTAATTTTTTATATATTCTCTAGCCCACAAGAAAAATTGAAGAAAATACATTGGGACAATGATATTTGATTCAATAGCTAAGGAAATTGGATCTTTTTTTAATTAGCAAACAAAAGAAAAATTACTTGCAATTGTAAATGCAAACTACAGGCATCATTAACCAAATACAAAAGATCTATTAAGAAATGAGAGCTACTGAGAAATAGACAATTGTACATGAAATGCATGATTATAATACACAGCACTGTAGTGGGTAATGATCCCTGAATTAATATACAATTAGTTCCACTACTAACATTTGAAACATATAATATAGAAAGTCTATTATGTTAGTGTTTAACTCTTGTAATAAGCTCTTAAGACAGCAATGGGTGAAATACACCACAAACACGTGTAGGACATCAGTTGCAGGGGTTCCTTAAATTACTCTTGTTTTCAGTATTTATTTGTCTCTTTTCTTTTCAGATGACCAAGAACCTGAAAGACAATAAGAAAAACAAGTGGATTAATAAGCGTATTGTATTCTTGGCATTTAAACAATCTCTTTAACTTTGATAAGACACCATCCACTACACAATCTCTTCATTCTCAGTCATACAGTCTGTCCAAATGGATCTCAAGCTGTACCTCCTCCTACACACCTGGCCAGGAGGAGGACAGGAGTGCCCCTGATCAGAGTTTAGCGGATTTAGAGGAGGCTATACCCAACAGCATGGAGACATCATTGGCGGAAGTCAACCACGCCCCGCCATCAGCTACCAGGATGGTTCCAGTCACATAGGAGGATGCCCGGCTGGCCAAGAAGAGGGTGCAGTGGGCCATCTCTGTCTTGTTCCCTGCTCGCTGTAAAGGAATGGACTGGAAGGCACCAACAGCTTCCTCTGTGGGACCACCTGATTTTAAAAGTAAAATATTAAAGTTATTGTTGTTACAAATATTATATAAATAGTATATTTTACAATAAACTAAACTTTCAATGTTAAGGTTGCCTTTGCATTAAGGTACATTTGTACTGTTCTTCGCAAATGTTGTGCATTTCAACCAATTATCTATTATGTTTACCTATATCAATTAATTTTTTGTTAAAATCAGCTAATATTTCCAGATATTATTCACTGCATCAGGCATATATCTGCTGTTTATCAAATTTATCTATTGTTTATTGATTAGATTTGTATTTCTATCTTGCTTACTAGGTTTCACGCTCATATTCAACATTAATGTGTTCGAACTATTTCAGATTGATGGATACCTTCCTAACTAATGCAAATTTGCATCACAGTATTTTCCATCACTTTAATTCGGTTGAGCTGCCATTTTGATCTTTTCACATACTTCACAGAACTGGTTGTTTAACACACAAGCGTTGAATTATCCATTGAGTGAACATTGTGTTTACCCAATCGGCGGAATCCCTCTGTTCCAGAGATGGGACCTGGAGCCACAGCATTGACTCTCACCCCACTTGGCCCCCACTCCACAGCCAGGTGCTTAGTCATGGCATCTGGGGACAGCAAAGGGAACATAGAGTTGTTAGATGCTCATTTACAAGTCGGTTACATAACACCAAAAATGGTCTCACCATTAGCAGCCTTCGCAGAGCCAGCATGCACCTGGAGGGCCTGCCCCTTGTATCCCAGTGTTGCAGATATGTTAACTATGTTGCCACCATGATCCTGCACACAGAATTAAGGAGAGACTTAAAATTCATGGAGACGAAGCTGCCATTATTATAGCTTGATCCCATTTCGCTGCAATGTGCCACTCAGTGATTTGTGATCTTTACTGTCCTCTTTTGGTCAGTGGGGGAAATTGCACAAAGTGAATCTTATATTATTGATCAATGATCCAACTTTTCTCTTGTACATACAGTATTATCAATTACGTACTGTATGGCACTACACAATCTAATTATTTCTAAACTTAAACTTAATAAATATTTTGTTATGCAGACGGATGAAAAGTCCAATGCACCTTGAACCACTTCTCGTAAACCACCTTGCTGGTGTTGAAAGTACCCATAGTATCAATCTCCATCACTGTCTTAAAGGCATTGAAGGAGAGGGCTGCAGCTGGGCAGAGGAAGTTTCCAGCAGCATCTGTATAAAAACAGAATTAGGTTTTTAACCAAGGCCACAGTTATAATTGGAGTTGGATTTATTTAATGCATTCTTAATACTTTGGTGTTTCTACAAATGCATGAAGTACATTAACGAAGTAGGGATATGGGCAAAAGTTTGAGTATATAATAACGTTGTAGTGATGTAACCACTTGTCACAGGGAGTAGGGTGCAAAGATAGAAGATAAACATAGATTCACGACAGAAAAGTTGATGATTAAACCTAAACATTTCACACTTGACCTTCGTTCAAAGTACATTTGCAACTATTCATCTTACAGACGTCTTAAAATGTAATTTTGCCCAACTTAGCAGGATGTATTGCAGAATGGTTATTGGTTCACACCACCAAACACCAGCACAAACACACACAGTTTTGTTTTGTTTTTTTTTAAGAACTACGCATGAGAGGTCACATACTGTTAATGAGGATGTCTATCTGACCCAGCTCTTTCAGTGTCTCATCCACAGCTGTTGCGATGCTCTCAGGCTGCCTCACATCTATACACAAAGGGAGGCAGCGGCGTCCTGTCACAGCTGACAGCTTTTTAGCTACCTAGAGAGGCACAAAGTCATATCACATGAGACCACCACATTAAGATTGAGTCATGGATTAATGTATAGCTTTACATATTGTGGATTTTGAGCATGAAACCTCTTTCAGTTTGTCCAAGTTCCTGCTGGCAATAACTGTGTCACAGCCATGCCTGAGAGAAAGATGAGAGTGGAGAATGATGTGAATATGAATACCAGCATATAAGTGAAGCTAACTCTGAGACAGAGGTGGTTTTTTAAGTTATGACGAGATGAGGAAGACAAAAGCTGATAACACGAACCAGGGAGTGGAAGGTCAAAAATTAGGGAATAAGCCTTAGAGCGTTAAGAGTGATTTTCCTATCCAATATTTGGCTACTAACTTTACAGAACTGGAAGAACTAGCCCAATTTATGTCACATGAGCTTTTTTTCTGAATTCTTTTTGTTTTAGTGTTACATTTTGTCTTGAGAAAAAACAATACAGTTAAGATGAATGATATCTGACAAATAGCAAATTCAGTAAAAATTTGGAAAAATAGGTTAAGATTTTTTTCTTATTTTTCTTCATTGGAGCGTTTTATTTGTTTTGATATACTTGAATAGACAGGATCATTACAAAACCTTTCACTTTTTCAACTTTGCCACACATGGACACACACAAAATGATGAAACTGATAATCAGATTACTCACCATGAGGGTGTAAGGTTTATCTACATCCTACCTCCCTCATAAATTTTAGACTATTGATGACATAATTCTAACACAAAGTTTACTGTACATATTACAGTTTCATTCCTTTCAATTAATGGAAGAGTGGTGCAAAACATTGAAAAACATAGCAAACATTGATATTTATGAAATAATTGTCAGGGTATGCACAAATAAAGCACTCTCTCTCACCTCATGAAGATTTCAGCTATTCTGAGTCCAATTCCAGATCCTCCACCTGTGATGAAAGCAACCTGATCCCTGAAAAATAAAGTGCAAATCCTCAAAAGTCACCCTGTACCCCAACCGCCATAAAATGACAATTCCACAAAAAGTGATCTACAAGTATTATACACAATGCCAACTACAGACAGCTGTGTGAAACCCAGTAAATCAATCAATGACTGTGTGGCAAAATGCATCATTTATGTTTTCATACCTACTTTAGTAAATCTGGACTGTATATGTGCATGTATGAAGTCAAGCAGTCATCTGTGCCAACGTCCTCGGGCAGCAGCTCTCTGTTTCTCTGCAGACTTGCCATGCTGTTAAATAATGCATATCAAACAGATACAATCACATTGGTATTACCGTAACCCAATTCTGGAAATCCAGAAATTTACTGGTGTGTAAATATGAGAGTCAGAGAAAATAACACAAACACCTACAGAATAGAGTATAAGCCTGGAACTAGCCACTCGTGTTTAGTTTAAATGTTACTGCTGGATATTTGAAGTTATCTTAAAAGACTGATTTTGAATGTCTCAGTCATCATTCTTAAGAATCTACTTGTTTGCTCTTTTAGTATGAAGCATTTTTCCACACAAGAGAGCATATTATGTTTTCATTATTTCTGTGAGTTACCCTCCAAATCATTCCAAAATTAGTATTAGAAGATGTGATTGTAGCAGTGATATAAAACTTGTTGCATATTAGCAGTTACTTTGATGTTATGACAGCAAACAGATGCAGAGTGAACTGCAGCGAAGTGACGCTCATTAAAAGTGCTGCAGGAGAAGTTGCGTTAGTCTGTGGCTTCCTACGACAAACACTTACAGTCAATGTAATATTGTCCTTTTACCTGCTGAAGAAAACACGTTGCTTTTCTCTGCACACGAAGCCCTTGTCTAACTCTGTGAAGACTCCTTTAGATTATTCTTCAGCCATAAGTCGTTTTTTGTTCCCAGAGGAAGAATTAGTACTTTGGACACTTGTGTTTTCAATGTCCTTTGGTGGTGCATTATGGGTAATAAAGTCCTTCTTGGAGGCGTGTGTGGGTGTGTGTGTGTGTTCAAGAACACCATTGTCTCTCGTTTGTTTAACATAAGATATAGGACGCCAGGTGAAAAATACGCAAAAGAAACAGCTTTAAACTCAGCAATTAGTGTGAGTCCAAAACTTTAGAGGTCAGGATTGATCTGAATCACGCCAGAGAGAGAAAGGATATCAGACAAAAACATGCTCAAGGGACTGAAAAGGTCTTTTCGGTCCAGGGAGCACAGGAAAATCCTGCAGCTCGTCTCCAGTACCCATCATCTTATAGGATGACTCCAGCAAATCTCCTTTCCGGTAAACTAACACTGAAATAAACGATCTGGGGGGATACGATTTCAGGTTTGAGGCTGATCTGTGTGCATTGGAGCAGGGAGTGGTCTATATTGATCTGTACTCTGGGATTTACTGTTGGAAAAAGCCCTATGCAATGGATCCCTCAAAGACTTTGGGGGTATTAGGTGGATTTTATCCTCTGATACATGCCTGAGAGGATCAGAATTGTAAGATGGGTGCTTTGTAACTTGATTTATTGGATTTTGCCTTGTAGAAGTGCACATGAAGGCTGTTTAACCTCAGATTTAACTTGAGTGATGTGAAAATAAAAAAAGAGTAATAATAATTTAAAACATATGCTAAACTATAAAAATGTTCAACCCTAATGTACACAGAAAAATAAGGAATCTTCGATCAAGTGCTTCTATTAAATGGTTTTATGTGGATCAACTCCCAACCATTTTAAAACCTAACAGCCAGATGGCACTCAATGGCTGCTTTTTCAGCCTGAATCCTCCATAAAAACACCTTGCGCTCAGTGTGAATGTGAGGCTGCAGTGATGTTGAAGAGTGCCTCCTGCTATAAATGTCTGTTTACGTTAATATGTTTCAATGAATCGAGTGAAGTGAGACTGTTTAACTTCTTTACTTGAAAGGACTATGCAACAGGAACACAAATAGAGAAAAGCCTTAGACTCAACAAAACAAACTAATTAGCAAAATCTAAATTGTTAAATGATCAATGTCCAATGTTGCAGCTAACCATGAGTCAACATGAGTTACTGACCATAACAGACCAAGTAAGGCTCAATCAGAAAAGTGTTCTGAAGTCAGGGTGCAATTACATGTCAAATTTTCATTTACAGAGAATCAAAGTTTTATTAAGTCTTTCAATACATACACAGCCATGTTCAGAAAAGGAGTCTAAAATCCAATGTCAAAGGCTGCTAGTTGTACAGGGTTAAAGAAGTTGTCCTGATGCAGGAACATAAAGGCATGTACAAAAGCCTGCCATTATATAGACAACCAGAATCACAGACTCCGGTAATTGTTGCAGTTAGCATGGCATAGCTCAAGTCATGGATGTCCATTATCTCTTTCTGGCCCAGAAGAAAGAGGAGACCTAAAGCCCCACAGTACTGATAGTTGCTCCTGAGCTCTGTCAATGTTTTTGCATTTTATGCAGCTTTGCTCTGGCCTTTTGCTGGAGGGTTTGACTTGCCGGCCTGTCCTTTGTCCTCCAGGCCCACCAGCCTGCTGCTGACCTCCCACAGCTTTTGAGCTGCCTCCTCATCGAGGGCCTGAGGCGCCGGTTCCTTTTCTGTCATGACATCATAGTAGCATCCCGTAACACCCTCCATCTCCTCGGACACGGCCAGGTAGATGCTGGGCTGGGCCCCAAGTTCTGGGCTCTTCACCAACAGGGAGAAAAAGGGACCTGTGGAGTGTTGTGGAGTAGTCAGGGGTTAAAGTTTACAGAGGCTCTCAAGTTTAATGTTCAAGTTCATTAAAATACAAGTACGTCATTAAATGATTCAACCAACATCAAGTTCATACTCAAATACAGTTTGGAGCTACACTGTGTTGTATGAAAAAATTTAACACATTCATGGAGGTGCATCATATGCAAATCACACATGTTGTATTACGGACTGTTATTATTTCCTTCACTGGTTGTAAATTATCTCAATATCAAACAAGCCCACTTGCAGTGCAGGAGGTTTATTACCCCAGAGCATATCTTGTAATTAAAAACATAATAATCACAGATTATTGCAGAGTAAAAGAAAAAAAGAAAAGAAAATTCACAGAACAATTACAGAGAAGCTGTGGCAGCAACAGCACTGGGAGCACTGGTATACTGGGGAGATTAGATCTCATTTAAACTTGTCAATTTCGTTTTAAATTAATTCATTTCACTAGTTTGGTTCAGTAATAATTTCACACATTAATATTTTACATAGAAAGCCTCTGATTATTAACATTTCCATAAGGATTATACTCAATACACAAATATACAACATGACATAATTAAATATTAGCTCCACTTCATCCAACTACAACAGTAAAGCATATTTTACTCATCTGTGCATCATTAATAATGATCTAATAATAAAATATGTAATAATACTGTGTTTTTACTATACTTTAAGTACTTTTTATTAATAATACACATGTACTTTTAATAAAAAAAATATTTTCCATGACAGGACTCGTGACAGAGTGGTTTTCTTAACAGTATGGTCACACAAGAGATGGATCTGAACACTTCCTCCACGACCATTAAGCACAGTCACAAAGCTAAGTTCATTTTTCAAATTTTCTGTTGAAATTTTGAGAACAGAAATGTGCTAATTATTTCTTGAGTTCTGCCTATTATAGAAGAGAATGGAAGAAGTTGACTGAGGCTGTACAGACAAATATCTGAGTCTGTACAGCCTGAGCTTATCGTTGTATTTACATTGGGTAAGCAAAACTTGACAGGATTTACTGATTATTCTAATTTCAGAGTCCAATAAGGAAGTAAGATACTCACTGAGCACAGAGCTGGAAAAGTGTGACTGGTGCAGGCCGGTGTGTCTCCCAAGCTCGGTGGCAACAACGCCTGGGTGTACAGCATTCACCGTGACTCCTGTGCCTGTTAAAAAAACACACACACAAACATACACATACACACACTCCATTGTTTAAAAATATATATCCAATGGCCAATTACAAACAAGAACCCCGGTCACACTCCCTCCCACACATGCCCACATATGCAACAGCCAGTAGACTTGCCTTGTAATCGCTTGGCAAGCTCTCTGGTGAACAGAACATTGGCAAGCTTGCTCTGACAATACGCCTGCTTGGTATCAAACTTCTTCTTCTCCCAGTTCAAGTCCTCAAAGTCAATCTTTCCAACAAGGTGGGCGAGTGAGGCCAGGTTGATCACTCTGCTGGGGGCGGACTCTTTCAACTTATCCAGCAGAAGATTTGTCAACAAGAAGTGGCCTGGAGGAAGAAAGAAACTATTGAAATCAGGTAGTGATGGAGGTAGGGAGGGTTTAAGTAATGTTAAGGCTATTTCAATGTATTTTTTTACAAATTGTTTGAAAAGCAAACACTAATGTCAGCGTGTTGTTTCATTCTAGTACCTAAGTGATTAACCCCAAACTGCATGTCGAAGCCATCTTCTGTCTTCCAGGCTGGACACCTCATGACCCCTGCGTTGTTTATCAGCACATCCACTCTCTGCTCTTCTGGAAAACAGTAAAGGTCACATTCAGCAAATTGCATCACACTGCTTAATTTCTATTATTATGGACATGGTAATGTTTTGCTTCCTCACCTTTTTTGACCCTCTCTGCAAACTCTCGAACAGATTTCAAGGAGGCCAGATCGAGGTGATGTGCGTAAACATGAGGATTCAGAGTCTTTCCTCGTATTTCCTTTGCAGCTGCCTCGCATTTCTCCATGTCCCGACATCCCATAATGATTCGACCCCCTAATGATGGGGGAATGATTAAAGGAGTTTATTAGCAAAAGCAAATTAGATGCTTCAGGGTTTTTATATTGTGCTTTTTTGCACCAAATGAGAGTGACATTAGATTTCCTGCACACCTCTCTTGGCCAGCTCTTGGGCAGTCTCTTTCCCGATACCCGTGTTAGCTCCTGTAATAACTACAGTCTTTCCAGCAATGGTAGCCTTGCTAGGACATCGGCCTCCCGTCACCTGGTTCCTATGAATAAAATTCAGTGCTGGGTTATTTAGGCAAAGATTACAAAAACTCCTAAATCAACATCAAATCCAAGTAGATTCCTATCAGTTCAGTGAGATTGAGGGTGAGTAGCACAACAGCTCAATATTAACTGACACAGAATTTCCTCTATCTGTGATTTCAATAACTGTCTCATTAGATACAACATCAAGTTGATGTCACCAAACTCTCAACCTGAGCAAAGGTGTGATCGGCCCAGTCTTTGTCAAAATATAGTTTAATCACTAGTTTGGGATTTATATTTTGCTTATAATCTGCGTGTGGTTTATAATAATGTGTTTTATCAACCTTCCACATAGCAAACTGAGGACAATCTAATATTCCATCAGAGGAATACTGTTCATCGCACAAATAGGAGAAGAAGCAGGTTTAGGGGACAGAGAGCTCATTTTTGGCATTCTTTACTTTGCTTCAGTCTACACTTGATTTAACAGACCCGATCTTCCTCATTATGCATTTGATCCTTGACTTGACTTCTAGTCAATTAATGTAGTGTATCATGTCACATATTTCACTGCTACGCCTCATGAAGAGTCCCTCAGGTTCACTCAAGCTTTACTAACGGAATGGATGAACAAAACACACCTTGACAGTTTATTCAGTCCAGTACAGGGACCTTGTTCAAAATCCTTCATTTGAGAAAAAATATAAAGCTGAGCCAATGGGTCTTTGTGGAGTATTTACTGAAACTCAGTTGCAGCTTCATGTCCTCGTACTAAAGGAGGACAAAGCACTACTGGGTTAGTAACTTGGCATTATTAGACCAAAATGTACATTTCACTTCAGTACTACAGTAAAATGAATTAAATCGGAATTATGTGTAACATGTTGCAGGGTTTTGTGCATTTAATTTTTTAGATACTGATGTATGTATTTTCATTAGCACATACATGCAGTGTAAAATACAGTTACATGATGACAGTGGCTATCGGGGTGAAAAACTACTCACTTGATTAAAACGGCGCTTCCGACCACTGTCCCGATAACAGACACCGGTAAAATGTATCTGTTCATGTCTCCGGAAAAATGTTTAATAATGTTTAATATTTTCAATCAAAATTATCTACCGGTGTTTCAAAAGCTCATCTGACAGGACACAAGGTTAGGCGCGCATAGTTTTGCCGTCATCAACCAGTTCTGACCAACCGCAAAGCGCAGATAGAACAAAGGCCTTGTGGGAAATGTAGTCATACTTTTAAACAGTCCTCTACTATGTGGCTGTATATGAAAACCTCTCACGCAAGCAATAGTTTGTACTTGTGTGCCTGTGTGCGTGTGTTTAATATTGTCACGAGGTGTTTGTGTTTGTTTTTGTGGGTAACCATATGTGACTCAACTACCACATAAAGACAAATTCAGCCCACAGTCACCCTAAAAAAAGAAAGAGAACTAAATGGGCTTTCGTCTGAACAAGATGCAGGAAGATTTGTTCATGTTTTTGTTTTCAAAGGGTTGGACTGTTGCAATGATTCTTTCAGAGGCCTCAGTAAAAAAAAATCAAACTCGACAGCTCCATCTCATCCTGACTGCTGCCGCCTGAGTCCTCACCAACACCAAGAAAGTGGAGCACATCACAGCAGTCCCATTAAATCACTGCTCTGGCTTCCTGTGTGTGAAATGATACATATTAAAATCCTCCTTTAGGTCCAAGACTAAAAGGCATGAAAACTATTCCTAATTACTTAGCATATCTGTGGCATTTTTAGTAAATGTTTGCAGGATCAAAACATTTAAAGCATTATCATTTGCTCCACCATCTTTATTTACATGTATGTTTTACCTCTGCTTTCTCTCTTTATTGCCTTTAAAATGCAATTTTAATGTAATTATAAAAAAATACTTTTTACATGGCTGAATTATGCCATATAATAAACTATAAACTACAATATGACTGAGTGTACCATTTTGTGAACAGTAAATCATCTGGACAAAATCAGAGGTGAGCCGGCTTGGGTCAGTTTATTATAACAATTTCAAAAACATATTTACAGGTTATTCTGACAATGATGTATGGAGGTGTAATTAGTTAAGGAAAATACAGCACATCTGCCGCATTCTGAAAAAATAGGGCAATGCACATGGACATATCGGAATAAGATAAAAATGCCATGCAAACCTAATATGAAAAGAGCCAAGGTGATATATTGGGGGTGTTATTGGAGGAGTCTGCAGAGGAAGAGATGACTATATTTAGTGGGAGAGGGTGATGTGGCTTTTTCTGTTTTTGGATTAAATAAAGAAAAAAAGATGTGAAATGGCTCCACTGCTGAGACTGCAGTCAGAAAGTCTTTCTAGCATTCGGAAGCCAGGTGAAATTGGGAAAGTGAAAGCAGCAGAGGGAAGAGGGAGCTAAAGTGGACCAGTGCCTGGAGGTGTGAAGGTGGGGTGTATAGCTTTGTACATGATCAGCTTATTTTTAATTCAGTACTTTCACATTTTTCTGCTTAAATGCTCTGCGTGTTTTCCAAAGTGAAAAATCTCTGAATATTCTGTTTAAAGTTTATAATTACCTGCTGTGAAAGCAAATGTTTAGGAAATTTTTTGCAGGGGTTCAGTTTGACTGTCTATTGGAAGCATTTTCGCAGTTATTAGGGTGAGATACATATTCTCACTCAAACGTTGTTGAAGACGTGTTCAGTTAGTATGAAATCTGAATTAAAACCATTTTATTTTGTCCACACACAAGGAAAACATTGAAAAGTCTTTTGGTTGCTCTCTCCTGTTTGTCTGATATTCCGAGTTTCTGTATCACATTTTAATGATTCAGCATGTATCATCAAAAATGTCATGAGGTTTATCACTTAATGACATTGTAGATTTTATCCTAACTCTGCAAACAGAGCAGATGGAGGCCCTATGTAAATGTCCCTTCACTATGACACTGCAATTTATAGGTCAGCCAGGACACAAAGTAACAGGGCAAACTCCACATGAAGAGAAATATGAGAACAGTGAAAAAACAAGGCCACCCTCTCGCAACAAGAGGTGGAAAACTTGAGGTGACACATAAAAAGTAGAAACTAGGACATGAGTCTGGTATCTGAGAAATAAGTGAGGAGGAGAGGGGAATAGCAGGAGGATCAGCCCTGCTCTATTTGTTCACAGCTCAGAGGCGTGTACCCCTGGTGTGTTTGACCCTCGGTGTTCTCTCCTGTCAGTCCACAGCGCTTGACCCTCCCTATGATTTATGACAGCCCTGTTGCCAAAATAACCCGAAGGAAACTCTCTGCCTCATTGATATTTTGTGTGTGAGACACCTTAATGCCTTAGAGGTGCTAAAGATTAAGCTATTTAATATCCACATGTATCCTCAACATTGATAAAAACTCCCCAGGTCAAATGGTTTAGTTTCACCAAACTGAAAGCTCATATTGTCCTATACCTGCTTTCAGGATATATTAATCTTCTCTCCCTGAACCGGGACTGATTTAAAAGGATAGCTGATGTTTTGCTCTAGATTTTCAGCCCAAGGCTAGGATCAATCTGAGAAAAAGAGAAAGTAAAATATAGACAGAAAAGGTAAACACAGGAAAAATAAAAAGAAGTTGTTCCCTGGTGAATCTATCATAGGACATTTGGGGTTTGAGAGGAGTTCAAAGTGGCAGAAAGTAACAAGTAAAACGACTGAGGGAAATTCAGCACAGTCCACATTATTGATTTTTTTTTTTCAAACATTTTTTTTAAAACAAGCTTCCAATCATTTCACCTCTCCAAACGCACATTTAGTCACTTACTCACTCACTCCATCAGTTGTCCTCTATGATGATGCACTGAGGTTATCCTTGTTATGTTGATGTTGTTTTCTCAGTCCAATCTGTTCTGGTTGGCAAACATGCCTGGCAGGAGTCCTGTGGATAAACATGTACAGTAAAGGGGAGGCACCAGGGCAATGAATTAATTGAAAGTCGTACCTAATAGCCTAAGGACAGTTGGCAAAGTCACTGTTTGAAGAACTTGGGGCCATAAGCTGCTGAATTATGCAAGAGAGGGGCAGCTTGTTTCTTCAGCGCATGAATCAACAGTAAAACTGCTGATGGAGTATCTAAGGATGGATGGCAGCGTCCAGGCGCTAGGACCCGGGACACGTGAGCGTATTAGTTTGCCAGAGGGTGGAGACGGTGAACAATGACTAGTAGGACCAGCAGAGGAGCAACATCTGAGACCAACCCCCAACCTCAACCCACAGAGTCCCCCTGGACCAGCGGAGGGAGAAGACTTACCGGCCGACAGCAGCTGTAGGACGCGCCGCTGAGTTTAGAGGGAACATGTAGATGGTGTCCATGCGGACTGCAGAGACTAGAGCTTTGCTGAAGAATCAGCGTGGATGTGAATGAATGGGCTGGTCTCAGTGTGTGTGGTGCTGAAGTGGGTCATGCGGACCGCTGGAGGAGCGAAAGATAAACACGCACCCTCCTCCCGCTTCCTGGCAGGGTGAGATGGTGGGCGCTCAGAGGAGGGATCCCAGTCTGCGTCTTCATCTCAGCATCCAGCATCAGCTGATGCTTTGATTTCATCCATCCGCCTCCTAACAAAGTCACACAAACTGCAGAGCATCTCCACAAACTAGGCAGGAAGCATCATCCTGGGCGGGCAGCAAGAAGAGCGGAGTGACGGACCACATCCAGGCTTTGGTCAACTGTGAGACTGCGAGCTTCAGTTTTTGTTTTGTTTTGGTTTTTTTGGGGGGGTGGGTGGGGGGGAGGGGGGTGTTTTTGTATTTTTCTTGAAGGGTCAGCAGTTTTCTCCGCATCTATTACTGATCGATAACTTCCTTGAAAGGAGGAGAGCCGTCCGTCCGTCTCCTGGTCAGCCCGAGCGGAGCGCAGCAGCTCTGCTCGCCGAGCGGATGCAGGACCATGGAGGAGAGAGACAGGTCGCCAGCAGGTGAGTGAGTAACACTTAGGTGCACCCTGAGGTGCCTGAAACCGGGTCAGCCTACAAGATACCGTGACCTGCAAGGAAATACAGAAAGAGGCTAAAATCATGTCTGAACTTTGGCCCAGTTTAAACAGACAGTGCTCACAGACAAACGTCTCTAATAACCCAATTTGCAGGAATACAACCCAGTGTCAACAGTCATTATAGAGCTCTACAGCTTTATTTACCATCGGCCTATTATTAACTCCAACTAGTGTTCATGACTGAGCTGCAGCTTAATTTGTATTTTCACCCACATTATTCGTGATATCAGGACCTATTTGTTTCCAACTCTGCTTTTGTGATTCAGTCTGTGCCTGATGGATGCGAGGGCATCCGGGGCCCTCCTGTTTTAATGGCCCTTTTATGCTTTGTCCAGGGCAGACAGGTGATATCTCATCCTTAATGCCGTCTAATGCATTTAAATGAGCAGCTGACCTGATCGAGCAAAGCCTGGAGGCTGGTAATGGACTCTAAATGGAACAAGGCAGGATCCAGCACAGTCCTTTTGTCACAAACATTGTGTTGGTGTGGGATGGATCAGTGATGTCAACATCTGTATCAGAGTCAGAGCTCTACCTGAATCAAGTGATGTGCAATGTTATCACTGTGAAACACAGACAAAATGCTCCCAATGTTGCATAAACAATGGGAATTATAATTTCAGGAAATTATCATCAGTAACAAGCATTTAGCAAACACCCCCTATATGACAGAAGCATTTAAGCATTAAATGCATTTTGTTCTTAAATGAAAGTGAGCCAAACTCAGTCTAAATAGGACCTGTTTTTCCTTAATCAAAACATTGTGTGCGTCCAAATACATGTCCTAACCACAGCTCACAGAACTAAGATGATAGTTGTTACTGCAAACAGAGAGGTCATCTGCAGAAGAAAGGTTTTAAAGAAGCCACTCCAACAACTGGCACACCACAAAACCCATCTTTGCCCTTCACACTGCCACAAAACTCAGATAAATGGAGATCAGCAGTACAGTTTTACAGAGTCAATTGGCAAAATAAAAGTAAAACAGACTCAGCTGCCATAGATTACTTCAGCCGCAACAGGAAAAGACGTCTGCCACAGAAAACAGGGGATGCAAACACTCAATTAGGACACAAAAAGTGTTATTTACTTGCTTGTCCAAAAGTCTGTGAAACGGCACAAATATCTCAATCAAGGTACATACGGCCTGTGTGGATGTGTTCATGGTATGAATAGCAGCATACACTGCATGCAGTTTGCATTTATGCTTGTCTTAATTGTGTCATATGTTTTGTATTTGACCTGTCGTGGTCATTAACTTTCAACTATTCTATTTTTTTTTAGTTAATACTTGATTTCTGTACACTATGCATGCTATTTTGTGGTTTCAGTATCTCACACTTGCTACCAAAGGGATGGCTAATACCTTTCAATACAACAATTAAAGCAAAGTTAAATTTGACTGAGAGAGGCTTTTCTGTGGTGGGGGTGAAAGCAGCTTCTGCAATCAACATTAGTGCGCTGATTGTGGTTACAGACCATGTACTGTTAGCTTGGCTTGAAGTGGATGGTGAATTGGTCCTCCTAGCAGTGTTGTTACATCATTTAGCCACACCCCCATTTAGACCCCATTTTACTGAGCCCATATTAGAGGCACATTTCCCTGTGTATTTTTCATCAAAGGGGCACAGTCTATAGCATGTGGTACAAACAGAGGGATGCTTCAGTTCAGTCTCATTGGACCCCCCCCTTCTCCTCCCAGCTCTCTCTCTCTCTCACACACACACACAACATGAAGCTTTCCTACTGGAACTTGAGGCTACTGGATTGTGATAGTGGGGGTTAGGTACAGTATGTTCCCTAGATATCCTATTGCAGTGATATTTCACTGTCCAATGATTTTCTGCAGGACATGATTACAATGAAGGTGAAGATGACATTTATTATGATTATCATTTACACTCAGATGAGCTGGAGTCTAATATCAAAGCCTTAATCCTCAATACTGAAGGACCCCTCTGTATAATGGTTTATTTCCATTTTATTCATCATTGTGCCCATTTTTTCCTTGATAGTTATTTGTTGTTGACATCATCCTAAATGCCCTTGTAAAATCACCTCCCTCAAATAAACTCATATTTTCAGTCTTTGTTGAATCCATTTAACCTTGGGTTACCCATTCCGGGGTCGTGGGTCATTCCAGCAGGAGGCCAGAGGCTGGCAGTGTTTCAGCCAGGACCTTTCAGTGTGCTCTAGCTCCGTGGGGTATGTGTCCTAGTAGAGAGAGAGACAAAGACAGAGAGCAAAGGAGGATGTGCTGGGGAGTAGAGGTGAGAAAAATCAGGGAGGGTTGCAGAGCACTCGGTCCCAGCAGGCGTTTTCCATGCAGGCAGCCAGCTACGGATGAGTGGAGGTTATTTGTCAAAGTGAGTGTCCGTGGCCTGGGCTGCCGGTTCACCCATCACAGCACAGCAGGAGCAGTCTCCAACCTCGTGTTAAAGGGGGCAGTAAGCCCACCAACGGACTGGCAATTTTGATCTGTACCACTGAGGAAGGTGATTGAACATTTTTAGACATGTGTAGGGAACAGTGTTCCTTGGATGCTATGGGCTGTCATGGTGTAACCCATTTTGATTGAATGATGGATGACTGATTTGTTTTGGAACACAATCATTTGTTTGGTCTTTCACCTGTCCACACTGAGACAATAAGGAGATGGACACAGAACATACACATTTTCCACTGTATATGTGTGTCTATGCATGCGGCTGGTTTATTTTGAGAGACACAGTGAGCGAAACCCTGTCCATCACATTATATTTCACTCACTGGTTTCACTTTGACCTGGAGGCCAGACACATCGGGCATTTTGACAGTAAATTGGACACAGGAGATCAGCCCTCACCCATAATGACTCTTCTGCCAAGAGCAAAGCAACTAGAGAGAGGTAGAGACGTGAGGCCGGCTCAGCAATTTATTTATTTCTTTCATTAGTTCCTTCTTTACATTTTCAGCAACAGACAAGAGAGAGGGGGAAGGTAGGACTAAAGGTAGGACTAAAGCGAACAAACCCTGAGTGCAAAGTGCTGACTCTCATCAAACTTGGATGAAGGTGTAACATGAACTTGAATACCTAAATTTTAAGCCTTTACACAATTTCTGAGATGAGACTCTGTATTCAGGGTTGAACCTCACCTCTTTAAAGTCTGTATGTGGTAATCAATGACATGTCACAGTTCATTGCATTTGTATCACATAGTATCACAATAACTCACTGCATACACAATTGTTGTCGCTGGTGAGTCACATGATGCTGTGAATGATCATTTTTGGCCATTTGCAGGCTCTGGTTTGACAATGGACTGTTAACCTAATTGTTATTAGTCTGCAAAGAACAGTCCTTGCTATTGAAATTATCCTTGAATGATTCTAAATGTGAAGAAAGAGAGTGCTTTGAGCTTAATGACAGCCTCAGCATGCTAAGAATGATAATGCTCACATGCTGATGTTCAGCAGATACAGTTTTTACCATATTCACCACCATACACTGGCAAAAATAGCATGCTAACATTGGCTTAACGGCACTAATCACAAGGTATAGAGGTAGTGCTTGACAAACAGGATCATTAAGAGATCGGTTACTAACATGAATGTCTGAGGTCCACGTTTATGACAATCTATCCATCTGTTTGGGACACATTTTCTTCAAATCAAAAAAGTTATCATAGGTGGCACTAGAGGAAAGGGAGTTCACTGAAGTCATTTGGCTGCATCATTTAAGAACCAATCTTTTGGCTTTTCACATAGATGTTGCAATGTTTCAAAGGATAAGGGAAAAAGTTGACCACATGCTGACACTAGTGGAACAGTGAGAAGAACAGAAAGTTCATAGGCTTGACCCATGAGTACAAAGTTTCATCGCAATATATCCAATAGTTGTGGTGAACTAATCAATATGGTTCTCATTAGAGCCAAGATGTAAGCATGGCAAGAAAAGCTGACTGTGTCTCTGACATGAGACAAAAGTGTCACCTGAAGACTTCCACTTACAAGTGCAACCCTCACATTCAGAGTCTGGGAACACACAGAATAAAGAACATAGCAAGAGCACACCCTAAGGCTGGAAAGAGACAGCCTGCCTGCTACAAGACAAGTGGCTGCCAGTGGAATCGCAGAGTTCATCTCTGCTCTCATTTCTAGCAAAGATTTATAGAAGAGAAGGTCAGCGGCTTTTGCAGTTTAATCTCATGCAGAGACACATGGAGTCAGCCAGACAGAGTGGTAGTTGGAACATAAAACAGGATTTTTTTGTCTTTTTCTGGGACCGAACAGGTTTTAATTGGGTTATACTGGGAATGCACTCATCTCAATTGAGTAACTGCTAAATGGAGCAGAATTGCAGATCTGTATTTTTGGGGCAATTAGTGACAGAAAAAACAGATTGTTACTGCTGAGTGAAATCTTTGTATCTATTCTTTTCAGAAATTAGTTAAAAAAAAAAAAAGCTTGTTTTTAGATGAACCTTATTTCTGCACTTTGTATTTGAGTTTATTTTATCTGTTGAAATGTCAGTGGATTTCATTATCTGAAATCCAGATAACCATAATTAATACATGAAAATCTCCAAAACTTAACTAACCACAGGGAAGGTCTTACAAGAAGAACAGTAAAAAAAAACAAAAACCCAAAACCAATCCAAGAATTAGCCGGCAGCTGAGGAAGCTGTTTTGTTTTTTTGTTTTTTTTGTTTTTTGTTTTTTAAGGTTTGGACTGAATAAAAAACCCACAGACATTAAAAAGTGTCTGAACCCAGATGTTCAGATGTGGACGGTGTTTGTCTTAACATGTCTTTAGCCGCCCAAGATGACAGGAGCAGAGGGCAGCTTGGGAGATCAGTGAGGCATGTGGCTTTGGTTGAGCACGAGAACTGAGTTGTGCGAGGCTCACAGCTGCTCCCTCTCAGAGGTGGGAACACAAAGGGCCTTTGATAGACTATCACAGTGCGAATGATACACCAGACCACCCCTCCTCTCCATCTTTCCTCCCATACACTCATACATAACTCTTGCACACAATCATCTCCCAGAAACCTCATAACTTCATCTCCACACCTGAGATTCACTACACTGCAGTTTTTTGGATCACATTTACAGTGTCATTGCAGCTGCAGAGAGCATCCTCCCAACCACTCATCACATTTTCAGGACTCTTAAGCCAGTTCTGCAAAGGAAATGAGTGCAAAGCACTGCTTTTGTGTTTGTGGGAGCTGAGTAACGTGATTAAGATCCGTTTTAGAGTGCTGCACACTCTATCCATGGAACCGACTTGAAGGAGTGACAGTAAACAAGCAATCCCTTCGCTCTCACTGATAGAGGTTATGGGGCCCTGTGAAGGTGGGCGATCAGAGGAAATGTGCTTCCAGTGCATCTGTCTGTCTTTTTTAAATGTTAAATCACCAAACCTGAACCATAGACTGGTCTGGATACTGACCAACTTTTTTGTTGACTTGCTGAAGGCTATACAGTGGGCACGGTCAGTATGAGTAGGCTACAATATTCATGTTCTCTTATATAACCAACACCATGCTTGTGATAAAATCAAGAAAAAGTGTGATCTGCAGAGATACATACAGTACACAGGGCACTCTTTCTATTTGCAGTGGGTTTTTTTTTGTTGTTGTTGTTCTTGGTTTTCTTCAACAAAGAGTGCTGAGCCAAGAACACAAGGCTGCAAATGGTCGAATCCTATTTTAGTTTTCGCTGTCTAATAGCTATTTTTAATCACACTCTTCCCACAAGATAGGAACCTCAACACCTTCAGAATGAACAACTTCCTGTTCCATGTTTTCATTACATATACATTAACTACTGTGCATTAATTCAGCTAAACTCCCCCTTCCCCGCAAAGTGTGTCAAACACTAGGCACACACACAGTTTTGAGTTGCTCTTGTTTAGGTGTTGCGCTGCAGGGAACAAAGAACAAAGAGCAAAAAAGTTGCTGTTGAATGATGGATGAAGGAGGCCATCAGCAAAATTGTTTGTGCTGATTTAGTGCCTATTAGAGGATATGTGTGTGTGTGTGTGTGTGTGTGTGTATGCGTGCAGTGCATGATTGGATGATTACATTTGATTGTGTGTGTATGGACAGTGTGTTGGAGAGAGACCGTGGGTAGGATCATTAGTGTGATCCGGTTCATTTTATCGCTAAGGTCAGTTTTCTGCTGTTTGTTCAATAGTTTTCGCTTCCTTTCATGTTGCTCAAACGCTGTGACAGAAGATCGTGTGCACAGTCACTAATCTGATTTTTAATTTGTTGTCGGTTGGTACGGGCAGTGTGGCTGACTCCATCTGAACTTGCAATTAAAACTGCTTTTTTTGCCTCCTAGGATCAGTTTGACCTATTTCAAACTTGGCACTTGTGAAAATCAGCAATAACTTTTCTGTTGCTGTATTTTTTTTTCCAACTTCACTAATCTGACTGAAATCAAACTGAGGGAACTCTTTTCATACACCCATGCTGATTGTTTCTACTGTATAGAAAATGTATATGCACGATCGCCTCAGTGACTTCACAGATGTTATGTGACTTGCCTTTTCAGCATGTAAATACCTTGAAGCTGTCAGCTCCATCCATTTGTTAGTCCCTCTACCTGGTCATAATAATTTTCCCATAGCTGTCTGCCAGTAAGTGCTGTCTGAGACTATATCTGAAAGTTTGCCAGAGTGATCTAGAGGGACAGCGGGAAGTCCAATGCATTTACTGAAAGTATTTCCCGCCATTGATGTCCTCTTTGAAGTGATTGTATGGAAATGTAAGTCTGTTAAAGCGTTTGTGATTTTACCCCCCCACTGAGACATCCTGTGCAGACAAGGATATATGGATATGTGCCAGGAGATGAAAAGATACTGAGGAGCATTCAGTCATAAACACATTAACACATAAAATTTATATCACCTGGTAATGTCACAGCAGATTAAAAGATGACTCTAAGCTTTGTTCTCCTTCATTCAGTCTGCCCCACAGCGTCAAGGCGAGCCTGTCTCTTTCTCCATCTGGGCTAGGACGGGTGGGCAGTGGCGGGGGCTCCCCTACATCCAAAATGGGCTACTGTGGAGGGGTGCCAGTGGAGGACATGCAGGCCCTGGCCATTACATCTCTGTCGGCAGCAGATGTAGCCAAACAGTATGAGCACATCCGGGAGCTGGGGAAGGGCACGTACGGCAAGGTGGACCTGGTGGCACACAGAACACAGGGTGAGCTGGTTAAGGTTCCTGTCTGTATAATCCTGTCTAGTGTCAACTACTTTTTAATCACTTATCAATGGAGCATAAATGTGAAAAGGAAATGTAATAAAACAGATTGTTCTGATCTCAACATGCACATTGTGCCAGCACACATCACAGCTGACAACAACCAGTTAAAGCTCATCAGTATGTTATAAAGATGTGAGGCATTGTGCCAAGAAATTAATTTCAGCACAGTTAAAAGGGTTTGTTAAGGATTTTTTTGGGACTACTCTTTAATTCTCAGTTTTAAGAAAATCAAGGTTAGAGAGCCTGCTGGCTCAGACTGAAAGCTGTATAACTAAGCATTATAGAGTAGTGCAGAGGGAGACTGAGAGGCTGAGAGGGCAATGGAGATTAAGAGTGCTGTGTGCACACTGAAGAGCGCCTGTATTTCTGAAGCTATTATCATGAGAGGCTGGTTGAACATGTGTAATGGAGGTGACATTCACTCAGTGTGTATGTGTTACATGAATGAAGAGACACAGGGCTGGGTGATTCATGAATGAAGAGTATCAGGAAATACTTCCAAATTCATTTTTAAGTCTTCACTTGATGAAATTTGGGGTATTTCTAACAGCAAAAAGTAACTTGGTTCCCAGGCACTTGATATAATATCATATAAACAGATCTAATACACCAAGGATAAATGTGTCAGCTCATGTGTTCTGTTTATTTCTGTCTGATTTTTGTAGGCACCAAAATGGCGCTGAAGTTTGTTACCAAGAACAAGACGAAGCTGAAGAGTTTCCTGCGGGAATACAGTCTAACAGGCTCACTTAGCTGCAGCCCTTTCATCATCAAAGTCCTTGACGTGCTTTTTGAGACAGAAGACAGCTATGTGTTTGGACAAGAATATGCCCCTGCAGGGGACCTTTTTGACATCATCCCCCCACAGGTAACGCTATCATCCTTGCCTCCACCAATCACTATCCTCACTCAGCCAGAGTTGCTCCAATCAGTCGCCATGTTTGGACAAGGTGGTTTTAACAAGCTCTCATGGGATGGGAGTCTCATCTTTGTCCTGCTTTTCTCTGTGTGCACAGCTCTTACTTTGCCTTAGCACTATTCCAGTTGATGCGCCTGGGAGTGCTTGACTTAAGGATCATCTGAAGACTCATTGAAAATGAGAACGTAGAATCTTTTGTTTTAGTTTTCCTTTTCGGAAAAGCTTATCACTTTTCACTGTGTAATTTCATTTGTCGTTTCAGTTTAACCATCATCATGTGTTCTTTTAACCAGCATTGTCACCTCATCATGAAGCTGGTTTTTCTTGTATCGCCTCCTATAGTCTCACCTCCTACACAGCGTACTGTACCTGCTTGTCGGTGTTAATAGAACTCAAAATTTTTCTCTCTTTCTGTCTCCCAAACACTTTCTGTTGCTTGCTCCACTCTCTTCTTTTCTTAGGTGGGTCTGCCAGAGGAA
This sequence comes from Remorina albescens, assembly GCA_034769265.1. Classification (NCBI taxonomy): domain Eukaryota; kingdom Metazoa; phylum Chordata; class Actinopteri; order Carangiformes; family Echeneidae; genus Remorina; species Remorina albescens. The sequence goes on from CM068480.1 coordinate 10,335,994, forward strand.
ATGGTCAAACGCTGCATGCAACAACTGGGCTTGGCCCTGGACTTCATGCACAGTAAAAACCTTGTACATCGGGATGTCAAACCTGAGAATGTGCTCTTGTTTGACCGAGATTGCCGCCGCATTAAGCTGGCAGACTTTGGCATGACTAGGCGTGTGGGCTGCCGTGTGAAACGGGTGAGCGGTACCATTCCCTACACGGCACCAGAGGTCTGCCGCGCCAATCGTACTGAAGGTTTCCTTGTGACGACCAGTCTTGATGTGTGGGCATTTGGTGTGCTGGTCTTCTGCATGCTGACGGGCAATTTCCCCTGGGAAGCAGCACTGCCCGCTGACGCCTTCTACGAGGAGTTTCGGCGCTGGCAGAAAGCAGGGTGTCCTGTGGGAACTTACCCGTCTCAGTGGCGCAGATTCACTGATGATGCATTGCGCATGTTTCAGAGGCTGCTCGCTGCTGAGCCAGAAAAACGATGTGGAGTCAAGGATGTCTTCTGCTTCGTCAAGTATGAGTTGGTCAGTGAGCTCAGGCGCAGGGCATCTTGCCGAGCCAAGAGAGGTGAAAGGTCAAGCTCAGGAGTGTGTACTGGCAGTTGCACGTCTTCCTCATCTTCCACTTCATCACGTTCCTCCCATCGGCACCCTGAGCCATCCACCCCTCCAGGAACATCCTGCCTTCGCCCAGCCCCGCTAAAGCGAAGTGTCTTATCTGACCCATTGTTGCCCAGAGAGGAGTCTGGGCAGCACCAGTCTCCAGGCCGAGACAAGAACAAAAGCCAGATGGTGATGGCAACTGCTATCGAAATCTGTGTGTGACCACACTAATGCCCGAGCTGGGAACTCAGATGGCTCGTCACAGGAATAACAAACTGTGAACACGTGTTAATAACTATCAGAGACACTCAGATGAAAAAGAGGTACTTTAACTATTAAAGAAAAGCTCAGGATCACACGCACCGCTGTGCAAACGGTCACATCAACAAGCGGGACACACTTGGACAGCTTATCACTGACCCTTGCTGTTTACGTTTTGTCTTGTGACCAAAGACTGCTTCCTAATCTGGGCAGCCACACAGGCAGAGTTTCACAGTCCACTGGTGATGCTCCTCTCAGCAGCTCATTCTGCCATCCAGACATTTGTACTTTCTGCTCATACACTGTGGTGGTGCTAATGATTCTACAATGAACCACTTCGTGAAAACAAATTTTGTCTTCTCTCACTCATTAATCCACGTCACTTTACTTCAGTATTGATTTCTTCTTCAACTCCGAGCTCCAGGGAGGCCAAAACGTCACTTGATCAGGTGATGCTGTTCAGTCAGAGGCTGGTGATCTGAGAGCAATCTACACAACTGCATTTGTCCACCAACTTCCAGTGCATTTAAATTTGTCCTTAACATAAAAAAAGACAAAAAAAAAAGCTTAATGTAGCAGTTTGTATGAGACGTCTTTTCATGCAGGTGTCTAGACTGAGCTAGAGATCTTCAGTGATAGACACCACCTCATGACACTTCAGTGGGTCACTTCCTGCGCCATCATTAACGAAAAAATCATTGATTGGCTGAAAACAAATATGCCATTTCTCAACTGCTCTTACTGAGATTCATTTCTAATGTAACGCAGTAAAATACAGGGATTGTACATTTTCAGAGTGGAGAGGGTAATGGAACAAAGGTTGTTGTTTCTTTTCTACCTAGTGTGTGTTTGGACATGTATGTGTGTGTTTCAAAAGCTAAAGCACAAGGTTTTTGTAAAGGAGGAGAAAATTGTGATTCTTTATTGTAAATACATTGATATTTCTAGAAGTGCACCGTTATATCAGGTAGTTCAACTATGTAGCTGTACTAATTTTCTACAACAGGGAAAGTGGGTTCGAGGGTTTGACTTTTACTGTCGGGGCAATGCACTGTATGTAGCACCAAAATATGAAAGAATGTACAGTCTACCACAAGAAAGGAAACATAGAGGTATGATCATAGTATATAACATGGTAGCAGTTAACTATTCTCAGTTTTTCTTTACTGCTTTGTGTTTTATTTGAACTTTTATGACCCAAATTGGTAAACAGATATCACTAATTTGCACACGATCCAGTCACTATAACCTTGTCATGAGCAACATCCAGTGTCTTTGTGTAATCATTGTATGTAAATGTTGTCAGTGAGTGCAACCCATTGTTTCTCCATTCAATCAGTAAAAGCTCAGAGCTGCTTAGCAGGTCGACAGCGTACAAATTAATTTTCTCAGCATCATAAAGAGTGTTTCAATATTTGATTATTGAAATGCAACATTAAACGCACAATCCCAACTGCTCAGAACATGTTGGTGTACCCCCTGCGCTCTCCTTTAATTTAATCTTCCTGTCCGTCTCTGGGAAGCCAACCAAATGTGTCATATGAATAGCATAACCCAGGTGTGTTTTTTCGTCTGCAAGAATTTCCTTTGTGTCAGCCATTTATGCTCTGCTCCTGATTGATCCCGACCAGCACACAGCTCCAGCTTCAGCCTCTGACGAGATACCGATAATTATGAAAGCGTCTAAGAAGCACTCGGTGATCAGTGTGTACGGTTCAATGCATGCTCATTACCAATACTTTTCCTGCTTCAATTGCTTTGCTGTTGTGTCAGTCAGGTGTGTGTGTGTGTGTGTGTGTGTGTGTGTGTGTGTGAACATGGGCTTGTCTTCACTTTTATTACATACTCAATCTTCTAATGACAGCCAATCAGCTTTGTCGCTATAGTGACAGTACTAGTGGTTTTTGTCCTTGTCTTGATCATCAAGTATAATTGAGCAATATGAAATAAGTGGCCACTGACCCCCCCCTCCCAATGACATGACAGTTGCTGAGTTTATTATTCTGGGCCTATTTCTGCATATTCACATTTTCTTGTGGTTTATGAGCAACTCATAGACCAAACTCTTTATCCATTCTAGTTTACATAATTAAAGCTGATGATCATTTTCCTTGTCCCTTTTTAGCCTCCCTCTTTATTGTGTAAAGGTGACCTGATTAAGGCTGAAGCCTTTGTAAGGGGGATGTATTGTACACAGAGATGCTGCTGCCTCAGAGCATTTGTCAAAAGGTGATCCATCAGAAGATCGTAGGAGCGTGTGAATCAGCCCGGCCTTACACCAAGGAGACAGCGATTAGATGGCTCCTCAGTTCATGTGCATAAGGTCCAGTAACACAAGTTAGCGCAACTTGACCCAGTGAAACATGGCATAGCAATGTGTGGCATAACACAACATAACATGACACAACACAATATGATGGATCATTTGTGTAATTTGATGAAACTTTTTATGATGCAACATAACCTTATTGGCACATTTAGCCCCCAACTTGACAGCATCAGACAGCTTATTCTACACCATATCCATTATAATCATTAGACTGCTATCAGTGTTCCTATTTGTTTTTCATATAGCATTATAACAGGTATTGTTTAATGATGGGGTGTCAAATGATATAAAGTTTTATTGAAGCTCTAGAGAATAGCCTTCCTCTTGTCCAGTTTATCCTTTTACAATTATCAAACTGTCTCCTGCCAGCAAGTGTTGTTATAGAATCTAATGTAAATACTATATGTATTGTGTCTTTAACAAAAACAAAGAAATAAAAATGAACAAAATGTTAATATATGTTGAAATAAATTGATGCACCATGCCGTGGCTCCTTGGTGTTTCTGTGGGTAGTTGGAAATACCGTGATGGAATTTTTTTTCTCCCAGTGTTGGCTTTGTATGGTCCCTGGACTGCACATTAAATGAAGGTAAGCTTGAATCACATGTGATTTTGTGAGGCTTCAGTCTGCTTCAGCAGCAAGCCCCCAGACTACTTTAATATGCTGATATCCTTCTCTGCTGCCTTCAAAGGGTGAATGAGTTAAAGGGCGGTTAGGATGTGGCAGTGAGGATGAGAGTAGTAATCAGCCCACCGCCCCTTCTGACTGCGTTTGAGTTATTGTGTCAGAGTGGAGGAGTTTGCTCAAGTTGTTATCAGGCTGAGTTTAGACAGTGGCGGTAAGCTGTGGTGTATCTATCACAGAGAAAATCTAATCAGTCCAGACAGTGCAAGAGAAAGAAAAGGTCAACCATGACATGCAGGGCTTGTGTAGCGAGTGGAAGCTTGTCCTTTGTGATAGTGTGCTCTCTACCCTTAAAGGGCTTTAACAGCCTGGTGGCAATGTAAAAGTCCTAATTGTGTTAGGTTAAGTGGTCAGCTGATAAAAAGGAAGATTCCAGAGGAGGCATTCATCACAGGTTACCCTTAATTTGAAAGTACGTTGTCATCTAAAACACAAAGACATGTTTACACTTTACTCCCACATCTATTCCTCAACAATCTACATGGCTAGAAACCTATTAGGTTATGAAGAAAAAAATTTCAAAATGACCCAGCAAAGAAGCAGCAACTGGATTATTCTTCATCTGCAGATTTTAAAATATCACAAGCTAAACTATATTGATTCCCAGGACTGAAGGAAGTTGGATGTTACTGTAAGCCTTCAATAAGTGGTCCAGGAGCATGGGCAACTAGGAAAGTGATCTCCCAGGATGCAGCTGTCTCTACGAGATCAAGTGTTAAATCCGTCTCAGTTACGCTCTCTCAGCAAGGGCTAATGTTGGCAACATGAGGTGACTGTGTGACACAGGGAGAGACCACTTTCTGTCCCAATCCATGTCAGCACATCTCAAACATCTATAACCAGGTTTCAGGTGATTACGATGATGTATCATTTGGATAAAATTACATGTAAGCACCAGACGAACCCTCGCAACCCCCCCATGATCAAAACTTGATATTATCACAGCATGAAATGTCAGACAGAAAGGCTGATTGTCAAATTCCTGTAGTTTCACTTGGGTTTATGAATGAAAGTGAACTTGGGGAACAATTAATTCAGCGATTCAGGTGTATTTACAGTATATTTAAAAAGAAAATGAGTAAAAGATGTGTGCATCTTTAAAACATGGACAAGTGGTCAGCTCAAACATCTGGCTGTATGGAGCAGCCTGTCACCACCTTTAAACTAACCGTAGTAGAGACAAAGAAGATGAGGGCAGATTTGAGGTCACTGTCATGTAATTACTGAACATTTCATTTTTGCTGGTGGATAAATAAGTAATGCAGCTGTTGTGTCTTTCTCTGAACTACCTACTGTGGTTTTCTTCAGTGGAAATTCAGCTGTGTGAGAGGACAAACAAGCACAGATGAAGCAAATGCATAGTAAACAAAGGCAGCTGATATTTTTAAGCTGTCTAAGTTGCAGACTGCGGACTAATATTATTTTCTGCTCATTTTAACACCACAGGGAACATATTGTACAGTATTAAACCTCCTGCATCACCTCAGCTTCCTGCCTCTGCACCTACAGATGAATCACTCTGAAGCTGTCTGGTGCACCGTGAACTAGTCTACTGTCCCTGATGCATTCTGCAAAACAGCTGCAGGCATAACGCTGGAAATGCTGTCGGAGATTCCAAAGTCGGAAGCTCAGATAGTGATAGTGATCTCAGCAGGGGTTGTCTGTGAAGGGATGTTCCAGGTTCTGTCAGATCCACACTCAGCTGACATGTGAAATATTATCTGATCACAGCTGGAGCGCTTGGAGGGGGAAAAAAAGAGAGGGAAAGAGTGTTGGAGCTGAGAAAAGAGGCAAAGTAAGGGAAAACCGAATACACAGAGGAGTCATAAGAACACAACCTTGTTTATCCCTAATGTGGGTTGTTTTTAGGTCACTGCAAACCTGTACTCTGTCAGTTACCTATTTTATGTACTGTATGTATGTTGGCTGAGGTATGCCACTACATTTTTTCCATGCCAGACATAAACTCTCAGACAGAGTGTGGTCGTCTGCCACCATTGCTATAGCAACTGAGAAGGTCTTGGTTTAGAAGAGCTCTGAAATTTTGTTCTTGTTTTAGAAACCTGCGCCACATTTCTTGCTGCGGGGGCACGATACAAGCACTTTCTGAATATTCACTTGTGTGTTTTTGTTTAGGTTTATCCTACTGAAACATTTTGTTCTTTATGTTAGAGTAGATTGTCTGTCTCCAGTACAGATGGCTCATTAAACTAGTGGATGCTGTTTGTGTTGCATTTTAACATATCTCTACTTCACTAACAACTGGCTTCCTCCACACAAACACATATCCAGCAGCTACCATTGGTACAACAGCATACAGTGTGCAGCCATGTATGAGCACACTACATACTGTGAATTTTTACTGTAAGATTCCAGTACTAAGATCCAGATGTGTTTTTTTTTCTCGAATTTCATTACATTATTTTTTTTTAATATCTCCAGGATGAGACATGCTGTAATTATTAAATATCTCAATAATTACAGTACGTTCTGATCCCCAGTGACTGATAGATAAGAAATCTGATCACCTTCTGACCAGCAAATAGATTCTGATCAAATTGGCTGTAGATACTCATGTTTCATATGTATGAACCATGAATGTCTGAGCATAATTCATTGTGTTTTTGTTAAAAACCTGATCTTCCCTCCTGTGCCACAAACGCACCAAAATATTCAAAGAAAGGTCTAAATCTAACAGAAAGACTGACAGATATTGAAACTGTTCCAGTCTACCCGATACCAAAATGAAAAAAAATTACTCACAAAATATCATAATCTATCACAATCTAAGAGGTAGTTTTTGTGTAGCATGTTGTGTAGCATCCAGAAAGATTTTAAGTGCATTGTGGAATAATGCTGCACTATAGTTAATGAAATCTTGAAATAAACACATCTCAATATTAAAACTGTGGAAACTGAATGTAAAAATAATTTTGAGAAACTACTCTGTTTAATTAATTAGTAATATGCTCAGATGGCCACACAAAACAACACACTTGAATGTATTAATCATGAAGAATTTTTGTTGTTCAGACTCAGGAGACTCTAGTGGCTCTAAATGAAAACTATGAGCTTCATATTCATATTCTTTGTTCTACTTATTCACTCTGAGCAGAAATTCTCCCTGCAGTTTGAAGACTGAATGTTCACTTTCACAAGACCTTCATGTGCCGCCCACCAACATCTGTCATCTCCTATGCTTCAATTCTTCCAGATCTTTATCCCCACCCAAAAGGACAAATCTACCATTTTTTTTTTACTGAAATATTTTCTACATACCAAACAATGTTTGAATCTATATTTGAAACATTAAGTTGAATGACAAGAAAAAACAAACAAAAACATTTGGAAAAAAATATTACAGGACAGGAACTTTGCTTTTAGAGCTTTTCCTCAAAAACACCAGAGAAAAATGTTTTATTTTAATCACAAACAAAATGTTATATTTTTGTCTGTTATTTGTGGCTTGTTTTTGTCATCTCTGTGTGAGTTAAATTGATGTTGATTGCATAAAAAGAATCTAAATATATTTCAAAGTTCTGCCAGTAAAAACAACCTTAGAACATGTAGTCATAATCTGACGATACTGGGCTATTTACTTTTTAAGAGTGAAATAAATATAAAAAGAGGAAGCCTTCACTCAGATGATAACAATATAATTGTATGCCTTAAGAAAACCATAGAAATATTAATTCATGTTCCAAAAATTTAAACAGCCACTCAAAATGTTCCTGCTTGTAAACTAGAAGAAAACAGACCAGCGGCACCTTGGATGGATTTCTCACTGCAGGATTGTTGACCATGTGAAGTCACTGCTGTTTAATTCTGTGGCACTGAAACCAAATCATTTATTTCTTACTAACATTAACTCCCTGCCAATGTGGACACTCAAAGGCTAATGGTTCAATGCCGAGCTAGAGTTGTGCAGTGTAAATCCCTGGTGGTCTAGTGGCTAGGATTCGGCGCTCTCACCGCCGCGGCCCGGGTTCGATTCCCGGTCAGGGAAGGTTTTGTGCAAATTCCCCCCCCCCACTGAGGGACTAATAAAGGATAATCTTATCTTAAGTTTGCTGACATTTACATTAACATACAGCCCATAATGTTGAGGTGCTGACAGTTTCACTCTAGTGTACACACAATGCATGTATTTCTCTGACATGTGGTACATGTATTTTTCCTTTTTTTTGTTTTTCCGAACCAGAAATTCTTCCACACCGAGGCAAAGTAAAATCTGAGGTCAGCATTGGTGAAACTGAGACAGAAGATGTGCTAAAATAGAAAATAATCATTAATCAAAAAGCAAAACTTTTTCTATTGTCTGTAAACAGCACAATTTCCTTATGGATTCGGGTAGACAATAGCATTTTCTGTGTGTCGTTGCGAGCTTGTAAATTGCAAAGACCCCAGGGATGCTTTTCAAGCGTTTCTCATAATCAGTGTCGTTACTTTCAATTATCTGCTAATGACTTTCAGTAACAAGTGGGGAAACAAGAGATGCAGCTGTGACTGAAGAATTACTGCTCGCGGCTCAGCAGAGATGATTCATGTCCACCAGAATTTGTAACAGCACAGGAAACCACCATTTCCACCTGGACATGGTGGAGATGATTTCCTGCATTGTCTTGACCGAACCATCTAAATGGCTGTTTAGTTGGCCAAGATAAGGAGGGATCAATAATTTCCCATGTTTCGATACAGACACACCTACTCTCTTTAAGGAAGCCAATTTTAAAATGTTTACTTCCACAGCTGGGCCGTTTTACAACACTGCAGCTACAACAGTTCACGCTTTCCATGAATGGTTTAATTTACAGTATTTTTATACAACAAGAAAGGGTTTCTAGATAAAAGTATGTTAGTAAAAGCAATATTAAAAAATAAGTTTAAGTCAAGTTTCAAGTGAGGTGCCCATTGGAAACACCATGATAAGACTATTCCAGAGTCAGCAGCTAAATGAACCCAAGTACTTCATCATCAGAATGCATGCAATCGGTTATAAATACAACCCATGAAGAGCTCACTAATGACCCCCAGATTCTTAGCTAGAGAGAACAAAAGAATGTGAAATGAGTTGCTCTTTTGGCCTGTTCTCCAACAATCAGTATCTTTGTCCTTAATTAGTGAAGAAAATTCTGAGCAACTTATTTCTGCTGCTGGAGAAAAAGGTCATTTAAACCTGCCAGGCAAGACCTAAACCACAGTAGGATGAAGCAATATTCCTATCTCTCTACAAGGAAATTTTGATCAGGCATAGAAGCCATACTAAAAATTTTTATGAGATGTAAATGATATTATGCAAGAGCTCTGCAAAGAAGATGTCAAAAAACATCATAAGAGAGCTGTTACACTGCAGGACACAAGCAGCAAACTCTAGAGAAGCTACTACTGAGTTGAGTAAATGAACAAATTAGCAAAGGAGCAAATCCATTGCATTAAAAGATGATAAAACAAAGCATTCATCAAAGTTCTCATGGGAATTATGCTTTCCCTGCCCTCTTGTCATGTATCAGCTCAAAGGTCTCAAATCTGCACCTGCAGGTGTAGGGATGTGAGGTCACACAGCTAAAACAGCTTGACCCCAGAGGAACACCGATACGCACAAAATGTGTACAGCAAATTGAAAAAGTATCATCGTGATCATTTTATGTTCAGTCTGTTGTCCCCCTCAAATTAAGAAAAGTCATGAAATATGAAGCCGTAAAACTATAATCAACTACGGTTTTTTGAACGATAAAGATTGAATGGGGTCAAATTGATCCCAAGGTCGATGAGAAGGTTAAATTGGTGAGAATTCAGGAGCATTCCCTGTAAATATTGAGGTAAATTTGTTCCAGTATAATTTTGTATTTGCAGCCAGGATCCGATATTTTCTTGGAAAAATGTAAACATTCTGTAAACAAAACCCCTCCATATGTTTTTGTGAAAGGTGCTCACAATTAGCTAGGCAACTTTGAACCAAAGAACCGATATAACTGGTGCCTTTGATCTCGGGGAAATATTAAATGGGTTTTTATTTGTCCTCAGCTCTGAACCGTAACATTTCTTACCAAAATGAAAAAACCTGCTTCCTAAATTGCAAGCATCTGTGTTGCCTGAAGCTGCAGGAACTCAGAGAATCAAGTTGAAGTGGTCTGATTGGAAAAAGTAAGCCAGCCTTCTTGGTGTCAACACTGGCTGGCCTCTTTTTCTCACCCAGTACTTAATATCTTAACGACGCAGCACACCCCGTCCTTAATTTGAAATGGCTACAGGAAGTATGCAATTATGCATATCCAATAGAGGGAATTACAAATAAAAGCCTGTTACCTTGTACAGCTGAGGTATACAGTAGTGTGAAGGTGATGTGGTTGGTTTTAGTTGTGTCCATGGCACATACAAGAGGGACTTGTTGTCATATTTAAGAGTGCCACACAATGAGGTGTGTGATAGAAGACAGCACTTTGTCATTTAGGGCCTTGAAAGCAAATGATCTTAAATTGGATTCTTAAATAAAGGAAAGAGAATAAGAGAAGCAGATGAAGTTAATGCAGATTATAGAAGGCTCAAATTACTACAGTCCAATCGTGAGGCGATGGATACATGAATTACATTTTGTATGTTGAGGGAAGACAGAACTGGGTTGGGGGTAAAAATGGGGCTAACTAAACTTGCTAACCTATTTTTAACAACTGAGCAGGTTTGATTGTCTCGATCGAGGTGAGGATGCCTGAGAGTTTGTGCACGATGAGGTGGTTTATTGGGAGATAGTCGAACTTAGAGGAACCAGAGATGATTATTTTGATTTGGTTACAACAGGAAGTAGTTCTAGTAGTAACAATAACACAATAATACAAAATAATAAACTACGCTATACTATAAAATAAGGATATGTGCTACTTTTTCCTGCATACTGAATTGTAAGTCTGCTGCACTGACATGGTTCAGATCCAGACAGATTCAGAGGCTTCTGTGGCTGTAAATATGTTAGAACAGAAAAGGTTTGACGTATGTTTATGCTCCACAGGTTGTGACCGAAGTGAGTCATACTTTACACCTCTGTGAATATACTGGAGAAGCGAAACACACTCACTGATTTCACTCCCGACAGCTTCACACCACTCTGGCTCTCTCGGAGCAACCTGTAATCTTGGTTTCCGTAAAGGAGACAGGTTTGATTGGGGTGATGGCAAACATTGCTGGCTTTCAAGAGATGATTGAAACAATTCTCATGAAGTTGCTTTTACTGAGAAAAACTAAATTTCTACTGGGAGAGCTGTCCGTTTCCCGGAGAAGATAATAGATCATGAAAGAAGATGAGATGCTTTGCAAAAAGAAGCAGCTTGGAGAATATCTTAAAGACATGACCCGCTGACTCAAAGCAGCGGGAAAAAGAGGAAGCTCGTTATCGGCATTAACACTAAAAATACATGGCTCCATAGACCATCTCATTAATTATGAAATTGTAAGCAATGCTTCAACGGTACCACATCATTAAAGTGAGCTGACGGTCCCCTCAGGTGCTGAGTATTGCTTCGCTCCTGAGGTCATCAGTTGATTGAAGGTAAAAATCCCTGGAAACTGATTTCAGAGCAGAAATTACCAAAGCTGCATTCATCAAATCATCAGTCATCAAGTTTTGCAGCAAACAGACAAGCTACAGTACACAGGGAGCAAGAGTGATTATGTGATGCTCTTTCTTCCCCTCATATCTGCGATATTCAGACCCAGAGGGAAGGTAATTTCTCTGCCTCATTTTCAACTTGTTTGCCATTAAACCAGCACTCAGACTTCACACTTAATTCATCTCCATATCGCCGCTCAACACAATCAGAGTGAGAGTGTGTCCAGTTAATTACTTTCTTTCACTGAAAGGCTGTGAAAATACATACTTTTGTGTGAGCAATGGGCTAATTTTAGTGAGGAGTAAATTTATAGACAAATAGCTTAAATGTTGATTTTTAAGGTAAAGCTTTACAATGAGATGTACTAATTGAAAGGCTTGTAGGTTGTTAAAGACTAATAAATTCATATATTAATACTTACAGATTCATAATCAGGCTCTTGCATTGCCTTGTGAGAAATATTTAATTGAAGGATCCTCTTAGGTATAAACATTTGCACCATAAATGCATGAATTAATAACTAAGAAGAATTAAGTGTTGCTGCTTCTGTCTTTTTTGTTGATTTCTCTTTTTTTTTTCAGGTAAATTGAAATATTAGGTATTCCCTTATGGTTGACAAATATAAGCTAAATGAATCTTTAAAAACCAACTGCAACATCTGCAAAATAAATCAACACAAAAGTAGGGCTTTTTTTCTTTGTTAATGGAGAGTTAACATTTTAGATATAAGCGGTTTCTGGCAGCAATGTAATGTAAATTTAAATGTTTAAATTAAGCTTTATCATCAAGCAGGGGAAAAAATGCAATCTATCTGCTGGAAAACAAAGAAAATCTTAAATCCCAGAAAAGCCAAGCAGAGATAGTTGTCCTGAAGACCAGTGTGACTCTGTGCTCTCCCCTAGATGCATCTGCATTGAGCAGAAGCCCTTGAGGAGGTGGAGATATTAATAGTTTTCTTCTGAGGGTATTTTAACAATTTCAACTCTGGCATGTTTTCTGTACAGAAGAGGTCCTTTTCATCCACCGGTTAAAACAAACCGAAAAGAAACCGAAATGAAAAGATGAAAAAATACCAAGATTTGGAATCACTGTTTTGATTAGCTCTTTGACATCAAATTATTTATGTATACAGGCGTATATACCCTTCAACCTGCTTTATGTTTATTATTAACAATTCAATATTTTACCTATATCATTTATGACCTTTGTCAGGTATGTTGTTATTGTCTTGAAATGTAGCCTCTTGCAGTTGCAAGAAATCTGATAAATGCCCTCAAGTGTTGTGATGGAAGGTGGCACCAGTCAAAGCCTATGAGTCTGAAACTTACTTTGGTGGAGTTTTCCAGACCTCTCTTGCCTCCTCCTGCAGAGGCTTGAGGCTGCTGTCAGCCAGTGAAATCGTGGCTAATGTAAGTGCCAGCATTTGACATTGTTTGAAGAAGCATGGAAATAAAAATGATATCCATGGTTCTGCTGTTTCTGAGTAAATTGGGAACCCAAATAAGCTGCATGATCCACAATTGCCTGTTAACATATAATTAGATATACATGGTATATGGAGTGATAACCTCCTTCAAGAAATGACTTCTGCTTTCTGCATTTCCCTGGTGTGGACTCGCAGTCTGTCTCTATATCTGTTTGTAAAAGACTTTGTATTCACCTGGATAGAAAAGTGTTTAACATACAAATCCCAATTAATCACATATGCTGCATGAGCAAGGATATTAATCAGGAGTATTTTTTGGTCATGTGCAGCCAGACAAGTACACTGGCAGTGAATTGAATTGATTTGAATTGATGCGTCAGCAAGCAGGTAATCAAAATTATTGCAGATACTTTCTTCATAGCAATGTATTCAAATATATTTCATTAGTTGTCTGTGTCGTTTGGTGTCCGATTTGGGAAGATGGAGCAGTTTTGCAGAAGCAGTGGAGACTTAAAAGCAGTGTAGACCAAACTGTATTTATTTGACTTGTCTGACTTCAGAAATACTATTTTACCCTACCTTAGACAATCATCATCGCTTATCATATTATATTGTCCCCCCCCACCCCCCACCCAAAAAAAAAAACAAAAAACAAAAAAAACTTTGCAGCTCCTCTTAAGCTGAGGGAGCTCTCTTTGACAACAGGTTAATAAAGTCAAATACGATAACAGGTCCCATATAATTGTCTGTAACAGTAACACGATTGTAATGATGGAAACAGTATATAGTTAGTTACCTATAACTGAAAACTGAAAACATCTTCTGTATTATGTTGCTCCTGCAGTTGAAAGTTTTAACCCTTAATCTTTCAGTTCCGGTCGATTTCGTGATTTCTGCCGCAGCCACTGTTGGTAACAGGACATGTTAACATCTAACCTGATGTTAAATTTCACTTTGCTGGATTAACATGATGATTTCTTTACGTACTCCAACAGGCCAGAGTTGTCTGCAATAGGGAGGAGCTCAGCCAATGCGACAAAAATAAAGTATATTAACTGCATCTGATTATGTATCAAGTGACCCATTATGCCCTCTATATTGGGATCAGGTGGCCTCAATATAATTAGAATATGTTCTGAGCTTCTGGAGTAAGCTTGTTACACAACACACTCAGTAGTTGATTAAACTTTGTCACATTATGTAAGCATTTCTTGAAAGCTGGGCTGCTGACATTGTACAATGGTTAGCAACAGGAAAAAGAGTTTAAAATTTAATCGTTCTTAAAGTACTTTGGCTTGTCCGACCGAACTGGCTGAGTCTTCGTGAATCGAAAAATCAAAACAGATGGGGCAATGCAGGGGAGCAATTTGGAAGTTAAAAGCAGCCCTGGCTGCAAACATTTAAGGCGCTGCTCATCTGAAAACAGTTTGGAAGGATGTAGCATTTTGAGGAACCACCAAGTGAATGTTCACCATTATGAAACTCAAAGAAAGGAAATAAAGCTTTGAGAAAGAGGGATAAACGCATCATGCACACACACACACACACACACACCAATCAACAGCTTTAAAGTTGAGGTTGCCTAGCAGCGAACAAAAGGTAGCCAACAAGCTTCCTCTGTGCTCTCTGTAAACCCTCCGCGCTGCTGTAGGCACCACTGTTTTGGATAAATGTGTGATAGATGGAAACAGAAGTGTTGTCTGCCAGGGGCATCTCCCTTTTGTCCTGCACAGATCTATGCATTTCATTGCGGTGATTATAATCCAGAGAACATTTTCTACTGTGATGCTTCCAACAGTACGAGGCACCAAACGTTTGTTGTCACCACAGGAGAAACACTTTGATACGGCAGCCTTTATAATATCACCTATTTTTCTATGGTGACGGATCATTTTCTTTTCTTGTTAAAAAAAAGATACATATGTGGGTTTGTTAAACTGAAGAGTCTGCACGCAATCCTTCTCCGCCAACGTGACCAATTGTATTAAGATTAATGTGTGTTATTTTCCGTTTCACACTTTTTAAACAGACTAAATCATGCTCACAATTACAAATCACAAAACTAAAATAATTCTAGTTTGCATTAGTAATGTAATGCACTATGATTTTTTTTACCCATTTACAATTGCCAATCAATTCACAATGTTTGTGAATTATTAAACTCTTTTTTTATCTCTTTACCCTGATAAAAATTTATATCTCATTCCTTATGAATGAGATGAATGAATCTGATGAATATAACCATATTCAAGGATGACAAAAGTTCCAAGATCCCATCAGCATCCTCTGCGTCCCCTGCTTCATAAATTTTTCCTTTTTGCCGTCCTTTGCATGCATCCAGGTGTTATTTTTGAATGCCCTAGCATACATTATACTTGATGTGAGTAATATCATTTCACACTTGACCGATTAGCTCTGTTGAAAAACTTCAGAAATAGGATAATTGTGTTTTCATGCCATCCCAGTGAATCTGCCACACTTCTGTTTAGGAGGGAGTGAAGCACTGTGGCACTTTGCTGCAATCATCCTCTTCATCATTAGCTAAACCTTATAAATAACTTAGTTACACATGTCAGCGTTCCCATCACAGAGAGTATACAACAGCTCTGGACACAGCCATTCTGTTTACACAGGCTGTTCCAGGCAGAAGCTCACGTTCTGGATCACATTCATCTCGGGATGTGCTCTTTGCATCTTCTCAAAGAGCATTGGTCTGTTAATTCAGCAAAGTACAGGGTTCATTAGTCCAAGCCCCGAAGAGCATGAAAAATTGTACCTCATCAGTATCTGCTGAGTGTAAGGATGTTAACCACTGTACCTAGTTATTGGGTGCAGGTAACATACAAGGAATTGGATATTTTAGCAACCACAAATTAAAGGGGGCTTTAAAATCCTGTCTAAAACTCTGGTGGGGGAAAATACATTGTTTGGATGTGACTGGATATATAAGCAAAATGAACCCAATATGCTGAGTATCATTAGAAAAATCAGCTAAAAATACAAAGCAATAAATATTTCTTTAAATGTAAGCTTTCCTAGCAGCAATATGAGGTTCATGTTTTTGTGTCCATTTTTTTTATGGTAATGTAAAAGAAGATATGAACTAGCTGTTGTTTGTGTGTGCGTGTGTGTGTTCAATCTGTCCATGCCTGAATTCATACAAACTACTTATTATTTTGCCCAATCTCTTCTCATCTTTGGTTAAAATGTTGATGATGATGATAATAATAATAATAATAATAATAATAATACTGTATGTGTGTGAAAGTGTTTGACTCATGTCTCACAAGTAGATTACCACCTAATCCTGTTTTCTTTAAATCAAACTCAATCTGTTTAAGAAGCTTCTGTGAAATTAAATGTATGTTTTATCAAGACAAACTGTCCTGAGAAAATAAAATAAAAAGGCTGTCTGCTCAGACACACAGACATAAAACACAGGCACCGGGCTGCTGAATGTCCACTATATAATTACAAGCTTTCCTGGGTATATGACCTATTACAGAACACGGCTGCATTCATTGTGTTGCAGTTATTACGTGTCTAAACAGGCTTGTGCTTCATTCACTTTGGTTCTGTTTGAATAGGCATATTTCAATGTAATTCACAACACACGCTCTCTCATCATGGAAATTGATTTAACTGGAGCCTTTTCTTTTTGCTCACTAATCTCTCATACAAACTCAGCGGGAGGTGTCACCTGTAATGAAACCTTTTGCTGCTATAAGGCCAGCGTATTTGACATTAAAGAGGCTTTAATTCATATTTTTTCCAACTACAGCGCATAAAGCAACAATGTGAAAACACTGAGTCGTTTTTAATGAACACTGTAGAGAGAATTACCTGCAGCCTTCCTGGGCTTTACATTTATCTTACAGTAACTTCCAGCTCATTGTGTAATTGTCCAGCTCACAACTTAATTACTTACTGCTTGGTTTCACACCATCAAAGTCTCCTTAACAGTCAAGACCAACCTGTTTTCAGTGAAGAAGCTCAGGGCCAATCTCCCTATTCCGCATGAAAACATAGAAAGACAGCGAGTGACGAGAGCCAGAATACGTAGAGAGAATAATGAATTAAATTTTCCCAGTTGATGGAAATATGACTTCATTCATTCATTTATCTTCTACCACTTGTTCGTTTCCGGGTCGGTGGGGGGTGGGGGTTGGAGCCAATCCCAGCTCACACTGGGTGGGGTCAGGGTACACCCTGGACAGATCAACAGTCCATCACAGGGCCAACACACAGAGACAGACAGAGACCAACAACCACTCACACTCACACTCAGACCTATGGACAATTTAGAGTCACCAGTTAACACAAACATGATGACTTTGGACGGCGGGAGGAAACTGGAGTACCTGGAGGAAAATTGACAAAAACCTTGTAAATTGAAGTGGTCAAGTGTGATGCTTCTGATAAAACAGCTGTTTTTAGTGCAACTTTCGTTGTTTTGGAATTATTTGAAATTAAATCACTATAAAAGTTAAATTGTTAGTTGGGTTTATTTTGGTGGTTTTCAGACTCGGTAGGGATTTGAAGATGAAACAAGGGAGAGCTATAAATCCAAGCTGATCCCCCTCCAGCTTCTGTATAAACATCACTTCAATTTGAAACACTTAAACGCTTGCTGTAGTAAATTGACATTTGCCTCACCATTGCATGCACAAACCATCCATTCATCAATCTGTCCCCTATCACATTCCCCCTCTTCATCTGTCTCCCTTAGTCGCCACCCTTTCCCCTCCCATTGCCTTGTCTCATTTCATTTCTCACCCCTCTCCCTGCCTTCTTACTCAGTGTCCTGTTTCCCTTTTGAATGCCTCCTCCCCCTGTCTGCTTCTCTCCTCAGGACTACACCACCTACTCTTATGAATACGTCTGCGTCATTCTTCCCATGCAGCTACATCAGGCCTACTTAAAGATCCTTGGGGGGTGTTTTTTTGTAATGCACCCTCATCCATGAAGGCAGTTATGTGGAGTGTGGAGAGAAGAAATGGGGATGAATAGGGCGAAAGTAATACAGGTAATGGAGAAGGAGGAAGTTATAGCAGAATGGGACAGGAGTATGAAGAGGAGGGTGAAAAGTAACTATAAAAGGACGGGAAATGAGAGGTGAAACGATATTGTGTATATTTCCTTTGTTCCATCTGTACATACAGATAATTACACAGTTTTACAGTACTAGAAAGAAAAAGTGATCAAATATTTTGCTTCTCATACCAGTTTGAGTCTGAGCCAAAATTTTTTAAATAACATTGTGTGTTTCCAATTTTATGCAGCCTAGAGCATGGTGGGATGATTTGTACTGAAAGCAAGCAAATGTGGGCTTATAGGAGCTGAATCTGAAAAAAATATTATATTTCTTGAATAGGGTCAGGCGCAATTTAACAGATGTTGAAGTTAAGATGCATAACATCCTCAAAATCCTCATTGACAAACTAATGGAATATAAATATAAATTCATCCATCCTGGATTGGTCCCCCATCTCAAAAACAGAGATATTTGAGAAACCATCCAATTAGCGTGGGTTGGATGCATATTCAGTAGACCTGCTTTCAAGATGACATGAGTAATGTGTAATCCAATGCAGTTTTAAAAATCACATGGAAAATGATTTTTACTGCTAAATGTCAAGGAAGCTGGAAGTTGATGACTGAAACAGAGAGGGAGCTCAACCCTGATGCTGAAGTCTGGTCTGCTATTATTGCTCAGGGACTTATCTCTCATTAGCTGTGCCTCTCTTATCTTCAAAGGACAAACCATTTCAAGAAACAGAGGCAGTGAAGAAAGGCAGGAAGCTGCAGCCTCTAAATGGTGAGATATTTTAATTTGCCATTATGAATACAGCTGAAGGAAGCAATAACTTTATTATTTTCTGAAATCTTGGGATGAAATGGGATAGATAATAAATCAAAACTATAGTTTTCCATAGGCATTTAATATAAACCTGTATGAAGGGTTATTTTCATATTCCCATCTCTGCCAAAGTGATGGGTCCTCGGAGTCATAGCCCCCTGAAGGTCTTACATCATCACCAGCGTCAGAGACGCCCCTGTCTCGACTGCTAAAGATGGATCACATCTAAACTGGCAGTTATTCAAAGACGACCCAAAAAAAAAAAACTATCCTCTGCACAATTGCCAGGAAAATCTAAACAGGGAGCTGGAAACCCAATCAATGGTAGTTAAAAAAAAGGATCAACAGGGGAAATTTGACTGTAAATATGACCCTCAGGGCGTCAAATCTATGACTGAAACCTCAAGTATTTGTTTCATTTATTTATTTATTTATCTATTGCAAGAAAAAAAAAGTATTTGTTTTATTCTGCTTTACAGCATTTGGATTTATTCGGCAGCTTATACCAAATATATTTTCTTTATCATGTGCTTTTTTTCAGCTTTTTATCTCTCAGTCTTTGCTGTTTATGCCACGCTCTTTAATAAAAAGCTGTGGCTTACTAGCTGTGGAAGTGCCATCTGTCCTTGGCAGACTTCATCCTGGCGCTGATTCTGAAGAGAGACTATAAATACAATCAGGACATATGTGATGGAATCACATACGTCTGTGGAGATTAAATAGGCCGACATATTTGTGATATGTGTCGTTTCAAATGTAGTAATGTCAATATTGACATTGGTCAATATGCAAATGCAGTTTTCATATATCATGTGAAATTGCAGGAAAGATTGTAATTGATTTTGCTGGTTTATGTACCAAAAGCAAGCAAGCATAACAGGCACTGCATCATTGGAAAATACAGCTATGTATTAAATACTCAGCCCTCCTCCCACCGTGCGCACACGTACACACACACACACACATACACACATCAACCACACGTCTCCCACTTTGGGATCACCAGATCTTCATCTGTAGCTCAGTGTAACTCTTCTGGACAATTGATTTCCCTGATGCAGTGAGCAGCCTCCTCCCTCAGCGCAGGAGTCTGTGTGTGTGTGTGTGTGTGTGTGTGTAAACTGACCCAGCTGTGTGGCTCAGGGTCTCTCTCTCACTCACTGTCCCTGTCTGACCTTGGCCCAGTCAGGCTGTTGGGGCAGTAGATAAGGCCACATGTGAAGAGCAGCGGAGGAGGCAAAGTGATAAAGGGGTGAAGAGATTGAAAAGTCAGGAGGCCCAGCAGTTAGTGATGACCTGGTAACCCAAAATACAGCCTCAGAAATTGGCTTAAGGCTCATTCACTACATAAGAGATGGAGCAGGACATTTCCCCACAACTTACTGGAGGTGGGGATGCTGGCCATGCATTTGTCTGAGAATTCTCTACTCACAGATTTTATTTTCAAAAGCAGAGAAATATAACATAAATTGGGAGATAAATGGACATTAATAGGTTACTTCTGAATATATTTTATTTGACACAAAATAATTTTTATTAGGCATTTCCACTTACTGTTGCCTTCTAAATGCTTCATCACATGCACATTGTGGTGCAGCATGAATAATGAAAACCCCGCTACATATTTGGTATCAATCCACTCAATATTATATGTGTGGGTATCAATACATATCAATACTACAGGTACAACCACAATGCAATTTTTAATTTTAGACAAAAGACTTCAAAGATGAGGACGTGTCAGGTTAACTCTCTGTTAAAGAGTGGCTGCTTAACTAAGTTTCTCTGGGCTGAATGATGGGGAATCTGCACGTCAGTTGTTTGGAGATTTTGGCACAACTGTTTCTTTTATTCTTCTGTGGGTCTGCTTAGATACGATTAACAGTCTTTCTCTCCAGGCATTAGTTGGAACAGTCCATCAGTTTGCCAATTACTCATATCAAAATGATGAGTTGTAGAGATTTGTGTGGTGTTTATATTTACTTCACAGGAAGATTCTGTGAACAGTGTGATACATAGTCATTAACACTGTCAAGTCTCTTAGATTAGCCCTGTAGTCCCTAAACTGGGCTGCCAGTTTGGGGACTACACACTACGACCACACTAATGCTCACCACAATATGTATAAAGCACCATTTGCTTATTATGCACAGACACAAAAGGTCTTTGTCTAATATTACAACAATGAGAAAGTATATTCAGGTACAGCTTGGACCTGGAGAGTGTAAGGAAATCTGTAAAGAAATAGCTTTCTTTTGCCGATGCTGACGCTCTTCAATGAGACTGTTGTGATGACAAAAATATCTAATAATTGGCTACATAATTTTCTCGTCGGTCTTCATTCTGTGGCCGAAAACAGGATAGTGCTGCTCGCGAAGGTAGATCTTCTCTGAGAGCACAAGCGCAAACAGTTGGGGCACCATCTTGTACTGTCTGTGCTCTCCGTGGCCTGGGAGCATTTGGGATCCCCCAGGGGGGGCTGAACGATGTCGCTGGGGGAAAGGACGCCTGGGTGGCTCTAAATCAGCCAGTTGCCATGGAAACCAAGTACAGAATAGTCTGTGAGTAGATGGATGGATGGATTAGTAGAAGTGGAAAGTTTCAATGTCCAAGAACTGAAAATAAAAAAAAAAAAAACAAAACAACATATTTGCCAGTGAATATTACATATGTTCATTCTCTGGACACTGGCACTCATCCACACAAGCACTTATGCAAACACGCAAGACATAGACGCAGACAGCAGCCTGTGTTCCCGGAGGAACTTTGCCTTTTTAGCGAAGACTTAAATAAATAAACAGCACCACCAGGCAGTGAGACATGTTAGAATGGACTCGGAGGTGATGGCTTTGTTTAACAAAATATGAGCACCGTGAGAGAAGTTCATCAATTTAATGCAAACCACTTGGCTGAATTCATAAGAAATATATGTGGGGGAAAAAAGTAGTTGCATATGCAGAGGCAATTTTTACTGCAGGCGATGGTATAAACATGTAAAGTCATAGCGCTGGTATGTTTTTGGTTTCAAGAGAAAATGCTGCATAGAAATAACAAGGCAGCCATAAAAGTAATGCACAGAGTGAAGTGGACGACAAATATGGTTAAAAGATCAGCGTGATTGATGTACAATTATCCCAAGCCTGTATGTGCCTGGGAGATTAACACTGACATCCTCCACTGAGACCATAATTATCAGTTGTTTTGTTTTTTAAATTTGGGGCTATATTTCTGTGTATTACCAGGGAAGGGTTGTGTGGTTGGCAGCAGTGAAATGAGTCCCAAGTCTTCTAACAATCTAATGAGGACCTGCTGGTGAACTAAACAACTCTCTACATGATTAAATTTGTACAACTCATTAAACAGCGGTGATTGAATATGCAGACGAGTAAATGGCTTGTGAGCCGGTGACCTTGCAGACTACAAACACATCAGCAGCCTATCCCAGTTACAGCTGTGAACAAATCCCAGGGTGGTGAACAATCAGGACCCCTTTCACCAGAGCAGCAGAGTTAGACTTAACAATCGATTCCAGGCCTGCAGCCCGGAGCAGTGTCTTTTTTACATGCTGGTCCATCATCACACAAAGGTTTTCAGATGATTTTAAAACAGTGCCATGCTCATTACCCGCAGTAAATTTATGACTTGTTATGCTACATCCATCGGTATTCTCCTCACCACTGAAGACGCTGAGGTTTGTGACATGACAAAGACAGGACACATATTTTATGGATGGGTCCAGAGGTTTACGTCCTCAAAGAAAAGAAGTGTGCATGAGTTTGTTGGGGAACGGTTGGAAAAACATATCTTCATATCCTGGTCCAAAAGCGCTGTGTATTTTCCCCTTGACAGACTAAATATGTAAATGTAAGAGCATTTATGTATTTGTATGCATGAGGATTGTGAATCAAAATTGTTACTACAATTATATTTCTCCACAAAACTTGTATTTATGTATGCAAAGTCACACTCCAAGCTGATGATATCAAACGTCTGTACTTTTAAGTGAGGTGGTAAATCTCATCTAAAGTAAGAATTTTTCTGGAGGAAAGCCATCACAACTGTATGAAAAACAATGTGAACAAGAAAAAATAACATACAAAAGGAAAGAAGTCTTTCCATTGTGATTAAAACGGTTGCCAAGAGAAGCAACTCGCCTTCCACTCAGAGTGAAAAACAAAGGTCGTCTCCATTTGTTTTTGTTTTTGTTTTTTTAGGTATTCATCAGTGGTGAGCCAGTCAAAAATAGCTCGCTCATGTTGCAAACTGAGGGATCAAAGAATGAAAGAAAGCACTTGAGGGAGAGAAGAAGCTTTCCAGGCTAATTGTGCTAGCTGCTCATACATAGATCATCAGCAGGCATGACGCTGTGTCTGCAGACTCCATGCCAGGAGCTCCTTTGGGCAGCTGTGAGGAAATGGACTGTATCTAAAATGAAAACATACCCAGGGTTTCTTTATGATGACAGTTCTGACATGCTGTGACTGTCATATCGTATACTGTCGTATAGTTTGTTTGTTTGTTTTTTTTTCTTGAGGTCAAAATGTAGACAAATTAATCTTTTACAGTCCTAAGAATGTTTTCTGTATTTTCAAACAAGAGTAAACTCACTGACAAAGTGACACCTAATGTTGTTTGTGCTGTGTGACGTCCAAATTATGGTATATTATCTTACATAATATCCCACATTCCCATTCTGGAAAACCATCAAAAATGAATGAACCCCCAGAAATGGTTGCTCTCCAGACTATAAATTCCATTTTTAATTATCATGAAGCATGCAGGCAGAGAGATTTCCAAGGCAGCGGCAGCTGAACTGCCCAAGATATAAACCTAGCTCCTGGAAGAAGAGAAAACAAAGATGAAGATCTGCAATTATGGCCCAAAGCCACACTGATACTCAGCTAATGCTTAAGCTGTAGGAGAAAAGTCTCTCACTGAGTGTAGTTAAAAAAAAAAAAAAAACATTCAAATTTGAATCTGCATGTCTATTCTCGTCTAAGCTTCAATTAAGAGAGTTAACCCTGTGTAAACAAAATGCAGTTTCTATGTAGAGCACAGAAAAAAATGTCCTGTTCTTAGCAGATAATTGGAAGCAACCTGCTGTAGAGAAAGGAAGCATGTTTCTCCTGTTTTGGGCAGTTGGTGCTCTGTAGCATACTCCACTTTTACATAACTGAATCTGACAAGGATATTTCACTTTGCTGTGCCAAAGTGCACTTTCATCTCCAATCTGACTTTCCAATCAGTGCAGTACAGTGGGTAGTTTTTTAAAATCAGAACCAGCTTTCTGCATACACTCATGGAAATCTGTGAGCTTTACTCTTTTTGGCTTAGTTGTCAGCAGAACAGCTGCTTATAGATGTTGATCTCTGTTCCACATTTTAATTTATTTTGTCCCAGGAGACGTACACTGAGGCAGTTCTTTCCCACTTATTAATGATGGATAGAAATGAGAGAGAGGAAGGTGGGAGGAAAGGTCTAAGAAAACTAAGCTTATCATTAAAAGATAGACCAAGAAAGTGCAGATAAGAAAGTAAGTCAAGCATTGCACATGCTGGTCATGACATAGCTTTAGAATATTATTTAACCTTTTCAATATTCAATTACATACAAACTTTTATAATCTAAGAAGATGTGCAAGGTATGAGGAGCAACAATTCTCCAGTAATAGAAAATGTAAGAATTCCATCTAGCAAGCTTTTTGAAAAAACCTAATTTATCGTAGCTTCCTCTTTTCAACATTCAATTAAATTTTTTGATTCAAAATCAGATGATATTAAAGGAAATATCCAAACTACTTATTTACGGCACTTCATTGGGTATTTCATCTGCAGATTCTCGGGGATCCATGTAAACGTTTTGAGGTGGGTCAACTATTTAATGAAAAAATGGGTGAAACATCCAGCTCTTGTCCTTTGCAGTAAAAACACTAACTTCACAAAACTGAACAAGGGCAGTTTTCCATGATAATGAGTGTTGAATAACCTGCACAAGAGAGATCGTGATAATAAAGAGGTACAGAAGTTCTGCTAATAGAGTCATGAGTAAATAAGCTGGAAAACACAGTTCTACAAATATTGTGCATGAAGGGACTTTTTAGTGGTGATTTAAGAAACAAGTATTAAATCCTAGAATAATAATAGCAAACCACATTGTTATGATTTGGCGGCTGAATCTTAATTCGGTAAAAGAACTAGCCCGGTTTTAGCCAGCACACTATTCAGCTGCACATCTATGCTACTTTTTTTTGGCCCACTTTCCTCCATTTTGTGGATATATTTGTCTGGGTGAAAAGTGGGCCAGAACCTTCCCATGAGCTGCCACATGTAGACAGGATTTAGATTTATTACCCAGAATGCCCGACAGGGGAACACTGTCCCCTGCCCTGTCTAGGCGAAATCGATGAAACATGGAGGGGAGAGCAGAGCAGTAGAAAACAGCAAGACAAAGAGGAGAATTTACAGCTATTTTGGAATACAGTGCACCCAGGAGAGAGAGCAAGAACATCTTGAAGGAAAGAAAATGCAGAGAAAAGGAGAAAAGGGGGCGAAGAGGGCAGAAGGTCCACAAGTTATTCTAAATATATGGCTACATGATGCCCCAGTAGGTTACATCTGCAGGTATGGTGTTGGTTATTTTCATGCTTTTCAGCCCCAAACATGAAGCCAAACCGACTGAATCCAAACGCGCAGGTTTCTCTCACAGAGTGGTGAACCATTCAACCAAACAGAGACTGCTCTATTTAAAGCAGCTATAGGCCTACTAAATATTTTTGTTATGTTAATAATGGGTTATATAACCCTTTGAATGTGAAAGAGGTCGCTCATTGTGATTAAACCGCAGAGAATTAAATCTGTAGTTCCCCTTGGCTGTGCTGAGCATTACAGCACCATCACCACTTTGTTATCCCACAGGTTCACTCTCAACACTCACACACTGTTTTCAGTCAGCCAACTAAACAACTGTACAATCTGATCTACTACTCACTCATCAGCAGTCTGTGGGCTGATGCATAAGCAAGAGTGACGGTAGAATACGTTCAAACATATAGATATATAAAGAATTTTTTGTTTGTTTTTGTCCTTTTTGATTCATAATCTTGCAAAACAATGACAAACAAATTGGGAACATCTGTGCTATAGCAAAGTCTCATATTTGCACAGTGTTGTGAAGTGTCATGTGTGAGTATGAAATATTTCCCTCACATGACATATGTTAAAGAATGGACACCCAGTCCTTCTAAATCATCATGTCAACAATATCACATATTTCTATTTGGTCATAAATCCTGACACTTGAACTCAGGCTCAGATTCAGTTTGATCTCCATCCCTCCATCTATCAGTTATTGAAAATCTATCAGCAGACTCCACTTTGGAGTTTTCTCAGCTGGTCACTGTGTAAGTGATGGATAGTGTCACAAAAGCCATCCACAGCCAGGTGTCAGAAAAATATATCATCAGATGAATCTATTGACAAATAAGAAATAGTCTATAGGTGTCTGTAAAGAGATTAAAATAGACCAAAAGGATGCAGTAAAAGTTTAGGCTTTATCACATGTACTGCCTTAGTTTAGTGTGTCAGCAGGCTAAAATGTACTTATTTGCATTAGACACAAAGTAACCCTGAGGCTGCTGAGAATGCCATTAGTGTTTGCAGGAATTTGGTCCTAAACCAAAGTATTGGGCAAATTAAAATGTTGACTTGATGGTGGTATTAGAAGAAAAGTTAGCTGGCCACCAAAGTTATTCCAATTCATCCTGAGGAGACACATTGTAGAGAATGGCTGGAGCCATGCCTGTGGCCTGACAGAGTGCTTTTATAAATGCTCTGAAATTGTTTAATTTATAGGACATATAAATTGAATTGCTTTGAATGTGCCCATGTTTCCATTGCAGTTCATGGTCTTCTCAGTTTACTATCAAACCACCTACTCAAACAGCACTGGAGAGAAAAAAGATGCATCCACTTTATAACAGCCAAATTTTGTGCTTCTGAAATTTCAAGTGTTGCCATCTCATCACAAATGGCAAGTCAACACACTTATAATATTAGTGTGATGTTTTACAGCGGCTTTTGTAAACAGAGAATGGCTTTTTGTCTTAATATGGCTTGCAGCCTTTGTTGACTCAACTCAATGACAGCTTCTCAAAAACGGTGAGGAGCTCCTGGCCCTGCTGTTTGTTCTTACAATATCTGATAGACTCATTCAGCAGACACTCACAGTCCCCACAAGCTGCTTTACAACGCACCAGTAACAGATGGTTTAGTGCCTGTTTGTGTACATACAGCACATATGTAGGTCAGGTACATCATGGTTACTGGTTGCCATGGGAACTGGGTATCAAACATGACTGCTATCTCTCGGAGAAATTGACTTGTAGCCAAGCTCCTGTTCTCTCATACCTCTCATCCCCTCTCAGCAGTTAACCTGGGGATGGATCGGGAATAGTCAGCCGAGGCTGCTGATACTGTCAAAACAAGCTCCGACTGAACCGGCGAAGCTCTGCTGGTGATGAGAACTGAGCTGAAGCATCACTTTAGATCAATAATCCAACCCACATCTGGTCAACCAGAAGCTGATTGGTGACATTAATCTATATGAATTGAGAAAAAAAATCCCACACTAATCCTACACTCTGACCACAGATACCATCACTGCCTCACACCTGGTGTCTGTCTTGGATGTGTTCATGGGTGCCTGTACATGACCTTGGGCATTCACAGGGAGCGCGAGGGGATTCTCCCTGTCTTCCGCTGTCTCTCTCCTTCCATCAACACATGCACCCATTATCCACAGACAGACAGACAGACAGACACACACACACACACATAAACATGCACTCTGTAAATGCACGTGATTGGATGCAGAGAGCTGGTGATGCATGTTGAATGCTGATGAGGTTCTTTCTGTGCTTTCTTGAAAAAAAAAAAAAAGGAAAAGCAGTAGAAAGCTTCCTCTGTGCCTGCAAGACAGAGAGGAAGGAACAGAGTGAGAGAGAGAATAAGGGGGAGGGAGGGAGAGAGAGGAGGGGGCAGGAGAAATCAGTCCTGCCCACATTATTCACCAGTGTCAAACCATGCCCTCATCTCCTGGTTAGAACATATACATCTATGCAGTCATATATCGACACGTCGTTGGAAATTCTTCTACACACACACACACTCTCATAAACATGGCTGTGAGGTATTGCTGCCCTTTTTATCCCATAATGCATGGTTGTTGTGTTTACACAACTTCATTGCATTGTCCCAAGTTTTCCTGCTATGAATATATATACCAACCTGCTTTGGTGTCCCTGTTTGTCTGTTTGTCCGGGCTAATGAGGTGAAAAATGAGCTTGAGGCACACCAGGTCAGCAGCATGCACTGGTGTGAGTTAGCTGAAGATAGGGAATTGTGTATTTATACACAGGAAGCACAAAAGATCAGCAATGACTGTCACTTCGGTCGGGCAATGTCATCAAAGTCCAGGTCATACAGTCACAAGTTGGCTCAGCAGTTAAAAAGGATTTAAAAAAAAAAAAAATCCCACAATTGCAAACAAATCCCACTCCTATAGAGTCAATCAAAACAAAAGGCATCAGTAGCATAGAGCACAATCCAAGTCTGGCCAATTGTTATTTATGTAGTGCCCAATCACAACTGAGAAAGCACTTGGGGACAGTGACGTGGAAAAAAACGTCCTTTTAAAAGATAGAAACTTTGAGGTGAACCGGACAGAGGATTTTGTAAGACCAAGATGTCAGAAATTTTGTCCACAAGGACACCTAAAGGAAATGCCACGTGCCATGTGGATGGTGGGGCAGGAAGTTCTGTGTTATTGAACTGCACCCTCGCCTGTATTTGATCTGTCTCAAACTTGGTCACATAGTCTCAGAGGGTGTAAACATCCTCACCAGCCTTCGACTGCCACTGCTGAAAATTCATCTCATGCCTTAGTCAGAGATGATGCTGGCTGCCTTCACTTCCAACACAATGACTCAGTGCTCATGTCCAATCACTGTCACAACTGCCATCAAAGTAGTCACATGACAGCACGTTTGTCCAAGAAGAAATTTACTTCCTGTGTATTATGCTGAGTTGGATGCTTTTTTGCACAGCCAGCGTGTCGATTTGGCTCATTTATTGTGATCTTTTAGTAAAAAAAGAATAGACCACTTCAGAAAATGTTGAGAATTTCATAAGTGTAAATTCTTCGCAGGCAAAGAAACCTTCACTTGTTTAACATAACGCTCTGTCACTGCTGATTAATGGGGTGTCATCTTAGGTTTAGGTCAGTTCATCCTCTCCTCAGTTACCTCTAAGTATCAAATGAAACTCCAGTTGACTTACTCATGATTCTGGTGGACAGGTGAACCCATATTAAACCTTCCAGCTAATTTTAATCCTCTTCTGTGTGACACTGAGCACTCACCATCCCCATATTGTCTGCAGGGAAGAGTATTTCCTGCCACAAGCAGGCAAAAGTGGTGAATCAGATGTAATGACATCAAAGAAGTGAGTCATCAAAACAAAGCAGCCAAATGATTTAGATGCACCTTGTCGGCGGGACGTTCGCTCCTGAAAAGCAAGAGGCGTTTTGACAGGAATTCATTTGAAATGCTCCAAATCTGCTCACATCGCAGTGCACAGCTTCATGCTCAAACCATAAACCAAAATGTGTACATCGTTAACATTTCAACTGACCTTTTTTCTGTGTCAAAAATGTAAGCAGCGGGGTCAAATAGCACCACACAAGCAACAGAGTCTGCCTGCCACACAGACACAAGGAAACAATGCAGAGAGCCATTCTGTGCAGACAGTCTCGAATCAGAATCCCCTATAAACTGTGTCACCCAGGGAAAATCACTCATTACAGGCATTTTTGCTTATTTTCCCCACCTAACAGTTTAATTCTGCCCACAGTTTTTCAGATGAAACATTTTCCTGTGCTTACAGGTCCATCTAGTGGTGGCAAGAGGCATCAAATTAAAATAACCTTTGCCCTGTATCTCCAAGACGAGAGGAAACAAATTGGATTTTGTGGAGTGTGATTGATGATGATGGAGGAACAACATACCAGAGATGCCCGTTTTCAAAATTGACTAAAGCTGAATCTCCAATTCAAGATTAATGGGAAGCACACAACACATTTCTTATTTGAATGGCACCACAAATTCAACCATCTTCACTTCCTTTCCTTTCCTTTCACATTTTTTCACACCAATTTCCTCACTTCTGAAAGACTGTGGCGAGGCTATCTAATGTGAAGATCAGTGTGACGGCTTCACTGTGAAAGACTTGTGAAGAGCTGGTCTCTCAGATATTCAGCTGATACAGCTGACACCTTGTCTTATTTTGCATAGCACATTTAAATTCACATTTATAACATGAGGACCAAATAGGGAAAAGGGAAAAGACGATTCAAAGATATGATGAAAATATTATACTTGACAGGCACACTGTGGTCATATATTGTGGGCGGCTTTTATCAGTACTCACAGCCGTGTTCTGGTCTTCAAAATGATCAGCAAAAACCTGAAATCCAAAGAAAAACATAAAACGCATCAGTTTTACTTTTCTTCTGTGGAAAACAGTGTCATCAAGTATAATCGTTCAGTTCCCTTAATGTGGTGACTTTAATCACATCATATTTAGGATGGTTTACCCACAACAAGGAACTTTGTTTGCCTAGGGTTGTGTGTTTCATGATTATTAATTTTAATTTGAACTGATTGATGAATAATCTGCTGGAATGACGAATACACTGAAATAATCAATTCAATAATCACACAGTAACCCCGCACTAACCTGAGACCACACACACATGGTTGAGTGACAATGATAGTGCCAAAAAATTACAAAAATTTACAGTAACAGTCAAAAGCTTGGACACACTTTCCCATAACAGGAAAGTGTGTCCAAACTTTCTACTGGTTCGGTATGTGAAATTTTGAGCAAAGATTTCTTCAGATTAAAGTCATGTTGTCATGTCATGTAATTTAAAAGAAATATGTCCATACATTTAAATAAATTAAGTTTTAATATGTGTTTGTTTATTATCAAACTAGACTATCTGAACACATCTCCCTGACCAAATTTTCTTTTTTGTATTGGTAAAACAGGGAATGTGAATGAAACTCTGGGCCTATTGACTGCTCAACCTGTAACTCAGTTAATCTTAGAGATTCCACTAGTGAAGCCATTTATGAAATTTTGGTCCCATTGAAGTTTCCCATTCTTCAAAAGCCCCAGATAAATATGACTCAAGGTGCCCCAAGTATATTAAAGAAGTGATGAACAGACTTTATTAATAATAAACATATTTTGATAATCTGCCCTGAGCTAACTAATTAACAATCCATGTATCCTGTTGGATGTTAAATGTAGAAGTCATTAATTTCTAATGTTAACACACTCATTGTTTCCTCTTCTTCATCTTCATCTTTGCTTGAAAAAAAATCCAATATTTTAACAAAAGTTAGGCTGCTGGCTCAATTTATAGATATACAACAAAGATTTGACCTATCCACCTTAAAGTCTTATTATTGATGTTCACATTGCATTGGATTGGACAGATTTGAACCTAAGGCGTTGGGGGTTCCTGGGGGTCAGGGGCCCCCAGGCTGTCATGTTCTTTGCTCAAAGGCTGATCATGCAGTGCATTCCACTTTCCATTAAGTTTTGATGTAGATATATGCTGTGCAAGCAGCAGTACTTGACCAGAAAGCCTAATATTTCATTACATTTTGAAAAAGTCATCTAAAAAGATAAGAACCCAAAATAAAAAGATAAAGAGGCCACAGCTTGTGTGTTGCTGGACTTGGGTTTTCATTGAAGTCGTCCCTTTCTCTCTTGGTGGGGTCAGGGGGCCCCTTCAGGTCTTTACAAGGTTTCTGTGGATCTCCTATTGTTGCGCTGTGAAGACATCGTTCCCCAGTGTTAATGCATAAATACATTTTTTCACATAATACCGACCGTGCTGTGCACCTCTCTCGGGATGGCGTTTCTGCCGGTCTGCATGTGTCCAAACTTCAGCTGTGGCTGTCTGAATGGCGCACTGAGCTCCGGAGAGGAAGAGCTTCCCTGCCAGGCATCATCCCCCTCAGTCGGTCTGACCGCCCACAGTCCGAGGGGGTGGGGGGTGTAGAGGAGGAGTGAGAGAGCGCTGCTTTGTGAATGAAGGGAGCGGCGGAGGGCTGAAAACTAACTTTACCAACACTGTTTCAGACGGCCATTCAGCGCGGAGGCTTCGACGCTGCAACAGGCGACACCTGGCCGGAGACGGGCGACGCTGATCGGTGAGTCCCGGCGGCTTTTACCGGCCGCTGCGTCGCTGATCGGAAGCAGATTGACGCTGTTTCTCTCGATGGAAAGGAGAAGGACCGTGATCGGAATAACCACCGGGAGATAAGAGATAATTTCAGGGCAGAATTTAACCCCACTGGGCTCTCTCTTTCTCCATCTCCAGTCCTCCATTTATTGGCCCCAGTGTGTGTGTGTTTCTCAGTGAGTGACTGTCGTGCAAACTAATGCAGCCTGCATAAAACGCATTTTATTGTCAGCGTTGAGCTTTGCAGTGATTGGAAGATGACAGGATATCCGTAAACTGCATTAAATCCGATGTTGTGGGGGAGAAAAAAACAACAACAACAAAAAAAAAAACATCCGATTCAAATGTATTTCAGATCAGATCTCCATTTCATCCCATTTATTCACTGCCGAGACATTTCACCGTCTCATGCAAAGTTTCCATCTGCTCGCCAGGCTGTTTCGCAACATTTCATGACTCATGCAGAAGACGTGCATTCCCAATGTCACCAGAACAAAAAATAGATTCATAGAAGAGTCATTCATGATGTTGTGATTTTTTTTTTTCTCTCCTCTTGGGCCTGTGGCCTGTCAGTGGTAAACAGTACATTCAATAATGCTGTGAACACCAGTGCACATTCAGCAGGAGGGATGATGCCCTTTAAATAAAAAGTAGGCCTGATATTCCCTATTGATGTTTGTAAAACTATTTCTATTTCTAGTTCTGAGCGGTGCAATTTTTAACTCTGTTTTTTTTTAATGGTGATTGTTTACCCAATTAAGTGATGTGATTAAATGTTTGAAAATGTCCATCATGATCACATAAAATTCAAGGTTATGTCCAAAACTCAAATGTTATCCCTTTGATCAACTAAACCATGAATCAACAGATGGTTGCAGCTCTTCTGAAATGCATCTCCTGCTGTTCTTGGTCTTTTCTTTGCAGGAACTGCCTTGTTCGTTTGGGCCCTGTAGAGAAGCTGTTCATCATGGTGAGGAGTTTTGCCTTCTTGGCCTGGCTCTGCCTCACAGTGGTCGTCAGTGGTGAACCCTGCCTCATCATCAGCGAAGTCAACGCCGACAATCCAAGACTGGACACCACAGAATTTGTGGAGCTGTATCACACCAGTGGACAACGGGCCTCATTAGACGGTTACACCCTTGTCTTCTATAATGGGAATGGAAATATAGCCTACAAGGTGCTGGACCTCAAAGGCCACAGCACAGATGACAGAGGTTTCTTCCTAGTGGGCTCAGTGGACATGGTTCCCAAACCGGCCATCCTCCTGCCTCCCAACACAGTCCAAAATGGCCCAGATGCCATCGTCCTCTACCACTCATCTGCTGCTCGCTACAGTGAGAAGATGAATGTCACGGCTGTCGGGATGGTGGATGCGGTCGTGTACATGACCCGCCGCACTGGGGGCGCGGAGTTCCTTGCTGAAACCCTGACACCAGGAGAGCCAGCCTTTGTGGAGGATGAAACAACACTTGAGGGGGATGAGTCAATTGAAAGGTGCCTGCTCTCTGAAGATCGCTGGGGCTTTCAGGTGTGGTCACCGTCCCCAGGTCAGCGAAACAACTGCACCCCACCTGCAGCCCCTGCAACCAATCCTGTCATCACTGAGCTGAAGCTGGGAGGTGGGCAGGTGGACGGCTTTGTGGAGCTTTCAGATGCGCCAGCTGCAGGTCCTCTGGTGCTGGTGGTGCTGGATGGGAAGACGGACAGGGTCAGTGTGAGTGTGGACGTGAATAGCGAGACATCCAGGAACTGGTTAACCATAGAGAAGAGCTACATGAAAGGTCAGTGTGCTGGAGAGGTTTCATGATCCGTCTTTAGGGCTTCTGACTCACATAATACCTTTAAGGGTTACCATGAGCCATTGGTGCATTAGGAGGCCACAGACTATTTTGATGTCTTTTGGTCAATAACAGTTCAATCATTTACTTTCGTTTTATTGCAAAGTCTTTGTTTCTCTTCTGATTTCTTCCCAGGAGATGAATCTGGGGCGGTTGCCATTTACAGTGGCAGAGCCTCAAACTTTCCTGTGGGCAGTCCGCTCAGCCAGATACAACCTTTAGATGCGTTTGTGTTTGCTGGGCCTGGAAACAAGCCTAGTGCGAATCTCACAGAGACTCTCATCCCAGGCAGACAGCCCTACCAACTCAGCAACAGGCAAGGAACATGTTACAGAATAATATGATCGTTTCAAGCATTGCGAAATACATTCAAGTGTTTCACTCGAACGGGTGCGGGTGGGGTGCGGTCAGCATGTGACCACTGTTCCTCTTTGCTAATAGAAACCTTTCCAGTGTTTATTAGTGCCACCAAACAGTTTCAAGGAGGCTCTTGCACGTATGTACATAATCACACAAAACCACTTGAGCTTAATTGACCCCACTCTGATGAAAACTCGACATTATGCAATGAGGCCAAAGATTTAAACCAAAGTTAGCAACTTGGTGTTGCTGACGTTAACAAAATACTTAACTGCTGTTTACATTGGCAGTTCAAACATGCTGAGGATTAGCAGGTATAATGTTACTGCTGTGGTTAATGTGAATGTTATTAATTGTAGGAATTACTAGAAATATTTTGACCTGATGCACATAAGTTTGATAAATTCATCGTAAGCAGGACATGAACTAGTGACTCGTGTATTTGTTGAAATATTTAAAAAAAAAGTAAGGTTCATTCAAAGCTGTTTCTCACTGATCTCATTCTACTCTCAGTTTGAGAGAAGGCGGTTTTTCCCTGAGTCGCTGTGGTGTGGCCACCTGGGCTAGAGATCCTGGTGTCTTCTGGGAGGCCCCGCAAACTCCTGGGCTAGCCAACCAGTGCCCCTGGCCAAAGATCTGCCCTCACAGTATCGGTGAGTATTTGTGTTTCATGACGCTTAAAAATCTCTTATTGATTTGTCTGGTACAGCTAAGGAGATGAGTCGGCACTAAAAACCATAAAACTTCATTTGATACCTGTGTTTTGACCAAAAATCTGC
This sequence comes from Remorina albescens, assembly GCA_034769265.1. Classification (NCBI taxonomy): domain Eukaryota; kingdom Metazoa; phylum Chordata; class Actinopteri; order Carangiformes; family Echeneidae; genus Remorina; species Remorina albescens. The sequence continues at coordinate 10,371,035 of CM068480.1, forward strand.
TTAGCCTGTTCAGTCTGGTTCTTTGACAGGAACAAATGACTCACTTGTTAATCTACACTTGACAGGTAAAAAGTGAAAAGTCATGAGACAACATGTCAGAATCTCAAAATAGAAACTGAAGCCAAATCTTAAAACACACAAATTAATTAAAACCTGCTACAGCACAAATGATCCAGTTTGAACCGATACTTAAAATTAACCCAAATCTTTTGATTATTTTTGGTCCATTTCTTTTCTTTTTGTAATTTTTGAAAAGGCTGCAGAATCTCCACAGATTTGTGTTTTGACTGCAAAATCAAATTACAAAATAGGTGGTTTCTGTTAAATTTTTGCTGATATTCTGCTCTCTGATTATTTTTAGAGCGGTATACGTATTACATCATCCTCTGGTTAGTTTAAACTGCAGATGCAGAGCAGAAAAGAATTCCTAAAAAAGCATGTTCCTTAACTTCCGCCTAAAAGAGAGACAGAAAGTATAAATTTCCTCATTCGGTTTATGAGGAACTGAGTGACCAAAAACACTACTGGATAAAGTAGGGATGTCACAATAACAGAATCTTGGTAGCCAGTATCAGCCCTCATGATTTCATGTTGTTGCTCTGAAATGGAGCTGTTGAAACAGACCTGGAGGTTACTGCACCTGGCCAATAAATAGCCCAACTCCTAAGCCCCAATAATGCAGCTGATCTTTTTAGTTTTTATTCTTCAGATTTTATTTAAATTATATTACAGATTTGGTATAAGATGAGTAAATTCTTAAATATTAAGGATGATGTGAGACATTTTTGGTCACTGTTATACACAGACAAGCTGGCTGTTTCCATGTTGTTCCTGGTTTTCAGGTACAGTTAAACTGAGCGGTATGTTTCTTTAATGCTTTAGTGATTCCAGGAGGCACAGATTCATCGCCACACCTCCCTCCATGGGGGAACAGTGACTTTCTGATCAATGAGCTGAATACTGATACTCCGGGCGCTGCTGAGGATGGCGAGTACATTGAACTTTGGCACCCATCAGGTCGACGGGTCTCTCTGCAGGGGATCTGGATACTGCTGTTTAGCGCACACAACAACCGACCGTACAGAGAGATTAGTCTGAGCGGGCACTTCACCACCTCCAAAGGCTACTTCCTGCTGGGCAGTGACAGGTTGGTTCCAGCTCCATCCCTCCGCCTGCCCCCCAATACCATCCAGAACGGGCCAGACGCTGTGGCACTCTATCGCAGTCCTTTTGGCCCACCATCAGCTGCACAAAGGGGGATTCCCACTAAAGGCCTGCTGGATGCAGTGGTGTACCGGCAGAGAGGATCAGATAGGGAAGCGCAGGAGTTGAGCAAAGCTCTGACCCCAGGACAGCTGCCCCTTCTGGAGGATCCACAGGTTTTGCCTGGGGATGAAGCTCTCAGTCGCTGTAGAGGCCTTTACCCTCATGACTTGTCTGCTTTTTCAGTGAGTACAAAGGGGAAAGACTTCAGAGTGTGTTTGAACTCAACAGGAAGTCAGACGTGACTAACTGTGATCAGTAGGAACACATGATTTTGGGAAGATTCCTGCTTTCTTATGACTAATAACTTTCAGTTCTTTTGAACTCATTTTGCATTTAAATTGAATAAATTCTCTTTCAGCTCATTGGACGTGTCTCACGTAAAAAATTTCCTAAATATAAAATACTCATCAACCATTGCAGGTGGCTCCACCTACCCCACTGAGGGAGAACAGCTGTCCACGCCCATCTCCAGCCCCTGAAGGTGTGGTCATCAGTGAGGTGGCTAGTGGCCACTGGACCAACCATAGCCAACAGAAGGCCTTCGTGGAGCTGCATGGGCCTCCCATGACAGATTTGCAGGGCTTAGTGCTCAGCGTGTTCGACCAGGAGCACAGTGGGACCGTCATTGCTCTCCCCTTGACTGGATCTATTGATCAGGATGGATTCTACATTGTTGGAAATGTCACTGGAGCAGGTGAGGAAATTGGAAGCTGTTGCTGTTCAGAAAAGGAAAAAAAGCATCACTGTCTCTCCTTTTTAATGTTTTACATTTCTGCCATCTCTCATCACCCTCTTTCACCTCCTCTCTCTCCTGCATAGATCAGACTTTCCCAGAGGGCTCCACAGTGCCCGTATGGGGGGCAGTTGTCCTGTGCTACGACCTGTTCAGTGTCTGCAGAGCTGGCACTGCTCTGACCAACTCCAGTCTAAGAGATGTACTTGTGTTCAGTGAAAACCAGCAGCTGCTCTCCTCTCTGTCCACCACTAGAGGGAGACAAGTGATTCCAGCTCTCAGGTAAACACAGGCCGGACCCCAGAGACTTCTACTGTCTTAAACCCATTTACAGCTACACACTGATAGATGAAAATACCATGCAAATGTGGTCATTTAATGTGCTTGAGTCATGGCCACAGATAAACAAGAGCCTCGTATGGATCCCATTTCACTATTCAATAACAACTGGTTTACTTTTACAAAAAAAAAAAAAAATGCTATGGTAACCTATAGAGCACTGTTAAAAATATCCCAACACATTAATTGTTTAATATGCCAGGAATCCTGACAGGATTATGATAAACGTCTGAATCTTCTCTTCTCTTCTTCTCATCTTCTCTTAAAGATTGAAAACAGTGTTTAGCCAGAGCTGATGCAAGTGTAGATAATGACAGAACGTTAACGTACCATTTTCAGAGAAGACAGGTGGCACCAGTAACAGTAATAATGGACCTGCGGTTGCAGTCCTGACTGACTGTCAGCCTGACGCACAGACAGAAAAGTATAATTAACTTTTAGAAAATTATAGAATATTCACATTTAGGACTGTATGTACATCTATGCAGCATGTGTGTATTCATACATTTCTTGTTGTATGGATGTGCAGGTCCGTAGAAGATGGTCCTGTCTCACTAAGCCGGTGCTCATGCTGTGAGGTGAGAAGCCCGACCTCCTGGACAAGCTCCTCCCCCACGCCTCACAGCACCAATCTCTGTCCGAGCTCCGCCTTCTCAAGTCAAATTGACCTTTGCCTTGGACCTCTCTCCAGCGACTGGCATGAGCAGTCAGGAGGTGAGGCATCGCAAATTAAACAAAATAAAATGTTGAACAGGATAAGTTTGAAGGAAGGATTTGTATATTGTAAAACCTTTTGCTCAAGTTTGTAATTTATTTATTTTTTGGCAAAAACTTCCATTTAATAATTAATTTAAATTAGACTTTAAAAAACAGTAAAATTTGGGTCCAAAATTATTATTATTTTTTTTGCCACAATGGATTATTTTTCCCAGTGGGAAAAAACTAATAAGGGGATTAATGTCAAACTAAAGATTTTGTCATTTGTCTGCCAAAAAAACTAATTGCTGTCAAAATATAGCAGCAATATTTTTGTATAATTGTCATCAAACAAAGTTGACAGGTTTGTCTGTTCTCTACAGACTGCAGTGGACTGATTCGGGGGAAGAAGGTTGCTGAGGTGGCCGACTACCTGGAGAAAAGATGTCACTGTGGCATCTCTGCCTTGTATCTCCAAGGTGAGGCACTTTCATTCATGTTTTAATTTGAAATCATCACATTCATCTGATTTTATGCTTCCACACCAGCAATAGGCCACAGGCATTGTGTTTTCAGGTTGTCTGTCTAGCCCATTCTGATTAACATATCTCAGTAAGGCCTTGAGCAAATCTATGGTTCAAAGTTAAAGTCAAGGAGGAATTGATTGGAATTTGTCAAAAGTCAAAATCCTATGATCTCACAAGATTATTATGACACACATGTCCAAAAGGATAAAATGATAAAGTGATCATTATATTATATATATATATCATATATATCATTAATATCGCACTATTTTATATCCATACAATCAAGGTTGGTCAACTTTACCTTCATGTTATGATTTTCAGCAAAAACACTTTTGGCTGTTATTGAACACTCAGGAAAAGGAAGGAAGACTGCCACCCTGACTGGTAGGCAGAGGCAGAGGCGTAAGATCACAGCGTAGTAATTATTGGTCGTGGAAAATGCGCCAGTGTTTTTGCTTTAATGATTTCCGAGCAAATAGACAATAAATTATTACAGACCAGAGACGACATTGGCTCTCAAAGAGAACTTGATGCCAAGAGCTTTTGTAAAGGGGGTAATGGGCACTGTGCTTCTTTTGCAGGAGTAAACATCATAACTCCAGTATGATAAAACAGTGTGTCACCAGAGTAATTAGGCAGAAAGTTGCAGGAGACAAGCTGAGCTCTGGAGATCTACTCTCACAACCTCAAGGTTATTCCAACAGACCTAAATCATGTAGAGACAGACGAGAGTCACAGTTTCATTGTCACAGCCCGCATCCCTCAGATACAAACTCTCCTGTTTACAGAATAAAGAAAACTTAAGAAGTTTAAGCGTGCATAGAAAATGAAGTGCCACCATCTGTTCTTGTTTAAGGAGCCAACTTTTCTTGTGCGTCTGGGTGGCTGCGAGTGTGGGGGGACATCCAGGCACTGTCGGACCACCAGAAGGCCCTCATCATCCAGACATCACACATGAATCCTTCATCTGTCCAGGGGGATGTCTGCTCTTCTCCAACCACAGATCGTTACACAAGCACAGGTTACCACCCTCTCAACGCATTTCACAAGCTGACAAACACAGCAAAGTGGACACTGACAGGCAGTCAGTTATCCACAGTTTTTTATGCAAAAAATTGTGGATTTCACAGCTAACTTCATATTCAAAAAAAAAAAAAAAAAAAAAAGATGCGGTTGTGAGAATTCCCCTTATTAAATTTTCTCCGTAGGATCTTCAGGTCCTATATTGGTGTGTAATTAGATCTACAAAGACAAGATATTTTAGGGCAAAGCAAACTACAGACTGACATGGCGAATGATATTGCTTCTGTTGACTTTATCATCTTTTAAACTTCTTTTACAGCATCTTTCATGTGAGAAATCCAGCTATAAGTGCTCTTTGTTACCTGCTGTGTCTGCCAACAGAGATGGCAAGCTATGGTCATTTTAAATATATCACAGGGAGAAATCAAACAAGTCATAGTTCTAAGTTGTCAGTTAAAATTGAACGACAGGCCCCGCACTTCCATCCCCTATAATTTAACTGCTGTAATTTCATGGAAACTGGCTTTACCTTGTGCAGCATGAATTGAGGCTGTGGCCGATAATGATAGATTTTGTTTGTCACATATGCAACAGAAAAGCAATAGAAAGCACAGGCATGCTGCTGAAGGAGCAGTAAAAGGTTGTTTTTTTGAAGATGACTACGTGGCCTAACAGTTGGAAATGTTCTTTAGTGTAGATTTTCTCCTTTGCAAGGATGTTGGTCTTTCTATAAGTTAGGCCTGAAATGAGCTCAGAAAACATAAAGAAATCAGTTGAGTGTCTAAAATTTGAACTACTGTGTTCAGTTGTGTTGTGTTTGTAGATTACAGAATATGCAGAAATTGAAAGAGAGCTTTTTTATTTTGTCATTGTCTTGTAGCATCTACCTTGGGCTTACAGATCGGCCTGATAACAGCTGTGCTCCTGCTGCTGGGACTAGGAGCTGCCCTGTTCACATATTTCTACAGGAGGAGGTGAGGACTTTAAATTATTGTCCTCATGTTTTCACAGTGATCACAGACATTTTTAATTCTCTATACCTGATCTTGATGGCAGCAATTCTTTTCTATATTCTTAGTAAGAATCAACTTGAATCTTATAAATCTTTTGCCTTGTGACATTTACTTTTTATTGACAGTGATTAGATGACATTAACAGGATCTTTACAAACAAATGAGTGCCATTAAGAGTCTGTGATGCTCATTAAGCTCCATTGTTAGAGGCTGGATGAGATGAAATTTAAAAAAGAAAATGGCTTTCATAGTGTACAAATCTAAGAGAAGGAATAACAAATACAGCTGTGAGAAAGTGGAGCTGTGTGATGCTTGAAACTGTTAATGTAACAATTCCAAATCTATCCATCACTTTATTTGACCTCAATGGAGCAACTGGGATGCTTCATTTTGTTATTCTGACACAACAGCAGTAGTGTACAGAATATTCACTATAATGCAAAAAAATTCATATTTCTATTAAATGTCAATGTTTTGGGAAATTTTTGTTTTGTGAAAAGATAAAGTACCTCACAACCTGTTGCTACATTTCACTTTCTGCTGTTTTTTAGTGGTTCTTATTACGAAACACATTAGCAAGAGCCCAAATACGACAAGGCTAGTTGGTCCACTGAGTCTGGGACTGTAGGGTTCTGGGGAAAGGGCTCTTAATCCAGCTAGTAGTGCAGCTTTGAGAAAGGTGACATCGATTTGACCCAAAAGGTTTTTGTCATTGCATTTAATTTTAATCCATATTTACAACACAGTTTCAGTTTAGCAAAATAGTATATATAGTATATATATATATATTTTATTTTCCAAATTTTTGAAATGTCAGTAGAAAATGTCAGTTTCAGCACCAGATTGTAGATCACATTTAAAGCGAGTCCTTTTAAATCAGACAATTGATGAGAAAGTTTGTGTCAGAGCTTTCACCACCAACTAAAATGTCTTATACTAACACTGCTACTTTCTACTAATCCCCATCCTTCTCTCCACCTGTGCGCGTAAATGTTCATAACTGTGCTCATGAAATACTTGGAACTAGTTTGGAGAACAAATCACAGCTTAAGGTGGTGCTAGTAGATAAGGCTAGTAGATTGCAGAGTTGGGACAGTCAAAAAGTGTATTATAAAACTTTAAAAAAAAATACGGAGCAATAGTTTTATTGTGTTGACTGCCACAGAATTCGTTATGATGCCTGTGTGGCCTTGGTAATGTTCTTGCTCCTGTTTTCAGGCGTCCCCTGGACTATTACACCATGGAGCTGAGTGAACATGCAGAGGGACTGTCAGATCTATAATCAGACTTTGAAACCACTGCATCTGGACGTGCTCGTGTATGTGAGAGGACTTGAGCAGAGAGAGACGAGGGTAATCAGAGGTTAATTTGACTTGTGCGTAACCGATTTGTTTGGTTGTTGTGAAGCAAGTATGCCACCACAAGTGTCCTTCTCCGTGTCTTGTGGAGATCACTCATGAAAATGACTTGTAGGGTATCTGTTTGTGACATGATATTTCATGACACAAGTGACACTTACAGTAAGGTGACGAAATAGATTTTAAAGCATAATATGTTATATTTAGTGTACGGTGTTTGCCCGTGCACTTTGCTGGTTACTAAGAAGGAAAAGTAGGATATAAGGGAGGATTAAAAAAAATACTTGAGTCCTAAATGGTCATTTCATTGACTTGTTATTGTTACCGTGTAAAAAGCCTGTAAATTAAAAAATTTAAACATCCATGCTCTTGATTTATGCAGGAAGCTCAGTAAATTTAATGAACTTCCCATCATCATACTTTCATGTGATACTACAGTGTTTTAACAACAGGCCTTATAACTATGATGACGTTTGTTAAGCTCACATTTATTCTTTATGATGGGTCAATTTCCTGCTTTAGTTTCCTATTATGTGCTGTAATAGTCCATATTAGATTATAGTCACTAAGGGCTTGATTGTCTTTTTAAATGTGAATGTCTTCAGCTAACTTGTGATGAATGTCTGTAACCACTTGTATGCTTACGTAAAGCAAACTGTTTACATTTTCTTAATTAGAAAAGTAGAAAAAGGGGATGTAAAAGACAGGTGTGGAAGTAATTTCTTGAATGAAGTGTATTTGAGATGAAAGACTGCTTGGTGTTCAAAACAAAATCTGAGTTATATTACATTTAACTACTTTTTAGTGGCTCAGAAATTTATGCAGTGCCTTTGACGTGTGTTTTTATTTGATCTGCTGATTCCTCTTTTTGAGGGAAAGCCCAGCTGTTCTGGCTGCAGCCATAATGATGTTAGTATTCTCAGGGGTGGGGGCATTTATAGGAGATTTGAAATAATGTAGGAGATGAAAAGATTTTTATTTGTACAGCTGGCTCCACATTTTAATAGATTCTAAAAACTAAAGTTTATACATGCCTTCATTTTATATATAACATCCATGTGCCACTTGCCTTGTGATGATGCCTTACTCATTTGGAGGGATGCCCACAATCTTTATTTGCTTTAAATGTCTTTGTGATTAGATTTTCCTCCTCAATATTCCTTAACTCTAATTTCTCAGTGTTGATATTTCCTAATCTATCCATGCAGTCAGATTTATTTGACAGCAATTTCTGGTCCAAAAGACATAAAAGTCCATCAGTTTGAAAAACATGTGTAAACCACTAAAATATGGAACTGTAGACTTTACTTTTCAAAAGGAGTAAATGTGATGTTTTACCCCTGAACTTATGTCTTCTTGAAATACATTTTCTTGTAAGCTGATGTTATTATTATTATTATTTTTTGTAGGTTTTACACAAAATAGTGTAGATTTTAAACATAAAGCAGCAGGGGACTTATTCACCTCAAGATTATACACGGATAATATATTGACCATGTTTATCTTATAAAAGATTAGCTACATAATGGTGAAGTTTGCCCATTCAAAGTTAATACTTTGACTCAGAGCATGTCTTTAATATGAGAATCACATACATCTCCATGTACTTTATGCAGTCTACATACTGTAATATAAAGTACTGACAGTGAGAAATAAAATGAAGAAAATTCTTTTTTCAGGAGAAGCAGCTTTCAAGTCTAACAGAAAAACAGGAAACTCACAAATCTGAGGCTGTTAGTCTGTTGAGAAGTAAATTTTCAGTCTACAGCAGAGTACTTACACACTGAACATGTCGCCAGAAACACTGGAAAGTAAAATTTGTATTGTGTGTATCCAACAGTCATAATTTAAAGCTGTCATTTCCATTCCAGTTTATTTTCCCCTGTTTTCTTGACAATGTCATGTACGTGTAACAGGTTTGAAATTAAATGATTCCACAGATGTGCAATTTACAATTTTGCAATTGTTCAACATTTATTTGTGTCTTGTTCTGTCACCGTTCTCTGTTGGGTGAGCCCATTTTCAAATATCAAATTTTTTTTATAGTCTCTACCCCCCCCCCCCCCCCCCCCCCCCCCCCCCCCCACACACACACACACACACACAAAATGTCCTCAGAGGCCGGATGTTGCTACAGTCTGCTTCAGATGTGCATCATCGCTCCGTGCAAACATCAGCATAGGGGATCATTATGTGACACTTTTCTTTACACCATTTCTACCCAAAAACACTTGGATTTGTCTATTGATTTGATTTCAGTCATACTTCCAGATGTGTTTGCTCCCTGAAGCTCTTTGTGCTTATCTCTGCAAAGCATCAAGACCAGCAAACATGTAACGTTTGTCGACTCATCTGTAGTCATAACACCCTGTTTAGCTTCCTGAATAGTAGCTATTGAAGGTTAAACATGCAAATTATTGGTCTGTGTCACGCTGCATGCAAAAGTCCAAAACAGAAGTTTTTGGTTTTCTGTCTTTTCACTCCTCAACCTGCTAACCACACACAGGAAAGAAAAGTAGACAGACAGGAAGGAGCTGCAGCATGAAGCAGTATCTTGCAGCAGCAGTATTGGGCTATGACGACTTCAGCTCCGGTGTCTTCGTGACTTGTTAACATGCTCATCAGTCCTCAGCTAGTTTTCATACCTTGGCTGTTCCTTCCATTCACACTTGAAATTGTCCTTTGGTCTGCTTTCATGAGAATTAGGATGTTACCATCTAAAACATCTGTGTGGGCAGTACTTTCTATCCTTTGACACCTATAGACAACTTCAACAAACACATGGTGAGTTACCTGAGTTTTGTGGTCTTCACACACTTTGCAGTTTGAATTTTTTTCAACTACAGACAATTATCTACAACTCGCTCCAGCAAATTAACAGATATTCGTTCAATTGGCTATAAGCTACAAAAAATGTTTACATATTGTAGAATCTTATTTTTACTAATATTTTATTTCATATGCATCAGAGCAACAAGGTTTTTCTTTTTGTTGCAGTTCATTGCCGGCATTTTTACAAAATGATAACGATAGCTTGTTGCTGATGATGATTTTAGTTTCCTTTCTCTTCTGTGTTTACTGCATGTTTAACAAGTTGCACATTGAGCATTGATTCTGATACATTCACACTGTCACATAAATGTGTTATGGAAATGTTTTGGCTATTAAGATTATCTGCCAACTAGACAAAGGAAGCTTGTCTTGGTGTATTTGAGGTCTGGATTTTTGGATTAGCATACTTTGTGAGAAGTTACGTGATAAGTGACAAACCACAGAGGAAGCCATTTACCATTTCCCGTTTGTTTAGTGGAAACGTCAAAACCAATTTACTTATGTAGCACTACATTTTACAATTCTATAAATGTGTTATGAAATCATGCTGATAATAAGCTGCCTTTAAATACTGCAATAATTCTAAAAAAATTTAATGGCATGTAAAGTTATAGGTTAAAATCAAGCAGGATATGTGTTTGTTTTTCTTTTATGGAAACAAAACTGATCTGCCTTGTAAGGCAAATAAACTCAAAACATCGGTGCAGATGTGCAGAGCCTTTAAAATTACTTATGTAGCCTATCATTTTGATATAATGGATATATTTTTATAATGATGTTTATGTGAAAACAAAGTGAAAGAAGCACCCAGTGATAAAGAGAAAAACGGAGTATTGGACTTAATTCACCTAATAGTTGTAGAGATTACCTGTAATGAACTTTAAAACTTTTGGATGCAGAAAATGGGAATGATGATGGGGCCATATCAACTTTAAAGGTGATGTGACAGAAACTCCAGCTCCATTTGTTCACAAATCAAAAAAACTAATTTGTATAGGGTCTGTGCTTAGAGACTGAGCACAGACCATTTAGAAGGACATCAAGCATCTTCATCTTATTCTGATGACTATAACCACAGTATTGTTACATGTTGTGGTCAAGAGCGCAGTCATTTGCACTAACTGAGTATAGACTCACAGTGCATATGCAGAAAGCTGCTGGATACCATCTGTTGGTAAAAAAAATGCCTAATTGAAATTCACAATTATTAGTGAAATGTTCAGGACATTTTTTGTGCAAAGAAATCTCGTTTTGACTTGCAAGTAAATTTTTTGCCTTCAGTAATGCGATAAATTCCCATTTGAGCACTGGTTAGACCAGGATGGGAATAATTGGAAGATATCGAGGCATCAGTTATTTTCCTCATGTTTCTTTTCCACAGTCTGTAACATTTGTCATTGTTGCACATGGCATAACACTTTTCTGTGTAGACACAAACGAGAACATTTGGGGATTGAAAAGATCAGACTCTCTCATGGAGAGGAAGGCTCATTACGACTCTATCCTGGACCGAAGCAAACGCATTACGTGGCAGGACGACTGCTACGTGGATCTTCAGTGTATGTCCACCTCTGCCTCTTCACGAGCACAAACAGAGGGTAAGAGTCTCCTTCACAGAGTCACCATGGCAACATGTCAGAAGCTACCTTACTGTTTCTCCTCCGGCTGTCCTTGCTTCTTTAACCAAAGTTTTTTGCTGTTCTTTAATTCAGTCAGAGGGGGTGAAAGTGTACTTTGCTAAATATCTCAAGTAGAAAAACTTGTGTCACCTTGACCAACATTTAATTTTGCAGCTGATTGATTTTAGTTTACTTTTGTTATATTACTTGAAACGAAGTAGGCAGAATTGTGGAAACTATAAATTTTGATGAAAACCTCTCACTCATGGTGTGTTTAAATGGCACATAAGTTTACTGAACCAACTCAGAAGCTATACGGTCAAAAATTAAGGAGGAGAAATTTGTTCTTTGAGAGTTTTTGGGCTGTGTCGGTGTGTTTCACAAACCAAGCTGCAACTGTTGATTTGTTTTTACTGCACATGTCTCTAAATGTGACTAAATTCACTTTGGTTGTTTGAGCAGAAAAAAGAGAGATTCACAAAATGATTAGCTACAAAATACCAAGATTATTTTATTCATAGGAATGAATCATGTCAAGGCCGTGAATTGGAAACTATAAGTAAATGTAACAAACAATGAAGACTAAAAGTATAAAGCCATTTCTGCAGCTTTGTCAGTCTGTAGCCTACTTTGAGCTAAATGTATTTGCTCATGGACAAAAATATTGGACAAATTTGTTTTCTCTTGATTATTGTTATCAGACAAACGTCAGGGGATTTGTACACACAACATCTGGTGCCTGCTTGTCTGTACAGGACGGTGACTCCATCTTCTGTTGCTCTGCCTTAGGTGGAGGAATCATCCAAAATCAACAACCTAAAGAGTTATAGTGTCAAATGATGGGTAGAATGTAAAGGCCTTTGTGATATTTGATTAGATGTAAATAAAACTCCTTTGTCAGTGTCAGGATTGATCCCCTGGGGAGCATAGATGGTTAGAAATTTAAACTGTAATCTCTCAGATAGTTTCTGAGAGTAAAGTTCAAACTGAATGATTATAGATAAATTCAATGATCGCAAAGAGGCAGCCATAGTAATCCATAGTCACACTGCCAACATGGTTAAAATGACACTGAGGTTGGTTACAACAGCAAAAGGGAAGATTACAGACTAATAAAGGAAAAGAAGAGACTTCATTAGAATTACAGGGGTGGTGCAAGTTTCCCCAACAGAAAAAGGAGAAGTACAAATCGTGAATCAGCAGACAACTTCCAACTTTATGTTGCTTTTAGAAAAATATTTTATTTAAAAACCAATTTTCCTGTCATGCACATAATAAAATTCAACAGTATGTGTAATTTTATAATTGGCATGATGTCATACTGTTACAATTTAGAAGAAAAAGACTAAATGAAGGGATGAAAATCTGATCCAGTGTGTAATATTGCCATTGGTGCTTGTTAAACATGGTAAAGGTCTTCTCTGTTCTCTGTTCTGCCTTTATTTAGAACTTGGCTGGATCCAAAAGCATCGGGACCAGCTGCAACACTTCACTACAACTACCTTCCTAGAGGAGATGTTAACGCACTTGAGAAAGATGGATGTTCTGAGTTCAGCTGAAGAAACCAAGATCAAGGAAGCGGGTCGGCTGCAGGACCAGGTTAACATGCTCACAACTATTGTTACTGGCAAGGACAGTCAAGGGTGTGATGCCCTCCAGGGTTTCATGGAGAACTCAGATTCTCAGGTGGCCCAGCTCATCATAAACCACGGTAAGGGGCTTAAAATGGGATCTGCTCTCTGAGTTGGTCATCCTTTAAAACTGTGACAAAAAGTGGCCATCTAGTCGACCATGTCCTGCCAAGTGGCAGACCAAATTATCTAATAAAAGCTAAAATTGTTGAGTCCATAATTTCCCAACACAAATTGCTCCTCATCATTTGTTCATTGCTGTCTTTTGTGTATGACTGTACGCTACATTCTTTTTTTTTTATCGCTGACAGTAATTTCAGTCCACTTCTTTCTTTTGCAGATTACATGGTGAAGGAACACAAAGAAGTGCTTTTACGGCGATATGAACAGTACAGAGACAGAGATTCAGTGAGCTGCCCCAAATTAAACATCTCCTCCAGAACCTTACTTCTTGTTGATGGACTTTCTGACCTGCAGCAAAAAGAGCATGACCTGATGCAGGTGGGAGCAACTCGAGGAGGGAAAAGGAATCATCTTAGACAGCTGGGGCTTGCCAAGTTTCTGGAGCCGCTGACTCGAGTCAGTTTGCCTCCCAGGGTTTCACTCACAGTTGGAGTTGCTGGTATTGGCAAGACCACCTGGGTTCGACACTTCATCAGGCAGTGGAGCCAAGGGGCCATCTACACAGATGTGAGCTTCATCTTACCTTTTACCTTTTCTCAGCTGAATTCGCTGGAGAAGCTTTCAGCTGAGAAACTGGTAAAAATGGCATTTCCTCATGTAACAGATCCTGGTCTGGTCTTGAGCAGCTCCTGTCGGACACTACTCATTCTTGATGGTTTGGATGAATTCCGCTGCACTTTAAATTTTTCGGATGCAGCACCCTGCAGTGACCCAAAGAAGGAAGTGTCCATTGATGACTTGATTACCAACATCATCCGGGGGAATCTGCTGCCTGACGTAGCAGTGTGGGTGACGTCCAGGCCAGGAGTGGCTTCGCTAATCCCTGGAGGACTGGTAGACAGAGTGACTGAGATACCAGGATTCAGCCCAAAGGACATCCAGATATTCCTGAACCACCACTTTTCTGAGAGGGATTTTGCCAATAGAATATGGACACACTTGGAGTCTCATAAGATCTTAATGGTGATGTGTTACATCCCATGCATATGCTGGATAGTAGCTGATACTCTGATGTACATCATGCAGAGTGAAACACCAGAAAACCTTCCAAAGACTTGCACTGAACTTTATGCCCATTTCTGTTCCATGAAGGCAGAAGTAGGGGAACCAAGAGGCAGGGAGCCTGTAAAAATGGAGCAGCTTCATGGGAGCAATCGTAAACTGTTAGGGAATCTGGGACGCCTGGCGTTTTACGGGCTCCTCAGACACAAATACACCTTCAGTGAGCAGGACCTCAGGACCTATGGGATCGATCTACTGTTAACTCAAAGCAGTCTTGGTGCTGGAATTCTTGTTCGGGAGGAGTCCACCACATACGCAACCTACCGGTTCACTCATCTAACTTTGCAGGAGTTTCTTGCAGCTATGTTCTACCATGTCTCCTCCAAGCGAGCCATCTTTGACTTGTTCTCAGAGAGCACCATGTCCTGGCCGAAGATTGGTTTCCAGAACCACTTCAGAAGTGCCTTTCAGCACGCACAACAGACTGAAGATGGTCATTTGGATGTGTTTGTGCGCTTTCTGACAGGCCTACTTTGCCCAGTGGCACTCAAACCTCTTGCTGGGCTTTTGGCTCTTGGGAAAGATGATGGTAATCAGAAAGCTTGGGCAGCAGGATTTCTACAAGGTCTCTTAGTCAGTGGGGGTGTTGTGGTGTCCCTGCGTGCAGTCAACCTGGCTTATTGTTTGCAAGAGCTGCAACACACAGAGCTGTTGCGGAGTGTAGAGGAAGATTTACGGTCAGGTAACTTAGCAGGGAAGTTAAGCCGGGCTCACTGTGTTGTGCTGGGCTACCTGCTGCACGTGTCTCCTGAGTGCAGTGAACAGACCAACCTAACAGGCTCCTTGAACTACGCCACAGTGAAGTGTTTGCTCCCTCAGTTGCTGTACTGCAGCCACCTTAGGTCAGCTCCCCCAAGCACTGTTTCCCAATCAACTAAAATCAGGAGCAAGATTGAAGAGTGAACTTGTGTTTGTTTCCTCTTCACCAGGTTAGAAAATAATAACTTCAAAGATGACGTCATGGAATTACTGGGAAGCCTTCTGAGTGCCAAAGACTGCCATATTCAAAAGATGAGGTGATATTCCATCTTCATATCTGCTTACAGTGGTGAAGCATTAACTTGATGGTTCTGACCTGTATGTCAAATGAACTTGGCTGACTGTAAAAAAAAAGTTAATAACAATTGATTGGTCTTATATATTACAGGGACAATGTCTTATAATATCATATTACATATAGCATGATAATCATTTTAACTTGTACCATATGGTTGTAACCATTTTAATTCCTTCATTTAGTTTGGCAGACAACGCCATCAGCAACAAAGGTGCCAAAGCACTGAGTCGAGCCCTGCTGGTCAACCGGACGCTAACTTCTCTCAAGTGAGATCTGCTTGTTTCTTTTGAAATATATCTCATTGTATCGATGCCAAGTAGTAGACATTTAGAGTTCATAAGAGGAAACTGGCTTACTTATCTTGCACTAGGATTACATTTGGTTGTTCAAGATTAAAATAAATAAATGAATAAATAATGTTAGAGCTACGTAAGACATGTCAGCTGACAGGAAATGTGCAGGTGACTAACCAAAGATGGAACTTGAATAATGAACAATGAGGGTGAGAAAAAAAAAAAAGAAAAAAAAAAGGAAACTGAATCATTTCCTATCACCATTACAGTCACACATGCGTAACATCATCTCTATTCATATTGCAGTCTCCGGAATAACAATATCGGCTCCAAAGGTGCAAAGTTCTTGGCAGAAGCTCTGAAAATGAACCAAGCCCTAGTATCAATCAAGTGAGTTTAATTGCTGTAGATTTGGGCATATATACAAAGTGACCTTACAAAATGCCAGGGTACATTTTTTAACCCCCCCTCATCAGCTTCCAGAACAATGCAATTGAGGAGGAAGGAGCTCAGGCCCTGGCAGAAGTATTACAGTGCAACCGCAAGTTGGTGTCCCTGAAGTAAGTTTTGCATGTGCGTTATCTTTGTGTTGCATGCCCTACATATTTTACCAGAGACAAATCAGTCTCTGCATGTCTCAATTCAGTGTACGGAAGAACAAAATTGCTGCAGGAGGAGCCAAGAAGATTGCAGAGGCGCTGAAGATAAACCGGACTCTCACGAAGCTGATGTAATCTTAAATTCACAAACCCACTCAGTCCTCTGATCTTGATCATACTGTAGGAGTAAAATTGCAGATGATTTACTAATTTACCAAAGAGCCTGTATCCTGTTGTTCCTCCAGATAAATAATTAAACAAATTCTAAAATGTGCCAATTCTATTTTTATCATCTGCAGCCTTTGTAGCAACCAGCTTGGGGACAAAGGAACAGTCGCTCTGGCCGAGGCTTTGGCGCTCAACCACACTTTGCTCTCACTACAGTCAGTACCTACCCAACAGGAGTGCATTGTAGCCTCCACATCGCCCATCACCTTCTATTCAGAAGTCTGATACCCTCTCACGTTTTTATAATTTATTTCACCATGGTCCACATAATGAAAAAACAGTGCTAGAGTTTGCCTTTCGAGTAATTCAGCATCTCTTTTTGCAGACTTCAGAGTAATTCAATCAGCAACAGGGGGATGACTGCCTTGACCAAAGCACTTAGGCTGAATCGCGGCCTTGTCTCCTTAAAGTGAGTATTCAACTTGAAGCTTCTCTGATTTACCGGATATCCCTGAAACAGAAGCCCTGGGCTTTGGAGGTGTTGGTCCGGGAATTAGGGCAAGCCAGGCTATTTGAAGCTGGCTGTTCCCACCTGAACACTAACCTCAGCTGTGATTCCATATTTACTGTACATACATGAGAATAACAGATTTCTGCAGTCCAGACCACAGAAAAATGTTTGCTCTAATAGTATGTAAATAATGTTTTCAAATAAATACAAGCCAAATATAATGTGACACAAAATGAGAATTTTTGGGATGGGAGTTGTTGGAGAAACTGTGATGTCTTCAACCTTTCTCTCCCTTTTCATGTATTTCCTCGTACCTCGTGTGGTCAGTTTGAGGGAGAACTCAATCGGAGTAGAGGGAGCAAAAAACATGGCTCATGCCCTCCATGAGAACAACTCTCTACAGGACCTCGAGTGAGTCACCTCATTAATAGCAAGATAGTATTGTGCTCCACACAGCCATGGTAAACTCTGACTGCTCACTTCATGTAACTCCTCAGAGTATCTGTGTCACTCAGAACTGTTGCACGATGAAAAACCCCTTTGGATTGGATATATATATATATACATGATAAAAAAAGCGTTTGACTCACCTACAATATCTAACACATGCTTGTGTCTCTTTCACTCTGTAATTATCTGAATTACATCTCCGACTATATGGTGTGTGTGTGTTTCCAGTCTCACAGCCAACCTCTTGCATGATGAAGGTGTTCAGGCTATAGCTGGAGCAATCAAGTTTAATCAAGGCCTCACCTCTTTGCAGTAAGTGAGGCTTGTACAAACATGCACATAGAGACACACACTGATAGTGTGAATCTGGCTGGCAACACCTGCACAGGAAAGGTTCCTATCTTGATACTCACTTTTTTTTTTTTTTTTTTTTTTTGATATAGATAAATCACGTAATCTCATGGTACAACCATGATATTTTTAACAATTTTAGGAAGATATTTAAGAAAAGATATGTCTAACACCTGTAAGATCATAAGACAGCAGTAGAGAAAAAGTATGCAAATTCAATATTTGAAATTAGATGTTTCATTTATGCCAAAAATAGCAGTAGGGAAGTAATGTTTCACAGAATGTGTTATTTTTTGCTGGTGTTCAGTCTGACAGATCTTGGTGAATGTGGTCTATTGAACATGGTGTTAGGTAACTGTCTGACAGCAGCAGGAAGTAAAGAGCAGTGCTGAAAAAAATGCTTAGGTTCTAACAGGGTGTCCTGCATACTGAGGGCGAAAATATCCAACAGGGATGGTAGTTTAGCCATCATTCTCTTGACAGCAATCATTTCATTTCATTTGCTAAAGATTACAGTCAGTGAATGACAATGTTCTGTTAAAGAAAGCATTGACAAAATTCCTTTTAAATAACACAGACAGTACTTCATTATGTCTTTATGCAGCACAATAATCTTAATTGATTTATCATATTTTTAACTATTTTTAAATTAATTTTTTTTACATATAAAAACAATGAAAGCCATATAAAATGAAAAATAAAGATTATAATTTAGGCATGAATAGCATTTTAATTCTGCAGCAGATAAAGATGATGTTAACTTATTTAACTAATTGTTGTCATATAGTGTCATTTATAACAGTGAAGCATATTTTATGCATGTGATACTCCGGTCTATCAAGTAACTTATAACATCTCTGATTCATTATCTGGATTCAATTCCTTTGATGCAGTATTTTTTGTCTTTTCCAGCCTACAGTGGAATTTCATCAAGTCCTCCGCCACTAAAGCTCTGGCCCAAGCTCTTCTCTCCAACAGCACAATGCAGCTCCTGGAGTAAGGCCAATAGTTCAGACTCCTGTCAGTGTCATTGTCATTAACCCATTATCAGTGATTTCAGTCACCTGTCTGTGTGTGTTTGCAGTCTACAGGAGAACGCTATTGGGAATGATGGTGTCGTTTTTCTGGCAGAAGCCCTGAAAAGCAATACGTCTCTTCATACTTTGTGGTTGGTATTATAACCGCGTGCAATGACTATTACATATACAATTCTACATACATAATGGATAACATACATACATAAATCTTTGTGTGTGTGTTTTTTATGATTTCCTCAGTGCTGATTGTGTTGTGTGCCATTTCTTTAGTCTACAGGGGGTCTCCGCAGGCACAAAAGGTGCCGTTGCCATGGCAGAGGCTTTATTGACCAACCAAACCCTGCAAACATTAGAGTGAGTATTGTGCTGCCATGGCCCAAACTGTTCTTTTTTTATTTCATGTTCAACACATATATTAAGCAAACAACTTAACACCAGCCAGAGTTCAGTTATACTGTACAGGTAATGTTTTTTTCCTTGTTGAGAGTGCCAGCTTGTGGTATTCCTGACACAGCTACCCATGATCTGGCAAGAAAAAAAAAAAAAAAGAATTTTTGTTCCTCTCACTGCAGGAGTCACTTTGCATCATTACTGTTGCTATAGTGTCAAACACAATATGCCATTTATATACAACAGCTATTGTTACAATTCATACTTAATGTAGGCACATTTCTATGATGTATTACAGTCTACGTGGGAACGCTGTGGGGATGGAGGGAGCGAAGGCTCTGGCCAATACACTGAAGATCAACAGAAGCCTCAAGTCACTGAAGTAAGTGCTGACTGGAGCCTCTTTTCATCCATGTGAACCAAAGGTGCACTATTATCTTTTCACAGGGGTCTGGTTTCAAAGCCCATGTCTGGAGGCTTTCTGTGTAGAGTTTGCATGCTCCCCCAGTGCCACAGATTCTCTTTGGATACTCCGGTTTCTTTCTACAGAATACTGCTGCTAGAGTGTTAATCAGAACAAATAGATCAGAGCACATTACACCATTTATAAAATCTTTACACTGGCACCCAGTCAGTCAAAGAATAGATTTTATAACCCTGCTGCTTGTTTACAAATAACAGAACGGTTTGGGACTAGAATACATCTTGTTTAGAGAATATAAACCAAGCAGGACTCTTAGATCCATGGACTCAGGTCAGCTGGTCCAGACCAGAGTCCTGAGTAAACATGGAGAAGCAACATTTGGCTTTTATGCTGCAAACAAGTGGAACAAACTGCCAGTGGATGTTAAATCAGCACCAAATGTCAATACTAAATCCAAGTTGAAATGCAATATATTAAGAAATTTGCCCAGCTTTAAAGTCCCAAAGACTTGCATGTTGAGGTTAATTGGTGGCTCTTGCCTGTAGTGTTGAGTGAGCGTGTGAATGGTTATTTGTCTCTACATGTTGTTTGGAGACAACAGGGCAGGGTCCACCCTGCCCTCGTGTAATGTGGGCTGGGATTGGTCCCAGCGCCTGCAGCCCTGATGGATCAGTGGTGTAGAAAAATTATGATTACTGCCAGTGAATAGTAGTTCAGCATGTCAGCTGTACTCTGTAGATATTTTTGTCTAAATTGCGTAATTTGGTTTTTCTAATTCAAACTAATTTCATAAATGCTTGAATGTAAAGTAATGTAATGTAATAAATTGTATCTGTTGGCATCATTAGTCTGCAGGAAAACTCTCTGGGCATGGATGGAGCCATATTCATTGCAACAGCATTGAAAGGAAACCACCACCTCACATACATCAAGTGAGTCTTCTTTTGTGCACCTCTCCCATAAATCATCCTATGTCTGTATGCATCATTGTTTTATTTATCATATGTGCTTATGCCATTCAGATGAGGATTTTGAGGATAAAAACATGCTGCCATCATGTATCCAACCTCTGTTTTTGTGTTTTGTGTAGTTTGCAGGGAAATGGCATTGGCGAATCTGGAGCAAAGGTCATATCTGATGCCATAAGGGCCAATGCTCCGGGATGTGTGGTGGACATCTGAATAGTTGTAGTTTTACCTGAAAAAAGTCAAACAGCACATGTAACATTAGGATGTTATCAGAAGTAGATGTAATTTTGTTAAACACCAGCTGTATATAACAATATTTGTAGTACTTTCAGTATATATTTTGTTTTACAAAGCTATTTTTATATTTATTATGACAATAAACTGTTCTTTTGTCTTGCATGGCCGTTTGCCACAAATGATTGAAAAAAAAAAAAAAGACAAGTTGCCACCACTTATAACGTAAAACTTATTCAGCATAGCAATATTAAGCTGCATTTCTGCCTATTTGTAATAATTAATGTGTAATTCTATATATTTGTCCTTTTGCACAAGTGAATCTGGAGTTTGGTAATAAAATAAATAAAATGGAAGTTTCACACTGCAGTTTTATTCCAAATGCTTTTTTCCATCAATAAATAAGTTTATGGCTCAGTCAGATTTCTGTGCTGACTTTACAAAGAGTCACAATGAAGCTGTTATGAACACATTGCTTCACCTGATTAGATTTAGTCAGTCCTCATTCCATCTACTGTACTCCAAACTCCATATCTTTTCTATCGCGCTGCACAAAACGACAGCTGTTTGGATTCTGCCCTCTGAACTTCATTACCCAGAAGTCCACGAGGCCGAACGCGCAGACGTCAAGAGCGACGTGCTGTCGTTGGCAACGGCGGAGGCTGGAGCGGGAAGGATACGGTAGCTACAGGAGCCGCTTGGTGTTAAACCAAAACTCTTGTTTATGTTTCTGATCCCATGTGATGTGGAGCGGGAATGAACACTTCGAGTATCCTAATGATGTGAGACGCTCGTTTCGTTAAAGACTGTGTAAAGTCGAGGGATCGTCCCGGCCACTGAACTGTTTGCTAGCTTATATTACCTGCTGCAGTTTGAGCAAACTGAAGGACTGAGACGTCTGCTGGTGGATAGCACACTAATGGCCTCCAAAGGTAAAGTTAGTTTTACAGTTTTTATTGAAAGTCGTTAGCCCAGGATACATCAAATACAACTGAAAAGACAGTGATAGAGCCGCCAAAACCCATGATTGTAGCTCACTGTTACTGAGAGCTGTTTGTCGTCGCAGGTTGGCAGCATCCGTATGTAAACATATTCAAACATGTCAAAGTTGAAGATTGGAAAAGATCAGCAAAGGAAGGGGATGTGACAGCATACATGGTAACTTCATGCTACACATTAAACCTCACTCTAAAATTGTGATGCTTAAACTCGTATTTTAAACATCAAATTCCTTTTTAGGTTTAACATGTGGATGTTTTTGCTCTCAGTGTCAATTTTTTTTTTTTGTATTGCCCTTAAGGTATCAAGGGGAGCTGTGTTTGAATTACTGGCAGTTAATGGAGTCCAGTAGTGTCCAACGTTATGTTTTGTCTAAATAAACAGATTTTGTCTTGTCTGTTTTCAAGTGGACATGTGGTGACACAAATAGTTAATTATGTGGTAGAGTCTCCCCTCTAACTCTGAATATTCGTACAAAAGTACATTTACCATCCATGCCCTCCATGATCTCTATCCAACCCCACCTCACTCTTTCTCTCCCACCTCCAGGACAAGACACTGAAGTGCTCAGTGTTTCGGATCAGGGCTCCTGTTCCTGCCAACGGTTACATTCTGGTGCCGAAGAAGAACAATTGTTCTTTGGGGTTGATAGGACGCTATTTCTACCTTCTTTTCAAGCCCACGCCTGGCAAATACTTTGTGGTACACCTAGATGTTGCTGCAGAGGTATCAGACCTGATTTGATTGGATGATCCTGTGAATGTGTATGGATGTTGAAGAAGTCAAGAGTATTTATGTATCTTGGCTCTATATATCTTATGTTGCCAGTAATGGCACAGCTATGTTTCAATAATCTTTGACTTCGTAATAGAACGCACATAGGAGAAGTACTCTACACATTATTACATCATATAATATGATATGATATGTCATTATCTGGGCATCCATTGTCACTATAACACTATATCACTTAGCCATATCCAATCCCAACTCTTAGCTGTCACTGGGCAAACGTCAGATTGCCCACCAACAGGACTCCATACTAAAAGGCCCCAGGCCAAGCTTTCAAACCCAGAACCTTTTTGCTCTGATGACACAGTGCTAACCACCACCCGACTCTTTTGACTTTACACATTTGTTTTGATTAATTTTTGATTACATTCAAGTGGTATTTTAATGTCATGTGATGAGCTCAGACAATGGGAAATCTGTACCATATTTTTTGGTGTTTCTCAGCACATTTTTCAAGAGAAAATTCCAGTAACTTTATTAGTTCTAAAATATTGATTCTCTGTTTTCTATTTCTCTGATCTGTGATTTGTAGGAGGGCCAAGTAGTCCGTATATCATTTTCCAATATGTTCAAAGAGTTCAAGTCCACAGCTACCTGGCTTCAGTTTCCTTTTCTGTGTGGAGCTGCAAAAGACTCAGTTTACGAAAGCACAGCCAAGACTGCAAGACAAGGTAAAATACACGTATACGCATGCTATTGATTTTTGTTAATCATGCCACTGAAGGTAATTTGTATCTCAGTCATTTTGTCTTTTGTATATAACCCAGATCTTGGTAGAGTAGTAGCTTTATTTATGATTTTATGCTCCAGGTTTACTGGGTCCAGCCCCCACTTCAGTGCGTTGGACCTGTCTCATGCTGGATCTGCAGTACATACTCTCTCTCTACCTCAACCGCTGCTACAGTCACCTAAAGACCATCAAGCTTTGTGCCAACATGGCAGTGAAAAACATGTTTACCAGTGACCTCCTACTAGATCCAGGTGAGTTGAGTGAGTTTGAGTGGTGTTTTTGCTCTTGTTTGGGGCAGAAAAAAAACCTGTTGGTCTCCACTGTTTGAATACATGGAAAAAATGGAAAAAGTGTTTATCCGTGCTGCAGACAAGACATATGTGTTTTCATCAGTTGAGCTTTATAGTGCCCTTTAAAGCACCGTATTCATTATTTTCAGTTTTAAAGTCATGATATTTTTGCATAAAGTGCCTACTTTGTACATGGATTTGCTTTTCACATCTCTTGACCAATTTTTTCTTTCATAGGTATTTCCTTCAATGAAGCCAAACTGATGGGTCTGGCTTCTTCACAGGGTACAGGTCCCATGCCCAGAGAGATGTCATTCCCTGCACCCAAGGGAGCTTCTTGGCACGACCTCTATGATTATATCAAGTATGGTTAGCTCACCAGAGAAAGCAACATGAACCATCTTTCTCCACACACACAATTTTTTCTTTCATAGTAAATCCACCTCTTACCTGATCTGACTTTTACAACAACATCATTGTACAGGGATAAGTATTATGGAAAGCCACTCAAAAAAATCAAATACATTATGACTTGTGGCAATGTAAACATTCAGTGATCAGGCTGTAAACATCTGAACATATAGATAACAGTATTTTAAGGTTGGATTTCTCCTCATTTGCTCGAGAAGCTCTTAAAATATAAAATATAAATAAATATTGTAAAATATAAAATCATTACTCTCAATAGTTTTTTTCACAGTTTACTGTCATGGAGTCTCCTATCTTCTCCCATCCTCATAGGTTTCCCTCCGAAGGAACAAAGTTACCCTTTGACTCCATTCAAAAAGGCAATCCAAGGCCTGAGACCAGTAAGTCATAAAGCTTTTCCCTGCGTGCCCCCCCCCCCAATTATTCTTGTCTGACTGTTTTTCCACACATACATTAAAATACATTATGCTTGTGTCATTTCTTTATTCTTCTATTAATGTTGAATTACTATTTTTACTCAAAAAATTGGAGCACATAAAAATCAATATTCTGAAACAGACACATTATGTATACATTACTAATACATCTATTTTAGCCTACACACTTCTAGCTAATCCTGATAAGGATTTATTTTAAATGACTGACTTTTATCATCCTGTTTTTCACAGACTGTTTCTCCAGCAAAGGAAGCCCTAATAGAGAGGAGTCTCACTGTGTCAGCATTAGCAAACCAATTCAAGACCGTGTGTCCCTCATCCGGCAGATCACCACCCCAAAATCAGTAAGGCTGCTAAATTTACTACCGTTTATGACACTGTTGTGAATTGGCTCAGCTTGATGTTTATTCATATAAATATGGCAAATGGTTTAACTTAAACCTTTTAAGTAAAATTTAATTATCCAGGAGGCTGCTCTTTTTGTTTTTCTGTCACATTAGCTGCCGAGGAATCAAACCCCAGTCGTGACCAACATACCTGAGTTGGGTGTAGTCTCCTCTCAACAGGAAGTTGGTTGGCTTTGCCCTGATGATGACCAGCAGAAACAATCAGCAATCTTCAGTCCACACCAATTTACATCCAAGCCACCCCGTCATCCTAATGGCAGTGGATTACATGCATTTGTTCATCCCCAGGACACCTTTAGCAGAGATCCAGATGAAAGTGAAGAAGAGGTGAAACTTTGTACATCCATAAGAAAGCTAATGTGTACCACATTTCACTCTCCTTTGTACATGAAGTTTAGTAAAATATACAAACTTGACAACAATATTCCTTTTATATAGTTCAATAAATCCATTTAAAATGTTGACCATGTTATTTTCCCAGTTTGCCTGCAGTGCTCTTCCACATTCTGTCCATTTGCCATTATCCAAAGAAAGCAAACAGCAGGTAAGACAGGAGAAAAGTAGAGAGTGAAATGAAAATGGTTGCTGAGACATAATTGGTTTAAGAGCTCTTTACAAAATGTTCACATTTGCCTTTTTTGGCCTCCTTAATAGAAGCTGCTTCCAGACCCAATTCTGAAGCTAAATCGAATCATCGGCTTTGGAGGAGGAACTACAAAATATGTATGGTTTTAAACCATCACCATGCTAGCTTCACATACATTATCTGGTGTAACTGTTGTGCTGTTTTACGCTGTAGGCCCTGTGGACCAAATCAGGAGATGCAGTGGTATATCCATGTCATGCGATTATTGTCTCTATGAAGATATCCTCAAGCCAGCAGAGATTCTTCATTGGCCACACTGATAAGGTAAATGAGTTGTGATGTGTTACCCCACACCAGAATCTCTTGAGTATGAATGTGTAACATTTAATAAAATTCTTTCCATGTGTGTTTTCTCTGTAGGTGTCTGCCCTAGCTTTTAATGGCAATACAACACTTCTGGCTTCAGCACAAACTGGCAATCATAGTGTAGTTCGAGTTTGGAACTACCACAAAGGAAACTGTCTTGCCATATTCAGGATTCACGCTCATTCACTATCATCTCTTAAGTAATCAATTGTATACATACAAGCACTCAGGTAGAAAAGCCTCTAATTAAACACTTACCCACACTAACTTTCTCATTTTCATTATCTCTTTCATTTGAAGTTTCTCATATAGTGGTGGTGTTCTCTGTGGAGTGGGTAAAGACAGCCACAATAAAACGGTAAGTGTCGTGAATCAGAATTTTGTTACATGAAAATTTTAGGGCTTACTTTTACTGTGCAAAGGAAATAGGCATTCGCTCTGTTCTGATTCTATAGAGTCAGACATTGGGCATCATGAGATCCATTTCAATTAAATGCTAAGTACTACCTTTTCATGGCTTTGGCTGAGTAATGTCATGCAACAATTGCTACTCATATTAAGATCTGTGAGTCATTGAAGCTGTTAGCTGAGTTTGTCTTTGACCCCAACCTAACTTTCTTCAGATGGTGGTGGTGTGGAATACTCTAAACATTAGTAGAGGAGGAGAGGTGACCGTATTGGCAAAAGCACACACAGATGTGGACATTCACACAATGAAAGTTGCCTCCTTTGATGATACAAGGTACCCTTGGTTCTGTATTTTTTGCTATTTATGTGATTGACGTTTCCCTAGCCAAAATAACTTATTTGCATATTCAGAACCATTTTTGTGTGTTTCTTTTTGAATTGTCCACCAGTTACTAAGAGTAACTGTATAATGACATAAGCTCATATTCTGCTTTATCCAATAAAATTGATAGCTAATTATTATATTACATATTTACATATTTTACTTTTTAGAGGACACTAGCCTTGGTTGAGGCAATTAAGTCTTTAAGACTTCCTAAAATGATTTTATTATAATAGTTATTATTTATTTTTAATAATGTTTGTCTGTAATCAAGTGAATGTCATTGTTTTTGAAATGAAGAATTTGGATTGTCACATTAACATAATATGTTTCATGGATGGTATTTAAGGTAATGTGAGATGACAGCAAGGCAGCTGCATGGTCTATTAGAAAGTTCCTACATTGCTCAGAGCTCCCTCAGGGCAGATCAGTTTGATCTCTGGTGTTCATAGAAGTTGCCTGCCCTTGAAGAGCTCAGTTTGATGCAAACAGTCAAATCTCAAGCATCAAATTTAAAAAGCTGTCAGCAAGATCCGGAGTATTGAGGCTGTAAATGCCACCATAGGATTTACCATTTAGTGTTAAAAAGCCCTTTTTTTTTGCTTCAGATTTAGATTGTCAAGTGTGTTTTATAACTTCTGTAGATGTGACTTATCATATTTTAATCCAGTGTCTTGCTTGCTTCCTGTGTCAACTACTCTTTACAGTAGAAAGATGTATCTTAGTTGGCTGCAGGAGCAGAACAGAAAAGGACCAGATGCCAACTGTTTTGGAAATGAGACTGCGGGTAAATTTCCAAGTGTGTTGGTTTCAGGATGGTGTCGTGTGGTCGTGACAATATTCGTCTGTGGCGAGTGCGGAATGGCACACTGCGCTCCTGTCCAGTAAATCTGGGTGAATACCACTCACTGGACCTCACAGATGTGGCCTTTGAGGAGGGGAACTTCTCCAACCAGCATCTTGATGAGCGAACACTGTGAGTGGCCAAGACAGCCAATGAAACCATAAGGGTTTTCATTTCAATGGAAGAAATTTTGATCAAGAAAATGTTTTTATGAAAAGACTGCAATATTTCTTCTGTGACTTCCTTCCAATAGATTTGCAAGCAGTCGAAGTGGCCATATCTTTGAGATTGACTACAGCAGAGTTGTTATTAGAAATGTGAGGAGGCTATTACCTGCACAGCAGCAGCATATGGGCAGCAGGGAGAAATGGACTTTTAACACAGGTGGGTATGAAATCAGCTTGAGGGAGAAAATGTTTGTTATTCATAGTTTGAACCATTGGTTGGTCAGAAAAAGAAACTGTGCAAGGAGCCTGGGAGGGCATCAAATTGTGTGTGTGTGTGTGTCTCCCAGGTCCAGGCATTGCTATCAATAGCATCAGCGTGTCTTCATCATTCTGTGTCACGGGCTCTGAAGATGGCTTCCTGCGTCTCTGGCCCCTCGATTTCTCTGCTGTCTTCCTGGAGGCTGGTAGGCTCAGCATGGTGTGGCATAACATTTACATGCAGCATAAATGACTGTAGCTGACAATTCTCACTCCACAGGAAGCAATGCAATCCCTGGGAAATGTTGATTAGGTTCACAAAGTGGTAATTTAGTAAACAAAATTCAGGAGTCATAAATTGTGTTTGAATTGCCATTATGTTTCACAACTAACAAAGCCCAGTGGAAATTTACAATGAATGCCTGACTGGAAAAGCTGGTTCACTTAAACATTATCATTTCACTTTTTTTCACCACTACAGAGAACAGTGTTGTAGAATATGTTTTCAAATTTAAAGTTCATAATATACTTTAAATAACAAATTTGATATATTAATATTGTCTGTTGTGAATAAAAACATTTTATTAGATTTTGTTGCATTAAATTCCAGTTGCAGTTTTCTCTACTCTAGATTTGAGTTATTGACTAGAAAAAAATTGAGTTGCACAGACATTAACATCCACACATATGAGATTTACACATGTACTGACATTGTCTCACAGGGCAAACAATTGGAAAATAATACACATTCTTTTCCAGAGCATGAGGGACCTGTGAGCCTGGTGTCAGTCTCATCAGATAACCTTCAAGTGCTGGCAGCCACTTCCACTGGTAACCTGGGTTTCCTTGATGTGAGGAGCCGTGGTTACAACACACTTATGAGGTCACATACAGACACCGTGCTTGGCTTCAGTGTGGATGGTGTCCGTCGGCATCTAACGACAGCCTCTTCTGATGGCACAGTGCGCATTTGGAATATGGATTCTTTACATCAGGTCAGTCAACATAAGATCAATGCTGATAATTTCAAGGGATATTGAAATTTGTTGAGGAAAAAAAAGTTATATTTTGTTTGCATATTTTGTTTTATATCTAGCTTTTTGACCATTGTCATTTTCCTGGTCTGTTTTTAGGCATGTGTTTCTTCTGTATGAGTATATTATCATTAACTATTTAACTTCTGATGTTCTCTGATATACATAAGAAGAGTTTCTTTAATTGTTTCTTTATTTGGTAACTTAACATACTAAACTAAGGAAAATTGGTGACTCAGAGTTCCTATGTGTAGAAAGTCTATGTTGCATATATTAAAGTAATGTTCATCCTGGTGAACTTTTGTTGAGCCTTTTACTCTCAAAAGTCAGAAATTATAAAATGCTACACATGAAGGCAAACAATTTGGAATAATTTATTTACTAAAAATAATTGAATAACTTCAATGTACTCCACTGGTGTATATAATTTTGAATAAAAAAAAACATTGTGTTATCTCCTGCTTTTAGCTGTATGATTTTGTGTCTGAGGACAGCCCCTGTTCAGTGGCCTTCCATCCCAGTGAGCAGATCTTCTCCTGTGGGTTCAGCTCTGGCATCATCAGAGTCTTCGAAATCTCATCTGCCAAGCTGCTGGCTGAGCACAAGTACGTCTAAACTAACTTAGAAGCACCAACTATGAAGGATTAAAAATGACATGAGTATAAATGACTAATTGCAAAAAATAAGTAATTTGATTCGTCAATAAAAGCTATTTTGTAAAGGGAGAAAAAAATGCTATTTCTGTATTATGAATGTAGCCATACATGGTTAGTTGATTTGTAACCAGTCAATGAATCAGTCACACTGATTTTTTGCATTTCTTACTCCAAGAGACTAATTTGTGCCCTCATTTCTCTGTATCTGTGTATGTTAAAGTCAACACAGAGGTGAAGTAGTGGGTCTCGCCTTTTCTCCAGATGGGGAGTTTATGTACAGTGCCGGCTCCCAGGGCGCTCTTGCTATTTACAACTCCTCTGAGGAAGATTACAACGTGATCAGAGTTTTATGTATGTATAAACATACACAAACCAATGCACAAACACGATTCAGTTCAATAGCATCAGTAATTCAGTCACAGTATCAATTTTATTAGCTAGCTTCAATTACATTAATTGTATGAATTTGACAGCACTCTGTGATAGTGCATGGACTTACTTTGTGCATTCATAGACCCAACTTAGCTTATCAGATTCATTCTGTACATGATTGTGATTGCCTAGGTAATGTGGTGGCTCGAGGTAGTGAGCACGCTCCAGACGCTCTCGCAGTGAGCAGAGACAGCCGCTGTCTGGCTTTTGTGGGTCCCTCAGAGCACATAGTCACCATTGCTGATGCCCGGTCTCTTGATGAGGTATCTTAAAGATTGTCACATTTTTACATTTTGCTACAATTTGTCGTTAAAGTAAATCAAGTGTTGTCCTTTCATTATTCGGGAGTCTCTTTATGGGCTCTTACCTGAAATTATCAATCAGAAAAAATTAATAAGGTGGATTATAATGGCTGTAGTGTATCAATGTTTACATGAGTAAAATGTATTTGTCATTTCACCTGAGCTTTTGGAGTTATGATTTTCTATGTTTTTTATACCATGCTACCTGTGAACAGTTGCTCCACATAGATGTGAGTATCTTGGATGTAGAAAGCCCCCACCTGGATTCTGCATTGAAAGTTTGCTTCTCTCTGGCCTCCATCAATCACTTGCTGGTTGCTACATCTGCTAACAAAATCCTCTGGGTTAGCACAGAGACAGGCCGTCTGCTCCGAGAGGTAACAACACTGATATTCTGTAAATATCCGCATCAAAAATTATCTGTTAAGAGAATCCAAGATTGAGCATTTACTTGAGGAGAAAGAGGTATTTAAAAAAGTTCTGTAAGTAGCTGTCAGTAACTGATAGCTGATGAGAATAAGCTCATAGACTACAATAATGTGGAAAATGTGTGTAAATATAGACACATACAAAAGAAAAAATTCGATATATACAGGATGTCTCAACACGTTTGATCAGTCATTTTTTCAGCCATATTTGGGAATTACATTGTGATTTCCTACAGATGTCTAATGTACACAAAAACCAATGCTCGTCCCTGGCTGTGAGTGAGGATGGTCGATTCTTGCTGACAGCAGGACAGAACACTGTGAAAGTGTGGGATTATAACATGCAGTTCGATATTAACTCACAGGTAACCAATTTAATTGAGTTATGTCCTTTCAAATAAGCCCTACTACTGGCTGAAATTTAAGATATATGTTCTAAAACTAAGAACTGCAGTTTTCTGTATTTCACTTAAAACTAGAAGTATCAGTAGTCTATGTTATGTCGGTAGTAACTGAGGTGTGTGTTTAAACCAGATGTTCATAGGCCACAGTCAGCCCATCTGCCAAGTGAGCTTCACCCCTGACCAACTTGGTGTCGTCTCAGTTGGAGACGCCATATTTCTTTGGCACTTCCTGGCACTTCCTGATTACTCCTCAGTTGACAGCAGGTAATAATCCACGTTACCTTTTTTTTTTTTTTTGTATTAAACAAGTTTTTTTTGTAAATGTCCATGTTCTTACTTCACCTACAGTTCCCCTGTCAGAATAAGCTCTTTCTCAGCTCCTAAATCAGGTATATTCACATAGTTTCAGTGGATTTGATGGACCTCATACCAATCTTAAATAGGAATTACATATTTATATAATTTTTTTCTGTTACAGTTCAACCTAAAGCTGAAGTGAGTGGAGGTCAGTTGTCCAGTGGGATGCCTCGACAGACTGCTCCACTCCCTGCCTCACCCCCTTCACAACCTGGCAGTATAAACAGTCTGATTGACCAGGGTGGTAAGTTTTCTTAATTAGTTTTAAATTACCAGCAGATCCTATTTTGTTGATCATGTAAGTTGACAAGCTGGAAATCTTAACTAACACCGATGTATGGAAAGTAAATTAAGAATTTATTTGTTGCTAAAGGCTAAAACAGAAGCATTCATTGTATGCAGGGGCTTGATGATTTAGTTTCCTTTTAATTTTTTCTCTCCTGTTTGTCTCCTGCAGTTTTTGACTCTGTGTCTCTCTTTGATGACACTGTAAGCATCCCAACTGTTCCAGTCCAAGCCACAACCTCATCAGATCCCACACCTGCCACCTCCTTCCTCAAAGTCACACAGCTGGTCAACACATCTCCCCTGAATACCAGCCATACTGGGACTGGTAACTCTTTCAGTATATTTTCAGAAACTGGATGTGAATTGACTTTGTATTACTTTACTTTGTTATTGCAAAACTGAGCTTTTTTCGCCTTTTCGCTCATTGAATGTTGTTTTGTTAAGCTGAGTTGAAAGAGAAGAAGCCAGTACGCCCAGATTGTTACAGCCACTTCATTGCACGTTTTAAAGCCTCCACTCTTGATCAGGTACAGATCACACTCTATAATTATAAGCTGTAATCAATGGTTATTTTAGTGTCCCGTCTGGCCTTACTGTTTTTTCTGATCCAGGCTGCTGTGACTCCTCAACCAGGAGAAGAATGCATAAAGCTGAAAGCAGTGATCGGCTATAATGGCAATGGGCGTGGCAATATGGTGTGGAGCCCTGACCTAGGTTAGTATAATATACTGAAAGTAAAAATGGATGACAATGAGCGCAAAAAAGTGGATAACATTAATTGAGATTTATGTAGGGAACATAAAGTTAGTTAGTGGACTTTTATTCCAAAAAAAGTTTATACCTGTCAGTTGAACAACTAGCTGTTGATATAAAAGGCTGGTAACAACAATTACACACAACTAAACCAAAATGAGCTCTAAAATTTGAACTAAATTTTTTATCAAAATTAAATTAAACAAAATACACAAAATACATATATTACCTTTTTGTATTCTACGCTTAATATTTGTTTCAGGTTTATTTGCGTACTCATGTGGCAGTGTGGTGGTGGTGGAGGACCTCCATACAGGATGTCAGAGACACTTGCAGGGCCACAGTGACGAGATCTCATGTCTCGCAGTCACAAATGATGCACAGGTACCTTTCATACAAAAATAACTGTCAATGGCTCAATATGTGTGGACCAGCATTTGCGACAATTCAGATGAAAAAAGTGGAATGGAAAACTCTAGGATCATGAATCAGTTTAGTTTTTATGTTCATAGTTTACATCTACACAGTGTTATGCCATTCTAATTCATTCTGTGTTATCACCTGCCTAGACAGTGGCATCAGCATCTGGAGGCAATAATGGTAGCAAGAGTGCCATCTGCATTTGGGACGTCCAGAGTGGAAAGTGTCAGAATACCATTTCCCACCACAGAGGGGCGGTGCAAAGTCTTGCTTTCTCCAGAGATGATCATTTCTTTCTGTCTATTGGTGAGCAAAGTTTGACTTAGTTTACATCCTGCTGTCATATTTTGTGTCTCTAACCATAATACCTTTATGCTTCTTGTTTGATTAATTGTTTATGTGATTCTGCTTCTACTAATCAATGTTCCCTTCCAACACCTTGTTAGGAGACTTCACTGAGCCAGAAGTAGCTTTATGGAGCAGCAAGACCTACCAGCTGCTGTCCAATGTGAGAATGTCAGGGCCGATCCATGGTGCAGCCTTCAGCCCTTCAGCAGCCAGCCAGCTTGCATGTGTGGGGAGCCAAGGAGTTTACTTCTGTCTCATCCACACCCATGGCCTGGAAGTAGACCTCAAGGTAAAGAATGATTTTGGATAAATATTTTCTCGCATTTACTCTGGTATATTAGGATTGACCTTTCACCCTCGTAGGTGGAAAGAGTAAGAGCACCGGCAGAGATTAGTGATGCAGAGCAGACAGCCCTCTGTTACTACAAGGAGTCCTTTCTGTTTACTGCCACCAATGGAGGACATGTTGGTGTGTGGAACATTAACACACAGCATTGCTTCATGATCTGGGAAGCTGATGAGGGAGAAATTGGTAAGAAATTTACTGTGCATTCCAAACATCTGGTTCACATAGCAATAGTTTCAGCTAAATACTTTTAAGATTTCACATAGAAAAAAATACTAGATCATTTCACTTAGTTAAGAAGCTTAAAATAATGAGTCACACATGAGTTTTCTGTTTTTATAATTAGATTGATATGGTTTCTTGGCGTAGGAGTGCTGTTGTGTAGAGGGAATCGTCTCTTGACTGGCAGCAACACCCGTTGGTTGCGACTGTGGGAGGTAGGAGCTGTTCAGACTATGAAGCCACAGGAAAATGTCTGCAGTGTGGAAGACAGGTTTGTTGTTTCTTCTCATACAGTTTTGTTTTTTGTTATTGTTGTTGTTTTTTTTTTCTCATCTGAGGTGCCATGCATTTTTTACAGACCATATAAAAAATGTGGATATTGTCAATATTCTTAATCATAGTATGATTATACGAATGTGAAATTCTGGATTGTCCATCCGAGTTTTTTCTTTGCAGCAGGCTCTAGGTCCTGCAAAAATATAAATAAATTTTAAAAAGCAAAAAAAAAGTGTGTGCAGAATGAATTCTCATTCTTTATCTGTGTGAACTTGATAAAGAATGAGAATACATCCTCAAACAATAATGTCTGTATTAACAAAGGGCTCAATATTTTGGTCAATTGTGTCCTCTAATAGGACCACTGTGATGTTGGAACAAGAAATAATGCTAGATGGGACAATGGTCAGTGCAGCCTTTGATAACACAATGGACATGGGCATCGTCGGTACCACAGCGGGAACCCTCTGGTACATCAGCTGGTCAGATAACAGCAGCATCCGTCTGGTCAGCGGGCACAAGACCAAGGTAATAGGGCAATCAAAGAAATTACCGTATCCACAATGTGCCTCCAGCAGGGGCTTGGCTATACAGCTTAGAACTTGGAGAGACTTAACAGCAATATAGTGTTGGGTTGTTTGGAATGTTACATGTGCAAAGAATTAAAGGTACAGCTATGTACCTTTTAATGAACTATGAACTTCATGCAGCATCATGTTCCTGCCTACACCTGTTTGAATATCCCCTCCTCCACCCCTGTGCCTCTCTCTCTCTCAACCCAGCTGGTCGAGGCAGATGGCCGCCCCCCCTGAGTCTGGTTCTGCCCGAGGTTTCTGCCCCTTAAAGGAAGTTTTTCCTTGCCACTGTCGCCAAGTGCTTGCTCATGGGGGGGGATCTGTTGGGTCTCTTTAAATAATTTTATAAAGACTTTGGTCTAGACCTACTCTATATGTAAAGTGCCTTGATGTAACTTTGTTATGATTTGGCGCTCTATAAATAAATCTGATTTGATTTGATTTGATTTACTAAATGCTCTAAATGCATGTTTTGTCATGTAATGCAGTAGGCATTACATGACAGCAATGTCAGAGGGCTACACAGAAGTTCCAGAATTACTACTATTCTCTTGCAAATTTGTGTCTCATTGAG
The DNA here is from genome assembly GCA_034769265.1 of Remorina albescens. Taxonomy (NCBI): domain Eukaryota; kingdom Metazoa; phylum Chordata; class Actinopteri; order Carangiformes; family Echeneidae; genus Remorina; species Remorina albescens. Next base: position 10,406,312 of record CM068480.1, read on the forward strand.
TGCTTTAAAAGAAGTGTAATAGTAACATAAATTATCCATGCACTGGTGTCATCTCCTTAAGTGAGCAGAATAGATTCCAATGCAGGAAATTGTGTAATAAGTTAATGGTCTTAACAATTGCAGCATCCATTAAATACTGAATATAGCCTTTGCAGGCCTTTGCATATCCTGCCATTTCCCTAAAAGGGTAAAAATTTTCTGAGATTCTGGCATGGATTTTTGTTTCAAGTGAGACGGAGCGCACACACATACCCCGACCCACGCATACCATACTGATACTCTACAGTCTAATTAGTAGCACCATGTCACTTAATTTGCTTCCTGCCAAACTCAATGTCCCCCTTGGAGCAAACAGGAGTTCTTGCCATTAAGGTTTCATGACTGTTGAAAGCCCTCTCTGAAAAATATGGATTTGATAATTATTATCAACTTGGATTTATTATTTTTTTTGTGTGTGTATTCTGCTCAAGTCCATCAGTCCAACTTTTACCATTTTATGCCCTAATGTGAAACATTTTATAGACTGATTAAAATGACTCAATGTACTCAACGGGCAAGTGATAAGACTTGATAAGAAGTGTTTATCTGAATGAACCGGGAGCAAGTTGCAGTTTTCCAGATGAGGAGGCCTAAAATGATGCGATGTGACCACCCAAGATTTGAGCTTCTTCTTACTATTAACATTGCATTCAGACATGAGGTTGGTTATCTTTGTGTTTCTCCTTTTTTCTGCTCTTCAGGTGAACAGTGTGGTGTTTAGCTCTGATGAAAGCCATTTTGCCACCTGCAGTGAGGATGGCAGTGTGAGGGTTTGGTCGACCCCCAGCAACGAACTGGTGGTTCAGTTCCAGGTTCTCAATCAGGTGAGGGGACAAAAATATACTGATTTAATCAATGGGTCAGGTCTTATTTAGATTGAGAGCACATGCCCCCCCCCCCCAATTGACACCACAATGGATGGAACTTACCTAAATTTTTTGGAGAAATCAGAGAACATCATATTCAATTTTTACATAAATTGCACAACTTTATATAAGTAGGTCGTGGATTGACCAATGGTGTCTTGGTGTTTGAATGCCATAGTGAGTTGTAATATAGTGGTCAAAAGAGAATCTTTATGCCTTTTTGATTGTTTTCCAAGCTTAAGAAAAAAAGTGATTATGAATCTTAGAAGTTGCTGACAGGTTGCGGCTAGCAAGACATATTGTAAGGGTGCTCAGTCACTGCCACTGTGCACCACAATTGCATACATTGTTTTCGTTTGTTGGTCAGGCCTGTTGCTGTGTTTGTTGGAGCCCTTCTTCCACTAAGGATGACGCATGTGTAGCTGCAGGATACAGTGATGGGACCTTGAGGATCTTCCGGCTTTCTTCCTCTGAGATGGAGATGAAATTGCATCCTCATCATGTAGCTGTCACTGCCATCCAGTACTCTGCTAATGGTGAGATAGGACAACAGTACACTGTGATTATCAAGTGGCTATAGCTTCTGCGTGTCATCAGCTTTGATTGTTTTTGGTCCCTAACAGGTCAGGTGATCCTGTCAGGGGGTAAGAATGGTCTGGTAGCTGTCAGCAGCCAAGTAAATGGAGCTACTACCCGTGTCATCAAAGACCACAAAGGAGTGCCAATTACCACCATCCAGTGTGTGAAGGAAAAGGTCAGATTAATGAGTCAGGCCAAGGAGTGGGGCTTTATCATAGATTAATGTGACTCCACAGTAAAAAAGAAAGGCAAAGAGTTGTTTTTGCAACAGTAATCACTTATCAAACACTTACAAAACACTGTAGATAAAACTATACTATTTAGTTTTGAGGTAATCTTTTAAAATCACCTCACTTTTCAAAGAAAATGTTCTCTGCAGCTACTGTGTATAAGGTTATCACTGAAATTCTTTCTTTGGCTCTTGTGACATTTAAAGATTTCTTTTTTTTGTCATCATTTATCTTCAAATCCCAAGTGTAAGCCTTTTGGACTAGAAGGAAACGAGATGTGGTTGGCTGCTAGCTCAGACAGACGTGTCAGCGTGTGGGCTGTCGATTGGATGAAGGACAAGTGTGATCTGCTAGACTGGCTGACATTTCCTGCTCCAGCCTATTTCATGGTACCATCTATATATTAAGTAATAGTGGAGATAATTCTAGTTAATGTCTAGAAATGCCACTCAACATCCCTTTAACCTTTCAGGCTCAAAGATCTCTTTCTTGTCAAGTAAATACATATTGGAATATTTATGGTACATTTTATAAATGATTTTTTTTTTAAAAGAAAGAAAAGAAAAGTTCTGAACTATGGCACTGATTTGTAACCCACCACTGCCTGAGAGGGAGTTTCTGTATTAAATCAAACATTGCTTGTATTGTAGGATGACAGCCCACCCCCCAGTCTGGCTGCGTTCTGCCCAGCTGATCCTGACCTGGTGGTCTACACTGGCTATGGTGTAGAGAAAGAGCTGTTGTTTTACAGCCTGACTAAAAAACAGGTACAGCAGCTCTACACGATTTGTTGCTCTATCACAACAGTGGGACTTTTCCTGACTCTGGTAAGAACACATATTTCTGACAGATTGTCCACAAATATATGTGTAATATTTTTACAGATAATAAAAAAGATTTCCCTGCCGCATTGGGCTACATGCTTTGGCCTCTCATCTAAGAGTCAGCTCATAGCTGTAGGATCACAGGGTAAGGTTTTTTCAGCTTTTATGATGTGTTGTAAGGTGATTCCTCTAAAGAAAAAGATTAATGTAAATTTGAAGCAGAGATTTAAGAATTTTTTCACTGTCTCATCTCTTGTCAGAGCGAGTGCTGAAGGTGATCAAATCGAGCAGTGGCAGGTTTCAGGATTTCCTACAGCACAGTGACTCACTGCAGATGTGCCATTTCTCACCTTCTGGAACGCTTCTGTTCACGGTGGCCTTTAATGAAATCCTGCTGTGGGAGGTGCGGGGCCTCTGACGGCCTCACATATGTTTATGATAACCAGACAATGTAGTTCTCACAACTCAGAAGAGCCTAGTTTTTCTTGTTACCTTATGTAATTTTACTATAGTATATTGTATTTTTTATTTTTTTTAATATTTTGTATTTAATAGTTAATGGTTAAAACAATTGTCATGTACTGTTTAAAGGAATGAAAAAAACCTTTAAACAGTACATGAAAATAAATTTAGTAGTGCGCTGATAAACTTTACCACAATGAAATTCATGACGTTAATCATTTCCTTTTGTAAGACCATTTAATTTAGGTTGGGATGTGAATAAAACGTGGTAGCAAAAATTACACTCTGCAGTGTGAGATAATTAATGATATACACACCCACACACAAGAATATGGCAACTGTCAAAGACATTTCTAAGTTTACTTTCTACTTCCCCAAGAACAATGGACAGGTGCACTGCTCACAACATTTCACTTGAATCCTCTTGAGCTTCCATTTTGAACACTGACCAAATCTCCCATGTTTCGAAGTTTAGATCACAATCTAACTACATGGTTATGCCTAAATTCAGTACTATGTGCAGTTATTTGTAATTTTACACAGAATTTCTAGTAATTTTATGCAATATCAAACATATTTTTTATTTAAAATTATGTCTATTCATGTGCTGAAATCTTTCCGGTGTCACACCAACCTTTGTATATGGCTGCTCCAATCCTTTAATATATTCATTACTGGATTAATCACAAAAATTGCAATCATTAAATTAAATCTTTCGTAGGCTATTGGTGTGGGACAGGATTTGTTTTGTTTTTTGTTTTACAATCCGTCAAATTATTTTTATTTTTAAATAGAAACAAGGTAAATTTGTTGGATTATAAATAAGATCTGTACCCTCAGGATATAGCGAAGTATCGGGCAAAAATGTTATTGCTGTTAATGATTTCAGGTAGAGGTGGAGGTTTTTCCTTGATGGTTTAGTCCAAATAGGCAGTGATTTTCGTGAATGGTTTAGTCCAGATGTGCAGTGTGTTTCCTGAATGGTTTAGTCCAGATGTGCAGTGTGTTTCCTGAATGGTTTAGTCCAGATGTGCAGTGTGTTTCCTGAATGGTTTAGTCCAGCTGTGCAGTGTGTTTCCTGAATGGTTTAGTCCAGATGTGCAGTCCACCTGATGCTGCGCTGGTCGTCCTGCAGGGGCCGCCCTCTCTTCGTCTCCTCCATGAACCGGAACGATATTCTTTCACCTTGGGTGCAGATCTCGTCGCTCTCTCTGTGGGAAGGCACTCATTTGGTTTGAGCCAGAATTTGACATTCAAATGAAAGATAAATGCCAAAGTAGCAGCGCAGCGGGTCTGACTGTTCACACTCAGAGGAAACATGAAGCAGGACGTCCGGATACTGCTGCTGGGGGAACGTAGGTCTTGCATCGACCAGCTAACGGACTAGCCTGTTAGCTGCTGAAGCTAACAGGACAACTTGGAGCTGAATCCGCCCCGTTACTCCTATTTAACAGAGCTACTGCACTTAAAATCAATGTTTTCATGTTAGCTGTGTATTAAAATGAGTGTATGTTTTCTACGAAGTGGCTTAGAGTAATTTAAATCATCGAGCGGTCAGTAGTTAACGTCAGCTATTAGCTAACTGTTGATTATAAAGTATTAAATTTGAATTAAAACAGGAAACCGTTAGAGTTAGCTAACTGTAAATGTCAGCAACAGTCAGACGTCATAAACTAAATGACTATATCAGTGAAATAATGGCATATGACACATTCCTGCTAGTTCATTAGTCTACTGGCCGTTTTGAGGTATCCTGTAGATACATAATGTTTTGGTGACATTTAATTTAATATAGTTTTTCTGATAACACTTCTCTGTGCAGCTGCAGTAAAACAGTGTTTGCTCCATGTCACATTAACTTGCAGACCTTCAGTCCATTTCACTGAATCATAATACAAAAAATAAGGAACAGTCAATAAAATGCACTGTTTAAATGTTAACACATTCAATACAAGGAATAGGCCAAAATAAATCATTTGTTGTTATGTAGGCTCATCTGATCCACTCTGTGTTTTCTGTCCTATCAGCCAAGGTGGGGAAGACATCTCTCATCATGTCTCTGGTTGGAGAGGAGTTCCCTGAGGAGGTAAGGCAGAGTGCAGCTGGTCAAATAGGTCACTACCTTCATCTTGTGGCCTGGTTTGACCTCAGTTTGCTAATTTTAGCTGCAACTACTCAAATATTATCAATACTCAGCCTAGTGCTTAATATTAGTTCACTTAGGAAAACAGTTTGTTTCTTTCTTCTATTTATGCCATGCAAACCAATAAATTCATCCCTGTTTGTGTAAGGAGGTGTTGTCATTGTCCTTTGCAAATATTCTTCTCTTGCTGCTTCAAATGCAAAATTGAATTGTAACAGAAGTAGGCAAGTTGAAATTTCAATTTCTCAATGATGATCCTTTGCAGCATAACTAGAACATCAGAATACTGTTTAGTCTGTCGAATCAAAATGATTCTGCCAGCCTAGTTTGACTATAATTTATTTCCTCACAGTCCTAAAGCACTAGGTTTTTGCTTCACATGTGTTACTTTTAGGACTGCTCCATTATGTATGATATAACTATTGATATTTTTTGTATAATTTTTATTGCAAATTATTGACTATGTCCTCTATTAGTTTCACCACATGTGGTGGGTAATACTAGAATGCTGCAAGTGAGACTCTGAGTCTGCATCATGCAAAGCTGTGGCCTGATAACACAGTGAGTTTATCTGTGATGTGCATGCTCTGACAGGTTCCCTCTAGAGCTGAAGAAATCACAATACCTGCTGATGTGACTCCCGAGAAGGTGCCTACGCATATAGTGGACTACTCAGGTAACATGACCTGAAGGCTAACTCATAACACTGCCATTAGCCCACCCTCTGAGCAAGCTCAGTACACATTTAGACAGGTGTTGTAAAACAAGAAGCTATAGACACTGCATGTTGGTCTGTATGATGCGATTTGTTTTTATATCTTTGACCCCAACAGAAAAAGAACAGGGTGATGACATTCTTAGAAATGAAATCCTCAAGGTAAGCACACTTTATATCACTAATGACCAAACAACACACAGCTGAAGGTTGGTTTAGCACATTCAAATACTGAACAATACACACAGCGAAGAAATGCAGTTTAAGGCTTTTTAGCTGTAATGGCCAAAGCAACAACATTCTGATCCTTATTTGTGATTTTTGAACATTTACAAACTGTCCTGAACATAGTAACATATGGGGCTTAATTAGAATACATGAAATGAAATCTGTTGTCTGTTTCTAATTAACATTTTTTTCACTGCAGGCTAATGTGGTGTGTGTAGTGTATGACGTCACCAACGAGGACACAATAGACAAGGTAGTAACTCCCTGCTTGGTTTACATAATCTCATGCTCCGCAACATTGGTCTTAATGCGTACTATATTTAGTAAATGCATTTAAGATACAGACTGCGTTTGTGTCCTTCTTTTCAGATCAAAACTAAATGGATACCTTTAGTAAACGGAGATGCAGAAAAAGGGAAGAAGTATGTATAACCTACTTCTGTAGAAATTTTACTTCTTTTGTGGAGTTGAGTCACCCTGAAAATGTTAGAAAATAATCACCAAAATGCTGAAAATGTGGAAAGTGACAGCATTTCATCGTCATTGGCAATGTCTTCTGTAACACAAATTGAAGTTATACTATATAGTAATGTCACTGTATATAACAAATCTCCATAGTGTTGTAATGAGACTTAACCTGTCACTTTAAATCAGAATTCCCATCATCCTTGTGGGAAACAAGTCTGATCTTCGCTCTGGGAGCTCAATGGAAACAATTCTTCCCATTATGAACCAGTTCTCTGAGATTGAGACATGTGTTGAGGTGAGGCTGAACTGTTGATTTATCCTCTTTGCTTATTACTACAGTCCTTACACACCTGCTGACTTTACCATTGTGATCGACACACAGTCACTGAGTTTTACACAAATATTGACACATACTTAATCTTACTTTTATACTGTGTAGGTAAACGTATTTGAACTAATGTTGTTGATTTTTCTCTTTCAAGTGTTCTGCAAAGAACCTGAAAAACATTTCTGAGCTGTTCTACTATGCACAGAAGGCAGTTCTTCATCCCACTGCCCCTCTTTATGACCCTGAAGACAAACAGGTCTGCCCTTTTTGGAAATAAGATGCTGAATTAGCCTGTCTCTGTTCCAATCCACTTATTTTCTTCAGCACCTATCATACATGACTGGTTGTGTAATGTTGTTTTGTCCTTCAATATTTTTCCCCAGCTAAAACCTTCATGTGTTCGAGCCCTTAGCAGAATATTCTATGTTTCTGACCAGGACAATGACCGTATCCTCAGTGACACCGAACTCAACAGGTTTCAGGTGCCTGTTAAAATCACTCAGCATATTTTCTCAGCTATTATTAACGCAGATCATTTTTTTTTCTATAAAATAAGCCTATCTTTTTTGTAGAAATCTTGTTTTGGTAATCCTCTGGCACCTCAAGCCTTAGAAGATGTGAAGACAGTAGTTTGGAAGAATACCAGTGATGGGGTGCAGGACAATGGCCTGACACTAAATGGTAAAAATTTGTCATGAATGAAAACATGCTACTATAAGCTCTTTTGTTGCAGTGCCTGAATAAAAAAAAGCGTGTGTTCCTTTTCTTTCAGGTTTCTTGTTCCTTAATACGTTATTTATCCAGAGAGGCCGACATGAAACCACATGGACCATCCTCAGGAAATTTGGCTATGACGACAACCTTGAACTGACTGATGATTACCTTTATCCTGAGTAAGTCGACTGGTTTTGTCCTATCTTTAATTTCAGCTGTAAAATGTCCCTTTACTTATAACCAAAGTATTTTAACAGTGTTGTATTTATTGCCTTCTCTACCTGTTTGATATTTACATACATCAAACTGTATTTCTCCTATGTGTGTTCTTGTGGTTTTGTATGTGTTACATTTGTCTGTTTTCACATACACACAAAATATCTAAATGTTGTTATTCTGTTGTCAGACTACGGGTTCCCATCGGCTGCACCACAGAAATCAATCATTTGGGCCACCAGTTTCTCCAGCAGTTGTTTAACAAGTATGATGAAGTGAGTAGGGATCCAAGCTGCCTTTGGTTACAATCAGCATTGAAGTGAAACAGACAAAAGCTCCTTGTTAAATATTAGAGGATGTTCGGGTTATGAATAAGTTTTCCTTCTTTCTAGGACAAAGACTCTGCCCTCTCATCGACAGAGCTTAGGAACCTGTTTTGTGTATGTCCTTATATGCCATGGGGTGCTGAGGTCTACATGACTGTGGCAACCACAGACGAGGGCTACATCTCTAATCACAGCTACCTCTGTCAGTGGATGTAAGTGTCCCACTCTAATGTTGAGGAATAAGCATGCTGTAGTTTTACATTTTAACGCGTCATTTATCTCCTGCACTGTTCAAAGCTCACGTGTATATCCATTCCTTCACGCTCAGGCTTTCTGCATACCTTGACGTCCACCGTTGCCTGGAGCACCTAGGATACCTAGGCTACCCTATCCTCACTGAGCAGGAGTCACAGACTTCAGCAATTACAGGTGTGTTTGACTTTACACTAGAAAACCTGAGATCCATTTCATGTAGAATCTCAGATGTACTGTACATGCCCCTTGAAAACATCTCATAGTTAAGTACTGTAGTTGGATTGTTGGGCTTAATCCAGTTCATTACAGGCTAATGGATTTATGTTCTTGTACAGCTGTCTTTGAGACCTGAGTGAATAGTGCAATGTCACCTTGGCGTTTGCTAATTGCACATGTACACTTTCATATGCACACCGTGCATGATTTTAAACATGCTGCACTTGGTTTAAGCAGGTAATAACCAAATTAGTGATTCATACTAACTTGAAAAACAGTTGCAAGTATCTGCATGGGTATAGTGTCACCAAATACATAGTGGGTGTAAATTAGTTGCAGTCCAAGGAGCATTTGCCAGGAAAGATATGACATGCTTGGAAAGTGTGACGTAATACAACTCTCTGCCAATAATCAAACAATTTCTTATATATGAACACTTGCTGTTAACAGGACTGTGGAAACAACACGTATCTTTCTATGGGGGAAGTGTTTAGTGGTTGAAACTTGTTTTTTGTATTTGTCACTCGAACTTAAATTAATGTTGGTAATATTAATTGTACATTCATCTTAATATATTTTAGCAGTAAAACAATAAGATTGGCAGTGCCATGGTTGCTCTAAGCGCCTGTCAGTTGTGTTGTCAGTTGTACATTGATCCTGAGTAGAATAACTCATCAACTTTGGTGTTGGATGGTTTGCCTTTGTTAAGGGCATTAATTTTCTCTTAAAGAGCAATCTTTCAGCATTGACGATGCTACAATCATTAATATAATGCCACAGTCGCTGAGGCTGACAAAGCACAGTTTCAAGTTCAACTGATAAATAGCAGAGTCATGGGTTACGGTGTAGAGTTACATCTGTTAAAAGCTTAGTCCCACAGTCATCACTTTTCAAAAGATGCACCTTCTTGTTTATGGTAACAACATGTGTCCTGTGGTATACCTTCATGCCAAACTTAGAAACTGTGTTCCATGAATGAGACAAAAACTATATTAAGTTCAATTGTATTTTATGCCTACTTGTTTTTTACACTTTGTTTCGTATCTTCTGACTCTATGCCTTGATGCTATGTTGCTCACTTCAAACTGAATCGGTTACTGTGCCCAACATAGGCATTTGCATTTGATTTTTTTTTTTTTTTACCCATTATGATTTGTGTTAGTCCAATTGATGCCACTAGAGGGCACCTTATCAGGTTGAAGTCAATCAACATAGAGAGCTATTTTACTTAAATATAGTGTCATAAATGTACAGATTGGAGTAAATATTAGCATCTAAAATGTCATTAAAAAAATCATACTGCTAATATTTATGGGAGATGTTGTGATGCATAGTGCTTGTATCAAAAAGCAAGCAATTAAAAATGAATAAGGAATGGAAATTAGTAAATCAGAAAAAGAAAGCCATTTCATATTTTACCATTTGGTGAGTTAAGGCAGGTGTTAAGTTGTTTAGTCTTAAACAGAATGAGAGTCCTGTGTGTTTGTGCTGTTGGTTCAATGCATTTGTGCCTGTTTATATGTGCAGTGACACGTAACAAAGAGGTAGACCTAGAAAAGCACCAGACACAGCGGTCTGTGTTTCTCTGCAAGGTGATCGGACCACGGGGGACGGGAAAGACAGCCTTTCTCCAGGCCTTTGTGGGCCGCAACATTGTGGTACGGCACATTGTGCTTGTCTAAAGCAAATGAAAATGTCAAGTGTTGCATTAATGAACTGATAAGCTTCTGATAGCCATCAACACTGTTTTCTTCTTTTGGTTGCCTTTTTTCTTTAATCTGTACAGAATAAAGGAAATTCCAGCAGTGCCTTCTCCCCATATACCATAAACACTGTCCAAGTCAGCAACCAGGAGAAGTACCTTATTGTAGGTGACCCCCTTCCTGATCTCAGTGTTGATGCCCAACCTCTTGACTAAAACCTCAGCACTGAAATCTTTTTTTTCCTTCCCCACATTCAGCTCCAAGAGGTGGATGTGGAGGCACAGTTCCTAAAGGGATCAGACGCCTACTGTGATGTTGCATGTCTCATGTATGACACCAGTGATCCACATTCCTTCGACTATTGTGCCAGTATATACAAGGTCAGTTCCAATAGAAGTTATGGTAGGATTCAAATTACAATAGCAGAATTTGCAAAGTGCCCACATAAGTTGTCTATTAAACCCTTTGTGCTGTTGTTTGCACACAGTTAGCATAGCCCATAATCCAGTATTATAGCTCACAATAGCCTTTTGCTATTTTGACTGCTTGTTTTTGTAATTGCTAAAAGCAAATTCTGGACAACTACCTGGGTAAAATAATCTATCATATTATGGAATGAATCTTCTCTCGTGGAAAGAAGCACCACAATGATAAAGAATACAAGTGAGGGATGGAACTCAAAGACTTAAAAATGGAGAGTAACAGAACTCTAGATATGTGCCTTCCCAGAGTAAAAGTCTTATGAAAATAAGAATTTTAACACATGTCATAGAGATGTTTTGGTTTATTTCCATAAATTATATATTGCCATAAAGGCTATCTGAATGTCATTAGAAACCCTTTGAAACAATTAAAGTTTTCCCTCTTCTCATTTCTAAATCTCATTTCTTTACTTAGCAACACTATATGGAGAGCAACATCCCATGTGTGCTAGTTGCCTCCAAGGTGGACCTTCCTGAAACTAAGCAGCTACACGGGATGACTCCAGCAGAGTTCTGCTATAAACACCGACTTCCTCCACCGCTTTCTTTTTCCAGCCTGTCCCCCGACTCCACCAGCAGGAACATCTACACCAGGCTTGCCTGGGCAGCAATGTATCCGTATGTTCTAGTTTGAAAAACATCAAAATTTGTCAGAGGATAATACACAATTGAAAAGTGCAGAGGTTGTAAAAGAATCAAGACATTTGGAAAATTAATAGCCCCATCTGTACATGATTTAGTGTGGCTGAACTTCAGTGATTTATTTATTTTTTTCCTTTCTCCTGGCATCCCAGACATCTGAATGGTTCCGACATGAGCAACACATCCTTTTGGCTGAGAGTTGCGTTGGGTTCGGCTGTGGTTGCAGTTCTGGGCTTTGCTATCTACAGAGCCGTTGCTAGACTGAAATGACCATCAACCAACTCAGCTTTTATCATCTAAAGATGACACACGCTCCATCCATCAAGACCAAACCTTCGAGACCAGATTCAGAGCCAGTGCAGGCTGAATTGGATGAAATTTGCATTACATCCCCAGTGACCTGAAAGGTTTCCAAGAAACTCTTCATATCTTCGCTCTTATTAGTGTCTGACACCTCCACTTTGTTCTCCTCTCTTGAGTCAACAGATCGCAAAAATCCAAAGGCAATTGGAAGCTACTGATCATGTTCATCTCCACACTGCTGTGCTCAGCTTTTTCCGCCTTACATTGTCTAACCAGGCTAAGTAGGAGTTAGCCTGTCAAGCACTCAGAACTATGACAGTAAATATTGAAAAAGGTGCTTTATCAGAACAGAGGGGATGCACAAAGGTAATATTTTCAAGTCATCTGCTTACCCCTGAATTCTCTACTAAAGTTTATTGCGAGATTGGAGAGGTTTTATATACATGCAGTGTTTCCTGAGCGTACTAGAGAAATGCCAAATTGACATGGCTAAGGAACCAAAGGATGGCACATGATGTATTTTTAAAGGAGAGGACATGCTGACTTGCCTTTGCTGAAATTCTTCAATGAGCCACTTTTTCCTTTATGACCAACCACAGATACCACATGTCCATATCGCCAATTATTGGCCATATTGCCAAATAACCCCAGCAGCAATGAGTAGGTATAGCATGTTATTTCCTGAGTGAAACATTTTAATTAGCTTGAATCTTATTGTTGAAATGTTTTAGCAGCAAGGCCTCCACAGATCTGCTATACCAGGGAGAAGTTTCTCTTATTGCATGGAGAAACGTTGCAGTTTGTTTATGCATTTGCCAGTAAGCAATAAATATTTTCTCCTATAAAAGGAAACAATATCTTAAAATGACAAAATTCTGGTAATATCTTTGCGTTCAATGATTCTGTTCACATTGAAATCAAATTTAATTTGAACTGAGACTGAAATAGGTTTGTACTCTTCATTTTTCTACTCCCATACACCTGCCACTGTGCATACACTGACCATTTTACATAATCTGTCATTGCATTCTTCCCTAACATGAGTCAGTCATGTTGCTGTCTTTGTTAGCTGGTGACCTGATGTTTCTGCAGGACACACTTATGCGCCTGAAATGATGGCTGTTTTCTTACTGAAAGTGAAATGATTTAGATGCTTAATAAAAGACCAGACCTTCGGGGGGTTCTGCCCAAAAGACTAACATTGTTCATGTTGGGATGGGTGGTGATTATTTTGAACTGAAATTTGATTTGTTTACATTTACCGCATTTATATATGAACATCAGACTTGAGAGACTTGAACCTTTGCTTTTGTTTTTTTCCTCCATGATGATTCAAAAAACACATTACAGTTTAAATGTGAACATGCTGATGTCAGTTTTGCTCTATATACCTTGTGATCTCCTTCATCACCGAATGTGTTCAAAGTACCTACCAAAGGAAATATTCTGCTTTGCTGATAAAACTAATGCTCTATGACAAAGGCACATCAATTTAATTACTCTTTTGCACATAGTATCTGAAACCCAGAGCAGCATATGCTGAGAGGATGGATGCCCCTCTTTGATCACTCAGGCTGAAGATGTTTACTGAGGTCAGTTTGATGATCCTCCACCTGACTGACTATTATAAAAATCATGTAGAATGTAACCTGTATCTAATCTGGGCTTTCATCAGTTTCACCCCAGTGTGTCTGTTGCAGGTGGCCCCTCTCTCGCATCTGCAATGAGCACCGGTCGGCTGTTCCTGCAGGAGGCCACAGGGCGGCGGTGCAGCGCGTCAGGTGAGAGGCAGGGCAGTCAGTCGGCGGTGGGTGTGTCTGAAGAGGCACCTCGTCACTCCCATAGAGCAGCACAGGGACGTGGATGCTGGGATTTTCACTGTTCTGTGTGGTTGGAACAGGAAAGGAAAAAAAAAGGGGGGGGGGGGGGTGTACTGATGTTTACCATTTTACAGTGGACTGGATTTTCTGTGTAGTAAAATAATCATTCAGCTTTTTGTTTACCACTATTATATTCCCTGAGGAGACTTAATGTCTGCGCAGTTATTTCCCAAAAGGAATTAATAAGAGATTAATTTTGTTTACATAACTAGAATGCCATTCAAAGCCCTTGTTTGGTGCGGCTGAATGAGTAACATTTTTTAGGTAATTCGGAGAGCACGGTTGTAGTTAGTGATATAACCTGATGATATTTACCGCGCACATCATGTTACTTCTGGAGTGCCCCAGTCATAGTAAAGCAGTAAGAAACATTTTAAACTCTGGATGCTTTAATTTTATAATTTTAAATATAAAAAAAAACCACCACTCTCGTTTTGTAACACACAAATGAAGGGCATGTTTTGTCTTTGAGGGCTCCATCAGTGGGCTTTGTCTGCAGCATCCTCCAGCAGCCGACCAGAGCTTTATCTGTCCGGTTAATGTGTGCAAAACGGAGTAGACTGTGCAATTGGTATATTGATGCGGATTATCATTAAATTTAATAATCTTTGATAATTAACTAATCCCTCTGTCTGTGTCCACCGAGAAATAAGTTGACAGAAACATTTGGTAGAAGATGACAAAGGTTTTTATTGAGTTGCAATATAAACAGTCTTGAAAAGTGACTGGACACAGTGGGATGGTGAGTATTAGGAATCGTTTGAACATGAGAAAATATACATAGGGGAGCTTGAATGACAACTGTAGAGCCTTTAGGAAAATCCTGCTGACGTCCACTGCCTATGGTCTGTACATTGTAAAGGCTCAACAATGGTTACCATTGAAACATTTGTGTTTTCAGTCTGACTCTGTGCACTAACAACTATTTATTAGTTCAACTATATACACATTTTCCTCTTCAGCAAGACCCTCCATTAGCTTGTTTGTATTCAAGGACCAGACAGAAAGGAACATTATAATAATAATAATTATTATTATTATTAACGCCAAATAAAATGCTCACATGTGTTTCTACAGCACCTTTAAGCTATAGTGCAATGTAGAGGAAACTACTGGTAAAAACAGCATAAGTTTGCATGGGACCTTACAAAAATAATACATATACGAAAACATTTCCTTCAGTATTTACAGTGTCTTTGTCTCTGTTAATGTCTTTTTATTTCTTTTTCGCCGTCTTTGCTGCCTTTTTGGGTGCCTTTGCCTTGGGCTTGACTGCCTTCTTTGCTGGTTTTGCCTTGGGCTTGGCTGCCTTGGGTTTCTTAGCTGGTGCCTTTTTGGCTTTCGTTGGTGTCGCCTTCTTCACGACCTTCTTCACCTTCTTCGCGGCCGCCTTCTTGGGTTTTTCGGGTGTTTTGGACACCTTCTTGGGCTTGGCCGCCTTCTTGGGCTTGACGGGCTTGGCTGCCTTCTTTGGTTTGGCAGATGCTGCCACCTTGGGTGACTTTTTGGAGTCCTCGGGTTTGGTCAGCCTGAAGGATCCAGACGCACCGACACCTTTGGTGTGGCGCAGCATCCCGGATGCCACCAGCCTCTTAAGGGCCATCTTAATCTGCACATCAGCGTTGTCGCCCACCTTGTAGTTCTTCCTCACGTACTTCTGGATGGACTGACGGGACGCTCCGCTCCGGCTGGCGTCGTGCACGATGGCCGCTTTAATCATCTCAGAGTACTTGGGATGAGAGGCGGGTTTCTTGGGCTTGGATGCTTTTTTGGCTTTAGCTGGAGCCGCCGACGTCTCTGCCATTGTGACTTTATGTTGGAATAAGTTAACAAAAGTCCTGGACGTGCAAATTTGCCCCTGTGGTCAGCTGATAGGATACACCGGAGCGCCAGAAACAGGAAAAAAATATCTGCACGGCCAGAAATAATCTTCTCCTGCAAAAGTCCGAGCTGACAGACAACGGCACACTTTCTGCTTTTCAAAATAAAAAAAATGCCGATGTAATTGTCCACACGAAGTGAGGTGTCAGTGTGCAGGGATCACTTAAGCGTCTTACTCCACAGGCGCCTCTGTGAGCCTATGAAGCCTATCTGCGGACGTGATTGAGAACACCAACTGCCAGCAGCTGATCTAGCGGTGTCCATGGAACTGGCGCCGTCCTGTTTGTGTTTCTTCATCCTCCAACTCTCGACAAATATAAAACCCACGGCGAAGTACTGACCCACAAAACCCCCTGGGCCGGTAGCGGAGACATTGGGCTTCCCGGAGACAGTCTGCTTCTCCTCCGGCCGCGCTGGCGAACAACTTTTATTCCGGGAAAACCGGTTGGAAGTAACGCGTGCCGTGAACAATTTTGCACAATTCGCGTTAAATTAACCCAAACAGAAGGAACCTGGGCAGAAATCATCCAATGCATATCGATATTGAATCTATGCCCAAACGGATGCATGCGGTTCGGTCGGCGCAGGACTCCGTTTTTGCTTTTAATACATCGATACATTTTCTCAACTAACACAGTCCGGCCATTGACTTTGAGTGACGTGGTCGAGATTATTTACTGTTAAACCGCCTATAAATTAAATGTCACAGTATTTAAGTGACAGGGGACATGTGGGACGATAATGTGAGTTTATATTTGTTGTAATACGGCGGGTGGGTCTCCTGTGTTTGTGTGTTTTTGGACAGATTTGGTTATAACTGTCACTATGGCAGTCGCCACTCGAGCTCCATTGTCAGGAAAGTTGCCAACACCTCCAAAGATCACTGATTCTGATACCGGCTCTTAAAATTGATCCCCATATTTCAGACGGGGCTCTTCGTGGCTGATGTGTGTCCAGGTGTGGGTCCGGATGCAGATGGGGGGCGGGGGGCGAAGCCGAAAACAAAGTCCTTCAATATAGGGCGCAGTGATGGCTTTCTTTTGTTCACTAACTGGCGCATCAGACTACAGTCAAAAACAGATCTGACATTTGGGTTTTCTTATTCATATGAGGGTCTGTGGTGCCGGTCCAAAGCAACAAAAACCTCCCAAATAACTTTACAGCAACTATCTTGTTTTATTCTTTATTTTAATATCAGGTCTGATGTCCCTCCCTGCAACGCCATTTTGAAAGTCACTGCCACTGGAGTAGTGTTTTCAGCCGACTTTTGTGGCATGGTTATCTGAGATGTATGACACTATTTTTGCTCATGAACCCAATTTCTGTCTTCACCCACGCCAGATTTTGTAGTGCAAAGACAATGTCGGGCTGCTTGGGAGTGGGCTGGTCCTCCACTGTGTAGACTACAGTAGGATACTGCACACAAGCAATGAAGTGTCCAGTGTTGTTCAAGGAGCATTATGCTCAGTTATTATATGCTGCACCTCACATCCCTGTTTTCTATACTGCACCTGATAAATAATCAGAATTAAGAAAATTAAGTTTTAATTGATTATATTTATCAATAATAGTGTCCTTATAGAGAGTTGGTGACTTCAGTGTTGTGTGTGTGTGTGTGTGTGTGTGTTTAACAGTTGTGTTGCAGAGTTAGTGGGTTAGCGAGTAAGAAAGGACTGGATGGGTGCAAATCAGGAGAGAGGGAGGGAGAGTGAAGGAGTGAGTGAATGAGAATTTTTTTTTCCATGTAGCTCAGTTGAGCTAAAGAGGGAGGGAGTAGATGAAAGGGTGAATTGATGGATGGGTGAGGAGGGAGATGGGCAGAGAATTGATTTATATCCAACAGCGTAATATAGGTTACAATGGAGAGTACAAGTGCATGGGGGGGTTATACGAGAGTGAATGAATGAGGAGGGGGGTGATCAAGTGACTACATTAATATAAATATATACAGTGAGTGAGTCAAAGAGGGGTGAACAGGCTTTGCAGTGCGCATATGATGACTGCATTAATACACATCAGCGGCTTTATAGTAGCAAGAACAACATGTCTATTGTCTGAGAGTCTTATTCGGTTCAAGTGTAGCAGGAGCAGATTTCTGCCTGTTTTGGTATGCTGTTGGGGCCGCTAGACACCACACCGTTGTTTTAGTCACCGATTGGCCGGAGCGATGTGTTTTTGTGTCCCATTTAGGCAGCGGTGCTGAAAGGCAGCTTCCAAACACTTACCCCCCACCCTCAGGTTAGACCACTCCCTTCAGCTGCCGACAGAGGGACGTCCTCCACACCGACTGGACCTCCCGAGCACACATCAGCTCCCAGTATCACACTCATTATCGTCGTAATGAGATGGAAGTTGACGAGCAGAGCATTTAATTTTTCTGTTCCTGTCTGCGATCGCATGATAATGTGGCTTAATTTGCACCGAGTGGTTGGTCCTGAATATTCAAGTCAGAATTACAGCCCAGTGTTTTTGTTGTGAGGCTCAGTGTCTTTGTGTTGGGGATAACGCCGAGACTATTATTCGATTAGTCTGAGAGTCGAGATTTAGAAAACGTATCTGCAATTACTTTGATAATTAATCATTTCGGCAATTTTCTAAGCACAAATATATATATATATATTATTCTAGTTACTTAAATTGCATTTCATTGTTTTGGGGTTTGCTCTGCTGGGCTCAATCATATTACAGTGGACATTTTAAACAATGTAGTATGTTTAGACAAAGCAATTAATAAAGAAACCAATAAGCAATAATCATAAATTGCAGCCCAAAAAGTGGAAATATTGTGATGCTTCTACAATGTATTACTTATTCATGTTTTCCAGCCTTTCAAAAAATTGAGTTCTAGCTTTGATGTAAATGTGGTATTCATCTTGCTATATTTAGTGTAAACAGTCATGAGTTTTTCCTGACAAAGCCACCAAATCAACCTTCAGTTTTATCTTAAGTCATGCCAGTGTCTGAGGTGCAAGCATATTCAGCATATCTACTGCTAACCTGGTGCCTGTTTTATTTGTCAGACGATGGGTCAAGAGGGAGTTATATTACAAGTGTATTTACAGAAGTCGGCTGCATCATCATGTCAGGAGAGTTTTTAGTGTTGCGCCTCTAAATTTACCAGATGCCAGTTTGTAATTTTAGCCGTCTAAAACCCTCTTAAGTCATGTTCTGCCTTTGTCTCAAAGCATTCTGGGTAACATCCCCTACCATTTTTGCTACTTAAAGCTTTAATGTGCTCTGTATCAGCACTGGGGATCGGCTGTAAAAGGGTCCTAAACTATCCCAAACATTATCACATTGTTACAGCAAAAACATTCTGTCTGAGGTACTTGAGGTGATTTGTTGACTGTGTTGTTGTTTACTCTGGCTTTAAAATTCAGATTAGATTCAATTACATCAGAGCTTTTGCGTTTAATCAGGAGGTGACAAAAGAAGGTCTGGAAACAGTTTCAGATTAGATCATTTATTTTTTTTACATTTTTATTTAACACTCATAATTACATCATGTAATCTATTGTACTTTTTAAGTAGCATCAGGGTGAGATTCGAAATTTTCTAAACTAGAAACTATCTTTTGCACCAAAATTCCAGTCAGACACAGCAAAAGTATATTTGAACAAACCGCCAGTCAAAGCAACAGCTAACATTGAGAATAAATACCCTTGGAGCCAATCCTCAAATGTTTAGACATGTCAGGTACAGATTTTAATTATAGCTCTTTGATGAACTGAACAGTGATCCATGAAGAGTAAGAGTGCAGAAATTTGTCAGTCAAATAAGTAAAACAAAAGGCCATATTTGACTTAAATCACTCATAAACCACATTTCAGCTTAAAAGTTGAGTAGAGATTGTAAACTGTATTGTTCTTTTAAATTTTTATATTCACCACACTCATTTGGCCCATTGCTATACCTTTTTGTGTGTTGTGCAGACTTAGCTCACTACCATTTCAAATGGGTTTTACCTGTGAGACTTAAAGGAAACAAAATGAATCCACAGTTCATGAGGATACGGTCTCTATTGGGCTATACTACCCACAAGCAATATGAAACCCAGCAAAGTGAGACCTTAAAAATAATGTGGTTCCTCATGTTCAGCTTCAAGACCAACATCAGTCAAAATCTTACTGATTTATAACATCACATAAAATTTTATAAATAGATTAAAGATGAAAATGAAGAAAAGACCTCATGACAATTACACTTCTGAAAACAGATAAGAACAGCACTTGAAACATCCCGGGAATCTACAAAGCAAACAGGAGATAAGTTCACCATGCTTTGTCTGATTTGTTTTTACATTTCTTTTTAAACCAACTTTATTTTCAAGTTATAAACCAAATGTGGCTTCATCTCACATCATCTCTATGTGACAGGGAAATTGCTCATACATACATTTTTTTGTAATTTTTTTCATCCCAGCTCTTGGTTACAAAATGCTACTTGTGGCTGTGAGCTTGATATCATTTAGCTCAGCATCACAGACAGCTATTTAAGTCTTGGTGATTAGACCTGCTTTAAAATAACAGGGTGCCACGAGGAGACATCAGAAAGTGAGAACAGGGGTTTGACACACGAGTGCTATACACACACTTGTCCAGGAGCCAGCTGTGGTGTGAGGGCGCTCTGTGGAAGTAGTGTGTGCACATTTGGCCTTTGACATTTGTGACAGCACTTGGATTCTGAGCAGGTGTCAACAGCCAAGTGCTGCACAGCCAGGCCAACAGAGGCCCATCAGTCTGCCCCATACCAAGACGTTCTTTGTTCAGGTCTTACTATTCTGGACTTGAAAACAGCCTCCCTCATGTCCGCATGTAGAGCAGGTAACTGTTTCCACACTGTCAGTTGTCAAACCACCTCTTACAGGACAGGTCTTTCATTGGACCTGTCCTGTAAGAGTGTGTTAGAGCACCAAGGAGCCGTCAGTCAAACCAGCAGAGATAACAGACTAACAGAAACTATTGTGAGCTGTTGTTGACACGGCATTTTACTTTAACAATTGTGAAGTGGTTTGTTTGGGTTTTTTTTTACATCCATTTTCCCCTAAAAGAAAACAAACAACAGTCCCTCCATTGTAAATAAACTACTTTTAAAATACTTCATAACATTTTTTAGATAAGATGTAAAACTCCCTCCCCCATAGCTTCTTTTGAATCTGACCCCACGATTCTTGTGACATTGACTACAAGTGTTCACATCTGATTTGAAAGTGATACATTGCTCTTGAAGAATGCTACATTTAGCTTTAATCCCAACTTTAACCCTTGCCCCTTTAATACTTTGAGACTTAGGTGGAGTATTCAAGTACCGTACACTGTTGCAACAGGCTACTTCTACACCAGAACCATCTATTATAAGTCCACGTAGACTTCAGCATAATGCGTTGTGTTTTTTATTTTAAAACACAGCTAGAAACAACCATTTCACACACAGGCCTTTCTGCACTCTACTTTGTTGTCAGTCTCCGCAAAAGTGGAAAAATGACACAGTGGCTGCAGGAAGTGTAGGCAGCAACTGATGCTGTCATATGTTAAATTATAAATATGGTCTTAATTAAAGTACAGGAGTGCCCAGCTGTGATTACTTCAGTTGGTGCTGTGTCTCATTTGTAACAATTTTTCGGATGCCTGTGGTTTGGATGAATTGATGTCAACTGTAGGCTGCATCTGCAGGTTTGGACAGCAGAGGTCTCCCCTCACCTCAGACTCACTGTAATGATTCTCAAATCCATCTTAGGAAGCAGCACAGAAACCCAGAGCTCAACTCAAACAGACACGGAAATGTCAGAAATGACTATTGATGTTGGATCTGTTGCCAAAGTGAGGATGTGAATTTTGCATGGATGATGCTTAAAGGGTGGCTCTCCTGTGAGTACAAATTTTGGCAGAATTTATTGAAATTTTCATAAATCCCTTATTTATTAATTTCGCCCCTTTTTCTTTAATTATCTCACTTTTCAACCTCCTTCCTCTAGCTCCACCCTTCCCCTCTTTGACTTCTTCCGTTTCGATGTCCCCAAGAGATCTTTTAAATAGAGCATTTTGAACTAAAAGTGTGTCATTCAGTGACCTGATTCATTTTTATTTGTTTTTTCCTTTTTGCCAGCTTTCATCATGTGGGTGATTCCCTCCTTTGCACAATCACCACTGCTCGACATTCAGTAGCTCAGCTGTGAAATACCATCTATTTTAATTCACACAGTTGGCGAGGATTAGAAATTCCCCCCACAACATTTTGTCTTTATTAAGTCTAGATCAGTTATGAGAGCAACACTGCAGAGCTGTGATCATGCATATTGACAACTTGCAGAGTGTTACAACACCTGTTGTTATGATATAAAGTCTCAATTTTTCTGTTCTGTTTTGTAGTTGAAATTTTATTCCCCTCTTGTCTTTAGCTCTCCAGCTGTAGCTCCTCTTTCTGTGTTTCTACCATCTCGTTCAGCCTGATTAATGTTTAAAATCTTCTCTGTTTTCATTGTGGTAGATGGCAGGAACATTTGCCAGAAGACACTAGATAGCACTCCATCTCACTTGGATGTCCACACAGAGACACTGATGTGGATCCTTCTCACTGGTCCACCTCAACAAGTTTTGTCAAGATTTCATGAGGTAATTTCTGGCTATTGCTTTCTGTAGCACACCCTTTATTTCTCCATTAAAGTGAAAATTCACTGGCTCTTGTTTGGCCTAAACACTTCTTTGAATAAAAGATTCAGGAAGCTGCACAAAAGCTCAACAAGTATACTTTCTGTTCATTTATGTGCAAGATATCAATTTATTGATTGGATCATTTGTGTTTCTGGTATCAAATAGTGCCAGATTCGATAGATACGTAGCAATATATACGAAACAAACACAGGGTCTCTAATTTCAGTGCCTGCACATAGTTCAGTGAATGTTCTCATGCTTGCCTCAAATTCCACAATAAGACAGTAAATAAAGTTGCACCCAGATTTACTGTGAAGCTGACATTTGACAGCTATCAGCTTTATAACTCCCAGATACTTTGACATGCAGCCCTCTGCAGTCTTTTGACAGAGCAGAAATTAATATTGCACTAGTGAAAACACCAGAGAGCCTTATTTTGTAATACCAAACCCCTTGGGTCAAGACTGAGTGACAAGGAATGGATTTCACTTGGGTTATGAAAGCCATTGTGAGGTTATAAGGTTGATTAGGGGAGATTTTTGTGCACAAAGAAAAATCCCTGCACATACCATTTGTGGTAAATGTAAGAGACCTGCTCTGTAAAATAAGATATATATGCACTCCTCGTGCTAAAATTCTACGTAAAATTAAGACTCATTGAATCCAGATTAGGGAAGCAGTCACAGCTTTCTGCTAGGCATTTCACTGAGAGAAGCAACTATTCTCACCCTGACACAGATAAATAAACACCTGCTGTTTCGACCTCGAGGTCATTAAGCTGGTGAGGAGTGCAGGCTAGCGCTCTAATTAATGTGTGTTTTGCCTCCTTGAAAGGTCTTGTTATTCCCTCCCTGCTCACACGCACAGGCTACAGCAGCATTTTGTCTGCTGCTCTCAGGCCTTGTTAAAGAGAAACAGGCTGCCTGAGTTTGTCCTGCTGCCTGCATCCATCCACCAGGGGTGAATAGAACATGAAGGGTTTAGTCAGGCTCAAGAGAGACCATTCAGCTGGGGATGCCTCAAGCAGCCAAGACAGCATTTCACTGGAGGCTTATCTTGTTCCGTAAGTCATCTGTATAATGTCACTGGGTGGTAGTGTAATGGAGACAACAAGTCTGATGTGACCCTCGGTGCAGCTAGTTGGCATCCTTTTCATTTATTTGTGTTCTTACCTGCATTTAGTGCTATTTTGCCTCTTTCAAGGCCATTTTTCCTTCTTATTGTGACTGAATAGTAGATCATACTTGATACTACACTGTCTGTCTTAATAATTGAAGCCAAGGTTGTGCTGTGATAACTATGCAACTCATCTGCTTTTTCTAACAGTGCTACTACATCTTCATCCTTTTTTGAAACATATAGCATGAAGCCTGTTTTTTTGTTTTGTTTTTTTTTTCTTAAGAGGGTTATGTGTTTTATTTTCTAACTACACTCATCTGTAATTGTTTGATGGGAGTCATTTGAGGTTACCAAGGCAACAGCTGAATCTGGTTTAATTTCAGCTGTGCTTTCAATCCATTTCATTTATTGCAATTTGAAAAATCCTCTAGCAGTGACCTTATAATTACATATGTCTTATTCACATTCATGACTAGAGGGTATTGAAGACAAATTCATTTCGAACATTGATTAATAGCTGAACAAAGAACACTATGAAGTGACTTCAGTCCTTCCAAACAGAAAAGGAACCTTGGCATTTCTATAGACTTGAACTGGTTTTATAAAGGTTTTGTTTAAACCAGAGTGTGTCAGATGGGCATAAAGGAAGGTGACAAAGAAAGTCTGGGAGCACTGCCATGTTCAATGTGGCCTAGATCCAATCCATTAGGACAAATACAGCAGTTAACCTTAGTCTCTCATAGTCAGTGGCATCAGTTGAGCCAGTAAGGCACTAGATACATTGCTGTGCTGAGTAGGTCTGGATATTTCAAAATTGCTTTGCACACTGAGGGGGATTTATAAGCCACCGTCCTTACAAGAAAAATAAAAGTCCAAACATCTGGTGTAATCATTGTGCTTAAACAGGCTGAGGCACTGTTTGTCAAGGAGCCAGAAGCTCAGTTACGCTACTGGTGGTAAATCTCACTGGAAACAGTACAGGGGACTCAAAACGCTGCCCCTTCAACCATGATCTGTTAGCTCAAGCTGTCACTGGGTCACAACCCTGACAGTGTCCTCAGCTGCATCCAACTCCAGGGCTGTTTGGAATTTTTCGTATGAGTTTAGATTTATGTCCCTTGGCTCCTTCTCTCCCGCCTTATAGGCATCATCCTGAGGAGGACGGGGTCACTTGGGATTAGTCCAGAGAGAAATCACCTTTTAAAGGGGATCTCAATAAAAATAAGGCACAGCCCCGGGCTGCTGTCCACATGAGCAGTAACAGACAGATAAGATGAATTGGATTAACATAAAAACAGTCTTTGTTTACTATTACTAACAAATAAATTATAGTATTAAGGTTCATTTTTGGCTTTGCGTTATTATTGTGGTGTATTTATTTGAGCTCAATGGGGGATCAGTTAGCCATCAAAACGGTTTAATTCAATTTTATGTCCGTATTTATGTGGTGTGGGTGGGAGGACGCTAGGTTGTGCAACAGTGCAAACATTGTTCTATTGTGCCAATGGTTATAATTAGCCAAGGATGCACAGCAGGTTTGTGGTCTCAGAATGGGATTGATATCCTTAGCATTATTATGCCATCCAGCTCCATTGTCCCTAAAATTAAAACTATCATAATACGGTTAGGATGTTACCACCGTCTTGTTTACAGTGTGTGGGCTTGTGTGTCTGTCAGACAGACTAGACGTGTGCATGGGGGGGTGTCTCTGCCAGTAGTACGCGCAAAGCCGCAGTGGAGCCCATCCCCTACTCCTTCCCTGAGATGCCTTACTTGTAGTGAGGAGAGGAGCCGCAGCCCCTGGCCACTCCTTCCCCTTTTGCAATTGGAAGAAAGAGGCCACCTCCCTCCTTTTCCTCATTGGTATGCAGGCGGCGCAGTGTGTGTTTGAGGAGAGGGGAGAGGGAGAGAGAGGTAGCAGTCAGTGCAATGGGATAGAGGAGAGCGAGGAGGAGGAGGAGGGAGGAGAGTGAATGAGAGCTGCTGGAGCTGCCTTGCCTGCCTGCCTGCCTGCCTGCCTGTCGTCTGCTGAAGCTGGCTTTACCGCCACACTGCACTGGCACAGAGCAGAGTCACGGCCCATTTGCACCACCACCCTAACCCTCGGCACTGGGCTCTCACTCCAGCGACACCTCGGGCGAGGAAAACCAGGAACCAAGCCCTCCAGGCTTTCTCCATCATCAAGGAGGGGACGCAGCAGCTAAGAAGGGGCCTGACGCTACAATTTAGGCACCAGCTGCTACCTCAGCCAAATCCCCCTCCACCTTATCCCATCCTTACCAACACCAACACCACTCCTCTGTTGCTCCTCCCTATGCCCTTGTCCTCAGCGGGTCCTCTCACCTCACTGGCCAGTATATGGATAGAAGCTCCCTGTTTCAGCTCATACAAGAGCAGGTAAGCAAGTGAGCATGCAGCGGCAGAGGTTTCTATGGTTACGGGCTCTCGGCCACCTCGCCATCTATCCAGAGATTGAGACGTGGAGGCTGGGGGTGAGAGCTGATGTGAGGATTGATAGCAGGGGCTGTTTGCATTGTACAGGCATAACGAGAGCATGAGACAACATGAAGGATGCGAGCATCATGGAGCCATGTGAGCCCCGAGAATGTGAGGTCAGATCATGGGCCCCGGCAAAAAGAGGGGTGGGGGGGGGCATCATGTCATGGCTTATGGAAGGGATAATTGGAAGGAGGAAAATGTTTGGAAGGGTAGACTGCATGAAGGGATGTAAAGGTTGCTTTCATTGTTGGATTTTAGATTTGAAGAGTGAACTAAAAAATCATGTAGGGAAAAGGGAAATCATGCAGCTGCTGCATTAGCGTCTGCAGCATCATGCTGTATGTGTATGGATGTTAGTCTGTACCTGTGAGTGCATTTTTCCTTTTTTTTGCTTTTTTTTCCTGTTAATGCACAAATCCAGTCTTCCCATATGAGGACCAAGAGAAGCAGAGATTTAAACATTATCCAGCTTTTCATGTCTATGGGTCAAGCGGCGAGGCAGTTCCTGTGAAGCCCACCGTCACGGTTTTTCCTTTAGAATAGAATTTGTGATTTGGTCCTAAACTTTTCCCTCTTTTGAAGATAATTGCCAAGAACAAATATAATGTTGGTGCATATAAACAGCAGTGAAAAATGTTCCTTACGACATCTGGTTTCTTGGAGTCCTCTACCCAGGCTCCTGTTTTTACCGCCCAATCAGATCTATGTCTGAATTTAGCTGTGGTCTACAATCTCCAAAATTAACATGCTAGAATGGATTTTGAGGCAGATGCCAAGAAAGCATACATGTATTTGGCAAGTGCTCCCAAAAGGCCTATATGTGTCCGTATGGGTAATTTGAGTTTTATTCTGTGTCTGGTATTTGCCTCTAAGTTTTCCAATGTGTTTGCTGTTTTTGACCCAGCCTGTTGAGGTTTAGCTTGATTGGCAGAAAGGGTGGGCAGTCATTCTGTCCAAGATTTAGAAATCGATTATCTGATGCTGTTTCAGGGGTCATGAGTGGCCCATCAGCAAGCTGAAGAGCCCTGGGGAGACATGTCTGTGATCATGTGGACACTTGCATTTTTATGAATGTGTGTGGTGGAAGCCTGTGTGGGTTGAGTGAGAAGATGCTCTGTGGTTACACTGGTGAGTCATTTACTGTATGAGCACTTAAGTGATAACAGCTACTTGGTGATACCTCAACAATACATATTTCTTGACAAACACATTTTAAATGCGGTATCAAATAGGCTGACTCATCTGTGTCAATAACCATTTTGGATGCAGCAGGTCGCTGCTTGGGAGATGAAGCCAATATTTCCACACTGTAAACGGCTGGTTATTTTATTGATTGTGGGATTTACTCTGCTTGTGCCACTGTTCATATAGGCAGTTTGCAAGGCCACAGTTGAGCAGGCTACATTCCTATTATGCTCAAGTATAGACCAAATCACTCACACTGGCAGACGACTGGCTTTTTCCACTTTGGGGACTTCATGCGGCGGCCTTTGATTTGGAAAAGGTCTCTCTAATTAAACTAGAATGAGGTGAAATCTGCCAACAGCATTTGGACCCCGAACAGGCAAGCTTGTTTTTAACAAAGCCCTGCTGCCTGCCTAAACATTGGGCACTTTTTTCTAATATTTATCCAGGAAAATGTTTTGCTGCACATGTCTCATGTTTTTGCAGAACTGCCAATCAGATTTATATTGCCACATTCGTTGGAGGCTTCCCATCATGACCATAGCATCCCATCCAGAATCTGCAAGAGCATTCTGAGGTCAAGGGATAGGCTGAAAAGCATCTTAAGTGCACTTGTTTATGATTACTCATACATGGTTTGGTAGGGATTTCCCCAACCTGACACTTTAAAAAATGGAGCAGCATGTCCTTCAGCCAAATATACATAAGCTATTATACTAAACTGAGGTTTATTGGGCAGTACGGCATGCTTTGCACCCAAAGAAGAAGGACGTGTTTAGTTTACATGAGCACTGCAGGTCTAAAGCAGAGGGGAAATTGCAGCCCTGTCACTCTTAACCACATAAAAATGCTGCAGGGGGAGCGAGAAAGAAAGCAACAGTGGCAACAAGAGTGAGTTTATTAGTCTTTGTCTGCAAAAGGTTGCAATGCTGAGCTCAGGCTATTTCTGGCCTATGCAGGCTCACACATATGCTCATGATCAGAGTATGCGTGCGCGCGCACACACACGTGCTGTTTCTCTGGTAGTCTTTCCATTGCAGTGCCACTGATAAGGCAACTTGATGGTTGGTAGCACTCTAAAGTACGCCATCACCAGTTGCTGAATATCTCCCCTATGTGTTGTTCATTTCTTATCGGGCTTATTTATATCTCTCCCATAAGGACTTGGGGTTCTGAAGTGATTCTGACATATTCATGTCAAGCAGTAAGAGTAAAACTCATATACACTGCCCCCTTTCATCATTCTCTGCTGCTGTTTTGCATCGAATTGTATTCCCTCTGGCTGTTTGGACTGTGTTGAAACGCCAGGAAGTGTAGTTAGATGATTGTTTGCATCAAGGAAAATTCCTTGGATGTTTCTAATTGGGCCATCATGCTTATAGAGGAACAGTGATAAAGCTTGAGCGTAATGATGATAACAGCAGTGCATAACATGCATTGTGATAATTACATAGTCTGTGGGCAACAGACGGGTTTTATCTGATGCCATGCAAACATGCTGTGCCCTGTAAATGCCACTGCCCTCTGCACTTACACGGCCTTTTTCATGCTTGACCGTTTTGTTCACGGAGACCAAAGTAGCCTGTGCCCACTGGGAACGGGCCTGGCAACTGTAGCAGTGATGCTGCTGCATTCCCATCTCGCTGGAGTGATGGTAATTATTTTCCTATGAGTAAATAAATACTACTCATTCAAAATCAAGAATCAAACGTTTGCTCAAAAAAACAGCTCTTTAGATTACATAATAAGTTGTCATTAGGAGTTTTCCTCCTTTGACTTTTCAGTTCTGAGAAGACCTTATCTGTTTTATTTAGATGTTATGTTGTTTTATTTCAGTTTTTATTCCACTTGAGTAAATGCCACAGTTTTCTATAAATTTTCCTTTACATGATTGTCTCTATTTTAGTATATCTGAACAAGTGGTACTTATTGTTTTGAACATTGTATTAGAGCAGACCCTAGTTTAATCACGACAGTAGAGTGTAAGAAATTGTAAGCCTTGTTGCCTCTTGTTTTCTGATCAAATTTGTCAAAGAAGTGGTGAAAAACGCTCAGCATAGTTTGTTGAAGGGGAAGGCTTCAAACTGCTTGTTAAGTTTGATCACAAGGCCAAAATGTCCGAAAATGTGTTTACAATCATAAAAGAAAAAGGAAATAGACAGGATTCCCATTTATGAATCTGGAATTGGATCTTTTTGGCATTTTCTGTCAATCAACAAAGTGGTTAATCAGCTAATCAGTGACAGGGAACAGAGCGCCACACTGGGGACGTCTGATTGCAGGAATTTTACTGTCTGGAGTTTTCAAACAATAAAGGTAAAGGATTGTGAATTTTGAACATTGGAATCATCCCCATCCCTCTGTTCTGTTCTCTCACTGTACTTCTATCATGGCTGAAGGTCTGCTTCTTGAGCCGCTGTGGACCAGACTGATAAATCAGTCATGGGCTGGGGTCACTTGCACACGCTGTCCTGAAGATAATGGAGGTCCTGGGGGTCTGACTGACCCCCAGGACCTCCTGGTCTCTTCTTCTCCTCATACCCCCACGGGGCATCAACACCTCCACCTTTTATCCATAATCTCCCACCCTAATTCATTTTACATGTAAGCTCTTCCTCGTTCTTATCTCATTGATCTCCTTTAGGCAAAAACTGAATCTGTATTCAGTTTTTTCTGTCCTTCTCAGACATCAGCATCTCTCCTCCTTTTAATCATCTCTTTTTCTCCCCTCCCTTTTCTGTCTTTCCCTTGCTTCTCAAACACCAATATGTCGGAGATTGGGGGGGGCGGGTGCAAGAAAGGGATGACACACAGGCGACTGGTAACTATGGCAACGCTTGCAGCTTGTCAAAGTGTCGCCCTCACCAGTGTTGGACCGTTTCAATAACTGCTTACCTCTGTGATTTTGCCCTCCCTCTTCTTACATTCCTACCTTTTCTGCTCTCTGTGTCTCCCCCCTCTCTCATTCACACGTCACCCAAAAAAAAAAAGACTCTTCTTGCCAACACTCATTCATCCCAGTGTACCTCATTTCGCTAATTGATAACCCTAACTGGGTACAACAACCAATCCTCCACTTCCTTGTATCATCAGAGGACAGCCTCCTCCTGTGTTACGTTCCTCCTGAATAAGGTCAGATGACTGAAGGGAGTAGTATCTGTGTAGTGTGAAAGCTCAAGATCAACAC
Organism: Remorina albescens; assembly: GCA_034769265.1. Lineage (NCBI taxonomy): Eukaryota > Metazoa > Chordata > Actinopteri > Carangiformes > Echeneidae > Remorina > Remorina albescens. The sequence continues at coordinate 10,436,452 of CM068480.1, forward strand.
TTGGTTTGCATGAATGTGTGGAGCACTTTACAGTGTGCCGCTGTGTCTGAGGCTGAGCCGCCGCTGTATGCGTAGTGATGGGCTGACATATGGAGGCTGACAGTTATCAGATGTCCCCAGTGTGGCTCTCTGTTCTGTCAGCCCGGGCTGAGCCAGGAGCACATTAGAATCTGATCTATCTCCCCTCTGTGGCAAGTGGATGCAGAGCACTGGAGTGTGTCACAGTCCTCTTATAGGAGAGAGATGAAGAGGCCTCACTGTTGGCCCAGACAAATGCACAGAATCTCAGCATTTTTTCTATGCTCACTGTCTTTGTCATTCATACCTCATTCTCCTCTCCATTTTCCTCCTTCTGCAATTCTTTTGTTTGAAACATTTTACATTTCTTACATTACACTGATCGATCATCCGCCTCGCTCGCTCATTTTCCACCCTTTGCCACTCTACTGTCTTTTTCGTGCTTTGTCTTGCCCCCCTGTATCGCCACATGCCATCCTGGCATCCTACATATCTCAAACATTGGCCATATCTGCACCATTTTGCTCAGCTCTCCTCAAGGGAAGACTGGGGCCGTGTTTTAACAAACGTCCATGGAATACACAGTTAAAGGGATTATCTAAAAATAAACCTGGGCCCATTTTCTTTCCCATCTTGGTTAATTTTTATTCACAAATTCGGTTTTATGAGCGTTTCAGGCTGCCTTGTAATCGGTGTCTGTCAGGCTCTCTTAACGAGGAGTGTGGAATTTAAAGCGTGATGTGTGACTGACAATGAGAAAAGGAAGCTATTCTGTGGATTGCTTTTCCCCTTCATTTGCAATTACACATCATGTTAACAGTGATATCAGCAAACATTGTCTTGGAGTCAACAATAGTTGTTTTTGCATAGATTCTTTATTTTTATTAGATACAGGAATTTTTTTACTTTGTTTTAAGGCACGTTAGTACGGGCATTGTGCAAGTGTCATAACTAAAAAAATGCCCTCTCCAGTACTTTGAAGCAGCAACACTCACTCTGAGTCAAGCGTCATAAAAACTAACCCATTAGTTTCTTCCTCTGCTGCCCTCTCCCATGTGAGTAAATAGTATTCGGGGGAATGAAAAAGACAGATCAAATGCAGTTAAAGGGATGCTTGTGTTCACCTAAATGAGTGTAAAAACCTCTGGAAACAGTGCAGGGGGAAGCAAAGCATATACAGTAAACATGTTCAGGAGCTGATTGATCTTCTTTGCTCCTTCATTGAGCAGCACAGCTTTAAGCTCTGAGCTTCCCGCAGTAGAGACTGACATGCCGCAGCATAGTTTAATGCCACTCTCCTCATGCAGCAAGTGTAGCATCTTTGTTCTAACTGTGTTGGAGTCGGCCGGGTCCAGACTAAGTAAGGCGGCCTGGATGGGAGTCTTCCTGTGGACTCATACCCAACAATGATCAGACACGACTGACTCCACACTGACGCAACATCTGAAAGCTCACTCCTCCCTGGGGCAACAAGAGGCTGTTGATTTACTATCCAAAACCTAATGAGGCCATGTTAGCATTCAGGAAACAGTAAAATGAGAAGCAGCAAGGGCTCGTTCCACATGCTCTCTTTGTACTGCTCCAGATTGTCCACCAGCACCTTTTCACAAACAGTCAGATACACTCAAGAAAGCTGGCGTGAGAAATTAACACTCAATAGGAGAGCGATTGAATTGCATTTAAGAAAAGAAGGTATGTCAAAGTGATGCTGAAAAACCCACATTACATAAACCAAGTGTAGATACACACCCTATACTTTACAAGCCATTTTTAACCCTGAACTATTCTAGACAACTGCACCCAGCCATTTTTATGACACTCTCCCGCTTAAATCAATTACGACAAGCACTGGCATCAGCGGTAATAACCCGTGGGACTGTGGTCTCAGTGAGTGAATGGTGATTATAAAAACCACAGTGACTGTGATCTGCAAATGTGACCAAGGACAGACTTACAGAGTCAAATGACGCGTCCACTCAGAAACAAACACTGAAAAGTCAACCTCATTTAATGGCAAGGATTTTTTTTTTCTTTTGCCCACGAAACCTGCAAGTCACAGCATATTAGAATGACAAGCCTGTCCGTCTTCTCTTGCTGCTTGTAACAATGGCAACCATCTTGCTGTTTGCTTTTGCAGGCCTGCTCTTGTAATGAGGTTGAAAGGGGGATTATCTTAAGGCGGGCCCAATTCTTACTACAGCGTCAAAGACACCAAAATTCACGACTCAAGAAGTTTTTTATTGTTTTTATTTAGAATGTTTGACATGACAATGAAATTGCAATCCACTGGATCAGTGGTGAAGCACAATATGCACAATACATGCGCAACCCAATCGGTCGAGGCAGATGGCCGCCCCCCCTGAGCCTGGTTCTGCCCGAGGTTTCTGCCTCTTAAAGGAAGTTTTTCCTTGCCACTGCGAGTGCTTGCTCATCGGGGGATCTGTTGGGTCTCTTTAAATAATTTTATAAAGAGTTTGGTCTAGACCTGCTCTATATGTAAAGTGCCTTCATGTAACTTTGTTATGATTTGGCGCTATACAAATAAATCTGATTTGATTTGATTTGATAATACGATTAAAGTAAAAAGTAAAAAAGTGACAGTTATAAGTTATATTTAAAAGTTAACTAAATGAAGTTAGGGTTAACAAAGAGAAATAAAAATAAGAAATAAGGTGCGGAGATATTTAGAGTGTAAGTATTGCACAGATTGGTGGAAGTTATTGCACAAATTGAAGTGGCTGAAATGGTGAAATAGCTGCATGTACTTAGAAGGCTTTCCACTGTGAGTCGTTCAATCGCTATAGAGTCTTGCAGCATGAGGAAAGCAGCTGTTTCTGAGCCTGGTGGTTCTGCCTCTGCTGCGTAGCCTTCTGCCTGAGGGAAGGGGGACAAATAGGCTGTGTGTGGGGTGGGCGGGGTCCTTTGTGATGCAGGAGGTCCTCCTCCTGCTGCTCTAGATGTCATTCAGTGTGGGCAGGGTGCTGCTGGTGATTTTCTGTGCAGATTTGACCGCTCTCCGTAGGGCCTTGCGGTCTGAAGCTGAGCAGCTTCCATACCACACCGTAATGCACGAGGTGGAACACCAGCAGAAGGCTGCCAGGACCGACTTTAGGCCTGCTCGCTGTAGCCTCAGATGGAAGAAGACTCATCGGTGGGCCTTCTTCACCAAGCACCACATAGCTTAATTAATTCTAGTGTCACTGTCATAAGCCCTGGAGCTCTCATTTGAGTATCAGCTGCATCTCTGTGTGTGTATATATATCTCAGTTGTCTTTTACTGATGCATCTCCCTCAGGGCAAACTGTCACTTTATCTCTGCAGTGCTGCTTATCATCTAAAAAGCCCAACATGAACAACATCCTCAAACCGGGTTTTTATGCCAATATTTCTCAGAATGGATTGTTGTTGTTTTTTTTTTTCCCAGCTGGACCCAGAGAACACCGGTTTCATTGCAGTGGAGAACTTCACCAGCTTGGTGGAGCACCATGAGCTGCAGCTGGACCCGTCCAAACTGGACATGCTGCTAGCGCTGGTCCAGAGCAATGAAGAGGGACAGGTGTGCTACCAGGAGCTCATTGAGCTGGTGAGTGGGCCCATGTCATGCAGCACAGACACAAACTTCATCACACGCTCACACTTTTGTTGGGTTTCAGAAAGGTTATGGAATTGATTCACACAGAGCCAGGGAGCTCCACAGTGGCGAAAATTGACTCAACTATTCAGGTTGTTGTGAAAGGGGGATCAGTCCTTCCAGTTAATGTATTGTTAAATCCTGACAGTTAACCTCACTAGCTGTGCACAGTGAGCACTTGAAAAACACTCACGCCAATCTGGCAGAGCCACATTGCTGAGGTAACAAATTTTATTTATCATACACGATGCATCAAATAATTTATTGGCCTATTCGGAACCATTGTGTGCAGCAGTAAACTTAAACCTTAACCCTGCACAAGAGTATGTTTTACACACTAATGGACAAATAGTCTGTGTAACATTATACTCTTGAGTTTCAGCAGTAGACGCCTTGTTCTGAGTGAGTTTTTGTTTTCTCTGCTTTGAAAGTGAGGTCAGGATTTTAATTATTTTCATTTTCTTATTATTCATTCCCCGAAAATCAGTTTGAGCCTGTATACAATTTCATGTAAAGGTTTACATGTGAAAGGCTGCTTCATTGCAGGCTCATACATTAACACCTGCATTCAGCTCCTGGAATCATGCGGGTGTAAGCACCATAATTAAATGCAATGCAATTCCTGGCTTATTTTTACTCCCCTCCTTTGTTTTCCCCCCCTAATTATTGCCTGTTTTGTATCATACCTTGTTTTGTGCTACCTGTGGCTCGTAATAAAGGCATGAGGCCACTCAGTTTACAGCAAGACCTATATCTGAGGTCAGTGCAGAGAAATCACTTTAAAGGTGATGCTCCTGCGGTGCTGCCTTTTCATCATATTCCTTCTTGGAGTTTACAGCTCTGTTTCTCTGCCATTCTTCAAGTGTTGTTATTTTTTGATCCCTTTCATTTCAGCACAGTCTCATCTTGAACCCTCACTTTTCTTGAGCCATGTGATTTCATCCCCCTTCTTTTTGTACCTGCCTCCTTGAACCTTCAAATCTCATTTCCTTCTCTTTCATTCTACACTTCTTGAGAGCACATGTTAGGTGGGGAAAGAAAAACCCTGCTTCGCTTCGAACGCCATCAGGGAGAAACTTTTAAAATTACCCATCAGCCAAATGCAAATTGCCTTCGATTAGCTCAGCATTGGCAGTAGCAGGCAGTAATCTGAGGTAATTTGAGAACACCCAGCCTCACACGGTTATCGACCCCCAGGTCTGATTTTAAAGATTTTTCTGATATGCACATGCATACATGCGTTTTGCATACGCACAAACTCTTGGAAGCGGTTTATTATTTATTAATGCAGCCACCCACTTTTCTTTCTGTCTCACCAGTCCCCTCCTCCTGATATACGCACACTGTCTCAAATGCAGACAGACTCTCATTCATACACATGAGCGCTGCCAGTACGGATTTGCTGACTAATATATGTAGCATTTGAACATTGATGTGAATCTGAACTCCCGTCGTGAAGCATGTGATGCGTAGGGACTGCAGTTCTCTGTTCTCTGGGAAGGGCTCCAGGCAGCCACAGGAAAAGTGCCGCATGTAGCATGACATCTTCAACCAGGTCATCAACAAACACCTCCAGCTTCTCTCTCTCTCTCTCCTCTTCTCTCTTTTCTCTCTGCAGTCCTCTGGCTTTTATAATTATAACTTAAATCTTTTATGTTTGTGTCTTCATCCATAAAAAACTTTTTTTGTCTACTACTCCCTTCATTCTTTTGCTTTTTTCTTTCCACTTCCTTTCACAACTGTGTATTTCTGATTTTCAAGTAGATCTCCACACAGTGTGATGGATAGCAGTCATATTTTTGATTTGGAAAGTTCATTGCTGCCACCATATCACAGTCGGTGCCTAAAATCTGATGCGTCTATTGATTAGTGATCTGGCCTCAACTGAAGGTGGAAGTCCACTACACGTTATTAAAATGTAATGCACACATAACAAAGTGCAGAGAGTTTTGGGTATATGTGGCTGATCAATCCGTGCTCTTTTCATTCTCTGAGCCCACAGGCCATTGAGATTCCTTTCAGTTGTGTCTAACGGATGTTCAACATTTTCCTGATTTGTTGTTCTACATCCACTCAATGCTGTCACGAATCCATGCTGCTCTCAACCTCAGTGGCTGTAAATGTGTTTGAATCGCACCGTTAGGCAACAGCTTCTCTGGTGTCTGTATGTGTGTGGTAGTGTAAGACTCGCTCTGACATCGTTTGTGTTCAACCCATCTTTCATGCAGAGCTATCTTAGCCAGAGAACTCCATCAGTTCAGCCAGAGGGGTGAATAAGTAACACTCTGCTAAAACCTCTCTTGGGGAGCAATGCTCATACACATACACACACATACACACACACACACACACACACACTCAAACATATACACTCCCAAAGGGTATGAGTCTATATCTCACGTTTGCACAACAACCTCACACAGAAAAACAACCAGCATACATTTTACACGTGGTGACACATTTACACACAATTACACACATACAAATAAACCAAATAAATGAACATCTGTTTGTGAAGCAAGGGTAAAACCAGGCCAGTGTTGAGTGGGATATTCCTATGTGTCTAATTGCACGTATCTATTTCTTTAAAGAGAGTCCTCTGATGCTATCATATAACAGCTGTGTAATTGAAGAAGTGTGTCATTGTTTTCCTTCGGGTGGTAATTTGGCTAATGCTCAACGGGGATCCAAAATGGCTGCTATGGTTAATTACACGGGTGGAGGGTGTGTTTTAGAGATTATGGCAGGAGATTCTCTTTGTTCAGGTTGAAGGTTTTTAAGACTCTTGCTTTTTGCCTTGGTTTTTTTTTTTTTTTTTTTTACTCAAATGTTGTGGTTAAGATTTTTATATTCCCCCAGGATGTATTGTTAGAGAAACTCCTATGTAATTTTTCTATTAAAATTTCCAGCGTTAAACGGAGTGAGTCATTTGTGGTATTTGGAGCAGTGTAGTGAGACAGAGCACTTTCAGACATGAGATGGACTTTGGCTGCAGCCCCTGTCAAGACATACTGTACTCGGCAACTGAAAGATAAACATTTAAAAATGTTCAAGTCTTTTCAAGTCACTTTAAGTGCCCTCAGTGTAGCCATCTCCATCGTCACAGATGCTACTTATCAACATCAAATCCCCCACCAACTCAATTTAAGGCTCTCTGGTTTCCCAGAGCCACCAGCTAAAATTGATGCACTTTGCTTGAGCGTCCTGGTGTGAGTTTTTCTTTCCCCCTAAGTTTAGCACCACAATGATTAAACCATGAAGGAAGGCTGTGGCCACAAATAGGGGGGAGGCAAACTCTCATTTTAAAAGGATTTGGGCAGGAAAGAACCTGAGCATCTGGGTCAGAGTAGAATCAGCGAGGCTTGAGATCCGCAGTGATTTGGATTCTGCTGTGAGTGTGTGTATGAGAAAGAGGCAGATTTGATCTTGTGAATGATTTATAGATATATGAAATGGTTACAGTGAAACTGTTAGCCTAGTGGTGGTGAATCATGATGGAAGCATGGTTCATTTGTTAACTGAATGATCTTAAAGCAACAATAAATGATTTACCTGTTTGTGAGCAAAATACTTCTGAGCAAAATCTGAAAGTTTATAGATTTTTTTTGTGTGTATCTGAGGTGCAGACATCCAAATGGCCTTTAAAAAATATTTTTAAAACTATTATTACTAATTAGAATTGAACTGGGTGGTATTGACTGTGTGGTCCAGTAATTAATCCATCAAGAAGTAGTGACTAAAGCTGAGAGCAGCATGTACGGTCGGGAACACACAGCTACCAAAAGGAGGAGGCTGGACCCTTGCTGTTTCATGCACACACACACACACACTGCTGTTAACTTGGCCAATTCAACCATCCCTTAAGGGGAATACTGTCTTTATTTTTGTGCGCTCAGCCTCAGCATCAATTATTCCCTGAAAGATGTTGCCTCATCAGGGGACTTCCAACCATTAACATTGTACAAGTTAGACACCCCCCCCAACAAGTGTTTCATGTTGTGTCATGTGATTTACTGTGCATCTCACTCCACCGCTCCTCTCACTACATTATTACATGTTTTGGCTGCTCATGCACGTCTTATTGTCTGTTCCCTCCTGCTGTCACTTCAAACGGCTGCTACTGCTCACTTAAGAGGCGGCGGCTCAACATGTCAGAGAAGGCAACGCAGAATGACAGCTATGCTTAGCCGTATCTCAGGGGAAGACATTCACACAGAGTCAGTATGAACAGGAGATACGCCGCCATGTGAGGGAGGGGGCAGGTGTTGTCACAGAGCCAAGCACAGATGAAATAGAGTCAGCAAAATAAGAAAACACAATAATATTTCCATCTTTAACCTCTCTGTAATCCACTTCTCATCTTCATATATACTTCTTCTTTTCCATTGTGATTTTAACACTATTAAGATGTTAAGTATGGGAGAGAAGGGGCCTCACCTTCACCATCCACCCATGGCCTCCGGAACCTGTAAATTGGCGTCAGCCAGGCAGGCATCTCATCTTGCCTTCTAATATCCCTCCTCTCTGCCATCTAATGTCCCTCTACTCCTTATTCGGCTTTCACTCCCTGCCTCAAGTATAGCATAATTGCATTTTCCAGGCCTGATTTCCATACTAAATATGCATCCCTCCATTTGTGGGGGAGCCAGCAGCCCTGCTCGACATTGCTCTGGTTATCACTGTGCAACAGGCCCTCACACCCTCACTATACAAACACCAATGTCATAATTACCCTCGGTTAGGGTAGTTACCACGTCCGGCTCTGCTAACCTCCAAAAGGGATTAGTACTCTTTTCCCTGTTTTTCCTGAGTGATTCCTTGAAAAGGAAAAAAAGAGGCAGGGACTCTATTTGTGGAACAATCTGTTCATTACCTCTTCATTATTTGCTCATTCATTTGCAGTCTCTGTCTTTCAGTATGTTTAGCTCATTAGCTTTTATAGATATTGACCCACACTTTCTTTCCTTGTGCCCCCTGCTGTGGTTACAATACGAGTCTACAACCAGCAGGACCCGCTTAATGAATTAGGAATTGTCTACTTCAGTGATGGGTTGAACCTCCTACATTGTCTAAGGAGGAAACTCTACAAAAGGTTGGCTGTAGTGCTGCTGCTGCAGCTTCCACTGCTTTTCCTGGAAACTCATTTTCATGAAGTGTTACATAGCATCAAAACATGTAGACAATTGCTTAGTCAACCAGTTGTCCTCAAAGGAGCTGTGTTGTTTTAGCTGCATTATAGACTTTAAACTTCTGACTTCATTGTAGTATTCGCCATCAAATAAATTTTACAAAAACTTCTTGGAAGGGAAATGCATTTATTTACTCCAAAGGATCCCTGGTAGCTGGTCAGACGGTATTTTCTGTGGTTACTCTGGCGGAAAAGAATTCTTGGTTGTTATACTGACGGTTCTCTGCCTCGGTTGTCAAAAGAGTGGCATTAGGATAGTTTTCACCCTAAGCCTCTATTAAAGAACTTATCAAGAGTTGGTCCTGCTGGCCTGCGGGCTGCTGCAGAGCTCCTCCTCACAACGCAAACCTGGAGTCTGTGATATCATGAACACACACACTTTCTTTCAGTGGAATTATTAAGGCCACTTAAATGTGGCCTAAATCAAGAACAGCTTATACATACATTATTCAAGTTTCTTATCAGCTGTGAATTTTTTCAGCCACAGTTCTGTCAAACAGTAAAAAGTGATCACCAGCTTTTTATACATTGAATGTGGTTTTCATTTTAATTGATGCTCAGTTGCATGAAAACAACAGAAAAAACATTTATTTCCAGGCCAAGTTTCATGGATGTAATAAGCTCCTTCTAGTATCTGCAACTAAAATCTTTTACTCTCCCTCGTAAGGACAGTATTTAATTTTATTTATTATTTTATTTATTTATTTTACCAAACACCATAATGCTTTCAGTTCTGTTCCTTCTCTTTTATATCTCCGTCACACAGATGGGACTGAAGAGACTGTCAAGGTTTGAACAAAAAGAATTTTTGCTGTTTTTATGTTACAGATGAATGTGTGAGAAACTTGTCATTCATTTTTAGCTTCATTTTGTGATTCCACTCAGTCAACAGAGGCAAAACATATAAATCATGGACACTAAAAATCACTCATAAATACAAGGTAAAAATAAAATTAGAAGTGCTGAATACAGCATTGTCCAAGTGGTGAAAAAAGTGTGCAAGAGGATCTTCACAGCCTCACTAATGCATCTGAGCCATGTCACGACAGGAAAAGTCTTAAAGTAGATAAGAATGTCCATCATGCTGTCCTTTGTAAAATCAGCCCCTTATGAGAGTTGGCTCTTCCCCATCTAGGATGATTAGTCACAGTGATGAGTTTCCCTCAGATTATATGAAAAGAGGCGATCCTCCTTTACTGATGATTTGAGCCACTTAGCGTGAAGAAAGTTGTGGTTTTAATTGCACAGATTAGAAATTCAGCAGCAGGCAGTGATGGGATGCTGGTGAGGTGTGTCCTCCAACTGCTGACACTGATGCCCAGGCCGTGACTCGAGACAAGTTAAATGCAAAAAAAGACATCAAGTAATAGAGTGGAAAAAATAAACACATAAAATGAAGGCACACCTGTCTGCTGATTTCTTAAAGGCACAAACTAGTCCGTCAGCTGAAATTTTTTTTATCTGTTCTCATAAATTGGTATTGGTCTTCTCTTCGAACTTTCAGCAAACATGTTTTTTTTAAGTTCCCGTCAGTACAATTTGGATAACGTTCATCATGTCTCTAAGTTTCTTTAAAATTTGAAAAGTTGTCTTCGGGATTTGGACGTTGGGCTCACTGAAGAATAATTCATTCTTATTTTTTCATCCTTTTCTTTAGATGAGCAGCAAACGCTCTAGCAGTTTCCGACGAGCCATCGCCAATGGCCGTCGCACGCTGCAGAGAGAGATCCTGCTGGACGAGACGGGACTGGGTCTATACAAACGTTTTGTACGCTATGTGGCCTATGAGATCCTGCCCTGTGAGACAGACCGACGCTGGTACTTCCACCAGAACCGCCTGTGTCCCCCGCCTGTCTTCATCGCAATCGTCACCATCGTCCAGGTTAGGGAATGACATTATCAACTTGTCTCTGGGTTCAGTGAATGTAGTGAACCCACTGATTCAGGTTTCCTGAAAAACATTTTTATCCTGAAAATATTTTACCTGAGGCTTGAGCCTTATATGTGCCACTAACCCACAATGCAGACTGCTCTGGTGTCTTACTCCTTCTCCTCAGACCCACTAAAAAGATTTTCTTGCCTTTGATCACATGCTTTTAGTGTGAGCTCGATATGAGCTGGTAAACCGTTTTTAGAGTCAGGGGCTTAGTGGTTGCATTTAATGCCACTCCTCCAAGCTGAAATACTCAGTCAGTCTACATGCAGGGATTTTTGTTTTTTGGTTTTGTCTTTGTTTTGTTTGTTTTTTTGCTTTTTTCAGGCACTAATTTTGGAACTTGCAAACCAGGTCAATAAGCCCCCTGGTCACCACAGAGTCAGTAATTGACCTATAATGTTCAGTGGGTAAAAAGTAAAATTGCTAACATGGAAATGCTCTCAGAGCACAGTTGAATGGTTTGGGATTAAGTGGCACAAATAACCTACAGTTTCTCAACAAAACTTCATAATTTCCCCCGAAATCATCATAATTCTGAGGAAAGAAAGCCAAATGCTCTTATAATGCGTCCAAATGGTACTGAATGGTCTGTAATGTCAGTGAGGATGTGATAATAACGGTTCATATTCATTTTAATTCACAGAGACAATGAGTCATTATTTTATGAAAAGAAATTAATGGAATTGAACCAGATGTGCTTCCTTTTTTTTTTTTTTTGTATGGGTAGTAATTTTCTCCACAAGTCTAATAAGCATCAGCTGAGGAATCCAAAAAGAGAAGACAATGTCATACGTCTTTTAGAAAGCACAGAGGGTTTTCGTTATGCAGAGCAATTTCTGCCTTTTGTGCAGCAATATTGCAGAGAGGGAGCATGTAATGGTTATGTCAGCAAGAACTGACAGTTTATTGTCATTTTTCTGTCTCTGTTGCAGATTTTCGTGTTCATGTGCTATGGCATTATGCTAAACAAGTGGGTACTGCAGACATATCAGCCTGACTTCATGAAGAGCCCCCTGGTTTACCATCCAGGCCACCGTGCACAAGTGTGGCGCTTCTTCAGCTACATGTTCATGCACGTTGGGTACGTTCCTCAGCCACTGCTTCCTGCTTTGTGAAATCTGGCTGCTTGTTGATTGTGACACAGAATCATCAAAAAACTGAATCCTGTTTTCTCTCTCTTCAGTTTGGAGCAGTTGGGTTTTAATGCTTTACTGCAGCTGATGATTGGCGTGCCTTTAGAGATGGTCCATGGCATCCTACGAATAAGTCTGCTTTATATGGCAGGAGTGCTGGCTGGTGAGTGTTTTTGAACATTTTTAGAATTATGTAAACCAGTGCTCAACGTGGCGGCTGTGACACAGTGGAGGCCTGTGATACAAGGTCAAAGGAGCTGCAACATTTACATTGGATGTTTAATACAACATTTAAACTTTTGTTCATTATAAAAAGTCTAAAACTGCTGATTTATTTGAAATATGATAATTCACCTTAATAATTGTGTAGATTGTCACATGTTTGACTTCAGGCTATCATTCGTTCTGCTTGTATAAATTCTCATAACAGATTTTTAGCTGAAATTTTTTGTGTGTGTGCTTTGTGGGTCAACCTGCATAAATGGCCGACACTGTGAAGGGGATCTACAGGTGTCAACTGCACATTGGTGTAGTATGTAGTTTACATATTGTATTGTATTGCTGTCTTTTTTAAAAACAACGATGCAAAGAGAAAAGCTGTTTCTTCTCTGTGTTTCTCCAGTCTCCGATATATCTGTTCTCGCCTAGTTTCCTTTATTTATTTATTTTTATTACCGTTTGCACAGTATTACTCAGAACAGTGGTTTGATTTGTGTTTTGTTGGTACCTTCATCATTTATCAAGTTAAAGGTGTTGTACCGCATCTCATATTTTCTGGATAAAAACAAACTACTTTTAGCCGCAGGTCTAGTGAGACAGAGTTTGTTTCCATCTTGTCCTCGAGCCAACGTGCAGGGATTGTCTGTCTGATGGTTTTGATAAATCCAACTCGGGTTATAGTCCAGCCCTTTAGAGGAAAAAAAAAAGTGCAGGCTAATGAATGAAATTCAGCTGAGTGACTTGTGGTGTCCAGAGGTCATTCTGCAGTACACAAGTCTTTGTTGAAAAGAAACTTCATTAACTTTCATCCTCCTCCACACCAGTTTGGAGATTGAAAGTTTTAAATCCACACTGATTGCTGGATGTGGTTTATTACTTCCGTTTTTGGTGCCAATGCGTATTTGCAGACATCATATCAACATGACTCCATAAATCTCTTTTCCCTTTCATCTTTACTGGGAACAATTTCTCTCTTGGATCTTGTAAATCTTCTTCTAACCATCATTTGAACACTATTGAGAGCAATAGCTTAATTCATATTGACTTACATGCATATAAATTCATTTTCTGTAACCTGGTTTATCTTTTTCCTGTGAGTAAAACTGAATTTTTTCCTTTTCCTCTCTTTACAAATATAGTCATAAAACAGAGTTGTAGCAGCTCTGAAGTCCTTGTGCGCTGTAAAATATCAGACCCACACTCACATGCACACATACTGTTAACACTCATGAATTGTTGTAGCTTTGATTTATTTTAGCGATGATGACAGGAAAAGAGCAGGCAAGCAAGCATGGGACTTAGAGAAGAAAAAGTAAAAGAGTAATGGAGGGCATCTCTCTGGGGAATTAGCCTAAGTGCAGTTTGAGATGTTTGGAGATTTAAGCAATAGGCTGAATCAAAAAGGAGGAGAAAGCAGCAAGGAGATCATACATGCTGGCATTTGTTCCCCCAGAGCCTGGAGTCAAACTGTTTTCACTAGGATTTTTATGCTCCAGTTACATAGTTGTGATCAAAAATTTAATTTCCGTAGTACAAGTTTAATCTGATGTCCTGTGTAACTGTCTGGAATTAAATTTTAACTTTGCTACATTGAACTTTCAGTATAATCAGTATACGACAGACTTTGACTTCCAGCTCCTTGGCCTTTAGAAAAAAATTAGAAATCAGCTGAATTCCTCCTAAATGGCAAAGACCAGCTGTACTGTCCAATGGTAACAATATGATGAATGATTTTCAGCACCACAGTAATTTAACCTAAACTGTGCTGGACTGAATGGTGTGATCTGTTGAAAAAGCTCCATTAGAAAGCAGGTTAGGAAGTGCACAGGGACTGTTTTGTAGCTCTGGATGATTGGAGATTTGGAGGAAGCCTCTAACTGAGTGTGCTCAGTCAGGAGTAGAGAAGCTCCCCTCAGGTGAGAGGTCAGAGGATGGAGAACCTGGACTTTGGGCCCAGCATGAGGTTTTCTAAAGCCTCTCAGTCAGTCAGGTGGTGTAGTGAGACACACTGGTGGTGTAGACTCCAGATCCAACAGAACTCCAAATGTAACAATTTTGAGTTTTGAAACATTTTTAATCGGTTGTATAGCAGGATTACACTTCTTATTTTAAAATTTTTGAATTATAGAATTTTCTATGCACTACTAACCGTATATCCACGTTCTGAGGGCCAAGACTATTCCTGTTTGATTTTAATTATCAACTAAATTTGACACAAAAGTAAAATTGTGAAGACAGTCTATGTCATTGTGCACATTTTATTCGGAGGGGGGGCTCTGTGGGGACATCCCAAACTGCAAAAAATTGGCGGCAATGAAAACCAAAGAGTATGGTCACTTCTTCTTTTTCTTCTTCAGGTTTACAGCAGCAGTAGTTACATGCTATGCTGTTTTACGGAAAAGGTAAAAACCTGCTTCAGTTTAACCCCTGACTATATCTAAGTGTGAACATGGACTCTGGTTCACATGGTGCTTCCCTGCATCAAATCTTGCAATTTGTTGCCCTCAGTTTGAGTAAATTCCTGATTGCTTGTGGATATTAGAAATTGTCCAGTGCTTCAGATTACTCCGTGTAAATCTTGATTTGTCTTCCCTCCCCGTTTTATTGCCCACAGCTTTCTCATGTTTATATTCATGCAGTTTTATTTCAGCTTGTGAGTTCAATCATGTTGGCTGTTGTTATCAGCTATTGCATGCATGTTGCTTGTTATTTTTGTAAGGCAGTAAAGCTTCCATGTTATACTCTAAGTCTGTGGATTGCAGGTATTGTGCCTTTATGTTTGTTCCATAAAACACTGCAAGAATTTCTGCACCACAGGGCTTGCTTTCTAAGCCAAGAGAAAGATTTTTCCTTTTAAAGATGCTCCAGAAACTGTGAAAGTGTAAAATAGTTCTCACAGATTTAGACATCTCACGTACGCTACGATGTATCTCTGTAGTCTTTATCTTGACATAATTTTTTTGCAACTTAGAAGAAAAGATAAATTAGTTTGGCAAACGACAATGTTTTCGTTTGTTATCTGTAAATCCTGGACACAGAAAATAATCTTTATTCCATTGCAGTGCTCCAATATTGTTTTGCTGCCTCTGAAAATAAAGAGTGATGTACATTTTGTCCTTGGATGTGGGCTGACAAAGGGAACAATTGTGTAATTATCTATCTAACAAAGCTGTTCGGCCAGACCCTGGATCTTGTCCTTACATTTTGCATCGAATCAGTAATCCTTGATGGCTGTGGAGGACTAAAAGTGCCTGAGCCGCTCCACAGGAATTTCATGTTTCATTATTAGAATGGCACCATGTTCATGTTAAACATTTCAGCTCAGCTCCACATTAAAGACAGAGCAGCAGGGATTCCGTCTTTTCATCACCATTCAGTTTTTTTCCCCCATTATCCACTCCTGGTTCTCCTTCCCTGGGGCCAACGGCTCCTTCAGCTTCTTCGTGTGCTTCAGGACATCAACAGGTGCCAGAACACCGTGTTTTTCCTGGTAGTCTAGTGTGAGCCTCAGGGTGTCTCTGTCTCCACTATCACCTCACATTTCAGACAACCCAAATCCCGCAGACTCATGAAACAGCAAGTTCGAGTCTGCTGTCACGCTAATTCCTGCACAATTCAGATATCTGTGTCTTTCCCAGGCTTTTTTTCCTCCCCCTCTTTGCCGTTTGCCAGGCTTACTAAATCCCATCATCAGTGTAGCAAAAGTCCTGGTGTAAAATATTTATGATGCCAAAATATCACCAACAAGTGAAAAAGTATTTTAACCAGACATGAAAGAAACATTTGTTTAAAATCTTTATTTTTGACATGGCCAACCTCTCTATCTGTCTGCTGCTGCAGAAAAACCATACTATGCCTCTTAAATGGATTGTTTTCAGTTTATTTATTTACTTATTGTTGAGTTGAATGAAGATGGAAGAGAAAGTTTGAGCCCCCTGGGCAAAGTACATATTTTGTTGATTTTTGAAATGAAAGAGCATAAATCCAGCCCCTCTAGCAGAGAAAAATATTGCTGCAATATTTTTATTCCATTAACTTAAACATAGGAAAAAAAAAGTTGTGGCCTCTGAAAAAACTTTGGCTCCTCTTCAATTGTAGATTACTGAGAACTTGATGAAGGCCTTAACTGATTCAGTGGGATTTGTAAATCAGATCAGCTCGGGAAGATTTGTCAAACTTCCCGAGCTGACAAATTATCCATCTTGTACTTGCATTCAACTCACTTTAAACAAGCGAGTCTGGCGATAGAGGATCTGAAAATGAAGCTAACTACCTACTACCTACTACTAATATCAGCTCAAAAAAGTGGGCTCTTATTATATCAGAATTTCACTTCGCAAATATTATGGCCTGATCACATCACAATATCTACACTACAAGAAGTATTAGAAAAAGAATATAGCTGAGTCAGATTAACCTATCGCTTTGTCAATTGTGTGTTTCTCCAAACAGATTAAAATATAAGTGCAGGGAGTGTGTTAGCACACCTGTACAAAAGGAGCAATTACATTTATTGGATACTTCAAAGGGAACCACATAACCTGATAAACAAACGCTCCATGATTGGGGGAATCAATATTTAATTAAACCGAAGGGTTATCATTGATACTATTTCAAAGCATAGACACAGGGGTATCTTCACACTTTTGTTTGCTTTAGTTTGAAAAATGGCTGAAATTAAAAGAAAAATCTTCGATCAAAATTGTTGCTGATTATTTTTTCACCAACTAATCCATGAATAAACGTCTCTTGTGAGCTTTACTATGACTTCTACGCTTTTACTGAAGTACAAATTTGATTGGACCTTTACTTGCTGTAGACTGTTTTTAAATTGTTTTAAATCTTGTTCATTCACTGTTGCTGGTTGATAGAAAATAAATAAAAAGGGTGTGTAGATGCACCTGAGTAACCGAAGAACAGGAAAGTATGAGAGGTTTCAATTTGTCTCTGAGCGCCTGATGAGCCGGTTTATCACCTCCAATTGGCTGCTCCAGCACTTATGGAGCACATGTTTTGAATTATGTGTTATTAGGATTTTGTCCCCTTTGAGTCCAGGAGCCTTTAACAGAATATAGGTTGACTGTAATGAATGTGCCAGCTCGTGTTAGAGAGCAGGATCTTCACACTGCTTATTTGTGTCCTCAGTCAAGAGGAGGAAGAGACGTATGGCCGGTTGGGAAATTAAAATAGAAGTTTAATAAATGACTGCATGTCAGAGTAACCTCATATTTGCAAGCTAGTGGATGTCATTACCTAAAAGCATTTGATGTCTAATTCCTTAGCAATTGATTAATGTTCTCCTAATATCAGGCGGGGCGGCGGTGGTGTCAGCTTTTCCATCGTGGCTATGGGTCTCAAGCTTTATTGTTGCTCCTGATTTAGCCTGATGATTATTATTTCCATGTTCTGTTACACTAATACAGGCCTATCAGTTTCTAAATGACTGCAGGTCCTCAGGCTTTTTTTTTTTTTTGTCACACTGCCCTTTCCATATTCCTGTTTTATACGAGATTGATACCTTTTAAATGACTGCTGCACATATTTAGGCAGGATAAATACAATTATCTCTGCTGCCAGTGAGTGGAGGGTCTATGGTGAACTGCCAAGAGTAACTTTGTCCATCATCCATTCTGCTGATGTTTGGTGAAGACACACAAGCTCCAAGTTACAATGTTCTACTAAAATCCCTAAAGCCTCGAAGAACAGATTTGGTCCCAAATCTACAAGATTAAAGTCAACAAAATCAGTTGGCAAATTGAAACAAACAAAATGAGCTTCACTGCTTTGATGAAAGATTTCCAATTTGTCATATGTCTGATTCACTGTTACTTTGTATGTCAGTGATAACAAAGAATGGCCGACACCTCAGACAGACCCAGATTCAGGGTGGGCAGCCATCTTAAACTCAGACAGACACTTATTTTTTAGATCTTTAAACACATTTCATCATTTTTAATGAGGAAAACACTAACACATTGTTAAATAGACCACCGATGCATCCAGGGTTACAGGGAAGGGGGTGTTATTTATTCCTTCTTTTGGTAAATTGAGAATTTTTCTTGGAGCGAAGTTGAGGCAGATAAATTTATGCTGCCATGCCGCCACAATGCATCAGCTGCATCAGCAACTGATCTCCGTTAATGAGGGGGAGATGAAGATAAACAGACAAGTGAGGGCAGAACAGGAGAGCAGAAGTGTCAGAGAACAGAGCGCTGAAAACATCACTCAGTGCCAGAAGGCTGTGACTCGGTCTCTGACTACAACTGTGACTCACATCAGGCAATGCTGTAGAGATTTAACATCACTAAGATTTGGTTGGCTCGAGGTGAACCTGGTAAGAGTTGTGGGGAAAAAAAACAGAAGGTGCTTTTGGGACTGTGAGAGATGTGGAGTCATTGTTGTGTCACTATAGCCAAATGAATACCAATTAGTTCCTGCTAGCTGTAGCGCTTCAGGCCTGTTGGTGGAGTGTGTGTCTGTGACTGTGCTGTTTTGTTTTGTTAAGGTGCAAGGTCATATTTCTGTCATATTTAGCCAACACTCGCTGCACATGGCTCTGTGTATGAAGCCCAGTGTTGCATCTGGACCTGCGTTTCTCACGTACTCCCCTGGTGTGGAGCTGAACCGAGCAGGGTGACCTTGGTGCGTTCCAGCGCTTGCCAACATGATTATGGTAATTCCCAACCCCCCATCTAACCCCACAGTCAACTCTTCCTAGGTGACACTGAGCTCAGCTCCTCCACCGCCCCCTGCAACCCCGCTGATAACAACACCGAGCAGAATGAGTATTCCCACAGTTATGCAGCTTCACTGAAGGCATCCCATTTTTGTGGGGCGAGCCCACTGTGTTTACGGCCAACCGTTTGCATCTATGGTGTGAAGTCAATCCAGGACAGCAGTATTTCTAAGGCGCTCTGTCGGAGTTAGTGATGAGGCTATTTCCTGCTCAGTTTATATTCCATTTACTTTGGTGGTTGCATTTCAAGATTCTCTGATGAAGAAGCACGTCATGCATACTGTAGCCATTACTGGGGCTTTATAATCTTCAGCAGGGGAAGCGATTTCTGACCCTTTTTTCATCAGGATGTTGGAAGAATTTGAGTAACTTCTATCCAAGGTCAGCCATTGTGCTTGTTGACTGAAAAGCAGTCGTGGGAGATAACAGAATTGGTCTTGTGACATAGACAATGCATTCTCAGCTAACACTATTTTCTAAATTTTTTCTCTCTGCTTCCTCAATTATAGGCATGCTGATATCTTCCCATACACACACACACACCAAGATCAGATATGATTAGACGTGTCCCTGATTGCTAGTGCTGCGCTGAGCAGTTTCGTCTCAGCAGTTTGAAGGATATGACTTGTGGAGATTATTGATTTTTCTTGATGTCCC
The DNA here is from genome assembly GCA_034769265.1 of Remorina albescens. Taxonomy (NCBI): domain Eukaryota; kingdom Metazoa; phylum Chordata; class Actinopteri; order Carangiformes; family Echeneidae; genus Remorina; species Remorina albescens. Next base: position 10,455,970 of record CM068480.1, read on the forward strand.
CTGGGCTCTGGGGTAGCAATACTATTATCATGTTTTTTCTGTATGTGGCAAATTTGGACAGGCCTGAAAGCTATTTAAATAAACGCAATAATTCTCTAAGGAAACTTGAGAATCATTGTGTATTTACATTGGCAAGGTTGGGACACTGTAAAACTGATTAATTATATCTATTCCTCCAGGCAGGAGCTTTGCGTCCACTCTTCGGGTATTCTGTTGTATCAATTGTGTTTTCCCTATTTTTGTTTTTTGGTCTTCTGTATATGTTTAGAAGCTAGGTCCTGATTCATGTGTTTCAACTTTAAATCTGTGCTCTTCTCATTGAGGTTGTTCATGTAATGACCTGCTTTGACTGAGGTGCAGGTGCGCAGGTCTTTAGTGTTTAGTGTCTTTGAGGACGCTAACGCTTCGGCATGCTCCACTGCAGATTGACACCACCAATAAATAATACCTGGCATACTCCTTCTTTTCCCTCACATCATCTCAGGGGTTTCATCCCCAACGCACCCACGCTGCGCAGGGCACGGCGAGATGGATGAAGTAGTTAGACTGGATGAGAACTGATTGCGAGTCGTGCTGGTTCACTCTAAGGAAAGCATTGGTGGCCAAGGTGATATTTTTCTTTTCTCTTTCTGTCTGGATGACACAGAGGTGTCTCATTCTCAGGTGGAAAACATTTTTAATAGAGCTCTCCCAGTTTGACAGCACTATTATAGCTGAAATAAGGCTTTGAAATGGACACCGCACTATTAAAAGGCATTTGAATCCATGGGCTTTTCAAATAGACGGCAAAGTAGACAAAAGAGCATGTAACTAATGAGTCTGTTTCTAGTTGAGTCACCCTGACATTTATATTTTTACTCCAGACATCCAAACTGTCTGCTCATATAATAAAACTAAAGTAAGTTGATCATAAAATAATGTCTCACCTTTCACAACACATAAAGCCACTTCTAGAAAATGTATGAATGTAGCTGCAGTCTGTCTTCTGTTCCTCATGCGCCCACTCATCAGTCTCCATCGCTTCTTATGTGTGCTTAGTAAATAAATCTGGTCAGGCATTTCCCCAGTTTATTGGCCAACAGAGTCAGCCCTGTGACCACAGGAGTGCTGACTACAGCACATCTCTGTGCAGGGCCACAAGATTTAATGCATCCAGGATAGATCTGTCTGAGCCAAGTGTATACAAATAGAGCAAGTTAGATTGCACCATCCCCACAGTATCAGTGGGTACAGGTTTCCCTCTGAGCTCAGGCAGAGAACTGGTTTACCAGTGACATGTTTGAAATCTGCAGGAAGACAGTCAGTTGCAGAATGGTAATCCTAATGGACCTAAAAATTTGTCTTGAAAATTATTTCATTTCTCATGACTAACTAAAACACAGCAGGATGCATGTGGCTGTTTTGGTACTTTACCATGTAAGGAGTTGATTATTGTGATATGTGGTGTGCTTCTCTCAGGAGCTAAAAGAAAGAAAATATTATAGTTTTACTCATTGGGTTTCTTAAAGCACATCTCCAAATGAACGCAAGTGTTTTGTAATCATCAGTGCCAAAACTCACCCAATCAACTTTATAAACTGAACTTCCACGAACGTCAAGAACCTTTTCAGTTAAATGTAAACCCCTTTTACACCAAGCAGTAAATATGTTATATATTTAATGGGAAATTATGGATGAGGGCAGCATACCGGCATAGTGGTTATCGCTGTTGCCCCACAACAAGAAGGTCGTGGGTTCGGTTCCCGGGCCCGGGGCCTTTCTGTGCAGAGTTTGCATGTTCTCCCCGTGGCTGCGTGGGTTTCCTCCGGGTACTCCAGTTTCCCCCCATCATCCAAAGACATCATGTTTGGGTTAAGTGGTGACTCTAAATGGTCTGTAGGTCTGAGTGTGAGTGTGAGTGGTTGTTAGTCTCCGTCTGTCTCTGTGTGTTGGCCCTGTGATGGACTGGCGACCTGTCCAGGGTGTACCCCGCCCTCGCCCAGTGTGAGCTGGATTGGCTATAGCACCCCCATGACCTGGAAACGGATAAGCTGTTGAAGATGAATGAATGAATGAATTATGGATGAGGAAAACCAGAGAACTCTATGCATTCATGAAAAAAACCCAGTCATATAAGATATTTACCCCTAAAATCTCATGTTGCATAATTTAGCTAAAACAAGCATTTAGTCTTGTGTGGGATCATGGTACACCTGATTTTCCAAAAATTAGAGAATTTCTTTTTTCATTGCAGTATTTGCTGTCCTCTGGCACAGCCTCCACTGAAGTGGCTGCAGAGCAGTGCAGCCTCAGGCGCTGTCAAGCTCTGGCCTCAGATAGACTTGCTATCCTTTGTATGCACTTTATTCTCGAGAGACTGACAAATACAAAGTTGCCCTATTGCTTAAGGGCAGCCTGGAGTAGCAGCAATGGAAGAAAGTTTGGTTTGACAGAGACATTCAGCTCTCTTAGCTGCAATGGGGTTTATACTGCAGCAGACAGAGAATAGCCTTCAGAGTGTTGTTGACCTATACTCATATACAAAACAGGTCATTTTTACTGTCTACGCCGCAGTACATGTGTAGATGATGCAAGCTCACAAAAAAATGAGTGTATTGATGATGACTTCAGGATGGCAACAATAAATAATCTGTGCATGAGATGGAAAGTGTCAGCTTGGCACTGAAATAATCGCACACCTCACGTCTCAGCTGCTGCTGAGTGAGAGAATCCTAAATCTTAAATCCCCCTAAGCAGGAGAGCCCACATGACAGGCCTGTTTAATATTCATACTGTATTTTGGAGCCTCTCACCAAAGCAGAGCGAGCAAGAGGAGAGAGCAGTTTGTATCCTCCCAGTGGAGTCAGTGTCTTCCTCTGAGCTGGAGGTCTCAGGTTGTCTTCTCTTCCTCACCCACAGATGGTGGTGTCACATCCCTGACAAGCCTCTCCTGTGAAAAGGTGGTCTGGGCCAGTGTAGATTATCATTTTAAGAACAAAACAGCCTGCTTCTCTGCTCTTAACCAATATACCAATATATAATAAACCAATATTTTGCGTTAACACTGACAACTATTTCCTATGTGAAATGTGAGCTGGGGTGCTGGTCGTACCAAATCCACACATCCATCATCCAGCTCTGCACTTTCCCTCAGCTGTATGATCATTTATAATATCACCTCAACTCAGCTCATATGTTTGGCTTAACAGCATGCAACTTCATTCTTTTGGTTTGCTCTCACTGTCTCACCTGCTCTGCTCAGCACCAAACAGCACAGCACTTAAAATGGACCCAAACTTCACAACTAACGGAGTAACTTTGTGGTGTATTTAACAATTTGAGAGCCGAACGACTTTCTTAAAAAGTTGTTGATGCTGGAAGGAAAGGGAATATTGGTCGTGCATTTCTCAAGTAAGCGGAAATATTATTTCTTATAAACATTGATGTTGTTTCTGCTGTAAGAAACACCAACAAATGTTTTGCTAAAAATTTGCAGTATTATTTTTACATGGTAATAAAATGTGAATGCTGGGTGAATTGCAGGCAATTTGTTTCCACTGACCTCGAACATTAAAAATATATATTTCTTGAATAGAGTTCACATTAAAATGTAGTAATGTGTCCAAATTCCTTTGATATAGTCATAGTCATTTAGCATAGAAATAAATGTATCAATCAGTTTCATTTACAAACTAGCAGATATTAACAAAACATTTAATCTTTAATCTACAAATTTAATCTAAATCTACAGTGGGAGATGAGGTCCCTTCAATGAAAAATGTTGTTTATGTGAAAGTGAAATAAATTCCTAAAATTGTATCACTTAATTATGCCACATTTTTAAGAGCAGTAAAAGCCCATAACCCCAGATGATATCTCGGATATCATTTGTATTAATAATTCATCAATACTTCCAACTGTAATGCTCAGAAGCATTAAATTAAGAGCAAAATAAGTGTGAAGGCTAAAGGAGAAACTAGATGATAAGATGTTGATGCTGTTGAAGTTGCTTCAATTCAATTTTTCCTTTACTTTGAAGAGATCAGAGACCACATACTGTATGCTACACTGCGTAATTGCAATTTCGTGGGTGCTACTTAAAATGGGGCAATGTGAATCTGCTGAAATCTTTATTAAAGCACCAACCTTCATACGCCCCATAAATCCAAGTCAAATAGCCCATAGGTGTTGGAGCGAGGAGAGATGAATGACTCGGGAACGCGCTCTGATTACCATCTGTCTTTCCATGATCATCACTGCCACCACAGGCTGACTAGGCGTTCTTTAAGAAGATGTTTACTTTGTGCAACACTCACGCGCATGTGCACAGAATATGAATGTTACAACATGCATTATAGATCTGAGATCACAACTCTGGCAAACCCCAACCATGATTAAAAAGGGGCTGTTTTGTTTTATCAGCCCTCTTCACTTCCCTTATCAGCTCATTTGCATAATTAACAGTGGCTGACTTTGTCTTTGCAAGTAACTGCCATTACGATTTCTCCTGCTTGGGATTCTGTCCTACTTCATGGTGTCATTACTTTGGTTCATGTTTTGAAATCAGACCTGTAATTAAAACTCACTTGAACAATGCTAAAAACTGCTGCCTATTTAAACCAGCTATATGTCACTTTTTGCTATTGTTGCATAGCCAATATTAGCATTAACAGCTGTTTACTTACCAGCAGAGAAGAAACATTTCGTTCATTTCCTTTCAACATTTGTTCTATTTCTATCTCTTCTTTTCCTCTTTTGAAGTTAGCATGGTAACGCATCACCCCTTCCCGTCAGGCCGTCTCTCGCTGTCTGACCACAAGTCACTGAGTCACTGGTGGCAAAGAAAACTTGTATATAGCACCTTTAAAGTCCTTCAGTGATTTTTTTTTTGTGTGTTTTGTTAATAATGAGCCATAATATTACCAATTATGTTTGTTTGTTTTCTCAGCTAAAAAATTGGACCTTGCCTATGCATAAGTATTTTATTGCTAAGCATTTTAAGCCTCTTTTATTGCACCTGGTGTTGGACATTATTATTGTTTTCACCTATTTTTTCATCATGATTATGAAACTTTTAATTGCCATAAATGTTTAATCGTTCATATGTAACCAAATCAATTACTATTTTCCTTTAACTGTACAGTTTGCTGGCAAACTGCTGTATAGTTTTGTAGTCATTATACCACAGACTACAGTAAAGCCAGTTCCTTTGTAACTGCCAATTCCACCACAATGGTTTTCATATTATAATCACAGTTTTAGACAGCATGTTTGGCTTCTGTTCACATCTACATATCCCAAATTTGATTTTGTGCATCCATTTTTAGAGGACACAAATTCACCAAGGTTCTCCTGGCTTTATTTTGATCAGACATTCTTTTTAAATGAAATATTTTTGAATGCTGCATCCTCAAGCAAAATCCATTTAGGAAAAAATTATTTTCAGATATTTACCACTTTATTTTACTCTGTTTAGAAGACTGCTTACATGCAAGAAAAGCCTGTACCAACACAGATCACGTGTATGCGTGTATGAGTGTGTGTCATGTATTGTGTGTGTAATATGAAGGGCCAGGTGAAGGTCAGCTGATGTTTTACACAGGGGGTTTTTAGAAAAAGGCTCTGAGGAAGGTGACTTGTGCTGTTCCATGATGAGTAATCAGACTCTGTTTTTCCCCTGTGCTGTAAAATGCTGTCCTTTACTCTCTAGCTCTTTTCCTAACAGCCCACACACAAACAATTACACACAAACACACACACACACTGCACTGCATACTCTCTACATTCCTAATCTGTCTCTCTCTGTCTCCCTGCAGGCTCGCTGACAGTGTCCATCACTGATATGCGTGCTCCGGTGGTGGGGGGCTCTGGTGGAGTATACGCTCTGTGCTCAGCACATCTGGCCAACGTTGTCATGGTAACTGTTTTTTTGTCATCATCACCTCTATTGTTACATATGAAAATGGTTTTCAATAGAGAGGAAATGTCAGTGGCATCCACATGGTGTGAGGAAGTCAGAGAGAGACCACCTCGTACTCACCCCAACTTCTTCGGCTCTGCTGCTGTCTCTTTTGATTTCTTTTCCCCCGCAGATGCTAGTTTTAAATTTTCTTGCTGCAGCAAGATCACATCATTGCAATAAATATTTCGTTGCCCAGCAGTTTTTGAAACAATTCCACTGAATACTCTCAAGACAATGTGACCCTCTTATCTAGTCATCAGCAAAATTAGGCTTTCGCTGAAGGTAGTTGATGAACAGCAGACCCTGAGGACCGTCTTCCATACCTCATACTGCTGAACCTTTCCTTTTTCTCCCCCAGTGTTCTTGTCAACTGTATTGATGAATCTCATGTGAGCTGGTATTTCAGACTCTTATATCAATTATTAAGACTGTCTTTATTTGTGTCCCCTGAAAAAACAGGCAGTGAACTCCCTTGATGCTGTGTGTGTTTCTGTTATTAGGTTTCCACGTGATGCGCTTTCACTCTCTTCAACTCTCGAGGCGATGTTACATCTGACAAATCACTTTAACTGATGTTCACTGTGGGCACTGGAGATGCCAGCAGGGATAGAAATCAAAGTGTGCTGACGGGCTCAAAGCAAAGATGCCGTAAAACTGTGTGCTCATAGCAGCTAACAGACAGTTTATTTGGTCTGTTACGCTTATTGTTGGGAAATCCTTTAAGGCACATCTTAGTTCTGCTCTGATGAGCTTTTGTCTAGTTTCTGCTTCTTGTTGGAAATCTTGTCCAACCTCAGCCCAGTAAATTCCTGGCCATCTGCCATCAGCCGTCACACTCCGGTTTGCCCACCAGACATTTTCAGGTCCAGTGAGGTTTCAAGCACTGCGGTGGACGTGACTCTGTAGAAGCCATGCAGCTGCAGCGACATTGTCAGAATACATCTTGAAACCATGTAATGCACAAACTAAACTTCTGACATTGCACTTAAAATTTTTATTCCTTCTTGTTCCGTGACGTCGTTTGAGCAAGCGCTTTTTCTCTCAGGCTCTCAGTGATCTCCTACACCTCACACACACATGTCAGATTCCTTCAGCATTTCAAAGTCAGGGGTTTGATAACGAGATCTGTAACAGAAAAATTGGATTGGCTGTCCTCTGGTTAAAGATTGCCCTTCTCCTCCTGCGGGTTTGGAGGCACGTCAGAGCAAATTGCCTCCCACGAGAGAGTAGCAACATCACATCGCACGCAGCTCAGGCCTCCTCCCCTGCACTGCTGCGCTGACCGCTCCACTTTCACCATATGAATCATTTATTTTTAGAAATATTGTGACATCAGGAGCATCCTGGCTTGTGTTAAATGTATAGTCCATATCTCTATATGGTATAAATTTTACATGGTGTTCCCCTTTTCTTTTTGCACTTTAAGAGAAGAATAAAAATACTGAGGCTTGGTCATATCCCCACAGAACTTATGGAGGAGCATGATTGGTGCAATTATTCATCCTGTGGAGTGAACCTGTTATTCTAAGTCAGGATGCAATTGGTCTTTTTTCCCCTCAAAGAATCCCAAAGGCCATTGATTGGTCCATTCACGTCTTCTGTTAAATTACCATATCCTGATTAATAGAGTGCAGCTGGGATGGAACCAGTAAGTGGAGAGCAGCCAGGTGTATAATCGTGGCTCTGCCTTGTGTAAGTGCTGCAGCCTCCCTCTAATGGATATAGACTGTGTTGAAGTATATCCAGAGGTTAGAAAGTGAGGTGCGTCCTGTAAGGTTGTTGATATACTCGTATTTTTTGTGGTTGTTTGCGTCATGATTCTTTGTGCTGATGAGACATTTTTGCTGTGTGTTGCAGAACTGGGCTGGGATGCGTTGTCCTTACAAGCTGCTCCGCATGATCCTGGCCCTAGTTTGCAGTAAGTTCTCCAGACTCACTCTCAGAGCCCCTACGATCCTGTTCCTGCTGTTGTTCTTTATGTTTAAAATGGGGAGTGTGTGTTTCCTTCCATTTAATGCCCATGCACCTGTTCACAGCTCGGCGTTAGAAGAGTATTTGTCATCTGTGAAGGCTTTAACAACCCCTCAAAGCCGAGCAACAGAATTGCTGCTTAAGTCATCATAGTTAATGGCTCAAAGGAGTGAGAGGCTCCGTCACTGAACATGTTGCTTTGTTTTTGAACCATTTGAGTCACACCACTTTCTCCACACGTGGACTGATACGCTGCGATTTTCATTAGTGAGCAATATGTTCCCTCCATCTGTCCTGAGCCTGTTGCCCCTGAACTGAGAGCAGCGACTCTCTGCAGGAACGTTAAAATCTCTACAAACAGAGTATACACAATAAAATATAACACCCCATCGCTGTGAGCTACTGTGAAGACTGAATTAACATCAGTGTTGTGTATTTATTCCATTAAAGAGACTTTGGAAGAGGCCAGAAAAGGCTACTTTATATTATTCTTTAAAGCCATTTTTCAAGTGTAGATCTATTTAAATCACACTGTGACCTTTCTTTGGCTACAAGAGCAGACTGATAAAATGCTCCACAGTATTGCATTGTAGCTGTAGCTGTAGGTTGCACAGTAAGCTACAGTTCATCTTTAGGCACTAACTTGAAGTCAACTCAGATCTTGGCCCCATTCTTTATATGATGGAAAGTGAGTTATACAAATGAATGAATGCCTTTATTTCAAAATAAAATCACACTCATGTATAAGGTAATTTTGGCTTAGCTTCACAAATTCTCTAATTGGGTTTTAAGAATTATAACATCCCATGTCTCAATTTGAAATCTTAGAAGTGCTGGAGGTGAAGTGGCTTCATAATTAAAGTACTTTGGGTAAATGGCATCAGGCAAAGAATTTCTTCAAGCCACTGTGGAAAACGAGGATACTGGTGTGGCCTGAATTCCCAAAGATTAGAGAGACTTCTCCACACCCTGCACTAACCTTAACTTTAACTCCTCCTCCACAGTGAGCTCAGAGGTGGGCCGTGCAGTTTGGCTCCGCTTCTCCCCGCCGCTGCCATCCTCGGGGCCACAGCCCAGCTTCATGGCGCACCTGTCAGGGGCAGTGGTTGGTATCAGCATGGGGCTCCTGATCCTGCGTAGCTACGAGGAGAGTCTGCAGAAACAGTGTTCCTGGTGGGTCATCGTCTTCTCTTTCATCACCTTCCTCCTCTTTGCCATCTTTTGGAACATCTTTGCGTATGAGCTCCTTGGGGTGCAGATCCCACCACCCCCCTGATGATGTGTACCCCCCACCCAAGCCCCGCTGCCTCCCCCCACCCCATCACCACCCTTCCTCCCCTAGATCTCCTCCACACATACACACACACTAACTTCAACCCTGCTCTAAACAAAGCTTCCCCCCTTGACCAATGTTAACTTTCCCATTTCCTCTCTAGTTAGACCCAAATGAAGTGACATGCAACCTAAATCGACCAAGAATTCTTTTTTACAGATACTTTGCAAATCAAAGAAATATGTCTCTTTTATTAAAGAGGGATTACAGTAGCAGCAAGTACAGGTGAAAGTTCTTCAGATCCATTTTGAGGAACATTATATCTTTTTATATATGTTAAAATCTCATCCACATTACCAGCGCTAACCTTTTAGTGAGCATTAAGCCACTGCATATTTTTTTTTCTTTTTTCGTTCAAAACTTTTTTTGTTGTTGTTGTTTAGTTTAAGCCATTTCAACAGATTTTTGAGTACATCTAAAGACCTCAAGTCAGAAGAATCTGAGTTCATGACATGTGCCACTGATGAAAAGGAATAAAAAGGGGCAGAGCAGTTGAGGTATGTGCTGGCAAAATGCTTACAGAAGTTTTCTGTGTTTGACGAAGGTCGGAGATGAGGATCAGCTGCAGCAATGCCACTTAAACTGATAGAGCTTCAGCATTTTGCTTAAAGGCACTGAAGCAGAGTCTGCTGGCTGTGCGCTGCTGGGGAAAATTTAAAGAAGACTGTTCAGAAAGAGCACAGTTATTTCCGGCGGCAGCAATAAACAAAAAAACATTGAAGCACCAATGAAATATAAATTCTAATTTCACATCCCTGCTGTAACTCAGAGGGGTCGCTGAGGCTTTTTGCTGAATTCCTCACACAGTGACTGACACTCACACACACAAAAAAACTATCATGACACTTTCATGAAATTGAGCTGCGGAGTGTCAAATCCACCAAAATATCTCAAGTACAAAGAAATGAAGAATTCCCTTCCAGAGCAGGTGCAAGAAGAATGAAGGAAAATGTTTTAAATGCAAGAGGGGGGTTATTTTCACTTCATGGGGTCTTTAAAGATAAAAAGGACATCAGTTTTTTGCTGCCATTTCCATGATAATATACCTACACTGTGGACACAGAAACATAGGTCCCACATCATAGACCAGACATGAAGATGGGAAATCAAAGTGACCACATGATGGGAGAAAAAAGATTAAAGAACAGCTGAAGTTTCCTGGATGGTCATTACTGCAGCGAGTGAACTCCTCCTGTTGCTGTGTCAATCATTAACCACCAACCTGCAAGGAGCATCATGTAAAATATCCCATCACATGCTCTGTGGCTCTCAGCGAGACACACACACACACACGTATACAGAGTGGCCACTGCCTGAACTTCTGAGTCAACATGGAATAACTGAAGAGAAAAATTACAACAAACACAACGCGCGCGCACGCGCGCGCGCGCACACACACACACACACACACACACACACACACACACACACACACACACACACACACACACACACACAGTGGCATCTGCCTGTTCTCACTCTGACAGACTGAACTGGGGAGGGCACGGATGTGTCATCATCTGACCTCTGACCTTCATGTCCCAGAGGGCATTGGGGTCTCTCTTTCAGGCCCAGTCTATACCTCAGTTTCTCATTCTTAGGGACTGTATACTTTTGTAAAGGAATGTACCTATAAAGAAAAAAAGAGTGTTATTAAGTTGTCCCCGTTTTTCATTTGATAGTGGATGTGTATATTGTATGTTCATAACCAAGAGTATATTTATTTGTATTTTTTCCTCTTTGCAGGGAAAAGAGAAAAAGTTTCAAATGGTGCAAAATTAATGATATGATTGTTGTTCTCCTGATAATTCCCGTATGGCTTTGATGATCCTCTGAAACATTGTCAATTAGGCAAAATTACCTGGTTTGTTCAGTGACCACCAATGACTCAAGACCACTAATTCTTTAGTGCTTTAGAAAATAAGCCATAGAAAGAACTGAAGAAAATGGAGAGAGCAAGAGATTATGAAAAAAAGTGGTTGTTGGTTTAAGACCTGCTGATGGGTAGCTTCAGATAATTTCTTTTTTTTTTTAAAGTGGGATCCAAATCATGTCTTCGCTGTGAATGTTCAACAGCTGCAATGGATGACAACAAACTGAGCAACTTCATGTAGCTGGACTAATTTTTGCAGCTTGTTCACTAACTTGTTTGAAGCGGATGCAGCTTTGGGCAAAGCCAGCAGTGTTTGGACGCCTTGCTGCAGTTCTTCTGTCAAAGATTATTTGCAGAGTGATCCAGGCTTTTGGAAAGATGAGGCGAGGATAGCAATTACATTTAGTCATGCTAAGTTCCATTTTTCAGTATTTCAATCAATAATTCATTTGAATGACCACTGGCTGCCTAAGCGGGACATAATTTATGCATTTGTCAGTCTTGATAGTTGGTTATAAATTTGGTCCTCAGCATTAGCTTCCACATGAAACTGTCAGTATTAACAGGAGACTCCTTGTTAAATGGGGGAATAAGTATCAAATAGTCAGAATAAGCCATTTTCAGACATTAAAACAGACAAGATCAGCCAACATGTGGTAGTTATGTATCACTTGATGGAAATTCTTGTGTATACCAGGAAATATTATTGCTTAGGATAGCAAGGATACATTGATGAATAATGCATACATATCCCGTTAGCCTATAATGAGGATAAAGGGGATGCCTGAGAGGAGGTTAATGTGCCACTTTAGTTTAAGATTCATAGGAACCCAGACGGGTTGTAAAAAGGGCTAGTAAATTCCTATGCTTTTGTACAACACAGTAACTGTGAATATCAACCCTCCTGGAAGTACATACAGGACTAAAATCAAAGGCTTGAGAATTCTTGTTTCCTTTGAACCTCAGAAAATTATATTCAACTGAGCTCTCTACACACAAATTGAAGGGTCCAGCGTTTTGTTGGTTATTTAAACAAGTCTATTCTGGAACAAGCAGAAAAGAAAACAAAGTATTAGAAGTATGTTAGACAGCAAACAATTCTTCAGGAATAGTTTGGTACTTTTCTGTGAGCCAAATCTCCTGGCCCTGAGCCTGAGCCAACCATAGTACCAACACACCTTTACAAGTCATCTCCTACATGTGAGAGGCCTCTGTTGCAGCCAGACAGCAGCACATCTGAAAGGACAGGAGTTGATAGAGGCCTGACTCTCAGCCTCCCCCTGATAGCATGTGACAGTTTGGGTTTGTAAGAGATGGAGGGACAGCAGATGCAACCGGCAACAACACCGGCATCCTTCATACTGAAACCTCTACATGCTTTCCCACCCTGTTCCACTTATGTCACAACAATCCTGTTGTCAGGGTGATGCATGGCTGTTGTGAGGATGCACCAGAGCCTAGACGATAAACAGGATATCTCCCGTTAATAAGTGAATCTGACAGGTTGCATGATGTTTCATTTAATTGCTGTCTTTGGGTGACATATTTGTTTTCTAAGGTATAAGGAAGGCTTGGTGAGGGATGGCATGAGCTGAGTAGGAACAGCCTGTCAATAAAACGTGATCCATCACTTTGTGCTGACAACATCCCCCCCTCCATTGGTTTCGGTGAGAGACGATGTTTAAAGGTCAGTGCCAAAGATGAGTAAAACTCGTTGATACGTGGATCCTTGTTGATATGACTGCAAGTGATTTCTGTGCTTATCTCATTAAGAAGTACATCATACTTGAAATTTCACTGACTGCAGCTTCTTACTTCCTGTTCCTGCATATCATCATAAGTGGGCTTTTTTGCTCTTATCATATTGTAGTTAAACGACATGGTGTCATGTTGTCGTGCCATATTCTCTTACACCATAATCATTCTTTGATGCTTTTGTACGTCCCTATGCCAATCCATCGTGCTGTTACGCCCAATGCCTTGTTATATATAACCCCAAGACTGAGCATCAGGCAGAAAGACTGCTTTGTTGGTAGTTGTGTGATTTATTCCACATGGTCATGCACAGGATCCATAAGTGAACATTTGTTCACAGTGTGAACAAATGTACATCCAGTAGCTGCTCTGGGCTGCTGCTGGCTAACAAGCAAGCCAGGTTGCCTTTTCTTAGTGCTACTTAGAAATATGTAACTGCAACTGCTACTGAGCAGGTACAGCAGAAAAATGTAGCTCTAGAGATGGAACTGTATTGATGGAACAGTCCACACATTTACTCTCATAGTGTTTTGGTAAAGATAAGGAAACCTGCGGCGCTGGTTTATGGACTCTTAAAGTTTTCCAAACGTACAGACATTTGGCTTTAGTTCCCAAACTATCTTGGATATTTATACGTTACACTGTCTAAAGCAGCAGCAGGTTTTGCATATGTGCAGATTTGATGGTCAAATTCAGCAAACACAACTGACTTTGAATCCCGACACATAAATTTCACAATCTGTCCAACTATCCAAAATGCTAAACATGTTACAGTTGTTAGCTTTAAACTTTGGTTTGGCAAAATCCACTTCACATTCTGGTTTTATGTAGATCAGTGAAGCCTGGTCTCTTTCTGCCACAGCTAGAAACAGGAGAAGCGTAGCAGGTGAAAAAGGCTTGTCTTTAATAGAGCACAGATCTATATCTCCACTGAAAAAACAAACAAACTGTAAGACTCAAAGAAAGATTATACTCAACTTTCGGTTTCCCACTTTCTAGCTTTGGTACAGATTCTTTGTTCACAAACATTGAGCCAAACCGCAGGTGGTTTTCTTCAAATGTGAGTAATTTCCCTCCGACAGTTTAGAATAATAAAACATAATATCTGTGCTGCTGTGGTAGTTTTTCATGAGCTGCTTACTTGTATTGATAAAATGGTGCCAAGCTTACGAGGTTCAATCTCTCAGACCAGATAAGAGGTTGGACCAACACAGCGTTTACAAAAAGAAAAAGCAGAAGAACCTATTTTTCTCTCTGTCATGAGGAAAGGAAAACTAAATTTACATATGGATAGTTTATATCGAAGTCCTCATTAATTATTTCACAATCTATTGTACTTTTTAAATGTTCTGAACTGAACCATTTTATATTGTATATATATGAATATATTTTGTTTTATTTTGTACTGTTCATTGTACTTTGCTTTAATTTAGAAACAATATAAATAAAGAACAATACTGTGGCAACATCCTACTGTTTTTTTGTGTGTTTTAGCACAAAATCATTATCACCATTACAGCTTGAACAAATGGTCAATTTGCAACAATTGTAATATTTAAGATATTGTAAATATCTACTATCATTTTTAGTCTATTAGTTGGATGGAAGATGTGACCGCTGACTCTCAGTGATGGAAATTTTTATGGATCACGAGATTAATCAGTTAAGTGTATGATAATGTATGACATTACAACAGCTGTTGGTTGCAGCCTTGATCAATAATGTCAACAACAACTGTTCTCTGTTCTTGGCTTGTTGTAAAGTCTTTATTATTTTAGACAAAATAAAAAATTACGAATATTAAATCAAATTTAATCTAAGAAAAAAGAAAAAACATGTCATCTTGTTTTCAGTTTCTTTTTTGGTCTCTGGACAGTGTCAGGGTCTGAGCTCTTCTCTGCTGCCCTGCCCTTCACATCAAAATCCTTTACAAGTGCGAGCTGCTGCTGAGTGGCTATAGTCCACGTCCACAAGCAAAGCTCCAGCCTGTGGGGCGTCCAGTCCTGCTGGGGATCCACTGAGGATGAGAGGGCAGACCAGGGAATGATATCAACACAGAATATTAAGGCAAGTCTATTTATATAACAATTAATAGAACAAGACACTTTAGAGAGTCTTCTTTCTCTTCATCACTGTCAAAAAAATGGCATGAAATCACCTTTAATTCATTGTTCTAAACACAATATGATAATTTCCATTTTGAGACAAAGTGAAAAGGCAATAAAAATGGAATTTGTAATACAAAAAAATCCTAAAATTCCTGTACACAAGATATTACTACAAATAAAACAAATTAACCAAAGGAATAAAAATTTTATTTCAGTGTAAGAAAGAATCAAATAAAACTTAATTGTATATAAGGCAAAGACAAGCATGAAGGTTTTAAGACACAATTCTAAAGAGATTAGAGTTGCAAGTTTTGTGGGAATTCTTTTCAGACATGTGGTGCATTAAAACAAGATCGCTGCTTTTGTTTATCTTACCTTTGTTTAGTTTTTCTGTCCGATCAACCATCTTTAACAGGTACAGAGCATAATGCTTGGCTGTGTACTGGATGGGCTTTAGTCCCGGTAAACTCTCCATGGCTTCATCAGACATGAATGCAGTCTGTTCTGGAGCCCCTGCTGCCAACACAGCTGTAACAAAATGGACAGTCAATCAGCCCCAAGTCAAGCTGGATCTAGCCACTAAGTATGTTCCAGCTAATTAAAAAGAGGGCTGGGAGCACCAGTCACTCAGTCCACCAGTATGAGGACTTATCTCTCCACTTTTTGAAGAGGTAGATGCTTTGTGTTTCAAGACAGTCACATTTTACTTGGATGAATTTGTGGACTTTTATCAATTTGCTTCAAGCAGATTCAACACGGTGTCTTTGGAAACAGAATAGCCTACAGATGCTGTGTTCACCTGAAGCAGTGGCAGGGCCAACTCCTTTCAAAGAGCTGAGCTCTGAGATTGCTGCATGCACATCGGGCAGGAGGCTGAAGGCCTTCCTTGAACATTTCTCCACAGTCTCCTCACTGTTGGATGCCACCAGCTGCTGCAGCCTCGGCCTGAACTTCCCTCTCTGCAGAGAGACACACAGAGACATTCAAGGACACAGCCGAGTGCTGTGAGACTGTTAGTACGCACCCAGACTTTAGACAACTTTTATTTTTTTTGTGTGCGTGCGTGCGTGCGTGTGTGTGTATATAGGTTTCTTAGCCTTGTTATGATTATGTGTGGAGATTTCACTTACAGTGAGCTTCCACTCCATCAGTTTCACCAGCTCTGACAAAGTGATGTGTTTGCCAGGTCGACTTGAAATTATTTTTGGCAACTCCTCTTGGTACCTTAAGACAGTTAAACAGATCTGAATCACCTTCACTCTCCTAATCCATATAGTAGATTGCACATGCAAGGAATAGCACAGTTATTCAATAATATGCAAAAAATTAGCTTTGTTTTAATCCATATTGTGTATCATAAGGGAGGTAAATGATCAGCATCAAATTCCTTTGGCAGGATGAGAACAAATCCAAACATTGAGCCACAGTCACAGTTGGCTTGGATTGTTCTGTTTATCTGCTGTTTCCGAAGTCAAGATTGAACCTGTATATAGTGCAACAGTACTTTAATCTATTTCACAGACAAACAGTGTTATGTTAAAATCACTTCTGTGACATTCTGGGCAGATTTAAATTTCCAAACAATATGAAATGCTACCGTGAGTTTACATCTATACACAGTAAAGCTCATGTAATGTTCTGTTGTAAAGAGGATTACCACTTGTCAAGGTTCAGCAGCTTTCCAGGTTTCTTGCCTTTGGCCTTGGCCTCCACCACATCCCAGTACTTCTCATAGACTCTCCTCCATGTGGCTGGCTCCTCACAGGCAAACAGATCACTCATGGCAGCAGACAGCTCACACCATCACCCGAAAAGGAACGTCACTCAGTAAGACCTTTGCTTTGTGCGAGCATGGATTGTTTTTCACACTTTAAATATCTCTGACTTGATCCAACAAGCGCAGCTTTCACTCTCGTTTGCAGGAAACTTCCAACAAAAACAGAGCTCGCAGTAAACTCTTGAATCAGCTGTAGTATCGCGATGCTTCCCGCCGTGAACCGCCAGATTCCCGCGAGATTGTAAAGCATATTATAGCATCCGGTATCGCAAGCAACGAGCAACATCTACGCAAGGTTTGTCCCTTGAAATACTCATTTATTATTTATTTACTTTGCGTCGACGTCTTTACCTATTGAGACGTACGTATGAAAATGCATTGATCGCTTGAGATACGTTTTAAACGCGTTTCATATCTGGGAATGTGGTCAGAAGCGAGGTTAGCCAGTTAGCATTAGCATCACATTCCAGTCATGTTTATGGTGCAGCAACACTGAAGTGTGAGTTCAGCTGCTGAGCTGCACAGACCAAGCTGAATGGTTTACTGAGCTGCAGTTTAACTTTATCTCTGAGCAAAACGGCCAACTACGGCTGTAACGTCAGATAGCGGAGGGTAAAAGCGGCCACCTCTGTGGACATGAAGGGTGTTTGCACACAAAGTTACATGGGAGAGTGGACTCTGCTGGGTAGGCTCGTTTTCTACTTCACTGTGACTTCACATCCTCACGTGAACAACAAGCCACAGAGCAATATCCAGGTGGAGGTTAAAAAAAAAAAAAAAAACACAAAACAAACAAACGTATCTTCAGTCAAGACTTTCAGTGCTGAAGGAAAAAAAAAGGCAGTTGATCTAACAATAAATATCCATATGAAGAGAAATCTGTTCATTTACCTCACGAAGGTAAGAACCTGTCAGTCTTAGATGTGCAGCCATTTATCTTCAGTGTTTTTCCAGTTTTATCCTGGAAACAATAAAAATATGCACAACAACATTATATTTAAAGAGAAAACAAGATGCTTAACGAATATAAATAACGGCATGAAAGCTGTAGCATAATTCCACATTGATCAGGGTGTTATTTTTATCAATAAATGCTCATATATCTGTGATAAAAGATTGCAGCACACATTGTTATGCTGATTATTTTTCTGCCTTTATTTTTTCTTTTATAGCTGCAAACCCCAGCGGTGTTACTGTGTTGTTCACATGCCAGCCTCGCTCTAGCAAACTAGCAAGTTGGCTCTGATGGGAGCAGGTGAGGAGGACTCTTTGGGGCTGCAGATGCTGAAGAGGCTGATAGCTCTTCACCAAGTAAGTACTGCAGACATACAACTGTCTGACATAGTTAAATGTGTGCAATAATGTTCATTAATTGCTTTGTCACACACTGCCATCTGCCATCCCCTTACACCAATCACTGTATAAGGGTAATGTATTGCAATGGTTTACTTGGCTAGAGTGCCACCTTCTGGTGGATTTTTAGACTGAGCCTTTGACAGCTGGCACAAGTGTAAAAGTGAATGATGGCTGTTTCGTTGTCCCTGACCTAAAAATATCACTGTTATCTGCACCAGGAACATGGAGAAGATGTCACGGGTTACCACAGCTCTTGGCAGCAATGCCATCAGTGGCCGAACTATGTTCTGCCACTTGGACGCGCCTGCCAATGCCATCAGCGTGTGCCGCGACGCCATGCAGGTGGTGGTAGCCGGCCGCAACATCTTCAAGATCTACGCACTGGAGGAGGAGCAGTTTGTGGAGAAGCTGAATCTCCGCGTTGGTCGCAAACCCTCCCTCAACTTCAGCTGTGCTGATGTAATGTGGCACCAGATGGAGGAGAGCCTGTTGGCCACGGCTGCCACCAATGGGGCAGTGGTCACCTGGAACTTGGGAAAACCCTCTCGCAACAAGCAAGACCAGCTGTTCACTGAGCACAAACGCACTGTCAACAAAGTGTGTTTCCACCCCACAGAGGTTTACATGCTGCTAAGTGGTTCACAGGATGGCTTCATGAAGTGTTTTGATCTGCGCAAGAAGGAATCTGTCAGCACTTTTTCAGGTAATGATAAAAAGCTGGTGATGTAATCTAATCCTACAAATCTTTAATTTGATCTAATACAGTAATAATGTAGGTATTTCTCCCTGTTCTGCCTTATTAGCACAAAAAAGAACCGTGATTTAATTTTTCACATCATTGGGTGCTTATGATTATGTTGAACTTGGTCAAGTTTACTGAAATATTTTAAAAACTGCTATGAGCAATGCTGTATTTGAACTTTTGTACCAGGCAGTTAAATGGGGGGGTGTATTACCACAGCTGTGGATATGAAAAACAGACAATGTAACCTTTTTCTCATATATCCCAAAATCACAAATAGTTTGATAGACAACTCCCCCGTACTACTAATTCTGTGGTATTTCTGATTCAGTGTAGTGCAGTATTCAATTCTGGGGATGTCTCTGCACTGCTACTTGTTTTTGACCTAAAGAGTTCAATTTCTCTCCTGAGAGAGGTGATAAATAAGAATTGTGTAATATTTGAAAATCAAACCAAGTTTATATGATAAAGATATTTGTATCTTTAATTGATAAATGAAATACCCCCACTTTCAGGCTGACACAGAAGAAATGTGTTATGTTCTTATGGATCAATTCATGCTTTGTAATATAACCTTATTCACTGAGCACTTCACAACTTTTCCTGTAGGTCAGTCTGAAAGTGTAAGGGACGTCCAGTTCAGCATGAAAGATTATTTCACATTTGCTGCGTCCTTTGAGAATGGCAACGTCCAGCTGTGGGACATCAGACGGCCAGACCGCTATGAGCGAATGTTCACTGCCCACACTGGTCCTGTCTTCTGCTGCGACTGGCACCCTGATGACAGGTTAGCGACATGACATAAACCCAGAGGAAAATTACAGCTATTCATTGTTTTGGTATTTTAAGAGGCACAACACTTATTTGTCCGAGCATTATTTATTACAAAAGTCATTTGTTCAAAACGTGACACCTTTTATTTTAGGGGTTGGCTGGCCACTGGAGGCAGAGACAAGATGGTTAAGGTCTGGGACATGACCACCAACAGGGCCAAGGAGATCTACTGCGTCCAGACAATCGCCTCAGTGGCAAGAGTCAAGTGGCGGCCTGAGAGAAAGTTTCATCTGGCCACCTGCTCCATGATGGTGGACCACAACATCTATGTGTGGGACATTCGCAGACCTTTTATTCCCTTCGCCACCTTTGAGGAACACAAAGACGTAACCACTGGTATTGTGTGGCGCCACCAACATGACCCTCATTTTCTGCTCTCTGGTTCTAAAGACAGTACACTCTACCAGCATATGTTCAAAGACGCCACTCGTCCCGTGGATAAGGCCAACCCTGAGGGTCTGTGCTTTGGACTGTTTGGTGACTTGGCCTTTGCAGCCAAGGAGAGTTTGATCAGCAGTGATGCCAACAGAAAGCCATACCCTGGAGGCGACCGCCGCTACCCCATCTTTTTCTTCAAGAAGCCTGACCCTACAGAACAGTTTGCTCATGTGTCCAGTGCTCTTAGTGTCTTTGAGACAGACTTGGACAGTAACCGCATGGACTGGTTTGTCAAGACAGCACAACTCTACCTCCTCAGTGGCAAGCCATTTGCTGAGCTGTGTGATCACAATGCCAAGGTGGCCCGTGAACTCAAAAGACCTCAGGTCAGACATTGTGCTCAGGGGTTTGATTTTGATATTACCAATCTAAATGGCAACATTTCTAATTATTTGGGAAGTATTTGACTGTACTATGACTGTGTCAAACAATTATTTTCATACTTTTATCCATGTATTATTATTATTGTTGTTGTTGTTATTAATATGTTACTGTCTGGTCTAAAACCATCAGTATACAAAAAAATTCTATTCACACATTCCCACATCTCAGTTTTAGAGTAGCTGAATTTGTCTGAACAGTCGACACCCAGAAGATACTCAGACCACAGCCACCTAACACACAGGGAGTATATTTCCTGCACATAAAAGCAAAACACAATGTACTGAAGCGTTCATAATTGATGTAATAGTTCATAACCAACAAAACATAACGACTTATTAGGTCTGTATTTTCAATATGAATACTGAAGCTATATCCAACTTTTTCTTTCATTCAAAGGTTTCCACAACATGGACTATGCTGAGAATCATGTTTTCTGACCCAGCAAACCTCACAGCGCCTGGTCCAAACCCTATCCTCAGTAAACTGGGAACACTGCCTTTAATGAACAGGCAAATTACCTTTTCAACTTGTGCTATTACAGAAAAATAATGTAAATCATTTAAAGTCTAAATTTAACTCAAACCATATTTTCAGTTTCAGCATGAAGGAAATAGGCTCAGGGATGGGCACAGAGAGTCGACTGGAGCGCAAAGGTGAGAGCAGGCAGGACATCCACCTGGAGCCTGGAAACTTGCACCTCACAAATAATAATGAAGGTGAGAGCGTCGTCCAAAGACGAGAGGATCTTGATGTCCCTTAGTTGCTTGTACCATATTCAGCATTTGTATAATGAACTGATCTTCATTAAATTTAAGAAAACGAGGAGACGGAGGGCAGTGAAGGCCAGGCTGAGTACATGTTTGGTGATGCTGAGTTAGATGATGATGACCTCTATTCAATGGAGCATGACAACCAAACAGGTAGGTCCCAGTCTCATCTCTGAAGAAACTAAAGAGTTGCCTGTGCCTGCTATTTATATCTGCCTCTGCTCAGCATTCTTTCATCTAATATTATCTGGGCTCCTTTTGTCATAACAGAGGAGCAGGAGTACATACTGCCCCAGGAGGCCTTCCAGCTGCGCCATGAGATCATGGATAACCCGTCTGCTCCTGAGCACCTTCAACAGGACAAGGCTGACTCTCCACATGTCAGTGGGAATGAGGCAGAGGTCACTTGTCTGACACCCATCGAGTCCTTTTCACTCATCTCCATTTCTCAGCCGCTGTTCAGCCCACATCTACCTGCCAGCTTCTTCTGTCCCATTGTGCGAGAGATGCTGAGCTACTACGCTGAGCAAGGGGACGTCCAGATGGCTGTATCTGTGCTTATCGTCCTGGGAGATCGGATCCGAAAAGAGATTGATGACCTCACCCAGGTTAGATGAAAATAGTATTGGTTTCTTGCTCAGTTGCATAAAAGGGCATCTACAATGTATTTAAATTATGGTTTTGTACTCTGTGGAAGTAAACAGATAAAACAGGAAACCCTAAACAAGTTGTATTTCCATTTCAGGAGCACTGGTACATGTCCTACATAGACCTGCTGCAGCGGTTTGAGTTGTGGAACGTGTCCAATGAGGTCATCAAACTGAGTACATGCAGCGCCATCACCTGCCTGAACCAGGCATCTACAACGCTGCACATCAACTGCAGCAACTGCAAGCGGCCAATGAGCAACAAGGGCTGGATCTGTGACAGGTACAGCCACATTTCCATTTACTGTTGAACAGAAACGTATTTGCACTTCAGTTTGTATCAAAGACTTTTGATATGAACCCTGTAGCTTTAGCTTGAGTACACTCATATTACTTTTTAAAATACATCCAATTGTGTTGAGGTTAGTTTTTGTAATTAAACTTTGAACATCACTTTAATTATTTGAGAACTATGTGTATTCAGTCCGATTACAGTCTGATATGTGATCGTAAAACATCCGTCAAATTGTTGCTACAAAAAGTACTAACTTGTTCAAAGGTCATAACATAAACAACAAATTAAAAATACCCTACTGTGAAATAGATTAAACTTGGGTTTTGTAAACACTACCTGCTTAAAATTGGCCACAGTGGTTCTTTCTCAGACTGTGTTTAGGGAAGTTCTATCCACGATGATGTTGCATGATCACCACCCTTGGCTTTTACACACACACACAACATGAAGAAAGGTCAAGTGTGTGGGCATATTTTCACAGCAGTCACAGTGAGAGAAAGAAAAGTGATGGTAAAACAAATCATTTTTGTTTTTTGTTTTGTTTTTGTTTTTTATAACCCAGAGTTGTTTTTAGTTCAAGTACTTTTTGCCATCTTTTTGTGCAGGAACCACTTTAACTAGTTGACTGAAGCCCTAAAATGTGCATTGCGTTTCGTCTGCAGGTGCCACCAGTGTGCCAGTGTGTGTGCGGTGTGCCACCATGTGGTGAAGGGACTGTTTGTGTGGTGTCAGGGTTGCAGCCATGGTGGACATCTGGAGCACATAATGAACTGGCTGAAAAGCAGCACTCACTGCCCTGCTGGCTGTGGTCACCTGTGTGAGTACACCTGAGCCCATCACACCCACCCTTCACACAGCTGGTCTTTTGTGGGCGTGGGAGTTGATCGTCACAGCCGTGATTATCCTACACACCAGGAAGAGAGATGTCTTCATCCCTCCATGAGGGCCTGTAGTGATTTGTCAATGTGGAAAGAACAATTAATGTGTTTGAAGTAAGATTACACAAGTCTGAGCCACTGACGCTGACAGAGGATTAGTTCTTGGATGGCTGGTTACAAGAAAACACAATCACTCATGTATGATTTCACATCGGCACTTGAATTGGTTTTTGAACCATTTATGTAATTGTAAATAAGCAGATGTTGCCAGACATTCAAAGAATTTAACAATATATTTTTTGAATTCCTATTCTCTGCATTTTACATCTTTTTTAAATGCATCAGCAAAACCTTGAAGGCTGTGCAGCAACAAATGTTTGCTCATCTTCAGCTGCTTGTTAACGAGTGTACGTAAGGCCTAATAACTTATTTTAAATGACTGTAGATAATGTTGAGTTAATTTAAAGGAGCCCTTTATTCTGATAGTACATTAAAGCAATAACTATTGAATTAACATTTTATGGTGTCCCAGATCTGTGTTTTATACACTCCATTGCCCAGAAAGGGTTTCACTTTGTAGCGTTCACATTTTTTACATGTAGTGGTAGTATGGGTCACCCAGCAGCTGCCCAATACACTCAGGACACCCAGTCCCAGTGAAACAGTGTGGGTAAAACGCCTTGCTGTAGAGAAGCTTAGTGAGAAGAAAGAACACAACTTATTAATTTCCAACAAACACATTTTATTCTCATTGGCCCAGAAGTCCCAGCTGGCAACCTGCCAACATTTCTAGCCTCTAGTCCACCTGCAAGACACAATGTGTGCTGCTCAGACTAACAGTCATTTGCTTGGCATAATGTGTATATCTCACTGCTGGTGAGAAGCACAGCACAGAGGCGTAGAAGCCAAAAGAGACAGCTTCTGTGCGGATGAACGTCAACAGACCAGCTTTATCTTGAGTGAAATTTGTCTGTTTCTACCAGAATCCCTGTCACATCCAGCACTGTGGAGTCTGATGGCAAATGTTTGGATGACTTTACAATCTAGCTGTCAGTTTAACTGGCAGAGTAGTCATGTAGAATATTTTATCAGTACAGTCTCAACCCTGATGCATATTTGGAAACACACAAAACAGACATTTACACTCTGGAGGCTGCCCAGTTTCAAGGGTTGGTTGCCTACCCTCATCTGTCACGAGTTCGTAAATCAGCAGCAGAACATTACTGCAGGTGATAGCCTTCTACTGCTTGACCTTATTTCCTGTAAATTCATCTTGGTTTTTTGACAGAAGCTTCTTGGAACAGGACTCCACAAACCAAAAGGCTTTTACAGATGCCAGAACACACACAATAAAAAAATATAATTCCATACAAAGCTGTACTGCCATTCCACATCTTTTGTCTGATTTGGTAATTTTAGGAATTAAATTTAAATCGAGCATTAACTACCTGATACCATATGTGGTTGTTGAAAAGCACTAGAAATAAACATCAGTACCTAAATCTACATTCCCCATGAGCTGGTATCGTAGTAAATTGATATTTGAGTTGTCCTGTCCATTACAGGGGCAGAGTAGTGAATTACAAGCTGGCTGGGATCTGTGCTCATTTAAAAACCTACAGGCTGCTGTATCTGAATCAGCTGCTAGGGCCAAACTCAGCCAACATTTGTACTGTGCCAAGGTAGTTACCGAGCAGCAACTGTCACATCGATTTACCGCCAAAGCCCAGGGCACAACAGAGGATTTTTAGATGTACTTCATATGAAGGCATCCCAACAATGAGGAGGGGAATCCCAAGCCCCAGGCTCAGTCCACACAGAACTGCCCTGTAGAGTTAACAACTTTCTTATTGACCATGTTGTGTCAGACTAATATAAACCAGCTGATCTGACCAAACATCTCACAGGAAAGGGGACGGGACCTGGACTTTTTGAAATTCAAATAATATTCAGTGTTGGTCCAAGAGACAGATGCTTAAAACATTCACAACATTCTATAATATTCCACAAATCTGCTTAAGTCGGATGCAAGATCCAATTAGCACCAAGAATCAAAGTAAAGGAACAGAAATGTAAAAAAATAATTGAAATGTAAAAATATTAGTGACAAAATTCATTGCAAACATTAGACAAGATTTTTTTTTTCTATTTTGTTTATAGATTTGAATTCAGAAGAAAAGGTCCTGAATAATTTTAGAGTTTTCTGCTGCCGTTTTCCATAATCCAAATTATAGTCTGGTAAAAATAAACAGTTGGGTATAAAAGACTTGTTACTAATGTCCTATTGCATTCATTATGTGGATATAAAGTTATGAAGTTAAGAAAGACAAGTTGACTTTCTCACAAAACTCTACTTTGACATCTGATAACACTCTGAAATACATCTAAATAAAATGTATCTATTGAATTGGTGCATCATTAATTAGTCAATCTAAACTAACCAGAAAAAGGGCATGTTATTGTAAAACTTTCTCTTAACTTTCAGGCAACTGGGTTTTAATTGCAACACACATTATCCAGTATTTAAAAAGACTTTGGGGGGATTTCGGTGTAAAACATATCCTGTTCTAGAAGTAAAGCCAAATAGCACTAAACTAAGTGTTTGCACCACTGAGTGAAATCTGAAGAAAACTGAACTGCTGTTTTGCTGTAAAAATGTCCATTTTGAAATGTTATAATTTACTCATAACTTGTGTTATGATAATTAAAACTTTAAAAGACCTGTCATTTAAACCATTACTTTTCATTGTCTAGAATATTCAGCAGGGCATTATTTTCAAACAGCAAAAAATTAGAAGGTTTCAATGAAATCATCAATCTGCACCAAATACTGACTAAAATAAACACACTACATCTCTATTTGACACCTGCCACCCACTACTCTCTTTTCTTTAAATGTATCTCATCTGGTGGCATGAACATAATTCAAACCAAGTTTCTTATAGGTAGAGAGTACAGTTTGGTATAAATGCTTCACAGTATTAGAGCGTCTGACCTGTCAGATCAGTCCTTCCTCCTCCTCCTGGGCCATTTTCAAAACCCAACTACCGGAGTCCAGTATTCACCAGCACAAGCGTGTGGGAGGTCAGGTATCCTTCCTGCCTGCTTGTCATTCTCTGCAGCAGCTGCTGCCCTTGGCCTTGTCCACTCCTGGCAAGCTCTGGTCTATCGGCCAATCCCAGAGGGGCTGCAGGTCGGGTGCTTCAAGTCCAGGAAGGCTGGCCTCATCTTGGACCTTCTCCCATTTTAGTGAGATTGTTCAGGGTGGTTAAATCACCCTCCGTCGAATATTAGCACGTGACCCTTTAGAAGATAAAAAAACAATTTTCTGATTTTGTAGCAGCCCTAGAATTTATCCAGCACTGATGTCTGTCCAATAAAGACTCACCTGAAGAGATTAAGGCCGTTCCCAGCTATCAGACACTTTTTCAGGGGCACTCAGTCTCCTCAGATTTTGCAGCACAGTTTGCAGAGTTGTTGCTGTAAAGATAAACCAGGCTTAGCATTAGACCACACTGATGACAGAAAATCACATTATTAAACATTACACCACCTTACCCAATTCTTCTTCATAGGAATCCAGCTTCTTCATTAGCTCCACAACACTGGAGCTCGTCAGGCCCTCCACAGCTACAAGAACATAGAAAATCACTTCCTTTTTTTTTTTTTTTATTTCACAAAATATAAAAGGTGTTATCCAAAAATATCAATAACTTACCTTTCACACCAGTGTCATCTTTGGATTTCTCGTTCATGTCAGTAAAAGAGCTGCAATTGCCATCGGTAGAGAGGCAGGAGAGCAGTTCATTGTGACAAGTCCTGGCCTTCATTAGTGTGGAGCTCATATCCTGAGCCAGCCGGTGGCTTTCCACCAACTCGTCATGGACCCTCCTCCATGCCATTTTGTCCTCCATCAGACATCCTTCCATCACAGTACGCAGCTCCTTCTCCTGAGACACCTGGCTCTGCAGGTTCTCCACCTCCTCACAGCGCTACATCAAGGAGAGTTAGTCTGTTAGATGTGAGTAAAAGGTTTTCAGGTGAGTCCAAAAAAGTCAGAAACAGATAGTTGACCTTGTGTAGCTGAATGGCCATCTCCTGCATCTCAGCCTCAAGCTGGTCAGCGTAAGCCTGTTCCAGAGCATCGCTGGGTGGTCGAGCGCTACTATGCCACCTTGCAATAGCTGAGGTCATCTTGCGCTTAGGTCCAAACAATCTGGCCAACATGACAGAATGTCATTTCATGCCAATAAAGAATACAAACATTGCATTTGAAGGGTCAATGTTAAAAGGGATCCAGAGATTCTTACGTGATTCCTATTTCTTTGAGATCATTTTCAGTCAGGGTGAGAAATATCCGCAGATCAATGTCTTGCTCTTCGAGTAATGGGAGATACTTTGAGAAGCCAATCTGCTCCAAAAACTCTGCTAGATCCTAAAGGAATAAGATTGGAGGGCTTGATGAAGACAGTCCTGAATACCACGAACCACCCAGGTCACTAGTAAATATAAAACTGTGGAAATATAGACTTACCTTTGGACCAGTGTAGGAGGGTGGGGGAATAATATGTGAACGTATCCCACAATTCCCTGCATCCGTGGAGTGAGCTGCATCACTGCTTCCATGCCTCTTGCCTTTTGAGTGGTGAGCCTTATTTACTCTGCGTGAACTGCTCCTCTTGCACTGGTCAGAGTCCTATTGGACAAACATATGTCTGTCTGAAACTGCATTTAAAAATCATACCATTTCCTTGAGTTAAGAGTGGATTTGTGTGCTTTTATGTTCACCTCATTACTCTCCACAGAGCCCTCCCAGTTTAGGCCAATCACATGAGGAAGGCCTTCACTGCTGCTGCTGCTGCTCCTCATAGTGGGCATGTCATTGTCAAAGAATGGGCTGTCATCTGCAGCAAAAACAGGAAATATTTAAGTCTTACTTTGCTTTTTATTTCAAAGACACATGTAATTTTTTTAGAAAACACTTATTTATATGACTTTCACCTCTGCTGCTGTTGCTTTGACCGTCCAGCTCATTGATAGGTGAGGTCACGTCACGGTAGCGGAGACCTTCACTCTGTTCACCAATGTCTTGGATTGTTGAGTATCCCGGTAGCACAGCAGGAGGCTCTGTGATGACAGGAGTAACATGACAAAACTGCTCACCCATGGTTATATTAATGAATGAAAACATGCCATTGATTAACTGACTACTATAAATGTCAGTGCTTTAATTCCCTTAATTCACTGATCGACTGGATTATCTTTTTAAAGTAATTGTGAAATTAATTAAACTACTAGAACCCCCGACTAGTTGTATTATGTGCAACAAGTGTGATACTACCACACAGCTTGCTCGTGCCTCCTACTCGGAACTTGGCAATAGCCTGAGGCCCATCGTGGATGCTGATGCCTTTTGCTCGGTTTCGACTTGGTCTTATCCTTGGGGGTGCACTGTCGGAGTCCTCAGAGGAGCTCAGGTCTTCAAAATGTGCTGGCAGGAAGCATCAAAATAAAAGTCAAAAGAATGAATTATGACTTAATAAATAAAACATTAATAAGAGACATTATGCTATTGAGAAAAGTACCTGGCTTAATCCTTGGGGAACGTGAATCAATAAGGCTGACTATCTTGGTACAGCCATACATCATTGCCAAGGCACGGGCAGTCTCTCCTTTAATATTGCGATCTTCAACTTTAACTTTCTGTTAAATCAATTTTTAAAAAGTTTAAAAATAAAATAAGGTGTCAGGACTGTATGTGTCAAGTGCTGTGGTCAATTTTTGACATGAGAAAAGCAAAGAGCATATTTAGCAGACAGTAAGTTTCCCACATGATCAAGCAGGTATTGAACTATGATTTCATGTCCAGAAGCAGCAGCCTCCATCAGAGGGGTGAAGCCAGACCCTGGTTCCCTGGGGGAGAGAAAAAAAAAGTCGAATGAAAATCAGTCTGCGTGGAGTGTTTGCAGGAGTACTGGGATGAAGACACTCACTTGACATTTGCATCAGCGTTGTTATCCAGCAGGAACTTGACCATCTGCTGGTGGCCTGTGCTCGTGCAGTGGAACAGAGCAGTCCAGCCCAGAGAGTCCTTCAGCTCCAACTCAGCACCTTGCTTTTTTTTAAGAAAAAGAACCGAGTTTTTTCATCTTGCAAAATGAATGAAAAACAAATGCAGCTGGAAATCAACCTGGAGAGTCTTGAAACTTGTCAGAGGCAGGTAGACTTGTTGTCAGTTTTGTGTTAATCTGGTTTGGCTTTAGCCCATGAGTCAACATGTGGGTTTGGGGCACCTAAGCACCAAACACTTGCATTTAAAAGCATTAATAGTAATGCGAATTGTAAGGGTCTTTGCTTATAATAAATATTATAGATTTCCCATCAATACAGTTGAACATATGCAACACATGAAATCACAAATAAACGATCAGGTCACATTGTGCTCCTTCATTTTGCCCTGTGGTGTGTCCACATTGTGTGGTAATTTTCTATTCAAAGGTAAAGCTTTTAGTGGAATTACTTCACACTTAGTCATTTTGCACCTGAAGCAGGAAGTATGCAATGCTTTCATTGCCACAGCTTGCTGCCAACATCAGCGGGGTTAGACCTTTGGCGGTGGTAGCGTTCACATTCACACCGGCCTCCAGCAGGAGATTGGCAATGTTGTCATGTCCGATGTAGGACGCATACATCAGCGGGGTCCACCCTCCGATGTTCTTGCCATCCAGGTTCACCTCCCGGCTGAAAACAAACCGGATCATGTTGATGTAAACGTTGTGGCGGTGGGGGGTGGGGGTCTTGGTGTGTTTGGACACCCACCTTTTGATGCACTCCGCCACTACGTCGTACTGGCCAATGGAGCAGGCGGTGTGCAGGTCCAGAGGGACATCCAGCTCCTCAGGTCTCACCAGGGACTCTCCGAACCACAGGGACAGGCTGGCACTCAGCTGCTCGGACTCACTGGCTTCATCGCTTAGCTCGGACATTTCCCACCTCTCCCCTCGGCCTGACACCTGAAAATAGAACAGGTCCTGAATCTGGGTCCTGAATCTGAGTCCTGAGACTGGGTCCCGGGACTGGTTCCTGAGTCCTGAGTCTGAGTCCTGAGTCCTGAGTCCTTGTCCAGAATCTGAGTCCCTGCCCGCCATGACATGTTCAACAATACAAAGCTCCGTATTCGTGCCTCAAAGATTCCGGGTCTGAACAGTAAACAGCAGCAGCGGGTTGTTGTTGTTGTTGTGTTTACTTACAATGAACACACAAACAACATTTCCGTGTCAGCTCCTAACGGCCCGTTATTTTAAAGCTGAAGCTGGTTTTCATTGACCGGAGCTGGAGCTAACTCCCAACTTTGCTCGTTTAGCGTGTGTTAGCTTAACGAAAAAAAAACCCCAACAACTCCATATAAACTTGTCCCACCACACATCTACACAAAAACACGACAACAACCTGAAATAACTAATATTTGGAAAAATTTGTTCAAAACTTACAAGCAACAGTAGTTTGTCCTCTCAGCGGCTCAAAGTTTTTTTTGTGTGTGTCACACTCAATTGTGTTCGTGTTGAAACACACCCCGCCCTTTCCTGTTTGACAGGGGCCGCTGAACTAATTAATGGTGTTTTGGTACAACTAAAACAACAGATCTTTTCATCTCTTGTGCCTCAATAATTCACAAACTAAAATTAACACGAGTGCTCACAACTCCTGTACTCCCATACAGATTTGTAAAAAGGTCAGGCACTGGTATGATGAAGTGCTACTATGCAGCACAATTTCCCTTAACGTGTAAGGAATGAATTCTGCAAAAGCTACAAACTTTTCACATTACAAACTGGGTCATCAAAAAAACACTGAGAATATACCTGATCTCAATGTTAATGCCTATGAGGAAAATTACAATCAGTTAGTACCTATAAAAGAATTCTACAAGTATGATCAACAAATCATGGCTTATATTCCAAACTCACAAATTGATGCTGAAAAAAATGATGCAAACAAAAATACAAAATTGTTTATTGAAATGGAACACACAGCAGCCAGTTTAAGGTTTTGAAGATCAGCACTGTATCATAATAGTTTATTACATATAATCTCAATCTCCATCGCAGCCCCTTGCTCTGTTGGCATTTCATTGTTTCTATCACAAAGTATGTCCCGTTTAGACCTGAATGTACAGACACAGTCCATCATAGCTTGTGGTGAAAAGTTTGTCTTCAGATTTAGGAGGACAAAAACGTTCAGAGAAAATTGAAGCAAAATGCTTCCTTTGAAGGAGTAAAAACAAAAGCAGACGTGTCCTCCTGGGTCTGTGGAGTTCGGCCTAAATCCTGAGCTTCAGTTTTCTCTTTGTTCTCCTCCATGTTTGGGGTCGGGGTTTTGACTTTAGCTCTCCGGTGGAAAACACATTTCTTTGGGGAATCTGACACAACTTTAACCTGAGCTGATGCAATTTCTGTTGGGAACAGAGAAACTCATCAACTCACTGCAATGAAGCACTTTTAAAGTTTTTTGTTTGTTTGTTTGTTTTTTAAACACATGCAATTTTCATTGCTTAATTCACTTCTTCGATCCACTCACCACTCTGAATGAGTTTGAACTGCTTCTTCTTCTCTTCTTCCATTTTTTTCCTGTACTCTCCAGTCATGGCTCTCATCACCTGCCTCTTCTTGACCAGAGGGGCTTTGGAGCTACATAGAGTCTTCAGGGCACGAGAGGCCTCCTCCTCTACAGGGAGAACATATCAAAGGTATTAGCCTATTTAGGCGCAAATCCAGTTATTAATGGGTGGTGTTAATGGATCACAGTATCTGGATACTTTATCTGTATAACAACATCTAATCACGAGCATTTGCATTAACCTCTCTCTATTTATGAAGTTTATCCTCTCATCTTCAGACACAATTTTATTGTCCAATTATATTTCATAAAATGGAAATTTGTCTTGGGAATTGCATCAGAGAGAAAAGACCAACACATCTCACAGAAAGAATAAACAACAGGATAACCACACAAATTACACACATTATTTTACAGGTCCAATATAAAATGAACATAACACAAACTTTGTTTTGGTGTGCCCTTCTGGGATCTCAATCCCAGCTGAAGCTGCTCGATGCACCAGTCCAGCTGTCTGTTCAGCTGCTCCTCTGCGCTCTGAAATGGTCACATTCAACAATCATCATCGAAAAATTAATCCATCCTATCACATGGTTACTTTGGAGTAAAACATCTCACACTGACCAGCTGCATGTCTTCACCTCCTTGACTCTCCTCGGTTGGCATCTGTACCTCAGAGCTCTCTGAAGCGTTTTTCTTACCAGATTTCTTCTTCTTCTTCTTCTTTGCTTTGGATTGCACTGACACTTCAGGTGAAGGGTTACCTTCCTGTGGTGAGGAAGGCTTTTCCACTTGGATGTTCAGTTGGCTTACTGGAGAAGACGTCTCTGGGGTGTCTGTTGTCTCCATTTCTTCCACAGGCGTAACGCTGGGTATTTGGAAGTTGAAAGCAAAAGCAGATCGCTCTCCAGTAAAGGATACCTGGCTGTGTGCCTCCTCGGCCCTTTCTGATGAAGAGACTTTCTCTTCTACTGCTGGACAGCAGTCAGGGACGAAGTTGAATCTGAAGGTGTTGTCGCTGCGCGTCCAGAGAGGTTTCTGGGATCCACCTTCAGCTGAGGCAGAGCTGTCTGACTTTCGTTCAATATCTGTTGAATGAACAGACACAACAAACCTGATGACAACTTTTTTTTAGGGCTGTGTATTGACTTTGACTTGCACGGATCATCCCAACACTTCCGCTACTTTCAGTGTCAACACAAACAGTGGAGACACTGTGAAATTGAATTGAGACTCTCTTTAAACAAAGCACCAAACCATTTAGACACAGGCTTTTACACAAAAAAACTGCCCCCAACAGCTCACAGACCTGCATTTGGAGGGGCTGATACACAGACATGTCAGTAGATGATATACCTAAGTACCTATGAAGAGCAGCCTCTGCTCGGCCATGCTGCCGCTTTTTTAACTCGATGCCTCAGGAGTGAAGGAAACAGGCCGGAGCTTCCTCCGCAGTTTTAACACACTTCTGTTTTCTCAAGCTCCTTTAAACCAGGTTGGTTTGGACAACCAAGACATATTATCTGGACTGTCTTTGAGTGGCTTACCTCCGGTGCGCATGAAGAATACGTCCGTCTGTTGGTATCTCCGGAACACTTCTCGTTCCGCTTGATTATTGTTTCCGTTCCCCTGTTGGTAGACAAGACCTCTTCAATTGTATTTAATTTATCTTTAAAATGTTATTCAATCATGTTAAACAAAAAAGATGCATACTGCGGACTGGTCTGATGTTGTGGTGAACAGGGATGATGGGTCACAGCAGACTGACTTCAGTAGACAGTAAGTTTCTAATATGAAGGCAGGCAATGAACTTTAATTTGGGAGTGAAGTCAGACTGGGGCTGCTTGCGGAGGAAAGAAAAAGTCATTTTGGATAAATGAAGACTCTTGACAAACGAATCAGGAGTAAAAGAGCCTTAACAATAAGTGAATAGAATAAATGAGGAAAGATTTTACAAATATAAAATTTGCACAAGTGAAAAGATTGTAGCCCATTTGAGAAGAAAGGGCAATACCGAAATACCGTACATTTTAATAACAAAGAACCAAACTGGTTCAGTCACCAGGCTTGTCTGCAGGATCAGTCAGCTTCCCGTTGAGCCCTCCTCTTGTCATACAGACTCAAAGGATGAGACTGTTGTGTCCTTTGTCTGTTGCCTGAGGGTTGACAACATCCTATGAATCTGTGGGTGTTACCTAAACAGATGTTGGGCTGAGAAACCAAATGGGACACCATCCAAGCTCTGTCAAAACAATCTGATTTGCTTGTTTGTTTTAGTAACTCGGGTCTTCATACAATGAATTGTGGTGTTGTGTTAGGTGTACTATTACACTGCACCATTATAAAACAAAACCTGACTTCCTTCTTTTTACTTTGACTAACCTGTGATAAGTCTTTTTGAGTGTGTGTCGGTACAAGATCACATGAACATAATATATATTTATTTCCCACTGCACATCATCATCTACCGTAAAGCTTTGTCCATAAATCATCGTTTCAAGAAGAGAAATTGTGTTTTTGGATATCATAACACAAGTTATATGGATGAAAAACTAAGAGCTGATGGCAAAACTGTTAGGCGAAAGAGAAGCAATTGCCTGTCCACAAACAAACGGATTAACCTGTCGGTAGATGAATGAAAACGATGCGCTTATTTTAACACTTTATTTTAGAAAATAGTGGCAACAAACCTCGGTTGTCTCTCCACCAATCCCATTCTGTCATCGAACTCAGTCTAGACCAATCCTTGAGCTGTGGAGGCGGGACCATTCCTCTACTATAAAATCCACCTCCAGCTCCATAACCGGTTAGTTTCGTCACGCGGCACGCGAGAAGCACACGGTAGTTTCCAGGAAAACATAAACACAGACGGTAAGGTGAAGGGAATTTATCGTTACTATCTTATCCTCACATTGTGTGGCCGTAGGTTGATCCGGTATCTGGTTATCTTTGCTTTCCAGGTCTTCTAGAAACGTTAAAACTTTTTGTCTAACGTTTATCGTTCTTCAGCTAACAACAACAACAGAGCGCGCCATAGCCATCTGGCTAACTATTAGCTTAATTAAACTCCCCCTGTATGAACGCGGTTTAAAGAAAAGCTCGATTTATTATAACAAAATCGTAAATTGGAGTAAACTAAACGTGTGCGGTTATATGTTGGACTTCTTTAGCTGGCCGGCATGTGATTAAATTGCTGCAATACTCTGGGCTGCTAGCTGGCGCCATTTTGCAACCGTCTATGCTAGCATCAAATTTGTTCTCTAACAGCCCAGAAACGTGTGTCTCTCCTCCAGTTTAATGGTGGCGGTGCTTCAGAGGCTTTTTAAAAAATTACAACCATCTATGGAAACACAGAAGTCTGTATCGCTTCTGTGTAGTTTCAAAATATATCACGGAACATTAGCTCGATGTTACCCAATATTTGCCTCCTTTGAATCCAGTCAATTAAAAAGCTATTAGATTTATTCGTATCCTTCAGGGTGGACTGTGACTCCGCTGTGTGTCATCGGTGAACTGCTCAGCGTCAAGGTGCTGTCCCTGTCACGATCCACTGAAGAGTGGAGTGTGATTTCCGGGACATTTAATCAAATTGATTAATGAATCATCCATTGTTTACTGATAGATTCGCAGGTAAAAAATGGCCCGTACCAAGCAGACCGCTCGTAAATCCACCGGAGGAAAGGCGCCTAGGAAGCAGCTGGCCACCAAAGCGGCAAGGAAAAGCGCGCCCTCCACCGGCGGAGTGAAGAAGCCTCACAGATACAGGTACACATGTTTGGTGCCCAGTGACACGATACTGTACTGTTGTCCCCGGGTATGGTTTATTTATTTTAAATATGGCTTGTGTGTTGTAAGCAACGTGTATGTTTGATTACTCGTGCAGGCCTGGTACAGTTGCCCTGCGTGAGATCCGTCGGTATCAGAAGTCCACTGAGCTGCTCATTAGGAAGCTGCCTTTCCAGCGTCTTGTCAGAGAAATTGCCCAGGATTTCAAGACAGATCTCCGTTTCCAGAGTGCAGCCATTGGTGCTCTCCAGGTAGGCAAGCAACTGTCTTCACCCTTTTTGATTACATGTGCGTGCCCTCTTCCAGAAGGTTGCAGATTTGTAGTTTGATTTGGCTTCTTTCTTTTTCCCTTCAAACAGGAAGCCAGTGAGGCATACTTGGTTGGATTGTTTGAGGACACCAATCTGTGTGCTATCCATGCAAAGAGGGTTACCATCATGCCCAAGGATATCCAGCTGGCCAGGCGAATTAGAGGAGAGCGTGCATAAATAATTTGATTTTAACTTTTTAGTGGGGGAATGGGGTTGGCAGGGAATGGGTTTGTTTTGTAAATCTTGAACTATTACCAGCATGTGTACCACTTAATGTCTTTTGTAGTTTCAGGTATCTTTTGTACTTTGGTTTTCATTTCACCTTTCTTTCAGATGTCATATTTACTGTAGTATAGAGCTACACATCTGTAAATGCTAAAAGCTAAATATTCCACTGCCTTTCTCAGGTTTGCAAATCTATTTTAGAATCTGGATCTTTAATCCTGTGTGTGCATGTCATGGGATTTCTTGTGCTGTAAATAAACTTTCTGCTACCTCAATTTGTTTTTTGTTTTTTTTGTTTGTTTTTTTTGCCCCAATAGTATGTTTATTTTAAAGTGCTCACATTTTCATGTCTTGCCTGGGTACAGTTGGGCCATTTGTATTTCACCTTGATGGAGTTCTGAAAAATTGTATTTTAGAGAAATTGCTAGTTTGTGTAGTGAAAAATTGGTCATTCATACTAATGAACATAAGGAGGATAACATGGAGGTAATTTTAATCACATTAATTTCACTCAGTTTAAACTTGACATGGCAATATATCTAAACCAGGTGCAGCGTAATGACAATGAGTTTGTGCCATAGCCTGGACACTACAAATCTTGCAATAAATATAAACTGTAATATATATATACACATCTGAAGTCCCATAGTAACTTTATTTATTTTGGCCTTGGTCTTCCTCTTCTGGTGGACGCAGGTTAGGGAAATGCTCATGGAGCGGCTTCTCCATCTGTGAATCAATCGTTATATCCTCTCTAAGAATACACCACAGTAGGAAGCTGGTGGCAATCAGGCTGACAGTAAGGACTTTCCACCAGGGCTGCTGAAATTGGCTCCCCATGCTGCGGTGGACTTTCCAGGTCCTGTGACTGGCTTTACTGGTGGAGAACTTGATAGGTTCATTATTCTCTTCATCTGCAGGCCTCTGGGAGCTCAAGGCTTGGGATCGTACACTGGACAGTCTGCTGATTAACAAAAAAGAAAAAGGTGATAGAACCGATTTAACTTTGCAAAGTACTGAAAGTTTCATATTGAGCTGCTTCACACAAATATTCCCATTTTAGACTACACCAATACATTTAAATCCTTAGTGAGTATTACATAGCCGTTAAACGCCTGGAGGAGATAAAAATCACCATCGCCATTGATGTGTAATAGGACACACAAACGGAATTTGCACAATATTAACTTTAACGGGAGACAAGTTTCAGCGGTAGACTATCTAACACAGTGATGATGTCATCCAGACACATCCCACACGTTTTTAGGAATGAAGTATGACACTATCAGCACACACGCCACAACCTCACACATTGTAAATGAAACATTTCAGCCTGCTAAGACTGTCACAACAACCAGCTTCTGAGTCTGAACTTCTGTTTGAGGGATTATCTCTTATTAGTGGGTGATAACTGCACTGAATTTTTACTGATTGTGAGGTTCAATTATGTCGGAGTATGAAAATCAGCGTTTCAACACACAATTTGTCTACATAATGGGGTGGGTTATTAATGTACAGATAAATATCGGTATAATTACACTTTACAAAGCGTCACCAGTAGAAAATATAAAATGTTATTGAGCCGCAAATACCAACAGACACGGTTTTTCAGTCCAGATTTCACTCACCTGCCGGTCAGTTTAAGGTTTAAAACAGCTCGACTGAAGGAAACTCGAGTCAGACCGAAGAAAACGCGTCCTGCTGTAGACATCTTGAACAACAAGTCATTTTACTACACACACAATCCACGGGTCAAAGGCACCGAGGGTTTTCTTATCAAACACCACGATGTTGTGCAACTTTGAAGTTCCTCCGGCCTAGCTGTGGACCGCACATTTCCGTTCCGCTAAAATATAGAGGAAAATAGAAATCAATATTGTTTTGATTTCAAACTTTGATAACACATGGGAGAAAAGTCAAAATTAGAATAACATCGCCCTTTTTCCTATCCAAATTTTACATTACATCAGATAATATCCCCAACAGAGGAAGTTCTGAGCCAGATGAGATGAGATTGTTTTAGTAATTCCTGTTTTTAATTTCAATAGTTCATATTAAAATTTGATGTTTTTTGCCAGAGCAAAGAAGTAAGCTTTCTGTTTGTTTTTTGCCAGTTAAAACGTATTATTTTGGTAAATAAATAACGCCGGGGATTTTATAATTTGTCACCGAGGGTCTTTGAACTACTTACATTTGCCGGCCAATCACAAAACGAAGACAGAAATTCTGTCCAATCACAGTCCAACTGGCCGACATCACTTCCTAGTTGAGTTCACATGCTTGTTGTGTGCTGCACGTTTCTTTTGTAGTCCAAGTAAGTTTTTAAAGGAGATTTTGTAAAATACTAATGCGAACGAAATAATGTGTGTTTTTAAAAAAAGCTGTTTACAGGTTTCCAGTGAAATCGATCACAGTCCTTTTCCTCTTCTTGCCCTTACAGGTCGTCAGCTGTAGAAGGGAAAATGAATCCCTTAAAATATACAAAATATTAATCTTTAAGTGTAACGCAGGTCATTATGGTTATCAGTGTATTTACATGTTTATTACTGCTAATGAAATAGACGTCTTTGTTAATTGTTATTGTATTTTTAGGATAATATAGTATGATTGTATTTCGTAAGTAACATGTACATGTGTTAATGCTTGTAGCAGTACGTCTCCTCATGGCCAACGACAGATCCTTGAAATCAGGATCAAGTCATCCTAAAAAGAAAAAGTTGGGTTCAAATACGGAGACGGGCTATGCTGAAGAAAGAATGGACGGCGAAGTAAAAAAGAAGAGGAAAAAGATGAAAGTAGAGGTAAGAGGCACAGTCCCTTGTATCCTGCTTTACATGAAACATCCTGGAAACTATCCTGATTTACTGAATCTGTTTATTTCTTCCAGGAGGCTGCACCTCAGAGTCCCCATGTGACAATCACAGCAGCTGATGAGAAACAGAAAAACGACAAGAAACGCAAAAAGAAAGAATTGACAGAGCAAACTAAGGTAAGAGTGTAAACTCCTGAATGCTCATTCACCCAATACACAAAACTCATTTTAAGGGCTGGTAATATAGATCACAGAATTTTGTATTGACAAGGTGTCATGTTGCTGAAAAAACAGTTTGGAGCAGTGGAAATGTGTTCAATACATAGAGCTTTTTATTTTCATATCTTTTTATGTAACAAAATTGTTTTGATTTTAAATACCCAATAACATCAGAGATTTCTTTTGACAAAACATCCTGAAACATCAACAGCTGATCCAGAACTTACAATACATGGTGTGTGTAAAGCTTAACCATTTGACAGCAACTGTCTTCAAACCCAGAACACAGCTGTGTGTTATGTGTCAATCCTTGTGGCCTGCTACATGCTGCTGATTTTCATTTTAGGGGAGTAGAACAGTCTGTGGGAGGATGGGACAGCTTAAATGTGTAGACTGGCATGGTCTGTCGCTTGCTCCGCAGTTACATGAGTTTGCAGCTCGTACATAGATTGATTTCCCCAAGGCTAACCTGTGCAGTTTAGCCCATCTGCTCTTCTGTTGGAGGAAAAGTTTCATTTTACCTCGGAAGGTCTTCCCGAGGAAGCTGTAGATGAGAGGGTTCAGGCAGCTGTTAGAGAAGGCTGCCAGTCTGATAGCGTGACCAGTCAGAGGGTAGTCCTGCCACAGTGTGCCGCCATCCGTGTCGCCTCTCACAAGGTGAACACTTACAAACACATTCTCTGGGAGCCAGCACAGGAAGAAGACTAAGACAGCAGCTGAGATCATCCGCAGTGCTTTCTGCCTGCGAGGCCTCTGCTGTGGGTCTCCTTGTGTCCTCTGACTGTGCTGTAGTACCTGTGCTATTCTCCAGTAACACAAACCCATGATGCAGAAAGGCAGCAAGAAACCCAGTGTGACCTCCAGCCACTGAATCTGGGTCACGTTGGCGAAGCAGAAATTGAGTTCTCCTGGGTGCTGGGCTTGAGCTATAACAAAAGGCAGCAGGGTCAGAAGGGACGAGGACACCCAGATCAGGCAGCAGCTGAGGCGTGCACACAGCTTGCTGCGATACATGATGCCAGTCAGTGCAACAAACCGATCGAAGCTCATCCATGTTAAGAAGAAGACACTGCTGTACATGTTGACCTGCTGGAACAGATTCATGAAGGTACACAGGCCGGCCTTGTCATAGTAGCCATGCTTCAGGTTGAACACCTCGATCAGAGAATCGGCCACAAGAACCAGGTCAGCCACAGCCAAGTTCACAAAGTACAGGTCCGGGGCTGTCAAGGGGCCCCTGTAGTCCAGGTTGACTGCTAAGATCAGGATATTCCCAATCAGGCCAACAGGAAAGAGGAATATTATGTAGAGGCCAGACAGGATGAGGCTGATCAGGTAATGCTGATGATTGTCTGAAGCTGTCTGCAGAAAATCTGAGACAACCGTCCATGTGCCATTTAGATGGAAAGTTGTGAAGTTGTACTCTGTGATGACTCTGTAGCCCATGTATGTTCCCATGTCCCTATTAAATGTTTGTCTTGAGCCAGTGTTAGTGGTAACTAACCCTTAACTTATCATATTTCTTAGTTTATCAAGGCTTTTTAGTTCATGTGGGGCCAGTGGTGCCATCTGTTTCTCCTTCTGGTCGTCCTGTGTAGCAGAGTTGATGCCCTTTATGTGGTCTAAACAGGAATGAAAGGTACAGTCATTCACCAGCTAGTTTAAGCCTTTAGATTTAACGTTTAAGAATTCACTTTCAATGAGGCTGAAATTCTATATACAATATTACTAAGTGAAAATCTGTTTCACAGCACGGAATATCATTTGACTATTTGTAATAATTAAGCAATGTCAGGAATTTCATGTGTAAATTTGATTGATTATAAACACCCTTACAAAATGTCATCTACTGTGACATGACATTCAATCAGGTCCCAACTTGTAAAGCTTACAATTAGCTTTGTTGCATTTTAAAAACTTATTTGCTATAAAATTATAGTAAAGTGATAAAGCAATATAAAGTAATGGTGGTTGGTGGTCCTTTATATTTAGGATTCTTGTAATTCAGTATGAGATTAAAAAAATCTGCAGAATATCCAAATCAAATTTGATTTTTCTTTCCCCCTTGTTTCCTGACATCTCTCCGCTGTAAACTACTGCAGCTCCACAATGCCAAGAACATGCACTGAAATTGTAATAGCTGTTAAAACAAGCTTTAAAGAAACACATATAAAACTATAGTGGGACAATGAGTCAGATAACTTTGAGATTAACTTATTTGTGATACATACTTTAAAAACCAATATAACAAAACTTAAACTTACAGTGGTTTCCTTGCACTGCACGCAGTCTCTCTGTCCTTTGGTGGTGACCACGGACGTCAATGTTAAAGTAAATCCAGAAATGTGTTGCGGTGCCACCCACCACTTACAGCGAGCAACACAAACACACAATGCAGGCACACATACTCAAAGAAGTTACATTGTTTAAGCCCTACAGTAGCAGAGTGTTTTGAATAACCGTTCACTTCAGCGCTTTAATAAAACTGTAAGTAGTCATGTAGAATATCTATATATTTTTCTATGGATGTATTTAATGGCATAAATAATTATGTCAACTCAGGTCATCCAACTTCGTCAACGCTCTCCACGAAGTGTCAAGGCTGTGTTAAATGTTAAAATATATAAATATGGGAGTCAGGGGACTTTTAGCAAAGACCAACTAGCAGCATATTTACACCAAACATGATGAAGGGCAGGCAGGGATAGTTTTACATCATCATCTTTTGCTTCAGGCTCAAAAAATTGTTTATGTAGCAAAACCTCTGCTTTTTGATTTCGTTCATATGCACCTGCAGATAATTTTCTAAATTTATCTGTGTGCATTTTATGATTATGTGTTTTCCTTATTAGGATGAACATTTATTAGATTCTTTGAGTATTAAGAATCTAGATATTAACTACTACATCTGTGATTTTACTGTGTGTATCAGGTCTGACATTACATATGATGTCAACTTATTCAACTTCACTCTTGTATTAATTTTCCAACTGGTCACAGCCTTGGTTTTTTGCCACTATTTGCTGGCACTGATGCAACATATGATCCATGCAGGTTGGTTATTTCCCAGAACTGGTGCCATCAGTTTCTGGAAAAGAGCCTGAAATTCTCAGAATGTCATTTGAATGTGTAATTTGCTCTTTAACTGATTTTTTTTTTTATTACATTTTGAATATTGACACTACTGGCAAAAACTTAGCATCTGACTGGTATTTTCCAAGACTTCTGGTTTCCTATGTGTTATTTGGAATTTGCAGAGGGATATGAAATGGAGTCTGTTTTCAATGAGGAATTGTCTACTTCACAATTTTTGGCTCATAACAGCTTATGAACATTCTTAGTATGGAAATATTTATGACTATGCAGACATTTTGTATAATTCTGTGGTTATTTATTCTTTCTAAAATACAAATGTACAAAAATGAAAATTAAATTTTACTTTAGCCTTCATAGAAACTAAAAAGCAGAATACATGGATATAAAAACATTTACAGTCACTTAAGAGAAAAACATGCATGGTAAAATTTAGATTAACACAATTTCTAATACATCAGATTTCAAAATACTTCGATATGATGCATCAGTAGAGTTCTGTCCTCATACAGAGAGAGTCTTGTCCTCTATGACTCTATGTCTTGCAGGGTGTCTGTGATCTCAATGTGTGGGGCAATGATGTTTCTGTTGGGCTGTGTGTGCCCTGGGCTTCGACAGCAGTCCCTCAGCTGCCTGAACAGTCCATATAGACTTTCTCGACATGGCCTGTGCATGAACATTATGAGCAGCAGGCTGGCACTGCTCCCTGAGAACCAGACAAACTCCGCAACACTCAGAAACGCTTGCTCATGGCTGCTCAGCTCCACCTCCCTCTGTATTTGTGCGCCTCTCACCAGCACCACACTGTAGAACAGCAAGCATGCAAACATGACTATAGTGACTGTTAGGAACATGGGACCCTCCTCAGAGCCGGAGAGGAAGCGTCCTTTAGATCTCCACTGCCGGACACAGCCACCTATCAAAAGTCCTAATTGGAGGGTGTAGGGAATCAGAAAAGTAAGACACAACTTAGCTGCTGCATACAAAACACCAGCTTTGGCTGGATCCACAAAACAGTTGCACGTCCCTTGCAGTCCACGAATCCCAGCCAGCACCAGAGAGAATAGAACTGATGTCACAATCACCAGGGCTGCACAGACCCCAGGCTTCCTTAGCAGGGCGTGGGATGGTGGATCAAGGGTTAGCACATAAGCCATGAGCACTAATACGAACAAGCCACACAAAGAAGCTGTGTTGATGATGAAGGAGAGAGCAGCACAGCCCAGAGCCGTGGTCTTCAGGTAGTCAGGTCTGTAGGCCACAGCATGCAGAGAGAGGAGCAGGAGCAGCAGCTGGATGCCGCAAAAAGCCCAGAGCAGACACTGAAGCCAAGCCAGACGTCTCTGGGCTCTGTAGGTCTGTATGAAGCTGTAGATCAGGAAGCAGCCTGCCACGAACCCCAGACTTGCTACGGCACTGTAGACATAGTTTGCTCTGGAGGTTATGTCATTTGCTGCAATTTTGTCTGATATAGAGAAGGTGGTGGAGGTAGCACAAAGGTCCATGATATCTGTGATGGTAGAAGTGTCGGAAAATGGGGGCGAGGTGTTCATCTCAGTGGTGAAGATGAAGTCCACAGTTTGATTAGACTGGAAGAAAAGAGAAAACACCCCCTAAGGAAATCTTCCTCAGCATCACTGTCCATTGTTAATCATGAATTTCCTCCCATCAATGCGGTGAACAGAGACTTTCTTTAATAACCAACCAGCTTGCTGAACGAGCTACTTTTAATAGATAAAAATAAGTAGAAAACATTATTTAACTCACTCAGCAACTTTGAATGCATTTCACCCGTTAGTAAGCCCACGAATTGTTTTCCACAGGAACACACTCTTACATCATATGGTACATTTCCTTCCTAAATTACTTTCACATTGAATTCAAATATGAGCTTAGCTATAGGTCATACTAGATCTTCAAATAGTGTGAAATAAGGGTAGCTTAGTTTGTTTT
Organism: Remorina albescens; assembly: GCA_034769265.1. Taxonomy (NCBI): domain Eukaryota; kingdom Metazoa; phylum Chordata; class Actinopteri; order Carangiformes; family Echeneidae; genus Remorina; species Remorina albescens. The sequence goes on from CM068480.1 coordinate 10,500,084, forward strand.
TCATAAAATTCTGCACTATTGCATGTGCCTCTTGGCCAGTCTTTGTCTGCCCCTCTTTGAGGAACTGCCTGCTCAGTAAAACACATGTTTCCACTTACCATTTTCTGCTGTCGTCACCTGCTTGTCTCCTGTTTTGTATCCACCAGTCAGACAATATGTCTTAGCTCAAAAGTTTGAAAATGATGCTCATTGCATGGACACAACCGTTCACTGTGAAGGGCTGTTTCTGTTTCTGTGGGCAATACCCCGGCAGCATACTTTCTGAGTGACTTCGTGGCCATGTGATCAAAATCTTTTCCTCCCCCTCCCTCTTTTTTTCATCACTGTGCTGACCGAGTCTGTTAAATCAGAGAGCATAGTGTGTCCCTTGTTTAACTTCCCCTGAGAGTTAAATATAGCAGGTTTTGGTTCCAGGAATGAAATAGCTATTTTAATTTAGCTTCAATTTGGCTGTTTATTTTTCTTTGGAGTTAATTTTGATAGTCCTTTGCAGGCATCAGTAATTCTGTTAAACAGGGAAGTAGATACATTTTGTTTTCCAGCAAAGTTATTCTTTCATGTTAACAGAAATCAGTTTTTAAAATTCAAAATTCAGTCGCTGAACACTCCTCCCTTTATGATGCCAAGAAACAAACCAAACAAGTGGTTAATTTGAAACTGCTCAACCATCTGCTGTGGATATGAACCTGTGTTCTGAATGCAGCGCAGGAGGGATGTTGCGCACTATGGTTAACTTGGTAAATGTAAATGCATTCGTCACCGACCTCATATGCTGTCGATAAAGGAAGCGTCCCCCTGTGCTACAGCACAACAGGAAGTGATACAAAATCAGAAAGTGCATTAATCTTTCTCTGTTTGTACTTGGGCACAACAAAATGTCCTGTTTACTTAAAAATTAAAATTAATTAAACTGAGGTTTAAAGAAATCAGGTTTGCACTGCAACTGAACAGTATATAACACAGAAAATTGGCAGGAAATGACTGTTAACATGAACAAAAAGTGAAATGATTGTTTAAGTTTTCTTATCATGCAGTCATAGCGATTGTGGGTTATTTATGGATGTTTATTAATGCTTTAAAATAAATGCTGATAACGATAAAGGGTCTCACAAGGAAGGTCTGTTACTGTAGATAACTTCCAGGAGATTTTGTTTTGGTTTGGTGTGACAGATTTCAGATCCACCCAGTCACCCCGAGCAGTCCCATGAGCCAGGGGAAGAGGAGGACTTGAGTCCTGAAGAGAAACGAGTTCTTGAGAGGAAATTGAAAAAGATTATGAAAAAGGAAGAGAAGAAGAGGCTTAAATCTGAAGGAGAGACATTCCAGAAAACAGAAACATCTGGACCCACCGCACCTCAGCAGGCCTTAGATTACCTCACCTGGTAAGTGCCGCTCAGTCCAAGACAGGCCACCTCTTGCTTCTTATGTTGTCATTTCTTCTGTTAAGCTATGAAATGCCTCCAGGAGACAAATGATGATGGGTCCACAAACTGGCCATCACACACCACATATCGCAGCGTCAGTTGACTCCGACCCACGGACCAATGCTGTGTGTCATTCCCTTCTGTCTCTCCCTGCTTTTTCTTGGCCTCTCTACCACTCACTGTCTTGATAAAGGCATGAAAAGCACCAAAAAATACTTAAGAGCTTTGTTGTTGTCCACTGCCATCACCACTAAATAACATTAACTCACAGACAAATGGGGTTAGGAGTACCAGAAAACCACTCCTCAAAAAAAAAAAAAACTACTTATATAATAATAATGTTTTTATACCTGCTTTGTAAGTTGTGTATGCTGAGATCAACTTTGCTTTAAATGAGAAGCTCTACCCAGCTCTGTGTCATATCAGAAATTGAGGTTTTGAGGGTTTTTTTTTAAGTGCTTGTGTATATATCAGTGACCTTGTTTCCTACTCTTTTACATTCAGTATCTGGTCTTTGCTTTGGTGAGCTGATGTAAAACTGCAGCCCACACCCACAATCTGTACTGGTTTTGTGTTTGCAGCTGGGCTGAGAGCCGAACAGATTGGAAGTTTCAGAAGACCAGACAGACATGGTTACTGCAGCACATGTTTGACTCTGACAAGGTAAAATTAACAAGCCTGATGGGGGATTTTTCACATCTGGGGTTTAGCATGACAGAAGTGTTGACCACAGAATAATGAGTCACACCCACTCTCTCTTATGGCACTTTCATATCGGGGTTTGTAGACCTTCATTTAATATTTTGAGATGTGAATCCTAAGGAAAATTGTAATTCATTTCTTTGAATTTGTCATCTTTGCACTTCCAATATTTTTGAACTTCCTCCCTACACCGGAAGATGTTCACCCCTAAGCTTCCTTTTTAAAATGACTTCTCTTAGAAGTTCAAATTTGATACTACCTAGTTCTTGATAAAAAAACAACACAATTAACTAAATATACTTGTTCTCAGGTTCCAGATGAGAAGTTCTCTGTGCTGCTGGAATACCTGGAGGGGCTTCGGGGTGCGGCAAGGGACACCACAGTGAAAAAAGCCTTAGCCCTGGTTGAAGAGTCAGGACAAGCACCAGAGGACGTGGCTGTCCAGCAGAGGGCGCACAGAGCCAGAGAAGTAATCCAGCTGCTTTCCTGACAAACTACTACTACAGGAAATCATCACATTCAGCAGAAAAGACTCAACTCTGTTGATCAGTGGACTGAATTATTGGCCTGATCTCGCCCAGACTAAAACTGTTGTTTTTCATTTAGTATTTTCTAATGGACCTTGGGGAAAAGAACAAGTTTTGATGAAATCACAAATATTTCTTTGTAAAATATTAAGTCGATGTTTACTTTAATAACTTGTGCATTAGTTGTGCAAACAGTTATTGATTGCTATGATCCCACACATTAAAAATATAGAAGGTAATTTCCAATTTCTTCACTATGGGCATATGAGGAGAGGTGCAAACCCCCACTGATGAAACAAAGCAGAGACCTCAGGAATGTTTGTTGTCAAGACGTGTTTGTGCTTGCCAAGGCCCATAATCAGTGGAGTCACTGATGAGCATAACTTTTCTTACCCACTCTGTGTTAAATCATAATGAGTGTGTTTGGTTGTGACAAAATCCTGTTTTGTACCTGAGCTCATATTCCGAATGTCCAGTTGAATTTTATACTTATATTATTTTTTTGTTCTAAATTTTAACCCTCTCAAATTAGATCTTACACATAATGTATGTGCAGTGATTAAATTTGAATCACAATCTAAACAATATCCCTATAACCAAGATACAATCATGTCCATTATTCAGATCTTCTCCATACATACAGCAGTTACAGCAGCTGTCATTTCTGGCCACAGTATCTCAAAAAATGATGCTGCCTGAACTTCAGAGGAACAAGTTTGACTCCTAAGTCATGTTCATGTCTCTATTTGCAGAGGAAGAGAAATGACCTGGCCTCACTTCCTGAACTTATAAATGTACAGCTAAAAAGGGTACAATTGGCCTTCAAATACCTTTCTCACTGTCAAAAAGATGCAAAAATCTAAAGATTGTAATTTATATGTATCACTTGATACAAACTCACTTGGAAAACAGTACAATTTTTTAGATATACCCAAAGTGAAAATTTTCTGATAGTGACCCCAATACAGTCTTCACCAGTAGCAGTTTTTAGGGACCCACTTTTCTTTTGTACAAAATTTGGAAAAATCCTGAAGAAGTGTTGAAATGTTAACTGTTTTCATAATTTAACATTTTTTATTCATTCATTCATCTTCTACCGCTTATCTGTTTCTGAGTCCCAGGGGTCCTGGAGCCAATCCCAGCTCACATTGGGCGCGGGTGGGGTACACCCTGGACAGGTCACCAGTCCATCGCAGGGCCAACATACAGAGACAAACAACCTCTCACATGCACACTCAGACCTACAGGCAATTTAGAGTCACCAATTAACCTAATAATGATGTCTTTGGATGGTGGGAAGAAACCCATGCAAGCACAGGGAGAACATGCAAACTCCACACAGAAAGGCCCCAGGCCTGGGGACTGAACCCAAAACCTCCTTGTTATGAGGCAACAGTGATAACCACTATGCCACCATGCTGCCCATAATTTATCATGCATTGGTAAAACATTTTTATTTCTCCGCATGTTGCATGCCTCCAGAATTTCAAGCATGTTTATAAGATGATAATTTCTGTTGAACACCCTGAAGTGTATCCTTAGCTCTCTGAAAAATGTCTGCAAAGGCCTGAATGTTACTTCTTCAGATGAACCTTAAGTCCAGTGACAGGAACATTGTCCCGTGATAAGTCTCTCTGTTGCTCATATTGATCAAAATCTAAGCAGGTGCTTTCAAATGGAGGCCATGACTTGCTTCAGGTGATTTTCATTGTAGATCAATGAGGCTGTTATCTCCCCTTAGGTGCTGATCCTTTGCTGTTACAGTTGTTGCACCTTTTTCTTCATCTGTGATATATGTAGATAGAAAATTATAGACAATTAAATATCATTACACAAGACTTTATACTACATGCTATGTAAGTGAACACCTCTCACGTCAATAGACATACTTGGCTTTGAGTCAAAAGGGATATTGTGTTGAGTGAGAAGAGCATGCAGTCTCTCAATCTCCTCTCTCTGTTTTTGGAAGTCCTGCCAAAAATATATCAAGGGTATTAATAAACATTTTCGCCATATTTTATTTTATATGGAAAAGTATTTAAATCTCTGTATAAATGCACATACCTCTGTACATTTCTGTAAAGAATCATGTGTATTTGAATTGGTCGTAACCTCTGGTAACTTGACTCTTTGGCTCTTCAACAGACCAGCATCTTCAAATATGTCCCTCAAAAGATTATTGTACCCCTACAGCAAACATACACATTGTGTCAGTGTACCTTCATATTGATTATTACAATTGGGGAAAAAAGGTTGAAAACTGTATGTTAGAAGCATTTCAGATAGTAACTGAGCTTTTAAATAAATATATAGAATCTGAATTGTGAAGAGAAAAAGGTTGAATCCCTCATTTGAGAGGATTATGCATTTACATTTCTTTGTTCTGCAAATGACACAAACTGCCAGACACCAGAATCAAACCAAACTGCTCCTCACCTGCTCAGTGATGAGACCCTCATAGCGAGCCTGCTCAGCTTCATCCCACTCCATTTGCAAAGCGTCAGTCAGTGTGGGGTACACTTTAAAAAAAAACATACAAATGGTTAGAAATCACAATAGCCGCTGACATACCATGTTGACTTGTTCATTCTAATGGTTATTTTGTCTTACCTAAAAGAGAATGGGGATGACAAACAAGTGGAGTCTCAAAGGTTAGGGAGTACAAACAAGTACTGGGCTCTGAGACTTGAGCAAGCTTGCTGCTTGCACTACAGACAAAAATCACCTACAAAACCCAGACAAAGAACAGTTGGATAACAGCTTTGCTTGTGTTCATACTTTATTGTGGCAAAGACTTTGAGTTGATGTGTTGATTAATTAATTGTTTATCTTATATGTTTTTGTACTGACCGTATAATAGCTTTAGAATATTGAATATGTAGACTCGCAGCAATATTTGTTGCTTGGTTTGCTTTTAGTGTTTTACTTATTTTCTTCTCTTGTTTTGCATTATTGATATTGTACTTGAAAGGGTCAAAGAGGAGATGCTGAAAGAAGCCAATGGGAGCTCCTAAATTTAGCTAAAAGACTAATAGTTTTTATAGTTTTTTTAAACCAAACAAACCTTTGTTTCTCTGTTTCTGGTTCCACAAACATCCCCGTCTCTCATCCACATTCCTGTGAAAGTGTTGTTTACTACTTCCCACTCCTGCCAGATCCTGTGAGGAACACACAACACAACAATCCCACTGGCTACTGCCATTCATTCACATATTGATGTAATAAATGTAGCTGTAATTGAAGGTAATCTAACAGCATCTTACCCAAGTATTCCACTGTAGGAATTCCACCTGAATGACTGCTCGTGTTGTGTGATGTTGTGAAATGGACAGAATTCATATTTATACCTGCAAAGCGATCCAATCACATGTACTTGTTTTTGCAGACAGCCTAATTTGAAATAGCAATTCCACATTAAGTATTGTTAACAGAGAGGAGTAGAGAGCCAGTGAAAGCAACAAAAACACAAATGCAGAGCTTGCATGACATTTAAAATACTCACGTTGACTCTGTTAGACTGAAGCACTTTCCAGCAAGCCTATGAAGATGCACTGGTCCTTGAATAAAGAATTAACGTTTATATGAGAAGTGAAGCCAGTGATTAAATTAGATGTAGGTTTTAGATTCTGTCAAACTACTTTACCAGACACAGGAGATGGGGATACTCTGGGCTGTAGCCGGCTTCCCTGTGCCAGAAAGGGGTTGTTCAATCTGCAAAATAAGGAACTCGGGTCAAAAAAGAGCTAAATTCGGCAAAGCTAACACTGACAAATATGTTTTTGCATAACATACCCAAATGTGTTTGGCTCCTCGACTATCTTCATTTTACCGGCGAAACCATGGTTTACTATGTGAAAGGAGGTTGATATCAGACTCAGCTCAATGAACACACAGCAGCTCAGCACAGACTATCTGGTGCAACACATCTGGTTTAGTGTGGCTATTAAAAAAAGACACGACCTGCACAATATAAAAGTACATACCCAGTATAAACATGCAGACCATCAACTGCTTTATTAGACTGGATATCCCCTTACAAAAACAGCGCATGGTTTCTTTCTGAATGATTAAAATGTCATACGGGGCAGTTTTCTACTGCTCTTCCCTTCTTCCGGTTCACCGCGTGACAGGTCATGTGATCAAAATAAACTGCTGACATGCGCAGTTCGCTCTTCGGGCCACGACGCGTTCACCACGATACGAAGTAGAGAGAAACTTTATTATCTTTTAAGTGTAATTAAAAGCAATGGAAAATATTGAAGACAGAATAGTTGTGGTAGTGATGATGTCTGTGAACGTGTAAAGGATAAACTACGAAAAGCGAATTGTTGTTTTTTGTGTGTTGTTCTTTTTTAGATGAGCTGGTGGTGTAGCTAGCTAGCTAATGGAGCATGCAAACAGCTGCCGATGAGTTTTAACAGGCTTTAATCTGGAAAGAGATAACTTCTAGTCCACTTGGTGCAATATGGGCCGAAAGAAACAAGGCAAGTTTGTGCGCCAAGATAAGGGCAAAGACAAACGGCACAAAATGAAGGGAAAGTCTTTAGAAGCCTTTACAGAAGAAATGCACACTGCTCTTGAAGGTAATCCAGAAATGTGTACGAATTAAGTATCTAAAGTGCGGTACTAACATAACACATACTTGTATAACACAACTTGATTTTGTTTGGGGACCTAACAACTTGATCTTTGAATTGATTGATTTTATGATTTAATGTCTGAAACGATCTTGGCTATCCATGCCCTTTTTAAGTGTGTTGATGTGATAGCCCACCGCTTATGCCACCTTATTTTATTCATATTTGTGTTTTGTTTTCTGTTACTGTCATTTTCAGCAAGTCTTCATGTAGAGGAAGGAGCAGAAGCCCCTCAGGTGAAACTGCCCTGTCCCCTTGCTATGTGGGAGTTGGGTCACTGTGATCCCAAACGTTGCACTGGAAGAAAGTTAGTCCGCAAAGGTTTTGTTCGCAACCTGCGCCTCAATCAGAGATTTAATGGACTCATACTTAGTCCAATGGGCACGAAGTATGTAACGCCAGCAGACAGGTGTGTTGAGTCTTCTTCTGTGGCTCATGCACAATTTAAAATAACTTTTAGCCTGCAAAGAAACCAACGTGCAAGCTAAATCAGTAAATGCACAGTATTTTTTCCAAACACAATTTTAATTTGGTAAATAACTATGGTCAATTGAGGAACAAATTAATTGACAACATCATTTCTGTGCCTATTCACTGTGTGATTAAAAATCTAGTTATTAACAGATGTATATAAATTGAAATTGATTTATTATCTCTATAATTTGGGGCAAATATGATTGTCAAAAAACTTTGACCTTTTTGCACAGAGAGATTGTGGCTCAAAATGGATTAGCAGTGATAGACTGTTCCTGGGCCAAACTGGAGGAGACCCCCTTCAATAAGATGGTTGGGACGCATCCCAGGTTACTGCCTTACCTCGTAGCTGCAAACCCTGTGAACTATGGCAAGCCTTGCAAGTTATCTTGTGTTGAGGCTTTTGCTGCCACATTCTGCATTGTAGGTAAGTTTTAGCCTCACTTAGTCAGGAATGATCTACTGTATTGTCTTCATGATTTTTTTTTTATCTCATAAGTTATGGCAGTGACATACTGTCTGAATTTTCAGGTTTTCAAGAACTGGCAGTGCTTTTACTGAAGAAATTCAAATGGGGGACAGTTTTCCTGGAGCTCAATAAAATCCTGTTGGAACGCTATGCTGCATGCCAGTCAGAGGAGGAGTTGCTCTCTGTAGAGCGGGAGTTTCTTACATCCAAACCAGAGGAGGAGGACTTTGGTAAAGTGGGGGAGAATTGTAATGAGGTCCCATCTATTTGTTTCCCTACAATTTTATATAGCAGTGGTAGCTTGGTGTCATGTTGGATTTTGTCCCGTATTTGTTTTTATTGAACTTCATTGGGGTGTAAACTCTCCCTTAGAAAAATCACAAGCAAGTGTTTTATAAAAGTTGGACCAAAATAAGTTAACTCAAATTTTGGGATTTTTTTTTTCTTTTTGGTACTTCCTCATTGCTAAATAATTATTGGCAAAACGCTAGTGTTGGCGTTCTTTTCATTGTTTCCTAGACCGACCATCAATCTGACACGAAAACTATTTTGTTTTACATTTTGAACATTTGAACATTTGATTTTGATTGCTTTGATTCTATTTGAATCACTAAACAAATCAGAGATGTGAGCAATGATTCAGAAGTCCAGAACAAGAGTGACTGTTTCCTGATTTTTCTACAAAATTAGCCCATATACAGAGTAGAGTGTATGCGGTTGCTGAGTTATGGTTTCTAATGTTGAAGCAATTATCTTAATGAAAACTAACTGTCAGTCTTGTTTACAGATCCTTTTGATGTTACTTCAGGGGTTGAATGTAGGAATCTCAACAGACATCATTGGTAAGCGTTTAGCTGACTGTTACAGTGATGCCTATGTTGATAAATGAATAAATGGTACTGATCTCATTTTACTGCTGATAGTTGCTTTATGATGTTATGTTACTATTAAATTTTGCTATACAAAGTAACACACCATCAGCTCCTGTTTGTGTGGTTACTAAGTTCATGCAACTGTCATTTCTGTATTTAGCGCGCCTGAAGATGATGATTCTAGCGAGGATATAGAGTCTTCTGATAATGATGATGAAGAGGAAGCAGAAGATGAGAGAAGGGAAAGCAACGATGAATCAACAACAGTCTCACATTGTGAAGAGGAAGAGAGTAAATGACAGTTATCATGATGGAGCATATTTCAGCCACAAAAACTTTTTTTTTTTTAACCACTCAGTACTTTTACATATACTGATGGCTATTTTAGGCTGTCTGATTTTGTATTAAAAAATATGGAAGTTATACAATAAATTGTGAATTTTAATGTAAAAAGCATACCAAATAAAAAAAATATTATCAACCTTAGTGTCATTTAAGGTATATTGCCATCCAGGGTTGTCACAGTGAGATATGTAGACCATCATGGTTGAATTGATTAAGATGATCGGGTTAAACCAATTTTATTTCAATAAATTCAGTCTGTCCCGACAAGGACGGTGAGTTAAAATGGTAAGGAAAATAGCTCTGTAATTCATTATCATAACATTTGAAACCGGCTGCTGAAAAGAGGATTTTTTAACACCGGGCTAAAGTGATATTCTAACATCAACAACTGCTGCCATTTACTTCTCCATCACTATCAGTCGATCAAGTTGAGTCGGTTGTAAATGTGGCGAGGGGGGCGGACACAGCGGGACTCTCTGCTGTCCTGCGCTAACATTGTTGTGGAACGACGTCACAGCTCGAAAATGAAGGCGCAGAGGCAGCCATTACTGGAGCTTCTCTAATTATTTTATTCCAAATAAATACTCGAGGAAAACTCCCATGGCAAGAGCTACAAGTCAGCTGGTAAGTGTCGCAACTTTAACGTGAATAACAGCTCGAAGCCGGTGTTGAAAATGTACAGCGCGGCGGCTGTTTGACAACAAACAGTTAGGTCAGGCCTTCATCTGAAGAGCGATGCTAGCCGCAAAAGATCGTTTAACGTTACGACGACTAGCTAGCCTTGTTAGCTTGCTAATGTTGGCTAACACTACATCTAATGTGTGCTGCGTTGATCGGGGTTGTCCAACACCTGACTTGTTTCACGATTACAGCTCTTGGTAAATAAAAGATTTGGATTTAACATTTACCTGCGCATGGTAAAAGTTTTATAGTCAGTAAAACCGTTTCCCTTGGTGGTCAGGATCAGTTGGCTAATGTTAGCTCTATGGGTTCGCGCTTTCTAACGATGGTACGACTTGCTAACAAGCTAACATTAGCTTTATTACGTCCCACCTTTGGTTAGAAGATAGCATTTTGAGGCTACTGTTGTGTAGTTTAACTGTCACCTCGTTGATTTTCCTAATTTTACATCAACATCAGCCTACTGACTTTGAACATGAATGAATAACGTTAGGTGAATTCAGCAGCGTGTTTTGAACTTACTTCTGTTACCTGGCTTGCTAACGTTAGCTAATTGCCTGGCAGTTAGCATTAAGTTTATAACTCGCTGTCAGCGATGGCCGGTATTATTTGACAAGGCAGTAGGAGCTAACGCTAGCCTGCTACCAAGCCTTAGTTAGCAAAGAAAGTTCGCACAGGCCTGTTGTTGTCCAAGTACTCATGGTTAGGGATAACGTCAGCTGTGGTTTTCTATCAACAATTACATGTTTGTCTAGCAGTAATGGGTTAGTGGAAAGTTATATGTCCTGTCGTTAACCATAAAGTGAAGTCCGGATAAGGCAGCTAAATGGCCACACCTTGGTTTTGAATGAGAAGAAGCTAGGCCAACTGAAATTACTAACATAAACCGAGCTGCAAGCAGAATAATATCAAAACCGAGTGTTACAATTCACGAATTAATCTAAGATGAAAAATGTTGGTCGAGGCAAGAAACTGTTTTTTGAAAGTCCAACCTGCCGCTGTAGGTTTCTGACTCTCCCAAAATAATTTGGTGGATTTCTTGCCAGTGTTTGTTTGCGTTAGCTGCCATGTCAACTTGATCGTTTGAACAGAAATTTGATCAGTTCAGTGCAGTCGTTGTCGTTAATACACCTGTCACATGAAAGCAGTAAGTTTGACACAGTTTTTCTAACTTTAACACCAGAGGGTGGGACCACCAGGGTCCAAAGCAGTTTATTCTAGTTGTTGTTTGGCCTTATCATATCTAGACTTTGTTCCTCAAGTGGTTTCGCTTGAAATTATTTATTTATTTTGAGTTTTAATGTCCTGCTAAAAGCGTGAGAAACAGTAGCTTTAAATTGTTGACAGTGGGAAGTGGATATACTCTATATGATGATATGCAATTGGATGGGAAATTGGTTGTTTTGTAATACATAACAGCGTTTTAAATTCAATGTCAGTTGCACAAGAACATGCAAGAAGTTGTCTATATAATTGATAATATGTTGGATATGTCATTTATATGAATATGACTTTTGCCATACTATCAAACAACAAACCGAAATCTGTAGCTGTTCTCACTATTACTGTTATATTCGAATATTTATTTCTAGCATTCATAGGGTTGCTTGATAATGTCAAATCAATTTTAATTCATACGGTGTCAAATCATCAACAAAGTTACTTCAAGGCTCTTCACATATAGTGTGGGTCTAGACTAAACTTTGTATAGAATTATTAAGAGATTCATCAGATCCCACCATGGCAAGGGAAAACTTCCTATAAGAGGAAGAAACTTCTAGCAGAACCAATCTCAAGGTGGGCAGCTGTCTGCCTTCACCAGTTGGCTTGAGAGAGTGAGAGGGAGGAATGGGGGGAGAAGAAAGAGCAGGAGAAAAGAGAACACAGTGCAATACAAGCAAATATACAGATGTAAAGACTATTAATGACTGATAGTACTAAAAGTGCATTAGTATATATTAGTAGTAAGTTAAAATAACAAGAATGATTATAGTAGTGTTAATAATGACAGTAAAAATAATTATTTCTACTCCTTGCTTAACATGCCTGCTAGGCACAGTGATATTTCTCAAGTGAGGACATACTATTTATACCATATAAAGAAAGGCTGGGTTTTTTTGTTTGTTTGTTTGTTTGTTGTTTTTTTACTACAACCCCATCACTCCGAGTAATATATTCCCTATGCCTCCTCTTGTTTCAGTATGATGTTGTGCCCATTCAGCCCAGTGTTGTCATCTGTTCCTGCTCGCATCCATCAATGGTAAGAAACCACCCTGACTCCTGCTCGCCACTTGCTATCCCAGGCGCAAGCAGTAGCCACTGTCCCAGCATGGAGGGCTCAGCTTCAGAGGCCCGTGCTGTAGGAGGGTCTGCCAGCAACCAGGTCTCAGACCTCCGCACAACGCCGGCTGCCCAGACCCCTCAGCCACGCAAGAAGAAGCCAGAGGACTTCAGATTTGGCAAGATTCTGGGAGAAGGCTCCTTCTCAACGGTATGTGACTTGCATTCCACTTAGTTTTGAATTATACTTGGGTAGATGTTGCTACATGCTAACATTCTTCTGATTGATGTACCTGGATGAATCATCCTTAGTTCACTTTAGGTGAAATGGCAAAACAGGCCCTAAGAGTTACTATACCAGTTTAATAACAAAGTAAATGTCCTCTTTTTTGTTTGTTTGTTTGTATCCTAAGGTTGTTCTGGCAAGAGAGCAGGTAACAGGGAAAGAATATGCAAGTAAGTACTTTTTGGTGATTACAGTGAATTGTGAACTGTATTATCATGGTGGAATAATTATTGAGTACAGTTTTGCAATTTTTTTCTTCTGAAATATTCTTTTTTCATTTCTCTTTCCAGTTAAGATATTAGAGAAACGCCATATTATGAAAGAGAACAAAGCCCAGTACGTGAAAAGAGAAAGAGATTTGATGTCAAATCTAGATCACCCATTCTTCGTCAAGCTCTACTTCACATTTCAAGATGATGAGAAGTTGTGTATCCTTTAACACCAGTTTGTCAAGTATATTAACAACTAATCAGTTGCTTTATTATTTTTTCTTTGTGCTAAAATCTTCATTTTCAACGATTGATTTATTATAATCCTAGTGATCCTTAACCAGCTCTGCCTAGATTTTGGTCTCAGCTATGCCAAGAACGGAGAGCTCCTGAAATACATTCGGAAAATTGGTTCATTTGATGAGACCTGTACTAGATTCTACTCAGCTGAAATAGTTTGTGCTCTAGAATACTTACACAATAAGGGGATAATACACAGGTAAGACTTAATTTGTTTTTTGTTTTTTTGTTTTTTTGTTTTTTTCAGTAGTGGTGTGTATGTCCATTTTGCTGTTTTGCTTATATAATTCTTCATGAAATATAGAGGGGTTTTTGTTGTTTGTTTGTTTCTTTAACCCATAACTTGTAACATATTTTTTTCAGAGATCTGAAACCAGAGAATATTCTTCTGAGTGAAGATATGCACATCCAGATAACAGATTTTGGGACAGCAAAACAGTTATCATCAGACAGTAAACAAGGTAACGATATTTATGGTTTTTATTTGGGTCATGAATGTGGTGGTTGACTTTGTTGGCAACATAAACATGTTAATGTGTTTATAATATTTATTTGCATCGTTTGGCAGCAAGAGCAAACTCCTTTGTTGGAACAGCACAGTATGTGTCTCCAGAGCTGCTAACAGAGAAATCAGCATGCAAGAGGTAACTTAGAGTTAATCCTTATTAATCATATTTCTATCTGTTGTTTATCCGTAATTTCATGCCTATTTTCTATGTTTTAATTTCTCTTAGCTCTGACCTCTGGGCTTTGGGATGTATTATCTATCAGCTGGTGGCTGGTTTACCACCATTCAGAGCTGGGTGAGTACAAAGGGCATATTAATGTTACAGCTCAGTTTATTTTCATTAATTTATGCTTCCTTAATGGCTAATCATGTTATTTTGTATGTATTTCCATATAGATTTACTGTTCAGATCTCATGTTTATTGTGCAACATATCCTAGGTGTGCTAATAACCAAGCCCCTGTAACATAGTGAACAATATTAGAGTTGTGGTACACATTCTGAGAATCCGCTTTTTTGTTTTCCTGTGATGTTTCATATATTATAGAAATGAGTACCTAATATTCCAGAAGATAATCAAGCTGGAATATGAATTCCCGGAGAAATTCTTCCCCAAAGCTAAGGATCTTGTCAAACAGCTTTTGGTGAGTTATCTAATAATAACCAACAAAATGTTGCTAAAGTTTATAGAGAAAATGAATTTGGTGTCTTAGTTATCTGGGCTGGTGTAGGTTATTTACACAGTAGTGCACTTGTTGAATGCATCTGAATGTTTTTGTTATCCCTCAGTCACTGGACCCTTCCAAACGGATTGGGTGTGAAGAGATGGGAGGGTACAGTCCTCTAAAGCAGCACCCTTTCTTCGATACCATCTCCTGGAGTGACTTACATCTGCAGACGCCACCCAAGCTCACCCCCTATCTGCCAGCCATGTCTGAGGATGATGAGGATTGCTATGGAAATGTAAAACACTTTTTGACTAAAAATATTGGTTATTGATGGGAAAATTTTGGTATATTACCATGTTGAAAGCTATAGAATCCACTAAACCTCAGATTTCACTCATCCTTCATTACCCCCTCCCCCATTTCCAACCTCAGTACGATGATCTCCTGAGCCAGTTCAGCAACATGCAGGTGGGCCAGTCCAGCTCATCACACTCCTTGTCGCCACATGAGTCCACACCTCCTCAGCGATCCAGCAGCAATATTGAGCAGTACATCCATGACCTGGACAACAACTCTTTTGAGCTAGACCTGCAGTTCACTGAAGAGGAAAAACAGCTATTGCTTGATAAACAGACTACTGGAAACCCATGGTAAATCACTCTACTTGTTACCAATGCAAGCCTGTTGACACGTGTATTTGAGCACCCCTTATAATTTTTTTTTTAATTCAAATCTGCATCATTTTCTAATCAAAGTTTAGCACAGGTCCTATAAATGTGGAAAAGTCAATAACCTGCTCTTGCATATTTACACAGGCACCAGTTTGTGGAGAATAACCTGATCCTGAAAATGGGCCCAGTGGATAAACGAAAGGTGTGTATTGTATTGATATATAGTTACTATATGTTTCAAATTTCTAAGAAGTTTAATGTATTGCAAGATATGTTTTTCATTGGTAGCCCCCCCCCCCCCAAAAAAAAGATAACTGCCTCAGCATTTGAGAATCACTTCCCATGGCATTGTGTAGCCTACTATTTTTTTAGGAAGTAAATGTTCTGCTGTGGTTTGGAAAGTCTTGTTGGCCTAACAGCCCCCTCTGTTGGTGTACTAATGTCTTGAGCTGTCTGTAATTCCATTGCAGGGTCTATTCGCTCGACGGAGACAGCTGCTTCTCACTGAAGGACCACACCTGTACTATGTGGATCCTGTCAACAAGGTCCTGAAAGGAGAGATTCCCTGGTCCTTAGAGCTACGCCCTGAGGCGAAGAACTTCAAAACCTTCTTTGTTCATACAGTGAGTGACTGCTTTATTGTTGATGTCTGTTGAGAATATTTTCCACCATGTTAATATCAGCCTTCTGTTATAATCTCTTCTCATGCGCAATTCACAATTTAAATATTTTTCTTCCTTTCCTCTGATCTTTGCAGCCTAACCGAACATACTATTTGATGGACCCCAGTGGAAATGCTGACAGATGGTGCAAGAAGATCCAGGAAGTGTGGAGAAAGATCTATCAAAGGCACCAAAACCCTGGCTTATAGGAGTACAGTTCCTCCTGTGGCCACTCCTCTTTAGCTCTGAGGCCAATCACTGAGCAGAGTAACACCCTCTTTAGTGCCCTTCATCACCGCAGTGTAAACAAACTCTTAGAGACGCTGGCATCTAGACCTTGTTTGTTTTCCTGAGTAGAACCATGGGAAAAATACAACTTTGGATTCAGGGTTGCTTTGCTTGTTCTTTGTGCTCTCTGTGAGGCTTCAATTGCATTTTTCCATGTATGAATGATAAGACTGCCACCATGCACATCTGCTTTTTGTACATTCTGCAGGGGGGAATAAGAAGGGCAAGCTTGTCCCGTAGAGTGACACAAGCTTGGGTACCGCTAGGACTATCTCAATGCAAGGACTGGTTTCCTGCTTCAATTATACCATAACACAAAATCTAGCTTTTGTGAACAAGAGCCTATCCTGATATCTTAATTAAACCATATCCTAATCCTACATCATACCTGTAAGCTGTAGTCAGGCCCCACTTCTAGTGCATATACTCCATAGTTGTAACTGATACTGTAAGCTGATTCAGTCTCACACGTTTACCAAACTCAAATCATATATATATTTTTGTCAGAGCCCAAATGTCCCCACAGTATTTTTCTTTATTTTTAATTTTTTTTTTTAAGTCTCTTGGTACTTGCTAATTGCAGTCCAGGTAACGTCTCTATGTAACAAAGCAGAGTGCCGGTCTGCAGTGAGACAAGGGTCTGAATCGGTCTCTGTATAAGTGTGAGCCTTTCATTGCCGTTACTGAGGATGTATTGCTAACAGGGGGCGGGTAAACATGCCACTAGCTTGTACTTCCTAATCATAACTTGCTTATCTTTCCTGCATGGCCAGTTTTGTAGCTCAGCCTTGTCTGCTTCCCTCTCCTAGGGCACTGGAGTTATACTTTATTCAAGTTTAAAGGTGGGTATTTTTGACTGCATTGGCAACCATAACGAATATTATTGGATGATTTGGCTGTTCTGTACCACTCACTGGCTATTTCTTTGTGGTGTGAATTCTTCAGTTTCTTTTTCGGTGGGATAGTCGGTTCATCTTCAGTATGTCCTATTGAAAACAAAATCTTATGTGCTGACCACCCCATGCTGACCAGTAAACTTACATCAACAGAGATACATACACATACTATCATTCTTGGAAGCAATCACAGTGAAGCTGTTGTCCCTGGACAAGATGGCAGAACTGCCTCATTGGGCTCATTGGCCCATTTTTTTTTTTTTTTTTTTTTTCCTCCTCCCCTTTCTTTTTTCTTTTTGTTTCTTTTTTTTTTTTTTTATTCTGACATTTGGCCCAATATAAATTAAAGCAAATGATTTAACTTGTGCTCTTGTTTTAGCAATATGTATTATCATAATGCTTTTAATTTTTGACATATTACCTTAAGGTCCTTTCCAAAGGTCCTCTTCCTTCAGCTGAATCTGTGTGTGCAGTGTGTGACTGGAGTATAGGTGAACAGGACCCTCTGGCCCTGGGGCCCAGGGCTCAATGTGGTTGGATGTCAGTTAAAGGATATCTATCTGATCCAAATAACCGATGAAATTGCTGTATCTGTCTATAAAGTTGAGAAAGCACTAGAGAAGTGTTTTCCTCTAGTTAGAAAATTGTTTGAATCAAGTCGATGGCAGTCGGTTACATGGTGTATGGAAAATTCTACCTGGCTTGTAACTGACTAGAACTGTGATGTACAGATGATGTATTATTAAAATCTGAAGCAAGTAATGCAATGATATTAGGATACAGTTTTTGTATTTTTATTCTTGTATAAGGTTATTTGACGGCTATTGTTTAGCCTCTAGTTCATTCTGTGTTATTTAAATTCTAATATATGAATCATATTTGGATTGAAGTCATGTTCAGGGGCCATGTTGTGTATGTATTGAGATGTAAAGCCTTTGAATGTGAATAATTATTGTAAACTATAATATTTTACAGCTTTTTTCTTACTATATCATACATTTTCTATTTGCTCAGTGATTTAATCATATTCTGATAATTTAATGAATCTGTTCATTCTCTCTCTGATTATTTGTGCGCTAGGTCAGTAGATGTTGAATGATGAATTTTCCACTTAATGCTTGGTAGTCCAGTAATTAAAGCATGTAGGGATTTAGGCATACAAATAAAGCGGCGTGTCCTGTCTTCTGTTAACAACCACAGTGGTGACACGGTGAAAGCAGCAGCACATTTTTTTTTTCAGCATGTAAATAAAGTACCGGCCCGTTATCACTTTGTGTGTCGTGAAAATTACTTGAATCCTCCCTAAATGCAAACCCTACAAGAGGGGGAAAGATACTCTGATTTCGTTTTGAAAACTTTCACGCACAACTTAGAAGATTTAGATGGACAAAGCGTCAATGATCGCAGCTCTTCAGACTTCAGCCTCTCAGCAGCCAGAGATCATCGCTCCGTGCAGACGCGTCGGTAGATCAACCTCTTTTCCCAGATAATTTATGCAAGTGTCTGTTAGTGCTGCTGTAGTGGGTTAGGAGGAGTGGCCGAGGAGCTGGCAGTCTGCTTTGCATGAACCGTGGGCTCTAAGTTAGTGGCTGCAGCTCAGATATTTCCTGTCAGCCGCACAGATAGAGCCGAGCCGAGGCAAGGGCGGAGGAGACGAGGAGAGGGATGGCAGAGAACAGCTCCGAGACGAGCGGCTCCGTTCACCGGAGATGTTTGGCCCATTCTGCCGGGGAGAAAAACATTTCGTCCGGTGTCGGAGCATCGAAGTGGATTCGATTAAATGTCGGGGGCACGTATTTTTTAACAACGAGACAGACGCTGTGTCGAGATCCAAAATCATTTCTGTACAGACTGAGCCAAGCTGACCCCGAGCTCGACTCCGACAAGGTAAATGCTAAGCTAGTTGGGAGCGTACTTAGTTAACTACATTTTATAAAATGTTAAAATGGCTTTTTATTATTTACTACATTGCTCCTCGGATTTGGCGTTTCACAACCATTCTCATTGGCTCACTCGGCAAGATACTTCGCGTTGTGAAAATTAGTATTCCTTGAAAAAGTCAGAGCTAATTCGTTTTTTTTGTGTGTGTGTTTGGTGCTAGTTAGCATTAGCTCGCCGAGCTAGCTAGATTCCGACAGTCACCACATGACATATGATCTTGCTGCTAGTCTGTGTGTGTGAGTAACTCTTGTTTGGTGTCTCAATAACAGGATCTGGGCAACGGGTATCTTTTAAGGTAAAGCTTTTATTTAAATAAGTGTAGTGGATTTTTAATAACACATTTTTTGTATAAATAACACGCCCAGCCAGCAGTTGTAAACTTTCCCCATCTAAAGTCGATGCATTGTGTTACACTAGTTGAGGTATCAAATAGTTAGCAAACATTTTCCTCCTAACATTGATAGTGTCGATTAAAAAAATCACATAGTTGCATTTCCAGGTGTAGACAGTGTAGTCCAGTTTTCAGCATGAAGTAGATTTTGATATTCAACCTCTACTGTTCAAATTAAATTGTATCAGTTATCTTGAACTTTAAATCAGTTGTAGATTTAATGTCACTTGTACTTGATGCACTGTCCACCCACAGCTTTCCACTGAAGGAAATGTCTTAAACTGTTCGATCAATATTTTACCATCCACATCACTTACACATAAAAGACTTTACTGCTAGATCAGATAGTGCTTCTCCCTTTCTTCTCTTGAGGTTAGTCTTCGTCTTGGCGCTGTTCACTCTGCAGTAATCAGCCTATGCGCTGGTGCTGAGTCTCCCCTAATGAGTACATAAGTCATTGCCAAGTGGTGTGAGGTGCTGCTGTCAACTGAGAGCTGAGGGATGAAGTCACTCGTCTCCCTGAATGGCCTCAATGCTCCAATAGCAGGCTTCTCCCTCTATTTGTCCATCTGCCACTTCTAACAGCAGTGTGTTTTTGCTTTAAGGCCTAAGGCACGTTCAAAAACCATTTATTTGTGCGTGTATACATAGTGAAATGTGCTCTTTTGTTCACTGTTCATTTTGCTGCTCCATTATTCATTGTTGTCATCTACTTGCACACTTTAATCTTCACCCCAGCCCCTTTATACTAAGCTGAAACCAAGGCTCATCTCGTATTTTCATGCAAATATCTTAATCTCTGTATAATCAGCTTGCTTTTTTGTCAGTTTATCCTCCCATGAGCAACGGCTCAGTCCATCTCAATCCCTTGTCTTAAGTATGTATCACACTCTGAAACCTTAACTGTACCTTTCTCCTGCTGATATTCTGATTAAAGATAACTTATATGAAAGGATGGGGGATATATATATATATGTTGTGCATATATACATATATGCACAACAAAGCCAAGAAGGCCTTCATTTAACAAGCCCATCAGTGACAGGTCAGCAAAGAGCTCTGCTTTTGGGTGAATACTGTATTGTGTTTCTCAGCCAAGGAAATAAGTGGTTTAGCTCTCAGTCACGCAGGCTGACGTGCTTCAGCAGGACTCTTGAGGAGAAATGCATTATTCATGTTGTTGACTGAAGCCTGTTTTGCACACTGGGGTAGACCAGGGAGACAGTTGAGGAAGTATTGTGACGTGCATGGTGTGAGAAACTTAGAAGTCGTCTTTTTGAATTGGTTCTCAAATTACAAATGACCCTCACTGCTGGCCTGTTCATGATATTGTCGGAGGTGTGGCTAAATTAATGCCAAAAGATCATAGGATCTTTCTAAAAATTTTCAGTTGTGAAGTCAGTTAGCTGAGAGATGCACATCAATTGGCATCTCCCCTCTTGGCAGACGCCTGCTCTCAAACTACTCAGCTCAGGGCCACTCAAGTGAAGACCCAGCTTTCTAGTGTTGAGAGCTGCATCAATTTTTCAAACACCCCATCACAAAGGATTCTTGTTCCTTCAACATCTTATTCCTTTCATATTCATATCCATTTGCTGGCTGAACAAGTTCTCTCTGCAGCATGTGTGAGAAAAATATGGCCATATTTAATGCTAGATTCAGGTTGTATGCCATGCCCGAGCACTCTGTGGGAGGCATCATAAATATTTAACGGTGATATCCTCTCCTACCAGCTCTGTCTTAATGCAGTAAGTACTCAGCAGTACACTGCAGTCTGCTATTGGTAAATTAGGTGTGAATCAAACCTATATCATTCTAAAGAAATGTTATTCACGAACGCCAGGAAGCTCCAGTTGATCCCTGCTTGTGCAGAAATAAGTTAAAATGTTGCCAGCTTGAACTGTACTCTGCACCAGTGTCAGTCATCAATGAGACCAATTTTTCCACATCTTTTTCTCCTTCTGCTGAGGGAGAGCGCCAGGTTGCAGTGATTTCCTGGCTTACCAGCTTAGCTGTGGAGCTACTTAACTGCTTCTCATCATGACAGCAAAGCTTTTACTGAACTTTTACAAGGTTACCTTGCAGAGCTGAAACTGGTAGAAAAGCGAGAAGTTCCTCACAGCCTTGGTTAAAGGTCGAACATGCATTCAAATGACAGTGTTTGAACTTTGAAATACTTTCATATAATATGGCCCTGATGTGATGTGTGTATTATTTAAAAGATGAAGGCCTGTTTGACTATGCCATTACTGCTTGTACTCCAGAGAGACTCCTGGCTCCCACTCTACAAGGATCAGACTTCCACTTGGCTAAGTAGTGCAGTCATGTGACTTAGAGGATCTACTGCAACATCTTTAAGCACTGTTTCTGCAGGGGGCTTGAGATTGGCTGCAATGAATGACAAGCTGCATTTGATAATGCTTACATTCTTTTTATTGGCCTGAGCTTAGTGGAATTCCTTCACGTGATAATGTTAATTGAATTTATATCACATCATGGTTTAGTTAAACAATTACTTTTAACCAACTGTCCTACTATAAGTGACATGGAAATTTTGCTGTGCATCACTGTGTGGTTGCTTACAAATTTCTGGTTTGCACCCATTGTTGTAATCACAAGCGAGCATGCAGCAACTTGTCAGTTTTGTTGAATTAGACATTGACTGTCAGTGTTGATGTGTCTACAGAAAGCTTCATTCGATATCACGTGCTTAAAGGGTGGGTCACTGTGGTATTTCCTGCAGGAGGATATGTATTGTGTGTCAGAGAAGAATAATAATGTTAATACACTACATTTTCCCCCTTGGTGTGAAGGCCACCCTTTTAATTGACTTTTGTTTATATACATATTTGGTTGTCCTCAGTTTGGATCCAGACATAGTTAGGCCTGATTTGACTTCGGTTTAGTGATTGTTTGATTTAAAGTCTTTGCATATTTTTGCAAGGCCTGCCATAAAACTCCATGTGGTATGTCTGACCTACACTGAACTGACCTAAATGCGGTGGTTATTGTAGATGATGTTGACACTTGTCGGTGTATTTGTCTATCATCGTCTGGTTTGTTTGGTTTGGCATTGTCCCATGCAGGTCTTGTATTTTTATTTCAAAAATACAAGACCTGCAAAAATAAAGACTATAGTGTGAAGATAGTTTTCTGCTGCCTGTTATCGTTAGTGTAGATCTTCTCTGTTTCTCCTCAGAACTTCAATATTTGTAGATGATGAGCTAGGATTTTTTAAAATTTTTTTAAAATAATATTTATCTTGTTATATAGAGAAACTTTGTCAGGATTTCTAATTATTTTCTGGTTTGCTACCTCTTATGCTGCCTGTCTACAGTATATCCCAGCAGCAGCCTTCCTCCTTTTCCTTCACTGCTCCCACCCCTCTGTTACCCAGTGCTCCCCAGGCTGGGCCCCAAGAGACACAGCCCTTTGTTTTTCATAAAGAACACTGTCCCCTTTGTGTACACAAGTCCACAGCAGAGCCCATCTTTCTCTGAATTGGGGCAATATGACCCTAAGTTCCCCATAGATACATGGGCACCTAGGGGACCAGCAACAGGCTTGTGAGTGCCACAAGTCAGCAAGCACAAAGTTTACAGAAGTGTGGAGCACAGACACTGTGGCTTTGAATGTTTGATCAATTTTTTTGATGTAGTATAGAATAGCTGATTTCTATAGAGCCATGGACATTTATTATTAAAAACGTTGGCAGTGTCCCTTTCATTTTAGTAAAACTGAAATTCTAACTGGAATTGACCTGTGACTAATGTTGTTTACTTTAGTCAAACGTCAAAATGACTTCTGATGAAAGGGCAAATCCATTATCTCAGCTCTTTTCAATATGAATAATAAAAAAAAAATTATGAGGAAAAAAGGAAAAGAAAAAAGACGTGCCCTTTCTCAACCACATGGTTTAAACTGTCAAACGTAGAAGTAACAATTAAAATGGTTTTATTGTTGGAATTGGCACATGTTAATCTTATTACTTGCACCTGTGCTTTTCCTTTTCTGAAGAAGGCTTACAGATTTCCTGGATCCCGCTGCTGGTTAAGATATCAAGATTTGCAGAATTTACTTTGAACAATTTGTAAAGTACATCATTGGCGGAGTTTCCACAGTGAGGAAAAGAAGAAACAGCAGAGGCAAACATGTCAAATACATAGAAACGTGTATTGCTTGAAATAACAGTTCAAATGTTTGGGGTTTTTTTTTTTCTTTGTCTGTTTGTTTGTTTTTTTTCTTAATTATATCGATATTACTGTCCTTGGCCCCTTTGTCTCTAGTCTCCTCAGTATTATTGCAACTTAATTAGCAAAAAAAAAAATTTTGAACTTCAAAATTGAGGGGAAGAAAAATATGGTAAAGATCTTAGCCTGATAAATAACTTTATGATTCCATTATGTGTATGTGTATTTGGCCATTTGCCAAACGAAACAGGTAATTAGTGCATATTCACTTTTGCTGTGCTGATAAAAATAGACATAGAGGAAAAGGACAAGCTTAACCTTCAATGTGAAAATCAACAGTTTTCTTCTATGTGGTTTGCGGTTTGAATGTGACTTGTTCAGCTTCGGTCCTGTCTGTTTCCTCTATGCAAGCCCACCTGAACTTGTGCTTAAACTTCAGTGACTATGAAAATGTAAGAAACTGACACAGGGCAATGAGACCAAAATAGAGCCCCACTGAGCTCCAGTGGGATATTTTTGCCTTGGAAAGGAGGTCAACCAACCTAGAGGGTTCAGAGATTCATTACAAAAGAAAATGCACTGGGACCTTTTCTCATTATTGGAAAGATTAATGGGTTTTGAGTTGAATCATATCCTGTGAAAAAGAGCTGTGTGGCTATGAATGTTCATGAACTTGCCAGTGAAGACTTTGCTGTATGTTTGATTTTGATCAGGGCCTGGAGTGCATGACAATATTTCTGTGTTCTTTGCTAGGATGGCACATGAAGCCACATACTCAAATCAAACATCCTGTCGCATTTGGGGAGTTAGCACGAAATTTGCTCAAGCCTTTGGTCTGTACTGAGTATTTCACTAAATGCCATGCACTTTTGACTCACTCAGTGTTATATCATATTTGAAAACTTTTAGTAGTAAACTGATGTCAGCTGCTGTAGAAAGAAAGCAGCAAATTGTCGTTCATTTTATGTATGAGCCCAACTATGTGACAGACCAGACCAGACTCTAATCATCAGTTGTAAGCCAAGGTGCTTCCTCCCAGTCCCCTCAGTCGCCTGCTGTTCCAAATCTGCTGTGCTCTAATTGTTTTAGCCTCCTCTTCTCCCACGAGACAAAGACAATCTAATCACAGTACTTAACGAAATAGGGGAATACCCAGTGGTTGTGAAGGAATCAGGATCAAACCCAGGGCCTGTGGGAATAGTGAAGTGATATCCCAGAGCTGTTATATGTGTGTGTCTCTTTGTGCACATGTGTCTTCAACCCCTGTAGAGATTATCAGCACAGGAGCTGACCTCGTAATTCTCATCCCTCCACCTTTATTCACTGATGCACAGTGGTGGGGTTTTTCCCCCACAAATTAAGGCATGTACCTCCTTTCACTCTTTGATTGTCTAATTTCACATGAATCACCAGGAAATTTCAGAAGGTGTCCAATGAGAGGATCCACATTGTGCACATTCTGTATTTCCAGAATGCAAATAGATTTCATATGGTTTTAAAGTGTGGCCAACAAATGTTGGACTGTTTTTGTCTTGAAACAGTCACTGTTTCTACAGCGTGATTGTATTAATCTCATCCCGATTGTTTATGTTTTTCAGGATGAAACTGGTGCCTATCTCATAGACAGAGACCCTGCATACTTCGGGCCAGTGCTTAACTACTTGAGGCATGGCAAACTGGTGCTCAACAGGGATTTGGCAGAGGAAGGTAATGACATGTTTTCCAAATTAAAATACAGCTGACTGTAGCATATAAAATTCATTCTAAACTTGTGAAATTTGTTTTCTATATTTCACTATTATTGATGGTTGTGATTGTAAGAATGTGAACAACAAATTTAGGGTATTTATAAGCCCTCTTAAACATAATCTAGTCCATATATTTAAATTCTAACAAAACACAAGTTCAGTATGAGTAAATTTATCTATTAAATAGATTCAAATACATTTTATCTCCAAGCATCATTGTAAAGCCTTCAGGTAGATGCCATTGTCAACAGCTAAACCTCATCTTTAGTTTCTTATTTCCCTGTGTGAAAAGTCTAATTGTTGCCCCCCCCAAGGTGTGTTAGAAGAAGCTGAATTCTACAACATCACATCATTAATAAAGCTCATCAAAGACAAGATCAGGGAACGTGACTGCAAAACATCCCAGGTATATGAACATTTCCCAAATTCAGATTGTAATATTCATCTTCCTTTTTGTTTTGTGGATTTTTATTTATCCCAGTCCTTCCAGTTGTTCATGTGTTTGTCCTCCCTCTCAGGTCCCGGTGAAGCATGTGTACCGGGTGCTTCAGTGCCAGGAAGAGGAGCTGACACAGATGGTGTCTACCATGTCTGATGGCTGGAAGTTTGAACAGGTAAATCTCTTCTCGCAAGGTCACAGCAACAATCCTCCTTTCATGTGCTTCACCCACCTCGCTATGCTCACATTGACCCTGAAAGTCCAATCCTCATTGTTGGAAATGGCTAAAAAGCCAAACAGCAAATAGCATCTTTCTCAATGTCCGCATACATGATCTGGGCATCCCTTATGTGCTCTGATTGGTTGTTGCAGCTTGTCAGTATAGGTTACGGGCGGGCCCACCAGTCAGAGTTTCTGCTGATTGTGTCAAGGGAGGTGAAGGGAGAGGAGTCTGCTTTGCCAAACAACAGCGGAGAGGTGTGTCCCACAAATTTCTGTCCACGGGCTGGTCACTGCATGGTCCCCATATTGTCCATACACACCCCGTTGGCCATTGTTTGTCCCTAGTAGTCACCTAGTTGTTGGTCTGTTGTTTCTTTTTCTCTCTTTTTTTTTTTTTTCCTTTTTGAGTTGATTCTTCTCAGTGTACATTTGTCCCGCTTGCTCACCAGGGAGGCTAAAAGATCATGACACCTTTTTTCATGTCTGTGATTTGATTTTTTTTCATTCTGCATTCACACTTTGTAAGCTTGTCAGTAGCTTCCGTGTTCTGCTTTGATGTAGTCATCCAGCTGATTTGGGGGTTGTGCTGTGATATAGTGCTGGTTGTTGAGAGGTGCAAAGGGGGGAAAAAAGTCTTTCATGTAGGTGATATATGTTGTGAGTTGGCTTCAAACATTAACCATAGATAGTACAAGTTTAGATAAGAGCTTCTGTTTAGATGAAACTGCTAGAGGCAAATTTTTCTAATTGAGAGAACCCTTGTCTGGGTGTTGGGAGTGTGTATTGGATGTGTGAATGAATCTCTCTGAGATTAGGGATGATTGGATCTCACTCATCTGCTTACACAGGTCAGATGGGAAACCCCTAGAAACCGTCCCTATGCAAGGTCTAAAGCACAGTCATCAGCTCAGGAGAGTATTTTCTGCTAAAGGTTGTAGGATTTGGTGTATTGTATATCTTGTGTGTTTTTGACAAGTGAAATCCATGGTAGCTAGCAGTCTTTTTCTTTGCTGTGTTTATGTGCTAATGTAAGAGAGAGCGCTTAACAAGTCTCTGGCAGCAGTGGCTAATGAGGCGATGCCTGTCTGAACATGCACACCTGGGTACTGGGGGTATACATGTAGCCTGCAGTATACAAACACTTAACATTCAATGGTGAGAGCAGATACACAAGAAGAGCAATTGCTGTTTAATTTTTTTTGTTGTGTTTTTTTTTTTTTTTTTTTTTTTTTGGTGTGTGTGTGTGTGCTTTCGTTTTTTTCATTTTTCAATGTGTGTATGCAGTCTGTTTTTAAATCTTTACAAGGTCTCCTCCTCTTTTATTTGTCCTCTTTTGTCTTATATCTCTTTATTTGCACTGATGTGACCAGGAACTGTGTTTCTTTTTTCAGTTTTATTTGATGATGCTATCAGTAGGATTTACTAACCATAGTTTTTCATCACTTCTTCCTGTCTGACCTGATCAAATATTTGGAAGGGAAAAAGTCACCTGCTGTTACAAACTTTAATGACTTTTACATCTGGTGGACTTTTGGTTGTTCCCTTGAGCCTTAACCTGATGGACAGGTAGCTAAAACAGAAGTAAGTACACACAATAAAATAAAATGACAGAAGGCCCATTCAAGAGTACGGATTCACAAATGTCTTGCTGATGGTATTGATCTCAAATAATTTGACAATGGAGTCATTGAAGAAGATCCTAAACATGCAATCTGTGTTAAGGTACCACTAAGAGAGCAATATAAAGTCAGTTGAAAGTTGAAATGGATGAGCGTGAGCTACTTTGATGTTTTCTCCTTATTTATTTGTTTTGTATTGTTTTCAAATCTTCAGTAACACTTTTTCAACTTGAGCAAGCCTGGTCCTATCAAGTCAAATGCACCAATTTTCATTGATTTACAACCGGCATGTTTTCTTCCCTGCACCTATATCCTGTCAGTGATGATCTGCTGATCATGTTTTCTTTTCTTTCTGTAGTGTCTTTGTTCTCTTTATTTTCCAGTGATTATTTTATTTTTGGACCACTGATTATTTTATTTCTGTGTGATTACTTTGACAACTCTTTGAGTTTTTAAATAGGATGTTGATGTCTGCAGGTCCTGAAAATACTGTTTGAATTGCCTTCTTTTGAAACACACTGACAAAAATATTGTAACTTAGTCTTTAATTCTTAAAAAACCATATCTCCTTGTAGTATTCTGTTTTGAAGTGTTTGAAAGGGGCACCATGTTGGTCTATTGGTCTCAGCTTACCATGCAATCATGCAGCCATGACATCCAGCATTTAAATATGACCAAGAATCTTTATCTTATTTCATTCCCCTCTTGACCCACATTTTATGTCAGTGGACACTGATATCTGGAAAAACAAAATTGAAAATGGCATTCATGCATATGATACATGGATTGGTCTGTAAGAAGAAGTCTAATTAGTGACACGTTTGTTAAAAATAGCATTTGTAATTTGTGTAAATATGAGTGGCAGGAACCTGTTGACTCTGTTCTTTGTTTGGTCATCAACCTCTTTTATATTATTTTTAACATCATCTTACCCCTGTTTTCCGACCCTGACTGGCTCATTTTTTTGCATCTACTTCATAAGTCTAAGGCTAATTCTTTCCATGTGCTCTGCTCTCATGTCTCTCTAGTTGGTGAGCATAGGCTCCTCTTACAACTACGGAAACGAAGACCAAGCTGAGTTCCTGTGTGTAGTTTCCAAGGAGCTGCACAATCAATCATACGGGACAAACAGTGAGCCCAGTGAGAAGGCGAAGGTAAGTGTATGTGAGTGCAGAGAGGCCAGTTGAAAATCCATCCATTGCAAACATCTGTGAATGATGGCCTGTGCTGGATGTTTTAAATGCACGGCATTTATGAAATGCCACCGGAGGGCTGAGAGCACCTCTAGTTTATTGATGAGAAACCTCTATGAAGGAGAACATTGTGAATATTCAGTGCTTCAGTGCATAAAAACAAGACTGCCTTTACCTCAAATGATAAACGGAGAAATAAAGAGGGAGATGTATGAATTAATGCAAAGCAGACATTCATTTGAACAATTTTGTTCTCTTTGGTGTTGCATAAGAAAAGAAAACTTAAATTTTGTTTGTAAATGCATTAACCTAACATTTTGGTTTGTGCCATTTTAGATTTGACTTCAAATGAAAAAAAAAAAAAAAAAAACTTGATACAGTATAATCAATTCTAGGGCATTAAGGAAGTCTAGGTCTGCAGATTAGTGGAGCAAAGTCTGTCATTTTCTCAAGGGTTTACGGAGCAAAGCAGGAGGCACACCCTGAAGAATTCAAGCTCCCTGCAGGGGCCTCACTCTTTGACGGCAGCCACACACGAAGAAGCACATCCATATTCATGCTGCTGTTTATTTTAATAGGAAGATGAAAGACTACCAATGCATCTATCATGTTGAGAAAGAGTAAAGAATTTGACAAAGAGGTTTATTTGGTAGGATTTTCCGCCCAACAAACTAAGATGATCAGTCTTGTGTATAATGAGTATGTTATTTATGACAAGTGAATTGTGAGCATCAGACAAGTGTCAGTAGAAAACATTTGTATGTGCTTTGTGTCTCTGACCTGTGCATAGACACGATAAATATACAGTAGTTGTTTGGGTTAATTCCAGCCCTTTGAACATGACCCTCTACTTTTATTCTCCCCTCTCCTACATTTTACTTAATTCATTTCCATTATCTTACAACATGTCTTTCTTGTCATCTTCTGTGCTGTCTGCATGCTGCATGTTGCTCAGAGCGAGGATGGAGGGACAGATTATGAAATGAATGACTCTGATTTGGATTGAGCACTTATGACTCACTGGTGAGCGCTCAATTGCTCATAGTGCCTCCATCACACCTCTGAGTTTGTCTTCCACATCCTTTCCCATGCATCCCTGATGCATTTTACACAACTGAAAAACTTCTGATGCTTAGACCAGAGTAAAATGAAAGAATCATGGCGTGAAATCGGCTTTGGGTTTGAGTCTACAAGCCAAAGGAAGATGAAAAGCCAGATGGCTCCTTTTAAGACCGGTCAAACACTTCTTTGCAGGTGAAGCTCTTTGGAGCCAGATGGGATGAACTCAGTTTGTTTCAGTTCTGTAGAGACAGATCCTTGTAATTATTGTCATGCTCAAAGCCTACACGTGTACACATTTCCCCTTTTATTTATTTATTTATTTATTTATTTTTCAAAGATATAACCCTGATGAGTATATTAGAATATTATAATGATACAGTAGATGGGCAGGTGAAAGGTGGAGGCCATTATAAAAAAATAAATAAAGAAATACAAAATATATTGTATGGTAAAATTATATAATCAAAAGTTATTATTATAATCAAATTCAATTGCGATAAATGTTCTTTGCTCCCAAGTAACAAGTTAAATTCCACATTAAAGAGGAGAAAGGTTGTTAACATAATTTATAAATATTTGGTTAATAATGCTAATTTCTGTAGCTACTTCCACATTTAGACTGCTGAAACTATGGTGTCGCCCTGAGAGCCCTAAGATCCAAAAGGAAGAATAGGTGGACCAGAAGTGTAACGAACAAGGAACTGAAAAATAAAATGAATATGCTCTTTAAACTAGCAACACTATAATTACACTGTTCTTGACTTGACAAAGCATTCATCTTGAATTTTGCCATGCCTCTTCTCTTTGAGAAGCTGAGAGGTATTCAGGGCACTGTGGTATTCTTCAGCAGCATGTATTTCAGTCATCAAGGTTTCCAGCTTTGCATGAATTCGCCCAGAACTGGATGAACAGCCATGTGTTGAGGAATTCCTACCGCAGCTTTGTTTTCTTCACTCAGACAAGCATTTCCCTTTTCTGCTCCCTATTCACTGTTTGATGCTTTAGCCAGCTTGTAGAGTAAATGCATGAGTGTCGCTGGCCTAGAGAGAGGAAGTGCTGGCAATAATTGCTTCAGTGTAACGTAAAAATAAATGAATAAAAACTAAAAACCTTTTAAAGTGACCGAAATGCAGAGGATGTAGAGAGTCAATACTGGATAACTCTCAGGGCAAGATGTTTGTTGTTTTTGGTCACTCTATCATTCTCTTCTTGTCTCTGCAGATTCTTCAGGAAAGGGGTTCACGGATGTGAAGAGGACTTAGTATTATGAGCTCCAGGTGTTATGATGCAAACATATCATCTTTGTGGAAGAACGTTTGGCACAATGGAGATTTAAATGGGGGGGTGTGCATTTATTTTGTGTTTTCCCTCCATTCTTAATTTTATTTCTTGATGTAAATAAGTCTGTTTACTGACATTTGTGCCTGTATGTTTAAACTGGACCTTTTTAAATTAGCGGCAAGTTTTTTTTTTTTGTTTGTTTGTTTGTTTTTATTTTTTTTCCGAATTGAGAGTAAAGAATTGCAATCTACAAATGTTTTATGCTATCAAACATGGCCGTCATCATTTAAGGCCAATGATTCACTCAGGGTCATCTCATATTCAATAAATTATATCCTCCAACTCAAGGGTCTGGTAAGGGATCAGTAAGGTCTTTTATAAATCAAAAATGTCAACTCAAATTTATTGTTTAAAGATGTTAAGAAGGGAATTGTGCATTTATTTAGCACACGTTAAAGAGTTAGACTATTAAATGTGAAAATCAACCCCAACACAAATTGTTAAAATATTTTTCCAAAGAGTTCAAACTGTTAAACTGAGATTTGTGATCATGAGGATCCCAACTATACATCACACATTTTGTCAGATGTAGTTAAGGTGGCATTTTACTTTGTTTTAAAACATTTTTTCTGTTACTATTCAAGGTCAAAAAGGAACAAAAAGTCACTGTGATTTGTCTATATAGGTTTAATGGGCATTAGGTAATTTAAACTTACAGGGCTTTTATTGGTAATAAGGAAATGACCTGTAATGAAGAGACGAGTCCCATTTTCACAGAGGCCCTGTTCAGACCTGGCAGTAACATGTAATACGACCACAAGTGGAAAGCTCCTGCAACAGGTTTGAACACTCCTGAAATTTAGGATGCATTTCGGATCCAATCACACAAAAGATTATACTTTCTTTTTTTTATTTCAAGAACCTTATTTTGTAGAGATGTTTGTAGAGCACATTTCTTCTCGCATATGATCCGTCATAATGTGCTTAATTTGCATTTTGAGCAGGCAAATAAGATCAAAGTGGTCATTCAAGCTGCATGTTAGTGTCAGGTCAGAACTGACTCCAACTAAGCTAACTTGAGACAGCAGATATTTGAATGCAAGATGCCTATTTATCATTCACTTTCTTGGCTTGATGAGTAAATGTGTGCTGCTGTATCTACTTGTAAGACCATATTTACTCTAACTTGCAACTTTAGTAACTCAATAACCCACTAATGTGGTCACTGTGCTTTGAGTTAAGTAATAGTGAAATTTTCAGCAAGTTCACTTACATGTATTAAAAGAATTATATTTGTGTTTTGGCACATTTAACCACAATTATACATGAATATACATTATGTGGGACTTTGGTAGTGTAAAGAACTAAATGTTGTAAAATACAAGTTAAGTTTGATCTGTTAAATATTTTTCTGAACAAGATTAGTTTGAGACCTCATGTTCATGAATCAAAAGTTAACTGCCAAAAAATCAAAGGTGTTTAAAGGTATGAATTTTGTTTTACAGTGATTTATTTTTATTTTTTAAAGATCAGTGTCCTCCAGTGATGTCCTGTTTTCTGTCGGGAAAAACATTCTTTAGACAATGTTGTCTTGACTATTTGTCCATTTTTTTTTTTTTTTCTTTTCCTCAATTGGTTTATTTTGTATGTTTGAGGGGAAGTATTTGTTTTTTATGCAGTTTGGGGAATGGAACTTATTGAAGGCAGTGGTGAAGGACTTTCGGTTCATATACAGAGGATTTTGGTTTGATGTAAATAATCCAAATTCAATATTAATATTTAACTCTTGGAAAACAAACTGCACGTTTTGTACACTGTATAGAAAACACAACTTCAAATGGAAGTTGTTTATACTGGATCTTCAAAAATGAGAGAATCTTGACAATGTTAACTTCTGTTTTGCATTGTTTGTACAGGACTCTAGATTTCCGAGTTGGGTTTGAAACAGCTGATGCTGAACACGGTGTCTTTCACTGAGAACATGCCTGGAACATGTTTTGATAACCAATAACAAAGCTATACTTGGCTGGCTATGAAGTTGACTGTTACATTTAAAAACAAATGTATTTTTTCTTGCAGTGTGATGGATTCTTCTAAGCATTTTGAATTATGTAGGTTTCGTACACAGCATTACAAGCACTACAGTGGAAAACAACACTGAGCACATTGCTTACAGCCTGTAATGTTGTTAATGTAAATACAGCATTTTAGAACACTTTTTTTAATAGAAAGTTGTTTCAAGGTTTGATGTGTGGTTTTTGATAGGTTGGATATTTCATTCACAATTAATCATTTAGTGTTGCCTTTTTCCCAATGACCAAAATTCAATGTCTTATGTGTATTCTACACATTGATCTTGGTGTCAGGGATGAGTAAACTTTTCTTAATGCTGGCACACTTTGTACATATAGAATTGTTAATGACACACAAACCTCCATTTACTCACATGTACACGTAAACACTTGACTAAACAAAGTTTTGTATTGTCGGGAAAACAAGTATGGATGCATGATTTTGATATAGACACACAAACACACAAGGGCTTTTAAAGTGCAAAATTTGAGATCTGCAAAGAGGTTCAATCTGTAGACTGGATTTCCTGCCAGAGCTAGGCTATGTTTACATTTGCTATAGTATTTTAAAGCCTTCCAATTATGTACTGTCTTGCACTCCCTCAGACAAGTTAACCATAAGTCTGACTTGTGACTGCACCAGGGGTAACTAGCACTCCCCACTCCATATGAACTGAAACTTATAGACATAGGATCCTCCATCCACCTCTGATAGCCTATGCTTGAGCGTTGCAGACAATCTTGCTTCCCACCCTCTCTGATTGCAGAATTAAATTAACAGGATGAAACTTTACCTGTGTTGGTTTAGAGCTAAGATTTTTATGGATTCTCTTTTGAAGTTTTAGTTTTAGGTTGTTTTTTGTTTGTTTGTTGTTGTTTTTTTTTGCAATAAGATATTAAGTGTTTTGTGTTAGCTTTGCTTGGCTCAGCTGTAACCTCATCTGACATACTCTGGTCTGAGGCGATAAACTCATCTCCTTTAGCAGCTACAATAGCTTCATGCCCTTCATGAACAAGTTGTCTGGTTGAGCGTTTGTCAATGATAATCACTTTATGTAATCAACAAACTTATCAAATCTGTAGCCTAATACTTTTAAGTGCCCAACTTGCATTCAAGTTATAAGCCACAGACCACGGTAATGCATGATTGAATGATCACACTTGTAATCAGAGGGAATGAATGTGTCACTTTTCCTCAGTCTAACAGTTACATTCATGAATAAATTTCTCATATCACTACATAGATCACTTATATATGATCTTATGCAATGTTAAAAAAAAACTAGGTATGAGTTTAAGGGGACTGATCTAAATGGTCTTGCATAAGGTAAACAAAATAAAAAATGTCATTCATTTTGGTGTGTGTATTAATTTTTCCAGATTTTTTAACATCTATTATATATCATTATAACGGTGATTAGATGTTTTATGTTTGTCAGGAAATATACTGGACAGCGACATCACATCGAAGTATAGTTACAGAAGTAGAAACTATGAACACAGTCGTGACTACATTTATGTGATAAATCGCGACCTCTTGCGTCACTTTATCAAAACTGGCCGCAATAGTATAGTAGTCTGGAAAAATGCCTGTTCAAATATAGACTTTTTTTCTTTCTTTTTTCTCACGGGCCCATAACATCTTGTCAAATGTCTTACAGCCAAGTATTTCATATCAGGTCTATCTGTTCTTTTGTTTTTGAGTACGAAAGGTCGCTTGTTTGTCAAAGGTAGTCGTCGGGATTGACGGTCTGTAGTCCGGGCAAAGATGTTATGCAAGAGGAGAGAGAAATCCACTTGTGCTGACTCGAGTCGCGCCTTCCATATGTTTGATGCCCAATCTATTGTTCAGCGCAGCTATTATAGTTGTTAAAACGAACAGAGTATAATTCAAATAATGAAAATGTTTCTTTCGTATATGTCTGAAATGTGAAGTTTGTTTGTGTTACTTTCTCGATCGGGAACTTAGACAGCAACACAGCGCGTGCGCGAAGAGCAAACAGTGTAAAGGTGTTCTTAATGAGCTGAGCGATATTAGCGGACCCTGTGTAGTTTTAATAAAATTGAAACCATTAAATAAGTAAACAGATGAAATCATTCGGCCGAATCATCCACAACTACAGAGATACACTCAGACACATCCCGTTTATAGATAAACGCGTAGTCTAGTCTTCCTAGGGGTATTTAAGCCAAGACGGAAGTAAACGACGGGTGACTGTTTCGCTTTGCTGTTTGTGTCTAGCTTGACTCGGAGCGGGTGGTTTTTCAGGAGGGAAACTTTCCAAGGTTTAACAGGATTTCAGCACGAATAATTCATTTCGCTCAATTATCAGAGCCAGTGCAGCCATACTGTAAGGTAGGAGTGCACCTTTACTACGGAAGATGCCAATTTTGTCGTGTATTAAGATATTTTACCCGCTTCAGTTTGCGCCATTTTCGCTAGTTTGGCAATGCACAAATGTGCGCCTTTTAGCTCTGGCGTTCTTTGTCTCTGTTCTTTAATGGGTTATGGCAGGTTTTATTCCTGTACAATATACCACATCTTTGTTTGCCATTTGAGAACGGACATTATTAAGCGCTAGAATAAGGCAGCAGTCACTTTCCTCATCCAAAAATGTGTCAAAATCAAGTGCAATTGCGCATTTTTGTGCTGCATCAGGCCGTGTCAGACGCTAACAGCGCCAGCGCCTGTTGGGATGAAGCACGATTCTGGCGCACATGAGTTAGCTTGTTAAGCTAACCGGCTAGCTTGCTAACTAGATAGCTTTGACACTCTGTGGACCTTTGCGCTGACAGCAAGTTTACACTAAAGCTCAACGACTGTGAAACAAATTAAATGTTAATGACGTCGCCCCATGGACCGCCTTTTAGTTTTGAAACATCTGGTGCGTCAAGAGTAAAAGCCTCTCTCTCTCTCTCTTTTTTTTTTTTTTTTTTTATAGTAGCACTGTATCTTCACCGGCTAACTTGGCTAGCTCTCGGCGATCAAGACACTTCGATAAAAAAATACTTTTCGTTGTAATACTTTTAAGGTTGAATTAAAAACTTCCAAGTGTCACATATGATGCTATATCCAGTGTAACTTTATGGATGTAAAGTTGGGTAATAGCATGTGGGTTATAATAATTAGTTGTTGTTGGGACCGTTTTGTTGCTTTTCCCCGTCGGTACCTCCAAAGCTTCGTTGCTATAGAGATGATCAGACATTCCGGTGCAGCGTCTAATTAGCTATAAATGAGCCCTGAAGTGAACCGATAACAGAAGCACCACCATCACCTCTGCACCAACACAAGCTGGGGAAAGTGATTGCAATCATCTCTGGACGCGCCGCGGAGAGGTTGAGCAGTATTTAACTCTAATTAATTAAAGGTGATGGACCTGGTTATCACGCCTTCATCAACAGATGAGGGTCTGACTACTCTTGTTTAGAGAGGATTGTCATTCACTGGGTGGGAGGGAAAGTGCAGCTGATCGATGAAGACTTCTGCATTGATAATGTTTTCAACATTTAATGTTAAAACAATTTTTTTTTTTTATGTCGCTTTATACCTTCTGTGTGATCCCATTTCTGTGGATCATATTTAGCCAAAACTGAGAATGTCTGTAAGAACAGTAATGCATCCACTTAATTATGCAGGAAAATGTGATGTTAGTTTTCGATCCCAGTTTCACAAAAAAGCTGGGATTTGGTGAGGTTTTGGATTTCTTTGCGTAATGAATGACTAATTTGAATGATAGTGTCTGTATAATTTACCTGGCATTCTCTTTCTTTACAGGAGTCCACAAATCATGTCAGGCATTGCATTGAGCCGGCTTGCCCAGGAGCGCAAGGCTTGGCGGAAGGACCATCCTTTTGTAAGTAGTGTTGTAGGAGATGCACCATTTCTTACCTCTCCATTCCCACGTTTCTGGGCTTTCATTATGTACAGTTCTTTAAACAATTTTGCTCTCTCCTATCCAATTTTTGCAGGGATTTGTTGCTGTACCAACTAAAAATCCAGATGGAACCATGAATCTCATGAATTGGGAATGTGCTATTCCTGGCAAGAAGGGGGTAATGTGTTTCAACCTGTTTGCATATAGGCTGTCTTTACTTTACATAGCAAGTACTACTAAATAGAATACAGTGGACTTGATAAGATAACATTTCTGTAGTAGATGCAAAAGAGCATGTGTTGCTTTAAACAAGTTATATCTTGTAAGACAATTGCAGAGGCGCATCTTCCAATTCTTTTTGTGTAAGCATAAGTAGCGAAAAGGAGAAAAAGAAATACTAAGCCAATTTTCAAATGAAAGCCATGTGAAATCTTAATAATTCATAGTTTTAGCCTGAACAGTCAGTGTGTGTAAAAAAATTAAACTTACAACACTAATAATAATATTGTTTCTAATGACTGTGTCTCCTCAGACTCCGTGGGAAGGAGGCCTGTTCAAACTGCGTATGTTGTTCAAGGATGACTACCCTTCTTCACCTCCAAAATGTGAGTTTCATTGTCTGCTCTGTGTCCACCATGAATATAGCTTTTGTTGTGATTTCGGCACCTAGTAAATGTTCTGTTTCTTTAGTAAGTGTGTCTCTCTCAATCAGTAAAATGGCATATTCACAAATAATACACAGTAAAACACTTAATCTGAAATGTAAAGGCACATGCAAAGTATGTTATATGCCTTCCTTTGAGGGAAGAGTGATTGTCTCTCTCAGTCTGATTTGTATGACAGCTGACTGACTCACCTTAATGTAAACAATTAAGTCTGATATTAGAAATGGCCAAAATGAGGTCAGGAGCATCAAAAAACTAAAAAAACATCAAGCTTTATTTTGCAATGGAAAGGCATACAGTCAGCATTCAATCTTGGGTCTAGTGACTGCAGTAGATGTGGGTATTTATCGGTTGACATTCGCACATCTTTCAGAGCTAAAGCCCTGTAAACAGATCTGTCGCTTTCCCATCATGGAGGTTACTTCAGACACATGGAGGTTAAACAATGCTAATGGATGAAAGAGTGAGCTACAGCTACAATTTTACAAGACATAATCACAGATCAAAGTGTTTAGACCAAGGGTTTGCATATTTGTTGTTAAAGTTGGTCAAAAGTATAGGACAGTCTCATTACTGCATAGGACAGTCTCATTACTGCATAGAACAGTCTCAATACAGCATAGGACTCAATGGAGACTTCATAGTCCCTGGTTGTAAGAGTACTTTGTCATTTTATCCTTCTCTTCCTGTTTATCAGAGTATCTGAATGCTAGTTGTTGGCCCAGTTAGGTGGTGTTTTCAGACGTGCATCTTTTACTGTTCATTTTACAATGTTGTACCTGTAAATGATTTGAATTAACACATAGTATTACCACTGTGGGTGCCCACGATGCCGGGATATTGGGACATAGGAGAATAAGGTGGCCGTGCTGGTGGTGAATGACTTTCACAATAAAATAATGTTCAGACAGGTTTGATGTGGACATCAGAAGCTACTGCCTTTTTAGTTTAATCTGCTTGTGCTGTTAAACAGCCTTTTGATGTTTTGAGGAGTTTGGTCATCATGGCTGACATTTCATAATAGGTCTGTAACACAAGTGCACTTAACATTTTATTTTTCTTTCTTTCAGGTAAATTTGAGCCTCCACTGTTCCATCCAAATGTGTATCCATCAGGCACAGTATGCCTATCTATTCTAGAGGAGGACAAGGACTGGAGACCAGCCATCACAATAAAGCAGGTATACTTAATAAATACATCTGTATACAATTAGATTTTAGTCTATTCAAAATGGACATATGTCCCTGTCACTCAACATAGTTATTCTGGCAAGCATGGAAATCAAAGATCATATGTTCAATAAACAAATCATATTTATAATTTGAAGTTTTCAATCAACTTGATATAATCCTTGAAATCTCATATGAGAAGATTGGATGAAGGTGTAAATTTATGCAGGTGCAACTAACCTAGAGTTTTTTGACCATTAAATAATATATGCAGTCCTGTAAATAAAGAAACGCAGAACAGATTTATTGCCTATTGTAAAAAATCTATTGATCTAATTGGTTGATTCATCTTTCAGATCTTATTAGGTATCCAGGAACTCCTAAATGAGCCAAATATCCAGGATCCAGCCCAAGCAGAGGCTTACACAATCTACTGGTAAGTGATACTGGATTTAATTTCCTTATTTTAAACAGAGTGCTAACAAGTAAAATATCTAAAATATTAATAAATTGAAGTGTCTGCAGAAGGCCAAGGAGATGAGTAATGACAGTTTCTGGGTTGAAATCGAGTTACACTTTCTTACCACCTGTTTCTGAATGGATTGTCTTTGCCATGTGCTATGATTTTTGTAGCACTGTGGCTAAATTAAATTTACACGGAATACAAATGTGCATGGTAACTATAGGCAAACAAAGTGTCAAACATGTAAACATTGAAATAGATTTATTTCCATTTGGCACTAAAATAGTTTGGCTTCTTTGCCATTGCATTGCTAAACAGTTCAGTTAGCAATAGAGCTCCTGTCTGATGCAAGTAAATTGCTAAATGTTACTACCATACAAGGAGGATTTGTGTTCAATGAGAGGCATCTTCAAACATGCACTTACAGTAAAGAAACATGGTCAAGAACCTGATGACCTTTCTGAATTTGTGTGTTAGGTGTGCGCGTGCATGCATTTGTGTGCTTGCATGTGTCTGTGTGTGCACTACAGGTCTTGGTGTGTTTTTAAATTTGGATTAAAATAAGATATGAAACATGCATTCACCCAAACAAAGTATCTGCAACATATTAACAGAAACGGTCAGTTTGCTTAGCATCTAAACCTACAGAACCCGCACAGGTACCTCTGATCTTAGAAATAGAACTGCACACAAGATGTTAATTTGAGTGTCCTGGGGTTAAACACAAGTTCAAGTGGCTGTATGAAGGAACATAAGAACATGTCTAAAATAGGTTTACAGCCTGAAATAAAATGACAAGATCAATCTGAGAGGAGTCCTGGCTTCTGTCTAACTGGCAAAAATAGAATTTTTTTTTATTTTAAATTATTTTTGTATTATTTCAGTAAGATATCAGAATGCCATGATAACTGCTTCTTTTTTGTTTTCTTGTTTTGTTTTGGGGTTGTTTTTTTTTTGTTTTTTTTCTTTTTTCTTTTTTTCTTTTACCCCCTTGTAGCCAAAACAGAGTAGAATATGAAAAAAGAGTTCGAGCACAAGCCAAAAAATTCTCCCCCTCATAAGGGCGAAGACTTGCTCCGCTGTGGCAGAAGGAATGGGTTTAACAAGAATCACCTCCCCGCTCACTATCTCAATGAATGTGCTCCTCTCACATCGGGACTTGCTTAAAGACTTCTATTTAAACTCCACACATTTTGTGCCATCCGCTCTCCTCTGACCTATCAATTTTTTGTTCTTAATTGCCATTTGGCGCATAATGCTGGGAGGGAATGGGTGCCTCAGCACCTTGGTTTCTTTTAACATTAATTGTCTTATGTGATGCAAGGGACACAGCTCGGTACCAGTTTCTTCAACTCAATGCAAGCTGGCTGTCATCAGTGTTCAAGGAAGAAAATGTCTTTGTTTTATTTTGCTTTTTCACAGGGTCTTTTCCTTTTGTTTTCCAACTTTTTTTTTTCCATAAAATTAATGTAAAATTTGCTTATTTCATTGTCAGTATTTCAACTGCTGTATAATGAATGGCACTTTTATACTGTTGTATCTCAATAGTGTCTCTAGATGGCTCTGTCTAATTCTCTTTTCCCAGGTTTTCTATTCAGCATGCTGTAATATATGATAGAATCTGCTGCCTTGGCTGTCTTTTTGTTATTCAGAGTGTTTGCTTTGGAATAAATAAAAATGGCCACAATGACTGAGGCAGGTAGGCTTACTTCTGTATCAGACTTTAAGGTTATATGGTGCTTTGTTCATGTATGTGTTGGCGTAAATAAAACTTTCTACAAAAGTTAAGCACTTTCTTTATTATACAGGTAAACGCAGCAAGATGACTTTGGTTTTCAGAAGCAAAGTGAATTACTAGATAAAAGTTTTAGCGCCCCCCCCATCTCATTTGAAGGTCCATTACACATTTTGCAATCGCATTGTAGCATTTTTTGGTACATAGTTGTGGAAACATTTTAGATGTACTTGACCATACTCTAAGCAATAACTATAGTGAAGCATTTAGCACTGGTCTGTTGAAATCACAGAAATCACATTGCCTTGTAACATGTGCAGTTAAACTTTTGGGCCCAACATTATTTACATTTAAACCTCACACTTATTGATAATTTTATGATGCCTCAATGGCATCCACACTGATGATCCCTTGTGGGCAGGAATTTGTTGACAATCTCCAATGGTGCTCTGCTCTGACTGGACTAGTCTGCTGAAAGGTGCTCAGAGTACAGTACTCATTACAGTACCAGGGAGAGTCCTTCCCCAGGGATGTATCACA
The DNA here is from genome assembly GCA_034769265.1 of Remorina albescens. Classification (NCBI taxonomy): domain Eukaryota; kingdom Metazoa; phylum Chordata; class Actinopteri; order Carangiformes; family Echeneidae; genus Remorina; species Remorina albescens. The sequence goes on from CM068480.1 coordinate 10,541,587, forward strand.
AAAGAGCCAACACCCTGAGTCTCCTGTAGCAAGGCTCACTGGCAGGGAGCTGGGGGTCAGACTTGTCACTGAGTTTTCTGGGGCCGAAAGTGAAGCCATGGTGCTCACGGCGTAAGGAACACCAGGTGGGGAAGTATCACGTACTCGGTCAATCATGTTACTGTATGCACTGCACGCCACAAACTGTTGGTTAAACTTGGGCTGATGGTCTTCCTCCGGGACATCGGCACACTTGGTCAGAGTATCAATTTGGAGAGACGATTCTTCTTTTTGCATGTCTGCTGTGTTTTCGTGTGCAATCACCCAGCTCTGTAATTAAAGTCATGGTTCAGGACGTTCTCGAGATAATAACCATCGTTTTGTGTGACAACTTTAACTTACTCTGAAATCTCCCTGGCACTCACTGTACAGGGTGTGGAAATATGGTGCTGGAGTTGGGATAAAGTCACTTTGCCTGAATCTGTAAGGGACAAATGTCAAGATAATGTACTGCATGCATTAGTTTTATAAAACGGCATTTGCCATATTGTGGTTTGAGATTTGATGAGCAACAGTCTGGAGGAGGAACTTACTTTTTAACAGAAGCATAGCACAAAAGTGAGATGAATGGCACAATCACACATATGTGGATGAACACTTTAACCATCCTAGAAATGAATGTATTTGTTCGGTGATCTGAGCAGAGCAACATAGGAGAAGAAATTAACAAGAGCAAAGCTGTGAGTAAAATCTATACAAAGAAATGTTAACACTTACCTGATGCATTCTCGCCAGCCTTCATCCCAGATGAACGTGCACCATAGCAAATTTAGATTAGCAATGTATAATTTGGGGGACTCACCACTCATGGCTGACTCTGTCTTCCAGTGAACCTCAGGGGACCAGTCACTCCACTGTCCTTTATAGAAAGCCAAATTAGGACTAGACCGCACTCTGGCAGTGTATTCAGTGTCTGGCACAAATATCGGATCGTCCACAGAATAGTTGGTCTGGTCAATGTAAATATCACGTGGCATCACCTGGAAGATAAGATAAAAAAAGGGCGGGATAAAATCAGCAATTGGGTGAGATGTCCTGCCCATTTGTGCCACTTCTCAGTATAACAGAATTAAGGCTAATAGAATCTGTAATATTTATTTAAGTGATTACTGGATCAAAAACAATGTAAAAAAAAAAAATCCTGCATTATTACATCATCTTAACGTCTTGTGGAAGAATGCAGTGTCATAATCTAGCTTTAAATTTTTTTGTTACCTTAATTAACAAGGACCTTTTGTCCTTTTTGTCGGATTTTCAAAGCAAACTTAAATGATCTGTCCATATTAATAGGGACAGAGTGGGCTGAGCAATAGAGCTAAAGATGCCCTTTTCTTTCAATAAGTCCAAATGACTATGGTGTGAAGTGACAGACAGATGAAGTCAAAGCTGCTCATCCACAGACAGCCGCCACACTGATGTCCACACTAATGAAGCTGCTGTAAATTATCGTGTCTGAGCCATCTGGCATCAAAGAAAATGTACAGTGGGAAAAACGTGTATTTGTAATTCTGCTCCACTAACAGGAATACAGTTCAAGAACTGAGATTAAGATGCACAAGTAGTTACCAACTTTTAACTGGTACAAAGCCACCTCAAACAAATCAAAACTATTTCACCAAACGTTTGTTATTTTCTAATTCCCACCAGCAAAGTGTACCTCATTGTCGCCGTTATGTTTGTCTCCTCTCTTGAAGAAATGCAGCTGATACTTGAAGTTGTCAACCAGATTAGTGAACTCTGCATATTCTTCATAGGTGCTTTTCCAGGTGAAATTGTGTTGACTTGAGTTGTGACTAACTGTGAGGCAGCATGGCGTGTTCGGTTTAACTGATAAGAAGACACAATACAGACAAAAATCACACGTCGAAGGGAAATTTAGAAAAAGGTAGATATCTATGAAAGTTCTCTGTGGTGCTGATTATAGACATCAAAATCATTACAGTCCTTACTGTTTGTTAAAGGTTTATATCTTCTAACCAGAATCTTGCAGGTTTCTGATCCATCGTTTTGGTTGTGACAAAATGAGATTTGAAAGGTTTCTATGTCTCCAAAGACCCCCACATAATCATCGTCATCATCATCATCATCCATCGGATAAGATATTTTAACAGAACAGAAATAATCCTCATCGGTTTTTCTGAGGACACAAATAAACGTCTTTCTGTGTAACGAGGAGAGGAGAAACAGTAGTGAGAAATCATGCGATCACATTTAATAACATTTATTCGTATGTGTTAGTAAAAAGTGACCCACTGTATGAATGTTTTGGTGAATATGAGCCAGTAGGAGCTGTTGGTGTCTGAGTTGTTTTCTGTTTGTGTAATTCTCAGGGTACAGTTGATAGTTGACAGGTAATCATTCACACATTGAAGACTGTCGACACCTAAATGATTACACAGATGATGTTTCACTTGGACTATCAGGAGCCAAACTGTTACTTAAGTATCCGTCTGTGAACATCCTTTAACTCTAAAATGACAAGATGCTGAAATGCTCTGTGGTCAATAAGCATCTGTCAATGATTTAGAGAACAGATATGTGAAAATATGCATATTTAATAAAAAACTGATACCTTTGAGGAAGTGATCCCTTTAGCTGAATATCCTCTATTACTGCACTTATTTATGGACAAAGACTCGAATTCAGGAACAATTATTTATGACTTAAGAACATATTATACTAAATTCTTCATTGTTTGTAAAATTTATAAAGATTTCAAACTGCTTTGAAGGACAGGTCTGCATATTTTTGGGCATGTCTTAAAACAACGTTGGCTGGCTCCTATGTAAACTGACAAATTATATTTGTAATGAATAAAATTGTCACAGCGTTCCAAAGAAACAATTACAAAGACCAATGGCTCTTTAAATCTGTATATTGGCATTGTGTGAGTGTTGTAAGAGAACATTAACACACATTCACACACCCATTGCCTGATTGTAGAATAGCCATACCCAATCAGATATTTAAAAAAAATCCAGACAGAGACTTAACCTGTAATGATATTTCCATGCAGACAGATGATATTAGTTGACACCAGCAGAACCACAGTGAGCAGAATCAGCTTCAGCTTGGCTGTCGAGCGCCAATCCATCACATCAGCTGGCCTGGACGTAACCTCAGCCCTGAGGTGGCTTGACCTAAGTCATCTTTCACTAAAGCTCCTTTTAGGGCTGCCTGTAATCAAGATTGAGAGAGGGAGGTATTCATTTTGCCTTTTTTTCACCAATAGCCATCAATCCTGTAACTAAATGAAGAGGATGTGCCTTTTTAAGAGAGCCGTTGTAAATGGAAAGCGTGTGAGAAGTTTAATGCTGCATTTCTAGTGTTGTCTTCAGTGGTCACAGAAGAACTACACAGTCTCTCATACTGGATTTTTTTTTTTTTTTCTAGAAAATGTTGTACAACTGTTGTGCCTTTTATTAGTATTCTAACCTGCATTCATTTGAATCAACAAAACGTAAAATCTCTATTTCTGTCTGTGATGTTACTGTATGACACCGTAAATGTTTGAGTGGGACATAATGAAATAATTGTTCGTTACTCTATAGTGCAAGGATTTACTTGACTGTTATCCACTATATATCCACTTTTGAGTTGGAAAATACTCACAAACTGAGAAATATCAGAAATGAATGTATTTTAACTTAATAGTTGTTGCTGTTGTACTGTGTTATCTGGAGAGATATGCACCATATATGCCGAAGTTCACTTCGTGCTGATGCTCTTCTTTGATTAATTAAATGAATTGATGCCATTTGATTTAGGTCAAAATATGTGGACCAAAACCATCTGAAACTGGAATATGTTGTTTGTTTGTCATGCAACCTACAAGAATGTTGTGCAATGCTTAGTGCGCTGACAGGAGATCAGCTGAATCCTGTGATTCTGTAGAAAGATAAGAGCTGACCCTGAAGTCAGTGTCTTCCTCTGGGGTTTGTGATTTAGTTGTTTTCGAGTTTATAAACTTACTAATTTGCACAGTTGCAGACTGAGTCTCAGTGTGTTAGGTCATACATAGACTATTACGGGGACTCATTTACTCTTAGACCCAGACAAAGTCAGTACTAGTCCAGTTCAGTTCAGTCCTGTTCATACTATCTTAGTCTGATAAGGCCAACACACACCTGAAGTGCAGTTAAATCTATTTTGCAGCTCTGTTCAGGTGTGGTCCAAAGGAGTGAGCTATTGCAAATGCCTTGACTTTCATTACTTGTGGTCTGTGTTGCTGCAAATATGAGTTACTTCCTTTGGCGGAAAATACTTACAAGGCTTAATTTGAAAATATATATAACGTTTAAAGAGAATTTGAACAGAACGTGGGTGAAGTCAACATGTTACAACATGTAGATACATTTCCAATATATTTACTTTATTTACCTCAGATCTTAACAGACGCCTATTTATATTGAAACCAAAAGCCCCCCCCCCCCATGAGAAAGTGTCAGCTTATGATGAAAACAGGCCTGCGATGAGCAATGAGGCCGAAGTGAGATGGATGTATTTTCAAGACTCAATATCGTTCAAGAGCGGACAGGCTGATATAGCTGGCTCTATCTGATCCTCTGCTCAGTTCCTCTGCATCTGATGTGAGTGCTATTTTCAGTTTTTTAGTGCTGTGATAACAACGTTTCCTTCTCCTGATAATGACTTTAACGTAATGAAAATGATAGCACACTGTATTTTGGTTGAAAATACCATGCAATCTGATGGCTAAAGAGATGTGGAGAAGATCGCAGCAGCATAAGTTTGTCAGGGGCTTGGAAAAGTCAACTTCTAGTTAAAATTGTGTGTGTATGTGTTGAAAAGAAATAATTCATTAAGTGCAAAACTTGTATTAGTATCATTTAATATGTCGCCGGTTGTGTTACACAGTTGTCCTCATCTTAATTGCACAGTTCCATAAATATTAGTTTGCTTACATGCTATTGTAAAATCAGTGATACAATCTTACTTCAGCTCTAAAACTCCTCTGATATCTATGTCTGTGGCATTCTTTCTATAATGTGTGTATTCAAAGTGGTGGAATGCACCAGGGTACAAAACATGTGAAAGTCTCTGGATAAAATGATGGATACAGTTTTAACTTTTTATTTTGATCAAAGCTGTAGTTATGCTCTCCAGGCACACTGACATGGGTCATTCGCAGGCTAGTTTGCCGTCAAAGGACGACAGAGTGATGGCAAAGGCTTGCAGGGCACACATGGGGAAACTGTAATCCATGGAGAAGACGTCCTCAGCTACACGGCCAAACTGCATCACTATATAATCGTCTGGAGGAGAGGGCAGAGAAGGAGGGGATGGGTTGTAGTGAAGACAAAACAGCCATCAACCTTGTGTTTGTGTTGTGAGGAAGAAGAGAAACAATACGACAGTCTCATCTTACCATTGTCAGGATGGATGATCTGGAAGTTTTTGACTGAGGCCTGGGTGACACGTCCATGGAAGTTAAGCACATAAGAATGAGTCTGTTCGTTCCAGCTTGGGGATTTGTTTACCAGGGTGACCAGTTTGTCTGTGTTGCCATTTGCATGGCGGATCAGGAGAGTTTCAAGATCCTGAAGGGAAATTCAGTTTCAGTTTATCTAAAACATTTCTTACCTTCCAGAATTGCAGCTTTTACATACATTTTTTGGACAGATTGACACTCTTTCATCGTTCTCCAGCATGCCAGGGATGATCACTGTCATTTTCCTGGGACCCTTGAAGCCTAGCACATTTGTCTCCTGGAACATCATAAACAATTGTGTTAAAGGTTTTTACTTATTTCCCTTTTTGAGATGTATAGAGGGATGTAAATTTTAACTCACATAGCAAATTGCTGCCAACTCTTGTCTCACTGATTCAGACTCTTTGATGAAAGGCTTTTTCTCTGGGTTTTCCCCTCCATCATACACCGTGAACTTTGTGCCCAGAACATTGGACCTGAAATAGATTGGTCTTTTAAGATGCATGATCTAAAATCATCTATCAAGTATAAGCTGAAAAAGTAAACTTAAAAAAACACTCTTTGGGTGTACTCACTTCCATGTAAAATCATTTCCACTTTATATCAAGTGAGAATCATCAAAAGGAAAAAATTCCAAGCATTTTTAGTTACTTTCTTTTGTTCTTCTATTTTTTTCACTACAAAATACTATATAAAGCTAAGCAAAGACAAGTTAAGGTCAGGTGTTTTTGTGCCAGCGTCCTGGGATTGTGTTTGTCCGTCACTCTTGGGACTTGACAGTGTGTGTTTAATGTGATCTGAAGTAGTTTTTCACAATTAAGGGAAACCATGTAATTCTTTACTTGATGTGATAACCTAGAGAAAACACCCACTATGGTGTTTATTATACCAGAAATAAAACCCCATCAAAAATAAAATATGTTCACAGATTTGGAATAAAAGAGCCTTATACCTTAGTTTTCCTATGTAGCAGTTTGTGTCTCTGGATAGATTTGTTGCGTCAGTAGAGATGAGATAGTTGGATGTTTTGCATTTCTTCCTTTTTCTGCCCGCCATTAGAAACACCTTGGTTGGGACACAGTGAACCATAAATTTACAAAGGAGAGAAGTCGTTATGGCAGCTCAAGAAAATAAGATCATACTATTATTATGCTCAAAAACTGACTGCACTAACCCTCTTTCCATCCTGCTTCTCCATGTGGAGGTAATAAGTTGGGTAAATGCCCTTCTCCATGCCTCTCCTGTCCCTGGTGATCCTGCACTGGATTGTTACATCTCTGGGAGCAGGACGCAAAGCAAACTTCTCTAGATCCTCCACTGACACTGGAGATGTAGACTGAAATGAGAAAGAATGATTTCACCACATTCACCAAATCTCTTCAGCGACAAACAGAAAGTGACTTCCCATTTGCGTTTGACAAAAAAAATAATTTTTTCTATACATATAATGTCTCACTCTTTCATTGGATTCACTGCCTGAAGATGAACTCTCTCTGTAGTTGGAGTTAAGTGAAGCTAGACTGGGCGTAGTTTTCTCTGCTTTGTTTTGCTTGGCCTTTTTCCCCTTATTCTCTTTTTCCTGGACTTCCTCATCTTTGCTCTCATCACTTATTTGGCACCGGGCTGTGAAGATAAAACAGACAGAATTGTTCTTTACTGAAACGCTGCAGTATTGTTGATCTTAAAATGAATGGGGCCAGAAGATTCCTTACATGTGTCTAGTTGTTTTTTCCTTTTTGGCGTCTGGGGGACAGCCCTCTCCAATTTTTCAGCCTCTTCATCATCCCTTTTGTCACATTTATTCATTTTTGGACTTGCCACCTCCACCACTGGCTCTACCTCCTGAGCCTCCTCTAAATCTGCCTCTGCAAAAGAAAGACACTTAAATGTTGTAAGTGCAAAATAACAGTGTTAAATCTTAAATAGGTCTTTTGCTGTATATTACTCAGAATGCTCCTTTCTTAATAATAAATGTTGATATGTGTAACACTGGTGTTACTTTTAGGCTCTTGTTTGGTCGTCTTGTCTGTCTTCTGTCCTTCTTCAAATTCTTTCACTTTGTCTTTCTTCTTTGTTTTTTTCTCCTTTTTCTCCCTGTCTTTGTCCTTCTCCTTCTCCTTTTCCTTGCTCTGTTCCACCTCTGAACAAACAGTGAATTGCACATGAATAATTTAGTAAAGCAAAGTGTCTCCATGCTTTATACTAGCATGCATTCAAAAAACACAACATGCACACACACTTGCAGAGTTCCAGACCATCTATGGCCCAAAAGTTAGTAACACATGTCTTACGTTTGGCTTTTTCTTTTTTCACATCTTTCTTCTTTGTCTTTTTTCCTTCCATCTGGGCATCGACCTCCACAGCACATGTCACCTCAGGCTCTTTATCAATGTCCAAGTTCATTTTCTTGGGAGTCACTGGCTTCTCCTCTAACATCATACATGCTGTTTCATCACATTCACCAAGTGTGATCTCATCAACTGGGTTATCATGGGCATGTTCAACTTGATCTTCAGGGGAAGTACAAAGAAAACATGCTTGTTTTTACTATCATTAAGAAGATAAACACAATTGCACAATAAAATTGAGTTCTATTTTTATTATTATTGTACAAAAATAGTTTTAAGTTCTTCTGCTCCAGATAAAAATAAATTATTGTCATACTAACCACTCAGAGAAGTGTTGCTCAGGGATTGGCTGATCAACAGAAGCGTTTCATCAGACCCGGCACCTCTGTGCCTTCGGTTCTTTTGGCGAGTATCTCGATTGGCTATCACCATTTGAGTATCAGACCTCTTCTTTTGTTGCTTTTTCATCACAAGGACTCGCTATGGCAGAGAGCACATTTGATTTAAGTAAAACTGTCAACACAGTTTACTCAAAAGAAAACATTATCTCTGTATTCCAATATGGCAGTCAAATTGAAATTATTTTCAGCAAAGGTTAACTTACTTACTAACACTACGGTTATTATCAGCAAAGTTTCTTTCTGAAGTAAGAGATAAGGGGTTGCATGTTATCTGGGGTTATTCAAAATGCAACTTATATCATCTATAGTTGTAAATCTAATTAGTTGCTGAAATTCACAAACATGTAAAATAACAAATTTAACTACTCAGATCCGCAAAAGAAAAAGGAAGCAACTGATAATGCACGCTGAATTTTAAATGCAGGGCCCATCATTCATACAAACTGGTATTTTTATTGGTAGCCATTTTAATGTAAGATGAGTGATATTAGGTTACCATAGCTTACTAAACCTTCTGGTGACCTGCTGATATTTCTGGTCTAAGGTGTTTATACAGGCCAGTATCTCCTTATTCTACTTCTGTATAATAAATAAGACTGTGACTCTAATTGAGCAGTAGCTTTGCACAGCAGGTGGTTTTGACAAAGCAGCCATTTATTTACTAAGCTCTGCCTCAGTTTTAACCTCTTTAATGGAGGAACATCACTGCCAGCATTATCACATATATTGGTCTTACATATATTTTTTGGTGAAAAAAAAAACAAAAACCCACACTATGAATATAAATGTCATTTTATTGTAACTAATTTATGTGTTTCATTGTTGTTATTCCCCTTTAAGCAAAACATCTGAACTAGTTCATCTTTCATTTACATCGAATGTTCATAATCCTTGTCTCTTTACCTGGTTGTCCAGTTTCTGTTGTCGTATATCCTGGTCCTCCATGTCTGAGAAAAGATTCAATCCCAATTACAGTTTCCAGAGGGGAAATAATGATATTTAAAAGCAACAGGTAAAATCCAGCGTCAAAGTACAGTATGAGAGAGCTCCCTGCGTCTAAAAGACAAAACGCATGTTGCATTTAAAAATAGAAGTGTCTGTTTGACTGTGTCCCCCTGCTCCATCCGACAGTCTGTCCACCTGCAAGTAGCAGAAGGCAAAGTGGATTAAAAGGGGATAATGTTCTTAGACTGCAGTGTCCGTGTGGAGCAGCTCTCTGTATGGATGCTGAGGCCTCTGAATGTTGAACTCAAACTCAGACCACACAAACAGGAAGGTGCTACTTTGTTTTTGTTTCTCTCAGTCCGCAGTCTGCATCGCTTACCCGGTCAACAGTCAAATCCGGAAGCCCAAGCACCCAAGACAAACTGCCCCAACACATCCCCTGGAGGGGCATTAAAAAGGGGAGAAATCGTCCCATGACTTTCACTGTCAGCAGCACCGAGGCAGGTTGACCTCGTTACCATGGTTACAGTCACCGTCCACGATTCCACATCCTTTTTCTCAGACCGTTTATTCATCACTTCAGATCGGTTTGGTCTGATGATTTTTTATTATACCGGCTCTCCAAACACTTCTTACCTGATCGGTTATGTTTGGTTTTGCTGTTGGAAATGTATTTAACGTGTTGCCAAAATTCTGGGTCATTCAGTCATTTCTGATAGCCGACAAATACCTTTGCAAAACGCTTGTAACGTGATCAGGCCTAGTATCCAAAGTGAAGTAACCTGTAATGATTGTGGTGTAGCTATTACAGAATAATAGGAATAATCCGGTTCTGGTATCAGTTGTGTTCAGTTGGAAGCGTTAGTAAGACACATGTTAAGACTTACCAGTTCTTGATGTAATTTTATTCTAATTTATAGTCCAAGAGTTAGCTAACTAGTTAACTGTGTATTTCTTTCCTTTCATCAGATGAAAAAATATTATATATTATATAAAATGTATAATATTATATATTATACATGTTTATAAAATTATACTTGTTTTACAAAACTCGGATGGGGGGGGGGCATGTAGAAATGGGGTGTTACTGTTGCTAGGATACAGCGTGGTAACCAAACCGGAAATGATCCAGCCTCCACTGAAGCCTGTTTATGCAGTATTACATTTCGCATTTAAATACTTCTACATGATTACAAAGGACACATATTTTGACACGTGTTGTTAAACCAACCAAAGTTCAACCAAATTCAGAAGTCAGCTTCTGCCGTTTGCTCTGTAATACACCCGGCGAAAGAAACAGCACATGGATACGAATATGAAGGTAAACCCTTCACATTAATCCATTCTTCGCTTGGTGTGACTATTCTATAGAATTGCCTAAACTAAATATTGTTTTGCTCTGTAGATGCCGTATGACCTCAAAGCTAAAATGGTGTTATGGTGAGCGCCTTGTCTATTATACAGATAAAGTTCATTTTGATTCTTTGCTGCTTTATCAAAGTCTTGCTTTAATAAATGAGGTTTCTAACCTTGGATCCATTCCCTGGGTCTTTTCAGGACACATGTAAGCTACCATGACATGGAGGACATCGACAACATGGAGTCTATTCCTGATCTGGAGAGGTTTCTGTCCCTGTTTATGGTTTCTATAGTTCACAGGCACACACAAACACACGCACATCTGATTTCATTTTTCTGTCCCTTTTCCCCCTCTGTGACAGTGTTTTGTGCAGAGTGCTTGGAGTTGACCTGCCTGAGCCAAAAAGAGGAGTTCTGTTGGAGTTGTATGTGCAGGCGGTGCTTTTTAGCAGAGAGAACAGTTTCAAAAAGGAACAAACATCTGCCCTATTGTCCATCATCAAATCCATCCATGATGCCAACATTGGTAAGTAAAATCAGATTGCTCACAATGTTTATGCTTACTTGGTGGAGATGGAATTGGATTTCAACATGGATTGAGAAATTGCAAATCCATTAACCCCCCCCCCCTTCCATGACAGTGTATACTTAGAGTACATAGCCTACTCACAAATTCTTTCAAATCAATGACCAATTCAATATTTAAATATTATAGAGAATATTGTATATACTGTAGTCAGTTTTGAATTTAACATTTCAAATCACACTTGGGGGTCACTGATCAGGGCCTGATCTGCTGCTGGAAATATTACAGGTCAGCTTGTTCAGATAGGTTATTTACATGTTCTTCAGATTTTATAGGATGTTTTTAAAACTCCTGTCTTGTAGAAACGCCACTCAACAACTTAGAACATTGTCTAAAATACTGCAAGGAACTTCTACTCACTCACTCAGTCAGGGTGCGTACAACAACTGGAAGCTGTATTTCTAATAATATGATTTTTAATTTTCACCATTGTGAAGTTTCTACCTCTCATTCTATTGTTTCTGTCTGCCAAATACAGCGTCCTCCCTTTAGCATCGCCCTCTTCAGCGCTAGTGAGGTGAACTGTATATTTGAGTACATCTGTAACCATTATTTGAGACACTACAAACTCTACAAATACGTTTTCACTCCACAGGTAAAAATAATAAAATCTTTATCCTGCACATAGTGTTCCCAGTATGTTCCAATATACTTTTTGTATTTAAATTAGTATAATTTCTTTTTCACCATCTCATAGATTAAACTGGATTTGTCTTTGACATATACTGAGAACCCAAACCCTGAGGATTCTCCTGCTCCAGGTAATGAAAACCACAATAAGGCTCTACAATTGCATGGAAAAATCTTAGAAAGGCTTGGAAGACCCTTTTCATTCCCCTCATAATAAGTAATTGCTATTTAAGAAGTAAAGAAAATAATGGAAAGAATAAATTCTGTAAATGTGCACAAGCAGATTAAAAGAACAAACATTCTCTTGATTATAAACCTGTAAGATGTTTGTTTGCAAATCAATTGTTAATCTTCCATTTTTCTAAAATATAAAAAGTACTTCAAGCTTATTTGTAGTTAACGTTGTTTAAGCTATATTGGTTGGACAGAATACTCTTGATAAAGGTCTATTGATCAGTTTTGTTAGTAGCCTCAAGAGCATTCTTTATTTAGCATTTTTTTACATAGAAGGAGAAGTTTTACCAAAGAAAGGTGGTTTCCTGAAACACAGGAAACGCCCAACACAAATGGTACGATCCCAAATCACAGCAGTATTGAGTACAGTGGTCCAGAAATAATACCCCAAACTGTGTTTTCTAACTGCTTCCTTTCCTCACTTTCAGGTCCCACATCAGAAATAAAGGCACTCAATGAGAAAGAAGTCAGAGAGCAGATGATGCTTGTGTCTAGACAGCTTGATCAGTGAATTAAAGAAATGGCAGATTGGCACAACAGGGTGTTAGACTCACCACAGCTCAACCACAAGACCAAAAATTAAAGGATGATGAGCGTTTCCTCAAGCTTTTTCCATCCAGCCAGCATGATTTCCATCAAAAAAATCAAGACAAACTAAAATAATTTAAACTGAAACATTTATTCTATAGTCAGTAACACCTACTGTACATTTGTTGGACAGGCACTTTTCAGAAAAGTGCAGCTTATTACACTGAACAATGAACTGAATAAGGAATGGAGTTGGTTAGTTTAAGTAGCCTATTCAGTCAAAAATGGTAGTTCCCTAGTGAGGAATATCTGCATGTATGATTGGTTACAAAAAACACTTCAGCTACTGTACTTAAATGTTTCAGGGGTCCTCTTGTATTTATTTTTAACACTGGAATATCTGTAAATCTGTGCTTGATACATACATACAATTATTAAATAATTAATCACAGTAATTGGATGTCCATGTCAGACACTCAGTGCTCAGAAACTCATCATCTCCTCAGGTTAATATCAGATAAAATCCTAAATATACATAATTTAACTAAAGTTTCTGTGATGGTCTTATCAAATAATTGTACAATGTGTCATTCACTGCAAACATGATGACCCAAAAAAGGTTTTCAGACAAGCAAAACACAGATAAGGCATTTAAGGTTGTGCATTCTTATCTTGAATTTGCAGAGAGCCACAGTGTGTATTGAGGCATACAATCATCTGGGGCCCCCGAATCCTTCAGCTTAAAATTAAACACAGTAATTCGACAAGACAAAAACAAACATTACAGTCATGCAAAGGGTTAAATAAAAAATTCAGATAGTTAGGAATGAGGATGACATTTTATGTCTCAAAGTCTTCCAGGTCCAGCAGCATGATCTTAGCTGTGTTCTGAAAGAGGGCGGCTCGGTTCTGCTGCTCTCCTTTCTTCACCCAGTGCCCATAGATACGGAAGGCGCAGGCATCGATAAGTTTGCGGACACCACGAATGGAATAAGGATCTCTGGCCAGCACCTCCCGAGTCAATGGGCGAGCTTTACGGTAACGGCTGTACATCCTGATACACGCCAGCACGCTGACTATCAACACCTGAGGAGGCAAGACAGGAAAACAAATGACAATGTTGATCTTTTTTTGCTTCCTCCCATAACGTTGAACAACCACTTCTGTTCAAAGTTTAAATTTTAGATCATCTTATAAATATAAGCCAGATCAACAAAATGACTCACTCTAAATGTTTTTCTAGGGCTGAAGAGCCGCACATCCTCCTTCTGGTACTGTCTGAAGAAGGGATGTGCTAAAGCTTGCTCAGCAGTGAGGCGGACAGCTGGGTCCACCACCAACAGTCTGGATATCTGAGAATCACAAGCAAATAGATGCAATAAATAAACAAAAAATATTTCAGAAATAGAGATATTCGAATGTAATGTGTTTTAGCACTGAAAATACCACCAGCATGTGAATGTCACGACTTCTGTACATGCATAATTGCATACCATTACACAATTCTGTTTTAGTAGTAATTTATCTGACAGTGAGGGAAAGGTTGTTAAGGTGATATTAAATTAAAATTGGGGGAGTTAAGTAATACATTTGAACTCATATCAGAATGACATCAGCTTACCAGATCTTTCACAGTGTCAGACCTGTCGTCCCACTCCGGGGAACTGAACTGATAGCGACCTTCCATGATCATCCTCAGCATGAGCATCTGTTTGCGGTGCCAGAATGGTGGCGAACCAGCCAGTAATGTGAAAAGGATCACTCCACATGCCCAGCTTTATGACAGATACATCAACACAAGTAGGGAAAAAAACTAAAATAATTAAAGGCCAACACCCAGGATCATGGTTTGCAATTATTCTAGGGTTTAAAAATTGTATAACTGCCAAAAGACTTACAGGTCTACCTCCTGGCTGTAACCGGGGTGTGTTTCATCCATGGAACATTTCAGTATTTCAGGAGCCAAATACCCAGGTGTCCCACAAAGCTCTGATTAAAAGACTATATAAATATTTTGACCTCTGAATGACAACAGTGATCCCAAACGCCAGTCATACCACAATACCTCGAAGTCTCTCTCCAGGCTGTAGCTGCACTGAAAAACCAAAGTCGGACAGCTTGATGTGTCCCTGGTCATCCAGGAGAATGTTCTCAGGTTTCAGATCCCGATGAATGATGCTGAGGGAGTGGAGGTATTGCACTGCTTCCAGCAGAGCTCGCATTATACTCCTATAAACCAACAGATTTACAAAGCATAGCTGTTTCCACAGTTTCAGTAGACTTTTTTTGTAAACTGCAGCGTCTTCTGTTTTTATGGTCAATGTGGTATGTGGACTGCTTGTTGTCAACATTCAACAGAAAAGGAACTGATACATAATTGGTGTACAACAGGCATTATGACCTTGCAAAAATATGATAGCAAAATACGAGAATGGCGGAAAGTTGTCTCAAAGTCCATTAGCTAATGCAGTGTATTCACGCTGGACCTAACCTGGTTTCCTTCTCACTCAAAGTAACCTTTTCTGTGAGGTAGTCAAACAGCTCTCCTCGTCTCATGCTGAAAAGGAAAACAAGAGAATCCTAATATCTAATATTGTATGTTAACATAAATTTCTCAGTGGAGAATCAGAAAGTGCATGACACTTTTGCTATATGAGTTCATACTCACAGGTCAAACACCAAAAATATGAAGGTTGCGGACTCGTAGGAATCAATGAGAGTAACTACAGGAAATCAAAAGACATAAAATGGTTTCAGCACTATTGAATATTCAAAAATGGAAATGTAATTATGTTCTGCGGCCCAAAGGAGACTTCCAACGTACTGATGGAGGAGTGTCCCTTCACCATGTTGAGGACTTGGATCTCCTTCAACGTGGAGGTTTTCACCTCCTCCAGCTGCTGGGCAGTCATCCTCTCTGCTGTGATCTCAATAATTTTCACTGCCAGCTCCTGACCGGTGTGTCTGTGCACACATCTGCGCACCACACTGCTAACACCCCTGAGACACACGGAGGGAGAGAAAGAGAGAGAGAGAAAAAACACTACTTTCTATCATTCCTACAGAAAACAGAGAAAACGTCTGACTCTTGTTTTTGTTTGGACTCACCTGCCGATGACCTCTTTGGGATCATATTTCTGGTAGAACTCCTTGGCTCCCACCCAGTCCGGCAGTTCATCTCCAACAACTATGTCCTTGGTCATGCTGACAGTTTATCAATCTGTAACACGACAGTAACGTGCCTCAGTTTGTAACGCTGCTGTATGACTTGAACCAGGAACAGCTGAAGTCAGGAAGTCGTGAGTTTTGATTAGTTTAATTCTCGTTAGCAGGATATTCATATTTAGTGACCTGTATACTTTCTGTCCTCGCTACTATTATCTGCAAACGTGCCCTTGATCCATCAGAACAGCTAGCTAGCTGTGTTTCTGCTTCGCCCTTGCTGCAGGAGTGGGTTCACTGACCGAAGAGGAAGCTACTCACCATATATGAAATCGAGCGAAGAAAGAAGACAGCAAATAAGAAATGAGTTATAATACTGCCATGTTCGATCAATGTGTCTACTTTGTGGGAATCCGCGGCGACACTTGCAAAATTAGCTGATGATATTTGCATAAACCGGCAAAACAAGACTGATGACATTCGCTCACATTCCTCAAATCAGCCGGTACCTGCAGGGTGCGGCGGTGCTGCCCCCCTGAGGCCGGGAGAAAAACCGCAGCATTATTTACTTATGTTTTTATATCCGTTCATATTTTTTTGCAACTGTATATCATAGATACATTTTACATTAGCGTATCATTGAACTGTTATCATCCATTAATCCAATGTCCATTTTTGTTATTTTTGGTGAAAAAAAAAAAAAAAAAAACGCATGTGGAAGTATGTCTTCGTCATTTCCGATGGTTTCCCTGTATTCCCCGAGATACACTTTGAATCGGTTCTTGTGAAGGTTTGTAAGCATAATATTGTTCAGCTTGAATGTATTTGCGCGGATCGAATTTATTTACACATTTCTTACGTGTGCAGTGATGGTCAGTAAATATAAATACCAACTTCCAGCCTTTGAATGATGCAGCTGACCAAACAGGTCTCGGAGAATTCATCGTTAGCATTAGCATCCATAGCGTTAGCAAGGATGCTAATTCGCGTTAATGCTCGTATAAAAGCCACATCATTAATTACCACAATAATCCATTATATTGTTGCCGCAACCGTTCATGAACTCGTGCTTCCGAGTGAATCGCAGAAAACCCATTTTTAAAGCTTGTTAAATCCCTGCTCCTTCGAATGGGGTGTGAGGCTAATGCCGTTGATAGCTGTCATTAAATGAATGAAACTGTTGTTCTTTTAAACTGTAAGAGCGAACACTCTGTGTCCTATTTAATGTCTTACAGAGAAAGGAAAGATGTCAGGTGCTGGGGGAGGAAAGCGTCCCTCAGGGGGGGACAGCCCCCCTGGCCCACCCGAGAAGAAAAGTAAAAAAGAGGAGAAGACCACCACCACCCTCATCGAGCCCATTCGCATAGCTGGAGTCTCTTCTACGGTCAGTCATTTAGTGTTGACTAACAAGTCACCATTTATAGTTCTTTTTACTAATACTTCTAAACAGAAAATTGCATATTGGAACTCCTTCAAAGTTTATTTGCCAAACAAAAGCCTGAGTCTCCTTGACTCTGTGTCTGTATTTGCTCTATGCAGGAGGAAATGGACATGAAGGTGCTCCAGTTTAAGAATAAGAAACTATGTGAACGCTTGGAGCAGAGGCAGGCGATGGAGGATGAGTTACGAGAGAAAATTGAGAAGCTGGAGAAGAGACAAGCCACAGATGACACGACTCTGTTGATTGTTAACCGCTACTGGTCGCAGGTACTCTCTGCACTTCTGGTCGGCCAACACTAGATAACATTTTTTAATAAACTTGTGGTAATACTTTTTCCACGAACATGTCTTTAAAACCTTGTCTCTGCCATTTGCAGCTCGAAGAGAGTGTGCACATTCTACGCAAACGTATTGAACCAGAAGCTTCTGTTACATCCACCCCTACACCACCCTTGGCCCCTCTTCCTGATCCGGCACCAATGGAGGAAGATGGTGTCACTCTGGCTTCTCCAACCTCTGCTGTTCCTCCACCTCCTCTTCCAGATGCCCAGAATGAGGGAGAGCAAGCAGAGCAGCAGCAGCAGGAGGAGCATCTGGAAGAGCATCAGGCAGAGCAGCAGCAGCCCCCTCCTCCTGCAGGGTCAGAAGAGCTGATGACACTTACAGAGCCATCACAGGACTCAACTACAGGTCAGTAGATTTTTCCTGACAACAAGTTTCAGAAAAGCCTCCATGGTTTCTGCCACATTCATTTTGATTCATTGGAATTGACCAAATAGTCCTTAGTCCACCTTCGTTTTGTACTATGGGTATTAGAAAAGGAGTGTAACCACTCTGAAAAATGACTGAAACTACAATAGCAGGGCTAATAACTAACTCTTTTGTTGTCTAGGTATTGATTGTGGTTGTAAGTGGAACAGAAAGACAGAAGGTGCTGGACCTCTTTGTTTTAGGATGCTTTGTTAGGGCTTATCTGGTCCACAGCTGTAGTCTCACACATAGATCTCATAATGATGTTATTTTCATAGACATTCACATAGTTGTGGGTGAAGACAGAGTAGATGAGGGAGCTGACTGTACTGCTGGTCAGAAAGTTCAGGGGCGGGTGAACAGGCTGGTGTTAGTCCTTGGGATTGGAGCCTAATGACAACCTGAGTGATTATATGGCAGAGCTATAATCCACAAACGTGTCCCTGTGAATGTGTCCTTACTTTCCATGTGTATATTTTAAGAAGGCAACCATTTAAGTTTTTCAGGGTATCTATTTTTATGAGGGAACATACATTTTTCTGGATGAAGTCTGAAATATGATTTACAGTATCATTACCTGTTGTGCTGAGTCAAAAAAAAAACCCCAAACTTCAGCAAAACCATTTCTTGTTATGTTCAGATGCATCACCACCTCCTCCTCCCCTGAGTGAGAATGCCAAAGGTTTCTTGGCCGCACTGGAGCAAAGCAGTGAGGAGGAACTTACCCTGCACCTCCAGGACCGCATGCAGTTCAGCAAAGAGGCCATCGCCTGTTTGGTCTGCGTCTTTGACAGGCTGCACAGTCGCATTGACAACATGTGCAAGCAGGTCCAGGCTACAGGTAACTGTGGAGACATGCTTGGAATTAAGTAATTCATATAAACAGTGCCGTTGGCAAACATACACAGAAAATAATTATTTACCTATAATATGGGATGTGAAGTTAACTCCAAGCATTTCTCTTTTGTATTTGTATTTTCAAGTTGTTGTGTAATATGAGCAAGATTTTCTAGGAATCCATCAGCTCCACTTACACTGCACACTGCTAACTTGTGCCACTTTGATAGCATGTGATGATGATACCCAGTCTGAGATCATCAATGTAAACCACACTCTGCTGGAGGAGAACAGTCGACTGCGGGACCTGGCCACTCTCCTGCAGGGACGACACCACAAAATGGCCATGGAGGTACAATGTCCTTTGCAGCGTTTGTGGGTATGAGCATGTATGGCCAATATCTGTACATGTGTGTGGGTATGAACAAGTGTGTAAGAAAGATGGATGGAGGATGTGAAAATGTGTACCCGCTGACTTTGATTTGTACTTGGACTGAAGCTATGGCCATGTATGACTGTCTTGCAGTACAATGAGTTGGTGGACAAGGTGACCAGCTCTGAAACTAAGGTGTCTGAAATGGAGACAACAGTAGAGGACCTGCAGTGGGACATTGAGAAACTCCGCAACAGAGAGCAAAAACTCAACAAACATTTAGCAGAGGCCATGGAGCAGGTGTGTTTGTATGATAATGTGTGTGCATCCCACATGCTCGTCTGTTCCTTTTTCTCATGTTTGTTTGTCAACTTTTTAGATCTGTTCATAAGGTGCAGGCTCAGGCAGTTTCTCTCTCTAACACAAGCTGACAGTGATAAGGTCCTCAACTTTAAATCATGTCAAACCAGCCGCTCTTACTGATGCACAGTCAGAGTATGCATTGATTGAGTTTTGCTATTTGCATCCTGAAAATAAACACAGTTTGAATGATGTCATAAGTCCACAGCACACCTGCATAGAATATAAGTACGATTTGTGCTCTTGTGGTGGTGGCTTTGTTTTTGTTTGGTTTTTTTATAGCTTTTTTTCATTACCTATTTCTGTAGCTGAAATCTGGATACAGCAGCACTGGCAGCTCAGGTGGACTACCTGGAGGCCAGATTACACTGAATATTCAGAAGGTGAGCATTTATAGGAATTATCCAATTAAATGAACTTTTGTGTAATATCTGTTTTTTGTATGCAACTGATCTTATAGCTCAGATGCAAGTTTTAATTGATTACAGCTGTGCTGGCAAAAGTGTGTTTAAGTGAAATAGCTACCAATCCTATAACACACTGTCCTTGTTTTTAATCTTAGTTTGAGAGTCTAAATGCAGAGTTGGAGCACAACCAGGAGTTAGCAAATAGTCGCATGGCAGAGCTGGAGAAACTGCAGGTGGAGCTACAAGAAGCTGTAAGGGAGAGCGAGAAACTCAAGGTAAAGATAGTATTTTCACAATAGGATGGAACATCTACAAACAACTACGCCTTGGAAGTCCATTTCCCTGAGCCAATTGTTCATCTAAGAACGCCACAGGCTGGCTCAATGTAACGTGTTAACAGATTTCAACAAATGTTAATGTTGTTCAGTCTTTGATGTAATCTCAATCACCAATTTCATTTTTCAGATGGACTTGCGCAATATTCCAGAAGAGGTTGTGAAAGAGACTCTAGAGTACAAATGTCTGCAGTCTCAGTTCTCCCTCCTGTACAACGAGTCTCTAGGAGTTAAAACCCAGCTGGATGAAGCAAGGGCACTCCTGCTCACTGCAAAGAACGCCCACCTTCGACAAATTGAGCACATGGAGGTAATTCTTTAATGGTTTAAAGTTTGTCTCACGTAGACAAACAAGTTATTCATCAGGGAAAATATAACACTCCAGTATGCAGTTAACTACGCACAGACTTAAACTCAGTGTTGCTGTATTACAGTTTTGTCTTTACAATTTTTTTCTTTGGAAATGTGTGGATTATTACCACTGCTTGGTGACGAACAGCAATGTGTTGGTGTTTTCAACCATTCAGAGTGATGAGCTATCCCTTCAGAAGAAGCTGAGGACAGATGTCATCCAACTGGAGGATACCTTAGCCCAGGTGCGCAAAGAGTATGAAATGCTGCGCATCGAGTTTGAGCAAAACCTGGCAGCAAATGAGCAAGCAGGTACCTTTTCAAACACACCCACACATCAGTGAAGATGTATACACCTGCCAATGAGTCAACACTGTAGTTGTAATATATTTGATGCATATCAAGTTTCAATTATTAGATCAATGGAAATTCTTTTCATCGTATACAATAGAAACAGATTATGCTTCGAAAATGTATTATCACATTAACACATACTTTATAATTTGTATCATGATGCCATTCAAGCAGTTGAGCTCATCATTTACAGCTCCAGATAATGGTTAATTACTCATAACAAAACCACACAGATATTTTCACATACACCGTACTGGCTTTCAATACTGGTCTTTGCACTCTAAGGACCAATCAACAGAGAGATGCGGCACTTAATCAGCAGTCTTCAGAACCACAACCTGCAGCTGAAAGGTGATGTGCAGCGTTTTAAGAGGAAGTTGCGGGAAACACAGATGGAGATCAATAAGGTAGATGACGTGATTCATGGTCAAGTGGTTACTGTGTTTTTATTGAGATTCAGAGAAATGTTCTTAGTAATACCGAAACAATACAGATACATTTATTGAAAACAATGTTTAAAAACAGTGATTTTTACAAATTGTTTTTCTTTTACTGACAGTTGCGTTGTCAGAGTGGTGACACGGGAGTTCTTATTCTTGAGGAGACAACGAGTGATAGCATCGATGTAAAGAAAGAGGAGGATGAAGACCAGGAGGAAGAAGAGGAGAGGAGGAAGGAACTGGAGAGACAGCGAGCCAGGGAGAGGGAGAGGGAGGCCGAGCGAGAACGAGAGAGGGAGCGTGAGAGAGAGAGACAGCGCAGTGATGAGCTGAAGAGGAAGGACTCGGACACGCTGAAGATGCTCAGAGTAGAACTCAAGTACAAGCCCCTTCTAATTTACTCACTTTGATTTCTAGTTAAACCTGTATTAGTTCTTATTCACATCTTACAATATAATATTGGTCCTTGCATGATTTCAAATTATATTTGAGGCCAAAATCTTCATTGAAAAAAGAAAAGTAGGCACTTGTGAAGTGTGGTCATAAATTACAAACTGCCAGTCTGGCATTACTGAAGGCTGTAAAAAGCCTCATATTACTATTATCAAGTGTGTAAGTTTGTGTGCTTTAAAGCAATCAACTACTCACTTTGATGTGATTACTTATTTTTCCGTAATTTGAATTTATCAGGAAAGCCCAGGAGTCCCAGAAAGAG
The DNA here is from genome assembly GCA_034769265.1 of Remorina albescens. Taxonomy (NCBI): domain Eukaryota; kingdom Metazoa; phylum Chordata; class Actinopteri; order Carangiformes; family Echeneidae; genus Remorina; species Remorina albescens. Next base: position 10,563,630 of record CM068480.1, read on the forward strand.
ATGAAGCTCTTATTGGACATGTACAAGTCAGCTCCAAAGGAGCAGAGGGACAAAGTGCAGCTCATGGCTGCTGAGCGCAAATCTAAAGCCGAGGTTTGTTGTTCTTTGGTATCTTGCCTGTTTGTCCTTTTTTTTTTTTTGGCAACTTTTTAATGCATGTCAGAAAAAGCTCTTTGTTAACTGCTAATAAGAAAATACTGACAATGTAATATTCTGTCAAATGATCCAGGTGGATGAGTTAAGGATGAGGGTGCGAGAGCTCGAAGAGAGGGAGAGGAAGGAAAGCAAGAAGCTGGCTGATGAAGATGCTCTCAGGAAAATCAGAGTTGCAGAAGAAACCATTGAGCATCTGCAAAAGAAACTTGCTGCCACTAAGCAGGTGTGTATGCCATTATGACTTTGCTGAACAGTCAGTGTAGAGAGACAGGAAATATGGGGCTAGTGGTGATATGTTTTCCCAAAGATTTTAAGTGCAACTTTTATATACATACATAACTTTTACAATTGATCATAGCAGCAAATTGATAGGTTTCAATTAATCAAATTTTAACTTCATCCAATTTGTAGAACCATTTGTTTTTCAGACTTGTGAGAAATGAGACATGGATGATCAGCCTATATGCAAAAAATGTTGATTTTCAAGGCATTGGGAATCCACCAGATGTACATATAAACAGACCGCCTGTGTTAAGACTAAGAGTATTGCAATGAGTGTCACATTTGCCTAAGAAAGAGGTTCTCCTCACCACCACCAGAAAGGAACTGAAATCTAATGCTGTCATTCCATTTACATTTGATTGGATGATTAACTTTGTGTTAGTCTGTTGGTAACATTTAAAAATATTTCTGACTGGTGTTGACATTGGCGGCAACCATGTTTTAGTTTCAGACTTTTAGTTTTTAACAGTACATACAATATCAACTAGTGCCAGAAATGTATTATCATTGCAGCAGAGAAGTTAAAAACCATTGTTGGTTTAAAATTACTTGAAAGAATTATTCAAAGGACACAAGCCTTTTTTTTTTTTTTTTAAAGACATTTAAAAACCTCTTAAAAATGTCTCAGTAATCTTGGTGCATCAATGAAATCATGTGTATTAAGCTGAATTTAGTGAGTTTGTCACTCCGAAATATGAGTGTAAATATGGATCTGGAACAAATGAATTGACTCTGCTCATGAGTGCTGTGCTATCCCGTCATGTTAACATTTAAGGGGAAAATATATCAAAACAAAAATGAAAGCAAGTCTTTTTTGGGTGAGTCTCCTAAATAAGTACGTAAATTGCTGTCCGTTCTGAGCTCACCCACTTGCCCCAGATCTCTTGAGACACTCTCATTGAAATAAGTCAAGAAAACTCAGACAGTGACCAGATGAGATGGAAACTATGAAACAGTGATCTGACCAGAGTAAAATGATGCTTAAGTAATGTCATAGTAATTCTAACTACAATTGAGTTGCGTAGATGGTGGACACACCCACATTAGGTAATGTAATGCTCTTGTCACAATAATATTCACTCAGCTGTTAACCTTGGTCTGACATCAACAATTACCAGTCTTAGAGGCTTATTACTTAATATGAATACTATCTTCACCTATGTCATCCAGGCAGACATGAACATTTACATCTTAAGGTGGGATTCCATGATTTTTGTGAACTCTTCTGCAAAGCAAATTATTAGACCAAGACCACCAGAGAAATGTTCATTAGAACATAAAATGTAATTAAATCAAATATAGCAAAATTACCCGAAATTGTAAAAGTATACCTATTTTATTTTGAATTGCTTACTTGTGGTTCCACCTCATTTATATGAGCATAAAAGAGACAGATGTTGAGATCAGATAGCCTGCAGCTCTGCATGCTTGGGAGGTTTAGTGGAACATAATTAGTAAAAGGCAGAACACAGTCTGGACTTAAAATGATTAATTTAGCTCTTTGCATTTGCTTTCTTATCAGTATTGAGTTAAAGTGCAGCAACTTGACTCTTTTGGACTAAGTAAAGGTTGATTTCTTACCTCCTGTTCCTGGCTGCTCAAATTTAAAAGAAGAAAAACCTCTGCAGGGAGTCCAATTGCCAAAGACTATTCAATAAACAAGCTAGTTGTGAGTTCATGGGACTTTTGTTCATGGGCCCTAGTTGTCTTGTACTTGTGCAGTGTGGACCAAAATGAGGCAAAAACAACAAAATGAACAGTCCAGTGAAGGTGTAAAGCAATTAGTCATCGTATATGATGACAGTACACATTTGTGATTCTTTCTACCAAAGATACTAAATAGATTGCATGGGTTTTGATTCAGTGAGATAACATGCATATGTTTTTATTTTAGAAACTACATTGGTAGCCAAAGCCTCCTATTTTCTTTAATTACGCTGATGATGTATGATGTTTTTTATTGGTTTTTTTTTTGTTTTTTTTCTGTAAGTAGCCATTTAATGTCGATGCTGGTCAGTCCTTTAAAATCTGAGGAAATACATCCTCTTAATGTATGGCAAACATTTTTATTTCATGCACATGGATTATCTGAATCCTTATTTTCATTTGTGGCAACAATTATCTGTACAGATGCATAGTTTTATTGGAGGAATGTGGCCCTGAACTAAAAGCTAGATCATTTACCCTCAGTATGTACACTAATGTATATGAATGAGGGAAATCAGGCCCCATCTGTTTTTAAATCAGAGGCAACAACAAATACCACTGTCATTGATCACTGACACCTATGCATCTCTTGAGGAGGAGGAAGCCCTGCTTAGTGAGATGGATGTAACTGGCCAGGCCTTCGAGGACATGCAGGAGCAGAACAGCCGTCTGTTACAGCAGTTACGGGAAAAGGACGATGCCAATTTTAAGCTGATGAGTGAGCGAATTAAATCGAACCAGATCTACAAGCTGCTGAAAGAGGAAAAGGAAGAGCTGGCAGACCAAGTTCTCACATTCAAAACCCAGGTGGAGTGTAGCTTTTCAACCTGGAAATACAGAATTTATCTTTTTCATTTTGCCAGGAAAGTGAAATATCAACTGGCTGCTGCATTTCACAGGTGGATGCCCAGCTGTTGGTGGTGCAGAAGCTAGAAGAAAAAGAGGGTGTCCTCCAGACCACACTTGCCGCTCTGGAAAAAGAGCTTGCTGTCCGGACACAAGCATTAGAACTCAACAAGAGGAAGGTGATAAGAGAGATACTATTAATCAGGCATACACTTCATCACTACTAATGACTGCATGGTGTGGTTGCTGCCGCGTGCCTATGGTCCTAAATGTAAACGCTGTGTAGCATGGAAAGAGGATCTGGGTAATAGCAAGTGTCAAAAGTTGCACTTGTAGATATATTTATTTGGTGCTTGTGAAAATTCTGACATACTCGAAAGGCTGTAAATTATTGAACTAATGAGCAACATTTTAGCAAATTAAAACTAGCTTCTTCTCATACTGATATTTTTCCTGTAAAATCCCTGATTTGTGACATATTTCAGGTAATGACCAGATGATGGATGAGACTACAAATGTGCTGCGCATTGGTACATAGTTAAATCCCCAAACCTGAAACAAAAAGGATAGACTCAGAATGTCAAGCTACTGTACCTCCAGCACGTTACAGCTCAGGAATCTCACCATTAGTTTGATTTTTGGTTTTTTTTTTTATTGAGTGTATCCATTTCCTTCCCTGCTGCAGGCAGTGGAGGCTGCCCAGCTGGCAGAGGACCTGAAGGTGCAGCTGGAGCACACGCAGGCCAAACTTAAGGAGATCCAGGTCTCTGTGGCGGAGAACCGCACTGCCCGGGAGAGGGAGAGCAGCAACCTGAAACGAGCTCAGGTATGTTGTATTTCAGGAATGGGAATCTGATCCCAAACTCACACAGGGTATCTTTGAGGTTCCCAGATCACAATTGGTTGCAGCTTCAATGCCTCTCCTCTCTTAATGCCCACTAGGAGGATTTGTCCAGGCTGAGGCGGAAGCTGGAAAAACAAAAGAAGGTGGAGGTTTATTCTGATGCTGATGAGATCCTGCAGGAGGAGATCAATCAGTACAAGGTGAGAGAACATTGTTAATGTGCAGAGAGGTTTATGACTTTAATTAACCTGTGTTAGTGAAGCGGAACCAATAGCTTCTGAGAAAAATCTGGAGTGCACTTGTGTAACAGAAATACAGAGGTCTAATGGAAAAAGTCATTTGTTGTCAGGGAAATACTACAGCTTTATAATCTGCTTGATTAGCTGGCAGGAGGGCAGGTTTCTCATTCATTAGTAGGGGCCAAAAAGTGAGCTTGAACCTCTGCAAATATTACGATCACTTTTTGCTTTGGGGATATGGAGACTCTCAGTTGTTACACCCTAAGTATTAGCTGCATTACTAGGCATTGTGGAGGTTTTTAACTATGCTGGCAGGTTGGCCTATAAACGATTTATTTATCTGCCTCTAGGCCAAACTGCGCTGCCCCTGTTGCAACACACGGGACAAAGAGACGGTGCTCACCAAGTGTTTCCATGTATTCTGCTACGAATGCCTGAAGATGCGATACGACACCCGACAAAGGAAGTGCCCCAAGTGCAACTGTGCCTTTGGAGCCAACGACTTCCACCGTATCTACATCACCTAATTCACATAGAAACAGAGGTATAAACAGAGCAAGCAGTAAACAGAACCAAAGGAGAGAAAAGAATAGAGAAAAGACAAAGGAACTGAAGATTTATTCCACAAGGGAGACATTTTGGGGATATGAGTTGACTATTTCCCTATTTTGATTTCTCCTTGGAAAAGACTTGTTTTCAACATCATTGCCAGTTGGCAATTAATCTGGTGACCAAACATAACATATCTGAGAGAGTTGTGCTGTAGCTAATAAACATTGTTTGTGCACTCAGTGATTTTTTTCTTACACGTTGAGCTGCTCTGCAATGTTTTCCTGTCTTTGCTGTTCCTGCCAAGATAAAGATTCTCTCTTTCAACAAACTGGGCCCACTTTTCAAATATTTCTGCAGCATTTTTTAACATATTGAAGACCTTGGAACTGCACTGGTGTGTCTTCCCGAGGTGTTTCTTATAGTAGTTTAGTCCTATGGGTTTTGGAAATTCTGTAAAATCAGTGAAGCTGAAATTGAAACTTCCAAATTAAAGTGCACCATCCTTTATACACTTGGGGGGGGTTGCATGTGTAAAACTAAACATGCTCTCATATGTAAAGTACAACCAGATTTGTCTAACTTATTGAGCAGACTATAGTATGAACATTGCCTGAGAGACATCAGCCAGTTTGGCACAGAGTCACCACATACAGGAGTGTTTGGATCACCTTGGGCAAGGTCCTCTGTGTGTATTCATCCTGTTGCCATGGTTCCTGCTGGAGAGTTTGACACAACATCTGCAGCTTATAGTGCCTCATTACAGATGAAATCACTCCAGTGGAAAGCCAGCTCATATGGGTGTCCTTAGTGAGCTGTGCTGCTCCAGGTCTTCTCAGACCGCCTTCCTGAAGGTTAGCCGTGACAGTGGAGTACAAAAACATCTGTTTAACAACATGCTTCTAACCTAATTGAGCCAATGAAAACTCTTTTCCTCTGTTCTGATGATGTGAACTATTTACTGGGAGGTTGGTTAGAGTCTGTTTGACGTTAGCTCTTGTGGGAAAAGGCAGTTCACACCATGTAGCGCACATAAAAAAAGTTCCAGGCTGCTGAGAGAAAAAAAAACTGAATATGTGAAAAGAAAAGTCTATCAGACATTTGGGGACATTTAAGGGAGTCCCTGCAGGTAAAGATTGGCTATAGTGTTGGCAAAGGAACAAAAAAATATTTCATTGTTAATTCAAGAGCAGTGTTTGTTTACTCATGAATGTGCAGAGCCTGTCTTAAATAAATAGGTCGTTTTCACTTTGCTCTAAGTGATGTAGTCCTTCGTGCATGCCACAGATGTTGTAGGGACTGATGGTCCTTGTTAATGCTTTGACAGGGGCCAGCCTGATAGCACTCCAGGCAGCCGTCCAGTGGCTTTGTTATTGCATATTTGTGCAGCAGCAGCAGCAGGCTACACCCAACCCCAGGCATTAATAACACCACCCTGCGTCAGGGACACTCACCAGTCATATGTTCGAGTCCAACAACAGGCACATTATCGCAGCCCCTCTTTTCTGCAGAGGCATTCATGTGGACAGAGGTAAAGATTATCTAACCTCAACTCTAGGAAGGCTTAAAAAAAAAAAAAAAGAAGAAGGTTTTTCCTAGTGAGTGTCATCTGTTTTTGCCTCAGTTGCTGTTTCCCCTTTTTTCTGTGTATGGGACCCCGAGTGATGCCAGAGACTTGTGTTTTTTGGCAGAGAGGAGGGGATGACGTCGACAGGCGTGGTAATAATAATGAGAACACTATTAAGTCCAGACTGACAGACCCTGGTGAAAAGGAAAGGGAAAAAAACACAACAGGGTGTGGCCATGTAAAAACATGAAATCTAACGTGTAGAAAGTGTCACACCTGAGGTAGGATATATGAAACTTTCACTTCCACTGAAACAAATCAAGCCAAATGCTGTGGTAGTGGAGTTTCCTGTGAGCCGGGCAGTGCGCGCAGAGCCCAGCAGTACAGTACATAGGAAATGACTCATAGGAGCTGAACTGTTAGCGTGGGTGTGTGCGCTATTAAAACAAGGCGCAGACTCCTCCGGGTGACTCACTCTGATGCTCGCTTTTCCATGCTGAAAACCAGCACGGATTGTTAATCAGATGAACTTTCGGGAATTGTGTAGCCGACCGCGAGCAGCTCTCCTCCGCAGACATCATGGCTTCACACGCTCTCTGCGCGCTCTGCGGACTTATCATAGCTGCTGTGACCAACTTCTACGCTGTGAGCGCACAGAAAAGTAAGTAGAAGGAGTTTGTTTTCTTTTTAACGGTGTCAGAAAACATAGTTTTGGATTATCTGTTCAATCTGGTTCCAGTGATTCGATCGCTTCTGATCCGTTCCTGTCTGTGTTTTATACGTAAAATGTTGGCGTGCTTGTTTTCTGTGAACGCGGACCAGAGTCTGGTGGTCTGGTCTTGGTCTTGGTCTCCCTGTAATGGAGGCAGATAGTGGGTTTGCTTACAGAGCTGCTTCCTTGACCAGCTGCATTTTTCACCGGTTCCGCATTCCGATTGCCTTATTTCACCCCGTCCAGCCATCCATGCCCCTGGGTGAGAGGTTCAGGCCGCATGGAGACGCTGCACACGGGTCCATTTTGCACAAAGATACACTTTTTACTATCTCACAGAAACCCCCCCCAAAAAAAGCTTCTGACTGTGTTTCCACAGCCCTCTGAAGTTTGGATGCAATCCCAGTGGAGAACAGCAGATCAGATTGCAGTCTTGAATAATTACATGGGTTAGGGCCATTTCCTCTTACATTAAAGTTACCAAATTCTTTTTAACTAACTGAACTCAAAACATGTTTTTCCCGGTGAAACAGTCTCTACATCTGGGCATCAGCTGTTGGGCCACCCACCCCCTTCCAATTTATGACTAAATACAGCACACCCACACCCAAAAACACTCAGGTGCTGAGATTGGCCAAGTCTTTTCTTCTTGAACACAAGAAATGGCTCCAAACATTTCTTTCTTTTTTTTTTTCTCTAGCTACAGAGGAAATCCCTCCAGCTTTTCCCCTTTAAAATGCAAAGTGGAGAGTTGCACGTGTTGCCATTTATGAATGAATGAACAAACTCCTTAGAATAAAATGTTAAAACTCACAGAAACTACCACAGCAGATTTTTAAATTGTGGGTCAGGTTCACCATGGGTGAAATATTCCGATCAGTATAATGTGCAGTTTCAGGTTGTCTGATAGACACAAGACGAAGCTCCACTTGTTAGATGTGGTTTGGGTTTGGAGGTCAACCAGGAGTCAAGGTTCAGTTCCTTCCAGTGACTTTTTGAACCCTTGTGTGTGAGTCCAGCTGGACTTGATGGATGATGCAGGGCTGAAATCATCAGGCTTACAAGAACTGTGACACATTTTTACTGTGACCACGGCTATAAAATGAGTCAGCCCAGCTCCGCGGGCGGGTTGGCTACAGAGGACGGAGAGTCTCTGAGGGACTAAGCATGTGGTTGCTGCACAACTAGAGAGTTAAAGGTCAAAATGCCTCAAACATAACTTCTTGAGCAGGTGCCTGTTGGCTGCAGCTGCTTAATAATGACCTGCACTGACTGGTGGCCAAGTATTATGAGTCCTGTGTGATGTTCACCAAAGCTTCCTGCACAATTATGGTGTGTGTGATTGTCTGCTGAGAAAGCTGGGAAGGAAACTGAGAAATTATTCTGATTGTGAGGTTTTTAATTCATTCTGGATGTGTTCTGGTGGATTATGGTTTATTTCCCACAGTCTCCAGCATGAAGAAATGGCTTTTTCTCCATTTACAAATAAAGAGGTACTACCAAATTTTAGCATTATGATTTGATCATGTTAAGAAATGTACCAAAGATCCATTGAAAATGGAAAAATCTAAATAGCACAGGCTGAGATATTCTGAATTCCATTGGCTCTCTTGTGTGAATCTATCATTTCCCATAATGCAACTCAATAGCATCTCTTGAACCCCTAAATGCCCCATTTTTTTAAACCCACAGGCTTAAAGTATTTTTCAAACTTGACACAGACATTTTTTCATTTCACAGGCTGAGACGTTCTTTTTGTGACAAGTAAACTGAAATTTATGACTTAATCAGTGGAACAAAAGAAAGAAGCATGTTTTAGCTTCACTGCCATCTTTGTCATAAGTACTAATCAAGAGTGACATGAAGTGTTGGTTATTGAAAAACCAATGAAATGTCATCAATGGTGAAAAGAAAACTACACACCTTTAAATTCATTTACTTTTCAATTATTGTATTAACTGACGTTTTTAGGTTCTTGTGCTGGACTTCAGTGTTTCTACTGAATCTTCCATTAAATCTTTCCATGAGTAAATATTTCTGAGATAAATAACCTGTTATCTGACAGCTCCACTTACTATTTACCTAACCCTAACCCTTCTTCTCCAGCTAAAACTGAATTATAGTTTAGACTTAAAAATACCAAGTTGTTAAAGATTATACATCCTCCCTGGTCCATGTTTTTTCTTTGTTTCTACAGTGTCTGGCTGTGTTGGTTTTGCATGACTTGTTAGCAGAGATAACTCAGAAAAAAAAAGGGTTTAGTTTGAAAGGCAAATTTGTCTTTCCGAAATTGAACTAATTTGTGAAGCAGAAATTGGCTTTTGCACTACAGCATTAATCATCTCGTGACCCCTCCCCTCCCCTCCCACTCCCCTACGCCCACCAGATTTATTGTGCGACCCACTGGAGCTAAAACAGTAAAAAGCTGCTCACAGTCAGGATTTAATCAGTCACAGGGGCCATTTTTCTAAATAATGACCTACAACCTATAGAAGATTTTGAATGCAGCTCTTGCACTTGTAACGGTTTAATCCAACAAAATAGACAAATTGGGAAAGTTGGCATGATCACATTTACATACACATTTCTTGCACAATCCCGTTTCTGAGTGTTTACCCTGAGCAAAGAAGTCCCCATTTTTATCAATCACATATCTACGTTATTGTTAATACTTCCTTGTTTCATTTACCTGGAAGCCCATCGTGTCTGCTGTTGTTTCTTATTAACCTTCATTCATTCGTTGTATATCACAGGTTTGTTGCTTTGTCAGCCCCAGAACTTAAATATTCATTAAGTGTCATATTGTCGCTGAAGTCCTTACGTCAAACTTGTCTGATAGTTTTGCTTTGACTCTCTGATGATTAAAGCAATTCTTTTGGACATGAAAGTTACCACAAAAGGTGACTCACTTCTCACTCTGACTTCTGACTTTTTCCTGACACGCACAATATAGTTTGTTCATGCAAATGTGCGCGTCTTTGTCCAAAACTGTTATCATTTCATCTACTCAACTGTTTCCATGTTACGCTATCTGTCTGCTATTGTTTCATTCATCTTATTAGGTTGACTGTGTCACAATACTTGCTGCTTCATCCATGACCTTGAGGTATTGGCGGATTCCTACCCCACAATGAAAGCCAGGATGTTAAAACCTGCAGAGGAAACCACTCTGCTATTAAAACACCAAACAAAGTCTCTACACTGATTTTATTATTGATGTAAACTGTGTCTGATCTTCAGGGCCCTTTTTCATCATGTGGGAGCTTTAATTGTTCTGCTGCCATAAAAAGTAAAAGAAGCTTTCCATTGTGTCCACAGGGGTAGACACTTTTCTCTAGAGTGTAACCAACTTCTCTCCCACAGACGTGTCTGTTCATTCTCTAGAAGTCACAGGGCGCACACAGAAGCAAAAACAATTCAGCGGAAGCACTCAGTGAAGACGCATCCTGCTCTCCTTCCTCTGCCATGTACCGAAAGTCACTGAGTAATTCTCTTTCTGCTGTGTAGTTACATCAGCAGTCCGATAAGAAGGAATTTCCCAGCATGGTTTACATGAGAAGAAGAAAACCCACAGAGTTTCTGGTGTGTCGTGCTCAGGTCACACCTGATTGAATAATGGCTGCGCGTTACATACCTTCATCTCAAATCACGTCCTAAAATATCAGCTTCTAAAATTTAATTGGCACAACAGTGTTAAATATTTCATGAAATGTGAGACATGTATTGCCCAGGGCTCAGCATCCCTGTGGATGAAGTATGAATTTTAAAATGTCATAATAATAAAAAGGATGTTGTCTGATCTATCTCAGTTACAGGTCAATGTAGCAATTCAGAGTTTTGGAACTCAGATTTGGATGTCTGTGTGCCATGTGCATCGTGCAAGCAGTACCCTAAGACCCCATCCTGCAACACATGTAAGAGAATGTAAATGAATGTCTGCCATGATTAGGTGACACATTTGAATGCTTTTCTTGGTGGCAGCAGTTGAAGTTGTCTCTGCTTCATCACCAGGTAAACCTGCGGAGGACACCACTGACCTGTGGAAGCCAGCGGCCATCACCAGTTTCTCTGTGCTGGCTGTCGTGCTGGTTGGTGCTGCGCTGATTATTGGAGTTATGGTGCATCGACGCAAGTCGCACAAACGGCCTCTGCGTGGTGAGATTCTCAAAGCTTGAAACTGATATGAAACTGTGGTTTGTATTAGTGCTTTACTTCCATATTCCCAAACAGAGACGCTGCAATCTATCACTGTTGTACTAAATCTAATTGAAGTGTTGAGTGGAATCTCCTTTTTTAGTATTAACTCACCTGTTATCCTCAAATACAGAAACATTATTTGGCCTTGAGACCCCAAAAATATATAAAAAAACTTTAGAAAATTACTATGATCAAAACTTTTACTCAAATTGATACTTGTGGTACTTTAGGTTTGTTTGTTGACTGACCCCTCAGCCTTTCAATTAAAAAACTTGTGTTAGTTTCTCTGCACACCCAGAAATCACAGGAAGGACATTCTCCATAAGTTCGCAGCAAAAAAACCTGAAATGTCTTACATTCATACTTACATTATTACTTCTGACAAAGATTCATTTGTGGTTAAGTAATACTCCTAATATCATTTAGTGTCCCCTGGTGCAAAGATGAGCACGCTGTGTGCAGTTCCTTTTTTGGTACGAAGCCTTTGCAGCTGCATCACAAACCAACAGAAATGCTTCAGAGAGCATCTCTTACTGTGTGTTCACCAATGCTTAGAGATAAGTTGCACATTACACTTAACATCAACCCCTGGGACAATAATCATGCTTTTCTTTTTTTCTTTTTTCCCCACAGAACCCATTGAAGAAACCGCAGGGCCACTTTATCAAGCTTAAACCTTTCAGTAGGTATAATTTTCATTTTAGATATACATGTGTCATGTCATGGCAGCACAGTAGCATAGTGGTTATCGCTGTTGCCCCACAACAAGAAGGTCACAGGTTCAGTTCCTGGGCCTGGGGCCTTTCTGTGTGGAGTTTGGATGTGAGCTGGGATTGGCTCCAGCAGCCCCCGTGACTGGAAAAGGATAAGTGGTAGAAGATGAATGAATGAGTGTGTCATATCTCTTACATAAAGTTGGTTCAAAAACTGACGATATAAGGGAAAAAAATGAAAGATGTGAAATTTGAAAGTTATTGGTGGCTTATTTGGGATAAACATCGGATCACATATCAGCAGCTTTAATCCAGAGGTCTTGATAAATCCTTATTGGTCAGATCTTACTCCTAACACACTGTCAGATGTAAATGGCTCAGTAAGTGAATATTTTGTTTAGATGAACTGATTGTTGTCGTGTCGTCCACAGCCTCATCTTCCTCTGGAAACAGATGTGACAGAATGAAGCAGCGACTGGCTCAGAGCTGGAAGCAGGAACCTCTGGACCACAAAGTGTTTACTCTGACTGCAGGGTATCTCTTGACTCGGACCATTTTAATTTATTAGACTGATGTGCTCAGTTCTCATGCTCGATGTCTGTCCCACACTGACCACATCAAGCAACTCTCAGTCCTCTGTAGGAATAGTAACACCATTATACTAGAGTGGCATCTTTTCCAGATCCTTTGTGCCTTTATATTCCAGGTAAATCAGACTTCGCTCTGGACGACCTTTGTGAGTTTTGAGGATTAATGCAGAATCAAGATGAAATCGATGCTTCTGTTTTTCATTGTGCTGCTCTGCAGCAGGACTCCAATGAATGTAAGACAGCTACTGCTGCCTGCTGGGCTGCAGTTTGATCCCCTGCTATTTGCAGGGTTAGATGGGGTCTCTCTACCAACAACCTCTTATAGATAAACCACATATGAGTTCACGTACTGTTGGGCACATCAAGGCAATTTGAATGTAGCTACTTTTAGATTAAATGTATTCTAGCCTTTGTCCCTGTCAGTACCTCCATGTACCTGTTCTTTTAGCAGCCTGATACAGTGATGAAGCTGTTGATTTAAGGGAGGAAGCTGTACTCATGCACTGTTACCAGGTCTCCTGAGACCAACACAGACCCTTTACTGCAGGTCATAACAATATTGTCTTCTCTGTTTTAGTGTTTTTACTTGAGTTTTGGATGAGTTGAGCTGAGTTTTTCCAACCAGAACGCACTATACCGTCCCAGCATTCGTAGGACAGGATGTTTGAAACACTAGACACACAATCTCAAACCGCTAACATGTGGGAATGTTGCAAGGAATGCACTGTAGTGAAGAAAATGACACCTACAGTGTTTTGGGTGGAGCTCCACAATCACAGTGCCTGCTGACTCTGACCTGTCCAATGATTTCAGATCTGCAACAAGGCCAAAAACAAAGAAGCATCATGTCTGTTTGTGATTCTGTAGCCATTGAAACCAGTGAGAAACATGGAGGGCAGGGTTGTTGTTTTCCACTTTTTGATAATACAAACAGTTTTTTATTAATTTCCAAGCCATTATGCAGTACATGAGTATTGAAAAATCTTGTGGTATTGTATCACTGACAATGTTTCAGGTCTGTTTCGGATCTGTCTGCTTGTGGGTAAACAGCTTGACCTTAAAATACAGATTACTTCATTTCTTTTTATTTTTCTCTTTTAGATGTTTATATTATTTATTTTTAATTATCTTGTAGTGTTGCATTAACTGCAAGGGACAAGCACATTTTTAAAGGGACTCCAGTGAAGATTTTTGTTAAACTTCCACTTGGCCAGCAAAAGATGTTACTGAGCAATAACTAACACTTTCTGCCTTATTCTTGCTTTCTGTTTCTAAATGTATATACTGTACATGCACTGGCTTCTTTTACTCTATGCAACTTATAAACTGCTTTGTGTACCAAAAGTATTTTCACAATAAAACTGTCAACCTTCAATAATAATTCAAAAAGGGTTTTGATGACTTTGAGTTTGAAAATGGACAAAGAGAAAAAAAAAACCCCACATAGTATTTTCCAAGACTTTTAATTGATTTCAACTAGTTTTATCAATAATTTGTTTATATTCTAAACTAAGTTCTAACAAAGAAGTAAAAATCTACACTTCAGAGTGACAAAATAGTTATATAAATATGAATTAAATACTGAGCATACAATTTTGAGCACAGAAAATCCAATAAATCTGAACATGTGGTATATGCTTTTTATTACACAATAGCTAATCTAGCAGTTTTCGACTGCCAAACTAAATCTTGTCATTAATGTACAGAGATCCAACCGATATTTTCACCCTAACATTTACAGAGAGCTCTGAGATTAACGCACACCACAAAAACCAGGCTGTGAGTGCGATTAATGACAGAGGAGTGAATGTGTTAAGTGCCAGAGGAAAGAACAACATGAACATTGTACAAAAATAAACAAAGTTTACAGTTTTAACTGAACTTTTCATGTGTTGTTTTACATGTAAGCTACCAGGAATCATCCAAATCGTTATAATATGGTCAAATAATGAAACAAATGGCAGATAGGAAGTCGATGTGGTTTCTGAAGGCTAGTGTCAACGTGCTGAACCTGTTGAAGACAAACGAGATGGATTCAGTTTGAGAACTGAAACTTTCAGCATATTGCTTTAATATTACTACCCGCAAAATGAGCTGAGGTGAGCTATTGAGTAGCCGACTTGTCAGTCCACACACCCACAAACAACGTCTCGGCTGCATTATTATAGACCGACTGCTGTCCTTAGGCTACAAGTGTCTCCACTACACATGTGCAAATATAACAACAAACTGCAGAGAAACAACCATGTTGGAAATAGATTCTGCAAAACTACAAAGTAAAAGTTTTAAATCGATGCTTCATCCATTCCATGTCTTACATGTAACTATCTGTGTTTGTATGATTACAGTGTATCTCCTACAATTAAGCTGCGTGAGGCATTAAGTAGCAGTTACTAGGTAGGCAGGGCTTCCCATGAGGTATTTCATACTCCTGACCAGAGCCAACACACTCTTAAATGAAATGTGATGTATATGGCAAAAAAAAATTCTCATTTGATTATTTTAAAAACAAAGGCCATGGGTTTACACAAACCACTTAATGGACAACATTCATGGCAGACAACAACAACATCAAAATCAATAATTGCACATTTTTCACAGAAAATAAGTGGTTTATGAACTTGAACAGTGAGGTTGAAACTGATTTGTCGCTATAAATTCATATAGCTCTGGTTTGTTTGCAGTTGTGCTTCGCATAAATGTGGCTTTTTTTTTTTTAAGTACAAATGCAAAGTCATTGCAACATTTGTGAGGGAAAAATATAACGAGACTAAAACCACTTTCATCTCAGCGTTGCAATATTTAGTTATTGACTACTTTAAGACATTTGTAATGTTTTGGATAAGAAAAAAAAAAAACCCCGAATCATCAGATAATTCATTAAAGAAATATAGACCAAAAATAATATTCTTTTACAGTATAACAAGTACAGCGAGAGGAGGTTTGTTTACATTAAACTGCTACAGTCGGTTTACATTTTAGGCACTGACACTTCTCAAAATGTTTAAGATGGAATACAGCATGCACCGGATGCGCAGCTGCAAGTAAATGGTGGAGTGACTTTGACAACCGTTTTGTGAGCTAAAATATAAACATGTTTAAATGGCACAAGTGGAAAAAAATGCTCTGTTCAGTTCAGAAACTGATTATCTACATTTTACACATCAGGTTTATTCCTTTTGAAGGTTTATCCTGTGTGCTGCCAAAAACGCATCATTCTCATCCATTCCTGCCTGTTGTAACTGAGAACTAATGACAAATGGACCGACGAAGTTCCTTAAAGGCTACATGAGTTTTAGAAAACAGTTTTTTTTTTAACATTCATGTAAGGTTTTTCTAATAAAATATGGACATAAAATAAGAATAAATTAATAAATACATCCATTTTAGTATACAGTGTCACTCAATGTGAATATTATTAGCAGTCAACTATTTACTGGATAATATGATTTCAGTTTGCCACTGACCTTTGGACACACCCAGAGGTATTTGACTTAATAACAACAGGCTTGCCCTATGTGAAATCCCAAAGGAAAGTGAATAATCCCTCAAGACTGACGGCAAAGCTAACAAAAGGATTTGTTAGAAGATAAATATAGTTTGTATATTTTGTTTCCTAAGGAACTTACAGAGGCACTGAACACAATAATATATAGCAAGAGAGGAGAGATCAGCGTTAGAACAGTAGTCTTACAAAAACATGTTATCAGTGTTTATGTTCTTACATGGACCTGGGCTGCACGTTTCTGTTCACTTTGGTTGGTTAGTTGGTTTGTCATTGGGGAATGAGCAGCGCCAAACGTTTTCATCACCTGGCCTGTATTCTGGGATCCTGTGTATTAAGAGAAAACATTCAGGCCTTATCAAAAGCTGATAAACTCACTTTTCAGTGATGTTGCCATCTGTTGAGGAGGTAAGACTGGAAGTCAGTAATGAAATGTGCATCTTCAAAAGGAGCTTCTGTCAGGGCCAAGGAGCACTTTCTGAAAAATACTGTTTTACAATTACCGATAGAAGGATATATAACAGGTAATACGAAAAATTGTCCCCTTGTCTTATAAGTTCTGGAGTTCTATCTAAAGGAAAGACCCCATGTCCAGGTCCATAAATGAGTCAGCATCCATGCCAAATGAGGATTCGAAAGTCTGTGTGTTCTGGTGCATCTTCTGATGGTGCCGCAGATTGGACTTGCTGGAAAAGCTCTTGTCGCACATCAGGCAGGCAAAAGGCTTCTCTTTGGTGTGGATCCGTCGGTGGCATATGAGCTGAGTGGACACGCGGAATGCCTTTCCACACTCCAGGCACTGGTAGCGCTTAGGCTCCGTGTGAATGCGCCTGTGGTTTTTGAGAGCCATCAGGTTGGTGAACTCTTTCTGGCAAATGGTGCAGAAGAAGGAGCCTGTCTTGTGGCTGTTCTTGTGGTTAAGGAGGGAACCAGCGTGGCGATAAGTTCGGCCACAGTGCTCACAGACATGGCTCTTCTCATCTGTGCCAGCAGCATCAGTGCCCTTCTGTGAATTGGTGATGCTTTCTGGAATATGAGACAGAGGTGGGGGGACCTGCTTGTGCATCTCATTCATCCCCATAGTCTGATTTATTCCTGAGTCCCAGCTGAGGTTGGGTTCATCTATGGGTTCATCCACAGCTTGCTGATAGGGGCCCTGACCCCTGTGGTGCACATTATGGTGCTGCTGATAACTTTCTGTGGTAGGAAAGCTCTGCTGGCAGAGGCTGCAAACCACAGCCTGGTCCTTGGAGTGAACCTCCATGTGGCTCTGCAGGTGTGCAACCAGGCAGAAGGTCTTGCCGCACTCGGAACAGCAGTGACGCCTCATCTGGGAGTGGATCTGTAAGGTGAGAGGATCAGGAAATGTCTGGAGACACAAGGTGCAGTGGTGGAGGTTTTCAGAGTGTGTCTTCTTATGGTTGAGGAGGGAGCCAGCGTGGCGGTAGGAGCGCCCACACAGATCACACCTGCAGCAGAGATAAGACATAGCAACCTATATCATCCAAACCAGCAGGAAATTATACAAAATTACTGATAATATTACTTTCTTAATGCTATCATTAAATGTTACTGCACTTTGCTGATACTTTGAAAGTTCACACAACATAAGTAGTACTGATAGGGACCCTCTAAATAAAATTTTAAGCGCTTTTTTGGTGAATAACACTGCAATGGAGCACAATTTCTGGTATCTTATTGGCCTAATTAATACATTCATGCAGATTTATCAGTAATAAAATCATATTGGATGAGATATTGGGCAATGTATCAGTTCAGTCATGGTCATTTTCTTACACAAATAGAAAATCTATAAAAACTACACAAATGATCACAAATACAGAACAAGACTCATATGCTCAGTTATCTTTGAGAGTAACTCACATGAAACACTTCTCTCCTGTCTCTGACTGCTGGACTCCAGCTCTCGTTGAGTTCTCCTGACCTCTGCGGCACCGGTGTCTCTTTAGACCAGACCTGCCCTGGAAGCGCTTCCCACACGCAGTGCAGCTGAAGTGACTTGCCACCCGGTTGTGGACCCTCTGGTGGTTATGCAGGATACTGGCGAGCCGGAAGGCCTTTCCGCATGTAAGACACACATACTTTTTCTTCTGTGTATGAATGCGTGTGTGATTGCGCAGAGCCATTGGGTTAGTGAAAGGTTTAGAGCAGAAGGTGCAACTAAAGTGTCCTGTCTTGTGGGTATTTTTGTGGTTCAGGAGGGAGCCTGCATGGCGGTAGCTGCGATTACATATGTTACACGTAAAAGGGCGCTCCTCTTTATTTGGAGACAGATCTGGTTCTGCATCACTGCTGCCTGAAAGTTTGTCACAGGTGTGGGCTGCCAGTTTGTCAACAGAGGGAAAAGCCTGCTTGCAATCCTTACACTTATAGGCTCGAGATTTTAGACCCCTCCTGCCTGTGGCCACATCATTTCTTAGGTTTGCACAGACGTGAGCTAATAGCTGCTTCTTTCCTCTAAAGCCTTTTCCGCAGTTTTGGCAAGAATGCTTTTTATATGCAAAGTGGGTCCGCAAGTGGTTTTTCATCGCAAGTTGATTGGAATAAGTGTTGTTGCAAACAGAACAATAATATTCACCAGTTTTATGGGAGTTCCTGTGGTTGACAAGACTTCCTGCATGGCGATACGTACGTCCACACTGATCACAGGCGAAAGGTCGCTGGTCACCTGTGTCTTCTGATTTGACGAAAGTCTCAGTCTTTGTTGTTTGAGAAGTTTTCCCTTTGGGTAGCTGTTTGTGGTGGTGAGCAAAGGTAAAAGCCTGATTGGAATTTGAAGTCAAGGACTGCATTCCTCCATCTGTCTGGGTCCCATTCATCTGCATGAGAGCTTGAATCTGGTTGTTGAGTTCCTGGATTTTAGCTTGGTTTTCTTTGTGCCTTCTGAGGTGGTTCAAAAGCTGCTTCTGAATTTTGAAGGCTTTCCCACACTCATGGCAAGTATGTCTGGGGGAGGACAGAAGGCATAATTAGTTAATTCTGTGTTTGCAAAACTGTAAACTGTCTACAAAAGGAAAAGCCCTGCAACGAAAAACACATCTGACAGAAAGAAAGAGAAACTGGAGAGCAAAGTTACTTTCTCTTCATTTACAAAAAAAAAAAAAAAAAAAATTACTTGCAAACATGTATTAACAATTTTCACATTGAGTAACAAATGTAAGCTCTGTATATGGTCTAATGATGTGTGTTGGAACAAACCTTTTAATATCAAAGTGAGACCGCTGATGGTTTTTTAGGGCCAACAGGTTGTAGAAGCGTTTCTGGCAGACGAGACATCTGAATACACCTGTTTTGTGGGACTTTTTGTGGTTTAGGAGGGAGCCTGCATGTCTGTACGACCGCCCACACTGGTCACACTTGTACTGACGAGGTTCAGTATCATCCATTTCTTTACTTTGACTTGTGTCTTCATGCTGAAAAATATCATTTACTTTCATTTCCTCTTTACCATGCATTGACTCATCTTGCCTCTCAGCTGTGCAGCCATGTTTCTCGAGATGATGGTAGCTGGTGCAGAAAATGCCACAGCTGCCACAAATGATATTCTCTGCTTCCTTCTTGCCTCCACACACATCACTGTTGCCTGTATGTAAATGATTAACATCGTCAGCTTGGTCCTCTTTGTGCAGAAGCTGATGGGTGATCAAATCCTGCCTGTTGGCAAAACTTTCCCCACATGTACTACAGATCATCATCTCTCCCAGCTCATCATCTTTCACTTCCTCATGGGAGGACATGGATGAAGGCCCTGAGCTTGCAGGAGTGCCATGAGATTGTGTGTGCCCTCGTAGATGGTTCCTGAGAGCCCTCATGCTGGTGTAGCTGTTCCCACATATAGAACACTGATAAAGATCTCCATCATCATCCTCCTCTTGAGTATCATCACCTTGTCCACCAGCATTCAGCTGAGGACTCACATTTTCATGGAAATTCTGTTCAAAGTAATTTTGGTCACGGTTACCATTCAAACCTTGAAAGTCCACATTACTCCCTGGATTTTCGATGGAATAGTTACCATTACTGTCCTGGAAGTTTGTATTACTCTCATACTCACTGGTAGCACCGTCGTGCTGCTGAAGCAGTGGACAACTGTGGGACTTGATCCCTTCAATATCTGCAAATGTCTCACCACAGTCTGCACACATGTGCCTCTGCATCGGGTGTTCATTGTGAGGTAGATGCACTGTCATATTTCGGGAAAAGTCCTGATTAAATTGTTCATGGTATAATGCCCCATTGCTGGGATCTACTCCATTCTTCTGGTCGATATCCAGCAAAGGCTTGGTATTGTCTTCCTCCTCTTGTGAGGAAAAACAGCCCTGCTGGTTATCCAGAGTCAGAGGCTCTGAGGAGAGCCAATCTCCATCAGTGTTGAGGCTAAATGATGACGTCTGAGCTTTGTGGAGACGAAGATGACTTTTGAGGGCAGCCAGATGTGGGTAGCTCTTTCTGCATACAGAACACTGGAAAATCCCAACCTGGTGTGACCTTTTGTGGTTGATTAGGCTGCCAGAGTGCCGGTAGCTTTTACCGCAAATTTGACACTTGAAGGGACGCTCATCAGAATCTATAGTTGAAGGCTCTTCCATTTCAGTTGCATTATCAGTGTTTTCTGTGTGTGTCAGGACAGGAACAAGGATGCTTGCATCTAGGATTGGGGGGTCTCCCTGAGTGCTACTGGAGGATGGGGTTTGATTATTGGAGCAATCTGAGTACACGTGACCATTACCCATAATCTGTTCCTGTGGTTGATCAAAACCTCCATGATTATCTATTGATGATACAGAAGATATATTATTTATAGGAGAGGCATAAAAATTTGACTCAGGTGAAGCAATGCTATTGTCATATGATAAATTATGGTTCTCTAATAATGTATCTTGAAGCCCAAATGACACTGATGAAGAGTTGTGCATTTGGATGTGTTCCTGGAACTCCTCATCACTGGGGAACAATACCTGACACAAGTGGCAGAAATTTACTGGAGCATCCTGGCTCTGAGGTGAAAACTGGTCTATTGGCATCTCTGTGAATAAACCATCCATTGAACCAGGGTCTGTTCCAATTCTTGCCTTGTGAGTTCTCTGGTGGCTGTAGAGGGCAGCCATATTATTGAACAGTTTGAAACAAACCGTGCACTCAAACATTCCCACCTGATGACTCTTTTTATGGTTGGTCAGGCTTCGATGGTGTATGTATGATTTGTCACACAAATCACATCTGAAAGGTCGATTTGCTCCATCATCAGAGGTCTCAGCTTGTGCATTATATACAGTCTCTGACTTGTCATCCACTGGGCTGTTTTCTATAGATGTCCCAGCACTGGCTGAATGCTCACTGAGGTGATGTGGGTGATCACTTTCAAATTCATGAATATCTTCATGTGTGGGATATTCCATGTCCATTTTCCTGTATGACTGCTGCTTTGATCGTCTGGTAAGGTGGACCCTCTCATGCGTAGCCAGCTGTGTTGCCAAACGAAAAGCTTTCCCACATTCTGTACAAGAGTACTTTTTCTGGGAAGTGTGGCTTCGGAGATGACTTTTCAGGGACAATGCATTTGAGTTTTCTTTGCCACATATATTACATTGAAAAGAACCCACTTCATGAGTCTTTTTGTGGTTAGCTAAGCTACCTGCATGCCGATAACCACGTCCACACTCGTCGCATTTAAATTTGCGGTCTTCCTCCTCTTGAAGGTGAGCTTCCATGTGCTCGAGCAGACTGGGCATATTGGGATATACCATACCACACTGTTTGCAAGGAAAACCTGTTGTCCTGCCAGGGTCTTGCACTGCCATTACAAGATGATTGACTTAAATGCACCAGACACAGAGTGTTGGAGGATGCAGGAGGGAAATGCATTAGATGCCTTTCTTGTCTGTATAAAAAGAAGAATTCTTCCTTTACAATACTGTCCAAGAAGAGTCCAGGGAGGTAACACAGCCGAAGATGTTGAGGGCCTCTTCCAGACAATCAGGGGAGTTATTTGAGTTTAGGCAGAGCAGGAAATTGAGCTGATGAGGACAGAAGACACACCAGTTACAGCTATGGTAAATACATTGCAAGGAACATCCCATTTTTTAGTTTTATGCAGTCAGTCAGTTAAGTATATGTTACAGGTTGCTTACAGGTTTTTTATATATATATATATATATATATATATATATATATATACACACATTTATCTGTTTATTTTCCCCTCAAATAATCTTACTACAGTACAAATACAACCGTGAATGTTGAGCAGCTCCTGTAAATATCCTAAATGTTGTTACTCTTCCCAGATGCCTCTCTTGATTTACATTGAAAAAAAAAAAAAAAATCTACCACAGCATGTTAGTTTAACGACCAGGTAACAGGCAATTAAGTCAAACCTATTACGCTGTTTACAGCTAGCTGGAAACTGTACCGATCTCAACACGCTTTGCTACATCTCTGCACCGGCAGGCTAACAGAACTAACGTTAGCTATGTCAATAGACAGGGAGACCAACGCGTCTCTACGGAATTATTAGCACTTCAAATCCACCTTCTTCAAGATTATAAACAAAAACGAAACGGGCATAATCGTCTTTACGATGTAACACGGAAGGTGTGACAACTTCATCACGGTTAAATTAATATCACAAATATCACAGTGAGAGCTAACGTTAGCGCGCCATTGCTACCACCATCATGGCTAGCTAAACAAACATTGCACCAAAAAGCCAAGTCGTTTAAAATGCGGAATTACAACATTAGCTAATGCGTTAAATGAAATACCTGCAACGGCACAGATTCAATGCATGCCTCCGAAGATATATTTTCATTCATTATTACAGAAACGCTGTTTTATGTAAAGGGCAACCCCCCTTTTCCCCCAACCGTCTTTTTTTCCTTCCATCCCCATTTCCACATTTCTCTTGTTGCTAGGAAACAGGAAATGTGCAGCGGAGAAATGCTTCCCTCTAATAAGCAAGTAAGTAGGTAGGTTAAAAGTTGTGGCGTTACAATCAACGACCTGTTCAGTGTTATGGCAACTATAAATCAATTATTAAACACATACTAGACCAAAATGTTGGTTTCCCTTTTCCGCCTTTCCGTTTTGACAGAGCGCATAAAGCACATTCTTCATGTTAGCACCCGCAGCTGGCTCTGCCATTGACTCTTGAACCCTTTTTTTTTTTTTTTTTGGTTTTCACATGGCACGACAGATTGAGACATGTCAGCTGCTAACTTTATCATGGTTAGTATATTTTTTTACTCAGGGGGGTCTAACATTAAAGCGGCGGGCAGCATTTGTGTATTTTTAAGCATAAAACGTGTTAAAATGTTGCACACTTGGCTCGCCGAGAGCTTTCGTCATCATGGTCCTAAAGCCGTCCCCCATCCTGCAGCCAGTCAACAGAAATCACCGGGTCTCTCGGTTAATGCAGCCGCGTACCGAACAGTTTTCAGCCATCAGCGACCAGCTTTTAATGTCCTGTAACTCAGGTGAGGAAGCTCGTTTGTTTCTCTTTTGCACGAAAGCTAATGTTAGCGAAATCCACTCCGTGCAACGACGGTTACGGCGATGACACTGTCGAGTGAATTGGTGCAGCCGGTCCTAAAGCCAGCCATTTTGAGTTAGTTAAAATGTTTAGCAGGCTAGCTAGCTACAAATGAATACGTACCCATCGTGTCCGGCTGTCAATATCGTCACACTGCTTTGTAATCTTTGAGCCTCGTCCCCGGTCGGCCTCATGTCAGTCATTCATACCCACTCATCTCTGTCATTCCTTCGCCAACTCCCTCTGGCATCAAAGCGGTTAGCTTATTGTCCCGGAGGTCCTAATGCCAGCCATTTTGTGATTGAGCGCACACCCACATATTTCTCTTATTATGTGATATTACTGATGTTTTTTCCTCCTCTGGTCCGTCATCATTCACTGTCACTGACGATCTGCTCAGTGATTCATACCTGTGATAGGACTTCGGCCTTATGCCTGGACAAGTTTACAGTTTATACCCTTACTCTACTAATTCTGCTTATTTGCATCATTATGCCAAAATATTTTTGTATCATATCTTTTGCAGATGTAAAGATGGCCTCTCCCCAGCCCGGCAGCCCACCTCTGTCAGAGCAGTATACCCCCCCTGTAAAGGAAGAAGAGGAGCAGCAGGAGGAAGAGGTGCTGAGGGATCAGCCTGCAAAGAAACGTGGCAGAGGCAGGCCTCCTAAAACCAAACCTTTCTTCAAATGCTCAACATGCGCTGAGGTTTTCAGGAGTCTGTCAGCTCTGCGGGGCCACAAGCTGTTGGCACACTTGAAGGACCTCCAGCCGCAACATTCGTGTTCCCAGTGTACCAAAATTTTTTTGAGCAAGGCTCAGCTCTCCAAACACGAGCGCACTCACTCAGCCCAGCGTCCTTTTCAGTGTCCCGACTGTCACAAGGCTTACAAGACCCCCACAGAGCTACGCAACCATAGCCGCTCTCACACTGGGGAGAAACCTTTCATTTGCACAGACTGTGGGAAGGCCTTCATGCAGGCCATATGTCTGAGGATCCATATGACACAGCACAGTGGAGAACGTCCTTACTCCTGCCGTCAGTGCTCTAAAAGCTACCCCACCTTGTCTAAACTGAAGGTGCACATGCGGTCTCACACAGGAGAAAAGCCATACTTCTGTGCTGAGTGTGGGAAGAGTTTTGCTGATCCCTCTGTGTTCAGAAAACATAGGAGGAACCACCAGGGCCATCGGCCATATGCCTGTGACAAGTGTGGAAAAACGTACACAGAGCTTAAGGACCTGAAAAACCATGAGCGTTCCCACACTGGGGAAAAACCGTACCTGTGCTCAGACTGCGGCAAAGCCTTTTCCCGCTCCTCCTCTCTGGCCTGCCATCAGCGCATCCACTCCCAGAATAAACCCTATCAGTGCGAGCAGTGTGGCAAGGGCTTCACCCAGCTTTCCTCCTACCAGTCACATCTCCGCACTCACTCTGGGGAGAAGCCATTCCTTTGTCCACAGTGTGGCAAGATGTTTTCGGACCCATCCAGTTTCCGTCGCCACCAGCGAGCCCACTTGGGTTTCAAGCCCTACCCCTGCGATAAGTGTTCTAAGAGGTTCAGGCAGCCGGCTGATCTGGCTGTGCATGAACGTGTTCACTCTGGAGAGCGCCCTTACAAGTGCCAGAGCTGTGACAAGGCATTTGTAGCATCCTGGGATCTGCGGCGCCACATGCTTGTCCATACAGGACTTAGGCCCTTTTCTTGCACTGAGTGTGACAAATCATTTGCAGAACGCTCCAGTCTCAACAAGCATCGGCGTGTGCACTCTGGAGAAAGGCCTTTCAAATGTGAAGAGTGTCTTAAGTCCTTTGTTGTATCTTCAAGTCTGCGCAAACATGAGCGCACTCACCTAGCTGAGCACTCTGAGCAGCAGCAGCAGCCACAGCAACAGCACACTGAGGCGGGGTCAGCTTCAGGTGTTACAGCTCACACAACACTTCCTCAGTTTTCCTGTACGCACTGTGATGCTACATTTGGAACATGGGATGAAGTTCAGTCCCACGAAAATCTTCACTCTATCGACTCCACTCCTCCATCCGTTACTAAGATTGTGCCACTGGGCTCACATGTCTGTGAAACCTGCCAGGCAGAGTTTGCACAGCTGGCAGACTTACAGGAGCATGAGAAGCAGCATCCCAAACCGAGGCCTCATGTCTGCAACAGCTGCGGCAAAGGCTTCCTCAACAAATCTGGACTACGTAAACACCAGAAGATCCACTCCACCAACAAACCTCACAGCTGCCCCCGCTGTGGCAAAGCCTTTCTGTTTGCCGCCTACCTACGCAAGCACTTAAGGACTCATGCAGATGCTGCTCCGACTGCCCCGCAACTCAGTGACATGACCATTATTCACACAGACCCACTTCCCTCTCCTCCAGCCCCCACTGAGGTTTCCCCCTCCACTGTGGAAGCCAGTTCCATATCCCTGACGGTTCCAGTGACTGTACCTGTGACTGCTTTCCAGACTTTGCCAGAGTATCTAGTCAAAGAAGAGGGACTTTAAGCTTTGATCCACAAATACTAAGCAAGTGGCCTTAAATCTTTGTCGATGATGAGTCTTATTTTGGAAAAGTGTTATTTTTCAAAATAATTCTCTTGAAAACTTCAATATAGATTCTCTTACATATTATCACTTTGTCACCGTTTTGTTTTGCAGTGATAGTTGTAAGATGTTACATATGATCATGTTTTAAAATCTGTACTATACTATATTATGCGTAGCCTATTAAGCAGTTGTCTTATGGTTGTAATCTCTTCATAAAAAGTGTTTTAAGTTGCAAAACATGCAGTATATGCTGATCGCTGTGAAATCTCATTTAATAATGTTGGAACTTCTTGTAAACAGACTGCAGTTTTAATTATAGTGTCTGTGTTCTGTGGATTTTGTGGATTTTGTTGACACAGTTTTAAACAGTTTTACTGTATAAATATTTGTAATGAAAGTGATCTAATATAAAAGAGTGGAATTCCAAAATGTAAAATCATGGGAATTAAATTTTTGTACCAATAAAAAAAAAAAAAAAGTTACGTGTAAAGAGTAGCAATATTTTTCTGCTCCTCTGGCTGCAGAACTCTTTGGTCTTAATGTTTTAATATCTGTACAGTATTCCCTTTGCATGAGCAACTTAAACATTTGAGAGAGATGGCTTCAAAAAGTAAAGTCAGCTGTGAAACTACATTCACTGAAGGTAGTTTTCCTTCACAAGAGCAAATAAACTCTTACAGATGAACTATATCGGTATATTTGCATTGATACTTGATACTTCTTTTATACTCATTATTTCCACTAAGGAGTATAGAGGAAAGAAATATTCCAAGTAAAAGATTTAAATGTATATAAGGTATTTAGAGGAAAATGAATAGCTCAGGTGGACTGCACTACATTTAACACTGATGAATTAATAATAGAGGTGAATTACAATTTTTTGATCACTTTATACCAGTTTAATTGTGTCTAAAGGGCCGTGATGTATTTGAGTTATTGCGGAGTTGGGAAGGAGAAAGAACTAAGGTGTATAAATCTTTACATTTTTAAAAACTTTTTAATTTCATTTCTGATTTGTGGCTCAAGAAGTTGATTGAATGTAACAATGCAACATTTGTGCCAGAGCCTGCTTCAAAAGACACATTAACAAGCAGTGGGCTGGAATTTGGTTATCCTTTCACCTGCGTTCCATAGTTCAGGAGAGGAGCTCAGAAGGTGAAGGTAGTAGTGTAGGCGGAGGGCCAGAGAAAAGAAGGAGTTCCCTTTGTGCCTGTAGACAGAGGGGGACAGAAGCACTGTGGGATTCTTCATGCTCAGCATGACTCCATGTCTTCTGGTTGAATCTCATTTTGTTTATGCTCTGCTTTCTTGGAAACTCAATAATAGTCCACAACAATGTTTGACAGGCATCTGCTCCGAGTAACATGTTTGTGTAGCCCAGAGAAACACATGTCTATTTACGCTTGGGTTTCCATTACAGGCTTGACAATAGTTTGTTCCATCTTATTTTGTATGAACTCCTTTGTTCCCTTTATAAATATTGACAAAATACTCTGATCAAGTCTCTGCATATGTGAAATCATATTATCCACCAGTGCATGTTTGTTTGTGCAATGATTAGGTGCTCTTGTGTGATTACATTTTTCATTTGTGTGCCAATTTTGATGCTAACAAATGGTTATATATATACATTTTGGAAACACCGAAAGTCCCGGTGTTGGGCAGTATGATATGTTTCCATCAGGTTTTTCCTGTGTTTTTGTCTGTGCAAAAATTTGTCAAATCCATTCCCATGTATACTGCACATGACCTCTGCCATTATTATATACAACACCGAAAGAAAACATTCAAGGTTTTCTTTAGGAGAAAGTCTCTTTATGACACATGACAGTATTTATAGTTGGTGTGCAGTCATGTATTTACATTGTGAAACAATGTAATCAAATCAAAGACAAGCATCTTTGTCCTTCACGAGATTCTTTCAGTGTGGTGAAAAGTGGAGGCTGACTTTTGGCTGGAGTTTGTGTTTATTCTTCAGTGAGATGGATTCCCTGTTGCTGTGCTTCATGGTGTAGAGCAGTGCTGCACCAGCATCTGTTAGAGACTGGGAGGAGGAGAAAGGAAAAACTGCTACAGCACTAAAATGTGTAAGAGCTGTATAAAAACATGACCTGAAATTACCTGTGAGTCTGACTTGACAGATTTTCTCTGGAAAACAGATAAAATATATATGTAATTGTGGCGACTCAAACTCATGTGAGGCACTGAATCTAATAAACGTACAGAACAAACTCACCCGTGTGATGTTATGAATGTTGTTATGTATTGGCTCCATGGTTTTAATCCATTCTTGGTATGTCTGTTTGTCCTGTGCACTGTGGTTGTGTTCACTGCAAACAGAAACAGCACATCACCTGCCCAAACAACAGCTTTCAAAGTCACCTTTTCTACACATATTATATTGCTAGATTGAAAATATAACACGAAAGTTAAAAGACATTTCTTGAAAACAAATTTACACTCCACCTACAGTTTAAACAAGAAAATATATCTATCTGAGATAATAATCTGAGATAAAGCAATAATGGTTTTAGAAACAACAGCAAAATTGAATGATCATCATGTTTTGGCATTTCTACTGAAGAGCAATGCCAGCTGGTCCATTTCCCTGTTTAATTTAACTCAATTTTTATCTGTGCATCCATATGATTGCTGTAAATGATAGCGATATATGTGTTTTATATGCATCAGTCACTGCATCTATGCATCATATTATGTATGTATATATATATATTATAGCTTACATTCTACATGTTGCCCACACAATGACGCAGTTTGCTCCATCCGTTTGCAACTTACATTGCTCTCTCAATCAACTTCCTCTGCAGCTCCCCCTCCTTCCTGGCATCCAGGAAGCGGCCTCTGACAGCCAAAGCAGCACTGGCTTGTGATGAGTGGAGCTGAATGATGCCCAGAGACAGAGAAGACAGGACCAGCGAGCTGGGAAATAGGGCCACAGTTTCATCATAAGTTTGCTTCCTAACGTCTACACCTTCAGCGTTGCCATTATGTAACCATCCAAATATACAGAGGGACTAAAACAATGACCTCACATGACATTCATTCTGTTAATGATGCAGGCAGACCGGGCCGGGAGATTTATTGCGGCTAAATGATTAAATGAATGAAAAATTAGATTCACATGGAGCAATCGTTTCTGCATGATGCGAAAGCCCCATTGTCTCAGCAACCGTTTCCTTGGATTTTCAAAGCTGTTTTGAGTAAAGATTCAGTGAGATTTCCTGAAAACAATACATGTAAGTGTTGTCCTGAGGGGAAAAAAATGCCACACTGATGTGAGATATGATGTAATAATGACTCATTTAAGCTTGCAATAGTAGTGCACGAGATGCAATTTCAAAACACAAGTGAGAGAAGCACTGTGATTATGGAAAAATCATGATCACCTCTCATCTGTAACATTTCGCTCTGAAGTCAACACTCTGAGGATCCTCTGTCCGTTTCTCTGTCGGTACCTGACCTGCAGCTGGATGCAAACACGGCTACCTGAGACTGGTGCTGGCACTAAAAAGAAGCACAGAGACACCAAAGATATGAATCAGGAAGGTTTAATACAAATGTTTATGGATCACAGAAAAAGCACAACCTGATGAACATGATCATGTATGCTTGGTTTGTTTTGTTGATTGACAGTGCTCTGGGCTGTACGAGATTTCAGGCTAATAAACCAGAGATGCCTGATGACCTCCACTTAAATCCTGGGGCTCTTCCCACAGGCGAGTGTTCAGTGATCCCAACTTCAGGTTAAACTGCTGCTGAATTAATTTGGGTCTATTCCAGGTTTAAATTCTCAGTATAATAAATTAAACTGTAGTCTTTAGTTGGTGAAACATGAAACACATAACAGTTAAAGATCTGCAGCAGACATGTTTGGAGCTACACATTTCATTTCATTTATTTCATTTATTCATTCCAATCAAGTGATTGGAAAGGAGCAGGGTGAAGAAAACTTATAATACCTGCTCCTGCTCCACATTAACATCTACATTTTAAAACACTCACAGTGACAAAGCTAACATAGAAATATGTACCTGGTGTAGCTAAATTGTTAATTTGATCTTATGTATGTGTCTTCCTTGGCATTTTCTACAATAAGTATCAAATAAAATTCACAGGTAGTACTGGTGCATCCAGTTAGACATATTCACTCAACCAGAAGTGGCACAACATTCCTGTTGTTATCGAGCAGATTTATTTCGCTTAGCACATTTGTTGCATTTCAGTCAACCAAATTTTGTGAGTTTTTCAGATAATTTATCACATAGTGACTCTGGCTCCCTCTCTCTTAACAGTATTGCGCTGATGCTGATTGGCAAATATCATCCTGTTAGAACCAAAAACACAGTTCACACCCCAATTTTTGATGAAAGCTGGATGTGTAAAAAAAAAAAGAAAAAAAAAGAAAAAGAAAATAACAAATCCATAAATGGCAGTTTTTTTTTCTCACCTTCAGTCTCTTCTTCATTGGCTCCAAACTGGAAAGTGATCTCTGTATCTGGGTCCACGTTCCCCACCTCTCTGGTCCCTTTCTGTCCAGCCTCCCTCTCTCCTCTAATACGCCTGTAGCAGAGGAGGATATCAATTAAACCTGTAGGCTTTATTCATGATGTAATTTAAAGGTTTTGAAATCTTTTCACATGCCACTAATCCAGAATAATTAATGAAATGCACAGGAATGCAGGTAATTAGGGGAGAGTGCAGCTCTTACAGTGATTTGGGCAGCAGTAGTGTAACAGTACAGTGTGTAGCTATGGTCCTGTTTTCAATGATCTGTTCAAACTCTGGGTGCAGCCTGTTTGGACTTGCTATTACCACCTAAAGGACAGGAGACAAAACAGATGACATGAGAAGAGCACCATTTGCACAACCAACCATGACTGATTGGTGGATGATTGCTGTGAGAAATTTTCTGTAGCAGCTTCACGCTGTCTCTTACTTTCCCTCCAGTGCGATCTGCAAGCCTTCCCAGTTCGTCCAGCCTGCAGTCTGTTCCCTCTATGGACAGCACAGACACGGTCACACTAAAGGAGAAAGGCTATTTCAACAGGATATCCATCATCATCATCATCATCATCATCATCATAAATGTTAGTTGAGCAACAACATCAGCCTCCATCGTTCACTGAGTCCTTTTTCAAATGATCAGCAACAGTGTTGCTCTATTGGAGGAACCGGGCCGCAGATATGTAAATGGCTGCATCTGTGTGTTTAATCATGTCATATGTTTGAACACATTTTCCCATTCTTGACATTGACTTGGGGATGTGCACCAACCCATGATTAGCAGCGTACTCCCCCAGATCCTGGTAGAAGATGGTGGAAGAGAGCAGGGTACGAGCATCATTGTCCTCCACCTCCAGGTTTCCTAAATCTGTGTTGGCCTTCCCATCTGTACAGATAATCACCTTCAGGATCAGCAGCGATAGCAGATCAGGTTTGTATTGTTTTTAGAGAGCAGAAAAAAAGAACAATTTACTTTAGGACATTCCTCCATTTTTGCATGTTTGAGGCCATTGATTAAAATTAAAATGCTGCTGGAACAAAGACACCTAAAAAATGGTTCAATTCTAAATGAATACAGATTGCAGATTGTACTGGTATGATCCCACAAATAAGACTGAAAAGCTAAACCTACTTTGGACCCTGGCTGTCTGGAAGCCATTGCAATTGCCAGCAGAGCAGCTGGACCCAGAGCTGTGGCCCCACCTTCAGATAATCTTTTTTTAAAAAAGGCGAAATTAGGAAATAATGTTTGTTATTATACATTTATGAACATACAACAGGTATAAAAACACAAAAAATGTATATGATTATTGTTCCTTTTTATTTTTTATTCTTACCCCCTGACTTGGTTTGCTAAAAAATCCTTGGTCTGTGAGAGTGGTGGGGGGCTGGGGAAACTGGCAGCGGCCCATTTTAGATAGTTGCTGTCGACCAAGTTAGCACTGATCAGATGCTTTGACGTGCCAGCCTCATATCCATACATTGTAACCTGGCCAAGCAATCATCAGGGAATGAAGAAATGAAATGACAATAAAGTTCATTTTTCATCATGAAGGGCTTTTCAAGATAATGATGAATCACAAACCAACAAAAAAGAAATTCCAATTTTGTTATGACTTACAGTGATACAGAAACAATAAGGACGTTGTGTGTAAATATAATTACTAAAAAGAAAGCAGAGATCAACTCAGCATATACCATGATGAAACTAAAAGTAAGAATCAGTACAGATCACCAACCTACCTGGTGGTTGAAGGTTATGAGTCCAACTCTTATGTCTGGATGCTGTTCACTGAGTCTCTGAACACACTGCAGCACGGCTTCCTGGACAAACTGGTTTGAACATAACGATTTAGCTGTCTTTGTTCATTATGCTTTGTGTCATGAATGGACCCAAACATTTTCTGGCAATATTCCAGTCACACCTACTACAAGAATTTGACCTTTCTTGAATTAGACTTCAATCTTTTATAGGTCTTAAAAAACACTTAAAAGGACTGCTAATAAATAACTACATAAAAACTCACCTGAAGACGGGATCTGTGGACAAAATGCTCTCCCACCGACACCTTAACACAGCAGAGACTGATCATTGCATTTGTCACTGTCAGCTGGGAGTAATTGAGATCAGTGTCAGCTTGTGTGTTTTTACCTGGGAGGTGATGCTCATGGAGCCTGAGATGTCGATGCAAAACAGCAGCAGAGCGTCAGAGGCACTCAGGGGCTTTTCATCAGAACTGAGCGAAAACAGGAGGCTGGGCGGTACACCGGTCCACTCCCGGGACTGACAGGAGTCACACACATTAACCTGCAGCCCAGCGTAAGGGGAGAACATTAGTGTTAATGAGAAACATTAAATGAGTTGATTGACTGAGACTAAACCAGCCTGAAGTCTGAATCCATCAGACTAATACCAGTTGTCCATTATTTCATTGCGTGATATGATCAATAATTCTTGTGCCTGACTGTTTGTCACACTCGGTATTTTCCAGCAGTCATTACAAGAGATTCATAGATGTTATTCAGATTTGAAATCAGTGGCTTTTAATCACATTCCTACTCATAGATTTCAGAATAAAAGACAAAATTAAGGTTGTAATCACCACATTGGCGTAGCAGGAGTCCAGCACAAAGCCGCACTGGGAGCAGGAAGTGGGCTCACCTGGTATGGACTCTTCTGCACATACGAAAACATCAACATCATAGTAAGACTGAAAATGAAACTAGATTTGGGGATAATGAAGGTTTGAAGGCGGTTATAAAGGTTTACTCACCCGTTTTCTCTGAGAGTAACTTCCCTAAACTGACCAGGACCACATTAGGATTTCCCGGAAGAGGCTCCTTATCTTCTGATCCTGGTTGGAATAACAAACAAAGAATAACAAAATTCACCTTGTATTATATGGGTTTTTTGACAGCTTGCCAGAGACTGTTGAATTTACCTTTCCCTGCAGTCAATTTGGAAAGTAATGAGGTTGAACAGGATTTCTGAGAGGAGGAAGTGGATGAGTTTTGAGAGGGTAAGAGAACCAGGTACTCCGGTATCAACTTCATGAATGCAGGTCTCGGTGGGAGAGCAGGGGCTGGGGCTGGGGAGATGAGATGAGATGAGAGCAGAAGGAACCTGGATGATCTGCCCTTCCCAAAACTATCAGTTACAAATCTGAGCTGTCATATATAATGTTGTACAGAGATAAAATCAAGTATAAAGAGGACAAAGATGTTTCACCTGGTGTCTGGGTTGTCACATTGTTGGTATTAGCTGTCAGCTTCACCTCGACCCCAGTGCCCTCTGGTGAACTATATGAGTAATTTGGGTCCCAGTGATGGGCATTCAAATCTGGCTCATCATTTGGCTGCTCATAGGTAAACGTCTGCCTGCTATCAAAGGGCTGGCTGTAAGGGCTGGACTGGTTGCCCACAGCAGGTCTCATGTGTGGGGGTATAAGAGCTGGGTAAGGCAAATAGGAGAAGACTGTTGAAGGAATGATTCACCCCACAAACAATAAAAAACAATGTCATTCATCTTCTTGGCTGCGGCCCAACAAAATCACTACTGAAGTGCATTGGCCCACCAAACACATAGTGATTTAGCTTGAAAGGATGACGTATTCTCAAAAACATGGTCTATATACATTTGGTGTTAGTTTGCTCAGACTTTAGTGTTCAGTGTTTTAGAGAGAAACTACTATTTGAAGGATATTTAATAAGTGTGGGCCCAGGGAGTCATGGACTCAAACTGATGTGAAAAATAAATCATGATTGCGTTTCCTTGTTTATTAGCCTTTTTCCTTTAACAGCTAGACACACTTTAATAACAGGAAAGGCAGTTGCTCATTTTCCTGTGTTTGGTAACTGTTATTAAGATATGAATTATGATCTCAATCGCACTCGTGGCATCCCAGATAATAGTAAGTAGAAAACCTGAACTTGTCCAGCCAAATATTTTCACATTTATTTGTCACATTCACTGTACCTGTCCTTGGAGGAGATGGCATCTGTTGAGCTGTTATATTGATGGAGGAAGTTGCCTCCGCTTTATTGTGAAATTCAGCATTTTCGTAGTGGGGAGTGGGCTTCACAGTCTTCTTGACAATGATCTTCTCCAGCTGTTCGATTACCTTGGGGGTTGGTTTGAGGCGTTTTGGTGACTTGGATTCTGCAGAGGTGGTTGGAGGAGGAGGTGGGGGAGTGCTAGGACGAATTCGGTGGAGAGGAGGGAGGAGAGCTGAAGGGAATGAAATAGAAAGGAAATACACACATCAGCAGTTCATTTTGAGCAGTTTCTTCCGAGAGAAATGTGATCTCAGACAAAACAACTGGTGCTGTGATAACCTTTGTGCTGTGAAGAAAATGTGACTCACGCAGCAGATGGCTTTTACCGAGCAAATCAAAGTATCTGAAGGAATTGCTCCTCTAAGATGGACAAGAGAGGTTCTATCACTGATTGCATAATACATAATGGCACTTAACCAACTTGTCACCCAGACAGCTCTGATCCACCTGTGGCTACGTTCACACTGTCACATACCATCAATGATTGATTTTCAGAGATAATTACAGATTGTTTTGTAATGAACTATCTGAATGAAATCCTCTTTTTTTTAAGTCATACTTCAGTTAATTACTTTGTGCAAGGTATTTCTAATTGTTTCAGATGACAGCAGATCTATTTCTGTTTCAGATTGCTGAAATACCTTCTGGTGTCAAGCTACAGTGAAGCTGGATAGAAAATATCTTGTCTGGCTTGTGATCTGTGAGACTGAGAGAACTCCAGCTAAAATGCAAATTGAAGGCAGCTATGTCCTAACATGTTTATTAAAAAATGTGCAAGCCTCAAAAATCAGGGGGAGTTTTTTTTTTTTGATGTAATGGGATAGAAATCATACCAGAGCGTTTAATGACATTGGCCCTGGGTTGTTGGGCGTCCTGACGATTCACTGCTGGCGGCACATAAATAAACCCACAAGCAAATTCCATAGTGATTCTGCCTGGCTGAGAGAAAAGGGATATTATTTAACAAACCAAGACCTAATTACAAAATGAAGAATGCATAGTAACCCTTTTTTCTGTATGAACACACAGATCTTTTGTTGGTAACGTAAATACACCTTCAAAGATCTCGCTCATTAAAGAAATACAACTCAAACAGTGAAGCATCTTCTTCTGCAGTATAAAAAAGGCCATAAGCCCTTTAAAATAAGCATATACTCGAGAAGTACTTACACATACAGAGTCCGCTGAATGCTCACTGTATAGTGCACTGCTTCAACTATTGTGTGTGACGTCCTGTCAAACATTATTTGCGTCTCAGAGATCTTGTCCAACAGGTTTGTTACTTCAAAGGTCCACCATGGTACAGGAGTCATAGTCATAGATTAAGTGTATGTTGTAAGGCGTTAGTTAAACATTCATGCAAGTAAGATAAGTGGGTGAAATAATGTACACTTCAAAGTTCAAGATTATAAATATGGATAATATTTTTTTTCAAAATAAAAGAACAACCTACACAGACTCTCCTGAGATTCTTGTTCAATTTTGAAATGTGGTTTTATTTTAAAATGTGTGATAATCGTGCCAGTAAAGTAATATTATTTGTTTGGAGAATCCTAATCACTACAAGATTAGAGGAAGGACAGAAAGAATGAAAAAGAAACTTAAACCATGTCATATCAGTATTTGTGCCCTGAAGATTTCCTGCATCTCTGCAATCAAATCATGAAATGCATTTAAGAGATAAAGAATAGAATTTCAAAATTATTCTGAAAACCCTGCGACCTGGAAACGGAAAAAGCGGTAGAAGATGGATGGATGGATTCTGAAAACCAGAAATGTCAACCTCATGGTGGCACTAGAGAGAAAGTCGGGGGATTGCCCAAGTAATTATTTTGCGACCATGAATGTTTGTACCAGTCCATCTCATTGTTGTTTATATATTTCAGTCTGAACCAAAGTGACCAAGCAACACAATCATCTATATATCCACAACTGAAGCAGGACAAAAAAAAATAGTGTCAATTAGAAGCTAAACTAATATACTTTTATTGTGAAAATCCATTCCACTCAAAGTAACTTTTGTGTGCTTGTAAGATGATACTCATCAAGTAAACATTAGACTTGTTCACACAAGTTGTAAACCTGTGGCTGGTAAACCTGTCATTAACTGCAATTTTCACTTCGGTGACCTCATGATCCAGACATGACAGCAGAAAATAAATACCTTCTCTTATTGTCCTTTGTTTTGTCTGATTCTGCACACATGCATGCAAACAAACATACACACCCACACATATACACATATGAATCTTCCACAAACAATACATTCTAGTGTTTGGTAAGTTAATTCATACTCAAACCGATTAGGTTAGAATATTAAGGCCTTGAAACTTTAAATTTTAGATTTAGATGTGAAATCATAATGGGTTTTTTTTGTTTTGTTTTTTTGTTTGATTTTTTTTTTTAAGAAAGTTTAAAAACCAAGTCTTTGCAAGAAATAAGTTCAGAGGGTAAAATATTGGACGGAGTGATGTCACTCGGCGACTTCGACATAATTGGCCGGGTAGAAGCCTTCTTTCCCGCCGCTCAGTACTCCTCGACACCAACCCTGGTCATCCTCCTCTTCGACCTTCAGGAACACTTCACCTGGAAACAGAAGGAACAAAAGGTGGTTCAAATGATTCAGCATATTCACAATCAAACAGCAATAATCAGCTCTACTTTGGCCCAAAATAACCTCTGTGAGCATCTCAGCTTTGTCATCTTTGCACATCGTAGGTTAGAATCTGGATATGTAGCAGCTTGGAGAGGATTACTTGGTCTTTGTTGGCTGTGTTAGCCTTGATTGACTTTGGTG
The DNA here is from genome assembly GCA_034769265.1 of Remorina albescens. Taxonomy (NCBI): domain Eukaryota; kingdom Metazoa; phylum Chordata; class Actinopteri; order Carangiformes; family Echeneidae; genus Remorina; species Remorina albescens. The sequence continues at coordinate 10,601,016 of CM068480.1, forward strand.
GTTGCTATGTGCTTAGCTTGCCTCAGCTTCATCAAATTGGATTAACATGAGCTCCAAAAAAGACTGAGACGATGGCAGTGAGAGGTAAAACCAACTCTCTTTAGATTTCATTCTTTATCAAATAAAATGATAGAGATGAATGCACTTTAATTTGTAGAATTTCTCTACTTGGGACACATGATTTGAGCTTTTTGTCTTTGCACGATGCAAATGACTTTATAGCCACATCACTTATGTTTTGTACTGTAGGTTTGTGCCATCTGTGTCTGACTGATGGTGAAGATAGCAGATATGCTGTATGTGATGCCAATTGCGTAGGAAATCTATTTCCTTATAATAAAAAAATCTCTCTATGACTTGTTTCTGTCCTTCATAGCTCCACTAGGATAGCCCATTGGCCATTTTCACACGTCAGCAATTATATCGTTTACATAACACCAGTAAACGCCACACGGCACATTATATTACCTGCATTATTTCAGAGATATGTGTTGCACTTTAATATGACCAAGTCATATTAATACAAACATCGTAATTCGCCTGTAATGTGTCACCTGCTTTAAAGGACAGCTCATCACCCTCCTCTCCCATGTAGTCGTAGAGAGCTCGAACCTTCACGCCCCCAATCATCACACTAACAGGAGAGGACACACATATTTCAATATAAAAAGAATATAAATGTGGTAAACTGAGTATTTTAAAATAATGGAAAAGCACTTCCTTGGATACTCACGGTCGACTGTCTTTTCTTTTCTGGTCTCTTTTCTTTCTTTTCAGCTTTTTTACTGGTGGGACCCATTCCTGAAAGTTTTAAATTCATCATTGAATTATCAACAAAGCTATGATAAACACAGATACATGCACACAGATTCAAATGTTTATTTGATTGCCTTAAAATTGTCCAATGTAGATTTTTCCACTATGTACCTCGAGCTTTGGCCAGTCTGTGGGCATGCCAGGACCTTGATTGTTCTTCCACCATTTAAGATCATCCTGGTCACTGATGGCCATCAGAGTTTGATGTAGTTCACTGTAGACAGCCTTCACACTGATGCAGGGACACAGAGCTGTTTGTCACAGTAAGCACAAACATCCACCCACAAAACTTCACAGACCCCCAGTTCTTTGACAGCTGCTCACCTCTCATTGTTGGTGATGTCCAAGTGTCTGTGGATGGAAAGGAAAGCCTGCTTCAGGAAGCTGATCCTCTTCCTTTCCTCTTCCTGCGACTGTTCAAAAATGGCTTCCATCTCCTCCATGTAGCGAGGTGTGTAGGACGTCACATCCTCCAGCAGTTTCTCGTAACGATCTTTCGTCTGCACGGGAACAGTTTTATGAGGCAAGGTTACCAAAGTCTCCCTTGGGAAGAACATCTACTGTGTTCCTCTAATGAAGGGGGATGTAAAATGTATAAATCATCCGGCCCTCTCCACTGTTGCCATGTTGGGCTCTATAAACACTGAGCAGGGTAACAATAACACAACTCCATACAAGGAAGATGATTCCAGCCAGAAAAAGCTTTCCTGGAATGCAACATTTTTAACTGTGTCGTGAATCAGGGTGGATGGAGGAATGTGAACAAATCACTCCTTTAAAATGAATGACATAGGATGGTGCAGTGCGATAACTCTCCTCACCTTTTCCTTCTCCTCTGTGGCCTTCTCTCTAGCGTCCGCAATCTTCCGCTTTTTCTCTGGACTCATCTCTGAATTTTCATTTGCTTGTTTCTCTTTGTCAAGGGCTGTTTGTTCTTTCTGGCAGGACTTGTGGTATGAAACGCGAGCCTTTTCCAGCTGTTGGACACACATGCACACATCCATATTAATCACTTGAGGGAAAAATCTGACATTTTGGAAAGTTTTATTACTTTTTTGTTAAGAGTTATATAACACTGTGTAGTAAATAGCTTAACATGATAGACAGGCTTAATAATTTCTATAATCTTGTTGGTTTCTTAAAATATTTCCCTGTTGTCATGAAGCTAACCTCCTGCTGTCTCTATCTTCAAATACTCATATTTCTCAGCTAATCCTGAAGCAAGAAAGTAAATAATTGTTGGAAATGGCAGGTGATTATGACCTTGATCTGAAGTCAATGGTGCAGTACCTCACTACTTTTTAAGGGCACAATATCAAGATAGTAACATGTGTCGACATAAATGGGTTTAAGAGGTGCAAACACTCATAACTTCCTGTTATGCATAAGCAGGGTTTGCTGAAAATGTGCTTCAGATATCTGGATAATTCAGAGAGAATCTCAGATGCACTCTCACTACATACAACCCTTTTCAAGCATGCACTTGGTGTAAGGTTGGGAGACCTTTTTTTGCCTTTTTTAAAATACCAAAGTGGATATAGACAAGCCCTACATTCTTTTATCCCGTGAACTGTAGATCACAAACTAAAATATTAAAATGTAGCCCTTTGTGTCTCAGATAAGTATAAATGATGCATGTTGGACCTTAATCAGCCTTTTGGACCAGGGTTTCTGGGCTCGAGAAAAACTTGTGTTGTTGTCGTGGCTCTCTTTGAACCCACAAAATAGTTTCTTTGGAAAGGTTTCCTTCTGCCAGGTCTTCACCCGGTGCCCTTCCTCAGTGATGAGCGACTGAGAGATGGAGGAGTGGAGTTCAGACAAACGCTCTGTGGAAGTGAAGAAACATTGCCACGCCCTCATGAGGGAGCCATAAAGTGGCCCTGGGGAAGTAGAAAAAAGACAGACGGAGAAATTCAGTCACACACAGAGGTGAGTCATGGAAACAATACAGAAACAATTACCTCCATTTGTCCACTGGATACTTTCAACAAAGCACAGATGCATTTAATTAATACAACTTTGGAGGTAATTTTAACTTGATGGGTGCTGAAATTATCACAAAAACAAAAAACAAAACTAACCCTCAATATGTGCGTTCTCAGCTTTTAGGCAACTGCAGATGTACAACTATCTATACTTACGAGAATCCACTATGGACTTCCATTTGCTGCTCCACTGGCTGAGCTGCTGGGCATATTGTTTTTCTACCTTCGCTCTCTCCATGAAGCAGGCTACAATGTCATTGCAGGCCTGAAAGGACTGATCAGTTCGGTGCACTGTACGTACGTAATTGCCCGGCTGAGAGGAGGAGACGATGATATGTTAGAAAAACAGACCATTCACAAACACACATGCAGTCTTTAGGTTTAACAGATCGTTTCCGGGGTTAGATTTCATCACAGATAAAATCCTCACCATCCAGAAGCTCTGTTTCTTGGCATCCTCAGGTGGCTCTTTGGGGAGGCTCGCCATTTTTTGGGAACGTCTGAAAACAATAGATAACTGATTGTGTGATTCGAGAGAGTTGTTAGACTGGTTCAGATGCATAACAAGCATGGAAAGAGGTGACGTTGATTATTGGGCAACAGGTCCGATGTCTATAAAGCGTAACGTGCTGGCTGACTTCATAAACAGAGGTACTGCCCCTGTATGGCAGCCAAGTCTGACAGGAAATATTTGGCAACACAACAGTGCATACGTATGTATGTTCTAAGTGTATTGCCATAACAACTTAGACGATCCCAATGAGGTATTATTTACACTGTACGGTGCTTAGATACTTCTAAACCTCCTGCATGTAAGAGGAGTGTCGTAGCAGGGGCAGACTGGAATTCACTGGGGTGGGATCCGCCAGCAGGAATAGAACAGCTGCTCCGGCATTTTTCCTGTTGCCTTCCCAAAATAAACAGCATAGAAAGGTCATCTTTCCCTTTGCTCTGACTAATACAAGGCCTACTGTCTCCTACTCTGACTCGATCAGGACCACGACAATGCAACAGATTTTTTGATCTGGCACTCAAACAGGAATATGGGATATAAACGAAGAAACTCTCCATATGTCCAAAGAAAATGTTTGCACAGTATGTAGAGAAAAGAACATGTAGCAGCTACCTTGGAGATATAACAAAAGCAGGAAGATGCATGCACAAACACGCCAAGGATGGAGACACATTTGGGCCTATTTCTGTCTGGGCTGACACACTGCTGGCTGAGTAATATCAAAGTGACTAACCACACCTCATCACAAGACTGGGCATGAGATAGACTCAGGCTTATCTAAACCCTTCTTTCTCTCAGCTAGCTGCTCTTTATTCTTATGTAATTGTATCTTTCATCATTTTTCTTACTTGCTATGAAAGCATGGCAGAAAGTTCCTGTCGGCTTCTCGGAGAGACATATTTTAACTTAATCCTGATTCTGTTTTCCCATGCAGAAAACTGGAAGATGTTTGAGCCAGGACTCGCCAGATTGCTCTCTCATTTTATCACACAGGTGCATTAATACCAAAGTAGTTTAACTCATCCACAAGCCAAAAAGAAGCAAAAAGTGGCAGCAGAGCAGTCATGCCTGTGAGCAACCAGCACTTACATTTCTCTCTGAATCAGCAGTGATTACTCAAGTGACCCCTTGTTACTGTAGTTCAAGGGCTACAGAGGATTTCTCTTCATTCCTCTATCCGTCTCCTCCTCTCCCAGAGTACCTCTCCTCCTCTAACACATGCCTCTCTCCCTCTCTCCCTCTCTCCCCTCTCACTGACCCAGTTTTCCCTTGGCACTTAAAGTCACACACACATACAGTGTTGATCTGAGAGTGGGCGTGAGACACTGTGACAAGCAAAAGAACCAGAAAGCAAGGAAAAGTTGAAAGAAATCAGAGAATCTGCATGGTAATTACTCAGCTACTTTTTGGCTTCAGGGCAAAAGCAGCAGGAGGAAGAAACTTACCTCTCTTGGTGTACTCCCCTGTCAGCTATGATATTCTAGTTCACAGTCATTCCAGGATGAACTGTCTTCCTCTTTCTGTTCCCTTACTTTAACCCCATCCTTTGGTTCTTTAATGCACTGGCTCCCTCCTGTCAGGTTGTTTAGGTCTCCTGCCCCTCTTTGAATATCACCCTCTCACTTTCTCTCTTACTCTGCTGTTAGAAAGAAAAAAAAAAAAAAAAAAACAGCTGGAAGAGTCCCCCTCCTTCTCTCTCTCCCTGTCCGTCCCTCCCTCTGTCTCTCTCAATATGGTGCTAATGAGATGCCGAACCTTCATTTTGGCCATTGGCTGGTCGCAGAATCGTGTCAGTATGGCACACAGTCATGTGAGCTTATTAGTGAGAGTGTGTGACAGCAGCGAGGGGTGGAGGTGGGGTCCTGTGGACTTCCACATGAGTCCTATGCGCCTTTGGGCCTAGATAGAGGGTCCGACAAAGAGAGAACAACATGCTCACATGTTGTCCCACACACTGTATACTCTTCTGGACATCAGCCAGGAATTAAAGGAGAACACCTGTGTCGTCCAGCTGCTCTGTGCACCTGGTTCTCAGTCTTCTCACAATAAATGCTGTGTAAAATCAGACTTTTCAAAAAGCGATTATCCAGAGCCTGAGTATTTCAAAGACCACTTTCATACAATCCACTCAAATATTGTTTGTTGCTTGTAGGTGCTGAGACTGAATATCAGCTTTAGAATATTTTCCTTCTGACTCCAGAATGCCAGAAACTGAAGTGGCCTTAATGCTCTAAAAAGATCATAATGAAACTACAGCAGCAGTTTGTCATTCAGAATTTGCAGTACTCTACAGTACTGTAGTTATGCACTAACACTCTCCTTTTCAAAATATCATCAAGACTAAACCAAATAAAATAAGCTACCTAAGCTAAATCTTCAGAAATATTTCGATTTCTGCCAACGTTCGGCTTTAATTAGTTCACCCAAACTACCAATCTATAAATTGGTGTGTTTATGGGTATCTAGTCATGCAGTTTGTTCTTTCATTGCCTGGGTTTGTTATGAAAATAACAAATAATCTCACCCCAAATGACCATCTATGGGAGATACTGCAGCAATGAGTCATTTAAATATTCATTGAGGATATACCTCTGATAAGAATGGTGTTCACACCCTGATTACAAGTCCAGAGACTTGTAGAGGCTGAAAATGTCCTGGTTGTACGCGGGTGCCCAACACCTGACAACGGCACCGGATAGTTCCTCTTTTAATTTGACAAGCACCTATAGCTTCTGCTAAACAAATAGTCTCTATGAAATTTATAGACAGCATAGGGCAGCTAAAGAGAATATGAGTCAGATCACCATGTAAAGAAAGACCTTTTGACATAAGTAAAGATATATGTGTGGTAGGAAGTGTTTTTCTCTGGAGACCTCTCTGTATGCTGTTATGATTTGAGTGGAACAGACCCCAACTTGAAAAAATCAAAGAGGGGGCAAGCTGGACAACTGGAAGACACTTAGACAAAATAATAAGTGTTTACAGTTTTCAAACATGAACTTTAAACTGGGCACTGTGCAAGCAAACAATCCATTCATCTTCCTACATTGTTCTCCATGCCTCCTGGGCACCTCATTGGGCATGAATACAACCACTGCTTGCTTCGAATTAAGCCATCTCATCTTCTCCCGCTGAGCTCTGCTCTTTTGTGCCTTTAGCTCATTGAGCCTGATGGGAAAATAATCCTGGACCTGAAAACAATGTTGTGTTTAACCACCACAGGGCTGATAAGAGCTGCTGCCAAATGACTCAATTCAAACACAGCACTTTAAATTGGATCATAATGTGAATCTGTCAAAAGACGGAATCCAAGGAGAAATGAGAACCACGGCAAGGCCATAGTTTATTTTAGCATTTATTTCAACATCTTAGTTGTACCTCTATCATAGTATTTATCAGTATATACTTTTTTTATTTAAAACAAATCTTTATATATATATATATATATATATATATATATAACTATATATATACATATAACTATATATATATATATATACCCTTTATCTCTGCATACTTATGCTCATACTGTATGTAGTCATATTCATTATGCATTTCACTAGACCTAAAATACTCTTTTAAATCATAGTACGTAATGCTTTCTACACTACTGCTCAGTCCTTTCGCTTCTCAGGAATAGTATCCATCATGAAATAGCATTGAGGCAACTCAGCATGAGAATACAGTCATAGTTTGAAACTCACATAGAGAGAAATATACATAAACTAACATGTGTCAGCTTCACTGAGGTCACCACAGGGCGAGCAGTATAGAAAGCATTTACAGAAAATCCCAAATGAAACACAAACCAAACAAAGCTTCAAAGAATTTGTCCACACTATTTGGAAGACGGAGATTCTTAAAAATGTTAACATACCTTATAATATTATCTTTATTATACTATATTTTTATGTTATCGTTGTCATCATCATCATTACATAAAGATCTATAAATGATGTATTTTTGCCTAACAGTTGAATTCACTGCAGGGAATGGCTAAACTGGCATGTAAAAAAAAAAAAAAATCCAGGGCATTCATGTTCACCTCTACGTAACATATACAGTATTTATTTTAAGTACTTACGGAAAAACCTTTTTGAAAAGTGGGTCAGAGTATTTCTTTCAAGGGTTCATGTTTTGAACAGGGAGACACTGGGATTGTCAACAGGTGGGCAAAAAACTATGTTTTTTGAACATTAGAAATATGTTTTGGAAAAGGCATTAGAAAGAGAAAGGTGTGGTTCAGGGAAAGCATTTGGCAACACACACGCACAAAATCAGACACACACATTCACAGAGGCTGAAGGTTGAGGAAGTCAGGCAGACAGAGAAGCAGTAAAAAGCCCTTTTTGACCACTGCACCTGCTGTGTGAGAAAGAGCGGTCAACATTATGGCATCACAGAAGATGGATCCATCTCTTGACCTGTTCTATGGCCATAAACACCAATAAAATCGAGGAGAGATGACTGACATGCAAACTCTTTTTGATTCCTCTCCAATAAGTCTTGTCATTTCTATAGAACAATCATGAAAATAATAAGAGCTCATTTCCAAACAATGTTTCCATCCATGTCGGTATGTCCTCATTTTTCACTACTTTAGTTCAACAATTAAATATCTTGACAAGTTTGAAATTAATGATTGTGATCAGCACTTGGTACAAAACAAATGGTTCTACCAATAGTGAATCCATTTAACATGTAAAATATATTTAGTGTTCGCAAAGTACACACATACAAAGCTTACCGGGGCATCCTTTGGGGAATATGGCAAATATGTAAAAAGAACACTGTTGTTGTCTGCCATTTTCCTGTGTCATCATTTACAAACAAAAATTCTCCCTCTCATATTCTGACTTTGGCTTCAGTAATCACAGCCATTTGATACTCTGATCTGCTTAAAGCTACAAAACTGATGCTAGGTTGTGACTCTAATGTTTCTGTTTTCACCAGACTTTCTGGCTCAGTCACAATCAGCAACACTTTATTAGGTTTCACCCTTTAGGCAGCAGCAACTTTTCAACTTTTCTCTGAACTCTGACATTTTGTCAGTGATGTTAAGCAGCAGATGGTGTGAGAATCCATCTGTCAAGGTGTGTGAGAGTATGATCGTGTGTATATTTGTTTGTCTTTTACAGCACAAAATAGTGCATTAATTAAATGCCTGTCCATCAAAAGTTTATGAAGTGTATTTTCAGTTAAGGAGCGTCACTGTCAAATGATTTTCTTAATTCCTTTTCACCATTTCTTTACTAGAATTCATTCCGACAAATTTCACAATATTCTCTACATGTGAAGCAAATTTCTAACACAACCTTTCCCCACACATGTCCAGCCCTTTGTCTTAATTTGACACAACCTGATGATGTCCAATGTTCTTCTCTTGCAAATCTTCTGTTATTGTTCATCTTTGTCAATTTGTTTTTCTCCCTTTCTCTCATCATTGAATGACCCCTTCACACTCTCAGTCTGTGTCTCGGGGAGAAGAAGTAACATGCAAAGGAGAGGAGAGCCGCCTGGGAAGAGAAGGAGGGCAAATCAAAGAATAAGAATGGGTAGAACTTAAATAAAGACGAGAGCAAACTAAATAGGGTATATAAAACAGATCAATAGAGAGAAAGAGGAAAGGATGGAAGGGAAAATGGGACAACTTGTCAAATTATATGCATCTAACGAAGAGAGGGGATGGTCCATCAAATTTTTATGGAAAGAACGAGACACTGACTGTCCTTCCCCTTCCTTTTTGACCTTTTGTCTCCGTTGCCTCTACGTGTTCCAGAGTCTATTAGTCCTCTCTCACCTGTCAGTGAGTTTCTTCAGTGCCCTCTCGATGTTCATTCGGTGTCCCACGCGTGTTACTCCCAGGTCCAAGAAGTCATCCTTAGTGAGTGAAGGCAGATGTGATCCGTCGATCTCATTGTCTATAAAACGCTCTCTGTGTTCACCCAGGTTTAGATAAGCCAGCCAATCTGCCACATCGTACTTGGTCCAGTAGGGCAGGGGCTTGACGGCAAACGGTTTGGCTGGTGGTGGAGGAGTGAGATGGGGATAGTTGAGACAAGATGGGCTGGGGGGCAAATGCATTGGGGAGGAGGCTCCAGAGAGAAAATGTGTAGGGGAGAGAGAGCGGGAGACAAGTAGGGGGTTTGGACTTGGCACACCAGATGGGGAGAATAATGGGGGTGTTGAAGACTTGTAGGTGTCTCCTAGAGGGATGCCAGGAGAAGGTGGAGTGAGGGGACCGGGGAAGTCAAAAGGGTTGTTGTAAACTGGTGTGCTGGGAAGTATGGGGAGCGAGGAGGGTCTTGGAGGAGCGGGGTTTGGTTGTTCAGTGTTATAGATAAGTGGACTTGGAGCACGACGCCGAGAGACTGAAGATCGCATCTCCTTTGTAGGACTGCACTTGAAATCGAAAGTCTGCCTGCGGAACTTAGAACGATGCTTTGGTGATGTCGGGTATGGGCAGTAGGTTGGGGAATGGGGAGGGTGGGAATGAACGGGAGAGGAAGGCATTTGTGGGGAGGGTGATCGGGTCCAATTGCGTTGAATTGGTACTTGAGGGGAAGGGGAGACAGAAGGGGTGGCTGACAGGTTGGGTGTCAGGATCTGACGATGCTGTGGAGAGGAGGTGGGTAATGGCGAGGTGGAGCGGCCGGTGGGGGGGCTGTGAAATGCATCAGTGAAATCCGCTGAATACCTGAGAGACACAAAAAAATGAACCCATGAACCTTCAAATTGAAACAAAATCTTAAATCAGCAGATATGCACTGTTAGGAGAAGAAACAAACCTATGCATGGTGGGGGACTTGGGAATGTGGCCCCAGTCATCCATGCTTTTCATGCTACTCATCTGTTGCAGCTTAGAGCTTAGTTCATTGATGATGCTAGCCTTCACACCTGAAAGAGGTGAGTGCAGTCTGCGGCCCTCCAAAACTATAGCACCTCTCTGGACCTGCTCATGGTCTTCGATCTCAGCCCAGCCCACTGACCGGGTATCCATAGGTCTCTCTAAGCAGGCAGCCAGAGCAGAGCTAAAGCCATCCTCCATTTTGGATCGACTCTGCTTGCGCCTTCTTTCATCTAAGAGTGCTCCATCTAACCTGGTATCTTCTGGGTTGCTTTGTCTCTGCAACTGCAAGGGGGCAGGGTTGGTGCTGTTCTGACGTCGAAGTGCCACAGACTGGCCCCTCCCTGCCCCTTCCTTGTAATGAGTCATTTTTGGAAACACAGGGTTTGCCACTTTGGTGCTGTGAATCTCAAATGTTTGCCCACCTGAGTAGGTTGTACAAGGATCTTGATGTTCACTGCTTTTTTCTCCCTCCCCTCCTCTACTGTCTCTTCCGACACCTCCCCTCTCTCCTCTCAGCCCACTCAGTCCCAGCATTTCTAAATGGTGGTCACTACTGCTGTGACTGTCCAGCTCCTCAATCCCAGAATCCACAACAGCATCTTGCCAATCTCCGCTCTTGGGTAAAATAGTAGTAGTGTGATGAGTGTGGTCAGCAGCTTTGCTCACTGTACCAAGGCTGACCTTGGGCCCAGCCATGGTCATGCTGTAGTCAGAGGATGCAGGTGAAGATGTGTTGGTGGCGGCGGCAGCAGTGGCTGTCATGGTGGTGGTGGCGTAGGTCATGGTGGTAGTGAGGGCAGCTGTGCCTCTGTCCTGGGCTGGGGTGTGACCGCCTACTGAGGGGTCATGAGAGCTGCTGTAATAGGGATGAGAATGGGACATGGGTTGGGGTCTGTGTAGTGATGTGGGAGGCAAAGCAGTAGTGGTAGTGGTGGAGGTGGTGTTGGAGGATTGGGGAAATATCTGTGGGGACGGATAGGATGGAGAGAGCGCTGATTGTGTGAGGTTGGCCACCTCGCTGTCATAGGAAGTAAGGCTTGAGGCAGCAGAGTCACCACCCTGTGATGAAGTTTGGGGAACATTGGAGGGCTTTGGAGATGGAAGAGGTGGTGGTGGAGGTGGAGGTGGAGCCACAGCAGTGTGTTGATGCCGCTGAGGAAATTCCTGGACTCTCTCATTCTTACCATTAGCAAACTGCAGAGGAGGGGGCAAGGGATCCGCAAAGACAAACTCATCATCTGCATCGATTGAGGGAGCTGGTGGAGGGAGAACCATCAGTCCAAGTCCTCCACCCACCCCTGCTCTCATGTCTCCCATAGCCTCATGTGTCTGTGCTGGGGCTGTGGGGACAGTGTACTGAGGGATGTAGCTGGCGTTGGTAGTGCTTTCCATTTGCAGGAAGGAAGGCCTGCGAGGGGCAGGTTGAGCTGGAGGCGGAGGAGGCTGTATGGGTGGAGCAGGTCTGCTATCGTACACCTCTTTTTCTCTTTCTCTCTCCCTGGGACTTTGTGGGTAGTACTGGGTTGAATATTGACTAGTTCTGTCTTCTGAAAAACGAACTCTCAGACCTTCTCTAGGTCCACCCTCTTTTTCTCTCTCCATCCTCTCCCCTCCTCCTCCCAAACGTAATATCCTTGGTGACTGTGGGCGACTCAGAGACGCAGGCGAGGTGGTGGCAGTGGGAGAACTTAGATGAAGAGACACTGGGGAAGTGTACGCTGATTGTGTAGGGGTTGCAAATAGGGAAGGAGTTGGGGTCTGAACAGGGGTGGGAAAGGCTCCTACTGTGGACAGCTGGCGACCAAAGTGTCTGTCTTCTCGCCGTGTCCTGCGGTCATCCTTTAAGGCCCTTTCTCTTGCAGCAAGGGCAAGGCCAAGTGGGGATGAAGGGTCAAGAACTTTCCCTGTAAGTGGATGGATGAAGGTAGTAGTCGACTGGGCGCCATACATTGAAGGAGCTGACTTGGGCTGTCCATCCTGACTGATGATTGGGGACGAATACTCAGGCAGGCCAAAGGCTGGGGGCATGCTGCTGGAATAGTTGACATAACTATCTCCAGAGAACATGCCCTCATCTATAGATTTGGAGGGCCTGAGTCGTGGCGTAGGTACGTCCATTTGTGATCCCTGTAAGGGCTGAATTCTTGTCCCAAGTACTCCTCCTATCTCTCCTGCTCCTCCCCCCGCCTCTCCTTGAATGTCCTCCTCAGAAGAGAGGAAAAATGATGCACTCTTCCTTCTCATATCTCGTAAACGTTCCCTGTCTCTGCGTGCTCCTCCTCCTCCTCCTCCTCCAAAAGCGGAGCCAAATGTTGAAGTGTAATCCGAGTTTTCCAGGGTTTGCTGGGAGGAAACAGAAGGTGCAACAGTTGATGAAGGCATAGAAGTGGATGTAGAGGGTTGCGGGGGTGAGGAGGTGAGTGGTGAGGGTAAACTTGTATTGGGGCTGTCTGGAGTTGGTTCTGCTGAGGTGTGGTCTTCTACTTCCTGGGAAGGCTCAGCTTCCATGCTGCTACCCTGGCTGCTTCGGCCACTGCTGCTGGTGGAGGGGGCTTTGACGATGATAGTGGGAATGGGGATAGAGCTCTTCTCTTTGGCTTTTCCTCTATGCTGCCGAAGTCCATCCTCCACTTTTGACTGCTTCATTAAAGCACCACGACCACCCCTCCTGGCTGCCCCCCTACCAACCCCTCCACCCTGCTCTCTGTTGGCCATGTGCTGATGTTGTGGTGCCTGCTGAGCCTTTGGCTTAGCACTTGTTGGTGGCGTAGCACTGCTATAGCCTCTCCTTAACCCTCCCATCTTTCCACCACCTCTTCTTGGTGCTTCTGGCTCTCTGACGCATAGTCCTTCTGATTGTCTTCTGAGGGTAGGGACCATGACCTGCTGGTTCATCCCACCAGGGCCTCCCCTCTCCCAGCCTACTTGAGCTGGTTGCCCTGGCTGAGAGTGGAGCTGGTAGTGGGCTTGAGTTACAGGGGGTATAGGCATAGCAGGTCCTCTCACAGGATGAGGGCCTGCAGATAAAGGCGGATCTGGGGCGGATGTGTTAGGGGGTGGGGGAATTTCTTCTGGTGCTGGCACTGACAGACTGCGAGCCAGCTTCATTGCTGGTGGGTGAAGGTACTGTCTTTCCTCCTCTGTTACCCCTGAGCATATGGATACAGGCAGTTAAAAACAGAAAATCTTACACTGAACTGGCAGAAATCTTTCCATGACAGTTGCTGTTACCAATAGATTTTTGACGCATCATAACTGCATGCTGAGGACCATGGCCTGGTTGAAAATGAGCTTGATTGTAGCTAAAACCTGGTCCCTGCTGCACCAGACTCACTGAAGACTGCTGCTCATAGGGTTGCTTCAGATGCCGAAAGAGATTATAAAAACAAGATACAGGAGAAAAGAGAAAATATTTAGTTGGATATAATCTGATAAAAATGCTGTTGGTTACTAAGCCGCAATTGATTTTATATACAGTAAAATGCAATACACAAGGACCAGTCAGTCAGAGTGTTAAGTGTATCAGGCAATAGAGCATAAATGAATGAACACAACCTGACTCACATTTAAATAAATGTTTAGCTGTGGGTGGTCCGTTGTCAATCATTGTCTCAAGTGCAGTGAGGGCAGGACAACGCACAGGGCTAAAAACAAGCTAAAGACCAGGCTGATTTAAAGATAGGAATCTGTTTTTACATGCATTAGTCACTTCCCTGACTCAAGCAGCAGAGAAACTCTGTATGGGAATTAATATTGCAGCTCTGAGGGAAAGGGTTGCAGGTGTTCGTTAATGTTAATATTTTGTAGATTATCTGGACATTTAGTCCAAACTGTTAGGACATTATAGTGGTGACCCTAACTAGGTCGACTTCCTTCCTATTCCCAGCAATACCTCATTGGATACATTGGGAACAATGCTCTTGCTCCGATCCCTCTTGCCACCATGACCTCTCTGGCCCTGGTTGTCAGATGTAATAGTATGTTGGGCAGCAGCCAAGATTTCATCCAGTTTATCTAAAACAAAGATAGAGACATGCCAGAAAAGTAGGGTAGTATGTGTGAGCACAAAATAAAGGAAAAAAAACATCAAGTAGCCCCCTCCTGTCCCCTCCATGTTTAAAAACACCCTGTTACATTATGACAAGGCAGTGAGAGTGGTTTCTTACTTAGTGCCATCTGATATACTGTCCTCTTCTTATCAGGACCCTGAGAGGACTCGTAGTCTGAAGTAGGAAGGGGAAAATAGAGCATCAAACAAGACTGACTTTTAATTAAAGCTCAGGGGCTGATGGGGTTATGATAAAGGCTGATATTCACCTGCTTTCTTTTTCCATGGAGAGGCAGCTGTAGCATATATAATGTGAGAAAAAGAAATTAGGTGTGACTAGTCCTGCTGTGTACTCGTGTATGAAGTAGATGAAACAATGAAATACATACTCAGACACATTTGATGGTGTGAACGCTGATGTAATGAGAGGGATAGTGATGGGAACAGAAATTAAAATGAGGGCACTTAAATCCAAGATTTTCCCACCTTTGTCCACTGTATGCAGTAAATTTGGGTCAGAGGAGGAAAAACAAGACAAAGAGCAGTTTGTGACTGAAGGCATCAAACAAGTGGCATTTCCCAACATGCAACTATGTTAATATTTCATAACTTCATTGTTTAATTATCACCCATCCTCTCTATAGGTAATATCAAAAGTGCAAATGAAGCAAAACACTACTTCCCCAGCAAATGAAAAATGAATTGGCACCCATACTAGATCATTTTCTTGGTTCTGCATAAACTTGGTTAACATTTAATGCAGTGTTTCCCTAACAGTACCATAACACTGTGCCATCATCCTGCAGATGAGGAGCAAATCCACCTAATAAAAGCTTTTATCCTCATGACCCACCCCCAACAAAAAAACTGTGAGGGACATGGTTATTTATTTCCTCTTATGATCCTTCCAGGGCTCCCCTCATTTTATTCCTTCCTTTTAGTCTTTAGTCTCCGCTATCATCTTACCCATGTCTTCCAGCTCTGATGTCATTGACTTGGAGCGCAGGGCAATGGCAGGAGGAGTCAGTCTTTTAGTCTGTTGCGGAGCTGCCAAGGGGAACCAGCCAAATGCAGACTTAATGTTTAGTAACCTTGTATAAACATGCAGTCACCAAAGACAACCACATCGCAAAAGCCTTTCAGGATGAAGTAAACATGCAATCAGCTTTATCATCACATCATAAACATAGGGCGGAAACAACATATGAGGAAATTTTGACTCTTACCCCTCTTCCGAGCAGTGTCTTCCAGCTCGGGGTTTCGAGCAACCATCACAACTTTCACCATGAGACTGTTGCCGCCCTGTCGGATCATATTGACCACCTGCCGGTGGCCAACTTTCACCACATTCTGGCCATTCACCTGACACATGCAAGGACATAGAAGGACTGAATGGAGAGCTGATGTGTTGGATCAATTTTCATTTGGATGAAAACTGAACTCCCACTAAAGGGGTGCACACAACACACCTTATAGTAGAGACCAGATCTGCTTGAGAGCACTGGCTCCCTAGATTGCATAGTTTTTCTGTGTTTGATGTACACTGTTGTGTTTTTAAGACTTAGCTTTAAGCACTAGAAATTAAATATATAATTTTTGTGCTTTGGATGGATGCACCAGAAATCCAGGCAGCAAGTATACTAAATCACAGCTACAAAGGCTGGGCGGCATAAATGAGTCATATTAGGTTGAATACCAATTAGCTGTATGTATCAGATTTAATAGAGGTTTGATAACCACCAGTAGAAATGAGTTTTCAAGGCAACATACAGGGAGATTTAGAGCTACAAAAAGGCCAAAAATTTGCTGCCTGAAATGCTGGTGCTTCCTCGTTGAGGAAGAGTGATCACAAGTACAGCAGTCCCTCTGACTAAAATATATTATATCCTTACAAATAATATTAGAACTACATCATGAAAAATGATCAATGCAATTGATCAAAAATCTGCAAGAACCCTGAACAAAAGTTATAAATGATGTGCTTTAACAAATGGGTAGTTAATGCAAGGCTGTAAGATGTTTCTGTCGTCCATCCTGCAAATATCATCAATGATGTTTAGCTCAGTGCATCTTAGACAGCACTTTGAAATGAAATGTAGCTTTTTGTGTCCATACTTCTCTTCAGCCTGTCTGGGTTTTTTCTTCTTATTTTCCTACATTTCCCAGAAAGACCTTTGATACTCTTGAAGAAACACCATCACATTAAATATGTGGCAGCGGAGTAAGCAGCAGTGTTTTATATAAAAAAATTTGTTGGGAATTCACTCAAAATGTGGCACTGTGTGATCATTGCTCTGTCCAAGGGAAATTGTGAACCCTAACTTCTACAGGAATTGCTTGTGGCCAGTTATTTGACATGTTGGAGAAATGTACAACAACAAACAATAAAATGGACCCTGAAATGTAGCATCAGCATAGGATGTTTTCATCCCAACATGGCATCTGGATAAAGCATGTTGTTAAAACTCAAGGCCACGAGTGTTGAATCCAGTTAGTCCACAATGGATCTTACCTCGATGAGGAAATCCCCCATCCTCAGGCCGGCCCTCCACGCCACGCCCCCCTCATCGACAGACTCCAGGTACTGCAACGCAGGGAACGCTGGCGTTGGAGTAAACTCCTCTATGGGAGTCTGAGCTGAGGAGGATAAGACAAAAAAAGGATGAGCTTGAGCAGACACCGATAACAAGAACATGAGTTTGAAAATGAGGAAGGGATCAAGATTAAAAGAGAGAAGAGAGCATATGAAGCTGAGAAATCTATACAGACAGAAGAATATGTTGTGTATTTTGGAGAAGAGGCTCACCTTTGGCTCCCCTAAGCACAAAGCCAAAGCCCTCATTGTCTTTCTTCTGTAGGAGCACTGTCTTTTCCTTAATGATGTAGTCACTTAGAGGGAGTAAAAAAGGAAGAGAAGAAGAGGGGAAATGACAATGGAGAGAGACAGGAAGAAGGAAAAGAAAGAGAATTGGAGAGGAAAAGCGCTATATGACTTCTATAGCAACAGAAAAGTGTTATTGTCATGCAAATAAAGCATTTTCTGAATGTGGAAAACAGCTATACTGCATCACATTATGAAATCATACTGCAGCAAAAGATAGGTTGGCTTTTAGAATGTCATACAAAAAGCGCTGTTGGACAAAAGGGTTGATGGGAAGGATATAGTTAGTGTCACAATGGGAGGGAGTGAACATGAGATGACATCCCATACTATGAACTAATCCAGCTAGAGTTGACAAGCACTGGGTCTGGGGAATGGCACATTAGAAAAGTGTGCACATACACTTTACTGATAATAGAAACTTCCAAATGCACCTAAATCGCTGCATTAGCTTTCATTGCCTCTGGCAGCTTTTGCAAGGATACTGCTCTACTGACTCCAGTACACTACTACTGGTCATACGTGACACTTCAGATTATGTACAAGACAAACTTGGACAGGCCTCTAATCTCCCTCCACAAACACAGAGATGATAGCTGAGAGGACAGAAACAGTGATCACAAACATTTGTGATGCAATGTTATTATGAGATGGTTGGAGTAGTGTATCGGCTGGCCCGCCAAGTCTCTTCATTATTCTATTACCATGTCTGGGACTTTTTGCCAAGCTCCTTTACAATCCCTCCTCTAATATAGGACTGTTTAAATGGACTCTACACACAGCCCCATCTCATGACTCATTTGTGGGCTTGACTTTCTAACAATGTCAATTCACCCTTCTGTTAGAGAGCCCAGAGTTTAAGCAGAACTCTATGATTTAGAAGGAATTCCAGATATTTCTTTATTCTGCAACTCATTTCTGTGTTTGTTCTCCTGAACGATAACTCAAAGTGATAAACCAAATGAAATCAAATCAAAGGATATTATTTCCTAGAAGGGCTGAACTATGAGTGAACAGAGTGATTGGCCTTGTTGAAAAATTATTCACAGTGACAGCATGGCTGCCAAAACAATGCACCGCAAATATGGGTATACTGAAGGACATAATTTCCAGGGGGAATATGTTTTTTTTGTTTCCTCTCTCTTTTCAATGGGAAGTTTAGATGAATGAGAAATTGCAAAAGGAGGTGCAATTCAAATATGTCCAGCTGCACACAAATTTCTGCCTTCTTTGTTTGAGTCAACAAACCCAAAATCCTAACTGTGGTGCTAAACTGATCTCTAACCTAAACACAACAGTATGATTGGCTGTCTGACAGTAAGGTCTGCAGACAAGCACTCAGCAAGGTAACTCAACCATATAACCACTTTGACAAAATCAATACATCAATACAATACATCAATACATCATTTTATTTTACCTTTAGTTTTCAGGAAGCAGTCATGACTTTTTTTATGTCTGGGAGAAGACCCCTCTACTCTAATGTCATTTCTCCTATTCTAACACTAAAATAAAACTATAATATTTTCCATATTGGCTTCTACAATACTTACATGTCAAGTTCTTCTGTATTTATTCCAACAGAGAAATAAACAAAGTTTGAATGTTATATCACAAAAGTAAAGCAGAATCAGGTGCATTGGCCTACAGGCCTTAAGATCCAGACTTGACATCAAACCATAACTTTATCACTGAACAGCCAACCACTACTTTCCCCTACTGAGGTCCATCCCTTGTGTGTTCTCCATCAATGTTACTGTTTCGCCAACGCACAGCCGCCTTCCAGCCATCTGCTCCTCACACCTCATTCCTTTTTCTCTCACCCTGTCCTCCATCATGCTTTCCCTTTCTGAGGATCAAAGTAACATGGAGTGGGTGGACAGATCCATCAGGCTCTTGATCCATCCACCTCTACAGGGGGGAAGCAACCCCAGTGTTGATCCTCCAGGTGAGAAAGTTGTGTTGCTGGCTTGCAGTAACACACATGGTTTACTTTACATACATGAAATCTTTCAGCTCATCTGTCACCATATTGGTATCTGTGGCCCTGATCAATTAGAACCATAAAAGTGCAAACATCTATGGTTAATCTCTGTTGGCTACAGGATGCTCTTTCTGATCTGGCTGCAATCGAGCTTTAAGCCTACTAGAGACCAGAGTTATTATGTACCCTCCTGAGTCATCCTCTCTTCTATCCACAATTACTGAGAGAAAAAAAAAGCTGTTTAACTATTCACCTGCTGAATGCACATGCAAATAGACTGGTTATATGGGGACAATACCCACACATCACAAGTGACTAATGTTAGTGATACACACTGTGGATGGGAGAGTAGATGAACAGCGCACATACATAGATATTTGTACTGGAGAAATATTCCCACAGCAATAAAGTACTATGACGTATACACTCATATGTGAAGACCACATATATTTTATTCAGTGTATATAGTGCCACGCACACACACACAAACAACAATGCATGCACACACTGTAGACATGCACAGCAATGACAGGTATTTCAAATTAGAGCTCAAAAGGAACTGACAAACCCGCACTCTTGCCACTTACTGACTTATTCACATACATCCTTCTGTACAGTCAAAATATCACACATTTTTAATGACACAAATGGGCACAGAAAAATATGGCAATTGAAGGCAGCAATTTTTTTTTTTTAAAGAAACAGGGCTAAATGGGAAGTCCTGGTGAATGGAAAATATCTGCTTAAAGAAATCATGACTCAAAGAGAATGAAATACACCCACACTGTCTGACTGAAATGCATCAATATGTTGCTGTTCAGAGACACACACGAGAGAAGGGCACAGAAATAAACATGCTGCAGAGTCTCCATTCAATTTCCACCTCTGTCCCATACATAGAAAAAAAAAACAACATATAAATTTAAGGCGCACGCACACACACTCAGACAAACACGCACGCACGCACAGATACATAGCTTTTTAGTCTGTCTTTGAAAAGGCACGGCCTCTCAATAGCATCATCTACCTCTCCCCTCTCTCCATTGTCCTCTCCTCACATCCATAGCCAGCCAATGAATGAGGAAACAGCCGCTACCTGTAAATGAACCACACGCTCCTGTTTCTGGGGCCCAGTGACGGCCACGAAGAAGAGAGGGAGAGAGAGAAATCTCTCTCTCCGCATCCCCCCATTGCCATGTCCCCCCCTCCTCTATCTCGCGCACTCTCGACCACCACCTCCTCCTCCTCCTCCCTCCCTCCTCTCTCCCGCCTCCCTCCTCCTCCTCCCGGTCTTCCTAAGAGAGAGCTCTGCCGAAGAGAGCCGTGAGAGTGGAGGGGAGAGACGAGCAAGAGAGGTGGGGAATGAGCAGGAGAGAGAGAGAGCTGAGAGAGCATACTTTAGACCAGAGAAAAGCATTATGACGGGACGACAGAGAGAGGAAGAAAATACCGGCGATTATCACAACAGAGAAAGAAAGGGAGTGTGGGAGTGTGTGCTGGTGGACGATAGGAACAGGGTTTGGTTGCAAAAGACAGAGTGCTCATTTTGAGGGGTGTGGATGCGGGGGATGGGTATAAATGTAAGGCGACAGAGAGAGAGAGAGAGAGAGAGAGAGAGAGAGAGAGAGAGAGAGAGAGAGAGAGAGAGGAGAGGGAGAGCATTTTGATTTGCTCACCCACTGACTGCTGTATCACAGATACACCAACAACAGCTGATTCCCACCCTGGATTTACTCACACACAAACATCCATACGTGCACATTCGCCAACTTCCACTCCCTGCTCTCCTCTAAAGCAGAGCTGTCATCACTGCACAGCCTAACAAACACTCTTCCTCTCTCCATTTCTCTCTGAAATAGTAATTGACATTCTCCCAAACACCTAGCTGCAGTGAGGGAACATGCTCCGGATCACCTCGCTCTTAATTGAGCACCACTTCACCACGGTGCTGCAATTATGCTTAACCAACTTAACACGCGTAATATAACCTCAGTGGCTGCTATTTCCATTTAGAACACAAGCCAGCTGCATTAAAGTAAATGCCTTTTTTGAATGACAGTAACAGCTCCTCAGCACAATGGTTATGTCAGATCCAATGTGTAAGAGGCTGTAAAACCCTGAGGTGGTGACTGGAAAGTCCTTCTCACTAGCCCTGGTATCTAACAAACACTTGGTGTTTCAGCCTCCTTATGACTCATCAACACAGTGATGTATAAACGCACAAGACACAGGCACATTCATGTGCACACTCAAACAAACACGCATACCTATATAATACACAACTACAGCTGCCCAGGGCTGGGCCACAACAACTGACAGATGTCATGGAGGAGGAGGAGAACCCCACTTCTGCCTTTCATCAAAGCATTATTGTGTTCAGCGTAAACAAGCACCCAGAGAAGAGAGGGGTACGTGTGGATGGAGGTAGGGTATCAAAGAGACAAGTGCAATTGTCTGGAGAAACCAAAATGATCAGGGCTGAAAATGGCATGGCTGCTCTGTGCTCTCAGCGCTGACATGTTCACACAGCAGAATAAAAGAGAATGAGTGCTGTTTAGGATCAACAGAAAACAGACACATACAAGAAACACCTGAAATTGAAATAGGGGAAACGAGTGTGCACATGCACACACATGACCCCCTTTTACCCACAAAACAGCAGTGTGCCAACTATTTCGATCATTTTGACTGGCCTCACAGTCTTACCTCGCACCAATAAACCTCAGAGCAGACAGCTCAGCTGCTGCCCACACTCATATGACAATACACAGCTTGAATGATATAAGAGAGCTGCAGCCAATCATGTTTTATCATTATTTTAGTCTATCAACTTTCTAAACTGATATAGCAGTTCAGGGACGCAAACTGCTGGGGCCTGTCACACAACACCAGCCTGGGACACTTCACCAGTTCAACACATAACAAGGCACACAAACCCATTCACCCTTATATCGGTACTTTACATCCAGACTTTCAAGTGTTCTTCTTGACAGAAATTCACCGCAGCTTTTTGTTTGATTACAGGTTGCAAAGTTCACTGCAGTTTTCCTTACCTGGGGCCATCAGTGCCATCATAAGCTCCAACAGTGACATTACGGAAAAGCTTCCTCTTGGCTTTCTCGCTGCGTGTCTCTGCAAGGCACATGCAGGCAAAACATATGCTCAATTTAAACTTTCAGCTTCCATCATGACACCTTCTCTGTCTTTTTGTAGATGTGCTGCGTTTTCAGCATGTGGCTCAGATGGATCAAATACATTTACACCCTGGGTTTGTGACTTCTTCGTGACATATTTTACTTGTTGGGTATAAGAGTGCAGCTGTGAAAATATGACAAAAGCTAATGCCTGTGCTGTACTGCTGCAAAAAAGGGCCTACTGCTAAACCTGAGTGTGACATGTGCTTGGTTTTAAAGGATAATGCCAGCCTGAGGGAGTGTATAACTCATTTTCCTATACACCCTTTCTCCAATATGTGCACTATTTTATGCAATCTCATTAATCCACCTTTTGTCATTGTAAACTTTATAAATTCTCAAATTCATCAACAAATAATTCATTTCAATTTATACATTTCAAAAAATAACTTAAATGTAGGTTAGGTAAGAAATTCTTTAGATAGCAGGTGGGGACAGAATAATATTTAAAAAATCTATGGAGATGTGAAGCTCCCACAGGTTTGGTCTTACCTGGTCGATTGTCCTTACTCTGACCTGCCACCTCTTCAACACAGTCTGAAGGAAACCAGCCAGTGCGACCCTTCACCGTTCCCTCCCAGTATCCCCCTTCTCCTACACTTAATACTGAGAGAGACAGACAGACAGATTAATAGAAATACTTATAGACATAGACATATGGATTGAATATCGTGTTGGCTGTAAATCTACTGTCACTCTTCGACTGTTATATATTTTACTTTATACTCTCCTTGTTTACCTTTAGTTTTATAATAATATTGCACAATCCACTGAGAATGGCTAAGAACATGTATTACTTTGTGCTGGCTAGGTGGGTTTGCTGGTACCTCTAATTTCTATTGATAATCATCTCGTCCCTCATCTCTTTGTTTCTGTTGACGCTTGAGATACAGTAACTTACAATTTTTCCTGGATGTCCTACACAAAATTCTCTTAGTACGGGACATTTAGGTAATTGTGTGGTAATTGTACAATTAATCATCAGCATGGATCCAATTCTACTTACTTTCATAGGGTTAGGGTTAGGCTCAATCTCACCTTTCACTTTGTCCCCTTTGTTGAGTGAGAGCTCTCTGTCTCCGCTGGCAGAGTGGGCACGAGTGGCCACATACACCCGCCCAGGCACTGCACTGTACATACGCTTCATCTGACCTCCCCCACTGCCCGCTGAGGTTGCACTATGGACGGAGAAAGAGATGTAAAATAAGATTGTGGAAAAACAAGTGAGACAAAGTGAGACAATATACAGCTTGTCAGGCTACATAGGAACCAGTTGACTCATACTAATCAGTGCCACAGTAAGACTGTGCACTGCAAAATTGTATTTTGTATCAGTGTCTAGCGTTTGGTACAAATTGTAGGTCAGGTATGTAGAAAGTGCTATCGATTCTAGTCAATGTGTCTCTTCGTTGGTTTATGTTCATCAGCTTTTGCATCAGGATTTAAAATGATTTTCAGGCCATGAATATTTCCTCCATTTTTGCTGCCTTGCAGGAGACTAATGTCCACCCATACCACACCTAAAATAGGTTACATTATTGCAGTTAAAAATAGTGCACATTATGCAACTGAGACACAGATGGCAATAACCTGCATACAACTGATGGTAACTGGAGATTAGTGATTCCCTGTTGGCTTTAAAAGACCTGGTTAGAATAACTTCCCACCACCCTATATACTCTACTGTAATATTCTTTACCCTTGTCTGCCTCGTGGCTGTCGGTGCCTCTCTTCTGTGTCACTTTGGCCTCCCCTCCCTCTGGATGGGGACCGAGTACGAGCTCTGGGGCTGCTAGAGCTTCTCACACCTATGGACGCCCTGCGTTGGCCCTGCAGAAAACCGAGAGTCTCATAAAGACAAACCCACAAAACTGATTGAGTAATCCTGTAGAAACAATGCAGCATCACTAATTATGACTAATAACACAGTAGATGACCATCTTCCAAATCGTCTTAGTTACCTGTCCCGTGTTGGGATTTGTTGCACCCTTGATGGGCAGGGCCTGAGGGTCAGACTGGGTCATGGTGTTATCACTGTTAGCACGCAGTAGGGTGTGGGAATGAAGCGAATGGAGAGGCAGTGTGTTGGAGCTCTCCTTTCGTTTGGGAACATACTTTGGTGATTCCAAAAAGGGCACTGAAGGTGGAGGCGTGAGGCATGACAGTGAGGTTTACAATCAGGGTTCAAGGTGAGGAGGAAGAAATGTGGAGGGGGTTAGAGTTGGATGTGAAAGGAAGAAGTGGAGGGAGATATTGGGTTGATTGTTAAGGAAAAGACAGGAAATCATAAGGGCAAATTCATGGCATATTTTCAAAGGTACAGAAAAGGCAGATGTTGGGAGCTAAGTTAATATTTCCTGCAATAGGCCCATAAGAAGAGAGAGTCAGGCATGAAAGCTTACCTATGTCAACGTCTTTATGGTTTTTGATGATTTCTCCAAGTTCAAAGTGACCAGATATTACAGCTAGCTGCAAACAACAGAAACAAAATTAAACGTAATTGATTGACCTAATGCAATTATTAACTTTGTTTCGTTGCGTTTTCTCCTTTTCTCTCTTCTTAGTTTATTTGTGTGTAATAGAACATATAATTTCAAATGGAAAGTGAGACTGCTAAAAGACCAACATTATTATTATTATTATTTTAAAAAATCTACCTGAAAAGGGGACTGTCCATGTTTGTTCTTTGCCTCCCTATTTGCCCCCCTGTACAGAAGAACACGGACACAGCTTTCCTGATCATTCACAGAGGGAAAGCGATTGGTTAACATCTTTGGAAAAAACAGCATTGATAATTATGGATATATATTATGGATTTAATATAAGAATCTGTTTCCATACTTGCCTTATTGTACAGGGCAGAAATGTGAAGAGCAGTGTTCCCTGAGGCATTTTGTGAAGTGTCGTCTGCCCCATAAAACAGCAGATGCTCCAAGTGCTGGGCAAAGCCATTCTGGCAAGCCTTTTAATATCAAGAGTGCAATAGAAATATCCACAAATTGTCAGGATTATAAAGTGTAGAAGGAGACAAATTAAGGTGAAAATGGCATTTTGATATAGGACTGTTGAAGTACAAGACAATTATGCATAAAATGAGAGAAACGGGAGATACAAAGAGAAAGAAAAATAAATAACGTATTTCACATTCACATTTAGAACCATTATTAGTTTTACAGAAAAACAGGTTAGAGCCAATTACATTCCACCATGATGTTAAAAACTGGGAACAAAACAAATATTAAAACAACAGAGATGAGCCTTCAGCAGCCTGAAAGGTTTCCACATATTTTTTCTGCAGGACTAAAATATCACAAGATATGCACAAAGTAAAGAAAGAAAACACAGAGCACCACAAAACCAAAATAAAATACCATGACAACCGGCTCACAGCATAAACGCAAATTTACCAGAATGTCACAGAGACATAATGTAGGCAATGCATCCGTATCTACAGTAAGAAAGAGATGTTACTCTTTCTGAACTGGACTCAGCTCAGGATGACTCACATTTGAGCAGGTTTAAGAAAACTATGTGCTCACCTCATTCACTTGAGCTTATCTACATTTTTTGAGGGGGGATTCTCAGAGCTTTTGGCTCAGATAAGGCTGATATGGATGGATAGATGGTGGGAAGAAGGGTACCTTATGTATTTCTTCCATCCCAAACTCCTCTTCATCCCTGTGCTATGGAAAGAGATAAGGAGGGAAAGAGGCAGAGAGAATGGGGACACAGGTGAGGAAGGCCAAGAGGAGAGGGGTGTGATATAAATGCGATGGTACATGAAATACAACACACAGATAAGACAGAGAATAGTTGGTGCATTGCTGAGGTTCATATGAAGAGGTGCCTAATATGATAAAATGAAGGGAAACAATATGGGGATGGATGAATGAAGATAGAGATAGAGATAAATAGATAGATAGATACGTAGATAGATAGATAGATAGATAGATAGATAGATAGATAGATAGACAGATACGTAGATCGATAGATAGATAGTTTTTTAGTACCTGATGGGACTCAGCCCAACCATTCTCGTCCCTTGTCCCCAGCCTGGCCCTGTAGTATAGCAGGGTCTCGCAGCAGGAGGTCTCGCCCCCTGTCAGTACAGTGTGGTACAGTGGGGTCAGGCCACAGCGGTCTTTGTAGTCTGGAGAAGCTCCTAGGGACAGGAGAGCCTGGAAAGAAAAGTGTGCCTTTCTGTGTAGGTGTGTATATTCTGTTTGTATTTTACTAGTGGAAGTCAAGATATAAATAAATAAAGCTGCATGGCAAGCTAATGTGAAGTCTTTACCAGCAGCCCGTCATGATTGTGAGCTCGAACAGCTTTGTGCACTGGTGTCATGCCATCTCTGCTTCGGAAGTCCAAATGAGCACCGCCCTGGACCAGCACCCTGATGCCCTCCACCGTCAGACCGGACTGTACAGCTACAGAGAGCGGAGTCTCTGACCCACAGAGAAGGTTTAGGATCAGGCAAGTACAAAATCCACTTACAGATGTTCTTACAGCATTGTAAATCAATTCAATTCAATATGAGACAGGCTAACATCCTTGATTTGGACACCAAGAATTAATCTATATAAGTCAAAATATGTGCAAGGTAGCATACAGCTTGTCAGAGATTCACCTCCACTGTCAGGATCATGAAAATTTGGATCCAGACCCTTGTCAAGGACTTTTGCCATTTTCTCAATTGCCCCAGTCTGAATGTAATCCAGGAATTTCTTAAGACTGGCCTGGGAGGGGTAAAAAATGAAGGAAAAGATTGTCAGTGAGGGCAAATTAATATTGTATAATAGTGATGTTTAATGGACAAGATAGGAAATACCTTGGTGCTGAGCTTTGCGAGAGCCTTTTCATCCAGATTTGTCTGTTTATAAACTCTGGTTTTGTACCTAAACTGAGGACCAGAAACAGAGTGTGTTAAAGCTGTAAATCTTACTGCAACTGCCATGAACTGTGTATTTTACAAAATGTGAAAATTTCTTTCTCAAAAGCAGGAAAATAAATTTCTATTTTAACAAATATTCTTGTTTCATTCATCTCCTCTTTAAGCAATAATTTCTCTTGGTAACTGCAACTAAACTTTCTGTTTCCAGAAATTCATTCTCCCACTCAAAGGAATTGGAACATCTCCATAGTTAATTTCTTCAGTCAGTTTTGGTATTCTGGTTTTTGAGAAAACATTTTTTAAAATGTGACTAAAAAAGAAGGTGAGCTAGTGCTTGAACTGGAATAAAATTAAAAATCATTGAAATCAGCAGCATGCAGATTTGACTTTTTTAAACAACAACTAATAAGAGCACATCTTCATCATTCATGAATAATGCTTGAGATGATCCTAATATTTACAATTAAATTAAGTGCTTAGTTTCAGTTCTATAAATGATTATGTAAACTGTAGATTGAGTACATGCAAGCATTGATTATTATTATCATAATCATTAAACATTGTTATATGTAAAGGCCATATATAACATCACCACAGCCACTGCTTTATGCACACATAAGGCCATATGAATCACAGAATCTGACAAACTTCAGTCCCATATTTCAACATAAAATGTACCCATTGCAGGCTATTTAAATAGCTATGCAATTATTTAATACAGTTTCTACACTGGCCATGTGAATTTGGGAAAATATTTAGATTTATTTTCTGTAAATGTTTTATTAGGAGCAGGCAGCAGTATGTCACACGGTGTTACATATGTGATGTTGTAAATGTTTCACAACCTTTAGGAATAAGAATCAGGTGGAGAATGCTGAAAACACTGGCTTAAATAATGGTGTAGAAAATCTGTCTTCAAAAATCCTTGCTTCCAAAGATGAGTCAACTGAGGTCAGGTGGGTTCACCTTCCGCTTCCTGTCTAAATGGCTGTTTGCGTCAATGAAAACCATCTGACTACATTTGCGGTCTCAACATTTGTAGTGTACTGAATAGGCTAACCATTTACTGGCTGAGGAGCTTGGAGGTGGGAGGGGAACACTATACTGCTCTCCAGCAGCTGACAACTGAGCTGAACCACACATTGCACCTTAAACAGCCACATCTTTCAAGTATCAGAGATGTGTTTGGTCGGGCTGGAAGAGAAAACTGTCCTAATAATTATAATGTGCTTATTAGTTAGTGGTGGTATACCTTAATAACCAACAGTGCTTAAAAATACTTCAGTGAAGTCTGAATGGCATTGCTCATATTACGAATAAATGTGATTTATATTCTACTGAGAAGAATTTAGTAACAAAACTGCATCAGTCCACTGACATGTCCTCATCTGGAACTATGTCAAAAATGTAAACACTTTGGTTTGAAGCCAAAAACTGAGTGCAGAATAATGTTTCAGCCCCACCCAGCCCATCCATCCTTATGGCACCCTGACCACCAGAGGGCACTGTGAGACAACCATGATGGGATCCAGCAGCCCACATCCCAAAAGTGAATAAATATCGGTTGTTCAGTAAATGTCTGTTTTACTGTGTAGAGCGTGGGAACTTTCATAAAAATCACACACACACTAACACACTAACACACACACACACACACACACACACACACACACACACACACACACACACACACACACACACACAAAAAACCCCACAAAAAATCGCCAAACCAAACTTGAGTAATTCAATCGCAGAATTTTCCTTATGATTTTTACTTAGTTATGACCAATAAGGATGAGATGTGCACAGTAGCAGTTTGCTGCTATTTTTATTTCTGAATGCAACAACAACCTCAGTTGGACAACCTTCAGCCCCCACTGCCCCTCCTCCCAAAAAAAGAAATCAATCATTTCCACACCAGACTGTTATTCCTGGAGGTGTGGAAGCATACGATTTTCATGACAAGAAATGAAATCTATAGAGAACATGACTGAACAGTTAAATGTGAGGAGAAAAGCTTATTTTGAAATGATCTTAATTTGAAAGGCTTTTATTTTTAGTGTGATCAAACAATCCTGACTTTTCCTCCCTTTCCCCCTCCATACCTCCAGGTAAGGCACCCCCTTCTCAAAGGACTGCGAGTAGTCCTGCAGAGCCCGTTCCTCCTCCAGGAACTTGGCGTCCCGTCCATCTCCAGCTGGTTGGAAGAGGCCATAGTTGTAGGCGTCCCACAAAGGCTCACTGAGGGAGCAGATGATCTGCTGCTTAGCGTTCCACACCGTGCAGTCCTGGTCAAACTGGAGACACCTCTGACAGACAGGAAACACAGGACCGGTGGAGATGTGCTAGTATTTTTGAAGCCAGAAATAATGTTCAAGAAGAAATAGAGCTTTTTGGAGGACAAGATCCAGGAAAGCAAATTTAGAGGACAAAAAAGGGGGGAAGTACTATGTAAACTATTTACTGTTCTCTAAAAAGTAATAGTGACATTTTTTCTGAAAAAGACATGATGATGAATAGCATTTAATGATCGTTTATAATACTTTGACCACCACAAACAAAATCTCACTTGCCTCCATATTGTGTTGGTAAAGTCACATACAATGACATGAACATGCCTGTATTTACATATTTCATTATATTATATTATCACATTCAATTTGTGATATGAAATTTCAGCTGGCAAATGATGGGTGCACGAGAATGCAGAATATGAATACATTACATTTTAATAACTGATCATCTGCCACGTTAAAGGAAATAAGATGACGTATACTATCCTTATAATCTGTGCTATCAAGACACTTGGGTTTAATACACACTTTTTCTCTCCCCTAATGAAGAAGTAGGTTTCATACTAGGATAAATATTTCCCTTTTAGTAATTTTCTTCACTGAAAACTTAATGTCATATTTGCACCACAATTCAGAGGATAAATAACAGACTAGCTTGGAGCAAAAAATGAAAAATAAAACATTTTCATCCATCTTATGGTATGTATGTGTGATATATTAGAGGCCGAATGGCCACAATGAAAAAATACCTTGGATGTATTATGTGTATGTGGTATGCCTAACTAGATTTCACAGTGATTTGTGCGCTGCCCATTTCCTCATATTATGCCATTTTCTTGAATTTCCACAGGAAGGCCATCTTTTTGTCCTTTCTTATTAAAGTGGGAGCCTGGAGGACAGAGCTGAACGCTGCAGTCGGGTTCAACGACAGGCCTGAGAGGTCTCAATGAGATATATGCATCCATGCTATTGTTCCATTTTAGTGAACGGTAAGTAAAATTGCACAGCTCAGCACACTTTCATGTCCCCTCTGCCCCCCTCAAGCCCCCACCCGCCACAGCTCCCCCTGCCCCCCCACTAGTTTGCTACTTGATAGTGTAGCCAACTATATTGGCATGGCAACCAGTTCATTAGTGGAGGCAGGCACCCGTTGCCGTAGCAATGTCTTGGCGGTCCCTGGGAGGTAAACCACATGATGAGGATGTGCATGTGTGTGTGTGTGTGTGTTCTTATAGGAATGTAATAGTGCAGCGTAGTGTCTATATTTCCACAGTGTGTTTGTGTGTCAGTGTAAGAGAAAGAGAGACAGATTGAGTAACTAATCCCTGGTAGAGATGTCTAATGTAATGGATACGGTATATTAGGGTGACAATTCTCTGTCCATTGTTCTCTTTTATACAATGAGGGATTTTTAAGATCTTCCTGGCTGTACTTGTTCCTGATCAGCAAAGTTGGTTGGACCCTTGCCAGCCAGTGTTATGGCTTTTGTCAATGCAAAGTACCTCTTTGCTTATTTTCACTCTTGATAACATCCATTCTCACTCTCTTTTAATTAGATCTTAATATTTACAATCCTTCATCATCTTTCTTTAATTCCATTCATTAATATTTGCGCTGCAAGGCTTGGGATACTGAGTGTTTGTCAGTGGTGCACAGGGCAGAATATCATGCCCATGGCTGATGGAGACCCAAAAGCAACCCAGATGCCATCCACATATTTTTGCCTTTTCAGAGTCACTCACTTCCCCAGCTCTCCCTAAACTCATTAAAAACCTATTAGATAATTAGCAATTACTGTTATATTGAGGGCAGATTAGCTGACATGTAGAACAGTCGGCATGTTCAGGGAGTTGAAAATGAAGAAAGGAAGATAGGGGAGGCGTTACAGTTGGACTTGCAATCTCACCTGTATATGGCGCATGTGGGCTGGCCAATTTTCACCTGATGTCACTATACAGCTTAGAGCAGCTAGAAGTGCACATTTATACCAACAGCAGTTTCGAAAAGTAATTATGCCGATACCTGACCCAAGGCAGACCTGGTGTTATTGAGTGAATATGTCTCCCTCGCAGGTTGTGCAACACAAAGCAAGCTTGGGTTTTTATTTCTGCTTCCTTATGGGGCTCATCCCTGGGCTTGTGGGAAAGCTGGAGTGAATATGCTTTGAAATAAGAGATGTGCTTGTATAGTTGTGCACACTATTTGGCTAATGCACAAAAATGTGTGCATCAAGTTCCGTCGGGTACTTTTCAGCAACTAATGTGAAACAGATGTACAGTCAACACTGCAGGAGAAAAATGTTTTCATTTAGGGATGTGAAAAGGTTGGGTTAAAATGGGAAAAACCTTTAAATCTCTTTAACTTCCATCACAAAATAGAGGCATGAAAAAAAATAGAAAGAAGGGCTGGAAAAATAGCAGCCAAGTGTTCACCTGTTAGTTCTCCTGAGGGGTATCTCACCAAATGTCTTTAACTTAATTAAAGCTGTTCTGCTCCTAAGTAGTAATACTATAGACACTTAAACCATTCCTTGTTTGTAAAAGACCTGCAGTCAGTATTCTGTTTGTTAGGAGGACAGAAAACTACACAATTAACTTGCATAAAAATGTCGATACAAAGAAGTAGACTGGGTGAGCAATTTTTTTCTCTGCCTAGTCTCGGTGCCATGCCACAAAGAACCTGGAATTGTTTCATGTGTAGGTGTTTTTGTATACAGACATCTTTTCATTGGATATACCTTTATGTGAATATGCACTTACTGTTTGTTTGATGTCAGGAATCCCAATGCGAAACACCATCATGGTCAGGTATGTGTCCTCCAGCGGAGCAACTGTGGTCATGCTGCGCTCCATGAGGGCTCGTCTCTTCTGCAATGCATTCAGGCCTAGGTGATGAGGCTGCTGATTGGCTGCAATGAGATGATGCGGCTGCTTAATGACTGCTGGATGGTGTAGCTGGATTTGATTTGACATATAAGCAATACCCCGGTTGACCAGGTTCCCCGGCCTCAGGGGCCGGTCGGCTCTCTGTCTACCGACCACAATGGCTGCTGGTTTCACCACCTCGCCACCTTTTCCTTCCCAGGATTGTCGTCCTCCCGTCATTTCCTTTTCCTCCAGACTCTCTAAACCTCCATTCCTCGTGTCACGTCCATCTTCCCCTTCTCTGATTTCTCTTCCCTGGTCCTCTTCCTCCTCCTCATCCTCCCCATCTTTGTCATCCTGGCCGGGATAAAAGTGCTCATTATTTCCCAGCATCCTTTGCTGTGCAGGTGTCACTGCAGAGAGGGCTGAGTGACATAGCTGTCATGGAGACAAAACATGGCTATCCCATGAGACTGGCTTCATCCTTTGAAACATGCTGTGGGGAAAAAGGCAGAAAAGGGAGTAAACTTTGGTCATTTAACGCTGCTCATTCCATCAATAGAGTGAACTTTAAAAAAATGTGTTAAAGACACGTGCAATAATAGAAAAACTAGCCACAGGCAATGCTAATAAGTTCACATGTGTGAATGAGCACAGAGCTGGTCCACATTTCCCATTTAGCCACTGGGAATGCATCAGGGAATAGCAGGCTGATGAAAGACAGGCTATATATAAACTCTGTGAATTTGAATCACAGGTTCTTCGCAGAAGGGAGTGAGTTGGATATGCAATTTAGCTTCACATGAGGTCAAGATCATTGCTACTTTGTGATAATGGAGCTGACCTATGTCTTAGGGAACAATCCAGGGCTAACAGCCAAATGTGAGCTCCTTAAAGGAAAATTCCACCCTCAGCTACCTGCACTATGTTAGTTGTCATCACTGTAATGCAGGTGTGTTATTTTGAGATGAAGTGTTGTGATAGACTTATTCACTTTACCACCAGTCAATACACTGGATTTAACCATATTGATGTAAGTCATAAGTGATACTTTCTTAATTAATTTCTGTCACCTGCCATAAACGAGGCAGGACTTGTTAGGTTGTGTGCAGCTAACAGCTATATTAAGATCAGTCTCACCAGTAATGTACAAACGGACAAATGAAAGTAAGTAGTTTTGGTTGTTGATGTGTAGAAAGCCTGTTGCCATACATCCAAATTAGGGGATTGTTGTGATCTTCTGTAAACAACTTTCTAGCTTTTCCAACCAGCACGGAAACCACAAAATAATAGGAAGTGTTTATTACAGGTGGCAGATTACCCAGTCAATTCACTGTAGTATCTGTACTGTAGTTTGGTAAATTGTTCCAGATTTAAGGGGATTTATGGGGATTTAATCAGCAAAGGGTATAAAGATAACTCAGAAAATCTACCACGAGGAAGTCATATCTGAGAAAGGCGGCATGAAACAGCTTGAGTGTTGATATTAACCTAGTCTGAAGTACACTGGGAAAGTTCAGAAGGGTGTAAAGCTGAGAAAAGCAACATGCCCCTCAATGTAAACTTAACACAAGTGTGGCTACTTGATGGTCTGATCAGTTGAGCACTCTTTGAGGGGAAAGTTGTAAATGTGTAATTGCTTTATTCCTTCATGAAAGTTTACAAAAGTCTATGAAGAAGACAGGATGTTGACATTAAAATGTGATCTTTATTGTTGATTGTTTAGATATCTGAAAAATTTTCTGCAACAAAGGTCAACTGACATATGAAAAATACCTCAGTCATCAGCAGGAAAAAAAAAGTACTGCCAAAGAAATACAAGTTGCATCATCATCAACTATTTTAAATATGATTTAAAAAAAAAATGTTAGGATGGATTTTTGCTTTAAGATTCATACGACGTGTCATCATGCTTCAGATTTGGCATACTGGCGCCTCCATATATTCTGTCCTGGTTTTTCTGTGGCGAGGTCTGGCTACAGGGGCTTTGCCATCAAGCAGATATGAACCATTGCCAACAGCCGCTTCAGTGATGGTGATTGACGCAGGGAATCTCCCACTGTCTCGTTAGCAGCTTGGTGTGCTGAATATAATATGAGTTGGGAGTCTGAAATAGATGAGTGCCAGAACGCTCAGATGGACAGATGGAACTCATTGAGACAAACTCAAATTAGGACACATATCTAAATTAAATCAATCACAGATTACCAACATGCAGAAGCTTAGAGAGTCAGTACGGTATTAATAAAATATCGAGAAAACAGGATTTTGATGAAGGTTAAAGGGGCATTAAGTGATTTATGACTTTTGACTTATCGACCTCTATCGGTGACCAAGGAACATCGACAGGCGTCTGGCACAGCTTACAGAAGCCTGTAATTGACATAAATAATAACGTAGAGATAAAGAAGCTAGCCAAGTGCCACACATTCAACAGAAACATTTGATGAAGGCGTCAAAGTATAGCACATTAAAATGTACTGAAACAAAAGGACTGGTGTGTTGTTTGATTTTTGGCTTGAAAACAAAATTGCCTTATCATTGCTGTCATCATATCTAATTATTGCAGAGCTCAAGTCAGCTAGCTGAGCATTTTTGGGTAAAGTGGAGATACCAGTCAGATGGGGATTCCCCAAGATGCTTTGAGAGTGACAGGATGGGCCATTTTAAAACAAACACACTGTCTGTCAGCGCAAGTAAATCAGGCAGGACAGGAAGAGTAGGGAACAGAGGAATGAGTTCAGAAGGAAAAAAAAAAACAAAACACTTGAGAAAAAAGCCACTTCAGAAACGTATGAAAAATGAATAAGCTTTGAAGACACCCACCTCTAGCCATTGTAATAGTATGATATTATGTTCAAAATGCATGTGTTCCATTTTAGGCTAAAACTTAAAAGCTGACAAAGACTGGTATGTTAAAACTCACAAGGAGATTACCACTATCATTCAGGCTCCTCAGAAGGGAATAGGGAGGGGTGATTTATGAACAAAGTCTCATCAAATATTGAACAACATTGAGTCCGCATAAGGGAAGATAACACACTAGAAGGATGGGCTGAGAGTAGAAAGCAGCCAACTAATTGGCAAAAGGAGAATACACAAGAGAGACGGACTGTAAGAGTTATAGTTTACATAAAGCAGAGTAATCAGATTGAGAGAAAAAAGGGGGTGAAAGGACAGCTGTGGCTAGATGCAGGATGAGAAAAAGATGAGAACAAAGCCAAAATTAGCAAGCAAGGACAAAAACAAGAGTTAATGAAGTCAGAGTTACGGGTAAAAGGATGGTGTGATTTCATATTTTAATTATGGCAACTCCATCCACAACTTCTTAAATGCTCTCTTCAGCCATCATCTGGTCTCCATCTTCCCCATCAGATCATTCAACTCCTGTGTTTTTTTTTTTTTCAATATTTATACAGTTATTCATGTTAATTAGGTGAAAATTATGGAATATGGACAGCCGTTAAGACATGTTAACCACTAGTACTTCCTAGCTATTTCCAAGCTGCTGCTAAAATCCAGATTTTATGATGCTGTCTGACAAAAATCACTATCCATACTTTATCTATACTGCCTATCCATCAGAGTCGGGGGGGTTGGGGCTAATCCCAGCTGATCCCAGTGGGCAAGGGCCTTGCTGTCATAACCACCACGCTGCCACACCACCCAAAATCACTCTCCTATTAAGTTAAAGGCAACTGTGATTTTTGCTCTTTTGGCTCAGTTTCAGCTCAGTGTTTGGGTCAGCTGTTGTATTGCTCTGCCGCTCTGCCGATAATTCAGCACAGCAGAGGCAGAGAGACAGGTGAATAGCGGTGTCAATCTCTGATGGAAAGTTACAAAGTAAACCAAAATAAATATATGAGTGAAAGATTAAAAAAAAAAAAACACAGAAAGAATTTTTTATTGACCAAAATGTCTTATTTTGGGTATATTCATGTATTTAATGATTTATTTCTGTAATTACACTTCCGTAATTTTTTCATCCTTCATAGGACACAAACAATAAGATTTAAAGAGAAAATCAATTTCATAGGTTGATGGGCTTAATTTAAGATTATGCATCGGTCTAAAATAAAATTATTTGATTCAACAGACAACTGAATCATACAATTGCTTTTTTGTTTGTTTTTTGTGAACTTGAAAGCTGCTGAGCCAAAATGTGAATAAAAATTTGAACAGTCATGCATGTAAGAGCATAAAGGGATAGAAGGATCTGAAGATTTCACAAGACTTCCCATGGGGTGCCTTTCAGAAGCTTGGCTTCTGATTATGAGAATCCATGGAAGTTAAATCAAAGAAAGGAGTTCGATAGCTCTGGGCCAACATGGGCCATCAGACAGTAAGGAAAGAGAGTGAAACTAAGATGAAGAATCAAGGACTGATTAATCATGGTGGTGAGGACAGAGATTGATGCGTTCCTTGGACACCTGGAGAGATAAGATTGATGGAAGGAGAGATTTGCTGAGATCTCACTTATATCTTTCATTTCAATCTATCTTTGCCTCTTCCAAGACATTTTCTGTTCACCCTTTTCTTTGCAATAATGACTGGGCGAATAGATCAAATTTTGCTGTTTACTGTACTGTAAATTGTTCTTAATGAAAAATATTCCTTGATCTGCAGATGAGTAATTTTAGTGTCATCCTTCTTTGACTCTTTATATCGCTGTTATAATATTCTGCAGCATACATCACCATCATGATTACTGTGATTTGCTGTGATAGCTGGCATGACAGAGTGTTGCCTGGACAGTCAGTTTGACTCACACTCATTTTCTTTTGTCACCCTCTCTCTTCCTCTTGCTCTCCCACTTTCTCACTCTCTCACTCACTCACTCACTCACTAGCTCACTCACTCAATCACTCACTCCCTATGTAGGACGAAGCATGTGTATAGATATATTTTCAGTGTATTGGTCCCCGGAAAGTAGAATTGGAAATCATCCAAGGAACAGATTGTCCCACTTTTACGTCCTGCAGAAGTGGAGCGGCCAAGTTCTGTCCTCTATATCGCTCTCTTTCACTGGGTCTCCACCCTTCAGCCTCTTTCCCACTCCAAGTGACAAGGACCCATCAAGAACGCTCTTGGCCTTCTCCAGCTCAGGATGGATGGGATGAGTCACTGAACTGGGGGGAGAGGGCACTTAGCTTTGTATGACTGGTGCATCACTAGCCATCAGGTCTGGGTATGGTGCTCTGACGTAGGAGTTTAAGGGGCAAGGGCTAAACTGGGGAATGATAAGTGGGTGCCTTATTGTATAATACACCAGTATTTATTAAAGTGAACTGAAGGGCAATACAGAGGAAAAATTTTTTAATTTACCGCCATATAACAATACCATCAATAAAGTAATCTTCTATGCACCCAACTATTCTGACATTTCTCACAGCAGGTGGAGATTCTTCAATCCAACACTAACTGATGCCACGTAATCAACTGCACATCTGAAGCTGATCAAACATAAAATGATAACGCTGCTAATCAAGAATTAAGTGGATTGTTAAAATAATTACCCCCAGCTCACCATTTCACAGCAACCATCCTGCTCCTTTTATCTGTACTCCAGCTTGATCCTCCCCATCACCACCTCACCAATGACAATCTTTTTTTAGAAAAAAAAAAAAAAAAAAGGAGGGGCCACAGCTTACTCCATAGGTTACACACCGCTGATCTGATACTTTAAGCATGTGTGTATGCACATGCAGGCATAATGTGCGATCTAACATACAGACACTCCACAGTTTGACACATTAAGCTGCATTCAAACATCTGTCCTGTAAAATGTCTAGCAGATAGCATCATTAAGTTCCAGACAAGTCCGTCTGAGTGTGGCTGGCTGTCTTGTGTCGATCAAAGTGGGCTATCTTTCCCGTCAGACTGGATATAATTGGGTCAGGTAGTGTGTGCGCTCAGGGCCTCACTGGGGCTAAACTTGGCTCGATGGGATGGGAGACCTCAATGCTGTACCCGTTTAGGAGTGAACATCCCCTGTACTATTTTCGAGACTTCCCCTTCCCATAAATATTGTTTGATACAGTAGCTGAATCTTCGACTACGCAACAGACTCCTGAAATCAGTTTCTCATCTTTTACACCTTCTTGGCACTTGACCTCAACTTTTCATGACTCAACATTGTGTTACTTTATAGCACAGTCCAATTGGATGATAGAGAAAATAGAAAATATGCCAAATCAAGTTTATCAAAATTTTACAACTCATGGGACCCTGTCCACAAGTGACCTTGATGTGAGATACCAATTCCAACAGCACAGGAACTTCAAACTTTTCAAAAACGAATTAATCGGACCTTCAGTCTTAATATGATATTAATGATGCCCATTTAATGTCTCAGTACATCTTAATACTTTATGTAACTGGAAGTTATTGCAGGTTAATGAGCTAATCCATGTGGGCCAATATGTGAGTCAGAATGCTCTTGTTATTCTTCGCTTGATAATAAGATGTTCTCTTCAGCAGTGAATTAAATGAAATTAGAGTTTGTGTGCTTAGCAGCACTGAGCGTGTGTTGGTTCATTGTGCCCAGCACCTTTATATGTACGCCTGATTTATATAACAATGATATGAAGATTCACTTATGCTAACGTGTGCTAAAGTACTTGTGCCCCTTTATCTCTGCTACAGCCTAATCATTTAATATAACTTGAACTGCCCATTCACTCTCTACATATGATGCCACAGAATAGGCATTAAAATGTCATGAAAACAGATAATTCAGAGGCAACTGTGCAGCAGCTTGCTTTCTATTTCACAACATCAAAAGAGGTGATAAGATGAAGGCTCAAACCATTTCAATTTAAACAAGACATCAACAGAATTACTGGTATTGAGCAACTTTTCAAGGACATCTTTTACTTTTTATACTTGTCCCAGGGCTCTTGAATAAAGACTTCAGACCTGAAATACAATGAAAGCAGGCCACAGACAATCTAGTCAGACACACAGGGATGAGTGCAGGTTTAAGGCTTTTGAGTGCATTTAATGTCAGAATAACAGCCACAAATAGACTGTCCAGAAGTGACAGATTCACTTACCTTGGACGTCCACTGACATAAAGGCAACAATGAGAGATAAAAGTCAACAAGATACTAATAAAAGCTATTAGACATGCCTTACAAAGTGAGGACCATGTCGATGCCTGTCAGCCTTCATTACAGCTTGCCCACCTACCGTGTAATGGGGCCTGACTGGCTCAACAGACAGGAAGATCTTTCCTTCTTCACTTGCTAACAAACTACTACTAAAAACAAATAATGCAGTCTCTTGAAAAATTGAAAACCTTGAATCAACAGAGCTGAACAAAGTGTGAGAAAACCTTGAGATACATTAAGTGATTGTTAACGTTCATTGCCATTTCTTTTGCAAGAACACTTCATTAGAAAGTGAGTTTTGATATTTGACAGTAAAAGCAAAGAAGGCACTAAACGTATATTTTCCTTCCAAGTCATTCTATGAAAAGCGTGTTTTTTTACATTTGCTCTCTATACAGATCAGACCAACACTCTCTTGTCACGGCCCAAAAATGAGCCAAAAACTGAAGGCTATCTGACTTGGGCTGTTTGAAAGAGGCTGCTCAGCAGACCAGAAGCTGGATTACATCAGCAAACAGTGAGGCTAACTAACTACGAAGTAGTGTTTCCCTGTAAAGTCTATGTAATCAGTGCATCTAATATGCAGCAGTTCTGAGCCATCTGTGCAGGAAGAATGTGGCTGTATTTTTCAGCCATTAATTTGAGGTTGTGTTCAGAAATGGTAAAGCTGGAGCTATTTAAATTCTTCATAACAGTGGATGTGTTGCAGTTTGCTGGCTTCTGTTTTCCTGGCTTACGGCAATCCTCCAGATCTTTCCCCTGGGGGAAATCCTGTATGTAATAATGAAAAGCCTGCAGAATCAGGGGAAACTGCTCCTCTCTTGCATTCGGTCTTAATGAGTACAACAATGAGACTCAGCTCCACAATTACAAGTTCATTAAAAATCATATACAATGATAACATTTATTTATAAATCTAATTTCTTCTCCAGGTTATTTGGTGATGCTACTTCAAATGTCAGGAAGAAGACTGTCTGTGGCAACTGTGGCACAGTTTCAGCTGCATTTATCCTTGAGTTACAGGATAATTAATATGTGTCAGAGTGTGTGTGCGTGTGTGTGTGTGTGTATACATGTGTATTTTGCTTATGTATTATGTACCTCCCTACAGCTGTAGCCCAGTTTAATGATCCCATGGGACTGATTTAAAGAACATTTTGTTGGAGGTTTTGCACCTTTTCACAGATACGGAAGCAGCTTACAGCTAATAGGGTCTATCTCTCTACCTCCACAGCAGCAAGCTGTCACAACTATTCATAACTATTCACTCACCATGTCTATCTTCTGTCTTACTCTCTCCATACGAAACCCCTAAGGATTACTAGACCATATAGTGTTTTCACATCTGCTACACTGAACAGCCTGTAGTAAGACAGGATGGAGTGGAAATAAGTAGGCAGTGGTGGTGGAAATTTTCAGAATCAGAGAGACACGCATCAAACTTTCAGCTCAATTCAATGTATTACTCTCCCACTCTACTATTCACAACCTCACCTAGCTTTCTTTGTTCTATAATGATCAGTTCTTTTGTATTTGTGAGGAAGCCAATAATCTTTGTTTGTCCAATCCTTCTCTAAATTCCCTGGTTTGTTTTTCTTTCTTTACCAAATGAATTCCCCTGGGTGCGCTTCTCCAATAGAGAAATATGCTACTAGGGCCAGTATTGCTTGTTATGCGTTATTTCATATACAGGGCAGGTCTTGGGAGGATATGCAAAGTCAATTATGTTGCATCAATAGGATGAGAGTGTACAGAGTTAGTGAGCAGCGCTGGTGCACAGCACAAGCTAACATTATAAAGTACAATTTCAACCAGGCTTGAAATAAATGAGGTGATTTGATTTGTGTATGTGTGTGTGAGTGTGTGTCCTTAGAGGACTTCCATCTTTCCACCAGCTGGCACCATAAATAACAGTAACAGGTAATGATTTTGACAAGTCACAGCTAAAGAAGTGTGAATTGTGGGTGTTGATGAGCCCTGGTTTGATTCTGCTAACCTCTCTGCTTTAACTCTTTTACTCTTTGAACCAATCCAGTAAAATGTGATGCAATTCTCTCCAGTGCCTGGGCTGTATCCATGTAGGTATTATGTAAGCAGAAGTACTCATTTTTCATACAAACTCCCAGGCTGATGCCCAGTTTATATTATCTATATAAATTATCCCCCTATTTCCTCTGTGCCTGTACTGCTGTAATACAAGAGGTCATAACCTACTTTTTAACTGTGGGGGAGCAGTTGTAAAATGCTGCAAAGTACAATTATGAGTCATAATTAACATGGAATAATCTACATGAAACAGAAGCTTAACTAGTCACAAGGGATTCAATTATGGCCATAAAGTTGCATTCAGCCTCAATTAGAGAAATAATGCTTTCCACCATCACTGCCCACTGTGTCCAGTAGAAACTGTTGGTCAGCAATCCATTCAGTCAGAACGTTCCCTTAATGTGTCCTTTTTGTGATATGAACTTTAATTCACATTAACTACAAGTGAGCAAAAACATAACCTTCATTACAGCTACTTTATGTTGCGTGCTGTAACTAATAC
This sequence comes from Remorina albescens, assembly GCA_034769265.1. Classification (NCBI taxonomy): domain Eukaryota; kingdom Metazoa; phylum Chordata; class Actinopteri; order Carangiformes; family Echeneidae; genus Remorina; species Remorina albescens. The sequence goes on from CM068480.1 coordinate 10,642,998, forward strand.
AGCTTAAAAGAAGCCTGCTCCCATAAATCAGCTGTTCTGGAGTAAGACATGCAATTACTATGGCGTTTCCTTTGAGGCTTTTGATCTTTGCAATTCTTTTTGTTCACTTTACTCTTCATCCCCAACTACATAAAACATGTAAAACAGACCTCGGAGGATGTTTACCCCACGTCTCTCTGCCACAGTTCCACCCCACACACTTCTTTTTAAATGCTGTGACTTTCACCCTTACACGCCTCACTGCCATATTTCTTCTTTCTCTGTGTCTCTGATACTTATTGTATATCTTTCTTACTCCATTTGTAGTTCACAAACACCAGCTTTTCATCAACATTTATCATAATAATTATTGTTATTTTGTATTAGAAACACTTTACACAAAGAAATTACCCTTTTGATGAATTCCAAGTAAATAAACAGTTCGGATGAAGATTTTTTTTTTTAAGTAAATACCTTTTACTCTGCAGTTCAGTCTCTGCTGCTCCTCGTTGTATCCGCAGTGACCTCCTTGATAAATCACAAAGAGAGTAAAAAGGGACTGGGATTAGAAAATGAAAGAAAGATCCAATTCAAAAATTTGATGAAGAAAAATCAAAAAGAAGTGATTTGCTTTTCTCTCTAAAAATCACATTTTCATGCCTTCTAGTCTTTAAATATGCAGCAGTATGAGGCAGCCTGAGCCATTGTATTGTGCAGCCTCTCTTTCTCTTATTCATTCGCACACACACACCTTCACCTACTCTGTGCCCCAGTATAACCATCGCTCTCTCCCCCTCTCTCCATATTGCACACATATCCATGCACACAATATCCAGCGTAGCTTACTCTTCTCTCTCTCTTACTTTAGCCACTAGATTGATCTCTCTCCTCCCTTCTTCTTCCTCTCTTTGTACTTCCACTGTGCAGTGACTCTTCACCATCCGTCAGTTGCTCACTGCTTTTTTTTTTTTTTTTTTACACCCAAGTGCTCTTCTATTCAATTATCCCCAATTTCCTTCATTATTCTCTCTCACTCTGCCTTTCTATCTTTCACTGTTCCATCACATTCGCGCCTCTCTCTCTTGCTCATTATTTCTGTCTCTCTCAGTCCAACACACTCGTGTTTGTCCTGTGGTACAATTCCCTCCTTACTATGTTTCTATCTAACTAAAATGTACCTTAATCAGACCAAACTGTAAAAAATTAAAGGATGATGAGATGTAAATACAGGTTCAGTGTTCATGGATCTGTGTAAAGAGCTGTTTAAGGCATCAAAAACTGCACTGCACTGTCTAACTTAGAAGACTGATGCTCCCTTTTGTTGTTTTCTCTGATTCAAAAATGTTTAGTCACCCAAATAAACCAAAGAAACCATTTATTTTTCCTTTGGGAGGTTTGAAATATATGCAAATAGGACTTGAGCTTCTATCCCAGTGCCGTGAAGCTCATCAAACTGAAAATTACATCTGAAAGACTCTGCACTAAATTAAAGTATAGTGTTATCATGGATTCAGCAAGTTACAATGCCATCTTCAACTTCAGTTCCATTTTTACATTTATGTCGTTGAGTAGTTCGCAATTTTGCCTCACAGCAAGAGGGTTGTGGGTTTCGAGCTATTAGCACTTCCTCTTTGTAGTGAAATTTGTACGCACATACAATTGTAATTGGTTTCATTTTGTGAATGTGAAAATATGAAGAATCATTGGGAAGTTCAGCATGGATCTATGGATGATGTTTTTCTGGATGGAAGTTGAGAGTTATCTGAAATGTATTTATGTTGGAGCTTTTTTATGTTCTTTCACATATTGCTATACCCAGCATCACTGAAAAATATCGTTGGGAAAGGAGTGTTCTCCTTTACAACCACAATCTCAAAGCAAGGCAAACTATTACAATGATATTACATGCAGACAAACAACATGTTGTGGTGTGTTTTTTGAGAAAAATAACCCCAAGCCTTTCGACATTTCCTCATCTTAGATTGAGGAAGTAACGAATGAAGATCTTAATTCTAGATCTAAACTATGACTAATAGGCAATATAGTCATTGCTCTAATCTTTAGTATATGTAAGTTTATATGATATGAAAAATATATTGTTTCAGTAATAGTTATGCAGCTTGAGTGTTTGAGTGGAAATCCTCATGGTTGCTCTGTGGGTGCTTTTAGAGCCCATCGACATAAAGATGGCAGAAAGAGGAAGGTGGCCTTGGTTGAAATACATTAATGAACACAACAGGACACTCTGTTAGGAGGAGATGTAGACAAATGCTGTTATATCCATCCTCTTAAGGACGGCATGACACCTGCATTGAAACCCTTGATAAGAGCTTTGGTGGGTGCTCTCTTTTAATGGTGCACCACTCCACTGTGTGTATCCACCACACTTTCATCCTACCTTGGTACCCAACATCCTTATTCTGAGTAGCCAGCTTTCCTCCTGCTTTGTGTTAACCCCTCTTGTGCCAAAGGCAAGGACATGTAAGTGGGTCATGGGCAGATGGAGAGCACACTAGTAAGAATGTGCTGGCTAGGTTCTTATTTTTGTTTCATTTAGTGCAGTTACTTTGCTTAGGGGTGAATTAAAGTCAGAATGAAAAGGGGGGGAAAAAGCAGCGAAAAATCATTGGACAGAGTGAGGGAGAAATTATTCATTTAAGAGATCAAAGCTGTGAAGCAAAGAAAAAAGTGTTTCTTCAAATCAATGACTTGAAACATAAAATGATGTTGATACATTTTAAGTGGAAGTACATTGTGAAATTCACTACCTGTGACTGCTGTCATTACATTACTGCACATATACAGTCTGTGAAGCACAAACTCCAACCTGCTGTATGGCCCATTTGTACGGGTCTTTCTTAAGGAAAACCAATGCAATGCTGGTCTCTGGTGGCCATTTAAAGTAACTGAAGTCATTAGATGCTGTTCTCACAATTCTTGTTGCTGTTCCCTCTGTATCTAATTAAATATTTCAGTGGCCTAAGATGTGTTTTTCAGCTATTGTATTAAAGGGAATAAGACTAAAGAAAAGCAACAAATATTGACAAATCTTTTGTTTCATAAAACAGATACAGTAAGTCAAGTTTTCCACTGAGGAAGTGAAACTGACTACTGGTTGAATTCTTAGAAGCAAAACAGAAAGTCTGAGTATGCAACATTTTTAGGTGCAAGAGAAAAGCACATACGCCTTAACTTTTTTCAGTTTTCTTTCACTTCATTGTTTCATCAGTTGTATTACTGTCATTATTATTTTTAAACCTGGTCAGCTATCAGTCATATGTGAATCATACATAGATTTGGCTTTTCTTACTCTTAGCTTCTCTGTGCAGTTTCGACTAGAGCTGTCTTTCAGTCTGTGGTCAGTGGCCAACAGCTTAGCACAACACCCCATGTGGTTATTGCCTTGTTTCTTTTCTCACTAAAACAAATAAGTAGAAGGCCAGGTAAGTTGTTCTCAGCTATAATATTACAACTGAAAATATAAAACTTAAGACAAAAATGAATTCCAGACAAAATACTGTGCATTGTATTGACCTTTAAATGGTGTCTCCTTCATACTGTAGCTCTTGGTATCCCATAAGCCACTGCACGCAGGTTACATGTTTAACCCTTTGACGCCGATTGTCGCAAATGAATGCAGCTGAGATAGTGTATTTATTCCCCCAATGCTGGTTTAAAGATTTTTTTTTTTATACAATCGTAAATAAATTCAGGCGCCAAGGGGTTAAATGGTCCAATTAGGTGGTCCTCAACAATTCAAACAGAGGGGATTAATCAGATATATGTCACACTGTCAAGTGAGGTCATCATGTTACCAGTTGCTCCATTCACTTTTCATACACACAAACTGCAGGTTAGAGCTTTAAACATAAGGGTTGTAGTTTATTTAGTTTAGTTTTTTTTTTTTTGTTTAAGACCAGGACAAGCATCTAATGACCAAAATAACATTTGCAGATGAGTTAGGTCTCTTTGATGGCCGCTTGTAAAAGGATTATGAAATTATTAAGTAGTTGTGATGGTAAATCAGAGTGTACTGAGGATCATGGCTGGTCATGGCTGTTTCTCACACTTCCAAAATTTTACTTAACTGTCAGTGCTTTTAATGTGGAGATTTCTCTACCAGCATTGCTTAGTCAGGGAGTTGAAATGTTATTCCCCTTACAGAAGAGGGATGTTGTAATTTGTAATTTTTTAAAGCAGTAAATAAGTTAGCTGCTCCAGGTAACAGCTAAAAGGACAGTGTAAATAATGTAATAATCTGAAATCTTTTTCAAGCATCATCATTTAGTTTCTCCCTTGTCGTTCTTTGAGTTTTACAATATACCTATTTACTCTCAATTCAATGTATCTATGTTGCTGTGTCTTGTGTGATGACCACATCCCTTTGTACCACTAACAGTATTTCCTGAAAACAATTTTTTTTAACCCTGCATTGTTCTCTCACAAATCAGCAGTTAAGCCCAAAGAATTAAAAAGGGAAGGGCTCTCTGTATTCTCAGTTTTCTCTTGCAACACATATTAAGTGTTGGCTCCCTCCCCATGGGAACTTAGTCAATACGACGGACTACTTAAAACAGCTAAAGTGTCTTGTCACTTCTCATTTGTCACTATCTTGGCCAGTTGTCTGTTTTTTGTATGTATAATTCTGTCAGGCAATGGGGGGAAGAAAATATCTGCTGCTGCTGGCAGGTAAGAAAGTCTATTTTAGAGTTTATATCTGCATGACAATGGTTTGAGTAAGGCTAATATGCATAGTCACTCACCTTAGATATACAGCAGTGGTCTTTTGTATCCTACATTAAAGAAATAAGATGTTAACCAAATAATAATCTGTAAATAATTATTTTACAGCAAAATCTGACTTAATTAAAATTGAATAAAAACATGAAAAAGTAGATGTTTTAATTTTTATATAATTTTAATTATCATTAATATTGTTTATTTATTTATTTTTTGCCTTGTAGGCCCATAATGCCTGACCAGAGAAATAATGGACAGAAAATTCTATTTTTTAAATCTGAAGCCTTTATTTGGCTCTTTAACAAAAGGTAAAAAAACCCCAAACAAAACAAAAAACATTTTTGCCATTTTGTTCATATCATATTTGTTACATTGGGCATTACACCCAATTCAGGCAATAACAAAAACTTTCCTCCTTGGTCATCTGTAACATCTCTATCTTTATATCTGCATCTTTATTTTTTTCCAAACAGCTGCCTTTTTCAATCTCTTTTTCTTTTATTTTGCCAAAGTGATGGTCTGTATGTATCAAATATGATATGCATGGCATTATAGGGTTAAGCATTTATTGAAAGGGGATAAAATAAACAGTAATGGCATGCAGGAAAAGCCACAAATTGAATTATAGATGCAATTAGTCAAAGCCATTCTGCTCTGACACCATAAGTTTACCTGAGGCAGAGGAGATTTGTAACGAGTTGTCAGCTTTTGGACTTTATCTAAACTCATAAAAACTCTTTATGCTTATGTAAACATACTGACGATTTTGTGAAAAGCTTAAAAAAAAATATTCATAAATAGTAAATACCACTTCAGATTGAATAAAAAGGCATTGTGCCCAAAAGGTTAGTGCTGAGCAACAAGTCTATGATTCATGTATGTGACATTTTTTTAAGTGAGCAACTGATGCAGGCCAAGTGTGGAAAAAAACTAGTCCATATTAAAGATTAACATTTTTAAATTTTGTTACAGTATCCCTGCTCCTGGAAAGATGTCTCCAAAAACCAAACGGTAACAATAAGAGTTCATACATGTGTCAGCCATCAATGCATTCTGTGTTTTACTTGTCAGAGGGGTATACCAGACAATGTCATGCCCTAAAAAATACTTAACTTTGTCATTTTTCCATTGTTTTTCTGTCTCCTTAGTTGAAATGTTACCCAGATTGAAAACTGTCTTCATTGGGGATACATTTTATTTGAAGTGCAGTGGGCGTGAAGGTGGGAGTGGAGTGAAATGGTACTTAAACAATATAAAAGTAAACTTCACAAATGAAGTCTGGAAGATCACAGTTGCTTCTTCCAATCACTCTGGTGCTTACCAATGTGAGAGCAATGAGCAAAAGAGTGATACCCTCAACATCAATGTCTTTGGTAAATGTACCACATATAGGTGTTACAGTTCAAACTTCAAAAAGACAAAAAGAGCAATACACAATCTATACATACAATGTCATAATTAATTTATTACCGTTTAGGATTCATTCCGACTGCCTCACTCAAAATCATGACCGGCCACCTAGTGATGCATACTGGACAGTCAGTGATCCTGTTTCTTGAGAATGAGCACGGCCTGCAAGGATGGAGATGCTGGGTCTACAGGAAAGCAAAGGATGAGACAAAGAGGCTGATATTAAGGTTGAAAAAGAATACCACGGACGACTTTCAGACCACACCACTGACTGTGCCGGAGACCATTTTCTGGTGCACTGATGCACAACAGGAAAAGAGAAGTAACCAAATCATAGTCAGGACCTCATGTAGGCATACATTTTTTCATCATTGTAACACTGTTATAATATTTCTGTGGCTCAAGATATTCAATAGTACATATTAATTTATTTATCAACTTGAAACCGCTTTCCATTATAACACTCACTAATCCTCTAACAGCTGTCACTTTAACAGTTTCTGGTAGACAACCTATTTAAATTTAAAGGGCATATAGCCTATCTAAAAATGAGGTGCTCTAGGCCCTTCCAGCCCAAAACAACCACTTTGCCAAGAGCACTACAAATAATGGCAGGTTGTCAGTTTATCACTTTTATTCAAATGTTAATTTAGCTAATTATTTAATTAATTAGCATTTTTCTTTGTCACTGAATTCCATGTTCAGGTTAGCCTCAACCATGTATCTTGGCCACAGAAATCTTCATATTTAGTAATTTAATGTCTAAGTGAAAAACTAATCCATCTTCGTATTCATCATGTTTCTACATCTTCCTTTTATAGCCAAGCCTGTATCAGTGGAAATGATGCCTTTCCCTGCTGTAATTGGACACAGTCTGACTCTCATGTGCGTTGTGTGGGGGACAAATCAAATAACAAACGCCATTTTCTACAAAGACAAAGGAATCCTGAAGCAGAGTGCAAGTCCTTTGTTCACAATCCAAGAGGTGACGGAAGCCACAAAGGGACAATATGGATGTGATGCCTCTTACACATACAACCACAGTAAAGAGAAATCTTATCGCACTAAGTCTGAATATCAAGATTTGCCCATCCAAGGTACAAACACCCAATCAAAGCTCTTTTACTGCCTCTGTCTGTAATAACTGTTGGTGTAAGAATTAGGTTTTCCTTTATTCATGTTATACTGTATGCTTTATGCAAGATCTCCATCAGACATCTTTTAATCCTCTTTTTGCTCATTTGTGTTTTTCAGAAAATCCAATCAGGGCTGATCTTGTTGTAGGCGTGAACATGGCCTGTTCTTGTTCACAATGTGGCAGTGATAACACCTATAATTATTATTACCGCAAGGATGACACTCAGGGATGGGAACAGATGAGGTCCAACTCAAATAACATGACACCAAAAAAGAGTGGCTATTATGCATGTAGAGCTGTGTGGAGTAAGGGGAGGTCTAACCTCAGCACCCCTCACTATCGTGAGTTAACGCTTTTCTGCCTCCAAATGGACATTTTGTCATTGTTTCCCTTGACATATACATAAACAATAGTTAGTTTGTCTGTCATGAGCAGTAATGCTCTATGCGAACTAATGTCTGAAATGTTGAAAGTGTGAAAAAAAAAAAAATAAAAAAAATTACTCAAATGGTGTTTTGTTTTGTCAAGTAGATGCCATACATTCATGATACATTACATAAGTGTTATCTCGTTTCAGATGATTCCAACAAATCTACCCTAATCATCATTATCGTTGCCGTGCTGTTGTTCATAGGGATATTGCTAGTAGGTTTATTATTTTGCTACTATAAGAAGAGAAGTACCCCAGGTAAGTGACTACTTCTTGTTTTCCACTTTTTGCACACACACACACTGAATGCTCCATTTCTATATATCACATAGAAATTATTTTCTTTTAGATCAAATTTATGAGGAAATGCCACTGGGTTCACAAAATGAAAGATATGAGATACTGCAAAGGAAACATGGTGCCAAAACGGAGGCTGAGTATGACATGCTTCACCCGCAAGAACCTGGCCAAGAGAAGAAAGGTGATGAATATGTTGCACTGAAGAAAGGGGAAATTAAAGAAGAGGAATACCATAACCTGGTAGGGGAAGGGGCAGCAGGAGGAGAAGGGGGATACGAGGCACTGGATAAAGGGGGGATGAGTGCGGAGTTATACCAAACCCTGGGAGGGGAAGGTGCAGCAGGGGGAGGAGGGGGATATGAGGCATTGAAAAAAGATATGAATGATGGGATTTACAACACCTTGGAAGGGAAGTAGGTGGAGCAGAGGGGGGATACAAAACAGTAGAGAAAAAGGACAAAGAAAAATTATATATGACAGTAATATCCAAAAGATATTAGTGCTATACAGGAAGTTTCAGTAACTTGATTTGATACAGATGAGGGAGCTCTACAGAGATTTGCAGAAAATATTTTAGGCCAGAGAGAGATGAAAGCCCAAAGAGAGATGTTCACATTAACTATGTGACAAAAACTATTAAAAGTTTTAAATTAGGGGCAAAAATCAAGTTAAGAAAGAGCAAAACCGTCAAAAACACCATAAATAAGTGCCTGTATGTGATGCTAGCACTTAGCTATGAGTCATTATAATTGCAAATTATTTAGTAAAATGTAAAATGCCAGAGCATTAAAAGGCCTTGAAACAAGTGGTTAGGTCATTTGACCAAGGATGTACTAAGGATGTACCTATAGTAATTATAATGTATACTCTAGATAACATTATTATAATTATAATAAACTGCAAATATGTATTTTGAGTGTTTGATCAAACTATCAGAGATTGCTTTCAGTTGTGAGAGACGGTTGACTTAATTTATTTTACTCAAGATATTTTGCTTCTGTTCCCATGAAAAGTAATTTTATGTTGTCTGTACAGATAAAGGGAATATTTAGTCATTACCTGATGTTTGCATCTCAAAATTTATATGCTTTACAAACATTTTTTTTGCAATGTGTCAATTGTCCAAAATTGCAAAATTGAAAGCTATCTCTTACTCTTCTTTTTCATTAAGATATAAAGGTAACTATTAAACGGCATATATGCTAAAAGCTATGATATCAACTTCAAATTTCTGCAAAGATGATGGCATTGTGTCTTTATGCTGAAATAAAGCCGTTTTGATTTTATTCAGTTGTCCTTTGTAATTTTATACTTAAAATCACAACATTACGGATGAAGATGTGATGAACATATGTATAAATAATTCAATATCCAGTCCATAGTTATAAAGGTTTTAGTGTCATCACACACTATATGCAAACAGGTTAAACCTCAGCATCTCCGAAAAAAGCAATTGGTGCCGCCACATTAACCCACTGCATCCTCTGCTAATGCAAGGTCGCCTCAAACTTACCCTTACGGTTACTAAACACACAACAGGAAGTAAAACTGGATCAAAAATATTCTGTAAATACACCAGAGCCAACGAAAAGCAATACAGCGACAGGCCAGGCTCCACAGAGTGTCATTACGCGCTTCGGTCTCAACTGTTTGGGCAGCTAGTCAGCTAGCATAGCAACTTTTTTAAGCTAACTGTTGTCATGGAAACTGTGGCTGGTGGCTAATGAAAACTCAACGACAACAACAAAAGCAAACTTTTAGCACCAATTAACTTACATATGGAGGACAGACAGTTCTGAGCAAAGCTGGAGCTCTTCAGTGCTCAAAAGCCCCTTCATCTTAGTGAGGAAAGACCAGTACCGGACCGGTACCGGCACCACAGGCGGACACGGAGACAAAAAGTTAGCTTTCGGCCGCACGGTTGGGAGAGACGGCGCCGGTGACCAGTCCAAAATGGCTGCTTCTTCTTCAGCGGACCTCATTCTGCACTGTGCAGGCTCACCTGTGTGTTTTTGAAGGAAATGACATAACTCTGACGCTTTCAGATTAATGATAATGATGATAATAATAATATAAGATAAGATAGTAAAAAAAAGATAGAAAGAAAGCAATTAATTATAACTGCATGGAAAATCCTTATTTGCTGTAATGTATGTTTAAAATTTAATTTACACAAACATTTCTGTAGTCAAATGACAGGGCAGCTAAACGGTGTCAGACCAGGCAGCTTGAAGTGAAAATAAACCCAAATAACATTCAGTTGGTTTCATAAGGTACCACAAGGAAGTGTGTAACAATGTGTTTAGGATTTTGAAACAAATTCACAGAAACGGTGGTGGAATGTTAGAAGACTGCTTTCTGCAAATAAATTGTCAGTGATATCCACTTCCTACCCACTTTATGCTGTCCTGTGACACTCATTGCTCATGTTGTGTTTAGTACCTTTGAATTTAGTGTGTTGTGTTTTAGACTAAGCCAGTTGTTTGTAACCTTGTTTAACAGGGTAAGCGTGAACTTTACCAATTAATCCACCACTCCACACCCCAGAGGCAGCCATGAAGGGGCCCTGAGTCAACAACCTAACCAAACCGAATATTTATTAACAGAAGAAAAAAAAGGAATACTTTAGGCTATTAATCACACTAAATTAATTGACAGACTGGGCCACAAAAGGGTGAGGTTTATTGTTGATTGGATTATGTTAAACCAAATAGTTTCACGTCAGTGTTCAAGTGTTGACAGGAGCAGCTTTAGCCTTCCAGAGCCTATTAAAGTGTCTTCACCAATTGCCCTAATCAAGAACATGATACTTATTCTCTTACATATAATAAGAAATATGTGGTGATACTGATATCCCATGATTAGATTTGTTATCGAAAGCTAATTATTGCCCATAAAGTCCAAAGTTTGTTCTCAGATTGTTTTCCTTTACCTCCTTATGTCTATTGTCGCTTCTCTTTGTACTCTGTTACTCTCCTTGTGCAGATCATGCAACAATATACTTGTTCAGGAATAAGGAAGGAAACCGTTGCAGTATTATTAGATCTCAGTAATGATTATCTCTCTCTCTCTCTCTCTCTCTCTCTTTCTCACTTGTTCTTTCACTGACAGATGGATGCAGGATAATCCTATTGATTTCAGAAGACCAGAGCAGGACAGTGAGGGTGACTCCCAGAGCCTCAGTGCTTATTACAGGTTCAGGAAAACTGGTGAGCCCCTTTGTTCTGGTGCTTTCAGAATCTATTTTCTTCTTAATTTCCATGCTCTTATACTTAAGCTCAGTGATCAATACACTGTCTGGAGAGGAGTGCTGCATTACGGGTAACATGAAACCTAAATTCTTTTTGCCAGACACTTGATGAAGAAGTGGAAAGTTGGCTCAACTGTAACAAACTGTTACTGTTTTGTTTGTGTGTTTGTTTGTTTTTGTTGTTGTTGTTTTTCTACTGATTATGATCCAATAGTAATCATCTAGTGAGATAGTTTGTGTATCACCTAAAAATCAAAACACAATTATTGGAGGAAGTGTAAATTGTGAAAAATAACTGTTATTATTGAACAGAAATGAACACTTCTAGGTTTTATTATACAATTTTCCACATGTACATTATTTTTACATTGACAGTTTCAGTTCTCAAACAAACAAAAACATTAAACAATAAATAAAATAAAAATGACAAAAACAGTAAAAACCCTAACACTTAATATTTCATGTATTATTGGACTCATCGAAACGTTGGGTGTAGCTAGCTAACAATGCAACACCTACAAAAAAAATTTAAATAGGACAAATTACTCATGTAGTTTTAATTGATCTTCAGTTTCCTGATCATTTCACATATCTTCAGCTTTCTGCATTTTGATGAGATTGAGATCTGCAGAATGAGGCAGCTTTACAAGACTGACCGATGCTTTGTTATTTGCAAACTTATTTGGACGTATGCTAAATTATAGACATCATACAGCAGCCTCAATAGAAAGGTTTGAAACATTGAGGATAGTCTGCCAATTGTTATTGTAGTGTTGCTATTAGAGGATATCAATACAGTGACAGCAGTGTGCTTTCGTTCTCATAGAGCATGAATTTCCTGAAGACAGCAGTAACATAACAAAGTAATATTAATGAAGCATATATTACATGTAAAGTATAATGAACAAAATTTTGATGTTAGATTTTGAGGAGACGAGGAAACAAATTTAATATAGGATTGTTATTATCCTGCATATTGACAGTCTTTCTAGTCATACAAAAGGAATTTTTGTTCCTTTTTATCAGCAGGCTTGGAGGTTAGAAGTCAAGCACATTACAATGTCAAGATCGGGCTATTTAGTCTAAAATAGTAATCTTAGAAGGTGTTCAATTACTTTCTCATTGGATGCGTAAACCAATGCTACACAGCAAAATATTTTGTTGTATTGGCACAAGTAACATGCTTTTTCTTAAAAGTTTGCACATTAAGGACAAAACTTGAATTTCATTTGAAGTGCATACTCTGCTGTAGGTTGCAGAAACTCTACAACCAGATAAAAACTCATTGCATTTTCATCAACCAGAAATTCACTTTTAATCCAATGTGCACCTAAAGATTTGTAATTTGGAATGACTCAAATATAAATGAGAGACATACTAAGGAAATACAAATCTAGTCAGTTAACATAGAAATTTCTACAATTATGACAGCGAGTGAATGTCACAGAAAGCCACATTAGGCCTAAAACACAGCCCATCTCCAATAGATATTACAGAGGAGGCAGAGAGGTCCTAAAACACACTTACCTAGATTGTCTGTCATACAGGGTACACAATTGCAATCACACACAAACACATATTTTACATATACTGAAGTCCTCGTCCCCACTGTGCAGTCTCTTTGAACTCAGTTCAGTTGTATTAATATAGTCAGACTTGTTGAAAAATGTCCCTTCCCACCTTCCATTTTAAATCCGCACTTTTAAAGTTCTCCACAGAATTAGGTGAATCTGTTGATGTTCTGTTTCTGCCTCACTAAAGGCTATATGCAGAGGATCTGCTGCCTTTATGTTAACTCCCGGTCTCCCTGACCTCCATAAAGGTAATTATTAGTTCCAGCTGGTTGTACATACTCCTCAGTTTTGTCCCAGTCTGAGACCCAGCCTCCTCCTCCTCCTCCTCCTCCTCCTCCGTTGGGATCTGCTCCCTGGTTCATTGCTCCATAGCCTGCTCCACCACTTGTGTGATACAACTCCTCTGTCTCGTTTGCAAGCTCATCCTCATCCAGGATGCCACATTTCTCACCACTCAGCTGCTCTGGCTCAGCCCAAGCTTGCTTCTCACCAGATGCAAAGAGGGCTTCAACAAAGTCAAACAGAATCTTATTCAGACTTGTTTAAGTGTGTTTAAGGTTTGGTGTTATTGCATAAAAAAGGGTTATTGCATAAAAAAAACCCACATTGATGAATACAGATACAGAAATGAATTGAAAATTTTGAGGTTAATATACACACCATAGAAAATAACTCCTCCATAATGAACAAGTGAGGCAATGAGAAATACACCTTGCCATTCTTCACGTGTCTATCAAAACAGGAAAAATTATGATGGTTATAAGCATGCAGAGCAAGTGTTTAATTTCCTGTTATGATTTTGAAATCAATAAGTTTATAAAATTCAAAACTGCTAATGTACTGTGTTTTATTAATCTATTTCAGATCTATTGAACTGACTCAAGTTGATATCTGTCCCTCTAAAAGGACATACATCTCCTTATATGCAAGTGCAAAATGGTAACATTAAGAAGAAGTGTCTTTGAGGAAGTTTCACCCCTTCTGTTGCTTTAAAAATATTTTTTCATAATATTTTTTTCACAACCAAACCCCAATGACAAGATGTTTTAGATAATATTGCGTCAGTTTAAAATATGTTGCATACAACTAAAATCTAACAGTTGAAGATGATTGCCCATACAAACACAGACTGTATAACCTCTCACCTTGTGCTTCGTCATGGCACCAACTATAAGTGGACAAACCATACCAGACAAAGTGCCCACACCATTGGAGATGCCCATGAGGATACTCGCATATCTGGGTGCAATGTCCAGGTGGTTCACATTGAAACCTAATGAAGAAGAATAAATAACACTGGAATCATGTTTTATTCATGACAACAACGGATACCACCAGACGTCTCAAATCAATCGACAGTGTGTACATTGCAAATTATGCTTTCACCTGAAATGGCAAAGCCAGAGAATCCCACGGCCAGAACCAGGAATGTAATGGCAACACCTTTTGTATGAGAGAAGCCCACCACCAGCAGCAGAGTTGCCTCCATTCCAAACCCTGATATAGACCAGTGGAACCAACAAACACTGAGTTTCATGTGTCATAGGAAAGCAAAAGCAGTCTCAATGCAAGTGTATTATTGAAGTCAGTTGATGGGCGTTTGCATTTCTGCACTCTGCTTCTTCCCTTATTTGTTGTTGACCAAGCAGTATACTTAAACTGAACTCAGTACCAACATAGCTATCAACAAAGTCATCTGTAGACTGATGACTTCTCACTTTGCTATTCAGGTCTAAAAATCGCCAACTGAGAGAGAGCTTCTTGATAGTGACTCATTATGTGTGTTATATGTCACACATTTGCAGACCACAGCTGAAGAAATAACACTGGAATTAACAACACAATTAACCAAACTGTTATTGCATTATTCATGTGACTAACCCTTCTTAATTGGAAATGAGGAAGCTATATTTTGAGGACATGTTAATCTCGCAACAGGTTGAAACAATGGTGAGTTGAATAAGCTGTATATTTTTGCATAGCATTGCATTGCGGGTTTTTACAAGTGTCTTTTTGTTTTCCCCTCATTTCTGCCTTTTCTTACCTCCACAGTTCATAAGTTTCCTGACATTTGTGGTGCTCATAATACGATTAGAACGCAGATAGTCGGCAAGCTGGCCCCCAATGGGCACAATGATAGTCATAACCAGATGTGGAAGTGCAGACACTATGCCCACCTAGGTGAGAGATGAAAAAAATATGCAACAGAGTGAAAACTTTGTATAAAGCAGTGATATTTCAGTAGCATATTATTAAACATTTGGAAACTTTTGTTGCCAGTACACTACAAGACCCTTATCCCATGGCCCACATTAGATTTTTGTTACCTTGCTAATCTCAAATCCAAACACTTCCTCAAAGTATGCAGGCTGGCTGATGAGAAGCAAGTAGAAAGTCCAGCTTCTGCAGAAATTAGCCACAATGATGGCGTACACTGGCATGGATGTGAAGAACGCCCTCCATGGTGTGTTGAATTTCTAGAACATAGAAAATTCTTTAAGTTATTGATTTTTGAAACAAAACTTCTGAATTGATTCATAAACATAAATGTGTATAAAATGTGTTGTGCACCTGAAAGATCAATGTGTTGTATTTAAAGCTAAGTAGAAACAAGTTGGATGGGCTAATTTAATTTGTTTTATTCAAATGCATGGATGAAGGCATAAATGAGCAGAGGTCACCACTGATGGAGTTTCCAAATCTCACTTTGCTAATTTTATTTTGATAAAGAACTACCGGTATTTTGAAAATGAGCTCTTGATAAGGTTTCACCCTTTGCTTTTTTACTTCAGCTGTAGGTATGACTTTATGCCGAACAGTACCAGCCTATTCATACTGAAAGCTGACTTTCCGGAAATGTAAATATCAGGCACATCTTACAGTCAGTTTGATGCGATATAACAGCTGAGTCATATCACACCAGAGGCAATCTATTTTGCACACTAACCGTTACACTAAATTGGGCTGTCTCGCCAATGCTGTCCTCAATATATTTCCTTTCCTCGTCAGTGATGGTGGGGTGGGCTGCAGGGCTCTCATAAGAGACCAGGATCCAGAAGCAGTACCACATGATGCCAAAACTTCCTGGAGAGGAAGGATGACAGGCAAACACGCAGGGAAGGATAAAGTCTAGTGATATTTTGGTAGAAAGGTGAAAACAAACTGGCAGCCGGACAGACGGACAGTCTGACTGTAGCTGCTGTCTCTACATTAATTAATTCACGCATAATGAGTCTACCTTTTTTCTTTTCTCATGTGTATGGTGCTGGCCTTTGACAGGCTGGTCCTTTTAAGTTTCTGTTTATCACCATCTACTGTGCTATCACATGATCTGCATAGTGATGTCTGAGCATACACAGGACTGTTTTCATGCAAATAATGTCACTCTATATTGTCTTTCACCAGGAAGTTAATGTGGAACGTCCCCAGAAAAAAAGTTAAGCTAGTTACATAAAATAAATAATAAGTATATATTCAGTCCAAATGTCATTTTGAAAAGTGTAAAAGAAAGGGTCATAGGTCATTACCATAGACATAGAAGACCGAGGACCATCCTGAATATTGGACCAGGATTCCAGCTAATGGCATGGCGATCACAGCACCAGCATAAGAACCTAGAGAACACAAATATTAAATATTAAACTAAGCAGAATACTCCTGGACTGAAAAATGAAGTCATCTTCCCTTGAATGACCACTAAAATCTGGTTCCATAAGTGAGTCAGTCACCAGTATTTCCAATGTTAAAATGCCAATTTTTATAGCAGAAATAATTATGTTTACAGTCCTGTTGCGAAAAACTTTTTTGGACTGTCTAATTGCACAAAGGTGAATATTTAACTCCTTTTTAAAAAATTATATTTAGGTTTAAAGGTCTGCATAATTGTTGAGTGACAGGTAGTAGAGCATACGTTTGCCAAAAACTAGTTTGCACCAAAGTCTAAGCTCCAGACATGACCCCTCCTTTTAACATTTCTGGATTAGCTGGGGGTTTGGTGGAGTCAGGAACTGCCAACACAGCAACAGGAAGTAGCCTGAGATTCAATAACTATTCATAAATTAATGGATGATGGCCCTGAGTCTATTTCCATCTTTATATACAGTGTACAGTATTATATATTAATGAAGCCTTAAAAGAGTATCAGAAACCATCTGTCATTCAAAGAGGTAGAAACTTTGGCCGGAATTAGAAACTTACCACAAAAGGCTGTTGTGGCCAGGCGACTCCTTTCAAGTGGTGGTGCCCATTTTGCCCAAATTCCATGACAGGCAGGATATGAAACTCCCTGTAGAGTAGGGAATAAGTTACATTAACATAGATGTATACCTGTTTCTTACCTTTAAAAGGAAACCACAGACAAAACTCCAGCACCTCCACAAGACCTTGAAACACCCTGACAATGATAACACAGCCAAAGTGCATCCGTGCTGCCGTGGGGATAAGTATATTCAGGCAAGATGTGGCCACTATAGCAAAGCCAAACACTCTGGAAGAGCAAAGAATAGAGAAGAGATATTCAGGATAAATAGGAGAAGAAATGATCACATGCATACTGTAAGTAGTGGAGTACCAGACCTGTTTGCTGCAAACTTTTGACAAATGAACCCTCCTGGAATTTGCGTTACTATGTATCCCCAGAAGAATGAGCCATGGATCATTCCCACTGTTTCTGGATCCCAGTCAAATTGAGCTTTCTGGTGGAACAGCAGAAGAAGACAGACGACAATATTAGATAGAAGACTTTATAGAAAACTGCACATGAGGTTTGATGAGAGTTTGATGGACGAACAAGAGAAATTATGTAACGGACATACTTCATGAGTGAGCCCTTTGTTTGAGCTGCCCTTCTCCATCCAAGATATATAACATAAAGTTGTAGCGCTGCAACATAAACTCATAAACCACTCAAAGCACATTTGTCTAAAACAGAATAAAAGATACACCTCTGGACCATCTCCACTCACCACTATGATCTCTTTGTTGTCTCTGTAGATGGTGTGGCTGTTGACCATACTGACGACGGCCACGCCCAAATTACATCGGATTCCAAAGGAAATGCAGAAGCCAATACCAGAGAGGATCGCGATGATGTAGCGCCTTGGCAGGCCGAAGCATGTGCAGTCCACAACGGGCATCTCCTTCTCCTCCACCATCTCCGGCCGGCCCTCTGCCGACAGTTCAATGGTCTCGCCATTTTCCTGCTTCTTCTCAAGAGCTCTGGAAAGAAGAGTAAGGAAGTGAAAAATGTTGCATAAGCTATAGTTCCTGTTAGTTTGGTTGTCTAAAGAAAGGGATTACTAGTTGATTTGTTTTTCATTCATTGGTAATTAGAATTACTACCTCGTTGTTGTCTGCCTTCACCATTCAAACTAGTTTCAGTTTGCACTGTTTCACCGGAATCCTATGAAATATTTGCAGTTTATGTGAAACTCTGTCAGGATTGCGCTGAGAAGTCTTGAGTTATGACTAAAAAATATTTGTCAGACTGACCTTGACATTTGACCTTTGACCATCAAAGTCTATCAGGTTGATCAAATTGAATTAGTTCATCCTTGAGTCCCAGTAAATGTTCATGATAATTTTTTCACCCTAGCAACATACAGGGCCAAAATTATTATTGTGAGGTCACCACAACCTTGATCTTTGACCACCAAAATCAAATCAGTCTTTAACGTTTTGGAGCACAGAGGCATAAAAGGTTCATCTTTACATAGGACAAATCTTTGCATTTCTCAGCTCATGGCTGTATGATGTGTTTGCCTGTGCATCAATCAGCTGTAAACTCTAAATCCCCATAGATTGCAGAGAGAACCTTCAACAATTCACACTCCTCGATGTAAAGAAATCAACACAACAGTATCACTGTAGTTTTTGCCACTTCATTTCTACAAAACAGCGATTCACAGGCTTGACAAGTGTAACAATGATCAACTCTTAAAGAGAAACAGTCACATTTAGTTTACTCCTGGATTTTCCAGAAACAGTCAGCCAGCCTTCCCCCAGGTTTCCTAAACTCTGCCTCACAGTGAAGACTGTAATATCAGATCCTGCTCTGACAGCTTGGTTTGATAAAAATGAATGGATCTTGATGTTTAGGCCAACTTTTGCTCTGTCAATTTGAGCGATCAGCACAATTTTCTGTCAGCCAACTGCCACTGGTGCTGGCTGACCCTGACTTATCCGGTCTTCCCAAGGTGTTCATATGTTGGGTATTTCTGTTTTGCAGGGATCATACCCTGAACTTCCTGGTGCTGTGAGTAAGTGTTTACAGAAACTCGTCTCATCCTGGTGAATCCATGCTCCAATTCTTTTTTCTCCTGCCTATACCCTGCAGTATGTTTATAGAGCATGCTGAGAAACTCTGAGAAACCATGACCTCTGTGAGCCTTTAGTCTAACCGGCATTAAATATGTATCTGAACTCAGCAGATAATCTATTAAACATAACATGTGCTGAGTTCTTAAATCATACTGGAGAACTGCAGGCAGCAGAGAATCCTATTGCTAATCCAATCCCTATTGCTTTTTTTTGGGGGGGGTATCCAAAGATACATACAGTAAACAAGAGCTGCTTGTGCTTAAGCGAAACATGCCACATTAGCCCCTGCTCTTTTTAGCCAAAACGTAACACCCAGCGGTGCAGAGTATGAACAAAGCTTTGGGAGACTGGGCTGTGTTTTATAGATGACTTAATTAGACAGCTGGTTTTACAGGACAGAAGGACTTGAAATGGGACAGAGATGATGGGTGAAAACCACACCAACTATGGCCATTTTTAACACAGCTTAGCTCACACATGATCATCCCCAAAAATCTCTAATCACAGTATAGCTCAATAGATTTAAAAGTTACCTTTGTTTTCATGTCAAGAGTTTGTGTTTGAGCAGTCAGAGACAGCAGTAATAATAATGTACATGCCAAAGATATAGAGTTAATAAAATTTTTGTGTGTGGGTGAGCAGCTTCAATTGAACTGAATGTAGTGTTTTGGGGTAAATATAGCTGCAGTGGAAATTGATCTTTTTTTCACTGAAAGTGTGATTGAGGTATTGATACTGAACACTCCTATAACAGTAAACTGAGAGCAATTAAATCGATCTTTTAGTCTTAATTTCAAAAATCTACAGTTGCAGATCTGCAAGATCTATTCATCATATATTCATGAAGAGGTATCACTACAGAGATATCTACAGTCCCCATTTCCATCTTCTTAGAATTGATTTGGTAAATGTTACTAGTATATCAGATGAGTATTATTTTGTACTGTGTACTGTAAGGGACATGAAGCTTCAGGAGGAATGGGGGCATATGTCAAAAGCCTCTAACCAGATTTAGTTCAGACCACTGGGTCACCACGCACTCCAGAGTCATGACTTTAGAGGAAGTACCTTATACTTAGATGGTCATCACGAGCATGCTTTACGTGTTCATTCATTCATCCTACATACATAATCTGCAAGAATCTGACAGTTTCTGTTAGTTATGTAGGACTTTTCTATCATTTCAGGACAACCACATTTATGAAAGACTTGTAGCAAAAAATCTTTGCAAAACCATTGTCACATTTCTCAGGTTTTATGAATTCTACTTTTTACAGAGACCTGAAATGACTTGAGTATGTTATGTGACGGTAAATCTCGGGAAGAGGACATCCTCCAGTTCCTGCCATTTAACCTTTTCAGACTAGTCAGATGAAAACACCAACAGTGGAGACTAGAAAATAACAGCAACACAATAATAAAACATACGTGTTCTATTAGTTGTTCTGTTGGTTGACTTCAGAAGGAAGAAGTTGGCTCCTCAACCACTGAGGGTTCTTGGAGAGGAGGTCGAGATGGTGGATGCATACAAATCCTTAGGGGCCTCCATTGACGACAAACTGGACTGGAAGCCCAACACCAATGCTGTGTACAACAAGGTGATAGCCAGACTCTTCTTCCTAAGGAGGCAGCAATCCTTCAACATCTGCAGCAAGATGTTGGAGATCTTTTTATCAGCCATTTGTGGCCAGTGCGCTGTTATTTGCGGTGGTGTGCTGGGGGAACAGCAATAGGAACAGGCTGAATAACCTGATCAGAAAGGCCTGCATTACTGACTGCAAGCAGGATACATTTGACATGGTGGAGGAGAGGAGGATATTGACAAAACTGTTATCCATCATGGATAACCCCAACAACCCCCTCCACCATCTCCTGCAAAGACAGCAGAACATGTTCTCAGCATCTTAGTATTCTTAGTAGTATTAGCTTAGTATCAATAGTTGTATATAGTACATGTATAACATCTATATATATCCTTGGTATAAGCATCCATATACATGTATGTACATATGGCTTTAGTCTATATTTAGTACTTTTTGTAGGCTATTCTTTTGTTCTTCCTTTTAATTTGGTTATTTGCAATATTGTATTATTATTTGTATTTTTTGTTAATGCTGCTGTAAAAAAAGAATTTCCCTGCAGATAAAATAAAGTATCTGTCAGTCTATCTGTCTAGTTACTGTAAGCATGGGGATCTAACAGTCTTTGACAATAAGTATTAATAGCTCTCCATCTTGAATTATTAATATTGCTGGCTCTGTTGGACTATTTTTGTCTGGGCGGGCCTCTCACTTCATTTCTCCAGCCACCTCTTTATCTTTAACCCTGCCTTTTACAATCGACTCCCGTGACTCACACAGTCTTGGTGACAAATCACAACATTTCATCCATCTACAAACCAATCTATTTTCCCTCAGTCCAAATGATGCCGACCCATCATTTAATTTCTCCGCAACATGTCACGTGCTTGATTTTCATGCTTTTTTGGTTTCGTTTTACTACATACTATATCTGCTGCGGTGACTTTTCATGGCTGACCCTTAGTTAAGGAAAATCCTTTGTAATCCTCACAGGTGACCTGACCTTCTGCTGGTTTCTCTTGTCACACCACAGGGAATGGTTTGGATGCTTCTGAAGCAATTTAACTCAGTAAGGAAAAGTTTTATTCTGGATTTTGATAACCCATAAGGGAGATGGATTGACACAACCTGTACTGCTGAGTGAAGTTTTACTTCTCTCTCTCTCTAAATGAAGCAGTGAATTCATATGTCAAGGACAAATGTCAATAAGTTCAGCAGCTTGGTCTCAGATTTGAGTCAACAGCTTGGAATCGTTGATTGGATGAGAGAGAGTTGAATAACTTGTGCAGATTGACTGAAAGGTTGAAAAGCTCTTCATGACACAAGACAGCAAGACCTACTGAACTTGAGTAACACAAAGTGTGAGCACATTTTTTTATTTAGTTCTCATTGGTTAGACTCATTGGTTAGACTGGTTAGCGATGCATACCACTAAGACAGTGAAATGTTTTTCAGCAATACTCTGCAAAGATGACAGCTCACTCCTGTGATATTGTGGATCAGAAGCAATAGAAATTTCATTATCGAACTGTAGTTGCAGCGCCTCATGAAATCGAGGGATTCAGGAGCAAGAATTCTGATAAACACAGAGGATGCACTTAACCAGCCTCTGCACCAGTGAAGTCATCTTTCTGGTTGTTAACGTCATGCCTCACAACTGCAGGTGATAACTGGCTGCTGTGATCTGAGAAATGACTGATAATTGCAGAGTCTGTGCAATCTGTGCAGTGCAGATGAGAAAAGAAGTGAAAAGAATAAAAATAGACCTGGAGTCTTCTCTGTCTCCTCAATAAAACACCCAGCAATAAATAAGATACAGTGATCCGGCTGTCTGCGGGCTGGAGTTGCGTGCAGAGCGGGACCTGGGTGCGGGCCCCGCCCAGTGCGGGGGCGCACCTCAGGGCACGTGAAGGCAGCGGCGGGCCTAATCCCAGTCCTGAGTGTAGGAGGGGGGGAAAGGGGGGGCATGATGACGAGCTACCGGGCTACTTAAGTGGAGGGAGAGATGTGGCCAAGGTGTAAGGCCTGCGGGGATTTACATGGGCCGACAGCTTGGACGAGCAGAGGCTATTTCTGGAGAGGATTTAAGTGTTTAGACGCTCCATCAAATCCCGACAGCGATGAAGGGGAGTCCATCAATACCTTCCTCCCTTCAGATGCCATCACTACACACTCCTGCCAGCCTCACACACCTGGGACGTTTTTGTTTTTTTCTCTCAGATCAGATCTCTCACCCAAGGTCACCCATGAGCAGTTTAACCTCATGTCGTCCAAACATATCAGATCTCCAAAGTCAGTCCATCATCAAATATCTACCTCACACCCAGAAAAGGCTGGACTGCAGTGAGGTGAGGAAGTAGTGCTGCAAGATCAGTGCCACAATGACAGTGGTGAGAGACCAACAGGCCGCAGGCAGAAACATCACAGGCCTGTAAATATACTTGTCAGGTTATATAGTTTAACATACACATGTGTATATAGGAGGAAGGGCAACCTATCGCTTGATCTCTTGCACGTAAAGTAGAGGCCTTTGTAATATAACAGTGGCGCAGCACTGCAAAAAAAGAAAAAAGAAATGAATCCGGTTATTGATCCAACGCCTCATCTTACACTTATCAAGCAGTTTAGATCTAAAATGAAATTTAATTCTCTTCATTCGTGCTTGCAAAGTTTTCCAATTCATTTTTCACTGTCCATGAAAAAGGCTAATTTCATTTCATTTTGTTTGCTCGGAGAAAATGCTGTTTACTTTATTGACTTCAGTTGCATATGAAAGGATAAATTATGCATGCCAGTTTCTTATTAGCAGCCTTATAGAGAGACAGATGTTGTGGCAGCCCACCTAAACCTACACTAATCATGTTGATCCTAAAATGAGCCAAACTTTTTTTAAAGGAGCTACAGTGGATTTAAGTGTAAAA
Organism: Remorina albescens; assembly: GCA_034769265.1. NCBI lineage: Eukaryota > Metazoa > Chordata > Actinopteri > Carangiformes > Echeneidae > Remorina > Remorina albescens. The sequence continues at coordinate 10,666,638 of CM068480.1, forward strand.
GATGGGCTTTTTTTTTTTTATTTTACACCAAAGGACAATAACTCCTGCAGCCATTTCTGCCCCCCCCCCCCCCCCAATATGTTGTGGTTGTGATGTGTCCCAGTGGGACTTACATACCCGTATATTTTCCCCAGAGTCTTGGCTGCCACGACCTTAAACCTGTCCGGCCGGATCTCCATCCTCTCTCCTCCAGTGTCCGACCCGTGTGAAGTGTGTGCGCGCTCCCGCCTGAGCGCACAGCCTCTCCCTTCACTCCGTCCGACTTGTGTTTCTCACTCACACATTGACAAAAATAATAATAATAATAATAAATAAATAATAACAAAACGAAGAAAAACTTGATCAGCAGCCTCCTAGACCTCGCGGGCTCCTGTAGTCAGCCACACAGATTTGTTTTTCCAAAGATCTGATTTGATCACCCTCCTTGGGGTAAAATCATTGTGAGTCCCACCCTGTCAGAGTCCTTGATGTCCAGGTGATCCTCTTCACACCTTTGGGTGTCCGGGGAGATTCTCGGGGAGCTGGAGGCAACTTTCGACAGGATTCATGGCCACAGTCCTGAGTCCAGATTACCGCTGCCCGCCTGTGCGCTAATCTCTGCAGGTCTGTGGAGTGAGTGGAGCATGTCACTCCCTTCCCCGCAGCCCAGCCGTTTTAAGCACCGAGGCTATTCTTGGACCACACAAGCCTTGAATGGAGAGAATTAGAGTGAACAGTGTCTGATCGAAGCATCTTAACGGAGTTCCCAAGTATTTCTATTAGGGGAGGGGCAGCAGCTCCCAGGACGGACTTCACATCAGTTATGTATCTATTTATGAGGGGAAAAATAAGGATCAATACTGAAAGGTGATGAAACTCGAACAAAGAATATTTATATATATAAATCTAGTATTTTATAAATGACTTTCATTGCAGTGTGTCCGTGTGCACAGCTGCCATAACACTTGAGTGTGCAATGAATAACTCCTAAATACTCAGCGTTTTGGAAAATGTGACCTTTGACACAGCTTGGTGCAATAAAAGAGTATCTGTAAGGATTGGGCCTTAGGATTCTGGGAGATATTCACATTTATAATATACTGCTGGAAGGTCAAGTATGGACCTCAGGGTCATTTGAGAAACTGGATCTATTCAGGTGTATTTAGTTTGAGATAGTTTATTGAAATAATGATATCTGAAATCCATTAAGGTGCTTGCGTGTCAGGATGCTGGTGTTGGGCATGTTGGCTCAGCAGCACATCATTACCAAAAGCTACAATTATTGTGATAGGAGCTGTTGTGCTTATTCGGAAAAAGAGCTACATACTCAGTGAACTACTGCTCTGATAAAGATGCCGTTAAGTTAGTTTGGTATTTTTCTTCATAATGTTTAAAATATGGATAAGTGTATGAACTTTGTCAGAAAATAGGAGCATAAAACCTCTGCATCATTTTATTTTTGGCTGCTTTGGACATTTATATGAAAAGGCACAGACACAGATCAAACACAAGACTCAGACTTTTTGCCGCCTCCTGAAAATCTCAGACAAAGCAAAGTTATTTTTAACCTGATAAAAAAAAAATCTCTCTACTTTTGTCTGTTAGTCTACATTGAGCTGCATTGAGCAAGATATGCCTTTGGTTTGTGTGTTTATCTTAAATAATCAGTTACATGTTAACTTTAACATTTATGACTGCAATTACTGATCATAAAGACCAGAAGAGAGCATTTCTTTCATTACTGGGTCTTTATTTTGTGGATGACTACTGATAAATTGGACAGTATTAGGTGCAGAGAAGATCCAGTTCATATTGTAACTGTACAAACGCAGAAATGACTACAGATATATAGTTGTGATACACAGGCAAAATGTTTAAGGCGGATTTCTCACATAATATGGTGGTTTTGGGTGGCGAGAGGGTTATACCTTAAGTTCACAGACAGCAGCAGGAGGTGACAGATTAGTAACAGCAGGTTAATGCTGAAAGTATTTTTTTTTTGTGTGCGCGAGTGTGAGACCTGCTGGTCACAAACCTCCACTGTGTAAAGTTTCATGTTTTGAACCCATTTCTCTCCATAATCATGATTTAGCAACAAAAATTTTAAATGTGCCTGATGTGTACAGATAATGATAAACATGCACACTCAAATAGAACCTACTTTGTTTCGTCATTCAAAAGTGTCACACCGCGAAAATAAGATGCCCATGTCAGATATAGCTCTTCTCCAGATCCTTAGCTGATATAGTTCTCAGAGAGTGAGAGGAGAGGAAGAGGGGAGGAAAAGGCATTGCAGAAGGCGGGGGGGACAGTCTGGGTGGCACGGAGATGACGGATGGAGTGTCTGAGAGCGAGCCATAACCAGCTTTCTGCAGATCTACTACACTGGAGTCAACAGAGGCGTGAAAAAACACAGACGGAGGATCCATTGGTTCTGTGGTTAAATCTACAGACACACAGAAGAAAATTAATTTTCACACTTGGAGCTATTTTTTGTCACTTCAAAAGTTTTCTTTGAAGTACTAGCTCAAAAGATAAAACATATGAGTCGTGCTTCTGTACATGTATTTAATATTTACTGTAGGTACACAATTGATGTATTGGTAAAGCTAGCCTGTGCAGCATCATTTATTAGTGCCTCCAAATGGCAGCATGCAGCAAGTGCTCCTGTACTTTCAATTTGTATTGCACAATGCCAACAAGCACAGTATAGCACACTCATGTATAATGACATGGCTGGACTGTGTTGCTGTACAACAAATGATACCCAAGAGACAAGAGGAAACAATCGACAGATTTAGTCCAGATTTATCTGGATGGCGGGGGGCCTAGGCATCTGCTCATGAGAGACGGATCCTATTAAGAGTTGAACAATAATAATAATCAAAATTAATTTCTAATGGTATGTTGTGAAACATGTTACATTTATTTATAAAAATCCCCTGCAATTTGGATATTGCACTTTTACACACTGTGATTAAGGTATTTTGACTCATTGTTCAGGCCTACATTTCAATATAATTTATCACTCAGGGGTATTTCTGCTGTAACTGTCAGATATTTCTGTTTATTTCTGTTTTATATTGAATAATTTTATCTGTTGTAATGCCAAATAGTAGAGTTGTCAGATGTGTTTTTAAAACATACAGGTTTCTGACTGCAGTTTCAAGCATGACAATTTGGTACCAGAAAGCAACTTCCCTATGCAAGACTGAGAGAAGCTGACTCAATAATTCATCAAACATTTGTCCATCTACCTGGGTCATTGTTTAGCTGGCTGTGTAGGTACTGCTGTTTGATGTAGAACTTGTTGTAGATACAGTAAACTGCCGCCATCAGAGTGAAGGTTCCCATGGCCGCAGCGATGAACAGGCCTACTTTGGCGTTGTCTTTGTCCACATGGTTGTCTGTTGAGACAAACATGAAAGAAACCAACAGGTTGGAGCAATTACTTGCCTTCGTAGGTTTGAACTCAGTGCAGTTCCCACTTATCATTGAGGAAGAGTGTTTTTGTTGCTGTGTTCATCTAACATTAAACCAGTATGGGAGAAGTACACTTACATGTTTGCATTGCATTTAAATGAGCGGTTTCCTCCTTGCTGAGAATGTCCCTTAAGTGGGCAGAAGGGGGGGGCGGTTCTGCTGGGGCCTGATGGGCATGATCAGACTGCAAGGTGCTCTGGGAGCTGCTCAGTGGAAACACCAACAGCAGGCACAGAGCTGCCAGGCCCGCCATGTGGGTCTTCCACACCTAAAACTCAAAAATAAGATACACAAAAAATGACATGACATGCACTGAAAAAAACAGAACAACAACAAAGAAAAAAAATATCTGTAGCGAATTTAAATTAACAATGACGAGCACAGAGACAATTTTTCCTGTTTGCAAACAGGACTAATTAGAAACTTATTTTGGCTACAAGTGAATATTGAACTGAAGGATTTTCATAGTAGTTGCTTTTCTTACTCTGTTAATAATTTTCTGGGTGTGTTAACCCTCCCTGGTCCTGCTCTAAAAATATACCTTTCAAACAACTGAAGTAGCTCCCTATCACACACAAACATAGTAACTTTTAAAATAATATTACATTTAAAATACTGTAGTCAGTTGTTACCTGAAGTTGAAGCGAGGATGTTGTGTTTCTCTTTGCCGGGTGTTGGTGCTTTCTGCCTCTGGATGACTGAAGTAAACTGCATCCAAGACAACTGAACTCCCCAGACACATAATATTTCCAAGGGGACAACTGCGAATACTCCGTAGAAGCATACACAAAGATGGGCGACTCAGCAGGGCTTTGTTCTTCAGTTTTCTGTAGCCTGTTCTGCTCAGGCACAATGTTTAATTTAAAAATTTCGACCTTGAATTTGTAGTTTGAACAGAAAAAAAAAAAAAAAAGGTAGTCCTGATAGCTTGGGGAATCAAAATTTTTATCTATATAGAGACAATATTATTTCTGATATGAGAAAAAATATCCACATAAAATAAAGTCAAAATAAATAAGTTCACATGGTGTCTGATTTGTCCTGACACAAGAGCAGCAGAGCTCTCTACTGACACCATAATGTAATGCTTTAATGTCATGCATCTGTCTGCTGCTGAATGACCTGATATGAAATCCAAACGACTATTATTAATAATAAATAAATAAATCTAGAATGAAGATTGTTTGAATGCAACTAAAGATTAAAAGTAAGTAGGAAGATTCTCTACACATATCAGAATTATAGCTATGAAATTTACCTGATAAATCTGATACATGTCAAGTATCCCAAACAATGTATATTTACAATGTATAAAATCAATTTTATTATACTGCTTTTCATCTCTAATTGTTAAGTGTGTGGTCAAAGTAGTTGTCTGATATTTGGTTTGTACCAGGTTTAAAACACAAGTAAAGACAGTGTCCTCCATTCCCACAGTCTGCACAGCTCCACAGGAACACTAACTGATCAAGGACTGGTAGATGTGAAAGAAAAAAAAACAAAAAACAAACGCAAAACATTCCCTGTTGTAAGAGTGAAACTTTGTTTTAAAGCTAAAGCTGCAAGTGGTCAGCTGCTTTGATAGCCTTGAACATTATTCAGACCACCTGTACTTGTTCCACAAACACCTTTATAGACACATGAAGGCGTGAACTAAAAACTGTCTCCAGCCAGTAATAGCTGGCATGAAATAGAAATATTTCCTGATGAGGCAGTTCCAGTTACAACCTTTACTATCAGCAGTTGGTATGAAAAACAAACCTTTGTGTTGCTGCAACATGTCCTCATACATCTGCTCAGAGTGTTACAATGGCAGTCTGGATTTGTTCAACCTACCCAAGCAGATATTGGTGCAGATGAGCAGCAGTACAAAGCAGGTGATGGGACTATGTTTCAACAGGGAACACGACTGAAGAAATGCTCTTAGCTCAGACACAGCGCATCTGGGGATTTGGGTAAGTGCTGGACCTACCAAACGTTCCAAAAAAGACACCTTGTAAGAAACACCAGAAAAGTGACATTTCCAAAGTGAATGTTTCCAAATTCATCTCTCAGTTAGCAACAAGATAATGAAAGGAAAACATCGCCTCCTATCTCAGTTGTCACTTATAAGTTAAACTGAGTCATATTATTACTTGCTTGAGTTCTGCTTTGTAGCAGGTCTTAAAAAAATTTAGTCACTTCACTGGTATTTACACCCAAAGTTTTATCTTAATATTACCATTTATGCTCTTTTTTCTAACCATGTCAACAATAGGAAACTATCAAACAAGTCAAATTACAACTTCCTTTGTCAAACACATCCTACATTTCAGCTACATTTCAAACAAAAGACTGATTAAATACAGTATTGTGCTCTGAGCTTTTAATAAAAGAATGGTATTATATTACATTTTCTCAAACTACATACGTAATAAAAAAAATGAACCCGCTAAAAGAAATGTTTTTCAAATAATATATACACAGGTTGGAAAGCTTTCATCATTTTGCATAATTAGCCTCATTCAACCTGAAGGCACTTAGAAATGATAAAGTTACATTTAACAATATTCAAGTTCATTAGATCAATTCATTTTGACTGTAACCCAATGAGAATATAAAAACGCATTCAACTTTGGAAAAATGATTGCCCAAAAAGTAATTCTTAAGTAAAGGAATACTCTGTCTGGTCAGTGATGTTGTGTAGCCCTTTGAAATGATCAGGCACCAACTTTTGTCCTAAACCCAAGCTTAAAAATGAACAAAACAAAACAAAACAAAACAAAGATTCATGCAAACGTCATGTACAAATTGATATACAAATTTCTTTAACATTTGTTCTCTTAAAAAGTCATCCTACATACCATTTACATATTGACAGCTCAACTTTGACCTCCCCCCTTAGTATTAGGACCATTCAGTCACTTGACAAACTGATTCAAAGAAAAAAATTGTGTGTGCAGTCTTTACACGGTAGTTTGTATATATTTTGCTGATGTTTGATATGACTGAAATGGAGGTGACGGTATAATACAAATATAATGCAAATATTGATGAAAACTGTAGAAGCAACAGCAACTCCGGAAAAAACTGTTAACAATTTTAGATGGCTTCTATGTTGTGTATAGCATCAATATTATACCTACTAGCTGTACTTAATTTACCTGGATTTCCTCTCAGAAATCAATCTCAGAAACCTTTTACCACTAGTAACTGGAGTTTTTTTGCCTTGAGGCAAATACGATGAAAAACAGTACAACCTATATTTCATTTGACACAATCTACTCCCTGCAACATGGAAACAGATAAGCAGCAGAAGATTTTTTTTGTTCCAACTTCACTCAAATCGTAACTGACAGGCTCATTTTAAATGAAAAGTTGTAGTTCTGTCTACAACAAAAAGAGGAAAACTGAGTGTTTGTGATATTCACAAAGATAATGAGCATCATGCACAAATGCACTTTCATAAAGATGAAAAGTTCCGTTATTACAGATACAAATAAATGGACAAGTGAAATCTTTTCAAAATAAAAATGACAGAAACAAGCTCAAGTGATATCTGTGGTTTATACTGAACACTATTTTTTTTTTCTCCTGAACAACCACTCAGTTTTTAAAATCTGCCTTCTAGTTCATAACAGCAGATCATATGGTAATGAATTATTTGTTCCATATTTTCAACATAACACTTAATAGCATGGTAGACTTGTGTGATCATGTTTGGACATAACGCAAGTATAAAAAACTTAAATATTAAAGTTTATGTTTATGTTACTTGTATTGCTCTGTGCCATATCTATATGAAAGAGGGAGATAAAATTAATCTGTCCTTTAAAATTGCAAATGGAAATTTTGACCGGGTAATGCAGGTCATCTCCTACTCTGTAATATCAAAAGTTTGGTCTTTAGGAAAAAGAACCAGAGGCTCCGTTCCTTTGGTCCAGTTCTGACATGTCATTCATGGGAGATTCATACTTGTCATCAGTGCTAACCATGCTGTACTGACCATTCTCTGTATCCCTAGATGTTTGCTTTGTCCTCTCCCACAGAAGAGCACGGACCAAGCCCACTGGCACAGGCATCATGGCAAATATGATCAGTAGAGCCAAGACAGCCAGGGCCCAGCCAGGGTACTCCAGGTGCTCCTCAGAGCCCTGGGGGGAGGAAAAAATAATAATTAGAACTTAGACAATCACAACTTAGAGCTACTCTGCAGTGTCGTCTGTCTAACACTTAATGCGTAAGGGGAGTTTATTTCTTTTCTTGTCCTTTTAAAATGTCCATACCTTATCTTGGTTCCATGCCATGTAAGTGGGCCGTGTGATGAACATTCGAATGGTGGTGGCTAGCAGCAAGCCCAGCATAGCAAGCAGGCAGATGTATTTCCACAGATACTTGTACACCACACTGGGACGCCAGCCCAGCATTCCCTCAATGTCGTCAAGGAATCTTCAATAAAGACAGAGTAATAAACTTTAGAGTGACATTCAGCAACTGGTTGAAATTTAAGTCAATTACCAACAGTCTTAAAGTAGACCTCACCTATCTGCTCCATATAGCCAAGACACACTGAAAGTCTCAAAAACCACCACAATAATGAGGGGCAGAGTGGCAGAGTAATCATCAAACATCATCACAAAGTAGTTTCCGCAGTGCTGGGTGAAGAGCAGCCCAATCAGAAAGCCAATGATGCAGGTGAAAACTGAAACAGAACAGATGCAAAACATAAAAAGAGAAGATATAAAACTGAGTGCAGAGGGAAAATCGTTTAGGTTTTTCTTCAATCACTTAGCAGATAAATTTACAAATATTACTAGCTCTTTCCTTAAAGGTGTCACTAAAATCAGCTGATGGAGGAGGATAATTTATATGGCAATAAAAAAATAGGAAATGGTACCTACAGCTCTCTGTCTTCAGTCATGTCAGTAATGTCATATTGATGCTTGCATAGAAAAAGATGGAATAGGTGTTTACTTGTGAGTTTGGTCTTCTTGTTGGCCAGAGATTTGAAGCGGTCAGTGATGGGGGTGAGGATGCCCTCCATCGTGCCAAACATGGTGCTGAGACCCAAGTTGAGCAACATGAGGAAGAAGAGTGCTGACCAGAAAGGGCTGCCAGGAAGAAGTGACATAGCCTCAGTGAAGGCAATAAAAGCGAGGCCTGTTCCCTCCACACCCTGAAGGCAAACAAGATTGCAAGCTTTACTTTATATATACAGCACACAACACGTTTCAGTTTTTAGTGACTGTGGTCCAAAAAGTGATTCTTTACCTTTTTCAACTCTTGTTCTAGGTCACAGTCTGTTAAATTGCCAGGGATATGTTTTCCATACTGGCTGAACCAGGTCCTGTAGTCCTCCACATCCACTGAACTGGGAAGAGAGTAGTTGAAGCGTGGCATCCAGTTTTCTTTCATATAGCCGCTTTCAATCTGATATGACAGCTTCCTTACATTACTGTGAAAAACACAAAGAACATCAAATCACTACCATACATATTATATGTTACACATAGCATATGCTACTCTAATGTAAATGTAATCAGATACTGAAAAGTAGGGGTGTGTAAACTGGCCAAAAGATCCCATGACTGCAGCTGCAGGGCTGGCCATCATAGTTAACAATAGGCTGGTAAGCAGTAATTGAATGTTTTGATTTAAATATCCAAATATAACACATTTTAATGACATGAGCTGCATCACTCCTTTGATCTTCCCGCTGCAATCAATTTTATATTTTCACTATATGATGTGCATCTGTTTTCAAATGTAGCCGCAAGGGGGTACAAGCCAGTGCCTTATTGTGCCGGTCCCAAGCCCGGATAAATACAGAGGGTTGTGTCAGGAAGGGCATCCGACGTAAAACTTTTGCCAAATCAAACATGCGAATCGAATCAATGACTTCCATACCGGATCGGTCGAGGCCCGGGTTAACAACGACCGCCATCGGTGCTGTTCACGTACAGGGTACCGGTGGAAATTGGACTACTGTTCGTCGAAGAAGTCGAAGAAGGAGAGGAGGAAGGTGTTTTCGTAGGAAGAGAGAGAAAAGGAACGGCAAGAGTTTAGGACTGAGAGTAGGGACTTTGAATGTTGGAACTATGACAGGGAAAGGTAGAGAGTTGGTTGACATGATGCAGAGGAGGAAGGTAGACATACTGTGTGTCCAGGAGACCAGGTGGAAAGGTAGCAAGGCTAGAAGTTTAGGAGCAGGGTTCAAGTTGTTCTATCATGGTGTAGATAGGAAGAGAAATGGAGTAGGAGTTATCTTGAAGGAGGAGTTTGTTAGGAATGTTCTGGAGGTTAAAAGAGTATCAGATAGAGTAATGAGTCTGAAGCTAGAAATCGAAGGTGTAATGTTCAATGTTGTTAGTGGGTATGCTCCACAGGTAGGATGTGAGCTGGAGGAGAAGGAGAAATTCTGGTTGGACCTTGATGAAGTGATGCAGAGCATCCCTAGAAGTGAGAGAGTTGTCATTGGTGCAGACTTCAATGGACACGTTGGTGCAGGAAACAGAGATGATGAGGAGGTGATGGGCAGGTTTGGTATCCAGGAGAGGAACACAGAAGGACAGATGGTGGTTGACTTTGCAAAAAGGATGGAAATGGCTGTAGTGAATACTTTCTTCCAGAAGAGGCAGGAACATAGGGTGACTTATAAGAGTGGAGGTAGGAGTACACAGGTAGACTACATCTTGTGTAGACGGTGTAATCTGAAGGAGATCAGTGACTGCAAAGTAGTGGTAGGTGAGAGTGTAGTCAGACAGCATAGGATGGTGGTGTGTAGGATGACTCTGGTGGTGAGGAAGATGAAGAGGGCAAAGACAGAGCAGAGGACTAAATGGTGGAAGCTGAAAAAGGAAGAGTGTTGTATGATTTTTAGGAAGGAGTTGAGACAGGTTCTGGATGGCCAGGAGGTGCTTCCAGTTGACTGGACAACTACAGCTAATGTGATCAGGGAGACAGGTAGGAGAGTATTTGGTGTGTCATCTGGAAGGAAAGTGGATAAGGAGACTTGGTGGTGGAATGAGGAGGTGCAGGAGTGTATACAGAGAAAGAGGTTAGCTAAGAAGAAGTGGGACACTGAGAGGACTGAAGAGAGTAGACAGGAGTACAGGGAGATGCAACGTAAGGTGAAAGTAGAGGTGGCAAAGGCCAAACAAAGGGCTTACGATGACTTGTATGCTAGGTTGGACAGTAAGGAGGGAGAGACTGATCTATACAGGTTGGCAAGGCAGAGAGACAGAGATGGGAAGGACGTGCAGGCGGTTAGGGTGATTAAGGATAGAGATGAAAGTGTATTGACAGATGCCAGTAGTGTGATGGGAAGATGGAAAGAGTACTTTGAAGAACTAATGAATGAGGAAAATGAGAGAGAACGAAGAGTAGAAGAGGTGACTGTTGTGGACCAGGAAGTAGCAAAGATTAGTAAGGATGAAGTGAGGAGGGCACTGAAGAGGATGAAGAGTGGAAAAGCACTCGGTCCTGATGATATACCTGTGGAGGTCTGGAAGTGTCTAGGAGAGGTAGCAGTAGAGTTTCTGACTGGGTTGTTCAACAGGATCTTAGATAGTGAGAAGATGCCTGAGGAATGGAGGAGAAGTGTGCTGGTGCCCATTTTTAAGAACAAGGGAGATGTACAGAGTTGTAGCAACTACAGAGGAATAAAGCTGATGAGCCATACAATGAAGTTATGGGAAAGAGTAGTTGAAGCTAGACTAAGGGCAGAAGTGAGCATTTGTGAGCAGCAGTATGGTTTCATGCCAAAAAAGAGTACTACAGATGCAGTATTTGCTTTGAGGATGTTGATAGAGAAGTACAGAGAAGGTCAGAGGGAGTTGCATTGTGTCTTTGTAGATCTGGAGAAAGCTTATGACAGGGTGCCCAGAGAGGAACTGTGGTATTGTATGAGGAAGTCTGGAGTGGCAGAGAAGTATGTTAGAGCGGTGCAGGACATGTATGAGGACTGTAAGACAGTGGTGAGGTGTGCTGTAGGTGTGACAGAGGAGTTCAAGGTGGAGGTGGGACTGCATCAGGGATCAGCTCTGAGCCCCTTCTTGTTTGCTATGGTGATGGACAGGCTGACAGACGAGGTTAGACAGGAATCTCCATGGACTATGATGTTTGCAGATGACATTGTGATCTGTAGTGAGAGCAGGGAACAGGTGGAGGAGAAGCTAGAGTGGTGGAGGTTTGCCCTGGAAAGGAGAGGAATGAAGGTTAGCCGCAGCAAGACGGAGTATATGTGTGTGAATGAGAGGGACCCAAGTGGAAGAGTGAGGTTACAGGGAGAAGAGATAAAGAAGGTGCAAGATTTTAAGTACTTAGGGTCAACGGTCCAGAGCAATGGAGAGTGTGGAAAAGAGGTGAAGAAGCGTGTGCAGGCAGGCTGGAACGGGTGGAGAAAAGTGTCAGGTGTTATGTGTGATAGGAGAGTTTCAGCTAAGATGAAAGGAAAGGTGTACAAAACTGTGGTGAGACCAGCGATGTTGTTTGGTCTAGAGACAGTGTCACTGAGGAAAAGACAGGAGGCAGAGCTGGAGGTAGCAGAGATGAAGATGCTGAGGTTCTCTTTGGGAGTGACCAGGTTGGATAGGGTCAGGAATGAGTACATCAGAGGGACAGCACATGTTAGGGGTTTTGGAGATAAAGTCAGAGAGGCCAGACTGAGATGGTTCGGACATGTCCAGAGGAGAGATAGTGAATATATTGGTAGAAGGATGCTGAGTTTTGAACTGCCAGGCAGGAGGCCTAGAGGAAGACCTAAGAGGAGGTTTATAGATGTAGTGAAAGAGGACATGAAGGTGGTTGGCGTGAGAGAAGAGGATGCAGAAGACAGGCTTAGATGGAGGCAACTGATTCGCTGTGGCGACCCCTGAAGGGAAAAGCCGAAAGGATAAGAAGAAGAAGAAGATGTGCATCTGTTTTCAGCTGCATCACTGCCCTTCATTAGATTGTCAGATATCCCACCCCTACTGGCAGGATATGTAGTTTGATCTCTATACACATCACATAGACCTAGGGAGACCAGGGGGGTTTCAAACACTGTCCAACACAAACACAAAAATTTATCTTATCATTAAAACACACCTCGCTACACATTCAAGGACTTTGCCTCTGGCATGGAAGCCAAGCACAGCAAACACAACCAGAGTAGCCAGCACAGATGTAAGGAAATTAATAGCCGACACAGTGAAGGCATCACGATGGCAGTTGTTATTCTTGGGATTATAGGATGAGTAGGCAATAATGGACCCAAAGCCAAGTCCCAGAGCGAAGAAGACCTGTGTGGCTGCCTGTCGCCACACTTGCAGGTCTGCCCAAATTTCCAGCTAAAAATGTACAAAAGAAATAGGGTGAGTCAGGGAAACATCAACATCTGCCTGATCTTTCTACACTCAGACATTTTATCTGTGGATACCTTGGGGTAGAACATGAAGGTGATTCCTTCTAAGGCCCCTTCTAGCATGATTCCTCGGACAAGGAAACAGAACAGAACAACGTAGGGGAAGATGGAGGAGAAATACATCACCTAGAAAGTGAGAAAGAAAAATTCACACACACATGTAAAAACGGGTATTACCAGAGGAAAGTAACTGCCTAAATTCACGGGTGTTAGGTTTTTTAAATTATTTAGTTGAATAAATGCACCAGTTTCAACATTGTCATTTTTTTTAAAACTATGGTCCAGAGTCTTCACCTTAAACACCTAATATCGACTATATATTTGCATGACCTGTATCTTAATTAGTTCCCTGCTGAGTCTTAAGTATAATACTGCAACATCCCATTTCCCCACAGATGATGACTGTTTCATCTCATCTTAAATATAACCTTGGTGCGTCCTGAACACATGAAGCTAGTAACCAAGAAGTGCATAAGTCAGTCACTGCACAAAACACCTGATGTTGAGGATTAGACCTCCTTAGATGTTAACAAAAAACAAAAAAAAAAAAAAAACCAACCTGTAAAAGTTTATTTCAACTTCTGTTTCAACAGATAAAATCCTTTAAAGTGAGCAATTTTTTTAATTTGTTAAATCAATCTGAATAATGATGTCAACAAGGAAATTTTGTATAAAATGCTGTTGCTGTTCATTATGCTGTATAACTTAGTTGGTTAACACTGAAGCTACAGATTCCAAAGATTCCATCAGCCACACTGATCTTGAAAGTCCCACACATGAGGGGGATTTGTCCTAACTGAGAATATTCAAACAGCTTGGGAAGGCATGTAATTTTGTCAGTAATTCAGGAGTTTTCAGCACAGTTAATTAAGGGCATCTTTTCACACTGTTATTTGATGTCCTCTCTTTTGCTCAGCTGGTTCCAAAGCCAACACTGTCACAGTAACCAAAATGAACTTATTCCAAAGCGCTGCATAATTTTTAACAGTTACTTACTTTCTCAGTATTACTTCAAAGGCACACAGATGTTTATCAAGCAAGCAAAACTTATTCAAATCTAATAACTGGCTAAAAGATAAGTCAGTCCAGTAGTTCTAGTGTTAAATGTCTACTGAACTGTTAAACATGAGCAAAAATCCTGAAAACTAAACTTGAAATGTCAGGTGAAAAAACAGATCACAGTTTACCTTGACAGAGGTCTTGATACCCTTAAACATTCCCAGACACACAATGGTCCAGGCCACCAGAAGACAGCAGACAATGTAAGGATTAAAAGAGCCTGTGTCATTGATGGAATCTGTGATGTCCAAAGCTTTGCGGTACCAAAAATATGATGTGGGGGAGCTCAGCTCACATTCTTTCACTGTAAAATAAATAAATAAATTTATAAAAATAAATATTTTTTAAATGTATCAACAATGACATAAGTGCTTGTGTGTTTATCAGGAGTGTTTACCTGTTACATTGCCTTGTTCTGGGCACTGACTCCAAGGGAGAGGGTACTGGAACGAGTTCCCCAGATAGAAAAGACTCCAAGCAAGGATCACATTGTAGTACAGAGCCACGAAGAAACACACCTAAAGACATTTGTGAACAAAGAAAATTATACCACGGGCTAAATTATAAAAGATGGGCTCACAAAAAGTCAAATCATGCCTGAATTTTTACCTTGTATCACCATAAACTGAACTATTTAATTGTCTTATCAGATGGGTCATCATATAGAAATTGTTACCTTACCACACAGCTGGAGTAGCCAATCCCTGAAAGCCTCGGGGAAATGTATGCCCAAACTCCAATGCTGCCTTGTCGAATGGCCTGACCCGCTGCCAGCTCCAGGAAAAACAAAGGAATGCCCATGACCAGCATGAGCAGCACGTACAGGAGGAGAAAAGATCCTGAGGAGAAGAAATGAATGACGTTAAGTTAGCAAATAAACATCTCGATTCAATACTTGGCACTTAACACTTGATTTAAACAAAAATTATATAGGCTTGCCTTGTTCTTTAATCCCACACTGGCAGATTGACTATTTAGAGTTCTATTAACACTATGCTCTATTGAAATCATGTCTTATTCATGCTGCAAGCAAGATAAGATACATAAATGATCTATGCTTGTTTTTGTATATAAAATTCAACACATTCACTTTTTGAAAAACTGAAACTAAAACTAAAACAACTCAAACATAAGGCAGCATGAGACAAAATTACAACAAAACTACTGAAACCACTTTGAGTTTACACTGATGCACTTGTTGACAGATGTAAACCAGATGTTGGAACAGCAGCAGCAATGCTAAGTGTTGTTTAGAGATATCATGTTTAAAGATCTATACAGAACATGGTAAATGGTGTGCTGCACAGAGTTGGTAGTTAATGTTAAGCACTCTATTGATAGATTTCCTTCAGGATGCCATCTCACATGGATGACAATGGTAGGTTCTCACCTCCTCCATTCTGATGGCACAAATATGGAAATCTCCAGACGTTGCCAAGCCCAACGCTGAATCCCACCTGTGCCAAAAAGTACTCTACTTTACTGTTCCATCCTGCTCGGGCAGCAGGCTCAGGTGATGCTTGCTGGCTCTCCTCACCAGTGTAGCCATTGTCCTCAGTCTTGGCATCATCGGTTGGCAGAGGCTGTTTCTCCATCTACAGCAGGAGGGGACAAGAAATTAATGCACACCTATGCACAGTGCATGTGTGTGTTTAGTAGGTATGCATTCAGTATTGCTATAAAGCCTATCTTTACTCAAGTTTTCATGTTGTTGTGGAAACCTTTAGAGGTGTTGAATCAAATACTTGGATATTAGCGAAACTGTTATTGTGGTGCTGCTGGATTACAATGGGCAACAATCTGGGATGTTTCTAATATTCTGCACATCCTACTCACAATACTGAGAGTTGGACTCAAGGCTAGCAGAGTTAGCAAAGACGTGTGATGCATTATTTTAAAGGTAGCTGTGCCTGAGTCAGAAGCATCTGACAGTTTTTATGAGCAGCCTGCTAACCTAGCGAGTGTTTCGTTATTCTAACTACATTTAGCTGGTAATCCGAGTATAAAATGATGCCCAATTATACGAGATAGGTCCAATAAGCGCAGCTATCATGATACTAGCTCAAACGCACACCACCCTAAATCTACAGTCACTCCCAGCAGCTGGAACTTCTTGGCGCCTTATTGCAAGTTAAACGAAACAATGAGCTCCAACGTGGCACATCACAGAACCACAGTCAGCCTCTCTCTGCACTCAGAACACACGCCACTAAGCCCACATTACCTGACCTGGGACCAGGTAATGTCTTCGGTCAGCAGGCAGGTGAAACACTGCAAATGGCGGGAAACCCACAAAGAAGGCGTCGAGCACGTGCGGTTGCGGTTTAAACTGTCAATGATGCCAGAGACGTCGCGAGCGAAGTTATAATTTACTTTTTCTGTATCAAACTAAACGCGACACACCTGATGATTTGATGCCGACACAAATTTCAGTTGAAAAGATATAAAAACCAGAAAGAAATCCTTTATAAGCGGCCATCAAAGCCGTTCGTCCGCTTTCACTATCTAATGATGTGGGAGGAGACTGCTTTCTTCCGCCTGATGCAACACAATGAGAAGGCTGCGTTCCATGACCGTAGGAAGTGATGGCTATCTCCAAAATGTCAGAGCATATTGATTAAAAATCTTAGTAAGAAATAAATAAATAAAATAATGATGATGATACCCTAATGTTGGATTATTCTTACTCATTAATGTGTGAGAAAATTCTAACTACTGTACATACTGAGAAATAGTTCTATGTGAGGGAATACATCAGATAATCTCAAATTTTCATATCGTTTTCACCTTCGAAGAAACTGGCCGCTAAAGATCTAAAATAAAACATAGAGCGATTATATAGCTTATTATGTATTCCAGCCATCTCAGCAATTATTAAAATACTTTTGACAGGTTTTACCTCAATTTGAATAATCGTCTCTCACACAAACACGTATACGAGCCCGCGAACGCAGCACAAGCATAAACACTGCCCCGTTAGACTGTATGTTTCATTTAGCCTACACATGAAAGGAGGGAGCCACTCAAACATGAGACCCCAGCAGTCTTTTAGTGTGGTTCATGTTCTTGCTTAGTAGTGAGTTACAAATTAAAAGGAATTGCAAGTTGTTATGTGGATGAAAAAAAGTTGAAATTATTCATCTTTTTTCACAACGCCCTCAGTTGACAACTTAATACGTGGCAGCTTTGCTTCGTTTTATTTTGTGACAATATTAAATATTCTGTTGACATTTCACGCTTTAGTCCAAGAAATCCAAGCTGGTACAGTAGTTCGAGCCATGAGACATGTTTTGTTTTTTTTGTTTTTTTTTTCATTTAATTTAATTTAATTTTATCTTTTGTGTCATAAGAAGTACAATAACGACATTATATTCAGCTCTGCAGACTTGATAAATGTATATTTCTCTGCAGATCGCCTCAAGTTCGGTTGTTGTGATGGTAGCATTTGTGTGCTTTGCCACACATAAACACACACACACAGACTGCCACGTATGCTTGTTGTGTAGGCAAATAACAGTCTACCAGCAGAACCGACACACACACTACGGTATAATCCATGAGTTTGGCAATAATGACACATACTTATAAATAACGGACAAATACCTTGTGTTATCGCAATAGCACAAATTCTTGCAAAGTGTATCCAAATGTCCTTAAATCAAAGTCAAGTGTGAATCGCGCTTCCTGCCACTTCACCCTACTCCACCTTCCCCCGCTATTGGCGGACACAAAGTTGGCTACCTATAAATAAGGACTGTTGTCAAATGTGTAACTCCACTGTCTCATTTTCGTTAACACTTTGTATGGACCATGTGTTGTTGAAAACTGCTAATACCAGGTGATGATTCTCAGGTAAACTTTACTTCCCAACATTAAAGTTTAGTTTAAACTGCCTATTTCATGATGGTTTCTTTTTTCATTTCCATTTGTTTTTCCTCTAATTTTTTATCATGTGTGTATGTGTGCGTAAGTCATCCCAGACAGCCACTTATGTTCTCAGCGCTGGTTTCTTACTGTTTCTCATGCTCCATCAACTTTTTACCTTTACCACAGATCTTATCACATACAACTCCTGGTCTTAAGCCCACATGCAGCATAGTTGTGGTTTGTCGTTGAATCATTCCAGTCTACCTGTCCTGCTCAGCTTCTACTGCTGTTCCCTCATCCATTCGGTCAGTTTCCCAGATTTCCCTGCTCCTATCCACCAAACCCATTCCTCAGCCTGCCTCCAAACCTGTTGCCATATCTCCAATAAATTTCCCTCTAAGCATCCAGCTTCCTCTGGAGTTTTTGAACTGATAAGAAAACTTCCACACTGCCTGGAATAATATTATTTAAAAATATAAGATTAAATTTAAAAATATTAAAAATATTGGGATTGGCTTAAAAAAATATCCAAGTTATAGTTCTCTGAATTTTTTACATATTTTGACAAATCCCAAATTCCAAGGATAACTTTATATTTGCTAGTATGAAGGTGTACAGGAAGGAAAATAAGTAAATACTTTTATCTTCAAGCTGGGCTGGTACAGTGGGCAGGCCTGCACAAGGTGACTCAATTCTGCTCTGTAAAAGGTTTCAGCAGCAATGAGTGAAGTGTGAGACACCTGGAGTTACGCTGAGAGGCAGGGCAGATTTTACTGTCAGTATATAGACACCCACACAGCTGCTAACATCAGGAATACAGCCTCCCAACAGTGGTAACTTGACCAAACATCTATCACCAGTTATTCATCTTATAACTTGGAACCCTTGAAGTTGAATACTGAGGAAGGTTGATAATGTTTTGATGGATTTTATTAGGGTGGTGTGCTAACATGCTAAAATTTTTTTACCAAAAGCGTTTTGTCTCTTCAATCACACCTAGTGTACATTATTTACACTGCAAGTTTTTACATTTTCTTTAAATATTTCCCAGTAAACCAAGTTTAAGGAAGCATAAGTGATACTCAGCATGTGCTTTCTTGATACCAGTGATTCCAGTATTGGTGATCATCAAGGAGCAGAGAGATTTAATGGTGAGATAAATTGTATTGTCACCAGACTGGTTGGGCGGCTCACTCCTATAACGTAATGCAAGAGACTGAAGCACAAACAGACGCAGACTGACGAAGGCTGAAACAGGGAAAAGGAACACTTGAATGAGAACGTTGCTGTCATAGGTTAAGGATATGAAAGAGGGACTTTAAAGCAGGCAGATCAAACTTCTTGGTTTGAAGCAACACCATCAGCACTAGAGGAACCAGCTACATCTCTGAGTGGATCAGATACTTGAACAACACCCTTTTGTAGCTCCTAGCTTGTTTCCTCCTCTTGACATCTTCTCTCCATCCAGCTCCTCATAAAAAGCTACTTCAGTGGACAAAGGGTGACAAACATGTCACGATATCTTGTTAATGTGAGTCTTGTCTGCTACACCTTAATTCAACCCATTTCCCTTCAGATTAAATGATATTTTACGAAGAGTTTTCTTTCTCATCATTACGTTTTATCTCTATTTGCAGCACCTGCTGACGTTCTCTCTCCAGGATGGAGATGTGCAAGGTGTGGAGGAGGCCAAATCACGTCTCACATTCTTGGCTCAGAACAAGAAGCTATGGAGTCAACAGATGTACCTGGATGTTGGAACAGAGACCATTTACCTCCGAGACATCCAGAGCAATGTGAGAATTGATGTGATGGTCATCTGGACTTAAAATTGGAGGGGATTAGATTTATATGTGTTATATGTGAGAAATCCGATTCAATTTCTATTGCATGATAACATTAAGTTTGATCTACTTCTGTAGGATGAGCTGGAGAAATACCCCTTCAAATCAATCTACCGGTGTGATGCCATTAACACAGAAAAACATTTCCCGTCTCTGCTCATGTTAATCTGCCAAATTGAAGACCAGAAGAAGCCGGACATTCATTTCTTCAACTGTGAGAATGTGAAGGTGAGTTTTTAAACCTTAGCAGCTCCCCTTTCCTGTCTGATTCAGTGTCAGTTTGAGTCATCAGCGTGGTTCTTGTTTTACAAGTGATGCCACTTTTAAAACACGTTTTTTTATTTTCACAGGCAGAAGAAATTTGTGACAACATTACATGTATGGTTTCGGAGTCCACCAGCAGGAGTAAGAAGGTCCCTGATGCCCTCAGGTACAAACTGCATCAGAAGAAAAGACTTGATTACTGAATCTCTTTGAGTGGATGTTCATTCCTTATGAATTGTCTCTTCGTAGTTTCACTTGAAGAAAGTATATGTCTGTCTGTGTGTGTGTTTGCTTTCATATTGTAATAGAGGAAACTGAGGGACACAGCCAAACAAAAGATAGACGGATAATACATCCCATTAAATGATTTGATTTTTATCTGCTTATTTTTTTTTAAATCCATTATGCCTCATATGTTTCACTTGAATGAAAGCGGAGTGATTCACCTGTCAGGGAGAGAGAGAAAAAGAGGGAGGGAACCAATAGAGAGGACAGTGTAAACAGCTGAGAGAGAGAGAAAGACTGGTTTTACCAGTTTCTACATAACTTACCAAGGTGTGACGGAAATTACAAGGCCATTGTGACAGAGAGCAGTGAGAGAGCAGGTGGAGGGGTGACGGCAGCAGAGAGCCAGCTCAGAGCCTGAATGGATCATTTCCTTTGAGAAATTTCTTTTCTTAGGGCCGTGTGATGGACCGACACATGTGGTAAGACAGATGGAAGGGTGGGCTGTTATGCTTAGATGCTGACTCTTTGATGTAGTGGGAAAAGTTGTGAGTTGGCGCAAGGAGGCATTTGTACAAAGCTTATGTGTTACACTAGAGTTGGCAAACATACAAAAGTTTTGATCAACTCCATGTCTTGAATATAAAACTAAGAAACTGACTGAGATGAATTTAGGTTGAAATAATGTGCTGTGTGCTGTATGAGGCATAGTCACGAGTAAGCACAATTATACTGTTTTTGTTGTTGGAATGAGGGCTGTAGGATTGAATTTCAGTGACGCCACATTATTTCTCTGCTGATGAAGGAGTGCGCTGTGTTTCTGGGTTCTCCGATCAAAGATGTCCTTCTGTAGTAACTAGTTTCTCAGGCTGCAGCCACCTGAGGCTCTCAGAATGAGGATGACCCTGTCAGATTGTCAAAAAGTCTGTCTATGACAGTGTAACTCCACATAGATAGGCCCCAGACCTGGGAATCAAACCCACAAACTTCTTGTTATAGGGTAACAGCGCTAACCATCATACCGCCGTGCTGCAGAGAAGGATGCAATGTTGTGTAAATGCTGTTGGGTTAAAACTCTCTTCTCATCCTTCAGGCTTCCTCAGAGTAGTGGAGAGGTGATGAGCCCCTATCAAATCCCCAATCCCCCCATCCCACATGCCCCAAATCCTCCGCCAGCTAACCCTCCACCATACCCTGGTCCCAGAGGTAAGAAAAAAAAAACATGTATTTTCACCTCAATTTCACAATAAAGTCCTTTGCAGTGAAAGTATTTGGAGAGATTTGAGAAGGACGAAGGTAAGAAAGGACAAGTGAGACACAGAAGTATTTCAGGTGAAAGGCTCAGGAGCACACAGATTGCTTTGTGCGTTTGTGTTTGAAAGGGGGGTGGTGGGTTTCAGTGGTTTAAAAAAGGGGGGTGGAATTCCAAATAAAGCAAACACCAGAGTCATGAATGAAAATGGATCGACTGATTACTCTTCTCTGCCCCAGCAGCTGTGAATGGTGAGCCGGACATCTCTTTCCTACGAGCAGAGAGAGAAGTGGTACGCCTCCTCATCAACTTTCTGTGTTTTCACTCAGCTCTGCCTGCATTTCATACCTGGACAAGATAACAAACTGGTCGTCTGTCTTCTTCCAGGGGATCCTAAATCACTGTTTTGAAGACATCGAGAACTTCATGGCCAAGTTGCAGCAGACAGCAGAGGCTGCAACGGTGCTCAAACAGAGGAAGAAGAAAAAGAAGAAGAGTAAAAAGCAAAGTGCTGAAGGTAACAAAAAAAAAAAATCCCCAAGTCAGATTACCAGTTTCAAATTGAACAAAGTAAACATTTCAATTGGATTACCATGTTGTGCTGTCTCCATTTCTGAACAACAGAAGGTTTACTCACTACGAAGGCCCGACCCCCGCTTGAGGAGGAATTCATCGATATCTTCCAGAAATTCAAATATTGCTTCAGCTTACTGGTGTGTATTCAGTCTGGTCACATTTTTTTCTATGCGTTTCTCATTGTATTAAACTCCTCTGTTTATACCCTTAAAGGCTCGTCTGAAATCCCTCATCTCCAACCCTTCATCAGAGGAGCTTGTTCACCACGTATTCAAACCTTTGGACATGGTGAGTGCCATAACCTCTATGTCTCCACCAGCCGGCCTTGTTGTTGTTGTTGCTGTAAACACAAGGTCTTATAGCAGCGCAAATAGAAAAGAACTTCCTAAAATAAACCATCCACATGCCTCATGACGACACATCATTGTTATGTAGGTACATATACGCACAGGAAGAAAACATTTGCAGACTGTCATGGTGACATTAGACCAGCATGTGTCAAGTCAAAATAATGGAAAAGTCATGTACGTAGTTGATTAGTGTATCCAGAAACTTTAACTTACCTTCAGTGTGTACACAAGGACATTGTTTTTTTCCCAACTGTCACCACTATTGTTTTGCATTTATTTGTGTTTGTGTGGCAGTATCTGCATGATGGTGTGTCTTTCTGATACACGTTTGATTCAGATTTGAGCTGATTAACAGGTCTTGCTGCTGTTCCCTGACTGCTGCTTTGAATTATAGAATTGGTGTTTTCCAGCTGTGAGAAAAAAAACAAAAAAAACCAAAACTGACTGCGGAACGAGAAACCTAGATGGCAAAATATGAGTTCTAATAATATTAATATAATGAATTTCATGTCTCACTTAATTTCCAAATCCAATGGCTTTTTCATTTCCACAATGACATGCTTCATCACAAATGTGAAGAATTTCATTCAATACAGTATTTGATTAAGCTCAAATAAAAATACATAGATGGGTGTGTCTCAGTTTATTGCTGATATAACATTAAAAGTCTCTGCTTCCATTTTTCCTATTCAGATATGACTAAGTCCAAACAGACTCAAAGGGTGCAGTGGGTGTGTTGGATTTGTGTACACTGGCACACCTGATCGAAAACACAGAGACTCATACCTCTTGGACTGTGCATACAACTTCTTCTCACATCTGTGTGTGTGTTTGTGTGGATGTGTCCATGTTGGGCTTTTTGTGTGCTTTGGTTGCCACTGCTCAAACAGAAGAAAACCCTGTTTTTGACTGGCGTATTAACACGGGTTCTGTCTGCCAACAGATGGTGAAAACGACAGGAGGACCAGCCTTTGGAGCGTCTGTGTCCAGCCCGGCCCTGACCAACTCAGCTGTGTCCCTGCTACAAGACAACCTGAATGAGGAGGAGAGGCAGCTGTGGACTTCTCTGGGACCCAACTGGACACTCCCTCGGTCAGTAGCAGCAATGACTGCGAGCTAACAGTGATTAGTCAATGTGTCATGATTGTAATTAAGGTACTTTTTGTCTAATTTGAGACAGGGTTTCTGTACCAATACATGGAGATTATGGAAGTCATTCAGCTGCCATTTGATTTTTCACTGACCACAGTCCCTCAACTATTCCTATACCTTAATGAGTATTTTAGTGCAATAATTATGCGCCCCCCCCCCCCCCGAAAATTATAATGATGATGACTAAAGTGGGCATGATATCTCAGGCATGAAGACGTTGGCTTAGGGAAAATAGGATGAATCCTTTACCTGTGAACCAATGCTGGGTCTCTACTCTCTCAGGTCTCAGCTCAGAGGGCCTGTAGCTCCGTACACCGTTGTGTTTCTTGATGGTTGGAAGCCAGAAGCCTCGAGGGCAGACGGGCAGGTTTGGGAGGATCCTGTCGAGTCACAGCACAAACATGAAGCCCTCCAAGTAAAACAACAGGTATGTGTGTGCACCAAGTGGAATAGAAACTTCCTCCAGTGTGGGTCAAAAGAAAAGAGTACTCAAAATATGAATGTGTACAAACACAACACACTTAAATATAAAGTAGGACAAACACAAGAGCTGCACTTCCCCTCTGAGTTGTTTCAGTCTCCTTTGAAGTTCATTGACTCCAGAAACTGAAACTGTAGTTTAGTGGAAAGCTTGAGGTTCTCTGAGGTGTGATAAAGATTTTGGACTAAAGAGCTTTCCCATAAATGTAGTTTGTTTATGGAAACAATGTGTTGTTCAACACTCCAGTCTTAGTCACTGTAAATGTACTTGCGCAATTTTTATGAGGATTGTGTCTGTTTTGTATTTGTATTTGTGAAATGTAGTTGAGCAGCATTTGTAAGACACATTGCTGCTGCTGGAGGTGTGTATTTTAAATTGTTTACAAGTGTATGTTTCACACTTTGAACCTCAAGCCACTTTCTCTCTATTGCAAGTTTTGTCCTTCTCAGTAATCCAATTTTTTGTACTAGCATTAGTTATAAACAAGAAATGACACACACTGATTTACTCTTACATGGGACGAGCTAACAGTCAGGTTCAGGCTGTCAAAGCTTAAGTTTGAACTTTGTCACATCCCACTGTATGGTGACCCTTTATTCTGTCTACTTGTTTATGATGGTGTGTGTGTGTGCTGTATAGTCAAGACTGTCTGTCTCATTGTCATCCACAGCAGCAGCAGCCTGCTCAGCCAGTCGGTCCTCCTGTCAGCGATGAAACGTAGGTCAACTTAAAGAAGCATTTCAGTCAGCTGCTCTTATTTATCTGGCCTGCACTATAACAGGATCCATGTGCTTTATCTTTCAGTGATGGCAACACATTTTCACCAGAGCTTGATAAACTCTACAGCTGCAGCTACGACTTCATAGCCAGGAACAGCAGTGAGCTCTCTGTGCAGCAGGGAGAGACACTTGAGGTAATGAAGTCAACTACACAGAGGAATGTGCTCATGGTTCATTTGGTGGAAACTGATAAATACTATTATCCTGCACAACTATTTTTAGAAATGTGCAGGCTGAAAACAAAACACTGAACTCCTATAGATAATGCTGATAATGATTCTTTTAGATGAAGCCTTTAGAAGACATGCATGTGTCGATAAACCCAACAGTTCTCTGACAGACAGCAACTCCTCCATCTTACAGGTGATTGAATCATCCAAGCGCTGGTGGAAATGTCGTAATCGTTTTAACCAGATCGGTTTTGTCCCCTTCAATATCCTGGAACCAGTGGCTCACATAGAAAGCCCCGTCACCAACAAAGCCCCCATTGTAAGACACAAACACGCATGAATCACAGAGGCATGCTCTCACCTCAACACACCTGAGTTACTCTCGCTCCTCTTCATCCTGCCTGCAGGCTCCAGCTCCGCCTCCCCTCTCCAGTACTTCTTCTGCAGTCCCACCCAGCCCCCCTACTCTGCCACAGGCCCTCACCCACTCCCCGCAGCGCCCACGCAGCTCACCAGCATACAGCCAGCATATACCAGCAGCAGAGGACACAGATAAAGGTACGAAACGGGTGAAGAAAGAGGAGAAAACACAGTTAATAATTTTTAGATAACTGAAATAAAAGGCTTCACTTTAATGATACAGACATAATGATGCTGAGTTGTTTAAGGAGTGCCATTAATGATTAAACTGTGATTTCAGAAGTTAAGATAAAAATCCACGCTAGTTTTCTAACATGAGTACTTACTGAATGACAATCACACAAATTAACAACTAATGAGTGGATGTTTCTGGAATGTTAACGCTTTTTTATGTGTTATCATCTCATCTTGCTTATATTTCAATCCTCCTCAATATTTTCAGTAATGTTGGTGAATGACGAGCTGCTCCAGAGGCTGACCAATGGAAAGGCCAATCTGAACAAACCTCTGGTCATCCCTCGCTCCACTGAGACCTCTGTTCCTCTGGACTACCACTCTGCTCCAGCCGAAGTGGCTGACTGGCTCAGAGGGAAAGGCTTCAGTGAACCGTGAGTCGAGCTCAGCTCGAGCCTGCAGACCAGATTATCCACATATGGCTCATATGATGGGGGGCGGCCAGTTTGCCTGTGTTTGTTCATTAAGAGCTTAAGAAAAAATTCACCTCCACTGACACTAATTATAATTACTGAACAATTTCTGGTGCAAATATATAGGAGTGGAAAGTACATACAACTGTTGTCTGAAGTCACTTGTGCTTTGTGTCCTTCAGGACAGTGTCATGTTTGGGAGTCCTGACTGGGGCGCAGCTCTTCTCACTCAACAAGGAGGAGCTGCGTGCTGTGATTCCAGAGGAAGGAACCAGAGTGTACAGTCAGCTCACTGTGCAGAAGGCACTGCTGGAGGTGAACACAAGGAAAACTCTTCTCAATCTCAAGCAAGACTTGATTCCCTGCTGTTATTGATATTTATTAATAACTGAACTGTTGAGTAAGCGAAAAAAGACATGCACAGATTACATTAAGTGAACGAAAGTGTTTATGATAAAGGGGCATTTGTATTAGTCAGTAAGGATGTTGCAATTGATGTTAACTGTGTCGTCATCTAATTCACTGCAGAAGTTTATATTTCTGATTAAAATGCTGAACTATGTACTGAAGACCAGTTTCAGTACCCAAACCCCTAAATCTATTGCAGCTAATCCCTCCAACATTCACATTCAAAGGAAACTACATTAAGTCTTCTTGCCGTAAAACAACAATAATTATGTAATTTTTTCATTTAACCAGAATCTAACAATACTTATTTCATATATCTTTAAAAATATATAAATCATATAAATGAACGATGTGTTAGAAATGGCCAGGAGAATAGCCCAACATTAATTATGAATCATTAGGAAAATTACTACTAATTTTGTTATGTAACTTTATTTTCCAAGAACTGCATGACTGAGTCATAATGAAGTAAACACCAGTTTGTATTAATACCTTTGAACAGCTCTGCAGCTTTAACCTCTTCATCAGGCAGAATTCATGTTGGTAACACACTGATCCCTTTAGTTTCATGTGTCTTCTTGCTCGTTTCTGCAGGATGCCAGGAGAGCCACAGAGCTGGAAACAGTCATGGAGAAGCAGAAAATGAAGGTTGATCTGAAACTGGAGAGCAGCACATTATGAACAGCAGAGGTCGACATCGCGAAGAGCTTTAGACGAAATATTGTGCTCATCTGGTGCAGTTATCACCAGGGACAGCTCTTGAATTCTTACTTATAATTACCAGAGAACAAACATGAGTCAATTGCACATTTAAAGCTCTCTAGGAGTGTTGTGATAATGAAACATTTGGACATTAAAGAATATCATTTGTAAATTATGTTGTTTGTTCTAATGTGAATAGTTTTCTGCTCTGTGTAATTTCTGCCGAAGAGTTAAGGACTAACTTAAATGAAACCTATTTACCTTTGTAAAACTATTGTCCAATAATTCAGCCTTGATTAAAATGTCTTGACACAATACAAATTAAAATGGTGGGATCGTTTAATTCAGACTTTAAAGAAAGAGTTCCAGCAGAACATAAACAGATATGACTCCACACATTAGGTAAAGCAATGCAGCCATTAAAACTGGTTTGGAATTCAATATAAATCTACTCACAAAGGAATTTCTTCAAAGTGGGCCAGAGTTTCAGATTTGACTAGACACAAAGGTTTACACAATTTCAGCACTGACTTCCCAATGTAATTTCCGAACCTTACGCTTAACATGCCAAATATCCAGTTTGATGTTACCATTTTTTATTTTAAATAAAAGAAATAAAACTAGAACAAATTGTAAGACAAGAAAAATAAAACTAAAACAAATTACATGACAGAGACCTGTGACCAATACAAACTCAAACCAAGCATTTACTTTTACTGGTTCAAGTCTCAATAAATCTGATTCCCTTCACTACTGGCAGCATAAAATAAAACTTAGTTTGAAAGAAAAAAGTCAAGGAAAGACAAGATATTGATACAAACACTAATGACTTTTAAACCATAAGGTTTTAAATTGACTTCCTAAAACTTTAAATGGATGTCAGCCAACTAAGTACTTGAGACAAATATGTTGCCAGACATTCAAGAACTGCACTCAAGCAGAGGGAGACTTCAAACAAAACAAACAAACAAACAAACAAAAAAAAAAAAAACCCAACCCAACTTTCTTGATACAATGAGGATTTTCAGACCTTAACAATCAATAGGCCCAAACTTATTTACAGACAGATTCTGTATCAAAACACCATCAATTAATAAAAGAATAATCATCACTTCCATTTCCCAGCAGATCATCATGTTTGAAGGAATCATTGCAGGGTGGTTTATAACATGACATAGGATGTGTTGGACAGACAGCCACCAAATTACAGATGTGGATATTATAATACAGTCCACTACTGATCAATAACTAATCCCGCCATCCAAATGCAATTTGATAAATCTGAATGCTAGATAAGGAACTCCATACAATAATTCAGGTGTGTGTACACTCTGGGCCGGCTGCATTAACTGTGAAAGCAAAGAAAGGAGGCAGGCGGGAGAACAGAGGGGTCAAGGCAAGGACTGTGTGTAACATTAGGTTACTATAAACAGACAAACAGGTGAGAGAGACAGGAGGAGAGTGTTTCAGTGTTGGATGGAGTTTGGTCTTCAGAGATCTCCTGCATCCCTGTCATCTGCACGGCGGGAGTCCGATCTGCCGTTCATTCCGTCCCTCCGGTCTCGCTCCCTTGACCTATCTCTGGATGAGCGCTCGCGGTCCCTGGATGACCTAATTGACAAGACGGACCAGAAATTCGGTTAAACAAAACAAATACAAGGTTACAGCAGAAAAAGTAGAATGCATGGCTACTTATCTTCAAATCTGTTTTAATAAACATGTAAAAGCTGAAACAACAGCAACAATCAAAACCAACTATGTTGGAGGAGGTTCTTGGAGGAATCATTGTATTCAGGCTTGGTGTGAAGTGTGACATTTGTTGGTTATGTACTTGTGTCTGGAGCTCTGCTCGTGGCTGTGACGGTGGCCTCGGCTGCGGGAGCGAGAGCGGCTGCGATGCCGCCTTCTCCTCTCCCTGGAGCGCGAACGTGAACGGCGCCTGTCTCGCGATGAGGACCGTGAGCGCCTCCTTCTGCGGTCACGAGAACGGGACCTGATAAAAATGACAGATACAATGTGCGTCATAATTTATCTCAGATTTCATGAAAACAACTGATTATAAATGTAGCTAAATAACAAAATTACCTTCTATGCTCTCTGCTCCGTGATCTGGTCCTATAAAGTAAGTGGATTATAAAATGGTGCAAGTTTGAACAGTGAAACATAAAAATTGAAGGTCATCATTTAAAGGTTTGCACCCACCTTCTCCTCATCCGTTCTTCTTTCTCCCTTTCTTCTCGTCTCTTTAAGCGCTCCTGGTTTCTTTTCTCCTGCTTGTCAACCACAGTTTTCTATCCGAAATAAAAACCACATTACACAATTATAGATGAAACAACTTTATCCAAACTTCTGTGTTCAGGACTTTTCTTTCTTTTTTAGATGATTACTTCTGTCTGACTCCCATATACACTTGTAATTAATTTAACATTTAGATGAAGAGATATTTACCTTTAGCTGGTCCAGTTTCTCTCTGATCTGGATGAATCCCAGGTGAAGCTTCCCACCAAAATGGTCGGCCAAACGACGGTCGTTGTCATGGAGACCCAGGTAGGCAGAGCATACCTCACACACCCGAAGCTTCTGCTGCTGAAAGCTGGAGGCAGGCATCGAGTTTCTGTACTCTTCCTGAAGAGATAGGTACAGAGATGAAGTGTTTATGGATCAGAGGACAGAAGTATTCATTTATCCACACTGCACTAAGCCGGAAGCCCTTCCCCACTTTTTCCTCACCTCTGCATCCTTCTTCCTGGTGCGGACCTTCTCAACTTCCTGCAGGACCTTCTGAGCCTCGTCCACATTTCCCTCAGCTCCGAGCTGCTCTGCCTTGGCCAGGAGCTTTCCTATTTCCTCATTCAGTTCGTGAACCTTCTCTGCCTACAATTAGTCCAGCACAACACAATTTCCATTTTAAAACAAGCACATAGTATACAACAGCAAACTAAAAAATTACTTCACATTAAACAAGTGAATGTAACCTAGTATTTCTTTCTGGTTTGCCCACCTTTGCTGCCACCTCAGCACTGATCTCCTCCTGGGTCTCAGCCAGTCGCTTCTTGGCTAGTTCTGTCCTCCGGTCACAGTCAGCAATGAATGACTCCAGGTGATCTACCGCCTTACAGAGGAATGTAAATGACATAAACAGAAATTGAGACTAAGACTAGAAGGCAATGCTTATTCTAAATCATGTGCCTAGCTTTGCACATAAAATACAAAGAAAACGGTCAAGTTTGTTAGTCTTCGTGGGGATTCTACGCTGCATGGTTAGCCTTGCATAAACTGCTAATCACACTAGTGACGGGAAACATGGCAGCCGTTAAACCTGTGAGAGAAGTTTAAGGAGATGCGGAGTCTATTCACAACTCCCATTCAAAACTTGCTACAAATGTAAGAGAGAATATTCCCAAAGAAACTACAAAAAAACATCCAACGAATGTGAATATGCTGTAAGATACCAACTTCTTCACAATAAAAATTAATGTAGGAATGTTGTATATTTAATACAACCCCTAAGCCCTCCCCATAGTACCAAGGAGTATCTGTTGGCCTGAAGGGTTTCAACATCATGGCTGTTTTCTATCTTGACCAGAGGCTCTATTTTACAACCTTGGTTGCTCATAGCAACTGCTCTTGGGCACTGAGCCAATTTGACTTTCAGTGGTTTCACAGCTGTTCCAGAGACAGACAATGAACTACTGTTCTAACTTCAGTGATGAGTGGAAAGTAGAGAAGAACATTTTCTTTACAGTGTACAACTCATAGATCCTGTACTTTGTACATATTGTCAAAAATGGTGCAACTCAGCAACAACATGTAGCTTCCTTCTATCAATGTAGGTTAATGTACATACCACATCTCCACTAAGTAAAATGCAATTTATAGTTAAAGCTAAATTGAAACTATAAGAATTTTCCTCTGGATATGAAAACACAACAAATGGTGCAAATTTACATTTCATTAATTGGTATTATTTAGAAGATGTCATCACTTACATCAAGCTCAAAGAACAAATCTCTCTCCTTGGAGGCAATTTCATAATCTGCCCGAAGTGCCAGGTCATGGATCTTTGTGCACTCTCCCAGGTCCATACGCTGTCAACAAAACACAAGCAGATGTAATCCTTACACAAACAAATATAATTCAGTAATGTTGTCTGACTTATAACTTATAGCACATATTCAGTTTCTCTTCTTCTCTACAGTATTTTACTGACAAGTGCATCAGTAATATCCTGTGAAGAATCATATTGGTGTCATATATGGATACTGAGAGCTTAACTGGTGCAAACTTACAGTTCCAGACAGGATATCATGTGGACAGCAGTTGAGAAGATGACTTTTGCAGACTCGCTCATCAGTGAACTTCACCCTCTGCCGCGTCTCATCCCCTGAAACAATCCAAAACACAACCAGTGAGAAAGACCTCACATATTTGACAGCAGGTGCGAGGTATCCGGAACTTTAATATACATTATTGCAATTACACAAAAATAATTGAGGAAATATGTCTCATTATGAATGCATTCAAGGATTCTGTGTCAATGAACCAATTCTAATATGTCAAGGTTTTTCATGAAGTTTGTTGGCGTATTTACAAGTAATTAACTTTGTTTCTTGGACTTATGTGACATGCAAGTTACATGTGGATGTGCATGTATATTGGTTATTCTTGAGCTTACCTTACCCAAACCTCAATAATGTGTTGCAATATTAGAGCCTTAAATTAGTTTAATTTTGTGATCAGGCTCAACATCCACCCTGTACAGTGGATCAGTAGGATCAGACTAGGACTGACGCAATACTCGTGAACCATAAAGTGTAGTTTTCTTTAATTAATTTAGGATACTTCTACCTTTAACATAACATTTTATTTCACATGGACACATTAGTTGGAAATTTCACTATGAAGGAAAGTCTGTGATACGAAGTAAACATGTCAGAGCAGTTGTTCCAGCCAAGCCCTTTACAAATATAAAACACTGAAAACAAAAACACAAAATAAATCCAAGGAACAAAATTTTGTTTATACACACTGCGATCTGCACCACATACTGTACCCTTCTGCATCTTCAAGACCTCAGCTGCAGAATTTTAAACCCGCTGTAGAAAAGTATAAATGGGAACAGTTTTCTTGCCCATACCTGTAGTAAGAAGTTGGGAGTCATACACAAGTCAGATTGAAAATAATGTGTGCAAAGTTTTTGTTTCGACTGATTTGCTAAAATTGCCTTCTGAAAACAGGCGTCTAATGAAAAACTGAGAAGTGCTCGATTTGATTCAGCGCGACCAGACGTCTTAGCTCAGGGTCCATAATACTACTCCAAATTCTAAGACTAGTGCCACTGATGATTTACCCATTTGTGTGATTAAAAATAGGCTACAATAACTTCCGGAAGGCAAACAAATTGTTTGGATATTCATCATAACAGCTTTAAAAATTATGTGTGACTCACGGCTCGATGAACATGAGGCTTTTCTGCAACTCCTTTGCAGATTGATGTAGGCTGGCAAAGATACACTGAACCTTAGTGAATAAAATAAAGGGGCCAAAATTGTTCAGTTTGTATGCAACAAATGTATGGGAAGAATTTGATATCAATCTCATCACACATACACCCACAAACTCACAACACAAAATTCACTCTTACTGAACAGATGGAATGAACAACTTTTTAAAAACAATCCACAGGGCTGCAGTTTTAATCAACCAACTGTTACCATGAAGTTCTGACTTACAAAATGGCAGGACAACAATAAACTGTAATTTCCTGCCCACAACAATCAGACTAAACAGCTAATTTTTCTTTTAATGTTTGCGTCCAAATGGCTGAAAACTAAATGCAGGCCAAGGCATCTATGCAGGCAGCTGACAGCAATATCAACTATTTAGAGTTAGTGCTAGATTATTTTTAACAGCAGATTTGTCACACTGACATCACATTTTAATTATATTATTATTCATTTAGGTAAGAGAGCTGGTGCACAGTGTATTATGGTCAAGGCGACTCAGCAACAACAGCTCGAGGCAAAATTACTTAAAATGGCCTAGATCTGCACAGGCTTGCTTTGTAACATTAAGTGCAGTTTTAAGGTATTTTATTCCGGTAATTCAATTTCCTAACATTGTAATGATAAGGAAAAGATCATACTCAAAACACAAAATGAAGATATGGTATATATTAAGTAGTAGTAATACCTCTGTCTTAAAACCATTAATAAAGTTAAAGCTCTTTTTAACGTTAATATATTAATACTAACAATTCATAAATAAAAATATAAGATTAGTCGTAGATATTCGATTTATCATATACATCTTAAATTTTCATCCTGGGACAGATTCTACTGAATATACCTGTTTACCGTGAATAAATGTATGCATTCAGGACTTAATTTCTTATAATCTCCAACGAGTGTGTTTTACTAAATTCATCTTCCTTTATTGATTACGTTGCACTATGTAGCTTTAATTGGCATCATTGAGATGTGAATATATTTGCAATTGGAATTTCTTGTGTTACATCATAGACAGTCTCAACAGAATAAATACTGTTGAATAATCTATTTTATTTAGCGACACATTCATTCTTAAACAACTGCCAGGCCTAACAAATCGGCCTGTTCGTTAAAATTGTATAAATTACAAATATTACAAAGTAACCTTACCCACCACCTATTCACAGATTCCTAATAGATTACAAAATAGCTTCTTATCGTCCCATGATATACAGCAAAGTGCCTGATGAAGCCGCAACTTCACAATAAACATAAGCGTTAGCTAACTTAGCTACACGCTAATAGAAGTTGTTCCGTGTCAAAAGTAGTAAAAGCGAAACAAAAAAATGTATTTGGATTAAAATTTGCCACGGTGGATGCAAACATTAAATCCTAACGTTAATCCGTAAATGTTTCTCCAGTCTAACGTTACAGTATTTTTACACAGCCCTCTGCAGCATATCCATTCATGCAGGTCTGTCCATCACACGCCAACAACAGCCAGCCTCAGCGCTGGCTCCATCTTGGCTAGCTAGCTTAGCTAGCATGCTACGGCAACTCACCATCCCTCGCTGTTCCCATCAGCTGGTCGAGCAGAGCTCTCATTTGAGCTTGGGCAGACATTGCTGGGCCTTCCGTCGATATCGCTATATAAAAGTTAGGTAACTAAAAGCAGCTCCTTGGTATCTCTGTTAGGTTATTTGATAATGTATTCGTCCAAGCATCACCTCTCGCAGATTTCCTCTATTTCGTGGACTCGCCGATTTCCGTTCTTTGTCGGGGGAAGTGACGTCACGACCCGTTGTCTCATCGTTCCG
Source organism: Remorina albescens (assembly GCA_034769265.1). Classification (NCBI taxonomy): domain Eukaryota; kingdom Metazoa; phylum Chordata; class Actinopteri; order Carangiformes; family Echeneidae; genus Remorina; species Remorina albescens. Next base: position 10,700,984 of record CM068480.1, read on the forward strand.
GTTAGCTGAGGCTAAAGGGCTGGCTATTGGCCTGAAACCGACCAATCGTTACCGCCATGAAGAAGTTATTTAACCAATCAGAGTGGCTTCATTGAAAAAGTATAGGTATACATTTGGCCCCTGAGTTTTGTCTTACAGGCAGAAGCCACTCACACACAGCTGTCCCCTAACTGTTAGTTATATCTTGGATTCCGATGAGGGAAGCTTAATGGTAAAGCCAGTTCTGTAGTTTGGATCTAACAGGCTCCGATATAAGGCGGAGGCTGGTAGAGAGGTTACCTGACAGACAAACTCTGGGCCGAAATCACAGCCGTGTCTGTTTCCGCAGTTAGGGGTGACAGGCAGCTCTGTGGGTGTTCGTCCGGCCTGCTACCTCACTTAGCTCACCGCCGAGCCCAAGACACGACGGCGGAGAGTAAAGTAAGAGGAACTTTCCTGGAGTGAACTTCAGATTGTGGGACTTTAGCGAAAACTTTAGTCCTTATTTCTTTTTTCTTTTCCTTTTTTCCAACAAGTTCATAACTAAATGTATCGTGTAAACTTCCTGAAGCACAGCTCGCTGACGAAGATAGCGTCAGATATTTAACCGTGTACTCAGAGGCGATACTGGGTTTAATTAGTGAAGCTCTTGTGTTAGATTCACTCAACTTGAAATCATTTTGACAGAAAATGTGCTTACTAACAGAGGTACATAAAAGAGACAGGATGTTTTTCAATGGAGAAAGTGCCTGTGGCGACAGAAATAATAACAGGGTTGGGGTTGTTCATTATGGGTTTGGTGTTTTTGTGCTGGGAAATCTCTAGAGGCCCTGCTGGCACCTTTGAATGGATTCACATCACAAATGTTGATGTAGCAGCTGCTTTGTCGGACACTGCTGCCTTCACCATTTTTTCCTACTGTATCTGTAAATGCCAAGGACTTTTATCAGTTTTTGTTTGGTTTTTATTACACTTTGACACAAGCAAGTTTGTAGTTCATTCCACATTGTGACGGACACAGGAAAAACACCACAGTTACAGTTTACTGTGCTGTGTACATATAGTGTTTTCTCATTTAAGCTTTGTATGAAGGCAAAGTTTAATGTAATCTCCTTCACTCTTCAAGTATATCAGTGCATTGTAATGCATTGAGGCAACGATGGAGACCACAGACCATGCCACAGAGGGCGACCCTCTGAAGAGGGGAGAGGATGGGCTGGAGACGGAAACAGCACCATCAACAACAAAGCTGAAGAAGAAGGGCTGCAAGGAAGTCCCAGGGTTTTCCAAACTGACCCACTGGAGAACTGCAGTCTTCTTCTTCTCCTTGTTCCTCTGCCTAACCATCGTGTTTGCCTTCTCCTTCATCATCCCCTGTCCTGTGAGACCGCAGTATCTTGTTTCCTGGAACAGGACCTACCCCGAAGCAGGTGAATGCAATGGTCTGATTTTCACTTCTCAGTAGCGTCTTTAATGAGGGATCAGTTTCATCTTGCTCTTTCTCTGTCACAGCCAGCTATGACTTCATAGCTATTGAAACTGCAAGCAGTGACAAGGTGATGGATGTGATGTTTATCCTCAGGATGAGTGGAGGCAGTCAGAACAATTCATGTGCTGATGCAGGTATAAAAAATAATTTTGAATGAATTAAAACATGAAGAAATAAGTGCATTCTGGTTGTTTTCTGCAATTCAGATACACTCTGTGTGTTTTCCAGGTCTTCCGTCACCATGTATATTTGTGATAGCAGTGGATGGGACAGATGGAGAGACCCTTTGGGAGCGTCCACTGCATTCTGAGTTTCACTGGGCCCAGTGTGGTCTGGAGAAAGATTCAGGCAGGACCTGGGACTGTCTGCTGTCCCATTCTGACCAGTTCACAGCTGTTGACAAACATTCTGGTTTGTGACTGATTTTCATAATTACTTTAATATATAATAACACTTTAATACTAACACTTGTTATTCTTGAGACAGCCATAAAATATTAAAGCCTCCATGTGCAGGATTTGTATGTGTGCAAATTCTTCTAATGTTAAACTTTTTTTTTTTATGGCATGTAAATGTATGCTGCATACTGCTTTCAGATTGCATATCATAGTTTGCTCAGGTCACATACAATGTGAAATAGGTTGTAGTACTTAAGAAGCAGTTTTTTTTTTCTTGATATGGATTGACTCCATCTGCTGATGATGCCTGAGATGCAGTTAAAATGTAAAAAGAGTCAGGACTATTTATATAGTATAGATACTTCAGTGTATTTGTTATTGTTATTTAGACTGATAAATGCTGGCTTGTTAAATGCTATGTTCCTGTGTGGTGTGTTTGTGTACAGGTGAAATTAGCTGGCAGCAGCCCCAGCCCCCTGGTCTGCACAGCACTGTTCCAGTTCTTAGTGTTCCAGATCTGGATAGAGACAAAGTTGGTGATGTGGCTCTGGTGGCATCTGACAGCACACAGGTAGTTTATTTGGGTGTATTTTTGAGTTTTCCTTACTAATAACTCGCTGTAACAAATGAACCTGCCGTCAATGTCTCCCATCCTATCTGCAGACACAGCTAGTTTTCCTCTCAGGAAAGACGGGTATCCAGATTGGTTCTACTGTGGCTCTTGACTCAACAGAGATACCCAAACATCTTCTTCACCACACTAAAGAAGGTTCTCACTATGTACTGCTTGTAAAAGGTTAGTATGAGTGTCCCTGATTTAGACGGTGTTAAGGTAAAAAAAATTGTAGATTTGTGTAGGCTTTTTATTTCTGTGTTTAATTTATTAACTTATTTTAAGTTTATATTATTAGAAAATTAAAATGTAATTTTTAAGACGTGCTTTTACATTTAGAGACAGATAATTTTGAAATGCACTGGTTTATTACAGGAGCTCATATTTTTTTCATATTGACTTCAAGTTCTGAGACAGCTGTTGTCCTGTGCAATGATGTAAACTTTTGAATGAACTTTCCTCTCAGTGTGATTTTGTTTGAATTCCCAGACACTGGTTTGTATGGACTGGCACTGTGGAAGATTGCTGCTAAGGCTAAAGCAGGAATGGAGCTCGGACTCAAGAGGGATAAACACTGGGAGCGAAATGCTCATGTCTCATCTGGCCTAGTACCCATCTATGAGTAAGAAGTGAATCTTGTCATTTCACTAACATGGATTTTTACTCAAAAGATTGTAATAATTGCGACTTAAGCCCAAAACTGTGGCTCATGTTGATTTCTGCCTTGTAGGTCTGACTCAGTAAGACAGGTGTTCAGAACAGATGAAGCAGAAGATCCATCCAACCTGCTTGTTGTGTCTGGGAAAGAGGTGGCATTAGTTAATGGAAAAAATCTGCAGCTCCTGTGGACATTCAATACCAGCTCAGTCATCAGGTAACCCTTCTGTTTGTTTATTACACATAAATATTAATTCGACAACTTTGATAATTTGAATGATTTTTTTATTTTTGTTTTACCAGAAATGATTTGGGATAACAGCGAGATATGACAAATGTGCAGTAGGAAACGTAAAGCAGGTTCATTTTAATCAAGCTTCATGAATCAAATAACTGTCTCCCCTGTGTACTCAGCGAGCCCTCGTTTGGTCACTTTAACAAAGATGGTATTCTGGATGTTGTGGTTGAGGAGGATACTGGCAACAATACAAAGAGGGTATGTTGGGTCTAGCATTTGTGTGATACCTACTTTGTCCTTCATATTTGCAGCTCCTCTCATACTGTGTTTGAATTGGAATCATTTGCTGTCTTGTATGTAGATAATAATTCTGGATGGGAAGTCTGGCAATGTGCTGTGGGAAGTCAACTTTTTGGCCAGTCCAAATTCACTCAAACCTGCCTCCATACACACCATCAACTCTGTTTCAGTCTTTGTGTTTTGGGGCATAATGGCCACAGAGACCAATTCTTCAGTAAGTACACTGCCTTTGTGTAAAGGTATATGTTAATGGTTTGTCATGGAAGAAACTCAGTTACTCAGAGAGGCATAAAATTTTCATATGACTCAAATGTTTCCTTTCAGGTGCCTTTAGCCAGTGACCAACGTTCTTACATGATGTATCCACTCTATTCAAAAGTTCTTCTTGAGTCCACAAATGTCATGGACCATATTATCACATTTAAAGGTTCTTGTGAATTTCTTAAGCTCTGAAAATGATAATTCCATATCATTATTCAAATACAACACTGTGTAACAACCTTGTAATGACTGTATTTGTGTTTTGTTTTTTTTTAATCTCAGCCACACTGTTGGAGCGTGGGCGCCATGCTGCTTACTTCCTATTGACAGGTCCTGGGACTGTGGGGGATGAAGGTACTGTGGTCCTCAGCAAGCGGAAGCTAAAGCAAGACGTCCCTGACAGCAAAGTGCTCCGTATCAGCAATGGAGGAAGCCCAGAATCCAACGAGGACATCAAAGAAGCCTTCACCCGGGTCCGCTTCAGCGACTCATGAAAGGACCAAAGCAGCGTGGCATAGCTGATTGTACAGTGGTTTATCTCAGCTTTATAAACCAAAGTGTGTACACTAAATATGATTTATCACCTGCTGACAGCCAAAAAATATTTTTATTTAGAGACTTGGGCTGACTTGATTTGACGTGGTTCTTCCATTACTCTCTTTTTGGACAAACTGGGCATTGTCTGTCTTCACACATGACTGGATACATACAATCATATAGTAAGTTTATTTAGTGTCCAAAGAACTGCGTGTCCTGCAACAATCACTGTGCACAGAGATGCTGTTGCCTGCTGATGGATCCAGGGGACCTGCCTTGTATTGACTAGCACTTTCATGTATCGATGCAATCTTTTTTTAAATTTTTTTTTTTATTGCAGAGGCTGGATATTATTTGGATCTATACAACTGTATGTTGCACTGTGCTGTAAAGGTAGTGCGCGCACATGCTACTACAATTGGCAATTCTTGTGTATTTCAAATTACAACATCCTTAAAGCTCATACACTGACAGTGCTACTTTTCTTTCATTAAATTTAGTGATGGTGTGAAACTTGAAATACAAATCATCTTATAACACACACTATGTGGTTACATTTTATGTAATGCATTTTCTTTGTGAAGTTATGGGTACTGTTGCTGATAATCAAGACACATGTCCCTTACTTAATCCAAGATGCTGTAACTGTTGACGCTAATGCACTCTGACTAAACCTTGTGGCATTTGTTGAGTCTCAAAGGATCACCAAGATACTGAGTTATTGCTGTGGTTTTACGTCTCCTTATGAAGCTGTTTCTTATTGATTTACACGAGTTGAATAAGTGGAAATTAGTTTATGACCTTTGCTATACATTAATATATTGAACCTGTAGTACAGGACTTGGGTGGAGCTGGCTTTTCTTTCTAACTTGATGTGCTTGAATTTGAGCTATATTAAACAGTTTGAAAATAATCTTGTTTCATCTCAAAGACTTCCTGTTATTGGGATAAGTACAGTGGGACATTTTGCTAATTGTGGCCAGTGAAGTTGGCTTTTTCACAAAAAACTAACAAAGTTATTGGTTATCTAAATGGAATAACACACTTTAAGTTAGCACATTTTGTGTGCGTATTTAAATCTTCACACTGCATTCAACAGAACATTTAATTCATCTAGTGCATCAATAATTCTTTGTGATCCCATTAAAACTGATTTTGCCTTCTAAATGTTTGCATATTTTAGCCTCGGAGAAGGTGTTTGCTGCCCTCTGCTGTTCTAGGATCTGCCCTGGGATGAGTGATAACATAGATCATGTTTCTGTGCGCTTCGTGGCGCAAGTGGAGCCGCCTGGCAGCCTGCAGTCCATAGTCATGTTGTAGTGAGTCACGTCCCACAAAGGCTCAACCACCAAGCTCTTTAATAACAGCAGGGAGAGAACTCCTGTCCTGCTCGGATCACAGAGGAGTGGAGGTAAACATCCGGACCGTGATACCGTTCAGGGCTGGAGAAGTCAGTGCGGGAGCGGAGCTGCGGAGAGCGGGGATCGGGATCTTAGATGGACGCATTAACCAGCAGCCCATCAGCATAGCGGATCCTTTTCTAACAGTTCACTGAAAACACGCCCAGTCACCGAACAGCCGGGTTCACGAACCGCCCCACTGTGTGCCCTGACACCCCGCCGACCTGTCACCGCACAAACACGCCGTTTTAATTCCTACACTGACTGAGAAGTGGTGATCCGCTCCGTGTATCACAGAGATTGAAGGAGATAAACGGACTGCAGTAAAAGCACCTGATTTATTTCAGGGTTCAGTACAAACGTCTGTCAATGATTAACCCTGAATGCTCAACACTTCCGCATTGATACAGCTCAGGGCCAAACAAGAGCAATTAACCCCGTAAATAAAGCCATGCCGCCGCCCCGCCGGCTCCCGTTATTACGGGCACATGAGGCGGACATGTGGGGCCGGTCCGGGCTGAGGAACTGGGAGACAGGGGGGACAGGGTGTGTGTCCGCCTCTCCAATGTGACCTGTATCTGTCCGCCATACCATTAAGATAGGACTGCACGGCTGCCGGGTCTGCAGCTCGCGGCGCGCGCGCATGAGACGCTATCAGGGTGAGAGGAACGGCACGCGCCCTCCGTCCGGTATAAAGTCTGCCAGAGCCCGATCCAGCAGCTGCTTCTAAAGGTAACTCTGACCCATACTTTACATTTTAGACATTATCTATCTCCGGACACATACTGCTTGTATTTCAACGATTTTGTGTTACAATAAGAGAAATTAGTCGACATACAGAAACAGGCTTCACCGTCGCGGCGGAGAAAGACACCAGGTCAAGTTCGGCGTGGATTTTGTATTTTTCCCCATTTCTGACCGCTTTATTTGACTTTATACTGGAGACTTATTCTGCTGATATGATGATCACCAATAGTTCAACCTGCTCCTGTTAAATACAAAGAGAAAGTGCTTTGTCATGAGGAAATGCCTATAAAGGCCTAGTGAAGCAGGCTATCGATTGGATATTTACCAATATCCGTTAACACGTATTTATTCTTCCCTTCGGTTTCCGACCTTTTGGGGTCAAATACACATTATTTTATTATTGTTGTTGTTGTTATTATTATTATTATTATGCGACAGCCGAAAACAATTAGTTGTGCAGACTCTCATAAAGTCTCATGTTATTGATGTGCTCGGTGAGAGGACTGTTTTAACGAACGCTCCACGGCTCTAGAAGGATCCTTGGGGTGCCGCATGCAGCTTCGTTAAATCAGCCTAAAATAAGCTTCTGCACACACCTGACTCACCGTGCGATAAACACAGTCAACAAACTGTGTGTGTTCCTGTTCCTGTCTTGGATCTTACTTCGTCACTGATCATGTTCTCTCCACAGAGGTGAAAATGGCTGAGGATATTAAGACCAGACTCGACAACTATCGAACTGCTCCGTTTGATGCCAGGTTCCCCAACCAGAACCAGACCAGGAACTGCTGGTCCAACTACCTGGGTAAAGACTGAACCGTCAAGGTCAAAACAGTCAGCTGCAGTCCCAGACTGATCTAACAACGATTTATAACTGTGAAGAGATAATGTGCCATTAAAATATGTTTAAAAAAAATACAGCTAATATGATTTCATAACATTAACTAAACTGTGTCAGGTAAAACATGCCTTTGAGATTTTACCTGCCTGAGGCCTTAAAAAGTTAACATCTCTGACCTCTGGTCAGAAAATAATCCAGTTGGAGATTTCTTATAGAATAACATGAGCCTTCCACTTGAAAAATGGATCAAGACTCATGGTCTTTTTTTTATATTCATTGTTGTTCTTTCTCTATTAATAGACTATCACCGTTGCCAAAAAGCTCTGACTGCCAAAGGGGAAGACACCATGCCATGTGAATGGTACAGGAGGGTCTACAAGTCACTCTGCCCCCTTTCTTGGGTTAGTACTTTTCTCACAGCCTTTTCACGAAACACACACAAGAAGACAGCAGAGTTGGAATAGTAAGAGCAGGATAAATATAGAACTCTTCCCTATATGGACTAAGTCTGTTTAGCAGAGGCCACAGAACCACAGGAGGGTTCTTTTTTTTTTTTTTTTTTTGGCCAAATAACAGGAACAATTTGAAATTTAAATTGTCAAGCATTAGAACTCATTACCATTCATTCATCTTCTACCGCTTTTCCGTTTCCGGTTTGCGGGTGGTGCTGGAGCCAATCCCAGCTCACACTGGGCGGGGTACACCCTGGACAGGTCACCAGTCCATCACAGGGCCAACATATAGAGACACACAGAGACGAACAACCACTCACACTCAAACTCGGACCTACGGACAATTTAGAGTCACCAAACCCCTAAACATGCATGACTTTGGACGGTGGTAAGAAACCAGAGCACCCGGAGGAAACCCACACAAGCACGGGGAGAACATGCACAGAAAAGGCCCCAGGCCCGAGAGCCGAACCCACAACCTTCTTGTTGTGGGACAACAGCACTAAACACTATGCCACCCAACTCATTACCACGGTTGAATCAAGATACTTTCTGCCTTGGATTTAAATTCTTTTTAACATTATACAGTATAACCTATAACGTTATTTTCTCTTCAATATGGGGTTCTCAGTGGGCAGAAACTCAGGTGCATGGTATGCTTCAAGTCAAACAGTGATATCGCTGCAGATGTTTCTGTCATGTTAATTCACTCTGAAATGTGTAATTATCATTGTTTTGGAAGAAGTTGTTGTTTTTTGTTTTTGTTTTTTTAAATCATTTTCTGGACCTTTTTGAATTAAAACATACATACAATTTATTCCTTCAGGTCCAGAAATGGGATGACCAGAGAGAAGAAGGAACCTTTCCAGGAAAAATCTAAGATTGTCATCTCTAAAGCTGTTAAACTGCAGAGATGTTATCTCCTCAGCTAAATGTTTGTATATGTGGTGGGAGACCATGTGGTTCTATCACCACCTTTCCAGTTCTAGTGCTCTGTTGCAGGATTATACTGCAACTGAATGGTCATTCCCTACAAATATCATGAAATGTACAGTGAATTCTGCATTAAAATATCTCAGGATATATTTATGGACCTCAGTTGTCCCCTGTGTTTTTCCCTCCTTTCCTTTGTATGTTGTTCATCCAGCCAGATTATTAATTATATTATTTTTGGAGTGTGACATAAACTGATTACATTTAAGTCTGAACATGCTGGGCTGCTGTAAAAAGAAGGCACATTTTATTCAACCACCCTACAGCAAAAACATAGAGTGAATCTTTCTCAGAAAACTGATGGAAGATATTATTTAAATTTTATTCATTCAAATAAAACTACATCATATATACATATTTAATCGAGATTAGAAAAATAATCAAATATTTTAAAACACTAAATATTATACATACAACAGCCACCACCCCACAGAGCAGGGCTGAAATACAGATTAATGGCTACTGTTGCTGTTAGACATACAGAAATTAAATACATAAAACTGCATTTGATATACACATGCTCCCAACACATGTAAGGAGTATTAAATAATTTATATAGGGTCTCAATAAAGCAATAAAAACTCCTTGAAACAAAAGTAGTATCTAACAGTTTTAGATGATGATCAACAGCTAATGCTGATAATCTTTTCCCATGCAACAATTTAGTACAGTAAATATTGAATGAGTGAATAATACAACACCAATCACAAAGTATCATAGTGAGAGTAGAAGTATAATTATCCCTTTTTAAAGATCATTCTTCTCAATTTGAGGTAAGTTTATAGTATTTGCATATAAGAAGTTACCTGTTACTATATCAACTCAAACTCTTAACTGGAAAATTTGGTGGGTTTTTTAAATTTTTATTTCCCACCAAACAGTTTTACTGGCTAAACAAATGTTTGCCTCCCCCGGCCAAAAAAACCAAACAAACTGATAGCAACTTTAATAAAAGGTCACTTGGATTACTTGGACTGACCTAATTATCTTGAGCCAGATATATGGTGAAAATTCAAGTGTGGAGTTTGGTAACATACCATGAAATTGTACGGCTTCTGTTTTCATTTTACTTTACTTGAAATGCACACAAATCTGACTACTTTCTCAATGACCATTTCAATTGTCAATATAAGTCTTCCAGAGGTGAAAACTCTTCCGGAAGCACCAGCCAACATATGGAAATTATGAACAGATATAAATTAGTGTCTGCATAGCATTATGGTTGGTTGGGAGTGTTAGTCAGTTCTCATACCCATTGGGCAAGAGACTCACCAGTAGATAAAATTCTTTAAGAAATGTAACGTAAGCCACATCCTGATGTGAGTGTATTACTGTGGCCTTGGAGTGCCTTTCTTTTTTCTTCTTTCTTCCTTACTTTTATTATTTACATGCCACAAGCAGCATTTAAATATGCAGCACAAAAGTCACAAGTAGCAGCCACAGATAATAGTGTTTAGTACTAGGCACAAATTAGAGGGCTGATAAAATGCAGCCTCACAGGTTTATCCTGGCACTGGGATGGACAACGACACAGTACATGTTCCAAGATAATGTGTCACTGTGAGTGTATTGTGACAGCAACGGAAAAGGGAGTGATCCAACCTTAAAGTGGAATCCTGTGAGTGCACACATTAAAACCTGTCCAACCTCTGTCCTCTCCAGCATGGATTATGTCAGGTGCCATCACAAAGCACGGCTGGGTGGCTGATTTTGAGTGATTTCAAAAAAGTCTCTCACCAGGAAGTGAGCTAAAAAATTCCACTAAATTCCAAAATTTCTCCCTTTGAGTTTTGTTCACTATAACCACAGAATCTGCATCTGTCTGTTTATTTTTTTAGTCAGTACCTCCTCTTTCCATGTTTCCCACCATCAGTCATGCAGGTCTTGGGTCGAAGAGCTGTGATGAGGGAGAATGGTCTATCACATTGACATATTCAAACTAGTAAATATACGGAGTATATGTACAAATGAGGCTCTAATCTGAGCCCATTCATTTCCCTAACTCACCTGGATCTGCTGTCTGCTTTTTCTTGTTGTGATGGACTATCTGATTGTCATTGGTCATCTTCACATCCTGATCTTCCACATAATTACTGCAACACAGCAAGAAACAGAAGACACGGCAGATGAGGTTAGGTTCATTTGTTGTGCATGTGGGATAGTGAAACAGAGACCAACATGAAATGGAGGGCTGACTAATAACAAAGCTTGAAGCCACCAGGTCCAGGCCTTGAGACCAAGGGTGAATCGAGAGGTAACAGAGGAGAGAGAAAGGGAGAGAAGAGGGACTGAGGCATCACAAGTCAAGCGTGTGGTAAGGAGAGTGTGAGATGTCTGGGGGGGCATTTGAGGGGACTGAAGGACTCTTCGATACAGGGACTGACCAGAGGGAGGTGCTGACACAAGACTTTCAGGGACTCTGTTACTCACTGTTGGTGGTGTCTGCTGCCACAGGGGCTGAAGTGGAGAAAAGCACATCTGTTCAAAACAACTCACTATTTGTGACAATGGGACTGAATGCAACCTCTATTTATACCCATTAGTGTGTTCGACTACCAGCTTCACATCAAATTTCAATGAATTGAACTAATAATCCACCTATCTATGGCAATTTGAATTTTTGGAAAAGGTGCATGGCCGTTCAATAATCCGTATTTATCGTAAAAAAGAATCATCCATGAAGGTATAGTCAAGGTCTACCTCTGTGTTATAAAATGTGAATACCTGATAACAGTGTTCCTCTCACGGTGTGCAATGTAGGCATTGTCTGTGAACAGGATGGTGTGATACGGCACCACGGGGTCACAGGTAGGCAGAATGCCCCTTGCTATGTGGCTTACACTGTCCAAAATGCCGTTATACACCAGGAGGTCATCCACCAGCAGCTGTGCACAGAGAGAGACACTCAGATTTTAATGCCTGGAGTCGAGATTTAAAAAAGAGCAGAGCTCAAAGCAGAGAGCAACAGGGGCGTCACAGCCTTTCAGAAATTGGGGGGGATGACCTGAGCGCATGTGGCTTGTTTTTTTTTTTTTTTTGGTGGGGGGGGGGGCAAACCAGTAAACGGGAAAACTTTCCCTGGCTTGGACCAATTGCTTGGAGTCCTCGGACTGGTGGGTTGGCCAAATAGCTGTGATTGACTGGATGGCCGTTCATCAATCCAAATGGGCCAATGAGTTTTGTTTGATGCAGAGCTGGATGAAAGTTACGAGCCCAGCGCCAAAAAAAATAAATAAATAAAATTAAAACAGTCAGGCAAAAGTGGGGGGTATGAAACAATGAAACAGTGAACGTGGGGTTGTTGCATATCCCCCATCCCCAACGGGTGTGACACGCCTGGAGAGCAAAGCTCACCCCAAACTCCTTCACTCCTCTATGTGGTGTCTTAGAGTAGTTCCACAACTTGATCATGGACACTGTCACTGGCTGATCAAAGATGACGTACACCCGGTTTACCTGGAGGAAAACAAGAAAAATGCTCCACTGCAAACTTGATGTAATTGTGTTAACTGACTGCAGTGAGGTCACCCATTTCTCTCCTTTTTTCTGTTTCTCTCACACATCCTCACCAGTCCAGGGAGAACTGGGGCCAACCACATATGTCTTCCATCATGAGTACTGTTGACGCCATCTATTAATTTATCTGGAGTCCTCACATCACCACTCACATTGTCCAGCACATTTACACTGTCTGGGAAAGCAGCTATGTCTGGTGGACATAATGTTAAGGGACATTTATTAATGCTCCTGCAACAACTGTTATTAATTTACCATCAATTCCATTCATTAACTGTGCACACCCTCCCTATGTAATTTCATCAGACACAACAATTTGTAGCAGTGAAATGATTTTAAGTTCTGAAATCTCTCTTCTTTAGATCTCCTATGCTGTTTTCACTGTTGAAATAAGGTGAAATAATAAGTAATGGATATATTTCAGCTGAACAAGAGAGTTCATGTTTGCTACGATAGATGGATGAAGGTCAACATGAAGTCATAAAAAAGGATACTGTTGTCATTGAGACTGATCTTCTCATGGTTCTGATCATAAAAGTCGAGGCCGTTGAGACCGATGTAGTACGGATCTCCCCAGGTTGTTAACAGCTGCAGCTGAAAAATGACTGATGTATTGAGTTAAAGGAATATACAACATGTTGTATAGCACATATAAAGCCTGGTCATCGTCTTCCATTTACTCATGATGGAAGCTGCTAGGTTCAGACGGACACATAAAGTAACAGTACCCTAAATCTGTTTACCAGCTCTGACTGTAACACTAAACCTGGATACATATGCAGTATTCACAGTGTTATCCAACACTATTATACATTTACCTAGTATGAAAGATGAGTTTTGTACTTTGGAACAATATTACTGTACACTAAAAGAACAGGATGCATCTCCATTTCTTATCTTCCTCCTCCAGACTGCAGCCAGTTGTTTTTTCCATTGTTGAAAACAGAACTGTGAGTGAATAAGTGCTTGCCTGTGTTGTTACCAAAGCAACAGATCCAGATGGGCTAATGTAGCCTGAACCCACAATTCTGATCTGTCAACAAAAGGATACACCCACAAGGCATGATGGGAGCTTCATAGTCCATGCTGGCCTGCTCTTGTTTCTTCGAGCTTCCTCTGAATCAGAACCATAAAAACCATGAATTAGGAAATGAAATTCCAAACGTTCTCCTCAAATAGGAGTATATGTGACTACAAACTCTTGCTCCTACTTATGGTAGTCTTCAGCATTCCTGTTGTCTGTGGGTGTCTGGAGGAAGTCCACAAAGAGGATCTCCTGCGCAAAGTCAAAGTGACAGTTGCCTGGTCCTTTTCTGACCAGGAATCCCTCCACTGGGGAGATTGCAGTATCATCCATGAACACATGGATCACCTTCACCTGAACCAATTACACAGACAAATTTAAAAACCTGCGGTAATACCTAATCCTTGCTTTGTAGCATCATATAGTAGTGCTGTTTATTAATGCTTTAAAAACAAAAAGCAAAGGGCATTCTTTTGCATGAATTCACTTTTGGTCTGATGTTTTCCACTCAGTCTGACATTTAAATACCCAAGTACTGACCTCCGGTAGCATTTGAACCAAGTGATACTGTTATAAATCTTATATTGTGTCAGTTTAGTGTGCACAGTTTTTAGTATCATTGATGTTTTAAGGAATGTTTAGCCTCTTGTAACAACTGTACCATCTCAGCAAAAACTGTTTGAATCCAACAGAGAGCTGTCTCACCCCTCTGTATGAGTCCTCAGGAGACTTGTTGTAGTTCCAGATACGGAGTCCAGCAATGGTCTGGGCCTTGTTAAAAGTAATGCTCAGGATGTGGGGCTCTCCATAGGAGAAAGGGATCAGCCACATGTGGTGGTCCTCAGTGGTAATGTTGTGGCCATCAATAAGCCTGGATATTGAAAATAAACAGTAAAGACTATAGATTTTGATTGTGATATTAGATTTCACTTGGTATATTTAGTGTTTGATTTACTTATCAAGGGTGCGGAGGTCATGTCCATACTCAGGCAGGTCATTGAGGTCCCTGGGTGAGGCAGCCATCAAACTAAGGTCCAAAGGTAAACTCTCTCCCTCTTTCCCCACCACCTCCAGTCCAGTCAGGCCCATAAAGTGGGAGTCACCCCAAGTCAACAACAGCTCTATTCTAAGGCCTGGGAGGAATGGAGGCTGTTATTTTAAGTATCTAAAGAAAAACATGATTTAAAAAGGGAACAGAACATGTGATGAAGATATTTTTGTGCACTTACACTTTCCAGTGAACATCCCAGGAACATGCTCCATGCTCTCCTCAGACTGGCTCACAGTGGGATTCAGGTGGAGTTTCAACTAAGACAGCACACAGATGTGTTTAGCACATTCTGAGCTGTTCATGGTGTGATAGTGAATCTACACTTGACGCCTGCGCCACTGTCAACTAGTCTTCCCAAAATTCTAGTACTGGTTTCTAGACAGAAATCTCAGATTATGTTTTGTAGACTACATGGTTTAAACATTCTGGGTTTTGGCTGGTTTTGGCTGGTTTCAACTGTAAAAGTTTAGTTTAAGCATTTAACAATAGAATTTGGCACAAATGAAGTTGCTTAGAAATAAACTCCATGTGGAAGGTTTAATAAAAGACTGTACTTACAGTGAGGTCTTCCTCTCGGAAACCGGCCTGTGTGAAGGGTCGTTCCTCTCCCTCTCCATCAGCGGTCCGTGGTCTCTGTAACTCCTCCTCATACACCAGGCTCTCGGGACCCACACCTTCACTACGGAAGGTTTCATCATAACGAGACATAGCCTCCAGGATGTCATCATCAGTGGTAAACAGGATAGTATCCCCAAACTGGTCTAGTCCTGAAAATACAACAGCATAAGGAAAAAGGAAAAGTTAACAAAAACACACGAGGGAGCATTAAAAATCAGCAAGCCTGTTTTGCTCAGGTACCTCCAGACAGGGTCCCTGAGGCCTTGGCAATCTCTCCCCTGAAGATGCACCTGCCATCCAGGAGCATTTCTACCTCTTTCACTCCTCGGAAAGAGTGGATGCGTGATTTGTTATAGTTCCACACACGGATCATTGCTACTTGGTACGGAGCTCCAAAGTCCATGAAGATGGTGTGGCTACAACCAGGGGTGAATGGGGCTAGCCAAAGATGCATGTCATCCTGTGTGCAATTAATACCATCAATCAAGTTGGTAACAACACGTGGATCTTTGCCATATGCAGGAAGAATGTTGATGTCTGGAGGATCCGCACGGATGTGAGCAGGTCGGAGAGGTTCTCCGCTGGAGCTGAACACCTCCAGACCATTGAGGCCAACATAGTGGCGATCACCCCATGTGGAAAGGATGTTGATGACCAGTCTTTGTCCCTGTGGTAACACAGGGATTTCAAATTCATCTTCCCGCTCCATAGATGGATCATCATCAGGGCCTTCACACGGAGCCCCCTGAGCAGACAAGGAGGAAAGGGGACTCCTGGGGGCTATGGATGGGTTGACTGGAATTGTGGCTGGACCACGGCTCTGACGATGGAGGAACTCATCGAAAATGTCACCTTCAAAGCCCATGTTGGAGATGCGTCCACGCTGGCACTGGTTGAACTTAAGGAGGGAGTCCCACGACTCCATTAGGGTGTCATCCTGCTGGCTGTGCAATTGACCCCGAGATGAGCTCTGCCTCCTACTCGTGTTCACCAACGATAACGGCTCCTCTGGAAAACATACAAAAAAAAAAAAAAAAAAAAGATTATGGAACATATTTCTGGACATACTTTGGGATCCTGTAGGCATACAGTTTGTTCATTTGTCTGAGATATTAAGGGATAATAATGGAAGAGGCAGGAAGCTTTGAAATGTGCAAACTTCTTAAAAAAACTTTCCAGAGTGTTATTTAGGATTATGAAAATAGGTTGTCAAGGAAATACAATCATTACATACTACAAATGTTTGAAAACACACATAGCTGGTCTTTGACCTATGGTGCTAAGAGGAGCCCCTAAAAGTGAGATAGGATGAGAACTGCTTGTCAGGATATTCTTATTACAGGAAATACAAATTACAAGGGTAATATAACTGCATGTAAAAGTCTCCCTCTCTTGTTTCAGTATTGCATTCACATATGGGAGTCGTAAACATTGACTACCTGTGTTCAACAGTGCTGGAGCTCTGAGGTGCTGATCATCTAGCTGCCTATCAGTGACTGCATTGTTTCGGAAGGAGCTCCTGCGTCCACTGACGGGTCTGTCTGCCTTTTGCTCCCCAAGTTCCTCCAGCAGGTTGTAGCTCAGATCCAGAGAGTCAGCCTTCCACTGACCCCCATTCACTGTCCTCTCCATCCCTCTGCACACCCGACCCGGATTACAAGGCAGCTCTGGGAGCATTGAGGAGGTAGAGGCTGATGGTGATTTAGGCTCTGCAGAGTGCTGAGGTACCAGCCATCGTGGTCTTTCCCTGTTGGCCTCGCATCCCTCTGGAGCTCCTCTGTTAAGGGGCTGCAGCCACTGGGGGGCTGCTCGAGAGGAGGATGGCTGGGTGGTGACTGTCTGCTCTACAGGTACTGGCTGTACCACTTGCTGCCTGAGAGAGAGGGGCTCTTCTGAGGCAGACAGGTCAAAAGAGTTTCTTTGCGTGGAGGAGCGACGAGTCGAGGATGAAGCCCCCACCTGTGAAGGAGTGATCGGTGGTAGTGGTGTATGTGATTTCTCTTGCATGTCTATCATAGTCCAACCTGCTGCATCAGATGGCTGTGGATTTGAACTATGGTGTCGCTGTGTGCCATTTCCCTCCCTGCCTTTCCTGTCCTCTTGGCATTGGGGGCTGACACCACTCAGATTGTGTCCTGAAGACACAGGGCTGGAAAACAAGGAGTCTGAAACTTCAAAATCCTTAAGATCAATTGTGGTGCTGTAGTCGAAGACCTGGTTGCCACAGCCCTTCTCCAGTTCCCCTTCAAACACCAGTGTGCTGTTGAGGTACAGCTTAATATGCCTTGCACCGATATCAAGCTCCTAAAAAAGAAGCAGGGCATTCATTAACTTGAGTCTTGAACGCATAGTCATGTTTAACAGATGAACATGGTTGAGCCATTTGTATCTCTAAATTCCATTATTATTCAAATTCAAATGTCTGAGGAACAACAACAACAAAACAAAAACGCATGTACATATTCACATAACTCAAAATATTTAACCAAATATTAAGGATCCAAATGAAAACTCTTTTCTATGCTCAAAAATATTTTGCTGTCATAAAAATTATCAAGCAAACTATAAAACTATCACACTATTAAATCAAAAGTACAAACATGTATAACCATACATCTAGGACATTTTCCCCAGACACTGATTTAATTATTTCATTCATACAGTTTTAGGCCTCCCCATTCTCACAGTAATAAGCACATAGACATGGCTGCCATGGCTGCAGAAGTCTAACTCAAATCTGCTTGATCCTCCAGACAGTAATGCAAAGTAAACCCAGGTTAGGCTCGAGATGATTTTAACCCCAACAGCTCCTTACCTGCCAAGTTCAAAACATCAAGTAATTCTACACAGATGTAGTAATATAGGAAGAGATACGATGGAATCTATGTACCCCTCTATGAAAAGCAGTAAGGCTGAGAAGAAGCCCACGTTTCCTCTAACACTAATCCTCCAGGGCTAATCTCCCACTGTTCCACATTTGGCCACGCTGACTGGCATCTCAGCCAGCCACTGCTTAGAGAGAGCCACACCCCTGATGTAACCACGTCAACACAGTTGCCCCATATTATAGTGACAATAGGAAAGGATGAGGGATTTATGAGCTTGCTACAGATATGGAAAGGTACAATCACTGAATTTGAGACAAAGGTAAACCACAAGATGTTTGGAATAGGTTGCACTTGTGTCAACAAATGTTTTGCGTTTTTTTTTTTTTTTTTTACAGCTTAAATAATTATAAATACAAATGATGCATTAAAAAATAAAAACCCACATTGAGGCTTCTGTTGTAGTTCCAGATCTTGATGTGGGATATTCCAAAGTCTACGGAGTGCTCTGTATTCCTGATGATGAAGTAAAGCTGGATTGGAGGGTGGAATGGACACATCCACATGTGACGCTCTTTGGTGGTCTGTTGACCCAAGAGAATAGACAGAATATTAATTTCATGCAACAGACAAGTACAAAAACTGGTGTGATGACAATACTGTATGATGACTGTTAGTTAAACTTGGACAATAAGATGTAACAATGCCATAATTAATTATACTACCAACAATTATGTGTACCCTTTTCCTATGAAAGGAAAAGTCCAAATGTTTGCTAAAAAAATAGTTTTAATTTTGTCCAAAGAAAATTTCATTTAAATATGATGAAAAAACATTTTATGTAAATAATACATAGCTTACTTTAAAATTGCAATTATACTTAAGATGAAAAACTTTGGGCATACGTAAAATTACTTCAGGAAAAACTACAGAATAAAAAAGACTTCAGTGCAAATATGTAAAATATACAAATGCTGGGTAATAGAAAGGATTCACAGAGGAAAGTGTGCTACACAAGGCTGAGGATATTTACAAGATCAGAGTTTAATTTGCGTAATTTTATGTGCTGGTATAATTTGTGTAGATACAAACAACATTTCTTTTAAACTGGATGCTGAGGCAGCGGGGACTCACCTTCACCTTTCCATTGACAAGTGCCCCCAGATTCCCTGGGTAGTCAGTGTTCCTGATGTCCAGGTCGTGAGGTGACACGTACAGCTTTTTGTTTCGGGGGCAAAAGAACTGCAACTCAGTCAGCCCAACCAGCAGTGCACTCCCCCAGTTTGATAGGATCTCCATGGTAACGTACAAAGCAGGGGTGACCTCTGCTGAGGACTGTTGTTTCTGCAGTTGCAACACAAATTCACCATAGCTTCTGCACACTTATGTCACAACCAGCAGCATCAGGATTATTCATTCTGAAATATGAAACGGTGTTCCTGACTCACCAGCTGCTTGCTATAGTCTGATATGACACTCTGAGGAATGTTGTGGCTGGGTCCAGCTTCAAGTTTCTCCAAGGCTGTCAGCAATTTCTGTTGTTGTCTGTACAGAAGGATCACATCCTCAGCTCTGCATCGTCCCTGACCTTCATATTAGTGGTGAGATATGGCAGACCACAGGCTACGCTGATAAATAATTCTCCAAGGACAGGTGGTGCACACCCCATAAACTTCTCTTCCAATTACTTTCTATAAAAGACTAGCATGTTGGTTCTGACACTGCACGGTTTACAAGATCACTACTAGTAAAAGGAGTCCTTTAACTGAGAGGATACTATATACAGTACCTTTGTCTTTAAGTGTCATATTCAGTCAACATACCTGGGGCCCATCAGTGTGATTCTCTGCATGGCCAGAGTGACACTGCTCTCATTCTTGTCATGGTTGTTTTGGTGCACTAAGCCATTTATTATCTGGTGTGTCCTGCCCTGCACGAGGAGAAAGCAGAAGGAAGAGAATGATAAACAAAATTTAGGGGCAGGGTTGTAACTAGGGGCATGTACCTCAATCCAGGACACTATTGATTTGTTAAAATCAAAGCACATGTAGTGTAGGAGTAGTTGGTGGTGTTAAGAGTAAAAAGAGAAATCAGGATGTTATATCTAAACACAGTCCATTATGCTCTGGATCACCATGCAGGTAACTGTTAACAGTGCAGTGTGAGGCAGACAGACCATGCTGTGACTGAAGAGCTCAAGGTCATTTTCTCTCTGGATGGCCTGGCGCACCCTGCATGCCATCTCCTCTGGGTCTTGCTCCTCAACAGAGGCCTTTCTGGCAGTTGACAGGGGCCTTTCCACTCGACTTTGTGGCCCTTAAATAAGAGGTACGCTTTTGTTCAGCAACAATTATGCATCTATCCACCCTTTATAGACAACTCTCATCGAGGACCAAACTATCTGAGATATTTTTCCAAATATGGGGATAAGCAGTCCGTGAATTTAAGAGCTTGTAGATTATGACTGGGGGGTGATCTTAAAAATATAAAAAGACTCACTCTGACCATCCCAGCTAACATCTGATGGTGGTCTATCTAATGTCTTGCTCTTCACCATCATAGGCTTGGTGGCTATGAAGTTGTCAGTGTTTTCTTTCCTTTTTGCAGACAGAGAACGTTCAATCTTACGACCTGGAACAACAGACAAAGTGAACAATTTGGGTCATAGGAGGGAACTGTGGAACACACTGACTGGATATCCTGTGTAAAAATTTATTGGGCATAAAAGTGCCGCACCCTGCAAAGCACATGCCAATAAACACAGCAGCTGAACCAATCTATACAAGCTAGTGTTCTTTCTTATTTTCCTATTGTACCATTCAGTGCTGATAAAGCAGATAAGGAACAAAAAGGACCACTGTGGACACTTAAGATGCAACTGAAAAATCAATAACAGTTTACGTATGAAAGTGGATACTGAGGCAAACCTTTAGGTGTGGGTCCAAAGTCTAGTACAATGAGGTTTGATGAGTCAAAATGACTGCGTGAAACACTGGACCGAGGGTTAGAGGATGATTTGGAGGATGAAAGAGGTAGCCCCAGTTCGTCCAGACTCTCAATGCTCTCCTCCCTCTCAATCTGCTCCTCTACCCACTCCTCATCTGACTCCTCCCCTGCTGAGCCACGGTTGCTCCGTCGCATGCTAACCTCCAGGCTCCGACGCAGAACCTAGTTTGGAAAGTCAGTATTAATGAATGCATCCATGCACACAGTCATCAGTGTACGCACTGACAGAAGCAAACACATTACTGCTGACAGTTTCAGTATTCCCTTGATTTGTGAGACAGCCACTGAGAAACCGTCATAAAATTAACGCTCAGGAGAATGAAACAAATTTAGACAATTCACTTCATCTCATGCCACCTTCACCAGATCCATAAAGCAGTGTTCATCTCTTTATCCACTCACCTTGACTTCCTCAAGGTTGAGAAGCACCTTCTCACTGTGCTCCTGGCTTTCTCGGCCTCCTTGGCTCTCAGGCCTGGAGCTGAAAGAGCGTGACACCTTGCGTGTGTCCCTTGATAAGCAGGGACTATGAGGAGAGGAAGGACTGGAGCTCTGCATGAAAAAGTGATTGGATAAATGGGAAATGGCAGAAATAGAGAAATGCTAAGTAGTACAGGCAGCTGCATCTGACACAGCCCCTCCCCTAAAAAAAACACCCACACACACCAACTGAGTAGGCATTGTTATGTCTTTACTCTACCTCCATGTCTACACTTTCATAGGGTTCAAAATCTTCTGAGTAGTGCTTTTCCGGAGATATCTGCAAACTTGGTCCATCCTCTGTTCGAATTTTGACAGAATTCTGCATAAACAATAAACAAGCAAAATGTGCTGATAAGTGTACTTTCCTTTTAAAACATTTTTACAATACAAATTTTAAATATTTGAAAGAAGCCTCTACCTGTACCCATTCCTTCCTCTGGACCTTTCCTGGGGCAGTGTGACTCCTCTTCCTGTATGTTTGCTCCAGATTATGGCTATCTTCAGTTAACTGGTGGGCACTTCTACAGACATCTGCTGGTGAGTCACAGCACAGAAAAGAACATGAGCTGCGTGCAGCAGACTATTGCTTCAAAGGAGAAGGAACACACACACACACACACACACACACACACACACACACACACACACACATTCGCAGATGGTTGACAGCACATAGAGGAAGAATAAAAAAACTGGCTGCCAGCTATAACTGTCACTATTATTTATTCACCCAGATTCAGTATTGGACCATTCCATATGAACAAGCTGAGGAGTGGTGGCTATTAGCTGGTTTCCATATGGTTTGGGGATGACAGAAGCAATGAGTATTTTAGTGTAACAATCACTGAACTCTCAAGAACAATACTTCCTCCAAATCAATAGTGGTAAAAATAATGAGGTCTTGTTAAAATAATTTTAGTTTTGTGTGTTTGTACATTTGTTTTGGTCCAAGAACAACATACCTGCTGTACGTGCAGGCCTCCAAGTAGGTGGGGAGGTGACAGACTTGTGGCTGGAGATCTTGGGCTGTTTCCTACTGGCTTCGGCATTGGCTCCATTCAGATAAATAGAAAAACCTTGCTCAAGCTGTTCCAACTCAATCTCTCTGGGGTCTTTGACTTTAAGGCGCTTTAGGATCCTGAGGAGGAGAGAAAAATTGGTGAGTAACTCAACAATTTTGAATATAAATCTGGAAAACAGTGTCCTTCAGTTTTGACGCGAAGATCAAGTTTCAACTCTTTGTTCATTCATCACTCAAATGAGAGCGAGCAACACACATTTTAATTTTATACCAGTGTTGACTTTCCCACATTTCAGAAATAAGTTTTTTGTGTCGTGATTCAAACAACCAATCAGTGCTACCATTAGGAAGCACTAAAAGTCATGCAGGAGTTGTGTATCTCCTCTGAGAAATATAATCTCTGTCTCCCCATGAGCCTGTGCTCACACTTCACCTGTTTTTTTGCTGGAGGGTGATTAAATATTCATCCAGAGTGTCATCCACAGCAGAGGCAAGCTTCTCCCCTTGGCAAGTCTTGCTCTCCTTCATGAACACATGCATTAAATGCACAGACAAAGCAGAAAAGCCAACATCAGCTGTTTCAGAAAGAGACACACTACATCTTTTTGTTGCACAGGAATTCACGTTAACAAACTACAATCACTTTATCCAGTACCTCACAAAATTGCATAAAAAAAACCAACTTGCACCCCCAGCCTTGGGTAAATAAAGCATTAATACAGCGATGGAGAACTGATCATCAATTGAAAGCACGTACACAAACCTGCGGCTGGCGTTAAGATGCATGCCTTTGCGGAAACAGTGTAGTTTAACACACATACCCTGTCAAATCTGAACTCTTATTTAGAAAATGGTCTTATCCTTTTACTCATTAGATCCTAGCATAACAGTAAATACGTAGAGACAGGAAAAAGAGGGAGTGCATCTTGCAACAATGTGCCATTGCATAATACATTAAGTGCAGCCCACAATACCAAATTGGTGAAATGAACCATTGCTTCGAGTAGTGAACAAATGAATATTGATGCTTAAAGGCCATGCTTGACTGGATTTTTTAATGTAAACATATGTCTGCCTTGAAAGTTAGTGTTTGTTCAAACATCACTGGACTAAAATAAATGCACACTCCAGTGTTCAAATCAAGCTCTTAATCCTTATTCAGTGTTAAATTATTGCATTGGAGTGTGCATCAGCTGGTTGCACAACATGGTCATCTACAGTTCATGCCATTCCATTTAAAATCATTTAAATCATGCAAGACAAGCAAAGAAATGACAAAGCCCTTACTTAGAGTCTACAAGTCAAATAGGCTACAGCATCTGCCAATATCAGGGGTAGAAAAGGAGCAAAGAATTTTTTTGAAAAAACGTGTTAGTGACAAATTTTAGAGACAGAGTGACAGCTGACAGACTGCAGTAAAATATGGTTTGCATGTTTCATAATAAGCGAAATGACAGATCTGAACTTATAGCAACTGGCAGAGCAGAGGAATTGTTAAATAAAGCGATCTTTGCCTACCTCCTTATCCATCGTTTCGCTGCAGATGGTGCTGCTCACATAACCCTATCCGAAATTTTGGAGAGAGCCGATCATTATCCACATGTCACTGAAATCTGTGTTGTGTTTGATTGCCACTGCGGAGGAAAACAGATGGGCACCTCAAGGTTAACTGTCCATGAAACCTAACTGATCTTGGATGCAGTTCGTTTAAAATGTCCCCCCACCCGCTGGGCGACACCTATTATCTGCTTTAACCAAGCTTGTTTCTGCCACCGTTTCTTCTACACTCATTTTAAACATGTCAAGACACAGTTGACCTAAGCACTCGAGGGCACGGTCGGCGAGAAATTTTCATTCGTGTAGCATTAGTAGCTAACACGCTAGCAATTGTTATCATTTTTTCGTTTAAAAGTAATCTAGTGTTTTGAGCCCGTCTACAATGACATTACTGTTTTGTGCCAAATTATCTCCCTGCGTTAGCATCAGACGCAAAACTAGCAAAGCACCCAAAAGCTCAGCTAAGCGAGCATTAACGCTAACAACAAACTGAAAGGCTAACGAGTTAGCATGTCACTTACATGAAATAACACCAACATTGATATTAGAGCTCATATCCTTGTTCAACATTTACTCCGGCTCTGATATATGTAAGAAAAAAAATACTTACAGCCCCTGTGAAATGGTACGTTATTAGCCATTAGCTTTAAAATGAAGATGTTTTCAGTTTCCCCAGCGTGTTGTGTTGGTTGGTAACCAGGATGGCTGTCCACCAATAGGGGGAGCAGCATCAGTGCTGGCCACGCCCCCTCCCTGCTGCCTGTACCGCTGGAGCACACGGAGGATATCCAGCGTCGAGTTACAGGGAAATGTGGAGAACTAAAACATGAACATTTCCATGGTCAGCAGTCAAAAGTTCAACACTGTTTTTATTATTATAAATCAATACATTTTATATAAAAAAGGACAAAGGGGTCTGAAGTAAAACCATTGTAGATGTAAACCAAACAGATCAGGTCATGGAAAACCTCTTACCATACTGGACCCATATCACAGACACTTGATTAGCCAGCATGTCTAGTTAACACACACTCATCCTACAACGCCCTAGGCTATACTTAAGACCAACCTACAGTTTGAAAAAGGTTTAAAATGGAAATAATATGGATGACATCGATCTCTCTGCAAAGCATTGCAAGTATAGTGACTTCGTATGCCATTGGTTTTTGTGCAATCTCAACAACCATCACCAGTAGCAGTCAACATTACTTCTGAAGTGTGCACACAATTTTTTTGGATAGCAGTTCAGGGATGTGAAGACTCTTACACTGCTAAAGGTAAACAATAAAAGCTTAGTGTGGTGCCCTGTTTAATGGTTCTGAACATAACGCAGGTTTAGGCATCTTCTGTCCAGAAATGACCGAGACCTAGCTTTAGCCCATTTGTCATATTACAGACTTCCTTAAATGAAATCAATGAGGCATTTGATAAAAGCCAGCATCATTGTGGTTTATACACTTAGCGGCTTTTTTAAAATAGTTGGACATCAAAATGGTAGATGCTAGAGGTCAAGAAGAAGTACAGCCAGCTGCTTAAACAAGCTAAGCTGTTCATTGTGCTTGTAGCACTCAAAAACACTCAACACAAGAGAGAGTGGGTCTCTTTCTAAATGGATATTGCAACTTTCCTGAATTAAGGATGTAAATGTCATTTGTATTATTTTCCAAAATAAAATGCCCCTGTGACATAATTGTATTCCATTACCTTTTGATGTGTATTTGCAGGCCAACAGGTATGAGGGTAACACAGGCGCAACCAATTCATCCCCACAGCACTGCAAGATTAAAGCATAAAATCCAACTAAACTAGTCCAATCGAGATGATGTTACTGATCCTGACCCTTATGATAAATCTTTTGATAGTAAGTGATTATTTGTAGACAGGATGCCCAAATTTCCCTTTTTATTTATTATCAACTATTTCTTACAAAACATATCAACAGTGTTATCAGGTCAAATGAACTGTCTAGATGATAATTGTGTTTAAGGTATGGCTTTCTGTCTTTAAACCAAGCTTTTTCTTATTGTGTGGGGTTATGGTGGGTGGGGTATAATTATGTTAAGTTAAAATGGGCCAATGAATGGACCAGTTATTAAAAACACACTCGGGAGGAGAAAAAGTAAAATAATAACTTAAATAGAAGTGCTTAAAACATAACATCTTAGAGCCCTTTCAAAAACCAAAAAAAAAAAAAAAAAGCAGGAACCCCACCCCAACAGAAAAGGAGAGCGAAATGAACAGCTGTAATGGTAATACTAATATTCATCCAATGATTCACAGATGTACAGTTCACTTATAGGTCACATCCCTCCCTTCTTAACAAATAGTTCTTGTTTCCTGGTCAGTGGCCCCCCCACGTCTGTGAGCCGCGGCTTCCCTCTGTTTCAAGTCTGTCTGTGGTAGGAGATGACTCTGTCTCAGTACACCTCCGCTCTTCCTCCTTTGCCATCTGTGCCTGTTCCTCCTCTTTTTTCCTGTGCTCCAACTCCCACTCTACAAAGGTGTCAAAGAGACTGGGCCAGGCCTCATCCTCGCTGTAATTGCTCAGGTCAGGCCCAATTGCCTGTGTGAAGTTGAGGAACATGTTCCATGTGTCCCTTGAGATGCCCCGAATACCTGAAGGGTTCTCTGCTAGGAAGTCCAGCCATCGCTCCAGGATTGCAGGTGTGTCCTGGGTGAAAACCAGGCGCCATAGTGCAATTGCGATTTCACGTTGCAGTGAGCGCTGGCCCTCTTCTGCGTCCAGGCCAAATTGGAAGGTGAAGCGGTACAGGTCCTTGAAGTTCTCCTCGCCTTGGGCCTCCAGCAGCATGCAGGGAAAACGGGAATAGATGCCTTTGAGGCTGTCTGCCTGGATGGCCTTGCAGCCCTCAACAAACTCCTTCCTGGTGAAACAAAGAATAAAAACTGGACATCAGAATGATACTGGACCAGAGCATACTGTTCAACAAAGCTATAGGAGCTAAGTAATTGGTTTAATTTGACACGAGCAACAATGGGGCATTGTCAAGTCATCTAATGCAAACAAAAGGACATGTGTCTAGAAGAGAAATAAGAACATCACTGACAATGAAGGCATGGTCCCTTGCAGTTTAAAGAATGAATTTACGAACTGAAGTAAAAAAATGTTCAGATTTTAGATACAACTTTGATGTAAACAGCATGTTTGTCAGTATTGTGGGCCTCAACCCATACAGATATACTTTACTTTTGTTATTTGAGCCCTACAACAATATAGGCTTTCAGAGTCAAATGTTATATAAAGAGCTTCAGTAAGCATCAGTTGACAATGAAACATGTTGGTACCAGAGTGTGGTATTGTCCAAAGCCTCTGGATAGAAAAGTGCTGACTTAAAAATCAGAGTAGGGGAGCAGTGACAAGTGACCCAGCCAGCAGTGAGAGCTATTCATCTGTGACACTAACTGCAGAGTGGGAGCGCAAAATAGGATCCATTTCTTCTGTCTCCTACCTGACTGTGGGACACTGTGAGTGTGTGTGTGTGTGTGTTTTAAGATGAATGAGATGGGATAGATGGACCAATGGAGAGTGAAACATTGAAGACTTGGAGGTCAAACAGTTCTGGTAGAGCAGTTGGTGCCATATAATGTGCAGTGGACAGAAGAGTGGAAGGGCACTTAACAGTACATGTTATGGGGTACTAATAAAAAGCAGTTTACCACATGTCAAATATAAAGTTTCTGATATTTCGGTGTACCATTAATAGAGCTATAATGCTTTAGGCATGTCAAAATGGATTTTTTCAACGAATATTGGTAACCCCTTCAAAAGCAGATTGCAAGAGTGGTCATATGGAGATGTGGCACCAATCTTTATAACATGGCCAGGTTGCCCTGATACACGTCAACACTTGTAAAGCCAATTTAGGTGAGAGTTTTAGTTCTGAGAGCTTTATATTCATCAATAGTTTCCATTGTGCCAGTGTGGTGTCAGGAGAGTTTGACAGTTTTTCTTAAATATTAACAAAATATTCAAGTTAAATCACAGTTCTCAGCTTACACTTCACTAGAGATGTACAGGTCAAATAAAAAACTTTGCAGCTGCTATTTTATCTGTATGAAAATATCCAGTTTTAACTAAAAACAAATTACTATCCAGTGGTTATCTCCACTTTACCTTGTAAACTTGCACATTGTGGCTGCTTGAAACTTCCAGGCAAGAACAAGCACACGAAACTCTGCTGGGTCCACACACAGGTCATTGCAAAACCTCTCCATGCCTTCCTCTAAGATGGCATCTTCCTGTTCATCCTTGTAGCAGCAAAACAGCTCCTCAATGCGCAGCATTGACAGTCCATCTCCATCCAGAAACTCATCCTGGCGTGTTTCTCCCATCACTGCAGGTACAACAGGTGTCTCCATTGTAACCTCCAAGGCCTTGGTGCCATTCGACAGTTCAATCGTGGCTTTGCTGCATGGGGCACTGTGTTCTTCTTTGTGGCTCCCACCACCACCACCCTTCTTGTGGTGGGACTTGGAGCTGCTCTCCTTATCTCCACTCTTGCTGCCGAGTGAGGAAGTTGGATTCTTACACTTGGTGACACACTGGCCCATGTCTTCCTCCCTGGTCCCTCGTCTGTCTTTCCTCCTCACCTTCAGTCCCCGTCAGAACCACCTACACACCTCTGCTCTGGTCTGGCAAGAAGCCTCAACATACCCTCAGGCCTGAGGTGAAGAACAATTTAACAATGTTCATTATCATGGAGTAAACTCAATCTTGCTTAGAATCAAAAGGTCAAGATCTTAATTTCTGTGTATCTTGGTATAAACTGATGAAACTACAGATATTTCGAAAAATTGACTGAATGAATTGCTCTACCTGTGCCAAATCTGCCACGTTCCACGTTTTTCCACTGTTATACTAGAAAACTCTAAAAAGAGAAAGAGCGGAGAATAACATTGCATACAAGCAACTCAAACAGTGCGGATTACAACAGAAACCCGTGAAAAATATTATCACAGCCGCAGAACCGACTGAGGTAAAATTGGTTTCATGTTAAATAATTTCAGTACAGCTGTATCTATCTACTTTGTGTAAGGAGTGAAAACACAGTATTAGAAAATCCCTACTTGATAGTGAGTTCTAAATTAGGTTGTACATTCAACATTATTTCCTTTGCACTTTCCAGCAGTGATGACAGTGGATGACAGAAAAATGCAATTACAAAAATGACAAGCTTGCTACAACAGCAACCATGGAGCAAGGGGACACTATGCAAATTGAAAACGCCCCAATTAACTACATCAATAAGAGGCGTATTTTTGGCCTTGTGAGCTACTCTCTAGCATGTTTGGAATAAAATATAGGGCATAATGCTATGCTGAATAATAATATCACTGTAAAAACTAATATCTTCCACTAATCCTTGACTCGAGGGACAAGGAATTTACAAACAATAGGCAGCTAATGACATTATATACTTTTTCAGGTAGCTTAAAGAAGTGCTAACTGGCTGCATGAAAACTGAGTTGCTAAGATCAACCCAACATTATAAGCCAATTCCATATATAAAAAAAGAATGCAATCAATCATTCTACTGTCAATCTACTGCCAAAAAACAAGATTAGATCCGGAGTTTGATAGCGAATCAAGTAAATGATCAGGAGATTACTCACAGGCAGTCCCTCGGATGACACTGGCCGCAGATCAAAGTCTCTTTCTAATCTGCTCCATCATTGTGACCTTGACATCTGCAATGCTGAAAAGACATTATCTTGTCATCATAAGCAGAAAGTGGTAGCTCATCATTCCCTGACCTGAAGGACAATGTCAGTCAACATGCTAAGTGTGTGAAATTTGAGCACAGCAGATTGCCTTAATGTAGGATTAGTTTGGCTGATTTATAAGTACAACAAAAATTGCTTCATGGCATCTGAACTGAAAACATACAGTGCACTGAGGATTTAAGTAAGGCTTAAATATCTCTGGTTGAGGGGTTGAAAATGATCTAACACTAGGTGTCCAGAGAGGGACCCCACTCAGGGCACAAGATAGCTTTGTCCTGAATTACAGCCAATAAGCGCCATGACTAAATCCAAAACTTCGAGCCACTTCTGATTATTTTTCCCCGAACAAACTTTTATATTGTGTGATGATCATGACAAATCATCAGCTAAGGAAATGGCCAAAACTGAACATCAGCGCAAATGTGCATGACTGATCATGGCACTGGGCATGTAGAGGCAAATCTCTCTGGCTCCATCATCGTTACCATCAACTATCTAGAATCTGATGGACATCTGAAAGCCTGCTGACTATTTTATATCCATTAGACATTATTAATTAGTATTTTTAATAAGCTAGCATGCTATGTTAGTAAACATTTAAGTGTTTATTAGACTGTTAGTCAGAAAGCAGCGGGATAAGTTTAGCTGGAAAACAAATGTGTGATGTTTGTGCTATTGTTGTCACAGTCCACAGTCTCAGTCAAGTCAGACATGTGACACTAACTAATGTTATCCAGCGTTCACATCAATTCACCAACTTCTCTTCTTTGGGAAGTGTCGAGGACAAACAGGATCAAGTGAGCCCAACAACACAAGCACAACACTAAAATGTCATCAGCCCGTTCTGACAATGATTTAAGCCTGGTGCTTTTACCATTCACTAACTCAAATTGTACTTAAAGTGGAGCTGTTATCTATTATTAACACATCATCGGCGCCGGGCCATTTACATCTAAACTGCTTGGCCCCGACGACGTCGCCATAGCTAGCTAGCATCAGCTCGGTTAACTCAAAGTTAGCCATCAGCTAAGCTAGGTCTTTCACTTAAGACACCGAAAAATGCCACAATTATCCCCGTCAAACTTACCCTTTAGGGTATTTTTCCTGTGTGGGACTGGGTGTACATCACTTCGGGGATGCCAGTACAGATGAAGTTGTCAGTAAGTTGTCCAAGCAGCGTTTACGAGCTGAGGAGAACTGAGGCAAAACTCGTCGCGTTAACTCAGACAGCTAGCTAACTAGCTCGCAGCTGACAAAAAAACTTCCTCAAAAAATATCCTGTCTTTTGCCCCATCTAGAGTAAAAACAAATAAAAAACTAGCGACCAGGGTGTGCTTTTGGTCCCATTTTGAAATGTGTTGGGTCTTTGGTGAGAGTTAAAAGACCAGCACGGACTACAGCAGCCAGTTTCTTTGTGCTTTCCCCTTTTAGTCATTGAGTGTAGCTACATTATGGGCATTTTCCTGCATCACTTCCTCCAACAGCTGATCTTCATCTCCGCGATGGTAACGATAAATATAAATCTTTTCTTTTTTTTAAACTAAGGCGTGTAATTAAAAATCCTACACTACACCTAAACGGATTACTTATTACATAAACAATTACTGGTCGTGTGTTTTGAAGATGAGATATTTACTGAGCTTTTGGAGAATAATACGAAACGCTGAATATTTGTTCTAACTCGTCTGGAATCTATTAAATTAGACGGATAACAGGTGAATCGTGGAAATGTCGTTTATGATTTTAACGTATAAGCCGTAATCAATTCTGTGTACGATAAAAAAAAAAGGAAGTAGAGTCTCTAATTTATATTTCTGAGTTTATTTTTCGTTTCTGCCTTACAGCCTTTGACGTCATCATTGATCGACAAATGTGTTTCTGCAGCGCTAACAAGCTGCAGGGAGCTAGCCTCCTCTTCACACACTTGGTAGGTCTAAGTTTGTTGTGTCGGATAAATTGTGAGACATAATGAGCTCGGTGAGATGAGGCTGGTGTAAGTTGCTGATGTGAATGTTGTTGTAACTCCGCTCTGAAACAATAGATGATCATTTTGAACTGTCAGTGTGAGAAGGCTCAAGGAGAGCTAGCTTGGTGCTAGCTAGATGCTAGGTGCCGGAGTATATGATTAAAATTAATTCTTATAATTAGAATGACACAATACTTCAATAAATCTCTCTCTCACGCAAACACAGATATGAGAACATACGATTGGTACTATACACTCAGTCGAGCAGCTGTAGTAAGATCATGTTTGATAAACACACCTGTGTTGGTTTTAGTGACATCTAATGTTGAATGATGGGGACACTGTGAAAGCAGTTTTGTTAAAGCACAACTACAACAAAAGCAAGTCTTATAATGTTAACAATTCCCATGGCCCCGTCTTGCAGAGTGGCAGGTTCTACATGTTTATTTATATTTTTGTACCTTTGTTTTTCACACAGTGTATATCCTTCAATGCTCCCCTTAATCAATTCTTACAAACTCACCCAAAAAACATGGCTCCTCAGGTGTTACTCCAGCATTACTGATACATGAACACAAGCACGCTGCAATCTTTCGAGTACGTGGTCGAAACATACTGGGGAGGCTATTTGAGCAATTTTTTTATTATACTGGCAAAATCTTTAGATAGCATGGAGCCACCTACAAAAACAAAAAACATATTTTCTCTCCTCAAAGATGGATACAAAAGAATCATAGATGTGTGACAACACTGCATTATGTTATCTGGTCAATATTCATAAATAATGTGATTTACAGTAAACTGGACTCAAATTAGCAGCAGAGTTCGTATGAACAGGTATATATATTGACAAAGGACAGAGTGTTGGACAGAGTCTTTATGAAAATGTGCTTAAACTTGTTGACAAAATTACACACCTTTTTAGTGGGAGGCAAGCATGAGAAACTGATGACACTTGAAATGTCATCAAGCTTAATTTCCTTTATCTTGTTTGCATCTGCTTATTTAGCAGATTGTGACCCCAGATGATGGATTCCACACGCAGGACGGTGCTGTCTCTGTACATGAGGGTGTTTCGCATCGCCCGAACCTGGCAGGCACAGAGTGGTGTTACAAGTGACACAGAAATTGAAAGAAAGTACATTCTTCAGGAGGCTCGAACTCTGTTCAGAAAGAACCAGCAGGTGTGAATAACAATTTTCTGTTTGCAGAAAAGAACGGACAGATGATTTATGGCCACGTGCATTACTAATCCTTTCTTATCTGCACTTGTTTTTAGCTCACAGATCAAGAGGCAATAAAGAAGTGTATAGAAGAATGTGAAGCAAGGATAGAAATAGGTAACACAACAGTAACACAAGTTTTCCTTATATAGCTCTGGACTAAGCTTTATTCTAAACAGATGATAGACCACACTTTAAGGTAGCACTATTTAGGGTCCCATATTTCCTGCTGATCAAATGACTATTTCAGGATGTGTTCTTGTGTTTAGCCCTAAAGCTTGTGAAAAGCATAAAAAATGTGATGATGAGCTAAATTCTGTGAAACCCTCATCAGGTGCTGCTGTGATGAATCATGTGACACATTTGTTTTAATGTGTGTTGCTGAGGGCATAACCCTGTTTCTGGTCAACTGTGATAAAGTGTGATACAGTATCTGTCCTGAGCAACTGCGTCCATCCAAAAGTCTTGAGTGCTACTCATGAGGAGTAAATACTGACCTGATGATGTGAATGTTGTGGACAACAGAAAAGCCAAAAGCAGCACCATAAGCATATTTCTATTTAGTCAACCGTTCAGTGAAACTTTAGCCTACTTGAGGGAGTTGGGCACAAAATATCTGAAAAGCTTTTAATCTTGCAATTTTTTTTCTTTTTTTTTTTAAATTTAGATTATAGATTACATTTAGATTGTAATTTTGATATTGAGACATTAGTTCATTTATAGACTTTGACAGTTTTGGCAATTTACACACATCGAATAATCTGTAATTACAAATTATTATACCCCAGGGATATTAGAAATTTATCATCCATTTTTGAAAGAAGTAAATAAAATAATACAGATTAAAAAAACACCTCAGGAATGATCTACCAAAGGAATCAAGTGTTTGGTAAGAGCTGGCACAGTTCTATAGGATTTCCTTTTAAAGTTATATGTTTTCAAGGTTTCATATGATGACAATTCTTTCAAACATCTTAATTTTTGTCACAGGTCTGCATTACAGGAACCCGTATCCGAGGGCTGTAAGTGACCATTTATCAAACCATCCTTCACACTCTTTGCTCAGATTTTTGTCTTGTTTATGCATTTAGTTCAATGATTATTATTCTCTGAATGATCCTGCAGATGTACCTGCCACCACTCGGACTGGCAACTCAGAAGGGCAGGAAGCTGCGAGCACAGCAGCGCCTGAGGAAGCAGGCCAAGCCAATTTACTTACAATCACATGATGAGACCTGATGCTTGCTCTCGCTGATCCACGTCAAGAGTTCCAGTTACCAAGGACAGGAAACAAAAGTGCAGTCACAAGCTGATCTCATGGGCAGAGTCGTTGCCAGCACTTACTAATACAAGAAGATCTGTCATTCAGGGAAAGCCATTTTCGTTGTTTTGACTGTAAACTGTATAAAGATAAGTTCTTAATTGTAACTGAGTGTCTGCTTCTATTTGGCTCAGTGTAATATGTAATATAAGATCAACTTGTATATTCTATTTATTTTTCTGTGTAAAAATAGTGTTCACATTTTTTATATCAAACAGTGATCATTTTTTCTGTTTTGTCTCAATACAAAAATGTTATGTAAGTACAGTCTCTCAGTATAGTCTAATAAAAGTAGAGGAAATTCATATGAAGATTTCAGTGGTATCTATGTTTCTGTGGTACACAGTCATGACAAGCATTCATATTTTTTTTAGGAACTATCTCTTAAGCTTTTCCACTTAGATAGCCTGTTTGATCATGTGGAATGTATTAAGGAAGTGCCAGACGTGTTGGCAATCACATAAAGGGTGTTGGGAAACAAGTTTTATATAAAACTGCCATCAGCAGATGGTGGTTCTGAAAGATTGTAGAGGAAGGACGGAGCCATTGAGACTTCAGGGAACCAAAGAGCTACAGTATAAATGTCTTTAACTCAAAATTACATCTTTGTTGTAGCTAAATCCAAACAAGTCAACATTTCTGTAGCTGTATTTCAATTCTTATTACAAGTAGGTTATTTCTATCTTTTATTTTTCCATAGCACAGAGGTGCAGTGTTTATCTCACCTCACAGGACAGTTCTGGGTTTCATTCTGGGTATTTTTCTGTGTTTGTATGTCTTTCCTGTGTGGGTTCCCTGCTCTGACGTCCTCACAGTCAAAGACATCCACATTAGGGTAATTGCTAATTACGCACGCGAGTGTGACTGGTTGTGTGTCTCTATATGCCAGCTCTATGATGGCTTAGTGGCCTGTCCTGTACTCTCAGCCATTACCAACAGGGACTGGCTCCTGCCCTCCACAGCACTATAAGGATGATCATCAGGGTTAATAGATGATTTGATCAGTTCTCCGTAATGGTGACATACTGTAATGACAATGGTGACGGCTTGGTTTGTATACAATGCAAATTACACCAACCAACAGGTTGTGCTGCGATTCATAATCAGTCTGACTTAAAACTTGGTCAGTTGCGCAAATTATTATATTATTAAAAAAAATGTTCTGCATCCTCTCTTTTCAAAACTTTCACATCTCATTCTCAATGTAAGTGTAACTTTCAACTGCATGTATAAAGATTGAAAGTTGGTGTAAATGTCTTATTTAATAAGATAACAGTTTTACTATAAACAAAACAAAAAAACAACAGAGATCCAAAGTAGAATGTATATTTTTACCCTGTTCCTTGAACTACGAATCTGCATTAGTAAAGGATGATCATTGATGAAAATCATATGTCTCAATCAGTCAGTTATTGTCACTTTAGGATCAAAACAGCAAAAAGATGCAAAGGTCCCTGTTTGAATAAAGTGGCACATTTCACCGAGTTGGAAAATCCAAAATGTGGATCAGTAAATAAACTTACTGGGCTGGACATTTACATTTCATTATCCTTCTCTGGTGATACAGTGCTGTATGTGGACTTTATCAGATCTTTATAATGTCATCCCCTGGACTGAGTCAGTGAGACAAGCACAGTCTCCTCTTCTAAGACTTTTTGAGGGCATTTTCTCTGTCCTCCAGCGTCACACTGGCATGCATTCAGCCACATGATGGAGCCCAATGAACACAGCAGGGTGCATGTCTTACTGAGTGACGTCAGAGCAGCGGCTGACACGCCAGACTTCAGCCTCAAGCGTCGGGCTGTGGTGTCTTCAGAACAGAACGGTCCTGCTAGAAATAAGAGGCCCTGGGTTGAATATGGAATAAACCCATTCTATAAAGATAGTAATCTGTACTCTTACTGGGGAGACAGAGAAAGGCAGTGGATATATGAAGTAGGTGTGTGTGTGTGTGTGTGTGTGTGTGTAAAAGGGCAGCTGTTGCCTCTTGCTTCAATATGTGAACTTAAAATCAAAGAGCTCAGATCAGTTTCTTGAACTCTTCGCCTGTTCCCGTCTCAGTTACACTGTCAAAGATCTCACACAGTGCTACAGGACCTAATATGTGACGCACACAGGAAAATTGGGTTTGTAAAGGAACCCTTAAGGGAAACTAACTGTAAAGTAATCTCTTCAATGACAAGGGGTGAGCTGAGGACACACTGTGGGAAGACGAGTCGACAACAACATCAGTTCCAGCTAAACTAGACTATCCATAAAGCACAAATGCATAAATAACTATAAACTGGTATAAAGACAGACAATCATGAAGAGGTCTAAAACTCAGCCTTCTGCCACACAAACTGATTAAATGATGGACTGACAGGGTGATCACATGACTCACTGGACAAAGAATAAAATACAGCAATGTATGATCGTCACACACAGTTTGGAAACTTGTTGAATGCGAGACTCAGAGGAACTTCCTCTGAACACACTGAACAGTGTGACGCTGAATCTGGACAAAAAAAGGCTGCCAACAATCCCTGCAGTCTTTATCCACTAGGGGTCACACCGTACCTACACTGAGGCCTGAAGCAGCGGTTCAGATAGTTCACCTATCAGAAGAATGGGAGGACTTCACCAGAGTCACTGGACCACAGGCTCTGCTCTTCATCTGAGGTCACAAACAGTGTCACATTCAGTGATGCGCAGTGTAAAAAAGGATGGCTTATTATTAACAGGAGAAACACTCACCATTGAACCATTTTTCACATTTTCACTGTTTTCCTTTTTCATTTTTTATGATTTATTTCCACCTCCGTGCAAAAAGCCAGTGGAGTGCTCTCTCTGGTTCTCTGCAGAATGTGTAATGTTCATTACCACTTCAGACTTAGATAATTATGTGACACACAGTAAATAAACTCAGTTAAAGTGTGGGGCTGCTCTTTCAGGAGACAATATTATCCCAGTAATAGGGTACAGGAGCATCAGACTGTCTTACCATTAATGCTGACCAGTGACTCACTTTATATAGCATTCATTCATTCATTCACTCTTATTCATTCATTTTCTTGCTGGGATAT
Organism: Remorina albescens; assembly: GCA_034769265.1. NCBI lineage: Eukaryota > Metazoa > Chordata > Actinopteri > Carangiformes > Echeneidae > Remorina > Remorina albescens. The sequence goes on from CM068480.1 coordinate 10,738,310, forward strand.
TATTTCATTCATTTTGTCAAATTTTCACATTAAACTAAGTAAGATGAGCAAAGGACAACTGGTAGTTTTTCTTTTTTAGATGAAAAAACAACATTATATACAAACACATAAATATATTTATATATAAATAACAATACTTTACACATTTAGACAACAGAGTTTGTCTCACAGAGCTGTGGCTTCTTACTGTTAGCTGATAACTTTTATAAATATTTTTTCAATTAAACTTTTTCCATCACCTTACTGTAAAAAACTAAGTGTACGTGTAGTGGCAGCTAAAAAATGGAGCATAAATCCGTTACTTTCCACATGCTGTCAGCGAGTTCTGTGGAAAGATGAAAAAGGATGTTGTTACACATCCTGTGGAAGCCTGCTGATTTATCTGAATGTGAAATAAACAGATTGTGAACTGTGATCGACAGGCTATTCATTATGACGCATGAAAATACAAAACCTGGTACGATAAATTTCACAGTACTGGTGACTGTTGACTGTTGTGGCCATGCCTCCCACTATGGAGCATCATGTTAAACAAATATGCATGAAAAACATTACAGATGTCTGTAAGTGTTAATTAGGTTTAAAAAGATGCATTAGGAAAAAAGGATATAGTAGTATACAAGTATAAAAATACAGATATGACAAAACAAGTGGGTTATTTACCTCAAACTATATAAAGTGTCTAATTATTGATAATTTTTTAAATATATTTTGATCTGTCCACCTTCAATCACCTAATTTTGCCACAGGGCCAAAGTGTTATTTTATCCTGTAAGTTGACTTTATATAGATATTCAGTTTGTTTCAGACACCTTTTCTCCTTTTCCAGGCCAATCAGTTGTATGAAACAATTGGTGAACAACTATTACAGTGTCCATTCAAAGTTTGTTGAAAATTGTTGTTAACTTTTTACATTTGCATTTGTATTGTTATTTACACTCAAGTTATATGATTCGGTTCAGTAAATTGATGAATGAAAGTTAAATAACCATGTTTATCTACTAATAACAAACAGCAATAACCTGTTTGGGAGCTTGGTTTAAGTGGTTTAATGATGAGCTCCCTTTATGATTTGAAATTGTTTCTGATTGGCATTACTACCTATTACAGACATTTAGTTTAACAATAAGACTTTTACAAGCACTATAAGGGGCAAATTGTTGATGTCAGTGTGTGTAAAGAAGCTTTCAAAAAGAACCTGAAAGTCTCTCAGCAGGGATGTGACCCATTTTAGTTTCAGTGTCACATAGAATAAACTGGATCACGAAAAAAAGTGGTTTATTTTAAAGGCTGTCTGATGTAAATGTATATATTTAGAGATTCACCTGAGAGCAGTGTCATTATGAAATGATAAATAAGCTTCAGTGCCAGAATACAACAGCTCCACGAAGAGGAGAGTGATCCATCAAACAACCCCTTTAAGCCTTTCACTCCCTGTGCATTATTTAGGGGTTTCAGAGAGACCCTGGGGGAAATATGGGGGAAGAGACTATGGGAGTAGGGGAAAAAAAGGAAAAAAGATAGGGTAGAGAATACTGCAGGAGCTAGACATCTAATTTTGTCCTTAAGAAACTACGATAAGGTAATCAGAGGCTTGTAATGGGGAAATTCATCTCTTCGTCTTACCTGGTCAACTCGCCTTAGTGCTTTGATGCAGATCACGTACGCAACTGTCCTGGCAAAGCTTGAACTGTCATTAAATAAATAACAAGCTTGTTTTCACTTCACAATGTGATCAGAACTCACAAGATAAGGCAGATAATAGTACTGCTATGAGTGGCATGTAAATTATGTTCAGGTTTAAACAAACATACTGTACCCCAACACTTTGTTTTACTGGACACTAATCAATCTATTTTTCTATTCTAGTTTAGTGCAGAAAGCCACTTACAACAATGTCACAGCCATAACACTGAAGCCCTGTCTGTTGTTCTGCAGCCACGACCTGTATGACCTTTCATGCTTTCTGATGTGAAAAGCACATTTATAGTTCTTTGTTGCACATTTGATTTAAATAATTATCAGTTCTTGATTAGACTGGTGCTTCAGTGATTCAATTATGAGCAATCATCCTCATCAGAGTCATGGTATATATTGATTTAAAAAGGCAATCAAGCGTTTTCTAAAGCCTCGAAGATTTGAATATATCTCAGCAGGCTTGTGGGTTTTTTCCGTGATTGAATGACTTCTTTTCTTTTTCACCAAAGAGACGCAACACTCATCCTAAGCAAGCCATACTTAGACGCTGTTGTCAGTGTTCATTCCACTAAACATGAACTCCACATGTGAATTCTTTTGCACTCTATCTCCAGTAGCCTCCATTCAAAACAGAAGGCTTAAATACTATTTGGTACATACTTGCCATGGTTTTTCTATCATTTGTCCATTCTGCAACACTTCAGGTTCATTAGACCATATTAAAATGATACAGTATATCAGTTATCAGCACAAAAATAATTATATGGTCATTATAATCATGTTTGAGGTACAGAGTACATTTTTCCATGGTCCATCTTCAGATAAAAAATGAAAATGATTGATGAGAAGCATGGAACAACAAAATAGATCAGGCAAAGATTTGATATTTTCATTGAAAGTGTTATATTTGGACACGCTATAGACAATAACAGCATGAGTAGGCAGTTAATTGCCCTTTGGCGTTGCGTCAGACTTTTGTTTCATCTCATGCTCTCTTGCTCACTTCCGTCCCACTCGCTCTTTGTCCTTCTTTGGCTTCTCTTTGAATATACGTTTCATATTGTCTCTGCTCACATAGAGTCTGCTCTGAGATTTGAGAAGGACTGGAGGTGTGTGTGTGAGTTGCCTCGAGTTTAGTGTAGCAACTATTGCTGAGTGTGTGCAGCATGGAGAGCACAGTCAAGTGCTGATGCATGCTCGGCTAAGCACTGTCCATTGGGATGCTCCATGGAAAGTGCGTGAAGAGTATGCAAAGGTTCAAGTGTGTGCACGGAGTCAAGGTGGGGTCAGGGGTGACGGCGTGTCAATTCGATCATTATGAACAAGATATCAACCTTATTTTAAATATTTAAAGCGGATGTCATGAAGAGCTGCCACAAGTTTGTCCACTGGGTTTTTAATCTTTTTATAAACACCTCGCACCCTGCAGCAGAATGAGTTTATACTTGGCACACTGAAGACCACTAGTTGCTGAGAGTCATAATTGCGGCCAGTGTAGACAGCAGCGAGAGCACAAAGCCTGAGAGTGCTTTATATTATTTGCCAACCAGAGTCATGTGCCCACAAATGTGAGCCAGTGCTCTGTAGAGGTGTTTAACAATGACTGGATGTGCTGAGGGCCAACTCTAGTGTTGGGTCACAGGGTGACTGTTCCTGGGTAACTCGAAGAAGCTATCAAATATTTAGTTGGCCTCCTTTTCATGATCATGGTATGTAAACAAACATATTATCTGTGTGACTGACAAGCAATCTTTTGGCCTGGCACGACAGTGAAAGCCTAGACTGTTCTTTGGTGCAAAAGGAAGAGGGCCACAGAGGAGGACTAATTATCAAATTAATTTCTGTAAGATTTGATTAGACTAGCAGAAGTGTTACGTTTCTGCAGGAAGCACAGCTTGGTATTTATAAAGTAAACTGGCAACGACATTAAATCAATTTTGAGAGATAAATGATAACATGAAAGAAATATCTAAAATGTAGATTTTAGGGCACCCTGTTGGCTGAGGAGCACACCATCATTTCACTGCTTCCCTACTCTTTCTTGTGATCGTAAACACGGGGAGAAATTCTATGGGCCAATACATTAATAAAGTGAAATTAAAGTGATCAAACACAAGAACTGTTTCTTTTAATTGTAAGGTGCATGAAGGTGGATGGAAAACTCATTAAAGGGGGCAGATGAATAATGGAGGAGGGTGTGTTGGTGTTGTGCAAGCTTAGTTTACATCTTCACTGGATGGAGTGCTGTTATGGTTCCTCAGGGAGGGTGGCGGGGCTGGGGCTGGTGGGGTCAGTCAGAAACAAAGCAAGGTGGCAGGAGGAGGAGGAGGCTGACAGGGCAGAAAGCCAGAGTGCCTCAGTGCTGCATAGTGAAAGTGAGGAGACGGCTTCACTGAAAGCAACAGCCTCATCAAACAAAAATGGAAAAAGTGTAGCCCGCCAGACAGTGAGCTGCAGGGATGCAAAGCAACCATGACCACTGGCAGCCATTACAGGAAACACAACCTTACTTAGTGTAGTTAGTGGAAAAGAAGGTGTGGGGCAGAACTGCGTCATGCAGTATGATAGGCTGTGTGATTACTCATGTATAATGTACATTTTGAATTCTGAACATACAATATTATTTACACATCAGTCAAATCCAACTGTGCCAGCTACATTTCGTCTGTCTAATTGTACTGTTGTATTGTAAAGAAAGTGCTTTTCAGGATGAGTATGATTAGAAAATGTATTTTTACAGCACCAATGTTGAATAATGGATGCGGTTTGTTTGCAGCAGCTTTTGATGTGGCAACATTGACAAATTATCAGGGAATTCAAGAAGACAAACTGTGCTTAATGCTGTACCTTCAGGCCGAGGATATAAACGTTGTAGAGTTTACTGTGAATGTGGTGAAAGTGACATACGAAGCGGGCTGGTTGTAGGTGGCTGTAGGTGCTGGGTTTCAGATGAGCAGTTTTGCATGGTCAGTGTGGTAACCAGAGCATGAATCTCTTTTCTGAGGCTACTTCAGGATCTGGTATATTTCTGCAACCAGAATGGGAAACAACTGGAACGAAGCATCCAGAATGGTAAAGGCATAAAAACACACACACACACACACACACACACACAGATCGGTGCCTACATGCACTCTCACACTAAATTAATGTCAGCCATGGTTCCTCCTAACTTGGAGGACTCATGTTTTTCCCTCTAAGGTGTCAAGGAGTATCTGGAAGTGAAAATTAATGATCACAGGTTCAAAGTGTGATCTTCTGCAAAACTCTTACATGTGCCTTGTAATGAGAGAGGCAATGATGGGCTGCTCTAATTTTACTACTTAGGCCTATGTGAATAGCTCTTGGTAAATCATTTGTCACATTGGCATTCATACATAATCATAACAAGGAGGGTTGGGTGTATGGCAAATGATGATAACTAATTTGTGGCTCAAAACACTGATTATTTTTAGTTGAATGGTGAGCAGTGTGGAAATGGTAACCAGGGAGGACATTGCTATTACATCATTTAACACAATTCATTACCAAATAACACATTCAACTGGATTCAGTTTCTATTTTCATAAACAGAAGCAGACTGATTTCCATTGCTCATTTTTTTTGTCCAATTAGTCTTTTTAGATGTTACATATAGCAAAGCCTTTCATTCTGTCATCGCTGTGTTTTTGTGCCTGTTTAAAAAGAAATTGGAGTCTCATTTGTTGTTGCTCACCTGTGGATGAATCCACAACAGACAAAAAGGGGGGGCAGCAGGTGCAAGCTCAGAGAATGATGGTAACAGCGGTGAGGTTCGGTTGGGGTTCAGTCTGGTATTGGACCGGCGCCGGTGTAGTGGGTAACCAGGTCAGAAACACTGCAGTCAGAGTGGTAGGTGATTCATTTTGAGTGTGATTGCACAGCACTGATGGAGCAGACAAAGAGAGCGTGGTTGTGAAAACACTCACTGTGAGTAGGAAGACTAACAATTCAAAGCACTGCCTTTAAGTCAGAATGACATTCATTGTCATTGCACCTATGTTGTATTATCTATGTTCCTGTATTGCAATGTATTTAATATCATATTACTCCAGTCAATCTGTTTAAACAAAGTAAGCCAAGAAATAATTTCCAGAGACTTGTTGATTGTATTGGTCATGGTGTAAAAACAAGGTCAGAGTTTCAATGCACATTTAATATCAGCAAACACAGAAAAGAAACACTACAGAGCAAAGAAAACAATATAAGATTTATTATAGACAGGAGAATGTGGCATTATACATAAATTTACTCTCTCAGTGTTCAAAAGCACTGCGCATTAAAGCTACGTGTCATTAAGAACAATTTCAGACATCGTTGAAAGAAAAGGGAATGACCCTTAATCTGTTACACACATAAAGAGCATGGAAATCAACTGCTTGGACATGATTACAGTCAGAGTTTCTAAAGCTAACTCAGCCCACTCATCAGGACCAAACCTGGACCACACACGAATCCCCCCATGATGGACTGATCAGCCACAAATGTACAAGTACCTATTCTGTAATGATGTTTTTTGTTAGGAGACAAAAGAAAAAGCAAGTTTTTTTTGTTTTTTTTAAATCTTATTATGTTTTTATAGACTGGTACACTCTCTCAGAAGGAGGATTTGGGACTGTATGTTTTCCTGTGTGGGCAGGTCAGTGGTGCTTCTGCCTGTCAATTCACATCACTCTTTTAAGAATGCCTCTTAGATGTTTCAAAAGACTGTCCCACTGAAGGTCACCACTTTATTTAAATGGCACCAAAACAAATACATCATGTAAATTCTTCTTATTCTTCTTAAAAAAAAGAGACATTTTTAGCAAGTGTTTTATTTCAACTGTGGAAAACGCCTATGTTTCTCATTGCTGTGGTGTTTTTTCCCCATCTTCACCCCAGAGATCTCATCAAGCTCAACACTTCTAGTGTCCTTTAGGAAATGAAAAGTGTTTTTTACTGCTAACAGCCTGAATAACTAATGAGCTATATTAATCAGCACCAGACAGAAAAAAAATCTGACATTAATTTGTTTCACAATGTAACAAATTATTATAGTTAGTGTGTAGCTTCACAATTCCAGCCAGTCCACACAGGTCATGAAGACACCAGGCTGACCTAGATACTAAAAATATCACCGGCTGCAGTTAATTAGTGAAGTAATAAGATTAGATAGCTTGATTGGAAAGAAATGGACAGGAGCTGCAGAGGAAGAGCACTAATCCTGTTCAGTAGCTGCAAATCTAATCGCTGATCCATACGCAGTGTTAATGGTGCTTTGATTAATTCAGCAGAAAATAAGGTTGATAGTATGACAGTGTAGTAGGCGTAGATGTTTATAAATTACTACAACGTGTATCAAATCTGACCCAGGGTAACAATACAAAGAACTTGTTGTAGCCAGAGAAAATGTCATTTTCCGTCTACACACATCTTTTACAATTCTTTAACAGAAATTACACCGAAATGACCCCCCTCATTTTAAAGTGGCAGGCAGAAACACATCATCAGTGGTGGAGTGACAGTACCCAACTTTACATGCATTTTGATGAGATTTCTGCTTGAAACAGCATTTAGCCATCGGCCAAGGTAACCAGCATCCATAAAAAGACAACAGGCGTCGAAGAAGCAGATGGCATATGTGGGCAATCTGTAATAAAAAAAGAAAAGCACAGGGAATGTTTACCTGTGCTTTTAAACAGGCCATGGCTGCTTTGGTGTTTCATCCTTCCATAGCTCTGGTTGTGCCTAGAATTTTACTGTCTGTTTATTCAATATTTACATTTTTCAGGATAATAAAGGTTCAATTACAAGTGAATGTTGGTGACATGACAATGAAGCACAACTGTGATTCAGAGATATACTCTGATAGCATTTGACCAAACCTTCAGTCAATGCCAGGGTGGCTGAAGAAGGATGGACTCCACACTGACCCTGCAAAATACTGAAAGTCCTTTTGTACTTAGGGACTCTCACTTCTTTGACAGCGCTGTGTTACTTTGCTGGCCGGTTACATGCTCAGCAGTGCTGAGGTTGAAGAAAGCACAGAGCACTTTATCATTCCTCAGGGAGGAAACAAGACCAAACACAAAGTGACACCCCATTTTGGGTTTAAAAAAAAGAGATGAAACTGGATTGATAGGAGCACCTGTCTGACACAGTAAAGTGAAAATGGTCAATTGCCCAGCAGACACAAAGTTCGGTGATAGCTGACTGCTGCTGAACAAATTCAAAAAGATCCTCAAACACTCCATTCAACCAGCAGCAGGTAACTGTGACTGTCGCTTGGACAGTGTGACAGATGGACAAATGAACCAGCAAAAAAATTGTGATGGTGATTATTGTGTGAGCAAATAGATGTACTGAGTGAATCCTATTACAGAGGGTGCCAGCAAAAACAAAAGGTTTTTAATAGATTTGTAAAAAAAATAATCAATCATATGTTATTTAGCCTAAATATACTGTGATAAAATATCTGTCAGCATTCTGTCATGGAATAAAAGATATCAGACATTGAGATGTAATTTTTTTATTTTCTTATCATTTGCTAATGTATGATTGGTCCTCAGAAGACATAAGAAGATTAAGAGTGTAGGACCACACTAGTAGCTCTGTGAGCCTGTACTGAAGCCCAGCAGTGCTTTCAGCTAAATGTTAGCATCAGCATGCTGCTATGTTCACAAAAACTGGAGTGTTGACAGATGTGGAAGTGAAACAAAAAGCTTCACAAATTCTGTCTGATCCTCAGACATCCTCAGCTCATCCCCTTTGAAAGGAATTCACTAAACTGCCCCTGAGATGATGCTACAGTCCCACAATAGAAACCAAGAACATTTACTCCAAGTTACTCCAAGTCTGTATACTGTATACTACATCTTATTTTAGTGTCAGCATGCTAACATTTGCTCAAAATAAATCATAACTACATGCAGCTGAAACAGAGCTGAGGCCGACAGGAATGTCATCAGCTTTCTGGCTATTTGGTCATAAATGTACACCCTGGACCAATTAAACTAAACTGATGATGGCACCAGACAAAAAGTCAAGGGATGAAAAACGTCATTATAAATCATCCTAACATGAATCCATCCAATAGATGGAGAGACACTGCAACCGAAAATGTCAACCTTATTACAGTGCTAGACAAAAAGACTATCTCTATGAAATATGTGAAGTTTTTGAAATTTCAGGATCATCTAATGTTTGTTCACACATTTTAGTTTAGACCAAAGTGGTGTGCTGATTTTAATGGCTTTAGCCACAGCCTCACTGTCAATAAGTACAGATCTTTCATACTTCTTTTACTGGCCTAACAAGAACAACAGCACATCGTATTATTTAACAGACACAATTTCATCCATGCAAACATCCACCATAAAGGTCAAACCCCTCAGAATGAATGAGCAAGAGCAGCTGTCAAGAGCAGCCATTTCAGCATAGTTCACACCCATGCAGGGGGGAATCCATCACAGATGTGTTAAAACTACCAAACTATTTACAGACAGAGGCTTCAAGGGACCATGATGCAATGCAACCAAAAGACATTTTGTGTTCAGTAAGGAGTGCTACTCTTAGCTTTTTTCAACTGAAGAGTCTCGCACTCCAGTGCATTTAATTGCACTTTGCCATATGTACGTATGTAATCCTCAGCTGAATGCAGCGGGTTCGCCAGCTCACAGGAGGTTTCTGAGAGACACACGTGGGGATGTGGGAAAACAATAACACAACATGAACACAAATCAGAGCAGGCTAAGAAAAAGTGGATACATCAATTATATAAATAACATCAAAATAGTTATTTAAAAAATGCTAAATCCTGGAATTTTAATAACACTGTGCTTGACTGCTTTATACATAGAAAATGTAAATGACTACTGATGAGACGTCCAGTGGCTAGAGCAGTCTGGGGCGACTGTTGGGAAAAGGCCGCATGTCCCAGGAGTGTCACCGCTGTGTTTGGAGCCCTGCCTTGAAGACTCACTGTGACACCAGCTCAGCACGACTGGTACAGACCCTGACACTAAGTCGGGCTGAAAGCTCCGTACACTGTCGGCTCTCCTTCGCACTCCTCCTACCTCAGTCACTTTTAAACTAAACTGCCCTGTCTTGGTTGAAAAAGTCTCTTTGAGTTTTGAGTGAATGGCACTTTAAGGCCGAGATTTTACTTCACTCCCTCACTTTGGTCTCTTCAGGGAAGAAGCTGGTTAACAGCTGAGGCAAAATGGAAGTTACTGTAAGAGTTAATAACAATGAAAGATGTAACAGACACATGTTTCTATTTTATTTGACAACAGATTTGGCTATTTATCTTTTCTGATTAGTCCCCTTTTACATTGATTTTTACACTTTACAATAGTACCTTAAGGACAGAAAGGTCAGATAGCTGAGTATTTGATTTGTATTGATTAGGTGATTGATTAATGGGTCAGATAATAACATGTTTCTCTTCAAATTCCCACAGCCCACATGGATTTCATGTTTCAGATGTGCTTTAACTCCAGCTTCAAAATAATTAAGCAGCTCTGCCTAAAGGAATAATTTTACCCAATCTTGAATAGGTACAACATTGCAATAAATGAAGTTTCAACTAAAATACTATGCTCAATATTTTATTATTTCACATTACTATTATACCAACGCTTCCAGGGATAAAACTTTGAATGAAAACTGTGAGTTTTGGCCCATACAGAAATACACAAACCCTCCCTGTGAGGTCGTCATTGGGGATGGAGGTGAAACACAATCCAGGAGGATAGAGTGGTCGGCGGTGATCAAGCAGCCAAAGCGATGACATTTAGAGGACAGTCAGAGGCCGGTGATCAGGGTGCCACCGTGGCTCCACGATGCCACCACACCAGCTTCTTCACCAGCCAATTACAGTAATTAGAGGATCATTTCCAGTTACTGAAAGATTAAACGATGACTTTCCTGGCTGCTAAAACAGTTCTGGCTAGAAATGTTTCAGTATCAGCATTGTAAAAATTTTTATAAAGCAGTGCACTAAAGCTTTGAGAATCAAAAAACATCCATCAACACATGCAGCACATCCATATTTATATGACATGGTATTGAATACGTTGATTGTGCCAGTTTCTGGCCAGTCTTTTTTTCTGGGTGTTATGAAAAAAGTAAAATTGAACCAGTCTGAGCAAGTGCTTTAATGAACTAGATATAGGCTGAATCACTGCTGTGTTAACAGAATAGAAAACAACTTCTGTTGGAAATGGGTCGAACATAGGTCAGTTTCCCTACCTGCATCAAGTCATTGTAAATGATAGTAATGTGAATGACAATGACACACACTTCGTGGAAGAACAAGCTCTATCCGTCACGCAATAATGACCAGGGCACTGAGGTTACTGTACAGTGCTATTGGCACAGCCACTCAAGCTCTTGTGCATGGCAAATGAGCCAAAAATAAAATAAGTCCTCCAAAATGAGAGCATGAAGCATCACCACTTGGGATCTTCCTCCCCTTTACTGTTATTGCCTTGTGAAGCTCTGATGCAAAGCAGCATTAGGATACTTGTGCCACGGTCGTATGTGCTGCAGCTGAGTAGCAGCATGAGACACAAACTGCTCTCTGGTACTCTTCAGGGTTTTGATTCCACTGTGTAACAACATTGTGTTACAATACAAGAGAATAATCACTAAGGGTTAATAAAATGATTATGACTAAATGTGGGTGACCTTTAAACATGGGTTGTTCAAAAATAAAATTAGATGGAACTTATTTCACAATTTTCAAGAATATACTCCACTCATTCCAAGATAGATAGAGTCTCTAAAGCCAACAGCGTCATAATTCAATGAAAAAGTCAAACTACCCACATTCCTTATATGCAAAATAAAAAAGGGCTGTAAAATGATAACAAATTATTCTGAGATCAAGGTCTACTATGTTACTGAACTAATGATTTGTTCTGTCATCATTTTTGGGTGTATTTTACATGAACTAAAGTCCACTATAACAGTGGGAACAGAAAGGCGTGACTTTAGGACTGAGCTAGATTCAGTAGTATATGAAAATGTTAATTTAAAAAAACCCAACATCACTTTGCCAGATATGCAACAAGATGACATAGGACTGTTGCATATCTAAGAAGGGCTGAGATGAAGTTACAGGTGAGACAAAACCTCAGAGGGTGTTCTCTGTTCCTATTCTTACTGACGTGAGCATTGTCAGGTTAATAAGAGCCTCCCCTCATCAGTGTAATAGAGAAGACTGCTGACTGTCAGTTTGCACCTCTTCTTTCATGCTACTGCGGGTCTGAACCTAATGGTGACATGAGGGCTCACTCAGGAGGTTCATTGCTCTAATGAGAGCACCCCATCCCAGTGTCTGCTCAGTTGGATAATGTTATGAGCGCTCAGCTTTAGGTTTTAAGACCAGAGGATTAGGTGCACTAAAGCTAAATGTTACATAAGTTTGGGTGATCCATCCCTGAAGTATACTGTGACCATTTTCCCTCAGCATGGGAACGAGACCTACAGCCAACAAAGTTTAAATGCACAACATGCTAAATTCATATTTTGACACATTACAGTACAACATTTGTTAAACATCAGTCAACAATGTGAATGTAAAGTAATATGATTTAAGGATGTCTAAAGTATTTCTGATTGGCTGCTCATCTTCACAGATGGCATCAGCTATATTGTTAAACAGCCCTTTGTTATATTATTTTGTTGCAAACACATATTTTGTCTCTATGATGCATTATGTTTCATATTCATAGCTGTTTATACACAGTATCAGAAATATTATATGACTAATATATGTATTTTATTTTTTGGTGGCAACTACTGCATGATCAGAGAGAGCCTTTAACATGAATGTGTCTGTTTATAGGCTTAATTCAAAAGAAGTAAGGTCATTAGCTAAGGGACATGTCAACTATGAAGTCAGGGAAATGCTGCATAATCATGAAATCAGCTGTGTGTATTATATTCTCACTCCCAACACTGTAATTCCCACAACTAAAATGGGGGCAGACTGTTAATAATTTCACACAGCCTCAGTCTATTTCTCACTTCTTATCCACACGCCCACAACGAAAGGTGTTAAAGAGGGACAGCAAATCAAAAACTTAACATTGATGAGAGCCAATGTGAATCCCACTGGGTTAACTTGGGCCAGTGACACCCAAACGCACCCAAACACATCAAGCCCACACACACACACAGAGGTACATGCATGTCACAAATTCACTAACAACTGACAAAACGTTCTGGTAAAGTTCATCCACGTAAATGCTAGCAGTCCAAAAAAGAAATTGCTGAACATCCTCCTCTCTCTCAGCCACCCCTTTAAATCCGGCCTCAGGAGGGAACAATGGGAGAAATGTTTGGCCTTTGGAGCCTGTGAAAGTGGCCATTGAGCGCCTTGCTGTGGGATCAGATGCAGTGAATTAGTGTAAAGCCTCAGCGGAGAATAAAGCTGACGCAATGGCACCACTATGACCATGCTATCAGCTCCTGCCATGCAATACTGGGTCCAACCTGAAAACTTCAGTGTTGGGAAAAACTCATAGGACCAAGTATGTTTTAACATAAACTTAGAGATGTGGATGTGCAAGTACAGTTTGTATAAGAGATTGTATTGTGTTGAACTTGTGTTACAAAATGTCAGAAACACAAAGTGAATAATTCAGACTTCAGACCAGACCTTCATCACCATGGCTACTATAAAAATGGTCACGGTTCAGTTAAGTTTAGATACTAAAGCTAATTGGCTGGGTTTAGGAAAGGTGGTTGATGATTTGGGTTAAAAAGCTACTTTATAAACATCAAACAAGGTTTTCATGGTTACAATTATAACACCATGAGTTAGATGTTTGAAAATTATTGTAATTGGTGGAACGTTTGAGACAGTTAGAAAAAGTACATTTACATGGCATGATGTCAGAAAGTGTAATATTTGCTTAATAACACCCAAATCTGTAGGTCTTCATGTGTGAATGTTCTTAATAACACCAACAGACGATGTTTTCAGACAGCCCCTCGCAAATACATAAACATAAAAAAATATATACATTTAACAATAACATTGCATCAGTGGACTGACCGTTTCTCTGAGCAAATTAAATATCTCTCTAAGGATTTTTTTTTATTATTCTTATTTGGATGAAAAGCCTGGAGTGTGGTCAGCAGTAAAAATGTAAAATCAGCTTTAAATAGTACATAGTCCTCGCATATCTTGTTTACTCCAGCTGTCTTGTATCTGAGAGCTTACAGAGACTTATGAATGGCATTTTGTAGCATTCTCCAAAAAAGCCCCTAGCTAAAGGGGCAAGTGGCATCCCACCATATGCCTGCACAAAACCACCATATGCCCCAATGATTAATTCAAAAGTAGTACACAGGGCTAAGATTCACCACTTCAACATACTACTCCTGTCATAACACACTGGTGAACTTTTGTCCAACCGCCTGTTTGGTATGGCATTCAAATCAAACAATGACATATTTGACTTCCAAACGCTCATAGCCATCTTGTAAAAATCTGCCATTTATGTCATGTGTCTATTCTAGAAATGTTACAGATGAATGTGTGTAGGTGTAGCAGTGACTGTTCCTGGGTATATGAAAGAGCATACGGAGAGTAAAGACAGGGCCTAATGAGAGTGTTTGTTGGATGAAAAGGGGAAGAGGGAGAGGGAGAGAGCAGAGCTAACAGTGAGTAAGAACGTATTAGAGAGTGGTGCTTGGAAATCAAGGGGTCTATGATACCACTGTGAAAAAAGGTCAGCTGCTGGTAAATTTAGGGTGAAATTAGGGCTGCACTGGGCTCGGTGAGGAATGGACAGATGGAGCATGGGTTCCCAGGGAGCCAGACCTGCTACAAATAGCTCTGTGTGCACACACTCTCCTGCAAATACATACTAATATGAAGAAAGCTCTAAATCAGAAGACAAGTTTTAACACAGATATACACACACCCACACAGACGAAACTGAAAACAATCCATTGGAATATTTTATTCTAAAGCTTTCAGACAAAACTTGGAAGTTTTAATAAAACCTTTGAAACTGACCCACATCCAACAAAAGGATACAGTTAAGTCATGTTGTTCTCACCTCTACATGCTACATGACAAAATGGGTTCTGGCTCTTGTCCTGGTTTCAATTGGTTTTGTGTGATTTGAACACAACATTATGACAATTACCCTTCTTGGGATGAGCACTGATAATCACACTGCAGCCGAAAATCAAAGTTAAAGGAACAGAAAAATGAGGGAATGCATACAGAAGCTCTAATAAAGACACATTGTGCAGGCTCGCTGGCCGACTGTCCCCGTTCTGCCATTTAAAGTGAGCTAATTTGAAATGAAATGCAGGGAATGTTGGAACCTTTTCACGAATATAAAACACTTTAATAAGAACTCTTTGTCCTATTTGTTCGTCGAGTCACCCAGTTTCTTTGGTGGACAAGGCTTTACCCATATGAAAACACCCTCTATTAGTCCTTAACTGGGTGAATGACAAGCAGCCCTCCATACAGGTGGCTCTACCCACAGAAAATATATAAGGGTTTTTTTTTTGTTTTTTTTTTATGGTGTGGAACCAGCCCTAAAAATATCTGCTATAGAGTCAGAGGGAGAGTCCGAGAGCGCCTGAAGACATAATCAGTTCAGCAGAGAAGTTCAATATGTGTTACGAGTGAAATTTTTGGTATAATGTACTTGCCAAGATGTACAGTCACATGGGAAAGAGGAGGCACAATGAGAACAGGTGAGCAGCCATCTCTCTGTCCAAACATTACCTAATTTAGTCATAACATTTTGTAGGATCTTACTGTGGTTTAAATAAAAGCCATTAACCTCATTTCCCCCATGGGGTTAGGGGTTGTTTTATATATCTAAATTAAAAGCATCTGACTGGCTCAAGCCAGGAATGATGAAGAAACACATTCAAATGCCATGAACAGAGGATTACAGGGAAAAAAAATCAAGATGTTTGCACTACACAAAATATAATCCAACAACACACAATAGGTAAATCCATACCTTCTTTCACAAGTGAGCAATGAGATGGGATTCCCATCTGTGACTGAACCTCACTAACTGTTTTTCCTTTGTAGTTTCCTTCATTATGTCTTAGGAGGTGAATGTTTTACAACAAAAGCCAAAAGGTGACATAATTATGAATGTGTTTCATTTTAAAAATCTGGTGTTGAAGAAGAAGAAAGCTGAGAGAAGCATTCAGATTAGTGAAGTCAATATATATTAAAACACTGGTCCAAGTTAAGCTTCTGAATTCAGTGGTGGCAATAAAACATGTATAGAACCTAAAGTTGAAGTACAGACTAAGATATGCATAGTATGTATACTTTGGATATATTAGTATTATAGTATGGATTATCATTTATTTTATTATTTATTTTTTTCTAATGTCACAATGCAGTATACTTTATAAGGTATCTTTGCTTTATACATCTTATTCTGCTAAATATGCTGTATATACAGCTCCAAAATAAATATTGGTGTAAAAAGTATCATATTTTGAAATGTAGTGCAGTCGTTTGCAGAAAAGCAAAACAAAAAACTAAAAGGGAAGGTGTCAAATACAGCATTAGTGCCACAGAAATGCACTGAAATACTATGTACTATGTAGATACAGTAAATGTGAATGCAACTGTACTTTCCCCAGTGTGGACAGGGGGTGGTTGGTCACTGCAGGCATGGCCTGTTGCTTGGGTCAGCATCAGGAGGGGTGGCTACAGGGACACTGGATCCAGAGCCGATTAATTTTCTCACCCCCAGGGTATTGATGGAAAGGCAGACAGGTGCTTTTCTCAGCATGCTGTCAAGGTGAGGACATGGTGACCCGTAGGCACCCAGCTGCCAACCCCCAGCGTCGCGCCACACAACACATTAGGTAATGAAACTCTCATGAAAACCTAGGATGCAAGTTTTAGACATGGTAAACCGTATTTGACAGGCTTTCAGTCTATATGGGAACATTTATCCTACACTGAGTCTCAAAATCAATTATGGAGGATGTCTCAGCTCAATATGTATCTCTCTTGCACTTAGTAAAAGTATCTGTGTGCCAATTTAAGTGGAAACTGTATTAGTTTAATATGTGGTGGGTGCAAAATAAACATCAAACTGCACACAAGAACAAGACTTAACTGTAAAGTGTACCCAGTCTCACGGGAAAAAACGTCAATGATCTAAACAAACGTGTATGTCTTAAAAAACTGCGGCTAAGAGTAGATTCATGCCTCAGTCAAACACTAATTATTAAAATCCACATGTCAACACTTGTCTGAGAGTCACCAGGAAACAAATAAAGCCTGTTCCCAAAACTTTGGCTGATGACAATTGTCAACAAATGATCAACATTACCGTTATTGGATTGATATCTCCAAATCAATATCTATCCTGACTGATTGTAGGTTTGATTCTACACATACAATCAAATTCTGACCTGAAGTAAATTTATTTAATCTAGAGTATTAAAGTTACCATTGTAAGCCTTTTTTATTTTGACAACTTAAAAATACAAGTCTTAAGAAATTAATAAGAAAAAGTATGGCTATACTTTTGCCCAATTATCACATCTAAACATTTACGGTATCACAAATTGTCATAACAAACATCCAAGCTGATTTGGTGACGCATTGCAGAAAGCAATAACATATGACTATGTCGGGCTGATGAAGAAGTGATGATATGGTTATGTTCAGTCCACTGTAACGTAGAACAGTTTACTATCCACTATCAATTCTGTCCTCATATACAATTTGAATGAATACCTCCCAGCCCTTGAAAACTTTTTAATCTTAAACTGTAAGCCATAGCAGAAACACTGCAACTCTAGGCCACGGTGAGTTAATGAAGGTGTTAAATGATGAATACATGTTAGATTCAAGATTTAATTTTACAACATTATCAAATGCAACGCAAGATTATATAATGAAATAACAGATGTAGTACTTTTACAATATTCACAGAAAGGAGAAGTTATGTAAAAAAAAAAAGAATAAATAAAAGTTTCAAAATGGAGCACTGATGATGGAGCCGGTAGTCTCACAGTGTGAATTCAGTCTGAGTTATTCAGGGTACTTTGAACGTCCATC
This sequence comes from Remorina albescens, assembly GCA_034769265.1. Lineage (NCBI taxonomy): Eukaryota > Metazoa > Chordata > Actinopteri > Carangiformes > Echeneidae > Remorina > Remorina albescens. The sequence goes on from CM068480.1 coordinate 10,756,092, forward strand.
AGATTGAACTTCCATCATTGTCAGTCTAATGAACTCAAAGCAGCATCAGAGTGAGGCAGAGAGAAAGAGGGATGTTAAGTGCCGCTGTAGGAGTCATTATGTAACAGATTAACAATCTCTGTCCTCACATGCAGTCATGGCTCCTGTGACTGGGATGGAGTTACAGGTTTTGTGAAATGTCCTACTTCAGCTTTGTTACCTTTTAGACATCCAACACACTTTAAGTAAAAAAATGTGACTAAACCCTCCTTTAGAAAGTTTTCTCCATTTCTTATTGGCTCATGGCTAAATGCCAGCACTGATTTTCTGTTTCAGTTACAATTCGATTCATCAAGTCTTCTATCAATTGTTGATGATTTAGTTACTTTATTTTACATTCAACGTGTGAAAGCAACACTTTATCTAAATTCAAGTATTTTACTGGTTAATTAGTTATTTATTTATTTAGTTATTTGGGGCTCATGGAACCAAATCCAAAGAAAGGTTAATTTTCCTTAACAATTACAACAGTTGAGCAGGAATAATAAAAATAGGTACACAGGGGCTGTCAGTAGCAGGTGTTTCCACTATGTACAGATGATAACTAAGAGGACAAAGAGGGCAGGAATGGAGCAGACTGAACAAACGGAATCCACACACAGTTCACTGGACTTCCACACAGAGATAAGATAACCTCAATAAAAACAAATGGAGCCCAGTTTCAGTCTGTCCTTGTCATCGATGCAATATGGATTCACTTCAAGACAGGCAGCTAACCATCCTGAGTCATAACAGACATAATGGAGTCCTGCAGGTCCACATATTATTCACTTCACAGTTTACAAGACTGTGTGACTCGAGGGGACTAATATAGCCAACATTCATCTGCTACTAGCTTGATTTCCACAATGTTGCACACCACATTGCCTTGACTGAACTACTTGCAACAAGAAAAAAACATGATGACAAGATCTTAATCATCTATATTCTATCATTCATTTCAACCCTAGATAACTTTTAAAACCAAATGAGGGCTTTATCCTAAGTTTGTGGAAGATGTTATTTCTACACTGTCCAACACATGTACAGTCCATCACCACAACAACCAGCTGGGCCCAAAGAACAAGAAGGCCTTTTCACAACTATTTCAGCCAGTGTGAGTACAGTAATATCACATTCCTAATCCCTGCTGACAAAAAATGAAGTTGCAAAAATGAATTGAACAGGCATGGCTCCAAAACCTGAAATAGCTGCATCAGACAGGAGAATAATGTAATTGGGGTACTTGGTGACAAGCTGACCAGGAAGGGAGGGAGGAAAGGGGGAAGTTCAGAGCTCTTCTGGGCTTCCACACAATACAAAGATGCATTAGTTTGGGACTAATGAATGATTTGTTTAGATGAAAGGCGAAGAGGCGGAGGAAGGTTCAGTGACAGCATATAGCTGTGGTTTTCAGGTATCAAAATAGTGGAGTATGTGACAGTAGTTTTTATTCATTGAATACTTCAATACAAATTCATTTAACCATTTTAAAAATGGTGTAATGAATAACTGTGAAATTTTGTAAAGTCAATTTTAGTCCATAACTCTAAATTAATCTTTAGTAAGTATGAAAATATACATGCTAATTTTATGAACTTTAATTATCACACACAAAAGTATCATGCTTTTCTTTTGCTTTTCACTTTGTTCTACAGGTCAGAACCCTGTAGAAGATATTTTTTGATTATGATGGAGAGAGATTGAGCTGTCAGCAGTAATAAGTCAATCGAGTTCCTGTGCAGTGTCTGCCTTAGGCAAGTGTCACACTAAAAGATGAAATGCCACAATTACTATCACGAGAAAGATTCTGAAATGTTTATTCTTAGGGCCCTTCCGATTAATGCAAATTACACCTTGTTGAATGCAACTGGCAAGAGCAGAAAAATCTCGAACTTTGTTTTCTCTGTTTTAATACCTGGGTAGTTAATTTATCACTTCTATTTTCACTTTCAGGCTTCACTTGAAAGATCGTTCTGGCTTCAGTTACAATATGAACTCAAAATATTTTTTTCTTTAAAGCAACTTTTTTTTTTTAAATCTAATTTGGAGAATGAATTTTAATTATTTTGTTGATCTCTTTGTACACCATAAATGACCAAATTTGGCAGCAGCTTGGTGTATTGACTAGGATTTCAGTAAAACATGTTTATAAACAAACACTAACCTTCAATGCACCCATTTAAGTAAGAATTTCACTTTCAAGGCATGCTGTTTTAATTTTTCCAAAACAGTCTTTGGTGAGTCATGTTTACAGGGGCTTTAGTATATCCACAGAGACGCTGGTTGACCAACAGCCATTATTTCTTTTTGTGCCTCTCTGTCCTTCATTTCTACCAGTTGTTATGGTCTGAAAATAGAAGAACAGTGTTATACCTGTAGCCATGGAAGCGGCAGTGAATCCCACTTAGCCATCTCCCTGGGAGGCGAAACCTGTTCATTTAGACACAGACATGCAAAGGATATGTGAGCTGCCACCTGTGATTATGGTGCCGTTACATAATGAAGTTTTCAGTCTGGATGTGAAAACCTTGTGATCTACTGTTCTCCAGGCTTGCAGAGCACTGGCAGCAAAGATTTACATTATGCAGGAACCGGTACAGTGCCTGTTGCCGACACAGACCGAGTGGCGCTTTAAAAGGACGCTTTGAGCTCCATTAGTTGACGTCCTCAGCCAAACACAATAGCCTGGTGATGATCACAGACAGGCTATTGCAAATCACCCTTAGAAGTCTGAAATCAGAGGCTGCAAAAGAGAAAGAATAGGAGTGCAGAGAGAGAAAGAGAAAAAAGAGAGTTCCTGCACTGATGAATCATTAGTGATAAAGCTGAGGCTGAGCCAGTATGGCTGTATTTAGAAACTTCTCACTCTTTCAGCCCCCCCTCCCTTACTAATTGTCATCTTTTTTAGAGTTTGACTGATGACCAGCTCTCTGAAAAAATGTGAGAAAAAGGGAGTAGGCACTCAGCTCTGAGGATAATGTTGCACTTCGAAGCTGTCAAGGGTAACGGTAATGTACTCAACATTGTTGGCTATGGGGAAAAAAGCTACCCATTGCTCTTAAAAAACAACTGATGGCAAAAACCAAAGACACTGAGAAATATTCAGAGATACAGTCATAGTGAAACGTAGTCCTGCATCAACAGCAAAAGCAGCCTCTCCTCTGGACTTTAACCAGACTTTTCCAGAAGACTCCATGTGTTGAACAGTGTTACAGAATGTGATGAAACAGAGCTGACTAATTAAGTGATTGTCATACTTCAATTTCAATTTGTCTGACTCAGGAGCTTTTGTGGGGCTCGACTGTCATATTGTCAAAGACACATGCACATGGGCACAGATACACACATCCTCAGGGTCAATTGCTGCTGATTAGTTGTTGGTGACAAGTGTGAAAGGGATCACTCTGCACTCAGACACAACATCCAGCAGCATGATATATTGATACACACTTTGCACTGCACAGTAGGTCAAAAAGACACAGGAGCATTTGCTGAGGTCATGCTGCAGCACTGCAACAGTTAATAATCTCACCTGTAACTGCAAAGAACAAGGAATATGCACTACTCTAATGGAGCAACCTTAAAGAACAAGCCCTTTTCTGTGTGGCTCAATGTAGCAATAACAAGACTCATCTCAGAGCAAAAGAGGAGAAGATGTGTTTGAAATAGGCAGCAAACTGCAGATAGTAAATTTTATGTGGGAAGTCATTGTGAAAGCCTTTCATCCTCATAATGCTGCTTCCATTTACTTTTGATTAACATGTGATCATAGACAATAGCGGATTGTCTGCTTGTGTTTTCTCAGTGATATGTCTGTGCGTCAAGTTGCTGTCAACTGGTAGTGCCATGAAGTGGGAGGGAGGGAGAGAGACAACAAGAGAGAGAAGGAGGGGGGGGGGGGGAGAAAAGAGAGAGAGGGAGGGAGGGAGAGAGGGAGGCTGCAAATGGCAGCTTCTGTGACACCACGGGAGAGAGGAAGGGAGGGAGGGAAAGAGCGATCAAGAAATAGTCAGAGGGAGAGAGAGTGTGAGCGTGAGAAAGATGGGGAGAAAGAAAGAGAGAGAGAGACAACAGCAGTCCAAGTAGATCAGATTGCAAAAGATTGATAAAGAGAGCTATTCAGCTAATAAACCGTGAGTTAGTATTGTACAGGTTTTTGGGAAAGTGAAGGACAGACTTCATGTTAGTAAAGATAAGGGATGAGCAGAAGACCAGCTGAAGAAAATTCCTCATAGGATGGAGATACAAAAGCCTCAATTTACACTGGGATAGTCCTCATTAAACGTGTCACACCTGTTTCGCACATCCAGCTCTGACTTGGCCCAAGGTTCTTCTGTGATTCAGCCTGATCACAACTGCATTTCATCGGTGTTTGGAACTGCTTCTAAAAAAAAAATACAAAAAACAAAACAGAGAGACATCAAGCCAGGATGAAGAAATTCAAAGAGGGTCTGCGCCTTGTGCTGAAAATGATGGAGTGGTTTTGTTCAGTTTTAGAGTGACACACAAAGAAGCAGCAACTGTGGTAGTAGAGACAGAGAATGCCTCAGTTTGGTTAACACCTGGACTTGGACACTTGGAGAGAAGAGAAAACCTTTTACTTCTGCAGGCTGGTGGAGGACAGGTGGACAGAAAGGTAAGAAAAGGACAAAAAACTTCCCCTAAAACTTGCAGCTTGATTTTCACATCAACATTTGTCAGATGTCACGTAGCGTTGTAAAAGTGACAGTGGATGATAATGTGTACACTGTGTACATTGTGTACATTCCCTGTACAGCGTGTCCAGTTATCGTGTTGCAATATTTTTTCATTTACATATACATATGCATATATTTTAAAATCATGCTGAACAATTAATTGATTACAAAATTAAATATGAAAACTTTACCTGAGCTCATCTCCAAGCATGTTGTCCCTTAAAACTAAGAAAAAAATAGATATGATAATGTAATTGCTTGACTGCTTGTTTGATCTGAATATGAATACCGTGAATTATTATTATTTTTTTTTTTCAGCATTCGCTGTATTTTATCTTCTCTAAAACACAAAGCTTCAAAGTTCTTTAGAATTTTACGACATTTTTGTTAATGTTGATTTTTCCTAACCAAAGGGTCTCATGTCATCTCAGTTTTTCGCTTAGATTTTGGACTGGCTAAGAAGGCTCTTCCTGTCAGTATTACAGAATGACATTGAGGGGTCCCCAGCTCTTTTGTTCCATATAAGCTTGTTTACTAAGATAGTAAAGCGGACTAAGAAGATTTAAAAGCAGCACACTGAATGACAATTGTGTTACTGAAAATATAATATGATCAATTATTCAGTTGATAGTTAATTGACATTTAATAATTGATTAATAGTGAAGTTTAAAAATTTAAATACCAAAATACTTATTGATGACAGCAGAAACAAAAATCCAGTCAATGTAAACAAACTTACATCTTCTCAATTCAACTTCAACAAGGAACTGAGGTAACAAATAGGGTGGTTAACACCAGAAAATTTTTTGAAGTGATAAATCAGATAGTAACTGGCATTTAATTTGGCATTATAATACCAGAAGACAGATATGGGCAGGTATTAATGGATAAAGCATCGCTTCAGGTAATACATGTTTCTATCAGTGTACAAAAATCACTGATATGAAGGTATGAAAGAGGACAAAGAAAACCAATATTATGCAACGCTGCCTGACAGTTCAATGACATCCTGCTTCTCTTCTCAGCCTTAGTTTGATTTACTTTCATTGTCTTAAAGAAATATTTAATATGAAGTAAGACACAAAATATAACATGAACATGGTACAGACTTCTTGAATGACTAAATTTGCATAACATATAACATTGAGCAAGCCTGTAACAAAAATAATAAATCCAAGCTTATGTGCTTTGACCAACAGGTGTCACTTTCAAATTGGAAATTACAGAGTTCAGGTTTAATATGGGTGACTCAGTCTTTGTGACTGGGTATAAGTAATTAAAAAACTGCACAAATAAAGATCAAAAAAGCCCAATGAGAAGCTCACATGTGGGAATGATCAATCAATAAGAACCAGGTGTTTGAATGGTGGAATAGCTACAGGTGCAGCTAGCATAAAAGTACAGATTTTGTTCTACTTGCATAGATTATACCAGCTGTTGTATGTGAGAAGGTGACTCAGTTTATGAACATTTTTCTCTATTGTTTCTCTCAACAACCACCTGATATGGCATCTCAGCACAGGGGATGGCCTACATACCGACTCTACCAGCCTTTAGGGTTGGTTCCTGTCTGGTTGTTAGATTTGCACTGCCTTTGTCCCTTTGTCTAACAAAACTGGTGTAAAAGAAAATAATTTCATCAATTGCACTTCATCTGAAAACTAAACTATTAAAGCTGTTTGTATAAGACACAGGGACATCTGTATGCTGAAGTGGTGTTACTTTCTATAGGAAAATACCTGTGGGTCACCTGAGACAAGATGAGTTACCTGTGGTGAGCTATAGGAAAATACAATGACACCTGAGCCTCGACTCTTCCCTCACAATAGCCTTGGGAGGTGGGCAGGGATCGTAGTGGTTGAGCTCAGTTTGCTGCATGCTTGTCTTGGGATGAAGTACCCTCTCCTGCTCCACCTCATTGTTCCTCCCAATCCCTTCCATTATTTTGCACATCCAATTATTCATTCTATTCATCCTAATCAGCTGCAAGCTTATCATCTCCCCTAGTACCCTCTCTCAACTTCCCAAGAGGACACACAGCAGACTAGGTCATGAAAGGTTATTCAAGAAATTATTAGCAGTAGTGAAATCACTTTATGTCCGGCCTTATGAATCAAAGATGCAAAGTCTTTGGTGATAGACTCCAGACTCTCTAAAATCCAAGTGCTGTACAATAATCTCCACCTGTAAGCACAGATCCTATTTCAATTCTGATTTATACTATTCAAGACAATCAAGATTTATAGCTGCAACATGCACTTGCTAATCCAAGTAAAAGATCTGGTGACAAATTAATTGTGAAGCACCGTATTGACTTAAACCTTACCAGCAAAAGCTATCAGTGGGACAATCAGATTTAAAGTAATTTGTAGCTACAGCAAAAGCTTTTAAACCACGAAGGCCCTTCCTGTATCTAATGACTCCAAGGACATGAATGTTTTTAGGTTCATCTGACCAATTCACTTGGTACCTGATACTGCATCACTATAGTATGATATGGAGGCTGTGCACTGAATAGGGCTGCACAGGTCATGCATATATTGTGGAGACAAAAATTTATGGTGTGATATGCTGTGTAAGGCTCAAGATTAATCCATGTCAAACAGACAAGCCCACCTGCCACTCCATGGATGAATCAAGATAAACCTGGTTACTTGAACTGTCTAAGTAAAAAATAAATAAATAAATAAAAAATCAAATGGTAGACACAACTAGAGAGGACCAAACACTCTATTAAGGCTTTGATGCTAACAGATTATCTTGAAGGAGTGGTAGGAACACTATTTTTAACATTAACAGCTGTGCTTTTTTGGGATTGAATGCTATATTGTCAAAGGGAAAAATAGACTTTTGGAGTATAAAACAGAACTTAGCATTTAACTCCAGTATGTTTTCCTGATGCAAACATGCATTTGACCCATATAGGACAAATTTAAGAATTATACATGAGGTAATCTAGCAGCAGATAAAGAGAGCTTCCACCTGAAAGAGTGTGAGTGAGAAGGGAATTAGTGTGTGTATGGCAGTTGGCAAGACACCTGGGAATTGGGAACGCACATGAGTGAACTGTCAAGTCTTTAGGGCCCAAATCAGGCAGACAGACACATAACGGATGTGGTCAGGCGATAAAAGCTGTCTGCACCCAGAGGGGCCTCAGTTCTGTTCCCAGGGGATAAAACTCCTTGACCACAAGGCTCAACATCTAGCACAGTGGCCATGTTATCTGCTACATGACTGAGACAATCATTTGTCAGCCACACTGACATATAACCTTTTGACACATAGGCTATGAGCATGTGCTTTATGTTGTCAAGTGTGTTGTATCTCTATTCTTGTGATATTCGTGTAAGCTTAAATTCCAGTCAGTAATTACAGTGAATATGTGATATAGTGTTGCACAGGGGAGAAAGTACCTACTTGTGTGGGGCACCAAGGTGTCCTCATAACATGATTAATAACACTGCAAAATTGTACAGAATGGGGTCAAATAAATAGAGTCAGTTTTAGTCTATTTCTATAAATTTCTATACGAAAATTGTCTGTCCATGCAATCAATGGCACATATTCAGTTACCTAAAGAATACACATAACCTGTTCTACTCCCCTAACAAATTTATTGTATTGAAATGACTATGGCAAACTGTTGCAACAAAAGAACAGATAATCCAGTGCGGTTTATCTATTGGATGTGTGATGACCACATGGTATGCAGCTGATAAACTATAAATACAATCAAGACGTGTTTAAAATGACTGTGATAGCATTCCCCTTAAAATGGCCAGCCTAAAATATGACAGGCATCTTCATTTTTTAAAAAACACAACTAGATGAGAGCAGTGACTCTCACATCGGCCATTTCTTTTACATTACATAGTAATAAACATCTGGTAGGTGATCACTTAGTTAGCCTCCACTGCTAACCATATTTATAATTTGAAAGAGAAAAGGACAGGAAATGCCATGTGACAGAAGTGGACGTGCTGTGAGGCCAGCTCTTCACTTACTTGGCCGACATCAAAAGATATGAGGACCCTTCAGTGAGGGCCAATTGGATTTTGAGTTGTGATGTTTAAGGTCAGCAAGATGGTGGGGAAAGGGAGTGTGAAGGAACTAAAACAACTGTTATTATGGGTACTGAAACTATAAACCTTGTACTGGGAAAGGAGAGAGGAAAGAAGTGACAATGTAAACATACTGTAAAATAATTTTACTAATTTTCTATTATATTTAGATTTATGGTAGGATAATCTTAACAACAACTGCAATCTAGTTAATGTCTTTGAGAGATCCTGGGAGAGACTGCTTGAAGTAGATGTTAGGACATATTAAAAATGAAATAAAAGTTAAGTTCTGCTGCAGGATTATTTATATCTGGCCAAAAATATAGATATTATACATGACAAGAACTTAAAAAAACTAGTCAATTCAGCTGTAGCACAGACACTTCATTTGGTGTAATAACCTATTATTATCAGGAACCAGTCACAAAAATCTGTGTGTGAGTTACTTATGTAACAATGTTTTGCCATGGAGTCTCTAAAAGCTTTGATGGTTGGCCCTTTGGTGATTTGGTGATCAGGTATGGTTTGACGTTTATGGCACTGTAAAATGCTTATATTGTTTTCTCCTGACACATTCTACAGGGATTGGATTAAAGCACAAGGCTCTCACCCAGCTACCTATCTATGACTCACTAAAATGCAGCTTAACCTATGATCAAGCTGTGAGGGTGCCACGATCACACACTGAGAGTCCAGACCTGCTCTTCTGCTTTGAACCTGCAGCTGGAGGGGCCGCCAGGAGCATGAGTGTGGGAAGGATCAATCGCTACAGCATCGTGTCATCTGAAGAAGAGGGCCTCCGCCTCACTACCATGCATGGCATGAACGGCTTTGGCAATGGCAAGATCCACACACGTCGCAAGTGCCGCAACCGCTTTGTCAAAAAGAATGGCCAGTGCAACGTGCAGTTTGCCAACATGGACGACAAGTCACAGCGCTACATGGCTGATATCTTCACCACATGCGTTGATATACGCTGGCGATGGATGCTGGTAGTCTTCACACTTGTGTTTGTTGTCTCCTGGCTAGCTTTTGGCTTAGCCTTTTGGGTTATTGCTTTGCTGCATGGTGATCTGGACAACCCAGCTGGAGATGACAACTTCACTCCATGTGTCCTCCAAGTCAATGGATTCGTGGCTGCCTTTCTATTCTCCATTGAAACACAGTCTACCATAGGTTACGGCTACCGCTGTGTGACTGAGGAGTGCCCAGTGGCTGTCTTTATGGTGGTCTTCCAGTCCATAGTGGGCTGCATCATTGACTGTTTCATGATTGGCGCTATCATGGCCAAGATGGCGAGGCCTAAGAAGCGAGCACAAACACTGTTGTTTAGCCACAATGCTGTCATTGCCATGCGGGATGGAAAGCTGTGCCTCATGTGGAGGGTAGGGAACCTTCGCAGAAGTCATATTGTTGAAGCCCATGTTAGGGCACAGCTTATCAAACCTCGGATCACTGATGAGGGAGAATATATTCCTCTTGACCAGATAGACATTAATGTGGGCTTCGATAAAGGCTTGGACAGGATTTTCTTGGTTTCACCTATAACTATTCTCCATGAGATAGATGAGGAAAGCCCTCTTTTTGGGATCAGCAAACAGGACATGGAGACAGCGGACTTTGAGATTGTTGTAATCTTGGAGGGGATGGTTGAAGCAACTGCCATGACCACACAGGCTCGCAGTTCCTACTTAGCCTCTGAGATCCTTTGGGGTTACCGGTTCGAGCCAGTCTTGTTTGAGGAGAAAAACCTGTACAAAGTGGATTACTCTCACTTTCACAAAACATACGAAGTGCCGTCCACCCCCCGGTGCAGTGCCAAGGACATGGTGGAGAACAAGTTCCTAGTCCCCAGCTCTAACTCCTTCTGTTATGAAAATGAGCTGGCCTTCCTAAGCCGTGATGATGAGGAGGAGGATGTAGGAGGTGGGAGCAGGGCACTGGCTAACCTCAGTCCAGACCGGAACAGCCGACATGAGTTTGAACGCTTACAGACCACCAGGGCACTGGATCAAAGGTCATATCGTAGAGAATCAGAAATATGACCTCTACGTATTGACCAAGGGTCAATTTTCAATAACTTTATCCAAGGGTAATAATGCAGAACAATGCAAAGTGCCATAGGAAAAGCTGACTACTGTGAAAGATCGGATAAGAAACAGGACAATAAAAGGGACTTAACTGGAATGAAAGGGGAAAGCAAGAGTACACAGCTAATAAACTGTGGTGAGGAATATCTACAATCAAGGAAAAGGCAAGGGAAAGACCTTATTCCTTCATGGAAACTTGAATCTTTTTCATATGGTCATTTTGAGTTAAGAGTTTCAAAGACAGCGCATCAAAAATTATCATGAGAGAAACTTGTAATCAAATTTTAGGTGTAAATACATTACTTAGGTAATTTATGTTTTGTGTGCAGTATCAGTTTCTTAAAGCACCTCTAAAAAATAAAAGTTGCTCTTTCAACTTGTTCTTGAGCACAAGTAAGAGTGTTACAAGGCTTCTTTTCAGCTCTCCTTAGATTGCTATAATTTGCTAGATCTGTGTTCAGTGACATGTCGAAAATTCATGCACTTTAGAATTCAGATGCAATGAGCCGTGAAGAAACATCTGACCGTGAGCCACTGAGAAGAACTTAATTCATTATTTTGGTATTGAAGTGATCCCAAAGTCTACCAATACAGGAAGAACAGGCAAAATAAATTGCACTATAAGGGTGTGAAAGAACATGTTGAATAGAAAAATGTATAGAGATATGTTATTTATATAATATTTTAATGCCTCATATTTTAGTCTTTTATCTAACAAACATCTTAGAAGCCACTGCTGTACTGCTCTATAAATATTACTAAGTAGTCAGGTAAAACAAAACTAAAGCACAAATAATGCAGAACAAATTTTAATAAACAATTTGTAGTTTTACAAAATTTCATTTTTGAAAGATGCAGGTAAATGCTTTGGCAGCAAATTTATAAATGAACAATAGCAATTTTTACCCCTTACCCCACTAAGAAATGTGCCCCAAAATCTACCTTTACTTTCATAACTTGAGAACCAATCTAACAAATTACGTTTAACTAAAACCTTTATGTTCAGTATTTTCAAAAGTTTTCTTCGATTCTATATGGAAATTAAGATTGTAACGTCTTGCATAAATTGATCACACTTAATATGTTTTTGTTCTCTTTAAAAATGAATCTATGCATATTGTTAACAGTATCAGGGGACAGAAATCCTAGAGTTCCGGGTGAGATGAAATTACCTATCATCGTTGCTTTAGTCATTTCCTAACACTTAGAAAAACAGCCGGAAATAAAAACTACTATAAACCTAATTTATTACAGTAGCTTTTTATGTTTATCAAATCTACTTGACAAGAGTTTGTTTAAATATAATATATATATATATATTTAATATAATATTAAGCAAGACTCAAATTTTTTCCTGTTTCATTTCTATGGCTGGGAATTTGCCCTATCAAGCTCAATTTGAAATGTAATGTCTGGGTGTTTCTTACCACCCAACAAACCGCTATTCCAAATACTAAATGGGCAAACATCATAAGGGCAAATGTTTCTACAACATTGTGCACAACATGGTAAAGAGGTCAGATTTGTCGAAACATATTAAATAACACTTGTTGGCCCTACATTTCTATTTATTTTGCATCATCCATGAGTAAATTCAGCTAATATTTATAATGTAACTAACAGGGTTAGTCTGTTTCAAATTTACCTGGTTTTCGGACTATACAAGATATGATTTAATTATTATATGATACTAATGTATCTTATCATGTAAAATTAATATCTGCAAGACAAAGTTCTGAATAAAAACCCCATTATTACGGCCTTTGTTGTCCAAATATACATGAGCAACAGCACAACAAAGAGGAAACAGCCTGCTCCTTTTTCCCTCCTCATATTGATCTCTCTGGCATTTATAAACATCAGACACTGTAGACTTCTAAATGCATTTTAGCAATATGCTAATATGTTGTGTTGCAACACCGAACCAAGGTCTGAATGGAAGCAATAAACACTAAAGCACACCTTTCAGAGTAATTTTATCAAGCATATTATTGATGATTCTCTTGTAATACACTGAACAAGCATATTTATAATTCTTGATTCATAGTGAAGGGAATGGTGTGAGAAGAAGATGTTTTTTTCTTAGCTTTTATTGTGCTTGTATGCATTTGATGTCTTTGTGCAGATGTTTGACTCAGATTTGATACCAAAGTAACCAAGTGTAGCGCAGATTGAAGTTTGAAAGGGATTATTCCTAAAGTAAACTTCCAAATACAATTTATAAAAATGGGTAGTCACATTCTGAAAAAAAGTTTGAATTCCCAGTTTGTAAATGCTCTCTTTATAGATTTAACCATTCCCAATCAATTACATTTAGTAATTAAAGCCAATCCTTGTTCAATAAAAAATATAAACCAAATCAACTAAAGCTTAAAGTTGTTCTTATAGATTTAATCATTTGCTATCACTGTATACAGTCGTTTATGAGACAAAATTATGTTGCATGACAACTTTTAACTTTGGCATGCACAATAGCATTTTTAAATGACCCCTTCCTCCCTTAACCCTTACAAATTCAATTTACTTTCACAGATAAAACTTTATATTTGTATGTAGATGGAAACCTGTGGGGTGTGGTGAAAATCCATGACAAGAAAACAAAGAGGAGAACCATAAAATGGTTGTTATGTCGGTCACAATGACTGATATTTTCCTAATAGTGATTCAACTCTAGCAGTATGCTTGATCCTATGATACTCCTTCGTTATATGTTGCTTTTTTAGAATATTGTAGGATGTAATAAAAATTTTTGTCTAACAAGTGAAGCGTTCTTTACCCAACCCTAAATATTAATTTTGCTCATTACCTTCTGAGAAGGTCCTATACACAGATGTATGAAGCCTTGGTACCCACTCACAAAATTTCAGTGGTAAATAAAATGGGAAGTACCAAATGCTTCTATGCTGCATCACTGAAATCCATAGGTTCATAATTTATTTTAATTTATTGTTCAAAGATTGTTTTAACTTGGATGTTGCCCACCTGAGCCCTTAGAAAGAAAGACCTAAACATTTTAGACAAATGGGTTTATAGAGCAAAATCATATAATAAAATATACCATTATAATAGGAGCAGCCAGGCTGAACAAACCTGCTTATTTTTATACAAAGTTCTTTTTGATAGAATATAGCAATCAATATTTATCTGTTTTTATCAGAGTAAAACAATGAAATCACCAGTGAAAGGCAGCAATTTCATACTTTCTGTTGTTTCATTTCAGCACAGATGCTCATGATTAAACAGGTATTTCTCTTAAAGGGATGATTGGAAAAACCTTTGACCTCTTTAGAAGTCTTCCTATGTCCAGTGAAATGTCTACTGGGCCTCTGAGTTTAATTTAAAGTCATTTAAATTATTCAATTAAAAACTAATTGTGAAAAAAAGATGGGTCTTATCTCTTTTGTTGAAAGCAGTTCAAAAGTCAGGTCTGGGCTGTACTGAAATGTAAAATCCAACACAAACTGTGGACTAATCAATGGATGAAGTGGTAACTGAGGTAATACATCACCATGAGGGGTGGTTTTAGATGAGAGATCAAGATTCATGTCACCACAGTCAGATGATTCCCCGGCCTTTGGCCAATTATTCAAGAAGGCTCATCAATTAATCACTGTGACACACAAACAACCAGCAGGGCCAGGGGCCTTTTGGCCCTGATGAACCAGGGATGAGGCCTGTAGCTGACATTGTCAGATCAATGGGGAAACAACATGAGAGGTCATTATTAACACAGAACTGAGGAAACCTTTTTTTATATTAAATACAACTGTTGGCCTGTGTTCACCAGAGTATTTTCACATGTGACATCACCACAGCGGTACATGACAAAATTAATAATGTCTGACTAACGTTCAGCTGCTCTGGTTTCAGGGTCCTGGTATTGTGTACGTTGGCTCACTGCCACACCTTCACGACTTTCTAAGACACTTGAAAGAATGGAGCCATCGTTAATGTCACTGGTCACATCTGTATATTTCCAACTATGACAAGTAAAAAGTGTATACAGTGGAAAATTCTATTTCTATTTTGTGATTCAGCTGGCCAGTTTTCTCTGCATAGTAATAATAATAATTATAATGATAATATTGTTAGTGAATTACAGCAAGGAATTATGTTTGGCATTTCTGTTGCGACTGCAAAGTCTTTTAAGTTATAGGGTAATATACACCAATGTCTCTTTAAACTCATATCGGTCATCATTATTGACTGAACTGATTCAATATTCAATCCCTATTGTCCTTGGCATTCTAGTATAATGTAGATTTGGAAAAATATTATGCCAGTATACACTATGAGATTTAAAATGAATAGGGTAATAAATTTAGATAGATAGATAGATAGATACTTTATTAATCCCCGAAGGGAAATTCAACATATAATTATGATTAAATTATACATTTATACAAATAATTTAAAAGCATAATAATCACTCTGTTGCTGCTTACTTGGTTCTATGTTGCTATAGCTTTTTTCAAATAAAAAAAAAATGGTTTCATCAGGGTGTCAGGATGGATGTCATGAAAACCTTTGAAACATTGCATGCAGCGGGGAATGCAATGATTATAAAGTTGATCAAATCAATCAGTGCAAAAGATTATATAAAAGACATACATGACATAAACATGAAAGAATCTATGACAACTAAGTGCCACCTAAGATTAAAGAGTTATGCAAGTACCAGAGCTTGGTAGTGCAAAGCTGCCTTCAGCATCACAGATCAAATTTTTAACTGGTGATAAATAATCCTGGACTCTCTGCACGAGATCTGTGGCCATCAGTTCTTCCTGAATAATTCAGGTTGGGGTGATTAAATCTCCCACAGTGAGTGACAGATGTAGGATTAGCATGCTGACCACTGGTTGTGCTGAGCTCAGGCGTTGGGTCTCAACACTAACAGAGTGTTGAGACCCAAGTTTGATTATGTAACATGGCCTGGGCAGGGTATATCGGGCTTTGTGTGGCTTGGTAACATAGACAGTGTAAATTGAGGCTTTCAGGATTAGTGGTAGACAGTGTTAATGAGTGTCTAATGCATGAAAACATTTTAGATTTTACTTTTTTGAATGGATATACCATTTTCATCAGTGTAACATGGGTTGTGGAACTCAAAATTTGACGCAACTCTGAAAGTTAGCCATCTTTGATAGCTGAGATGTCAAACTGGTAATGTCATAGTAGGATTAGATGCCAAGAGGACCTGAATAATTAAGGACATGTCAGGATAAACTGCCCTGCAAGTGAGATGGTTGCTGTATAATTCCAAACACATGTCATACAGACAGGATGAGTTTATAGCCCACTGGAGTGGGCAGACTACAGCTTTGGACGTCCATGTGCAATACCTGAAAATTACCTCTATATATACCTCTCTATATATAAAATATATAAATATAAAGATATGAATGCCACTGGTGCACCAGTCTCTCCATTCACACTCACAGCTCCTGCAAATAAAACCTATTAATTAACATACGGAGGCTGTTGCCATGTAACCCACTGGCCAAATAAATAAATAAATAAATAAATGCAGCTGGGGATCAAGCCAGACACAACCTCAACAGTGGCCAACACTTCCAATTATGGATACTGTAATTTTGTTTTAAACAGATGGATGGGTGGGTGGATGGGTGGGTGGATGGATGGATGGATGGACAGACTAACCAACGGACAGACGGGTGGGCAGGCAGACAGACAGACAGGTAGGTAGGTAGATTAGATAGATAGATGGATGGATGGATGGATGGATGGATGGAGAGATAGAGAGATAGATAGATAGATAGATAAATGGATTGATAGGATTTTATTTGAATGTCTACATGATATTTTGTCTAAATTACATAAGAGTAGACACTCATGATCCCTTGGGGATGAGCCCTATGTGAGTCCCAGGGAACACTTCGTTAAGCCAGCTGGGGCCTGCACTCACACTTTTGCTCACATGATATAAAACAAAAACTATTAAACCTACTGAAGACTTCTGGAGACAGTAAATGGATGTGAAAGGGGCAAAGATGTGGCCTTACCAGACTCTGCTAGGCAGCCCATTGCACTAGTTATAATTAATTCTGGAACAAGCTCCCCTTTAGCCTGGACTCTTGATGACAGTAAAATGAGAGGAATTCGTGTTGAAGGGGCTATATAAAGCTCTTCAGTGTCAAGCCGCATGTGGCTCTGTGGCCAACACTTTCACTGGTAAAAGTGCTCCCTGTTCGTTTCTTTGATAGTATCATTCAGTCAAGGAGACTTACTGGATATCTGCGGTCCTTGTCATAAAACATCTTCTCTGCCTTGAGACTGAAGCTATTAATTTGATATCTCCCATTCACAATATATCTTAAAATACAGAAGGGTATTTGATATAGGCTGACCTACATATCTATATACAAGTCTCAATGGCTTAAGTATTGGTGTAAATACATGTCATAAATGGACAATTTGGTTTGGACAATTTTAATCAAATAAAATGAATAATGTGAAACAGTGTTTTGGTTCACCACATTTAGAATGCTATAGTTAAAAATTAGTGGAATAGATTGTGTCAGAAAGTAAAAACTGGCCAAAACATTCATCGTGATAATATTAATAGAATACAGAATTAACACAGGTATTTAACCAAAAGTTAGTTATAGATAGTAATGTTTTGGGAGATCAGGGATTGGTACATACTGATCAAGTTGTGTCCACTGCTGTTGGCCTGAGATGTTTGCAACCAAATAGTAAAGGGAAAAACCAAAATCAGTTTCCTTATTCGTCTCTATTTCTCTAATAATCAGCTGCTCCATGACCGACTGTTTCCTCTCCTGACAAGGCTGTAATTTGGAGCTTTAACCTGAGAAAGGGGCAGTGAGTACCATTAACCGTGGCAATGCACGCACCTTATCTTCTCCTTGTCACAGTTGGTGCCTCTAGTCTATCCTGATTCATGATGCAGCATGAATGGACAACCTAAGGGGACATGAAGGGTCCACTCTCATTTCCTGGCTCTCAACCCTGGTAATTACTTTTGTGTGCCCAAAGGCCCTTGGTGTGTTTTAGATAAAGAAAGAAAGAAAGAAAGACAGTGAAGTTGTGTATAAAAAACAGAATAGCCTTTCTGTAACAGATAGACAGTTTAACAAAGCTCAGAGGCACAAACCATGAAATATTAGTTCTCTTTACTTGAATATCCTCTTGTGCTTCTCAAACTGTACAGTATGTTTATGTGATAGTTGCCTTGTTTCACTTAATGGATTAGATATATAGTTTACAAGAATATACCATAAATATAATCCACATAGTTTCGCAACACTGAAGATCAGAAGTATTTGTAGTCCTCAAACTGCCTGTAAAATTACATATGAGAAATTGATAAACATCTCCACTCAAATAATAATAACAAAAGTCAACAGAAAATTATTCTGGGAGATGCTTTAATTAACTATTCACTTTGAGATAATTATGGATAACTTCAAGTACCACAAACCAAAAGCCAGTGAACTCAACTAAACTGGGACATGTAAATTACTTCATTTTAAGTAATTCACACAGTCACACGGGAGAAAAATGGTAGTCAGCAAAACTGGGTCTGTCGTAGCAGTGAAGTCATGAGAACAGAGACAGAGCTGTGACTAGTCTCTTTGGTCTTCCCAGGGGTAGACTCAAATCTGTCAGCACCCTTGTCTAATGCACTTCTCAGTAGAAAGCAACGTAGATAGGATCCTTCTCCCCAAATACCCCTTCTCACACCCTCATGGCCCCTCCAACCTACCTAGATTATGCCAACATGCATGGGTAATCTCTTGCTGTCTGGCACTGCTCTATCCCAGGACGTGGACCTCACTCTAGAACAGGATCTCCAGTGTTAGGCAGAATGTGGCCTTTGTTGCTGCAGACTCAATACAGGACCTCACCTGCACAAACAGATGGGTGGAGAACAGTATCCCTTTTAACCATATCATCCCTTTTTCCATTGAAAACCATGAGTGCAAAATGGAAATGCGACAGAAAAAAATTTATAATTTTCAAGACTTTTTTAAATACTTTAAAACAGAATGTGGCATTTGAAGGCTTGTGGTTTGAACTCATTTAGTCCTTACACTAATTCTTCAAATATTAATTAAAAAACCCCTCCAAACTCTGCATTAGACTTGCTCTTGTGCAGTAAATTTGATTTCTGGTGGTTTTTTCTTTTGGCAACTAATGGTATTTTCTGACTTTCCTTCCACCACAAAGTTGTGACATAACAGGAAAAAAAGAACCTGTTGAAAAACAGTGAACTGACCTAAATAAATAAATAAATAAATAAGTTAAATAATAATAATAATAAAAAATACTGCAGTGAGGCAGTGAGCCACATAATTGAATATGGGTGGTTACATAAGACAACAGCACATTTCACAGTTGTTACTGAAACATAAAAATAAGTCAAGTGCTTGACTTTATCACACAATAAAACTCGACATGATGATATTTATTTTGTACTTAATGACCATCTAGGTGGCTGCTGTGATGCGTTTCCTCGGATGCCATTAGTGTCTATTAATGTTATCAGTCGGGGGGCAGAGTGCCAGGCTCAAAGCTAATTTGTTTTTCCATGTGGTTTGTTATTTTGTTTTAAACGGTTGTGTTCACCACAGCCAGTGTTTGACTCACCTCCGTCGCCGGCCTTTCACCGACCGTCGAGCTCAGACTTCGAACTTTGAGAAGCGCGACATCTTGTGATACAGCTCGGTCATCACGCAGACGTTCGAACTTTGAGCAGTTGGCCCCCTCTCTGACCAATCAGCGGAAGGAATGCTGGCACGCTGTAAGATCAACCAATGACGGCTTACATCTTTTAACTCGAAAATGACGTACCCTCCATTGTGAGGCAAAGGAGCAACAAACAAATATTTTTTTTATTTTGAAAAACGGGTTAAGTTAGGTAAGTTTCACGCTCTGTAGAAACGGAGGGTTTGTCCTATTTACTGTGGCGAGTGTGAGTTTTTGCAGATTTACTTGAATCCATCGGTGAATGGCATCGGCGGCTAAAGGCTAACGTTAGAAAGCTAATACATAACGTAAAGGATGCCACCAAGCGGTATATAAAACCAAGTAAATGTTATCAGGAAATTGTGTTAATGACTGTATTTTAAATATTTTATGTCCTTCTAGCAGGATGAAAGTGGTCAATTTGAAGCAAGCCATTCTGCAGGCATGGAAGGAGCGTTGGAGTGACTATCAGTGGGCTATCAACATAAAGAAAAACTTTCCAAAGGGAGCAACATGGGATTATCTTAACCTAGCAGGTTAGGAGAAGGAAAACAGACTCCATGCTAATTATTTTCTGTGCCAGTGGTCTTACTCTCTCTCTGGAAATGCTGTTTTTGTGTTCCAGAGGCTCTGATGGAACAGGCTATGATTGGTCCCTCTCCTAACCCCCTCATTTTATCATATCTCAAATATGCAATAAGTTCCCAGGTAAGACAAAAATCGTGCAACTGAGCAGAGTGTCAATTATTAATTGTATAGTTTTTCAAACTTTCCCAACTCTCCTTAGATGGTGTCTTACTCCAGTGTGCTTACAGCCATCAGCAAGGTAATATATGATTGATGAAATTATGTCAAGATGCATTTTTCAGTAAAATACAAGGGATTTCAATTGTGTTTATCTCTTTTCTATTAGTTTGAAGATTTTTCACGGGAACTGTGTGTCAAGTCATTGTTGGAAATAATGGACATGTTATGCCATCATCTCAGGTAAGCAAAATTTATGCCAGATGTGTATCATCATCATTGTGTATTTTTCAGTCTAGATGAAACCCACGTCCCAAATTAAAGCTAAAGATAGTTGTGCTATTCATGTTTTGAATCTTTGATCATAAGCACATTTCACACTGCTATTAGGAGTAAATTTGAGAAAGGTCTCAAAAAAAATCGTATCAAAATATACTAAATTGAAGCTGTTTCGGTTGCACAAATGTAATGAGGTAGTTTTATTTCATTTTCAGATTAACTTGTTCTGTTCCAAAACACAAAAGACAATTGAAACCTATTTTAAATTTTTTGAAATGACAAACTAATTCAAAATATATAGTTTCATTGATTACACATAACCACGCTGAGTTGGAATTTGGAATTCCAGTTTCTCTTGTTTTGCAATGATGTCTAAAACATGCTGCTCATCCAGTGTGGTGTTGTGTTTTTTAGGTAAAAGAAAAGCCCACATAAAACCAAGATCAGCCAACTTACATCTGCCTCTTTTCACTAATTGTTTTTGAATAATGACGTCCATCATGTATAGCTACTCAGCAATAACAAATTTTTTTACGGGTTGTTCCTCAGTGTTAAGCACAGGAGTATTCCTTTTTCTGTGTTTAACTTAAATCTAGTCTTACTGGCCTTTAAATTTACATTCTAGTGCATTTACCATAGATTGATACTATTACTGTTGAAGACAGTAGTGGATTTCTTGTCACTGTTCCTTCACTTGATTGCCTCTCATTTCTGACTCTGAAGCTGTCACGGGAAAGCAGAGGAATGCATCGGGCTGTGTCGGGCTCTGCTGGGAGTGGTGGTGTGGCTGCTGCAAGGCTGTGCCTGGTACTGTGAGAGGCTGAGAGAACTGGGCCCCTCAGCTAGCACAGAGGCAAGTCTAAGAGCCTGCCAGGAGAGGCTTCACAATCTGATGAACAGCACCAAGAACAGAGCCTTGGTCCACATTGCCCGGCTGGAAGAACAAGGTGTTTTGTGTGTGTGTGTGTCCATGTGTCCAATATAATAGAGATCCTCTCCCTGCCAAAGCTTTATAAACAAACTCTCTAATGTCAATGGTATTCCTTCACAGGATCATGGAGCAGTGTAGAGCAAGCAATGTTGAAAGTGACAGAAGGCCTCAGCAGTGTACCTAACCAGACACTGAGGACTAAACTGGAGGAGAGCTTGTCACTAGTAAAGGGGTGAAGACTCCTGTCTTATTCCTAAATAGTGACTACACACAGAGCTATTTCATGCATGGCATTCCTGTTAGAGTCAGGGTCAAGCCTCCTCATGGAAACCCTTCCTTCTTTCCTTAGTATTCCTCACATGCTGACAGTGCAGTGTGACCCTCCCCTCCATGCCTCCTTTCCATCAATACATGCCTTCATCATGCTCGAAGGAACCATGAATTTGACAGGAGAAACCCAGCCGCTGGTGGAGCAGCTGATGATGATCAAACGAATGCAGGTGAACATTTACATGCAAAGAAATGTAATTTCAAAACTGTAAGTGACAACCTTTCTTTCAAGTTAGTAGATTTAACTGGCAATAAAAGATTGTATGCAAGAAAGTCCTTTAGTGCCTTGAAATAGTTTTAGCACGGAGGAGGTCACAGTTTTATCAGAGTGGCTTGTATTCTCTGTCATGATAAAATAAAAAAGGTATAAGTAAAAGATTCAATTTCAGGGTCCAGCTTTCTACAGACAGAGCCATGTAATTTGTCTGTCAACACTGCTATATTTTAATGGAATGTTTTTGAACATGTATTCTTCCAACACACGCATAAACATTAAGGTAATGGAAATTAATCTAGCAAAATGTAACTTTGATTGCGCTTTGATATCATAATATATTCACAGTATACCACTAAACCACTTTAAAGATATTATTACCTTTTAGTTGCAAAGTGACATATCAAAGTCTTTACTAATCTTAAATTGTTTTTCTTCAGCGAATTCCTGCCCCTCTTTTTGTCCTGGAGATCTGGAAGGCTTGTTTCACTGGCCTCATTGAGTCACCAGAGGGCACAGAAGAGCTCAAATGGACTGCCTTCACATTCCTCAAGGTAAGATCAACATCAAGGATGAGGACTCGACCCACTATCTGCTTTTCATCTACATTCCTCTGCCTTCTCTGAGAATTTAATATCTTTCTGACTTTAAATTAATGGCGAATTGCATTACTAAACTATTGAGCCAATTTAGCTTAATCATTTTCTCAACTTCCTCATTCATGTTTGTGTATATTTTCCCTCTTAACAATGGATGGTCTTGATTCAGTTTTGTATTGGCTAACCTAAGGTCGTTGCTACAATTTAGGGCACAAAGTAACTAAGGCTAAACTCAGACTGACATTCTCACCAGAAGCTTTTCCAAAATTCATAAAGAAAGTAATTTATTGATATTTTTTTATCCTAGATCCCACAAGTTTTACTCCGACTGAAGAAGTATCCTCAAGGTGACAAAGGACAGGTCTGTCTTAACAAATAACAAATGAATGTACACTATTATTATTAGTGATGGTAAGCAAACAGTTGAACACACTGGCAATAAATGTTGGTTTTGTTTGTATAGCTGGTGTAAGTGGAGACAAATAAGAAAAAAAATTTTTAATTAGAATATGCTGAAAACTGATTATGAATTTTTTGGCTATTGATGCCAAAACATTGACTGCCATTTATAAACTTCAACATATTTTCCAGGACTTCATGGAAGATGTAAATGTTGCGTTCCAGTACTTACTCAAGCTCACTCCATTGTTGGACAAAGCTGATCAGAGATGCAAGTAAGTGCTCCAGAGACTTGCCATGCCCATCTGTATTACCTATAAAACATTTTAGATTAGGAATTTGCTGAAAGGTAGTGTCGTGACAGTTTTTAAAAAATCTTTTTTTCTTGTCCTTATTTGCATAGTTGTGACTGCCTCGGCATGCTCCTACAAGAATGTAATAAGCTTGGCCTGCTGTCAGATTCAAATACAGCCAGTCTCACATCCAAACGGTACGAGCTCCCATCTCAGAAGAAATACCTATGATGCAGAATATTATGCTCAAACAATATCACTCATACCATATCCCCCATCCCCTGTAATCTATTGCACACTCCTCCTGTTTCTTCCTCTTGCTTTCCCTTCTCTCCTCCTTCCTTTCCCTCTCCCCTTGCACATTTGATTCAGGACCGAGGACAGGGAGTTTGCCCCAAGGTTAAAGACAGCAGAAAATGCTAACATCCAGCCGAACCCAGGTCTTATTCTGAGAGCTGAGCCCACTGTTACCAATATTCTCAAGGTAGAGCACCACAACCTGCTTTCAACCGTACAGGGATTTCTTCATGTTATAGTATTGACTGTTAATTGATAGTCCTGTTAGAAGTGTTCAGAATGTGTTCGCCTGAAAAGCTCAGAGAGTAAGAGCAGAAATTGTATTTTGTATATGTAACAGTAAAAATTAGTCATCCACAACCCTGTGGTTGATAATAAAGCAAAAAAAATTAAAAAGTGAAATATATCCTGTCTAAAGGGAAACAGTGAGAAGAGAATCAAATTGCATGCTTAAGTGTAATGAGCAGTGGCTCAAAGATGAGGGCACTATGTGAGTACAGCTTTGTAGAAACAACAAGTGACCATATATGTTTTTGCTTCTTGTTCATTAGACAGTAGATGCAGATCACTCCAAGTCCCCCGAGGGCCTTCTAGGGGTCCTGGGACACATGTTGTCCGGGAAGAGCCTGGATCTCCTCTTAGCAGCAGCAGCAGCCACTGGGAAACTCAAATCCTTTGCACGAAAGTTCATTAAGTGAGTAGTAACTTGCATACCAATTTGCAGCCACGTTTGAAAGGTAGATTGGTTAATGTGCTGCTCTGTTTGCCCCATTCGAAACTCCACTTTAAAAGATTTTTTTTTTTTGTCCTTTTCTTCTAGGCTTAATGAGTTTCCCAAACATATCAGTGGTGAAGGATGTGAGTGACATCTTCCAATGTGGGAATTTTTTTTTTCACTGACATACTACTTCTTGACTGAGATGCTAACAGTGAGGATTTTCCCTTTTTTTTCTCAGCCAAGTCTGCATCAGTACGGGCACTGCTCTTTGACATTTCCTTTCTCATGCTCTGCCACGTGGTGCAGACGTACGGTTCAGAGGTTAGTTGATTTCCGTGTGGACTCTGCATTAAATCACACTATTCTCTCAGTGTAAGGCCACAAGGTGTTCAGAAAAAAGAGTTGTGCATTTCTGCCCTAACCATGTCTGCTTGCTGAGAGAAATAGTGTAAATTGAAGTCTGTGTCATCTGTCAACTTTGGTTGATTAAACCTATTGATAGACACAGTGCACGGCTCCCCCTGTCGCCAGGTTATCCTGTCAGACCCCAGTCCTTCAGGTGAGACACCCTTTTTTGAAACATGGCTGCAGACGTGTATGCCTGAAGAAGGGAAGACCCTGAATCCAGACCACCCTTGCTTCAGACCCGAACCTGGCAAAGTGGAGAGCCTGGTGACCCTGCTGAGCAACTCCTCAGAAATGAAACTAGTGTGAGTTGCACACAAATATTAATTTAATGAATTTTTTTTTTGTGCATGCTTTAACTCCTTGACTGACAATCACTTAACATGCTTTACTTCAATGCCGATAATCCTCCATAATAATTACACTTAAAAATTTCCTTATTGCTGCTTATATTCCCCTTCAAGTATTTCATATAAAACATAAATATAATCCATTCATCTATCTTCTACCACTTTTCTGTTTCTGGGTTGCGGGGGGTGCTGGAGCCAATCCCAGCCAATGTTCCGGGCAAGGGCGGGGTAAACCCTGTACAGGTCACCAGTCCATCACAGGGCCAACACAAAAAGACAAACCGAGATGAACAACCACTCATGTTCGCATTCAGACCTATGGACAATTTAGAGTCACCAGTTAACCTAGCCATGCATGTCTTTGGACAGTGGGAGGAAACCAGAAACCCACGCAGACATGGGGAGAACATGCAAACTCCGCACAGAAAGGCCCCAGGCCGAGAACCAAGCCCGCGACCTTCTTATTGTGGGGCGACAGCGCTAACCAATATGCCACCGTGATGCCATAAATATCATCTCTCAGCATCTATTTCTGCATTTCAATTACTATGACTAATAGTGCTTGTCTCTACAAATTCCCGAACACTTAAAACCTCAATACCATTATTTGCATTCTCATTTCTGTATTATGAGAAAATATTATGTAGTGGAAATTTCTTAACTATGGCAAGTCATGTTCCAAATATGGAAGTTCCTCTGATGTTCTGCTCTGTCACAGTCAGGTGAAATGGCATGAAATTTGCCTCAGCACTCCAGCAGCCATCTTGGAAGTTTTGAATGCGTGGGAGAATGGTGTGCTCTCTGTCGAGGCAGTGCAGGTATGTCCAGTGAAAATTCCCAAGTGATCTTTGCTTATGCAGTACCAGTAACCTCCCTACAAGACACATTATCGAAGAATCTCAGAAAAATTTTCTTTGGCCTACTGTTGTCGTTTGACTCATTCTCAAGTGAGTATGATGTATTCGGAAACTGATGAACAATGCAACAGGATTTACCTAATACATATAGCTCACTTCTCATTTCTCTTTGATTACAATCTAGTTTTTTGGTTGTTTTTTTTTAGAATCTAACACAATGTGGAACCTTACATCATAGTTGTCGTCAGACTGCTCTGTCCTTTCTTCCTCTTTTCTTACTACTTTAATCTTTTTCTGAATGTAGAAGATAACAGACAACATCAAGGGTAAAGTCTGCAGTATGGCCATCTGTGCCGTGGCCTGGCTGGTGGCCCATGTCAGGATGTTGGGGAGGGACGAGAGGGAGAAACCACAGACTATGATAAGACAGCTTGTGACCCCACTGTATGGAGAGAACACACTGCAGTTTTACAATGAACGGTACAAACAACTGAAACGCACATTGACATTTCACAACCTAAGACCATGACCAGGTGCTGATGGTAGTTTATTTAAAGACAGTCCATTACTGCATAAATTAAAATTTCACCATCTCTCAACATTTCACCAGCGTGATCATTATGAGTTCCATCATGGAGCACATGTGTGCTGATGTCTTCCAACAAACGGCTGCAACTCTCCGCCCCCCTGTGGAGGGCCAGGAACCAATTCCATACCGCAATCTGCTGCCCGCCAAAGAACCCATTCACAAAGCACTCAGCAAGCAGTTCCAGGCAGTGTTGCGCAAAGGCTGGGTGGACAGCCAGGCACTTCATCTGTTTGAGAGTCTTCTCAACATGGGAGGAGTTTTCTGGTTCACTAACAATTTGGTCAAGGTAGGAGGATGAAGTGAAGTTGCCGCTGGTTTGGTCCTCAATCAAAATCCCCATAAACGACTATATAGAAATGGAAAGATTTTTTTTGAGACTTAGAATTTCTCGCTAACCAACAGTCAGTAGTCACTAGTTTACTCAAATGTATTACAAGACAATATTTTGCTTGTAACACTATTAATTGACAGGGTGCCACTTGATTTTCTTTTATGTGAATTTGACTTACTTAAGTTCTGCTACATTTTCAATCCACATTTGCAGAAATGTAAGTTTCAAACCAATTAAACCTATCAATATTGTTGCCGTTAACTTGGAACATAGTATGATTCTTCACCCCTTGCTCACACTTCTTATACTCACACAAGGGAAATGGGTTTCCGTACATGCAGGCAACAGACACATATTGAGTGTTTTCGTACAAGACGTGTCAATACATATGTCTGATAAAATATTTGTCATACCAGTTTCACACATGCAATTTTTACATCCAGCTTAGTAAGCCAAGAATCAGTGACATAATGATTTTTGCTCATACATCGATAGATCATTTGTTGCTTCCTCAACTTTAAGTGGAATAGAATCCTACCATTAGCATGTGTATGTAATCGGAGCTCTGCATGCTATTTTAGGAGCTCCTAAGGGAGACTCAGCGGGAGTGGGCCAATCGGGTGGTGGAGTTGCTCTACAGCATCTTCTGTCTGGACACACAGCAGATCACCCTCACCCTGCTGGGTACCATACTGCCCAACCTGCTCACCGACTCTGCCCACTGGCACAGCCTGGCAGACCCACCAGGAAAAGCACTGGCCAAGTAAGAGAAGTTTACTACTATGATGTTAGCAGCAGTAGTTTGATAGTGTTTAATTTAGGATCTGGTGTTAACTTTACTCTTTGGGATAACTCCTCAGGCTGTCCGTGTGGTGTGCACTCAGCTCTTACTCCTCCCATCACAAAGGCACATTCTCAGCTCGTCAACGCAAAAGGCAGCGAGAGGATATCGAGGTAAAAGTGTCAGATAGGGAGCTTGTTGTTTAATCAATAGAAGTGCTATTTCCAGTAGGAGAAAGCACAGTTTATAATTATAATGATCTCCAATACGTTGTTGACTAAAATGTAATAATATTGGCAACAGGACTACAACAGCCTCTTTCCCTTGGACGACACTCAACCATCTAAACTCATGCGTCTGCTCAGTTCCAATGAAGATGAGCCTGTAGCCCTTTCCAGCCCAGGTCAGTTTATTCATGTCGGTTTTTATTACACAGTTATATTATGAAACCTAAGACCACTTGTCTGTTAGCTTAACAGTCTGAGCTGGTGATTAAGAAAGTACCACATGATTTTCAAAAGCAAATGGAACAGCAAACTGCTTCTTGTAAACCTCTTTTAGCCAGATTAGAAAAGATTAAATCTTATCCATTTGTCTTGCCATCATCATGTTTCAACATTAGCACCGCAGTTTATTGTGTCAGAATAGAATAGAATAGAATGATAGAGAGCAGTATCACGTTTTTTCATTATCTTTCTACGACACTGTTATTTAGCAGTGTTGCATTGTGGCTCTCATCAACTCCATTCGATCTGACATTCGGGCATAATGTCAGTTTAGATTCCACAGCTACATAGAAAAGTTCCACGAAAGGCGTCATCCATCTTTCGTGGACGGAAAGACGGATGACCCGTGTCTCAAACGTCTCAAATCAGTCCGTTGAAACTAGCTACAAGTTTCAATATACTGTTGAATACTACTGTTTAACATACTCAAATAGTTTGACCTTTGTCCTTATAAAGACCAGTCATTTAAAAAGTAGAAATGATTTGGGGATTCACCATAGACTAGGCCTTCATTTGTCCCACAGTGGGCACTTCTGCAGTGTTAGAGCAGCGAAGTGGAGCGAAGTTCGAAGTGTTATTAAAAATAGTGACAAAATTAAGAAAATTACTCTTAGCTTTGGTGTCATAGAAATTATTATTTTAGGAACTGTAGATGATTATGTAAGGCAGCAGTGGAAGGAAGTCTTTAGAATTTCACAACCTAGTGTCAAAATGCCATTATTGTCATCCACAAGCACAATACCAATGACTTCCAGCAGCATCAAACAGAGTGTCAACAGTGATTCTGAGATTGTGTTTACAGTGGAAAAATTCTTCCATTGTTTTTCATATCATGTTGTAATTTTATATTCCAATAGGAGACCGATCAATGAGCAGTTCCCTCTCAGCATCCCAACTCCACACGGTCAACATGAGGGACCCTCTGAACCGAGTCCTGGGTGAGAACTTTGTCCACACACGTGCACAGAGAAATGAACCGTCACCTCTCTACTCTCTATGTTCCCCTTCTACAATCTTTATAGAATAACGATGGCAAAGGGGGGCTGCTCTGGCTGATTATGGTGCCTGCTACATAGCCGCAGCATTCATGATTGGATTTTGCCTGGGGTTCCTGTGTTGTATGTCATACCCTTCAGTGATATTTCCTGTCTGCATTTTCACTAATAACTATCAAATCAAGGCAAAAATGCCACCCAATGAGGGAACGAATCAGAGAAATTAAATGATCTTAGTTTTTGTTTCCATAGCAGACACCACTGGTCAATGAATGAATGAATAATAAATTTAATTTTATCGTACAGCAGCTACAGTACAGGAACCTTTAGCCAGTTGTGTTACTTTGCAAAATCCAAACACAAAATAAGTGGAAACCTCTTTCATAAGTCTGGTTTTACTTCTCCTCTACTATAGTTAGACACTAGACAGACCCCATCTAAGTGGAAGAGCATTATGCTCTTCCGGTGCCTTGTGGTGGCTTTTTTAGAACAGTTCCTTATGTTTTTTTTATCCTTGCCTATTTTAATTTGTAAATTAGAGATATCCTACCAAGTAAATGTTTTTGTTAAACTGTACGAAATACCAGGGCACTTCCACTGTCATCAAAAATTGCATTGGCTTTCTATTTTATTTGAATGGAAACAATCAAGATGGTTTTTAGTAAAACAGCTGAACTTCTTCAAGTCTTGTTCTCATGTTTTTACTGGCCTATATGCTGAAATTATTCATTACTTCACTATCAGTACTTAATATCATCTCTCAGGCTTTCAGTGAGTTGGCAGTTTTTTCTTTCTTGAGTTGAGATATTAAACATTTAATTAATAAAAATCTTTTTTTGTGGGGTAGTTTCTCAATATTTTTGTTACAAATCCCTGCAATAACTGCCCATCACCTCAGGAAAAGGGCATGAATACACAAAATATTTACATTCACTTCAACCATAACAATAAATGCCACATGTTCCCTTCTCCCCAGCCAACCTTTTCCTCCTCATTTCCTCCATCCTGGGCTCCAAGATGGCAGGACCTCACACCCAGTTTGTGCAAAGCTTTATGGAGGAGTGTGTTGAGTGTTTGGAGCAGGGGAGTCGCGGGAGCATCCTGCAGTTCATGCCTTTTACAATGGTAAGTTATGACCTGGAGGGGGAAGGACAGCCTGGAAGGGAAGGCCAAATGGGTGGAGATAGTGAGGGAGTGCTTATTACATCAGGCTACTGGGAAGAGGTTGGATGTCTTTAAAATTAGATGATTGCTGTTCTGGTTGAAAACACATTTTTCAGGGATGAGTGGCTTGGTAAAGAATGATACATCTCAGAGCTCTTCAGGTTAACAAAATAAGATATTTGGGGCGCTTGAGTTGTTAAATTCCACTTTGATGTTATTTGTATCAATGGGTTTCTGATAACCTTTGATCATTGTCAATTAGTTTTTCTATCTATATTTCACCATCCCTTATGCAGTTTCATATCAGTCACTACGTCCTCAGACATGCTGAGCCTGTAAACCAATAGTTATTGACCTTTTTCTTCTTCCTTTTTCTTTTTTGTCCAGGTTTCTGAGCTTGTGAAGCTGCCGGCTCTGGCCAAACCTAAAGTTGTTCTTGCCATCACTGACCTAACTCTGCCACTAGGCAGGAGAGTAGCTGCCAAAGCCATATCAGCCTTGTAAACTGTGGGTTTAAAACATCCATACCAAATTAAGCCATCAATGTAGAGGTAAAAACACGACTGAGTATTTAGGTGTCTACCTGGCTGGCTCATCTAAATAAATGGATTCTACTTGTTGGAAAACAACATGTCTATTGCCATATATCTGTAAGCACTGTTTGGCTACTGTTTTTTTAATGTCCTTTTTCACTCTTGAAAAATGTGTAAATAAGATTTAGG
Source organism: Remorina albescens (assembly GCA_034769265.1). NCBI lineage: Eukaryota > Metazoa > Chordata > Actinopteri > Carangiformes > Echeneidae > Remorina > Remorina albescens. The sequence goes on from CM068480.1 coordinate 10,787,195, forward strand.
CTTAAAACCTTTTGATAAAGATCATTTGTGTCTGTTCAACAATATTTACTTATTTCATGTGAGTCATTTGTTGGTATTTATCAGCTCAAATAATGATTACATCATATCTGGAAGTTATTTGATCACAGGATCCGACCACTATGCCACAGTAAAATTAGTCGCATGCTAGCAGTGCTAACACGTGACACAATGTACAAGGGGATTTGGACCGTCTTCTGACAAAAGCTCGTGGTCACCAGGTGATCATTCACCATTTGCAACACTTCCTCAAGGATATCTGTCTGACTGGTACAGAAATAATGACACAGCAGTATCTATTTCACTTTTAGTTGCACTTCCCTATTGCAGTATTAACTGGAATCTTAGATCTAATTTAGATCTAATTTCATTGTCAGATTGCATGCATAAGCATGACCCAGATGTATCAGTATGGGCAGTCTGTGACAATAATTAACAAATTCCATTTACAGTTTTTATTATCATTATTATTATTATTATTAAAACATCAGAAAATACAGTTTTTAAAAGAAGTTTCATCCAAAAATAATTAGTTTCATTTCAAAATGTTAAATAGAAAATATGATAACTTTATAACATCATCATTTATAAACTCTGCTACTGATAGTTACTTTAAATATAGTTTTAGGACTAATGAATTACATTTTGGGTTTTTTGAATAAGAGTTGAGAGTTTTATTTTCAGTCGGTATGCAATGTAAACAAAATTAAGTACTTTCAGTAGAAGCCAGCAGGTCTGTGTTAAAACTAAAGTTGCTTGTTTTCAACAATAAGAAGACTGAAGAATACACATTTTTGTTATCAAAAAATAAATTCCTCAAATAAATATTCCATATGACCATTTCATAAATAAAAAATAAATACATGTAAACAAATAATAAATAATCTCTTAACAGATAAATAAATAAATGCCATGATAAAATGGCAGCATAAAGTAAGTTTTTGACAGATGCCAAAAGTAGAGAATGGCACCAATTGGTCAGCTTTCTGTCTCCTCTTCGTTGCTCTGGTCCAGACTCCTGAGGCAGCGAACTGTGTCCTGCCCAAAGGCCTGGAGCTGTACTAGAGTCAGGTGTGCTGCCACCTGAACGTCATATTCCCCTTGCAGTTGTAAAGCCACTGGAGTTGGGGTGGGCTGTGCCATAGCATCTTTTTGGACCATTTTTAGCATCTGCAAAAAATGGAGAAAGTTGTCATTAAGATGCTCAAAGTACAAATTATCTGTCAGGACAGACAACGGTTCAGAGGCATACTCTTACCTTATTAATCTGAATGATGAGGTCTCGGATGTCAGCCATTAGATCTGTCAGTTTGTTTTTGTTTTTCAGCTGCTCCAAGACTGAGCTCAGTAAGGCCCGGTGCAGCTCAAAACCCTCCAACATGTGTGTGAAACTGGTTTGCTAATGGGAAAGAATACAAGAAAATGAGTCATGTTGTCATTTTCTTCACCTTCATTGCAGTTAAAGATGTTGGCGGAAGCTTACCAAAGTGAAGCTCTCTGACACAACTCTCATTACAGGAGCAGTGGGGATCCCAATCTTTGATGCCATTAATTCAAACTTTGAATTTTCTGAGGAATTCAGTTGTAGATTCTGTGAGTAGAGATAATACAGATGTTATGAATAGATTCCAGCTTGACATGGAGCAGTAAGCAGACGTTGCCTTGGTATGCAAAAAATTGAAAAATCCTTTAATGGGTCTCAAAGTGTGGTCCGGGGACCACTAAGGGTCCTTGAGGAGTTTCTCAGATGTCACAAGCAAAAGCGCAATAATGTGATTTCAAATGTTTTTGTCACTATTTCCAAATAACTTCTGAAATTTGTGTCACTTTTAATTTGCGTCACTTTTGGGGTCCTTGATAAGCAGTCACACAATGAAATTCATATTTAAAACCCTTTCCTACTTAAAGTAATTCTTCAATATGGAGAATGATAGGCCACTTGCCTCTTATATATTATTAATTAATCTATGACAATGCATCATATTTTATTACAGGCTTTATGTGTTTAATTTGTTAGGTACCAATTTGTGTTACATCATGTACAGTACAAGTATAAAGTGGCATAAAATGCACATACTTCAAGTATTTATATCAGAATTGTAGTGTGGTCTGCTATAACAGTACATAAAGGCAGCTTTCCACCACAGTGAAGAAAGCATGAGAGCATGTTAATATGTGCAACAGAAAAGAAATCCACAGACTAAAGAGATTAAAGCTGCTGTCTTTAAGCGCTTCACTGGTTTCAGACAGTGAAATGGTTCAGTGAGCAGCAGACTGAACCAAGATAATACATAATCACATTTAATTCTAACCTTTAAACATACCGACTGCACAGATAATCAGATAGTTTGAGCTGAACTCTTAGAACAGCCTTTCAAGCCAGTTAACAGTCCCGACAAGCTCAGTCATGCAGGAGCGCCAGTTCTGGGCCCGGAGTTAAAAAACGCAGCTGAGCCTGAAGCACCAAATCCCGCACAATCCCGCACCTTTCTGCAGTCTCTCACCTCGATGTGAATGCAGGATTCGTGCGTGTCGGGAATAGAGAGCAGGATCCTCTCCACCAAGCTGCGGCTCCTCTGAACCATCTCCTGGAAATCCGGATCCTCAACAAGTGCGCTCCTTTCCGGACGAGGCGCGCTGCGAGCGACGGTGGCCATGAAGGAGGACACGGCGAAAACTGCAAGAGGAGAAAAATCAAAACGCTGGCATGAGGAGGAATAATCACTGCTTCAATGTGTGAGTGCGTGTGAGGGGAAGGCACAAGGCGGAACAAGGCCCGGCTGTCTCCCCCGGCTGATCTGTCTGTGCTGCAGCACTGGGCATGCCCCCCTACAGGCTGAATAGCTGCACCAGTTGAGAATAGTCACTGTAATGTGAAACCTAAAAGTAACTGTAGCAGAAAAACATAGAGAGGATGACAGTTTGAGCAGATGTTAAGTAGTGATCTATTCCTCAAAAACAGCAGCTTGATGCTTTAAAACACAGAGTGCAGTCTGATCAGCACCTCACTGTTCTCTTGAATCTTCCCCCCCCTGGGTCTGTGCTGTCTCTGGAGAGGCTGGAGATGATCAGCCAGAGGAAGGAAGGAAGCATTTTACAGGCATTGCCTCACTACTCACCAATCAGGATGTGCATGGCCTCTGTTGGGGATTGTCTTAAAAGTATTGACCTAGAGTGAACACTTTCCATGATTTAAAGTACACTTATAGTCGCATATATATAGCAAGTCCTTTTAGTGGGATTTCCCATCATTGGTCATCTGAAGTAAGTCTCATTATGAGTGGCAAGATGTTTCCACGAATTCGTCTATTTAAATTCAATTAATATCAATTAATTTAATGAATTTAAACAGCCAAATTTAATATATAAAGCCAAACTCACTTGGATCCAAACTGAACTAATAAAGATAACATATTTAATGTGGCCCAGGCACAGTATTGACTTTTTTATTCTAAAATTAAAACACGCAAAAAGGCTAAGATGACCCAAAATAGTAGATTTTTATATATATGTATATATACACACTTAAAATGACATTCAATTGTATTTATATTTCTACATTTTATATAAATATATATATAGTAATACAATTTTCAGTGTAAACTTCCAGAATAACACAATTTAAGAGTTGCGTGCTTCTGGAAGTGGAACTCCAACACCCCTGTAATTCAGGAGTTGAGAGCGACACAAAACCATTTACAGTCATAAAACAGAGAGAGAGGAAACACTCATTTTTCTGACAGCAGTTAAAGAAAATTGAAACTGAAAGGACATAAAAGCTTTAATGAAAATGGTTTGTGTTTTTGTTGTCGTCGTGTTGTGGTGGGTTTTTTGTTTTTTGGGGGCTTTTTTTCTGGGAGGACTTACCGTATGATCTCCAGGTGGTTTGGACCATGACTTTCAACCTCTGGATTTTTTCTGAACAGATTAGAGAATCTGGCACAGAAGACAGAAATAGTTGTGATACATGTTGACATGGGAGTGAAGACGACTTCCTACAGTTACAGTCAGGTGCACACTATTTTTCCCTGGCTGTAATCATTCTTGAATGTGTCCAGGGACAAAAACTGTACTGGCAGATAGCTTGGCTTTTGTTTTTTGTTTTTTTTTTTGTCTGTTCGTTTTAAATCTAGTCTCTGCAGCAAGTAAACTGATCCCAACTGGATTTTTCTTGATGCATGAATCTGCCCAATGCTTCTGACCCAGTGATTGTAGGCTGGCAGATACACGAGAGCCATCTGGTGGAATTATCTATGACCCGCAGAGTAAACCTCAGCTTTGTGGCTTCACTTTTTAAAAAGTGTGATGGTTTATTTTTGTCATTAAGGAAGAGTTTGTCATCATAGGACATAACTTTCTCTACTTGACTCAAGTGAGTGGATTTACACAGCCGACGCTGGCCTGTTGGATCCTCATTTCAAAGGGATCCTCAAAAAACTGCACTATGGCCGTAGCCAATCGTGTGTCTCTACTGTAGCAGGTTGTTTTGCTTCATGCACTAACATGAGGCCCCTTGATCAGTTAGTGTTGCTGTGTTACACTGGCCATGACATTGCCGTGCTTGATAGGCCATGAAGTGAAGCTGTCAAATCTGATCCCTGAAATCCACACTGGTCCGATCTCCTATCAGTCTTGCACATGAAATGAGGGCATTACTTACTGCTTAGGCCTCACTCTGTGGACCCGTCAATGAGCCAGTTGGAAACTAACCACAGGGTCTCTTTGACATACTGTATGACAGTGTCACCTTTGTTTCTGCTTGCTGCAATTGCTGCTTTGCAGCAAGTGAAAATATGTGCTCTCTTCTTCACCCTGGAGGCCATTAAGGACATGACATAACTCCTTATTTAATAAAAAATGTTTGATAAAGGAAGTAGCTTATAAGGTTAGTCCTGGATTTTGGGATCATGTACAAATGGAAACAGAATTTTCATTAAAAAAAAAAAAAAAAAGGTTATAATCAGGATCGTCATGCTTTTAAGATAAAAAATATTGTTCAACTGTAGATAAGCAAAAGGCTATTATTGTACAAATAATAGCCACCGCTTGTTAGATGTTTCGCCCCATTTTGGAACATTCTTGGTCAGATCCAAGAACAGGATGTCGTGTTTATTTGGTAAGACTGATACTTTCACATGAAAGTGCAACGCTAAGCTGTTCAGTCTATCAGGAAGTTATGAAACTGAGGAATTCGGAAATTAGTTTGAATTTGAATCATCTGGGCCGCTATCCAGAGCATCTGTGTTAAAAACTGGGTGGATTGAGCTGAGGACTGACGTCTTCCTCAAAGGAGGTTTAGAGAGAAAGGATTTTTCTCAGGAAGTGATTTCACAACAGATATGATGAAGACATGTCGTTTTAATTTCCAGAAATTCCAGATACAAAACACCTTTATTACCTCATTTTTACTGATAATTTTAAATTTCTACATAGCTTAGACATTTAATTGGAAACCAACAATGTATTATTTATATTATTTGCTAAATTGCAGTTTTGTTTTTGTATTGCTGTATTTAATTGTCTTATTATAAAACGCAACTTTGTATTTTTATGGCTCTTGAATGCATTAGTGTAGTTGTAGCTTTCTTACATACACACTTACACACTTACCACAACAGAGGGAGCTGTGTAACTGAAATTGAAAATGGGACGGTTTTCTCCTCACAGAGCCCTAAACTGACGTCTTTCATCTGGGGAGCACCCCCTGGGGGACACCAGCTAAAACAGACCATCTGACACTCATCCAAAACATGTCCTTGTCAATCTCCTCAGATGCTGCATCTTCGGTGTCACTTACCTATTTAAGATGAAGGCGGGAAATTGACAGGTGCCCACATAGGCTCTTACTGGGAGATCCCATGTGATCTTGAAGTTTGGAAACATTTTCATCTGCAACCCAATCCCAAACAGGGCCGCGCTCAGTGGGATTGGATGTGTCACTTTATCCTCCACTTTGTGTCCCATTACCCAGCAGTTGTAATGCTCACACCAGTGTAACGTGTCTAAGGTAGCAGGCCGAGCAAGCTGAGCTGGCCTGAAATTTAAATTAACCTCAGCGACATTTATGGGTGCTGGGGAACAGAGGTGTTACATTACCAGTACTCTCACTCCCTGCATGCACACACACACAGACACACAACTGTACATACAGATGAACGAAAGAGTGTGCACACACATACATTAGCTGAGGAAAGTACAGAGACAAACAGGACTATGTTTATCACCTCAAGTGGTGAGACTCCCTTAACAGAGGCTGGTTTCAAAGCCACCGTGAGACTCTGTTATCAGGGAGCTGTGTGTGTGTGTGGTAGGAAATGTCAGAGAGTGAGGCTTACCATCTATTTTTCAGTACTATTGAACCTCCTGCTCGTCACAGGAGGCTGTACCAGGGCTTCCTTAAGATAAACCCTGTCATGATCGTTATCAGTGTTTTCTGTAAAACAAACTCAGTCCGTTAAAAGGAACCACGGAACAAGGGAGCTGTTAAAATGGTATGATGGCAAAAAATGTTGATTACTGCGCTAGCTACTTATTTGCAGTGAATGGCTTTGGAGTTGTGTTATTCTCATACATTAACTCAGAGCAAAAATGTGCCACCATGCTTTTTTAAATGCTGGGAAAAAGGCAGTTTGGGGATACAGTGAACTGACTTTGTCTGAAACTGTGAGTCCTCTGGACCCTTCCCAAGCAGCTAAAGGGCATTCAGAGGGTGCTTTACCCAAGAAAGGGTAAGCTAGACAGCAGAGAGGAGGGCAGCTGATCCCCTGTGGCATTATCCTTTAATTTCTCCTCAAGATGTGGGTCATACGAGAAGGTGGGTCTTTCTGTTCAAGTGTTTTTTATGGCCATTGTGAATCATTTATTGGTCTCACTCAGCTCTACAGGCATCTGTGTGTCTGACAGAAGGAAATCCTTGCTGACAAACAATTTCCTGCATCTTAAACATCAAATTTCATTATTCAAGACTGCACTGGGTTATTCTTACCTTGGAGCACATCTCAGAGCACAGTCGGATGTGGATTATATTACAAAAGCATTTACCTTTATTTGGTTTAATTGATGATTTCATCCTGAGACATAAATTCAGTTTCCTCTTTGCCATCGTATGGATAAATATCGGACTCAGATCTCTGGCAGCTCTTTTAAATGGACCAACAGGTCATGGCCCCATAAATGTTATTTGGAAAACCCATGAAAGTGACTGTATCAGACGATATGTCTCTAAGAAGCACTTCAGACACCCATTAAAGACATGACAGAGAATGAAAAATAGCACAGTTTTTCTCTGAATAGGTATGAGCATGAGGAGTCGCTTAATTACCCCGTTTAGAGAGTAATTAATGTTTGCTGAAGGACTTCCAGACTGACCAGAATATGAACAATTTGTCCCGAATATAAATGTCTGTCCCTCTCTCCTTTTTATTTCATGATGATTTCCTGCCACTCAAATCAGCCATTTGACTAAAGATTAGCATGTCTATATTAGCATTATGCTAAGGATTCATTTCAGGGCTCTGCTGTGTGTCTGCTAAAGGGGAATCAAATAATATACTTTGGCAAAGTTTGCTTCCATCAGGTGGATAACAGCACACATCAAATCCATCACCCGTGGATTGTTTCCTCGTCACAAACCTGCAGGTTTCTATTTCCTCATTTTGGTATGCACAAGAGACTTTAACTTTTAATGAGATGACATGAACACATCAAGAAACTGACAGATTAAAAGTGAAGGACAGTCTCTTTATGTGCAGGATAGAATCCCGCTGTACTGTATAAATCATTAAGAGATAAAACTGGTTCTGAAGATGAACCAAAGCCACAGGTTTTCTCTCAAATCGGCAGCCTGGAGGTCTGCTGTTCTCATCTGTTCTCATCAGTCTGATGCATCAGTATCAAAGCTCGGTAAGAAAAAAAAAAATCTCAAAACACCAATTTAATGGAAAAAAATCATTTTACTTGTTATGTACTGCTGAATACAGTAAGATCTTAATGGAAAATAGTAAAGTTCCACATTCTAGTGCTGCCTTTACCTTCTATTCATTTTGCTGTTTGACGTTACCTCCTGGATTGTCAGTTGCTACATGAAAGAGGTGCATGAGGGTGCATGCACCACTGGATAAATTCCATTTGTATCCCATAACTGGAGTTCACCCAAAACCAAGCCCTGTTTTTATTCCATTACTTTGCAGGCTAACCCATCATCTCAGTCAATAAAAACTCCTAATGGGCCGCCAAAAGATGAAATATTCATCTGGGCTAGGGTGCATCAGCCTGTTTTCTTGTGCAGGCTTAGGTCTCATTACCCACCTCAGCTCCGTGATAACACCTGAGCACAGCTGTGTGACACTGATGTTGACTGTGTCATGGGAGGCTGTAGCTGCGTCCTGTCTGGTGCTGTTTAAAACTTCAGGTCCCTAAACCACAGTACTAATGGTGGAGGACTCCTCTGACTTGCCCTGTCTGCTGGGCAAGGACTTGAGATACTCCAGGTGTCTGCGGGCGTCCTCTTGGTTTGCCCTGACATAGTAGACTAGGTAGGAGATGACCATGGTGAACCAGCCGAACATGACAATCAGCATGACCACATCTGTAGTCCTCTTCATCACCACACAAAGGTCAATGTCCGGTTCCAACAGGAACGCAAGTCCTTGAACTTTTATTCCCTCTGGATCTGAAGTCTGACACACAATGCCCGTCAGAGACGCAGGCTCCAGGTCCACACGAGGCAGAGCCATCTGTAAATTGCAGTCACAGTGCCATGGATTGTTAGTTAGATTGGCGCGAGCCCGCAGGCCCTTAAAGGCCTCAGGGTTAAAATTTTTCAACTTATTAGAAGAAAGGTCCAGGAACTGTAGAGAGGAGCCCAGGCCTCGGAATGCCCCTGGTTCTAGCTGGCTTAATTCATTGTGTGATAGATCTAGTTCGACCAGGTGGGGCAAACCTGCAAAAGCATTTGCTGGGACCGTCGTGAACAGGTTGAAGTCCAGATAAATGCGTCGTGTGTCATTGGGGATGTCTTGTGGGATCTCTGTGAGTTTCAGGTTGCTGCAGCGCACCGTCTTGCCGATGCTCTCATTCTCAGAGCAATAGCAGCTCTTGGAGCAACTGGTGGCAGCATGGTGAAAGCAGAAGGTCATTAGCACCAGACTGTGGAGCAGCAAGCACATGACCACTGAGTGGCGCAGTAGCCAGTCTGCAAGTAAGGACATTGTGGGACACAAGCATGCTCCAGGAAGAAAGGCTGGGGTGCATGGGGTGAAGTCCACATCAACCTCCCCAGAAGCTGTTCAGTCTATGACATAAAAAAAAACAAAACAGAAAGTCACGTTAGCACTGGTGGGAAGACTATCCTTGAGATTAAAAGAGAAATAACAGATTGTTATGTGAAATCCTTTCACCATAGAATATATGGGTAATTAACAGTCTTTGTAACCCATACTTTTATTTAACATGGACGTAAGGGGTGTTGTAGCTTGTCTAATTGCTGTGAGGAGGCAGAAGGAATGCTGCATGCTCATTTCAGCATGCAGCATTCATTTCATGGCCAGGGTTGCCCTTCTGTTGTATTTCTAAGAGGAGCAAACATTCCTTTCATACCAACACAATAAACAAGCTAAGAAAATCCTTTGGAGTCACAGTGCCTCTTTTATAATTGACATCCCTGCAGTGCAGGGATATTTCTGTACACAGAGACTGGCATTAACACAGTGATGTGACACAACACAGAACAAAATGTTCTGAACAAATAATAAAACCAAGCACATATCAAAAACTGTTTTAAATCTCATGTTTCCGGATTCCACTGCTGTGTAAAAGCATAGCAGATATTCTGCTGGGCTATTTCTTCTATATAAGTGACCACTGTAAGTTTTTGTCAGTCAGGCAATGCAGTTGCTTGTTGAAATGATCATTTATTCATAAGTTTGAGTAACAGAGGTAAAAGCGTGGCCTTATCCTGTAAATTAAACTTGTATTTTATGTGTAAACGTTTGAAAATGGCAGGTCTACCCACCTTAACACACTTCATTAATAGCGGATCAGAGCTACCTCCTATCCAGTTACTAATCCTCTTAAAGAAAAACTCCTTAAGTCAGTGTAGCATCAGTGTTGGCCACCCAATCCCTTTGTTAGGGAAATGCTAATGCTATAAACAGAACCAAGGTCAACCAAATAGACAGTGTGATGGCCTGTCTTCTTAAAGACAAGAGGGGACCACATAGTTCAACCAGACTTCTTCATTTTTTCAAAATGACCGGAGACTGGCCAAGATCCTCTTACCAAGATTAAAAAATGAAATCGATCTCTAAGTACCTCTAAGTATCGCATGACGTTGGGGGGGTAGACGACAGAGTACAGTGGCAATATTGGCATATGTTATGTGGTTAGATGGACAGATGATTTTTCTATGAGATACAGATAATAACACTGTTTGTGTTACGCCGGTTTAAGATGTCCCTGCCAGACAATCCCAATGATGAGCCATGGGAGTTGGTGGTGGTGTTGGGGGGGGGGGTTCCCTCTGTCAGACATCAGATGTTTATACATTCATTTTCAAGGCCAGGTAAAGCAACTTCCAAAGGATTTTCCTCCCTCTCTACACAGACTCAACAGGGTGTATGAAAAAGTAAAATCACATGACAGATGCAGTTTAACAACCAAAGAAATAAAAGGTCTTGCTCCAGCTCAATTGGTGACATTTTGCTCCTGTAAAGGCCGTACTTTTCCTGTCACATAGCATAGCCTAGTATTTTGTTGGGAGCGAATGTGAGGGGAGAAGTAGAGGGTTGGTGATGGAGGAGGGGAGGGATCGCGGACAAGAAGGGCTGTCGGACACACAAGCACAGGGCTGTGAGAAAATATCAAGAGGGTTTACAGAGGGTAACATTACAATTACAATACAGCGTGTGACACTAATGAGATATCGAGGAAAGGGGTAAATGTCAGTAAGTCACAATGACGGCTCATGGAGGCAGCTGGCTGTGAAAGAATAAAGGGGAGAGGAAGGAAACAAGTGTTGCCTGCAGATGAGATACACATATCGGGAGAGGGGGTGCAGACCTAATGAAGGGTAGGGTGGGGCACCACTTTAAATAAGATCCATTATTAAGAAACGTTTCATTCAAAAGGCATCATTGGAAAAAAATAATACAGCCATTTTATTAACTGCATATATGGCCTCAAAGCATAACTCCTCTCTGTGCCACACAGTATTGATGCAATAAATCCCCAGCAAGGTATTCACCAGTCTTCCTAAAATCATTGCCTACTTCTGTGATAAATAACTCGTGCTTTTAATATATACAATAAATACCCTGCTCCTGCAGCCAAATGTCAGTCACACTTTATGAATTCACCAATGTCACTGCCTTGCTGAAAGCTCTCTGGCACCAGATAGGGTATGAGGGGCAGTAGTGTTGACTCAAACCCAAACACCAGAGGCATATAAATGATGCATTACTTCTTTTATGTTAATATGTTGTTGTTGTTGTTGTGTTTTTTTTTTGTTTGCTTGTTTTTAAGTGGAACTCTGACCTTTTTATGGCATCACATCACAGCCAACAGCAAATGCATGAATGGTAACTAAGCAGCTGGTTTCTATCTATCACTGGCAGGTATAGATGTCAAGGAGGGAAAATAAAACAACCTTGTCATCTTGAACTTGAACTGCATACTATAATCATGTTTCGGTGCTTTTAGCTCCATCTTCCCAGACTCAGTGTCAGTCTCAATTTCCAGAGATGTCCTTTTTTTTTTATCTCCTGTGCTGGGTAGACTATTACAAATCCCCATTACAGCAGCACCAAATTGGTACTGATCCAATTACTTTCAAACTTCATATTATATTAATCACAACACAAGCTCAACACATTCAAGAGGCAAAGCTGCAGAGTAACAGTGGGTGAAGTATCAGGTTCTGTTGAATTTGAAATCCAACTCATAAACAACAAGCACGTAGTGGGAAATAAAACTCAAAGGACATGAGGTGGGAGCTGACACCCTTGTTGAGTTGGTCGTTCATCCTGTTTTTGTCTTCAGCACGAGTCTCATTCATAAAACCTCATTAATGCTGGAAAACAGCAAAATCTTTGGATTGAGAAAACCAGGAGATGCGTGCAATTTAAAGAAAGAAAACATAAACTGTGCGAATTGGTCAGTAGTACACACACACACGCATACTCACGTCTTTGCCTTCTTTCCTCTCCCTTTCATGGTGTGTTTCAGAGCAAGTATTTCGATAAAAAGGTCCTGCAGATTGCCTCCATCAGCTCCTCCTGCAGCCGGGAAACTTGCGCTGAGAAGCCGCCCCGGCAGCTCTGACGCGCCGCTGGAAAATGCTCCAGTAGTTCGTTCGTTTTTTTGTTTTTTTTTTTTTAGTTTCCACGCAACCAGAAAAGCAGGCGACAGTGGAAGAGCCAGTGTGAATAGGCAGACACCGACACCGAAGGCGGCACCTCACCCTGATCCTGCAACTGACAAAATAAATGAAAATCGTACTAACCAAAATGGCAGATAAACGGTGCGCAGCGCATTTACGCACAGCAGGGTAATGGATGGATTGAGCCTACTCGTCTCTGCGGGGAGGATCTGAGGGCTGGGGATGTAGTCAGGCATATATGCCGTGCTGTGGCTCACAACATTCATTCATATGCATCTGTTGAGCGCTGAGTGACGGGGATTGGCTGTGAATGCAGCAGGTGCCAGGAAAGTACAAGGAGCACCCCTCCCTCACATACACGTACTCACACACACTGTCTCTCTCAAACACGGGGACACACACATGGGATCTCGTACACACTTCCATGCAGATCCACAGAACAGTTGGGTTGGAGCTGCCTAATCATACTTGATCTGCAGCTTGTTGTTTCAGAGATGCAGCCTGGCTGCCAGGGCGGTGGATCGTTGGCTGTGTCCAGGTCCTTTTCCTGCCTGCTGCCAGTTGATAAGGGAGCCCTGTCAAAGCCACTATGAAAACAGACGTGCATGGGTACTGGTCTGAGAAAGCCTGCCAAGCAACTAGTCATAAGGTATTAATGGAATTAAAATCAATAAAGTGGGATACTCCACCCAAACTCCCACCCAGGTCTCAGGACAGCAGACCACATAATTGCATGATTCACCGCAACTATGGGCCTTTCTTCTTTCATGACCATCAGACTGCCTTTCTGACTAAAGAATAACCATGAAATGTTTTATTTTTCTCCAACATCAGCCTATTTTTTATGTTCCTGTCTCTCCCAAGGGTTTTGGAAGCCAAAATTTCCTTGAAGTTTAATTACTCAATATGTTTACCATTTTGTTATACCACTAAAAGCCGATCTAAACAGAGGTTGATGTTGATTGTGCCTTTCAGGTCAGGGTTAAAGTGAATTATTCCCCTGGGCCCACAGATGACCTATTCTGACTGCATGAGTTGTTTTCTGGTGATCAATGGGGGATGTTGATGAGAGGAAGGAAAACTAAGGGAAATCCTCTGAAACTTAAGCACCCTTGATAAATTTAACTTGAGTCACAGGCTTTTACAGAGTATCCCAGTGCTAAAAATAACATAGACTGTGTCGGTGCAGGTAGAGTTCAGTATTCGTTTTCTAACATAAAATAACTTACATCTATTATTCAGTAGGCCAATTCCGCCATTTTACACCATTCTTTACGGCATGAAAACACAGCTGAAATTTTAATTGGACATTTCAGTTGTGCCAGGTCATGTCTCAAACACCACTGTAAACTAACACTGATGTGTAAGAGTAATTCAACAGTTCAAAAGGCTCATATCATACCATTTCAAATCAGGGTTATTAGACTGCCAGGTTTTATGTCCATCCTCCAAAAAGTTCCATTCCTCATTAAGTTTAGCTTTCACTAGTTACTGGACTGCAGAGGCTTGTGTCGCTTTGCTTCACTGGTCTCTGTTGTAAAGTTGAGTCCTGCAGTGTCTTCTACAGTGAAGTGGTTGAACAAGTCAAGCCATTTTTTTTAAACTATCACTGTAAGATGTAGCTCATAAAATAGAATCTTTTAATATTTCCATAATGGTTAAGGACGATAATTTAATGGATGAAACCACCAACTAAGGTAAGGTGTATTTTAGTCTCCATGAGAAACACAGTGTTCACTCTACATTGACTGATTTTATAGCCCTAAGGTTGTGGGACCATCCTTGTCAGCCAGAAGACAATCAGATATGTGGGAGAGCATGTGATAGTGAAACAGCAGGGATTGCTTTCCTCATAGACGGAGGACAGTGCACTGGCAGTCAGTCTGCCCAAGCTTTATCAGATTACTTCAAATGTTCCGCTGAGGTTGTGAGCTGTACGGGGAACTGTATGCATTATCAACCAAGCATTAGTCCTCATAGACTCTTTCAAGTGGATCAAAGTTTACTTACTTTATTTTTCTCTTGTGTGCCAAGTATTTTACAGCAGACTTTATATTATGCATGTCATGAGGCCAAAAGTGTTGAGTGGGAAATTTGCTGAGGAAATACTCATTCCAAAGTTTGCACAATGTCATTTTCACAAGGTGGGGATGGTTTCCTGTTAGCTTTTTCTGTGTGCTCCAAGTTGTAGTGCAGAACACAAGCACCCATAATAATGAGGACTATCCTTTTCATTCCCCATTTCTAGCCTACTCTGTCTTTTCCAGCTCACACAAATGCACACATAAGCATACATATAAGGACAGGCAAACACACACTGTCTGTCTCTGGCTCCCACCTTACTCCTCATCCCTGAACAAGATCAAAGTCCTGCCTTGTCTTTGTGAATACAACATTACTGTTCTTTTTTTTATTTATTTCCCTGCCTGTCTTGAACCTTTTAATCAAAAGCTGGAAGAAAGGTGTATGAAAGGATTTTCCTGCTACTGCTAGTAACAGGGGGATTCACTTCACCTCATTTTCCTAGCGAGGAGACTCGTCTTTGAAGTCTAATGTCACTGACATTAAGGAAACAATGGACTGGCAATATGAAAGTGTTGTAGATATTCATTGATCTTAGTTGAATTCCCCACTGGCAGAGCTATGGCTCACTAAAAGCTACCAACCACAAGCCTTGGAGTCATGAACAAGCAGATTATGGATGGCATTATGCTTCACTGGCTTGTTCCAAATGGATTATATTGTTTGTAGCTCATAATTCTACACTGATGGTGTTTAAAAAAAAAAAAGAGCTGTCAGGATGATAACTACAATATAAAAAAACTAAAATCTGCCAAGAAATTAATGTTTTTAAAAGTAAAGCTGATTTTTTTATTTCATTAAACTAAATATTTTTCTCTCTCAGGAGTCTAATAAGATTAATCCTGCATCTACATATGAAAAGTTTTTCTTCCAACTTTGGTATGTTCATGGGCTTTCATTGTTTTATTATGTTCAAACATAAAAGGTACATATTTATACGTACGGTATATAAGATAATAATGTATACAACTCTCCCTCCCCTTCTCCCCCACCTTGGTTATTAGATATTTATGTATATTTCAAACAACTGTTTCCGGTATTTGTGCTATTTATTATTGGAGTAACTGCTGTAAATACTGTAAAGATGGATGTAACCAGTTTAATGTCAGACATGGTGTCTTGTCAGGATCAAGGCGGTCTGCTCCACAGCCATCATCTCATTAGTGCCTGACTCCATCGAACACTGAATTCCTGGAGGTGGAGCGTTTGTGGAGCTGACACTTTGTTGCATGTTTTTCTGTGGCAAGTATGAGTTCACTCACCTGTCATTCCATGTTACTCACCCTCATTTATGCAGAAATTTAAGCCTCAGTCCACAATCGACACACAATGTTTGTACAACAGCACTTACTAACAAGCACTGTGGAATTTGGCAGCTTGCATGGCTAAAGATTACTGGACAAGAGAAAACAATTCGCAAACCTTTTTTTTTCCACAAGTGTGAACAATCAGCAAAGTTGCATCACTGATCAGTGAAGTACAACATCCTAAATGTTAAGTTGTTGTAGTTGCCTGCTGTTCCTGCCAACACAGGATAGAGGTGGTTTTCCCAGTGCCCTTTTAAAGTAATTAATAATTCTTGCATTGTGTCTTTCAGACATTTTCACAATAACAGCCAGGGAGGGGTGTTTAACTTAAAGGTCATGTTATGGGCGTTCAAGGACATTGCTGGAAATGCGATGGTGAAAATAGGACCCTAAAATGAAAGTGAGTTCATATGAACTAGAAGTGGTGCACATTTTTGAGATTCACCGTTGATGTCTATTTCCCTAGAGTGTCTACGAAGGTTACGAGATTAAAGGTATAAATATTTGTGAGTCACATCTTGAAGAATGCTTTTCATTTTCATCTACTATTTGTTATTCTTCTGTCTTTCATTTTTCCTGTTAGCATCCTCACACATATCTTGGACTATCAAGGCTTGCTTTTTTACCTTGAACAGTTTACTGGTTGTCATTTCTGGTGCCTAAGCTAAAAGCCGGAAGAGAACATATTGTAATTTAATGTACAGAAGTTTCTTTTTCATTACTATTTCAGTGTTGATAATTGTATGCACATTATATTCTCCATGCTCCACTTCTCGCAGGACTAGCCCTTCCCAGGAAATAATTACTCAGAAACACTGAAGTGAACTCAGGTGAATTCAATTGAACAAACTCATGGTAAGAGCAAACCCCAAGAGGAAACACACATCTCCAAGTCTAACACTGACTTCTCTCAAAGGCCATCTTTTAAGATATTGGTGCTGTAGCCTAAAGTTGAGACAGTTCACCCCTCAAAGGGAGACAGGCGTGTTGAGAAGATAGGACCGTCATGTCTGTATGGTCAATAACAGTAAACAGATGGATACAGTGAGCCTGTCAAAAGGTGAAACAATCTGCCTGTCAGGAGCTGATAAGCTAAGAAATATTTTATATTTAATCTCCCTTTTTAAAGTGTGTGAATTAACTGCAATTCAATTTTAAATAACTAATCTTTTCTGTCCCAAATTACAAGAGCTTTTTACATGCCTGTGATCATGAGGTAAGATATTTCATCTTTAAGGGTGGAAGTCCAAAATGGAGAAAATAGAATCATGTTGGCAATCATTCTTATGACTGTAGGCTTTCAACTGATATTTTTTTAACACACAACCTGAGCTTTTTCTGAGAACAAGCTGTGACATAACTGTCAGGTGCTCCATTGGAAGCAGCAGCTGTTAACCTGTCACCCTAATATCTGTAAAGCAGCACTATCCTTGTATGACACAGAGGAGTCACGCTGCACCAAACAGCCCCTTCAGACAGCTAAGAACAGATCTGTGACACATCAAGTTTCTTTTCCCACTTTTCCAACAGTCAAGCTGCATCAGGCCTTGGCTAAGATGGTGTCATCAATAAATAAATAGGAAAGCCAATGGCACTGAGAGTGCTGGTGTCCATCTACTTTACTAACATTTCTCAACAACTTCAGATGGGTGACTATTTACCCACGGCTATTATTACCAGATAAGAGGAGGTCTCTGTGTGAACATGTTTGAGTGTCTTTCATGGTTACAATTGCAAACAAAACTCTACTGTGTAAAAATTTTCCAAAATCATCTCATCTGAAGCCAGAGATTACCTCAGGAAATGTTTTTATCAGAACTCAGTGTAAGGTATATCACATCTTTAAAAAGCAAATGCTTTGCTTTCTTGCTGAGAGTAAATTGTATTTTGACGTAGGCGTATCATATCCCTTGGTTTGTGAGTAGTAAAAAGGCACCAGTCCAGCTAATATATTCTTTTGTATTTCTTAATAGACTTAAGTCATTCTTTTCAGCTTCAAAATCAATCTACAGCGTGTTTTCACCTTCATTCAACTTCATTGTGCACTTGTGGGTGTATTCGTGTACATTCACTGCACTACATCCTGGACTTCAGCACAAGCTCTTCAGCCCTATTATTATCATGGCAAGGTCAGATGAGTGGGCAGCGTAGCAGAGGAAGACAGATAAGAATGAGGGAATGGTTAGATAAATCATGTTACTGCATTTCCACTGGCTTTTATCCACTACAGCAGAAATGTTGCTCAGTGTTGAATGAAATCCTCTGTCATTTTTCTGTAGTTCTTTATTAAAGCCTGCACTTCTAAATCACAGCAGTAAGACACAAAGCAAAGCTCTGCATGATGTTACACGGCTGCGAAAACACATCAGCTCAGTGCTATCATGAACTGCAACAACACACTTCTGGGGTAAACTCATTAACTGCTAAATAGCTTTCAGACGATGATGTACAGTGTGTATGCATGTGTGACAGAGAGATGGGATGAAAAACAAGGGAGGGGGGATATTGACAAATTAAACAAATTTAAATGGAGCACTTTCAGAAGAGGGAACGCTGTGCTCCCAGAAAACGTTACATAACTCCTTCTTGCAAGACATTTTTGTACACTTGTAAAAGGTTAAACAGTGATGGTTTGTACACTGAACGACCAACAGGTACCATGCAAACAGAAGGTTTCCACCACCGTCCAAAGATATGCATGTTTAGGTTGATTGGTGGCTCTAAATGTCCGTAGGTCTGAGTGTGAGTGTGAGTGGTTGTTTGTCTCTGTATGTTGGCCCTGCGATGGACTGGCGCCCTGTCCAGAGTGACCCCACCCTCGCCCAATGTGAGCTGGGATTGGCTCCAAAACCCCCCACGACCCAGAAAAGGCTAAGCGGTAGAAGATGAATGAATAAATAAATATGTTAAGTATAATCCTTTGTGGGTAACCTGCAGTTGGATCCTGAATGGATTATGCAGTCATGATATCCGAGTTTTTCTGATCACAGTAGATTTCTGCAGAATTATGTAGCAGTGTAGCATATTTCAAAGGAGCTTTAAAAAGTTCTGTACAGTAGGCCCGTATGATATGCCATCAAAAAGACAGACCCATGAGATTGTAACCATCGACATTAGTCATCTGCAATTTTGGGGCAGACTAAATATATAAATAAATAGACAAAAATAACTATATAAATATTTAAAAATTTTCAATTTAGCTTATTGCCATTTAGCTCATTCTGGTCAACAAGAATTTGATGAAGCCCAAGTTGAATTATTTTAACCAGAAAGGCATGAGATTTTTTTTCAATGAAAGAATGAAAGAAAGAACCCATCTGAAAAAAGGGCTGTTATGTCACTAAATCCAAAGTACAATTAAGGATGTAGGTGTTTAAACAAACATGAACTGTGTAGAAATCATTGCCCATTTATGCATAAATGTGAATATGGATGTGATTACAAAAGGTGTTCATATACAGAATAGATTGTTATGTTGGTATATTTACTGTAGAACAACAACAGCAACAACTATAATAATAATAACAATAATTATAATACTAATACTTCTACTACTAATAATAATAATACATTTTATTTTAAATGAATTTACTCTAAAATCTCTGTAAACTGTAAATCTCACTCAAGGGAAACTGATTGGCCAAGAGAAGAGTGTGGGCGGGCTTATATCTATTCTGCCGGAGGTGATTGGTCGCTCACTAAACAGAAACGTTTCTCCCGTTCCTCATTGGAGGAAACGTCAGGTGGCCCTCATTTGATTGGTCAATACAGCTGGCGCGACAGATTTGCGTTATTTTTGAATTTTCAAAGCGGGTCTTATTTCTCCTGGTTTCGCTTCAGCAGGCAGCGGCTGGTCTGAAGAGTTAGCTAGTTTTTAACGAAGTGTCAGAGTTAGAGCAGGGGTTAGTTATTCAGGGTTTACTGGGACATATAGGAAGCATGGCGAACCCACTGAAGGTAAATCAACTTTATTTGTTGGTAACGGACGGTCAGTTGAGCTAACAGTTATTCCTAGTGTTTGCTACACGGGGACTTAATAGCTAGCTAAGTCCATGTAGCACGACATTAACATACCCATCTTGACCGACATTTTGGGATGCAACATAAAAAAGGGCACTTGTCGAGGAAGCAGCAAGTGTTTGATGTTACCTTGTCATAAAGGCAGTAACTCCTCTGCAGGACACATGGAAAAATACCACACACAATGGACGGCACACTGTTACGACCCAGAGCATTAGCCGTCCAGTTAGCTAAACGTAGTTAATTGTTCATTTAGCTTTTTTTAAGTTTTACATGTGGAAATGTGCCCTAACAATGACGAATGAATGATGGATTTGACCGTGAAAGACAAGACATGTCATATTTGAAATAAAACAAGAAGGAGTAAGGCCTAGAAACATTAAGTGGGTGTTTTCAGACTGTGCACTGATTATTTAATGTCTTTCCTTGGGACAAAACATTTATTCCTTTTTGTTAGCTTAATTTTTTTCATATAAGATTTATGATTAAAGTAATCATAACAATGTTAAGATGGTTGTGCAAATGGCCTCGAGGATGCTGTTTGTCATTGAATGAAGGAATCTGCTATACAAATGAATGCACGTCTTGTGTTTTTCCTGCAATGCAAGAAAATTCACATCCAATGTAATCCTGTGTTGTTCACAGCAAACCTTCTTTGAAAACAAGCCGCTGGAAAAGACAAAGAAAGATCCAAAGCGGATGTCAGTTGAGAGGATCTATCAGAAGAAGACACAGTTGGAGCACATTTTGCTTCGTCCTGACTCCTACATAGGCTCTGTAGAGCCTGTCACCCAAGTAAGAATTCACAATGCTATGGCTGTCTTTTTAAGTTGATGGCTTCTCTAAGTAACCCTTATTGATTTCGAGTCTTCCAGTAAACCTCACAGAGGCTGATGTGATATTGGATAGGGTGGGCTTCTGGAGAATTTTGCTCTCGCTGCAAATTTTCAGGATGTTAAGCTGCAAGAGAAAAGAGCGTTAAAGGTGCATACAATAAAATGTGTATGCTATTATTGTAGTGACCAGTTGACCTTTTTCTTTAGCAAATGTGGGTGTATGATGAGGATGTTGGACTGAACTGCCGTGACGTGACATTTGTGCCTGGGCTTTACAAGATTTTTGATGAGATCCTTGGTATGTAAATAGTTTTCATGAATTTACAACTAGAAATAGAAAGCTTTATTGTCATTGTATTGAACATAATGAGATTACATGGGCCCTTCAATTCGGTGTTTTAAAAAACAGAAAGACAAGATATTACAGTACAGATAAGACATAAGACATTTATATAAAACATATAAAATGTTTGGCATCTACATGCAGGCATATAATAATTAAACAATTTGTTTTTGTTCTCTCTGTAGTAAATGCAGCTGACAATAAGCAGAGGGATAAGAGCATGTCCTGCATCAAAGTTAACATTGATGTGTGAGTAACAAATAATATTGTATGACCAATTAAGATCTAAGAACATCCTAGAGTCTGACCTTTTACCTTTTTCCTTTCAGTGAAAACAACACCATCAGTGTATGGAACAATGGGAAGGGTATCCCTGTGGTGGAGCACAAGGTGGAGAAGGTTTTTGTGCCTGCGCTCATCTTTGGACAGCTCCTGACCTCCAGTAACTATGATGACGAAGAGAAAAAAGTGACTGGTGAGAGAAGTTATATAATTAGGAAGACTATGATCCACATAAAAAATGTTTTAATCATAATTCGCAGTTGGAAAAACTGTTGTATAAAATTGCCATAGCTAGGCTTGGTGGCTATAGGTAGACCTTTTTCTAGCATCCTAACCAACATCTTTACATGCATACTTGTTCTTTAGGTGGACGTAATGGATATGGTGCTAAGCTTTGCAATATCTTTAGCACAAAGTTCAGTGTGGAGACTGCTTGTAAAGAGTCAAGGAAGGCCTTCAAGCAGGTAAAGACATCAAACTACATTTTCTTTTCTACTGATTGTAAGAAAATAAAATATTATTTTACAGTAAGTCCATATTTCCCCTAGACTTGGTATGACAACATGGGCAGGGCAGGTGATGCTACCATCAAATCCTTTGATGGCGAGGAATACACTTGCATTACCTTCAAGCCAGATCTACCCAAGTTTAAGATGAGCATCTTGGACAAAGACACTGTGGCTTTGATGACCAGGAGGGCTTATGACATTGCTGGATCCACCAAGGGGGTCCGTGTGTTCTTCAATGGCAAGAAGCTACCAGTATGTTACCACACTGTTTCACTCTTCTTTGTCTTAATATCTGCCTGTTGCTTTCTGACTGCCACCTATTGGCTTTCTGTTAGTAATTTAAAATGGGTTGTATTTGTTCTGTCTTATATCTTTGGATAAAAAATAACATGCCACCAAACATAAAGACCTCTTTAAGTTTAGTTTTAAAATTTCAAGCCTACTCTCTTCAGTTGATACTTTAACAGTTTTAAATATAGTGTTTTGCTTTTTTTTTTTTTTTTTTGTATGGTTCCCCCCCTTAGCATTTTATAGACATTGAAATTAAATTTTATTTTGGGAGTTTAAGTGATACAAGTGAGAACCTCAGTTGTATCATTTGTACCACAAACTTCTCTATCATTGCCTATATGTCTTAAATCACATGATTTAGACTAAGACAGTCACTCTTGTACTACAGATTACAGGTTTCCGTAGCTACGTTGACATGTACCTGAAGGACAAGGTGGATGAGGTTGGCAATGCCCTCACCGTGGTCCATGAGAATGTCAATGAGCGCTGGGAGGTCTGCCTCACCATGAGTGAGAAGGGCTTCCAGCAGGTCAGCTTTGTCAACAGTATTGCTACAACCAAGGTAACATCCCACTGTATTACATCTTATTTAGTACAATATACAGTACTGCCTTATATATATATATATAAATAATGGGTGTGGGTCTTGAACTCAAAACCGAACATTTTTGTTTTTTTCTGAATTATTATTTTTCTTTTTTTAATTAATCTTTTGAAAAACTGTCTGTCAATTTTCATTTTGCCTTATTTTGTCAGCCCTTTTTAAATTTACATCTAAGAGCAGCTATGAATCATTTTAAGGCTGACTGGACTAGTAGACCAGCTTCCTTTGGCAGCTAAGTACAAGGTTGGCTTCTCTCCCAGGCACTTTGTGTCAGTGTGATCAAGACTTATGACATTTATTCTGTAAATGGGATCTTATTTTTCTCCTGTGCACCCAGGGAGGGAGGCACATTGACTATGTGGCTGACCAGGTGGTTGGTAAGCTTATTGAAGTGGTGAAGAAGAAGAACAAAGCTGGGGTGGCTGTCAAGCCGTTCCAGGTACAGTCATGTGTGTGTATATATATATATATTTTATTTTATTTTATTTTTTTACTCTGGCTAATGCAATCATGAGCCTCCAAATTAAAAATCTTCTGTTAGCACAATTTTAATGGCTATGTTTTACTCCCTCTCTGTCCAGGTGAAGAACCACATGTGGCTGTTTGTCAATTGCCTGATTGAGAACCCGACATTTGACTCTCAGACTAAAGAGAACATGACACTGCAGCACAAGAACTTTGGTTCCGCCTGTTCTCTTGGAGACAAATTCATTAAGCAGGTGCTAAAAACACTGGTTTTCCATTCTTCATCTCAGAAGTCTAATCATTCACATTTAATTAATTCCTTATTTGCTCTCCATAGGCCACATCCTGCGGAATTGTGGAAAGTATCATGAACTGGGTTAGGTTCAAGGCTCAAACCCAGCTCAACAAGAAATGTTCAGCTGTCAAGCACACAAAAATTAAGGGTGTGCCCAAACTGGATGATGCAAATGATGCAGGTACCGTATACCAAACTCCTGTATGTTTATATCTGTCCAGATGTGTCAAAATACAAGTGGCTAAAGTCCTGTGGTAACTGTGCTGTGATGTCTGGCAGGTGGGAGGAACTCAATCGGCTGCACACTGATCCTTACTGAGGGAGACTCAGCCAAGACACTGGCTGTGTCTGGCCTGGGCATTGTCGGTCGGGATCGCTATGGCATCTTCCCCCTTAGAGGAAAAATGCTGAATGTCCGGGAAGCTTCGCACAAGCAGGTTAGGCCCAAAAGAATTTTGCCCATAGCTGATAGAAGGCAGCAGTCATGTCATTTTTGGTTAGCAAACAGCTGAGAGTGCAAATTGTTTGGTTTTCCATCTCAGATTATGGAGAACGCAGAGATAAACAACATCATTAAGATCCTCGGTCTTCAGTACAAGAAGAACTACACTGACCCAGAATCCCTGAAGAGTCTCCGTTATGGAAAAATCATGATCATGACAGATCAGGTGTGTTTTCACAAATTAGCGATTTTGTTTCATGCCAATTTTAAATGGTTTTATACAATAAATAACTTGACCTCTATTTTTTTGGTATTCTTTAGCTTTATGAATTACACTTTACACTAATATGACTGGACTCAGGCTACTGTATTTCTGTGATTTTTATAAGGATCAAGATGGCTCCCACATTAAAGGCTTGCTGATCAACTTCATCCACCATAACTGGCCGTCATTGCTGCGCCATAACTTCCTGGAGGAGTTTATCACCCCCATTATCAAGGCATGTAACTCATAAGATGCGTTGGTAAAATTGAAGTCGTACTCAGGAATACACGGTAGAATAAATGGAAACTGATTTCCAATTGATAGCAGTAATAATTTTAGCCTTTTCCAAGTTGTAACAAGACTGCCATCTGGTGACAAAATACAGGAGCACTCTGAACTGAAATCGTCAGCTTTTTTTTTTTTTTATGTATTTGCACTGTGACTGTATCAATGCTGATATGGTGAGATTTTAATGACATGAAATTACTTCTTATTTCTCATTTTAGGCATCTCACAAGAAAACTCAGCTGTCTTTCTACAGTATCCCTGAATTCAATGCATGGAAGGAGAGCCAGTCCAACCACAAATCTTGGAGAATAAAATACTACAAAGGTTTGTTACAAACCCCTGTGTGGTAGTAAAACAGACAAGTAAGCGGTCCTTCATACCTGGCTAGTGTCATGGTCCGAATCTTGTATGTTTATTACAATGATTTATCTAATAGTCTCTTTTCCTTTGTGGACACAGGTTTGGGAACCAGTACATCGCAAGAAGCCAAGGAGTACTTCTCTGATATGCAGAGACACCGTATCCCATTCAAGTACTCTGGGCCTGAAGACGATGAAGCGATCACCCTTGTAAGATTTTACACGTCTTTTTTGACGGATCTGTGGAGGGACTCATCAAATTTAGTTTAAATGTTTAGACCTCGTAGTGTACTCAGCACACCCACAGGATACTCTACATATTATCCCATATGATTAGTTGTTGGAATTTAAATATTTAATTCTTGCAAATTCCTTATTTTTTGCCAGGCCTTTAGCAAAAAAAAAGTGGAAGAGCGCAAAGAGTGGCTAACAAATTTCATGACAAACAGGCGCCAGCGCAGAGAGCACAACCTGCCTGAGGTAATGTCCAAACTATTGTTGAACAATGTATGGTTTATTTTTGGTTTGGTATCCCTGTATAATTATCTGTCTCTACACAGGAGTACCTGTATGGTCAGTCTACCAAGTCACTCTCCTACAATGACTTTGTGAACAAGGAGCTGGTACTTTTCTCCAACTCTGACAATGAGAGGTCAATTCCCTGCCTGGTGGATGGTATATGAAATTATTATAATCACCAGGAAGAAAATAATAACAATGGGAGAAGGGTTTAATGGTGTTTAAATTTGTGTTGTTTGCAAGGTTTAAAGCCTGGTCAGAGGAAGGTGCTTTTCTGTTGCTTCAAGAGAAATGACAAGCGGGAGGTAAAGGTGGCCCAGTTGGCTGGCTCTGTGGCTGAGATGTCAGCCTACCATCATGGAGAGGTTAGATCATGTTACTTTAACATGAGCAGGATTTACAATTAGATTAGAATGCTGCAGATTTTTTTGCAAACTTGCTAAGAAGCTGTCTTTATTAGTCTTTTCAACAGTTGTTATTAGATTACTGCCAATCGTAGCATTTATATAGCTTTTTCAATTATTATTTACCTCTGTTACTTAGCTATTGGACATTTGCCTTCAACATGCCAATGCAGCTTTGAGGGGCAGATGGATTCTTTGTGGAAATGTTAGCGATATTTCACAGTATTCATAACACGATGAATTAATCGCCTCCATGGTTTTCATTTTCAGGTCTCTTTGATGATGACCATTATCGGTTTGGCCCAGAACTTTGTGGGAAGCAACAATCTGAACCTGTTGCAGCCTCAGGGTCAGTTTGGAACAAGATTGCATGGTGGCAAAGACTCTGCCAGCCCTCGATACATCTTCACCATGCTCAGGTCAGCAGCTTTCCTGTATCGTCTAAAACTGTCTGAACCTACTTGCCTGCACACTTCTAGTGGGTTGAATAATGTGAAAGAATTACTTAGAGATTAAATCAAAATCTCCCACCTCTGTAGCCCCCTAGCCCGCCTTGTTTTCCCAGCTGTTGATGACAACCTGCTCAAGTACAACTATGATGACAACCAGCGTGTCGAGCCAGAGTGGTACATACCCATTATCCCCACTGTGTTGATAAATGGCTCTGAAGGTATTGGCACAGGCTGGGCCAGTAAGATCCCAAACTATGACATGCGAGAGATCATCAGCAACATCCACCGTATGCTCAGTGGCGAGGAGCCTCTGCCTATGGTGAGGATAGAAAATGACTGTTGTTACTTTCTGGCATTAATGTCTTGTGTCGTCCACTGTATGAAATAGATGAGATTTTTTTTCTCCCATAGCTCCCAAGTTACAAAGGCTTCAGAGGCACAATTGAGCAGGTGATGGACAACCAGTTCATGAACAGCGGAGAGATCGCCATCATTGATTCCACCACCATCGAGATCTCTGAATTGCCTGTCAAGTCTTGGACACAGGTAGGTCACTAAATCATTGTCCTCGGGATGTAATCAGCATGTGTCAGTATTCTTTATCAATTTTAAGTACTTTTGAGACCCCCTTACTTAGATTTTGCTATTTCATCTTATTTCTCAGACCTACAAGGAAAACGTGCTGGAGCCAATGTTGAATGGTACAGAGAAGGTCCCTCCTCTGATCACAGACTACAAGGACTATCACACTGACACCACAGTGCGCTTTGTGGTCAAGATGACAGAAGAGAAGCTTAGGGAGGCAGAAGCTGCTGGCCTCCATAAAGTCTTCAAACTGCAAAGTCCACTCACCTGCAATTCTATGGTAATGGCTGCCACATACGTATACAGATCTAATATTCACAACAGAGAATGAGGCAGAATCTTAGTTTCCCCCCCCCCCCCCCCTTTTTTTTTTAAGGTTCTGTTTGATCATGTGGGCAGCTTGAAGAAGTATGAGTCTGTGCAGGACATCCTCAAAGACTTCTTTGAGTTGAGGATGAAATACTATGTGCTGAGAAAGGACTGGTTGGCTGGCATGCTGGGGGCAGAGAGTGCTAAACTCACCAATCAGGCTCGCTTCATCCTGGAGAAAATCCAGGGCACCTTAGTCATCGGTTAGTAGCTTAATGCAGTTTAGGTTTAAAGCATGTTCATTTGAAAGGGACACAAACGTCAGAGATAATTTTTTTTTACATTTCTGCCAACTAAAAGTAAATTAGAATGTTTTTGAATAAAATGTCATTTCTAAATATAATATCTTCCAAAGTTTTTATGGCAGTCACAGTTTAGATGAGTAAGAATGGGTGTTCAGATTTCTTCCCTTGATCCAAACTATTTAAACTCTTCATCAACTTGTAGAGAACAAACCGAAGAAGGAACTGATCCGCATGCTGCAGCAGATGGGTTATGACTCTGACCCAGTCAAGGCTTGGAAACAGGCTCAAGAGAAGGTGAGCCACTTCAAACAATTTTCAGCTACATCAGTTAAACATGTAAAAATAATCAGGCTCAACCAGAGAAAACAATGTTATCTTTTGTCCTGCATGCTTAGAATGAGGCGATTGATGAAGAAGAGGAAGAGGAAGAAAGAGAGAAGGAGGACACCAGTGGGCCGGACTACAACTACCTGCTGAGCATGCCCATGTGGTTCTTGACCAAGGAAAAGAAAGAGGAGCTGTGCAAACAAAGGGATGCTAAGGTATGATGAGTAGAAAATGTGCTGAAATCTTTCTGGGGATCACAAAGGAACACTTAAAATTGGTCTGCTACCGCATCTATTTTTGACCCAACTACTCTTCTGTAGTTGACAGAGCTGAACACCCTGAAGAAGAAGAGTCCATCTGACCTCTGGAGGGAAGACCTTGCTGCCTTTTCTGAGGAACTTGAGGTACTGACTCCATCATTCTGCACATTGTTTCTGCCATAGTTTCAGAAAACAGTTACTGATATGAATATCAAGTATTGATCCAAATCTTTGAAAATCCTGATTACATTCACTCTTTGTTAAATGTTAAGCTCCTCAATCATCTTCTGACCTTTTTCTTTATTGCGTTCAGCGCATTGAGGCAAAAGAAAAAGAGGATGCCAATATGCATGTTGTAAAGAAGACTGCAAAAGGTAAAGCAGTGAAAGTGAAGCAGGAGACTCTACCCACACCCCAAGGTCGCCGTGTCATCCCACGAGTTACCAGCACCATGAAAGCTGAAGCTAACAGGAAGGCTGACCTTAAGAAAGGAGAAGGAAAGAGGGGCAAGAAAATTAAGGTATGTCTTTTGAATGTGGCATTTGAAAATACCTCAAACTTATCCCACCTGTCAGAAACCTTTTTGTGGTGCAAGTCATATGTCTACACCTCAACACTGTCATAGGGAAGCTGCCAAATGTATTCTTTGCTTGACCTTATTTTTGTAATTGCAGACTGAAAATGTAGTGGTTAAGATGGAATTTGGAGAAGATGCTGAGAATGCAGAGCCAAGTGAGGAGCTCAGCTTGGCTGCACGACTGGGCAAAAAAACTAAAACACAGCCAAAGGAAAAAGGTGAAGAGGAGCAATGCTGAGATGAGACAAGACACTGACTCAAGCATATTGAATTTTACAGCAGCATGCCTCTACTATTAGAAAAAACTGACTTGAGTGATGTGTTGGCACAGAGCTTGAAGCATTAGAAGAATATAAAGTTTAGATACCAGTCAAATGGGCACATTGACAGACTGGATGTTTGTTAAATACCAGATTACTGCATTGTGACTTTGTATAGATACAGCTAGTGACATTAACATAACCACCTCACACCAGGATTTTGGTTTTACTTAGGAAGATGATGAAATCTTAAAAATGTAATAAATTTTAACTGCTCTGTCTGACCTACTGCTTCATTGCAGTATTTTTAAAACGATTTGCATATTTCTCCACAGCGGGATCAAAGACAGGCACACAGACCACACTGCAGTTCAAGACCATTACCAAGAAGCCCAAAAAGAGCCCATGGTCAGATGACGAGTCTGACCAACTGTCCAACAGTGAGGTGGAGGCAGAAGAAGTTGTCCCCAGGGAGCGCGTTGAACGCAAAACTAAAGGTGAGTCAGACCATCATCATCAGTTATAAAGACTGTTTCAGGTATTTGCTCAGACACACTGAATATTCTTTTTGTTGGGGGGTCAACTCATGGCTGAATCTCTAAGATAACCCACTCTGTGGTTTCTTTCTTTAGCTGCAGTGAAGTACAGTATGTCAGACAGTGAAGATGAATTTGATGTCTGGAAGGAAAAGGATGCTCCAAAACAGAAAGCGCTTACCAGTGATGATGATAGCAGCTTTGCCCCTGAGCCCAGCGCTGTGGGTGACAGTGACATGGACTCTCCAGCTCCCCCTCCCAAAGCCCCACAACCTCTGTGAGTATGAGACAGCACAGCTTCTGTCACATCAAGGTTTTTTCGGTCAGTATATTTGCCTCAGCTTTCCTCATTTCTGTGCAGGAAGAGAGTGGCAAAAAGTAAATCAACAGTAAAAAAATCCGAATCCAAGTCAAGCTGTAAGTACTTTGACAGGACACCCATGTGGTGATGTTGAGAGAAATTGAATCTGGGTTAAATAATTTGCTCTCTGTGGAACTTGGCAGCTCAGTCAGATGATCCGGTGCCTGCATCTAAGGCTCCGGTTCAACGAAAAACCAAAGAGGCTGCCCCCAAGAAAGCTCCAGCTGCCAAGAAACCAGCTGCACCCAAGAAAAAAGCTGCAGGTATTAAGTGGTTAACTTGTGCTATTTTTTCACATCCAGTAGTTTTAAGCAGAAAAGAGAAAAGCTATGCATCCTTCACTCCAATGACATTTGGTATGGTTTCTCTTTTCTGTTTTCTTTTAGATGTGAAGCAGCCTTCTATTGTGGATGCTTTGTCAAAGGCCAAACCTTCATCCAACAATGCGTCCAAGAAGGTCCCTTCATTTGACTCCAGTGACTCAGAAAGTGAAGCTAAACCGGCAGCTAAAAAGGCAAAGCCTGTTCTCAAGCGGAAACAGGTCACGAGTGATGACTCTGACAGCAGCTCAGACAACCTCATGTCACGTCTCAAGGGAAAAATGGCTGCTGCTGGCAAGGTCAGTTTTCAGACTGATTTCTGATTTCAGGATGGTCTTAAGATGTTACGTCTATCCCCATAATCTTGATTTGTTTATTCATTCAGGTGTTATATTTATAATCCATTATGCCTGAAAATGCCTTCTTTGTAGAAAACTAAAAAATGGGTTGAGGACGAAAGCCTCCAGCTGTCAGACCTGGAAGCTGTAGCTCCGGTGGCTGTGGCACCGCTGGACAAGCCCTCACGTGCACGGAAACCTGTAACCTACAACCTGGACTCTGACTCAGATGAAGACTTTTAAATTCTAGCCAAAGCCAGTTTTTACGTGGTCAGTTCTTTTTAGATTTTATATTAAAGATGAAATTCTTTAGTAAGTTATGTAGTTAGCTTCTGCCATGTGATTTATATGGCTTCAGTTGAGGCAATGTTGCATTTACTCTTAATTCGACTTCAGACCTGCATTCTGTTTGAAGGTCTTAAAGAAATTTTATTTAGCAAAAAGCAAACAAATTCAATTCAGACCAAGTATTCAAATAATTTTGAATTTTTCTTTAAACTTCCTCTTTTGTAATCTACTTGTGTTTTGTCTTGTCTTGTAAATATTTCAGTGGCTGTTTATTTTAATACATTGAAAAATAAAGTTAACCTGTTTGTACTGATTGTGTTTGGAATTGAGTTGGGTGTTGGGTAAAACCCAGCTCAAGTGCTGATGTCTGGTTTATAAAGTCAGTGGTTTTTGTCAGTTCCACTCAGGTTCTCAGGGCTTCATATGACACCAGTTGAACATCTGCCAGGTAAAATCCTAACCATCCAACATTTCTCTTTAAACAGTTCCTGAGCTTTAGAAGGTAAGATGTGTTTTGTTGCACTGCATTGTTAATGAAGAACACTGAATGAGCAGGGAAATTGGTGGGTTAGGGTTAGCAGCTCCTTCCTGCCATTTAGGAAGCTCTTTGAAATGCTCATCAAGAGTTTGCCTTTCTTGGGTAAACATCACTTCTGTCTGGCATTCTAGATTCCTACAGATTAGGACGTAACAGGAATTTCCTTAACTGTTGCCGCCCTCTCAATTAGAAGCACCACGAACCTCAATGACATGGCATTTGAGCAGACGGCGAGGAATATAAGTTGATATAGATGTGAGCTTAATGCTGTGATGCTGTTTTTATTGAGGATTTGATGGCTTTATCCAGCGATGAGTGGCAGAAGATGAGCCTGAACCAGGATTTTTAAAGCCTACCAGAGGGGTTAGGTTTTATCTGTGGCTGCACAAGGTAAATAACAGCTCACACCAAACCTGTTGGTAGATTCTTATGTTAAGAGTGCTGCATCTGAGATATATTTCAGACCAGTAAACGGCAAACCAACCAATGTTCTTCCACAAGTAGCTGCATGTGGGCAACAGACTATTTATGGAGTGGGAGCCTTCAACGTGGGCCAAATGTTTATAGAATGACTTATTGATTTTTATTTTTTATTTTTTTGCTTAAAGAACAAGCAATATCGAGAATGCACTGGTCAGTATTTGGAAAGGTGTGAACAACCTGTACCTCTACCTGAAGAAACTGTTGCTATATTTATTTATTTTTTTTCTAGAGACATACTTAGTTTTCAGGGTTAGGTGTTTTAATTTTTTAAAAACTGATATACTCCAGGTGCTGTCATGTACCATTTTTGGTGCCTGTAATGTGAACCTAATAACCACAGAAACCAAACCCTAACCCCCTGCCTGCAGATGAGTCTCACTGTGTGCTGTAAATGTGGCATTAATGGATTCATCTTAGTTTCTCTTTTTTCGATTTTCAAACAGGCATTTGCTGTGACAAAGGTGGGAAGATCTCCAGTGTTCTAACAGGCCGTACCTGACAGCAGTGCAGTCATGGGTGAATGGAGCTTTCTGAGCGAACTCTTTGGTAACCTCCAGGTGCACTCGCCGATGCTTGGTCGTTTCTGGCTCTTACTCATGCTCGTGTTTAGGATCCTGATCCTGGGAACTGTTGCCAGTGACTTGTTTGAGGATGAGCAGGAGGAATTTACCTGCAACACCATGCAGCCGGGCTGCAAACAGGTCTGCTACGATATGGCCTTCCCTATCTCCCAGTACAGGTTCTGGGTGTTTCACATCGTCCTCATCGCCACACCTTCCTTGGTTTTCCTCATGTACACCATGCACCACCATAATAAGAGGAAAATCCACTCTGAATTAGGCCAATTAAGCAGCTGGGACAACAGAGAGGTACATCACATCAGGAGGCTCTACATTGTTAATGTGGCCTTTCGTATAGTAGCAGAAATTGGCTTTTTAGTGGGCCAGTGGTTCCTGTATGGCTTCAAGGTGGAGGCCCAGTTCCCCTGTAAGCGCTTCCCTTGCCCATACACAGTGGACTGCTTCACCTCCCGCCCTGCAGAAAAAACTATCTTCCTCTGCTTCTATTTCATCATAGGGGTGATAGCAGCGATTTCTAGTTGTGCAGAGCTTTTCTACAGTTCCACAAAGTTGTTTCGCTCGAGCCAAGAGCCCCCGGAGCGCCTGTGTGTCTGCCAGAACCTCCACAACATAAAGCAAAAGGAAGCAGAAGTGGAAGAGAAGGCAGAAGGCAGAAGGCTGTCCAGCAGTAGGGGGCTGAAGGGAAGATCAGTGGCGAGCAGTGCCATTAAAAAGGTCTCTGGAATCGGAGGCAGGCACAGCAGTGGTAAATATGTGAGCAGCAGGACGCTCACAGTGTGAAAGAGCCTTGATTTTACAGCCATCCAAACTTTATGAATATATTTCTAATTCCTGTTGTCCATTTCATCGCATAACTATTATATAATATGTTAATGGGGTTAACGGGGTCGGAAAACATCACAAGGAAACACTTGGGAGACAATCAAGAGATAAGAAAGAAGGCAAGGACAAGACTGATGATAAGACGGATGCAAGCAAGACATTGTTTGGTCAGTGACTCATTATAGACTTTAAACAGTTGAGGGAAAAGCCCCCGGATTACTCTACACTGTCAAACACTGACTGTGTTTGCTTGAGTTGTTCATAGCTGTGTCACAGTCTGCAAGACTGCAAATGACAAATGAAACGAAAACTTTTTTTTTTTTTTTCATGGGTTGAAACGTGAAATAAGTCCTCTATTTACCAAAAGTTTACAGATCGTCCCCTTGGTACCACAAAGCTGATAAGGTTTTAATAACACTCCACTTCATCTTAAGCCGTCGCTAAAAACAACTTTGGCATTGTCAGGATGTGAAAAGTGGCCGGACCCCTGAGAATCTGTACTGTAACAGTTACAGTTTTTTACAGTCATTTTCAAGGCCTTGACCAAGTCGATGAGTTTCAGTGAGTATTGTTTTTTTTTTTTTTTTTTGGTTTGTTTTTTTGAATGAGTAGTAAGTTTAGAATGTGATGTAAATGGTTAGATGCCCAGAGCAGCTGGAGGGGTGCTCAGCTTTTTGTAATTGCTGCTTAGACAGTATATTTGTGATGATGAAGGAATGAAGGGAAATTACATACAAACTACATGTGAGATAGTATTTTTATTATTGGCATTTCTATTACACACTCTGCATGGCGACCTAGATTGGATGCCTTGCATGCGGGTTCAAACCCCAGCCACTACCAGTGCTCCTGCTAGTCCCAAGCCTGGATAAATGGGAGGGTTGTGACAGGAAGGGCATCTGGTGTAAAAGTGTAGCCACATCAACCATGGATGTCACTTTTTTTGGGGGGGGGGGGGGGTCTGGATCAGGTTTTTTGTATTCTCACTGGCTTTAAATGAGTTCATGAAAAAGTGGCATTAACAGCAAAATAACAATGACAGGGAGGAGAGAGCTGGCTCATCGTACTTTTGGTTAGCTTCCATCAAACCACGTCTGTCTTCATGATTATCAACATGTTTCATGTATTTGTCTTCTACTTGTATATTGTACGTTTTTATTTGTCTATTTTTACTTACTTTTATGTAACATTCTCATTTTCTGTTTCCTGCCCAGGAACCCCGGATGTCAATTAGCATTTTTTGATTTAATTCAACATTGTCCCTTTCAAATCGTTCATGCAGCATCTTTGGCTACAGTAACAGGTTATAGTCTTCTTCAGTTTCACGTTCAAGTTCTGTACACGTTCACAAACTTTATGTAAAAGACTGGAATAAAACTACGTTCATATCATCATTTCTCAATTGCAGAGTATGACTATTGAAATCCAGTTGACTCTGAAATGTTTTCATCATCACTTGAGTTGAATCATGATGACCCTCACTGGCAGAATGAAACATTTGCATTTCTAAGAAAATTGTTTTTGCATTCACCCATTCTGTTGAAGAGGTGAATGCTTTGTCTGCCTTTAATTTACACAAAACAGAAATCTGTCCACTCAAACATGAACAGTGACAGCCAGTTCGGGTAGATTTTTGTAGGTAGCTGCCAAACTCTGATTTGAAGAGAAAGAAACAAATTGTGTACAAAAATGAAACAATTGGTACATCTGCATCTTTAGAGATTTTGGAATCTTCAACAAATTGGAAAATGCACTTTTTAACCCGGAAATTTACCTTTTTTGTAGTTACCCAAGACTCATTTGAAATTATTATTCAAAACCTATTTATTTTAATGAGTCTGGAAGAGAACTGTGGCAGGAATATAATGGTTGCTACTTTATAATAACTTTCCTAATGAGATCTGTTGCGATGTTTTATGTTGACAGCCTGAATACAAAGTCTGAACTTCAGCCCTGAAGTGCATCGTTTCGCCATGATGCAGAGATAAAACTATCACTGCACAAAAGTCTCACATATTTCTTTCTGTTAATGTCATAAGGAATTTTTTTAAGAGCAAAAGAAAGGTTTTGATTCAGCACCCGCTGAATAACCCATCATAATTCCTGCATCATCCATTCACATACACAAATGCATAAATTCATCTATGAGCATTTGTGGGCAACTCAAAACAGCCTCAGCTGATAATGATCTCACATCAAAATGCTTTTTGTCAACAGCAGGTGGCGGCAGTGAAACGAGAAATGGAGCTCTCTCAACTCATTAGAGTCTGATCTGCAGTCAGACGACTTCATTTGCAGCAACATTATTCTTTTGGCAGCACCCACGATTTCAAGTCAATACAAGGGCGTATTTTTTTCCTTTTTTTTGGTCTCCAGCCTGCTGACACTGTCACTGCTTAATTCATGTATATTCAAACGGTGTAATGTCTCACTCAGCCATTCCACCTTGAACAAGCTTACAGCTCCATGAAAGATGAATTAACTGCTTCTTTTGTTGTCAATAATTACTTCCATATTTGGTTCTCCAATGAGGAAAATGTGATTTTCTTTTGAAGACTTCAGCAGTCGCACATCCAAGTGGATAATCTAAACACAAAGTCATCTAAGTACTCTCCAAAGAAGCTTATTTTTGACTCAGACAGTCCTCTCGGAAGCACACACACACACACACACACCCCTCCTGCTGTTCCCTGGACGCCACATATATGTAGATTGCAAAGCGGTGCAGCTCTTTGATGTGCATAGAGCAGAATTCTTGATGTGTTTTATATAACCGCTGGAGAGGGAAGGAAAGACAAGTCGAGGAGGATTACTGTCAAAACTTTCCATGTTTCCTTTTGTATGCTTGCGTCTCTACCTTTTCATGTCTTCCTCATCAAACTGGAAGTGTGCCTGTTTCTCTCTTTCTATAGCTTTTCCCCAGACTCTATCTCTATTCTTTTTTCCAACTGCCTCTCTATTCTTCGCCCTGTCTTTTCTGAGTGCAAGGAGGCATCGCTGCTGGAGTCTTTCTCAAAGAAAATGTAGGTCATCTGTTTTCAGCGACTCCCTTCACACCAACACAGAAAAGGAGATGGAAGCGATAACATCTTTCACTGTCTCTCCCTCTCACCCACACCATCCTGCCTCCCCTCCGTGCTTCCTTTATTCTCCCTTCACTTTGACTGAGACACTTCAGGGGCGACATGCATCCCTGGTCCACTCCGGTGAGCCTCAATACACACCTGGCTGACTGACAGCTCCACAAAGTGTACGTCTGTGTGCAGCTCACATTCTGCCCAGTCATGTACAGACAATACTCAACAAGACGCTCTCTTTTTCCGGAGAGCAGCTTGCTTTCTGTGCTCCAGACAAACAGCATTAACAGCTCAACTCTGTAGCACGGGGCCTGATTTGATTTGTTTATGGCCCGATGCCCAGCTCTAAGCAAATCAAGCCACTTGTTTACTGGCCTGAGTTTCACTAACTTGTGACCCAATCATACTGATTCCAGTCTCTCCAAGTTAGGATAAACATCACATATTATGAGAACATGAGAAAAATGATACCTCTCTTTAACATGTGCTGTGATTATCTATTCATTGTGAGGAGACTGAAGTTGTCACTGGATGCCTGTGAAGGGACATGTGACATGTGAGTTAAAGGTTGATTTCCCATTTTACATTTATCAGCTGACCTGTTCTGGTCTAATCAGCACTTGAACTTTCAAAAAAAAATTTAGGCTAATATTGACAATATAAAACATGTTATATTGTCAGTGATTCTAATTTCATTCTGTATTTAGCCATTGAACGCAGTTCCCATTTTCATGCAATTGATTTCACGTCACATCTGTCATAGAAACT
This sequence comes from Remorina albescens, assembly GCA_034769265.1. Lineage (NCBI taxonomy): Eukaryota > Metazoa > Chordata > Actinopteri > Carangiformes > Echeneidae > Remorina > Remorina albescens. The sequence goes on from CM068480.1 coordinate 10,824,087, forward strand.
GTCCCAAGAAATTGCAGTATACTGGACATATCTGGATATTTCTAGCAAATCAATTAGAAACTGTAGAACATTTAAATAAAGCGTTACCCCCCCGCCCCCCCAAAAAATGCATTCAGCCATGCTGTGTTAGCCTTCATTCTACTTCACTTACCAAGTAATTGCTGGCTATCAGATGTCAACATCTAGTCCCTGGTACCTACGAAACAATGGCTCTATGTTGTGCTGTGATGGTTTATTTACTTATAGTCAGGGCCAGAGTTACTCACGAGGAGGCCCAGCAAAATTAGGAGTGGGCGCCCACTAACCACTGATTCCTGCTGCACGCTGGTGGGTGTGTCTTTTCTTAATACTGGACAAGCAGGGAATAAAAAACAACATGAATTCCATTCCAGGCACAAAGTGGATACTGAAAGATTTCACTTTAAATTTCTCCCTCATGGTGGCGCTCGAGGAAACATCAGCGAGTTTCAACATAAATCTGTACAAAATGTCACAGCGATCTATCTACTAGTCACACCTGAATCAGTACAGTTGCCAGGGGTCAATTTTACAATTTCACAACTTGTATAGATGTTTAGTATGTGAAAAAAAGAGTGGAGGATACTCCTTCACGACCATCTGCAGTGCTGACGATGCCATATGCATTACTCCGTGCACCTTCTGACTTCTGGCCTGCCACACAGCCGGCCGCAGAGCCAGCAGCCAAGAACAGCTTATATCTCTCTCTCTTCGTTCAAAGCTGCTGAAGCGTGCCTCCAAGTTTATGGCGTCACCGAAGAGCTCGGGTCACCGCACATCACACCTCGCCACTCCATCTCTCTTTCCCTCCTTATCCATCCATCTGGGCCCCTCCCCTCCCCCTCTCTCTGTCTTTCTCCATTGCCACAGGGTATGCTGTGTGAATGCAGCATTTACAGTGAAATATCTTTTGCTGCCTCTTCTATTCCTCTATTCCTTCTTCTCATCTCCTCCTCCATCTGCTTTCTTCACTCTTTCCTGTTTTCCCCCGCCTGAGGGAGGCTGTGATGTGAATGGTTCACCGCCATCCAAACTCACTTCCTCTCCCCCTTCCTCCTTCACTTTTCTCTCTTTTTTTTCATGGAATAAATGTGCTACACAGAGCCATGTTGCATATAGTGACTGGAGAGTGAATGGGCTGACTGCTCGGCCCCCGCTGACACAATAACGCTGTTTGATGAGGATGATGCTTCTTTGCTGCTCTCTTCGCCCAGTGTGGCAATGTGTTTGACATTGGTAAAGTAAATTGTTATGGTTCATTTGTAGCTTTGTGAAGTCTGCACATCTGGGTTTAGAGAGCTCCTTTCCAAAACAAGATTGTGCTTGTGTTACCGAAGAGCTGAACCAAGAACATCAGGTTGCAACATTTTGTCTTAGACAGACCTCATTTGGCTCTGATTGAACCTTTTCCGGCCATTATTTCCTTTCGGTGTGCACATTTTTCTCAGAAACAGAAAGGATCAATACATTTCTGTGGTGACTGTACCCACAAACTGTTAATAGGATGGATAGAATGACGTAATGATGATTGCCGGATAGATGGATGGATGGATGGATGGATGGATGTAAATTTTGGAGGCTGAGCATTCTCCCCTGGTTTCTGTCAAAATTCCATCCATGCTCACTTGTTTTGGATGTCCTTGTGGTCCTCATGGGAGATTACAGATTGTGTGTGTGCACTCAAGTGTAGGCACTGTGTGTCCTTGTGAATTTAAACCTGTGTGTGTGTGTGTGTGTGTGTGTGTATATGTGTGTGCAGAGCTGTCCAGAGTGGTGTGCTCAGCAGTCGTGCTCTGCTGCACACTAACACGATGTGACAGGGTAGAAATACCAGTACCAACCGCGCTCTCGCCCACCCACAGTCACACACACCAGCTCTACCCGCCACAGCCACCAGCACCCACTACCCAGCGCCTCATCCCCCACTCACTTCCTTCTCTGCCGTACCATGCCCCCACCCGATTGGCTCCTTACTTCCGTCACTCCACGTCCTCTGCTCAGAGACAGAACCATAAGCCTCCCATGTCCTCCCTCCCCCTTCATTTCACTTCAACCAGAAAAATCCTTCCCCATTTGCTTGCCCACCATCAGCACTACATGGGGTCTTGATGTGCATCACCCAGTGATGGTTTCAAATGGGACACATTATGCAATGTCCCATTATGCAACAGGACATTTTCATATTTTCACCCACTCAGTCTCTGGAGAGAAGGTTTTTTTACTACTTTGCTTCCTCAATCTTTCTTTCAATATTTTCCTGCTGCTTGCGTGGCTTCTTAAATGAAGAACCAAGGTGACAGTCACAGTGGAGGACAAGTCATTTGACATTTGCAACTGTCACAGTTTGAACCCTGACCTCTGTTCCTTCGCAGCTGGTGAGTTCAGGCTGATCGGACCCGGAGAAATTTAAATGCCACACAATCTTCTCATCCTCATGTCCTGGTGTCAAGGAACAAGGAGACATCTTTCCTTTAACCTTGAGCTACAGTGCCTGCTGAAAGTTGGCCTGCCATACAACACCTTGTTTCATATTTATTCCATTACACAGGTCTGACCACTAAGCAGCACCACTGAGCTGTTTGAGTATTCGATGCCTTGCTCAAGGACATTTCTTTTTCACTTGTTGAGTGAAGAGAAGACTACTGTTGTCTTCCAACATGTTTTTGATACTAAAACAAAATATCCTGAAAAAAAGACCTACATTTGTTCCGGTCCAGGATAAAGGCTGCAGCGAGCTGCCAACAGCAGAATATGTTCTTATTTACTTACACATGCACATATGACATATATATTCAACCATTTCATATCAGGTATACAAGAAACCAAGTAAATCTCAACACATTCTCCCTCAATTCCGTGTTTTGCATAAATATTGGATGTAGCAATATAGCAGGGGAATGATCCATACTTAAAAAATATTATTCCAAACTAATACCATCAATTATTCTGATTCTTTATTTAAGGAAAGTAGCTAAACTAAAATCTGAAGTACTGTTACAAGCAAAGTTCCTGCATCTAGAGGGTCCTGTTTGTAAAAATATTAAAGTATTATTATAAAAATGTACACAAAATATGAAAGTGAGTTCTAGTAATTAAAAAATCTTTTATTTTATTATATCATGCTAGTTGATCTAAGTGCACCACTTAATTCTATCATTTCTGTAGCTGTGCTTTGTGTTTTGAAACACTCTGAAATTATCAGTTGCAATTATCAAATATTTCACAAAATGCAAAGATTAGAAAAAATGTAATAAAAGCCACTGGAGTGGCCCCTTGGTTTTCAATCCATTTGACAAATCCATCTTCAGCATCTACAATAGTGATATGCTAATTAAAGAAAATATTGATGCATCATCTCAATAGTACAAAAGAGACTTTTAGTTGTGTTATTTTTACCACTTTTGATTCTGTACTTTAGGGACAAGCTGAGTATTTCTTCCCCCATCGGCAACAGTAACAACATCAGGCTGAAAGAGATGGAGAGGTGATTAAAGCCACAGGGGGGAAGGCCTTACTCCCTCCCTTTGCCACTTTGACCTTTTATACAGAAGAATCTATATAAAGACTGAGCACACTGTTTATATTTTCTTTCTGCTTCACTTTCCCTCTCACCTCTCCTCCTCTCTGTGGGCTTGTGTGCACACACAATTTGTGCACACAAGCCCCCCCCTGCTTTCTCCATCCTCTGTTTTCCTTTATCCTCAGGGAGACAGCTGCATGCAGAAGCATTGTGGATCACTGAGCTTCAAGCCATTGTCTCTAAAAATTGCTCCATTTTCCCACAAAGCATTTTTCTAAAGCGCTGAGCAGGACAGGTGGTGTGATATGATGGTGCGATGCCTTGGAATTTGCTCTGTGAGCTGCCACTTGAGTCACAGAACAGTTCAGGTTTGGATGCATTATTGATGTAACAAAAAAAAGAAAAATAGCTGTAACAGGATTTATTCATCCTAGTCACAGTTTATTAAGTCATCTTTTTAAAGTAGTTTAAAGCAGGTACTTTTGGGTCATAGTATGTGATGTGAATGTGCTTTAACATCAATCTCTGTAATGGCGAAAAAGTGAACACTGGTAGATGCGGAGCTGGTCTCCTCCACATCTCATCTACAGTGGTATAGGTTTCACAGCAGTAACAGCCCTGGAGGCATCCATTTTGGATCCTCTCCAGTCCAGCAGAGGCATGGGGGTAGGGAGGGGGTCCTGGCGGAGACTACATTTTGGCTCCCTTCCAGTCCAGTGGGCATGAAGCAGGCCTCAGAGGCTCCAGGGATCTCCATTTACACCAAACCTCTCTGTCCTCCATTAACCAGTTAGAGGAGAGAATTGCTTAACTGGACATATAAAAGACTGTGTGCAGGCTGCAGGACCAGGAATAAATCAGGGGTAACGGGAGTCACCAAGAAGCACCATGGGAAAGTAGATGATAGAGAGAAGGCACAGACAGAAAGTGGGCGTGTGTGTGTGTGTGGATCACTAATATAAAACACAGAAAATATCATAACCTTGCCCCCTTCTGCTCCATTGCATCTGATTCATCTGTCGCACATTCCACACTCAGTATGTGGTGCCGAATACACAGGCTTGTGATAGATGTTTATGAGCTAACGTCAATTTTCTTCTGTGAAAATTTACTGTCAGCGGATGATGAATGCACTCAATATCGCTGGTTATTCATCTCATATATTCTCTGCAGCAGCTCCCGTTTCAGGACAGTGTGTCACAAGCACCAATAGGTGTCGTCATTGCCCAGCGTGTCTCGGAAGCAGCCGGGGCAGGCAGAGAGAGATTCCCTTTCAGAACTACTCGGGCATCATGTGGTGTAAGGTTACATTGTTGCCATGGCTGTCAGAGTAAGTGTGACAAGGACAAATGCATCTCTCTTTTTGTCTTTTTATTAATTTCACAATTTTATGCAGAAGCAAATATTCGATACACACACAACATTGAGAGACTGCACATCCAGACTGCAGATGAAAGCAGGTGACGGGTGGAGTTCAGTGTATGTACACGGTGTCACTTCACCCTTGTGGTTCACCTCTGTGTATGTGTGTGTGTGTGTGTGTGTCCTTGTGTCGACCGTGCTCCTGTAAGAGACCCACATCAATTCATAAGGCCTCTGCCCTTTTCCTGGGGCTGGCTGGGAAATATGATGTGACATGTGGGATGAGCAAGATGGGGGGGGGGTGAAGAGGGATAGGTGAGGTTTTCATAGGTAGATTCTAGGGGACACTTTAATACACTTCTCTGAGAGATGGAGAAACTCAGGCTGTCAAACAGAGAGACAGACTTGTCGCATCCTGATAAACTCCTGCAAACTTTAAACAGACACTTTAAGACAGATTTTCTGTACAGGAAGATCTACAGTTGGTGACTCAAGCCTTTATGTTGACAGAAAAAAAACAAACATTTATACTTGTCAATATCATGAAGTTGCACCAACATGTCCCACTGATAAAACTATATAACGAATCTGACTAATTTGTATTTTTATCATAAACTAAGACATCCTGACAGCCTCTTTGCCTCTTTATACACCAATGCTGTATATTTTTAAATGCTTGTTAGCATTCATTGTGGGCAGGTTGCCATGTAGCTCACAGGTATGACTCAGAGCTGCAAGCATGGCTGCAGACTCTTGCTTAAATGTGTCAATATCAGACACAATTGAGCTGAATGCGTGCCAGTGTGTTTTGCATGCACAGCAATGCCTGACCTGTGAATGGCACTCTAAGCAGGAGCAAGAGTTTGAGAGCAAAAATGGCTAAATTTGGGGTAAAAAAATTGTTGAATTCAAAATGGTTTGTTTGCCACTTCACTCCGGATATTAAATTCCCTTAGCACGTTGAGCTACAGTAGCTTGTGGGGAGCAGGCACTCGTGTTGGTAATGGGCAGCAGATGAGAAAGCGGGTGAGAGAGAATGACAGTGAGAGAGAAAATGAGGGAAGGTGAAATCTATTAGTGTGACGGGCTTCCTACAAAGCTGTAGACCATCAGGGACAAGTGCTTAGTGCAACAACGAGAGAAAAAGAGAGAGAGAGAGGGCGGGCACGTGAGCTGGGCAAAAGACACACAAGATGAGACAAGAGACTCAAATAAAAGGAAGTCAAAGATGCCAGAATGACAGAGCCCTTATGTTTGTGAAGAGAAACTACACTTTTCCCACTCAGGGAATTTGTGACTTTACACACATTGCCTGGATGGAGGTGTGAATTTACTGTGTATGGAGATAGCGTGTGAATACATGGAGATTGATAAGTGCATATGTACATGAATGTGAGCCCATGGATTTGTGCATGCCCCCCCCACCCTTGGAGTGCTACCAGGATGAGTGTGCTCCATATGTATGTCAGCTCCAATCACTCAGTGAAACAGGGGGAGAGAGGAAGACCAAAGGGGAGGCTGTGGAGGCTCGTTCATGTCTACATCCGTCCATGGGTGACTGAGCATCTCGGAGCTGAGGTGAGAAAAAAAAGTTACTCTGTTTTGGGGAGGAGGTGATAGATGAGAGTAGAGAAAGGTGTTCTTTGGGGAGGGAAGGATGGATGGAAATAATATTCTTTTAGTGGTTTCAGCTTCTCGGGAGAGTTATTGGTTTACTGCTAACATTCATTCCTCCCTCCCTTACTTTCCTTCTTTCACTCCTCTCCATGTTGCTGCTGTTCACTCAATCATTCTCTCGCCACTGTCACTCTGTCCTTCTCTCACTGCAAAGCCCCACCCATGTGTACTTTGACACCCAACTCCTGCTCAGCATGGCAGAGAGCCGGCCCAAGCATAAGTGTCCTAGACCTCAGTCATGTGATGCTGACCTGCTATGTTTTACAAGGCTGCAGTGCAGTGAGGGGGCCTCCGAGGAAAAGGGTTGCGTTCACTAGCAGCAGGAAACAAAGCACAACTCGGAGGGGAGAAGGGGCATGTTGTGTATGTGTATGTGTGTGTGTGTGTGTGTGTGTGTGTGTGTGTGTGTGTGTGTGTGTGTGAGAGAGAGAGAGAGAGAGAGAGGGAGAGAGTGGGGATATTGCATGTGGAGGGGGTCAGGAAGCAGTATTTTAAGAGATGGAGCTCCACTATAAAAAGTTTGACATCAACACACGGACTAAGTTTTCAAGCGAGGCTGTGTTCAAATCTGCTGCATTGTCGTCTGGAAAGTCTTTGATCAAACCAAGTTGGATTTTTTCCACCTGGCTGACTTTTCAACTCTTATTGACATGCTTAGATGAGCTCTGGCCTTAATCTCCCCTCTCCTTCTCATTCTCTTCATCTCCCTTCCTCTCACTTTGCATTAAATCTCACGCATCTGAGCCTCCTCTCCAACTTTAGTTTATTCCCAAATGAGTTGACCTTCACTATGGTTCAGCTCTGCACAGCCGTAACTCTGCTCTCGTTTGCTCTGTGGCCGTAATCTATGGCTGTGGAAGCAGACGGATCCTGTTGCCCTCCCAGCCTCCCACGCACATGTACTCACATGTTCTAACAGGCACAAAGAGCATATGCACAAAAATGGACTTCATGCAGTATGGTAAGTACATGAGGGATGATCATAGACACTAACAGGCAAGCATGGAGTCACACACATACACATACATGTAGGAAAATGCACATACACACACACACACACATCCGTGTCATTCCTGGGAGATTTTAGCCCATTAAATGAGAGCAGCCCAGTCCAGTCTCTCAGATCGCTGCCGTTCCCTCTTCTCTGTGTTCCCCAAATCAGGAACAGCTGTGCTCCTCCACAGTTGTAAGTCACTCACTCAGTGGAAATTTAAAAGCCATTAACTGAGACCCTCGCTGCTACCCCACCCCTTTGTGTGTGTGAGTGCGTGTGTGTGTGCCTCTGTTTTGCTTATCTGCTATTCCACACAGAGACGCATTTATGTGTGCACTTGTGGGTACATGGTGAAAGTCAAAATACCCCCTTGGCCCTGTGGAGTACATTTGAGAAAGCGATTCTTAAAGGGGCCTCCTTTGTTGAATCACAAGGTTTTCAAGTGAAACATTGTGGGCAAAGCATGGACTCATCTGTGTTTTGGTGCACTGCCTGCATGTGCCATGATCTGCCTCCCACACCTTGAACACTTTGCTGTGTTCCAGTCGTGTGTAGCTGGGAGGGGTCACATGAGGTCATGTTGTCTTTGAGCGTGGAACAACAAAAACAAGGCCCTGCTGAAATAGCTCGGTGCTTGTCCACTTTCTTGGCTTAGCCAGCGAATTACTGTGCCAGGAAAGAACAACAAGCCCGGAGCCTTTCATAAGGCGAGCCCTTCGAGCTCACTATAGAGACGCAGCCCCAGCTGTGTGCACGAACACACAGAGCAAGCAGATGTTCAGGGAAACAGAGGCAGAAAGACGGAGAGACAAGGAAAGCGGGGATGGGGAGGTAAAAGAAAAGGGAACAGGACCATGACATGGAGAGTGGACATTTGGATGCCAAAAGTCAAATCTATGGCTCTTTCTGCTGTTTTTCTTTTGTCTCCTCCTCCTCCTCCTCCTCCTCCTCCTTCCTTCCCTCCTCTATCTCCTGTGGAGATCTCTCATTTCCTGCAGGCCCAATGTTGATTTCATACTGGAGCTCAGGGTTTAGAGTGGGAGTCTGTGAGATGGGTAAGGAGGAACATGGGAGGGAAAACTGTGGGGGTATTTGGGTTCAGGCCAAAAACAACTTTCACCTCCACTTCTCTCAGCTACTCTGTGCTGATTTTCAAATGTAAGCATGCTAGTAGATTTTTTTTACTGGCTCTATAATCACACACGCCTCAACACCTGGGAGAGGCCACAGTACAACTATAGTCTTATATCAGCCAAGGACACGCTCCGCTGGGGCAGCTGATAACGTGTCTTGCTTATGAACACCTCCACAATAGTTTAGGGTGAGGAAAACACCGTCCATTCACTCTCCCTGCGGAGACTTTCCTGGTAAGCATGGCTGTCATCTTCTTGGTTTATTTTTATTCCAAATTCCTTCCCTGTAGTCACTTTTAAAAAACAAAACTTTGGCGATGTCCTCATTATTTAAGTGCTGGAGCCAATCCTAGCTCACACTGGGTGAGGGCGGGGTACACCCTGGACAGGTCACCAGTCCATCACAGGACCAACACACAGAGACAGACAGAGACCAACAACCACTCACACTCACACTCACACTCAGACCTACGGACAATTTAGAGTCACCAGTTAACCTAAACATGATGTCTTTGGATGGTGAGTGGAAACCCACGCAGGCACGAGGAGAACATGCAAACGTGACACAGAAAGGCCCCATGCCCGGGAACCAAACCCGCGACCTTCTTTTTGTGGGGGAACAGTGCTAACCACTATGCCGCTGTGCTGCCCCCCTCTGTACATGTAAAAATAAAAATATATGTGTTTATAAGTGAGTGCTAGTGGTGCTGGTAGGTGGATATTTTGTTATCTCCGAAGCGAGTCAGGCTTCTTCCCCATAATTTCAGTCTATGTTAAGATAGACGACTGCAGGCTCCGGCTGCACCATACAGATACTTTACAAAGTGGTAATTTCCTATTCAGTTCACAAGAAGATAGCAATTTAACGTATTTCCAGAAATGTTTTACTTTTAAAAAACACTTTCAGTAATGTATAAAAATATGTTGGCCTACTTATGATATGGTTGCCTTGATATAAGTAACAATTGTCAATTTCGTGCGAAACCACAATGCTGTGCTTAACCAGAAGTCCTCAAATAAACTCTAACTGCTGGTCACCCTGACCTTGTAAAATTCAAGACCTTTGTGGGCATAAGTGACACACAGCCTGATTAAAGAAAAGGCTTAGGTGAGGGTTTTTACATGTAGCGTGCCAGTTTTGATGTGATGTTACTTTGACCTTTTGTAGTTGAAGCAGATGACTTTGTCTTCATGCAAAACCAGACTGAGTCACTTCAGTTTCAATAAGCTGCGTAAAAATAACAGCCATATTTCAGCTTATTTCTACTTCTCAGCTTGTGTGGATTGTGTTTATGTGACCAGCAGTAACCAAGGAAGAGGACAAGAGGTGAAAAACAGAAGTTTGACTGTGGCTTCTTGCTGGGACAGACACCAGTAATGCCCACAGTTGGACTCACATATATAACAGATTGTACCACACGAGCACAAAGGCAATTTCTGCTCTTCACTTCCTTTCTCATATTGTTAGCATGGATGAGGCCTTCTAGACATGAACAGCTGCGGCCCTCAGCTTTCACTTCCCCTTCTGTGAAACCACACATGTATCTCTTACCACAACAAGTTCCCCAAACGTGGCCTCTAATGCCTCCTGTACCTCCCCCATGCCAGCACATGCACACAAGTTGCTCACATAAGAAAACTACTGCTGTGTTTCAGGTTGTCCACTGGGACAGATTGTTTGTGGGGTTGTCCACTCAGTGCATTGTTGCAAACTAATATGTGAGCAGCAGTGAGAGTATTTGTAAGTAGTGTAGTTCTTTTGTTTGGGAACATTTAAGGGTGGTGTCAGTAACTATGACTTCCTGTGTACTAGTCTCACAATGTTAGATTGTCACCTTTGTATGCAGAGATGCACAAGCTGTAGCTAACCACAACATACATACCTAATTTGGCGCACTATTGGTGCCATAGCACTCAAAACACACGCACGCACACACACACAGCAAGCAAGTCGAACAGAGCGGCATTGCGTGACTGAGGCTTCACACCTCCCTTTCTCTCTTTCACTCAACGAAAGCATGAGAAAACTCCCTCACTCATAGTAATATGAGAGGTTTGTGTGTGTGTGTGTGTATGTGCATGGGAGTGGCAGCATATGTGCATGTATTCACTGTCTGTCTGGGGCACAGACTGACTATGCCCTTGTTTGGCCTCTGTCTTTGTCACCTACACACCTTCTATATATGCACTCCTGCACATGCAGAAATAGACTAAGCCCATGTGCCCGCTAACACACTCTCTGTTAGCACAGCGCCAGTCAGTCAAATCAAAAACAAAACACTGTTTACAGGCTCATGGGGTTTCATTGTCTGCCCTTTACAACTTTGTTTACATGCAGTTCGAATCAGCTCCTACGCATTCACACTGTAGCCTCGAAACTCTCAGAGTCATTTGTGAATGAACTCAGTGACACAACAGCTCATCCTTTTCATTGTCTCATTGTTTTCTCTCGGGATTTTGGGTAAAAAAATGCAATGGGAAGTTGTGAGCTGCTAGTGGGGAACAAAAGCTCTTGGATGATCTCATTCCCTCTACCTCTACTCCTGTCATGGAGAGTGTTTGTAGATGATTAAGGGGAAAAACTAAACAATATCCAACAATAAGGGAGGTGTTTCCTTAAGTCTGTGCGTGCAACTGGCTGCCAAAAAGACATCCCATTCTCTTGATCAATCTCACCTCTGCGCACGGGGCTGAGAAGCTCATTCTTGTGATGGGGAGACAGTAGCCAGGTGGCTAATTGAGCTGTTCCCAGAGCCGGCTGTGACAGCGTGCTACCCTGTGCCAAGGTGTCGGTGTTTCCCAGGGCTCAGCAATAGATGCTTTTAGTACCCATAAAGTGTGTCCAATCGCCCTGCCCCGTTGGCAGAGAGCAGGCACACAGTACAGGACAAGCAAAGGACAGAACGGTCACACCTATCCCAGTGGAAAGATGTTGGGTTGAGTGAGCCTTCTGATAATTTACTGGATGGGGATTCAAACACCCAACTATCACTGTTTGTGTTAGTGAATGCTGAGTTAAGTTCTATAAAAAGGGAAAAGAACCCATAAGAGAAGGAGCACGTTATTTGGTTGTAGTGATGGTGGGCTTCAGTGTAACATTATCTAAAATAGTTATACACAACATTGTTTGTGTTTACAGGGGATAAAACAATATGACCTCTTTCATAGTATGCATGAAAATTGGCCATGTTCACTCAGCATAGATTAAGGAAATGAACGTCTGTTAAGTGAATACTCCTCTGCAGATCTAGACCACATACTTAATATACAAAACAGGACACACTCTTTAATAACACATTCCTTCGAGTGTCCAGTATGTCGTGATCAATGTCTTCATTTTTACTGTTGACATTGAGAAGCAGTGCGGTCAGATGGTCTTTTTGACACACACTTAAGTGGCCCCAGTTGATCAGTCTGTAACATTCAATTTGTTCTTTGTAACCAATTAGCTGCAGTACTGTTGACACCAGACTCATCCGATCTGTGTTTTTGTGCTAAAAAGTTGGTGACAGAGTTGAACATTTACACTAAGCTGTAATGGTGAAAAAGGTGGACACTGCACCAGCTAAACATAAATATGTTAGCATTATCATTGTGAGCACATTGCCATGCTAAAGTTAGCATTACGATCGAAGGAATATGAACTGAATATGAACATTCTTGTTACAAATGTGACTCTCAAAGAAGATTTGGAATTTGAATTTAACAATGCTATTCATTTGTTGTCCAGTATCTGCAAAGCTGGTGGTTTTTCTCAATTCTAAAAAAGTTTTTGAAAAAAATGTTGTACTCATTTCTGAGCTCCGTGTCTGTAATGGCACTGAGATTGTGTGATCAGTTGCAATGAAACTTATATTGACTGATCACAGAGATATCCGCTGCTGACAGAAAACAGACTTAGTTGTCAGTTGCTCTTTCACAGAAGCAGCTTACCCTGTCTAATCATCTTGCATCAATGTTTTTACGCTTTCACATCATTCTCAGATGTTTGACCTCTTCTTTGAAATCATTCATTTGTGGCAGTGGAAATAAAAAGAGATGTGTTTTCATTTATTTGAACACATTTCTGCAGACATGGCTTTAACAATGTTAAAGCTTCTTTTGAATTCCTTCAGTATTTAACTGAAAACTGGAACCAGTGCACCATGATCATTGGAAGCTCTACCTTAAATGACGTACTAGAAGTGCAAATGGACATTTGAAATATTCATATATCAAAACAGCAATTTCCTGTGTATTTCCTCTGTGCCATTGAGTATCTTTTTTTTTGGTGGCGGGGGGGCTGGGGGGGACATTCGCCGACTGTGAGGGATCAGTTTCAGGATTGTAAACATGGCTTAGACTCGCCCCTCCTTACCCCCACTCCCCAAAGTGCCTCTTTTGAAATGGTGGACCCCCCCCCCCCCCCCCCACAAACTACCCACCCACCCCTCTTTTCCTCTTCGTGTTTCCTGTTGGGCTGGCTAGACTCCTTTGACAGATTTACAACTCAGGGGTCAAAGTTTTCCGACAGCAGCAGATAAATCTTGCACTGCCCCCTCCCTGCTTCTTCACCTGATAAAAAGACACACACTCTGAACAGCCGCCCTGCCCTGGCCCAACATAACACCCCCCACCACCACCCGCACCCACATCCTTTCATGTGTAACTTGGCTTTTTTTTTTAAGAGAAAAAAAGGCCTGTGTATACGCAGCTATCTGCGTGAACATGTGTGTGTAGACGCCTGCATTTATGTGTTCTGGAAGAGGTGTGTGCAAATGCCTTTTTAAATGTGTGTGTGTGTGTGTGTGTGTGAGTGTGTGAACACTGTAGGGTAAGTGTCTTTTCAGTTTTGCGGGGAAAAGAAAGAATGCAGGACATTGTTCTTGCACAATAAAGGCCAGCTCTTCGTGCTCAATTTTTTTTTTTTTTTTTTTTTTTGGAGGGGAGGTTTGGTGATTTTTCTCCCCTTGCTTCTTCTTCTTTTCCCTCCATCTGACTTTTATGTTTTGGTCCCAGTGTGAAACCGTGCATACAATGCTTGTATCTCTTCTCCCCTCTCAGATAGATAAGAAGAGTCGGAGTATGTTCCATTCCACCAGCATGCCATCATTTGTATTTTCTACTCCCTCCCTCCCTCTCTCTCTTTTTTACATTCACTCTATCCCCCCCCCCATCCCACCCACTGTAACATCCATTTCTTTTTATTCCCCTGCCTTTTACCGCTGTGTCTGTGTCAAACATCTCTAACTTGACTGGGGCCGACTCTTCACAAATGGAGAAAATACTGAGCGAGACTCTCAGAAAACGCACAGGTCTTGGGGCCATGTCTCTCCCAGCCTTTTTGTTATCTCCTTCCTCTTTATCCCCTCCGATCTCTGTTTCAGGGTGGAAGGCAAGATGATTAGTACTCTCCAGCCACAGCACATTAAACTTTATTTTACAGTTGTATTAATACAATCTAGAAACCAAAATCAGATAAATGATGATTAAGGCACTTTTCTGTTAAGAGTCAGAGTAAATTAACTTGTTTTATTTTATAGTGTATGGCGTCATATGTTCAGATCTCATTGATATAATGATTTTTGTTTTTATACTGTATTTAAAGAAATGGAGTGCATTAAAACTGTACATCCTGCATAGAGACCTTGATTCAGTCCATGCTGTTTAATTGAATAAGTGGAGACACACACTCTTTTTTTTTCTTCACTTGTGCTCCTTGTAAATCACCATTGATTTTCCTCTAATTTTAACCTTACAGTAATATCATATTTTTTATAGCCCGCAACAACAACCATTCCCCAATACACACACACACACACACACATTCTTCCCTATGGCACTGAATCAATGGACATGATTGATTTGAGGGTCTACTGGCAGCCAGTCCTGATCAATGTTAGCTTGGCGGATGGCCGCAGACCGTACATCACTGTCATTCACAATGTGTGTTGAAAAAGTGTGAGTGAGTCTTCCATTACTTCTATCACTTGTGGCAGATCATTGTTGTTTTTTTAAGATGCATTTTAAACGTGGATTAGAGCAGATTAGGATCATTTTTCTGGGGATTTTTGCCTTTATTCAATAGTAGGTGGCAGAGAGTAAGACAGGAAACAGGGTTCAGAGACTGCAGGATCAGGATAGTACCTCTTCTATGGTTAAGAAACAACCTCTAATCTTTGGGTTTATGAAACCATCAAGCTGATGAGAGTTTCCTTCCTGTAAAATCATCATTTTGGAGATACGGGGTTTTCACCAGACGTCAGAAACATGTGAAATCATGCCAATTTGAAAAACTACAACTAAACCCACATGAGTCAACTTGGTCTTAGGAAAGAGCAATGATGTTGGAACAGAAGAGAGTGTAAACACTTTCATTGCTGAGACACACCCTGTCCACAGGTCATCCTGTTTTGCAAACTGCACACACACACACAATTGCACATGTGAGAACACACTATCAGAATTGTGGGGAAACACATCAAATGTTACAAAACATCACATGGCTTGTGAAACACTCCACGCGCTGCAGCATACGCTTTGTCAAGCAGTGACCTTGAATACTTAAGAGGCGCCTCAGTGGAGGTTTCGCCCCCCTGTGCTCTTCACACACCAATGCAGTGGGAATGAGTGATACGATGGCAAGGGAGGAAGAGAAGAGAGGGACCCGAGTGACAGAGAGGAGGGATAAAACAGATAAAGGAGAGGAAAGGAGGCAAAGAGAGGTGGGGGGTGGAGTGGTACCATCTGACGCTCTCCAGGGAAATCTTATCAGAGTGTAGTCAGGGGAGGTGACTTTCTACTGAAGCGAAAGACTGGGATGAACAGATCGGGGGGGGGGGTGCTTTGGGGGATTAACCAATTGACAAACCTGTTGTCCTCTTGCTCTGTTCCCCTTTCTCTGTCCCATCATCCTTTTTTTGCCAACTGGACATGCTCTATATATCTGATCCCCACATAACTTCTCTGTAGTTTTTATTGTCTGCATGTCTTTTCACAAGACCTGTTATTGGATTAGAGTTTGCTCCAAAGACTCTCTTCCCTTCTTTTTAACATTTTGTCTTCCCTCTCTCTCTCTTTCTAACTGGTTGTGCTCCTAATTTCTCTTTCCCTCTAAACATCCTTTTCACACTGTCTTTCTCTCCCTCTTGTTCTATGCATCTCTGTATTTGTTCATTTCCTGAGGCAGAGAAAGGATCTAATGTAGCCATTTGGTCTGTCTTACTTGGTGTTTTGTTTTTTTTTTGTTTTGTTTTTTCAGCTCCGCACACCTTGTGACACCCAACTGGTGCTATAATGGCCATAATGTCACTCTGACAAGCCAAGGCCCTTAAAACAGGACAAGTGAAGAAGCAAGTCACTGGCAGAGAGACAGCAAGGGAGGGGTGAGAGAGGGAGGTTGTATCAAAAAATAATGAGGTGTGTAGATGGAGGGGTGGCTGGTCAGGGGATTAGGGAAGAGGGGATGAAAAAAGTAATGACATCAAGCCTCCAAAAGTGCTGCCTTCATCTGCTCACCTCCTCCTCTAGCAGCACAGAGGTCAACTGTTCTATGAGGGATCCGGTGACTTTTCAGAGCAAACTTTGATGTTAACTTTGTATGATTTGTTTGGCTGCTCCAATGTGGCGGCGAGGAGAGACACAGAATAGAAAGAGAGAGACAGAGAGCATGGACTGTATTCCTGAAACTAGGCCAGTCACTGTCTAGAAATGTGGACTCATGTTCCCGTTTCCAGCCATTCCCCGGAGGACTTACCCTGCCTGCCGGCCCAGTGAGCTCTGTCTGCTGCGCTGCCTTCACTGCTCTTATCTGGTTCCTGTTTTTCTGTTCTATGAAAAGCTGCATGATTGGTCAACAGCATATTAATTGATCAAACATTTGTTTTAGTATCTTTCAAAGGGAAATGCCAGTGATATGTTTATTCAGGTTTTAAGCAAAAATACCAAAACCAACAATTATTCACCCTGCTGGTCAGAATTTGGATGTGTCGTCACCGTCAGCTGTTTAAAACATCACATGGATAACAGAGTTGCATTACCATGAACATACACTGTTGGTCACAATTTCACATATCCTGACCTTGCGCTGTACATCCTAACACACCAGACGCATACTAATCTGTGACTAAAAATAGCCCTCAACAAAATGATTTTTTTAACCCATTTGAGTAGCACTCAGTAAAAGCTAGAGTGCCCAGCTGTTTTAGGCAGTTACTTATCATTTAAAAAAGATCAAAACATATATATGTCCTGGTTCTAAAGCGTGACAAAGAAATGTTTTGTCGGATCTGGTCTAATTATGGAATATGTTGAGATTAAAAGAAAAACATGTCAAAATTAAGTGCCTCATATTTGCTGGTCGCAACCTCTGCCACACATTTTTCACATTAAATGATAAATAATATTAATATTGTCTCCATCAAAAACAAGCTATCTGGTGGAGTCACTCTGGGCTCTAAGAATAACTATAATATGGTGGATTCCAACATTTTATAGACTACATCAAATGTAATAATTATTGCTTGATTATGATACTGATAATCCTAAATGTAAAGCAGTCTGTTTTGTTCTGACGCACCGCATACTTTACTGTATCGTCTTTGCTGTTTGTCCTCCAGCCTGCTCTGGGTCAGCTACAACAATAAGCTTACAGTCAGTCATCTCTGCTCAACTCCACCTTCAGGACCTGCTCCTAGAGGACACAGAAACAGTACCATGTAACACCTGGGGCAGTTTCACTGATAAAAGCATAACAAACCTCACAATGTAAGTCTTTATTACAGGCCTATTCCACTCAATTCTATTGTGTAAGGTAGAGGAGGGAACATAAAAAGTGACCGTCATTGTGTCTTTATAGGAGAAAGGAAATGAGACAAAGGAGATGTCAAGAGTAAAATAAAAGAAGGCCGACTTTCTAACTATCCACCATTAGATCAAAATGTGTGACCCTGTGGGTGCTGTGACTTCTTTTGTAACCCCAGTAGCTGCTGAGGGGATGGGGAGCAGTGTGAAGAAAAGGCCCCTCATCCATCAGACATAAATGCCTTGTGTTGACATCTGCCAGCCTACCTATGCCTCAGTTCCGCCTGGCATTGCCAGCCCATTAACATCACGTAGTGCCTGGCGGTAATCCAGCCAGGACAGTGCAACCTTAATCTCTGTGCTTGTCACTGAGCTCCAAGCACATCTGTCTATCTCCGGATGCACCAGTCATGCCTGCCTCCTGCGGTTGGCGGCATATTCCCTGACTGTTTTTACAACCTCATCCCAACACCACCGTAGGCTGGCCCTTATCCTAATCAACACTGATGTAATGAATGACTTAGACTTGTTGTGGCCACACATCATTGTTCCACCTGCATGATATACTCCCTATTTGCCTGTCCCTCTTTTCCATCACATCACCGTGTTTATGTATCATCATCTGATCGCCCATACCAGACTTGACCCATTTGTCATTTCTTCCATTTTTCATACATCTTTCCACTTCTTCACCCGTCCTGCAGCTATTGTGATCATTATCATCACATTATTGTCATCCTGCCAATTAGAATTAAATTCGTAGCTGAAGCACAGTGCCAATAACCTATAATAGGTAGAGTGCTCTTACCTCAACCATCAAACTTTGACTCAGATTTTAGCCCTTAATCTGTCCCCATTAACTAATTTTAGACTAGGTTGAATTTTCTGCATTGAGCTTGTCTCATCATTACTGATGCAGTAATTTATATGTGGAGTTTAGACTGCAGTGATATAAATTAGCCTCACTAGAGAACAGACTTCTTCTTCTTCTTCTTCTTCTCCTTTCGGCTTTTCCCTTCAGGGGTCGCCACAGCGAATCAGTTGCCTCCATCTAAGCCTGTCTTCTGCATCCTCTTCTCTCACGCCAACCACCTTCATGTCCTCTTTCACTACTCACTAGAGAACAGACAATGTTTATTTTTTTTTCCCTTCTTCTTTTCTCCATTGAGAATACAGTGGATGTTGCTATTGTGTTAGAAAAAAAAAAACTTCATTGCATTTGACACTAGACAAAACCAACTTAGTGTGTTGTGTTTACATCTAGTGAGGTCCTCATTGTGGCCGATCACATGACCGCAGTATGAACAGAGAAGTCTCGGGTTCTTATGCTGTTGGAAGGCCAATTAAAAATGCAGTGTGAGTTCACACATCTGACACAGCTTTAGGAAATTAAATGTCAACACAGGGGACGTTTTCATTTGGAAGATTATTACAGCCCACAGTGGTCTCCTGCCAGTTTGGGGTGCTTCATATTAATACATCTGGGAAATAATTGGTTCTGCAAAAGGAGAAAAATCAAAGTACTTTGTATATTTATATAACACGAGTGTGACTATACATAAAAGACAAGTAAGTGTAGATATGAAACTGAGCTTCCTCTTACCTTCAGCACTCATAGACATTCAGTCAAACCACACTGTTGGTGGCAGAGACAACAAGAAAGAGCATCTGATGTTTTTGTGAATTAACTCTGGGTACGCGGCAGACTCAGAATCAAATTCAAATCTGAATCAGATGAAGCATAAAGAGAGATAAATCGATTCAAGCATTGAAAATGATGGCTCAGATATAAATATAAAAAATAAACCATAAAATACTTCATAAGATCTAATGCAAAAAATGAAATATAGTGTAGCGTATTTACATACGATACCCACCTCCAACAATCTTCAATACAAACCACAGAGTTGTCCCATTTTTATGGAATAAACAGCATGCATACCCTTACTGGTGTCAACGCACTAATCCTGGTAAGAGTTGATTGAAACCACAACCTAGTGTGATTAATTGCCTGTCCTTGGAGCCAAAGACATACCTGTGCCATGATACTATGCATTCGGCTGCACATCTCTCACTGCCCTTATGTTTTTTTCTGTTTATTTTCTTACAGAGAGAGATCAACAGAAGGAGTTTTCCTTCTCCGCCTCATTTGAATCAAATCAGCAGCAGGTTCCTTGTGGATCACAGGGGGGACATTTGAGGATTATGGTCACTCTTCGCTGCCCCGTTTCTGTCAGCCTTGTGTTCAACCACTCTTGTATTTGCAGCCCTGGGAAAAGCAGCAGGAGTCACAGATGAGCAGCATCTGATCCTGACTGATGATTATATGTGGGTATCGTTTCCCATTTGTGTCTGCATGCGATGACTCAGAGTGAATCAGAGTTTCTATATGAAGATCGAAACTGGACTTTTCAATGTCTGCACTTATGCATAATTATTTCCCCCAAAAATTGTAAACATTGTTTCACAACTGCAGCGACACTACAACCAATTTCCATCACTAATGATTAGTAATTTTAGCATTGCTTTGGTAAATGTTGTGTTTCATCAGGAGGAAGCCCTTCCTCAAGTGAGGGCATTTAAAGTACACAATGTGATAAAATCTCCCCTTCAATTCCTTTGATCTCACAAACATCAACATATCATGTCTCAAAATAGAAGTAGAGCCATTCCATTTTGATCATCCCAACGAGAATGCTTCTTATTCTATCTGTTGTGTTCATCAATCAGATTAATCTTGATACTTCTTCACTTTTTACTTTAGCATAAGTTCAACTCTATATTTTATTCGCCTGTTTAGCTAGTCAAGGGCAGATTACTGTAATGGTGACTTTCACAGGAAGCTGAGGATTCGGGCGGTGATAATCACCTAAACCACAAACTTCCGTCGACATGCTCATGTAGTTTTTGCTCTTTTACGAACAAAAACACACTTGATGCCCAGATTTCAAGCTCAGGACAATTCTAGTTTTCTCAGTAGCTCTCTTCCTTTTTTTAAGAAGCTTGTATTAAACAAATAATGGCTTGGTTTTAGAGTAGACCCCTTCTGTGAGACAGCTCAGGGCTTGTTTTTAAAAAGTCCCCTTTATTTACTCTCCAACAGAGTTCAATTTACATTTGCAGCCCTCCGAGAGTCTGATGCTCAGCCATGCATTGCTCCCCTCTCTTCTCATCACTTCCAGGTCTTCCTATGTTGTTTCCTCTGTTTTTGTCACAGCGTGACATAGTAATCAATAAGCAATTAAAAAAGGCAACATGGCACAAGGATTACACTGCTTACTTAGTTCCATTGTATGTTTCGCCTTCTCAGGGACATGTTGCAGCGTGTGTCTGAGGCCATAATGATTGCATTGTCTGATACTAACAACCATGAAAGATAAAAACACAGCCCAAAGATTACTCAACCATGAATACACAAATATATGGCCTTTCTGAAAGCTCACCCTGCTGCTTTTAGCTTCTGTGCCTGTGGGTGCAGGTATAATATGGGAGTGTTTTTGTTGACAGTTTTGTGGTGTTTGCCGTTTTCTGTCTTTAAAAAAGTTCGCTGTGCAACAACTGTGAATAGCACTTAAAGCTCCAGCCTAGGATCAGTCCAAAAGGAGGAGAGGACAAACCAGCTCAAGGTCAGACGATGCTCAGCAGTAATCTTAACCAGGAAGAGATGTTGAAACCACCCATCCTGTGCAAAGGGATAGATGATGTTAGTGTACAACGAATTCACACGCAGCGCCTATACTAATGACACTCGATGTCCCAATGACATTTTGCACAGCAGCAGCCAGAGATTATTACACTGTTAAGTAACAGAGGTGTACTGCATCATATAACATGTCCACTGATCCCCCATCACAGCAATGTTCATTGTCACATACATGGACATCGACTATATCGTGTCACTTGGTGGTTCAGACTGTGTTCTCTGCTGGTTTGGTGGGAATAAGACGTGTTCATGAGATAGGTTCTTTCCCAGACTGCACTTTGTGTGTTTTAGTGTATGTGTGCGCCTGTGCACACAGTTTCATTATATCGGTAACATTGATTCTCTAGTCTTTTGACCCAGATAAATAGCCAGTAGAGCAGATGTCTCCCATCACCGTATCCAGTCCACCTCCAACACCACTGGCAGACTTAACAGACCTGCCTCAGAGGGTAAACTTGTCTATGTGTGTTTAAGTGAATGTGTGTCTTTGTAAAGTGTAGGAGGAAGGCAGAGAGAACACAAAATATCTTCATGTGACATTTGGTGTTTTCTTGTTGTGTGTGTGTGTGTGTGTGTGTGTGTGTTTGTGTGTGTGTGTGTGTGTTTGTGTGTGTGTGTGTGTTTGTGTTTGTGTGTATAGTCAGTGCTTTCCAGCATCAGAGTGAGCAGCTCTGTGTGTCTGCTTCTGTGTGTGTGGTACGAACCAGGAAAAAGTATGAGCGTAGTATGTTTTGCATTTATTCAAGGGGTGAAAAAAAGGAAGAAAAAATTTGCTCATGCTGAAGTCCAGAAACGTGCACCTCTCCCCTTTTCCGCCTCTCTTCCTCCTCTCCTTTCTCTCACACTCTTCACTTTTTACATGCTGCAATTTCCACTAAATTAGTGCCCAGGGTTTTAATTGCAGTTTATGAAGCTCATTTATTGGCACAAGAGTCTGTGTTTGTGTGATCTGGCATCCAGCGAGGTAGGCCAGTCCTCTCCAAGCTTCCCTGCGGTTTTGCATCCCCCCTTCTGTTGTTTTTTTTCTCCCCCTTTTGCTTTCTTTTTAACACCAGAATGTTGCTGGGCTTAACTGTACATGCTGCTGTTTTTATAGAGAATTAGCACTTCTCTACCCAGCAATGGCTGTGTGGCTGCGCACTGGAAGTGTTGCCTTTAAATCAGCCCGCCCCTTTAAAACCGCACAGGCACGTGCCAAGAGCCACACATTTAGCATGCAGAGGCTAGCATTTCTTTAATCAAAGCACTCAGAGCATGAAGTCATGTTATGATAGCAAAAGCATGACACAATAAATGTTGGATGTCCTTCATGACCGTTATACATGCAGTCGGTTATAGAGCTGGTGATCCTTGCAAAAAGAGGGGACATTGTTGTTATGACCCATGACGATCTCACTTTCTCCAAATTTCTTCACCTCCCCCCACCCTTTTCTCCTCCACATCATCCCCTTCATGGCATTCCAGTGACACCCTGGAGGCTAATTAAGCCTTAATTACATTTGTTGGAATTGATTTGTGATTTAGTCTTTCCTCTGTTGTTCCAGCTCATTGGCCCCCATAGAAATGTCATTAATGCACCATTATTTTCACGGGCGGTCTAATTAAAGGGACATACTCTCTGGGTTTCCTCTGATGAGATGCTGGGAAGGGGAACATGTTGGCAACTGGCACCCTGATGATCAGAAATGGAGGACACAGAAGGAGGGAAGGGTGTAACATAACCTCATGTGTGGGTATAAAGGTGCTGTGCATACAGAGGATCCCTTGTAGATAGGATGGGAGGGAAGTCTCATTTATGTTGAATTACATGACCATATCAAGTGACTTGTTTGTTTAGCTTTGATGTTTAAGAGTTAATTTTATTTCGATCATTTCGATAATAGCTTTAGTCCAACATTTCGAGAAATACATTGCGAATTAGATGAGAAAAAGAGTACAACACTTATTTCTGTCTGGTAAAACTAATTTAAAGTAAGCTAAATGACTTTTAGCGCCATACTGACATGTAATGCATGGGCATGACAGTGGTATATGAGTCTTTTTATGCCCTCAGTAAGAAAGTGAATAGAGGTATTTCCCAAGAGTTACATTGTGTCCTGAAAATAACACCTGACCTTAAAGACACAGTAAATGTGATTTCAGTTTTTGACCTACAAAACTCTATGTTGAATCTACTGGATAACAAGAAAAGTGGCTATTCGATGGGAAGAGGTGGAAACAAAAGATTCACAAATCTGACCTGATCGCACATTTGGCCTAATCCCCTCTGAATATGATCCTGGGCATAAAAAAACTTGCTCTGTGACTTGAGTAAAAGAGCATCAGAACACTTGTAAGACAGCATTGATGAGGAAGTGCAAATATTCTGTGCTTAATTCCCTTTCAGAAATAAAGAGCAGAATTTGGAGTTGGAAATTTATTGTGCTTCTTTTAAAGCACTGGTCTTTCCTTGGGGAGGCTTGTGGGAGGGAGGGTAGGAGGGTTGTGGTGCATTCACATGTGGTAGCTTAAAGCAGTAACAATCTTTCCCAGCCTTCTCTGGCCTCATATGGCCTATCCTGATAAAAGTCAATGGCTATTTCTCTGGCTGCTCCTCTGCTCTTTCTTCGCCTGCTCACCAACTTGCCTTCACACTGACTGCCTGCCATTCTCCTCCGTCCTCAATTCTAGTGCAATTCTCTATCAGTTGTCTGCATGTACCCTTTCTGCCTGTTATGATTGTGTATAATGAGACTCAGTCCAAAATGCTGGCTGGCCGGCCAACGGGCGTGTCGGACAACTGCTTCACAGTTGGCTAGGCTGGTGAGAGAGAGGCAAATATAGAGGGAAGGACAGAGAGAGAGTGAAAGAAAGACTAAAAGGTGGAGGGAGGGAATGACAGAGCTGCAGATAGAGAGGGAGACCAGGGAATGGGGTCACTTGAGTTTGTTGCTCATAGGATATCAAGCAGCTCACTCTCCCCACCCCAATTACTACCATGGCTTTTCTGTTACCTCCCTCCCTATCTCGTCAAAACCACAATCTTTGGAGGGGTTACTACCACAACAATATCCCTCATCAACACATCCATCAACCCCCTTTTTGAATCCCATTGTAATCACACCTTGTAAACAATAATGATGAAGTCCAAGTGGAACATTTAGAAAGCTTGACTCTTGTATATATTTTATAAGGCACTGGCAAAACTCAGAAATTTTTTTCTTTCTTACAGGTTGCCGTGCACTGGAAAAAAACAAAAAAAAACAAAGAATATGGTGGGTTGAGCAATGCAGAGGGAAGTTAACCGTGTCAGGAATATGAATTGTCTCTCATAAAGGTGTTTTTCTTATCTTTGTCGGGTCCCTGCGATTGCTGAGTCATCTGGAAAAAGCAGTGTTCTCACATTCTTTATTCTTGGGTAATGCAGCATAAGAGGGACTTCCATTTTTAGCTTTACGGCAAATTACATTAAGCCACAGTTCAGCAAATCCTAATGCTTTGAAAGTAACAAAAATTGACGGAGAGGGATAAAAGTTTTTGATATTGCTCAGACTTTCTCCTGGCAAGGCTGCCTTTATACATCCTCCCTGCCACTGAGCGGGAAAAGAAGGGGTTAAACCTGTCTGCGGCCCACATCTGGGATTCATTTGAAACATTCCACAAGGCTTACCACATGTTTTCAGATGGACTAAATCCTGCAAAAGGCTCGGCTGTCAGAGGTTTGAAAAATCATCTTTTTTTCTCCAGGAGGGGAAAAAATGAGAAAGAGAAAATTAAACTGTATAATGGATTTACTCTTTTGCAGGTGAGATTAGGAAAGGATATGGCTGGGTTTGCAGGGCTGTCCCTGTGTGCGTTGGTGCTGCTGCTGCAAGTGTGTGTGTGTGTGTGTGTGTGTGTGTGTCTGTTTCTGTATTGTCCTACATGTTGGTGGCATGTTATTTAAACATGTTCTGAGTGAAAGCTCTTCCTTAACAGCCATTTGCAGTTCAAAGGAGGTTTTGGGGCTGAGCTAACTGTTTCCATGCGGCTCATACAATCTCATTGGAGCTCTCTCTCTTCTCCTGGCTCATGTCTTCTTCATTTTTACAACCTAGCATCATAAAGTGAGCCACAATGACTTGGTTATGTAGCCTTTCTGCACACACGTTCAGAGACACGTATAGCCATATTCATCTGCTTGCACTATAGTTACTTTTAAGCACTACATTCATTCATTCATTCATTCATTTTCTATCGCTTATCCGTTTCGCAGGGAGTGCTGGAGCCAATCCCAGCTCACACTGGGTGAGGGCGGGGTACACAGGCCACCAGTCCATCACAGGGCCAACACACAGAGACAGACAGAGACCAACAACCACTTACACTCACACTGCAATGTAGAGTCACCAATTAACCTAAACTATGCATGTCTTTGGACGTTGTGAGGAAAACATGAAAACTCCACACAGAAAGGCCTCAAGCCTGGCAATGGAACCTATAACCTTCTTGTTGTGGGGCAATAGTGCTAACCACTGTGCTGCCATTAAGCACTACAGTGATATCTTACTGTGATATTTCCAGAAATGCTCTATTATTAAGACCAATGGTGGAGCTTTCAACCTTGCTGTGAAGTGCTTTCACAGATGGCTCATTGATGATGTCACCATTTTGCTTAATTTTGGATGTCAAGCTCTTCATGGAAGATATCAATTGCAGGATGAATGGCTGGTTGCTATGAATTCCTATATATGGCCTTATATATACGGCCCAGGAAGGCAGCAGCCTGGACCATTTAAAACTCTTTGACCAAAAAGACTTTGCAGAAGGTGGTTGACCATCAAGCCATGGCACTATCACAGTTTTCACTCCAGCATTGAATCATCTTGAAATGTTTACCCTAGAATGGCTGCTAGACTCCCATCCTTTCTGATGTCAAGCCCCAGGGTTCTCATGTTGCCCCAGTGCTTTAGACACCCCACTGTAATTGTCCACTGACATTTGGTAAACTGGAAATGTTTCTCTTGGGTGTGAGTGACACCTTATGCAGAGGAGGGGCCCCCCTTGCTTCTGCCACCCTCTTTTTTTTCTATGAACCAAGCCGTGAGATGTGGTATGTGGCCCCATGCTGGGGGTGAAAGCATTCATCAGGCTAGGTAATGTTACAACACTTTGGAAATAGCACTGGACTTTCACACTGGACAGTAAATAGGCACCAGGAGTTTAGAGGTGGAAACTGAGCACCTGCTGAGGGACTCACCAGATGCCTTGTCAAATGAAACACGAGAAAAAGAGTTCACTACAGTCCTGTAACAATAACGTTCGAGAGGGACTGTTTTATGTCATGTGTTTTATCAGAGGAAATCGCATGATTTAGGCAGCTCTGTGAGGCCACTGAGGACGTCTGATGTTACGCTTTTTAAAAATCTGTCTGTCTGTATTAAGAGATGCACAGCTTATCAACCTTCTGAGTTGGTGTCATCATAAATAAATAACATTTCAGAAAATGGATTTTTCACTGCCTTGCTAAATTAGACACACTATCTGCATGGTAAATATGTATCTACGCCCCACGGCCACTTTGGATTAGTTTCACATAAAGACTGGAAACCGGCGGAAAACACTTGTGCAGCTCTTTCCAAATGGGACAGAAAATATCTAACATGACAATCTGAAACTCTAGATTAGCAATCTTTATGACAAGATAAGATAACCGGCTGCTAGCAATGAAATACAAAAATGAGAGGAGTGTCAATTTTTCTCAACAGGAAAATTCAACAGAATCAAACAAAATCACATCAGCAGTAATCTCAGGGCACTGTTCAGATAAAGCAGGTCAGGTCAACATTAAATCAACAACTCAGCAGTTCCCACATGGTGCACAATAAAAACTTTTCATCATTATCTCTTGTTATGACCCTTTGCTGGTTCCCTCTGGTTGGGAATCACTGAAGTAATGTATATAGTGGTCAGTAGTTGTCAATAGTAAATACCCAGACAACTAGAATGGCTCTCACTAGAACAGTAAACTATCTTATTAACTTTCTTTCTTTTTTTACTCGACTGGCATCAAAATGTGAAGTTTTTTTCTCATCCCTTGGTGCAAGTTGATTTCGTCTTTTTTGCATAATCTTGCTGAACAAACAAACGTGGTTGAAAGTATAGTGGGTTAGCAAAGATCTATGTATATTACATTTAATACTTTGTGACATTGTCACTCTCTGAAAGATGTGAAAACAATTTAGACAGCATTAGACCTGTTAGATCGTCAAAAGGCACCCACAGTCTGATTTTCTATCCGTACAGTAGCCAGATACTGTAACACATGTCCCTGCATTGAGCCTGCCATACATACAGACTATATAACATTGCCAGCAAGCATCCCATGACTTTTCACTATGCTGGACATGACCTTACAGCTGTACAGTACATGGCGAAATGCTGTCTATATCTGTCTCTCAGAGTAGAGGGGAGCTACACAAGACTGGAAGGCCATTAAGATTCAACTGCAGTAACTTCCAGTGTAAACCTGGCTACAAGTGGAGGATGCAGCTGGGCTGAGGAGACCCCAGAGGCCCTGCTATCCAACGTAGAGATATGTAGAGGAAACCCAACGCTACACACTACAAATCCCCACACTGAAGTTGATTAAATGGGGTTGAGCCTACACAGCCTACATGAAGTCATACTATATACCAACACATACTGGGCCCCAGTTTCACCTGTCAGGGGTTGGAGAAATAAGACAGCTCCTGCTCTTCAACCATTCTGTTATGACTGCAACTATTTCCACCAGTGCATGCTTATAGCATTTTACAACAGCCTCAGTATATGGTTTCTTGCATGCCAACCCCACACCCCTGCAACCATTACATTCCTCATGTGTGTGGTGATGTGTGACAACAGAAACACTCACACCTTTAGTATAAGAGAACCTCTAAGGCAGGGAAACAAGGAGGATACTGTCGCCGGCACTCTCTCTGTAGCAGTGTCAGCGCTCCCAGGAAAAGATGAAAAGCAGCTGAGGAGGTAACATAGAGGCAAAGCATGTCACTAGCTGTCGTGTGGCCTTTTGTCCAATCATATGGGACAAGGAGTTTCACATCTACCACCTGTCACAAAACTTTGCTTTCTGGGGCGGAAAGCTATTGAGCATAGCTGTTATATCTAAGAGACAGGAGAAAATCAGAGCCTTCCCCTGGCACACAAATCCCTTGCACGCAAACACTCAAGCACTTCTTTGCACCAACTGCTGTGTGGGCTCACATTTGAGTATACATCAGTGCTGGAAATAACAATTACTTTAATTACTGCGAATGTGATGTCAATGATGTAATATCCATGACCATAACCATGTCTGGTTAATGGTAAAATAATATATAAATAATATAAACATTATAATAGAGAAAAAAAATATAAACATTACATAAAAACCCCGCTGAAAATAAATAATTTTTTTAATCACAACTGCCACCAAGTAAGTTACAGTTTCACTGGTAAAACATATGCACACAGTCATGACCTCATCAAAAAAGAGCAATCACAAAAAGGCATACATAATAGTAGATCACACATAACAAAACTAAAAAGATATAGACTACAGAAAAAGAAAATGCAGTCGGTGAGCACACAGCTGGGTTGCTCTTTGACATGTATAATGCTACTTTAGTGAGCTGATGGAGCTGCAGCCTTTGGTGACTTTAACAGAAGAAGCTGACTGCCCAAATGCGGTGTGACACAAAGGGTACAGTGCAGTCTGTGATGGAGGACATTTTAGAGGCTCTAATGGTGTTCTCAGCAGGACGGGAAGGCACAGTCACGCAATGGAGGAGGGGCCAGATTGATTAAAATTTGATACATATTTGAATATCTAAAAATTCAACAAAAGCAGACACCAGAACGTTTTAAACTGGACAAAAGGAAAGCTGGGTTTCTTTCTTACAAAGTCACATTTGAGATGTGGCTGTTGAAATATGAGGTTGGGGTTAAGCTATTATTACAATTGTTATATAATGTATTATACATATACCGTGAGTGCTCATCTCTAAATAGGTGCAATGTATGATTAAATATGTATGAATGTATGATTGATCTACATATTCTTATATTTCCTTATCGCTTGTAAAAAAGGTTCCTTGTAATGACTTTTTTTTTTTTTTTGCTTGCTAAACTCTCTTTTGCAAAGTTATGCTCGGTTGCATTTCTTTTAAAAATATCCCAGTTACATAATCAGACATTGACTGGATGCAACCTCACAATTAAGTGTTAAGGTTATTCTTTTGCAACATTATAAAATAATTTAACACATTTTTAGCCACTTGACTGCTGTCATGGAGGCTTAGAAGATGTGAAATGTAATAAGGGGAATACAGTCCTTTTTCTTGTTGCTCCACATCAGTCGAGCAGAGCCGAGCACATCTGGAGGCAGCAGGACACGGACGCCGGCGGACCGGCCCATATAAGGGAAGGGGCGGGGCCGGAGCTGGTGTTGGATTTCACAGCCAGAGAACGTGACTGCAATGGTTGCCTCTCAGATGGCTGAGCCAAACTTGACTGCTCTCTGAAAGCGGCTGGCCGCCTCCTACCTACGGTCTTCAGTGGGGGGCAGAAATTGAATTCAGCGGATTGCGAGAGCGCCCGCCCGTTTGGAGGATCCGGGAGTCGGCAGAAAAAGTTTGAAAAAGAGTACCACTGCGGGAGAAATAAACAGCTGCGCGGCCGAACTTCTACCAGCAAAGAAGAAGAAGAGGAGGGAGAAGTTCCAGCAGCAGCCGGAGGGGACCGGGAGGAGGAGTCAACAGGTCCCAGGTACCACCATCACTTCTCACTGACAGCTTGTCAACATTACACAGCGTGCCTCCGGGGGGTCCGTCCTCTGCGGTTGGAGGGTCAGCTGTCAGGCTGTGCCCCCCCTCCACCTTCACCTGGAGGATTTTGAATGCGTCGTGCTTGGCCACGGTCATGATATGCACGGCAGAGTCACAGGTCTTCACGCCGGTCGCTGACGCTCACCGACCGGGTGACTGTTGACAGAAAGTCTCTCTGTCAACTCGCTCTCATTTTCGTGTGTCCGGGTTTTTGTTGTAGTAAAGAAAGTACTTGATGGAGCTGGTCCGGAGACACCATACTGAGCAATAACCGCCGTCTGTCGGTGCAGCTAGCATGCGAGGCTAACGCTCGGGACTGGGGCAAATATCAGCGCTGACAGCCTCAGAGGCAATTAGCAAAGCCAACCTGCTCATCCCTGAGCTAAATGCCCCACATGTGGAGTCATATTTGCTTGTCTGCACCGACTCCGACGGAAGCGTCAGCAGGACTGATAGGGTAGAAGTTTATGATTTTACATATAGCGTGTGTGCAGGTTTTTTAATTGTTTTTTGTTTGTTTGCACGGTATCGTATCGCTGTCGGTCACTTTGGGCTTAAGGTGAACTTTTGCTCGAGTGCTTTAAACACTGGTGTTGATACGGATCATATCAGGAGCCCACTTCCTCTCCTCAGTGAGCTCTAAGTGGATGAACAGGCACAGCTCGCAGAGGGTCAACCACAGCCTGCATTCCTCTGATGTGCTCTAATAAAGAGCTGCAAACTTGATGACCCGACACACACACACACACACACACACGCATGCATATACTACACACACTGACGAACAAACAGCAGAAAATGTAGCGTTAAAGTACAACTGCAAACTGACAGACATCTCAACCAATTTGTTAACACCCCTGATTAACCCCTGTCAAGATAATGTGCCAATTTGAGGTGTCTGGATCCCAGCAAATTAAATGTCAGGACTGTGTTACAGCATTTCAGTTACATACCCTGCAGCATCAGAGACCTGCAGTGTTATCTTGTAAAATGTTTCTTGTAAAACCACATTTAACAGTGCTCATTACCCTCCATCGAAGCCTCTAACAAGTACTTTGTGGAAGTCTCATTTTGTCTGAGTAATATGTTAAGTGCTAGCACTTTATGCTTCCAGCACAAGATGATTTGATGAATGATATTGTATGATATTGTAGATTTTGTGATGCCTCTGTCGGGCAGAGATCTACTCTGAGGTGGGGCTGGGCTGAAAAGATGCTCTTTACTGTGAAAATCTCTGACATTCAGAACAGGATGCGTTAGAGGAAAAGCCAGTCAGTGGGAAATTGGGTATATCTTTGGGTTTTCCCTCTGTTGTCACCTTCTGGTTTGGTATGATTCACAGTGAAAGGTTGTACCACTACCATAACTAACAGGGCTTGGGCTAAACGCAACTTGCCTTCTTCTAAAGTGTCACATGCGATAATAATTATAATAATAGTCTTTAGAAGTTTGTTTTAGCTTTTTTTTTTAAAAACTGCTCTTTTTTTATTTTACCTGATGTCAGTCACCTCTATTGCCATCTGAAAAGTGGGATGTTGGTATTCATAAATTAAACTCATGTATTAGTTTCAAATCTAACAAAGTGAGAAGTTATTGTGTCCTGTAATTATTGTGGACAATAGCTCTAGTCATGTTTTTCATGCTTCCTCCTCTGAGAGCATGGAGGAAATTTTTACAATGGATTCAAACCTGATGAATTTGGAAATTCTGAATGTGCTCCTCAAGCTGTTAAGCTGCCCAGTGTTGTTTGTGAAAATGCAGCAGTGTGCTGTTTTAACACTGTTAAACCTTCTCAGTCAAACATCAACGGGAAGTCAGTTTGCTCCTCGTGCGAACAGTGCCAGTTAAAAGCCTCACACGCCTTGGTTTCACATGGTGCTAAATGTGTCATCATTATGGAGGCAGTGGTGCACTCCCACCCCCTCACCATGTCCCTCTCTTTCCTCTGCAAATTGTAAAGTCAAGTGCGAATGACACTGGAAAGGAAATTTTTTATGTGCTTTGTTCTTTTAAAAACAGAGTAGTAGTGAGCAAGTCAGAAGCTACTAGGGTTTGTCAGTTTTATTTGATGGCACTGACAGGCACTGACACAGACTTTTGTTTCTTTTCTTTTCTTTTTTTTTTTTTTGCACATTATGTGTGGAACAATTCATAATGAATTTTTATAGGCAGGATTGTTCACAGCTCGGCAGGGTTTTGTGAAAGGAAATTACAAACTTCAACCTGCCAAATGAAGCTGATTCTGCTGCTGTGCTTTTCAACAGATTTCTCCAAATCATAATTTCTTTTGATTCTCTGTGGGCTAATGGTTTAAAACTGAAATTAGCTGTGTATGTTGAATTCAGGTATTTTCCATGTTACATAGTGAGTTTAAGAGTGTGACAAGACTGGCTAAATTTGGCTTGGGGCTTAGTTTTCGCTGAAAAAATTCTTCAGTGTGTCAGGTGGTTCGGTTTGGTTTGGTCTGGTGGATCGTGGTCTACAGACAGCCTTGCCACTGCAGTTTGCTCCCATATTTTTGAAGAGCCAGTCCAACTCACCAAGTTGTTGCCTTGCAGCACAAACTCATCAGGCACTGACAGATAAGACATGTTCCCCACCGTGGCAGGGCACCCTGGAGATGTCACCCAGCACCTGCTTTACGGTAAACGCCTCTCCCCAGTCCAACGCACACTTTATCAGTGGCATCTGTTTCTGGGGTAGGTGTGGGGTAGGAGTTTGACTTATTTGAAACAAAGCAATGATCATAGTGTACAGAATTTATCTGCTTGTTTAAATGTTTTGCCGTACCAGTTAACTTATGTTGCCAATTACAGTTCAATTGGTCAGCTTATAAGAATGTTTTTTTTCTCCAAATGGGCTTTAGTGGAACAAAGCACTGTAATACTGTAGTAAAACCAGCCCTAACCTAGATGAAAAAGGCCTCGACTCTGTCAGAACAACTAGACATAAATTGGGATATTACAGTGGTTTGGTCATGGTGCCCAATGACGTAGTCATTGCCTCAGGGACTGGGGCGAGTGTGGGAAAAGCAGGAGAAAAAAAGGGTGGGAGCTTATACCAGGAGAGTGTAGCTGAAGCTGAGTTGGATTTTTTTTTTTTGGGAAGGGGAGTGGAGGCACTGTGATGTTGGGATGTGGGAGCTCCACTCACGTCGACCAGCGGCAGTTACACAGGCCTGCTTTTGCATACTGATTCTCTTTCCTCTGCTCTCCGCACAGCAAACTGCCCTACACAGCCCTGCTGGCCATGCAAGGGCAGCTCCCCACTCCTCCCTGCTCTTTTGAACCACTTCCTTTTATTTCTGATTTCATGGCTTTAATTGTATTAAATAATCTTTACATGTCAGAGTGCACAGCTCCCAGTGTTCATGTTAAGAGAGAGAGAGAGAGAGAGAGCAATTAGGTCACAGTGGTGGAATAACTTGGTTTCATCCCAGCCTTAAAGCGGCAGGGTACCCCAACTCAACTTGTGCTTTATATTCGCCTCAAACCTTCAGAGTGAGATTTTCAAAGAGGTCCAAGGCCAGTGGGGTTATCAAAGCACTCAGAGAGAGAACTTAATATCTCTCCGTTTATAGTCTCATAATAAAATGTCCCAGAATGGATCATCGGTTGTGATATTTTAGGTTTCTCACTATGTTAATTTGCCTGAAGAATCAGGCCACGTTTGTCTCCTTTTTTCCTAATGAGGCTGAGCTAAAGACCCATATAACCTATCCTGGTTATTGATTCGGGATGTGTTTCAAGCCACAGATTGTTTTGGTAGACCTCGAAATTATTGACATATTTATCTGCAGTTGTTATGCTGCTTTTTTTTTTTTTTTCCTTTTCAGACAAACAGATCCGTAAGATCGCACAGGACAGTGATAGCAAAGCTCAAAGCTTTGTGTTCATGTTTGTTGCAGATCTGTTTCACATCATCTACATTGTAAACTTTCCCATAGGCTGTTGTCCCATGTTTGAGATTGCATTTCGGCCATTTGGCATGTGAACGTTCTGGCCCATAGAAGAACATTTCATTGCCCTCTTCACAGAGTTTCATACTATTTTCCACACTCATTTTGTACCTTGGCTTTTTATGAAAGTGTCTCTGCCCGGTTGGACCGTCCCCCGGCGTGATGGCTGACATTTGCAGTGAAAGAGCTCTATTGTTGGTTCTTATTCCCCCTCCACCCTCCTCTCCATAAAACAATGGTGTCAATTGCTTCCACTGAGTACATCCACAGCACTTGAGTGAGAGACAGGCTGGCCGGGCCTGTTAGCTAGACTGCCAGTCGTCCTACCAGGCAGCAAGGCCGACCTCTTCATTGCCAGCGATATCTCTGTGCTGGAGCCCACAGATTCCCCCTCAGGCATGTGTGCTAATATTATAGGAGAACTGCCGCTTGATCGTGGGTGCGTTGCCACCTCGTAAATGCACGAATAATGGTTTGTATATATATTTATTTTTCCAGCGAGACAGTGGAGGAGACCGGTGGCTTCGACACACGCCCATCCCCCACCTTCTTAATGAATGGTCTCCATTCTATTTACCTTCATTTTCCCCAGGACACTGCCATTAGCTTTGACAGATGATATGTTCTTTCACTGAAACAGTGATCCTGAGCGCACTGTCACTGGAAATTGGATTCGCACACCCACCCCTTTGCTCTTTGCCTTTTCTCCATCTCTCCTCTCC
The DNA here is from genome assembly GCA_034769265.1 of Remorina albescens. Taxonomy (NCBI): domain Eukaryota; kingdom Metazoa; phylum Chordata; class Actinopteri; order Carangiformes; family Echeneidae; genus Remorina; species Remorina albescens. The sequence continues at coordinate 10,858,780 of CM068480.1, forward strand.
GTCCTCCTTTCCTGTTGCTCTCTCTCAGTCTGCACTGAGGGACGTGCCGTTAATATTCCATTTAGAGCTGCGCTGTACAGCTGAGCTGCCAGGTTAACCCTCTAATGCCATGCGTCAGAAACCTAGCCAGATAGCCAGTGTCACTTAGACAGATGTTTGATGAGCCAGTCTGTCCTTAGGCGCTCCTTGATAATTTCACTACTACTGTGTGCCAAGTGTGTGTCTGCAGTCAGTTATGACATCGTTTTTGTATTGAATATCAAAACCTTCCATTCTTGGACAATAGAGGATATAAAAAAAGACTCTACTGCTCTGACTCCAGATCAAAAATATATCCAAGTAACAAAAAGACCATCATACTAGATGGCTCCAGATTATGTCAGCAACTTATGCTTATTTTCATTATTGATTATTTTGATTTTGTTGATCTTAGTATTTGCTGTGGCAGTTTCCATCCCAGTTTCCCATACTCCATGCTGACATCATGTCCAACCCACACTTCAAGATGCACAGATGTTCAGTCTACAGTGACAGAAAAAAGAAAATTGAGAAAAGTGGATACAATGGAAAAGTAGAAACCTGAGCATGTTAGGTGGTATTGTAAGAAGAATCAGTTCAATGATTGTCAAACAAATCCTCTCTAGATCACAACACTGAAGTTGCTGCTGATGGGATAGACTTTCATCATACCAGAGCTAATTTTCCTAATTGAGAAACTTGATCGGGTCTGTGCGATTCCCATTCAGCTGTAAGAAATATTATATGACTCATCTGTGCAGTGGCCATGTCCACTTTCCAAGCACTGCACAAACTAAAGCATCTTAACACTGATTTCAGTGAAACAAATCCCCTCTATTGTGCCTCCTGTGTGGGCGTACGTGGCAGTTGATATTCTGTTACCCAGCTGCTGTGGATGCAGCTGCCTGCACATTAGCTTGAGTTGCGAGGCCACATTTATCAGTGTGATGTGAACACCACTGTGAGGAGATAATGGTCCTGAACAAAGATGATACAACTCTGGCTGCTGTTAGCTCGACCAGCTAGCTGGTTGTAATTGAGTCAGGTCATAGCATCGTTATTGCACTGCTCTGCTGCCTTGGCTTGTGCATGCCAAGTCCATGCAGCTAGTGAGCCACTGCTACTTATTCTGTCTCCACTGGCTGTCATCACAATACAGCCAGACACAGTGTAGAGCCGTCGCACCAAATCACTATCATGTTTGCAGCCCAGGCACCGACTGGATTCCAGTGTTTGCAGCTGGAGGAGTGGACATCGAGCCAAAATTCCCCAAAAACATTTCAGCAAAGGACGATTTCAAGCTGTCCCATGTGCCGGTTTGTAAAGCACTAATTGTACAAGTCTTGTTTGTTTAAATGTTACAGTAATTTTTTGTGTTTTTTCGTTTACATGTACAGAAACTACTTTGCACTTTGTACAGAACATATATTTGTGAGGAATGCATGCAGCAAACTAGGCCCTAGTCTTTAGATTTTCTGGCAAGAAAGCATAAGCAGTGAAAATGAATAATATTCCTTTCATCAATGACACTTGTGGCACATCATCAATAATGTCAGATCCTTTGATTGGTTTTGTACTTCATTTTGTGTCAACATAATTTTCATTTTTCTTGACTTTTTGTGTCGCAGTAATAATTCTGTAATATGGCCCACCAGGCAGCATATGGCTGCCATTTATGATCAACAGTTTTTGTAAGGAGGTGACTGGAATATGCAAATGCCTACATGCTAATGGAATAGTATTGTAATGAAATATGTTGCATATAGACAATAATGAGCTCTGGTTATTGAGTGTTGATGGCTTCTTCTCAGTCTTTGTTGTTTCACAAAACTGCAGATTTCTTTTTTGTTCATCGCGGCACACATACACACCACCATCCAAAGCATGTATAAAGACACAAGCGTGCACACACACAAAGACTTAGATACATGAACTCTGCATTCTCGTTGATTCATGGCGCTGGGTAAAAAGCGTATTGATAAATACCTGGAATACTTGCCCATTGAAATTGTGAAACTAAATTGGCCAGAACTGAGACAGATGCGGAGCAGTAAATTAAACAAGCAATCTTCTCTGTTGGGTGACAGCACAATGGTGATTAGGATTTCATGTGAGCTGCCCTACATTATTTATGGCTGTGCTGTGGGCTGCCTGCAGTTGAATAGACCCACAGTCCATTGACTGGGCACATTACAGGAGGCCGACTCATAGCAAGAGGGGGAGTTAAAAATGGCTTTATTTCCTCTCGAGGAGGTCCATTTTCATCTAAATGAAGGTGGAAGCCCCAAGCGTGTTGTTTCCAGGCTCAGCATGTGTGAAATGTGTTGACTCTGTTCTCTGGCTTCTCTGCTTAGTTCTGCTTGGTGTTTCAGGGTGATTTCTGCAGAGCCTGCCATTTGTACACATCAACCATCCCTAGTTTTCCTAGTCACTGCCAACTTTGCGCACACTGCCAATTCACAACTTGGCCACTGTTTTTCTTGTCCAAAGTTTTATTTATTTATTTACTTTGGCCCCCAATGTCATTTGATATGTGGTAACATATTCTATATTTGTGCTTTCTGAGATAAACATTAGAAGATGTGCTGAGTCACATCACTTGGCACTTTGGAAACACAGACTGCATCACTGTGGATAGTTTGGAAACTGAATTTCTTTGCATAAAATTCATGGAAAAAAGTGCGTGTCTCTTGAGAGGAAGGTTTGGACAAGATCTAGATATACTTATCCAGAGGAGAAGAGAATTAACACTGAGTTTTAAATTCATCAGTGAAATGTGTCTTCACCTGCAAATTTGCACTGAATTAGAGCCATTGAAGTGAAGTGTCATGGGTTGCTAACGCTGTCTGTCTTGTTAACTGATCCTTTTGGCTACTGTTTATTTCTTCATGCTGCCTTGCAGTTCACTTGCAACACAATGCTGAGCATTAAAGAACCAGTTCCAGTGTTTAAAGTTCCTCTCCAAAAAGGTTTCAAACTATATAAAAATACTTATCTCCTCATTGAGAATCTGGATCAGTGCCGCACCCACCACTGCTGCTTGAGCTATGATGACAGGTAAAAGAACAGAGCATATCAAGATGAGTAGCTGAGGAAACATCAGAAAAGCTCAGCCAGATTGGGCCTGAGTATGAGCCAGAGCTTTTAAGGAGTTTGTTGTGCACCAAAGTCAGCAACTTGCAGATGGCAAGTGTAGTAATTTGTCTGATAGCATGTAACTGGCAGTGGCTGACACAGTGTAAGTCCTATTAATGCAAACTCTCTTTTTCTGCACTGACAGAGGCTTTGGGTGTATTTTCCACAGCCCTATTATTGCTAGTCGACCAGATTGTTTCCTTTGGTTACATGACTTAAGAAACACTGGCTTACTTGGTTCACTTGGCTTTACTGAGATTTCCAAGGTGGAAATAAACAGTCATGGTATTTATTTCACCCACAATATTTCTTCTATTATTTAAAGCCATAATATGGATATGTTAACAAGGTGAAAAAATTGATTTTCATTGGAAGGGATGTTTCAAGGAATGCAATGGATTTGAAATGACAAACACATGATTGGAAAGGATTTGAGTTTTACGTCATGCATTAAGGAAAACACCTTGATAGCTTCCATATTGATCTTACAGATCACCTAGGGACTTGACTAAGCTACAACAAGCCCAATTTGTAGGTTTAATTCCAATAACGCATCAATGACAGAAAAGATGACATGCCCAATGTGATCTGTCCAACCGGTATTTTGCGTCAACACAACTGAACTGATACAATTGAACCCACTTAATATATTACTGGTTTTCTTAATTAATATTAATTAGCTTATTTACCAGTATTAGTTTCTTTGTGCATATTATGTAGAACCTGTGGGGGAAAACCCAAGCACAGCAGGATGTGGGTGATAAAAGGCAATTATACATGATAGAGACAATCAACAACAACAAAGAATGAGAACTTATCTGGAGGGTTTTGTGCTGTATCTGCCACATGTCGAGTCCCCATGGCAAAGAGAGGGTCAAGAGAGGGATTTTTGTTGCACAACATAAAAGTGTCGATGTGGATGTGACTCAAAGATTGTATTGTCTAATGCCATTAAGAGAGATAAGAGAGGACGGCTTGGAAGGCATATAAAAGTCTTTATAACCTTCAGTACATATGCAAGTAATGCATATACTTAACAAACATGTAATTTACATTAACATTTTCATCGGATTCCTTAAAACAAAGTATAGTACAGTACTCATTGTTATATAAAATATCCATAAAGATGCAGAAACTTTGATATTTCAGCAGGTCTCTACTGAATGTTAGCTGTCCCACTGTGACTATGGTGGGAAGTGCTTTGATAATCTAAAATATTTGCTGTTTAAAAAAAAAAAGAAAAAAGAAAAAAAAAAAAAGAAGTTGATTTCAGCTGCTCTCACCTTCTCCATCACTCCCAGTGGTGTTGCGCAGCAGTGAATGCAGACAGTGGTGGCAGCAGGAATGGGGAAAAATGGAGGGAAAACAGTTTGCAGAGCATTCTGAACCCTGCCCATTATCACACCTTTGCACATGTGAAAAGGTGGGTTCCTTTGCCTTTTCATTCAGCGTTGCCTGAAGCATTAAACCATTCTGTTCAGTTCAGTGTTTTGCTGTCTAATTTACTATGTTTATCAGTCAGTTGTTACAAATAGCAGAGTTACTACGATACAATGGACTCCTTGTTCAGTTTGACTGTTGCAGGTCTTCTGCTTGCTTCATCACAAAGTGATAACAGGCTTGGATCATCTGCACCCCATCAAGTTGTTGTAAGTTGTAAGTTGGGGAAAAATAGTTTGGCGCATAAATCTATTAAAGTTGGTGAGTTCATGTCTGCTCATACCTGAATTTAAATTTCAAATAACATCTTTTTTCATCCCTACATATTTTTCTTTCTCAGTCCTGGTCCCTAATGAGATTGTAGCTGTAAGGCTGTGGGTTTACATTGTTAATTCCAGTGCAGATCTACACCTCCTGTATTAATGCCTGAAAATAACTTTTTGCTGCATTTGGACAGGCAAATGCCTGAGTGCTTTGAGTAATTTGCTTGAGGGACTTGAGAGCTTGGTTTGAACTGAAAATTGTTCATCTTCTCTCTGCGTTGGTGCTGTGGGATATGGAAATCAAATGCCATCTCTAATTTGTGTTTTGCTTTTGCATTTCACTTGTAGTAGGGTCATTGTATACTTTCTGCCCATGCACATGTTATGAAATGGCTAACAAGAAGGCTATGTTTGTTTTACTGGTAAAATTTACTGCTATGATCCCTTTGATGAATGTCTGTTGCGTGAGTGTGGACTAATTGTCCTTCCACACAACGGTGCGTTTTGATTCGCCGTTGGCCCCTGGCCCAGGATACCCACTCAAACTCTGGTCCACTTGTCCAGAGCACCAAAACAATGCTGAGCTGCCGTGCTTCTTCACAGAGCCACTGTCAGATGGTCCCCTGGGGGTGGGGTGTTTTCTGATAGGTCTGTGCCAAATATGGTCCATGTATCAATTGCTTCTTTGTCATTTCCTCCATGTGAATGTCAGTGTGGCTGAGCTGTGGCTCCATGGATTCCCTACATTCGGATACCTTGCGTGGCTTTCAGCAGGACTTGGGCAGCACTGCTTGCCTCCCCCTCAACCACAATCACAGCCCCTTCATCCCCCAGCCATTGTTTTACTATCCAGTGAAACTTACTTCTTACCCTCTCACACAAAGCATGAAATACAGGGTCTTATATTGGCGCTGGCAGGTATTTAAAGTTCTGATCTGATCCAGGCTGTGTTTATTAAATCATCAAAATGATGTAACAATTCACTGCTGTTGATGTGTGCCAGCATGGCATGTTTTTCCATTTAGGGATTCCAATATTTGTGTCTGCCATAAACACATGGCATCTGGTTGCCAGTAGTGGGCCCGGCCTTCATCTGGACGTTGACATCGAAATGTGGTTGAATTCTGTAGAGAGACGCTGCCTGGCTTCTCAGTTAGCAGCTTGCGTAGGTTTGATAAATGTTACTGGTCACCTTTTGACCCGCAGAGGTCAAGCCTTTGCCCTGTTGCTCATCACCCTCCTCCCCCTGTCTTCCCTCTGCCTCTGTACACTGTGGATAGCCTTTATCTTACTCTTGCTATAGTTTTCCTCTGCAACACTGCTTGTCCGCAAACGGCACGCAATGCAACTATGTACTTTTCCTATTTGCAGTCAAGTGTGAGATCCCCCCCCCCACTCAAGGTTTATCTCTCCAAATATATCTTGTGTTTTGTCTTGTGACCTCTGAAATACATTTATGTTGTGAATGTGATTAGATACAGTGAGGCAGAACAGATATGCTTTCCTCTGTGTGTTTTCAACTTTAGTTTTAACCTTTGCACTTCTAATATTGCAGCCAGCTTTTAGGACCTTACTGAAAAGATAAGTAAATAGTAGGAAGTGTGAGATTATCAGTGAAATAATCTTCTGAAAGAAATGAATTTGGTTCAAATACCAAGGACAGGGAGGTATAAACATATATTCACCCACACAACTGCACAAACAAACACACACACTGAGTATCCGTACTAGATGAATTTCTGCTCGGTTTTCTTTTCCACTGGCACTGTAAAGAATTGAAGGAGAGCTTTTGTTCTTTTGAAAATCCACCTGATAATGTCGGTAGCTGGCTCTTTGCCTGAGCTGGTTGGATTTAAAAGACAAAAAAAAAAAGAAAAGAAAAGAAAAGAAAAACTCCCTGTCTCCAGTGCCGGCCCGGTGTTACACACTTTACACACCCAACACAGTGGCCCAGATTTTATAAAATCCCCCAGTGAAACAGCTCCTCTGTTTGGAGCCTTTAGAAATGGATGGCGAATTTTATTTTCACGGGAGACCCCTCCGAGTTGAAGAGTGCAGCACAGGTAGGAATAATAGGGCTGGCAACACAATGCTGGCATCAGCATGATGCTAAATTTTCTGGGTTCACAGATAGGCCATTACTCCAGCCTCTTCCCCCTTCCAACTTAAATTTTCCACATGAGACTGATTGAGCCATTTCGTATTGCTAAGCTGCGTGAAGAGTGCTACTTTTATAATGAAAGAATACTGCTAAATCAAGGCTTGACAAATCTACTTTCTCCATGTCCTCACATTTAGGGTTGGCGGATTACGCTTTAATTTTAGTGCCACTTATCTCTTCAGCTGCTTTTAAGAATTAGTTCCAAATAACAAAAAAGTGGGAAAAATGTGAAGGGTTTGGGGGGTTAGATGGGAGGGGTGGTGGGAGTTGGGTATTGTCAGGGATGCAAGGCTGTAAAAAAGAGATTGTCTAGTGGCAGTGAGGTCCTTTTGCATAAGATTTCAAATTTACATACAAATCTCCAGTGACAAAAAAAACAAACAAACCTGTGTTTGTGGCAGTCAGGCAAAAGGCAATTGTTAAAGGGAAATCTTTGAGGAATTTTTCATTCGCTGTTGGTCCAACCACACAGTGTCTCAAGTGGCTTCATGAGATCACAAACCCTGATGGAGTTTTCTATCACTCTCTCCGTCCCTCTCTCAGTTTTCCCAAACAGAAACTTCGAGACTGGATGTTTGTTATTGGAGTTAAACGTGTGATGAATGAACAGTTAGTCAGAAAGCTGCTGTGAGTTTTGTTCCAGCCGTGTAGTTACTGCGAGCCAGCACTAAGTTCATCTACTCAAAGCAGGATTACTTTTCTTGACTTGCTCTAAAATATTGCTAAGACCCTGATAGTTCAGACCTTTCCATCTCGCACGTGCAATGCAACTTTGACATGTCATCAATACTAAACAAGCATCAATGCATCACCACTTGCTTTTAAAACAATGGAGGACACAGCGTTGGTGTGAATTCAGCACTTTTGAATAGCTGTCAGGTTATTGATTCTGCTTCAAGGTCAGCATCAATTCTTCTCTGCCCCGTCCTCTCTGTTTTTTGACAGCGGAAGGCAAAATGAATGCAAACTTGCTGCTAAATTCACCCAGAAAGGGAGAGACCTATAAAAAAAAAGTGCCAGCTTCCACCCAAATTTGCTTCTCTGGGAGTGGAGCCCTTGTGATTGCAGGCACTGTTTGGACGTGATTATGTAATCCATCAGGGTATAACCATAAAGGGGTGGGGCATTGAGGGGTTGGAAGGTAATAGTGGGGCAACTGATGATCATCGTCTAGCAACTGCCCAAGGGCAGGAATGTTTTGTGGGTCGATGTGTCTGACAGGTGGCTTGGAGACGCTAATTGATTAATGATCAGGGTGATATATGAGCCCCTGCGGCCAGCCTAAACATAAAGGCCCAGAGCACTGGTGTCGCCCTAAATCATTTCCAACCAGGCCAGTAAACCCAAAACAGTGCTGTCATTAGCATATGAAAGACCAATCAGGAGGGGGACTGTGCCTTCCAAGCCCTTTGTGGACTGCCTATTGTCAACATCCTGAGTCTGAATTAACAGGCCAGCATTTTATGCCAGATGAATAATGACAACAAAGATGGTTTTATAATAAGGGTCACTCAGCACTAATGAATGATTAACATCACCACAATCTAAGTCTTTGATATTGTCAGGATTTGAACCTCGTTCTCTGCCTCGCTCTAGCTTTGAGAAAAGCTCCGCCGATCCACATAACTGTACTCATAAAAAGAAATCCTGTCTCCTGTTCTATGACATGCAAACTCATGTTGTACTGAGCATAAAATATAGTTATAAAAGTCACAAATGAATTGATGTATTTTCACCATGTGTTATACTAGCCATAATTCCTTATACCTTGAGGTGAGATAATTTACATTCTTCCTGTACACGGGTCAGATTCTTCCTGAATGATTGAACATTAGAGGAATCCACCTGCCCCCAGATGATCGTATTTTGCACTTGGCGTTCCATATCACACTGTCACAGTGGATTAGTCCCTCGCAATTTCCAACTCACTTCCCTCATTCTCTGTTTCTGTCTCTCTGAATCTCTCTCTATCTCTTCCTCTCACTCTCTCTGGTTATTTACCATTCCACAGGGGGCCTTGCGTGACTCTCTTCATTGTTTTGTTTGGATGACTCTGAAGGACAATGGCAGTCTGGAGCCTTGGCCGGCACTCTGTGTGTGTGAATCTGCATCTTTCCATTGGGAGTGCTGTCCTCCGATGTCAAGAGAGGTTATGTGATCTATGTGTGACTGAAGGGGGTTTCCACCACTGAGAGCCAAAGCCTCAATGAGAGGGGGTTTATATTGTGTGAGTGTGTGTGTCTGTGTGCATTCACATGCACGTGGCTGGTGGAATTTTATCCAACCAAGTGAGTTAAAACAACAAACTGCGCCTGCGCCTAATGTGAGCTCATGACTCTCACTGCGGGGCTGCCATTCCCAAGTAACCATAAACATGGAGACTGCTGAATGTACCCTCAATCAGTTTTTTTTTTTTTATTTTTTTTTACACATTTGTGCTTAATAGCAGTGAAGCAGTGTTGCTGTCACAACAAACAAGTAAATGTCCCAGGGCCGATGAGTGATTCCACTTGAGCGTTGCACCGCCTCCCATCAAACCTGTTTAACCACGAGTACCAGAGCAACCCAAATCCCAGTCCCAGGTGCCAACGTTAGACCATACACTGAGGATCAGGTGACCCTGCTGTATTATGCTCTCAAGCTCCCTGCTTGGTGAGACTGGGTCCCTTAGCAATTGAGGCCTTCTAGGAATGGTAAATTGGGTTCCATTTGAAAAGCAGATGGACTTGTCTGGCAAAGCTCCACTTGTGAGGGCCCCTTCTTCTCCTTGGGCTTATGTGTATGTGTGTTTAAGGTGAGTGTCTGCAGTTAGTCGCTTTCACCCATCAGCAAAGATGAAGACGTGATTACCCAGGGCTACTCCTGTCCACTCTCATCAGTGTATAGTCTCCAGGCTCACAAAAGCATGGCTCACACTTCTACAGATACACACATGCATACATGTGTGTAAATTCTGTCCTCATTTCATCTTACCTGCTAAATGTCTCTAAGTTAAGCAGTTCTTGGCCTGGTAGACTCTGGTAGACTAGTAAAACCACATCATTCAGATTAACAACAGGAAGTGAGGGACTGTAATAAGACAGGAAGTGAGATGAGGATTCATTCAGGGCCTGGACATGGGCTAAGTGATTGTCATGTTGAAATAGATACCAGAGGGAGCAGCATAGAACCGGAGTCTTACACATTCGATTGTTGACAGCATCACCTCATTAACAGGATCATGTGGGATGCCGTGTAGTTTTCAGTTAAATTCTGCAGTTTGGTTTGTCTTTGAATGTCAAAGAAGTAACCATGTCCATTAAAGTTACATTGGGAGAGTATAGGAAAAGCCTTATCTGCTAAAGCAACAATTACACACTTGAAATTTCTGATGTTGATTCTGGTTTATGTTTGTGATGTTGTTCTATTGTCATAATGGGTCAGGGGAACAGAAATATTAGGTTGTTTGTTGCAGGCATTTGCATTTGATTGCATTGCAGTTTGCACAGGACTTGCAACACACTTTGTTGTGCAGTCATAATATTTCTATGAAGCATAGGTCTAAATTTAAAATTGTCTTAGTGTACAATAATCTCCATATGCACCTCTTGGCGGTGACGTGTCTCTGTTTTTGCTGGTTTAAATAATCTGATCAACACTTCGTGAGAACCTGAAAATGGAGTTGGACCGAAGGCTTGGATATTGCATTGAGGTTTGTACAGCAGCCAGCAAAATTTGTCACATGGTAAAAGGAAAACCAGTCTTTGTAGCGAAAATAAATTATTTCTTGAAAAATGCTTTTTTTTATATCTCTGCTGTATGGTACTTGTTCTCAGGAGCTTGTGATAACAAATTAGTGTGAAATTCATTTGCCACTTTGAGCCAGGGGGAATGGATTTTTTTCTTTGGTGGTATCATGACCCCTCTAAAGAGCAATCGTTGCCATGGTTGTCACGAAACTGTCCTGATATAACTTGCTGCTTTCTTTGTTTACTGAAGTACAAAAATGTTCTTTTACTATGGCAAGTGCCTAGTGATGTGAGAGAAACCCAGACAGACCGCAGTTTTAAATGCCACTGGTTTTACTTGAACATGCCTTTGGAAAAACCTGGCCTGCTTCTACATTTTGTTGGACTTTGAGGAATCCTGCAGACAACCTAAAAAGAGATGGTCTCTGAACTCTACTCAAAAAGAAAGACAGGATAAACTCACTGTTTTTGACTGCTTTTGACAGGAAGCAATTTTCTATTCAGACATTATTGACCATGATTGTGCAGTTTGGCATCTCTGTTGGATCAATGAAATCCAACAAAATGTCTTATAACATGTACAAACCACTATCCTGTTATTTTCACCCAGTTGTTTTTGGTTGAAAACAATCCCACAAAAACATTTTCCAGGCTTTGTGAAGCACAAAGGTAGCATTTTATTAGTGATCTTAAGTGTCATGTGACTTCTTCAGTTCAGATTTGCAGCCAGCAAATATGTTGGTAAATACTGCTGATATTTTATGGTCGGTCAGCAACTGAAAGGTATTGTTGTCACACTTGCTCCTAACCAGATCTCTGTCTGCAGCAGCCATTCATCTGTACTGCAGCAACCTAGCTGTCCTTCTGTGAAAGGATGACTCGCCACTTTATATTTGTCTCTATCTTGGCAATGAAGGCGCCTCTGTGTCCCTGTTTGTGCATCAGGCTGAGGGGATTTCTAGGCTGCCACCTGATTCACATTGCTGTAATTGAGTTGTGGCCATAAGCACTACTGTGCTTCCCTGGCCCCTAGGTAATTCACACACCACAAAAGTGCTGTTTTATTCCAGGTTTAACATGATCTCTCAGACACAAATGTCGCAAGTGAGAAAGTCCAATCTATTGGAAAAAGGCAGGGCGATTATAGGCAGTATGAGAGCGAAGGAAGGAAAAAGAGTGTAAGAGTTTTCATGTAGTTGAGCAGTTCTGTGCCAGAGAGACTAGGCAGTCACTCAGTCTGCAGCACGTGGATAAGGACCACAAATTCTTGGTTTCAAATATCTTCTTCTCTCTTTCTTCCTCTCTCTTTAGAGCTTAGGACCTGAAATCGATTCAAGAGGAGATTTCCTTGGCCAAGGACAGGGAGATTGACGTTTTTGGGGTAAGCCCGATTTTGTCGTTCCTGTCAACTCTGTGTAATTGGACTTCCACACACTGTCTCCATCTTGCACACTATACAATGGCATTGTTTCTCATTGTGTGAGTCTTGTGACTTAATGTTTTTGGTTTTGTGTTTTACCCTTGTAATGTCTTTGGGTTTTCACTGCCTTTGTAAAGGTCATTGTTTGTGCTCACATGTAAATCTTTTCTAACCAGTGGAATAACTTTCAAACACATACACAATTGCACACTCTGTACTCTTTAAAAGAGTTACTGTATCTTGTGGCCTGCCTGCCGCCAGTGGTAGGATCAAGTCTAATCCTGGGTCTGTTGCCTCAGAGTTGGAGTGTGCAGATTGGAGATTTGCTCGGTCATGTTAAAGTGACAAAGACCAAACAAAAGCAGCCGTTCGTCATTAGGAATTGGCTTGGAAGAACTTGCACCGTCTGTCATTGAATATAAACCAATTTATTGGGTCTGATTATCTTACTTGTATCAGCTGTAAGAGACTGTGGCAACAGAAAGAGTAGTACTATTTATTTCTCTTCATTTAATTTCAAGCTTTTTTGCCAGACTCTTATTACCATCATCATGACTGACAGAAAAGAGCTGAAATGGTTGGTCAGTTTCTCTCAGCCAATCAGGACTCAGGCAGAATTTGCCCTGTCCTGTCCTGTCTGTCCTGCTCCTGGCTGTACAAACTTGTGTTTCACCTGCCCTGTACTGTCATGTCCTGTCTTGTCATGTCCTGACCCATCCTGTCCTGTCCTTGCTGTCCCTTCCTGGCCCAAGGGAAAGGTGATCCCTCCCCCCTTGAGGAACACCTCCTACCATGCCAGCCTTAAAACACAAGCAAATACGTTGCTGTGTGTGCCAAGATCCCAACCAATACCCAGAAGTATACGACTCCCTCCACAAATCATTTCTTTCATTGGGTGACTACATCAGAGAGGGTGTGTGTTTTTGTGCACAAACACATATTCACACCCCCAGAAGACGTCCATGTGTTGTAACTGGGAATGACAAGTGCTCTGGCAGACGCTTCCCTGTTAGCATCCAGTTTGGCATAGGCTGGCTTGATGGACAAGACTAAAGCTGGCACTTTGGTCATATATATGTACAAGTTCCCTCTTTTCGTCTTTCCTCACCCTCGGATTTGTTTCTCAGAGAAAGTCATGCCAGTGTGCCATCTCAGCTTTTGTCGGGTTAAAAACTGGCAAAGGCAGCTAGAAAGACATGCTGGAATTAAAGTAGGCCAGCTTTTGATTCACTTGGCTTCCCTCTCAGTTCTTTGGGTGGCATCAAACTCACTTAATCTGTTTATGATGAAACATCACACTTTCTTGGAAATCATACAGTTATTCCATTAGCTGCTTCATTTACCCTTTGTTTTATTTTGTGGACTGACAGAAGGTACATGCAGTACTTAAATGCAGTCATTTTCCTATTTCTCTCACTCTGTCTCTGAGTTTGCAGGTTTCTTGGTTTTCATCTCCAAGTAAAGCGGTATTTAACCCCCCCCCTTCCCGTCATAATTTAGATCCAGCCTCATAAGTGGGTTGGGAAGCGGCCCCGGCAGTTGATGTGGAACATATGCCTTTAATGATTCACACTCAGTGTGCGGTAGGTCGGTGGTGGCTGCGAGACTGCTGCCTCTCCCTCTGTCTAGAATGGGACTCCTGTGTTTTTTGGGGTTTTTTCAGTGATGTGTTTTTGTTGTTTTGTTTTTTTTAATTCCACTTTGCATGTGGAAACTACAGGGACTTTGAAATGTGTTGTTTGGTGAATCTTGTTATTCAGCTGAACAGAGTTGAATAATCAGCATTTGACACCTTTGCTTCATCAGCCTTTCTATCAATCACATTCTCACTGCGCAATTGGATTTGTTAGATTTACATAAACCTCTAGATGTGGAGAGCTACAGTTGATTAAACCACTTAAACCTTGGTTGGTAATTTTAACTGAGGCTGAAATGGTTGATTTGTTGTCGGGCATTTGAGTAGATAGATATTGTGTGGCACCTTTCTGCCTCACCATCAGCAGAGTAGCAGAAGTGCTGATTCTCAGTTGATTTAAGTTTTTGGTTTGGTTTTGGTGTGCTCCCCACCCAGAGTGAAAGACAACTCATGAATCTCATTCAAACAAATGCAGTCGGTGCAATCATCCACTCAGCTGTAGGTTTACCTTCGATTGTGTGCGTGTGTAGTCTGACTATACAGTCAAACAGCAGTGAAATGTGCCAGCACGTGACAAGGAATGGATGCTGTCTATCCAAGCTGATAGAAATTATTTCCTGTTTTTGCCCCGCCCCAGCTAGCTTCTTTCCATCCATGCTTCCATCTTTTGTTCTTCCCGCTTTTTCTCCCCATCTCTTCCTCCGTCTCGCCATCCTGAGTCCCACGCCCCTTTGTTTGGCCTTGTTTGACCTTTCCTTCCTCCACTCACTCATATGTATATCACAATTTCCCACACACACTGAATGGACTGCGTGCAAGCGTCGTATGAGGACAAATGTCTCATGTCCTTTGTCCTGTCCTTCCTTTTTGTGCAGAGACAAACTTCCGGGTGCCCGCAGCACTCCAGAAAGATATTAATGTACTCGCTGACCTTGTTTGAGTGAAATGCTGCTCATGTGCATTGGATGACTGGAGAAACAGCATGTACCGTAGATGCCAGGCTAAAGCATTGTTTTACTGTGCAACAGTGATGCAGTCATTGTTTCACTGGCAGTGCTGGATCATATTTTTGTCATGATCTGAGGAAATGTGTGTAAGTGTGGGGTTTTTTTTTTTTTCTTCTTTATTGTCATGATGCTTTGTTTGTTTTCATTACTGAGGGAATAATTTAGGCTCAGCTCTTGACTTGAGTTTACCAATCTTGTTTAGTGTGGTTTTATGTGCCAGTGCTCAGTTTTTACAATACCCATAATCCACAACATAACAAAGTACCACTCATAAAGTGTTGCTTTAATGAAACTATGCCTTTGTGCCGCTTTATGTTGTGTGTTTTGAGTAAATTGGTGTTAATCTGTTTTGGACTCATAAATTAAGCTTTCTGTTAGAACTTTTTCACGGCTCCCAAAGCTGGTTTTGGAACAAAGGAGTAGGCTCTTGAAGTACAGAGTGTGTGTGTGTGTGAGTGCTGAAATTGATGATGAGACCTCCCTGGATTTAAGTGTTGCTACAAAGCACCACCCGATACTGTACTGTGCAGAAAACCCCAGCCAGTCTATTCGAGAGGGCGTAGCTAAGAGTACTGAGTAGTCTGCAGTTCCTCTTTGGGGCGCCTCCTGACAGGAACTTGGCAGTAAGGAAACATAAACAAATTCCCTGCGGTGGGTTGGCAGGCTGGGCGGTGCGGTTCCCCCCTGTTACCATACATGCACAGTGCAGCACAGCCTGGCTCAGGCTAGTCCGCTCAGCTCAGCAGCCACAAGCTGTGAGAAATAGATCTTAAAGGGACAGGTGCTGCCTAAGCTCTCCGAAGGGGCACAGGCCCACTCTGCTGCCTGTTCTCCCTGTAGTCATCACAGATGCTTAGGCCGACCCGTTTACTTCCCACTGTATTGTTTCAGACTGACAGTGATGTGTGTTACTCCTGGTGCACAGACCTTTTAGAGGTTTCCAACAACAACATTCAGATGGTGCCTGGGGAGGGAAACTGCTTCCAGGGGTCTCAAAATGGTTGCTTGTGCTGAGATAGCAAAAAACTGTAGCACTGATGATGTAATAATGGAGGCTGAGGAGGTGGAAGGGGTGGCAAGGGTGTGGTTGGACCAAAAATCATAATACACATACATGCACGTGCTCATTCACACTAACTGACGCAAACATGCTTATTAATACACATGTATACACAGAATTGCATGCCTGCAGTTCTGTTTCTTCGTATCTCTACCTCTTTCTCTCTCCTTCTCCAAACACAGTGGTGCATTGTACAGTCTGACCTGGTCCCTGTCCAAAGGCAAAGAGAACCCAGATTGCTGAAACAGAGGGCCCACTACTAACAGGCTGGCCAGGCTGTAGTTGTTATAGCCTGCTATGGCCTTCCAAACCAATGGGGACTGCTGGCTGAGCCCAGAAACTGTGTGTGTGTGTGTGTGTGTGTGTGTGTGTGTGTGTATGTGTGTGTGCACACGCGCCACACATGCACTTTCTTTTTGATCAGCTATTGAAGGGGTTTTTGGACAGCACTTGCAGGAGCCAACATGGCACCTCAGTGCAATTTCAAAAGCACTGTTAAAGACATTTGCCTGACTTTTAATAGTGCTCAGTCTCCACAACATCATCAAAATACACTATTTTCAACTATCCTTTAATGATTGTGTTGGCATGGAGAAAAGAGTGTCGTCGAGTTGGAAGAAGAGAACCTCCTCCTCCTCTAATTTTTACCAGGAGGTTTAAACATGATTTTTGTTTTTTTTGGGGGGGCTGGGGTGGTGATGGATGCAAGAGCCAACACACAGTCTGCCTCATTGGTTTCATCCGCCTACTTGAGTCGCTCCATGTGCACGTCTATGTTTAGAAAATGGAGAATGATTTTCTGGTTATGGATATAATCTATAACGCATTTTGAGAGTAAACATATCCCTAATATTTTTTTTTTCAAGGTGAAAATAACACATTTGTGTAATCCAATCTAAATATATTACATTTACACATCATTTAAGCGCATTCCCAGAAGTCGTTTCAGCAATGTAATTGAATTGGACCACGAGTAAACCTTTATGCAAAATAATTGCATCCAGCTTATGAACATGTAAAACAGGAAGTTGTAGGGGATTATGTCACTGGCAGACATTTTGTGGAAGTAACAATGCTGTCGCCTCACTCATCTGTGAGTGTGTGTATGTGAAGAATTGAGAGGGAGAACAGAACAGTCAGTGCTCTTTCTGTGAGCAACAGAGAGGTGGAGAACGAGAAACGGTGACAGAAAGCCTTAGGCTCAAGCTGTTCCACTGATAGAGCACAGCACAGGCAGCTCTGGTGACACTGCAATGCACAGGAGGAAGGCGAGACTAGGAGACTATAGAGGAGTAGATGGCACCAAAAGTAAATCAGGGAGACAGAGAGAATCTTCCCCCACGGGAGGAGTGTAGATGAGGACACAGAAAAAGGGCTGATTGAGAGGAGATGATGATGGGCACTCATGGTGTGGCAGCAGGTCTCGTGGGATGCCATTAGGTTGTGGGGATATGTGAGTGAACATGAGCATGAGCAAAATGTAAGGCTGCATGTACACGTCCGTGTCTCTGCTGTGTGTATGGGTGTCTTAGAACTCACCCTCTCACTGATGAGGTAAAAAAGACACCATAAGGGCCCAGATGCATCTCCGCCCCACTTACTCCTCCTCTACAAGGTCCCAGTAGGCACATCTCTGTAATGGCCCCTTATCGATCCTGAGGCCTCCTTGTCCACACTCAATGCCCATCGATCGACACCTCACAAAGAGTCTCAAAGGGCTGCTTCACATCCTGTGGCACTGACTCGCTGTGAAGGTAGTGTGTGTATGATACGTGCATATGTGTAGAACAGTGCTTGTTTATCTTTGAGAAAAGAAGCCTCTGTCTGAATGCTTGTGCCTTGTACACCTGTGTATGGCTTTGTTTGTGTGTGTGTGTGTGTGTGTGTATGTGTAGGAGTATGTGTCTCTATACCTCTCCAATAACCTTCCTGTACCCCGTTAATGTAGCCAGAGACCTTGAGTGAAATCTTGTTGCACCATAAAATGAAGGCCTTATACTCATTAAACCCTGAGTGATGCAGGACTCCGCGTCTAGAACCTTGTAGCACAAAGACATAAATGCCCAACATAAAAAGACTTGCGCAGCCACTCTGCAGACTCCCACAAGAGAGACAAGACAGAAAAAGAAGAAAAGAGTCCCTCGCTTCCCATGTCAAAAAAAAAAAAAAAAAAGAAAAAAAAAAGCCTGATTAATCAGTCAAGCCACATGAAAACTTTGCTTGTTATTGTTGCTGCTTGATTTATTGAAGGCCTGGATCTGGGTCATGCATCCCCCCCTTCTTTCTCTCTTCTTCTTTCTCTCTCTCTCTCCTCTCTTCCTTCATTCTTCCCCTCTTTGCCTTTTTTCCACCTAAATAAGGACCCACCCCCCATGTCTCTTCCCTTTGTCTCTCATCTGGTTTTCTGTTTTTGTTAAAGGACAGTTGATTAATGGTGCCATAGACAAAGCCCACAGTCTGCTCTGAGCCTGCGATCAGATAGAACTCCACTCTAGGTAAACCAAAACACATGTGCTCTGGACAGCCACTGGGGACCCCTGAGGAGAGAGAGACAGAAAGAGCTGGAAAGAGGGAAAGAGAGAGGAAATTAACGGCAATAGTCGCTGATGTATTATATACAGTGATATACTATAGGCTCCTTCCTGCACTGGAAAATGTGCAGCAAAAGGAAAAAGAGGAAGGACGATGGGGTGGTGTATAACATCCTCAGGGTGTGGCCTTTTACAATGTTTGTGGGTAACAAAAACGTAGTTGCACTGTGTGAGCCTCTATGTTTTCATTAAAGTATCAACTTATCCTTCTGGTTGGACTGGAATTGCACATATATACCGATTTGCAAAGAGACATTTCAGAACTTAAGTATTGTTGCTTGCCTGCAGGCTCCTGAGACTCTTGTAGAAGACAACTGCCTTATTAAATGATAAAGGACCATATTATTGCTGTAACTGAACTGAGAGCTTTATTGTCCATTGTCTTCATAATGGCATGACTTGACATTCATGTCATACTTTATTGCCATACACTCTTGTGTTTGTGTATGTGGTTGTATTTGTGTTTGTATGCAGCCCTGACATGCTCTAATTGGCTGCACTTGCTGCCTAAGGTAAACATGTCTTCTCAGGAATTATTACCCATAAGGTATATTGGCTAATAACAATTACTGAACCACCTACTGCACTCTTCAATTCTTCATGCAACTCTAAGCCCAGGATGGTGAGTGGATTCTGTGATCAGACTGTAAATTGACCCTGAGAACATCTCTATAGAGGCTCTTCCTTTCCAATTGTTACTCTTCTCTGAGGGGACTTCCTACCCCTTTATGTCAACATGTGTGTGGATCTCATCCATATGACATGCCACAATGATGAAAAATCTTGTCATAGCAGCACTTTGTTCAGTTTGTTTTTATTTGCAGGAGACAGAAGAACTTGCATCAAAAGGGGTCTCACATGTTGGGGCTGGCAACATATTTGAAAATCATTGTCGTGCTTATTTTAAAACCTTTACCTTTATTATGATTAATGGGCGATTACTTGTGTTGTTACCTTTGGTGACTATACATGTTGTTTTCATCACTGTCTGGCAGTTGGAACTGATAAGATCCAATCAGGAGGTTCAGTGTTTGAGTTCATGTGATCCATATTGGCAGCTTCACGTTAAGGGAGTGTAGACTGCTTGGATGGATCAAAGACACCAGACTGAACATGAGGGCAGAAACCAAATTCAAACAAAGACAGAATCATTCATTCATTCATCTTCAACTGCTTATCTATTTCCGGGTCACGGGCGGTGCTGGAGCCAATCCAGCTCACACTGGGCGAGGGCGGGGTACACCCTGGACAGGTCACCAGTCCATCACAGGGCCAACACACAGAGACTAACAACCACTCACACTCACACTCAGACCTACGGACAATTTAGAGTCACCAGTTAACCCAAACATGATGTCTTTGGATGGTGGGGGGAAACTGGAGTACTCGGAGGAAACCCATGCAACGACGGGGAGATCATGCAAACTCTGCACAGAAAGGTCCCACACCCGGGAATCAAACCCACGACCTTCTTATTGTGGGGCGACAGTGCTAGCTGATGGTGCATTTCTAGCCATTCCACATTCTATGTCATTAGTGTCAAATGCATCTTAACATTTACTGTTAATTAGTGATCAAAAACAAGAAATAAGAATTATTACAAAGTGTGCACTGCCTGGCCATACCGTCTTTTTTTTCCCATCATGGTCAGATTTTAAATGTAATTGGAGGGCTTTCTGCCCCCACCCAATCTACATAATGTTGGTCAGAGTCTGCAGGGATATAGTGTTGTCCGTATTTTGAGGCAGAGAAATCCAAAAGGGCTATACAACAGCAACATCACCAGCATTTTGCAATATTTTGCACACCCCGAGGAGGGATGGAGCTCCTTAGATGAGTCCATTGCAGCCATCCACTGCGTCTAAGCCAGACAATATGTGCCTGCCAGCTTTCTGTCCTTCCCAGCTCACACATAGGATGATCCCAAAGCCTTCCTGTGGGTCTACGAGGGATTATTGGGGGCATGTGGACTGCCAGAAGAGCAAGCAGGCAGAGGGCAGCCAAGCAGTGACTGTAGCCCTAGAGCTACACTGCATCACAGGCAGGAAAAAAAACCTATTCTCCTCTGTCCTCTATCTCATCACTGGACTGGATTTGTACAGTAGGGATCCATAAGGAAAGAAGTAGGGGTTAAATTGGCCACCCTGACACTTTCAGTATAGCTGCTGTAGGTATTGATGGTGTATATGATCAAACAGTGGTGTTGTCTAGAATCATAAAAGGTTATATGTTTAATGTACATTCAACCTGTGATAACCTTGGGCCTGTATCACGAAGCAGGATTAATAAACCTAGGAAATGTTCCACTGATCCGGCTTAACCTAACTTCCTCAGTCACGATTGTCAGTCCCACAACACTGGTTATCAACTCTGTAAATTAACCCAGGTTTGTCCTGTCTGGTTCTCAGCAGGTGCACATAAAAGAGGTGGAGTTATCAGCATCGGACCAATAGGAAACATGGACAAGTCCCCAGTAGAGCGCCTTACTTTATTAATTAAGATTTTATGGTCACAAGTTTGAAGAATTTAAGAACATAATAAAAGCTTGTATTTTGGAATTTCCCCCTGGGGATTAATTTAATATGTCTGATTCTGATGTCTAAACTGAATTATCTGTGGGACCTTGCGGATGGAACTGCAGTGGTCTTGTTTCGATCTGATGAATCTATATATATAATCCATATAGAAACCCCTGACGGACCCAACAGGTATTGCCAGTCTCTGCGAACTCTTGCTCTTATGAGGGATCCTCTGACAATCCGCTTCAAGCTCCATGGGGTCGTCCTTTGAAGAACCGAAAACCCAGGATTCAACCTGAACCTCGATAGCTCCAAATCATGCTTCGTGGGACAGACCTGTGGTCATTTTTGCATGTCAGTGTAGGGTGTAAGTGGCAATATTCACATATTTATAGTGAGTTATACTGATGTACCAGCCATAGGGAAAAAACAATACAGAAAAACGGTCTCCTGTTGTTCAAATCCCTGAATGTTTGACACAGATTGGCATGATTCTACAAGTCTGATGGAAAAAATGCACCAGGGACTGTTCACAATAGGATGAGTGACTGGCACTCACTGTAAACTGGGACTGAGGTGGTTGAGTTCTTCCTCCAAGAGAAAGGTGACCGAATCTCTGGTAACTCCAACTCTGCAGTACACATGCAGTGCTCGCTTAAGTTTCCTTCCTTGGTGCAAAGCTCACATTACAAAAACAGTTCAAAAAATAAAATGTTTCCCACACTTCAGATCCATGTAGTAAACTCGCATTGAGTCAGTTGTTCATCTGGTGAGAAGTTAAGTTGAAAAATGCATTTGTCCTGTTTTTTTATTGTCCTTGTTTGATCCGGGCACCATCAAATTCCATCAAATCTATTAAATGCATGATTGACATAGTCCTTGGATCTGATATGAGTGGGTGAAAAACAGTGTTGTGCAGTGAATCCAACAATCAACACACAGCTTGGCACTACAGATTTTTCCTGGACACCCAGAGTGGTATTTGGAGCAGTTGTGATAGGTGACATGTCACTTGTTGACACGGTAACCTGCTGTGGGGCCTGAACACTGTAATCCAAACAAGTGTGCTAGTCTGCTCAGATGAGAACAGAGCCGAGTGTCTCATCCTCACTTGATTAGACTGAGGGCCTGTTAATAATTCACGTCCCACTTCTCCTACAAGCAAAACCAAAAGCACAGCTGCGCCTGTCTGCCCATGTTCCGTCACTGGACATTTAAACCTTTTCCCGTTTTGGACTATGAGCTATTTACTCGGTTATACACCCACCCATCCCAGCCTGTAAGATCCACCTGCCTGGCAGATGATGCTATAGAGCCAGAGGCAGAGGCACAGCAGCTTTTGCACATATATATATATATATATATATATTTGTTAGCTTGTTTTACTTGTCATTACCCCTCTCTCACCAATTGTTACTCAAAGATATGTACCCAGCACCAGTGTACTCATCCCTCTCCATCCCAAGGGAGTGTCTGTTCTTTCTGTATTTCACAGTTTTTGGTCTTTTTTTCTCCTTTCTCTCCATCTCTTGTTGCACTATGCTGTCAGATGTAGTTATGTATGCACCCCATGTGTTTGATTCCCCCCCCCCCCGCGCACCCCTGTGTTGTGTACATTGCATAACCAACTGCTGCTGAGCCTAAAAGTGTACCTCAACTCCCTCTCTCTTCTATCTTTCTCATTCCTCTTTTTCTGACACCCCCTCCCAGTCTTCTTCTTGCCTTTTTGGCAGCAATCCAGGTCATCACTCCTTTCCTCTCCCCTCCGTCCTCCCTTCCTTCTCACAGCACCAAACCTTGAAATTTGGAGCAGTTGGTCTCCATGCCTCTCTTATTCTCTCTCTGCATTTGATTTCTCTCACTCCGTTCTTGCTGTTATTGTTCCTCTCATTTTCTCTTGCTATTCCTGTATTTCCCATCCTTTCTCTCCTTCCTCCACTCATCTCCCTCCCACTGCCTCCTGCTCTCCACTCTCCCAGTGGTCTCATTAGATGTGAAGGAAGCTGCCTGGTGTTTGTGTGTGTATATATGTGTGTGTGTGTGTGTGTGCGCGCGCGTGCCTTCTCTTAGGCAAAGTCTCACTTGACTGAGCATGCCACTTGCACTAGCAGAGGCCCAGGCTCCATTATTACCACAAAGCTGTCACAAACAGTATATAAAGTAGCCTCCTGTTGCTGAGTTGTGGGTGAACACAGGGCAGTCTCTTAACAACAGCAGCTACCACTGCTCTGCCTCGCCTGTTCTCTACAAGTGCGAAGCTGCAGCCACGCTTCTAGAAGCCAAAGTGTGCATAAGCAAATATGGAAAATGTACTCTAAGAAGTAAGATATACGTGCACACACATGACCTGGCTATAATTTTGCCAGTACCTGCTGATCCTGACACTCAAAACCACATACCAGACACATCTGTCTTTCCTCAATAATGACACCCCACCTATGTGGTCCAACCTGTGGGATGGTTCATACCCTCTGCCTTCCCCTCTACTGAGTGAGTGAGTGAGTGATAATGTGTGTGTGTGTGTGTGCGTCCACCGCTGTTTTGTTAGTGTCTAGTTACAGGGATGGGGCCACAATCAGCAACAGACCCCTCTGCTGCCTCACTGGCAGGCCTGACCCCAGCAGGTCAACGTCCATTACCACATGAGACCAAAATGTCAAGCACAGCCCCCTGCTATAGCCATTTGTCTTTCTCTGTGGGTCAGCCGGCATGGATACACATACATGTACGCATGCAAAGACACTCACCTGCTCTAACAAAATTCCTCCACAACAAGGACATTTTGTAATGCCTTTGTAATGATTTCCAGACATCCAGCTGAAGTGAGTATTAACAGGGGAGATTTCTTTTGCCTTTACTAGTCACAAATACCAGGGATTCATTTTTCTCTGATAAGTTTGAAGCTATGTGTGCTGATTGGACCCAGCTGCTAGCCAATGGTTGTTTAGCTTTAGCTCATCTGAGCAGACCAGCCAATGTTTGGTGCCGATTAAAGGCTCAGAGTCATTCAGTGAACACAGTCCACTTTTGACATGGTGCTCAATTGCAGTTTTCATAGTTGTTTTTTCTGCAGTTTGACAGGTAAGCAAGCCCTGACTGAGTTCTGAGCTTTGACAGGAAAATGAAAGAAAGAGCTGAAGCATCATAGAGGAAGACAAGAAAAAAATACTTTTATTGCTTGCGTAGCCACCTTTTTGTTGTAAGTTCGAGCTACCAGCATTTTAAAGCATTTCTAATCTTGATTGAGATTAAGCAAGGATGGCATCTTAAAAAACTGAATTTTCTATCAATTGTCCCCACTCACCTCATGCAGTAAGTCCTCTACATGTGTTGCTTTAACAGTTAGCATTGAGAAAGCATTTTCCCTCCTTTGTTAAATCACCTCACTCTTTGTATGCAATGATGAAAATCCAACAGCCTTTACCAGAAAAGTGTACTAGTCAACTCCATCATTTCTCCACCATGTTACTGTGCTATACAGCCATCCATTATGATAGATAAAGGACAGACAGAGCTTACATTTGGTGGTGTGTGCTATGAGAGCTGCTTACAAAACCTGCAGTTAATGTTCGTACACACACATGCTTATGCACATACATAAACTCACAACTTGTTTACAGGAAGCTGTCAGCCGTGCGTCCCCATGATAAATAAACAGTGAAACGTCCTCTTTTTAATGATGGCATATACAGGCTTACACACCGAATATTGACGGAAAGATTGAAAGCGTTCTCAAGGGCCTTTCCAACATGACGTATTGCTCCTGCTCTGTATTTCTTCTCTCCTGCCCTTCATTTTTAACCCCCCCTACACCCACCCCCTATTCCTCCCCAACTCTCATTTTATTTATCTCATATGGCGGCTTGGGCAGGCATTTGTAGACGTGAGGGATGCCATAAACACATTTATCAAGGGAGACTGCCAATAGGGGAAACATTGGGTGTATGAATGAAAAGAATGTGATAATAAATGCAGAAAGAAAATTGCATAACAATGAGAAAAGAGAAACACGCAAAGAGAGTTTCTTGGGAATAGCGGATGGCATCCACTAACTCAAGTGCCAAGAGGGAACAGGTTGTTTGTAAGTTTTCATAAACCTGAAGCGCAGTAGCTCATCCTCTGCCAGCAGTGGCAGCTCAGGATACCACAACAACAATGCCACCTGCATTAGCAGTCTGCCCGTGTAGCTCAGACGATGCCGTACTCCTGGCTTTGATAAATGTTTCATTGTTTATGCTGTCTCGGTCTCTCTTTCTTCTGTGTCTGTCTCCCTCCCTCCTCCTCTCCATCCTACATGCACACCGATGAGACTGGTAAGGTTTTTGCCAAGTGTTGTTTTAAGTGTTAGTCAAGCGTTTGATGTTTGACTCTATTGTTGCTCGTAGGCCTCCCTGGGCTGAGATCACAGGCAGCATTTATTAATCTGCAGGTTCAGGCTCACAGCTGAGGGACTGCAACCAGCAGGTCCTGTACATTTTCCTGTACACAATTTTCTTTTCTTTTTTTCACTTTACTTTTTTCTGCTTAAAAACTATAGACTACCCCTTTTTGACTATTTGGAATTGACCTACTTTTTGAATCTAAACTTAGCTGCACCAACCCTAGGCAAAGGAGTGAGTTGATAGTTTTGCTGGTAAATGTTGGTTGGTGGAGGGGTAAGGGTGTCATAGCACTATCTTTGCTCCAAAAAGACACAGGGTTAATTGATGCAAGCTGGTGTCACTGTCTTGATTGCTCACTTTTTCGCCCCGTTGGCCTTTTTAAGCTGCTGTTTAACCCCATTATTTGATTAGTTGTACGTGTGGAGAGTTGGGGAGTGTTTTTGCTTGTGTGTTTGTTAGTCCTAGTTGCTTCACAAAAATGAAGAGCTCTCTCTCTTTACCTAAGGGGGATGGGTTTTGACAGTACTGTAATACCCCCACCCACCCTTTTCTTCGTTCTATCGAAGGCCCCCCCTCCTTACCCACCATCCCCCACTGCTGATAAATGTGTTTTTCCTTAAAGGAAGGAGGTGGTTGGTTGAGAGGTGTATTTTTTCCTGTGTGTGTGTGTGTGTGTGTGTGTGTGTGTGTGGTGGGGGGGCTGCACAGCTAAAGCAGTGCAGGGCCATGCAGCGGGGCTACAGGCAGGCAGACTCGAAGGTAGGCCCGCAACCTCGACCCCAGCATCATTTGTTTGGACGAGGCCCGTCAGCGCCTGTCGCGCAGCCCATGATGAAGTGTCAGTCGGTAATTGTCCCCACGAAGCATCCACATCTCAGGGGGTGATGGGGGAAGGAGAGAGGATGGGGCAGGCAGGGAGCTGACAGAGAGAGAAATGACACCCTGGGCTCCCCTGTTCTCTGCCTCTCTCTCTCTCATCCCCCCATCCCTTTCACTCCCCCTTTCTTCCTAGTTTCTCCCTCCAGTCCTCCTACAGTAGCAGCTCATATCAAGGTCCTCTGTGTGCCTGCCTCAGACCAGTGGCTCCCAAGGTGCTTCAGCTGGGGCCCAGTGGCAACATAATGCATGTTTGTATGTCTACTGTATATTTATGTGTGTAAAGTTGATTGCATGATGTCCATGCATGCATGCATGCTTCAACCTTGAGTATTTTTTTTTTCCTGTTCTGCAAGTACTACTTCTCCTCCTCATTGTCTATTTTTTCCTTCTTGGATTTCCACGTCTCCATTAGCTCCTGTGCCTTTTACATGAAATGCAGTATTTATTCTGGTAAGCGTGGTTCTGAAACCTTTTTGGCCAAAGCACAGGCCATCAGTAGTAAAGAGCCACATATATAGATATTTTTTAGCACTGGACGTTTTTGTAATTAGATTTAGTGAGGGACTTATATTGATCGAATGATGTCTCTGTGTCATGAAAAGCTTTTACACTACTGTACAGCAGATATATAGTGTGATCCATAATGGGTTATCATTCGGCGAGGGTCCTAATGCACATCACCCAGGCTCCTGTGCATAAATCGCCAACGGAGGTATGAAGTCAGAGCCTTGTATAAGTGGCTCCATGATGGAGGAGTGGGGGGTTGAATAGACAGATAAGAGGGTGTGGGGTAGAGCAGGAGAAGGAGAGATTAAAGAACAGACAAAGGATCAGGTGAAACAGGGGAGAAAGTGGGGGGAAATATGAATAAAAAAATGGATGCGAGAGTATCTAACATTGAAAAGAAGAATAGAGGATGAACACTGAAAGGAGGGCAGGGCAGGAAATGGAGATGCAAAAGGTGGTAAAGCAGCCAAGAGAGATGAGGATATGAAGGAAACCACCTTGAAATATGAGTCCCTATCTTTCTAGTTTCCTCACTCCTCCTTTTGAAGACACCTCCACTCCACCCAACACCTCCCACTAGCTCTATGATGGTATGAAAACAGTAATACATGCTAGATCAGCAACAGCTAGGAATAGAGTGAGAATGAGTATGAATTAATGAAAAGGGATGACGAGAGAGCAGAAGAAACAGGAAAAGAAGAGTAAAAAAGTGATGTAGAGTAACAGACCGGGAGAGGAGGACTCCATTATTTTGGCATGTGGCTCTGTATGACACCCCGAGGACAGCAGGTGAATTAGGAGGAGGCAGATGGTGGGGGGTGGGGGTTGGGGGTTCCTGTCCCACTGTCAGTCTGTCTGTTTGTTGGTTGGCGGCAGGTGGGACACAGCCTGCCACTCCTGCTGTCTAAATGAGGAGCTCTCCTATCTCTTCCTCCCTCTTTCTTTCTCTCTCTATCTCTCACTCTCTCACCCTCTCTCTCTTTCAGTCTCTGTATCTCTCTCTCCCCTATCTCTTTAATAGGGCACTGGCCTGCGGCGATGAAACAGCTCCCTCCGGAATGACACACACACAGCATGTACACACACTGATCATACATTACAGCCACTCCTGGATGCCCTTGCACATGGTGTGATGCGCGTGCGCACACACAGATGCACGCACGCACATACACATACAAGTGCACACCAAGAACACATATACACATATCCAGAAGCGAGGGAAACCACAGCCCCCCAAATTATGCCCCAGTCTGTGAGATGATGAATTTGGTTGGTGATTAGTTAGTTGAAGAGGGAGGCACACTGCTTAGGCCCTTTAATGGGCCATAATTTGGAAGATAACTGTATTGTCCTATCTCTCTTGACATTTAAATCTAATCAGACCCTGCTGATTAGCACTGTGGTCCAAGATGAGGGAGCCTGGGAGGGATGAAAGGCTGCTCGCAGAGAAGGATTGGCCCATAGAGGGGCGTTCATCCTTACAGTTGAAGACTAAGCAATTAGAAACAAGGGCCATACTGCCTTCATTCCTGCATTTCTATTATCCTTATTTTTTCTTTAACTGACAATCATTAACTGAAGAACACAACAGATGCAATTAATTTTAACTTCCTCTTACCCACACACAAACACATGTACGTGTGCATGTGCTCATATATATACAAATATCACTAGGGAGCCACTCCAAGGTCTCCTCTCTGCTCCTTATTACCTCAGATGAGATGCTCTGTTTGATTAACACCCCTCTTTCACCTCTTTCATCCTCTTCATTAGTGGAGGGAAGCCACTGTAGCAGCCGCGGCCCATGAAAAGCGGGCATGAATTAGAATCCACTTATTCCACAGACTGCTACTAATTCTGTACAATGGTGGTTAATGGTGGGGAGTAATAGGAAAAGGGTGTTTCTAATTGTTTCTTTGGACGGTGCAGTGCATGCTGCAGCAGCTGTTTCCGTATAGTGAGCTGGGCCACTCAAAGAGCCTGAACAAAGGCCAATGCCCGTGTTGGAGGGCCAGCAAGACTCAGTTTGATAGTGCTCATGAGCAATAAATGCATGTAGTCGAGCCAATTTCCTCTGGCGAAGTGTCCTGCTGAGTGGAGGAGCTGGGCCCCAGTCAATGAGAACCACCTGGTGCTGAGGGAAGTGATTAAAGTTGGCACCACATTGAGCAAAGAGTGGTTTTGTAAAGGCGGGTTGAGATGCGGGGAGGGGGTGCTCACCCGAGTTTGGTTTGTTGGAGAAATATTGACATAAGGTTGTTGTCAGATCAAGATCTGAGTCACAGTGTTGTTGTCTTGGTGTTCAATTAGAGGGAATTATATTGGTTAGACCATGTGTTTTGGGTTGTGATGCTGGTGCTGAGTGTGAGGTTGGTTGGAGGGAGGTCCATACCACAACAGTGGGCTAATGTGTTCAGCTCCCTTACAGAATATATATATATACCAAGTCAGAAGTCAGAATGGCTAACCATGATGAACATCAGCTTTTAGTCCTCAGTGATGGGAATTTGTTAATCCAACCACAAAAATGTGTCTGTGAATGCAAGAGAATGATGACAATATCTGCAGTTGCAGCAGCCCACCTAAACTACAGACAACCTATATACCAAATGCCATTAAATGAAATTCAGCAGTATGACTGCTTCATTAAATAAGAGCAGTCATCCTGAATCTATCTCTGTCTTTTATGTTTTGGCTCTCAATGCATTTGCTGACATTTTGTCCAACAACTCCAGAAATATAAAACCTTGCACTGTGACTTTTTTCTGCCCCCTTCTGTCCCTCATCTTCACTAAAATATATGTCATACTGTACAAAAGCTCAGATCAAAAAATATAAGGATAATTTTTGTTTTTACATTGAAGTGAAGTCCACTTTGGAGCATCTTTATTGTTATAATAAAAAAAAAGCAACATTGAACCTTGCATAGGAAACAAACAGTCAGACAAAGGTGGTATAATACCACCATGGTGGGCAATGTGGATATTTTATTTATTTTATTATTATAGATGAACTGATCCAGAGCTAGAATCACATGACTGCTTGTTGTTCTGTCTGGTTACTTTTAAGTTAATGTGACCACATTCCCAGATCTCAGCAATTAACTTGGTGAGCACTACGCTTTTATTACCAATAGAAATAGCAGCCCAAACTATAAAAATAAGCGGAAATGGTCCTTTAAATTAAATAATACATTACTCTGGTACTCCTCATTTCCTTAGAGACAACCCCCTAGAGCTCAGCCTCTGAGCACCGTTGAAGGCTCATTCACTTTGATGTTTATTTAATATATTTGACCTTTTAATTTAAGCAGACATGTCCAAATCCCTCTTTGCTACCTTGGCTGTCCACACAGTGCTCATGCTCTGAGTGGGGGTTGAGGATCAGTTGTTGAAAAGTGTTGTGTGTGTGTGTTTTATCACAGTTGATTGGATGTTGGCTCACAGATAATGGTCCTGGTCACATTTGATGATGGAAACAACTACCACAGAGGATTGTGTTTGTGTTTAAGTGCTTTAACATGAATACATGGTTATACAAATGCAGAGCAAAGACATGCAGCTGAAGG
The DNA here is from genome assembly GCA_034769265.1 of Remorina albescens. Taxonomy (NCBI): domain Eukaryota; kingdom Metazoa; phylum Chordata; class Actinopteri; order Carangiformes; family Echeneidae; genus Remorina; species Remorina albescens. The sequence continues at coordinate 10,889,094 of CM068480.1, forward strand.
AGGCTGGGATTGTCCCAGTTGTTTCCTGTTGGAGATCAATGCTCCCTGTTTCTTTATCTTCACCGCTCTCCTACTTCCAGGCTCTGTCAAGTGTCCTCATTGTCCCTCTGTCTGTCTCTTTCTCTTTAATCTCTGTTCATCACTCCCCAGTTTGGATCTCGGCATTTAGGCCTCTAATTGAGCTGTCGTCACTTGAATACCTCAAAAAGCAGGAACAGAAGAGAATCCCGTCATTGTTTTTTGTGTCCTGCACTCAAGGGACAGTAGGCAGGGCTGCTTTCTCACTCTCTCTCCCTGTTTCTGTGTGGTTATGTTTGTGTGTGTGTGTGTGTTGGTTAGTTGGTGAGTTGGTGAGTGGGGGGTCAGAAAGACAGGATTGTACCCATTTTTTTGATAAATTTTATTTAAAGGGTTTTGCAATTTTAATAAAATCTATTACATTTATGCCCACATACATCTCTCTAACAATGACAGTTTCATTGGTTTTCTTCACTGTAGTTCTGACAGTGTACCCACAATAACCTTTATAAAAAGTTAAACGCCATAATAAATTTTAAAGAAATGTCCAGAAGATTTCCAACATGCCCAGTCCCAAGACAGAAAACGAAACCATTTTGCTGCACTGCAACATCAGGGCTCTATAAACACCAAGGTCACTGAATAATGTGTGATAAGGGTACACTTTAGGGTGCACAGCTGAGTGTTGGAGTTTCCTCATCTGTTGTTGCTCTTGCAAAATGATTTGGTTCAAACAAAGCAGTGTTTCCAACTCCTTGTCTACGTGGTTAGATTTCAGATTTCAGACTATATTAGCATCTTTTGTGTCAAATCTAAAGACAAAAACCTGAACTACTACTCCGTGGTACTGACTCTGCAGTATTGCCCCATGAGCCTACCTCTATGTGTGCGTTTAGTGTTCATTAGAGTGAAGAGTGGTAACCATAATGACCAAAGGGATACACAAAATTGAATTGAAAGTATTGTTGAAAAATTTCAGAAAACAGTATTGCCTGTCTAAAATCGATCCAAATTATACAGTTCACCTGGGTTTTATTTAACCACTTTGTTTTGCTATGTGCTGTAATACCATCCAATTTCTAATAACAAGTTCAAATAATTCAAAGGTCTGTTTATTGTCCTCTGTAAGAAAGGCGTTCCCAGTCTATAACCATGACTGTGCCTGCCATGAGTATACAATTATTGTTGTTGCTGTTATAGAAGTGAACCTGGCATCTACAGATCATACCTGCCCTGTACTGTCCTGAGCGATCCACTCACGCTCTCTGCTGACACACCATCCCCACTCCCACCCCCAAAAAGTGCAATGAAGGAACAGCCTGTGCCTCTTCCAAAATGTGCTTGACTGCTACTTCAGCTCACCACTAACAAATCCCGGTGTTCATGCAAACACACATATATAAATACCTTGTATCCAGTGTGCTGCCTGGTTCTGATCAATCAGGATGAGGTTGTGTGGTCTTTTTATTATTATTATTATTTTTTAAAAGCAGCACATAGTTTTAGTCTTCACCGCTGTGTGTAAGGCCCTGGGGCAGAGGGCGAGAAAGAGAGAGAAATTGGGAAAGAGGGGTTGCTGTACTCAGAACTCTCAATTTTTCAGAGTTTGGTTTTCATGAGGCACAGGAGGGAGGAAAGAAAGTGTGAGTGAAAGTGAGATAGAAAGATAGAGACACAGAGAGAGTGAGAGAGAGAGAGAGAGAGATAGAGAGATGGTCTAAGTTCTCGAGTTACAAACGGAAAGATGATCCACTGCAGGATGCCCTACAGGCAATTAACATAGCGAACACACATGCATACACACGCACACACACGCACACACATACACATACAAGGGAAGGAAACAGAAATATGAAACACTGGAAGCACACATCAGCACATGGAGTAAGAGATAGACAACCCATGCACACACACACACACACACACACACACTCATATATACACTCGGCAGTGTATGTGAGTGTGTGTACATGTCTTTGTTCTTTCTAGCTGTCCTCTTGGCACGTAAATCATAATGGATCTCATTATCCAGCTGGGTCGGCTTGGTGGGGCCTGTCTGGCGGGAGATGATAGCTGGATGGCTGAGGGGCTGCCATGATACACACACACACACACACACACACACACACACACACACACACACACACATATAAATCATAAAAACACACAAACGCAGCATGCATGTTATTTAGCTTGAATATCTGCTCTAGGTGTATATACATCTCATTTTCGCTCATATGACATCAATAGAATGACAAACAAATACACACACACGTACACACACACCCACAAACACACACGCACACACATGCGTTTACAGCCCATCCAGACACAATGGACATTAGTGGCTCAGCTTGCCATCAGACAGAAGGCGAAGTGATGCAGAGCAGAGGGAGGGATAGATGAAAAATGGAAGTTATCCTCTTACTCCCTCTCTTTTGTCACACCCCTTCATCCCCCTTTCTTTCTTTCTTTCTTTCTTTCTTTCTTTCTTCTATCTGTCACTTGTTTGGACAACACCAGCAGATGTCTGTTTGTCCCTCGAGGTGTGCGGAGCGTCTGCTGCCATCTTTTTCCCCCTTATCACAGTGCAGTCTCCCACACAGGACACGAGCAAGTCATGAATCACTCGCACAGACCATGCAGGACACATCAGCTGAGCATTGGGGGAAACAAATGTTGTTTCCAAGTAAATCACGCGTTTTCTAAGTCCTGCATGCAAACACATAGACAAATAGCAGCCGTTTGGTAGCCGGGCAGCGCTGGCTCTTATACTGTGCGTACAGGCGGAGCAGTTGGTTGCTCGTAACGCGGTTAGGGCTTACACCATTTGTCTGGACATGACCATTACCCAAGCCAATTACTGGCTGGTGTACAGGCGACTTGCCAACAACCTAATGTTTTCCCGTCATGCCTTCCCCCTTCCGAACCCCTCCCCTTACAAACACTCACTCACACACATACACACACACACACACACACCAGCAGAAGGAGAGGTGAAGGGGGAAATAGATAGATGCAAAGGATGGAGGGCCTCAGGCAAAACCCCCACCCCTCCCACTGACTGACTGATACAGCTAATAAACTTTCATTTAAGCTAATGTTTTCCTGTCCCCCCCGATCATTCCCCTCTCTCTTCCTTACCTTTTTCTCCCTTGCTCTGTACTTTTACCCTGTTTGTTTCCACTCTCCTCCTCTCTTAGTGTTTTTCTCTATTTTTTCTGTACATGTGCCAAAAGAAGGGTTGGTCCAAGCAATCGATGCGGGCAGCCCACCAGCCGGAAGCCCAGTTGGCCAAACAGAGCACCACTCAATCAGTCTGAGCAGCAACACAGAGGGCTGCTGGCTGCCAACAGAGGTAGACACTTTCTATATACAGCAGTAGATGCTGAACTTAACTCATTTTATTAATCATGCACACACCTAGCAACAGCAGTAAATGTGATACACTGACATTTATATATCATAAAGCACAGGCAGGCTCACATCCCCTTGCCAGGGCCCACGCTTCTATCTTTGAATACTCTAGGTGCTGTGCTAATTAAACTCCCAGACAAAACAACCGCTATGTTTCTGTTTATAGAAGCTGAATGGGCTTTGTCTGAGACCACAGTGTATACATGTATGGTTTCCCTTGTGCTGTTGTCAAGATGTGTTGACAGTGGACACGCTCAGTAGAACCACACCACCAGTCTCGACACTTTCACTGCTTTGGTTGATGGGGGTGTGCAGCAGATGCAGTATGTGTTGATCTGCAGTGAGGAATTTATGCGGGTTTCACACTAGAGCTGCACTGTATATATATATATAAGAATTTTTGATTCTGTTGGCTGATATTGCAATTATGCAATTTCAATTTTATTTTCATAGAAAAAATTTCTGATTACTGAGATTTTTATTGGGGCTTGTACCCAAAAAATAGGATGTCTGGAGAACATGATTTGTTGTCCTCGGTATCGCTGAAGCACCACACTTATTATGATTGCAATGCATAAAAATGCTGTAACACATTTTGCATTCATGAAATAAACTCTATGCACCTGCAATTTAGATTTTGCATTTGGCTGTGTTGCAATTTTGCTTAGATTTTGATTCATTGTGCATGCGCACGTGTTCTTCATTTTCTTATTTAATGATGGGTAAAGAATCACTGCCATTGCTGTAATACATTGTTTGGTAGTCTGGTATTAAACACAGTTTAGTCATGAAAAATGAAAAAAGTCCATTACTGTCCACTCAGCAGGAAGCAGGATACTGTTTTGTCAGCTGTGAAACCTCATCAGCCAATCATCAACATGTTTGTCCAAAGGAGGGGTGGCTTAAACACATTTACCACTGACCTTCCTCCTCAATCTGATGATAATTTGTTCTCGAAGATCTGTGTGTTTAATAACCTGCTAGAATACTGGTTCTCAAAGTGAGGTCTTGGGTCCCCCAGGGGGTGTTTGATGGCGCTCCTTCGGGCCCCCGGCATAAGTAACACAATTACAGAATATATGACTATTTTCATCCTGGGACTCAAACACCTTCTATAATAAAACATCTAAAAGCGAAAGCTTTATCAGATGGGGGTCCTGGGAGAACATCTTACCAAATGAGGGCCCATGGTCTAATTTATGTCAGCTTGATATGAACAAGTTTGAGAACCACAGTTGAGAGTATCTGTTAAGAAAAGCAGCAACATCCCGAGTCTCACTAATTGAAATGATCTCCTCATGTGCCACAAGTCATGATCCATTAAGACAGATTAGGCCCCAGCGAACAGTAAACTGCTGCAAATTAGGGTCATCAGATGGTGTGGGCAGTCAGAGGAGAAATCCCTCTGCACATGCTCTCTGAGCAGATGGACAGCACGGGTGTTGTCAGGCAGCAAGTGGCATTGGGCCGTTAATACTATCTTGGCCAGTCTTGTCAAGAACCTTTGCCATCTTTTTATATGTCAGTGTTTTATCTGTTGAGTACACGGCAACATCAAAGAAAATTTCCTATTTTCCTTCCTTTATCCACTGACCTTCAGATGAACACTCACCGCCATCGCTCTGTCTGCTTTCTTTCTTGTCTCCATCTCCAAATTGCAATTGCAAAGAGAAGTAGTACCCCTCCTTCCAGAGGGGTGGTGAAAAACAGGGAGAGAAATCTCCTGGATGTCAATGAATGTGGGGTTTCTTTTCATGGGTATATACATTTTTCCTGCATTTTGATTCTGTCGCTGCAACCCACACACTTACCTGAGCTGGATATCTGTGATATGAGTAGAATCACACCCCCATCCGAATCTCTATAGGTGCAATCGTGCTGTGTGCTCATCCATCCTGAAGTGCGGGGCCTTATATGCTCTGTTGCTGGAGGTGTGCTACAGAAGGCGAGGCAGACAGTCTTAGTATTTTTTAATAAGACAGGCAATAACAATAAATCCTACAGGCTAATCACCCACTCGCCTCTCTTCTTCTCATCCCCCCAAACCCAGAGCAATGCAGCATTACCCTGCCGCCGCCTTCAATTACACCATTCATCATGCGTCTTATCTGGCCGCTGGTTTGATTGAGTGTGCAATGGGAGGTGTCACAAATCCCACATTCTCTACACAAGTGTGTGTGTGTGTGTTTGTGTGTGTGAGAGAGAGAGAGAGAGAGAGAGTGTGTTGGGAGTGTTGACAGGAATGGAAAACTGCATTGGGGAAGGAGAGATGTGTGGGCATGTGGCGGTGAGTGTATTTGAGATGTATTGGGATGTATGAGTGTACAAAGAGGATGAAATACAAAGAAGGGAAGGGAGCGTGTGCATATATATGTGTGTGTATGTATGTGTGTGCATGTACAGGCTTGATCTGGAGGAGTGTATTAATCAACCCCACTCTGATATGCTCTGTCTCTGCAAGAGGCCCCCCCAACACACTGTCCCCATACATCCTTCCCTCCGCCTCCTCCTCTTTTCCTTCCTCCTTAGAACAGATTTGTCTGGGGGCCCATGTCTAATCTCCAGCAGTGCCCGGTGTTGGGAGACGGGCGACAAATTTTAATAAGCAACTGGGCGCTGTAATTTAGCGGCCTGGGAGGCAGATTAGTCTGATTGATGCTGGGCTCGCCTAATGGTCCAGCCTACGGCTCCAGGCTCAAATTGGTGGTAATGAAAGTTTTGTGCAAATTGAGATGGAGGAAAATAAGGCCTCCCCTCATCTTCCCCTCACACTCTCGATCTTCATACATTCTCTGCATACCTCTCAGTTTTTTTCTCCCTATTCGTTTTCCTCTCTGCTCACTTGATTTTTTTTGACAATGTTGTGTCTTTCTCTCTCTCTCTCTCTCTCTGCCTCTTGTCATGCCCCCTTTTCTTCCTCCCCTCTTTCCTTTCTGTACCCATTTTGCATTCTCTCTTTTAAATTGTTCTTCATTTCCTCAATCATTGTTCATGCTTGTTTGCCTATTCATCCCTAACTGTTTTTCTCAGGCTCTCCTGAATCAGTTTCTATCCCTGCTTAGCTCCACTGAGTTGATTATTTATCTTTACTCACACTCATATGTTCCTTCCCCTTCCTCCTTTTTCTTGGCTGTGTGTGTGTGTGTGTGTTTATGAGTCATTCCTGTTTGTCAGGACAAATTCATCTGGAAGGGACAACATGGTGGATTACTGTCTCCTTCTGCCTTCCCCTTGTATTCCTCTCCTCCTCTTTGAGTTTCTCTCTCAGTTTGTCCCCCCATGCTTTTCTTCTCTTTATCCCATCAATTCATTTTCCGCTGGTCTGCCACTCTTGACAGGCTCCGTTTGCCATATTATTTGGCTGTGGGGATTGCCAGAGCACATTTCAGAGTATGCCGAATGTATTTCAGTGTTCAGCACCATGTCCCACCAGCAAACGTTATATTATTCCATGCATCTGTCAGAATTTTTTATGATATTGGAAATACCTGTAAAATATCAAACAGTGTTTAGTTGTAGTTTTTTGGCATCTGACTGTCTGAAGTTTGCATTAGTTATAAATAAATTCACTGCCTCCAGGTTCTGCAACAATGGTTCACTTTGAACAAATAAAAGAGTGATGAACCGTGATCATTTCCATGATATCAAAGGAAAAAGTGTCAACCAAACTTTCTAAAGTTAAAATTGAAGGGAGAAGACGTTGTATCACAAGATGCTGCTCTTGATGTTGATGCTGTGCAGCAAAGAAAAACAAAGTAATGATAATAATGGTCTGCACTAAAGATGTCAAAGTAAAACCAGAGGAGATTTTTGTGTGGGTGGATGTGAGTTTGTATGAGGCACAGGAAACAGATTTCATAAGTCTTGCATGAATGATGAGCATCCTTACTGAATTGCCAACTTCCTCTGACCACTGCTCCCATAACAGGCAAACAGAGATTAAAAAACTTCATGAGTGCTGGATGCCGGGAATTGGATTGTGGCTTTGGGGAAAAACAAGAGGTATATCGTGGTAGTGCGGGTGGTAGGCAGTGCTAATCCAGTAGTAATTGAAGTCTACAGTGCTGTAGCATTTGATATTCTGACTGCAATCTCTAGAGAATAGATTTGATGGTGTAAACTTGCACGATGTTTCCAGTCCTCCGGGAGTTCATCTCATCATGTCTGTATGTATGTATGCATGCACCAGTTTTGTGTATGTGTGGATATTCATACATGAACAGATGCATTTTGGCTCATCTGTACTGTTGCGCATTTCCCTGTGCGCACATGAGTGCGTGGGCGTGTATAGTCAGCTATCCAGCTTCCATTCCCCAATAACAGAGCGACTGTCTTCCGGCTCTTTTCAGTCCCTTTTTCTCTTAACTCCTACACAGCCCTCTACTTGTAGTGTGTATGCGTTTTGTTTTTTTTTGTTTGTTTGTTTGGGGTTTTTTTGTGTTTTTTTTTGTGTTTTTTTTTTTACTGAGGCTGCCGACTTGTCCTCCTCCTCTCTCACTGCCACCTTGAGTTATGCACTGATCTATCATTAATAGCTTCATTAACATTTTTCTCCCTCTGAGGTGGTGGAGTATGTAGTTCAAACCAAGCACGGATGCTCACGTCATTAAACAAGTGAACATCCTGAATTCTTTCTTTAACAAAAGCGGAGGTGGGTAGAAGGAGGTAAGAACACAAATGCACTCAGAGAATTCCCAACATTAAGCATGGACACAATCTCCAAATAAGCTTTCTATCCTCTATTCCCCTTCAAGGCCTCCTGTAAAATGTGTTTCCTAACTCATATTGCACAATCACTGTCCTTTTGCAATATCCTGGACAAAAGTGAACGAGAGGAGCATTTATTTAAAATCTAATCTGCACTTCAGAACTAGTGAGGTGACAATATTGATGCTCAGCAGCAACAATGCAGCTGAGCTGAGCAGCCAAGCCGGCAAATGAGTGGCAACCGCCTGTGAAGTTTCTCTTGGCAAGGGCCGGGGTTTGTTGATTGCTCACCAAAGTCTGTGGTTGAAATCCCAGACAACAAAATATAATCTTCCCTCCGGAGTACCAACAACTGCCTGCAGTGTGGTGTGGATAATTTTAGATTGAACGTGGCCTCTTTCCACAGGAGCTGTAAAGGTTTTGTAAGTTTCACACTCGGCTAGCCAAAGTGGTTTGTTAGAGTTGATTGTTTATTTTTCTTGGGAGAGAGAGGGGGAGGTTTGTACGGACGAGATGGATGACGGAAACATGGAATGTGGCTTGGACCGTAAACTCGTGGGAATTCTTTGCTCCTGGTTTCCTCTTTACAGTTGTAGCTTGTTTAAAATGTCCGGTGGTCAGGCATGCAGTAATTTGGCTCTGTTCACCATGTTGCACAAGTTCTTATGCTGGCCAATATGCCTGCTGGCTTCTTGGAGAGGCAGTAGGACAGGGCCATTTTAATAAATACACCCTTGGGGCAGTGGGAACAATGGATAATGCTTGGCTGCTCTTTCTACAATTTTCTCTCCTGCATCTGCCTGACTGGATTTTGATTCCAGCATGGTTTGTTTGAAGGTTTTTTTATTTTGTTTTTTTTTTTTTAGATTTGGAAGTATCACCGATTAACCACCTCCCATGATACAGGCTAGTGGAGGGGCAATATTGCAAGAAACCAAGAGCATATGAATAGCCTCCATTTGCTCCCACCTCATAGTTATATAGTGGATAATGCTGGGAGATATTAAGCGGCCTGATGGAGTGCTTTGATGTTCAAGTTCCCCTTCATGTGATGGTGGGATATGCCTGATAATACGGGCTCCAGGGGAGGGGTTTAGGCTATTACCCCCAATGGTTTGGGAGATGTGAAGCAAGGTAGGGGAAAAATGAAGGCTGTGTGTTGGAGGAGGAAAGGAGCCGGGCAAGGTGCTGATGGGAAAGAGACGAATGGTATGCCAGTGTCAGAAGTGGTCATGTGCTGAGGAAAGAGTAGGGGAGAATGAGAAGGAGGATGGAAGGAGGGCTTGACTGATTAACCTGTTTACCTCCCTGAAAATGCTCCAGGCGCCATTCTGATTAAAGTTCAGTCTTTCATCTATCATCACTATGGCCGGCTTGAACCTTCAGAGCTGCCGATACCAAACACCATTAAAGCCGTCGAGCCCCCGACCTGAGCCACCAACAAAACACTCTCCAATAGCAAACTTCATGCTCCTGGGCAACAACTTCATTTGCATCTCTTCCTTCCTTGTCAGCTCTTGATACCTCCTTTGTGATTCTCTTTTCCTTCTCCAACTCTTTTACCCTCACATGCTGAGCTTGTATGTATGTCTCTCTTTATCTGCTCCTCCCACTCTGCCTCTAAGCTTCTTGCTCTCAAGACTCACTGGGAATGGTGCTTGTGTGACTCAGTCCGTTTCCTCCAGTGACGTTCTTTGCCATCTTAAGGCTTTTAGCACCTCCAGCATAATACGATTACACCCGTTTGGGGATGTGATATTGTCAACAGCTTTCTATAAATATCACTCTAGTCCAGTATAACAGCAGCAGTACGAGTGGACTGGAAACATGGATTGGCACAGGCAATGCTGCACACAATGTTCTGGCCATTCAAGCACAAATGTTACCCCTTTAAAAGCTTTCTGCTCCGTCATAGGTCCAGTTCTTGTGAGGACATTCAGATAGGAAAGTAGACTACAGGAGTTGGCAATTAGATTCAGCCATGGACCAAAGGGGTTAGCAGGTTCGAGAAATATTAGTAATTTCAGCAAATTCTTACAATCAGCAAACTCACCCATCTAGCATCATGCCCTTGTGTTTATTATGTTACTATAATAGCAATTAACGTGGAATGTTCATTTCATGTTACTGCATAGACAATAAACAGTGCAACAGTATTACGGACATAGAAAACAGGACATTTTATGAGGTAGAAAAGCAAACATGGGTCTGTTATGGTCATGCCAGACTACTTCATGGGTAGATTGAATTGAAAAAGTTGCAACAAAATATCTAATATCATTATCATAGTGTTTGTGCTCCCATGTGCTATGTTTACCAGCCTCATGTCAGCTCTGGAGCTGTCTATGGCATCACTGATTAAACTGCCTTCACATGCTGAGCCAGTCAAAATATTTGTTTGCTCTCTATATAAGGCAATTAATTATTAGATGATCTTTTCATGACATTTTCAATTGATTATAAATAAGCTAACTATATTTTTGTAAAAGTGTGTGGGAGATTAAAGCCATGCGACAAAACATTTCTTTTGAACACTAATGTCCATTCTGCTTCATTCAAACGTAAAACGTAAAAAATTCTGGATATTGTTGCTTTCTCTCTGGTGTTGATCTTCTTGGATCTCCTTCCTGTTTCTCAGCAATGTGTGGTAGAAAATTAGGTCAATGCTGTGTTTGATCATTCTTTCACTCATTCGTAGGGGGCCATCCCAGCGATTTAATAAATGCTTCTTTGTTTTCCAACTCATTCTCTTGTCTTTCCCCAAGCCTGTCTCAGTTGGTGCTCCATGTTCCCTCTCTCCTCCTGCCAGTGAAAGCTGACTGAAAACATGTGTGCATTGGTCCGCCCAGCCATCCCTCAACACAGCCTCCTGGGTTGTCTATCAGTTCAATCAGCAGAAAAACAGTTAGTTTTCAATAAAGTTATGAGTTTTGTTCCATTTCCAAAATACCATGTCATTGATGCCATTTGTTTTGCATTTTAGCAGTTGTACTACAAGGATTAAACGTGTTGTGTATATTTCCCAAGAGTAGTAGTAGTGAAATTTGGTTAGTACGTAAACAGTGTATGAACTGAACTGAACTGAAAAGCTGTTTTCATAAAGGCTCAGATATGGTTTCGACCTGATGGTAGTCACTGCAAATACGCTTTAGTATTTTTGTAGATTTTTCCATTTAGCTGCATATCTTGTCGGACGTATTTAAACACACAGGAACATGGCTTGAGTATGGCTGTTGGTTCATGCTGAGCCAAACAGCACGTACACTACCAGTGAAAAGTTTGGACAAACTTTCTCGTTCAAATGAATAGGAAAGTGTGTCAAAATTTTTTGACTGGTAGTGTATGTACATGCAAATGGACATCTGTGTACACAATATCAGTGAAGGCGGTGTTATAATTGGTCTACATGGGCCCTAACCCGGGGGGCAACCAGAAAGGTTTCATCTTAGACCAGACGGCCTATATAATGTTACAGCGGCCTGTGATGGACTGATTTAATCCTACTGATGGTTCTTATAAGACACAAGGCATAGACACACACACACACCCACAGAGTATCCCTTCAGTCATACTTGTGGACATAATGGGGGTTGTGTGCATCTGTGTGTGTGTGTGTGTGTGTGTGTAAAAGAGAGGTCAACAGGGCTAACACAGTCCCCTGGCTGTTCTCAAGGTTAATGTGAGACTGACAGCGACTGCTATTAGTGGCCTTCAGATGGCTTCCACCCCTTATATGTGGAGCTGATTCATCTGTTGGCAGCAGTGCATTAAGATGTAACAGCTTCACTCCCAGGTGTCACTCACCCCTTTAGACTGCGCCTACATCATAATTTTACATTTCCTATTAACTCCTATTGTTCATGATGGTCCACTAAAGGAATAGGTGCCGCTCTTATCGCCTCATTCTCACACGTCTCAACCCTTCCTATATATTTCGATTTCCTGTCATCCCATTGTCTGTTAATTGAAATCCCTCAGACATTGTCTATATGGCCCATTGAAGGGACAGGAGCTGTGTTCCTGAGTGTCACCGCTGCTTTAGGTGCGACCTCATTCTTTTTCATTGTCTGGGTTTGACTTGCACAGTGAGGTGGGGCTAAAGGGAGGAAGAAAAAAAAAAAACACCATCAAGAAGAAATGCACACTGGCATGTTGAAGTCTCACCCAAACCATTGCAACCTCATTTACATTTTAATTCAAAGACATTAAGCAGATGCTCTTATCAAGTGCAGGTTGATGTGTAGTGTCTTGCTCAAGGACGCTTAGGTGCGGAGGGTTGCACAGTTAAATGAGAGTAGTCAGGTAGAGCCATTTTCTCTTTTCATCCTTATAGGCACATTTTATGTTTCCATGAAAGGCCCGCTCTTGTGTTTTTTGTTATTCCATTTTATCCTACAGTCAGATCAGCTCAGAATGACAGGTTGAAACATGGAGCCAAAAACTGTATGGTAACTATAAAATAGCATCAGTGACTGCAGTTAAAAACCACGTACGCCTACCCCTACTGTAGGTTGCATGTACAAGCATTTATTTAAGCTCCTGAAAGTGGATTATTATTATTAGGGAGTTCCTCTGAGAAATTCAGCTGCTTCTTAAATGGCCGCTATCCACTATTTCAATGTTGTAAAGCATCATGATAAGCAAGCCTGGCAGAGAAAACGGGGGTTGAAGAGGGGTGTGTGTGTGGGGGTGGTGGGGAGTTGGTGCCTCGGCCAGCATGAAGAGTGATGATGTTGTTGACTCACTGTCGGCCAGATGCCAATCAATCAATTAACCAATCAATAGTCATCTGGTGAGCGCCTGAGGACTCTGGGGAAAATCTCCCAGAAACAGTCGAAACAATTACTTTTCGCCTCAGCCGTAGGCTCACACACACACGAAAAGACATGCACACACACGCGCAAACCTTTGCACATACACACAATTGTACCTTCATACATGTAGGCTTACATGTTGAAGTCTCTGACTCCCCGATGCCCAAACACCAAACACTTAGGAATCAGATTGCAGTGCCATGGGAGAAAGAGAAATGAGTAAATTCTGTCTTTTCCCTCATCCTTCATCCCCTCTCCTCCCCCTCCTCCTCCTTCTCTCCTCCTTTTCTCTCTCTCTCTCTCCCTTAATGGACAGCAGCATTCCCTGGCTGCCGTCAGCAGCTATAGCCAGTCACACTATAACACAGTTAATAGATAGGCCTGGCGGCTTATGGAGCCCATGCATTTTTAAATGTGAGTTTTATGACTCCTGGAGAGCGGGCAAGGGAAGGGAAGGGAGGCTAATGCTTGATGCTGGATATTTGTTCCTTGAGTGTGAATATGAGAGAGTGTGTCTGGAAAGAAAGGGGGGATATGGAAAGCAGGAGAAGTATAAAAGATGAGTATCACAGCTTTGCTCTTGTTTGCTTTCTCTCCTTCTGTCTCTGGAGAGAGTGTGTGTGTGTGTGTGTTTTTGTTTTTTACCACCATGTCTTGCTCTATTTATATCAAACTCTCTTTCTCATACACACATACGGACAAGGACACATGTATAAGATCCCTCTGATCATGAACTCTGTTATTAAACAGGATAAAGATGAATCCAGCTGTTGTTTTCACGTTCGTATATTGTTTTGCATGCTTCCAGATGTCCAACGTATATGCATACATATTAGAGTGTGCGTGTGGCTAATTTTTGTTCTTAATCTTGCAGTTTTAATGTTTTTACAGTGACCTTTGGACATCCTCCAGCAGCTCAATCTCATTCACACCCGACCTATGTAAGCTTATGCGTGTGTCGTACAGAGGTCACAGCATGTTGACCATCAGTCTGTAGTTGTCATCTATGTCTGCCCTGACCCACAAACCCATGCCTCCACGCTGTGGTTTCATATAAGCGCAAACACACATCAGTACAAATCGCAGACACATAGCAGCAGGCAGAGTGATCTCGCTGTGGCCCACATAGTATTCCTGTTGGCATGCTTGTCTTGCTGATGACACGAGTGGTGAGCTATGGAAATATGCATTTCTCCTCCATGGGGAAGAATGACATGCAGAGTAAGTTAAATGCAGACCAGTATCACAATGAGCAGCAGCAACTGGGTAACGCCGTCATCTGGCGTGTGCACACTGGTGGTTGGCTGCTCATCACACAATGCAAAACCTGACTGACATGGAGGTACAACCATTACAAACAGCTGGATTACTGCACACTGCTGAGATTGGTCTATTTTTTTAGTTAACATGTTGTCACTCACATTCTTACACATTTTTAAATGGCACTAAAGCTTTTGAACAGTGTCAGTGATGCAGGTATAACATCTTTTTCTTCTATTTGCTGCTATTTTGTCACACTGTGCTTGTGTTGAGAAGTGTTGCAGAGTTTGTGTTGTAAAGATATATGTATTCAAGGTTTGTGCATTAGGTTGAGACACAAGTATTGAAACTGATAGTCCGTATCAGTGAAATATCACGATTATGTTGGTAAAGTAAATTAAAGGTTCCCTTTTAGTTAAATATTAAATTTTAAATTAACTTAAGTGACTATAAACTTGTTCTGTAATAAAACCAGACCAAGATCTAAACTTTTTCAAGTGGTGTTAAAAAAAAGTGAAATAAATCTCTATTCAGCAGACGGGAATATTGTACTGCATTAATACTCAGTTTAAAAAATGTTTTATTCTGGGATGACATGACTCAGGTTAACACTTCCTACACTAGTCTTCCCAAGGTCATTGTTGCACTTCAAAATTAGTTCTTTGCATATTGTACATACTGCTTCTTTACTGGTTAGGCTTACGAGTGAAACATATGGCCTAATGTTCGAAAGTTTTGTCGCACTATTAACAAAAAATAATTAATTCTTCATTATTAAATTACATAGCATTACTTTGGTGCATAGATTTGCACAATTGCAGTTACCTGATACCATAGTTTAGTATCAGCAGTATCAGCAGCATTTCTAATAATGAAACAAGGATATAAAATTGTAATAAAGGAGTCGCAACTACATATCCCATCATTAACTGTATAACAATATATGGCAATATTGTTCTTATTGCCAATAACACACACATTTAACCAGAGAAAAATATAAAGATGCTAACATAAATTAAAATATATCATAATAAACGCTTTGGTGTCCTTGGTTTTCAATTATTTGTTGACTTTACTATTGGTTCATGTATGTGTAAAAACACTGTTATTATCATTTGAGGGAACCACAGATTGTCTCCTTTAAGGGGGCACACCCACTCTCAGGAGTAGATGTTGTTTGATCCTCCAGTGTGCGAGTGGCGGCATAAACAGGAAGGGGCCCTGCACTTTAGTACGTCATCTGCTCTCGTGTCATTGGATCTTCTGTGTTGAAATGTGCTGCAGTCTTTCACATAACATTGTTAGCCAAATATCCTGAATAGGTACACAAAGGTGACACAACCTTATGGGCAGGCACATGCTGAAGTTGTGAATGCACACACAGACACACACACACAGTAGTGTGCGTTGGCTGGAGGAAAAATGAAACATCCTCTTGAGCCAGCTGTGTTCTGTTCCCTTATGAGAATAGAGAGTGGTGTAAATGTCTTGGTGAAGGTGTGTGCACCCATCTATGTTTATGCATATGTAATATAACCGCTTAAGTGTTTTGACTGTAGATGGTTTACGTGTGTGTGTGTGTGTGTGTGTGTGTGTGTGTGTCAGCTGGTAGGGGGCAATGAGTCTGTTGGACTCCTGCTCAAAAATATGGATTTCATTTGTGCTGGGCCTCTCCCGCTAACTGGAACAAGGTTGGAGGTTGACTGAGCAACTCCACAGCCACACACACACACACACATTGATACATGTGCTGCCACACTTTTGGAGACACACTTTCTACTTGCACTAAACAGTGCATTATTGTTACCAGTAGAGAGGTGCACTCTACTGGCCTTTTTTTCTAATTAAATTTTCCTATTTCACTTACTTTGACTCTGAATAGGTCCCCTATAAAAAACAGGCACTTAGATTGTTTGTGCCAACATGTTATTGCAAGCCATTGTTCTATTACTTCAGGTGACCTCCAGCATATTTTGAGTAATTACCCGAATAATTTATAGCTGTTTTCAGCTCATATTATAATGTTCACGACTGAATGTTTGCTATTTTTCACAGTTTTCTATGATTATAACGTAAATGTATTTGGATTTTGGCTGTCTGTTGCATTAAACAAGCACTTAAATAAGGCAAATTGGTCTTCCATATATTGTCATTGATACTTTCTACTATTGCTGACGTGTTGCCCAAATGATCGTGACTTGATATCACACTCATATACAGGCTAGTGTCACATATTGAGGAATAAAGTGAGACATGTAGTGATGCTTGTGTGGTATCTTAAAGTCTCTAGGTAATGGCGGCTTTCCTTTCCCTAGTGGTACTATTGTGATAATATAGTCATCCCTAGGCACTCTGCTCCTGAGTGTGAGAAAACAGACTAACCTGCAGCGCTGGTTTTAAGAACAAATCCAACTAACACATCAAAGGAACTGAGCCTGAGGTTTTGTCTGATAAATTATGCAAGAGCATAAGTGAAGGGCCTAAGGAAACAAGAAATTGTCAGGACAGTATGAAGGGGGCGGCAGGACTGAGGGAGGGGAAGCTGTGTGTGACTGTTGGAGAAGAGTAACATGCACTATGGACCCTAAGCCGCAGGAGGCACGAATCCCTCACCACTAGTGACCCTTCAGGCTTTCTACTCCATGTTATGTTTGCTCTGAATTTGCTTCTAATTTAGTCTCCCTTAACCTTCTGTGTGCACACATCTTAACTTTGGAGAAGTACGTTCTTCGTCCTTAGTGATTTCAGAGTTTTTACCACCTTCTCTCTCAGCACATTTCTCTGACTCCATTGCTAACTTCCTATGTCTTCTCAATCCAGAGCGCATTTAGCCTTTAACTCTCTCTCTGCGATGGCCTTTTATCCGCCCCCACCCCGCCCAGCTCACTTGGCTCTTTCCCCTCCTTTCTTTCCAGCCCTGTCACTCTCACCTCTCCACACTCTTCATATTTCATATTAAGCAATCCTTTCCATGGAGCCAGCTGTGTAAACAATAGGGACCGGCCCTCCATGTTTTCTCAGAACGAAAGGAAAATGCCGGAAAAACCTGGACACAAGGAGCTCGCCACACGCCGTCCGCACTGATGATCTATGTCCCTTTGTCTCTCCGACCTCCTTAGAGCACAAGTGGGACTTTCTGGGCAGTGAGTTGGGTTTTGTGTGTGTTTGAGGCTGAGTGTTAATCATACGGGGTAGTGTGTTTCAGCGGGTGTGGGAGATTTGCTGTTACCATAGCCCCCTGCAAATATTGACCGAGCTGAAAAGCTACAGTGAGTAACTCGAAAACAAACCCTGCATGTCATGCACTGCCAGATATGCCTGTATGTTTTTTCATTCTTGCGTTCTCCCTGGAAATAAACTGGTTTGTTGAACTCATTGTTTTGCAGAACACTCCAGACATCCCCTAATTCATGGTTCTTAATTGTAGTTGAAAATAAAGTGGACAGTGTAATCTCAGCCGTGAGTTATAGTGCAGGTGACCCTTATTTAGCAGGACAACATCCTCATGCTATCTGTAGGTCTATCTGATTGTACTGCTGCTAGTCTCTTTGTGCGGGGATGTACCCTGAAGCTTCTGGTGTTCTTGGGATTTAACACTCTTCATCTGATACTCTCTTTTGAAGGGGAGGGTGGGCAGCCAACTTTAGTTGTAGGTTTTATTGACTTTGGTTGACACAGTTAGCTAGCGTGGGGAGGGAGGGGGGGTGCATCTGTCATGATTTCACTGTGTATGTGTGTTTACGGCCCATATGCATGCATGCATGCAGGTGGGCAGATGGTCCAGTTCTGCACGGACAGCCACAGTAGTGCTCATTTTGTGAGAAGGAAGAAAGCTACCATCTTCACCTGACACACACGCAGCTCATCCGGAGGTTTATTTTTTGCAGGTGCAGTGCTTGCTGGCATTTCAGATAATTAAAGGCTGACCTTTCAGGGGTGAAGCAGAAATGTCACCCAGCCTGCTTCGCTGACAAGTGGATTCACTCTACAGGGGCCTTGGCAAAATGGCTTTGGTTCCTCCCCGTCCTAGATGTGCATTTTGCACCCATTAACCCTCTTGCGCCACATTTTCTGGCTGTTATCAAGAAGTAGCTCTCACCTTCTGCTGTCTCTCACCCACAATGCTTCAACTGACTATGATTCTGGCCACTTTGAAGCAACAAAGGTGGAAGCAGCGCTGAGGTAGTGTGTTGTTGGGTCAGATAATTGGGAAGAACACTTGTATTACACTTTACTTATGTAAAAGGTGTAAGAGACAAATGGATTAAAGAATAATTCATCATACCTATAATCAATGTTTTAAATTAATCCTGCAAAGATTAAATTATTTGCAGCAGCTATTTTAGTTTCTTTAGATCTCAGACAATTTTAGATTAATGAATAGAAGTCTTTGGCCCATCATCTCAAGGACAAGAATGTGTCTGCAGTGTTAAAATACTGCCAGGTACTATTCACAAGTCTGCTCTGTGGAAAACCAAACATGACCAAAAAAGTATTGCTTCATGTAAGTGTATGAACACCCTCCCCCAATATGCCCATGTGGTCTGCTCTATATGCAAAATCCGTCCCATCAGCTGCTGTAATATACAGTAAAAGCAGTAAGACACTCCCTCAGGACTCATTGATGACATGCAAATGCTGTTCAGAACATGATTTTGACACACATGTATAAGCACACACACAGACACACACACACACACACACACACACACACAGGTTACATGCATGACCACACACACCACCCGCTTACTCAGACACTTGTTGGAATATGAGCAAGCTTCTGTCTTACATGTGCATCACTCACATTAAGACCACATATACATCCTCATATGCACACACACAAAAGTGGTCTAAAAATGTGCAGTATGCACAGGCATACGCATGCAAGTACGCTCATGCACTCCTGCGTCATCCTTTCACCGTTCCTTCTTATATATCCACCCACGCTGCTGTCCTCATAAAAATTTCAATGAATCGTGCTTCAGCAACTTCCATTATGTGTACCACTGCAAAGCCATACAGCTTGGGGTCAGAGCTCACTCTGTTCTGTTAAAGACTGGCAATCCACTCTGGGCTGCCAGCCTGTAGCTTTTCTCTGTAGTGGTTTCTGTATAAGTCCAAATTGGTTTTTGTTTACGTCATTACAGCGAAAATCTAGGTTGTATGTCTCAATCGGAAATGGTGAAATTCTGTGATGTTATTTGAAACAGCAGGTGCAACACATATCGGCCACATTGAAATGACATTTTCAGGAAAGGAATAACATTTACAAAATAGTGCATGTCATTTAACGACATGATAGCAACTGACTGGATACCTGCTGTGTTTATTGCTCTTCGATATTTGTTACTTCAGGCATTGGCCTTGTTGTGCATGGCTACTGGCAACTAACAGCTAAAGTGTGTCAGATGTACCATTTACATAACCGTGTAGCTAGTTTCAATACACTCGGTGGCATTAGCAGCACACTGAGTTATATTGCTGTTGCCACTGACCAACAGCTGTTCATAACTTGGTGATATGTAGTGCTGGCAGCACCCACATCATAGATCCCTGGTCTGTGCATGTGTTTATAGTTATACTAATATTGTGTGTGTGTGTGTGTGTGTGTGTGTGTGTGTGTGTATGTGTTGTTATTATCATGTCAATAGATGCCCTATTCTTTTTTCAAAGCCTTTACAACAACTGGTACCTATTTTACTTTCTGTCACTGACCTATTTGAATCTCGAGTGCAGGCATGTGCGTGTGTGTGTGTGGTAACATGCATGTCTGTCTATTCATGTCCACACCAGAGTGTCACTGTATGTCATGCAGAGTATTTGCCATCCCCTGTGGCCTTGTTTACTGTGCTGTCCACTCATCTACAATGACCTCACGCTGCCATTTGCTGCTTTTTCCGATTATTAATTCAGCATTTGCTGTCACCTCCAATTACAGTCACTTGTGCCCCATGACCCCTGACCCTTCCTTCTCTCGGCCCGCTGCATGCCAAATACAGACTTAAGACCATGTGACCCAGATTGTTTGCTTACTTTTCCACCTAATGTAAGTGATCACATACATTCCATCGGGAGCTGCCCTATTTACAGCCCTTGCCTATTGGCCCTTCGGTATGTCAAAATTAATTTGGACATCATATAATGGTAAAACAGACAGATAAAGCAATAGAAGATGCAAAGGGAATTTTTAGAAAATCTTTGAAAAGATGTAGATTAATGGCTTAGTTCTAGGCTCCAGGGTTTCCCATAGACTCTAACACATCATACATTTTTACATTCCATCCAAGTCTGTTTTTTGTTTGCAGCAGTCCATCCTTCAGCTATATAACTGTCTGTGCAGTAAGCAAGTGTGTGAGTTAATTTTTCTTTGAAAATGTAACATGACAGCACACAGAAAGTTCACAATCCTGTTTGTTCCACTTGTTTTCCGTCCACGCTTTATCACCCTCCTTGTTTGTACACATTCATGCAAGATGTGTCATGTATGCATTGTCAGTGCCTGGGAACATTTATACATTTTATTTCAATGAAAGAAACCATACGGCATTATGTAAACATTTGCTCCACTCTCGTCTTCGGTATCAGTGACCGTGTGTGGTAACTGCATGATATCAAACACATGGATCACATACAGGAAGGATGCTGTGATTCCAGAGCAGCCTGACAGAGGAATGTAGAAGAGATTGGTGCTTGTATGTGAATGGCATCAGGAAAGAAAAGATACGTGTGCGTGACAGGACATGGAGTAATATAAAATTGTAGATATCCGTTCTTGTGTTAATATGTGCATATACTATATATATATGTGTGTATGTGCTATCACAATGCAACCTTAAAATGTGTGTGCATCTGTGATGTTTAATTGTTACATGTTTACTCTTGTATGCAAGGATTTGAGCCTCACCACAGCTGTTTATCATCGGTTTATATACAATGACAGGAAGGCAGTTGAGGACTGCATGTCAGCAGCTTTACTCAGCTTTGGTGTTGCGTGTGCAGTTTTCACAGCAGATTATACCGGTCATAAATTATGCCCTGATTCTCTGCATAGTGGTGTGCAACCAATCTTTTTACCTTGAATTGTGTTTTTGTGTGTGTTGTTCATCCATATTGCTGGGTGAGGGACTATGCAGGTGCTCAGTTATGTTCTCTGTCTTTTCAGCCTCTGTTGTGAATTGTGTGTATGTTTGAAATGCCTCAGCTGCAGTAGTCAGAGTCAGACAGTGTTACATGAATTAGAATATGTTTGTTTGGTTGAACCTACAGACTCTACTAGTACACTACTAGTACCATACTAATATATAACATATTCAAGTGTCAAGTTTTAATTTGAACTCAAAGTTTATCAGGATCATATTTACATTCCAAATGTATTTGAATTCAAATGTTAAAAAATAGGATCACTGTTAAAAAAGATTATTATATGGATCATGACATTAATTTTGTGTGACACTTGTTATATGTTTCTCAACCTGTCAATGGATTTTTATTCATTTATTTTTTATCCGTTTAGGTCCTGTCTGTTTTTTGCCAACCATAAAAACTATAAGCAAAGCTGGTTGTGCCAAAGCAACAATGCCCCTTTTTAACTGCTGTGACATCGGTTAAAAAAAAATAGATCTGGCTGCACCACAACAAAGTTGCTGCTGGGCTAAGTGCATGGTAATGTGCTGCCGCTTATCATTGAGAACAGCCTCTTACGGTGCCCGCGCTAGATGCTGTAATGATAATGTTGAAGGAAGTGGTCCTTTTCCAGCTAGTGGGTTCTCCCAGTGTCCCAGTGAGTTGTAGTTCCTCAGTGAAAGACCCAGCTCAGCATCTGTGGCCCCTGGGTCTTGCATTAAAATATATAGGGCTTTACATCACTTTACTGTGTATATTTGACAGTCCTGATGCATTTTACATGATTGTGCCAGTGTGCAACGTGGAGTGTATCAAGGTCTAGGTTCATAATGGTAATGGTTGTGTATTACTTTGTATTATAGAACCAGAAATGATATAATTATCTGTTTCCTTTAACTGTTAACTCTCTTTCAGTTTAATGGGTGGCTACTCAGGAGGTGGTAGGGGTGGGGGTGGCTTTAAAAGCAAATAAAACTATAACTAACTCCCATGGGCTTTAAAAAATGCTAGTAAAGCTTCTGGACTAATACAAGCACACCGTTCAGCCCACAACCCCTGACCACCACACAGACCAGCTCACTGTAACAGCGTGACTGGAGAGCACTTTGGCAATGGTCAATAAAAATATGGCACCTGATAGAAGGCCGAGCAAATAAATTCAGCTCTCCATCTGATTAAGAGACATATCAGGGCTCCACATTCATTGCCTGAACTATGCACACTCATACACCCAGAGGCACACATTCTGACGGCTGTTTGGGAACTCATTCCTGTATGTAGTTGCTCATTTTTCTTACATGTTGGTATATAACCCCACACACATGCTCACACTTGTATTGTACAGGTCACGCAGCAAGCTCGTATGGAACAGCTTTCTGACAGTTACATTAAAGAATGCACTCTTATCAAAGATGGTTATGAAGACACGAAGGCTCATTCGACAGTTTCTTCTGTAGTTTCTAAATATTTTATTATTGTCTGATGCTTTCAGTGAAGATGCTTGGAACACATTTTACAGGGATTCTGATCCCATAAGGATGAGCACTATCACATGCATACAGAAAATGGAAAGAATATAAATGGTATAAAGAGCATGGAGGGTTGAGAAGTGTGTACACACCTTTTTTCTGGCCAACAATGCTAATGACCATTAACTGTTTATATTAAGATTAAGAGCTACTTTTTAGAATATAAATCTTTGCACAGAAAACTCCAGAGCAGAGTGCTGGTTCAAAATTGTCTCCCATGTAGCAAAATATTAGATTGAATAACGTCAAATAGTAGCCAGACTTTCTATTGTATAAACAAATGAACAAAATGGAACCACAGATTGAATCCTGAAGTGCTGAGAGAACTGTAATGAAACACACTCAACCCAACTGCACACAAAAACTTTGCTCTGCTGCATCAAAGAAGAGAATATCTTTTGTGCGACGTGTCACAGTTTCAGAGGCTGGGATGAGTGAAGATTTTTTATTTATTTATTTTTTTTTTTATGTCTTGGCCAAACACTTTGTGGAGTCACTTGTATTTTCCTTTTAGTTGTTACCTGTCTGCATAACTCTGCCACCAGTGTGCCCCTCTCACTTCTCATATCCTCATGCTTTATCTACATCATACGAGTGGGAACAGGCACACAAACGTATCTGACTTGACCTCTCTTTCTTTACACGAGTTCATCCATGATGTCCTGGTGTGATTCATGTTAAAGTGCAACATTCCTGAGCAGCAACACTGCTCATGCAAAGACACATTCCTCCTGCCAATTCAGTGAGGACCCGGTGTGTGTTGCAATGTGCTTTAGTTTTACTACTGTGTATTACAGCCACTGGCTCGCTAAAGGGTCATTACACTCAAACGTAAGTTATGTTCTTGTTATGACAAGCTGTTTAAAATTGTTTCTCCTCGACTATTGTGTATGTTGCTGTGCTAGTGTACCGCTTTATGGTAATTGTGCTCTCTGGGTGTATTGCTGTCAGGAGCGTCATGTGAGGTCAGGGTTTCTCTAGTGATTTCAGGTCTGTTTACATGTCTTAGACTTAATTTTGAAAGGAACTCCACAGCAGAAATCTCTGTGGTCCCTCAACAGCACATCGCATCTCACCTCCGGCTTCTGCAACTGGTGTAATTAGCAAAGTTTTCTTTTGTATTGCTCTCTCCATTTATCTTTTGGCTCCTCTCCCAAAGTACTTGTAGTCTGTTAGTGTTAATGAGCGCACGTATGAGCACACAAAGCTGCAAGGAGACATCACACACCCACTGCTCTCTTCACAATTTTAACACTCCATTAGATAATTAAGGCGGATGGGGTGTTTTTGTAACATTTCAGATGAGACATAACCATTAATTAGTGTCAAAAGAAAAGAACTGTTTTGCTCAAGCACTTAAGTACAAAGGGAAACGATCTCTTTACCTTGTCACTGAAGCACTAAATGATCTCTCTCTCGTTCTCTGTGTTTTTCTTTCTGCAGGCAGAGGCTGTAGAAGAGAAAAGAGAAGGCCTGTCTAAGAAGAGCAGCTTTGTTTTGGCATCATGTGATCTTCGCATTCCCTGGAAGCACTCCGCAGTGGAAGAGTAAATCTGCGCCCCCGTGGAAGCTTCACAACCACTAGCATCCCTATCACCATTATCACCACTCCTGGCTGCAGTCATCAAAGTCAGCTGTTCTTGACTGAACTTGCCTTCTGTCTCGTTCTCTCTGTTCATCTTCAATATAAGGAATGGCTGTGCTACGTTCCAGCCTCCCA
This sequence comes from Remorina albescens, assembly GCA_034769265.1. Classification (NCBI taxonomy): domain Eukaryota; kingdom Metazoa; phylum Chordata; class Actinopteri; order Carangiformes; family Echeneidae; genus Remorina; species Remorina albescens. Next base: position 10,913,681 of record CM068480.1, read on the forward strand.
AACTCCTCTCGCAAATAAGGCCTTTCAGCTTCTTTCACAATACCAGAGAAAGGAAGGCTGAAACAGTCCACAGTCAACTTTTATACTTCAACCCTGTGTCTCCTTTTATCTTTGTGTCCACATTCACTAAACCAGCAGGGCTTTTGTCTGGGTGACATCCACAGAAGCCATTTCGAGGACCATATTCCAAACAATAAGGATATTTTTCCCAACACAGCCTGGCAGCCTTTTGGAATACCTACCTATCCCTGGGCCCTATGGGGGATTAAATCAGCACAAGAATCCACACTGACTCTTCTTTGGCTCTGTTAGATATTTTAAGCTTGTTTTCCAGTGCGGTCTGTTTGTGACTGGAGGTGGACTGAGCCATCATGGCTGGGAAGGGCAACCCGGTGCCAGGACCCCACCTCAACGGCTTCCCCATGCCCACCTACTCCTACTTCTTCCCCCACATGTTGGGGAGCCTGTCGCCTCCGGCCCTGCCTGGATTGCCTCTCAGTGGCTACAGCACCCCTTCACCAGCCAGTAAGTAACTCTTACTTTAACCTTTTTGCTGGTTCATGTTAAGCTTTGAAGTAGTCTGTAGCTCTCCCTTGCTCCAGCTATCATGCAAGTTGGTTTTTGAGTGACAGGCAGTGGGGAGAAAATTTACTTGCTTTATGTGTTTCCTGGTTTACTCTGGAGGCTGCGTCTCACTGTATGCTCCTGCATACCTCCCCTACAGTGTGTGTGTCTGTGTTTGTGTGCACATATGCTTGTGGTAGTAAAAGGATACTTTCATCTCATCCTGTTTAGATCATTCCTATGTGGAAGATGTGTGTGTTGGTGAACAGAGCAGCACACGCACACAGACACACACTCACATGCACTTTGCCTCCAGCGCTGTCCTTAATCTACAAGTCCACATATATTCTTACGCACACACACAGGCACGCAAACACACGCACACAGACAAACACACATGTAGAAACATAAGCGTAGATCACAAGGAAATGAGGAAGGACAGCCAGAAAAGAGCAGTGCTTTTCTGTGAGAGCACAAATTTGGCAAGTGTTGCTAAAATAAATCTCACAAATGCTGTCATTGTAGTCAACCTTCATGGTGAAACTCCTTTATACTATCAATCAAAAGCTTCAGAACTGACTTGCAGAATTGCCTTTTTAAGTCAAACTAGGAAAAAACAAGTTTTCATCAGGGAAGAGAAGCTACTCTGTAGTGTATTATTTATACACAAGAGCCTTTGTTTCAGCATGAACAGTGGTGGAGGAAGAATTTAGATCTTTAACTCAGGTAAAAGCAGCAGCACCAAAAAGTTCTGCAAGGTTATTGTACAATCATTTAATTACAAAAGCATAAACAGCAAAGTCTGTTAAGTAGTACTGACTACAAAGTCAGCTAGTAATATGACATATGGTATTACATTTACATTTGGCAGATACTTTTATCCAAAGTGACTTACAAATAAGGGATATCAGATTTGACACATATTGCATTACCGCGACTGATGCAATAGTTGCTGAAGGTGATGTTGGTGGTGCAGCAGGTCGAATACACTGTTTAATCTGTAATAACACATCATATTTTGCAATAATATGAGTATATGTTTAGCTTTGTAAGAAAAACTCCATCTCACACAGTTTGAAGCCGCAGCTCACCAAGTCACGCTCTCCAGCTGCATTTGGCACATTGATCCTTGAAGTATGTCCGTTTGAAAAGGATCTGGTTCAAATGACAAAGCTGCACACTTGAAGAATATTCATCTAAATGTTGCATTTTAAAACGTTGCGGTGTGTACATTTGAGGGTGAATTACCCCTGTTTAGAGATCATAATCCCCAAAGTGCTTTTAAATTGGTATAATTTTGCAAGCTCTGCATCGTACTGCACACCACATGGCACAGACAAACAGATAATCAATTAATCAGCAGTGGCAGCAGCAGAAATATGAATTAAGGGAATGCAGTTGGTGGTGTAGATGAACAGCCAGTGTGTGTGTATCGGTTTGCACGAGGTTGAAGGATCGCTGCCTTGCTCTCACATGTCTAGAGTCTGTCATGGTATTGACTTTCTATCTGCTGGAGTTTGCATTGGCAGTCAACGTGGAGGGAAGTGAAGAACAGTCAGTGCCCAGCCCAGTCACTCCCACTTCCCCAATACCAGATACCCCTCCTCACTCACAAAGACTGGAATTCCTGTCAGATTCCTCTTTTTGCGCTGCTCCAAATGTTTGTGTGTGTATGTATGTTTCTGTGTGTCTATGTGTGTGTGTCCACTCTCCCAATGTTTGCCATGCAGGACGGCAAAGTTCCTTCCCTTTTGCCTGGACAAACATTTCCTGTCAGTAAACACTGGAGAGCCAGGGACACCACAGCTTCCTGACAAGCACGAGTATACACACACACACACACACACACACACACACACAATAAATGCACACTCTTAAACATAAACACAATCTTTGCCCTTCATGCTGGCTTACTTTCTCTCACTCCTGCTCCTCCCCGCATGAAGATAGGTGCCAACATAACTCCCACATGCTCTCACTCACACACACACACACGTGTGGCAAAATAACCACATACTTGTCCTTCGAAACACTTTCACACACAATGACACACAAAGAAACCTTCACTCCTTTCTCGTCATTCCTATCTATTACTTTGGCAGGTGATTTCTTTCTCTCTCCCTCACCTGTTTTGTTCTGCTCTCCCACATTTTCACACACTTAAACACTTTAGCTAAGCCTTTTCCAGCCCCATTCAATGCTGAGCAGTGACGAAAGAAGGTTAGAGAGTAGGTGCCAAAGAGGAGGGGGATTGGTTTGTGCTGTGCAGAATGTCAGATCGGACAGATGATAAAAAAGTATTTACCTTGATGCGTTTTAGTGTTGCAAAGCTTCCGCTGTCAGCTAAATCCATGACAATGACTGTATGTGCGGACTCATCCTTGTATCTGTACAGAGTGAAGAAAGTGGTTGGACCTTGTGGTTGCTGATTTTCCCTGCCAAATGTGATATATAAGCTCTCTGGGATCTTCATTATAATCATGACTTCGACTGAAGGATAGTTTTGCATCAAAATGAACCATTTAAATAATTTACATGATTATACTTTTACCAGCATTTTTGCAGAGCTGCTGATTCTGTAGAAACGTGATTCTTATTGTTGTTTATTTTTTGGGAGGGGTATTTTTTAACTGTGGCTTGGACAGATGTTGTACCCACTGACCCCCAATCTTTGGTGCGTCTGTGGTATATGAACACATGTATTTGTTTATTTTTTTGCACAATGTGAGTGTGGTCTAATCATATCTGATGAATGTATAAACTGCAGATTATTGGCAGGTTTGTTGAGTAAACAGTCATGTATCCGGGCTTTGTCACTTGTGTTTGATGGCTGAGCTCATTTGCCTTTGCATTTCTTTTTTCCCGTCTTATTTATTTTCCCTCGTCTTCCTCCACCTCATTCTCAGAGATGTCCAGCTCTTCCTCCTCAGCTTCCTTCAGTAAACCCCAATAGACCAATTATTTGGACCAACTAGAGCAAAAGGGTTAATATCGGCCTCTAACACTCTCTCTCTATCCCTCTTTCTCTCTTCTCTCTCTCTCTCTCTCTCTCTCTCTCTCTCTCTCTCTCTCTCTCTCTCTGTCGCTTTCCCTGTTTCTCTCTGTCTGCAGCTCTAGCCTCCTGGGTTATGTCTTCACATCACATTATCTGAAAATCATCAGGTTAAGTTACGCTCCGGAGCAGATCAGTTGCAGATATTGATATTACATTTATTGCCTGCAGCTTTATTAGCTAACCGAATATTATCACCAAAGATTGATCATGCTCACACAGGAACCAATGAGCAGTCTGCTGTATCAAACACAGTCGGAACCACATCCACATGTGCCTATTACATGCACACACACGTGCACAACTTTTATTAGTGATTTTGTTTGAATCTCTGATGCCTTGTGGCCATGTGAATGTGGAACTACCTGGCCACAACACCCCAACTATTGATGTAGTTATCATTAAGGCCTTCTGCTGTCTATCTCTAATACAATGCTATTACATTAGCATGGTCTTATGAGAGATCATAATGAATGGAGCCAGCTTACTACCTGCTGCCACAGTGGACTAATTGGCTTTTCCCCACAGAGCGCTCTTGTTTCAGCAGTAATTGCTTGGTACGGGAGCGTTCCCTAGTGTGGCTAACACACACGAGCACCATCTCCTTTGACTTATTAACGGGGTAAAATGGCATTAATGGATGTACTTTGGGCCAGCAGGAGAAATATGAAAGGATATTTTCAGACCTTGAGGAAACCTGTGCGTGTGTGTGTGTGTGTGTCACCTATCCCATTAAGCAGCCAAGGGTGGAATGCACTGACCATGAGTAAATATGGATATGGTAATGTTGGGCAAAGTGTGTGTTTGTGAGGGTATGTGTATCTTTGTGTTTGGGCTAGTTTCTGGACAGACAGGTGGTAGTTCCCGTCCCTGGTGGTCTGCAGAAATCAAGGAGCATGTCAGTATACTGTATGGGTGGCAGACACATATACACACACACAGGCTTCTATGGTAGGGATAAGGAAAATGATATGAGAAACACATATGCCCAGCTTTGGCAGCCTTCCAAAGTGTGTGTGGATATAATGTAAACACACACTCTATTGACTAAAGCACTTTTCCTGTCAGCCTACCAGGTAGCAGCCATTTAGCCGCACCGGAAGGACACACTCGTTATGCACACTCAGAAATGGTACCTCTGGGGAGCTGGTTGTCATTATTGGAAAGTCATTTGAGGGGTGCCGATATTCTGATGGCGAGGACACAGGCTTATTAAACATGGCATGTTATACATGTCTAGCATGGCAGCATAGCACTCATTCACCCCAGCTTAACGACCTTGTTAATTAACTGCAGAGCTCTGGGAGGCTGAAAAATGAGCACAAGGGCTCTCCTGTTCTTAAATATCCAAAGAAGTAATTGTCTCTGATGCTACTTTAAGATCGTTGCCACATCACAACTGGTTGATGAGTTTTATTCTTTATGTTGAACCAGGTTACAATGAAGTGGATCTCACCAGGTTTGATTCTTCATTGTAACAAATCTGCTCTAACTTTCAGTAATTACGTTCCTGTTTCTCCAACAGCACACACATTTACTTCCTTTTACCACAGGCTTTTTCTGTACAACAACATGTACAACAGTGTGTTTATGCAGTAGTTGGACTGCTGTATGTGCGATTATGTGTGGGAGTGGTAATTCTGTTATGATCACAGTGTACTTGTTCATCAGGAATGCAAGAAAATTGCTCAAGCCTGGTGCGGAAGAAAATAAATAGGGTGGTAGCAATGACTTTGGAAAAAAAAAATTTAAATGAATAATAAATAAATAGAAGAGCGACAGAAAGATGTAGATGCAAGCCTTTCGTACAGATGTGACAGGAGTTGGAGCCCCAGGCGCTCAAACACACAAACACAAACAACACACATAGATGCACAAAAACAGGCTTTGGCAACACCTGTGTCCCCTGCCAGAGTCTCATGCCAAAACACTAGCAAGCTGAGCCAAAAGGGCTCCCACAAGAAAACCCTTCACCCTCCACCAGCCCTCTGGCCTTCCCCTATATCTGCCCTTCACGTTCTTCTTTTTTTGGCTTCGGAGTATCTCTTCTTCTCCCCCCTCGTCTCTCCAACTCCACTCCGCTCCCCTCCCACCACCACAACTCTGTCTGCGGGCATTTTTGCTTTCCTTTTTGCGCAATCCATCCTCTTCTCTTTTCCACACTCATCTCACTTTCATCATACCTGCATACTCTCCACACTGCTCTCTCTCTCTCTGCTGTGCCTCTGTCTTCCCCTCTTCCCTTTCTCCACCTGAGGACTTGACAGAGCTATCATTACCCTGCCACCTATTTACGCACGGCCTGTTATTTTCCATTTGCTTTAAGGGGACCTGGGGCCAAATCCTTGCCCAGAATATGAGATCCTAACCACAGGATTTATCCCGATTGGCTTGGCAAATGTGGCCCACTTGCCAACTACCCTTTCTCTTTTCGTCTCCTTCTCTCTCTTTTTTCCTTTCCCTGTGTCTTGGACTCTCACTCCATCCTTCTCTCTATACGTTTTTTCCCCTCCATTGCTGCTTATGCAAATACAGGCCCTCCTATTAAAGAGCTGTCTTCCCGTAATCCGATGGATGGCTCCATTTTCCGTGTGATACACACAAACACGCACACTCACACGAAGAGAGGCAGATTGCGCTGCACACTATTAGGCACACAAGGACACATGCTATCTCTCTTAAACATTCACAGCAACTGGTACATACATGCACACATGCATGGAGAAGCACACACGCACAAACTGTCACATGAGCACAGAGAGAGAAAACCCTCCTCTGCAGCATGGCTGTTTGGAGCCGTGAGCGCTTTAAGCCATACTTGGGCCATAGCAACTTCAAAACCAGCAGACTGTCGCTGGCAGCCATGCAGTGCTCAGATGGGTAAACACTGGTGCAATCTAAATCTCTCTCTGATGTGCCAGCGCAAGTATCTTTATTTCTTTGCTCTTCAAAGGCCCCGCAAGGAAGTCAAGACAAGGGTAAAGCGATAAGAACTCCCCCCTCCTCTTTTTTCCCCTCTCTCCTTCTGTATAGCTTTCCTATCCTTTATTTCAACCCACTCTTTCACTGACCCCCTTCTCCTTCCTTTTATCTCTTCTCCCCTCCCCCCTACACACACACACACACACACACACACACATGCACACATACACACATCTCGCTACCTTCTTATGCCCTTTTTGCAGCAGCCATTGCATACAGCCATAATTCACACTGCCGCATACATTCAAATGTCAATGACACTCTCACAGGCATCATTCCTGTATTGTCCTTTGATAAGGGCTAGGAATGACAGCATCTTTAAAATATAGGGCAGTTATTTAATGGAAGGAGATGAAGGAGAGGAGAAAGCTGAGGAAAGGTTCTGAGAGGCTGAGCAGTTCTAGCTTGCACAGCTCGGAGAGTGATTGAATTATCAAGCAGAGCTTTGCTTGTTGTCCAAAGGGGTTTCAGAGGAAAAGCCCTTTTCTCAGCAGCTAATGTGCTTTTTCAGCCCACCACAATGGATAGCTGTGTTGTGCAAAGGGGCTAAGAGAGCTCTGTTCGGCTGGGGCCTATGGGGCCACCAGCTCTCTCTTGGCACCTCTCTAAGGGGCCCCTGGCCACACTTAGCCTCAAGCCTGTCTGCTAACATTAGCACATAACCACCTCAGAGTAGAAAGATAATGCACTTGTGGCAGCATTAGCACCTTATAGGCCTAAGTTTACCACCTTACCAATGCAGGGTGAATTGTGCTGTGTTTCGATGATCATTAGCATTCCAGACATTCGTGGATGCACACATCGGTTATGGTCTTTGTGAAAGACAAATCTTTGTTATTGCACCTTTTCACAAAGCCTCGTGCGCTTGCTCCTTTTTTTTTCTTTCCTTCTTTTTTTTTTTTGTCAAGGCTGCAAAGTATTGTTGTAAGTTTAAAACCAAACCCTCAAAATAAAAAATAAAAAATGTGTGTATGAGAAACGTGATCTTATAGTAACTGTCATTCAACCTCAAGTGCTGTTTGTGTTTATAGCCATTTAAAAAAATACAATAGTTATTGTGTGTGTAATACTTACAATGGATTAGAAATTCCACAGCAAATTATGTTAATTCTGGCAAAGTGGAGGTTGTCTAATAATGATGCAGATTTATAAATCAGCATTTTACCATTTCTGGTTTCTGTGCAGTGAAAATAACATTTTAGAACATGGATAGCATTTTAATGTAAATGCTAAACGAATAAGGCAGTAAATTCAGTGTAAATGATACTGAAGTCCCACCTGGAAAAGAAAATAGTGTACACCAACTGAAATAGCAGCAGCAGTAAACACAAGAACTTTATTAGACCATTCATCTGTTTGTTGCTGGAGTTTTGGCCTCATTGCACAAGAAACCGTATGTTACATTCTGCACAAACCAAAATACACTGCAAACTACAAAGTTGTCTGTGTGTACAAGACTTTACACATCGAAGGACCATTGAGCCTGGAAAAAACAGTAAACATTTGTCAGCGTAATTTTTACTTGAGGGAGAGGGAGAAGAAACACAGACATGCGTGTTCCAGATGGGATTAAAATAACTAATCAGCGCATGCAAATTTAAAATCAATGAACCTTCACCTATGTAATTAAACTTTCCCTGGACAGTGCGCCCTGCATGAATATGTGCACAAAACACAGATGGGGGGGTCTAAAGTCTCAAATCATATGAGGTTCATTGGTCATACCTCATCATATGAGGTATTTCTGGTTTTATTTCACTTGTTTTAATTTCTAAAATATATAATTCAAACTTTCCACTCTTTTCTTTTCAACTGGATTTTCTGTAATTCACTTCTTCTACCGTACTCTCAATGAATTTGCTTGAATCAATTTGTGGGTCTCAAAACAGTCTCTCTCTCTCTTTTACTGACTGTTAACTATTTGTTTTTCGTCCTCTTCATGTCTCCGATCTGTCCTTCACCCTTTTGCCTCTGGGTGCATCAGAAACAAACAGCTGTTATGCAGTTGCCCTGTGATCAATATGACGAGACATCTGAAATTTACACCGGCTCTCTCTTTCTCTCTCTCTCTCTCTAAATGTCTCTGATTCTGCCTCGCTCGTCCTGCCACTAATACATTTAGTTGCTCCTTTTATCGCTGCGTCCCAGTCAGCGCACATACACTACACAGACAGAGAGGACATGATTAGTGGTACAGCTTTACTTTCCATTTTGAAATTGCTTGCTAAACAACTGGCGTGCATTTTTCCTTGATTAGTCCCCTAATTTAGTCTGTCCCACACAAATAACCAGATGTTCACGCACACTCACAGTCACAGCAGCTTTAAATTGTGTGCCAGAAATGTGCTGTCACAGTGGTCATTTTTGTCATCGGGGTTAACCTAATAGTTCTGTGTTATATCTCACAGCTCTCTGAGTGTGATAACTTAATTCTTATTCTGTTTTTATTTTTGAGTGAGTGAGTGAGAGTGTTACGTTGGGTGGCTTAGACTGTGTGGGATGTCCAGTCTTGTTCTCACACACACGCTGTTGATGGTTGTGAAACTGGTCTGATCTTGTAGAGCTGCTGAGGAATTCCACTGTCATTGAAAGTGACTGATCAGCTCCTGCCAGGATAAAATCTCAGGTCTTAAACCAGAACAGATAAACACACATGCACGCTCACTTGCATACACACAAAGAGCAAACTCACACAGATTGTAACAGAAAATTTTCTTCATTGTTTCCTCACTCAGACAAACATGCTCAAGCTGTCCAATTTGGAATTGTGGCAGACCCCACAAATAGCATGTGGTTTCATGGATCTTGTCTCTCTTGGTTGCCGAAGTTTACACAATACACATTTTGACAAAGCATCAGTACCACATGGTTACACAATAAAAGTCAAGTCTTTTGATCAGCTGCTTATTTTGTGTACACTGGAGAAAAACCAAAAACAGACCAAATCTCCCACGGCAAAGCATTCCCAAAAGACTGCAGCCCGTCATTGGAAATGCTCCTCTCAGGGTCAGGGGACGCCAAAGCAGCTCTTTGGTGGTGAATGGTCAACTTTAAAAAGTCAATATGCTTCAGATCAAGTGGTTGGAACAGTGTTTGAAATATCCTTCACTTAAACTTCTCAGAAAAATTGGGAGTGCAGTTCATCTTACATAAACTTCCTGTCACTGTTTATAGGTACAAATGTAAATATCTTTGTGGATCATTTTTTGTGTGTGCTCAATCCTCTATTTAAAATCCTTATTGAATCTCACTGCCTTCAAAGCTGCCAGTTGAAAAAAGCCATAAATACTTTCAGGTGAGCCAAATTTAGCTGGAAGAGAAAACAAACATGAGATGGTTATGAGGTTTTGATCCAAACTATCTGTTTTAAATATCCATCATAGTTTACAACTCAATGTCAATTTATTGTTCTTGAACATGTTTTATTCTTTTTCAGAAGGATTATCAATAATTGAGAGAAATGATGGATAAAACCAAGAAAAAAAGTTGCAATAAACTAAAATATTCCTTGAAGAGAGTACATAAACTCCAGCTCTGACTTATGTTCTATACAGCTGCATTTACTGTGACTCTGTAGTAACAGTACAAACAGGAAATTTTAAAGCAGGAGACAGAGATGACTGATCACAGAGAAAGACACAGAGCCATGCTGCATACCTAAGGTCAAACTCAAGACCTCCCTCTCTGACCCTGAGACCCCTCTAATCGCTCATTCTCTGGAAGAAAGAGACAGGACTGAAGAGGGGGTTAAGAAGAGGGAGAGAAAGATCAAGAGAGGTAGAGCGCAAATGAGGGAAGTTAAGGGCCCCTGCAGGCATCTTAAATCACAGCAGGCACAGACATACCATTCTCTAAGGCATCGGGAGCCAATTCACACTTTCTACAGTTATGTCGTTCATGGGTAATTTGTTCCAAAGAAAGTATTTTGGGTGAACAAACTGAACTGAATCACAGAAATTATCAGTTTGTTTCTCAGCTCAGTTGAACGCTCAGGCAGCTGCAAGTGAATGTACAGGAATGAGATTTTAGTGCATCTGTGGGCAAATGTGATTCTTGGAGTGAGTGTAACCCTGCAAGCAAACTTGATTCCTTTGGATATGTTTACTCACTGCTTTCACCGTGAGAGAAAGATCATAGTCATCATCATAGTCAGCAGCTAAAACAGCTGGAACCAGGGACAGCAAGTTCAGGAGTAAAGCCAAGCTGAAAATGACCATTAAAAACCAGACCTGTAATATTGAGCACGAAAACCTTTCAGGGTTTTGTGTGTTTTCAAAACAACAGCACTTCTGGTTTTGCAAGCTGAGGTTCATGAGCAATATACACCAACTGGCAATTCAGTTCAGTGATTCAGACTCTGCAGTTGAATTTCCAGGCAGTCGCTGAATGATTTGATGAGCAATGATCAAATGTTTTTAACAGACTGGTTGAAAGCATTTGACGAACCCAGTGGAGCTTTTATTGTTAATACGTTCTACAAATGACCACTAACTCACTTACTTGCATGCAAGATTCATGAATGATGGGAAGGGGGAAGAGCGAGTGAGCCAGTGTGTTTCATCCAAATATAAAATGCCTTGGAGTTTCTCCGCATCTAATTGTGCCAGTGCAGTTTTGAATGATGTCAACTGATTTGTTTCATAAACTTGTGTTTATGCCACACAATATAGGTGAATTGTCTCTGTTTACTGTCAGCACAGAGAAGGAGGGAAACAGAGGGAAGGAGAGGTCAGGTGATGCCAGTGATGGGATTTCGCTGATTCAATATTTACTCATCAAACAGAACTATTTCCTGTAAGCTCTTGGCTAAACTCTCGCTCTCAGCGCCTCACTCTTTCGCTCTCAATCTACCTTTGTTTTATCTCTATCTCTCTCTTTCGCCCTGTGTCTTTGTGTTCTGTTCCTTTCATCATCAGAAACTATCAGGATTTGCTTCCTCCCCTTCAGTTTGCTGTTGTTTTCCTTTATTTCCCATGTCGTCTTTCTAAAGGATCGGCTTCTTTTTCTTTCCTCCTCTTCCAACTTTCTGGTCTTTTTCATTTTCTCACTTTAATTTTTTGACCATATCATTCTGTCTGCACGCCCTCTGTCCTAAAAGACACGAGACACCGCGTAAAGCAGTGAGCAAACATCTGTCTAGCCACCCACTCACCTATGCAGCCAGGCATTCACAACAGCCGTGTGCTTCAAATAGGGCTGATAATTGAGCTGTGTACACAGTGTGAGGGGAGTTATGTTGCTTTAAATATTATCCCAACTGAGGTTCTCGTGGGTGTGTTAAGGACAAGTGAGTGTGTTTTAGCGTTTGATTAAATCCAGGAAATGTACACACCTTTTTAAATTTTCTGTGTGAGTTTGTTTTTCTTTGTCCTTGAGGGTTTGGTTGTCAAACAAGTGTAGTGTCTAATTCTGTGTGCTTGTACTCATCTACGACAGCTGTGAACAGCAGCAATGGCAGTGAGTGGAGTGTATATTTCTGGAGTGCATTGGATGGTTTTCTGTTGGAAAGACAACTGTAAGGCCTCTCTGCCCCACCACTACCCCACCCCCATCCTGCTCTGAGAAAGAGAAAGCATCCACTCCAACAGATGTGTCGTCAAAGCCGGCGTCTTTCAGACCTTTGAAAAACAGCTTTTATGTCAAAACCAGATCGCTTGGACTGAAGGTACACATGGAAAATAGTGGAGGAGTTACAGGAGAGAACGTTCTGAGGGGAATATTTTAAGTCTTTATCATGAAGGTAGTCGTCTGTCTGTCGACACGTTTGGTGTGGCTGCTTGTACTGTATGCCCAGAAGCTGACGTAGTTTTCCCTTCTGGTGCTTGTGTGTGTGTGTGTGCACGTGTGCACGTGCCTGCACAGCTCTCCATTTTTTACTTAGTGTGTGGCTGTGGATGAGAAAACCAAAGCTGGTACATTGGAGCACTTTTTCTGGAGCTCATTAGGCCTAAAACCAGTAAGAGCATCCTTGGATATTTTATCTAGACCTCTCAGACCTTGTGTTTTTTTTTTTCTTCTTCTTCTTTTCTTTTCATAAACTGCTTTGTTGTGGTCCCCTCTGAGGTCAAGAGCTGTTACTGCTCTTATCCCCCTCCCATTATTGGTGGCTCTTGGAGAGGATGTTGGGTGGAGGGAGCGGGGTGCTTCCTAATTCAGTTTCATCCACATGTAGTGCACTCACTCTCGACCTAATTAATCCTCTCTTATTCTGTTCCATCTCTACCACTCAATGAGCCCGTATCCATATAAGGTAAGCTGCATAGTTATACTTGAATAATGGCACTATTAAGATCTGCAATGCCCCTATTAAGCTCACTAATTACTGCCTTCTTCCTTTAGTTGTAATTCCTCATATCTCTAACCAGCTGCTGTGGCTGACTGTAGCTTCATATTTACCACAGATGAGAGATGTATCAGCATTCTCACGTACATCCAACTTTCCACCAAACAACTTTTTAACCCTATAATGCTGTGCGTATCATATTTGATACATATATTTATGAGACCATCCCCTTGGCCAAGGCAGCAGTTTGAAAAAAGATAAAGATACAGATATAAAGATTTGTGCGTAATGCCAGATGTAACAAATATGATATGATATAAACAAAAAAGAAAATATGCAATTTATTATTTATTACTTACATTTTGTTAAAGGGCCAAATAAAGATTATTTCTTGGGTCAGGCATTATAGGGTTAAGGGATTTCACTGCCACGGCCTTTTTTTCCCATCGCGTTCAATAATATCCTAACTTTTGGTCCATGCCAACAGGAAGTGGCAAACCCAGTTAATGGTGACTCACGAGAATCTGAGTCATTTGGTGTGAGTCCAGCATTGAATACATAAACAAGCAAGGGTGGTTGGATGATAAAAAAATTATTTCAGAAATAAAACAGTTTGATCAGAACTATTATATGAATCTAGTCTTGTAAACGCTGAATGTGCTGAATCTTAGTTTGTGAGTAAAAAGTCTATGATTTATGACACATTTTCTTTAGATGTTAGAGGGCGTCAGACTTTAGTCTTTTAAAGCCAGAACTAAGCAGACATATCTTTCAGTAAGACAACAAATAAGTTTGTTAACTAAAATGATTCCTTTAATTATAAGCATGAATTATCTACCTCTCATTCTTGATTAAAATAGAGTAATGAAATAGCATTAAGCTTTTTTTGGCGAAAATATGAGAGGAATCGCCAACAAGACTCTTTTTTGGATTCTGTGTCATTCATCGATTTTCATCGGTAGCCTCTTTATATGTCCACGCAGCCTTCACAGGGCGTTAACTTTAGTCAGGAGTCCCGCAAGTGTTGTGTTTCAGGACTTTTAGAGAGCAATGGAATGAATACACACACACACACACACACACTGATCGCTCGCTCCTCCCCTCCAAGACTTCAAAGCTAGCTGTCCCTTGAGGAACTTCAAACGCTGGGGAGCCCATTAAAAGACAAAAATTATTTTCTGTAACATTGTGATTTATTTGATTGAAAAATGAAACCACTAACCCAACAGACATTATTTTCCCTTCCCAGGGCCTGCTTTACCAGGCACAAACTAAATTGCTACCAGGTGGGAATCCTCTTAAGAGCAGAGAGGCTCAGGCTGAGGAGTTTCTTGCTCACTCTTGTCTTCTGGCTTCTCCTTTGACTCCATGTCTCTCTTTTACTCCGCTTTTTTCTCTTTTTTCTTGCTCAATTTCTCTTTAGGTCGTCATTCTTACAACTAACCCTGGCTGAATAAATGTTCCCACATCAATTAGTTGATTCTCCAGCCCTTTTGTTTTGTGTAGTGCAAGTGAAGTGTTAACCTGCAGTGTTACGAATTACCGTTCACAACCATCAGTCAGTGAGGAAAAGATAAAAGAGGTGGAGAAGGCGTGTGGTGAGTGTGCTTGAGAAAAATGAGGCGACAGTGAAACTCAAGCTTGCAAGAGAGTGATGGACTTGTAGGAGTGTGTGCTGTGAGATGGAAAGACAGGTGAAAAGTTTCAAGGACTGCATTTAGAGAGAGGGCGGGTGTGGTGTGGTCTCTCTGGCAGAGGAAAAAGGGTTAGGAAGAAGGAGCGCTTGATAGAGATTAGTGTTTGATGGACACAGACATGCGGTAACAAAGGAAAAACTAGATGATAAGAGGCTCAGCATGTTTAATCGGATCCTGACTCACTGAATACTTTAAGTATATCGTCTAGTAAAAGCAGAGATGTGTACTTTTTAAAAGGCATTAGAAACAAAAACCATGAATTCATATGTCTTCAGCGAAGTCATTTATGCAAATCAAGATGTCTAAAATTTGCTTTCTTGCACACATGCTGGAATCATTTGATGCTTGATTGGCCCTTTAATTCTCAAGAGGACATCTGCTGTGAGCTTTCTTGTGATGGTACATATAAGCAACTGATCAAACGTTCAGACTGAGAAGAACCATACAAGCAGATTAATCAATGTTTTCCTTATATATGTGTATGTGACAGCTACGGCATACTGTGGCAGCATCAAAACAACAAAGCAACAGTGTATGTTGGCTTCACAAGATACTGGTAAAGAAAAAGTAATTACAGTTATCAGGGCTAGTTTGGAGGTGTACTGACTGAGGGAAGTGGTACATAGAGTACTCTATATGTTCTGCACACCCCGACATACAACATGTATTAATGTGTTACGACGAAGCGTGGTGTGATTGGAACGAATGACGCAGCCTCTGAGTTTTGCTGCAGACAGAACAGGAGCTGATTTCCTTGCATGTTAAGCCAACTTACCAACTGTCTTGTGGTTTGAGTACTGCTGAGTATATTTCATCCTTCTATGTGAATATTTATATATATATATTTATATGTTTAGTTTTTTCATGAGCAGGTCTTTCTGCCCCCCCCCCCCCACTACCATTTGTGTGTGTGTGTAACCCCACTGATGAAATTGCGTCTCCTCCTCTTCCTAATGTTATCTCACTTCCTCTGGGCCCCTGACAAACCCTCCAAACAGGGAGAAAATAGAGCGCTTTATTGGTACGCCTGTCAGGACTCCCCCTGGATTTATGACCAACAGACAGTGTTTATCACTCAGCTGAGAGAGAGAGAGTAAAAGAAAAAAGGGGAGGAGAGGCTTGGGGGTTGTGGCTGGAAGGGGGAAAAGAAAAACGGGGTGAAGGAGCACAGCGATCATATCCGCCATTTACATATAGAGCAGCTCAAAATGAGCGGAACCATTTCTGGAAAAGGATCATTAAATGATTACACTGTGAACATCTTGAACACATTTGCAGGACAAACCAGTGCCACTGAGGATGTTTGCTAAATTTATTATTTCAGCTGTTCAAGATTGTCGAAAACTAATTGCACACTTTGTTTGCAAAAGGCAAAACCAGGGGAATAAACGTGATCTCCATTGCTTTGATTCATCGACGGCTGATTGTGACAAGGTGCAAACAGAGATTTGAGTCATAATTACTTTTTTTTTTTTTTGCCTGTAATTATCTGCATCTGTCGGGTCAAAGCCTTTTATCCACTGCCTTTTTTCTGCTTTAAATCCTCAATTACGATTTACATCTTAATTTTGCTCTTGGATGTCCCAGCAAGCAAATTGGAAAATTACTCAATGCAGGCCAAATGTGCATTAAGTTTGAACTAAATCACTGCTGTAAATGGCTTTGAGATGTGCTGTGACGATATTGCCTGTGAAACTTTTGTCAAGAAAAATTTCCCAAACCAGACTAAAATAAACATGTTTTTTTTTCACATGCAGCTGCTGCTCACTCTCTAGTATCTCTTTTGTGTAAAGCTACAATGCCGACAACAAAACCAGTTTTATCTCTTCAATATCACCTTTTCAGTTTTTAGTCCTTTGACTCATAACTAGGCTCTTGCTAACTGTGATTCAGTGGCAGCTGTTTAATACTTAAAATGTGTAGTAAAAATATGTAGACAGGAGGCTGCTGAAATCATACACATTGATTGTGGATTCACTTGAATGTATGTTATTTTGTGGCACACAAAGGCTGCTTGACTGATTCGATTTTAGGATCAGAATGAGCTGTAGTCACTTGTATAACAAGGAAAAGTTATTAATTGTGTCTTTATTCAGCAGGACAGTCATAAAGGTTTTTGTGTCTGTGTTGCTATAAGGATGTGCTTGAATTTGCCCATGTCCACATGGCTGTAAAGCTGTGTGGCATAGATACATCCAGAGGAGTATAAAAATAACTTCATGTATGTCCACAGCCCTCCTATTGATATGTTTCAGTATGTGTTTCACCTGCCAGTAGGAAGATGTGTCATCATCAGAGCTAACTAGCAGACAATCCAGTAATCACAACTTTGAGTGACCGATACACGTTAGTACACGCCAGCACACCTAACATCACATAATGGTTGGCAGAGGCGCAGCTGTCAGCCTCGTGGACTCGGCTACAGGGCAGCAAGCATCTGTGAGAGGCAGAAATGTCACATACCGGTCTATCACTTTTCCACAACGACGGACCATAATGAGTCTAAGAAACAACATTGACATTTGTAGACAAACCGAGAGCTTATTGGCAGAAACTATTTCTAAAAAAAATAAAAGTCTCAGGAGAGAGTTCACAGCCCTTCATCTTCCATCTCCATCCACCTATTCTATCTCTGTCTGCTGAGAGGATGAATTAGGGATGATAGAGCCTCTATACAGGCTTTTAGTGAAAGGGAAAGGATGAAGGAGGGAAGGGGAGAGGCAGGTTAACGGAGTCATTAACACATGATGATTTAACCGGTTTGATTTAGAGCCACGCTACACTTTTCTGGCATCTTAGACTATCCTCATGTGGAAGAATTTTATTTTCCCTTGCAACATCCTTCCTTCCTGCCCCAGAGGAGTTCCCCTCTGTGTGCTCTTGTGCAGCTTCTCCTCGCTCACCTTCTCCCTCTTCCTCCCTTTTGTTTCCAGCATCTCCTTTTCCCCTCCTTGTTGTCATGTTCTCCCACCTTTTATTCAGATACTCACTTTCCTCCTCTCATTTTCTCTTTTTCTCCTTCTCTTCCCCAGTGTTCCTGTGTATTAAGATTTAATGCCCCCAAACAAGGTTTTTGTGTCAGCCCACTGAGATTGTCTGCAGGGGCGCTCTGTTTCCCCTTCTGTCTCTGCTGTGAGAATCGCTCTCAAAGCTGCTTAGGGAAACACACTCACTCGCAGAGCATGTGTTGTGGCCACAGAAGTACACACTCTTGGGCATACACACATTCAGAGTTTTTCTGCACACTGCGCCTGGGGTTGTCACACAGGGCTGGGCCAGGCCTCAACTCAGCCCTGTCTTGAGGAGCACTCCATGTGTGCCAGGTGTGTGTGTGTGTGTGTGTGTGTTGTGCGTACATGTGTGTGTCTCCACCAATCACATCTGAGTACTTAATGGTTCTGCTCTCTATGGGCAGCAGAACTCCATCTGACCATCATGAATTAGATCATGCAGTATCATCAATGGGACCGAGCCTTTATAAACACACATGTACACGCACACGCATTGACACTCTTGCTGCCTCGGTAAGCACCCTGGGGCTTCTCACAGGCCATTCACATCAATACATATTTGCATAAACACAGTGCCTAACTGCCGTGACTTTACTCACCCGTTTCCCCAACGCACAGTTACTCACATATGTTGCTGTACGCCCTTAACATCACCAGTGTTCACACACACGGATATAAAATTGTTAAAAAGCAAATAGAACTAGGGCAGGAGGTGTAGCCCTGATCCCCCTTTACATCTCGTCTTTCTTCCTCTTCTCCCTCTTCCTTTATTCTTCTTTTTCCTTCTTGTTTTTTTTTTCTCCCTAAAGCCCTTAATCAGAGGGACCCCCTGTCCCTCCCTCTTTCCACCCGCGGGGTGTCCCTATTCACCAACCTGGTGAATAATTAATGCCGGCAGGGCAAGTTGATTAAAATAACACATCAGGTCTCCTTCATTGAGGAGAGCCATGGCTCCACTGTTGCTGCTGGTGTGTAAAATCACAGCAGAGAGAAGAGTTATTCTTCATATTAACCTTGATTAAGATTTTATGGCTGTAAGACCATACGTGGGCCCAGGAGGTTTTTCCACTGTAGCGGGTTATAGTGTAATGGGCATTTTTGATCAAAGGTGACTGACAGACTAGATGTTTCTGTTTGATACCAAGACTATAAAAGGGATTTCTGTAAAATCGGCTGATGTTCATTTTTCACTTCCAACATTTTTGAGAAAGTGTTTCATAAGAATGCTAACTAAATTTCTTGAAACATGCAAATTCAGTGGCATTTATTTACCACAGTTTCTTTTTGCTATATATCAACCAGCATCTACAAAAACACCCATGATGACACTAAAATTGATGATGGCCAGTAATATATTGATAGCTTGCAGCTTTCCCCCATAACTCGATGACAACCCAGAGCCTGTTACTAACTCTCCCTTCCTCTCTTCCTCCCCTGCTGCCTCTACACACACCTACACGCTAACACACACTTGAGTCTCTGCACCACTCCACTTGAAACATTGATGCAGCCACTGGGGGTCATTGTTTCCCATCCCAGCTCAGACATTTCTCACAGCTCCACAGATCTGTTTGTGTGTACAAGTGTGTGTCTGTGTGTATGTGTGTGTGTGCACAATCCACACAAATGTCAGTCCCTATGATGTCCTGCTCGCCAGACTCACACTGTACACCTGAACAGATTAGCACCTCACTTATTAATACAATGCAGCAGAGACTGAGAGATGTCTGACTAAAGGAGGGAGATTAGGTCAGCGCTCTGTGTCACTGATTTATTCATTTTTGACCTTGTTTTCCAAACAGCTTTTATACAATTCTCATAAGTAGGCATCTTCATCTTATATTTATTCATAGTGGTGCTTGGTTTCCATCTTTTGTCCTTCATGTCTCTGTGCTTCAGATCATTTTCCTTCATCTGTGTGTTTCCTCTCATTGAGATGCAGCATCTCACTGATCTCTTCCCCTCATTACCTATTTTGCGTCACTCTTTCATGTTTCTCTCTTTTGTTCTTCTACTTCTCCCATTTTCTGTATTTACTTCTCTCTTTCTGAATTTTACTGGTGTTGACTCCCTTTGACGTCTTTTTTTGTCTTTGGACACAAGTTCTAATTTTCTGAGTTTGGCCAATAGACTGCCACTGGTCTTTAGTATTGTTGTGACATTAACTCCTCTGCTGTTGCCAACAGTTAACCAACCCTGAACAGTATATCTCTTCAGGTGAGTTTGAAGCCCATACTTCCGGTTAAAGGGATTATCATTTGAACTTTGACCCCTGCAACAAGCAAGCTAAGCACTGAGAAAGCACATGATGGCTAGTGGATTAATGCTTGATCCACGGATATACTACAGCTGGTGTGGTCAAGAAACCAACCCTGCAACTGCCTTGGTAGGCACACACAAACATTCATGTGCACACACACACACACACACACACATGTATACGCACAAAACTAGCCAGCCAGGAAGCTAACTGACACCAAGTGACTGTGTGTTGTTTTTACAATCAGCTTTCTCTGGATTGCAGCTCCGACAGCCCTCCTCCACATCTCTCTCTCTCTCATCACAAAGAGTGGCTGCTTTTATGAGGGTCTGGCTGCAGTAAAAGCCAAGGGTTGTGGGGGGGCACAGAAGGCTGTCAGAGAGGATGTAAATTACACAAATAAAACTCCACACTGGCACTGAGCTTCCCCTGAGAGAGACAGAGAGAAGGGGGAGGGAAGGAGAGATATTTACTATAACTTCAGAGGGGAGCAGAGAGGGACAGACAGAAGGAGAAGAATGAGAAGGTATGCAGAGAAGTTGCGGTAAAAGGGAGGAAGAGGAGAAAAGTCGATGGAAAGAAATGGAAGCCAACAAACATTCAGTCTGCAAACACGACAGATTGGAGGAAAAAAGAGGTGGAAAAGTGGAGCGCCATCACTCAGCACTTTGAATATTACAGCCAGAGCATTGTGCATTTGCCTCACTGGTACAACCATGCATAGCTACAGAGCCCGTCTTCCTTTCCTGTTCTTTATCACCCCCTCCCATCCTTCCCTCAGTATCCCTCCCTTGCAAGTCAATGGGTTCGTCTCATCTGCTTGTGGATGCACCTTTACAATGTAAAGAGGGTGCCCTCCACATTTTGAATTGTTTATAGAAACTTGACATTGTACTGCAACACTGTGCCACATCTGCACCTCAAGCAAAAGAACAAAAAGTGCCTATGTGACCAGTGACGTTGTGTAGGAAATAGGGCGTTCATTGTAATGCAGGCATTATTTTGTAGCTTGGCAACGTTAACAGTGAAAGGAAACCTGATTATATTCAGGGTTTCCTCTCAGGGAATGGATGTTGCTGTATTTGTCCTGCCTTCTCATTCAATCACACAAACACATACACACACACACACACACACATGGTCATGCTTCTAATATCACAGTCATGCTCTTATTTTGCAGAGCATGGTCTGAAGTCACCAGTGGGAGCCTTAATGCTATTAGCTGCTCATTTTGTTGATAATTGTATCATGAAAATATATATTGCTACAATGAAAAGCAATATAGTTTGTCTCTACTGGGCAAGTTATAGAGTTGAAGCTGCAAATTATTTTCACTTTCAATGCACACCAAAAGTCTAAAACTGTGTAATATATAAAACATGAACTAATAGAAACCAAGGTTAAAGCAGAAAATTTATAAAATTGAGAAGCTAAAGAATGTTTCTGTACAATATTAAAAAGAAGTCTATTGTGGAGTCAGAAAAATTCTCCATGGCAAAGCATCAGAGTGGCGCAGTAATTTGATATTTCATTTATTCCACATGAAACAATTTCTCTTTGCTGTTATTTTGCAGAATTACTGAATTGAAAAATATGAATATATTGTATGTTAAACCAAGATATATGCATCCTTTGAAAGGAACTATTTCTTATGCACAGGCACACACTAGTATAAACAGACAGTCTTAGAGATTCTTTTGTGAGCCTCTCAGTCAGTGTAACCACCAAAATGTCCCTAGCTCCTCTCTCGCTGCTATCCAGTTTTCTGACTGCTGCACTGTGCACAATAAGCCGAGGGACTACAGCCGTGTGACCAGTAAACCTCAGGGCAGCTTGGCAAAGTGGCAGACGGCAAAGTGGTTAAGTTGATTATATAGAGTTGCACATTTCCTCAGGGAGCTGAGGAGGAACTGAGGGACGATGCTATAAGGGAGGAAGAGATCAATTGGAGGGGGAGAGAAATCGATTTGGTATAAGATATGCACTGAAACAGGCGGGGTTGGGGGTAGGGATTATGCTTAAGAGACAGGCAGAGTTGTGCAAGACACACTGAGAGCTGTACAGAAAGCTGTACAGAGAAGGATCTGAGATCTTTAACGTCTAAAGCAGTGGCTGTATTGTCACTACACTTGTGTTATTAACCAGTGCATCTCATAAACCAGGATTGGACATGATTTGGAGGGAAGAGGCCTGGAGCAAAGAGTCTTTTAATAAGCATCAAATATTGTGACAAGCAACATCTTGTGATGAAGATGCTGCTTAGTCTGTATTGCAAATTACACAAGTCCAAATTCAAAGTGTGATTCATACTTTTAAACACCGGCCATCAGGAACCATCCTTTGATGTTCATTGTTTGTTATATATGCCCCAGTATTCCCCAAATCTCCATTCCGTTCTATTCTTAAAATTTCATGCTTACTTTTTGAAAATGCATTTTGCTGCCATGTTGTGTTTTTCTAAAGCCAGCCAGCTCTCTAATTGAATTTGTGTTTGTCAGGACAGCAGCTCTGACTTTTATTCATTTCCAAAAAAGTATTTTTCTTCTAGATCTGAAAACATTGCAAACATCCTAATCTGAGTGATATAAGGCCATTAAAAGATGAAATGGCCTTTGTAATGTCTGTGGACAACTCAACAACAACAACAAAAAAAACCCCACATGTGCACATTTTGTATTATATCAACCAATCAGAAGGTAAAGAAAGCATATTTCTACATTTCAGTGATTTGCAGATAATATCATTTTTAATGAATTCATATGTTCATGTTGTGTTTAGTCCTGTTGTCCTTTGCCCTCTTTGTGGCTGCTGCAGTTTCAGATGATCACCACTGTTTTTGTTTCCTGTTGACTATCCAAAATGTGAACAAAGTTCAGAGCAGGCTCATTAACGTGAGTGTCACAATATTCAGACACCAAACAGGATCCTGACCTTGGCCCAGTTCAGCCTTATTACAACAGTTTATGTTGATGTGAATATTGGTACTTATCACACCCTTTCTCTATAAATGCTGTTAACAACCACAGATAATGAACAAGAGCTAATTTCACACTGAGCTCCAGGTATTGAAAACCCATTAAACAAAAGTGTCTATGTCACCAAATAAGTTCCGAGCAAATGTCTAAAACCCAAACCGAAATAAAAAAAAACAAGAAAGAATTTATCATCTTTATACTCACATATAAAAACGCAAAAAGACATTTTTTCTCAGTAAAATGGGCTGCCTTGCCATTGTTGCTGCATGTGTGTGTCTGTGTCTGTCAGCCATGTTATGTGGCTCAGCTTTGGGACAACAGAAATACCCTGGATGATGTGTCTCACTCAGCTGTTTTGCCAGACGACTGGTTTGTTGGCACGTGCTCGCACACACACACACACACACACACATAAACAGCCAGAGGGGGGATGATGTCCATTGTTGTCTTCTTGCTGGAATGATCTTGCACCTGCATGTTGCTGATGGGGGGATTTGCTCTGCATATGTGTCTGAATCAGTGGTGGACTGTAGCTCAACTTTATGTGGCTTGGTTGTTTTAATCTGGGGGGTTAGCGCTTCTTTAAACACGCCACCAAGAGTTTTAACATTCTTACTCTATGACCACATCCTGAGACACACATTAAATTAATCAAATGTTCACCCACTTCAGAGGAAGTAGACAAATTATCAACAGGCTAAATTTAAAAAAGAGTAAAGTGAAATATTTTGTCACACCCCTTTACTCAAGGAAACCATCATTTGTGTGAACGTGTGTTTGGCTCCTACTTCAGCTGCAGTCTTTTAATTCAAGTGACTGATCATTTGTGCACATTTATTGTTTAATTTGCTCGAGCCTGTGGAATTTACTGTGTCTGTTTACAAGTGGTATGCTTCATCTGCATCTAACTCAGTGTGTGTGTGTTCCAGTCCACTCAGTAGATGCTAATTCAGCTCTTATTAGGTGGCATCTGTAGGGTCTAAACTGTGTGTATGACACACACATGGACATCATTGGTGTCAGTGCATTATTGGCCATTGTTATTCAGCAGAAGCCTGTCTGACACAAATTATGATTATCACTCTGAGTTCAGCCTGGAGCACTCTGGCTAACTGCCTGGGTTTGACCATTGAACCCTGAGGTGTAGTCTAGCAGATCCCTCGGCAGCAAGTCTGCAGGGCATCGTGTGTGTGTGCGTCAGTGTGTGCATCTGAGGGAAATAGAGGGGGGAGTGTTTTGTGTACGACCTGGCTGATTCCCTTGCTTTAATGCCTGCTCATAATGTGCATCAAACATTCACGTATGGATAAATTCTAATGTGTATGAATTTACTGCACAGATATTGTTAAACTATACATACTCTAAACACTACATGTTGTGTGGGGTCATGTTGCTCACATTTGTTTCTGCCTGAGATAGACATGTTTGTGTTTGTGTGTATGTGTGTGTGCCTTCATTTGGCTCCCGTTTGTGTGTCTGCATGCTGCCCCCCACTAACAGGGTTATTTCATATGAATTTTTTTTTGGGACAGCTGAATGTCAGCAGATCCATTATCCTTTGTCTGAACTCCCCACAGCAGAGAGAGAAAAAGAGAGATGGAGCAGATGAGGGTGGTTCAGAAGACGGATGGGTGGACAGATGAATGTCAGTCTCCTATGGCACGCTGCTGTTAACTGTCGCTCCCAATAATTCATGAATTATTCACCCAGTGTCTTCACTTATGTCATAGCTGTGATCCCCTCCATTAGAAAAGACTGTCTTACACACAATTTACCCTTTTTTTTCTTTTTCTGTATACTAAGGTTAGCACAGTAGGACAGACACACTAAAATATTCTTGTAGCACAGTGAAACCCTAATTCATTGCAAACATTTTAATCCAAGGTGTACCGTGTGCTAAGTCTCTGTTATTTGTGGAATGAAAAGCTGTGCTGAGGGGCAGGATCTTCAATCTTGACAGAATTGACAGTTCCTGGCTTTTCAGCTTGTTCGAAGCAGGAATGTTGCACATTTATTGCGTCTCCCTTCGCTGCTCGGTGTAAAAAGTACAAACGTGGAAAGGCGGAACAGGACACCGACGCTGACGTGTTCCCACAGTGCCTCTGTTTCTGCAATATGTTGGCTTGTATAAAAGGAGCTGGTGGCTGATAGGCTGACACTACCCGGGTGGCAGCTCTTACCACATAAGTACACACACAGAGCAGTTGCATGCAAATACACAGCACCCACATGTGAGCAATTTTGAAACATAGAGAAGTTACAGTAAAATGAGGGAAGTGCAGAAACCTTTAGTCATCACTATTGATGCTTTGTGTGTTTTTTAACATTGCTTACTGTCCTCTGGTTGGTCACCACTATTGTGTCAAAGTCACTGCAGTTACATGGACTTGTTGCAAAATTTATTTCTAAATATTTTTACCAGTACACATCAGATGTGTCCACTCCCTTTTCTTGATAAGTTGACCTGTAATGCAGTAATCCACTGAAACTGTTGGAGGCAGAGGGGGTGTTTGGGAGGAGATGAAGGGAGGGGGCAGCACCTCCCATCACAGATGTTTTGTTGAATTAGACCTGCAGCACAAACCTCCAGCAGTAGATTCCTTTATGCCAAAACTATTAAAACCCTGTAACTCTTCTACTCAACCAACTATTAAAATACTTTCAATGGCTGTAATGCTGGAACACCAACTTCTGGCGTCCCTTGAGTATCACATCTGCCCATCAGATAGCCAGATGGCTGCTGCATCAGTAGAGCGTTTCAGGGTTATAAGAGCTTTACATTTACGTACACAGAAAAGTCTTGGCATTGATTTCAGGTAAAAATCACAACATAAAACTGTAAGAAGAAAGCAAACCTCCATTAATTTTCCTTTATGTTTTGGGACGACAGCCAACACAGTCCCCTCCTCCACAGGCCTATGTGTTTAATCTTCCATTTATGTATTTCTCTTATTCTATTTAATAGAGTTTGAATCAAACTTTTCATGAGTGTGAGTCTTATCTATAAAAACAGCTGTATCTGTGGGGCTAATGTTGTGAACCAGGATATTGTGTAGAGGGAAAGAGGGAGGGAGAGAGTGATGAATGATCCATCCAGAAAGAGAGGGAGATAGGAAGGGATGGGCTGTTGGCCAACGAGGTTAGAGGTTTTTCTGTTGGTGTCCGCTTGGTTGCATAGAGACTACCTCAGAAATATAGACACAGACCTGAGAGCGCGCACACTTCTGGTCAAACACAGTCTAGACTCTGCGACGCTTAGCTGTGTGCAAATTGAACTATGCATCATCCTGTGTTTATTCTAGGCAAACACAACAAAGTTAGAAGACACATTTTCAAAATGGCGTAAGTGGACGTTTTAGATTATCATTGAGGCATTTTGTCTTTTAGTGGTATTAAGGTGTGTGTGTGTGTGTGTGTGTGTGTGTCATGGGGTCACATGCACTAAATGCCAATGGAAAATTCTAAATATAATGATAACTTTACAGACTCAGTGAGAGAAGCTGTTTAACGGCTGTATCTAACACAAAAGATTGTGATGTAAAGCTACAACATGTTATGTAAAGAGCACTGATACTGCAGCATGATAGCATCACTGCAGGCTGAGGAAATGTACAGTATTGTGGGTTAACGTTATCAGAGCAACAGAATTGAAATGACAAGTGAAAATAGCGAAAGACCGGAGAGGATAGCTAACTGAACAATGATGAGTTCTAGAGGAAGATTTCGCTAAGTCCTGATAGGCTCTGACATGCCAGGCTTCCCAGCAGCCCATGGCACTCCTGTTCTCACCTCCACACATGAGCAAGCGCATCTGTGAACTCCCCCTGCACCTTTTTACACATTTTACTGTCACACCTCTTTCTTTCCGATTAAACATGCAAAC
This sequence comes from Remorina albescens, assembly GCA_034769265.1. Classification (NCBI taxonomy): domain Eukaryota; kingdom Metazoa; phylum Chordata; class Actinopteri; order Carangiformes; family Echeneidae; genus Remorina; species Remorina albescens. Next base: position 10,940,388 of record CM068480.1, read on the forward strand.
ACTGATACACAAGGATCCATGCCAAAATCACCCTGACACACACACACACACAACCAGATGCACACAGGCTTCCACTTTCTTACATCACCACTGAAGCTTAGCCTTCACTTCTCTGCAAGGATTGTTGGCAGTGAGGAGGGAAAGACAAGAGAAGCTTCAGAGACTCCAAAGAGAGAGAGAGAATAAAAAAAGGAGGGAAAGAAAGGCAGGCTGGATGGATCTCTCCATCATGCTGTCAGTAAGGTGCAGCTGTAGCATTAGCAGGGAATAAAGAGTGTTTTTAAAAGGTGCTGCGAGGTGCAGCAAAGATGAGTCAGATAAATGACTTCTCTTTTTCATTCAAAGAGCTCCAAAAAGCCCACAGGGTCACTGGTTGTGTGCGGGTGTTTGTGTGTGCATTTGGAGACCGAAGGAGTGTGTGTGTGAGTGTGTGAGGGGAAGAAAGTGAGACAGTGTGAGTTTGAGCTTGAGAGTGTATGCCAGACTCAGACTACTGCCACGGCTGGCTGACGTTTTTGTTGCTCCTGACATTATAACATATTATGTTGGTTTTTTTTTTTCCTGGCTGTTGCCCCTCTCCTTTCACCACTGAGTGGGAAAAGTAATGTAGTTTCGGGAGGGGGGGGCATGCAAGGTGGAACAATGGCTCAAAAATATTGAATAAGGAGTGAAAGGGAGCCAAGGTTTGAATGACAATAGGCCAGAGCTGGGGGTGAGGACTGATGATGTGAGGGGGTGGTGAGTCCAGATTGATGATAGATCTGCACTGGTTAAATATTATCAGGCTTCTTTGTCTTATCAGAGAATGGTAAGATGTAGCCAGCTAATGATCTGCCCTTCTGAGCCTTTCCCTTTTTCTATTATCCTATTTACTTCCTTTTGAGACTTTCCTCTCTCTGTGGGCTCACAACACAGATGGTCTGGGTAGCCATCGTGACTGTTGAACCTTACTTTTGTCAGCCTAAAGCTTTTCTTTAACTTAGATTTGTCACAGATGGTGTGCTCAAATGATGCAAAGGTGGACATTTTCATGTACTTTAATCTATGTGTAAAAACATTTGATTTGTCTTCAAATTCAAGCTCCTTTATTTGTCGCACAGTGGGGAACTTGTAAATAACTATGTAAATTGTGTAAAATTTGTTGTCAGTCATCTCATTGTGCTGCTTCCCAGTTTTTGCATTATGATAAGCGACATGGTGGTGGTCATGATTTCACTACTTCCTCATTTTCTAGTTTGTTTGTAGTTTTACTGCCTAGATATCAAGGACAGGACAAGCCAGGGCCTCAGGGCAAAGAGTTTGACATTGATATTAGTTTTCACAGCAGCTCTCTGGGTTTGTTGGCTGAGCCCAACAAAGGACGAATCTCTTTGCCGCTGCCTGTGGCTAAGCTGAGTAAACCGTTGTAAACTGTAGAAAAAACTGCAGCACAGGGAAAATCTGTGTTCTGATAGGGCATTTTTCACTGTCAGGGTTGTACCCGGCTTTCAGACGAAGCTGACCCATACGTGCCTCTGGGAGTTGTGGGTAAAAAGGGCTGCCTCTCATCCAATTAACTCCTCTCTTTCATACATAAAAATACACACACACACACATACACACAAACACATTGGAGCTGGGGTGGAGTGTGGGGGGGCAGTTATAGAGAGGGTGAGAGATTGCAGAGAAAAGGGAGTAGCTGCTCCCTCTACATTCCCTGCGCCCCATTCTTTTGAAATGCTGATGATGCCTCCTCCGTCACCCTCCTTGCTCGGCTCCCTTCTCTTTTAATGCGGCGGAGTCATCCATTCCATTAACCCTCCTCCTGCTCCCCTCCCCAGGTTAGAATGAGGCAGATCCCCCACCGCCAGCCCACCCCCCCACCTCCATATAAAAGGCAGGGCAACAGGGGCCACAGTGATGACGATGGCAGGGGCATTTGTCATGCTCTGAGCCGTGGCAGTCTGTTGCTCTCCCGAGGGCTTTTGTTGTCCCAAGCTCCCAACTTGCAGGCTAAGCAGGGGATTTCACATGTTTCAATAACATCTGAACCTGCTTGGCACTCTTGAACATCTCACATCGCTCGGGCGGAACATGCACAAATAGACATAAGCACACACAGAAAGATAAAAGGCGGGATGTAACAAGCACATGTGCCCAGGAGAGAATAGTCAGTGTTATGAAAGAGCAAGTGCAAGATTAGCACTGTATCTCACACACACACACACACATACGTGCATGCTCATACACAGCCATTTGGATGGGTGTTGACTGCACGTTCAGCCCGCAGTTATCCGATGTCCGCATGCTCCGTGGCACACATATGGTCTCTTTTTTACTGAGCTCAACAATTAGCGTGCCCTGCCCAGCGCCGCTGTTAGGGGCACCACTCAAGTGGAGGTCACTAGCAGAGGCGTTATAATGCTTTGGGCTGGGCACAAAAAGACTGAGGGCAATCCACTTAAAGCGAACCACCAAACCCACCCACCCCCTCTCATATCCCTTCCAGGCCATGCTGAGCATCACACTCCTGAATGGAAAATGGGAAATCAGTCCTCTGCAGCACTCAAAAAAGTGGACACAGAAAACAGCGAGGAGGAGGGCAGGAAAGAGGAAAGTACTGTGATGTTGGGGGGGGGGGTTCAATGGAGTGATTCACAGCTTTTGAAACAGTGCCTCGACACTTAGACAGTATTGCCAAAGACCTTTTGGAGGGAGATAAAATGGTTTGAATCAGGCAATTTAGGCAATTTAAATCCCCAAAGTCTTTTTTTTATGAGAAAATGAATTTTTAAAAAGTTTTCCCCACTTGTTTATTTCATTCCATCTGTAAATTTCGGGAACTCTGACTTGAAGCCATGAGGGCAAGGCTGCGGTTAAGAACATGGATGCATGAAATGGAGAAATGAATGCTATCATACACAGATAAACAGAGTGTGGTAATTGCATCAGTGATGCCAATTTCTCTGTGAGTTTTGGCAGAGCAGATATGTGGACTGAGCTTGTTCTGCCAGCCGCAACCATCCTTTTCCTGCCCTCCTCCTCCTCTGCTCCATGTTTCCCCCCTCTCCCTCTGTGTTACCTGCAGGAGGAGATCACCTCAGTCCTCAGCCTCTATCATACACACTGTGTTCATCCTCTGTCCCTCCTCTCTTTCCTAATAGAGTTAGTGTCGTGTCCATCTGTACGTACTAAACATCTCCCTGCTCCTGACAGCTAATGGGGGCCATTCCCAGTCTGGGATGACTGATGCAAGGATATCCTTTCTCCAGGGTAACATCCACAGCAATTTTCCCTTGATTTGCTGAGTGATGGAGTCAATGCAAAGGAACATGGACCTACTGATTATTGCGGATATGGCCTTTCTAACTTGAGGCTGTAGAGTGTGGGCGATTACAAGCTGTAGAATAAGCCACGTCTCCTCCTCCCTCTTCCCTCTTTCTCTCTCTCTGCTGAGGTATTTCCCGAATGCCGCCGGCCATGATGGATTTATGAGTAGGCCATACTTTGGTAAACACCAATGGTAGGCAGCTTTGTCCTCCTCCCTGTGATATAGTGAAGGTCCCCATAAAAAATGGGAAAACCAGGTTACGGCCACCATAGAATTGGGCTAAACAATAAAAGGCTTTATGGGAAGATATAGGCCTGTACCATAAATGCTGGAATCTGCCGTTGGAGGGACATTAAAGGGATAATGACAGGGAGGTAGCTTTCACAAAGGTCCCTGAAGCCACTAAGAGGGTCTTTTTAGAAAAGACACACGCACACACACTGAGGCTAGCAAAGCAGCGATGTAGAGATCTATAGAACAGTTTAACTTTGGGTCCAGCTGTGTACGTGTGTGTGTGTGTGTGTGTGTGTCTGTGCATGTGCGTGTGTGTGCGTGTGTCCAAAAGATTGACAGAAAGGAGCTGGAGCTGGAGCTGTGTTCATCAATAACTGCAGCTTGTTCTCACATCGAAGGGTCGGGCCCTCATTACACATTGGCTCGCTGTTGGGGAGCACAGCTGTTGGGTTTGGCTGGTGCTGCCTGTACAGGCTTCACAAACCCAGCTGTGCAAACAAACACACATAACATACACACACACACGCACACACCGTAATAGCAGTAAGGGGAATGGAGTGGAAACAGACAGGTCAGCGGAGCCTCAGGTAGACTTGAAAGCAAACATGGCACCCAGGGGGGGACGGGATCCTGTTTAGAGACGGGCATGAGGTAGGTGGCTGCTGGGACCATGCCAGCGGTAGGAGTGGGGGTTGGAGGGATTATGGTGCTGATCATCACAATCGTGGGATAACGCCACTAGCGTGCAGACAGCACATTTTGCCCCACAGCGTGACAGGGACCTGGACAGATGCAATCACTATCTTATCATCCCTTGCTGTCTCTCAAATTAGGGCACATTTCAACTCTTTAAAGTACTTCCCCTCTGAATTTATCTTCTCTGTCTTTCCCTGCTGTGCTGCTTTATTAGGTCGCTGGGAAGATTTAAGGAAGATAGAAAGCTTTACCGTGGTTTCCAGCTTCTTTATCGTTAGGGCATTAGCCATCTGCTGGCACATGTGCAGGAGAGCTTGGGGGAGGAGTAGGTTGAACGCCTGTGTTTGTGTTGTAGTCGCTAAGGCAGACAGGAACTCTAAAATTAGGCCCGGGCCATTCTAACTCAAACATGTCTGGCCTTATCTTGTCAGGAGATAGCATATTATCCGTGCCAAGTGTTTTCTGAGCGATACGGCAGGTCCGAACTGTTTTTTTCCTCTGTCTTTTAGCCTGTTTAGTGTCTCGAGGCCAACCGTGACCAGAGCCCCGTCGACTTTTCCACGACTTTTGGACAGTCTGATTTCAGGCTGTTTTGATTTGACTGTCCAATACAATAATGAATACACTCTGCGGGAAATGTTCATATAACATGGAGGGGGGAAAAAGATCTCCAGAGTGCAGGAACACATGAGTCAAGGGACAGCTGACTGCAGATGTTGGTGGATCGTCTCCAGAATCTGCTACGCTTTCAAGAAGAATTCTCACTCATTAGCTAAACCAAGATCTGCTCTGACACTGTTAACTCCAACCTTTGTGTTTACAGAGAAAGCGCTCTTCCTCCCCTTTTTATCAGGTACAATAATCCAAATGACATAACAACCTATTGTTTGTTCTAACCTGTCGGCTCATCTCCTTGGGGGAGGAAAGGCAGGGGAAGCCCCCTTTACTACTTCCTAACGCCCCTGATTGGGCTAAGAAAGAGGGAGAGTGGGGCAGTAAAAATAGTTTGACACTCTCAAGGTCCAGCCAGCAATCTCCTTACCGCCCATGCTCATAAAACTCTTTGAATTCCCCCCTAAAATCTTTTTCCCCTCTCTCTCTCTCCAATTCGCCTGCTCTCCCTCCCCCATCTCTGTGTTGGACTTTTAAACTCCAGCTTTCTTCTAAATCATGGATGTGATGTTCACAGGTTGCGGTACTCCTATATACCTCCTATTTCTTTGAGGCCTTAACATGTAAATGCTTTAATATGGCCCCTCCATTTGTTTTCCTGGACTTCATGGAGCAACACTTTGAAGTTTAATGCAAGGAAACTGAGACTTATCTCTTTGTGACGAAAATCGGGGTTCAAGACACAATCTCATTGTTTCTGGCTTTGCTTTGAGGTCATGTACTTTTCCATGTTCTCAGGACTGTGATGCTTATTGATACTGGAACATAGGGAATCCACCTGGACTGGTGTGTTAAAGTGAACTGAACTTCAAGTCATTTTGTTTCTATGGTCATTAGGACACAACAGAGGCCCTTAATCCCTCTCACTTACCATATCCCCCTGAAATCAGTAATCAGATGGATGTCTTCATGTTATGTGTGTGCATGTACAGATTGGTCCACACCTGGCATTACACTGATTTTTTTCATCTTTGTAATCTAGTTCACCCGATTCTTCAACTTTGCATCCCTTGGTTTCAACCTTTTTCTTTCCGCCTGAGAAAATAAAAATACTACAATTAATCTTAGGGGTCTTGATTTTTTTGTAAATGTGAGAAATCCGGGGCTATTTTTTCAGATCTAATCTTGTATCCCTCCCTCCCCCCAGTAATAAGCAATGATCAACAATCCGTTATCTCTTTGTTTGTTTTATGCAATCACAGGGTATTACCCGAGGATGAATGCCATCCCCTCGGAGAACAAAACAGAGCCTGGAAAATTAGCATTTTCTGACAGCCATTACTCATAGGGCTAATCCTGTCAAGGAATGTGTGGCTGTGCTATCAGTGCAGGCAAGGGGTCGCTGCGGCCCAGGCCTGCACACTGGGCTCTTATCAGGCAGGGTAAACATGCGGGGGTCTGCATTAAATAAGTGTCACAGCCAGTGGGGGCAGAGTAGGCTAAGACCCCCCCCCCAGGCTTCATGCAGATAATCCTCCTTAAAAAATGTGTTAGTCAGACCTGGCTATGGCCTGTGGCAGGTACATGGAAGGTGGGGGAGTAGAGGAGAGGTATTGTTCGGGCAGTGGTGTAGGATACAGCACAAGTCACTCAGGTTTCTGGCTGTGTCCACATTGATTCGAACATGTTTTAAAAGGCCAGATACCACTCTGAGATACCACAACAGTAGCATAAGCTAAAGAATGCATGTCCACCAGACAATTGGATGGGACAGGTTATTCTGCTGTCATAGACAAACTGTCAGAATCTGTTGCTCAGAAACTGGTCTATCCTGATCTTGACCTTGTTTGGGACATCCCAGTCATTATTAAACATGCTGGATATTTTTATACATGACAAATATTCACCCTTGCCATGGTTAAAGTGAAAAACAGTTATCCATTTTTATATATTGGCCTTAATCTGTACCTCTGAGCATGGACAGGCATCTTGAGACTATAGATCATTTTACCATCGCAGGACACTGTTTTTTTAAATTAGCTGTTGCAGCTACAACATAAAAAAAGAAGTTTGGATATGTGTTAGAGACTAAATTCTTGCACCATTCCTTCACAGTTGGGATATGTCAGTAGTGGGATGGACTCTGACTTCTCACACGAGACAACCGCATGTTCAGTAAACAGGCCACAACAATGCTGCATGGAATGCTGCAGAGTAAAGGTGGAGTGAGTTTTTATATGAGATGATGCGACTGTGAAGCACAGCAACTTCCTGGACTTTATTCCAGCTGTAGCCACACTGAGAAAAGTTTGATGTCTGTTACCATGACTGGGTGACTTTGCCTTTGTTACTTTTCTGTACACTGAGGCGCCTCTCTGGGCAGCACTCAAGGAAATGTAATGGTGCTGCGCTGCGCTGTGCAAGGTGGGAAACCTTGAATAATGTGGGATGAGAGTGAGCCAGAGAGGCGAATCCGAGTCAGCCAGTGGGTCACCAGGAGGTGAGGCTGCCTACTTCCCTGGGTTCAGCAAAAGTTCAGCTGCATAGCATTAGGCAAATTAGAGAGACAGAGGCTGGGGGAGAAAAAAATGGAGGGGTAGGGACTGATGAGAGCATGGGGGAGAGGGTCAAATTAGTTGGAAGAAGGAGCCCAAATAAAGAGTGAGAACATGGACTGGAACTTCCAGGAAAAAGAGTGAGAGATAGAGACTTGTGCAGCCGCTCATTATGTCCATGAACTCCATGTAAAGATATGGAAGACTCATTACAGAGCTTATATAACTTAATCGACTCCTCTAATACGTTTCTATTTAAAAACCCCGCATCAAAATTTGAGGGAGGGGGCGGTGCCCCCCCCCCCTCGCAGTCCCAGAGAGGGAGATCCACGGTGACGTCCCTGAAGGGGTTAAACGTGGGAGGAGCGACGGATGAAAGGAGATCGAGGGAAGGCAGGAAAAAAAGAAAAAAGAAAAAGGAGCCCAGCGGAGGTGGAGCCAAAGTCCTCAGCTGCTGTGCCTTGTCACATTTCTGCAGAACATGATAGCCGCACGGCGCGGTGTGGGAACGACCTAAGCCTCCTCTCTCCAAAATACAAAACAAGGCGGCGCTGCGCGTTTTTTTTTTTTAGTTTTTATTCTTTTAGTTTTTATTTTTTTTGTAGAGGCGGACCTGGATGTTCAAGAGCCGGATCCAAGCGAGAGGACCCGCCGGTTGTTTGAGGGAGCCCGGTCCGTCCGCGGCGCTGACAGGAGTCCACCTTCGGCAGGCGCAAACTGGACGACCGACCGCAGCCCGAAGGACGAACTGCAACCGGACGGAATTTCCCATTTATAAAACAAACAAATAAACATACAAACAGAACAAAAAAATCGGCATTTTTTCTCTTGTGTTGCGGACACGGACTTTGGAGATTAGTGCTGTCTGTTGTGGGATTTTATCCGGCTTGTGTTGTCTTTGTGGCGGATACAGCCTCAGATGTTGCTGCCTGTCTGAGGCCGACAGGAGCGACACTGGGTGCTCAACTTCTCCGGGCCTTTTCCCATTGATTTCATCTCATCGTGTGCTCGCTGTCCCTGCGTTGGACACCATGCAGGCTGTCCTGAATTATGTCCCCGGACTGAGCGCAGCCGACTAGGCTCCTCCACTCACGGACTGTCTGACTCACAGACTCGCCCCCCTCACCCCCCCCTCCCCCACTCCCCTCCTGGATCTCTGATCGATCCAGCGCGACAAGAAGATGCCAAATGTTCAAATATCCCGTCTGCGTCTGGATTTATCACTTTTCCTTCGATTTTAATGCAATCCCCCCTCCGATCACCCCCCTCGGTTTCTACCTCTATTGGTGGTGAGCTGAAGACCACCGGGCTCCTGTTTTCCTGCCTTTGCGACAAGTAGTACTTCGTCTTCTTCTTTCTTTTCTTTCTCTCTCTTTTTTTTTTTTTGACAATAATCCCCTGCGATCGTCCTGCTTCGTATGATGTATGAGAGTGTGGACGTTGTGGGACTGAATCCCAGCCCGAACCCGTTTTTAATGATGGATTACTACAACCAGAGCCGAGGATGCTTGATCCCAGAGAAAGGACTGGTGCCCGGAGCGCCCCATCCCTACAGCACGTCCATCAGGAACCAGCACTGGAACGGCTCCAATCACTGTAGGTGCCCTCTCCTGCTGCACAACTTCATTTCACTAACGGCTGTCAGAGTTAAAACAACCCTCTGCCCGTCCCTGTGTGCAAGCAAAAGCCCGCAGGGATGGTGCTTTTTTCCATTTTTATTTCTATTTAATCGCGCATATGTATATATATGTGTGTGTGTGTGTGTATCTATCTATCTACATATTTATATATATATATATATATATATATGAATGAGGCCTTTATTTCTGTGTCAGCAGCTCTACTTTATTTCCATTATTTAAACCCCCTAATAGCTGCCAAACAGCGTGTGCATGTTATCACTCAATAACGGCATAATATATAGTTGACCCACTTTCCGCTCCCTCTCCTCTGCCTCAGTAAACCCAGGTTGGGCTTTTTTTTTTCTCTCCCGGAGAAACCTCAGTCACACTGCGGCTCTCTCATCCAGGCCACATTATCCAAAGCTATTGCGTTTCCTGAAATATGCACTAAATACAAACAAGGCTTTTGCAAGCAATGTCAATGTTAATCAGATCAAACTTTCCAGCCAGTGTTATCCTCTCAGTTCCGCCCGTATTCTGGAGAGCTGCACCCACAGGCCACAGTTTCCTGAGCAGTGAGGCCTGGACCGGACTGTCCTGCATTTATAGTGTTATTAATGGTATTTAATCAGCCTTGAGCTAATTTTTATTTAGTTTTGGTTTTATTTGATTTTTATTTAGTAAAGCCGGGGATGCAGTGTGTCCTAAGAGGAATTCTTCCAGTTCCAAAAAATATTTATTTGAATTTCTTTTTAACGTTTTCTGTTGTTCCATACACAATAGAAAATGAGAATGAATATTTAAGCTGTGCTAAATACAGTATTTGTTGGCTCATGTGCCAAGCAGTGAGAATGACAGACTTTCTGTCATGTCTAAAAATAGCATGTCAGTGTCTGGTGGAGATTTTAAAATCTCAGCCAGACTCTTGTTTGGGTAAGTGATTTATTTTGGACTTTTTTTTTTAAGTGCATTTTTCCATCATTGCCAGTCATGGGAGATTTAGGTTTACAGACACTGTATCTGCTGCAATAAGCGAGAGTTTTATTGCAACAACAAAGTATCACAGAGGCCCTTCCCATTCTTCACCTCAAAGGAGCTGCACTGCACAAAGCTGGAGCAGGCCTTTATAGAAGAGATAGCTCTGTTGTCTTTCACAGCTGAAGGAGCGTAAAAGGCAGGAATCTCCACAGGCTCTTAAGGGCCAATTTCCTCCTAGTCCCAAGACTATAGAAACACACGACAAAGGGAAATTTAAACAGGAATTTCTGATGTTTGGCAGCAACAACAAAAGCACTCAAATTGGTTTTGTGTGTGCTGCAGTCATCTCAGTCTCTCTCCCACTCCGTCGTCTTCTGTTTCTTCACGGCTTGTTTTTCTAAGTCAGATGAGATTAGAAATTCCTCCTGACTAAAAGGACAAGTCTCAGGCATTTTTTTTTTTCAAAGCAGATACCCAACCAGCTTGATAGTATTTCTCAAACCGGCCCGCTAAACAGCCCCAGTGGTAACATTGATTCAAACCATGTGAGCTCTTCCGAAGGAGACTGGTTGGGGGGCGGGGGAAGGGGGGAGGGGGGGTTAGGCCCAGGAAAAGACCTCTGATCCCTCACTCGACTCCACATTGTTTTGCTCAACGGAGGAGTTGCAGGGGGAGTTGTGTTGGCAAGTGGAGGGTGGTGGCATATCTGCTCTTTGCTGTACTGCTTCAGTATAATGAAAAATTTAGTGCATAACCAGGGAGTGGTGGGGGTTGAAGAGTAGAGAGGAGCAACATCACTTAGTGTCGTCAAGTGGCTCGGGGGCTGATTGGATCATAGGGGCACAAAACCCAACAGACAAAACAGAGCAAGATTTCTCTTTCCATCTCGTGTTCTAAAGCAAGAATCCAAACCAGCCAGGCCCAAAAGCACGAGGCAATCCCAAAAACATCTGCTGGCTTTATCTGTTTCTGGCTTTTCCTTTTTAGAGTGCTAACTTCACAGACGGTAGTCTCATGGTATGTTATCCTCTGCACGTGGGTTTCGAAACAGACTGTTGGTGGAGTTGGAGATGCTTTTTTTTTTTTTTTTACCACCTCACTGCTTTTCTTTTTTGGTCTGCTGTTTTTTCAACCTCTCCACATTGGATCTAACTATTCATTACAGACTTTATAGACGAGCTCTCTGGCTCTAAGAGTGCACTCAGTGGCATCTCTGCTGAAGTGAATCCAGCCTAAAAAAACCTAAATGTCTGGGGACACATCCAGATCCTACAGACGCGTCAACTCTGTTGTTATTAGTTCCTTGAAGATGCTGCGATTCCGCTGTATGACTGTTTTCAGCGCAGGTTAGCTCAGGCAATGTCAGCATGCAGCCTCTAATCTGGTTATATGCAGAGGAACAATGTGGGATCTTTATAGTGCATAGGAAATAGCCTTGCGGATTCTGATTACATGTACATGTCAGAATCCTTACAGTGACTGCAGGCTCATGCATGAAAGAATATGCATGGCCGTTCTCACATGACTGTCACACAATAAAAAATGGGGGTATGACGGATAGAGGGATTGCGTGGTGGGCACAACTGCTCACTAACCCACAGTCTCCATGCACTTTAGGTTTTTTTTTTCCTTCCCAGGCTGTCCACAAGCTGAAAGAAAACGGTCACCAGGGATTTTCATAGTGCTAGTTGGTCTTCAGAAGGCAGGGCCTGCCAAGTGGGCTATTGGACACAACACTGTCTGAGGGGCAAGTGACTGGCCACCTTATCTGACTCGTAGTATTTAAGTGCAGAAGTCCTTCTGCTCAGCTGGAGATGAGGCCCCCCAAAAAAACCAGATGGTGTTTTATTGCTTTTTGCTGCATGGGACTGTAAAAGCAGGAGCAGTTTTTGGGCAAAAAGCTAATATTTTTCAGAAGCAAAGAAAAAAAAACCATAAAGGTTTGCGCTTTGCTGGTGAAGTGCAAAGAAATGTGGTTCCTCATTTGGCTTTTTGAGAGACTGCAGCGTCAGACATCACAGCAAGACCGTCCCTAATTGCTCGTGCTGTTAGGCAGCAACATGAAGAAATGTGGGGGCGAAGGATTTGGACTTTGTGCAGGCAGATTGATTTTGGCCTTGAGAAAGAACTGAGAATATCATTCCTTTCCCCTCTTTATTTATATATATGCAGATTTTGTTTGGCAAGTGTGTTGAGACTTGGAAAAATACAAAAAGGAGAAAATAAACAGAGGGAGGCCCATCTTTGCTGTTCTCTCTTTCTCTCTCTGCTGTTGAAAACAGCCAAAGAGAATGGTCATCTAGGCAGAACACAAAGTACTTAATTTATTTTCTTGATCAATCCACTTAAGATAGATAGATAGATAGATAGATAGATACTTTATTAATCCCCGAAGGGAAATTCAAAAGATTTTGAATTTTCAATTGGCAAATTGAGTGTGGTACAGAATGACCTATATATATAAGTTATAATCAGATTTCTTGGCAAATCTGATTATAACTTTAGTAAAAGTACAACATGTGATTTAAAGTAGTTATGTAAATCCTATGTGTTGATACACTTTGTCCTTCATGTCAGTGCCAGGTCTTAGAGCTTTATGATATTTTCTGCATGCCTTTAAACATCGAGAGGGCATTTCGTCGGGGTGCTGGTCATCCCAAATTGATGGAACTTGCAGGATAGATGGAGAGCATTGAGGCAAAGTGCCCCGTTCTTCTAGAGGAGGAAAGCGTCCCACGGGCTTTGCATTGTGCCACATCCGCCTAACCCTTTCAGCCATCAGCAACAGTGATTTAGTTGCTTGAATGCCTGAAACACCACAGCAAATGTGTGTGTGTGTGAGAGAGAGAGAGATGAGTGAGTCCACAGCAACCTGTCTGCCGTCACCTTCAGGTGAACATCAATAACACACTTTGTCATCGAGGTATGTTTGTAATGGCAAAGGGGTGAAGAGAGTTCAACAGCGCTGCCTCCGCTCACCTGGGAAAGGCCGCGGGGCAAAATTTCACAACCTGCCATCACTTGCTCCCAACGCGCCACCTTGCCACCAACAGTCAGGTTGGTTGCTGCCCTTTTCAGTGTAATTCACTAATAGAGATACTAGAGATACAGCTCAGTAGTTGATGTTCGCCATGCCACAAGGTTACCAGGAGAAACAAAGAGACATGTTTTTGTGTGATAGCAATCGTTGTTTTAGTGTAATGAGTGGGTGTGGTCTGTCACATTCAAAGTTGGCAGAGCAACTGCCTCTTGGACTCACAAACAATGATATAACTGACTGGAAACTTTTATTTTCACCTACGGATGACTTATTGTAGAGTCATTCTGTATTAAGTATGTTAGAAATACAGGATATTTTTGTCTGGCCAGTTATTTTGTACACACCTGAGCACACGCTCAGACCCACCGATGGGCCCCAGCTTGTTTGTAGAGAGAATTAGCCAGAGGCATCAGTCAGAGAGTACTGTACACCAGTTTGGTCTGGCACTAAATCCCCAAACAAGGGTTGGTGTACACTGCAAAGCCCACTTTGATGAACAAAGCGGGGCAGACAGAAAAGATCCAGGCAGTGTCATTGATTCATCAGGGCTTAAAGAAGGCAGATGATTGCAGACATTGTCACAATAGGGCTGTAATCTCACTATCAATAATTACATTCTCCCTTGTGTCTGTACTGTTACTTGGGTGTGTGTACACACACACACACACACACACACACACACACTTACACAGGGGTGGGAGGGAGATCGAACCAGTTCAGGTTAAAGGGGGTTCTACTCTCTAAAATATTCATAGCTTCTTCATTTAAATCAATTCAGCTCTATGGGGGCAGCCAAGCGTCAACTGTCAGAAATTGAGCTGGGCCTGTTGTAATCACTTCTTTACTTATCTCTACAGATGGCTTGTTCGCAATGGGCTCTGCATGGCTAGCTCACCAGCACATTGGGAGAGGGCTCCCTCTCCCCCTTTCCCATCTCTCCGCCCTATCTCCATGTTTCATCCCCACCCTCTCATAATGGAACACACATAAATTCATCTGGGTATTGAACCAAGGACATTCATCACCCCAGAATTCATCTGCAAGCCATTTTCATTCCCAAAGTGTCTCCTCTCTTTCCCCCACTTTATCTCTATCTCCCTCTCCGTTTCCCATCTCCATGGTGGCATTCTCCACATGGCAAGCCTGAGCCGGGCAGTCAGTGTCACGATTAATCTTTAATGCTCGCCTGCCCTAATTTTTCCTCATATTTTACAAGATTTCCTGCTCTCCAACCCCCCTTTTCCTCTGTTGCCAGCATCCGCTATATATAGAGTGATTACATGGAATGTTGCCTTGTTTCATCAGTTGCAGAGGACTGTGCCTAGCTCTGCCTCTCCTCTGCAGACAGCTACTCTCTCTTAGGCCACTAGCTCCAGGCCAAAGAGATGCAGCCTCCTCCAACACACTCATCCCCAGCCTCCCTCTGGGAAACTGTGTTAACATCACATGGATGACAACTGTATACACCTCAAGTAGTTCAGACACACAAACACATGCACCACAATGGAATCCACGCCTGTTTAGAGAGTGGGACAGCCGAGAAAATAGGGTAGAGGTTAGTATGCTAAAAATACAAGAGCTTGGCAGTTCTCCTGCTGTCTGGGCAGAAAATAGCACTGTGTTGCTGCCGTCTCAGTCAGCGTTATTAACTAAGGAGCAAGAGAGACCACTCTGGCCCAGCTCGTGTTCGTGTTTTATGTGTGAAAGGAGGGGGGAGCGCTGAATCACTCAAAATTACCTTATCTGTTTGAGCATAAAAAAACAAAACCCAAGTCCCCCTGGCTACAACTCTGCTTTTAATAAACCAGCTGTCCGGCACCTAAAATAGAAGAGATCTCACTGTTTCAGATGATCTCATTGTGGATAATAACTGGAGTCCTTATTTGCTTGACTTTCATAGTAGACAGTGTTGGTGTCTCTTAACAGGCCCCCAGGGAGTAAACAGGGAAAGTTTTGGAATATCTAGCTGTAAGCCGTGATGTATGGGAGCTTCTGTCTAAAGTTACTTTAGATATCCGTATTGTGTGTCCTCCTCCCTTTGATGCTAGCCCAGCTTCTCTCAGCTTGGCTCTGTCAGATCGCACATGGTGACTCTGGTCTGGGTCTGTCTGGACGCCACTGTCTTCTCTTTCCCACAGTCCCTCTGAATCATTTCATACTCATTAAGTGTCTGGCTTGAGCCCGGCCTCTGACATTCGACTCTTAAAGGCTCACCTGGGACTGGGATGAAATAGACTGCCAACAGTGCAGCGTAGGTGGGAAGGATGAGTGTACTGCTGAATAGTGATGGATAGGACAACATGTTAGACTGAAGGAGGCAGACAGGCTTGGGTTACAGGCCACTTGTTCCCTGTAACCCTGTTTGTGATATAAGCATTGTGTGAACTGAGAGATGCCCTGTAGCTGGGCAGCTCCAAACACGTGTTTGTTAAGACAGGTGAAACAACTGGGTCTTGTTTGTTATGAATAAAGCCACTGTGTGTTAAAAGGGAGGTATTCCAGTATCAAGTAGCCCCTTCATTTCAGAGAGATGTATTGTGTAACCTCTGCCACGACCTGCAGTGTCTTATCTAGGCCATTGTTATTGAAGTACCTCGGCTTAGAGAGAGATAGGCGACCAGTAGATATCACTATAATTAAGTGGCCAGGAGGAGGAGCACTTATTGTTCAGTGAAAAATAAATGTGTCACTGCCCTCATGGCTCGGGCAGCTGTGCTGGTGGGGTTAAGTTGGTGGTCCACTGATGTTTGTTTTTGAACTTTTCCGATCCAGAGACAATCCGCTGGCGGGAAAAAAACAGAGATAAAGCCCCCCAGGATGACATGGGCCTTCCCTACTGTATGAAACTAGACACAAATGTTTTTGTTGGTTCCTCATTTCTACTCATCTTTTTTCAAAAGCCCTGTTGGCCTGTACGTTGCTTCAGATGGGAGAAGGGAAATATGCAGCCTTGTAGCACTTCGAGTGGAGAGGGCACATTCTGTTATTCCACGGGATTTTTAACAGTAACTTGAGGAAATCTTTTTATAGTCGGCTTAGACGATGAAGGAAAGGAAGGAGAGAGAGTATGAAGAGAGACGTTTGTTCACTCGGTTTGCTAAAGGACATGAGGGAGCAGTCTAAAAATCCTCATGTTATTGTCTTGATGCTTTACCATTTTCACGCATACATATGGTTTGGTGCTCCAAGTAACAGCAGTGTGATTGAAGAATCACAGAATCCCCACTGTGCTTCGTACAGATGAAATCAAAGGTACAGGAGTCCTGGAAAGGCCCTGATGGAAAAGGTGGTCACACTTTGAACTAGAGTTGTCAAGTGGCCCTTTAGTAATTGACATGTCCCTTTGCTTTGTAGCGATCCAATTCTGTGCCATTGCCACAACGTGACACCCTGCTTTGCCCTCGTGCCATACGTGGGAAACCTTTGCACAGCACTGCCACTGTGGCGGTTCCACAATTGAGTTGGATTATAGTATCTGGGCTGTCAGCACCTCTGAGCTGAGAGAAAATGAGAGGGAGGGAAAGGGGGCAAGAGAAAGGGAGAGAGATCTCAGGCACCAGGAGAGTCAGCGAGGGGGTTCCATGAGAGCTGGCATTTTCAAACAATAATCGCTGTGGAACCTTTTAGGGGGTTTAATGTCATTTCTGGCCCCTGGATTTTTTTTCCCCTTTTCCCATTTTGAACAAAAAGCAGCAGAGTGAATCGGGGAGGAAATATGTGAGGGGAGACAACTGACAAGAGACAGGAGAGGAAGAGAGGGAAAGGCCTGCTTGGCTGAGTGACTGATATTATTAGTGTTCTCATATGACGGATGGAGTCTTGGCCTGCATCCAGTGCTTGCCAACAGGCCAACATTGGCAAATTGAGTGTGGTACAGAATGACCTATATCCCCGTCATATTTAGCACATTACAGCATTTTTCTTTATCTTCCCCCATCTTTTTATCCTCTCATCACTCTTCTCCTCTCTGTTCTTTATTTTGTATCAAGTGTCATGAGACAGAAGCTCCATGTGTAATCTCAGTTTTCAGCTGTTTTTGTTTCATGACCTTAATGTGTGTTGTCTGGTTGCCATAGCAAAACCTGTTCAGGCTCATCAGTTTTTAGCTTGCCTGAAATTGAGACATTTCAGAAATGTGGCAGATGGACGGCAGCTTATGCAAAGCCAACTGGTGCTTTTTAACTGGTACCTTGCGTGCAGTCTGCATGGCTGCCTAAATTTGCTCCTTTTAGCTACAGGCAAGAGTGGCAACACTAGACATCCTTTGCCGGTGTGCATTATGTATTAAAAGTAATGTAGTGTACGGCACATGCACATGCACACATCTCCCTCTGTCACGGTCACCAGTTTGAATCCCCCCGGGAATGAGAGAGGGTCTTGGTGACTCCACATAAAACTCTAACCTACAGCGGAGCTCCCTAACCTGGCCACCCAGATGGGTCTTCCCCGCACTGCCTACTTTCTTATCAACCTCCACCCTAACCGTATCTGTATACAGCATGAAGCTAACAAGAGCAGAAATCTGCTCTTGCACATGTGTTGGCTAAAACCTTTCATGGCTCTAATCTCCAGCACTGGGAAGAGATGCATGGGAATCTTGGTCAGCTGACTTTAAAGAGCCAGAAAGGGAAGGAGAACTACGGCTAGATTGAAGCCTATCGCGCCCCCCCACCACCCTTCCCTAAAGCCTGCTGGGACACTCCTTGGGCTTAACATACCTAACCCCACCTGCCCTCCCTGCTCAGCAGGAAGCTTCATCACCGGCTTTCCCTGAGCTGGCCTACTTGGGACTGTTTGATCTCTTTGTGGAAGTGAGTGAGCCTGCCCGCTGCCATGCAGGCAGTGAGAGCTCCTTGATGCTGAGGGCTGGGGAGGTGGAGCAGTCTTCAGTGGAGAGGCTTAATAACTGTATTAACATCGGTGGCTCCCCCAGGACCTACGCCTACACAGCGATGGGAGGAGGGGGTATAGCACTGTGAAGCTGCCTTCTTTCACTTTTTTATGCTCTGCCCCAATTTTCTCTCTTCTTCTGCTCTCTTTTTAACCTGAGCCTGTCAATTAAACTCAGAGTGATTTACAAATGAAGATATGTCACAGCAGCTGAATAAACACTATATCTTCCTTTGCATCATGCTCTATTTTTATCACACATTTCTAACTCCATTTGCTTTTGTAACAGTTGATTTACTCACTAACACAACTTTTTTGACATCTCATCCAGACAATCGCTCTGTTTATCCGTTTGTATCATCCCTTTTGGCAGCACTCTCTAATTCTCCCTCGTTGCCTCATTTTCCTGCTCATCCACTCTGATAGCCTGCTCATTACTTACATTGCATAGTGACATTAGTATTGTTGTTCCATCCTAATTCCCCTCACTTATTACACACTAATTACATTGACTTACAGATGTGTAATAGTACAATGAACGGAGAGTACTGTCTGCTCTCCTCACCTGTGTGTGTCGCTATTCATGACAGTCCGCTTATCTCTTGAATTATACATTTGAAGGTGCTGAATAATTGATGGTCCCCACTTAACTTAATGGACAGCGTTAACTGTTAGAGGCGTGTGTTCCTACTTGCAGAGGAACTGGGTTGCAGTAAACGGTGCTTGGTAACCTTGGGGGTCATAATGAGGCCCTGGTCACGAGGCACAAAGACAGAGTGGTCAGCAGAGGCCAGCTGGGGTTAACTGGAACCCAGAGGGGGAGGAGGACATGAGGGAGAAGGGGCAGCACAAACACCAAGCTCACCTTAGGGCTCCGTTCTGATTATTCCTGCTCATTGTTTTTAGCAGCCGTGCTTACTAGTGTGTGCGTAGGCAGCAAGCGTGGTACAGTGCAGGCATACAAACATACATATTGTTTTTTTACACTCATGTTTTTCACACACACATGCACTTGCTGATGATTGAGGTATATGAACTATATGTGGATGCAGTCTTTGACCCACATATCAAGGTCATATTTGAAGTTTCACACAAACTGGGGTAACAACTGTAACGTCACATAAATGGAGAAAGTTTCACATCATTTATAGCTCATAGAAATGTACTGATAACTGGTAACCATGAGTAAATCAACAAGCCAGTGGTGTTTTTAGCTCTGCCAATATATCTGAACAAGCGGCTGTTACTCTGAGCAATGATAATGACTCTGTCCTTGATATAAGATATGTAGTTACTTGATGTAAGAGATCACTTTTTAGATGAACACTGTAGGAGAAGATCAACATAGTCTCAGTATAAACAGTCCACTGACTGGTGGGCAGCATCACAGGAAATGGTGTGTGCGTGTGTGTGTGCCTGTGTGTGCGTGCGTGTGTGTGCGTTTGTGTGTGAGATGATCAAATGGCTCCCTTCAGGCTACATTGAAAGGTCAGGGATCCATGCAGGAAATTAGTGTCTGTGAAGGCATAGAGAACACACACACACACACACACACGCAAAGACAGAGAGAAGTGAAAAGCACAAATCATAGCCAGGAAGCTAAACATGTCCTTCATTAAATTCTACTATCATCCCACGGCGTTCCTTTGATGACTTTGCCTGCTCTCATCAGCCATTTCTCCTAAGCACAGAGAGAACTTAACCTCCCGGTGTTATCGACAAGCACCTCACTTTTTATTTCATTTTCTATTTTTTGCATTAGTGCTGACACTAAAGACGAATGAGTCTGCTCTCCTCGCCCACCCCTTCTTCCCTTGCTCGGCCCAAATCTTCTACTAAGGAGCCCCCTGACACAACACATCAGACAGCTGAATCAAATGTGTGTCATCAGTCATCATTAGGGGGCATGAGCAGGGAGAGCGGCGGCTTGCCTCACAGTTTAAACTACTGCTGTCATCTTTGTTGAACTCAGGCACATTACATTATCCAGATGACGTTGGTCAGGTGCACAGCCAAATTGGTGAGTGGCAGTTGCAGCCTATGAAACTGAAGAACAATGTGCGTACATGTATGTGCTTTGTGAGCATTTGCCAGTCACAGTGGTTTTTTTGTTGGTTTCTGTCTCATCAATGTGCAGTTTGCTTGTTTTTCTCTGCATCTGTCTGTTCTAAATATGTCAGCTGTCTGCTAGGGGTCTTTAGGCCATTTTAACCCCTGTGCTGACCTAGTAACCCCCTTCCCATGTCCTGCCATCACTGAGCTCTGAAACAGACAAGTGACAGGATAATTGCCTGCTTGCTGTATATTCTTGTCCCCACTCTCACAAATACCTCCACTTACATCCACAATAATATGCTGTCACCTCAACGGCTGACATTTGTACTTGGGAGTTAAACTAATTTATGAAGGTAACCACTGTCATTGCAGGTTTGGTGTACAGTAGAGGAATGCACGTCAGCCTGCCGAGGCTTGAAGGCAGAGGCAAATTACAAGAGAGTTTAACTATTAGCTCTAACTCATTTTGATTAGGACTGGAAGTGACAAACCCAAATGGGGCTCTGTTTTTTAAGAGAAATGGCCTAGTGAGAAAGAACATTATTTGGCATCATTGAACACATAGTGGAGTCACGCACACACTGCACTTGCGACCTCTCCCCCACTTCCAGTGTCATGCTCCCACTCTGAAGTTGAGGAGATCAAACCCTTGTAATCTATTCCCCTGCGATTGACTATTGTGTTACCCACCGAGAGGAAGAGAAGTGGGGAAAGAACATGGGTCGACAGAAGCAGTTTAACATGACAAAGCCAGTCCCTGGTGATCCTCTCTTCTCTTCCCCAGATCCTCATGAGCCTCTTCTCTTTCACCCCTTTTCTCTTGATCCCTTGTTCACCCTTTTTCCTTTCTACCTCCTCCTGGCTTCTCCAAGTCTATTTCAGCCCTCTAATGCAAATAGCCTTTTGCTCCCTCCATATTTATGACCCCCTTCCTCCAGTGTTGAATATGCGGAGGGTCTTGAATGCTGCCAGTCACATTGGATTAGTGAGTATCAATAGGCAGATAACCTCTCTGTTAGAGTGAGTAAAAAGCAAACACTCAAGCAAACACTCAAGCAGAAGTATTTGTGAAGGTCTTTTGGCTTTCCAACAGCGAGGCCATGTGTGTACCTATCAGCCCATTAAAGTTGAGGAAGGTCTGTTTAATATGATGTCATCTTAGTGTTGGCAGAAACAATCATTCAACATATTTCTAGTATTTCTTTACCTGTGATTGTTTTTAAATGCTGACAGCAGAAATTTATTCAGCATTTTTCCACTAATTCATTTCAAGTACCTCAAATTATAGTGGTCTTCTAAGATAGCATCTGATCTGACGTCTCATCTTTTCTTCATTTTTCTATCCAGTCCAGCACTTGTCGTGATCACGTCAAGATTACAGGAATATATTCAGGCCTCTGATCCTTGGACTTCTTATCACTAGTTGCTTGTAATGTCTTTGACCTTGGATTTTATGAGAATGGTGGGAATTGAACCTTATTTGCCTGTTGCACTCTCTCTAAGTGGATCTGGGAGCAAGCATCAGCCAGATGACTAAAATGCTAACCTTTAAGGCTTTTGTCAGACAACACAGTGAGTTTTTAGATTGGGTAGGCCCAGGTTTAGTATTGCTTTGGCACCCTCCTGGCCCCTTTTATGTATGAGGGCAGCTTGTTATCGCAGAAGGGAAAAGCATGCACACCGTCATCCACTCACGCACAATGCTATAATTAACCATTGCAGGCAATCTGTAAAAGAGACGCTTAATGTTTCATGAAGCCATTTTCACAGTCAGAGTGATAACATTTGTAAGAGGCTGTGGTTTCACTCTTGTTTATGGTTGTGTTATGATCCAATAACTTGATCCGCTGACCTTGAGTTTGAATTATGTATCATAAGGTTTCACGGCTGTAAGTGTAAGTGACTCCAGAATGTGTGTATTAATTCACTCTGAGAAAGTTTACAAAGGGAGATTACACTATCCCTTTCTCATCACTGGTATCCAGGAGCAAATATGCCATCTGACACAGCTTTTATTTGGGGCCCTGCTTTTGAATTAGTTTGTCATCCTCCAATCCCGTCGCTCAGATCAGCTCCCTTTTCTCCTCAGATGTTCTCTCCTCCCCTTTCTCTTTATCGGCCTCTGTTCTTTTTGCAGCTCATCTCCTCTTGCTCTGCTCTATATCCCTCCCTCTGTCTGTTAATGTGGGCCAGTCATGTCACTAAGCTCAGAGCGTACAGCTGCTGTGTGCATGCCATCGGCTCGTAAACCAGCATTCATGTTTAATGGTGGATCCACTGTGTACAAACACTGCCTATATTTATTGTGTGTGGGGAAAAAATCTTCCTTATCAAGGCAGTGATATCTCCCATTGAATTAAACTCTTTTTCAATTTTTTGGGAGTTACAAATTATCACTGATCCTCTAATGACACACACACGGACACATACACAGGAGCTCATTTAAATCATTTATCTCTGGACAAGAAAATCACATAGGCTTTAGCACCACAGCTGATCAGAGCGATTTATGAGACCTTTCATGTACCGACTGTAACCTCAGAACCCTTAGTGAAGACCTGCACACACATTGTAATACAAAGATTTATAGTGCTTGTGCCCTCCCTCCTAATATAACATGTTATAGGCTGCTGTAACACACAGCTGTACCTGTCCATAAGATGGCAGCCTCTGACCAACACGGGCTGCCCCTTTTTTTTTTCGCCACCGTCATGTCCCACACCATCAGCTCATGCCAAGTATCTACAATCACCCCAGAGCAAGTGCCAACTCACATAGTCCCACTGTCAGTCAGCAGGCATAGACAGCTGCTGGACAGAGTTACACCATGTTACTCTGGGTTGGGGGGGGGGGGTTGTTGCCAGGGAAAATGTGATTCTTTGCTGCAAAAGAGCATTCTTCCAAAGCTTTTTTCAGTTATTTCATTCTTTTCTATCCATTTGTGATATAGGAGACTCCCAATTAACTGTATCAGAGGCTAGCATTTGGTAGCTACTGTGGTGAGCATGAAGTTGCAACTCAAAGTCTATCCCCACTGGCCCCCCTAGCCCCCCGCCCACCCCCCACCCATAGGACCTCACCTTTGCCATCTGCTTGACTATTTGCTGCCCCTCCCCCCCACTCTCTAGTTTGTCCACATATGTTCTCAGTTCCATCTCCATTTGCTGCAGCTGCAGTGATAGGAAAACCTGGTGTGTTGTTATTTCAGAGGCCTGGCAGCATAAAGAGGGAAGTTATCTTGGGCCCCTAGAGAAGAGCTTGGGAATGTGGTGGGGGCTGCTGGTTTGATAAAAACCAGGTCTGGCCCAGACAAGAACATGCTGATATTCACACGCACAGGCTATCATGCACATGCGTACAGTACATATCACACAATGTGGACCCAGATATACTAACAGACATGTGCACGCGTGCAAAGGTATTTAAATTTTTCTTGGTTGGGTTTCCAAGTGGAATTAAAGAGAAAAAGGAGCATGCATTGAGTGTTGTATGTTCACATTTACCCATACAAACAAGTACACCTAAGTCCCCTCAACCTCAGCCAGATGTAAAGATGCCATAAATTACTCCTGCTAAACACAACCTGGTGTTTTCCCCACCCCTGGCCAAAGACAAACACCACCATTTCCTGGTGCTGAGGAGGGAACGTCATAACAGGCAAGAAAGACTCCTTACTCTGCAGCACCTTGCCCTTCGGCCTCTGCCCGGACCCTCATCTATCACTCACGTATGTGTGTGTTTTTCTTGCTGTAATGCTCCACACAGGGGAGTTCTGTGGCCTCAATTTGGAGCGCTATCCATCAAAATTTAGTTTCAGAGTTAGTGAGGCCTTCAAACATTCTGTTCAGCCCATAAAGAACTGGAGCTGTCACATCCATTTCTGCTTTCTCTGCTACATTTGAATCTCTGCATTGGTTCCAAAACAGCATGCTGTTATTCCTCTGAAACTTTGCCCAAAACATATTCTCTTAAGTGGAAGTGCTGTCATATTTGCCTTGTTAAATATGCGGTTTGATTCCTGCCTATCCCTTTGTTAATCTAGAAGCATCATCATGCCAGATGTATGAGTTAAAACATGTATTACCATTCTGTTAAAAAACACATCACATAATTTATTAGTTTCTTGTATTGAAATGCAACGCTGCAACTTCTTTTAATTTTGCTTGGAAATTCAGTAACACCACCCCACCCCCTTCCCTCTCCCCTCTCCTGTCGCTCTCTCCTTTGAGAAGGTAGATGTAGTATCGACATGCAGCAGTTTAGGTGGAGCACATCCAGGCGGGGGAGAGCTTCAGTAATCTTCCTAAATCACCTTCACTGTAGCGCACGCTCATAGACATTTGTACTCCATGTCATGAATAATGTGACTGGAATCAGTGACAACAAACTTTCAGCAGTGTATAATTTTGTCTTTTGCCTCCTCTAAAATCTATCAGTGATCAGTGATTCATTGTAATTTGCTTTCATCTTTTGGTGGAACGGTAATCAGACTTTGATGTTCCTGTATTGTATACTCGTCCAGATTGAGCATGAGGATCTTGATTATTTCAAAGTTTGCATGAGACAAACTTTTCACACTGATCGCTGATAATAGTGTCGTGGGAATAGGATTATTATTATCAACCATTGATAGTTGGATGTGTAATTGTGCAATTAGATATGTAAATATGAAACTCTGATTTGGTGGAAGTCTGTGCTCTGGTCTTAAATGCACTGCCTTTACGAAGTACAGAAATCCCCAGTGTTAAGGATGGACAACCTAAGAAGGGAGAGGACATCCTGTGAGATGACACCTTGGGTAGAAGAGAAGTTGTAGAGAGCAGACAGAGGAAGAGACTGTCAGACTCAGTAACAGGGACAGGTAGGAATCAATGGGCACCAAAGGTGGAAAGCGGGTGGAGGCGGGGCTGAGAAGGCTGGATTTAGTTACAATGAATATGGGAGGGGTGAGGCATGCTGTCTGATCTCCTGCCCTGTGTTAACCTACACTGGCTCTCCTTTCAGTGTGTGTTTGTATGCGTGTGTGTTTTCACTTAAGCCTGTCTGCCTCACTGCCAGATTCCTCCCCCTCTCCCATCCAATAACTGTTCACACTCTGTGTAGGAACACAAACACACACCACCGTTGCTCCTTATAGCTGTCAGTCTGTACGCGCCTGTTGGTGTGTGAAAACGCACACCCACCTTCATCCCAGCTCATATTTTGGTGGCGTGCACGGCTTTTCTCTCAGTAATCAGTATGTGGGCACTGAATGGAGCCCCATCCATTTTCAATGGTGAACTGTTATGACGTTTTGTGAGAGAATGGCAGGATTTCCCTGTAAGCAAGGAAATTGTCCCATTTCCCCTTTCAGTAATTGAAGAGTGCTGACAAAGCATTCCTGTGTGTGTGTGTGTGTGTGTTTGGTTTTCCCGATGCTTACCTACACTGCACACATGGAAATTAGAACTAAGGCCTGAATATTTAGCAGACACAAGTCAGGCACAACGCACGAGTAATCCCCTTCTCTGCTCACTTGTTGGTCTGCTTTACTGCACACAAACGCTCTTAAGTTGCTGCCGGACATTAATGATACAGTGACCTTTAACTCCAGGGTTTTCCAAGACGAACTCTGTCCTCAGGGAAGTTCCTTTGGCCATCCCACTTAATTATTTTAAGCAGACTTCAAAGAAAGCGGTAATGCTGCAGCTCGTGGCATGTCCATCTGTCTTGTCTGTCTGTCTCTTTTGACCGGATAGACAAACAGACATTTATATGTTCTCACATTTATCTTACACATGAGCATGTATGTGTGCTTTTGTGCATTGTTGTGTGTCCAGCCTAATAGTAACTGAGGGGACATAATGGACCATGACTGAGGAGGATTCAACAAAGTGGAAGACACTGTCAAGGCCACCCACTGCCTTCATTTTCTCCAACTCCCTTTACCACAACCCAGCCAGCCAAGCAGCCAGCCTGCTAATGTAGTTAGCTTCTCTCTAATGATGGTGAAATCTCATTAATATGCTTCACAGCTGGGCCTAGTAACCAGTGGGGATAAAGGTAATCAAATCTTAGAGGACTAACCTATAGCTGAACCTCAAGAACTACTCAGCAGCACTGGGCCGAGGCAGCTCAGGGTCTGGAGGCTTGAAAATAGCCGTTGGGCTTATGTGTGCGTGTGTGTGTGTGTGTGTCTTTGTCTCGGTTTGTGGTCTCTTGGTTGTGACGCCTTTGAAGTGCTGATGTTAGCCAGGCTATCTTGTGTCAGTATTATAGCTCAGGCTAGTTCATCATGAGAACAGATTTCATTTCAGTCTTGTGGATATTTGTCCATTTAAGTCTCGTCATGCAGTAATGGAGGATGTGGCGGCGAGGGCATGGCCTCTCTAAGTGCACTTGTGGCTCATGATGTATGCAAAGTGAATCTGAAGAGCGGCATTACAGACCACTCACACTTGAACTTAATTAAATCAACAGTGCTTTGACTCAGAGTTTGAGAACACCACACCACGCTACATTAAGCTATTAAGATAGCTGGGGCTGCGCGCACACACACACACACACACACACGCATCCCTGTGTTTACAATACTCATCTGTGAATGTGAATATCAAAGGAGAAATCTAAATAGGTTAAATCTAGGGGCTTTGACATATTAGACATTCAGCCAGCACATTATTTAGGCCAATTAATAATAAGAACATTCAGAGCGAGAAGCGTAATAACTTTCAATACTTCATTATGTGCTTGAGTTAGCCACTCAGTTGTGGTCAGTGGTCACATGCTACACAGACGGCTTGAAATGGACTAGGGCTGAACGCGCTGCAGTGTCAGGTTTGTTTTTCTGCTGGTTACACCTGACGGCCTGTGTTGTGCTGGTCTGACAACATACCAGGCTGCACACTTGAATCCAGCTTTGTGTCTAAAAAACAATTGCAGTGACCATATGGTTCATATGGCTTGTGTTTCACATCAACACCAAAGTACAATAGATTGCTTATCAGTAAGTCCTTACTGTTTTTCATTTAAACTTTATTTTCAGGGTTGTGGGTTCCTATGCCTGTATCCCCAAGCAAAATGTGGTGTTATTGTCTATTCATGCTTGCTCTCACTTGGCTAATAGAATGATATTCTAGCCGTAATTCATGTATTAGTTATCAAGGGGATTTTGAAAGGCACTGGAGGGTCTCCGGCTTTGAAACCTTGCCAAATATACAAATTTCCAGTGTCAACATGTTGCAAGTATATCAAGGGAAGCTCCCCAGGCTAGTGTGAGTCAGTTCTTCCAGTGTTTATGCATTATCATTTTGCAGATCACACAATAGGCAGGCTTGTGTGATACTTGGTGTTCATCAGGGTTTGGATGCAGGCTGTTGTTGAATAATGCCTGAGTGAAGGCTGCTGAAGGGCTAAGTAGCTCCGTCCTCTTCGCCAAGCCTTGATGCCTCTCTGTCCACAGGCTCGCTATTGTTTTGCTCCAGCTCTCTGCTTGACAGGGCTCCAGAAGCCAGCCATTGTATTTAATTACAGTCACCAGCCCACTCACAGACTCTTGTCCTTGTGTCCCAGATTTCCATGGGTGCTCTCATTAAGACTGTGCATTCTCTGTGTATGTTTATGAGTGTGTGTATATGAATGTGTGTGTGTGTGACCAATTAGGCTTTTTTAATGGCTCAAGGAAAGCCCTTAGCCTCTGTAAATATCAGTATGGATGTAATTTTTATGTTTATGTGTATGTGTGTGGGCGGATGAATAGCTCTGTGGTCACACCAATAATGCAGGGCTGTAATCAGTCCACATCAAGAGAGGGAGAAGAGCGCTGAAAACTGAATGGTTTTTTTGCTAATGAGAAATTATGCTATGTTATGTAAGGGCTGTTCTATTTAAGTTTCATTTGTTTGACATGAGTGTGGTGATGGCATGGCCAAAGATGAACCGCGATGACAGTGAGAAGCAAAGGACGGACTCTCACACTGTCCAGTCTGTCCTCTTCACACTGAGTCTCATCAGCCCGTCAGACGTTCTGCTCTAAATCACCCCCTAATTTTCCACCCCAGTAAGATGCAAGTGCTGCTGTTTGATATGTCCTCTTAGCTCTCCTGTTCACTCGCCTGAAATGAATAAACTTTTTAATTGTTTTCAAGGCTTTAAGGCAAGGAATGCGTGCTCCAGTTTTGCCACTTCTCCTGCCTTCATTTCCTCCCCCCATCATCCAAGAAGTTTCTCTCTCCTTTCTCACCTTTCCTGCCACAATACACAAAATATGCCACCTTATATGTCTTCACAAAAAGTTTCTGTTCATTAAACAGAGGAGCCTTTGAAAATAAGTAAGCGTGTCTCCCTCACAGCTGCAGTCCATGTTTTTACAAGTTGCTTGTCACTCTTTTTTTTTTCTCTTTAGAAACATTTAAAACTAATTCTGTCTCAGCCCTTAATCACCCTTGTTATTCCCACATCGGCCCACTTCCACCAAGAAATAAAAAGGTTGTTGCTGGTGTGAAAGTGACATATGACATCTGGGCCCCATAAATATAATATCCTAATATCCCAGGCCTGATTGGGTGTCACTGTTTGGTGTTGCAGTCTGAGCTTTATTGCTGTTTAGCTTAACTGTCCCCGCCATCTGCAACCCACTTGGATTTGCTGTGTGCTTCCCTGACGGCGGAGAAAGCAGGCTGGCTTTAGAGAGCCTGGATCTTGTTGTAAGGTGCTTGTGTCTGTTATTTATTTCCAGGAAGCCCCCAACATATCTGGGCATCAGGTTGGTTTATTTTGGTTGTTCTGAATGTAATCTTCCCCTTCGCCATCTGCTGCATGCGCATGAAGATTGGCAAGCTGAGACCCGCGCCAGACACTATAATTAGAGCGGAAAGCCTGTTGTGTGTGTGTTTGAGTAAAAGACAGATAGCGAAAGGAAGAATAAATACTCCATCCTTGCTCTATGATGCCCAAAATGCACCATGAGTTGTCTCGTTCACGTTGATTTTGGGATCTAATGCGAGCGCGGTGCTGTCACGTGCAGTTTTGTCCATACTGTGGTCCTACTGAACCAGCCCGCTCCTTTAAATACAGATGGCTTATTTACAAACTAGCACTGAGCTGTAGGAAGCTCCTGAGCTGCTTGTCAACCTCGCCAATCAGCCCTCTGTTGAGCTGCTGATGCTGGGTGGAGCAAAGGGCCTGGGAAGATGCACTTGTGCATAGTATACGTGTATGACTAGGGACTGACATGTACATCACACTCACTTGAATCTCACATCTCACAAATTAGTTTTATTCTCTTATCTGAATCAAAACTTTTACATTGTCATCAGTATAAAGATACACTGCTGATTCACAAGATGAACACACTTCAATGTACTCATAGTGTTTGGTACAGGCCACAGGGGGCAGGTCTGCGCTGTGACTGTTTGTTTTTAGATTTCATTAAAGAGCCTCGTTTTGTAACACACAGGATATTGAGGTCAAAGTCCAATACATATTACATGTAAGCAACAGCAGGATATTTCCCCATAATCCCAGACCACTTTGTTTATCGTGTGCAACCACACACAATGCTGGAACCTACAAAGAGCTTATGTGTTTGCCATGTCAGCCCTTGCTGCATGAAGAGTGTTTTCATCGTCTGTGTTTACCAGCCAGATATTGATTAAGAAGGAGGTGAGAGTGTGTGTTTGGTTCGGGGGGTAAACAAGTTGCAGAGACTTGCCTTACTCAGTTAGACTTGGAGAGAATTCAGTTCAGCCTCACTTGCAGTATTTGTTGCTCTCAAGCGGTGATGATGATGTGGTTATCTGTTCTTTAATATTTTAAAGCCTATATACTCATGAAGACTGCACAATTTCCAAAAAATAAATAAAAGCACCTATCCTGACCTTGTATCAGAGGAGAACCCTGCCAGCAAACCAGCTTCTCACTCAGACACACATTCTCACAAGACCCAATTTCAGCAGTAAGTAGGAATCCAGCAGAGGCTGCTTTGATGATCTCTGGATGCTTGTGTTAGAAATTGTTTGTTCTTTGAAGACAGGAGTCTTTCCTGTGGCGTATCAGAAAACGCCCCAAAACAAAGTTGTCCTTGCATTTGCATCTTTTTTTTCTTAAACACACTCTTAGAAGGGGACTTAGTTCCCCCTTCATGTGATTTGTATTACATATCGTCTGCAGTGGATCTGTCTGGACTGCTTTGTTTAAGTTCTGTGTGTGTGTTTGTGTACATGTAACATTGTGTGTTTAACCCACTGCTTGCCCATCAGCACTCCATCTGACAGACATGTGTTCACAAACCCCTCCCGTTGCTTTTTTCTCTTTGCAGCGATAGAGACCCAGAGCACCAGCTCAGAGGAGATAGTGCCAAGCCCGCCCTCGCCTCCCCCACCACCCCGCGTCTACAAACCCTGCTTTGTGTGCCAGGACAAGTCCTCAGGGTACCACTATGGTGTCAGCGCTTGTGAGGGATGCAAGGTAAGACATCCTCTCAGTTTGCCAATTAAGCAAGATGTTCATCAATCTTGTAACCCTCATGTGATTTGCACGAGGAAAAAAGAACACACACACACACACACATCAAGCTCAGCCTGTCATTCGATCTATTTGATCTGTTCAGTGTTTAATGCTGGACCTTATATTGACCTTAAGTTAAATTTGTCTTGGTAGAGAATCATTTACTAACACTAGTAGTTGCTTTACTGAGCTGAGTATCAGTGTGACCTTATCAAGCTGTAATCACCTCTTTCAACACTTCAACCAATAAACCTATAGTTGTTAAAAAATAAATAAATTAAATAACATGATGGGTTTGCCTCATATTTCATACAGTTTGCTACACTTTGTCATCTGTGCAGGTTTTTTATTTTTGAGTGTTATGGCTACATGTATCTCTGCTGACATATCCACACATCCCTTATCAATACACTCATGTTACACAGGTGCTGAAGCAGGACTCATAACACCCATCTGCATTGTTATCAGTTGGTAGTTGCTTCATGCATGCATACATGTTCTCCTGTTCGAGCGAGCACAGACATTTCTTTATCTCACTGCTCCTAAGCCTCAGAGTTGTGTAAGCTCTGAACAGGATAGGGATGAGGAGGAGGAAAGATCTATGGCATCAAATGGGATGATACCACCAGGCACAAAAATGTACAACGATCATATTTCAGAAAACATTGTAGCCCATCACATATTTATAGCATTAACCAAATAGGATTTCCACAGTTAAGGTAATATATTAAAAACAGGAGAATATAAATCCTCCTTTGGAAGGTTTTCTTCTGACAGCAGCTGCAGCAAAAGGAGGTAGGGAATGGTTGGATGAAGACAGGCAGGGTGTTGCTGATGGTGACAGGTGCCTGCTAGACCCTCTGACTTATTGACTGTAGAGCCAATATTGTGGTCTGTGTTTCCATATGTGCAGGAAAGAGCTGTGTGGAGGGAGGGACGAAGGGACGGCAGGGGGGAGCAGAGAGAAACAAAAAGCCACAATGAAGAAGGCAGTGGCAGTAACAAACAGTATGAAAGAGTAAAAAAGGGCAGGAATCCAGCGGGGGATGTAAAAAATACAGACAAACCCACAAAAAGACGAGATAGCGAGTGTAAGAGACGCATGAAGAGCCAGAAACAGAGAGATGTGAGTAATGCTTGGAGGGCAGTAGATTAGGCGGATGGGGTATATGGGCCACCGTTGAACTCATTGACACCAAATGAAGGACGGTCAGCGCTGAGGAGTGGGGGAGGGAGAAACAAGTAAAGAATGCACAAAGGGAGGAGAGCACAGCAAAGCCAGGGCTATTGCACACACACATAAACATACGGAGACTTTGGCCTTTAACACAAACCCTCTGAGTGCTCCATGAAACTTAACCTGCTCCCCAAATGCGACTTATAAAAAGTTAACAAAGTAAATAAAAGCTGACCCCTATGCTGTTTTATAGGGAAACCAAACTGCTGCTGATTCTGCAGCTTCATGGGTACAGAGGATGTTTAATATGTCAGGGGAAAAAAAAAAACGCTTGTTTTTATGTAATACTCAGCCTTTAGTTAATTCACATCAGCATATGTTATATACTCTTATTTTATGCAGGCTTGTGGAGATGTATCCTTGACTGTCAAAGTACAGCCAGAGAGAAGATTGGAGATAGTTGAAGAGGTGTTTGTGTGTTGTGCGTGTGTGTCTGCATGTGATAGATGGAGAAAAAGGAAGATGGTGTGGAAATGAAAGCAAAAACAAAAAATGAAGTTTCATAGGTGGTCTGTGATTCTAATCTAGTATTTTGACACATTTACCAATTTAGAAACAGTTTACCACAGGTGGGAAATCTGCTTATTGGAAAGCATTAGTAAATGTATGTGTTGAGCCAATGACCTCCAATGAGCTCCACCTTTTGCTCAATACTATTGGTGCAATTTGGAATTTCATTGCAAAAATGCTGAAACACGTAATTTCAGAGCCTGTAGTAATGTGCGTAATCTCTGAGTAATGCGTGATGCAGTGCACAGCTACCAAGCAGCCGCTTTATATATCATGCCTTCAAAAACTTTGCCCACAATCTGAGCACGTTTTAAGTAACGCTGCACTTATTTTGATCCTCCATGGTTCTTCCTCTTATCTAAATTTTCTGCTGCATTCATATAGCAGATTTACCCATCACCCAAGCATCTAAATAAATAGTTATAAGTAACTTAATAAGATCATTCCCAGCTGCTGATGGGAGTGCCTGCGGATGTATGGACGTATGACTGTTCTGCGTTTTGTGTCAGTGTTAAACACACCTTGTGCGAAGGCAGTGGTTGCAAAGTCTTAGACAGACTTAGAAATGGCATTGAATCAGAGGATGTTGGATAAATCAAAAATCATTGTTGAAATGAAAATCTGAACAAAAAAAAAAAAAAAAAAAAACCCACTGATGTTCACACATAAACATGCGGTGTGGTCTGTCAGTAATCATTCTGAGATAAAACTCTGTGATATATATGGCAGACAAAGGAAATATTTACAACATGTAGCATACGCAAGAATGTGACACTTGAGAAGAAGCGCACAATTGACAAGCACAAGAATTGTGTCAAATTTGACGGTGTAATTAGCTTTTTGAGGCTTTTGTCGCATTTGTCGCAGCCAACAGACAACATGCACTGAAAATGATTACAAACACTGCCAAAGAGTAATTTTATATACAGTCTGTTTCACTTGATTGTTAGCACTCTTGCTACATGCTGAATTGTGAGACTTCTACATCTCAGGTATGATTTAAAAAAAAAAAAAATCAAAAACAAAAAAACGCCCTGTAGCTCTCTCAGCCTTTGGCATTAATTTCATGAAATGTTCCTCCACCGCCCCAACAGGAAGCTCTGCATGCTTCCTTGGCTGAATGTAATTAGTTTTCCAGATATATTGTGGCTGAGTTTGATTATTTTTAACCAGAGAGGCCACATACCTAAAGAGTGAAGTACAAACAGCAGCAAAGTGACCGTTCAACCCGGTATTATACAGAAAGAATGAGCAAATTCACTGATAAAGAGAAGGAGAGCTAGACCGAGGGGATCGTACTTTGGAAAAGGGCGTTTTAATGGCCAGGCAACATATTTAGACAAAGTAAGAAGTCACAGAACAATACATGGTACTTGGGCTTCAAGGTGGATGATCAGAAATTGTCCATTATATCACACATTGTACATAGACGTGAGTGATAGATGAGTCATTAATGTTAACTTTAATCTCATTTACCTTTATCTTAATAACCAGATCAAATATGTTGTACTGGACTCTGTACTGTCGGGTTATAAAATGTTCATTCAGATTAATCATTAGATATGTTGCCTGAAACTAGGAAAACTTCCAGAGTCAGACAGTTTTCTGCTAGCAGCTGTCTGCCCACTCAACAGCCAGAGTGCTAATTTGGAAAAATTCAGGATACCGTCTCTGTATGTTTGACTTCAGAGGAGATGACTTGGCATAGCACACTCAATAATTCAACACTACAGGCATGTGAAGGTATATGGTTGCCTCATCTGAGACTAGGGTAAGTCGGGGGTTAGCAGCGTCTGTTTTGCTGCAGCATGCCAAACTACAAAGGCATTTCCTGGGGGCTGCAGCGAACAGAGGAAACAGAAGCGGGGAAGTTGAGCTGTGCTACTTGGAGACAGCTCATTCGTTCGTTGTTTTTAGTTCTGCCGCCCGCGCATACTCAACGGTATTGCACTTCTTTTTCCCCGCAGATATTGCCCTCTAAACATTAAATTTGCATGCCCACCCCCTCATGTTTATGTTTTTCTCGTGAATGCATGGCAGCACGCGCCAGGCGACCTTTCCACTTGCTTCCCGCTGAAAAGGGCAAGAAGTGACCATATTTCCAAAATCCCTAACTGCCGTTTCTTGCATGAATGTCCCCTTATTTGCAGTGTTTTTCAGATGGCTCTCTTACAAAGCATCTGTCTTTGCTAATGTGTGGGCTGAAGCAATAGCTGCTTAGTAATAGGTGCAGGGCCACACACGCACACACATACACACACACAGACACACGCACATGCACCATCGCCGTAGGAGGCTGAGAACCCACTGTTAATCTGGGCACAGTGTGAAAGTCACGTAAGAGAGGATTCCTGTGCTTCCCTGAGAACGCCACAACTCCACACCCCTCCCCCATTTCTCTCTTAATAAAGCATTTCATCGCACACAAGCGAAACAGAATACATTTATTATTGCGTGAGGTCATCACGCTGGCCAGGTAGACAGCTCTGAATTGAAGAGCACACGGCACATGCAGTCATGTTATGTGCTGTAGTCGTTTGCTCCTCTTTTTCATCCCTCTCTCTCTCTCTCTCTCTCTCTCTCTCTCTCTGCAGCTCTCATCTCTTCTGAACACTGCAGGGTGGCTGGCAGGCCCACTGAGGGCTCTTGTCGCTGGGTGGATTAAGCGGTGATACAAAAAGAGGCTTAAGGGCCACAGGAAGCAATGACTCCTAAAAGAAGGGTGGGATGGGGAGGGAGGGACACGGGAACAATCGATTGACCCACGAGCCAGATACAACAGCCAATCAGGAGGTGCTGTGAGAGGGCACCTGAGCCTTGCAGTGTTAGGAGGGACTTGGCCAATCCCCTGATGACACAAGGGTCAGGGTCAGGCCACCATCAGATCAGAGAGGCCATGATCTGCGCACATCCAGCCATACATAGGTCCACGGACATAAGTCCACGGGCTTATCCCTCAGCATCAGCTGCTGAATTAACGTCAAAATACAAGTCTTGTTCTCGCCGTTAAATTGTGCGGGAAATAGCACTTTGCAGGGATCGGCTCTTCTCCAACATCAAATCAAATCAAATCAGATTTATTTGTATAGCGCCAAATCATAAGAAAGTTACATCAAGGCACTTTACATATAGAGCAGGTCTAGACCAAACTCTTTATAAAATTATTTAAAGAGACCCAACAGATCCCCCGATGAACAAGCACTTGGCGACAGTGGCAAGGAAAAACTTCCTTTCAGAGGCAGAAACCTCGGGCAGAACCAGGTTCAGGGGGGGCAGCCATCTGCCTCGACTGGTTGGGTTGAGAGAGGGCTCAATAATGTATTTGTGAGACAACAGCAAATGAAGTCAGGACCAAGGTTAAATGAGGTGACCTTCTGAGGTCTGAAATACTTCCTCTTCATGTGTAATCGGCCCTATCACGCACATGGGCTCCACCTTACTCAGACAGATACATGGGAAAGTATATGCACTTCCTCTTGGTAGTGCAAGAGAAGGCTGAATCACTTCCACTCTGTTGTGGTAGATGAGAGACACGAGAGGAGGTGGGTGAGCTGGGAAGGACAAATTGCGGGCTTAGGTCCACCAGCCATCTGTCGGCTAGCAAAGCCAGTCCTTCGGCATAGGATGGGGCTCCCTGGCAGCAACCACACAACACAACACAACACCACACTCCACCTCCCCCTCCCTCTAGCTTTATCTGAACCCACCCACCCTCCTACCCAACAACACATAGCCCATGTCCCACTGTGTCACATCAATACTGACATTGACCTGTATTACATTTGTCCTGAATCGTGCTTGCTGAGTGCCAACTCAGTTGTGTCTGATTTGCATTAACCTCTTTTATCTTTTTGACACACAAGGAATTCTTAAGCAATAAGGGCACAGAGGTTAACAATGATTTTATTGAGGATGAATGGAATAGAGGAGACTAAAGGTTCTGATGCTTGGCCTTGCAGCTGCTGTCTATTTTTTGACTATAGGCTTTCAATGGCATCTGGTTTACAAATGACTTTTTTTTTAAATCAGAAAATCATTTTCCTTTTTGTAAATACATGGTCAGTTTTTTCCTTCCTATTAGAAATCTAAACTTTTTTTTTTTTTTTTTCATTTAAGACGTACCTAGCTTGTGTTAGACATTAACCTAATCTGTGACCCATATAGTTTTTGTTTCTTCAGCAGGTACAGCTTTACTTGTAGAGAGAATTAAAATTATTAGTGGGGGATGTGTGTGTCATGTGCCACATTGCTCTGCTTCTATGTTTTGCTTTTGTGCAATCAACCATAGTTTGTCTCCTCAGAGATCTCACATTGCAGCTCACTGATCAAAGATGAGCTTGTTATAATTCATCTGCCTTGTACGCTTGGACAATATTTCTAAATCCATTCTCTGATTTGTTTTGATCCAGTTAGATAGAGAAGGAGATTACCAGAAAAGGAATTCCTTTTTTGCCCTTACATGATCACTTTCAGCCATTGGCCTCTCTTTCTAATGGATATTGATTCCCTTATTTCTTGCTGTGTAAATTAGTCCATGCTTAGCTCCAACCTCCAACCCAGAGTCTTCTGCCCCAAAGTCCTTCAGACCTGGTTCACCCTGAAAAGCACTTTTGTGTTTTTGTCCTGTGGACAGGTGGAAAACGTCATGAAATGGTGAAAGATGACTATTAGTGTCCATCCAGATGATGTTATATGGGTTAAGCACTTTAAGGACTTATTTTGCATGGTCTCCTCTATTTTAATGCTTTTTTGTTCTTGTTGGGAACTGGATGAAAATTGTCACAGTAAACATGGACGCAATATTAGCAACAGGCAACCAAAGCACATAATTCACTGTTGATAGATAACAATTTGACAGGTGGATTCACAACAGCAAACAGTGCAACTATATTTCCATAGTAACTATCTGCTCTATTCGTACGACAGTCTGGTTCCCCTCACTCTTTTTTTGCCACCCCATCCCTCCTCTTAAGCCTGGCCCCTCTCCTCATGACCTCATCTCCATCTTTCTGTTACGCAGGGCTTCTTCCGGAGAAGCATCCAGAAGAACATGGTGTACACTTGTCACCGGGAGAAGAATTGTATCATCAACAAAGTCACCCGCAACCGCTGCCAGTACTGTCGGCTGCAGAAGTGCCTGGAAGTTGGGATGTCCAAGGAGTGTAAGCAGAATTCCCACAATTCCCTACTCTTGCAGAGCCTTTAGGGCCAAACACAGATTTCATCATAGTTGTTTAATCCCAGAGGGGTTAGCGTGATTGTGGTCACTGCAGAAAGTCTGAGGTCAAAGCATTTTCTGACATTATTCCCACTGCTGACATTGCATAAGCTGTTGCACACACAGTGACTCCAGCGTCTGTACTTATTTTGTCATTAGTTGACTACTGCACTTCGTATTCAGTATCTGCTGGACCCATCTCTGGACTGTGTTATTTATCATAACAGAGTCAAGCTGGTGCTATTAGCTATTAGCTATTAGCGGTTACACTTTTTTATTATTTTAGTTTTTAGAAAATAGTCACTGTAAAAACGAGACAAAGGGCAGCCGTGATGCAGACTGGCAGTAACAGTCAGGGTGTCGCCAGGCTTGGCAGGCCTCTGTGATGAATATGTTCTCACCTGCCGAGAGTGAAAGAGCAGGCGTCTGCTCCCATCATTGCACCCCAGGGGCTGTGTGAACATACACACACACACACGGACACACACATATGTGCAGGCAGTCAGACTTGATAAAGTAATTGGTAGAGGTGTGACCACAGAGCACTGAGAGGCCAACAGGGTTTTTACCTCAGCCTGATCACCTGACACACTTCTTTACACAAACACTCACTTGTCAGTGTGTATATGATACAGTGGACCCCATGTATACAATCAAATGGTCAGTAATAATATGTATTTATGGACAGGAAGCATAGCATCCTCCTTCTCCTCACAGACTGACTGTTAAAACATACATGCACACAGCCCCCCTTCGCTTCATCCCTCTCTGCCTCCTGTCTTCCCAGTGCTATTTACCTCATCTTTGTGGTACAGCGAGTACAGGGAGGGCTTCCCATGCCACAGCACTGTGGTTTACAGTAAAAGAAGTTATCCTCCGAGCTCCTTACCTTTGAATGGGGCCATTAATCATGGTTAGAAGGATTGCAGCAGGCTCTTTTACACACACACACACACACACACACACACACGCTGAGGCGCTCCAGCATATAAAAGGGGAATAAACTGGAGTTGGAGAACCATCTAGTGGCGAAGAGTTGGTAATGTCTAAGGAAAAAAATGGATGAAATAGTTTTGTAGAAGTATTCAAGGCTAGAAATTTTACTATTGGCTGGATTTCCCCCCCACCTTTGCTCAGCCGGTTTCATTTTAAAAGTTTAATAGTAGCTTTTTTCAGATTGTGGTCATTTTGTGCAGCTTGCTCATCTTGTGTCCTCAGCAGTGACTTTGGCCAGTGAGAGTAGTCTGGGCAGGAGAGGCCGGCCATCTGGGCCCAGCAGGGAGTCTCCCTGCCTCACACACACACACACACACACACACGCGCACACACACAGACGGGAACACACACATACACACATACTTAAAGATGCACGTTTGTGAATAATTTTATGCTCCTGTTCAAATTATGCACATACAAGGTGACTGACACAAACTGGTATGAATAAAAACATCTGTTAATAGAAATGCACTCAAACAGCGCCTCTTAAATACTATGCACCCTCTGTCAGGCACACACACAGAAGGTGGACCCCCCTGTGAGTGTTGGGTGGGACATGTGGGTGACCTTGCGTCTGCCGGCAGACAGCTCCAGATGACAGTGCCAGGCCTGCTGCCAGGTGACCATGCCAAGCAAGATGGCCTTAGTAGGAGGGGGAGGGGGTTGGTATGTTGGGAGCAAGTGGAGGGTTACATGGAAAGGCCTGTAGTGCCACGTTATTATTAACCTGGCAGTGTGTGGCTATAGAAGAATGGCATATCAGATATTAAACAAATTTTAATATGAAAATAAAACTTAAAGTTTGAAAGAGGTTGGTACACTTATCAAAGACTAGTGGTCTGCCATATAGGGGTCTGATGGAGTGTCCGAGTTGGAAAGAAATCAAGATTTTTGGCGGACAGAATTAGCTTTTTAATGGTTTCAGATCTTGAAAATATTCAAATAAAAAACATAGGAAAAACAAAACATTCGCTGTTTGAAAGAGTAAAAGCTCAGAAAAGCTTACATATATGGAGTCACATTTAAAATCCATTTCTGTTACAGAGACTTAATTCCCTCTGCAGACATTTCCTCATTTTATTTTTAATTTTGATTTTACGTTTTTACTTGAGGGATTATCATAAGGCTCAGTTTCACAGTATTGTACGTTTTATTTCACAGCAGCTGCCACCGTTCAGTTTTCCCTCTTTATCATCACCCTTCCCATTTTTTTTAAGCTTTCAAAACCATTGCCCACATATTCCTCGAGGTGTTATTCAGCGGAAGGAAAGGTAATAAAAGTAGAATAAGATGTAGCAAAGGATGATGGAGAATGGGGCACAGAAAGGATAACATCAGCTACAAAAGCAGGATAGTAGAGCACGATGAGGGCAGGGAGAGGGAAGACTATTGAACCCAGTGTGAGTGGGAATGAAAATCGTGAGAGAGCAGAGGTGGGGAGGGATGAGAGACTGGAGGACAGAGGGAGGGAGAAAGTTTCATCACTGTCGACGGTGGCTGTGCGCTGCGAGCAGCAGGAGCGGGGGGAACATTGACATTTTTATCTTTCCATTGAATTTAATCTGTGTGATGGACGAGCTGCCAGTGCTTTAATTTTCCTCACACGAATTATCCCTGCCTGTCTACCTTTCTGTCTTGTACATAGACACAAACGCGCATACACAACGCAACACTAATGTGTATACACTGAGGCACTAACAGAAATTGTCCATTAACTGCACATTGCAGCTGAAATCCTGCGTGTTGACGTATGATTGAATGATAGCTGCGTGCGTGTCACAGCATTCTGTACACGTTACACACCGCTTCTTGTACCTCATTTATTATGCAATGGACACGCAACCACAAACAATTCAGGATGCGAGTTCCCCCATTAGCATTCATATTCAGATAATGCATTTTGAAAGATGCATTGCTTGAAGTTAACACCCACGCAAACATCAAAATGCGCATTTGGGTCCACACAAACACACACACGCACGTTCAATACAGAAAGGAAGGCAGTATTTCTTTCATTTCTGCTCTCCTGCTACAGTCCCCCCTCCTCCAAGTTATTGCATGTGGCAATTCGCCATGACAGATCGCCAGTCGTTCCTAATAGTTCTTTAATGACT
Source organism: Remorina albescens (assembly GCA_034769265.1). Taxonomy (NCBI): domain Eukaryota; kingdom Metazoa; phylum Chordata; class Actinopteri; order Carangiformes; family Echeneidae; genus Remorina; species Remorina albescens. The sequence goes on from CM068480.1 coordinate 10,980,940, forward strand.
TCATTAAATTGTGTTGTGCGGCTTATGATTGTGCTGCCAATTTGTCAGTGAGGGCAAAGTCTGGGCGCTAGGGATGCCCCACTTTTATTTGTGAATTAATTGGACATCGATTGTTTTGCAGCCCCCCCTCCCCGCCCCATTGCAGAAAGGACACAGATTTCTAATCAGCACCATAAGCAGCGCTGGCCCAGATATGGTCAGCAGCTTACTACAGTTTTAGGCAACTGGCATCAAATGGTTGTTACAGAGGACATTCATTCACTAACCAAGTCATAATTAGCTCATTAAAGCAAATGGAAGTGAATGACTTGTACTGATTTGCTTGTTTTCACTGAATTAGTACGTACATTATTTAGTTCTTGATGTGTCAGTTACAGCATCTTGCTGCTCTGTTCCCATGTCCATATGTGTTTTGGTGACTATGGCAACATTAAGCAACATTAAGAGAAACAAAAAAATGCGGGCAAATAACCTGCAACCTAACCTGCACAGCAGGGTCTTCTTCATTTCTTGTTGAGCCGAGCAGTGCTTAGTAATAACACAGTGCACCATCAGACTTCCAGCCCCCGCCTTCCTCCTTCCCTTCATGTTCTCCCAGGCAGGGAGGCCTGTCTGCGGCTGATGAATGAGCAGCAGCACAGAGTAGTGCATCCCTGCCTGGCCCGGGGCCAGGCTCCTCTGTCACAGACACTGATCTCCCATCAGCCTGAGAGCTCTGGCCCTTAATGGTCAAGGTTAGGATTAAGACAAGGAAAATCTGATCTTAGGTCAGCGGCAAGGGGAAATTCAGGTACCCCAAGGGAAAGTAGGGATAGGAGAAATGATAGAGATGACATTAGGAAAGGGGATGATTTAAAGCGAAAGCGATGTGATTTTAGGAAGGCGAAATAGTGTACATTGGCAAGAATGGAACAAACTGAGAGGACAAGGACAGCAAGAGAGTGTTGTATAACAGGAGAGAGGGAGAAGTGTGTGGCATAGAGAGAGAAAGCTAGATGTTTTTTTCTGGTATGGGCTGAGCAGTCGAGCCCTTTTAAAACCATTAGAGGCAGGATATTTGTCATATTATGTTATTAGATTAGCCGGGACCCCTAATGAAAGCTGTGGCAATTTGTCAGCCTTATGGATGGCTCCATCCCCCACCACTATTTATCAAGTAGCACCCCATCTCACCCAACCCACCCCCACCTTCAATTCACACACACACACACACACACACACACACAACCCAAGTAATAGCTAAACTGCACCCCAGTGTGGATGGGCTGGGAGAAATGGATCGAGCCTGTAATGGGATTCCAATGCTAAGCACCCTGCCTAGTGTTTTTTGTCATTTGGGGTGAGCAGACTATTCTCAGCCAGATCGCCCAGAGGGAAACAACACCGGATTATTTCAAGGTTTTTTTTCCCCTCTCTCCATTACCATAGCCCTTGTCAATGGAGCTGTCCGACAACATTTATCTTATTGCATCGCATAAGGGAAGTGAAAATGTGGTCACTGCTGCTGGTCACATAGAAAGGAACATACTGTCCTGCCGGGTACTCTGATTTTATCCTGATATCAGTTTCTTTTTAGGTGGTGTCAGGTGGTGCTAATCTAGGATATACAGTATCCAGGTTCCAACACCCTTTCAAGCCTTTAGCTGACAATTTGCAAATAGTATGTGGTTTCTGTTTCAACTGTGTTACGGTGTGAGCGATCACTTATAGGTAAAACACAAGGGGGGATGGGAAGTATGACCAAACCAACACTTGTGTTCTTGTCCTTGCTTTCCTGTAGCTGTGAGAAATGACAGGAACAAGAAGAAAAAGGATGAGAAGAAGCAGGAGTGTACAGAGAGCTACGTGCTGAGTCCTGACACAGAACAGATGATTGACAGGGTCCGTAAGGCACACCAAGATACTTTCCCCTCTCTCTGCCAGCTGGGCAAATACACTACGGTAAGTATTTGACACTGTCGACTTTGTACGTCCCTTAATTTGTCCACCTTTGTTACCTGTAGATTATCCTCACATGCAATTATTGACTTCTTTTTTTTTTTTTGCCACCTCTTCCCCTCCCTACAGACTAACAGCTCAGAACGACGCGTGTCCTTGGACGTAGACCTGTGGGATAAGTTTAGTGAACTATCCACCAAGTGCATCATAAAGACAGTGGAGTTTGCTAAGCAGCTGCCAGGCTTCACAACGCTCACCATTGCCGACCAGATTACTCTGCTCAAAGCCGCCTGTTTGGACATCCTGGTAAGAGTGACGGCCCACATTTCTCTCCACAAAATTTCACCAGTCTTCACCCATATTTTCATAGGAGCAGAGAAGCATTTCGAAAATTCAAATCGACAGCCTAGTTAAAGCATTAATAACCCGTTCTGCCTCTGCTGCTCACAGATACTGCGAATCTGCACACGCTACACACCAGAGCAAGACACCATGACTTTCTCAGATGGACTCACGCTAAATCGAACCCAGATGCACAACGCCGGTTTTGGTCCCCTGACCGACCTGGTTTTTGCCTTCGCCAACCAGCTCCTTCCTCTGGAGATGGATGATGCAGAGACAGGGCTGCTCAGTGCCATCTGTTTGCTTTGTGGAGGTACGAATAACCCCTTAAAAATCTATTGCACATTTACATGATCAGCAGCAAGTTTGAAAAAGCCAGAAATGGTGCAATGAAATACTCTTAACAATTTTGTCCAGCTATGGCCTATGAACTGGGACTGTCCCCCCCGTCTCTGGTTGACAGCAGAATAGTCGAGATGTGCTGCACCCTTTTGTTGAGCACCACCTACTGGCTAACTATAATCACAACAGTAGTGCAGTATTGACATGTTTTCTCTAAACTCTGCATTAATCCACAGATCGTCAGGACTTGGAAGAAGCAGAGAAGGTGGACGTCCTCCAGGAGCCTCTTCTGGAGGCGCTGAAGATTTATGTGAGGAAGAGGAGGCCCCACAAACCTCACATGTTCCCTAAGATGCTGATGAAGATCACTGATCTGAGAAGCATCAGTGCTAAAGGTATGCAACAAGACAAACTGATCAACTAGTTTTTAGGTCTGACTGAAACATTGGAGATCACAACTTGACATTTTAGATATGTGTTTATAAATGTGAAGTTATTCTTGTTTTTTTTCCATTTCCTATTGTATTTTGTCAGAGGCTTGGTATCTTATAATTTCTTGTCTCTGTCCAACTTCCTCTACAGGAGCTGAACGTGTCATCACCTTGAAGATGGAGATCCCCGGCTCCATGCCCCCTCTCATCCAAGAGATGCTGGAGAACTCAGAAGGCCTGGAAAGTGGCGCGGCAGGTGGCCGGCCGAGTGGCGCCCCCCCAGGCAGCTGCAGCCCCAGTCTCTCCCCCAGCTCTGCCCAAAGCAGTCCCGCCACACAATCGCCGTAGTAGCGGCCCATCATTTTATTTTTTTCTCACAACACTCTCGGTCTCCTCACCCGACGTTCTGAAGGGGAGGGGTGCAGGAGGAGGGATCTTGACTCTTGACTGCTGAACACTGGAGACTGGCAGAGCCGACCTCCTCCTCACCTATGACACAAATCCTCCACCTCCTGATCTGCTTTCCCTCACTCTGAAGCACTGTCCTGACGTGAGGGGACACGAGGCTAGAGCAGGCCGGGACAACAGGATGCCTCTGAGAGACTACCCGTAAACACTGCTGATGACTCCTCCTCCTTCTCCCTCCACTCCTCTGTCCACAGCTGCTCCTCCCTTCTCCACCGTTCTCCAAAAGACTGATGGAAACAAATCTGGATGCAGTGGAGGCCAGCTCTGAATGGAACTGAGATTGGGTGGAGCATCGTGGGACGAATATATGGACAAGGACAATTCGTACAGACTGACTTGACAAACACCAGACACTTTCTTTTGTTGTACTCTGAGGCAGACTGCAAGCTGTGGATTTGTCAAAAGACCCCACCCTCCTCATAGACTTTGGGTCTTTTCTCTTTTTCCAACTTCAAAAAACATGATTTCGTACAAAAGATATATAAATATATATAGAAAAGTTAAGGAACTATTGTGAGTGACATGTCCAAAGCAGAATGGCGGGCTGAAATACGGACATGTTTTCTGAGATTAGAAGTTGTTGTACTGCTTCACAGTTTGAATCTTTTCATACCCATCCAGAGTATTGAGAGAGATTGTTTCAGTTTTATCACGTTTGTAGATCTTCTAAACAACAAAAAGCAAAAGATGTTGAAATTTCTCTCCAGTCGACAAATACAAACAAATGTGCACAGAAAACAAGTCGCAAAGAATATCACCTACTATTCCAGTTTGGATTTGTTTTCCTTTTCTCTTTCTTTTGGGTTTTTTTTTTTTTTTCTTCCAAGAGAATAGAAAAAAATGATTGTATGAACTTGGTTGTATGATATGGTCACAGGTCCTTTCAAGAAATCAAATTAATGAAGATTCATTATTAAGGTGTATTTTAAGTAGCCTTTGAGTTTGTGTATATAAGCTGTATTCATTTCTTTAAAACTATGAAGAGTTTTAGGCTTCACCTGATTTTTTTTTTTTTTTTTAGAATACCTTTTATGTGTTTTGTTCATAGGTTTGTGATTCAAGAAAAAGACATTTTGAGCACATTTTACTGAAGGAATTTCTTTCATGTTTTGTGTCTTACTAAATACTGGACAGACCCTTAACCAATCACTGGCTGTTCAGAATGTGGCTTTCACAGACAATTTCAACTTTTGCCCCCTTCACTTTTAAAACACATTTTTACCCACAGTAGATAACAAAGTAGCACTCCAGTCGGGGATAGCTTTTTGGCCATGTAGCAGAAAGAGATGGTGTTTCCGAAAATGGTATGTTTGACGCAACCTGTGGCCTGCAAGATTCAAGTGAGCTAGGCAGCCCAGCTTCAAAGAGAGTTAAAATGTGAAGAAAGGTGTACATACACACTGTATTAAACACGAGTGATTCTCGGTAGTCTCTGAATGGATCAATAATGTGCAGTGGATGGGAAAAGACTAGATTGTAGAAATCCCTCTACTCTTCAAGTGGTCAGGCAAGTGAAGGTCCAAAATGTGATGTTTGTTAACTAAGTCCTCACAAATCTCGCTGTGGTAAAAACCAATATGTGACTTTTTGCCAGATCCGGAGCAACCTCGCACCCTGTGACTCACTTTACGCCAAAACGCCTTCACCGTTAGCACACATCATCTAGACCATCTTTACTGTACACACGCCAATGTCTCAGGAAGGAATCATTTTTTTTGTGCTTGGCCTGTTCTTTGTATATGTTCTGTGCTGCACCCCTTAACCCTACAATCACAGATGCACACACACTTCTGCTACTGAGCCCCTGAATTTTTCTTCAATTACTCACTTTTGTTCAGCCTGGCAGACCAGGACTTGTTCAGAGAGACACTGATCCCGCAACATTATGTCATAAGATGCCAGTTTGGAGTCTCTCTGAGTCTTTCATATGTTCTTTTTATTTGTACGGTCAAAGCTGCTTTCATCATTTAGGAACTTGTCCAGAACGGCGCACAACTTTTCCCTCCACAGCTAATCTGGAATAGCAACAGACACACCGTCAGTTGGAGAAGTATGGAATATGTTGCAATTTGTCAAGATTATCAAGCGACTTTAAAAAAAGGAAAAAACAAAACAAAAAAAAGATAAAAATAAAGCCAACATTTAATAATTATTAAATGTGTTTGTGTTGTTCACGTGTGTGCTTCTTTTCACTCTGTCTCAGGTCTCTTTTGATATTCGAACTCAGTGTTGCGTTTTTGCCATCAGCCATCATTAATGACAATGACTTGATTTAAAATGAGCAATAAGACAAGGTTAAAGCTAAAACTAGTACATATTAATTAACAGACAACACATAATCTCTATTAAAAATGTATTGTATGTGCAGTTAAACACATGCATGCTTAATCCAATAATCTCAGATATTTCTCAGCAACAGAATTATTTGATTGGTTAGACCAAGTTTATAGTTAATAGAAATGAGCAAAGCTGTATATATTTCTGTACAGACCCTACACAATGAATCCTTACTTGTGCTGCTATAACATCATGTTGTGATCACAGATCACCAGGCTTGGCCAGGCCAGATTTGTCGCTATGTCGTTATATTTGATTTAAATCATTCATTCATAAACCCTGAACCCCTCGATATCTTATTTATTAACTTTAGTAACTACACTTTTACAGTTAAAGTTGTGAAATGTATGAAAAATGTTTATGACCATATAAAATATATTACATACAATCAGTAGAGTATTATGAATAAATGCCACTAAATACATCCTTTGATGTAAATCCATGTAACTGCAGTCTGGTCTTGCAGATCTTGCAGAAGTTGGAAACAAAATAATACATATAGTATATTTTTAATCTGGGAGATGATGGTCACAAAGAAGCCCAGTGACTGGTGATGATGAAGATGAGCTGAGCTCGTAACATCGCGCCAACAACATAACATGAGTAACATCCTCTCTGCCCCCTAAGCCCGAACCTAAATGCAGCTTTCTTTTTGTTGGACGTCGCAGGCTCTTCTTCTGTCTCCTCACCGGGTCCTTTCCCCCTCTCAAAGAAACTTTCCAAAGACGTTTGTTTTACACTCTTTTTGCTAGCTTGTGGGTTTTAATTTTAGCGGTAACGTATCACGTGACCGAGCGTCTTGACATGCGCCAAGAGTGAGTCATAGACGGATGTAACGGAGAGAATCCGGTCATTTGTCAAAACAAAACATTATTCAGACTCAGATAATAAATAAAACTGAAATAGTGTAAGTTATTTATTCTTTCTGTGCGGCCCGGTACCGGTCCGCGGCCCGGACTACTCCCACTAACACTACTACGCCCCGCCTCCTTAGAGAAACGTCTCAACCAATCACAATCCTTGGCGCGGAATTTCAAACATTTTCAAACCACCATCCTCTGACTAAAGTGAGATTGTTCCGCCAAAATCGTAAACAAAATAGTTCCTCTTGTGTGAACGAAAGTTAAATTCGATACAGCCAACAAAAATAAACATTTGAACATATTGTGTGGGTAAATAATACATAAATGCTTTCACAAAACCATGTTATAATTCAGCTATTCAGGGCAGCGGGGGCTGACACATCCGTGTTTTATTTGGCGGAGTGATACCAGAGTTCCGTTTGAATGAGGCGACAGAGGACAAGGTGAGATTTACGTTGGTCACTCGTCCGTGTTAACTTTACAGTGTAGTAAAACTTTAGTTGTACCTTCGGTCTGATATGATTTAATCATTTTATTTTTCTTCGCCACATCTCGGCCGATGTTTATGGACAGCAGAAAGTTGGCGTGTGTCTGAGCGGGATTAAAGGTAAATCTAAAGTGTGTATTTTTCATGTCTGTGTGTCGTCCTGTCGACGTTAGCTTCGCCACCAGTGTTAAGTTTTACAGGAGAGTTTTTAATTTTAGCTAAAGCAAATTATACGTATATGTATGGTACGACACAATTTTACCCACGAGGCGACACCGCACGTGAGGTGTCGCAGAATTGTGTGTAGCGTTTTAAATTACTGAAACAACGACCGGATGATTTGAATGGCTAAAACTACTAATTACATTTCTGATAAAGGAGATTCCCTGTGAATATTACGATCTTATCAATTCACAAACTTACAACTACTGGCGTTTCGATAGGCGACTTCAGTTTGCTGGTAGTATGTCGAAATCTTCCTCCGGACTTTAAAATGTTCACAAATCTTCACAAAAAAATTCTACTTTTTCATGACTATTGTTGGGTTATAGATGATTAAAGTGTTTGTTCAGTTTTAACGCTGGTTTGCTGACCTTCTCAGGTAACGTTGCTAAAATGCCCCTGCATGGTAAAGTAGTAGTGCTGAAGAGGAGTGGAGCAGATGGGACTGAGTTTCCTCTGACAGCAGCATGCTTGTTTGGAAGGTGAGCCCAAAACATCCAAGTTTTATGACGAAAAATTTCATTTGCAGGAGTTGTACCTCAGTGTAGTCGTGTACAACCAACAGTACACTTAACTTGGAGTCATCGGTTAATGTGTGACCTCGTGTTGGGGCTGATGGAGGTGCAGTAAAACCTTTTGGTTTAGAGGCAGCCATCAAAATCTCCTGTTCTGACATCAAGTGTAAAAAAAGAACAACGTGAAACTGTGAATTCAAACATCCATTTCATATTGACTTTCCTCTCTGCTCTTAGACTTCATTCATTTCTTGTGAACATTAAGCAGTTACACCAAAATGTGAAGGCATTCTCTTAATATGTAATTAAATGTTGTTTGTTGGCACATTTCTTTGTGATCTTACAGGAAGGCTGACTGTGATATTCGCATTCAGCTTCCTCAAGTCTCAAAGGAGCATTGCAGAATTGACTTCAATGAAAATAAAGAGGTAATGATTTAAATGTTGAATATTTTGTATCAGTGTTTCAAAGTAAACGAAATCTGGGATGACAACTAAATGTGGTTGAGCAGCTACACAAATGTTTTAATAACATTATCACCACAATGTTCATTTTGCAAATATATATATAAAAAAAAAAACCTCATCACTTTAATAACTTGTGAATTTAATTGAAAATGGTACATTTTGACTTGGAGGTACTAGCCTATCAGACATATTCACATTTTATCTACTTTCCAGAATATTTCAGGTGATAGTGATTTTTGTCTCCCCTAGGTTATTCTTACAAATTTGAGCTCAGTGAATCCAACCCTTGTCAACGGAGAGGCTCTGCAGCAGTCTGAGCGTTTAAAGCATGGCGATGTAATAACAGTTATTGACCGCTCTTTCAGGTATGGCTGTCAAATTGATGTATTTATTTGTGTGTGTGTGTTGAATATGAAGATGCATTTTATATGTGTCTTACAGCATGTCAGAATGATTTCTGTAGCACACAGACTATTAAGTAATAAGACTCTCAAGTGTATGCATTGTTATCTTTCCACAGTTAGTCTCTAAAGGAATCAGTGAATATAAATTTCCCCCAAAATATGGCCAATACAAGTTTTACAGTTATGTCTAAAGATCACACATCCCTTTTTTTTGTTGATTGATATTTTCACCCCATACATGCTTGTTCTGTCAAGTGCACTTGAAATGGGATGATAAATATAAAATTTAATTTATTCAAAGAACAGGACCCATTGCACTAGCACTGATCATTTTTATGAGTTACATTTTCTTGCACTTACGTTATTTCAGGTTTGAGTACCCTCCAGCACCTACACCAAAGAAGAGGTCTACAAAGGGAGGCAAAAGTGAAACTCTCAAAGTAATTTACATTTAATTCAGCTTTTATATTTAGAACTTTGGAGCTCTTTAATGAAAAGTCCCTAATGAAAATGTCTTCTGTTTAGGAGCTTCAAGATCAGCAGGTAGTAGACGCTATCACTGATGAAACAGGAGAAAAGAGGATCTCAGAAGTCTTCGCCGGTGAGATTGGTTAATGAATTTAGAGTGCTATATTTGAACTTGTTCTTTAATTAGAGAAAATGCACTAATGTAAGAGTAAATTGCATGTGTGTCTCAAGGGATTAAGATATGGCTTAAATATTTTTGTGTCTAGCCCAGTACTTCGTTTTGTTTAAATTTTATTTGGATTGCCAGTTTGAAATGAATATGATGATGAAGTATCCAAGTCTTTATGCTGAATTTTTGTTTGTTTGTTGTTGTTTTTTGTTTTATTATTTCTTTGGGGGTTTTTTTTCTGTGTGTGTGTGTGAGAGAAGATGGAACAAGTCATGACAACATCCAACAATCCCTGGAGAAAACGGTGGTGGTGGATTCTAATGAAGATGTTAGTCTGGCGCAAAACAAAACTGATTCCCCCTTTAATGAGCTCTATCAAATGATAAAAAAGTCCTTGGATATCAAAACCCCCCGGAAATCTTCTGTCAGTTTTCTTCAAACACCTACCTCAAAGTTTTGCACTCCGATACCGGGTTCAGCCAAGAAAAATTATGAGAAACCTCTCATTTCCTCAGAAGACAAAAGCATTCCTAAGAAGGATGATGCTAAAGTCTTTCCTGATGCTGATGAAACCAAGAGTGAGACTATAAGTACAAGTAATGGGACACCAAAGTCTGTTAAGCAGAGGAAATCCTTCCAGATTCCTTCTGATGTGTCTGGATCTGTACCTGAAGAGTCCGGTGCAGTTTCACCTCAGAAAAGAAACCGTACCACCCCACAACGTTTTTCCATTCCTCCACCATCAAAATCGACAGTGAGAGGAATGAGTAAGGAGACCACATCGGCAACAGATGCAGGGACAAAGGACCCAGAGCAAGCAATATCTTCCCCCAAAACAAATCAGCTTCAAAAGGCATCACCAAGGAACTCAGGGAAAACTGAAAATGGTAAGTGATACTGTTCAGTTTCTCTTTTGTAAAGTGTTTTAATCATATTTCTGTCATCATTCAAGAATGTTTATTAAAGTAAAGTCGTTAGATTGAGATATGTTAATAACTTGTTTTCAGCAAATGGGGCCTCTAAAAAACGAAAGATTGGAGAACTTTCAGCCGATTTACCCAAACAACAAATGAAGAGGAAGCGTGTTTCCTTTGGGGGTCACCTGAGCCCAGAGCTATTTGACAAACGACTGCCTCCTGATTCTCCATTGCGTAAGGGGGCCACTCCGCGGAGAAGCTTGTGCCTGTCCAAACCCAAACAGTCACTCCTGAGAAGAGCATCAGTCATTGGCTTCCTAAAGGTAAGACTTAAACAAAATGATGGCTCAACAATCTAAACATAATGCAATTCTAAAGACTCGTATAATCTTATTAAATATGTATCTTGTTTAGGAGGTTGAACCAGACAGCTCAAGTATGCAAAGTCCTGCAAAAACGAAGACTTCATTACCTAAAAACTCATCAAGCACCTCTCCTAAGACCCCAACACCTGGAAAGAAGTCACCAAAATCTAGGTCCTCCTCTCCAAAGGTAGCATCTCCTGGAAAGAAATCACCGAAATCTGCATCCCCATCTCAAAAAGCAGCATCTCCTGGGAAGAAATCACCGAAATCTGCATCCCCATCTCCTGGAAAGAAATCACCGAAATCTGCATCCCCATCTCCTGGAAAGAAATCACCAAAATCTGCATCCCCATCTCCTGGAAAGAAATCTGAGTCCCTATCTCCAAAGGCACCCCCTCTTGAAAAGAAATCGCCAAAATCGAAGACTCCATCTCCTGCAAAAGGAAACACCCGTACAACTAAAATGGAAACCCCTAAAACCAGTACATTGCCTAATACTCCCTCTAATTCAGGGGTCCGTACCTCCACAGGACGTTTCTCTGTGTCACGCATCAGCACTCCCTCTCCAGTTGCAGATGTTGTTACTGACAAGATGCCCCCAGCTACTGTTACGCCTAAAATCCCCCTGAGGAGGATGAGCATGAAGAGCACCTCAAGGAACACTCCAAACGTGTCCCACAGTGCTGTAAAAGTAATGCGCAGAAGTGGCATTTCACGGGCATCTCTGAAAGGTAGGTTAGACCCTAAAATTTTCAATGTAGCTTTTACACTTGTCTGTCTTCTTAGCTGTAAAACAACAGAGACCTTTGCTAATGTTAGATGTCATGACAACATGAGAAACTGTGACAGCCACTGAACTACATTTAGCATTTAAGTTTAACATGGGTGTTTTGTAATACCATAAACAAGACCTCTTGTTGCCAAATTGTACAATATTTTTTTTCCTTTGTCTTTTCAGTGAAAGACAGCTGGGCAGACAGAGTTAAATATGGTAAAACTAAAGTCCAAGTGGTTGTTCCAGCATATAGAATATGCACCAATAAGACTATGAAGAAGGATGTGCCCAAACCACAGGTACAGTGAGATACTGCAACAGTTACAATGTATATTTTCCAACAAACAGCATTTGTGCAATATTCTATGTTTTGCTGCATACGACCACTTAAATAACTGACCAACAAACTGCTATGGGAAAATGTACATTTTCCTAATAGATGACATTTTCAGCCGAGTTAAACATGTTTTTCTCTTGCTGTGTTTCAACCACCAACTTTGTATCTTGCTGTGATAATGGCATGGCTACCATTGAAACCTGTACTGACCATATTTTAATCTTTCAGACCCCTGCAAGAAAGCTGGTGAGCCATTCTAGCACTGGACATGCAGATTCACCAGTCACCATTGTTGTGGGCAGAGCTCACAAACAAAAGATGGTACATCCAACAGGTGCTGCTCCAAGACTGGTCACCAATGTTGCTGTCCTCAAAAAGAACATGAAAATGGATGAAGACTTGAGTGGTAGCAAACATTTTCTTTCCTGACAAACGGGAACCTTTACATGTTGTTCTTTACTATACTTGTTAATATACCTTGTTTTTTCAGGAATTTCTGAAATGTTTAAAACCCCTGTAAATGAAAAGAGGAGGAGGAGGACATCTGTCATCAATGACAGCAGTGTCACTGAGACACCAATGGGAGGTCTGGGAGAGCCATCGGTTTTGAACACACCAGAGGAGCCAGGTAACATTTTTTTTGAATTCTGTATTTTACTTTTGGTACAAATCAAACTATGAACTTGATGTATGACACAAAGTCAGTATAGAGCTTTATGTGAAGTTGAATTTTACCTGTTCAAGATCTTAGCAATAGAAAAGAAAGGTTTAGGGGCATTATTAAAGATAAAATGTTTTACATGATTTGAGACTGAAGAGGACTTCAATTTCATATTTTGTTATTCATCATTTGATTGAAGGGTTATACTGTTTTCCGTTCTTCCTGAACGATAATTAAAAGTCTGAGCTGTGTTTCACAAAGGGAAACTTTGATTTAAGGAGTACAAAAGTTGTAGTGTTCATGTAACAACATCGCATTGCTATTTTATTGCCATTTAGGTGCATGTAGGCTGTGGACATATATGTGCATGATCAAAACCTTTTTTAAGCAGTTTTACTAGTGTTTAGAGAAGTCATTCTTACCAACCAACTTTGGTTTAATTTAATACCTGTGTTATAACATTTTAAACCAGTTAACAAAGCATTAACTGATGAAATGTGTCTTTCACAGGTGAAATGATGGTGTCTCCTTTGAGTGTTGCATCTACCGTGAAAGACAGAAAATACAACAGTGAAGCCGTGCAACGCTTCCTTAATGGAGATCAAGAATCTGATTTTGTCAGTGAGATCCCTGCCTTGCAGATTCTTTCTGATGAATCTACTGACCAGCAGTGCACAGATGTGAAAACAACTCCAAAGCAGAAACCTGAACAACCAGAGTGTCTCACTGGAGTGAAGAGGCTCATGAAGACACCAGGGCAGAAAACTGAACCAATTGAAGATCTCAGAGGGAAAATTTTGAAAAATCCGAAGCAGAAAACTGAACAACAAGAGTGTCTCACTGGAGTTAAGAGGATCATGAAGACTCCAAGGCAGAAGGCTGAACCTGTAGATGACATCAGAGGAAAGCTTCTGATGACTCCCAAACAGAAGCCTGAACAACAAGAGTGTCTCACTGGAGTTAAGAGGATCATGAAGACTCCAAGGCAGAAGGCTGAACCTGTAGATGACATCAGAGGAAAACTTCTGATGACTCCCAAACAGAAGCCTGAACAACAAGAGTGCCTCAGTGGAGTTAAGAGAATGTTTAAGACACCACAAGAGGAGGCTAAACCTCTTGAAGACCTTCAAGGAACAATTCTGAATCCTCCCAAAACTCCAGAGGTTGGTGAAGGTGTTGAGGAACTTCAGGAGACACCAGCACACATGCAACAATCTGAAGATGTACCAGAAACAACCGACACAACAACTCCAAAGGGTAAGAGGTCACCACTAGCGTGCCTCACAGGTGTCAAGAGAATAATGAAAACGCCTAAGGAGAAAAACGCTCCAGTGGAAGACATGGTTGGTTTGAAGAGGCTCATGAAAACTCCTAGAGAGAAAAGTGAACCTGTTGAGGAGAAATTTGGTATCAGGACGCTTATGAAGTCACCAAGGCTGAGAGGTGTTCCTCCAGTTGAGGACTTTGACGGACTCAAACAGCTCATGGAAGAGCCAATGACTGCTCCCACAGGACCGCTGAAAACTAATGAGGTAATGTCGGAGACAGTTGCATCAGGCTTTTTGTTTTTATACAAAGAATTTGCTTGAAATATCTATTTGAGTGCAGAAAAAAAAATCTGGTGTTTTAAGTGTCATAAGCAATAGGAATGCAAATGCAAACAAATTAGGATCAGGATTGTGACAAATATAAATTCTTTTACACCAAACTGTTTTGCAGTTAATCATTAGTTTGATCATGTTTGATTTTTTTTATTTTTTATTTTTTTTAATTCCCCCCCCCCCATCAATGAGCTTTTTGCACAAGCCAAATTGAAGATTCTAACCTTGCTTTTTCTATATTGTTTACTTTATTCCCCACTGAGTTCTAATTGTCTGTTCTCCACCCCCTCCTTCTTCTTCTTCAGGTTGAAATGCCTTCAGATTGTGGTGTAGAGGCAAAAGGTTAGTTGACAAAGATTAATGAGAACAATACTCTATAAGCAGTAAATTATATTCAAGGATGTGTGTGTATATATATATATAAGTTACATTATACTGATAACCTTATTTTTGTTCTCTGTTCTTTATAGAACTAAACTTTTCCCATGGGGAGCCACAAGAAAATGCAGCATCAGATGTGACCAATGGTGTTCCCCAAGTGGACATGATAAAAGGTAAATTTACATTTATTTATTTGTCTCTGCTTTGGTTAAAGCTGCTTTTGTAAGACTTATTTTTATTTATACCCTAAACAATTATGGTTATTCTGTCTGAAAGACCTGTAGAACATGAATGACTGTGGGAGCTGTTAATGCACACTGAATAAAAAATATATTTCAGGACACATTCTAAGCATTAAAGAAAGTCTTTCATCCTGACTATGGAATTTCACTCTCAAAACATGTTTGAAACCTGGTGCTAGCATTTCAGAGTTTTCTTCTTTCCTTTGTTTGTCTCATTTTAGAAGCAGATGCAAATGAAGTTCTTGTTCATGACCACATGGTAGAGGTGCCAGTAGATGAGAATATTTTTGAGGAACAACCAGAGTTGAAGACTGCCACAGGCAAAGTCACAGAGTTAAACACAACTGCTGAAGAACCTGGCCATGAAAAGAAATCCGTTCAAGGCCGAAGAGCAAAACCTGTGGAAGCTAAAGCAGGTGAGGATAAAAAAGATGCAGCAAAAGATTCTGAAGATCCTATTGCCTCAGCTCCAGTCAGAGGAAGAAGAGGGAAGAAAACTGAAACTACAGCTCCATCCTCTATTAGACAGACAACAAGAAACAGAAACAAGGATTTTGAGGTCACAATGGAAGAAAGTGCCCCTCAGTCTTCTACAGTTTCCTTCAAACCCAGAAGAGGAAGAAATGCCAAAAAAGTTTCTGACGATCAAGATGAAGCTGTGCAAGAGGTAGCTACTGAAACAGAAATGGTGCCAGAAGTCGAGAGCAAACTGATTCCCAGAGTTGATGTCAGCCCCAAAGTAAATGACGGCACACTCCAGGAGAAGGCCGTTTCAAAGCCCAAACGGGGGAGAAAAGCTAAACAGGAATCTGAACAGTCTCTATCTGTGGGAATGCCTTGTGCTAACAATGATAATGTTCCCCAAGTTGACATGGAAAAAGGTATGTCATCTTTATTCTTTGCTTTACCTCTCACTACTTCTGACCCCCAACACATTACATGTGACTGTGAAGCAACAGTTGTATATTTTGGCCAACTCAAATATACTGTCTTGCTTTGGTAAATGAGATTTACACACACACAGTGTTGACTAAAGAAGCTGCTTTGTGTTTTAACAAACTGTTTTCTGTGTATAGGGCTTGTCATGGATTTTTTTTTTTCCTCACCTAGAAAAACTAAATGCATGGCCCTTGTACTGTAGTGATTACTCGGAGAAATGTAAATGTCAACATTTCTTCATTGCTCTTTTTTCTCCATATGATTTTAGATGACAGTGAAGTCTTCATTAACAAACTGGAGGTGGTGCCCAATGAAACTACATTATTGGATGCCATGGAGACTGTTTCACAGGCCCCTGTAACAGAGAGTTCACCTGTACTGCAGACAGAAACATGCAAAGTCATAAATTCAGATGCTGCCGTTCAGAAGAAGCCTGTTCGTGGTCGAAGGGCAAAAATGGTAGAAGCTCAAGCAGCAGAAGTTAAACAAGAAGCATCAGACAATTCTGAAGATGCTGTTGTCCCCGCTCCAGTCAGAGGAAGAGGGAGGAAAACCAAAGCTACTGCACCACCTACTGTCACACAAACAAGAACCAGAAATGCAAAGTCTCAGAAAAGCACCTTTGATAATACATCTGAAATGGTGCCAGAGAACCCTGTGGAAACTTATTCAGTTCAAGAAAATGAGTCCACACCCACTACAGAGGAAGCTGTTTTGAAGCCTAGTCGAGGAAGAAAAGCCAAACAAAGACCTGCTGAGCCACCTCAGCCCAAGCCAGAGAAAAGTGAAGTTGTGGGTGAAGAGCAACTTATGGTGGATCCTCAACAACCCACTCTGACAGTTGGAAAACCCAGAAGAGGAAGGAGGGCAAAACTTGATGCTGATAAACAAGATGAGCCTGCAGAAGACGCAGTTCTCATTGTAGAGACCAACCAGCAGCCTGAGCCCCTAGTCAGAGCTAGGAGAGGAAGAATTGCTAAGCAGGAAGATGAAAAGAAAAAGAATGATGCTCAGGCTACTTCAGCTGAGACTGCTATGTCCCAGGAACCAGTTAAAAAAATAAGGAAAAGCAGGAAAGCTGAGCAAGACCATGTAGAACCAAGGGAAGAAGAAACAGTTGTCCCTAAAGAAGCTGAGGATTCCCCTGTTGAACCACCAAAGTTGACTGAGCAGGTTAGTGTGGCTACAAAACCAAAGAGAGGAGGGAGAAAAGCAAAACAAGACACTGGAATTGAAATCCCTGAAGTCTCTGCAGTCAGCTCTGACAAACCCAAGAGGGACAGGAGAGGAAAAAAAAGCTCTGCAGAGGTTGGAGTTGCTGTCGAAGTACAAGAGGAAAAAGCTGACCATGAGCTGAAGGTTGAAGAGAAGAAAACTGCTGATGCTCCTCTTGCTAAACCCAGCAGGGCAAGAGGGGGGAAAACTGTGAAAAATGAGGTTTCACACGTCATTCCACCCAAGAGAGCACGTCGAGGTGCAGCTGTTCCCCTTGATGAAGCCAATCCAGAATCCACCGTCCTTGTTTCAGAGTCTGTTCCAACCTCAGAAAAACAACCAAAAAGAGGGAGGCGGGCAGCAACAAAGCCCACAACAGATGTGTCCATAGTGAGCAGTGACCAGGTAAATCCCTCTGAAGAGTCCACCAGTGCTGTAGTAGAACATCCAAAAATGTCCAAAAGAGCTGTCAAGTGGAAAGCAGAATTTGAAGTGTTCCAAATTCCAAAAGTAACACCTGTAAAAGCTGTCCGAGGCAGGAAAGCAAAACTTGAAGACCAGGTCGAAACTAAAAGCAAAAATGTTTCTCAGGCTACCAGCAAAACTGAAGAGAAGGATCTCTCAGATGGCATTGAAGCTCAGCCCACTAAAAGAGCCAGGCGAGGGGCAAAGGTTGCTGATGAAACTGATTCCTCAAGCCAAGCAGACCAGAAGAAAGGCGCTGATGCTGAAACACAGCTGAAAACCCGAAGAGGACGATCAGCAAAGAAATAAAAACATTTGTATATATTCTTAATCACTATTACCCATGTTCTTTTAAATTCTCTGTATTTGTCATGTTTTAGAAAGTAGTTTTATAAACTGAAAATGAAGCACTGCATTTTTCTCTCTCTTTTTTTTTTTTTTTTTAAGACTGCAGGGAATCTTGTTGTAACCATTTCTTTTATGGCTTGTCTTGCTCATTACTCTTTTTTTTTTTTTTTTTTTTTATCCCTAAATGTTTTTATGGTGGAAAAAATTGGTTATTAAATTTTTTTGTACATTGGGAAAGCTGGTCTGAAAGTGTCTAAATCTTAAACTGATATCAGCACCTCATGCCTCTAGTAGTTGACTGTAGGTATACTATTTTTTTTTGTTGGTGATTGGGCTCTATTGCTTACAATTTTTAAATGAAAGGTGAACACTGAAAAAATTATGCAATTACATTTGATCCTGAGATCAATCTTTATCTTGGAAGAGGCAAAAAGGATAGAGATGTGCTATTTTGTGGATTTAACAAAATAACGGACTAAAAATTAAATAAAGCACTAGTGTTTGCAGAAATTGAGACATGAGCGATAGTTGGACCTGAGTTATTCTTTTTTTTTTTTTTTTTTTTTTGCATTATTCAGAGTTGCAGTTATGAATCCGTTCACTCATTTTTAATTTGGAAAACGCCTGAACGGGAACTGTGTGACAAAGTCGCAGAACAACCCGAGCACATTTTTAGGACGGACTTAACAAACGCGGAGCCGACGTTGGAGGGAGATTTGTGAGGCGGCCAGTTTCAAACCTGACGGGACTGTTTATTTTGCAGATTTCTCTTCTTTGTTATAATTATATTTAACTTTTTGCCGACATGGAACCGGACGGGGACATAAAAACGACGCCCAGAGGGTTTCAGTGCACTCTGTGTAATGTCTGCTTACCGAACAGTGAGTAAACTGACTTTGTATCATTTTTGGGTTCAGATGGTTAAATATCAAAATATCAGTTAAGTTAAAATAACTAGAACAACAACTTTACATCCACTGATAAGATTAAAAGCGGAACTAAAACCCAGTGCCCTCTTTGTTTGTACTATTGCACTGAAGTATTTGAAGATTAGCGTAGTAGAAGAATTCAAATAGAACTTAGACAAGTCTGTCATGTTTGGAAACCAGTGTGAGTGCTTTTTGTTACTGTGCTACTGTTTGTTTTGATTTATGAACCGGTGTGTGTCTGCTCCATCATTGCTCACCCCCCCCGTGTCCTGCAGAGCCGAGCCTGGAGCAGCATGTCAAAGGGCGGAAACACCGGACACTGAGCACCGTGCGGGCCACCAGGAAGGCCCAGGAGGAGCACAGCGTGTTCGTCAGCGGCATCAAGCCTGAAATCTGTCAGACTGACATAGCTGAGTACTTCCAGCAGTTTGGGCCGGTCTCAGATGTTATCATGGACAAAGACAAGGTCAGCTAGCTGTTCACAGTCACACTATTGTAGTTAATGTCCAGTCTCTTCAGCCATGTGGAGATGAAGCCAACCCCAGCTTCTTTCCAACGTGTGGCGAAGGATTGGTGAGGCTTGGTTGTAGTTTAACTGTGATGCATCACTCTGCACTCACAGGGTGTGTACGCCATCGTGCAGTTCAGTGACACTGAGAGTATACAGGCGGCCCTGGCCTGTGTTGAGCATCAGATGATGGGACTGAAGCTGCGGGTCAAACCCCGGGAAAAGAAGGAGTTCAAATTGATTCCCAAGAATAAGAGTGACTCCCAGAACTTGCAAAAATTTCTTGATCGTCTCAAACCTGACCTGTGTCAACTTGTTTCTGTAAGTATCCTGTCATCCCATGTAGATTGTTGCTTATGCTGAAGAATGTAGGTCTGTAAGATTTGTGTTACACTTTGTTGTTAGGGGCCTTTGGATTTAGTGCCTTCAAGCCGAATATCGCTGCAATATATCTTATACTAACCTTTAATTCTTTAGATTAGTGTGAAGTAAATTTGCAGTTTATTCTACACTTTAACTATAATGTATGCACAGCATAATGTAACTTTGCTCGCTGTTTTAATATTTTTTGGACAGTGAGAATAGAGCAGCTTGTTATAAAATCCACAAATCAAAATAACTCATCCTTTGTTCTCCAGGTGGATGCACAGATGCAGCACCTTGTTGAGCGATTTCAACTGGGAGAAAATGAAAAGAAGGCCCGAGGCTTGCTGGTTCAGCTCCTGCAAGAGGTTTTCATAGAGTTTTTTCCAGGTGAAAGTTGTTAACACACAAAGTCTAATATGTTCTTCTGTAGTGATAATTGCAAAAAAAAAATTTTCTGTCGGTCTTACTGTCATATTTGGATGGGTTGCAGACTGTCAGATTCTACCGTTTGGTTCATCTGTCAATACTTTTGGCATCCACTCCTGTGACTTAGACCTCTACCTGGACCTGGAGAACACCAAGGTTTTCCAGGCCCGTACTAAGTCCAACACAGAACAGGTTAGAACAGCTCTTTTTAAGTACACAATTTCATTCCTATATTTCTTTATTTTTAGACCCAGGCAATTTATGGCCAAGGTATTAGATAATGTAAATGAACGGGTAATATTTCTTTCTTTTATTGTATTCCATCCTTCTCCAGGCAGGTGAGGGCATGTCAGATGATGGCCACTCTGAGGACTCCATCCTGTCAGACATTGACCTGTCCACAGCTTCACCAGCAGAGGTCTTGGACCTTGTGGCAGCAGTCCTGAAGCGCTGCGTTCCCAGCGTGCACAAAGTCCAGGTAGTTAGCAGCGCCCGTCTTCCTGTGGTAAAGTTCCAACACCGTGAATTGAACCTGCAGGGCGATATCACCCTTAACAACAGGTTAGTTGATTAGTCCTCAATGAAATGCTGCTTAGTTCTGGAAGTTTTCAGATGTGGTGAGAAATGTTTTGTCTTGTACAGTGAAGAGTTGTTGCTTGATTTTTTTTTTTTTTTTTTTTCTCTCTCTCGCTCTCTCTTTTTTTGGATTCCATACTAGACTAGCAGTAAGAAACACCCGCTTCCTCCAGCTGTGTTCAGGGATGGAAGACAGGCTGAGACCTTTGGTGCTCACCATCCGCTACTGGGCTAAGCAGAAGCAGCTAGCTGGTAAAGTGAAATCACTTGCTCTTTATAGTTTACAAAGTCAAGTAATCATAATTCTGTTTGTAATACAAACAGATACTTTTTTTTTCCATTTTATGTTTGTTCAAGCTAAGGTAAACTTTATTTAATCCCCATGGGGAAAATTCTTTGTCACAACACAAGACACTGCAGATCATAGATAAATAAATACACAGAATAACAAATATAGGTAGTTATTTCATGTTCTGGCCAACAGATGTCAGTAGAACTTAATTTGTCCAACATCATCATGTTATTTACTTGGACTCACTGATTTGTAATGGCTTCAGAGACTTGTTACAGAAGCTATGGTGAAAAGAAGAAAGACACAAGCTGATAATGGCACAAGCTACCTCTCCTGATTTAAAATCATGTCTAACTGACACTGTTCTTCATTTAACACATTCAATACCTTTTACTCCTGTGTCATATCTCCTCTGTTCCCATTTAATATGCAGTTGCCGCCAAGCTTTCAACAAGGAACTTATGTGGAGTGATTGCCAGTAATCAAATAATAATAGTGAAAATATACTTGAATGGTTATGATTGACTGCAACGACCTCCAGCGTCAAGCTGACATTTATCGTACAGGCTTCAGGACACGCAAACAATCTTTTACATAAATAGGAGGTTATTGTTTTTGTACAATTAACTCAAAAACTGAGAATTACAAAATTGAAAAATATAATTTAAGAAAACAAACATAAACCATGTAAGAGTGCAACAGGATTGTTGCATTTCATGATTTTTACATGAATAACCAGTGTAGTTATTCAATCAGTGTTGGTGTTTCCCTTTGGCATGAGAACCAAACGAATGCTGCAGAAGCCACTGACAGATGTTGCCACTTTGGTCTGTTGACTAAAGCCTGTATATACACATTCATGGTCCTGCTCTAATTATGTTATCCTGTGGCAAACATGCTCTGCATATTAACATGTAGGGAATCCCAGTGGCGCCGGTCCTCTTCTCAACAACTATGCTCTGACACTGCTGCTAATCTTCTTCCTGCAAAACTGCGAGCCTCCTGTCCTCCTCACAGTTGACCAGCTCAAGGACCTCGCCTGTAAGTGCTGAACTGCTCTGACATTCATTGTGTTTGTACAATTTTACAGAAATGTGAAGCATCACATTACATTAATTAAAATTAGCATTTTTGCTGTTGCATCCTGTAACTGTCAGAGTAGATGAAAGTAACTTGACTTTAAATTTAGAACATTTAAGATGTGCACACATTATAAATGAAGGCATTTAGATAAGACTAGTCAGAGATTTCACTCAGTCCGTGTTTCAAATATTTAATTGTTTAACATAAAATATTTGTTATACCACCTTTTACACCATAAATTATGTAAAAGAAGGTTAAGGATTATCCTTTGCCGTTAATTTACCCATGTTTAAACATTATTTGTTGGTGTCTTTGCAGGTGAGGAGGAAGAGTGTGTGATTGAGGGTTGGGACTGCACCTTTCCCACCCAGCCCATTGCTGTGCCCCCCAGCAAAAATACGCAGGCCCTCTGTAAGTAAAGGAAATGTAAATGTAAAAAGAGTATGATTTGTTGTTTGGTTTTTTTTATTATGTTTTTTATAAGAGTTCCTGTTATATATGTGATCTTGCTTCTTCTTAAATTTTAAATATGACTTCTTGAATGAGTATCACCACCACAGACCCCAGAAGTTACCCTTTCTGTGAATTTGTGTTATCTCTGTTCAGGTATCCTGCTATCCGGCTTCTTCTCCTTCTATGCTAAGTTTGATTTTGCCAGTAGTGTCATATCTGTCAGGGAGGGGCGTGCTCTTCCAATCACTGATTTCCTCAGCCAGAATAAAGAGGAGGAGGCCATGCAAGAAGAACATGCCAGCAAGACCCCTCATCATAATCCCAAACTGGGACCTCTGAATCTCTTGGACCCCTTCGAACTCTCCCACAACGTAGCTGGAAATCTAAATGAGCGCTCGCAGCGCTGCTTCCAGAGGGAGTGTCAGGAGGCCGAGAAGTATTGTCGCAGCCTGCAATACCAGCGTAAATCCACCAAGGGGAAATCATGGGGACTGGTTCGTTTATTCACCCCCCACGGGGACATCCCGCAGACCAAAACAGACCAGCTAACCATCAGCATCCCCTTCAAATCAGCATCACTTCCCGAAGGGCTGCGTAATCAGCTGCATATGGCAGGAGACGGTTTTCGGCTGCTGTGGTTTCAGAAGGTTTGCACTGCCGTAGAGGGAGTACTCAGACGTGTTCTCAGGTGTCACCTCACTCCCTCCACAGAAGCTGTCTTTGGTGAAGATTTAGCTGCCCATACTGCAGAGGAAATGGAAACTAGCTCAGCTTCCCTCAACACATCACTGAATGACAGCTGTGACAGTGTTGAATCCCAAAACGAAGCCAGCTCTCTGGGTACAGCTGTAGTAGGGGCCAAGAGGCCGCTGTCTTCTGGCAGTGACGCTTCTGTGTCGCCTCAAGGCAAAAAGCCAAGACTGGCAAGAGGGGGCAAGTCTGATTTCCCTCACTGGGTCTGTGTGCAAAAGCACATAGTGTGGGCTGGCAGGAGGAAAGTGAGAAGGGAGCTGATCAAAGACACAGACGCAAGGCCAGAGGGCAGCTGTATGGAAATGGAGTCCCGGGTCACAGCTCATATCATTGATAAAGAGCCAGAGCTGAAGGAGCCCCTGGAGTTCAAGGCTCAGGCCCAGATGGTGGGTAGGACGGAAAGCACAAAGGCAGTGCTCAAGTTGGAGCCAACCAATGACAAGACAGGAGTTTTTCATGACTTCTTTCATTTCCTGGAAGCCTTCTTACCCAAGATGGTGGAGACCCTGCTGGAGAGAGAAACAGGGTAGCACTTTATCTTTCATCTTCTTCACACTTTCTTTGTTATCAGTCAAGTAATGAACCTTTGAGAGTGGAACATTTAAGTGCATTGCTTTCATGACCTTGTGTATACCAGCCACCTGTAACTGTGTTTGGGCTTGCACATTTATAGTGTTTTCATGCATATATTATATACATG
Source organism: Remorina albescens (assembly GCA_034769265.1). Taxonomy (NCBI): domain Eukaryota; kingdom Metazoa; phylum Chordata; class Actinopteri; order Carangiformes; family Echeneidae; genus Remorina; species Remorina albescens. Next base: position 11,004,725 of record CM068480.1, read on the forward strand.
TGACTTTGTTTCAGAGGCCTAATTTTATGTTTGAGATTTGGCTTGGTTTTTAGTACTTTTCTGTTCAAAATATGCTCTTAAATAGTAAAGCTCTGAAAGGACACTGCAATGATAAACATTTGGTGTACACAGCATCTTTTGTCTTCAAATAAAAAAAAATAAAAAAAAAACCTTTGTAAAACTGCCTCCTTTCATATACAGTAGCTGCAATTAGTCAGTGTTATATGTAAATGTATTTTATAATACTTTGTGTAACAGTCATTTTTATGTAGAGAAAGTGCAAGGAAAAGGTTTAATGCTTTGCTTCAGCTTGTGTCACAGCCTGCCATGCTTTTATCCAGCCAGGTCTTCGCTCATAGGACAGAGACAGATGAGAGTAATTACTCAGGCAGGCAGACTGCTTTATTGTAGCAGGACAAGCAGGAGCTGAGGGATGAACACAGCTCCCATGTGCTGATTAATATCATTCATCTCACTTTTAAAAGGAGATGAAGATGGCCTGCAGGTTAGAAGGGGTTGTGGAAGGTGGGGATTGCTGAGATAATGAAGACGTTTTGAGACATCTTGATGTTGATTCACATTAGTGATAAAAATGTTTGCTGTGTCAAAATTAAAACTGAAGCTGTGGTTTATAATGCAAGATTTAATACGTTTGACATCCAGCAGAAATCACATTATGTTTTTGGTAGCTACAAGGAAATAAAGAATCAAGCTTTATCCAAATTTGAAAGAGGAGCAGTGTTTGAGGAGCTTTTAAAAAATTATGTTTGTCTCAAAATGTTATTGCGGGTACCTTTAGTTTGACATAAAAGATAATAATGCAGGATGACTCCACTTGAATAAAATCAAAACAGATTTTTATTTTACTATTTTAATGTCATATTTACTATCTTTCTGAGCCCTCTTATACTTTGTTTTTCTAGGCTGAACCAGACTGTTCTCATTTGTAATTACTTTTCTGAGGTTTTTCACTTGACCATCAGACATTTTCTTTCAATGACTCTTCAGGCCACTCCAATATTTCCATCCCTTGTTTTTCAAAGCAGCTCTTGATATATGGCATCTTTCACACACACACACACACACACACACACCTTAAAGCCGGAGAGTCACTGATTGATATCACAACTCGGTGTGTATTTGCTTTTGGACAACAAGAACAAAATGTTACCTGCTAAGAGGCTATTATCCTTAAATTTCCCCTCATCTAGAAACAATCTGTTGTGAATTCTTAGTGAAGAGCCCACCAGCACATCGGGGACGGTCTCATCAGCTATTGATGACCAAGCTGTTCAAATGCATGTAGATCATTTGCTGTAATTGCTATAAGAATTGATTGTGGTGGACGCTGTTACTGACGGACCGTGGAGCCTATGCTTCATTTAGATTTCCCCAGAAATGAGAAGGTCAGAAGGTGGCTATTTCATGTTTTGTGTAAGTGAGTTAAACCCCCAGAGACCTGAAATATCCACAGCGTTCAGGCTGGTTCAGCTGTTTTCCTTTCCAGTGCACTGTGGTGCATAAATGTATTGAGTCACACCTACTTTGTCGTCATTGAATTTTTTTGTGCCATGCTGCAGATTTATGCCTTGTCTAGTCATAGTGTGATCCCTAGAATGTGGAGGACAAGTGATCATCTGGCCATCAAAGGTTTTAATATAAACGGCACACTGCCTTAAAGCCAAATGTGAAGCCCTGACTTGTGCCACCACAGCTAACTTTGTTGCTCTGAAGGAACAGATTTCCTGACTTGAAGTTTGTGCCACACAAAAAATTCACATGAAAACTGGGAAACTGAACTATATTATTATTTGGTCACTGGTCATGTATAGTGCTTCCACAGATACTGGCCCCTATTAGAGCCATTTATGTGCTTGTGACTTACACCACTGTGATGGTGGGCTGCCACCGCCAATCCTTTTCCATTTAGTCTCTTAAGCTGTGCAAACAGACCTTGCTGCCTGAAAAGCACTCTGCTCATATTAGTGGCTCCCAAACTCTGGAGATAGGGCTAAATAAAAATGCATAATCATTCCCCCCTTTCTGTCTGTGATGGCAGGAAGGAGTCGGACATTCTCCTGGGAGATTGCTCTCACACCAGAATGAACTTCTGTGTGTGCATGTGTGTGTGTGTGTGTGTGTGTGTGTGTGTGTGTGTAATCTTTCATATTTGGACTAGGCAGCATGTGTGATGCAAATGGAAACGGAGGTGGTTTTACTATCTAAAGTAAAGGTAGAGGTTCAGGAGGAAAAGCTTTTAAAGCTATATTTACAGTGAACAGGTATATGCCTACAGAAAGTAGCTTTCTACCATCATGATTTTCTACGCTTTATTGTTACAAAGATTCTGCAAATTGTTACCTAACAACGACACGTACTTGAATAGCACCAGCTTCAGTCGGAAAAGTTGGTACAACTGAAGAAGATGAGAGAAAAAGTTTTAAAAATTACCAGCCCCCTGCTGGTCCCATCATTTTGTCCTTGATGGCAACTTAAACACTTTTCCCCTCGAGGAGCCCAAACTGCTCTTGTGTAGAGCATTAGCTGGGGTTTATTGGACTGTGAAAACTTCAACTGTGTGCCCTTTTCCTTATCTGGAGGGAGATGGGAGGCTGTTACTTTCTCAATGTTTACCCACAAACACTGGAGCAAGCTAATGAGTTTGTCTTGCGGACGTTGTTGTTTCTTGCCACTGACTTTTATTGTCGGTCGGGTGAAAGCAGAGAGGCTGATGACTGAAACAGATTTAACTAAATGTTCAGGATGGCCACTGTTAGCAGTGGGAAGTGGGTGATAACAGCAGAGAGGCTGTTTGAAGGGGACATGTTATATTCATGATATAATCGCTCCTTTCAACTCATCAGGTTGTTAAAAGCCATGACTTTCCAATTCAGATTGTGTTTTGATATTTTGCACAGCTTTGCACTAATTGTCCCACAATATGGGCGTGAATTATGGTACAATAATTGTTCAGAAATGGTCAGTGCGATGTGCAATACCACAATCCACTTGCTGCCTTTATAGCACGGTCATATACACTTTTACTGCTCGTTTATTGTCAACAGCAGCAGCTCTACTGAGACTGTCAGGTGGGATTTATGCTCAAATCAAGTTTTTGACAGGGGTTTAGGGACAGACAAAGCAAAAATCTAGCATTTTTTATGACTCTATTAACAGCACATGAGTTTCCCCAGGGAACCCAGCAGGACATACAGTGTTTTGTTATGTTGTACAGCAACATGACAGATGATTTATGCATGATCTAACCGTAATATTATGATTCATTTTAAGCGTGTGCTCTCCAGTTGTACAATATGTTGCCTTTCATGTAACTACAAGATCATAATGAATTCCCCTGAGAGGGAGCTATTGAAGCATACATGTAGCCCAGTGGAAAGGACCACATACATACTGCAGCATGCTGTTTGATTTTGGCAGGGGACCTTTGTAGTTTATCCCTGTCCTATTTCCTCCTCTCATGTCTGCAGCAGGTTCCAGTAAAAACGAAATTGTGCACGTATGAGTTTAAAAAAAAAAAAAAAAAAGCTCTTGCATTAATAAAGACCAGAGAATCAAAGTCATATTACATTTCCTGGCGCTTTTTTAGACGTAGATATTGAAGAAAACGAAATGAAACCTGTTAGATGCATTAGTTCATTGTTTTCATTTTATCATATGCTGAGTAAAAATGAGAGGATGTGCCAGCACATATGCACCAGGTTCTTTACTGGTAAACTTAACAATTAATTTCAGTTATTACTAATATTATTAAACTCTGAACTCTGAACAAAAACTCAGTACAAAAAGTGTAAAGAAAATAAAAGCATCATTACACACTTGATGAGAACAAAATCAGCCCTATATCTCATCCAGACTCCTGATGACTGACTTCAGGCGTCATGAACTGAACAGCAGACTATAAAAAATCCAAGACAAACAGGCGCTGCCGCTTTGATCATAAATGTGGCCAGTTACATTAGACTCAGTCCTGGCATTTGAGAGCTGAAATGTATTTGTGGACACTTTGTCTTTGTGGGAGTGTGTCCTCGTGTCGTTGGCCCACACCGTCCCTTAAAGTCTGACTGATAAGACTTAGGAAAAACAATGTTAGGGATGTTAAAAGTGACATTTAATCGGCAAACACCTCAGTGAATCATTTCATGCAATCATATGATGCATAATGCTGCTGTTGCAATTTCCATTTGAATGTGTGAAACACAATAGCTTTATCGAGCTTTATGGAGACTGTAGATTCAAGATTCAAGATGTTTATTGTCATGTGCAGAGTAAAACTCAGCAGTTAAACCACACAATGAAATTCTTACTGTCCGTTCTTCCACAGGAAACACAGTCGTGCGTGAAGACTGTAAACAGCAAGAGGCTCAGGACACAGCCCTGAGGGGTCCCTGTGCTTACAGTCCTTGTGCCAGATGTGCGGGTGCCAACTCTGTAGCCTATGACCCCGACCTCCACACCGTGTTAAACCCTTTATAACCGTCTGGATAATACATGCAGGGATGATGAATAGATCGAGGGGCTAAAGGTGTCCAGGATAGTGATCACATCAGTTAGGCAACATCATTCCTGAGGGGGATACATGTCATATCTATGAATTAATTAATGTGAAATTTTACAGTCCTTCACAGAGTGCTTTTTTTTTTCATTCTCCAAAGAAAAAGTTTCAAAACCATTTTGGTGTGCCATCCTGAAGATGAATGTATTTGTTCATGAACTACCCGTGCACGGATTACATGTGAGTCAATAAAACAATTTGAGGACTGATTACAACTGCAACACATAACCCTTAACTAATTCATTAAAAAAAAAAAAACTAATTATCCTGCCTGTTGATCATGTTGGCAACACTTTCATGATGACAGCAAGCAGCACACGCATCCGAGGAACTATCATCGTTTCACATTCCTGTGTGAAACAGAGCGGCAAACGGATTAATATAAACCTGAAATTGAAGTCTTCTATTCCAATAACAAATATCAAGCCAATGTTGTGAAAGTGATATATTTTTTTAACTACCATTTGCTTGGCCAGTTATACTAAAAACAGTGTTTTGTCAATATTATTGACAAATTGTGGATGTGGTGTGAAAATGTGTGGCGGCTGAAGTGATCAGGCTCCAGCTTCAGCCTATAATGATATTTTGTCTGCAGCAGACATTATTTCTGTCCTGATACTGGCACACTCTGGATTCTGATTCATTTCAGATGTGGGTTTTTTTTTCTGCTGTGATCTTTGAGCTCCAGTCTGAGCCATTTGAAAGCAGAGGGCTGGTCAGTTGAAGCAGCCTGTTCGGGTGGAGGCTTGGTGACTTTAATTTAAGTAATGTAAGGTAAGGGCAGGGTTAGTTTCAGACCTGAAGCTTAATGGCCTGAAGCCCCCGCTGCCGTTAACCCCTGAGAACCAGGAGTCCACACAGAGGGGGACTATTTTACTGCGCGGAACCGGCAGCTTCTCAGAACAAGATGCAACTGTTTACTAGAACTTCACCACAATGCACTGCCATATTTACCAGCATCCAGCAAATACAGAGCCGAGGTCGGATGGGATGGATGCTCCAACTGTGGCAGAGATCAGTGACCCTGTGAAGGGTGGGTGAGTGTGTGTGTGGGGGGGGTGTGGTTAAGTGTCAGCCGGAGCTCATCAGGTGTCGGTCCCTCACTATATAACCCTGAGGACGGCAGGGAGAGCAGACACAGGGACACCACCGGGCTGACTTCACCGGGATACAACTCTGAAAAAAGTTGGTTGGTCTGCTTACTTCCCTCTCACTTTGCTGCACTTTCATTTCATTTTTTCATTCATCTTCCAGATATTTCTGCATGTGATGTATTCATGAAATGTATGCGTTTGCGTGCGTTAAGGTGTTTCATCAGTGACCATGTGATGGGTGTAAATGACATTTAGCCCTCTCTCCTCCTCAGATGGCCAACATGTTGAGATCGTGGATGATGCTGGCGGTGCTCGTCCTGTGCCTGCTGGTGTGTTGGAGCAGCTTTGCGGACGCCTACCCCCCCAAACCGGAGAGCCCCGGGACTAACGGCTCCCCGGAGGAATGGGCCAGGTATCATGCAGCTGTCAGGCATTATGTCAACCTCATCACCAGACAGAGGTGGGTCAGCTGCACCGAGCCAAGTCTAAAGTGTGTGTGTGTGTGTGTGTGTGTGTGTTCAGTTGATATTTGTAATAAAACAAACTAGACAAGACAGGAATTTTGTTTAAAAAAAAAAAAAAAAAGCTGCTGAGAATCACGTCCATCAGTTTGTCTATTATAAAACTTCTAAACAGAAACCTTAAGAAAAAAAAAAAAAGCTGATAACATGCAGTGATTTGGTAACTTTAGTCCCCCCTCCCTAAGAAGGAAGATTGACCCCCCCATTCAAGCCAAGGAGCCCCTTTGGTTCCAAGTTCCAAAGCATTACTGCTGTTAGAGGAAATAAATAATCCAGAGGACGAGGGCCTGGTCTTCCTCTGATGGGTATATAATGCTCAGACAGTTCTAACAGTTCTAATATTTTTTTTCTTATCATAATTGGATCACATCACAGTATTTAATACATACAAGGTTGTAAATGTAGGCCACTACACCTCTTGGCCTATGAAATGTGCACAGTTTATTTGAACCCATATTTTTTAAGTACTGTTTACATATCCGTAATACTTAAAACATGGCAGTTTTGACAAGGCAGCTCTATCAAATAAATCGTGCTGAATTCTGTTGCTCCACTGGGAGAAATAACAGGGTGTGCAGCTTTTTTTTTTTAATGTAAGTTGATTACAGCCTCATCATTAACCATCCTGCTCTGTAATTAAAGGGGATGAAACCATCAGTAGACTCAAAGGACTGTGTGCCACAGAGTGCAGCCCCTCACATCCCAAACAAAAGAAGGTTTACTCTTCAGTGGTAAACCAATGATTTCGCATTGCACACCTTTGTTTTTTGACTGGACTGCAGAGATTGAGCAGAGAGGTGGAAATGATAAAAGCTCCACAGGATGTGTGCAGCTAATGTGTCTATTTCACAGCTGGATGAGTCCCGTAGTTGAAATTCATAACAAGGCTGGTAGGTCACAGGATCAGCGAGTGAAATGCTAAGTGAGTGGCCGCTGCTGTACAGCAGAGAGCGCTTTTAAATGGATGGACAATCTCATATTCATGTTGAGTGGCAGTGGTTACATGCCGGTGTTTGGTTTTCCCCAGGTATGGGAAGAGGTCGAATCCCGAGCAGGCGGTGGCGTGGCTGCTGTTTGGGGCTGATTCAAACCAAGACACTGAGCCACGGTGAGAGAAACCGGTGGGGCTTCATTCACCGGTTACCTGATACGGGCTTTTTAGGATCCTTAATGAAGTGTGACTCATATATTATTCCAGTACAATTGTCCTCTGAAAGAGAAATCCTTTCACAAGGAAAAACAAAAAGAGTAATCCAAGAAGGCAAACAAATCTATACATAAACTGTTGAGTGAAAAACATCATATATACAGCTGCATTACTGGCCAGTATCAAATACTGAAGAAAAGCCACATCAGTCCCACATTATGTGGCGGTAATCAGTTGACCATTTTCAATTAAGGAAGAACATCCAATTAAATGAGACAAGATACATAAAAAGGACCAATATCTCATCTCCCGTCAGCAAGCTGAAAGTAAAATAATACAGAAGCTTTAGCAGACAGTCCTGTTGTCAAACTGCTTTATTTCTCTCGTCATTACTGCCGAGGGATCATGAAGCTGTTTTCTTTTAGCTCCTTGTTAATATGTTTACTTTAAACGAACATTGATTAGCATTGTATGTCCCTTGTGTCACTGTGGCTTCAGAAACGCTTTCACAATATGTCAGTGTGAAAATGTCACAGACATATTTTGACAGCTGAGCTGATATTCTATAAGAGCTGGCACACATTGGTTAAAAATAAAAAAGCACTTTGGATGCTTTTGAATTACTTGGTTTGCTGCTTTGATTTGTCATAAATTGTGATTTTATCCTCATATAAGTCATAAATGTAGACAAACGCACTGTGCCAAAGTTAATATCATACAAACAATTATATTTGTTTGTGTCTTTATTGAGCTAAGTGATGAAACAGTCATAATGCTGGTGGGAAACTGAGTGAAGCTTTGGACTTCTTACTGATAGCAATAACGTCTAACAGGAGCTTCCAATAGCTGCTGATCAGACCTGCACAATGTTCAGGAGGATCGGTGGACCATCGTTCCATACAGAGCTGCTCCAGCTCCATAAACACACTGCATGTGTTATATATAAAATGTATTGTATGCCCTTTTTTGTTTGGATGAAGATTTGGTCATATTTTAGGAACAATTTCATCAATGGAGCTAATTTCAAAGGGTTCACTTAGTTTTTCTTGCCACTTTGGATGGATAGCGTCGATTCCATTGAATTAAACAGGATGTTGTCTTCTCCTGCAGCTCTGACTACAGCAGTCAGTGGTAAAAGTCTCCGACATGAACCTCTGAAGCAACGATGATAAACAAAGACTTTCAAGAGACAACCTGAACTGGACTTTGTGCCTGTGTGTATTCAATTATTTAATGTGCATGCAAATATCTCTCTCTCTCTCTCTGTCTCTCTCCCAAAGTGTAAATAATTTGTATCAAAATCACTTTACAATGAGGAATGGAGTGGAATAAAAGTATTGACCAGAGCCAGTGGTAAATCCTTTGGTTTTGTACAAACTGCACCGGCCCCTGGTGCCACTAGATGGCGCTACATGACCGGGAAAGGTGTATTTGTGAGTTAGGGGCTCTTCCTGCTGCTCTTGTGCGGGCTCACACCGACGGCAGCGGACAGGCTTCAACTTGACGGGGGCTCCACACCGAGAGACGCGGTCGTCAGCAGCAGACCTCACCCGGCGGCCCCTTCAGGAAAGCGGATCGGTACGCACGGAGCAGCCGACAGGCGTCTAATCCATGGAGGAGCCATCTGTGGGAGCAGGAGAGCGGTTTTAGGTTAAACATAGCAGTTTGTGTGGGCTGCTGTCGGAAAGTGACTGCATACATTTAAAAAAAAAAAAAGGAAAAAGCCCGGCCGTGCTTCAACAAGCAGCAAGTCGACCGGAGGAGAAATCTGAAGCTTCCTGCTGCAGCGCAGACGAACAGGTGAGCGCTTCATCCTCCGCCTGCTCTCTCTGATTTTAATTCGCTTTTGTCTCAGAGGAAACGTGCTGCTCAGTTTGTGTCAGTGCACCCTGTTCATGCCAGAAAAGAGATGGAGTCCACCTTCCCTCTCTCGCCAGGTGGATCCTGGGAGGCTCCACTGAGCCAGTTAGGTCAGATCTGAACTAGAACCTGCAGAAGAAATCAAGTGTGCGGATCCCTGAGGATGAAACATGTGAGCATGATCACTGTGAACCTGGACCGTCTTTGGCCAAGGTGCCATCACCTTTATGGCTCAGTGAGATCTACATGTTATCTGATGTGATCTAAGATGATGGAGCTCAGGGCTGACTCCTGGCAAACGCACCACAGTCTAACTGACTGAAGCAGCCCCTCTCAACAAGGAAATCTAATCTAATGGTAATATTGCATGCGTGCGTCATGCACCTGTTCTCTGGATTGCGCATGCTCACTCAGAACGTGCACAGATGTTAGAGCACATGGGGACCTATGTGTTTATAAAATGTCCTCACTGAGGTTCAGATATGACCTAAAGAAAGAAAGAGGGAAACAGGTACCAAAAAAAAAAAAGTTACAGCCACAGTTACATTCATATTTAAGTACGACCCAGTTCTTCACTCAGCACAAGGATCCAAACAGCACTGTATCATCAGTCATTAATCAATGGCTCCCTTTTCTAAAAATATTATTATTTATTATTAACAACGTTGTTTTCCAATTTCTAGATTGCTAGATTTAATATTAACACCTTAAAATTGTCCTCGAGCCAACAATCTTTTGCTAAGATTAATTTGGCACAATTGGTGCCTAAATTACAGAATTTTACTAAATGAATAGATCTCTGAAATTATGTAGATAGGATGAACTGGATATAACTATATAAGATGTATCCTTTATGTCTGGAATGTGATTTATGTGAAACAAGAGTAGATTAACTGTCACTGCCACGCCGTGATGACTGTGTTTATCACTGCAAGTATTCAAATGAGCCTTCCATGTGACAAAGTTAATGTATTTTCAATGATAACAGAGACAAAATATGCAGTTACAGGCAGGTGAAGGTAAGAAAAGATTTGAGGGTCATTACCACAACAAAGTGTCAGTGCATGTCAATTTTATTTATAACTCTCAACATTGCACCAGAGCTGTTATAGCTATTTCAAGATTAAAAGGGATGTATTGATTTGGATTTCATTTGGTGAAGTCAGTGCAAACAGCCGTTAATAATTAATTAACTGAGTGTGCCCTAATTAAAACAATTTCCAGGAAATTTAATCAAACCATAAATGAATATGTTAATTATTTAATTGCATAGACTGTTTGCTATATAAAGAGTTTGTCTAGTCTGTACTGTTCAATACAGAGTGGTCTGTATAGTATCTGTTGCACAAAGACATTTTTATTATCATGAGCATTTAGTGTAGTACCCTGGATCATACATGATGCATATTTATATCTAACAAAATGAAAATCCCCCCCCTGCCCCCGCTGTATTTGCATATTACACCACGGATTGGTCTCATTGTCAAAGAGATTTTCACTCGTATTAAAAAAGTTCAGCCCTCTTATCAGTTTCTATTTCGTAAGTTGGAGGTTTACCATAAATTTCCCTGCGTTTGAAAGCTTTGGGATTGGCTACAATCAGCAGGACTGGTTCTACCTTGACAGAACCATAGTCCAAGCGCTTCTTTAATGATTTAACAAGTCCGCTTGAAATCCCACTCTGTAGACTTCAAAAAATATGCCCTCAGCTCTAAATTCTACGGCAAAATTTGGAGTACATTTTGTATAAGACTCCAAATTGGATCAAATTAGGGAAGAAATAGCAGCATAGTGGTGAAGACAATGAGGTGGTGACATGTCTGAGCCTCTGAACAATATATAAATTAAATGAAATTAATACCAATCCTTAGACATAAGTTATTAATTCAGCAAAATTCTAAGGGTTCTTCCTGTGTGACCCTGAATCCTCACCCAGATCTTGTAATACAGAAGAGGTCAGAGGCCACTCTGGTTATGTCATCTCATAAACTGAATATTCTTCATAATAATTCCCTGAGTGCTGTCTGACCATGGCACAGTTCAGTTTTACTGCTTTGATGGACTGAATGATAAATCACTGGATCAAACAGGTATTCTAATCAAGAGTAGCTGGTAGGGTGAGCGGCTCCAGGAGCAGAGCCCATACACACTCGATGCCTGTGGGAGATTAATCAGCAGCGGTTCACATAGCCTCAGCGTCTTTTGCCCAACCTCTTTGGTGTCATTCAAACAAAATGGCCTGCTCATTTACTCTCACACCTGCCAATTCACCCACAGCAGCACATATCTCAGTGTATGGAGTCTGTGCCAAGTGACGACTGAATAATCTTCATTCCTGCACTCATACACATGGATTTTTAGCGATGTGGCTCAAGGTTACTGTCAATCAGTCCACAGTAGGTGGAAATATCTCGTCAGAAATACCTGATGGATTGCTCTGATGAACAGAAGAGAAATCTTAATGGTTTTGGTGATTCCCCTGACTTTCAATTTTGAAATACCTCCCGACTTTTCAAGTTAAATATCTGAACATCTATTTGATGGATTGGCTTTCCTGTAGAACCACAATATGGTTGGAGTTCGGGTCTTTTTGTGCAAAATGTACAAATACAGCTTTGTATGGCTTGTCTTGAAATGTTCACTTCCAGAGTAGTTGTCCGAACTTTGTCAATCCTCTTTTTCTTTTCTTTTAACATCTGTGTCTAGACATTCCATCAGCCAAGGTTGTACTTGTGTCACATGTTTAATGTTATTTAACCAACGTCAGCCAGTTAAAGTGCTACGTTAAGATCTTGAAAATGACCTCATCGGCAAACACTTCTATTTTAGGCACCTTAGCATGGTGACATTACCAAAGTATGCCCTCAGAGAGCTGCCAGTGTGTCTGTAAACCCTTTGTCTTGCATGTTTTTACTGCTGAGAGCAATTATATAAGGCTGACATTGACTATCTTTGCACCACACTCACTATAATATCTAATATTACCAATATTATCAAAAAAACTTTGGGTGGCCAGTAAATTATTCTAAAGGGAGAAATTTTCTCTGTATTATTTTGGCTGTAACCTTCAGAGTTTCTGTTAAGAAGTTGACATTCACTTATTTTATTCCATCATGGCCACTTCCAAAAAAAAAAAAAATGAAAGGAGTGGGGCCATTTAATGAAGTCTGGGAGGCACGGTGATTGTAAATGCTGTCTGGGTGGCTCGCAGCACTTTGCGTGAATCCTTTAGCCTCTCAGTGGTATGTTCATGACATTTAATTCTAATTACACTAATTACAATCTGTGTAAGGCTGATGGAAAACAGAGAGCTACAACACTAGGATGGTGAGGATTTATTAAAGTGCCTGGTATATCTATTGATAGTGGGCATTCTGGAAAAACATACTTCTTGCAGTTCTGTTTGAGAATTTGAGATGTTCATGTGTCTGAGTTGGCTACGGAGTCCCAAAGCTGCTGGCCGATGGTTAGTCATTTATTATTAGATTTTTCAAGGCATGATAAGATGAAGCTTCACTGTAACTTTACACTAAATTTGCACCTAGGCAAATCACATCAATTGCACTTTTCCATGCAGTTTCACAGCTTGACCATTGCATGTGTATCTTTTCCAAAATTTGTAGTGACTCAGTTATGGAGCAAGATTGATTAGTCTTACTGTCTTCTAGAAAGAGTTTAGTCTGAAAAGTAAACATACTATAGCTTTCTTACTACTTTTACTTTAGGGTGGAAGCTCAGAATGAGATTTTCCATGAAGCTTCTGAAGTGATATTCCAGTATTTTTTTGAGAATAGTATAAACGCCAATTGGATTGCATTCTGAGGAAACTGTTCATTTTCTTCATTGAGTCACATCACAGCAGTGACGTGATCAGGTTCAGCTGTAAAGTTTATGTACAAACACGATGGCTTTGATATCAGAGTTGAAATATTGTTCAATTTCATTAGATGTCATCTCTGAAAGTGCTGCTAACGGATTACTTTTGGCTGTGAGCTCTGCCAGGATTGATTCCCTGTTTGTTGTGTAAATGCTGCAGCCTTTTTTTTTTGTTCAACTATGATGCTGACAGAAAAGAATTTCCTTAAATAAAGAGCAGCTCTCTATTGAAGAATAGCTGAAATCTTTTAATAGATCCAATTTGAGCTCCAACTTATTATTATTTTACGCATTTTCCCTTGTTGCCATGGCAAAGCGCTGGGAAAAAAAGGCGAAGGGCTGCTCATGGTTGTCTTGGATACGACAGTTTTCCCTTGTAAAGTAATGAGAGGAGCTGAACCTGTGGGAGCACAGGGCTATTTTTAGGCCTGACGCCAGGCTCTCTGTGTGGATTAAGACTTGTTTGGTCGTTGGTGCATGGATGTGAATGGGTGTGAGTGTGTGCACATGTGTCTGTGTGTGAGCATCTTGACAGGCTTTAATGCAGCAACGATGGGGGAAAAGCTCAAGGCATTTTACACTTGGCATACTAACACCTGGGCCACCACTTGTGTGATTGCTTGAGGCAAAAATATGCTGGAAGATTCAGTTTCGTTTTGTTTTTGTTTTTTGTTTTTTTTGTTTTTTTATGTTGCGTCTTTGGACGGAGTTTTTATTTGCAGTTGTATGATGCGTCTGCAAGAATTACGCTGAAGACTTAGAGCCTGAACCATCGTTACTCAACCATCATCATGAACCTTTGCTGAGAGAGAAATATGTGTTGATTTACCACAGTGTATGGTTTTATATATATATATACATATAATATATTCAAGGTGCAAAACCTTGACCTTTGCCCCCTTTATTGGCTATGCATGAATTCAAACTTGGCTTCTTGTTACACTAGATTGAGATAAATGGAGTAAAAATGTATGCAAAGATATAAGTGTAGATCAGTGTGCATACACATAAACCCCACACACCCATACTCATGCACAGATGGCCTCTTGTTTTAATAGATTGACATTGTAGAGATGATAGTAGGTCTGTCAGTGTGATGTCATGGCAGCTGTGCTATTGAGCTGGTTGCTTCCTGCAATTCACTCAGGAAGGTGGAGATTTGGGTGAGGGTGTCTAACTGCATGTGTTTTTGTGTGGCTTGATGAACAAAGACAGAAGGAAAATCACTTCAAGCTCAGGATACATGCGCACGATTACTGTGGAGACGGACTGACTCACAACTTGGACAAACGAAGCATCTTGTCCATCTGCAGAAGAGAGTCAAATATTGTGGATATGCCACTCAAAAAATCAACCTCAATTTAAACATCATTTACACTTTATTCAACTTCAACAGTCATCTTAATAGTATCTGCAGGACTAAATCCTCAGTTGTGGCTCTGATTGATTACTGGTTGCAATTCTTGTTGGACATCGGTGTTTCTCTTTCAAGAAAATGTCAGATGGATGACAGTAATGTCACTCGCTCTTGGCCCATTTTTCCAAATAGTTACCATAGAATAAGAACCAGGGAGAAAGGGAAAAGCTCCTGCCCCTCTCCCAACCTCAAGTGCGTCAGCCCAGCTCTAGCGTAGCCAAGTCCTGTTGCAATCGGCTTTGACTTCTTGGCTGCCGTGTGGTCTCTGCATACTTTTAACAAGCTCATTTCAGAGTGCAAACACAGGATGCCATGGTGTGTGGTATTAAGGTCCTGATCCAAGAAGTTCAGAGTTTTTGTAAAGCACTGGTCCTTCAGCATCTTCAGGTGCGCCTCAGTATCACGTTGGTTGCAGTAGTTACAGCTGTTAAGCACGTAAACGTGTTGTGTCGCCGCATGTGCAGTGAAATGAAACCATTCAGCTTCGAGATTAGGAAAAATAATTGCACTTTCACTTTCCTCAAAGACATAATGAGGATGCCTACATTTAAAAAAAGATTAATACATGGAATAAAAGCAAAATATGGCAGCTTACACTGGGTTCAGGTGGTGCTTCTCCAAATATAATATGACATTTCTGTGGGTTAGGAGAAATCGATTTATTGCAGAAGACAAAGGGAGTTAAATATAAAAGACCAAAAACCATGGGGAGGATGAAAACATATGGCGGACTAAACCAGGTTATTTACAGAAGGAAAAATTTAGAGCTGAGCTGTCATTGGAGGATATAAGTCTGTGAAATATCTTGAAATTAATTGCCCTCACCTGTATTGGGTTGGGACAGAGGAATGAAAAGCTGTTATACTGCTGTCCCAGATCGCTTCCACAACTCAAGTCCCTATGCTTACCCAGGTGTCCTTCAGTTTGCTGGATCAATGTTTGGATTATAACTGAAATATGTCTTTCTCCAGTGGGTTCACACTGAGCAGTTTATACGATGAATAATTTAACTGGTGCCCAGGGATGTGGAGATGAAATACTGAGACACTGAAGTGCAGACCTGCCAAAATCTTAACAAATAGGATTTGGGAATATTTTGAACGCTGCGCAAAGAATCTAATAATTAAAATTACATGTGAGTGGGCTTGAAGATATCTTCATATTTATAGGTAATGATGACTGAGTGGCTTAAAATGACATAAACGGGAAAAAAATAAAAAATAAAAAATTCTGTATGAAAAAAGTCAGACACTAAGCCTCTGATGTAAAAGAGAAATGTGATTCCATCGAAAGGAAGAAATGTAAAATTCTTTCAGTTTATTAAATAACACTGGAAGCCAAACGGGAAGCATTAAGACTGTCGCAGTCATCTTTAACTTCACTGATGGTTTGGTTATTAACTAAAATCCTCACACACTGGAGAACTCTGTGGGGAGTCTTCACCATTACTAATCTGATCAATGATGAGGAGGAGGCTCAAAAAGGATGTCTATGTTGACATAATGCACACATTCACACGCTGTAACCCCTGTGATGACATTGCTCGGTTTTGGTCACCGGGGCACTGGTTCCATCAGGGATCACTGTTGTCATGGCAACCAGAATTAGCATCCTTGGATACCACAGTCTCTCCCTCATCAGCTCTTCTTCCTCCTATTGTCCTCGTTTGTTCTCTCTTCTCTTCCCTCTGCTGCACGCACACATCCCTCATGTTTATCCACAGCCAGGGCTTTCTTGGCCGACAGTTTTCTCCTCATCCCTCTTATTTTTTCCTCTGTCCTCACGGCCACTGATTGCCTGTTCTGTTTGTGTCCCCAGCACTCCCTCCTTAGCTCCTAATTCCTATTCACTCTGTGTGTATTTCACAGATTCCATTTCGCCTGTGAAGCCAGTTTTGGATCTCAGATGCTTGGTCTCCCACTCTTCTGTCTGTGGGGCTTGTTGCTCTTTCTCGCTGCTTCATGTTAAATGGATCAATTAGATTCAGCAGAGATCCTCACTAAGCTAATGTTAGCCGGCCTGCCCACTCACTCACATGCCCGCTCTGTCTTTCTAACTGTGGCCAGTAGTATTCCTGATGGACATGATGACTATTTGGGTGGTACCAGAGCAACAGGTTATTCTATTTTTAAGCATTAATAACATTACGTACCAGTTGTTGTGTTGTGGATCCTGGTTAAAAACATTCATAATAACACTAACTTAATACCCCAAATGTTTAATTTCTTACAGAGACAAAGATTTGAATTTGCATCATAATACAGCTCCCCTACTTCCCTTGTTTCAGCCTTGAGACTGGCTCAGTGGTCTCAGGGGATTTTTGCATTCAAATTCACATTCAATACTTCATTAATGTTTTCATTGCAACTCCCTTCACTCTTTTTTGTTCTCTCTTTCATTGCAGTTGACTTAACACGTTTTGTGGCAGATACTGGGAGGAACCAATTTTTAAAATGCCTGTGGCAACATCCAGTTCTGACTCTGGTAAGTGGCTCAGTCTCACTATGATCATCTGTGTGTGTGTGTGTGTGTGTGTGTGTGTGTGTGTGTGTGTGTGTGAGCGAGCAAGAGTGAGCGAGATATCAAGAGAGGGAAGAGGGAGGAGATACTGAACGGTTTGTGGTTATCCCAGCACTCAGGACATGTTTCTCATCTCCCGGGTTCTAATGTGACTTAATGAGTTGGCTAATAGAGCGCTAAAACTCCAGTCTTAGATCAGTCATGCCTCAAAGGATTTGCTGTAATATCCTTCGCAGTCCTCCACTCACACATACATGCACATCAAATCTGCACTACTGGCCAGTAAAAAAAAATATGTGCGTTCATGGACACACGTACATGTTTAGATTTTTCTTTACAAGCATTAAGTGAGTTTTTGAAGGTGTGTTGACTATTCAATCAGCATTTGAGTGGCCAGCCTGGGTCCTTTGTCAGTTACAGTAAAAACTTTTATTACCCTGTTCAACTTTTCTAAAGAAATATATAGTTTTTGATTGGAATGGAATGAAAAAGTTTTTAATGTTAACAGTTTTGCACCATTTCAGTGTTACTGGGAAATGTATGTAAAGCAGTCCCATTAAGTCTAGACTTCAACTGAAGAAACTCAATTTACTGAAAACATGGTAACTACTCCAACCACTGTACAATATGTTGTACTGTGTGTTTTCTTAACTGGTTGATAAAACAGGTTCCGAATAAGAATATGAAGCTAAACCAACAACAACAACTACAAAAAGTATTATATTGAAATTCTGTAAGATGTTATCAATGAGATGGCATCTTGTTGGCATCGCATTGAAGGAACCTTTCACGTATATAACTTGGCATGGATACGAAACTGTGATATTTGGACAGTAAAATAATATTTTCTTGTTTCAGAGCCAAAAAGATGCCCTCATTCAATTCTAAGTTGGTTAATTTTTAATACATTTTCTCTTTACCCACTGCAAAAGACACTTGATCCAGAGTATGTTTGTCAACAGAGTGTCATATCTAGAAGCTTTACAGTATCTTCTGGTGCTGTAGTTTATAGCAGCAGTTAGGTGTTGAGGGCGTTAGCAGCAGTCCTTCTTCAGTTCTTGTTGATTTCTACTCTAGCTGATGTCAGAGTCTGAATAACTGGCAGTTTTAGTATCACAGTAAATTGTTTCTCCAAAGCAATTTTTTGAACTTGAAAAGCAGCGCTTTCATTGAGCTTATTTTTGTGCAGAATTGGAGAAGGGTGAGAAAAGGGTTAGTTTTGATGTGAAACAATAAGATATTTTTCAACTCCCGTCAGCAAAGAAGCTCAGACATGCTTGTCCTTGAGTGATGGGTAGAAACCACTAATATACATTTCTCAGCCAGATGTGCCCACGATTTGCAGTGAATCTGCAAGATGTGCTCTGTTTGCCTCTGTGTCTGTCATGTCAGACGTAGAGGGTCATCACTTACATACATGTCAGCTCCATCCACACCGCCTCCGTGACTGATCCTCATTCTTACAAGCCAGCCTTCTGCTGTTCTTTTCCCCTGTTAACCCCCACAGGGAAGTCTGGGGAGAAAATCTAACTGCTTTCTTTTTTCCCCTCCTCCAAGAGAAAGCATCATACTTACCTCCCTCCTCCCTCCACCTTCCTTTGCTCATGCCCACAACCCTCTCTCGTCTCCATTCATTCATGCAGAGGAGGAGACGCTTAGCCAGGCACAGCTTATATACATTCCCATCAGGAGCAGGTGTAGAGGAGGGAAAGAGCGAGAGGATCAAGGGTAGATAGAGAGAGAGAGAGAGAGAGAGAGAGAGAGAGAGAGAGAGCTGGAGAGGGAACGAGAGAGTGACAGATCTCTCAGTCTGCCTCAGATACTGTACTGGGTGTGTGACTGTCAGTGTGTGCACTGTAGTGAGGTGTTGTTCACCATGGCTGGAAGCCTGTTTGGAAGGCTCTCCCTGGAGGAGGGAGACTCGGCCAACTCCCTGGAGGGCCTGGAAATCAAGCTGGGGGGAGAAGGTAAGAACACAGATCCCTGCCTGCTGGGTGTGTGAAGGGTGTAGGGTGGTCTGAGAGCATATGACTTCTCCTGCTATGTGTTACAGGTGAGGGACACTAGGCTGGGCAGACGTTGAATTCTAAGGTGGAATCATTTAAAATGCACATGATGGTGCTTCAGTGCTGGCCAGTGTTTAAGATTCAAATTGCACCTGCTCCTGATACACTGTTTCAAACCTTCATAGCGTGATGGAGATAGTCAGAGACAGATTAGGACTCAGGGCAGCATGTGATGTACAGGATTCTGAGGCAGCAGACTCCAAAGACTGAAGGGGGCGTTGGAAAAAGACAGCAAGTTGCTTCTAAAGATTCACTAAAGGATATCACAAAGAAAGTGAAAGCATGACACTTTTTCTTTTAGTTCATTCACACTGAGTAGCCTGATAGTCATATTGTGAGCGACAGAGAGTGGACACAGAGGAATGCACCTAGAGGTTAGCACAGGAAGCCAGAAAATAAAAAGACAGTGAAAGGGCAAGAGTGTGTTTAAAAGCAACTATATATTTGTCATATTGAATGATAATGCACAAAGAATGTTTGCTTGCACAGCGTGGGGTGGAAAGTGCCATACAACTGATTCATTATTGATTTAGTTCATTAATATTGCACAGAGTTGCATACTACACACTAATATGTTGTGAGTGTGTGTCCAGATCTATTTATGTACTGTTTCTTGCTTACATTGTATCACACGAGTGGTTTCGACTCCTTCCCAGATAAACACACATTAAAAAAAACTTCTCTGGGTTGTAGGTAAGACAAAGTAAAGGGACCATTTGACAGTGCCATGTTTAATCAGTCAAGTTTGAAGGCGTCATTACATTATTGCCAAGATTCTTGCATGTCACGCCGTATACCATGGTGCAAGATATCCTCTGCTCTGTGATGTGGCTTGACAAGAGAGCAGTGACAGCCATAATGAATCACATTTTCTATCAAAGCATTTGCATCCTGTCTGTCAGTTCAGAGAGAGAGAGAGAGAGAGAGAGAGAGGGTATGACACAGAGAGAGCAATAGGGAGAAGGATAAAGAGAGACTTCCAGTGCATTGTAGATTCATGGTGAGTAAGTGGGGGGTCATTCATATGCAGCAGTGTTCTGATCAGAGACAGCACGCTTGAACGTGTCAGACTCACAACCTTCAGATAATTCTCTGACTCTCTCACTTTCACACAGTCTCTATGGTGAACAGAGTCTCTTCCCACCAAGCCCCCATGCTATCAGAGGAATATTTAGTGTGCCTACTGTACTAATGAAGCAGTGTTCAAACACAGATGAGGGATCATCGAGTGCAGTGTGTTGGTAGGATTAGGCTGTCAAAGATAATCGCTGGGTTTCAAGAAAATGGGACAGTTTAATTCTGTTCTGGCTGAGGGTATTCGATAAAACAGTGACACTGGCAATTATTTCATCGATATCACAATCTGCATTTGCTTTTTCATTAAATGCTGCATGGAAAACAGATCTAAGTTAAAACGCTGGCCCCCTAACAGCAAGATCAATCTATAACTCGCTCACGAAACTTCACTTAAAATAATCTTTTGTCCCGTCGCTGCCGCTATGTGAGCTGAGGTGCAATGGGAGCTGCTGTCCATTTGCAAAATGCCAACAAATATCACAAGTGTTGTCTCGGGGGGTGACCTTCAGCCAACTAATAAGGCAATCCTGCTTGCATCCATACTTGCCAGCTTGGAGAAGGCATCACCATGGCGATAGGGTGGCTTAAATGGCAGCTTTAAAGTCTGCGGTTCTGCTGATTGGCTAGCCAAGATAGAAGTATTCAGGGTTACAGCATTTGCCCCAGAAATGTGGCCCCTCATGGGACAGTCAGGCTGAATTCTATATTAGATAGAAGTGGATATTGTGTTTGGAAAATGTCGAAAAACTACATGATAGATACTTATCATCATTAACATAATCAAAAAATGTTGTGGCGACTATATGTTGTCTGTATTTT
Organism: Remorina albescens; assembly: GCA_034769265.1. Lineage (NCBI taxonomy): Eukaryota > Metazoa > Chordata > Actinopteri > Carangiformes > Echeneidae > Remorina > Remorina albescens. The sequence continues at coordinate 11,025,695 of CM068480.1, forward strand.
TAAAGATCTACTTTTAGACACAAGCATTGATCATCAATTAAAGATAAGGCAGGAAGAGAAATTTGGAAAATGGAAAAAGCATTATTTCTCATCAAGCATCAAATCTCTATCAATAAAACAGAACATGATTATAGAGTTAGTGTTAATAATGCAGAAAGGTCTACTAAAAACTAATGCAATTTCACAATGATTAATTCCTGGCTAGATCAGTAGCTTAATGTAATTGTATTCACTTTTGGTTCAAAGAAATCTGTGGACTTTTTCACAGCAGACATTTTGATGCAAGAAGAGAAGCAAGAGAAATGTCACTAATGACAATAACAAACGGTCTTTTCGGGTCATAAGTGCACATGACAGTGTGACAGTACCAGCCTGAAGTAGCTAAGTGGAAATCAGCCATCATTACTTTCACGATTATTTCTACCGTCACGTCAACAGGTCTGAGGTGAAAATGTCTATTGAAAGATGCAGATTGACTTTAAATTGGAAGTATTGCCAAATTGTTGCTTGTGTTTTTCGCTTCCTCCACAACTTATACAGTGAGCCAGCAGAGCAGATACTTTGCACTTTATTATTGAAGTGTATGACTAAATATTGATAGCTAAAATTTAAAATGATGTTTTTTATTGGATAAATGTGGCCGCTCCCGCTGCAATGAATCGCTAAATTGAACCAAAAAGGTTTTATGATGATGGGTGAGGAAATTACACTGAAAACAGTGTAACCCTGTGAAACGGCCGACCGCTGTGTCATCCCTAGTTAGGCCTGCACAGCCAGCGTTCACCCACACAGGTGATTTCACACTGTGTACAGACTATTGTTGACTGACATCTCCATCACTCTTGTGTTGCTTTGGTTGCTCTGTGTAATCCAGGAAATTAAATATCAACACATTGACATCATTCATACTATTGCAAGACTGCATGGATTCAGCTGACCTCCACCTTCAGAGGCCTTATTGGCCACGCGTGGAAACACCCGTGGGGACGTTTGTCAAATCCCACAGTACGCAGTCATTCTGCATACACACATTGACGACAAAAGTATACTACACACTGGATTTGCCCACACATGTTTCACACAACATCCTCTTAACTTGTCATGAGTGAGCTCAGCTTTTCAGTGACGCTCTTTGAGAAGGATGTTGAGTTAATTATGCTGAGTTAAGCACTTGCAGTCCAGAGCAGTATTCATGTTTGGCCTGGAACACGTGTTCGGTCTGAATAACTGATTGTACTCTGCAAGGGCCTAAAGTTGGAACAAATCAAGTGTCTCCTAGTATGAGGACAGATTAACCATATACATCAGTCATGTTCTAAAGACATGGCTCAGTGGTAGAGTGCATGCTTTGCTGGGTGCAAACCCCAGCCACAACACAAACCAGCGGTGGGCTTGTGTCGGTCCCAAGCCTGGCACAAGTTGGTTGCGGCAGCAAGAGCATTTGGTGTAAAAACTGTGGCCAATCATGCTCAAGTCACTTGCTGTGGTGAACCCAAGATAGAGGAAAAAAAAGAGTCAGTCATGATTCTCTAATCAAGTCCAGTCTACTTCACCACCACTGCCTCATACATTCATCTTTCACCACCTGAGGGATTGATAGTAATTATATTTTGCTGGAGAGCAGAATCAAATCCAGGCAAAAACTTACAGTATTCAATAACATCTGTCAAGGCTCATGAGTATTTTATCATACAAAGGCAGCTTTGGAAATGTGTAATAGTTTCACTGTCATCCTCGCTTTGCAGTTGTCTGTCACTTCAATAGAGTGACAGGCAAATAAGGCTGCAGTAACTTATGGAAATATCACTTTGGGGGAGACTGCTCACATATCTGTTGGTGTTTTGACAGAGAGAACCAAGTACTGCTGCACTCTACACCTTGAAAAACCTAACTTTGACATTATCCATTTAAAGTGCCCTGATTCATCATGTCAAGGTCTTTACTGGGGTCCCTGTGAAGTTTGATTCTGGCAATTGAATGAATTTTTAATGAATTTTAGTTATCTTTTGTTGTAGAAACAAGATAAGAGCATTAAGATACTTCTGACTAGTTTCTTTAAATTCAGCACTAAAATAATCAGAGCTCTGTGATGAGCCAAGGTAATCATGTTTTCAGGGTTTTATTGGAATTAATGCTACTATTCATTCGTTTTTCTGACATTGCTCCAATAACATGTGCTTTACTCCAGTTTTCAAATGTTAGTCTTTCACATTGTCTTTATTCTGCAGAACATAATGGAAAAGGTTTATCTGATTCATCCATTCACCCAGGCTTTCTGAAATCAGTTATAGAACTGTTGGTTTAAGATTAGATTGCCAAAATGACAAGCACTGGTTCCGTTCAGCAAAATAAATCTAAACTAGGGTTAGGGTTAGAGATAAGTTTGTTTTCTGTGCTCACTAAAGAACAGTTGAAAGAGTTCAGCTAAGGCAGATTTTTTTGTGAATCTGGAAATCGAGGCCTTGAATTAGTTTGAAGTAAATCACTAACATTCACTGTGCTACCAGATGGTCTGCCCATTACCTGTTGCTGATTTGAATTTGAGCCGAGCAGATTGTTGAGAGCAAAAACTGGAAGTAGTAAGAGTCAGCTGCACCCCGTACTCCTCCATGTATAAGACCTCAGGAGGATTTGGTATGGAGACGGGCCAACACAACTGCATTTCCCATGTCTCTTTCTCCATTTTCCGCCCCACCACTGCCCCCCATCCTCAGCGTCTCTACTCCCCTGACCGCGCTCCATAGCAACAGAGCAACCTCCACTAAGTGCTGGCTAAGAGGTTGATGTTCCCCACTGCACTCTAACCACAAACAATAACAGCCCAGATTGTTTGGCTGCCTCTGTGACTTTGAGTTTAATTGTAACTCTCCTTGGAGGTGAATGGGTGTTCAGATGAGACTTTAACAGACAAAAGCACCTTTAATTTGGGTTCCTTGTGATTACATATCCTCTGCTGGCACCCTGGCAAAGGAGTTATGTTATTCTGGTAATCTTTGTTGAGAGGTGACGCAACATTGGCCAACGCAATGTGTTGGTGTTTCGTTTTAGCTGAATAGCAAACTAGTGACAAAGTTGATTTTTACCTGAACGTTTTCTCCAATTTTGTATTAAAACTAAATGAACCATTGCCGAGTTTAAAAGCTTCCTTTAAATGTAATTCTTAGTTGTTAACTTTTGTATGCACCCTGTTTGTCTCTTGGGTCTTCTCTTCCCGCATAAAGTTCCTCTCCAGACTTGTTTTAAACCAGGAATCAATAGTGTACTGACCTGACCACCTCTTGTTTTGTTTAACGTGGTTTTCCCATTTTGCCAGCTGGGATTGGCTCGAACTCCAACGGATAAGTGCTACATGGTTTTCCAAGTTAAAAAGTAAACAATTTTTGGAAAACTTGAGCTGGAAGCACATCTGCAGATGTGGATCAGGCTTTATGCTCTGCCCACTACAGCTGCTTCCCCCTGAGCTAACAGGTTAAAGAGCAGATCGTATCCAGCTGGTTAGCAAAGGGAACATTGGAGAGCAGACAACTAACAGAGTCTGACACAGTGTTAGTGGATGTCATGAAAACTCTGACACTCTGTACTGACAAAGTTTCTAGTTTATTTTGCTTAAACCCGTCCATGCAAAGTTATGGAATTGGTTACGCAGGCTTTATCACATTTGAAATCCCTGACTGTCTGAATCTGTTTTATTTTCATTGGATCACGGCAGTTCCAAGGTGGAAATGGTGGTGACAGTTTATTTTTCTCATGATATATCTTGTACTGTATATAACACAGCGTGGCTATGTTAACAAAGTTAATAATTTGATATTTTTTGGAGCGGGGTCTTGAAAGATCTATTCAATTATGATCTATTGAAGGAGCTTAAATCTTCAAATCAACATTTCCCTGCAAGAGTAAGTTCTGAACACGAATACATGACGTACATGTGGCCTGTTCAGTCTGTCTACACACCTGAGTTCCTTTTTTTTTGTGCTCTTAAGCGATCACCTGCTAAATGGAGCTCTCTCATGGTATCAAGTTACGTTGAATAGCACAGGGAATTTAGAGCCACTGAAGCGGGAAATGACTTCCACCTGAGTTCTCATCTGTAAAGGCTCTGACGATGAAGAAAGCCTGCGTCATTACGCAAATGTCTACAAGTAACTCTAAAGACATGAGCAGTAGAAAGATAAATGCTGTTAGTGATGAAAGAAGTAGTTTGGTCCTGGCTGTGCGGCTTTATTGAGAGTTTATGCAGGTCTGTGCAAGGGAGGATGGCTTTGACAGCAGCTGACAGCAGTAGTATGCAAGATGAAATACTCCATTTGAATACTAAAGGGGAAAATATTTAGAAAAGAAACTTACATTTTCAAAAGAAAATAGTACATAGGATATCTTAGCCTGACATGCAGACCTCCTTCTGTGTGAACCTTTGACCTGGATTGCCAGTCCTCTGCTGTCTTTGGTGCATGCCGAGGAAAATTAGTGAAGCAATCCTATTTAGCTAAATGTGTAGAGAGGAGAAGAAAGACCGGAGAAAGAAAATAAGTTGGAATTTTAATAATCCCCGTGAATAATAGAATGACCCGAGGCATACCCAGCACTGGAAAAATTTGTATTGTTCTCCAGCTCTTGATTTCTCCTCGATTAATTTCCAAAAATCTAAATGCAAGCACATTTCTTCCACCTAAATTTTTTGTTAAACGTCTCTGCTACACTGTCGTGATGTAGGAGAAGACTGCAGAGAAACTGCATGATAAGGACTGTCAGGTCAGTCGAGGGCATTATTGATATAGCATATGCAATGGGGGAGAATCGACGCAAGAACACAACATCGAAAAGAAGGGAAACACTGAGAAAACAAGTTGACATCAAAAAATGCCAACGTTGCATCAATACCAGCATACAGTTGTTGTGCTTAAACAGAATTATGCAGGACCTGTAAGCCGAACCTGCTGGTCTAATATTCTCTGCCAGGAGCAAATCTGGCAACAGTCCTGATGGAGCAGAGCTTGTGTTCAAAGGAAAATAGAAGGAAAACAAGACTTCACTGCAGAAGGCTTATTTATTTAATTTACTTGTCAAATTATTCAGGGAACGAGCGGATGGTCTCTGTAATCTTCGAGGTCAGCTTCCTCTTGCCTTCTTGCCTTTATAGCTTTCAATCTTTTCAGTCTTTTCACTGAGTCAAAGCCGACATGAGAATGGCATCTTGTGTTCATGACTGTACAGTGAGAGCACATGTAAAAATACTTCTAAAACACCACAGTAGACCAAAAATAGCTTTCGACTCATTCTCAATATCTCTTACCTCATCATTTCCCTTGAAGCACATAAAAAAAAAATCCTCCCACAACTCTCTGATCAGCAAAAGAAACATAAACTTGTCAGGTTCCTCACAGACCTGAACTGCACAGAGCAATCCATATCATCCCCATGTACAACATCAGTGGCTGTTTTATTAGTTTCTTTGTCCTAACAAGTGCTTTCAATGGTGCTCTATAGAATATCAGCCTGAAACAGTCTGGCGATAAAAAGGGATAATTGTAAGGGGATTAAAGAGCATTTTCTTTTGGAATTGTTGGTCGTGTTTAAGTCAACAAATTAATTTTGCTGTGGTGCTTGTGCAGCTTCAGGCTGTGCATCAGTGAAACCACAGAACAGAATCATGATACTCTGAGAGACTTATTCATTATGCCAAATAGTACACCCCCTTTTTTTCCAGAGTAAAAATTGTTATTTTTCCAGTAATTGATATTTTTTGGATCACTGAAAACTTTATTTACTGTTTGTTTGTAATATTTTTGGATGGAAGGAAACGCCAGTCAGCCAGTTTCTCTACTTTGCTCCAGACTGAACTGTCTCCATAGCTTTAGGGTGGATTGCAATGCCTTTTTTTTTTTTTTTTTTTTTACAGGCCATAGAGTGTACAGTACAGACATTCATCACCCCTACAGGATGAACCCTTCCCTTCATTGTCTGACCAGCAGGTCGACATTGTTGGTCCTTAGTGACAGTTCAAAACTCAGCATCCTTCTACCAATATATTCACTATCTCTCCTCTGGACATGTCCGAACCATCTCAGTCTGGCCTCTCTGACTTTATCTCCAAAACCTCTAACATGTGCTGTCCCTCTGATGTACTCATTCCTGACCCTATCCAACCTGGTCACTCCCAAAGAGAACCTCAGCATCTTCATCTCTGCTACCTCCAGCTCTGCCTCCTGTCTTTTCCTCAGTGACACTGTCTCTAGACCAAACAACATCGCTGGTCTCACCACAGTTTTGTACACCTTTCCTTTCATCTTAGCTGAAACTCTCCTATCACACATCACACCTGACACTTTTCTCCACCCGTTCCAGCCTGCCTGCACACACTTCTTCACCTCTTTTCCACACTCTCCATTGCTCTGGACTGTTGACCCTAAGTACTTAAAATCCTCCACCTTCTTTATCTCTTCTCCCTGTAACCTCACTCTTCCACTTGGGTCCCTCTCATTCACACACATATACTCCGTCTTACTGCGGCTAACCTTCATTCCTCTCCTTTCCAGGGCAAACCTCCACCACTCTAGCTTCTCCTCCACCTGTTCCCTGCTCTCACTACAGATCACAATGTCATCTGCAAACATCATAGTCCATGGAGATTCCTGTCTAACCTCGTCTGTCAGCCTGTCCATCACCATAGCAAACAAGAAGGGGCTCAGAGCTGATCCCTGATGCAGTCCCACCTCCACCTTGAACTCCTCTGTCACACCTACAGCACACCTCACCACTGTCTTACAGTCCTCATACATGTCCTGCACCGCTCTAACATACTTCTCTGCCACTACAGACTTCCTCATACAATACCACAGTTCTTCTCTGGGCACCCTGTCATAAGCTTTCTCCAGATCTACAAAGACACAATGCAGCTCCCTCTGACCTTCTCTGTACTTCTCTATCAACATCCTCAAAGCAAATACTGCATCTGTAGTACTCTTTTTTGGCATTAAACCATACTGCTGCTCACAAATGCTCACTTCTGCCCTTAGTCTAGCTTCAACTACTCTTTCCCATAACTTCATTGTATGGCTCATCAGCTTTATTCCTCTGTAGTTGCTACAACTCTGTACATCTCCCTTGTTCTTAAAAATGGGCACTAGCACACTTCTCCTCCATTCCTCAGGCATCTTTTCTCTATCTAAGATCCTGTTGAACAACCCAGTCAGAAACTCTACTGCTACCTCTCCTAGACACTTCCAGACCTCCACAGGTATATCATCAGGACCGAGTGCTTTTCCACTCTTCATCCTCTTCAGTGCCCTCCTCACTTCATCCTTACTAATCTTTGCTACTTCCTGGTCCACAACAGTCACCTCTTCTACTCTTCGTTCTCTCTCATTTTCCTCATTCATCAACTCTTCAAAGTACTCTTTCCATCTTCCCATCACACTATTGGCATCTGTCAATACACTTTCATCTCTATCCTTAATCACCCTAACCGCCTGCACGTCCTTCCCATCTCTGTCTCTCTGCCTTGCCAACCTGTATAGATCAGTCTCTCCCTCCTTACTGTCCAGCCTAGCATACAAGTCATCGTAAGCCCTTTGTTTGGCCTTTGCCACCTCTACTTTCACCTTACGCTGCATCTCCCTGTACTCCTGTCTACTCTCTTCAGTCCTCTCAGTGTCCCACTTCTTCTTAGCTAACCTCTTTCTCTGAATACACTCCTGCACCTCCTCATTCCACCACCAAGTCTCCTTATCCACTTTCCTTCCAGATGACACACCAAATACTCTCCTACCTGTCTCCCTGATCACATTAGCTGTAGTTGTCCAGTCAACTGGAAGCACCTCCTGGCCATCCAGAGCCTGTCTCAACTCCTTCCTAAAAATCATACAACACTCTTCCTTTTTCAGCTTCCACCATTTAGTCCTCTGCTCTGTCTTTGCCCTCTTCATCTTCCTCACCACCAGAGTCATCCTACACACCACCATCCTATGCTGTCTGGCTACACTCTCACCTACCACTACTTTGCAGTCACTGATCTCCTTCAGATTACGCCGTCTACACAAGATGTAGTCTACCTGTGTACTCCTACCTCCACTCTTATAAGTCACCCTATGTTCCTGCCTTTTCTGGAAGAAAGTATTCACTACAGCCATTTCCATCCTTTTTGCAAAGTCAACCACCATCTGTCCTTCTGCGTTCCTCTCCTGGATACCAAACCTGCCCATCACCTCCTCATCATCTCTGTTTCCTGCACCAACGTGTCCATTGAAGTCTGCACCAATGACAACTCTCTCACTTCTAGGGATGCTCTGCATCACTTCATCAAGGTCCAACCAGAATTTCTCTTCCTCCAGCTCACATCCTACCTGTGGAGCATACCCACTAACAACATTGAACATTACACCTTCGATTTCTAGCTTCAGACTCATTACTCTATCTGATACTCTTTTAACCTCCAGAACATTTCTAACAAACTCCTCCTTCAAGATAACTCCTACTCCATTTCTCTTCCTATCTACACCATGATAGAACAACTTGAACCCTGCTCCTAAACTTCTAGCCTTGCTACCTTTCCACTTGGTCTCCTGGACACACAGTATGTCTACCTTCCTCCTCTGCATCATGTCAACCAACTCTCTACCTTTCCCTGTCATAGTTCCAACATTCAAAGTCCCTACTCTCAGTCCTAGACTCTTGCCGTTCCTTTTCTCTCTCTTCCTACGAACACACCTTCCTCCTCTCCTTCTTTGACGAACAGTTGTCCAATTTCCACCGGCACCCTGTAGGTGAACAGCACCGATGGCGGCCGTTGTTAACCCGGGCCTCGACCGATCCGGTATGGAAGTCATAGATTCGATTCGCATGTTTGATTTAGCAAAAGTTTTACGTCAGATGCCCTTCCTGACACAACCCTCTGTATTTATCCGGGCTTGGGACCGGCACAATAAGGCACTGGCTTGTACCCCCTTGCGGCTACATTAAGGATTATACTTGCTAAACATCAGTATTCTAACATTGTCCTTGTTATACTAGGATGTTGTCTCAAGGTACCACTCAGTTTTAGAATAGGCTCGCAGGGCTGATCATATACAGTCTAGTTCATTTTTGGCTTTTGTTTTGCATCTTGATCAATGTAACTGGACTAAATCATTGATCTAATTTTTCCTGTTATTGTGCATATGGAACACATTTTAATCTTAAAAAATCTGCTCAATAGGAAGAAACACTGGAACATACATTTTACCATGTAAATATTGCATGTTGTACATGATATTAAATGATATTTCAAAGAACACACAGGTTATGTTAAAATCCTGATATTTTGTCCCCTACAATAATTTTATGAATCACGCCGTATATCCAGACTGTACTTCATCCTTTCATTGTCTTTTGTGAAGGTGCTGTTTAAAGGCAAGGTTCAAATTCATCCATAGAAAGCATTTAGGGCAGTCTTCCAAGACAACGTTAACTAGCAGCCCTCAAACTGGACCAATGGCCTCTTAATGTTCTGTTATGACTTTATTAGGGCATAAGGCATATGAAGCGGGTCGTGTAGGAACTGTGGGGGACCACCAGTCTGCTTCCTTTGTAAAGAGTAAAAGCCAGTGTTGAATTTTTAGCTACGGAAACAAAGACCCCTGTGTCGGTTTAATACATTTCAACAGACAAATGTTGCCTGTGAGTAAAAATCTCTGCTTATCTGGCACATCAGCTGTAATTAATGCCGACTGGAGCTGAGTCAGTGTGTTTGGTACCTTAATGTGCCTCGCTGAAGTCACTGAAGATGCTTTAAAGCTAAGCTGAACCTTCTCTGACCTCTGTTGAGTTGCTAAAGTCACTTTGCATCTGCTAATTCACTGGTCATCTCATTAAAAGACCTTTGTGATGTAAAAGTTTGATATGACATATCTGGAACAAGTTTATGTGTGTATGTGTTTCCATTATGGGCTTGTTTTGAAGAAAAAAAAAATCTTCTTGTGCTAAAGTCACATTTCGTCTCAGCCAGCTTCTGAAATCTACTTTGCTACAAGCCTAAACAATTGATAAATTGATAAAGCTACAATGTCCACAACTCCAGCAATTTTGTTGTGGTTCAAATGAAATGTATTTGTGTGTATGAACATGTGTCAGCGAGGGAGAGAGAGGACGTTGCAGGAGAAGACAGGCAGCCGTAAGAGGTGGATAACTAACACAGGTGGAATTGCTCGGGAACAGATGTGAAGCAGCTTCCATCCCTTCTCCCTCTTCACTCCTGCTGACTTTTCCCTCAGCCTCCTCTTATTCACTCATGCAGTGTGAACTGTAAATGTACTCTCTCTCTGTCTTTATCTCAGGTTATCTATTCAGTTCCCATGGGTTCCCAGTTTCCCATGGGTAGCTGTAGATTAGGGAGGCGAGAGGAGTGAAATAAACTCTGTCCTTTCTCTTATTTCTTCTGTGTTTGTGTGTGTGTAGCCATGCATCAGGCCCTGGATACACTGAGTGACAGCACGAGCTCCACAACTGCCAATGACCTGGACCTCATCTTCCTCAAAGGCATCGTGGAGAGTCCAGTGGTGAGCACAGAAATCAGAAATCAGAAAATCTGAGATAGTTTTATTGCCAGGTATGTGTAAACATACTAATTTGACTCCAGTGTTTCAAACTTGGACAAGGGAAAGACAGAAATAAAAAATAAAAAAGGAAATATATATATATACATTGAAATTAGAAATATTAGAAGTGGGATATGGTACAATAGTGCAACAGTTTTGTTTTGCTGTATCTGTGTACTTGCCATGCAATATGGGAGATTTAAAGCTTTGAGTTGGAATTGATATTTAATGGGTGCTAGTCATTTAAATCGGCAATACAGCATTTTACTCGCATTTTATAAAAACCTTCAGAATAAAATTTAACAACAGCATGTAACGCAGAGCAAATCATAATATTTTCATACTTTTGCATTCATTGTGAAAATAGTTATTAAAATGATTCTTCAAAGTGGAAACTTAAAATTTAAAGCTGTTATTACAATTAAAATTTAAATGAACCCCCAAAAAAGACAGATTAAATTCATCAAGAGCAATCACATTACCATTTTAATGGTCCTGCTTCATTGTTTTCTCATAAGTTGAAAATGCAAATGAAAGAAGCATCTGGTATTTCATTTCCACTCAGTGTCATGCTACACAAGCAGCAGAAATCAGATAAAAACCCAAATGTAAAGAGGCAAACAGAGGCTCACTGCCATGAAATGATCTCTCCCAGCTGCAGGGAAGGCACATAAGAGATGAGGTGATGTTTTTACTAACAGCCACAGAAGTGAGCTGCTGATGGTGTTGACAGTGATGCACAAACTTTATCCCAGATAATGCACACCTGTGGACTGTCTATCGCCTGCCGGTAACATGATCTCACAGGGTTTCTCTGATGGCACATGAAGAGTGACATAACCGTTCACGCTCAGACTCACACCTCGAGGCAGTTTAGAATCATCAATTAACCTAAACGCACATGTGACTGTGGGAGTACACACGTCATGTGTTTGGCTCATACCAATATGAAGTGGGACAACATAGCAAGGACATTTTTATTTGGCTACTAACATTTTGTCTGTTTCCCATCTGTCACTCATTCTAACAGAGCGATACAATATTTTTAGTGATCAGAGCAAATGGCTGAACAGCAGTCAGTGAGCTGCACAATTATCTTAGCAAGGTTGCCAAGTTGACAAGGGCTGGTGGAGAATACAGGAATAAATGGCAGTCATTATGTTTTACACTTTATCTATTTAGTCCAATAACCTGTTTGATTGTTTTAACTAAGCAACTAATTTGCATGTTCTCAATGTTCTGGTGGTTTGCTTGGAGGAAAATGCACTTTGAAGATCAAAATACAAGCTAGCAAGTGAACTGGCCACACATTTGGATCAATGTGTATGTGACAGAAGTTTTATAAAGCAACACAGCATAGACGAAAGCCCATGACTGAGAGGAAATGAAAACTAGCATTAATTATAAATTCTGTGCAACATATGGCTTCGAGGTTGTAACCTTGTGCTGGAACTATAAATCCTGTTGACCCTGTTAAATAAATAGAGTAAACTCAACCGAGCAGAGGAGAGAACAGTAATACTCAAATCAATGCCATTCAAGTACTCAGTGCAAAGAAGCCAGTGATGAAATTTATTCCAAGGGACAGTGAAGTTTGTGTATGAAATTTGACCTGAAGTTCTTCATATTCGAATTTTAAACAAGTCCAACCCGTGTATCAGATTGCTTTGCTGAACAACTTTAACCTTCAGAGCTCAGACTTTTGTTCATACGCTCAAGACGTCATGAGACTCCAGCGTACTTGAAAAAACGACTTCAAAACTACTTAAATCAATCCTCACTTCCCCACGTATATAGTCCCTTTTATGAAACCAATCTGAACTAGTCCTTGATAGTAACATGGCAGAGAGTGATGTGTTGTCACAGAGCGTAGTTTTTTGAAGTGGGGGTGGAAGAGTGAGGGAGCTTAGCAGAGGCGGTCTTTTCAGTTTCATCCCCCTACATCTCACGCTCTCTCTCTCCTGTTGAAGTCTTCCCCCTCCACTTCCTGCCAAGCCCCCAGTTTCACATGCCTTTTAAAAATACGACAGGAAGAGATGGAAAAACTACTGTGCACTGCCAAAGCATGCCAGGAAAAAAAGTGAAGAATCACTTCACAACTACTGAAAGTCATTCTTTTATGCTGCTAACAGTTTTCGGCACAGATAACCACATTTGTTTTTAACCTTACAAAAGAAGTTCCTTTTCAAACATCAATTTGGATTGAATTGTCTTATTAAACTCTTACTTTTTCCATACGCTGCTCCCATAAACTCATTCAATGAGGTGTTTGTAGTGTATTGTACAAATGAAAATACTGCAACTGACCCGACGCAATATCTGCTGTAGATTAGCAAAGATTTCCGACCCACTTAGATACATCAACGGGTTTGATGCTTAACCAAATCCATCTGTATCTGTTACTGTACTTTGCTCACCAGCTGGTAATATTGTCACAAAGTTTTGTGTCCACCTGGTGTGGTGTTTCCTTTGTACTGTAAAAAGCAGAATCATCCAGTAATTTAAAAGCAGTTCTTCTCCAGAAATTTAAAGATGGACTATCCACAGGGAACAATGGGGACCACTGCGTCAAAAGCCTCCCGTATTGATGGAAACAGAGCTTCCTCTTCTCCTTTCCATCTTCTCACTCTCTCCCCATCTGTGTCTCTGTGCTTTTGTTTGCTTTTTTTACACAGGATAGATTTTTCCTCTGCAGAAAACTACATATGCATGTGTGCGTGCTTGCATGCAAGAGCATGTCACTGGTGTTTGTTTGTACTGTATGCCTGAGGGTGTTGATGGTAGTACTAGTATGCTGATGAGCATTCTCATAAAAGATTAATGTGCTGATGCAATCTGAGAGAAAAGATGCTTCTCTGAACGATTTTGATATAAGAAGGATTTCCAAGATGACAGTTTCACATCTCCCGTCATTGATCTAAAAACAACAAGCTCTCTTTTATTGTGCTAAGATAGAAAAGGACACGCTAACAGAGGGGTAGGGGGAGAAACCCAGGGTCAGTGCATGTGTTCATGTGGTCTCGGGACTTCAGTGAATAGTGCTGATTGCACCGCACTTACTACAAAAGTATGCAATCAGCACAACCCACAATTCTTAAATGAATCTCAATGATTAGTCCCACAATGAGCAGATTCCAGCAACAGCAGGTATCATCATGAAAAGGACTTTCTGCAGTGCTCAGTTATTATTGACCATGGTGGCATGGACTCAGTGATTGGCTCTGTGTAACTGAGCGTTTCAGAAGCTCTTTTGCAGCTCTGTACCCTGTGATTTTGACCCCCCCAAACAATCATCTCGTCCCAGTTCAGACTGTAAATGAGACTGAAAGATAATAGTAAATTCAAGAGTAAAAAGCAGCTTGTGCAAAACATCTTAGCTGCTCAGTGCTACTATAATCTATTATTATCCCATTTACTTCCAGCTATTGACATTTAGCTGAAAGTGCAGAAACAGAAATTGTGCGTAAAAGCTTTGTGTTTACATTATGGAGTGCATCTTATCTCATGTGCTGATTGTTCTCAGAAAAGGGAAGCCAGAGTACTGAAAACAATGTGGCAGAGACCAAGAGAAAGCGGGCGAGCGTTTATTTACCAGGGAGCTAATGAAGGAGTAGGGAAAACGTGAGCAAGTGAGTAAGGAGGAGGAACAGGACTGGTGAGGCGGGTGGGACACAATTAGACTGAATGCATGAAAGCATGAAGCAGACTGAAACTATGAAAAATGTAGCAGTTAGAGAGAGAAAGTAAAAATGATATATAAAAGCTGTATATAATAATGAAAATGTTATATTATATGCAGGGGCTTTAGATAAGTAAAGTGGAGTCTACACCTGTGCAGAGAGGCTGTTGGATGATGCTGTCATCATGCTACATGTTTTTATACTGTGCACTCTGTGGTCAGATGATGGCTCATGCTCCAGTAGCTGAAGTTGAAAATTCATAATGTGACCTGTTATACAGCAATATTCAGATCAATATTGGTGTCTAACTGAGTTATTACCCCATCAAATCATTTGTTGCACCGCAAAACCCTTCGGTGTATTGATTTCTCTTTTATTATTCCTCATTAATTCGAATTTTCATATCTACAGTGGCTTTATAATGTATTCACAACCCTTCACTTTCTGCACACATAGATGTAATTTTACATTGATAAAATGGCATAGAATTCGTGCTACCCCCACTAGCCCAAAATAACAAAGTGAAAAGATGTTTTTATAAAATAGTCCATGAACTATCAGCCACTTTTGATGACCAGTAGCAGTAACATTAATTAATCAAGAAAAATAACCCATGCTTATCTGAGTCATTTTTACATTGTCCTTTTTTTCTTTGCGTGTAACCAAGTCCATGGCTCTCAAACAGCCAAGTGTCCATTCAGGCAGGTTTCCTCAGGACCAGATACCAGCAGGTCGATCCACCAGGTTACAAAGATTCTGCCAAAACACCAAATGAGCAAAGTCCTGCTGCTGTATCTCTGAACAGGCCTTTACAGCTCCCTGTGGGATTGTTTAATCATGTGCAAATAACTACCTCCGTCCAGGTCTGTGTGCAGCATATGTGTATGACGATTTTTGTGTGAAAATGTGTGTACAGGCATTTGTAAACATCCATCTATTTGTCTGTTAGTATGTGTTATCGGCAGGGGTTCTTCCTCTCTTCCTCAACAAACAAACAAACGCTGTGGCTGCTAGAGTAGTAGTGAGTCCCACCAGACAAGCCCTCTGTTTGATGGCCTTGCAATGTGGATCGTCAAATACAAATTCCCTTGGTGTGCAGTTGTAAATAGTGATTCTGTAAATCATTTCATTTGCATGTTGTTTGGAAAAACTGTCTATGTGTGATCAAGTTCTGTGAGCCTTTTTCCATATTGCAGTAAAAAAATCAGCATAATAGTAAGAATTATATTAGAAATATGTGACAGAAATAACAGAAACCCAAACCAGGGCTTTGATTTAAAATGAGCCAAAAACAAACAGGAAAGATTGATTCTTTCATTGCAAATCTGTGCCAGAGGTGTGGAAGCTGTGTCCAACAAGCAGAGACTCCTCTGTCCTTGGCAGCAACAAAAATTAACAATCCTTAAAATATTGATGCTTCACAGTGCACACTGAAAAACCTGAGGGGCCAAAAGGTTTGACTCCAGTTTGTACTTGGTTTTCTCGATATCAGTCTCTTTTGGTCAGGATTTATCAGTGCAGGTTGTCTTCCCAATAGGGGCCTGGCTTCATGTTGCTCTTTTTGTTGTTTGTTTCTTTGCCCTTTACTGTGTTAGTGACTCGAAGCAAACAGACTTGCAGAAGTCAGAAAACATTTCATTAGCTAGGTGAATTGGCTGTTCACTCAAAGGGTTGAAATTCTTTTTCAAAGATAGTGGCATTTAAACCCCTAAAGCGGAGACAAAGCGATCGGGCATTCACTTAATCCTGGTATTTATGAAGCCAGATCCATCCCTAAACTGCATCTGTTTTCTATTCGTTAAAAATATCAGGCCCATGAGCGATTTGAGGAACCAAAGCTCGAGGCTGTGAGGGAGAACAATGTGGAGTTGGTCCAGGACATCCTCAAGGAGCTCAGCCCACTCACACAGAGGAGCCCAGCAGCTGACGAGCTGGTCCGCATCCTGAAGGAACCCCACTTCCAGGTTTGCAGAAAAGGACTTGCATCTCGCAGTATACTGTAGCTTTAATTAACAGTCAATTCGGGCTAAACCTTTTAATTACCTTTCAAAGCGATGTTCATGCTTAATGACGCGTGCTGTGCTAGCATGGATTTAATTGATTTGGCGCTGCAGTGGTTTCTGTATTTCCATCCGTGTCCTGTCTGACAGTAACTCTGCACACACAAAGACCTGTTGCACATCGTTCGCCGCTGTGAGTGATTTTGTCACCCGTCTGCTGCTCTGCTCACAGTCCCTCCTGGAGACCCATGATTCGGTGGCATCCAAAAACTATGAAACCCCACCTCCCAGCCCCTGCTCCTTCATGGACGCAGCACTCAATAACCAGCCTGTGCCTCCAGACGCAGTGAGGATGGTGGGGATCCGTAAGGTGTCTGGTGAGCACCTGGTAAGCCTGCCTGGCGAAGGCAGATTTTAATGTTTCCAGAAGGACAGAACTCCTCCTGTAACATTAAACCTTCACATATATTTTTTGATTTGTGTCTCGGGCAATGCACATGCACTCACTGAGATTAGATCATTGTATAAAAGAGAAATGAGTCAGATTTATACTGCTGCCTTCCACAAAATCAAACTGGTTTATACCATGGAGCAGCTCTTTGCAGGCACTCTGTTGTCTCACTTTTTTACCATCAAACTCTTCCACCTGCATCTGTAGTCTGTCATAGATTTCTCAAGGGTCATTGGACACCTCATCCAAAATTTGCTGTCGCCATCACAACCATGTGATCTGTATTTTCAAATGGTGAGAGTGTAAGTGGAGTCTAAACGTGACAAATAATTGGCAACAACATGAACTTATGCTAACACCCTGGGATGTCTGCCCGACAACAGAAATCCTGAAGTGTGTAGTTCTTCAACCCTAAAAATCTTTAATGGAACAGTTGAATATTTTGCAGCCAGCAATTAGTGGCCACTACAGTAATTAGCTTTAGACATTAAGTCTCTGTTCTTCAGGTCTAGTTAGCCACTTGATGCATTTCATCGGTGTCTGTGCATGCAGGGAGTGACGTTTCGAGTTGAAAGCGGCGAGCTGGTGATCGCCAGGATCCTCCATGGCGGCATGATTGACCAGCAAGGTCTCCTCCATGTGGGTGACATCATCAAAGAGGTGAATGGCAAGGAGGTGGGCAATGACCCCAAAGTGCTGCAGGAGATGCTGAAGGAAGCCAGTGGCAGTGTGGTGCTGAAGATCCTGCCCAGCTATCAGGAGCCACACACACCACGACAGGTCAGCAAAATGCACAAGTGAAACGTACACACTCTGCTTCGTGTCTCCACAGTTAAACAGATTGTTAAAACTTGTACCAACCACGCAGCTAATAAAATAATAATGAGAGGAAGGACTTTTTTGATATAGCACTCAAGAAACAACGTGCTTTTCAAAAGCCACAAATTAAAAAAAAAGGGATGTCAAAATAAAAAAAAAGATTAAATGTAAACGGATAGAAAATTCAATAAAAAATAAAACGGTGTAAGAAAATGCAACCGTTAAGTGATGTGTTCTGAATTGTAACTCCTGGATGATATTTATGTCTATTTTAATGCATGGATTGAAAACACTACTGCCAAAGTCAAACCTCTCAGTGTCACACTTCATTTCCCGCTCAGACTCCAATATCTGTTCATGACAATGGATGCACTTACCTTGTGATATCCTTTGTGTGCAATTACCTCATGATTTTCCTCAGTGAATTTCCCATTCTTTACAGGCAGAATACGTTTTTGGATGGGCCCCCAGCATCTTTCCCGCTGTCTTTAACCTTGCATGTTCTGCCAAGACTCATATCTAATTTTCATAGATGATATAGACTCCCTGGCTAAAATGCTGCTTTTTGTCATTCATCCAAATGCAGAGTAATTTTCGGCATGTGCATAATGGATCCATCTTAAAGCCCCCATGAACAGAAGACAAACAGTGATCCCACTGAAAGCAGACATTGGAGTTAATTAGTTTCTTTTCCTTTTTTTCTCATGGTATGAAGACAACAGAACATTTGTTGCATTATCACATTTTTGTAGGAGATTGCATAGTTTGAAAAGTTAGAAAAAACCTGGAGGAAAGTACATGGTGCTGGTTAAAAGCCCGAGGAGCGTAGTCGCAGTGAAGATGTGACCCAGTTTTACAGTGAGGGGAAATAGGAGGGTTATCTTGCCTGGTGATGCATTGCCAATAGGATGGGAGGACCAAACACATCAGAGGATGTACATACAGCTTAACAAGTGTTGGGCACAAGGCTCTGTGACTGATCGGTCTTAGCCAAACAGAGGAGGAACATTCGAACTTGAAGAAGCTGTGCAAAAATAATTTTCTACACCAGACCACAATATGGTAAAACTTAATCGACAAGAAATTATATTTAGAAGGTTTGCATGCCAGGGTTATTTCCATAGTTTATACATGTGTTTGAAATTGATTTTGCTTCCAGGGACAGAATTTTCCACTGGATAAAAAATGACTTAGCCACACTAGCGATGTCAGTTTACCACTTCATCCATATGGAAATATCTCAGCCACTGTTGGGTGGATTCTAAGGAAATGGATGCCAGAGAATGTGCCCTTCTTAACAGCACGATCTCCTGACTTTTCCTCCACTGCCAGCAAGGATGACATTTGTGGATAAGAGTGTAATGTCTCAAGAATTTATCAGATAGATTGCTATAAAAATTGAAGTGTTAATTAGCTCAAAGCACCGCCGTGGTTAGGTATGGCTGCACAGAGCTGCTTGCACAGCTGTAGGTATGGTATCCTGTAGTCTAGGAGATGAGAGGATTCTTTGAGTCGGTAGAGGAGCAGTGTAATCCATGAAATTAAATGAAGGCATATAAACCAGTAAAACAGGAGATGGGGTGATTGTGTTTGACTTAAGTAATGTAGCCATTGTCAAACTCTCATTTCCAGCTGTTTTTCTCCACTAGTCTGGTTAAACCTTCAGAAACTGGTGGTAGCAGCCAATCTGGCAGAAATGCTCTCAAATTGCCTTCAGGGAAGAAAACCAACATCCCATCTCTGTGGGTTATTCACTCCACAAAGTCATGACTCCTCCATGCAGTTTGAACAGCGGAGGCTATTTGTAAGAAGTTGTTTCTACAGTGTATTGTCTGAAGACCCTTTCTTTGCGAAACCAGAGTGTACAAGAGTTTAGCTTCTGATTTCAAAGTGCTAAACTGAGCAGCTGTCTGTCAGAGATATTAAGGAGTGATTTGGAGGTGCCCACACAGCTAGTTGTGAAAGTGGATGTCATTCTGAGTGATTACACTTATTCCCAACTCGTTTCCCTGATTGTAATCCTGCTGTCCGTGGTTCCTGTCTGGAGCTGGGGCATCGCATGGGAACTAAACTAAACTGAACTGACAGCTCCCTTTGGCCAATGGAGACTATGATCCTGTGTATGTGTGTGTGTGTCCATTGTGTCCTTAGAGGGAAATGATACAACACACACACACATGCAATACAGTAAAGGCTGGCAGGCTTTTTTTTATGCTCATGCATCAGTTCAATACAAAAAAGGCATCCAGTAAACGGGGGAGGGGATGGTTGCCATGACTACAGATTTTGGCGCGCTCTCTCGCTCTCTTTATTTCTACGTCTCCCCCTCTCCCTCCGTCTGTCTCTCAGACTCCCCGTCCTGTCAGTGGGGGCAGGGATACAGGGTTTGGTTTATGAGCTGAATCTTTTAAACCTTGAGATGTCGAGAAAGTGAGCTGAGAGATGGAGTGGGCTTTAAGTGGGCAAGGCTGTTTCATAGTGATGGACACCTACATCTACCACTGATGATGCCGCGGCAGCAGCAGACATATACAGTTGCCAGTGGTCCCCTATTATACTGTATGTGTTCATTTAGTCCGGCTTGACTGTTTGACTGATTTGCTTCCTTTGTTCAATGTGCTGTTTTTAGGCCTTTGTGAAGTGCCACTTTGACTACGACCCGTCTCATGATAACCTGATTCCCTGTAAGGAGGCAGGACTAAGCTTCAGCAGTGGAGACATTCTGCAGATCTTCAACCAGGAGGACCTCAACTGGTGGCAGGTCAGTACAGCGCCCAACCTTTCCAGCCGGAGAGAATCAAGACAGACTAAAGCAGTTTGAATTTTTTAGTTTTTGTTAACTGTAACTGCTCATGTGTGTTTCACTCATAGGCCTGCCACATAGAGGGAGGCAGTGCAGGTCTGATTCCAAGCCAGCTCCTTGAAGAGAAGAGGAAAGCTTTTGTGAAGAGAGATCTAGAGCTCGCTACCACAGGTACCCTCTCAACAACGTGCAGCAGAGCCGAGAGGCACTTCTCATTATGTAGATTCGACACAGACTCCTCGCTACACAAACACACCAGCAACAAAGACAGCATCTGCTCCTCTTCGTATCATACAAGCATTTCATCTGGCGCTGCCCGTGCATCCTCCTCTCATCTCTCCAGTCTGTTACTTCGTCAGTGACCTCTGGAGAACTTGTAATGAGCACCGGCATGACTCAGGCGGCCTCATCCAATCTGCTGTTTATTAAGCTGCAAGGCCTGACATTCACAGCCTTGCTTGAGGCGCAGTGTTGATTGAGGAGTGCTAATAAGGCTGCCGTAAATACAAAACCTGATCAATAATCATCTCTTATGAAATGAGGAGTGAATAGAGGCTCTTTTCCTCCGTACAATGCCCTCAGTGCTGACAGAGCAGGTGGTGATTCACAGCCAGCTCCATGCCCTTCACTTGTGGCGTAGAGGAAGATGACAGCCCGACTGTACTGCCCTTGGAGCAGGGAAGGACACATCTGTCTGCTCGCACGTGTTTCAAATATTATACCAACGTTGAGTTTGGTCTGAAGAAAATATTTTAACGGAATTCTTTAGGATGGTGAGGATATACTGTTCAATTTCTTTGTTAATTAGCGCTATGGCTCTTAGGTGCACGGTCACAATTGTTTGACGAGTTGAATTTCGCTCTTTAGTGTGCATATTTATACATAAAAGATGCGGAAATGAATTTGCCAAAGTAAACAGACGGGCAGCAGATCACAGAGTCACAGGTGTTCCCTGGCAGCAGAATGGTTTGCTGAGTGGATCAATATGGCTGCACAGTGCCACCAAGTGGCTCTGTCTCCCTATAGTGCCCATGACCCAGCAGAGCTTTCACCTTGAAGCTGTATCATTTTAAACAGGGACTGTGTTGAAATGGGCAGCAAAGCCAAGCCCCAGTGTTGGAGGTGTGACTGTGCTCTGTGTGTTGTTTTCTGTCTCAGGTCCCCTGTGTGCTGGGATGGGTGGCAAGAAGAAAAAAAAGATGATGTATTTGACCACCAAGAATGCAGGTATAAAAAAAAAAAATCTATAATTTTTTTGAGATTTTATTGAACTGGACGTGAGGGCACTGCCGTTTTGTTGTGCTGATCGCCATCATTTCCGGTCCCCTGCTAGAATTTGATCGCCACGAGTTGCGGATCTATGAGGAGGTTGCCAAGGTCCCGCCCTTCAGGAGGAAGACGCTGGTTCTGATTGGTGCACAGGGAGTCGGCCGTCGCAGTCTTAAGAACAAGCTGCTGGTGTCTGATCCCCAGCGCTATGGCACCACCATCCCCTGTAAGTGCAGCCATTCATCATAACATTAAACCACACCAAAGCTCCATCTATCATTCAGTGTCATGCAGGGGTTTCATGTTTTATTGCTGCAGTACATTTCCTTTGTTAGACTCTGCATTGATGTAAAATTGATTTTCTATTGTGTTATATTGAAAGATTGCCTTCAGTTGGCACTGATCCATCTGTCTTTGAATTTATCCGTGTCCCTCAGTCACCTCCAGAAAACCAAAGGTGGATGAGAGGGACGGCCAGATGTACTCTTTCATGACCCGTAGCGAAATGGAGTGTGACATCAAAAATGGCCGTTTCTTGGAACACGGCGAGTACGATGGGAACCTTTATGGGACGAAGATCAACTCCATACATGATGTGATAGAAACAGGAAAGATCTGCATCCTGGATGTCAACCCACAGGTAGAGGAGGCTCACACTTACCTTCTATCACTTCCTCCTTACTTTTATTTGGTGCTTCTGTTCTTCACCCATCTATCCAATCTCTACTTGTCATGTTTCACGCTGTAAATGAGGGAAGTATGTAATTTGTTAAATGTGTTTTCAGACCAAATATGTAGAGCTAGTTGCTACTGAAATAATTTCATGCAAAGCATATCATCAGGATTTATCATAAAGGACCTCCTAATGATCAGCATCACCCACTTGAAACACTCAGCTAATCTTATTTATACACATTATCTGGATGAATTAGTTTGAAGACCCTGCAGTTGGATGTGAATTACGTTCTCAGCTGTATAATTGCCTCCAATTTTCAGCTCTGGTCATTCTTTGCTGTGATCTGTGATGCTGTGATTGTAATATGTCTCCTGTAAGCCTGTTTTTATTTTTTTCCTTCTTTTTAACGAAGGCTCTCAAAGTCCTGCGGACGTCAGAGTTCCTGCCCTACGTTGTGTTCATCGAAGCCCCAGACTTTGAGGTTCTTAAAGCTATGAATCGAACAGCAATTGAGTCGGGAGTGGTCACGAAACAGTTAGCGGTGAGTGTGTGTTTTGTCTTAAAGGAAGAGCCTGACACTGTAAGAAAAAAATGCTTCAAGCCTCTCATGTCTGTAAAGTAAACATAAAACCTGGTTAATTTGGCATAGCAGACAGACTGGAAATAGCTAAAGTGGCTCTGCTCAAATGTAATAAAGTCCACCAAAAGCATCTCACCAAAGCTCATAACATGATATTCATCTTCCTTTTTTTTAATTTGTTCAAAAACTTGTTTTATGGGTTCATGTGGATCATTTGTTTTCTAACTCCAAAAACATTAGAGCTCTGAAAGTGTTAAACTCTCACAGACCAATTTCATTGTCATTTAAGTGATTGCCTGGTTGTCTTTATTTTCACCTAATGGTCTCACTGTCCTGCACATGACCTGCTCCCAACAGGATTCTGAACTAAAGCGGACGGTGGATGAGAGTGAGCGCATTAAGAGAGCCTATGGACATTACTTTGACATCTGTATCGTAAACGACGGTCTGGAAGTGGCTTTCCGAGGTCTACGGTTGGCACTGGAGAAACTGTTAACAGAGCAGCAGTGGGTGCCTGTCAGCTGGGTCTTCTGAAAGTCGCAGAGAGCTCCCCAGCACAGTGCCAGAGCAGCAGGTCGGAGGTGGGAGGACGATTTAACTTTGGCAGCCTCAGAGGCGCTACAATTGGTAGGTGGCGGTCTGATGTGAAGGGCTGAGCATTATGTTTCCGTGACCAGCCTCATGTAGAGCATTTTTGTACAAACTTAGTGTTCCTCTGTTGAGCCTAATGTCAAGTTGTGTTTTATTTGCCAGAATCTAAATAATTCTTGATATTTGTTGAGAAGAACTTAGTTGCTCATGAGGTTTAGTGCAATAGTGCGAGTGAGCGTATGTATGTTACCATACAGTTGGAAAGTTTATAGTAATGCATATGTTTTACAGATGGCAGTGGTCTGTTGGGGTTTTCTTTGAAGGATATTTAACTTTTTAGCCTTTCCAAATACTTTATGTAGTGTAATGTTTACATTGGACAAGTAAGGATATGGACAAATTGGATATGGAAAGATGCCAAATGTCACTTTTATATTTAATTATCTATATTTTATCATTTGATCCATACAGTATGATTGTATGCGTTTAGCTGTGCTTTATTCTGTATGTGTCCACTTAATAAAAAAAAAAAAAAAAATACAGCAATAGGCATTTATAAACAAAAAACACGCATACATGCAATATATCTACTCACACACTGATAAACATCTATGTACACAGGAAGCGAAGTGGAAAACTTTGTCATTGTTGGATGAACAAGCCTCAGTTTGTTTTGTTTCCTTTTTAATGTTTTTATGTTGTATATTTCCTGTCTGCGCTGGTAAAGCATCTGGTTTGTTAGAGAGTCCGGCGAATGGACCACTGTCTGACTACTACCTTCTTGATTGTGTTTGAGCTTATTTGTAGCACTGAGAACACTTCAATCCTAGTTTAAATTAATAAAAAAAAAATTAAAAAAAAAGGGGGGGGGGGAGACAAACTAAAAACGTAGCCTACAGTATACACTGATTGTATTATGAAGGCAAACATTATTTAACATGACGGTTTGGACAGCTGATGGAACTTATTCAATTCGTTTTTGTTATTTTTGAAGTACAAACAGTAAAAATATTTATCAGTGGCTTCTTCATACTTACTTTTGCCTTAATATGGTTCAAAAGCCAAGGAAACAATCTATTTTTTCATCATGGAACATTTAACTCCTATCACTGCTCCTTCTTAGAACATAAAACTATACTGGCAACTTATTTAATATTTATTTTATTTTCCCTAAAACTTTTAAGTACTGTATTGTAATAAAGACTATATAGTATAACATAGAGAAACACTTGGTGCTTTGATGATTCTGCCAGTGAGTAGATACAGTTGGATGACTACGTACACTGTAGTTTTGATGTTCATATAAAAATTAAAATGTTCAGAATCTTGCCTGATTTTCTACCATTAATATTATTGCAAATTCACATTTAAATCACAAAGACATCATGTTAAATAAATGGTATTATTACTACATCTTTCAACATACGCAGAAACAACACAGCAGTTGTTTCTTGGCAGTTAGTTACCGGAGGTCTGCAGTGACCTTTGAGGCTGGTGGTGGCCATGGGTGGTGCTGGGTGAGGGTGAGGGGGTCGGATATATAGATCCCGTGGGAGACGTCCAGTGAGGTGCCAGAGGAGTAATCGGATACATCTCGTAGGCAGGTGGCAAGCCGTCTGGCCAAATGTTCATCAGCTTTGGGTCAAACTGTACAAGAGAGAAGTTTGATGTCACACTGTACAGTAAAACATTCAACATTGTGAGCCAGATCTGAGCAAAGTTATCAGTTATACGATTCAGGACTGATCCCTTTAATTGTTCTTTAACAGTTACAACTGTTGTTCATTTACAGAGCTATAATGTGTCTCTTT
Source organism: Remorina albescens (assembly GCA_034769265.1). Taxonomy (NCBI): domain Eukaryota; kingdom Metazoa; phylum Chordata; class Actinopteri; order Carangiformes; family Echeneidae; genus Remorina; species Remorina albescens. The sequence goes on from CM068480.1 coordinate 11,050,946, forward strand.
GTAGGATTTTTAATGAGTGTGACACATTAGGTATCAAGACAAAGGTTGAAACCATGACCCGATAGCTGATGTAAGGATACTCAAATGTGTCTGCAATCTTTTTTAACAACAGAGCAGCTGCTTGAATCTGTGTGCCGTGATGCAATGTCAATGGCTGACTGTGAGGAGGCTGCACGCACCAGTGAGTAGGGAGGAGGGAGATCCACCGTGCTGTAGTGAGGAGGGAATGTGTCGTAACGTTGTTCTTCCTCCACAGAAATTGTTTGGACTACAGAAGAGGGGTTGTCGCGTTGTGTAATCGGCGAGGTGATGTCATATGCAGCTCTCTTCTTTATTGTTTGAAGGTAGAAGCAGAGGAGAACCACAGCTATGGAAACCACCACAGCTGGGAATCTGGGGACACATTTCAATGGTTTCAAGACTTTATCAACTTTGTGTCCCGTCCTGCATGGAGAAATTTACATCTCACTTTTGAATACTCACAAATATCCAAAGATATCCAGCGCCATACTCATGACTGAATACGTCAACCTGCTGACATTACTGTTGTAAAGAGACATAGTGCAGCACATTTGAGTTAACTTGCTTATAATCAACAATAGTTATGTGAAATATGGACAGGCATGTCCCACCAACCATAATTCCAATTTTAAAAACTACTGAAAATGACTTTGCTGGAGAGGCAAAATCAGTTTTTTAAGCACATGTAAACTAGCATGACTCACCAGCATAATGTTTGACTTTGTAGTGTTTGACATTGAATGCCAAACCTTCATCCTATAAATCTGTAGCTCATAAACTTTTAAGCAAAAAAAAATATATTCAGTGAATTCACATAATGAGACACAAACCAAACTTACATGATTTGTACAAAAACTGGATTGTAACTCTTGTTTCACAAAATGAGTCCTTACCTGATAAAAGAATCCAAAAAACACAAAAACTGCACTCACCTGTGGGTTACTATAGTCAAAGATAATGTGTCACTCAGGGAAGTGCAGTGTGTGAAGCGCTTTTACAGCATTATTGTCCTTTTTAAAGACACAGGACTATTTGTGCTCTGCATTTTGCACATTTCTGGTGTTGTTGATGAAATTCCTTGCCAAAACTATCATGATTGGGGAATTTGTTGCATGCTATGATTTTTTTTGTTTTGATTTTTTTTTTTTTGGGTTGTTTTTGTCAAAAAAAAAAAATGTATACAAAAATATTTCAAATGATATTTCACTTAAATTAACATTATTCATGAATATAAATTGGTTTGGTCACAGTTATGAATATGTAAACTTTTTGTGCCCATAATTTATATATTATCTGTAAATTCTCCATATGGTAGATATAATTCAGTAGTTACTCCTCCACATAAATAAAACATGTAGCATTCAAACTATCTGTAAATTGTGTGGGCTCAAATAAGGCTCAAGAAGATTTAGTTGTTATCAATGTTGAGAAAATCTGTAGTTGCACATTGCCCTGATAGCCTGTGACGCAAATATGCAAGAGAATTTGGGAAAAAAGATTTGTAGTTATGTATATTAGTTTAGAACATCATGAAAATTAAATGTATGCAAACACAACAGCAAGAGAGATTCCAGTAGACTCAGGAAGAAAATGAATGAACATTTACGCAAAATGTGGTTGAAATGTAAATCTTGGCCCTGGAAAGGCTGAAATATCTACTTGTAACTGCCGGCTAATTAAAAGGTGAATGTGTTCAGACATGAGGATGAAGGATATATAAATATATAAAACTTAATGCCTTCCTAACATGAGCATTTTCAATGTGATAAATGTATGAAAGGCAGTATTGTACCCTGTATGGAGGAGGGCTGACATTTCTCACACTGTACATGGGAGGGTCTCTGTGAAGAGGTTGACGATATGGATCATATATGCACACTACTTCCTGCGGCTCCTCATATATGGGGATGATGTACACAGATGGAGAGATATCGGGCCAGCTCTGTGCTTCTTTACATAATAGCAGCACACAATCCACAGCATGATACCCACTAACACTGGAATCCTGAAGTGAATTCACAGCTTTAATATATACACATCATGCATTCAAATGGGTATACAAGTCAAATCATCAAGCTGAGAAAAGAGGAAATACTCACTCAGCCATGAGATGATGAAAAGCCATGGTAGTGGTTTTCTGAAGCTGGTTTCACAACTGAAAAAAAACAAAAACAAAAACAAAGCTTTCAAGACAGACAGATCTGGTTTTAGATGTAAAGATTGTGACTCTTATTTTGTTTGTCGTGCATTATAAAGTATCTATCTATCTATCTTATGTGTTAAATTTGACAATACATGAATCCACTGAAAGGTCAAAGGTAGCGCTATCCTTATGTGACACAGAATGTCTTTAAGGTGGATATAATTATTGTTTGAAAGAGCAACAGCACAAGTTAAAAAGAAATTTCCAATTCCAACAGAAACTTAATTCACAGAACAGGGTAGTTCAGAGTTAAAGCTAATTGTTAGATTACAGACAAGAAATTGGATCAGTTGAAGCCAGTAATAAGAGAGATTTCCTCTCCATTTTTGATGCACATGGAATAATGGGCCCTGTGTGATCAGACAGCTGCTCCTGCTTCAGGACTTACAGGGCAGAGCTAAATAGAACATAGCAAATGATTTAGACAGTTTGAATGGGATGGTCCTTCTACATGCTGAAAATAAAGCTTACTTTTACGTACCAGCCATACAGAGAAGGTTTAGTAAGAGTGTTGACTCACCACAGACATTTTATAGCTTCATTGACCTGTTGAAAGTAGCAAAACTCACCAAAGTTACAGCCAGTGATGTAAACAACTTTGTCATTGACACATCAGAGCCGCTACAAAAGTGACTCTTGTTAAGTAAGAAACATTGTAATAAACACAAAGACCTAATAAGGAAATCCCAGCAATGAAAAAAAGAGAAGAGGGAAATGCAAGAAACCCTGTTTCAGCTTGTTTCTTAGGAATGTGAGCAACATGCTGTTCAAACACGTTCAGCAGAGCTGCAGAATGTTTCACTCTGAAGGAGGATTTTCTGTCCCTGAAAAAAATATAATTTGAGACTCATACAGTGTCATTCAACACCAATGAAACAGCCCAAGGTTAAGTCATTGCACACAAATTTCAAGCTTTTATTTATCCTTTATGCTGATATTTAAACAGGCCTGAAAATATTTCACATGTGGCAGATTTTATACGTCAGTCTAAAAGGTAAACATATGCATATGAACTCACACTGCCAGCCCTCACCTAAAATACAACCATTCCATACCATTGTCCTTTAATGTAGTAGAGGGGGAGGGGGAGGTGGAGGTGGTGGAGGTGGTGGCACCACACCAGAGGTCCCAGTGTGAAGGGGTGGCGGAGGAGGAGGAGGGGGCGCAGCTCCTGACACTGGCAGAGGTGGAGGCGGAGGGGGAGGAGAAAGTAAACCAGTACCTGACACTGGTGGAGGTGGAGGTGGAGGGGGAGGAGAAAGTAAACCAGTACCTGACACTGGCAGAGGTGGAGGCGGAGGGGGAGGAGAAAGTAAACCAGTACCTGACACTGGCAGAGGTGGAGGCGGAGGGGGAGGAGAAAGTAAACCAGTACCTGACACTGGTGGAGGTGGAGGTGGAGGCGGAGGAGAAAGTAAACCAGGTCCTGACACTGGTGGAGGTGGAGGTGGAGGGGGAAGAAAGCCAGCTTCTGATGATGATGATGATGATGATGGAGGTGGAGGAAGACAGGTGGGTGAGGTCAAGGAAGGTGGAGCTGGGATGCCAGAGTCCATGGAGGGAGGGGGAGGAGGCACACCGGCTTCTGGGTCAGCGGTGGGCGGGAGAGGAGGCAGGAGGCTGTCGTTGGTGGGGTTGGTGACAGTTAGCAGGGAGGGGACTGATGGTGGGGCCACAGCGATGCCAAGACTGGATCTGCATCCAAAACAAAAAACAAAAACAAAACATGACAGTGAAACAAGTGTGAGTGTGAAACAAATAGTTACTTAAATAATTGGAATCCAAATTTTTTCAGAGAATTATCTGAGTAGATTGACATCAGAAAAATGTAACAGTGTGACACATTAAGATGGCTACATGGGGAAATAGGTGGCTTCTCTCTGGCCATAAGTAAGAATCCACCTCTAAACCTCAAACAAAAAACACACAACAAAACTGGTTGGATCTAATCAGATCTTTGAGGGGGGTCAGGAGTCTCAGGTAGCTTTTTCGCAACTGGTTGCAACACATAAAACCACAGCATGCAGTTTCAATGCGGACTAAAGCAACTAGACAAGACGAGAGTTAGTCAGCTTCAGACAGTCGGACAAGCCCATACTTGCTGTTTCTTAATGCTAAGCTAAGCTAACTGGCTGCTGCAAACAGTTTCATAACTGCCCCCACAGATATCTTGCCTGCACAGGAGGCGATATGTTTATGCTCACCAGATAAGTATTTTGGATAGGAGTAAAAAAAAAAAAAAAAAGGACATGAAATATGAAACCACAATGTACTGATTGAATAAAATAATAGGAAATAAATATATTAAAAAAACAAATAAATATCCAGGAAATTGTTATCTCATTGTCTAGGGTGGCTCTGCCCTATGGTTTGAAAAAAAAAAAAGCCAGCGTCTCCTCTCAAACTCACTCTGACATCATTTATCCATCAATTAATGTTATGTATCATTTCTCCTACCAAAAAAATCCCCCTTTGTACAGTTTCTACTCTTTATGCAACACAAAGCTGACGCCTGCAGTCTTATGTTCAACAGACAGCCCATGAGAGGTCTGAGTCTTCTTATCAAACTGGACTGTGTGTACATACGCAGAGGTGTCTGCAGTGCTCTGGATGCTGTCGGCTCTCTTTCTGGGCTGCTGCTCAGAGACCTGTGGGGAGAAGATTAATGGAAGTGAAAAACTGGCGATAAAGCACATCTCTTCCTCACAGTCAGCCTTATTGACTATATGTAATCACTACACTAGTGCTGCATCTTGGAGAGTGTGCTGTGCTGTATGGGTTGATTTAATGGGATTTAATTAAAGATGTGTGAATTTGAATGCTGTGAGTAATTTCCTCTTTCAGTTCAGCATCTCATTTACCTGAAAACAGTGTCCAATGGAGTCCAGGATGGAGTATGATATTGGCGCTCTTGAGTAGCTTCCCTCCGGCTCCCTGCCTGAAGGCGGCGGGGTCATGAACTTGGAGCGACTCTTGTTTTTGGGAGTAGTAAAAACCCCAATCTCCCTTCTTGCTACTTTTTCGTGGTGGATGGCTGCAGCCTGGAGCAGAGCACAATGAGAAGAGCCCCAACCAACTCATACACTCCATTTTCACATCGCATGAGAGGCCATCTCATATAAAAGTGCGGCAAAAATAACACAAGTAGCTTCCATGGAGCAAAGCCACAAAAACAGATTAAAGGCTCATTTCATTTGACTTGCATAGAGCAAATTACTGATCTTACTGGATTCCATGCAATTCTGCAATTACTTTTTAAGTGATTAAATCTATTAGATTGAATTCTTAATTTCTTGGCAAATCAAACACACCAAGGAAATTCTATGTTCAGAGGTCAGTTCGTTGTTTAGGCATTTCCTCAAATAAAAAGAACAGTGCAGTCCCTTTTGGATGGATATTTTTTCAGCCCTTATGTGTGATTCAGGTGAAGCCTGTTTCTTACCAGGGACAGCAGGTTGATAGAGGACTCCATAGCTTTGACCTGCGTGGCCTGGGAGTCCAGGAGCCTCAGCACTGTGCTGGCCAGGCTGTTGATCTGGTAGGTCACACTGGCCAACGCCTGGGTGGCCAAAGCCTTGGCCTCTTCAAGAGCTTTACTTGTATCTTCTGCCTACAGAATGTAAGACGACAACAACAACAACAAAGATTTTTGGCCATATATAGTAATATATTCCAAATGTTTCCAAAGCCTCTAAAACGACAGCATGACAAAGTTGTTGTGTTGAAGCATTTGTGAGGATTTCTCACCTGCAGATAATTGTTTTCGCAGTAATCTGCCACTCGGAGGAGGTTGCTGTGGTTGTCAACAAGATGTTTTCTGGCATCTGGCGCCTCTTTTAATATCTGACCAATAACTTCAGAAAGGATTTTTGGCTCCGCCATCTCTCCCATGGGTGCTGCTCGGAGGAGCCTTTTAAAGTGATTAACTTCACCTGAGGAGATGTGTTTGGGGAGGTGCCTGCTCGCGTCTGAACGCGGAATTTCCGCAGGGGGAAGTTTTTAGAGGCAGCTGATCCCAGAACAAGAGAGATCCACTGAGACTGAGCACCCCTAAACAAGTGTGTCTGCAGCAAAGAAGAGTCCAACACAATATTACAGCACACAGTTTTATATGGACAGCCATTTATGTTACTAAATATCTAATCTATACCAGGAGCGTGAGATAAGAGCTGTGATTTTTATACAATCCACCAGAGGTCAGTGCAGTCCCAAGAAAAGCACTTCTCAACGCTTTGTGACTAGTGGCTGATAAGATCAAATAAAATAATCCATGATGATGAAGAAATAATAGCCTGAAGGGTGAAAGGCTGGACCTCCTGACTTTGCACTTTGAATTCTGCAAAAACAACTCGATTTTTGCAGCATTCGTGACTGTGTTTGTGTTCAAAAGTCCACATTGGCCTCAGTCCAGTCTTTAAAAAGGTTTCCGTCAAATTAAAGTAAATGATCCAGTTTGATGCAGTCCACATGTAAAAAAGTGTGCTGCTGTGTTTCAGTTTATGGGGAGGACAGGCTGTCACTCCCTCTTTTGAGTTCAACTTTTAGTCAATTTGCTTCCGGGGATGTGATAATGAGTCACCATGAGGTTTTAAACATTTATGCACCTAAGCTGATGAATATAAAAGCTTTTTATCCTACAGCACCACAAAGCAGATATTTTTTTAAAGTTAACAGTTTAAAGAACCATCGTGAAATAATCTATCATCATTAACCAGAGGAGGAATTCTAACAGTTCGGATGATCTGTTTTTCTGCTGCTGTCCATATCAAGTCAAACTTTTCACTTATTCAGCTGAATATCTCACACCACAACTGGGAGTACAGTCTTTATAATATTGAGTAAAATGTCTCCTGAACAGTTTTTCAGCTCAGTAAACTTTTGTCAAATCAAAGTGATGTCATTAGTTATATTTTCTTCTGTTATATCAGCTTTGCTTTCCCAATTCCATGAATATTATCCACTCATCTGAATAAATGATCACCAAGGAAAGTTCTTTTAAGGCTCTGATATGAGTTCATTTATCCTTTAAAATTCAAGCCTTTTGTCAGCTGGGATATGGCTGATTAGTCCAGCAGATTACTGCCACAGGACGATCAGTTTATTAAAGCTTGGATTGCAAAATCAGCAGAATCCTTGTCCTACTGATAAAGGAGAGATAACTTTATTTCTTTATGGAACATTTTCTCTGTGTTCAGCAGCGACTAAGGCCACATTTTGTTCATATATTAATAGCCGCACTGCACACATGGAGAATGTGAACAGGTTAAACATTTAGATTTTCCATTAACGATATGATAAAAGTGATTGCTTTTTTCCTTTCTGATTTATTTCTCCTCATGAAAGTATATCAAATCTGCATCTAGTGGCTTGTACTATAGATGTAGATGTGATTCAGCTCTCTGCTTTAGTAATTCTCCATGACTGAATGCAGCTGGTAATGTATACTCACATAGAGCCCAGTATTAGTCAACGTACCCCACTCCCTACATAGCCTGATGACATCCTGTAGAGACAGCTACTGCAGCTGAGAAAAGGAAGGACTTCATACTTGTCTTCCTCCTCTCTCATTGACCACAGACATGATGTCATCCTTCTCATGAGGCTCAAATGTGCAAACAAAAGTTTGCAACCTTCAGTTAGTCAAACAATCATCATCGTACACTCACGCTGTTTCCTCGGTTGTTTGCTTTTCATCCTGTGTAATTTAAATACAGGAGCGGCCACTCTGGTGAGAAAGCTTCAGTTATAACTGAAAGATGTTTTTGTATCTCTGCCACATCTGCTCCCCCCTCATGCTGCAGATTAGCTGCACTGAAACCCAAATCCAACATACAGGACAGCATGGAAAGCACACTGCTGTTTTATGGTCTTGTTTACACAGCAGAGCTATCCAAGTGTGAACCCTGGCATTTCCTTGTAGACATGTGACTTCACCTTCACTTATACTGAGTTGAAGAAATGATCCCCTTCCACATCAAATCAATATCAAATCAGCACAGTTCTTATCTTTGTAGCAAGAGCAAACACAAGCAGAAAGAATTTGAAAGCTGAGGTGTCTCAGATTTCACAGCCTTATTAAGATATTTCTAAATATCTCTTCTTAAACAGAAAGGTGTGTTTATCAAGGTTGGGAAGACATGAACATACACACCTGTCTGTTTGAGAAGATATATGTAAAATAAATTTAAGTGAAGACAGGCTCAATCTGTTGGAACTAATAATATTTTTCTTTTCTTCAGAGCGACTGCAGCCCAGTTGAGGCAAAGCAGCTGAGTGAATTGATGTCGAGTAGACCTTCACTGTGAATTTGTAAAAAAAAAGAATCATAAACTTTTTACTGTCACAAACTACGACAATCAACAAAGAAGACAATTGTGTAAGCCAAATTCAGAACAGTTTTTTTTTTTTAAACTTAGCACTCTACTCTTGCACCTGGCACTTATACAGTATGGATCCCAGTGATGCCCTCTGGGATGCTTTTTATTTGCTTATGGTTGTTACTATGTGTTGGTGTGTATGGTTGTTGGCGGGCTCTCTTGTGTAAAGCAAATTCAGCGGGGCAATAAAGGTTCTCATTATTCATCATCAAACATAGCAACATCTTTTAAATAGCCTGCCCCGAGGACAGAAACAAAATGGGGAGTTCCCGCACTTTAAAGTTGGCCCATTGATTTAGCCAACAGTGTACCCACTGAAACAGTCAGGGTGTGTGTAAAGCTAAATAAAAGCTTATCAGCTACCTCGACTCAACATTGACCCTGGATGGTTTCACCCTCTTAATGCTTCTGTGCCTTAATTGCTTTTTGGTATTTTGATAAATCCCTCAATTCGTTCAGTCTGTCTAGACTTAATTTAAAATAATTATCTGCCTAATAATTATTTCTTACTGTCTAAATAAAGAAGTATAATTGTCAGCTCTTTTAGCACTCTCACATTATTAAATTTTTTCTAGGATGACAGTCAATTCAATTAGGGCAATCATAGATGTATGCACAGAGTTTAAGGTGTTCAATCCAAGGGGTGAAGAAAATACACATTTTAGCACTACATCTGAGACTGTATCGTACCCACAAACACACAAACACAAGCCGCACCGCAGCATCCATGTCCAATGGTGTGCAACATATGCCTGTTTGTGAAGATTGGATGTTCTGGGCTATCACAGCCTCTGCACACTTCACAGACTTCCATTAAAGGAAAAGCCAAATTCAATTATTGTGCCAGAGACTGCAGGAAAACTTCATTGTACAGGATGCGCGCGTACACACACATACAGACAGCACTTAACACTCAGTTTCATTGTCTCTGGGTATACACAACTGCAGAGTCGATCACATTTAGCCTTAAGGCACCTGCTGCCACACCTTTAGCAAAACACAGACTTTGTTATCTTATTTATTATTTCTTTCCAAGGTATGTAACATTTTTTTTCCTTTACACTTGATTTGATATTCTATTGTCAGTTTTCTGTCTTCCTCCTGTCATGACTTGGTATCATCACTCACAACTGTATTAATAGTCAGAAACACTCCTCTCTGCCTGATCCCTTTATCTCTTGTCAGCCCAATTAGGATGTTCTGTGTCAATAAATGAGCCAAGCCGGTCCAGCTGGTTCACATGTTGGACACGTGCCTCATGTCTTCCAGCGAGCGTGTCTGAGGCAACACCTGTTATTTCTTTTTTCATAGTTGATATATGGCTAGATAGATATATAAGACCATTTCTCTGGCCCAAGTGGGGCAGATCTCAACACAGAGGTCGTCTGCAGGACAGCGTGGTGTGAGTTTAATTTGCTATTTGAAATCTGAACGCACCGTGGCCCTCACTGTGAGGTGATTACAATATGCACACAACTGAACAGATTGAATGTCAAATCTGACGAAGAGAATTTTTTTGTGGTTTTTAACAGAGATCACATCTTTAGTACATTTACTCATTTGATCTCAGTTGATTTTAGCAGTTTGTTGAAATGAATCATGAGGGGTCCTAGCACAATCTTGTGTAAATCTGATCAATTTTCATAGAGTTCATTAACCTCAAAAGTAAAATGTCAGCATCATTCAAATGAAGGCTTTATCTTGTGCTGGTGGAATCTTATCAGCAGAGAGAGTCTGAAGTCATTCAGAGTGGATTGCAATTTACAACCTTGCTATGCAACAAGGATCTAATGGGCATTATAAAAAAATCATTAATTCATTGAAGTTGTGTGAATATCAAGGTTAACAGACACTTTGGCTCATAACGGGCCACTTTAAATCAATGTGCAATAGCTGAAGATTGACGTGAACCTGGGAAATGAGCTGTAACTAATGAATATGAACTGTCAAACAACCAACTGCCAAATTTGATATTTTATTGCCGCTTGAGTGTCAAAGTAATGAGATCAGTCCACAACAATAAAATAAAATCTTTCTGAAAACTACCCCGACTTGTGAGAACACTGTTTGTTCGCTCTCAGAAGCCATTAAAATTTATGATCCCATCCTTGTGCAATAGAGGTTCCTTCTTTAGTCATTATCATGTTTTATGACCACATTCAGACTTCATTATGAACAAAGTCATAGACACACTCCCTGGTGTTGTCAATAATGCTACAAAGATCTCATCTCATCTTTGGTCTATAACACTGCAATAAAATTTGGTGGTAAATATGGAAAGTTCATGGTTTGAATTCTTCTGGCCTTTATGTGGAGTTTTCAGGGTCTCCCTGGTTCAATTTAGATACTCCAGCTTACTCCCACAGTCCAAAGACAAGCAGGTTCAGGTTGATTGGTGACTGTAAATTGAGTGTGAGCTTACCTGGTTGTTTGTCTCTTTGCATCTCTTGTGTCAGCCGCACAAGTGACTGCTGGCCTGTCCAGGGTGGATAGATGGAGGTATGACCGGACCTCTAATATAAAATATATTTGCATCTTTTATCATAAGACTCAAATAGACAATGTGGTAATGTCTGGATCTTTATGAAGGCTTTGTTGTGCTCAACAAAAAAATGGTTTAATTTGAAAAGACTGTTACCAAACATTGCAAAAAATGCCTAGAGGGAAGAAAGCAGACACATTATCTGGTGGTGGTTTACATATTAATTCTTGTTCAAAGTGGAAGTCCAGTAATTTGAACAGAAACCCCAGTCACAGTCCAGAGTTGGATGAATGATTATCTGGATTGTAGCAACAGAAGTAGTGGAAGGATTTTGTCAACATGTCATCATGGTATCATAAAACATTAAAGGGATTTCAGGGTAAAAGTGACAGGGAGCCAATTAAGTTTTGGACAGCACCGTTTTGTTTGTGCTCAGCCGGAGACATCTGGGAATGGACTCAAACTCTCTGACTGAACATAGTAATTGTTGCAATGAATGAAATGGTGCATTGAACCAGGCCACATAGTTGCAGACAGTTTTGCAGCTCTGCAGAATTTAGGCGGGTAAATGCGAAAGGAAGTTGAAATTAACTGTCACAAAACCTCAGACTCAGTGTCTGCATGAGTGACGACTTTTGATATGTTTTCACCAAAGAAATGCTCCCACACCTAATATTTCCTATTAACAATGGATCAATTTACGATGTGTGACAGAGATGATAATCCATCCATCCATCCATCTTCTACCACTTTTCCGTTTCCAGGTCGTCAATATGCGTTTTATATAATCTATCATGTTTCACATGACTTCATTACTATGTGCTATAACCTAGAAAATTCCAGGAGGATGATTTGGTATAACAGCTTTTTGGGATTAAAATCAACTCAGTAAATTTATTTTCACAATAATGATAAAACATTGTGGACATTTCTTATGCCCTCAAAGGAAGGAAATATGACATTGGGTACATTTTCCCCTTTCTTTAATGAACACTCTTTTTTCTGCTAATCTGAATGTTACTGCTACTGTTATAGCTGCTATGCACCTAACAAATAATGGCTAACAGAAATACGGCTTGCCACATGGTATGGTACACTGGGACTATAGCCAGTAGACTGTTAATTCAAAGATGCCAAGAATCAAGACAACTTGAAAATCTTCCACTGTTTGACAACCGTGATCATCGTCATTCTTGAAAACCTCGGGTCAGCTGTGTGAACAGTGAATGACATGCCTTTTGAAATAATTTTTCTGGGGTTCTTGCAGGAATATGTGGTGTCCTTTTTCTAATAATTGGTAATGTAGTTTCTCTCCTCTGATTCTGGAGAGAAAGCTGTGACATATAAAACTCAAATTCTGCACAAAAGGTCAACCCTTTTCAAATGTTTGTGTTTCAGTCTCATTTTTTCAGCTAATCTCTTTCAGCTCTTCAACCCACAGTCTTTATTCGTGCCACCAACCCTGTTTTATTTCCCTCTCCCCTCTCTTTTATTCCCCCTGTCTTTATAACTCCACCTCCCTATGCTGCCTCCAAGCTGAAGGAGGGAACTGAGAGCAAAGTATGTGGAGTCCCTCCCCAGACTGAATCAGGCTAATAGGCACACAGGCGAGGTTGCTCTGGTGTGTCAAGTCTTATCTCTCATCTTCAACTGTTCGATCTGATCAAAGATACTGTCAGCTATTTTAATCCTGGCTGGCTGCTAAACAGAGACAGAGGGAGACAAGATAGGGGGAGTGGGTAAAGGAACAAAGGGGGGAATATGTCCAGTGCTGTAAAGTAGTAAGAGGGAAGGCTGCAGAGAAGTGTGGGCTGGGTTAAATTGGCACTTAAAAAGAAGCTCGCTGTGGCTTCTGTGCATTTCACCAGCAGCCAAGCTGGGAGGCTAAAGAGGGAGCAGTGAAGGAATAGAGGAGACAACGGCTCCAAGGGAAAGGTGTACTCTCATTTCACAGGAGAAAGAGTGACTTTAGCTTTCTTCCAGCTCCACAACATTCAGTTTTTCTCTTCCACTCCTTTTTTGGGACCTAGTCTTAGGCACCATGCTGGACAAGTTTCTGTGCTCTGTGTTACTCCTGCTACCAGTCCTGGGACTCTCTGTAGCTCTGCCAGCACACTGGCTTCCCGGGAACTATGAAAATAACACGGCCGATGCTCTAAAGTTCCTCCGGGACTACAACCCCACTGCAGAGCAGGTGCTTTTCAATAGTGTCTCTGCCAGCTGGACCTACAACACCAACTTGACAAATCACAACTCTGACCTCCAGGTAGGACAACTCCTTGAACTGAGAGTGTGATGTGTTGACTGAGCTTTCTCTCATTCTGGTATGATTTTGGGCCCATTTAGATCTGCTCTTGCCAGTGCTGACACCTCATGACCACAAATGCTTGCATGGTCAAGGGTTTTTCTGGAGCTCAGCCCTGCTTCATTTGGAGATCACCCCTATTCATCTTCCTCCAGGATTACATGCTCAGCTTTCTTGCAGCACAGCCAACTCAGCTTGTTGGCCGTGCAAATATGAACCAGATCTGACGGCCTGTGGTGTTAACGTCCTCAGATTTTGAATACATTTCTAGGGGTCTTATGTGCTATTATGCTTGTTTAACTCTCTTTCTTCTGACATTTTCTACTTTATTTAGAATTTGTCCAGATGGACTCACCTAAGATAGGTTACATGTTTACACACATACTGTACACTAATCATCTTTATGGTACAATGTTGCAATAATTACACTCTAAAAGATTCTGTTCTTCAAGAGGTTCAAAATGGAACATCGATTAAAAGCATGCCTCCATAAAGCTGAGGGACATTTACATAGACACAGAGGATGAGGGAGAGTGGATGCAGGTAGTAAAGCCATAGAAAAGTACAGCCAAGCAGGTGGTTGTAGGAACCAGTGAAGCCATAGAGGTGTGAAAAGCAGTTTACTCCCCTTCAGGCACAGCAATCACAATCATATATGTGTGAACAGCACAAGCTTGCTCAGTCATCAGAAAAGAAATTGTCAAACGGACACACTCAGTGCAAAGCCGGCTTTTTTTCTTTTCTCCGTCTGCTTGAACAGCTGTCACAGCAGGATTTCACTACAGTATGCAGACTTTGGAAACTGGGTACTGATCCACATACAACAGGTGTAACCACACCAATGTCGACAGGGTCAGGCTGCAGAATGTGCCCAGGATGTGAGCTGAAAGAGGGATGGGGTTGTAGTAGCTGTGTATGAGCACAAGTTTCTTTTTTTCCCCCAAAAGTTCAAAGATGGGATCAAAGTGAATCAGAGCACTGAACCCCATCTGAGCACGGGGGGGGGGACCTTTCTGCATTCAATGCCTGTCAGAAAGGTTCTAATGTTGGCACTCCAATAAAATTATTTATTAATTGTGATCTGGTAGGGATGTTGAGCAGGGGAGGAATGGATTACATTGTAACACACACACACACCCACTGTACCTCTTGCACCCTCAGACACGAGAGCGTAGACGATCAAACAGAATGAGGATCCGTTCACAGGCTGAGTAAAAAGTGTGGATATCAGACAATGTTGTCTTCGAAACGACTGAATAAAATACCAGCCGCCTCCAAGCGTTGTGGTTTTTTTTTCTAACTGATACAAAGTAAACAGGAATAAAGCTCAGATACACACACCCCTTATGTGCTAAGGGGTCAATGGCTAGGAAAAATTTTTAACAAACAACTTACTGTAACATTGCAACAATTACAGCACACGCTGAAGCTTGTGTAGCATGAAGACTTTGAGTGAGAGAAAAACAGCTAAAAGGTGTTTCAGCTTTAGCTTTACCATTTGTTGACAACATGATTATCTAAGGGGCGGGTGTAGGAAAAAAACGATTAGGAAGAAGACAGATTGAGAGGAAGTGCAAAGAGGTCAGAGTTAATGCTTCAGATCACTGTCACCAGTTTTTCCTCCTGCAGCCTCTTATCGTGGTGAAGGCTGGGGGAAAGAATGACAAGAAAGGCTTCGGCGAAAACATCAGTGGAATGAAGCTACTGTTGTCTCACTTTTAACAGGATGTGTATTGACACAGACTCATTGCTCCAGTTGCATCAACATTTGGGTACGGAGGGATATTTTAAAATTTTTCTAAAAGTAACATATAGTGAGCAGTTGAAACACAATACACCAACTTTTTTTTTCTGTTGGGAAGAAGAAAATGGTGCAGTCACGGTGCTGTGACAATATAACAGTAGTTTATCATGTTGAATAGGAAGAAACAATGCTGAGCTCATATACTATCCATGCAGCGCTCAATAACAGCTGAACTCCATCCATACTGCACTCAGTGTCGTCCATGGCCTTCCAGGGCCATAAAGAAAAGCTCTAGAGATCCAGTAAGGCCATATAGGAGGATGTCTTTGTGAGTGACAAAGGCATTTTGTTAAAACATGATCCTTAAGCTAGGGTTAGTTTGTTGCTCTGTCCTTGGCCCCAATAGAGAGATAGACTTTATCGATCACAGATGGAACTTGTGCTGATACAGCTGGAAGACAGGCTAGGGTTAGGGCTAATAGTATGAGAGTGAAATTCTAAATCTTAGACTGCTGTATTGCTCATTGTTAAGAAAAGCAAGCTAGTAGATAAGAAAGCTGCACTACTGGGAAAAAGTGAAATTTCCACCTGATGACGTAATAAGTCAGAGGATCATGTTGGTGTTAGGGAAGAGGTCAGGGAATCAGCAGTCTGTATGACTCTGCCTCTGGAGGCTATAAATGTGTGCACAACTCATCTTATAGAGGCATCAATGAATAGGTGAATCTGCAGGAAAAGCCAGATAAATGGTTCAGGAAGCATCCTCTGGACACCATGAATGGTCATGTCCTATTTCATGACAGTTGATTAAAATCACGAGGAAACGCGAGCAGAACTTCGGAAGCTGCTCTTATTTCATCCACACTTTGACCCACCAATACTGGAAATATGACTGACTGCTTCAGTGTGGACTAAAGAGGCCCAAACAAGGCCTTTATATATGATCTCCTTGCTACTTTACTCATATGGCAAAAATAGAGGGATCTACTATATCATTGTCATTTACTTCCTCCTCCACTCACCTTTAGGTAAAGGCATCCCTTGATGAGCAGGCATTCTCTGAAGCCTGGGGGTTAAAGGCCAAGCAGGTCTTCACCCGTGACCTTCTAGACTCTCTTCCTGATCCCAAAGACACAAAACTGATGGAAAAGATCATGACACTGGGACCCGCCAACCTGCCTCAGAAAGAGAGAGAGAGGGTTTGTTTTTCGTTTCATAGTGTTTAATGGAAATCTTGCTGTGTGCTTTTGCTTGTAAATCATGTTTTGTCTCCGTGTCAGTTTTAAGCCTCAAAGAATGACTTCAATTATCTTTGTGTTGTCTGCAGTACAACACCATTCTCAGCACCATGGACGGGATTTACTCCAAAGCAAAGGTGTCTCCACAGCCAAACATAAGCTGGAGCCTTGAGCCCGGTGAGTAAACATAATATAATTGAAGGTCCCAATATATGCATTATACGATGCAGAGGAATGTTAGGGAATATGATCCAAAAAACATTGTGGAGGGGAAGTCTCAGAACAAAAACATTTATACGTGTTTAAGATCTTATCGAGTCTTGGGAAGGTAACAGGATGGGCAAAGTGATTCCTGAGAGGCATCTAAAGGAAGTGTTAGCAATGAGTGTTGTGTAAAAAGCTCCAGAAATAACATCTGTAGCTTTCATCGCTACGGGAATGTATAATGAGCAAAGTCTGTGCGCTCGTCAGCAACAACTGCCAACAATAACTGTTAGAAATGTTTTAACAATCCAATCCGTGTGTATTTTTTTTATACATAAATAAGATAATGCAGCTAGTTTTCTCAGGGGGGCATTCCTGACGATTCATTTAAACTGAAACAACCCAGAGTTATATGTATTAAGTAAACTCACACAGCCAAACCATAACCCTGATGTTTCCTTCTGTTTAAGACTGAGGGTGATTTTTTTCAAATTTCTTTTTTCCATTTTGCAGAACTTACTGAAATCATGGCCGAATCCAGGAGTTACAAGAAACTGCTGTTTGCCTGGGAGGGCTGGCACAACGAGTCAGGTGTACCTCTTAGGCAATATTATAAAGAGTTTGTGCCACTAAGCAACAAAGCATCTCAAGCTGATGGTGAGAACTTCCCCCAGACTTCTGTTATTGAGAGCAGAACTTTGCCAATGTCAGATAATGCGGTTATTTACTTATGAGAATTATGCCTGGGTTAGTAGGGATAAGGGGAGCACAGGAGTAAAATTCACACAACACAAGGAAAAGATCATGAAATAGAAATGAAACATACTTCCTGTTTAGGGTTTGCCGACACTGGAGCTGGCTGGCGGTCTTGGTATGAGACGGAGACCTTTGAGGAGGATTTGGAGGAGCTCTACAGGACCGTTGAGCCCCTCTACAAGCAGCTGCATGCCTTTGTTCGCCGCCAGCTGTACAACCAGTATGGTCCCAAGTACATCAACCTGAAAGGACCTATTCCTGCCCACCTGCTAGGTAAAACATACTTCATGTTGCTTCCACTCCACTACCTGCTTACCAGAGCGATGCATTAAAAGGGAGGCTGCACACAAACTATTAGGTAGGGATTAGTATCATATCTCCAGGATGGAGCTTCTAACGTGCTGAAAGGTCA
The DNA here is from genome assembly GCA_034769265.1 of Remorina albescens. Classification (NCBI taxonomy): domain Eukaryota; kingdom Metazoa; phylum Chordata; class Actinopteri; order Carangiformes; family Echeneidae; genus Remorina; species Remorina albescens. The sequence goes on from CM068480.1 coordinate 11,068,688, forward strand.
CTGTTCCATCAGACTCGTATTTGTATTCTGCCACAAACATCGCAGTTTAGTCTTGTTTCATTAACTTTGGTCAACAGGTTCGTTTTCATTCATTTCATTTTCATTCACAGTGGTCAGTCTTACATTGTCACCAGGTGTCTCTACAAATGTGGATATTTTGCCAACTTGGAAATTTATCCAGTGGTGAATTTGTCTTCAAAAGGAGTGTGCAAATTAAATCTCATTAATTTTGGCAACATTACATAAAGTTCAACAGAAGATTCAGTCCTCCTCTCCACCCCAGGAGAGCCGTTATTCAATAAAAACTTCAAGCACAGCAGGGACAACAGAACATGCAGTCACACCATAGCATATAGCTTTGCATGCTTACCTCATTACCGTATTCCTCCGAATGAACATGCTGTATGTGGGCATTCGCCATTGTTCTTGACATGTGGAGTCATAACAACTCTGAATTGTTTCTTAAGTGTCCTTTCTTCCTTATCCTCAGGAAATATGTGGGCCCAGACATGGAACAACATTTATGATATGATGATCCCTTTTCCTAACAAACCCGACATTGATGTGACTGAACAAATGAAGAACCAAGTAAGTGTTATAAATAATTTTCTGGGATAGTGTATAGGGGGCAGATTGGTTTTTGAAAATTGTGACCTCACCAAGAGAGAAATGCCACCACCAATCAGAAATGTCACGAATCCAACTCTATCTTTGTTTTCAGGTGATTTTTTTCTTTTGTTTTGACATCAAGTATGGCTTTTCTTCTCACAGAGCTACGATGCCATAAAGATGTTTGAGACGGCCGAGAAGTTTTTCACCTCTCTGGATTTGTCACCGATGCCGGAGGAGTTCTGGAATAAATCTATGCTGGTGAAGCCTGATGACCGAGAGGTGGTGTGTCATGCTTCTGCCTGGGACTTTTACAACCGCAAAGACTTCAGGTAAAACCAATTATCACTGCTGCAACTTCCACCTTAAAGAGTTACCGCCACAGTTCATGGAAAGAACAAGCTGAAAACAGATATATTGTGATTATGCTGCATTGAACACAATGACCTTTTAATATTTGGGCATTTTTACTTTCATATTTATTTATATAACAGTTTTACTAGAAGTGACTATAAAGATTTCTGAAGTAAATCTTTATCATTGCAGACCTTAAATGCCGCACTATGTTTAAAACCCCATCATACATTTATTCATTTATTGAATTTTTCATCCTCTATAGGATCAAGCAGTGCACCACGGTGACGATGGAGCAGCTGTTCACTGTACACCATGAGATGGGGCACGTCCAGTATTACCTGCAGTACAAAGATCAGCCTGTGGGCTTCCGTCGTGGAGCCAACCCCGGTTTTCATGAGGCTATTGGAGATGTTTTGTCTCTGTCTGTCTCCACACCCAAACATCTACATACCATTAAACTGCTGGAGACTTTGACTAATGATGAAGGTAGAGTAGATCAGACTGGCATAGACAAAATAATAAAATCCAAGCTGCTGAACCTCTCACAAACCTGTGACATGACTTATTAAGTATTCATTAACAAATATTAAACAAGACATATCTTATCTATACACAATGAATATAACAATCCATTTTCCTCCAGAAACTGATATCAACTACCTCCTCAAGATGGCACTGGAGAAGATTGCCTTCCTTCCTTTTGGCTACCTCATTGACCAGTGGAGATGGAACGTGTTCAGTGGACGCACACCTCCAAGCTTCTACAATGCTGACTGGTGGTACCTCAGGTCAGCTGTTTCACATTGCCTCTGGGAAACGTGCCTATTCATTTGCTCAGTGGGTGTGAGATGAGATCAATATCATTCTCCTTCCTGGAAAGCTGAAGCTACACATTCAGCAGCTTTGGAGCAACAATATCTTTCATTTGGAGCTGTGTTTACGTCCACCTTATGATTTTTAGAAACATTCCGATAGCTGTAGTTTTGGGCTCCAACGCTTTAGCTAAAATTCTCCACTGTCTCCTGCTGTTTGGTGCAAAGTGGGCATTGTACAGGTTTTAAGTTTTAAAAGTTTTTTTGCTTTGCTGAATACAGCTGCCAATTGTGCGAGCAGAGTATTTCAAAAGAGCTATGCTAAAGGTTGGATAGATAAGCAATGATGTAAACCTCACTATGAAGCTTGGCTGTCGGTGAATATTTTACAGCTTTGTGAGAGTTAGTGAGCCCCAGCATCAACAGGTTAGCTGCTGACAGTAGAAAACAGCAGTGTGGGTGTGTGCATGTGTTTGTGTGAAGTGAGTTGTCGCAGAGAAAAGCGCACAAATACCCAGCTGACACTTAAACTTAACAAATAAAACTAAATGGCAATGAGCAACTTTCCAGTAATTGGCATGTGTTATGCAACCACATGCCAATGTTTTCTGAATCTGTGTTTCTGTGTTTTTTTTTCTTTTAAGGACAAAATATCAAGGCATCTGCCCACCCACCAGACGTACAGAGGATCACTTTGATGCTGGGGCAAAATACCACATCCCTGGAAACACGCCATACATCAGGTACCCTTCTGTTTCACCATGCCATTGTTTAATTGAAGGGATAAAAAATAATCAGCTGTGGCTGTTGATATTTTTGTGGCTTGCATTTGTCTTTGTCTTGTTGTCTAACTAACGTCTTATTCTCAATTGAATGAAGCCAGTGGCTTTTTAGTGCACAGTCATCATGAGCGTGCATGTAAAATATGTAACAGTTGAGTGAATGTTTTCTGTGCTGTAATTCAGACATCCTGGTATGGAATTCGAGTGTGGTTTGAAACAATACAGTGACCCCACAATAGCAGGAAGCTTGTTAGGGGAGCAGGGGAGGGGGCTTAGGAAAAGAGTTGAACAATGTGGGGGAGGACAGTTAGAAATTTAGAAAAACACAGTTTTATTGGAAATAATACACATGAATTTTAATAGTCTTCACCTAAAAAGAAAAGGATACAAATTTTATTTGCTCAGTTGGTACAACCTTTAATCAGGTGATTTTTAATCATGTGCGACTTCTCACCAGGCCTAATCATAATATTTTTTCTTCTGTAATTTTAATTGAATATTCTGCAGTAATACTCCAGTAAATGTGATACACTAAAGAGATCTAATTGTTCCTTATAGGTATTTTGTCAGCTTCATCCTGCAGTTTCAGTTACATGAGAAACTATGTGAAGCAGCCAACCACACTGGACCCCTGCACACTTGTGACATCTACAACTCCAAAGAGGCGGGGGCCATTTTGAAGTATGTAATCTAACTGCGCCACCTTTGTACAGAGTAACAGTTTATGTAAAGCAGGTATATTAGAAGTAGTGTGGAAGGTGGAACTAAATTTCCTTTTACCATCTCCAGGAAAATTCTTCAGGCCGGCTCTTCCAAACCTTGGCCTGTTGTGCTCCAGGACGCCATAGGCATCAACAAGATGAACGCAAGCTCACTGATGAAATACTTTGACCCCATTATTAAGTGGCTGGAAAATAAAAATAAAATAAAAAATGAGACCTTAGGTTGGCCTGACTTCAACTGGGTCCCACCCATCCCCGAAGGCTACCCTGGAGATATTGGTAAGAGACTAGAGTGGTGGCACAGCAAACACACAGCAGAGTAACAAATTTCAATACAATAACAGAGGAAACCCAAAACTGGCAATATTTTTTCCTTTAACATGCCTTTTCGAAGATTTTCTCTGCATTTAAACAAACAGAAGACTCCCTAATGCCTGAAGACAAAAAACCATTATAATCAAGCTTCACATGTTAGAATTTAGCTAAGATAAATACATGATTCTCCCCTTCTGTTTACACAGACAAGAATACAGATGAGCTTAGTGCAAAGACTTTGCTGGAGGAGTACAACAGGACGGCAGAGGTGGTGTGGAACGCCTACACTGAGGCCTCCTGGAAGTACAACACTGATATCAATGAAGCCAATAAGCAGGCAATGGTGAGACCGTCTGACTGACCAAACCCCACTGAGATCACCTTAATTGTTGAAGCATCATCTGCTATCATTCAAATATGAGGGACTATTGCACCACATCAGAAAATTAAAGAAATGATAACTAAGTCAACAATGTGTCAATTAATCAATAATTTATTGAGTCAGTCAACTCAACCCATGTATGTACCTATCCATCTACCGATCCATTGACACCAAATGTAAAAATAGAAAAGTAATACAATTTTTATTATTCTTTTCTAGCTTCAGAAAAACCTGGAGCTGTCGGCTCACACCTTGGACTATGGAAAGAAGGCCCGTCTCTATGACACCACTGACTTCCAGGACACCTTGGTCAAACGCATCATCAAAAAGCTCAGTGACATCGAGCGGGCTGCACTACCCAAAGAAGAGCTGGAAGAGGTGAGATTTAAAAGAACTGCTCTAGTTTTTCAAATCTTTTTCAAGATGGAACTTCTCAGGGGACAGAAATTGATTGTGTTGCATCACAGATAGAAATCTTCAGTTGTTCTTTTGAGACAGAAAACCATGTTTTGGTAATTTCCTTTGCTCCCACTGATCAATATCGGTAAAGTCTAGCCAGCTAATACCATCAAGCCAACAAGCAAAAATGGCAGAACCTAGAATACACAGAGTTAGATTTTGTAGATATTGTCTGAAATGAACATTGTGTGTCCCAGGCCACCAATATGCAGGATGAATGCACTTCTCTCAGACTAATAGCATGTATGAAATTCCTGCTGTCTTCTATCAAAACATATGATGCTGGACATATGTGGTGTTTTATGTAGCTGGTTATATTAAGTGCCAGCAGTATATACAGAAAATAGTTCCCAGGAGCATTTTAATCATAACAGTGTGATGCCATTTTCCATTAAAAAATCATCACTTGCCAACCAAACAAATAGAAAGTAGACTGATCACTGATGAAAGTTGTTTACATTGTCTAATTATTACTTAGCGGTGGAACATTTAAAGGAGCTGGGACTGGCTCCAGCATCCCCCGCAACCCAGAAATGGATAAGGGATAGAAGATGAATGGACATTTAAAGGCAGGGATGTGAAGAGGAGAAGAGAAGCCAGTTAAACTATCTGACATTAATTTATAGCCAAATTATGCTATTATGGATATTTTTTTTCTCTGATCATCTAAAAAAAAAAGAAAAAATCCTTTTGAAATTATACGCCAGATGATGTAATACAGTGCAAACGCCAGATTTAAATGAGTGTTGAATATGCTGGAGGCACAAAAGAATACTTTTCCAGCACCTCAGCAGCTGCTGTGAATTCATTTACTCGCACCTTGCAAGCATAAGGATTAGAGTAAAGAAAGACAGCTCAGATACAGAGGTCCAGGACCTGTGTAATATTAACACAAAGCAGCTTAGCTGATGTCAAACAACTCAATGTTGCTGCACTTAAAAACTTGCAGTCATGTGAAAATGAGCCATTGTCAACGTATGAAGTGTGAGCATTTTGGTTTTGAAGGCTCTCATGAGCTTTTACCTTCACTCTGAACGACTGTAGAAAGCACCTGTAGAAATACCTTTGGTATTGAGTGTGATTTAATGGATGCTGGATGCTTTCACCTTTTCAGTACAACAATCTTCTGTCCAACATGGAAACCAAGTACAGTGTGGCTGAGGTCTGCAGAGATAATGGGGCATGCCACCCACTGGATCCAGGTAAGATTATGAAACACACGCGCATCGTAATATAAGGAGTTATGAGAATAAATTGATTAATGAAGCAAATGCAACATTTAGGAAAACAGTGCAGTAATGCACTGTTTTCAATAGTAAATGGCAAATAAGTATTATAAGTAAGTAATTAAGTAATGAATGATGTTAAATTCAGCCAACACAAAATAATGATCTTGCTCTGAGTATTTCACAGGACAAAATAAAAGATCAGATGAAAGGCAGTAGGAAATGGGTGTAATCAGTGAATGTCCTGTGTTTCAGATCTGCAGAAGATTATGGCAGAATCCAGGGATTATGACGAATTGCTTTTTGCCTGGAAGGGATGGAGAGATGCTGCTGGAAAAGTACTTCGTCAGGATTACAAGAGATACGTAGAACTGGCCAACAAAGCTGCCACGCTCAATGGTACAACTTTAAGACGATCATTTCTACTCCACCTCCTCTTTGACCACTTTTACTTGAAAAATAAGATCAACCTAGTTTTAATCTCATTTCTCAGGATCAGAAAGCAAAAATAATCTGGCTGGTTAGGTGAAACTGGTGAGCCAAAGAGCCACTATTTCAGTCAGTACCTGCCAACATCAGCAAGTGGCTGAATGAGACAGTTTTAGTCACCAAGTTGACATTTTGGGGAACTGTGATATTTAATGTCCTTATTGAGAGTATGATGAGAAAACTTTTTGTGTCTGCACAGTAAATATACTCCAAGCAGCTGTTTAGCCTAGCTATGTACAAAAAAAAGAGGAAAGTGAGGAACCATGCTAGTGTGGCCTCTGCCAATCAGAACCTTTTTCTACACTCTACATCATATGATTTCTCCTTATATACAGTCATATGGTACTTGTAGCTCCCTGGAGTCTCAGTACTGCTGCTGTAGCAAGAAGTAACCCACCACGTAACATACCATGCTGGTCGTTACCTTTGGGTGAAGCAAGGCTAGATGTTTCCTCTAGTTTTCTTTGTGCTCATCCAGAATAAAGCTGAAAGAGGTGACTCCTGGTAAGACATTGAATAGGCAGTGTCCACAACATGCAAAACTCTTCTTTGAAATTGGTTGACTGAAACTACCCAGCCATATTGAACAACATTTACAAATTGTACAGTTTTAATTTAATCAATTGCAGAATTAATTTTAGTTGATCAAGATTAAAATGTGTCTTAAAACTCAATCTACATTAGGAAATACTCACTGCTGGCTGTTAATCGCTGGTACTCTGCAGGTCACTCCGACAATGGGGCCTTCTGGCGCTCCCTGTATGAAACCCCGACCTTTGAGGAAGATCTGGAGAGGCTGTGGAAGGAGCTGGAGCCACTTTACCAGAACGTACATGCCTACGTTCGCAGGGCTTTGTACAACAAGTATGGCTCCAAGTACATCAACCTGAAGGGACCCATTCCTGCCCATTTGCTGGGTAAGTAAACTTTGAAAGCACTACATCTTTTTGGACTGTATTTCATTGAACTATATTTGTATGAGTGTGACTTGTGTGAGTACAGTATGTGGGACTTCACACGTTTGTTTAGCTAATCCCAGGTTTTCAGCATTTGAAGTATTTCACTCTAGAATCCACAGGACTTTAAGACTACAGCCAGAAGTCCTGTTTCATGGAGGACCACACCCCATTGATATTCTGTCGTTGGCTGTGATGCATCTGGGTTTAGACAGGATTTAATTTGCTTTCAGAGGCGTCAAGCGTGAGATTGCGTGTGACAGTTCCACACCGTTAGAGATTGGATTTACTCACTGACACAAATCCCTCTTGGTTAAACATTGGCAGAGCAGGGGGTGACTTGCCCCATAACTTCTTAGGTTGAAATACGAATTCTGTCTTCTGTTGTTGCAGGTAACATGTGGGCACAAACATGGTCCGGCATAATGGATTTGGCCATGCCCTATCCACACGCAACGCAGGTTGATGCAACGCCAGCTATGGTGGCAAAGGTGAATGAATACATGAACCAGCTGTCGCATTATGATCGCATCCGCACACATGAATACACAAAAACACACACAAAGTCTAAACAGAAAGAGACAAACACTAACAGAAAAGTAAATACAGAGAATGACAATGATAAATACAGATGATTTTAAATTGCACTAAATAAAAGCAGTAAAAAGCAGCAGCCATCCATAACAACTTGATGTGTACATGAGCTGTAATGGTATTAGGCACATTAGTACATATTTTTGGGGGAAAGCATGTCACCTTCTGTCTTTTTCAACATAATTTGTTCGCACACCAGCAGAAGTTATCAGTTTCATAGATGTAGCTGTTGCTTGTTCACATGTTAAATATCTCAGTCTGACAAATTTGCCTTCATATCCTCACTGATGTTCTGTTTGTTTTTTTTACCACTTAGAAATGGAATGCCTCTGTAATGTTCCACGAAGCAGACAGGTTTTTCACTTCTCTTGGTTTAACGCCAATGCCAAAAGAGTTCTGGCTCAAGTCTATGATCGAGAAGCCCCTTGACGGACGCCAGGTGGTGTGCCACGCCTCAGCATGGGACTTCTACAACAGAAAAGATTTCAGGTTAATCCACAGTTTTGTGCAATAACTTTTTTAAAGAAGCATTCAAGACTTAATTTGATAGGAAAAGTGGAGAGTGACAAGAAATAGGCCACCCAAGTGACTGATGAAGTAGCATCAGTAGACCAGTAGTCTTCGTGTAATTTAATAGTATTGCATTTTCACTGTGTGTGTGAAATGTTTATAAGATGTTTTTACCGTTACTCCATCAAGTATTCTTGTTGAGATTAAGATCTATTTTTCAAAGACACCATGAGTGAAGCATAACTGAGTACAAAAATGACATATTAGTAACAATCACAGAGAATCTATCAAATTATGCGCAACTCGTGGTTTAAAAATCGTCCACTTGGCTGACACATCCATAGTTCTTGTTTGGTGGAAGGAAAGCAGCTGCAGAAGCATTACCTCCATGTCAGCAGCATTAAGGGTATGAAAGCCATTGTCATGCCTTGTTTGCATCTGCAGGATAAAGCAGTGCACGGTTGTGACTATGGATGACCTGATCACGGTGCACCACGAGATGGGCCACGTCCAGTACTTTCTGCAGTACAAAGACCAGCCTGTGTCCTTCCGAGATGGAGCCAACCCTGGATTTCACGAGGCCATCGGTGATGTACTTGCCCTTTCTGTGGCCACGCCCAAACATCTGCAGAGCATCGGCCTCTTGGACAAAGTTGAGAGCAACCACGGTGGGTGACCCTGACATGTTCTGTAATGTAAAGGGCATGTAATCTTATACCAGTGTTTAGTTCATGGTTTAATTGTTTCTGTCTCTTCCTCCAGAAAGTGATATCAACTTCCTGATGAGCATGGCACTCGACAAGATCGCCTTCCTACCTTTTGGCTACTTGATGGACCAGTGGAGATGGAAGGTATTTGATGGACGCATCCCAACAACTGAGTACAATAAAGAGTGGTGGAACCTCAGGTACTTTTACAATTAAAATATATAATATTTATTAGATAGAGGAAAGTCAATGAGTAAATGATTAATGCATCTGGACATGATTCACTGAAAATCAGATGAGATTAATTTGGCATCTTTGGATTGCAGAATGAAGTACCAGGGACTGTGTCCACCTGTAACCCGCTCTGAGGAAGACTTCGACCCCGGTGCAAAGTTCCACATCCCTGCTAATGTGCCTTATGTCAGGTAACGTTTCCTTTTTGGTACAAAAAACAAGGCACAGATAAACTGCTAACTTCATCAACACACTCTAATCAGTTATGGCTAGATAAGATAAAGAGGCTGGGAAACATAATGTGCACTTAGTCATGCGGCCAACCCCCCCCCCCAAAAACCCGTCACCATTACAAGAAAATGTTGTGTCAGCTCATAACTACTTTTTATTTTGTTTTTCTGTGAGTCATCAAGTCATCAAAGTCTTTATTGTTTATTTAACCAGGTACTTTGTCAGCTTCATCATCCAGTTTCAATTCCACCAAGCACTATGCAATGCATCTAATCATCAAGGGCCTCTCCATACCTGTGACATCTACAAATCAAAAGAAGCTGGGAAACTGCTGGGGTTAGTACACACACCTACCTAACACTAATATTGCTTCCACAAAAACATTTTTTTTAATGTAAAACTTATGATTCAAGTGCATTTGTGACCTCACAACAATCAAATGTCAACTTTCTTTACCATTGAAAAAGAGGACTTAAAAAATTATACATATATAAGTATATATATATTTATATGTACATATATATGTGTGGGTTTTTTTTTGTTGTTGTTATTGAATAAAGACCAGAAACTATTGTAACACTAACAGCTGAAAGATTATAGTGTCTGTAAGAGCGGGCAGTGGGTGAAAACATGCTGTGTTTGTAATTATCTCCACAACACACTCTTGCTACTTATCCCTGACATCCCTGACCTCCTTCCTGACCTGTGTTGTTGTTCACAGTGACGTGATGAAGCTTGGCTTCAGTAAGCCCTGGCCTGAGGCAATGGCCATGATCACCGGCCAGCCCAAAATGAGCGCCCAGCCGCTTATGCGTTACTTTGAACCTCTCATTAAATGGCTGGAGGAACAAAACAACAAGAACAATGATGTTCGCGGGTGGCCTGAGTACAACTGGAAACCTTCACCCTGGACTGAAAGTACGTCCAGTGCATTTAAAACATTCACATCCACACACAGAAACACATACATGTAGGCAAAACTATTTCCTGGGCATTTGTGTTCAAATTAATTTTCCAAACCCCAAGCCAAATGTTTTTTGAACTCCTTCCCAGACTGAAAATGCACATTTGCTTCTCACAGAGGCATTTGTTTTATTTTTCCTCTGCCGCGTCCTACAGTGAAATCAATCTTACGCTCCTCTTGGTTTACTGATGAGATCCTGCTGAAAGGATGCATGCAGATTAGACTGATGAGAGTGGAAGAGAAAGCTGGCAAGACGCTGCAGGGAAAAAAAAAGCAGAAAATGGCTGTTGTCAAAGGAGAGATCAAAGGAAATACAGTCTTTAGACATACAAAAAAAAAAACCAAAACAACAGATAAGAAACAAATTTTATTTATTTATGATGAGGTATTATTACCACCTCACATCCTTTGAGACAGATTACTATTATAGGATTATTCTGTGGGTGTCAACAGTTTTATGCGATGAACCTGACAGCTGTAGCAGTTTGAAGATAGAAATGTTCGTGTGCGCCATCTGGAGTTAAGAAGAGTAATATCATGTTTCAATTCCAACTGCACATTTTTGTCTGCTGCTCATTTCATTTCTGTTTTACATTATGAAGCAGTCACATCATGTGTGTCCTTTATCTGCTTGGTGCTTTAGAGAAAAAAATACGGGAAAAAATTTTAAAAAATAAATAAATAAAAATGGGAGGTTGATGCAGAGGCCAAATGAAAAGATTAGAGAATGTTTTTTTTTTTTATTGTGGGTTCTTTAGTGTTGAATAGTTGGATCATAAATATGGTTTTACTGAGATTATTTACGTTGGCATCTGGCACTTGTGAGAAAGAAATGCTTGCACATGGCCAAACCGTCAAAATTGCTGCAAATGTTTACTCTCCAGTAGCTGGCCATATGAAAAGTATTTACTGCCGCATATCTTGTGAATTGCAAATTTGTGGAAAGGATTGAAAGAGATGGAAAAACAAAATGAGTTTGTGAGTGAAAAACAATCAGTCTCTCAAATCTCTACATTCATCTACAGGTGAAGTTAAAACTGTGGACTTCCTGGGTATGAATGTGGAGAGTGCAGCTGCCATAGCTGGTCAGTGGATCCTGTTCGTCATTAGCCTGGTCCTCTTGGTCACCACAATCCTATTGGTCTACAAGTACAGGAAGTCAAGAAAGTCTCAAAGGTCTTTATCCTTGATGGAGCTCAAGCAGAGGGACGAGTTGTCAAAAGGGCTAAAGTAATGCCTAACTTCCTGTAGCTAACACAGTACCAACCTCAATGTGAACATCGGTGTATTTGTGTACTGTACTGTATATCTGATACATTTTTTTCGGTCTGCCTCCTTATCTAGTCTTGTATATTTATTGTATACATTTGGAGTCAAATTATTATTATTTTTTTGCCTATGCAAAAGAACATTACTATTTTGTAATTTATTTGTAATATTTGAATGTTTAGGGAGATGTTTTGAAATTAGTGTAAAGTCATTAATTGTAATTAATTGGGTAAGCATTTTGAATGCTTGATTTAGTTTTTGTTGAATCCTTGGCAATTCTACAATAAAGACATGAGATATTTATTGCCTGTTTTTGGACAATACATTATAAAACAAAGAATGTCTTCCAGTAGCAATTGAAGTCCAAAGGTTGTTAAAAACAATTTAATTAAATTTAAACTGCACAGTTAAACAAACAAAAAAACAAAAACAAAACACTTCCACAGAGACCAGAGATTGTGCATTGGGTTCAGCCCTTCCCTCTTTGCTCACAGACTTAATGGAGCCTCTGTAACCGCCTCAGTCACAAGAGCAGCTGTGAACTCTCAGGTAGCATTGAATATAGTGGTGACACAACACTCAGCCCCCTCCCAGACTGCTCAGTGACTGCCGTGTCCTGCATATGTTCAGTGCTTCAGGTTGGCCATAAAATGGTGTGCAAACAATCCAGACGTCAGCTTAGTGTCTCATGGTACAAAATACAGAACTTAGGGTCAGCGAAACAACAAAGGCCAATGACAAATGCATTCATTAAAATAATCCATTCAACATCAGTATGTACAATGAATGATGCAGCTATCTACGCCGAAGCTTGCAACAACAAGAAGTCTCCAGACGTGGATATAGTACCACGTATTCTTTAATCCAGTGTTGTGACTACCTGTCTGTGATATATCTAAAACAGGTTCTCTTCTGTAATAACACAAGGCAGTGTAATAAATAATAATCAAGTGTGCTCCAATGATCACCATCACCATCATCATCATTATCATCACCAAATGTTGGATGATTCTACATAAAAACAACTAGCTATTGCTTTTCAATGTGTCGCAGGGTGCTTGGATGCCATTGAATTTAATGTAAGCAATAAAATTAAGTCCAACTAGGCTATAAAATGTATCATTAACCACTTCTCCTGTCTGTAGCTTAAAAAATACAAAGTCAAGTTCAGGAGATGAGTGCCAAAACCATAACTGCATCTGGGACATAAGTGTACACAATGCTTGCCACACATTGACATGCACATCACATAAAGACATTTCAGTCCTTACACAGTGGATGGTGGCCAACATAGTTTAAGTGCAGTTTGGAAACGATTCCCAAAATGACTGAGAACGGTTTTAAACCGCTGACAACCGCTGTTCACAAAGCAATGCCTGGCGAAAGAGAAGGAGGGCATCTATAAGAAAAAGCCAGTGGACTCAAGAAAACATGGTGGCAATAAAACATAATGACCTGTAACTGCTCAAAGGATTCAGAGGGAATGGATAAAAAAAAGAATGATAAAAATAAATGAAAGAATACATGTGAACACTGAGCAAAAATCTGCAACATAATCAAAAGAAATTTACAAATTACTCTTGAATGCAGCCCCAAATTCCACTGTACAACACTGCATTCTACAAGAATACTTTATTACAATCTCTGAAACAAAAATGTTCAGTATATTGCACTGAAAGGGTCGATGAAATCTACTAAAAGATAAAGAAGTTTCAAATTTAATGCCATATCCACAGTTGGTCCACGCACTGCAAAGTCCATGTGGCTCAGCTGAGCCCAGTGCTCCGTTTGGCCCACGCCAGTGTGAGGTTCAGGGTTCAAAGTAAAGGCCTCAGTAGTAATGCTGCATCTCTGTCCAGCTGGTAATCCAATACTTTTTCTGTGGCTCCTCAGGCTGGAATCCCAGATTGAAGTGATAGCGCTCGGCCTTGCGAATTTTTACCCCCTGGTGCTTTGGCATTATCCGGTAGTATATGTCTTGCCTGAAGAATCCAAGCTTGAAGGAGACATGAGAGAGGGAAGTGACATTAAAAGGAATGCATCGAAATGGCAGGGGAGTTGGGATTATTGACAGGTTCAGAGGAAAATTTAGGAATTCAAAAGCCGGGGAAAATCGGGTTCGGTAACAGAGACCCACAATATTCTGTAAGATGGAAAATAGGCATAAAGTAGTGAAAATAAAAGTGATCAACAGTGCAGTATAAAGTATTAGCCTGAAAGGGAGAAGAAATGTTAGTTACAGTAAAAGAAGCTGGTGTATGAAGTGAGGAGACAGACAGTGGCTCGCTAAGTTGCATCAGACTCGAATCGTAGAGTTGCTATTAAAAGAAGCCATAGAAATTCCACTTCATAGGGTGTTTTTACCCAAAAGCCCCACTGGTGTGTGCTGTCTAGGGACCCATGGGGGGCTCAGTAGTCCTCAGTCAGCCTCTCTGTCTCAGAGGGCTGGATCTTCATCTCAGCCTTCTGGGCCTTGGCCTCATACATCTCCCTTCTGTTGGCCCTCTGGAAGAAGCCACACTGGGGGTGGAGGAGGAGGAGATGCATGGGGAGGGAGGGGTAGGTCAAAGGTTAGACTAATGGCTTGGTATGGAGCTCATGGATGTCAGATGATTGGGTCAGCTGCTAACCCAAACAGTATGTTTGGTTGTGAGTAAGTGAACATGTGGAGAGATTCGGAGTCAGTTTTTTTAAAATCTCTTTTGCTTTTTTTCAGCATGTCTGCATCCAAGAGTGAACTCAGTGCGATATGATCTGTACTCTCACCTTCCATAGTATAACAATAATTATTCCTAGTAATAGAATTCCAGCGACTGCTGCTGAGATGATGATCCACAATGGGAGCTCATAGGGCGTCTCCACTCTCTCCACTGGTTCTATTTCTACTGTGAACTACAAGGAAGATGGGATAGTCAGGTCATCGTTTTCATCATCATCACCATTGTCACCATCATCATCGTCACATACACACCATAGTGGTTTGACTATCCATCTTGATGGTTGGCTTATCTGTAATGAGCTTTAGTGTGGCTTGACCTCTGACTGTAACTCTCAAAGCATTGGAGTAGTCCTGCAGGAACACACACACACACACACACGCACACAGAAAAAAACATTCAAAAACTTTTTCAAACAGATGTAAAAGGTCTTCATAGTCAACAACTCTAGAGATATAAAGGACTTCAGAAAAAACAAGCTAACCTCAAGCATTGTGCTGTTCCATAAGCGGGAACGGACATAAATCTTGGCTGAATCTGTCATGTTGAGCAGGGGGCAGCTGAACCTCACACAATTCGCTGTCCCCTTGGAGCATTCCTTAAAGACATGAGAAAAAAACTATTAAATATTTGAACAAACACAATCACACTATTTTGCTTTGGCAGGTCTTTTTTAAGGTTGTACACAAGCTGAATATGGTGTCTAGGCATTAAAAAAAATTTGAGAATGTGCAATAAATCCTAGATACTGTAAATCTGGCAGCAAAAGAGTCCTGATGGTTAAAGTCAGATTTGTTTTTTACAGGAATTTGAGGGAGAATGTCATAAGAGTAGAAGATTCCCCTCTATGCACAGTGTTACTAGTAATTCCATAATATTACTATATACTATTGTATAGATTACAAATATTGGTTCTTGCTTTAATAATTTTGATTATACTAATCACTTGTGCCTGCTCAATATACAATAACTTGGCATTACTGTTCATAACGCACTTGGGACACATAGATACTGTTGTAGCGGTATATGAAATAACAACAACCTGTGTGCAAACTTCCTGTGTGGCTGCTGAACAGGAGAGGTAACGTGAAGCTTTGGCGTCATGATCGAGTGCAATAACATTAAATGATGTGTGACAGCACTCTGGTAGATCCATTTCTTACCAACAGGTAGCTCTCTTTTCGGTTAGTGACCAGTGTGATAGCTGCCTGTGGCTCAATGATATGTGACTGGGTTGTATCATCATCCACCACAATCTCCCGTTTGGTACGCCTTGGTCCGCTCTCTGACAACTGGAAGGAAACACAGTGAGAGAGAAGGGAAAATGAATGAAGGAAGCAAAGGAGACAGAGACATTACATCAGAGGGTTAGTAGTAATTACTGGTTTTGATAAAGACATTACCATATTCTTCTCAGAATAACAGTGTCATTGCCACTGTCTATATGTAGGCCACACGCATTAAGATTTTCTATTTGGGGCTCTGTGAGGTTTGGATGTGGCGACATGTTTTTTTCCAAAATTTATTTCTGAACTGCTGTGGTTTGGCTTTCAGACCATTTTCACACCACTTTTCTACCACTGACGTTTACTCCAACTGCACAGATTGCTGCACTTCACTCAAATACAGCATAGTTGAGAAATCTGAGAACAGCAAAATATACAAATTTAAGTAAACTTAATGTATTACTCCGATTCAGAGAAATAAATGTATATGTGTATTATTAAATTTCCAAAGATCAACACGGTGACATGCTCTTTGCTCTATAGATGGGAGCATCCCCCTTTGCCTCCATCTATAGACCATGTTTCATGCTTCTTGCAAAGGTTAGCATAATTACATGCTATACAATTCACTTGTGGTCTAATCATCAGACTGTTAGCATACTGACATTAGCATTTAGTTCAAAGCACCATTGTGCCTTTTTGTGCAACCCCACAGAGCTGCTAGCTGCAACTTCTTACTGTTGCTCTTTGTCTAAGGCCTTTCATTAAGCCTCTACCTCTGTTTATTTGTAACCAAGCTTGTGGCTTCTCAGAAATAGGACATTTTGAGATGTGTGTATTTCAAGGGTGTGGGCAACAGTGTGCGACAAAGCATGGAAGAACAGAGATAGGAAAGATTACACGAAAAAAAACATGACGCGTATTACAGGTCTCAGACTGAACATCTACCCATTCCCCTTTTCGTGTGGTTTTCCATCTGAATCACTGGCACTGATTTGTGCATTATAATCTGCAATCTTTAGCATCTATTTTGGGTTTAAAGGTTACCTCTGTTTAGGTCTGGAAAATGTTTCAAGGACTCCAAAATATTTTGGATCAAGGGATAAACAAACTGACACACATCCATACCAAAGCTTAAAACAAAGCCTTACAGTCAGGTTAAGCATGTTGATGACTTCTTCGGGAGGGTTACATTCAATCGCTGATTGCCCCTTAACAACCACTTTTGTGAGGTACAGCAGCCACTTGCCGTTGGCAACCTCAAAGGGCCACTCAAACTCTACAGCCAGGGTCCCCAGGTCTCCCAGGGGCTCTCCCCTCATGTTCACCTAAAGGAGAGAAAAAATGGACATACGCATATAAAAAAGGAACTTCAGATGAAATCAAACCGATATTTGAAGTAAGAATATTCTGTAAAATGACAGTCAGAGCTGGACTTTAACTTTGCAATTCCTTAATAGTATCCACCCCTGGTCATGCTTACACCACAAACCATGGCTCACATAACAATCCTTTCCCCACGCATTATTAAACTTCAGAAGAATGAAAGCGTTGGCTCCAACGACTGGGTGGGGATGAAGGATATGTGGCTGAATGGCACACATATTGTAGATGCAATATACAGTCTTGGAGGTCTAATATAGTCCAAGTGGTGGAGGTGACTCACATTGAAGGTGAACTCCACCAGACTTCCCACGTCACTGGTGTTTACCATGGCGGACTCGCCCATCACTGTCCCACCGAATTTTGCTTGTACCAAAGGATTCACTCTGTACAGGGTGAGAGTGAGACATGAATGTCCGCTGTGCAACTGAGAGAGAGATGTGGTGTGGAAAATGATGTGATGTGACATTCAATGCTTCAGTGGTCATGGCATTTCTGTGGTCTATACTTTATATACACTACACCATTGCTTACTGGATAATGGAACTCACATGGAGAAGGAGGGGAGGATGGTATTTTCAATCAGCAGGGCGACAGGCACTGGCTTCAGGTCATATTGTTCACTAAGACTGAAGAAACAAGCCATACACATCACAAACAAGAATTTATGTACTCAAAGGTATCAATGCAAAAAATAGGTTCAAATCTTTAGGATCATGTAGTTGTAGATACAAACAATCTCAGGCACTTACGTGGACAGAAGGAGTTGGGACTCAATCTCTTGTGTGTACAAATTAATCCCAGAAGTCTCAAATTTAAGGATAAGTGTCACCTGATATTGAAAGAAAGACAGAAGGAAAATAAAAAATTGTCTGTGCTGATGGAAAAACAACTTAACTCAGAGAGAGTGGTTCACACTCACTCTTTCGTTGCCTTTAAGTGGATTCCCCAGCTCACAAATCACTGTACTGTCAAAACTGCATTGTACATCATGGTCCTAAAGAAAAAGTCATCATATTAACACAGTATACAGATTCATGAGACAGTTTTAGACAATGGAGATGTATATGTAAGCAATCATTACAGTGTGAAGTGGAACAGTTCAGTTTATATCTTTATGATAAACAAAGACTACAGTCTTAATGTCATTTTAATAAAAAGATTTAAGACATGGCAGGAAAAAATAGCTAGTAAGGTTATTTTTCTGTTATCTGCTGCCCTCTACTGGACATACCGTGGACCTGACACCAGAGTATCTGAGTTCGTCTGGGATGGTGACATTAAGCATGGCCTGATGGGCATCCTCTGCCAACTTTGTGCCGGAGGGCATGTTAGTCACCTCCACCATCAACTTTATTATCTTCATGTTGTTGTTGAATTGAAGTACCTGAAATTTTCCCTGCCTGCAAACAGAGAGAAACAGTTACTCTGAGTCTGTCCAACAATAACTGTGTGGTTTAAACAGATAAAGTCAGATCTCTCTTTCCAGTTTTTATGCAAAGCTGTTGGTGATGGGCCGATGGCAGTAGCTTATATGT
The DNA here is from genome assembly GCA_034769265.1 of Remorina albescens. Classification (NCBI taxonomy): domain Eukaryota; kingdom Metazoa; phylum Chordata; class Actinopteri; order Carangiformes; family Echeneidae; genus Remorina; species Remorina albescens. Next base: position 11,087,170 of record CM068480.1, read on the forward strand.
CCTGTCCAGTAATAACAGCTTTATTGTAATTTCTTATATAACTTTTGGCAATATATGGAAAAAAATGAATTTCCCCAAATTTTCCAATGAACCATTAAACCCAGATTACCAACTTTTAAAGCAATTCATAGTCAAAGAAGGCTTTGTTTTCGGAATTTCATCTAACCTGGGGTATGGCTTTTTTTCATTGTCAACATACTGCGCTACCACTTTTAGGTTACTGGAACATTTGTTGTCTGCACCACACTCCTTCTGAAAATTAATCTGTAAATTGAACAAAAAGAATTACATTATACCTCACACAGGGATTATCACATGCATTTACTGAAATTTCTAAATTCTTAATTTAAATGTGAAATATGATGCACCATACAATACCTCAGTTCTTTGAGTGAGTTTCTGCTCCTGGCTCAGGACTGGGAAGAAGTCAAGGTTCTGCAGGGTCCGCCTAGATTTAGGCTTTTGCTCATGCAATGACAAGTTGAGGGAGAAGACCACTGGCTCCAGTTTGTCCCTCACAGGTGCCTATTAATGCATCCAAGAATGTAATAGCAATCTATAAATACACATAACTTTGTAAACAGCAGCTTTTCAGTAAGCAATTCAGTGAGCACATTTACAATATTTTTTTTGTGTTTTGTTGAAACCTTACCACTACAAACAGTTTTAGCGTGTGGCATATGCGTTTGGCCGATGGCAGGTTGAGCAAGCCCGTATAGGTGTCATAATTTTTGTGCTGGAAACGAACTCGTGGGCTTCTTCTCCTCTCAATGTCTGCCTCCACAGTGTAATTCACCGCTTTACAAAGTAGAAACACATACAGTACATTATAAAACAACAATGCAAAACATACATTGATAATACAAAAGTTTCAGGCCACAGAATTCACATAAGTATCTGTGAGCAGCCAGAGGGCCCATGTGCACACAAATTATAACTATAGATACAGATATTCAGAGTTGCAGCCTATTTAATAAAATGTGTTCATATCATTATGTTATACATTACAGGTCATTTAAGCAAAGGAAGACTGCTTACTGATATTTTTCTTGAACTCTTTGTTCCCATTACTCAGAGTGAAAGACATACAGAGAGTTGCTGTAATACTGTAAAACAAAAGGATGTTAGCAAACATGATAGACTTGAATGAGCCACTTTCAGGGAGATATTCTGAGATGCTGAGATCTCACCATGGTGCATTTTCAGGACACTGATTAGGGTCCACGATCTTAGGATCGACAGTGAAGTCCTTAGTAAGGTGGATGACTGGTCTAGCTCTGCAAACAAATATATTAAAAAAAGGAATCAAAGTGTGTCGATATTTTTATTATATGAAAATTAGACATTTTCAACTGAGACAAACACTAGCAATAATTTTAAAAATCTTGTACTGGCTCTTATTGACTGGTATATTTTATATGCAATATTAACTTTACATTCTTTTTTCAAAGCTCTGACCTTTTGTTTTCGACATAATCCCATATTGTAATACGTTAGAATTTTTTAAATATTTCCTCTGCTACTCACACAACAATGACAAGTTTTCTTTTACTGTTACCTGAGCAGGGCAATGCGGTCATCCAGAGAACCAACTAAGATGTCAGGATAACTGTTGTCATCCATGTCCATCCCTCCATTAATGGAGTAGCCAAAGGTTTGGAATCCATCATTACTTAGTGCTTTACCCTCAATCACCTGTACAGGGAAACATTGTTTCATAAGAGATCAATGCAAAAAATCTGTGCTCATTTATGTGTCTGAACTACAGCCATGGCCTTAAGTTACATGTTACCTGACTGGGTTTCTCTGAAATTCCGTGTTTACTTCCCATCCATATGTAGACCTTTCCTGTGTCGTGGAATGGAGCTCCCACAGCAAAGTCTGCAGATGCAACAGTGGAGTGGAATATATTAGCCCACTAGGTGGGAGCATTGCATCATATAATGACTTGTAAATGACTAACCATGGCATATTTCTACAGTTTTTGAAATGTCTGAAATGAAACATGGTCTGTTATGTTTACCTTCCTCTATAATTCTCTACTAACAACGCATAAAAGCAATCATGCAGGGTTTTGAGCCAATGCTTCATCTCTGCCACAGCCTGATTCCCTTCCACAGCGGCACAGTGATTGCACCACCTTTTACTTTAATGCTCACAGGGTGTAAACAGACATCGAAACTTAAACTATTGGTTACTTCTATAAATGCACCTGCATTCCAGTTGCAGTCATTTGCACTTTTCTGAGTTTAGAAGCTGAAACTTCAGTCATACCTTGGAATCCATCTTGGTTGATATCACCAATGGCAGCCACTGCAAAGCCAAATCCAGAAGTTGAGGGCCCCTTAAGTACTATACTGGCCTTCTTCTGGAACGATCCATTCTCGTTCATGAAAATATACACTGCACCACCATGATGACTCATACGGTCAAAGTAAAACGGGGCACCTACAATCAGGTCATTCCAGCTGTAACAGGCAAAGGAAACATCCAAGTCGTTACAAGACATACATTAATATGCAAACGCATACCCTGAAAGATTCAGAACTTGACTAACTTCAACCTGTTTTTTCTGCAGTGAATTGGACACATGATTTCTCCACAATGTCATAATGAACACCTTATCTGAAACTCTGAATGAACAGGTTTTCTTCATCATCTCAGCTCATGCATTCTATGCAAAATGAGGCATATCATAGATACAGAGCATTCAACAATGAGGCAGCGCAAAATAATCAGATACAGTTACATCCAATCCATCAACACGTCCAAACATAACACTTCTGCTTTTCCTCTTTTCCAACTGTGAATTTAGACTTTTAGAGAGCTTGTGGTTGAAGTTCAGCATTAAGTGGAGAGCTGGAGACATATTTCTTCTGAATTAATGGACTGCACTGCACTGATCTTTGTTCATTTGGAGGACAGTGTTTTAATCAAAATTACTTCCAATTTGAAATGGCACATAAGCTATGGACATACTGGATAAAAAAAAACAAGAGAAGAACAACATTTATATAAAGTACATAAGAAAAAAAAAAATTTTTTTTTACAATTATTTACCACAATCCTAATATCTGATTTCCCAGAACTCACTCATCATTGTTGAGGTCAGTGACAGCCAGGCTGCACCCAAAGTATGATCCCACTTGTTCCCCAGGGATAATGAGTGCTGGTTCAATGATGTTAGTCTTTCTCCCAAACACCACAGAGCCCTTGGACTCATCCCTGGGAGACCCTGTTACCACTGTGTAGTCATCAAAGCTAAGCAGCTTCTTCTCTTCAAGAACTGAATAACCTGTGGTATAGGAGTATAAAAGATTCACTGTCAAACTGTCATCTGACCTTTGTAAAGGTCATGCAGGTTTTATGATATTACAATAAAATCCTATGATACACCTGACACTGTTCTGTAATGTAAAACCATCTTTGCTTGTCTTTTGTTTTGGCTCTTTTATAGTGATAGCTAAGTGTACATCCTGCTTTCCAATAATTTTATAGTTTACATGATTAAAAAAAATCCCAAAAAAAACAAAAACAAAAAAAACACTCTATTTACCCATATAACTGTATCGTCTATTCAGTTGGCCAAAGTCTTTGCCTATAGAGTCCCAAGCATTCAATGGATCTGGATCTCTCCATGTGACGTGAACATTTCCTTCATAACAAAGAATCAGAAAATAATGTTAAAGTCTGCTTCATGTACAATGGACATCCATATCTCACTTTCACCCTGTACAGAGTGAATCTTTTGGTACAAACAAAATTGAGTGGGAGGGTGATTGGATTCTGTGCCCACCTTGCCACACGTAGCTGCCTGTGGCTCCAATGTAGACATCAGTGTCAGTCATGCCGCCTGAAATGCCCATGTTGCACATGCCCTCGAGTTCCATGTCGAAGTTAGGGTTGCAGACCTCATAACTATATGTCTGCCAGTCATCGTTTGGGTCATAGGTCAGATCATTACTCCTGACATAGCACTTCCCTATCATCCGCCGCTGCTCCTCTGTGCCACCTTGGATGATCTTCACATATCGATGCCCACATGCCTGGACACAAGAGAAGAGCTAGTATTCAAGGATGTTATGGACTGTGCAATTGTTTTTATCTTACAATAGGCCTGAGACAGAGAATAATCCTGTGAATAAGATGACTACAAAAGTAAACCCAAAGAGCAATTATCTCAAACTTACGACTTCAACAAAGTACCAACAAAAGTAAAAACAGGACATTAAAAAAATTCTTGTAGAACTAGAAATGTGATAAATTCATATTATAATACAATGTTTCATGTGTTTATTCATAGTTAAAGATATTTCCCTGACAAAGGTTACAGCATTGTTAATAATTAATATCATACAGGAACAAAAGTATCTCTACAAGTAACTTTCTTACTCATAAAGAAGGCATTTCCTTCCTGCACATGTACTGTTATACTGGGTGTGTTTGTGTGTGATGAGTGTAACATCTGTTTGTGCTACGCTTCTCAAATGCACCATATGGACACAAGAGTTGTGTCTCCCCATGCGTCCCCTCAATGTTATAGTCAACGTAACTGAATAGTGCACATAGTATGGAGCAAAACAGGGTTTCATCTTACCAGCACACGTCCACCGGCTTGGTTGCTCTGACTGGCCACTGTCACGCCCAGCCACATGCCCTCTACCATCTCTGAAGGATTAGCTGTGGATGTGTCACAAAGATTGACATCATATATGACTATTACATTATGAGATTTTAAAAGGTTAAAATCAACACGGAAAGACAAAACACATTTTTACAATTGAGATTACAGAAATTGCCTTTTTTTAGAGAACAGTAATGGTATTGAAATTTCACTATCTGTGTTATACTCCTTTTTTTGGGGTGAGGGGGACTTTTCATGCCTTTATTTTAATTAGCAGGTGGCAGAGAGGCCAACAGGAAACAGAGAGAGACACTGTGATAACACAGCGTGCAGTAACCACTCAACCACCCACGCTGCAGTGGTCTATATTCTTAATTCTTCATTTTATACTTTAACCAATCAAACCAGTTTACAATCTATAGTTAGCTATGTCCAATCATCCATTAATTTAAAAAAGAAGAAGCATGCATCATGATTATGGAGATCACAGTCACAGGAAAAACAACCAAAACAGTAAAGCTTCAGTCTGCCTGGATCATGCCCTGACAGATATTAATCTGAAAAATGTACTGTAACTACAGCACCCTCGCTCCAAGCTTAACATTAAAACAGAGGAGGAATCCTTTTAATATGGTTCTTTCTTTTAGCCTCCGGGTGGCCTTGCTCTCCTTACAGTACTATAGCAGTAAGTCTATCAGTTAATAACCTTCAATTAAGAAAGGATGCGCTCTCAGAGATTCATATCCTGGAGCTCATCATGTAGGTGCAGCAAAAGGTTCTGAATGCTGAAGAACATGTTAAGGATTACACTCCTACAGTGTTTGACACACAAGCTCTGCTCAGTGAATAAAAAGTTATCTGATCATTTGTGGGTTAGGATTTACAGTCCCTCACATACTACAGCTCACAGGATACTTCTCTAAAATAGCAGTATGTGTCAATGGGACCCTGACTTCACACCTTAAAATTATTTTATACACTGACAAGGATACCTCACAACTTTAGCAGCACCACAGTATGAACTTATACAGGTCATAGTTGGACTTACAAAAAAGTAATGGTACAACAGACTGTCATGGTGTTAAATATTTTACCAGTTAAATTGTAGCATGTAACGTTCACACTTAGCTCAAAGCTGCACGGGGTTGCTAAACATCGTCACACAGCTGCTAGCATTGGGAAGACCAGGATTCTTTTTTCCGGGGAAGGTCAGCGTTTATGCCGGCCTTTGTTCGTCTACAGCTGTACCTGAATTTTCCCAGTCTTTAACTAAAAGGAGAGACATGCTGCAGAGCAGAAATACGGCTTCTGGCATACTTGTTTTGGCCAACAGGGGGCACTAGCTGCTAGCTCTAGCCACTGCAGCTACGGTTGTCGCGTCTTCCTGTTCTTCTTCTTCTTTGGTGCTTATTGGCGGTAAACAAACGAAGAAACACACCTGCAGAAATGACGCTAATTCGCTAAAATGGAGGTATTCAAAGAGTTGTTCTCTTTTTTTGTCTTCTTAAAGACTTAAGTACCGGGCACTAAGCTAACCAAAACAAACATATCCTAAGTCCCGCAGCCGGAATGTGAAAGAAAACACGTTTATATGTAGAAAGAAGCAAAGAAGAAATGGACTTCAATGAACTTAAATGGAATTAAAATTAAAGATATTCACAACCTGGATGTTCACGAAAATCCCTTGGATTAATTTGATCGATGGACTCAAAGGGACACTGATGACAGACGATGAACTTCCCAAGGTAGGGAGTCGCCATTGTTGTTCCCGTTTGCTGGTTTTTGATGGTTGGCTATTTTTTGCTGCTAAATCTGAATTATTGGCACATTTGGACTCTATAACTTGTAAAATTACTGAATATTTGAAATGCGTTGGGTGTATGCACACTGGCTTTGTCAATACTGACATTTGTACCGTTGTTTTACGCTTTATATTTTGCTATGACGCTTTGCACTCGCATTGTAATTGGTCGCTGCATCCACTTACTTGTGAAATGTTCCCCTTCCTGTTTTTGTCCCCATTGTTTAAATTTCATTTATAAAAAAACAGTTTTAGCATAACATGGCAGTCAGGTATGAATGTACCCGGATGGTAGACAGCCTTGCTACTTTTATCAGTCGGCTTTCATAGGAGTTCAATACATAAATGGTTACCATGTTCAATATACATGATACCTGAACTTAACCTCTTTTAATTTCATACATAAAGTCATTGGGCATTTCAGTGTTTCAGTGTGTCGTGACTGTTGATTTAGTGTAAATTAGCCTTCCTGTGAAATCTGTTAAAAACCAAAACAAATACTGACATCTGAGAGCTCTGTTTCATACTTACTTGTGCTGACCAGGTCCATTCGGGAGCAGTCAGTAGAATCTGTGTTCAGGGGACAGGAATACACTGCACCCGTTTCATTGACATTTGGTAAAGATTGGGCTTTCTCCTTGGGTGCTCCTGCAAGAAGCCTGAGCGCACCCAGACAGATGGGAAAGAAGGGAGAGACAGATAAAGATTATGACCAATAGATTATATCAGTCATGTTAGACATTACAATCCAGAGACAATAGCAGCAACATAAAAAAGACCTCACAGATAATCCTGTTAGTCTAAACAGAATCCTGCAGGTGGACATTTTAGTACTCTGAATATATATAACATTTTAAATCCAGCATTTTACAACAGGACACACTAAAATTGTTATGGGTGATATCTTAGTTACTGAGTATGTATTCAGATCTGTGAACACACACTACAAATGACTTGGAAAGAGCGGAGCTGTCAGAGCATGACCCGTAACAGATCTGGGCGCCGCATACACAAAGACAGACACACAAACTAGCCTCCTGTTGATTGACCTGATCTTTTTGTCCACTCACCCAGACACTCCCTTCGTCAGCACCTTTTAACACCGCACAAAACTTTGAAGTAGAGGGATTACCCCCTCTGCAAGGCTCTGTGTTAGGACACACTATTTACTGTCAGCACAAGATTTATTAGCTCCACTTTGTAGGTAGAAGGCACAGACAGTCTTGTTCTCAGTGTGTATGGGGCATGGCCTGCTGTACTATGTAGAGAGCAAGAGTATACAGTAGTGTAGTTGTGTGTGTGTGTTTGGCATGAAACAAATCATTCTTTTCATTCAAACTTTCTGAAAATGCTCAACATTTTGGTTGAATGGTGAACTGCTACTGGCATGGTGAATATTTAAAAATGGCAAATGTTCAGGGAAAGTGTAGTCCGGTTTACAGACATATTTAACTGCAACTGTGAGGTGGTCGTGTTCCTTAAACACAGTGATTAGCAAGTTATTTAATACAGATAATGGGTGTAGACTAAAAATGAACCTTGACAGTAAGGTCATTCCACCTTGAAATCAGAATCTTGAGTCAACACTGTGTTGCTTCAATTTGAATATAGATCCTTTGTTTCTGAGCTGAATCATCTGAGGGGGCACATGAACAACCTTGCACAGATTTTGCAAAATCTTGGTTATGCAATACTCACAAGTTATTCATTTTATACAGTGAGATTGTGTACCAGTTTCTACTGCAGCCTACTGAAGGATATTTATACATACAGCCTTACACAAACAAATATTCCCCATACATACTTGTCATCTCATCATGAGAGCATTTCAAGAGCCCAGACAAATATATTGTCTCTTTGATGGGTCACCTGAACCTGAGTAATTTGTGCGTGTGTCCGAAAACCATCCTGTACTTCTAATCTTTGTTCACCATTAGTGCCATAATTATTTTACCTTCTATACAGTGTCATGAAAACCTGGAGGAAAAGTAATTTGACCCAGAACTATATGAAAATGACCACACAAACTGCTTCAAATATTTTCCAGATGAATATACATGAAAAACTGACATCCGCTCACTATGCCTGCATCTTTTGAAAGAGGTACAATTATCCCTTCTGTGTTCTACCAGATGTGCATCATCAGGAATGAATCAATTACCCTGTCAGAGTGATGACAGCCAGTAAGAGCAAAGATGGCCTCTAAGGGCCAGCAGTTTTCAGCTGGACTGGGAGGAAGTGGCCTTGATTCAGGTAGTAATTCAGTAATGTGGACAGGATCTGATATTCTACAGAGGGTTGTAGTCATGAGTTGGACTGATAGACGTATGGAGAATCAGGGCCCCAGAGTCCCACTGTGACTTTGTGGAGGGCTGTTCTGTCATTTATGGTATCAGTGTAGGTGTGTGCACAGAAAATACAAGCACAGGTTGGTTTTCACTGTACAGGACTTTGTTTCCAAAGCTAGTAAATCAGACGTCATGGCCACCCAAAGTCTTTATAAGCTGTAAGCAGCAAAGTGAACCACAATGTCAACTTACAGGGTTAGCCACTCCTGTGTGAAAGCCAAGCAGCACAAGAAATGAGGTCAAGCCAGAGACTGCGCAAAACTCTTACAAAACACTTAGAGACTTCCTAGTTTGAACTTTGATTACGCTAAGCAGGAGTTAAACAGGGCTGAAAGTCCAGTGCACACATGCCTCAGGAAGGTTTGGATGACTGGCTGAACTTTTTTGTAGCAAACCAGTGAAAGATTGTGCAAGATCTCATAAACATACTCACTGTCGTCTTACTGTCTCAGCAGAGCCACGTGGGTCCACCTGTGTTTGTTATGGAAATTCAAAACTGTGGACTGAAGCCATCAGGATTGACATGAGGCACAGGTTTTCAACTGAGCAGCAATGTTTTCAGCCAAAGCTTCCAGCAGAGCTGGTGGTACTGAATTACAATATAGTGTTCAATCAGGGCAGTAGTTTTTTTTTTTTTTTTCTTGGGTGATAGTTTTTCTGCAGAGAGTCAGATGAGAAGATGCATCTTTAATTTGGAACTATAGACAGCAGCATGTTTCAGCTACCATAATGACTCAATCCCACCCTAGAAATAAGCAAAAGATACCAAGCTTACCCTAAATTATTACCAACCAGTCCTTCGTGTGACATTGGTCTGTTTTTCCGTCAGGGAAGAAAAGTTGTATTTCAAATTTATTTTTATCTCAGGTGTGTTAGAGAACTTCAGTCTCTAAAGCTATACATAAAATGACCACAACCTGCATTACAAGCAGTTGACTCAGCCATGACAGCACATTTCATTTCCTCTCCTGTTCCAACTGCAAAATTGTGTGCTCTCCTCCTATTTACCTCCCTGCTCATCACCTCTTCATAAACACGCTGTCAAAGGCCCAGGGAAAGGAAGGGAAGAAAGGCACCTAGCAGCTGCATTCCTACTCTGAGGACGTGTTGAAATTTGCCCCCTCTGCCTACGAAGTGATCCGCAATGGCTAACCAAACATTTACTGTGGCAAACACGCCCAGCTGAGGTGAGCTCCAGAGAAGGGAGGTAGATAAACTGCTGTCCATTCATATCAGTTGTATTTAGATAAATAAACAGAGGTAAACTCATCTGTAGTGTTAATCAGCACTGCCCACTAAAGCTTCTGGCTGATGCACAACACAGGAGCAGGAAGATTTATGAGAAAGGGAGTGAATGGTAAGCGAAGAGGGCAAAAACAGTGATTGACCCTTGTCTCACATAGAAAAAGAGAGAGAAAACATATCATTAAATTAATTAAAATTAAGGTGTAACCTCTCATGCTCCCCCTCCCAAACTACTCCTAACGGAGAATAAAAACAACAGCAGTAAAAGTGAGAACAGCAACCAAACAAAATTAAACATGACTAGAACCTTTTGTATTTACACTCCCTTTTATAGGCTTCTGTAGGACAAGAAGAATAGACAATGCACAGTGCCAGGCAGTCATGCTTACAGAGGAGAGAATGCAGCCTCTTTCATCTTAATCTGGGTTCAGTCTGAACATGAATTTGATGACACATGATATTTAATGTGAATAACTGACGCACAAATTTTCATCCTGTTAGCCCTTCCCTCAAATGTCAAGAGCTGTCAGTATTTAATGTTGGGACAGTAGGAGAATGTGGCTCACAAAAAGGCAGCGAAGGAAGAAGGAAATGACAGCAAATGAAAGAGGGAATTTTGAAGCTTGTATTAAGTGCGAATTTATATATTTGCGCTCACATTTTAATTGGTTGCCAGTGTCCATGTGGTTTTGAAAAGCACAGCTTCTTGTTTTTTAGCTTGGTTGTTTTTTACCTCTTCAGTTTAAGCTTCATTTAGAAAAAACTGTTACGTGGAGCCTGACATAGCAGCCAGGTTGAGGGTGAACAGGAGGGTTTCCTTCTGTCACATACAAATCAGCATGTCCTAAGAGCTTGTGACCTGTTTTGTTTTTTAGATTTTTGGATAATTTTGAAATGAACTCAAAAGTCCAGAACACTTTAGGTATTTGTATATTTTAGTAGGGTGCCTTCATGCAGTGTGTGTGTGCTAGGTTAACTCAACCTTACACATGTGATTGATCATCTGTCCAGATAAAGCCTAGGGCAACCTGTTTGTCACAGGGTGTGGCTGTAGCCCTCAGGGCAAAGAAAAATGGGGAAAAATCAGTGTAGAAGAACTTCAGGGCGTGTGTTTCACCGTCTGCAATACAACTCCTTTACTTCACGGAAAGTTACGCAATATATACAACAGATATCAGGAGTCATAATTACTCACATTACTTGTTTTAAATTTGTTTTCTATCTTCTCATCAGTGTCTAACTGTATTACTGTATGTATTAGCAGAGAACTATAGTATAAAATTGTTGTAAAAAGAGCCACATCCTCAGGATGTGGGTTCTTAAAAAAACAAAACTATCACAGTTATCTGTTCCACTCAAGAATCTGTTCTACTACATCTTGTGAATCAGCTGCAGGTCTGCTGCCTTAGCAATTAAAAATGTGATGCTTCAGGCTGTTTTGACAAACCCACTGCAAACAAGTAAGCACAAGTAGCTGTTGCCCCTGTTAGTACAGAGAGTGACTTGGTTGGGGTGGAAAGATCTGATGAGCCTCAGTGACTCTGTATGACTCCCTTACTTTTATATAAAAAATATAACATAAGATAGTTTGTCATTTTGCTGAATGCAGATGCTGCTGAAGAAAGTTCTGATCAGGAACATGATAATGTAGAGCTGGATGCCACACTTGGCTTTAAATGGATGGGCAGAGCTGAAAAAGGCAAGGCCTTCATACTGTGAATACAAGCTGTAAAGGATGACAATTATCAGTGAGAAATAGACCTTTGCCTCAACTTTATCATACTGGTATCCCTGACATAAGTGGGGTTATTGCTGTGTAATTAGATAAAAGTGAATCTCCTCGCACTGTAAGACACAATAGGTCCCAAATTCAAACAAAATGTACAGAGGAGAAACGGATGCCTCAATGCCATTAATCCCCACCTTAGTCCCAAATCCATTTAACCCAGATACACACAAACACACTCACCATTGCTGTGTCCCCAGTATTTTTCAGGATGATATAACATTATCCCACAAACGGCCACTTGTTTTATTCTGGGGAAACATTGCCAATTAAACCCACTAAGCCAATAAATTGAGATAATATTGAATCTAGAGACTCAATCTGAAGATTGAATTAAGCAGGAAAACATGAGGAGACCAGGGCCACGATATCTTTGTGCTGTTGTAATGGTATAATGACTTTACTGAAAGATGAGAGGATGAAGTTGATATAGACAAGGTGTGTTACAGCATGCTCCGCAATTACTGCACTGATGTTAAGAGGAAGTAAAATCACGTGATGCTCGTGTCTGTGTGTGCATGTTCGTGAGTTTTTCTGCCTCTAGTGGCTCTACTCCCCGTGTGGTTTCATTATAATGCAACAGCACTCTGATAAGTCCAGGTCTTTGTATTTCCAGGAAACAATCTCACAAAGCAGTAGGTGGGGTGGCGAGTGCACATTTCTGTCAGACCATTCACAGTGAACACGCCTTGTTAACAGACTGACTCCAGTTTGCGCCTGTACGAACAGAACATGGCTCAGAGCTGAGTCATCTCTGGACAAACAAGTGGCCTAACGCTATCGACCTGGTCACTCAGACCTGCCCTCACAGGACCTGTGCTCCTCAGGGCTTTCACATCCAAGTACATATCATCATAAGTCACATAAAATAATCAAACTAACTGTGTTATTAAATTCAACTGAGCTTCTTAGACCTGCCTTTCTCAAACTTTGGGTCCCAGCTGTATTGGGTGGCCAACTGTAAGGAATAAAATGCATAACAATGCTATTTATGATTTCATTTTCCTTATTAAATAATAGTTGAAAACTTCAACCAGCTAAATACCTCCAATTCCCCTACCCCTCTTCTTCCTACTTTTTCTTCTAATGTGCCATAAATCAAATATTATACGCCTTCTGCCACGTCAGGTCAGCATCATTATAAGTCAGTAAAATTAACCAGAATGTTGCTAAATGTTGGCATTTAAGGCTGAGGGGTGAAGGGAGGGGGGAGGAAAATATTAGAAAGAAATAGAAAGGAGTGCCTACCATTTTTGTTCTTTTAAAAGTTGTTCATCTCAAAGTTCAAAATTGTGTGTACATATTTATAAGAAGGTGAAAAACGTAACATTACACAGAGTAAATTTGATTAATGCTGTTATGTGCTTATAATAAAATAAATACGGTTCCAAATACATTTTAAATTCATTCTTTATCATTATCTTCATCAGTAGTTTATATTTGTAGATGTTATTGCACTTAGTGATGTATATTTGTAAGTTTGGGTCTCAGGGAGACACCAAATTTCTCTTCTGGGTCTTGAGTTAAAAGGTTTGGCAACCATTGTCTCAGACTTGTATGTTTGGACAATAGATATTTCTACAATAAGAAGGTGATTAAAATCTAATCGACCTAATGTGACCGTAAAGAAAGTCAAGAAACAATAACATGGAACAATCTTCAGAATAATCACTACGCAGCTTGATCTACATGGATTCCCATGCGTAGGAGGGGAAATAGCTCATACCTGTTGTATAAAGACAAATCCCCCAGTATAACTGTTAGAGGGGTTAAAATCACAGAGCAAATATGAACAGCGAGTGTGGAAGTGAGTGAAGGGAAGTTAGTCATGATTTTGGGCAAACTTATACACTCTGAACACAGTGCTGAGGCCAGCTGTGGTTAAAGTGTAATTTCACTAACAGCAGGCCATATGGTAGCATACAGTCAGAACAATAATGCCCTATTTTCATTTGTTTTGTTTTTAACACCAAATTTTCTGCCCTCAGTTTTAAAAATGTTCACACCAAAGCTGTGTCTACACAGACACACATGAGTGCAGGCCTACCAGGGTATCTCAGCTGGGTAAACATCCTGTTTGAAACCCACCATCTGCCACGGGTGAAACAGTAACAAGAAAGCAAACTCATTTAGGTCCAGTGTGGCAAATCAAACATAGCAGTTTATCCCCTGATTATAAGCTAACTCACTTTTCATCAGTGACTAAGAACCTGACAATACTATGTTGGCTTTTGCCTATAGCTTGATGCCCACCCAGCATCTGCTGCACCAGATGAATGATCACCAACTGTCTCCCCCCCCACACACACTGTGTACAAACTAACAGGGACAAATACACACAAGCGTCAGCATAAAGATGGGAACAGACGCATGCACTCGGACATAGGCACAGCTGGATTGTGTCGGGATGCATGTTGGTCAGCAAACCCACAGCACACTAGTGTGCATCCATCCGACAAACGCACACGCAGCTATAGAAGAATTCACAGGAGACTCACACTATCAGTAACAGGGCCCATTAACACTTTGACCCTGATGAACATAAACAGGTGGGTTTACAGGGTTTACAGGTGGACTAGCTCACAGCTATAACAGAGCTCACCGCAGCAGTGTTAGTGTGCCAAGCTTTCACTCAGATATAAAAAAAGCGGTGCAGGTGTGTATGACGTGTGTTTTTACCCGTTGAACTCACTTGAGCAGAATCTGCTTTCATCAGTAAAGTATGTAAAAGGTACTCAAGTTATTTTCAGTATATTTTTGGACAGAGATACATTCTCCTACTGCAAAGCAATCCATCAGGACCCCCCCCCCCTTGATGATGATAAATGGTGTAAAGATAAAAAAGAGTTGAAGCACAAAGTTTTTCTAGCTACAGGTAGCCCTTATAAGCCCAGAGGCCAGTTACACCAGCTTCTTTTACATGCTGTTCCGGGGTATTTGTACAGCCAGGGGATCTCTTACAGTTTAGTTAGGATAGAAGCAGCCCTCACTGCAGGTATTTCCAGTGAAAGCCCCACCATAGAGAATCTCCTCTGTGGAGATTAGCAGGAGGCCCAAGGTCCCGCTGGGATCCATTTCAGCATGTTATTAGAAGCTGTCATTCATTCTGCCGCTGCACAAAATACAACTCGTGCCAAAACGAACTGATTAGATACAGACAATAAATAGCTTAAAGATTAGGGTCAGTCACCATGGACAAACTCGAATGCAACTTTAGTGAGGTGTTTTACTGCTGCAGCAGCTTGTTCTAAAATCTTTAATAACACAGAGCAAAACTTTTTTTTTTTCCCCCCACTGGCTTCCATTAAGTATTAGATATGTGGTATTTTAGCATTTTTATTCCAAACTTACACAGTAAAAGCAGTATTATATTTAAATAGCATATTGTTAGCTACATCTTGAACAACAACAACAACAACAAAAAAAAAATCCTGTGTATACAATAGCAGATTGAGACAGCGTCCAACAAATGTCTGTAAAATTCATTTTCTAATCTTTCCTTTTCACGCAGACATCTTCTGCTGCTGGCTGTCATGTAACAGATGTATGATATGTGTGTTTTATGAGCCTATGCACAACACAGGAGTCTTATCTGAAACTGTTTCACAGTGGCAGGACACTGGTGCTCAGATAGACCTACTTCAGAGACAAAGAGCGCTGGTATTCGCATGACAAGGAAAGCTGGATCATGGCCAAGTTGGACATACCCACCTGCTTCATTTACATTAGGCTCTGCTATAGAATGTAATGTAATATAACACATTAGGCCATTCATTTTAAGATGCCCACCACACAACACTACAAAAATACCAGGCTACATATTCATACTCATCAACATTGGAATACATTGTAAGTATTATGAACTTTGAAAGATTTTGAAAAAGGATTTAACTCCAAAGCTAAAGCAGAATATGCTTCACAGAGCATTTCCAGCTGACAGACAGTAAGCATTTCATTGCCAAAATGCAGGTTTTGGATGAAGAATCACTTTGATGTCGTTCCAGGGCACTAATTCCTGTGTTTAACTTAATGAATGTTGAAGTTTCATACTAGAAAATGACTGTGCGGGTTCTATGCAGCTCTAATGCATTACATTCACTTTGCAAGAGAGATTTTGATTTAGCAATCAAATATTTTATTTGATCCCGTTTGAGGTTTGACAAAAAGCAGCAGAAGTTCCTGTGCTTATTCAAACTGAAACTCAGACTGTGGCTATAAACCTCACAGCAAGTCAACCAGTCTAATCTGCACCTCACAGCAGAAAGGGGAAGGCCCCATCAAATTAAATGGCTGACTTTCATGGCCTCAGGCTACAGCAGTCAGACAGAGATGAGCTGAAAAAGCAAAGGCACTTAAACTCTGTTTAAGCATTCATCAGTCAAAGGAATTAAAATCTTTTACTTAGGTTGTAGAGGCTTCCATCTATAAAATGAACAGATTCTCATCTTTAGCTTGTGAGGGAACTGATTGATTTGCAATTTTAATGATTTGGGTGAGAGTATATGTGTTCCTAGAGTCATCATTCTGACTCCTGTCTTGTCTCAACCTGAAATCTTGCAGGTTGTGACTGTGCAGAGAAGGCTAATACATTCCAGGCATACCATGGGGTCAGGGGACTGGAAGAGCCAATAGGTGGCCAGCTGACTGCCCAGTCCCTCCTTCCTAATACAACAGAGAACACACACACACAAAAAAAAACCCTGTTCAAGGAAAAAAAATCTTTCTAAGACCTTAAATGGGTGTTACAAAGAGAAGGGGGAGTGGAAAGGTGAATACCCTGTACAAATTAGCCTCAGGTAGCTTCTAGATTCTTCAGGTGCAGCCCTTCCCCAGCCAAGCCAGACTACCATTTAGTTATTATATGCCCCTTTCCCAATTAAAATGAACTTATTTCATTTATTTCAGCTGAGCCAAGATGCCCTGCTGGATTCAGGTAATAGTATTCTTCTGAAGCGTTTCAGAAAAACTTATTGCACTCATTTGCACAACAGGGAGTGAAACGTCTGTCTTCACTTTTACCCTGGACTCTGACTAATGCATGCACTAAAGAACAACCACTTGTAAACGTGACCGTGTACATGTCATGACTGGTTAATTCAAATATTCACACCCTAGCTTGCACCAGTAATGAGAAACAGCCCTGAGGTGCAATGAGACAAATCTTGGGCCACAAAAGAGGCCAGACACAAAGGAAATAGGACTGTAAAAACCACGTCCAACATGGGACACACCATCAGGCCATTGTTACTGTATGTGTCTGAACAGAATACATACACAGCTGGGTCTGAGTACACAAAGACTGTCTTTAGTGAGCAGTGGGTGCACAGATTACAAGCTCTGGCTGATAGAGGGGGCGCAGAAGCTTACGGTGAAGGAAATTAACACACTGCACTTGACCTGTATCAAGAAATTCAGAGTAACCAGCTAAGTTTTTAATAATAATACATGAGTATTAATACATACATATAATACATGAGTATTATTATTGGGTTAGGTCCAGCCAGTCCATGTTAGTGTCAATGACGTATCCTAATAAAACAGACTTTTTACAGCTTACTTGTCCCTATAGGCCTTAAACTTTCATTACCACAGCCATGTGCTCCCCTTCTTGTGTTGCAGCCTGTGGACTCACTCCCTCCCTCTGGGGACAGGACATTGATGGCACATTGATCTTGTGTCAGATGGACACTGCTATCAGTTCTATCAACTGGGGAAAATGTCTGTAATGTACATCAATACGCCACTTCACACAGACTGGGCAGATACAGTGCACATGCAGCTTGACTTCCCTGGTGACAACACAGAGGAAGTGGGCCCCTGTTTGCAATTTTCTTCCTGCATTATTCTTCAAAGAAGAACAAGGACACAGATAACGGCAAGTTATGAGCTTGCTGTGTGATCATGGATGCGGAAGGATGAGGGGTGGTTGGGGGGGGCAGAGTAATTGGTTGAGGGAAATCCTACACTAAACAATGATACAGTTTAAGGAGCTTTCATTATAGATGTCACAAACATTCTTGTCCTCCAACAAAAAAGCATTTACTTTTATGTAAATCCTCCCAAACACAGTTAAATACATTCATGTCATGGTAATAACAACCTACAGGGGTTACAGGCCAATGAACACCTTTATTGCGAAACACAAAAACTAACTTGCTCCTTAGCTGAATATAATAGCCTGAGGAGGTAGAAAAAAGTAGAGCAGCCCATGTCAGGACTCTGACATGCACACTGAGGTCCTGGATGTACAGAAAGATCCATACACTAACCTCAGATAACTCTCCTCTCATTTTTTCTAACCTTGAGGTAGCCTGTTTATTGTGCCTTGGAAACACTTCAGAAGCAGCAGCTCAGTTCACCTGGTGCAGCTGTTTCACCTGCAGCTACACAGTCCACTTCAAAGAGGTGGGGAACAGGAGTAAGGAAATCTAATGAAATATCTATATCCAGCCATGTATGCATATTTAACAAGAGGAAACAGCGAAGTGTGGGGAATAATCGCTGCTAGAGATATTTTAAAACAGAGAGAGAGGCAGAGATTCATGTAAAACCACAGCACCTAGTTTTGCATCTGTGTGTTGTTTTTTTTTTATGGATCTGACGCCTGTTTGGCGTTTTTTGTGGCAGGTTTACCGAAATGACACCCTCTGCAAGGGAAATTACAAGATCTTAATTTAAATATTTCCCCAGAAGCTGCAGAAAGCCCCCCTGGGACATATTCAGTCCCTACCAACTGTCTCTGAGTATAGGCCTTGTTTTAACCCGCAGCGATGTCTAGCAGGTGGACTTGAAATACTTTGCGTATCGGAAAAAAAGCGAGGTCCGTGTATACAGTGACTGAAGGCCAGTTTTAATGAAGCTGAGTCTGCGGCTCCGTCGGGGCTTTTCGCGCAGCTGATCGGGCGCAAAGGGCTCCGACAGCGGCTGCTGTTCGTTCCGCCTCCAGGTCTGACGCAGGTGGGTCGGACGTGATTTGAACATCTTATTGAGAGAGAGAAGCGGACAGTTCAGAAAACTTACAGGTATTTTTTGGAGCCCTCCGTCTGTCGGTGCAGAGCGACGGAGAATCCGAACAGGCTGCCTTTGGTTTTTCCCTCTTTGATCACAGGAAAGCGCTCATCCACGTTAAATCCGCCGCAGGTTCGCGTCCCCTGGTACACGGCCAAAACAGCGCAGAGGAATAGTCTGGGAGACATTGTTCAGGCTGTTCTCATGCACGATCCACGATCGACGTGGGTCCGGCACGGCACAGCGCTGAGGTACAACTACAGGTAGAAAGCTGCCTCACGGAGACCTGCCCATTGAGAGGCGGCTGTCCCCTTCCGCGCCCAGAGCGTCACTGCCAAGGTGTTGATGTCTGCCTCCTCCCCCCTGCTGCTGCCCTCCCTTCCTTCCTCTCTGCCCTCCACACCCATCTGAAACAAGTGCACTGCGGTAAGATGTGGACACACATTGGACACATTTTCCACCTGTTGAGCCTCTGAAATAAAGGCAACAACTTCCAAAGCATTTCTCAGAGGAAAAGACTAGAAATAACTGATCTCTAACCCCAACATGAAGGAAGAGTGGCGATGCTGGGGCTTTTTGTCCAAGGACTGAGGAAATTAATTGTCATGTGTATTTAAAAGCCACCAACAACAGCACCAGTAAGCACGACCAGTTTATCATACACTTACAGTTATATAAAGTTTTTTGTAGATATAATACATTATTCTTTACTAAAGGGCATTTAAGTTCAACATTAGATTTTTTTTGTTTTGTTTTTTGTCTGTGAATTCGTGATTTGTTAATGATTAATTGAACCTCTTATAATTACCTTTTTTATTGGCCTGTTTCTGTTTGACCAGCAAAATCAATCCTATTAGTTTCTATTAATATTTGTCTAATTACATGTGACCTGTAAGAAAGCTCAGGAAAATGTGAAAGTATTTCCTAATCGGACTTTTTTGCATCTTCAGTAAAAGGCTTGGAGAGGCTTTTTTCCAGCTCAGTATTCCACGTTTTAATTGAGATACCTCAGGGCAGGATATTTTACATAGGAGGGACTATATTATGTGAGTCAGGCTTTATGATGAAAGTCTTCCAAGCACACTAATAGACACATGGCCCAACCTCACATGAGCACTCTTGTGACAGCCAACCCCCCCCCTTGGTCCATCGCCTATTGCTCAAACTTCTGGCTTCCAATAGGCAGTTCATTAAATCCTTAATCCCCTTAGAGAGTTCATGGAAGAGGCCAAGTTTTTAAAAGTATCCCTTCCTTTCTGTGACCCCCCCACCCCCACCTTTGCAGCTTTCGCTTTTTATTTCTGTCTTTCTTTGGAAGCCCCTTGTGTTGAGTGACTGACAGCAGCTCTATCTCCTCCCTGTTTGCTTGTATCTCCACACTCAAAGTGTGCTCTTTCATCATGTCCACATGGTTAAAATCTGGCATCTTTGACCTCCCCTAATTGATGCGTTGAGATCCCACTCTGCATCTCCTCACACTCCAAGATTTTCTTTTCCATCTCAATTAAAATAATGCCCAATAGGGAAAGGTAGTCAGATTAACTGCAAGTGCCTTCTTTGTGCTTTCTTCTGCATGTGGAGAAATTGATAACCATAAGCACGTCTGCTTGGGTGTTTTTATTGTGATATTGATGTATTGATGTACCAGATCTTTTTAATTCTGGGAAACAAAAAGTATATATGTTACGAAACAGCAAAGACACTTTGAAGAGTGTATTCCAAGACAAATCTTCTGTGCTGATTTTTTTAATGACTGGACTGTACCTCTCAACTCATGTTTAAACCTTTGTTTGCAATTGCATATTATCATGGCAGTAAGTAGTTGTCAGCCTAAAGGTGAGGACACAACATGCCAATGTATACAGTGTCAACATCCAGTAGTAATCTTATCAAGGCAGACATCTGGCTCACCACTGACACTGAACAGATACATGCGATTGTACAACCCATCTCGACCGCCCTAACTCGACACTTGGCAAATGTCTTGAGAGATATTAGCAGAGAGGAATTTAAAGCAACCAAACCACAATAGACAAGCAATTTGACCTCCCCTCTTATTTCACTCTGTGGGACTGGTTCATGCATTTTACGTAAAGGACTGGAGAGCACCCGATCCTCAACCCCTCTAGGTCCTAGACCCACCCATTAACAACTGAACTGTGTCACTCCTGAAAGGTGAGAGATGATACTGACAAACTGTTTTTCTGGATTTTCAGAAAAAGATACACACTTCTAAAAGGTTTAATTTCACCGTAAAACACTGTGCTGTGTTGCTCCATATTTATACTAGCTCTGCAGAATAATGAGAAAGTACAAGAATCTGTATCTGATAACTTTTGGCACAAGAGCATAGTTCACATTCAGTCCCTGTCCAGGGTTACAGAGGAGAATAGAAGTTCCAGTTCTGGCCTTTCGATGTGTATCCCCCTGACCTAACTGTAAACCAACACCAGCCGAAGTGAGCCATGGGACAAAGACCTGAATGTATTTCTGCTGCCCCCTGAGTCCTCTCTGCTGTGTATCCTTTTAGCTTCAGCCCACACAACACACATGGAATGTACTTTACAATTTCTATCCTAGTTTCCTGTTTTGTTTGTTTGCTTTTTTTTTTTTTGTGTCTCACCAAAGCCACCCCTCCCCTTTTTCATTATTCCAAGGATTTTCTTTGTCTTTTAATATCCACCTTTTAATTGAGCAGGTTAATCTTACATAATTATAGCATGTCCCCTCTCAACTTTCCTGCTGTGTTGTGGTTTGTCACATATGGCTCCACAGCGTCCTCTCAAGGCTTCCTTTGAAACGAAGCTGAGGGCTGATGGGAAGGATTGAGTGGGATGCTATGTGCACTCACTGATGTGAATTTGTGATAAAAGGCATGAGCATGCAATTGTAGAATGTTGTGGAAAAAGTAGAGCATGAGTATGGTCCATAATAGTCACATTACGCTAAAATTACAGTGAAATCTTCAGTAGGTTGGAAAAGGGTAAAGAGGTCCATATGAGAACAGCACAGTATGGCCTTTTTTGGTATGAAAATAAACCAAGCCTGAAAATATCGAGATATGAATTTCCATGAATATTAATCCACATTAGTTGAACTTAACATACAGAGCAGAACATTGGTTGAATTTGAAAAACAGCACGCTCTCATGCCGAGTCCTTGCTGCACGAACACGACAGAGCGAGCCGTTTCCATGGAGCTGTGAGTTGCTATGAAGCCAGTATGCTGTGAGTGGTGGTAGCATCTGTGGAAGAAGACAGTGTGGTCTGTTTAAACTCTGGCCAGGGCTCTTGCTGGGCTCAGATGACCTTTAACAAGAATAAAACAAGATCTACTCAGTATCTGTCCACTGAAACCCCAATTTACCATAGAAACACACACTAATGTGTAATATGCAGCTATATAACAGCATTGGATGACGTATGTTCGTGCAATACAACAACTGGCGTAATGTTATATGATACCCCTCTGTGCTAAGTCTCAGGTTTATGACTTCCATAGTCTGCTGAGCATTTGTTTTCAGTGTTCGCATACATGTGTACAGTATAGACATGGTGTGTGTGTGTGTGTGTGTGTGTGTGTGTGTGTGTGTGTGTGTGTGTGTGTGTGTGTGTGTGTGTGTGTGTGTGTGTGTGTGTGTGTGTGTAAATATATTCGCAAATATATTCGCAAATGTTCAGTTTGTTCATCTGTGCGCAAGGGCTGTATGGCAGCATCCACCCATGCATGCATGTGCACTTTGAGAGTCTGTTGTGTCTGTGTGCGTAGCAGGAAGCTAATGCAGCAGGGGTTTGAGACCCACACAGGGTCTTGCTGTTCTTCAGGTCTATAGTTCATGCTTAAGTGCAGGAATGTATAGCCTTAGGTGGAAGGCGTGACTCTGAACACTCTCCCACTGTCCAGTGGCACCTGTTTTTCAGCGTGGCTTTTGTGCAGACATGGGAGACAGTTGGGCACAGTCAGTGTGTGGTGAAAACAAAACAGCTGTTACACAAATTCATGTAATAAACACTATTCTCCAGACACGACAATGACCTTTATGATCTGTTTTAGTTTAGACATTTTTTAAATTATTTTATTTGAACTCCTACCAGGAGTTAGACTAGAAAATTGACGTCAGTCATATCTCTACACCAAATATGAAGCAACAGCTTCCTGCTAGGTTGCTTAGCTTATCAGAAAGACTTGAAACAATGCTCAGTTATGTCTGAGGATAACTAAATTAGATCCTCAGTATCTTTTAAGATCACCAGGTACAATATTATATCGTTTGTCTCATATGTAAAATTTTTCAAAAATTAAGATTTTATAAAGGCTTACATTCCATATTAAGTTTAAATGGAACTGACAGACATAATATCGGAGAGCTGATTTATGTTAAATAACTTAACTTTGCACAGAGCCAGGCTAGTTGTTTCCCCCCCTTTCCAGTCTTTATGTTAAGCTAAATAACTGCTCACTGCAGCATATAGTACTGACATGAGAGATAGTGGTATTGGGCTTTTGTCGAAGTCTTGGCAAAAAAGGAAACATGAGTATCTCTCAAAATGTCAAACTATTCCTTTGAGAGGCTGGGAAATTTTCATTGGATGCTCTTTGCAAATACCAAAGCTGCCAGGAGTTTGTCCCTAATAGCGAGCTGTTTTGGTCAAATGCTGTGGTTTAGCCTCAAGTGAATAGCTTGGAGTCTGATTTGCAAGCTAAACCAATTATATGGCAGAAGGTAAAGTCCAACAACCCATAAGAACTTCTAAAAAGAGTTTAGGTTTTTGGCATTTTCTCAGTGTAATATATAACTATAAATATAGAGTCAGGTCATTCATTCCTCAACAAACACTTTTTTCTCCTCTGTGGTCTGCGCTGAGAGGAAAAATTACATTGAAATACTTGCTGTTCAATGGTGCACTTTGAGCGTTTAATCATTAAAAAGGGAGTTCCTCTGTGCAGCATTCCTTACTTTGCCCATAGAGATACTTTTGTTGAAATGAACAATTCAATGCAGAGGAGTCATAGGCAAAGAAAGACATGTTAAAGGGGAGGCTGGGTTTGATCTGGCTCCGTGCCCAGAGGACTGATAACACTGGGAATAAGCTTCTCAACCAAAAGCTATAGAGAAGAAGTTACTAAAACAAGAAATACAAAAAGTGTGCATTTATTTTTCATCCAGTGCAGCTTTGTTATGTACACATTATATCAGTTATAAATATTGAACTCTAAAGAAGTGGTGGATTAAAGGGCTGTGTCTGTAGGGAACAACACCAGCCTGACCTTTAGTCTGAACTCAGTCATAACAGGACTCCCATTGAGTTTTTCCATCAGACTACGCTATTGTGATTGGGTGCTGCGTGAGATTGAAAAGGTCACAAGAGCATTTCACCTTACTTAGGATTTTCCCCTCAACTCCTGGGACACATTAACTTAGAATTTGATACCTAACAACCTTGTGAAGCCCACACCATCACTTGTCTGCGGTGTTTAACAAAGGGGCACTTATCAGTCTCTGGGACCTTCTTTCAGAAAGTTTTGCATTGCCTTTTATGCTCATACAGCAAAAAAAAAAACAAACACATGACTTCACTGCATTGTAGTTAACACAGAGGTTTAAATATTATGGCAGGATAAGTAATATAGTCTTAGAAATGTTATATTGCATTGTTGACAGACTGGAAAATTATATTCCTATCTATCGTCACTTAATCCAATTGCTAACAACCTTGCTATTCCTCACTGTGAATAATAGGTAAATATATGGGGCAGTAAATCTGATGCATGGTGCTGTGACCAAGCCTAATGTAATCTCATGGACAGGCTGTTGAATAATGACACAATCTGGAGGGTAACTGCAGTAAATCAGACCAGCAAACAACACTAGCTCACTCTCATGTTGCTCGTCTTCCCTCCTGTGGTAAAGTGAGTTACTATGATTTACAATGCTCCTTATAAAGCCTCCTTCCTGTCTGCACAGCATATCGGCCGTCTGCTCGCCCGACCCCTGCAAGTCTCAGTGGTCTTCCCTCAGACCTCCTGTAAACACTGAGGATTTCTTTTCCTGTCTTTTGATCGACTGTTTGCAGTCAATCCCGAGTAACCACATGGTGCCACTTTGTTTATGCCTGGGCTTATATGACCTGTAAATAAATTTTGGGACATAAAAGGATTATTATTTTTTTTTTTTATGGGACACATATGTGTTGGTTTCCTAAAAGCTGAACCAGTGGTGATTGTCTGTTTGTGGTGAACATGTTTAGATTGGCACAGGGTTCAGATTTTATTGGTGGTGAAACAGCTGTAATGTTAATAAACACAAAGATATAAGTCTGTGTCTCTGTGCGAAGGTGGTGAACTTGTTGCCACAGCAGGATACATATATGTTGCTTTACCACCATTTGTCATGATGATGATGGCTAGTAGCTTATTTATATATTTATATATATATATATATATATATATATATTTTTTTTATTTCCCCATATTGAACATCAAGACTATTTAAATTTGAGTGAGTCATGACTCAGCCCCAGCCGTGTACCTGACACAGCGACTGACTTATTCTCCCTGAGGTCTCTAATTTCTTACTTTCTTCAGCAGAACAGATGCATTTGAGGTTACTCTTTGACTTTACAATAATTTGGATTAGAAAGACTTTTTGGTTAGTAAAATTGTTGAAATATCTTTGAACATGTCACCTTTCATCCAAAATTCTGTTAAAATCAAAACATCGCTGTGTAGATGTCTGTCCTGCGATGGCTCTCATTTGTGAGGGATTTGTGTTGAAGCATGTGAACAAACTACCTGGGCCATACATGCTGTGTGTGTTCAGCTTCCTCTCAAGCTGGTGCATGAATCCACCTTATCCCTCTCCAATGTGTGTGTGTGTGTGTGTGTGTGTGTGTGTGTGTGTGTGTGTGTGTGAATACAAAGCCGTGCCCTTTGTTTCCGACGATAAATGGAGCTGTACTCTACAGACCTGCACATTTTCCACTCGATTGAATGGCTTCTCTCAGATCATTAAATGGCCATTCATTAGGGAGGGACACTGAGGGGGACTCAACAGCAAACCAAACACAGAGAGGCCGGTCTGGGGGGGGGGCACCATCCTTCACACTGTGGCCTACAACACTGTGGATGGTAGTAGCCTTCAAGTATAGCACCTGAGGTAACCACTGTAATGACAAAAATGTGCTCAAGATGTGCTTTAACTGAATCTTTGTAATGGTAAATTGATCAATCACATGCAATGATAGATTTTCTAAACTGGTGTTTCTCAACGCTGGTTCTCTCCCTGACCACTTACCACTCCAAACATCCCTAAAACTAGTACAACAGTACTGTGGTGAAGGATGTCAGCTGGTGTTTTAACCATATGCATTAAGTGTTTGCGCTGTCTTTTATCCCTGTATGTTGTGTGGAGGTTTTGTGTTATGTTCTTTTAAATGACCTGGTCTTAAGCCACCTGTCGACAGTCTTGTCCATTGTCTGTGACAGTTTAATAAACAACTGGTGAAACTGAGCACAACCCCTAACTCTAAGCGTCATCTGCATTTCTATTCAGTTGTCTCCTATTTGACAGAAATCATAAAACATAATCCGTAAACTGGTGTAGTTTGCATATCATTTGTTTATGTTCAAGGCCAGTAACACTATAAAACTTGAAAACAACACATGTACACCAGTCACAGACAGTTTGAGAGGATATTTAAATATATTAGCATGGATCCCCCTTTTAGAAGGGCTGGTCTTTGTGAGACATACCCCAAACAACCCTGTCAAAGCCCTCGTGCTCCCTGATCACTGCTATTATTAGTTATCTATCTACTGATTTCACATATTTTATTATTTTATTTTTATTGGATTTTTAACATATTTCACACACACAGTGTTACACACACAGAATGAAAACAATTAAGAACTCCAATGCTTTGCACACACATATACATAAAAAAATAAAAAATAAATAAATAATATATATATATGTATATGTATAATAATTAATATAAATAAAATAAGATTGAATTAAGAATATCAGTAATAATAAATAAATAAACAGATATACAGACAAAAAAGCAAAAATAGCTGCATAAGTAATGTAAAATAGCTACCTAAAATATATATATATATATATATATATATGTAAAATAAAAAAATAAGATAAAATAAAATAAAATAAAATAAAATAGAGATCCACAGGGCCATTGTAATTCTTTACTCGACAGGGAGCTTCTCAACATATAGTAAAAATGGTTGCCAAAGCTTTCTGAACTTTCTTTTTGAACCTTGAGTTATATATCTTAGCTGTACCACTCTTAGATGAGCTGCCATGTCCATCACCCACTGCCTATGAGAAGCGGGTACTGTCTTTTTCCATTTAAGCAGGATAGTCCGCCGTGCCAGAAGTGTAGCGAAGGCCCTGATTTTACATATTTTGACCATTCCTAGATTATTTAGTACAATTTTTAAATGTTGTTGTTTTGTTTAGGTTTTTTTTTTTTTGTTTGTTTGTTTTTTTTATCCATTCAAGTTAACAATTTCAAATACATACTGATTACCTTAAGCTATTATCAGTAGTTTTCATGGATGCTCAACAAATAATTCAACTTGTCTTTCCACTGACTTAATACATGGATATACAGTTTTACCTCAAGCAACTGACAAAATGACACCTGAGGTTTCAGGACCCCTGGCTAATAATCACTGTTCTCAGCTGTGATGCTCCTTGTGTATATCCCTTGTTTCCTGGACTAGACTTATTGTTGTCATCACTTCCCTGAGCATGCCAAATCCAGTACAGGAACTTGCAAAGGAGACAAGGGAGTGGAGTTGGAAAAAGGTCGCTCACCACCTGAGGCCAAATATTTATACAGAAGCTTACTCACGGTCAGGTGGATTAGAGCAGCTGTAGACTGACACGCTTTGTTTCAACATGACTTAAAAACCCGATTGACTCACTGTGCCATATGTAATTTAATTGGGATGATTGTGAGGTTTATAAGATGGCGATGAGAAAGCATGAGTTTTTGTGTAAGCTGAGGAGGAAAGAGTGGGCAGAGTGGGAACGCCCCACATCTGCTGTGCTCAGGCATGCTGAGAAAAAATGACAGCTTTCTGCACAGTGTTAACAAGCCCACCAAATAACTAGGTGCATATCTTACTCAAGACCTTTCTGTGATTTTTCTCTCTACAAAAGGTTCCCAGTCTAAGCCATTGGAGTACAATTATTCTGAGCATTTTACATTTTTCTGAGCAATTTGCTTTATGACAAACAAAGATGTCAGGTGCCATTTGAATTTACAATTTTATAATTGATAGCACAAATTTCAAAAAGTTTGTTGCTTTTTGATGTGCAGAATGAAGATTGGATTGTGCAAACTTTTATTTATCTGGCAAGCCCATGCTCCCCCCCCCCACAAGTAGCTTTCTATGTCTGTTTGCTGTAGCCTTAAAGGCAAAGTGAGGGACAAGCTTTGATAGAGACTCCTGGAAATATTTGATTGTGTTGCGTTTTCCTGCGTGCAGATAATCAGCAGATAGAAGGAAGCAGTTTCAAGTCCTACTTGCATTTCCATAATATGCTAGGATTAGGGTGGAGTTTCCTGTGAGAATCCTGGGAGAGGGCATCTCAACCTAGAGGACTCTAGGAGAGTCTATCTCTAACCAAGGCTACATATTCACTCTTCAAAGATAAGCCCCATAAAGAGATGGTAACAAAGGGGTGAAGGATCGCTGTGAACTGGGGGATAGTGGGGAATCAGAATCATGGGAGACTGAGACATTTGCAAACATTTTAGTTCAAAGGAGCATCATTTGATAATGTGATGTTTAAAATTTATCTGCAGTTGAAATACAAATAATTCAGAAAACAAATCACTGCCTTGGCCTTCAGCCCACTCAGAGAGCGGCCTCAGTCAATGAAGAAGTTTGAGTGGAGGGCAAACAAAGAGATGGTAATCAAAGAAGCCTCTCATTCTTTTGGTCACTCCCTGAACAGCCGTGTCTGTGGGCCACTCTCATCCCCTCTTGGCCGAGTTAAACCAGGGAATAGATGCATTCTCAGCGAGGCTGGGGTTGCCAGGACAGGGACACTTGTGCAGATGCCTCTGTGCGGTGTCCAATATTGGTGCCAGCTGAAGGGAAAAGATGGAGAGAGCCTATTGACGGATGGAGAGAGGAGTGCTAAATTCCACAGGAGAAGGATATGTCAGAGGGAGGGCCATGTCTTTAAAACATTATACAATAGGTAGGGATAACACAAGAAGTTTTCATTTTTCAGAAGACGCGTCAGATCTTGATGAGATCGGCTGTGTCTTTGTGATGGTGTTCAGGCTGCCATTGTCTGGCTCACTGTGTCTGGCTCTGGGTGAACTACTCAATTAATGCAGTTGGCGTTCTTTACATCCGTAGTCAAACAAAATAATACAAATAAATTATACTAATTTAATATTTAAGTACATGCACAACAGCGGGCAGATCAGGAAGGAGAATTAGTAAGGACATTTTTATGAAACATGGAGACAAATCCCATATAAAATTGTTAAATGAAATGAAATGCGTTTGATAGTGAAGCATCATGTCTGAGATAGTTATAATATTAATAAGTTTACATACAACTTTTAGCAGACTTTGTGAGCTGTTTATTCATTCAAGATTTTTAATAATGTGTCAGCAATGTATTTTTTTTATTATTATAGGTGTGTGTCTGTCTGTGTGTGTTTGTGAGAGATGTGTAAAGTGAGTGTTAGATTCAGATGTTGAGCTAAAAACAAAAGATAGATAGACAGACTGTGAGATTAGCTGTGCTGTGTATATGACAGAGTGTAAGAGAAGTAGTGTAGGGAGTGTGTTAACTGAGTGTGACTACAGAGAGACAAGTCATTAGCTGTCCATTAAAGGCAGCAGATGGGCACCAGTGGTGGACATTTTCTTTGTATGAGCTCACAGAAGAGCTAATGTGGGTGGAAGCTGCTCTGCGGGGGAACACTGAGCTTGAAAAGGTGTTTTGCATACGTTTGTGCGCATCTGTGTGAATATGTGTTTGGGGGAAAGGTCATGCCTTTAAACATCTGGCCGCATGTGTTTTCCATTAGATTTTTTTGACTCTTTTGGCAGCTGGGAATCCCTGGGAATACATTACCCTGGTCTTACCTGGGCTCTTTTCCCTGGGGCTTTTCAATATACAGCTCACACACATGCCCCCTTTGCACCGCTGTCTGTCCTGTGGTGAAGCAGCTTGAGAACAGAGGGGCCTCAATTCCGTGTAGCTGAGCCAACTAACAGCACCTCTGGGAGGCTGGAGAAATCATTTGTTCCAGAAAAGTCCCAGATGAGTTTAGTATTTTTAGTGTGGTGGGATGGGAGCAGTGAAGTGTTGGCCAGTTTCAGTTTTCTGATGGCCTTGAATTTCATTTTGAGAAATTATTCTGCGCACGTTGAGACACTGTTTAGATAATGCATTCTGTAGCTTTTAGAGATGCTGTATCTGGAAACATTTGGAGGAGACAAGCATTTACTCATGAAAGAGGAGTAGAAGAAAAAAGCAGCTAATTTTCCTTCCTGTCTGAGCCAGCAGTTTAATGTAGATGTGTGTGTGTGTGTTCAAAGTCCTTGACTCAATGCCATTTTCTCTTTTTATCTATAATCAGGACCAAAGAAGAGGGAGAGAGTGTAGGAGAAAGAGAGAGTTAGCAGTTAATAGACTTCTAAGTCTCCCACTCATGAGAGTGCCCTGACTCCCAGAGTGAGTCCACCATTCAATCAGATCAGCGCTGACCAGCCAATAGTGCTTCATTATCTCGAGGAGCTGCCGCCTGCCTTGAACTTTTCAAAGGGAGATGAAACTGCGTTGATGGTTGCGTGGGTGTAGGAAGCAATGCATGGACTTTGTTTTTGTGGTGCCACTGTTCCTCTTTATAATTAAACTCTAAACATCCTCTGCAGTGTAGGCGTGTGCACTCATGCGGCACTCATGGAGATCTCTTTTGACTTGTTTATGTGCGTATGGCCTTATAGCTATAGAAGTCCTTGCACTTTACATGGAGCAGTAGATAGTCGACATATCCGTTTCCTGTCTGCATGTTTCATTAGTCTTGCACTAATAGGCAGGTGCAAGATGCTTCTGCATGGAACTTGCTGGTTCCTCTTTCTCACAGAAAGTCCTCACTAGATCACAAACAAGCGGAACTTGCAGTGTTTGTCTTGAGAGCTTCATAACACTGCTAAGTCCGAAGGAGAATCGATTCAAACAGGAATGCTGAAGCTGGTATTTTAAAATTGAAAAACCAGAGAAGAGCTGCGAAGAGAGATACAGAGCAGAGGTGCATAACATTCTTGAAGTGAAAGTTTTTGATAACTACAGCCACTGTCGTCCTGTCAAGGTCCTGAGAAAATTGCTAGAATGGTATGTCCCTGATTCTCCCACATACTTCATGTCCGAGGGTTACCGCCATTAGTCTTGCTCTTTTTAGCCTAAAGGGGCTCCCTTTATTACACTGATGACTCCTAAAAAGATTTGAGAAGCTTAAAATGGGGAGAAAATTACCTTTGCTAAAGTAGAATGGTGTAATTTGTAATGTACAGTTCAAAAAGTTTTTTTTATTTTTTTACCTCGGCAGGGATCAGACCTAGTTAGCCGGTAATTGCTGGGGTTTCATTGTGAAAGGTCTGAGCTCTTGTCCTGTGTTGGAGCTGAGCCAGCTGGTCCATTTTTACCCTCTACATTAAAGTAGTACAAAACATATCCTCTAATGTTGTGTCATGTAATTGTGTTGTATGAGTTTTTTGGGTTAGCAACCTGAGAATTGTAGAGCATTTGACCCTGAATCACATGTTACATGAGGGGGGAAAAGGATTTCAGCCAGTTTTAAAATGATGTCCATTCACACTTTACAGAGCAACATAATCAGACTGACATCAGACACTAAACTGTGCTGGACTAAGATTATATTTTCACCTTTTTTTTCTCATCTGTATGTGTCATGAGTAATTTCAAACTAACACCAAAACATTGACTTTAAAGACATTTGCTCCATCCACTGGTCTTTTAGTGATACTACAGAAGCTTGACGCTATTAAAATAGAACAGAGATGTACTTTCTGTATTTAGATCTTGAAAGAGGGTTTTGGTTTTTTTTTTTTTGTTTGTTTTTCATATATCTTCTCATTTGACCATGATCATGATACTATTTCTTCATCTGACTAGTGTCATATAATCTACATCATCTTCTTCGCGGGCTGTTTTGCAAAGAGTTTGAAGCTATTTGATGCTTGCACAGTCTCTTTCATGCGAAAATATTTTCCTCCATTTGTCTTTTGGGACAAAACCGTACAATTCAACCTTGTATGTTGGCGCCACCTGATGGTGGAGAAGGAAATGAAAAGAACATATTTACCCTGAGAACAGACCTCTGTTTATTTTATGCTATTAAATTGCCATTTACCAATTTGAACAGATCAAATCTATAAATGGAGACATATTTAAGCTGTCAGCAAATATTTATTTGACTCAAATGGACACAGTTAAGGTGTAATATTTTCTTTAATGATAGATTCAGATTTGGACATACTGAGAAATCAAATAGGCTTCAATTCCTACTATGGATATGTCTTCTTTACTCATTTCATTTATTTTTAGAGTATTTTGTCTTGATTGTGATCTGGCCTGATCCTGTGATACAAACCTGGACCAAAAGATGGCGCAAGCTCATCAGGGAAAAGGTGCTGCAGATGAAATTGATGTCTTTACATCAGCACTGAGTGTCACAATCCTCAGATTGTTCTCTATGAAGGATGTAAATATTACAGCGGACACAGTCTGCAGCAGTTTGCACATGTCCGACTGTTAATATATACATTTGTATATTTTCCAGGGACAAAATTAAAGTCACATGCAGGATTGACTACAGCAGGGGGCACTGTGCACCGTGCTTTCACCCGACAGTAAACGCTGCAGGAACAAATGACAAAATATTAATTTTCCCACTTATTTTAAGAAAATAATCAATATTTCTCAGGTTGACTTAAGAAAAAAAAAATACAAAATCTATTTTTTGTTTTTATATATATATATATATATATTAATATGAATCAATGAATCAAATGAACCATACTTAGACTCGATTAACGCCTACAGGGAATTAGACCTGGAGAATAATCTTCTGAACAATGTAGCCTGAATTTGCATTTATGTACTCATACGTACAGACACACGCACACAAAACATGGGCCGTGTGGAGGAATTTTACCCACAGGCATTATCAGTTGAACGAGCCCCCTTTTCCTATCTCTTCCATCTCTTTCACGTAAAGTTCACTGTCCGCCAGCACCTTTGAATGACAATGGGAGTCTGTGGGAGTCTGACTGGCAGCCTTTCAATGGGCTGAATACAGTGTGATCTCTAGGCACTGTTAAGAAAACATTGCATAAAAACATTAAGGAGCCGCTCTGGCTGGAGGACCGAGCTATGGAAAAGGCTCCCGGCCTCCATTGTGTTGGAACATCTCGCTGTCATGATGCCGGTAAAAAGCTGCAGTTGGTTTTAGGACAACCTAACCCTATAGGTGTTTTTTTTATTATTATTTATTGGACAGAGCGTCCTGGAGGAGCTTCATGCTTAACCAGTAGACAGGTAAATGCAAATCAGAAGGGGAAAAAAACGGGAGGTATGCGTGCACAGGCGTTCTTGGCTGAAGGCTGGGTTTCACCAAGACTTCGCCTGGAGCGCAAGAGGGGGGGGAGGTGAGCCAATGGGAAGGCAGCTTCCAGCCCAGCTCTCTATAACTCTGTGTCACAAGGGCTGAGCTATGCCACAACCGAGTTTCTGCAGCTGGGAGACTTTCAGTGGACTATAAGCTCTCCAGAGCCGTGCGTTTGAAGAGCGCGCACACTCCATTTCTTCCTTGCCACTTTTTATTATTATTGTTGTTGTTATCATTATTATTATTATTATTATTATTGCTTTGCGCGCTCCTGAAGCAGAGAGCCCACCGGCGGACTTGGTTTACTCTGGAGGGCTGATTTCACCATGAGCGGCGGCCAGACTTATGAGAAGAAGATCGCGAGTATTTTAACCGACCTACCGGGATCTATGAGCTGCCACCCGAACTCCAAGGATTCTCCTACTCTGCCCGAGTCGTCGGTGACGGACATGGGCTACTACAGCGCACAGACGGCCCACGGCCACCACGACTATTATCAGAACCAACCATACGGACAGCCCATGAACTCTTACCATCATCAGTTTAATCTGAACGGAATGGGAGCCGCAGGAGCTTACGCCACCAAATCTGAATATCCCTACACGAACGGCTACAGACAGTACGGACATTACAACAGAGATCACCTGCAGGCTTCGCCTCCCAGCTCAGGTAAATGTCGAGATCTGTTATTTCACCCTGATCGCCTCTATCCTGCCGTTTGCATCGCGTTATCTGTGCGCTCTGATCGACAAACATGCGGGGCTGAGATCCGATTTGGAGAAAACAGAACTCAGGATATTTGTATTTTGCTTAAATATTTAGTTTTTCCGTAAGACTTTGGAAAACACAAAACGTGAAAATTCAATGACGTGAAATCCGATTACACACTTTATTTAAGTTACTTTACAAAGCCAGAATGTTTACCTGCCAGGATATTTGATTTATTGTGTATCTCCGGGTGAAAATAGTAACATTCGTTCAGCTGCAGTTCACCGTCTGGTGTC
Source organism: Remorina albescens (assembly GCA_034769265.1). NCBI lineage: Eukaryota > Metazoa > Chordata > Actinopteri > Carangiformes > Echeneidae > Remorina > Remorina albescens. The sequence continues at coordinate 11,121,673 of CM068480.1, forward strand.
AATGTCATGTTTTAAACAGCCTGTGTGGGAATGAGCCAGCCATTAACAGCTGGCCATAAAACAATTATGGTCTGATTAAAGCTAATAATATTAAGTCCGTCCATTTGAACGTCACTGCTGGCAGGCCAAACATTTGACTAAATAAGAGAGTTGGTTTGACTTTTGTTTTGTAATTTGAAGTTGCCATGTTTTCATTTAGATCTAGCAGCAATATTTTCTACGTTAAATAGAAATTCGGCATTCTCGGGATTTATAAATATTCTGTAAAGGCGAGTTCCCTTTTAATTTATGTCGCTCATTTAAAAAAATCGAATTGAAATTTCCAGTGTTATTTAATCACTTTTGTTGCATTTTGTAGTGAAAGAAGAGCCAGAACCCGAGGTCCGGATGGTGAATGGAAAGCCAAAAAAGATCCGCAAGCCGAGGACGATTTACTCGAGCTACCAGCTGGCAGCTCTGCAGAGGCGCTTCCAGAAGGCGCAGTACCTGGCTCTGCCCGAGAGAGCGGAGCTGGCGGCCCAGCTCGGCCTCACTCAGACACAGGTAAGATGCCCGAGCTGCTGCAGCACCTTCCAATCCATCAACAATATTTTTAATGTCACGTGACTCCCGACTCCCTGATTTTGAAACCAAATTTGGTATGTGATTGTGCAGTTACGCACTGATGGATAAACCAGACGAGTCTCTCGGGTGTGATGCCGTTAAAACAAACAAATGATCCATTTGCCTAAATGAAATACTGTAACAATTTTTCGTCCCAAGCAAACTGTTATTTTATTTATTTATTATATTATAATATTATAATAAGTAACATTATTGATTTTTGCATTTTCTCCCGCCGCCTATCAGGTCAAGATCTGGTTCCAGAACCGGAGGTCCAAGTTCAAGAAGCTGTACAAAAACGGTGAGGTCCCCCTGGAGCACAGTCCGAACGCCAGCGACTCCATGGCCTGCAACTCCCCTCCCTCCCCCGCGGTCTGGGAGAACAACACTCCGCAGAGCACCCCGATCAGCAGACCTCAGGTCCCGCAGCCGACTCACAGCTCGTCGCCGCCATACCTGGAGGATTATAACAACCACTGGTACCAGCAGGGATCACACCTACAGCACCCGGGCACCGTGCACCACCCAGTCCCGCAGCAAAGCGTGGGAGCTGTTTATTGACAATGACTCGAGCAGATTTATCCCTCCATACTTTTATTTTTTTGTTGTTGTTTTTTCCAAACGAGGTTTCTCCACAATGACTCTGCGGAGCAAAGGTCGATTGGACCAGGAGATGGCCTGAAGTGAGACATTGCTTGCGGTTTTATGGATGATCAAGAGTGTTTCAGAACTGGGTTTTCCATTCACAAAGCACATAAGGGATTTCTGATCACTTGTGGCAGCATATTTAACGGACATGTGGCGTGGTTTTTTGTTTTTTTTGTTTTGTTTTGTTTTTTTAAATTATTTATCGCTTCTGTTGTAGTTCTTCACCGTCTTTTGTAAATGAATATGCAAAGTTTTGGTTTTTTTAAACAACTAGCCTGACCACAACCCGAATACTGACAAAACTAGACTGTGCAGTTGATCCATCCAATCATGCATGCGGGTTTGTAGAGCGCATAAAAAAAGAGAAAAGAAAAGAAAACTCAGGTCATATTTATATTGATTTGTACAAAACTTTGAAGGCTGTAAATATGTGTTTATATGCAGAACCACTATGATCATATTTGTTTGAAACGGAACGGCTGCACTGATGTGCTCCCAAAACCATTTTTATATTCATGTAATTAGTCCCCTTGTTCTTCTTGTCAATTGAATAAAGGTGTTAATTGCATGTTGTGTGTGTTGCGCCTTTCTGAACGGCCTGTTGTTCCGCCGCATTTTTGGACCTGACAAACCATGCTGATAATTTCATGTAGCGTGTATTTTAAAGTACGGAAGATTATTGTAAACATGCAGGCAAGAAGGGATGAATGAATAAAAATATATATATATAGCCTAAAACTAAAATCATCATAAATCCAAAAGACAGCTTGCATTGGAAATGGCGTCATTATAATTAATAGTAAATTAATAAAGAAAATGTTAATTTGTTGTAGTAATTATAATGAAATAATTAAGTACGTAGGTTTAAGCATACAGGTTTTTAGAATTGCTCATCCACCTTGATACAACCAACCTTGTATCAGAGTGAGAGAGAGTGAATTCAAGAAGCTGTATTCATGTGCCAACAGTATATTTTACTTTTTTTTTTTTTTTTTTAAATCTTTTCTTTCCCAGATATTTTAAAATCTCACAATGCTCCCAACCAAAGGTGCGCTGCTCCACTTTGTGCCCTCAGCTGCAGGCAGTGATGGAGACACGGGAAGTGAAGTGTTCAGGCTGAGGTGCGTGCAAAGCGCTGCAGTAGGAGGCGACACACATGCAGACATGTTGGAGTCACTCGGTTTTATTACTATTCTGCGGCCAGATAACAAGAGAGAATTCAGCACGTTGCACAAATGGGGGGGGGGGGGGGCGAAGCACGTCAGGAGGGGATTTCACGCACGCACACGCACACACCAACACACACACAGGCGCAGCAGGATGGATAGAAACTTTGCCAAATATTAAAGGTAAAAGAAAACACAAGCCTATTGTGTGCATGGGGCGCTTCGCTTCACATCCACTCCGGTGCATATTGCGAAGAGTTAAAAAAAGCCACCGCGCTTGAAAAGCAGGTTCCGCTGATTCATCTGATGACGCACATTTAAACAGAGGTTGCACAATACGCGGTGTAAATGCACTCTTTTCTTTTCTGTTCATTTATTTCTGCGAATTTAAGCAACTGCTCTTCCAAGGCAATATGGCATTATCACAAGAGCAACTGTGGCGCAAAACCTGGAGAAAACACTGAAATCAATTAGCTGGGAGATGCAGGATAAACATGACAGCACCTCCGATAATGACTGTTATGACAGAGACACGGAGACACAACACACTACTGCCTACTGACAGTAGCCATCAATTTGTCCACATAACTCACCCATCATTAAATATACTGCACAATAAATAAATTAACAAATAAATAAAACAAAATCAAAAATTATCCACTTGGACCAACAAGGCGCCGTTATGTACGGGGAGAAAGTACACGCGTTGCATCGGAGGTTTTAGAACCTTTTCTAGCAGTTTTGGAATGAATGAAGGTGTACTGCAGCACTCTGCTTCATAGGTGCATGTTTAAATCAAGCCTCACAATGTGCAAAAACATTTTTGCCACTGACATTATTTATCTTACATGGGTAACCTTCCCTAAAAAATAAAATATGATAGAATAAATGTATCTTTCCAAAATCTAATTGTAATGAGAATTACAATGGAGTACACTTCTGGATCCGAATAATAAAATTAGCATAAAACATTATTTTAGTTATGTGAAAAATAGCACACGCATGACAGTGAAAAATATATTTATTAATTATAATAAAACAATTTATCTGGACTAATATTTTTACATCTTAAATAGCCTGAAATGGATTTAGCTGATTTATTATCTGAATTATTAAATGTGTAAATGCGAACTTAACCTATAGCTTTGGGGATTTCACGTAATAAATACTGTTCAATTTATATTTGCACATAATTGTTATTAGTTAGTTTATTCAAATCGTTATTTTATTTTTTTTATCAATGTTAATGCAAATTAACAAATCATTTGGTTGAAAACTTGGAAACATATTTAGAAGGCTAAGGCTATTGAATTAGGATTTCAGTTATTTTTTATTGCTAAAAAGGAACATGCTTCATTTAAAATTTTTCTTTCTGCCAAACTTCACTCATTCAATCATCATCAAAAAAGAAAATAAGTCCTAGCTCCTCGTTTTGTTTCCCTAATGTCTTTCTGGTTTATTTCCCTGAACTCAACACCAGTTGTCTGTAGCATCACTCAGCATGTCAGTGCACTGTGCTGATTTGACAGAAGCAGCATGAGTACTATATTGCATCTTAATATCAATGAAATCTCATCAAGAGTACATGTTCCCTCCCTTTGGTAGGTCCCTCAGCATGTGTGGCCCTGGGCTGTGGCTGTCAGGGCTAACATTTGTGCCGAAGACAAACGTGTGTTTGCAACAGGCCGCACTTGTGTGTGTAGGCTGTCAGACATGTCCATATATATCATCCCTTGAGCATTAACAAGTGTAAGTAGCCACGGAGGTAGAGGTGAACTACTGAACTCGAATGTGATCTCTGCATGGCACAGCATCACAGCACCCTATATAGAGCCAGTGCCAGGGCCCCCCATAAGCCCTTACCTCCCCCCACCCCCTCGCAACAGTCAAACAGTGTGGTGTCAGCACTTGTCTCTGGGGTGCAGTGATATGGGTTGAGATGGAGGTCGGGAACTGAAATGCATCCATGGAAAGATCTCAGCAGCTGTCTGACACTTAGCCCTGGCCCAGGCCGAGTCCTCAGTTGCATTAAGATCACTCACTGTGTCCATTTTGCTGTAAACTGGGATGAAATGAAGGGGGAAAGGCATCTTTGACAGCTGTGGACCCACCCGTGAACCCCGGCTGACCTTCGGCCAGGGCCCGGCTGGGCTGGGCTGGCCTGAGCTGTGTGCTGATGCTTCACAGCCAGTCATCACATGCTGATAAAGCCTTCCCAACGGTGAGGGCTCAACTCGGGGCCGCAGTGCCATGTGCTCACCTTGACCGTGAAACTGACAATTCACCCTCCATAAATGGGTTTCAGGTACAAGACAAATTGTAAATTGCTCTAAAACAGTTGAAAATTAATGAAAAGAATTTGTAATTCCTGCTTTACCCCTCAATTTTTTTGCGTGTGTTGGGTGTATCTGGCCTACTTAAATCCCGTGTTTTCAATCTTGTCTCAGTGTGTGTGCATGCCATTCTGCCTGCCAAATTGTATTCCATCTTTTAATACCTCCTGTGTGTGTGTGTGTGTGTGTGTGTGTGTGTGTGTGTGCGTGCGTGCGCGTATTTGTGTGTATCAGGCCCAAAACTAAGTCAAGGCTTTCCTTCAAACGAAACCAAATCATGCACTCACTCTCTAACAAGGATGTTGCTCACAATTACCCGAGATGTCAGATCACTCAAGTTAATAACAATAATCACCCCAGAGACCTACTTTGCAATAGGCCCATTGAAAGCAACAGGGATTTAATAACAAGCTATTTCCTCCATTGTTGCTATCCTACAATTAAAGCCCATCAGACGCATCGTATCTGATAACCTCAGCATCTACAGCTTTGATACAGTCAGACTTTGCCTTTATCATTAGCTTTCAACCCATCTCCCGGCCTTCCGCCCCCCCCCCCTCTGCTTGTCTGTTAGTCGGGGAGCCTTTCACTTTCCCTTCAATCTGCTTGCATGATAATTGCCCCCCCCCCCACATTTGAAATGTCCCACTCTTGTCTGTCCAACTCCTCGAGCCATTATTCTAATCTGGAGATGTGAAATTGCCTATAATTTTCCCTGATGCCCCGTCACTTGGTTCATCGGCGCTTGCCTCTTCTTCTTCCTCGGGTCTGCATGTTTAACCAGGCACATAATCATCAGGAGAGAGGGATAAGGGCACAAGGGTGTGTGTATATATAAAGAAGGAGATGTTAATGTAGCACAATGCCTGTCGTTGTGTGAGAAAATCAGCTTGGAAGGGAGAAAACACAGGGCTCCAGGAAGGCTTTGTTCTTTGGGGAAACATCTCGGCAGGCTGAAAAACCTCCCAAACGAGCCTGACTAAGGTAAGACAGGGCTCCTGTCATACGCTGGAAATAGTTGCTTGGATGGAGACAATTATTTGGCATTTTAGATATGAATACAAATATGTGAGAGCACGCCTTTGTGCGTATCTTTAAAAATAACAGCTGTGCAGTGACATCATAGAGAAAAAGGCATATTCAAATTCAGAGAATTTACAGATTTTGTGTTCGCATGTGGCATCAAAATCCTTTGAAAGTTGGACATAATGAATATTTAAATGACATCACACATGCAGACCTACACCTGTAATAGAAATATACTTTAGTATGTTTTCATAGATGAGATTCTCAGTAACCTTAGAAGAGAATATATCTTTGGTTATTTTTCTAATCCCCCCAGCATGACATCAGACCTAATGTTTGCCAGACATTGAAGACTGCAGGCAAATAGATAAAGAGAAGCAGTTGGATGATTCTTTAAAGCACCATTCAGCATCGTTATTCAGAGCTTAGCCCTCCATTTAATCAAGAGCACCAGCCCAGGCTGCAGCGAAATGTTTGCAAAGACATAAATAACTAATTTTCTGTGCTTAAACAGGGAAAGCTTCAGAATGTGCAAATCAGTGCAAGCGACTATAAATCAGACGCCGTTTGTCATTTCATTACGACAAAGGCGAGATTGAGCTCAGTGGAGAAAAAGGAAAATATTGCAATGTTGGCTTGCTGCTATCCTCCTCATTATTTTTTCTTTACTTTCAGAGACACTAAATGCATGCGAGATATTTGAAATGCCATTTGTGAATAATAATAATAATTAAAAAAAAAAAAACAGTTGTAATTCTGACTTTCTAACTTTTTCACATTTAGAATGAGACTCAAAATGAATCCAGTAACTCAGCGTAAAAGTGCCATCCCTTTTCCCTTTGCCTCGTCACTTGTGTGTGGATTAAAAGAAAAGGCGGCTGACATCTAAACTATGAATTATTACACATGCTGAGGTGCTGTTAACAAACTCAATGTATACATTAGTAAACGAGAGATGCCGTGCTTGAGTAACGCCATTGTTTCACAATTGACTTCTCCCGCTTTGAAAATATTAGATAGTGAAAACACGTCACGGGAAAAAAGCTACCTAAACAACTTGTCACACAACAAATTAATCACAGTTATCAACATCTCTTCAATAGCAATTTATGTGCACCACATTGATAGCATTTGGCATTGACTCAAGGAGCTGAAACTCTAGCACTAAGAAAACAGACCCATGGACACAAGGTATGTTTTTGTTTGTTTGTTTTTTTTAGTTCCTTTATCCAGAGTCTCTTAGTAAACAGCACACACTAAATCCACGTCAGTGAGATGAGGTCGAGTAGTAGAAGTTGCAGCGACTTAATAATGAATGTGTTTTTTTTTTTTTTGTTTTTTTTTTAGAAAAGCATTTGATGCCCGCTGGTTGCTTGCAGTGAAATTATAATTCCAAACGCACACAAAATACAGTGAATATAAGACACACATTTAAACGCAGTTCAGCTCTGATAGAGGGAGACCTGGGGGCTGGCGGGGGGGGGGGGGCGGCCTCAGTGCGGTGCTCTTCTCGGACACACACAGGAAAAAAACAATGGGCTCACATCATCTGAGGCCTGGGCATCGCGTCCTGATGAGGGTGGTGGTTTGGATACCAGTGACCAAAGCTGTTCATGTAATTGTTTGGGTGCATGGAGCCCCCTTTGTTGGCCATGGAGACCTCCCAGAGCTGAGGCAGCCCGGGCGAGCAGGGGGAGATGGAGCTGGTGCTGTGGAGATGTTCTCCCTCTGATCCGCTGCCATGCTTCATGATCTTTTTATACTTGGAGCGCTTATTCTGAAACCATATTTTCACCTAAAAGGGAGAAAATACACATAATTGTCAGTGCGGTTAACAATCACCAGCTATACAAAGGAAATAATACCGTGAAGGGCTTTTTATTAGCATATTTCCCCCAGTTAAACTCCGCACACTTTTCAAAATTGGCCCGAAGTGAATATTGTGAGGAATTAAAAAAATAAATAAAAAGAGAAAACTCCACATAACTCTCATCTTTTCCATGTTGCTGCTGCAGATCTCAGGCCTGTAATTGGCGTATTGTTATCCATGCAGCCTCATGGCTTAGTGATTCTAGCAATCCATTAAAACTGAGCTCTTATTATTGTTGTTTTATGAGTCCAGTGATGCATGATTGTGAAAGCAACAAGCCGAGACTGGAGAAGGATGGTGAAATAAAACCAGCCTCGAGAAGCGCGGCGGTGGGTCACAGCATTTTCTGCTGATTCAGAACAAAATGTCTATTTTTGATACGAGAACAATGATGTGAATATTCATAAAAGGATCAAAGAGCCAGACGAGTCACTCTCTGAACATCTGAGCAACAGCAACACCAAAGCTGAGGGATTAAGAAAAATATGCAGAATGCAGCTCGGATGACAGAGCAGATTCTTTTGTTTATCTCTTATTTCTAGACTGTAAACTTAAGACAGACAACCGAGTCCTTTTCCTGCATGGAGAGAGAGAGGAAGAGAAAGGGAGAGGTAGAGGGTGGGAGGAGATTTGTCCCATTTGAGAATAGCACGTGCACCTGCTCAAAGATGCACGTGAAACCAAAATTATAGCCAAACTGCTCATTTCAATATGCCGACATTTTAAACAATTAGTGTGTGTGTGTGTGTGTGTGTGTGTGTGCGCGCGCAAAGAAAAATTATAGTGACCGCATGAAATGAATGTTTGCGCAAATGTTTTTACACATATATTAACTAGCAAATGCAAAAGAAAAAGACAAAAGGAAAATTTACTTTGACAGCAAAATTAATAAATACGTAAAAAGTAAAATTAAATTACATGAAAATAAAATCAAATGCACTGAAATTAGTTTAAATACATTAAAGCAGGAATAATTTCTCACTAACTATTATTCAAAACAACCGACAGCTCCTAATTTTACAGCTCAGTAATAATTTTGAAAAATGTAATCACGGCCATGTTTCACCCACAGGAAACACTTCAAGGGCCACGGCTGACAAAAGAAATATAGCCACGAAATTAAGTACGGTAAATAAGGCATGTATTAAAGGATTGAGTTACAAATCACATTAGGTTTTTCATTTGATGCGCAGTGATCCATTAGAGAACCGTAAACAGGAGGTTTCCCCTTCAGTATCCTCTTTTCAACAACATCCTCTTTTGCTTCAGGTGCTTTAAGTTAGATTAATTATTGGCTTAGATGATGAACCTTTGATGCTGCGTGATGAGCCAAAAAATGCTAAATATTACAGGCCTGATATTTTTATGTGCTGAAATATTTCTCCTAATACCCGCTTTATTGATATTATCATTATTGTTATTGTTATTAATGGGCAAAAAAAGTCAATTCTGCAGCCCACATATGCCCTGTATCCTTCAGAGGTGCAGCGGGAGGTAGAAGGCCCACCTGAGTCTGGGTGAGCCCCAGTTTGGCCGCCAGGTCTGCCCGCTCCGGTAAAGCCAAGTACTGGGTCTGCTGGAAGCGCTGGTGCAGGGCCTGCAGCTGCAGACTGGAGTAGATGGTCCGAGGCTTCCGGATCTTCTTCCCCTTGCCATTTAGGCGAATATCCGTGCTCTCAATCACCGTGGACTTCTCACGATCTGGTTTAGTTTGAGCAGGAAAAGAAGTTATGACTTGCTTCAGGAGATGTTACGGGTGTGATAGTTAAACAGACTTTGAAATAGTTTAAAGCCTAAAGAAATAAAGAAAAAGGCACCATCTCAAACACGCTGATGAATTGTATGGTTTTGTAGTATAGTGAGCTGACACACTTTAACCCTTAGGCTCTTAACAACATTCTCAGGGCCTGGGAGCCAAAAACTCTTTTCCTTTATATTTTACTATAATATTAAAGTATTATTATATCCGTGGGTATGGTTTGATTGAATTACAATCATATTAGTCAGGTTTTACATGTTAGTGACTTAATTCTGTTATAGTCAACACATTGCGTCGAACGGTGCCTTCACTCTGCACCAACACAACATACCCCCCCCCCCCCAAAAAAAAAGAGGGAAATCAGTGCTCAGCATAGCTTGAAAGTTTTTCTTAATGTGCGCTAACAATGGGTAAAACAGAGTTCCTGAGGTACACTCAGGCTGCATGGAGTATAATTGAACGTACCCACAGAAAATTATGGTCAATAAAAGTAATGGCACCGTCTGTCTTCATTTTATAAAACGAGTGGTAAAGAGGGGGCATCTGAATGGGTCTTATTTGGACCGCTGATGTTCATACCTTTATTAAACTTTCAGTATAAAACAGTACATTTCTTGGATATGCCAACTTGCCCAAACCCTGAAGTGTGCCGTTTTTAATCAGCAGGAACATATCAGGGACATTGCAGCGCCCTGTGCGTAATTTCGCTTAAGCGTGATGGCAAATCCCAATTTTATAGCCATAAAAAAAATTCTGTCCAACTCGGTTTGACTTGCTCACACATACCTGTCTGCTCTAATCTGCTGTGGGCCAGACTGTTGCTGTTGCTGCAGTGATTGCTGTGCTGGTAGGACATGTATGCAGACGGGGGATGAGGGTTCACTGCGCCGGGGTAGGCGTAGCCCAGAGAGCGGCCATAGGACGCGCTGCCAGGAAAAGGACTTTCGTGCTGGGAATGCCCGGCAGCGTGCAAGCCATGGACGGGGTAAATGTGGGATAGTCCGGGGGAGTGCTGCTGGTGTGCCGGATGTCCGTGGCCGAATTCTAGAAAGGCCGATTTGGAGGGATCTGAGGCATTCAGACTGTCAGGCATGAAACCCATAGACATCATTAACTATTAGGCGAGTCCATAAACCCGTCGCTCTGAAGAGGGGTTCATGAGTCTTGTCCGGCAGCGAGGAAAACTTGGAACAAATCCACACTTAAGTCCAACGCATTGTTGCAGAAACGGCGTTTCCCGCAGCCATCGGTCACAGTGCGCATGTTCACAGCTGTACAGGAGGTGAAAATCGGATAAAAGCGAGCCGGATCCTTCTTTACATCACTGGAGGAGCTGACATGGCTCTTCAAACACCTCTTGCCTGCAGAGCCTCAAACACACTGACTTCCATCTGCGAGCTCTGTGATTGGTCTTCAGCAGCCGGCTGTCACTGGAGCTCCACCATTAACTTCATTAACATATATTACAGGATGCGGCTCTGCAGCCAGGAGGGACCTCCTTCCATAGATATTCAAATCCGGATCACTGGCTCATAGGTCGCGATGAGAGCCGTTTGTTTTTTAACACCGTGACGCCAGTAATGTGTTAAAGAGGACAGACCTGCTTCAGAAAAGGGAATAACAGATAGAATAACAGCAATTATCTTCAAAATAAAAGCGTCACTTGTTATATTCTAATATAGTTCGAGTCAGAAAAAGCAAGAGGCGACAACTAGACCAAGGGAAAAATGTACATAATGCTCTTTTATGGTTTTATGATATAAAGGAACTGATTTAATGGCTAATGCGGGAGTATATGCAGCCTAAAAATAAGTAAGACCCATTGGCCTAATACCATCTACTAAATTTATTTCACAGTTTCGTTTATAGATCTTATGCGTTTAATTTATCCAAATAAATAAATAAATGTTTCTTTTGTTTTGACAATAGCTTTTATGGTGTAACAATTCCCCAAGTTTTTTAGAAATCCTGCATCCTGCTAATGAGATTTGAGTCTCACTGTCAAGAGTTTGTGAGCGCACTTTGACCTCAAAAACTTCGTGATGACAGAGAAAAAATATGATCACGGTTTATAACTGTTTGAATTTTTTTTCTCCTTAGTTTTTATTTTTGATTCGCAGGCCTTACACAATTTCGAATTTCTTTTAGAAAAATCAAAAAACAAGCTTAAAAATTGGTCCACTATTTACCAAGTTTAAAAAATGATTTATCATCCCATCGACAGACTTCAGGTCTGAAGCGCAGTTTGTCCACCCACCAACTCTGCAGCAAACATGGTGACTCAGGCTTGTTCTATGAAGGATGACTGCATATTTCACTGCTCAGTCAAAACTTATTCCCCGTTTCGACATATAAATTATCCAAATTACGGGGTAACTGATGTACTGTCGCCTTGATTAAAAATTAGGCGCCAGTGCGACAGAATATGCAAATTCAAACATATAATTTAGAAAGTAGTTAAATAAATGTTTGAATACAAGTACAGTGTGTTTGTATGATTTATGTCATTACACTAAAAATGAATGAACATAAATATTTTCATGATCTGATAACCAAAAAAGGATGGTTGATTTCAGTTTTATATGGAACAAAAATACTCGCCCACATGTCACTCATATTCTTTCTGACTAAATGTCAGGGTTCATGAAAAAAGGGAAAGACAAACCTAGGATTGTGGTGCAGACTGCAGAGTCAGCAAAACTCACAAGGTGCATGTGGATATAGTGGGAGTGGGGAGAAAATTGTGACCACAGGCTCAAAGAGCAACCCTGTCTCCATATTTCAGCCCTTATTGACTCACCCTCAAGCAGAGAGTCCATCCACAGGTGGGGAAAAAACACAGTGAAAGGAGGAAACATGCATATCCTGCTGCTCAGGCTGCATTTTCAATGACCAACCTGAGTCACCCTGTTGCAGCACTTTCGGTGCAGACTTCACCTTCCATCTCAGCTAGATCACATGGCAGCTGCAGTGAAATTATAAGCAGAGTCTTTGGTGGGTTTGAGCGTGGTGCTAAACTGCCGTCCAACCCCGTCATTTTGGTCATGTCCTACCCTGCCTGCAACTACTAGGAATCCAGCAGTACTAGAACTGCTGGGGGCTGGACCGCTTCCCAAATCCTCACAGGCCTCAGCCAAGCAGCCAGCCAGAACAAAGCCACAAATTATTATCATAGTAAAATTTCAGTCACAATAAAAAAATAAAAAAGGGCTGCTGCAGAGACCAGTTTCATATTGTGGGTGACAAGTGTCTGACTTCACACATAAGGCGTTGAGTTTTAAATCCTCACTGGGAAATAAATTCACTGCAGAAAGCAATGCTGTGGCTATAACTATTTACTGTGACATTATGGTAGTCCAATTATGGTGGCAATATTTGCATGTTGGCAACAAGTGGTAGATATTTATTTATTTATTTATTTTGGGAGCAGTAGCAGGTGTTGCATTTGGAGTCCATGTTATCAACAGGAAAACAATCTTTGTTGCTATAGTAGTCATCTCTTTTGATGAGATGAATGGGATCAGGGTGGCCAAGTGAAGATAAACAGAAAATTCAATGCTTTGAAGACAAAGAGGCCTATGGGCATATATGAACAGGCACTTCAGTAGCTGAATGCACATGATTGAGTCCTGGACGCGAGTCTGTCAGAAATAACATGTGGGCACAAGAGGAGTATGAGACATAGAGGCAGAAAGACAGCAAGGTAGGGAGGCTCTTTAAGGCTTGTAATTATGTCTGTATAATGGGTGAAGAACAAAGGAGAGCCCTGCAGTCATAGGGCAGGGAAGGGACTTCACTGTGGCGCTCTTAATATACGCAAGGGCATGATGTTGATGTTGAAAACAGTCACACTCCTGAATGCCGCCCAGACTTACTGGCGTCTACACTGCTGCATAGTGCACATGGGCATAGAGCTGCGTAGGTGTGTTTGATCTCGCTCTCTCTCACTCTCACTCTCTCTCTCTCTCTCTCTCTGTCACACACACACACACACACATGTACACAAGTCAGGTTTATCCATCTCACAGCTCTGATAGAGAGTGACAGCTTACTTTGTGTACAAACCAAGAGCACATTCCCAGGCAACTGCCTCAACTGTGATCTTCCCCGCTGGCGCGTCATGTTTTACAAGTAACCCTCTATTGCTGTGGCCCGGCCGAGGCCCAGAGTCAGACTGACAGTCCATGACCCCAACAGGATGTCAGGATTTATTATCATAGACCCAGTTCACCACATAATAGACGCGAATGAAGACCCATATGTCCCATTTTTGCAACACACTATGACGGGTGTGAAGCTGAAGTGTGGTTTTGACTCAATTATGTCACCAGAATTACACCACAGAACCAGAGTGTGGAAAAGCTGTGAGAAAAATGGACATATCTAAACAACAACAACAACAAAAACACAGTTTACCCTTTTTTGGACTAAATAAAACGAGGCGTTCACATCACAACTTCACTGATCTATAAGGATTACTATTCTGTATGTTTTTACACCAACAGTGAAACACCTATCACTGTACAAGGAAGCTGTTGTTCAAACCTTTTGCGTCAACAAAGTACAAACAAAAGGATTGACGTTTTTTGTGGCTGTTTTATGCCCCAGGGAAGAAAAGGGGGCCGAGGAAGAGCTGGAGCAGTGCAGAAGATGAGTGCTCTAATCTCTCCTCCAGGCGCCATCACACAGGAACACTAATATCTCCATGGACGGCATCTCATTCCTCAAGTGCAGCCATGTTGCTGCTGATGTGTGTGTGTTGTGCCTGGGCTGGTAGCCTCTCAGAGCCCAGAGAGTTCACCTGTGTCACATAATCAGCATCAGGCTCATGTGAAGTCTTTGCAAAAAACAGATCTTATGTTTACACACCTGCTCAGCTGATTATTTCGTATCATCTAATTTGTTCGTATCATTGCACTGTAAATTATATTTTAAAATCTGCATCATGGATTGGTGGATATATTGGTGCTGTTTAAAATCGTTTCAAAACGCAATTAATATCATTTTTAACTATACTCACACATTGATGAGGGAAAATGTTAATGTGAGTGATTCAAGTAATATCATATTGTCATAGTTTACATTTATATGTGGCAAGGATTAGTCTAATTTCTATTCCTGAATCTAAAAACAATGGACATGCACTATATATCTCTAGCTATTTTGATATCAATGCTAATTTAGACCTGGTTATTTTATGTAAAATCCACAAGGGACTAACCTTAATAGAGATGTTATGCTCTCAAATTTATACAAAAAAATATTGCTTGTGTTTTTATCTGTAAATGTAGATGTTGGGATGTAAATTGCTCTGAAAGGAAACATTTTAAAAACAATTAGCTTGATCTGCTTAGCTTCAATTTCTTTAAATTATTTTAAGATTTTCTGAATCTTTTTGAGCCTATAATATTAAGATGCATTTAGAAAATACAAGCATTTGTATGTCAATAGTTAATTCCATATAAAATAGTTTATACTTTAATGTATTCCACCATTAAAATATTGGTCTCTTCCATTCAAATAACTCAGCACAATTCATTTAATTGCGAAGGGAAATGGTCAGTCTCTGCTGCTGTTTGTCTACAAATGAGGAAGATTTTAAGCAACCTTAAATATTCTTACCCCATAAAATCAAACCTTTTTATCCCTATTTGATGTTATTGAATTGGTCTCCTACGCAAGTCTCAATATTTTAAACCAAAATCAGTTTTCAGCAAAATTAAAACAATAAAAGAGAAAATTCGATTGAGCGTCTCTGCGCCACCAAAATAAAATAGTAGTGGTCAAATTGATTCATACAACAACAACAACAACAACAATAATAGTAATAAAGGAATATCCACGTTGGGTCCAATGAACTTGTAAAGCCAGAGTGAGTTTAGTGGGAGCTCCGGACTGAGTCTGCTCTCTGAATGGATCTTCGGTGAAATTGCTGCCAGACAGCGGGGACAGCAGCATCGCCGCTGCCGCTCAGACTTCTACTTTAATGGATCGGTTGAATATCGAGGCCTTGGAGAGTCGGGAAGCTCGTCTGGAATTCGTTAACCGTAATACGCCTAGGCCCATAAGCCGCACTGCTGCAACCTGAGCCCGGTGTCACACGGGGCACGAGATTTAAACGGCTTCATTTGTAGAGAACGATGCTCATATGTCCAAATTATATGTTGTTGATTTTTTTCTAACCTCGCTCGGTTGTCTGGTTGCGGCTCAAATACGCATTTGGTACCAATTCTGACTGCGGGCGCTGGCACACACACACACACACACACTGTATCATACTAACACACAGGGGTTTACTGTCATTCAGATGAATCCCCCAGTAACTTGTGTATGTGACTGCAGTGATGGACATGCAGGGGGACAGTAGTGGCAGTGTATTGGGTTACTTGGCTCAGGCTGCACTAATAGTGTGTGCCTGCTCCACATCTGGAACAAAGAAGCCAGTCTGGGTCTACCCTTGGTGTTTACAGCTCTGTTGTTTTTTCACACTCCTTGCAAAATCTTGCCCAAACACACATTCCAGACTCCCCAGCTCAACATGGGGGGAAAAAATATACTATATTTTTCCACTGTAAATCTTGCCCCCGGTACAGCGAGGCCGACAAGAGGGTGGCAGCGGCTTGAAGGGAGATAGTTGTGTCTGTGTGAAAATGGTGCTAGGCCTGGTGGCTGAGATGGCACATGAGTTCAGCTGAGGTCATAAGCAGCTGGGGGGAGTGGCGTGAGGAGCGGCCAAGGCTGCTGGGTTAATCTGTTTACAAGCACTTGAGCAGATATCTGAGGAGGCATCTGACATTACAATCCAGCAGTCTTTCAAAGAACATCCACCAATGCCTTCTGTGAAGAAAATAGAGTTTGAAGACTGCTGCGACAATGTGCTCAGGCCATAAATCTCCTCTAGAAATAATAAAAAGATTCATAGTTCCCATAAACTCAGTAGAATGGCCTACAGGTTTAACAAGCTGCAGATGTTTAGACAAGAAAATCATATGAGACGGGCAGAACTTTAGTAAATTTTTTGTTTTTCCTCTCTCACTCTTTCGTGAGCAAGCAAGCTGACAGATGGAGGTGGAAAGGCTGACAAAAGCGGACAATGATTTGCCCAGGGGAGTCATGCATGCACACCCAATCAACACACAATGACACTCGGTTTGGGGTTGCCAGGTTTAGACGGTAGGGTTAAAGACAGGTTTACCAGGTCTGAGGATTATCCATCTGAAGTTACCTGCCTCTCTGGGTAACGTGAACCACCTTTTTTGGTCTGTAGGGCAACAGTGTGCAAAGTAAGCGTTGGTTTGAAATGCCAGAGGTGATGTAGTTGACAGGCCTTGGTGGCCTGAGCAGCAGGAGGAGACGCTCGGGTGTAGATGTGGAGAGTGCCACACAATCTCCCACCATTACCTCACATCAAAACTGGGCCTTCGTGTCATAACAGGTTTCTAGCAAATTACAGCAGCTCTCCTATTATACCTGAATATCCTTTGAATAGAGAATTAATATTTGGCCTGATACTGAGCTTGCACAGCCGTGAGGTCAAGGCCTTTTTCTTTAGAACTCCTCAGTGGGAACAACTTGACAGGATCAAGTTCAGTTCTAGCCAACAAGCTCTGGCTCTGTCAAGTGTTAAGTTCCATTGTGACCTACAATGGGACACAATGGCCCTGCAGCACCCAGTCTGTACCATGCTGCCTATCAAATGACCGCGTCTCTCAAAGAGGAACTTGGCAAACTGATATTAAGATATGTGTCTATTGTATGTATCATTTGTTTTTTGTTTTTTGTTTTTTTACACTGCAGCTTGAGAGTAAGTGAGAGTTCCTCAGCAATTGGGCCAATATTTAGAAAAGACATTAAAAAAGTGCCTGAGTTTTTGATTCTTTTTTTATCTGGACTAATATCTTTGTTTAACTATATACACGAAGAAAAATGGAAACTACATTACTACATACAACTACATATATAACAAAGTATAAAATCATCCAAATAGATACTAAGCCTTACTTCTAGAAATTTTCCTGCTGTGCAAAACTCATGAATTATCAGTTACAAGCAGCTGTAAATCTGTGTAAAGCTGAAGGGAAATGCAGAGCTGAAATAACTCAGTAGTCAGCCACATGTTTAATTGTTCATAAGAAAAAAAAGTTTTGTAACACAATTGTCTTATTCAGGATTAAACATTTAAATGAAGAGGAGACTTGTAAAACAGTCATGAATAAGTGAACAGTCAGAGAAGACTACTAAGCTTTTCTGGCATGTAAAGCCGCACCCCTGACCTCTGCTTCGTCATGAGCATTTGGCTGCAGTGCTTCAGGTGTTTAACCTTGTCATATTAAAGCGTTTGTCACTGGAGGGCTAGATGACTGGGGCCAGGATGGGCTGGGGATTTAAAAAGGCCTGTGCTCCCAGATCATCAGATTGTCAGTGACTGTCTGAGGCCTGCCAAGGAACATCAAAGCCTCAGAGACTTGTTCATTTCATCTTTGAACCTCACCAAAACATTCCCGCTCCACTCCCTCCCTGCCTGCATTCCTACGCTATGTCGGCTTTCTTTTTCGTAATTAAAAAGAAGTAAAACAGAAATGATATGCTAGTTAATAAAATAAGGGCGAGTTGAAAAATAAAAAGAGAAACACCTTTGAGGCCGTCTGTTGTGGACCTGTAGTTTTGTGTGGATGTCTGATCTGTCATGCCAGTACTCTGTCAAGGCAAGGAGACAGTCTGAGTCTGAGCAAGCCCGCTCAGAGAGGGAGCAGCCTCCCATCAGCTCCACACCAAGATTGATGGCAATGAAAGAGCTACCTGAGGCAGAGATCAAAGTCAGACAGGATACATATGCCTCAACATTTAACTCTTTCATCTCCACCCTTTTCTACCTGTGTCATGACCCCTCACCTGCCTATCTGTTTGACCTCTGACTGATGGATGGTATTGGCATGTGGGATACTGGTATTTTTTCCTTTTTGGACCAAAAGAAAAATTGTTTTATGTGAACATTTCATTTTCATTAGATGAACTGATATTTTGACAAAAAATGCAGCAGTGAGTCCTTTTGCTTCAATAAATATATTTATTTTTCTCTTTTTTCACCATTATAAATAGGATCTTGGTTTCTTGACGTGGGGCTCTCCTCACAGGGCAGGCCAGTGGTGGAGGGCTATTTGCATTCCAGCAGTGAAAGTGAGGACAATTAAACCATTTCCCCTCCAATCTATCTCCCTCCAGCCAGCCATCCTGGCAGCCCAGTAGATCAATGGGAAATGCAGCTGCACAGCCCATGTGTGCCAGGCTGTGAGACGGGAGAGGAGAAGATTGGGGTTAAAACCCTCCTGGCCCTCAGATTGGCTCCATACCTGAGTGAAAGCACAGCCGAACCAACAGCTGTTACCAGACAGAGCAGGCAAACAGAAGTTCTCACCCCATCAGTAAAAGCATTATAGGGCTTCTGGCTTCAGCTCACTGTTTATTTTTGTATGGACTTGAACGGAGATGTCTTTGTTTTGCATTTAGCATCACTTTGCACCTGAAAGGAGAGAGCTCTTATAGTAGCTGGTTCATTAATGCCATGCATAAAGGAAGCAGCTTCAACTTCCATCACAGTCCATTCTTGGCTTTTTTCCCCCTCAGGCACGCTAGACTGGCCACTCCAAAATCAATTAGCCAAATCACATTTCACAAAAGTAGCTAGAGTTGTGCTCTGAGCAGCCAGGCCCCCTCAGGTGTCTCAGTGTCAGGTTAAAGGTGTGGGCAGTGAGCCTTGGTTTAAATTGTGTGGGATTACACCAAACAAAGAGCCATAGATATCCAGCCACACCTGTGCGACTTGCTCCTCAAGGACCACTAATAGGGAGAGTCTTTGGTCCAAATCGCGGGTGCTCAGAACTTAATCTCCCAACTCTCGGGCCACCGTCGGTATCCATTTCCATCTGTACCTGGCAGCAGGTACTGTCCTGAACTTGGACATAATCGCAGAGCCGTCCTCTAACAAGGACTTCTATCTCTACCCCTCCCCATCTGCCAAGTCCAGGTGATCAATCATTTACATGTGTAATTAGGAACGGGTGTCAAAACAGAAACTGTACACTCGCTCAGGGGACCCTGTGTGTAGTGGGCTGACATCAGACTTGGCAAGTAGTGGGTAAACAGGGTCAGAGAGGAAAAGAGAGAGAGGGAGGGAGAAAAATGAGATACTGAGATGTCACATTCAGCTTCTTACCACCCAAGGCGTGAACTCCTCAGCATATCAAGTTATGTAAGAGCATATCTATGTTTATGTGGAGAGCTTTAACTCAGTCTTTGGTGTCACTGGAGATTTGTGTGTTGACTACAACTAAAATAAAAAACTTTGTGATAGAGCAGCCGTTTATTCAGGCCCCTTTTCCTGTACGAGTCAAACTCTTCCTGCTTTATTTAAGTGGCTCCATGGACTCCTGAACACCCAACCAGCCATTCAGTCCATATCAAGTCATAACAAAGGATTACACAGCATCAACCAACACATCCAAGTGGAAAGTAATGCTTTGAACACATGTGATTAAAAAGCCAACTGACACTTAGGGATGCTGTGAATTGATTGATAGGATTTCTATGTCTTTATCTCTTTCAAAAATGACCTAATATTTAAAAGCAGGGGCACAGTATGGGTTTGATTTTAACACCTGATAAAAACATAAAAAACTTAACATTCATAATTTCATACAAATTTTAAATGTGATTTTTACATCTAATTTCAGTTACTTTTTCCCATAATCAATGACCTGTTTATAACTGGGCAAGAGAATTCAGGAACGCCAATGCCTAATAATCCACCTGTCACCTGAGGGGGATAGGTGTGGTGCTGCGGGGCTAAGGAGGGGATATGTGCAGGCTACCGTGACTTATGTGGACTCATTCTGCCGCCACCTCAGTGCCCAGGGGGTGAGTGGGTGTTTGAAGGAGTCTGTCTGGTGCCTAAGTTTAGAGTTTCCCAGTGCAGAGTAGCTGAGCTTTGAAGAGGTAGGTCCAGTAATGAATTAGAGTATTGTCTGCTTGGAGGGAGAAGCCTCTGGGTGGGACATCAGATCAAAGGAGGTCCTACTTTATTACTTACACCGTGAGTTCAGGTATGCAACTGGACAGAGCAAAAGGGCAGACACACTCATCATTAAAAAGGGACTTTATGGGCGTTTACATTTTGGTGCATTAACTTGTATTTTAAAGGTCACTCTAAACATAATAGCAGTTTTTGTCAGCATTGGATTTGGGTCCATCTTTGTAATGATAACACCCATAAGGAGGTCTTAATAGAAGAAGAATCAAAGGAAAAGAGCAAGTTGTTACTATTGCCAGCTTGATAATTTAAGAATTGAAGATGTCGAGAAAAGAAACCAAGTCAGTCTTAGTGTGGATGCTTTTTATTCATGTTATGGAAAAAATAAAAATTTGGGTGTATTGTTTGTTGCTAACTTTGGTATGTCACTTGCGTTATACAGCTCAGGTGTAAATATACAACTTCTCTCAGGTTTTTTCAAAGTATCACAGCATTGCCGAGCAGGTACACAGAGGAATGTACTGACCACTCCGCTTAAGTGGTTCCACATAGTCCTGGGGCTGGACCGGCTTCTCTCCAGGTCTTTTTCTCGTGAACTCATGAGCAACGTTGGGTGTGTTGTTCCCTCTCCTCAGCGTGGAAAAGGAACAACACACCCATGCTTTGATGTCAAGGTTTTTTTTTCTTCAGAGGATCATGCAATGAGATGGGAGTCACAAACACCTGGACAGACTGGAACTAAACAGGAATGCAGCTTAAATGAAAAAGGATATGTCATGTACCTTATTACTTGTGAGATGCTCCTGCAGCTAATTAAAGTAATCATACTGGACTAATATGTAAATTCTCATACATAGATGGAATACGAGTTAAACTGGTCTTTGTGGGTATAGAAATTAATTATAAATTACTGAGGAATGAGGAAGATGATAGAGGCCAGCAACAACATAATTAATCTTGTGACTCATATCATCAAAGGATTAGAGACCAGAAGATGCATGGTAACATATACTGTATAGTTCAGTATATGAAGTTAAAGGTGCCTATTCAAAATGATAAAGAACTAAGTCATTTTACCATTAAAATCTAGATCAGGTCTAGATAATCAGAATACAGGACACACACACAGAGTCACATTGAAGCACAAACACAAAAACCCCAACACGAAAATGAGTAATCCGAAGGAATGTAGGTTCTTGAAGTAGTTCTGAAGCTGATCACGCCTAAAGAAGTTTAGAGGTTTAACAGTACGGTTGTTTTTATCAGTGAGTGCTGAAGGAGGTAGCTCAGTTTTCAAATAAAGTCTAAATAACAAAAATCTCACTTGCAGATGTCTCACACAATTGCAGGGACTGTAAAGAAATTTGATATCAACATTCATGTGCCCCTCAGAATTAGTGATCCTCTGCTTTTGGATCAGTCATAAATGCTTTCATTTATCCAGTGCCATGTGTTTGAAGATGATAGTGAACAGGTATGTTGCTGTATAGTATGCAATCCTTCTTACCACCTTAGCACTGGGACAGAGCAGCTGCTGTTGAGTCTTGAATCTTTATGTAAGAATAGTGCCTGACGAACACTTCCGGAGTCATTTGTCTGGAAATTTCCAAGTTTCCAGTATGTTGCAAGAACTCACTGGTGGTCAAGACAGCTCTGCTTTCATTATAATTTCATTATCAAGTCAGAGTGTTGAAAGACACAGCAGGAGAGTTTGCTCCATCAATCTGAAATGTTTGGAGTAATTAAAACATAAATCTGTCTGGGCATCATGTTAGTAGTTATGCTATGTTTATTTTGAAGCACCATTATACATCCATCCTGATACCTTTGTTTTAGCTGGTCATGTAACTCAGCTCAAAAGAAAATCAATCAGCCTGCTATTACAAGGTACAACATCTTCTGTAGTTCTCTTACTAAAAGTTCAGGATAGACATTACATTTTTGGCACTTTTGAAAATTTTATTGAACCGAATTAAGGGCAAAATGAAAGATTAAATAAACTGGAATCAATTTTAATCACTGTTTGTTCAAGCCCAGTGTCAAAGATCCTCCCTGATGAAGACAGAACAGTGTCTGTCTATGTGGTGGATTGCTTTCCTGCAGGAACACCTCCCTCTCTGGATGCCCATTCCTCCCTTCTGTTTCTCACCAGCTGGGACTGCTGCTCAGCCATCCAGCTATAATGTCATAATTGTCCTGTTCCTCTGCTACTCTTCAGCCACTGGGACACAATGGATGGCAGCTTAGGTGTAAATAGAGGCCACAGCAAACTGGGTGGGTCCCAGACTATTCCCACACCTGCTGCTCACACCTTGGCACTATAAATATTTGGCCTGTGCCATGAGGAGGAGAGCGGGCCAGTGTGCTCTTACTTATGCCTGAACAAACTCATGAAAGAATATCTTATTATAAATACTTTGAGCAACCGGCTTTAGGTGTTAGACATTTGGCATAACATTCAACTGGGACTGCAGTGCACCACATCACCAAACCACTTGAAAACCAACATTATCCTTCAGTGCAGCTCCCCAGGTCTCAATTAGCCCTGATGACTTACCAAGTGGGAGCGTGTGTTTAAATCAACCAAGGAAATTATTGCTGGGGACCCATAATAATTGATTCTGGGCCCCAGAACCACAAAACAATTACGGATTACTTATTTCTGTTTGTCAGCTATAACAACAGGGGTTTCAATAAAACAGCAGGAGGAGAGAACAAAAATAGTCATAGGACCAGGTTTCACTCTGAAATCGACTAGCCTGTACTGTACATTACATTGAAGGAAATATACTCTCATTCAAAACTGAATTGGAATTCATTTTGTAATAGCTCATAAAAGTTAACAATGCATAACAATGAAATAATATGAAATTTAGTTTGTAAAACATCTTCACCTGTTAATCCTCCCATGTGAATAATGTACAGTCTTGTTTAAACACGAGCACAAAAACAAAAGTGGGAACACAGGGGACCAGGGAACAGGTGTTATGCATATACTGTGTGTAGCTCATCAGTTGAGGGGAACTAAATGAAACCGAACTACCATCTGCCACAATCACATATATCACCTCTTACAGTTGGGATGACTTCTTTGGCACACGCAAATCTAATAAAAAGATCTGAACACTCAAAATCTTTTTCTAGTTTGCAGAGTAAACCAAAATGTCTCGTCTTGTCTAAGATTTCCTTATAAGTCACTGTAGCTCGTCTGTTGCGGACGTGACCGGCGTCTGCAGTGATGTACTTCCTGTGGGTTTGTTCCTCAGTCTGGCCCACAGCGAGATCTCACGATAACGGTTTAAACTGGGGCCTGTTTTTCGCCAGCTGCCTCCTCTGGTCACATTAACTTGGACCTCATTAGTCATAATCTGCTCCCCAGGGCACGCCTTTAAAAAAAAAAAAAAAAAAGAAAGAATGAAAGAAAAAGAAAAAGCAACTCCCTGGTAACTGTATAGAAATGCTTCAAACCAAATGTTTCTCTTATGTGCCTGACCCAAAGATGAAAAAAAACAAAACAAAATCGCTTATCTGATGGATGGAGTTTTGGCAGTTCTCCTGTTTGAATGAGGCAGAAAAGGAAAGTCTCTCTCTCTCAGTGCAGAACCTCAGATAACACAAATAACTACTTCTGCAAATCTGCATGTGTAGACAAATATGTCTTGTGGTGGGCGGGCAAGCCGAGTAACTGCAGTGTTTTTCTTTTGCTTTTGAGAGCTAACCTAATTCATAACCACAAAATAAGCAAAAAACCATACCATGCATCCAGCATAGGTCTACTGTTAGTAGATCCATTTGTGGCCAAACTGTGCAGAGGTTTGTAAAAGGAAGAGAGAGAAACAGAAAGAAATAACCTGAGGAAAGAGATCTCTGGCTGAGGGATTCAGCTGTGCTTTAGTAGACATGATGAACTGGTGGTGATAACGCCAACAGAATGACTGATTCCGCTCATATACAAAGTTGTTACCTCTTTGTTGGTTGTGTAGGTCTTTGCACTTCAAACGCATCCATATTTCAGTGACACAAACCTCCGGGGTAAAAGAATCAATTTAGCTGTAATCTGTTTTAAAACCAGCCTAAGAGGAGAGAGGCCGTTCTTTAAAGTTGTCTCGAATGTTCTGCTTTGGAAGTCTGTGTCAAAAACTTGAAAAACAGAAAGCAAAGGATGTAGATGAAGCTTCAAATGACCACAGATTGACCCCATTAGCTTAGGCTAAGTCACTTCAAGCAAAATAATGCATATTTCGTTGCTCTTCTGGAGAAAAACATTTTCCTTTGAGATTAAGAAAAATACACTTTGAATTGATTGAAGTAAGAATATTCAATGTAAACACAGATTTTCTACGACAATAGCAATCTATCAAATCTGCTGACTTAATTCAACCAGTAGTTGATTTTAGAGATAATACTGTATTCAGCAAATCTTTCCTCAGGTCACTCTCCTCAGGTCGCTCACGCTTTTTCTGCCTGTTTACTATCATTGTCATGCAGTTTACTGCTCAAGGCCCTGAAGGCCACGGGGGCACAGGGGGTCACCTTCTATTGTTTCCCATAAGATTTAAAAAACCCACCTGTTTTGTCATCTTTCCCCCTTACTGCTACCTTTCTCCAGTCCACACTCACTAGAAAGCCAAGAGGAATGCTGTATTAAGTCAGGCCAACAATGACAACAAAAAACAAAAACAAAAGCTGACGGGCCAAACCCAGTTAAGTTACCTCCCCTGCAACTACAATGCCCCTGCTTACCTCACCCAGACCCTCCATTTCAGCTCAACCCTTGCCCCCCTGCCAAGTCAGGAATGCTAGGGAGAGTGACCTTTTCACCCAGGAGTGCCACCTTGCTTTCTCAGGAAGATTAGGAGCTAGAAGAGGAACTGTGAGTGTCTGGTGTTGAACCTAACTGGCGAGGATTCTAGTTTTTGGAGGGGGACCAGACACTGGGTTTGGAACACAAGTCTTGAATTCCTTGCCGTATTGCAACAACCTTGTACACTCTTTATGCTTCATTGGTCTGGCTATTATTCAAAAATGTGAAACCAATGCCACTGCAACACAGCAGTTTTCTATTACCGAGCCGTCCATTATGAATTACTGAACGCAGCCTCATTAAAGGGGCTTCTCCTCAGTGGCAGCAGACTCTTAGCAAACATAAAAGTGTGATTGGTGATTTTATGAGCTTTGCTTTCAAATGCTGTTTCTATTGGCTTCTGTGTTTTTGTTGGCGCTTTGCCTAAAACCGACATTCCAGCCGCCTGCGAGGCTCATGGGAGAAACACAGGGAACACCATCAGGTGTGTTCATCATGCTGAGGGACTCCTCAGGTGGTCTGATGCTCTACAACAGCTGGTTGGGTGGAATCAGTGGGCCACCAGCTGCTGACATCACATGGCCACTACTGATTACAGCAGGAGCTTGATGGCATAGTGCAGCCTGTAGGCAAAATTTATAACAAATAATATGATATATAAAACTTTTGGTATTATGTTGTTATATGCCACAAATTTTATATTTTTTTGGACTCTACAATTCTACAATCGTCTTTTATACACGTGTAAAAATATGCAGAATACTTGGACTATAAATTGCAAACAGGCACATCTAAGATCGTATAATCATATCCAGGAGTGACACAAGCGAAAGAAAAATGTGCAAAAGCAAACTGCTAAAAAGCATTGTAACAAAATCTACTGTACATCTGCACGGCAGATTTAAGGATTAAACCAAATAAAGTCACACCGTGTTACACAGGGGCGAAAAGACAAACAACAGCACTCCAGATATTAACATTTCTGCAACAGCTGGGTGTTACCTCAGCACACCAGACCAAACTAAAACCTCTGAGTTTCCCGCAATTAAGGCTTTCACGAAGCAGAGAGTTCAAAATTCCAGCACTGAGATAAAAGAGTAATCCACAGCGCTCAGTCCTGATAACCACGGTAAGCGGCCATTATCCAAAAATGTTACCAGATGCTTCCACAATGTCATGATCAGTCTTCGGGTTATCAAATCTTTACTGTTTGCGTTCTTTATATCACATTTTTCTTATGTCCTGTTTAATGGTATCAGTCTGGTCTGAATGCACAGATAGGAAGTGCAACACACTTTAAGAGCTCTCAGATGATATTTACATGCACAGTATAAAAAGGAAATGTGTATGACTGCAGGTGACACGTATGAAATGCTCACTACAGCAAACATGCATGAGAGTGAGTGACCAGAGACAGTGAGGCTTGTTTTTTGTTTCTGTTGAGCTGATGGTGGTTGGGTCGTGGAAGTGCCTTGGGATAAACGGATAAGTAGAGCTGGAATTGCAGGCCTCAAGTGTGCCTTACGCTGTCCTGTAAACAAAAACTCTTCCTTTAGCAGCTACAGTTATCCTGAAACAATTACAATTGTACATTTGTCAAATGTTAAACATTTCACTAAGTGAAAGAGATCTAATGACATTTGACAACTATATATCAGCATAGATTACTGATTACTATTGACCATGATGTCCTGGGTAAACCCAAAACAATGTCTCTGATTGTCTTGTTTTGTTTGTGTTTAAAAACTCAGTGTTAAATTAACACTTTGAGTATTTAAACACTTAGAATAATCGAAGTTCTTCTTACCTTACAGTTACAGCATAATTCAGATGTCATTTTTTGCTGTGTAGAAAAAGTTAGGTCCCTCCCAGTCTAATGAATAAAACAGTGTATTAAAATAACTGCTGATTCAGTCACATCCTATTTGTCACTCCTGTTGTGGACATGTTAACTAGGAGAAAGACGCTTGTCTCTTTGCAGCTCCATCAGCTTATTTTAGTAATTACCTTTGCCAGGGAGGTTGTGTTCTCACCCTGTGCCTGTTTGTTGATTTATTTGTCAGCAGGATTGTTTAAATTGGCAGAAGGGCAGCATAGTGGTTAGTGCTGTTGCCCCGTAGGTTCGATTCCAAGGCCTGGGGCCTTGCTGGTAGGAGTTTGGATGTTCTCCCCATGCTTATGTGGGTTTCCACTGGGTACTCTGGTTTTTGCCCACAGTTCTAAGAAATGAATGTTGACTGTTGACTCTAAATTGCCCATAGGTCTGAGCGTGAGTGTTTTTTTGTCTCTGTCTGTCTCTGTTTGTTGGCCCTGTGGTGGACTGGCGACCTGTCCGGGGTGTATCCCGCTCTCACCTAGTGTGAGCTGGGATTGGCTCCAGCCCCCCCGCGACCCGGAAACGGATAATCGGTAGAAATTGAGTGAGTGATTGTTCAAATGTGCACCAGACCTGTTTGAGGGCTGGGATATGTACCAGGGAAGAATCTGCCACCGTTACAGCTGAAATTGTGGATCTTGTGTTTGTGTTGTCACTTTTCACTTTAAACTGACACATTAATGTTGAGATTTAAACTTAAGGGTTTTTTTGTCTCTTCATGGTTGTTTGTTATTTCTTTGCAGTTGGTATGTGTTTCCATCAACAACATTTTTCACATGAAGCGGATCAAATCTTTCAACGTCCAGCCTACAGCCGAGGATTTATATTTCAGGGCCAATATAATAGTATAAATAAGTCATTATACTGTTTAATTACCAAACAACTTAAAATTCCGAAGGTTTAAGCTTTGTCATCCAAATGAATTGGCAGTCATAATCAATATTCCCTGAACTTGCCAGAGCCCAGTTAAGACATTGCCTTTGGATATTGACCATGAACAGATCTGACTCTGGGTTACCGTTGACATTTCAAAAGTCATTTATTTTCTCAGGAAGCATAATATCACATCAGAGCAACTCATCAGGTCTAAGCAGAATAATGCATTGCTCTCTTGTGAATATCCGTTTTTTCCTACTCAGTGATTCATTGCTGCAGAAATCTGCAGGTCTATATGCATCTAGGTGGGGTGGAAACTCAATCCATCAGGACAGGGTGAGGCGGCTGGGCTTGTTCCTATCTGATAATATCCAGACACCTTCTTGACAGCTCCACCTTCACTGCTGACATGTGTGTTACCAGCAATGTAAGCTAGCATGGAGGGACGACACCTAAGAAACAAGTAGCTACATATCAGAAAATGCATGAATAAAAGAGGCCATTTGTTGTCCAGCAGGAAGTCAACTTAGGGGACTTGAGTCATATCAGAAGCATCCTAAAAAGAAGAAAAACTCACTCATACCAGCCACATTTAATTAAAACTGATACATTTTAATTTAATTTATCCTTAAGCTATTAAAGTGTCATTTTATATCGTATCAAATATGTTTTTTGAGCCAAATGTTTTTAAATATTTCTCTGCTAACTCACTAACAGATCTGTAATTTTATGTCAAGGTCTGCAGCACCTGTAATAGTTTCTAAGACTAAACAGAGACTTGTACTCTCTTTGTCTACACCCATCTGTGCTAATCCATACAGCCAACTTCTTACTGCAATTAAAACTTTGTAAACTTTACAGCTTCAGCAAGATGGCCGCTTTATTTCAACCTCACTTTCACCACAAAGAGTGAGCACAATGACTTTGTGCTACAATGCAATGCAGAGCTTAAATGCCCATACCAAAATTACTGACTGTAGCCAGAAATGACTCAATGATAGATATGTGTTTCATCTGTCATCTTCCTTGCAGGCCTGTGGAATTTCAACATGATGAAAGAAGATGGACAGGTAGAAAGAAGTCATACCTCAGAGATTAATTGTCATTGTTTGCAAATCCATCCAGTAGTTAGGAGCTTTCATTCTTCAATTCCACAGAATTGCCTTGATTAGGATAAATGTTTTTGTTTGTTTTTGAATATTTTACACAAATTTTAACTTAACTTTTAAGCCAGTCGACATTTCTTTGAACACATTTGCAGCAGACATGCCATCCTGCACTGCTATAGAAGTACCAAATCCACTGAGAGACAGCAAAGGTGACAGATGAGACCCTCCTCTCTGAGTGGGCTAGCATATGGTAGCAATCAGGGAAAGTGAGGGTCTGCTGGCCCAACAGTAATTAGCGGATAGCCTCATGTTCATGTTTCTTTTAATAGCTCAACACGGCCCAGTGTGGACTAAAAATAAACAGGGCAATTAGGGGCGGCAAGGAAGGCCGTCATTTGAGGGGTCTGACCTTTGAACCCAGGTCAGAACCCATATAGAGGTGTCCATGTGGACCACCTGCACCCCTCTGGGTCACTGGGGAATGGAGCCATGTTGTGTTTATGTTAGGGGTCAGGCAGAGACATACAGGCTATTGTAAGGTAAACTAGATGTGTGAGTAAATCCTGTCTATTTATATCAATGGAAGAATGTAAGGGTTTCCTGAGCTTATAGCCACAAGGCATTTCTGAAGGTAAAAACTTAACCTGGCGCTAACTGTACTTGAATTAGTTTGGACATAGAGATGAGGTTTTACAGCTACATAAAAGCTTCTAACTTAAGCGTTTATGTAGCTTTCTGAAACAAAAGCCAGTGATAACTCGCTAATATGTGTGGCCACTTTAGAAAATAGTGAAGTAAAGTAATGAATTGATGTATGATTTGGCACGTCAACCTGTCAAAATCACCCAAAATGAGGTTGAGTGATGAGCTCAATATTTCACTCAGTTTAAACTGAGTGTAAACTGCTAACAGAAGCACTGTATTTTCCCACACCGTCATTTATAGTCAAAATCAAGTTCAAAGGAGCTATTTGTGAGTTTATATATTAACACATATACAGCCTCAGCATTTACAACTGTTCAATCACCAGTTTAGAAGAAATGTTCAGAGTTTAGCTTCAAACTTAATTTCCTTTGTCACCAAGGGCTGTTTTTAGTCCTGTCTATAATGCTTGGTGTGCTAACCAGCTAGCCTTGGCCTGTGTCATCACTTGACGGTTGAATTATGCTGTGTCAACACGATGGTGACTCATTGAAATCTCCAATCTACCCTGAAGACATAACACAGTTCAGTAAGTGGATTATAACCTCTGGTATTAAAGAAGACAATAATTTCTGAAGCTCTTTTCAAGCAACAATCACCACCAGCTGCTCTTGGCATGAAACCACAATGACTAGCGGTGTAAAAATTGTTACCTATGGAAGATACAGTATATTTTACAGCTTGTGATTCTTTCGCTGATTTTGACCAGATAGTTTTTTAACACCTGATTTATGCACGTCTTAACTAGTTCTGAGTTTCAGTTTTATATGAATCTCGATTTCGAAATAGTTAAAACATGAGGAATTTACCAACAGATTTAATAATAGATATAAAATGAGAGGGTCAAACTAATTTTTTGCAGCTTGCATGAAGGAATACTGAGATCAGTCAGAAATTTAAACTGGTCTAGAAGGTTTTTATTCCTTTGTTTATATAAGAAAAACAAAACCATATATACACAAAGATACACAGAGACTTTCAATTCCCAAGTCCCCTCCCCGCCCATGAGTGTATTTTCTCTAAATTGTCCATGTTTTGAAGGGGAATTCAAAGCTCTCTGCTTTAGCCTGATTCTCTGGGTCTGCACTGGCTGGAAGTCAGATGTTCACAGATGTTCACATCAGGCCAAGAACAACAAGTAAAGTTTTTCACACCTGGCAACTCTCAAACACAACTTGGCACCAAAGAACCTGCAAGGTTGTCCCAGATTGACCTTTCACCTCTTGTGATGTCAATGATTCCCTTGACCAATTAGATGCTGGAAGCTGCCCTTGGCCTTGCCTGGGCCCAGACACAAAGACAAATGATTCTATCAGATTAAATGTTTTTTAATGGCAGACAGAGAGGCCTAATGTGGGTGTTTCACTTAGAAGCCATATGTGCATTTCTCTGGTTATCATTCCAAATGAGGGTCATTTGTAACCAATATGTGAATGAAAAGCTGAGTTCTGGCAGATACACAGAGGGAAATGTTTGTTACCTCAGGGACGGCACACCAAAACAGCAAGGTAACAATTTATTTCCTTCTGTCAATTTCACTACATCGTCAACATGTTGACATATTTGATTGACTATAAGAATAAATGGCAGGTTGTTCAGACATGGAGGTAATATGTAGCTTTACATATGAAGTACATTATGTTCTGACCTCAATCTGCCAAGAGAAACAGCGAGAGTGAGCCGCACATCCCAAGACTCGCTATTTTTAAACCCACATTTGGACTCTATGCTATGTGCCTACCACAGCAAAATCTGCTGGAGCCATCATCAAACCCAATACAAAGACATTGTCCGTGAGACCGGAGCTTCAAAGGAACAACAAGGTCAAACTGTGTATTTTTAGTCTCTGGTGCTGGGCCACACTGTAGGGTGAACTGGACCTCATGGAATGGTATGCCTTGATAATTTTCCACATGTACACATAGAGACATGTGATCACTCAGCCATCATCCTGTTGTTGGGAGAATAGGTTGTAGGGTCCTTCACCTGGCTTTGGAGTGACCTGGTCACTTGTATGGCCCCTTGTGGGTGGATTAGTCCCCCCATCCCCCCAAGAGAAGAAAGACCTTTGTGCCACTTATGAAGCGTTTGTTCTTCCTGTTAGCCTTCAATTGAGGATAATTGTCTCTTTTAGATCTCGAGGGCCTGTGATCTGCCATCCATTGAGCCCAAAAGGAGGTTATGTTTCACCTCAGGGTAGAGAGGGGGCGGTTGTCGAAGATAGTCCAAGATTCAAAAAGGAAGGGCCTTGATATTGATGTGAAGACTAGACTAGTCATGTTATGTTTTCGTATTGCACAATGATTTCATTCAGACTAACAAGATCAGAGAAATCAATGTTTTAACCTGAGGTTGATTCAAGCAGATATTCGGGATGAAAGTCATAGTCACACAATGTTGTGTAAAAAGAGGGTTTGAACAGTTGTAACAGGTTAGGGGCATACAATAGAGATTGTGTTGGTCTGTCTGTGGGTCTCTCTCTTTTTTTTTTTTTTTTTTGCACCCACGCACACTTCATCCCCTCAGGACACTCTTCGGGACACACATGCTGCAAAACTACTCTGCACAGCTTTGGTTCAAATTTACATTCCATATCCAGAGTTGCTGACATCAGAGAGGGTTTCCTTCACTTCCTGTTTATACTCATACACCTGCAGCTGCAGTCACATAATCACCTCCCAATGGCAGCCCTTTAGTGCAACAGCTGTACAGCTGTGCACCAGTGAGAGCATCATATGGGAAATTAGCATAAGATAAGGCTCTTGACTGATTGTTGTGTCTGCACAACATAACAACATAATCATTTTCAAACTCTAAATGCAGCATGAATGTTCCCTCGGCTCTCAAGACGACCTTCCTCTCAAGAGGACCCCCCATCCCCCCCAAACCCCACCCCTAACACATAGACACACATAATTCCCTCTTTGCTGTATTAGTCTATCTCTCTCTGCCTGTCACACACACTGTCTGAATTGTGGGTCAGTGCCTCATGTGGTGACAATGTGTGTGCTGTGCTGTGGCGGTGGAGGCAACAGTCAGTCTGTAAAAAGAGGAAGTGGTGCTGTATACCCCGGAGGAGCAGGGTCCCAGGGAGGAATGTTTATCCTGTCCGCCTTTGATCCTTTACTGTTAATCACTTCCTGCACACTGTATATGAACTAAGCAGCTCTGCTCCGCTCTGCCGTGCCACGCTGAGCTGCCAGTGACACTGGGAAGGGAAGAGGAGGGCCAGCCACTTTGGATTTCCTAAACATAGAGAAAGATAGAGAGAGAGAGAGAGAGAGAGAAGGTTTAAAGAATGAAATCATTCCCTCTCTGGTGCATTTGAATTATCATGCAATGAATGTTCTGACCACTTTGAGCAAAATCCCTTAAAGTTTAGAGCTGTCTAATTGGGATAGTACTGGAGACATTGTGTGGGACTTCCAGGAAGACCAGGCACTGGGTTACAGTAATGCCATGCTCCAAACATAAGAGGCACTAATGTCCATGTAGTACACTGTGTGGTTTGAGAGGCGGTGAAAGTTCCCTGCCAGTTTTACAAAAATCTCCTGCCCTCAATGCCACTTATCATGTGAGAAGAGTTCTCCCATGTAAAAACCGGTTGTCTGGATTTGGCTTTCTGTCTCTTACACACTAGCAGATGCACACCACCCTGCATGGGTGCAAGACCTCATGCAACACACCTCGCCCCTGCACACTTTGACCCCTGAGCATCTGTGAGCATTTATACAGCCTTGGAATTCAGAGGGTCTGAACGCCACACCTGGTGAATGAAATTAAGATCTGAACCAAGGACATTTGGACTCAAATAAGACAGTTCCTGACCGCCACCCAAAACCCTGCTTCATGTCTGAGTAGCACTGTGCATGCAGAAAACACACACAGCCTCTCCAAACACTGAGACAAAAGTCTGTGACAGGTTGAAAAGCACACTTGCCTGCAGTGGCAGTTGACACTTGGTTACTCGCTGTATGCCAGTGAAAGACAAAGCTTTTGTCTATGTGATCAGTTTTGTTTTGTTTTTTTTGGCTGCTATAGATTATGTGCATCATGAACTGCTATGAAAAAACAATCATCAACACAAGATGAGGAGGGAAATTGTCTTGATTTTGTTTATATTTGAATAGGGTAGTGCGGGTTTTACGTGCGAGTATGTCAATGTAATGTGCATGCATGTGTTTGTGTGTGAGTGTGTGTGTTTGTGTGTATGTGAATGTGTTACTAGCTCTGTTTTGCTGTAAATGTCTCTCCTATCAGTCATTCAGAAATGCCCTGCAGCCGGTTTTAAAGCATGCATCCTGCTTCAATAGGCCTCTCTCTTTATGTTTCTCCCTCACACACACACACACACACACACACACACACACACACACGCACACTTACTAAAACTATGCAGCACGCCCACACACACCATTAAATACCCAAAGCAGAATGACAGTAGTGGAAATTGATTGCTGCTTTGCTGTTTCCTTTTTTGCCATTGTTTTTGTCTGTCAGCAGTAGACAAGTCGTGCCATTATGAAGTTATTTAATTCAGTGAATGGAATACCAACTTCCCTCATACTGACACAAAGTTCTCTATGGTTTACTGGGCTCTAAGCAGCACAGACCCATCTAAAAACATAAATCAAGGCTGCATAGGATGTGTGAATTCTTTAGAGTTTCAATTAACCACCTAAACCACAACAAAGCCTTGCACACACTGAATTTATCATTCCCTGTTGATTCTCGGACTCATTTTGTTTGAGTATGAGGTTTTTGTCTGTCTGCTCTGACTGTGTGAGTGTGAGTGTGGGTGTGTGTGTGTGCAAACCTGTCTCTGACAGGGCTTGCGTGACTAGTGCAGAGTGCGAGCAGAGAGTGTTTCTCTCCCGCCTAAGGGAAATAGCACTGTTGTGTGCATCTAACCTCTTTTAATCCCACAGAAACTTTTAAAAGGCCATGTAAAACAACAATCCCCTCAAGTAGCTGCACACACAACCATTATCATAATGTTAACACACTGAAGCTCCCACGAAGACTTTGAGCCACTGTGTTAAGTGTAAAGATAACATTCCAACATTAGTTAGATAGATAAATAGATAGATAGATTTTTTTTGTTGGAACTTTAGATGAAAGCAATAACACTGATACAGGTATCAGTTCTACTGTTCAGATTGAAACCATAAACTAAAAGAAAACAGGATCTAAATTAAAGAAGTGGTCCTGCTCAGATCTCCCAAATAATAATTAGGTGCAAAACAGGTTTGAGCAACTCACATGCAAATTAAATAACTCAACTTGTAAAAAAGGTTAATCCTTAAACATATAAATTACATAAAACATATATTTACATAATACATCACAATATTTAAAGTGAAAGTGTGTGTCTTAACTGCAGAGATACAGTTAATAATGATGGACTAGAATAAGACAAGTTGGAGTCTAGAGCACACAAGCACTGTGTGTGTGTTCACCATGTCAACTGGCTCTTAGTGTGTGTTATCTTGCATTTCCAACACTTTCCAATTAGCACAAACACAACCGCTAAGCCCTCTGACCTGAATGACCTGAATGAGGCTATTTATGGGATTACTTTGGCTAAATTTAGGCTGCACAACCTCATGGTTAATTACAATAGTCAACAAGGGGTTAAACACGTAATATGTGCTTTTCTGCTGCTTCAATCAAAACTGTTACTTACGTTTCTTCATGAGTTTTTGTCTTTACCATAACTGTTGGCTGGAATCCAGTCATGTTCAGGAAGTTTTTACCAGGACCTGGATTATCCAGAGAACCCTCCTCTTCGAAACAAATGGACCAGGTGATCAAACCCAGTAAAAATATTTAATAAAGCACTTTTACATGCCTATGTCCTGTAGGGGGATGCAAGCCATGCTGCCGCTTGTGTTTGCTCAGCTTGTTTCTCAGATCCAGCTACTTAAGGGGGTTTTACCAGCAAAGGTTTCCAAAATAAATCCTCTCAAAAATCAGGGGAGCCAGTGACTAAATCCAGTGGCAACACTAAATTATGCAAGACATCTTGCAGTGGCGGGGAGCTGAATTTCGACTAACGTTTTCTCACCTTATTTTGCTGATAACTTGACATCCAGACATCCAATTACATAAATCTTTCATCTGGACCGGATGCCTTGTCATCTACGGGATTTTGCTAGTTTAGAGATAGGATTTGCATTACCATGACATCTAATACTATGTCAGCCATTGCTGTTTATAACCTAAACAAAAACATAAGCAAGTAAAAGATGGAGAGACTGACCATTTTATATATGCTCTCCTATTTCACTGGTCACTGAAACCTTGTCCGTACAGAGAGCAAGAGTTTGCATTATCACCACCAACACTGTGTCAGCTGCTGCTAGTTACAAACCACTTAACAACTTTACAAATCATTATAGTCACCTAAAAATGAATTGTAGCTAATAAGTTGTAACAAGGGCAGCACGGCGGCATCATGGTTAGCGCTGTTGCCCCACAATAAGAAGTTCGCGGGTTCGGTTCCCTGGCCTGGGGCCTTTCTGTGCAGAGTTTGCTTGCGTGGGTTTCCTCCCACCGTCCAAAGACATCATGTTTAGCTTAACTGGTGACTCTAAATTGTCCGTAGGTCTGAGAGTGAGTGTGAGCGGTTGTTTGTCTCTGTCTGTCTCTGTATGTTGGCCCTCCAGGGTGTACCCCCCCCTCGCCCAGTGTGAGCTGGGGTTGGCTCCAGCACCCCCCGTGACCCGGAGACAGATAAGTGGTTGAAGATGAAGTTGTGTGACACAGACAACATAGGTTTGTTTTGAAGTGTGTTTTGTTTCCTGAGCCTAGCAGCAAGCTGTAGGACTGAAATCCGCAGTAAAAATATGATGGGCAGATCCCGGTTGCCAGACTAACTCGGTCATTTTCATTGCATTTTGGCAAAATTTCAGTTTGAATGCCACATTTTAATCCCATCTTTGGTACAACTAGTTGTGTTTTTTTTCTGTGCTGTTTGTCTTCAGTCATCACTTGTGAATCAAAGAGTTTTGGGAGAAGTGTGATGTTTTTTGTGATGTGTTTTATTTGTCTGGTCTCAGACTAGTTATATCTTCCTCTCCCAAACAAAAACAGCTTTGAAGATGGGAAGACTTCATTGTAGTATTCATATGAATTGATGAAATGTCATAGTAAATATAAACACAGGAGAGAACTTCATACAGGGAGGTTATACAGTACAGTACAGGTAGCCCCAAGCTAGTAAGATGAGTTAGGAAGAGGCCATGTGAAAGATTTGGAGGAGGGTGAAAGAGGGTGGGATGGAAGGAAGGAGGCACCCTGCTGGTTCTCAGTCCAAGTGACAGTGTGACAGGTGGAGGGGGTTGGCCTTTGTATGTGTCTGTGTTCGAGTGCAAGCAAATGAGAAAAGGGCCCGGGGGACTGGGGTTCACCTGTTCCACTCATGTCCTGACAGGTAGGCCCCCCCAACCAACCTTTGCAGGCAACCCCACCCCCCAGCTTAACCACCGTTACCCAGTCCCTACTCAGCACCCAACAGTTTCTTTTATTCCATTTAAGGGTTCAATCTGGTCAGTGCAGCCCCCATATGCTCCCATCCGTGGGTGGATGTGTGGCAGCTTAAAGATTCCCATCTGCTGTCCTTGACGCCGTGCCACACGAGCTGGGAATCGCTGTCTATGCTGCAGGAAGTAGAGGGAATTGTTGAGGCTTTGCTTCCTGGTTGTTTTCCATGCTCAGGGTTTGAGAGCATTAGATGATATTTGTGTTGGACACAGTGAGAAGTATTGATGCACACCATTAGTGTTGAAACAACAAATTCTTTGTCTGTAGTCTTCACAGACGCAGATGTTAATAGCATTGCATGGGATAATTTCCCGAATGTATTTTTATTCAGTGTAAGATGTCCTTTATTTTTCAAATTAGCTGAGTTCAATTTGTTTTGATTATGTTCAGTCAAGTTTATGGTGAGGTTTTGGTCACAAATTCACTGGTCTGGTTAAGCCCACAGAGGCTGCTTCTTTTTATATATGTATGATAAAAATCAGGGCTTTTATTTTTACAGAGAAAACTGCTTTTCCCGCAGCTTCATGCTGAAAGGTGCTAATGTGCTTCTGCTTGTACTTAATGCTCTTCATCCATTGAATAAGATTTTCATCATCCCAGAGAACTGAACTACAAGTGTTACTTTAAAAACTGTTTCATGAGCAACAGGAGTACTTTTTTTAATGTTAGATATTGACAAATATACAAAATATACAAGCATGTAATAAAAGAGACAATAAAAATGCCAGTTCTTGTTGTGTGTGTGTGTGTGTGTGTGTGTGCGCGCGCATGCGTGTGTGTCCGCAGGAGACAGGGAAGTGGTGGCCTGGTGCCAGTAAACACAGAGCTTTTGTTTGTGGGAATCGGCCTCAGGTGCAGTTGACCCCTGACCTGTAACCCTGCAGGTTGAACAAAGGGCCATTAAGAGGAGCTGGGCATGTCTCCACTCCTGAAAGACTGAGACATAGAAGTTTGCAGAAAGTGTGCAAAGGGTTAGGATGTTTGGAATTTAGCTTTGGAGATATTAAGAAGGAGCACACTCCACTTTGTCTGAATAAACAATATGTCAAGATAAACCATAAATAATGATAATGAGTGAATGAAACCCATCTGAAATAAAAATTACAAATGCTAAATATTTTACACGCTATGATTTATACAATTTATCTATTCCCCAGTCTTTTCTGGGGACAACAACCCATCAAATAAGTGCTGACAGCCAACATCGACACTTATGAATCCAGACCAGGTCACTTTATCATCATTTGATCGCTGAAACAAGGTTCCCTTGGAAGTAGCTTCTTGTCCTGCTGTCACTCCTATAACAAAGTAGAGACATGGGCCTGTCCTTTGGGCTATAGCTGGTGACAGGTAAATCCCTCAGATTCAACAGCAACACACAATGCCCCCAGTCTCTCATGGGCCCTGGGGGAACAGTGGGGTCACTCAGTCAGGAAAGGTTAAGGTGTGT
This sequence comes from Remorina albescens, assembly GCA_034769265.1. Taxonomy (NCBI): domain Eukaryota; kingdom Metazoa; phylum Chordata; class Actinopteri; order Carangiformes; family Echeneidae; genus Remorina; species Remorina albescens. The sequence continues at coordinate 11,160,466 of CM068480.1, forward strand.
TTGGAGCCCCGCATTCTGGCTGTTCCTACACCTGAAACTGACAGGTGGATGATGGTCCAGGAGTACAAAATGATCCTGTGAAAACAGAAATATGCATCATCTGCACTGCATTGTTTATAGAGGACATTTTAATCCTGTCTAGAGAGGACGCTTTGCACTGTATTTGCATAAATCCAGAATATAGTGCTCATGTCTACAGTCCTCCATCCTCCTCCTTTTTGGCTCAACACTGCCACCCAGTGATCTCACCCGGAGAGGAAAAATAAACCTAAACACCACACAGTCAGTCATCAGGCTTCAGTTCTGAGGCCTGTGGTTAGGTAGACAACATGACCTCACTGCCAGGGAAATACATAGGACAGGATAGGATAGGATTTTCCATTGCACCCCGGAGAGAGTATGTCCAGACTCCAATCCTTCCTCACACTATAAGCTAACAGAGGCACAGCTGGAAAAGTTTGCAGTGGGTACCTCAGAATGTGTGAAAAAACAATTAAAGGTATGGAGGTATTTTGCATTTTACATATGCTCTGATTTTCGTCCCTCATGTCATGTTATTTCCTGAATCCTTGATTGGTGTTGTTAGTCTGTGCCAACTACATATGTCAGCATCCGAAACTGACACAGCAAGGCATTCAATCTTGTGTCCTTGATGTATTTTTATAAGTTCCAGTCGGGTATGTTAAAGAAACAATGATATGGCATTGACTGTTCCTTCAGATGCCGTTCTAGAGACACATAATGAAGTTGTGCTAATGCAGGCTGTCTTCACCTATGGACATGAACAGGTCAGATGTGAACATCATTTGGGAGACATTAGTAAAGTAGTTAGGTAGTCTTTTAGTTCCTGGTCTTTCTGGTGTTATCTTAAAAGAGAACATTACATTAGTGAATCTCCTGAGAAGACGAGTGTGCTGTGAAAATGTAGATGTAATTAGTGATGGGGAGGAAACAGGAGCTGGGGCGGGGGTACAACTCCTGGAGATCTGAGAAACTGCTATGTGTTAAGCTGGCTGAATAATTCAGAGTTGAGGGCAGTAATGCTGCTTTTCCTTCCAGCTGACAATGAAGTCAGAAATACATGCACCAAAACACAGTGACATGTGAGTTTTGTTGTTGTTGTTGTTGTTTTGTTTTTTCTTTTTTACTATTCAATAAAGCCCTTGACAAAATTACAAATTCTCACATTGACGTTACATTACATTTATTGCCTGGCCAAATTTGATCCTTTTCTTAAAGCTATACTTATCAATATTTCTTATACCTGTTTGTATATATGCTTCTTTGGTTGTATTGGTTAAAATAATTGAATGCTATTGAAAGGAGCTGCTTTGGGGCTTTTCAACTCGTGGTTCTTGTTTTTCAAGTCCTGACTTTGCTCTCATGAAAAAACCCTCTGTACATTACTCTCCCAGCAACCCAGAAGTTGTATCGTTAGTGACAAGCTGGAAATGTAAATGAGAAATTATTGCATGTTAAAAAGCCCGGTGTTCTCCTTTAAAGCATAGCAGGGTAGGGCAAAGAACAGAGTAAATATTGAATTTACATCCGTCAGTTGGCCACAAACCTTGCATATCAGCATAATCTCTAGGTGAATTTTAGCTGACGACTTATTTGTATCACATTTAAAGGTCGTAAATGATAATATGTGAGTATTGTGTTAATAATTTCCATTGGAAACTTGCTGGCAAGTTATTACAGGTTTAAGTTAAGATGTAGATATAAATTAACCGAAAATACCAGTATTTTACAGGAAGTGCAAAAAAAGAACCTCCTCATATTGGAAAGAAAATTATAACAAATTCAGTACACAACCAACACAAAAAAATCCAGAAGAACTGCAAGTAAATTTTGGAAAATTTCTATATATATATTTATATACATATATATATAATTTTATAATAATGTTTCTGTGCCTAGTTTTCAGATTCAAAATCTGTTTTACCCATTTTCTTTTTGCTGCATTTCCTATTCCTCATGTTTATTATTTTAAATATATAGTTTTTTTGTGTATGTCCAGAAACAGGGCATGGGAATCCATAAAAATAAAAATAGACACCAAATTAATATGTATACATAATACTTTTAATTTTTCAATTGTAGTTGTCTGGGTATAATAACTTCTTGACCTCCTGTCACACACACACACAAACACACACGCGTTTTTGCATGTGTCCCAAAACACGCTCAGGTCGCAGCATTCCTCTACAGCTTGTCAGGTGTTGTTTTTCTTTCCACCGTGCAAGAGGAACCAAGTTCCTACAGTTGTGTGCCTGAGCATTTGTACAAGAGTACAGGAAACTTGATCATATTAAATAATTCATGACAACTCACCAACCCCTTCATCTCCATCCATTAGCGCCTCTAAGACCTCTGGCCTAACACTACTTTGTAACCTCTACAACACAAGAGAGCGTGACTCCTGAGTGTCTGGTCTAACACCCGTCATTGCTCTCTGACAGTGACAGTGACTAATATCAGCTTTTACGTGGACTCCAACTTTGTCTGACTGGCTACTGATGTACCTGTATCCTCGTGCATTGGACATTTATTGAGATAATTTAAATCGGATAGGCGTAGGAGAGCAGGAAAGTAGGTGTCAGTGTGGCTATACTTCGTCTCCATTTCCTTAATTAATGTGTGTGTCTCTCTGTCCTACTAGCTCCACCGGAGGTATAAATCTTAGCAAGTGGGTACAGCAGGGAGGCGGGGTTGGGTGGGATGATAAGGGAGACTGCTGATAAATAATGCACACGGTACACCTCAGAGTGTGACTAATCCAAACCTCTTGACACGAGATGGCCCAGGCTTAGCCATGACATTAGCCTGATACATGCTCCGGTGCCTCTTGGCCTTGGCAGTGCATGGGGAGTGGGTGTGTTTTTGTGGTTGTTGTTAATGTGTTTATCATGGACCAAAACGGCATATCTACATTCTTAATGTCAAAGCTTCAATAGTTATTAATTAATTTTGGATCAAAATGTTAAAAACGAGACTTAGTTTTACGTAACTATGTAGCATGCCAACAAAGAGAAGACTCTAAATGGAAAATAGCCTTAAGCACTCGCCTTCAATTTAACGACTTCAGTTCATCTGAGGTGAATATTTGATTACACTGTGTCAATGTGCTGCTTGTGATCTAGAGTGCCTCCCTGTTCTCTATCAATGCTATGCTGATATCGTTGGAAGATGAACACACGAAATCAACACACCCAAAACAATGTTGCCTATTGAACACTTAATGATCGTTAATCCTTGTTTGCCAAAAGTTGGAACCTATCCTATAGCCATCTTAAAATAACTTAGATTCATCCAACAGAAATAGTGTTTGCAGTATTTTTCTCTTATTTATTTGTTCTGTTATACTCTTCACTGTTGTACTGTAATCTATGAGCAGCTGATGAACAATTATGACACATAGCAGTCAGTGGATCATTGCTCAGTCTACTACCTGCTGGAATGTAGGTTTCCCTTGATAATTGGGGCAATTAGAGATTCCTCTGCTTCACTATCGCTGGTCGTGGATGAACCCTGTTATTACTATTACACAACTCGACCAGGAAGACTCACCTCAGGGTCTTCAACCAGCTTATCTTCATTATCATATCAGCTTGCCTCACTTAGGCGTTTGCCTGAACCAATACATGTTTCCAAAAATGCAGCGCTAATGTGAATTATTGACAACAGAGAGTGGGCTAATTACGGCTTAATGGATTCAAATTAGTATGTTAATAACTGGCCACACACGAGCACATTTACATGAAGTGTACAAAACAACAAGCACAGAAAAATATGAAGGCATGCACTCACATGCACAGATGCCTCATAACTGACAAAGAAAATGCACTAGCACCTCTCTGTTGTCACTTGATCTCACAAAGGCAAGAGTGACAAGTGAGATCAAACAAAGCAGTGTTTAGGTGTGGCAGGGCCAGAAGAGCAGCAGTAGGAGTTACTCTCTGCTTCTGTCTTGTGCGAGCTTTTCATCTTTTGAGTCATGATAGCTAATGGAAATCATTTCCTAGTGTTTATCATGCAATGGCAGTCGTCACTTAAAGACCCCCTCCCCCCCGTTTACTCACACGCAAGGCTTTTCTCTTACCAGAAAGGCCCATGCATTGTCTCCCAACTGTCAGAGGAAGATTAATACCGCTCACACACCTCACCTTTCGGCCCACCTTGCAGTTGCTTGGGTTTGGGAACCGCTTCAGAGAGAAGATTCAAAGATGACATGGGAAAGAAAAAAAACACAAGAGGAATATTGTGAGTGATAGAGTAGGCCTATGGTTTCAATATGATCAAAACAGAAAACAAACAAGAGATGTGTAACAAAAAGCTCAGGCCCGGGAGCAGCCCAGCGGTACCCCTTTGGATCCAGTGTCTCCACCAAAGCTCTTGTTTTCCAGTACACAGTGACGGAGACAGTAGACACAGTAGGTAAGTGTTTGTGTCGGGCCAGGCCTAAGCCCCTTAGACTCTGTTAGTCCCCTGACGTCTACTCAGGTTCCTTGGGTTCTCAGGGTTGGACCTGTGTTCTGTTCCCTGAGCACTACCATGCCACTGGCCCTCAGTGGCCACAAACACAAACAGTAATTGTGATAGACTCACACAAACAGGCATAAAAGCACACACGCACACAGAAACATACACACACACTTAGTGTATCACCCCTCCTTTTGCATAAAGAGCATCCCAATGGAATGTAGTGGTGTGTATGTCTGACGCCACACTAAGCCACCTCAGTCCTGCTGAGGAGTCTACTTTTGCAAGCCCTATCGTCTGCGTCTCGCCATCACATTCATGAGAAAATCACTAGGTGCCTGCAGGGCACATCTCCCAGGTTACAGGTATGCCTGTTGACACATGCTAAATCCCCCTCTTTCTCCCAGGTCGGTGGTGAACACACTGGAACGCCCTGTCTAAACCGCAGACATCATATAGGCCGCTGAGCAGGGCAAGACATGTTGGGTCACGTGATGGAACCACTGGTTGCGTCGATGCCTCAAAAACATGCATGAGTGCAAACCTGTGCGAATGATCTGTACCAGCAGACCAAAAACACAAGGATGCGCATTAAACGAGCACAAGCACAAGCACAATAGCAGATCTAGCAGGAAAGGTGCCGCTGCCCTGGGGGCTCTTTGAGGCCTGCAGCGAGCTACACTTATGCTTGTTCAAGTTGAGCTGCTGATGGATTGGAGTCTTGGCACATTCCTCTGACAGGTGACAGGAACAGCATGCATTTGATCTCAAACTGAGTGCAGAGAGAAGAGGAAGAACTAGAAAAAGATAAAACTGTCTTACATTCATCTCTGGTAGTAACATGTGAGGTGGAAATGTGAGCTGAGAGTAGCTACTGGGATCTACATGTTCATAATTACCAAGTATATTTATTCAGATAGATACTGAAATAGTTATACATAATAATAGCAAATAGTGAGAAATTAGACAAAATACCCAAATCACAGCCTTCAAAATTACTAAATGCTTTAAAAATATGTATCCCATCAGTTTAAACTTTAATTCAAAAAGCTGTACAATCAGCAATAAATGGTAAATAAAAATAATCGCAGAAGAAAATAAGAAGTTCAGAATATCCCAGCCTTTGTTATTTATTTGGGCATTTTTCGCCTTTATTTATATAACCACAGTGAGAGAGGTGGAGAGAGTCAAAGACAGGACGAAGTGACATCTTTATAGTTTTATCAATTAAAATCAGAAAAGTGAAGCACAAACCACACTAAAGCTCATATATTTAACCTATTTGACCCTTTTTACATGTACAACTACATCTTTCATTGTACGTTTTACGCTTAAATTTATTTAACAAATTTATTATTGCGATTCTTTGTGTAAAATTAAAGATGGAATGCTATAAATAACATTGTGTTGCTGTATGTGAACGTCTTTTGTTTGCCTGATCCATGACAGTGACACAGTTACACTTAAGAGTGAAATCTGATCCAACAATCATATTTCCCTGAAAACATTTAGCAGACGTGTGAGGACGGTACAATCAGCTCATGTTACACTCAGTCAGTCAGTGGCTCAGCCAAAGGCCCTGTAATTGTGACATCACAAAATTCTCCCATTTACTGTCAGTAATGCGTAAAACCACACAGTGTACATCTCAATACGCTCTAATACTACCGACCACAAATGCAAATAACACCACAATACGCTCTGCACACCTTAATGCACCACTGTCGCCACTAAAAAACCATGATATCCTTTAATGTAGCCAGAAAACACAAGGTTTGTGATTGATGGCCTGCATTTGTTGTATTTGTTTTGCCGCCATGGTGACTAAATCTAAGCGCAGGAGGAAACAAGCACAAGCCTGGAAACAGGAACAAGGAGATTCAGGTGATCAGGTCGATGGGATTAAATACCAACAGTATGAAAATGCTGTCACCGCACAGCTGATGCACAGAGTGTGCAGTGCCAGAGAAAGGCATGTATGACTGTACAGTAAGAGAACACTGCAGGTATACAATCGCTCTTTCAGCCTCAGCTCTACGTTTTTATTTTCCACTTTTATGTGTCTGTCATTGCAGCACAGAGACACAACCAAAGAAGTGTTAGATTTCAAAGCCAAACTCGACAACAGACAAGCAAGAGCAAGTGTGAGGCAATTTAAAGTTCAGTGGAAAAATTGAGAATAAAGGTCTAGAGCTTCATCATAGGATTACCTACATGGGTTTCCTCGGGACTCTTTAATAGGTATGTAATTAATTCTACTCTCTTGCAGCATGAGAATCTGGTATGTAGAACTGCAGAATCATGTTTTGTCCTTGTAAACAAGGCCATGTTGTATTTCCTGTTGCCTGCCTGACACGCCATCTTCCTCAATCCTGTACTCAAATCGTGAAAGCGAAAAAGTGGATTGTGTGTGTGTGTGTGTGTGTGTGTGTGCGCCCGCATGCACACATACTAATATGTGCTTAAGTGCTTCGGTGAAAATGTGTGTTCACATGTACATGTGTGTTTGGGGAGTGGGGTGGATATTGGCTTGTGGAGGGAAGGTGGTTCAGCCACCGCCCTGACTGACTTCCAGGCTCCCCGGCAGAACCGCAACCCCCCACCCCACACATACACACACCCCTTCCCCCACTCCTCACCCCTGGCCAATGCCAGATTCAACACAGCATCCACGAAACAAACACAAACTCCCACTGTTCTCCTCTACGTGGCCTGCCGCGGTTGTGCAAGACGTTTGGTAGAAAATCCTTGTTTATATCGCAACCATAATACAGTAGATCTACAAAGAGAAACTCCAGCCCACGCCAGAACCACTCAAAACATTACTGACCACCTTCTAAACACTGAAATCCATCCTCATTGCAATGTAAAGGTTTGGGGCTAAAGAGGTTTGGCTCAACCTGAAAAAATTCTGGTCATACCTTTAAACGAAGAACATACATTCTGTATTGACCAACTTGTTTTTTGGCGTTTTCGTGAATTAACTTGTTTTTTGTTTTTTTTTGCAAGCTTAAGGCCTGTGTGTGCACTTAGTTGTATAAGTATTACAGTATAAGTCATGTGTCTTAACAAATGTGTGGTATTTCAATCCATACGTCAGGTTGTAAGAGGCTCAGGAGGGCTGGTCCCCTCATGTCCCAGCTCCCTCATGTCCCCCCTCCATAAACCTCCAGCACGCCTCCCAGTCTAAGCTCTGCCACTCTGTAATTGTGGAGAAACCACAGCACACAGCCCCATATATAAATACCCTATTCTCCAAGCCTTGTCAAAATAAAGGTTGTGTGGGGAGAAAGAAATAGGGCTTTTTTGGTGGCCCTCTCCCCCACTTTAGAGCTATTTTTGACCTAACTAACCCTTTACCTTTGGGCAAAGCTGCATAGATATGAGTATGATACATTAAAGACAACATTGAGAAGGTTCCTTCCTCCTTATAGTTTTTTCTTTCTTTTTTTTTATAGCACAGCTCAACATCAAGAGGGCTAAAAATAAGTCTTTAGTACTCTATTAAACTTGTGAAACTTCCCCAGCTGAATGAAGGATACTAAAAGTCTATATGATGAGACTGATGCTGTAGTATATTCATACTGCACATTTATTACAACATACAGGTGAGCTGCCGTGGCTGGCTTAAAGAGGACTTAAATCTGTGGACACTGCAATACACACTGAGCAGACATCTCTGCCTGAGCTATGTCCAAACAGCCGCCCGTTGACATGCAGCATGCTTTGATCTGTGTTTTTTGGTGTGCGGAGACTTCCTTGTTGTCTTTACAGCCTACTCACCTGTCTGTGTCTGCAGCAGGTCTCTGAACACACACAAAAAATACTTTAAAAAAGGTTTAGTCACCTGCCGTGTTGCTTCTCACCAGATTGCATAAGACTAAAAATCTCATCTCTTAACTTCCACTTAGAATAATGTGAGGCCTTTTAATAATAAAATACAAGTCATAAAATGATGATAATGTTTTGGATACAAAGGAACCACACACCTACAAACACAACAGCTTTCATTCGGGTCAGTGTACGGGAGGACACTTTATTTTAAAGATACATGATTGTTTTGACCGGCGACCCGGTAACGGAAAAGCGGTAGAAGATGGATGGATGATTGCTTTGAGTTTTTGTGGAATACAAACGGAGACAGTGTACACAATCACAGCAAGAGTTTCTTATTTCAAAGACTTAGTGAGCTACCAAGTTTTTATTGTACTAAAGCTATAAGAAAATAATTGCAAACTAATGAACATCAAGTACACAACAAAAGAAAAGAAGTTTTACAGGAAGTACAATTCAACAAGGAATCTCACAGAGCAGGATTGCGGTCACGTTTCCCCCCCCCCCCTCATTTTAATTACTTGATTTTACATTCATTTGCATAAGATGATCTTGCTGTCTGTTATTCTCAGCACATGTTGGTCTGCTGCATATTTTACATATCGTTCTATAATAAATATCATCAACTTCAAAGCTTTCGAGGGTAAAAGGGTGATACTGTGTATCTTTGAAAGAAATATTTTTGCCCCTAAAAGTATTTTCATAATTTGCAATAGCAGAAAATCACATATTTTAAACAACCCCTCTGGCTTCTGCCCTGAGGACATGTGAGACCATGACCTACTCTGCACCCCGGATGTAAAATCTGCACACATAATATCTACACAACATTTGAACATGCACACATATTGTAGCTTTCCTCATATTCTTCCCTTCCTCTCTGTCTCATAGATTCAGGCAGGCAGCCTTGGGAGGAGGGAATGCAAGGAATGCTCCAAACCCCGGGCTGGTGTTCTGACTCGTCCCAGACTTCATGCCGTCACCACCGGGGTCTGTGGCCAGACCTCCCTGTGCCAGACCCACTGGCTCCAACACCCGCCCAGGCCAGCCAAGCTGCAGCTCGCGACCCATAATTAACCAGCAAGCCACACTGCAGTGCACATCCCCTCCCCCTCCCCACACTACTGCAGGGGCCCCTCGATAGCTCCGAGAAAGAATATACAGCCTGAAACTGCAGCTTTTAGATGAGGATGCTATAAAGACTGTGGAGGAGGATTCAGTAGAGTATATATGTGTATTGACAGTATTATCTGTCTACGCCATCAGTCATTTGCTTTCAAAAATCATGAGTTCCCTGGTTGCACGTTACCATCTGATGTTTTATACATAATTATACCTGTAAGGCACTCTTGGCGAAGATCAAAGTCACAAAGCTGGTTTTCTGAAGTCTTTCTGAATGTGAGGCATAAGAAAAAAATGAGTATAGCGCTGTTTGAAAAAGAAGAGCTAACTGTGTGTATCTTCGTGTATTAGAAGTAATGCCAGGGTACCAGTAATTCTCCCAGACTGGCATAATTATGGCTGAGACGTCTGCAGGTACTTTTGACAAGTAAGCAGTGATCATCTTCATTCTTCATAAGGCTGCTCTCTTGTTCAGGCAGGAAAGGCCTTTATTCAGGGTGAGGTTTCTCAGATCAGCCAGAGGGTCTTATTCAGGAATCTTATACCAGCCAACTTCAGTGTGCCTGAGCTTTATTGCTAAACCGGGACAGAAATGGTGAATGGTGAATTTATCAGGCAGTGTCTTTTGAATGCTGAGCCAAACTCTTTTGGTTGTCTCCTATGAATCTAATGTGCATGCAAGAGTTGAAAAATGGCAGCATAACTCCATCAAGTGCTGGACATAAAGCCATACAGCTCCATCTATGCCTCCATCCCTGTCAGAGAAGTCTCCCTCCTGCTGATGCAGGGTCATGGCTTATAAATTTAACAAGCCTTCCTCGTGGAATACCTCATCCTTTGAAAGAGAAAAAGGAAAATTACATGGTGGACAGCCCACTTGGTTTTTCACCCCCTTTCTTGCACTATAATTTGCTTCTGGAGCAGGTCGGCCTAAAATAACCTTAACCTAATATTCACAACATAGGCCGACTTTGAGAGACGCTGGAGGTCTCCCCTTGGGTGGCAGTGGACCGTTCTCAGTCTGTGGGTGTTAAGAGATTGTTTACTTGCTTACCTCTCTGAGATACAGCAAGAAGACGTAGGTTGCCCTCTGATCTTCTATACATTAAACATATTTTACCACAGCTCATGATATGGCTATAAACATGTTCATTTGGTCAACTGATCTTCCCAAATCGCAATACAAGCCATGTTTGTATTCAGTAGGCGTGATGCTGTTTCAAAATACTGTGAAAATACATAAAATCCTCAGCATCTTGGCGCAGGGATCCACAGTCCTGTTTCAGCACTATCCCCCTAGTCTACACAGCTCAAGTCAAAAACCACTAAACCCAATTGATGGGCATCAAAAGAGAAATGTCCATGATCTCACTTGAACCAAAGTTTCCTACAGGCAGGTTTCTCATTAATCTGAGGCTCCACTCTTCTCTATATCCTCATCGTATTTCCATGATCAGCAACCATGACGCCCCAGTTGTTTATACAGGCAAAGTCAGAAAAGAATCGCCTGAATCTCAGCTCTGGTATGCACCCTTTAGATATACTATCCATAAATCTGACATTGATTTATGATTTGTGATTCATGGAACATGTTTGATTTTATCCTCACACAACAGAATGAGGAGTATTAGGGATTCAGTGTAGGAGCAGGTGTAACGTTTACATTGCTGCCAATTATTAGGTGGTAAGACTTCATGAAGATAATGGGGGATGTAATTTGTTTTAATAAACCACTAAACACACGTGCATCAGTATTCCAGGACACACATGCCAGCAGGCATGAATGTCAGGGCTGCATTTCCTCACAAAAGCTCATGTATTCACATTCACATGGACACAAGCACACACAAACTTACCCCGCTAACCCCATTCGCCCCACCCCCCCAATACTCACACACACACACACCACACCGCAGGCACCACACACACACTGCTTCTCATATGGAATATCGTGGGTGGCACTGGACCGGTAGAGGGCTCTGTAAATAGCTCGGGAGCAACCCCTCCATTTGAGCGACCCAAATTTCCTTTTCTGAGGTCGGCTGCTTGGGCTGGAAGTGCTGTTCAGCAAGCCTCCAGTCGCCACGGGAGACCACAACGGCCATGCTGACAGCACTTCACAGGGACCACGGCATGGCAGGGGTGACCAGATGGCCCTCTACACACATCACATGGGGACAACAAGCCCTCACACAAACACACCTCATGCGTGCGTAGACTGCTTGTACTGGTGCATTAAAGCGTGCCCTCGGGCAGCTCCATGTCTCAGATCTGTACGTATGTGCACATGCACCGAAACATAGGCACTCCTAAAGCTTGATAATGTTCTATAAGATCCAAAAGACTCACCCATTCACTGTAACTGTGCAATCTGAGGCACAGACATCATCAAGGAGAGAAACAGGGCAGGAGGATGTGTGTGGTGCATATTTTTGTGTTTGGTTCCTCTCTGTGTGAGTAGAAGTTGGTTGGTTAGCTTTAATATTTGACTTTAAGTATTAGTGACACTGGTTTGTATTATATATGCCTATTTGTGTGTATGTTGGGAGGGCAAAGAGATGGAAAAACAGTGAAATAGAGGAGGTGCTTACCACTACCACCACCACATATCACTTCAATTTCACGGCTCGGCATTTACACTCCAGGTATGCTGTGCACTGTGTAAATTTTGAGACCCGTTTGCTGCTGCTGCTGCTGTGTAAGAGATTTCAGGGTTTGGATTTCTGGCTGTAAAACACTGAGCTACCATCTTCCTGTTTCTAAATGTTTTATTCAGGAGATTCTGGTTAGTTTAAATTGTTAATAGTATGCTGTTGAAGTGTGTGACTTCTTACATATGACAAGTTAATGAATGACCAATGTAGCAACACACAGAAGCAATTAATAACATGATTGACACTTTGGGAAATAAACTTCACATCTTTGTTTTGAAGCACACGAAAGAGACTGACCCTCTGATATGTTAGTCGCATCAATCTTCTCATCAAATTCTTGGAAATAAAAGTGAATAAGCATTTTCTGAGATGAGTTCTTCAAGACCTGTAAGATAAATTCATCTTCCCTCTGTTTTCTTAATTCACTGGATTTCAAGGCCAAAGAAAACCACAAACCAATTTTGTTGTTCATTGCAGTTACCTGAACTTTTAGCAGCTGTGCCACTCCACTGGGAGAGTTAAAGGTTTGATTGGCCTGCTCAGAGGCACAGTTGAAATAAATGAATCTCCTCTTCTGAACTTAGGTTTTCCCTATTGTCTTGTGGATTCTAACCAGTGAAGATCCAATCCCAGTGGATCAGATAAACTGTGGTTTCTGAACTGGTATGCAACTATAGCCATTGGTGGAGAACATTAGACGAACATATGACTGAACAGTTTATTATGTACGTTTCCAAGGAATTAAAATCTCATCTAAATGTGCAGAATCTTAGAAAAATGTTCTGTATGCAGCGATGGTGTTGATAAGATGTATAAAAGATGGCATTTACAGGTCATTTGAGTTGAGTACTGTGCCATACGGCTTTCAGTTAACATTAAAATACAGAGTTTTGGGCAGCAAAAACAGCCGTAACTAGCCCATGACTCTCCTTCAAAGGCCTTTTGTTTGTAATGGAGGGACTGAATGTTGCCATTCACATCCGCCGTTTTTTTTACCCGGGACAATATTTTATAAGCCCTTCAGAGAGGACCTTTTGCTTCCTTTTCCTGTGGTTTGGCCCGGACTTAGCTGTCGGGAGAGGGGAACAGCCAAACCCAAATGTAGATGCACAACTTGGCAGGCTCGCGGCAGAGTGTCCTGACCAGACAAAAGCAGGGAGAGAAATACAGCCATTTATTTATATTCGCTGTGGTTTTGCGTGTTGCGTCCTAGACTTCCAGACCCCGGGTGGATATTCCGTCTGAGGATGAAGACAGATGGATGGCTTTCCATTGACATACTTAAAGGAACCGTCAGGATTAATGTCAGATCCATATGTGTTAATCGAGTGTGAGGATTCGATGTGTGGCCCACCCCCATCCCCAAACACCATTTTCTTCTTCTTTTTTTTTTTTTTAAGAATATGCTGTAGGTCTATCTTTCAGAACAGGTTATGGTTGAAGACAGACTATCCCCCTGTAAACGCTTGACATTTTGTATGATGGTCTATAATGACAGCAACAGGGAAAGTATGAAATTTGATCATTGTCAGAATCATCAGCTCCGGCTCTTTTTCTGTGGGGGATGACCTCACCACTGTCAGCCAAGGAATGGAACCAATTTAGAAGAGCTCCCCTGAATTGCTTGTGTGTTCAGATTTGTCAAACTCCGGTACATTTGGGCCCACCTCCACTTCAGTTACATGTATACATTACTGTGTTTGAGACTGTGTGGATCTCAGTGGTAAGGATTGGGGGATAAGAAATTGAAACTTCTTCCAACGCAAACTGTATTTGAGCCTTTCAGACTCACACCTAGGTCCAGTTTCAATGTGGGAGAGCTCATATATTAGTCACCCAAAGCTATTTCTATATAGGCATGGAAGTTAGGAGGGGGGCAGGGCTATATATGTTCATACACAAACACACACACTCACACACATACACAGTGGCTGTGGCTAGCTAGACCTCTCTGGTCAGGAGTTGGTGCCAAGAGCAAGCCGAACAGTGGAACACTGGGAGTCTTGTGCCTGATTTTGGAGCCTCTGGCTCTCTCCCGACCTTGCTTCAAAATACACTGCGGCTTCGAGGAACAGCACTCTCAGCAGTAGGGAGGCCAGGCATGGAAAATTTAGACGCAACAAGAAAGGCGGAGGGGAAAAAAGAGGCAGGCGAAATTTATGTGCTCATTCACATTTGCGGGTGTGTGCATTTTCTTAATGCTTTTAACACACTTACTGTATTGCAAAGGGAGTTCTAAAAAAAAATTCAATTCTGAAAGTGAAAGAAAAAAACTGCAACGTAACAGTAAGTGCAGACTCTGACCAAACAATGTCACAATTTACACTGTCAGGCGTCTGAAAATCCAAATGTTGCCATATTGCTTTTATATATAGTATAGTTCGTTTTATCAGGAACTTCTAAATCTAGAAATATCTTTTATAATCAGACTACAAAGAAATCACACGACTCTCTACTCATCATAGGATCCAGTTAAGATTAATAAAGCTGGCTCTGAGTTAAAGTGTTTGTATTACTCATATTTCACTGGGTAAGCCTGCTGATCCAGCAATTGTGAGCATGACATAGACTAGTTGCTCTGACATCTCACCTGACACCAGAGGCATAATAACACCTTGTCTTCCTAATAGTGTGTGTTATTGCTTCTGTAACCTGTAATCTCTTCCCTTTCTGACGCTGGTAATGACTCAAAATATCAAACTGGCCTGCAGTAATACAATCCATACAAACAAATGCAAACACAAACAGTATGTCATACAGTGACACAAACACAAACACACACGTTTCAGCATTGACTGAGCTCATCTAAACCAGAAAAGGCAACTTACTCTTTTTGTTTTTATCTTGAAGCTATTTGCCTGCTGTGTGCTGTCTGCCGATCTGAAGAGTAAAAGAACTAGACTCAAACAGCCCACACCCTGGCGTCTCCTTGGGCACCGAGTGGTAAATCTTCTGTCTCTACTTTGAAAACTATCCATCTAAAAAGTCCCGCTCTCTGTTTGAGGGGATGTTTTACAATGTGTAACTTTTGTGTGATTACTTTGAACGAACGCAGGTGAGAAGGCAGCCACATAAGAACAGGCAGGTATGGTTGAAGTACCAACAGACTCCCATATCAAAGTCTGTGGAAACTTTTTTTTATAACCCAGTGAAGGCTTGTATTTCCCTTTCATCATTTTATTTGCTTCAGTGGAAGAAATCACCACGAACGCCTTGTGTTTTCTCTGTGAGCCAAACAAAGCGAGACTATACTCCATACATTCAACAGAGCATAACAGCGAGGATGTTTGATCATTTCGATGTGGCCCCATCCTGTCTGTCTCATAACTAATCCCACTGCTGTGATGCACAAATTAGTTCACGAAACCAGCATTCTCCCGGTGGAAACACAAACAATTAAATACCTGAAAGCCCAGCCCACATTTCCAGGTATTTCATTAGGCTGTTTCTAGTACTTTGCTGAGTATCATAGATAGATAGATAGATAGATAGATAGATACCATTTCATGTAAGTGTATAATGCTATACTTTTGGAAAAGTACTGGCGCTTTCCTTGGTCACATGAGAAAATGAGTAATGACTGTGGCCCAAAATTCAAACATGTTTTGTCTGCTACTACTCACAGTTTACACCTCAACACACCTCAACACACCTCAGCGCACTTCAACGCCAAGTGAGTTATGATGCATGGACACGCCTTTGCGTGAGGAAGGAAGACAAACCAAAAGAGGGGTGGAAGAAAAATAACCAAGAACAGAAACTGGGCCCAGGGAAGGGAGAGAAGAAGCATGAACCGAGAATGGAAGGTGGGATGGAGAAGAGGAAAGGGGGGCGGTGAAACGGGGGAGACATGAAGAGTGAATGAGTGAGTGAAGGAGGCTAGGACAGGATGAAGGGGGGGGGGGGGCTGGTTGCTTCCTGTCGCCATTCCCGCCTGCCCACATAGGCAGTCTGAGAAAGAGAGAAAGAGAATATCTAGGCTGACTGCAGGCCACATGACATTCTCTCTGTGTCCCTTGCTTTTCCTCTGCGCTGAGTGATGTGCTCCCTCCTTCCCTTCCCGTTCCCTCCTCCTCTCCCTCCCTTCTCCTGCCCTTCAAAGCTTCGACATGTCATCTCCCACCACAAAAACAGA
This sequence comes from Remorina albescens, assembly GCA_034769265.1. Lineage (NCBI taxonomy): Eukaryota > Metazoa > Chordata > Actinopteri > Carangiformes > Echeneidae > Remorina > Remorina albescens. The sequence goes on from CM068480.1 coordinate 11,176,693, forward strand.
GGTGGGAAGACTCGCTGGCGCTACCGCTGCCTCAGGGTGTCTGGCACTAAAGCTGCCTGCAAATACAGCAGGGAGAGGAGGAGGAGGAGTGAAAAGACAGAAGGAGAGAGAGAAGGAGGAAGAAGGAGATAGAGACAGAAAACTAAAAAGAGAGGCAGAGTGGGAAAGAGCAAGCAGGATGGTGTGCATTTAACAGAACTCATAAAGCCCTTGGCATTAAAGTGTGTGTGTGTGGAGAGGAGCTGTTATTAAGGTGGAAAGACTAAAGATGAGTCCTGTCTGGTGACACTGTTGCAACCACACTGTCTGTCTGTCTCTCATGTCTCTCACTGTCTCCGTCTCACAGGGAGCAGCTGCTGACTGAAGTTTATGAAGAGAGGTTGGGGGAAACCTCTCTGATGTAGAGTTCTCGCTGTGTGGCCTGTACCGCCATCACAACCACAAAAGCACAATGATACACATAAAGGTTGAACAAATAGGATGAATAGTACGAAGCTTAATGGAAGATGTATGTAAGCCACAGGCCCATAATTCAATGTATCTTCCATGACTCAAATATAATTTTCTCCAGGACACTGTAGTATTTTCTGTGACTCTAAACACATACCATGGACAGCCATTCCTCGTGAATAAATGATTCCAGGCCAACTGTTTGCAGCTCGGATACCACGAAATTTGCAGATTGATTTAAGGGGCAATTATGCACTTGGCTTTTGAACCTCTGAGGCTTTGGGAATGAATTGGTGATTGGCTCCTCTACAAAGTAAGCACATCTGACCAAACGATGCCTCGCTATAGGCTGAGAGTGTTGAAGAAGCCACAAGAGCCCAGCAAACAAGAACATCACTAACAGGGCCAATTATGGGCCTCAAGGGACCCGTGGGTTCTGACCTAAGAACCAACAGATGATCACTGCAGAGAGGCTGGGAAAAGACAACAAACAAATATAGCTGCAAACGCCAATGTCGGGGCCAAGCAGCCCGGCAGGCCGTGGTTGCCATGGAAACATAATGTCATTACGTCAAGGGCATGATTGTAAGCCCCCACAGCAAGTTCGATGTCAGCTGATTAAAGATTGTCTGAGATATGAGTTGATTTTTTGTCAAGTTGTTGTCACCAATTATAATTGGCTCTGCTGGACAAACACAAGCAAACGAAAGAGTCAACAGAAGTTTTGTCACACTTGACTGGACAAACATCTCTTTCAGTTTTGGTAAACACAAAACAAATCTACCGTTAGAAGGTGAATGCAGATTTTCTTAATGCAGTGCCAACTAGAGGTTAATGTAGAAATGTAGAAAACAGTTCAAGCTCAGACATGACCTCGGATACTGCCCGTTTTGATTGGCTGTGACAAGAAAGTGTCTTCACATCAAAATCAAATCAAAAATTCATGCCAGATGTGTTTTGATCCTTGGTCTGAAAGTTGTACCAATTTTAGTGATGATTGGTCAATGTCTGAGGATTAGAGGAAAACGTTTCCGTTAAAACCCATGTTGCTTAAAATCCAAATTTGACCTCATGGGATATGTTAAACTCAGCTTGATCCCATGAATCGATGGGAGCTTATCTTCAAAAGTTACCTGCGTTAATAAACCTCAAACTGTCACTCGCTGATGGAACTAGTGCACTTGGGGCACAAACATAAAATTTGGTGAAAAACACCACATTCTCTCTCTTCCTCAATCATTGGCTTTTTAGTTGTTTCTAGGGGCTTCCATAAAAAATCTAAAGAAGTTCCAACATTTACAATTTAGTTTCTTGCCGTTCCTTGACAAAAAGATTGATATCACTCTCGTGTCTGCATATTGAATCCTTAACTGCTGACTTAGATTTGCAGAAAGACTGGAAAAAGGGAAACAGCCAGGCTGGCTCCCTCCAAACTAAATGGCCAGTCTTTGGAGTGTGCTACATGGCTGCTCGATGTAGCTCCATTTTTGGCACACAAACATGAGAGTGGTATATTGTATTCTGCGTCCAGTGGTTTCTTTAAGCAAAAAGATGTTTCGTAACTTTGAAGAAACAGCGAGACAATTAGCGAGACTAATATTTCAGTTAGCTTAAATGATTCACTTATCCAGGTTATGTATATAACTTAGGTGTCACTTTCATCCCATGAAGACAATTAAGCCTACATAACCACGCTATGAAAAACAATAGCAAAGAATTATTATAGCTCATAACTCTAACAAAACCTGTACGTGACCGATATATAAATCAAAGCCAGAAGTAATAATCAGCCTCACCTTGTTCAAAGCCCCAGAAAATATTGCTGATCTCATACTAAGGGCATGCAAGAGTCATACCAGAATCATTATAGAACAACGAGAGCAAGCGCATCACACTGATTTGACTTTAAAGCCAACAACCAGCTGCTTCTAACGCAGGCCTCTGAAGGCAAATCTGTTTGCTGCCGTTAACAGCTGCTACCACGGTGTAACCGCTGTGATGAGACATCTATGCAACTACCAGTGTATCTGTTTGCAACCTTTATTGCCTGCCTTTCCTCACAAGAAAGCTGACACGGCATGGCTCTGGTGTTTTCTCTGGGGGGGGGGGGATACAAAGACACAAAATATAAATCTTATGCTCGTCTTGGTTCATGCCTGGTGAAACAATCCCATGACACCGGCCTCTCTCATAATGTTGGCTACAGAACCGCCACAGTTCAAGCCTAGAGCCCCAGTCTGAGCATGCAAAGGCAGACAGTGGTATTCATTCTCAGAGAGCCTTGAAGAGCCAAATTTATGCCTCTTGAGAGAAACCACACTAAAGTGCCACAGGGCACCAAACAGGAAAAACAACTCAGGGAGCAAGAGTTAGGAGGCTTTCAGGATGAGTAACAAACTTCTAAGATAATTTATGGTTACTTGTATACTAGGATGAACCATCGTCCATTGTAAGGATGAGATCGAGTCGTAATCATAGAATGTCTGATCTATTCTGGTTTATGATCTTTTCACATGAAAATTGGTTTCATCCAACTAACGAACTTGCAGGCAATAGTGATCTTTTTTTTCTGTCAGTGTAAATAGTGTGTGTGATGCACCTGACAAGGACTTCTGCTCCTTAGAGTCTGTGCTGTAAATCTAAAATAATTTCAAATTAGCGTTCAGATAGCACTTCGTCCTATGTAGGAAAGATAGGAAAGAAGTTTTTCTCCATTCATGCAAAAAAAAAAAGAATTTTGCAACAATGCTTTAATCTTTCATTGGAGTAATTTAAGGGAAATACAATGAGAACTTCAGTAGTTCAGTGTGAGTGACAGTAAATAGGCTCATCCAGATTTCTTTGTGGTAAAAAAGAAATACAAATATTTCATGCTGACACTGGAGAGTTTTTGTTTTAAAACTTAGACCCAGAACATAAATGAACCTCAAAGACATATTAGAATTTCTGACACATTGCCCACAACCAAGAGAATAGTTGTACATTCTTTCATGTTTAACTAAGCCAGTCAAGCATGCATGCAAAACAAACTATCAAGACAGGGACTCATCATAAGGACTTTCAAGTGTTGTCCAAAGCAACGCTTCATCTTTTAGTGCCATGAGTTCATTTGTTGGAGAACGCTGCCATCTCCTGGGTAGGATCTTCATTGTAAACTGTCCCACAGTATATTGAAATAGGTTACAGCACAAAGATAAACCTGCCCAGACACACGCTACCAATTAGTGTTATAATTATATCATTCATAAGAATCCTAAGACCATTTAAAGATCATTTAGATCATCTGTGTAAGCAGGATGGTGATGAAATGTTGAATTTAAACTGATGTCTCATCATCACTTTCATTCATATCATTCAAGCTCTTTAATTGCTTTTATTACATGTTGTAATTGTGTAGCACAAAGGTGAGTGTTTGTCAGTCATCCTCCGCTCACCTGACCGAGCGGCTCCAGTTAAGAGCATAAAGTCCTATAAACAGATTCATTTGTCAGTGTTAAGATGCAGTATGATGTAGATATCAGGTCTATCAGTCGCCCTTAAAGCCGCTCTGTTAGGCTGAGGTGATGATATCAGGCCTCACCACAGTGGCTTATCTGATAACACAGTATCTGTAAACAGGAGATTATTTCCCTCAACTCCACCAAGAAGGTGTCCTCCACCGCCTCTGCCTGTATCTACGTGTACCTGCGTCTTATTGGAGACATAAAACTAAATTATTTTTTTCATTTGACGTCTAATAAAAAGCTCTGACAGTTAAAAAAACCTCTGAGACTTTTATACAGGCTGTACAGAGGCCTTCACCAAACACCATATGAAAGCAGTTATGCGCAGAATTCAAGAGTAGAAACGATGATGGATTTTATTAGTTCAGACCACAAAGAAATGAAGCACAGATATTGTATTCTGTATCTGTCATGTACAATTTCCCTGCCTGAGGAAGATCAGTGTATTTCAGTGGCAATACACAGTCATATCCACGGCTGAATTACAGAACTCAGTCAAGTCTGTAACTCAATCAAAGATGCTTGAACAAGTAATTTGAGGCCTTTATTAAAGGAGGATGTTGTCACCAATTCAGTACTGCACTTCCTTAAAATATAAACACAGGGAACCATTACACCAGAGGTGCTTATCAACACATTCTCAGTTTGTAATGTAGCTCTTCTGTTACAAATGGTGGGGACCCCTAACCATGCACTGTCCCGGTTCTTGTCCTTATTTGTGTCCAATATGGGGACGTTAATACGCCTTATGCTGAATGAAGTGAGCTTTGTGTGTTAATCTTTATCTGAAAATCTGAAACAACTGACAACAGCGTGTTATTTGCTGAAATACAAATTGCACGAGAGTGTTTGTTTCTCCCGTTAAAATGAAGCCCACCTTATCTCTTCAACCATGCAACTCCCAGTGATGCGCCTGTAAGCAGGCGATCCACAGTGATCGAGGTAACGTGTTTCTTGTCCTTTTAAGGTGGGATCTCTCTGAAGAGCTGACAGTTTACTAGTGGCTGTACCTCAAATGATTGTGCTCCACTTCAAGGTCTAATGATTTCACAAAAATCAGATCAGAGGTCAACATCAGATTCAAATCCTGCAGTGGGCAGCAGAAATGGTCTCTTCCCATCTGCTCCCCTGCCTCACATGGAAATGCTGTGTTCTGTCATTACGAGAGCTCTTTGTGACTCAACCATTTCATATGCAAATGTTGAGCCTCTGATTTTCTTTTGATTTGGCACTTTATGTTAGCTGTGGATCAGACTATGTGCACACGAGGGCTGTTTGGGTGTAATTGCTTTTCAGGCCTAATTCTCCTGAGCTTGTCTTGCTCTTAGAGGCACCTGTGTGTGCATCAAAGCATCTGATGCATGTGTCAGTTTTGTTTCAAGTGGGTGTCCTTACAGCACACTGATTGTCAAGTAATTGCCTCTCGAGAAAATTTCTATCGCCAGAGCGCTTGGAACAAGCGCTCAGCTTTCATTAAAGCAGAACATTTAGATGGCTAAGTTAGTAAAGTTAATGAAAAGGTTTAATAACAGTATAATTATGTCAGAAGACAGAACACAAATATAGCTTAATAAAAACATTAAAAACATCCACTTTGTTGGGTTAGAGCCAGTTTCAGTACATTTAAGATATGATGTGCAACATAATTCATACATATTGCTGAGCACTTGAAATGTTAACTGTCTATTTCTTGGTATTTTAAATAATGTGCACATTTTTTCTTGTCTTCTGCTTGACTTTTGACTGTCGGTGGTACAAACGATCCTGCCCATTCTACTTTGGAGAGCACATCTGTGTCCTCTGCTGTCAATTCAGGTGGAGCAATTAGACACCAAGTCTGTTAGCTCACCAATAAAGTTTTACCTTCAAAGCAGACTCTTATATCTGCAGAGCATCATGCCTGCCTGTCTTCTGCAGTAATATTGAAGAAGCTTGTGCACATCACAAGGCCACAAATGAGAAACAGGAGAATATTTATAGTCCAACAGCGAGCCAGATGCCTCATAAACACCTCAAATGTAAATATTTGAGCTTTAATATTACTGAACATGAGACGTCCTTTAAATTCCCTCATAAATCTTTAGGGGACATCGCAGTATCAACTGACACTGTATATCTAAACACAGTATCAAATGAATGAAGATGGACAATCAGATGCATCTTTCATTCCAATGTATATTCAGATTTTTGATTTGTAATGGCTGCAAGATTGTCTTTAGAAATACAAAATGTTCTAATATGCCAAATGTGGAGGTTTTTATGTGATGGAGGCGAGTGCGCAGTCATGTTTAAAGGGGTGGGGTCTAACAGCAGGGGTACAGAGGTATAAATACATCCTAGCCGGCTCAGGCAAAAGAATATTGAATCAAATCCTGCCAGCATCATCTTAAATGTCTTTTGTCTTAAATAGCTTTTAAGATTAAAAAAATATATACTTTGAAGAGATTGAGAGCTAAAGCATCTCTCCTTGGACAAGATATGGATAACTGGAAGGTCCAGCTGGTGCTTGTGACTTTTTTTGCTTTATTGCAAATTTTTCAGGGACTGTCTTGTGGTGTGGAAGAGGAGGGAGGATTGACTAGAAACTGGCAGGTGAGCATCAATAATTTGAATGTGACCTTTCATCGGAGAAAAGCTCTGAAGTTTGTTTGAGTAATTCTGGATTAAATGTGACGGGCGTGATTTGCTGACAATATGAAGAATAAATAATAATTATTAAAATGATTATATGTTTATTACATTTATTATTATATAAATAGAAACATGTTTAATGCGATGGGGAAAAAAACGGAAGAAATCAAAAATCTAATGTGCGGTGAATTTTCTGGCAGGACGAGACCTTGGATGCAGGTCTGACCCACACAATAGCCGCTCTGATGAAGAGATCTAAAGCTCTTCGCTTCTATGGACTCATGGGAAAACGTTCAGGTCACTTTTATCAATAATGTAAAACATTGTTCATCACATTTAATTTGGGTGAAAGTAAATCCAGTTGTGATTTTTTTTTCACCCTGCAGGTATTAAGAACCCCTTTCAAATAAAGAGAAGTAAGTAACTGGATTTCACACTATAATCTCATTTAGAAACTCATTTTTCTCTCCCTTTTTTTTGGTTAGAATTCGATTTATATTATTATGAAAGCACTGTTTTGATAAATCTGAGCCTGTTTTGTCATTTTAGGGAATAAAGGAGAGACAGTTGTGGGCCTGATGGGAAGAAGCATTTCCAGTGCTGGTAAACATGAAGACCAACAAACAAAATTTATTTCAAAATATCAATGCAGCTTTATTGATATTAAAAATATCAAATTGCTAATACACATTTAACAACTATGATGATAAGTACAAGGTAAAAGATAATCCCATTTAATGTTTTCTGTTTTTGTGACAGAATCATTAACAAGAATAAATCCACTCGCAACAACTACTGGTTTAGATGTCTCAGAAAAACCACACAAGCAAGGTATGAATGTATCAGTATAAAAACCTGAGCTTGTTTTATTTCTATGTGCATTTTTACAGTGGTATTGTCATTATTCCATCATATTTTCAGAAGATTAAAAATAATCTCAATTCATAATTCCATTATTTGGCAGGTTCACCAGAGGAATGGGTCCAAATCCAGTATTGATGAAACTAGGGAGAAAAAAAGTACGCGTTGCTATGATCTATACAATTTTACACCAACCAAAGACGTTACCATACATCACACTCCTCGAAATACACTCTGCTTACAGCTTCAGTTCATGCTAACAATTATTGTATTAGTCCTTAACAAAAAAATAACTACCATCTTCAAAATGCACACTTCTCAAAAGAAATAAAAAATAATAGCCTGGAAATGCTGCCAAATGCAGTTTGTTTGTTTTGTTTTTTTGCAAACATTCATGTTATCCACCAAAACGGACCATTATTCATTTAACATTCAAAGCTCAGCAGATGCTGGCAGTTTTAAAACAAACAGGACAAACAGATTTTCTTCTGGTAACTGTAAAGAATCAGTTGACTTGGAACGTACGGTGCATAAAATATAAAAGTATAAAATAATGACAGGAAAAAAAAGCAGGATAAAAAAAGTTACATAAAGAAAACACTGATCTTTGTGGACAGTTCATAGGTCTAGGCTACTTGCGGCTGGTGAGGCTTGAGGTGAGTTCATTCAGTAGCCTGAGGATCTTAGTGCTTATGTCCCTTTGGGAGGGGTCCATTTTAGAGAGCTTGGGTCGATGGTTTTGTTGCTATTGCCCCGCTTGATCTCTTTTGCTTTCCACTCATCAATCAGATCCTGACAGGGAAAAAAAAAAAAAAAAAAAAGAGGCAAAATCCGAACTGTCATAGTCACCACTTTTCAACAAAATGCAGAAAACAAATCAACAGAATTAATTTAATATTCCCAAGTATCCACATTTATCTTTTCATCTATGTGTAACAATTCCACAACATGACCCCCCTCACATATTTATATGATACAAAAAGCTTATGAGATTCCAAACTTCAATAGGTTATATATAAAAAAACATGAGAGGAGCTATACAGGCCAGTGAACCAGCATCTTACCTGACGCTTCAACACCAAGTGCTTTCCCTTCCAGTACTTGAGCATTTGGAGAGACTGCAGGGTGCTAACAATGTCCACCGGGTTGACGGCCGTTTCCTGACTTATTTCTGTGCATTAAGCAAATAAAAAAAATAATCAGTCCATTTTTTTCATGTGTGCATATTGTTGAAATGTATCTTTCCATCCAGTTAATGCTAAAAAATTTCTGATTCCATGCTTCATTTTAAGCTTGAATGTTTTTGTTAAAGAGGGGCACAACTGAGATCTTCACCTTTGATGGAGATCTCTTTGCCTTGAAAGTTGTACATGTATCTGAGCAACACTTCTTTCCAGTAGCTTCGGTAGCTGATGAGGCCCAAATCAGATAGAGGCCTCTCTGGTGAGCCCACCTTCTCTTCCACTTTGGACAGCAGGTAACCTTAACAAGGCAAAGAAGACAGTCAACAAGCAGCTTTAACATTTACTGAACAATTACTGATATGCTGTATTCTGTTTAAAAGAAAAGTACATCAGTGTTTGAAAATGAATGAAGGCAATTCTAATTAGTGGGCATTTTATTTTGAAAGCATTTAGACTATAGGGGCTGGACATTGTGTCACAAATAATCTAATGCAGTAGTCCAGCAAAATCTACTGTGCTAATTCAAATGTATTTTATCTATTCAATAACATAGCCAAAGAAAGTCAGATATAACATATTAAACAAGTTAGCGAGGCATCCAACAGGACAGGACAGTTTTCCAGCATTAACATATATAATCAGGGTTACACTGAGAAGATGGAAATAACACATCATTTTAAACTGCCAAATAATATTCTCTCTTACAACGCAATCCCAGTTTAGGCAGTCAGCATTCCTTGCAACTAACTGGCAAAATGAGAGAAAAAAAACTGGACATACTGAAGTCAATGAGCATCTTGCCAAAACCCTGTCTCATATACTGTGGCATCGTCAGGATACAGGACACATTGTAGTTCAGGAAGGAATTCTTCTCCTTGAAGAGAAAAAAAAGAAAAGAAAATATTTTAGATGTTTCTGTATTGAAGCATAGGACTCATATATTGTATATATGCACCATAAGTCTACCCTTGTTTTTCACTCACCTTGGAAAAGTAACCAACTAAATGGCAGCCAGTGTTGTCAGCCTCAGTCATGACGTAGAAGAGAAACGGCTCCACGTCGTAATACAGAGTTTTGTGGTCGAGGAAAAGCTTGGCAAGTAAGCACAAGTTCTGGCAGTAGATCTGTGAATAAAGTGGGATTTTGTCGCTTTAATTGAGTCAGTTGTTTGATTATTTTGAAAATAAATGTCACTAACAACAATACTTGCTTCAGAGATATGTGATATGACATAATAAGGAAACCAGAGTGAGTAAACTGATTTTGAAGTCATAGTTTCTATACCTTATTCTTTTTGCCATCAACTTCAAACACAGATATAGCACCCTTTCTGTAAACCTCATCTCCTGGAGGATGCTTCCACACACACTTTGCCTGAAAAGATATAAGAAAAAACAATACCTCAAGCTCATCAATCTTCAGCTTACTCAACAAGTATGTTAAAAACATTTATTTTATGGATGTAATTATGTGTCAATAGCCATCATATGCCATTTCTAAATTCTGGAGGCATCAGCCTATAAATGTAATGACAAAATACTTCTGTTTGAGACATCAGTCAGATGGGCAAACAACAGGTTGTTCTAACAAATTGAAAAAAATTTTACACATGCCATTTAAAACACTGTGGCTCAACAGTACTTATTCTAACTCCAGTGCTGAATCACTGACTAATTCTCACCATGTGTCGCCTGAGGATGGTCTGGCTCTTCATGTATTTGAGGCAGAACTCGCAGACGTAGAGGCGACCCAGACGTGCATACTCCTCAGGATAGGGCGAGTGGTACCAGGTGTCGAGTTCATAGCGGCCAAACAGGATGGTTTTGATCATGTTACTACCCTCAGTGATCTGCCCTTGGATACGCAGCTTCTCCTGCAAGAGGGAAAACACAGTATTGGCATGTGTGATGAGGGGCTAAAATATTGAAAACTGAGTGACAATTGGCTGATCAGATAAGTATATGAACAGAGAAACAGAGCGATACATAGTATGGCCAGAGTGTTTGGGGTGATGTGCTGTGAACTTCCTCTAAAAAGTAGAATCCACTTTGATATTAGATAGTCATTATTTCTACTTAAGATCAATTCTAAAAAGCAAAAAAGTATATTTCTTACATATTAGTTTGAATCCATCGCCAATTATTTTAGTTAAGAAACTTCAAACTCAGGGTAAAATGAATCCACCCATTACCAGGTCTTCTGAAGCTCGGGCCTGGGCCTTCCTGAAAAGCTCCAGATCATATTCACTGGTGATGTTCTCCAGCAGAGGTTCTCTGGTGTTGCCATGTGTCTGCCGATGCTCCTATGGGTCAGACATAAGGAGGTATAGAAATGAGACATCATGTGATGCTGTACCAGCAAATGAAAAACTGCGTATTGGAAAGCCAGTTATGTACCATGTGCTTTTCTTTCTGCTCTTTCTGCAGGCCAGAGTTTCGCCCCTTCCTAATCTCAGACACCTGCTCTTTGTACCGGCTCTGTTTTGATGTTGGTGTCTGAAAGTATAAACATGTCAGTCATTTTCATGGGAATATGAGATCTTACCAGGAAGATCTAAAACTATACAAAACAGTTAGACAATCCATACCGGGAAAACATATAAACTAATAAATAATGCATCTGACATAATCATTCAACACATTTAACATTCACTTTATCTTTGCAAAATGAACTACCTGGTGACGAGTTGCATGACGCGAGTTGCTTTCTTCTTGCCCTTTTGCCTCCTCTTCTTGTTTCTCTCGGCTAACAGCTTTTACCTAAAATCCAGAGTCAAAAATATATTACAGTTTGGAAAAGAAGCACAAAATAGAGAACAAAAATACAAATAACTTTTAAAAAATACTGACCTTGCACTCATCCGCAGAAAGATTGTGATAAAGAGGGCAACCAGATACAGCAAAATGACGTTCATGTTTCCCGGTAAGGTGACCTGGACAAAGGGAGAAAATGTACTTATTTATATTAGAAAGACAATTTAATAATGGTAGATGTAAAATAAAGTGTAATTCCTGCGAATAAAAGTTGCAAAGGCCCAGAAGTTTTTACCAAGTGAATTACACCCTGGTGTTGGGCACTTCATGTTAAAGTTGTAGGTCTCGTGACAGCGGCGACGCTTGGGTCGATGGGAGAGGTCTTTATCTGAATCTCTGCTGGCTTGGTCTTTGGCCTGGCTCTCATCATGAGAGGCATTGGGGCTGGAAATGTCCAGCTCAGATTCAGAGGATGGCGCATTTCCTGTGGGCGTCAATGGCGGAGACTCATCATGGTCTGCACCTCGTTTCAAGTCTGGAGTATCTGAAGCAACAAGAATCAAAAGGCCACCAGGTATTTGACACAGCTGCGATGAAGACATATGTAAAAGCTTAATTGTTGCATTAAGAGTAAATGCTGACCAACCCTGAGAGCTTTGGCTAAGGCGTGTGGAGGCTCTGGTGAGACGCTGTCTCTTGTGCATGTTTCCGTCACTTTCTGAACTATTTGTCTGCTCTCTTTCAGCAGAAGAGTCTGAGTCTTCTGTTCCATCTGAACCGCTGCCTGCCATGTGTCTCTATCAAAGAGAAATGAAAGGCATCATACACAAAATCCCAAAACCACAGTACAAAGATATAAATGATGATGTGCCAAAGGCAAAAATTAAAGATAAACAATAAGGGTTCCTCTTGTAAAAGACAAGCAATAACATTAGCATGCTAATAGCGGTCGATATTTGACTCATTGAGGTCAGTTACACAGAATTTGGGACAAAAGGGATTCCTCGATGTAAAGAACTGTTCACTGTTTTTATTCAACTAAGTCTGTGATCCAGCTTTAAGAGGAAGGTCAGGCAGATGACAGCTTACTGTTAGCCAAATCTGTCATAACATTAAGCTTAGCAGCCACGGCTAGCTAACACACTTTACCACAGATAGCACCGACTACTTTTGAAAGAGAAATGTATCCGAAAGTAAGTCAGATAATGTTACAATCAGTGGCTAAACAGTAACGGCTCAGAGGTAGCACCTCGGTAGCCCGTTATTATTGTTAGCTTAGCCTATGGCTAGCTCTCACACGGCTAATTATCTGTGAAACCAGAATGCATTGACAAATCCCAAAGTTCACGACGCAGTGCTTATTTATGAGCCTCTACATTGATGGCATTTTCATTTATATACATGACACTCATTGTTGTAATGTTGTGGTGCCTTCGGCAACCATATTTTCCAAAGAGGTTCGTTTTATTGCAATAATCCAGACGTTAAATCGTAACATTTGCTCCGGCTGTTCCTTACCGCCCACTAAAGTGGGTTTTTGTGTAGGATGAAAACGTTTACAAGAACATAGCAAAGCGAAAGTATAAATACATGTACTACTAGTTAAGAACCACTAATATGGTCAAATAGCGCCTTCGTGGGTTTTATACACGCACAAATTGGAACCTATGAAGATATTTTAGCAGGTTAAATGTTCAGATTATTCAATGCAATATGGTGGACAGACTCCGGCCGGAGAATGGGACACACTGCTGCTAACTTGGCTAACGTCTCCTACATTTGTTCTTACCTGCCGTCTGCGGGGCATCTTTACCGGGACGGACGGCGCTTCTGCTGGATCTGAACAAACAAACAGCCAAACTATCCAGACCTTTCACGAAGGGGGCGTAAGAAAACTATGTATTGATTATTTTTTCAGGCAGAAGTTTGTATGTACACAACGTTGCCAGGATCTCTCGCGCCACTTCGCCCGCAGACTGAACGGAGAATTGCATTTCCGGTAAGAAGTGTGCTGCGCGTGGTCATCCGGAGCAGCAGGGGGCGCTCTACCGCTGTGAACTCTGGGAGAAAATCTTTGGTCTGTTGTGTTGGGGAAATATTGTTGAGCTGTTTTAGTACAAAAACTCACATCATTCTGTCGTTGATGTGAGTTCAAACTGATTATAAATAAGACCGATCATAATAAGATTGTAATATAAAGAATTTAATCAAAGAGTTCTAATATCCCTTTTAGATGGAAAATGTTCACGATCAATCCACATAATACTTTAATCCCTCCAGTTATTTGACTGTTCATGGACTCCGTTCAACAGAAAGTCACTGTCAGAGTGACTTGATAATAAATTAATATATAGATATTAATAAAACTGAAATCTTTGGTGTATCACAATTATAAGTCTACATGGACAAATAAAAAAAAAAAAATAAAGCAAACCAATATTTTTATATGCAACATATACAAAAGCATTTAGCGTGTATTTAGGTAACTTTTTCTTATGGAAGAGCTTGTCTGCCCGCCCATTCTTTAATACAAAATTATAAAGTCATTGTCAAAAGATAGAAAAAATATTGAAACAATCTTTTTTTTGTTTTTGTTTTTGTTTTTTTGTATCTTTTCCTAAAAGTCTTATCTTCCTGCATTGGCAATTATTATATTTGTTTACAGATGTTTTTGGTATTATTCATCGTGTATGCAGAGATTTCCCTAAACATAAATAGTTTATTAGATTTATATGTTTATATTCAAATGTTATATTGTATATGTTCAATAGATAATGATTACAATCAATAAATATTTAAGAAAGTAAATAAACACAGAAAATTATATCATTTATTTACTCACACACTTGATTTGGTCTACAAAGACAGGAGACATCAAGAACAACATAAATAGCTTATTTATTGATTTCAATGGTACAAAATGCAGTTTGTGGTCACACCCTGTTCTGTTTTGTGTCTCCCTGCCCCCATCTTAAACCCTTAATCACATAGTCGGGGGTGGCTAAAGTTTTGGAGGAGCCAAAAAATGCATCTGTTTTCCCGAGAGTTCCACTGACTACCCATAAAGGGCAGGGGAAGGGGCTGTGGCAGGCAGACTCCCCAGCAGCTGATACCAACTGCTCTATAAATAGTCTCCAGGGCCTGCCCACTGCATTAGAACACGCAGCCTGAACAAGCTAGTCACATGTTTTTTACTTTTTCAATGTCAGAGTAATAAGAAAGTAGTTTCTTTTTTAGTTTTGCGCAAGAATTAGAATGAACAAGCCCAAAATTGTCAGACCAGAGGAGAGGTAAGTGCTGCTGTTTCCTTCTCTTACCACAAGAACAATACAGTAGCACATGTGTTGTTTCTTTTTGTTTATTTCTGATTTATTTGATTATGATTAGGTGTTACTTTTTAAATAACTAATGCAGCTAATCATATATTTCTGTTCTAAGTTAAAGAGCCTTTCTATGTCTTAACAGCCAGCCGGCACTTGCACTATGGTTTGACAGAAAGAAATATGTCACCATCAACTTCAGGGTTCAAAAACCCAAAGATGTCCAGGTTGATATCCAGCCGGACAAGATGATTTTATGGTGAGTTAACAGCAACAGAGATGGCATTTTATTTTTATGTTTTTCTTGTGCTCTCTAGTCTAACAGAGTGTGTTGAAAACCTTATTTTCAGGGAGTGAAATTATAATGTGTACTGTTGTCCAATTCTACTAATTGTGTACATATTGTGCCAAATGGGTACCCTGACCATGTGCTCATATTTTTACAACAGCTGCAGAAATGACAACGATGATGTGATCTACAATGAGCTTTACTTCTACGACAAAATCCAAATCCACGTAAGAGTCCAATTTTTTGGGCATGATGGAATATCACAAATTTTGTATGCAGACATATACAGTCACTGGGATATTACATTTAAGTGCATTTCTAATCATTAATCACTGAAAAGGACTCCAGAGAAAGAGTTTATGACCGCACCATCAACATCTTACTAAGGAAGATAAAGCCTGATTATGCATGGCCTCGTCTTCAGAAGGATCCATCTAAGGTAAAACTGTGTATGATACATTGATCAGTTACAGGGTTTTCAGAACTAAATGTGGGGCGGCTACATTTAGTAGTAAATAAAATTTGAAATTGTGTTGTTCCACCACTTTTGCAGGCCAGTTGGATTTCTGTAGACTTTGACAACTGGAGAGACTGGGAGCATGAAGAAGATGAGGGAAAGGATGAGTATGATAGATATGTGGATGTAAGTAAAGTAATAAGATCAATAAAATTCTGATCATCTTAAAAAGTTTATAGAAAAATCTGCTATACTTTGCAATATTCACATTTTTTAACTTGGGCTTTGGAATCCACATTCTGGTAATGAGGTCTCAAACTTTTGGATCACACAGTACCTGTATTTGCATTTGTAAACACATGGTTTTACTTTTTCAGATGATCCAAGAAATGGCTACCGGTAATAAAGGAGAAACTCCAGATATGGGTGATCTCAGTGACGTAAGTGGATATTTTTGATAGATGCACAGTTGGTTTTACAGTGACTTTGATTACCAATATCCCAAGTGTTGTGATGTTGACTGAAAAAATCAAATGTTTTGTTTTTAACTGATGATTTAAATGTTGATATTGATCACTTTCTGCCTTTTTCTCTTACAGTCTGACTGAGAGTTCTCATCTGTATATCAGAAGCTTGTAATATTTGCTGATATTCTAAGGTGCAATTTTCCAAAATAATGTTTTTACATGTGTTATTTTCTATGAGATTATTTATGAACATGCTCATGTCCACTGTGCACTGACATGCCATCGTCAGTTTTAATAAAATTACATGTTATCGACCATGATCTGGTGCTATGGTGCTTGGTGTGGTATTCATCTTTATGATCACAACTAATTTTAGTTACTGTAGAACATGGCTGTTTGTTCCAGTTACTCCAGAAGATGGCAGTAAAGCAGCAACGATCGAGGCCACCTTTCTCATTAATAACGTTAACATTTAGGGGGTCAAATCTATGAATGCATTCATAACTAATTTAATTTCTCACAATGCTCTAAATGTCAGCAGATATATGCCTTTGACTTTGTCTTTATAACAGCAGGTATGGATAATGGTATTTATGGCTGATGTATCCTGTAATGTAACCATATTTTATACACTTTATTATATGGTATCTTATATAATACTAGGGCCTATTTATATCATAAGCATAGTTCTTATACAACTGTCAGAAAGAAAATAGAAAATAATATCCAAAGTCGCTGTCTCTAAGTTTGGACTCTCTAGGTTCCCGTACTAAACAGACAGCTGCGCCGGACCCGGTTGACGCTAGTTTCTCCTGTTATGGACACTTTTCTTCTCTGAAATACTCCACAATGGCTTTTCAGTGTCAGAGAGACTCCTATATGAAAGAGGTATGATGATGTGATCAGTTTACAGGTGCAAAACTTTTAATCTTTTAGCAAAAACACCCGGTGAAGTTTAACATTCATTCTGTGCAGAAGCGCTTAAGTTAGCACGGTGATGCTAATGCTAATGCTAATGCTATTGATGCCGGCAGCTAACATTGCAGCCAACTGTACTCAAATATTACCAAACCAAAGATTTAACATTTATGAAGTCTGAAGCTTTTGTGATGTTAAAAACCAGACATACTGCATGTCTGCTTATGTTGCCGATTAAATTTTGAGCTCTTTTTAAGTTCGAAGTGGTAAAACTAGGGAAGGTGAATTTTACAGTAGCAGAGTTTTCCAAGGTTTAAAAAGTCATTTACTATATGTAGAAATGTAGTCGTTGCTGGATGGGTTCTGTTAAAGAGTGAACTCTCACACCCAGTCCAGCAGCGGCATGCCTGCCCCATTCTTCCTGTAGGCGCAAAGGATTCATGTGTTATTTTCAACTTCAGTTTGTCACCTGTGTGGTGTCCTGCTGCCCAGCTGAATTAAAACACGAAGTCAGTGGAAAGAAAGAAACCCTCAAGGGATTCAATGTCAAGCTCCAGGACACCATCCTGTTTCCTGAGGGAGGTGGCCAAGTAAGCTGTGTTGGTTTTTTTTTTCTCTCACCAAAATATTCATTCATTCTTCTTCTACTACTTATTGGTTTCTGGGTTGCAGGGGGTGCTGGTGCCAATCCCAGCTCACATTGGGCGAGGGCGGGGTACACCCTGGACAGGTCGCCAGTCCATCACAGGGCCAACACACAGAGACAGACAAAGACAAACAACCACTCACACTCAGAGTTACAGACAATTTAGAGTCACCTATTAACCCAAACATGCATGTCTTTGGATGGTGGGAGGAAACCCACGCCAAGCATGGGGAGAACATGCAAACTCCACACAGAAAGGCCCCAGGCCCAGGAACCAAACCTGCGACCTTCTTGTTGTAGGGCAACAGCGCTAACCCCTATGCTGCTGTGCTGCCCCCCTCCCCAAAATAATAATGATCAATTTCACTTTCAACACTAATGAATCTTCCACTCCATGTTTGTTGTGTCTTCCATCAGCCAGACGATCATGGGCTGATCGGAGATGTCCCAGTGATAAGCGTGACAAGGCAGGGACCAGAAGCCGTACACTTTGTGGCGTCACCTCTGGCAGTGGGTCAGGAGATGCAGGTGAAGGTGAACTGGGAGAGGAGGTTCGACCACATGCAGCAACACTCAGGTCAGGATCACTAAACAAATAAGCTCAGAGACTGTTATACTTGTTGAGTATGGAATGACGCTGAAGTATTACTATGGCTATACATTGTAAATCCACAATTTTTCTAAGACACATTTGCTTTCTTTCTGACACTTAGGTCAGCATTTAGTGACAGCGTTGGCAGATACCATGTTTGGATTCAAGACCACATCTTGGTACTTCAGCATTCTACAGATTCCCTTTCTTCTAGAAAGATTAAAGACTCATGAATTTATTTGTCATCTTTCTTCTGTTTTCTTCTGCTCCCTTTTCAGGGACCTGGGTCGTCAGCGAAGTGTTATTGAGCTTGACACTCCCTGCATGAAGCCTGCTCAGCTTCAGGCCCTGGAAGAAGCTGTTAATGAGAAGATCAGAGCTCATATTCCTGTCACTGTTCAGCTTCTCTCTATTGATGATCCTGCAGTGGAAAAGGTGTGAGTACTGTGCTTACTGCTGCAAAAACAAGCACAGCCAAAATCCGCCTGAAAATTCAAGGCTTTTCTCTTTGCATTTGTTTGTGAACCAGGTGAGGAGTCGAGGGCTGCCAGAGGACCATGCAGGGCCAATTCGCATCATTGATATAGAGGGCATCGATGCCAACATGTGCTGTGGGACTCATGTGTCCAACCTCAGTCACTTACAGGTACAAGTTCATACACAAATGCTGATGTGACTCATGGATCTCGTAATACTACTTGAGTTGTGAAGTTATGTACATATTGCATTCATATCCTATTCATACAATTTGGAATATCTGTGCTGAAAGAATTAATTCAGTGCTTTGTTTTATTTCATCTGAATGTTAGGTAATAAAGCTACTGGGAACTGAGAAAGGAAAGAAAAACAAAACCAACTTGATATTCTTGGCAGGAAACAGGGTACTGAAATACGCAGAGAAAAGCTACAGTACAGAGCGTGCAATGGTGTCTATTCTGAAGTAAGTTCAAAATCTAAAGTGTCAAATGCCATTAGTGTGAGTTATACTCATTCAACAAGGTTTGGGTGAAAAAAAACATAATTGTTCAACAGAACTGGGCCTGATGAGCATGTTGAGGCAGTGGACAAGTTGCAGAAGTCTATTAAGCTGCTACAGAAAGTAAGAGAATCTCTTCATCAGTGGTGTCTGTTCCATATGCTCACAGTTTTTGAGTTTGAGAAATGTTTGTGTGAAGGATTGATGATGTTGTAATTCCTACTTTTGCCAGAAGAGGTCATTGACAGTAAAGACCCCTGAAATGACAATTATTCTGTCCTGCAGACAGGGTGTCACATTGCACATACACTTTAACCATCATAGAAATGTCTTTGGTAGACTAACCTGTCCCTCCTTCGAGAAATGGCTGTACTCATTGCTCAGAACGTTGAGAACAATCCACAAAGAGGCAACTTCTTCAGTTTGCACAAGTGAGAAATCCCTAAGAGATGTTTTGCAGATGCAGCATTACACAATGTTCCCACAGCTCACCTATAAAGAGTTTGTGTTTTCTCTCTACAGAAAAGAGGGTGACAATGAGTTTATGAATATCATTGCTAATCAAATAAACACAAAGGTAAGCTCATAACCTGACTTTTTAATTCTTGCTAATAACTGTATTTTTGTTAAACACCTTGTTTTGATTGCTCTTAGGAAACCTTGGTTTTCCTGACTGTCGGAGAAGATAAGGGACCCGGTTTGTTTCTGCTGGCTGGACCCAGCAGACCAGTGGCTGAAATGGGTCCACGGTAAGGCACCAACACCACATTTTGTCTCAACTCTGAAAAGTATTAATGTTCGTTGACACTGAAGGAATTTGTGCTCGCCAGGGTGTTAGAGATGCTCCAAGGGAAGGGGGCAGGGAAGAATGGACGCTTCCAAGGCAAAGCCAACAGTCTGGCACGGAGAGAGGAAGTGGAGGTGTTCCTGCAGCAGCGCTGCAAACATCACACCTCAGAGGAAGAATAAAACCAGAGATATTTAATATTTTCTCACTACACTTAGATGCCAATGAGGACAGTCCTAATTTTGTGAAACAATGAAACACAGGAATTAATCATGCAATAATGTATATAAATACATATCAGAAGTTAAATGTCAAGCACTGTTTTTGTTATTTGCAAACATCTGTTAAATTATTTACCATAAGATATTTTTGTTTTTTCCACTTATTACTCCCAGTGTCTGGAATCAGAGCACATCAATCTGCAATTTAAACACACTGATAAAACCTTCTGTTTCAAACACAACCTAATTTAATTTTTCCTATTGATAAACTGACACCAACACCTGTTTCTTTAATAGTGTTTAATAATTATACAAAACATGTATAGACAAGACAGTGAGTTACACAGTTACTTAAAAATGTCCTCTAGTTCGGCACAAGTGGTGAGATAAAAATCCTTTTATACTGTAATGTTATCTGATAAAACTTTAATATAATACAGTATAATTGCTAACTAAACTTTAGTGCCACCTGCTTTCCATATCATATGCATAAATATTACAAACATCTTACAACATTGAGCAACCCAGACAACATAACTATTAATGACCACAAAAAAAGCTAAAGCTATATATTTTTTTTTTTTGCTCATTGTGTCCATAACAAATAAAACCTGTGATATTAGAGTGTATACAGTGTACATGGAGTTCTGCTTTCAGTTTACTACATGTGTGATAAAACCACTGGTTTGGAAACATAACAGCTGTCTAGTTCCTAATGTGTTGTTCACAAGTCTGTCACAGAGTAGTGGTTAGACAAAGTGTTCATGATGGAATATATTTGTTTAGTGCAAAAGTGCAAGCACCCCCTCCCCATTTATAAAACATATGAAAACTAGAAAAATCATCTCCTGGCACGTGCATCAGCAAACCAGTGAAATATGGTCACACAACATAACATTATGATGTCACAGTAAAGATGGCCTTGGACCATTCGAATATAAATCTTATCACATAATTTTATCCTGTGAGAAATTACTGTTAATGTGTCTAAATGTGTTTTTGTGGTCAGACATTTAAGCGCCAGAATATAATCAGTTCATCCATGAGTTCAAGTGATTGATTGTATCAAATTTCTCTCAAGGCTTGACTGAGAATGGAATGGATGAATGGGCGGACGGAGGGACGGTCAACCCTGCCAGCGCTGGCTGGAGCTGGCACAGAGATGTGAAAAGATATTGAGATGGATTTGGTCGTAGCTGTGGTCGCTCACTGTGATCCTGTATGCTTTCTACCCTTTAACACTTCACTGCTGCTCCTCCATTTTACACTTATTTCAGAGGCTGTACAATCTTCATTGATATGTAGTTCTGAAAAAGGAAAAACAAACAATCAAATCCTTGTCTACTGGACATTCCCTACATCAAGCCCACACTTTCAGTTTCCACTCGCCCCCCACTGCAAAGCCTTTACAGCAGCGCCCTAATGATTTCAGAATATATGACCAATGTCATTCAGGCGTCTGTCCTTACCGGTAAAGAGTACAGCAGAATGGCAAGGAAGAGAACCACGATGAGGAGGAGGATGAGGCCGATGAAGAGGCACCGGAACCTTCTCCACACAATGAACTTCATTGTCTTACACGGGTTGGTGAACCAGAAGAAGGATGTGTCTGGGCGTCTGAAGATCATGGGAGATGAAAGAATATTTTGCATTTTGCATTTGCCTTTCAGAAGAAAAGATAGATGGGACTTGGACATGTATATGATGTGCAAGTCACATTCCGACTTCTTACTTGGGAGAGTCTAATTTGGGGTTCATGTTGGGTTCGTCCCTGCCTTTTCCTGCAGGCCTCTCATCTGCATCTGCTTCCTTTATTATCTCCAGTGTCATCTCCACTTTCCCCTACAGACACAGGACAAGCAGACATCAGCATGAGGTAGCAACATTCATGACAAGGTCCTTGACATTTTCAAGAGAGTCAAAATGGAGCATGTGTCCTTATTAGGCTTCTTCTCTAAACTTATGAAAACTTTATTTAGAAGTAATGAATGCAGCTTCTAGTGCTAAAACTCAGGAAGGAAAACCAAACGAGCTCTTTTCCGGTTTAGCAGACAGGAGCTTGGAGCAGAATGAATGTCTGTTCATTCATTTGCTCTAAAGTTCAGGTTTGAACAAGACAGTTTACCTAAAGATAGACCATCCATCCATTTCTGTATGCTTTCTGTTCATACTCACGCCCAGGACCGTTTTCCCATCCTTCTCAATGGAACAAGGCCACCAGCCTCTGACTGACTGCTGTGCAAACAGAGACTTGGTATGCTCCGTCTTGTGTGGAGCTCCCATTGCCACATCCATCATCCCCAGAGAGCACTTCTCTGCGGTCTTCGCAGGAGCAACCAGGTCTCGCAAATCCAGCTCCAGTGAACCTGGAATCCCCAGAGAAAGTGGTTAGGTCTTATGATATCACTTTGGAAATTAAACACTTGGAATAAAAGTTGAGTTTTATGGATTCAATTTTAAAATTTGCGTCTTACCAAGGTAATCATCAAGTGAGAATTTATCATTGTCCCATATTTGAACAATCAGCTTGGGAGGGATCCTGAATTCTGTTTTGTCAAGACTCCAAAAGTGCTCCTGTAGGGGGAGAAATGTTTTATGTAGTTGTATCATTTTTTTTATATTTTAAACGGTTTTATTTTAATATTAGCATTGGTCAATATTCCAGACAGGCCTCACCTTCTTAGACACGAGGCAAAGCTGTTCAGCAGGCAGGAAGTCAAAGTCAAAGACAAACCTCCAGTTAAAGTTACCATCTCCATCCAGAGACCTGTAGTGCACATCAGTCTTCTGCTTGTTCTCTTCCATGCCTGGCATCCACCTGAGCGAGTGAGCAACAGGTGTGATCATCTATCATCTTGTCTTTCTACTATTAGAGCTTACTTTAAATGTCATCCATATTAAAACTGTTTAACTCTTAAAAGCATAAGTGAAGGGAAAGATCTCACACTTGTGATAGCTTTGAGATCCACTATAACACGATATCACTGTAGTAAAATGTAATATTTAAAGAATTGAGGGTACCCTTTGACATAGATATCACTCATGTGTTCTCCAGTGATGCTCGTCTCATCTAAAGTCACATCAGTTGTGTTCCAGATGACGGCACGCAGGAAATACCTGAAGGTTCAAACACAGAGGACATTACCCTCCTGGCATCTAATGTGACCCGAGACCAAGTGCCAAAGAGCTGCACATCACTTACTTCTTAGACTTGCGTGGTGTGATGTCAAAGGGAGGTCCAGGTTGGCCCATGCTTTTGGGGAAAACGTCCACCCACATCTGAAGCTTTCCCTAAAACAGCACAATGCAGAGCTTACAAAAAGCAGCTGTATAAAATGCGTAGATGAATCTAGTTTGTGTAAGTGGAGACATCTAACCTGAGAAATATTGGGCTGGAATGTGCTGTACAGGGTCCTGGTCTCCACGTGTTCAGGGACAAGTCCTTGTTTTCTGAGCACATGTAGACAGAGGCGTTCTCGGGCTGGACCCAAGTGTTGATGGACTACTTTGTTGTTCTCTGGATGCAAAGACATGTTGCATCCTGATTAGACTAATATTATACCAGTCAAACAGCTGCCTTCTGTTATTACATTAAGAGTGCGATAACACTAAGACGTGATACTGAAGCAGCATTAACCTGGACAATTTGACATTACCAAACTCAGCCAGTGTGTAGTCTTGGCCATTGAAGGTGAGTGAGTTTCCGTTGTCCTCAGTCCTGGGTTTGGACAGGCCTTTTAGACGGGCCAGATTCTCCAGTAGTTGAGATGGCTTTAGCTGATCCCTCCACTGGTTAATACCAGAACTAAGATGGTGAGACAGAAATGTCCGATTAATTGTGAATGCATATCCTTCGGACTATTTTTTCCTCCCAGCCTTATGATTAAATCAACACATGGAATTTCCTTACATGCAGTATGTTTGCGGAAGTCCACAGTAAGAATTATATCTGGACAGGAAGCGGTTTTCCAAGTCGATTACTGTCTCGCCGACCTTTTCATCACGGCTCAGGAGATCATAGTCATAGACAGAGATTTTCAGGTCCTTGTCTTGGGGCAGGAAACATGTCATCTCAAACATCCTAGACAAGATATATATTGTTATATGAATGAGATATTTTATTTCTCCATTGTTTAAATGTGTTAATTCATAAAATGATATGAATGTTACCTTCCAAACACAGGGCTGATGGTGTTGGGTATGTAATGGTCTCTGTCTTCAATTGTATTCTTTCCCAGTGATATTTTCACATATGGATCACACTGAGCGGGAGAGAGAGGATGTGTTTAATACCAGGTGCACACTGTTGGAACATGCTGCTTTTATTGCTGGGAATATTGACTCGTTCTCACTTTGCCGTTATTGTCTTTAGGCTGCAGATCTATGGCCCGGACCACATAAATCCTGACCACACACTCCTGAGGTCCGCTATCTGGCAGCTCTCTGAACTGGCGGGGAGGAGGAGCAACACCTGGGTCATCTGGTAGAGGGTACACCCTGAATGAACCCTGCAGGTCAAAGGACAACACACAAATCACAAACTTCAATACAATTAGTTGTAAAAGTTACCAAAATGTTTTAGCTACTAATAACGTCTCGTGCACGTGTTGATGGCAGGCGATTGAACCAAATGCTTTTGAAATATGTCAAACTACCTTGAACTCGCCAACCACCGAGGGGTCATCATCTCCATTTTCATTCTTGCCCCGCTGCAGTTTGAAGGTGTTGCAGAAGTCCGTCAGGCCTTTGAATTCAGTGATATCCTCCAGGTCACAGTCAAACACCTGAAAATACAGAGTCACAAACAGATCATCTCTACAGAGAAGAAACACCTTAATCATCATAGATGATTCATATTCATCTATGATTATTGATGATTAATATTTACACACGCACACAAGATATACAACAAAGGGAGGAAGAAAATAGGCCGAATTACTTTGAGGGTGTCATATCCTTTCTTGAGATAAGGGCCACATTTTTCATGGTCTCCAGTTGAAGCGTAGAATTTGCTCCACCAATCAATCGTTTCTTTTTCCTGGTGGTTGAATCGCACAATATCAATAAATGCATATTTCATTCTCTGCCTCTGGTATAAGAATCTGAAAACTGAGACCTAATTGTCTTGTCAATGCTCACCTTCTCTACATGCTTTCAAGAAAGAAGATGCAATGTGAAACAAAACAGAAGGGGTTACTTTTACAAACACATACATCAGAAATACATAAAAAAAAAAACTAAAAGATATTTCAAAGAAAAGAAGATTATGGTGAAGTAAAGGATGGTAAAAAGATCAACAGATCTGCGAAACAAGGGCGTAACTGTAGTAAGACTGCAGGTCAGATCAACAGATCATCACCTGTCCCTTTATGTGCAATTTGGGAGCTGCAGCCACAGTATGAAGAAAGTCAAATGTCCAAACATGGTTCATGAGTGGGTTATGATATTGGGGTGGTTTGGAGGAGGCAGATTTCAAGGATTTGTAAGGCTGCAGCTGGACCCTTCTTTGCCAGAAAATTCTGTATAAAATTATGGCCACCGTATTTTTTGTTGTTATACTTTTATTTCTTTAACAGTAGATTAAAGAGCAAGACTTATTTCATCCCTCACAACACAGTAGCGATTCTTCTGAGACATTTTGGTCCCCGCTTGGGTTTAATTCTTGGCCAAAACAGCATTTGAGATTGTTTGACATTTAGCGAGCTAAGTTACTGCAGTAGTTTGATGTTTAAACACCCACCACACTAATAAGCCTCTTTACTGGCTTTAAGCAGAATACTGGAAACAGTGCTTTCAGCCACACTGACCACAGAATCAACTTAAATGTGACATCTGAGGTCCAAATTTCTTCTCATTTACACGTTACGCCCCTCCAGTGAAAAAGATTATTGAAATGCCCTCATTAAAAGAATACCAATTAAATCAAAGTACAATCACAGTTAATATGACAACCTCCAGATACATTAATTGCATTGTGTCATTATTTGAGTCATTTGCCAAGCTTGCTGTAGTGCTGTGGATGAAATGATCTCATTGGTGCCCAGCCTTGTGAATTAGAAAAGCTGCAACACGTAATCATACATACAAAGTAGGAGGGAGGAGAGGCCATTTTGTTGACAGCAGCTGACATGCTGTACATGAACTGTAAGCCAGAGTAATAACGTCAAATTTGACTCGAGTCAAATTCTGCACTTCTTAGTGAACAGGGGCAATCATGTCTTTCAGAAAGAGTAATAAACAAAGTTACTTGTTAACATCTACATATGGAATTAGTGACTGGGAGCAGAAGACAGGAGGAGACTTTTTACCTGAGCTTCTAGCAGTGGTCTTGACTCCTCCATGTTAATTGAGAGAGATTGCTTGGCAGGGGAAGCCATCATCAAAGCCACTGTCAGTGATGGAAGGACAACATTAGAGCCAGGCCTGTTGTCTGTCTGTGTTGTGCGTTTTGGCATGCTTCCTTACTTTTGGAGGACATGGCTCCATCTGCAGTGATGACGTATGGGTCACATCTGAACCCCTCCAGAGAGGTGATGGTGCACTGCCCCACCACAGGCTTCCTGCCAAATGGACGGTGATCGATCACCTTCAGAACAATAGGTGGTGTGTACATCTCATCCTTTGGAAGGAGCTGAACACAGAGTGTGGAGAAAACACCAAAGAAAACACATTTAACACATTTTTCATCCTCCTATGCTTAATTTCCATACACACTCTGTGGCTGGTAATTACCACTTTGATGAAGAGGACGGAACTGGGGAAGTTGGAGCTCTTCTTCATATTATTGATGACGGCAGACTCCACCTTCTGCCCCCCACACTCCACCACCAGGCTGGGTGAGGACACTGGGGCCAGCTGGTAAGATTTCATGTTCCTCAGACCCCATGCTAGAATCTTGATGGAAAGAGACGCGCGCACAGATTATTCAGATTCTTTATCATTTCAGAGTGATAGCTATTACGGTTGAGTTTTACCTCCACAGCAGTGAGCTGCACCACAGGACGGATGCCTTGTGGAACCATATAGAGGTTCTCTGATCTCTTTGGGGGAACCAGTGGAAGATCTAACTGACCTGACTACAGAGAGAAGAGAGTCTCAATTACCCATATGCCTTTGCTTTTTACGTTAATTGCAAGTTTGATCACACTGGAAGACCGAGTGCATGAGAAAAAAATCTTGAAAATCATACTCTTGTATTGAATACTGTAGCACAGGCTATTCTGCATTACCTTGTCTTGAAAGATGAGTTCAGCAGCCACCAGTGCCTCCCCTGCCTTGTGTCCCATCTGGGTAATGGGATGCCAGAGAAGTTTTGGTGTCTGATCCATGTTTGGATTTATCTTCACAACTGGGACACAAACACTGCGGCCCAGCAGCTCATCCTTGCCCTACATAAAGGATAACACATATCTGGACTAAAATTGCCATACTCGCAACGGGGGATGTAAAGTTTAACAAAGAGGCTTTCTGAACAATTCAAAGTCAACTTTAAGAGTAGAATATTGTACATTACTTAATTAAGCACTGAAATCTTTACATACATCTTGCACAACTCACCACTTGGTCACTGTCATAGAACTCCAGCACAACATCAGGGGGGCGCTGAACAACATTCTGGGGGTCTCCATAAATCTCCAGATCATTGAAAATAAGAGTTTGGTCCCAAGTTGGGTTCAGTGTGGCTCGCAGCCTCTCTGTTGTTTTACTTACATGCAGGAAGGAGACATGTGCATACGGATCTGTGGAGGAAAGAAAATAAGTTACTGAATTATTTTTTTGCCAGGTTTTGCAATGATTTTTGCAATGATATTCATTCATTTTCAAACTTTTCACATGACACTGGAAAGGTTTATATTGTTATCCAAAACTAAGCCTTTAACCACCAAAAGCATACCAGAAAAACTATCTTTGTCCATAGATGTCAAGTTCCGGGCCTCATAGACGTACACACGCAGATGGTACAAATGTGATCCTAGAGAAAGGAGGGGAAAAAAAGAAAATGAAATAAGATCACACATCTAGCAACATGAATATACACACTTGTCATCTGTGTAAAAAGGCAAGTTTTTTGTACATGTTTGCTGGTATTTGTGTACTCACTGTCAAAGGAGCAGGACACTGTGGGTGTGTTGGCACCAAACAACTTGGTTGCATCAGCCTTCGAGCCTTTCTCCTCACTATCAACACCCTGCAGAGTAAATGAAGCAGACATCTCAGAGTTACACACAGCACAACAAAAACAAACCATGGTTCCAAGAATGTTTTTATATAATTATTAAATACACAAGTAAATATTAAATACAAAGTATGTATTTGTTAATTCAGTGTGATGAGATCTTGTACATATTGTCATTTCTTCTTAAACATGAGGATGGACACAGGTTATGGTCCTAATTTTTACCCATACCCGAATTATTCTTCTTATTTTTTGTTTACTCACCAAGGCCCCCTCCAGCTGAAATATGGCAGATGCTCCAAGGCGGTCTTCTGGTCCCATCTTCCGCCTCCAGCGCCTTCGACGAAACGTATCAGACGAACGCTCCTTCCTGTGGAACTTCCAGCCAATCAGAGAGGAAAATTCCCACCCATTGGGGTCACCTTGATCCCGCCTCTGTATGAAAAGATAAACATGGCTCAAAGTTTTTGAAAATCTAATCCTCAGCTATAGATGATAAAACAAATTAACAGCAGAGACTCCTCAATACAAGGAGTGCATCAGGACACAGATCTGCAATGAAATCCTTCCTGTTTAAAAAAGAACTAACACAACCACTAACACTGTTCTACAATCTCAAGCTCACCTCCATTGGTGTTCCCGGTGATGCAACTCTCTTGCGTGGCCTAACCAGCCTTCTTCTGCGGTGGACATGGTACACCTTCTCTGCAGCCACCCAGGACCGAGGCTTGTCATCTGGAGGAATGGTAACTCCGTATTCCCATCCTGTAGAGTGCACGCACATGGAAACACATACAGTCGCACAATATGTTTCCCATGCAAATATATGGTTGAAATTCAAATTCTGCTTTAAGCACTTAGGTGTATGTCGGTACCTTGATCATCCACAGCTCTGTTGTCATCCACAGTCCACTCGTCCTCCCAGGCCCAACCTGGAGGACAGTCAAACTCTCCAGGGTTAAAGCTCTTCTCGCCATTCTGCACAACACAAAAATCTGTTATCTGCATACATTCAATTTGTAATGTGTTTTCTAGTGTATTAGTATGAGTTCTGGGGTAGGATTCCAATAGAGGGATTGAGTCAACATAGGAAAAAAACAAAACACTTAAATAATGAAGATAGTATTAAAGTCTATGAGCACCTAAAACCCACTGTGTGTGTGTGTGTGTGTGTGTGTGTGTGTGGCGGAATATTCTATAAATATATTCACATATTTGTGAATGCCATAGTGACACAGAAGAGGATTTACTGTGTTGATGGCTCCGTGACATTTTGCACATAATTTGAATGTGAGCTTGCCGTTCTCACCACATCAGTGAAGGGCTCAGAGGGGGCCTTCCACTCTCCGCCAGGGAAGCGAGTCTCATTTTGGAACACTTCGTCCATGAACTCAGTGTGTCCTGCATCTGCCTCTGTTAGCAGACTGAAACACAGTATCAAACATATGCAGTCTCTGTGGCTTTAAGCAGCTTTTTGATATTTTGCGCACAATGAACAATCTTAAACAACTTAAACGGTTTAAAAACAACTCCCTGACACAGCAAGTCATGTTGCAGCTATAGTAAAATGATTTTAAATGTGAGCTTGAAAGAAGGATTTGCATGTTTTAACAGGAACTGTGTTCCATCAGGAAGTAACTGGGTCTTACTGCCTTAATGCCTTCACTGTGTTGGGTGATGTCAGGTTGAAATGTGAACCATATATCTCAAATATAGGAAAAAGGCACACACACCCTCACAGTAGTGAAAAGGGAGGTGGAGTGGGCATGGCAGAGGTACAGCAGTTTGTGATTGAGAAGGCCTTATACTGCAAAGTACAATTAACATTGTGCTAAATGTAAATTTGGAGTTGGGATGGAAGGACAGATAGCAGCATTTTTCTTAGGTTGAAGAGATTCACTTCCAGCTCACTGCCACTGGCTGGTACTTTAATTTCCTTACACCTATAATATCATTTTCTCAGGCATGTGAGGAATGTAAACAGTAGAAAGGAGACCGTGTGTTCTGTGGGAAAATGTACAGTCGACTAAAACAACCGTTGTAGCTTTCATTTCGAAATAGGCCCCAGCGCTCAAAAATCTTTGGTCAAATGTATGTTAGAAATGCTGAATTATAATTTCCAATTATACTCACGCTTTCTCAGGGTCAATGAACCAGTCATCCTCCCACTCCCATCCTCTGGGGGGCATGAAGTGCTCTTGCTTCAGCTTCAGTTTGCCAGTTACATCAGAGTATTTGTGGCGCCCCACCAGTCCTGTAGTCCCCCACTTCCCAAACACTTGGGCCTGGTTTTCATACTGTAAATGCAAAAGAGGAGATGTCTACTAGTCAAATTAGTGATTTAACTAATAGACAGCAATAAACAGCTACTTAAGTAGAAGCTACTTCAACACACACACACACACACACACCATCATAGATAGAGATTTTTACAGTGACGTACCAGCTCAGCAAACACACTGAAAGTTCCTTCAGCAAAAGAGTTGAATTTTTTTTCATGTGCAGACAGACCCAGCCACATGTTTACTCTAATTTGAACTGGCACTTTCAAGCCCTTGGTTTTGTCCATGGGGTACTAGAGGTAGAAGAAATACACAATAATAATCACATGGAAATAATAATTTCAAAGAAATTCAAGTCTAAAGCATGTTCTCTCTGCTACAGTATTCAAACTGATTTTTTTTTTCTTTCACTTAAACAGAAAAAGGTATTTGGAGAAAATTTTATGCAAATTGTTTCCCCACATCAAAATGTCTGGTGTTATTTCTGATCGCTTTATTTTTTCAATTGCAGTTGCATGCCTGTAAAAAGACGGTCTGCATCTTGCCACAGTGTTGACCACACGCCTGCTCGCTGTATGTGGAGAAAAGGATTTGGTGAGCGGGTATCCGACTGTAGGCCACTCTCTTCTCGCCCCGGAGCATCCAGATGATCACGTCAGGCATGCTGTTCTGAGGCTGGACGCAGTGAAGAGAAAAACAAGGACATGAATGCAGCATGGCCAATTAGCAGCCTACGAGGTCAGAACTTGATGTGTTTTAATGTTTGATTGTATGATGTTGATGTAATTTCATTTATTCTGTACTGTTTTTAATAGACTTTATTCCTGATAAGTGCCTTTGAGCATTCTTAAGTGCTCTATTAATATAATGTGTTATTATTATTATCAATATTTGTACCTCCTCAGCCAACATTTGAAGTTTGTCTGCCCAGGACTCGATGTCGGACAGAGTATCTCTGATCTTTGTGGCCTCCCCTCTCATGAGTCTGGCTCTTTCCATGATGGTTTTCAAAGTGCTGTCTCGCAGCTTTTTGAGCTGGAGGTCCAGAGATGTGAGGTTGGAGCGACCCTCCAGCTCTGGCATTTGGAAACTGGGTGAGAGCAGACAAGCTGCTATTCAGTTCGGTGAGTCAGTTTATTAATACATAAATGGAAATGATAAAGAATCTAAACAGCTTCATGGCATTACTACTTATGACCATTCATGGCTCACCTGTTGATTTATTTGATTCCATCGCACATTTCATTACAAGACATAAGGGCATCAGAAATGATCCATCAGTACATGTCCATTATTTACCTTTCTAGGTCTTCAATCAGCTGAGTAAGCAACTTCAGCCACACCTCCTCGAGTTGGTTGTCTGAGACTTTAGCAGAGATGGCAGTTTTAAATGCTTCGAGGTTGGATTGCTGTATCAATAACATAATGGGGATGAGGATTATACTCCAATTTAAACAGACTGTAATGGCTGCAAACACACACAATGCAAACATTAATCCCTGAGAGTATGATTTAATATCTGCAAACATGAGAAGTAAATCATAAACTGGGTGATTAAACAGGACTGTGGAATATTACTGTACCAGGCGATGAGTAATGTAGAGGATGATGTTGACAGCGTCCAGGCGGTGGCTGATGTCCTCCCAGAAGGAAGTAACCACCACCACTGGTTTAGTGTTTGCCCAGGGCAGGTAATAGTATTGGTTACCTGGAAAAAATGCACACCAATGCATCTTTAGTATGTGGACAGATGAAGCAACACATCAGATTATAGCTTTGTCACTCACCATCGAACACAGCACAGCTATACTGAGTGGTGGAGGCAAGTGGTTTGCAGGTGTTGTCCAGTTTGTTGCCATAGTTGCCGATGCTGACTTCAAACTGGATTGGTTCTCCAGGTTCCTGGATCATGGAGGCGCTGTGAAAGACTGCACAAAGACAGAACTTCCTCCTCCTCTGGTATTTCTGGTTTGGAGAAGAAAACAAACAGAAGAAAGAGAAAAGGTATTTTAACCCAAATTGATTAGGACCAATTATTGTGATGGTAAAGTCCATTCATGTTTTGCAGAAAGAAAAAATAATCATCCACTGTCTGCAAGTTGGTTACATTTAACAATTAAGCCTGACTGAATTCACGTCACATCCTGAATCTTGTAGAAATCAAACCACAACGCTGTCAAAACTCAACCACACCTGTCAAGCTTCAGTCACTAATTAAACAGTTCCAGTACCTGTGCCACCAGGATGTCATCACTGTGGATGCTGTCTACGGCCTTGTCTACTTTCCCCTCTAGCTTTGTGGACAGCTCCACCAGGATCCTTCCCCTGTACGCCACTCCTTCACCCTGCAGAGTGACAACGTAACAGAATAAAGAAGCTGCAGGAAGACTAAACCTTCAGAGTGAAATTGCAGCTTCATCACTACCTTCCCCAAGTTGAGGTCCTCATAGGGGTCTGGCAGCCCAGTGAACTCTCTGGGGCTGCCATACAGGTTGACATAGCAGGGCCCAAAGACAGGCAGGAAGCCCACCTCAGAGTTCCCTGTGTTCGCTGGAAGCAGAAGGAACTGAATGAACCTTTTCATTAACTTTCAAGCCAAACACAGCTAAGCTTCAGTGTTAGTATGCCGTGTTGCTGGATTTTCAGCGGTGGTGATAGACGGATTGACGTGGAAAAAGCGATTGCTGGGAAAGCACGGGGATGTGCACGACAACAAAACGGTCAAACATTTAAACATACTTGTTGACAGAGCACAGCAGGTTTACATGCAATGTGCGCACACAGAATTAAATAGTGTGCACAGCATGCTTTATGCATCACATCTCATGCAACACAGAACAAAAGAGAGCATTGGTGAACCTTCGAATGATGACATTTCCCCATTTCCTGCATGTTCCTCTATGCCAGGAGAAAAAGGAGAATTCAAGCACCATTATAAAGTTCATACAAAAAGGAACAGGAGTAATAATAGTCACTGCAAAATGTTCTTTTCCTGATAGTGATTATCAATTAATAGCTTTGGTGAGATACAAAGGTTCTGCATTGGAGTCCGAAGATAATACCTTCTATTTCTCCACCAGACGAGGCTATCCTGGCCAGGTTCAGGTATGTGGTGCCAACGGCATCATTCCCCGTCACTCGATCCCTGCAATCACACAGAAATTCAAACTCACGCTGCATCCACTAACTCATTATCCATTAAATAACAACAAATACATTTCACAACATTGGTGCACTCTTATGCTCTGTTTTTCCACACGACCTCCACGAAGGAAGTACATGGAAAAGAAAAAGACCTCTCTCTTTTGTTATGTCTAAATGTTTTTGGTTTCAAAAGGGAATTTATTGGCTCCTGTACCCAAGCTCATTTTCAGCACCCTCTGAGAGGTACACTGTTTTTCCAACCTTTTTGCCTGCAGTTATTTCCGTTCAGCCTTCCTGGACCTAAGTTATCTGACTGTTCCTTCACTCACAGAATGATGAAAATTAGCTGAGAGAGTGCCAACAGGATCCGAGGGCAAGTTATTGAGGGGAAGGGAGGGGCCTGCAGAGTCTGAGTCATGTACTGCTTCATTACTCTCATGTGGTTGGTGACTGGACAAACATACTGCAGCTGATCAGACTGCAAACAATTTTTACTTCTCGTTCAAGCCCAAATAACACTAAGAGTGCGCTAACATGAACAGAAACTGAAACTAACATTGATATTTCACACTTGTTTGACTTACCAATCAAAGACCGTCAGTTTGACAGACTCACACATGGAGGGGAACTACAGAAAATACAGGAAACGGGTTAAGCAGAGGAAAAAACTCCTTTTATTTATGTCTATTACTTCCTCGTGTGCTATTTAGTGGAATCCTGAAGACTTTTTACCTTGACTTGGAGGTGCAGCACTTGGTTCCACTCAGGGTTTGCATTTTTTTCAATTATCTGAGTACACAGCTGCACAGAGTGAGAAAAAAAAAAAAAAAAACAGATATCTGTTTATCCTCTGGTTAAAAAAAAAAGAAAAAAAAAGCATGCAGCTCGTCTACATTCACCACTGCATCTCAGGAGAAAGAAATCAGAATGAACCTTTTTGCCTGCAAAGCGAGCTTCTAAGAAAGGATCCACCAGGTTCTTCTTCTTCTCATCTCCTCCAAATAATCCTTTCAGGTTCTGCACAAATGCATCATCCACTGAAATTAAACATTGGAGGAATTCATCAGTTATCAGAATTTAAGGTCAAATAGAATACATACTGTAATCTGTACAGCTCATCTTACTCTGAGGGACGTCCTCTGCTCTAAACACCTTCAACGACAAGGTGGCCCATCGCAGGGTCACTCCAGCCGGCAGCAGCAGGTTACTCTCTATGTCATCTTGGTCGTCATTACAGTGCCGTTTCTCCGCCTACAGTGGCATGGAGAGAAGGAGTTCATGAAAGAGAAACCAAAGGGACAGAGTCACCTTACTGACACGTGGAAAGAGGAAACTGTCGTACCGGAGGCTCATCTCCAGTCCCCACCACAAAGAGGCTGACTTTGAGGTAGCCTTTTGCTCCAGAACTGGAGTCATCTGGGTCACTCAACAGGACCCATTTCCTCATGACACAGTGGGCTGCAATAAGACACACACACACACATCACATAAAGACCAAACAGACCAACAGATGTCTTCAATAGAGATACAACCAAGAGGTAAATGCCCAAGAAATCATAATGAGACAAGCATTCATATTGTTAAAATTCTGATTATAGTTAAAAAAAAAAAAAAAAAACGCAGACAGAGTAAAATGTAGAGAAATATATATCATGCAAATAGGCTTTGACATAGTTATATATATATAAATAACAGAAAGGCCTACTCTGATAAAATGTAGCGCTATTAACACATCATATTTTAATCCATACAAGTCAGACAACAGCTGTCTGTGCAAATGTAAATGACACACAAATCTAGTGCACGGTTTGTGAAAAGCTTACCTGGCTCATCATACACATAACCAATGTCCAGCTATGTGAGAGAAGAAAAAAAGATCAGCCAAATGAAGACCGCATTAACCACACTTGACATTTTAAAAAGTATGTGAAGAAGGAAGCGAACCAAGCACCTTGAATTCCCCCATCAGACTGTCCGCCCTCAAAGAATAGGAATTATACACCTACAGAGAAGAACAAAACTGTTGACATATTTATACATTCTGATAGAGGATCGGATCTCAGAATTCACCAAGATTGCACTTACCCGAAAGTTAAAAATCTGATCAAACAGATCTGATGGAAGCATGTGGACATTGTAGAAGAACATCTGCAAGAAAAGGAAAAGGAAAAAAAACCCCAAAACATTTAAATGTAATTAGAATTATTGCCGTGAGATTTTACTCCTCTGCCAAATACACAAGTCACAGGGAACATTACAATTATATTACTACATATAATAACATAACGTAATTTTCCCTAATAGATATTTGTGTAATAATTTGTTTCATAAATTAAGGACAGAAAGATGTTATGAGGTCACAGTGACCTTGACCTTTGACCACCAGATTCTAATGAGTTCATCTCATTAGTGCCAAACTTGAAGAGAGTCTATAAAGTCATAACTGAGATATCATATTTATAAGAATGAGATGGATGGACAACCCGAAAACATACTGCCTCCATCTCTTCCTGTTCATCAATAGGCAGAAAAAGTCATTTATTTAAGGTGGACCATGTACGTCTTACCCTTAAAACGTACACTGTGAGAGTGAAGTAACTTTACCTCATCAAAGAAGGGGTTGTTTCCTCTCTTGATCCGTGTCCTGTGGGTCTGTCCGCACACACTGACCTTCACCACTGGTTTAATGTTATTCCCAGGCAATTGACGGGCCTGAATGATCCGGACACGGATCTGAAAGATACACAGTATCACAATATCAGTGTGGATGAACATGTGATTTATGGGAGTATAAAAGCATCTACTGGATAAATCTGCTGCAGCCACCTGAAAATATCCTGAAATTTAACATTTGAGAGGAAAAAAAAAAAAATCTTCAACATGTAACAAAATCATCCCAATATCTGACATTTATTTCACAATTTGTTATGTTGCCGGCTTTCTAATTGTCATCACTTCCTTAAACATAACAGATAACCAAGAGGGGAGCCATCAACCTACAGCACATAATACTTGTGTAACCAAAAGAAGCAAGTTCGTGCTAATCAGCTTCTAATTAGTCACGTGTCTGAATTGCCATTGGTTTCATGAGGACAGCAGTGCATGCTGTCAACACCCCCGCCGTGAACAGTGAGATGAATGGACTGAAAGCAACACAGACCATGCCTTGTTTTAAAAGGACTGTCTAAATACTCTACAAACAAAACGGTATGCAATCAGAACAATTAAAAAGGTTCTTTAGTCACATAAACTCCCCACAAAGAGGCTTTAAGTGCTTAATTTGAAACAACACAAAACTGCTTCTGTTATTTGATCTGCATATTAGAAAAATTGAATGAGCAGTAGTTGTTGGTCTTTGTTGATAGTTGTGCAACATTTTAGAGGAACCCCTATGACACTGACCTGGAAGTCCTGAGGTTTGTTAACCAGTCGGTAGCGATTCTGTCCCCTGGTCAGCCGCTGCCGGAGTTTAACAGCCTGACCAGTGGGCGAGGCTCCACCTGCAGAGGGGCTTTGGCCTCCGTCTGGTAGAGTCTCATCACCCTCTTCACCACCACCACCACCTAATCACCAGGCAAGATAGTCATGACGTCATTCCTCTAATCAAATGTAACTCTGCCAGTAAACTTACCGCAACAATAAGAATAATATTAACATACCAGCATCCATTGTTGCATCTCCTGCTTGAGGGTCATTGGGGTTTGGTATCGCACCTGCTGGAGGATCGTACGCGATTACAAGATTGATTGTGCCCTAGAAAGAACGGATCAGGTGATCTATTATTCATTTATTTATTTAAAATGAGTGCAGGCTTCAACTTTCTTATATTCTTAATTCACATTGACAGAAAGAAACTTACGCCAATATCCTGTCCATTTTCATTTACCAAAGGTACATTTTTGGATGGTAGTGATTTCATTTGACCTGTGGCAAGGTCTCTCAAAGAGATTTTGGTAGATCCGATGAATCTGTTGAGGGGAGGAAAAAAAAAAAAAAAAAAAAATCAATCAATCCGTCAAACAAACAAACAAAACAGCAGGGAAACATTTAATAAAGAAAACAATTTATATCTGCAGTCAGATACTGTGATTTCAAAGGTCTAAAGCATCTGTCAAGTTAAATATACCAGCCACAGACACAAGCTTCCATATTTTAAGATAGTAATGACCATCCCACTGACGAACTGGGTTGTAAATTTTCAAAGACGTTCTGACATTCATTTAGCATAGTTATATACCCAACATATTAGAGGCACATTTCAGAGAGTTGGTGATTCATCACAGTCATTTTGGGGGCTACGGTTCATGCTGAGGAGTGGCCACTGGAGGACATTTCTATTGTTTAGTTTACCATTCTGAGGTGGACAAAACACTCCTGAAGCTATTCTAGTCGGAAATAAAAAGTTATAGACCGCATAAAGATGAAATGCTGGAGCGTGGCACCACCAAGAGCTAACAAACCCTGCCTGCTCAGACAACAAACACACCTCATTAGCCATCATGTCATCACTGCACAGGAACTACTGACACACCCTCTGTGTGTTTAGATCTGCTGTTCTCTCCATTTGGCCTTTTAAATAGCATCTATGAGGATGAGAAATGCGATGATGCTGTCCACTTTTGTCAAATAGTCAAGTAACAATAGGGTAACCTGAAAACACACTGCCATCTAACCCGGTAAAATTTACAGTACCACACGGCGTTAAAACAAAACTAAGTTGCTCCTCATTATCTTTAACCTTTTTAGTTAAACAGGTTTACACTAAAAACGTCCCTAACAACTGTACCAAATACAATGACAATTATAGCAGTTTTCCAGTAAGTGACTGGCTTCTTCAAATGAATCATTTCACTTCAACATTTTTTGTACAGCACGTAAAAGACATCAAGTAGCCTAATCATTAACACCAAAATGATTAAGTAGAAAAAGAAACTACTTATTTAATCAAACGGTTGTTCAGGCTGTGAGAACAAGATACAGATAAGCTTGAACTAATGTAACAATTACATTCCTCTGAAAAGTCAAGGACACAAAATTAAATCAAAACAAACTGTGGCAAAGTTCCCGGCTATGTGAGCTCTAACATGAACAGTCTGTTTAATACATTTCTTCTCTTTCTATGCAGGGCCACTTGAAAACTGATCATGTTACAGCATGTAGTGGAACACTGTGTCCTGCTTTGCAGTCAAAAACCTAAAAAGCCTATTATGAAGCTTGTTTATACCCAGATGCTTATGAGTAAAACAAAACTTCATTAGAGCCAGTATCTGAATTACCTAAACTACAGTATATGTGACCATACAAGGATCTAATATAGTTTAGTTTCACACCCAAATAAAGCTGTAGTTTGTGAAACACAGTAGATGCATAAATTGAAGTGAGATGGGGAAAAAACTTGAATGGTCTTGTTCTTGTTCTAATTTATCTGAAAATATGATAAATGGGTCAAGAATTCTATACAAAAATACTCAAGGCAGGATTTTTGGACAGCTGCACAGCAGATAACCACCATTTCATCGCTACACAAATAGCTGGAAGTGACAGCAGAATTTTATTATGAGTGGAGACAGGATGGGGTGTTATTATTTTGGCAGCAATCAGAGTGATTCATCTGGAAGGAGGTTAACACGGGGATTCTCTGAGGATTTAGCGACTTTAAACCTGGTATGTAGCGTCAGATCTGAGACACAATCACAATGCTTATGTGCAGTTTTCCAATGGCATCTTCAAAAAGAGGCGAGCAGGACTTAGACTTTATCAAAGAGGTAGGTCCTCCAGTAGGATTTGACAGTTGATGGAGTTTTTAAGATTTAATTGTGTAAGGACATGGGGCTTTCGGTAGATTAGTAAATATTTGAGTTTTGCATCTGCTTTGTATTTAGTATGATATATATTCTCATGTGAGTATTCAAATATGAAGAGATTAAGTGTGTGAGTGATTAAGTGAAGAGTGTGTATGTATGAGTGTATACTATCAAACCCTGGATGCTGGCCTGACCATCTACTGTCAGTTGTGAGAAACTGACCGGTAACAACAGCCCAGTACTGTATATATTGTCCACAGATGCCAAATGACATGCTTGGGCTGATGACTTTGCCCATTGTTTTCCGTGTAAACAAGCAGACTGACCAAAACAGAACTCATATCCATTGTCAAGCTGTGGTGAGCTGGATGTAGAAGCAGTTTCTCCCCTTTGGCAGGATGTTAAAGCCTCCTATAGCCACCAGAACAGCTGTTCTTTGTCACAGGACTTGTAGTCAGACAAAAAATATATATATATCTCCAGGCCTCACAGGATAGTCAAGTCCTAATTCATCTCAGTTTGGGGATTACATTCACCCAACTGTGAAGGGGAATGAGTGAGTTGTCCCTGTTAAAAAAAGGTTAACACTCTCCCTGTGTCAACATTAATTTACCTTCACAGATCGGTTCGGATGGATGGATGTGACGATACAGCTCATCTCAGAAATGTGGCAAGATTGTGAGAACAGTGATTCCCTGACTACAGCTGTAGTCTTACATTTATCAACAAAGATTTCCGCACTGCCAGGCAGGAGAACACCAGAAGTATGATTCCATAAACAAGTGAGAGGAAAGCAGGTCATAAACAAACATGTATATATATATATATATACAGAGGACTCTTACCCATCTTTTTTAGCATCCCCACATTTCTACCTTCAACATACATTTGTGCAGAACAGTATAATAGTAGCCCTTTGAGTGTCAGCATAGTTTTTTAATGATTAATAAATTTAAAGACTGCCCAGTCACTATCTCTCCTAGAAAACTTAACTTATTCAGTAGAAAAATGCAAAGCAGGAACCAAAATATAAGCCCAAACCACAAGTTTCAAATGGGTTTCATCAATTGGTTTGCCTCCTCCCAGTTGCAGAAACCCTATAACATAGATGTTGGTCTTTTTTTCAGAGTCATATATAGGTTGAATAATCTAAATAGGATGTGGTAACACTGCTTAAACAGTCCCACAGAGGAAATCAGATCTCACTGTCATTTCAGATGACATTCCAAATCCAAACAATGGATATAGAGAAATACTTTTTAAACCTCTCTTCATAATTTTCTGATTCATGTCTCATATCATCACCCACCCCTTAATTTGGTCGCCATGACAATGGGGATTACCCATAATAACAGCTGGAAAACCGTTTGAGAGAGAGAGAGAGAGAGTCCTGCTCTGCTCCCCCTGTGTAGATCTTTAGGGAATGTGTCAGACAGGCCAGCCCAGTGGAAAACTTTACTCAATTTAACACGGACTCATGCTGGAACAGCTCCTCCCTCAGCTATGACTGTCCCATACACTGGGGAAAGTTTTAATCTGCAAAGCACATGAACGAAAAGAAACATATAGTTGTTTGACATGTTTTTATTTCACCAGAAAGAACTGTCTTCATGTGCTTTGCTTTCTCGCCATTAACGAGACTTTGATCGCAGCCCTTAGTGGTGTCGAGGAAACATTCTTCGTGGTTGGTTGTAAGTAGTCCCATATGTGGTTTTAGCTTTATTTGGAAACACCAAACTTGAGCTGGTTTTTTTTTTTGTTTTTTTTTTTGGAGTGACTTTGCAGTGCACCACTCTTTATATGGTGTTAAAGCAGCGCATACATCCTGTACATGCAGGAATGACTCCTCTGTTGACTGGAAAGGATTTGCCACATACTCTATTTTCCTTTCTACCAGTCACACAGTGCCATATGAATCCCAGCAAGAGAAAAGACAAACAACAATTCATCCAGCCATTGTTGCCCAATCAGCATCAGACATCCCACACAGTCCTGCAAGTTTCAGCATGGCAAACAGGGTGTGAGGAGGAAGAGTCAGCCAATTGCATAACTCAAACACTGGGTTACTATGAAAATATTTTATGTCGCTTTCCTCTATATTACTATATCTGTGTTTTGACCAGAGGGCCAGTAGCATGTGCCAAGGATTATTCAGCAGCTTCAGCAGGCACTGTACTTCAAGGTTTCCCAGATTAACTCGGGTTTAATTACAGTTCATTTAATACCATCTGTATTATGGCCAATTTATTAGTGAAAAAACTGGTTGAAGACAGATATAATTCCCATTGTTGGCTAACTCAGTCTCAGTAAACAGACTCATTTCCTAGAGAGGGTTAAAAAGGCTATTCAGCAAGGTGAGGCACGTTTCTCTTTTATCACTGCGATCCCTCTGTTGCACAATGCACAAAGCCAAAGTGAAAAGGGAGCTCAGTTTAAGGGGTAGTTATTGCACTTACTTGTCTTTCCCAATGGTTTCATAGTCTTTCACAATCACGTCTATGTAGGAGCTGGAGTCCAGCGGAGCACCCTTCAGATCAAATTCAAGCACCTACAACCCATGAGAGAGTATATAAGATATGATACTTCAATATTGTCATATATACAACTGAATGTCAAAAATATCAGCTCGGCATGTAATAAGCAAAGCACCATAGACAGCTGAAGTGAACTAATCTATTCAAATCATTCACATAAGCTATTGACATGAGTACATGAGACTGTCATGTGGTGACTGCAGCAAACTGTTGACAACATGTGACTTATAGTATCGTATCTAAAGGCAGACATAATATAATCAGTCTGGTTCTGTTTTTTCGAGCAGCTTATCTAAACTATCTTTGACTAAAAGTCAAACTGAAGGAGTGAGGTAGAGAGATCTTTTTCAGTGTGATGGAGTTGTACCTCATTCCATACAGGATTCACTTCACTGTCAATGGATTTTGTTTTCTTCTTTTCATCTGAAAGGAAAGTAAAATATTAGTGAATATCTGGAAAGACTTTGGTGCCTTTTTATACCGTCTGTTTTACCTTCCAGGTAATGTTTTGTATTCTAAAAGGTTATGAAATACACACTACAACCAAACCAAGACGAAAACCATTTTTTTCCCCACTTGTTTGCTGGCAGTGTTAAATTATTCTAATCTAAACAAGCATATTTTTGCATGAAGGATATAATTGTCAACAGGCAGCAGACATTTCCTTTGCATGTAGGCAGGAAAAGGGTAAAGCTGCCACACCTGCAGGTGATGATGAGGACAATGGGACAAAACAGCTGAGACCAACTTGGGCAGATTACTGAAAAGATCATCAGCTTCTTTGAAGAAGAAGAAGGGGAAAAAAAAGCAGATACCATCCCCCCTCTGCTGCCCACAGTGTGACTGATATCATTTTAAATCAGTAGTTAAAGGCCTATAATTCCTAACATTTCTTTTCCCTTCACTACAGGCTTCTATCTTCCCCCTCAGGGAACCATATCCTACAGATCCAAACAGGAATTGTTGACAGCTGCCTTTGTGTCCAGATAAGCTGTGATATGTTGGAAAAATTCCATGATGGTGCAATACAATTTATTATTAATACAGTTAACTAAAATGAACTGTTACTGAAACTGCCAGCTGGGCCTCCTGACAATGTATTTATCAACAGAAACTCAATAAAGTCGTGTTAGATAAAAGCACAATAAAATAAGTGACTAGAAACTTAACATCTCGCTCAAAAGACACTTCCCATCTCTAGAAAGCCATCTAGAATGGAATAATCGTTACCAGCAGATTATTAGTTAAAACTTTAACTTGCCTACCTCTAAAAATCACAGATGTAACTGGATCAGGGCTTCCAACCTTCTTTTTAGGCAGACTTTTGGCCGACTCCACCACAACACGCAACATGGTGACGACAACAACAACAACAACAACAACAAAAAGAAATCAGTGAGCGTGAAGATTAAAAAATGCTCCCGTGCTTTAACATCCTCACTGTCCCATCACCGGAGCAGACAGGGCAGGGCCGAGGAAGTGTGTGTCCGAGCCGGCGGTGCAGAGGGGCGGACCACTGGGCTGAAATTACCGAGTGGAGGCGGCTGAAGCGCTGCTGCCATCCAGTGAGTAACCGAGTAACCGAGTCACTGAGCACGTGCGTGTTTTTGATGATCAGAGACCTGCATGAGTTTTTATGTGAAAGTGAAAAGCAAAGTTGTGTGATTGTAAAGATTCACAGTATGTGAAATCACTGTCATAAATCAAAACAAACAATTCAGTTTTCCAGGCTCATTACGGCACAAATGCTTTTAGATGTCATTCACAAATTCACAATTTACCTATATT
Source organism: Remorina albescens (assembly GCA_034769265.1). Lineage (NCBI taxonomy): Eukaryota > Metazoa > Chordata > Actinopteri > Carangiformes > Echeneidae > Remorina > Remorina albescens. The sequence goes on from CM068480.1 coordinate 11,220,476, forward strand.
AATTTACAAATGATAATCCAAAAATTGAGAAACACATACACAAGGTTCACACACACAATGAAGAGATTTTTTTGTTTTGTTTTTTTTTGTTTGTTTGTAGTCGTGAACTGTTGTTTTACACTATTGCACTTCTCTCATAACTTTCCTTGAGTACCATTACCATTTCCTTGAGTACTGGGTGATCAAAAATATAAGGGGGCAATGCTTAAACACTACTTTAATTTATGTTTACAATTTTTCCATTTTTAGATCTGCACAGCAAAAAAATTAATGAACAACATATTGTGGAATCCAATTTTACACGGCCCTGTTTTAATGCTTCTCCTTAGGTCAGCAGCTCTGACCTGAGGAGAAGACCTTTGATTTGTTTGTATGGTATCTACATTGAATTGTTGTCCCTTGGGTTTTAATGAAAAACAAATAAGTTTAAATAGCAGCTGAAAACGTGTGAGTTTAAGCAGTATTGGTATTGCTGTGAATTTATTTAATACAGTGACTTCATACAATTTTTCTTCACTTGTAATATTTATATTAACTTTCCATTTGTGTTTAAAGTTTTACATGTTTGCAGTCAATTTTAAAGACTCATTGAAACTATTAAATAGTTCATTGCTGGTCACTGCGTCCTGTATTCTAAATGGATTTTGTCGATATTTGAGCTGGTTGCAGTATGGACTTCTGCTCTGTAGGTCTAATAATACACCAGGCAGAAGGAATTGCCCAGAAGACAAGAGTCAACTGAGACTTGGATACCCTCAGTAAACATCATAGGCAGCCACTCTGGATAACTCCTGCTCACTGAAGGGGTGAACAGAACTGCTGTGTGTTGCCTGGCAATAATTAAACTACATTAGTTATAGATGTCTGCATGGCCACCAGAACGTGACAAAGCACCATTGCTTATTTGCTCCACTCTTTTTGAATTGAATTGCCCAGGATGTGGGATAACTTCTTATTTAATTTTCACACAGTCCTCATTATGTCAGAGCTGACCTGTCCTTGTGCAGAAGCTTAACACTCTAGGGTCCGGGCTAACTTTGCTTCTTTAAATGATTAACCTACTGGGGGCTTGTCTGTGGGATTTGTCGCTCTGTTACACACAGCAGACTTGCAGTTATTTTGGAAATTCCCATCTCTCCATTGTCTTCTTTTCAGTGATGTGTTGACAACTTTACTTTTTCTGGATGGTCAGACACTTGTGACGGATGTTGAACTGATCTGTGGAGGTTGACCTTCCTTTCCTGTCTGGATGGAAGACGTTTTGTTTGAGTAACTTTGGTTGCATGACAAGAGTGAGGGGTGGAAACAAAGACTGGATGCTTTGACGCAGATCACCGTGATGATCTCAGACTGGCTGGACTGCTTTTAAGGAGAACTTGTGTCTGCTGCATCTTTGTTTGTCAATGGGTTATGGAGCTAAAGAACTTTAAAAATGGACTCTGGACCAAATGTGAATTAAAAATTCACCTGAGAAATATGGAACAATAGCTGGCTTTTGAAGGATTTAACAACCGATTCAGGCAGTGAAGCTGAAGTTATTGATATGTATACCACAAGAAGCAACAAAAATCCATGGGTGCTTTATGAGACAGAGGTGCCACACAGCAGGTTTTGGTGAGTTATCTATTTTTAATTATTTCATCTTAATAAATGTGAAAAGTTTGTATAATCTGTTACTGTATACAAAGGTCCGTTTTTTATGTATTTAGCATGTACAATGTAGGGCACACATCTATTTCAACAGCTGCTATAATATTAAGATGTGCTAGTTCGTCATCAGTGTTTCACAGTGAATTCCATACTTGAAAGCATTTGCAGTCAAAAGAAATGTAATAATCCTGGTAAACAAATAAATTATGTTATTTGTAACTATTCATCCGTGTGCATAATCTAATAAAACAACTTGTATCAAGTCTTATATTTAAAGTCAGAGGTGAATTATCAGTCCCAAGGACTTTTAAATGTAACTAATTTCTACAGCAATGACTAGAATGTCTCCATCCATCCTCCACCCACAGCTTCACCACAGCCTCTTTCTTTTTTAACCCCACTTTTCAACAACTTACTGCACATTTATGACTTAATTATTTTATGGCTCCATTGATTGACTGTGAGAAATGTGAATGAAGTGAAAGGGCCGCTCATGCATGTCCTGATGCTTCTGGGAAAAGAGCTCACAATGCTGACACATGTGGGTTATTGTTTGTAGGTCTGTAGTATCCCTGAGCAACAGGGCCACACAGGAGCCGAACACTTAGATGTTTCAAACACATCCCCCACACCAAACGTATTCCTCCACCACTTATTCCTCACCAAGCACAGAAACTGACAACCACCCTTCAATCCCACTACTTACTGAGTGTTTCAGAGAATTATGTGTCAGGTGACACTTCATGATGTGATTTTGAGTGCTTAGTATTGTCAGTAGTGTGTTGACCCAATTCTGCCACTTGGGAGCACTGTCTTTATTCTGTCGCAAGCTTTTCAGTGGAAGACTGCATAAACAGTTGCAATTCACTGATCAAGACAAAAATACACTGCTCCAAAAAATAAAGGGAACACTTAAACAACACAATGTAACTCCAAGTCAGTCACACTTCTGTGAAATCAAACTGTCCACTTAGGAAGCAACACTGATTGACAATCGATTTCACATGCTGTTGTGCAAATGGAATAGACAACAGGTGGAAATTATAGGCAATTAGCAAGACACCCCCAATAAAGGAGTGGTTCTGCAGGTGGTGACCACAGACAACTTCTCACTTCTGAGGCTTTCTGGCTGATGTTTTGGTCATTTTTGAATGCTGGCAGTGCTTTCACTCTAGTGGTAGCATGAGACGGAGTCTACAACCCACACAAGAGGCTCAGGTAGTGCAGCTCATCCAGGATGGCACATCAATGCGAGCTGTGGCAAGAAGGTTTGCTGTGTCTGTCAGCGTAGTGTCCAGAGCATGGAGGCGCTACCAGGAGACAGGCCAGTACATCAGGAGACGTAGGAGGGCAACAACCCAACAGCAGGACCGCTACCTCCGCCTTTGTGCAAGGAAGAACAGGGGGAGCACTGCCAGAGCCCTGCAAAATGACCTCCAGCAGGCCACAAATGTGCATGTGTCCGCTCAAACGGTCAGAAACAGACTCCATGAGGGCCCGACGTCCACAGGTGGGCTTTGTGCTTACAGCCCAACACCGTGCAGGACGTTTGGCATTTGCCAAAGAACACCAAGATTGGCGAATTCGCCACTGGCTCCCTGTGCTCTTCACAGATGAAAGCAAGTTCACACTGAGCACATGTGACAGACGTGACAGAGTCTGGAAACGCCGTGGAGAACGTTCTGCTGCCTGCAACATCCTCCAGCATGACCGGTTTGGCAGTGGGTCAGTAATGGTGTGGGGTGGCATTTCTTTGGGGGGCCGCACAGCCCTCCATGTGCTCGCCAGAGGTAGCCTGACTGCCATTAGGTACCGAGATGAGATCCTCAGACCCATTGTGAGACCATATGCTGGTGCAGTTGGCCCTGGGTTCCTCCTAATGCAAGACAATGTTAGACCTCATGTGGCTGGAGCGTGTCAGCAGTTCCTGCAAGATGAAGGCATTGATGCTATGGACTGGCCTGCCCGCTCCCCAGACCTGAATCCAATTGAGCACATCTGGGACATCATTCTGCTCCATCCACCAACACCACGTTGCACTACAGACTGTCCAGGAGTTGGTGGATGCTTTAGTCCAGGTCCGGGAGGAGATCCCTCAGGAGACCATCCGCCACCTCATCAGGAGCATGCCCTGGCGTTGTAGGGAGTTCATACGGGCATGTGGAGGCCACACACACTACTGAGCCTCATTTTGACTTGTTTTAAGGACATTACATCAAGGTTGGATCAGCCTGTAGTGTGTTTTTCCACTTTAATTTTGAGTGTGACTCCAAATCCAGACCTCCATGGGTTAATAAATTTGATTTCCATTGATAATTTTTGTGGGATTTTGTTCTCAGCACGTTCAACTATGTAAAGAACAAAGTATTTAATAAGAATATTTTATTCATTCAGATCTAGGATGTTATTTTAGTGTTCCCTTTATTTTTTTTTATTTTTTATTTTTTTTTTTTTGAGCAGTGTAAGTGTTGTGAATGCATCAAATTGACACTGACTGACTTTAGTTTTCCACATAGAAACTATATTGTCTTTAGTTTTTCCTGATGGCTTATGTATTAGATGTTTTGATACAGTACACTAGCACAATACACCCAATCCACCTGAGGAGTGCACTGAGGGAATGAAGTCACAAAACTAAAAATAGCTCCCAACTCGACTACTGGGACTGCTAGCCCCCCAATAAAACCCTTTTATAGCAGCGCCAACTTCTGCACATCTGCACAAACTATCACTGTCCTTTACCTGATTGTGGCTGTGCTCTCCTCTGCAGTGATCTGGCCGATGGAGTTAGCCCTGCAGAGAAATTGAGCCCTGAGCACCTGCAGCTCCTGAGAAATGCATTTACCTCTGCAAGAGCTGCACTACAGATGCACAAAAGCAGTCCAAGTGGAGGGAGTGGAAAGAGCAGAGGAGAGGATGAGGAGCCTGCAATGAATTTAGAGGAGTTTAAGGAAGTATTGAGATCGGTGATTGGTCCAGATGTTGAGCATACATGGGTTGAGAGATTTTTCAATGAGGTAATTAGAAATAAATGAATATCTGTATGAACAGGTAAAAGACAGGACAGCACACAAGCAACATGTCTAATGTGGCTTATTGGTGTTTTCAAACTTTATTGTTTTCAGGTAGATATCACCTGCACAGGACAGGTGAGGTGGCAGCAGTTGTGTTCCTACCTGGTCCTGGAGTACACTGATAGGGAGCAGGCCTCCATCCCCACAGCTGCTTTACTGGACTCCCAGCCTCAGATCAGACACTGCTCTCACAACAAGGTCATACTGACTCATACTGAATGAAGGAATCACTCATCTAACGGTTAAATGGTAGATGAGCTATTCCTTCAAATGACATGGATAGTCAACCATTAGAAAGCTTATTTTGTAATGGGACGGGTCAAAACATCTTCCTTCAGGGAGGATTTACATGATGGAGAAGTGTTGTTTTCTCCTTGTAATTTAGTCTCAAGCTCAGTTAAGTCGGTCAAATCTCACACAAGTGTCTCTTATTCATATTTTGTAACTCTCCTGCATATTGTGGATCCTTTATTTCCTCCATTAACATTTTTTTTATTGTGTTTACTCAAATGCAGCGCGAGCCGACAGTCCGTGTGGTTGCTGTTTTCCATCCTCCTCCACTCCGCTATGTGAGTGTCAGTAAAGGCGGTCAGGTCTCTGTCTGGAGCAGCAGCCTCCACATCCTCCACACTATCAGGGTGAGTGACATCATGGCTCTGCTTTTACATCCACAAAGAAGCACAATGCACCCACACTTTTCCTTCTCTTTTACATTTACCGTGCAGCTGGCTGGAGACCCAACAGAGGAAGTGGCCCACACCAGGAGGTTCAGAGGCTGGACCACTGATGCTGTGTACATGGGCAATGTCCACATGGTTGCCATAGCCACTGACTGCAGGGACTTGCACTTTGTCAATGTATCCACAGCCAGCGTATTTGAGGATGTCCACCTATTTGGTACGTTTAATTTACATGAACCAATCTGTTACACAAAAATCGCACTTACCAGACACTAACTAGTTGTCCCATCATCACTCCAAGGGCTCCGGAGTGTCCCCACTGCTCTCTGCTACTGGCATGATGTCCAGGTACAACAACTGTGTTTTTTGACCTCTTGAATTAATTCACTCTGAAAGCAAAAGAATTTTTGACTTAAATGTGTGTTGTTTTATTGTTGTTCCTCCAAGTGTCCAGAGGACTCACCTCTGCTGCTGATAGGAGATGAAAAGGGAGGAGTCCACCTGATGTGGTTCTTGAACCCCTCAAAAAGGTTTTTTAAGAATCCGTCCAAGAAACAGAACGGCCCACACAGGGTCTTTTTTCCAGTAAGCGTAACCTATTTCTTTTTCTGTTATCTATATATTATTACTGATCATCATGAATCATCTGAATCTGAATCATTCCTTGCAAGAATACAACAGACACACCAACAGCGTGCGCCTCTTGATAGCTCTCCAAATTTAAAAACAGCATTTCTTACATATCTTGACAACAGGATCTAGGTGAACACAGCAAAACAGTCTCCTACCGTCACATCCCCAACATCCATCAGGATCCAATCAACAGAGTGATGTTTGAGCCCAGTACCAGTGTCATCATGACATCGTCAGAAAGTGACACGACTTCTGTGGTCTTTTTGAATGTGAGACTAAAGCGGGAGCCATACATTTGGAAAATTAATCAGGTAATGTAAATCAAAAGGTCGACGTGTTGGATCAGAAGGTGGATAGGAGCTTATTATGTGTTCTTTCACTATGAATCATTGCTTAGAGTCGTTAAGTGTGTGTGTGTGTGTGTGTGTGTGTGTGTGTGTGTGTGTGTGTGTGTGTGTGTATATATATATATATATATATATATATATATATATATATATATATAAATAAATGGGTTTTTAAGCTTATTTTACAAATAGTAGGGAAAGATAAAATGTAAAAAGCAAAGAAGGAGGTCTTGTTATATTAGAACTTGTTGCCTTTAACGTGATGATTCCAGGTCATATGGACATGTGTTGGTCACAGCACTCTGATCTGGGTAACACTGACTTACCTGGGTGAGTCATGGTTTGAAAATCCGTCTAGAAAAACAGTTTGGATGCCATATATACTTTATTACATAACCTATTCATTGAATTACCCAGAACTTATTTTATCAGGAAGAACAAATATGAAGTCTAAGTCAAGTTACTCATTTATAAAGTTTGCACCCACCCAGCATGCAGGGGCAGACAGTGTCACCTACTGTGGAGAAAAAAAGTTATGCTGTTACACAAGACATTATTAAAGTGGGTGGTTGCGTTTCCTGTTATGTATAATGGCTTTTTTTTTTTTTAAACCCAAACTGTTATTTTAAACTCCAATTAACTGTCTGAACATTTGAACAATAAAGACAACTTCAAAATATCCTCAGTGCTCCAAAGTAATGAGACCAGCTGCCTTGACTTGTGTCAGGGGAAGTTGCAATTCTTTACTTTCCAAAATACAGAAACATTACAGTAAACACCAGTTCATGTACACGCCTGTCTCTCTTTACTTATGAAAGTTGTTTTTTTCCACTCCGTTTTAGGGAGCCAAATGTTTTGACTACAATGGATCTCTGCAGTTGATGGTCACAGGTGGCTGTGACCGATCAGTGAGGCTGTGGACTCGATTTGTAACCACACATCCTGTGGCTACTCTGCTGGGTCACCGTGCCACAATATTAGATGTTGCAATCTACCAACCTGTTGGGCAGATCCTCAGCTACTCCAGGGATGCTGTGAGTTATTAACGATGAGCTTTAGAAGGCAGTAACCTGTCCAGACAATAGGTGTGTGCCATGCTAAATTACCGCAACAATGTCTGTGTGTTTAATAGTGAACGGTTTCATATTTGTTCTTCTGTCAGGAGCTGAGAGTTTGGGATATTTCCACACATCGCTGTCTCAAAACTGTCCACCTGCCGTTCCCATGCCTGCAGCCAGGTCGAATCCCAGAACATGGCAACTTCCCTTTCCTGCTTGTGAGCCCTCCTCTTCCTGAAGAAACTCAGCCTCATTTAGTTGTAGGATGCAAAGATTACCTTGCGCTTCTCAGTCTGTCTGAAACGAGGAGAGGAGGGGGCGGGGAGTTGACAAATGAAAGAAGGGAATTTGGAGCAGAAATCCAATATGGTCAGGCCCTCTCCTGTGCTCTGTACAACCCCACTCTGAGACAGGTGGTGACAGGACACGTCAATTCATCGGTGTGTCTGTGGGACGTAGAGACAGGTCGGAGGCGGCTTCAGATCTTAAATGCTCATGGAGAAGACGAACTAGTCTGCCTGGAGCTAGATTCCTCCCACAAGAGATTGATCACAGGTGCTCGCAATGGTACCATTAAGGTTTGAGACCACATCTTTTCTCACCTTTGCTACAGTTGAATGCATTTGTATCTCAAATAGATGAGACGCTTAAAAAAAAGTTTAATAATGAGCCGTGTCTCTCACTGACCACTGCAAGCAGGTGTGGAATTTACTGAATGGCCTTAATCTCCACAAACTGGAACCTGTCACCAACTCTGAAGTCACCAGTTTGACCTGTCTCCATGACAACAAGCTGCTGGCAGTGGGATGGAGCCAGCGGATCATTCAGTATGACATTGCAGCAGCCAAGGTAAAAAACTAAAGTGTTTTAAATTGATAATCCACAACAGTAGTTTCACAATGAATATCATTTTTTTAATTTACTAACTTAACACCAGACTGAGAAGCAGTATTTCACCGCACTTCCTGTTTTAAAGTTTCAAACTTTTTTCACTACAACCAGCATCTCTGATAGGTGGAGTTTAGTGTGGTAAAAAGTGTGCGCTATTGAACCTATGAGCACTCCCAACAACACCTTTACTTTAAGTTCATATCTGCAGAAGAGTAAACAAGATATTCAGTCTTATCTTAAATGTTGTCTTAAATTGAAACACATACATTACAGAACAAAAATACATTATGTATATCCTGCACATATAACTAATGTGTTTCATGCATTTCCCTCCGAGTAAAACATTTGCAAAGCCCATTTACTGCCCTACTTGTGTGTGTGTGGGCAAGATGTCAGATATCTGGCCTCCATCTTTTGGTGCATTGCTGCATTTTTATGAGATCTGACCACAATCAGCTTAGTAGAACAGCATAAATCTTTCAGCAGGACTGTGTGTTATGGACCATCTCTGAAACACACTGCTCTACACTATTACTTGTAGTTAAAATCTATATATATCAAATCTGAGGGAGTTCTGATAATATCCAGTATAATTTGGACAACTGAATTTTAAAAAAAAAAAAAAAAAAAAAAAAAAGTGCTAGAAATTCTTCCATTTTTGTGCGAAAGTCTGGTGGATCAATTCAGTGGAAAATGCTCTGCTGAACAGGATGTAATTTGTCATGTGTCTGTCAGTTACAGCTATTGGAAAATAGACTAAATATTGTGTAACTGCTGTGAGCGTTGACACAAATAACAGCATTGAATAGTTCACAGAAGTGTTTGATTGACAGGTTCACAACTGGCGAATATCGAAATGTTGAAGAAAATAAACGAACAAAAATTGGACACCCATACATTGCCGTAGCCGTAGGTTTTGCTTAGCCACAACTTTTTCCCCAGATGTTGAACGCGGGATGAGTCCCACACAAATATCTGTCGCCATGGGGACTAATCTGATACAGACTCTAAACACTTTGCCCCAAATTAGCCTCAAAAAATATTTCCTGACATAGTACCACAAAGCCTATCCAATTTAAGCCAATAATTCTGTCTTTAAATCATAATTTGTAAGTCTTTGGATTGCTTGTTTAAAAAAAAAAAAAAAAAATTGCGATTCCATTTTTTGAGGGCATCAATATATACCCACATCCACTGACACATTTATAGACAGGTCATAAGAAATAAAGATAAAGTACTGGCAGTGTTACTGTAGGTGCCAGGACAAACACCAGAATGAACTGCAATGTGAGACAAAAGTCTGGTTGTGCAGACGTGCACATTTTCACACTTCATTTTCCTGTTTTACATTTCACCTGTCAACCTTTAACTCTCATCTGCTCTGTGGTTACATTCATCTCTTTAAAACTAACATTCAGCATTTACGCTTTTACAGTGAATTCTTGATGCTGTTCCATAGTTATAATTTTTCCCTCCGTAAAGCCCCCTGCATCAATACAGCCAGATTCTTGGCAGCCAATGGCCTAATGTCAGTTACATAAGTCACAGATATATTGACACATCGTCCTGGCGTGATCAAAGTTATGTGTTTTGTGCAAAACACCTGAAACAGTATTTCTTTGATGTCTGCTATGCTTAACTTCATAAGAGTCAGTTTTAAAGTGCAGACCACAGCAGTGGAGCCCAGAGGTATAAACAAAATCAGTAAACCAGAGATGGAAATACAACTGCTGTTACCACAAGGAAACACAAACAATTACATGTTATTTTAATCTGTTCGAAAACTGTCCCAAAATGGGAAGTGATGTGCAAAAAAGTTTCTGTCAAAACCAACAACGCCCATGCACATATACACACACAAACCAGAGACAATATGGTTTGGGTTTTTTTGGAAAAACTTTTCTTGTGTCGGCACAAAAGAGTCTAAATACTGTGCACGAACATCCCTTTAGGATTTGTATGTGAGAGCAGACATGTCATGGAAATCCAGCGGTGTCCATAAGTCAGACATCCTGGCCATGTGTCAGTGCCCTGCTCTGGGGGCCGTTGCCACAGCAAGCCATGATGGAGAGGTCATCATCTGGAGGCTGGAGACACAGGGACCTCTACTTCACCTTCAGAGGAAGAAGGAAACAGGGTAAGAGGACGCCATCATGCATCACTGCTCAAACCAGTACTGCTGTGTTATTGTGTCATTGTAAACTCACTTTGAGTAAAAAGATTGTCTCATCACCTCATCCACCACTTGTCACATCATCACCACCAATGAGCAGATGATCAAACAGACATTTTTTCATTATTTGTTCATATGTGCTGTTTATATGTTTAATGGCCCTCATTTCTAATGAGAAATTCCAGAACAAATGGAAAAACATGCATCTCTTCTTAAATTACGCTACAAAAAATGTCAAGCATACAAAATGAAGACTTATCTCTGGCAGCAGGGGTTACCAGCAACTTTCATTTCAGATTAATCCTCAGATATTTTTCTAGTTATTTCATCACCATTAAATGTTAGAAAACTGTGTTGAATACCGATCAGAATTTATTAAAAGCCCAAAGTGATTTCATTAAATTACTTTATTTCACCTGATCAACAGACCAAAACCTACTGATGTTTTATTTAATACTTCATTAGATAAGTAAAAGTGACAAATCCTCTTTGGTGGGAAGCTAGCACAAGAAAATTGTATTTCTGCTTGAAAACTGATATTTACATTAAGTTGAAATCAATATACATGCTGATTGTGTTTTTGTACATTGATTAATCAATTAGTCTACCTGTGCTTTATTAGGAAGGCAAAATTTACGAAATTTAAGTGTAAATGTAAAATCCCCAGTAAAATCACTTCAGTCTTGGACACTTGCATGTATTTTGTAATTACAATAATATAACCTTAATATTACCTGTGTGATTGTGATGATTAATTATAATGTCAATCTGAAAAGTGAACTCAGTCTAAATTCAGGCATCACTGAAATTTAAGAACAGAGTCGGAGGGCCTACAGAACTGGATCCTATAATTTATTTTTCTCTGTTTTCTGTGATTCCAGCGTTCTGCCCCCGGTGGACAGTCTGTTGTTCCTGCAGCATCGAGCTGGCAACAGGAAGCTGAGAAACAGTGGTGTCCTGGTGTCATCGCAGGCTGGAAGTCTGTCCTTTTGGAGTATCACCGGACCAACCCACACTTATGGTGAAAGAGATATTAATCTAAAATGTTACAAGTAGGACTGATGTCAGGTCTTTCATACAAATCTAATGTTAAAAGAAAATTACATAAATTTGACACAGATCTCTGACAGTTTGGGGAGGTAGAGGCACTAAATTATACAAGCAGTTGAAAAGCAGCCATCATGCTTAAGGATCCTCCAATAAGATGGATTTACACACAGCCAGAGCAGTGACAGTTAGGCTGAAGCATCGACTGGGGCATAGTTGTGGGCTGCCAGGAATGGCAGCCCACAACTATGCCTCTTTCCAAATCCCATCTGTGGTGTAGGATTCATGCACTGTGACCGCTGCAAATGTGTATGAACATGCAAGGGTGAGTGTGTGTGCATGAATTATCCATGTGCGTGTATGCATAGGTCTGTGTATGTGTCCATACATTTTTCTAGCAGAGAGGAATTTGAGATCATGACATAACAGGGAGATGGGTGACATAACAGAAAATATTAGAACAATTAGTCTCAAAAGCACATTTGTTAAAAGTTAAAAACAGTACTCTTGAAATTGGCACAAAATCTGAATAGAAACAGATCCACTTGCGCACAACTGTACTGCCTTTGGACGGTCTACAACTTATAAAAACATACAAAAGCCTGTTGCTAAAACAAAACATTCTCCCTGAATTTGCTTCTGTTTGGTAAAGTTCATTCTCACAGCCCAATTTTTCTCCTTATCCCAGGTCAGTTTTATGCCCCAGAGCAGCCAGGTGTGCGCGTGCTGAGCCTGAGCTCAGATCAGTCTGAAAACACCTTCCTGGTCTCCGGAGACACAACAGGCTGGCTCCAGATCTGGGACATCTCTCACTATGCACTAGACATCCAACACAAGGTGAGCCAGTGTCAAGAAAAAAAAAATTTTTAAAATACAATGTGCACTGGGTGCCCCCATGTACTTCAGCAATTCTCTTTCTACACAGTCAGTTTGTGAAGGGCCTACCCTGCTGCAGTGCTGGAAGGCACATCGGACAGGGCTGGTAAGTGTGGAAGTCCTTGAGGCGGCTGACAGACTGTTCATCCTCACAGCTTCAGCTGACACTTCTGCTGGACTGTGGACAAAGGATGGAGATCATGTGGGCACTTTTGGACAGGAGGTGATGTGGAATATCACAGATGCAGCTGCATACCAGAGGTGGGTTTTACTAGTATATATTAAATGACAGGAACAATGAATGTTATTTATAGGGCACATTCCAATTCTTTTTAAATGAATGAGGCAAAATCACACAAAAGGGGGAAAAAAATCCAGCCAAAATCTCACAATAATCCCTTCTTTTTTTTTTTGAGCTGACATAGTGACTGTACACTGAAGGTAGCAGACTGATTCCCTGTCATCGACCCCATGTTGCTGTGAATCGTATTCAGTTACACAGTCCATATTTTGAGGGTGATGTCTGTAAACATGGCAGTCTTTCTGGGGATTTGATCATTCAGTCCTGCCAGCTCTTGTAGATTCTATGTGATGTATCCCGACTGCTGGTATCAAATGGAGGACGAGTCCAAACAAGTAATGTTGCCAACATAGAGAATGTTGTGTTGAGAAATACATCATTGTTTAGAGCTTCCTTCAAAAGTAACTTCTCTGCTTGGTTCCACAGCCATTTTTAACAGAAACCTCAGTTTGGTTTAAAATCATAAACTCTTGCTTAGTTTGGACCTTTGGTGTGTGCTCCACTTTGTATTTCTGTCACAAGTTACATAACATGGGCCATAAAGGATGGGACAGTTCAAAGTAGTTTAATTTGGGAGGATAAGAAAGTGAAAGAGTCACAACACACAGAGTGAAAATCTGAAGAGCCAAATTATTACATCATGTGACATTATGGTTTAGGTCTTGTCAAAGCACACTGCCAATGGCTTCTTGTGGTCTGTAAATGAAGACGTACCACATGGATGATTGAAATGAAATTTAAATGATTGGTTATAGTGATTTAGTGTGTCTGTGTGTGTAAGTCAGTTTTACAGCCTGCATGAGCTTTTCCTCTTTTCGCTCTTCTCATTGTCTTCTCATCTGTTTAGACCAGTTTGGGTTCTTTTTCATTGAGAAATCTATCAGTATTTTTTTTCTGTGCTCTCTCTGGTTTGAGGTGTTTACACTCGTGTGGAAAAAGGCTTCGTCACCAATCAGGCTTTAACCTCGCATGTCAACATCTCTACAACAACAGGCAGGTGACGTTGAGGGACGACCTTTCCCACAACAGTGTAACTAGATTATTGAAACTACAGCTACCGCAGTTATGAGGTGAAACAGGGAATTAATATGAACTAAATGCTCACTTTGGCTTTCAAAGAAGTTTGGCTGACATTGGAGTCTCTATTACTTATGTTGTCATCTGACATAAGTTGTTTCATGAACCATCAGGCTTTTGATAGCAATGCTACCACACCCCCATTCCCATTATGTCAGCATTCATTTAGAGTGTTTAATTTGATTATTACTGTTTGGACTTAATGACCAAAACAGTGAAAATAAGATGGAATCATTTAACCAGGAACATCACGAACCGTTCAGATAATTAGCATCTCATCAGTGTGAATTGTCTCTGTGTCTCTGTGTTAATAACTGGTACATCCCTGAAGTGGAGATCTTGCATACTTTGAAGTCATAATGTCAGTTTTAATTGACCCCATAAAGCAGACCCGCGATGCTCAAACACACACACACACACACACACACACACACACACAGAAGGAGCATGCAGAGTCCTCTAGACCAGACCAACCACAGCACAGAGATGGAGAACTGTGATCAAATCTAGCAACAAACATCCTCACAACCATCACACTCTGTGACAAAACATCATCCCGCAGAGATCACTGATCCGGGTCCCATATGGTTTCAGGACCTTGACATGAGCCAAACAGGGATAGCTTTATCTAAAGTAAACAGTTTCCCTTCAGCAAAGGGTCATACCTTTTATGACTCTTACATCCACAGGGAGACCCAGAACAACCTGAGGGAAGGTAGTGATGAGGAGGCAAGGACTGAAAGTGTCAAAGTGGGACCCAACAAGGTCAAAGGTAAAGCACTGGACCAGTGCAGCAGCCAAACATCACAGGAAGAATGCAGATCTAAAGGTAACCACTTTGGGTAAACAAGTGTTAACACACACACACACACACACACACACACACACACACACACAAACACAAGGATAGCCTCTCCCTGACCCAGGCCGGCTCCACACCCATTTTGCTTCATACTAAGAATGTCCCTTCCAGTAATTACCACCAGGGCAACGTGTGTATGCTGCTGCTGATTCAGATATCCATAAAAATGGGTTCAACACACAGGTCAGGATGGCCTTCCAAGCCAATTAAACTGGATACTCTGATTCAATCACGTCCAATTTCACCACATTATGAAGAGAAGAGTCAGAGCATTCTTCACATTCTCCTCCTCTGAAGTCTGGAGCTCAGCTTGGGAACATTTGGGCAATGTTCTGCTCCAGAGATGCAGGCCAGATTTTTAAAAGTGCACAAATGCTCAAGGTGTGTGTGTGTGTGTGTGTGTGTGTGTGTGTGTGTGTGTGTGTGTGTGTGTGTGTGTGTGTCTCTGCAAGACATTTCCTACACTTTCTTTTCACTGCCCGTTACTCAGAAATTGCCAAAATAAGCGATTAACTGTGCTTTCTCTACAACCACACCCAGGCAGACACACACCAATTCACTTTATGGTTTCTCTTGTCATCCACTTTAGCTTCAGCCACCAGCCCACTAGAGAATGACCAGGAGCAACCTCAGCAGGCCATGGTAACCTGCAAACACACAACCAGCTGATGAGTGCAAACACTGTGGACGTTGAAGTCATTTACATACACATTTGCTGTCCTCATCTCAAATGTCTCCTTTCCATCCCTCCATGCAGGCCCATCCTTCCAACTGTCATCTGTGCATCTATGCGTGTCAGTGTCTGTGTGAGGATCTTTGCCAGACGGCAGCTCCATGTTGCGAGAGGAGACGCCAGTTTGATGACAGTCAACACAGCAATCAGCGTTGATTGGTTAGTTCACCTCATCAGACTGGCTCTGCAGGTGAGTTTCAAAGTGTTTACTAAATCCTACCGCTTATTATCTCTTCCTGCTGCCGCGATGAATCCCTTATTTTTGTGTTTTGTTGCTGCCTAGTGACAATTACACCAAATAGTTTATCCAATAATTCTTTTTCACTGCACTTCTCTGTTTAGGCCAAAAAATGTTAAAGTACACAAATCAATTTTTTGAAGAAACAAAAAAGTTATTTCTATTTTTTTAAAGCAGGTCTAGATCTTATATAACTGCTGTAAAAGTATCAAAACAACTAGTGCAGAGAGAAATGGAACACCCTGTATTCAGAATCTGTGTCTTAAAAGTTAAGCGATGGTATCTACCACCAGAGTGCTGATAAGGAGATAAACTGCTCAGTGGCTTTGTCTCCGTAGCTACTGCTCAGTTAAAGCATGTTTTTAAACGGGAACTGGGCCTGAGATTCTGCTGCATAGTCCCACCACATATCAGCAGAGAACTCATATCAGCATTGACTGCAAATCACCATTTGCCGAGCTACAGAAGCGGCCTATTACCTGTGGTTGGCCTGGCGCAGCCTGTCTCCTAATAGGCTGACTGACACAAAACAGTCTGTTCTCACTTGTTCTTGAGTTCCAGAAGAAAAGATGGAAAGTTAAAGCTTTTTGATTCCTAAAACCATGAGTGTACTGTATCCTCTCATGGATATATATATGGCTAAAACAAAACACTGGGAAAGTGTGAAAAATAGTGCCTTTAAAATAGTAATTCTACTATAAAGAAAGATGTTGCAACTGAATGCAACAAAACTTAGGTATTTGGAGGAAGTAACATGGTTGCTATGGTCAGGCCTGCTCAGCTTTCTGCCCCCGTAATAAGTCATTCTCCTGAATAACCAGTCAACTATATTTCATGAACTCTCATCCAATATGTCATTTTCTTCAGTGTATTGTGTAAATCTTCTGCAGGAGGAGAGGTTTTTTTTATTTTTGACATCTGTGGTACTTTTGGTTTTCGGTCACTATGACAATACTGGTCAGCACGTGGCTAAGAAAGGCTTGATCAGTTCTGGAGGAATCTGAGTCAGTGATTAAAGGGACAATGAAAGAGGAATAATAAAAGGAAGAGGCAACGGCTGCCATCCTATTTCAGATGCGTCGAGTGGGAAAAGCTTGATTTCCTCCATTCCAGCGTGCACGTCTTTCCCACTTCCTTTGTTTCATGTCAGCGTAGACAGCACATTTCTCTTGACCTCTCCCTGATGACTTTATTCATCCTCTCTCTGTATCCTTCTTCCAACTGTAACCTTGCCCGTGCATATTGCGTGTTGTGCTGCCACACTGTGCATTTGTGGCTTAGACATGGAAGAGGCTTTTCTGTAGCTGCCAATTCATGTGGACTGACCACTGAGAGGTCAGAGAGGAAGTAAAATGGACTTCCATTGATTCGTCTTAGAGCTTCAGATCTTTTCTTAGGGAAGAATGTGAGAAATGCCTTGATGATGCTGCTCTTAAACTCTGCTATGTATTTCTACAACTTGTTTTCTGAACCTGTAGCTAAAAAGTCTTTTTTTTTTTTCTTCTTCTTTTTTTTTTCCCCTGGAGATCGCTCCAATACAGACTTACCCATAATCCTCCAGTTGTGATGTTGGACTGGCAACATGAAGCTCGGTGCACAGCACCTGGAAGGAAAAGTGAGCGATATAGTTCTCTAGTCAGACACGGATCCTGTTTTCCCTTTTTTTTCTCTCAATTTATGAAGCTGGTTTGAAAGTGTAAATTGTGTCTGTCTGAGTCTGTGAAATAAATACCGTTCTCTACAGCCTTTTCTTGGCTACATGTTCTGTACATTTCCCACGTTTTCTTATTCTGCTTTGTTCAAACTCCACTCCCATCTCTTTATACTTCGCCCATCTCCGACTCAAAAGCCTCATACCTGAATATTAGATTCAGCCAGCAGTCAGTTAGCTACAAACAGAGGGAAATAATTAGCTTGAGTGAAAATGAAAAATCAGCATCAGCATTTCTGAAATGTACTTAGTAACACATATTATGTTGTGTCTAATTTCTACAAAACACAAAGTGTATAAACAAGATGTGTTTTAACATTGGATTATGTGAGCAGTGACTTCATTCAGTCTTTGTGCTGATGTAGCCAAACAAACGGTGAAAAGTGGTATACACATAGGTGAATTCTCCAAGACTACTTCTTTAAGAGTTGATGCTAAGCTATCCAGGTTAAACTAAATTAAGTGGATGCTGGCTGTCGCTTTGATATTGATATCTTATTTACAGACATGAGTAATATCTATTGTCTGACGCTGCAAAAAAGCCAGAGACTGGCGTTGGCTTTAAAATCTTGTTTTGCTCAACATCCCCCCTTTGGATTTGTACAATAGCAGCTTCAAATTTCCTGATACTTGAGACTTTTCGGTCATGCAGACAAATGTGGAGACAGACTGACATCTGAGCCATTTTACCCACTTATCTCAACACCAGCCACCCTGTACTTATCATCACAGCTCAGCTGAATTGCACAAATTGACGACACAAGACTCATAAGCCCAATTTTTGTTTGTTTTCTTCCCATATTCGATTCTGAAACCTTTTTGCATGTTCTTGCCAGCTTGTCCCCAAGAAATTGGTTATTTTCAGCACTGGTCTGGATGTTTTACTAAGGGAGGAAGTGAGCACGGTGCCCTCTCAAGTTTGCTTCTCAGGGATAAATACAGATAGATACAGGTGGGAAAAACAAGGTAAGTCATCACGACTGCACCTTTACCCCCAATGGGCACTTGTAAGATAACAATGCTGCGATGTTGGAGCACAAAATATTTTATTTTCCCAGAGATATCCTCTGTCTGCTGATGAGCACAGATGATTTGATCTTGAATGATCCATTTTCAGCCAAAAGTGCAGTCTTATTGTGCAGTGGAATAAAAACTAAATGATACACATACTTTAGCGTTTCTCTGTTTCAAGTTTCAAAAAACCATGAGCCACAGAGAGAAGCCTAAAATGGAAAGCTCATTCAGTTGTGAAAAATGGGACCTCTGCTTGTCTAAAGGCAGATTTGTTTTATGGAGCCTTAATGTTAAAAGAACAACAATAACTTTTCGTGTTTTTGTAACTGGGGTCTTGCAGGAAGTGTGTGTGTGTGTGTGTGTGTGTGTGTGTGTGTGTGTGTGTGTGTGTGTGTGTGTGTGTGTGAGCAAAATAGAAGCTCCTCTACAATGTAGTTAAACGTCACGTTAAGGCATCCTTTTGTAAATTTTCAACATCAGCAATGGCTTTTTTTTTTTTTTTTTTTTTTTTTTTCAGCCTGTTTTCTCTTCAGAAAGGGTAAAACATCCTGGAGAGCTACTCCCAGACATGAACGCGTAATTTTCTCTGAGTTCCATGCAGACACAAACACACACAAACACACACAAACACACACACACGCATGCACCCAAACAGACGACAGATGTTCCAAAATACCACAGTAACAACAGCACAGATGCATGCTGGGAAATGCCCTGTGCGTTCCTCATTGCCTCCAATAAAGCTGCTTAGGGCTGTTAGAGGAGACGCAGGCAACAAGCAGCAACTATTATTTATGAAGTACATTGTATGTTTTCAAAGGAATCAGAAGGGGAGAGTAAAGAAAAGGTTGCCTGTGAACAAAAGGGAGGCTTTACTTTTCTCAGCATGTTTTCTCTTTTGAAGTTGTGCAAGAGCTTGTATTTTATTGTATTTTTTCTTGTTTATCCCAGAACTACCTTTTCTCAACTGGTGCTTCTCTGTAGATCAGCGTGACAAGGAAAAAAGCAAGGGAATACATGTGTGGGAACTGCAGCAGGAAGGAAAGAGCAGCTGGGAAATTTGCCTGGAGTGAGACAGACTGGAGGTCTGAGGCGAAAAGGCAGAAAAAGGGAAAAGAGAAGGACTGAGAGCTACAAAATTGACAGAGGAGCAAAGAAAATTTGAAGCAGGAACCAGTTGAAGCATGGGATGGGAGGAGGAGAGAGGATTTGATGAGATGGAGGAGGAGAGAAAGTGGACTTTTACTTAAGGAGGAGGAGAAAGGAGGGAAGAGACGAGAAGGTGAGAGAGAGAGAAGGAAATCGTGTCAGCTCGGCTTCTTGGAAAAGAAAGAGGGCTGTGAAGACAAGTCACACCATTACACAGACTCAACACACAAGCACCTGTAAACCTATACATGGCTGCCAGAAAGCTGTGAGGAAGGCAGCCAGTATACATACCCACACACACACAGACACGCACATGTGAATGAAAACTGAACTTGGACCTATGGTTGCAAACACACATGTATTCCATCAGAGAGGATTCACCAGCTGGAGGCGGTTTCATTCAGATCTGCTG
The DNA here is from genome assembly GCA_034769265.1 of Remorina albescens. NCBI lineage: Eukaryota > Metazoa > Chordata > Actinopteri > Carangiformes > Echeneidae > Remorina > Remorina albescens. Next base: position 11,240,402 of record CM068480.1, read on the forward strand.
TGATAAGGACAAGTCTCCACCCCTTCCTGCTTCCAAGGACTTCTGCTTTAACCCTCAAAGAGCGTGTGAATGTGTGTGTGACAGAGAGAGAGAAAGGGAAGGAGAGCGTGTGTGTTTTCTAAACCCCGAGTGCGCAAATTCTCAACCTGCAAATCCTTCATCCGATGTTTGTGATGATACCTGCAGAGACACACCCACAATGCACACATACACAGACATACACACCCTCCCCCTGACACACACGCGCTCTCAGTCTCTCGCTCGCTTGTCCTCGGAGCAGCAGGTCGCTGGAAGCAGCCAAACTGTCAGTGACTGTTGCTAACACATGCTTGCTCTCTGCTCGGCTCTTTCTTTGCCTGCTGCCAAGGGAGGAGGAGGAGGAGAAGAAGTGAAGCTGGAAGGAAAAGACTGAAACACATAGAAAAGACAAGGAGAGAGACTTGGACCAACCTCCCACTGCTTACCTCTTGCCTCTGCCTGCCCGGCTGACTGTGTGGGAGACTGGAGGCAGCCTGGGAGTGATGCCTCGCACAATCTGGAGCAGCACATAGTCAGGACTTTCCTTTGGTTTCCCTGCTGTTTTTATTTCTCTTCTCTCCCTACACTTTCCTCCCTCGGGTTCAATGATGAGGAGAGATCGTCTCTTCTTAGCCACGACCCTCACAGCCATCTTCACTGCTGACCTTTACTTTATTCTCCTGCCAAAGCTGCGAAGCATGGGGCGAGGATCAAGACAGTTTTGTTTATGTGATCCTAACAACCTCACCCTCCCCGGGCAGGAGGGCCTTGCCACCCCACCGCTCTCTAACTGGACTTCTGAGTCACCCTTGGTTGGTGCTATAACTGACCCCACGGATGGAGGTTCAAAGCTGGACAGGCTATTTGCTCACGCTCTGTATAACATCCAGACTCCAGTGCTGGGACCAGAGGAGAGGCTGCTGCAGGCAGAGCAGCTGATGGAGTACTACAGAAGGAAGGTGTCACGGTGGGAAAGGTCAGTTTCTGGTGTCATTTTTCAAGCTTTCCAAGAGAATCACATGTCGACACATTTGATTTTATACAGAGTTCCAATTATTTTGCAACATCTGTATTACTTCACTTTGTTGTGAAAGAAGGGTATTTTCTTTCTGGTTCAGAAATTCCACTGCGAAAGCTTGACTGTGGTCAAGAGGCAGGGTCATTGACACATAGGCCAAGCCCACCACAGACACACAAAAACCATGCACATAAACACACTTTGTCCCTTATAATGTATGTATACCCACATGCAGGATGTGTACAGTTCTGTGCATCATGAAAAGTTCAGTGTTGAGTGGGCTGGTGACAGGAAACTGTCACAAACATGTCACACTGAGAGCTTACAACTGGCGCACTCTCTTTAAGGTAAACAAGGATTTAAAACTGCTAAAGCTTATCTTAATCTGTGGGAGCCGTAGCTGTCTTGGCTTGTGATGCTGTCTGTCGATCCCAACTCGGTGCATTCCCTCTGACAGATACAGATTTGGGGCTCCCATGGTGGAAAATAAGAAGAAATATGAGCAATGGATCTCCTCTCTCTGCTGCTGCAGAAATGTGCACAGAAACAATAAGTGGCCCAAAGGCTTGCTTAACACTTGCAATATCTTGCAACAACATAACAACACTGCAACAAACACACCTAGGGACAGCTTCTCAAATGAGCTGGAACCAGTTTTATTATTTGCATTCTGAAACAGGAAATATCTTTTGAGTTAATTTCTTGGTCAACTTGTTTACACGTCCGTCTCCTTCCTGGCAAACATTGAAAATTATGAGCAGGAAAATATTCTGCTTTTTAAATCCCCTGTTCTGCCGTGGTCTGTGGTCTGCACTTGTGCATTGTCCTGGTTACTTCAATATGTCTCTCCAGCTCAATGACAGAGGAGTTGGTTGGATGGCAAGCGAGCTAACTCCTATTTATAACCCTTTGCTCCATTATCGCAATATGTTATCCAGGCTGTGATGGAGTGTGTTTGGGTTGGCAGATGACCGTGGCGCTCATGCGGTCAGCTCTGGTGATGTGGTGCCCCTCTTACCACAGACTTATTTGTTTTTGCTCTCAGATCATTCTTGCTCCAATGTTAAGTATAGCAAAGAAGAGAGCAGAGAAAAGGAGGCAGTGGAAATTCAAAATATGGCACAGCTGCCTTTAAGAACAATAGAGGTCAAAAAAATATATAGGAATTGATTTACAGGGAGAAATGGTCAAATAAAACAAGTTATAGGAAGAGTGGGCATAATAAATTCAATAAATGTCTCTATCGCCATGTCGAACTGCTTCAAAGAAAACCTATTCATTGTACTTTGCACTCTGCAGTGTTTTCTAAATAAAAAGCTCCCATGAAGTGTAGAGTATCGTTTGTATATTCAGTTTCTAAGAGCTTCCCTTTGCTTGATGTCCGACTCCCCAGGCACATGAAACTCTACAGCGAAGCAGCAGCTATCGCCAACATCACTGTGACCGAACATGAAGTGACCTTTGACCCCAACGCCAGCTGGCTGAAGTTTCACCTTGGAATAAACCGCTACTCTCTATATTCCCGCGACGACCCCACTATCCTACAACTGCTCAAGGACATGGTGTCCATGACGGTCGTCAGTGCAGGTGGGGGATGAATGAACGGGACTCGCAACATCTGTATGTCTGTAAAAAATAGGAGAACCTGAATTGCTGTTACTCAACTCAGAATTAAGATGGAATTCCTTTGAAATATTTCATTTTTCCTAGTAGTTTTTGAGCATCTAAAATTAACGATAAACTCCGCATGTTCAACTTTGTTTGCACTGAAACCTTCCTGTTCTCTGGAAAAGCAATTTCCCTTTTGTGTTACACAGCAGCTGAGCTGTTGTGTGATTTAATTGATACAATGTTAGAAAGATAAGGCTGCCAGAGATGCTAACATTCTGGCAGCGAGCCCATCCATATCAGCAGTGATGAAATATTGATGTTAAAATTTTAATATGATGTGTTAAATTATTAATGAACAACCCTAATGTCTTACAGATTACACTCAAGACGAGAAGGCTCTGAAAGGATCATGTGATTGTACCCAAGGTATGGTTGAGTCTCTAGAATTTTTTACGTCATATCTCATGTTCTGTAACTCTGTATTTTGTGTACAATGTGTAACAAGCATGAGTGTTTGATTTCTGACTGGCCCCTTTGTTTCTTTCAAGTTTTTTTTTTTTTGTGTGTGTTTGTTTCTGTCTTTTTTTGCTGTGCTTGGTGGCACCGTCAGACACAAGCACACTGCTGCCTTTGTGATAATGAGGATTTTTTATTTCATTTGGCAACAAAATTCAGATTTGTCCCTCTGAATAAGACACTTGCTCTGGGACAAAAAAAAAAACAACAAAAAACAAAAAAGCAAAACAGGCATTCATTTGTTTGTGTTTGAGGGAGCCAACATTTTCAGGCTTCAACCTACACACTAACCACCATCACTGCTGTCAAGCTGCCAAATATATAGCTGGATAAATGTAAGTTAGTGAAAAAATAACTCTTAGTAGATTTTGTTCTAGATTAGGTGTTTAACATTGGATAAATCATGTAGTACACTTTTTTATTTAGAAATATGAACATCAATTAACATTTCTTCATAATTTCCCAGAAAATTTTAATATGTCATATTTTAAAGCCGGACAAAATCTATATATTTCCCTTCACTCCTCAGTATGGATTTGAAGTCAGTCAGGGAGCATGTGTATGTCCTGTCTGGCTCTGCGGCATGGCTGACCACACAAATGTCTTTCACTGGCTGGAAGAAATGCAACAAAGCAGTATGCCCCTCCTGTTTAAATTTAACCTTCATGAGACGCTCATTATTTCAGGAACCAAAGAGCGAGAGTGCTTAGTGGCCACAAGGCAGTTTGGTCCATTTCTTTGATTCATTACTAAAAAAAATAGAAACAAAAACTGAGATTGTAAACCCAGTATGTTTGTTGACTATTAGTACCCTGGACTTTCACAGAGCGCAGCAGGAGGAGGTATGTGTGTATGTGTATGTTTGTTCAGTCTGGGCTGCTGCTGTGACAAAATATATAGCCAGACAGAGAAAGGCAAACACTGGTAGCGGAGAGAGCAGAGTGCACGCTGTGTAACCAACAACCAATTACTTTATCAAGAGCAACAGCCAGGTCGAGAAATTATTCCACAGATTGAACTGGTCCAAGCCAAAAACCAAATAATGACCCAGTGACCTCATGCTCAGTGCTTCCTTTTGTCAAGTTTGTAAAGTTTCCTTCTGTCAACCAACTATCAAGCACAAAGTTAATGTAGACGTCACACAGTTTCTCCACAGTGAAAAGGAAAGGCGTGCGTAAAGTTACTTAATTCAATGTGTGCCCATCATCTAATGTTTCTTTCTCTCCCCGTCTCTCTTTTATAGTGGTGAAGCCCAGTGGCCATCACCTGAAGCTCGCTCTGAAAATGCACAACTTTGCCAAGGCCATGTTCAAACCGATGAGGTGAGGACAGAGTCTACATTTGAAGTGTCCCTGTATTTCATCGCACACCGTCAATGAGCCATTCATGAAGCGCAACACGACAAGTTTCTATGCCACCAGTACACAAAATATGAAATTCTGCAAACCATTTTACACACTGAATTGTGCCCATTAAACGTCACATAACATTATATTACACTCATATTATGTCCTCTGTTAATATATGCCAGAATTATCTACTATCTCTTAAAATTGCAGCATTTGTTGCATTGATTATAAACTACTAACTATTATTACTGACAGCTTGATTACTGTGTACGTCTAAACATCTTGTTTGTGTGTGTGTGTGTGTGTGTGTGTGTGTGTGTGTGTGTGTGTGTCAGGCAGCAGAGGGATGATGAGACTCCAGAGGACTTCTTCTACTTCATCGACTTCCAAAGACACAATGCAGAGATCGCTGCCTTTCACCTGGACAGGTGCAGCCTCATTATCATGTCATTGTTCTTCTTGTTTTACTGTCACCTCTGTCACACTCTGTGTATTTTTAGTGTCCTCTCAGTGAATTTCAATCGTAGTGTAGCTTGGAGGTAATTTAGGGTTTTGTTGCACATCTGTTACTTTATTGGTCCCATTTAAGCTTCTGGTACATATTTAAGCACTACACCATGAGGTTGACATTGTGGTTTTGTGCGAAATGTCTTACCAGCTGTGGAACTTGGTTCTGACGCACGATAAATTATGATAACTTTGGTTCTCATGATTTTTAGTGCCACTATTATGTCAACAATTAATGAGTCCAGTCATCAAAACCCTGCAAAACCTATACTTCGTGCTCATAAATAATTGTTGCTATAATTTATTATCATAATTTAAATATATATATTTTTCCTGGTGCCAACAAATAAACCACCCAGCCTGCAAAGATTACAACATCTTCACTCAACCCAGGAGTTCTCAACTATTACTACTACTGATCAGCATAAACAACAGCCTGTGGACACACACTGTAGATCATTATGTAATTGTACATTAGTTGGGTGAGGTGATTCACTCTGAAATAGTCATTTGAGCCAGACAGTGTTATTAACAAGCCACACATAATCATAAGTTATCACTCCCCCACACAAGACAGAAAACAACAAGAGTGACACATCAATGGTCCACTGAAACTTACTGTACTATCTCCACATTACTTAAATGTCTATTTGTAAGAATCATTAACATGTTTCAGTCACTAGGCACACACAAGACAGAAAGATTCCTGCTCTCTCCTATTCTCATTTTATGCGGGTGTGTTTTTAAATGTGTAGCAGTGTGCCGTCTCTCTGTTGTGTCTGACGTGGCTTGTCAGGAGCCCTTATCATTATTGCTCGCAATCAGCCATTGGGGAATGCCAGAAATTTGAGAAACAGCAATTCACCTTCACACGCTGATTGTTGTTTGATTACTGTTTGCGAGACATGACTGAAATATGGCCCTGAGGGAGGTATAAGCTCTTGATAGTGTATATGTACCAAGTCAGCCAAATTTCACAGCTGGGAGAGACTGCCAATAAGGCATTCATTGATAAGAATCAGTAAAAATAAACGGTGGGCTCTGTGGAAATGAGGTAAGGAGACAGAGATAAGACTGCCATCACCTTCAGATAGTTGCATTTCTCTAAATGTGAACTGTCTGACTGTAAACTTTTGCTTCCATTTGCAATAGAGATTATTTTTATTTCCCCAAGACTGTTCCTGTGAACTGCATCAATGTCTTTGACAGGATCCTGGACTTCCGGAGGGTCCCACCAGTGGCAGGCAGGTTGGTAAATATCACAGGAGAAATACTCCAAGTCACCCACAATGAGGACCTCCGATCTGTCTTCTTCACCTCCCCAGGTAACGCACCCGCTGAGCTCTTTTCATTTGTTTGTTTGGCAAATACACATTCTTTCCAAGAGCTAGGAAAGAAGATGAGTGCCACTCTGTCTGTCACCTGTCCAATGAAGCTAACAGAAGCAAACAGTGACAGTATCTTTATTGGGCTAAAAGACAGGAAGATACAGACAATGGTCAAGATTATAATGTATCGCTTTTGTGAAGTGTGAAAAGAGAGGAAAAAGAAAATTATTTTGGAACCTAATGAAACCAAAGCAGAACTCTTGACACTTCTTATTTAGTTAGCTCATTTTCAGCAAAGATTAGAAATAATGGGATTAAATGTAATAATCAGTTAAAACATTTTTATGGAGCTTTTAAGGAGATTTTTTTTTTTTTCAGAAAGAGCTACGGTTGATCACAGACAAACACATTTTTTGTTCATGACACGGCTGACAGATAGAATATGTTCAGCAGGCAGCGTGTTCATTGTCATGATATACAATATGTGTAGCACGTCTCTGCTTTAAAAAAACACCACAGCTTCTCTGCCACTTAGTTTAATTCTGATGTTTTTCTTGCTGATGATAAGGCATCCAGCTGATCAAAAAAGCATGTCATTTTATGTGAACAGGAATCTCATTTTGTATTCCACTATTTTGTTCCGCTCCACAAACAGCAAACAACACGTGTTTCTTCGCCAAGTGCCTGTATGTGTGCAAGACAGAATATGCGGTGTGTGGGGGCCCTGACCTGCTGGAGGGCTCCCTGTCTGCCTACCTGCCCGGCCTCAGCATCGCTCCCCGCATCTCCATCCCCAACCCCTGGATACGATCCTACACGTTCACCGGAAGAGAAGAGTAAGACCACAGCCAGCGTGCACATCAAAGGAAGGACATTCTATCTTAAAGTTTGATAAAGTCTCTTAAGTCTGCTGTAACAAGCAGGACTGTGCAAACTGAATGTCACAACTTTTACTTGATGTTGTGGCATCAAATTGATGGCCTTCAGCAAGATTATAAACGCTAGTGTACTCAAAATAAAAGACCAGATTTCCAATAAATGGGAAATATGATTCAAACTGACCTTTTTATTCCTTTCATTGTTTGCTACAATATCCACCGTTTTTAAAACCAATCATCAGCAACCTCTCATTGTTTTGTCCTGAACTCCCACTCAACATTTCACAGAAATTGTTTTAACAATGAAGAAGCAAAGATGGCCTCTCTTTTAGGTTTGTTTATTTTCCATAAATTGTGTCTCTTCTCCATCTGTTGGTTTTTAAAGGTGGGAAGTGAATCCCTTCTACTGTGACACCATAAAGCAGATGTATCCATATAATTCTGGCAACAGGCTCCTAAACATCATCGACATGTCCATCTTCGACTTCCTGATAGGTACTTTACTCCACCACAGTATTTATCAATCTATAGCTTTCCACATTATTAAGGTTTTTGCCCATCAATTGCAGGTAACATGGACCGACACCACTATGAGATTTTTACCAAGTTTGGAGACGAAGGATTCCTCCTCCACTTGGACAATGCTAGAGGGTGAGATGAAAAAAAAAAAAAATCCTGTTCAGCTTTAAATTTTGACATTATGCTTTATGTGATATAACATCCTGTGTTCAGGTTTGGGAAGCACTCTCAAGATGAGTTGTCCATCCTCGCACCACTGTCTCAGTGTTGTATGTAAGTAAGATGTGGTCAAATACAGCAGAAGCAGCTTTGTTTGTATGTCGTGGTACATTTGAGAGGTTTCAATGTTGTTTTTGTACAATTGAAAATTGTATTGAATAATAATAAATATTCTTTCCCTCCTCAGGATAAAACGCTCCACCCTGCTGAGGCTCCAGCTCCTGGCCCAACCAGGATTCAGGCTCAGCGATGTGATGAGGGAGTCTCTTGAAGGAGACCCTTTACAACCGGTCCTAACAGAGCCTCACCTCTTAGCGCTGGACCGCCGGTTACAAAAGATCCTCAAAGTCGTCCAGCGCTGTGTCCGGAGGCTGGGTGAAGATGAAGTGATCACCAAGGACTTTGTCAAAGCCACAGCGAGACCTCAGACTGCCACAGAGAGGAGAAAGACCAGATAACAGAGGAAGGGGGGCTAATCATTCCTGCTTTTGGCACCACAGAAAACTTTATGCTGAAGCCCACTTACCTTCTGAGCAAGCAAAGCCCACATGGTTTCGATTTAAGGAACAAGCCATAAATGGAAGATGCATCTCCTTCTGAACCTCCCCAAAGAGATTCCTCTGCATCACTATCTGCTTTTGTTTCTCTCATGGTCATAACTTCCCACCACATGCACATGTCAGGGTGGTTACTACATATAAATTAAGGGCAGTTAAGGAACCACAACAATTGACAAGCAACTTCAGAAGGAAAATTGTCTGTGAAAGTAAAACAAAGCAGTAACATCTATACATGAGACATGATTTCATTCATACATAGAGCCACAGTGGACTCTGTCTGTCACCTCAACATCAGCAAAGAAGTTCATGCTGTCATATGTTCATAAAATTAATCTGGTGAATATTATGACTATGGAAAGAAAGATTAGTGCGTCGTCCATGAGATGTTAAAATTGGAAAATAAACTTTCATGTGATGACAGCGCACATTTTTAAGTTATCACCTTCAATTAAAAGTGCAGCTTGGCGTGTCTGAGTGAGGAAAGTACTACCTATTAAACTGTTATTTAGTTCACTCCACCCTATTTTCCAGACTTGTAATCCTTCTCTGTCTCATCAGTGTTTACACAGCTTTAAGACACCGCTGTCAACTAAAACAGGCTGAGACAGAGAAATGTCAAACATATCGCAACAAACAATTATGTGCCAGGACCAATTGCTAAAATAATTATCAACCCAGGCAATTTTTCTGTTCTATATTTTTAATTTATAAACCTGACAGCTGTCTGTGTGTTGCTGTGAACTTTGCATCTGTGTTTACTTTGTTCTTGTCTGACAATCCTGATACGATCCAGAATGTGAAACAAGATGAATAGCCCCAAATATTTTTAAGAGATCTTAAGATTTGGTGAATCTTGCCAAATAAAGTCAGACATCAAGTAGCAGAAGAAGGCTGATAAATCTACTTATTGTAAAAAGTTTTCTGAAACGCAGGTAAAAACCTTCGCAACAGGAATAAACATTTTTAAAACTCTGGTGAAAAATGAAGGACAGCCTATTAGGAAAGGAAGGAACAGACTGAACTTCTCCAAATGCCAAATAACTACAAGCAATATTTTAAAGCAGAAAAGCTAAAAACAATTGTTAATAATCTAGTTTCAATATTTGGTTCATTGTTAGAAATTATTGCTGCATGGAAACATAAAGCTGAGTGTAATGATGAGAATCCAGAAATTTAAAGTGTCTCACTAACCAGCATGTTTAAAATCATGACTCCGCAAGTTGATTGTTAAAATGTAAATTTTGATTAAACTCTAACAGGCTGTTTACATTTTTCTGCAGGAATGAATAGCAATGACTGTCAGGTCTGTATAAGGTGAAGGCTTGATAATGTTTCCCCCTGGTGGACGCATTTCAAGCTACATCCTTTTGAACATATGACTGCATCAGCAGGTCTTCACATGCTCCTTCACCTGAATAACAATTAGTTTGCCAATATTCTCTGTTTTATACTAACCCTCTCCAAGATGTGGATTATTGGCTTTCCAAGACTTCACTGAGAAATTATGAGTTTTTCCACTTTTACCTGACATTTGCTAGAGCAAACAATTAATAAATTAATGATATGCAGAATAATTGATGAAAATCCTTTTTGTGGTTCGCCTTCCTAACAAATCCCACATTTAATCCAATGACATTAGAGATATAGTTTAGGTAAGAAGCATCATGAACTCCACCACTGTCAGGCCAACGGCAACATAGTCAAAGGTGTAAAAGAAAGAAGAGAAACAATAATTTTTACTTTTTTATTGCTTAAACTGCCATCTGGAACAATCTATACCAAAAGGAGAAACATCTTTGCACATACAGGAGGTCAAACTGAATACAGGGTATAATAGAAAAAGAATGGTCCTCTGATTGCCTGCAGCTCTCTCATGCTGCAGGTCTTAACAAACTCACTGAAGGTTGGGCTAGCAGGAGTGACCAACTACTACTGTAAGCCCAGGTTAGGTAAGCTAAGGCAAACCGGGACAATTGCAGTGTGGCTAAAAACATTTTGGAATAAAACCGATGCTGCTGCTATTTACATGAAAAACAATATTTCAACAAAAGTGAATCAAAACCCTCGCCCCTAACAGAGTCATTTCCTGTGGATCAGGATTAAAAGGATGTGTTGCCAATGGACAAAAAATCCACTTGTGACCACATCCACAAGGACAGCCTGAGGGTTAAGGGGAACAGATGAAGATGCTCGATTTAACTATAAAGAAGAACACACATGTTTTTGTTTTGTTTTGTTTTTTTTACATAAACTCTTACCACTAACCTGACTACCCTGCAATCGGCACCAAAATCAAATCTTTTTAGACGTACAAACATACATCTCAGTTCTACGCGTGTACAAGTGCTTTGAATGAGACGAAACAGAAACTGGTAACAGACAGTGAGGCAGGAATGAAGAGTTAAGTCTATTATCCATACGTCAACATTGTGTGATTTGGTAAAGGTCTTTCAATAATTAAAAAAAAAAATAAAAAGAAGAAAAAGACAGACTTTACATTTTATGCCATCTAAATAGTCATGAAGCAGTTAAGCTAGGGAATTACAAACGAAATATCTGACCTGCTACTGCACACAGCTGCAGGCAACACTTTATAAATTCACACTTCCATTCATACCGGATCACTGGAGGTCTAAAACATCATGCCGAGTAAGCATAGAGAACAGATCACAAGCTACTCTGATGAAAAGACAGCCACCTTTTCAAATAGGCAATAAGCAATGACACTAGTTTTAAATAAATACCTGCTCACTGCCTGTCAGCTCACTGATGATGCTTTGATGCATAAATACTTCAGATGTCCTAAAAATCCATAAACCCTCTCTTTAGTCCCCCCCCTCCCCCAAGACTTCATTTCAGTAAACCTGTAGATACCCTTTTGATCTATTTTAAAAAGTTTAACCCATGACGTTTTACACAATACAATTACATACTGTTTTGTCAATTGACAAGAAGAAGCATTTATTTACTTTGTGGCACTGGACACCTAAAATAGAATTTATGGAAAAATAAGTGTTTACAAAAGACAGTTAAACATATTTTTTTAAGATCACCATCACTCCAAACCATAAGTTTATCATTTTAGTCAATGATAATAATAGAACTATGATTGATTTAACTATACTATGATAACATTTTGATTACAAACCATAGCAGTGACCAAGTTATTTGGTATATACTAAAAAAATTGAATACTGAAATACACTTAATACTCTTTTTTTTTTCTCCTCCTTTCTTTTATTTTCGTTAGAGTAGTCAAGGCAGTTCTTGTATGGTAATTCTACCGATTAAGAGGACAATAAGGGCAATAACTATTTCCTGTTTGAAGCTCCAAATAGTCAGGGAGCAGAACACGCACTGCATTTCCATGGCTATGCATTGTTGCATTGGGACAATAATCAACATTTGGCACTAGCCTGGTAGCTGCACAATTAAATAAAAACCTTAAGTTGCACAAGCTCTCTCGAATTAAGCAAAATCATCGTCTCATCATACAGATCAGCTAAGGGAACTGAAATTAACAAATCATATCATTGCTGAAACCTAAAGAAAATGTTATTTTCTTCCTCTATATTTTCTAGGTCCTGCGCTATGCTGTTTATCTAATCAGGCAAACTGATGTCAGAAAGCACACTCTCAAACTTCACTTCAATCTACAACTTAAAACAGTAACAAATTCACCAAAAGCGTCATTGTAAAGTTTGATTGTCCTGTCTCATCAGTCTGAGACCTAAATGTCTTTCAGATCTCCTACCAATCCTTTTTTGTGTTTAAGTCAAAAAAAAAAAGCATAATCAGCAAATACATTTATAACATAGGTAACATGTGATGTAACTGTGCCTACAAGGTAGCGTACAGCAGCAGGTACAAGCGCTGGTGAATGGCTAAAAGTCACCTCTGCCTGACAGTGGTAACAACAAAATGGTCTGTGTGTGTCTGAAACAAGGAGGGGGATGAAAAGAAAGTGAAGAGAAAGAAGAAAGTGACAAAAAGCAAATTGCAATGGTGGACCCTGGGTCTAAAAGGAAGAGAGATGGGAAAAGAGGTGGAGGGAGAGGGAGGAACGGGAGAGATGTCCTCAGACAGACAGCGAGACGAAACTGTTGTACTGTTGGATGTTACGCTTGAGAATGTCTGAACAAGGACCCAGGACGCGCTCGAAGCGAGGCCGGTCAAGCTTCACACACTTCAGGGGGCCGCGGGCAACCACAGTGGCAGCACGAGGACGGTTCATCAACAGAGCAATCTCACCTAGAAGGCACAGAGAAACACACACTCAGTTTCAAACCTTCAATCATGAACAAACGAAATGTCTGGAATTAATTTTGGGGGGAAATGTGCTTCAAGACTAATTGATGTGATAATGTTTGAGTTCTTACCAAAGTAGTCAGATGGTCCTAATCTGCCCACTTCCACAAACTCTTCGTTCTCTGAGCGACGCTGCAGGACAGCTGCAGAGCCCTGAGAAAGACCCACGCACAAAAACACACATCAGTTTGGCTGCATTAGTCTCAACTTTTGCAAAACAACTACACGACTTAAGTGCATCTAATATTAATCAATAATTGGTAAGCTAACTGGTAAGCCATTATGATATCTGATATACAAGCTAGTTCATCAACTGTTTATTAACTAATCACATGATCTCAATCGTGAGCTACAGGAAATGATGACACTTCCTTCATGACATGATGAAATAATCACGAATCGTTGTAGATGCACATTAGTTAAGCGTTTGTGACCAATGAGGGACTGTGACTCAAAACAGCCATTAAAAGTAATTAAAAAAATTAACACAAGAATTGCACTGAACTGAAAAGGTTTTCAGCAAAAACAGAAACACAGATTTCAGTCACTCAGTGATATCAGCTCAAGAGCAAGTGTTCTAATGTTACATTTACTCTAATTTATACAAGAATGTGACTAATGTCCAATAATTTGATCTTCAGAGTATCATCTTTATTAGTTAATCAATCAATCTTGATCAGCCAGATCCAAAATATAATTTAACAATGCTCTGACACATCTTCAAATTGTTATTATATTATTATTAGGATGTAACTATTTATTTATGTCCATTTGTTCAACCAAGCTAAAAGTAACTAGATTTTCTGGACATGATCATATCCACAAAGCTAGAACCATTACATTTTATTATTTTAAAATGTGCTAAAGCGATTCATCATTTGTATGAAGTGGCACTTACTAAATCAACCAGTCTAGATCAAACAAGTCAAAGTAAAGCAACATTTTTCCATTACCACTAGAGGGCATGTGTGTATGTGTGTGTGTATGTGTGTGTGTGTGTGTGTGTGTACACGTGGGATTGAAACAGTTCAGCTAAAAACAAAGCAGCATTAAGTCAAAAGTGCATCCAACACCTTCTAACATGTTTGATGACACTGGGTAGATAAGTACAGAACTGATTAATCTACACCAACACAAGTGGAATGTGCTAAAACTATTAATTCCTTCTGTCTCTGCAGGCTTCCAAGCTATGATCTTGGTATTGTGACAAAATCCAGAGTGGAAGCAGTTAGCGATCATGTCTTTACCTCTAAGATGATGAAGAACTCATCTCCAGGCTCTCCCTGCACAACAATTTTCTGTCCATCCTCAAACTGGACGGGCTCCAAGGCATCAGCGACTGTCAAACGCTCCCATTTATCAAGAGACTCTGAGGAGGGAGAACACAGAACAGAACTAAGTCCTGAGCTGACAAGAAGGAAAAAAATCTCTTCTCAAAGTCATCGGTTTTGTTTTTAGGTGAGATATTTTTGTATTCTCTTTCAGGTTATTTAAAATCTCCAAACCAAACACAAGCAATATATTTCTCTTCTATTTTAAGTGCTGTAATGAGGCAGATTTTTATTTTGGTAGTAATAATTTTTTTTTGGTTTGTTTGAAAAGAGAGCTCACCTAAAATGGACACTTTCCTGAGGAATTCCTCATACATCTTCCTCTTTCTCAAAGTGCTTCCCTGAAGGGAAAGATTGTTGTATGAGTGAAATTGCATAAAGATGAAAGTAGTCAACTAACAGTAGTAAAGCCATGACATATTGGCACAACATTTAATTTTCAAGTTACATAAGTCCATTATGAGGATAGTAAGTTCTTCTTGGAGCAATAGAATAGTATATTCATAGAAAAACTAGAATACAAGAAAAGATTAATGACATTTCCTAACCAAGCTTAATCAACAGTAGCCCTCCTCACCATAAGTATCCTCCTGTAGCTGTCTCTGTCGATGCCCCACAGCTTGACATTGGTCTTGGCTCTAACTGTGGCTGCCCTCGGAGTACCATAAATCAGGGCTAACTCTCCAAAGCTACCACCTTCTCCGATGCTGGTCACCCATTCATTGTTCACATAGACCTGTCAGGTTACAGGGTAGAAGCCAAGAAAGTAAATTTCAGTACTGATATAAATCAAATAGAAAGACCCTAAATTTAAAACTTTACAACATTTGCTTTAGTAGAGAAACATCTCTTTTCATCAGTGTTGAAAATCAAATACTCACATCCATCTCCCCTTGGTCGATAACATAGAAATTGTCACCTTCATCACCTAAATGCACAAGATAGTAGTTACCACTTTTGTATAATGATGCTTAAATTTGGAGTAAATCTTTGTTAAATAAACACTGAAAAAGTCTTAATCTACCCTGCAGAATAACTGTTTCCCCAGCGATGTAGGTGACTGGAAACATTGCATCAAATATGTCGCTGGAAACAAAAACATGAGTTGAGATGAACATGGTTACACCTAAAATATCCAGACTGCCTTAATAAAACCTTTTGAAAAACAGATGGTTTCACAGGTACCTCCTCTCATTGTCATCCAGGTGTGAAAAGAGCACATTCTTTTCGATAGCTTTGGCCAATGCTGCCATTGTCTTGTAGTCTTTTGGAATGACCTTAGAAGACCATATGCAGACATGTTATGTGTTAGGATGCTTTACCTCACTTATGAGTTTCAACCTAATACACTGCACAAAAACTCCTCACAACACTGATAATATCAGGTTGCTGCAGTAGATGGAAATGTTGCAACATTTGTAGACATCGCAGCTGCTTTCATGTACCTTTCTGACATATGAAGCAGCATCTTCCTCTGTGTAGACCTCTGCGCTGAAGGCTCCTCTCCGTCGACGACCCTTCACCACAGGGTTCATGGGTGGAGACACCTCCTCATCACGTGAGTCTGAGCGAGAACTACTGGCCTTCTGTTGGTTCTGAATCTGCTTGACCTCCTCCTGGAAGCAAGGAAGCGAATATAGTCAATGAGGCAAAGCCAACAGGGTTTACAGCTACTGCAGTTCACTCAAATTAAGTCGGAGCTTTTTTATTTATGAAACAATGTGTAAAAAGCTATACAAGGCATGCAGAGGCATTACACATGAAATGAGAAAACATAAAATCAGATAAAATAACTATGTCTTACTTTAGCAGTGCTGTAACCATGAGGCCAAGAAAAGGCTCCAAACATATGAGTGGGCTTCTGACATATTTCTAGTTCTTTTTATTTGTATAGCTGAAAATACACTCCACATGGATTTGAAGGTGGGCATCTAAATAAATTCTTATGACAGGGCCATCAATCAATGAAAGAAAATCAAAAGCCTACTCTGAATAAAAATACTTCTAGAGTATACAAGCAGAAATTTCAGAAAAATGTTTACAACAAATTCATAGCAATAAAATTTTTAATTTGATTTAATAAATGTGCAGGTACATCTTCTAATGTTATTTAACTGAATTAGTGATTTCATCATGCATTGGTGACTTTGCCCATTTAGATTTTTACTGGTATTCGTAGTGTAACTGTAACATCCGGTTCTGTATCTGGCAAGTCTCAGAACTCTATTTGATTATTTTATTCATTGTGTACAATGAAGAAAACAAATCAGCATACACAAACAACCGGAAAGGAAAAATAATAAAATGTTACGCTGGCATTAATGTGTTGTAAGCATGCTAAATTGAGAGCCAATTAGCTTGATTTGATTAAATATTTTCTTATTACTATGTGACTTTTAGCCAAATTGCTGCACTCAGACAAAATTGTAAGATTTATAATGATTATAGAAGTTTTAATTCAAAATGTGATTATAGACTATATTAAGTATCATAATAATACAAAATGCTGAAAGCAAATTACTGGGAGATCATTTTGTCTCTGGCATCCATTGAGTTGAAATGACAAACTGATTTAATTAGATCATATTTTTTTGTAAACAAATGCAATTTATGACTGGTTATAAAAAACGTATTGTGTGGTGTAATGAGAATATACAATGCTCAGGTTTCAGTGTATAATAATATGCTTTCTGTCCACTGATCAATAAGGACAAAAAACAAACAAACAAACAAAAAAAAATTTAATACACCTAAAAGAAAAACAAAAAACAAAAAAACAAAAACACACACACACAAACCTTCTCCAGCCTCTCAAAGTACTCCCTGAGGAAAGCCATGGGCCTGTCGGGCCTGGAGGTGCACAGCTGGACAATGCAGTCCTTCAGCAGCTGTTGAATGTTGTGTTTCTGCACGTACTGCTCACACTCCCTCAGGCTCCGCTCCTCCTCACTGCTCGTACTTCCAGATGCCATGACAACAATTGCAACCCTGCTCTGTGACCTCTAACCTTTGTACTGAAGAGACTGTAAAGCAATGGAAAAAAGGGGGCATGATTTCAGATCATCGCTGTACAACATAGATTCACTCTGTGTCTGCCCATGTCTCGTGATGAGAAATGGACAAGACAAAAACCGTGAGAATGTGAGAAAAATAGACCCAGAGTGAGAAGGCACAGAAACACAGGGTGTTGTTGTGGCACTATGTCACCTGAGTGCCTCTCAGTGTCAGGAGTGAAAACTGGTCATATGATCTGATCACACATATCTAACTACACACAACAAGCTAGGACAGGCACACTGTCTGTATTGGATTTATTTACTGAAAACATGTTAAGTTTCTCACCAGCTTGACTGAAGGCGTTTATCTCAGCAACTGGTTATGGCTGATACAGTATCATATCCAAGGCCTAATTTTAGACAAATGGTTAAGTGAAGGCCAATGAATCAATCCACTGTGAAGCAAACTAAATGACAGAAGCAAGCAGACTCTCTTGAGGTTTCAGCATTTCAGGCCCCAATATTGTTGCTGAGCAAAATAGCCTGACAGATCCCAGATCATCTGATCGGCCTCTGTGATATCAGCCTATTTAGATAGCTCTGAAGAAAGGCCTCTTGAGCCCCGCTGAAAGCAGTTTGAAGATTTCAGATGAAAAAATGAGTGAACACCAAGTCCTGTGGAAAAAAACTGACCCAATCCATCCTGTCCCTGTAAATGTATCATGCATGTTCATCAGTATAATAGAATTTGGGTAATTTTCTAATCTGAAAAAGCCCAAGGGAGATTACTGACCATGTTATCAAAAATGAGGCTGGCCCAAGCTTTATGCAACTAACTACACTTGTAGGGGAAACTAGGCAGGTTTTACTTTAATGTAAACCTGCCACAGGAATAACTTGGTGATAAATGATACTGTCTACAGACCAGATGGTATAAAACCGAACACTAAAGCCAAAATGCAACAACAGGGCTTCCGCCTGATATCATTAATACGTTTTATTTACTTGGAAATCTGTACAATAGTTAAACTTTACAAATAGCATGTTAATTCTTTAATCTGGTTTCTGAGCTACAGCATCACCTCTGCTGTGTACAAAGAAGCGAGCTATCAATTATATCGGAAAAAAACACTGTGATGCACAAATGACCTTGCTGAGCAACTGACAATAGACTACAGTGTACTGGAGGATGCATAATGTAAAGCAGCTAATAGAAGACAGACTAAGTGAATGGTGTCGCCTTTAGAGGCAGTGTGAAGCAAATGCCCTGTGTGTAACAACGTCTAGGTCAGGAAGGCTTCATGAGGAGGCTGATGGCTGCAGCCAACTAACTTAGAGCGAGGAGACTAATGATAAAATACTGCATACCCCAAATGAATAATAGACAAAATACAGATAAATAATAAATTAGTTACACTTTTGTCAAGCCGTTTTTGGCCTTCGTACTGTCAGAGAGTGCGTCTAGTTTTATGCCTAGCTGGCTAGCTCAGTGCAAAGGCAAAGCGCTCCTCCAATGACGCCATCTTGAGTTCTATCATAAACAAACGAGAGACGGAGGAAACAAATTTCACCTATCCAGAGGTCATGTGTTCCGTAAACCGAAATAAGGCAAATACTCACAACAAAGTATAAATTCTTGCCGAGCCCTTCAGAAGCGACTCGGGGTGGATGATATTTTTCAAAGCGTACCGTTACCAGATCCTCCTCGCTTCGATTTTTTTCCCGAGCCCTGGACCGCTGCCCCACCGGATACGGCTGAGAGCCAATCAACAGCCGTCACTGACGTCAATTCTCCTCGTTCTGACACGTGAGCCGGTAACCCTTGACAACCTTAAAGGAGCCCGCACGGAAACCATGACGTCAAGGAAATAGTTTAGAAATTTTAAAAAAGCCACTGCTGTTTGATTAAAAATCAGCCTGATTACGGGAATCTATTTGTCTTGTCTTTATTTTGAAAAAAGAGCTTTCTTATAAAACAACTTCTCCTGATTTGACATGAAGGCATTCTCGTATATTGGGGACTTTGACGAAATGTGTTGGCGAAAAGTCAGAGGTGGCTCACCAGAGGAAAAAAAAAAAAGAAAAATCCCATGAGAACAATGACAAACAGTGCAGAGTTCATTGCAAGAAGAACATTTAAGCAATACGTTAAAGAGATCAGAGAATACTTATTAACCAAGAACAAAAAAGTAACCAAATTATAGAAATGATGCAAATGGCTGTATGTATGTCTGCAGTCTAATTTACCGTTCTAAAGCAGATAAGTATTTACACCCAGTTGTATTTACTTATATACCAAAAGTCAAAATACTTTTTCATCTACCACAGTCTATTTTTAGATTAATGTGTTGGTGATATTAAATTGTTCTGGCTAGATAATTTATAGCATATATAAAAGAATGAAGTAGCATAAAATAGACATACTATTGGAAATTAACAGCAAGTGCAGTAAATTACAAAATGTACTGGTCATATAAACTGACCAAACTGATAAACCCTTTCGAATCATAATGACTTCTTTTGTCAGACAACAACAAAAACATCGCCTTGCCATCACTATAAGTCGTGGCAGACAGAGAAAAAGAACCAAAAAAGCAAAAAACAAAGCTTGATACACGTCTTTTATCCAATGAAATCATCAAAACAATTCCTCGTGACAAGACGGAAAATATAATTGGCCAATAAACAGCTTTTTCTTCTATGTAGGTGGATGTTATTTGATTGACAGCTATATTATCGAATCGGTTGTAGCCTTTGAGCAGTTTGCCCAATAGAAATTGTGGAGAGGACGGGGCGACGTGTGAGCACTAGCCAATCGTGAAGCAGCTCAGAGTGACGCATCCTCCCATCAGCTGTTTTTGTTTTGCCGTGTGAATATTGAAAGTTAACGCAATAATAAGGCTGTGGACTGACTGACGGGACAGGGGCCGGTAGGGAGCTGTGATCGTCCGTGTTTGGTGCTGCTCAGACTGGACAGTCCTCTCGGTGAGTGATGTGCACCACCCGGGCCAGTCCGACCGGACATACCTCTCACTGAAGAGTGCGAGCGTGGCGCTTGGAGTCGGGAGGCAGAGGAGGGGAAGCGGGGGGGGGTCGACCCGATCCCGAGGCCTCAGACCTCAGACCTCGGTCAGCAAGAGGAGAGCGGATTCGGCGGCTCGGATGGAGTCCCAAGACGCACCGGACAGCCCGGGAGTCCAGCGAGGCTTCATCTGTGCCTCGTTTAACCAGGACACGACGTAAGCGACCTGCAGGCCAGGCCCTGCATGAACTCAATCTCCTTCATGCACCTGACTGTTGCATAATTATATTCAGTCGAATTTACTCACCGAGAGTTCAGTTTTTAGATTCTTCACAGAAGGGTACAGGAATATACAGCTGTATGTGCGAGTCCAAGCCTGGTTGTGCCTTATTCAAACTGCCACATCAACTGAGAATGAAGCAGGCCACAGTGTTCACGATCCAGGCCTGTTGCACATACAATAACACAGTTAGTAACCAAACTTCTGGCTGTTGTGTAACCAGACACATCTTACAGTGTCCTGAACAAATCTGTGTCCTCTACTCACCCCTTTCTTGATGCATCAGATTCAGAGCACTTATCTTGACTAAAGACTCGTCTGCTATAAATATACACTGTCCTATATCTAGTGATTATTAAGCGTTTAAACCACAAATTAACAGGTAGTTCAACACTGACGTTTCCTGTTACCAGACTAACATCTCCTCTGGCTCTGCTTATAAAACTAAAGGAGGTGGCCAAACACGCAATTTGGCTGTTTTTAATCCCTTTGTCGTTGTGTTCTTTCCATCTTCAGCCATGATAAGACAAGATAAGCTTCTTTAATGAATAGATTTTATTAGAAAATATGTAACGGCTGTGTCATCCGAAGGAGATAAGACTGAGAGGAATCATGTCATAAACCAAACCCCTCCTTGGATAAAGTAAAGCTTGGACATGACTTAATAACCCCTTTGTGGACATAGGCTGGCCTCATGGTACTATTGCAACAGTGATACTTGAGTTATCAGCTGTACCTATTAGTATATGATGATCACACTCTTCTAATGGCCCTAATGGAAACAGTCATAAGAGTGGTGACATGTAGCATCCTTTATTTACATTTCTCCTTTTTGGTGTGAGCAATACTTTATTAGTGATGGTGTATATAAGCATGGCTAATGTGTCAGTAGGAATCTGTTACATAATCAATAAATCGAGGCACAGTGTCATTAACAGTGGTGGAGGTGGTTGGTTAGATGTTGTTTATTGTTTATGTGTGTGTAATTTTATTATAGTTCTTTGTCAGTGGGCACCAAGACTGGCTACCGACTCTTCTCAGTCACTGCTGTGGACAAACTGGACTGTATCCATGAGGGAGGTAGGAAAGAAACTGTCCCATAATCTTTTTTCTCAGCAACACTAAGTGCATGATGCCACATGACAAATATATATATATATATATATATATATACACATATTGAGTGTATCTTCAAAACACCTCATGCAGACAGCAAGTACACTGGGACATACCTGCATCTCCAGCCTGAGATGGCTTAACAGAGTGACAGAAGTCTAAACAGTATTATGTGAGCTGTGGTCAGGTTCACCTTGGTCATACAATAGTACAGACAGACCATCACATGTTTGCTGGGGGTAAACAAAAGGGAGAGCTTGGTTTTCTAATCCCTGGAGTCAATCAGAGTCAGTTTAAGGACATTGGAGCTCAATAATTTTGTCTTTAGTGTAGCAAAATTAGCAGAATGCACAGGAACACACAAAATGCACACAGGAAAGCTGTTTAAGTGATGGTTACACCGAAATTTAGCAACAGAGGAAGATTGAGGGTTTGCTTTTGTGGTATTTGTGTTATAAGCTTACAGTTAAGTTTCCAAAGCTTTTCAGAGTAGAAGTATCCCAGCAAGTATTTAAGGTCTTCCTCCTGTCCGTCTACCAGTTGAGTGTCCAGATGTGTACATAGTGGAGCGGCTGTTCTCCAGCAGTCTGGTGGTGGTGGTCAGTCTGTCAATGCCTCGACGGATGAATGTCTACCACTTCAAGAAGGGTACAGAGATTTGTAACTACAGCTACTCCAACAACATCCTGTCCGTCAGGCTGAACAGACAGGTAGCAAACAGAAAGCAGACCCCTCCATACCTGTAATCGTTCTGTTTTGTGCCGTCAAATGTATTTTATCATGCTAATCTCTGTGTTTCTCTCAACTCAGCGGCTAGTGGTGTGCCTGGAGGAATCGATCTACATCCACAACATCAAAGACATGAAGCTACTCAAGACCCTGCTCAACACACCAACTAACCCCTCAGGTACGCTCAGGCTGTTCTGCAGACACCTACACATGGATGATGCATTCCTATAGACATAATGGAGCAGGAACACAATCAGAGAAGGGCCATAGTGTCATTAAGCAGAGTAATGTCAGTTGTAGATCAATATCCATATATTATAGATTGACATTAGCCGCTGGAACCTACTGGTCACGCCAGACCGACGGAGACTTTAGCAGCAAACTGTTGAGCTGATGCTTGATAAGTACTACATATCTGCTGCTGTCTTAGCTGGCTACCTATCATTTTTGGACAGACAACATTACCTCAAGCTTTGTTAGAAAACTATCAAACAACACCGCTAAAAATAAATTTGAAAAGAGTTGCAGAAAATTTGCTTAGTTTTGAGAAATATTTTTTACCGCCTTAACATCACACCTACTCCTCTTGTAGCTTATAGCTCCTCCATGAATCAACCTCCTTGAAGGAGGGTTTGGGGATAAAAGCACATGTTTGAAATATACAAGTTTCTCTGACTTTGATTTACTGGTTAAAATACACAGTGAGAGCACATGACAGTGCTGATGATAGCTTAGATGATACATATGTAGCTCTATTATGAAGAAACTAGAAAGACCGATCCGATGGCATGAGTGAGGAGGAAAAAAAGGAAGACAAGAAATTCGAGGAAGTAAAAAAAAAAAAAAAAAAAAAAAAGCTGTCCTCCATTCTCCCTCGTAGGTCTCTGCGCTCTCTCTGTCAACCACAGTAACTCTTACCTGGCGTACCCTGGCAATGCCACCATCGGAGAGATCACGATCTATGATGCCAACAACCTGGTGAGGTCGCATTATACTTGAACACAGCAACAATGGAAGAATTACAGCTGTTGTCATGTCATTTGAAAAGCCCAGAGGGAAAAGAAGCCCAGTGTTGATGTTGCTAGAAATCACTTGTTTGCCCTTTCAGAGCACTGTGACACTGATTCAAGCCCATGACAGTCCCTTGGCAGCCCTGACTTTTAGTGCTTCTGGCACCAAACTGGCCAGTGCTTCAGAGAAGGTGAAGGCTTGATTCCGTTTTAATCCTTTCTTGTGTCATGACTTTGCAGTCTAACCATTTCTTGCTTCACAGGGTACTGTCATCAGAGTCTTCAGCATCCCTGAAGGACAGAGAGTGTTTGAATTCCGGCGGGGGATGAAAAGGTCAGTGCTTGTTTTCATAAAGTCAAATAACAAACATGAGAAGCTGTGGATAGACAGCCAATGAGATACATAGTGTCATGATCAGAATTTTACAGCACCCTCCATTTAGGCTAAATGTGATCTTAGATTATTTTTTTTTAAACAATTTGCATGTGTTCAAGTAGTACATCAATTATTGTATTTATGCATTTCAATAAAACATATATACTACATCCTCACTGCTGCTGTATGTTTTTGTTTTTTGTGTGTGTCAGATATGTTAGCATCAGTTCATTGTCCTTCAGTGCGGATGCTCAGTTCTTGTGTTCATCCAGCAATACTGAGACAGTCCACATCTTTAAACTGGAGCAGCAGAGCCCCAGGTAAACACTCAAGTCTGTTTGTTTCCACTTGATGAATGAAATAAATAAATAGTTTCCTGCAGATCAAAAAATTTTCAGAGTGCTGATAATGGTCAGCAATGATGTGCTTTTGCAGGTACTTTTATTCAGGTGGAAATATGTTTCCATCAAAGCGGATTTTAAAAAAATCTCTGGTAAAATGTTTTCCTTTTGAAAAATAACATCAGATTATTCCTTTTGCGTATGTTTTGAATCTTAAAATGACATGTGATCACTGTTAAAAGCCTCCATTGTCTTTTTTAAACCTTTCATGGTTCACAGGACAATTCATCAAATGACCAGCACCCTCTGCTGTACTTCTGATGTAAAGCAGTCTTACTAGTAATGATTCTTAATGTTGTTTCCTTCCAGCCCAGAGGAAGAGTCTCCTACGTGGTCAGCATATGTGGGTAAAATGTTCACAGCAGCCAGCACTTATTTGCCTGCCCAGGTGTCTGACATGATGCATCAGGATAGAGCCTTCGCAACTGTACGACTCAACATGTTCGGCCTAAAGAACATCTGCGCCCTGGCTATGTAAGACACAGACAGACAGACAGAGAGAGGACAGGAATGTTTGTTAGGAAGTAGATTCATTCACATCTTGTGTGTGTTCTGTTGGTCAGGATTCAGAAGCTCCCTCGCCTGCTGGTGGCATCGTCAGACGGTTATCTCTACATCTATAATGTGGATCCACAGGATGGGGGGGAGTGTGTCCTCGTCCAAAAACATAGGTGTGTGTGTATTAAACTCCAGTATCATCCATGAATAACTGCTGAAAGGGTATAGTGATGGTTTTAAGGTGCCCCAATATTGAATACAACTACCTAGTATTTGGTTTAAGCTTGTGTTATCACAGTGAGTTGGGTGTTGTAATTTTAAGTCCCAGTCTGCTCTGTTCCTGCAGGCTGTTTGATTCCAACGAGGAAGAGGTGGAACAGAACGAAGATGAGAAACCAGACGATGCCTCTCCCCAACTACCTGGCCAATCATATGCTGCCACTGTGGCACTCCCTTCAACCCCACCCTCCTCC
The DNA here is from genome assembly GCA_034769265.1 of Remorina albescens. Taxonomy (NCBI): domain Eukaryota; kingdom Metazoa; phylum Chordata; class Actinopteri; order Carangiformes; family Echeneidae; genus Remorina; species Remorina albescens. The sequence goes on from CM068480.1 coordinate 11,265,465, forward strand.
ACCACTCTCATGGGTAGGCTATTATCATTTCCAGGTTTCAACACTGGAATCCTGAATTGACACTTCAATTGACACAATTATCCCTTAAACTTGATTGTAGACTATTTTTCAAGTACCTGGACTAGTTAAATCCCATGCAAGTGCAAATAATACAGAAATATATTAGATAGAAAAAATGGTTCAAGAAAGGTAAAAAGTACAGTCTAAAGATGTCACCGTCTAGCAAAGAATTACATCAACATGAACACTAAATTAACTAATTCTGTCAAAAAACACAAAGCATCTGATGTCAGAATAACTTAGTAAGGATGTCTTTTCCCTCCCCCTCATCCCGTCAGGATACTCTGAGGACGGTGGAACCCAGAAGGGCGAGGTCATCCCAGAGCATGAATTCGCAGAGGGCCCCGTCTGTCTGGATGATGAGAATGAGTTTCCACCAGTTGGCAACCAGAATAACTGACCAAACATCCCACGAACTCTCTTGTCCCTGCGTAACAATCAGACTCACTTGTTTCAAGCAGGGAGGATGGACAAAAATAGTGCTGATGTGTTTAGACTTTGTGGCACCCCACCTTCCCACATGTACCCCTGCTGGCCTCGGGTCAAATTGTGCCAGAGTGCTACATCTTGGTGTTTCTGTATTCTGTGTCCCTCTCACTTTTTGTAATAAGGAAGAAAGACACAAAAACTAAGTGGGAGGCCCACTTATCATTCAAAACATACTCAGAACATTTAACATTATGCTTGGACAGGTTCAAAGCCTGACTGAAGATTCTCACTCGTTAATGCCCATATTCCACCATAAAAGATGTTAATACTTTTTTAAACGATGAATTGACAGCACAATGACATTATTGTTGCATAATATTATCATGGTAGTAACCAGATAAGCATAATCCTAACCCCGTTGTAGAGGAACTACGTGCCAGATTCACAAATATGCTCCAAAAAGAGATACTAAGATGTCACCTGAGAGGCAATTGGGTTTTTTTTTGGTTTTTTTGTGTGTGTGTGTGTTTTTTAAGTACTATTTTTTTGGACTTTTATGCCTTTATTTTGACAGCAGTATGTGGCAGGGAGGATGACAGGAAATAGGGAGAAATAGGAATGACTGTAGCATAGATCCTCGTGTCAGAGTTGAACCCCGGCACCGTGCTAATCACTCGACCACCCGCATTTCCACCTGAGAGGCAATTTTAGTAGCTTCTTACAAGCCAAATGCAATACAATAAACTGATAAGTAGGTTTTAATTTTTTATTTTTTTTTTTATATTTACACGTCTTCTTCGCTGTCACTGACAAATCTCTGGAATTATTATCTGAATATCTCTCATCAGGGCATTTTTGTTGATCAGGCCCTTGGACCTGGGAGCTTGTCAATGGGCATTAAATGTGTCACACTTGTAGAGAGAAGAGCAGTAGATAAGTCGAGAAAGGAAAAGACAGAAGTGTGATGCATTGTGTTAAATCATGATTTATGCAGTGAGTATTATTTGACTTGTGAATGCAGCTACAATACTAATCATGGTAGCAATAGATGAGGACTGAAAACCTAGAGTCAATTAGGAGCCCAATAATGTACCTGGAGGAGTATGCTCTGTGGGAGGTGCAGTCAGCAGCTTAACATGAAAAGCTTGATGACGAGCTGTATGTGAAAGTTAAAGGTCCATGAATTTCAGCGATATCCCTTTTTATTTTTGACATGAGGCTGAGTATGTTAACATGTAGGTCATAGTCATTTTTACTTTGATGTATGGAATATTCTTTTGCAAAAAAACATTTTAAGTATTACACATCAACGCATAGACTTACCATGCGTAATTATATTTTTACTTTGTTTATAATGTGTGTGTGTGTATATATATATATATATATATATATATATATATATATATATATATATATATATATATATATATATATATATATATATATATATATATATATATATATATGAGACATTTATATATAGTACTGTTGTAATAAGTAACATGGTAATACCATTTGAGTTGCCAAAAGGTGGCACTGTTAGGATACTCTCTCGCTGCATTGAGCTGTTCAGTACTGGACATTTACCACAGTGACTCATTAAAGTGATTCAACCTCTGCACTCCCTGTCTGCTTTTAATCTAAAAATGTTTTAAATCCTGCTTTAAATCTCAGATGTTAAAGATATTAGCCAAACTACAGATCTGTACCCTGAAACTGAAGTTATTTCACGGCGGCTGTCTGTTCTTTTGTTAAATTACATCCCAACATATTGATCAGTAGGTTGTTTTATGGTTGGATTGATCCTTTTGTCCTGGAGTGATTGACCTCACTCTGACCTCCTTTCAGCCACCTGACTTATGACTGGCCAAAGTTCGGCCTCCTGCTTATCTTTGCTCTCTTGGCTTGTTTGCACCTCTGCATCTCCTGTTGCATCTGGTCGTTGCACCTTCCCAAACATATTCTACAAACAAACAGCTGAGCACATCCAAAGGAGATATTTGTCTCCACATCTGTTTGCTTCCATCTGTGTGCATCTCTTTTGCCCTCTGATGTGAGTGTTTCTGTGTGTCAGTTCCCATCCAGTTGGCCCTGTGGGTTGCAGCGGCAAGCAGCTTGTCTTGCGTCGCAGCAGGGCGCTGCTGATTCGTCTGTGCTGTAGTCTGCTGTGGACACAGACTTGTCTGTGGCAATGTCCCACAAGAGCTCCTCCCTCCCGTGGGCAATCCTCTTAGCTACCGCCTGGTATTCAGCGGTCCCAACCTCCAGGGGTGTTTCCTCAGCCTGGTCATGCTCCAGGTCAAATATCAATGGCGGGTCATGGAGCAGCTGCCTACCTGTTGCACCACCACATGACTCAGCTGCACCTGCAAAAGAACAGGGATGTATGTCCTTTGTTTCGCATTTCAATTTTTGGTTTTGTGATAAACAGTAATATGAACTCTCTCTCATACCGCCAACGAATCAAATCTTTGATTCAAACTTCACTATAAAAATTCAGCTGTTATCATATTGCCTTTAGAGCCAGAGAAAGTTTAGAGACTATGTCTGCGCAGGCAAAACAGACAAGCTATAGTACCACCATGTTGATGTGACAATGTTCTGTATACCATTCAGCTTGGTGGCATAACAAGCAGCACTACAGACATGCATAATTACTGTATAAGCTATTAGTTCTGTAATATGGGACATGAAATGCAGCAGGAATGGTTTAGCACTGTGAACATACCTGTCTTTGCACCATACCTGTGATGTAGAAAGCTTTGTATTTCCCTGTTCGAACTGTCTGCAAGTCACCAAACACACCCGCAGCTCCACTGTTAGGATGGAACAGAAACTGTAGAAAAAGAAGAGAAAAAATGTTTGCAACAGTACCCTAAAGCACAACCCGAATGACAACGCAGGGAAAACCATTCCTGTCATGCAAAGTAAGACTGATAACAAAAACTAGTTGGCACCTTGTGACCAATTTGTTCACCATGCAGGAGGACCTTTGAGGCATCAATGCCATCATAACGTCTATCTGAGGGAGGTGTTACTCCTGCCAATGAAAGGAGAGTTGTGAAGATATCCATCCCACTGCAAGAGAACATAAAGAGAAGAAGAGTGGACTGTTTGCATAAAGCGTTTGGTGGGGTATTCTTTTTTTTTTTTTTTTCCAGTATTTGCTTTGTTAAGCTTCTGGTATTTAGGATAACTTCATCTGCAGTATTCCAAATCATCTTCCTGCCTATGAACAGACAACATGTCTCAGTCTGCAGGAGTGGACCTATTATATAAAAATATGATCTATGCATAAATAGGATCTATGAAAGTGTTTGAAACTCTGTGCGTTTGGTAAAATGGCAGTACCTGAGCAGAGCAGGGTTGGTGGTGTTTGGAGGGATCCTTCCAGGCCAGTAGGCCACTGTTGGTACCCTGTGACCTCCTTCCCAGGTGGTCCGCTTAGCTGAGCCTCCACCTAACACACAACATCCATTTAGGAATATGAGGATTCACAGAAATACGGAGAACTACCTTGCAACTCAACACGTTATATCTCTTGTAAAGTATGAACAGTTACCAAAACACAGGAAACCACCGGCAGACTGATTTAAGGTTTATAGTCATGCTCTTCTTCCTCCGTTGTCGGCGCTGTATATCTAAGCTTTTCCCTCACATACACATCACATTGTGTTTCTAACCACAACATAAGGATTAACCGTACCTATGACCTGAGAATCTGAGAAACTGTTTCCTGCAAAGTTTTAATTGGATGCCACCACCTAGACCCAAGTCTTACCACTTATTCATGAAATCCCATCCAGCCTGCTAGATCCAGTCCCATAACTGTATTGTATTTATTTTTAAAGCGACAGCGGGAAGCACTTGCAAGGCAACTTTATCTGGGTGCCAGGCCCACTCATTTGTCCAGCCACCATTAAGAACCCCCTCTGATTAAATCATCGTCCTTGACCTGTCTTTTCAAATAGAGCAATGTGCCAAGACATTTTCAATGTTAAACAAAGTTAATTTTGATACCTCTGCTGGTCTGCCACTTTCCCAAGAAAGGTCCAACACTTCCTGCGTACTGGCACTTCTGTTCCCAAGGACCGTTGTCCCCTAAACGCAATGCACACACATAAGACAGTGATCAGATCCTTTCTATGGCAATGTTTACACTGGGCGTTTCAAGAGACATAGCTCATCCAATGGTCTCACCAGTGAACCAAATGAGAGTGTTTTTTTCATCTATGTCATCAGAGGCGATTTTTAGTGCACCGACTAGGCTATCCATCTCTCTCAGACTGGCGCTGTACACTCTGCCGTCCCTTGGGTGGTAAGTAGTGGCTGGGGCATCTGGGGGCAACGTGGGGGCCAAGGGAACATGCATGTGAGCCAGTGCTATGTAAAGCAGATATGGCTGTTCGCGTGCCCTGAAAAGACAATTAATGAAACATTTTAGAGTTTGTGGTTTCCTATAAACTAATGCTACTTTGAATTGTTATTTGCTAATAAGCAGATCTGTGTATCCATCCAACCATTATCTTCACTGCTCATCTGTGCAGGGCTGCTGGAGCCAAAAAGGACGAGTATGTGGGATGTAGTGGTGGTGATGTTGCAGGCTGCAACCAACTGAACACCCCTCTCCTCATCCCTCCCTTTCCAAGCGTGTAAGAGCAGCTACAGTGGCCTTCTTGTAATATAAAAACACAGAAGTCCCTCACTGGAGCCAATGTTTGGTTTGTCCTTAAAACATGGCAGGCTTTGTGAAAGAGGACCAACTCCCTCTGTAGGTATAAAGGGCTCATTCTGAGCTGTTATAACACTCAAGGGTTCTTACTTTAAAATGATCAAACACTGATTAAAACATAATTCTAAAAATTGCATTGTATATCTGCCAATAGAGTCCCCCTATATACTACATAAACGCTACACACTGGCCTTTTAAAGTGAATTTCATTTTTCTTTGTAAAAATCTAGACTTTCAGAGCAAACAGCATTACTCACTGCAAATAACTTCCCTGAATGAAAGCCTTGACAGACACTAATCACTGCTGCACTGGTTCACATGACCCTGTGCTATAGCATGAAGGCATGTTCCCTTTCACACAGAGCTGAAAACAGCAGGGTTCACTGCTCTTGTCCAGCCTCTCCAACAAAAAAACACACAGACTAAAGCACGACACTGCCGGCATACTCCCCTCCTCAAAAGTTCCTATTTTATCAATGGTGCAAACATAGGATTGTAATAACAATCCCGTGAGAAGACTCCAACAGCTTCAGCCTGATATATAGTAGCTCCCATCTATGAGCAATAGCAATATACTATTTCTCCAAACACCATTAAAAACCCTACGCAGGAATGACTGACATTATTTCCTCATCATAAATATAAGGACACAGATTGGCGGTCATCCTGGCTGTTGCCAGTCATGCCCACGCATTTAAAAAGCAGTGAACCACAGGTGAGTACTAATGTTAGTGTCTGCTGCTGATTTACCTCATGTTCCCCCAAATGATCCAGAGCACGAGTGTGTCTGTAGATAATATTCTCACATGAGACTTTGCTCAGAACAGCTGAACACTGGCAAACACAAGTAGACTCCTAACAGTGTGAAACTCAGGGGGTTCAGACTGAAAATATAGGTCTGATAAGAGTAACAGACCAGACAACCTTTATTATTATTATGGTGCACAGGGTAATGGAGTATCGGATTTTGGCATGGAGGAAATTAACCCTGACTTTTTCTTGCACTATGATATCATCAAAAATAAATTTGCTTTGGTCATGCTATAATCAGGTTACCAGTCTTTCACAACACCAGACATAGGAAGCAAGAGTTCACTGCTTAATGCTGAACTGAAGCGTCTGATTTTTCCCGATTGACAAATTTTCTACCTCAGGAATCTCTTCTTGAGAACTGAGAACATATTCATTCACTGTACATTATATTTTACATTATTCATATTTTGAAAAGAGCCTTGGTTTACCCAGAATTCACTGTTCCACAACCCAGATTAAGACAATGAAGAACCCAACAACTTTGTCCTCCTGAATTTCTTGAATTCAGACGTCTATTTTAAATATGATTATGTATTCTGTTTTTTTATATTTAAGCCAAAATTAAAGCGTCTCATTAAAACTGAGCTCTGGACACACTGTGTCTATGGTGGGCGTCATATAGAAAAAATAATGTTAAATTTAAATGAGTCATGTTTGTATCATCAAACACAACAGCAAATGACTTAGAAATTGTTTTTATACTTTAGATCTCTTAGCAGCTATATTGTACCTTGCCGTACGTATAATCCTGGTTGCAGTTGCTTTGTATTGCTCTGTTAGTGTCCACAGGTTGAGCGGCTGCTCCACAATACTGCTGTTTTCAATCAACGGAAGGCCAGTTTTGGAATAACAGCCTTCATGTGCTCTCTTCTTCAACCTTGAGCATGAAGACAAAAAAAAAAAGCAAAATTAAAATATATATTAGTACATTCGATGTGTATGTATGTAATGGGTGTATTTTTGTGTAAATAAGCCACACCTGAATACTTGAGGTCCTGGTGTGTCACAAGGACGACACTGGGGCAGGTTGTATCCTGGCACGTCAGTACAGCCCATGTCATTACTGTAAGGAATACCTAAGTAGTAGTCAAAGCCTGTCCGGGAGACAAGGAAAATGATGCAAACACAATGTTCTGGTGTTAAATATGATAATTATGTGTGCCATGATGTGACCTGCCCTCGTTCCTGTTGAGGCACTGAACTTACAATGTATCGGGTATTTTTTGTTTCCACTGTCAGCCATTCTGTATGTTTTGCTTAGGCTCAATGATTTAAAAAAGATGGGTGATGCCCTGAGCCTCACATAGTCCCACTATGACCACAACTCTCTCACAAGACACAGCTGCGCGAGTTGATTATTGACCCTGCTTTGTCTGTCACCAGCAGTGAGGCCGATGGGCTGGATGTGCATGGAAAAGTCTAGAAAGACTCATTGAAATCCCTGCCCTGAATTGGAAAGATGCCGTGCAACAGACAAGTAAGATGAACAATTAATTCATATGTCATGTCCACCTTCAATTGATTGGTGAAATGTAATTATTGTTCATCTTATTTGAATCTGAGCATTTTTTGTTATTTATTTTTGAATGTGTCTGTAGTGTATTCAATCCATACACACCCACATTCTTATTTTCTCTTGACATTTCTATGAGCAATCCCCTTCAGGTTGCACCAGTAGTATTTACCATCTTCATCTGGTTTGCTGAGGTAGATAATTTTATCTACCAAAGCTTTTAGAAATGTTTACTTGTACTTGAACTGACAGAGACAGCAGATCTAAGTTAATTCTTTTTTTTCTTTTTTTTTACTTGTCCATACCTACACAGGTAATGAAATACTCCTGAAATCAATCTCTATCTTTATGCTTTCGCTTGTGGTTACCTCTGTTAGTTGGACCATATGGTCCGTTGTGACCCAGATGCCACTTCCCGATCATGGCGGTGTAATATCCTGCCTCCTGTAAGAGCTGGGGCAAAGTCACTTCAGAGACAGGCAGGCCTGCCACAGAACCCACTGCAAAGTTATGCGTTACCCCATTTCTTAGGCCGTAGCGGCCTGTCAGGATGGCAGCACGGGATGGAGAGCAGGTAGAGGCTGGGGAATGAAAGTCTGTTAATCTAGAAAAAACAACAATGTTTTTATAAGGAAATAATATGACCTTTTATACAATGTGATATAGTAAGTAAAACATCCCACTATTTAAATTCATTCAACATTTAGTTATTTCTGTTATTTCTGTGCAGCCTTCAATACAGATTGAAATACGATAAAAGACAAACTTCATTGCAAACATAATCATCTTTGATTACCTCAATGCTTTCACTTAAAAAGCAATGGCATTATGGATTTTAGTTTACAAGACTTGCATTCCACAAATTCCATATGACATGGAATTAAGTGCTACATAAATATAAGATAATAATTTATTGATCCCCATTGGGGAGATTTGAATGCCACAGCAGCACAAGGCAAGAATATCCCGTAATAAATTCTCTACTTTAGTCCTTGCTCGGCCATCAGGTTGAGGTAAGGTGTGTTGTTTGTCTTCTTTTCAGGCTTGTTGGTATCCAGGTCACCCCAACCTATATCATCTGCCAGGATGATGATGAAATTGGGCTTCTTGCTGCTGTTATCTACCCGGGCTCCGTGCTGAGACACCGTGTGGAGCAGCAGTCCACACATAAGCATCCCAGTCAGAAGAAGAAAGGTGATACTCTCAGCCATTTTGAGGAGAAAACCTGCCAGTTAGAAAATGTCAAAATATATTAAGATAAGGTCAGTTTGATTCCGGTCAGAATGGGTGCCGCATAGTCCACTGAAATGAATTTTTAATTGGCAGGAGGAAAAGTGCATTTTGCTGATGGTAAAACTTAACTTTAATTTAAAATACATTATGTACAACCATTATTCACAACTAACACTGACAATATTACGAGAGCAGTATTTAAAAGCAGTATCCCTCAGAAAAGAGAGGCCATGAACCCGCACAGTTTAAGGTCACACGAATCTGCTGACTGGCTGACAGCTGGCGTTTTCTATGTGAGTTTGGATATTTTTCAAAAGCAAGCTTAAGACCTACCTTTTCCTCATCTGTCTTTTCATTGAACTCTAATTATTTATTTGTCCACCTAAATATTACCTTATTTAAGGATGTGTCAAATAATCCATTTCAGGTTTTGGGTGGCGTTTCCTCAGTGCAAATTTATAAGGACCAAAGAAAAGAGACTACCACACATATTTGCAATTACTTCACTAATCATTAGCGTGAACGGCACAAAGTGTGAGCATGGCGAAGAGATATATAAGAATAATGTGTGTAGTTCAGCCCCTCCCTCCACACACTGCCCCGGCAGCTGGGGGGGGGGCTGAAACCATATCCCTCTCAACCCCCCTCTCCCCTCAGGAGAAGCAGTCTGCTCCCGCACCGGCGTCCGCCCGTGAGACTCAATAAGCGCGTGTTTGCGGTCGCGTGGGTGAAATTGCGCTCGGAGGACCGACTGGATTACCGGAGCGTGGGTCGGCCGGACAGAGAACGGAGGTGAGCCGGACCGCCGAAATCCCCGTTTTCACCGGGGAACGGGAGGTTAGCCTCGGTCCAAGTGTCCCTCCGGAGGGACTTCAGAGTCAACATCCGAGCTCTTTGGAGGGCCGGGAGACGTCTGGACCTTTAGTCGGACCCACGTGGTCGGACCCGCGTTGCGTCAGCCAACAGCCAACCATCGCCTACAATGGGCTTGTGTGTGGGGGGGGGGTTTACAATCTGATAATATTTAACACTGTCTCTTTTAACTTCAACATTCGGTTACAGCGTAAAGCAGAAGTTGAAGGAAATGGGGTGGCGGTATATTTTAGATTATTTTTAGATTATCATTGTGATAATACTTGGTTTAACTTTCATCACTTTGACGTTGTTGTTGTCACCTAAACAAAAGACAGGTATGTTTAAAAAAAAGTGACTAAACAAAAAAAGGGGACAGAGTGACTGTTCCTGGGAAAATAGTGACTTCACCCAGTCTCTCTCTGTCTTTATATAAAATATGGATTTTCACACATCAGTCTTCTTCTCCTTTCGGCTTTTCCCTTCAGGGGTCGCCACAGCGAATCAGTTGCCTCCATCTAAGCCTGTCTTCTGCATCCTCTTCTCTCACGCCAACCACCTTCATGTCCTCTTTCACTACATCTATAAACCTCCTCTTTGGTCTTCCTCTAGGCCTCCTGCCTGGCAGTTCAAAACTCAGCATCCTTCTACCTATGTATTCACTATCTCTCCTCTGGACATGTCCGATCCATCTCAGTCTGGCCTCTCTGACTTTATCTCCAAAACCTCTAACATGTGCTGTCCCTCTGATGTACTCATTCCTGACCCTATCCAACCTGGTCACTCCCAAAGAGAACCTCAGCATCTTCATCTCTGCTACCTCCAGCTCTGCCTCCTGTCTTTTCCTCAGTGACACTGTCTCTAGACCAAACAACATCGCTGGTCTCACCACAGTTTTGTACACCTTTCCTTTCATCTTAGCTGAAACTCTCCTATCACACATCACACCTGACACTTTTCTCCACCCGTTCCAGCCTGCCTGCACACACTTCTTCACCTCTTTTCCACACTCTCCATTGCTCTGGACTGTTGACCCTAAGTACTTAAAATCCTCCACCTTCTTTATCTCTTCTCCCTGTAACCTCACTCTTCCACTTGGGTCCCTCTCACTCACACACATATACTCCGTCTTACTGCGGCTAACCTTCATTCCTCTCCTTTCCAGGGCAAACCTCCACCACTCTAGCTTCTCCTCCACCTGTTCCCTGCTCTCACTACAGATCACAATGTCATCTGCAAACATCATAGTCCATGGAGATTCCTGTCTAACCTCGTCTGTCAGCCTGTCCATCACCATAACAAACAAGAAGGGGCTCAGAGCTGATCCCTGATGCAGTCCCACCTCCACCTTGAACTCCTCTGTCACACCTACAGCACACCTCACCACTGTCTTACAGTCCTCATACATGTCCTGCACCGCTCTAACATACTTCTCTGCCACTCCAGACTTCCTCATACAATACCACAGTTCTTCTCTGGGCACCCTGTCATAAGCTTTCTCCAGATCTACAAAGATACAATGCAGCTCCGTCTGACCTTCTCTGTACTTCTCTATCAACATCCTCAAAGCAAATACTGCATCTGTAGTACTCTTTTTTGGCATGAAACCATACTGCTGCTCACAAATGCTGACTTCTGCCCTTAGTCTAGCTTCAACTACTCTTTCCCATAACTTCATTGTATGGCTCATCAGCTTTATTCCTCTGTAGTTGCTGCAACTCTGTACATCTCCCTTGTTCTTAAAAATGGGCACCAGCACACTTCTCCTCCATTCCTCAGGCATCTTCTCACTATCTAAGATCCTGTTGAACAACCCAGTCAGAAACTCTACTGCTACCTCTCCTAGACACTTCCAGACCTCCACAGGTATATCATCAGGACCGAGTGCTTTTCCACTCTTCATCCTCTTCAATGCCCTCCTCACTTCATCCTTACTAATCTTTGCTACTTCCTGGTCCACAACAGTCACCTCTTCTACTCTTCGTTCTCTCTCATTTTCCTCATTCATTAGTTCTTCAAAGTACTCTTTCCATCTTCCCATCACGCTATTGGCATCTGTCAATACACTTTCATCTCTATCCTTAATCACCCTAACCGCCTGCATGTCCTTCCCATCTCTGTCTCTCTGCCTTGCCAACCTGTATAGATCAGTCTCTCCCTCCTTACTGTCCAACCTAGCATACAAGTCATCGTAAGCCCTTTGTTTGGCCTTTGCCACCTCTACTTTCACCTTACGCTGCATCTCCCTGTATTCCTGTCTACTCTCTTCAGTCCTCTCAGTGTCCCACTTCTTCTTAGCTAACCTCTTTCTCTGAATACACTCCTGCACCTCCTCATTCCACCACCAAGTCTCCTTATCCACTTTCCTTCCAGATGACACACCAAATACTCTCCTACCTGTCTCCCTGATCACATTAGCTGTAGTTGTCCAGTCAACTGGAAGCACCTCCTGGCCATCCAGAGCCTGTCTCAACTCCTTCCTAAAAATCATACAACACTCTTCCTTTTTCAGCTTCCACCATTTAGTCCTCTGCTCTGTCTTTGCCCTCTTCATCTTCCTCACCACCAGAGTCATCCTACACACCACCATCCTATGCTGTCTGGCTACACTCTCACCTACCACTACTTTGCAGTCACTGATCTCCTTCAGATTACACCGTCTACACAAGATGTAGTCTACCTGTGTACTCCTACCTCCACTCTTATAAGTCACCCTATGTTCCTGCCTCTTCTGGAAGAAAGTATTCACTACAGCCATTTCCATCCTTTTTGCAAAGTCAACCACCATCTGTCCTTCTGCGTTCCTCTCCTGGATACCAAACCTGCCCATCACCTCCTCATCATCTCTGTTTCCTGCACCAACATGTCCATTGAAGTCTGCACCAATGACAACTCTCTCACTTCTAGGGGTGCTCTGCATCACTTCATCAAGGTCCAACCAGAATTTCTCCTTCTCCTCCAGCTCACATCCTACCTGTGGAGCATACCCACTAACAACATTGAACATTACACCTTCGATTTCTAGCTTCAGACTCATTACTCTATCTGATACTCTTTTAACCTCCAGAACATTTCTAACAAACTCCTCCTTCAAGATAATTCCTACTCCATTTCTCTTCCTATCTACACCATGATAGAACAACTTGAACCCTGCTCCTAAACTTCTAGCCTTGCTACCTTTCCACCTGGTCTCCTGGACACACAGTATGTCTACCTTCCTCCTCTGCATCATGTCAACCAACTCTCTACCTTTCCCTGTCATAGTTCCAACATTCAAAGTCCCTACTCTCAGTCCTAGACTCTTGGCGTTCCTTTTCTCTCTCTTCCTACGAACACACCTTCCTCCTCTCCTTCTTCGACTTCTTCGACGAACAGTAGTCCAATTTCCACCAGTACCCTGTACGTGAACAGCACCGATGGCGGTCGTTGTTAACCCGGGCCTCGACCGATCCGGTATGGAAGTCATTGATTCGATTCGCATGTTTGATTTGGCAAAAGTTTTACGTCGGATGCCCTTCCTGACACAACCCTCTGTATTTATCCGGGCTTGGGACCGGCACAATAAGGCACTGGCTTGTACCCCCTTGCGGCTACATTGATTTTCACACATCAGTGTTTAATGTAATTTCACGAAGCAGATATAGGCCTGAGCAGGTACCAGGTACTGTGTTTGTGCATGTATTAATATAGGTGTGACAGATGACATGGTCAGCACAGGCATTTACAAAATACATATTTATTGGGAGTTAAAGACATTCAGAGCAGTTGTGTTCATGTGAGCAGTACAGCAGAGAGGCGTGCAATGTGTGAAGTCACTAGTTAAAATAAGGTGTTTATGCGGTGCTTTGCATACCAGTACAACTTATGAAAGGCTCCCTCTATTGTGGGTGTGCATGGGTTTCCTCCAGGTACTCCCACCGTCCAAAGACATTATGTTTAGGTGGCTCTAGATTGTCTGAGTCTGAGTGGTTGTTGGTCTCTGTGTGTTGGTCCTGTGATGGACTGGTGACCTGTCCATGGTGAACCCGGCCTCACCCAGTGTGAGCTGGGATTGGCTCCAGCACCCCCTGCGACCAAGAAACGGAAAAGCGGTCAAAGATGGATGTATGGAAGTATATTAGATGACATGTTTCTAAATCTGGACAACAATGGAGTCAAAAAATGCATCATAGATTTTAGACAGATTTTAAAACTGTACATGAAACCACCGTGATTTTGAGTGAATATAAAAAATGGAAAATATCTGAATATTGTATGTATTGTATGCATGTATTCCTAACTTTATTTCACTTTCATTGTATCAGACTGAGTGGCTGCTTGAATAACACCACACTAAGTGAGTGTAATCAGTTATGCAGAAGAAGTGTAGTCACAAACAGGATAGCATGCGTTGTCCTGCTTGCAGAGAAGACCCTCAAAGCACCTGCTGTAATTATCAAATCCTCCCACATGCAGAGCGGCTGAACTTCATCTGTTAGTTTTTCCTCCTTACCAACTTTGGTTGCAATTCTGACGGTGTTTGTACATTAAACAGTAACCTGGTCAGGATGCACAGACCCACTTTAGTGAGAGGCTACGGGAGGGATATAGGAGAGGAGCTAAAACCAGCTCAGCATCTACTACCCTTGGATTAGGATTAGGGGAGCCAGCAGCTGTTAAGAGCAGTTCAAAAATTTTGGGCGCTGAGTGTGTGTGATTTTTTTTATTTATTTTTTTCCCCCCCTGCAGCTGGTTAACTTGAAGTTGACTTGTGTGCTACAGACTGTTCAGGTCAAAGGCACACAGCTGGTGATGCTGGATATTGTGTGTTGTTCGTAGGGCAGAACAATATGGGGGAAAAATTCCCTTTACGATTATTTTGGCAGATACAAGTCAAAATTTCATGTGGAAAGATTAATTTCCATTTTATATTTGTTGAAAATGTATGGATAATGCTACATTTGAGAGAGAAAAATTAGAAACTATTCACTGTTAGTCCTAGTGTTGTGAGGCCACCTGGCTACAGCAGGTTAATCCAGGCCCATGCACGACAGATTCAACTACTCAACCTTTTTGCCAGTATAGTTTTATGTTTTTTCTCTCAAGCCAGTAAACTAAGAAATAAATAAGAAATTGACCACTTTGCTGAACACTAACATTACCATTTTTCTTTCTACAGTCATGACACTGTGTGGAACCAAAGGAGCTCGTTTCTGGGGGCCCAATGTGTACCCAGAGGCTCCTGATGGTGGCTGGGGTTGGGTGGTGGCGGTGGCCTTCTTTTTGGTTGAAATTTTCACTTATGGCACCATCAAGAGTTTTGGCATTTTCCTCCAGGATCTGATGGAGGAATATGGAGAGACTAACAGTCGAGTCTCTTGGACTGTTTCCATCTGTGTGTTTGTTATGACTTTCAATGGTGAGAACAGAAAAAAAGTGGGAGGCACCTGGCTAAAAGAAGTTTTGAGAATCACTGTACATTGTCAACGTTAAACAGCAGTTTGTTCACCATCTGTTCTCAGGGCCTCTCTCCTCTGTGATGACGAACCACTTTGGGTTCCAGCTTGTCGTAATGATGGGAGGATTACTTATTTCTTTGGGTACTATTGTCACAGGCTTCACCACCTCCATCAATCAAATGTATATAAGCTATGGACTAGTTGCAGGTATTCCACTTTCTTGTTCCCTTTTCTAACTTTTTCAACCATACATAATGTTATTATTCTCTGAATTTGTTTTCACAACTTGCCCACCTGAATCTTTTGCTGCTATTCAGGTATGGGATATTGTCTGACCTTCCTGCCCACTGTGACCATCCTGTCCAAATACTTCACAAGTCGACGGTCTTTGGTCACAGCTGTAGCTTCCACGGGAGAGTCGTTGTCCATGTTTGCACTGGCACCAGGTGAGTGCAGGGACTTCTGTGTGCATACATTTGGAGAAGATAAATGTGAAGTTCGGGTATAGGAAAGCTGTGTGCTTAGATACGCATTATTCAGGTGAAGGATGAGATGTGATATTCTATTCCAAGACCAATTATGAAATAATTTTACTGGTGTAGCCGAAGCTTTACTGAATATTTCTTAAGGCAACAGAGCTGAGTTCATATAAACTCTGCTGCTGCCTTAAATATTTACTAGCGTGTGCCCCATCGGTATTCACTTGTTTGTATAATCTTTGATGACCACAACATAGACTACAGCACAGTGCTGGGTTCGAATTTTAGAATTAAACTATATGTGTGTGTGCATATATGTATGACCTGTTGTTTATGCAAACTCATGGCTCTGAATAGCTAGAACAACACATTGTTTTTAGTCTTCATTGGGAAGGTTGACAATGAAATAAATATGCAACACTGACAACCTTACCCTTATGGCACAGTTATATGTACTACTAACATCACCAAGGTCATATCCATTGTTCCTTTTCTATAGCAACCTATATGCTAGTAAGATCACCTTGCAGCTAATGTCACATGTGCATATAAACTGAATACTGTCTCTTTGACTGTAGCCTTTTCTGCACTGAAGAACCATATTGGCTGGCGACATACCATGATAGTGATTGGAGCGTTGCAAAGCATCATTATCATCTGTGGTGCTCTGCTCCGGCCAGTCATTATACAACCCAAAGCATTCCACGAGACGGGGGCTGACACACTGTCCCAAAGAGAACTGGAAGTCATCAGTACACAGGAGAATGTGGAGGATATAAGTCCAGAGGACTCTGTGTTAAGCAAGAGCATGCAGGCACCAAATGCCTCATCCAGTCTTGACAGTGAGCTAACCAGAAGCTCTGTGAGCACTGGAGACTCGGGTATCCAGTCTCTGAAGAACACAAATGGCAACAGCCCAAAAGAGAAAACTTTGCTCCACAAAGAAGAAAGTTCAGACACAGAGCAGGGAAATGCAGAGGAGAAAGAAAACACAGACACAGAAAAATGGAATAAAGATAAGGAAAATAGGTTGGGTGATGAAACTCTATCTGCAAACAATTCAAAACTTTTAGACTTCTCCATCCTCAAAGAGTGCAGCTTCATTTTCTACGCCCTGTTTGGGCTGTTTGCCACACTTGGCTTCTTTGCCCCTCAACTTTACATAATTGAGCTGAGTGTGAGTCGAGGCGTGGAGCGGGACCGGGCCACCTACATGCTCTCTATCATGGCTGTGGCTGAACTCTTAGGTCGATTCTCCATCGGATGGATCCTCACACGTAAGAAGTTCAGGACCAACAAGCTGCTTGTTCTTCTGGCATGTGTAATCACCATGACTGTGGATCTGGTTGGATTTACTTTGGTCACCGAGTTCTACGGCCTGGCTGTGTGCTGCACTTTGTATGGCTTCTTTATGGGGACATTAGCATGCACACATATCCCCATGCTGGCTGAGGATGATGTGGTGGGGATAGAAAGGATGTCTTCAGCTGCTGGTGTTTACGTGTTCATACAGAGCTTTGCGGGGCTGGGTGGGTCCCCACTTGGAGGTAAGAGTTTCAATCACAAATTAATCATATATAGACGCTTCCATGTAAATGCAGGTTGTATCCTCAGATCACACCAGTATAATTTATGCCATGATTTTGAGAAATATGAAGATTGGGATATGAGTCATGATGTTTTAGTAATGATCAGTTCTAAATTAAATCTATCAATAAATTCCAGCCCCTTTGCTTTGGATATTGCCCTATGTATAAACTCATTTTGTAAAATTGTTGTCCCCTCTCCTCCATCCCCAGGTGTGTTGGTGGATGTGACTCAGAACTATGGATCAGCCTTTTACTCGTGCGCAGCAGGCATGGCACTGAGTGCCTTGTTCCTTGGTTTGGTAAAACCTGCGAAGAGAGGATTACTATGTAGGAAGAGAAACTTGAAACAATTAGAGGAATTACATGAAAAGATTGCTGACTTGGAGACAAACAGAGAAGAGCATACACAGGACAAACCTGACACACCTCCAGATTGCGCTGAGGCAGATGTCAGTTTAGATTGCAACCATGTGGGAGTAACAAAACATGTCAAGAATGTTATACGTTTTGCTTGAGCTGATGACCTAAGATTATAGTAATAAAAGGGTCAGACGGGTAAAACACCATCAAAGGAGTACTGCTACAAGAGAGCTGAAGTATCACAAATACAATGAAGAAGAACAAAATTATTATTATTATGTATTACATTGGTATGCGAAAAAGCTGGAATCTATGGAACTGTTCATAATGGACCAACATTGATGCAGTGTATTGATATTAAGGAATAAAAATGCATCTATTTAACACTAATTACTTATTGATGATCAATACCATAATGATAGCCAGAAATACTGTGAACAAGCTGCAAGAAAAATAAAGTGCCCGAAATCTGCAATACCTGTTACAGAAAACGCAGGAGCTCAGGATTGTGATTGAAACTTAATTTTTAATCCAAGTGTCACCAAGGTGACAATGTACTGTTATGCAAGATAAGATGTCAGACTCAGACTATTTTTGTAATGAAATGATGTTCAATCACAGTAAAGAAATTGAGTGATTTGAACTTGTGAACCAGTAATGGTTTCTTTTTGTAAACTTTTACCTCAAAGAAACTGCTCTGCTGTTTTTCAATGCAAAATATGAGCAAAGAGATATTTTTTTACAGTTATTGCTATTCAAAATATGAAGTGAAACAGTGCTCTAAGGCAAGCTAATTAAGGGTAGCAAGTATTTAGAGGAATGGATCAAAAGTTCACTCAAGGATATTCTACCTTTTTACATAAAAATATTTTATGTACATGTACCATAACCCCTTAACTTAATAATCTAAATCCTTTTTTTTTGTCTTGTATACCATATTTTTACCCAATAAATCTTAATATACACTTCATGGTGTTAAAATGTAGAGCCTCTCAATGTCACTGTGGGTAGCAAATACTTGTAAGGCAACACAATAGGAGTGTTTCCTGTGGCCCCTCTGAAATTAAACATGTAAGTTATATACTATAGAAATGTCAACTCAGAATATAGTATAGATGTAGAAAACATATTTTGACAGCCCATCCTTTTCCATTACATCCAGATCTACAGGAAAATACATAGTTCATCATTTTTCCAGTATGTCCAGACATCTACAGAGCCAAACTTTGGATGAATTAAAGGCTTCAGTGGGTTTGGGAAAACAGGGTGCAGACTGAGCAAGGACCCCCTCTGGTCTGGATGTTTGTCTCTGATCCTCCTCCATCCAGTGCAGTAAGGCCTAAAAAACACAGACAGCCAGTCAATTCACTCAAAGAATCCAAGAGAACTTGAATGTGTCTTTGCATTTGGTAAAATGATGCTTTGATGATCCTTGATCACAAGCGGCAGAGAAATGTCTTAACTGAGGTAACGTGCTTCTAATTTGATCAGATAATTACAATGCATTAAACTGGACTCCTATCTTGTGATTCAGAAAAAAAAGTAACTCTGTTGAGAAAAGCAGAATTAGTTTGGCATGTGATACTTGGACTAAAGTCAGTGGCAAAGCACCAAGACACCAAATGAATTTTACTATTTATGAAGAGTGCATCACAACTGTTTACTATACTCTATATTAGAGTCAGCTAAAGCACAATCTTATTCCAATTCATGTTATGAATGTCTTCTCTTAAGTACAACACAATTATGCTATTTTAATTGAAAAAGCTGAATAAAACTTCACTGTAAATACTTAGACAACAAGAAAAAAAAATGGTATTATAATCTATGGAGTATTGAATAGTTTTATTTATTTATTTATTTATTTACCTTGTATCTTTCGCTTATTTTGAAGCCGACTGAAACCTGTAGTTTGCGAAGGCAGATGGGACAGAAATCCAGAGGCTGACGATCAGACTCCTCTAGATGGTTGGAGCCCTGCATGACACAGCTCATCCACTGGCAATGCATTATTCCAAACATATGCCCAATCTCATGTGTCATTGTCTATAAAGAAACATTTCACATTAGGTCTTCTAAAAACAATCAGAAGAAATGTGGTTTAATCACCATTAGTTATTCTTTTCTCCAGTGCTGCTGGTAAAAACAAGGGGCTGACCTGTGGTAAGAACCCTCAAAAGTGAGTGTGTGGAGGATTTTGTTTTCAAGAGACCTGGCATGATCGAAACAGTAGAATGCTGGAGATGGGGGGAGTGTAATATCCTTCAAAAACAGAGTAATCCCCGGGCTTTGGATGGAACTGTTCCTTCAGCCTCCCTGCATATTTGCAGTTGTAGAAGTTGTCATCATACCTGGCAAAGCTGAAAACACCCATTCCTGTGCAGTTTAAAGAGAAAAGAGAAGAGATTAAAGGGCAAATGCACCCTGAACATGCATTTTACTTTGGGACCATCTAGTGGTACTACAACCTAATTGCATCATCAAAGATAGTACGGCAATCATAACTATATTGCTATATGCGATTTACATTGACAAAATATACCTAAACGATTTTAGTTATTCTTTTTGTGTGATGCTGTGTGTGTTCTGGACATATCAGCAGATTTACAGTGTGGTGAGACACTTCAGGGGGCTAATTATTAAGAATTAAATCTCTTCTATCAGCAATAATCACAGAGAAGCTATATTTTTTACTTATGCTTTAGAGTAAAATCTGACCCTTGCTGGGTGATGCTTCTCCAAAGACAAAGTTCCAGGAGTCTTCAGGGTACAGGTCAATCATTGTGATTCCAACAACACAAAAAGCATCTTTTGGTTTCTTGCTTTCCATGAAACGTAATAGGTCAACTAAATTTCAAGAGAAAAATTATACAGCATTGTATTACTTTATTTTACCGCCAAAACAGATCATAAAGAAGAAGCAAACTGCCTGAAATACCAGTGAGGATCTGAAGATTGTGCGAGTTACTGTTCACTCGGAAAGAGCATCCTGTTTCAGCCACAGTAACTGCCAGCAGCATTTTGACTGGAAGCCCATAGAAAAAGGCCTGGCAATATTGTCTGAGCCACTCCACATACTGGTCTGTCTGGACCCCCAGCTCTCCAAAGGAGCCTTAAAGAAACACAAGGTAAAATTAAGTGATGCAACCATGCGACTGGCTGCAAAGTGTCCAAACACCACTGTATAACATGCTGTTCATACTTCATCCATTCACATTGTACACAGTATCATTGTAAAGACTAACATGCTGGGGTCATGTGGATTATGTCTGCTAATGGTCCATCAATAGTCCACCAACACATCCAATAGACTGAGGAACAGAAGTACTAGTTCCATTAAACACAAACATACGCACCTATGATTTGAATATAAATAGTGTTGTGACTTGCACTTGGAGTCTTCCGGTTAGGGTCTCTGTAGAAGCTCTCAAAGTCTTGATGCTCCTCAGGTTGAGCAAGAATCCAGTCCGACTCAGAGTGAATTGTGATGGGTTGGAAAAGAGATCCTGACTCCCCAGGATGGAGTCCTTCCTCCAAGAGAGTCCTTTCTTCTTTTGTGTATTGGCTGTACAGTTTAGCCAAGTCCCAATGACCTGAGACCAAAGCTGTTTTCAGTGTCTCTGGAGAGTGCTCAATCACCTTCATCTGCAGCAAACATATACCCTGTTAACAATCAACGTCGATGAAGTCAGGGTGAAATTTGCATCATGGCTTTCCTATTCCATAATTTAGTACCAATCTGCGGTTTGAGTACCTTGAATACCTGATCCTTATTGTAAACTATATATAAAAGGATTGCAAAAATTAAAATGTTGCAGTTACATCTTAGCTCAGTATTGTAAGCATTTTGACAGAAACAAAATTATTATTTGATATTATATTGCTTATTCAAAAAAGTAGGACAGAGAGAGTGAATATTTATAGACATGATAACAGAATATGGCACTACTTTCTAACTAGAGTCCATTGACAGTTTATATTCTAGAATTAATGTCTTTATCAGAGATTATTGTATGATTTATTGATGCCTTAAGATATTAATGGAAACATTTAGATTGTTGCTACTTTTTAGATTATTCTTCTATTCATTTGCAAAACCTTGCGAATGTAAAATCCCACCTCTCAATCATAACAAAGTTACATTTCCCGTTCCAGGAGGATCTTTACACCGCAAACCATGGTGTCTACCATTCTATGCATAAAGCATCCGTAAACCATCTCCTAATAATAAATTACTATTAATAAATAAAATCCACTGCAACGCCGGCGTATGAACCCAGAGGATCATTCATGCGTACAGAATAAAAGTAGACATAGTCGGTAAAAACCTACCTGGGTAGATAGTGAAGAACTACGTGTTAAGTTTCTGACATCCGGTTCATATACAACACGTCGCTTTCCTTGCAGTAGAAAAGACTGTCCTCCTCACTCTTATGGAGAATAAATGATCTTATTCTTGCTGAACAGAAGAAATTAAAGACACTGGCAGAAGTGAAGGTGGTCACTTCATCACCGTGTTGTCAACACCGGAAATCGAATCCGCTCTGACGTCATGTAAACAGAGGGGCGGAGCTTCTAGTTTCCGGCAGCGGCACTGAAGACCAGCCTGGGCAAGTCCGCCGTTATGGCACATCTAACGGCACCGGGGTGTCGGTAAACTCACTTCGGACAACTTCAAATTTCGTGTATTCTTCGCTCTACTTATTTACTAGATTGTGTCTGACTGCCATCGACTACAGGCGACAGTTAACCACATCTAACGGCGAGTGGACGGAGTACGAAAGCGGAAGAACTTTCCGCTAGCGTACTGCAGCAGTAGTTAGCTTGAAAAGTAGCCGATACAACGCAGCCGCTAGCAGGTTAACCTGCTGTCTGTGGTTTCTGTGCTGTCAGTGCTGTCATGCCGAGAGCTCATCAAGATTTTACTGCGTCAGCGGGAATGCCGAGCAGTTAGCCGGTTAGCTTTCAGACGTCCAGAGGCAGTTAGTACCGGCGGCTAGGCGGAGGCAGGGCGGGCTGTACTTGGAGCAGTGACAGGGCTGAACTGACCCACAGCTGAGGTTTGTGCTGTAGCCGGTAGGAAATAGCTCTCCCACGCACAGAGATAGGTTTGGGACTTCCCGATGACATGAAGGGGAGTTTGCGGCACTAAGTTGCTGCTGAATGGTCGATCAGCTGTAATCCAACCAAAGCTGTAAAATAAGATATCCCGCCCCGGCCCACAAGGAGTGTCACAGTTTTCTCTGCCAAAAAAGCCGCATTCGTCAAGACTGCAGACATGCTGACTGACAACAGGTAATACGGAGAGCCATTTTCACTCATCTTGTTTAGTATTATGGACCCATCATTCCACAAAATTGGATTTCACCGTTGTGTCGTTTGACTGTAATGCATCGTTGAAGCTAGACCGTATTACTACAGTTTTCCTGACAATACAGTATCAGTTATTTCATATGTGTTATGTTAAAGCTCAATGTAGACTCCAGTGAAATCATGTCAATATGTATTCTCTCATAATGGGAGTGCCACATGTCCGATCATGTAACTGCCTGAGTGTGTGATGCTATTTTTGGTTCCTCTTCATGTTCAGCGTCTTTGATCATCTGCCCCGCTCCCTCTCCCTGCATCATTTATGACTCCCTATGTCTTTAGTTTTTATGTTCACTTTACCATCCTCTGCTCTTAACAATGACCATCCCCCTTTCCATTTCTGTTTTACACAGGAAGCGGCATCGTAGTTGTGACAGTGAGGAGGACCAACAACTGAGTCCTCAGGCCAAAAGGTCAGGAGGGGGTCCCAGCCTGCTTGTGTCAGATTTGGACTCAGAGGTGAGACTGAACTGAACTCTCAATTCCATCACATAGGCAACAGTTTAGTCAGATTTCTGTATATCTCAGAAATCTATATTCTGTATTATCTTGCTTGGAGCGTCCAGGGACATTTCTGGATAGCACAGGCAACCTGTTGTCATGCATATAAATATGTGTCTCTGCAATCCATATGCAATGCACCACTATCAGAAAATGCTCTGAACATTTTATATAAAGCTCCTGCTTCTATCCGTGACGCTGCTATTCAGAGCCTGTCTCTGTTCCCTTTTTGCAGTCTTCCAACAGTGACAGCAGTAATGGAATCAGTAGTCCAGAGAGAGCAATAGTGGTCACTACCAGGCCATGCATACACAGTCAGAACAACTGCATCAGCCAGTACTCCCTCAGCCCAAAGCCTGAAGACTCTGCCAGCTCCTTGCAGCATGGTTTCCATGGCAACGGCAGCACTGTCTCCTACGACTACATCAACAGAGTCCTGAGGGAGGCGCACTTCAGCAGTCTGCAGACCAGAGGGCGTCCAGGCTCGACATGACTGTGACCTCTGGCGGCCTCTCCTGACCTTTTGTCCCTTGCCCATCAGTGCAGACATTTCTGGCACGGTGGCTCCTCCCTTGAAAGCCTCAAGTGACACACTTGGTTCAGGGGGAAGGGGATGATGTGTGGGGAGGTTTACAGATTTTGGGCACAAAGGCTCATCCCCACTTCGCCATGTACCATTTGTCAAGACCATAAGCACATCCGCCTTTCCATGGCCCAGCCACTGTGGTTTTCTGTGCAGTATTGATGTGTATGTAAGTGTGTGTGTGAGTGTGTGTGTGTGTGTGCACGCACCCTGTGCACTTTATAAAGAGGTATCATTCTCTTTACATGCGTGCATTGATGTGTGGACATTTTCATTGGTGCTAATCACAATAAAAGTGTGATGATGATCCAAAGTGCTTGCAAGACTAAATAAAGCTAAGCACTTTACTTAATAACTCCTCATTCTGTTTACTGTCGACTGGGAAAGTCAGTCGCACATTTGTATGTGAAGTGGGAGTTGTTGTGATCCCATTCACAAAGTAATTTGTGGCGGCCAAAAGATTGGCTCTCAAGGAGCATTAGGGGAAGCTTAAAGATAGGAGCATTATCAAAACAATCGAGTTAAAAAGACATTTTAGGCCTTATGTGTTTTCTGTAACCAAAGTAATAAAGTTAGGGTAACTTGTATTTTTCAGTTACTTTCACTATTTAAATGAATAGAACATTTAAGTGTGGTGGGTCAGTAGGTTCAAGGTAATGGAACAGAGTTTCTTTGTGAGTCTCATCACCAAAATCCAACCTCAAATTGGACCCTGGCTAATTATAGAGCTGAGAGCAAGCGCTGGAGTCTGGTGCTGGCAGCAGTATGTTAGCACAGTGCTTCAAACAAAACAAGCTCTCTAGAAAAGGCTCTCTAAAATAATTTAGAAGCAGGTGTTAAGTTTTTCAACGCCGAACACATCATGTGTATGGGAGTGTCATTAGCCATACTTGTTTATGGATGGTTTAATATGACCAGTACACTGTGTTTCAAATAAAAGAAGAGGTGTGGAAGTGATGGTAATTCATATTTTATGTAACGTTCCGAATCATTTGACATTGAAATAAAGTGTTATTGAAAGTGAAGTGTGCAACATATCAATGTGACAACTTAGAGCTGTTAGTGCTGTAACAAAAATACAGCATGTTTTATTGTTCATCAGCATGTGCAACAGCCTGGTTTGCATTAGCTAACACAGTGTCGGAACCAGTAGGTTTGATTACCACATGAACATGTACTTTGTACTTTCCACAGTATGTAACTAAAATAACTGGTGAGAGAGTTAAGGAAGTCTGCTTTTTATTTGGTGACATGAGCAACTGTTGCATTTTGTTGATGGCAATCAGACAACTCCACACGTTTTTTATGCACACAGACTATCTCAACAATTAATTTCCCCCATTTAGTTCTTCATACATTAGCTTTTTAAATCATAGACATGCACTCTACAACCATCCTCATGTGTATGTGTGAATCAATACTTGGTAGACATAATAAATAATATAGTAAACTAACACTCATAACATTTACACTGATATAGCTTAGTACCAAAAAATATGGAAGACAACTCTCCTTGGTAGTTTTGGAGTTCATAAGAAAAGCAACTTTAGTGCAAATTACAAATCAAGGGATTGTCCCTTAGAGGTTTCAGGGGGTGCTGTGGAGGCATAAGAGTAGTTACCTCAAAGAAATCCTGAGATAAAGCAACCATCAGTTGTAATGTGTAATTCAACACAACCATACTTGTGAAATACTTGAGAAATTCAACCTCACCTCGAGGAGTACAGTTAGTCCTCAATATGAGTCTGCTGCTTATATTCAGCTTCCACAAAGGCACCGCAGACAAACCAAACATAACGTGAACCTTGTGTCTATACTACAACCTTACTGGTCTGATCACACTTTATAGTGTTAAATAGATTTTTAAAAAGGATATATGTGATGACATCATTGGTTTAAGTGGAACAGTTCCAGCTGTAAAAAGTTGGTCAAAATTTGAGAAACGAGAAGGCTGACACTGGTGGGCTGCTATCTGAAGAAGCGTTCTCACTGGTTTTACTGGTGCCAGAGGGAGTTGAAGTTGAATCCACTGGATTGTCAGAGTTATGCACATCTGGATTCTTTTTCAAATCATCGTCCATTAGCTTGGTTTTTGTTAGGGATATTTCTTGTTCCCTGTTACATAACAACCTCCCCTTGGTCACCAGCTCCATGCCGCTGAACAGAGACAGTCTGTGCTGACGGGGCTGCTCACAGGGAGGAGGGGACTCTCTCTTTCTGATCAGCTCTGGATCTTTAGCAGCTAGTTTAACTACAGCAGTCCTGTTTGGCTCTGGCTGAATGACAACATGTTTCCCCTCACCATTGTTATTCAATGGCTCCAATGATGAGTCTCTCTGGGCCAAGGCCAGACTAGAAGGGGAAGTTGATTTGTGATTTGGTAGTTGGGTGACACCCAAGGGTGAAGTGTCAGGCTGATAATGTACGAGGTTGGTGTGGTCAGCAGACTGGGTTGGTATTGAAGGGTCTGAGTATGTAGATGTGGCAGCCGGAATAGTTGTTGGCAGGCGGTTACTGTGCACTGTATCCTGTCGGGTGGCATTCAAAGGTCCACCCATCAGAGCTTCAAACTGACGCAAAATCTGTTGGAGGAGATAAGAGGAAGAGAAGTATTCTCTTTCTGCCCTCACCAAGAGAAGTTTTCTTTTTCCGTCTCTATTACCTTGGTGGCTTTGTTCACCACAGGCCCTGGGGGCCCCTCGCTCAGCTGATGAAGTCTTCTGTGTGTAGCTCCATACATTCGTTCAAGAGAAAGCAGGTCAGAGGTCATGAGGCATGCAACAGCACACAGTGCCCGCTGGAGGTTTGGAGGAGACAGATTTATACATTAGAATTGCACACTACCATAAATAAAACCCGGGCAACTAGGGAAGCTTATTCATTGTTACCATCTTAACAGTGTGTGAAGGATCCTGAAGTTTGCTCGACAGCAACTCCATCACAACCTCACAGTTAAGAATGGCACACCTAATACATCAGGGAAAAGACATACTATGTTACTTAAAAGCTGAAGACTACGGAAAATTCAGCCCTAACTTCACACTGATTTTAGATGCACTGACTCTTTGATGAAGTGCTGGCTCTCCTCTCTGGACAGGAAAACTCTGGAGCCCTCAGTCAGTCCATTGATCAGTGCCACCTCCTGGCCACAGTCCCCCAACTGCAATGCTTCAACCCTAGAGATCAGAAGATGTGCATTAGAATAATGACAATACATATGGGAAAACAATCATTATTAAACACTTTTATACTAACACCACACAGAAAAAATATTACGGTAGTTGCATACTGGTTAAAAGTCTGAAATGAACCGCATGGGCACCCAAAGATAGATCTACAGCCAATCAGATATCACTACAGGAAGAAATGGATGTCCAGGGAATAAAACTCATGACACAGGCTGACACTAACCGTTCTGATAGGTCCCCACTGCTCTCTCTACTGGCCCCAGATTGACTTCCAGTGCCAGCCGACTTGCTGCCCACAGACATCCTACTGTTGGCTGCGATGTCCTGAGAAGAGTTGTGAGAGGAGCTGTTGCCACTGTCTGTCTCTTCCCAGCCACCTCCTACCTGACCTGGGCACCACCTGGTCACTGCTGTGGTGAGGACACATGATAATCCGGGGTGTCAAGGTGAATATTTAGGGATTTAACCCAGAAGGCTGAGGCTGCAGTGTGACCTTGTCAGTGACTCATACACTGTTACATACAGTGAATATTTATATTTAGTCCACTTCTCCTTTACACCAACGTCTGACCTTTTGGTCTGCGAGCAGGCAGGTTATAGGCACAAGCTGGCACGGCCACCTCAATGGGTGCTGACGGCGCAACCACGGCCCTGTAATGGTTTTCGTGGAGACGGATGCCCTGGTGTTCAGTTGGTGGAAGGACAGCACTGGCTACTACCTCTGCAGCTTTCTGGATCTTATCCAGTATTGAATCACTGCCTGCTGGGATGCACAGGTACATACATCAGCTTGATTTGTTTTGTGGGCTGTGTATGTGTATGTGCGTAGCTGTGTGCACACTGTGATTGTCATGGCTGTGGGCGCATCACTCACCTGTCCCTCTCTTGCCTGGACTGTATCCAAAGCCCTGCATGCCTGATCTGTGGGAAGTTGCTGAGCCCATACCTGAGCAGAAAGAAACAAAGGACATATTGTACCTTGGCTTTTGGTGCTGTATGAAACCAATCAAAGCCTCTAACACTCATACATAGCCAGTCGTGCACTTCTACTATTTGTTCATTCATGGTAACTGAGGTCACGTCTATCCGAGACCTGATTATACTCATTATATTATGACTGTTGGAACAGCTTCTAAAACCTCCCATCATTATAGGTTTATTGTGTCTGGCCTGGCCCATATATGCAGGTGTTTCACTTCCTCTGCCTAACCGTCTTTCATCGCTGGACTGACCCTGGACATCATATAATTCACAGCACAGCTCTATCTTAACCACCTAATCTGTATATGGTTACAAAAATAAGTGAAAACATCTGTGATAGCATGCAAAGTGTTTAAGTTATTTCCAGGTTTTGTGAGATAAACTGAACCCTTGATATTTTTAAGGTGTTTCCAGTGGGTTCAGAATGAATACAAATCTACCACTGGTTTTAGGTTCAGTGAAATAACTGCTAAGGACTGTGTAGGGTCACTATCAATGAGGCGTTGCTAACCCATTGTTGGGGGGGCCAGGTTGAGAGGGGAGATGATGCTTTTGGTGGAAATTGTGTCCGTGAAGAGCAACCTGGCCACTTCCTGCAGACAAAAAAAGATTGACTGTAAGTTTGGCCAGGTGACATATCTGTGATTTACATTGTGATGAGATAACAACTGTGTCTCACCTGTGCTGTATTCCTCACTTTCTGGTATAATGCTGTGCCATGAATGGGATCAGGTGGCCCACTATAAACTTGGGATAATGAAAATACCCAGTGGCCAAAATTTGAATATTCAGGTGACAGAAGAGCTGAGTTAAATGAGTTTTGAGTGTTAAAAGGAGCTCAAATGCACCATATCTAACCTGATGCTTGCTGGATGAAGGTGGAGTTCCTTCTAAGTTCTGTGAGGAAATAGTTCGATCCATGGCCACAGAGATGGACAAAGATCTTCAGCACCTAAAAAGACCAGAAGCAGGAATACAACTTTGAGATGAAGGTTGTTTAACAAACACTGACAGTCCCACCAAACACTCTATAACAAAGCTGCACTTCATGAGCAGAAAACTATTTTTTACACTGATCTCACCTTGAGTTTTACATGACAGGACTCAACTTGCAGTCTCTCCAAAAGGTACTCCAACAAACACTGACCACAACCTAAAGACTCATGGGAGATTTCTGGAGTGGTGGCTAAGGATATAACCAGAGTGTTAACACTATGTCTGATCCCAGAAATACATTAAAACTATATATTTCTATTCACTCTGTCATTCTGTATGACTTCTAGATTCAGATCCAGCTATTTATTTAGATGTGAACCACGTATCACACTTAAACCACCTCCTTGGGTCACAGAGGGCAGCATGGGCGTGGCAAAGGATACTTCCAATCTCCTGGAAAAGGTAGCCGGGACAGGGGCGTTCATCATCTGCTGTAGCCTTCATCAGAGTGGGCACCTTAAATCGGTGGAAAGGATAATGAAGCAAGTTTCCCAAACAGTCACATACCTCAGATACCGTGATGAATTTGTTTATCTAACGGCGAGAGGACGTCTTCACTTTGGTTTTCACCAGTGTTACATGATAGTGTAGCTGAGGTAGACTTTACTAAACCATCCTGACATACGCAGGGAAATATGGAAAGCTATCACCACCAAATTATATCTTCACATTCTTAGCTAGCAGGCTAATAGCAAGCTAAAGGTGGCTCAGCTAACAGATTTAAACAGACAATTTAACGCTACATGCTGCTCGATATGCTGTGGACAGCCGTTACTTGTCTTCTCGGGTAACAGTGCGTGTAGAAAGCTCTTACTTTCTGAAGAAAAGCCAGTCGTTCCATAAATGTTGCCATGATTTAGCAGTCCTGGCTGCGGGTCACTCATCTTCCTCCTGAGGCTCGGGCAGAGAGGGGCGGGCCTTCAGGTGACAGCTAGCCAATCACAGAAAAGCAAACAAACAGCCTGTAGTCTATTGGCGTTTTCGTAACGCCTACCGTCGAAAAAGAAGCGAATCAGCTTTAGGAAAGGCTGAAATGACAGTTGGATTGACGGTGAAATAAACCAATCACATTAACGAATATTACGCCTGACGTTTCCTTGATTACAGGGTCAACAACATGGCGCCGTCCATAGTTACCAGGACTGCTTCGGCTGCTCATTGATATGTATTTCATACGTCTGTAATGTAACTGTGAAGCAGCGTCGGTGCCGGATCTTCCGTCTCCACTGGTTCTTGGTTTTCAGTTGACTCAAAAGACCCGAAGCTCTCGGGGGAAAGTATGAACCGCGCCATGTCTGGGCCCAACGTGTGCAGCCGCAGCCGGGAAAAATTAAGACATTTTCCCGAAGTGTTCGTTCAGTGTGCAGGACAGGTGAGACTCTGCAGCTTCCAAATAATCCACACTAAACTTCTCTCCAGCTAGATGTTTATCTTTGTAAGTCATCTGTAGGAATGTTTGTACTTCTTATTTTTGACTGAATAGCTTTATATTTGCTGTCATATAAAACTATAGATAGACGAACACTGAAGGAGGAACATGGAAAGAGAAAATAGCCACAAAATGAATGTATTTATACATGAACATATATTCAAGTACATTATGCACAGCATAATGTACAGACGTGTACATTGTAACTAAAATGTAGTGTAGAGAAACAAGGTAACAGTAAAAATGTCTAAGGTTAAAATAAATGTTGTTGAAATAAAAAAAGCCAACCAAAGCATTGGCAAAGGAGAGATTATTATCTTATAAAGTCACTCCCTGTGACCTTTGTTGTCCTTTGTCTGATGTGTCCTTGTGATTCAGGCAGCAGCATATGGGAAGTGTGTAGCAGCTACCACAAAAGGCAGACAGGAGCTGCACAAAGACTTGTGTGTGAAGGAATTTGAAGCACTGAAGACCTGCTTTACTAACGCAGTAAGTCACATACGTGATACTCCTCATACTGTTTTGATAGAGTTAAACTGATATGAATTTCTTGTTACAGGCCAAGAAAAAAGCCAAATAAATTGAAAGCATCACGGTTGTGTTGAAAGACTCAACTGTTCAACAGTGGCAGGAGTTCTGCGTGGCTTGGAGTGCTGAAGTGATTAATTTTTATAGTCTGATATTGTTAAAATGTATAGAAATGTGAATAAACTTTGCATATATTATGTATTTATGGTTTGAACATCAACAGCCTTGGTTGTACTTTTATTTCATTTAATCTTATCACCAAAATGTACAGAAATACAATGCACATAGAAAAATAGTCAGAAAAATAACCTCTTGTACAAAGCTAAGGTCCAACATGTGCTGAAGTGCCATTAGAGAGAGGAACCTGAATTACTAAGGAACAATATAAACATAATCCAGATTTCCTGAACACATGTATATATTTTATAGACAAATTGAGATGCACTGCCTCATTTTGTTTTGATAAACAATCACTACTGCAGCATATGGATTAGAAGGCACTATTAAACCACTAAGGACTAGATATTGACGAAGGAATGATTAATTTCAGTCATGGATCCAGTCAGGTTGTGGATCGAGCTGCTTCATGGTCCACAGTTTACCAGAGAGTAAAGCTCTAAAGCTCTCTTGAATTCGGTGACTTTCTTTTCAAAGCCTTACAAATCCATTCATGAAAGGGTCTGATATCCAAAACACATCCAAGCTGTAGTAAATGTAGGTTAATTGAAACTCTCAATTGACCACAATGAAACAGAATAGACACACATTATTTACAACCGAGAGTAAAAGATAAAAACACAAATTGACCAGAATGTTTGACAAATACGCCACAAAATGAAGCACAAACTTTGATCGTACAAAGAAGCAGCCTCCAAAAGCAGGTGAATATAAAAAAATGAATTAAAGTGACTCATACAAACATTGTACGCCCTGTCAAAACACTCAAACAATGGTATTTGCATAGATATATATATTTACATTTCAATAGTAAATTCCTCAAAAATTTCTGCCACAAGACAAAAATAAGTTAATATTTACAAACACTCTAAACATTTGCACTTTAACAAGAACTTTGGGTCATTTCCAGAGTACATAGTATGAAGACGGAAAAATTTTTCTCTTTGTCCGAGAAGGCAAGGGAGAATTTAAGGCAAAAATACCCTGGTCCACAGTATTAGCAGGTCCTGCAGGTGTACAGTGTCTGTGAACTTGTTGTACGACCATTAAATGAGACTGTGTGTGATGTGTGTTATTTCACTGCCTCATCCTCTGAGGCTTGTTTAATCTGCCGTGAGTGCACCATAGCCCCTGCCAGTAGCTGCTCCTCGAGGGCTGCGTGTAGGTTTGAACCCCCCAGCTCCAGCAGGGGCTCCAGCCTGGGCATTCCCCTGGACCCTCGTGTCTCGTCTGGGGGCCCTCCAGCCTCGTCAGGTCCCACTGCCCTGCGCCTCCGTCTTAGATCCTTATTCCCCTCGTCCCGGACCCTCTCATGGGAGCCCTGGGGGTGAGCACCGTCTTTGACAGCCCCGTCTTCTGCTCCTTCTTTGGGGTCTGCCTGAGCAGCAACTTTCTCTTTGAGGTCTCGCCCTCCTCTGTTCAAAGTATCACCGGCTTCTTTCTCATCTCCCTGTGCAGCTTTATGGGCTTCTATAGCTTGCTCCATTTTGGCCATTTTGGCCAGCCTCTTCCGAGTCTCCTCTTCCTCCTTTTCTTTTTTCGCTCTCTCAAGTATTTCATTGTCTGCTTTCTGCATCACCTGTTGCAGTCTCTCTTCTCCAGCTTTCTGCTGTGCAAGTTTCTCTCTTTCTGCCCTCTCTCTTTCTAATTCCTGTTCTCTGGCCATATTTTCCTTTCTCTCCCTCTCCACTCGTTCTTTTTCCACTCTTGCTTGCACTTCTTTCTCTATCCGCTCCTTCTCCATCTCCTGCTCCAGCCGTTGCTTTTCTAATCTTGCCTGCACTTCTTTCTCTATCATCTCCTTTTCAATCTCCTGCTCTTTGGCCAACTTTTCCTTTTCCTCCCTCTCATGTTGTTGTTTTTCTGGTCTCGCCTGAATGTCTTTCTCTATCTGTTGTTTAACATTGTCATTTCTCTCAATTTCCTTATTTAAGTTTCCATCTCCGACTTGGGCTACTTTATCATTTTGAGGCACAGGCTGGTGGTTAATGGGTCTTTTTTTTCCCAGCGGCACTCCTCTTGCCCCCAGCTCATTCTCTTTATGAGAATCTGCCCAAGGTGCAGCTTGAATATCCTCCTTGTAAGCGGCTGGAACTGCTACTTTAGGTGCGCTGGCATCAACAACATAATCCCCACCCTGAGCTTGATTCTGGGGCACAGCGTGGGCCCCTACCACTCCACCCTGTTGAGCTCCAGCTTCAGCTTCAGCTTCATCCTTGGACTGCTTCACATCTGAGGCCAGTCCAGAGTCTTTGGGTCTCAGTTCTCCACCCTCAATCACCTCTGCATGCTCCTGGACACCTTTCTCTGCCTCGCCTTCAGCCGCAGCTTAAAGAGACAAACACTTCGTCTACCTTCTTATTTATGTGGACTGAGATATCTAGAGAAAATATCCTTTGTATACATACCAGCAGGCTGTTTCTGGTGGATTTCCTTGTGTTGCTCTTCTATAACAGCCAGTAGTTTTTCCTGCTGGTCTAAAAGTCTCTTCTGTTGCTCCTGTTGCTCCTTAATCACCTGCAGTAATACTGCATGGTCGAGCTGGCCCTCTACATGTAGACAGAAATGTTGAATTACAAACAAGTCACAAACTGCTCTGAGAGATCTGCATTACTAGGTGTCCGTATGAGGCTCAGTTAGGGCCAAGCGCTATGTCAGAGGGGAAGGTAAACAGACAATAATCCACTATTCAAGGATTCAAACAAACAACTCTACATTGTATCCTTAAACATAAACTGAAAAGTTATGGGCCGTTGCAGACACACACAAACTATGTTAGAGTTAGAGTGAGTGAGTGGACTCTACGTTGGTTCATTATTTACTTATAAATATAATAAATACCATATGATATTAAAATATGTATTAATAGATAAATGTCCCTTTGACTGAATAATAGAAAACATGAATTACAAGCAGAAGTAAACAGAAGAAGAGGCAAGAGCAATTTCATACCTGCAACCAACTTTTTTATCACTGTGATAGGAGTCCAGCAGAGAAAGAAAGAAAATGGGATAAAGATGAGGAAGGAGAGAGAGAGAAAGAGAGAGAGAGAGAGAGTGGGCAAAAGTAAACAACAAAAAAGAGTCAACAATAGCCAAAAAAAGACCAGTATCAAGCCAGGTCAGGAAGTAAAAGAAAGACATCCCTCCTGTGTTTTATTCCATATGCATCTTCAAAATGGAGACGGAGTGTGCAAGAACAGACCATGAAGATGAGATTTCATAAAATAAAACAAGCAAAGTGGGATGAGGAAAAGAGTGGGAAAGGCATAAACAGCAGACCATAGTTGTCATCTTTAATGTCTGCTATAATGATATTTGAAGGAATCCATTAACTTCACCAACCCCGCCTTCAGTCAGTAATTAAATCATTGTGAAAAGTTACTGTATATTTAAATGTTGTAGTTATTATTTGAATTATTTAATTATTTCAATTATTTTGTGCAGAACCTGCCACTATTTCTTGTATTTGAAGTTATACATTTTCAAGAATGTGAAAGTGCAACTATATCTTTTTGTCAATTTCACATAATTGCAGAAATGCTGCCAGTGATGCTGCAACCCCTCCTCCACAAATAACAGTCATGTGTCAGGCCACTGTGTTTCACAGGCTATAAACACTGACCCTACTAAACTAGAGCGAAATTGGATTCTGCTCCAAAAAAACTCAAGTTGGTTTTAAATAAGAATGTGGCTAATTTTCCACAGAATCAGAGAGATAAGTAAATGTGTGTATGTGTGTAATCCCCTTGAGTTAAAGATGAACTACTCTTACCGTCCATCTTTTCGTCTGCTGTCTCTTTGCTATCTGCAGCTGGAGCACCATCTGCAACAGGATGATGCTCTCCTTCAAGAAGTTGGGCTGAGGAGTCACCAAATGTCACAAGGTCAATATTCCAATTTGTGTTTGTTGCCTCATGTTGCCTTCATTTACAATGACACCCACAAATACTCACGTTTCCCAGCAGCATTTGGAACTTTTCCCACTTTCTCGACCTGTACCACTACAGCCTGATGGGCCACTGGGATTAAATTCCCTGCCACCGGATCTTTCACAGGATTAACTTTATTGTCTTCCTTTAGCTGGGGAATGTCCTGCCTTTTTTCTGCTTCTGATTCCTGGTTCTTCAACATCTCATTGGACAGGGCTTCACCTTCACCTTCAGGCTTCTCTTCAACCTTTTTCTCTTTTTTGTCGTCTCCATTCACAGCATGCAATAAAGCATGCTCCACATCTCTTTTGGAGTCTTCCTCTGCTGCATCAACATTTGGTTTCACCTCCTCCTCCTCCTTTCTTGTGTCTACCTTCACCTCATCGTGAGGGATTGGTGGTTCATGACGATGGGCCTCTCCCTCTGGCACTGCAACACCTGAGAAACCAGACAACAAGTAATTTATCTTCACATTTCACAGATGACACTGAAGTTTCTGGTTCAATTTCCTTACCAGCATCGGGACGGTCCAACTGCACCTCTTCCTCCTTCTTTCTCTCTGGTAGTTCCACTGGTAATTTAATCTGGGGGGGTTCAGCCTGGTGCCTCTCCACAGGTTGTTCTATGGCTACAGGGAGGTCAGGTCTCTCCATTTCCCCTGCCTTCTTGATTGGATTTTCTGCATGTAAACATACACAGTTTTCACACTAGGATATATTTCCTTTCCTCATTGTTTTGATCTTGCTGTATTGTTTTAATACTGATTATACATCAGTCTGACATATGTGTTTTTACTGTGACTAAATTTAGCAACCATAAATGTACTGTTTCATTTATTCCAGTATTTTTTAAGGAGAAAAGTAAAATGAATATATTATACAGCATTATATTTATCACTAGCACTGAGATGCATTCTTATGTTCTTACACAGTGGTGTATTGTATACATTAACTGCTGGCATTAAAATAAATGAATGTCCAGAAATATCTCACATGGACTGCACACACTGAGACACACTGAGCTGTAATTTATCCGGTGCTGCTGATTTCAGATTAATAAATCCACCAGGTGGCAGCAGATACTGACAATGGCAGGACAGACACAGTTGCTGCATTACAAGAAATAAGCTAGAGAAGAGCAAAATGAATTAAATTAAACAGGAAATGGGAGAGGAAATCGAACCACATGAGTTTCACAGAGTGTGATGGGAGGTAAAGGGCAGCAGAATAAAGAACAAGACAAACAATCAGAAAGATTCACAAAGATGGACGTAAACAGACTGATGCTTTAAGTGAACTGGTCGGAAAACGTGAAGTTTAGGGAAGGGAGTGAAACTCAGTTTTAGGGTGAAGCAGAAGATAGAACCGGTGAATATATGTCACTGCCTTACTTTACATCTCATCTCCATTAGTTTTGCCTGTACCCCTTTACCCTCACCAAAGCTCTAGCAACCCGTTTACATAGTGCTTGCAGGCATTTTATAGCTGCCACAGGAGATATGGGGGGAAGACGAGAGCTGTAGACAATGTATTTTTGGGGGAGGGGTGGTAGCACAAATGAGCAGAGGTAGAGGAGTGGAGAGAAATAACTGGAGTTTGAAGGGCATCACTCTCGCTCCATCAATGTCAAGCACTCAATGGTGCTCTCAGATATTATCAAGAGGTTATCTCCTCACCCTGCCTGTCTCTCTGTCTCTCCATCAGTCACTCTGTCTGTCTCTATCTTTTCTTCTCACAGAGATGAAAGGAACCCTTTCTGTTGCTGTGGCTTTGTGCTGTTGTTTTAGTTTAATTTAGCTTTTGCTACTGGCTCATTCTCTTTATATCATTGTTTCAGGGCAACCCATGAAGTCCACGACTTGGAAAATATGACAAAAAATAAACATGTCTCCTGAGTCGCCAGTGCCTTTTGCGTGTAATAATTACATGCAGCACCTCTGTCCAATTTCAGACGTTACAGATAACTCTGGCTCCAGCCCATTGAGGTAAATGTTTCCATGGCTCATTAGTAAACCACTTTCATCTACAGTCTGTCAAGTAGATAAGTGATTGCCAGCCATTAGCGCATGTCATGATCTTTACCATGCAGTTCGTGGGGGTCTGGTAGCAGGTTGTTCTTGTCAGCTGCTGCAGGAGACGGGGGTTGGACTCTGGTGCCAGGGCTACTTGCAGAAATCGAGAGAGTGGTAAAGGTGCTGATCAGCAGGATGCCAAGACCCACCCAAAGTACCAGCTAGAGGAAAGAGAGGAGGCACAAAATGTCAGTCAATCAACTTCTGGTTTCAATTAGAAAATTGATTGGAGAAATGCAAATTTTGACTCTGTAACCTGAGCAATGATGCCATTCTTTTGGATTTTTCTGTAGATGAGAGCAGGGCAGATGAAGCAGATGAGGCTGCCCATAGTAGCTCCCGTCAGACCCAAAATCGTTTCCACTAAATTGAGAAAACCGAAAGAAAAGTACATGGATCAGCTTGCAATCCTGCTGATCAAGTGATTCCCACCCAGAGGTACTTCACAGGACACTGTGTAGTTGTCAGGATATATGTGCTAGTAATAAATAAACAGTCAAAACAATAATCAAGAATTACTGATATAAAAATCTGAAAAGGTTATCAGAAAGTTGTACATAAACAATTCAACTAATTACCTGAAAGCAATAGTCTAATGTTTGAAAGCTCAGGCTTCTGTCATTCCAAGCTTATCTGCTGGGAACCTGGGGGTATGTCATACCAAAAAAGCTGGGAGGCACTGCTGTAGAGCCCATGGGCAAAAGATTGGCACCAACACTGCCAAAGCCGATGGCTTTCTGTTCCATCTCTCCTCTGCCAAGTAACTTGGTGCTCCTAATCACTAGCTCCATTCATACCTGCTTCTGTCATTCATAACCAGCCCTTGCCCAGATTCATGCAGGGTCCCCATCCATGGCACCCTGCTCCTGGCAGCAGTGAGCTCCAGCCCCACCCCTGTGTCTATAGACCAGGCCGGCTGGGCCTCTGGCCCGGAAACCCATCGCTCATGCAGAGGATGGACACCATATTGTCTTCCCCAGATTTAGTGTCCATTCTCCCCAGGGTCTTTACCTCCCTTCTCCTCAGTCTATTAGTCTGATTAGACAGACAAAGAGCCATGCAGTCCCACTCTGTGTATGTGTGTGTCTGTTTGTACACAAGTTTAACAAACAGCGACCATATAAAAGTATGAATAAAACATAAACTAATGCTAACCTTTACATTGCCGCCATTTTGGAGCCGCTTGCAGAAAGACTCAAAGAACCTGACGTAGAGGCTGTATTGGTGTGTATACAGATTTTGTGAGTGTTTAAGTGTGTGGGAGAGAGGGAGTCTGGGAGAATAATAGCCCCATCTTCCAGTCTGCCCGTCTAAAAGGGAATAAAAGTTAGGGCGCTGATTTAAGGACTGTGTTAGAGTGTGACAGTCACTGACTCGTAAAGTCACATTCACACATGTCGTAAAACTCCCCAGCTACTCCACCCACATAAAGGAACACATGCACCTTAAAGACCTTCAGCCAATAAGCTGCCCACAAATGAACACACATAATTTTAATTCATTCACTTCATGCCTGGTTGTAGGCACACACACATACGCACGCACACACACACAGACAGAGAATGTACCATTGGGAATGAGAATGCCTCCGAGCATGGTGCCAAATACAATGCAGAGGGTGATCATCTTGAAGCGCAGAGGAGGCATATATCCCCCGGCAGCAAATGTCCCATCCTTCTGCTGTAGGAGAGAAATAAGGGGAATGAGAGAGAAAAATGGCAGTAAGACAAAAAGGGAGAAAAAAATTCCAGGGTACAAGATGATTTTTGTCTCTTGATGACACACACACACACACACACACACACAGCTTGTACTACTTAGTATTTTTGCAATATTCATTTATATGTTGTGGCCAGAACGTTGCTTGTACCATCCACACTCCTGGTCAGACTTCTACCAAATCACAAACCGGATACGTTTTTTCCTACTTATGGTCCAGTGCTGAATGTGGATGATGGAAGGCGTCACAACAATATTGTATATGCTAGACATTCTTCTGCATTACACAAGAAATAGTACATGTGACAGGACTTCAACAAGCCAGATGTGTTTATGTGCCTGCACCCACATCTGGATATGATTAAAAATTTAATGGACGTCATAGTTAAAAACCGCAGCAAGTGTCTTCAGTGAGCTGTGTTTACATGGAACAAAATATTTCTGTTTGTCTGTCAAACTTCACTAGAGACAATGCATATTTATACTTCTACAGTCATGTGTTCAAGCATAAAAGATGGTTGAAATTAATACTAATAAATAATAATAAATGGAGGTATACCTATTACCACACAGACATTTTATAACCCATACTGTTATTGAACTAATATTAAAATTATTTATCTAAGAAAATGCCATTAGGGCAATTTTAGTATATATCCACATCACAGACATTCTGGTGCCCTTCACTGCCTAGACAGGAGGTGTGTGAGTGGTATTTGAGCTCACCTGCTGTTCAAAAAGCATAGTGTTGATGGCCTGGCGGCAGGGCAAGATCATCATTGGAAACCCAACAGCCACAGACATCATGAAGCCAACGCGGATCATTTCAGTCACCAGGTTGGACGGAAAGTTCATCAGCACATTGCCTGCAATATTTTCTGTGAAGCTAACGTAGCCAAAGAATCCCACCTGGTTTAGAAAGTGTAGGGACACCATATACAAGAAAGTGAATATGCTGGAGAGGCTTTGCTCTTGTTTTAGTCAAGGTTAATTTTTTGTAAGAAAGTGTCTCCGGTCAAAGAGAAAAAATGTGGCAGACTCCATACAGAAACTCTTTAGGTGTGGATTTGAATATGGTTGAGTGGGGTCATGACAAAAAGACACTATTAACACAAAATCAAAACATTTCCATGCAACAACACTGACAGAGACAAATGTGACTGGCGTGAATGGCAGTGTCATTTCCACTCACAGTGATGTAGAAGATGGTGACTACGTTGAGAGCAGAGGTGAAGATGGTGCTCATGCGTTTGACAGAGGGCTCATCCAGGCTGTCGTAGGTTGGCAGCACCTGCCTGTGAGAGACAAGCAGCCCAAAAAACACGCACTGCGTATTGCATTACAACATCATCACACCGCCACACCAGTTCTGTATGCATTCATGTGTTGTTTGATTCAGACATGCAACTTTTGTTAGAGGAACTTTACCATCCAAAGTCTAATCAGAAAAGTAGATCCAGAGATGTTGTATCTACTGAATTGTTTGTGTGGGGTTTTTTTTTTTTTTTTTTACTTTCTAACAGCTGCTCAGTCATGGTCTGAATAGCTACTTGCTTAAAATCTGGTACTGGGAACTGCTCCATAGATTTTCTTTAATGAGCAGCCATATAGGGGCCCATTTATGCCACTCAGTAATCAAATGATGCATCCATGTCCTCACGTCCTTGTCAGCATGCTACTCAGAGAAGTTACTAATTTTTTCATTTTTAGCCCATTTGATTTTCGACACAAAAAAAGTAACATTAAACTAAAATCTCCTCCTTTTCATGCTGTAGTCAGATTTTCTTTTGACTGATTCTGAGGTGAAAAATGCTGTTGTGGACAACAAGCATTGTTTCATATTAATCACAGATCACTTACAATTTATGTGAATAGGCACTAATGTGTCAAAGTCAAAAAATAAAAGGTATATAGGTATAGTTCAACAAATTATGATATTACTTTGAAGTATCGTGGTTTAATGCTTCTGCTTTGTCTTAAGGTGGCATTAAGCTGAACATTGTTAAAATGCTTTTAAGTCAATATGCAAATTTTGTCTGTATGTGCATCTGACATACAAATGAACGCAATAAGTTTTTCAGCATGTGGTATTTTTTTACATCATCAATATAATTTACTAAGAAATCACGTTTCAATTTTTTTTATTGCAGGTGTTTTTCAAATGGGCTGTAGATGGATGCAATGTCATGGCAATGGGGGTGAAGCATAGAATAAGTGTACCTGGTGTGTATGTGTGTGTGAGACACAGGATGGGTGACAGTAGTCGATTTGGGCTGAGGTTGAACCTGAGTCTGTCTGTTAACCCAGGTGTCAAATTCTGCTCTTTGCTATAAAAGAGTGTGGCAGTGTCGAGAGGAGCATTGGCACATTAACCGGTGAATTTACAGGCTTTATATATAACAGTGACTGCCTGGTAGATTTTAAAGCATTATAAACTTTCCAGGCAGACTCTTTGTGCTCCCCTCCTTTTTTTCTCCTTCTTATATTGAAGTAGAAGGGAGAAAGAGAGAAGAGCTGAAAGAGAGAGAGCGCAAGCAAGAAAAACCATAACTTTCTCTGCTTCTTGTTCTCTCTTTGCCCATCTCTCTTTCACACACTCTGGTTTTATGAGCAAGCACTGTCCCGTGTTGCTATTCCTTGTTTAATCCACAAACCAGTAAATCTCAGAGCCAAGGTTAAATCAAATGGCATATTGTAAGTGCGGAGTTAAAGCATCTAATGGTCACCCAATAGTCCTGACTCAGAGGCTAATGTGTTTTTATTTGCTTTAACGCTGCCCTTTAAAGAGGAGGAAATATGATGGAAAAGCACTTTAAAGTGAGTCTGTGTGTGTGTGTGTGTGTGTGTGTGTGTTTGGGGCCTGTGAGGAAGATAATATCATTAACTTGGAGCTGGAAGCATGCTGACAGTAGCATCACAGAGGGACATTTTCATCGCACATGTTTTTCTTATGTCCCTCTATTATGAGCTAACTGCTCCTCGCAATACAAACATGTAGCCAAAAAACAACAGGGCCAGCTCCCATGCCGTCATAATGGTGATGTTAAGTAATGTTTTAACTGAAAGTAAACACATTTCATGAATGTAATAAAAATCCAATGTGCTGAGAGCTGTTTAATCAGCCTGTGAATACATCAGTGTGTGTCTGTAAGATGGCGGCAGTCCAATGTGTTGATTAGTGGTTTGGCTTAAGCTGCCTGCCGCCTGACGGAGCGCTTGCCTCGCTCGGCCTGACCACAGGCCAAGAAATCATCCTGCCAAATATCACTCAGCGCCACTAGTGGAACCAACACACAAAAAACACACACTAGCACACAATTTCTTCTTCTGCTAACACACACACACACACACACACACACACACACCTCACTTGCTAATGACCATCAATGCCATAATGCTATGTTGGCTTTGTGCAATTACATTGATTAAGTCTAAATTTGGTCTCAAACCTAGAGTCACCCCCTCCTGCCACTTACCTCACTCACTCTCAGACAAACAAATCCATATACCACCACCACCCAAACATCTGGCCCCTGATGACCTCACCATAACAGACCCTTCTTCCTTCCCCAGCACTGCTTTCAAACCTTTAACAAAATCCCTTTCGATTTCACTAGTTACCCACAACCTGTTGAGCTCACCACAATCCCAGAGCAAGCGCTAAAGCAGAGGACAGCACAGGCAGTGAAAGAGCATGCAGATAGGTGAGAATGGAGAAATAAATGAACATGGTGACACTCCAAAGCTGTGAGAAGTGACATAGTGGTCGTAGTGTGATCTCAGCAATCACTTAGGGGAAACTTAATGGAATGCAAAGATTGGAGTGAAAACTATCATTATCTCACTAAAAAATCTCAAAATAATGTTACAAATCAGAAAACCTGATTGAAAAATGAACAAAGTTTTTCTTTGTTAAAATTTAAGGTCTTACTTAGATCATTTTTGAACAACACTGTTTTCCAACACGTGTTTGCTTTCCTTCCCCGCCAAACTGAGTTTTATTCCCATCACACTAGAAAATCAAAAGGCGAATACATGGACAAAAGTCATTTAAGTCACTGGTTGATTAAAGAGAAGTAGGACTGAGTGATGGCACAGAAACAGATGAGATGACTGTGAAAAGCACATTACAAAATATGCAGCCTCCTTTTGCAACTAGACACCTCCTACCAACCACAGATCTGTGAGTCTCTTGACATGACAAACTCACCCAAAACCCTCCACTGTGACTTAAAGGAATGATTTTACTATACATGCACTGATTGTGATTCTTTCTCAATTTGTACATGCAGAAAGGAAAGATTTCATTTATCGTGTGGCCGTTTAGAAAAGCTGCATTCATCCAGCACAGAATTTTGGGACTAATGCCATTCCAGCTCCATGAGCATTCAACTTCAGATTTCTTTATAGTCTTATTTGACATTAGATCTATGACATAATCCCGTGCAGGTGGAGGGGCAGGAGGAGTACTTACGACTGACAGGCGAAGGCCATCCCACAGATGGGGAGACAGCGAAACACGCCCTCCCAGCGCACCACATTGACCTGCCCTAGCCACCAGCCACTGAGCAGCCCATGTTTGAACGAGGACAGCACCATCTGAGGGGAAGGAGGGGGGGGTTACAGCCCGAACCAAAATAAGAATAGAGGGAAAGGGCACGGGGAAGAGGGGGGCTGTACCCATGCTGACGGCTCACAGACAGGTAATGGAAGTCATGAATGAGAGAAAACCAGAAGAAACTGAAGAGAAGAAAAGAGACATGACAGGAAACCTCACACTGAACCAAAAACCTGCATTCTCTAAAAAAGCTGAGTAATGAAGCCGATGAATAACTGTGAAATAAATTCCCAAATGTAATAATAAATAAAACAATAAAATGTGCGTGAATCTGGAATCAAACTACCCCCAGGTTTTCGATCAGCATGTGATTCCTTGGTCTTGCTCCTTTACCTGATAAAGTCCCACAGGACAGCAGAACACTCCATAACCCTCCAGCCTTCCACACCCAGACCCAGGCTGCTCATCCTGGGTTTGGGGAGCGGGTGTGAGCACAGCAAGGATTTCACTTTGACTTCTGCCTCATACTACTGCCACCAAAAGCACTCACACACAGATACACTCAGAGCTGCGAAGGCTCAGACCAACCAGCATACAAAGTGAAAAATGGGGACAATTGAGAAGAGTGGGTGGAAGGTTCAGGTAGATGGGGGGGAGTTTGAGGAGCATAAAGTTGCGCGGAACATATATGGCTTCCTTAACTTGTCACCCCCCCCCCACTACCCTTACGGTGGTGTTATTGTGGGGGTGGTATCCATAGTTTACTTACGGGTGACAGCAGAAGGTTGTGGCGATAATGGGCAGGCACTGAATGACGCCCTTCAAGCGCCACAGGTGAACCCGCTCCATCCAGGAGCCCGAGATAATGCCGTAGCGGAGAGACGACAACACTATCTACAGCACCAGCAGCAGGATGGGAGGGAGCAAACAAGGGTGTAGAAGAGAAGAGGAGGTAGTAAAGTGGAGTGAGGAGGAACAGGAGGACATGAGGGAAAGAGATGAAGACAAAGAAATAAACAAGTGCAGGAGGGAAAGAGAGATGAAAGGTAGAATGAAGGAGAGAGGGAAGGAGATATGTCACTGTTAGAGGGTTAGGGGTCTGGAGTCGGCCCGGCTGGGCTCACTAAAGCCAGAAACAAACTGCACCAGTGCTCCAGGTTATCGCCATGCTATGGAACTAAAAGTCACATGACAGAGAGACACTGTAAACAACAGTTTGAAGTCTGTAGAAGCAGCATTACAGGTCATTGAAACACACACACACATTTGTGTGTGCACATTTAAA
The DNA here is from genome assembly GCA_034769265.1 of Remorina albescens. Taxonomy (NCBI): domain Eukaryota; kingdom Metazoa; phylum Chordata; class Actinopteri; order Carangiformes; family Echeneidae; genus Remorina; species Remorina albescens. The sequence continues at coordinate 11,310,280 of CM068480.1, forward strand.
GAGTAAATAAACTGAACCACAAGGGACAGAAAAAATGCTGCTGGACTGGTCTCTGGTTTAAACCATTATTATGTTGCACCTCTGATCACATTCTAACTCAAATCTATCAGATAATTACAGTATCTTTGAGATCTGTGACTGCAAATTTGACAAAACAAAATATATGTGAAGATGTCACCTTGGTATGACCAAGCTGCCAAAGAGGTTTTGCTAAAGAGTTCTGATTAGTTAGGGCAGAGAGCTATACATATAATAGCTAAGTCAAATGCTGCAGACTTATGAACAGCATCCAAAATCAATGGACCAGATTAATAAGTCTAGAGGAATTCTAAAATATAATAAAAATGCATTTGACATATTTACATCTGACACAGTCCAAAGTGAGCAAATATAGAAAAATAATTCCCTGAAGTTCCAGAGGTTTGTGATTTATTGGACTTGGCCATATGACCACTATTTAATTTGTGCTTACTGTGCTTAAAATGTCTCTAAGGGATAAATTCAAGTGTCATCTCATTCCCACGGGGAAGACTTTTTTTTCTCTCTATAAAGAATTTAACAGCAGTTGTTTTCTGCCTGATGTGATTTAGCTTCGATCTGCTCTTTAAAAAAAAACAGGAGCAAGACAATGTTGTGTTGGTAGGGAAGATGTGTGCAATACAATAGAGCCCATGAGAAGGAACACCGAATACAACAAAATGGCATTCATCAATACAGAATTCACAAAATCAAATAAGTTTAACAGACGGTGTGGCAATACAGCAGTACGGGTTATACTTGAGAAACCTGTAATATTAATATGTTAAATAGTACACCTGGATATTACAGACTTTATGATATTAATGTACAAATATACAGACTCCGTAATCATATTAAAGAAAACTATGTTAACGAGCACATTGGCTTCAGAATCAACTCTTGTATTCAACAAAAAACACAACACGTGAAAACCACAAAACCCTACGAGCAATTTATAATATAAAGAAAGCAATCACGCCCGTTTTTGGTTGTGAAACTGTCCTATTGCTATGGTACATTTGTTTTGGTCCAGATTTTATCCCACCACATCGCACAACTACATAACTATGATACATTTCCTGAACACTATTCCAAATATTATTTATAATCTCGGCCTACGCTTTTTTTGTTTGTTTGTTTTAACTGCAGCAGAATTTATTTAATTTATATATTTCAGTGTTATAGATATTAGATTGTCACTACATGTTATAATACCATAAACTGTATACTGCTAGTGTGTATAGCTAACTTCAGGTACTGAGCTAATGCATTTTGACTGTTTTGCTTTGTAAGCAAAGCCAAAATGTTTTCCACAGTAGTCCAATCAGATGCATCATGTAGAACACAGCTGTGTGACCCCTTGCTCACCGTGAACATGAAGAGGGTGTAGAACATGAGAGCCATTGCTGAGAAAGACTGGATGGAGGACATCATGTTTCTCTGTAGACTCAACGGAAGCACGATGAACAGAGACACAGCGATCAGGAGCAGCACGCGAAAGCTGCCAGTCACCTATGAACAATAATATGACACAGTAATACACCATTGCAACACATTTTGCGACAGTTATGTTTATATGAACATAAAAGTTAGGATTTCAAACCTGCAAACCCAACAGCTGAGCGAAGAAATTTGAGCCCAAATCAGCAATGACAACATAGAAGGCAATACAGGTCCCCAACATTAAGCCAATCATACTGCAGGAACAAACAGGAGAGAAAACAGAGACAGGTGGAAATGTCAAATGTATTCAGAGTCAGTGATTATGGAAATTCACCCCTTTTATATTACCTGTGAACTTTAATATCTCTGCAATGCTCACCCTCTAAATACAGTCTGCATTCTAAATGATTGCCTCAATATTCAAGGAATTATTTGCAGAATAACAAAGTCACTATAGACACTTATACAGCATAATGTTTATTATGAATAAATAATGAAACTTGCCTTGTCTCAACCAGTGTTTTTCCTGGTTTCCCATAAGCATGGAAGGCTGCAGAGAAGGAAATTATGTCAGTGTGAAACAACACAGAGACAAACAGATGGCAGTGTCCTAAAATAGCTTGTTTTGATAATACCTGAACTCAAACTATCATAAGGATGACTTTCCAGTATCTTCACGCTTTATTTCCTCTGTACTACATTTCAGGAGTTTGAATTTGTAATCTGCAAAATTCTTCCTTGTTGAGATTGTGGGAAATGATGTAGTGTTCCGTGAATTAGGTTTAGGTTTCAGTGGTCAGCCCATTTATCTGGTACTGCCAACAAAAATGTACTAACAACAACTGGACACTGGCAAACACAAATCCTCAGTGAATAAATAACTGTGCTCTTAGTCATAAATACAAAGCAGCATATATAATTTTTATTTAGATTACATGTTAATTATTAATACTTAATCTCACCCAGTCCAGCATAGGTCCTTCGTTTGGTGTTGCTAGCTGTGTGGACGAGGAACATGCAGGACTTGTGGGTCATCCAGGAACAAAAGAAAAGCAGCATGGCTCCCAGCACTATCCCACACTGTGATGGGAGAGTTAAGCAAAGACTTAACATGTATCAGACAGACTTTAATATACCTGCTTTTAAATCTGGTCGTTTTACTGAAATACAAAAAGGGGGACAGTCTCTGCTGTCAATTTATAACAGCATACCTGTGAAAAGTAACATTGACGTCCTGGCTGAGTCAAAATGGCATCTAAACCATACTCATTCAATTTAGTTTTGAAAACAAGTAACTCTGGTCCAAGGAGGAAACATCTGCCAATTTTATATCATATATTAATGGATAAGACATCTGTAAAAAATAGGCACTCATTCTATGATCAAACCAAAAATGCACAACATTAAATCAGTTTACTCTATAATAGAAAAGAAAAATTAGCTTCTACTGGGCTTGATGAAACATTAACTGAGACCTGTGTAAAAACACCGCACAGACTCAGAAGAGCTCCGGGTGGTGAAGGCTATGCTAAATGGGTCTAATTTCCACAGCCATTTTCAGCGGAAAATGAATTATTATATTCCTGGTGATATTAAAGTCTTTGCCTGTTAGGGGCACCTGATGGTGATTGATGATGTGACAGACACTGAAATGAATTCCCTCAAAGATAACACAAACAAATCAAAAACTGAAATTAAATCCGATATTGGAATCATATTTACTAAAATAACAGGCTGCATGAAAATAACACAGGGTGGGAAAAGAGAGGCAGCAAATATAATTTCAAAAAATGACTAAGAATATAATTATATATTTGTTCTATTGCTCAAGGTAGTCTGGAGTTGTGATCTTTTTCATCTTTTTTGAAAATTGTTCTGGCATAATAATGATTAACAGCAGAAATAATAATTCTTACTACACACTAACAATATAAATGGAATAACAATAAATATTTATGTTGGGGTTTTGTTTTGTTTTTTTACCTCTGTGGTTGTGGCATCATCAGAATGTTTTTAGTAGACATGTATACACTGTTTTAAAGCCCCACATAATGAACAGGAGGGCCTGACGCAGGAAGCAGACACGACTGCCTCAAAACATGTGATGGTGATCAGGCAATCAGTATTTACCAAAGGCTGCTGGACAGTGTGTTTGAACGGTGGAGAGGAAAGAGCAAACAGGCCCCTATTGTGTATGATCAAGGATCCACTCATTGCTCTTATGAGGAAGTTGGGCAGGTCGTATCTTTAAGCACACAAACACACCCCAACGAAAATACAACTGGACTTCAGATAGAAGATGTCACTTCTGTTTTGTCCTTAATACTTTGATTCAGATCAACTAATACTGATGTGTTTTCTTGTGTAAATAATAGAGTAATGCAGTGTGTAGTGTGTGTAATGCTGCGGGGGGGCACCTGTTTGAAGCAGAAGGGCATGGTGAGCACACTGACTCCGACGATGCTGTTCACCACGTTCATGATGAGACCAGAGTTAGACGCCGTCATTTTTAGCCTTTCTTGCCTGGTCCTCCGTTGGTGTGAGGAAAAAGGGGCCGCAGCACGCCGAAGGCTAACGCTGAAGTGTCACCGTCTAATCCCCGGTCCAAACCCGGAGGGCTCGGACTAAAACCCGGGTGTGTTTTTCTGAATCCCCTGCCGACCAATGACGTGGCGCTCTGGGCAAGAGCAGAGAAACAACCGAGTGGACCACTTGACACGATGGAACATTTCTTAGTCTTATTTAACACCTACTAATCAAACACACACGCACAAACGTTGACACAAACTGCATTTAAAATCGTTTAAAACGCTTTTAGCTTGCAGGCTCATTAGTTTTTGTGAACTAACTAACCTTTCGTTTGGACCTCAGCGCCTTCCGGCTCCCGCTCCGGCTCACGTTATCATCGGTGAGTTCCTGATTTTAAAGGGGTCGTTCATCGACGGGTTCTTTTGGTTTTCATGTTTTTCAAGCTACGGAAGATGAAGACGGCGTTGGACGATAATAACAAATCCCGAGGTTTCTGTCCCCTGAGTGCGTATCCAGGAAGTCGGGCTGGTAGTCGAGGAGTTGAGGGAAGAGGAGACGGCCGCCCAGTTTAACTCTCCGCCGACACTCCGGCGCCCACTAGTGGACATATGCTGTCACTGCCACTGCATAGTTAAAGGCGAAAAACGGACTTTCACATTTACAGTCTGACTGCTGCTATCCTAAATATTTTATATTGTAAGTTAAAATTGCACCAAAAAGATATTTTAATGCATGTGAATAATAATAAATGTGTATGTTGAAATGTAGAGACATCAATGTACATGTTCATCCATTCCTTGTATAGACCCATCCAGTATATATTATCTATTTCACTGGAAATTGCTTGCTTACTGTTACTATTATAATTATTGCTATTTTATTTTTTTCCACTGAGTTGTTCAGTTTTTCTTCTTTGTTGATCTTGTTCTTAGTTTTTTTATGTCTATTTATCTGTATTTGTGCTGAGAGCAATGTCAAACCAGTCAAATTCCTTGTATATGTGATCATACTTGGCTATTAAAGCTGATTCTGGTTCTGATTCAAATTTTCTTTTGTTTTTCACGACAACACTGCTGCACTAAAACACCCTTTTTCATAGATTTTATCCTCAAATTTATAAAATGCAACCACTGATTGCAAATGATTGTGGCTTTTGAAAAAAATTGTCCAGTTTAGATGTTCCACCAGGGGTGATATATCCTGTCTAAACTTCTCGGGTACTTTCATTCTTATTGAACTATTGCTCAAGGCCTTTATTTAACAAAAAAAAAAAAAAAAAGAAGAAGAAAGAAAATACAGAAAATGTAAAAATGTTATTCCAAAATAGAGTACTGTTACATGATAGTTAAAAAATGTAGATTATTGTACAGCTACTTCTATTTAAAGACAGAACCTGAGTATTTCTTTCACCACTGACTGGCTCTGTAATCATAACATTACCAGCAGACATACATGAATCCTGTTTTTCCAGATACCTCAGAGAATAGCTTCCGGAAAGGGAAACAGGCAACAGAGGGATGTGAAGGCTAAAGGTGTGAGGGGAAATGAAAAAAACTAAAACAGGACAAGGCAATTGTGGCTGACGTCAGAAAACAGAGTTGGCCCGAGCACCTGAAAGGCTGCTGGCGGCGGCCCGGTTTATTTCCATTCGTCAAAGCGCCTGCTCAGTGCCCTCTCTGACAATTGCGTTGTTTGACCAGGAAAGAGAAGACGGAGAGAGGGGTTGGAAGTGGGGGTTGACCTGGGAGCTTTCCCCCAACCGGGTGTGCTCTCCCCCAGGGATAGAGGATTTGCAGAAGCAGGGATGTGATGAAGCTTTGAGAGGCAGACAAGGGGATTTTGAATTGTAATAATGTGTGTGTGTGTGTGCACATATGTTAAAAGTCTAGTCCAAAGAGTTTATAGTTCAGTTTTGCCTTTAACAGTTTCCTCTGAAAACACATAAACTACAGAATTGAACATTTAATTATGTGTTCTTGTGTATTTGTAAAGATTTCTTTTTTACACACATATTTAATCTCAGTCTCTTTTTTTGTGCTATTTTTACCTTTCATTGTTTTCTGTTCTTGCTTTTTACCAACCCGTAAGGCATGTTGCCAGCTCTGACTGTTATGCATGTGATATGAATAAAGTTTGTTGTCATTATTTGTGCATGTGCGTGAGTGTGTATGTGCATATGTGTGTGATCAGAGAGGTTAAGACAGGAAAACCCTGGCCATTGTGCGCTAGTGACCCCTCAAAATCAACGTGACAGACCAGTTGATTGGCTGGAGGGTCCTGTCTCTCTGCACCTAATCCCTCAAGGTAGACCCTCAGCCAGGCCTGATGCACTCTTAAGTGTGTGTGTGTGTGTGTGTGCGTGCATATGTGGATGTATCTGTGCTTGTATGTGTGTCTTTCTGCACCTAATCCCTCAAGATAGACCAAAGGCCACGGGATGGGGTATTAGTGCAGTTACTAATTCAGGCTAGTGTGCATATATGTGTGTATGTGTGTGTGTGTTTGTGTGTGTGTATGAATGTGAGACAGAGAGTAAGAGAGAGCTTTGAGTGTGAGCACTGCTCCACAGTAGTCCAATTAGACTGTAGAGTACCTGTGTATGTGTATGGGGCTCAGCCATGTGTGGAGGTTGTAGTGGGTCCTGGTAGGGTGGGGTGGGGTGGGGAGGGCCAAATTTTAGAGCAGATTTGGATGGATAACCCAGTTGGGGTGAAATTAGACGCAGGCATCTGGATTTGACCTCGGGCCCTCACCATGACCTCGGGTCACTCAGGGGTCACGGGGCACAAAGCAGAGCGCTGACCCTGCACAGGTCAAGCATGCGGGCGACTGAAAGGACGCCTTTGTGGGGCCTGGCATGCTCACTATTTCCCATGAGCACCAGGGGACTGTGTCTGCCCAGGAAACTGGACCGGAGAGCAGGCCAGACAAGGTGCGTGTGTGTGTGTGTGCGTGTAGATGAAACCATAATTGATTTTTGTTTATGTTTCTGCTTATTTGCTTTATGATTATAACTGACTGAGGGTTGTAGTTTAGCCTGATTTTTATTTGCTGCTACATCACTTAGTATGCGATTATTTATTTTTATGTATTTTAGAAAGACTTTGGTCAGCTACAGACTCACTAGGCAAAAACCTTGCAATTCCAATTCATGTTTAATCTCAAATTGACTGGCTCCATACCCCTCGGTTAAAAAGGATTCTACCACCCTCTGGCTTATTTCCTTTCAAATCTAATCCTGCTTTTCTGAGTGCCTGAAAAGTTAACATTTTGAATATATATGATTTTTTTACTTGTGTTTATGTTTGTGTGTGTGTCAGGGAGAGAGATATGGCTCAGATTTTTTGGGTATGCCTGTGGTCATTACTTATGTACATCTGTTAGCGTCTCCTTAATGAGCACATGCATGCTGCCTCCAGTCCTGTGTGTGGCCCTCAGAGAGGGAGAGAGAAGCCCTCTGCTCCAGTAATCACATTTAATTACGCACCAGCATTAGACGGCCTATGAATAGAGTTTTTAGGCAGGCCTCTCACACAGGAATTGGCTGCATCCAGCTGAACATTGCCCACCTTTGTCCTGCCCGTCCCACTATATTCTATTAAGACTTTGTCATTTGACCATCAGCAAAGCACTATGGTCTAGCACTAACAACCGCCGGACTAATGCTACACATTAAAAACGTGAAGGTAAAGAGAACAATAAGGGTTTTCTTGGCTGAATGGCTTGTGTCTGCCCCATTAATGAAGCAAATGGACCACACATTAGACTCCATCCACAATTACATAGCACCTAAAATTACAGATAAAGGATGTATAGTCTCAAGAAAATCCTCCTCGTCTGCTCATCTGAGGTTTAAGCAAAAATCTGTGGGTGCTTCTTTTGGAGAGTAGAAGTAGAGTTTGCTTTGTTAATCTCAGAGGGGGTTCTCGCACTGTGAAATCAATTTGGAAGCAGGGCATGTTTAAGATGACGTGGGACTTTGGGTTGCAGACTGAAGAGAGGGAAAGAGGAAGATGCCAAGTCGCCATCTGCACCGCTCAGTTCTGTATTGCATGTATGTGCAATGTGTGTGTTCAGTGTTAATATCGACATTAATCACTGTGTTTACATGGAGGGGTCTGTTCTTACACAGATAACCTGGTTTTTGGTCAGATCATGTAAACATCAACTCAGACAGTTTATTCCCTAAACTAAACATGTTACTCTGACATGAAAAAAATTTCAATTCAATGCTTGTGTGACCACAGACTCTCATAGCGATATGTAAATATATTTCATTCACTTACTATAAATATTTTTATAACTATTAATGCACTATATTAGTGAGTATGTCATTTATTATTCATGTAGAAACAGCTGAACTGGCCACAGCTTCACCATGTAATAATTTTTCTATTTAATCTCTAGATGAGATAACTCAGATCATCAGAGATCATCTTTTACCTGCTTTATTCTTTCACTGACTACTTCCTGCATTCATTTACAATCTAAGACAGGCAAGAGATTAGTTGAGTCTTGCCCAAATGGATAATACAGCAGAAAACTCCCGGTGGCATCATGCAGCGCTAATAACCCTCTCCTCACTCTGAATGTTTATGGCTTTAATTCCTCGTTTTCTACATTACATTTGGTGTTTTGGAGGGGGAAGAAAAAAAAAACTTTTCTTAACTCAACATCCTCTCTCTCACACTTCCCCACATATACACATCGGGTCTGAGATAGTGCCCAAACTGACCATAAATCCAGTGTGTTTTTAAAAGGCCGGACTCATAAAGAGAAGAGGTGACAGAACAGCAGTGATGGGTTAATATGACCTCCATCCTACGACTCACACACACAGTCGCTGATACAGAAAATGCACACACATGCATTACCACACATACAGCTCATATACACACAACACATACCATACACATATAGTGTGACATGCTTGTACAAGAACAAAGTCAATCATATTCATATTGTATACATTTCTAACTCACACGCACATACTGAAACACATAATGTACAGTATGCAGGAACCTGCATGTGCGTTTGAAGACACACACACACACACACAGGCCCAGTGTGTTGTGAATGGTGTGTTTGACTGGAACAGAATGACTGTAGGGATTCATGCTGGCTTTCCTCTATTAAACTCTGCAATAAGGCTCACTGTGTATGGGAGTGCTGACGTCCTTGCCCACCTCCATGATCTACAGCCTGTGTGTATGTGTGTGTGCAAGCACGTGTGTGTTTATGCGTGTGCTAAACTCTACCTGTTCCCAATGATCTACAGCTCCAGGGGATTTTATAAACCATATATGAACATTTGCGTGCATTTGTGTGTGTTTAAATCAATGTTTGCGAGTGAGCGTGTCCACATGAGCATGCAGCTGCATGCTCCACAGCTCTGGTTTGCAAAGGCTTGGGGTTTGGCACACAGAGGGAGGGAATTCCTTCAGAATCGGACCGAGACAGAGGAGGGTCTCACTGGTGACTCCAAACTGCTGTGAATGTTGGAAGGGGGGAGCGATAATTTACAGTCTGAGTGGGCCGCAACTGAAGGGGACTCAGTAAAGTGGTGGAAATGGGCCTGCCCGTATATCTCACAGTAATTGACGGGGTTTGAGCCAAGTGCAGAGTTCAGAGCCAGGAGAGATGGTGTTGTCCCGTGTTCTCCTCGGGCTCCTCCACTGCTCCTTTCTCTGTGGCCGTCTGCGGCTGCTTGACCAGGAACAGGCTTTCCATTTGAAATGCTGCTTTATATGACTCTCTGGTGCCAGCAGCATCATTAGGATTTTAGGAGTGGCACTTATCACATGAACAGCCAGGTCCTTACCCAACGAATATTAGGATTAATCCTTCATTTTATAGCTTTACTGATTTATTACCGACAGAGACAGAATAGCCAGCAGCATCAACATCCTAGACAAACCCAGTAAATAACCCTGGGTGATGCAGTCCAGACTGAATGAGGCTTCATAAAATGTTAGTGAAAAGCTTGTTTTGTTGTTGCGCTTCATGTGTTCTATGTTTTTTACAGCAACAGACAGATTACACAGATGAGACATGAAAGGAAACAGGCTGCAGTCTGACAGTGAGCTGAAGGAGCCTAAAGTGGACATTTTGCTACGCTTGCTTTCAACTCTGTTGGCCATTTCCAAACCATGCAAAAGAGCTCTCTGTGAGTGAAATAAAACATTTTCTCTTTTGTGAGTATTTTGTGACTTTTGCCAATTGCACAGATTGCTATATAGGGTCAGCTGAGAGGACAAAACCAAACTTTAGCGTTCTACCTGAGCCAAGAAGCCACGCAACAAATCTGCTGTTTGTTTCTGCTCTTTATGTGATTAAGATGAAATCCAGTATTTGAGATGGGTTGTGTTTGGAGTTTAAGTGGTTGCCTCATCCAAATTACATTCAAAATTCTCACTAATCTCCTGTGATATCTGTGGGGTTTAGTTTTGACTTGTAGGTCTTTAAGATTTCTGCTGCTAAATCAAGACAGTGGAGGTAAATGGGCTTTTGTCTGAAGTACTTAAAATATTCAAATAAAACAAACTCAAAAAACAAAAACAAAACAAAACAAGATTTGCACCATTTGGATGAAATTATCTGTTTCATGGAAATAATTCAGTTACACCATCAGGTTGTTTTGCTTAAAAAACAGAGAATAAGAAGTGAAAGACTTGAAGCGCCGAGGTCAAAGGTCACATCCATGCCCACAACTTTGAATGCATGTTAACATCTCACATTGTAACGTGTGCGTGCGCGTGCACTCACCAGATCGTCATAATAAACAGGAAATATCTCTTCAGCAAATAACACACAGGCACAGGCATTCACTTGTTAGCACAAATTATGGGCAGATGCTCACAGTTATGGATCTTATCTTCAGCATCACACACACAAACACCTCAAACTACATTTCTGCACATTTTTTATCAAGTCCGGCACAGCTCACTCTCACTCATCCAGTCTTCTACATAGTTTCACACATTCCTCCCATTTCTTTTTTTTTCCTTGAAGGATATTCTATCCTCCTTCCCTCTCTCCCTTTTCACATGCCTTCCCCGCCTCTACTTGTTCTCCCTTCCTCTTCCTTTCTTCTGTTCTCATCGAAATTCAGCTGTGTAATTCTCTCTCCGAGGACACCACTGATCTCTCCCTTCCTGCATGTTTGAGAAACACTGGGCGGGCAAAGCTGGGGTTTTAACGTCAGAGAGGAGCGGTAGGGAGACGGTGAGAGGAGAAGGACGAAGAGGAGAGTGATGACAAGACTGAACTGGAGAGAGAGAAAGGGAGAAACAGGAAGCAGAAATAGAAAGCTGAAAGGGAAAGACAGAGAGAGAGTGAGAAGAGAAAAGGGGGTAAAGAAGGGGAGGCGGTGAAGGAGAGCCAGGCCCCCTCTATAGCAGCTGGAGAAGAAAAGACACGGGCTTTCCTCGTGATCGCATCTTCCGCCCCTCTTTTTGAAGCACAGAGAGACAAGAGAGCAGCTATTTACTGGAGCCCACCCATAATGGCCACTTTTATTTACTTTTACCCATTTAGCTTCTGCCAAGGACTCTCTAGTGTGTAGGCCAAAAACAGAAACTCCAAGTGTTTTACAAAGTACCAGAGTCCCCTCCTCCCTCTCCTCTATATGTGCGTGTGCGTTCTTCATTTATCTGCTGATGTCCATCTCCAAACCACCCACAACACAAAACAACAACAACAAAAAAAAAAAGAGGTGATATGTATCCCCTGCTCAACATGTGGGTACATTTATATATGACCTGCCTTCAATCCTGCCCCAGGCCAGGCCACATCCACACACACACACACACACACACTCGCTCTCACACTAGAAAGGTCAGCTGCCTCATCCAGGCTGACCCTCTGTCCTGAGGCAAACCTGGTGACCAACCAATGCTCCTCACTGCTGCCACCGTTCCTCTGCCTGTGACCTTTACATGGAGCTTAGTGCCACCAAACATGCTGCAGCTCATCAGGAAAATCAGGCCGTCTGTGAGTCATTTCCTGCCCTGTTAGTAAATCTGCCTTTATGCCTGCAATGATCACAAGTGATCTTATTCGTTTATACAGACTGCTCATTTATTTCCATTCATGATAAACTTCTTTCAAGAGGGGTTTTTCTTGAAATTCACCAATTTCACAAACCAAATGTGAAACAAGTCACATTTTAGCTTTTTGGTAATTATTCAAATTGAAGCAATTATACAAATAATCACTCACTACTCCTAATATAATTGTCAGCTATTTCTTAAATACCCATCATCTATAATAAAGGTACAAGAAAGAATGTTATTAGTATAATGCATAAATATTAATTTAGCATTTATATTTTAGTTTAGCGTCACTGTCATATAAAACATGCTAAGGCTCTCCACTAATTGTATCATTAACTTTTTTTTTTTTTTCTGGCAACGCCTTTTCGTGTATATAAAATATTTTCCTTTTGATGGTTGAGTTTGTCTTGAAATCTTGAGACATATTATTTTCTTTGCACTGGGTTGTTATGTTGTACCTCATATAGGCAAATCTGCACAAATTACCTGACCAGACAAATAAAAGAAATATCGGGGGAATTATTTTATTTATTTATTTATTTTATTTCTTCACATTTTATTTTCTTTGGCTCTACTGCTTTGGTGTATTGCCTGTACATTTTATTTTCCTGCATGAAAATTTGACTACAAGTTTGAAATTCTACATATCCTGCAAGAAAATTAATGTGGAGTACTACTTTGTTTATTTCTGGTTTAAAGGTAGTTACATTTAAATTCAATAGGTCTACAATTACTGGAAGTAAAATACCCTCCACATGCAATATGTAAACTCCTGGTAACTTAATATACAAAGCTACCTGCTTTTATTACAACTCTACTCTTGGTTTTATTGCAATTTTTAAAATTACTTATTATTTAGGAAATCCCGAGACAAAGCAGAAACCAGAGATCAACCCGCTCTTGCATCATTCTTTTTTTTCCTCTTGAAAAAAGAAGCTACTTTATCTCAAATGAAGCTCCCAAGGGGCTGATCACAAGACAGAGTAGCATGTGCGTCTCCTTGTTGTATTTATTGTGTGTGTTTGCATGTGTGTGTGTGTGTGTGTCTGCTTACAGTACAGTGACAGACATCCCTCTTGCACTCAGCTTGATGCCTTTAGTAAGGGGCCTCTGAGCCTCCTGTATTCAAAAACAAATAGCCGCCACATAAAGATCATCCCTCATTTCTTCTCCAGTCACTCAGAGCCTCAACCCCTACTGACACACACACACACACACACACAAAGATGCACTTAACATGCACCGATTTCCATAACCTTGCCAATCACTAACAACCTCTTTTTAAAAGCACACGCCACGCAACACACACACACGCCCAGGCATGCTCCAGAGGCCAACATCTGTAAGGGATTTGTACACTGAGATGATACCCAATAATAAATAATGTGAACATTTGAAACACATTTCAGTCCCCCCTCTCTGTGACCCCAAACAAGGTCAGAGGCAAGTTTGTGTGTTTGTAGAAAAAAGAGGGAACAAGGACCCCGCGTGCATGCTTACACTGCATCAGTGTATCATTCATGTAAATCTATGATGTGACAAATCCCAGAATCCCACAGGTGTTCCAAATTCGCTGTTACCGTGGTGACCTCGCCTCAGTGTCCCCCCTCTCACCCTCCCATTAAAGATAAACAAAAAACTTTTCATCCACCATCACCTCCTTCTCCAACTTTTTATCATATAGATCTTCTAATTGGCTTGGTTAATCAGGTTCAGATGATTCAGGGTTGGGCCCTTTCCCATCAGATTGTGTTTTGGTGTGTGTCCAGCAGGGGAGGCTGTGGCTCATCCTTTATAATAGCAGCTGATCCTGCCGGTTGGAGGTCAGCAGGAGGCCTATGAGAAGCGACGGGCTTCCAGTTGAGTTGATTCAGAGCTGAAAAGACCAGAGTCAGGCAGCGAGGAGGTGTGAAGTCACTGGAGCAGTTGAATGGAGGATGCGACTCCTCAATCTGCGCTCCTCCCTCCATCTCCAGCCTTTGACCTCCATCACCTCCTCTTCCTCCTCTCCTCTTTCTCAGGACGACCTGTTGCATATTTTTGCTGTTGCCATGGCAGCAGAGGTTTGTTTGAGACATGATGGGATCATCTGTTATGTCACCTGACCTAACTCTGAACCCACACACACAATTGTGGTGTGATGTCATCTCAAACAGGACCACCTTTAACTTAACATCCCCTGCTATTATGTTGTGTGTGTGTGTGTGTTGAATATACCCATGTGATTTTAAGCGCTACACAGAAATGTGGAGAGACATCCATGTGTGTTTGTGTGTGTGTGTGTTTAATTTAATGTAGGTGAGGATGGGGGAGGAAAGGAGGGAGAAGGAGGTGGCGTATGACAGACATGTCAGCCGGGGGGGAGGAAGGGGGAGTAAATCTGACCCTGTGTCACACCCTGCCACACATACACACACATACAGTCGAACGCACACACCTTCACATCTGGTTTGGCTATCGGCCTCATTCTCAATTGACGTGCCCCTCCTCCAACACACACACGCATTAATTCTCCTGTAGTGCTGCTCCTCACCCCTTTCTCTATCACTGGCAAAGTAAACTCACCATGTGAGAATGATGAATGGGCTACCCTGCACCGGAAGCACACGTTAGACCCCCCCCCCCCACTGCCAAAGCGGCCCTGCTTCACGCACACACACTCCCTCTCATGCTCTCTCTGGTTCACTATCCTCTTTCCTCCTCTTTCTCCCCTGGTGACCTCATAAGCCTCCTTCCTTCCTGGTCTACCCTTCCTACACACACACACACGAGATCCTGATGTTGGATGTGTGACACTAATACAGTGTATTGTGTCTTGTCGATGGTGTCCAATGTCATACACACACCTGCAGGTCATGTGCTTGTGTTTATTGTGTGCTTTGTGTCGGCAGACGCCTTTAGATACATCTTGACTTGGTGTGTGTATGTGTTGAGGCTGAAGGATTATGTGTTACCCAAATAATAAGTTAAGTTTCTTTTCACTTCTTTATTTAAAAAATTAAGCATGACATAAAGGAGCTTTTCAATAAAACAGACACACATACAAACAAAAACAACACACAAATTCAAACACAACCCATGAAACATTATATCGGTTTAGCATTGCAAATGGCATATTTCATCTGTCTTCTCTTCAGCTAAAGACTTCACATGACCTGAGGGAGTCTGAAATCAACCAGGGGAAATGTTGAAACTCCAGGTGGTCCACAACCAATTAAATAAAGCATTACTGTGCTTCTTTTTGAAACACACACACACACACTCAATAGAAGCCCTGAATGCCGAGAAAGTAAGAAAAAAAAAAAAAGCTCTTTTTTGGTCCACAAATCCCTGACCAAATGTTGAAAAAAAGGAGAAAGAAATGACTTTCCTTTGCTGTCAAAACATTTGTAGTGAAATTAAACATATGGATGCCACAGGCAAAGTGAGGACTGGAATATTTTAGAGCTGCACGATGTTACACTAACCCTCCAGTATCTTACACCGCTCCCAGAGATTAATGGAATAAAGACAAGGGTGGGGGTCGATGAGTGTGTGAGTGTGTGTCTTTCTCAGGCCATAGAAAAAAAAAAATCTATATTTTTCCATGATACACAACTACAGCTTTTTGCTTTATATATTCAGAAATCCCCTTTAAAACACCCTTAAATATAAGGTGTCCTGAACCGCAATCTGACTTCCACATTCATTAGTCACATGTTTTTGAAATTGTAGTATTTGATTTGTTTATGATCCAGTTTCTTTGACGATTTCCACCACCATTATAATAAAAATCTAATTGACTCTCTATCTTTTCTACACACACCTGCAAAAGTAGAAGTGGGTCATCATTCCTC
The DNA here is from genome assembly GCA_034769265.1 of Remorina albescens. Taxonomy (NCBI): domain Eukaryota; kingdom Metazoa; phylum Chordata; class Actinopteri; order Carangiformes; family Echeneidae; genus Remorina; species Remorina albescens. The sequence goes on from CM068480.1 coordinate 11,326,160, forward strand.
ACTTAACAGATAATATTGCACTAAGTTCCAACATGTTCAGTCCCATCATGTAATCATGCTGGTGTTTCTACAAAAAAGGAAAGAAAGAAAGAACAGGAAGAAGGAGAAACAACAGCACGCAGACATGGCACTGCTTTTTGTGATCTATTAAGTGAATGTGTTTCAGAACAGCAAGGTCATTAGATAAGTAGAGATAGAGATGGGGAAAAAAAAGAAATAAATGCGTAGATATACTCACAACTTATTCCTCATAGGAGAGAATTGAACAGTTGGTTGAATGGAAGCTGATGGGAGGGGAGGTCCATCAGCCTAAATCTATACATTTGCAAAAGTGTGAATAGGCTGAGTGCTCATTTTACTTTCAAGCAGCAAAACCTGTTAAAATGAGTGAAAATAACACACATTTTCAGAAAGTCACCACAGTTTCACTTCTCTTTCAGGTGCTTTCAAGCTAGTCTGTCATCAGTGTGATACCACTTAATGAGATATTTTCTATTCATTGTCATTAAAGCTTCAGTCATTTGACCTTCAACATTTTTACACACTTTACATGATCTCACTCAAAATTAGTGGTGTCAAGTCATTTATAAACTTAATCTATATTTTTAGCTTCATCACTTAATTTAATAACTATTCATCATTTATTCCCCCGGTGAGGTATTGTTATGAGAAAATTTTGTGTTTCTATCTTCACCTTATGATAAAACCAGCACACAGGTTGAGATTTAAGTTACAGCGGTAGTTTAATCATGGGTGCAAAATTAACATATTGATTAAAAAATATATAATGCTTTTAATCACATCTCTGTCAAATTAAATGCTTCCTAGCTTGCTAAACGTTTTGTGCATTTTTTTAAATTTTCCATGACATTCCCAAATACGAAAGTTTATGAAATGTACAAAGATGTTTTCTACAAAGCAAGAACCAAATCAAAATTTTATTAATAGAATAAATTTTTCCCTTTCGCTTTTCTTGTGAAACGTTAAATCACCGTGTAAGTGTGGCTTTTTTACTCCCTGTGATATTCGGGCACATTTGAAACAAAAGTGTGTGTAAACCCTTACTGATTTTCTTTCCTGCACGTACTTCTCTGTTTAATAGTAAATACATGTGATGTGTGTGTGTTTAAAGGTTTAGTAAATGTTAAAGAGGTCCAGGAGCTGCAGGTAAAGGCTCCACCCCCCACCCCCTCCCTCCAGCTTCTCTCACTCTGTTTGTAATTATTGTTTACACTGTTTACTGCTAAACCATCTTTTGCCATGTACTAATTTCACGCTAGACAGCCACAAAATTATTCAGCACTCTTGCAATATGTGAAAGTCATAGATACATTTTGATTTTGCAGCGGCCGTCCTCTTACGCTCTCTCTGGGTAACAATGTGGCAATTTAGCCCATGTAGCAGTTTGACCTTAAACACACCCTTTTAGAGACAAACCTGGTTATTTGCTGGAGTTTCCTAACAAAGGCGCAGACACACAGTTGCCCCTCCTGGACTAAATTTGGTAAATGAGTGCCTATGCATATTTTACATAACGATTCTGCCTATTATTGCAATTTCAGAGATCCTACAGTGTGAGAACGACGACCAATTTATCATTCATTGCGGTAAATCGCAGCAGAGACTGCATTTAATTGAGTTTGTATTGTATTTCGTAGCTGGGTGCCTTCTCGCTGTAGGGTGGGGGACTCTCTCTTTCATTCCATCCCAGTGCAGGGGTGGAGGGGGGTGGGCTGAGAGGGGAGGTGGAGTGGGTGAGGAGAGGAGAGGAGAGGGGACCCCCTCCGCCACCTACCCCCATCCCTCCTCCTCTCCGTTCCGCCTCTGTCTTGCCAAACAATCAACTGGTAGCGAGGATGGACATCTTTCATGTAAAGTAGAGCAACAACAGGCTGCATGGTCATATTTTCTCTTCTTAAAGTAGCAAAGTGGATAGATTTGTTGCCGGTCACTTTTTCCAATGGTAAATTTAAAGGAGAGGAGAAGAAAAAGAGGTAAACAATTTGTTTATGCACCTAGTATATAAACTAACACTCCATGAAAAGAGTTCAGAGTGAGCAGCTCCTTCACCGGCATATTCTCATTCAATCAGCCTCATTTATGAGTTCAAATAAATTAAAGAGCGAGGTGAAGAAACAAGGTTTGCCTCCATGTAGGTTTGATTTATCTTAAGCTAAACTGGGTTTGTATTATTGCCAGCCTGTGCTGACTGACGCCTGATCGCCGTGTGAATTATCGCAGACACGCTGCACATCTGACTCTGTTATATTCCACTTCACGGAGCCACCACTTTGTTCATTTGCGTCTTAATTGTCTGCGATGTAATTATGGAGATATGTATGTTCTGCATGACGCCCATCAGTGCAGCAGGAGGACCGGGAGGCCGCTAAATCAACTCCATGGCACCCCCCCCCACACGCGCACACACGCACACACACACACACACACACACACACACACCACTAGTACTCAGTACCAGGGCCGAGTCGACTGAACGGCACGGACACAATCCCAGCATGCTCTGCTGCCGTGGCCCCTCATAGCCCAGACTACCCAACCGACTGTGGAGGTTTCCAAATTCAATCTACCTGTGTTTGCACTTTGGGCCCCATTCAACAGAAGCCATCAGCTGCCTGCAGCCTGCTCTCAGCTCTGCGTAGACACACACAGAAACACACTCCAGCTTGTTTGTCCTGCAAATGTTTTTAAATAATTCAGGTAGTTCTGAAACAATTACAATCCCCTGAACAATGGACACACACAACCTACACGGGTTGTTTTAGGTAAATAGGCTACAACTGAAAATCTGAAAATGCGGAATCACCAGTGGCTGTTTATTTAATGAATATTCATTGGATCACAGATGAAAAAAAATAGATAAGCAAAACGCTTAAATCTTAAATGGAATTTATTTTTATTAGCTAAATATATAAATCAGTGTATAAAGACAGGATGATTAAAATAAACAAAAACAAAAAATTTAAATCATATTTCAAATTTTGTGACATAAATATGAAGAGACAAAATAGATACAATTGTTTGTAAAGCTAATACAGAATATTTAGCTAATATTTAGGGTTTACTTGAACACAAACCGTGACGAAAGCACTATATAGCCCGAAAAGACAAATCAATTATAAAATCAAAATTATTTCACTGATTTAATCAATTATTTATTTGTTTAAATTTGAGGTTTAGGGGCTTACATTTGTTTAGACATTGTACTTGATGTTTGTTGGAAGTATTTCAAGGGCTGGGGTTTTTTTTTTTTGGGTGGGGTGTGTGTGAATATAAAAAAATATTCTACCTTTATTACCTCAAAAATGTTTTAAAATGTTTTTGATATTTTATTTATTGCACAAGTCATAATTAAATGATAGGAATCAAGACCCGGATTTGATATTTTAAGAGTTTAAGTACTCTGAATAACACACGGCAAATTCAGCTTCATTTTATTTTATTCAGAATGTTTTATTAGTATTACTATTATTACTATGGGTATATTTGCAGCTACACTGAGTCTCGGTTCAGCATTAAGTATCAATCAAATAAATAAAAGAATGCCCCAACAGAGTGTGACAGTCTCTCCACCTGCTGCAGTCGTAATATTCCGGTGTGTTGTTTTTGTTATTATTGCCATTATGGGCTGATCGTGCTGCTCCAGAAAAGCTGCTCATCCTGCTGCAGTCACTCTAAATTAACTTCACTGGCAGCGCGGAAACTCCTCAGAGTCACACACACACACACACACACACACACATTTTGCTTTTTAGTGTCATGCCACAAACTTCAGCTAAACACAACTCAAATTAAAAATAAACACGAGTGTGCTCCGTCATTAGAAACTCTTCTGTAAACGTCCGGCTGATCAGAGAGTTAATGGTGAAATACATTAACATTAACGGACAGGAGGAAACATAAAGTTGCCTTTAGCCCAAAATGGTCAGCCCCAATGACAAAAAGTAAGAATAAAGTAATAAGAATAATATGTTTGTATTTTAATGGGCCGCTGTGGTTCATGCTGTGATGATTAGGAGAACTAAAAGCGTGATCTTCAAAGTGAGCAGACTCGTCCACTGTGTGTAATTATGTAAAACAGGCCTGTTCCTGTACTCAGCCTGTAATCTCACTCTTTTCTCAAGCCTGCAGATTTTAAAAGAAGATACGAGACCATGTCAGACAACCAGAAACAAGGGGAGAGGAAACCGTCAAATCTAATCCTTCAGTGTGAACAACCGGGAGAAAAATCACTCAGATCCCTGAAAAACAGAGGGAAAGAAAGAAATCTGCTCTCACACTGGTGTCAGATTCACCGAGGCTTCTTGTTGGGATCTGATTTGTTTGTTGTAACTAAAATGTAACGGATTATTATTATTATTTTAATATAGTATTTTACATTAAACTATAAATGTGATTACAAAAGAACTCATTTGCTATATTTATATTGTGGGCAAAAATAAAAGGTCATGGTAATAGGATCTCTGGACAGACACACACACACACACACACACACACACACACACACACACACAAAGGATCTCAACATGGCGTATGTGTCTCGCCCACCCCGCCGTTATCGATTTTAGCTTTTATTGCCCGTTTTGTTTAGTTTTTTTTTTGTTGTTGTTGTATGTTTTGTTTAGTTTTTTTTTTTGCCTTGAACGCATTACTGAATGTTTATAATGGATTTAAAAAAGGGGGGAGGGGGCGCATCCAGAGAGGTTCTAATATTTAAAATAAAGTCGTATAATTATAAATTTAAATTCATGCGGATTTTTTAATAAATTGCCAAATTATTTTTCGTGTTTAGTGTTGTGTGATTATAAAAATTAAAAGAACTAAAATGTTTGTCGTACTTAAATTTATCCGCAGGCAGATAAGCCTGTCTAATGTTATTTACAATGTTGTCTCCTGGTTTTTCTAATTCATTGATGATTGTAACTGGGTCATTTTTGTACCTACACTTAATTTCTAAATTAATACGATTTTTCAAATGGAATTCCACCTTAAATGAAACGAAAATGCTTTCAAACAATAACTGTTCAAACTAACAACTAACAGATGCATGTAAAGCTACATGTTAATACACCCACCGCCCCAAAAAAACCTAACAAACAAAAAAAAAAAAACAAATCTTAAAACTTCTCACCTTCGGAGCAAAATTTTTTTTTTTTTTTTTTTTTAAATGAAGAAGAATAGTGTGAAGTTTTCCAGCTTTCCTCCGCTGCAGTCCTCGGTCCTTTGGTGTATCTCTGTGTGTAACATGAGAAGGCAGGACGGCTGCAGCAAAATAAATCTCATATGCAAAAGAAGGCTTTTGAAAATGGCGCCCTGCAGCAAACGCCTCCCCGCCGGGGAGGGGGGAGGGGACGGGGGCGAGCGGCGGAGAAGGGCGTGCCATGTGCGTCGTGTTGCGCGCAATGGGGCTGTAGCCTCCGCTCCCGCATCGGTTGTAGTGTCTGGGTATGAAACCGTCCACGGTATTCGCCAGTACAACCTCACACGTTGAGACCCCCCCCCCCTCGTGAACAGCACGTAGGTACAACCATCGCGGAGATGCGTCGTATCATTACGCACCGAATAAAAGCACACTTCCCGGGCTTCCGCTTCTTTCCGATCTTCCCCACCCCCTCCTTCCCTTTCGCCGTCTCACCACTCTCCGAAAACACGGTGTTTCTCCCGCGACTTTCGCCGGCGAGGCGAGCCGAGGCTCCCGCTCACGCCCTCCCACTGCCACCCCGTTTCCCGGTCTCCGATTGTTCCTTCGCTCCGCCGCTTTTACGCCAAAAAAAAACAACGATCGGTCTCTACATCCACATCCACACAGCGCCGTTCCGGCCGGAAAGCAACCCGTGCAGCAGCTCAGGCTCGCCAGCAGCTGGTGCTTCCAGGGGAGCGACGTGAAGAGGGGATCTCTCTCTCTCCCCCCCTCTCTCTCCCTCTCCCTCTCTCTCTCCTTCCCTCCACGGCGGAGCGGCGGCGAGGGAGAAGAGGCGGAGGAGGGAGAAGGAGGGGGAAACCCACGTTGATAGCCGGAGGGAGCCCCAGTGTGTTCAGTTTGTACGTGTGTGTGTGTGTGTGTGTGTGTGTGTGCGCGCGCATTATAATCGTTGCTAGGAAATCGTTTCTGTGGGTGTGTGAGGAAGGATCTACAATCAGGATGAGAAAGCAGCTGCGGTTAAAAAAATCCTCTGCAAAAGGAAATCAACTTTTATCCTCTCGCAAATATAGACTTTATTTTTTTTGCTCTTTTTTTATAATTTAAGGTGTGGATTTGTTGAGCAGTGAGTAGGTGTGTGCTGTGCGTTAGGCTCCTCTGTTTTTGTGTACATTAGTGTTTGCATTCATGATGTGTGCCAGTGTGCATCTGTGAGTTAATCCACACATACACACACACTGGAAGTGAAATACACTGCTACATTCGTGGTGAGGGGATTGATTCTCACTTCTATAAGCATGTGTGTGTGTGATTACTGGTGATATTTTCAGATAAATCACTCTGTGCTTGCAGAACAGTCAGTCCTCACCTATGTAAACGCACCCCTGAGGGCAACAGATTTATCTGCAAGAGGACGGTTCACAACCCTCTCTCCTCTTACTCTCTCTCACATACGTACACACGCAAAATCCCCCTCTCCTTCTCCCCTCCCACTGTTACCCCCTTCCCTCAGCCTGGAGATGGATGGCCCATGTCCCTTTTGTCTAGATGCAAATGGACTTTAACCCCGAATTAATGGATAACTCCCCAGAAAGGCCTAATAATGCCCTGTTCACATGATGTAGGCTACACACACATGCACCTCATGCACACACACACACATGCACACTTTCACTGGCAGGCACCACCAGCCTCTGATTTGATAAAACATGTTGAGTTTGTCTGCAGAACATTGACACTATATGCATCATGTTTGTAATTATCAGTAACACAGTGGAGAAAAATTGTAACTTGCTGCAGTTGTACATTAATTACCATTAATCACCAGCCAGTGTTTTTATTTATGTTACTCTCCGTCCTCTTCTCCATGAGGAGTGCTCTCTAAATTAAATCAAGCCCCGCTGAGGGAAATTCACAAACCACACAACCACTGTGACCAGCCTTTCATTCTCAACAGAGGAAGAGGAAAACCTGCGAGTGCACTCGTTGTTTTTCCACCTTCCTTATAACCTCAATAACGCAGAAATATCTTGCTGCTGTAATTTTATTTTTGTTTTATGTGAGGATATTTGAACTTTCAGACCCGTTGTATCACTCGCTGAGCACACAAGATGATGACAGACGCTGGGGTTTAACATGGAGCTGGGTGCAGGAACAGGGATGTAGATATGATCCCCCATTAGCCGTGGCGCCATGCTGCTCTGCAACATTACCACGGCACTAAAATTTTATTTTAGTAGCCTGCTCGCTCAGGTTTATCAAGAGGAGCAGAGGGGGGTTTGAGACAGAGAAGTGAGATGGAAAGCCTCAAAGTGGGTGTGCGGTGTATATAAATGCAAGTGGGTGAGCATGCACTTGTTATATTTTTGTGAACAATAAACCCGTTTCCTCTGTGTATACCTGTCACCCCTGAGCACAGTCAATGAGACCCCCCCATTTGCTTCATGTCATGAGGAGCCTGCATTACCATGGATGTAAAAATTCATCTGTGGTAGAGGCCACTTGTTGCTGGAGATGACGTCGGTAAAGCGAGAGAGAGAGAGAAAGTGGGGGATAATTCCATCCGAGTAAGATGGATGTTTTAATGCATCTGTTTCATGTAAAGTCCTCCACAACATGCCACATAAACATATCTGTCTTTATGGACACAGCTGCCTGGGCGATATTGTAGGAGGAAGGTGGTGAAGAGTTGTCAGCTGTGGCAGTGTGTGTGTTTTCAGAGAGCTGCAGATACATACAGTATATTGGACATAAAAAGATATTGAATAAGTTAATAAGTTAACTTTTTTTTTTAAATTCCTCATTCAAAAACAATCCAATGGATTTGAGTAGTAGCCTATCTGGCAGATGGATTAGCTCTGGGCTGATGAAACCAAAGAGCAATTAAGAGGTTTCTTATAACCACATTTGGTTGAATTAAAAGCAAACACAGAGCAATCATTATTATAGTAAATATGAAGCCGCAAACCATCTCATTTTTCCAAAAGTTCCCTCTCAGCAGCTCAGTAAATCCTTTGAACCTTTTCCTTTGCTCTTTTGCCTCTGGTATCACCAGTCTCTCAGTCCCATGATCAACAGAGAGTGTATACACACAAACTATTGTTGTTGGGGGAGATAGCTGCAGTCGATGAGGGAGCTCTGTCAGTGGAAAACAATACATCCATACTTCCTGATAGTACACCTGTAGCACCATCAGTTTATAGCTGCATTACAGCAGTTTACCTGTGCTAACCCTGATAAGACTCAGTAAAATGTGTTGGGATTTACTCCATATTGCCTTACTAGTGCTTTCTTTGAGATTTTATTCTTGACAAAACACATTCATTTAAATGAAAAAGTGTATTTTAATCAAAGCTGGTCAAAGTTCTGTTAAAACTAAAGTTCACCCCTTCTATTTCTATATATATAGTATATATATATATAGAGAGAGAGAGAGGAAAGTTTGAACCTGTATAACTCTTTAACCCAAAACGCTTGTGAGGTAAACAAAAAGAAGTCTTGTCTGCATATTCTAAAGCTCAGCAGTGTTCATCTTTTTCTAATTTCATGATCCTTATGGGACATGAGGCTTTGTTCTTTTAGCCATTTAAACAATGGCACTCATTCCCTTAAAAGTCAATGTCCAGCTCAGGGCATTGTTGTGGAAAAGTAGTCTGATATTCTTGTGATGTTTAGGTTTGCTAACTCCATCTGCAGATCTCTCAGTGCATTCATCCTGGGGCTTCGAATAGAGACATTTGGGTCAAACCAAGGGCCAAAACGCAAAGAATAAAGGAAAGATAGTATTAGAGAAAGCAAAAAGAGAGAAAAGAGGCAGAGTAAAATTGAGTCGGTTCCTTTGTGGCTTGAACTGATTGGATCAGCATTGAGTTGACCTCTGACCTCCCAGCTGGGCCAAGAAATGGTTCCGACACACACTTCCCTTTTCTTCTCTCAGGCAGCAGCCACTGTGGAGATCACATGACTCTCCGGGCCAGCTATGCCAGGCCGCGTGATGCTGCTGCAGATGTGGAGGAAAGCGGGGAAAAAAATTATAAAAGGAAGAAAAGAAGTTTTTAGTGAAAGATTGGAAGGGGAACAAGGGCTGGGGGGTGACATGGAGAACAAGCAAACGCGTCAGCAGACAGCGAGGAGGGGAGCAGGAGGGGGACCACAAAGCTAGCTTTGTTTCTGTTCTGGCTGCTGCATTAGCAGCTGCAATAAAAAAAAGCTTAGAGAGAAGAGGATGGATGTAGGATGGCATGGAAGGGTGGATGGCCTGGCATGACGTTTAAGAGATGTCTCCGTTTGTCACTTTAGTACGCTGTTTTAATGTGGCTTCATAAAAAAGGCATACACCCTATAATTCATTTGGAGAGATGAAGACCTACATGGCAGATTGAAGTTAAAGGCTGATTCTCGCTGAAAGGTGATTCTGTTTTATGACTGATACGCATTACAATATGAGGACTAAGATGAAAGAATTTAAGGCTTCTGCAAGAAGTCATATCCCAGAATGCTTTGCTCTCTTAGCTCACTCTGTTGTGGGTGTTTCAGTTATGCAGCTACGCTCACCTATAGGGTCAATGGGCCTCTATAAACTTGGAGTGTGAGTTTGTGTGTGTGTGTGCAGTGCACTTGCCTCAGGGGCAGACAACCTCCAAAAATCACATGACTATGTAGACTGTTGAAACCGGCACCATCTTTAGGTCCGGTGGCACCTTGAAGTGTTTTCCATTTGCCAAAGAGGAGCTGTTCTCAAATTGGAACCAGAGACAGGTTTAATGTCTGATTCTTAACCTATTGCAGCTGTGCCAAGCACAACCTGAGACACACAAAAACACACACACACACACACACACACACACATAGGGGTAAATATCAGGGGTCCACATATACACACATATGGAGCAGGCAAGTGTTTTCTGAACAAGGTTAAGACTGAGCAACTGTATTACACCACAGCAAATGAGAAGCATCACGTAAATCTCAAACATTTGTCCTCATTTATCAATACTGCCATATGTGTACAACATCATGATCGGCTTAAAAGCTTGTCAGAAACACACACGCCAAATGTTGTAAAGGACAAGTATTGTCTCTTTTGCAGCTGTTGTGTTTTGTAATGAAAATTACAGATGTTTCCTGTGTAAATGTGTTTACAACATAATGACATGAAGTTGCTAAACAACTTTGAATATGATACTATATAAAGAATGTGTCCTACTTAGATGTTTTAAAGCCACAAGACATAACTCTGCTGTAACAGGTGCACCACGTACCTACAGTATGAGAAGGAATCCAAAGCAAGCTGAGACCTCTGATAGCATCTCTGTGAAGTGTGTTTACCCAACACAGGCAGAGAAGCCGAGGGGGCCCGAACTGGTCAGGGGTTTTGCCGTAAACTGTAGGCCTACTTGTTTGAGACACTTCTAATGATTTTGTGCTTCAGTTGTTGGTTTGACTGAATGCAACAGTGCTGTCCTTCCTCAGAGGTGAAATTGATGGATGTGGATGGCTTCAATTTCACAGTGTGATCTGGGGTCAGTTTACATACATGTTTCTCAAACTGATGAAGGCTTTTCTGGGAGATGAGGAACAGGGCAACTATGACAAGAAGTACAAACAGTTTCCATGATGTCTTGCTAAAGAATTTTCCAGATGCATGGATTACTATCCAAGCCACATCTGAGAAATTTAGAGCAAAAAAAAAACAACAACAAAAAAAACACGAAAAAATAAACAATCCAACTATCTAATGGATTACTTCCTGTTCAGACTAGCTTGAGCGGCATTTCTGGTGACGACGTCGCTCTTCATTGGTGTTGCCAAACGGGAAATGATTAAGTATAGACCATCGGCATAAAATTGTTATTATTATACACCCAATTTGTATTACGTTTTGCGTCACCGTGTGCTACGTCGTACGTTGATTGGCTGTAAAGAGGCACGTGATACTATACGTAAAATCAAGCGCAGTATATATGCGCAGTATCCTGTTTGTGTTTGCCAATGAATTAAATTTGTCATGTAATGAAGGCGACAAATTAACGTACACCGTGGGGATTTTTTGAATTCTTGATCGTACAGAGGGCAGCACGGCGGCATAGTGGTTAGTACTGTTACCTCACAACAAGAAGGTCGCGGGTTCTGTTCCCGGCCCTGTCTGTGAGGAGTTTGCATGTTATCCCCGTGCCTGCGTGGATTTCCTCCCACGGCCCAAAGACATGCATGTTCAGCTTAACTGTCGACGTCTAATGGCCCGTGGGTCTGGATGAATGAATGATCGTAAAGAGGATAAAGTTATAGTGCAAATACGGTCATTATCGTACGTTTGGCAACGCTGCTCTTCATGCTTAAACAGACCGGAAGTCCGGGTCAGAGGCTACAAATGGCCGCAGTCCTACACACTGTCGGACCTGCTTCACCTGATGAACCGAGACGTTTGTTTTTGTTTTGTGACTTTGTGAACAAACAGTAACAACTTGGAAGCAGTACCAGACTTCAGCCCTCCAGCTCCCTCCACCTCTGAGTTCCATCAGCTCGGTGGCCTCTTCCGGAAAAAAGTACGACTACACAAACACAAACACGCACACGCTGATGACAAGTAGGCGTAGTTGTGTTTTATTTTATTTCTAATCTTTATATTTTGCTGATGGTCGTTTGAGGGCGAGAGCACCAGTTTTCACATTTTCCCCTAATGTCTAAAAAAGAAGTAGTGTATTGATGTAGTGCATGTGTAATATGAATATCATTTATAACCTGGCAGAGTTGCGCAGGCCAGCCAACGTAACCCGGAAATTTACATGTTGGGGTTTTTTTAAATTTTATTTTCTGGCGGAGGTTCTCCTTAATCCTCAGTGCATGGTGTTGTATTGTGTTTAAATTACAGTGTCCTGCATCAGACACGTTTTTATTATTTATTTATTTATCGATTTATTTTACCTTGGAAAAGAGAACAGTTCATGTTAATGATATGGAAAGATGTGATTATTGTATTTTAGACTGCAGGTTCCTGAGTTTGATCAAATGACCGATATTTCATGGTGGTCATAGTTGAATATGAGCAAAAATAAATTACATTGGACTTTTATTTAAGGATCGTGAAATTAAAATGTAATAGTGGACAAATAAAAAGTCATAACTGCATGTTGAAATTTAGGAAACAGGTGGTATTTCACCCACTGCATGACCTATAATGCAACAGTAGGCCATAACAGAAACAAATAAAGGTCACGTTCCTTGGTGGGAGGGGTCTGCCGTGACCCTCCCATTTCCCTTTCCCATAAATTCTTTCAAAGGCAAAGGCAAAACCATACTGAAAGGATTTATGTACGTATTGTTGCTTTTGTTCTTGAATAGTTTCTATTTTTCAACACTGTTGATGAGAACCACAGTGGTTTTGAAAAATCATAACAAACTGATTTTGCTTGAAGTTTGTTTTTAAGTGGGTTTGCTTGTTCAGGGCTTGTGAAGCAAATGTCTTACTGTTAGATGGAAATGTCTGATGTGAATCTAAAGTTCTAGATGTCACCTCAGTCCAATGACCTCTGAAGTATAATGTACCAGTCTATGGCTCTAAGCCATGGTGGTCTGTATTTGGCTTATTGGCTTATAGGACATTTGGGATATTAGGGTGTTTTTAGTCAGGGTTTGGCTCTAAGTATGAATAATTTGCATTTTGTTTTGGTGGGAACTGGGGAAGACAAAATCATAAATGAACACAAACATCTGGAAAGGACTGAATTTGCTCAATATGACAAGTCACTTAATTCATTTTATTGGCTTAACAGAAAATATACTACAGATGGAAAACGTGTATTTGAGTGGGTTTTTGCATGTGACTGATTTAGAGTTTGACTTTCCCAGAACTTGAATTACATTTTTTTGAAATTTGGAAAGGCAGAGAAATGGGATTTTCTTATGACCACAGCTTGTACAGAGTAAATAATAAGTGAATCCATGAAGACTAATTACAGCAGTTACTCTCATATGAGCTGCATCAGGGTGAATTTCCAGTGAATTGAAATAAATTGAGAGAAACCTGTTCCTCATTTTCCCAGAGACCTCCTGGACCCGCCCTTTAGGGCGCTCGTAGGTCCCCGTACCCCAATTTAGAGAATCCTCTCCCGCCTCCTTCCCCTCCTGCACAACCCCCAGGGTTCTCGGCCCCGCTTCTGTCCAGGGCGCGGCGATGCATGGGTTAAAGTGGTGACGTGGTGCTCCTGAAGCGGTGACCCTCGGGGGCAGCCAGTGGGGGCTGCAGGGGGAGAAGAAGAGAAAGCCGGGGCTGAGGTCCCGTTTGGGAAGGAGAGTCCAACAATCGCCGCCAGTTATTACTCTGCGAGTGTTTCTGAGCTCCGGAGCGGAGACGGAGCTTCTTCCGCGTTCATCTCCAACCTGCGGCTCATTTGCTCTACGTATGAGGTGGTCACTCTATCAGTGAGCCTCCTCCCCAAATGGAAACAGTATGTGTGTGTGCGCGCGCGCGCGCGCGCGTGTGTTTTTCCACTGCAAGATTGATTGCAATCATGTCTTTGTGTAGTTAGTTCAGGTCGACACAGTGAGGCAGAGCCAGCTCCCTTTCTGTGGAGTGAGAGCGGGAGATAAATCCACTTTTACGCACAAACTTGTCTGGAGCGTTTGGACCGGATCAGACCTGCGGGACAGAGACGCTGTGGACTCCACACCGCCTGGGCTAAATGTTTACAGTGCTCTCACTATGGAAGCCGTGAGCGCACGGCACTGTTTGCCCGGGCCGGCCGCTCATCCTCTGAACCAAATGCCTCTGAAAGTCGGGAGAACGGCTAAATATAGCAGACATTGGTGTAGCTTAGTGGTGAATTTTACAAAAAGGTGGGTAAAGTGTGACGGTAATTAGGCCCATCATTAGACAAACAGCCGCCACTATAAACAAATATCAATTAGATTTCCGGAGCCCCTTCGTGCTGGGCTCGAACTATTCCGTAAATAAAAAGTGAGCAGCTTGGCTGGTTCTTTTGCGTTTCCACGCTTTTACATTTAACACATGGCGCTTAGACAGAGTGATGATGGCCCAAAAGCTCATAGTTCACTTTGATGAAACTTATGGAGGAAGTGAGGGGCCAGCTTGGTGCAGATCCCATGTTGAGGGAGTGATAGGCCTTCCTCTCCTCTTCCCCCTCCTCATCCTTTCACCTTCATGCTTAGATCCGGTTCAGCACAATCACAAATGTAAACAAAACAATGCTGGTCAGAAAAAAAGTGTGTTTGTGTGTTTGTGTGTTTGTGTGTGTGTGTGTGTGTGTGTGTGTTTGTGTGTGTGTGTGTGTGTGTGTGTGTGTGTGTGTGTGAGTGAGTGTGCGTAACTGTGGGTTACTTAAAACATATATCTTATTGGTGGGGATAGGGGTGGGTGTATCTTTTATGAGTATAACTCACAAGCATATTTGATTATGTCCCTTCCCCCCTCCCTTGACTTGGAAAAAACAAAGAACTGAAAATGCAAGAAAGATCACTTCTGGTCTCCTGGAAAAGACGAGGGAAGGAACGGAGGGAGGGGGAGAGAGAGAGAGAGCAATAGAGAGAGTTTCTCCATCGATTTCTGTTTAATGTCTGCTCCATTGTGGGAGAGAGAGAGGACGCGTCATCTAGAAATAAATTTGCTATTATACAGCCTCACGGAGACTCACATCCACAGGATCCGGCGCTTGTAGTCGGGAAAACCCCTCGGTGGATAAATTCAGCAGAGCGACAGTAAGCGTAGCGCTATTTAAGTTCATACATTTGACTGCGCCTCGGTTTGGATACAGCGCCTTTTTTTTCTCCTACGAGTTGTCAAGTCTAGAGAAGAGGAAAGACCCTTTTTGTTGTTGTTTCATTTCCCATTTAAAGCCATTAATACCAATCTGTGCTTTATGGAGACGGTCGTTGATAGGTAGGTCTTTCATTTTGTATGTTTAACCATTGCCAGTGTTATATAGGCTGTATAATTTGATAATAATTTCAGTTTTGATACAATGCAGTTTATGAAGTCTTGATTTGGGGATAGGTCTGAACAGTCCTGAGCCCGTTTTGATTCGTGGCTTCAGGTTCCAGAATTTTCACAAGAAAAGTGTCTATATATATGTATTATATTTATTATTTGTACATTATTTATATCTATTTATTAGCAGGGATTATATGGTCTTGGGTACTTTACATTTTGGACTAAAACAAGAGAAACCTATATCATCTATGGTTTATAATACATTGTGAGTGGCCAACACGCGCAATTAGACGTTTTTGGATTGGATGAATTTGATGATGAATTTATTACAGACTAATGCGGATGGGTGCATGAGGGAAAAACCTCCGTCCCGTTCTTCATATTCAGAATATGAATACTGAACACGAAGTTAATGTAAGAATGTTTGTCAGTTGGGGCCTCTGGGGTGGGGGGTTGGGAAGGTGGGGGCATGCACTAGTATCATGGCGCGTACACGCACATGCAGACACACTCTGTGATTTAGCCACGTAAAGTGTTGTTCACTTTAGTTGCTTCATAATGTTGCTGTTAGTTTGTCAGAGTTGCACGCTAGATTAAGTATTAAGCGCAGTTTCTCTCTCTCTCACACACGCACGCACACACACACCCACGGCTTTATGCACCACCGTTGGACACATGATCATTCACGCGAGATGACACGTCTTTTTCAGGTCACATTTCTGATTTCTGACTCGACTTGATAAAGTTGCAACAGAGTTGATCAGTTCAGATATCGGTGCAGGGAGTCACACCCTAAGCCCCACATTAAATCTAGGGTATTTATTTATTTTTACTTTATGAATTATTGGAGTCCGTGTCCTGGAGACACGTTAAATATGAATTTCACCCCCATGTCGACAGCTTCCTGATTTTTGTATTTTGTCGTTCACATTCTCACTTAAGCTGCAAAAAATAAAATAAACGTCCTGATTTCACTGTTCAGCTTCAGTATCCGGTGTAGTTTACATCAAACACCTGCTACACTACTTTATCTCATCGCTCAAAAAAAATTACAATGAATTTATATTGTCTTCATCTATTGCCACATTTTTTATTTTATTTATTTATTTTTAATAAAAAAACCATTTAAATTAATGATGCTGAATCAGCTAAGACAAAGTCTAATGGAAGATAGAGATGGTTGTTAAATATTATACATTGTAGTTATACTCCAGATTTTCTTTGATTGGATCATGAAAGCAATGTTGTTTTCTTGCTCATTCTGTGGTTATTGGGCAAGTGACTGGTTTATAGTTCAGCCAAAGTTTATTTGTCTGACGTTGTTTCAGTTTGACACTCGGTGTCGAATTAGAAATTCAACATAGACTTGTTTGTGGAGGGTTTTCTTTTGAGAATCGACCCAGGCGCCCAGATGTGAAGTGATGAGCTGCTCTGGGTGTTCCTTACTCAACCAAATACGCTCAAACTATGACCAACCTGACTGAGCAAAAGTCCGCAGGAGGACAAAATGACTAAATATCAAAAATATTTTTCTGTGTTGAAATCTTGATTTTTATTTATTTATTTTTTAGTTGCTGGAGTTTGACTCGCACGCTGTGGGTTTACTGTTAACGTTATCGGTCATGCAAAGACATTTGTTGCAAAATAAGTCTTTGTTTTTTGCTGAGAGGATCGATGAAATATTGAGTGATGATTTGCAGAGGGTGAGTTGACCTGTTGACCCATGACCCATACTGGAGACACTCAGTACTGCACCGTGGCACAACTGCTTCCTCACATTCCCTGGGACATTTTGCGTGAAGACATTTTCCATCTTAACAATACATGTTCTCTGATCTCCCTGCAATTTAGCCGATTGGAACAACAAAAGAAAATTGAAAAAAAAATTCCTTCAATGTGTGTGCGTGTATGTAATTCTGTCTGCGAGAGAAACACAAACTGAGGTGAGCTGGTTCGTCACACTTCAAACATGCGGTATATTTAATCCCATCATTTGCGTGTTTAATATCAACATTTCGGTGGCTGTTAAGATTCATTTCTCCTCTATGTCTGAATAAGAAAACTACATGCGAGCTTATACAGTGCAAGCATAGGCAACACTACACGCTATGGCCCTTTATATTCCAATGGTAATGATAATTAAAGCCTCCACCTGCGTGTTTTCATGGCCCATAAATAGATGCTGGCGCTTTCATCTCTTCTACACAGGACTGGGGGTGGTTAGAGCCGGATATATGGCGGTGTGACAGGTACTAATTTGGTGCCCAGCTATTTCCACCGTCACCATATCATCATCATCATCATCGTCGTCGTCGTCGTCGTCGTCGTCATCATCATCATCATCATCATCATCATCATCATCTTCTTCTTCTTCGTCTCCGACTGCACCGTCATCCACTTGATCTAAAGGTGCTTACAAACATGTACCTTGAGTCACATGGCGTAACAATTTCTCTCCCTATTATAAGTCTTTATTAGTGTTTTAATGGAAACTTGCTGCCTTTTTTTTAAACTTGTTTAAGTCTTCGTGGCAACCATTTCCCTTTTTTCGAGCCGTGGTGAGGCATGTGCTCCTCTCC
Source organism: Remorina albescens (assembly GCA_034769265.1). Classification (NCBI taxonomy): domain Eukaryota; kingdom Metazoa; phylum Chordata; class Actinopteri; order Carangiformes; family Echeneidae; genus Remorina; species Remorina albescens. Next base: position 11,343,843 of record CM068480.1, read on the forward strand.
AGCAATATATGTCAGGATGATCAGAAATAGCAGCATCTATCCTGCGCATACAGAGAAGAAAAGGTCATGCTGTAACTGTGTCCACTCGGCTTCTGGCTTCATCGTGTCTTCCTTTAAGTGGTTATGGATGGCTTTGTTGTTTGTTGAGGTTGATATTTACAGTGTTGTCTGGCCACCACGACAAAAAAAATAGGGTTTCCTAACGATGCACCCACATCGCCGCTGCTACACGCCCAGAGCGCACAGACCAGCCTTGTTTTTCACAACACAGTCCAAAAAACTTGGCAGCGCCACAACTCTCCTGCTTTTCTACTTTAATATGGCTCTATTGTCTCATGGGGTTGCACCACCTTTAGACAGCTGGGGCGTCTCCCTGGTGAACGGCCCTGTTTGGAAATCCTCATCATTAAAGCTCTATCAGAATATCTGCTGAGAATAGGATGGTTGCCCTGTATGGAGGGGCCTCCCGTGGAGACAGCTCTCCATTTGGACCTCATTTAAAACCAGCCTCGCCAATGTGTTTCCCGTTGACTGTGAATTATGCTTTTCTTTAATGTGGTCCTATTTAGACGTTCAAAAGTTTATACAGTTAATGTCGAGGATGCATCGCATCATATAGCACTTACTTTGAACATACTTCATCCATGTTTAATGTGCATAAAGTAGCTCTTGCACTTCTTTACGGAGACATAACTCTTTGTATGCATGGAGTGAGTTTGCCCTTAGGTGAAAACACAGCATCAAAAACTAAATTTAACCGATAAATAATGTCTGCGTGCTTTATTTTATGTATTCGTTTCATGTTTAGATGCATTTAAACGGGACGCCACACCTCGACAGCGGGGGAAAACTGCCCCGGCCGGACGGCAGGAAAGGCGGCCGGGATGTGTGGCTCCTCACCGCGGAGGGAGAGTCCCACACTCCGGCTCCGGCGTGAGGGAAGACACGGGGAGAGGAGAAGGGGGGAAGGAGGAAGCGAAGAAGGGAAGGTGGAAAGTGTCAGTCAGGAACGCTTCATTGCTCGAGGACAATCCGCGCGCAGGACCGGTCTGTTTCAAGAGCAATCAGTCAATCCGCATTAATTATCCAGGCGCCCCCTCCCTCACCGTATAGGGGATCTTGCGCTGGCACACTGACCAGAGGAGGCTGGGGTGTGTGTATGTTATGCTTTCTCTCCCTCTCTTTCTCTCTCCACACACACACATTAATCTATGCACGCACACAGACACACACAAACCCAACCCCCACCTTTTAAGTGAAAAAGAACCAATAAAAATCAAGCTATAAAAGGCTTTTCCTTGTCACTAAATAAATTAAATGCAGATTTCTGTTATAAGTGGAGCCCTTTTGTGAGCTGCGGAACAGGATTCTTTATTGTCCCTCTGTCATTAGTGCTGAAGACAACACTGCTGGGGGAGATACCAAGGAGCCAGAGTCATTTCAAAATAAATATATAAGCTATAGACCTGATCCTACAATGGGCTCTGTAGTCAGGCTACTGTCTGAATGCTTGTATCTGCACATCCTGCCGCTGGTTCTTCAAGCTGTTGGAATCAGTAAAAGTAGGTCTGTGAAGCCTATTAGAAAAAGAAGCAACACATTATGTGTTTTTATTGAGGCAGCTAAGAGACGGATAAGTATGAAGGCCTGTGATGGACATGGAACATGAGTATGAGTTTGACAACTCCCCGTTTCTTCATTTTAATTAATTCTTCAGGAAAAGTGGTAATTCACGTGTATCTCTTCTAGCACATTTGAACGACTAAAATAACACATGATGGAAATTTTCAAAATACTGCAAGATTTGAGGTTTTTGTACACGTGTGTGTGTAGGCTGAAGCCCATTGGAAAGCACAGGGCTTTGGAATGCAGGCTGCTAAGTAAATGGGAAAAGCGGGTAACGATTATCTAATTACAGACCTGATAAATCTGCTCGCCTTGGCGTTATTTGATTTAAATTATATATATGAATCAATTAATTTCACTGTATAGATGAACGTCGGGTTTCGCCTCGAATTGACAATTAATAAGCCACCTATCGGCTGCGAACCAGCCTGGATCTCCTATGTCCAGAGTATTTTGTTTGGGGCTTGACCAAAGCAAGAGAGTGGCTCTGTTTTAATGTAAAAGGCTATCAGCTGAATACAGACTGCATTTACTTTTTGAGGTGCATGTGTTTGGACAAGTTCAGCTAAAAGGCATACAGGCTGTAAGAATTTGCTTCCAAGCAGCCACTTGCATGCATGAATAAATAAATAACTAAATAAGTTTGAAAGGAGCAACATATATATATATATAGGGAGAAAGAGGGAGATGAAAATGATATTGATATGGGCTATATAATTATATTTTTAGTAACATTAAGCAAAACAGTGGAGCATATTTTCACATTTATATTTTTCAATTTTGGCTATGTTATTGTTTTTATTTTTAATGTTACATTTATCTTGGTCACGGTTAAATCATGTACTATTCTAAATAAACGCCTATAACAAACAACCGGTGAGCCCACGCCAACAACCTTTTCTTTTATTCCCACTTTCAGAAACAATCATTTCTCCAATTTATCACTTTAACCGACCTACCGTTTAAGCAGCTGCGTGAAAGCGGAAATGTCCACTTAATTATCGAGCAGTTGGAAGTAAAAAGTTTTCCTCTACGTTTTAGTAGCGCCTCAAAATAGCTGAATCCCGCTGATCTTATATAGTTACTATTTTTGCAAAAATGGACGAGGAAGCGTCCAGACTGTGTTTGTCCACAGACCTATTTCTCTCTTTCCACCGTCTCCTTTGTCGCCAGAAACTTTCCTCCCTCCGTGTTTGGGAGAAAACTCCCTGGCGGCAGCGCAATAGCTGTTTTCCGGTTCGTGTTGCCGTTTTCTCCTCCATTTTCTAAACACAAAGTTGTTATTGCACCATTCCGCGAATCTCGCCCTTACATTTGATACAACGTGTAATTTCCCCCCTTTTCCCGTATTCCCTTTGATTTAGTCACTCTTGACTCTCCTTTTGCTCTGGGGCCAACGGGGTCCGCCATATGGGGCGCCTTGAAACCGCCCCTCCTTATCTCCTTTCGTCGTTCAGCGCCGGGCCGCCTTGAAACCGCAGGGGCAGTAATTGCTTTTTTCAGGCAGCCCAGTGCGGACTGGCCAGCAGCCAATCAGAGCCTTGTTTACACTCGATGATTGACAGCACGCTGGCAGCTTGCCAGCCAATCAGGAGCCTCACAAGAGTGAAGCCCCCGAGTTTTAACCCTTTGCATCCACATATAAACAAACCCGGACGCGAATATCAGCCTATAGCAGCTCATATATTTCGACATGGAAACAACACAAGCCCATATCCTTCCACTTTTAATTGGCTAAATTAGTGAACCGTGCACCAGGCTAACCCCGAGGACAGTAATGCTTTCAAATTACGCAGTGATTCAATTTACCCGTGTGTATGTATGTATGTGTGTGTGTATGTGTGTGTGTATGTGTGTGTGTGTGTGTGTGTGTGTGTGTGTGTGTGTGAGAGAGAGAGAGACAGACACAGACAGGTAAATAGACATCCCGGCAATAAAATAGGCTAGAAAACACTGAATATACTGTGGCCTGTGTAATTTAAATTTAGCCGAGATGTAACCCTCCTCCTGAACTATCCCCCAAAATGCGCATAAAATAAAGCACTTTATTAGCCTGCCTCTTTTTCCATAATAACCTATGTTTGCACATGTCATGTGTAATGTTGTTAAATGACAGCTTTCTTTAAATATAGTGTAGTGATAGATGCAATAAGATAATACAGATGCTCGTGTCCTGAACCTTTACTATGAAAAGACGGTTTTATGGATAAAACAAAACTATTAAATCTGATTAAATCCTTTTACTTTTAATCCCACCACCCAGGTGGACATTTTTACCTATATTCATTTGGACTTGATTAAGTATAGGTCTGAAACTTCTTTTTATTCTAGTTGTGCATATGTGAACCAAATATCTTGTAATGCGAACAAAGCCTAGATGTTCAATAAATCACAAATAGGCCTACAGATTCTTCGAAGAAGGACTTATTTGGCAAAACACATGCAGTGGGAAAGGGTGGGGAAAAAAGCAGATTTCCCCGAAGGAGCATCAATAATACTAACACATCACCGCTGTCACATGGCAAAATAACGATATAGTCAGAGCACAGGCAGCATTTGAACTGAAGTGCAGCGGGATCACACAGAATAGGCTGGATGCTGTTTGCTCTCCGCCAGTGATCAGAAAGTGCAGGCAGCGCTGCACGGCTCCGGCTCCTCTCCTCTCCGCGCTCTGAACAGCACCGAGCTGTGCCGCCTGTCTCCTCGCATTTACTTGTGCACGCAGTGCGCCGAGGGCTGCAAATCAAACGCCCGCCGTTTCGCTCCGCGGCGCTGGCGGCTTCCCCATTGGCTCAGAGCGGCAGCCAATAGCCGCGCGTGTTTACCGTCGAGGCGGGGTGGAGGGTGCAGGGCGGGCTGGGGTGTGTAGGAAAGGGTACGGTGGAGGGGGGGGGGCGCCTCACGGGCACGCTTTCACATTGTCGTTCTCAAACCAATAGGCCTACGCGTTCACCCCTCCCCGCGCGCACTCACTCACACACACACACACACTCTCTCTCTTTCTCATACATACACACACACACACACACACACACATGCACACACATACACATACACCATCCTCCTCCTCCCGGCGTGTCTGAGTCTCCGGCTGCATGAGCGAGCCTCGATTCACTACAAGCCTGAACTTCTACGATGCGTCTCTCCCATACCTCAACTGACTGCACAGCACAGTCTGCAGCAGCATAGGATGTAATCAATCCCACATGTTTCTCCTCTGCGACTCGGGGATTTTTCTCTTTGAACATTTTTCTACTTTTTGTTTCATTATACCCAACACGCCATGCAATGGATATAATTTACCAGTAAGTAGCAAATTATTTTATCGCCATGTTTTGTCTTGTTTAGCGGTGGCACTGGATGTCGATTTTAGTTCAAGTGCTGCATACAAGAGAGGATGATCTGAATTTTATTTAGATGGAGATCCATCCACTTTTCATAAGACTTCACTGTTCCTACTGTCATGCTTTTAGAGAAATAAATAGTAAAATAAAATCCCTGATGATCCCACTGCTCTGCTACATTAGAGAATAAAAATCCAAAGACATCCCTTTTTAGGAAATGTAATATTTACATAAAGACAAACAACGCTGCGGTGAGTTTACAGTATTTTGAAGGATTTATTTGAAGTAGTCCGCCTGCTGTGTTTCCTCTGCTGTCCAGTGTGGAGGGCTGAGCTGTGGGCGATATGTGTCACTTTTTGATTTGACCTCTCTCCACAGCCAAATTACTTGTGTGTTTCTAATTCATTCAGAGGATTATTCAAAACCACGCGCTTGTCACTGCGCTTCCTCGCGCCTCTAGTTTCATAGATTATAAATTGTAGATTATTTCTTTGTTAGTTTCCCATTGTGTGTGTGTTCGAGTGTGTGTGTGTGTGTGTGTGTGTGTGTGTTTGAGAGGGAGGGAGACAGAGCGGTTTAATGCAAACTGCAGAGCTCCCTGCTTCCTCCTTCGGTGTGAAGGCTGTGCAGACGCCGGGCAGTCCTCGGCTCGGCCCGGCTTGTCTCTCCTGTTTATCTGCCCCCTGAAGATCCGGATTTAGTGGCTTGGTTATTCATCACGACTTTACTGCAAAATTGTTGAAGGCAATAACTTGGCCTCTGAACCCGAGTCACTTTAAAAGGGAATGCCTTAGAATTCCCCCTTTTTTTATTCTTTTGTTCACAAGTCCACAAATGTCTGATTGAACAGATTTCTGCGCAAGCAGCGCAGAAACAGCGTGTTTTACTGCGGGACCGCTGCATTAAATGTGAAAAACACAATTCTTTGAGGATTTGCTGGCGTTTTTCTACGAAGTTCATGTAATGTCATTTTATCCAGTGGGCTATTGGCTACTTTTGTTGGGGGGATTTTCGTCTGGCCATAGTTTGACCCTTTGCAGGGCAGTCAGTGGTGGTGGAGGTGTGTGTGTGTGTGTGTGTGTGTGTGTGTGTGTGTGTCTTTGGGAGGTGTTTATGGGGTTTGAGGGAGTCTGGTTGAAGTGGAAGGAAGTCTTGAACGCTTTCCACGTAGATACACACACACGGTGGGCTACAGCACATACAAATTATCATTTTCCTAAACTGTTACGCGCGATCTGCTTACGTCTTTCTGTTTGCTTGTCGTACGATAACCCAGGATTTAGATCCAGGTTGTTAAATGTAGTCTGAGTGGGTCTCTGTTGACGTGGAATGTAAATACGGAGGACGTGTGTTTACGGCCTAAAAATTGAAAAATGTATAGACAAATGACAGAGGAGAGTGGTTTATGATTGATGTCCCGTAGAGGAGGGCCATTGTTTCTCCCAGCCTAGGGGACAGGAGAGAGTCCATTTTGCCTTCCCAGTGCGCTTCCAGTAGCCTGCGTCTCTCCTGTTTTTATCCTCATTTCTCCTTGCTGTCGACTACATGTGGTCCAATGTGTTAACGTAGTTTACACAAACAAAAAGGAAATTAAATTATTGAAATGCTCTTCTAGCTTTGGCAAAAAAAGCATTCTTCTGGGAAGCATTTTGACGTTTGCATGCCCTGGATATTTTTATGCTCGGGAGTCTTTGGACGCGCGCGCGCACACACACACACACACACACACACACACACACACTTACGGGCGATTTTGAAAGCTCTGTCAAAGCTGCTAAACTATTTTTTCAGCTCTCAAACCTTATTCCTCAAAGTTGCGAGTCCTTGAGCAGCGCTCAAATGTATGTATGTGTGTGTGTGTGTGTGTGTGTGTGTGTGTGTGTATGTATGTATGTGTGCATGCGTGCGTGCGCGCGCGCGCGTAAAAGGAGACCAGAATATCCGAGCTCATACAACCTATATTCTTATGCACTTCATAAGCCTTTAGTCCACCAGAGCATTTGATATTTTCTTTGTTCTTTTATCGTGGATTCCTGGGAGGTGCTATCAGCATCTACAGAGCGCTAGATGGACGTGCCATGCATTGAAAGGCCTGAGAGATGGACTGCTGAGGTGTGTTTGGAGAAGGCAGACACCCAGCTCTCCCTATCTAAGCGTCACAGGGAGTCCTATTTAAGTAAATGACCTGGACTATAAGGCATACATATAAAGTCAATGATTTCCTAGTCTATTTCACTGTTTATTGCCCCGCTCTCTCGCACTGGAGCATAAAGGTGATTTGATTTGTGTTTGTGATTACAGTGTAGCCTGTGTATGCTCTACATGCAGCGGAGATGCTTGGTCTTTGCCATTGTCAAGAGGCGAGAGCCATTGCTGCTGACTCCGTAGGAGTTAATAGGAATAGTTGTTTTCATGCTTGTTTTCATTAATAAGCAACACTGCAAATAAGAATCCAGGTCACGGTGGTGCAAAGTGTAAAAAGTCAAACATTAGAGGTGAATCAAGTTTAATAAATATATAAAAAAAACACGTTAGATTTAGATCAATAAAAGATTAGATGTATAAAAGCTATGCAACAAACACTGATCCACGACATAAATGTGTGTGTGTGTGTCTGGCAACTTGATCTTCAATCGATCCAGTGTGTCAGTGCAGTTTTTTTTTTAATTGTAGAAATTCACATCATCGTCCACCAAAGTGACGCGTTAAAGTACACGGGGATCACATTTTATGACAGCTGAAGGAGGAAAGAAGTCAAACTTCATTTCCAGAAACAACAAGCAGTAATCACAGCATGGATGTGTTTCTGTCTGCTTTTGGACTCCACAGTGGACCGGAGAGGCTCGCTATGATTATGATTTTGCTCTTGCGCATTGTTGAATCGTCCAAGTGAATTTCGTCACATTTTAGTGCAAAAGCTTCCGAGGTCCAGGTTGTTTATGATAAGTCCTTGTTCACTTTAAAGACTTAACAACTCGTCCTTCGTGGAGGAAATCTTTTTTTTTTTTCTCTTTACCGCTGTGAACTCTTGTACCCACTGTATGTGCATCATTTGTTTTTACCTGAGCCAAATCTCCCCCTCTCCTTTCCATTCTTTTCCCTGATAAAGAAAGCTCCCGTGTGCGTTATTTGCATCGCGTTGGGTCATAGGATGAAGAGGAGGAGGAGGAAGGGGAGGAGGAGGGAAGGCAAAGACTCCTCTGTTGGGGCCAACTATGTAGTGCGAAGTAAATCCACATAAACTCTGTTCAGTCACCTTTTTATCTGCAGGACAGACTTTACTCACCTTCTGGCGTGAGTCGACGTGAACTGTTACATAAAGGACGGGAAGAAAGTAGTGAGGATAGTGAGTCGGTGCCGATTTAGTGAATTTTAAATTGCTTTTTTTTTTTTTTTTTTTAATCTTGTTTGTCTAAACACGAGCCGCGACTGCCTGTCAGTTGATCCTTTACTCCGGCACTACATCCCTGGTTGGCTCATTATTGTCAGCGCTTTGACGTGTCTCCTGCTCTCTCCTTTGTAGGACATGACGGGGACTCAGTTTCTACCCTGCAAAGCCAAAACTCCGCTCAATGCGAGGGGAGCCCGAAGTTCATAAAAGGGATTATTTGCATCTGGGTGCCTGAGACCTTCGGTGCCTCCGGATTTTTACTTTGGATTTGGGATTTATCGCTTCTCTTCGGGATGGAAAGCCGAGATTTCGCTCCTCCGCACCACCTCCTGACGGAGCGGAGCGCGCTGGTTCACAGCGCCGCTTCTCGGATGGCGCCAGGCGGCCACGGCTCCGTGCAGCACCCCGCTCACTTCCAGCCCGGGAAATACTACTCATCCCACCTCTCTATCGCTCCGCACTCAGGTCAGTTCTGAATGAAACTCCTCTCCCGTGTATGAATGACAGGCACGGGTTAGGGAAAAATCAGTTGCTCTCTTTTGTCTGAACCATATGTTCTCCATATTGCAAAGTTGGAAAACCTTGAAGCTGGGACGAACTAGAATTTACTGTTTGGGGAAATTACACAGACTTTGTGGCTATTTGGAAATTAGCACAAAAGGCGCAGGCATATTAAAGAGTTTTATGTTTTACTTCATTTAATGGACTGTTTATGACATATAGCCGCTTGCTGTGCGTAGTAATGAAAATAAATAGAATTTGTCAGTTTACCATTTCAGGCTTGCATAAAAGCAAAAATGTGAAACACAGAGGGGGGAATTTGGAAATTAGATTAACTTTAAATTTACGACACAGGCTACCACCTTTTTGTTTTAGACGTAAATCTCCCTGGAATTTAAAACTATTCCAGGATTAGTTTTCCTTTATCACACAGGGATTATTATGCGTTTCCAGTTGCATAATCTTGTCATACATTTATATGGTTTCATCAATTAGTAAAGTACCAATCATTGCCATTTGATTTAATTAATTAGAACTGGGTAATTCCACTTCTTATATTTCCCATCAAACAATAAATTAAAGCCATTAGCCCAGCTCTTCCCTTATTTGTAGTTTCTTTGCAACGTCTGGTGTGTGTCATGAGAGCAGGGGTTTGGTGCTGCTGGGTTCGGGGCACATGTTGACTTGAGCTGGTCACAAACTGGTGGGGTAGGTGGATTGGGAGGAGGAGGGGGGGTCTGGCTAATAGAGGTGCGGGTAATACCAGAAAATCCGGTTTCTATATTGAACGGGGACGTGACGGGGTGCGAATGGGTTGACAGTGCATGCATTAGATTTAACAAGTAGCTTTGGTATCCTGTCTCAATAGGGGAGGAGGGGGGATGGGAAGGTGAGTGTGAGTGTGTGTGTGTGTGTGTGTGTGAGTGCAGAGGGAGGAAGAAAGAAAGAGAAAAAAGAAAGAAAGGCTCCGTTCAAAATTATATACTGTCTGTAGATGGACTGGACTGGACTCTCTGGGTGAACGTGCCTGATGAGAAATCACATTAATTATCATTTGCAAATGCAGCGGCTTCTTTAAACTGACGCTAAAACTCGGGCCGTGGAGGAGACCCAGTATTGTGTGTTGGACCCACATATCCTCTGTCTGCACTTATTTGCATATTCATTAGTTTTACACAACAGCAAAACCGACGCAGACGTCCAGTTCAGAATTTTACCTGTAAAAATAAATAAATAAATAAATAAATAAATAAATAAATAAATTCCATTATACACGCATTGAGCTCTTTTGATGCCATGCACTTTTTTATATATATATTTGGTGAGCTCGGGTCCTGGTCCTGGTTCTGGTCCTGGCTGATTTAAATACACCAAACCTGATCATAAGCTATAATATTTTTTATCAGCTTGATTTGTTTAATTAAATTCATAAAGTCTTCACCACTTCAGAGCATTTACAGTTACAGTTGCAAAGCATTTTTTTATTCTGTAGAATGTGTATCTATGTTTATGTATAATCTTACATTTTTATTATTAATATTGAAAATATATATGTAGGAAAACGTTAATAGTACAAAATCTAGATTTGTTAATTTTTATAATTTAGTAATTGTAGAAGTACATTTCATATTGTACAATATATAGATTCTTTTCATCCAATAGATGATAGTACAATAAGATGATATACAATAAATTGTAAATTAAATGTTAAATATATCAAACAATGTGTTATTCTATAGTACATGCATGCATTATTGTGTGATGCATATTAAATAATTTACATAATTATAGTTCTACGTTGTGCTTTCTCTAAATATATTATTCACAAATTCATACTATCAAATTTACTTTATATTGATAAAATATTTGATATATTTCATCAGACATTTAGATGCATGTCTCTTCAATTTGACTGGAATTATTTTGCCAGAAATTTTAAACCATTTTAAAACCTCTGACAAACACACGTCCAACCTGCATAACCATTTAAACAGATTATTCTCTACTTTCGCAGATAGTGCTTCTTGCTGACATGTATTATGGTCTTAATTTAAAATGATTTTGTAATGTTAAAAAGAAAGAAGCATAGTAATGCAGGGTGATAATGCTATTGAAATGTATTCAAGAGGGCCTCTCACTGGGACTGGGAAGGTGCATGACACTGTATTGAGATTCCAGATATCCAGACTCTCCATGCATGTCCCTGATGGGTTTTTGACTGACATGATGGGCATAGAGGATTGTTGTTTTGGGATGGGGGTTGGGGTACATGTGTGTGTTTGCTGGGAGGTTAGGATGGGGGTTACCTTTGTGCTTGCCCCCCTTAGAGATTTAGAAAGCTGTATTCCTGGCCCTAGGCCTCGGCACAGGGGGTAAATATGATGTGGGGTTGGCCATACCAGGGCAAGAGGGGGGTTGCGATGAGAGGGTTTGTTTCAGATCTTTAGAAAGAGAGACACACACAGACACACACACACACACACACAAATACACCCACGCACACACATTTTTTTTACATTCTCACAAGACCAAACTCGGTGTATCACTTACAGAAATTCAAAGTTAGAAAAAAACCTCATTCCCCCATGTTTCTTCATATCCCGGAAAACCTGCAATCCATCAATTTGCTGAAGCCTCTTATTTAGATCAGCATGGTGTCTGCTTGAATATGGTCGCGCTTGACAAGGTGATGGAATGACAGCCGCATACCAACGCCATAAGACTCAGCCCCCATTTGATAGAGCCCCACAATGATATTACACAGACGTTTAGATTACTGATAGGAGCAGTGGGAAAGCCTTTGTCTCTCACTGTCTGTCTTGCTCTCTCTCCCCTCCCTGTTCCACAGCTTTCCTTTCATTCTGCTCCCTCTGTCTTTCTCTCTTTCTTCCCCTTTCTGTGATGTTAGCCCCTGGGCAGTAGTTGTGCAAGTCTGTGTGTGTGTGTGTGTGTGTGTGTGTGATTAAGGTTGGGTTTACCCTGCAGTAGCACAGGTGTGCAGTATTATGGAGGGCGTGGCAGAGCTTGTCATTGAACAGGTGTGTTACTTCCCAGACAGCAGACGGTTTTTGTTTACATGACTCTGTATGTGTGTGTGTGTGTGTGTGTGTGTGTGTGTGTGTGTGGGTGTCTGTGTGTGTGTGACCCAGTAATGCAGGCAGAACGATCTTATATTCATGTTACATGTGTGCACATATTCACAGCTGTACACAAACAAACACACAGACACGCGCAGTTTTTACCTTTAAGCTGCTTGTGTTTTGTGCTCTGAAAACGTAATGAGCCATAATCTTAATGTTTCGGTTTGACTAGATAACCTCCCAGCCGCATCTCTCCAACCTCTCTCTAAATCTTTCCTCTTTGGCCTCATACTCTGACCTTTTTCTTGTTCTTTTCTCTGTGCTCCCATCATTTTCTCTTTCACTGTGGTCTCTGTGTTCAGTCTTGTAAGTGAAGCGCAAGATTCTGAATTAAAATCTGCTCTAGATGTGTGTGTGTGTGTTACATGCAGTCGCCTTGTCCATTCATCATGAGGCTGTCATTAATGCAGCTTCTCTATTGGAAGTTTGTCGGTTTTAGCTTTGAGCGTCAGACTGACACTGATGAGACACACCCTTTCACCCTCCTGCACGCACAAACTGGCACAATGTGGAAAGAGATGATGGTGCGTTTGTGTGTGTGTCTGTATGTGTCCGAGTGTGACGAGCAGGATACTCATGATGTTAAAATACAAGGAAAGAAAATCTAAAAAGAAAGAAAGAAACAGAGTAAAACATATTGCGACTATGTGAATGCAACTGATAAAAGATAGCAGAGAGGAAGGAGGAGGAGTAGGAGGAGTAGATAGGCTCAATGTTTCCACCTGGTTGGTAATCCAGTCAGATTACCACCGCTTGACAGCACCCACTGGCCGTCTTCCCCAACTCCTCAGCCTGGCGTCTCTACTCCCTCTCAAGAGTGAGACTGAATGAAAGCAAGAGATAGAAGACGCTTGCTTGTGTCTGTGTGTGTGTGTGTGTGTGTGTGTGTGTGTGTGTGTGAGATGAGTCAGCAGTGGATGAGCCTCCGACGACAGACCCGGCCCCCCTCACCTCTACAATGGTACCCAGGGTACAAGGAGCAAACCCACGGGCAGCATGCAAGACAACCCCCTGTGTGGAGGAGACAGGTGGTGGAAGCTGCAGCCAGTCGAGCTGAAATAGGACACAGTGAGAAAGGGGCAGAGAGTAAACTGTCATTTCTGTTCAATTCAAGAAAAAAAAAGACATGCAGACTAGAAATGACGAGGAACCGAAACGCCTAAGGATTCATTTTTCCCTGAGTATGAATAGAAAACCACCTAACACAATAGGTTGTTTCCACTTATATTATTTTTTGTACTACAGTTCATTTTAAATAGGTCACTATTTTTCACTGATTGTTAATTATATTATTATTAAAATTATAATTTTTAGAAAATGTGTCTTTACACCCACTTACATTTTGCACGGCTACAAAAATATATATATAAGATAAAACTTAAATTACTGGTGTCTGGGCAAAAATATTAACTGTTAAAATTTCCTAAATAATCCAACAGTGATGTTTAAAAAATAAACTATCACAGGATTTTATCAGAATGGTCTTGGTAAAGTTAATCCAGTTAAAGATGGACTATAGGTGAATTTCAGTCTGTAGGGTTAGAGGCATACATTATCCCTACACCCACATTAGCACTCTACTTATCTAATAAGTTTATACTTAAAATAAAATATTCGGCAAGGCCAAAGAAATGAGTTAAATCAGTGTGCCTATTTGAAATTTGTCGACGCATTAAAGGCATTAAGTCATTAAGTAAAACCAGCACAGTCATTAAAGGCATTTCCATTACAAATTAGACTCTTGTGTATGCTTTGATTTTTCAGGCAAACTATGACACATAATTTAAATGTATTCCTGAATTTTTCACTGTATCTAATCAAATTGACCTCTGAGTAACTGTGACTTCAGCTGTCTGAAAGGTCACATTGGTGGAAAGATTAAACATTGGAATATATTAAGTGAAAGTCTTTTTGAAGTTGGGCGCTTTGAGTGAAGCCTACATTTGTTCTGAAGCACATTTGCTGCAGTGACAGAAAGACTTTTGTCTCATCTCCAACTCTCATCCAACATGTGAACAGCTGCTTATTGTCGGTAGCAGTGATTTGAAGGGAGTGGAGTGCGTTTGGTTGCGACATCTCCGGGGTGTGAACACACACCACCATCTGATGACTTGGCATGTGAATGGCAAGCGCCAGACTTCATGTGCTCTCTCTTCTGTCTCTCCTCTTCCCCCTTTTCCTCTTCTCCTTCTTCTGGCTCTCACTGGCCAGACGTCCCTCTACACCCGTCTTCCCCACTCCTCTTTAACCACGTGCTTGGCCTCCCCTCCTTCTCTTCCTCCTCCTCCTCTTCTCCTTCTGCTTTCCTCTTTCACTTCCCCTCCACTCCTCGGCTTTTCAAGTGGTCCTCCAGCCCTCCTTCCTCCTCATCCTCATAGCCCTATTACCTCCCCTCTCTTCTCTCTCCTCCCTTCACTCTCTCCTCTCCTTTCAATCGATCCCCCCACCTCTTATATCCAGCTCCCATCTCTCTCGATCTCCCCACACACCCGTCGCCTCCTCGCATTGTTAGCAGACCAGCTTCACTCAGCACTCCTCCTATTTCTGTCTCAATTTCAGCCTGCTTCCTCTCCCTTTCCACATTGCCTCATTTGTTTCTTCCCCATAGCCCCCTCTCTTCTTGCCTACCCCTCTCCCCACCACTCGGCCGGTTGTTAACGGGCCCGTCCCGGTGCTACTCGGCCCATGGCCAACTCACTAAATCAGAAACGATTGGAGGATTTGGCAAGAGGGAGTGAGAGCTCAGCGCGGCGCCTTTGAAGTCTGAGAAAGGAGAGAAAAATGACATTTTAAACAGCCTGCAAAACACAAGGCTAAAACAGCTTCTTACTCTATACAGGCGGAGGGGAGCTGGGTGTGTGTGTGTCTGCCTGTGTGTGTGTCTGTTCATTTAAAATGCACTATAAGGCCATTTTACATGAATGTGATGGCTGTGGCTAGAATGCACAATATGAATGTGTAAAAGGAAAGGGTGTCCGGACATAAATGTGTGTATTTGCAGATGTGAAATTTCACTAATATTTTATGTCTTTCCACTTCTTCGATGGGGTCAAGGCAATACCCTGTTTGTGACGTGATAGAAAGGTGACATCACTTTCTGGGGGGGACAGACATGATGTCACAGTCTCGCCACATCCACAGGTCTGCACCCCATGAAAGTGCACACCGCAAAGCAAGGCGGTGCATCCACGGCAACCTTTATCATGGCAGCAACAGACACCTGAGACGGGCCGTGTCTTATCCATCTCAGGGTCACATTTATGCCTGACTCATCGTTACTCGAGCTGACTTGTTTGACTCACCCAGGGCCCTTTTCTCGTCTGTTGTGTTTTGGTCCTCTATTCGATTCATTTCAGCTCTGTTTAGCTCATTCATATTGTAATGGCCTCCATTCAGGCGTGTCTATGTCCAGTTTGTTTTGCTGTCAGGGGCTCAGATGGATGGAGGGGGCTGTAGGTTCATCTGGAGGTGAGGTTAAAGAGTGGTCGGACTGGTCTACCTCCTGAATGCTAGACCCTTCAAGTTTCACTGCTGCCATCATACAGATTGAACAGATCCAGTATTTGCTGTGAATGAAAGCTAATGTGCTCTTAAATAGGAAATAGGTTCATATCTGCATGTGTGTGTTTGTGTGTGTGTGTGAAGGAGGAAGAGAGTAAGAAAAAGAGAGAAGCAGCTGTGTGGAACAGCATGGATCGTTACACAGTGACACACATGAAAGCATTAAGTATATTCAGGAACCTTCGTTGAATATACATGGAGCTGTGTGCAGCTTTGTATATATCTGTGTGTGTGTGTGTGTGTGTGTGTGTGTGTGTGTGTGTGTGTGTGTGTGTGTGAATCCCCTCCCATGCTTTTGCCTGAGCTGAGAGGGGTGAGAAAGAAAACACGAAAAGAGAGCGCAGGCGAGAGAGAGCAGGAAAAAAAGAAAAAGAAAAAACAACAAAGATCCGTCATCAGTCATTCATAGCTAATCAGTCTCATGGGACGTGTGCACACACATATACACATGCACACGCACACACACACATGCACACATGCGGTGCCGAGGTCCTAATCCTACTGGGACTGCTTGTGCCTCTGTGTGTGCCTGTCTAAATTTTGGATCCAGGCTGATTAGAGGTAAACTCTCTCTTTTTGCATATCTCTCTCTACCTCCACTTCTCTCTCTTTCTCTCTCTGTCTCTTCTCCTCTATGTCTTTGATTGCTGGTAAAGTGTCTTTTCTTCTTCTCTCTATTTTTCTCCGTTGTCTCTTTAATAACCGCCTACTGTCTTTTCCGGTCGTTTTGATGTGTGTTTTTGTAATGTTTGGAAGCAAGTGTGCATGCATAATATAGGAACGTCTTTTGTGTGCGAGTGTGCACTTATCTCTGCTTTTGCATGTGGGTGTTCACTGTGTGTGTGTGTGTGTGTGTGTGTGTGTTTGTGTGTGTGTGTTTGTGTGTGTGTGTGTGTGTGTGTGTGTGTGTGTGTGTATCTGTCTGTTCGTATGTCTTACTTCATCAGAACCTCTTGGTGTTGGTCTTGTCTGTGTTTTGTAGGCTCTTCCATTTGCTCTAGCTTTTTTTTTTTTTTTTTTATAAAATAAGCTTTAGTTGCATGGACAGTTAATATTATTACCAAAGCTAAAGTACATATTACTGAATGGAACGCATTGTCAAAATAATAATTAGATCAATAAATAATTATAGGGACAGGTATTTTTTAGATTGAGCATATGACTAACAGAAAACAACAAAAGAATGGTCTTCTGTTGTGGTACATGTTGCTTTTTGTGTGTCATTTCGACATATTTTAAGCTTGTTATGTGTCATTCGACACAGTTTTCGTTTGGATTGGGGTCAGCGTCAGGGTTGGGGTTAGGGGTTAGTCAGTAGGGAAATGATGTGGTTTCAAATGACAAGCAAAAAATGTGTCATGATAACACAATGAATAGCATAAAATGTTACTTTGTTAGCCATCGGCAGAGACAGTTAAGCCTCATTGTCTTTCCTTACTGTTGGGAGGTTTTGGGGCGTGAAGTGTGGTGCTAGTTCTGTATAAAACTGAGCTCTTGAGTTTGTGTAATTTGTGCATTGATTGAGACAGCCTGACTTTCTCTGGTAGCCAGGGATCATTAGGATAACTATCAGGATATTTGCACATTATGTGTATGACAAATGTAGGACAATGGCCAACAGAACCCCAAAATATTTTTTATTGCATTGGGCAGCACGGTGGCATATTGGTTAGTGTTGTTGCCCCACGATAAGAAGGTCACGGGTTCGATTCCCAGAAATTCTTTCTGAGTTTGCATGTTCTCTCCATGCTTGCATGGGTTTCCTCCCACTGTCCAAAAATGGTTACATGTTTAGGTTAGGTCTAAATTGTCCGTAGGACTGAGTATGAGTGTGTCTGTCTCTGTGATGTACCCCACCCTCGCCCAGTGTGACCTGGGATCGGCTCCAGTGGATGAGCAGTGGAAGATGAATGAATGAATGGTCATAACCAAGTCTCCAAATGCTTCCACAGAAAATCAGTAACATTGAATTAAGGCTGCAATGGTTATTTTAGGTGCCCACTAATCTGCAGCTTAGTTTTCTCAGTGAATTTATTCAGTTTGTGACAAAAAATGCTTATCACCATTCCCAAAAATCCGGATGATGTCAGGACGACTTCATCTAAAACAAAGAAATTTAGTTTATGATCAACAAAGACACAGTGTGAAAGGAGTGATTTGTGATAATTAAGAAGTAGAAAATAGTTGTTGAGTTGTTTTTTGTCAGATAAAACTGGTGGCTGTTTCTACAGTATAAGTGGACAGGCTGCGCATCAACACATTTTCTCTAAGCTTTTTGTACGTTGTGGTGTGTTTATAGCTATATAATTTTCATGTGTTTGTCCCAGTCCTGGTAAAATTCAGGTGGGATTTTCTTTCTTTGTTAATTTTTTCTTTTGCTAAATTTATCTTTTATTTTCTCCATCACATCTGACGTAAAGCTGAAACCAGACATAAAACAGTTCCTGTTATGACCATTAATCTTTCTTTTCAGTCATTTAAAGCCTGTTCCAGCCATTCAGATGTGAGGCCTGCTCTCTTTCTGAATATCTTTGATTTTTTTTTTTTAATCATCTGGAATAAACCAGATGTTTTCAGTCTCCTGAGATGGCCTTTCTGCTCTTTTTTTTTTTTTTTTTTTAACATTCTAAAGGCTAAATTATTAACCAAAAAGCTAATTTGCAGAGTAATCAATAATGAAAATAATTATTAGTGGCGGCTTTAATTTGAGATTTATTACAATCTGTTTTCCCCCACTCAATCAGCCTTTTTCTCTCCAGCCTTTCTTTTGTTTATTTTTCTTTTCTCCCCATTTCCTTCCTTTTTATTTCATCTCTGTGGATCTTTCCAATAATCTTTTATTCCTGTGTAAATATTACAGCAATGAGGGAATATAAAGAATGGAATAAGGTCACACTAGGTTATTCTCACCTGCTGTGTCTCTCTCTGTCTCTCTCTCTCACTTCAATGGCTCCCATCCCTCCTTTCTCACTTGCGGACCACTTCCCTCCCTCTCTTCCTCCCTCCATCTCCCGCTCCTTCCCTCTCTCCTCCTCGTCTCGCTCCCTCGTTGCCTCTCTCTCATGTTCACTGTCTGCTGATCCCTCTCCTCTCTCTTGTTCCTCCTCTCTCTTCCCCCTCACACACACTGGCTCACACTGACTGTCTAACACCCACGCACATACAGTACACATGCAGACACACACACACACGTACACACGCTGACACCTGCATGTCGAGCTGTTGAGGGTCTAATTTAAGTAAAGTGCTTCTCTAGAAACCACAACCCCTCAACTCACGATGATGGAGGGTGATACAGTGTGGCGTGCTTGAACACACAGTTATACAATCGCACACACACTTCCTGCTCCTGATACTATGGTATGATTCTCTGTTGTGTGGGATTGAAGGAAGCGCTGTAGATGGCTTGTAAGTAGGGTGTTGTAATAATAATAATAATATGAAATTTGATCCATGTAGTGAAACTCACCTTTTAATCAGACTGCAGAGTCAGTTACAGCACTGGCAGACCTGCTGGGGACTCAGTGTCTTGCTACAGGACACTACAGCTAGGTGGATGCTAGCTGACTTTGTTACGTTCAAATCTGGGTCTTCTGGTTAAAAGACTGCAGCCGCTGTGCTGCTACGCTTCGGCTGTGTAGGTGTGTTTGTTTCCACAGGAGCTGGAGCTAACTTTAGCTGAAGGAGGATTGTGCTGCAGCACTGCTACAAATGCAGGGCCACAATGTCAAACGTCATTGGAAAAAATAGCTTGAAATACTTTGGTTTTGAGAAAAAGGATTTCATCAAAATACTCAAATTGGTGCATGTCTCTTCTTACATTTCTGTGCATAAAGTATATTGTATTTAAACCTGAGAAAAACATATATCAGCTTTTTGGTTAATATAATGAAGCAGATATGTAGCTAGCGAACACTAGTAATGTTTCAAGCTGTGTATTTGGCCCCCCGATGATTATCCTTTGAATCTGCTTTGGTCTCTACCATCTCCAGAGAGAAGGATTGCACTGTTTGATAGCTTAACACCCAACTGTGCCACCCAGCTGGTGGCCAACTTTGCCTGAATCTATTTCTTGGTCCTGTGCAGGTTGTGTAATATGGGCTTTTATAGCACTTCTGCTGAAACCAGCTGCCCATATTGTGTGGAAACAACCTCCTGAAAGTATGAGACAATTAAGACTAGAAAACGAAAGCAATGAGCTGAAAGATGCTAAAATGGAGCCAAGAGGAGCTTTATTTATATATTATATATATTTTTCATATTTACCTTTTATTTTTCATTTATTTTAGCTTATATTTCTGTCTCTCCTGTCCAAGTTTGAAACACTGGAGTCAAATTCCTAGTATGTTTACACATACCTGGCAATAAAACAATTTCTGATTCTGATTCTTTTATCGTCACTAGTGAGTCAGTGATGTAAATGTTAAAATAAATAATAATTTGTCAAATTTGGTTCACATATTGAATGATTGCATCACACTCTGTTGGTGTCACATAATTAAGCAGTGAAGAAGAATTGTGTGCTGATGTACCGCGGATTGTAATGTGTAACAAGAAAGTAGTAAATGTTGATACATGGTGAGCTTGTGTTGTGTTAGGTCATTTGATTCATGAAGAAACACATGTGTACTTGTTCATCTCTGTCTCCACTGTTTTCTGTTAAACTCAGTTTGTGCTCTTCCTGGTGTCTTGACCCCCAGGTGTATTTCATCCAGTAACAGGCACATGCAGCTTAAAATCATTACAGTCAGTGCGTGTCTGCATCCAAGTGTGTGTGTGTGTGTGTGTGTGTGTGTGTGTGTTTGCTGTGGCTGCAGACTGAATGGACTGCAGGGGTGTGGCGCAGGCATATTGGACAACCAGGACTCCCAGAACAGGCGTCCTCAGTGTTTCCGAGAGCTGTACAGCTACTGTGGGGTTGATGGTGGGGGTGGGGGCTGCCAACATACACACACACTAAGACACACACACCCCCACATAAGTTAGACGGAATTGCATTATTGGCTCTCACCGCAGGCTTTCCTGAAATATCAGCAACCTTATGCTTTTAATTAGAGAGTGTGTGCGTGTGTGTGTATGCATGTGCGTGTGCGCCCACATGTACCATTTGTGTTTCATTCTGACCGAGGCAGCAGAACCGATCTTGTATGACCCCTATTCCCCAAATTCCCCCGTTTTCCAAGGTAAAACATGGAAAAGCTTACTCTGACAACCCCCCTTCCCCCCTTCCTGCTTCCAGAAAAACTCATATGTTGTTAGTTCCTGCTCCCCATGACCATATATGGTCCTTCCTCCTGCTTTGGATGGGTGGGTGTGTGGCATCCAAAAATTCTGGTGAAGAGCAGGAGCATTTTCCTCCTCACTCACAGTTTGCTGGTACATTTTGTGGGCCATGATCGCCGACAGAAAACATCCCAGCATACTTTTTTGACACAAGGTGCAATATAGCACACCCTCCTGTTCAATTTAATTCCTCCTGCTTTCCTCCTGCTTTTTTTCTTCCTGTAGTTTCCGTGGAGCTGCACACAGCAAACGATGTGTCTTTCAGCATACTCACTGGCTTTTGAAGGTGTAAATGCACACATGTAGGTGTGACGTGATATCGAGATGTTACTACAATAGTCTTGTGCACGGTATGTGATGCAGAGTGTGTGTCAGCGTGGTTATGTGTGCGTGTGGAGGGCGAGGCTCCGGTCCGCAGCCTGGGAGTCAGGCTTTGAGCTGCGCTGTTCATAGTCTGCTGATTTATGCGCCTCACAGGGAAATCTCTCATTTGTAGCTCTTTTATCTCAGTCCCCCCTTCACTCTTTCTCTCTTGCTCTCTCCCTTTCTCTTTCTCTGTCCTCTCTCCTCTTCCCGCCGTAATGTGATTCAGTGCAGCTGCTTGTCCCAGGCGACATGCCATGCTTTGCTTGCACACCCTGCTCTTTCTAACATGAATGAGTCAAGAGGAATCGTTGATGAATAATAAGATAGAGCAGAAGGAAAATGCTATCTGGATCTAGTAGAGCAAAAGAACTCCTTTTCTCCCCTGAACGTAGCCTTTGTAAGCACCGCTCGGGCGCTTAGTCACACATTGAATGTGTTTGTGTCCCCAGTGCCATAATGCTTTTATGGACCTTTGTGTATGTGTGTGTGTGTGTGTGTGTGTGTGTGTGTGTGTGTGAGAGAGAGAGAGTGTGTAAGCGCCTTCCATGCCGCCTTGTTTGAGTAGCCCTGTCACTTGTGCAATTCCGTGGTGTCAAAACAGATCAGAAAGGTCTGGCTTGACTCCTGCCCCCTAAATACACACACAAAACACAGGCTTGCACACACTACCGCACACACACAGACACTCATACACATCCACACACAGATTGAAGGCTCAGTGCCAGGGCCCTTGGTGTTTGGAGGCTTATGAAAGGGTCGGACTGACGAGAGGTTGCCAAGTGTACGGCAATAAGCGTAACAGCCAAGCTAACGAGAGTCAGAACCTCTGACACACACACATGCACACACTCACACACACACACACACACTCAGTGAGGCCGTACTGTCAAGCTCTCAAGCTCTGTCAGTAGTCACTACAAATATGTATGTGTGTGTGTGTGTGTGTGTGAGGGGAGAGAGAGGGTTCAGTATATCAGTGTGTGGACAGAGGCTTTTGTTAATTGGCAATTGTGACAATACAACACGAGAAGATATTGATCTTCAATCGGATGGGGATCGATTTAACTTGTCATCCTTCCAGGTGTGTGTGTGTGTGTGTGTGTGTGTGTGTGTGTGTATTGATCAGCAGCAGTCCATTCAGAGAGCTACAGCAAAGAATATTTCTTTCTTTAGCTCCTCGCGACACTAGTTGTATCATCTCTATCTCCATTGGTATCCTCTCCCCTTTGCTTTGTCCTCCTCCTCCCATTCTCTCTGCAGAATGGTGACAAAACTTGGGACTTTCTGGCCTGTTATCTGTTGTCTCACTGTTTTGTTTGTCAGTAAATTTCCTCTGCAGCTGCTGAAATGAACACAGGGTTCAGGGTTATGTTTTACAAACCCCCACCTCTGCGACCACTACCAGCCCTGGCTTGTGCACCACACTACATATACTGTGCTCAAGAGGCTTTAACAAATACAGAACTAGCTCTGGAGTAACATAGATATGAGAACATAATTGACATTTTTGGGTGCTTTTCATCATTTGACACTCTTTATATTTACCCTCTGCTGTCCCTATACATGACTGCTGAGCATTTTGAGCGCACCCTATCCATCATTATTAAAAGCAGCTGAGTTTTTCTTGAAGGTGAGGGAAGTGAGTGCATTCATGTACAATTTCAGCCACCTTTATTTTATTTTTATCCACTGAAGTTGAATTGAAAAATCCCCGTAATTTACACAGATTTTCACAAATAGGGCTTATTTATAATATCAACCTTGCATAGCAGCAATAGCATGACAGCCTTTTCCTGTCCACTATGTTGTTATTTCTTCTTCTGTCTCTTTTGTAAATACTAATTTACCTTCTTGTGAACCATCAGTGCTGCTTCTGAAACGTCTGTTACAGTCTGCGACACAGATGCTTATACTGTTGAAGCTTCAGTTTTGCTGTTATCAAACTCCATTGTGGCTGCATTGGAAATATAACATCTCAAAATTTCTGTTTGGCCGCCGTATCCATGAAAATACCAAAAATATGCCAAGCAGCAAAACCTGCCCAGAAAAACAAGGAACACATCCAACACTTTTGTTGTCATATACAACCATGTTACAACAAGTATTTTTGAGTTGATTTTCCCCTTAACAAATCACATTACAGTCAATCATAAATAAACTAAAGCAGATTTTACTCTCTGTAAGTACAGCTGACTGCATTAACATGAATAGAAACACATAATTCTGATTTTTATTACCTTGGATAGTCAACATCGGAGGATTCGCTGCCTGTGTGTTGACACACTTTTCCAATTCATGATGCCAACTGAGAGAAATGGGAGGCATACGAACACATTTCCTACTTTAATTACCACTACAGAGACTGAATGGAGCTTTCTCAGTCAGCAGCTTGTATTTATACTAAATAACATGTGCAGATATAGTAATGTGCTGTGTATAATGATGATGTGACTTTGGTCAGGGCTGAATTTTTGATGTAGATAAATATCTGTGGTTGATCTATCAAAAGTGCTGAGGCGTGAAGTTGGTGTAATGTCTGCTGTATTTCTGTTTTTGTCTCACTCACTCTTTGTCTGATATCCCTCATCAGTTGTGGCTAATTTGACGTCCCTGCAGACATTATTTGGAGTCTCTGCTCCAAGCTGCGGGAAGCTAAGAGAGGATGCAGTGGTGACAGATGTGCAGGGAATGTGCAGATCAGGATAAAACAAAGGTGGGAGCAAAGGGGAAGAGAAAAAGAAAAAAAAAATAGGGATGGAAATCAGGTTTATGTTAGTGGTTGGCATCTGAGATGATTTTCCATATCAGCAGGCCAGAGGGAGCGGGCAAATATGATTTTCCCTCAACTCACCAACAGAAAACAGACAGAGAGATGGAGGGAGGGAGGTGACAGGAAAGAGGGTAGGGGGGAAAAAGAGTAGAACGGGAAAGAGATGAGTAAATGGAAAAAGATGGGGAAAGAGGGGGATGGGTGGAGATGGAAGAGGATGAGTGATTGAAGTGTCAAGTATTTACACCATTAAACTTACAAATCAATGTCTATAATTTTTCAAAATCAGTGTAGTTATGTTTTTATGTCAGGTTAGCTTTCATGGCTGTTGGAGACACTTAAGGATGCTGCTTGTAATTTGTGAAGTGCATGGCTGCTCAGCTGAAAACTGAGCTTTCTTTTCTATTGTCTGCTCTAGTAGATGAGGTACAGTGTGTGTGTGTGCGTGTGTTGGTCTCTATTTGACCTGTGTGTGCCTGTGTATGTGTGTGAGTCTGCAGTGCCAGGGGGCCTTGTGAAACCAGCCTGAGTCTTATACGAGCTGTGTTTTATTATGACTGGCTGAAAGGCCACTGATCTACAGTTGTACAAGAGGGGATTTAGAGAAAAAAAAAGAAAGAAAATAAAACCCTGTAAAAATATCCTGTCTGGGGCGGAAAGAGAGAGAAAAAGAATGTGAATAAATGTCTACAAACGAAGAGTTTGGATGAGTGTCTTTTCTCACTACAGACAGTGAAATTATGAAGCGGGAGAGATGGCGGGATTTCTATGTAACTGTTTCAGAACAGTGTGTGTGTGTGTTTCAGATCTAGTTGTATTAATAGACAAACGCCCACTTTCTAACTTATCGCTTTATACACACTCCTGCTCCCTCTCTCGCTTGGTTTATCCTATACCCTCTTTAGTGTGTGTGAGAGAAACTGGCAGACAGTTGTGGCTGTGGTTGTTATGGCATCAGGTTGTGGTTGAGGTATGGGTAATGTGTGTGTGAGACTCAGATGCGGACTGTTGTGGTTGTGGTAATCGTCTCTGATGCGAGGCAGCGTTTATGGGTAACGACCCAACCCACCACCTCTCTCTCTCTCTCTCTCTTTCTATCCAGTGACTAATTACCTGATTCCCTGTGGATATGTTTCCTCCTTCCCCTACAACTGTTCGGGTTGTTCCACTAAATGAGAGCATGCTGATAAGTGGAGATACATTCAAACAGAGCCAAAATGAACTGAGCCTCTTTGCTTCATTCGCGGAAAGCGTTACAGGATGAAAGTGAACATCTAAGCTTCCTCTCAATTATGCCTATGGGTGAAATGAGGTTGTTACTCCGACTGAACTGCGAAATTTAAAATATGATTGGTCAAATCTTCAAGAAGGATGTATTTGATAGACTCCATTACAAAATCTATGTAAAATAAAAATGTATGCATTAAGTCAGCAAATGATGCTTCAAGTTTCAGATTTAAGCTGAGCTGAAGTTTTACCAGTCAAGCTCACTGTTGTTGCATCTTACAGACATGAAAGTAGTCATGGACCGGAGAAAAGCTGGAATTAACCGACGTCTTTTTTGGGTAAAATTACATCCAGGATATCTGATTTTGGACCACATAACCAGAAGCTGAGCCGGGAACAGGAACTGAGCAACAGTCTGATTCAGACAGAGAATAGTTGACTGAAACTGAGTGGACTTGAACAAGTTGCATGACTGTCTGTTTTGAGTTTCCTCTTTAAAAATTACAGCCTCTGACATTCAACCATCATGGTTTGCATCTGCCACTAAAAGTGACTAAGGCGCCAAAATGAAACCTTATGAAGCGTTTTCTGCATCATAATTTTAAGAGAAAAACCTGATATGTATGTTACACGTGAGGAGAAAAAAATTATGAGAATTGGGACACTTCCAGCTGCTGAGTGAATGTAGCTTGGACAGATTAATTTCTCTAGGGCAGGTCACAAAATTTAATTTATCACAGCACTACTCAGAAATATTAATACCACACAGATCTGCCGTGTCTTTTTTTTTTTTTGGTCCAACTGCATGAAACTCCTGCTGGGCTCTGAAAATGTTATATTTAAGTGATATTAAAACAATATTTGTCATAATATTGAGGAGAAAATGTGTTTTGCCAGAAGTGATGGAATGAAAACGGCGGCCATCATTGAAGACTTAAAAGGAGACATGTGCATGGAGCAATATCAAATAAGTGTGAAAAACTGTTTCTGTGCAAAGATGTGCAGAAAGAAGGCAGCATGAGGCACTTGTCATTTGCACATTTATTTTTTTGGATGCTCAGGCAGTTTGGGTGCACATCTGCTTTTTCTCAGTATAGCAGCCATGTGTTTGAGCTTCTCAGTTCTTTTTCTGTGGTGTTGCTTGCTCACTGGCACCTCTGCAGACTCATCCTCACCATCTACTCACCCAAAGCCAAATGGAAGCACATCCCTAACCTGCAGCCGCCCTCTGTGTCGCACAGGTGCTTCCTTCATGGGGTCCTTCCTGGCCAGCAGTCTGGGGTCACCCCCTTCCCACCCTCCTCACCCTTCAGGACCTGCTGCCTCCCCCTCCTCCCCCTCCTATAGGGCTGGACCCCATTCGAGCGCTTCCCCAATCTGGTTCCCCCATTCACATGAAGGTAAGACACACACACGTGCACACACACACACACACACACACAGAGCCCTGAGTGGTTAATCCAGGGTCTTGGTTTGGGATCAGATCAAGATGGAGCCATTAAGTGGTTTAACCAACAGTGAGCTGAGGCCAAACACACGCAGTAGTGACGCCTCAGATGATGCTACTTATAGAAACACACACACACACACACACACACACACATCTTCTAGTGGCTGTATGTCAGCAAGCATGTGGCTTTGTGTTTGTGGCTGTTTTCTAGTTGTGAGCTCAAGGACCGTGACGCTCTTAAAACTGGTGCAAGACCAAAACTTTCCTCTTCCTCCTGCCCCAACTCATAAACACAAATGAACACACACACACACACACACAAACTCACGCCTTGATGTATTTTAAGAATAATATCATAATAGGCAGTAATTAAACGTCACACCTCTTCCCTCTTTGACTCAATCATCTTTCACTTCTCCCCTTACTCTCTTTTAGGGGTGAGGTTTAAGCTTAAGGAGCACCTTTGCACAGACACACTCTGACACACTTTCCCCCTATCCTCTCCTGCCCCACAGTCCCCTCCCCTTCTGACCTCAGCCCCACCCTCAGGGCCCCTTCTGGGCTAACCGACCTCCAACGGCCCCTTTCCTGATCAGATACACACAGTCACAAAAATTTGAGCATCCACACGCATCATGTCCTCTTTCGACTGTTAACCGTTTGTGGTCAAAGACTGAGCGTCATTTAGTTATCTGTCCCTTTCAGGTATGTATGTGCGTGTGTTTCTGTTTTTGTGTGTGCATGTGAGAGAGGACTTCTCTTTGACAGGGAGATGGGTCCTGAGAGATAACCTCTTCAACAGACATGCTGCTTCCGCCACAGGCTGTATTTCTCAAGTAACTGAAAACGGTCAGAATTTTACGTTCGACCAGTTTTTCACCAAATGTCAGCAAATCTACAGTAACTTCTGGGGATATTGCCTTGGAAAAGTATTTTAAACTTAGAAACATTGTTGTTGAGGAGTTATATGGACCAGTCTAGTTTCATTGCAGCCACTGCAGTCTTTTTTTTTTTTTTTACAACCAGCTGTGCGACCACGTCACCAGTCCTCCTTCCACTGAATCTTGACATGTCATGTCAGGAAAAGCACAGGCTTAATCAATAAGAATAACAATTATCAAATTCCTTCTAGGTGAGCCAGTGCCTGCATCCTGGTGCTATGCACGCTGACTCAAAGGAATGACTTGCACTTAAAATGAGATGTCATTCATGATTTTCCTGCTATGACATGTCAAAATGCCTGCTGCAAAAACAAAAGGGCTCTTCTGACAGATGTTGGAGCATGGATAAAATGTTTTGGTGTGGTCTTAAAATTCCACTGAATTTTATTTTATACCAACCTTGACTCACATTGTACCAGAAAAGCAGGAGAGGCTAAGAACGGCAAGTCTGACTTTCTCTGGAGAAACCTGCTGTTTCTGAAACAGTTTGCATATCCGTCCTTTAAGTTTTAATTTGTCACATCCTGCTGGTGAGGACGTGTACACACCAGAGTTTAATTTGGTCAAATAAGTCAAACACGCTGGCTCTCACTCACAGTCAGAGGACACTTCTCGGCTGCAGCTGAAGACGACAAAAGTTGTAAGAGCTGTGTTTGTACTCAAAAATCTCTCCTGATATGGCTTTATAGCTTGAAAGGAGACAAGAGTTTTGTTTGTACAACTGCCCATTTGCAGCTCATCGAGCAATAAATAGCTACAGTTAAGCCCTGAAAATGAGCACTAATGTCGCCTGGGGTGACTCTCTTAAATCAGATTCATAGAAAGAGTCAGAGGCAGGATTTCAACATGAACACACGAGAGAGCAGCTGTGGTGAAAAGAGAGCAAGAATGTGTGTGTGTGTGTGTGTGTGTGTGTGTGTGTGTGTTTGGAGGGAGAAAGTGTGTCCCTATCAGACAGATTTTGTTTCTGTGTGGCTCAGCTTTGATGTCTGAACACGCACATCCACGCACACACTCACATACACACACACTACAAATGACTGTTTTTAAGAATTAAAGCCAGGGAGCTACGGTAGGCGGTCTGCCAGCTGGCCACAGTCCAGAAAGTGGAGCGTAGCCAGCACAGAGAGAAGAAACCTGGCTAATACACAGACACACACACACACACACACACACACAGAGTCATAGATGAGACATATTCACGAAGAAATGTGCAGTTGTTTGAAAAACAGCATATATTCTTTTTTACACAGATCTCTCACACGTACACACACACACACACGCACGGACACACACACCTCCTCACTTGCCCGCTCTGCCTCTTCCACACCTGTCCTTGTTTTTTGTCTCCTCTCTCATGTGCTCTTACTCCTCTCCTTACCTCCCTTCCCTCTGTCCTCTCATCTCCGCCATCTCAAAGCTCTTCACTTTCCTTTCACTTCCTCCTTCATCTTTCATCCCCCCCTCACACACACACATATATACAACCTCTGCAACACACAGACACAACCACACACACCCACACTCCCTTCTTTTCTTCATGTGCCTCACAGTAGCACCAGATTGGAGGCTTTTCAAATTGACAGCGCTGCTCCTCTGGTGTTTCCTTTACCCCCCCCCCGCCGTATATTCAATCAGTCACCTCCTCTATCCCTTCTTCTTTCCCTCCTTTTATTTCTCTCCCCCCTTTTTGTCACTGTGTCCCTCTGCTGTCTTTGTTCCCCTCTTCCTCTCTCTCATCTCCCCTCCCTCCCTCCCTCCCTCCTGAGTTTTATCACTCATCATTACCCAGGGGATTGGCTTTAGATGGCTGATAGAGCCTTTTGGCTAATTGTCACCATTTAGATTCACTGGTTGTTAACCAGTCAGAGTAATCACACACTCATACACCGCCACACACACATTTATGCATTTACATTGCAGCGTGAACACGCAGACACACACACACACATGCTGGGAGCAGTGAGGGGGTGTTGGTGGTTTTGCAGTGCGACTGTGGAATGCGTAGGATGAGTTTTTATGGAGTGCTGTTTACTTTGGCCACCACCGTTAAACTTTTAACGGCTGCCAATTAACGGGCCGGCAAGGACACTCTGTGGGGCATGAAACCAGCTGCTGGAGAACACACACACTTATGCACACACATATTCACAATCCAAGCCAAAATGATTGTGTGTGTGTGTATTTCTGTACTGTGCTCATGTGTATGTCCATTTTGGTGACTTTTCTGTTTTGTTTTGTTTTGTTTTTTTAAAACCTGACTACTACCCACCCTCAACCACCATGCCATCCGCACGAACATATACACCCACACTGACCCTCACCCATCCCTGCACCCCTTTGGCCTCCATCAACATAACCACCAAGACTTCCTCTATCCCATGATGCAGTTCAATGTCCTTGAAGACGAGGAACAGAGTGGAACGACCGCTTACCTCCCAGTGACCTCCTGGGAGGACTGTGTTTGTGTTTTAAGTTGGGGTGTGGAGGGGGTGGATGTGCGATTCTGCATACTATTTGTCTTAGGTTTGGGAAAAATGTGTTTTGTAGAAGAGCAAATTCCATCCAGTTAAACGCTGCAAACACTTGGCAGTGGCTGACGGCTGTGGTTTTTGTCACCACTTTGTCCACTGTAAATAATGTCAACTCCTGTGGCATGTTTGTTCAAAAGTGCATTTATGGTGAGCGCTAACCGGCCATATTTTTTCTGTGTTTTCTAAAATGGCTCCATCACACGATAGATTGTAGAGATAAACTGTTTGTTTAGAGGGCTGCTGAATGTCAACGCTGCAGAGAAACATCAATTCTTTTTGCTTTCCCTCCCTCTGACAGGGTACCCCAGCTATTCAGGGAGTCTTGCCTCTCCTTTTCTCCCAATGAGTCCCCTGGATCACCATAGCAACGGTCTCTATGGACAGCACCGCTTCTATGAAACTCAAAAAGGTAGGTGTGTGTGTGTGTGTGTGTGTGTGTGTGTGTGTGTGGAAGTAACGGAGTGAAAAAATAGCTTTATATATGCCTCCTTAAAATGCCTAATCAGCAGTCACCACAGGAGTAAGACGGTGAGGTGGTAACTTTTCTTTTTTAAACTAGCAGTTTTTCGTTCCTGTTTCTCAGAAACATATTTTAGTAATTTTTAGAGGACTCATTTGAATAAAACTTTTTTGAAAGTTATGTTTTTAGCAGCCAGTTTAGTGCTAACAATCAAATCTTTCTAGATCTTGTCCTACCTCCAACCTTTAATTCGTTTCATCTCCTTCCAGATCACTTCTACCTGAGAGGCCTTTCTTCTCAGCCCCCACTGCTCTCCACCAATCACAGCCTTCCCCCCTTGTCCAGGACTGCTCCAGGCCACCCGCTTGGCTCTTGCAGCCGTGAGACGGACAATGGGGGAGGAGGTGGGAAGAGCACCAAGGACATGGGGGAGAAAGGGGTTTCATCTGTATCAAAGGACAAGGAGCGATCCAGCAGCAAGGAGCGGCACCAGGAGAGCAAAGACAAACAGCATCAGCTCCACCATCACCATCCTCATCAGATGAACCCCACCACCACGCCGTCCAGCTACCACCACCAAGCCTATCCCCATCCTCACCATGCCCTCCTTCCTCACCTCACACCACAGAGCAGGGAGGAAGAGCATAGACATTCTCTGGAGCGGCACAAGGAGTACAGAGACAATGATTCTGGTAGTCAGGGGACAAAACATATGACTGCCTGTAAACTGTCCAGTGGTTCGGGGGTAGAGACTGGCTCTGGAGGCAAAGGGGGGGGACTGAGCAGCTGTAGTGGTGGGGGGGTGGCCAGACCTCCATCTGGAGGTGGCAGGCGGTGCTCCAAGGACGGGCCCATTAATGGGGAGATGAGGATCAGTGAATCCTCAACTTCCTCCTCTGAATGTATGAGACGAGGGACGGGTGCAGCAACAGCCATGTTGGCACCTCCGACTCCCCACTCTGTGGCCTCATACTCGATGCCTCCTCCTCCCCCACCGCCACCGCCGCCTCATGCCTTGCATATGGGCTCCGCAGTCACGGGAGGATGGATACACCATGCACATCACCACCCTCATCCTGAGTTTTACTGTTCCCCCAACCCTCTTACACTGACATCCTCCAAAGATCCATCCACCCCTGGAGGGTCTGGCAGGGAGGCAAAAGTCATTGGCCCAACGTATGTGCCCTCAGTTGGGCCACTGGGAGACCTGGCAGCCCCTGACTGTCGTGGAGCAGGAGGGGGTGGGAGAAAGGGAGATGATAAGAGTGGAGAGGGATCTTATGAAAGCCCCTCTCATCACCTCAGCCGACTCAGCAGCTGTCAGAAGAAGGACAAATCGCAGCCACACCAGCAGCAGCTGGGATACGGCAAAGCTGACAAACCTCCTGACTGGAGCCATCAGACACAGAACTTCCACAAACCCAGCTCCACCATGAGCGCTCAGCCTGAGCTGCGGTCCTGCAGCCTGGAAAGATCTTCATCCGTCAGAGATGTAGAAGTTGTGGACGATATCTATCGGCCCTCACTCCCGCTAGATGCCCAGGGGACACACTCTGCTGCTGGACAGGGCACATCCAAGATTGGCACAGATACCAGCACTCCTCCCTTCAGGGATTGTTCCCACTCAGGTCCTCATCCCGATGGTAGGGTGGGATCAGGGGCTCAGAGGGAGGGGCAAAAGGTTGCCAGGATAAGGCACCAGCAGCACAGTAGCCATGGATCAAGTACAGAAGAGAGGGGGAGAGATGGAGGTCAGACAGCACTTTCCTGGGGGAGTCGGGCAGGCCATCAAGAGGACCAGCGAAAAGGCTCCCATCATGCATCAGTTAGTAATGATGAAGTAAGAGGGCTCAGCAACAGAACTTCAAATAGTGACCACAACCCACCCCATTCTCAACAACCTCCACCTCTATCACGCTCCTCGTCAATCACCACAGAGGGGGAGGGCAGTGCCATGAAGAATTTAATGAACTACAGCTCCCAGCAGCCACTGCTACTGCCACAGCGGAGCCCCTTCGGTGGTCTGGGTTGCCTGAAGCAAGGTGGAGAGAGATCAGAGAAGGGGGACAGAGGAGGAGCTAAGAGCAATGTCTCCCTGCAAGACCCTCCCAAGCAGTCTCTTCCTCCTCGCCGAGGATCCACTAATGAGGGAGAGAGGGGTGACCGAGGTGGGAAGGAGGCGGGAGACACAGGAGAGGGGGAGGTGCGCCAGCCTCCGGTTGGTATTGCTGTTGCTGTAGCTCGGCCACCACATCGTTCCCCAGACAACACCCCTGGACACAGCAGACAGGGCAGGGTGCTACCTAGCATGAAAGGTCAGACATCGTTTCCCCTCCCAGCACTGAAAATCATTTAATGATATTTCTGTCCAGCAGACTGCATTATCCAGGAAATCCACAATGAAACACTTGAGAACAGCTATAGTTGCTGTACTATATCTTCATTTCATGGTCACTTTTGACATTTACTGAGGACTCTTTCAAACAGCTTCTGTCTAGACTTCATGTTCAGGGAGAAATTCATTGTTAGAGGCAACGACGCTGATTTCTGCTTGAGCAAGGCTTGTCAAAGGAACACTCCAACTAGTAGAGCATCACCCTTAGTTATGGAAATATGTATAGAGATATTCAAAGAAACGAATATAAAAGGATCACTAGGTTTATGTAAAGTAGGTTGGCTGTAAGTCTAGTTGACTTTATATGAACAGAAAAACAGAAGTAGTTTCAATGTGGTTGAAATATTGTTTTCCAATACTGTTGATTGTTGAAAGACTGTTATACTTGCGATTCAGGGGTTTCCCGCCCTGTGTATCCTCTTGGTCGGGAAGCAGAGGAGAGGAAGAGGATGACGGAGGAGCAGCTTGGCCTTCATCACCTGGACAGAGACAGAGAACTAATCATCAGGTGCACTTAAATTCTCTAACCCCAACACATAAGAACATGCACTCATAGTCACACATGCACACAGTAGCATCTATTCATTTTTTGCTCTAATCTGACAAGCTGCAGTTCCTTCATTCTCTAGGCTTCTTTCTCCCAGTCTGAGGCTCTGCTTCTCTTTTTCTTTCATCCCCTCACTCCATTTACTCTTCCCACTCTTTGATGTGGTATTTCTGTGCCCCTTTACTCTCTCTTCCTCTCTCTCTCTTTCTCCGAGATGAGATGTGATGCATTAATGTTACGAGGACTAATATGAATGTCTCTGAAGTATCAGGCTCTTATTATGTAGTCATATTAAGGGAAGAAAACATATAATGAGAACTCATAGACCAGGCACAAGATGATGGCTGTTCCTGTTGCTGTCACATTTCATTTTCTCGATGATTACAATGGCAGCAGTGGTAATGAAGATGACAAGGATGAAGATAATGATCATAATGATAGTGATGGTGATGATGATGATGACAATAAGAGGGATAATCATGATAATGACAAAGTTCACTCCACCTACCACCTCAACAGGGAAAACAAGGATCGGGTGGAGTTTGCCAGGATCCACCCTTCTAGTAGTTGCCATGGTGACCTGACCTCTCACCTCTTGGTTCCTGGAGGAGCCAACCAGTTAGGGGCGGACCCTGCTGCACATGCTCACTCAGCTCACCACCACTGGATGCAGAGGACAGGAAGTCCGTCCCTCTGGATGGGTCATTCATACAGTGAGCTCCATTTTCATACTTCTGGATGGTTTTTCATGGTGGGATCTCCATCTTCAATCATCTCAATCATTGGTTTTACTCCACATCAGTGGTTGTTTTCTTGAGTTTTTAGAGTACTGAAACATGTATTTAAATGTTGCTGTTGTTTTACTGTGTTATCTTTGTTCCAGGTCTAAGTCACGTGGGAATGAGCCCTGGGTTCCCCCCAGGTCTGCCCAACCCCCTGCAGCCCGTCCTGGGGTCACTCACCCAAGACCCTAACTCCCCTCTGGTGGTTCTCCCCACAGAGCCTGGGCCTCATCATCATCTTGGTATGCCAAGTGTCCTTTAACACAGCGCGCACACAGACACACACACATAAAAAACCAGCAGAGCCTATATTCATTGCTGTCTACCCGTACTCACTGCCACTGCCCCCAGCCCACCCAAGCCTCCCTCCCTCTCTCAATTTGTACCATCAGAGTTGCTGCCATTTCTCTCCCAGAGTTTTAGTATCATTGACTAATCATAATATAATGCTCAACTAAGTCCCTCTGTCAGTGGGGCCATGTTTTATAGCTTTGTTAATGGGAGCAGCTATTCCATTGCCCCCTCTGCATGTACCCAGCATTATGCAAACCATTTTAACTTGCATTCATCTCTCTTGTGGTGGCTCACTGGTGTGTTTGGCTGGAGTCTGTGTAAGCGTGTCTGTGTGTGTGTGTGTGTGTGTGTGTGGACATATAAAGTTTGTTGTGCTCATGTCTTTAACAACATGAGGCATTGCTCAGTGTTTAGGCTTGTGTTGTACACATCAGCCATTGCTAAAAAGAGAAAAGAGTGTGTGTGTGTGTGTGTGTGTGTCTCTCAATGCTGCTTTGCAAACAGGCTGTGAAATTTAATTATCTCCCGCCTCCCTTGCCTCGCTTCGTGGGAGTTCCTGCAGAGAGGGGAAGTGCATCCACTGAACCCTTCCCCTGGGAAACATTAGCCCACTCAGGCTAATCTCGCAGAACAAAGGTTCCCAGCGACAAGGCATCCAAGTAGGGATGTGTGTGTGTGTGTGTGTGTGTGTGTGGGTGTGAGTGTATTACGTGTGTGTGCATCTGAATTCATGCTGTATGTGCCGAGGGTGGGGCTTTGAAGAAAATGTGCGTTTCCCCACACAGAAAAAACTTCATCACACCATAAGAAATAGGAAGGCACTCCCTTATTCTCTCTGACGTCAACCGCTCAAAGCTCACAGTTCTTACATCTATAGAGAGGTGGATGAGCCAATCTCAAATTTAAATGGACATTTTCAGAGTTCAATCCCACAGTTACTCTTGATGATTTCCTGGTGCACCAAAACCATGCAAATGTTTCTGCTGATTACTTTACCGCTTATTATTCAAAAGCCTGTTGGCCAACAAGAAGGTTTTTCGTTCTTACTTTTTAATCACCTATTTTTTATTTACTCAAAAAAATACTTAATAACCTCCCATTCTCTTCTCCTTTTTACTGTTCCCTCGTCCAGACGTTCTGGAGCAGTCAGGTCTATGGCCTCCTATGTACGGAGGCCGGGGTCCCCCTCCTCACCTACAGCACCATCCTGTTTATTCCCGCTCCTCATTCCTACGGCAACAGGAGCTATACGCCCTGCAGCAGCAGCACCAGCAACAGCACCAGCGAGCCATGGAGCATGTGCAGCGCCACTCTGGGGGACAGGTATTAATATGGCCAAGTCACATTTTGAGGGGTGGTTTACATTTTAGTGTACAACTTGCAAAATGCTGTTTATTTGCATTATTGTGAAACTTGTTAAATGAAACAACTGTGAAAATGCTTTAACAAAAGTCTCCCTCCTTTTAGTTGAATCATGAGTAGATTAGAGCCTCACAGATCATTTGAAGATCTCTGTTATGTTATAAAGATTTATGAACACTGACAGAAAAACATATGCAAAATCCCTTGGAGCAATATTCATTAAAGCCAAAAACTTCCTGTTTTTGTTAGAAAAATCATTCATTGATAAACAGCCCTGGTGTGCTTCCTTCCTAACCTCACGTTGCCAGATCATTTGGCAATCAAACTTGTGGCCAACTCTCTCTTTTTATGGCAGATGGTTTTTCTTTATCACAGTAGTTCGCATTTGTGTTCATGTTAAGTACCATCTGTCCTGGTTGTTTTAAAAACCTCTTTTTAACCTCTTTTGATTCAAATATGACTTGTTAAGAAAGATGCAGTTCTAACTCTGACTCTCTTTTTAACAGAAAAAACATGAAGAACATGCTATCACTATAGAAGACTCTCCTCATGAATCTTCAGCTTCCCGAACTCCCCCCACCTCTTCCTCCTCTACAACCACCGCCTCTTCTCATGCAGCCAAACCCTTCTCTCATACTCCACCTCCACCAAAGACGCCCACACCATCTCCAGGGATGTGTCCTGCCAGCCGGCAGTCACCCTGCTACCACTCCCCATCCAGGCGCCCGCATCCACCAAACCCTCTGACTCCTGCACCAAGCCCGGCTGCAGCAGCACCCCGCTCCCCGGCACTCAGCCCTGCTCCGTCTCACCTCTCTAAAGGTTTGGAGAGGGGCAGCGACAGAGGAGAAGGACAGCCACCCCAGGACTACCCACAGTCCCTCGAACCAGGTGAACCCTAAATAACAAGCCAGATAACAAAATTGAAAAGATCCCAGACAGGACAGACTGAGAGAGATGAGGCAAAGACGAAGAAATTGTGAGACATTGTGTGAGAGAGGGAGATGCGCCACAGAAATGTTTCCTTCTTTACTGAAAATAATTTATGCAAAATGACGGGAATTGATTTTTCAGAATTAGTTTGAAGCTTGACTGATCCCTTGTTCTGTCTGTCCTTGTCAGCATGTGTGAGTGTGCATTTTTTATATTCGAGCTAAGCAGGGACAATGGACAGGTTAGGTATTTAGGTCAGAGAAAGCATTTGGGCACTATGGGCAATGTGTCCATGTGTGATTGCCAATGCACAAGTTCGTCTGCGCTTGCATGTGTGTCACAGGAGGAAGGGCAATGAAATCTTCAGATAGGCCCTCCTTATCCTTCAGGGGTCCTTGAGAAGTACAGGCGGAAGGATATGCATTCATCTGGCTGTGCTGTCAGGGGGCGGAGGGATACCATCAATAATAAGAATGCAGGGGTGACAGGGCCAGCACTGCAATCACAGGAAAACAGCAGGGTGTCATCAATATCCCACATAGATCTATACACTCACTCATGCATCTACACACACTCACACACATACAGTATATATTACATACACAACTTAACACATATGCACACGCACACACACGCACTCCTTGCATTTTCTCCACCCAGCTGTCGGTGGATTATTCTGCCTGAATGGAATGACCATGAATTTAGGAAACAAAAGGTTTTCGCTGCAGGCAGAGGATTTTTTTCTAGGTGCTTTAAAAAAATTGTATTCTTTGTATGTATTAAACCAATGTTCTGTCCCCTCTTCCAGATTTGCCACCTGTTTACACCTACCCTCCTATCATCATGGGCTACAAAGCTGGGCCTTCGCCTGCCGAAGCCAGATTGGCTGAACAAGCCATGGTGGAGGCAGAGCCGGCAGAGCCAGCAGAGCCTGACTCCAAATCCCCCCAGCATCCATGCCACACTGAACCTCTCAGAAAAGAAAAAGAGAGGGGGGAATTAGACGATACACGGGACTGTGAAGTGGTGGAATCTCGGAGTGCAGTTGCAGAGGAAGAGAAGAAAGAAAAGAGGGCAGAAGGAAAAGGATGCTCTGTCTCTGAGCCTGAGAGCAAGATTTCTGGGTTGCCGCCATGCCCTTCCCCAGTCCCAGATCCTGCCTGCCCAATCCCAGCCACAGGCAAAACCCTAAAAGTAGAGCTCTCCCTGGGTTGTCCAGGCCAGAAGGCCAGCCTGGAGGAGCCCCAGCTATCCAAAGAGCAGGAGGATGATAGAGAACATGGAAAAGAGGACATGGAGGACAAAGAGGGAGAGAAAATGGAGTCTGACCCGACAGAATTTACTGTCTCTGTGCCTGTAAAGCCCAAAGAGGAGGACAGGGTGGAGGAGGACGATGGGGACAGAGATGGAGAGAATGTAGAAGTGGTTGTCGATGAGAACAAAGAGGAGAATACAGGCACAGGCTTGATGGAAGTAATGCTTAGCTCTCCTTACTGTTCCCCAACCTCTGACCCCTCCCCCCCTTCTTCTGCAAGCACAGCAGCACAGCTCCAAGGGGCCTACATGTGGAGCCTGGAGCTCCTGATTGCCGCAGCTCTGTGCGCCACCAGAGATGCCTTGTACCCACCTGTACCTGCTGTCCAGGCTCCAAGTCCTCCAGCCTACTACGGTATGGAGATTCTAGGAGAGTTGGCTGAGCTGGAGATCCAGCAGAGGAGCAGAGAGAGCAAAGAGAAAGTCACTGAAGGTGAGAGGAAATACATTTTCAGACTACTGAGACTTTACAAAATAGTTTAAAATGCCCTGGGTATTTATATGTACCTCTTTCACCATACCAGGCGTACAGTCGATGTTATCATGTTCCAACAAACAGAACCGAAATACCCATGAAAATCAGATCAAGGAAAAAAGAATTGTTACCCTACTTCTTCTCATACACACACACACACACACACACACACACACACACACACACACACACACACACACATGAACTGAACTAAAAAATGGATCTGGGAGATCTGTACAATCCAGATGTGGAGCCCATCAACTCACACATTAACAGCACACACAGACATACGCTAACGGTCCTTCTTCCCTCCTGAGTTTGGACTATATGGGTTGGGTGTATGTATATATGCATGTATGTATGAATGTGTGTGTGTATGTATGTTTGTTTGGGTATGGGCAGACAAGGAGATGGTCAAACAAGCTGAGCTTCAGAAACAAGCCAGAACGGACACACACATTCACACAGGCACACACACACACACACACACACACACACACACACACACACAGTGTGTCCCCGAGGCTCTGGCGTCTTGCTTTGCTAATTAGACCCTTTCCTTTAAAACACTTCTCCTGTAAGCGATTCTATTTTCCTCTTGTCCCTCTGAGAGAAAGTGTTTTTATTTATGCCAGCATCTGTGTGAGTATGTTTGCCCATATTTGTGTGTGTTTGTGAGTGTGTGTGTGTGTGTGTGAGCTGTTAAGTAATCCCAGATGAATCTCTGCTCTCCTCCATCAGAGTCTATGCGACTCTCCACCAGGCTGCCTACTCCCTGCCTGTGCCTCCTCCTGTCTCTCCTCCTTCTCCTCCTCCCTCTTTGTTATTTTTCCCCCCTCAGTCGCTCCTTTTTTTATTATTATTATTAAACCAATGTAATCTTGTGTGTAAATCCTGCCTCTGCAAGCCTTGTTGACGGAATTAATAAGTGTAAAAATCATAAGTCGCTCTGCAGCTGTCTGTGCATGTGTGTGTGATGCGGAGCATGTGAGTTTGCATTTGTTTATGTGTGCGTGCACGTGGTTAGCATGTGTAATTGGTGTGAAATCAATAAGTCCTGTTGTGGCATGGAAAACGTTCTCCAAATTGCAACACATTTATTTAAAATCTGCTCCGGCCTCGCCGTGTGGAATGTTATTAATACCACTGATGGCGTTTTTGTCCTCGTGAATGTGTTTGGGAGATGAAACTGATCCCAGACAGATGCATTTATGCCGCTCCTTGACGCGGAAGGATATCTCAGCTGTTCACTGGAGATCGCAATTACAGATTAAGGAATCAAGAGATACTTTCCCCTGCAGTATAAATTAACACCATTACTTCTATTTACACATAGACAGAGGAGCCATTTGCGTCACAGTTGCCTTTATCCCTTCACATTTCCTTTATATTGAAATTTCAGCTCAATAAACTTCCTTAATAGACTCTAATGATGACTGGGCCCTCATCAACTGTAATAGTTTTTAATTCTCCTCCACTGTTTTTGTTTTTCTCCTTGAAATCCCCTGTGTCGCCTCTTATTACACCATTCACCCCCTTTAGAGACAGGGTATGGTGTTATTACTGTGCAAAGACGTGTGTGAGTGTGGTGTACTGTGGGCATCTATCGATTGTGGCCGTTCTCCAGGATGCTAAACTAGGTGTGGTGATGTCAGTGGTGATGTCACCCTGACAGAGTAATCGGAGCATGCCATTGGCTCAGAGGTCTGACAGATGAGATGGCACTGACCTCTGCGAGCCAGAACAGGACAAAGCCGCATCCTTCCCCCTCTCTTCTGTCAATCTCAGAGGAGTTACCTGTCGTTCTCACATCCATTTTATTCTTTGGTTAATGCTTGTTTTTGTTTTTTGTTTGTTTCTTTTGGCCTCACAGATGAAGACTCCATCCTTCCTGCCCCCTTTCCTCTCTCCTCTGTTTAGCACACTTCTGTTTCTCACATACACACACACACACACACAGGTTTTAATAATGTCAGATGTCAGTGAATACGCCTTGCAGCTCCAGTGCACAGAGTGAGTGATCCATTGAAACCTCCTCTCCTTTCCTCTCGTCTCTTCTCTCCTCTCCTCTCTTCCCTCTTCTCTTCTTTTCTCTCCTCTTCTCCCTCCTCTTCTCCCCTCTAAGGGGAAATTGGATTCTGTCCATGTCCATAATGAGGAGATGTAGGAGAATAAATAGATAGCTCAATAAACACTTTTCCTCTTATTGCTTCTCCTCCCCTTTACTCCCCACCCCCCCACCCCTCT
Organism: Remorina albescens; assembly: GCA_034769265.1. Lineage (NCBI taxonomy): Eukaryota > Metazoa > Chordata > Actinopteri > Carangiformes > Echeneidae > Remorina > Remorina albescens. The sequence continues at coordinate 11,384,786 of CM068480.1, forward strand.
TCTCATTTCACTGTTGCACTCCTCCTCCTCCTCCTTCTCCTCCTCCCTGTCTGTTGTTGTCCCTCTCTCCGGTTCTCCCTCACACACACACACTCATGCTCATGTCTGTGCACCTCGGTAAATGTTGTAGGAGAATGTGTGTATTGAGAATGAGAGTGATTTATTTGCATAGGTTAGTGTGTGTGTGTGTGTGTGTGTGTGTGTGTGTGTGAACTGTCTCATGAATATTCTGTTTCATCTGCTGGTGCCGTGACAATGACAGAGTTAATGACAGTGACAGATGTAGAGATCGTTCTGTAGCACTCCCCCTCGTGTGTGAATGTGTGTGTGTTTGTGTTGTTTGTGTACGATTAGGCATGAACACCAGTATACATCAAATAAACTACCCAGCTAATATCATAAATATCACCACTTTTCAAGGCACTGTTTCATTGCTCCAGAAATAAATCCACTCAGCGTGCCACATGTTTTATAACACAGTGTCAGCCGCTCCGTGATGCACCAATCTTAAACCACAACAATCCATCTCCATGCAGGTGAGGACACGCTGACCTTCGACCTCCACAGTCTGGCGACGCTGGCAGCTGCCCGTGCCCTGGAGTTGGGGGGCGGGGCTGTAGACATGGGGGTGGACCAGCAGTGTCCAATCAGGAAAAGGCTCAACCTGCGCAGGAAGTGCAGCTGGACACCGCGCCATGAACCAGTGAGGTTTTATAAAATGAGCATTTTGTTTATACATGTGAGCATGAATCATTCAGGGTAAGAATGTGTTTGTTTAGACAATGAACTCACACTGAATTAGCTTTTTTTCAAACTTAAATAAAATACAATATATGGGCAGAAGGTTTTTACATTTCAGGTTTTTATCTGACACTTTTATTCTAAATAACTGGTGAAGAAATTAGCACAAATCATCAATTGGTTATCCTCAATGATGTATTATGGACATAAAATTCATCAGTTTTTCAAGGAAAAAACACAGTGTGCTGAGTTATACTGAACAAATAGAATGATTAAATAAAACAAATAGCTTTTAAGTTTTAAATAAATAATCGCAATAAATGCAGACTTCTCACAAAACAACATTTTTATTAGCATAGAAGTTCTTTAAGTACTCATCATGTCTACAAATAATTTAACATGGCATACCAGCTCAGTCGCCCACTTTGGCTGCTGGTTCACAAAAATGAGCTGCTGCAGGCCTCAAACCTGTGAGCATTTGGTTACATAGAACTCAGTATAATCAACAAACGGCACAAACACAAGCTGGTTATTTCATATGGCCAACAAATCAGCTCTCAGTTTGTTTTCAGCATTTAACTTTTGTTTTTTAACTTTCTCTTTGTGTGTTTGTGTGTGTGTCTGTCAGGTATGCCCAGTGAAGGGCTCCATGGAGACGATGGGAGGGGAGGAGCTGGCCATGCGTGTCCAGCTGGCTGAGCTACAGCGCCGCTACAAAGAGAAACAGAGAGAACTGGCCAAGCTACAGAGGAAACACGACCACCAGTGAGCAGAGAGAACACACACACACACACACACACACTTTCTTTTTGTCTAGATTGAATTGTGCAAACCAACATTTGCAGTTCTGCTGTCATGCTGCATCCTCCTGTTTTATCAGGACTTGCTGCCTACTCATACCTAATGCTGTTTGACCTGTAGCCAATACAAGTTTCCTCCTGATTTCTCTTGCTGTCCTGACTCTGTGTTTGATCTCCCTCTCTCTCGCTCTCTCTCTCCCCATTCTCCTCCTACCCCCTCTTGTCTTCCTCTCTGCAGGAAAGAGGAGACGTCTCGTAGCCCTGCCCGCCGGGGGCCTGGCCGCCCCCGCAAGCGCAAGTCCACCCCCGGCCCAGCTGCTGCAGACAGCTCCAAAAGACTCAGGTCAGTCCTCCGATATTGCGTCAGTATAATCAGTGTGATTGGCAAGCCTCTCTCATTCGATCTGATTTCTGTTTGTGTTTTTAGTGAAAGGCACGGTTGATTTTCAAGAAGTTCTTCTTCAGCTGAATTGATTCGAATGCTCTATAGCTGATGATTTGCTTGATTGGGCACTGGAAGGAGCCACTCATGCACATATGCATATACATGCGCGCACACACACACACATGCAGTGCGTTATGTGATGGAAGCTGTAAGCTGGGTGTGATTTTAAATGAGGCAATGTAATGGAGATGAGGCCTTCATTAATCATCATTAATCACTTTTAATCACATTTATCACTTGCATTGATTATGTCCTGATTCAACATGAACCTCCAGCATACATTAATACAGCCGGACAAAGTTGTGATGTACAGTTGTTACAGTGATGAACGACTTAACGCCACCCCCACCGGCAGCAACACACAACCACGCATTATTTAACACCTTACACATGCACCCTTTCATGCTGACACACATTCCTGCACATAGGCACAAGCTGGAAACACACAACCACACAGTCAGTGCTCAGCACTCGTCATGATAAATGTTTTTTCTCATGCTGCCCCACCTCTGTTAGCATGTGCACCCGTTGCCTTGATAAAATGATTAGTGAAACTCGAGGTTTGTCACAGTTACTATGATTAGAAAGCGCTAATGAAAATGACAATGAAAGGTTTTAGTCATACAAGCCGGTGCACCACACACACACACACACACACACACACACACAAATACACGCACACAAATAACTCATTTAATTAGTAGTGTTAGGCAAGACATGCGTGAACAACATTTCTGTTGTTATTAACAAGCGTTGTTTTGTCTTTATATTTTCATCTGCTTATTAGAGTGAGTGAGTGATGAAATGAAACTGTGAGGGATGGAGAGAAAGACACAACCTTTTCAAACTCAACCAATGTTTTCTCTTGATACACACCTGAACTGTGTACAAAAAGGATGAATTAAAGTGAGGCTTGACAGTAAAGGCTGAGCTGTTATTGAAGCAAATAGGTTTGTACATGTTATCCAACTGCATCGTGAGGCAAAAATGTTTAAATTTTTTTGAAAAAGGCAAGGTGAAAAGCCTGTCTTTTTACATTTTAGGGGCAAGACAGATTAAGATCCAGAAAGGAATATGAACGCACACTAATTTAGGATGCAGGGTTGTATGCAAAAAAACTGATGGAAGTAGCTGTGTACAAACAAATAAAATGAGAGTCTGGCCAGTTGCTGCATGAAGCAGACATGATTTTCAGATCACTAGTTTCTGAAGGCTTCAAAAAAGGGTTGAATGTGGTCTCTGCATTCCACCATCTAAAAGGTGTAGGATTGTTGTCTGACTGTCTGAAAATCACTTTGTGTTGACTGTCTGTCCGTAAGGCGACAGTCTGCATTCTCGTTCGTCCCATAGGTGTTGCATAGTATCGAAGTCAGACTGCTGAAAGCTGGTAAACTTCCTCAGTGACACATTTTTGAAAATTTTACATACCTGGCTTATGCATGGAGGTGTTGTCACAGTGATAAAGGAAATTAAACCCAAATTGCTGCCACAAAGTTGCTGGCACAGGATTACCTAGTAGCATTTCCTTTACCTACAACTATGGCCCAAACCACGACGATTAACAATTATCTGGTGTATGTCGTAGGGCACACAAGGCACATGCACACTGACTGTGCAGTCGGTTGGGACGTGACATGGTGTAAACTCAGGGGCTTAGAAGCTCAGTGGGGTCAGGGAGGGGGATTGCGGCAGGGATATATGACCTGGATGGATAGACAAGCCTCCCAAATCTTTCATATTTTTTGAGATAGATCTTTTCCCTTTGCCTCCTCTCCTCTCCCTCCCTGCCTCCCTCCCCTCCCCCTACTTCTCCTCTCCCTTCCTCTCCTTTCCTGGGAGTGCAGATGCTGAGAGCCAAACCTTCCCTCTATGGGAATAAAGGATTCACCTGCCTCAGACATAGCTGCTAATATAGAGTGTGTGTGCTGGTTGCCTGTGGTGTGAGAGAGCAAGCATACAATCAAGGGGGAGAGAAAGAGGTGGAGAGAGAGAGAGGAAGGGAGGAGTAGTGTTCAATAGAGGTTAGTGTTTATCGATTGAGCCCCGAAGCTCCGGTCAACGGACAGACTCCCTCGAGACTGCTTCATCTCTTTCTCTGTCTCTTTCTCCTCCGCCCTCAACTGTTCTTCTCCCCCCCATGCCTCTCTGTGTCTGCCCTCCCCTCTCCCCTTCATACCAGATAATTTTTTTATCCTTTCATGTGGTGATTCAGCAGAGTTTCATATTCACATGGTTGCTGAATATTTCTGTGTTTGCTGTTAAACTGCGCAGACGGTCGACTCTTGCCTCATCAAAGTTACGAGACAGAGAAGAAGAGCGGGAAGAGAGTGAGACAATGAGTGAACCCAAAGGACAGGGAAGTGAAACTAGAGAGTTGAGAAAGGCAGAATTAGAGAGAATATCATCCTCAAGAGAACAGAAAAGTGTGATCAGATTAATTCTGTAATCTGTTTTATCTACCATAATATTTTATGTAAGTGCACCTCTGTTGTGCTTTTATGTTTCGCAGGGCTGGGCTGAATTTGCTGGAGGAAAAAGCCAGGAAAAAAATGTCGAATCATGCTTTCAACAATCTCACTGCTGGACAGGTCAGCCGCTTTGCAGTCCTTCCTGGTTGATCCACACAACCACTTCCTGCTCCTAATGGTTTTCTTTTTTCTCCTGGATGTTTCAATCAGTGCAAAGAAACAAGGCAGTGATTAACTGTTGATCTCTGTGTATGCAGATAAAAGCTTGCTGCAAGCACAGAGGTAGGCCCAGCACCCTGAGCTCCAGGCTGGCCAGACGGGTCACCCATTTGAAGCAGAAGGCTGCAGCCCAGCGTGATGCACCATCAGCAGGCTTGCTGCACAGCAGAGGGGACCCTGGAGCAGCAGAGACACCCAAGGGTCACTGCAAACAAGGAGGGAAAGGTCGGGGAGAGCATAGAAGAACGCAGAAGAGACACACTCATTTGTTCATTAGATTGCCCCAGAAAACTAAATCCTCCCACTGCTGTTGATCCAACAGACCCTCGGCAGGACTGGGAGGCCAGTCAGACCATGAAAAGGAAGAGAGGTCGGAAGCCCAAAGTGTTGATGGGGGTCGACCAGAACAGAGTTCATCACAAGGACGGCCGGGCCTCTGACAAACAGGAAGTTAGAGAAGAGAGGAGTGACAGCGAGAGCTCAGAGCATGGTGAGTTAATGTACAGGTCAATCACAAGGACTTTTTCAATATTTCCAGCCAAAGGAGGATCTTGCAAACGAGAATTTGCCTCTAAAAAACAAAAATGTACACTTCCATTGCCTTTTATTTCACAATTTTTCATGAAAAAGAAAGTTTATTGTGACTTTTGAGTCAGGCAGCGTGAATTTGGCTTCAAGAATATTGACCAAATGTTGTGAGATTTTGCTACAAAAGTAAGTGCGTGTGCTGTGTGCATGAGTGCGCACATCAAGCGTCTGAGAGTGAGATATCTGCCGTCAACTGGGGCCTCCTCTCACTTGCCAGCTCGTCTGTCACACCATTAAAACCGTTAACAACTTGCCACAGGCATGCAACACAGCTACCCATTCCCCTCAACGCCATACAGTAACGTGAGCTTGTTCTGGCCCCAGTCAGAATGTCACACCCCCAGTCTCTACCCCCTCTCTCGCTCTCCTCTTTACCTCTCCAACTTCACAAAAGTGCCCTCCTCGGAGGCTTTGAATTGAGGAGCCACAATGTCATTGCCGCTGACTTTTAAATTACTGTCTCACTGGAGAGGAAGGTCGAATACGAAATGAACAAAACTCCAGGAAAACGCTAGAATCTGACAGACCCTGTGATCTTGATGGCATGGAGAATTTGTGATTGAATGTGTGTGTGTGTGTGTGTGTGTGTGTGTGTGTCAGTGTTTACGTGTGTGTGTGTGTGTGTGAGAGACTTGGGCAAAGTGTTGACGAGAATGCCATGTAAGTGACAAGTGTGTCAGAGATGTGTTGACACCTGACACGACCCCCACAGTCAGTGACACACAGCTGCCAATATCAGTCTGTGTGTGTGTGCGCGTGTGTGTGTCGGGCGCTGCTTACGTGCATGTGCGCCAACATTTGTTTGCTGTCACTGCAGTTAAGGATAATCAGTGCAGTATTGTGTAGTAGTTAGGGCAGGAATTAAATTTGAGCTGATTGTTTGCTTTATGATTATTTAAGTTTAGCCACAGACTTTTGAAGTGTTGATTCTATGAGGAATATTGAATAGCTCGCTGTTGATACATCCTGTCAAGTGGCTTCAGCTCACAGCAGATCACTTTCTGATGGATCGTACTGATGCTATGGTTCCACAGAGGAGGAGGAGGAGGAGGAGGAGGAGGAGGGGGACGCCAGCTATGATAGCGAAGATGGAGCCGGTGAAACCAAGATTAGCTCATCCTCCAAAGAAACTGCAAACTCTGCCGGGATTACACCCTTTTCTTCGCAGTCCTCCACGCTCCAAGCAAACCAGAAAGCCAGGAGTAAGAGAATGGGACCTGCTGGTGAGATATTTATATGTACTCTTTATGCATGATGCTGTCACATAAAAACTAACTGAAAGCATTGTTTTTAACTTAAAAACAAATTTAAAATAAAATAAAGAATATCCTGTTTGTTTAGCTAAAAATAAGGGTGATCCCTGGTTGGCTATATGTACTAGTACAGCTGCTTTTTAAAACTATAGCTGGGTGGGTATCACTTAAAAGCTTATGCTATGATGGATATACTCAGAAAATTGTCAGGTAACTTTAACAAGGCTTTGTTCACATTAAATGACCTTATAGTCAAGTAATATTAGATTATTTCTCCTTCAACCTCAGGTGTGGGGATTTTGCCCAGTACTGACCAGAGGAGAGCCCAGAGAAGGCCAAGCCTTGCCAGCACAGAGAAAAGATGTCCAGACCACCAGGGGACTAGAAGAACACCTCTGTCCAGCTGTGGTGTGTCGTCATTGGGTTGCAGCTTCAGGGACAGGAACTACGGAGCTCTGACAGAGGTTCACAGGACCAGCAAGGAAGCGATGAAGAAGACATCAGCAGGACAGTGCATCCTGGGGAAGGTGAGACATTACGGTGGCTAGACATTATCATTGTCAGCTGGTGACGTGTAACATTACAGTGAGACGGCAACTATCTTCTTTTACCCAGTGACAACTGTTTAAGCAAGTAAATTACTCCCTGACAGTAGTGATTCATGACACTACTCCGTCACTTTTGTGTTACACCCTCAAAACCTGATATTTGCATCTAGCACTTCCTTGTAAACTGCCTCACCTGTGCACTTATGTGTGTTATCATGTGAACTAGACAGCAATGAAATACAGCGTTTCTTCCTCCTTGCTCCACATTTTTTTGGGGATATTTGTTGATCGTGTTAATCTGAGGTTAGAAAAACATGCACAAAAAATAGTCTGGTCAAGTTATAAAGAAAACTGGTCATCTTTGGAGTGGACGTCACAGTCAGGAAGTCATGCAACTGAATTATCACCCTTTTGTAAGAGACAGGATCTATTTTTATTCCTCTGATCACTCACACAGAAACACACAGGAAAGGGAATTGATTAAGAAAAGGTGAAACACGGTTGTCAATTTTCCAGGTCTAAGGGAAAGAGTATCACAATAAATTACTCCTGTCACAGAATTGTGAGCAAGGTAATTACATTACTTTTGAAATGAGTTAATGAGCAAAGAGGTGCATGCTGGTTATTTTGTAAGAACCCAATGTGGTTTTGAGGGGGGGGTTAGGTTCAGACATCGGTTGACTGTAAATGTTAGGAAAAAAGGAAAGTGACTCAGAGGAGGTCACTCCCTTTGGCCTTGTGCTTCATGTGACAAGAGGCTAAAAATGAGAGAAGAGGGGAAGAATTTGGGAAAAGCCCTCGCGTTTACTCCTTCCTTGTTGAAGTGAGCCACACCCTGGCAGGAAGTTTGAAAATCCTGGCAGTGGCATTACCTATCTATTCACTGTAAATCTGTCACTTCATCAAAGATACCATTTGCTCTTGTTATAGGTGTGTGTTTGCATGCCTGCCTGCTGTGCTAACACACCACAGGCCCTGTTGTTTTCATGGAGGCCGCAGTTGGCGAGACACCCGCATCCATTTTAATGTGAAAGGCCCCGAGGTTGCTTTAGTCTTTGAGTCATCGTGAGGGAATGTCCAAAAGCACATAACTCCAAACCAAACACAGAAGTATAAAGATAATCACTGGCCATAACCTTACACACACCCATGCATTCCTACACACACACTCACACACAACACCACTAGTACTAAAAGGAAATAATCACCCATGCCCTCTGGTGATGAAACTTCTGTCACTAAAAGATATGGTCTCCTAATGTGGAAAACTGCAAGATACAGTATAAACACACACACACACACACACACAACATTTCCTCTGCATTGAATATTATAGTCTTTTAGAAAGCCAGATACAAGCAGAAACCTGTTTGGCGAGCTGACTTTCCATCTTCAGTCATCAATCATCCTTGGATATACTTGCTTAAACCGGTCTGGAGATGGGTAGTATCTGGTGTGTGTGTCCGTCTGAAGTGAGTATGTAAATCGGGGTTCAAGCTTCCATATTAGCAGCGTCCACCCTGCTGAAGTGTCCTTCAGCAAAAGTCTTAGCAGATCAAGAGCTGCGAACTGTGACCTCTGAACCTCAAGTGAGCGATGACAGCTAAGAAAAAAAATCCCACAGACTTAATTGAGGTATCACATTACAAGAGGCGCTGGTGCCTGTGGTTGCTTTTCACTGACTGATTTACCCCATCAGTCACACCAGTCTGGCAAAGACTGTGTTTATTCATCTGCAGCTCCTGTTTTCTCTTTATTAATCTTTTTATGCAATGAAGTGATGCCATATCCTGCTTTCTGCTCATTGATGTCACATCCTGTTTCCTGCTCAGGCCAAGGGCCACGCGGTGAGCCGACTCCTGCAGAGCTTCGCCGCTGATGACGGCTTTTGCTTGGATGAGGAAAGCAGCCTCTCCGAGGGGGAGGAGGATGAAGAGGAGGAGGAGGAGGAGGGCGCGAAGGAGAAGAAGGCAATTCACCTTCCTCCCAACATGCCTTGCAGAATACCTGGTAGGCATGCACAGTGACACATCATTTATAATTACACACACTTGCTTGATTTTAAAAGCATGTTTTCATGCCTTTCACACAAATGCACGCACACCAACACACCCACTTCTGTCTCAGCCTCTCCGTCCCTCCTCACTTCACATAGCAATTACTCAACACCGCAGTTATGTACATCTCACCATGTATCTTGTCCATCCATCCATTCATTCATCCATCCATCATCTTTCTACCACGCCCTTTCTCTGCAGCCTTGCCAAACTGTGTGCTGAGTAAAGAGATGCTGGTAGACGGACTGAAGATCCTGATCTCCAAAGAGGACGAGCTGCTCTATGCTGCCTGTGTCCAAACTCTGGACCTACCTGATATGTAAGACCCTGTTTCCAGATTGTCACTTCAGAGATGCAAAACCTGTTAGATATTTGTACTGTGTTGTGGAATAAGTGAGCCACCTCCCCCATGGGAAATTTTAAACATCAAATGCCATATATGACCCTTGATTAGACTTTTGTTTATCAAAAGACCTGGTGTACCAGACTCTTGCTGGCTCTGAGAGTTTAGTTTTGAAATGACATAGTGCATAAAGACTTTAGTCTTAATTAGTAGAGAGTTAAAAACTTAGCGCTAGTAAAATGCCTGGCAGCTGAGAGAATCTCGACAAATAAGAAGTCTAGACGACTACAAAGCTAAGACACAATGCAGTGGCAGCCAACACAGCTGCCTGTAGAGTAACTGAGCCCTGACGAGCAAAACCCTATTTTGGAAAGACAGTGAGGCAGTGAGGATGTTAGACTTCAGATAAAATTATAAACTCACAAATTGAAATGGTAGCAATTTTACTTCTCATTCAATTCCCTTTCTTTTGCTTTTTTTTCCCCCAGATTCAGTGTTGTCATTGAAGGGGAACGAGGGAATCGCCCCAGGATTTACTCATTGGAGCAACTACTACAGGAAGCTGTGAGTTTCAGCTTCACTGCTTCTATTACATTCAGCAGTATTGTGGGTAGTTCTGGGTAGTTTTAACTCAAATTCCACCAGAGTTACAAAGCTTATTTTCTGATTTAATTTCTTTTTTTACACAGGTGTTGGATGTGCGGCCCCAGACTGAGGCCATCCTGACCATAGGGACGCGAGTTTGTGCCTATTGGAGCGAGCGTTCGCGCTGTCTTTACCCTGGATATGTCCACCGAGGTCCATGACATGCACCAACCACACCACTCTGTCCATACATACACAAACACACACACACACACACAGCAACTCATATCCCTTTGTGTGCTGTGCTTCAGGAGGTCCAGGTGAAGCTGAGAAGGAGGGCAGTGTGATGGTGGAGTTTGATGACGGTGACAGAGGAAGGATCTCCCTCACAAACATCAGACTCCTGCCCCCTGGATACCAAATCCGCTGTGAGTGAGGCTTTGTGGAGGGGCGGAGGGGTTAATAATGCAGGGAATTAATAAATAAATGAACAGCATCATTAAACAATTTTCTCTGTCAGGTGCGGAACCGTCTCCAGCTCTTCTGACCTCACCAGGTCGCCGTGGGCGGCGGAGCTCCACCCAGGAGAAGAAGGACACAGCTACAGAGAAACCAGCCAATGAGGAGCCAGCAGGGAGGCCTCAGGAGAAAAGGCCAGGTGAGGGAGAGGACCTAACATTTGGATAGTCATTTTAATCAGTCAATAGTTAATAATCAATCAATCAATTACAAGAATAACTGCCTAATTTTTCACTCTGGAACATTCAGGCACTTTTAATCCTTTAATATGTGTTGTCTTAGAGGCGCTGGTCTAACCACTTAATAAATATAGCTTCACAGACCCACAGCTCTACACGCAGGCTAAACTGAATTATCCTAAACAATGGCTCCTTTACATTTGAGTAATTATCTGATGCCTCGGAGTCAGCGGAAAGCTGGAGTTACATACATCAAAGGACTCAAAAATATAAATTCCTTGTTTGCTGCCTGTCACTTACCCTCATATTACCACATTAATCATTATTTTATGAAGTGTCAACCATGCACTTGGCGTAGCTAAGCAACATGTGTATAACTCATCACAAAATCTGGGTGACAGGTTTGCTGGGCGGGAGAGACAGGTTTCCCAGGTTTGTTGCAGTTTGAGTAATGTATGTGTCGAAATGGCCTGGCCAGGGGAAGATCAAGGAGATAAAGATATTAAGTTTCCCCAAAGCTCTTAGTTCTATAATTAATCTCAGTGCAGTCTTAACACCTGTCCGATCATATTGATTATAACTTCTTTCTGTTGCTGGCTCCCTTTTCAGTTGGCAGACCGAAGAAAATCCACTCAGTGCCTAAAACTGTTAGCACACCAACACCAGTAACAGAATCTGTAACCAAAAGCACCACTTCTTTGTCCAACTGGTCTGTGCCCAGGAAGAGACCACCTGTTGACTTTTTCCTCTTCAACGGAACGTCCCGTAAGACCAAAAGGAAGATACGAGAACAAGACCTGGGTTTGTTTCATCGGCCTGCCTCCCACCCTCTTGCGTCTCCCACCCCTATCAAAGGTATCTTTGGTTCTCCTTTTGTGGTTGACTCATTCAGTAGCATCGCCAACGGCTATGCTACCTTTGGAAGTGGCGGCAGCTCTGGAGGTGGGAGACCTGTCACCACGGTTGCGCCCATTGGACTCCGGGAGTCCTTGTCCTCCTCTTGCTCTTCAGCTCTCACCATGGGAATGGCAGCTGGAAGCAGGAAGCCAGCAACCGAACGGGACAGGAAACAGTTCTTGGTGAAGCTCGACCATGAAGGGGTGACCTCCCCTAAAACAAAGAACGGCAAAGCCTTGCTTCGGCTTGGAGGGAGTGGAGGGAGAGGAGGAAAGAGCCTGGTCTCAGCAGGAGCACCACTAAGATACATTCACCCATCCCTGCTGGTGAAGGATGGCAAAAAGGGAGGAGGGGAAAGAGACAGTGCTGGAGTCCGGTCTGAGGCTCTTCTAAAGGGCGCTCCACCTCTAAGAAAGGATCTTCTGTCAACTGGTCTTGGAGTCCAAGGCGGGGATTATAGTCTAGACTACCCGAGCGACTGCCCCAGTTCCTACTCTGAGCTAGATGAGGACGATGAGGACGACGGCCAAGATGCTGACGCACGTAGTGCAGGAGTCCCATCCCACCGCGGTCGTTTCCCCTCTCGTCTCTCTGTGTGTTTTACCTCATCTTCTTCTTCGTCTTCCTCCTCTGGGTCCATCTCCTCCTCGTCCCTCTGTTCCTCTGACAACGATTCCTCCTACTCCTCTGATGAAGAATCCTCCTCTGTGCTGCTGCGCCGTGCACTGCTCCAGCAGGACAAACACAAGCACAGGCAGAACATGACCTCTGACCTTCTAAACCCCGACCCTACCACCTCCTCCTCTCCCTCTGTCTCTGCCCCAGCTCACGGCTTTGTGGCTAAAGCCAACATGGCTGTCTCAGGGTCAAAGGTCAAGGCTGACAGAGCAGAAGACAGGAAGGAATTTATGTCTAAAGGAAGTATGGTGGTGAACAGTAACACAGCTAAGAGCCAGCTAAAGAGAAAAGACGGTGTTCTTAACAGCCACCATCAGGGCCAAAGCAGTCCAGTGAACCAGCAGATGAAACCTGCCCCAAAGGACATGGCAACCACAAAGAGGCAGAGGATGTCATCACCTGAGCCCCTGCCCAACACGGCTCCCCCACTGCCTGGACGCCAGCTGTGGAAGTGGTCCGGCAACCCCACGCAGGTACGATTTTGCATTTTGTTTGTGTTTCATTATACAACAAACAGGCAGCACAGCAGCACAGTGTTAGTGCTGTTACCCCACAGTAAGAGGGGCCGCAGGTTTGGTTCCCAGGCCTGGGGCCTTTCTGTGCGGAGTTCGCATGTTCTGCCATGCTTGGCGTGGGTTTCCTCTGGGTACTCCAGTTTCCACTCACTGTCCAAAGACATCCATGTTTAGGTTGATTGGTGACTCTAAATTGCCAGTAGGTCTGAGTGTGAGTGGTTGTTTGTCTCCGGCAACATGTCCAGAGTGTACGCCACCCTCGCCCAGTGTGAACTGGGATTGGCTCAGCACTGCCCACAACCCAGAAACGGATAAGCGGTAGAAGATGAATGAATTAATAAATACACAACGAACATCTTTTTTTCCCATGTTGAATTATCTCTAAACTTATTTTTCCAAGATCTCGCGTTTTTGTCATCACATCTTCTGGTCATGGCTCAGGAAAACTTAAGTTCTCACGACTAAATCCTTTTACATTGAAAGCTTGCGATAATGAAATTGTTTTCTTGTGGTCACACTTCATAATCTTTGTTTCAGAATGACTGTCTACGTCTGTAACTACTTCAACTCATGGCTTAAGTAGATCTGACTCAGAGTCTGAGTCAGACTCTGCACACATTGGCTGCGCTATCACACTGACTTGGTTTGGTTAATCTCTGAGTTTGCTATCCTGATTGTAAAGTCATGATCCTGAGATAACAGAACAAAACATTTTGAATGACCTTTGCCACTCAGCTGCAATGCAATTTGCTTTATAAACATGACCTCCTCTGTCGATTTGAGACGCGGAGCTTAAAAAAACTGACCTTTTATTGTTTAGATGCCTCAACAAATCAAAAGGCAAAGCAGCAATGTAGGTGTGTTATCCAGCTTATGGTTACTGTTATCATGACTCACAGGTGAGTTTCATTACTAATGCCTTATCAAGTTAAAATGTATTATTTTTGTGCTTCTGTAGCTCAGACAGTGTGAGGCCCAGAACAAGAAAAAAGGAACGAAATCAAAGAAATAATAAACTTTAACCCACCATATTTATTATCTGAAAGTTTTTTGGGGGGGGGGGTTGAAATTGGAAGACACATTAAATCCTATATTTTGGCAGACTGAGTTTACCCAAATAAACAAACAACCCAAATTAATTTCTGAAATAAGGCTGGTGAGGAAAAAAGCCTTCCACTCTGAATAAATTGACTGTTTTTATTCCCCTTCCCTGACAGAGGAGAGGTCTGAAGGGCAAAGCTCGCAAGCTTTTCTACAAGGCCATTGTGCGGGGCAAGGAGACAGTGCGTGTCGGGGACTGTGCTGTGTTCCTGTCACCTGGACGGCCGCAGCTGCCCTACGTGGGCAGAGTGGAGAGCCTTTGGGAGTCATGGAGCTCCAGCATGGTGGTCAGGGTCAAGTGGTTCTACCACCCCGAGGAGACTCGCCTGGGGAAGCGACACCGCGATGGCAAGGTAAAGACCAGAGTGTGCGAGTAGAATATCTAAAACAGGAACAGCCTGAGTCATTTTCATATAAAGGTATCACCAATGTGTACCTTTTTACTCTCATCTGATGTGAGTGCAACTTCTATTTTCTTCATTAAACCGCTTCTCAGTACACGGTCGACTCTGCTGCACAGGAAGTCGTTTATTTTACATTTCTGAGAATGGCAATATTGATTTTTGTTTGGAATAAAGAGAAAAAGGCCTGGACAGTATTATATGAGAACTAAAATCAGGCAAGGCTGAAAAAAATTAAAGATCTCCACTGTCTGAAACTCACAATAAAAGAAGCTTGTGTGGGACTGCTCTCCTTGAGAAAGCATTATAACATTTTGATTGTGGTATTTATTACCCTGCTGACTCTTCCGTAGAATGCCCTGTACCAGTCGAGCCATGAGGACGAAAATGACGTGCAGACCATCTCCCATCGCTGCCAGGTGGTCAGCAGGGCCGAATATGATCACCTGATGCGCGAACGCAAGCCAGTCAACGCCACAAACGACCTATTCTACCTGGCTGGGACCTACGAACCGACCACGGGCCAACTGATCAGTGCAGACGGCATGGCCATCGTGTCCTAGCGCCAGCAACTACAGAAAAATCTAAATATTGACCTGACCTCTGGAGTCGACTGCCTTCAGGACGGTCCTCCAGAGCAGAGCAGGGGACGGAGGGAAACCAAGACAAGAGTTGAAGCTCTCAGTATTGATCTGTCCCCTGTGAGAGGAGGAGCTAGCCCACTGGATAAAGCCCAGCAGTACTGGCACTTAGGAGGAGTCTGGCGTGTTGTGGGTAAACGTCTGATCCAGGTCAGTTCTAACCTGTTTATCAGATGCGGATTGAGGCTCCTTGTTGCAGTGAGAGTCTGTGGCTGAAATAAAAGAGAGTCTCGCCACTGCGGCAGTATTACTGCAACGACTGAACAGGAAGCACTTTGGAGTACAGTTGCCTGGATATGCCATGGAGGGCAGGAGGCGGACTTGTCTTTCTGAGACAAAGACAGACTTGGAGCAGAAAAGAATGGAGAGACTTACTTTAAACCACACTGGTTTGGATGGTTTTAATGGTCTTATACTGGTAGTTTGACAATGACAACACGATTGGGAGATCCCCAACAGGACCAAAAAACACTGTAGTTTGGACTGTGTGTATATGCCTGTGCGTGTGTGTGCGTGTGTGTGTGTGTGTGTGTGTGTGTGTGTGTGTGTGTGTGTGTGTGTGTTTGCGTTTGCGTTTGCAGAGAGGCTGAAAGGGCCCTGTTCAGCATTTAATGAGCTCTAAGTAAATAGTGCTTTAGTGTGCATGTGTTTATATTGTATGAAGTGTGTGTGTGCGTGCGTGTGTGTGTGCGCGCGTACACGTGTTTGTGTGGTCATGTACGTGTACGCCTATGCTCATCAAGCAAAGATGACGTCATGACACACCGTCTGTGTCTCTAACACTCTGAATATTAATCTATTCAGTCCTTAACGTGCAGTTTTCAGTCCTCACGACGGAAACACAAAATTTTTTTTTTTTTTCTCCTGTCAAGCCATACACGTCAATACCTCGCTCTCGTATCCTCCTATTCAGGTGCGACGACACATGTACAGGTAGTTGGATTGTTTATTTGAACTGTGTGTGCACGTTGCTGTGCGTGCACATGGGCAAGTGTGTGTGCTTTGTACAGCATTATGTATAAAATTACTTGTTGTATATAGTATACATATATATTTGTTCATTTTTGTTGTTTTCTTTTGCAGAGAAGAATATTTTATTTAGATTTTTTTAGGGTGTGTCGGGGTGGGTCAGGGAGGTTGGGGTTGGGGGGGGGGTTTGGTTAAGTTTCCTTCTCTCTCAGTGCACTGAACAAGATTGGAGGCTTGGACATGTACAACTGTTGTGAAGATTTTGTGGTTGAAAGCCCTGCTTTAGAGACAAATACGTAGAAAGGGTGTTTGGGAAATGTTTATAATGAAATCAGAAAAGGCTTTTAAACTTGTCCAAAATGTCTTTCTTTTATTTTGCTCTGTTGAGTTAAGAATGTGCATTTTCCTGTTGGGAGCTTTTTTTTCCACAAATACTGGAAAAGGAAACTGAGTTTCTGCTGTTCTCTGATCCTAAAAGAATCTAGTTCCCTTTTTATCTATTTTAGCCTGTATTCCTATATGAAATGTAGATATTTATCTGGCATCAAAACAAAACATACCAAAGCACCTGAGTTTTACGCTCCAGCGTATTAGATGAAAACAATTTTATGAAAAAAAAAAAGCAAATAAAAAAAAAAAAACAACCATTCAATCAAATCTGAATCCGGGACCCCTGCAATCACCGAGGTATTTGAAGTAGAGTTCCTCTCGTTGTCTGCTCGTGTTCACCCAGCGTTGCTATGACAGCCTCCAGAAACGTTGCAGCAACATTGTCTGCCTGCTGCCCAGCTGATGCACTTGAGGTCTCTATGGCAACCAGAATGGCACCACGTGACTGTGAAGGACAATCAGAGCCAATCAATGGGACAATGGTGAGAGACAAAAAAAAAGAAAAACAAGATAGGGATCAAATCACAAATTATGCTTCTTGTCACTTTTATTCCTGCTTTGCCAAAAATGTCTGTGTGTGTGTTTTATGTTTGCTTGTTTTCCTTGTTTACCATTGTCTTACTGTTTATGCAAGCCTGTGATGATTGTTTGTTGTCAGTGTATAGGATGTACAGGGGGGAAGAACATGAATGCCTTTTTCTTTTCTAGGACATTGATTTTTAACAACGATGTTGCTGTTACACTGCAAAGCAAAAGCTTTAAAAGGAATCTAATGTGAAACTCAATTTTGACATATTACTTTTATGGGTCTTTAATTGAATTATTTTTTAAAAGCTGTATTTTCTTTAAGAAACACTGGATTCAGTTCTAAACATCACCTTTTGACAGAAACAACGTTGTTTTTTTTTGTTTTTTTTAGACCCACTGGAACCTGCTTTGTATGGTTGAGATAGCCTACTAAAATATATTATGTAATTTCAGTCATTCTTTGGAAATATGACTTAAATATTTCCTTGTGTACAAAAAGAAAAAATTATTTATCTTAATTTTATTGCCTTTTTGTGTTTCATTAAAAAAAAAAGATTCTTACAAAATAAAACATGATTGTTTTTCTTTTCCTCCAGTGAGTCTTGTGAAAGCTACTTTGTGTTCATCAATGCCGATCATTTGTCCCATGCAAGAAAATGGAACGCAGAAGAAAGCGTGGAAAGAATGAGAGGGGAGAAAACACACGAGAGGAGGAAGCAAAGTGAAACTGTAGCTGTAGCTGATAGAAGGAAAGAATGGGCAGAGAAAAGGGAAACTGTATATTGCAGAGTTTCATGAGAGACGACAGGCGAGATAAAGTCTCCTCGGGCTGTACAGGTGTGTCAGGTATTCAGAATAATACAAATGAATCAGCACCATTTAGGGAACAAAGGGACGGTATCAGCTTTCTTCATGCAAATACTTCAAACTTCCACTGTGCAGATACTGTGATACATAAATGTAGCCGGCATGCTGATGTGACCCTGCATGCTTGACCTTTGTGTGCACCAATATAAATCCACACTGTGAATGCATTCCTGTACTTCCATGAGTTTACTGCTTGCTTCTGTATGTGTGTGTGTGTGTGTGTGTAGAAGTGTGTAATGTGAGAGCTGGGAAGATCATTTGAGATTATCCCCTACAGGGTGTGGAGTTTCTGGGACAAAGTGTGCAAATTTACTGCATTTTATTTGAGACTTCCTGCGATGTATTCACACCTTTTATCACACTGCAACCAGAGCCTTTGTGATGCAGCTTATTGCAACATTGAAGTCTGGTTGAAGGATTTACCTTTGACCTTAAATTACAGTCTGGCCGCCTCATGGCAGCGTGCAAAGAAAGCTTGAGCGTAGTGTTGCCTTGAACATCGGCCATAAACTTTATTCGTCTCCGAGCGGCGTTCGGCCCCTCCTTTGACAATTTTCCCTTTTTCTTCTTCTTGGCTGGCTCCCTGTTTTACTTGTCAATACAGGAAAAGTTGACTCACCTTGGTTTTTTTTTTGTGTGTGTGTGTGTGTGTTTTCTCTTTTGCTAATTGTCCTTGGCTACAACTTGAAATCCCAAAGACACAAATACATTCAAGTGCAGGCCCTTTGTCCAGAGGTATGTGTGTGTTTGCTTTCCTTTTGTTTTCTGTGTTTAGCTGTTGCAGCAGTTTAACTTGTTATTACAAAGATATGAAACAGAACGCCTGCCAGTTTGACCACACACACACATACTCATATGTACACCCAATCTGCTAACTCTCTGGCTTTTGCATCCTCCTCATTGGCTCCTCAATCAACCAACGCCTTCAAAAAACACAGACATTAAGTGCAGACTTTGACACCTTATCAGCACGTTTGCATTGGGCTTATCTGGTTGACATTGTTAAACTACTTTACCCAGAATGCTGCAGGAGATAGGGGCACAATGGGAGGCTAGGGGTGCCCTCTGGGTTAATGAGAGAAGGCTTTCTCGTTGTATGAGCAAACATTCTGCAAGCTGATTTGTGTGTGTGAGTGTGTGTATCTTCTGGGTGAAGGTGTCACAGACAGGTGTGGCAGCCCCCCATCCCCTGGAGGGGGCTGGTGCCGGACGGTAGTCACCACATCTGAAAGCATGTCACTCATCAAGAGCCCGAGGGCTAGCCATATGAATGAGAGTGTGTGTGTGTGTGTTATGTGCATCTATATGTTCCAGTTTGTGTATTTTTGGTCTATCACACAATATGGGTGAGAAATGGGGAAAAAAAGAGAGAGGGTTAGCACTGAAACAGTACATTTTAGTGGATTGAAAAAGGAAAGGGTGTGCACCTGAGTGCGTGTGTGCATGTGGTTGTGTGCATGTTGGATGGGCTCCAATTTAGATATAGCCTGAGCATGTCACTGAAGTGAATGAATTGCTGGCAGCTGCAGTGTGATATTGGGTGTGTGTATAGATAGTTTCTATGTGTGTGTTTGTGTACAGGCTTGTGTGTGTGTGTGTGTGTGTGTGCTGGAATATGTTCTGGTCACTCATAGTGGGAGCAGGGAGATCACTGGTCTTCTCTGCATCACCTCATCCATCGTTCATATGAGCCACCGTGAGCTTGCCACTGGTATCTGTGTGTGTGTGTGTGTGTGTGTCAGTGACATTGTAGATGTCCGTATAGCCAATCTGACTCATTGGTTGTTCTGCAATGTATTCTGTGGCAACAGATGGTAAGCTTACATAAATCATTGATTCTTGGCAGTGTGGAAGTCATGTCCATGTTCTCCAAATTACAACACCAACAAACCTCCACTGTTCTTCTCTTTCCCCCAATTTTATGACGTGTTTCACTTTCTGCCCCATTTAGTTGATGATATAAAAAAGTGTTGAAGAACTATACATGTTATTTTCATTTCGTAACAGGATTTGGTGTCTTCAAGGAGCTTAGGCTTGTTTTTGAACTGTGGTTTACATCAGTGTTAAATGAGCCTTGGAAAATCAATTGGAGAAAAAGAGTTTAGGCTCTGGAAACTAAATGGGGAAAAGTAGTTTATTTATTATTTCAGAAAACATTTCAAAGGGTTTATTTTTGACGCAGCAACGTGTTTGGCTACTTTTTTAATTTCATTCATTAATGGCTGATGATTTTATGTTTTTACACAAAAGCAAAATATTCCCTAAATCCCTTGAAAGTTAATTATTAAATAATGTATTTTAATTTAAAAAAGAAGAAAATGACCCCATGGAGGGGAAAAAAAAAACGAAAATTAAAATAAATGCTATTCTAGCTAGTTTTTGTAGTTTTGTAGTATATTTGTTGTTGTTTTTTAACCTTATAATGCATGAAAATGCATCAAAGAATATATAGCAGGAAGAAGATGAGGGAGGGCAGGACATGAGGAGTATTTTACAGCTGGTATGCTGGTTCAGGGCCATCTAGGGTCAAACTCCCTCCAACAACCTCCTAAACCAAAAGATTTTAACACCAAACTGCAGAAAATACATAATTATTGCCTCCCCCTTAATGCAGGAGAGATGTCCTGCACACACACATCAGGCTGTACATTGAACAGAGCAGCTCTGGTGCTTATCACTGATGCTGGTATTTGATATTTGGAATAGTAGAGGAGTGTTGGCCGGCTGGAGGCTGCCTGCTCCAGCAGTCAGAATACGTCAAACATCCTGTAAAGTCTTAGTGGACACAGCAATCTGAGCCGCAGACACCTGATAGCTGCGGTGAGGGAATATGTGTGTGAAATTTATGATATGATCTGGATGCAGGCAGGAATTTCTAAGTGTGTGTGCATATGTGTGAGTTTGTATGCGAGGGAGACACCTGATTGCCAAGCTTGCCAAATGTAGCCCAGTGAAAGCGGGAGAGAGGATATGTACAGTATATTTATATAAAACAACCTCTCTAAACCTGCCTACACACACACACACACATATACACCTCAAACTGCCCTGTATGTTTTTTCCTCCTGATGTGTTGTCGGCTACACTGCAGGGGTCATCAAAATACCTGTAACTGTACACCGGTCTGGATGTAACACGTACAGTAAATTCACGTGAAACCTGAGCGCTGTGACTGTGTTTGATTTATCTCCTCACATGCTTCTCTCACCACTTTAAGTTAGAATTGACGCAACATTCGTGATGTTAACAGGCAGACAATCAGGTTGTGTTTCCTTAAATTTCATCAGATTTTCTCAGAAATATTCCATATTAAATGAACGCCGCACCACAACTTCATTGTGACTTTTTTCATAATAAGAACACTGAACCAGCTGCTCCATATTGCTGTAAACATTCATTTCTGAAAAGACAACAAATTTTCTCTATGCTAAAAGAAAAATCTGCTATGGTGCTTCAATTATTTTTATAAGATCTTTTAACATTTAACACCATTTGGTAATTTGGTATATATGGTTATTTCCTTTTTTTATAAGTTATTTTGATTAGACAAATCTAAAGCTCATTAATTAATAACCATGTTTTATCTTGTCTGTTTAGTCCAATCTACTGAATAGATCCTGGTGGACTCTGTGGCTGTAAAGGGAACCTAAACCTTTATTCTATCCAATGACCATCAGGGGGCAACTCCACTGGTTTTGGAAAGAAGTCTGATTGTATTGAATTCTGTGGGAAAATGGTCTACTTCTCACATGACTTATTACCCCAGTGAACGTTTTGTAAGTAGTTCATGGCCTTAGTCTCTAGTTTTAAGTCTTCTTCGATACAACATGATGTTCCTTTTTTAAATGACAGCCCCCTTTAGAGGAAAATAGATCATGAAGCGGGGGATGTATTGTAGTGTGGATGCCCTGTGAGTGAGAGATGGCCGACACATGCATGGAAATCAGCAGACAAATCCAGAGCAGGTCAGCTCCAGCTCCGGCTTCTCCTCCAAATATGCCTTCTTCTGATTTCAAAATACCAGCATGATGATGTCCGATTTACAGACTTGAGGCTTTAAAATGGCAGTTGACAAACCAATGCAAGATGTCATAGTGGGTTGCCATTTGCTACCTGCCGGACTTCCTGCCATTGATATGACACCAGTGTTGAGATTTTATAACTAAAATGTTGCTATTAATACATCTTGGTGGGAAATAACCTCTTGAAATACAGTTTGTAGCAGTAGTAGTAGTAGCAGTTGTTGTTTTTGTTGTTGTTGTTGTTGACTTCTTTGATGAACAGCATGTGCTACATTTTGGTAATATTTACCTCAGTTTAACTAAACTAAATAGAATTTATCAGAATTAAATGATCAAAACATTTACAGTGGTCTTATAAACTTTTTTACTACCTACTACACCAAACTATAGAAAATAAGCCTGTTAACTGCTGTCTCTGTCAGTCATGTTACCCTTCCAACTTTGCAAGCAAATACAGCGTGTGTTGAATTATTAGACCTACTTCAAGATAGCTGTCATGTATAGTTTCCCCTTTCAAGACACAACTGAAAACAAAACAATGGCTCTTCTCTCACCAGTCTTAATTTAGCTTGACACATCGTGTGATTTGGGGAATTGAACCTGCACGGCTGTGTTTCCTAGACACAGGAGGTGAATTCCTAATACTACTGATTTATAGTAATGCTTTTTTCTTTCCATACAGCGCATGCTGAGTCGCTGTATGAACTTCCTGTTTTTCACCCCCGATTCCATAAAAGCTATCATTCACAATTGTAACATCAGAGGAAAAAAAGAACCAAAGAAACCCCATACAAACCCCCACTTCTCTCTCTCTCTCTCTCTCTCTTTCTCAGTGTGTGTGGGGTTTTTTTTTTTTTTTTAATATATATATAATTTAATTACCAAAATTGAAACTTGGTAATGTTACTTTCAACATTTGTGTTTTGTGGAAAATGGAAGTTGGTTTCAAGCTAAAAAGTTTTCATTTATAGTTACAGAGTCTGTAGCAATTAAGAGTATGGACAACCTCTGCCATTATTGCCAGAGGAGTCCACGTAATACTGGTCCCATTTGAACAGGCTTAATGTCAGAGACATACTAACCGCTGTCACAAATGACAAAGTATCCGATATTTATAGTATAATTGGTAAACACTGTAACAACTTGTCCTCTGAGCATCAGCCTCTCTAGAACAGTCTGATAATGTGAAGTAAGACGTACAGAGAGGAAATGAGGATATTGCAGAAAGACAACTGCTGGTATATGACGTCTGCCTTATGTCTGCAGTCAAACTTCTCTGCTCGTCGTCCCTGAAGCTAAAAGCTGCTCTGCTTGGACTGTGCGACTGACGATTCATCAACTGACAGCGATCCTGAGAGATTAAGGCGTCACGCTCAGTGAGCAGAGCTGAACCAACACACCAGGAATGTACAGAGCAAAATCAATGGAGAATGGAGGCTTCATATATATCAGACAGCAGACGTGAAGACAGGAACCGGAGGTACCGGGGAAATCCTGGTTATGTGTTGCTCTTTTGTTACCAGCATTGACTCTGCAAAGAGTGTGTGTGTGTGTGTGTGTGTGTGTGCATGAGAAAGGAAGACAGAAAAAAGGTGGAGGATTCAGTGTGTTCTTGTGTGAGGAAGCTGTTTGGAGTGTTTGTGGGTGTGTTTTTGTGGTAGAGATAACAGAGGATAGGTGTGTGAGCAAGACTTCAACAACCATCTGAATTTTAGTCCTCTGTGTGTGTGTGTGTGTGTGCGTGCGCGTGAGTGAGTGTGTGTCCTCCTGGCAGCTGTTTGTGATGCTCAGAGTGGTCTTGGCAGTGTTTCTTTACTGTAACTACTCCCACATGTTGGCACAGCCTGGGACAGTGATGGCAGTCTCCTCAGGTGCCAGAGGTCTGTGTGTGTGTGTGTGTGTGTGTGTGAGACAGAAACAGCAGGAAAAGTAGAGAAACGTCCATTTTTTTTGAGTGAATGAGTGGACGGCTGTATTTGTGTTGTGAATGGGCTGTTTGGAACAAACTATTAAGTTAGTTGGGAAAACAATCTTTTAATCAGTTTGCCTGATGTCAGATACAGTGGACCAGACGGGGCAAAGCATGAGTCAAAGACGAAATAAGAGAAAAAGAAAGAAGTTTTCATATGGCCCGACCACAAATTGCTCTTCTCAGAAGGGCGTTACAGAATAGGAAAAACAAACAAGCAAACAAACAAAAAACAATGGCCAATTACAAGATACAACCAAAGGATGAACTAATTTTGTCACCAGTGTATTAACCAGCATCTGTGTGATTTCTCTCTGTACATTGTCTTCTCTCAATGAATTTATATGTGTGTGTACTTTTGTGTGAATGTGCGTACAGCAGTACAGCCTCTTCTGCATGCCTTCATGTCACGTTGCTGTTGGCTCAAAGAAAACGCTTCATCTATAATCGTCCCCTCGTCTTCTGTGGAAGAGTGTGTGTGTGTGTGTGATTCTGCATAATGTGTCTTTGGGCTCTATAAGTTTGTGAGTCATTTCAAATGAGCATGCATGTGTGTTGCCTAAACACACACATCAGAGTGTTCAGTCATTGGTTTTGTCTCATGTTAATATGTGTGTGTGTGTGTGTGTGTGTGTGTGTGTGTGTTTGTGAATGCTTGCTGATGGCTCTTCACTCTTTCATCTCATCAAGTGCTCATCACTCTGTCCTTCATCAATCACACTATCCGGCAGATCAGTCATCAACCAAGGGACCTGCTTTTAAATGATAGGATCTCTCTGTCCACAACTGTCTGTACATGCACACACACACCCACACACAATGACACACACATGTGCAATGACGTGGAATGTGATCATGAGTGAGTTTGGAAGGTATTCTTGCTAACACAGTGGGAGGCCTCCAGCATAGGACCTACACATTATTCCTCTTCTTCATAACACACACCCTCCAGCTCACTGTTGGTTGCCAGTACACACACACACACACACACACACAGTTTCCATGGTGATGGATAGGCAGCCATGCAGAATGAGTGCGTAGTCCCGTGGGACATCTCCTTTGTCCATCTTTCCATCGCTCCCCTTTAGTGATGACAGGATGTCTCCTCTCTGTCTCTATTTCCCTTCGGCCTCTGTTCAATATGCATAATGTATGTGTGTCAATTCATAAACTAAATTTCATCTGGCCCATCCAGCGTGTTACAGCACAGGCAGTCTTTGTTCCTAAACTCTTTCCTCCAGATTTGCGCACTGTATTGCTTTAAACTCTGTTTCAACAAATGCAACAGAGACTTTAATCCCAGTTGAGCTACCTCGTCCTGTAGCCTCGGCGGTGTTGCAAGAAGTGCAGCTTGACGTGTTTTGAGTGGCAGCTTCTCATTATGACAGTGTGAGTAAATGTGGTATGGGTGGAAGGAGCGAGGAAGCCGACAGATTGGTAGTTCTGTCAGAGATTGCAAAAAGACGCCATGATGCTCATCTTCATTTCCTGTGAGTCATCAAACATGGGCATGTAGGGGCTTTGGTCCTCACAATGCCATCCTGGACAACAACTGCAATCCTCAGAGTCCTCTTCCTGAAAGCCCAGGTCCAAAACTAGGGGCCAATCTCAATGTTGTTTTTTATCTTTTATTTTCTCCTCTTGCTCCCTACTTGTAAATAAAATCCAAATATAATATTGGATAAAACGTGATTAAAGCATATTTTGAATTCATCATCACCATCATAGATCAAATAAAGACACACAGTTCTGACTATGACTCACCTGGTTGTTTTTTCCTGGAAACTTCTTTGTTCTTGTTACACGGACATGCAGACTTACTGAATATTGAAAATGTGGGTTCAAACTGCATACAGGGGAGAGCTCATGTTTTGAAACAACCCTCACCCTCCTGGACTAACCTCCATTGGGATTAAGATTGTAGTCTCATCATGTGATGGTGGCCGAATGCTACGAGAATATAACTCCTGTGACATCAACCAGCTGACCTTTGAAAGAGATGGAACCAGCGGGGTATTTCTGTGCTTCTTTAAGTTTCAAAGCACAGCTTGTGGTTAGTGTGGCCAAAGGAGGTAAATGCAGGCGTGCCCTAGTGGTCTACAGGAGATTAAAGGCTTGATCACACCCCAGCTGTAGACATGCATGTGGACAGCAGACACTCACACACATCATCAGGCTGCACTCATCTTGTACAAAGCTTTCTCCTCTACTACTTATACAGCAGGCATCACAGGCAATTTGGGGTTTCAGATCGTGCCAGAGGACTGAACTGGATTGAACCACTGACCTCCTGATTAGTCCACTTAATACGTTGCACTATTGAATCTGTTTTGATATCTGGATAATCAGGGAAGTCTCTGAGTTACTATAACGGCACCAGTTCTTGAGTACCCACAACAAAATGTGTAGCCTTGATCACTGTGATTGCTTTGTTCTGCTTCAGAACAGCCCCATGTTCTTAGGTTTGAATGTTGGAGTTCAAATGGATGATCTTCACATTGAGATATGACTTTTACATTGATAAACTTAATGTAATTGTTTTCAAGCAATGTGATGATGGCTGACTGACACTTCTTGTTCTTGCCAAAGGAACAGCTTCATTTTGGGGAACACTTGGTTGGTCTGTCTGCTTTTAGTGATGTCTTGGACTCAGATGTAGAGCTCAGGTGATAAACATGGAATGGTCATGGTTTGGTTCGGGTTAGGGAGGAATCTCGGTTTGGGTTTAAATAAGTTCTCACTTTAGGCTAGAAGTCATCATGATCACATTCAAGATTGTGGAACAAAAATCAAATAAAATTGAAACAGTGTCTCCATCCAAACCTCCTGGTACCTTGGACTTTGTCGCTTTATGCTTTTTAATAATGTCTAAAAGTCATCGTTAACTGCCATGCAGTTGAAAAATTGGGGTTTTGTTTTGCAAATAGTTTTAATTTTTTAACCAATTTCAAGGTCTGTATGTTTATTTTTCATGACCCAAAATCTGACTGGATCTAGTGCTGGAATTTATTTTAACTCAACTCAGCTGCCAAGCGGACAAACGACCCCAGAAACAGTGAAAAAATAAAAATAAAAAAAAAATTCAGCAATGAAAAAGACAGTTATTTGCATGCTGAGAGAAAAGAAGTAGCATTATTATAAAGTGCAAATGGATCAGTTTTGCTTTGGCAATAAATTTGTGTGCTTCCTTTACTTGGGCATTTGAAGCCATCATGGCACCACATGCTTCTTCCACATTGGATTTAGTTTGGTGCAAAGCCCAACATGGTGATTTGAAAACTCTGAGAAATTTCATATCTGTGGGGTATATCGCATCTCATAAATTATTAGCTTTTTTTTTTTTACCCCATGGCAAGTGAGAGAAGGTTAAAATGGCACCATTATGTATTGTATCAACTGGATAATAAATTATATGTAAAGATGAAAAAAAAAACTGATTAAAAACTTATTGATTTTTTTTATCATTTTTATTTTGTAAACATCAAACATCCATAAATCCATTAAGTGCTCTTACTTGTATTATCATGATGCAACAGTACATCAATCATTCATCGCACTTTGTATTAATGCTCTTGGTGGCAAGTCTTTGTAACACATGCTTCTAACTAAAGTACGGTCCTGACCGAAGCTTTTACAATCAATCTTTCAAGCATCATAAAGTTTGTGCTGCAAATTCCATGGTAGTCCATACAAAAGTTACAGAGTTTTTTTCACTTGAAACTAAAAATATCAACCTCATGGTTGCACCAGAGGAAAGTCATGATCAATCCTCCTGGGACCAAGAACACCTGTGCTGTGTTGTGTGTCATTCAAGTGATATTTTGCTCTGTATTAGTCTATCTGGACCAAAATGTTTTACCAACTGACTGGGTAACAACCCAGAGCCACCAGCATAACGTAGAAATATATCTCCATATGGTGATGCCATTTCCACACAGGTAAGACTACCTTTGCTCTACCTCTTTTATCTTAATAGTGTAGGAGTCAAGGATTTTATTAAGGTCAGCGGTGCTCATTTAATATCTTTTTTTAATTTGCCACGTTATTTGATCGTATGCATTCGTATTAGGAAGAGGACCAAAATGACTCTATTGGACTGCCAAATTATTTTTTTAACATTTCTGTCTACAATCCACTTTCAATAAGACAGCTGTTATATGAAAGGACCTTTAGCTATGCAATTAGCCAACAGTAATCCAACTTTCCATCAAGTTTCTGCTCTTGTTGCTCAATCAACCAACAAAAGGCAACATGTGAAATGTTGTAACTCCTCTTTAAGAGTGTCATGTTGAGATTGGTGCAGGAATGAGGAGGTAGGGTCCAGCGAAATGTTAGCTTGTGCAATGCAGGTAGTAACACACAGTAAAATGGAGTCAGCCCTCCACTGTGGTTGATTGGACTGAACTGCGCGCTTGGAGAGAACAAGAGGAGGTGGTTGAATGTGAATTGGAAGGTAAAAGGCAAGAGGAGTAGAAGATACAACAACTGCCAACTCTCTAGGAGACATACTGTGGAGATGTGGTATGTGGTGGATGTGAAACAAATTCCCACAAGAGCATTTGAGAAGTAGCAAAGTTGCGCATGAAACTCCCTCATCTGGGAAGTTTCATCATAAAGTGAAAGTGCTGTCTGCGATTGTGCAAACAAAACACTGTCTTTTTTCACCCTTCTTGCGGTCTCGTTGGTTGTGAGCAAATTACAGAATAGTCTTAACTATTGCTCTTGACCTCATTAGTTGTTCCGAAAATTTCAGCACCGTTGGGACCATGTGGTCACCAGTGAAAGGGGTTTTTAACACTCATTGCTCTTCCCTAAAAGGAAATGTTGAAAATTCGATTACAGCTTGGCGACACTGGATGCAATCAGGGGAAATGTTAGGAAAACATCAACCATACCCTACCACCCAGTGACTGTCCACCCACAGCCCACGATTCCTAATAAAAACGACTGCAACTCACGTCTATTTTATTGTGTGTCCGTGTGTATATCTGCATATATATGTGTGTGTGTGTGTGACCTCCTGCTATCCTTTGGCACGTTGAACATTTTGCTCTGCTGTTTTTACAAACCAGGCGTTAAGCTGTCCATCAAATGCCAGGAAAATACCCTGGATCATTTCCCCCTATCACACACACACACAGTAATATGCACACATTGATTACGCAGAAACCACAGTCACCAGTCACAGTAGCGGTAGCTGCTCTCCTGCCAAGCTCTTAAACACACTGAAACCAACCTCCCTGCTTCTTTACAGCCTCTCTTGTAGTTGAACCTTCTCTTTTTACACCGATCCCTCGTTTGTCCGTCCCCCCGTCTACCCATCATTCATCTCTCTATATATGACTCCTGAAATATCCTTTCTGCATAGATACGAGACATGTTATAAGGCCAGCAACTGCTGACTCAAGGAGGTTTGACATATCCAGCCTCATTTGGCCTCTCCACCTTGGACTGACTTGTTGGGTGATATACTTGTAGATGTAAAATACATCATGACATGGAGAATGGATCGATTACTGAAGTTTACATTCAGTCAAAAGAGAGGGTGCAAAAGTTGTGTGTGCTTTTGAGAGCATGCGAGTTTCTCTTTGTTCTTTTTTTTTTATAGATAAGCCAATTATCAAGCTGAAATGATGAAATTAATGAAATTAATCCTGTACACTACTGTGAAGCTCACAATATGTCTATTTTTTTAAGATTGCTGTTTTATGTCATTTTAACAAAAGTCATACGCATGGTCTTCATATGATATGTCTTCGTGTCTGTATTTGAAATGATGTAACATGCCATTAATTTGATTTTAGCAAAACCTTCTGATTCTACACGAGTTGTTCTGTTTTGTTCGTATCTGCCATGAAGTGCAGGTAGAACAAATAACAACAAGCATGTTATTCCTTTGAATAAACTGAAGCGGACATGATATTACTAATAACTGTAAGAATAGTTTATATTGTTTCGTTTGCTGTTACCACTGTTGACAAGCTAATTGAAGGACACTTTTTATTGAGTCAGCAGAGACATTTACCTTAATCCAAGATTTTTCCACTGATGGTGTGAAACGCAAAATGTTTCTTCTCTACCTGCTTTGGTGTTTTTATTCAATGCTTCTTGCTGGTATTTCCCTGTGTTGCATTGGTCTAGTCCAAGACATGGCAGGCTGTGCTGACTGAGAATGAATTGTGTAAGTCTATATTGACATACAGCAGCAATTTCAGCCCAAAAATCATTACTGGTCTTAGGCTTCAAAAACTCTGTTAAACCCCCGGTATATCTATACATCTGTGTGCATGAGAGAGAGTATACCTGGGGAGACAGCGCTACAGAGAACCTTTGACAAATAAAAGGTTAGAGACAAAGGGGAGAGCTAAAAAGAGGAAAAGCATCACAGGGACCATGATAGAGAGAAAAAAAACATCAATACTGTGTGCATTTGGAGGAAGTGAGTGAAAAAGGAGAGAGAGACAGAGCCATGGGAGAAAGGCAGGGAGCTCTGCTGAGAGAGAGAAAGAGGCTTGAGAATCAAGAGGGGAAGTCTAAATGAGATTATCTGAAAGAAGTCAAAGACAATGAGAGAAGCATTCAGAGGAATAGACAAAGGGAAGACTAGAGGGCTTGTCTACAAACTGAGCAGGAGGAGAAATCCTGCTCAGTTTGTCAATGCCAGGAGTTCTGCTCAAACAGATATTCAGCTTTGCTTTCAGCGTGAACATAAAGATTTTTAATCTCCATTAATCTGTGAACATATAGTAATTGACATCATCATTTTCCCTATACATGCACTTGAAGTACCCGAGTTGATAGGCTGAAAGACGCACGCTACAATAGACCAGTGGAAAATAAAGAAACAAGGAGAAAAATATAACGTGGCCCTCCAACTCTATCAATGTGCATAAAATCACACGGTTATTCCTGACAAAATGATTGCTGTAAAAAAATAAATAAATAAAATGTTAAAGGACAAGGCAGTTATTTATGTGATTTATTGTTAGCAAATCCTTGATGCATTTGTCCATCTTTAAATGCATTTCAATTTCCAGACCCTGTTGTTGTGCTTTTTATAGATGGATGAATACTGAGGTGGACAGCATGGCGGCATAGTGGTTAGCGCTGTTGCCCCACAGTAAGAAGGTCGTGGGTTCGGTTCCCAGCCTGGGGCCTTTCTGTGCGGAGTTTGCATGTTCTCTCTGAGCCTGTGTGGGTTTCCTCGGGGTACTCTGGTTTCCTCCCACCGTCCAAAGACATCATGTTTGGGTTAACTGGGT
The DNA here is from genome assembly GCA_034769265.1 of Remorina albescens. Lineage (NCBI taxonomy): Eukaryota > Metazoa > Chordata > Actinopteri > Carangiformes > Echeneidae > Remorina > Remorina albescens. The sequence continues at coordinate 11,415,771 of CM068480.1, forward strand.
ACTCTAAATTGTGTGAGTGGTTGTCTGTCTCTGTATTTGGCCCTCCAGGGTGGACCCCACTCCTCACCCAGAGTGAGCTGGGATTGGCTCCAGCACCCCCAGCGACCCAGAAACAGAAAAGCGGTAGAAGATGGATGGATGGATTATAGCAGCTAATGTAGCCTCCAGCATCTTAAAGTCTTACACCAAGAGAAGGACCAAGTTGTGACGGTCTGGTGAGTTCACCTCTTTCTAACTCCACACCCATGTTTTCTTTTTTTGCATTTTCAAACAGAAGAAGCATTTGTACAACTTTTTATCACTCCGATCTGTAAGCAGACGCTGATGCTAAAATTTGTTTGATTTTCACAAACATGAAGTAATAAAAGTAGCACATAAACCACCAATAGTAATTTCTGTCATACTAGCTGCCAGTTAAGCACACATCCCCATGTTAAAGCATATTCAAATTATGTTTTTGCACAGCTTGCCATCAATGTGTGTGTGTGTGTGTGTGTGTGTGTGTGTGGAGGGTTTTGGTGGGGTCACTTCAACGGCCAGTCAGCAATATAATTGCATCTCATTAGTTGTACAGATCGGCACCTTCCACTCCCTCTCCATTTTCTTCACTCTGGACAACCCCATAGGACGGCTGCCACTCAGAAAAAATTCATTAACCAATCACAGCATGGTGTTTGTCACTACGGGAAAAATAATGATAATCGTAATCCTTAGGATCTCCCAGATAACAAATTCATTTCATTTAAAAGCCAAATTACAGTGCTCAAATGCAGCAGAGGCCACAGTGGCACTCAAAGCCGAGCGTCAGAGAGGGATGAGCGACATGTCATGTCTTCATTAGCTGTGCAAGAGGGAACCAAAGACTCTGCACGCAATTAATGCAACATCACAGCACTAACGTTTATCACTCGCCCCCATAAGTGCACACACACACTCACACACAGACACACACACACACACACACACATATACAGACTGACATAGACACAACAGTGCACTGCTCATTACTCCAGTGCAGGTCTGGTCTCCATGGTCTAGGTGATGTGATGGGGGCTGTGGGAGCAGCCTCCCAGCTGCCTGACACACACACACAAACACGCACACAAGCTTCACCTGCTATAGGGGATCAGGATGAGGGAAACCTCTGATTCACCGCCTTTTATCTTGGGCACATACTGACACACAGAAACACGCACTCCCCTCTGTCTCTCTCTCTCACACACACACACACACACACACACACAGTGGAGTCATATCTTGATTAGGCGGCTTAGGTGGTCCCAGGGAAATACACTCATCTCTGTCTGTCTCTCTGCCTCCCCCTCTCTGGCATGTTGTTATCTCCAGGGTCCAAATGTTTGGAGATATCTTCACACACACCTGATGGCAAACAACCTCAGTTGTCTCCCTGGCCTGTCCTTCTTCTAACGGGCTCCTGCAGCACTGACCGGACCCGTTTAGAAAGAGCTGCCCCCAACATGCTATTTAGTCCTGATTGTCAGAGAGGGGGAACAGAAAGGTAAATGCAAAGGCAGTGAGCTTTACACTTCCAAAATCCTTCTCTGGAAAATTGGATTTCCAACCAGCAGAGGAACTCCATTTACATTTTGTTAAAAATCACAATATATTGCATTGAATTGTGGTCTTGTCTTTGCCAGAGGGTTCACTACCTAAGAATTGTAGCCAGGTATTAACAATCACATTTGAAACAAAGACTGAAATCATTTTTAGAAAAAGATACAAACAATAAGAAGATATAAATCTGCATCACTGAAGCTACATCAACTTAAAAAACAAAACAAAACAAAACTTTTTTTGTCTGTATTGGCTATCTACAAATAGCCAATACAGCTAAGACCAGTGGCATACCAGACAAGCAGTAGTGGATAGGAATAGGTAGGATTTAATATTTTACCAGCACTATTTATGTTTATATTGTTTATTGATTTGGTACCTTTACGGTATTTGCATTGGTGCTTATTTATTCAGTAAGAAAAAAATGTATTAAGAACAATCCACCTAAGGCCAGTTTATTTCCCAGTATTTTAGCTTTCCCAGTAAATCTAAAAATAGAAATCAACTAGAAGGAGAGATCTCAGAGCATCTCAGAGGTTATTGTCTCTGGATGCCAGCACGACTACCAGCCATAATATTGTCATTGTGTAATTTTTACAATCTTTTATTTTTTGTGAAACCAGAAAAAAGAAACTGTTTCTCTTCTGCAGTATCACTGGATTGTATCATTGTCAGTTAACAGTAAAGACTTTGAAGATGATCACAGAAGTAATTTTTAGATATTCCCCTGTACATGTGATACATTCAAAGAAGTAATCCAATATTTCTTAGTCAGGAAGATGAAGATGTCTATTGGAATTTGAGAGAAACTTTGAATAAAGGCTGCAAAAAAAATCACAAGACGGGGCAGGTCCTGAATTCGAAAGAGATTTACTACTGTTACTGTCACGAAAAGGTCTGGTTGGTGGTTTTTTCATAGTTTTGTAAACAGAAGTTACCATTCAACTGTGCTTGCCTGTCTCTAAAAGCCATCACACGCCACTAAGCAAGGCCATAAACTAAGCTCAAATTTAATATGCACACCAACAAGGAATTAAAGGTTTATCGAATTAAATCAGCCAAAAGATAGTAAATTCTACAATATTATAAATTTAAGTTACCAATTGAGAGTGATAAAAGGGGCCATCCTATTACTTCAGTTGGATCAAAACATCTGTTGTCTGTAGAGCTGTGAACTTGGTTCAAATAGGGATGATGATAAACCCTTTTGGATAATTTTCCTCAAACATGCTGACTTTGTTGCACTCACCTGTACATGTGAAAAGTAGTGAAATATAGAGATAGATGTGAAAACAAAACATGTCAGTCCATCAGTGTATGCTGACAGTAAATGCATTAAAACACAATGTGAGCATGTTTTCTCTATCGTAGCTAATACTTAAGCAGCAATGAAATAATTACTGCTGAGGCTTCAAAAGCAGTTGGCACAACCAACTACAAAGACAGAGCATCATAAAACCGTCACAGCAGTGTGATCACTGCTCTTGGTCTGCTTCATTTTCACTTTTCAAACACAGAATACCCTGTTGAGTATACGAATGAGGATCATAAGTAGACAAACACAACCGGACACAGGAAAGTCTTTTGTCAACTGTGCAGATAATGAAATAACTAAAAAATCATCTTATCTGATTCATGTATAACAGGCAGAATTGGTTCCTTGGATAGCAGTACGGTAAACTGTGTTTGAAAATAGAGAGGTGTTTGCATGGTTAAAGGAAAAACCCAAATTCCTCACACTTCACATCCTCTGGTCCCATCAACACCAGCAGCAGCAGTCAGCCTCCTCCACACCATCGTCCTGTCACACTTCAACACATACGAGATGATCATCGTCTTTGTTGGAATTTACATGACAAAAGGAAAGAAAACAGGTTCAGGTTTGAGGAAAATGTCTCATCATGTGTTGGTGTGGTTGGATTCAGTGGTTTATGACAGTTATGGGGACAGTCCTGTTTATTTTTATATTGATTGTTACATAAATATTGACTAAGAAAAGCATGTAACATTTATCAGCAGACTGGTGTATCAATGCACCTATATTACAGGGAACCTGCCTGAGTTCATTGCTGGTGTTTGATGCTGTTTTTAATGACACATAGAGACCGACTTGCAATGGAATCACACAGGCTGCAACTTATGAGTGCAAGTTTCAGTGGATATTATTACATGAATACTCGAGGTCTGACCACACCTATATTCAAACTCAGCATTCAACTGCACACCTGCACATTTTTTGTGACATGGCTTTGAGCTTATCGGTGTGATGATATAAGCACTTGCTTCTCCAAACCACCTGTGTGCAGGTCCAGTTAGGGAGTCAGTGTAGACAGCTTTAAATGTCACAGGACACAGGAGTCAAACCTGCATATCCAACCTCCCTGCAGTTACATACGCAACTTTGTGTGACAGCAAGTAAACTGTCGTGAGGAAATTCCTCTAGCAACGAGGCTGAAGGATGAGTGAGATGAGTACACGCAAACACAACCTGACAAAAAACACATTTGCCCCTATTGTCTCTTACCATCTCCATCACAAACATACACAGACTCCCATCCGATGTGGTTGAATGGGCTCTGTTCAGCACGTAATGACTGTGCTATGTGGTTTTTCTTTTTCTTACTCCCGTAAAGTTGACTTATGCTCCGTTGCTTAGTGTGTGTGTGTGTGTGTGTGTGTTGAAACACTAACAGAGTTCACTCATCCCATATTCACAATAACTGATGATGTGGTATGGTCTGTGACTGTAGCTAGAACGATTGCAAACATGTTTCAAGATGAGTTTGGGAAGGAGCTGTTCAATTTTTCAACTGACTGGCCGTTGAAAGCCTGAGCTGCTTGTGTAAATACATGAATGTGGGCACACACACTTGCTTGTATGCAGGTTCAGACATACGGAGGTGCAAAACAGACACACATGCACAGTCTTGTAGCAAAATAAGTAACTGATAAAGAGACAGTATAAAAATATTTCACGCCACAACATCCTCAGTCTTTATTTTGCTTCTTTAGTTCACATACACAAACAATAGCATTAAGGCATACACACACACACACACACACACACACACACACACAGGGACAGGTATATCATACATTCTGGGTCTTCAGTGCCGAGGCATTCAATAATTGAAACAGGGCTGAATAATCTGAGAGAATGACAGCTCTGAAAGATTATGTGAACTCAAACATTAACACAATTAAGTGTGTGAGCACTGGAGTATGTCGAGCCTTAGACACTGTCTTAATAGTCCCCTTGAACAAAGACAGAGAGATTCGTGTGTGTGTGCGCGCGAAAGAGAGAGTGCATGCATGACAACACATATTACCATGGTGCAGTGAGGAAAAAGACCACAAGCAAAGGAGTGGCTGTGTGTGAAGCTCCAAATGTTGCAAAACAAAGAAATATGCTGCCACTCTAATTTGTTTAGTTTGATTACAAAACCAGAAACTCACCCAGACTCTTCCTGAACCCTGCAAAGGAGAGAAACCCAGCGATAACAAATACTCCTATTTTTTATAGCAGTGATCTGCTTGTTAAAGACAGATGCTTTATCAGACAGTGAGCAAATGATTCAATTGTCTCCTGGTGATTCCAAGCCTTAGCAACAGCCACCGGGTCGGCGTGGTGACGGCCCATTTCTGATTTATCTAGCGAGCTGTGCTCAGGTGCTGTTTTGTTAACAGGATTGCAGCCATTTATAACTGTGTTTCATTACTGTACTAAGAGCTGATAAGATGATCACTCACACACACACACACACACACATACACACACACACATATTCGCACACACGGAGGCGCTAATTCAATCCACTGACAGGGAAACATGGCAAACAACATCCATTATGGCCTAAAGCTAATTGGTAATGGGGGTTGAGGAAAAGGGAGGGAGGAGGGGGACTGGGTAACAGGAGCTTGGTTTGGTGGGGGGATTTTTACAATGAGATGTACCTCTGGAGAATATTTCCTCTATATTTCAACACCTATCGTTTGTAATTATTCATCACATCTAGCTCTCTCACTCTCGCCTTTTACCTAAAATCAGGAAAGAGGCCTTTTCAGAATGCAAGATGCATCTTTTATTTCCTCTTTCGGTCGATTTCCTTCTTTTTCCATTTTCTTCTTGCCATGAGGTAAAGTATAAATGAGAAAACCCGCCAATAAAGCAAAAGCATCCATCTGACCAGCAGCAAACAGTAAGCCCAAGACAAAGATGGCATGTCAGCCCCAGGTGGCATCAAACTACTGGTGACATTTAATAATTCCCCCTCTCACACTAACCCTCAAACCCCCCATCCCCCCTGATCACCTGACTCAATATGACAATTAGAGATAAATCTTCTCCCCCAAGCAGCAGAAACAGGTAAGGAGAGACAAGCTAGTGATGAATTACCATCATTCATGCAAAGACAAGATCTTTTAGGATTCCTGGTTTTGGCTCTGTTTATTTACTTCCGCCATCGCACCACATCTGCAAAGGATCAATGGTGGATGAGCTCCTGGAAAGGCAGGCAGACCGTCAGACAGATGGAGTTGCAGGGAGAATGAATAATGCCGGTGGAGGTGTTTGAGAAGAGGAGGAGGAAGAGAGAGGGGAAAAAAAATTATAATAAAGAGAGAGAAGAGAAAAGAAAAGGATTTGAATGCCCAGGGAAGAAACCCAGATAAACAGATAGAGGGTGAGTGGAGACAGAAGAGGCAGTGAGCGATGGATGGGGGAGAGAGGGAGAGTGGAGCTGCTGCAGCGTACAATGTTTACATGTACCAATACGTTGTTGAACATGTCTGCTTACTTATGTAATTAACTGGAGCTACTGAGCATGCACACACAGAGGATGATGCCGCGTGCAGGTATTAAGACACACACACACACACACACAGAAGGAAGTGATGATGATGGGAGTGATGGCATGTTGGTTAAACATAACTATGTTTTTTTGAAGTTACACCCTTTTCATTTTGTCAAATCCTCATCCTGCTCTGTGTGTGTGTGTGTATCTTTCCCTGTTCGCCTATTGATGAGACCTGCTCTCACTTAAAACTATACAATGTACAGAGAATAAAAAAGTTGACACCTGCCTATTTTACATCCCAAAAATATCATAAAAGTACCAAAGACCTAATGTTTTATGTGACTATGATGGAAATGTGATTCTAAAAGAACACTGGAAAAAATGGGCTTAAATTTATTCATGTCAGTTGATCAGTCCTTCACTTTGGTCCAGATTGAAATAACAGCTATTGGAGGACTTGCCAGTTATGGTCTTAAGGAGTCTTTGGGGAACCTTAGACTCTTCTTGTACCACCATAATGAGGCTGATTTAAATTGTTGATGTAGTTTTGGGGAAACTGTCTTTAGAACTTGAGCTCCATTGATGCCCCCATTAATGACCCATTAGGAAAATAATGTATGAATTTAGTGGGCTGGCATGTCACGCCAGACCATCAGATCAAACATCTTCAAAACAAATAAAATTACCATCAGCCTCAGATACTTTAAGTTTTGCGCTAATTTTCAAGAATTAACATGCCAACACACTAACACAGTGAGACCTACCTGGTAAATGTCAGCATGTCACTGTCATTGTTATTGACATCAGCATCTTGGCAAAAACAGTCGCACCGAGAAATTACTATGACTGCGGCCTCCAAGGCTTGCAAGCCATCAACCAGACCACTTTAATGCGAAATGTTCAGGTCCAAATCATTTCTGCAATACAAAAAACTAATTGAATTCAGATGATATTGGACTGATATCAATCTAAAACCTTAGTGCACATTAGAAATCAAAAATTATGTGATAGTATCCTACGTGCAAAACCAGCAGTGGTGTGCTGGTTTAAAATCTCTCTCTAATCTCAAGCAGTTTTCAGGCTGGTGTTTTGGGAAGTTCTCATAAACAGTGTCAGCAGCCAAGCAGACTCTCACTTGAGTCTAGTGAGTCAAATTCAACAGACATGGCTCTGCTGTGTGGACCCATTCAGGTGTCACTGCTGGAGGTTAGAAGGCCTGGGGACAGAAGGAGCATATCCTTTCCTCTTAATATTTTTCCTCCTAACTTTGAGGATGAGTGGAACAGGCAGTATTACAATAACTGTTCTCATACAAAAAAAGATAACTGCCCTCATCCTCCTGACTGACTGGCTCTGAGGACAGTACCAGCACCAGAATGGGTTCAGATGTGAGTTAGCATGATCGTCCGACCTGCCGTCACCAGAACATGTGATGTGAGCAAAGCATCTTTGTTTAGTTAAGATTTACATGTTAAAGTTATTTCATTGAATAAGCATTTGTTTCAACGGCTCAGGTTTTACAATCAGATATGTGTTTCGGAACCATCCTGAGATTGAGATGACTTCAGTGTTATTGGAATAGGAGGATAAAAAGTCTATTGAGGTGATCTTTAATGAGAAGACAGGCCAATATACAATACCTTCTACTTTCACCCCCATTAGTGCTTGAAATATACCAAAATGAATAGAAACACACAAATAAATAAATAAATTAACACAGATTGGTATAAAGGGAGTAATAGATGTTCTTCTTGACAAAGCTGCATACATTTTTTGCTTTTTGGAATAACTATGTACAAAAAAGATACAAATTAGCCACCAAATCCAATCACAGTTGTTTTTGTCCACAATATGATACAAAAATGGTTGAATTTAGTCATCTCGTCAGTCTATTAAAGAACAAGCAGGACTGTATAATTCAAGTTAATGCCTCCGATGAGGGAGCCATGTTACACACGCCTCTATGATAAACAACAATAATAAATGATCCTTGTTATAGTATAGATGTTTCTGCAGTTGTTGCAGAGACAAAATGATATACGTGTCTGGTGATAAACAGTTGAAGGTAGAGAATAATAATTCAGGTGTGTCTTAGGGACAGACATCAACATCATTATTCACTAGTTTATTAGAAATGAGACAATATATAGTTTCTGTCTTACTGATTATCAAGCAAAGCAATGCTAAAATTTGACTGGATAATGATATGGTCATTTTATATGTGATATATGTCTATAGTAAAGTGACTATTCCTTTCTCTTTTCATCATTTTAGGAGAGCATACTGCATTAATTTGACTCAATACTATACATTCTCAAATGGTTAAACCTGCAGTTATTGATTTATTTCTGGTCAGTTGGGAACAGTGGAAACGAGCTGTAAACACATCGCACATATCATCACCTTTTAAGATGATATAGGGAATTTGTTGGCAAACAGCTGTTTGTGTTTGTGTATCTTTTTCTCTCTCAGCTCAGTCTTTGTGTGCATGGCTCACCCCTAAGTGAAATATCTGGCTCTTTAGCTGCTAAATGCCCCTGTAAGTTCACCAGCCAGTTGCTAAATTTCTCTGTCTGCTGTGGTGTTGAGCAAGACGGTTGCAGTGGTTTCTTAGAGCTTCTGCCCTGAAAATAGCTGTCTGCTGCAGGCCAAATAATGAAAGTGGAACCAAATCAGTGAAGTTGCAGACCAGAGTGCTAAACAAAAACCCCAGCTTAAACACACAATAAAGATGCGTATGACGAAGCTCTGCAAGTTCAGAGCTCCCTTTCACATTGTTACATTATATTTTACATGAATATAAATTTTATGTATCATTATGATAAGAATTGTGATTATAGCTGCTGCAACCTATGGTGATAACTGATACTGCAGCACATCAAGATTTCAATTACTTACTTTACGAGGCAACTGCATTTGTTACAAGCAAAAATGCACCTTGCCACACTCCAACCACTGAGCCAGTAGCCAAACAGTGACTCAGGTCAGTTTCCTATCAGTGCACAACAAGGTGGTTTTGCTCTTCTCTTTAATGGTTTCAGAAAGTTTTAACCTTTAACCTTTGTTTCCACTAGTAGTGAAAAAGATGGGAGGGATGCAAAATGTGATTGGTTGTAGTGAGTGATGGACAGGTGATTCATCCAATCACCATAAGAGCAGGTCTGGCCCTATAATACTAGAAGTCCCTGAGTGACTGAGTGAGTGATCTTTTTTCTATCCTTGTCACTGAGTTGAAATTTCTGATGCAAACAGGTTCTATTAGCTGCAAGTTTACTGCCTGCAGTGTTGCTATTTTAGTGAATTTAGTTTGTTGCTGTATCTAGAGACTGTTTTCCAACAAGACTGGACAAAACATGACAGGATTTATCCGACTGGACTGCTGGCTTAGCGCTGCTCCTATTGTTACAGGTAGATAGCTGCTCTGGTTTCCTGGCTGCTCTGGAATTGCAGGGAAGTAGAGGAGAGCTTCCACTACACCTCGCCTCGCCTCGCCTCCATTACGGCAGGCAAATTAATTTCATTCTATGACTCACAGGAGGCAGAGGAGTAACTAAACCTAAGACACACCGAGCAGAGACCAGGTGACAGGTAACTCATCGCTCACCTCAAAAGGAATGGGGTTATAAAACCAATATTTGGCCATAGGCAGTCCAGACATATGCTAGCATTTGTCCATAGGCTATAAATTAAAATCCTCTTTTCTGCTCGGTTTTGACCTAGTATTATTTGAAAATATACCTGCTCTATTCTAAACTGTTTCAAATTAAACTTTCATAGATGGTTCTGTGCAAAAAACTGTCAGGGAAGTAAAAATCACCAAAACACTGTGCTCAGTCACTTGCCTTTAGAAGTTAATTTATTAGTTCTCGCCAATGTTTAAACATTTAATATTTAATATTTTGTAAAATAAAAAAAAACAAACAACTTGTTTTGATTTCTTACAGCAGAGAATATAAAAGTATAAAATTGGTGGCAGTAACTTGGGAAGGCTGTTTCTCACTGATATTTAGATAAAAATGCAAAACTGAGGGACTTGAAAAGACAGAGGCAGGCTCTTTAAAAATCCTCATCCCTGTACTTGAGACCCTGTATGCAGATGTCAGCGGTGGCACCCAGGGATATTCAAGTGGTCATCGGCAACATACGACTGATGAGCCAGTGCAGTGGGCTATCAGCTTAAGTTTATGATTCCTGGGCTCAACAAATCACCAGCTTAGCTTGGAGAGTGCAAAGCCTGCCTCAGAGAGTCACAAGAAAAAGCTTCAGCAACCAGCCTCACATTTCCCAACAGCGAATCATTAGAGCCAAGATCTGCCACCTTGAACAGGGACACACATCTCTGATTTAATCAGAGATTTGAAAAGGTTCAATTTTGTGCCTCATCAACGGCAGTTTTCCCTATTTAGATAATCAATTAACCCATTAGAGATCAGGCTGGAATAAGAATGGTACATCCTTGTCCTTCATAGCTCACTACCTAGCTACACTTATGAAAATAGTGACAGTAAAATGGCTAAAAGCATGTAGCCGTTCCCACCAACCACGGAAATGGCACTTCAGTCAGATCAGCTCAGACTAGATCAATTTATCACCGCCTGTCAGTGACGGGAAAATGTGGCATGGCTCTAACCAGAATTGGTGAAGTTGCACACTTTAGCCAGTCTGGGCTGAAAATCAGCCCCAGTTAGGGGCACTCTGGTCCCAAATCATCACATGTACCTGAGCCAATTCTGTCATGACATTCATCACCTGCTGACACCAGTCTGGCTACTCAGCCGTCCACATTTAGACCAGAGCTCGGGAAACCATTTGGGCTACTTTGCTCGCATTATAACGAGGAGAAGACAAAGAAGTCATGAGTAAATGCCTGAAACTACGAAGGCTTTAAAAATATTCCACCATCAAAAATCATATAGTGGTGATCATTTGAATTAATTTTAATCAGTTACACTCACGAAGCTGATATTCTCAGGGTACCTCCTTAGCGACAACATACCGCACATTGCCTGCATGCCCAGGCCAAAGGTCTGTCAGGAGCCAGGACATGAATATGCTGCCAAAGCAGGGAGATGTCAGTGGGTGCTACCGCAGTCTGGGTGCAATATGTCACAGATTTTGACGAATCTGCCAAAATGATGGTGTTGAGCTTGACCGGACTGCGTTGTTACAATTTTACAATGTCACAGGATACTCCTAATGTGATCATTACACCACGGCAATGTACATTCATAAATTTGGCTAATATTTTTGTGGATATTTTGATTTAATTGGTATAAATAGTTTGATATATTGTTGTGGAGACATTCAGAACAAAAAGACTCAGCACTTTGAGTGTTTCTGGTGCTATTCGCTCCACCTCTGAATGAACCCCATCATTTTTTCCTGTAAAATCAGGTCATGTTCTTTGTAACTCAACAAAGATAGAATAATATGTTTTATTACATGTGCAGCGATTTACTGCAGAGGAATATTACTTAATTAATTGATCTGATATTATTTTCCTTTATTTTGATTTAATTTGTAAGAAGTTATCTGTATGATCTTATAATGAAAAACTTTACTGCCTGATAGAAATGGGGTTCAATTTAGATAGATAATAAAGATAAATTAAAATTTAATTATACTTTTAGGACCAAAGTAGGGTGCAAAGCTTTTGACTGAAAGATGTAATCACAGACATGAAATTTTTACTTTTACAATATGAATATGAGGCCACAAATATGGCCTCATATTCAGCAGTTATTAAGCCATACAAAGGAACCATTGGACTACATGGACTCCCATGTCACCCATAAGGGAAATATGAAGACGGGCACATTAGATCATCTTACTCTTGTCCAATGCCCAGAGCTCCCCAGGTTTTTGTGGTTCTTAAACTAACTGCATCTTTGTGCTTTGGCCTTGGTAATGGGCAGTTTTTGAATAGCAGCCCTGAATACCAGCTTTGTGGCACAGTATTGGTTGACACTGTGTCACAGAAGGGTTAAGAAGTTGATTAAAATCTGTGGTCAGTTGTAATGCTGTCTACACCATGTTTAGCAGCTTTTCTGTTCCAGTAAATGTTTATCTATCTCTGGCTGAGCTTTGACTTGAAACCACTTTAACTCTAGGCCTTTTCATCCTTCAAATTAATGAACCGAAAACAATGTATTGCTTCTCTGAGTTTTGCATGTGTAGTTTGTCCTTGCAAACCACGTACCATTCACGTTCTAGTGAATTTGTTTATGACATAAAAATGTTCATTTCTCCAAAGTAAAAAAAAAAAAAAAAAATCCCTGTACAGACCATAATAAAGAAACCCTTTAAAAAGCAAAAACATTTAACTCAATTCATGTCAGTATTTTCACATTCATGGACAGGTTATGGTTATAATCCCCCTTCAGTTCATTTCAGACACAGCAATCCTGATGTTATATGTATTGTCTTATTAAACCACGATTTTGTATCCCCGTATAAATAAATAGGGCTTTTTTTCACTGCTGACTCTTTGACTTCTCATCATAGGAAAAGCACAGCAGGAACTGATAACATTAGCAACTGCTCTGCTCTATTCAAATGTCCCAATAAGTCATGACAGTGAGAAAATGAGCAGCGTGCGTGATACCATGGCACTTAAGCAGCTAAATGGTATTAAATGACATTAATTTTATTATTGACCATAGTGTTTCTTTCCTATTTGGACCTGTCAAAATAGCCTCAGCAAAAAGGGAATGAAATAAAGAAACCCATTTTTAAATCTATCTATCACAAATAACGTTCTTATCGAGAATAAATTGCTTGAAGAATTTGAGTTTGGGTGTTTACCATGATAACCTTTAACTGTTGCAAATTTGCCTTTTTCCATTAGCATCTATATGAGATTATTATTACATTAGATCAAATAAAAGCAACATATCCAGCACATCAATGTACCCCTACACATACAGAGTAAAGTGAACACGTCACGATTAATTACCCCATAATGTTCTGCACTGATGTTGACTGACCTGTTTATTAGATTAATAGCTCTGCATTTTTTCAGTTACACCAGTTTTAAGATGATCGTTGTTTCACTGTCCTTTTTTAAGGAAGCAGGATGTAGTCAGGACTCTGAGCTCAAAAGGTTTGGTCAATCATTTGTTCATACATGGTCTGAACACCTGTGGTATATAAGCACATCTGTCTTTGACCAACTAGGGCCACCTGTGTCTCAACCATGCTTCTCCGAAATCCCAGTTTCTCCCAGTTTTAAGCATGTGTACTATATTTACTAAACATGTTTTCCCGAAGTCTCTGTCTCTCTGTCTCTCCCTGTTCCTCTCCTCTCTCTCCCTGTCCTCATCCTGCAGGGGGTGAATCATCACTACCCCATGTTCCTGCTGCACCTGCTGCTCCCACATCTTCATGAACTCCATATAGCATCATTTCTATGAACTTCATGCAGCATCATATGTTCCTGCCTGCACCTGTTTAGAATATCCCCTCCTCCTGCTCTCATTCTCTCCCTACTCTGCCCAACCTTGCCCCCCGCCCCGTGTCTCTCTCTCTCTCTCTCTCTCTCTCCCTGCTTTTCTCAACCCAACCAGTCGAGGCAGATGGCTGCCCCCCCGAGCCTGGTTCTGCCCGAGGTTTCTGCCTCTTCAAGGAGGTTTTTCCTTGCCACTGTCGCAAAGTGCTTGCTCATCAGGGGATCTGTTGGGTCTCTTTAAATTATTTTATAAAGAGTTTGGTCTAGACCTGCTCTATATGTAAAGTGCCTTGATGTGACTTTGTTATGATTTGGCGCTATATAAATAAATCTGATTTGATTTGATAAAATTTGAAATGGTTGGACCCAAAAGTGTCCTCAGTGCACTTTGGATTCATTCACACTCCCAGCTCTTTAGTACCTGTGATGTTATCACTAATTGTTATTCTGGCGGTGCATCGTGCACTGATGTAGAGTTGGCAGGCAGGCTTCGGATGATGCCCACACTGCATCCTGCCTTTTACATGCTTTACATCCAGAGAGATTTCAATTAATTACTGTGTCAGGGCCCTACATTAGCACACTGGTCAGAAAAAAAAGCTCTTCGGCAAACAGACAAAACCAAGAATAAACCATTAAATTCATTTATTCTTGAGGCGATGGCAGAATCAAACCCATGAAGAAGTAACCAAACACCAACCATTATTCAAAGCAGAAGCAAAGCCATCTGGCTTGAGTTTATATCTCTATGTGCATGTAATTTGTGCTGCAGTTGATCCAAGTACTGTGTAAACACATTTTAATACACTGGGAGGAAAGAGAAAAGGAACGTCAGGACAGAGACAAGAGATGTGGCAGTGTTCACTTGTGTCTCTCTCTCTGCTTGCTCTCCATGCTTTCCCCTCACTCCCTCTCCCGTGTCTCAGATACTTTTGGTATGTTGATGGATACAGCACACTCAGCAATATTTCAAGGATGATAGAGGTGCAAAAAAAAATCCTTTCATGGCAAAACAAACAGGCTTCGAGCTGCTTGGGCTTGTGTTGACAAATGGGAAGGGAGCATTAAGTACAGTCAGAAATGGCAATGTGAATCCCCTGAAGAATTGAAAGAAAGAAATCTGACTACTTGGTTAGACTATAACCGTAACCATAAGGCCAGGTAAGTCCCACACAAAGACACACACACACACACACACTAACACGCAGTCCTTTGAGGAGCCTGGGGCCTAGAGGGAATAATGGTTAGCAACCTGAAAAATGCCCTCATCACAAAAGGCCCCTGACAGTAATAAATGAAATAGTTGAGGCACACACATTAATCCATGCCAATGCTTGTGTGTGTGTGCTTGTGTGTGTATCCCTGTGTGTGTGCATCCTTCTATGGTATTTGATGATATCATCTGAGTGTTTTTGTGTGTCCATATGCATTCACACAAGCCCAAATGAGTGTTTGCACATGGATATGTGTTTGCATGTGTGTGAGTGAGGGGGCTGTTAGAAAAACTGTGAGAGCAATGTAGCATAAAGAATGAATGAAGTATACCTCACATAGCAACTACTCACTAATTTTCAGAATTTGTCACCACCTGTGTCAGCACTGTCCTTGAAAGACGATTACAGCAGTGAACATTCCCTCAAAGGAGATGTACTATTCATTTCTGCACTTTTTGACCCAAATTTTTACGATGTTGCTGTTCACGTTGAACATGGTTGAAGTATGTGAAAAGGATTGCTTGTTCCAGAGTTGAATCAAACCACAAGACCTTAAGCAGAGCGAATACAGATGGGTTGTGATTTCTATGCCCAGGCTACCATTACTAAACTATCTTTACATAGACAGTTATTGTGTGCTGTTATTATATTAATTTCAATAAACTTTAACAAGCTAAATTTAAATTAACAGGTGCTAATAAAGGTTAGCAACGACTGTTTCAAACTGGTCTTGAAGCCATCTTAGTTTTTCAAACTAAGATGGGTTGAGCAGGGTTTCCATAAGTCTCTGTTTTAGGCTGTGGACTAGAGTGAAGAGATAAAGGTGGCAAAAGAGTTATTTAAAAGGTTGTAGCGTGGACAGAGCACTGCCCCTCTTCCAGATGTTCAACCAATCAGGAAAAATTTGGTTTTATGGAGCTACTACCAGGTAAAACCTAAACTAAGAGGCTGCACAACAGGCAGTTTGAGGTGAAGCATGAAAGGATTGATCCCCTTTTAAAATGCCTAAAACCCAGTATGTGTGTATTTACATGGCATGACAAGGATCTAGTGTGGCTACATTAAGCTTCACAAAGACAAAAAGAAGACCAAACACAGGTTATGTGGTCATTGATGGTAATTTCCTATTTAGTACCGATAGTCCACAATTTCCTTTGAATGTAACCATGTGCTATTCGAACCTTTGAGAAATAGTTTAAGTATTTGTATCTGGAGTCAGGTATGTCTCTTACACAGTATATGTCCATCCAGCCAGGAACAAACCAGGCTTACAGTGTCGCATTCTAAAAGCTCAGTTTCCTTTGTCCACAGTAAAATTTGCAGCGAATGTGTTAGATTTGTCCTCCCTGCAGAGAATTTTTGAAAATTTTCAGGTCTCATGAACCTGTCTCCCAGTCAGTGCTGCTCTAGACCTACCCTTGCATGTTTGGCTTTCTCGTTCTACTTCCACTCTTACCTTTCCCATCCCTATCACTTTCTACACTGTATACTTTTCCTCTCCCTTTGTCTCAAAACTGTGTATTTTTAGAAATCATTTGGCCTCACCTTGTTCTTCCCCTCATTCCCTTTACCTTTGCTCCTTCTCCTTCTCTCCAAACTGTGTATATTTGGGTCTGTCTATGGAGAGTCAGGGGTCATTATTAATCTTGCTAGCTCTCCTACCTTCAGGCATAACAGCAGGGCAGCATCTGTGCGTGTGTGTGTGTGTGTGTGTGTGTGTGTGTAAGTGAGAGGGAAAAGAGTGGTTGCGAATAAGTCAGTTAGGCTGTTTGAGTAAAGGTGTGGGATAACATGTTTTTGTGAGTGCGCTGTCTGTATGCCGTTTAGGTGTGTGAGAGCGTGTGAGTGTGTACGTGTGTGTCGGTGGGCGGGTGTGTGTGTGTGTGTGTGTGCACATTTCTGTGTGTGTGAAGGAGGGGGAAAGTGCATTTTGCCATGATGGATCATGAGAGACCCACATTCTTAATGCACATTCGGCCAAGACAGACACCCATGAGAAATGAAGGGGAGAGAGAGAGGGGGAGGGAAAGTGTGAGTGAGAGAGAGAGGTGATGAGGAAACAAGAGTGAGAGAGTGACAGAGAGAGAAGAGGGAGAGTCCCTGTTCCTCCTGAACTCATTAACCGTTTTCCTCTCCGCCCTCCCTCCTGCACTCCCACAATGCCAGGCAGCGGCGTGCATCAATAATGCTGGTGACAGCACGAGGGGGACAGGTCAGACAAGCAACCGCCATCTCCCTGGCAACCACCACTATGGCCACCATTGCCACGACAACAATTGCCGAGTGCACACGGGGGGTATCCCCCCTTCCCTGCTGGCCAAGCTCCCCTGCTGCAGCCATCACACAGCGAGGGCCGCCGTGCCTGCTGCTGCTGAATCAGAAGCAAACTAAATCCACAGCACGACGCCGGCAAAGGATGAAGCAAGAAAAAGCTGAGTGATCTTGATTCTGAGGTGAACTGAATGGACAGGAGATTCAATCTGAGCTGAGTTTAGCACAATTATTTGACAATTGAAATGGAGAGGGAAGGGTAAGGGATGCGCAGGAGTCACTGTAGCTGGTGGTAACAAACATTAACACAATTAACATAAACTGGATGGTTGCCACACAAAAGCTAACATCGACTGTCTATTTTTAATGTCTTATGTCAAAAAATGTCAGTCATAACTCTCTTTAGTCTTTTTTTTTTTCTTGGATGCTTTCTGTTAAGCAGGAGAGCAGAAAAACAAGGTTAGCAACTCGCAGTTTAAAAGAAAATGATTTTGCAAACCAAAGAGCGGGATATGTTTCTGAGGCGACCATGGCAAAGTCCAACACTATGTTGCAAGCACATTCATCAGGTGGTACAAGTACACAAACAAACTACAGTTGTTTGTTTGTTTGTTCGGTTATTTCTGCCCCCTTATGGCAAAAAAATTGATGCAGCTTTGTCATTTTATCACTGACTGGGGAATAAATGAGCCTCAAATAAAGAACAACCCGCCCCACCGCTGGTGGACTCATTTTCCACTTGCCTTTGCCCTACTTTACCATTGACTATTTTGTTGCTTCTGAAACATATTTTAGAGTATTCTGTCCATTTCCAAAGAGGAATTACTGTAATTTGTAATAAAATCTGAACACCCCATCATTTGAACCGTGTTATATGAACAGTCATTTTGTTAGTGTTCAGCGACTCCCTGCACAGGGAGGTGTTGACAGAGCGCCAACGTCAAACCTTTTAAAGGCTCTGGCACAAAAAACACTACATGTTTTTGGCTCTGACAACCACCCATTATTTCATTCAATTTGAGTTTTAAGTGTTTTGTGAGCTTCTTGTGTGGCATGGGTGCCTCAGATTTTATAGATTCAGTAATCTGTTCTTCTTTAATGTCCTGATTGCACATAGTTGAACATGTTCAACTCCAAGACAGACTTCAATTTCTATCTGCTGAGCAGAAAAAGTGAAAGGAAAGACTTACGTTCAGCAGCTCATACTGAGCTGTACCAAGGA
The DNA here is from genome assembly GCA_034769265.1 of Remorina albescens. Classification (NCBI taxonomy): domain Eukaryota; kingdom Metazoa; phylum Chordata; class Actinopteri; order Carangiformes; family Echeneidae; genus Remorina; species Remorina albescens. The sequence goes on from CM068480.1 coordinate 11,434,296, forward strand.
AGAAAATCATCATATACAATAAAGAGAATCAGGTTTGGAATAGATGTAGAGTGGTTTTCTCCCAAGCCAAGGCTGTTAAATATTGTCTTTAGCCATTACTTACCAGATATAGCGGAAATATACACCAGCTATGCAACTGATAAGGAACAAAATTTGTTTGGTAGAGGCAAAATATAAACTGAAAATCCTGTTGGCTCATTTGTCACAGTTTCTTTCTGGGAGGACAGAATGGCCATTTAAGCATTTTGCTAGAAAAGAATAATTTGCAAATTAAGCTTCAAGCGAAGGATGACAGGATTTGAAAGGTACGACCTGTTTGTGTACTAATAACAACGTGCTACATAGAAAAACTAACTACCTGTGCACAGTCTGAACTGTTATATCTGTTTCCTCATAGTTTAAAGATTGAGGTCAACCAATTCATCCACAATGTTAATGTTTCTTAGTTACCAATTTATAAATAACTTCTTTAATTAGACAGTCCTAAATAAAAATTGTGCAAATTCAGTCAGTTGATAGGAGGCAACGTTTAGATAGATAGATAGATGGATAGATAGATAGATAGATAAAGGCCAGAGGCTAAACTTCCTTATACCAAATTTGATTAAGCTTCCTTGCACGTTAATCTTTAGTTATATAATTAATTCATTAAAGGTTAACGATCCTGTCACCGCAAAACTGCTCATATAAACCTGGACCAGACTGACTCTGTGTGTGTGTGTGTGTGTGTGTGTGTGTGTGTGTTGCTGTCCATATCCAGTACTGAAGGAAGCGAAGCAGCAGCCGCTCCATGAACACAAAATGAAGAAACACAAACGGACCAAACGTCTCCGGTAAATTGGTGGTAAAACGAGTCGGGAAATTTCGCCTGGAGATGTGGAGGCTGAGTTAAATATCATCTCCGGTGATCGTGTTTTTGTTGCTGTTGTTGTTTTGCTGCTGTTGTTTTCCCGTCTTTTCGGCTCGTTAAGAAAATCGGTGCGAAATGTCAGACCTGAGTTCTGCCGCTTGATAGACGCGGAGCGGCAGCGGTGGAGGGAGCGGCAGAAGCGGCAGCGGCTGCCTTGCGCGAGCCCACGGAGCTCGCGAGAGGGATATTTCCTTTCCTCTCAGACGGAAAAACAAGGCGGGGAGGGGGGAGGGGGAGTGGGGGAGGAATCGATAGAGGCAGACTGACCAATAGCACAGCGGGAGGCTCCGTGGGCGGGTCTGGAGTCTGGACTCTCAACCACTGAGAGCTCAGATGAGGGTCCGTGCCCCCACGTGGGTGTTGAGCGCCGAACGACAACGACCGGGCTTTGGGCCAATCACAGACGCGCAAGGTGTTAATCTTGACGCGGATTGGCCCGCTGTTTTTCACAGAGTCCTCTCACTCATCACGTTTAGCCCGCTATTATTAACTCTTTCCTGCCACCAGACTGAGGAGCCGCTCTGCCCGTAAAACACTAACCCGCACTGTAATAGCAAAATGTGAATTAATGAATGATTCAGAGGCGGTTTGTTTTTGGAAACACGATACACCAGTTAATCCGGACTGATTCAAAGCCCCGTTTCAGACAAAGTTAGAGAGAACAGGAATAAATGGTCTCCCCATAGTGGAGCACATGGGCCGATCAGAGCAGCGCTGCTGCCCCTAAACGTCTCTTTTCCTGATTATAATAAAATCAACAGGCAAGAAAACAATCGAGACTATGCGAGCACGATAAATGCACGTTTAACTGCAAAGTACAACCCACATTCACACACTGAGGCTGTTAAATTGTAGGTCGGACAGACCTGGTCCTCCTCAGGCCGGCCTGGCCCGCACATGGCCCGGGCTCTGAGCCTGTGACTGATTGAAACAGGGGAAACACTCCGCCCCGCCCCTCTGGTTTTAATTGCACTGATGTTTTATAGTTGATAACGCTTCACGTGTTGTTGACGCCTTTCAGTTTCTGCAGCCCCCCCTCCTCCAAAAAAAAAAAAAAAAAAAAAAAAAAGCAAGCAAGAGACATTAAAAGCAGCCATTTTAAAAGTCCTTCCCTCCTACGCTATGCAGTCACACAGGCACCAACAGGGACACACCAAGCATCAATCTTCTCTCTCTCTTTTTTTAACCTCCAAAAAATATATTGGCAGGATCCTATAAAGGAGCCAAAGGCTGACACCGCCTCTTAGCGGTGGCTTTGGGGACTACTACCTCGATGTCAGGTCCGCACGAGTCAAAATGCAAAAGAATAAATTTGCATAAAATGTAGGGGGGGAACAACTAAATTGTTAGAAAGTCGATTAGAGTCGAGTTTTAATTCTAATACGTTTAAGATTGTCTCCATTTACATCGATATATGATTTATTTGTGCTACAAGTGTGTATTAAAAGCAGGAGGAGTGGCAGGTTAACATCAACAAAAGAAATCTAAAAAGCTCTATTTATTCCGTCTATTAAAAAGTGTGTAAAGAGTCAAAGAAGCGAAAGTTAAGGGGATCGAGGAAATGTAAGCTTGATGATGAGGGCCTGAGGAAAAAAAAAGAAAAGAGATAGTTGGATATGAAGCAAGGAGGAAAACAAATGCACATCTGAAAACATCTTGCACATGCCAAATAGGGAAAAAAGATGTGTGTGTTTGGTTCATGTGGATTGAAAATGTCCTGTTCTTTTTCACCTGACTGTTGAAATTCCCCTTCCCCAAAAAAAACCAACAAAACAAAACAAGACTCTTAAAAGCTGTGCTTGTCATTTTCAGTTTCTCGCTTCTCAGAGGTCAAAGGTGCAGTGTTTTTCCAAGTTACATAGAAATCAAATCAATGTATGTGAAACCTTACACCTCGAGTGTGACAAATAATAAAATATTTTTCTCTCTATCTTGGTTAGTCATGTTTAATTAGATCAATCATAATCTGAGTGTTAAAACAAATTTGGTTGCTGATTCATTGATTTCCACTGACACAGATTAGAATGTGTCAGCTGAGACAGGAGGAAGACAGACAAATAAGTCAGCAAGGCGAGATCACAGTAAAGACCCTTAGAGCTCGCTTTCACATGATTTTGCAACAGTAACAACAGGGACAACCAGTGGACTCAAAGAATGATCCGGCTGATCTCTCTCTCATCTAGTTCACAACCTCCGAATTGAAACCAGGACGAGAGAGAGAGAGGAGGCGCAGAAATGCTTGAAGGGTGGGGGAAAGGGGTAAGAATGGAGTAAGGAACTTGGGGAAGGGGTTGTATTTGTGGTAGTGTGTGTGTGTGTTGGAGAAGGTGTCTGTAAGAGTAGGGGCACACTGTGGGGTATGAGACAGCACCCCGCAGTCCCACGTAATGGCAGAATAGAACTTAATAGGGTAGAAAAAGGCTGGAGGCTGTTAACTCACAAACGGTCATTTTGAACTCCCCATTTTCTCTCTCAGTCACTCCCTTCTCCATCATCCCTTTTTTCCATGCACGTTCTATATCTTTAACTTGGTTTCCCATCCCCGTCTGCCTGTGTAATTTGTCGATTTTCCCTCCATCCCCCAGCACCCTCAACTTGTCTCCTACCGTTCACCTTTAAGTTGTTTCCCCCTTTAGGCTGTTTCCCCCTTTCTTCCTCCCTCTTTCACCTCTGTCTCTTACCTCCACTACCTCTTTTCCTCTCCTATCCTACACCCTTACTTCTTCCCATCCATCCTTCCTTCCCTGCCTCATCTCTCCCTCCCCTTCTCACCTCCCCCTCCCTCTCCTCCTCCTCCTGTGTCTCCTTGGAGGAGGTGTAATGATAGCTATTTGAGTGTCATCAGAGGACCGCTGTAATGGCCTCTAAAGCACTATCCTGTGGTTGCCACGGTGAACCTGGCACAGCCACAGTCCCAGAATAAGGGGTGGAAAAAAAGGAGAGAGAGAAAAAAAAACTAAAAACATCTGGTTGGCTATCGACAGGCATCACCGTGCCAACGGCAGCAGGAGTGCTGGCGCATCAGCAGACGATGACGCAGCCCCCGGGGGCCACAGAGAGCGAGCTAATGATGCGTGGGATAGGATACATATGAGGAGGAAGTACAGTAATAGTGATAATAGTGATACTAATGAAAATAATAGCACTGAAACAATAACAGTATATGACTTTTTTCATTTGTGAGCAGTATATCTGTCTCCCCCTGCCACCCCCTCTTTTCTCCCACTCTCAGCAGTGTTTTCAATATGTGTGTGTATGTGCATTACTGTGTGTACAGGTTTGTGTGTAAATTTGTGGTTGAATCTAGGAAATACGGAGAGATATAGGGTGTATGCAAATGTAAGGATCTGAGTTTCCTCTGTTTTCATTTTCAGATAAGGAGTGTTGTGAGCTGAATGAATTACACAGGCATACGTACACACATAAACACACAAGCATGGTGCAGCTCCTCCTACCAATGAGAGATCAGATGGCTGGCCCGAGTAGATGAGCAGAATGAACATTAAGAGTGAAGTGATTTCATCCACATAATTAAGCATGTCTACAAAGACATTTTAAATAGCTTTTGTCCAGATTAATTTGATAGAGTGGCCTATATGTGTGAACCTGCAAACTTATTGTATCCTTTAACATCTTAGCTCAAATGGCAAATGTCAAGTTAATTAACTTAAACACGCTGAAAGAAAAGCTACAACTCTCTGATCTTTAGGATGAGTTTTCAGGGTTCACACCAGACTATGATGGCCTGTGCTGGACCCCCCGTCTGCAGAACAGGGACGCCCTCTGTAGGTTATGGTCAGAGCCCCGTGTGTTGTCCATGTGGATGAAGAGAATAACTTTTAAGCTGTTACTAATTGGAATTTTTAATGGCAGGTGTTGTATTTTATATATCTCTCTAAAATACTCAATGAAAATAATGTAACTGTCTTCATCTTATTGGGACAAACGGCACCTGTCAATATTGTTTTTGTATTTCCTGCTTCAAATTCACTAACATTCATCTAAATTTTTATCACACTCATCAGCCACTGGTGTACATTTAGATTCCACTTCAGTTTTTATTTTTAACTATTAAATTAAACTTATTTAATAGTAAACCATTTATTTAACTATTAAAAGTAGAATAATTTCTTAAAATCCAGCCATATGTTTGGTCTCATGTCTGATCTCAGTGTTGATTTTGAAACAGTTTCAAAATCTTTTCCTAATTTATTTCAAATGAAATACTGTCAGTATATAATTATCATTCATTTTAGATGTTTGAATATCTGATTTCATTTTTTTAAACCTGTCTGCCTGCTAAAAAGAGTAGCAATCCGTCCAGGCAGCTGACTGGAGAACATTGTGTTACTGCAGAAAAGTGTCAGATTTGAAACAGAGAAGCTGATCTTGAGTCAGTTCCACAGAAATGTCAGATGTCTGTGTGTTTAGTGTTAACATCAGTATAGGAACAATGACACCACTCATGTCTTTCAGTGCCTGCGTGTGGGTCTGTGTGAATTTGTGTGACACGCATTGTTTATCACATTTTGTGCAGCGGTTCAAGACCAGGTCAAGGGGAGTAAATCTTTAAATGGGTGGGTTTTACTTCAAACCCTGAGACCCTTTACTGACCTTTGTGTGTGTGTATGTGTGTGTCTATGTCTTTGATGACATGTATGTTGCTGTGGGTCACTGGGTCTATGTGTATGTTTATGGCCAGCAGGAGGGGGAGCGCGTGTGTGTGTGTTTTCAAAAAGGAGTAGTGATGGTAGATTAGCCAGATTGGGATGATTGGGTTGAGGATTAGATGGATTCAGGAACAGACACGTCTGTTTACGCTGCAAAGAAGAGTTATAATAGGCTGATTGGTGAGGTTGACTACTCACTCACACACACACACACATACTTTCAACCGCCACATATGTTGATTAGCTTGTTACCGTTGCTTTTAAAACACCCACCATCTTTTGTCCCTTTGCTTGTTTCTCAAATTCAGATGTAAAGTCCAAGTGCTCCGGCCTCTCAGACACTTTTCCCATTAGGACTGACATAGAGAGCTTGCAATCAGAGGTGTGTAACAAAATCCTCAGCATTGGCAGGTAAGGAGAGCTGCACTTAGGCAACTACCCCTAAGGCATGGGGAGCACTCTAGTTACCCGGCACTGTGTGTGTGTGTCCGTGTGTGTGAGCATTGTTTCTACTTACCTGTCTTTTTATGTGTCACAGAAAGAGGTGAAGTGCAAAGCTCAGAATAAAGCAGAGAGGCAGAGAAAGGCAGGATTATACACATGGCAGGTTAGAGAAAGGCAGTGAGAGAGAAGGAGAGGATGGGAGGAAAAGGCGACAGGGAGAGGCTTAAGATTACAGAGGCAAGCACCCTTTGTTGCTGAGTTCAGTTGTGATGGACAGCTTATGTTTAGGGAATGAGTGAAGGAGTCCTTCAATGCACCACCATAAAATCTGCAGGACCGCTGAGGATGTTCTTCTTCACTGATCAAACTTTAGCCTGACAAACGAGGAACCTGGATTTGGAGGAAGGTGAGGCAGAGTCTTCAATGGGATCCAAAGACTATAGGCAAAGGAGGGGTAAGAACAAAACCCAAGAGAAGTCTAGTCTCAGGGGTGGGGGTGGGGGGGTGACTGAGCCTTCAAGGTAAATAACAAGTCAAGCAAGGGCAGGAGTGAGGCTGGGCGAGACAGCACTGTTCAACAGGAGAAAAAGAGAAAAGAGGGAGCGGGTTGGCTGCAGAAGTGGAGATAAGCAGTCAGGAACAAAATTAGTCTACAGTGGTAGAGAGCTTGACGCAGGACTGAAGAGAGATCAAGGTTGACTCAAGTCTTTGCTGCTTCTAACCTGATTAAGGAGAAGAGAGGTGGTGGTGGAGGTCAGCTAGGAGACCCAATCCACAACGTTTGAGCCGTCAAGAGAAAGAGGGGAGAGAGAAAGAATTACAAGAGGACGCTTGTTGAAAGAAGCCTCTTAAGTCTGGGAGCTGGAATTAGAGCCACAGAAACTGCAGAGGGGAAGCCACAAAACCACAGTAAGTAAATTAGGAGGCTGTGGCTGGAAAAATGTATAATAAAGCCTTGGGCGGGGAAAGAATTTGTGGTCATGGAAGTGCTTTATATACTGTACCTTAATGAATTGATTTCCTGTCTTTAAAACATTTGGATTTCATCATTCTCCATGACATCACCTCCTTCCTCATTTCTCACCCCTTTAAAAACCCTTATTCCACCTTTTCAGACATACACTTCACTCATACATGCAGTGCTCGGTCTATTTGCCCCGCTGTTTCTTTTTCTCCCCATCCCTAACTTGTCTCACCCCCTGCTCCTCCGCCATCTTCCATCTCTCACCCTGCTGAATCTACAGGTGGAGATGCCAGCTAACGGGAACCCTCCTCTGAAGCTGCAGTTTGGTCTAATCAACCACGAGGGTCGATACCTCACTGCTGAGACCTTTGGCTTCAAGGTACAAGGAGAAGGCCTGCTGTATACTATCTACAGGATTATTGGTGCAGTGGTTCTCAGGCCAGGCCAGGCTTGTTGTAAATAGATTTCAGACTGATGCTTTTTTGTTTCTCAGGTGAATGCGTCAGCTCCCAGTCTAAAGAAGAAGCAGATATGGACTCTCGAGCAGGACTCCAAGGACACCCAGGTAGTTTACTTGTGCAGCCACCTGGGGCGCTACCTGGCGTCAGACAAGGACGGCAAGGTCACCTGCGAGGCGGACAGGCACAATTCAGACTGTCGTTTCCTCATTGTGGCTCAGTCCGATGGTCGCTGGGCCTTGCAGTCTGAGCAGTACCTCCGCTTCTTCGGAGGCTCTCGGGACTACCTGTCCTGCTTTGCCCAGATAATCACAGATGCTGAGCTGTGGGCAGTACACCTGGCTCTGCATCCGCAGGCCAACCTGCTGTCTGTGGCCCGCAAGCGTTACGCCCACCTCTCCGTGGAGGATGGGGAGATCGCTGTGAATTTGAACATTCCCTGGGGCGTGGCGGCTCTCCTCACCCTTGTCTACCTGGACGGGAAGTACTGCCTAAAGACCTGCGACAGCCGCTTTCTGAGCAGTGATGGGAAGCTCTTAACACAGAGTGGGCGGGCCACAGCATACACACTGGAGCTGAAGTGTGGGAAGCTGGCTTTTAAAGACTGTGAGGGGAAATATTTGTCTCCCATGGGGCCCACGGGCACCCTAAGGTCTGGACGCTGCTCCAAGCCAGGCAAAGACGAACTGTTTGACCTGGAGGAGAGCCACCCGCAGGTGGTTCTCATGGCAGCCAATGGGCGATATGTCTCCATAAGACAAGGTAGGAAAACAGAGATACACTAACAAAAGAAAGGATGTTATAGTTTTCCCTAAAGCCTTGCAAGCATTTACAAGCTGCAACTGTTGAGGTTTCCTACATTGCCTAAAATGTTACATCAAATAGATAGATAGATAGATACTTTATTAATCCCCGAAGGGAAAAATCAAATCTCAAAAGTCTGATTAAATGGACAAAGTTTGACCTTAGGTGCCTCTGAGGGTGATCACGAGACTTTAGCTGACACAAAGTGACCTATTCACATACATAATGAAAGAGAGGGCAAGTAAATACTACAACTACTACAGTTACTACTACTGACCTACATAAATACCGTGCACTAATGCACTCCCAGAAAACTGAGCTTACAATTCACAGGAAGTACCTTATCATGTGGACATGTTGCATATGCATGATTAGGAGACTAGACCACTCTTTAATGGTGACAGCTGATAGGGGGTGCATAGTAATTACGGGTAATGTATTCTGCACATCAACATGCATGGACATCACATTGGATAGTTGCAACTTTTCAGGAAATCAAGATAGATGAGCCGATATGGGAGACTATCAGCCTCATCTGGGAGACTGGAGAAGAATAGGTCATTTGTTTTAGGGCTTCAGCTGATTTAGGTTGGTGCACTCTTGGTATTAAGTATTACACCGGTGGGTGATTTGGTTCAATGACAGATTTATTGTGTAGCCATGTTGATAATAATTACAAGTATAGATTTCTCAACAACAATTAGCAATGAGATTAAATTTCGGTAACGTTATAGTTCAATAACATTAAACAACTCGAACATAAATGTGGAAAGAGCAGGAAGTTGTTTTCTCTTACCAAATAATGATTGGTGATCTTTTTGAGAACCCCCTTTTTAATGCCTCTCAAATGTACCACCTGGCTTTGTTGGGTAATGGCGTTAACATTTTACACTTTTGCCCCTTGGGCTTATTGAAACAGCTGCTTGTAACTTATATGCAGTACAGTAATGCTGTGCTGATGGTGTATCACATATTTACTCTTTGGTCTTGTGACAGGGCTGCCTGAGTGTGTTATTCAATCAGCAAACAGACATGACACCACAATACTTTACTGATGGATTACTCCTGCTCCACAGGGGCTTCAAAGTTACTTCTTTTGTAAAAGGTTGAATTTCTTTGATCAGTTTAAAAACTAGAAAAATTGTAATTGTGGGTGTTATGTTACATCTAAGCAGAAGTGCACCAAATACTTGCCAAGAGTTTCAGTTGCAGATGGGCAAAGGGGTTTGCTGGTCTGATTTGAAACTGGATTTGGGGTGGATTAGCATACACCAACAATGCTTGTCAGCATATTTGGCCTTGACACCCATCTGTAGGCTGCAGATTCTTGTCTGCAGGGTTGAATTACCTCAGCCCTGGGTGCTGTAATTGAATCTCTAACTGCTCATTGTTCCTGGTTAGCAGTGGGAGCTTCAGGCAGAAACCAAACGACTGGGACCTCTGTAAACCAATTGGTTGAAAAGAAAGAGCTATAGAGTAGAGTGGAGTGGAGCACACATCCCGTATGAAGAAAACCATAATGTATACACGCATATTCTCACACAAAGAAATAGTCACAGCATGCTCTCTGCCTTTTTTTCCAGTCTCTTCCTACACTTGTTCTGCACAAACAAAAGCTTTATCCTTCTCGACACACTCACCCACACATAAACATACCATCCCGCTGCGGTGAGTGCTGAAGTGAGGTGTGTTGAATAATTGATGAAGTTGGCCCCTGTTCCTGGAAGGCAAGGGGGAGTCTGCTTTCAGAAACCCAAGCTGCCTCTCACCTGGGGCCAGAGCTTCTAAACCCCTAATCTAACCCCCTAACCCCAGCCTTCAGTCTGAGCCTATGTGCTGCTGAAAATCAAGGAAACACTCAGTCAGAGATACAGTCTGTATTTAGCACTACGTGACACTGCATAGTCACGGAACAAGATTGTATTTTCAGTTGTGTTTTTTTGTTGTTGTTGTTAGTTTTGTTTTCTGTTTTTTAGGAAATGCATTTTGTTCAAGCTTGTTTAATGCAGTTGTCTACATGTTACTTGCAACTCACACACAAGGTAACAATATATTTATCTATAATAGATGAAAGGTTGAATTGTTAGATTGCACTAAAAGTTGGCTAAAAGAGAAAATCCTTTCATGCTGGTGCCTCAGAGTTGTTCAGCACTTGTGTATTGCCTTCTATCTGAAGGCTTAACGAGATGATTAAAGGAGAAGAAGAGGAGATATTAATGCAAACGAGGAAGAATATAACCATAGGAGGACTCTGAAAGGACTCTGTGATTATGGTAGTATATGTGGAGACAGGTGGGCTCTCCATCCTCCCTAATGTTGCTTGTATCTTTGCACATAAATTAGCACCTTTGTCTATTCTCCAGTTGATACAGAGGAATGTGCTAAATGGCATTGCACTGAAGAGAATCCTCAAATTTGACGTATAGCACAAGTGTAAAAGTCTTTGTATACAACAATGAAATGCAGTTCTTTACTTTCCATCAGCTGTGCTCTTTATTGCCTGTGGAGTGTGTGTGTGTGTGTGTGTTTGCTTTCGTATGTGATGTAGATCTGTCATCATGTCTCTCATCGCCTCCCTGTCTAAGTGGTCCACTCTGCCCTGAAAGTGAAGAAGAAATGATAGTTCAAAGACACATACAACATTCATATGGAAACACACACACACACACACACACATATATAAATGTATATATATATATATATATTTATACAAACATACATACACTGGTAAAGCACTCATGCACAGACACACATAAGAGATAAATATGAAGAAATGAGGGGACTGAAATAAAAAAAAAGCTGCAGAAAGTGCAGTTTTTTTGGGATGCAGGATTGGGAGAAAGAGGAAAATAAGGGACAGGGCGATAGCAGCATTATCTTACTATAAATAATAGATGTCAGAGGCATCTATCACTGATGGATTAGTCAAGCCTGCTCCACTTGCAGGCTGCAGGTAGGACAACACCAGAAAGTGGAGCTGGATCTGGGGTCTGGTCCAAAATGTGCCACAGCCAAAGATATCTGTGTATGTGTGTGTGTACCTGTGTGCAATACTGCACAGTTTGTAAGCGATCATAGCTGTGATGACAACAAACCAAATCACATCTAATTTATTTACTACGCCAAATCATATAGAGCAGGTCTAGACTAAATTCTCAAGGATTAATGCCTGGTACTACTTAATGTACATTAGTGAATATTAGGTAAAAATGGGGGTTTTAGCTGAAGAAGTGATAATGGAATTGATTAATGGAGTTTAATGGTAACTGATTGTAGCTATTTAAGCAGCAGTTATTGAGCAGGAACATGGAGCAGAGATTATTCAGTACCTGTAGGATGAAACCACACAAAGGACAACACAGACTATGGGAAAAAACAAAGCTAATGGTGTGTAATGTTGAGTTGGTTCCATAGAAGAGGAGCCTGATAGCTGAAAGATCTGCCTCCCAATTTACTGTTGGAGAGTTGTGGAACCGCAAGTACACCTACATCCAGCGAGCGAAGTGACCTACTGAGACTATAAGGAACTATGAGCTCTCTGAGATACGATGGAGCTTGGTCATTAAGAGCTTTGTATGTTAGAGGGATTTTAAATTCTATTCTGAATTTTACTAGGAGCCATTGAAGAGAAGCTAGCACAAAAGAAATGTGATCTCTTTTTCTTGCTCCTGTTAATATTCATCCAGCAGCATTCTGGATGCACTGGAGGCCTTTCAGAGATATTTTGGGACATCTCAATGTAATGAATTACAGTAGTCCAGTCTTGAGGGAGCAAATGCGTGGACTAGTTTTTCTGCATCCTCTTGGGACAGGATGTATCTGATTTTTACAATACTGTCCAGGTGAAAGAATGCTGTCCTAGATACTTGTTTTATCTTATTTTGTATGCTTGAGCACCTCATGTGTCAAAGATGGTCATCAACATACCTATTGATATCTTCAGATTGTTGGCTGCTGGCTTGGATTTCACTGTATCTAATGTCTTTCGCCCCCGTTCCTTTTCTCTCCTTCTCACTTCATCCGCCTCTCCTTCCTCTGTCTCATCTCCTCTCATCTATCAGATAGCAGCTGTGAGGTCCCAGCTGAGCCCAGTCTGAAGATCATTTCTAGGTTGAATTAGTGTGAAATGGACACATGGAATAGGTAGACAAAGCATGACATTGAGTGGGGATGAGGGAGAAAGCGAGTGATGAGCCCCCAGGCATAGGTGCAAAGTAGAGGGGCAGAAATGTATGCTTGAAATGCACTTAAGATCAATGATAATTTAACCAGTCATAAGACTTCATGATACCAAGTTTATCTGGTGTGAATAAGACATGATTAAAGCGTCCCGGTAGCTCAGTAACCATGACATCTTTGTTGTGTGTTGCCCTCATTTCTCCCTCCTCAAGTCTGTATCTACAGTCAGATATGAAAGTGATGCAAAATCCCCGAAAATAATCTTTAAAACAGATGCAGGTACATTTGTTGATTTGGTCTGAACAGCAATTTTTGTTGTGGAGGAAAAGACTGTGCAGTAACTAGGCTCCGTTGAGTGGCACATGCAACTGCATCTGACTTATATTATGTAGATGTAATTTATATGCATGGATCCATCAGAGGCCGTAAACCACTGAAGTGTATCACAGGTTTAGTACGAGTGATGTAGCCCTCTAAAAGCACAGCACCATAAAATGTAGAGCCCACCTGTCCTGACCTCACCAAGGACATGCAGACAATATCTCTGTCCTGTGTTGTTTTAAGTCATGCCAGGGGTTTTTATACAGTCCTGTACATTCTGATCCCTCATCAGGTCAAATGTTTCATTTGTCATTGGTCATAATAGTTTACATCACAGCTCCATGTACACTCGACTAAACACACTGTTCAAGTGTTGCCTTTGAGCTTCACAACTCAGCAACTCAGCTTTAGGACACACAAAACTGTAGGCGTGCTTTGTATAGTTTCATAAAATTGATCATCTATATTCACAATAGTTGTCTTGTTCTTTGTAATGCTTTTATAAATATTTCAGTGGACAGAATTTTATTTACCTGCACTTCTTACGATTCAATCTTCTTAAATAAACGGAGGTAATTCTTCATAAAAATTATATTTGGGGTCATTTAAGATGGATAAAACAATGAAACTCTTAGTATATTTGATTATTTATGCTGACAGTCGTTGCATGGAGGGGGTCATGTGAGTAATTATTTGCACATCCTGCTAAGTACAGACCATAAAATCCTCTGGTCTGTCCTGTTTTTCTTTTATTCTTTCATGGAGGGGATTGAGGGATTGGAGGAGTAGCATTCAAAAGCTGATTATATGAGAATCCCACAGTGAAGAGGGCAGACGGACAGGCCTTGAGGTGGGGCGATGGTGGGAGGGTCAGGGGTAAGGAGGGAGAGATGGGGGAAGGGAGGAAGGTAGAAAAAGATGATCAGGGAGCAGGTTTGGGTGATTTATCACTGTTGTTTACAGATTAAGAAAGATATTCTTGGATTTAGCCCTGTGCAATCTGTCTGTAAGTGGTGTGATAAACTGTCGTCTTTTGTTTTGTTTACCATCATGTTGAGTTAGAAGAAAATATTCTACCAGACTGTTTGAGCCTAACTTGTAAAACGTGCATTTAAAAAACATTTCAAAGTTTGTTACCTAGCAAACAGTGACTGTGCAAAGTAGAGAGGGAAGGTCGTCACCGCTTTTTTGTTTACCCAAGTGTTTGATACCAATTGTTCATTTGTGTTTCGGTGTTAAATGGTATCAGTGTAATTGCCGCAGAGCTTAACGGCACAAGTGTCAACTTTTTGAGAAAGATGCAATCTACACATGTATTTTGTCTTTGTAAGATTTGCCTGTATAGTCACATTTAGTCCATTTATTATGTGTTCTGTCCATAAATGCATCCAGAAGCCAGTTCAGTCAAAATGTATTTGCCCTGCGGAGGGAACATGCCTGTCTGGGCAGAGTTTAAGACAGAACTAAAACATCCCAGGATCAGACATGATTACCAACTCTTTCATGCTTCGCCAAGTTAAACATAACAATACAACCTGATTAGCAAGCAGCTGTCTGTGGCTTTTTGACTTGCCTTTGTAAATCCAGAGAGTAATAAAATAAATCCGTAGACACATCTGTAAAAATTCTTTTGGGACCTTCAGATGCAGAACTGCCACTGAGAAATGACTGAACAGTTAAGTCAAAGGAAACTCTGTGCAGCAACTGAAAGATGGCTTTCTCCAAAAATGAAATAGTCCTCAAGTTAGTTTTCTTGCTGAAATTTTAATAAGAGGATGTGCTCACCATTCCCAGGAGTCAGCCTCGCAGCCAATCAGGAGGATGAGACAGACATGGAGACGTTTCAGATGGAGATTGATAAGGAATCTAGGAAGTGCACGTTTCGGACCAGCCAAGGGAACTACTGGGCCCTGGTGGCTCATGGAGGCATCCAATCTACTGCCACTGAAGTGTGAGTGAAAGCTCTTTTATCAACACAGAAGACTCATAATAACCATAACCTGAGGTGTATGTGTCAGTTCTACATTTTAAATTATGTACAACTTGATTCATTGACAGGAATTTCATAAGTACAAGGCAACACAGTCACTGAAAATGTAGTTGGTCACTGAACTGGTAATATAAATCTATTAATAATAGAAATGAATGATTGAAGCAATGAAAACAATAGTTGGTCGCACTCATGAGATTATAGCACTGGCTTGAGTACATGATGTCAACCCCTGAAACATATGTTGGCAAGTTTAATTTTACACTCACACCCGTCTCTTATTAGTCCTGTTTTACCTTCTTTAGTTTGTAACTCTCCCAACTGTAAGGCATCATCATCTTCCTCTCATCTTCCCCTGAAATGATGCAGGTCAACCAACACCATGTTTGCAGTGGAGTGGCTTGGCCACAAGGTGGCAATAAAAGCTAACAATGGAAAATATATCTGCACCAAGAAGAATGGCCAGCTCTTGGCTGTCAGTGACTCCATAGGTAGAACACCTTTATCCTTTTCTACACAATCCTCCAAGTATCTTTTCAGCAACAGTTCTATTTCCAGTTTTTCTCATGCTCCCTCTGATGTGTTTTCAGTCACTCACTGTCAACTTTTTATCAGGCGAGGACGAGCAGCTCACTCTGAAACTGATCAACCGACCTATGCTGATCCTAAGAGGGGAGAATGGCTTCATCTGCCACCACAAGAACTCCAACACACTGGACGCAAGCAGATCTGTCTATGATATTTTCACTCTGCAATTTAGTAATGGGGCCTACCATATTAAAGGTCAGGGTTCACTCACTCAAACTGGCCTCTGATTAGTTTTTCTGCCTCTCACATCTTGTTTGCTTGTTTTTTTTACTGTACAGGTCACTAGCAGCAGATTTTTCCTCTGTCTGACTGTGTGTTCTTGCTGTATATCCTGCAGGTGTGAACGGCCAGTTCTGGTATGTAAACAGTGCTGGGTTGGTGTGCTCAGACGGTGACACCCCTGAGGATTTCACCCTTGAGCTCCTGGAACACAGGCGGCTCGTCATCCGTTGCAAGAATGGCAAATACCTGCGTGGAGACCAAGGAGGCACCCTGAAAGGAGACGGACACAGACTGAGCAGCTCAGCACTGTGGGAGTATTAAGACGGATCAAAAAGCTTCAAACCTGTACCCTGACTCCTCTCATCACCGAGGTGATCTGTCATTAAGTGCCTCTTTAGCATTCAAACATATCTAAAGTTGAACTTAGTGGCATTTCATTCCATAATTTTTCCCCCTTCCTGTTGCACTGAGGATGCAGGAAGAGGACGAAGAGGAACTGACCATAGATAATCAGCCAAGAGGAGTCTTGATGCTGTGAACAATGTTTGAGACAGCATGTGATCTGGAAAAAACATCAGTGTGACTGAACATTAGAGTTTTGTGTTGTTCCTTTAGATTCTCTCCAGGAGGTATTTGCTGCAAGAATAAGCAAATGCCTCAATGTCTCATCATTTCAACCTGCCTTAGAGTAGGTGGTAGAAGATATTAAATAAACATGTATAGCTGGTTCTGTTTTTGTTTTAATGATGTGACATTTTCATTACTTTTCTTCAATTTTCTTTATTTCATTTTTTTTTTGTTTTTAACTTTATTACAAAATCATTGATATGAATCCTTGATTGAGCTGCTCACTAGTCGTGTTGTATTTTTTTACTTCGAAATATTAAAATATAATAATTACAAATCATTTGTTAAATTAAAAGTATAACAGTATTAGATGCAAGATGCATCATCTTGCATAATCTTTTACATTTGATTTGGTATTTTAATAATGATAAATAACTGCAGGCAGCAGGTAAATGATAATATTGAAGCCTATACAGTTGCAGGGTAGATGTATTATAATATTTACTTTGCATTGTATGACAGTACAAGGTAGAATAAAATAATTCAAGGTAAAGCTTAAGATTTGTAGAGTGCTGAAAAAAATATTAATAACCATAAAATAAAAATGGATGTGTGTCAATTAGTCATGAAATTGAGAATAAGTTTGAAAAAGTGGAAAGTGGGTCTGTAGTTTTGAATTGAATCCTATCCTTCTGTCTGAAGAAAGAAGAGTTTCATTTTCCTCATTACTTCTCCCGTTTGTCAAACTGAGACAAAATTCAGCTGTTTTTGGGCGACAGTGTTTGCTGTCATGGGGGAATCATACGGGCCTCAGAGGTCCCGCAGGTCAGGGTCTGGCGCTGCTCTGGTCTTGTAGAGATCAGCAGCTTTCACTGCTCTCAGCACATGTGAGAAGGTGTTTCTGCTGAGGTGCCATCAGGCCCTCACTGGTCATCAGCTCTGTTCTACTGGTTCACTTCTTTGGCCTGCTGTTGGTTAAGTTGATGTTTCCACACAATGGGAGATAACTGAGGAAACACTGAGACTGAGGACAGAGACTTTTTCAGCCATGGCATGATATAATCTGTATTGTTGCCATGGTGAGAGCTGGACTCTTCTGGTTTTATATCCCAGGACTTGAGCAGGGGCAGCACTTGTGGTCAAACTGGTACACCACAGCAGCAGCAGTAGATCTTCTGGTTCCTCATGAAAGATTGAGGTGGTTATTTTGTCAACCAATGCCAGAGATCCTGGTGGTGACTCATTCTTCCCTTCTGCTTTTGATTGAGAAGATAAATATTCATGCTCTCTTCATGGTTATCCATGAATGTAATGCATTATATGTCCAACCTGCATCAGAGCTCATTATCCAGAGAGGGCAGAGGTTCACACAGCAAAGCCCTGAAGCTCCAGATGTTCACAGCTGCTTCTTTACGCTTAGTGTTTTTGGACACCTTGCAGCAGCAGACTACTGACACATAAAGAATGAATTGCAATAATAAACACGGGTACAACAGCCTAGGGAGTAATGCAAGATAAAATGTTTCAGCCCACTGATTTCTAAACCTGGGAATAGGAGATGCTATTTGACATAAAACATCTAATGTGCGGGCGGCAATGACAACAACGTTAAGTGAACATCAGTCTGCATCTCACTTGTTTTTACAGTTAACACAAAGTGAAAGCGAAAGCATGGCTCACCTACACAACTGTTTTCACTTCATGTCTGATTAGGCCTCTTTTCATCCTCATCATATTTACCTCAGCAATCAAATGTTACCAGATAACTGAACTCTCTGGCCAAATCCACCAGCCTCATTCCCAGTAACATTAAACTCTCAGTTTGGTGTTGAATGAGGAAACTCAACAAGCTCCAGTGGTGCAATCAGTCAGCGTGTGGTACTTAATTTTTTAGACAATAAGCTGCACAGTGACGCTGAGGTTGAGCACGTAAGCAGCAGAGTTTTAACATGGTGGCTAAGGAAAAGAATATACAACAAAAGGTGTCTAGTGGACCACAACACAAAACCAAGAAGGATTTGCAAATAATGACCAGAAAACAACAAATACTGCACCACAAGTACAGCAACAGTCTTCATCTCAAAAGACCAATGATCTCCTACGTACTATAACCTCTCTTACTTAAAATTGCTTCAAATCCTCAGTCCACAGGCTCCTGAAGTGCAGGCCATCAGCACTGTGCTATATTTACAAACTAAAGATGTGATACTTCATGCTTATTCCTGTTGGTCAAACAGCAAAGACCCCTTCATATGTGCTTAAAGGGCTTTTTGATTCAAACTAAGATGCCTACCATGGAAATCTGAGACACAGCTCACATTGCCCCTATAAAACATTTAAGGATTGGAGTGAAAACCAGCCTGCAACATCACAATGGTTGCAGTTTATGTCAGCTAGCAGCTTCCTCATGTAAACAATAGGAGTGAATTACTTTCTTTCATTAGAAGTTGATACCCTGAGCTGGAACTAAGAGTGCTCCTCAGGTCCAGCTGTGTCAGAGGTGAAAGTGTAGAGTGATACTCAAGTTTTGAGTTTTACCTGCAGCAGGTGCGGTGACAACACATACTTTTGTGATTGTGTTTCCTTTGTGAAACAGGGATGGAGAGGTGTGCATGTCCAATGTGAGCGTGACGCAGTTTGCTCTGATCCGATTAAGTAGAAGAGCAAAACACTGTTCACTCATTTATCATGTTTGTTCAGTGTCTCAAAGAGAAGACCAGTTAACATGAAGTCACATCACTGCCATGTTCTGGACAACATGATACTGTTTGTCTGTATTTACATCTTGGGTTACTTTACTCTTGCACATTCTGCCATTTCTTTTAACTCCCTCTAGTTTTGATCCCCTTATCCTTATTAGCTGGTTTGTGGAGAACCACTTTTCCCTCAACTGATGAAAAACACCTGACACCGGTTGCATCTGCAAACTGGTTGAATTACTGACAATTTGGTTCTCTGCAAATCCTACGAGGCTATTTCAATTAGTTTGCGATAACATTAGTAGTAATGTTGTTTTTGGAAAGTGCACCAGACCATGATACACGATTTAAGTAAGTGAATAGCTAATTAAGCCCCTACAATCCAACAGTTTTCTGTGAATGTATTTGTCTGCAGCCGTGTCCAATTATATCTACGGCAGGCACTAGTTCATGAGTCAAACTCACACATACTTATCTGTCACACCAGTTGACTGTAAACCTCTGTAAGATTGTAATTTGCATAGATTTTTCCTCAGTGATTATATGCTGAATGCATTGGTTTGTAACCAGTAACTGAGTTCTTACTTAAGCTACAATAAAACAACAAGATAATAATGAAAATTAATGGGCTGGATGAAGAGATGGGCCCTTACAGTGACACAAAAGTATATTCACAGAA
The DNA here is from genome assembly GCA_034769265.1 of Remorina albescens. Taxonomy (NCBI): domain Eukaryota; kingdom Metazoa; phylum Chordata; class Actinopteri; order Carangiformes; family Echeneidae; genus Remorina; species Remorina albescens. The sequence continues at coordinate 11,453,791 of CM068480.1, forward strand.
AAGATTGTTATGAACATTATTTCTCAATCAGCTGCAAAGATAGGTTACATAAGACCAATGAGGTTGAGGGCAGATGTGCAGGTTTGGCTAAGAAAAAATTATTAAATTATAAGAAGAGGATTTTCTCTGAGTTCTTTGTAAACATTGAGGAGCGATCGGGTCATCTGCCCTGTGGACACGCCCACGTCAAAAGCTCCTGAGATCCGACTTTGCCGGATCTGCTGCAACAGGCGCTGACATGAGAGCAGAAGAGAGAAAAAAAATAAGAAAAGAAAAAAACAAAAAAAAACATAGAGATGCATAATAATGGACAATAACATCTGTGGTCTCATAAGTCTTGGGATGAATGGGTTTCTATTGAACAAAATGAAGCACATGTAGATCTTACCTCAGCTCGCAGCACTGCCTGTCTTAAATCCAAACTCTGAAGTCCAAGTGTCGAAGTGGCGCTCTCAGGGGCATTATGCAGCAGAGCCTGTGTCAGGGACCAGAGTGACAGATGAAAGAGAAGGAAAAACATGTGGTCTTTTGAAAGAAAATAAAACAGGACTCACAAGTCTAATGAGATCAAAGTGTATGTGGTCCAATAACAGCTACAGCCACTATGAAAAATTGCCTGTGTATGGAAGAAAAACAGAGCTCCACTTTGCGAAAGTTTTAAAGCATTTTTAAAGCAGGTGAGGGAATAAAAGAAATACCAACAACCGAAAAAGGACTTCAGCTGTATTTGTTATTACAGGGCATCATTGCAACCTCACTCAACTCACAACTCACATTCAGTGATTGTGTCCATCTTTTTTGACATCAAACCAAAGCAGAGAAAAATCACGCATCCCATGCGTTCCAATTTATTTGCAATCAAAAGTTGGCACACAATTTTTGGCTTTTGAGAACAGAAGTACCATGAACTCCATTACTACAGCTTTAAATTTTTAAACCGTGTAAGATAAAGCACTCAAAAAATTTCCAAGTGGCAGCTCATCATAGGTTTCTCTGACATGCTATAAAGGCAACAGGGTGTGCGTATGTGCATGTGTGCATGTGTGTGTGTTTGTACCTGTATGCGGTGCAGAACAGCATGGTGCAGTCCGCACACTGCTGCGAAAGAGGAGCTCTCTATCTGAACTTCTATGGCGCTCAGGGACTCCTCCTTCCCCATGCTCCCCTCCCTAACATTTTCCTGGAGAGCAAATTAGTCATCATACAATACATGTCTGTTCTATTCATATTGTGTTTTTAGAAAGTTTTATAAACGTTTACCTCTTTTGCAGTGAGTTTGACTATGTCTCCATTTGGACCTCGAGCATTGATGACTGAGTGGCTCAGTGTCATCTTTTCTCTTTGATGCCCCATCTTAACTCCACCAGCACCTTCAGACCACAGCCAGTGCAGCAGAGAAAGGCAGAGATTCTGTGGGGCCACCTTTGGCCCCTGGGGGTCCAAATCTGAGCATTTCAACACCAGCGTGTCCCTCAGTAACTGTGATGACACCCGTACACTTGCTGAATACCTCTCTTGCTCAGCCTTTGAAGCACTCTCTCCCCCACCCCCTGCTCGTCCCATGCACCCATGAGTCCGATGTGATCTTAAAAAAGCTTGAATGCAATCTGCTGGGATGCTGCTCCATTGAGACGTGGCATTTTTCTTGTTTGGACTGTTAAGCTGCAAGGCATGCAGCCAGTCTACTGTCAGTGTGTTCAAGGGCAAACTGATAAAACTACTCTGCGAGGCAGAAAAGTGCAGCGCCTCCTCCTCTCCCAGGAGGCTTGAGAGTGAGAAGATGAGTGAACAGCTGACTCGCATAGGAAACGATGTGTCGCCTGCAGCTGCTAGGGGCAGTGATACTTCTAATGTTTCCCCAGGCTGGAGGTCGTGGAATGGGAATGAAAAACTAGTGGAGGAGTTTTCCCCTCCTGCACTGGATGAGTGAGTGAATGGAAAGACTGTGATGCTGAGTGTCCAGCCTTGTTCAAAAGTGTAAGGACTTGAATTGTGCAGGACACACATCAAGTTGAGGGAGTCTCTTTGCAGCAGTCTACTCCACTCAATCATGGCACTACACTTAATTTGCTTCTCCTGCATGGAAAGATGTTCTTCAGCATTTGCACTGGGTATCAGTAAGAAGCTGATGTTGAGCACCTGATTCAGGCGCTTCAGAATCTGGTTTTTGGATTTGATGGCAGTTTTCAGCTCAGATGCTCTAAAGGAAAGCAAGGAAATGGTGTGTTTAGTTTAACACCTCTCAGCTGTTTTGATTGCAGTGTTGTATCTGTAAACTATCAAAAAAGGAATTATTTTGTACATACCTTTCACAAACATCCCCAATAGAAGATAGGAGATCTCTTACACTGCAGCCCACATGAGTGGAAGGCAGGTTGGGTAATCCTGTATCCTCTCTCCCCACAGGAAAGCTAATCCTCTGGATCTGTCCTCTGACAGACAGCCCCAGCAGCTCAACCTCACCTGGTATGTCAGAAAAAGATAGGAAAAATTTGTTTATTCTTGAGAGTTGTGCTAAACAAAAGTCGACACTGTAATAAGCACTACAATACAAGAAGATAGAGACAGGTAACAGACCTAGACTGAAACCAAAATGTCAGCTTAGTTACTCCTCGGCAGAGTACATATTTTACAGTCACATCTAGTTTAGGAAGGAACTATTTGAAACTGGGAAACATTGGGCCAAGGAAGTATTTTCCCTTCTGTGCAGTGATCATACAGAAAGGTAGAATACAAAGACTGTGACTCATTTTCAGATTTCTTTTCTGTCAGAATCACACAGACCTTATGAAAAGGATCATGTGGATTTGTAGGTTGCGGTTCAGCAGCTGATTCAGCATCCACTTGAACCCACAAGGAAGAGTTTTCAAAACAGTCACTGTTTTCAGTGATGGAGTCACTTTACTAAACCAAATTATACCAACCCTTATAAACTCACTCACTTGCAGACCTGTGTGCAGGTGCAGCCAAGGCGATGACTCTACACACATTTAAACTGGTGGGGCTTTGAACTACAGCAGGTGTCTTGCTGGATGTCTCCTCATCCCTGTCCCGGTCTTCCGTCCGAGACAATCTCCCTGGTAGATCCAGTGACAGCAGGTCTGCACCAGTGCTGTAGTAAAGATGCTGTTTATCCACAAGGCCACACACCACAGGCCCCGGTACACATCCCTCAATAAATCCAGCTGTGTAGCAGCCTTCCTGTGCTCCCCCACTGACAGTCTTTATCAGCACTACTCTCCCTTGTTCGCCCATTGCTACCAAAAACTGTGAATGTCCTGGACCCGTTTCCATGACAACAGATGCTCCAACAAACATAACTGCCTGCTCAAGGCTATGCAGGACTCTGAGTCGTGATCCTGGGAGACGCATAGGGAGGAAACACAGGCGTCCATCTGGCAGGCCACAGAGAATGACTGGTAATTTGGCAAGGGCAGCATCAATGCCAAATAGAAGTTTGAAGAGGAGAGGCTCGAGGCAGAAGTGGCTGTCGGATGAGATTGCCTCTGACAAAGAAGTGCAGGATAAATATGATGCTTTGGTATCACCAGAATGGACACAGAGCAGAACGGGCCTCCTTCTCACTCCTGTCTTTCCTTTAGTATCTCCTTGTACAACAGCTGAGACCGCTGGTAGACTGAAAGCACTGACCTTCTCATAGCTGCCACAATGTGCTCGTTTAGTTGTTTTGTACAGACTCAGGATCCAGAACGTGTCTCTCTGCGATAGGAGCAGGAGGACAGAGCCGAGGAGGAGCAGGGATAACACACCTTCTTCACCAACAACAAGGTATTCAGAGGAGATTTTTAGCTCAGCTGGAGCAGGGGACGCATCAGCTGAGGAGCTTGCAGAGCTGCAGAGGTGACAGATCATATCAAGAGTGAGGCATTCATGAACTAGCACAGTTGCAAGTGCAGTGAGTGTAGACAGTTTATGTCAATGCACATGCCTGGACAGCACAGATGGCTTGCTGACACAGTAAACTCCCTCTGTGCAGGACACATAGAGGAACTGTTTGTCATGACTCTCAACCAGGTCAGTCACAGGACCAGGTAACTGGAGGATAGCCTGCAACAAAACAACATAACACAGTGAGGGATTTATCTTTATCCCTTGACTGGATCTGTGTTCAACAGTTCACTCACCACGAGTTTTCTCTCTTGAGTATTGAAGACATAAACCTCGTCGGTGCCAGTGCAGAAGAAAACATCTGACTCGGCACCTGACTTGATCTTTGCTGTGCATGAAGAGCCTGAAAAACCAAACTCTGCCCAGGTCTCGACGGCACACCGGCCCTCCATAACCACAACACCGAAGAAGCAGCAGCAGCCAGTGTCTGCAAGTGTAGCGTTAGATAAACACACAGTAACTCCAAACACGGAGAAGAGTCGTTTACGTCAAAGTAGCCAGGAAAAAACCTACTGTGTCCTCCAGAAGCGGAAGTTGACAGAAAATAGAAAGCTCTTACAAAATTCCGCGCATCTAGTTTTGGACCAATAACCGTAAAGAACTACATTACCCATAGAAACAACAGGACGTGAGATGTTGGGCGGCGGATGTGGGTTCAGTACTCAATGTTACCACCATATTTAAGATATTGACCAGAGGAAAGGGCAAAGGCTGTACTATGACTTCTTTATAATAGAAAAGATAGAAATAGAAACTTAGTGGATATTTATGGTAGTTTGGTCGTTTTTGTGTGGCATTTGGTTAAAATAGTTCAACGCTAGGTAGCGCACTCACTTGTAAACGTTTTTTAATTTGATCACGAAGAAGAAGCTGACCCCCGTCGTCCAATCAAAACAGCCGAAGCGAAAATTGGTCAAAATTTGAAAGCGGTGTGTTCACTGCAGAAAGAGACGAACGACATATTTTATCCTTGAACACGATGGAGCTGTTCGCTGAAGAAAATATCAAGATGTATTTTTATGAGAACAGACTGAAAACTTTTGAGAGCTGGCCGTTTGACGAGGACTGCATGTGCACCCCGGAGAACGTGAGTGAACGTTACGAACGGTGAACGAGCTAACAAGCTAACACAGCAGTTACCCTTGAAGCAAGAAGCAAAAAAAAAAAAAAAAACTTTCATACGTAAATAAAACTGGCTGTAACATCCACTTTAGCTGCTCCCACCGTGTACTTATGAGCAACACCTACTCACTCCTGCGATCAAACTGTCACCGAGGTGTAAAGATTACCATAATGAGTTAGTTTAGTCTCATGTTGCGGCGATAAAGATGTGAAATTGTGACATTTTCTTTTTTTAACTGTCAAGTTTGATGTCAAAAGTTTGCAATGGTTGTTTTGAGGTCAACTTAAGGAATAAGTCTGCTCCCTATGTATTTTATATATCCCCACATATTGTGCAGCACAACAACCGCATCACGTAGAAATGGTGTCAAATCGGACAAGCTGTAATGTGCCTGCCAGATTGACAACCTCTTTGATGCACACAGCCAATGTGAGGTGAAATTGCAGTTAAAAGTTAACACTTAAGCATATGCTGTTACAATGCAATAGATCAGATCAGAGCAGGGCAGCAGAGGCTGACACCAACGACTCGACATTTCACCTAACCACCCAGAACATACTCTCACTATCCATTAACTAGATGTCTCTTTCTTTCCTGATCATTTGGTCTGCAATCGTTAAAATAGTTTTTAAAATGCCATCACAATTACACAGAGCAGAAGGTGTCATCTTCAAAGGTTACGTCTGACCGGCAGCTCAAAACTCATGGACTTTAAACGTGAATGCTATTAAGCAAAGAAAAGCAGCAATTACTCGCATTTGAAATGCACTAGAAAATAATTTCGCTACTTGCTTGTTCACTGATGTCAAAATAGTAGATTAATTGTCTGTGGAATGATTATTCATTTAATATGCTTATTGCTTCAGTTCTGGACATGTTTATATAGTAATTAAATGTTAATGGTATAGTAAAGCTGTTGATTCATTTGTGAACGATCAATTTACAGCAGCAAAAAAAAGTCATTTGAAAAAAAAAAAAAAATCATGTTTTTCTCCAGATGGCCAAGGCTGGTTTCATCCACACCCCTTCAGAGAATAGCCCAGATATTGCCATGTGTTTCTTCTGCCTCAAAGAGCTGGAGGGATGGGAGCCAGACGATGATCCAGAGTAAGAAGACCACATTACTGGGGTTGTGAGTCAGAAATGCAATTAAGAGGACGGGGGATCTGTGCTAATTAGTCCAGTTCTCTAGAGATTAAGGCAATGTGGAAACTAAAGCAATGGGATTCAGCAGGGTCAAAAAACAAATGGCTCACAATATAAGGTGTAAGAAGAACTCCCTTGTTTTAATGTCAGGGGTGAATTTAACCAGGAGTGGTCAAATTTGATGAAGCATTTTAATCATGATTTTCAGCTGGGTAACTGTGTGTACTACAGTCTGTCCATCACGCGGGAGCCGTGCCCTAATGCATATCCTACTTTATAATCTATTTTCCTCAAAATATGACCATCATTTTTAAAAAATGAACACCGCATTGTATGGTAGAAGGCTTGAAACTACCGATCGGGTTCATGAACTCAACTCAGGAAAATATTTACTAAGCTAGAAAATCAAGTGAGAATAAGGAGATTTCTTAGACTTGTAGATTTCAATAGACTTCTATACAATCCAACTTCTTTTTTCAATCAGTGAAGTCACCCCACCCCCCAAATGGTGATTCAATAGAATGCAGATTTTGGTCTCTTGTGCATTGGTTCCACCAAACGCCTTGGTGTTTGCATCCAATTTTTTTATACACAGTCTATATTATAAACTCTATAACTTTTTTATGCCTTCTCTCACCATTAAACAGCCACAAAATTTCAGCTCCATCCCCAGTCACTAAAAAAAAAAACCCCCAAATGAAACTGTAGAGGCTAAGCCAATGGTCTAAGCCACTGAGTTGTATCTCGACAAGAAACCTACTTGACGTGCCTGCTTTTCTGGATGCCAGGTACCTGTTAAATTAAAGTCTACTTCGATGCTCTTTGCGATACACAAGATCTATTTATTTTTGTGTTCACATTATGAAACTTGCGTCTTACAGCCCGGTGCAGCTTAACATGTACTGGCATTTTCATAGCGTGCGGTCAAAAACTGTTTCCTCGTTCCCCTTGGAAACACACCTACTGAACCAACAAAGGTTCCTAGACGAAATAGGCCACACCATCACTCAAGTGAAACCAATTAACACCCATCACCCCACAATCTGCTCCTACAGAAACTTTGTGTTTAAAAAAAAAATGTAAAGTATCCAAAACACCGTCATGGGTTTTGGCAGCATTTTATTCCATTTAACTGATTATCTGATCTGTAATTTGTATTACCCATGGAGTGCCTTTAAAACTTGTCTTGAAGTTAGTAAAGAGTCATTTACCTGAATGTATTTTGAACAATCTAATTACATCAGAAAGTTGTCCTTTCCTTTTCCCCCTGTATAGCTGGCTGACTAAACTTTCCTATCTACGATACAAATAGTGAACACAATCATTAAAGTACTCTACAGTGAAAAATAAGGTTAAAAGCCACTCTGCTGAATGATTTCATTGAGACTAAGCTGTTGATTCTCAACACAAAGTCCCGTGGCTATAAATGTTGTCAAGCACATATCCTCCAAAGTGTAAGAGTTTAATTGTAACCATTGTTTATCGGTCCAGTGAAATTTTCCACTTACCCTCTTTGGAGTGTTTGCAACTGATAGAACAGCACTTAGAGGCATCAACCATTCACTCTGTAAATATTTTTACATTCATGTTCATTAAAGTGACAATGCTTGAATTACTATGAACTCGTCACATGTTACATTACAGCTATAGCTGAAATAATTTTGTACGTGTGATTCCCCACTTCCAAATTCCTAGTGCAGTTATTCATGTGTCAATTTCACATGCACATTTGCTCCATACTTTTGTGTGGGCAATTTAATATTTGTCTCCTTGTTAAAGTTTACCTTCTCATCAATGTGCTGTGTTTTTTCCAGAAAGGAGCACAAATCTCATTCTCCATCCTGTCACTTCAATATGCTGAAGAAGAAAGTGGAAGAGATGACTGTGGAGGAATTCTTCAAACTCCAGAAGGAGAGACACAAGTTCATTATTGTACGTTCTTCAGAAGACTCCATAACTTTCAAATTACTAATTTACAAAATACAAATATAAAACCACAATATGTCAAATAGAAGTATGGAGCTATTTGTATACTTTTGCTGGCTGTGCTATTGTCTTTTTTTTTTTTTTTTCTTGTGGGAATGTCTGCTAGATAAAGATATTGCACAGTAAGATTAAATCTACAAGTTCCTGTGACTAAATGAGACCAAGCCTTTGTTCCTGATTCATATTTCATTTCCTCCACCTGCAGAACAAATCTTGCAACGAGGCCGTTACCAAGTTTGAAGAGGCAGCCAAAGTGAGAAGAGCAGATATCATTAAGACAGCTATGGGGGAAGAGTGACTGATTAACAAAATCGGGAATATTTGAGAGACTCATTATGGTTGGCAACAGACAGACTGGTTCCTCACTGGTCTCCTGTTTTGTTTCCTTCATGTCTTTAATGCTTTCATGTCGTCTTTGCAATAATGGTGTCACTTTTATTGTTGTCTTTTTTCCTGTTTCTTTTATGTACTCATTAAACTTGCTCTTTTTTGGTCACTGTATGTCTGAAAATTTTTGAGGATGTGTGCTCTGCCTGGAAATGGGCTTTTGTATAATGAGAAATGACTACTACAACCCATATAACCTTAAGTCTGGCTTTATTCAATATAACTTTTATATTATAACAACTGTGCTTTTTATGACATGAGCATGACAGTTTCATCATATAATCTGCATACACTTAGGCTTTATTTATTATTCATATTAGCATTAGATTTAATAATTGACATCTCGGAGATAAATCTGAAACATCTCCAAGACTGCAAATAACATAGTTTATAGAGACCAAAGACAAAGTTTCATGCTTAACTAATCCAATGCATCCATGTGCTCCTCTGGAAGGATGGATGTGTGGCGTCAGTACCCCCCCCCACCCTGTGATGTGATGCGTTGACGCGCCTCCAGCATAAATTGAGGTTCCTCCCAGACGAGCAGTATCCGATCCGTTTAGCAGCCGAGTCCAGCAGACTTCCACCTTTCCGCTGTCAGAACAGCTCGGGTTTCTCCTCCGCTCCGGTCCGTTCTTTGCGCATCCTGGCGCTGTCTGGGTTGGTCGCCTCACATCCAGCGATGAGCGCGTAAACTGTTGCGGGCACTGCGGGTACAGACTTCACCGTTATGCGTGAACTAAACCTCCGCCTGTGCAGGATGAAGGTGTCCTTTGGTTTCCTGGTGATCGGGGCCGGAGTCTGTGGTCTGCTGAGCTTCGTCTTCTTGGCCACTTCCCTTGGAACCGACTATTGGTACATCATCAAGATGAATCCTGGGAACGTCAGCGACTTTGAGGACATGAGCTCCCACTCTGGACTGTGGACAATCAACGAAGGTAAGGCCATTACTTCTCCAGAACTGCATGTCATGGCTGGGTTTTCATTGCCTTTTCAGTTTTTTGGATGAGGTGGTATGCAATTGAAAAGATTTTTTTACTTCATTGTGCTTTCCTATTCACACATCATCCAGGTGGGAAGATGCATGCAGGCTCCATCGACTCTTTCAAAGCTGACTACTCCAGGTACTCTGAGACTGAGGTGCACATGCTGAGTAAGTTAACCTTTTCCAGCTTTAAAGAAACCCTGTGCTCACCAACACACATCCTGCAAATGAAGTTTCATTGCCAAGATGGCCACAACTCTGAGGATGCTCTATAATCCATCTGTCTGTGTGTTGTGTGTACACAGACATGCATAGTGCAATAGTGGTGGTGCTTTCCCTCAGCCTGGTCCTTCTGCTGTTCGGTAGCATCTGTGGTCTGGTCAGCTCCCTTGCTCGGAGCCCCGTTCTCCTCACCAGCACGGCCTCCTATTTCTTCATCTGCAGTAAGTTGATCTTAAGCTCCTTCAGTACATAAAGTAACATTTGTCACTGTGTCACTTCTCAGCTGAAGGGGGAGTCCAGCTGTTTCACCCCAGTGCTCAAAGGTGACAACAGATACAAGGTGCATGAAGGCAGGCAACACTTGTTCGATGTTTTTTTGTAAATCCACGGGAGCATTTTTATCATTTGGCGTGACATAAAATAGCTTAAAAGAGTGACGGTACAGAAGGTGTTAATAAAGACGAGAGAATATATCACAGTGAGTAGTAGTTGTAGTAAGAGAGCTGTGCACTACCACAGTTCTGCTGTGCATCATTCCCCCAGTTAGATTAAGCCAGAGCCATTAGGTTGTGGTACAGATGAAAGCTGCTTCGATCATTGCAACACAGCTGTGTAGCCCGAGGAGCAGGATCTGTGACAAGCTCACACTCCATCTCTGTGCAGTTTTACATTTTGTATCACATTTTTTGTCACAGAAGTATAGCAGCAATGGGAGCTGTGCATAAATAAAAATAGGCTGCTGTAAAAATACACTGGAATCAATTTTGTAAGCATTTCATTTGATCTAACAAAAAGAAAGAATATGGAATCTGCAACACAGATATATAACGACAGAAGGTCACAAACAGCCGAGTGAAGTTTTCACGTAGTGTTTTTGTCATTCAGATTGAAAAGACAAAAGCAGAATGAGTAAAGGTCTTTAATACACAGACCGTGTTGCAGAAGAAAGATCAGAACAGCAGAAAGCTGGAGGGTGTGTTGGACTGCATGGCAATAAAGCAGGGCCATGTGGCTAGACAGAGTGGATGGGAGCTCTGCAGGGCTCGCATCACCTGGCATCACATCTGGTTATTGAACCCATATGACCAAATAGACTGGAGTTAATTTATCTCCATACCAGTATTAGGCTACATTGGTTAAGTATGCGTGTGTGTGCGTGTTCTGTGTTTATCTGCTCCTGCTTCTGTTTCATCAGAGGTGTTTCATTCTGTACGCCTGTCAGATGGGATGTGAGAGTTGTTATTGGTCTGTGGGGAGGCACAACAGTGAAACAAAATTGCTTTGGAAACAACTGCAAGCCAAATTTTGTGTTACACCTTCTTTATCTATTTCATGTCTGTAATTTTGCAGGGTGTTGGGGGCATATGAGGATAACACTTGTAGTCTGCAGGGAACCAAGAAAGATTTGGATATAAAACATATACATAAAGAGACAAGTGGCGGTGTGTTTTTAGAGGGGTGTATATCCAAGATAAATAATTTTCAAAGAGACTGTATTTTCTGTATCCATGCAGCTCACAATATGTTCAGTGCACTAAACTCCAACCAACTGGTGTCACTGTTTGATATAATGTGTTTGGCGTCGCTACTGTTTTGTAGCAGAAGCCTTTAAAAACATTACATATGTTCAGGCTTAGAGTTTGAACCAAAAGATGGGATTGAAGTGAACCAAAACTAATACTATGAACTAAATGTTATATCTATAAGTGAATAGTATGTTTTTGTTATTATTTTATAAAAGCACCTTCTCCGCTAATGTGCTAATCACAGGGAACTCAAAAGTGCATTTATTCATCTCAGATCAGAAATCTGACTGGCTTCTAGACTGTATGTTTTATACTTGCTTCTTTTGATTTGTCAATCAAAAAATGTCTCACTCCCTTGCTTTACAATGTAAAACATATAAAATGATGAATTTTTCAGACTCTTTCTTCATTATAATGAGTCCCCACCTCACCACTTGTCACGCTCAGCCCTTTAGACTGAAAAGATGTTTGTGCTGGAGCAGAGGAAACCTGTATCTATTATTTTTTTAATTTATTTATTTGTCTGCATTTGTCCTCATAGTTTAACACCACGGGGTGTCAACATTATATGAGATTGATGCAGTTATAGTCTTGCAGCTAAATATTTTATTCTTTCAGTGTGTGTGCGTGTGTGTGTGTGTGTGTGTGTGTGTGTGACCATCACCAGCCCTCCCTGGAAGCTAGTTTGTTGATCTTTATTGGGTGGAATGGCCGTGTGTGGCAGGGAGGGCAGTGCTACACCTCAATGAATACAGGACGATAAAGGACAGAGAAGGTGTGAAGGGATGGACAGGGGAAGGGAAGCGGGTGGTGCTGGTAGGAACTGGTGGAATGAAGGATCCTGTATCTATTAAAACACCTGGACAAAACCTGCCCTCTGCCTAACACGGATAAGGGGACAGTCCCAATATTGCAGCTGTCATGTAAAGCGTTAACCTGATTTTCTGATCCAGTTTCATAACCAGAGCGAGCAGAACAGAGTTAACAGGGCTGGATTTACTGTCAATCTTTCAAATTAAATGAGCTGTTTACACACCAGTCTTGTTTCCTTTGGTGTGCGTTTTTGAATCTGTGTCACAAAATAAATGTAATAAGACAATCAAAATGAGAGACCTTCAGCTGTTAGTTACAGATAAATGGCACTTTCTTTTTGCAAGGAAATGGTATGCATCTTGAAAAATAAAACAGCTTGTTCTTGTGCTCTTATGTCATTTATGTTAATACCGACAACAATGACAATAAATGCACCATTTTCTCTTATTATGTTCTTCCTCTATCTAAGCTACCAGAGCAGATCTGATAATTATCTTACCATGAAGGATATCAAGTAAATTTGGGTTGCAGGCAGAGTTAGATTACAGTTTACCATTTAACACCCTTCTGTTAATCTGGGTATTTACAGTAATCAAGTTAGTTGTCTGTGATTAACATAGCATCTGAGCATCTGGCAGAGCTCTCACTTTTGGATCTGTGGGATCTGCTCCTGCCAACGCCTTATGACCTGCATAAAGAGGACCTTGTGATAGAACACTTATTTAAAAAGACTCTTTACTGTCCTCCCAGTAATAAGCAGCACATGGTAATGAGACCAATGGAATATAGTAATGAATTAGATTGGAGTCATCTTGTGAACTTGCTGACCATCTGACTTTAAAAATATTCTGCCCTCCTTCTAATACAGACATTCCTTTTATTTTTTGGCATCTTTGTTGTCTCCCCCAAATTTTTCTTTGACCTGTTGGCTACTAAGAGCGTATCCTCATGTGTCATGTCAACAAACCCCAAAACAAAGTGGATATTGTGTGTTGTACAATAACATCACCTCCTGAAGGCAATAATGACATCATGCCTTTTTATTAGACATAGTTTGATCTGAAAAGAGACACACAATCACATGTATACAGATGTGATATAAGTGTGTGCAAGTTAAATTCTTTGTTAATTGCTTTGTTCTGCTTTCCCTCTAACGCTGTAATGACTTTACTCACCAACCATCAAACAGCACAATGTGTGCCTGCCTCCGCTTCCTGCCAGGCTGCTTCATTTGTTTTTTATTTTCATTGTCACTGATATTCCGAGAAAGGTTTCTTCTGAAATCAGAGGGTTTTCAATGACCCTTTTGAAAACCAGTCTATGTTTATGACAAAATTTGAAATACATGACATCATAACGTCACTAATAACGTGTGAATGACAGCGTATTTCATTGGTATTACAGTAAGTTGTTTACAATTAAGTTAGTTATTTAATCAACAATAAGTGATCAAGGAAACGTATTTAAAGGTATAATGTTAACCATGTAAATATCTAACAATAATATGTTAGTCTACTAACATCTAATTAGCACTAAGTACAGGTCAAATTGATTATTTATTAGTATTTGGGCATTAATCATTAACATTATTTGATTATTTGGAAATTTCATGGCAACAGCTGTTAACATATTTATGTAAACTGTCCAGCTGATCATCATTTCCATCTGTGGATCCACCAGCCTGGCTAAAGGGCCACATCTGAAGTTGTTTGCTTGGCAGCCTCAAAAACAGAAACATCCATTTCCTGTGAAGTAAAGAGAATCCAAATGAAGAAAAGCAGCAGCTCTTCACATTCCTGGAGCTGGTGTTGATTTTTTTGCGTGACTGAACCAATTAATGAATTAAAATAAAGCTATTAGCTATTTCATTTAGTTCTAGCACTAGTAGTTCATTCTGCTTAAATATTATGGCAGGCAGTTTCCCTTTTTTTTCTCCATTAGTCATGTCTCCCTGCCCTCCGCAGTGAACGGCATAAAAATGAGACATCAGATGCAGCTTCCTCATAATTCTCCAAACTCGTAGCACCCCAGGGTGTAATTGTAATCAAATGATTATTAGTCCCACCCTAGGTAGCCTCTGTGCACCACTTGCATCCCCTTAAAACAAGCCATAAGCTGTCAAAATTAAGAGAGTTTCCAATAGCAACACTGACACTTGTGAAGACTGTGTGGGTGTGTGTCCGTCTTAGTAGCATTTGTACATCCTATGGAAGCGACTTAATTGAAGTTTTTTTTAATGGATAATGTGAGAATTTTAAAATGAGGACTCCAACATACCAACACTTGTTGACCTGATAGGTGATGTCTCAGTTTAACCCTAATTATGGGTTCAGTGCTAAGATGCCAACTTTGACCAGTTGAATTATCCATCAAAGAAAAACACAAATTATTGATATACATAATTGTCTATACAATTATGGTTAGGAACAGAACAATCAAATTTATATTCAGTAATATACAGACTATACTACAAAAAATTGAGTCTATTCCATTTTCAAGAACATCCAAGAAAAGACCCTTTTGTCAGCAAGTGCTTTAGCCATGTGTTGAGCTATGAGATATGAACGGTGGCGAAGCTTCAACCTGCCTGTAGTTATACAGCAAGAGGAAACAATATTATTCTGGTATTATTACAGCTTTTAGTACTATTTGTTTTGTTATTCGTGATGATTTTGCAACATTTACCATCATCAAAAACCAATGATTTTTCCTGAGTCAACTTCAACCCATAATGATTTCTTTCCTTTTTTTCCATAGGAGTTATTTCTAACATAAATAATAGTCTCCCCCAAAAACCTACATGTTCTTAGAGACCAGCTAAGTTTGGAAACCCAGCACTGATTCGATCCATTTTTTCAGTGCGTATGTGCATCTGTGTCTCCAGGTCTGCTGACCCTGTCTGGCGTGAGTCTCTACATCATCTACTCCCACCAGGCCCTGGCAGAGACAGAGAGGCAGGTGGGCCCTGAAGGCCTTGCCCACATCCACACCTCCTTTGGCTGGTCTCTGGGTATGGCCTGGCTGTCCTACGGCCTGGAGCTCCTCACTGCTCTGCTGCTGCTCGCAGCAGCAAAAATGGCCAAGCAGCAGCACGGCAGCCCCACCATGGCCTGAGCTGAGCCATCACAGTGGATCCAACATGTGCAGGACAGTGAACTATACAGAATGGTATGCATGAATGGGGAGAAATAAAAGTCAGGCGCGTCGCAGCCATGTGGTTCTTCTTTAGAACAAGGTAAGAAACTGTTAGCTAAAATGTTAGGACTTGTAAAGGATTGTAAATGATTACATTAAGGATTATTTTTAAATGAAGAATTTAAAGTTTAATATACTTAAATCATCCTCAGACTGCAGATTAATACCCTGGCGGTTTAGGGAGTTGAGGTGATGAGTTGAATTACACCTTTCCTGCCCTCTTGTGGTAAAAAGTGAAGTGACTCCTTGTATCCAGGATTAGGGTTAGGGTTGTCAATCTGACATCTAAAGATCGTTTAATGTTACCTTAAATATGTAGATACACTTTTAGTTTCACCAAATCTTACGTGCACATTGTGTGTATTTTTAACCGTGTTGATCGATTCTATTGTGCATTTGTTTGTTTTGAATGTTTAGCGTGTTAGATTGTGTGAAAATCTTATCTTAAAAATCATCTTAAAAATGTCTCACTATTGCAGCAGATTACTTGTGTGTATTTTCAGACCATTGATCTTGTCACATTATTCTCAAGGTCCTAACAGTTTGTCATGGTGTTGCAGTGGTTTGGGTTTGATGTACAACTGTGTCTGTGTCATACAGTGTTTCTTCTCAGTGCCCAGTTACTTTAATTAAAAAAAAAGGTTTATTTCTCACCCAGTTGATAAATATAATATCTGATAGTAGTCTTCTTGTCATTTCATAAGCTGTAGTAACAACACAATAAGTTGACACAACAGAGAGCTGGTGATATATGTGTATCTCAAAATAAAGAGCTTAAATTTTGTGATTTAGTTTCTCCTTTTCACACTCTAACATCTAAATTAGTCCCCCTCTTTTCTCACTTATTTCTATCTCTCCTTTCAGTGAATCACAGTCATTCACACCATGTGAAAAAGCTATGTCAGTTTCTATAAAAATGCTCTGCCAAAATGTAAATATTCTCGGTTATTTAGGTTAAACATCTGGATCTGGATTAGACCAGAGCTGGGTTCACCTGTTAGACCCACAAGTGGTTTCAATTAATGCTGGTTAGTCAAGCAGGCGAGTCATTACTTGGTTTAACAGGATTAAAATCCTTCTCTCTTTATCGTGACAGGAAGTTTCGGTTCAAGGTCAAAGGCAGAGTAAGATGTGAGTTTAAACAAACTGGCTTCCAGCTGCTGGCACTTACAGCTTCCTGAATCCATCCACTTACACACACTTCAAGTATTTCCAAGTGGGAAAAAAATATATTTTTACTTCTAACCTTGAAGAGTTGTTCATTATTAGATAGTACAAATACATCTTTCTTGTCGTCTCACTGCTGATTCTGTCCATCCTTCAGGTTTAGAAACTCTCCATTATAAACCCTCACATCACATCTGTCACACATTGTTCTGCATTTCTGCTGCTGAAAGCTTTCTCAGCCTTGTTGGTTGTACTTTATTTATATTGTTAAATTCTGTCTTAATTGATGATGTTTTATATTTCACTCTCTGTCCCATCTATATTACTCTATAAAAATGTGAATATGAGAAATACATCATTTGAGATTGACACAATTACAATGTCGTCGTGCTTCCATAATAACAATACAGCTGTTGAATCTTCTTTGGTTAGTAAAAACTTACGGCTTAATGATCTGTCAGGATGTTTACGCTACAAATTGATGAGACAATCAGTGTTCTTCAATGCATCATTTTTAATGAGATGAAATCTTCCATGCTCATTCGCCAACATCACAGTGCTTCTAGTAAACGCCACAGACTGGCTGTCAGTTCATAAGAAGGAGGCATTAACTGTATAAAACATGGTAATTTCATTTGATACAGTGTTTCAACAACAGGAAATGCTTAAAAAGGTGGAGAATACATTCACTACATCACTAAAAATAGCAAAGCTGTAACAGAGACCGGCTGATGTCTAGTGCTCACCACTGATCCTGGAGTGTGAACGTTACGCAGCACCAGCTGTTTTAGACACATGGTGCTGGCAGCCCATTGCAAATTCTAGTTTCACATGTCCAGAACATTTAAATTGATCCTATCTCAACCTCAACAATGTTATTTTAAGGTTAACAGCTCTTTAAGGCAAGGTGATCCACCAAACAGGCAGAGAGGCTCTGGGATACATTAGGCCTTGTATTAAGAGACACCTTTACAAAAGACGTAACTGAACAATTAAACAAATAAATAAAATGCGCAGAGAAAATGAAACATCATTGTGTATATTACAGATTGTTCAATATGGTCAGGGAAGAACCTCCATCATAGTGGTGCTGATATTGACCAGTATCAGTCTCATCTCAACATGTGCTCCTTGGCCTGTGTGATGAGAAGAGTGGGGCCTGTTTTTCATCTGTCATTCATTCCTTAGATGATGGATCATATAACCCTCAGAAAGTTCTGATGTTTGAATCTCTTTTCATCATGTATTCTCTGATATTACCCTGACCGTTCAGACGCAGTGATCAAGGGGACGAGGGTTGTTCCAGAGCGCCGTGTGCAGACAGATGGGTCGCAACCATTTAGACTCCAGTTACAAGCATCATGATAATTCATCCAGAAGGACAAACAGTTAGGTGCTTCTTAGTTTTCTTCCAACACTGCCAGGGAGAGGTCAGTTCAACTAAAAAAAAGTCTCCAAAGATACGAGAAGAGAGGAGGAGGGCATGTCAGCCAGGCAAGCACACCTTCCCGGCAAATAGCAGACCCACGATAGTGAAGAATATGGAGAGAACAAAGAGCACGTAGGACGAGCCCACCACTGTGTTGTTGGGCAGCTTATATGGCTGACCACCAACCTCGCTGATGTAGAAGCCAATTGGGAAGATGAGAGCAGCCATGCAGAAGAGGACCACTGTGACAGAGGAGAGAGGGGAGAGCATGAGCACACCATGTGGAGCAGTGAGCAACCATGAGCACCTGTAATCAGGGACCAAACAGTCAGCAACAAGTACCGGATCAATGCTGAATTAACCACAACTATTGGATAAATAATAAAAACAAGAAATAAGTGGTAAGATAAAATAATTGATTTCCACATGTTCATTGTCTGTTTTGGGGAATCTTACAGATTTCATAGTGTCCTCTGAGTTAAAAAGCTTCTCCCAATATTGATTCTCTCTCAGCCAGAAGCCACTTCAGGTTTCTCAGTTCATAGAGTGGCGTGAAGCCCGTCCCTATTCTGCTGCTCACTAATGCAGAGCAATTTTGTCTCCTTTTTCTAAATGTAGACACCACCCCATCAATTAGAGCTCATCTACAGTGACTTTGTCTGGATATTCATAATTATCTGACTAAGAGTCTCCGGGAAAAGAAATGTAGAACTCTGCCATTAAGATGTTGAACTTTACGGGCATTTTATAACTATAAAGGGAAGTTTTACCTGGAGACAGTTATTTTCTGACTTTGGTGTAGAACAAATGCAGAACATTTGATGTGTAAAAAACTACCTCTGCTCTCAAGTCTTCTCAGTCTTTAAGTGTCATAATTGAAAGAGACAGCATCAATTATGTCCATATATAGAGTGGAACATACACTTTCTATATAATTGATTAGTTTTCTTCTGATTGGCAACAAGTGAATCCAATCAGGCAGTTGGTTAAAATGAGAAGTGACAGTGAACACCCACTTCCGGTGAAAGCGATCCACCTGGCATATCGGGTGGCCTCATGGCGCCAGTGTGACATCACCAGTAGGCCACAAGTGACAGTGAGGGAGATGATGCCCAGTATGATGAAGAAGAGTGTGGTGATCCATTCTGGGGGCAGCTGTGGGGGGATGCAGGTCCGGTCTCGACCGTGGATGGTCTGGCACTGCCAGACCAGACCCACAGTCAGAGAGCCTGAATGGAGACAGAGCACAGAGGTTGGTTTAAATAACAGGTTTAACTTTCCTGTTGGATCCTTTAAACAGCAGCAAATGTACCAAAAAATAAAAACTACATTCACATGTTGTACCCAAAAAACAGATCAGACAAACAACACAACAATGAACATTTTTTGTGTGTTAAAGTGTTAAATACAGCCTATATTGATTATCCAGTGTTACACAATGATTTCGGCGGAGTACAGGCAGAAATAAGACGACACTTCATCATCGAGACCAGACACTGCTCTGCAGACTGAGAGAAATTGGTCCCTGAATCTTCAGTATGTTGTTTCTCCTGCTTATCTGAGCCTGAGCACAATGGATACCTTGTCAGCAGCCTACAGCTTTCAGCAGACCACTGACTGCTTCAGCTGACATTCCTGTGGTAGCTGACTTGAAAGAAATCAGATTTTTTCATTTTCCATCTGGATACCAAGCACCCAACTGCTGCAGGTGCAGTACAAAGTTTGGTTTCCCCCAGTAGAACAGGCTTTTCTGATGCACTGATACAGAGTTATGATCAAAACTTTAAAGTTCCTTTCACGCATGCACTTCATTACATAGATAAAATGTTTCTGTATAACTTAAGAGAGAAATTAAATCAAATCTTAAAACAGCATTCAAAGCTGCACACAGAGAAACTTGAAAGCAGAAAGTTTCAAAACATGTTTTACTTTGTGTATTAAAAAACATACTTCTACACACTTCAGTTAAATGCCATAAAACATTTCATTATTTAAAACCATAATTACACTTAATATTTTCATAGATTCCAATATTTTTGGATTTGTGTTTTTCTTTCTCTGCCCTTCACACTTGATTGAAACCAATCACTTTGCGCTAATCAAAATACAGCGACTTTTAAGGTAACAGGATTTTTCTGAACTTATTCAGTCATTTGTTTTTAACGTTTTATGGAAGGTTTAAAATCAAGCTCTTGAGAGTTTTAAATTTAATAGTTATCATTTTAGCCTGTATAAAATTACAGTGGCTCATAAAAATGTGGTGCATTAAAATGTGAAAAGCAACTTACAGGGCGTCTGCTGCTGACGTAACAGCTTTTGTCTCTGTATGCTTTAGAAGACAAACTAAGCAAACACAGCATTTGACATAATGTGTCCATATAAGGACTCTGGCTATAGGACACACTAACCTCCCAGGAGTCTCTCTGATTCTCTGCTGGGCCAAAAGCCTGTTGATATTTCAACATGTGAATCGCCAGCTGCCCCCTGGGATTCACATGTGACATCAAAATGGTCAGAGTTCTTGAATTATATTAAGCCTGACAGAGATAAATAGGAAAACAGAAGGCGGAAACAGAGTGATCTGAAGGCCTCCAATGTCCTGGAGCCTGGTGGGTGCTGTGATGTTAGGTTGGGGGCTTCCACGTATGACACACACACATACACACACAAAGCCCAACAGAGACAGCGTCTGTTCAACCCTCCATCCACTCAGCATCAAATCATAATGAGAGATCCTCCCACACCTTCATTTGTTCTGTTGTCTCCCTTCTTTCGCTTTCTTTCCTGGAATTGTCTTCAGGAAGCAGTTCGAGCTGCGCATGCGGGCACAGAAGAAAGAGAAGCTTTCTATGCTCTATGGATTTATTCAAAGGAACTCAAGCTGCAATTCTATCAAAAAATCATTGAAAGCATGTCATCAGACTGTGCATTATGACTGTAACAAACTGTTGAAAATCCCAAAAACATTTCTTTCAATCTCCAACGCATTTTTCTCCTGCTATGTGATGTGCCTTGTAAATAAAATGATCTTTTTAATATTTAATGTTTTGATGGAAAAGCTTCAGTTCCTGACCATGGATCACAGACAGTGCCAGGCAACGTTATCAATATCTGAATAATGGGAACGTCAGGCCTTAACCACATCCGCATGAAGGCTGACCTCTTCCCCTGATACACAGGATATCCTGCTCCCTCTTAACACATCCTTTCATAGGACAGGGTGGGGGACAATTTAGGTAGTGCAATCATTTTCCTACCGGACTTCATAACAAAACAAGCAAGTCCACAACCAAAATGTGTTTTTGCAAAAGGCCATTAAAGTGAATTGAATTTTAATGAAAAATATTCAGAGAGCAATAATTACCTTCAATAAAAAGCAACAAAGCCATGAGAACGATGGCAGGATGAAAATAACTTACTGGAAAAGAAAAAGCAAGTACCTATGAAAAAAAACTTCATTCAATTCAATCAATTCGATTCAATTTAACACCAAATCAGTTTGGCATTCAGCACCTTAAAGGACTACGAAGTCCTGCTATTTCACATGCTTACCCAGATTCATCTGGCACAGGAACCAAGGAAAGAGGGACCCTGTCTTTAAGTGACCAAAGCCCTGGAAATGTACAGCTTTTCCTTTTTATACAAAATATCACATACAACAACATCAGTCAACAGCTATATGTGGATAAAAATTGTAAAAAAAAAAAAAAAAGTGACCACAGATTACAGAGACTTGCAATATATCTAATATACAATTATCAAATAGGGATTCCCATTGCAAGTATATCGTGATATTGATTTCATTGTTTACAACTGAGTGAGGTAGCCAACTGTGACAGTAAATGTTTAGTCATAGTTGCAGAGTGGAGACCAGGATGTGTGTGGGTGTGATAGTGTCACTTTTTAAACTTAACAGATTCATCTGACTCAGGCAACTTGTAGAATCATTGTCTGAGAGAAAATGATTCTATGTAAACATTAAGAACTCGGAGCCAAAATAAAATACATCATGACTGTGCCTGAGGAGTCTGAATCCTCCAGGTGGAAAGCACTTCTTTCCCAGGAGGTCGAATTAAAAGTCACACATCTTCATTTAAAGTAACATTTCCTGCCTTGGGTGATTACTAGCCAGCTAATTTAACAGGAACAACAGACTTTTAATACAGTAAGTACAGTAATTTACCACCATTGTTTACTATGAGGATGCTCAGCCTGTTCTGGTTCTATTATGACTGAGTAAAAAAAAAAAAAAAACAACAACTGTGTGAATGTGTGAATATTGATTTAATTATGCAAAACTATTTAAAAAAACCCAGCTTGTTATATGCTCGACTTACAGCTGCAGCCTGTGTTTTTTTTTTTCCCCACAATAAATTAAACTCTGCAATAAGCACTAAGCACACCTGCTACATGCGTATCATTGCAGGATTAGTTTGGGGGTTGAAAAGAACTTCTGGGCAGCTGTGCATATATTGTAGTGGTGCTGTTTGTCTGTTGCATCAGTTCTAGTCAATGTTTAGCTTTGGACTTTGCATCTTAATATTGCACTCCTGCAATAACCAGGGACGTGGTCTGTCTGCAGAAGATTGTGGGATTTGGTCAACACCTGTATTCTAAACTTTAATTCCAGGACTGGCTGCGCAAACAATGAAATCCAGCTTTTTACTAATGATAATTACTGGCTGCAATACGGTCCCATTGGGTATAGCAAAGTATGAGCTATAGCTACGTTTTGTTGCTAGGCAACAAAGCAAAGGGAAAAGTGTGTAAAGTTTTGTGCCTTAACTGTTATTTAAGTAACCAGGGTGACAATGGGATGCACACATTCTCGGTACAGGAGAAAAAATGACCAGTATCTGGTGATTCAGGTTGGAGGACTTGTGCAGAATATGAAATATATATATAAATAAATATATTAAATTTTACCACATTTTGTTTTAAATGGTAGACTTTTCAGAGAGACTGGGCTTCCAGGGCCTTTAAAGTGGCTACCTGTTGAGCTAAACACAAAGGGACCAAAAGCTGTAAGTAAGTCAGCTTCAACCACACTTGAGGAATCATTTTATAAACTTTGTTAAACTTCTACAAAATTTGTAAGATCCCAGGACTGCCATGGGGACAGACAATGTATTCCCATCATACATGGACTGAATTTCTCAGTTCATTGTTATGCCTGCAGGCTCTTTGGCCTTCAAACCCTGAATCAGTTCCCACTTCAACAACTGTGGATGATGATAGATTGAGTAACCTGGGCATGCTGAGTGTGGAGTGCAAATGAGGCACTTCCCCTGACATGGATGAGTTTGTAAATTGAGTTGTTCACACAGCAACACAGCAACACAGCAACTGAAGAATAAGACTTCTGAAATTTTGACTGAAGCGTGTTCTGTGACACCATAATGTGATCAGTTTGAGAATCAACTTTGCAGATATGTTTGATAAATGTGCCTGTAATATATTTATGTAGTTGATATTGTAATTATGGTGTGAGCACAACTTCACAACTGTTTCAAATTATTATTACTTTTTTTTAAATCAGTTTATGAACCCATTAAAAAGCTTATTATGTGGCTTTTCACGGGATTCTACCTGACAGTCACTGCCTGTATAAGCAAATAAGTGACCAAGAAACATTACCAGATCTACAGGGACTTACCACACAGAAAAAGTTTCTGTGCCTCCCTCTGTGTGACCAAAGGCCTCGGTCTGGCCCTTCCAGTGAAAACTGTCTGTGACAAATGTAGAACAATTTCAGGACAGATGTAAGGAGGGTCCTTTTGTAATCCCACCATCAGACATCTGCCACTTTATATATGGACATTTGTACAGTTTACTTCTTATCTTTTTAAACTTAAAGTTTTTGGTTACCCAGTGTGACGTTAACAACTCACTACATCTGGCCACAAACCCCTGGATGGCCCTGGCTGGCCCCTGACACTGGTTTGTTGGTGGCTTTCATCAAATGGGATGACAAAACTTTTGAAATCTTGTCAAATTGCAAAAAAAATCGCGATGGGTTAGTGATATTGGCTAAAACAGATGCTTGTTTGTTGTTCGTTTTAGATTTAAAGCCCCATCAGCTCCCATCAGTGCCGGCAGCGACCTACCGGCGGACTCTCCGGTGTTGATCCAGTCCGGGTTGGCGATGCTGGCGATGGCGAAGATGTCGGCAGCGAGGAAGAGGCATCCTGATATCACGGTGAGTTTATCCATGTCGGTGGACTCAGCTGGAGGTCAAAGTGTTTGTGTGCCTCTATCTCACCTTCCTTGGACGGGAGACGGGACATTTAGACGTCAGAAACCTGAACCCTGATCGCAGGTCCCGTCAGCCCTGTCCCCGTTGGTGTGGCGGTGATGGGGTCGGTTTGATCCGCTGTTTGTCCCCGCATCCTGTTGAATCCCGCACGGCCAGACCCGCAGGGAGAAGCCTCTGGGTGACACCTTTTACTGATCCTCCAGCAGCCGATCCTACACCGAACTGCTGCCTCCTATCCAACCCGGGAGGTGAGGGTCGCAGTCTGGGTTCATGGATCACTTCCCCCCCGCGATGCTGTCCAGCATTCCGGGTATATTTACCAAAAGCAGATTAATGGAGAGTTGACAGGAACGCTTCAGTCGCTGATCGGTCCTCCGGCAGAGAAAAATGAGTCCATGCAACCCGTCGATCTATGTTGTGAGTCCGCCCGGAGCCCCCGGTCCTCTGGACGCCCACAGACCGAAACCACTCATGTCCGACCCGGAGCCTGAAGTCTCCAAGTCCCGCCGCGTTAAAGTCCCTCAGAAAGCACGGCCACTGAGATCCCGTCCAGGCGAGTCGATCCCCCCACTAATGGAAACTAAAAACCAGTCATCTCGCGTCTCCATGTCAGTAGTAGGTAAATCTCGCGAGAAACTCCGTAAATTGCCGACGTCCTGTCACCTTTGGCATCACCATAAATTATATAAATTAATCATTTGAATGTGTTTCTGAGCACCCACAGTGGTCTACAGTGGAGAGCACTGGAGCTCTGGACCATCTGACATGGCCCTCAGATTGAGCTTTCTCAGATGCAATAGGTGTGTGGATTTATACAATTTTCATGATTTTTTTTTTTTAGCATGATCTTCCCATTAACTCATTATTTCTTCAAATTTGGTTGAAAGTTCCACAATAAGCGAGTAAGTTGGACTTTGAGTGGATACCATATTGTCCGCTGCTCGATTCCAAGGAGAACTGTTAAATCAAAACCGACAGATTTTATAGCATAAAAATGCAGACACAACAATAAAACAAATACAACTCTATTAGGTTGATAGAATTTATTCATTATTTTACATCAGCTGTACAGTAAATGTGGACAGATGAGTGGAGCACGACACTGAGTTGTACCAGAGCAGCATCACCAGAAAATATACTGACAACACCTATAAATATCATGTGGTGTTACGACATTATATCTTTGAGGACAATGCTGCAAAAGAAAATGATAACCTCCAGTTTGTTCCTGTTTGTTTCCAAAATGTAGCGAAGGACAGATTTTACGTCAATAAGATAAAAATACTAGGGTGATGAGGACGGTTTTAGATCTCATCCACAAAAGGTGTTTTTATGAGGTTGCCGCTGGATGCCATAGTCTTCTTTCCAGACATGAATTTCTTGGCAGCCTAGATAAAAAATGATAAATAATAAATTTAATAAATTTAAAACAAAAAAACCAACAACTGAAAATTGAACAGGATTAACAACCACAAAGGATATCTATTGCTACATTATATCAAAAATTTTCACCCATTTCAAAATTATTAACTGGTGAATTTAAATCACAACTAAAATCCTTCTTAACCATCCTAACAATAACCAAGTAGTGACAACAACCAAATGTCTTACGTTGGCCACATCCGTCAAGGAGACATTGTCGATGCTCTTGGAGATTTCCTCAGGGGAGATGTAGCTTCCATGAGTCAGAGCCTGAGTGCCCAGGGCTTCCAACAAACCCTCAGAGGTCTCCAAAGACATCAGGAACTGCCCCTTCAGCTGGAACCTGAAGTAAACAAAGACAAACCCAGCTTAAGACCACAATGATGCAAACTAGGTGAGAGAAGCATTTATCATGGGTGAAAGTTTTTATTTGAACGGAGAAGGGAAACAACATAATTTGGTTCTATTCTCATCACAACAATAGTATGTTGTGATATGTGGTTTAGATTTGGGTGAGATTTTTGGATAGAGCCAACCTATTTATTTCCCAGTTTTCAGTCTTTCTGCTATCCTAAGATAAACTACATGGCTGCTGACACCACCGACCTTTGTGTCAGCAAATGTCACAAATCTTTTTGTTAGCTGCTGTTTTAAAGTATCCAGTTTGTAATTTGACTGTCGCCATCTTGGTTCTTAGGAACCAGGAGAAACCATATAAGGAGAAGCTGGAGGGAAGGATCCAACCTGGTCTGGACTAACCCTGACTCTAATCTATCTTGCAGTTTCTGGTACGATCTATCAATCATGGTTTAGCCACACCCAACTGAAACCCTGCTCTATTTTTCCCAAAATGGCAGCTTAATATATATAAACATCATGTTGTTTTGAAGAGAACTTTAAATTACAAACCATTAAATCATTCAGCAAATTTTTACTTTGATGCTCTATATCAACATTTGGACTTTTACTACTTATTTTTTAATGTTACTTCTATTGTACAAAAAAGTTATATTAAATTGTTTCACAGTGAATTGATGATTTGGACTCTGCCTTAGCGAGCAGCTCCTCTGCATGCCTTACTTGGCCCGAGTGATGTCAGAAGCTGTGATTCCCCCATCAGCGACAGCCTTCACCTGGGCAAGAGCACTCTTAACCACCTGCACAGAGGACAGAGGTCAGGCCAAAATGTTTTACTGCCGATAAACAGGCTCCTTTCATAACTACTGAATACTCACGTCACCAACAGCTGCAGCCTGGGAGATGGTGTAAAATCCAAACAGACCAGAGTCAGAGTAGCTTGCATTGAAAGCACTGACCTGTTTGAAAAGAAATGTAGGGAAGGGTTTTTACAGGTACTGTCGCATGAGTCTCCTCTGTAGTTGAATCCAAAGTTTCATATTGAGCCAGCCCCTGGTGGATAAAATGTTTCAACATGAGCTGACAACTACTCACATCAAAGGGGTCAGCAGTTGCCTTGGCAACACCCTGGACGAGTTTGCTTGAGCTGTTGGATCCTCTCTTGACATGAGGACCAGCTCCCAGTACCTGTTGCAGCACACTGAAGGCCAGAGCCTCGCTGGTGCCTGCTGCTGCTGACTGGCTCACCACAGCTGAGTGCACCAGGCTACTGGTGCTGGCCAAACGGGTCTCACCTGAAAAGGAGCAGGAGGAGATCAGACAAGGACAGTGTTACCTTTTCTTTGGTTAAGTGTTACAACTGTGGTATGCTTAGGGTTATTTTTGAAGTATTCTTTTAGCTCACCTCCACGATACTGAGCTTTGGCCCCTGTGGTGCCTGCACCACTGCGGATATTGAGGAATTGTTCTCCAACTTGCTTAAGCACAGCATGGTCAACACCTGGAGAAAAGATGAATACCATAAAACGTAATGATCTTTAATAATGACTATATTACTTTACTTCCCTTTTCCATTAACAGTTCCCTTACCAAGTCCCACAAGAGCCATTCTTGCACTTGTGAAATGGTTCTGGACAAAGTGGTGCAGCTGGAAGTACAATGCAAACATTAGAGAAAGGGACTGAATTCATTAACACCATCAGTCTTAATGACTACAGAGTATACTCACATGTTCAGACTGGATGTTATCAACCATGTGGTCAGGGCAGTACAGAGAGTTACAGAGCGTGTTCTTGTAGGCTGCACCATGCAGAGCTTCAACCACAGCTAGAAAGTGAGAAGAAGCGTCTTGATCATAAACTGCTACATTTATACCTCTGTGAGCTAAAATTTGTGAACAGTCATTATATCTGTCTATATGGTGGAGATGACAAAAAACAGTGATTGGATGTGGAGCATGTGTATCAAACCATCTTTTTTAATCACTCATAGAAAATAAAAATACTGATTTTAGTTAAAACAAACAGGTTTTTGATTAAATGTTTCTAAAACAATCAGATGAAATAGAGTCATAAATGATCAGGGACAATACTTATTAAAAACAACTTGCCCTGTAGATGAGCATTTTCTACTTAATTAGCCTAAAAATAATAACTGAATGTAACCCATTGGATACCAGATTTGATTCACTGTTGAAAGTCTTCACTAATGAAGAACTTTTCTGCTGTTTGCAGTAACAATGCGCTTTTTCACAACGTTTTACTATACGTACAACACATTCCACTGTCTCAATTTGCACCTCATTTATGTTGTTCACCAAGTATCAACATTGCAAATCAAGTCATTAATTAGGGTGTGTCCTGTAGCATGCAGACAGGAATAGAAAGAATGCAATTCAATGATCAATCAATAGGTTGAAAGAAGCAATGGCCAAAGTCACATTATTGCAAGTGAAATAAATTATCTGGGTGCATTGGAAGAGAAATAAAGTCTCTACCTATCTGAGTGTTCTGTGCAGCCTGAGCTTTATCCATCTTCACTCTGGGTCTGAGGTCTGAAACCTCCCATGGCCGAAACTCTGGGGCAGTTGTCACATTGATCAAATACTCCATCACTGTATCACTGCAGATCAGTTATTAGGAGATAAAAACATGCAAGTGATTAATTTGTAAATGTTGTGCTTATAATATGAGCACAACATTGTTATTATTCACACACTTACATATCATCTCTCAAGCAGTCGACAGTGTAGATCATGCTCTCTCTGGATGAAGTCACGCTGCAAAGAAACGCAAACATGAAGATAAGACTCAAAACACTTGAGTACAGTGGTTTACTATGACCCATCTGTCTTGGTATCTGACCTCAGACTGCCTCCCACTGCCTCAATACCATGGCATATCTTAAAAGCTGAGGCTCCTTTGGTTGTCTGGTGGAACAGAGAAAATATGCATTAGCACAATGGAGTGAGACTAACTCAATATTCATGCTCCAGATAAACAGTGTAAAGAAAGACAAAAAAGGGCCATATTGAAGCATTATACCAGGTTGGAGGCCAGTCGGAGGAGGTGGGTGACCCCCTGATTTTCAGAGGTCTCATAACGACAGCCCGCCTTGACAAACACGCCGATCTTGGAGGCTGGGGAATAGTTCTCAAGTGAGGTGATCACCAGTCCACTGGGCAGTTTGGTCACCTGCAGAGAAGTTAATCATTTCCATCAGGTACAGACAGATGTTCAGCCAAAACATGTCAACCAAAACACACATTCAATTCAGTTTACATGAGTTTAAAATTGTCATTTGACATCACTGTCCCAGGGATTCAGAGCATTTGATATTTTATACTCATAGGAGATAAATAGCTACTCCCACATCTGAAACCACACTGTCTGGACCAAGCCAACCCCAGAGAGATACCCCAGCACAGCAACCCTCATATCCTTCCCACCATACATGTACATCCTAGTGAGAGTGGGTAGCCCCTGGAGAGAGCTTGAGACCAGCCAGTGGCTCCACAGGGGGGTGGCCTGTTCTGGCAGCAGCATAAAATCATCTCTGTGGAGAATACTGTAAAGAGAAGTCAAACACCATTTACCTGCACGTCCTGCGGATGAAGCTTTACATGTTCGGCAGCCCCAGTAAACTCCACCTTACGGGAAGCCTGGGCTGCGTAAAGCCTCCTCTGGAAAAACAGAGAACATGGCAAGGCAGGACATTACAGCTAATGTGTTGCTCGCTGGCAGATGAAAGCAGAGTATGAGGGTAAAAAACAAATCAGATACCTGACACAAAGAGAAATGATGGGCTTGTGGCTCTAGATTTTGTCGATGTGAAGGAGTGATTTTGTTTTTTGCTTGAAAAATAGTAAATTCTTTCTTTTCTATCACAATTATATAGAAGACCATACATAGAACTGAAGTTCTTGTAACTGTTCCTGACTACACATTACTAACAAGTGACAAAATCTGATCACAAACTTTGGAATCTCTCCCAAAGCTTTCAGCTTATTATCTGAGTTTCATAAGCAGTTCTCCCCAGTAGAGTGATTTTGGTGATTAAAAGAAATGGAAATGAAAAAAAGCTAATTACTTTAACTTACTGATCCTCAGCACATTTAAAACCATAAAATCTGCTAGGCAATATGGATTTTTTTTAAGTGAGCCAATCACAGATAGCAGAGTTCAGATAAAATCTCCTCGGTATAATGGACTGGGTTAAATATTAGTTAATAATAGTTACTGTCCCCACTGGGCCGTACCGGTGATGATGTACCGGTGTCGGTCGCTTTAGTGTTTCTGCTTTAACACAGCCATGTCAGGCTTCAGCTGACCACCTCCTCCTCTGATCTTCATCGCAGCTTTACAGCTCGTAACTGAATATTTCTACCGTCCCGAAATCCCGCAGAGTGAAACGGAGACAGCCGGCTGCTGCGTCTGCAGCTCTACCGACACAAAACAGAAAGAGTAGGTTTGTTGAGTCCTTACCGACAACCGACTGATTCCTCGGATCATCGCCCCTCTCTCCTTCAGTCAGGACGCTGAGGCAATATGGCCGGCGTCAAAGTGCCCTACCCAGAATGCACAGCGCGTTCCCGTCCCCTACGGGAAGTACCGCGGAGCCAATGAGAGCTCGCCCTCTGCTGCCACAGCGGGGAAAAGATAGGTAAAAACAAATACATAGAAATAATGTAATGTCACTTTGATTATTGATTATTACTATTTGACTCCCAATGCCCCCCCCCCTGTATGTTATTAATGCAATTTTGAGGTTTTATGTTACTCATGTTTTATAGTTCCGTGAACTAACTGTCCATTGTTAATATGGTCACAGGTGTGTTAAATATTAGTAAAAGGCCTCCATGACTGAGACTACTGAATTAATTAATGACATGCAGCAAATGTTAGTACTCTGTATTCACTTTCCGTGCTAGGTAATGTGTACAATCATGCATTGGGACACACCTATTGTTTGGAAAATAAAATATTCTACTTTCAGTGTTTCATGTTGTCAAAGCAGCAGGTTACTCAGGATATCAGATAGACATTGATACATCTATAACTCAGGTAGAAGAACAGGACTCTCTAACAGTCTAGCTCAATTTGTCTGATTATTTTGTCTTAATGAATACCTTACATGTTATTATGGATATGTGGCAGCACAGTTTGTGAGCTAACTACTATATGTGCTAACTGTTATATTACTGTTGTTAATGACCACAATACACTGTGGTTAGCGTGAATGTGAGAATCACCTGAAGTCAAATATCTTAATTTTCAATGCAGTTTCAATGCCCTGATGCACACTGCACAGCTCAGCACTGCTTCACTTTATTTGACATAGGAATCAAAACGTACAAATATTTGCTGCAATCCATTAGTCTCAGTCACTGTAGTTTATTAGTAACTAAAACTTAACCCTTTTTGATCACATTAAAAACTGACAGCTTGAAACCATCAACAGTCAAAGTGACAACACCCTCCAGTCACTATAATAAATAGATACAGTGGGGTGGAAGCACAAGCCTAATCCATTTTCAATCACTTCATCATTCTACAGGAAAAACGGCACACAAATGTTACATTTATTTAGTCAACTCATTTATTGAAATAATTAGATAGACTTTGTAAATGTGTAACAAAAAAGTACTTGTCAAACCAAATCTGCTTGACAGGCCAGTCAAGTCTTGTATTTGTCCTTTCTTCCTCTCCTTGTTTGATGGAAACGTGTTTTTCTTTGATTTACTCAAGAAATAGCATATTCAGCTTTTTGTTCATTTTATAAATAGTAAAGGATGAACACTTTTTAAAATGGGCCGAGTTTGTGTTAATCACTGCGCACTGAAAAATCCAGACTTTAGGAAAAGACAACCGGAAGTGTAAAAAATGTACGGGTTACCCTTTTCTTAATGTATGATTTGACTTTATATTACAGTTGCAGTAAATATTTACTCATATAATTGGCATATTGTCAGTAAGGCACTTCAGGTGACCGTTGTGATCGTAAATCTGTTTTCTGTAAAGCGTTTCCGGTCGTTTTCAGCCTGTGTCCGAAGTGCGCATGTGCCTCCCCTCACACGTGCGGGAAACGTTTGGACGGGTGTGCATGTTATTCAGCTCCGAGGGCCGGTTGAACTATTAAAGATCACTTATACAAACTGCAAATTGCGTTTTGTTGCCCCTTTTCAAGTCAGTGGAAGGAATTAGTCCTCCGTGAAGCATTTCGCCGAGAGGGCCGGAATATCAAAGAAAAGATTCAAAATGGTGAGTGCTGAATTCAGAATGAACGAAAAAAGCTAACAGGCTAGCTAACTTTTAGCCAACTGGAGAAAACCAGGATTCGGAGAAAACTTACCCGGAAGTCCGATTGCTCCTCCGGGTTTGTGTGTGTAAAATTTGGGTTTCTGCGATTAATTGGGCTTTTTTTTGCTTGTTTGTTTTAACTATCGTGACCAGACTGATGCTCAAGTGAACCCAAAGGCCTACCCTCTGGCCGACGCCACGCTGACCAAAACCATCCTGGATCTGGTGCAGCAAGCCTCCAACTACAAGCAGCTGAGGAAGGGAGCCAACGAGGGTGAGCAATTGGCTAAATCTGAGTAGATTATAACTCGTCCAGTGGTAAACAAACAAATTTATAATGTGGTGACCCACACGTGGTGCTTACTCAGGTTAACACAAGCGCTGTCATGAGAATATGACCTGCAAAAGTAACTTTGCTGTGCTAACACAAATTACTAAAGCATTCCTGAGCAGCAAGGATTGGGTTAAGGACCAATCTATCTGTTATGATGTTATGTTTTGCAAATGGGTTTCCTGCTTGTTCTTTTGTTTTTGTGGTGCTTGGATGGAGGGAATTAGACACAACTACTGGCAGTGGGAATTTGCAATGAGCCTTTTATTGCATTATCGGAAAAATAACTTGCAAAGTTTCATATTTAGCCATCAGTGTTTTGCTAGGTTTCATAAATTATAAATTGCTTTTCGATTGCATGGATGGATTATGGTTTTAAAGTAGTCGTTTTGGTCTTTAAAAATAGAAATGGTCTAGGAATAAATGATACTTGATGGGCCCCAAATTGCTCTCTGTGCTGTTTTTGTTCAGAGCCGTTCAGCTGGAGTCTTGCAAGTGAACTTCAATTGCTTCTGATTTTGGAAATGTAAACATTTATTGCTCTATTTCTCCCTCAGCTACGAAAACCCTGAACAGAGGCATTGCTGAGTTCATTGTGATGGCTGCTGATGCTGAACCACTGGAGATCATACTTCACCTGCCACTGCTTTGTGAGGACAAGAACGTCCCATATGTGTTTGTCCGATCAAAGCAGGCTCTGGGACGGGCCTGTGGGGTGTCACGACCCGTCATTGCTACCTCTGTCACTATAAAGGAGGGGTCTCAGCTCAAGCCACAGATTCAGTCCGTTCAAATGGCTATTGAAAGACTGCTCGTGTAAGCATTGTTCCACTGTTGTGACCAAGTCTCCTGAAGGAAGGGGAAGATGAATACCCTTATGAAAGTAATCCTGTTATCTGTTTGGTTAAAAAGACAAAAAAACAACGGATGTAAATGAAATGTAATTGCTCTTTTATTTTTTAGGACATTGAGTCCATTTCAGTGTATCAGTCTGCTATGGCATCAGTGGATTCATAATAAAATAATTTTTTTATGTAGGAAACCTTAAACGCTATCAGTAGTGGTAAGTAATTTCTAATTCATTTTTGGAATTGATATATTTGTGTCAACTATTACAACCATGTAACTGTGCCCACTAACAATGTAACATCCAGACCTAGCTGAATTATTACAAAAGACTTTTCATCATAGATAAATTTTCAAATTATATGTTTTTAAGCAAACAACCGTTCATTGATTTGTCTCTTTAGAGGGTAATATTTGCTTAGTGATAGATTAGTGACATGAACACTAAAGCAGACTGCAGTATATCTTTTTTTTAGAATTTTAGTGTGAAAGTCACCTGAAGGTGGGACTGGTATAAACTCCAATTACAGACTGATTTTAGGAAAGAAATAGGAATAGGAACTACAGATTTAAAACTTCAAACTAGTAATTATTGTATTATATTTATTTTTTGAGCCCATCTTTTGTCGAAAATATGTGAAGTAGGTATTACAGCTGTTAAATGCACTGGAGTGAAAAGTTCTCTCATACACCTTTCTGATATGCAAAGCCAAAGTTTAATCTGCCATGAAAATTAAATACAACTCAAGTGTACTAAAGCACAGAACTAAAGCGAAGCTACAACCACAGTGAGGTGGAAGGTATTCTTATAATACTACTTTTACGTACGTTATCTATATATTCTAAAAATTATTAACTTTTCATAATGGAATTAATGCAATATTTTATCCTCCCGCCTTCGGTTCTGCCATTATTGTATCCAGGATGGAATTACATGTGTAATTAGACTAATGCCACAGTTTATTTTAGTAAATAGTGTTTGTTTCCAACCGCATGCTGCAGTGACAGTGCTGTTCTTCATCAGGAAAGGATACGTCATGACTGTCAAGGCCCATTAAGGTGGCACCATGGTTTCCCTAAAATGTCCGGCTGCACACAAGTGTTTGTATCCTGGGAAGGTTCCTAAAAGACTGATATGGCATATCAGGGAGCAAATGAGCTGTAATTATTCATATCTAATCTACTTAAGATAGAGATCTACAGGGAGAAAATACTTCCCATTTCGTTTTCATAGCAGCATAAGAAAACTCATTTTTTGTTTTACCACGACAAATTTAATTACACGGATAAAACATCAGAGCACCTGTAAATCCATCTGTAATTATTTTCTGTTTAGGCCAGTTAGTCATCATGAGGGGCACCAATATACGGCAATGAATAATAAAAAAAAACTATACAGCTTACTTATGTCTAAATATAATACACTTAGGGCCCTACTAGTTTATTTTCACATTGTTATTTACACATAAAATTTTTGTCACATTATATGCAGTTTATTTTGTGTTTCTAGTTGGCAAAGGAGGCCCCTTAAACTGGCCCTGTGATATAAATAAAGTCAGAAGGTGGGATCTTGATCAAAGTGCAGTCTGGTCGCTAAACTTTCTGATGCGATCGGCGGATGGTGGATTTGAACGTTTGGCCGCAGCTCCTGTTTCTTAGAGTGCCTTTAGAGAGAGAGTGGTGCCACCGCAAGCTCAAAACGCTCTCTCTCAAGGCACTCTACTGTTTTCTGCTCTTCGTCATCTGACCTTTCAACTATCAGCACCGCCTCCCAAAGTTTTTCCGGAATTTGAGATTATTGTGGCTCAGCAGCTGAAATCATGGCGGATTCTCCCGTCATTATATCGGAGCAGGAAGTCGCGGAGTTGCTGCAGTACGGAGACCTGATCCCCCGTCTGCAGGAGGCTCTGGGGAAGTTCTCCAGGAGGGAGGTGGTCCAGCCGGTACGGACCACTGTGCCCCTGCAGAAACACAACGGGTAAGCTTGCACACACAATCCAGCTCAACCTTAATTTCAAGTGAAACTTTAACAGTGCGCTGTTGCCTCTGGAAGGTTTCTAGGACTCATGCCAACTTACATAGAGACCAACGGACTTCTGTGCACCAAGTTAGTGTGTTTCTACCAGAGGGAGGCCGGTTCCACTCTACCATCCACCCAGGCCACAGTGGTGCTGCTGGATCCAGAGTATGGGAATGTCAAGGCTGTGAGTAAAGCCAGAAACATCGCTGTCAACATTTAGGCTGCACCGTTTGACCTCAGACCTGTCGTGTTTCCAACCTGCAGGTCATGCATGGAGAGGTCATTACGGCCATGAGGACAGCTGCAGTCTCTGCAATCTCTGCAAAGGTACAACACAGTTTGCATCTCTAAAGCATCTGTCCACAGTACCTGCTCTCTCCTGTTGCACCAGCTTTTCTCACTCTTGTGGGATTTTGTCTGGCAGCTGTTGATGCGTCCACAGGCTGAAGTTTTGGCAATCTTGGGGACTGGGAAACAGGCTCAGAGCCACTACGATGTCTTCACTCAGATATTCTCATTTAAAGAGGTATTGGAAAGTCAGCTCCTCTGTCCCTCTCATTGCTTTGCCATACTGTAAATTATTTCAGTGTTCAGTTTGTATGAGCTTATCATCTGTAACGGATGAAATTCTTTGGTGTAAATGTCAAGTCATAAAATATAATTGAGGGTTTGAAGAAGAGTGAGAGAGTAATGAAATTAAAAGTAACTGCCCTGACTGATGGGAAGAAATCAATTGAATAGTAGGGAAGAACCATGACGACAAAGACAAGGTTGGTGATTTGGTGGAGAAAACTAAAAAACATCCAACGTTATTTAGAAATGATTTACTTTTTTAAATTATTTGAATGCAACCTAAGAAAGCAATTGATCTATTATAATGCATGAAGTGTATGCATTATGAATAATAAGGTTAAAATAGCTGTAGACTAAAAGTCATATTCTGTTTATCATAAATATTAAGGTACATTTTGTCCCTATTGTACTGCCCTACTTCATTGTTTTGGGGCTGACAGTGACAACATAAAAATATGCTTTGTAAAATCTGACTTTGTTGCTGAGATAGATGAGGAACATTCAACAAATGGCTCTGTACCGACTGAACAAAACACTATTTGGGCAAAATTGGTGCAACAATCTCCAAGTTAAGGCTAGGCATTGAAGTCAGATTGAGCTCAGGCATCATGTTCTGTCCTAAATGTTGACTTTGCAATTAATTACGGAATTTTGTTCTGTGATTGGTTCATATGATGTTTGTTTGGTCATAAACTTTTGTCCTGGATCTTCACCCCAGGTACGTGTATGGAGCCACACTAAAGAGGGAGCTGAGCGGTTCATGAACTCTGTCACAGGTCCTGTGACGCCGTGTGTCTCGGTGGAAGAGACAGTGCGGGGAGCAGACGCCATAGTGACTGTAACCGGGTGCACTGAGCCAGTGCTCTTTGGTCAGTGGGTGAAACCAGGCGCCCATGTGGCAGGTGAGAGGAAGTAATTCACCCACAAAACACGAAATTAGAGAGCAAATATTGAGTTCTTCTCGGTTAACGCCTTGTAAAATAGGCTGAATTCAGGGGACATTCACTGTTTAAAACAAAAAGGGATCTTTCAGCTCTGTAAATACTTTCACACAACATTCTTCCTCTGGTTGCTGAGCAGCAGTGGGAGCTTGCAGGCCAAACTGGAGGGAGCTGGACGACGTGTTGATGAAGGAGGCAGTGGTGTACACTGACAGCAGAGAGGGAGCAGCAACCGAGTCTGGTGATGTCATAATCTCTGGGGTCAGTGTGTCATTGTGCTTTTGAAGCAACTTGATAAGTGAGGCGTGTTTCTTTGGCCACTATTTGCAGAACATGGAAAAAATGAGAGTGGATCTGTTTTCAGGCAGACGTGTTTGCAGAGCTTGGAGATGTTATAAATGGGACAAAACCTGCTCATAGAGAGAAGACAACTGTGTTCAAATCCCTTGGTAAGCCCCAATTATCAATCAATATCCTGTTTAGGGTACTTCAGTTTTCCAGCTCAGAACATTAAAGAATCCACTTTTCAACTCTGCTTTCATGGTGATCAGTGTAATTGAACTTGTGTCTTATAACAGGAATGGGAGTTCAGGATGCAGTGTCTGCTAAACTGGTATTTGACCAATGGAAAGCCAAAAACAGCCAACAATAACTGTCTGTGTACTGGAGTTGTTTCACCTCCAAGGTGCATAATCTGAAAAATTAGTCATGAACACTCCACTGCTGCATTATCTGCCACTGAAAATCATGTAACTTTAGTTAGAAATTGGTAAGACAAAACTAAAGAAATGTAAAGCCCCCTAATAAACTAATTAATCCTCATAATTTTCTTGTTAGTAAATGGTCACTATGTGAACAAAATGAATCATGTGATCAGCCTCATTAGATGTGTTGCATAAATATTGTATATAATGAAATGAAGAGCATTTTCAAAAAATTTATTTGCTTAAAAAAAATCTGCATATTTCTATGTGAAAATGAAACCACATTTAGCAAGAAAGTAAATCCAAGTGTACATTTAACTGTCATGGAAACACTGATAAAATGAATCCAGACCTATAGTGATTTCCCTTAGCGCTCATGCTATATGATCATCGCTCATTTCAAAATAAAATGGAACTGCTTAATACTTAATGCTGAAGGTCATATTGTACAACAAAGTTAGCAAATTGACTTACAGCCATCAAGTGCTGATACACTGGTTCAAAGACTTCATTAACACAGTAATAGATGGGGTCCAAATGATATGGTCGCACACCATTATCACAACAAAGAGCATCACGTACTGAGTAAAAAGCCTGAATGTTATAAGGACTTTCTGAGCAGAAATTGAAATGATGGGCATAACCTTTATAGTTAAATAGGGAATGAGCCAACACAACAACTGTGGCTGCACAGTACCTTCACATGCCAGACCAGAAGTCATAAAAAACCCCACTGTGTATTCATTTACCACATAGTGAAAAGAGCGTAGTGATTCATCTAGGAAGCTGTTAATAACAAAATGAAAGAACCGCCTGTTCAATATCTATCAAACACTGTGAAATGTATAATAATTATTCAACTTATATATTGAAGCAGCTGCTACAAGATGTTAAAACTCAAGTCAGTTTAGGTTAAAACCATTTCTTTATAACTGCATTGATGGAAGGTTAAAACAAAAATAAAAGGAAGGAAAAAAAAGCATTTTAGTAATCATGGAGTGATTAGAAAGTAATGACCGCTGACTGGGTTTTGGCAGCACCTCAGTCTCGTCAGATGACGCATGTAAACAAAACGGTCTGTCAAACCACAGCTGACAAGAGACTGGCAATGAAAAAAGGAGAAATTGGAGCCTCTAAAAAACCATTTTATCTTAAAGTAAAATTTAATCAAGGCAGCAGGAATCTCTTAGTGTGTAGGGGATAGAGCGCAGTGCAGGACTTCCTTCTTTTCTAGAGTTAAATCTACAATAATTTCATGATAAATTCACGTTCAAG
Source organism: Remorina albescens (assembly GCA_034769265.1). Lineage (NCBI taxonomy): Eukaryota > Metazoa > Chordata > Actinopteri > Carangiformes > Echeneidae > Remorina > Remorina albescens. The sequence continues at coordinate 11,492,703 of CM068480.1, forward strand.
TAGTGTTTCTTCACAATGTCTGAGCCTGAACCTAAATCAAATGCCCACCCTCACATTCCCCAAGGCCTTGGCAAATCACATCATTCCCATCAATCTGAAAGGGCTAAACAGATGTAAGACACCACACGCCAGACTTGACTGAAAACCAGCCAGCACTGCTTAAATCTGTCAAGTTCTTTCAGATATAAGTCTGATATACCAGAGCTTCTATGTAAGCAAAGACACGGGGGTGAATAGATATTTGGGAAACCATCTTCTTTCACCTTCTTCCCTCTGAGTAGGCGAGCTTCAACTGCAACTGTATTTTCTACTCCCTGTAGTTTTATTTTACAAAATTCTGCACTTCCTCTTCCTCTTCTTAATGGGTGGGGGGCACAGGACTGCCCTGATGGCTTCGTCAAACACTGTCTTAAGGCCGCGCTGCGTCAAAGCTGAGCACTCCAGGTATTTCACTGCACCTGGAAGAGGTAAAGAGAAAAAGCAGAGAACCAAAGTCAGTAACAAGACTTTTGTACCTTTGCATGATCTTCAAGTCCAAAAATAACTAAACTATCCATCCCACAATAAATTCCAAAAGCATTTGAATACAAGGTTCATAACAGTGAAATCATTGTGCTGAGAAAGAAGTAAACCTTTAAGCAATTTTTCTGAGAGTAAACCCATCTTTATCAATCTATACTAAATTTAAATGAACCATTATTTGGTTTAATGTACAAAAAAACATATGGTTAATGGTTCCATTGATAAGTTCTGTAAGTTTTGTAGTGCTTAATTAAAACTCAAATGCCACCGTAAAATTTTGTAGTTCACCAAAAATAAAAACACCAGTGAACAAATCAGGCAGCATCATGCTATCCTGAAAAAATTTGTGTGCACAACTTTACACGAGAAAGGAAGACTGTGAAATGGTGCCTTCTGCTCCTTTTCATAAAATAAAATTTTTCTGGCGTCAGAAAAAAGCCACCAATAAAACTCCCCTGAGAAAAGACTCAGTTTGAAAACGAGAGCATCAACTCACTTATTTCTTTTGCCATGGCTAAGCCCTGAGGGTATATTATGGGGGAGAGTTTCTTTTCCTTCAGCTTTTCAATAGTGTCCTTGTCGTCTCTCAGGTCCAGCTTGGTGCCCACCAGGATGATGGGTGTGTTGGGGCAGTGGTGTCTCACTTCAGGGTACCACTACAGGAGGGAGACAGAGTCAGTGTATGCACACAAAGACACAATACAGCACACTGTGTGGAATCTGGGTGGGTTACTAAAAGGAATAGAGGCCCCCCCCCCAGTTTCCTGGTTATTTTCCAAATTCAATATGTGACCCCTGAGGAACTCAGGAAGGGGGGAAAAAGGTCAGCCAATACTTCAAAGTCACAGCAATCATTATTTAAATGTTATATTAAGTAACTTTAAAGTCCCAGGATAAAAAAGAAAAGAAAAACATTTTCAATAAAAAAAATATGAACACAATGGCCAAAGCGGCTGGTGATCAACGTTAACAGTTTGTAAAAAAATGTTTTTATGTTTTCCAAGGCTTTAACATCACATAAACAGAGAATAGTAGATTATAATAATTAGAAGTGAAAATTTTAAACTTTAACTTTCGCCTTCATTTTCATTTGAATCCCTGAAATAAATAAGTCAAAGTTCTATCTAAGTCTGAAATGGAAAGGCGGCCCAAATTCCACATCTGGATTACTGACAAAATGAACTAAATTCTTCTTCCACCCAAAATAATCTGTCCATTAAACTTGTTGGAAAACAGTTTGAGATTGATTGCTAACAGATGTAAAAACTGGGGACAAAAGCCATCGCTGGCAAGAGTAAAGCAGGCTGTTTTCACCTTGGCACGGACGTTTTCAAAGGAAGCTGGACTGACAAGTGAAAAGCAAATCAGGAACACATCCTGAGGAGGGAAAATGACATTGTTAGCCAACATTTAAACAAATAATCAATGCCAGATAAAGAAAATTTAGTGTTTCTGTTGCAACTGAGAACTTAATCTAAAATGTATTTAGATAAGAGATTCACAACTCTGATTGTGAACTGGTCCTGTTGGTTAAATACAAACTGACTCCTACTTTCAGCTCGCTGGGAGTCACTGGCACAGTGACCTGTTTGTTGGTCAGAGGACAAAGAGGGCAAACAAATAGCTCCCTTTCACTTTCCTCCAGCCGTCCTCCAGACAGTGTATAGGTACTGTGGATACAAGGCTCTACTCTGCTGAGAGCGCAGACTCTGGCTGAAGTATTGCAGGCTAGTGAATGAGTCCAAATCAATACTGGCAAAGTGAAAACAGCATTCATGCCAACACTGTCTGGCTGATAGAGTCTGTGAAAGACAGTGGACAGAGAAAAACAGTTGTTCCTGTTGGTGTGTGCACGAGCGAAAAAAATGATACACATACTGTCTGTGGGTAGGACAGGGGCCTGAGCCTGTCATAGTCTTCTTGTCCTGCTGTATCCCACAGCCCCAGGTTCACTGGTTTCCCATCAACCATTACATTGGCAGAGTAGTTGTCGAAGCTGTAGCGGGAAAGGTGAATATTAGGAAAAAAATGTGTCAGTTCATGCTATAATGTACAACATTGTACAGCGGGGAGATTCAGTTGATGACGAACTAGTCAAACCATTTACAGCTCTGACCACTGCTGTTCATGAGAGTTTCTTCTGTGTGTTACTTACACAGTGGGGATGTACTCTCCAGGGAAGGCATTGGTAGTGTAACTGATGAGCAGGCATGTTTTACCAACAGCCCTGGCAGGATCAAGGAGCGCACAAAGGGAGAGTAGAAAAACAGAGTGATGAATGTCCAAGAATAACATTCAGCTTACACCTATTAGCCCAGTTTATTCATTAGTTTTGACAGTTTGTGTGTAGTCCTCAGTGACATTAAGACGCCATTCAAGGAACCCTTATAGTATGTACAGTAGGTTTAACCTGCCTTCCTTGCAGGAGTTAAACAACTGTGAAATTGAGACTGAAACCAAACATCCACAATCTTATGGCATGACAATGGAGGATGGAAAAACAAAAGTGTGGACAATGTTAAACCCTCACTTTCCTGACAGATTAACAATTCACATGAGACAGGTTTTCCCAGAGGGTCTTCCCACCTTATTCTTAATTTTACATAAGAAATAAAAGCTTTGAACTTTGTTTTGGGTGTATCCTCTACAATGCTACTGATTAGATATTTGAACTAGTTAAAAAGTTTAGTTTAAGGAAGCAATGATCCTACATTATACAGTAAGTATAACAATGAGTACTCTCAACTACAACAGACCTCCTCTTGTCTTGGAAAAAGTTTCCTCTAGAGGATGATCATGCAAATATGTTACAATATGCCTTGTCGGGTTGAAAATGATTTTAACTAAATCTGTTCATTTATGAGTCAAGGAGCATCAGTATTTGTATGCATACATATATACTCAAATGCCATTCATTAGGTAAAGTCTAAATTATTAACTTATAAATCGAAACATCTGTCTTACCAGAAATCTAAAATCAGTTTATGTTACGTTTACACTGGGGTTTGTGGCCAGTCAAGTAGACTTCAACCCTTTATCTCTATCTGTGATTTCATTTAGACGTGAAGCAATAAATAAGTTGCACGAATGCCTAAAGTAGTTTTAGATTATCAGTTAAGGTAATGGAAAAAAAATACATAAAAAAAACATGGGAATACAATAGCTTCTTCATGAACCCACATCTTGTGTGCAGGACTAGATTGAAGTTAAAGTTTTTTGTCGACATGGTAGGCGTCAGAGCTAATAAATGGCAAGCTGTGGCCCATGGAGTCACACCTCTGCGGAGCATGCAGATAAATCTGTCTGACCCAGCTGGAGCGGAGAGCGGCCACAACAACAGCTGTCGCTCAAGTTGGCGTGTTATCCGAGGCTGCTGAGTTGCTAGCCAACTGTTGATAACTGGGTCAACGCTAACAATCGTGTTTTAGCCTTAAATTGTCCTTTTACGACTCAAGCTCGGACATTTTAGAGGTCAAAGCAGGAATAAAAAAAAGACGATTTCACTTACCCGTCCCCCACCACCACACACTTTATGGCCTGCATCGGACGGCTCTCTCGCTGGTGACCCAGCCAACGTTACAGCAGCTCGGTCTCGGTTAGCCTAGCGAGCTAACGGCGGCTAAAGTGGACCGGTTCCGTGGCGTGAAAAGTACAGCGGACACAGAACGACGGTGGCCCGGAGAGTTCACAGTCTTACCGCTGCACAGACTAGCCGGTTTGAGCCGTCTCCTTTTCACCAACACCTCGGCAGGACGGGGAGGCAACACCCAAGGAAAAACCACAAAAAACTCTGGAGTCAAGGCTGGGGTGGTGAGGGGGACCGCCCACAGTTTGGAAGCTGCGGCTCCGATATCCCTGCAAGTCACATCCGGTCACACAGGGAGAGGCGAACGCCGCCATCTACCGGTTACCACGGCAACAAGGCCCGGGCCGCTGCCAGGTAACAGAACAGGTGGAGGGCTGCTTAGAAACGATCACTTCCTCCATCACACAGCAAGGTAAGATCATTTAAAAATAACAGCAGTGTGTTCAAAGTATAAAATGCACCTAAAAAAATTGGAAAAATTCCTTTGTTTCACTTTACATTACCACATAATTTTTAATGAAACGTGTTACAATAGTTTAATTGATTGTGAAAAGGGATACTCGTTGATAGTTAAGAGATGACTCTGGATGTGTGATAGCTTGAACAACTGAACAAGGGATTTACTTTATCAGCCTGTATCTTAACATTAACCTACAGTAAAAGAAATTTTTGGTCGTATTAGTTTTAGTTATTCATTTTAAGAAGTTGTATTTTGTTTTAAAGCTCAAGGGCTTTTTTCTTAGCTCTGGTTGTATGCAGTAATGGCTCACAGTGGAAAGATCAGTTATAGTTGCTCCAAAAGAGTGATGAATTCTGATTTAATTCCCTTTGGTTTGTCTTGTCTTTTTTTTTTTTAATCTACATTTGAGTGGGAAATATTGGCTTCTTACATTTATGTTTTGGCTAAAATTGTTTAATTGTCAAAAAATATGATGCATTTGCATAGATTAACATGCCCACACTGTATAAAGTGATTAAAACCACACATATTTACACGAACAGCACAATGATATCATTGGTTTATTTATTTGTTATCTTTTACATTAGAAGAAAAATCTAATGCAGGACTTTTTGGTGGTTTTACTCAAAGATTTTTACTCTTCTGTCTTTATTTGTAAAATGTTCAACGTCTTCCTTCAACACAATCACGAGTCAGCTTGACCTATGAACACTAGAGAGCAGTATTTTACAGTTTTACAGCTCAGTGGGGTCAGTATATGATAGTGAATATTTTTTTCTATCACAGTAAAATATAAACCTCTCTCTGCCTCATGTTCCCTCCCATTCAAAGTCTTAAACCATAATCTTTGTAATGGTTTTATTTCTCCATCAATTCATCACAGGCTTCGTGGCAACCATTCAGTATAGCATCATCCTCATGCTTTTAGCGCAACACACACATTAGCAACCTTTAGCCTGGATTATGTTTTTTGGGGGTTTTTCAACAACCGACACATTAATAGGATAAATGTCACCATTGGGGGGTGGTTTAAAGCAGGGAGAGAGATTAATGAAGGATAAACATGCCCGTCGATGGCACATCAGGGAGGCTGTAAAACACAGAGGAGTCACACTCTGGGGCCTCTGTCTGTCAAACTGAGAAGACATTAAGGAATAAAAATCTTCCCTGAGGCAAATAAACACATAGTAGGATTTATGTCTTACATCAGTTACAAAACTATTGGGCATTTAGGCAGTGTATCTTTAGTGTTTTTTGTTATTATTTTTGAAGCTGCCTTATAGCCAATGTACATGTAGAGTATTTACACCATATGTTGTGAAATTTGAAGGAAAAATTTCAGAGTTCTGTCATTTCACAGTGAGGCATTTCTGTGTTCTATTGTTGTAATAGCTGGATTTAGCACAAGAACTGGGACAAATTCTTTGAATTGGAAATGAAAACAAAGATGCCTTAAGAAACCAGAACCATTTTAAAGAGCACATGATGGTAAGCCATTCTTGTGCTCTGTCATACTCAGTTCTCATCCTTTCCCTGTTCCCCAGCCTCAGTCCACATTCATCTTCCTTCAGGCTGCACTTTCGCTAAGACATTTCATCACTTCATTATTTTCAACCATTAGTGCTCTAAATAATCACCAAGATTTAACGACCCCTATCACGGCACCCTCATTTGCATAGGTGTCAGATTGACAGTCTGCAGGCAATCAGTATTTCAATATCTGAATGTGCTCTGTAATATTAACTCACAACAGAATCCACAGGATGTCTGCCCTCAGTAGAAGATGGATAAAGTCAACATTTTTAACAGAATGGAGGCTGAATAGCGAAAATATTCACAAGATTTTCCCAGGATTTCATCATTCCAGCTGAACTGAACACATAAAACTGATGGCTGGACCCAGCAGAGGCTCTGGCCTTTGCACTGCAGCTGTCTCTATAGTTCCCACATGATCAATGTAAGCCCATATACTGCAGTAATAAGAATCTGTTGGTTAGGAGTGTTGCTATAAATCATTCCAAATCATTAAATGCATCTGATCGTTTTTCTGAAAATGTACCTATTTCTTACCTCTACTGTAGAAGCTACATTAGAAGTCTGATTGCGAATTGTAAATACGTATTTTTATCTGATAATAGATTTTCAGACTATGGACTTTTTATGTCACAGCTACATGAAAGAATAGCATTTTGCCCATCATTTAGACCTTTAAATCAAGCTCATAATATATGTGTATACAGTACAGTAGTAAATGCATAGATACACTCTTTATTCCAATGATAAATCTGTGTGTAATCTGCATTTATGGCTGCAAAACAAAACAACATTTCTCTCCTGAAACCGAGTTAGTAATACAAATCAATTCCTTTTTATTCTTTAAACCGTGGTCTGCCTCCAGACACTCTCTGGGTGCTTTGCACAAACATGCGACTGCACGTTGCGCAGTTACAGGATGATCCAGAATTTACTTTCAGATAGTTTCATACATCCCTCTGCAGCTTGTTGTTTAGGTAGTGGCAGCAGCCGTGAAACTCACGAAAAATAAACTGCACTTTTAAATAAGTCCTCACTCTGTGAGTATGACACACAGCAAGCACAGAGCCTTAGTCATGAGATGGCAAGGGAATTGAGTCCTTTTGCAATCAGATTCAATCCGATATAGTGGTGAGTCACATGCTGCCACATGGGAAGTTTCCAGCCAATAGGTCAAATCACAGCAAGTTGGAAAGATGTTCCACGTGTTTTCTTTGTCCATCTCTTACTGTGTGTGCATCTCTTATCCAACTTATCTTCCCTTCTTTACCGGCACTGCCTGCTCCACTCTTTTGACCGCTGTGAGAAAGGAAGTGTGTCACATTTCTTGTATGTTTGCATTAGCAGGAATGTGTGTGGGACTCCTGCAGATGGTCTTCAATGGATGCAGGAATTCCTCGGGCTCTTCAGGCTCAAACTCAAATGATCGAACAAAACGCTTTATTCTTTGATTTCAAAAGAACCCTGTATTTGCTGCTTCCAATCATTACCAGGAGAACAAATAAATCAAGTGTAGCTCACTCAGCTCACTGCTAAACACTGTCCACATAAATGCAGAATGGTATTTTATTGCTTTAACATGAGGCGCTCTTACTCAAAGAAACAGTATTTCACTATGTGTCAAACAGACATTTTGCAGGGCTGTGGAGACGTTGAATAATAAGTTTGTCTCACTCAAAATACATCAGAATCTTTCATACAAAAGCCTTTATGTCGTATTTCTCAATATGTACCTCATTATAACAGTATGGGTCATGAAGCAGGTTAGTCTGCTGCAACATTAGTGCCACACAAATGTAGCCAAGATATGCACTGGATGAATTCGGTTCCTCACAGCACAGGGTAATTTCCTTGATGAGCGCAACTAAAGTCCAGGGGATGAAATTTTGAATGAGCCTTTTTGGTGGAAAGAAAAAACACTCATCACTACAAAGGTAGCGTGCTGAAATGTTCTGCAACTATTTGAGACAGGTGAGAGAAAGACTTGTTATGTGAGGGATTTTTTTTTTTTAAGCGTCCAGCACACATATCACTATGTTTTTTGGTGTGTACTGAATTACATGTTTTGTTCTTCGAGATTCCAGTGATTATTTTTGAAAAAGTTATGTTATTTCTTTCCTTAAATGTTCTCCTACATTTTCCAGGCGACCTGTGCACAACCAGCAGGGAGTAGAACTTTCACAATTACACTTACAAGCTTCAGCTGCTGGGATCTGTAATGTCACTGTGACGGACACAACGTGATGCTTTTGCCAGTTAAGATAAAGACTTACACATTGTATTGAGGAATAAATTCACAAATAGTCTTCCATAAGGGTACATGTTCATCAACTGCCCATAGTCTGCCCCCTAACCTAGACTAGGCCATTAGCTGCCCCAAGACATGACATGGTTTTGACGACTTTGGGGTAAGGTAAAAAAATTTATAAATAAAAAGGCTGGTTTCTTTACAGACTATTCATGTGATATATGACAAAAGATTATACTTTGCTTTTGATATGAAATTCTTTGCATTCAAATTTCCAAAAAACAATGAATTGTTCCAGCTTTTTTGATATTTGGTGACTTTTCATTTCACTCCAACAAAAGCTTAATATCTGGAGCTCAGAGTGAAATGACTGACATTGTTGACATAAATCCCCATCTTCTTATCCAGCCATATGGTTGGTTCCATTAGTTTCAACTCTACTTTGTGTTAGGTTATATGTTGCACATCCAAATGTTAGCATAGCCATATTGAGCACATTAAGTTAACATATAGCTGCTGCTCTATGAGAGTAGAGTTGGTCTTCACTGTACTGTATATGTCTTGTAGCTATATTTCACTGTGGTCTATGGAGGCTACTGAGTGTAGGGGAGAAATTAACATTGAAATGGCAAGATGTCTGATTACCGTCTGCATTTAGTGACTTGCACTAACCATATCCCCACCAGATTTAAGTGTATTGCACTTGTCTGTTTACTGTTAAACACTGTCTCACTGTGATAATGCTGGTGGTAAACTGAGGCCGTGTTGGTGCTGAATGTTTGTGAAAAATCTCTTTTTCACTTCACTATCCAAGTTATTTCTTAACAAAGAAATAACAGCAAAAGGTTAATTCAGCTAAATCCATATATGTTACACACATCTATACAGAGTTCCTCCAGTCACTCCTTGACTCTGTTTATGAGATGCTGCAATGTGGCTGGCACACATGCTGCCTGGCAGAAATCTGCTTTCAGAAAGACATGGAATGCATTCGTGCGGTATTCTCTGCTGGCTTGTAAATGGAAAAGAAAATAAAACTACATTTTAGCGCAGGCATAGATGATTTCAGGCTTAGGTTAAGTTTATGGTTCAAAAATTAATCACTGGTTCAGCCAAGCAGTGGCTGCCCCTTACTTTTCCAGATCTTTTCTATTTTAAAGAGAGATGAGCAATCTTCACATTAACTCACGTGATATTTTTGGTATCTCCTTGGAAGACAATTTCAATGTTTTTCCAATTGGTTTTAATTCTTGTAAAGTCTGTGCACATTGTGGATACAGATGAAGTAACAACTGTGTTTCACTAATTCGAGAAAATAATTGAATTGACTGATGGAGGTGGCTCCTGTTGGACTCTTTTTCTGCTTCCACTGAAACTGGAAATGGAGCCTCTTCCTGTACTGGTCCGGAAATCTCCACTTAACACAGGATTATTCCCATAACTGATGGCCTTCCCCTCTCTAACACAAAGCACCTTTTATTTGCATGTCATGGAGAACTACAGCCATAAAAATGAAAGGAAAAGAGAGATACTAATGAAGATGTCATGTGTCCAATAAACTTTTCTGTGATGTTTTTTTGAAGAATTCTACCATATGAATCCAACTAAGTTTGGTTCCTGGCTGCAGGCAGGCCTCTGGGGGGTGGGGGTGTTAGGAAAAATTTATTATTAAATTAATTGTAACTACCTCTGCTGCATAGTCAGTATTTGTTTATGCCTGGAGCCTTTGAGGGTAAAAACAAGTGAAAGCATTAATTTTTCTATTTTTAGAAAAGAGAAGGAAGTTTTTTTTGACAATGTGCTGTCATCCATTTGGAGTTGGAACTTTTAAGTGAGAAATAGTTTTCACTAAAGGCAGAAAAAGCCTCTTATCTATGAGAGCAGCATCTCAATTAGTAACATGTGACGAGATCATAAGACTGACCCTGAACTGGAACTGAATGACTTTAAGGAATTTTACCCTAATGTTAAAGGCTTGTTTTTGCAGTTTCACATATATATTATTGCGGTTGTCATGCCTAGTCAGTGTTCAACTCAGTGCCACAATTGAATCAAGTTTGTGTATTTGAATGGAAATTAGGTTAAGAGCATATTTGCACTTTTGCTGTTAAGATATTCTCTTTGTGTTTTCACTTTAACAGTAACACTGAAGTAATTCCTGCTGTATTAAGCAATGGATACATGGATCAGTTTGGTTGGACTGTCAGCAGGTGGACTGAAGCAGACGTGCACTTTGATTGTGCCACAGAATGGAAATTAAGGGTCGGAGTAGTGTACAGTTTTCCACATTTGTTACATAACAGTAAACTTTTCATGAAGAGAATGGAATTATAAAATTTTCATAATAGTTCACAGGAAGAATTAATTTGCTTTTATAATAAATTTATATAAATTATAATAAACAGAAGATTTATAAGTGGCTCGATTGCCAAATTGGCAGATTGAACAGCCACCCTCAGGGGCCTGAATTTCCATAGACTAAAAGACCTCAGTTCTAAAGTGATAAATTTCTTCCACAAAAGAAGAAGAAAATGGCAAAGAAAAATGGTGTAACAGGTACATGGAGTCTACAGTACACACGCACACACACACACTGCACATATGTAGGAGATGCGGGGGACAAAAGGTGAAAAAGCTAGTGTTTGCTCCTGTTTAATATGTTTAAACTGTTAACTTCTGAATTGCAGGCATTTGCAGATTTATTACCTCATAATTAATATATTTTAGGTAGCATTACAGCTGAGTAAATTTTCAAAAATCATTTAAATGTGAGACAGATCAGATTTCATAACAATATGAGGGTGGAGGAGGGCAGGGTCATCACATCATTTCCCTTTCTGTAACTCTCTCCCATTGTCCCCCTGTAGTGCTGCACAATGAGTCCGCAGCACAACTCCCTTCCTGAACTTTGGACTGCACACTGGGCCATCCTTTATATTCCTCCCGTCAGTACATCACTCTTGGCGTGGCTAGGATCTTCCCTGGAAAAGCCCAAGTGAGCCATGAGTTCACCCAGGCAGGAAGTATCCAAGCTGGATCCTTTTGACCATGAGCTGTTGACGATGTCATCATGCCTGCATCAACAATGACGAATGTTGGGCAGATGTATAAGATCAGACTCAAAAAAGCAACTTTAAGGCAGATATTTAGTGGATAACCTACATATAAGACTCTCCGTGAAGTGAAGTGCTTTGACAGGGAGGGTTGAATTGAAATAGGCCTGTAGGGACTAAGTGATTTAACCAAGTGCAATCTTAAAAATCAGTTTTTCTTCATATTATTGATTCAGCAATTTAACCCTAAATACACTAAACTACCCAGTGTGTGTGTGTGTGTTTGCTGTATTACTATTTGGCATGTGTGTGCTATGAGCTTTGTGAAACATGTAATGTTCATTTCATCCATCCATCCATCTTCTACCTCTTTTCCGTGTCCGGGTCGTGGGGGGTGTAATGTTAATTTGAGACTGAAAATTCATTTTTGACCTTGCCATAAGGTTTATATGATCAAAAACTATTCTGAAGCTTACAACTTACCTACTTACAGCTCAGTGACATATTTGCAACTATTGCTTATCTGCTGAAGAAGACCATGTGATATGAAGGCTGTTTTGTAACTTTTGATCAGATCATGCAGTCTTCATCAGATACAATAGCTGCAGAGAGGTCACTGAGTTGAAATGTTAAAATGAACTTGAACATCACTGAGCCACATCTGATGAAACGATGAAATGTTTTGAAAGCATTTTAGAAGAACATTTCCTTTTCAGGGGGTAGTTTTTTGCGACCCATGCAGCTGCTCTGTGAAATGAACATGGTAAATTTGTTTATGATTTACAAAGAAGTTGGGGAGGCACAAAGTGGAAATCTACTCACAACCAGTGTTATCTTCTGTCCGTCCCTCATTCAGATCTAACTGCTCATAAACCAGCAGTGACAATAAATCAGTGGGTAAATACACGCTAATCTAAGTAACTGAAAACTAGGCTATTTTTGAATCTTTCTTTTTATCCATGTAGATGTGAGTAATGAAATTATTTTATTTTATGGGTTGATTGACTTCACTGATTTATATCTATATCTTCAGCAGTTGCACTATTCAACGATACACCAAACTGAACACCTGTGGGTCACTGGCATGTAATGTATAATGTGTGTGTGTGTGTGTGTGTGTGTGTAGGTGGAGGTGGGGGGGTGCAGGCCAGGGGCGGGGCTTGATGACGTCCAGTCATCGCAGTGGAGCTGGAGTGAACGCAGCCGGAGCAGCTGAGGATGGAGCTGGAGCAGAGCCGGAGATCCGCCGCTGCTGTCTCACCCCGCCGCGGTCACACACCTCTCAAACATCCCGTCTGCACCTGAGGATCCCGCTTTCATTCACACCCAGAGCGCGACTTGTGCTTATTTATTTAGCTCTTTTTTTATTTTCTTCCGTTCTTCCTCCTTGTTCATTTTGCCGCTGACAGTCCACTTCACCGCCCGCCTGTCATCAAACGGCGCCGGCTTCGACTGAGGGAAAGCCCCCGGTAAAAACCGCCCGGAAAAATCCACAATCCCCCGGACACACCTTGTCCTGGACTGGCCTGTCCCTGCTGCCGTAAATATGGATGAAGACAATCACGGTAAGGCTGTTTCTGTCTGTGTGTCCTCACTGCTTTCCTCTCTCGGGGACGGATGGACGGTTTGCATGGACGATGTGCACAGATTGAGCTGTATCACCAGCTGGGTGAGATTTTGTGGAGCCGCTGAGAAAAATAAAAGGGTTTAACACCTGTTAATAAAGGAGCAGGTCACACAAATACAGGCTCTGTGCACGCTCCCCAGCCTGGGAGCTGGGAAACAGGCTGCTGCTTCTCCATAGAAATGCAGCAAAACCCAAAACACGGCAGCGTTTTTCATGCAGTCACCCTTTCCATCTGTTTGATGTCTTGCTGTAAGACTTTGAAGTTCTCTCACTATCTCCTTGCTCTGTTTGAAGCCTGTAAACTGGTGGACGTTGATAAGATATGTAGCTGACAGGCATCCACATGGAGGACAAATTGTACAGCTTCCACATGTTTTTAATGTGCAAAGCATAACAAAAATAAAGAAAACAAAGTCCCTGTTTTCACATTGAAGGAATACATAGATACCACAGGAGGTTCACTCTATAAATGTTAAGGTCCCTATAAAGTTTATATAGTGATATGAAATATTGTGTAGAAATGTCACATGCAGACATTTTAACCACATTAATTAAAAAAAAAAGAAACTGGCTTAAGTAAACAATTATTTTGGATTTGTTTGCAGATTAACTGAAAAAATGTATACATGAAATGTAAGAGAATTGACAGAAATGCTTATTTCAACTTCTCAGAAACCATCAGAATGCCATCAGTTCTGACCCAGAGATTTCTTGTTGTATGACCAAGAGTAGCAGGAGATTTTCACAAAACGTTTCAACCTGAGAATATTTTGCACTTTTATTAAGAAAAAAACTGACCGAAATGATAAATCAATTGACTAATGGGCCGTTTGTTTCATCTCTACAGAAGAACATCAATAGGTGAGGTGTATGAAAAAATCATTATTGGACCCATAACAAAATGACCCATACAAACTTAAAGTAGCTACAGTAGGCTACGAACAGGGATGGGTGTTAAGTGAGGTCACGTTGAGTGCCAAAGATGAGCTGTAGTGAGATACTATGTGTAAAAAGTATGTCACACCTCGATTCGACAGTGTGATTCTGTGATAAAGCTGATTGAATTAAACCTGTGCAGCTTCATATTGAACCTGGATTTACTGCTCACATGGCGGCTGCAGTTTTATGATATGATAGAGGCTACACAGACAGGATGCCTCTGAAACAGATAATCCAAACTGCCTTGTTGGGCCTTAAGGCCTTGAAGGTGGTGTAGTGTAAACAAATGGCTATAGTCTGATAACAGTTTGTCAGTTAAACTGTGAGAGATTAGCCGAAGCAGGGGAGACCCTCATCTGAACTTCCACCAGCATTATCCTCATGGTTGGACAGACTGAATGTATATTCCTCATGGAGGTGTGCATATTATTGTGCTGTTGTGCTAGAGTTACTTTTCTTTAAAATAACCTTGTACTTTTCATCATTACATTATTTTTGGCAGTAAATTTTGTGCTGTACATTCATAGCACTCAGAGTGTGATTCATCCTTCAGCCCAGATTTCCCACCTTGGTGCAAAATACATTAAAATTTGACAAAAGATTGCAATTAATTGACCTATTTTTCACATTTGAGTCCACTTGTCTCTGGGGAAAATGTCACCTTTGCATAAATAATCTTAAAATTTTAATGGAGGCGAGAGTTTGCAGTATTTTGTGATCTATCTGACATTTCAGAGGCTTGTTTAAAGTTAATATTATTCTCAATAACAGTTATTATTACCTTTTTGTAATTTGAACCAGATAGTCTGTTTGTACCACACGTACAACACCACTGAATGAGGCAGGTCTGAAAGATATCGGTCACTAAATCATGTGACAGGATGTCTGGGAGCACAGAGGCTACATGGAAATATGTACGACATCAGCTCAGGAGGCGTGTGTGCAGCTCCTTGCAGCTCTGTGTGGTGTGATGATTATTAAAATAACTTACCATAAATGCTCAACTAATCAAGGGCTGTTTTTCGCTCTCTCACACCCTCACTTCCCCTTGATGACCTGCACACAGCACTTAACATTATTCACATGCACACCTTGATATGCTGCTATCACAGCTCACATGGTTTGAGCTCCACTGTTACAAAATAATGTATCAATGAAACAATGCCTTTTTGTATTTAAACTGGAAATGGTAGTTTTACTAATATCCTTATACACGCTGTCTGACGTCAAAGATCATATGATTATTGATAAAGGTTACAAAGCTATTTTTGGGGGCATTTTAGCTCAGTGTTTTGAAATCCATCCTGGCAAACTGTGCTTTGTAGCTCTGTAGGTGTTTGATTATTATTTTTTTTGTTTCTTTCATGCCCATCATAAGTGTGTGTACATTAGGGACTGTGTTCTCATGCCTGAGTGTACAGTTGGTTATGTGTGCAACATATGTTCAAAGTTGGGGCTATAATTTGTTCTGCACCAGTGAATCAATCTGAGAACAACTGAGAGGGCGGAGGGGAAGCAGATGCCATGATACTCTAGGATTAAGAAATGTTTTATAAAGAGCTAATGCTCCCCAAAGCCACCTCTCATGAAAATGAAACAGGATATGGATGTGACAATAAAGAGCTGAATCAGGGCAAAAACACTCTGTTCTCTTAGTGATGGACATCACTGGTGGAAAAGTAGTTGAACATGTTGTGGCTGACCTGCACAGAGGATCCACTTTTTTCTTTTTTCTTTTACTCGGCGTCTGAATGAAACTATAATGTGTGCCACTGTGTGTTATTTGTGGGACTCAGCTGCAGCATGGAATTCATTAGTACATGTTTACTGCGCTCACTAATCAGAGTTGGCGCTTCTCTGCTCAGTTTACATGCCATAGAGCAGACAGGGCCTAGTCTCAAAATGGATGAAAATCAGCAACAGGCTCGAAATCCAAAGTGTTTTTATTACTCATGTGTCTATTTTTAGCATCATTGTATAGCTGGAGTGAGAAGTGGAAAGAACACAGAAGCAGAAACTGGCTGGGAAACAGTTCACTGAGTGGCTGGAGGCAGGCCATGAATTTTAACACTTGGCTTTCTTGTATTTTCTCTTGAGCTCTATGATGCGTCAGTCAGGGGATTAATGTGGAGTGAATGAAAGGCTGTCATGGGAGTTAGGGGTAATGAAACATCAAGATGAATATCATTGACCTTTTTGGAATATTCCTGCACCTTTCCAGTCTGAAAGAAGATGTCTGATGTCGTGAATGAGTCTCTGGACAAAATATGTTTTGTGCTAAAAAAATTGGCAAAAATGTTTATTTATTAGGTCCTGTGAGGTTTCCTTGACCATATTTCCTGTGTGAGTGTCGCGATAACCTCAGGGTGTCAATCAACGCTCTTCTCACTATCTGAACGTGGGAAAAGTTGAATGGGAAAGGCCTTTCCTTCAATTCTTCTATTCTCTTTGGACTGAATGTGTGAGTGTGTGCGTTAAAATAACAACTGATATCACACTGCAGCACTGATGTTTTGTCTGTATGTGGTCTTTTTAATGGTGCAGGCATGGCAGTGCCTGTCTGCAGTTTGATGAATGCACACCTTGGTCTTGTTTTTCAGCAAAAATCTACCTTAGAGGAAAAGTCCTTTCTACTCTGCATTTTTTAAATTATGTCCTCTTAAGTTAATGGATTCCTGACTTTGAGCACTTATTGTCTTTTATTATATTCACCAGGGAAGGCATTAAACCCAACCTCAGGTAGCTTTTGTAAATATGTGAATCAATATACTGTTATATGTGTGGTTTTTTGGATGTAGGACTGCATTTCTGAGGGGGGTTATTTGGTAAGAAGAGGAACTTGCACTCAGGGCATGTCTGTGTTGTGGCTGTTAGGTAGTGTGTGGGTGGACAGGCGACAGTCACTTGGGGCGAGCTGGGCTGCTCGTATACTTCGTCCCGGGAGGCTGAAGGGCTTAAAGTAATTGGTTGGTACTGAATGGCTAGACAGCAATGAAACAGAGATCTGACATCTGTTTCTCTCTGCATCTGCCTGTTTCATCTGCCTAATGTCACCCTGGAGATATGCCTCATGTGTATCTTAAAAGAGAAATGCATTAGAACTGAAATGATCAGTGTAGTAGTTGATTAGCTGCAAGTTAACCAGCAACTATTTTGGTCATTTATTTAAGGGGAAAAAAAAAAAAAAATCACCAGTTCAGGCTCTTGAAACCTGTAAGTGTTTGTTATCTGTAACAGGACCAAAAGTAAAGCTATAACAGACCAGTAGAATCCCCCCTTCCATGTGAAATAAAATGTCTTACAAATAGGGATGTAGTGATATCTTTTGGTGAATATATGGAACAATAAATCAGTCATTCTGAAGTATTTGCTCTCTTGCAGGAAGTTAGGCGGGTGAATTGATACGACTCTTGCCAAATATGAAGTTATACAGCCACGAGACAGTTAGCTTAGAGACAAAGGGCAAATGGAGGTAAACAACAAGCCTGGCCCTGTCCAAAGGTAACGGTGTCAACCAACCAACTGGGGTTGGGTACCACACCATTTGTAAAAGAATGTATATGACAGCAAAAAGTCACTCAGCACATTGAGCACAACTGTAAAATTATTCTTTTATTAATTATCAGTGAACAATACCAACACCACAAACACTGTGTGACAGCATCCAAATGTTACCTAATTCCTTTTAAAAGATGTTACTGGCATGTGAAAGTCTGATGTACCTTTGTTCACCTGGCAACAGAGAGAATTTGCCCTTTAGTACAAAAACACTGAGTTGGATTAACTCTAAACCAGGAATATAGCCGTGAATGAACGTCTGCATTGGTTTAGGCAAAATTCTTCTCTTATATGTGTTGACACAGATGCCAAAAATGTGTTAAAATGAACTCTTTACAATCTCACTGGTTGACCCGGCAGGCTGGCGGTGTTGTTTAAAGGCTTAAGGGGAGATTTTGCAAGAACAGAAATTCATTTTGACTGCCAAGATTATGGGTTTTGTGGTGCAACATTAGATGATTAAACATACAGAACATTACACCACATGCACCAAGACAAATGCACAAACACAGACAGAGACACTGTTGGCGCATTATGGGCAAGGACTGAGCCTGAGCTTATAACAAACTGCACTATTTAAGTGTTGAGACTACACATGGACCTGATTAGGAGAGGCTGGGGAGGCTTTGCAACATGTTCCCATCTCCATGGTAGTGTGTGTGTCTGTGTGCTGGGAGACAAGACATTGTTGCTGTCTCTCAGCAGACAACATCTCCTCTGTTGTGATAGGGGTACGCCTCGCCTGGAATTATGTCTGGGAGCTGTCGAGAAGGTAGGCTCTTTAAGTGTGAGATGGAGAGCAGATGGGAGACAAAAGGAGTAGCAAATTAAATGAGCAGGCATCAGAAAAGAACACAGGCAGACATTAATGGCAGCAGAGATGGACTGTGTTCGAATAATCCACACCTAATTTCAGTTGAAGGAGAGAGTAGAGAAAACAGGCTGCAGCTGACCATGCAGATTGAATCGGGGGGGCACTGGGGCTGGTTGGTAGACATGTCTTTCCTGGCTTCTTGCTTGCTTGAAACGCAGACTCACCAACGCCCAGCTCCTTCTCACCTTTGCAAAATGTCCTGGCACTCTGTCACTTCATTTCCTGCACTTCATAGTGTATGTTTTCTCTTCTGCTCTGCTTCAAACAGACTTTTGTGAGGATAGAGCTGCCTTTAATGGAAAGTCCAGCAGGTATCCATGGGACAGGTTGATATTTGACCTGATCCATCCTTAACAGTCTGTAGTGAACTTGGGAGTCAGAACCAAAAGAGGCCAACGAAGCAAACTTTGTGGGTGGTTTGTAAAGCTGTTGTTTTGATCAAAGGCTTCTCTGGTCTTATTGTGAATGGGATCGCGGTGGTCCGCCAGAGTCAGTGTTTTTGCAGGCAGGCGCACAACCATCACAGGAACATCCTGGACAAGCAGAACGGTTTGCCGTCATCCAGGGTGACCCCTCCTCTTCTCCCTTTTTCTGCCGGTGTCTGCACATTGTCAGCGTGTTTGGAGATATCAAATCGTATTTGCTTTTGTTCATTGTAGCGGATAAAAAGAATAACACCCAAGCCTACAGATTTCAAAATTGCGACCTAGCTAGATATCCATCACAATAATGGAGGGGAGTATGTTCATATCAGATAAAGTGTTATATTCATTCGGCTTCCTGTCAATCACCTGACACCCACAGGAAGCAGCAGAGGTGTCTGCCAGAAAATAGTCCCACAGATATGTTGCCTTTCAAAATGTATTGTAACATCGGTGTCTTCCATCCTTGTTTACTGGGCTAGTTCCCAGTTTGGTTCATCTTTTGACATTTTAATTTTAAAGGGATAGAAGCATAGAAATGGTGATACAAGAATTAACACAGCAGGAGATTTTATTTGAGCTAGATGCTAATTGTCAGCATACATATTATCTAATCTTTACAATGTGTAATGTTTACTAGGTTCATCATCATTTTAATTTAGCAAGCTAGCATACTAAAATTTTCAATCCAGTCAGTTTACTGACTCTCCCATGGCCACAATTGCTGATGTGGCTGATGCTTAGATCACATTGTTTCAACTGTAATTACAGGCAACTGCATAGGACAATGTTTCAGATCCTCCTCCTCCCTCTGGATGAAAAGAGGAATAATCAAGAAACCTATATGATATGATATTAACCTGAAGATTATAACTGTTTGCCATAAATAGTTTTTAAAACCTGGACATTCAACTGAGATCTCTTGCAACGGGTGAAAAGCGAGCTACTTGGACAGCAGTCAGCCTGGGAAAGTCCCTCATCCTGCCTGGATGCCAGAAGAAACAGCATCAATCTAATTCATTCTCAGGCTGATCAAATCATCAGATTATAGTTACTTTAGTGGCCAGCATATGTCAGTGGAAGCCCCTCAGATCCTACTGGCCTATTCATTGATTCAAATATTGACATAGTGCTGATGCTGAGCAGATGTGTCATTTAAGGAGGACATGGTGTGCAGGCCACCTTGTACGCATCCACACACTCGAACAAATGCATTCACAGCAGGAGGTCTCACCACAAAACTGCAGATTAACCAGAGCAATCAGTGCGAAGGCTCTTCAGCTCCCCAAGCCCCAAATTCTCCCTCTGACCCCAGAGGTAGTTAAAAACTAGAGGCCATTGTAGCTCCCCATGTGTCCTCTCATGTAAAGGGGAACTGTTTGTACTAAATAATTACTGAACAGGGCCCAGCAGGGTGCACTGTAATGATGCATGCTGTCACAGACACAGGTATTACAACAGCCACATTTATTAGATATTCAGACAATCTGAATGAAGTTATTCAATCAACACAACAAAAATAGAAAATTTTGCTATTAATCAACAAATAGAAATAATTTTTTCAAGCAAAAATACAAAATATTGGTTTTGTCAGTTGGGAGGATTTGTGGCATTCTTGTATCATACATGATTTTATATCATATCTTCAGGATTTGCAGTGTGGATTGGATAAATTAATATTTTCTGACATTTTCTAGATCAAATGGTAAATTAGTTAATTGAATGGATTAACTGGCAGATGGATCGATCATGAAAATAAAAGTTGCACCTACAACTGATTGTTTCCACAGCAGCAGATATTTTGTCATGATGAACTTGGCTTTGAAAATTAAGACCTTTTGTGTTGAACCTTTCCAGGGAGTGAAAGAGAATAAATAGCTGCTTATTACCACATAGCAGCTTTTTACACGAACATGCCGACTCCTGTGTACTTGACCTTTCACCCTCTGTATCATATTCACATTGGCCTTTGTGCTGACAGTCATTCCTGCTTTGGGGCTCAGAAAGTGCCTCTACAGACAGTTTCGCTAGTCTGTCTACTGCTAACATCACATCATTTTATCCAGCATCACTTTGGCTAAAGTAGGTTAAATTAAAGCAGTGACTAGTCGGCAGAAACATCTGTGTATATGCTGTTTTACGTCACACGCTTAAAGAGCAGCGGCGAGTGCAAATGTGTGGGATTAGTGCCAGCTGGCCTTGGTGTGTATGTGCTCATGTGCATTTCTATCCATGCATCTGTCTGTCTGTGTGTATGACGCCGGCTGTAATTCAGAACATGTCTTCATCTACAGATATAGGGATTGGGGGTGGCGGGCGTCAGATTAGAGCCTGGGTCTGGTGAAACTTCCCCCCTGCCTTCCTGCTTCCTTGCATGTGTTCCATTGTGCTGCAGGGCCAACCAGGGTAACAGTGTTATTTATTTATTTATTTATTTATTTAATGCTCATCCACTCTAAAAGACATTACAGAAGGCAAAGTCGCTAGTTCAAAGCCAGTGGATCTGGACAAATCCTCTCTCACATACATGAGTCAGTGAAAACTGGGACTGCAGCCAGTGTTAAGTGAGCGTGGGATTTTTACTGAGTACCTTGTTGCATTTCCTGCAGAACACATACGAATGCTGATTGTAGGTCCTTGAATCAGCTCTCAGGATGTGGCTATTATATTTTTTTCTCTCTGTGTCCTTAAGAAATGGCTTTTACTGTCTGCATCCAAAACAAACATGACAGACTGTTGATGGTGTGTATGTGGGCTAAAGTATCCCTGCATTAGTTTAAATGCCATTAAAGCCTCTGGCTTCAGTGGGTGGTCAGGGACAGTTGTTAGTTTTGGGTGTGAAGAGCGGCAGGAGATTAAATCCTAAAAGTAGATTTTGAGGGATTTAGTTTTTAGGGGGAAAATTACTGGAGCCTCTTGTTCTATGGTGCACATGTTGTAGTTTAAACCTTTTGCACCCTCTCAAACTGCCACTTAATACACTGGATTTTGGAGTTCTCACATGCTAGACTTCTTTTAGAAGTCTTGGACCTTACAATGTGTTTCAAAGTCAAGCTTTCTGTACATTTACCTACATTCAAATCTGTGCATCGGCAATGACAGCTACCCTGCCCTCTCCTTGCTGTGAAGAAATGACTCACACCGAAATTGATTTTAGCATATTGTCATTCAAGTGTGGCTGTTAGTTGGTTTGATTTCGTCTGAACGAGGCTTCAGCCCCATGATGCCCTTTGTTCTTGCCGAAAACACTAAACTAATTTCCTGAATCAGACATAGAAGGTCATGCGGGGGAAGCTTGTTAATAATATAATTGCATTTCCACCACTGTAGAGGAGCCCCTTGCCACTAAACAAGATTTTCCCTGCAGTTTGAACTGTATATTATAGTATATTCAGCAAGAGAAACCTGGTTTGGAGAATAATGGTTGTCAAAGGCTGCATCCTCTGCTTTTCATTAGATTAGTAATGAATGAAGATTGTAATCATGCACACTGTTGCAGCCAGTGGATATCTCCATTAGCTAATGCACGGCCCCAGGCAAATGGAAAACATGATGCTGTCTGCTGTGTGTACATTATCTTCCTCTGGGCAAATTACTCAAAAACAGAATCCTAATATGATGGTTGTAAGTGAATTAACGATGTTTTTCCTCTATTGATTCAACTACTCTCAACTATTAGTTGCTTTTTTGTTTTTTTGTTTGTTTTTTTCCAAAAACAGAAGGTCAAAGTTCAGTGTTTGCTCTTTGTTTTGTCCCCTGAAGAGTTCAGATGTTCAGTGTCTGAAATTAAAATATTCTATATGTATTCTTAAGGAAAGGGTTAGGGTTAGGGTTGCACATAACAGCTATAGATGTATAGCTGTTATGTGCAACAGAGCAAAATCATAACATGAGAGGGCTTACAAACTTAAAGTATTAACAATGCCTTGTAGCAGATCTAGCAATATTACCTCAGCTTAATGTGTTAGCAGCATAAAGCAGGCCAATGAAAATATAGTGTTTTTTCAGGCATTTTCTCATAAATATACTGTAATACTTAACTAAGTTAATCATCCCTTAGTTTTATCAAAATTGCAACAGTGTTGTGGCAGCAACAACTATTTGAAGTTCTTCCAGTTTCTCCTTGGTTCATGTTTTTTGTGTTTTTAGACAAAATGCATAATTACTTGGTGTCCTCAAAATATAACTGGGTGAATCGGAGTCAGTCACTTTTACATTTAATGCTCTGAGCGAGTTTCAGTCCACAGTTTTGGAAATGCTGCTATTTCCTTACTTGCTGACAGTTAAATGAGAAGCTTGTTACATTCTTATATTATGTTAAATGTTCAGTCAGCAGTCAGTTGGCTTTTCTTAGCTTTAAAAACTGCCAGGAGAAACAGCAGCAACACGTCTTCATCCCTGGTTAATGCTCCTTCCTAAATTCCTTGCATGTAGTGTAAAAAAGTCTGAAAACATTCCTCAAGTAAAAGATTAAAGAATAGTGTAGCAGTCTGGAAACTTTTTTCGGAGCACTAATTGGCTTTAAAGCTGCATCACTCATAGTTGTCTCGCTGAAGTGCTGGGATTTAGCCAGAGGTTAACATAGCTAATTAACGTCTTTATTTTCAAACTTTACCTCGCCCTCTGTTTTCTGTTAAAAACATGCCTCACAAAGGGAATCCCTCAGCTGTTTCTCCCACTGCTTACCTGACCCTCCTCACAATTGCATAACCAGGTCAGGAAGAGCCTTTGGTCTCATTGTTAATCTGGATGTTGTCTATAACACTTAACTCTTTTACAAGCTGTTCAATTAAATTCCTCCTCTTAAACTCAGTGACCTTTTTCTTTAACTTTCAATTGGCACAAATTTGTGCCTGCAAGGGAAAATAACAAATGATGTGATATATATATATATATGTGTGTGTGTGTGTGTGTGTGTGTATACTTTCCATATACATATACATATACTTTACATATCTCCTTGAGCAACATGTAGGCATAGAGCTGAAACTGTGATATTACTGTTTTCCTGTTGATATGTGTTTCTCCCCCCAGACTAGCTTAATGAAGTGAAATTGCATGAGCTCTCCATGAGTCAGAAAGATGTTGGAAAATGAGAAATGAAGTGTGTGTGAGTGGGGGGGGTGGGGGATTGGGAAACAAAGCTAAAACAAAAAGGCAGAAATAAGCACTAAGTAGAGAGTCATACTCCCTTTTTGCCCAAAGCTGTAAAAGCCTCATGGCCCGGGGAATCAGGGTTGTGGGCCGTGTTAAATTACCAAATTCACATGTAATGAAAGAAAAATTAATCTGGATTGGTTTTATTAATAGAATCGCCCCCTGAGCCAAACGGAGAAGGAGGGAAGGAGTAAAACGCTTTCAAGCGGAATAATTAAGATCCTTTGCTTCTTTTCTCTAGTTAATTAAGACAAACGTGCAGACTCTTGATATGTGTTGCTTCAGTAGAACAAGATGAAAGCACTTAATGCAGCAGTGACAGCGCGTGCCTGGTTGTGGAAGGATGAATCGATAATTCCTCAAGAACTTGCTCTAGACTGGATGTAGGGCTCATGTCTGTTCTCCTTCATAATCTTTGCCCTTTTCCTGCTGTGGAGGGCTGGTGGACATGAGAGCTAAGGTGTACTGTGTTTTCTCCATCATGTGTTTCAGTTCCTGAGGATCTGTCCCTGGAGGAGAGGGATGAGCTCTCAAACATCCGACGCAGGAAGAGAGAGCTGCTCGATGATATTGAGGTGTGTATGATACTGTAGGAGCCAGGCAAGCGATGGCGATGTATGACTGCCTTGTTGATCATTATAAAGATATTGTCAGCAGTAGGTTACAGTTCATATATTTCACTTCCTTCTTTTTGCCTATCTACTGCTGCATCGCGGGTTGATTTGCAAGCTGTAATTGATGCAAATTGGCCCATGGTACATCTATGCACTCCTTGTTGCTGCAAAAACTAATGTGACGCTCATCTTTGCTTTGTGCTGTTTTGTCTGACCCTCCTCCTTCAGAGGCTGAAGTTTGAGATAGCAGAGGTCATGACGGAGATCGAGCAGCTGACATGCGTTGGAGAAAGGTAAGTCACTGAAGTCAAGATGCTTTGTGTATATGAGGTTTTCAGTATTCGTCAAGTGTGTTTATGTGCTTTGTGACTTATACTAGCTTGTACAATCTATTACCTCAAAGCTCTATGTTTATCACCCTTTAATGTCATTGTTTTAGTAACATTTAGTTAGAGAGGTTCAAGTTCAAATTATTGAGGTCGTAGTCAGTGGCAGAGCACAAAACGGCTCCGCATAAGGCAGCTGAGTAAAAAAAAATCACCAAGTGTAAGTTTGATATTAAAATTTAATGGACATCTCTTTGCAGCGTTGACAAAAACTGAATATCGTTATCTTAGTAAAGATCGAAAAGGATCCAGTCTGAGTTTGAGCTGTCATGTGGCAGACTGAATATTTTCACTTACATTTAGATGGTCAGTTTCTTGTTGTTACATTCAAAATGCTGAATCAAAACATATTTCTATCTTTTAAAAATATTTTTTTTATATTTGATATTAAATTGTAGAATGAAGCTCAGTAAAAGTTTGTCAAACAAATGGAGACAACATGACCTGGACAGCCATAAATGGCAGCCAGTTAGTGGTGGCTCTTTCAGACTTGGCTCTGCCTCTGTTTTGGTTTGATGTGGGATTTGCATGATGCTTTTTGTTTTGAATGACACACTGTATGCTGTATATGCATAAGGTAGCTATTGCCGGGGATGGATGTGGGTGTTATTGGCAACAAGGTCACCACAGATATTAATGTATCTAAACAAAGTGATTGTTTGTTTCGATACATTAAATTTATTACAGACATTGTTCTGTATGATACAGACAGAAGCATGTGAGTCTGACCAGACAGTGACATTCAATATGTGTCATCATGAATCAATAAGGCCTGTTGTCCTTAGTGTCCACAGTGTGTGCTGTTTGTTATTCCTACTTTCTCTTCTTATCTGTCACTTAATCATCCCCCTGCGTTACACACACACACACACACACACACACACACACACAAATGCACACAGATTTGGGTTAGTCCATTCACAGTGGGGGTTTTATTTGTTTCTCTGTGCATATGTCTTTCAGATTAGATTCAAACATGACCATACAAACACCTAACGAGTAGAACAGATGTGGCAGGAAATAATCTCCTCAGTTGTGACTATAAATAAAGTGTAATTGTTGTGTTTGACATTCAGGTACTTGCAGTCAGCGACACACAGTCTTGCTTTCTGTGTCTTTGGGGGGAAAAAATGTGGAGTCACCTGTTTAAATCTGGACTCATGCTTTTGTGTTCCAGTAAAACGTCCCAGAGAAACAAACAGATTGCCATGGGCAGGAAGAAATTTAACATGGACCCAAAGAAGGTAACTCTTCCATTAGGTTATCGTAAACCTCCACAGCCTTCAAAGCCTTCAAATGAGACAAATCAATTCTCATTAATCCAGTGATGAAATCTTTTCATTTTCCTCCCTCTCTAGCTATATGAGATGTATAGCCAGACTGTTTTCTCCTCTTTTGTCCCCAGGGCATCCAGTTCTTGTTGGAGAACGACCTCCTTCAGCATACTCCTGAAGACATCGCCCAGTTCCTCTATAAAGGCGAGGGTCTCAACAAGACCGTCATCGGAGACTACTTAGGCGAGCGGTAAGACAGAGCATCAGTCAGGCGGAGGGAGAAAGCCCTGCTTACATGGGATTTATATCCCCACTGTGATTAGAGAGGGAAATTATGGGCTGGATTTATCGACTAAAGAGGGAGAGCATGATTGACCCCCCCACCCTCCCAACATGAATCTTTGAGTAAGGCATCCTGTCATGGTCCATGCACGTGGACTTATAACTGGAAATAAAAGGGCCGTCCAGCTCCTCAGATCTGTGGCCAGACTGCAGGATAATGAAGAAGAAGGGCATTCCTGCAGTTGTAGCTCAGCGACTGTCTGGGATGACCAGAGGACGACTGAGATGAATGGTGCTATCTGAAGGTTATATTAGATAGTTGCACTTTAAATTATATGAGGAACAATGGAAAGGGAGAGAGGAGAACATCTGAGGTTCAAACACAAAAGACTCCAAACTAAACTGAATCTGACTGAACTAAGCTGAATTAAAAATGATTAAAGCTCAATAACAGTGAGAAAATCATGAATTTACACCATTTACTAAAGATGGGGAATTTAAATATAATAAACAGTCATCAGTACTATTAATACATAAACAGCTTGTCCAGTTGGCTTCATCATCACTGATAAAACTCAGAGCTACAGTTCGACCAGTGATCCAGCCTTACATCTACATCTCTGAAGTCTGATACTGTGCCCAAGGTTTTTAACAATATAATCGCTGTGCTGAACAGGAAGTAATGCATTTTGCATGTTAAGCAGTGGCAGTGTTAAATTTTACAACCCAACACTGAACACTTGGCCAATGCAGATATTCTGGAGTTTAAATGATCTTTTGAGAGTTGGTATCAAATTTTTTGGTGTTGGTGTCTTTTAGAAGTTGCCGCACAGGCATATAAAAAAGGCCTGGATAAGAAGAGATGATCCACTTCAATCTGCCCGTCATGTAATCCAAGCAGGAAATCACATCAACCTTAGTCTCTCTAAGTATTAACAGGTCTACAGGTCTCATTGTGCGTCAGTGGATCAAGTGACAGTAGCTGAAACAAACCCACACAAATGCACCTTGAATGAGGCTCACATGAAGGTTGGGAGGTTGTCGGGGGTGGACTCTGTGGACTCTGCTTGTTGGCAATGGGCTTTATTCATGGAGAATCATCAAAGAGGCCACCTACCATGTGGAAATCATACTAAACACATGCTCGGGGTTTGCACTCAGTAATTATCACTAATTAAGCTTATGTGGG
This sequence comes from Remorina albescens, assembly GCA_034769265.1. NCBI lineage: Eukaryota > Metazoa > Chordata > Actinopteri > Carangiformes > Echeneidae > Remorina > Remorina albescens. The sequence continues at coordinate 11,520,427 of CM068480.1, forward strand.
GAGCAGCAACCTTTCGTTTCATGCTGAGCTGGGGGGGTGGGAGACAGTGGGAGATGTTTGCAGGCTGAAGGGAGCAGACAGTTTTTGTTTGGCAGCCTGATTTTTTTTTTTCGCCTCATGCTGAAACCCATATATATTTATTTTTAATTAATGTTTCACCTTTACAAACAGCAGGCCACATCCATTTTCTTTGTAATAACTTCACCTATAGCAATAACCTGTATAAGCCTCACAGGAGAAGGATTGGTTTTATTCAGTGGACAACGGTAAAATACAGTATAGTCATAACAAAACCCAGTTCATCCTCCAAATAATCCAAGATTGTTATTGCTTCACAAGTTTGTTGTTTGTTTCTTGTATGAACCAGAACTCTCTGTTCTCTTCTCAACCTTTCCACTGCGTCTTTGGACAAAAAAACCCACACAAAACACTAAGTCGGAGAATTCCTGGTTTCATTGGAACAATACACAATAGAAAACACAAAAGGATCCCGGACCCTGATGTTCAACAAACAGGATCAGAGAAGCGGTGGCCACAGCCAGAGAGCAGCTGTTGATTCTTCCTCTGAAACCGCTCTGATGGTCAACAAACCTCTGCGAGAAAAGAACCTTTGTTAGTTTGGTTTTTAGCTGTTTTTCATCAGTCAAATGTACCGATCCCCCCCTAAGGGTGGAGAAATGCTCAACACTGGCCAGCTGTTTAAATTGCTTGCAGACCCACTCAGCGTCCGGTATGAATAAGGCCACAAACATGATAGGAATGCTGAGAGGGAAAAAATCAGGTTGAGAAATGCTTTTATGAAGGAAATATGTTTTTCCTCCACCCAGGCCTCTGGGTTCACATTGTGTTCAGAGGTATCCTGGTTCAATTTCAAAAAAGAAATGGCTCCAGGTAAAACAAGAGTTAAAAATCCGATTTTCTCCTTTTCTCTTCACCAGGGACGACTTCAACATCAAGGTGCTGCAGGCTTTTGTGGAGCTGCATGAATTCGCAGACCTCAACCTTGTCCAAGCACTACGGTGAGCGGAGTGATTAACCCAAACAGTGGACCACGTGTTTCCTGACACGCGCTGTGAACTAAGATCCTCTTCTCCTTCTCTATGCAGCCAGTTCTTGTGGAGTTTCCGTTTACCAGGTGAAGCCCAGAAAATTGACCGAATGATGGAGGCATTTGCTTCACGGTACTGCCAATGCAACCCGGGAGTCTTCCAGTCCACAGGTCAGAGAGAGCAGGTTACTGCAGCGTTAACCAGGGCTCCCCTAATTCTTTACCAACTGTCCCCTTAGCTGCCTATCAGATATGAACTCAGAACCTCTTCATCATCACCACCTGTCACATCATGATCAATTTTAAATGTTACTTCATGATTTATATAAAAGTCATTTTAAACTTTTTTAATACAAACTGTTTATTTCAGATTGGTAAAGTTTATTCAAGTTTAGTTTTTTTTTATCCATAACCTAAATGTCTTCATATATTCGTGACTATTAGCTATTTCAACCATTTCCCCATTATTTGTTACTAACTATTTGAAGCATTCATTCATTTTACTTAACTATTCAAACCATTTGTACATTGAATTTAGCTAATATCAGCAATGCATTTACTCCCAGCTGACTCAACATTCACACTCATAAATGGTATTCAAATATTTATTTTTATTTTTATTACTTTTAGCTTACGAGCTCATGGAGTTCTTCTAGCCAACAGTTACTTTTATCTCTTATCCATTCACCCACTTTTTATAACTTTCACCTACCTTATACAAATCTTTGTATTTGTCTTATTTTTATCAAGTTTAAATTTTAAGGTTAAAATTAATTTAATCTTCAGATTGCCCTTGTCTAAAGCATCTATGGTAAATACCCCTGGTTGGGAGCTGGGCCTGACTTTGTCAGTGTGAGAGATGTGTGAAATCCAAATCCATCCAGCGTCACATGTCAGCAGAAATCCAGCCTGTGGGTCTATAATAGGATGACCTGTTTTATTTAATGCATTTCAATCATTAAACCGTAACACTTACTGTAAGTAAGGTTCAATGAGGATTAGCCACATTGCCGTTTCCAGTTCACTGCAGCAGATGAGTTCAGAGTAAACAACCAGCAACAACAACAGGACATCCATTATTGAGGAAGACTCCACCTGGCTAAGTGATACACGTGTTGTGATAAACAAAACCATCCACAACAGATAGTAAATAATAAAGGGTTGTAGAGCAACCTATATAGACTACAAGCTATTAGACAATATACAGTAGGTGTGTGTGTGTGTGTGTGTGTGTGTGTTCCTTTGAAAGTGAAGGGATGCTCCAGATTTAGGTGCCCTTCAGGTACTGGATTAAGTTTAGGACATTTCTATGCTCTCAAATTGCATGAAGATCGATGGTGATTTGTGTGTTTTTCAGACACTGATTTAGGCTTTGTGGCCTCTGTTTTCAGTTTAATTAAAAAAATATGTGCTTCCTTCCTTCAGTCATCCAATAATCTGCACATCAGCAGGCGTGTGTGTGTATGTGTGTGTGCAGGGCAGAGAATCAGTACAGGACCGTGTGTGGCAGGAACTGCAGACTGAGCCCATAAAAACATAAAATGATCAGAGCTCTTTAATTATCAGGGTCTTGAGCAGCCTGCACTCATCAGTGCTTCTGCTTCTGCTTCCTCACCATCATCCACATCATCATCATCATCAGTTCTATCGATGCACTGGCTTTCCTCTTGGCCCATAGTGCACGCTGTGTGCAAGCTCCTGTGTGTGTTCTTTCTATAAAGATTGTGCGCAGGCAGACAATAAGCAACACAGGACAGCCAGCACCAAAGTGTGTCAGTGTGAGGAGACAGACAGAGTGGAATGAATGATTCATTTTCAGGCAGCCACTGGGCTGCACGAGTCCGAGCATTAACGCACAGTAGAGAGACTGCAGCCCTGCACCTCCACTGCTCTGTCCTACAACACACACACACGCAATTTTTCAAATGCAGTAAAAATGTAAAATGACTGAAGAAATTGCCAGACAATAGACTACAGGGTAAATATGTACTTGTCTGGTATTACTTTGCAGTATTCCTCATTGTATGTTTAATTTTTGCCATGTGGCCAGAGATTTGGGAGATTTAGATCTACAGGTATATTCATAGAGAGAACATGTATTAATACTGGCAGTAATTGGGCCCCCATGGCAGGATTTACACTTTCATAACCCACGTTTTTCTCTTCCTGCTGCTGTCAGATACCTGCTACGTATTGTCATTTGCCATCATCATGCTGAACACCAGCCTACACAACCCCAACGTCAGAGACAAGCCCCCCGTGGAGCGCTTTATCTCTATGAACAGAGGCATTAATGAAGGAGGAGATCTGCCAGAAGAGCTTCTCAGGGTTAGGATTTCTCTCCAGTTTGTGTGTGTGTGATGACTGATCTCTGTGACAATCAGTCACACTCATTCCATATGACTGAGGTTTTCCCTGCACTGTTTCCCCTTTTGATTAACAGCTTTCCTCCCCTGTCTCCAGAACCTTTATGACAGCATCAAAAATGAGCCCTTCAAAATCCCAGAGGATGATGGCAATGATCTAACGCACACATTCTTCAACCCCGACAGAGAAGGCTGGCTCTTAAAGCTTGGTATGTGCATTCAGTGTTGCCAAAGTACCCTTGATTATATTGCTTTAAGTCAGAAGGACCTCAGTGTTACCTGTGTTTCCCTGATGAAGAGTGTGTGACCTTTCAGGTGGTCATGTTGAAGGACGATAGATCTTGGGCAAGAACAAATATCCAAATAACTCACTTGATTTAGTGGAATTAAACATTAATTTGCCGTTTGTGCTACATTAAAGGATACAATATTTGTGCTGACAGATATCATGAGCTGCTTTTTTTGATTTGAAAGAATCCATTGCAATCAATGCATTTGTTCACTAGGTCGAATTGCATGTAAGAGTTTGTGTTTCCTTGATTGGTGCTGGGTAACGTTGTCTTTGCATTCCACAGTTGACCACATTCAAATACTGAGTGGATTTATGACACATCCTGGCATTTTAAATGGCTCTTTGTGTTTATTTTTCCACTGTGCTCACCAACTTGGGCCTCTACTGGCTGATTACGTACCATGCAGTTCATTAAACAGAGCTGACTTTCACCACTCGCCATCAGCAGGAACTTTTGGAAAAAATATGAACCTTCCCAGACTTGATGTTAACAGTGACACTAAACAGAACAACAGCAATAATTTTTCAGTCAGTTCATGATTTCGGTCCATCCTTGCCCAAGAAACTGTTCACCTTCACATCTGCACCGAAGATCTGTGATGATGTGATCTCTTTGTCCTTCATCTCATGACCTCTCCTCTTTGTTTTGTCTCATACTGTCTCTCCCTGCTCCTTTTTGTGATTACAACCTGTCTCTCTCTCCCTCTCTCTCTCTCTTTTCCGTTCTCAGTCTCTCTGCCATGGTGAATTTGGTGCTTGCTGTCTCTCTGTGTCTTCCTTGTGCTTTTTGTTCCTCGCTCCCTCTCTAATCTTTCACCCTGTCGCTCTGTGTTCTGTTCTGTGATGGCTGTACCTTCTTAAATCTCTGTATTAGGAGGTAGGTAACGCTCCTTCCTCCTCCATCCTCCCAACTCATCACAGAGTGTCCGCATACTGGCATTGGCTGCCGTTACCTCCTTAGTTCACCAGGCCCCTGAACATGCTAGCCACCTCATCTAATTGGTTTGTCAGATCCGAGCTGTTACTGGGTAACTAAGTGATGGCACTTTAAGGTGATCGTTTATGTCATTTAAAGGAAAGTCAAGCTGGAGGTCAATGATCGCTCTCATTCTGCATGGGAACTGGCTACATTCCTGTTGTGGCTCTGGAGGAGCCTGCATGATGCTTAGGGCTTGTCCTGTTGGTGCTAATTTAGGATAAAATTAAGCAATGTCTTAAAAATACACCTCATCAAACCTCATACTCTATTTTAACCTTCCTTTTCACGTACATGTCAGAGCCATCCACAAATAAGCTGTGTGCTTTGTGCAGATAAAATTCAAATATAGTCCAATGATTTTTGGTCAAATATTGGAATGATTTTTTGGTGATCCTGCACCGGTATTTAGAGAGCTGCTAAAGTTCAACTTTGACCTTGTGTACAGCTGTTCACCCCTTAAGTTCAGTTCCTTGTTGAATTGGGCTGCTACTCAGGCCAACCGTACTGTCCAGCTGTAGTAAAATTGCCACCAATGAGCACCTTATGAGTTCACAAATTCACAAAAGCTGTTTTTGCGGTACTCATAATAATAACATTATTGTAGCAATAATACAAGTTGAACAGACATAAGAGCAATTTTCCACCTGTTAAGATAATTCTTATTTATAAAACAACAACCCTTTAAGCACTAAAGGACTAAATCAGACTCCTCTCAACAAAACTGCTGCAACTGTTTGGATATTTCTCCCAATACCAACAATGCATAGCTCTGAAGTGAGTTCCCAGGGGTCAGATGAACAGGTCCCTTCATGCTTTGCACCAGTGGACTCTGCCCTGCGCGTCATGCAGCTCCTGTGTATCTATCCGTCAGAACACGCAGTCATGCTCGAGCTTCAGTGAATGGGCTGCTTGAATCTGCACTGTGGGAATGCATACGGACCGCTGTGTGACCGCTCATGCAGTGGAATAAAGGAGACCCCTTGCCCCCTTTTCATTTCTGCCCCTCTGTTCCTGCCCCACAGGCCTCCATACCTCCCACCACTGCTTCACAGATCCCCCTCTCTCTCTGTCTCTTATGCACTCTATCCCACTAGCTGCACTTGCCAGATCATTTTAGATTTTCCCCATTAGTGAATTCCACTTTACTAATTTTAGCACCACCAGAGGAGTCCCTGCTTAATGATGGGAAGACTTTCAATATGACATAAAGCTGCACTGCTGAGGCTGTGAAGCTCCGCAAGCTCTCATAACAACTATTCTGTTAACTAAAATCGAGCCCACCGCTATGCCTGAATCCATCATCATTGAACACGATAATAAAATTCTGTCGTTTTAGATTATATTTCAGAGTATCCACAAGCTGGGGAGGGTCCCAAAGACACTGAGCACTCTGTTAGTCCACCTTTCATGTTGTAAGAAAATAGTTAAGCCGTGTTCTGACACAAAGACTGATGTAGAAAGTTGCAGCATGTAAACTGACTGATGTATCGTCTAATCTAGATTTATATCGGATACATGACCTGTCAGTGTAAAATACTGTGAGAACTTCATATTTATTTTACATCTAAATTATACTCATGGGAAATATCTTTATCAGGTCTAATAATACGAATCATGAAAATAGACAAATATGAGTACTCCCTCACATTTGTTTGTCCACTCTCTGGAGTGTCTATAAACAAACAGCTGAATGATAAATCTGCATCAAGGCCCTGCAGTAGAGCTCTGTTATAAATGTCAGGTTTTGAGGATGAAATGAAACACATGTCTGAAGGGGATAAAGAACTCTCCAGGCCGCCTTATGGTTGACTGTAGCACAATAAAACATATTCCCACATTCACCCAACAAGAATAATAATATTTTTCATGCTTGTTTCAGTTGAGTAAGTAAAATGCAGTAGCTGCACATTAAAGGAAATGTTACTCATAAATAATACACCCTGGATGTTGGATTTGACCATTTAGTAGTATAGAAAATAAAATCTGGGTCAGGTGCACATTACATATTGATTACATCAGTAACAGCAGCTTTCTGCTTGTTCTGTGAAGTCAGCAAACATGTTATTATAGTGCACATACTGCAGACTGTACATTGACATCAGCCACATTATGTTTTTTTGATTACATAGGTACATTGCTGATTGCATCCCTGATTGTCTAATAAACAGAAAATCCAATAATCCCAATAATCCACTTATATCTTATGATCAAGGCAGATGGAGAGTTTTGGTTTCTTACAAAGAAATCTCTTCAGACTATTCTTACGGCGTTTGACTAGGGCCCCCGACCCCCCCACGCGCAGCCCTCCCCCCACTGCTTGCCTGCAGAGCCCTCAGGGATTGATCCCTGGGGACTGGGAGCGGTTGGTGGAGGAGTAGCCAGCCTCTGATTGAGCCTCATAATGCAGAGACATGTTGATCTGAACCAGATGTGGCACGTGGACCTGAGATCTCCCGCAGGTTAGCCGTTATGAGCACAAACACTGTCACCTCTTTCGTTTGAAATCAAATGCTGTGTGTTTCTTTCCGCAGGCGGTCGGGTGAAAACGTGGAAGAGAAGGTGGTTCATTCTGACCGACAACTGCCTCTATTACTTTGAGTACACAACAGTAAGTAGCCAGATGTGTGTTTGTGCTACAGAACAAACTGCATCACATGGACATGGCAACTATTTTGAGAGTCAGTCGTGAGTGCAGAATACACCTCATTCATTTACCTGCTTAACTAAAAAAGAAAAAAAAAAAATTTGTGGAGAGGATTTATGACCCTAAGTTGTGACTTCCTGGAGTTGCTTGTCAGAAACTCAAAGAAGTCATTCACGTCTGGCCAACACAAATTCTACTCATAGTCCCAACCAAGTGGCAACTTCCTCAGCTGAAAAATTAACATTGCTGACGCTCCAAAAGTGAGTCAATCCCCATTCATTTCCATGTTAACGCGAGGTCAGACAAGATGCTGATGGCAGAACAGCCCACTCTCCCCTTCAAAACAGCTCCTCGCAAACTTATGGGTGACGTCATTAAGACTACAGTCTGTTGTTACAGCAATTACTGCAAGACAGATAGTTACTAACTAGTACACAGACATGATGATAGTGCAGATCCTCCCAGCTAACACTCAGCCTAGAAAGTAAAAAAGCTCATTTCTCAACATCTTTAAATGTTCCTTTCATAGTTTCCATGTGTGTCTCCTTGCTGTGTGTGTGAAATGGCAGATAAATATACTATGATAGATAAAGTAAGTAGACAGTAAGTATAATAAAAACCGAAAGAGTATGAACATTAACACACACACACACACACACACAGTTAGAGGCAGAGGTCTTTTCCCTCCAGCTCTGCTCTTTAACAGATGTAGCCCCTTTGACCTAAATGAACCTCACTCCAGCAATTAACATGAGTGAGGCATCATGGGAAACATCTGCAAAGTCTGAGGCACACATCTGGCCCCCACCGCGCTGTAAGCCAAGCTCCTCCCCCAACCTGCCGAGAGTCACCCCACGCTTCACCCCAGCAACCCAGCAGCTCAAATTCTGGGAACACACCCCCTCCCCAGACACACACATGCGCCAGCTGTGAGCAGCCATCCCCAAGCATTTCCTTCCCCTGCGGTGCCCCCTCGTTAGTAGAAAGATGACAAGCTGGACACGGGGCTGTTCCTCAAGGTCCCCACTATAGCACACACACAAACATGCTACACATCTGGCCCTGCAGACACAATAGTGGTCGCTGGAGGATGGAGAGTGTTAGGTTACGTCTCCCTCGGGTGCTGTCCCCTACATGACCAGGATGAATGAAAACCTGGTGTTTTAATCACCTTGTTGACTTGTTTTACTTCAAGCTGTCAGACTCAATATAATTTGAAGATAATTCTGCTGCATTGGAATCTGAAGGTGCATATAGCAACAAGAATACATTCAGATTTTATATAATATTTACATTTTCTTGTGTGTAGCTTGAAATTGCTTCAAAAAAAGAAACTCACTGCTGTGGATGGAGTGCTCGTCCTCATATCGTCCTCACGTACATGGAAAGAGAGTTTTGCATCCAGAATGAGTGGTGTGTTGATGCTGATTGCCGTCTCTGCATCTGTGTGTCTCCAGGATAAAGAGCCTCGTGGAATTATTCCTCTGGAGAACCTGAGTATCAGAGAGGTGGACGAGCCCAGGAAACCTGTAAGGAGCAACTCCAGACACAGATCACTGCAAAGAAATTTCTCTCTGACTATGAAAACAAAGCAAACCTTATTTTTCCTCAGAGGTGGTATATTTTCTTCACCCTTCATATCATTTGTTTGCCATCTCATTTCTTCCCAGAACTGTTTTGAGCTCTACAATCCCAACCACAAAGGTCAGGTGATCAAGGCCTGCAAGACGGAGGCGGACGGGCGGGTTGTTGAGGGCAACCACGTGGTGTACAGGATATCGGCGCCCACACCAGAGGAGAAGGAGGAGTGGATCAAATCCATCAAGTAAGAGGCAGCAAATAAGTGCAGATCCATTTTCACTGAGAGGGCACTTAGCCAACACTGGGCTGCTCCCATGTGGGCCTTTCTCAAGTCTGACCTTGACTAAAAGAAACCTCCAAACACACACAGAGCTGTGAGCTTAATCATAGATGTGCACACCAGCAGAAATACACACACACATGCTGGTGACTAAATGTGTCTTTATCTTTCACACTTCTACACAGATAACGCTCTGAGGCGATTTCTGCTTTGCTGGATCAACTCACTTCCTGTTGAGTAGCTTTCAGCAAAGGAACACACACCCTCCACTCTCAATACACACCTCCTCCGTGCACTATACCTTGCTGCACGCTCAGGAGTGTTTTGACTGGTTTTAAAGCCCATTTTTCATATCCGAATGCCGCCTTGTTAAAAAGTGAGGAGAGCGGAGGTGCAGCAGTGAGTTGGAGCCAGTGGGTAATTCATCAGCTTGCTGGTTATCATCCACTCAGCAGCAGCTTCACTGGCCTATATGATCAATATCAGAGGAAAAATCATATTACACAGTCCGTCCATGCTCTAATGATATTAAAAGACCACTTAGCATTGACAGAAGTGTGTCCATGAAATGAAAGTGACAGATTGTTACTGCAGCCTTGTTCAGGTGGCACTGCTTCGTGTCAGGTAACGTGATTGTAATGAAGAGAGAGCTGCTCATTTTTCCGCTGACCTTCAGATGACACTAGATTACCGTTTCCACATTCCTGTTGCAGGCCTCAGAGCGTTTGGTGGAAAAGGAGGAGTGCTGCGTGTTGCACATTGTACTTTAAAGCCTCTGCCTGTTGTTAGAAAGATAAAGATCACAGGTTGGACTCAGCAGCACAGACTCAATCGCACTCTGACTTGACTCAGCTGCTGCGGCGGCAGACTGTCCTGCGGTCAGCAGATTCACTCACACATTAAACCCACAACTGACTCATCTGCAAGGGTGGAAATGGCTCTGGTGGTAACCGGTCTGTGTACACACATATAAACACACGTGAAGGCCGTGGATTACTCAGCATTATTCTCATCTTTAGTTTGACACTGATGACACACAACATAGAGCTCTATTAACACACAGTAGCAACAATTCACAGCACCTAAAACCCAAATTTAACATGTGAGAGGTGTCGATCTGCTGAAGAGCCAGATGAGTTGGTGGAAACCAAAACAAAATTTAAAGGAGAGTCAATATTCTACTTAATGTTTATTATGAAGTCACAACACACATTTTAAATTAAGTTCAAATGTTTCTTTATGTGTTTGCTAACACAGCATATCAAGTTAAAAGGCAGAAATATTCCAGTGTGCCTGTGGCTCCTTTGCTTTTTAGCAAAGACTCAGCTTCACTGTGATCAAAGTCCACAATCTTCATAAAGAGAGTCTTGTGTTGATCAGACATTTTCACTAACAAGACAGTGAATCCTCCTTAATAAGCAGGCAAAGGGAGGAACAGTCACGCTTACACAGAGATATTGGAAACTCCACCCTATGAATGAGGAACAGCACAGTGGTCATCAGGCGTTGTTGTACTTGAATGGGGATAGTTGATGAGTGCTGCATTGGAATGCTTGGGGCAGTTTGTTGTCTTGGGGATGATATAAATGATGTTGAGATATTTATGACACAGCAAGTGGAGTTTGAGTAAAGAACAGATTTTGAAAGTGAGGCAAATCAGCGTAAACTTCAGGTTTTGATTTGGATCAGTCAGAATCAAAGCCGACGGGTTTTTCTTTTTCTAAACCCACCAGAAGTCAGTGCAGGCATGTGATTTGTTTTGGGAGGGATGCACTGACTGTTAGCAACAACACAGATTAAGGTCAGGTTAGTATACAGAGAAGAAACTGAATCCATCCCAAAATAGTCCAGAACACTCCAAAAATCACAGTGATCCTGTGAATGTTGTTTTCTGCCAGCTCTACAGTGGAGCTGAGGACGAATCAGTCCAACAAATAAAACCACAGTCCTAAAATCAGAGTCAAGCATGTGTGTAGGGCTGATGTGGACGGATGATGATTGGGGACGTTGTCCTTTGTGTCTTCTCTCCACAGAGCGAGCATCAGCAGGGATCCTTTCTATGACATGCTGGCCACCAGGAAGCGGAGGATAGCAAATAAGAAATGATGATCTTCATACCCCTTCTGCATCGCCACTGTTTCTGTGACCAGCAGAGTCCTTGTGAGTGAGAGTGTGTGTGTGTGTGTGTGTGTGTGTGTTACAGTGGTTATAAAGGACTCCCAGTTGCTATTTCAGGGCCAGAGGACAGGTGGAGTTTTTCAGTCTGAGCAGACGTGTAGAAGTGTATTTCCACCTGGAGATAAAATAGGCCGATGTGAATGAGCTCTTATTTCAGCTGGTGCAGAGTTCTCACCCTGGAAGGAACTGCACCATCTTGACCTAACTGGATATGAATGGACAGCAAGATAAGGACTGGCAGAACAGCCATAACTGGAAGAACAGGATGTTTGCGTCCTGTCGCTGTGGCGTTATCGCCTCCTGCTGGATGAGGGAGGGATCACGTCCTCTGCACTGCCAAACAGATTAGAGGATTTGAACCCCGAACTGCCCCGATGTTGTGGATTTCCTTTCATCCAGAGCGGCTCCCCTGGATGGTTATCTGCTCTCAGCCAGATGCCAGTCAACATTTCATCTTCACCGCACGTCCTCGCCAACACCAACGATGTTTTCTAATATCCTCTAACGACAGGAAGCCTCAAACTTTAAATCAGCTGGTCTGATTGTCGGCCCTCAAATGACTTTATCTGTATATGCAAACACTGATTCAGTAGATAAAGTCAAACCTAGTTTCTCTTTTTTCTTTTTAAAATATATTTACAGTGCGCCCCCTGACTTCTTTGGAAACAAAGAAGCATACAGTTCAGGGAGGAACAGCTGACACATATTGAGTGGAATGACCCTTTGAAAAAGCTATAACACATCAGTTATGAATTCTGTTGGGTTGTGTATTGAAGATCCACCTCTGTGATCAAGTTCATTTGCTTTGTATTTATTTATTTTTTTATTGTTTAACAAGAGGCACCCCCCACTCAGATTTACATTATGCATGTGTAGTATATAATGTACATACTGGTTTTTTGTTCTTTGTCGTGTTTATGTAGCATGGAAATCATAAAGGCCAGAGTCTTTACCCGATCACGTTTTTAGTTGACCAGCTAGAAGTTTACAGTTATGGAGGAAGGACTGTGTGCAGAGCAGTGAAACCTCCTCACTAAAGATCAGATAATACATGATGTTATTATCAAAGAATAAGTCAGAATGCTGAGGAAGCATAGGATACAAGCGGGTATTAAAACACCCTCAACTCCAATCATGTGAATGCCCCCCCCCACCCCCCAGACTGATCAAACCAACCCAAAGCTTTTATGTTTCAACATGGTTTGATGTTGGTTTGGGAAAACTGGACCTGAATACTTTGAATAAAAATACATGCTGATCAGAAAACAGCTCTGTGTGAATTCAGTGAGACAAACTCAACTCAACAAAACTTACCAGCTCTTTGGTGATTTCAAACAGTTTGATTAAATGACAGCGAGCGGCGCCGCCTGGATGATCCTGACCAATAGAGATGTGACGAGTGTGGCCAGCCTCCATCCTCACTGACTGTAACCACACCAGTTTCACTGCAGTGGGAAGTTTGTTGAACGGGCTCAAATGACATCCGTCTATTCTCAATCAGAATTATTCATTCATTTCAATGCAACGTGTAAACAATGTAAAAGACGAAGAACAGATTACCATTTCTGACATTAACAAATGTATTTTAAGGCTTTTACCTCATACAATGTATAAATTCTGACATGCTAAACTAAAAGGTATAACAGCAGTTTTCCCAACATCTGTCTAAAATTGAAACAAAAACAAACACAAAAGCTAACCATACCCATTATTGTCTGTTGTCCAAAGAATATGGTCAATATTAACAGATTTTTCTAAAAACAAACCAAAACAACATAACGTCTACTGATAATCCTGATACAGGATTTTATGTATAAAAATAACTGATAGTACAGTTCAAAATTAAATTCACAGTATTTTTTTTTATGATGCTAGAAGACACAAACTGTATTTTTCATTTAAAAGCAAACACAAATGGTCCACAGCTATGATAGCAAATTTGATGTTTTTCTTTTTGAACATTTAAAAAGAAAGAATGTGTGAGATGAGAGTGCCAGGATTGAGAGGAAAAACCTCCGCACCTTGTGAAAAAGTTTAAAAACCACAAAGAGTGAATCTTAGGCTTCAGAGCAAAAAGGGTAACACAACAAATAAGAAGAAAAAAAAGTATCTGGGGAAATGTCCTCAAGTCTGTCCAGGGTTAACGTGGAGGTATCAGTCAGTGAAGCCTTGTTCCCAGCACTGCACTGGTCTGCCAAATCCATGAAGATCTCTCTCTTCCAGGTCGTCTGCTCCCAGTGGGATCAATGAAAATGAAAAAATTGAAGGAAAAACAAAAAAAGCTAAATATTTCCAGCTCTGTAGATATGGTGACATCTTAAACCTGCAGTCAACATGATGTCTTTCAGTTCTTGGAGGCAATTTCCCTTTTGTTTCATTCTCTATTGAAGCATGTGGATATTTGTAATGGATGTTAACAAGTTTTCAAGTCCTGAGTTCCACTGAGCAGCAGCTGAGATGTTTAAGCTCCAGGCTTTTTTGTTTCTGTTCATACAAGTATATATTAATATTTGTCATCATAAACGTTCAACAAGGTGAGTTTTAGTTTTTAACCGTAGTTAGGAGAATTGCGGCAAATAAATCAATGCCTTAAAAAAAAAAAAAAAAAGACTTCAGGTCATTTTAAAACACTTCCGTTGTGGTAAAAATACAATATATCCCCGATGAAGAAGCACCGTGTCAAATGGTGATGTCATTCCTCTGCTGTTGTTAAAATGGTCTTGATGTATCTGAAACAAGGAACAAGAGGCCTTGTTATTTGTGTTGAGACTTTCTCCTGTTCAATATTACTGAGAGCATTTCAGCACACTGTGATGATCATTGAAAACAACGGCCACTCACCGTGTCAGCGATTCACGCCACCGGAGATTCCGTGGGAATCGCCGTTGGTCCGGCTGTAGCCGTTTCCTACAAAACAGGATCAACGCTTTAACTGACGAGCTCTGCAACAGCAGTGAATTCAACATCATGGTGATGGACACTGAAGGGGGAAATCTGTAATACCTGCATGTCCATTTAGATGGCGGTGAGTTGAACCATTAGTGGGTGAGTTGTGATGTGAGAGGGGTAGATGATCACTGCTGCCATCAGGGTGGTCTGTGCGCCGGCGTTTTTCGGGTAAACAGCCATTGTCATATTTAGTGTCCTTGATGTTGTAGCGGCGCTTGCGGCTCTCCCTCTCCTCGCTGCTTCTGTTCTTGTGGCTCTGTGTGGCTCCTGGGCTGTTCTGCTTGCCCTCACTGTCCCGGTGTCTCCTGCTCTTCTTCTTTTTCTTCTTCATTTCAGTTCCTCGGTCTGAATCCATGTCAGAACTTCTAGTGGAAGACACACGACACAACATGATCGTTATTAATCAGCTTAAATTTACAAATGACTGATGCTCATGGCCTTCATCATCAGCTCAAGTCAAATAATGCAAGTCACGTAGCCATTAAATCTTCTTTTTCTCCTTTCGGCTTTTCCCTTCAGGGGTCGTCACAGCGAATCAGTTGCCTCCATCTAAGCCTGTCGTCACGTAGCCATTAAATATCAAAATAAAATTTCAAGATGTTAAAAAAAAAAAAGCCACCCCAACAACAGAATGTGAGGTGAAATCTTCAAATGTCTTCCTTCTGAGTCCAAAACTTTACTCTTCTATGACAAAGAAAGGCAGGAACACCTTACTGTTGAGAAGCTGAAACCAGAGAATGGTCCACACTTTTTCACCATTTGCTTTTAAAAACTGATTATCACAAGCATCACTTACCCGCTCTCACGGTGTCTGTCTTTATCCTTTGACTTCTTCTTTTTCTTGCTCTTTTTGTGTTTTCTAGAGTGAAAGGCCTCAGAGCTGTCGTCTCTCTCCTTGCTCAGATAATCACCAGTCCTCTTGGGATTTTCATTCTCTCTGTTTGGAGCCGATCTGGACATGGAGGGAGGAGCCTGAGGGGGCGAGCCCTTGGACTTTGAGGATGTTTCTGTTGCTGTGGCGGGCAAAGAAGTCTCCTCTTTCGAAGAGTAATAGTTCCTCTCCCTGCCGTTGCTCTTGTCCTTTGTAACCCTGGATTCTCGACTCTCTTGTGGCCACCTCCAGCGACTGTTAGAGTTGTTTTGGTACGTATAACCGTGTCCCCTGCGCTCAGAGTCCCAGTCCTCTCTGGATCTCTGGTGGTGGTAGTAGTGGTAGTGGTGAGAGCATCTGTCACGATCACGCTCCCTTGGGTGAGGGACAGGCCGGTCATAGCGACGCTCAGAGTCCCATTCTCTGTAGTTTCGATCATGAGGAGGCAAACGGTCCCTGTATGAGCGATGATGGCGGCGCTTCTCTCTGTAGTCACGTCTGTACCTATGACGATCACTGTCACTTTCGCGCTCCTGACTCCTATCCCTGTAGTGTCTTTCTCTGCTCCAGTCAGAGTGCAGTCTGTCTCTCTCCCCCTCTCGGGAGGATCGTTTTTCATTGCCTCTAGAACTGGGCTTGTACTGATTCTGCTCCTTAGCATCTGTACGTGCCTCAGTCCCTGCTGACGGTCCATTGCTCTGTGGTAGATCCTTGGCTTCAGCCAACTTCTGTGGAGCAGCAGATGCCCCACTGGTGTTCTGGGAGCAGGCCGGGGGGGTGGATAAGGCCGCAGGGTTGCCATGATATGCAGAAGAGGAAGCAGATTCTCTACATCCTACAGAATGGGTCTTTGTAGCAGCAGATGAGGGTGGTGTGTTGACAGCAGAGAGTGCTGTACTCTGAAGTGGGGGTTCAGACACAGTTTTAGCCCTTGTTTGAGAAGTGGAGAGGTTCTTGCTTTCACCGTCAGAAGGACTGATGCTGTGAGAGGAAGTGGACTGTTGGGATGAGCTTGAATCATATGCTTCTTTGCTGGAAACACAAAAAAAAGACAAGCATAGATTTTTTTTATGTTTTATAGTAAAATTTATATTTACACTGAAGCCTTAAATTATATTCCTACTTCTCATATTTGGTTGGCATAGGCTCAACTTTTTTCCCTCTCACTGTTAGAAACCCCCTTACCTTGGTTGACCACGGTCATCATCCTGTCCATTAGCAATAATGGTAGCAAAAGAGGACAAACTTTCCAGATTACTACCAGAGGTCTGAAAGGCACAAACATTATGTCATTACTCATTTTAAATGACTGTGCAAAGAACAAACATTTTATAAAGAGATAGAAAAATACAAAGCATGTAATTTACCTTTTCAGAGGTGTTATGCCCATTGACTTTGTGTTGTCCATAATGGTGTCCATTATGGCCTGATTTAGAGACTCCATAGGTTGATCCATTCAATCCGTTACTGTTATGATGTATTCCTGACTCTCCATTTGTGGCTTGAGGAGAACTATCAAAGATATCACCTGCTGTGTTGTTTCCATTAAGATGAGACTTAGCTAAACAGCCATTATCCAGGATGCCACAATTCTCCTGATCCGATTCCTCTGAAGACTCATGGCCGTACGGTACCAGGAATGATGCTCCATTGCCTCCGGTGTGGCGATCACCATTACTGCAAGATGTGCCGTTTACATGGTTAAGCTGACGTGGAACAAAGCGAACGTCTGAGTGGACATCTGAGGTAGACTGTGAAGAGGATAAAGAGCTGGAGGAGGAGCTGCTGCTGGCAGAGGACAGCTGGCTGCAAGAGGAGGAGGAGGAGGAGGAGGAGGAGGAGGAAGAAGAGGATGGGCGATTCTGTTTGCCTTGTCCAATGAAGAATGAAAGCTTCTGCCGTTTGTCGTGGTCTGGAATCATTGTGGGCCGGCTGATCGAGTGGGAGATGGAGGAGGAAGAGGCCAGCCCATGGCTAGGTTTTCCCATAACACTGCTGCTGGTGCTGGGTTTGGAGCTTGTGGGATAATCCCTCAGAGATCCATTCCCATTGACATAGAGACCGCTCTGGTGAGAAAGCAAGGATACAAAAACTGGTCAAATGCTGGCCACGTACTTAGACTAATAACATATAGATGAAAACATGTCTGTGGTACCTTAGTCATGTGTGGGGGCAGCTGGGGACCTATGAAGCCAATGTTGTTGTGGTGGACAGTGGCGTTGATGCGTGGTATCACCACAGGTCGTGGAGACGACTGACCGGGGATTCCTGGGTTATGGCTCATATGACTGTAGTCCCCTTTTTTCATATCATTGGATCTGATGGTACAAAATGAAGGGACATCAACAGCAGGAAACACTGACACAGTTAAGCCTCTTTTCAAGAGCTGGAACTTATTACTGAAGAAAAAAAAATTCGCCAGTGTGCTGAAATCAGTGTAAAGCGGCATTAAAGGCTATCAATTTTATATGAAATTATGTTAACGTGCCATTTTACAAGAATATTCTGACACAGTTAAATAATACAATCATGGTTTACTTACTTGATGTAGAAAAGGACATAGGCCTGCTGGTTGAGAACAGACCTGATGTCACTGACAGACACAGAGGAGTCGTTCATTTGATACCACTGACCGTTGCTTCCCTGTGAGGCAATAAAACAGTTGGCCAGTTGACAGTGCAGATTCATCCGTATTACATTGCAAATGTTTACTTTCTTCAATTTTTAAATTTGATTTGTTAAAGATAATGAATGTTTGACTGTTGAGTATGAACCATTTTAACACATTCAGATATATTATATATAACCTTTGTATGTATACAATGCGATATTGCTGAAATGTGCTCTGAAACGACAATCCAGAATCCAGAATCTCTGTAATTTCCCAGTACAGACCTCAGTCTGTTTCAGCCTGGGTTTTGTAAGAGCTCTGCTTTGGACTCTGATAAAGTGAGTTGTTCATAGTGTTGTAGAGATAAATATGCCCATGTGCACTTGGCAACAACAGGCTTTTGGATTAGACCAGTGATCTGTAGCAGTGCCAGTACCTTAATATAGCAGAAATAGTGCCCAGCATGACAGCTGAATCCAGAGTGGACCAGCACAGCATACAGCCCGTACACCTGGGAGTCTCCCTGGGACTGAGACATGAAAGGCCGCAAGTCCAGGTACTCTGGATATTTCACATCCTATTGACCACAGAACATCTGATTAATACCAAACCACAATTAATTCATCACTTACCCATCTATGGGTATATTATGGCTCTGTTACACAAGTCTGTCAGGGTACCTTTGTAATTTTGCCTCCGCTGAAGTTTGCAAAGCGTTTGAGTGAAAGTGTGAGCACATTAGAGCTGCGATGGATGGTAAATCTTTTTGAGGCTGTGACCATTTTTTTGCACCTAAGCAGGAGAAATATTTACTGGTTAGTAACAAATGAACATATACATGAACAAACAAATACACTTGGCACATCTTTCCTAAATTCCTTTTGTTAATCCAATAATTTACTTGGTGCACTTGTAGGCGTTTTCCCCATCCAGCTGCTCTGGCTTAACAAACTGCTCCAGAGCCTTGGAGACACTGGGAGCCGTCTGCACAGAAAGAAACATAGATTTCAAGTTCAGGTACTGTTAAAGATCTGTAATTAAACCTGAATTAATTGATTTAATAAATATTTGACTAAAACAAAAGACATGTCAACTTAATTTACCTTAATTTCCAGAGTAATATCCAAAAACGGGTCAAATGTGTCTGAGACTGCTTTGCAGTTTAAACATTTAACTGGAAAAGAAAAATCAGTGGTATTAGAGTTATTAGGGAAGTTACATGATATATAAACATGAGGTCAGGTTTAAGAACCAAGTCAAGAAAACAAATCAACATTGATAACTTACCTCTGGACCTTAGATACCCGCCAAATACTTGATGGATGAACGTGGTTGCCTGTGTTTGCCTGTCCAATCTGTCACAAAGATAAATATTATTATATTTTCTGGCTACACTGGTAAAAGGGGGGCTAATTACTGTATTTTGCACTGTCTGGATTTGCGCAAGTTACAAAGTACTAGAGCACAAAAAGCAGAACGGGGGGAATGAGAGCAAGAGTTGCTAGTCAAGTCCCTAAAAAGACATTAATTTAGCAGTGAATCTATAAAATAGGTCCTGCGATAACTTTAGTTAAAAATGCATGCAGGCCTCACTTGTACATAATACACTTGGCAATTGCTCTACACTGATTTAATTCATTTCAGCAGTAATTTTATGAGGGATCTCTCCTGAGAGGCCTCTGCTGAAAGTTCAGAGGATAAACAAAATACCTGGATTCAAATTTCCTTCTAACGTTGGGCATCTGACTTCAGTTCGTCACTTCTATTAAAATGTAAATATCCAGTAATGAACTGATGCCTTTCAAAGTAAATATGCCATTGTATGCTATCTATTCATTATTCCATGCACACTTTAGGATGAAACTTACTTGGTGCCAGGTAAACAGGACTTTTGCATAGCATCCACTGTGTACCGCAGGAACTCATGGGCATCCTCTTGGCTTCCATAGCGGAAGTGCTTTGCTATCCCTACAGAGGAAAAACACAAAGGGAAGACATAAATCATTGTGAAATCAGATTTCTAACTCCTAACTCTCACTGAAAAATTTCCCTCCAAAATAAAAAGGAAAACAGCCACACAGCGCCTCCTGTCATTCATTTTTGGTAAGTATTTTGCCGAAGGCCACAACTGCAGTGTTCTAACTTTATGGACATTAACTTACTTTTGAGCTCATTAAGCACACCAATGGGCTTAATAACATTCCCAGAGTTGGCAAAAACCTGAATGATGTGGTTTTGCATGGTGCACATCATACAGAATCCCGGCTCGTGACCTGTGGAAGACACAGATGGACAAAAACACTGACAAGTAAGACATGATTCAGGCAAGAAAAGCAGCTCATTGACACGCACTAATAAATCAGTTCTGTGCCTGTAAAATTATACAAGAGCTTTGGTGCAAAGATGCATTATGACACACACTCACTCACATGTTTTAGAGTGCTCCCGTGTCAGCATGTAGTTGGCAAATGGAGGAGTGTAGGTGAGACATTGCAGAGCTGAGTTCAGGAAGCAGGTGTTCCCCATGTTCTGCAAACCTGCACCAATGCGGTGAACTTGGGTCCACTTCAGGTTAAGCCGCTCTGGAGGGAACAGGACTTTCTGGGGCAAGTCAATGCCATCTCCGCCACTTATCACTGGACACAGAGATGCAACACCATTACTAAAATTAGTCAGGTCCCGTACATCAACAAGTATCCATATGTATGCTGCGATGTTTGTGTATGTACAAATTTACACATGGTAAATGAATATTACGACATTACAGTCATACATATCACTCTAATCAGTTATATAATGTGATTAAAGATACTGAGTAAGACTTTAAAAAAGTGTCAGATAAAAAAAAAATAAATAAATAAAATCAAAACATAGTTTACTTTCTCTTTTGTTTTCACCAGCACTAGTCAGGCTGCTGCTCTTGATATCCAAATACCAATTGCGTCATGAGCTCAAATGATTGATCATGCTCCCACCTTAAAACTAGCTTAGTTATATAACTGGATGAATGAAAGTAGAGTGGAAGCAGCACCACAACATCCACATAACTGGTTGTGTCACATACACAATCATGTGCACATCAGCCTTTCCAATATGGGCAACTAAATGATGACTACTGATATCAGTCTTAAAAAGATGCAGAATTGTTGCTTGCTCTTGCCTTGCTCCTTGGGCCGGTCCACAGAGGAGGGAGTACTGTTGTACACGGCAGCTCCGGGTGTCGGGCCCAGGCAACCCCCTGGAGCCTTCAGCCTAGGAGAGTCACTGGGCATGGTAGGGCCCACCGCCCAGCTGCTGGAACAGCTGCCGTCCATCCCCACGTCTCCACTGGTGAAGGGGGATCGCTTACACCCGACTGACTCGTGGTCAGATTTTTCTGAAGATCTGTCAACTATGGTCATTGTTCATTGCTGTGTGAGATGCAGAAAGATAGTGGTACAACTTCAGGAATTGTAGGAAATGTAAATCATTTTATTTGTTTTTATGATATGGTTTTACATACAGAAGCATGTATGGGACGTGTAGTTTTCTTAACTTATCTACCTAATTGATGACACATGGAAGATAGATAGCCTAGCGTTCACCAAGTTGCCTGATCGATCCCTCTCACGTTTATCCATTACCTTAAACTATGAATAACATTACCACATCTGTCATGCAGTGTCGCCTCGTATCGAAAACGAAATTAAATATAGCTCAGTGACAGGCATTCATGGCACCTAATAAGGTTTGCTTTGGCTACAAAACAACGTCCGAACACACTTGGAGGACATTCATTTCTATATGAATATATTCAAATCGACCGATTTATGAGGTTTTAAGTTGAAATTAGTTAACAAAACTTACGAGGTCAGTGTTTTTGCTTCAGTAACACAACCGAGGAAATGTCCTGGTCGGAAGCACGTTTAAAACAGCAGCTGTTCCCTCCCACTTGCTCAGGCAGGCTGGCTCACATTGGCTAACAGACGGCTGCTAGGCCTTTACCACGCAGCGCCGCTAAAGTTCAATAATACACGCATTTAGGCTCCATTAGCCCCCGTGGGGGACGGAGCACCGGCTAAAATTTGCCCTTTGTCGTCGAAGGCCGGGAGAGAAGTACCGATGAGGACCGAGCGGCCCGAGAAGCCACCGCCGCCGCCATGGAAACGGGGAACCTAACACATAGCCACCGAACGCTGCTAACATTACGTGTGGCGGCGCTCGTGCGGCAATATTGATGCTAATGCTGCTAGCTAGCGCGGCACGACGGACGCTCTCTGACACGGCGGAGGAGAACGTAGCGCTTTGATACGGATTTCCCTGGGTAGCTTTCGGTTTCCGCTTCGACAGAATTTCGATTTGAGACGCATAGGCCCGAGAAACGGGACGTCCAGCTAGCTGAGAAAGGAGGGGCTCGGCACCGGCGGCTGTGTGCTCATTGCGCTGCTCTTTCCGACATGACAGAGAACCGGTGTAAGGATATTACACCCGCTGTCCGAGGCTTAGGCCCGCCGAATTACTGCGGCTGCACAGTTAAACTGCCATTTGATCGTATGAGCACCAGCACACTCACCTGTAATCTGTTACGAATACGTCAATAGCGGTTGTAAATTCATTCCTTATTTCCAGTGGGTGTCCGGCGGTGAACAATGACGTAGCTAATTGCCCCACGGGTACATCCGGGTACCTGCGATGAAACGAGGTCTGTGATTGGCTCATTCTGCCGTTTCTGAGGAACGTGTTTCGGGAAGCCGCATGTACACACCTCTGACCTTCGTGTACATGATGTACAATCAACATTAAGTACTTTATTCCCACTTATCAAAAGATTACCTGTTATTAAAGGTTATTAATATATGGCAGAGTGCACCCCCTTTGACCTGTAACAAAACATCCAAATCACCATCAACTAAATGCACAGGCCAGACAACCAAAGCATTTTTTTGACATCCATGTGTAGGAATAAATGTATCCATAACAATATTGGAGGAATTACTATATCCACAGCATTTCCTTCAGGCTCATGAGGCTGCATGGAATACCTGTGATGCAGCTTCAGTTTGTCATAGATGGACCACTTTCAATGCAATATATCCAAGTTATTGCTTCTTAGAAATGTCATTAAACATAGAGGTAGCGTTTATTGAACAGCTGAATGAAGCTAAATAATCTCACCCTGACATCAACATGTAAATGAGACTCTCAAATGCTTACACAGACACATGCATACACACTCGCTTTACCACTTGTACCAAATCACTGAAACATAGTATAGCAGTAGTTAAATAAGTCAAGTTTTAACAGTCTGTTAGGTGTTAAAAATCTTAAGGCTCAGGTCTTGTCCGACTCAGAAAAATCAACTGTGGCCTGTGAGCTCTGAAGTCGACTGATCTGTCTCCTCAGCTGCATGATCTCTTCTTCCTGCTCCTCAACCCTTCTCTGCAAACCATCGATCACCTGATGGGAAAAGAATTAGAATATCTTCAGTGCAGGTGAAAGTGCAATAATTCTCCCAACAAATTGCAACACAAACAATTATAAAAGCTTAAATGTGGTTACTTGTTTCCATGAATGAATGTGCAAACTTTGTAGATTTTCAGTTTTATAATTCTAAATATTTTATTTTTAAAGACTTCGTACCATGTCTTTACCACAGAAGAGTTCACTCTTTAGAAGCTGGCTGGCCGTGGGCCGAACACCAGGTTCTTTACTTGTTAGCTTCATGATGTAATTAGTCAGGACTGGCCACCTGAGGCGGAATGAGTCTGGGATTTTCCCCTCTCTCACTTCCCCAAGGGTCCGGACTCGTTCCATTTCTGTCCCAAAAGGCTGGAATAGCTCGAGAGCTAGCACTCCAATGCTGTACATGTCTGACTACAAGCGAAACAATAATACAAATCACATTTTAATTTTACAGACTGACAGTTGTTAAAAAAGAGGAGCTCAAAATAATGAACAAAATCAAACCCTGTGTTACATGAAAAATCCTTGTTCATCATATTCAAGCTGCTGTACTATCACAGTGTTTACCTTCAAATCATAGTGGGACCCCGCCAATTGTTCAGGTGCAGCATACACAAATGTACCAACACCTGCAGTATGTGAGGAATCTGCAAAATACACAGAAAGGTGACGTATAGCACCATCCACTGGATCTGTGAGGTACTGTGTCATGAAAATATAACAAGAGCTGCAGTGTTTTACCACTGATGGAAGGGGTGGCGCTTTTATATCCATCTAGTAGTAAATCCCTGCAGGCCAAACCGAAGTCCCCTATCCGAACATGGCAGTCATTTGTATGAAGGAAAATGTTCCTTGGCTGTAAAAAACAAAGATTCTGATATTAGGTCCATATGTTAAGATGCAGATGTCCAGGGTTGTTTTGCACGAGGCCACAGTTTTTCATATAAATAATAAGATCCGCACAGGCTGTGATGGGAAGACAGAGACTACAATACTGTAATGTAGATAGCGAATGGGTTCGTCATTAAAATAATGAAATATATAAATGAATGTAATGAATATAGAAATGAATAATAAATGAAAAATACCAAACAAAGAAACTATCTAATTTGAATTCAGAAATGGAAATGCTGGTCAGATTAAAGTTCAAGCATTTACAAGACAATAATTCTCTATATTCCTATAAGTGAAGTATTGAAGTGCCACAAGCATAGGAACACCTTGGTAATTACTCCACAGGGTGTCAAGAGTCCCTATAACTGGCCCCACAGTCAGCACCAAGTTATCACTTGTGGCAGAGTCTGGATGTCAAAGTTAGCAGCAACTCTCAAACCTACATGATGAAATCAGACTGAAAACACCGAGCAGAAAAAACAGAAGTAGCTGCTGAAAACATCAAACACGGAAGAGAGAAGTAGTGACATTTTGATTTTCACACCCACAAATTAACTGCTATCCCTCTGACAAATTTATGTTTGCAACAGCAAACTAGAATAAAGTCATTCTGATAAGCACTTCTTATTAGAAAGACTACAATCAAGCAGCAGTGGAGTTGCAATGCCTAATCTACCTGGAGAGGCAAAAGGAATGCAGAGACAGGAGAGGTAACACTACCAAGATTCAGAACAATGAGTTCTACACTGCCGTGATGGATGATTACTTGGGACGTACAGAATATGTGTCAAGAAACTATGGGAGCAACTTTGCAAAAGTTTTTTCGAAGGTAAATAAAACAAAAACCATTTTTTTCCATTGCTGAAGCAAACATAGGTTTGAAAAATGTCAAACATGACTTCACATAACAGAAAAATCACATCATCATGTTCTATTACCAAATTATAAAATATAATACAGCCATACAAATGGCGGTAATCACAAAAGCATAAAAATTACAGTTGCATTTTTACGCTTCTATGGGATAAATTTCAGAGTGAAATTAAAATGCAAAAAGTATTGTGGGGTTAAGACCAGTTCTATCTTCTTTTGACCTATGTTGCTTTAGGGGCTTGCTATCCCCCCCCTTCATCTGGCTGCCTCTTACGGACGAGTAAAGAGCATGAAGAGCCTGCTGTCAGGAGGAACACACCCTGAAATGAGGTGTGGATATTCACACTTAAACAAAATACAGATATACACCTGGCAACACAACTCTAGATGCTACAGTATTTTCTCAATTCTTTTTTCTTTACAATCCAAACCTCTCAATAAATAATTAATCCAGATAGCATTGCAGTATAAATACTGTATAAATTAAATTCTATATTCAGTGACTTGAAGACTTCCTGTTCCAACTGCTATGAATGCAGACAAGCTGACACCCATTACAATGACATATTTGACACTTTTTTTTCAAAAATCCATTGAAAGTACTCCAGTGTCACACTCTCTTTCTGTCACAGGGACCATCTAGGTCGAACTGCGCTACATGTGGTGATAACTTGTTGGCCGAGCATCCTGACTATTAAGCCAAAACCAGACTCCAAGTTGAAGACAGCTGTGATCAATGCACACAGGAAGGCAGAGGCCTGTCTACAGCTCCTCTGTGACCATGGTGCTGACATCAATGCGCAGGTGAACACTTTATCCTCTTTTTGCACCAAACTGAGCACAGCATACTGCACATGTATTAAAACAGATGTCAACTAAAATTTTAACTATGATCATGCCTCAATAAAATGAGGAGTTTTTCAAATATTTTAGCAAGGTATGGTTCCTTTTGGTTAGGTTAACCCTTCCCCTAATTCCAACCTCCTTAGGTGGAAGGAGAGAATTGGCAGATAGCTCTCCACCTATCAGTACGCTACGCTGCACCATCTGCTGTCCAGATTCTTGCCAGCTATGGTGCTGATGTTGATGCTGTGGACAGCAGCGGGATGACACCTCTGCTTATGGCTGCTGGGATGCTCCATACGGATATTACAGCCAACTTGATCAGACAGGGAGCAGATATCAACATGGTTTGTCTTGTTCTGTTTAGAACTTCACATTTCCGGCAGTTTTTTCTGGCTTGAGTTTTCACAATAAAATGCAAAAGTGTACTCAATGGAGTAAATTTGCCTGGCCAGTCCAATAACTTAACACAAAGAATTAAGGATTGTTCACAACATGAAAAATGTGTTATTTTAGATAAATTTTCAGAGTGAATGATAGTGAATGAATCAGCACAAAAGAGCTGAAAGTCTTTATACCAATTGTCACATTAAAATATATGCTGTAAATTCCATTAATTCATTACTATCTTCAAGGGTGTGAAGAGCACTGGAAACACTCCTCTGCACCTAGCTGCTGTAGCAATGGCCATGAAGAGCACTGAAACTCTGGAAGGCGACTTTAGCTGCATCTCTGAACTGCTTCAACATGGAGCAGAGCCCAATGCAGAGAACAAGGCAGGAATGACCCCTTTACATGAGGTGTGTAGCATGGGCAACGAAGCGCTGGTCGACCTGCTGCTCAGGTTTGGAGCAAACATCAATAAGCTCAGCCAAGAAGGGGAGAACTGTCTGTTTCTGTTCCTGAACAACAGGTTTAACATAAGGAGAAGCTCCCTACTGGTGAAACTCTTCAGCCTCACTTCCCCTCTCACCATCTATAACCAAAATGGCCACCTGCCCTTCACATTGACACTGCCCTGTTACTTTAAGCAGAGAGATCAGCTACTAGAACTCATTAGGCAGCCAAGACGGCTACAAGATATTTGCAAGAGTGATATTTATCTGAGACATGTCCAAGGCAAGGAGGGGGAATTGAAACAAAGCCTGCCTGAGAAACTATATGACTTTGTTTTCAACCACTGGGAGAACATACATAACATCTACTTTGAGAATGACCATGAGCAAAAGGGCTCTTTTAGTAGACTATTTGATATTACCTCTAGATGACATCTCTTTACATCAATCTACACAAATGCCTTAAACCTTCAAACAAACATGCATATTCTGATGAAATAAAATCCATCAAAACCCCTTACTTTTAAGTCTCTGTGTATGATTCCCCTGGAGTGAATGTATTCCACCCCTTCAAGTATGTTTCTGAACAAGTGGAGAGTGTGTTCAGTATCAATACATCCATACGGACCTGAAAACATAAAAACGCAATCTAATTATCTTTGAAATTGTATTTGTGAAATAAAGTATCACAATGAATGCATTAAATTAAATTGCTAGTCATTTAGAAAGAAACTTGTTTTCAAACTTAAATTTAAAAATTGCCTAGGTTTTGAACGACAAAATTTGCACTGGACCAATACAATATTGCAGAATGTGTGAAACAATTACATCCTGAACTTTGTTCTTCTTTGGGTTTGGCATTTCTCTCAGAGATCCAGTCCTTCACTGAGCGCTCACACAGCTGCATCTGGATGTAGAGCATCAGATGGAACTGTACCTGCAGATCGGGAGAGATTATTTGAATTGTAAAATCTAGCAATCTTTATTTTTCCAGTAATTAGTCTAAGTTCTGAGAGACACCTGAAGCTGCTACCTCTTTGGAAGGCTTTCTTTTGCATCTGTCAGCCAACTGTTGATACTCCTTGTCGATGCAGGAGTTGTTGTTCAGCTCGATGCTACTCCTGCTGGATTCCTCCTCTAATATTGCTGAGGTTTCCCAACCTGTGGCAGGACATTTGGAGCTCTTCAAGGGACCTTGCTGTCCCAGGAACACACAGGGGACGTAGTTCTCTGGGATGCGGCACGTTGTCTTGGGACACACCATCTGGCCCTTCTCTTGATTTGGAACTAAGGCTTTGACGGACTGGCTCTCTCTCTGACATACTTTAGCAGTTGCAGCTGTTTCTTGTGATGCTTGACTGGGGCTTTCAAAAACTATAGAAGAGCTGCTGTTGCTGTTTTCAGCGCTTTCATCAAAACTATATAAAAAAAAAAGGTTTACAGCTGTTATTACCTCATACATTTGATTCATAATTTACTCATGAGTAAGTGTTACTAACAGTATTGCTTCAACAAGTCATCAGCAAGCATAAGGAAAATTTAAATGTTATTTATGTTGATGTTTGCACTGATCCCTACCTATCTTGTTGTCCAGGTGATTCCAGTGCAGGAAAAAGAGACTCAGGATCTGCAAAAAGACAGTTCACATATTATTATTTACCAGTTTCTGCCCATCATTTCAGCCAATCCAAAATGTCACAGGCCACCAATCAAATACTCACATGCTGTGGGCTGAACATGTTCCATCCATGCAGTGTGATAGCCTACAACATTTACATGCTGCAGGCTGGACAGCACTTTGACTTCTCTGAGGACCTAGAGTGAGCAAACTGTGGGCGTCAATTACAAATCTGTATTTGGGTGTAAAAGGAGTCTGTTTAAAAACACTGAAGACCCACCTTCATACAGTCATCCTTTGAGACTTTTTTAATGAGAACTTTCTTCACAGCATAATATTGTCCATCAAGTTTGTTCATAACCTAAAAGATGATGTCCAAGATACATGACTATGTCAATCACTTCACATTGAGTTTTTAAAAGAACTTGTCCTGAGGAATGATTTGAATTAGAACTGAGTAAAATACCTTAAAAACATTTCCATATGATCCTTTCCCAAGTCTGCAGATTTCTTCCAACTCACTAAGATACCGTGATGTCTGCGCTTGAAATAATCCCTCTTTAGGCCTTTGGGAAGGTAAAAACAACATGTCTTATGAAAAACGCAAGTGTTCCTTCAAAGCGACTCAGTGTTGAAAGCAACATAAAAGACACTTTACCTTGCAGAAGGATTGTGTACGTTTGTGCTAAAACCCTGTAAAATAAAACGAAGATACATTAACTGATTCATTTTAAAAGCATTAGCCCGTTTTCAAATCTAAGGTGAATGTTCTGCTTCGAACAAAGTGCTTATTGACATCTATTATACCAAGCAAAAACACACACTTCATATAACAACTAACCCACTGCTACAGAAGCATGTGTATCAACCCAAAATATAACCTGTCCATTTACCTGTGGATAGAATGAGGAGCTGGCAGCATTAAGCAGCTCAGTGAAGGCCCTGTTGTGCTGGAGTCTGACGGTGCTGAACTCATCACTTATGGCCAATGGTGACAGGAGGTTCATGGCTGCTAAATGCTGCCCAATGACTGTAAGACAGACAAAACAATGATGGGTCACTCAATGTGGAATTCACAACAAACTTTAAACATCTCACAATACTTCACTCAGCCTGATGTAGGCACAGAATACCAAATATATATTTCACATTTCTATTTTACGACTGCAAAACATTTTAGTAACTACCTTTGAAAAGCATTCTTGAGCGTGCTGGATTGCTTTCATAGACAAAGCACAAGTGCTCCAGCAGAGAGCCCAGGAGAAGGTGGTTGGGAATTGCTGAAGCAAACTCTTGGATGGACGGGTAATGTTTACCAGCGATTAACAGCTCACGGTCATTATCTGTGTCAGAAGCTGAACATACACAGAAATTAAAAAATGAGAAAGAGTAAGCAATGTGACTTTCCAGTTTTAGCATTTTTATTCATTTTTACAGTGAAACATCTTATAAGGCCCAAACTGAACACTGTAGCACAAAATACAGTTCAAACAGTAGACAAAGTAACACAATATACATTTCAGATTATTTCTGACTATGTTCAATTTACAATAACATAAAATGCTAATATATCTTTATTTTTCTTGTATAGAATTATGATTGGCTTACCTTCTTCAATAATTTTTGCAATCATTTCAACAATGTTTTTCTCTCCTAGGTCCATTTTCCACTTTTAGTGGAGTATTAAGCGCTGTGATAATAATTATCCTGTTCACCCCAAAGACACAAAATGAGTTCATCTTGAATATACATAAGGAGGCGTGCACAGCAGAAATGCTTATCTGTCTGGTCCAGTGGACACCAGCCTCCTCCACCTAGTGCAGGCGTCTCTATAAACACATGACCAAGCTTGGCCCCAGTGCCAGAAAGGGAAGGAGGGGCTGTATCATCTATCAAAATTCCCTGACACTTCTTTACTTTCATTTGATCACACTGCATAATGTGTGGAATAGCAAGTCTGGGCTTCATGTTACGTCCAGTCCAGTCAGATCGAAAATAATTTTAGAAGAGCTAGAATAAAGTGTTTCTTTGTAGATTGTAAACTGGGAATAGCTAATGCACAGTGGGTCATTAAATTAACTCCTAAAACCTGTGATCTGACATATGGATGGGTGTGATGTGTTGAATGATCACCGCACAGGTGTAGAAAGATAGTGGACATTGTCCAGCAGTGTTATCTGCTAATTTATTTAGATAGACAACACATATTCTATACATTTAATATTAGTTTCATTTTAAATTATTGACAGTTCCCCGATTTGCCTCCTGTGGTACACTCTGGGCCACATGATGGTGATGTCTATGATAGGAGTTGTGACAGTTGTCTGTTAATTGTTGATATGACTGTATTTACAGATGAAGTCTGGGTAGGATGGGCCCAAACCTGCAGCTTGTTTTTGACATGGTCTGGAAATCCCTAACAACACCCCCGGTAAATGAAATCGGAGCTTTTCAGACTGAGACATTTAGTTGAGGTATGGCTGTGTCAGCTGATCACTGAGGGATCACTGTTTTGCTCCACATGGATGGGCCAGCGTTAACTTTAAATACCCGGAGAAAAGCTGCTTACTGTCAAACTGGACCTCATCGTCCTCTTCGCTTGCCAAACTTAGCAGGCTATTGTTAGTCCAGTCCTCCTGTTTCCTCACGGCGGTTTTAAGGCTGTGTCTCCCCAGAAGGTTGCTGCCATTAGCAGAACTTTCCTCCGACAGCAGGAGTCCGTTGTTGGATGTTGAACTGTCCATTTTACTTCAATGTGAATCACGATAGCTTGACAGAAGAAAGTATATTGTTTTAAAACGCTGCTCGATTCACAGTAGCTATCCCATATTTAAAATGAGGGAAAAAAGAAAAAAAAAAAAGCTTTAGCTTCTCGGGTGCTTACTTCGCATGAACAAGAAGGACAGAGAAAACTACCCTGAAAGTCCCCATGCTGTCTGCCATGATCACCGACGACCATGATATCAGGGTCCGTCTGACAATAAACAAGCGCTTTACAACGTCCTGAAGTAGGCTACAACTAAAATTACAGCGTGAAATCAACACGGATGTTGTGCTGTAATAACATTTATAATCTACAACTTTACACAGTGAAGTAGGAACCGGAAACATAATGTGAGTTATTCGTTTTTTCATAGAAGGAGTCACTTGCACATGAGCCCTAACAGTTCCACAATTCCAGTTGGTCCGGTGATGAAATCGTACGACATTAGAAGCAGCGAGTTTATTTTTATTTTTTTTTTTAACTATGTGAAGCGGTTTTATTTTTTTGGCGCTTTTACACCCACAATATTTTGCGTTCGTCTTGTGAGGTTGTTTTTTTTTACACACTCCATATTAAAAATTATCACTTTTGATAGTCAAGCTGCGCAGTTTTGGCGCAAAGGTGACGTATGTGAACAATTTCCGTCCTGCGCGCGGAACAGCTTCATTTTTGTGTTCACATCACGATGCTGTGAAGCGGTTGGACTTCCAACTCTTACTGAAAACCAAGTAGTAACATTTGCATGAATGTCATCACACTGATTGGCACCTTTTGGTTTGTCTACTTCAAATGAAGTGTCATCAAAGTTTGAGGGAATTCACTCTGAAGCTTAAAGATGTCTGATACTTGGTAAGTTAGCCTACCCGATTTGATTTTTTTTTTTAAATTTCCCCGCAGATATATGTTTTCGCACCATGCAAGTCTATGTGTTAATGTGTAACGCTAAATGTTAACATATTTTAGTCCCAGTTATCACCTTGGTCGTGTAGGTTTTCCTAGAACTGTATCACACATCCCTTAACAAATTGCTAAACTTTGTATATGTATGTGCCTACATCCAGAGAAACATACTATGACCAAGTCACATTTCCACATAAGACATATAATGATCACCATTCAGAAAATGGGGTTAAATGTAATTCTGTTGTTGCATTATTAACACAGCATTGTGCTTTTTTTCTTCTCAATAGCTCTGAACCTGCAGGAGCTATAAAGGCCATTGACAAACACTCAGTACATCAGATATGCTCAGGACAGGTGGTGCTGACTTTGGCCACTGCTGTTAAAGAGCTGGTGGAGAACAGCATTGATGCAGGAGCCACCAACATTGGTAAGCAAAGGTGTAGACTTTCCCCCCCCCCCCCCCCCCATGGAGGGTTTTTATAGCGGTCAGTTTAAAAAGCTGAAATTGATACTCCTTTTTTTGTCAGTGGATTCATTTTTAATGTAGCGCTTTTTAATTTGATTTAAGTTATGGATAGAGCCTGGCATTGATGGGCTCATTATTCAGCAAAGTTCTCAGTGTGCTATAAGGGATTTATCTACATAGTACAGGTGAAAGAAAACCAGATTGCATATGGTTGCTTGTTACTGCTGCTGTATACTCAGCATCACATTGTTCCATATTCCAGATGTGAAACTGAAGGAGAGCGGAACTGAGCTAGTGGAAGTGTCAGACAATGGCAAAGGAGTAGAGGAGTCCAACTTTGAAGGACTAAGTAAGTGTTATCTTTGTATTTGTCTGCTCCATTAAACATGGCTCACCTACTGAAACCTGTTTCTCTGTTTCCACAGCACTGAAGCATCACACATCAAAGCTAAGAGATTTCTCTGATCTCATCCATGTGGAAACATTTGGCTTCAGAGGTGAAGCCCTCAGTTCTTTGTGTGCTCTGAGGTAAAACACTGAAACAGCCATGTAAATATAACACATCATTACTGTTCACCTCATATACCTCCAACTCCTTGTTCCAGTGATCTGAGTGTGGTCACATGCCATGAGTCCACTCAGGTGGGGACCAAGCTGGTGTTTGACCATAAGGGCCATATGGTTCAGCAGTCACCGCATCCCCGTCAGCAAGGCACCACAGTCAGCCTGCAGCAGCTTTTCAACACCCTGCCTGTTCGACACAAGGAGTTCCAGCGTAATATAAAGAAGGTCAATCATTATAGGATCATTGTAATGTTTTTGCATGTTTTCCACCTGCTTACTTATCACATACATTTGATATAACTCCTCACAGTTTCCAAATCGTGTTAAAAAGTTCTTTTTGTTTACATTATTTCATTATTTATTTTTAAATTTATTCCTTTATCTAAACTGCACATATCATTAATAATGAATCCCAATTTTTTTTTTCCAGGAATATTCCAAAATGATACATGTGCTACAGTCGTACTGTATCATCTCTACAGGAGTTCGTATTACCTGCTCCAACCAAAACGGGCAGGGAAAGCGCAACACAGTGCTCAGCACCAGTGGAAGCCAGAACATGAGAGACAATATAGGAGCTATATTTGGACCAAAACAGGTTGGAACTTGCAGAAATAGTTTTTGCATTTGTGTTGACTGTAATGTTTTTTCAAGCGTAGGGAGTGTAGGTCTAACCATACATTCATAACACACACAACATACATCCAACACCGTGGAATGTATGCCTAATATTTCCAAATGTTTGCCCATATCTAAGTAAAACTGCATTGGTTCTGTTTTGATGTTCATTGCTGAGTTTTTGTATTTTTATCTATATTTTATAGTTTAGTATAGTAGAACTTCCCCAATACCCCACAACTTAAATGTCTGATATGTGCCCTGCAGCTACAGAGTCTTCTGCCTTTTCAACAAGTGTCCCCCACAGAAAATATCATTGAGGAATATGGACTCAATGATGCAGATCTTCCCAAACAGCTTTTCACGTGAGTGGCACCACTATATGGAAGTGTTGTATCCCTCTGTTTACATACAGAGCTGTTTTGCCAGTGTAAAAATTGTGTTTGGCAGCATCTCAGGGTTTGTGTCAAGAGGAGACCACGGTGTTGGGAGAAGCTCCACAGACAGACAGTTCTTTTTCATTAACAACCGGCCATGTGATCCCCTTAAGGTAATTCATGTGTAGCATATTTATTAGAAAATTAATTGTGAGGATTCCCAGACTTTAGCCTGACCTCTAGATTTTCACAACTTGCAGGTGACCAAACTTGTGAATGAAGTTTATCACATGTATAACAGGCATCAGTATCCATTTGTTGCCTTGAACATAGCTGTTGCTTCAGGTAAGAAATTTGAATAATCAAAACTCTGCTCCTGAAATATGTAATGGGCTTCATGTAATACATTTTTTCATGCTGTTATTTCAGAGTGTGTGGATGTGAACGTAACCCCAGACAAACGACAGATTTTCCTTCAGGAGGAGAAACTGTTGCTGGCTATTTTAAAGACTTCTCTGGTCAGCATGTATGAAGCTGGAGTCAATAAGATCAGTCTGAACTATACGCCCATGCCCAGCAGCAGTAAGATCAGATCATTACATTTAGCCTGCATATCAACAGTTAAGATGTACAGTTTGTCCTGATACTACAGCTGAGTGATGTTACTGATCCTGTTGAGACGTTTCCATTACAGTGCTTTAATTTTTATATTTTCTCTGTCACTTGTCTGTAGATGCATCTACATCTGAGCTGTGTCAAGTTGCCCCACCTAATGTGAAGATACCAGAGCCTGGAGAGGCCACAGTACCACAGATACAGAAGCCAAAGTCATCCTTGAACCTGGCTGGCCTAAAGGCGGCATTTTCAAGTCATCACACATCCTATTCGGGGAACAAGTTGGGCACGCCAAAATCTGTCAACAATGGCCCAACACAGAAAACACTACAGTCTTTTTTTAAGGGTTCTGCAAAACCTCCTGCATCCAACCCAAATGTTAGATCTCCTTTGAAACCTGCAAAAGAGCTGGCTGAGTGTTCCCCAGTGGGAAAGTCAGTGCTAGATGGATTTAGATACAGAGCAATGTCATCTAGTGATACAGACCATGAAAAAGATAGAGCTGAGTCCAGTTTTGTTTCCACTACAGCTGTTCCAAACAGTCCATGTTCTGGCCTTGAACCTGCTTCTCTAGAACCAGTGATTGATATACCAAGTGTAAAAGATGAAACATTTGGAGAACGGTCAGACAATAGTCGGACTGTTCCTGAAGACCCAGAATTACAGACTGACCCATGCACTTCAAATGAGGACGGGCCTGTGAGCCCTGATGCCAAGAGGCCCAGGAAAGAAAATCTACAGTTTCCTGCAGAAGTCAAATCTAACACTTTCCTAAATTGTCCCGATGTTGCCTGTTCCTCTAAAATGGATGCTCCAGTCCGCTTACAGAAGAGGACAGTGCCTCTCCAGTTCTCTTTCCAAGAGGTGGAAGGGAAGATAAGGAGAATAAAAGACCGACAGAAACATAAGGCCAGTGAGGAGCTTAAGTACCGACGGTTCAGGGCCAAGATCAATCCTGGAGAAAACCAAAATGCAGAGGAAGAGCTGAGGAAGGAGATCAGGTAGGATTTTACAACCACACTGAAACTACTGCTGACTGGAGCTGGCAGCATTGGAGTGTAACGTTCAGAGCAGTAAACAGTCTTACTTTCATCTCCACAGCAAAGACATGTTTAGAGAGATGAACATCATTGGCCAGTTTAACCTGGGCTTCATTATCACTAAACTCAACTCGGATATCTTCATGATTGACCAACATGCCACTGATGAGAAATACAACTTTGAGATGCTGCAGCAGCACACTGTGCTCCAAGGACAGAAACTCATAGTGTGAGTATCTCAGAGTGTAGATAAGTTTTTCCGCTGTACTCTTTTACCTTTACACTGGTCAGGGAATGAATTTTTTTCCATTTTGTTCACAGCCCTCAGAAACTTCACCTCCCTGCAGTCAGCGAGAACATATTGCTAGAGAACATCGAGATTTTCAGAAAGAATGGCTTTGAATTTCTTGTTGATGAAGACGGTATGGATGCTCAACTATTGGATGCGATTTTGAGTCATCTCATTTACTTTACGGATTTCCCATTTTGATAATCCCAACTACCACATTTTTCATTGTGACTGCAGCTCAGGTGATGGAGAGGGTGAAGCTGGTATCTCTGCCCACCAGTAAGAACTGGACATTCGGTCCAGCTGATATTGAGGAGCTGATCTTCATGTTGAGTGACAGCCCAGGCGTCATGTGTCGACCATCTAGAGTCAGACAGATGTTTGCCTCCAGAGCTTGCCGGAAATCTGTGAGTTTATAGTGATAATACACTTGAGACTTGTAAATATTTACACAGAAAAGATTTTATGCAGATGACTAACCTTTGTTAAGTAAGTACTAGCTTTACTGTCTTTTTTAACTATACCTTTTACAGTAGCACAGATTTCCCTTTATAATGAATCTCATAATGAAAGTATTTTCATTCTACCCAATTTTGTTAATGTGGTGTAATTTAACAGTACTGTTAATTTAGTTGCAATTGCAATAATATTTTGATATGAGCGAAAAAGTAAACATCTGCACATGTCAAGAAACTTTTGTCTGCAAGTTTAATGTAATAATTTACTGAAATTAATGGAAACGTATTGCTGTGTGGAGGAGCAAGTAAAAAAAAAAAAAAAAAAAAAACTTCAAGTTTTTTGTAGTGACATAAATGTTTGATTTGTAATGTAACATGGCAGTAACACTTCATTTTTTAAAGGAATTCACTTTTAATTCAGTGGTTTTGCTTATGTTCACCCTCAGGTGATGATTGGCACTGCTCTGAGTGTCAGTGAGATGAAGAAGCTGGTGGTCCACATGGGGGAAATTGAACATCCGTGGAACTGTCCTCATGGCAGGCCGACCATGAGGCACCTTGCCAACCTGGACATCATCTCACTGGACTGACCATAACAAGGAAGAAGCTGTCAGGAGGAATTTATGACGCACATTTCATTTTAGTTTATTTCTGTTGAACATTACAATCACTCTTACTGATTCAAGGACCCTACATTTCACTGTAGATATTGTACCCGTGTATTTTATATTTTTATGTTCATGTTCCTGGTTTTATTATAGTTGAAGGAAATAAAAAAAAAAAATCGTTGCCCTTTTTTGACCGAATAAGGTCGCCGTAGTTGAAAGCGTTCTTCCGTTGCCATGGTGAGGGAACTAGCTTATACATGAGAAACATAAACGAAACAAGATGACAAAGGGCAGAGACGAGAAGAAAGCTACTATAACAGGTGATAAACAGGAAAACGAGAGGAAACGGAGAAAAACTAAGCGGCCACAGGCAGCGGAAGAAAAAGAAGGGAAGTTCTGGAGCTACTCCGGAAGTTGGAAGGAACATTTAACGGAGCTGAACCAGCGGCCCGAAAACGACGACCTGTTTCAGCTCCCCACACTATTTAGCCTGATTATTCACAGGTAAACAATCATTCACCCTTTATTTTAGAGCATCCTCACCATGATCATGATCGACCTGGTCAGGAAACACCCAGGGATCTGTGGCGGTGCTGAAGGGGCTGAAGTGTAACCTGGTGTCTCTAACAGATATGAAGGGGAAACCTGGGAGGGCCAGCTTCATGGAGAAGGTCTGGCTTGTTTTGAAGGAGGCCAAATGTACAAGGTGCAAACGCAAATAACAACAATCTGCTGAAGAAGTCAACACTGCAAGATGCACACTTTGCAATACAGTTCCCTATACTTGAACTAATCACTGTAAAAATTTTTTACATATTACTACAAATGTATTTATTTAAATGCAATGGGTTGTCATGCTCTTGTGCAATA
The DNA here is from genome assembly GCA_034769265.1 of Remorina albescens. Lineage (NCBI taxonomy): Eukaryota > Metazoa > Chordata > Actinopteri > Carangiformes > Echeneidae > Remorina > Remorina albescens. The sequence continues at coordinate 11,558,304 of CM068480.1, forward strand.
CACATACATAGCTTAAAATGCATTTATAAATCTTTTCTGTGACTGCACATGAAATTAATTTTCATTGTGTTTTCCGTAAGGATCCATCATGATGTCACTGCTTTGTTTTTGTGAAGGGCATGTTTAAAAAAGGACTTATGGATGGAGCTGGTGTCTTCACATGGCCAGACGGGATCAAATACGAGGTAGGGAAATTAGGTTATCATTACTGTATACTTATTTATTATATTTAAAAAGAAATGTATATATTTACAAATTGCCATAAATTTGATAACTTGTGATGCCATCTGTTTCTAAACATGTATCCTTCCTGTAAAAATCTAATCCAAAATCTTGAAGTGCATTTGTGTTCCAATCCAACAGGGAGAATTTGCATGTAACGTGCCCATGGGCCAGGGTACATACACCTGGCCAAATGGCAGCTCCTATGTCGGGGAGGTGTACAATGGTGTGCGACATGGGACTGGATCTTTTAAATATCCCATAAAGGGTGTGTCATACAGGGGCCAGTGGGATCAGGGCAAGAGGCATGGGAAGGTATGATCCAGCACTTCATTATTGGGTACAGGTTTTTTGCTGTTGTTGTACATGTTTTGTAATTGGTCCTCTTTTTTGTTAGGGTACTGTTTATTATAACCACGATAAAACCTCTTGGTACAAAGGAGACTGGGTGAAGAACAACAGACAGGGATTGGGAGTGAGGTGGTATGTATGTGTGAATGATCTAACGTAACCTGAGTTGCATTTGAACTCCTCATGGTGACATATGTTTATTAACAGCTACCCATCTGGCAACATTTACTCTGGTGAGTGGAAGAACAACCTGAGACATGGAGAGGGCACCATGAAGTGGCTGAAGCAGGGACAAGAGTATGTTGGGATGTGGCAGGAGGGAGTTCAGGTATGGAACTCTAGCACTATGCAAACTTGCACCTTAGTCTGTATTATTATGCTAGACCTCTTTCAGAGAGTCAACAGTTTGATTATCACAGCCTATGTAGCTTCTTTATCTGAATAAAGACATCAATCTGTATATTTGTTTTAGCTGTGATCTGTGAGTTCATTTCTCTGGCAGCATGGGCAAGGAACACACACATGGATCCTGAGGCGAGTGGATGGATCCCAGTATTTGCAGAGTAACCAGTACACAGGAGATTTTGTTCATGGTCAGAGGCATGGACAGGGAACATTTCACTACGCCGGTGGAGCAATCTACAAAGGCGAATGGAAGAACAATAAAAAACATGGGAAGGTTAATAAGAGCAAAATGCAATATTATCTGTCACTTTTAATAAGTATAGGTCACAGATTCAATGAAATGCACATTTTTTTTCTCATTATATTCAGTTACATGCCTTTAGTTATCAGCAGTTGTAAATTGTTAAACACTAATGGTCACTATGCTTTATGGTTCATAGGGAAAATTCACTTTTAAGGATGGGCATGTTTTTGAGGGCAAGTTTGTAGATGATCAGATGATGGCACCCAATTTGCATGGAAACAGAGCACCCACTCCTCTGTGTGGTAAACACCAAAGCACATTCCCTCCATTCAAAATGTTCCCTCCACTTACAGTGACTTACAATTTTGTATCTTGTTACAGGTGCATTTCCTCTGTCAGGGAGTGATTCTTCTTTCTCAGGGCCAGACAGCGCTCTGAACATTGAATGTCTTCTGGATAAAATTCCTGAGAGAAAGTGGGACAGTGAACGCAATCAGGTAAAGTCCCACTTCATCATAAAACTGTCAACATACAGTATGATCTTATCCCTACACATCCTTATTTTTAATCCTATTTTTTCCCTGATGCTGTTCCATGAGTAACAGGTGGGGTTTGTGCTACTCAGGAACAACATGGAGCTGCGATCTATCTATAGTTTCTACAGTAGACTTGGTCATTCCCACTCGCCAGATAACACCTTCCTGCTGTCCCGCCTGCAGCTGTGGCGTCTGCTCAAAGACTGCAACATCCACCATCATGACATCACTCTGACACAGATAAACCGTTTTATCAAAGGTGAGCGAGACCACCAGTGACAGTTTCTCTTACATCTCAGATTTAGAGGACATGATACTTGGATACTATGGTTAATGCTACCACTCTTTGTGCCTAGATGATACATCTACAGTGATCCACTTTCCTTTCAACCCCATGACGCTTCGTGGGTTCCTCAGCTGTCTAGTGATTGTAGCCTACCACATCTACAAGAAACACATGGTGTAAGCAATGAAACCTTTTCCAAAAGGTCAACACTGACTTATCCACCAGTGGATTTAAACACTCTTCATACAGAACTTTGAAACAATGTAAAGTAATAACCAAGCCACCAGACTAGCATGGTTTTATGAATGGAAATCAGTTGTTTATCACTCAGACTGAAATGTCAAGGCTTCCAAGACTTAGATGGTTTCCACAGGATAAATCCTGATGAATTTGTGATCCCCTGACTTTCGAGTACATTTTAACTATTGGATAGATTAAAATTAAATCAGGATCAGTGAGTGGCTCCTTGAGAAATAATTATAAAAACTCTTTATCATAAATTTTTTTTATCAGGTTAATTGATATAAATTTAACAGTGAATTAAAAAACATGACTTTTCCTCTTTTGACAGAGCACAACAGTACCTTCTAGCTGCATGCTTATCCAAACTGCTGACAAACGACATCCTTCCTAATGCTAAGAATGTCAAAGGTAACAGTATTAACATCATAGACTCTTGCATGCAAACTGTATAAGAGAGTAACCTGGATTGTGTGAAGTGGATTTATTACAGTCAAATAATGAAACTAGAGAACTCACAGATAGGAGAACCAATTATTTAATGAGATTTAGTGCAAGACAGTGGAGAAAAAAAATTATTCCTGGAAATATTTCTGTACTTTAGGCCAAAGCAGTTTGGAAGTTACCGAGCTCCATTTCACGCATTGATAGTTTTGCTCACTTACCATTTCTTTGTTTATCCAGGCTTTCTGTTTGGACAATCAGACCTTTCAGTGACAGCTCTGAAGAACATAAGAAGGTGCTGGGAAGTCTATCAGGCTTTTTGTAGTGTCCATGCAAGAGATGACCAGACCATGACCTGCAGAAACCTGCTGTGGATGTTTAAGGTACAACAGACTGTAACATGAAGATTTCTATGCATGTGAACTGTGTTTTGTCCCTTTTCCCACTTAACACGCAATAAGTAATTCATGTAGCTTTTTTGCTTTATTCCTTTCAGCTACAACGTCTTCCCTTTACTTATAGAGAGCATATCCCACTCAAGATAAATTAAAACAAACTAATCAAATGTTTAATCCAGACCATGTTTAAGATATTGTGTTGCCTGTGCCCCTGCCAGGATCTTCGTCTGTTGGATGATAAGCTGACCACAGTGAGGTTACTGAAGATCATCAAAGCAGAGAGCCGAGACCCCGACAACCTGTCCTCCTGCCTGGATCTGGAGGTCTGCCTGTGGAGATCTGCCGGCTCACTTGTCCATCATTTTTCATTTCCTATTGAAAGAACAGTCATTCACCTAACCTCTTTTGCTCCTTTGTTGTTGTCTTGCTATTTTTATGCTGCAGATTACATTCCTGGAGTTTCTTGATGTGCTTCTGGGCTGTGCTGATGTGAAATGTCAGTGTGTTTCTGAAACTGTGATGGAGCACCAGAACTTGTCCAGATCTAATGCTGACACCAGGAGAGACCTTCCTGAGGTAGAGAAAATCTTACAAACTATAAGCAGCCTTTTCCAGTCAGTCAGGTTTTTTTCACAAGCCTCTCATGAGCTTTGCAACCAGCTGGCAACCCTGGTGAATCCCCCCATCACTCCTGAAATCTCCAGCCCTCAGTCAGTGGAGGTCGGATGAAACAGGCAACCCAGCATGCAAATCAAAACGTATCTTTGTCACCACTTAAGTAGACAATGATTAGTTTTGATGGACAAATGTCATCTGTTGTAAAAATCACACCTCATCTATGTGTAAAGGTCAAAGACTTCCAAATATTTAGTGTTGATTAGAGTACTATTATACCCTTCCTGTACAAATTAATTTAGTATGCAAAAAATATTTTATCATAGAGTTCTGCTCAGAACAATTCAGAGGATCAACGAGATGTCAAGACTGAAGTTAATGAGCAACCTCATCCCACAGGTTTGTTTTTATTTTGTTCTGGGAATACACATCTCTTAATTAAATTATATTTAGTGTTGGCTTGAAAATTATAATCCTACCAAACTATGTCTTGATTCATTAAACACTAGCTAATATTTGGTCCTATTTGAAAAATGTGTATTTTATTTCTCCTAGAGCATGCAGGAGAGGACAGAAGTGAGGACATGATGACCAGAAGAACAGACGCAAAAAGCCAGACTGTTGATCAGTTTTTCAACCACTTTTTCTTTCCTGCATTTGAACATCACCAGCTGGTTACGAGAAACATGAAGAGCTACGTTGCTGTAGCTAAGGCCCAATGAAGATCCAGGTAGTCTACTTTCACTAATTCCCATCTGAGATTTATTTTATGGTTTATGTTGGTAGCACACATTATAATGGTGTCAATTACTGTTTTTCATGTCATGTGTCATTATCGATGGGTTTCATTCCCACTAGGGAACAATCCTCATGTCTTAATGAACACATTTTAAAATGTTTCTGCTCTGGCCATTATGCTTTTTCTGATTGCACACATAGTGCTATACAACAATAGTGGCTCATTACGATGTTTCAATATATATGTTATAACGAAATTAATTAGAAAATGCAAGCCATAGCCATTTTGCAGAAACATTGCCACTAGATGGCATCATTTACCTTTCATGAAATTGATTTATGATGTGGACTGTCTCAAATCCAGAGCAGCCCCAGACCCTGCAACATTTAATTCCATACTTGTGACGTGCTAAGTGTTGGACTGCCATGTTATAAGCAGAGCAACAAGAGGTTGATGAATTGGAATGGATGATAAAGCAGAGACCTGATGAAGGCAGGATGAAACAAACAGTTCACATAGTCCAACATTAAACAAAATGCCTTGAGTCTTCAAATACAGTGAAAAAGGCATTGAGTGTAACTGATTTATGCTTGAATGTAAAATGAAGCATTCTGACCATTTCCACATTGGAACTAAAACTTTATTAAACGATGTTGACAGTCAAAACTATTTTGCAGTAATCTAAAAACCAATATAAAATCAAATATTTTTTTTCTCAAAGGGAGTAAAAGAACGCTGAATACATGTTAACATTAAAAAAACAACAGAAAAACTGTGTGCTACACATTAGAGGGAGGGGTGAAGACCATGAGGTCACTTGGACAAACAGACTGGCGTATCCAGTCCTTTGTGTTCGGTGTGAAAAGAAGCAGGGCCGACTCAGCTGTCTGGACCTGAAAAATGCAAAATTCAGAATTAATATTTAGCATTGTTAAGGCTGCAATAAAGAAGCAAAGGTATCAGTTCAATTTTTTTGAATCGTAAAAAAACTATATTTTGAAGAAAAATGAAAAAGACTTTAACCTGTGGTGACATTGTGGTTAACACTGAAGGCACCGCTGGTAGTGCTGTGGTGACAGTGAGAGTGAGCATAACCGTGAGTAGCAAAAGCGAAAAAAAAAAAAAAAAGTTACAATTTGTGCTAGTGTAAAAATCAACCTACAGTATACCAACAGAAAACATAACTAGGCAATAAGAACATTCACAATCACACTCAAAGTGGCAATATGCAGGCCAGGTGTCTCAGGCTTGATGAAATTTTTTTTTATGAAAATCAGAAATGATCAGTAATCAAATCCATTCTACAATAATTCATTTTTAAAATTATTAACCGAGGCTTACTTCAGCTTTAAAATCCATTAGTGTTGTTAAGGTAAAAACTCAGAAGTTCCCTGTGTGTGCATGTTCAGTAATTATGGGTTTAAGTCAAACCTGGTTCTTGTTGAGTTAGCAGATCCTCAGATTGACTTCTGGGACTCTCCATCTCAACATCCACAGCCATGGGTGACAGTGTCTCTATGGCAACACCCCCCCTTGGTGAGAGGCTGCATCTCTGCGATGGCTTAAGATAACGCTCAAAGTCCAATCCAGGAATTTCCTAAAGTTGCAAGACATAAATATGTTGATCGCACAAAGAAAAATGTTTGGATCGAGCTTCAGATGATCTTTTTTTTTTATGGAAACTTCTGAGAACAGAATTCTAGTGAAGCCTTTAACTTTTTTTACCTCAACAATGGCGCTGCCTGGTGTACAACAATCAGACTGTAGAGCCTCAACATGGCCCTGTACAGCCGGAGGGGAGGAGATGGAAGGCTGGCTGGGACTCACACAGGGAGATAATGTGAAGCTCATAGATGATGGGGGTTCAGGGGCCTTGGAGACAGGGGAAGGTGTTTTGCATAGAGAGAGGGAGAGTCTTGGAGAGACAGAGAGATCAACATGATTTGCTTCAGCTGGTTTGTCTTGCTCCTGAACAACAAAAATGGATGGAAGTGAATGAACAGGAAGGACAGGCTTTTCCTCCATAGAGACTGTTTCTGCTTGCTGTGCAGAGCTTCCCTCAGGCTGGGTGTCATCTGAAAGCACTTCCTTGACAGGAGAGAAACAAAGAGGGACGTTTACAGTGTCCTGTCTCTTCTTAGTGGACTGAGGAGTGCCGTGCTGAGACTTTGGTGCTTGTGCTGGAGTTTGGTCAAGGGTAAGACGCAGGTGGGCAGGAGTGAGAATGGGCTGAGCAGGAGAGCCAAGAGTCTGAACAGGGGTCTGTGCCAACGCAAGGGATCGTCGAGTGACTCTTCTGGGTGTGAGATAGTTAGAGCAAGGCGAGGCCTGAGGCAGCACGGCAGCACTCAGACGGCTGGACCTCCTCTTTGAACCTATAGAGGCAACAATATGAATATGAATGAAATGAATTGGCTAGTAAGTAAAATCTAAAAGCTCAAGCAGCTGGGAAAAGTACACAAGCAAACTTTGATATGTGTCACAAAAAACAATTATTCACATTTTCCTTACCTGGTGGTTTAGCTGGGCTCTGCACCTGGAAGAAGCCTCCATCAAACACCACAGTGTCTGGCATTTTGCTCTCTGCTTGGGGTTGTGGTTCCTTAGAGGTCAGACTTGGGTCATCCTCACTTTTACCGGCATTGTTTGCAGCTCTCTCTGCTTCTGCTGCTTGCTTTTTGGCTTTCATGGCTGCTTTCACGGCAGCTAGGCGAGATTTGGCTGCTGCTGTGTTTCCTGTTGGTTTGGCAGGTGCAGCCGATGGTTTCTGTCAAAAGGAACAGGTTTTTACATTTGTAATTTATCCTTCTCCACTTCACTATAAGCACTGATGTGCAGATCAAATACTACTCAAACATGAAAATGGAAGCTATATTTTGTAGTTACATGGGTAATCTGTGATCATATAGCCAACTTTAAAGTATATATTTAAAAATAGAACACTACAAAAAAGAAAACGGAAATGTCTAAGTGTTAAAGAAGCTAAATGAACTTAAGCATTAATTTAGTATTCACCTTCACTACTTTCCTCAGCTGTGGTGGGGGCTTGTGCCCCTCGACCCAGCCCCTGCCCTCTGCTTCTTTGAGAGCCTCAAACTTCTTGTTGATGTCCTCTACCTGAAAAATACCAAATATACATAACTGTCATTTTCTTTATATATATTGTGTCTGAATAGAGTCTTATCCTTCCTATGAAAAGAACTCACCTGGAAATATACCATGTCCCAGAATCCCTGCAGGTCAGTGCAGGTGGTGATCTTCTCACCTCGGCTCAGCTCACAGTCATCCACCAAACCGCTAAACTGGTTAAAACGCTCCTTCATCAACAGCCTCGCTTGGCCGATTGCTGTACGCATTTGGTCTCTCACTAATCAGACATGATCAATAAAGATAATGAATTACAAGCGTTCTGTTGGGGGTGACTGACTGTCTTCTGAAATTAAGAACACTCTCCAAATGAAATACAGGTATGGAAGGTATACTCACTCTCTTCTGGAATGGACTCTTCCTCCACTTTGGACTCCCACTGGACACAGAGAGCTGTAAGTCTGTCTGTCTCATTAGCAATTTCAGACCTGAATTGTGGAAAAGCAAATGCATTTAAAACATTGAATTATCAGAACAATCAAGTGTGAAAGGTGATAATATATGACTGGGGGGGAAAGGGAAAAAAAATTAACCTGAAGTATGGTACATCATGCTTTGATTCTAGGGGGCTGGCTGAAGTTGGAGGCACTGCTGTAGGAAATGTGCGAGGTGGGGACCGGTGAGGGGATTTATAGAGAGAGGGTCCATTTGATTCAGACTGAGGTTCATCGTTGAAGACAGGAGGTGGTGGAAGACTGAAGCTGGTGCTGGGCAGGAAGAGTCACATAATTGAATTAAGTTTGCAACATAATATTTAGATCTTAAACCTCATTAAAAAAAAAAAAAAAACAACATAAAATTAATAACAAAGAAGGCAACAGACTTACCTTGGTGTAAGGAAGGCGTCGGCTGAACGAGGAGTGAGAGGCTCAAACTTGAAGGATGACAAACCAACAGGAGCCTTAAACACAAAGCCCTCAGGAGCAAACGAGCATGGGGCCTCAACAGGGTGAGCTGGAGCCTGGTCCACCACCATGTCTTCTTCCTCTGAGCTGGAGGGCAGGGGATTAAGTGTTTCCTCTGGCTCTAGTATTTCAGGCTCCTACACATGACAAAACCAGCAAACAGTTTATCAAATTTTTAGTAAAAATAAAAAGGAAATTGTCTGGACAGGTTAAACACAACTTTTGCAAAACAGAAATGCTCACCTTAGGCCCAGGAGCCTGGGTGGTGTCCTTGATAGCTGCTATGTATAAAAAATAAATACATTAAAATAAAGAAGGAAATTAAAAACTATTACTCATGTTTTCATGGGAAAGTGAAAACAGAATGGCCCTCATAAACTTTAAATACCTTTGCAGTTTCTTTGTCTGCCAGAAGGGGGGGGCATGGGGTTGACAAGGGCTCTACTCCTTGTGGTTCTTACATCTGAGGGTTGGACGGGATATTTAACAGTAAGTTTTCAAGAGCGTGCCATCTTTGTTTGCTACAACAATCTGGTCTCCAGTTTCTGTGTATTTATGTCAAAGGGGGGAAAAAAACTACCTAAAACCCAAAGCAAACAAACAAACACACAAAAAAACCCCCACTGCTTTAATTCTGGCTGTGGTTCATTGTATACCTGCTGCCCTGTCCTTGGATATGTCTTTCACCACAGGAACTGCTGTAACAGGAGGCCTGTTGGCTGATCGGGTTGACAAAGCTCGCACAGTCGGCGCGACTACGGATTGGGATGGCATGACATGAGGCACAGACCAAGATGTAAATAAGGAAACACGATCGGGCAAAACCAAAGCGATAGCTGGTCTAGTGGTCCAGTTATGTTCATGAAATGTCCTTCTCATTGGTTACCTGCACAAACATTGGTCTTGGTTGTAATTGGTGCTGGTGCAGGCTTAACAGGAGCTGCCCGGGATCTGGTTGACCTTTCCACAGTTGGTTCCGCTGTAGGACAAGAAACAGATCAGCTCTTGGGTAACCATGCTGTAGTAAATGTTACTGATCATTTTAAATAAAAATTAACTTTAAATTAGTTTACCTTTATTTGCCACAGTATTCACGTCTTGTTTCTTCAGAGGCTGTAGACATGTTGGAAAAAGAAAATGATGCACAGAATGTCTGACAGCTTCTAATTTTATAATAGTTAATAACAGAAAGATGTTCAAGATTTGGGAGGGAAAAAAGAACCTGTTTCATTGAACGGGTCACTCTAGTACTCTGGGATGGAGCTATGTTCACTTTTGCCTGAAAAACAAGCAAAATTGACATCACCTTTCATTTAACTGAACCCAAACAAACAATAATTTCCCTTTTTGTAACCGAGTTCTTCATCCCCAGTAGAGTTAGTTTACAGTAACAAATCTACTAACAAGTTCTTGCTCACCTCCTTAGCCCTTTTTGGAGCAGCTGGGACCACAGGCAGGGAAGCAATGTTAAGGCCACTTTTATGGTGATACAAGCCAGTCTTAAATACCCCTTTACGCTCCCTTTCTCTCTTTTCTTTCTCCTTCTCAAGAGCCTTCCGCTCTTTCCAGCGCTCAAGCTGTTTCACTCTCTCCTCTACTGCAGCACCTGTGACAAAAACAAGTGTTAGATAAGGTACAAGATTGCTAAAATGATGAGCCCAAACAAGGGTGAGGTTTGAGTTGAAGCGGTAATAAAAAGTGAAGCATTACTTTTTGCAAGTTTTGTAGTGTTCTGCGTCTTCTCTTGAATGACTGACATGTTGGACATTGCCATGGACGCATCCAGTGAAGACATTTCCAGCTCTGCGAGCTTGTCTAGCTGCCTGCGTGTGTTCATGGCCCGTTCCCGATTCTCTTTCTGGGACTGAGACCTTCTGCGGGACATTTTCACCCTCAACATAGACACACTGGTGTCCCGCTGGCGCAGGTGAGCAAACCGAGACTCCATGATATCTGAGGACACGAGGAAGAAGAACACAAGCCGATGGGTCAGAGGAAGGCTTCATTTATATATAAAACAGTTATTAAAGACTATTGCAGACAATTTTCTTTCACTGAACAAATATTGAATGTTTAGTGAAAATGCAAAGCAACCAGTCACCTCTAAAAAACATAATACAAACAAAGGTTTATCCAAATATCATTATTCAATTTTCAATTTTTATCTTTGCACAATTTAAAAAGTACACAAAAAGACAAAGATAACAAATGATATGTAGTGCAGGGAGAGGCGAAAAACCCGAAGGGCTTATTTGAAGCCTCCACCTAAAGTACATTAAAGTTAGACAATATTATATGTACATGTAACGTACAAGAAAATGTATTAAAACTTGCTCAAAAGTTATGACAAACTGGTAACAAAATACATATCACAACAACTACAAAAATAAAATAGACAATGTGAGTGTGGTGTGTATGAGGGTGTGTGTGAGTTCTGAGAGATTGTACTGACAATGATTCCAGAGATAGTGACAAAAAACAAAAATCAAAAAAATCTATGAATTAATTAAAAACATGTACACATAAATAACATGAAAAGAACTATTTCAAAACAGCAATTAAATGATCCTTTTATTGTTGTGAATCTTAATAATATGAATTATCTCTAAATATAAGAACAAACTCCCTTTGACTAAATCAATAACACAAAGAGCCAAAAGTTTTGTAGAAAGTAGCCTACATATATTACCAGCTTAAAGCGGAGTGACAAAACGTTATGTTACGTCAAGCTAACGTTAACGTTGTTTATCGCGGACCAGTCGATGATACTTTCACTTAAAATAGCTCGGACTATAACTAACATTTCGCTGTCGTAAATAACACAAACTGTAAAAAAAAAAAATAATAACCTAAGCTGCACAAGAAGAACTTATGAGTTGAACGTTAGCCACGAAGATAAAGCTCCACTGACTGAAGAAACAAGCGGAAGCCACGAACCGAGTTAACTGTTCAGCCAGAATTAAAGCAGACTTAAATAAAGAAAATTACCCACCTCGTCCTTTTCCTGACCGCACGAATAAAAATAAATTTCTTCTTTTTGTTAGGACCGTCCGGTTAAAACTAATTTCCAAACAAACTAAATCGGAGCAGGAAACGGACGGACCCTACTCAGGCTGAAAACACAACAATCATGGCGGGTGAGTTTTTGAAATTCACCTGCGGGGACGCTGATTGGCTGCAAGTCAGTCGGCAACGTTGAGCTCTGATTGGCTCTTTTCTTCTTCCTCGGATTTATTGTTTGTTGTGATAACGTTAAGTTTGCTGCTACCCTCTGGTCTGGAGCATGAAGTGTAACCGCAACAATTTAGGTTTTTTTTTTAAATAATAACTCTTACAGTTAATATGTATTTTATACTCATAGTAATCTAGAGCAGAAAATATTGGTCAGTCTTTCCTAACAAGAAATATATTTTAATAAACTCTTATCTGATTATGGTTTTAATCTGATTTCATCCTGTTTAGGCAAACAGGATAACTAGATATTAATTACATTAGTAATTACCTTGAATTATTGCAATGGGGACAAAATCATATCAGAAACTCAAGGTGGTGCTGGTGCTAGATATACTGGCATCACAATTACTCAGTTGTACTTCTTAAACACCATGAAATAACCACAATTTAACTAGTTACATGTGTTACAAAGCTTCACTTCATAAAGAGTTCCTCAGCAAAAACAGGGCAGATCTGTTCTTCTCACACAATAACCATTGGTGACAACTATCATAAATAGACTGGGCACACCTTATAATTATTGAGATGAAATGTTCAGTGCTTTAATCAGCATCTGAAGCAAGAGATACAAAAAGAAAAAAAAATACGTCTTACAGAGTAAAATTAATTCTTAATTTATTTAAAGTTAGCGTAGTTGTTTACAAACCACCTTTGACATGATGACATCTTATTTCGAAAGTATCTCTGATCATCAAAGGAACCTGGACTAAATTGTTCTGTGCATGTCAGCCTTTCAATTAGCTTTGTCACATTGTGTGTATAGAAAAATGCATGAGCCAAATGTAATCTGAAAGAAATCGAATAAACAGCAAACAAAATCCTAAAAATATGTACAAATAAAAAGAAAGAAAATAAAGTAAATGTACAGTAAAATTCTGGATTTTTACACATAATTACAAGAGGAAATTACAATTTTTATAGGTTAAATAAAAAAAAAAAAACTTAGTGAGAAGGCTTTTTATTGTATTTTTTATTTTACAATGCAATTATTGCATTACGCTGATGCTGTCATGATACCCTGCAACACTGACAGTTTTTAATGTGTTGAAACATCTCTGGGCTCCATCAGTCCAAGAAGAATATGTTGTTGAACTGTGTTGCACAAAGCCTCTTAACCTCCTCTGTGGAAGAGAAAAGATAAAAGGGCATTAAGGGTGAAGTGGAGATTAAGCATCAAGGCAGATTGTCTGTTGTGGTGGTCATGACACAGATTTACATTTGCCAGGTGGTGGAGACATACCGTTTACTTCAATCAGATTGGCGTTCTTCTGATTCAGGATAACATAAAGTTCTCTCTGATCTGACTTTTTGCCGACTACCCAGTAGTCTGTCATTGCTTTTACGATGATTTCTTCATCTTCATCGACCCTGGCACACAGACAGAGTTGTATTTTAGTGTAACTAAAATTATATTTACTTATGCAGTCTACAATATGACATTAAAACAATTTAATGAGCTAAAAATCAATATTAAATCATGTAAGAATCATGGTGAGTAAAACAGCATCTGCACACCATCTGCACCAAAATAGGAACTGATATTGATACTGGGAATGTCAGAGCTGCTGTATGCCCCACAGAATGAAAATGGGATGTTCACATGACTCGGATCTCATGACTTCACCAGATGGGAAGTTTGCATAGTTCCCAGCATCATCACATTATGTATAAAAACAACACAGCTGTGCTGGCATCCAAACTATTTAGAGTTTGTGGTTTTACCCATTTTCTTTCTTGGGTTTGTGAAGTGAAAATACTGTGAAGCTGCTGCTTAGAGCTGAAGGTAGTTTCAATTGCTTCTATTAGTTTCTAACACAACATAAAAGCAAAAGTTTCCACTATTAAAACTAACCAATTATATCTACTTTTCGGTTCCTCCTGTGAAGGAATTCACTAAGATGACCGAGCTTGTTGTTTAGAAAAACTCTTTCACAAATTGGATGCGTTTTGTTAAAATGAATACAGCTGCAAAGTTGCTGAGTTGCTCAGCTAATATTCACAGCTTTACCTGGCAAAGTCACAGTTGATGTCTCCCAGGATCTTCATGAGGTCAGGATGGACAGAGGTGAGGCAAACGCTGGCAGTCTTCCTCATGTGGATGGTGCTCTTCTCCGCCAGGTTCATGTGGTTGAAGTAGATGAACTTAAACTGGGGCTCCTTCTCTGGCCTGAGCAATCAGGAATCAGGAAGAAAAGATAAATCAAACAAAGACTGAACAAAAAGAAATCACAAATCAGTATCGGGTCAGTCACTATTACGCTTACATCATCCTTTGGTTATTTCACCCAATGCATGTGAAAAACAAAGATGATACATGTTTTCAAGGACACTTCATTGTTAAGGTGACATTAACTGGTTCTGTTCTCATCTCTTACATTATAAAAAGCAGGAAAAGATCTGAATAAATGCCTTATCTTGCTAATGTGTAACACTTGTGGTGGAGCCCAGGCCCATGTATTAGCAAGAGACCAACTATATTAGGTTAAAGAGCTAAGGTCTCTCTGGAACAAACCTTTCTGTAAGCAAACATGGCTGATAAATGACATACTAAGCCACTTTGGATGGTTGAATCTACCAAGAGACAAGTTCTGCATTTCGATATCTCCTCTGTCCACTCACCCTAAAGTTAGCTGAGAGCACACTTATTATGGTAACAGTGCTGTAATTGCATCTTTGGAAGTGTGGGTGTTCAAATGGGCCATACAACCGATTTCTATCTACTTTGCATCTATTTACAGTTCCGTCAGGCTGAATCAGGACACAGAACTGGATGCAAGCTGATGAATTTAGAGTATTATTTATTCAGTGAATTCTTCACTAGAGTGATTAAAAAGGAGCCCGTCAAATTGTCCTGGCCAGGGAATCCAGTCTTAGATTACAGGACAGGGTGTATGTGAAGTGGACTATTGGAATTAACGGAGCGCAGGTCAGGATGCTAGTCTTTAAAACCACACTGCTTGAGTTACCCCTAAGTGGTGCCATGATGATATCCAATTGTATCAAAGTCTCATCTGTCTTTGCCAGCCTGGCTGATTAACACACAAAATGCAAGCAAACTGATGGCAAACAACACGGCTGCTGTAAACACAGGATATAACAGTACTGAACTCCCTGCTAAAGAAAGACAAAAACCGGATTTTCTGTTCAGGTTCAAACTAAAGCTAATACTCTTCTGCTACATTGTTACTGATATTTATTCATACTCTAGAAATGGTTTTGTTCCTGTATTGAACATGGTGCTGAAATCACTTCATTTGTGTTAATTGTATCAATAATAATTAACTGATAAGTGACATCAGTTTTGAATTATTTAAACAATGATTTCTTATTCCAACTCTTTGAATGTGTGAATTTTGGTGGGCATTTTATGTCTTTTTTTTTTTTTTCATAGTTTCTACTTTTAAGTGATCCATAGGGGACACATACAATAGTAATGACTGACTTATCAGCTGCAGCCATAATTACACATCAGCAACATTGTGTTGACACACTATAGCAGCAGCACAGTCTGTTACATTTACACAAGAACATTATGATGCTCCTGTAATTTGCAACTGCACTAAAGCTTTTTCCCTGTTTTACTGGTTCAGTGATGCTGATCCAATTACAGCACATGAGGTGAGAGTGAACAGGACAAAAACAAAACTGCCAACTTCACAGCGAAGTGAGTTATAAATTAAGCTAGTGGTGGATTCTCAACTGACCCTGATATCCTGCGGTTAATGGTGAACTGTTCACATATATCAGATGCCAGCAAGGTAAGCTGAGGGCCCACCAAGCTGTCCAGTTGTTCACAGAACTCCCTTGTCAGCTCCACTGAAGCTGGAAAAAAAATGCAGGAGGAAAGGGTCACAGTTGAAAAAAAAAAACCAAACATGATATTTTAGCTTTACATGAGCAGCAGAACAATCCAAACAGTATTAAACAACAAAGTAATAAAACGGGATTCTAAAAAATCTCAGAGCAGAAAGGAAAATAAACCTAATCACCATAAACGTGTTGGTTTGTACTCACCACTGATCATAAAACAAGCGGCGGCGCTCATTGCCTGGGGAAGAGCAGATGAGTGCAGGTGAAATGCAAACTCAAGGTCACAGGGTTAGAAATGACATTAATGTGATGATGAGCATTGTGGCACGTACTTCATCATTTTAAAACTCTGCTGTCTAATCCCAAAAATCCATATCATTTGATAGAGCAGTAGAATAGTCCATCCTAAATCCACTGTTCATAAACAAATCCTCTAGTCACAGATTATGAGAATCACCCTAAAAATGAATAACAACATTCTTCCTGTTTTAATATGTTGAAATACTCCTGTATGAGTATGAATGAATCAAGTGACTGAATCTGCAGACTGTCAGGAAATAGTAGCATATAGATATTCATTTACTCAGCAATACCTTATAGACAATCAGGTGCAGCTCCTCATAGCCGTCCCCTGTGCTGACGAATATTTTTGGAAATCGAAATTTGGCCTCGGGATCTTTAAGGTTGGTAGGTCCTGTCAAAAACCTGGAGATAAAAGTACATATTCAGATAATGGGAGTGAAAGTCACAACGATTATCTGACAAACTAATTACAAACAAGAGAAAAAAGGAATAGGCTCACTGGAAACCCAAAAGGCCGTGACATTAATAGAAATACAAGAAACTCAAGAGCAGAGGAACTGAAAATGCTCAGCTGTTCCTGACTGGAGGAATGGCTGTGAGGTGATTCAAATCATGGGGTCTTGAGATCATGAAACACTGAACATTCCATGATCAGCTATCCTGATACTCAGTATTTATTTTTTTTCCCAACTTTGGTTGGTTGAACCAGTAACAGCTAAAACCTCTTGGTATTTTTGCCACATAGGACATATCCTACCTACTAAAGTGCAGCTGGACATAGCTGGCACATAGCCACAAAATGGTAATTGTAGTATAATTAAAAAAGGATTTGCAAATTCCTTTCCTCAGTTCTACAATCAATCCATGTCGTTCAACCCTTCAGTCCTCCATGACTGACCCTAATGATAACATCACAACTTAAACGAGCAAGGCCCTGATGTGGTGTAACCACAGTGGAATTCATGGATGACATTTAACATTAAGTGGAACCATTTGGATTGGAAGGCATGTCTATGTGCTATGTGTAGCTTTTTCTAGTTTTTAATCAAGTGATGTTTGTATTTTATTGTGTCTAACCCAATTACAGCTGTAAAATCTGTAAAAATGAGGTCACCAGGAGTCAGTCGGACTGCTGCAGCAGCCCCACTTCCCCTTCAGACACCAGTTACATCAAACAGCACATAGACAGTTTTGATTACAGAACGTTTTAATCAGACAATACATCCCTGAGGTGGGAATGACTTGTAGTACAATTAACTGGAAGCTCTCTGTTATCAATGTTGGGAATATTAGTCGCATCTTATGCATAGAAACACCGTAGCAACATGCCCACAGACAGAAGGAGTTTTTTTGTGTACGACTCAGACAGTTATTATTAAATTAAAATTACATTTCCAACTTCCCAATTTAAATGGAATGCACCATTATTCAAGGGAGTTCCCTACTTGTAATCTAATTTGGTTCATTAAAAGCAAAGCTCAATGCTTGCTCAACTGATACAACAACCAAGTTCTACTTTCATATTAATCCTATCCATGCAAAAGATGTTGGTGCACTGATATACAAAAAGAAACATACCTTCCATAGTGCAACAAATTCCCTGCAACCTCTGGCCTCAGAGGAGAGTCCCTGCCAGCCAACTAAGAGCAGAAAAGACAATAATAATAAAAGGCAAAGATTAGAGAGCAAATGTGATATTGCTCTGAAAGCAGTATATATGGCTTATTTTATGGTCCTGTATACTGTCTGGATCTTAACTACAGTAAACACTTATACTATGCTGTTTATCTGTCAATTGTGTACTCCCATTTGCTCACCTCTGGTTCAGAGTGTCTGGGGAAAAGCGAAGTGGTCAGGTACTTGTACAGGATCCTCATGTCATCTTGTTCTAGCCCACTCCTGCAGACAAAATCAAAAAGTTACACTTTTACACCTCCTAACCTTCAAAACAAACCAAAAAGATACAAAATATTGAGCTGAATATTTTGCAGTGCGCTGCATGTTGTGGTCTGCGTCATAACCTTCATGTAAAATAGTGTCTTCTGGTGACAATTACAAATCAGCCATGGTTGTAAATGTGCTATGATGAATACTCTAGAGCAGAGCATGAAAGGACACAGTGCAGCTGTTTGATTTGGACATTAATTAAACAGCTCCTCTCTTTGTCTACTGATAGTTCACAATGACAGATAACACTGCTCTCGAGCCATTTCATTAGTAATCACATAATCCCCCGGTGCTTATTGACTGTGCTGACTGACTCACAGTGCAAGTAAAGTCAAGTGACAAATCAGGGGGCGAATAAACTGCAAATAGGATTAGACCTTGTGTTTGAAAGAACCTCTGTCTACCCAGCATGCCATGATGTTTTCAGATGCCAGTGCCTCGATCTTTGTATCAGATGGTGGGAACCATTGAGTCTTACAGATGGTACACGTCAGGAAGAGGCAGACAAAGTTTAGAACAAAATTTTAGCAAGTATTCACCAGATAAGCTGGTCATTATAGAGGAAGGCTGTGTATTTGATCAGGCTGAGGCTCTCCTCCACCCTGTTGACAAATGACTGGATCTTTAAGTAGGTCATCTTGTCCAGTGGGAAGAAGCTGATGCCCCCAAACACATCCAGCAGGTCACAAGACTGCAAGTGGAGAGTCTGAAGATACTAGAAACCAAGAAATAAAAGACACACACATACACAAATAAGAATGACAAGACACAGGAGAAGCAAAGGAGCAAGGGGTTAGTTTACATGTCTACAAGTGCCTCCTTACAGTGGATTAAAGAAACTGCAATAAGAAACTCTGATCGGCGTTCTGCACAGACGCTTACATCACCCTGGAGGAGAGAAGCTCTGACATTCAGCCTCTGATATGCACACCACAGCTTCTCTCTTTGTCTCCATCTTTGAGTTACATGGTGAAGAGGGAAGCCTGTGGCAACTTAAGAAGGGTGTTCCCTATTTAGAAATGAATGTTTTATACTTTGTGTTTCGCCAATAGCTGTATTGTTCCAGTGAGTGGATAATAGCATGAGGTGAAAACAGCTAATGTAGAGACACTTATTGAGAAATCAGGCATGGCTGCAATAAAGTGTTCCTGAGAGTGACATGAGCATACACAAATTAAATAAATAGTAAATCCATGTGCAAATATCACAAGCAGAGGCCTTACCGTGGAAGACACTTCAGAATTTATTTATTCTTTAATTGTGTCTATTATTTTAATAAAATGAATCATGTTGTCAAAGGTCACATTATACATATCCATCTAACAAAAAAGTAAGAGGATTGTTACCCTGTAGAAGAATTTTTCAAGCTTTTGAATGAGCAGCTCTACTCCCCCGGCTTCCATTGCTCTGCCAAATGTGCCATTGAAGAGCTGGAGCATAAGAAAAATGATCAATATTAGTATATTAGTAGTGTCACTCTACTACTTTCTGAAAAGAGTCCTTGATTAAAAAAAGAAAACAAACAAAGCATTTCACACTTTAAAAATCAAAAGATCAAATCATGATAGTAAGATTGCATGTTCAAAGTATAATACAACAAATTCTAAAACATACAGGAACTGACCTTGTACATGCTGTAGCATTGTCTTACAACTGCACTGTAAACAGTATCCTGCAAAGACAAGTGGGTATGGTTAGTAAGATGGAAAGTGTGCAAAGAAAACATTTTGAAGATTTCCTGTAGTCTTTGAGCACTCACAAGTATTTCCTCTTCCTGATATTCTGTTGTGGGAGGTTTACCATCTTTGTTTGGTTTCTCAATCATTGGATTTCGAACAACCTGAGGAATGGCAAATAAAACGATTTACAAGGTAAAGCTATATTACATTCCAAAGGAGGTAAACAGAGTGTAGGCAAAAAATAAATCCTACAAACTATTGTACATGCAAGCCTTTAATGTACCATGACTATCCAGAAATTGTCCTCAGGTTCAAAGAAAAACTGGCGGTTTTTCTGCGTGTGAAGGGATTTAGCTGGTTTTGTCGGACAGAAGGTCCTGGAAGAAGGAAGGAAGGAATTTGTTGGTGCAATGCTACTATATGCTGTCTATGTTTGAAGTAAAGCACTTTGATCTGTACCTGGTGAACTGTACAATGGCTTCACAAAGGCCCACATTTCGGATCTTCTCATTCTTCTCAATGTCACTGGGGTGGTAAAACAAGATCTTCTTCTCTTCCTAAAAGAGACTCTTTACGTTAGAAATGTTATATCCCTATACATGTTTTCTTAATGACTATTAATTTGAAAACCTCACTTCTCCTTCTCGTGGTCCAAAAGTAGGGTTGTAAATGAAAAAACTAAGCAGAGATGGTGTGTACTGTTTCTCTTGCATTCCTGATGCCATTCTGGGACTGGAAGAGAAATATACTGAAGTTGATTAGGAGATAGACATTGAAGCATCTCCAGAGTTCATCCAGGTTACATCAATGTCAGCCTTGTGCCATCTTTACCTAATCATCAGCATTAGTGTAACTTGTATCTGGATTTCCTTTGCTCCAAAGAAAGTTTGGTTAGCATGCCGTGTGCCTGCAGAATGAAAACAGAAAAATCACACGACGACACCTGACAAATGTAGAGATAACAACAATATTACTGAGTAAATAACCGATGGGTCCCCACACATTGAATATAGCTTATGTGGGCGGACCAAAGTCAGAAGTAAGGACAGTATTTCTATGAAGTATGCTCAGTTCCAACATATCTCTATCAGTAGATTATCTTCTTTATTTATTGCAGGGCTGATCTATTAGACTGCATTAGTTATATCTAGGTGTTATGGTACCTAATAAACATATTTGAGTGCTTAAATATTCATTGAGGTCAAAACTACTAACAGTACTCAGAAACCTGCTTCATGTAGGATTTGTTATAACCACAGTATCATTTAGCTTAACTACAACAATCACAGTCATTTCACAGCTTTAACTTGATAGCAAGTTAACCGTGAAATCTTCACTTCCTAAGTGAAGAGAAGAGTTGTTTTTTTAATTGGAATGACAGCCCTTGAATAACACATCTTCGACGGTTTTCAGCTGCTGTGTGACAATTTGTCAGTATCATTGTGTTTCACATTTACACTGTAAATGTAGCTCCGCTGTCGTTCAGTCTGATGTAAGAAACCTCCACGTCTTCAAGCATGAAGCTGCTTAAGGAAGTAATAGCTTGAAGCCGCAGTCAAACGTCTGCGGCTGCTTTAGTTAAGCAGCACAGATGCTTGACATTAACCTGCCACCGAGAAATCAGTCAGTCAGCTAGCTAGCAGGCTAACTGGCTCTGCTAGCTGTAGAGTCCGGGGGGAAAAAAACACCAAACTGACGGAACAACACGACGGAAACACTCACCTGACGGAGAACACGCACAACACGGCCAGCTGCCGGTGGTTATACACAGTGTAAACAAAAATAAAAACGAGGAAATGAGATCAATGAGAGGAGCCGCAGCATTATACTTCACATTCTTAACTTCCTGCTTTTGACAGCGCGGTGTCACACGCGCAACTGTTCGGGTGACATCGAGTTAAAGCCAAATAAGTGTTCCGAGTTCCCACTGCGAACACGACCTGTGGAGAATGTGTTGTATTTGAGGACCAAGATTTAGTTTTAATTTTAATATATATATATTTTATTTATTATTGAATATTGAATATTTCAGTCGGATATAATTTGATTGTCAGGTGCAGATTTTTCATTTAATTTCTATGCAAATACAAACAGAGAAAAGAATCTAACTAAACTAATACCAAAATAAAATTACCTGAGAACATCCTAGCTGATGGGCCATGTATAATAAACTATATAAATTAATGTTCAAAAGTACTTTGGGACTTTTAAATTCTTTTCCATCTTCCAACACACCCAGGGAGCCATTTTATGGGGCCCAAGTTAATTTTGCAGCAAAAACAAGCCCAAACATACAGCCAGAGTAAAAAAGAACTATATTCAAGGAAGACAAGGACAGGGAATCCTGCAACAGATGATGTGATGCCTGCAGAGCACCCATCTCAGACAAAACACACTGATGAGCTGCGATAAGTTCTCAGACAACTTTTCTTCCTACTACATTGTGTCCAAGTAAACTCAAATGCTGATTTGATTCGGGTTTTTGTCTATTTACAACACTTTGCATTCGTAATTCATTGATAAATAACATTAATGTCATTATTTTTCAAAGTGTTCTCTCTTCATAGACCTTTGAATTGTATTGTGTGTTCATGAGCTACATTATCTGCAGTTTGAAGAATATATTGGATTATTATTATGCACAAGAGATAGGCACAAAGAGGCAATATATATTTCTACATGTTTATTTATCTCATTCATTGTTAGAAGTGGGAGGAGCAAAGACAATATAACATGGACCAGCACAGTAGAAATACAAGTTCAAAATTTGTTGTCTTTAAATGGACAAAAGGTCATTTAAAAACAATGAATGCACATGGATAGTAGTAGAAAAGAAGAGATCACGGGCAATGGAAACTGGGATCATGTGAATCCAGAGA
The DNA here is from genome assembly GCA_034769265.1 of Remorina albescens. Lineage (NCBI taxonomy): Eukaryota > Metazoa > Chordata > Actinopteri > Carangiformes > Echeneidae > Remorina > Remorina albescens. Next base: position 11,580,688 of record CM068480.1, read on the forward strand.
TGGGGAGGTGACTGAAGACCAGAAAACTTGAGATCTCTTTATCTGCAAATCTCAGGACAGGACCATTGTCTGGAATTCTAGAGAAAAATAAATTGTGTTCAAATGACTGTAAATCATATTAGCAACTTTATGCAACATTTAATTGGGTGACCAGACAAAAGAGCAGACAAAATCATCCTTTTGCCCAAAACCTTGACCCCTTTATATAAGAAAACTAAGCTCAGGTTTTGCTGGTAACAGGCCAATGGACACGACTGGGACAAGCATGGAGGTCATTACCACAATTATGAATGCATATGGTCTAAACAACATGGTTAAAAAAAGATCCAGTATACACTAAGATGATTCTAAGTAATTTTTAGATAAAATAAACCCTGATTAATCATTTTTATTATCTTCTCAATTAAAGGTGCCTAAACAAACTAAATTCTTGCTCTGTTGCATTGTTGCTATACATTGTGTTGCTTGTCAGATTTAATGCAAACAATCAATATAATAAATAAAAATACTAAAATAATGAAAGAATCCCGAGACCGTGGATTCTATAACACTATTTAGCAAAAGACTGGTAGCTTTTAGATGGTTTGCCCATTAGCTCTTACCCTAAGCTACACTGAGCCGCTGAGAATTAATGCAAACAATGAGATTATTTCTGCATATACCATGAGTTTAAAAACATTATCAGATATATCAGACACTGACCCTCGGCTCCAATTCTGCCATCACTGTCATCATCAGCTGCTGAGATGAAGCTCTTGGTTTCTGCCTCAGTAAGTGTCCGCGCCCCAGGGACAAACCGCTGCAGAAAGTACCTTTAACACACACACACACACACACACACACACACACAAGTAAAGAAGATATATATATATATATATATATGCTTCAAATTTTGACAATTTAAAAGCAATAAAACCTAAAAGTATAGTTCTACCCACACCTTTGGTTACATAAAAGTGAATTATATAACAGAGATAAAACAATAACACTTTGTCCATAGTGGATTATTATAGGAGATGGCTTAATGGTGCCATCCCAGTAATACTACTGTGTGATGTAGTGCACTAAATCTCTTTTTCTTTTGGTAGACATGCACACAAATACACGCAAATGGTAAACCTACCTATGAGTCATAAATAAAATTTATGATTTGGGGAATACTTTAAAATTTGCTTTTAAGATAGAATTTGCTATTTGAGTGTTTCCACAGACACAAAATACCAAGGCAGCATCACTTGGCATTTTACTATAGATGCCGGGAACAAACGGAACAAAAGCTTGCAAATTTATCAATGTCTTGTCACACACTTGAGCTCAGACTCCTCAATGTAGCCACTGTTGTCCTCATCAAGGATCTGGAAGACATCTTTGACTTCCTGGGGTGTCTTTGAGGACAGACCACACAACTTGAAGAACTTCTTGTAGCAGAATGAGTCTGGAGCTGAAAACCCATAAACACATAATGATCATAATGAGAAAAAAAGGAACATAAAAAAAAGAGGTTTAAACTCAGCCATGAGGTTCACCAGGTTGGCAGCAGATACAGAGATTAAAGTAGCATGTGGCTGCTGTCCAGGTGGGAGATTTTCTACCCCTGATTTTCTGTTTTAAGGGAAAAAGACTCCACGAAATCATAGAAGATTATTAAAAACCTTTCCAAAATCAGGTTTCATTGCCCCTCATTCAAAGCTGGATATGACTTTAGAGGAAAGGACACTGTATAATATTAAAAGTAATGCAGCTGTAGAGAAGATTATTACACTTTCTGCAAGAGTTCTGAGAGCAAACAAATGAAACGTATTTTGTACTATTTACAAAATGCTGATCCATTGTGGGACATTTTATCAAAATGAGGAGTGAATAGGTTTGTTACAACTTATGATATAATTAAATGTAATTATTTAAATTATGTTCAAGCCAGAGTTATGAGTCATCTGTTTTGTATAATCTGCTGAACACTGGACAGCTGCCGGTATTTAGATTTATTACGAGTAGCTTGAACAGGCATTGGTGCAAGGTGTATGTGTATGCGTGTGCGTGTGGGTGTGCACGCGTGTGTTTGCGTCAAAATGCTACCTTGACAGTCCTTGACAGCATTTTCAATAGCCTCAGCTGAAAGGATGGAGGTGAGTGACATGTTGGTCCTGCAGTGTAAAAGGACAACTAATAAATTATTCACACATACTCTCTCTCTCTCCCTTTCTCAATCATGCATTTGCACACATTTTTTTTCCACCTATTTCAGGCTTTTTCGATTTGAACTCAGTCCAGTTTTGTGCCACATTGGATTACTTTATTGTATTTGCTGATGCAACTAGGTTAATATTATGATCCCATCAGAACTCCTAAAGTGATTATTTGGCAAATACACTTGAACGGTCACAAAAAAATTGAGAATTCATTGTGGCAAAGTCATAGGCTAAACTGTTAACTGCTCATGTGCTCGCTTTTGGAAGTTAATAATGCAATATGTTATTATCCATTCTTGGCTCATTGTGCTCCAGGTCCAGTTTCCCCTGGTGGCACTTTAATTACTGGGACTATCTGCTTCCCTTGAGATACTTAATTGGCTTGATTGAGCTGTACAAGATAACTGGCATTTAGGGACTGCATAAAAATTATAGGTGGCAGGGTATAATGATAGCAATCTTATAAAGAAAAAAGCAATACCTGTCACAGTGTGCTATTCTTTGGACTTTGCCGTGAACAAAAAACAAACAACAACAACAACAAAATATTTAAATGTACTTAAATTTTTACTTTCCGACTAACCCAAATAATTTATGTATGCTCCCTTAGAGCATAGTCGTTCAAATCATCTTGTGTTTTTACAGATAGTGTTTTAAATTATAATAATGGGGGCTTAGAGAGTATTATATTATTGATCTAACAGCTTAAGGACACCTTTCACGCTCCTTCTACTCCTTTCAATTGAGAGTTACAAGGATACAATCATAAAATCATCTCTTTGCAAGTTAAAAAAGAATTAAAATGCTTCAAAAACTTAAATAAACCACTGCAACAGAGTGAAAAGGTAATTAGGCTGTTCAGATGAAATCCATAGCATAGTCTACAGGCACCACATCTGGTCAACACCTGCATTGAAATGTGTGGGACTCACCACTGTTGGCTCGTCTTCCTCTGAATCCAGGTCCAAAGCAGCAGCAGATAAGGCTTAGTGGTGGCCACTGACAGCTGCCTCTGGCTTATATACCCACCAGCCTGGGTGCGCTGACTGATGCTGCAGAATCAAATTCAAAGGCCCCTCCTCCTCGAGTATCTCACCTGCTCACCTGCTCAATTAACCCTGCCCCTTTTTATCCCCGCCTTCACCCCATTCCCTCAGTATCATAACTGTGGATCCAACTTTTACCCCCCTGCTCCCATTGCCCCCCGTCCTCTCTCTCTCTTTCTTTCTCTCTATGTGCAGGTGCATTTAGAAGCTTATGCACATCTCAAATTTAATCAGTTCCCCTTTCTGTCTTTGGTTTTAGAGAATAATCTCCTAAATTCAGATGGCCATAAATCATCTTATGACTTGCCAAGGGATTGTTATCCTCATCAGTAATCTTACATCATATGTTGCACTGATATTTAGTTACAGGCTCAAAAACCCCACTGTCTAACTATTTGATGGATATTTTATTTATCTTTCAACCCACTCGACAGATTGAAGGGGGGATTTGGTATAGAATTTACTAAAGCAGAAGACAATGCATGTAAAAGTAAAGATTGGCAACTGCAGATACTTTCATATCTTTTCTTTAATGTGAGAGCTTACATGATTATTACCCTCTTACCATTCTCTTTTGATTGTCTTCAGAGACAAAGGAATTAGAAAAAGGAAATGAAATGGTGAAATCAGTCTGGACTGTGCTCTAAATGAAGAAGAAGTGCCCCCTCCAAAATCACCAGCATCATCAAAACATGTACCAAAGACAACAAGCTATTTGGTTTGATAATAATTTTTATTTAAGTTACACCACTGCTGTAATCAGTAATTATAAAACGTTTTGAGTGATGTTTCCGCAGATGAAACATTTGGCTTGTGAAGTAAATCGTTCTCTGGTGACTTATGAGTTATAATAGTTAGATGCTGGTTCATGTGTTATAATGCTTTTCATCTGGAAATGCTGTAACACACAAACACACACATACCTGACTTTCTGAAGTTGAGGGGGCGTGGGTGGAGGTTTTTTTGGTGTTGCACCTGGTCACCATGGCAACTATCCACTCTAAGCTGAAGAGTCTGTTGCAGAGCGATGTCTTTCCAAGCACCTGACACAGCAGCATCTCTGGTGAATCCAGTCAGCACTAACAGCATTAGCACAGAGGGGATGGGTGGTTGTTGTAATGAGAACCATGGGAATAAATCTCATTATTCTTCAAAGTTTCACTTCAACCTGAACCTGAGAAAGCAAAGAAATCATTCTTAGTCTGCGTCTCAAAGGTTTGTGACTAACTACCAGATTAGAGGCTCCACCCTGTGGCTGTCACCCATCAGTGCAGGGCATGACAGGGGCTGGGTGAGTGAATTAAACCTCCACCTCATTCTGCTTGAGAAGAGAGCTGGATTAAGCAGGGTATGATGTCGTGTGAGTGTGTTTATACGTCAGACTCTAGATTAAGAGGGTAAATAACATCATCGCAGCTGGATGACTTCCCAGAACACTGCTTGTTGAAAGTGTTAAAAACCGAGTATGATTCTATGAATTTTGGAAGAAAGGAAAATATTTCTCCTCAAAAAATGAAAAAAAAATATTTAAAAAATGATCAAGTCACATTCGGGACATTCGGGACACTGAGGGGTTTTCCTGCTACAGCCTTACATAATTCTACTAATACATTATATTAGTAGAATTAACACTTTTTAGCTAATTCTGAAGGGTAAACTTTACCTAAAAAAACATGATTATTGTTCAAAGTTTATGTAGAAAGTTTTACTCAAAAATACATTTTCAAAACGTATTTTGTTCAAACATTAAATGGCCAATTCCTGGACTTGTTATTAATGTGCATTATGTCCACTGCCATCTGTGCTTAAAGGTAAAGAGGTGCATTTTTCAACAGGAATGTTTTTCTTTCTTTGATTCACAACTGCAATAAATACCAGGGTCAGACTTTGAATTATTGAAAAAGAACCTTTATTGTTTTCCCATCGTCCGTCCGTTTCCCATAAAAGTGCATCATTACTGATCTCATAGTAAGCAAAACTCACAGACTAAAATGACGACAGAAGTGAGAGAGAGAGAGAGGGAAAAAGACACAAGTCAACCATGCTATACATTTAGTCAGGTACATTCAATGTGGACAGCAAAAATGTAAGCGCGGCCAGAGAGAGAGAAAGAGAAAGAGAGGGAGAAGGTTGTTTATGGTCAAGGGTGAAAGGTCAAGTGTATAAAAGTGGTGTGGAAATTTGAGAGAGAGTGAGAGGGAAGAGGAGAAGAAAGGAGGAGTATCTTGGCTCAACTTGTTCCTTTAGAGATGTTGGTCTGTTTATTCATTTAAACCTTGACCAAGGCAGCAAACTCTGCAGGGAGACAAAGACAAAGACAATTTCTTGTGTCATTTCATGCTCTTTCCAGGTTGGTATCCTACGATTTGTCAGGTGGTAAAAAGCCATTTTCTCACCATCAACTCCGATCTTGCCATCACCATCAGAGTCACCGGCTTTGAGGAAAGTCTTGGTCTCAGCGTCGGTCAGAGCTCTGGCACTGGCAGAGAAGTTCTGCAGGAACAGCCTGAAGAACACAATCAGAGAGAAATACTTAGTGCTGAAATTTTGCACCAATTTTATATGGAATCCTATAAAGCTTTCAATTCTATGTTGATTCCCTGCATCCCTTTTTTAAGTGGGGATCATTTAGGATTTCTCACAATGAAACTAATGTTATATCGGTAAAATGCTATGGATTTTTCCCAAAATTCAAGGTACATTCCCTCTATTCCTCCTCTGGTCTATGTTAGCCTACTAAAGTTACTCCTGTGGAGAACATCTGTGAGCCGAATATTTTCAGATGCTTTATGCCAACATTCTGAAGTCACTGTCAGCAAAAAGAAAGATGAGCCTGGGATGAAATCTAAGAGAGGAGGATGCCTACTTCAGCTCATCCTCCTCAATGAAGCCACTCTTGTCCTGGTCAATGATGGCGAAGGCCTTCTTGATGTCATCAGCGGACTTGGCAGCCAGGCCGACCTTAGCAAAGAATTCCTTGTGCTTGAAAGAGTCGGCAGCTGAGAGGAGACACAAAGGGGACCATATCAGACGCTGAAGATATAGCACACCCAAAACTTGTCTTGAAAAAGAAAAGCAGTGCAGCAGTTTCTATCCTCAGTCCTCTATCTATTCCTCCATCTTTACGCTGACTGATAGTCTGAATTTTATCTTAACCTGCAGAGAACCAACTGATACAAATTAAGAAATCGAGAATTGAGAAATGACATCTCATTCATATTCGACACTTTTTCTTGCACCATTGATCCAAGATGTCCTTAAAATGAAAATTCCTCAGTTTTGATGCAGAAAGGATGCAGGATCAATCAGTTTATACAAAGTGTGTATCCACTATGATGACCGAGGTTATGATAGTGTATGTGGTGACGTTTTGTGGGGTTTACCTTGGCAGGCTGCAAGGGCTGCAGTGATGTCAGCGTCGGTCAGAATTCCGGCGAATGCCATTTTTAACTGAGGGAGGAGAGAAGAGGACAATTCATCACTTGATCTGTTCAGCAGCAGTAAATCAAACAGGATGAAAATGTTTTACTTCACATCTAACCCTTTTAACTTTCCTCCCTGCATTTAAAGTTACAAAGCTACATGAGTTCTTGTTTCATAGTTCCTCTCTTTGAGTATTCCAAGGCACAAATGATCAGAAAAAGTAGTCCAATCCCCCCAACCCCCCCTCCCAAAACCAAGCCCTCCAAGGCAAAAGATCAGATGTCCTTTGCAGCTGTGGTTGGTTAGCAAATTGATTTCTTTCCATTTGATTCCTCAGTTAGTCCAAAGCCAATCTCTGAGCTTCTGATGTTCAGAATCTGGCCTTTTCTTCAATTCATATCCCGTTGCATGAAGGTGAAGCCCTGGGACTCATTCTGTGAGTCAGGCAAACGTCTTGGCTTAAGGTCTGCGGCTCTTCAGTGAAACTCACCTTGGTGTTACCTCTAAGACTAGAGTGGATTCGCTCTGATGAATCTGATGATTCTGCTCACTGCAGTAAACCCCACAGTGACTCTCGTAAGCTTATATACCTTCTCTCACACGAAATATGATGCATAGGCTGTGTAATAGACACTGTGTGCAAAGCAGTCAAAGCAGTTGGTTGAAAAATGTGTCCAGTAGACAGAGCTGTGCTATTTATATCTACATAAATGAAGATGCTTAAATGGTAGGCTAAGTGTAGATGCAAAAGTGCCTGATATTGCATAGGGCTAATAATATATGCTGCTGATTTGGGTGAAATGCACACTGTGGCCATGTAGTGTTGAACTGCTTAACTCTGCAGAGCACAACGGAGTGAAGAATGAGGTAAACTTTTATTTTGTCTATGGTAGTCATTAAAAATCCCCAGGCAGGTGAAGCTGGCTGGTCTGTGTCAGCTATTACAGCAACTTTTTCTACTATCAGTTGTGTATCAGTGACGCTGCATTAGCCTCTTTGCTCTGAACCTGATTTCTCAGGTTGCCGCCATGTCAGGAGGTTAAACATGGTCTCCAATACTTTTCTCAAGTGATATATAAAGTGTTGACTAGTTTGAAGTCATTATATGTTTATTGGGATATTTTCTGGGGACGCTTATGTTGCCAAATCCGTCTGGCCAAGAGATTTATTTAATGAAGAAACTTTGGCTGAAGCTAAATAAGTGGCCAATAGAAAAACATTACCTATCACCTGTGTGCGTCTACACCATAATCAGTGGTGGTGATTGATGACCCACACATGCACTATGAAGCAAACAGTTTTGGTGAAAATGAGTCTGGGCGTAATTGGTATGCATAAAATGTTTGCAATGGCTTCGCTTGCATTCCAGTGCCAATAAAGTGTCAAGTTGTTGTGACTGACCAGGGCCAGAGTGATATTGTGACTGAAAAAATAAATAAATAAATAAATAAATAAAAAATATATATATACATCACATTTTTTAAGAATCATGTCTTTATGAATTTAGACTTTCAGATTTTTACACATGTTGTAATATGAATTTGCCCAATAAATAGTACACAATAAATATATATACATATGGAATTTGTGTACATGAAAGGGAGAGTACACAAACAGAAAATACAGCTCTCAGCTTAAATTAAGGAGCAAGTGTATACATAAATAAATATAAATATAGACCTGTAGCTACATTTCCAAAGTTTTTTCTCCTTATTCTAAAGAAGAAATAGGATTCATGCTCGCTTGTGCCATTGAAGTTGTTGTAGAGTTGTTGCAGTGAAGCCGTACATGATTGTGTATGCTGAATGCTGTCTCTATCAGAAGATCTACAAATGAATAAAATAAATGGAACAAACACGAGATGATGAAATAAGTAGTAGGTCATACTATAAGCTATAGTAGCAGGGAGGGGAGGGATTTGATTGGAGGGAATCCTGGAAATGGTTTAATTTATGGTAGGTCTGCATAATCATCATGCACTTCACGCAGCCGAGGACCATCTGCCAGGTTTAATGTTTTTAAGACCTCTTACGCCCATTCAGATCATTTCTCCATATGGCGGTGAAACTATTTTGAGATGCAATTTGAGGAAACATTAAAAGCTGATATCATATCATCGTCAACATCATCGTGGCCATTATCATCAGGTGACACCATGTGGCTGTGTAGTAACACAGTTTCTCACTTGGCTCTAAACAATAAGACAAAATCATTTACTGGTCCAGGGGTCTTTCCATGGTCACATTTACTCCCATGATGGCTGCAGTCTGCTATGTGCCTCTTATACATCAGGTGGCAGTATTGAGATGATCCTGCAACTATTAAGACATGGAGTTCATTAAAAAAAAAAAAAAAAAAAAAGAAGCCACATTTTACTGTCCTGAATGCACATTTTCTGATAAAATAACTTTGAACACTTGGCTTTCCAATTTTTTACATGGAATAAGTTTTCAGTTTAACTGCAACTTCTACACAACCGCAAAACTTGAATGTGTTATTTTTTCACTTCAGTGGTTTTACATGTTTGTTCTTTTCCCAGCTCGAGAGCCTACTGACATTTTTTTCTAAATGTCCCTCTGCTTCCACTTTACTTCAAATCTTCTTAAAAGCTCTGTAAAGCTAATCTTTGGCCTTTAACATTTGCTGTGGTCAAATGAGGTCTCTTACCTCAGACGACTTAACCATGGATACTGTAACTATTTCTGCCCTTCTTCAATATCAGGCTTAAATTACAAATATCTCACAGCAGAGGTGAAACCTATCAGGCAAGGCCATGAATGTCTGTAACTTCAGAAAGTGAGGGATGCTCCCCCAACAAATGCTGACGTTTGTATTTGAAATTCTCTTTTCAAATAAATTTGTAAAATATTTAGAAATCTAAAGCTGATGTTCCCTGCTTGACTAACTATCCAGGGAGAGTAAAATACTCTTGGAAGAAGTTCCTAATTCAGCTTAAGGTTTTTTTTAATCACGCTGATAGTTTGTGAATGAGCAGATATTTGATAAGGAAGGAATTACATGTCATTATGGTCCACCTAAGAGCAGGAGTTGCTGCAGCAGAAATAGAACCCGTATCCCCAGCAGAGCATGGCAAGCCCAGCAGAGCTGTGGCTTGCCATTTGAGAGAAAATTGCAAATAAATGACAGAAGTCCCGTAAATGTTCTGTCCCAGAAACTATCCTTTCCCAGAGCTCCTCTGCAGGGTGACTGCAAGTATTTTACTCATGGCCAGCACCGCTTAAGCTCTGCCAGGCCTGCAGTCCTCCTATGTTTCCTCGGACGCTCATCACTGTCTGCCAGAGCTTCCTTTGACCCAACAATGTGGCCAGTACTACTCCCCCATCTACAATCACACCAATAAATATTTCAACCCTGCCCAGTAGTTAAGACTGGCGTGCCAAAAAGCAAGACGTTGACTGGTTTGGATCCAGAGAATACTGTCCTGATGTCATTCAATACAACAGCGAAATAAATAACTTCCCTGCAGCACCAACAGACAATTCTCGCTTGCAATCCAGGAAGTGAAATTAAGTTTATAGTACTCATACATATTGTAATTGTATTTGAGGATTACAGAGGTATTATGCTATACTTAACTTATTATTGAAAAGCAAACGTTTATTTACATTTAATTGAATTTAAAGCATTTTACTGTGAATTGCAGTTTATATTTATTGCCATGTGATTATGCAAAAGTGAGAGACATTATATTGTATTATAACCACAGTAAGCTTGTTTAATACAGACCATGGTGGAAAACAAAGAAATACTATTTCAAATGTTATTTTCAACAACCAAAATGGGCTAAATATTGTTTACATGTTGTGTAACTGCAAACATATCGTTCACACCATACTATTCCAGGTTGTCAGTTTGAGTTTGCCAAAGTCACAGATGTATCGTTCGCACAATGGAAAGTCACACATGTTTTTAGTTGGAAAAACTAAAAACATATTTTATCCCGCCGCTGGAAATAAACAGAAAAAAGTATATTGCTTTTGATGACAAACAGCAGATTTATTTATAAACTCTTCTGGCAGGGAAAGACAGAGCTGAACAGCAACGCTTGATTCATTTACTCTAATTACTTCATTACATAATTTTGAAGAGTGATACATTTTACTTTAGGACTCTAGCACTTGAATCATCATCTCCACTGTGAGATCATCGTCAAACAACACATCATAGAGACATCGTGCTGCCCTTAGGAAGATTTGACCAGTGCAGAAAACTCTGAAAAAGAAAGCAAAGCAGAATTTGACAGATTTTAGATTTGGATCTAGATTTTGCTCAAATTTTTCTGCCATAACCACCTACATGAAAAATAACCATGAACTGACACACTGAAGTAACTCTGGCAGTGACACATTGTGTGAGGTGATTGTTATACCTGCACTTCAGTTGCCAATAGCAACAGTGAGACCGTGAAGGGATGAATGAGACAAACTATCCATCTACCATACATTATTAATGTCTCCATGCTTCATTGATGCACTAAATTTCAGTTTTCATCCGTCTCAGGTCGTTGTATACCTTTAAACCTAGTGGTCATGTGATCACCTGAATGCTGCCTGAAATTCTTGTAACTAAGTAGATAATTGTGTTTCATTCCTTACATTTTTATTTCAATTTCAAGTATCAACCCCAATCCTCTCTCAGACTGCAGGAAAGCTTTTCCCTTTCTCCTGACAATGTCACACATTTGAGCAATGAAACAAAAAAAAAAAAAAAACAAAAAAAACTGAACAAAACTGAAATGATCAAAGAAGTCAAGCGCTCCCTCAGAACCTGCCTACCTTCCCAGCCGATCTTCCCGTCTCCATCTGAGTCTCCCTCCAGGAGGAAAGCTCTGGTCTCAGCTGCAGTCAGGGGTCTTGCTCCTTTGGCAAAGTTCTGCAGGAACAGTCTGATGGCGAACAGCGAGGTGGCATCACAGTGAGAGAAAAGCAAACTTAATAAATGCATATTTCGCATCTGAGAAACAAGAGTGATGCCATTCTTTTCTTATTGTTTCTTTCGGTTGCCATAAACATTTTCATGACACGCAACTCGATACCTCTGCTGGAACAGATGTGTGCGTATTCACATACAAAGAATATTTATATAAAACTCAACTGCAACTCATCCTGTTCTATGTAGCCACTTTTGTCCTGGTCCAAGATCTTAAAGACCCTCTCGATCTCTGTTGGACTTTTCTTGGATAAGCCCACAGTTTTGAAAAACATCTTCGGGCTAAAGGAATCCTTCACTGAAAGTAAAATGACAAAAACATACAGCTGGATTAAGTAAACTGAAATCATCTTGTTGAATAAGCAACAACTAACATTCTTTATTTAATGTAACTACAGTGAAATGTTATGTAATGTAAACTGAGGCCTCATATCCTGGGCCAAGCGCAATACTTCAATCTGTAACCCAGCATATAATAAATACCCCCTCCCCCCAAATAAAGCCCCCCTCACCTTTACATGCATTAATAGCTAGGGTGATGTCTGAAGCTGCGAGAAAGTTGGTGATAGCCATAGTCCAGGAGACTCTGTTGTGGTGGATGATGCAGCCTGGTGTGACATGTGGCTACTGATGGGCAAAAAGAAAGAACCGGTGCCAATGAATGGGCTTCACCCCCCAGTGTCAGAAACCACCAGTGTCCTTCTGTCCACTGCCACTTACAGCTGACCACTTCAGCCATTGTGTGCGATTGTGTGTGTGTGAAAGGGAGGCTAAAAGAGATGCTTGCTGTTGCACAACTGTGTTTTAAAAAGTGGCCTCTTTATGGGTTCATAGTGGATTCAAATCTTCCGTAGCAGTTCCCAGTCAGGTTGTATCTGTGTGTATCCAAAACAGGAGTTAGTGGGGTTATATTTGGGTGCATGTGGAGGGAACCTGGCTGGCCTGCATTTCCTGTTCGCTAGTGTTTCCAGCTACGGCTGCTGCCTGCCTGCCCGTGGTCGTTCCCTGGCAATGTTTCCACAGGCTGTAAACATCCTGTTATTATGGCCTCTGTCACTTTCAGGCTGTGTTCCATGGAGCTGTCCCCACTCACAGTCACCGACTCCTTACGTGCTTTAGCCTATGAAGAGCTCAGTTCATTGAAGTAATGAACATGGTAGGCACTGTAGGTGTATGACAATAAACACACTCATTTAGTGACATTTATCTAATGTGTCCTTCTTGGTAACTACTTACTAGTTTCTGTCTGGTGCATCTAAGAAATCCAAACAAAAGCTATCAAGTCTGTAAATTGTAGCTTCACATGCTGTGAAATTAAGTAATAAACTACAGTAAAGTGAAAGTCCTTTGTGAATTTACTTTGGTATGACTTTTATTTTAACATGGAGAGATATGTTTCAGTGCTTGTGGTATTCATGCATTCATTTTATGAGCCCATCGTTGCTAACAGTGTGTTGTTGTTTTTGTTTGTTTGTCTGTTTGTGTTAGGCAGGATATGTTGTGCTGTACGTTGTGTGTGATGTATAATCTTTGTTTAGTTTAACCATTACATTTTTTTTTTTTTCATTTTTTTTTTTTTCCTTTTTTTGTTAGAAAGCTAACATGAGTTAGTCATTTGGTCAGTTTCCTTCCTTCGTTAGTGAATCTTTAATAACTCATTTTTATGATACACCCCTGTCAGTGTTGCTCTGTGTAAATTTAAAATTCAGAGTTTAGGGGGAGCTATTATCCATCAAGTGTTCATCAGAAAATAATACTGTCCAGCTACTGGTCAAATGAAAACCTCATCTTGAAAAATAGTCCAGCTCTCGTTGAACTGCATAAGCCTAAGATTACAGAACCTGTTGGCAGAGGCTTTAAATAAATGCATTGTAGACCCAATTTATACAGACACAGCCGCAGTATGATGATATGATGAAACATATTTTACATAAAATTTGAAGCGTATTTCAATTTTGAAATATTTGACACTGAGTGCGGAGGACAAAAACATCTTTTTGTGTATACACTTGTTTTTGTTGTACTGTAAATCAGTTGGCTCGGTGGAAAACACCTGCTGAGGTTCTCACTGCTGCAGGTGCCTTGGCAGTTTGGACCTATTACATGCAGGAACTAGCTGGCAAAATTATTCACTTTTGTTCTAGCAAAGAACACGCCATCCTCATCTTTCAACACCACCTTTGACCCCTTTTGTGAGCGTGGAATGCAGTCAGTGGGATTTCATGTTGACATTAGCCTACTTCTTGATGCTTTTATGATTTTAAAAGCTGTGTTTTTCACAGTTTCAGTGCATATCGGTTTTTTTTAAACTATCTTGTGTGAGGGGCATCTGCAGAGCTTCATCACACAGACCTCAAGCACGTAGCACGTGTGGGCCCAAGGCCCAGCCAGAGTGACGTGAGCCCTGCTTCCTCAGGATGGACTATAGTGAGGCCTGCAGCAACCAGAGGGGCAGAGGAATGACAAAAACATCCTCTGTTCCCCCTAATGTACCTGCCCCCCTTGGCCTTGCCCCTTTCCACGCTCTGATATTTGTTTTCAGGAAGACCAGGCTTCCTGCATGATGGAGCGGTGGATGAGAGGAGGAAGAGGGGGATGGGACAGACAGGAAAAGACAGACAGAAAGAAATGGATGGGGCTGGGTTGATGGTCCTGTGCACATATGGATTTGGGGAGTTTATTTAAGCTGGTGGATGTTTTCCGGATGTGCGAGGTACGGACAGCTGTTAGGGAGTCTGAGCAATGGAAACGGGAACGCTTTACGTACTGTCTGCGCAGATAGGATTTTTTTTTTTTTTTCTTCTGCCTGGTGCACCTGAGAAAAGTCATGTCCCATGTTGGCAAAAGTAACAGGGAGTGGCCTGCTGCGTGATTGGGAAAGGCTGAAGACGAAATTTGTGAGTGCATACAAGTAAATTTTGGGACTTTCTGGACTTGTTCTGAAACATTTGCGCTTTCGCTTGTCTGAAATACAAGTTCTCCTAGTTCATTACATAATTTGTGTTGGGAAATACTCCACAACAGGGCCACCGTCATGAAGCATCGAAGCGGCAGAGGTAGGTATTATACCAGTGGATGGTAAGTTCACCTTTCAAACTAAAGGGCCTTTCATATTCTATCAGTGCCGAGCACATTTCTGTTTTGTGCTAACAGGTTTGCATGTTTTTTCTATGATAGGTTTTAGATAACAGAACGCTGATTTGACAGGATGCGCCGTAGACATATACAGGCTTTTGCGCAGAGATGTGGCTTCACATAATTTTACCATTAATTCAGAATAATTTATTATTAACAATAAATTAATTGACTTCTAAGTCCGAAACACAAACGTATTAGTCACTGGGCTGTGTCCTACTAACAAAGTTAGGTGTTCCTTAGAGAAAAATATGTTGGTTTTCTACAGGACAGGATCCCTTCAGTCCAAACATGAGCATGTTATGGACAGACCCAATCCCCCTAAATGATCAGTATGTCTCTTTTGTCACTCCTCCTTTCCTGTTGTTCTTATCACAGTTAAGTGACTTTTGTTGCATCATTATTGTTCCTATCTTTATCACTCAATCCTTTTTTGAAAAGCTAAATCACAATATTTCATGTCAGTGTTGAGTACTGGGTAGGGCTGTAGTACTGAGGATGGTGGCTCTCTCAATCACCAGATAATGACCAAATATTACACAGATTTTTACAATATAGAATATATGGATACCGTCATCCTGCCTCATGTTTTCATATTGACCTCTAACCTTCACTGTATGGACACAATAAAAAACAACATATATTTAGTCCTATGTGTTGGCTTTCAGATGGCAACATTACATTAGACTGAATATCCCACTGCAGTCCCTCAGTAATGATGAAAATGTTTGGCCTCTCAGACAGAGACACAGTCAGGCAGATAGAGATAGGAGCCTCTTTACTCATGCATCCTAAAGGAAAGTGGAAGCTCCTCCTTTTTTCTGGGCTATGTACTCGTCAATCTATTTCTATCCGACCAGCTGTGGTGTGGGCATGCTGGTGACGTTCTTGAATTCAACTAAGACCCCTCCCACTCACCCGAACAGACACTTGAAGGTCCACCCATCAGCACCACCCACCAACTCCTGTCCGCTAACTGTTGAGCTCACTCCTCCATTTTGGCACTGATCTTTCAGGCTTAAATATGTGATTGTTTGTGAGTGTGTGTGTCCCTGTCTTCCCTGTTCTACTGTGTTTTGACATCAGTCACTCAGGCTGGATTTGTTTCAGTTTGTGTTGTCTCTAAATCTAGTATTGTGCTTGTTTGTGGGTGTGTGCATGTTTCTACAGTGTGTATATGCTGTTGTGTTACACAACAGATAAGTCAGAATAAAAATGTTCTTCTTACATGAACTTTCACTGTCTTTTGATCATACTAAACCTCTGGAGTTGGGCGACTAAGTCCCTGGGAAAAACTAATTTTTGTTGATTTTATTTTCAAAAGTTACACAAAAACTTTTCCTGCATTTTTACTCTTAATTTGTGACTCTGCGTCGCTGTCACTATTCAGTGTCTGCCAGCGGCTGCAGCATTAACTCAAACAAAAAACAATTATTTGTCACTTTACAACAAGACGAATATGAATGTGGTGATAAGATTTAGTCACAAAAGACACTAAACTACAAGTATGCAAAGCCGGCAAGTGGTAGTTACTTTTGTCTCACTCTTTTTTCTCTCTTTTTTTTTTAAAGGAACATGTTTATTTGATTTCTAGCTAAGAGTCAGAGGAGATACTCAGTCTCCCTCTCACGCTAAATATGGATCCCCAACTATCAGCTTGCCAATCCATTTTAGCATCGAGACTGGAAATGGGGGAGACAATTAGTCTGGCTCTGTCCAATGGTAAGATAGTCTACCTAGCACTAATTAGAAAATTGTATCTTTTTTGATTAATGCATAGAAAAACAACACAAACAAACAAACACATAAAAAAACCCAAAACGAACATGGTACTGTTCTAGAAGATGTTATGTGTGCTAAACTATTTCTTGACCTTGTCAGGCTGTCAGAGCAGCAGACTGCTCTTATATTTCACCAGCAGTAATCTGGCGGTTTCGCCCGTCAGAGGCTGATCCTCCTACGTCTGGTAGAGTGACTTCAGATGATGAGATGAATGCTATATGCGTTGAGATCTAGCTGTTTGTAAGTCCTTGGTCCTGGACTCTATTTCTTATCTGATTGAGTCTTAACCAAGTGGCAGTCCTGACTTGAATGTGACTGCCGCTGTGCAAGTGGATCAGGGTCTGATTAAATCCAGCTAGATTTAAATGTAAGTGATAGGATTTGTGCTGAGGAGTAGATGGGTTTGGGAGGGGGGAGTCAGGGACTCCCTTGGAAGCTTCTACGTTGAGGGGGGTGGGTGGTGGCAGCAAAAATAGTGGTGTCTGGGAAAGCGTCTCTGGCTGGATTTATAGGTCTCTTGGACAAATAGATGCACAGGACATACCGCACTAGATACAGTAGAGTGACAAGCTAAGACCTCTCCCAAAATATATTCCCTGAACAGCTTATTCTTTTTGTTGCGGAGCCTATACAACAGTTACTGGAATCTACATGCCAAAGCAGGTCTTCGTATCAAAGTAAGGGGAAGCACGGTGTACTGTTTCATGTTCATATAGCGTGAAGTACTGTGATATACCCCAGGGCTCAGCCTTATTCCCAAATAAAGATATTTATGTATATTCCAAAGCCACAGGCCTCTGTAAACCTCATCACATTTAAGATTAGCCGCTGAAAAAAGATCTTCTCTTATCTGGTTGGGGCTCTACGTGTGTGTGTAAATGAGAGCTCTGTCAACGAGTGCTCAATCTCAACCAGTCGAGGAGTCCCACAGCTGTCTTCCCCTTTGCCTGTACATGAGTCTGCGCCTCTATTAGTGTGTTCCCACAGGTCAGAGGTCAGGGTCATTCTTTTCAACACTTTTTCCACCAGCAATCCTGACAAGGAAATTCCTCCTCACTTCTGTGCATGTGTGTGTGTGTGTGTGTGTGTGGCAGCTGTGTGTTAATTGTATAGTGCTGCTACAATATCATTTGCCATGCTCAGCTGGTGCCTTAGCTGTGCTTTAATTACAGGACGGGATGAGGTAAGTGTTTACATACACTGCGATACTGATTGCTTAACCAGCACCAGTGCTGGAGCTGAAGTGGCTCCACATAAAGTGACACACAGGCACAGGCTCTTAATAACTGCTGTTAGAACCAGACTGAGATAATAGTTAAGTATCGGATGCTGTTGTATTTCTTGGCCTTTACTTCATGTCCAGTCCCACAGATGTTCATAGTTGTGTTTCAGCCATATTACCCTCACTGAGGGGAGCTCCCTCTCTCTGCTGCCGTCAGGTGGTAGACAGCAACAATGACACATACACTGACAGTTTGCACCAACAGAATCGTGTTGTTCACTTGTTTGCACTATTATCTATGAGCTGAGATGCTGCGGGAATAATACATATATCCTACAGATCCCTCCTTACAGCATCACTCACCATTAACGTAAATGCAGCTCTAGGAAGAAGTGCAACATTTAATTAGGAAATTTTGTAAGTTTTCATGGTTTGTTAAACGTATCTCAGAATTTACTGAACATGATGAAGATATTCTATGTAAAAAAAAAAAAAAAAAAAAAGTAATTTCCTGCATGGATTTGCATTCTCTGCTAATATTTTATGCAGATGCATTATTGAAATAGCTTTGTTGTTCTGGAAGTGTACGAGCTTTGGCTATTTGGATGTGAACTTGCTTTTACGTGAAACAGCTCAAACAAAACATCATCATGGAGATCAAACTGTGTGTCTTATTGTGATGTAAACACCTGTGCATTATTGAACTGATTTGGGATCTATAGTTGAATGTGCCGCACTGATTCAACGTTCTGCACTGATGTGTACTAATCATTTCCTTTGAAAGGATATTAATTTCTCACCCTGTTGTGAAATGGATACTGTACAGCGAATAGTAGAATAATAATTGACTCTCAGCAATCTGTGTTCTAACGGCATCAGGAAATTAGTAAAGATAGATCTACCCCACCCCCCCAAACACACATACTCCTCACACAGCTCTCTCCTCCCGTCTCTCTCTCACTACACCTTTTCATCCAAACATCCCCTCCCTCCCTCTTACTTTACATTCACACTCACTCATAGTTCACCCAATATGGTAGTGCCCTTGGCAGCAATGGTGCTAGTTCAGATGGGCACTGTTCCCAGGTCTGGACCAGGGCAGAGCAGGTGTGCTCCTGTCGACAGAGGCGCATAAATACTCATCCAATGATCTGAGCTGGATTACACATTTATGTCATCATATTAAAGATACCTTGTCAGCAAACACTTTTAAGACCTTATAATCTCTCACCTAAGAGAAAAGTCTACAAAGGGAATTAATGGCATGGCACACCACTCTTTGGGCCAACCAGTGATCGTTTCTAACAAATCAGTAAGTCGATTCACAACCACATGCAGAGCAACACCCAGACTCATCCCAATTTAAATACAAAGGCTACCCCCCCCCCCAAAAAAAATAAAGTTCCCAAAGCTTCTTTTACATTTTAACGACAGGGGAAGTCGCAGTTTTATTACTGCTGAAGCCACGCATCTTGAACAAATGTGTACATGTCAGTGACATATTTACCGCTCTGTACGCTGTTATCTTAGTGTCACCTTTCATCCCCCCTGCCTCTCTACCCAGCTGTGTCCAAATAAAGGCTGCAAACAGCACTACCAGCGCTCTGACTGGATGCCACATTTTCCCATGTTACCCATAGTGCTTTGCACAGCCTGATATCACTGGGGTCAGACAGCGGCTTCAGAGACTGGAGGTCCATATGTTCCTCTTGAGGCTTGAAGCATGGTGTATTTGGCATGCTCCGAATAAGCCCAATGATCTCCTATTACCCCCCTCTCACAGATTGTCTGGTGTCACTTGCCATCTGCGGGCTGGATATGATGATTCTGCGCCTGCAGTGTAAAAGGATAGTCGCACAGTTCGTCTGGGATATACTGTGCAGGTTACAACTCATTTGGAGGCGCAAGCCCAAGCTGGTTAATTAAAGAATTCAAACTGAAATGTCACTTTGGTGCTCAGGCTTGTCCTCACCCTCTTTAACACAACACACACATTCTTTTTACTAGTTCACCTGCTGTTGCCCCGTGAGGTCAAGTTTCCCTGTATGCTGCAGGGAAGCCATTTAGTCATTCCTGTGCAGTCATAACCAGAGAGCTGGCTAATTGGCTTTGAGCGTGAAGCGGCGTAGATCAGAGGAGAAAATATATCCAGTGATTTGTCCTGCTTAAATAAACTACATCGGTTATAAAACACAACTGTTAGGCTTCCTAGTTTTCTTCCCAGTCAGTGGGGAAGCCTGAAACCAAAGCGGTATCACTGATTCATCCGGCATTTACATACACAAGTTTTTGAGATATCAAATTATGACAAACTCATAGAGGACACATCAATCACAACTCCAATGTGAAAATAGATTGTGAAATAAACCGGAACCAGCTCACATTTTGTGACAGTGAGAAGGCCTCCGACTCCCTGACTGTGCCACATCCTCATATGTACTGCTAAGTCCGGTGAAAATAGAGTTGACTACACTGAAACACCGTGGGGTTTAGGTTGCTGGGTGATACGATGCCGCAGAGGACGAGCGTACAGGATCTGAGAGTGGAGAGAGACGTTGGCAAAAAGCTAAGCGAGCATTAGGACAGGAAGTCTCAATGGAAACCCCATCTGTCCATCTCTATGTCTCTTTTCCAGTGTTTCTTTACCCCTTTCCCTCAGAGATGGACTGAATGGTGAGTCTGTTGCCTCCTGGGAACAACATCCTGATGCTGTCTGGGTGTTTAAAACAGAACTCCAGCATCAGTGATTTTGTTGCCAGTGGGACGACTGGACCAGCAGGAATATCCTAATATATTTACATTGGTTGGATAATAACAACAGCAATGATGATGAACCTTATTGCAGTATAACTGAAATCAGCAGCAGAAATAATACAGGAGCAATAGGAATCATAAGAGTAGTTAATATTTATGATCAGCATTGATAACAGATGCATTAATTTTAATCATATAATTAAAAATGCTAAATCTGCAGCAACCTGGTGTTTCTAAATTTAAAACACCTCATTTCCTTTGAGCTTTTCCCTTGAACAGCCAGAGAACAGACTTGAGAGCTTTACTCTTCTGCTGCACTTTCCTTTACCTCAGTGCTACCAAAAACCTGCGGTGGTGATTTTAACCTCTGGAGGGAGCTACTGTTCATTTTTGCTCAGCTTGGCTTGGCTCTCGGGAAAGTGGACTCCACCTAACACAGACCATTACACAAGAAGGAATCATATAAAGAAATGCTAAATGGTCAACAAATGTATTTGTATTAAAAGATAACACTGCGTACAACTAATTATTTCATCAATAACAAAAGCATTTGTTCATACAGCAACACAATATGTGTTGATTAAGTGGGGGGTTTGGCCTCATGATGCATCTCCCTGGTTTCTGTCTGGTTTCACTGCAGACACTTACAGGTCTTGTTTGTTCTGTGGTCTCTTGTCTCACTCAGAAGGTGGAGTACAGCTCAGTCAGACTGAGCTTTGGTTGTATATTGAGGATCATTGTTTTTCTTTGTACGTTTAGAACATAATAGATATAATAAATGTATCAATGTAATTGATAGCTAAGAAAAATGTGTAACAATCCAAACACTCACAGTCTGGACTCTGTCGTACGGGATAATCATTTTGATGTGAACTATAACTGTGTTAAACTCATAATTAATATAATAGCATATCTATATATATTATAACAGTTGTTCCGATTCAGCGCTGGCTGCTACTCTCTATCTGTAAAGCCAGCAGCATTTCATTAGACCATATAAGTTATTGATCCCCATCTTTTACTCTGGAGGAGTCCAGCAGCCTCTAGAGAGTGTGCTGAGTACATGAGCTCTTTGTCCTCTCTTTGTCCTCACATCCTTTTATTCGTCGTCCTCTCTAGCATCTTCTTTAGCACCCTCTTTCACTGTCCTGTCATCACCCCTTACCTCCTCTGATCTACTCCCCTCATTTCATTTTCCCCCTCAAACCGTCAATTTCTATCCCACTGGATTCCTCCCTCCTCCTCTTTCTCCTCCTCTTCTCTTTTTCTATGCATCCCTCAGCCTCCTCTCCCCATCCATATGTTAAGCTTGTGCCTTTTGGTGCCCTCGATGAGCTTCCTGTTGTGCATTAAAAGCCGGGGGAATGAGCGGGGCTCATGGAATGCAAGGTAGGAGGAAAAAAGTGCTGCTGTTATGCATGGTGGATGCAGAGATATTAAGGGTGTTGCAACACATTTTGCAGCATAATGATGCAGCAAGATTCCGAAGCAGGATGTGTCAGTTGATAACCATAGTCCCCTTTTTACTTCTGCAGAGTTAGTACAAAGTGAGTACTTTAGGGATGGAGCCACAATGGTGATTTCACTGGATGGTTTGAAAAGGATTTCTTCAAGGAGATGCAGTGACAAAGGAAACAAACGGTATCATTTTCATTTTTGTTACTGTGATTGATGATCTGTCTGTGTGGACACTGCAGGTTTGACTTGTGTGTCTCCCTCTCTGGATGTGACAGGACCTACGAGGTTCCTCTTCCTGTTTTGGCTATTTGGTCTCATAATCTGTCCTCCCCTGAGCCCCTCCACCTGTTACACAGTGAGGTGTTAATTTACCCGAAACAGGGAGATTACAGGCTTCATGGCCTGCTGCATATGTGTGTGTGAGAAACCGTACAGTAGTGCGGGTCTGTGTGTCCTTTTACATCCTTTACGTCACAGCTGCTGTGAGTCAGCTCCTCTCTTCCTTTCCTGAGTCACTCATCTAGCGGTTGCTTGGTTACTGCAGAGCGGTGAAAGTTTCCTATTGCGTCTTTGTCTCCGCAGATGGATGGGCCTCGATATTTATTCAAGCTCAGGAGTGAGTGGCCAAATAATGTATGTGTTTGTGTGCATGCTTGTGCTTGTGCGTGCGCTGTTTCATCCAGCAGACAAAGGCTGACAAATCAGTTTCAGGTCATCTTGTTGATAACAGGCACTGAGAGGCTGCCTGCTGCATGCTGCTGTTGGCCAGGGTAAAAAAAAAAAGACAACTGTAATTACATTTGTATGGTAATCTAATTCAATTTCTTTTAAATTTGGAGGTAAACTGAAAAGAGATTGTTGTCACACAGTCTGTGAACAAATACAGCCAGATTATTGGGAAAACTAAAAGAGTTTATTGTCCAATCTTTTCTCTGTGTTTTTACATCAGAGAAATATATTAGTGACTCATAATACTTATAGAATTGGAGGGCCAAGACCAAAAGAGTTTTAACCTACTGGAAATATTTGTTAAGCTCTTCCATACTGAAATCTATCATGGCCCTATGATTTTTATTTTCTTTTACTTGTGCATCACACGATGATGAACTGAATCTAATTAAATGCCACTGGGTCTTTGTGACCCATTCATACAGGGGTGAAGAGCTCCAGTTTTGGATATCACCAGGTCAGATGAACCTGCCTGATGAGAAGCAGCAGCCAATCTTGTGCTCCTGTATCCTTGACCAAACAGGAAGTGTCGCTCTTAACCTGTGGAGGAACACTGACTGCAGATCGAGCTTGGTAACACAAGCGTCGTCCCTCTCTCTCTCTCCTCAGCACTGTTGTCTTCTAAAGGAACCAGCCTGGCACCCAGTATTTAAATCATTGCCTTCTTCTGTCTCAGAGTGCCCAAAGGAGACCCCATGGACCAGAATTATTTTAAATATGCAGGACATTTTTCCTTCGATCACAAAGAATGTAAATTTGGCAACCCAGAAGCAAACTACCACAATGGATCGTCCTGATAGGTTTATCATTTTGTGTGACGCGGACATACAGTCACAACTTTTTAGTGATGTTTGCTGCATTCAAGATTGTAGGACATCCCTAGGAAATACTGCTTTCCAATTCAGTGACAACAACAACGTGTCAAGTGATTTAAAAAACTCCACTGCCGACTCACCCTCTGATCCCAACTATAACTATGAGAATGAACAGAATGAAATAGTTGTCAGAGACAATGTTAACGTACGCAGACGTAAAAGTCTTTTAAAATCCTGTCAAAACAACAATCGGCCAGGGGACTCTAGCACCGACAGGAAGGTGAAAATGAGGAAGAGTGTGTCCTTTGATGATGATGTCACAGTCTACCTGTTTGATCAGGTACTGGTCTTTTCTTGTCATGAATACTGAGTCTTGGTTGGTGTTGAGCTTTATTTCCCACTGAGGTTATGAAGGAGTTAAGATCTCCGTGAAAGTGAAGGAATAGCTTCTTTAAATTCAGCTTTAACACTAGATCACTTACCAGCAGCAGTTGAGGCTTTGATGCTCCAAACATCGCCGGTTTTCGGTCACCATCCACTGTTGGTTTTCTCAGGAAAGTCCCACCGAGGAGCTGCACTCTGAGGCCTGCACATCTCTGCCAAGCGGCTCTCCCTGCAACCGGCTGGATGTCACATTAGAAGACAGTGGTACAACTCTGAGATTCCACAGCAATATTTCTGATTGGTTTATGCCATTAACTACAAGCTATAACTTGTTAAATATACTCGACATTAGTTAAGTTGTTATAGTTATTCAACTATTATCATGGATCTAAAATATTTACATCCCTCTAAAGTAACTAACTTCAAATGTGATGATTCCATTTGTGCTCCACACCAAATCATTTCACTTCAGATATTTCATATCTATTTTACAATTATATCTTTACATACTGGGAGTAAAACCTTCTTCATTGCAGAACTTAACTGGTAATATAGCGTCATTCTCTCTCTGGCTGTAGTCTCTGCAAGTATACAGGTCTGAAATAAGCATTTACTTTTAATACATCGGCATTCTGGGTAAAACAGAATGTGGGCTCACGATTTCAGATTCAAATCACTGTGAAAAAACACCTTTGATTGAATTTAAGTGATAAATAAGAAAATAAACTTTACTATGGAAATTCTAAATAAAAAAAAGAGAGAAATAAAACAGAAGATTTTCACCCCATTGTGACATTATCCTTTTCAAACAAGGGCCTGTGACAATGTAATAAGATCAGGGTGGGAGACTTTAAAGCTTAGCAAACTTATCTGTCTGTATGTCCCAGACCCAGAGGCTGCAGGCTGTTGGCAGTTCGATGTCTGTAACTGTGCATTTGGTTGGTTTTGCCTGCAGGCTTAGAGTGGGAAGACGACTTCTCAGCTTTGGAGAAGAACTGCCATTTTCAGCGCATCAATCCCTCTGGGTACCACGGCCTTACCCTGCCAACTCCAAGCTGGGCTGCTCAGTCCAGACCGGAGCGTTACCTCCTGTCCCAAACCTCCCTGATTCTCACCCATGTGATGGAGTCAGACCTGGAGCTGTGAGACAAACGGTCAGTGACACACGGAAATTGGTGCTGATTTTTTCTGTAAGAGGAAGTCAAACACAGCCTTTCTGTCTTCAGACAAAGGCCACCACGCTGTCACCATGGCCTAATGTCACATCCACACTTGTTTTTCTTTCAGACAGCCAGCGTTGGTCTAATGGAAAAACTGACTAATCGCCCAGATCTCATCCTCCTCACCTCTAACTCATCTCTCCACCCCCTCCTCTTTATGATGAGTCAGGGATTTTAATGGCTCTCTCTCTCTGCCCCAAATGGACTGAAAGCACCTGCCGTTTGTGACAGCAAAGTCATGCAGTACTGTGTGACAGTGCATTCAGCTTCAACATTTGTTGGTATGACATGACCACTTGCTAAGATGTGATAAAACAGCCAGTTGCATAACAGCGTTGGTGCCTTTCCAGCTGCAAACCTCATTGGAAGCTACTCATGTCCTTGAACATGGGCTCTCAAACGATGACATTAATGTTTTCAGTTCCAACTTACATGAGTTGAATAAATTCTCATCTGTGTCTGAAATCCCTTTTCTACCTTTTAATTGTCAGATTCAACAAATTCCAGGTTAATCTTGTGGAGATACAAAGAGTATATGTTGTTTATACAGTTTGTTTTGCTCAAACAGAGCATGCTTGTGCAGGCCCTGTTTACTTGCCTCATTACTGAAGTGTGTTCAGCTCAGAATTTATCAGTGGCTGAGGCTAAATAAACAGTGTAAGCCTTAGGGCCAATGGAGGCAGAAACTGAACAAACTAAAAGTAAAAGATAATGTTTCCACAGAGCCAGCATCAGCGAGGTTTGGTTGATTAGATACAGTGTACCTGAAGAGGAGGAAAGGAAACCTGGCAGGACCAGTCTTAGTGGTCACACACACAAGCTGTTCAAGGACACAAGCTAAAAGTGTTTGCTTCTGGGAGCAACACACCTGGAAATTATCATTATTGGTACACATCCATGATATTTCAGCAAAATGATACTTAAAATCTAATCCCACTGATGTCCATTGACTTCATCTATAAAATGTTTTTAAATGTAAGATACCATAAAACTTTACAGTTTTTAAAAAAAATCATTTTCCAATGGTTCATTTGATTTTATTCTTTTTTCTGACAGGCAGTCTAACATGCAGCTTAGCCTTGACATTTGAAATATCAAGACAATATTTTTCTGGCATGGGTGTCTTTAAAAAAAAAAAAAAGTCAAGGTACTCCCAGTGACATAGGAGGCATTACACCAATAGTATAAAGAATAAACGGGGAAAGGAGGGGGTGGCTTGACTTAAATGGCTCCCAGGAGCAAAAAGACAGAGTTCATGTGCAAAACCACACAGAAACACAATGATATCCTGACTGAGACTTTACATTTTAAGCAGATAGATGGAAGCTAGCGATTTTACTGCACACTTTTATACTGTTGGAGGTTCAAGTGATATATTCCCTGTCTATCACACCAGAAAAGAAAGCAGTGTGACCTGAAAGGATCAATATTCACTTTAATTATAGACTGTAGTACCTCTTTCTGTCTCTGTGGATATTGGTATTAAACATCTAAGATGAGACACTCAGGTCCCCAAAAATCTGAACTCGACCAGCATGTCCATCGTTGAGGATGTGGAAATTTTATAACCAAAGAATGATCAAAACAATTTACTAATACATACTAAGATGGTCACAGGATCTGATGCATACAGCAACACATTGTCTGTGCAAAGGGAGATTTCCTGCTGGGCTCCAGCCACACTGACACGAGTTATCGTTGGGTCCTTTTGCCAATAATGGCCCTTAATTTAAGACAGGTGTTCAAGTTAGAAATGTAGACATTTGTAAATAAGCATTTTCACAAAAATTCGGAAAACTGGCCCAAGTGAGTTAAGAAAGATTTGAGAAACTGTACATTGTAATTACTGTGCCACTGAACTAAATGAACCATCAGAGTATCTTACTCCTATGCTTCCACCCTATTTCTAGTTTCCATTATCTACCACAGTAGGAATAATCCCAACTACCAACAGTTTTGTGTGGAGCCCCAGGTCAAACAGACAAAGCTGGATTACATAAAATCACACATAGTAATGTGTGGTGTGGGTGTGATAGTGATTATTCAAAGTGTTAATTATGTTACCAGCGTTCTTTGTTTGGTATCGGCCTATTTATTCAGTTCAACTGTACTTTGAGGGCACCCAAGAATTTACATTGTTCTTTCACACAGAAGCACCACAAAGATGCAGGGTTAGAAGAGTTTTTCTGGGGAAAGAAACGCAGTGAGATGGTTTAAAATGGTGATGCCTGGAGAGCTGTATTCAAATGAAGCAGTGGAAGGTGATAAGCCACAATGGAAATTATGTTAACTGCTCAGAGTCAACAGACAAGGAGCCAAAATGAAACACAAGTGTCCTAACCCTATCCCAAAGCCCGTGTTACCTGTAACTCATGTGATAAAACACTGCACATCTCATTAGATGTGGACCCTAATATTAGAAGAGCAGTGTGTAGTAATGTGTTGCTCTTGTGTCCGTATTGTGTCACTCTGAGGTTGCACATTTTCCTCATTGGGTTTTAAATGGCCTCAACATGGAGATAAACTACACAGCACCTTCAGTATGCCACTGAGAGACACTTTTCATCCAAACTTGCTTTTAGACACTAAAATCATCATTAACATGCTGTTTAAACTGTAAACTGTGACACCGCGATGCTAACAAAATGCCACGAGATCAGTAAAACTAACTCTGTGATAATAACCTGATAACAATAACTTCTCATTTGGGCTCTGTCCCAGGTTAGCATACTACTCTGATACTCTGACTATAACTAATGTTGGACCAGGCGACAGTGAGGATGTGTTTGATAAAGCGGTGGGGCAGCAGCAGCGGCGGGGGGGGGGGGGGGGCCTCAGGGAGCGCGTCTGCTCTGTGATTGGCCGAGCAGCGAGACGTGTACATCAGTCAGCCGCAGGTAGGTCACATGTGACGGCCGTCTAACGAGCGAGCGGCTCCGCTGCTGAGCGCTGCTTCCTCTGCGGGATGGTGACGCTTTTTCTGTAAACACTCAGAGGGAGGAAAGTTAGTTTAACTTCCAAGGTAAGGTCTGTTTTTTTGTTTTTGTTTTTGTTTTTTCTTTAAGTCGTGATGTCTTATTCACCCGTATTGTCCCTATGTGTGTGTGTGTGTGTGTGTCAAATTCTACTTGTGTCTCTCATATCAGTTTCCACCCTACCGTTGGGGAGATTAAACCTGGGCTTGGAAAATAATGTGGGACGGGGTCAACTCTAAGGGGATAATGATGGGGAAATATTATCTTGTCTTTTTTAAACTGTGTACTATTCTATGTAAAGCAGCTTTATCCAATAATTTTTAATATCAGCATATGTGACACTGCGGTTTAAAGTCATTTCCGGTATTTGTGAATAGTTATAGGAGGCTATTTAATATTTGATTATATTTGTTTATTGACTGGTTTGTTGGTTTCAGTGCTTCCAGACAAACTATTTAGCAGTTGACATGAAGTTGAAGAGCACTGGAGGTGAATTAGCCGGCTGCTGCTGGCTGGTCTGTGTGTTTTTGAGTGTAACCTTGAAATGGACATTATCTCAGGACTGCTGGGATAAGGGAGGCGAAGATTAACAACAACATCATGGACATTTCACACTGCAAGAAGCTGATTAGATACAACAGGATGCAAGGTTGTTTGAATTGCAGAGGGGCTTACCCAGTAATTGGGGATTTCAGACTGTCTGAGGAAAAATATGTATATTTATCCATTTTTTCTTAAACTTCCTGTCATTTCTTCCAGGCCTGTTGAAGCTGTGTGATCTACACCATCAGAGAGAGAGAGTGAGAGAGTGGCAGAGGTGAAGGAGGCAGTAGGATGAAATCCAAAGGGAAGGCTGTGAAACCATCCAAGAGGACCTGGTCTGACCCTGAGCCAGAACCAGAGCCAGACACAGAACCTGGCTCCAGTGAGCAGGAGGGCTCAGAAGCCTCGGTGCGGATCAGTGGGTCCTGGAGGGGGTCTCTGAGGAGTGGGGACAGGAAGCGTCAAGGAGGAGCGGGTGGAGGGCGACGGCGGAGACAACATGGCTCCAGCACCAAGGAACGCAGCATCCGCAGGCTGGAGAGCAACGAGCGGGAACGCCAGCGCATGCACAAACTCAACAATGCCTTCCAAGCGTTGCGCGAGGCCATCCCACACGTCAAGACTGACAAGAAGCTGTCCAAGATCGAGACACTCACCCTGGCTAAGAATTACATCAAAGCTCTGACCACCATCATCCTGGACATGTCAGGAGCCTGTCTGCCAGCTGATGGGGTCCCATCAGAGGCCAGCGCTGCCAAGCTGCTTCAGTGCTACCAAAAGCACCTGGAGGAGGAGGGGGAGGAGGGTCTCACCCAGTACCTCACCCACATGCACAGCTTAAGCCAGCTCAGCTAACATTGGCTTCAAGAGGGTTTGGATATCAGGTGAGCGAGCAGAGGCTGGTCTCCACAGCAGAAAAACGTGTGGGAAGACTTTCAGGGCCAAATCTCAAATGACACCCAGTTTTACAGTCTCTCTGCTCTGTGATCTGGTCAAAAGTGGTGTTTTCTGTAGGAACCAGGAGCTGCTCCAGCTCATAGGTGTCTAACAATAAAACCCATGTTTGAACAAAGCAAAACATGGACTGTTGAGAACCTGCCCCTCACACAGAATCTGAAATGATATGAGGACCATCCACATAGCAGTCAGTCTGCACAGAGAACCAACCAGATTATGGACTATGGTTAAGAAGTGAAAAGACTTATTTGTTATTGTACTCAGAAAGGAAGGGCTAATCGGTCACCAGTGTGTCTTTTTTTTTTTCTTAATTTTTGTATTTCTCACTGTCTGTGGTTTGAGCTGAGGCAGGCACTAGTTCTCCTTTGTGTTATCGTGTGATCTCTTTTGTTTTCTCTTGCGCAACCTGCTGAGTGTAGCCTCTAGTTATAACTGTCACATCCAAGAAGAAGAGAAAGGCAAGCACCAAAGCTAAATATTACAATTTTGAAGCTTGAGAGTCTGTTTGTTCATTTGAGAACACAATGTACTCGTCTTCTTACAGGCTGCACATTCAAAGCAGCAGGAGGTGAATGTAAAATGTTTGAGTTTTTTTGTCTCTCCGTGCCTTGACGTTTTGAGGACACTGTAGTGAAAAAGATGCAGAGAGGAGAGAATATTTGAGAAGTTATTATCAATAAACACATTTATTTATTGACAAGGACTGTTATTTTGGTCATGCATAACACTTGAGAATTGTATTTCACCATGTCAATAGTGCTGATGTGTTGCTCATGTAACAGTAACACAGTTTGAATTTAGTTATTCACAAATAACACACACAGATTGCTGGAGACGTAACATTTACAAATGCGCGATCAAATTCATGTATCTACTCACTCTTTGGGTGAATCTTGTTACGAGCTAATGCCTAAACAGATCCAAATCCTCAGCATGTATAGTTTGTGGATGGAAACATCTATTTTAAATGAAGCTTTACATAGGTCTATTGCGCCAACTACATTTACTATAATACTAATATCATACAGATTTATAACAAAAATATCGTTTCTGACGACTTTTTTTTCTCATGGCTCAGTTATTCTACCACCATCAGTCCAAGGGAAGTGGACAACGTTCTGAGAAAGAGGAAGGTTCAGGTTTAGAATTTCAACCACATGACTTTTACAAGTGATCCACATTTTTTCCCTTATTTTCCACAGTACTCATTTAACACAGTAATCATTGCACATACTCCATGACATTGGCAAAATCACCATAATATCTTTTTTTAAGAAAATAACATTAACATCATTAAAAACATTGTCACCCATCACAGGTAAATCAAGCAATTACAGACCTTGTCACAGCAGGAGCATGCTGGTTCTAAAAAAGACACAACTGTGTCCCAGTCTATGGATAAACCTCTTAAGTTCCCTGTAAAAAATAAAACTCAATTTATTTTGTCCAAAAGGAGTTAGGGCAGCAGTTAGACCCTCTGTGAAGAATGTGTCTTATAGCATTAAAAGAGATGGAGGATTGACCACTTTTGTGAATTACTTAGGCCACCACACTCAACCATGGTGTTTTCCTTGTGCTTATCCAAACTGATCCAATCTGCTCACACAGGTTTCCTCACATTGCCCAGATTCAGATTGTCTATCCAAAGGTAGATTTTGGCTGACAATGAATTGGAACTCCAAAATGTCTCTGGTGGCACACCGAAGCTACATCCATTTTTTTTCTACAGTCAGTTATACAGCAGTGTGTGTGATTAGCAGAACAGAAGAGCCTGGATCAAACACTAACCTATGTGCTTTATCCAGTTTCCCCAGTAATCAGACTTTACTCTGGGTTATCATGTGTTATTAACCTGTTGCCTTCAGGCTAAGATGAAATGAAACTTTTATATTGCACACAATAGGAGACCTGGAGCTGACTTGCTAAGCCACTTTAAATGAAATAACCTAATGTTTACCTATATACACATTTTTACACCAAAATAATTAATAAAAATTAATGTATTATAAAACATCACCCTTCCACCTCTACATTGACCTTTCATGTGGCAGAGACCACACAAACCACCAGAAGTATCACATCCACCCAAATAAATAAACGAAATGTATTAAGACCATCAAGTTTGGTGTCAGTGACAAACGATAAGGACCAATTGCAGAGAAATGCCAGTAGCAAGGAGATGAACTCTGGTGTCAATGACCTACATACGGGTCAGACTAGAGGTTGTCTTCTGAGTTTCTTCTAAATCTACAAAAATCAAAACTTTCTGCCAGGCTGACCCAGAGTTTCAGTTTAACCTCTACAACTTCAGAGTTAAAAGAAAAGAAGTTTTGAACAAAAGTTAACAACAATGGTTGTACAGTGTAGGATGTCTATGCACAGTACTTTTTCACATTTTGTGTGTGTGTTTGCATCTAGCATTCCACAGCATTGCCATTGACCTCTGTGTTCCTGACCAGGAGGGGGCTCCGAGGGGCTGAGGCAGACAGGTTGGTTAGAGAGGGAAGATGGATGTGGGGTGGGTCCATGGCATTCCCTCTGATTGTGATGTGATCCCATCCACCCTAGAGGACAGAGAGAGACAGAGAGGGATAAATCAGTTACGCCTACTTTAACATAAAAAACCTTCTTTAACATACAGGCTCTTCTTGTGGTGAAACATCATTTTGTTTTTGTTTTTTTTAATCTGCAGAAGATTGTACAGGTCAATATGTGAAAAACTTGTACTATACTGTAATTCAAAGTTAACCTCAGCCGCAACTGCAAATAAATCATTGTCGTCTTTCAGTTATTGCATTTAGATGTCACACGTCACCTCTTTAATAAACTTTTCTTCTGTAGACTGTATAGCTGAAGTCCAGCATAAGTGGAAAGTATTCATTAAGACAAGTTCAATAAATAATCATGGTAACTGTTTCCAAGTGCAAATGAAGGCTCTATCTGTATAAATAGCAAAAAAAAAAACAAACAAACTCTGGACTATCCTTGAGGAATGCAACAAATATTTCAGTTTATTTTGTGCCTTACCCCAATGCCATAGTCCCATGACGCTCCTTTTGGCTCCATGGGTTGGACTCCAAGTCGATGGCACACTGTCCCACAGCTCAGACTGTGGGTGCCCTGCACCCTGTCTGCTATGATCCACACCTTCACGGCCATAACAACAAAACCACAGTAATGACCCCAATTCAACAAGGAAGCAAAAGGAGTTACTCCTTTTTATAGCCTACAAATGAACCTTAAAGCCACACAACCCATGGTGAGTTTAGAGGATTTATATACTGCATTTCAAATATAGAAAACTATTCTAAAACAGTATAAATAGTTAAAACTGCATAATGTTATGTGTTGGCAGCTGCACATTTTAGAGAAATATTTGATATCCCGACACCCACCTGGTCCAGCGGCCCTACAGAGACCTTGCGTACGTTATTAGAGATGTGTTCCCAGGAGGATCCCTGAGGGTAGCTGGGAGTCATGCCTTGTCTGTACCACAAGTTACCTGGACAAGAAATTGCCAAATCAGAGACATGATCACAGAGAATCTCCCACAAAAAGTGAAGTTTCTCGGAAGGAAATATTTCAGAGCTAGGTATTTATCAGATATTTAACAATGTGTGTGCTAAATAGTTGCCTCACCATTTTCATCTATGGTGTAGACTGATGTTCCCCCAACAGACACCTGCTTAAGCTTCTGTTTGGCAGGGGAGGGGATGTGGTACCAACAATCTCCTGCAGAGGGAAACACAAGACACACACACAATTATCAGATTGTAGTATCGGAGGCTGACAAGTTTAACTCTGCTCACTTAAACTTTTATGCTTATCATTCTTATTCACTGACCTGCAGGGCTCTGAAGAGAAACTGATCCCCTATAAAAGGCTGACCCATCCGTTGCAATGGCCCAGACCTGGCTGGCACCACCGATGGAGATGGATTTGAAAGGTTGGTCGGTTCCCACATGCAGCCACGAGGATCCCTGAGAGAGCAACAACAGGATGTTAGAACAATTAGCTCTCAAATAACCTTTCTTTTGTTGAAGCCGTACCGGAAGTACCACTTCATTGTCTAAATTTAACACATACCAACAGGAATTATACATTTAAAATGCCTCCCTGCAGCTCTGTAACAAAGTTTTTCATGGATTCAGTCTATCAGGACTAAGTATAAGGAGATGATCCAACTCAATGTGGATAAGAGGAAATGTGGTAATTTATACGAATGTGCTAAAACTGCAGTGAAGGTTTATTAATGACTGACAGGGTGGTGCACAACTTGTTCATGAGATGTCTGGTTGTATATCAATCATGTGACTCACAGCAGGTGTCAGTGCAGTGACTCCCAGTCGGCAGAGCACATCTCCCTTGTTGCTGATCGCCCACAAAGGAACCACATCCACGCTGCTCTGGTCGGCACATGGCAGGATGGTCACATCACACAGTGGGATGGGTGGGATTTCTTGCCAAGGTCCTGTAGTGGTCAGTTTACATTTCCTGAACAAGGAAAAAAAAAAAGACAACAACTATTGGTCACATGTGCTACAAGATGGATGGTGGAGTATGAGGAATGGCAAATGACCTCAAACTATCATTGATTAATGCAAAGATGCCTTTCTTTTTAAGGTATTCTGCATTTCCACATTTGTCACATCAAATATTCAACACAATTTTAATATCAACAGTAAAACTGTTCTTTTATTAGCATGTTAACTCATTAAGCATAAAATATATTTTCCCACTCAGACTAACAATCAACACCTATCAGTCTCCATTGTCTATACTGACTGACAAAAACAAACTTACTCACATACACACACACACAAAAGAAAATGTAAAGTGCCTTTGAAACATTGTTGAACAATTCAATTGGAGAGTAATATGCCAGTGTTGCTTTTTATAGTACCTGGCCCATCGTCTGCGACGAACAAAGTCCTTTAGTGTTTTATAGCCATGAAATGACCTGAGAGATAGAGAAAAGGAAGAAACAAGTGAAAGTCATGACTGTGAACAAACAGATAGACAGCAGGTGTGTTAAATGAACAGCAAATGAAACTTACGCTGGAAAATCAGCTGCATATTGCCAACCTTCTCTGTCTGTCCCTCCAGAGACACCGTAGTCGACAGCCCAGTCAGACACCTGAAAGGAGCACAGGGGGAAGTGAAATGCAGTGAACATATGAGCTTTTTTGACCACACGCCTTAAAATACATATTAATGGGATTCAGTCTTAATTAAACCTGAGCATCACAGAACTATTTTCAAATCCGACAAGTGCTATAGCTGTACCTACCCATGTCCACTGAGGTGAGGGGGGTTTGGTATTTGTTTTTGTGCACTCGTGTAGCCCTGATGCATCACTCCACATGTACCGGTCTGTGGGCAGACCTCTGAAGCAAAGCAAATGCACTTAAAGTCAGTCATGACTGACTTCACATTTCAGATCAAGCTATAAAAAGCAGCATGCGCTTTCAATACTTCACATCCTGATTTAATGGTTAAAGTTTGTTAAATGTGTGTGTGATCCAATTCAGGTGAGAAATTTCTCCATACTGGAGACATTACAAAACAAATTTCTACCGTCTTACAAATACCAAGCAGGAAAGTACAACCTGACTCTGTATCTGCAGTGAGCTCTCTACCTGTTGGTGTAGCCTGTGACAGGGTTCCACCTCTGGTTCTCATAGATGTAGACACTCTTGACGTCAGTCTGTGTATATATGTTATCGGTGCTGCTGGCCAGTCCCTGGAAGAAGCCCCCTCCGTAGCCCCCAGTGTAGACCCAAGCAGTGTGGTCATACCCAATCCCCCACACAATCCCACCGCTGTTACACTCCACCATACGCAGGTGACCTCCAACCTGCCGCCAGAACCTGCACAAAGTAAATTTGGTTATGGTAGAAAAGGACATTCCTTTCTATCAGCAGTGCTGAACACTGGTATTTTCTTACATTTGGTCGCAGGGTGTTGGGTAAGGCATGGCCTCCAGACTGGGAGATGGCTCACTAACAAAGATGTCCCCTTTACAGGTGATGGACCAGATGGCCTGTTTGGAGGGAGGACCCTGGATCCCCCTAGAGTCACAGCATGAAACGCTAAGCAATGCCAGCTGGGAGAGAGACAGTGATAGCCAGAAAAGATAAAAAGAGCCAGAGAGAAGGTGAAAAAAGGGAAATGGTAGAAATCCATGTGCATTACACATCACGATAGTGCAAATTCTTTCTTATCTAATAATTTTTTCTTGGCAGAACTCTACCAAAGCTCCTGTGACTGCAATCCATTTTTTAACACCATTGTACTCTCTGCTTCAGTTTCATGTGGAGATCTAGGCATTCAGGGAGCTATTATGCTGCATAGTAGCCATACATACCCAATCATGCATTTCCAGCTCAGTGGCTGCTGCCAGTCTGATTGGCCACCTCTGTTTTGTCCGCTCAGGTGTGTAGATGGCAAAAGTGTGTTTGGACTCATTTAGCACAGGAACTAGGATGGTGATCTCATTGATGAAGGCATGCAAGTACTGGACAGGGATATGGAGAAAAAGAAAGAAGCAGAGAGAATAAAAATAGTAAACAGAGGAAGAAATGAGACAAAGAAAGCACTGATTCATTTCAATGAGTCATTCTGTTTTCAGCAGACATCTGTTGTGGTAACATGTTCAGACACTGTGACTTGTGACAATGTCACTGCATCATTGAAACATCGCTCGACCTCCCTTGGTAAGACATGAGACTATCATATGTACTGTATTAACACACATATAGTGCACAGCATAAAAAAATACTCACTCACAATTCTGCCTCACCTTCTTTTCGTCATAGAAGTTGTAATAGATAAAAATTATGCCGTCCTTGTTTCCGTCTGGCCCTGAGAACTGCTCTAAAGCAAAATGAACATCTATCCACTTGTGCGGTTTCCAGTCTCTCCACCACTGCATGGTCCCCTTCTTCACCCACACAGTCTGAAATTGGAGTGGGTGCTCAGATAAGTAATGAATGAAACAATTAGGAAAGAAAACACAACACAAAAAAGCACAAATATCCCACAGAAGTTAGAAGGTTCCTGTGGCTGGGCCAATACAGCATGTACCTTTTCTATAGCTTGTTCATAGTGTCTGAAATTATCCATCTCTTTCTTGGTCCTCTCACTGAGTTGTTCAAAGATTTGTCTCCGCCAGGCTGTCGTCTGGGCTGGGGTTACAGACAGACTCATGGACTGGAACGACTGGACCAAAGCTGAAAGAAGAAAGGTGAAATAAGAAAATCAATGACTAACATCAATAAAGGAAATGAACCTTTACTTTCTTCAGACATGAAATGGAAATTCTATCATCTGTTCTAACCCTCTTCATTTACATAGCAGCCTAAAGTTTTAGAGCATCGGTTCACAAGAGAAAAATCTCAACAATATCGCTGAACTCACATGAAGTGTTCAATGAAGTATTGAACCAGTTGAGGTGGGAGTGACTGTCCACAGAGCAGCCTCCTCCACTGACCCAAGCCCAAAGAGGGTGCTCATCTGCCCCATACTGGTCATCTAAGGCAAGAGTGTATGTAGCCACAGATGACAAGCTGCAAGTATCAGCTGATTCTAGCAATGCTCCACACTGGGCCTGCTGGACCTGCACTTCCTCAAGGTCCACATTACTCCACTGGGGGTCAAGAGGACCTTCAGACTGACTGGGAGAAAGAGCCAGCCCAGCACAGGGAGCTTTAACCTCTCCTTCTCCAGGTACAGTCTCCTCTTCCAAAACAGAAGGGGCAGCAGATCCAACTTCTCTTGTGGTTTTCGCAGGCTCTTGATCAGAGAAAAGTTCAGAGATGAAGCTGTCACTGGTAACTTTGGGAATGCAGGGTTTGGGAGTATCAGAGGGTTGGTTAGACGGCTGATCTGTGGGGGCATCAGCAAAGCACTCTGGGGAATCAGATGTGACATAGCAGGTTGCACCATCTGCAGATCCTTTCTCTGTGTCTGCTTCCACATCACTCACTACTGACTGACCACGAACCTCCCCACGGAAATAATACCCAGCACTGTAAAACCAAGAGAGAGAAGGAGAAACTGAATGGATTGTTTTCCCTGAAAATATTTTAATATTTGATTTATGTTGACATGATGAACTGATGTATGCACTTGATCAAAGCTATATCCAGGAGGCTGAGCTTGAATTTTGGTATATAGTATTATACCATGACTATCTGTCTATTTTC
Organism: Remorina albescens; assembly: GCA_034769265.1. Taxonomy (NCBI): domain Eukaryota; kingdom Metazoa; phylum Chordata; class Actinopteri; order Carangiformes; family Echeneidae; genus Remorina; species Remorina albescens. The sequence continues at coordinate 11,618,477 of CM068480.1, forward strand.
TTGTTTGAGTTTGTGTTCAGGTTGCCCACTGCCATCACATCTCCATCTGGTAAACATTTGCTTTATCACTACATTGACACTGATGTTTGAGTGTGAACCATGTGTTTCCGCCCTAATAAAATGCCCATACATTGTGTGTAAGTGTTTATGTTTTGCTGAGGCCTCTCCACCTTTGCAGGCTGCTTGTACTCGCACTGGATTGGGATCGATCGCCATCTCGTGGAACACTGATAACCTTCCAGGTTTTCCCACTCAATTCACTGGAAGTCACACCTTGTCTGAAGTATACAGCACGGTCCTCACAACTGATACCCCAAGCCTACATACAGCAGCAACAGTTTGTCATTAATACAGCCATAGGAACCATAAAAGCTGCACTAAGCTACACTAAAATAACCAGAAGAGAGGGGGAAACATATATGTTGCTTCCCAACATTAAGCTTGAATCACCTGGTCATTGAGTCCTACATTGATCATGATCATTTCTCCGACCATGTTGAGCCAGCCGGAGCCACAAGGATTGTGGGAGTTCACACCACGTCTGAACCACACCTGCAGACATGGGAGCATGGGGAGAAAATGCTCTTTATCGTGACACACACCTGCTCCAACACTACTGTTGCCATTTTAGCCAGAGTCCCCCGCAGTAGCCTGTTCCTCTTAACTAATGCATCTTGTTCAGCATATGAGGTCAGTAAACTGAACCAAAAAGACCAACATTTGAGACCAAGTCAAACATATGAAACTGCACCATTCAGTTCACACAACCCAAAACCCGCAAACCTCACCCACAGTTTGTTCACTGTGGGTCTGTATTGCTTTATCATAGGGTGATTTATTTTGACCAAAGCCTATATGAAGGCAGTGCTACAGTCAAAATACTATACGTTTTTATATCCTTTTACAAGTGAGTCATAAAACAAAAACAAGAACAAAGAAATGACACTTAGGAAATATTTCTCCAAATGTGTACAACAATGTCTGTTTCTGCCAAAGCTTAGTTCAAATATAGAGGTTATTTTGTTTATTACTGATTACTGGAATTAGATAGATGAGTATTGGGAATAACTACACAATGATTTTATGCCAGCTTCTTAGGAACCCCTAGCTAAAACTAATGCGGTCTAATGCAATTAAATCTTCTTTCATGACAGTTTGTTGAAACTGTTCAGCTGTGCCAGGTTTGTTTTGCTGTTGAAAAAGGTTCCAAAAACAACTGATTTTAGTCAGGATGTAGCTGGTGGAGATTTCACTATGTGTGCATGCTTCCAATACTAAAATGTGTCTTTAATGACGTTTATCACAGGATAATCTTATCTTACTTTGTTGTCTTTGGTCACAGCCCAAACAACATTGACTCCAACGGCTACATGTATGGCTCCCACATCAGGAATAGGAGAGTCCACCACTGCCCAGGACGTACCTGATCCAGAAACAGTCTCCATCAAGAAGATAAACATCCACACATTGTCACACGTTGTCACACATTGAGTCTGTACCTGATCCAGAAAATACCAGTCACCATCAAGAGCATAAACTCACACACGCACGCACGCACACACCTCCCATCACTGAGTCTGTGTACCTTTGGGGCAATCTCGGCCAATGCCCTCCCTGACAATGAGCTGCCCCTCCCATAACACCGCCCAGACTAGGTCCCCTGGGCCACAGCTGATCTGGACCACCTCCCCAGGGAGAGGTATCTCCTCCCACAAAGAGCCCTCTGGATTGTAGTGACAGATCCCCTCTCTGAACCACACCTGGTTGAAGACAAAAAGGGGGGTTAGATAATTGGGATTGATAGCAAAACAGTAAACTGAGGAAAGAAAACATTTGCATCATGTAATGCAAATACATTGTTAACAATATACACAAGTTATTGTTGTGTAAGATAAGATAATACTTTATTGATCCCCATTGGGGAAATTTGATTACATTGGTAATACACTGGTAACAAGGAGTGTATGATCTTGCTATGAACATTAGCAAGGTAATACAGACATTTACATGTGTATAATGCATTAAATTCAAAATCAAGAGTTGAATTGAGTTGAAGTGCATTGGATGTGTAAGGCTTAGGTTGGTATTACATCTGTGCGAGTCTTACTGCACCTTGCCCTGTAGGGACACGGCCCAGAGTGACAGCCGGCCTCTGGGCTCCTCAGTTATCTCCCAGCCTCCACAGCTGATGTCACTGAAGGGATCTGGTAGACTCGTCTGTTGTGAGGGTATCTGAGCACACACAGGAAGAAAGACAAGGTTAACTCCACACACACACTCACACACATATGCACATATAGTTATACACTAACCTTACACTAACCTTAGCCCAGGTGTCCATGGCTTTGTATCGCCTGTAGCGGAGCCATCGCCTGCGACGAACACAGGAGTTCCACTTCTTGTCTTTGGTGTAAGTGGCAGGGAAGTCGATGGCGTAGGTCCATCCCTGCACACACGAACCCACACCTCAATCGTTAAAAACAGGGCAGGAAAAAAAGGACAAAAGTCGATGTTGAAGTAGGAGGGTAAAAAAAAAACCTCAGCTGGACACTCACCCCTTTCTCTGTGGGCTCTCCCTCAAAGTTTTCATCTGCATACCAGTCCCCCTCCCACTCCCAGCTGTTAGAGGGAAGTTGAAAACTGTCCAGAGGCTGGTGCTGCAACCCTGTGACATCACTCCACTGCCAGCGGTCGCTAGGTAACAATCGCTCAGAGAAACCATCAACAGGATTCCAACGCTGATGGAGAGCCAGACAGAGATGGAGGTTAGAGCACACAAAGTGTCAAAAACAACCTGGTCTCCCTTTAATCAGATCCAATCTAATTCTTTTACACTGTGTTTGACGGACGGATTGCCAAATACTGCTTCTGTTGAACTGTAGGAGGAAGTCACAGGAACTGTTACTTCTGAGTATTGACCTAAGACACATAACTTTTCAACACCCAAAGGATCCATAAGTCTAGTTGATCACCTGCACCTGAAGTGAATAATGCTTGCATGTTATGAATGGGGTTTTTTGTTTGTTTTGTTTTGTTTTTATAAAATCCTTCAACACATTTTTTGTATGCTTCTTATGGCATGCAGCTACAGCAAGATAAAGCTAAAACAGAGGAAGTGCAACACTGTTGGATGAGGGTGTTGCACTTCTTCAGTCATTCAATCACACATCACACCACCCCTTGAGGAACTTCACATTTTCACTTTCTTATCAGAAGACTGTGCAGGAAATAAAGGTCATCCACAGAAAAATGCTAAGATTTTTTAAATTCAGTGTAAGAAAATATATCCTAGCTTCTTTTCCTTGCATATTTTTACCATTATATATATATATCCATGTTTTTTTGCAATAAGCAAACTTTCTATAAAGAATGACACTGGAAGAGACCCACTTGATTCTCATAGGCTTCCTCCTGGTAGCGGACAGATAGGTCAGAAGCATGGACATTCAGGTAGATCTTATTGTCACAGGCGATGCCCCAGCAGCACTGCTGAGCTGCTGTAACTCGTTTGAACTCCATCTGGGCGTCATGGCAGCGCTCCCACTGCTGACCGGCTGTGGAGAGGCTGTAGACCCGTCCATGCACATCCACTGCCCACAGTAGTGAGATGGGCATGGCTGCACCTGGGAACTGGGGTGAAGGAGAAATAGGGGTGGGTGAATGGAGCTGACAAACTGACCATAATGCATGACAATATTAGGTATTCTGCATACTTAAGTTATTGAAGAATCATTTTCCATGTGTATTTGCAAATAGTATCTTAAATTTCAAATAAAATAATTTAAGTTATAAAAATGGTGTTTACACAGAATGTACTCAGAGTAAAAGACCAAGTGATGGGGCTTTAAGCATTTTACTCAGGTGTTACTAAGAATGTTACCAATGACTCATATTCACATGATTTGTATACAAATGTCTTTATAAGCTATGAAAGTGTGACAGTCGCTGAGCATAAACAATATCATGACAGTATGAAATTGACGCGGGTTATAAAAAAAAAAAAAATCATCTATTGCTTATCGGATTATTTACACCTATACTTTTCCTACTGTGACATGACCAAAAGCCAATTGCTTTTATGGCTGCAGATACATCACACATACTTTGAGTACTCAATAACTCTGAGTTCCTGAAGGGTAGTGTTCTACAGTTTGGGCCGTGGATCTTTAAACCATTTTCATTAATTGCCTCCATAAAACACAATCATTGGCGCAAGCTTTAATACTCTACCAATAAATAATCAGAACTAGTATTATTACCAGCTTTCATTTTACTGCAGTTTCTCTCACTTCCCTCTGGCTATTTCAGTCCAATCAGTGGAGGCAGGTGCTGGCCCATCCTGAGTCTGTTTCTGCTCGGGGTTTGTGTCTTAAGTGGAAGCTTTTCCTTATCACTGTTGGTGGGCATTGTTGGATTCCTGTAAATAATTTCATTGAGCTAAACCTGCTCAATTAGAAAGTGCCTTGAGATAACACCACTCCTTTTGGTGATGTATAAAAATAAACGACTTGACTATAATCACAAGAAATCCCTGTTCAGCAATAGCAGACAGGAATGACAAGGAACAAGGAGAATTAAAGTTACATTGAAATAATAACTGCTGTAATAATTACACTTCTAAATTCTGTTAATCCAGATAAAAAAGTACATATTTTGCAGTATCTTGCACAGCCTAGTTAAAAAACACAAGTGGGTAAGGTAAAACTAAATGATTAATTCATCTGAGTTGGAATAAAATAAAAGGTCAGAGTGTACTCCTGATCCTGATTACAGTAATCAGGATCAGGAGTTGAGGTGGCAGCGATCCTTGTTATTGCTGTTTCCGCTTTCCAGATCTGACCCAAAGCTTTAATAAATTCATGAATTTAGCAGCACCTCCACAACACCTAAACCCCAAAGAGGGCCAGTGTGGCCAATCTGTAAATACTGTGAACAAAGCTGTGTCCCCAAAGTCACATTTTATTAATCATATCAGACAGGGATGCTGCTGCTTGAAGGCGGATCTTCCGTCACATCCATTCAGCACATACAATTCATAATACGAGCTTATCCATACATTTTAAAGTCCAGACTATGATGACATGGCAGTTAAATTAAACATTTCTATTATTAATTATGTCCGTGACTGGGTTTGTAAAGAATTAGCTGCATGTTAACTCCATGCTACCTGCACGCTCAGAGAGCCGTTAATGGCCGTAGATTCATGCAAAGCTCTCTGGGCAGTGAATGCAGCTTTAGGCTCTAACGACGACACCAGGCTGGTTCTCGGCGCGGCCTTAACGGCCTTAGTCCTTCTAGAAATAGCTAAATCACAAAGTGTTCACCGACCTGGAGCTTCCCTCATAAACCGAGCAGCTGGAACGGCGGAATTCAAACCGTGTTCATACGGCGAGCGGAAACGGGCGGACGGCCGATGAGACCGTGATGTACACCGTCACATTCACATCCTCATTCCTCCCGTCCCAAACAGGAAGTGCTCCCATTGGCTGCTTCCGCGGTAGATGGTACTTCTGTGGCTGTGACGTCCAGCAGGGGGCGGTGCCGGATCACGTGTCAGGCCAGAGAGTCGACAGCAGAGCTGTGGGATCCTGGTCCAGAGCCAGGACCTCCTCCGCTCAAAGGCTGCTGGTTCATTAGGTTTCACCTGCCAGCCGCCTCATCAGAGAGAAACACTCACATGGAGACTCTGTTTGCTAGATGATGAAAATATTTCTGCACTTTTCTGTAGATATTACTTTATTTTGTATATTAAAGTGTGTGTGTTTTTTAAAATTTGGATGTTATTGCTTTGCCCGTGACCCGGAAACGGATAAGCGGTTGAAGATGAATGAATGAATGAAGGAAAAGTTCGTGCTTTAATTTAAGAGTTTCCCAGTTAAATATCAATAAAGTAATCCAACCAGTTGAACTATCTATCTATCTATCGCAAGTTTTTCAATGACAGGGTGACTTCCACGTATGCTATCTAGGCCAGGGGGTCATTACTGTAAATCAGATTACTTGGCTTTAAAATGGCTGTCAAGATTTCATCCCATCCATTCTGATGTGGTCTTCCCTCTGCCTCTCCGTCGTACCTGTCACCCTGCTCTACATATTTTTAAGAGCTGAGCTGCACGGGTGGTTTTCCTATTGAACAACACGATGAGACAGTCACATGGAACTCCATTCAAAACAATTAGCTTTTGTGTGTGCAACAGTAGATTAGAGTACTTTTTTTGTTTATGCAGCTTGATTAAATGTCAAATAATTATGCAGACCTTTGCTTTATCATGTTTTATTGAGGAAAAAAAGAAAGAGACTACATTGGTCAACACAGTGGCAAGGTACTGTGAAGAAAGCATGTGGCTGTGACATCAGTATGATGGGTTGGCCATCATTGACCCGCAACAGTGGGTTTATGAGGATCAAAGCACGGTTTCATCAATCAGTTTCTCATCATACATTTACATCCTGTAAAGCAAACACATGGCCCAAAAAAAAAAAAAAAAAAAAAAAAAAAAGAATCCTCACAATATAGTTAATACTTTGTTGATTTCATACGATGACCCACTATATACACACAAAATACTGATATCTATATTGTCCTCTTTATTTTTGCATAAATGTGAACTGCAACAGTGGAACCACGAGTAGTGAAAAATATTCCCTTCATCAAAAGGTAATTTTATCCATATAAAATACAATCCAGCAGTCAAATGTCAATCAGCGTGAGATCCATGGCTCATAGTGAGCACAGTGGCTGTCATGGCTAATAGGGGCACTTTCACAGAATAGATTTCTGTGTACATATTTAAATATTTCATACAAACTTACTGTATATAAATAGCCTTCTCATTTCAAATTGTGACATACTGCCTTCACTCAGTTGATCAACTCTTTTGCCAACATGTCACCCTTCCTTCATTCTCCCAACCTTTGTTTATCACAAAGCCTCTTAAAAAAAGAAGAGAAAAATAATTATGATAAAAATAGAAATAGAAATAACAATTAAAATATTTTTTGGCAAGTCAGGAAAACAGCCTGGGTTCTTATGCTGGGTTCATATCAATGAATCACAATATTATCACAATAAACTCCAACAGCTTTGCCTCAGCCTCATATTGCGCTGCTAACATCTTCAAATACAGTACATGCCAACATAAAATGTCACTACAATTTCTCAAGATACATTTTGTAATGTACTGATCCAAAGGACTAAACAGGTGGGTCCACGTATCCATTATAATGTTTACACAGATTGTTTTTTTTTCACATTTGGTAGCTGACAACAAAACTGTTGGGAAAAATTGCCTTCATTATAATGAAAACATGTTTTGAAAAAATTTAAAGAAAAAAATTTATTACACTGGTTCCCACTAGTGTGGAGGAGAGCTGAGACTGATAAGTGTTTTCTGCTTTGATATTTTTTGCTAAGTTTTAAAATATAATCCTTATTTTATGAACTCAGACCCCATTTTTGATAGCATTTACAACCAGCTCTCTATATTGGAGTGTTCATTGTTGATGGTGGACACAATGGCAGTCAATGCCAACATACATATAGTTCAGTGTAATTTAATCTCACTGGTAACGCCTTATAAATGCTGGCTATTCAAAGTCTCTCCACCATGTCAGAGACGTGTCAAATCACACTGCAAAAGCCAAATGAACTTTTCCATATGTTGCTGCTTCACACTAAAGGTATTCAGCTGACAAAGCACTGATTGGCTTCTGTACATGTAGGCTACTTGTAGATTTGATTAGAACTTTAAGTAACATGACAACGATTAGGTGAAGCTAAATTTTGATTTTGGGTTGAATTATCACTTTAACACAAACACAGATGGAATTGATGACTTTTTGAAAAATGTTCTTTGTACTACAAAGTTTTTCAGGACATCCAGTTTCTCCATGTATTGATTGTGCAAAGTGTCACTGTTGTGGCTAATGTAAAACACGCTCGCATGGTTGTACAGACTTATGTTGAGAAATAGTTCCCTCTAATAGAGCAGACTGATACTGAGAAACTAACATGCAGGCTGGTGAGATTTCAGTTTGGGTTGATACTGAGTGTGTTGTAAGGGTCCCATGTGGCATGATTTCCCTGAAGGCAGGATAGCGGGAAAAATTCTCCTGTTCTCCGTCAGATGTTTGGGGCTGATCTGTCATTTGTGACAGTTGGCCTCAACTTGACTGTGGCAAATGGATTCCCTCCTCTGCAAGGAAAAACAATGTTAAATTATTTTCAGTTTCACTATCAAGCGATCGTCAGTCAACTAACACATACTAGGTGGTAACCTGTGAGTTTGTGTTAGTTGTGTTAGGTCACTCACCCTAGAAAGGGAGCCTTTCCTGTCCCATTGACTAAAGAAACCTGTGGTCAAAAAGAGAAGAAAAGACCCTTGAAGATCCAGTGGACAAAGAGGAAAAACGCACAACATTTAAAATCACACCACCACACACCATAGTCACAACAAACCCACACCCTCCCTCTAGCTGTGATGAAAGTCACTGTTGTCAGACTGGTTTGATAAGATTTCTCATCAACAGTTGTCCCCCCTCCCTCCTTCATAATCGGCACAGTGCATCTTTGACATATACTTATGCTACACACTTAAGTTACCTCACTGGGTCTGGAATCTAGACAATCTAGAAAGGCTGTCAAGAGACACACTTGTCTTTTTTTTTCTCACCTTAGGACGATGATAATCTTATCGTCTCCACAGAGCCAAGTGAGCATGGGGAAGATAAAGGTGAGGGACATACTTAAACTAAGATTTTATCATTAATTTAATTAACATACAGACACAAAATCAAATATCAAAATTGCTGCAGGAACTTTAAATGAATTGTATTTTTCAGATGCATTTATTTTTAGGAACTTGAGAAGGTCTTCATCTAAACTCACAAAACATGCACTGCCCTATTCTTCCAGTAGAGAGCAGACAACATCCAGTCATGTAGTTGTAGCTCAGACTTTGACTCAAGACTCTGCCTTTCAGGCTGGACTTCCTCCTGCTACAAACTTGCATTATTAACAATCATTCCATAAATCCTTTTCCTGACTATACAGGAAAAATATAACTTTTCTATGACCATAAATTCGTCATGTAAAAAAAGAGTTTCCATATTTGAACATGTTAAATATTATAAACTAATTATAAGTGACTACAGTCAAGTCTTTGCAGCTACTCAAATAACTACTGTACAGTAACCAAAACACAGCAACTATATATTTGGTCCCTAATCTGGCTTGGTTTTCTTTTTAACATCTGATTTAAAACACATGAAATATTACGCCCCAAAAAAGAAGTAATTTTTGAAGAAATTTGTAAATTATGAGGGAATTACAACAGGTTATAGTTAACAATAGATAACTTAAGATGCCTAAACAACCTAACTGAGACTGACTATAATAAGAATGATACTTTTTTAAAAGCAAATTTTGGATAAATAGTCTTAAAACCTAACCCAATCTTTTTTTTTTTTTTTACCATTATTGTTTATTGATTTATCACTGTCATATGAGCCAGTGAAGCAAAACAAATTCCCATTGATTATGAGATTACTTAATTTAGGATTCAATCTAGTTCTTGAAACAAAAAACATTTTAGTGCAGAGAAGTTGGGAGCTGCCTGAAAGCAAAACGCAGGGAACATAAGTCTCCAGAGCATGGGTGGTAAGGTCCACCTTTTCCCCACAGTTTCTAACCTATAGAGCACAGTCAGCCTTCTGGATTTGAAGGGTTTATGTGAGAGGATTGTAATAGTTTCAGTCTACTCTGGGGCTGCATTAATGAAAACTAGAGTAAAAATTAAAAGAATATAAAGATGGACTAAGCTCGACATTTATTTAATGGTGAAATCCTGAGGCAGCAGATATAAAGGACACAGTACAGGCAGAGCAAGAGGAGGCTGATGATGAGGAGGAAAAAAAGAGTGCCTGGGCTTGTCTGCTGGACAGATATTAGTTCATTTTAAATCAGCTGACACAATGCAGGCACCATAATGAAAGTGTGTCTGTGCCCTCTTGTCCTTTATGTCTCCCTCTCTAGCTCTCTCCTTCTCCAATCTCTTTCCATTCCTGAATAAAACCTGGCAGCTCCTTATTTTACACATGTCGTGTGTGTTTACACAACTTTTATGCTGTCGTCATAGATTACTTGAGTCTGTATCGGCTGAAAAAATGCAAATGTGCAGAGACATTACATCTTTAGGGCTCATATATCCTTCAGGAAATCTAGATAAATATAGTGAATTTCCTCAAACAGGTTTGAGAAATGCAGGTGTGTTTCTGGCTGTGACACATCTTGAGGGCGTGGAGTGGATGACTATGCATCAGGGAGGGTGTTGATAAGACATAATTAATCAGACTAGACTCTTGGCATATGTAATGATATTTTGTGTTTTGAACTGGGGGACTAAGTAATGCAATAAAGATATTCTATCAAGAATTGTAAGACCTTTAATGGAACATGTGATGACCTATTTCACTCAAACGTGGTTCCTTCCCACCACAAAGTTTTCTGCTGTTTCTTTACTGAGTAGATCTAGTGTCGAAACAAAGGGCTTGGTGCCTTGCCTGAGGGCACATTAACAAAATTTGGCTTTAAACCAAGACAATGAAAAACTCACTTGAACTGAATTGAACTGCAGGTTCACACTTTGAATAACCCCTTAAATGCAATTATTTGACCAGTTGTTATGGAAATACCATTTAGTACATATGTTGCTTGATGCTTGTAGGTACATTGTGAACAAAACCAGTCTCCTGTAAATCATAATTATAACAACAATTTTAAACTACCAGTACCATTAGTAATTTATTAAACATTGCATGGTTTAATATTTAAAAATGACTAAGAACTCAAAGGAATAAATAATGAAATGTTGACCATAACCATAACAGTCCCCCCCCCCCAAAAAAAAACAAAAAAACCCCCAACAAAACAGAATCTTATCTGTTCTTACTGAAAAGTAAAATATCTAATTGTTTATGTTAGTATGTTACAAGGCCACACACCCCAACATTAATCCATGTTAAAGAGTAGTCTGTTTTAGCTCTGTTCATTGATTAAGTCAGTTTTGAGCATCCTTTGTTTAGTTTTTCGGTCTTGTGTTTTTCCTGAAGAGTTTTTTGCCGCATCATTTTGTTAAAAGGTTTTCTGGTAAATGAGAACTTTAATACTAAGAGATTATTAAATGGCACACAACCCATTTCCACCTGGCAGTGCCTTCTCAAATCAATAGTTTATTATGGAAGTGGAGGGCATTGAACAGGGATGGCATATTATGTCCTCCTGAGGCCTTACCTTATCATTTCAGTGAACAGAATGGATGTAGTACAGGTTTTAATAAATACACCAGACCAGATCTGGTTGGCTTTTGCTCACGCAGGGGCTAGTACTAACCGTGTTCTGTGGGGAGGGTGTGGAGGAGACCACTGGGCTAGAGGAGGCGTCATCGCTGTAGTCTGGTGGGGGAATCAACACGGGCTCTTCCTCCTCTTGCTCTGGCAGACTCGCCACACTCAGACTACGCAGTGGCGTTCCCAGGTTGCTGCTAAGACGTGAAATCAAGCTTTAATCATCAACACAGCTGTAAGCTTATTGATTCACTTCCTGGCATGTGATAAGTTTTCTTACCTATTTAAGATCACTGGCTCAGTATAAGTTCTGCAGTATGATGACGGAAACCAGCCCCGCCTAATAAGGAAGACAGAAAAATCAAAACATCATTAAACATTATTGCACTGCATAGTGTCATTACAAAAATAACATCTACTCTTACAAGAAGGAGTCTAAAGTCCCTTTAGTGGGACACTCCCTTTTGGCTAGTGTTCCTGTCTTTCTTGTCCAGAGTAATAGGAGAAAATGGAAAATAGGCTCCTGTCTATGTGGTGATACAAAGCTGCCCCCAGCAGGCGGTCAGCCTAGGTTGGCACAAAGACTGGAAAAGGAGTTAGCCTGGCTCTGTGCAAAAGGTAAAAAACAAAACAAAACAAAAAAAAAAAACACCTGCCACCACATCTTACCCAGTAAATTAACACTTGCAGCCATTCAAATAGCAAAGTGTAAAAGCATTGGTTTTAAGGAGGATGTATTCCAGACTGTTATCATCAAATGGCACAGGTGGGTGGGTTTGCTCTGTTTTCTTTTTACTGTTCATGTTATTTCTGTCATTTCTACAAAAAGAAATAAATCTTTCCATCACTATCAGATGATATATATCTCAGTGACTTTCAGTCTCTGAGTCTCTAAAAAAAATATGCCCCAAAATCAATTTTGTTAAAATGATGAATGTTCCAGTTGAATTTTGTTTACTGGCTGGACTTCATTCAATAATTGATTGAATAAAAAACTGATACTGACATTCCCCCTTCATGCAACTGACTGGGAGAGATATGTTTTTTAAGGGCTTGTGAGTTACAATAGCTGAGAATCACACCTACAGAAAAAACACTTGAATCCAATGCACACATCAGATGTAAAATATATAACAGACAGAGAGATTTTGTTCACTAAGAAGCTGAGGTTGTCTCCAAGTCACGTCTAGTGAAAAAGATGGCTTATCAGACCAATGCACTGGATTTGTTGCTAAGAAACAGAATGTACTGTGATTTATCCCAACATGTCCTCTTCCTGACAAACCACAGCTGACTGCATTAAAACCACTCTGAATCAAAAGGCCACTTAATGACACACACAAAAACAGGAAGCAGATAAGGCATTAATATGTTTTAAAGTAGGAATGAAAAGCATTAGACATAAACTCTATAAGCACTTCGTAATGCTTTCACCTGCATTATGAGTCCTAATTGATCTCCTGAGGACTTCAAAGTGCACAAATTACACAGGTAGCTCAGAGGCCACACATGTATGCTTCTTCTGTTACATATACAAACACATGTGACTTGTATATTGACAGCACCTGACAATATTGTCCCCTGTCTGCTGTCTGGAAGCAAAATGGAGTCACAGCTGCTGAACAAAGGTGCGATTACACCTTTCCAAAGTCCTAGCTGATGTATTCATTTCACTCGCTCATCATCATGCACAGTGCGAAGCACTTTGTTGAGTGACACATAAAATACCAGATGTCTTCTGTGTGCCTTGTGTCTGTGTGTGTCTGTGTGTGTGTGTGTGTGTGTGTGTGTGTGCACCTTTATTTGTGTGTGGTGTTGTTGGGTGGGACAGAGAGAGAGTGCTTCAAGCTTTACGACTGTCATGTTGAACATACCTGACATAGGTATAGCAGTATAGCAGGCATAGCAGAAACGAGTGCTTCCACCTTAGTTATGCTAAACATGCCCATATGCCAGCACTGCTGCGTATTTGTGGAAAAGAAAATACATTGTGTCTTTTTGGTGTCTTAGTGTTTAGTTGGTATTCAAATTTAAAGTATGTTTGGATATTCCACATCAGACTGTCTGATCCACATTGCACTACATCCTGTGATGTAAATGGAGTAGGGCCATTGACACATCCCTGTAACATCCAAATATTAAGTGGGTCAAAACTTACTGCCCTGTCTTCTCCAGCTCTCCGTAGAGCCAGCCATCCCTCTCCTCCTGGATGAGCAGAATGATGATGTCGCCATCGTCGAAGCTGAGGAGTGTGTCATTGTTCCCTGATGTGTGGGGAAAGATGGTCCTGACTCGCTGCTTCCTGCTCACATTAAGACCGGATGAATGGGATGTTGATCGAGACATACTGCCCTCTCCAAGACTGCCCTGGTCTGGACACAACAGAGGTTCACAAATACAGAGATTGGAAAAGGGATCATTTTAGATATGTGTCAAAACAAAAAAATGAAAGGTGACTTATTTATGGAAATACTTTGGAAAAATACATTTCTGTTCTTGCTTGGATTGTGTTACCTGACTGCTGTTTAGCTTAGCTTAGCATAAAGGCAGAAAATGTGAGGAACAGCTAGTCTAGCTCGCTAAAGCTAATAAAACGTGGCACATCTAAAGATTATATATCAACATATTGTATCTCATTTGTTTAGCATATACAAAAACTGAAGTCTAAAGAGAAGAATTCCTCATATATGTTCATAAAATGCGCTGGCAGGCTGAACTTTTTATTTTTGGCCAGAGCTAGGCTAGCTGTTTCCTTTTGATGCTAAGCTAGGCTAACCCTTCGCTAGCTTACATAGGTGAGTGTTGTATTGAGAAACAGCGAAGCTAATAAGCATATTTCCCAACATGTGAATTCTTTAAAAAAAGGCCAACAATAACAATCAAACATTGCTGGCATTGTGACAAACTGACAAGCAGTAAAGCCATAAAATAGGACTGTGACACCTTGGCCAGTGACAGGGGAAAGATTATCCATATTTATTTCCTTTACAGCAGCCATCAGTACCTGAGTTGCGGTCCGAGGAGGTGAGTGGAGATCTGGACTCTGGGTTGAACATATTGGCTAGTGGACTTATCTGAGCCTTTAGTGGTGGTGCTGGAGGAGGTACCATAGACTCCATGTTGTTCTGAAGACAAAACAAAGAATATGATGAGCAGATCGAGGCTCTAATGATCAGAGCTATCATTGGCAGATTAACCCCATGCAAATCCTTAGTGAGGGAAAGATTTTTATTAGTGATTACTGTTCCGAACGTTTTATGTCTCCCTCCTACGCAGCAATAAACAGCGAGGGCCCAAAAAAATATTCAGGGAACTTTAACAACAGTAGCCTATGCGGAGGATTTCCCCTGGATGATAATCAGCAAAGGGTCACCTGCAAATTCACTCACAACAACTATCTATCTGATAAACAGCAAATCAGTCCTTTTAAAGATATGCTCCAAGCCACAGCAAGCCAGGATACAACTGTCCAGAACCATTTGTCTTGCTTTTGAACTATTTAGCAAAGCTCTTATCCCCTTTAAACGAATATTAGTATGTGTGAGATCTAAAGCAACAAGTCCCTCTTGAAAAGGAGAGACAATATCAACCAGGAAAAAAAACTCACCCTGTTGTAGCGTTCAACCAGGGGTGATTGCTGCGGAGTGGTAGCGAGTCCCTCTATCATGGTCACCACTGTGTCTGGCACATTGGTGATGTCGCTGCACTTTTCCTGCCAGCTGGGGAGCTTCACGGCCAGCATCTCTTTGGCCTGGATACACCAGAGAAAGAAAAGTAAGAAAAGGTGGAAGGGTCTGTCTGCAAAGGTTGGTCATCTCTGTAAATGCTTACTTTCTCATGGAAGTTGCTAATTTGATAGGAGAACATGCAGTGTTTGTCCGCCAGGAAACAGAAGCGTCTCTTTTCTTCCAGCAAGGCCTCTCTGCAGCCGTCAGCAATGAACTTCTGCATGTCCATCTGGCGTGATGAGATGGTCTCCCTGTACTGCAGACAGGGTTACCAAGAAGCAGAGAGGTCAGAGCACAGCATTAACAACTGCTTTAGATTCACTCTACTCTACGCTAAGTGACAGATAGTGTATTATACTATACTGAAACCACAAGAGTTTGTTTTAGTAACTGGTGAGGGTTACAAGAGGTACAATTACTGAAATCAACTGACTCAATAAATACATTAGATTAAAATGAAGAAATAATTAAAATCGAATAATAACTTGATAGTAAAAAAATAATGAATCCATTAACAGAAAAAAGAAAGAAAATAATGATAGAACAACCCAAAATGTAAAGAAAATAATATAAATAAATAAAATTATCTCAGTTATTATACTTTTAAATTATTTATTATCTTTGCTATTAAGAACTTATTAACTGTCATTCTATTTTTGGTCTGTGATTGTGTTAAATCACATTAGCACAGGTAACTATTGACTGTCTGTAGCTTAGGATGCTGCTCACCCCTGGGTGCCGCTACTTACCTAAACAAACTGTTTGAGTCTTTGGTCCATGGTATGTTTTCATCAGCTTGATGAGGTGCTGTCTAATTGCTGTAGTTGCTCCCATCAGTGTAAATAAAACACCCTTGGCCATATTTCTAGTGTGCTGCCACTGCTCAAACACTGATTTATGCTTCATGACTATGAACTTCAAGCTCTGCAGTATAAGCTTTTATACATTCATTTTTTTCCCTCTTTGGCAACCGAAATTAATACAGGAAAACATGGGGCCTCTAGCATAACAATCAGTCTCCACACTTTGCATCAAGTGCTGCTCAGGGATCGATGTCAGACTAGTGGGAAACCAAATCAGTGTGCTCAAAGACACACCTCCCCACAGAGAGGCTGGGATTGATTCTGCCTGTCATGCAGATGCGGATGCAAATGTGTGGTTGGACCTGGCATGACACATATAAAATCCTTTCAAATGACTTTTCAACCTTCCCTCCATCCCTTTATTCTACATCCACCCGGCAGATCTTTCCCATTTTCCTCTGGTTGTCATGGTGATGGTAGTAGCCTGTCTCTTGGAGCACAGACCCTCTTCTTCAACTGCCTAGCCTCGTTTTCTCTCTCTCTCCCTCTCCCTCTCCCTCTCTCTCTCTCTCTCTCTCTCTCTCTCTCTCTCTCTCTCTCTCTCTCTCTCTCTCTCTCTCTCTCTCTCTCTCTCTCTACAATTGCCTGTTAGACACTGAATCAAAGCTCCTCCTTTCCCATTTTCACAGCTCACCCTGAGAGGCAGGTTTAGGCTGCCAAGCTCCATCCAGATAAGGCAACTTATTGCGCAGGTGTCTTTTAATATGCCATTCCAATGCAAAGATATATAAATGACAGTGATTTTAGCAGCGGGGAAAAAAGAAACAGCATGCTGAGAGTAGCCAATTGTTTAATGATTCACTTGAAACAAGCCAGGGTGGCACACTCTCCATCATCAATGTGTGGCCACAAAAACAGTGGACAAATTAAAACAAGCGACAGACAGGATGTATTACTTAGCCTGTGCAGTCCCTCTTTCATCTCACCGCAATGATTTAGAAAGCAAATTGCTGTCTTAAGTGTTAAAACTGCTTGTTGGTAGCAGACAACAAGATGTAAACCCCCAACAAGGTGAAACATTCAGGCTTGTAGAAGAATATACAGCAACTGATACTCTCAGGAATGCTGAGCGGCTTATAACTGACTAAATCAAACCAATGTCAACACTGACAGCAAAACTTCTGAGTCGTTTTTGTGTACCTCTGTTCAGCTGTGACATTTGCTTTAGCCCTGTTTTTTATTTCAATGTGATTTCAAGAGATTAGATCGTATGAGATCACACTGCTGTTTATCCATCACTACTTCTAAATATATATACTGTACCCTCTGTGCTTTGTATTATTTGTTCCTGCTCCCACTTGCCATCTTTTTTCAAGAATTAGGACTAAACCACTTGCAAAAGAGACAATGCAGGGATCAAATAATGAATCTAATGTCAACAGCAACAACAGCAATGGATTATTCATTGACATGCCATGGGTCAAAATGCCAACAAAACTAAAGGTAATGAATCAAAAACATGACCTTTCACATCCAGCAACACACACAGTCTGATTTTCTTTCATATAATCATTGAAAAAAAGGTTTCAGAGGATCAGAGAGGAGTTGTGTCATGCACTTTAATATTTAGGGTTTCCAAAGATGAGGAGAGCAATCCAGTGTGATTGGAGCTTTGCCAGAATGAATAGTTTACTGGCAGAAGGCAGAGACGCGTACATTAATCACATCTAAAATGTCTTTGGACAAAGTCTCAATTTGGGAGAGTTTGATTTTCCTGAATGCTGCAGCTAGGTCTGTTTTAGACAATTAAAAATGCAGCTTCCAACTGTATTTCCCTGGATAGTAAAACTGTCTGTCTCTAAGCTTTGAGTGTATGACAAATGTAGTCATACACTCAAACATAAATGACCTGACTTCATGCATGGATTTGTTCAATTTGTGTGTGTTCAATCATGTACCTGTAGCTGATGCACATGGAACTGAGTTATAATGTCTTTATTCTAATGCCAGTAAACACAGATGAACTTCAAAGGTTTTTAGGTGCGGTGCCCCCTTTGATGGTTTTAAATAATATTTAATATCACATTTTTTCTGTGTTGGGTAAGGATCTAAAGACGCTGAGGGGTGTTTGATCAACCTTCATTAGTGAGGTAATGCTCTTTATTATCAACTTAAACACAATTGGAAAGCAAACCCCGGCATATAGTCCCACAAAGCAGCTTCTTCTTACATAAACACTTTTACATCCACACCTCCTTCTTTGTGTTGGTATGTGAACATCTACAATCTTATCTAATCTTATCACAAATTTGAGACCACAAAGATGCAAGAGTGCTATCCTTGAAAAGCCACACAAAATTTAAACAAGTGCATGCTACCATCTAGAAGAGAGGAAACCTTGAAGTAAGTGTGGTTTCGGTCACTCACCTCATTCTCCTTAATCTCATACTTGGATGATTGCTTTCCCTGGCTTTTCCTCCTGAGCTTCTTCAGGTCTGTCTGAGAACGCTCCAGGGAGTCCTGCTTCAGCTTGTGTTCAGACTGATACCGCTTGAATGTGGCCTGCACGAGATGTTTAAAAAGGAAAGGGACAATTTTTTATTATCCAAATATTCAAATGAAACCCTAAAATAATGAACCCATGTATGACTAAACCTAAAACGTGTTGAATCTTCTCTTTAACATTTTATTCTGTATTTATGCCTCCAGAGCAGTTTTGCCAAAATGAAATGTATTTGTACAAAAACTACATGGAGGGTGGACGGGCAGATGCTTGCGCTGATGAATAGAGGTATACTGTACAAGGTGGCACTCACATTCATATATTTCACATCCATCTCGGTCTTCTTTTCCAGCTCAATAATAATCTCTCTGTGAAACCTCTTGAACTGCAGAGAGAAAATACACACACTTCAAATTCATTGCAACGTACATCACCCTCACTCACGCTGTTCCAAACACAATTGCCAGTTTGGTCACATGGTTCCTCATGATAAGAACGGAGTGACCTGATGGAATGAACAATAATGGGTTTCTGAGAGGATGAGATTCCAGCCACTAGAGATGACTTATCAGCCTGTTATGGTTAAAGATTTACAACTCCTTCCTCTTGTAAATTACATTGTGGCTGGAAGTAATAAGGAAACATGGACGAATAAGAGAAAGACTTTCTGTGCACGAAGTAAACACTGAGTGTTAAGTTGCAGTTACAGTCATATTCAAACTGCTGCTGACACTTGAATTCAATTTACTATTTGTCGAGTACAGGAATCTGAAGTAATTCATCCTGAGGGAACTCTGACCAGAAATTATTATGTAGCTTTTTGTTCTCGTCAACCTTCTTTAACTTTTTGTTAAAAATATTTAAAACTGTTAAAAATTAGGAAAATAAACTCAAAAGGTTGTAAAATGTAAAGAGAGGAGAGTAAAACCTACCACCACCCTTCTAGGAAGGCTACTTGGTCATTCTTAGAGGCTAGAAGGGCTAATGTTAGAAAGGGCTAATGTTTTCTATTGTCAACAAATCCAATGAAACTTACAATCCATACTAAATAGTTTCCCCAGGTCACTAAAGCCATTAATATTTACTAAAGATGTTTATCTTTATAAGCAGCTGAGAAATAGTTTCACGTTATAAAAAGGCCAAATTATTGGCATTTATTGGTGTTTGATTTGGTGTGGTCAGTATGTACAGCAGTAGGAGGATTGTGGGCGTAGGATCAACTGCAATTTAATTAAAGTGGCCATTTTAATATGAATGAATGAACATGTGTACTTTATTTCCTTTATTTCTAAAAAAAAACAAACAAAACAAACAATAATAATAATAATAACAACAACAAATGATCAGTTATTGTCTTTTGGCTACTTACGTTCTCCTCAAGTTCATCATGGACCTTCCTGTGGGTCGCTGCAATCTCCATTAGAACCCCACCTAGAAAGACATCAGGAACAACTTTCAGTATTTCAGAGAACATGACAAATAAAGAGAAACTTGTTTTGAATGTAGGGCCATAAGGATTTGTGTTGTGGCCAGGGTGAAGAGCTCTTGGAAATTGTGCTTACTCATTTTCCTGCAGAGAGTTAGGAGAGAAGACAATGTGACACATTAAAATGACAACATGTTCTTTTTACACTTTGTCTTGTGTGTTATGTATCAATGTGCTAATTAGTGAACTTGTTTGTGGTTTTATCTCTGGATCAACACAGTTAGCTGTTTTGCCTGTTCAATATCTTCAAGCTAAGATAACCAACCAACAGTTCAATGTTCATATTTATCCAGAGGTCTAACTCTCAGCTCTCTGTGACAGTGACAGGGAGCATTTGGTCACAAGACACCAAGCGATCAAATTCAGAGAAAGCAGCAGATGTAGTTTAGAATAGTTTGTTGAGAACCATCAATGGTAAACACAAATTTCCTGTATTTCCTTTTTTTTCTCTCTCATCAAGCTTTACATGAATCTTTACAGTCAACAATCTTTCCAGATGGCTTAGCTCCCTTCAATATTTCAACAACTGTCAATAAGTAATCTCAATGAAACATTTTGGCATTGTGTGGCCAGATACAGAACAGTCTCCATTCACAGACAGGCTACAGTGCAGATAGAGAAGCATATTACACGAGACAATGGGAGTGAGTCAATACTGTAAACAGAAGTGGACAATCGCAGCTAAGCAGTTTATAATGTTACCCCTATCACAATGGGGCGAAATCTAGACTCAAGGTTCACTATAGGACACAGTGTTCTGGTGAAACCTGGAAAAAACAGTATGGGGACAACATATCTGGACATGTGACGGTGTCAGTGAGCTAAAAGAGCAAACATGAACAACCTACATGGATTTCATCACCTTCAGAAGAAAGTCAAGAGAGCACAGGTGTCAGGTGTAAGGTTCACTTGGTGATTTTTAGGTGACAATCTCTACATGCTGCCACCCCACCCAAACACTCACGCGTTTGACCCAGCACCTGACATTCCACCCTGTTCGCCTCCGCTCAAAGCAAACATGAGTAATAACCCCCTGTATCAGAGCGTTATTACGTCTATGATCCAGCAGGCAGCGTCCAGCTACAACAACATTGCCCTCTGAAGGTCACCAGAACGTACTGGTAAATGTTGCCTTTGTCTTTCCACAGGGAGGGGTGGCGCTCAGCACTGGACTGTTTATACAGCCCCAACAACAGGCTGCACGTAGTGGAAGGGGGGGCTGAGAAAGGCTGTGAAGGGGTTCAAAGAGGCTGTTGTATACCTGCAGGTTTCACCTTTGAGGTTAACAAGGTGTGAACTTGTATCAAGAGATGGTAAATGCGACGGAAAGTTTTCAACAACTTAAGACAAATATGGACTGTACAGCACGTTTATCTGTCTTATGAGGAGGGAGTTGAGGGACACAGAGTGCAATGTAATGAAGATGTCCATGGACATGAAGCGTGACAGGTGTAAAAAAGTAAATAATTGATACTTTCTAGTTTAAGTGAGAATAAAAGACTATCTGCACAGCATTTTTATCATCCACTGATCATTCAACTTTATCTACAACAGAGAGCAGCTTTTTTTTAAAAACTAATTTCATATCTCAGTTTGTTGGTGGTCATTTGTTCTGTTTGCAGGATTCAAAGTACCAAGATAACCTAATCTCCTCTCAACAATTCAGAATATATAGCACCATATTTACATGGATTACATTTACATTTTGACACAGACCTGCACAAACTTGCCAAAAATCCCTGTGGAAAACTACACAATCCATGATTCACTCATATGGCTTATGATTCATTATAATGACTCCTTTATTTATTCTTTCCTCCACACATAATGTGGATACTTTAGCTCATAATGAGGAAATGAACTTTGGTCATTTAATTCAACACACGTTGCTTGCTAATGAGTGTGCTCTGATATGATGGTAAACACCAGTGGGTAAAAACTCTCAGTCTCCCATGATTCAAAGTGACGACCAAAACCCATAAAACAATAAAAAATGTCTGTCGGTCCCATTGGGATCATTAACGTTGTGTGTTATGTGTACCAGCAGTATCTATTATGAGATGATAGGAGGACGGCTAACACATTCTCCACAGCAGACATGATTCATGAGCTGACGACGACTGCCTATTCGGCCCTAGATAAGAAAAGTGTGCAATATGAGGTGATGTTGGCAGAGGTGACCACCAGCCACTGACGTGTTGGCACCTTTTCTCTGGCTCACCTTTATTTAATCTAAATGACAATCCTCCCTCCTTTTGCCAAGAGCAAACAACATCTGAGTTGAGTTAGTGCTTAACTTTGCAGCAGCCATTGGTTATTGTCTAATAACAGCGTTTCATCAGTGGGATGCATCACTGGGTTTGTCCACGTAGGCTTACAGTGCGGCTGATGAAACATGACCACCTCCTGTGTGACTCAGGTTGGAGCAGTATTCACTGCGGGTGGGGAAAAACTGTGTTAGGAGTTTGCCATAGATCGGCTACTTCCTCCTTATCATGAAGATATCACTGTGATCGATACTGCCAACACTGTGGTTGAAACACACGTATTGATGACTCATTATTTCTTAAGGCACAGGCTGTTCCAAGTGGATTCAAATCCAATTTGTCATGAAGCAAAATTGTGTCGCCTTACCTCACAACTCCAGTTTTAAACAATATCTAACTGAATCTTGCAACTCTAAGAATTTAAGACAGAACAAACAACCTAACAATCATGATATGACCGAGAAGTTGAGAAAAGTTGGTATGTCTGTTAGGTCAAGCTACTCAATGTTGAAAAAAGAGGATTTTTCAACACTGATCATATAAACATTTGCTGTTGAAGACCGTATATATAAAATCATATATCAAAGGTGAGATATTCCCCATCTAATTTTTATATCTCAAAGTAGTTTCTTATTTTTCAGTAGATTTTCATTGTAATAAATCATCTAAATAATGCAGCTCTAATACATACAGAAAACAGTGTGATATGCTTGCCACCTATGAGTATTGATTATTAATTAGAGAAACAAATGTCACTCAGCATGTCGACTGTTCTTGCACCAGATCAGCTGTGACAGCTTACTTAACATAGAGTAAGGATCTGCACTGCAGATACACAAGCACAAAAGAGTACAGTAAGTACTTGTGCACATAACTACAGCCCTTGGAACAGACAGTAAATTTTGATTTAGGGGAAATTTAATTGCTTTTAAATCCTAATGTGTACATCTTGTGAAAAAAAAGTTGGTTTGAGCTTCTTAAAGAAAGTTATTGCCAATAAATACGGCAATCACTGATAAGTGACTTGAGAGGTTTGAAAGAAGAAGAGAGAAGAAATCATGGGATATTTTTGTGAAATGACTGGAGCGTGACACGTTTTAGAGGCTCCAACTTCATGGTCCATTGGGCACTAAGTGGATCCATGCTCCCTTCACAGGAAACTACCAGGATAACCTTCAGTTTAACGGCGGCTGCCGAACAAACGTGTTTGAAGTGTGAGATTGTTACTGTGATGGCAGAGGAGTCATCTCGGATTCAACAGCTGAATCGAGGCCACATTCCGTTTCAGCTGTCTCAACAACAATATGATTTAAAAAAACATGTGTCTACTGTTGACTTCGATGTGTTAGTGGAGTAGCTGATATCACAGACCCAGTGACAAGGAGAGAGACCAAAATCCTAATACAGTATCAGTCATGTATAGTAGTAGGAGTGTATACATAATAGAAGCAAAATTTAGAGGTGATGCTTGGTATATTTTCTGACTTAAGACATTTAGGTTAGCTCTTTCCCCAGGCTCACAGTATTTAAACTAAACTAAGCCAAATGTTTCCTTGCTGGGGCTTCGCTGTTGACACACAGATCTGAGAGTGGTATCACTCTTCTTATTTAATGTCAAGTTTTTTGTTTAATCAAACTGAATGGCTAAAATTGATTATTATAACTTAATGTGTGTTTTTCTTATTCACTATTAATCAGGGAGAAAATATTAAAAATGTATTTTCACTGGCTTTTGTAAAACATTTATGGTTCCCAGCTGCTGCTTGCGATGTTGTGCCTGTAATGAAAGATACATTGGACATTATGTAGCGATACATGCAGAAGTGTCGGTTGTGTCTGGAGAGGAAAACAGTCCCTAAGCCAGATGGTTGAAATGTCACAAACTCTTATTAATCATAACTTCAACTCCCCTCAGACTTAATGAAACCCTTTTCAGCAGCTATCAGCAGAAAACACTCAACAAATCCCTCTTCTCCGGGGAAGGGGGGGGGGAATCACTCTGGTTGACATTGCTATTTTTCTTATGCTGGCAGTGCACTTCAATATTTCAGAAAACAATTTCAACTAAAGCTTGACAAACAGTGCACAGAAAAGGTGGAAGGGGTGGGGTACGTGCTATTTTTTCTCCAGTAACATTTTCAGTCCTTCAATACCTGCTGCTTTTTAGAGTGGAATAGCAACTCCCTGTGCAGTCCAGTCATTCAGTCATGCACAGGAAGTTTCTAATTGTACACCCACAGACCTTTAAATATACCATGTGGTTTATTAAATTTATGGATACATAGACATATGCCATAGATGGAAGCAACAGAAAGCAATGTCTGTTGTAAAACGTGTGATTTCACAGATAGGTCTTTTAAAGACTAATGCTTTAATAATATCTTTCAGCAAGAGGAATGAGTTGACAAGCTGGAAACCACAAAAATGTCTCAGAGATAAGACCAGTCTGTTTACCTCTGAGGAAAGTAAAAATTATATCTTTGATCTGCTGAAATGTAGAAAAACAGAACAAGCAGAGAAAAAGAGCACCAGTCAGCAAAGTGAGTGTAGTTTCCTACATTAGCAAATATTAACCACCATTAGACAGCATTAGCTGTTTTATTGCTTAGATTATTGCTTTAATGCTAGTTTTACTCTAAGTTTATATTTTAGTTGTGTTATTTCTTCGTTCAAAAGCTACACTTTTGAAAAAGTTCAAATTAGTTGGTCCTTCTGCTAAATGACACAACCATGAATATTGGAAAAGCCAGCGCTGCCCTTATTCCCGTACAGATTGAGCCTCCGCGGACAGACTGAAAAGACCTGCGGTAAGTTTGATGAGGCAGATGGAGGAACAGGGGATGAGCCTGGAACTCTGCTGGGAAGACAGTCTCCTCTGTCTGTCTGTTTGTTCAGCGTGTTTGCTGCTCCTCTCGCTGCTGTGTGTGAGAGAATTTGCACTGTCTCGCTGTCGTCTACTCCAGACAGGCTGTGAAACTGTGTGCATTTTTACTAGAGGCCATTTAGAGATTGATTTATTTTGAGTTGCATTCTTACAGTTTGGGACAAATAATGCTATTAATAATAAGCAAACATTCAGCTACAGGAACGTTCACATGCATCTACTCTCACTCAAGCAAAAAGAGAAACTACATAAATGAGATGAACTATTAAACACTGTCATTTAGTGTTAAGGCTGCATTCCCCAAAATCCCATATGTTAAAGATCTGTTGGGACCTAGAGTTGCCAGACTTTGTTGCTTTCAGTATGCAGAGAAAAGGTCACAAACCAACCACATTACATGAACATATAATGTAATGGAGTGATGAAATACAGGCTTTGTTAACTGACAGGTGTGACCTGACAAACTCGACCAACATCTCTTGAAGGATGAGTATGGAGAAAGTCTCCTGTCAGGATTTACAGGACTACACTATATTTTCATGAGCCATAATTGCTAGGAAATATTTTTTGTATAGGTCTAACCTGTTTAGACTTAACCTTAGACACTGAAATATGTGTACTTTACATTGCATTCTACAAAATTTCAGGGATTTGTTAAGAACAATTTCCATTTAGCATTACGTAAAAAGTCTTTCATAGTTTCCTGCACAGACACTTCTACTGTTTACTTAATGTTTTGCTAACTACCTTTTTCCTTTATCAGCCCATCCATCAAATGTGACAGACACCTAACCTCTTCTCTTTCACACAGTGAATAATAATAAAGCTTGAAATCCTACGTAAGTCACAGCATTTCTTTTCAAAGCCATGTGTCATCATGAGGTAACATGTATTTATATTCACTGTGGTTACGGTTTTCACTTAAAAGGCCGCAAGGATAATGGAACATTATTCTCCATTTTCACTTCCCTCCTCTGATCCCTTGCCTGTCACATCAAACTAAAATTATATGCAGGCCAATTTATGAATAATGGCAGGAAGAAGTGACATAGCTGAATACATATATATTAAAAAAAAACTTAATGTCTTGTAATTGCCCTGAATTAGTAACTTTGGACATTTCAATTTTTTTGCACTGATAGAATAATTGGAGATGAGTCACAGGAATGGACTGGCGACCCTTTCCAGGGTGTACCCCGCCCCTCACCCGGAACGTTGGCTGGGATTGGCTCCAGCACCCCGCGACCCGGAAACGGAAAAGCGGTAGAAGATGGATGGAAGGATGGATGGAGTATTTAATACAAACCATGTGAGCTTGATGGCAGGTTCAGAGCAGAGAGTGAGGATAGGAAGCACTTCAGTCAGAGGTAGAGGCAGACGGCAGCTACCAGAACATAAAAACTACACAAATTAACTGTTTAATTTGTATTTGCTGAATTCTTCACATATCCTCATTTCTTGGCTGCGAGCAGTGGCTTCCTGGAGCCTTGTTGAGGTTGCCAGGTAACCTTCAAGGAATAGTCATGCTTATACAACTCCTGTAAGGCCAGCTTTAGAGATGCATCCATGTGGATTTAGTTGATTTCAGGCAAAGCCAGACTAACTGTTTCTCCCTGTCAACAAGCTTGATGATAAGTTAACAGCTGCTGGATTGAGCCTTGAATACCTCAAAAAGATATGATTATGGTTTTGGTTTTCTAATCTAACAAGTCAAACTGTTTCTGCCTCAACAGAAATGGAGGCTGAGAATAATTATCTGAGTTGAAATCTTCACCGAGACACTGCAGTACGGATATGTGACCTCCCTGAGACTTCACTCACTGTTTGGAAATTAAAATGGACTTCTATTAAACTCACCGAGCTCTCTGGAGACTGGAGACACGATGGCGCTTTCTCCGATCTTCGAGACTGCATCATAATAGGCCTTTCCAGCCAGAGTCATAGCTGCACACAGAGACAGACAAACATTGTCAAGCCACTGGTTTTTGTTTTGGTGAAATGTACACAAGAGCAGGTAAGACCAATTGGTGAAAATTTTACCTGTGACGGACTTCTCATAGCTCTTTCCGAGGTTCACCAGGTTCCTCAGGCCTGGGTTGAACTGCTCCATCACATTCTGGGACAAAGAACAGAGATAAAGTTTGTGGAGAAAAAAACCACACAACCACAGCCTCCTGTGATAAAGTGTATATAGCCATTTCACACCATTTTGAATTTCGCTTTATATTTTACTTACTCACAAACATATCTAATTCTTTTAGGGCCTAACTATGATTAATAAAGATCATGAGTCTATTTCTGTGGAAGTGGGTGGGGAGAAGAAATACATGAAAACAGGCTCTATAAATATCACCATGTGAGAACAATAAAGCTTTCAATTTTTAACTTGACCCCTCACATATGCTTTACTCCTCCCTCAAAAGAGCGAAGTCCCACACAAAGTTGCAGTTATTTGCGGCGTGAGCCTCGTCACACCCCCCTCCCACCTACCTTGTCTCGCCTGAACTCTCTCTCTCTCTTTTTCTCCTTTTCCATTGAAATGCCTAAACAATCAAGTGCTGTTCACCTCCCTGTCTCTATTCCCCTGGCACGCCCTCAATAGAACAATGAAGGGGCAGGTATGACTTTACATGGAGAAAAGAACAGAGCGGAGGAGAAAAAAGGGGAAACAGGTTCCTTGTTTTCTTTTCTATCTCTCTATCTCTCCCAGCTGAAACTTTGGCACGCTGTAAACTACAGGTGGGACTCTCTGTTTCTCTCTCACTTGCTCCCTCCATCGGACACAGTTTGTTTTATCTAAATCAGTGAACTCATTCAACTGACAGAAATGATCTTTAGACTAATAAACCGTAAAATATTTGTAACTTTTGCAGGTTTCTTTGTTTGTTTGAAGATATATGATCCTTACAGGAACACAAATGCAACATCATACACAGACACACAATCTCATCTGCTTATCAAATCTGAGAGGCAGCAGACTAAATTTGATTAGATTAATCTAAGTCGACTCAACAAGATTCATCTCATGATCAAATGACTATTGATTTGATTATGTTCCAGGAGGTTGATTGATGGCTTGGCAGAAACTTTTTCTTTCTCTCCTCACTCAGATGGACAGCAGGACATTGACTGTAATGTGGTTTACTGTGATTTCTGCATCTTGTAAGGATGAAATAACAGGGTGTGTCCCTTTTGGCTTTTGCAGTCATTTATTGACTGTGGTTAGAGTTCAGAGATACTTCCTTTTACTTGTAGACAGCAACTCTCAGTTGCTCCATCAGGTGATTTTTTTTGGAACTTTTAACAATAACACAAAGGCAATAAAAGGATATATAATTTTCAGAGAGGTTGACTCACCCCAATAAAAAAAAGCACTCATAAATCACAACTCAGTATTTTATAGTCAGGGTTAAAATGCAAAACGTTTGTGTGTGTGTGTGTGTGTGTTTGTAAAGCTGATTTGCCTTCATAGTGATAAAAACAAAGCCCATCATGTATGTGCTGGATGTATCACTCACCTTGTATGTACTTTCAGTCAGCTTGCTCACATCCTCTGGAGCACGAGACATGATGGCAGGTCGCTCCTCAAGCCCAGAAGTCGGCAAAATAAAAAAGAAATTTCGGATGAAATAAAACCAGAGCCGTGTATTTCCAGGTGTTCCCCTCACTCTCAGTGATGAATCCCAGGGCCGGTCCTGCTCACCGTCACTGCTCCGGGCATGTAGACACCGCGACGGCGCACAAGCTGACTGACACACCGAGGGACTTCCCCGTGAAGAAGAGGAGGGCGCGAACGGAGGCGGGGCCGTGACGTCAGAGGAGGTGTCACGTAAAAAAAAAAAAAAAAGAAGTTGGTGAAAAATAAAGTCATGTGATAACATCCATACTTTGGCTATCTCAAATAATGGAAAATGTGAGCTGAAGTAACATATAGTTGACCATTATGGTCAAAAAGTTGTTCTGATGAGTAGCCAATCAAATGACAGTTGTGCTGGTATTTGACTTGCCTACGCTTGTCCTATAGTTTATCCTGTTACCCTGCACCATATTCATCATACAGCAGATTTTAGGGCGGTCATTTTTAACATAGAGACAATACATTTTGTGTAAATGTTGTGGCTCACAGGGCCGGCCAAAGGCTTTCTGGGGCCCCAAGTAGATAACAGGCACCCGCCCCACCTAGCAAAAAAAAAAAAAGAATACTATTAACTTCTGTCAATACTACTGCTGTAAATCCAAGACACCCATGATTCATTTTACCAGGCTGTGTCCACACCAATGTGCTTTAACTCTGTATCACAAATGGTTACAGTAACACATTCACATACACAATAAACACATGGTGGTGTGAACAGGAAGCAGATTGGCTAGTCTGCAGTTTGTTGCTTGATTGCAGATGAAACTATGAACAGCCATGATAAAAAATTAAGATGAGAAGTAGCTGTCAGGGTTGTTTTTTTACAGAAAAAGGCCACATGAGAAGAGTGTGATAAATTGGGTCAAGGATACATCCAATATGGGAGGAAATATTAGGCAAATGTAGGTGTCCGCCTCATAATTTACAGATGCCTCACTTGAAAAGTAGACTGAATGAAATCAAAACTAATGAAAAAAAATAAATAAAAAATGAAGTCATCTTTTGGGACATTTCAAAATCTCCTGGGGCCCTCTGGTGGCCCAACGGACCCTGAACAGCAGCATAAAAATAGGAACTAATTTTCATTTGAAATACTTCAGTCAACACAAGTACACTAGGTAAAATCAGTAAGTGTAGTTTATTATATTCCACCTTTGTTAGCCTCTTTTACATATGAGTAGGGAACTAACAATTGATCTAATATTTCTTTTGGATTCTTGTTTATTTCAAGATTATTTATTTCAAGTTATTTGTTTATGAAGTGCTTTAGAACTGAAAGATATACATGGTGATGCGTTTGAGTGTAAAATGAAGTTATAGCAGGATATTAGAAACACAGAGGAAAAGTTCATAGGAACATGGTTTGGCAATGTCTGTAAAACATGACTGTCCATGGCCTGATGGGGGTGATATATCCTTTCATTTGACAAGCCAGTGTGCATTTTCTCAGGCCTGATTCATCTGAATAGTTGATATGTGATGAGAATGAAAACATGACTGGATAAACCAGTGCAGGTTGGTTGTCGTCTGTGTATGCATCCCACTGTCTTTAATCACATGAATTAAACAGATGTATTGGAAAAGTTAAATAATGGTTACACATCAAAAACACCTTTTGGCTCAGAAAACTAGAAGGCTTCAAGACGAACTGATTTATTTTAATGGAATGAAATGATCATAGATTTATCATAATTATCTGTCTCATTAATTTTGAATTTAAATCAAGCAACCAGCAAAATTTATTGAGTCATATTTGCCACTTATAACCTGTTGTTGGTGTCATTCTTGGGCTCTTAGCACCACCATATGGATACAACCTGTTTCATTTTAAAACACATCCATGTCCCTCCACTGTCCCTTTGAGATCAAGCTTCAGATTGTCTTTCTTTTTCATAGTAACAAGAAAAATAAAACCCACAACATTTGAGGAAATGTTCCACATCACTGATTAAAATGTGACTGGCCTGGGTCAAAAGCTGTTTATCATCAGCCACATGATTGAAACCCGTGTTTATGATTTCAAGCTTCTACAGCTCTATAGGCATGAAGGAGTAACATCAACCCCACCATTCCTCCCCTGATGTCCAACTCCTTCAGCATTGACTGTATTTCCACATGGCAAAGTCCTCCAGTGAGCTCCTGTGAAAGGACCAGCAGACATGGACAGGTAAATTTAAAAATCAGCTATTTTCAAGGCATTTGATGTTTTAAAAAACTTGAACTCAAACTTTGGGACATCTGCCGAAAGAGAAAATATCGTATGGATCTTGATGCTTCTTCTCCTGGTCATCCTGGGTGTGGCGGAGACTACAGAACCTTTCACAGACTTGGGTAGGTCATATTTTCTCTTCTTTCATTTCTTTCATACATTTCTCACAGATATAGGGGCTTCCTAGACAAGTATATTTTCTCTTTGAAACAGAAAATATTGCTGGGAAGATGGTTTTCTATCAAATGGAGGGAAATGCCACCTTCATGAGGGACACAGGGGAACTGGCTTCAGATGTTCCCACAGAGACCATGTTTGAACTCTTCGACCCCCCCAAAAATTTCAGCACTGCTAATTTCACCTACACGTGGGATTTAGGCAATGGGTACAAAAATCTCTCATTATGTAAAAAATTCACATGGGATTGGGATGCTTTTCTTTATCATTCATACGTGTTTTGATTTGCAGAGAAGTGATCCGAGGGACAGAGCCAGTTGTCCGCTATCATTACTCAGAATCAGGGAACTACACACTGCGGCTGAAAGTAGGGGTGAATCTGACCAAATATTCCCCTGGAATCACTGGGGTGTACTCCACAGACGTTCAAGTGCTCGGTTTGTAGTTTTACATCAGCAACTTGTTGAAATTAGTTAAGTGAAAGTCCTTTGCAGTCTACATGTACAGTTTTCTCTGAAATAAAAATTAATCAGATGTTGAAGTAATATCACTGGTCCTATGTGCAGTTTCAGCAAATGTCACCACGGCAGATTTCTTCAGCATCTCTGCAAAGAATCCAAGAAAATCCATTAGAAATAAATTTGCACTGTGAAATGATCCCATCTATCATTAGATGTTCAGCATGAAATTAACAGATTTAATTAAAAGTACATTTTACATTTTGAGTCTTACCTAAGTTAAATTGTGCCTGAAGTAATCCTATTAAGCCTAAAAACTGAGTTTAATCTTGTAGATGTCATCAAAAGCATCGAGCTGACAGGCCCTTCTGATTACGAAGTGTCTCAGAACACCAGTTTGGCTTTTCAGGTTGATGGAAGGTAAGACATACTTGGTTTGTGCATTACACTTTGCAGAGAGTAGTACATGTATTAGTACATGTTAATTCAGTTGCAGTTTTCCTGACAATTTAATGTTATTTATTTTTGCTTTATTGTATCATGAAGTTTTACAAAGATTTTTCTCTGCCTGTTCTTCACGTCCTTTAACATATGACATATTTGACCTTTTCAGGTAAAAATAAATAAATAAATAAACCATAAAAATAGTTAGCACAGCTGTAGCACAGAGTTAAGTTCCTCTGTGTGTGTCTGCAGTCCTCCCATGTGGGTGTGCTGGCGTTTCCTGCAGAACTGTGTGCCAGACAAGATGGGGGGCTGCACATTGACCATGCTCTATGAAAACACTCTGAGACTGAACCACACCTTCACCTCTGTTGGTGTCCACTGCCTGGACATCAGCATCCGCAATGATGTCAGCAAGCTGGAGACATCCTTCAGCCTCAATGTCAAGAGAAACAGTGAGCCACACACACACGCACACACATGAAGTTTGAAGCTGAACTTGTAAAGCTTCTTCCAAGAATGGTAAGTAAACCGCTGTTAAAGTGAATGCTGTAGCAACAGCAACATTGCAAATAGCTCTTTGAACCTTTGAAAGGACCAGGACCGACTGAAAATTGTCCTCACACTAACGATTTTGAACCAAAAACCAAACACCCACACATACTGACAGACTGCTTTCCATAACAATAAGAGGGAACCAGAGCAGAAAGGGGGGGCAGAAACTTAGGTAAAGAGGTGGACAGCAATAGATAGAACGAGTTTCGTTGACTGAGGTTTTTTACAGTTTGAGGTTGTTTCTTATGCAATTGTTGAAAGTATTTCATGCTTGAATAGTTACATGGGCTGCTTGAGGAATTTGAGAATTCTTCACCATTTTGGAAAGATGAAAACATTCAAACATCTGGCAATTCAATGATGCAAGACGATGGCGAGAAGCAAATTTACTCATATAACACCATTCAGTCGCAAAGCGATTGACTAATAATAATAGAATAATTCAAAAGACATTTAAATAAAATAGGTAAGACAACTTTTCTTTGACATCAAAACAAATTGTTAATTTGACATCCAGGTCAATCCACTTTTGCACTTAGCATTAGTGTATATGGAAGGAAACGATGCTGACTCATTAATCAATTCATTT
Source organism: Remorina albescens (assembly GCA_034769265.1). Classification (NCBI taxonomy): domain Eukaryota; kingdom Metazoa; phylum Chordata; class Actinopteri; order Carangiformes; family Echeneidae; genus Remorina; species Remorina albescens. The sequence continues at coordinate 11,651,560 of CM068480.1, forward strand.
TTTAATTTCTTAACAGTACAGTCAGATCAGATACAGGAGTCCTTTGCGGCATCAGAAAATATAAAGATGACAATGTAACACATTCCCCCCTAATGATCATAGTACTTACAGATATAATGCAATATCATACCTACATACACCATCAGTTATGGTGACCTATTCTAACTTTTAAATAGTGTAGAGAAATAAAATTTCCCATTCTTAGAACCCTGCCATCCACATACAGGCCAACCTATAAGAAAGGCAGAACCTCTGAAGAAACACAAAATATTGGAAACAACTCTCAGGAATTCATGAAAGTTCAACAACATTACAAAAAAAACAACCCCAAAACATTTGCACATCTAAAATCCCTTCAACTGGAAGGGATTATCAATGAACTGTGTGATTTTATTTCAGTATCATTAATTTAACTTGTTACCACTGAAATGTACTTTTTTTTGTTTCTAGTCACAGAAGAAATGATTCATTCAATCGTAAACTATTTGACTTATCTTTTTCAGACTTAATGTAATTCAAATGAACAAATCAAGATCACAATTATAATTATTCTCCAGTTTGATACACAGAGCTAACTATTTTTAATTTCTTCCTTTTTTTGCTCATCAAAATTATGATTATCAGAAAGGAGAAGCTGTCGCTGTGTCATGGGGTGTTTCAGATGAAACCATGTCACATTAAACTCTGTTAGTTCCATAGTCTGAGAGGCAGCAGTGGAAATGGAGGAATCCAGGCATATCTGAAGAGGGACAGATGAGTGGTCAGCACATGTCTGCTGTGCTCAATCGATTTGTTGCTTCTGGGATTTCCCTGCATAGTTTTTTAGAAAAATCTTACACAAGCTTTAATATGTTTCTCAATAAACCCTGACCTTTTGGATGTCTTCAAAATAGGTTAATGTGTTATAACATCTTTCTTTATGTAAACAATTTTCCAGTCCATATATTAATTTAGAGGTAACTACACTCAGAGGTAATATGTTTTTTTGTGCTCATTTCAGCTAACCCCCACATGTTCTTCATCCTGTCATGTGCTGCCATTCTTGTTGCGACTTTCTCCTTCATCACGGTCATCACCTGTTGCCCTCGACGTCACAACAGATTTCAGGTACACAAGGCGCATAATAAGCTAATTCCCTATGTAAATATTCTCAGGTATTCTATGAAGTTTTGTTTATCCCAAGATCAATGGATTACAACATATATAATATCAAACTGGGGTCACAAATCATCCAGGCCTAATGACTAATCCTCATATTATTCAGAGCTATCATTAGTTTTGATTAGGATTAGCTTTCATGAATCTGATCTTTCATTGAAACAGTATATAATTGCACTTGAATGCTGCAACCACAAGGAGGCTGTCTGTGCACCTGATCTGCAAACAATATGTGGAGTAGAAACTTTCAGGATATTCGACACATTTTGCATATGACTCATTTTGAGTGTTTGTGTGACTTCATTTAATCCAAAAACAGCTTGAAATTTCGCAGACTGACATTCACCTTTATTAATGTAATCTTGCAGGTTGCAGCTTCCACTAATGCTCTGTTCCTGAAGAACCAAGACGGTCAAAGCGGGATTCTCTTAAACTTCTCCAATGTGGAAAGAGGAGAAAAAGAACCACTGGTCTTACAGTATGGGACTCAGTAATGTTCTTAATCACTTCACTTAAGCTCCATCTGTTCTGCCTGTGTGTCAGCATATTGTGGTTGTATGTATTTGTCAGAGGAAAATGCACACTTCTGCTTTTAGCTTTTAGTATTAACATTATAAATCACCATAATAGAGTTATACTGCTAAATCTGTGCACAACATGTAGCCTGACAAGGAATTTAATGTAGCGCCTGTTTACAGTAGGACTATGGTCTGAGCAGTGCTAATGATTGCTTCAGTTATTCTTGTTTATTAAATTAATTACCTTCGACATTTGACATAATTTGGTGAGATTGATCTAAGCATGTTGTGAATGCATCAGACATCTTTTTTATTAATGTTTCTTCTTTTTTGGATTAATTAGATTTGAGCATTGCTTTTCTGTGTTTTCCAGGTAAAGAACAGATCATGTATACTTTTTACTAACTTTGTCTCACTCTAATTTAAAAGAATTCACTGACCGTGTCATTTCTGCAGTTAGCTCAGTTTGACCTCTTTCAAGTGGACAGTGAACATTACTTGACGTGTCGAACATTTGAAGATGGCTTAACTCTAGTCTCTCCTGTGTCTTTGCTGAAGTTTGCATTCTAATCAGAAAAAGAGAAAATTTTAACTTTTAAATATCAGTTCATATTTCACATCTCAGTTTTGGATCATTTTTGAATGGAACAGAATTGTAGTATTTTGTGGTTCATTTCCAGTCCCAGAAGCTGTTGATGTTTTCTGAAAGGTTGGATGTTTAGTTATACAGGCACATTTCGGCTTTGGGTACAATGTTAACATGCTCATTCTAATAATGCTAAAATTCTTATATTTGGTGGTTACAATGTTCACATGGTTCAGCACATTAGAATGGCAAGATTTGCTAATTGGAAATAAACATGATGTACAGCTGATGGCGATATCATTCAACCACATAAGTGAATACACTAAGATTTTTATGAGTCAGTTTTAGAGCAGTTTTAGCTTTATGGTCGTGACAGAGAAAGAGCGAGATATGGGGGGTCTTTAACAGGTGAGTGTGTTTAACAGTGCTGACATCGTGACTATTTTTATGCTGCTTAGCAGCTTGATGATGTCTAATGACAGCTTTTCCTCGGTTAGAGATGTCACAACATTATTAATGCTCAGCTTTTTGATGAATGCAAGCTGCCAGAGATGCTGTGATCAGCTGCAGGCGTTTCAGTGACGCCTCACTTCTGCCAGAGGATCGACCTTGAGCTTAGACTCTGCAGAGGTTAAAATCTATAGCAGTCCACTGTTCTGAGTGAGAAAAAAAAAATTGTTTCTAAAGTTGCTAGTGTGTCAGCCCAGTCCTCTGCTTTTTGACTGAAGACAAGAAGAAATTGTAAAATTCAAAACAACTGTAAATAACCCATCTCAAAAAGATCAGCTCTCCCAAATACAACTCAGATTCAAAACCACGACAACGTGAGTTTAAAGTTTGGTTTCTTCCTGTTTCTGTTATAAACACTGACAAGATGATGCTTTATCAGGACTTCACATCAATGTAGGTGGAATAATATTCAGGGACTCTCTGAACAGAAATGTGTTACCTAAAATACAAAAATATAACCAACACAATTAATACGGCATTAACTGATTATTTAAATTTGCCATTTGGCCAACTTAGATAATTTGGGGTTTGTTAAAATGAAAACACAACACTGATGTAAACATACCCTTTATGAGATTGATATGCCAAAGACATTTACAAAAATGTGTTTATTTATTCAGCTGATACTGATACTATACTGATTCAGCAGACCACAACATTTACATTCATGATAGATGTCCAATATTTGCCCCACAGTGACTGACTGACTGACTGCCTGTCTGCTCTCTTGGTGATGTTCAAATAGCAGGATGGAGAATTTTTAGAGTTCGTTTGTTGTGAACAGAAGCAGTGAGATTGAACCCAAAAATTAAAGTTAAAGCTGTAAAGACACAGAGAGAGAATCAAATCAAAATGTGTCAAAATGCTAAGATGATCAGTGGAGCTCAGAGGTGCTGTAGAACTAGATGATTTAGAAAATAGATACAGCTACAGAAAATCATTAATTCCCACATCCATCAGACTTTAATACTCCTCAGCTACTAGAAGATAAGCTACCAAACAGCAGACCTTCCCTGCAGGGATTAGTAACATATTTATGATTCTGTTAATTTTCTGTGTGCATGACACACATTTGATTTGCTGTTGGCAAAAATATTGATCAGTGCAGCATTTAGTAATCCCTGACCGTGTTAATAATGTTGATTTCACGAGGTTCTCCATTCAATAAACACGACTGTGAAGCTTTGTCATACAGCCATTTGTGATGTTTCCAATATTTTCTGCTTCATTATTTTTATTTATTTATTAACTTGTTTTTGTCACACCTGGTGAGATTTATTAATATGGTTAGTTTTGTGCTTGCATGCTGCTATTGGTTCATGTTTATTTGCAAGATAGAATCACTCATTACACCTCATCTCCATGTTTTTTATATTATTTTTGAGGTGTCATTACTTTACAATTATCACATTAAAAATCAATCAACCTTGTAACAACGGACGCAAAGCACGATCTACTAAACTCTGAACAGAAACAGAGAAACAGATGCTGACCAACCTTGAACATCGTTTTCCATTTGCACAAACATTATTGATCAAGACTTTTGCGCCATTTCTTTACTCCCCTTGAAACACAAGTAAAAGGCTGTAACATGACAAAGAAGTGTCCTCCACTCCATGATGGCATGAACATTCAAGGTGAATAAAAGTCATCCTCAGACAAGGCCACTAGAAGAAAAGCCTTTATGAAACATACAGATCAATCAGATGATTTCACTCCAGACGACACTCTGCTACTCACTACAGAGACCTATGTTGTGTAATGTATGTGTGATGTTTTTATCATACACAAAGTCAGTATCATTTACTTTTACTTTAGTAGCATTTACTTTGTAACATAAGATGGTGTTAAACTTTTAGGATGCTCAAGCAGCTAGTAGATTAAATAATCAGCATGAGGTTATAGGCCAAAGTGAGATGCTTTCAGATCGCTGTGTGGTGAGAAGGGATTGATTGGTCCAAGGGAACATTTCTGTGACGTCACCCGTGACCTTTCAGCCTCTCTCATCTGTTAAGTGTTGCTAATGCAGCCCAGGACACCTGTTGTTGTCTTGACCAAAGCCTTCTAGAGTCTAAAAGCGATAAACCAGTCAGATTAAGCTAGTATGTGTTTATTTTAATATGTAAATTTTAATTTATCTACGTGCACTGGTTCTTCAGTGCTTTTAGATTCAAATGTCACAGAGCATTGGGCAGCATGTGCTTGCTTGCAGTGCGTTGAGCTCTCAGGGCCACTGTAAAAATAAGAAAAATTTAATAGCTGACGCATCATCCACAGGCATTCTGAAATTAATTTCACAGCAGTAGTTTTTTTTTCCACATTTTCATTTATTGGCAAGGCGAATCATTTTTAACATTTGCAAAACATTGAATGGCACTTAAGTCTCCATTACAAGGCCACAAGACAATGTTGATACTGCCTATTGTGAGGACTAAAAACAGATCACATAAAAAAAAACTAAAGTCTGTCACAAGAAAGACATTACATGAGGAAACACACACATGAATAATGTCCAGTATGTACATTATAAACACATTTGCTAATGCTTTTTTTTTATGCTTGGTTACAATATCTACTTCACCAACATTACAAATCCCAGATAAAAATATGTCACAAGACAAGACTATATATAAAATTATAAGAATAAGAACACATTTTTTTATATGATCCACCATTTTAAACTTGTTTTGTGGATGGAAAGGCAAGATTAAAAGCACTGTGACTCACTAGTATCACTGGTATCAGTTACACAAACAAAAAGCAAAGCTTTCCAATAAGGTCAGGTTTCTGCTAACTTATACATAAACTGGTGAAATATTGCACATATGCTTCAGGACTATGGCGCCAGCCAGTGCTACAGATACAGTGCCAAATGGTAATTTTCCAGTTATAGTGCCCCTAGAAATGGCTGAACATGTCAGGATCAGAGGCTTGATTGATGTTGGCTCTAAGCCCATTCCCTGGTTAAGGAAGAGACATAACATTAGCCAGACCTTTAATCTTTCCTCCCACACAGCACGCAACACCAACTCACATGCCAGTGCCAAACAATCAGCCCGTCTGGACCTCAATGTATTTGTAGTAGTAGCACGGCTTGCGTGTGTCTGTGCTGGACTCAGGTGGACTGTCATTACTTCAAAGCTTTCAAGTTTGGAAGGAGGGGGTTGGTGTTTGCAGTAATACCTGAGGGGACCTCTTTGCTGTGGTGGGTGTGGTAAAGTTAATTATTTGTAGCAGTGAAATAAATGGCATGTTAATGCTGATTGTCACTGTTCAGCCTCCTCATTAAAATTTGCACTTTGGTGTGTGACCACATTCACCACTGTAGGAGGCGATTGTCTGTCATCAGATTCACAAATCCTAAATATCTCAGTGCATTAACTGCCTTACAGTAAGCAGGCAATAAAAAAAGTGCTGCAGGGATGGAAACACTAGTTAATGAAGATAGAAGCAGACAGGCAGTTTCTAAGCATTGGGCAGCCGCTCCTGACACATCTCTAAAGGCCGTTTGAATGCCCCCCTCCCAAAGACTTCAACATTGCTTGCCAGCCAGGAGATTACGTTCCCGGCGATGTAAGAGCTGCAGTTGGCCATCGACTGGATCTCAACCGGCTTCAGAACGCGGTCCCAAATGTTCACCTGACTCAGCTCGCCCACAAAGGCCTGACCGGCGTCAAACCGCCCACCCACAACATCCTGTAAGGGCCATAAACAGGAACACGTGAATACAAAGCACTGTCAACAGCAAAACTATAATCAAAGGTATTATCTCATCGCAGAGGGGGTGGTTGTCTGTGGGGCCAAGGTTGGATGAGCCATTAACTTTAAAACTTTCAGGTTTTAATACGTGTTGCTGCTTTGTTCTAGTCTAGTCCGAGCAGTACACAGTGGCTGCCACTGAGAACAATGACGTCAAGTCCTTGGTATAATTTTACGGAAAGCTTTTTCTTTTAACAGCCTGCGGGGAGGTTATACTCTGTTATTAAAATATTAGCACGTGGTGAGCAAGTTCAAACCACTGTTACTAAAGTTGGTATATTAAAATGCAACTTTATGTTCCTGCCACTGAAAAAAATGACTTTAATGTTGGAAGATAAAACATACTAAAAATATATTTGTACAGTTTAAAATGAATAAATGAAATATGAAAAATACTAAAATTTTAAACAAATTAAAGACTTATTTTTTAATGTTGAAGCCCAAAACAGGCTGATTGTGATGCTTTCAGCTAAAGGCTAATGTACGTATGGCAATGCTAACATGATTACATTTTGCACACGTGGTGAACCCCTAGCTGCTGAGGCTGATGGGAATGTGATTTATATTACACATTTGCTCATAAATAAAGTACATAATGGAATTAAAATCATTGACTTGGAGATGGCCGTTGATAAAAAGTAATTACAATTGATCCTAGGGGAAAAATGAATAGTTGTACAACAACTTATCTGAACTTCATTTCTGCATGCTGCTTTTCATCCTCCACATCTTATTCCTTCATTTTCACATTGTTAATGATGCACTGATTGGTCCAGAGGGAGTGTGTATGCATTGTGATGGGCTGTTGTCGTGGTAATTGCTTTGTCATGATACCCTGCTACGAGAATTACTGCTGCTCTAAGGCTGGCTGATTTTCCTTTTTCAACCTGCAGTTTTTCGAAAGTGTGCCATAATTAACACTTAAGTAACTCTTATTAGCAGAGCTGCTTGTTGAGTTTTGACATTTTTAATTTGTAATACTGTGAACATGCAGCACTGAAGAATTAATGGGACATTGTTAGTGCACTTCACTGTGTGTTTAAAAAAAAAATTAAAAAAAAGACAAGGTCCCCTCTCATGACATTTTGACTTCTTTCTACACTTCCTTACCTGCTCCTGTCCCAGGATTATGACTCCCCCAGGTTTGATAGGGTGCCAGGCCGCCAGATTGTCACCACTTCCCAGCTTTTGTCCATTCTGGTAAGCCTCCCACTGGCCGTCTCGTGTGGTCCACGAGATGCAGATGTGGTTCCACCTTCCATCACGTACTTCTAAAGGCAGCTGAGCAACCTGGAGTCACAATACTTGATTATATTTAAAATTAGGGATTGTAATCATAGTTTTGGGATTTTCAAGATGTGAATTACACACGAGAATGAGCTAATTGCCTTGTCATTGATGAGAAGCTCTATTGGGTTATTGCCCCATTCAATGAGCACTATTTCATTCGCTTGACCCGGCACTCCATATGAGAAGGGCGTCCCGATGCCAGGACTGGCACTGGACTTGATCCACATGCAGAGTGTAAAGGCGTACATCTCTGGCAAGCTCTTTGTGATGCGGCCGTACAAGTAGTTGGTCCGCTGAGGCAGCGACAGTTTAAACTGCTCTGGGGACTTGAAGTCTCCTCCCCCTGTAGTGAAACAGGCAGAGGAAACAGGGAGAGGAGATGTGAGAGGTATCCTGCGGAGTTCTGTATTTTCTTAAACTTGGTCATCTTTGCATGAAAATTAAAATGAGGAGACAAAAGCATACCCTCCCTTCATTTTACACAGGCAGCTGTGGCTGAAAAGAGCCTCAGCCAGCAAAAAAGTTCTTTTGGTGTGAAAAACATACGTCTCTCACTTTTATTTGACAGTCTAATTCATCGGATCTCTCAACCTCTTTATACCCAAGTGCCCTCCTTTTCTTTCTCTCCATTAGTGTATTATAGGAAAAACAAGGTTGGATGTGTCAGTAACATCATGCACCTTCTCCAATTCACTCATCCTCTCCACTACTGTTCACTAATACTATATCCATTACCCAACTGGATACCTGTCTCCAGCTGTCAGTGACTTCCCTAATACAAAAACATGCCATCTTGATTTTAGCAGCAAAGCTCTGGTGTCAAACTGACAATGTAGCAGTTGAACAAACAATTCGTTCTTTAATGTATTCTTTCACCTTTCTCCAGCTCACTGATCCTTTCCACTAGGGCGTTCAGTGTGCTCTCAGTCTTCAGCCTGTAGGCAGCTGTGGCATTAGACAGCATGCTCTTCTCCTCTTCCAGGTTGCTGACTTTCTTTAGGAGCTGCTTCTCCAGCTCCCCGAGCCGACGCTGCAGCAGGTCGCGGAGCTCACTGGGGAACGAAGTGCCAGATATGTTGGCCCGCATCTGCTGTTGCTAAGGAGGGACGGACGGAACAAAATCAGCACTAGGTGTACAGAGATTATCAGGAACTTGCAATGTTTGAGTGACTGGCAGGCCTACAAATGTTCTTTCTGGATTTTTCCATCAGTGGAAGTTGGGGGAAAAGTACATTCCCTGCATTGTTGGACTACTGTGAAAGGTTTTAGTCATTTTCTTATCCCCTTCTTTTTATATAAACTCATCAATGGAAACATTGAAACGATGTGGTTTCCTTTTTTATCGCATGCACTGTGCATTGTGCTGTCAGTTCTCAGAGAGTGACAAAGATATTGTATGAGCTTTATAAGACACTGTAGGGGATGAGCAGCTATAACAAAAACATGTAATAAGAAGATGAGGTGAGTTGAGATTGACCAGTTACACAATGAATCTCTTTCAGTGTTCTGAAGACTCTCAGTTTACTGCTGAGCATCTACAAAGTGTCCTGATCCCGTCCACCCGTACTCACAGTGGTGTCTCCATGCCAGATTTGGCACTGGGTGCTTTGTACCATCGGTGCCACCTTACCTCCAGGGTCTCCAGCCGGTCCTTGAGCCCTTGCATCGTTTTTCCAAGACTGTCAATGGTGTCGTTGGGATCTCTGGGCACATCCCCCATTGTGTTCTGCTTTTCTTTGCCCCAGGAAGCCCCCTTGTCGTACTTCCTATCATCGGTGGCCGAGGCGCAGAGGGACAGCTTGGTGGTCAGCTCGTTGATGGTGCCCAGCTGTTTGGAAATAGTTTCTTTCTGCTGTAAAATGGTCTCTCGCAGCTGCATGACGGTGTTTCTGAGCTCCTCTTCTTGTCTCCCGGTGTTCAGCTCCGGTAACACCGTCACGGGGCAGCTGGCGTCTCCGCTCAGGGGGATCGCCCGGCAGATGTACCGCTTTCCGTCGTCGACCTGGCCGCCGGCCGGCTGACCGGAGCCCGGCTGGCCGGAGCTCAGCGCGCAGAGACACAAGAACCCGCACAGAAGTGAGAACATACCGGCGGCCTGTCACAGTTAAAGGAAACCAATAGAAAGGTGAAAAGCCAAATACTTTACACTCTCTAACGAAACTCTGACGTCAGTGCGTAAAAGTGGACCCTAATGAGACCGAACCCGGAATCAAACATCACTCCTATCGATTTCTACAAATCGGCGTCATGTTCGACCAACAACGTGAGGAAAACTCCGAGCAGGAAATCGGATGAAGGAGAGTCGGTCCCGGTAAGCCCGGTAATGGGACTATTCCTGGAGCAGGTGCCGCTGATCGGACAGCTCCTCCGAGGAAAGAGGATTACCAAAAAGAAAAGTGTCCGTGGAGGCTCCCAGATTGGCTGCAGGAGGATGACGACACGGACCAGCAGGGTCACACTTTATTCATTTCTGGATGAGGATCAACACAGTTCTCATACTGGCAAATTTCTACATGTTCAAATCCACATCCCATCTTCAACACTTTCTATAACAAATTTAAACTATGCTGGAGATTCATCAAGTACACGAATCTCAAATGTGCATAAAACAAACAAACACACAAACACAACAAGAAAAACAAAAACAAACAAACAAATAAAGAAAAAACAACAATGTTGCAAATGAATAGATACTGAATACTGGATATATTACTTTACTTCCTTAATCTAAGGCAGCTACACATGAATGTAATTGCTTTTTTAAAAGATTAATATTCAGATAGACAGACAGAGGAATTTGTTCAGGAAATGAACAAACCTATGTGGACTGTGAGTAGTTAATGATCCCACATCACTGAGCTTTGTGTCACCGGAACTGAAAATTTGTGGCATCATTTTGTGTCACTTCTGCTTATTCCTGTTTTCTTCCACTTCTTAATGTATTCCTCAGTTTTGTGAGACAAGTAAGTAGTACAGTATATTGATGATAATTCAACAATGAATACAGAACATAATCAGTGAGGTCACATTTGTTCCTGTAAAATGCAGATAAGCATGCAAGTAATCTTACTATTTACATTGTAAATCTATATTTAGATGAGAAGAGGTCAGAGGTCAGACACAAGATCTGCACCTGTCAGCAAAAGCACCTTCAATGTAACAAAATAATCTACAAAGAAGCACATTTGAAACACTTTGGGTTGTCAGAGTGGTTGTAGTGGGGAGTTCATAACATTATAAAGGTACCTGAGATGCCATTTCAGTGACTGAAACTATTGATCAGTTCTTCCAAAATGAGGAAGCTGACAGCGACTTGGAGGAGGATGTGTCAGAGCAGGAAGACAATGTGGAGGAAAACTCTGATCACAGCCCCTCGGAAGAAGAAGATGATGGAGAGGAGCAGGCAGCAAGGGAGACATTTATGTCCAAAAACAGTTCTATCTCTTTGTCTTCAATTCCACACCGAATTGCAGGCAGGATGGCAGCGGAAATGTCATTAGAATGACGCCAGGACCCACAAGACTGGCCACCTCCAATGCATCTGACTTTTTGTCAACCTTACAACTCTTCATCCTTCCACCAATAGAAAAAAACGTTGTTGAAATGACAAACATTAAGGGGACTAAAAGGCCTGGTGAAGAATGGAAGACCATGGATGTGACTGACCTGCATGCTTATATGGGACTTCTAATACTGGCTGGTGTATACAGGTCAGGAGGTGAAGTTGCTTCTAGTCTGTGGAATGCTGAGATGGGAAGACCAATATTTCAAGAGACCATGACCTTGGATATGTTCCGTACCATATCGGCAGTGCTCAGATTTGACAATCGTGACACAAGACCCACACGGCTTGTCACTGACAAATTGGCAGCAGTCAGGGACGTCTGGTACAAGTGGGTTGAATAGCTACCTCTCCTGTGCAATCCTGGTCCTGAGGTCACAGTGGACGAAAGACTGGTTCCATTCAGAGGTAGGAATTGTAAATGGTTTCCTCTTTTTGTGTTTTCCCAGGTCGCTGTCCTTTCCGTGAGTACATGCCAACCAAGTCTGGAAAGTATGGAATTAAGTTATGGGCTGCCTGTGATGCACATTCCAGTTATGCTTGGAATATGGAAGTATACACTGGGAAGCCAGCTGGGGGAGCTCCAGAGAAAAAGCGAGGCATACGTCTTGTGCTAGAGATGACAGAAGAGGTAAGAGGACACAATGTAACATGCGACGACTTCCTCACCTGTCATGAGCTTGGTCAGGCACTTATGAAGAAGAAAATCACAATGGTTGGCACTGTGAGGTGGAACAAACCTGAGCTGCCACCCACTCTGATTGTAACAAAGGGGAGAGAGGTCTTTTGTTCCAAGTTTGCTTTCACTGAGGACATCACAGTTGTCTCATATTTGCAAAAGAAGAACAAGAATGTCACCTTCATGAGCACATTACATAAAGCTGCAGAGGGGACTGCTTGGGAGGACATATAACCAGCCAGCATTCTTGACTATAATGCCAACAAAGGAGGAGTGGATAACCTGGACAAAGTAACAGGCATGTACAGCTGCAAGAGGAGGACCGCCCACTGGCCTCTCGTACTATTCTACAATATGATTGAATAATTAGCCTACAATGCCTTTGTTATATGGACTGAGCTGAACCTTACCTGGAGGGCAAGCAGGCGCAACTGGAGGAGATTCTTTTTGGAGGAACTTGGAAAGGCCCTTGTTACTCTTTGCATTGAAAAGTGACAGCACCTTCCTCGCAGAGCAGCTTAAGCAGTACCGGTGAGGGCTGTGCAGCAATCTGAGCCAAGCCCTGATCAAGTCCCACAAAAAGCCAACACAAGGGGACAGAAAAGAAGGCAATGAAACTTCTGCCCTGCAAAACAGGGACAACCTGCTTGAGATATTTTTTTTTCTTTCTTTCTTTCTTTTTTTTATGTTGTGTTTAGTGTTAATTAATGTTGAATGTTATGATATAGCAGTGAGGGCAGCATTTAATGGTTGCAATGGTTATAAATGGTTATTTTGTGAATTTCCAACTGTTACAGAACATTCATTCAATTTTCATTTTCAATAAAACATATTTAAGTCACTATGGCTGTTATGTTTTCATTTCTTATGTAAAACAAGACATGGTATTGTGTAAAAGATGTTTGGCTCCAAAAACGAATTTAGCAAAACCTAAAAAATACACTCTCCCTGCTCTCTGGAACGTATTTTAAAGATTAAGCCAGCATTCATTAATTTCAGATAGGCTATTTAATCATTCTAAATAGGTCTGTGGTTCAAAATTTGGTATAAACAGTTAATATGAGGGAATTCTTGGGGTGGGTCAAAATTGATCCGCTCCTTACCCAAAAGGTTTCTTATATGTCCGGTTTGTAAGGGTCAAACACAAATTGTCACAGAGAGTCTAGGACAGGGGTCGGCAAACTTAAACATTAAAAGAGCCATTTGGGCGTGGTTCCCACCAAATAAAACCCACCTGGAGCCACAAAACCTACCAAAGCTCACCGGGGACGAGAGTCTCAAAATAAGTCACCAACCTGTCGGCACCAGGAGACACAAACAAGGTGGGATGCATATTTCAATCGACAAAATATATATATATATAAAAAAGTTTTATTTCGATGTTGCAAGATCACCTAAATCTCTAGAATCATAACTATTATATTGAAAAAAAAAACTAAATAGAATAAAATTTATTTAAATTAAATAGTTATTATTTATTCACAATATTTTCTCAAAGCCACAGGGAGCCATGGCAGAGGGTCGAAAGAGCCGCGGGTTGTCGACCCCTGGTCTAGGATAAACCAGGCAGTGAAGAACCAGGATGTGGTGGTAAACAATTAGCAACAGCTGCCTGTCTGTAACTGAAAGGTCAATAAAACCTGGGGTGCAGACCACATACCACACCACTGTGCTGTGAAGATTCTGTGAAGAACTCACATTGGCAATTTAGATAACTGATCCTCAGGGATGGCTAAACAGAAGCTGTTGGGATTGAGAATTTATTTGGCCTTTAAAACAGCCATCTGCTAAAGGAAGTCAGATGTGGAAATTTGTATTTGTTGAATTGGATGTAAAATTATTGCCTTTTAAAAGGCTACAAATCTTTCAGGTGGCTTCAGACTGTCAGGGGGTTACATCAATACACATCAGTACAGGCTGGCTCATGACAGTGAAATATGTCCCCCATCGGTTAGGTTATCAGCTAATCGTTGTCCTGCTTTGTGACTATTCTGCCCAATTCCTAATTCAGCGATTTCCCGCTTAATGCATAATAAGAGCATCAGTTATGTTTTTTAGCTGCAGGTTTTTTTCAGCCTCTTCTTTAGTAAAAGTTAGCGACTTCTACAAAAAGAACACGGTTAGATTGTTGGACGGTACAGATTTGTCACTGAAAAAGAGTTATTTTACTCTGCCGCTGGTCTAGGTGTTTATATTAATACTTTAAAAACAGTTAGGCAGCTTAAAGCCTTCCAGGGTCAGGGCAATTTCATTTAGATACTTCAGAGAGATGAAAAAACACTGCCCCTTTTTAAAAGATTTTTTCTAACTAAAAACCTTAGGTTTTGTGAAATATTAAACAATTCTGCATCTTCTGCCCTCTGGCAAATGTTTGAAAACACTGGACAAGACCAAAATGTTGGCAACCACTGGTTTAATATTGAAAAGTGTGAAGGTTTTCTATGAGCTTGTCATATAGCACAACACTTGGAAAACAGTTCCCCCTATTAATTGCACAAGTGGAGCCTAAACTTTTAATAAATGAGTGAACACTGCATTAAAATGCATTTGTGGGGAGTAAATGTGTTTACAAATACACAATGGGCCTGGTGCATAAACAAATAATAAATTATATATATGATGATAATAATATATAAATAAAGATGTAATTGTATAAGATACAGCTACATAGTGATGACAACTTTCCATCAACAAATTTAAAAAATGCATTTATATCTGTATGTAACTACAGTGTTCTGTTTACTGTGTGTGAATTACAGACTGACATTTATTAAATGTATTTGTATACCCATTATATTTAGTCACATGTTACCTTGGCTATCTGTCAATATCTGTGATCCAAGTCGGGTACATTGGTTGCATGTCATATCCTGTCTCCCCTCATTTCCTGTAAAAAGAAGTAAGAAGCACAGTATTTTGGAGCAAATGCACTTTCCACCACAATTCATTTTAGTATATTTGATGTCAAATTCAACTGAATGATAAAAAGCCTTTAAATGTGGCTTATTTCACAGGTGACTGCCATCCAGGCAATGCAAAATTTCAAGGAGGTTTGTAACAAAGTAACTACCACAGAACAAAGGGTTTGGTGCTTCCCTGCAGCCTTTGCAAACCAATTACCACCATCAGTGACAGACTCTGCACCCCTCTGTTGAACAGAAAATTTTACTCACGCCTGTTGTCTGGTTACCAGGTGATAGAGACAAAGGGAACCTGCCTGTCCAATATAAATTCAAATTCTAAACAACCCTTGTAAATGGAGGAAAATCTATTTTTACTACTCTAGATACAGCACTAATTTTTCAATAACAAGCATATTGACAGATCTGGAAAACTGTGTGATGTGAGCCTTTTACTCATCCGTTTGCCTGGTTCACAGAAAACACCCTCTCCTATTCTGCAGAGCTCAGAAGTGCATATTGGTTAAAAAAAAAGGTGAATGTACATGGGGGCTTTAGCGGCAGGAAAAGATTCTTGGGGCTCATTGTTGGTGATTCAGATTCAGTCTCAAGGAAAGTACATCTCTTTTTATGTGAGAAATAATGCAGGGGTGATCCAGTTTCATGATGAGGGCATCAATAGCCAAAGCAGTGCAGTGAGAAAACATACATCTAATGGACAGATGAGTGGTTTGGAAAGCTGTAGAACCGATGTGTCATCTACTCTCCCATTTCAGGATAAAGCCCATGTCAGAAAAGAAACAAATCCCTCAAATGAAATGAAAGGGACAGTGCAATAAGCCTGAGACAAACACCTTTTAGCAGATCATTATTACTGAGGGAGCAGAGAGCGCAAAAGAGAATGAGAATGTCACATTATGTGTCAAATTGTCTCTGATATTACATGGGACATTCACTGAATATCCCATTCTGTAGTCTTTTGCCAAGGGGTTCAATCCATGGATGGAGGAAGCAGTAAAAGAAAGAATGGTGAATTAAAACCTATTAGCAAAGCATGTGGGCAAGAGACAGGCTTGATAGACTAGACAAGATAAATAGTGACCGTCTTTCTACTAGACTTCATTATTTCTAAAGCCATTAAAACAAGCATAATAGGGAAAAAATTACTAGGATTGTTGCTTTACACACACACACACATAATTTCATTTAAGAACCAACAAAGCACACATGACAGTAAATAAATTTGCTGACGAGACATGGGGCAGATTAATGCTTATTTCACTGTCCCACTCAATGCAGATCAGAAAAAAAGCAGCCTTGAAGATAAAGAACATGTCTACATTTTGGCACCCTCCCCCAAAAATACATAATTCTAACACATATCTACAAAATGACTAAACCCCTCACACACTACTCCACCACTACTCTTGTCACACCTCTACTAAATATTGTCCCAGTCTTATGAAAGTTTATTATTAAAAAAAAAGCCCTCAAGATCGAGATCTAATCTCAAAAACACAAGTCGATGCCAGGCACCAGATAAAAAACTTATATGGAAGTTTAATGCTTGTGCCACTTCATACCCATGTCTATTCATTTTGCTAAAATGGGTCTCATTGACTCTGATGAAAAATGTAAATGCAGTTCCTGCCATTTCCTCATTTATGAGAAGTTGGATTTATGCTTGTTTCACTTGAAGCCCTGAGAAATTCAGAACTTGCAGAGTTTACGGTCTGCCATCTTCAGTGGGCTGCCATCTTGTGGTAAAAGCAAACCACACTACAACTGGTACAACTGAACGAGGGGATAGATTCAGTGACTGAAGGAGTGATGGTCTTGATTTTATTCAGGTGTTATTCCATCTCCTGCACTATCCCTAATGATGCTTCACAATTCTTAACCATCACAAATAAAATCTTGTGGGTTACTCGTGCAATATCCTTCTGTTTTATTTCTCCTTCCGCAAAACAAGTTGACCTCTGACCTTCTACAAAGGAACGGCTGGTCCAAAATGAATAACAACAAATATTTAACTGCAACTTTACGGGTTCTTGTTGCAACAACAACAACAACAACAGAGAATTTCAGATACATTTATCCATGCATGCCATGTATTAATACTAGTGACAAATTGCTTGTAAAATAAAAATGATTAAAGTTACTTTGGCCCAGTCCCAATACACCCCCTACCCCTAAATTTTGCGCGTTCCCGCGAGGGTAGTGGTGTCCCAATTCCTTTTTTCACGTAGGGGTAGGGGGCGTAACGAGGGGTAGGGGCTATGAATCTAGCCCTTCAGAGCAAGGGTTTTCCGATGCTGACTTCCCGAGGAAGGGCCAGTTCCGCGATCCCTAGAGAGCGAGAGGATGTGGAGAAGTCGAAGAAAAAAAACCACAAAAAATTCACAAGAGACAACAGACGTCGATGAGGTATTCTTCTCCGTGTACCTCTTGGTTTATTTATCAACCGAAGCATGATGAATGCTAAAAAAAAACGATCGCGACCGTAGACTCCATGTTTTGTTTTTTTTTAATGTATTGACAAAATTTATATTGACAGACAGAGTACGAGCAGGGTGAGGGCGTTACATACGAAAATAAAATCATGCCGATTGAAATTTACATGACCGTAGTCTCCATGTTGTTTAAATTTTTCCATTAGAGGTGTACTTGGTTACAGGAACCCTGAGCTCTGATGATGTCATCACATGACATCACATGATCTTCCTGGACTCCTTTGATGATGTCATGGAGATCAAAGGCATCAAAGGAACTTGTTCTTTATAAATGTCAGACAGAGAAACATTCTTAGTCCACAAAATCACACACACAGCAAGTTCTTCATCACAACCAGACAGACAAAGTTCTTCCCTTCAGCCAGACGGACAAAGTTCTTCATCACAACCAGACAGACAAAGTTCTTCATAGCAACCAGAAAGACAAAGTTCTTCATCGCAACCAGACAGACAAAGTTCTTCCCTGCAAACAAACTCCACAACCAGTAGATCTTTGTTCATCTACAATGGAAGCAAATTCAGCTGACCAGCATCCCAGACCAACTAAAATGCTGCATGCTCTCCGACAAGCCCTTATCGACTCAAAGAGGGAAAATGAGAAGCTGGCTGCAGAAATTGCAGCTCTGAAGGAGAAGCTCACCACCAAAGAGAACAGCTGGGAAAAAGAAAAAATGGTGTTGATCAATAAGAGAGACTTCATTGCATCAAAGCTGGATATCACCCAGAACAGCTTGGACAACCTGATGGAGAACTTCAACATCACAAAATCCAGAGAGAAGCAGATGCAGAACAAACAGGAAGCGGTGGCGAAAACATTAAAAAAGACAGAAGACCAGGTCCTGCTCTTGGAGGAACAGCTCTGTAAAACCAAGACCGAGGCAGAGAAGATTCAAGGCCAGATGAAATTAGAGAGGGAAGTTGAAATCAAAGCTTTGAAGGAGACAATGGCCATCAAGGAGGACAGCTGGGAGAAAGAAAAGATGGCCTTGATCCATGAGAGAGACTTAATTGCATCAAAGCTGAATATCACCCAGGACATCTTGGACAACCTGATGGAGAACTTCGACATCACAAAAGCCAGAGAGAAGCAGATGCAGAACGAACATGAAGCGGTGGCGAAAACATTAAAAAAGACAGAAGACCAGGTCCTGCTCTTGGAGGAACAGCTCTGTAAAACCAAGACCGAGGCGGAGAAGATTCAAAGCCAGATGAAAGTAGAGAGGGAAGTTGAAATCACAGCTTTGAAGGAGACAATAGCCACCAACGAGAACAGCTGGGAGAAAGAAAAGATGGCGTTGATCAATGAGAGAGATTTCACTGCATCAAAGCTGAATATCATCCAGAACAGCTTGGACAACCTGATGGAGAACGTCGACATCGCAATAGCCAGAGAGAAGCAGATGCAGAACAAACATGAAGCGGTGGTGAAAACATTAAAAAAGACAGAAGACCAGGTCCTGCTCTTGGAGGAACAGCTCTGTAAAACCAAGACCGAGGCGGAGAAGATTCAAAGCCAGATGAAAGTAGAGAGGGAAGTTGAAATCACAGCTTTGAAGGAGACAATGGCCATCAAGGAGGACAGCTGGGAGGAAGAAAAGATGGCCTTGATCAATGAAAGAGACTTCATTGCATCAAAGCTGAATATCACCCAGAACAGCTTGGACAACCTGATGGAGAACTTCGACATCACAAAAGCCAGAGAGAAGCAGATGCAGAACAAACATGAAGCGGTGGCGAAAACATTAAAAAAGACAGAAGACGAGGTCCTGCTCTTGGAGGAACAGCTCCGTCAAACCAAGACCGAGGCGGAGAAGATTCAAGGCCAGATGAAATTAGAGAGGGAAGTTGAAATCAAAGCTTTGAAGGAGACAATGGCCATCAAGGAGGACAGCTGGGGGAATGAAAAGATGGTGTTCATCAAGTGGAAAGACTTCATGGTTTCAACACTGGACAGCCTGATGAAAAACTTTGACACCCTAAAAGCCAATTTTGAAGTCGTCACCAAACTGTTGAAAGAGGAACGCGAGCAATGCATCAAACTGGCTGAAGAACTCAGTGAAACTAGGACAGAGGCAGAAGAGCTCTACAACAGAGCACAGGAAACTATCAGGTGTGAGAGGCAAGAGAAAAAGCGGCTGCAGAACATAAAGGCAGAGATGGAGGAACACATCCATCACCTGACTGTATTGAACATCAAGCTTCAAAACCTGGCCTTAATGTCTGATAGGGAAAAGATAACAATGGAAAAGGAAAAAGAGAAAGCAAAGAAGGAGGCAGAGAAGAGGGTGATGAAGGAGACGGAGGAGCAGAAGAAAAGGGAGAAGAAAGACAACGAGGAGAGAGAGAAGATGGAGAAGAAGGAGAGGAAGGCCAAGCAGAAGCAGGAAAAGAAAGAAAAAGAGGAGATAAAAAAGAGGGAGAAGGAACAGAAGAGCCAACAAGGGGAACAGGAGGGACGACAAGAGGAGTGAGACACCCCCCCTAACCCCCACCCCTTTGTCTGTCCCTACCCCTTCACCCCCTCACTGATACACCTATACAATTCCTGCTTGCCCTCGCTCTCTCTGTCACCCTTTTCCTTTCACCCCTCAACCCCTTCCCACCTCAGAGTAATAAGGTTTTGGGTTCGAACACCTTGCCCGGGCCTTTCTTTGGAATGTTTGAATGTTCACTTTGTGTCTGCATACGTTTCTCCAGGTACTTTGGTTCTCCTGCAGTCCAAAGACATGCACATCAGCCAGACAGTCTATGACAGTCCCCACCTATCCTTTTTCTATCTTTACTCTTTCACTCTATCTTTCAACACTTTCTATCTTCTTTTATCTTTTTTTTCTATTTACTATCTTTAAAAAAAATCTATCTAAAAAAATAAATCAAAAATCAATCAAAAATTATTGAGTTCATCCATTTATTTCTGTCTTTATAATAGATAGTAAAAATACATGCATGAAAACTTGACCAGAGGTAATTTGGTCATTTAAAAGATTTGAGTTTTATGATTTAAGATGATCGGGTTTTCCTCCAGCTGACATCTTTCAAACCTCAGATGAATACTCCCTCCAGTGGTATCACTTTAGTCTTACATCAAAGTATTTAGGTCTGCGATCCTCAGGGACGATAAAAGGTTTGAATCGCCTCTAAATGACGTTTGGTGTCTCTTCAAGTTCTGTCATTTAACTCTTGTGTCTCGGTCAATAAAATAATAATAATTATAATTTTTTTTAAAAGAAATACTACCACGATGTGCTTCTAAGCAGACAGCCCAAACAGCCCCACATTAAATATTTAAAAAAATGATTTAACTTTACCTCCAGTAACTTCTGGTCAATGACTGAATCGTAGAAGTGTTGAACTTAACCTGCCTCACCACTGGATAGCACTATAGCCCCACTGTTCTCATTAATGGGTTGGTTATTTATCTGTTGAATACAGGCTCCTGGTCTGCAGGAGATCCTGAAATTATTTGACAATATATTTTCATCACAAAGTTTGCCTTCACGTTTTTTAATATTGGCAAAGAAAAGCATTTTGTGTAGATGTAGGCGTTTCCCTTTTGTGCTCTGAGCAGAAATTTTGATCAAAAATCAGGAACAAATGAATAAGACGCAGACAAACCATTTCAGTGTTCAAGCTTGGTAACCTGTCTGTCAGCAAAGCTACTGGCTCTGCGTCTTTGAAGCGTTGATTCTCATCAAATTCACATTTCGAACCTTTACTATATTTATATACAGATTGTACTGAAGATTAATAACTGTGGCAACTGATAGGGCATCAGCCTTGGGACTGAGATTAGCATTAGCATTAGCATTGGCATCAAGTAGATCTTAATTTCACAGGCTCAAATTCTGTTTCAATGCCAAGTTTTATTACACATCCGTCAGCAAGCATGCGCAGTTCACCTCTCATTCACTTCCCCCCCGAGCCCGATGACCATCGAAAACGATGGTCTAACATCCACTGTTTTTTACGGTGTATCCTTCCGTCAGCACTAGAAAAACTTTGGGTTGAAACATACCATATTTTCACCTAATCTAAGGTCAATTGTGTGACGTTTGTGCATTAATATGCATCAGTACAACATGTTACACTGTACATATATATTATAAGTGGAAATTAGAGATATAATCCGCGGAGGGATATCAATCATCTTTACCGGTCGGGCAGCAGCAGCACGAGCGCGGCGGATACAGAACGACAGCTTCCTGTCTGCGGCGCTAGGTGAATATGGACGGCTCGGTTTTTATTAGAAAACTAGCGAAATATACAGAGTTTTCCACCCAATTCATGAGTAATTCTGGGGTTTACGGATGCTGAATAGTCTGTTTTCTCTTTGTTGCCTGTGTTTGTTGTGTTTTTAACTTAGTTTGACAGCAGGGGATACGCGAGCGCTTTCTTTCTTGTAGGAAGCTAACCCATTAGCTAGCAGTTGCTAACGTGTTTTGCAGAATGGATATCATGTGAGACTTATATTTACAGCTTATTTCCTGTGCGAAAAGTGTGTTAAGCTTTTGAGTGACAGAAGGGAATCAATTTCGACACCACAAAAACAATTTTTCATTCACAAATACCTTGGACAAATTGTGCTAACTGATGCTCCAAATGATGTCATCATTGTGCGCCCTTTAAGCGGTGTGTTTGTGGACTGGTATTGGTTTTGCTGTAACAACACGAGTTTCACCTGAATATTTAGAATAGTTTATTTTCTGCATTTTATTAAATACTCGTTATTGTATCAGTTCGAGTGTTTAAGTGTCTTGCTCCTCTCATTTCTACAGTGTACATGAGATCACACTGAGATCTGTGCAGACTACTGTCTGCTGCCCTTCCCCATAGCAGCCCAGTCTGTCCGAGCTACCACCATGGCCTTTGTGCCAGCTCCCAGCCCCACTGTGGTCGACCAGACCACATTAATGAAGAAGTACCTGCAGTTTGTCGCAGCGCTCACAGACACCAACACCCGTAAGTTCCTGGATCTAAGACCGTTTTGCTAGACATGAGTAATCACAGTTGACAGAAAGTTGTTCCAACAGTATGCAGTTACAGAAAATGTCTATTCAGATTCAGGCACATTTATATTACCAAATGTGGGATTGCTGTTTAAAATAATTGGTTTATGCAAGTACGCTAATGGACATACACTTCTCATAAGTTTGGCATTTTGTGCTTTGCTTGAAATGCCTATCCCTAGAATTTACAGCTTTGCCTAAAAAATTTGAGAGGTCTACGCATAATTATTGTTTGGTCTGCAATAGTGACAAACTCAAAGAATGAATTAATTGTTACACATCTTGTCATTGCATTGAGCTCTTTTCTAGTTGTTATCAGCAGACTTGGTGGTTCAGGTTAGGCATCTGTGCTTACCATGGGCGATGTGATGAGAGCGATATGCTTTAGTCCAGTCAAAGGTATATGTGGTTGGGAGAGTGCTTGTGTGTGTGCCTGATGTGTGAGAGTGTGTTTTTCTATGTACCTTTTGAGCAATCTGGACACTGAAAGTAAAACTGATAAGATCTGAAAAGCCCTGCTGAGCACATGAAGGCAGCAATGATCAGTGACACCGTATCATTAACAAGTGTGATTAATGACAGTGCTCTGTCCTTCAATTCCCAGCTGATGAAACTAAGCTGAAGATGATGCAGGAGGTCAGCGAAAACTTTGAGGTGAGTTTGATGAATGTTTGTAGTGTATGATGGAGAGGATTCATTCTCTTTGTCACTTGATGGATTACGATAGATTTTCAGGAAGTTTTATGGATCTCAAAGTTTTATTCTTTAAGTCTTAGCTGTAATGTAGTGGGAGCTAGAACAATATTTTTTATTTCTGATGCAGTTAAGTAAACATATAGCAACATATAGAAATAATTAATTAAAAAGTCTCACAACTTTGACATATTAGTATTTAGGGGATGCTAAGTTGCTGCATAGCATTACATTTCTTGTCAATTGCAGAATGTGACATCTTCACCTCAATACTCCACCTTCTTGGAACACATAATCCCTCGCTTCCTCACATTTCTTCAAGATGGAGAAGTGCAGTTCCTTCAAGAAAAACCTACACAGGTATGAAACTTACCACAAGTGCAAGATAGCCATATATGTTAAATGTCATGTTATGACCTTGCATTAACACACTAGTTTTTAGGATTAAAATCCCATCTACCCACCTTTTGAAAATTAGGATTTAATTCTCTTTCAATCAGCCAATTTCATTTACTTTCAGGAATGAAATGAGCACACATCTTTAGATCATATGAAATGGGTATGACATTTATTTCAAAATCTTGTTCATGTGTTTAGCAATTGAGAAAGTTGGTGCTGGAAATCATCCACCGTATTCCAACAAATGAACACCTTCGTCCACACACCAAGAACATCCTGTCTGTGATGTTCAGATTCCTGGAGGTATGAGTCTTAATCTATTGTGCCACAACATAAACGCCCTTAAATGTCTATATTAATTAACACCACCAGTCAAATGCTGCTACATGAGGTAAGTGCTGATAATGGCTTTGTTCTTAGGTAGACATACAAATAAAAAAACAAATACATTTTTATGGCTGTGACACAAATACATTGCATGTGTGTGTGTATATATACATATATATATATATATATATATATATATATATATATATGCATGTGTGTGTAATATGTTGGAGTATGTTAAGTTTTTCCCCTTTGTTTTTTCCAGATCGAGAGTGAGGAAAATGTGCTGATATGTCTTCGTATCATTATTGAGCTACACAAACAGTTTCGCCCTCCAATCTCTCAGGAAGTGAGTTTATGAGTCAATGAAAGAATTTTCTAAATGTTTTGATATGGCTGGGCTCACCTTTAGAAATTCTTAGCACATTTTTCAATATTCCTGAAATCCCATTCATTTTTTAAACTGTCTTTTTCTCAGCTGACCAAACCTAAATGAAACAAAAGCAGAAGCATTATGTACTTTATTTGAGTTAACCAGGCCAAATAAACATATTTTCTTGGATTAACATGCTTTCTTTAATCCTCTCCTTTCAGATTCATCATTTTCTGGATTTTGTGAAGCAGATTTATAAAGACCTTCCTAAAGTTGTTGTAAGTATATCTTCCACAGCAGATAACTGTTCTTGGTTCTCATTTAAATGAGTTTCCAATTGATGCCTGGATACAGTGAATCATTTGCCCCGCCTCACTTTCGTTTTAACCCTGATTGTGCTTCTAATGATTGTTTCTTTTCTCCTCCTACCAGGCCAGGTACTTTGAGAACCCTCAGGTGATAGCAGAGAACACAGTTCCCTCTCCAGAAATGGTGGGGATGATCACCTCTGTGTTGGTTAAGACTGCACCTGAGAGGGAAGACAGCGAAACACGAACAGTAAGCAAACCCAACAGCATTTTCTGTGTTTATCCTCCATACTCTTGTAGTACTGTCTGTAACCACTGGAGGGTAGTAGTGCATTGTGTTTTCACAGTAACAGAAGCGACCACAAAGTGTGAGAATGCTAGAGTGGAAAAGATGCAGAAAGCACATTGTGCTCTCCGTTAGCAGTGGCCTGTTTCACATCAGTTGGTACATTATTGTTGGTTACTCAGGGATCCCTAACTTTATGCAAAGTTGGTGATGTGACACTAAATCTGGGATTCATGGTTGTTATGTGCAATAGTCAGCAACAATTGTTAGTGAATGTTCAAAGGAATGTAAATAATGCCAAATAAATAGCACTTTGCTCAGAGTAAACTAAAGGTTTTATAACCCATTCACTTAATGTCTGTCTCATTGAGAAACTTAGCCCTTCATTGAAGATCGGTTCCCTGAAAATTAATTATGGTTGTCATTATGTAGAGACTGTGCTGGAACAATCAGAGAGAAGATAGTTGTTAAACTTATACTCCATATGTATACCTTTACTGCAGCAGTGGTTTATTTGTCCGTCACTTTGCAGGTCCAGTTACGTTGCTCAGTCTTCTTGTAATGTTTTGCCTTTTGTTTCTCCCCCAGCACACCATCATACCTCGGGGGTCTTTGTCTCTGAAGGTTCTAGCAGAGCTGCCTATCATAGTGGTGCTCATGTATCAGGTGAGTGAAATACTACTGGACTTCTCTGAATATACCCATGTTTTCCCCATTTATTTTTGGTAAAGTGGGTCAGAGTGTTCCTGCCTACACCTGTTTGAATATCCCCTCCTCCTGCTCGCTTTCTCTCCCTACTCTACCCAACTTTGCCCCCCCCCCGTGCCTCTCTCTCTCCCTCTCTCAACCCAACCGGTCGAGGCAGATGGCCGCCCCCCCGAGCCTGGTTCTGCCCGAGGTTTCTGCCTCTTAAAGGAAGTTTTTCCTTGCCACTGTCGCCAAGTGCTTGCTCATGGGGGGATATTTTGGGTCTCTTTAAATAATTTTACAAAGAGTTTGGTCTAAACCTGCTCTATATGTAAAGTGCCTTGATGTAACTTTGTTATGATTTGGCGCTATACAAATAAATCTGATTTGATTTGATTTGATTCAATAACCAGAAAAGGGACAAAATGGGATATCTTGTTTTTTTACATGAAATCCAACTACAAAATTTAATAGAGCTATGAAAGTTTTAGTAAATTTTCTGTTAAATTAATAATAAGATTGTGCATTTACTCTGCTTCCTCAGTTGTATAAGCTGAACATCCACAACGTGGTCTCGGAGTTTGTACCGCTCATTATGAACACCATCATGCTTCAGGTGTCCCCACAGGCCAGGTAAGGTGTGAGTGTTTGGTTGGTTGTGTGTGTGTGTGTGTGTGTGTGTGCGCACGCGTCCATGTGCATGTTCATATTATATGTGTGCTGGGCACAAGCATCTGAGATAGTTGTTTGAGTGGGCCTTGAACAAATTTCATTTATACTTTACAGCCTTTGAAATGAGTTTGGGCACATTTAAGAGAATTGATTTAGTTTTCTCTTCCCCTTTCACGCGGAGTTTGTTGATGGTGTTGCTCGGCACTTTGCCTGCCAGAGCTGGAGTTACAATCCATTTGGAGAAGCTAAAATTGTAGGAATTGGCTTAGCAGGAGGTGAAAACTCTCTAGGTAAGAAGAGAGTTGTGTTAAGCATTTTGAACAGGCAGGAAATGGAGCAGAGTTAATTAGAAAAAAAAGACCTCAGCAGTGTCTGGCAGGTATCGAGAGAATTTCTTTCTGACACGCAGTAACAGCTGTGATACAGAAACAAACAGGGGAAAAAAACCAACTCACTCAAGTAGAATTGCCTCCCGTATGTAGATACATGATTTCAACCCGTGTAATTGCCACCTACTGCAGGTATGTAACATCATTAATGGCTTTGATGGGACTAAATGGTTTTTGTATGTAAATTGTGCTGTTTCATTTGCAGGCAACACAAGCTTTATAACAAGGAGCTGTATGCTGACTTCATTGCTGCGCAGATCAAGACATTGTCATTCCTGGCTTACATCATTCGAATCTACCAGGTATGTCTGTAATGGCTGCATGTTTCATCATCCACTAGCAATGAATAGGTTCAATGAGTCCTCTTATCTTAATGGAAAATAGTTGTGCGTAATTAAAGCCATTTGACTTGCAGCATTGTTTGGTTACTGTCACTATTATTTTGAATATATTCTATATATTGGCTTTTTAAAAACTTGTTTTATCATCAGTTACTAACAAAGACCTTTTTAATATAAAGGTGTAGATAAAATGAACCAAGCACACGCTGTTTTGTATGCTTGTTTTCTAGATGTCAGTTCTTCCCGTGGGTGTCAGCTGATAGGCGGGAAACAGAGTGAAAATAATTTGCTTGCTGATATAAAGTTATAAAGACTTGGGAAAATAAGTATGAAACAGATTCTTTAAAAAAGTAAATTAAGACTTTGTACTTACTTTGGTTGATGCCTGAAGTTATTTCCTACTATACTCTGTGTGTAAACATAAATAAGGATAATAAAACCCCAAAACTGGCACAATCATAAAAATACTCCTAGTACCATAAAGAATTTCTAACTTACCCAGAAGAATTTCATTAGTATGTTATTTAGTGTTCTGTTGTTTGTGCAGTTGCAGAAATTTAAATTAAACTAAAATATATTGAACACAGTCCCAAAATATGAGGTGTTTGAAGCATTGATCTACAAATATTAGTAATTGGAGAGAATTAGCTTTTTTTCAGCATACAGTACATTTTTAAAATTAATTGTGCTTTTAAACATCGTTGTGTGTCTGTTTTCTCTATCAGGACCTGGTAGGCAAATATTCCCAGCAGATGGTAAAGGGCATGCTCCAGCTGCTGTCCAACTGCCCCTCAGAGACTGCTCACCTGCGCAAGGAACTTCTCATTGCAGCCAAGCACATTCTCACAACTGACCTACGCAGCCGTATGTACATGCAAACACACACATATACTCAAATTTATATAAACAGGTGTGAAACAGGTAAATGAATAAATAAATAAATGCAGGCTGAATTATTTTTTCACTGATTCATATTTTAGAATGCACACCATGTTTTTAAGCACTATTTTTTTTCTATTCAATGAAAGCTGAAGAAATTTAATTTTAGTTTAAGGTGTTCTTCCTGGTCTAAACATTAACGGCCTAGATTTTCTTCGTGAGTCACACTTCACTTTTCACATTTCACCCTTCTGAAATAAAATTTTTTTTTAGCTCTTGTTAGAACCTCATTTAGATATTGGAGACTAAGTGGTGAAAAGTGAGAAAGTATGAAATTAAATACATGATTAACCACCCATCAGTGAAATCTTGAGATGGTGATCCAAATTTTGGGTGTTTTTCTGCATTGCACTGTGAGTTACGCCCCCCTCTGTGGCTGAAACAAATTTCTGTGATTCGCCTAAGTTTTTGCAAAAGATTTGACAGTGTTTGGTTACAGCAAACTGGGGAAACTGTTGAACCATAATCAAGTGTTTGGGTGACAGTTATTCTCCCATTGCCTCAGCAGGGAAAGAGCAATCGGTGTCATTAAATTTAATACAACACACATTTTTTATTTAATGTATTATTATTACTATGTTTTCTCAGAATTTAGTATTAGCAGCATGTCTGTTCAGTTTACCTTTTATACCCAATCCAGTTCTTTTTATTTTGAGGTAGACATAACATCTTTGAATTCTGGCGTGAAACTGTATCTTATTTTGTTTCAGAGTTTATCCCTTGTATGGACAAACTTTTTGATGAATCCATCCTGATTGGTTCTGGCTACACTGCCCGAGAGACTCTCAGGTGAGTCTTGTGTGCGTACGCAATAATATGATCTCCTTGGTGCCAGAACCGCACTTCCTCTTTCTCTATCTTGTTGTTGATTGCTCAGCCAGGTGCATGTTAAGTGTCCTAGCATATTAATCGGGCAGCTCTCACTGCTGTGAAAATTCTCAGGGAAGCTGACTGCAACTGCAACATAGCAGCACAGATCGAACTGTCAAGCTGTCATGTACACCTGCATCACCAGAGGGCAAGCTGCCCACACATCCTCCCAGAGGTCGAAAACCACCTTGAACCCTCCTCAGATGCCAAACTACCTCACCTCATCAACAAAATAGCTGTCATTTCACATTAGCACAACATTAGCAAACGAGGCAGCTGGACCTGGCAAGACTATCAGTGTCACTCATTATCTCACCTTTTCTTTCCCTCACATGCTACTTTCATTTGCATATACAGCTGCTTTCAATATTTGTCAAGCTTTTCCTCGCTTAAACTATTCTGATCACCCAATTTTCTGCCTTTAGGAAAGTGTCACTTGACTGGAACACAGACTTTTAAGTTTTTAGTGACAGTGACACCTATCCCTTTCTTTCTAGACCCTTGGCCTATAGCACTCTGGCAGACCTGGTCCACCATGTTCGTCAGAACCTGCCCCTTACAGATTTATCCCTTGCTGTGCAGCTCTTTGCTAAAAATATTGATGATGAGTCACTTCCTAGTAACATCCAAACCATGTCCTGCAAATTACTGCTCAACTTGGTGGACTGCATCCGTTCGAAATCAGAGCAGGAGAATGGCAATGGGCGGGACATCTTGATGAGGATGCTGGAGGTAGGCTGGTCAGAGCTGTGTTCAATAGCAAAGGCAGGAATTCTGTATTTGATCCACAATTAATGAAATGGGGGTTTTTTTTTTCTCGCTTACATCATCGCTTACTTCAGGTCTTTGTGCTGAAGTTCCACACAATTGCACGCTACCAGCTTGTCTCCATTTTCAAGAAATGCAAGCCTCAGTCAGAGATGGGTGTGGTAGACTCAGGGGCATTACCTGGGGTGCCAGCCACACCCACTCCATCCACCACCCCTGCCCTTCCACCCCCTGCTCCTTCCACGCCTGTTGCTGCAGCGCCTCAGCCACCCGCAACTCCCTTTGATCGACCTGGAGAAAAAGAGGATAAGCAGACATTTCAGGTGTCCGACTGCCGCAGCTTAGTAAAGACTCTTGTTTGTGGAGTGAAGACGATTACTTGGGGTATCACCTCTTGCAAGGCCCCAGGAGGTGAGAGGACACACATCCTATGTAACCGACCTTCATTCCATTAGTCAAACACATCATCACAAGTTTGAACGTGTTTGGATGAACTACTTAACTTGCAACTAGTTTTATTTTATTTTTTGTTTTTTCTCCAGAGGCTCAGTTTATTCCAAATAAACAGCTCCAACCAAAGGAGACACAAATCTACATTAAATTGGTCAAATATGCCATGCAGGCCTTGGATATCTACCAGGTATGATAAGTGACTAAATGTTTTTCATATTTGTTCAGTGCAATGAAAGTTTGTGCAGAAGGAAGCACATATAAAAAATGTGCATAAGCCAGTAAGACACGGCTCTAATACAGCAAGGTTTTAAATCCATCAACAGTGCAATGTAACAAATGTTTCTCTTGACTAGGTACAGGTTGCTAATAACCAGCAGACATACATTAGGGTGGCCAATTGTCAGACTGTGCGCATGAAGGAAGAGAAGGAGGTTCTGGAGCACTTTGCTGGGGTCTTCACTATGATGAATCCCCTCACATTCAAGGAGATCTTTCAGACCACTGTGCCATATATGGTGGAGAGAATCTCCAAGAACTATGCGCTACAGGTACATGCTGTCCTATAACAACAAAAATGAGCATGTGGTGTGTACGTAATGAACTTTTTTTTTCTCAGAATTTGTAGTTCTTGGTCTGAATTCATTACATGTGGTTATATTGCTTTTTTCTCTCCGTTGCAGATTGTGGCAAACTCTTTCCTGGCCAATTTGTCAACGTCTGCTCTATTTGCCACCATCCTAGTGGAATATCTTCTTGAAAGACTGCCAGAGATGGGCTCAAATGTTGAGCTCTCAAACCTTTACCTCAAACTCTTCAAACTAGTCTTTGGCTCTGTGTCACTCTTTGCTGCAGAGAATGAACAGATGCTGAAGGTAAGTAGAGAAATTTGTGCATTTTTGTGAGCCAAATTTTTTTTAATCTTGTGTTTTCTTAGTCGTATGACTCTCCCTTTTTCTATAGCCACACCTCCACAAGATAGTGAACAGTTCTATGGAGTTGGCCCAGTCAGCTAAGGAGCCCTACAACTACTTCCTGCTTCTTCGGGCTCTCTTCCGCTCTATTGGTGGAGGTAGCCATGACCTACTCTACCAGGAGTTTTTACCCCTTTTGCCGAACCTTCTTCAAGGTAATATCTCACACAATTTATCTTGAGTGTTGGTTAATCATCTTTGAAAAAATATAACCTTTTGCACACGAGTCACAGTTTAACTCTTTCTCGTCTCTATCAAATCTTTTCTGTGCAACCAGGTCTTAACATGCTTCAGAGTGGCCTTCACAAGCAACACATGAAGGACCTGTTTGTGGAGTTGTGTTTGACAGTGCCAGTGCGTCTGAGCTCTTTGCTGCCCTACCTGCCCATGCTAATGGATCCGCTGGTATCTGCCCTCAATGGCTCTCAGACTCTTGTTAGCCAGGGCCTTCGCACCCTGGAGCTGTGTGTGGACAACCTACAGCCTGACTTCCTGTACGACCACATTCAGCCTGTCAGAGCGGAGCTCATGCAGGTGAGGTGTTGTTCTCATCATCATGTCCAGTGATTGCACAGCTCAATGCAATTCATACTGAGCTGATTGACAGCACACTACTTTAATCGATCTAAAAGTAACTCACTTGAGTTTGACAGTTCTTGAATCCTTTATGTTGTAACTGTAAGTATATCTGCCCTCTAGTGGTCAACGAGGCAATATCTCTGTACATTTTACTACTGCAGAACTGTGGAAGCAGATCCTTAACTGTGATACTAAGATCATGTCCTTTGAACCACCAGTTTGTTGGACATTTTCAGTTGCATAAAATAAATTGTAACTTATCTGCTAACTTTCCCAACAGTTGGCTGATTTCATATGCAGTTCAGTCCCTACTTTCTCAATACTGTACTCTTTTTACACATTTTTCCTCACCTGCTTACTCCAGGCCTTGTGGCGCACCCTCCGGAACCCAGCAGAGAGCATTTCCCACGTAGCTTATCGTGTGTTGGGAAAATTTGGAGGCAGCAACAGGAAGATGCTGAAGGAGTCTCAGAGACTGCATTATGTGGTGACTGAGGTCCAGGGGCCAAGCATTAAGGCCGAATTCACTGACTGCAAGGCTTCCATTCAGCTACCTATGGAGAAGGTAAAAGATGATGTGTAGATGAATGTTGTCTACTTTGTGTTTGAAGAGATCTGATGAGGAAAGTTTTTGGAAGATTTCGCTCCATAAACTGAAACAGTTTGAAGCCCATTCCTTCCTTTTTTACTTTTGAATAGTAGTTTTAAAAAGAAAGACTTCCACGTAAAACAGCATGATATTCCTCATTATTGTTCTCCACAGAGAGTAATATATCCTTGTCAGGGCTTTGTGTGTGTGCGAGGGAGGGAGCAGTGAGGATATGTGTGTGTCCTCCACGTAATTAAATTCATCTCCTGTTTCTCCTCCTCATCCCCAGTCAGTTATCATCAATCTAGTGTGGGCCACCATGACGGCATTATTTACTCTCACTAATGGCTGCTCCTTCTTCCTGGCTATCCATCTGTGTGTTTGCCATCATCATAAGCAAAGGCACCACACATACTCACATGCTGCACACCCACATGCACAGACTGAAGGCGCAAATCTCTTGCAGGCTCTAGATGCAGCCATACGGTTAGTTGGCACATTGAGGAAACGATGGCTTAAAGTGCTGTAAGGTAGAGAGAGATCAAATAACTGCTCTGAATAATGTGAACCTTGTGAAGGTAGGACGAGTAAAAAAAAAAAAAAAAACATTCACGGGGATATGAGCTTCATATCTCAGAATTTCTTGTTTCTTTTGCCTTTCAAGTTCCTTTCTATTTCTTGCATTCAGTTTGAATCTTAATTCTTCTTGGAGTTCCTCAGAAATATTCTCTTTCTAAGTTTGTACTTTTAAAAGGCTAAGTAGAAACTAATTTATGCTCAGAAGTTTTCTTTCAAAAGCATTTCTTTTTCGTGTCTACAGTAAGTTTGGAAAATGTAGAGATCTGGTAACTCCCTCTACACTTTACTGTGATGTATTCATTTAAAAATGAATCTACCATTGCGTTTTTTTTTTTTAATCAGTTTACACTCAACCAGTAATGACAAATTCAAAATCCCTTTTTAAAGGTGTGTGCAATTTTATTACTTATTCAGTTGCAATTATTTTAATTCAAAAGTATGCTGTGGTCAGGTGTGCGCAAAATTTTCCTCCAGATATATCTCCAACTTAAATGGAGTCCACATGTGGCAGATTGCATTGACAAATTTCAAAAAGGCACATGCACTTGTATACAAGTTCCCAGAATTCACACTGCATCTCAGGACAAAAAAAAAAAAACAACATTAAGAAGTTGCTGTAAAACAGTGACGATGTTTACGTCAGACCAAAGATATAAAACTGTTTTTAAAGTGTTGAGGGCTCCCAGGAACACGGTGGTTTCAGTAATTGTGAAATGGAAGATGTTTGGAACTATCTGGACCCTTTCTAGAGTAAAGGGGAATTAATCACCTTTGGGGGGAAGAACATGGCAATCAGTCTAAACTAAAAGAGCTCAGCAAGAGGGGGAAGAACCAGCTGTGGAGATGCCCATTTCAGCAGCCTTTATCAATCAGGCTTTAATGTTAGAGTGGATAGACAGAAGCCACTCTTGAGTAAAAAAGATGTGACCGACTTCTTGGAGATTGCTTAACCCTGAGATTGCACAAAAATGTGTGCCCAAAATGAAACACTGTCACATCCCAGCCTCATGGTAAAAATCATACTTTTGGGTGTTTCTTAGTGGCAGGGATGGGAGGCTGGGTAGATTAAAAAGAGCATAAATATAGCCAAATAGAGATTTGTCAGTGAAGAAAATCTGCGGTTAATCTTTCATCACTGCAGTGACACAAAGCATAGAATGTCCTTGAGTGGTCCGGCCTAAATCCAAATATAAACCCAATAAAACATGCATGGGTTGATCTGAAGTTGGCAGACATTTCCCTTTTAATATGTCACCATTTAAGGGGAACTTTTACATAGACTAAGAAACTGCACAGATTCAGATGTACAAATGTAAAGGGAAAAATGACTTTTTTTTTTTTTTTTTTCTTCCATCAGTTGACATTTAGTCTGACACAAAATGACAGGGTTAGAAACCTTTCTGAAACTAACTGTTGCTCGCATTTTGTTACATGAAGGAGTAACTTCAGAATGAAAATGGTGAAGATTTGTTTATGTTCCTTCAAAGGCGATAGAGACAGCATTAGACTGTCTGAAGAGTGCCAACACAGAGCCCTACTACAGACGACAGGCCTGGGAGGTCATTAAGTGTTTCCTGGTGGCCATGACGAGTCTCGATGACAACAAACACGCTCTCTACCAGCTTCTGTCTCATCCCAAGTAAGTAAACATAATTGGTTTGATTTTTCCACGTGGCATATGTCTAGATATCGAGGTTATTGAAGCATTAGAATATAAATCCTTATTTCAGTAGCAATGCACTATTCAATACTGTTTATAGATATACTGATTAAAAATTGTGTAAAACGTTGTTGATTTTTTTTTTTTTTTTTTTTTCCCTTCTTCCTTTTAACCACATACATGATCATATGCATTGTAAGGAATATCTTTGATGGTGCGTTTATCTACAAAAATGATTCCCTGATATATTTTGATTTACTCGTTATTCAGTATATTTATGTGTTTTTGGTTGCTGCCATGATAAATAGCTACTCAAGTATGCACAAACGCCACAAGGTGATAAAACTATTTGCCATGTGTTTGACTTTGGCTCAGTACACAGCCAGCTCTCAGATCAATCATCCCCCTCTTTAACCTTTCCTTGGCCTAACTTGAGCATGAACTCTGCCCTATGTGCTCTATTTACCCCTTTGTTTCTCTGCCTGTACTCCCCGAACCCCACCCACCATGCCAGCTCAGAATCTATTTCTCATATCTTCCCTTCCTTCCCCAACACACTGCCTCATCAATTCTGTCTCATGCCTATGAATTGCTAATTACACACATGCAGCCACCCCCACCCTCTGGCAGGCCTCACTGTGAGGCAGACACATACATGAACAGAAACAAGAAAGGGAAGGTGGTTGCTGTGTGGGTTAGTCACATTATCATCATTGATCTCTGGGCAGGGGCTAATTGACTTTCCTATCTGTTTACACTATACCATGCCCCTTGCACTCTCCTGTCATTAAGCACTAACGCACACATGCACAGGATTGTGTCTGTGTGCACATTTCTGTGGGGATAATGAAGTGTGTCAGTTATGATGAAGGGGCTGCACTGTTGCCTCCTTTTGTCTGATGTCTCAATTTGAGCTATCTCTCTCTCACTCTCTCAAATGATTTTGACTCATTATTTTCTCATTTTCCACCCTCCTTTTTACTTTATGCCATCTCTCTTTGCCTTAGCATCGGGTCACTGTGAGTAAAACCTTTTAGTTTAAAGAGAAATGACACATAGCAAATCATAAAATGCCAACTGGGTAGAACAGAGGACTACTGGAGTGACAGGCCCCCCAACGAATGAAGGGCAATTGATCTGACATTCTGTGCCAACCTCACTTTCTCCATCTGCCAGATTCCTTGCTTGCCTTTTTCCCCTTTTCTCTCAGCCCTCCTTCTCTCTCTCCAAATAGCAGTCCTTTAAATGGCAATAATGAAATGAAGTGATCCATCAGGTTTGCCCCTGGCGTGTGGCATTATAAAACACAAGCTCAAGCATGGAGAAAACAGCTGCTCAATCACATCACGGCCCAGTTGCCTTCAGCTGCAGTAAATAACAAAAATACCAACTGGGGACAAAGAAAGAGGCAGAGGAAAAGAGAGGCAAAAGGAAATAAGATGGGAGAAAATTTGAGGCCTAAAAGAATGGGAGATACAGGCCTTTAGACTCAGAGGTAATAGAGAATGGTCTTTACTTTGAAATACTTGGCAAAGGGGCTGAACACAAACCATTAAGTGATTTTAAGGTTTCCAGCTTAAACAAAGTTGTGCTATTGTCACATTCAAATATACTGTCCTTGTTAATTTTAATTCATTGTGTGGTTTTCCCCCCATTAGCTTCACTGAGAAGTGGATCCCCAATGTCATCATCTCTCATCGCTACAAAGCACAAGACACCCCTGCCCGCAGAACGTTTGAACAGGCCCTGACTGGGGCATTCATGTCTGCTGTGATAAAGGACCTGAGGCCCAGTGCACTGCCCTTCGTAGCCAGCCTGATTCGCCATTATACCATGGTTGCTGTGGCCCAGCAGTGCGGTGAGGGACTGCTGCTCTTCGCATTCTCTAAACCTAATATTGGCTTTCTGTTTTGCGCGGCATTGGCATCTATTCCCAACTGCGCAAGCAAATCTGTCATTTTCCAATGTTGCCCCGTTTCTGATATTATTAAAGCTTAGCTTTCAATTGTATGTTCAACACCAAAGAGAGATTAAGTTACACGTAAGCTCTGTGTAATATAGTATTGTTTATATTCAAATTAATAAATTTAATATTAAACATAATTTTGTCCTTTCCCTTGATCCCAGGGCCGTTCTTGCTGCAGTGCTACCAATTAGGCAGCCAGCCAAGCACAGCCATGTTCCACAGTGAGGAGAATGGCTCAAAGGGCATGGATCCATTGGTTCTGATTGATGCCATAGCTATCTGCATGGCCTACGAGGAGAAAGAGCTGTGTAAGATAGGAGAAGTGGCACTGGCCGTCATCTTTGATGTGGCCAGCATCATCCTTGGTTCTAAGGAGAGGGTAAGTAAACATCAGGAGAGTGTTTGATGGCTCATTTTGTTTTTTGTAAATTTAATAAAGACCTCAACACCCAAGGTCATTGTGCCCATAGTTTTGTAACTGTAAGGGGCAATAAGAAAACTTGTAATAAATCCACTCTGAAACTAACAAGTGTTTACTTATTCTTTAATATACTTAATTTTTTGCTACATCTGCAGGCATGTCAGCTGCCCTTGTTCTCCTACATTGTGGAGCGTCTGTGTGCCTGCTGTTATGAGCAGGCCTGGTACGCCAAGCTTGGTGGTGTGGTGTCCATCAAGTTCCTAATGGAGAGACTGCCTCTGATATGGGTGCTTCAGAACCAGCTCACCTTTCTTAAGGCCCTGCTGTTTGTCATGATGGACCTCACAGGAGAGGTGAGAGTCAATGATTGCACAATATAATCCGTCCATCCATCTTCTACCGCTTTTTCCGTTTCCGGGTCGCGGGGGTGCTGAAACTAATCCCTGCCAACATTCTGGGCGAGGGGCAGGGTACACCTTGGACAGGTCGCCAGTCCACCACAGGGCCAACACACAGAGACGAACAACCACTCACACTCGTATTCAGACCTACGGACAATTTAGAGTCACCAGTTAACCTAGACAAGCATGTCTTTGGACAGTGGGAGGAAGCACAATATAATATTTAAGATAATTTCAAAAGGATAGAGGTGACTTGTTAATTTGTAATTACGTACAGAATTGTTTTTTGTCTTCTCATGATGCTTTAATTTTGTTTTTCCTATGAGTTTTCATCCTTGTTCTCTTGTCTGAGCGCGTCACTTGTACTGCTGTTGAATTGCACCAACCAACATACCTTTTGATTTTCACATAGGTGTCAAATGGAGCAGTGGCAATGGCTAAGACCACCCTGGAGCAGTTGCTGGTGCGCTGTGCCACCCCACTGAAGGATGAAGAAAAGACTGAGGAACTGCTGGCTGCCCAGGACAAGTCTTTCCACATGGTCACGCATGACTTGGTTCGAGAAGTGACTTCTCCCAACTCCACTGTCAGAAAGCAGGCCATGCACTCTCTGCAGGTGCTTGCCCAGGTCACTGGCAAGAGTGTTACTGTGATCATGGAACCACACAAAGAGGTAAAACCAAGAAGAGTGAAGTTTTCTACAAGTGTATATTGTGATTTAATGTAGAGTTCAACAAGACTCTTATATGAAATTGAACTGAATTGTTCTATTTACATTAATTGTTTTGATGGGGTTTTCCTTTTTCCAGGTGCTACAAGATATGGTTCCCCCAAAGAAACACCTGTTACGACACCAGCCTGCCAACGCCCAGATTGGCCTGATGGAAGGTAATACCTTCTGCACCACCCTGCAGCCCCGCCTCTTCACAATGGACCTTAATGTAATGGAGCACAAGGTGTTCTACACAGAGGTATGCAAGATAGACAGCAGTCAAACATCAAGCCAGTGTCCTTTTCTGTTTTTAAAATATAATAAAAATTTACTACTTGCACAATGTTGCATGGTGCAAAGGCACCTTACAATTAGATCACCAAAAAATTCACAAAAAAGATGCTTCATGCCATCACGTTTGGTTTTTGCTAATTGAGAACCTTATCTGCTGAAGTGGCGACACATCATTATTCTACCTGAAACACCTACAGTGGACTTTTTGATTTTGAAATTTCTGAAATGATCACTTTCAGCAGTCTTGATCACTGACCTCTGACCTTAAAGTGTGTGCACTCTTTTTCACATTTCCCAAGCTGTTGAACCTATGTGAGGCAGAGGATGCTGCTCTAATGAAGCTGCCGTGTTACAAGAGCCTTCCCTCCCTGGTTCCCCTCCGCATTGCTGCCCTCAGTGAGTAGAAACGTGGTGGGCCCTTGTGTCATGTCATAGTGTCATGTAGAGATTAATGCTTACTTGTTTTTATGTTCATTGCAAATTGCAAAAAGTATATTGATGTAAACTGTAATCTTC
Organism: Remorina albescens; assembly: GCA_034769265.1. Taxonomy (NCBI): domain Eukaryota; kingdom Metazoa; phylum Chordata; class Actinopteri; order Carangiformes; family Echeneidae; genus Remorina; species Remorina albescens. Next base: position 11,690,234 of record CM068480.1, read on the forward strand.
AATCTTCTATCATTGGGATAGTCTAACTACTTTCAAGTCAGTATAGTTTATTTTCATAATCTTCCATTATCATGATAATTTGATTAATTACCAATTTAGCAAAATCTTAAAAGCTCTGAATCTTATGTTTGTATTATTTTAGTAATTTCATCATCATCTTGTGTCTGTTATTTATACTCTTCCTGCGCAGATGCCCTGGCAGCCTGTAATTACTTGCCACAATCTAGAGAAAAGATCATTGCAGCACTGTTTAAGGCCCTCAACTCAACCAACAATGAACTCCAAGAAGCAGGAGAGGCATGCATGAGGAAGGTCAGTATGAAGTCTCTCACTTGTGGCTTTCTAAATAGTTTTCAGTGTAGGTAACAATACATTAAATCACAATGTGGAAGAAATTATATACTTGAAATAGTTGTTGCCATTGTTCAATTATAACAAGCGCATTTTTTTTCCAATGCCTCTATTTAAAACACTTTTATAGGAGAACTGGAGCGGTGTCTCTTCTTTACTAAATCTTGTATTAGACTTATCAAATTGATAACATTATGGTTTCATTGCAAACAAAGCCCAACAGGTGTTTATAAATTGACATTCACCATCACAATGCTGTCGAAATTTCCAGGAGTGCATAATCTACCTACTTTTTCAAGATGTAAGGTTTCAGGCAACACTGTTTTAAGTTCACTTTGATCATGGTATCTTTATATTTACTCCCTGTTTGTATTTGAACTGATTTTGAATTCATTTCAAGAGTTGCAGAATAAAGTTAAAAAGCTCAGACCTATCTAGTATCACTGATTTCAATCCCAACGCCCTTTGAACAAAAACATTACCATTCCCTATTTGCCTCTTTACTGTAGCTGTTTTTATGTACAATTTTTATTTTATGTTCCTTTTTTTCTATATATATTTTAAGTATAGTTTTTGCAATCTCGTTTTTCCTACTCTCCCTTACCCCTTCACTTAGGCCATTTGTCTTAAAAGTTCTTTATTAATCTATATTCATCAAAGTATCCATACCATTGTAACCGATCCATCTACCCCCAAGCCCTTTTTTTTCCATTTCCATGTTCTTCATTTTCTTTCTTTACCTGTCACTCTTTTTCACTATCCTGTGATTTTTTTTATTTTATTTTTTTTTCTTAGCCATTCTCTGCCCTCTCTCCATTCTTTCATCTCTGCCCTGCCAACCTTAATGAGCGTTGCCATGGCCCGATCGATACAGGATGGAGTGTTTGTTCTCAGTGCTGAGAGGAAAATGAATGCGGCTGCCATGCATCATTCCCCTCCCATGTGTGTGAGGGTGTGGATGTGCGTCATCCGTGCTTAGTGTTGGCATGTGTGCTTGTTTACGGCTGGCCATGCCCTCATTTGAGTGGCCTTAGTTTCTTAATGGAGATGTAAGGGGGTCGAGAGCAGTTCATGGGGCTGGAAAGCCAGACAAGGCCAGGTGTGATGTAGAAGGGAAAATGATTTGTGGATGGAAACTGAAATTGATTTGGTTTTATATTTTGGGAAAGCAGAATTTCCCAAATCACAGATTTGGAAAATATTTCACAGCTTTACCAGATTCATCAGAATTATGTCAGAGAAAAACAAACCTGCATTTCCAGATTGCACTTATATTGTAAATTTTGAGTTACAGTGTAAATTTGGTAGAGCTTATGAACTAAACTGTGATACTCAATATGGATTTTGTGCCTTGTTTCTTCTACAGTATTTATTTTAAGAATTTTAAAAAAGTTGAGGTCAGATTTTTGAAAATTGTGTTCTTGTATCTTATTTTAGTTCCTGGAAGGTGCTACAATAGAGGTGGACCAGATCCACACTCATATGCGTCCGCTGCTAATGATGTTGGGTGATTACCGCAGCCTGACACTCAATGTGGTGAACCGCCTAACGTCGGTCACACGGCTTTTCCCCAATTCGTTTAATGACAAGTTCTGTGACCAGATGATGGTGAGAAAGCTCAACTTTGTCCTCTGACATGTGTTTATCACGCAATATGTATTTGTCTCTTATTCAAAGCACTTCATAGTGCAGAATGCAGTTTCATGACATTCATTATGCCAGTTTTAACTGTGGCAGTGCCAGTTATAAGGTAGAAACTATAGATTATATATAACAATTTAATTTAATTATTATCATTATTATTTATTGCATTTTCCCTCAAACACTTTTTATGTGAAATAAATTTTTATTTTTGCTATATAAAATGAGGAATTTCCATTTTCTTGAACTTGCCTGGGTACATCTTCAACTAATTAACAAAGCATCTGCTGCAAATCTCTAATTATGAAACTATTACAGAGTAGACTTTTGTCATTTATAACTCAAGTCTCTTGAGGAAAGATTCATTCCTTGTTGGTGCCATGTTCCATCTATTTAGCTAGAAATATACACTGACCAAAAAACTGTCTATGCTGTAAGTCTTCTCTCATTCCGTTTGTTTTTCTCAGCAACACCTGAGGAAGTGGATGGAGGTGGTTGTGATTACGCACAAAGGAGGTCAGCGCGGTGATGGCAATGTAAGTATACGCTGTTCCAATTGTCCTCTACTCACACCTTACAGCACTGTGAACTGCACAACAAATGTGAAGTTTTCATCACTCATGACATGTAGATATATGTCTCTTATTTCTTTCATCTATCTTGGTGGATATTCTGCTAGAATACAATAGAGGAGCACTCATAGCCTGTAGAAACGGGTCAATACAACTGTCTACTGGCACTTTTTATGTTCAGTTGATCTTTCCTGCCTAAAACAACCATCTTTTACAGTAGGGGTAGAGAAATTGCCTTTTATACCGACAAAGCCATGGTCACATGTAGTCAACACCTCCTCAATGTGGCCTCCTCCCAGATGAGTTGTGAGTGGCCATATTACAATCAATGATTAATTAGGCGCCAGGCAGGCAGTGGTGGGCCCAGCATTGCGTCTCCTCATTATCTTCTCGACAGATAACCTTGTAAAGGCAGGACAAAGGTGAGAGAGAGGGTAAAAACAACTCACTCCCCCTCATAGAAATAAAACACTTTTTGTCTTGCCTTGCCTTTTATGCGAGTTCATCCTGCCCCATCACATGGTGGTGTGCTTAATTAGATGCAAATTGGTCCTTTGTCTATCCCTCCTTCAGGTTTGTGGTCTTTGTGCCTGTTGACAGGAAAGCTGGCAAAGACATAAAGGAGGGGTCAAGGGGTCAATTAGGGGAGCATGATAAAGACAAAAACTGGAGAAAAGCAGATGGAGCAGGGCTGAGAAAAATGACCTGAAGACATGAAGGCATGAAAAAGGGTTTTGACATGGAGAATATGGAGAGGAATAATGAGGTGTGAGGAAGACTGTGAAACTTGTAGGGAAAAAAAAGAACCATTTTAATTTGACTGAAAAGGTTTGGACAAAACAAAATGTCAGTTTCTGTATTCATTACATTTTAATTGTCAGAGGAGTGTTTTTCCTGCAAATGCCATGGACTCTGTGTTGGATTCTCTGCAAACAATCCACTGTGGTCACCACACTGCTATTCACCTACCGCTAAGAATAGTTGATTCCCAGGTCACCTGCAAAGGTTGCTGCTGTCCCATTCATTTCATTATCACCCTGTCTTATCTCCTCACCCTCCATATGGAACAAAGACAGACAACACACAGCCACACAAAAATACACACATACTGCTCTGCTGACTCTGATCATTGTTTCCGTTCCGGTACAGCCTGCGTTGGAGGGCGTTGAGGTGAGATGTGACCTGGTGTTGCGCCCTCTGTTGGTGACTCTCTGTCAGTGATTGAAATATAGTTTAACCACTGTTGTAGTATTGGTGCTGGTGAAGTTAACCTGTAATTTTGTGTCCATGTGTCTGTGGTCGTCTTCAGAAATGTTGCTGTCATCTCAAGTCTTGCTCTAACCTTGTATTTTAACTGATAAAAAATGGCCAGTTTTCCCCCTTTTGCTTTTGACTTTTTGTCCAAGATCTCAGTTAAACAGGGTCTATGGAGATTGTCGTAAATGTGTTTTATTTGTTTCTACCTTGTTGCTTCAATTCAAGAATTCATGTGAGCCTGGTGCTTTGCACCTTTCCTGATGGAAATCATATTTCTAATGATGATAGAAGGCAATGTCAGTCTTTTGACTAAGATTCATTCTTGTCTTTCCACAGTGGCTGTCCATCAAGACTCTCTGTCAGAAATAATGTCCGTGGTTAGTCCAATCATTTTTCTAAAAAAGAAAAAAAAATATCATCCTTTCCCTTCTTCCCTCTCTCCCCTTTTTCTGCCTCTATCTGTAGGAGATGAAGATCTGTTCTGCCATCATTAACCTTTTCCACCTGATCCCAGCTGCACCACAGACTCTGGTCAAACCGCTGCTAGAGGTAGTCATGAAGACAGAGAGGGCCATGCTCATAGAGGTAGGACATCAACGCCATTCTTTCGACAGACTTGTTGGGATTGTCCAACCTTTCTTTACAAGTAAAGTTAAAAATAGGTAATCATTTCACATACAACAAGAGTCGGAGTATCAGTGAGCCAAAAGCATCACCCCAACAGTCCACAGGAAAAGAGGAAACTGGCTTGAAGATAAAATGGCTATAGTTATGCTTTAATGAACATTATAGTAAATATCTTTACATTTAAAATGATTAATGTTTATGTTCATTATTGCTCTTTCTCTCTCATTCTTCCCTCCTGTATCAGGCTGGTAGTCCATTCAGGGAGCCTTTGATCAAGTTCCTGACACGTCACCCATCTCAGACAGTGGAGTTGTTCATGATGGAGGCTACGCTAAATGACCCACAGTGGAGCCGCATGTTCATGGTCAGAGAATGGAAACTTCAAGTAGCATTTCATTGACACATTTGCCATTAGAACAACATTTTGCTTTCTTGCTCCCTTAGTAATAGACTTTAATCAGGACTAAATTGGGTGTTGCCAGGCTCAGTGGTCCTTTTTTTTTTTTTTTTTTTAAACCAAATTGATCACACCAAATAAGAAAAAATTTAATTTTCTTAATTACACATCTCTAAAATGTTTTGTTAAAGTAATTAAGTCAATCATGGGAACTTTCCTCTGTTGTTAATGTGTAATTTTGTGTTATACTTACTGTATGGTTATTTATTCCTCTATAGAGTTTTCTGAAACACAAAGATGCCAAGCCATTAAGAGACGTGCTGGCCTCTAATCCCACCCGCTTTGTTCCACTGCTGGTTCCTGCTGGCACAGCAGCATCTGTTCGACCTGGGTCTCCCTCCACCACCACAGCCAGACTGGACCTCCAGTTTCAAGCCATCAAGGTGTGCCCCTTTTCAATGCAGTTCTATGGAAGTAAACATCCTTTACTTTTACACATATCTTCAGAAAGTCGGAAGCTGAATATTACATAACAGAAATTCCACCATGGAACCTCTCATGGTTTTTCATCACCCTCTTTGCTCAGATCATCAGCATTATAGTGAAGAATGATGAGGGTTGGCTGGCAGGACAACACTCCCTGGTTAGTCAGCTCAGACGAGTCTGGGTCAGCGAGGCCTTCCAGGAGAGACATCGTAAAGACAACATGGCCGCCACCAACTGGAAGGAGCCCAAACTGCTTGCTTACTGTCTGCTAAGCTACTGCAAGTGAGTACAGTTTTTCAAATTGTGAAAAATTGCTATCAAAAATGATTCAAAAACAATGTCATACAATATCATTGTTTTTGACATGAGTCATATGTCTTTCTACCCATGCAATGAACTTATTGACTGCCTGTCTCTTCTAAAGGCGCAATTACTCAGAAATTGAGCTGCTGTTCCAGTTGCTTCGGGCCTTTACGGGTCGTTTCTTATGCAACATGACCTTCCTGAAGGAATATATGGAGGAGGAGATTCCCAGGAACTACTCCATTGCTCAGAAACGGGCCCTGTTCTTCCGTTTTGTTGAGTTCAACGACCCACACTTTAGTGATGAACTCAAAGCTAAGGTAATCGAGTTAAAATATCAATGCCTCAAAATTCCCCAGTTACTTCTACAATTTCACCAACAATCAATTGAAATTATTATTGAAATGATGATTGGACATTGAATTTACATCATCAATAACCACACAAGAAAAAATACTGATATTTGTATGTTGCTTGGTTTTGTTTTACTGGTATAATGGGGCAAGGGAGGGATTGTAGACTCTAGCTTTGTCTATCTGTTTCTGTACCGCTGTGGTACCACAGCAGATATTACTTATTTTTTATCTTGTTATTATTATTCCCCTTTTGGTGTTTTATCATTTAAGAAATATTGTGAAGGTAAGGATTTTTATATCCCAGGTGGACTATGAAAAATTCTTCCATGGTTTTATTTCCTGCTGGCTAGACTGCTATAACACTTGTCTCACAGGAATATCCCAGAGCATCTCAATTGTCTGCAGCTACTTCTACTACGAAAGGCAGCGTTATAATGAGAAAAAGTTAATAAGACCAGATAATATTTTGAAATTGTAATGCTTGTTTTGAAGGCCATACATGGTCTGGTACCTCAGTGTTTCAGATTTTCTTGTGATTTATGAATCTGCTAGACCCTTCAGGTCAGCTGGAACAGACCATCTAGTTATTCTTCAGGTCTCAGTGAAAACTCTCTCTATCTCTAGTGTTCCAGGCCACAGAAACATGCAACATAATTATATTACAGTGCTCCATAGTGAATGGCTCTTTAAAGCTAAAATGAAAACATTTCTTTTGAGCTGTGCCTTTCAGTTGTGTGGTTTCCTGGTCTTAATCACCATTTGGTTTGTTTTTATTGATTTTTATTGGTTTTAACTTATTTATTTTGTGGTTGCAACTTCTGTGGTAGCACACACTTCAAGCAGCACATTGCCTTTCCATCCAGAGTGAAATTTACTGCATAAACAAAGTTTTGTTTAGCTGCTCCTAAAGCCTGCTAAATAAAGAAAATACAAATTCAACCAATGCATTGGATTTCACTTGAAAAACCTATGGAAGAAATGCAGCATATTACCTAGTCCTTGGCGGAAATATGGATTATAAATCATGTTGCAAAATTATTTGAGCATCATCTAGGAAATGCAGTCATTTAGGGCCCTGATCTGTGTGACTTTTATGGTTGGTGTGTTTTGTAGCAGAAGTTCTTTGATTGAGTCAGGAAGGTCAATTTCTCTGGTTGTAGACCCTCAGAGACTCACAGATGAATGCTTCTGTCCTCTTCACCTGACCTGCTGCTGCAAGCATTACAATTGCTCAGGCTGCTTTTTAATTAAACTCACACACTCCGACAGATGCGCGCACACATATTTTGCATAGTTGTAACAGCCACACAACCTGGCACAGAGGAGCAACAGCACTGCTGTTAAGTACAAACGGGTCAGTAGGGAAGGCCTGCCCTGGCACTCAATTGCACATAGCCAAATGGCAAGAACACACACAGATGCACACAGACACACACAAAACTGGCAAATGTACCCAAATCCAAGGACATGCACTTGTGTCTGAAGCTCCACCCTGCTTTTTTTTTTTTTTTTTTTTTTTGGCTCATTTTCAGCTTGTGTTGCTTCAGTGGCATATCGACTGGAAAAAGACACAAAATAAAGGGAGGCAGATTCCAGCCACCTCACTGTGCTATGTTTTTCTGGGGCAAATTTTTTTTCAGCAGTGCAGAATTTAGTCTCTTTGCTAGGAGACCAGAGTTGTTTTGCTTTTCCTTAATTGGTTTCCTCTATTGCACAGCATATGCTAACTGTGTGTGTGTGTCTGTTTGTCTTTGTGAGGCAGAGAGACATACGTTGATCGGTGTATGAGAAGATGTGTTTCTCTGTGAACTAACTTGCGTTGATTGATGTGTGAGTCATAACAAAGAGAATGAATGTGAGAGCTACCTCCACCAACATTTATATAATTGCCTTTAGTAATCTCCCACAAGCATAATATCACAGGTGTATGTGTGTGTGTTTGTGTAGTCCTAGGAGGTAGATAGAGGCTCATGTTATTGTGTAGCATGCAAGGGGGTCTGAGAGAATATTTCAATTCGAGTGAAACACGGAGAGAAGTTGGTAAGAGACAGGAGAGACTGTGTGGGACAGCAACAATGAATCCGCTACGATAGCACAGACTGACCTCATGCTGCTCCTGTATTGCATCCTTTGTTCTATTTAAACTGTTCTTAAAGAAAGCCACTTTGTGCTGTGCCGTGCTGCTCTTTTGTTCCAACGTATCTGACTATTCGTGGAAGATTTCAAGCAGACAAGCAAACACACGTGTATGAAATTTATGAAGCACAGTGAATCAGTTTCACATTCTGCTGCTTTTTTATTGCAGACAGGACACAGTGTAGCAGTTCTCTCCAACATCAGAATGTGTCAACATGCTGTGCTAGTAGCATCTCCTCTGTGAATTTTCAAGATAAACTGCATTAGTACTTGTACATTTTTACACGCCTCCTCCTGTAGCATCTACATGTGGAAAAAAAACTTTCTTCAGAATCAAAGCCTGTTTCTATTATTCACATATAACAACAACATAAATGATTAATGCCACGATACTACAGGATGACTTTATGATACAAGACATGTTTTTATAATTACCGCTGCAGTTTAAAAGAAATTAACACATGAATTCAACTGTATTAATATTATTATTATTATTATTATTTGCCTTGTTTAGTTAGCAGTCAGATTTAAGCAAATAACAAAATGGGTTGAATGAACGCATGTGATGAAGCAGACCGTGACCGAGTTTTTAGATCGCCCACAGTAAAATTAAGTCACACAGTTCTTCGCCTAACTGAAATTAAATGATCTACTGACAAAAAACTTTAAAAAGGTGCTTATATAGGTCGAATTGACTATTATTCAAGACTTCATGTGGCTATTTCACAATAAAATCTGCACACAATTTTTCAGATTCTTGATGTGTGTATGAACATTATATTATTCTGGCTCTCCCTTTGCTCCTGTCTCATTTCTGTTGTTGGCAAAGAACCCTCACAGCACTGCAACTCACACACACACACACACACACACACACACACACACACACACACACATACACATTCACAACAGACTCTTGTTATTTGTTTAAGTGTATGGAAATTGGATTTAAGATAATTAAGACACCTGCAGAACAAGATTCAGGCTACCTGCCCAGAGCCATTGTGTGCGCACACATGCACCAACACACACACAGCCTGCAGCATCACATCCTATAATGGCATTACAGGAAGAGATAAGCCTTGAGAACACATTCGTGCTCAATGCTTTGTGTCTTCATTTAAGGGCGTGTGAGTGTTTCCGTTTGCATGTGTGAGTCTGTCAACCATGGATGTACATTGTGCAGAGCGTGTGTGAATAATGTTCTAATGGAGGGACCTGAACATAAGCTGCCACAGCTCGTTTTCCACTGAGTGATACCCTTTCCTCCTCAATGATGGATTGAATGTGGCGATTCATTAACAGATAGCAGCTCCTTCAATAAATGCAGTCATTAGTTGTTCTTTGGTGGGGTTATTCCACCTTATACAAGCTAATAAAGCCTTGTCTTATTTCAGTACAGAAATTATATATATATATGAGTCAAAGATGTTTATCCATAATCAATCTGAAAAGGATTTGTGTCCTTCTGATTTAAAATTTTGGTACTGGATTATAAATTCATCACGCAATTACGTGTCTTGAAGATCTGCAGATTTGAGTTTTTATGCAGTTTCTGAAAGATCAAACCAGGTGATTTCACTGATTCTCCTTTCTTGGTGCTGTGCAAGTCAGCCATCATCACATTTTAAAACCTGGAAGAGTAAAGGCTATGCATTCCTCCAACTAAATTAGAGAAGCTATTTAGATTTTATTTATTGTTTTTTCCTGTTTCATAGGTGCTTCAACACATCTTGAATCCAGCCTTCCTGTACAGCTTTGAGAAAGGGGAAGGTGAACAGCTGCTTGGGCCCCCTAACCCTGAAGGAGACAATCCGGAAAGTATTACCAGTGTCTTCATCACTAAGGTATACATGCACATGTGAACCTGCAGGCATTTTTTTCTCCTCAGCATCTTTCTTTATACTCAGCCTACTAATTTCTTCCCTGAGCTTCCTTTGTTCATTACTCAACAACTTTGTCTCTCCATTGGCCTCTCTGATTTCATTAGTTTCTGCATTTGCTCTCATAATGCCTTATCAACTCAATACATCTTCCTACTCTCAGCCATTATCAACTACATCCCAGTTAGCCTGATTGTTGCCTACTCGATCACTTTATTGTTGGCATCTCATCCTTCTTTTCTTCTTTTTCATCCCTCCTATCTGTCTTTGTTTTGCTCTCACCATCCCGTTGGTCCCTCTTTCCATCACTTTTCATTCATCAGACTATAATTCCTGGTGTAAATGTCATGGTGTGACCATGCTAAAGGTCAGCATGTTTGCTTGTGCTGTGGCAGATCTCATCACTGACTAACACTAGTCGTAATTGCTGCTAATGGCTCCTCTACGGTGTGGTTAAAACTCATTTCCTCCCTCCCCTCACCTTCCTCTCTCTATCTGCTCTCCTCTCTAACTCTTCTCCAGGGAATTGAGATGTTGATGGGTATTTTTGAATGAGGATTTCAGTATGTTAAAAAGAGCAGATCACTTTTGTGCTGTGATGTCATCCAAATGGAAAGTTTGAGGCCTTTCTGTGCAGAGTTTGCATGTTCTCCCCGTGTTTGTGTGGGTTTCCTCCGGGTGCTCCGGTTACCTCCCACTGTCCAAAGACATGCAAGTTTAGGTTAACAGATGACTCTAAATTGTCAAACAAAATTTTCCTTTTCACCAATCACTGTTAAAGCTCGTATCTCTCCTGTCCCCTTTCAAGGTTCTGGACCCAGAGAAGCAGGCTGACCTGCTAGACTCACTGCGAATCTGTCTGCTGCAGTTCTCCACTCTGCTCGTCGAGCATGCACCCCATCACATTCATGACAACAACAAGTCACGCAACAGCAAACTGCGTCGTCTCATGACTTTTGCCTGGCCGTGTCTACTGCCCAAAGCCTGCGTGGACCCTGCCTGTAAATACAGTGGACACTTACTTCTGGCTCACATAATTGCAAAGTTTGCAATTCACAAGAAGATCGTCCTCCAGGTGAGGAGGCATGCAAGAAAAGAAAGAATAGAGAGACAAAACTCGACAAATTTGTGTGTTGTGTCAAAACACCCAATGTGTTTGTAAAACACAGTAACAAATAAAATGAAGAAATCATCCAGATGACAAGAGCTAAGTGAAATGAAATGACAGCAGCTGAATACACAATGGAAGACCCTTAAAATAAGGACAGTTACTGCATTTAATGTGGTAGGGATGTGTATATGCTTGCAAGAAAAAGTAAATGTGTGTGTGCTCTCTGTTGCCTAAAATCTTGGATCCGATGAAGTTTGGATGTATAGAAAAAGAAACAGCAGTTAAAGGGCTTAAAAAAAAAGAATAGAAGAAAACCTTTAATCTTGCTGTCTTACAAAGTAGAATATGAGGGTTTGTGTGCTTTTGCAGGTCTTCCACAGCCTTTTGAAGGCCCACACCATGGAGGCACGAGCCATTGTACGGCAGGCTATGGCCATCCTGACACCAGCTGTGCCCGCTCGCATGGAGGACGGCCACCAGATGTTGACCCACTGGACTCGTAAAATCATTGTGGAAGAGGGCCACACAGTGCCACAGCTGGTCCATATACTGCATCTCATAGTGCAGCACTTCCGGGTAAGGTGACATAAAAGAACAACTGGTCCGCTGTGCACTTCCTCCTGTCAATCCATTATTATTGAGCGTATTGATTCTCAGTATGTTCAACCAGCAAGGATGGTGATGACAGAAAAGTCAAAACAAATTCTATTTCTATCTCTGTGTTTTACAATAATAATGATAAACTTGTCTGCATGGCTTGCTATAATTTTCATGTTCTGGTGTTCATCCCAATGACGATAACAGACATATTTAGTGATACTTAGAGGTAAGCTGCCATTCCAAGGAGTGAGAGGGTAACTCTGTGTCCAGATCCATTTTTTAAGATATATGTATTGATTATGTGGGTACCATTAATCGTATCCCACTTCTTAAGTAGTCAAGAGGCACCAAAGTTAAAAGATGGATTGTTTTATTTTATATCTCATATGCAATTAATTGTTTTAATTAATGTGATCATTAGTTAGCAACTCTTAAATGGGAATAGTCACAATTATGCTGTGCACTGTTTTCTCTCTTAGTCAAAAGCTGGATCATTAACTGTGAACAGTGAGGTTGATGATAACCGCCTGCTGCCTGTAATCGCCTAATACAGATATATTCTCAGTCTCACCCTCACAGTGATGATCATCAGAGTCAAAAAGGGACTCATCTATGTACAAATCAACACTGGCAAAGGATCATTGGCCTTTATGTTCACCTTCTTCCTTTAACTTCAAAGACACTTTCTGCCCTCTTGCTCCTTCAGCTGATGTTCGCTGCCTGGCCAGTCAAACAGCGACAGTCTCTTTGCAGAAGACTGACATTTTCCTCAGCTCCACTCTCTATCTCACTGACAGGCTGCTCTCACTGGGCCAGATGACTAATCTAATGTAATCACATCAGCATAATTACACTGGGGAGGAGATAATGACAGACGGATGAGAGACTGTGTGCGCGTTGGTTGTGGATGGGAGTGAGCGTGCACATGAAAATGAAATGCAAAAATTGTGTGTGTGTTTGTCAGTGTGCACACGTGATAGACAGGGCTTAGCCACTCTGTCATTAAGGGGGTATGAAGTCCTGCTCTATCGACCATAATTACCCTCAAAGTGAGAAGCTTTAATATTCTTTGACACTGGCAACAGCCCTCAGATAGACATCTCATCTCTTGCTCTTTTGTCTACGCATGTCTCGGTGTTTGAGAGTTCCAGTTCAGTTTGAGATGAAGCTAAGTGACTCTTGAGTGTCTGAATACTTGAGGCTAAGTGTGTGTCATCATGTCCTTGAGACTAAGTGGGAACACAACTTTAGAGTTTGCCTCTTCTGATTCAGGATGTCGGAGATTGAGTGCCCTGCTTAACTTTGCATGTGGTGTCCGAAAATCTAAAGCATCGTAGGGACAGTGTGGAAGAAGTTACACTTTTCAGGCCAATGTCAGCTGACATGAGGCTGTGGTCAGATCATGGGACTTTCAATTGAAGCGCAAACTCTAATAATAGTCGGACCAAAATTAAACATCAAAACCATAAAATAAGTGTACAAAACTTTGAAGCTTCCCTTTTTAAATATATAATCCAGATTTAAGATGTGGCCATGTGGCTGTAAGAAATGACACATAATGAGATCCTAACCTTAACCCCGTCTTTCAGAAAAGAATCGATATAACTTTATAATCTTGCAAAATATCTTTCTTTTTACACCTTTCATTACAGCAGATTCTGTATTCTCTCAAGTTGACAACAAAAAACAAAAAAAAAAGGCCACCAGCTATCGTGGCTAAATTTTATATGTTTGCTTTATCTTTAAGGACTGCACATGCATCTGCTGGCTATAATTGCATAATTGATTGGCAACAATGATCATCTGCCACTTATGCTAGAGCAGAACTTTGTGTTTAGAATCAAATACAAACGCTAGAACTTAATCGACTGTTTATTTATTGCTGCTGTCTCTTCCCAGGTGTACTACCCTGTGCGCCACCACTTGGTGCAGCACATGATCAGTGCAATGCAGCGTCTGGGGTTCACCCCCAGTGTCACCATAGAGCAAAGGAAACTGGCTGTTGACCTGGCTGAGGTGGTCATTAAGTGGGAATTGCAGAGAATCAAAGACCAACAGGTGTGTTCTTATATCATGTAATTATACACACAGATATGCAAAACCTTAAAAAGAAGCCTCATCTTCTCATCTGCGGTTCTCCTTTGCCATTACAAGCTGGACAGGCTTAATATCTTATAACATAAAGCTATTTATCATTGAGATTTTGTTTCCCACATACCATTGACACTCATAACTAATAATCTTGTAGGAGCTCGTAATAAACCTTGACAAAATATGCGTGTTTATTCTGTTAAGTTTAACCTTTTCTCTTCCTCCCTATTTATCCCTCATTTCTGCATGGCAGCCTGAGTCTGAGGCTGAAGTAGCTGCTAGTGGTGAAGGAACCAGTGGGGGAGCTGTGAAAAGAGGACTGTCTCTTGACACTGCTGCTGCTGGACAGGATGTCAAGAGATTTCGTACAGCAGCAGGAGCTGCTTCCACGGTGAGCTCAATCAGAAAACTCACAGATGTCAGTAGAATGTGGTAGTCACTGGCAAATTCCTGTCAGCAAGGAGCTGGTCCCTCTATGCTGCATGTCATTACATCTTGAATTAACAAGTACGGGTACCTGTGGTCTGTTATGCTTCTCACAATGATTGCAGTTCATCGAAAGATACTTTGATCAGGCAACAATTTTTACATCTGTCTGAGACAAAAGCCAAATGTCTGTGATGTGTTGTCTTTGACTGATTTAAAATGCCTTATTTGCAGGCAGTGCCTTTTCTAAGAATCTAAGTTGTATCTCTTATGCATAAACTGCATCTGGACTCCCACCACAAGGAACCGTCTTTATCTGTGTATCTGTAGCTGGGTGTTGTCAACGGGACATCCATAATTCAGCAAAACATAGTTTGAATGGTATAATTTGAAAATATGAAGGCTCAGGAGGCTGAATGTGTCAAAGGAGTTAATAATATGCATCAAAATGCGACATTGTATTTTTATGAAGGCACCATTATCAACATAAAGGCATTATGACCATCCATATATCCAGACAGCATCCTGCATAGAATCACAAATGACAGACTCTATTTTAAGATGATTGGCTTTGTATTATGATGTGTGAAATCACTGCTGGAAAACCCGACACAAGTCATAGTAGCTACTGCCTTAATGATGGTGCAATTTTGATCTTCTTTCCCCTGGTGTCAGGGAAGAAATGCAATTACAGTATTTGTTTCTGCTGGAGCTGTGGACATGTTAATTTCCCAAAAAGTTGCAATGGTAATTATCAGGAAATCATAGTTACAAGACTACTTTTCTACCGTAAGCAATGCAAGCAAAAATCTGACTTGGTGCGAGCTCTTTGATATTCTTTCCTAACTAAAGACTTTGCAATGTTATTACTGCTGCCTAAGTATGTCTTCATTTTCCTAATTTGTGAAAGTTTAAATCTTATTTTTTATGAGGATCTTTCTTTTTTAGGCGTTCAGACAAAAAAATATCACACATTATTAATGTGAGTATATTTTCAGGTGTTTGGCCGCAGCCAGTCCATGCCAGGTACAGAGACCATGCTCACCAAGCCTGTTGAGAAACAACATACGGACACTGTGGTCAACTTCCTCATCAGGATCGCATGCCAGGTAATACCACCAGACACACTGAGCACTTTATCACGCTGATACACACAAGCACATGGCTAGAGTTCTGCCGTCCATAGCAGCTGGCAGGTAGGACACAACTATTCTAACCTCTCAGTGGTGAAGGTAGGACACACCTGGTGGCTGTCCTGAACGCATCTTTACACACTCAAACGTGCACATACACTAACACACACATACACAGTCCTTTATGTGTCTCCTCACACAGCTGTCCCTCGTGGCAGTTGTGACCTTGGTTACAAGCCTGAAATAGACTGTTGAGATTTCACTCACCTTGACTTTCCTACTTTCTGTTTTTGGGCCAAGCTCCATTGTCACTGTTCATCCAACCATCTCTGTTGAATATAACCGGTTAGGATCACTCACTGCTCAGAGAGCAGTCTATAGGAACATAATCTTTTCTTTGTATTTTACTTGATAACAGTGCATTGTGATAGTAAATTGATTCCTGTAGAAAAATTATATCTTTCCACTGCCCACAGGGATTACAATCAGCCAAAGAGCATCGTACCTTGAGCTGATAGGCATTCGTTATTTTGTTCAAGGATGCTTACACAGGGTGAATGTTTGTCACCATGAGGGCTTGAACTTGCCTTTCTGATTGAAGTACTGTCTCTTTCCTGGCTATGCCACTGTTGAAGAACGGTTACGTGAATGAAATCACAATATATGGTGGAAGGCTTCATCTTTTCTTGTCCGATGTCATTTGTTACCTCAACAAAGCACCATTGGTATATTGGAGATAAAGAACCATTGTCACTGCTAAAGATAATGATACCAGTCTCCCTTCTTGTATTCCACCTAGGTGAATGACAGCACCAATGTGGCTGGCTCTCCAGGGGAGCTTCTCTCACGTCGCTGTGTTAGCCTGATGAAGACGGCCCTCAGGCCTGACATGTGGCCTCGTGCTGAGCTGAAGCTACAGTGGTTTGACAAGCTGCTTATGACAGTGGTAAGATGGCAATGCCTTCAGAATGGTGCCACAATATTTGCCTGTCTTGATATTTCATATAACCAGATTCATGCTTATGTGTGTTACATTTTTCGTGTTGAAAAGTTAGTCTGGAGCCCTCTGAAATATAATTGCTGTGTGTTTCTACACAGCATTTTTGTCTGATCACTTGTCGTCCACCATGTCCAGACCTGTCATGGCATTTCATTGGCTTTTCCATGAATAAATATTGCCTTTCTGGCTCAGGATGCGTACTTTTCAAAAAAGTTCAAAAAAAGTATTTGTTAGCATAACAAACATGATTTGAAGTTGCTTGTGAATGTCACAACACAGTTTAAGGCAAACATTCATTCATTCATCTTCTACCGCTTAGCCATTTAAGGCAAACATGTTCAATAAAATTCAAAACAGTCAGACTTGTTGTTGTTACAGCTAAAAGCAATAAATGGCAGACGGTAAAGGATGACTAATGTGTCTCTGCTGTTTGCCTTCCCAGAGACTGCAGAAGTTTGCCTCTCTCTGCTTAAGCTCTCAGTATTTGGTCTAATGCCTCCAAGTCCTTTGTCTGTTATCAGTAATACATGAAGTGAGGCGCAAACTGCCATAATGACAAAATAATGACAGTGGTGAGATAAGGAGTCTATCCGGTTTGGCCTGTGCCTTCTCATTCAACCCCACAGTCCCCTTCATCCTAGAGTCCTTATCCTTGGCTTCTGTATCACCCCGCTGTGTCTCTCTGCATTTCTCCTTGACTTTCTCAGTCTCTTACCACCACTTCTTCCTCTCATCTCTTTCTTTTCAGCCTCTTATCATGGTGTCTCTCCTTTGTCTCGCTGATATGATTTGGTGCCACTGTTAAGATGAGGTTATCACCATGTGGCAATTGTTACATACTTCCCTTGGTCTCCATTGGGCATAGGCTGCGCCTTTGACTCTGCCTATGCACACACAAGCCCAGTGAACCCCTCCAGTTCCCATAAGGATGGTCTGACAAACAAGGCTTTCTGTAGGTCTTATGCAGATGCACATACGCAGGCCCTTTCCCCTCTGGAGCTTGCTCTACCTGCTCAGCCGTCTTACTCAGACTAATGAACAATGCTCTAAATCGGATTACCTTTTATCATCTCATTGTACTAGCTTGACAGTGATTAAGAGTCAGGAGGAGTGGCTTGAGAGGGCAAATTAGGAGGGGGCAGAGGACATTCACACAAAACATGGATACACTCAGGCACATACAAGCATGTGCCCTCTGTGCATGTCTCCAGAGACAAGGTCCCATTCTGTTAATACAGTGCAAAAATCAATATTACCTTAATATCTACCAGCAGTCTTATCATGATAGTCACCTTGTTCATTAGCCAAGATTAGTTCCATGAATCTGTCCTAGATTATCCTCCTGGCCCCGCCATTGTTGTAAACCTTGATTGTAATTTAGACAAAATTACTACTGATGTTGGCCATTGATCTTTGGTTTAGCAGTGACCCCAATGCCCTGGTTCTTTTGTGTGAAAATACTTCAGTGTATAGAATACAGATTTCTTTTATTTATTTATTTTTCCTCGAATTGGTTTGGACCAAAAACTTGTCAGTGGGGTCCAAAAATCTGAGACTGCTGTTCTGTTGGTAAAATGCACCATCATTTTTTTGTTATAGTTTAGGACTCAGAGCTGAAAATAGAATTGTCTTGCTCTATAGGAGCGATCATATTCATTCAGCATAATAAGTACCAAAATAATTCGGTTTGTTGTCACAAAAATAAAACAGACATTATTGATGGACACACTCATTTTTACTGACCTCTTGTTTTCACGCTTCTCATTTGTGTACTCTCAGGAGCAACCAGCACAGGCCAACATCTCCAACATCTGCACTGGACTGGAGATTCTGTGCTTCCTACTGACTGTGCTGCAGTCCCCAGCGATCCTGGCCCACTTCAAACCCCTCCAGCGAGGCATTGCTGCATGTATGACCTGTGGGAACACCAAAGTTCTACGTGCTGTCCACTCTCTGCTTTCTCGCCTTATGAGCATCTTCCCAACTGAGCCGAGTAAGTTACCAGTGCTGAAGACCTAAATTTAAACTGGGAGTGAGTCAGACCAGTATCACTTGAAACTGCATATTTCAGTTGTGTCTGAGAAAGCGTCTGCTCCCTGTTGTGTTCATTAAGAGTGCCAAAATATTTGGAACATTCTTCTGTTTGGTTTGGATAATTCATTATTCAATTCTTAAGGTTGTTTTGCTATGTGTTAAAAGCAAGACATATGATTTTCATTTCCATTTTTAAGCTTTGTTCAAAGCAAATGCTCCTTTCTTTTTCCAGGCACATCAACTGTGGCATCCAAGTATGAGGAATTGGAGTGTTTGTATGCTGCTGTGGGCAAAGTCATCTATGAGGGACTTACCAACTATGAAAAAGCCACAAGTAACACTAACCCCACACAGCTCTTTGGTAAGAACTTCAGTATTCCAGCTCTCCCTTCTCTCTTCTTATTAATCCCTTTCCAACCTCTTACACTCCTTTGTTGCTCATAAACCCTGTACTTTTTTTATTTTTCACACTTCCAGTCTTTTTCCTACAAAACCAAGCTACCTCTTAGTCACTTTTAGCAATTATCCTGGTGAGTGGATCGTTAAAATGCAAGTCGATGGGGCCTGCTGCTCGGGCAAACATCTGGTCTGTTTAAACCGAGGCCACAGTCCAGTGGCTTGGGAAAGGTTGTCTTGGGAAGGATTGCTGCTTTCGGTCACTCTCCCTGTACAAACATTACTGTTATCCACCCAGATGTAGGGAGTATTTATGGAAAAAGTTTGCACAGAAGCTTATCCTAAAAAGACTTTTTTCAGCAACTCAGCAAAATATAGGGTTGTAAGTTTCCAACTAAAGGACCCTCAAGGTGACTAGAAGGCTATAAGAAAGAAGGTTAAAGGTAGCAGTGTTTCATATGGTTTCCCAGAGCGGCAGTTGTCAATAGACAGCTTTTGTTATCCTGCTGTCAAAAACAGGGAGCACTGATGGGACACATCCATCTGGCTGGCAGGTGACGTTTTAACATTTGTCTCCCCTCCAGAGAGCAGCAGAACAGAGAGATGTTACTCATACCTATCCCAGCCTTGAGAAACACCAGAACTTTTGCTAGATTTCCTCAAAAAGGAAGAAATAAAACTGTCCTTGTCATGCCCTAAGTATGAGCACAGGCTGGCGTACTGAAAATCTTGTCTAGATTATAGAATTTCCATTTTTTCTGGTCCCTAACTTCATTTGCCCCCTCCTCTTCGTTTTTCTTCCAGGAACACTGATGATCCTGAAGTCAGCCTGTAGTTACAATGCTAGCTACATCGACCGCCTCATCTCTGTGTTCATGCGCTCACTACAGAAAATGGTGCGGGAACACCTGAGCCCCCAGCAAGCAAACCCTGGGGTCACTGAAAACAGCACAGGTACTTGAATGAACATGAATTCATTCTAAAGATATATGTACACAAGCATATAAAACATACTTGTCAAAAATGTAAGGAAGAGATATTCAATATATATATATGTGAGAGTAATACCATGTACTAAAATGCAAAAACGATATGTTTCATAATTAAGAGGGATGAGCTGGTTGGCAAAATGACAAAACGGCAATGACAGCAATTAAGTATAAAACTCAAAGATGCTCAAGTATTAATTAAAAATCATTTACACACTCATGTCTCCACACAAACCCCAATAACTATGTTTTCCAGTATCTAGCTCAAGTATTTAGTGATCTAGTGATTCACTTGAAGAGGGCTATAGTTAAAGCTTGCTGACATTAGCAGGGAGGCTTGTGTTTGCACTTCCCCCAGCTCTGATCCAACAAGGGGTTGACTGTGTGTGAGTTCGGCTGGTGACTACACACATGTTCACTAATCATGACCTTCCTCAGACTCTTTAAGAGATCATATATCACATGCATCAACAGTGCCTGTCTACATACAATGACACTATCAAAAGTTCTATATCATCGTCCCCAGCTGTTCCTCAGTTGTTGCCGTGGTCAGGGGAAATCCACTCTACAGATAGTCAAGTTTCACAGGGAATGTTCTCGGCTCTGGTTTCCAGCCTGTATTCTATCCTAGCCACTCTCTGGATAGAGTGAACAGATGGTTACCTTGTGCTGTTTTGCTGTGGGTTTGAAAGGCTGGACTGTTTGACGAGGAAACACAACCTGCCTTGTATGCCTGCCAGCAAGGGTAAAGAGTTTCACAAGTTTAAGTCTTGTTAATAGCTTTGGGTTTTTCAGATTTGTCATGACTTACAAAATTCATTAATGCTTGCTATTCACTACCTTCTGAGCATTGGTTCACCAGCTTGATAGAAATGGAGAGTACATAATTCCTTTTACCTCCAGACAGAGGATAATAGTTGTACGATGTTATCTGTGTTTTAAATGGGCCTCTAATGACCACATCAAGAAGCACGAACGTTTACTCTCAAGCAGAAATGGTTGTAGTCACCAAAACCAAAGGTTATCTGACCAAGGTTGTTCCTTTTGAGTGAAGTACTGTTTCTATTGAAACTGTTAAGTTATATTTTGTCTGCTATATCTGTAAAAAATTACATTCTGCAAGGCCAGCTTGACCCTAGAGAGACCTATAAAACTATATTTTTTCATAAACCTATAAGAATTAGAAAAGGAATAAAAGAACCAAGGCAATTTCTATTATGGTGGTTGCTTAAGTTGCAGATCTTTTTTTGTGTTAGACTCAGATTATAGAAACGTCATATTAAACTTCAACAAACAATTTATCTATCAAGATGGATACTTCCCACTAGTATAAATACTTAAATTACTGATGTTGTGGCTCCTCTTTGTGCTCATAGTGACAAGTGAGCTGGTAATGCTGAGTCTTGACCTGGTGAAGACCCGATTGTCAGTCATGAGCATGGAAATGAGGAAGAACTTCATCCAGGTCATCCTCACTTCGCTGATTGAGAAGTCAAATGATGCCAAAATCCTGCGAGCTGTCGTCAAGATTGTGGAGGAATGGGTGAAAAACAATTCGCCCATGGCTGCCAACCAGGTAAGAAGGAGACTGTCAGTTAGAAAGTTCATAATGTTGGGCTCTGAAACAGCAATAAGTCATACGAATGTAGCGTATGCAAGAAAAACATGTCATTCAGTCGATCATCCAGTCAGCATTATTTCTTGGGTAATTGTAAGGGTGAATAAGCAATTTATGTTGTAAAAAGCATGAAACCTTTCAACAAACAACCAGCAAAGCATATTATTGTAAAACCAGTCAGGTTATTACTAGCAATATCCACAAAGATGCCTGTGGTCTTTACTGTCTTTGAAGTTTTAAAATGAGATCACACACTAGAGGGCTGAGGTGGGCAGAGATGCACTTATTCCACTTATTTGTTTTCTGTTTTCTCTCCTCCTTTATTTATTTTTATAATAGCTTCTCCATGTAACTCTCTTTTGTAAATCAACATTTTTCTTCCTCTCAGATGCCGAATCTGCGAGAGAAGTCCATCTTACTGGTGAAGATGATGACTTACATAGAGAAGCGTTTCCCCGATGAACTTGAGTTAAATGCCCAGTTCCTGGACCTCGTTAATTACGTCTACAGGTAATTACTGCCATTCATCACATGGCCAAATGGCCGTGCCACTAAAGCCTTGCCACCGTTGCATCCATCTTCACAGGATGGAGGTCGGGAGGTTGATAGGTTGGGGTGAGGAAAGATATAGGAGGTTAGGTCAAAAAGTAAAAGAAACTGAAGAGAAGAGAAGAAGAGGGTTGAAGCATGAACAGTGTCTCATTCAACTTTATTTTGAAATATATAAGTTAGGATAGAGAAAGATTTATCCTGGAAGATAGATAGGCATACTTAGGATCAGTTGGAGGTACAAAAAAATGAATTTGAGGCTGTATATAGAAAAAAGGTGGAGAAGAGGGGGATGTCATTGTGCAGAAGGGTTGAGAAATCCAACAGATAGTGATAGATTTTGCTACTGGGTTGTTCAGAGGGTTACAGTAGAGTCAGCTCATGACAGGACACCCAGCAAGTGGAGGTCAGAAGGGAGTGACTGTCCTCCTACCTGCTATTCATCAAATCTCACCTCTCTTTGTCTTTCTGTCTTGCACACATACAGATTTAATCAGCCAAATGCAACCCGCATCTCTCCACCCCATCTGCTCTTCATGTCATATGGTTTAAAATGAGCAGTAAAGCCTTGATGGACAGCAAAAAATATCATTATAATTAAATTGATAAACCAGCTGTTCCAGAAAAATGTGTATTTAAGAGAATAGCGCAAATAGCGGCACTATAACTTTGCCTTTGTTGTTGCTTTTATCCCACCTTCCTGCTCTCCTTCTGTGATGTGAATCATACTCATGAGGTGCTTTCAGTGCAGAAGAATGATTTAGGAATGATGACATTTGTTATTTAGGTGTTTAAATGTTGCTGTCAGTGTTTTATATCACTGCACTGTCCAAGTTAAACAGATTTAATTTCACCCAAAATTTGCTGTTAACTCTAATCCCCTCACATTTCACTGATCCTCGGCATAGTATCACATGGCTATACAAACATCCTGCATCCTTGCTGCCTCCTTGCATTTCAGTGTTGTTCTGAGATTAATTTATGTGCTTGTAATATGCTTGTAATTGTACCTGGCTTCATATTTATGAATAACAACTTAAACCAAATAAAGATTGGTTAGATCACATTTTTGACAATTAGTGGTATCGTTACATTAAAGTACTTGAAAAGGTTGAGGTGCCAATATTGATATTTGAATTTTTAGTATTTTATTTATTTATTTTAAGGCTAATCTCTTGATTAGACTACATGAATACTTCAAATGATTAAAATATCGTAAAAAGATAATGAAGAAAAACAAGGTAAATTTTGCTCTCTGAAATAGAACTATCCTTGTATAAAAGCCTTTTTCATTTATTTGAGGGTCTAATTTTTCTGTTTCTGCAACTTGTTTTTCTGCTGCTTTTGTTGTAGTTTTTGCCATCAATTCTGAAACTTCATTCCGTAGAGGTCCAAAATGCATTAAATGTTTTATTGTCAACACAAAGTCTGTTTTCTGCCTTCATGAATCATAGAAGTAGAATGGGTAAGAGTCAGAATGCAAGCTCTGTTAAATCAATGTTTTGTCCCTCATATTATTCAGAGACGAGAGCCTTTCAGGAAGTGACATCACATCCAAATTAGAGCCAGCATTCCTCTCAGGGCTTCGCTGCACTCAGCCACTGATCAGAGCCAAGTTCTTTGAGGTGTTTGATGGGTCCATGAAGCGGCGTGTCTATGAGAGGCTACTCTACATCTGCTGCTCTCAGAACTGGGAGGCCATGGGCAGCCACTTCTGGATCAAACAGTGCATAGAGGTAAACAGAGTACTGTCTGTGATCTTCCCAAAGGCCTTCAAGCCTTTATCCAACAATAAAAAGAATGTTGTTGACTCAGAGTAAATCTTTTTTTGTCTAGGCCTTTTTTAGTTTAAGCGGTCTCTTTTCATGCACATCACTTGTCCTGTCAGTTACTCCCACTGATCTTATTGTGTTTGTTTATATGTTATTAGCTACTGCTGGCAGTGTGTGAACGAAACACAATCATCGGGACCAGCTGCCAGGGATCTATGTTGCCATCTATCACAAACGTCATCAACCTGGCTGACAGCCACGACCGTGCCGCCTTCGCCATGGCAACACATGTCAAGCAGGAACCACGTGAGAGGGAGAACAGTGAGACCAAGGAGGAGGTGGGACACAAAAAAAACACATAACACAATGAATGACGAGGCATCATCTCCCACACTAATTATCACATTATCCCGTTAGGAGTGTGTTACATACTGTGATCCTGGAAAAAAAGGTTGTCTCTGTCTTTCTGTAAAATAAGTCCCCATCCCTCAACTATTACCTACAGGCTGTTGGTGGTTTATGTCTTACATTTCAAAAGTTTTCTCAAAAGTTGATTTCATCTCCAATCTTCTTGTCCCTGACAGGATGTGGAGATAGACATAGAGCTTGCACCAGGTGACCAGACTGCAATCCCCAAAACCAAGGAGCAGGCTGAGAGAGACACAGGCAACCAACTACACATGCTTACCAACCGCCATGACAAGTTCCTTGACTCGCTGCGGGAGGTCAAGGTAAGGTTGGTCCTCATGGAACGGAAATGTAGGCTACACTTAGGAGGGATTCTACTAGTCAAGTTCTCTTAACACACGTGCTCTATATAGACAGTGTATAAGCAGCTGTTTGAATCGAATAACATGATAAATGATGATAATGATAAAACCATGATGTGAAAAAGTTAGGGTTATATTTTAACAAACTGCAGAGTGATTCATTTTACTTGATAGTATTAATGTAAGATGATGAACTGTTCTTTAGACAAACCAAGCTAGCATTAACCTCTGTGAACATTGTCTATAGAAAGTTGTAATAAGAGATTTAGTTTTTATATCAGACCAGGATGTTTGTTGGGTTATGGTGCTGCTCTCGCCTGTCCTGACAGAATCATATCTCTAATTTAGATATCAGGAGAATTTATTCTTTTGTACAGTTCATCCCAAAATTCTGAAAATGCGACAGTACAATAAGATTTGTTCTTGTGACATTCCTAACAGTAGAAATTTATTAAACTGGATGTTGACATGGTTGCAGTCAATGATGCATCTAACCCTTATTTTGAGGTATTTTTAAAATCCCCTCAAATGCTCAGTGGTAACTACTTTATTACAAGAGACATTGCAGGTGTTAACAAAAGACTGCAAAGTTTGAAATGTTGAACTTTACTGCATAAAAGTTTTTCATGACCTAGAATCCTGCTGATCTTTATTCTAGCTATAAAATCAAGAAGCGATTTTGACCTGAGCCATCAGTAAAATACAATTAACCACCCAGGAGGACAGTAAAGAGGGCAGTACTCTTGAGTCCTGAGGACTGACATAGCTAAGTCATTACATGCCTTTTTTTTCCTGGTCTTTGTTAGACGGGGGCTCTTCTCAATGCTCTGGTCCAGCTTTGTCACATCTCCACACCGCTGGCTGAGAGGACATGGGTTCAGCTCTTCCCTCGCCTCTGGAAGATCCTTTCTGACAGGCAGCAGCATGTGGGTATTACATACTGGCCTCTGTTTAGTAACAAACAGACCAGAGAAGCAGCATGTATATACATTATGTTTTAATGCTATTTCTTCATCAACATGATGACCATCAAGAGATATGATCTCATTTGATATAAATTTGTCATTGACATGTATTCCTTTTGTGAATATTAATCCTAAACACAGACATGAACCTAATTATAATCTTCTTCCCAAGTATCTTTGATTTGCACACAGCTTTTTTGAGAGCAGTCTTTACACACTCATCTACACCCTGTATGCCAAGTTATCTATCTTAACAATGACATCAACTAGCACACAGTAACTGAGTTTGGTTTTCCCACTTCTGTCTCAAAACATGCACTTTCCACTTAATGAAGACAGATTCATTCATGCTAAATACAGAAATTTGGAAAGCTGTAATGAGTTTAACGAACAAGATGTGTACAAAGTATTTTGAGACTTATTGAAAGGCCTTGATTTGAAGTGATTGAGCTTTTAAACAGCTGAAAGATGCTATGAGTAGAAAGATATCTTCAAAATAATATTTATTCCTTCCTGAATGACATTAAGTGACAAACACATCACGTGTTTATCCTGATGCTTGACCCAGCTCTGCATTTCATAATCACATTACACCACATCAACTTGTAGTGAAAATAGACTAATCACTAATGCCCGGGCTTTAAATCTTAGAGTTGATTATTACATTGGAATGATAGGAAACTATATTTTTCACAGGAAAGAATTTGACATATTGACCTTCTCCACCACCAGCCTAATTAAAGTGACCATCAAGGCATTAATTATCCCATGCTGTCAACTGGCAGTGAAAATTATATTCATTACAAATACATCATTTATTCGTGAGTGTGTGTCAGTTATGATTATTGGTGAAAAAACTCAAGGTCAGTTCTTACCAACTGTGGGGGCCTCTCTGAGTGGCTCTGATTGCATAATGCCGCCCTGTGCAGTTCAATAAAGAAAATTGTGCCTTTTATCTACAATTCTATTTATTGCCTCAAATAACAGTAAAGTAGTAAATAGGCTGAATTAAATGAAGGTAAATTGGAAACCAAGCCATCTGAGTAGAAAAAAAGTGTTTGAAGTCACGATCAGAATATCAATATCAGTGCTTTCAACATACACTGTATATGTCTATTCAAAATCATGTTGTCCATCGTTACAGGAAATTATTGGATTTGCAGGGACTTTTTGGTCATGCTTGTTTTCATGTCATTTCACAGGGATGTTGTGTATAATTTGCCGATTGTTCATTTCTCTAACCTCCCACTTCTGTATTACTGGAAAAGGTCATCATCTTACATGACATACTTGCAACAAAATACCTTTATCAGTATGCAATGTTGGTGCGCTGTTGTTCAAGTGAACTGGTGAATTTATGAATTCTCATTGCCCTCTCCAGGCTTTGTCAGGAGAAATGAGTCCATTCCTGTGCAGTGGTAGTCACCAGGCCCAGCGAGACTGTCAGCCCAGTGCCCTGAACTGCTTTGTGGAGGCCATGTCCCAGTGTGTGCCTCCTATTCCCATCCGCCCTTGTGTACTTAAGTACTTGGGCAAGACACACAACCTCTGGTTGCGCTCCACTCTAATGCTGGAGCAGCAGGCCTTTGAAAAGGGCCTCAGCCTACACAGCAAACCCAAGCAGAGTACGGAGTTTTATGAGCAGGAGAGCATCACACCACCTCAGCAGGTAATGTATTTTTGTATGTATATTTGTCTTGATGGTTGATGGGTATAAGCTCTAAACATGTTACTTCCCATAGTATTGCTAGGTGAAACTCGCATGATACATTTGAATAGATTTTAACCACCATACTTTCCAAAATCAAGTACTGGACCGTAGTATCAGCCCGATACTCTAACTTACCAACTTTGTTCCGTTTGCACATTCATCATGAGCGAAGTAGCTGTTAACATTATGATGAACAGAACTGATTTTATTACCAGCCCTGTAGTTGTTATTATTCTTTTTATTCATCCTGCTTTTCCTTTGTGAATGGTTTGGTTATACAACTTTACCTGTATCTGTTGCATCTTCATGTTTAAATCTGTCTCCTATCCTGTTTTAACTGGATTCATTAACAAAACTGCTCAATCAAATGATTTCTTTCTTCTATGAAAAATTTCCAAGTCGTTCTGCCTTCATCCACATTTGGTTTTATCTATGTACAGGAGATTTTGGACTCCCTAGCAGAGCTTTACTCTCTGCTCCAAGAAGAGGACATGTGGGCAGGTCTGTGGCAGAAGAGGTGCAAGTTTCCTGAGACAGCCACAGCCATTGCCTATGAGCAGCATGGCTTCTTTGAACAGGTTAGGGAACGTATGAGGAAAAAACTGTGCGTCACTACAAAACGTTTATATAATCTCACATGCATCTACATAGTTTTATAAATAATTACCTTATTGGGGGCTGGAGGTTGGATGGATGTTAATGTATAAAACAAATGTATCTGAAAAACTTTGTACTTCATTTAAATCAGTGACAGTCTACTTAATATTACTGTAGTTTGCATCACAAAGGCATGTTGTAATTATAATTCTTTTATTTGCCTTAAAATCTAATCCTAAAATGTTTACTGTGTATTTTCTCAGGCCCAGGAAAGCTATGAGAAAGCAATGGAGAAGGCCAGAAAAGAACATGAGAGAAGTAATGTCTCCCCAGCCATCTTCCCTGAGTATCAGCTCTGGGAGGACCACTGGATACGGTAAGATTTTTGGAACAGGGGGCAGTCAGTCTTACACATCAAGTGAGAACCACCAGAGCACGAAAAACCATAGTTGACTTTAACTTTAATATCTTCATATATATACTGTGCACTGTTGATACTACAACCCTAACATTTTTTCCATTATTCACATCATGAATGATACAGCAGGGCGTCCAGGAATGAAATTATTTGAAGAATTTAATGAACAGATTCAGATAGGTGGTGCTAGAGGGAATATATGCCTGAGAACAGGGAACTCTCCATCAAATCCGTTTAGTTTGGGATGTATTTGTGTCTGTCTGTGTGTATGTGTGTTTATCATGTTCAGTAATTGACAATCTAGATAAAAATAATAATAATAATAACACACACGTTACTTCCCATAGTATTGGGAAGTACACACACACATATATATATATATATACTTAAAATATTTTAAAAGGTATTCCTCCATAGAAACAGTAAGGATGAATATTAGAAACTTTGTCTAAATATGAAATAACCTGAAAGTTTGTTCTTGTTTTTTTTTTTTTTTTTTTTTTTCCCTTCCATTCTTTTATATAATTTTTTATTTATTTATCTCATTATGAAGTATGGATTAAACTTTTAATTTCCCTTGTCTTTATGTCCAGCTGTTCCAAGGAGTTGAACCAGTGGGAACCGTTGACAGAATATGGCCAATCCAAAGGCCACTCAAACCCATATCTTGTGCTCGAGTGTGCTTGGAGGGTTTCCAATTGGGCAGCTATGAAAGAGGCTCTGGTACAGGTGAGGCGTTGTGCACAGTCAGCTCACAGAACTCTATCCATGTATGATTTCTGCACACAAACTTTCATATACAAGCTTGCTCTCACTGTCTCCCGAAAGGTGCAGTAACCCTTTACCACAAGTTCTCACTAACACAATCACAGACGCACTGCAGCCTGTAGGTTTGAACCCTGTGAACCAAATTCTCCGCCCTATTTTTTTCATTTAGCTCAATGTTTCTGGTACTGTGCTGTGTATCACGCTCAGGTCACATATCAGTATGAAGTATAGTAACTTGATATTGGTCCCGTCCAGCCCTCTTACAATCCAACGCCCCTGGGGAGAATAAGAGAGTCAGCTGTAAAGCTGTGGAAATGCAGTTCAGCTTTTTGGTCCGTTAATTTATTGGCCCCATGTTTCCTAAAACAATGTATGGAAGAGGGGCGAGTGTGTGATAGTACCAGACATATAACAAATACTCCTGCTTTGCTCTTTCAAGGAGACTTGGAACCAATCCATTGAGCTGCTCTGTCCTAAGGTGACACCTAATTAAATTGTCTGGATGGCAGCACCAACTCCGCTATATCCCCTCCTCGTTTCGTTCTTTCCTTCCACTCTACACCCATTCCTCTTTCTTTTGTCTCTCACTTCTCCACCTTCTTTTCTTTATGTTGCCTTACCTTTGCTAATTCAGCCCTCTCTACTCCCACTTTCACCTCCATCTCTTCATCCCTCCTCCACAGCACTCACTCTAGCAGCTAATATTTACGATAGTGGCGTGTGTGAATAATTACCCTGGCATCTGCTCCAGGGTAATTTGTTTTATGGTGTAGAAGAGCAAAGCTTTCTGTTACCTGCCTGCCCAAAGCTCACCAGCTCAGAGGCAAAGTCCAAATATCCCTGCTTTCAATTACAGCTGGCTCTTGATAAGGGCGGCCCTGTCTCCGGGATATTCATCAAGCGTCACCTCTGATAAGTGCACTTTGACCGATCACTGTAATTTTCTACAACATCCAAAGAGCTTATACAAATACACAACTGTGCTTTCTCTCCCTTTCTTGCTATTTCCACTGGTCCTCTCTTGGTCCGTCACTTGCTCACCCGCCTGCTTGCCCACCCATCCACTAACTCACTCACTCACAAAGGCAAACCACAGGTCTGATGTACCAGGCTCCCCGAGGCTCTTGTTTTTTTTTTTTTTTTTTTTTTTTTTTTTTCCCTAATGACATTTATTTACTTTACATGAACAATGATAGAATGACAAAACAAAGCGGCAACGTCTGATTCATCCTGATTTCAGGCAATCCTACACAAACATTAAGACTACAACTATTGTGAGATTTGACCCTCCTGACAACAGTCTCGTCTTTTTTTTTTTTTTTTTTTTTTTACCCAAGTATACCAAACAATTTAACTGTGAAACTCTTTGCTCTACCTATTATGCTATTAAAAAAAGACACTATTGCGATATACAACTAAACAAACGAATGGAAATGAAAAAAAAAATGGTTTAGAATTTAATAATGCATTGTACCTTTTTTAAAACTAATGAATAGTTAGTTTTGAAAATTGACCCCCTGTGTGACCATCTAGGTGGAGCTGAGCTGTCCAAAGGAGATGGCCTGGAAGGTGAACATGCACCGAGGGTACCTGGCCATTTGCCACCCAGAGGAGCAGCAGCTGAACTTCATAGAGCGGCTTGTTGAGATGGCCTCCAGCCTAGCCATCCGGGAGTGGAGGAGGCTGCCTCATATCGTTTCCCACGTCCACACGCCTTTGCTTCAGGTCAGCATACAAAATGCATTAAGAGTTTTCCTGTTGCAAGGCTCCATTTAGAGTGAAGTGACAGTCAGGTAGCCAGGAAGAGTAGTGAAGTTAAGTCACTTTCTGGTGATAGGCACTTGAAGAGATGCATTTTGAGAGATCATCTGTAGCTTTGAGATGTTGAGTTGTTGAGTAACTCTATCTACCTCTCTCACTCCATTTTGTGAAATTGAGATAGATGATTAAAAAATTTTTAAAAAGCTTTAGGCCTCTTTGATTCCACCATGAGAAATTACAATAGACCGGGGCAAAGATGAAAAGGGAGAATGAGAAAATAAGGGATAAGGCGATGAAAATTGAAAAAGGTGGAGGGTGAACAGAATGGGAGGACATGGGGAGAAAGAGAGAGGAGAAGAGGAGGGCAGAAAAGGAGTTAGTTTAGAATGGCTGTAATTACTTCCCTGCCATCAGATACCATTTGATTAAATACCTGCAGCAGAATTACATTTACATGATGAATGGGATGGTCTGAATGAAGGTTAGAAATGGGCCATCAGCTGATATTAACAGATAATTGGGAAAAATATTGTATTGCCTAATTTATTTTGTTTGGGGTATTTTATTTCAGAGCAGGGGGGTTAAGTCTTCAGCAAAATTTTGATTCACTGCATTGATCTTTTCAAAATGGGTATTTGAATTGGGTGACTACGATCTAGTTATTATGTATGTGTTTTGGTGTTTGTGTGTGCATCTGTATTTTTGTGTGCATATGCACGCATATGTACAGTCCAATTATTTACCCTAGTTGACAACAAGCTATTTATTCCTCTACCCAACCAAGCGGTCTGTTGTAAATCTACATTCCAAACTCTATATCTATATTCATGACTCCGTGAGCCTTAGAAAACAAGAAGCCTAGATCCAGCAAATACAGTAGAGTTCAAATACCATTCGAATCAAGTTATCATCAAATCGCAGCTGTCAGCACTAAAGGACGATCAATGGATTATCACCCACACTATCGATTATGGGAGTTGACGTTAATATTGATTGATGAGTAGTTATAATAGAATGATTGATTATATGTTCACAAAGCAGCTTTGGGGCAATCAATGAAGCTTCTTTTCATGGAATGAGATAGAAGCCCTCACTTATCATTTTCACATTTTCCCCTCTCCTTGTCCTTTTTTCTGTGAAGAAAAAGATTGAAGCAATGTAGGACGTTGTGACGTTTTTCCTGCTAAATAATTTTGGTATGATAAATATATATTGCAGGGCTTTATTTCTAATTCTATTTCTATGTTTCTTTTCACATGGCATTTTTGCAATATGCAGGCCCAATTGCTAATTATTCAGTCAAAGTGCCAGAACTACAGCTTTAGCTTTCTTCAGGGGTAAATACACTTGTTTGCTTCGATTCATTTAGTTTTGGAGTATGAATGTTAAGATAGTGACCTAAAGGAGGGCAGCCCCAGCATTGCCCTTTCCTTCTATCTGTTTAACCTATGCAGTAACAGTAATCTTTTTCTAATTGGTTAACTCTCTCATACCAATCTTTTATGGTTTTTACCGTCCATACATTTACCTTACTGTGTGAAACTTTTTTTTTTTCTTTTCAATCACACAGCAGCTTCAGTGTTTCTTTGACATCACCCTCTTCCATCCTCCATCTATCTATATCCCTGCATCTGCTGCAGTGTCTTTCCTCTTCTTCACTTAACCCTTTTCTCCAACTACCTGTATATCTATGCTGTATTCTAAACATCTTATCTCTTTATCATTTTATGCGTGTTCTGCTTTATTGTGCTGAACACTAACATTGGAAACAAAAAAACAAGGCTTAATGGGAGTGAGATGAGGAGGAAATGCACATGACATTTAAGAAGTTCCATCACCTTAAATCAAGTAAAGCTCAAAAGTGTGTTTGTTCTCACGCATGAAAAGAGAGATATTTCTTAAACTTTAAGTAAGTGACCAGTCATTGATGGACAGCAGATGGACACAAAGTGTATAATGCAGTGCAAAGCAAGCAGGAAATTTAGCTAGGAGCATGTATTTGTTTAGATGTGTAGACAAAATATTAACAAGATTAAGTGCAGCTGGTATACTGTCTGGACCAAAGCTTTGAAGTATACTGTGAAGTAGCCCTGGAAACACAAAATTTTAGCTGTAAACACAAAAAGTTTGCCATTGCAAGCATTTGCCTTTTGCTTTGGCTCCAGATTTGCCATCTGGCACACACCGTAAAAGTTAAAAGTTACAGGCAGAGTCGAGTGTGGTCAAGACGCTCAAGATATTGTAGAATAACACAGACATTACTTATAATTTCTCCACAGGCAGCGCAGCAGATAATTGAGCTTCAAGAAGCAGCCCAAATTAATGCAGGGCTTCAGCCAGCTAACCTTGGCCGTAACACCAGCCTCCATGACATGAAGACAGTGGTGAAGACCTGGAGAAACCGGCTGCCCATTGTGTCTGATGACTTGTCACACTGGAGCAGCATCTTCATGTGGCGCCAGCACCATTACCAAGGTAGGACGCACACATTGACCATCTATGTTTGACCTGAGTGATATTAAAACCTGTATTTATGTGTTTATTTATGAGCATTTGTGTCACTTTTTACAAAATGTAGTTCCGTTACAGGGAGCTAGTCTCATGCAGTCAAACACTCATTTTGCTGCATAGATTTACCAGAAAGGGGTCTTCTTTAAAATACTACAAAGTGCATAATCACCTCAGGGGCTCTGTATATTTTGAAATGTCAGCTTGTCAAGGCACTCTTACTGCAGGACATAATACACACACACACACACACTAATTTACCTTTCCTAGTGCTCAGCTCTCTCCCGTGGTGACTTTGAAACCATTCAGAGAGGCAGCCACTGCAAAATGTGATGTCTCAAGCAACTTGAACTCCAACTTGCACTGTGAGGAGCTGAAGTAATAGCACTGTTTCTGCAGCCCCATGTCCATAAAATCTGCTTCATTTATACATGACAGCTGTCAAACTTATTCTAAAGTGAAATAATACATTCTTGATGAAATTCATCGGCATAGCCTATTTTCTGCTCAGTGCATTGGGCATTCACAATCGGTGCTATGGCAGCAGAGTGTGAGAAAATTCCCAGCTTTCATACTGCTCTTGGTTCCCTTCTCTTTGTTTACCTTAACTGAAACTTAATTGCAACCCTTGTTCTGAAAGAAAAGCCACATTGATAACTGTATTGTCTCTGTCTGCAGCTATAGTAACAGCATATGAGACAAACACACAGCACGATCCAAACAACAACAATGCCATGTTGGGAGTCCATGCTTCGGCCTCTGCCATCATTCAGTATGGCAAGATAGCACGAAAACAGGTAATGGTACACTCTCCTTTTATCATATGAAAAAATAAATAAATAACATCAAATTTAACTTCTATCTTTCTCAAGTTTCTTACCTGTCGTTGTGAAGTCACATTATATTGTTGTCTCTCTAGGGTTTGGTAAATGTAGCACTGGACATTCTGAGTCGTATCCATACCATCCCTACAGTGCCCATTGTTGACTGCTTCCAGAAGATCAGACAGCAGGTCAAATGTTATTTGCAGCTGGCTGGTGTTATGGGCAAGAATGAATGCATGCAGGTAATATGACTATCTCTGATCTTATTTTGTTCCAAAATAGCACGTCTGTTGCTACTTCAATGATGTTATGGCACCAGTGACTAAGTATGGATTTATATGCAATCATAAACTTAACTGACTTTTATACTGTGCATTTTATCGATTTCTTTCAAACATTTTAACTTAAAATGTGAAAGCAAGTGTGGTATAACCAGGAGTATAGGACTCTCCTCATAATCAATAATATATTACAAATATTATGTTGTTGGAAAATATATAATTTTTTATTTCAGTTTGAATGTAAAACATGTTTTAATTGGCAAAGCCACTCTGTAAAAAGAGTAAAAATTATTTTTGCTTGTACAATCTAATTATGTGTGATCAAAACATGATAAATATAACCTACCCATGCAACATCTGGACCATAATGTAGCACAGCTGCAGGAGGCTTGGACCGTGGCACTGAATGCTCTGATTTGAAATGAGCCAGTTTCTACAGAAGAACACATTTGATGCATGTAGGGTCATTTACAGTAAGTACTTTGGTGGATTTCTATTGGCAGTAGCTGCAAGCATAGTTAGTGATACTTGGAGTTGGAAAAGTAGTAAGAGCATGGAGTGTTTGGGGTGGCTCTAGGTGACAAGTTATAGCAGGGAGACTTATAAGAGAGTGTAACTCAGGAGCTCGCTCTTAAGCCCATGGACTACTCTGATTAATAGAAGCAGTCCACCACACCACAAGTCATTAAAAGTGCCAGTAGACACTCCTCTCTTTCCCCTGTTCTCTCCTCTATCTCATATCCTCTGGTGCTCTCTGTCTCTCCCTCCTGCTACACATCGTTTGTCACAGCGGTACATAGGGGACACCTAATCAGAGGCTCACCATAATGGAAGTTTAGTTCCCTTAACACCTCTTTTCTTACTTCTTAATGAACACCCAGCAGTTTGTTTGTTTTTCACCTGTAATTATGGCACTGTCTAAAGATACCTCTCTCTAGTGTCAATGAAAGTTCCTTTACTATGGTTTTGTTTGAAGTTAAACGTCTATTGTTCTCTGCCCTATCTGTCAGGGTTTGGAGGTGATAGAGTCAACCAACCTGAAATACTTTACCAAGGAGATGACAGCTGAGTTCTACGCTCTGAAGGGCATGTTCCTGGCTCAAATCAACAAGTATGTTCACTAAGACTCCAGTTTTCCCATCTATAAACCCTTTTACTCACCCATTTCGAGCCTGTTATTCTCCCTTGTTGTTCTCTATAAAAAAGTAACACAGAATAGGAGGGAATTTTTCTTTCGTCTTCATTGTGGCAGTGAAAGTAATCATAGAGTTGAATCGGTCTGTGTAAAAGATAAAGTTAGCATGGTGTGACAGGATGCTGATGCTATTGTCATATGTTGCACCTCTGATTCTAGAGCTCCAGCATGTTATCAAAAATCGCTCTCATTTTTTTTCCGGTGCAAACAAGCAGGGGTTTCAGGTTTTTCTCCTTCTTCACAGAAGCATTGTGACTTTATGCCCAAAAGTCAACCTTTGTCTTTGATCATCTAAATTGCTCTCTCTGTCTGCCAATGTCTTATTCCTTTGTTCATTATCACATTGTCCTCAAACTGTCAGTGACACCCCCCCAATCCTCTCTCTATGAGTATATGCCTGACATATTTAATAAACATTTCTTGCTGACGCGTCTTTGAGATTATGTTGCCAGGTAACCCCCATGAAGTTGCTTAAAAGTACATCTGTGTAATCAGCTTGTCACATTGTCAGTATTGTTTCTTGATAAAAGAATTGCATGTGGAGCATTTGACTCTGCTCTCCAGCTTTGTTGGGCTATGTACACCCACAGCCTCACTCAACAACCTCCACCCACCCATCCCTTCGGCACTCTCCTTTCGCCACTCTCCTTTCGCCCATCATCTTTGACGTGACATGGCATCCTGAGGGGTGAAAGACAAATTGAGGAAGGCTTATTAAATGTATATGCAGCTCAATAATTAACTTGAGGCAATTTGCAGAAATCTATGGGATCAGCAGAACTTGCCTCCACCTCAGCAGGGTTTATTGCAATCATTAAGTTTCCCCTACACTGGGGGAGAATTAACAGCAGAGTGGGGGCTAGGGGTTCTTGTGTGTGTGTGTGTGTGTGTGTTTGTGTATGCGTGCACACGCGTGTGTGCATGTGCAGCCACATGTGCTAAGGATTTTGGGATCATTCAATTAAACGGGTGTCATAGATTTGACAGTCTGTCGGGTGTCTGTGCTCCTGTTGAGCCGGGTATAAAGAAACTGTTAATGTACTAACACTGGCAAAGTGACTGAGGCAACCCCATTAAGTATTACTGGAGGGTCTTTGGCTCTGAATCCCATAGCAATCAAGCTCCCATTTCTTAATCACATGCCAAAATGCCTTTTATAATAACACATTTTAATTGATTGGCTTGGGAGAGTATTTTGCTGTAAGTAAGTGCAAGAGTACTTTTTGGAAGCACTCCTAAAATGGACATCCATTTACCAACTGTAGCGCAGTAAGGCTTTTTCATTGACAGGCCTGTCTCCGTGTTTTGACTGCAGAGTTGTTAGTCTGGAGGTGCCTCTTGCATCTTATTTATTAATCAAAGGCTGAAAGGTGTGTAAAAATTATTCAGCATGCTTGCCAGCGAGAGGTTAGAAACACTGTGTGTGGTGAAAACAGCTGATGAGTCAGAATATAATTCCATGTCAGCATAAATGGTGCCGTCAAAACTTGGGTGTCCTGCCAGATTTCACCTATTTCCTTTCCTGCTATTTAACTGTGTCCAAATGGAATATTTTAAGTGTGACTGCTAGATTGCAGTACCTGGATAAAAATCCCAAGGATACTCAGGTTTATCAGGCTGCGGATATCTCTAAGCGGTAGCAGTGCTCTTCACGGTCAATGTATTTGTATACAGATAATATGCTGAGGTTTTTACCTTGCTGAGACTCTATCATTTCTGATTAAATAGGAAGATGTTAAGCTCATATGTCACCCAGTATTAAATGGATTGATCTGCACAGTATGATAGGGCTGGGTTTAACTCATATTACAGTATAGCAAAACAGCTGAACCCTTGGTGACATAAATTCATGCTGGGTGAAATGCATACTCTGTAATGCCAAGTGGAAAAGCCTTGAAGATTACAGCAAATGAAATATGGTGCTTGGTGATGTGTAGTACATAATATAGAATATGATCACCATAATCTGTTTCTTTGCACACTCCATCTTTCTCATTTTATTTAGCCCCTTAAACCATCCCTATCCACTCTTGACGCAAATATTACATCCATCTCTTCGATTCACTCAGCCCAGCCCTCATACCACCCACTTTAGTATCCATCCTCCTTTCCTAACAACTGCTTTCTTTCATTCACTTGCCCTGGCCACTTTACACTCTTTAACTCTCTCCACCTTTTCTTCCCCCTTGTTCCAGGTCAGAGGAGGCCAACAAGGCCTTTTCAGCAGCTGTACAGATGCACGATGTCCTTGTGAAGGCGTGGGCCATGTGGGGTGACTATCTGGAGAACATCTTTGTCAAGGACCGCCAGCTCCACTTGGGAGTGTCCGCTATAACCTGCTACCTACACGCCTGCCGCCACCAAAATGAGAGCAAGTCTCGCAAATACCTAGCAAAGGTAGTAAAGATCTGGGAAGGATTCTTTTATTTAAATTTATTTATGAGTAATTGTGGTATGCAACATTGTATTTTGTTTTGTTTTGTTTTTTCTCTTATCAGTTGTTGTGGATGTTTTTTTCTCTCTCTCTCTTTCTCTCTGAATAGCATGGCAGCAACTGCTTTTGCCGTCGCACCTCTGGTTCTATAAATTCCTTTTCAAATGGGTTACAGTTAATTCCCTTGTTTCCTGACCCCATCCAGTCCCTATGTTATTGGTGCTGATGAGAAGACCCCCTCCCTCCCCAGACTCTGCCTCAGTGAAAGGCAGAGTGGTAATTTGATTGATTACAGTCCACGGGTATACAATGTGGATCAGCTCTCATAGAAGATCAATAGTGGAGTGAAGCCCATCCTCTGGCACACAAGGGGTTGATAGTGTAATGGCAAACAGTCCAATGCTACCATACTTACCAGTTGACTAAGCCCTGTGTGGGACGTAAAGGGATTGACTCTTTGCTAACAAGAACCCTACCTTCTTTCTCAAAATCACACCACTGCATTTATTACAGTGCCTCCAGAACTTAGCACAGAAAGACTTGTATGTCCTTACGTTAGCTTGCAATCTACTCTACCATAATATATATTCAGGTCAGGTTGTGCTCAATATCAGAAAAGGAGCGACATAAAACCAGATGATCACAGCACAAAATGTAAGAAAATTAAAACAAATTTAGGTAGATTCTTCTTGGAAGGATTTTTCTTTATTAAAAGAGATCATCTTCTCTATTATTGATAGACTAGGGGACTCTGAGCAAATGTGAAAACCTCCCTTAACTGCCTGCCTCCCTGTTTTCAAAAAGTCACATGAGAGTTAGTGTGTAAAAGTTACCAGATACCTCTCTGTGTCAGGTAGGACCTATAATAAATATGATCTTGCAACATCCAGTGTTAACACCAAGCATTACTGTCATTATCTGCCCTATTAATGAGTTCCACTTGCTTAACATTACAGTTTGATTTTTTTCTGGTGACCCTCCCTGGTTTTTTGCTGCCAAGTTTGGTTGGCAGTGCTTAGTCCTGATGGATGAAGAGAGATGACCAGTAATTATCAGTAATTATCTGTGTACCTGGGTTGGCTCGCTGAAGAGAGCCTGAGGTGTTTGAGTGGGGTTAATGTCTTCATCATAATATAGATGCGCAAAGAAGCACACCAGGGGAGGAGAGATCAGCTCCACATTGGCTCAGCTTTGATCATAGTGAGAGCGGTGTACTCATTCTTTCTTTTGTGTCCCCTTTCCTGCTGTGAACAGCCTGGGAAGCAGCTATGATCTGATTAATGAGTCCTCATGTGTCCGTTATTTTTGTTGTGGAATTTATAGAGTCTACCTTGACAAAAAAGCATTGACTAGTGCTTTTGTGTGTTTGTTTTTTTTTTTGTTTGCCTGTTTCATAAACAATAATCCTTTTCTTACCTGTGTCACTCCCTGATTTCACCTTCACCCCCAGGTGTTGTGGCTACTCAGCTTTGATGACAAGAACACCCTGGCAGATGCTGTGGACAAGTACTGCATTGGAGTACCGCCCATCCAGTGGCTGGCTTGGATACCCCAGCTCCTGACCTGCCTAGTTGGTTCAGAAGGCAAACCCCTGCTCAACCTTATCAGCCAGGTGAGGCCGTAACAACCAAAAACCTCAAATCCTGTTGGTTTCCATTCCCTCAACATATGTCAAACAGCTTTGTCAAGTAATGTTCCCATTCAGAATATGTTTGAATTTTTCTTTTCTCTCCTCTTTTTGTGTCTGCATATCTGCCCCAGCCTTTAATCATTAATGTTGTTGTCCTTGGCTTCTTTCATCCATTTTGGGGGCTCACATCTGGTTGGTGTGTTCATGTTAGTGCTCAAACACTTCTTTCTAATCAAGATAAATTAACTTCATCCAGGCCAAAGCGGTATCTCCTAGGTTCTATTTACTACACCAAACATTCAGATCCTTTTACTGTCCCTTATAGCAAATTATTGGCTTTCACCACTCACTGGTGAATTGATTCTTCAATTATTTGTTCAAGAAATTATTATAAAGTTAATACTGTACACATTTGCACTGTGGGAGCCGAGCTAGTAATTATACTGAGGGCTAATTTGCGTTGCTTAATTTAGTATTATTTCTGCACAATTTGAAGAGGGTGATCTTCAAAGAGTAGTCTGCTATAACAGACAACCAGGCTTCTCAGCAGAGCAGGAATATTGTATAGAGGATATGAGGAGAGGGAGAAAAAGAAGGGAAGAGACAGCGTTTTATGTAGCTAAGGTGACAGATATAGGGGTAATATAATGTTCAAGTGTGATCAGGCAATGATTACTATTTTTTACTTTTCAAATATGCAGATGGTTTGTTACTAAATTTACATTTTCTCTTGGATTTCTTTAGACCACTTTAATCTTTTTTTTTTTTTTTTAATCTGGTTGTGGTCTGTTAGTTATAGTTGAATCATTTAAACTAGTGCCTTTTGCATGTCCATAAAAAGAGATCTAAACCGTCCTTTGGTCTGCTTCATGCCCTGGAAAGACTGAAGGGCAAAAGGTTGTCACCTTTTTCTTTCCTTTTTTTATGTAAAGAGAACCAAATTTTAATGCATGGAAGGATTCATCTCTGCCGCTTATCTGAATTATTTAGAGTTTCTCTGCGGCGGCGGGATGTTTAAAAAATGTATGTTGAAATATTGATGAAGGTGAGGAGAAGAGCGAGTGGGGGGGCGGTGGGAAGATGAATCAGAAGTTAACAGAGAATCTCAACACCCCTCCCCACACACACTCCCATCCTCCTGTGGCTGCCTCCTCCTTGTCTACCACTCACCCTCTTCCCCTCAGCCCACCTCAGCCTTGCCAAAATATGGCATTTCTTATCTTACCATTAGTGTACTGATCTCTGGTTCCTCCTCTTCCTCTCTACTGTACTTTCTCTTTCATCTTTAATGCTGCTGTTAGCTACACTTAGAAATCCCTCTCCTTGTTACTCCTGACTCTAGTCCTTCAATTCTCATCTCTGTGGTATAATCTTTCATTTTACATCTTTCCTTTTGACACAGCATTAATGTATACAAAACTGAAATTAATGCAGTGTATAAACAATTACAGACTGCTGTAATGCACAATGTATGCAAATGTCCAATTTTGAACATAATACACACTATTAAAATTAACTTGACTCACACATGTATGCTTTATTCGTACATTTTCACAAATTTGAAGCAGAAAGATGTAGAACCAGGATCCATCAGAGGTCACGGCTTTGTGTAGTGAAAGCAATGTACTTAAGTGGGTTTTCTTTGGCCTGCAAGACTAGGCCCTTCAGCAGCAGCTGCCTCTTTCACCATTGAGTTAATCCTATCTCTCTCCCTTGCCTTGCTGGTGTATTTACAGCACCCTATTGCAGAATGAACATTTTGAATTGTGAGTTATATGCATTTAGGGAACTGTCTTTCTTAAAGAATTTGAGACCTGACAATATCTGAGACACCTCTTTTAGTTGTCCATGTAGTCAAAAGAGAACTACAGTGTGTTCTAGTTTGCTGTTGGCCGACCATTCTCACCTTTGGCAGCTAGTTTTTGCAAGATTTGTGTAGTTTGAGGGTCCCGCTGAGGACCTAGACTCAGTGTCAGAGGAATGTTGATAGACTCAGGAAAAGCTTAGAGGTTCTGAAATACATTTAGAACTAGGTTAAAATGTGGAGGAAAAAAATGCTTCTCTTTTCTCCTCAATCTCTCTACTGCATCCTCCAACACAACCACTGTCTACACTCAACCCACCTTTGGTCAGTATTGAGCTTTTGATGCTGAGATGTGAAGGTATCCCTTCCTCCCCTGCAGACAAATAAAGGGTCTGGAAAGGATCAAGTAGCTATGTAATGGCAGCTTGTGAAATTTTGCGCTGAGATCTGAGACAACCTTGTGGTTTGGTCTTCTACCAATATCCAGTCAGCAACAGTAACACCAGCCTCATAGGTCTCTCCTTCCTACTGAGTTTGTCTCTGTGTATGTGTGTGTATGTATAAAATACTTTTACGGTAAGATCACCTTTGGACAAAAAGAAAAGCTGTGGGCAAGGGCTTATTTTATTTCTGCTTGTAGTTTTTAAAAATGACAGATCTTTATTGTTGACTCATAGCATTTCAGGGGAGTTTGTCACAGCTCATGTTCTACCTTTAGGCACTCATTCTGTGCAGTTGCAGTGATAGCTAAATGTCAAACACACATCAATGTTGAGTTTATGGCTCTTTCAAAGGGGGATTCCTTTACAATTTCCTTGTGGTGGCTCTCAATGGTTCAATTCACTTAATTCACCAAGGTGTCCTACCTTGGTGAATTAAGTGAGTGCATTTTTCAAAGTTTTTGACCTTGGGTTGGTTATGTATTGGAAATTCATTTGATGACAAGTGTGGTTGTTGGATTTTGGCCTGAGAGAGGGCACATTTGAGAATTTGATCAGAGCTTGAGAACACCCCCTCTCTTTTACTCATTGAATAAGTTAATAGCATAGACAATGAAATCACATTATAATAAATGGCAGAGAGAGAAAAGAAAATATCCACTGAGCCATTTCAAAATTTTGATTTCATAAAGTAATGAATCTTGGATGCTGAACTAAATTACATGACATGCAGCTAGTGACTAATTAATGTAAGCTGATATAGATTTATAAATTAAACACCAAAGATATCCAATAAATTCACCCACTGCGGTACTTATCGAAGGGGTCCTACTCCAAGTTTTAGGGTGAATTTGTTTTGCTTTTAAAATTTGAAACCTCATATGTCCTGAGTTCAACCATTAAGCCTTCCAATGTTGTCAGTGACTTCTCTTGAAAGTCTTAAGGGCAATTTCCTCATCAGTCACATTCAGCTTTGTAATTCAGCCATGGCGTGTTTTTAACTTCCATAACTCCCATGGCTCAAAGCTTCAAACACTCCCTCTTTTATAGCAGAGGTTTCTGACTGTATCGGTATGATCTTGCTGTCTCTCTCACTCTCTCTGACACACTGACACAAACAGTATCTCTCTGTCCCTCTCACTCATCCCATCTCCTCCTTTTCCACCTCTGTATGCCTCCTCTCTCTCTTTTGTGGTCCTGAGGGGTAGTCTTTGAAATGTAATCTGTGACCCTCTTTTATCTGCTAGGTGGGACGAGTGTACCCTCAGGCTGTCTACTTTCCTATCCGCACCCTTTACCTGACGCTCAAGATCGAGCAGAGGGAGCGCTACAAAAGTGGTAAGTAAACATGGTTGTCTGTGGTCTACTTTTTCTTTACCATACTCTGAGCATTAAATGCTCTTTTCTGACACTCTGATGCTGAGTTATTATACTTAAAAGTACATACAAGTGCAAACATATCTTTAGCATATAGAATATATTCTGAACTTTTGACATATTATCTCTGGGCTGCTCATTTGTTTATTCATACTTTGAAAGGGTTGAATCTGCCCTTTCTGGTGTTTACATCTTTCTTTTCTCTTCCAGTCCTGATTTGTATCTATTTTCTTTCCTCTCCATCATATCTCCTTCTTTACCAACTTTCCTTCTCTTATCCACTCTTTTTCTTAGATGCATCTGGACAACAGCAGCCCAGTTCAGTGGGGGCCCAGCCTCATTCAGGGGCCTCTGATCCAGGACCTATCCGGGCCACTGCCCCAATGTGGCGCTGCAGCAGGATTATGCACATGCAGCGGGAACTACACCCCACCTTGCTCTCCTCCCTTGAGGGCATTGTGGACCAGATGGTGTGGTTCAGGGAGAATTGGCATGAAGAGGTGAGAAGATCAGAGGTGCTGGATTTGTGTGTGTCTGATTTTGTTATGTGTGTTTTTCACAGATCAGATGGTAAGAAAACAATACTGGTGGATGTGAGAATTGTCTACATTTGTGCATATGTGTGAAAGCAAGTTGGCACCCACATCTTTTGTGTATCACACCACCTGGCCAAATAGATGATCCCAGTTTGGCAGATACTGCCTCTTGCAGTCTGATACATGTGGTTACTCTAAGGTGATATGACTCGTCTGTGAAGAGGTTGTCACTCTCATATCCCTGATTGAACTAGTGTGCACTACCAAACGAATGACTCATATTTAAGACAGAATAGCCAGTAGACTCATGTCCCTCACGTTTCTGGCATTAGATTTTCGCCATGACCTAATTATATCTGGGCAAAAATATTTTTCAAATCCTCTCTGTTGTCAACTTCAATCACATATCAGTGCCTGTTTTTTGCCCAACCAAGTTGTATGGGTGCCAATACAGCAGATAGACCTGTTACAATAGGCTAAACTGGACTTGGTCCTGCTGCAAATTGTTGTAGCTATGCTGGGCAGCATCTATGCAAGTAACTGGCCTGTGGGGGGAGAGGCAGCACGATGAGAGAAGACTGAGACAGATGATGGATGGATGCGGTGAGTGCGTAGGATGGGGAAAAGGATTTAGGGCTCTAAGTTTTTATGTGTGTGTGTGGGTCCATGTGATTATCTGTGATGGTTTGAGGCACACGGCAGCAGCTGCAGGCTCTGTGCTTCGTTCCACTG
Source organism: Remorina albescens (assembly GCA_034769265.1). Taxonomy (NCBI): domain Eukaryota; kingdom Metazoa; phylum Chordata; class Actinopteri; order Carangiformes; family Echeneidae; genus Remorina; species Remorina albescens. The sequence continues at coordinate 11,734,713 of CM068480.1, forward strand.
GGAAAGCAGGGGCACAAAAATGCCTATACCCTCACCTCTTTCTTGCTGTCGTTGCTGTATATCACATCACACTGCTGCATCTCTGTGTTGCTAAGATTTGTTTCACTTGAGGTTCCATTTTACAAAGATCAGACGTTACTCAGAGTGGAGATTAATATTAGAGAATAACAACTCCAAATAATATTAATGTAACTATCTTTCTGCAGGTATTGAGACAGCTCCAACAGGGCCTAGCTAAATGCTACTCAGTGGCGTTTGAAAAGAGTGGAGCTGTGTCTGATGCCAAGATCACTCCGCACACACTCAACTTTGTTAAGAAGCTGGTTAGTACCTTTGGCGTTGGCTTGGAGAACGTCTCCAATGTTTCCACCATGTTCTCCAGCGCCGCCTCTGAGTCACTGGCCCGCCGTGCTCAGGCCACAGCCCAAGACCCTGTTTTCCAGAAGATGAAGGGGCAGTTCACAACAGGTTGGTTCTTTTTAAAGTTAGCTTTTTAAATATACTCACCTCTGCATATATTACATAGAACTAAGAAAAACAGCCATTAAGGAACCCTTTCATTTTCAGGTCGTTGTTTACATTTGCCCACCCCCTGTTTCCTGTATCGACTTTATGAACATAGTTGTTAGTTCACTATTGTTTCGTGGGTGCCGGCCCAGTTACCATTCTGCACTGCTGCTGTCACCTCTATCCAGCTTCATCATACCAATAGTAAATTTGAAGAGACTTTAAAACGTGACACTTGTACAGTATTTTTAGGCTGTGAAAAAAGCTGTTTGGTCAGTATTTGACAAGGTGCAACAATTAGCCAGGTTGTGAATTCAGCAACTTCTCCCTGAAACCATCCATCAAACATTAGCCTCCTTGCAAACACGAACAGCATTGCTGGTACTGTCTACACGAGTGCCTAAATGGACCTTTTGTGACAATATATTGACCAGGTTACGTTGTGTCTGTATTGACTGTTGTGCTGCTCATATCTGTACTGCCAGTACAGACTTCACTGTTGCTTTCAGCAGCTGGCACATTGCTGTTGTGCATTGTAATTTAGATTTTCAATGAAATGAATGAATGATTGATTGATTGATTGATTGGTGACTTGATTTTAGCAAGTGGTTGGGGCTGGTGACTAGGCTAATTTAAGTGTGTGTGTGAGAGAGAAAGAGAAGAAGGGTAGGTTGTCTGCTTTGTCTTTTTTTTCTTTTTTTACTAAACAGCACTTCTGATCTAAGATGGTGCTGCTCTGGAGTGATCATCTCAATGACATGTCAATGTTTTCTGAAATAGCAGAGGCCTTTATTTTGCCCTTGCCATTGCAGAAATATATGAAAGAAAGAACTCCTCGTATAAAAGTTCGGTTTCCCATTTTGGTAGCATTTAGGAGTCTCTAAAACAGTATATCTCTCTACTGAAAAAATAGACTGTAATGAAATTACTTTATTGGCAGTTTTGTCTCTCTGAATGAAATGAATTTTCAATGCAGGTTTTATAGACTTGCGGTCTACCAGAGGCTGAATTGATATGAGTGAAGTGATTTTCACCAAATTGGCTCTGGACAACTTATGCCATTTTATACTCTCATGTAAATTTATTTGAACTATCAATTATTATACATTAAGTACCAACAGCCAACGGTCAAGTGCTGCTAAGTTTTGTCTGCTGTGTTATCCTTTCTCAGGAAATTTCAGTGTTTATTTTATTTTATTTTATTTTTTTTATTGTAATTTTTTTGATGTACCCAAAGTGAATATATCTCCAATATATTGGAATTCAAGAGTCTGCTTCAGCTGCTGTGGGCAAAAAAATAAAAAATTTTGTTCCCTTTGCCAGCTATACATTGGCCTAGAACATTACAACATTGTAGCTATTTTCAGTACAGTGAAGAAGAGTCATTGTAGAGGAGATTTGGCACTGAATTACCAGCACAAATAACCTTTGTCTGCAGATTCACTTAATTCATCAAGGTAGGATGATGCATTTTTCAAGGTTTTTGACCTTGGGCTGCTTGAAACATCCACTGTTCTTCATTTTACTTGATCTTGAATTGTAGACGGTATCTAGCTCTGATTCAAATTGCCACCCTTTTAAAGCAGGAAACCCCAGTGGCAATTTCCCTACTTTAGCAATCCTCATATTCTCTCAGTTGTATTACATTGATTAATGATTAAAAATAGGAAGACTTAATCTGCAATGAGAGGCTATTCAATTATCTGCTGCAAGGTTTGAATATGGATTGACACATCTAAAAGCAAAAAGTATGTTACATTCATGTGAAAGCATATAAGGCAGTGAAGAAGCCTCCAGTATTTTTGGCCCACATGTTCAATTCATAGACGAGCTGTGGAATCCAACAGGACAGGTGCAGTTGTTTAGCAAAAGCCCCCTCTGAGACATTTTCTCAAAACAATCATTCTCCTGTTGTCGGAGCCATGTGTCTGTTTTCCTACATTACATAAGGGAGTTGAACACAGTTCACTGGACCTGGTTTAAACAAGGTTTTTCTGCAGCTCCTTCAGTGTAGTGTTCAAATAAACCTCTTTCTCACCTACTGACTGCACAAACATATTCAGTGAATTATTCTCACAGCAAAACACCTTTTCCTTTTTATCATAATACCACAGAGCAGCTCTTCCCTCCCATTCCACTTCCTCTTCTCTTCTATCTGTGATCCTGTGCTTTTTCCAATCTATGGGTTCTGAAACTGCTCAGTAGAGAAGATGAATGGGAAGCAGCTTGATGGGGAAAAAATTATCACCTAAGTAAAAAAAACAAAAAAAAAACAAAACATAAGATCAGAAAGGAGAACCTAGGCAGAAACATTAAGACAGGTGTGATGACATTACCAGACATAAGCATGGGAACAGCACATGGACTGAATGAACAACACAAACAAGACTGATTGAGTCTCATGGTGAGTGCTATGCTGATGAATTTTACCAGATGTTGCAGTGCCAGCTGTGCTCATGCAGCCAGGCATCACCAGGGCTTCTGCCTCGCAGGGTGCCTGCCGACCATCGCTACCCAGCTGTCCCCATGGTGACGTGGGAGCAGGGCAGACAGAGACTGAAACCACACAAACCTTCTAGAGCGGAACAAACAGGGTTTACAGAGCTGCTGAGCAGCCAAGCTCCCATTCCCCGCACCACGTTAGTGGCTCACTCGCTTTCACAGGGTTTGTGGGCCGGAAAATATGGGTTTATGTTTGCACATATAACATTTGGCAGCAGGGAGGCATTCAAATCCAATTACGCCGAATGCTATTTGCATGAGTTACTGTTTTAGCTGTGGATCTGTTCCAGAGACTTTTGTCAGAAGGGAAAAAAATGCACAAGTTTCTTGGCTTTCGCATTTTGTGCCTGAATAGTCATTTGTCATGCTAAAATGATATTTAACATGGTTAAATGTAGCTCAATATAATTCTGCTTAGCAATTTGGCTTTGCACCTATGACCTATGTACCTTTCATTCAGACAGAAATCTAATCAAATCAAATGTATTTATATTATTCAAAATCATAACAGTCATATCAAGGCACTTTACATATACAGTGGGTCTATACCAAATTCTTTTTTCTTCTTCTTTTTTTTTAAAAGACCTGACAATTTCCTCCACGAGGAAGCATTTGCTGACAGTAGCAAGAAAAAAGTGGCAGAAGAGGCAGAAACCTCAGACAGAACCAGGCCCAGAGAGGCTGACCATCTGCCTTGACCGGTTTGGCTGAGAGGTTGGGGCGGGGGGGGCAGTCACTCGCTTCACTTATATTGGCAGAAGTAAAAATAGAGTTTTTGGCAGAAGAAATTATAATGAAAATTATTGATAGCATTTAAAGATAACTAAAGGTAATTATTGCAGGAGCAGGTACATGGAGCAGAAATTATTCACCACCTTCATAAGCTGCAAATGTGACCTTTTATTGCCAGGAGCTCCGCTGCTACCATCCTTGCTGTTGTGATGACCTCTGACATGCTCACAGGCACAACCAACCAGCCAGTTGACTTCATCTCACCACAAACATGTGGAACACATACAACCCCACAGTCACAGGGCAGTACATGAGGGAATAATAGTTCTATATACAGAGGTGACCCACCTCCTCAGTCTGGATCCATAATTTAGCACACCAGTGCTGATCCTCCGCTGTGGTCTGTCAGTCAGGCCAGGTAGGGCAGAATATTGGCCCTGGTTTCTATACACAGGTCAGAGAGCAGCCTGGTTCCTTTCAGTGCTACACTCTTTCTCTCAGTATCTTGTTCCCACTGCTAGCAGACAGAGCAAGGGTCAAAGATAAGTTCAGGGGGACTGAAAATAACTCCTCTCTGGTCTCTTTGGCTAAATTGCCCTCACTACAGTGCATTTCTGCAGTTTCTGTCAGCATCTGTCTGTTTTTTCAACATCCAAACAAAATATATGTTCCGTCAGAGGGATAATTATACAATTGCAAATATGAGTGTTATGGTCATAGGGTGGCACGCCAGTGTTGATTAGTTTTACTAACTGAATTTAAAAATCCAAAGTTGTTGGGGGTTTTTTGTTTGTTTGTTTGTTTTGGTTTGGTTTTTTGTAACAGAGTAGGTGAAGGCGGCATCTTTTTTTCACCTATTAATGTGTCATGCACATTACACCGCTGCAGAAGTGCATGCGGCGTTAGTGAAATGGGATGTATGAGTGTTTGAGAAAAGGTGTGTTTGACAAAATGTTTAACTGCATTAAATATTCAGATCTTTGTCTCTGTACGTATATATATTGCATAGTGGCTCTTCCTTGTGTTCATCCATCTCTTGATAAATGGGTAAAATGCTTTATATCTGATAAGGGTGGAATGATATTACTATATTGCTTCATGGCTCTAAAGGAGTAGAGCATGTCTACCTTCTTCTGTTTAAAGGCATTATACACTTTTATGGTGCTGAATTGTTGTCGGGGTTGCAATTTCTCAGGACTGTTTCAATTTTACCTCTGGTATCGAGGCAGGTGAATTGCAGGCGGATGGATAGCGAAATAGGGCCACTCCGAAAAGAACATTGGCTGTTTTAAAGGGCTTATTTAAAGTATTAGGAGGTCTCATTCTGGAAAAGATTGAACGGGGTTGAAATGGCAAGGCCTTGCAGTTTCATGTATTCATTATAACAGGCAGCACAATGGGGTGGGCTGAAATGGGAGAGGGAGGTGTGTGTGCGCGTGTGTGCATGCGCATCTATGTTACAGAGATGTCCTGGGGGCTTTACTCTAAAATGGAAAACCTGCCTGGCTCACTTCCCCTCCTTCTGTTGTTATTGCTACAGCTCATCACAATATGTTATGTGCAATATGAGTTGTGACTTGAAACAGGAATTTAATACTTTAAGACTCTCATTTTTATAGCTCTAATTTAATCAGCTCCCTTCCTCCACTGGCGAGCTTTAAGTTGATAGAGCAAACAGCTTTCATTTTGCTGCCACCCTGCCATGAATAACTTGCCCATGAAGTTCTTTTAAGCAAGGCACTGCACCACACCACTAGAGTTGAGTGGCCAGTAGTGCAACACAATATTTATAATGGACATTTTCCAAATGTAAGTTTCTATAACCATTGCCCTCCCTTAGGCCCTTTCTGTGAATAACAAGGTGTTCTTAGTACATGTTACTGGGGAAATAACAGTAAAATAAATACCCATATCTCACTTTAATTAATCTTCACAATTTGTGGTTTTAAACATCCATTGCAACATTTTCATTGTTACGGACCAGTAAGCTTTTAAAGTGTTATCTTTTTTGATCCTGTTTATCTCTGTATTATTATTGTTATTTATTTTATTTATGTTTTTATTTTTTTAAGTACTTTCCCTTGTGTGTTTGTCATTTGCCTGTCTTGTAACCCATCATCGTATTTTACTTGGCAAGGTTACTTAGACGTATCTCTATTTATACCATAAGTACGGGAGGAACATATAACTGCAGGGGAGGTTAAAGGTCACACACCTACAAAAACACCACGGAGCTGCCCACGACTGTTAATCTTGTACTGTTGGCAGCTGGGAGCAGCTCTACTGGAGCAGTTGAGCAGTTGGGGGGCTTGCTGTCTTGCTGAAGGGCATTTTGAGGATAGTTGATCAGGGGAAAAAAGTGTAAAGTCCCTTCCCCATCATCTTGCCACCATCAAATCACCAACAACCTGCATCTGCTCTTGACTGCCTTTTTTCCGGTTTAGTCTGTAATTACACGTTCTGCTTTCAGTGATGGATACTAAATAATTAAATTCACCAGGCCATTGTAATTTTAAACCTATTTAAAGAAGAGGAATTCTCTCTTGGCTTTTTATTTCCCACTAGACACTTTGAGAGTATGGGAAATAAGGCGGAAGGTCCAGTGCTAAAAGATGATCCTGGTCGTAACCAAGGCTTTTCTTTTCTCCCCTACCAGACTTTGACTTCAGTGTTCCAGGCTCCATGAAGCTTCACAACCTTATCTCCAAGTTGAAAAAGTGGATCAAAATCCTGGAAGCCAAAACAAAGCAGCTGCCCAAGTTCTTCCTCATTGAGGAGAAGTGCCGCTTCCTAAGCAACTTCTCTGCACAGACAGCTGAGGTGGAGATCCCAGGGGAATTCCTCATGCCCAAACCTACACACTACTATATCAAGATTGCAAGGTAAAGGATTTTTCCACACACTTGGGGTTAGTGAACAGGAGGGTGAATTCACATCAGCTTTGAACCAAATATCAACTCTGGTCCACCAAATACATACTGCACTTTACATGCCCTTTTCTGTCCCACTGATACTTAGTTCTTACTGGTAAATTATTTTAAATGGTAGCTGAATGTGATGTAATAAAATTACATACACAAAGACAGTAAAGGTAACATTGTCATTATCCTTTTAAGACTGACACCAGTGATTTTGAATTCCAAGTTGTTATTTTATAAACATAATTTGCAATCAAAAAATATCAGGTTTTCAATAATGTTGTGCATATAAGTAAGGAATCACACAAAATTTAGTTCTTATCATTCCTCCCACACAAATACTTCAGACTAATTTCTCTGTGCCTCTCTCCAGGTTCATGCCCAGAGTAGAAATTGTTCAGAAACACAATACTGCAGCACGTCGCCTCTATATCCGCGGCCACAATGGCAAAATCTACCCCTACCTGGTGATGAACGATGCATGTCTGACTGAGTCACGCCGAGAAGAGAGGGTTCTGCAGCTCCTGCGCCTCCTAAACCCATGTCTGGAGAAGAGGAAAGAGACCACCAAAAGACATTTGTTCTTCACCGGTAAGACCATAGATAATAGACATGGGGGTTTAAGAAAAAGGACTAGATCTAATTTACTTAGATAACGAAAGGAGCAGCTTTCTGTTTTTGTTTTTATCTTTTATGAGCTATCAACAGCTTTTGAAAGAAACCAAGCTGTTTCTTTTTTTCACCCCTGGTTTTCGACTGAGAACAGTTGGCACTGACCATCTCCTCTCATTTTTCTTCGTTTTCTCTCTGTCCCAGTCACACGCCACACACACACACACAATTTAAATTCACTTTCAAGCGCAATTTCCTCTCTTGTTATCCCCTTGGGGTTTGCCTCCACCCAGATGTTTGCTCACTCTCCATCTATGCACTTGATTGGTTTGTTTAAGGGGAAATATGGAAGGGGAATTCAACAGTCCCTTCGAACCTATTTCCTCCCAACTGCAATGGCTGGTATTGATTTGATTTGGGGTGCCAGTTTATGTAAATGTTTAGACTGCTTTCTCTGGGCAACCCATTCACAGTCTCTTACCTCCTTTAACTCTGCCTGGCTTGATTGATGCCACATCTTCACTGCAGCTGTTTCCACTGGTCTATTTTAGTTGTAGGTTTATATCTTTTTTTTTTTTTTTACACTGTGGTAAAACAGGGGCTATACACCAGCAAGTGTAGCCAAATGTTTACAGCCTGTGTCACTGACTTTGTTGTTTTCCCCTCTTGTGACCTCCTCCTTTCTGCCATTCCCTCCTCCCCTTCCTCTCCTTTCTTTCTTTGGGTTTCCCTACATCCTATTCCCCCTCTTTCATCCTCCTCCTCATCTATTCCCCACCTTCATCCTGCCCTCCTCCTCCCCCTCCATCTCTCTAGTGCCCCGAGTGGTGGCAGTGTCGCCTCAGATGCGGCTTGTGGAGGACAACCCTTCATCTCTGTCACTGGTGGAAATCTATAAACAGCGCTGTGCCAAAAAGGGCATTGAACATGACAACCCTATTTCTCGATATTATGATCGTCTGGCCACTGTACAGGCTCGAGGCACACAGGCCAGCCACCAGGTATGGAGATACTCATATACATCTGCATATACACAGCAGCACACCTTGGTATAATTGCAGCCATCCTCTTTTGCTCTGTATTTCTATGTGTTTGAACTGTAATTTAGCCGTAGCCTCATGTAGCCTTATGACACCTAGGAGGAAGCATTTTATCCCCATCCTTTTTAAAACATAATCTTTGAATTGAAGATCTATTTGATTGTCAATGAGTTGTCATTTTTTGATTTGGTTTAGTGCTCTTAACCCATAAAGGTAACATTCATTTCTTTGGTTAATTTAAAAATGTAAATAGAGATTTACTCTCATGAATTACTCAGTGCTTGTCAGCCAAGCTACTACATCAACCGAATAATTTGGTCTTCATTAAAAAACCATCAACCTGAGTCCTTCACCTGATTGGCTGAATGCACTACTAGAAGTGTTGTCATTCGCTTAAACACAAAGTGTAAAATTATGATGACTGTTCATGGAGACTGGTTATCACCCAAGCTTTCAATCAATAATAAAAAATGGATCAACCAGGTCTGTTGCTTAATTTTGTTTGCCTGCATTGCTCCGTTTGATAGAGAAATTGTATCTCCACCCTTTCTCTGTGATGGATGCTTATTTTTGATGATGGTTCAACACAAAGCAGATATCCTATGCTCTGATTCATAGATCATAGATCAAAATCTGACATGTTTATGGTTGAAATTTTTGATCAAAAATGTGCTGTGAGATACTTTTACTACTTTTACTCTACTTTTGTGTTCTGGAAAGAGGAGCAAAAAATGGGAATTGATCAACTCTGAACCGGCATTGAATCGTAACTATTAAGCTTTTGCACTGAGTGAAAACAAAACATGAATAGGATGTAGCACAGCAGTATTCCTAACGTCCATTCCCCCTCTCATGTCTACTGCCAGGTCCTGCGGGACATCCTGAAGGAGGTGCAGGGCAACATGGTGCCTCGCAGCATGTTGAAGGAGTGGGCCCTCCATACCTTCCCCAATGCCACAGATTACTGGACCTTCCGAAAGATGTTCACCATCCAGCTGGCTCTCATAGGTCTGGCAGAGTTCATGCTCCACCTCAACAGGCTCAACCCTGAAATGCTGCAGATAGCACAGGTAGGAAATTTACACTAACAGAAAGATGCTGGGCTCTCTGTCAAGGGCAAGTGGGATCTACGTGGCAGAAGCTAATTGAATAGATATACGCTCTCATAAATGCATTAAGACATCACCATCACCTTCCTCATATCTGAGCGTATGAATTACCATTCTCCCCCATGACATTCACGCTGGGCATATCAGTCAGCCAGTCGCTGTCAATGCAAAGGATGTTGTGACAGAATGTTATATTCAGTTTGTCTGCTCTTCAGCTATCAAAGACATTTCAATTTGAAGAGGACATGTTTATGTGTGTGTGTGTGTGTGTGTGTGAGAGAGAGAGAGAGAGAGAGACAGTGAGCGCGTGCATTTTAGTCCACATGCATTTGGTACTCAGGGTCTACAGACAGCTTTCTTAAAGTCATTATTAAAGATGATTGTGTCAGTCGGCCACCCCTCCCCTCTGATCCTAATCAGCCTTTGCTGACAGGCCTTCCTTCGGGCAGCTAAGCGCTGGTATTAAGCCCCTCTTCCTGTTCCACTCTGCAGATCCCATTAGACACAGGAGGATTATGGTGCGCAGAGTGTACACACGGACACAAACAGAGAGAGTGCAGGGGCAGGACATCACAGCAGTAGCATCATGCTCCATGCTGCTGAAACTGGCGCCTTATATACACATCTTGTATGTTGTTTCTCACAGGGCAGAGTGAGCTTGTGAGGCAGTGTTCTTTATCGGGCCTTAATTCAGTTACAGACTTCATTCTTTCAACTCTTGTCTTCATGAGGTTAGGCCATTCAAATTGCTGTGCAGATTTGTTTGTATATCTCCTTTGATACTTGACACTTATCTTTAAACTCACCCCGAATCACAAGGCACTACAGGTGCCACACAAATTGTGTTATCACATTCGCACCAGTGCTAAAAGGAAGCCATCACTGGCCCCTAGTCTGGTGATTTAGCATTCTGAATGCTGCCTCCCTACCCATCTGTCTGCAGGGATATCAGAGCCCCGTGGGGGTTGCTGGTGTCTCAGCCCAATACCTTGAGGCCTTCCACTGAGGCCTGGAGGAGCAAATCACAGTGCAGAGAGACAGACCGGGGGGGGGGGCAAGGGCGAGCAAGACAGAGGAGGAGAGGGAGCACGAGCTGCAATGAAATGCTCTGCTATAAAGCTGTCAGAGCCACTCACCTTTTCATATAAGGAAGCTTATCTTCCCCAGAATGGCTGCTGTGTAGCGGCCCTCTTGCACATAAATGCAGGCTTAAAGATGAAAACTTGGCTGTATATATTTAAGTCAGCAGGGAGCGACGGAGGAGAGAGGAGTGGGAGTGAACTGAGGATTATAGATGTTCTGCTCCTGATAGTTTGACGTGTTACTATGTCTGGAGCAAGCAGATCAATAGCAGCAGCCATTTGCTGGTTTCATTGGTTTCTGAAGAAGTCATTTTCTTGCACTGCCTGTATGGACTAAGAACACAAGGGGGAAACAAAACTATACAGAGGAATATTTATAGATATATTTATTCAGTAGATACTTCTAAAACAATGCCTCATTTAAAATGTCCTCGCTTTTCACATAGATGCTTGTTTTCCAAACTGTTGACTATATATTTTCCTCTGCTCTCAGGACACAGGAAAACTCAACGTCTCCTACTTCCGCTTTGACATCAATGATGCTACAGGCGACCTGGATGCTAATCGCCCCGTTCCATTCCGCCTAACACCAAACATCTCTGAGTTCCTGACCACCATTGGTGTCTCAGGCCCGCTAACAGCCTCCATGATTGCTGTGGCACGGTGCTTTGCACAGCCTAACTTCAAGGTAACTTCAAGGTTACTATATCATAATTATCCTGTGGTTTCAAGCATGCAACTCAGAATAAAAATAATATATTGTTTTATCGACTAATAAAGAGATTTGATACATGATCAGATGTTAACATGCTGTCCTATTCAAGTTTAGTGCAATCATTTTCACTTTAATGAATTAGGATTAGAGTTTTTTGTAATTAGCCTGTTTGAAACAATTTTTCATGTGCCCCCCCCCCCCCCCAAATGACTGCATTTGCCTTCTGGTTTTATTGGAGACACAACCAAACAAAAACAATGCTATGAAAAAAGGAACTATCAGAGACCCATTTAATGTTTCTACAGTAGGGCCGTAATGACAGGAGTGTGGTGTCTATGTATAGCTCTGGCTCATACTTAAAGTCTGGCTGATGTGGCAGGAACACAAGTGCTTAAGATGTGAATAAACACTCTCTCAATGATGTCAACTAGTTAAGGACTAGTGCCAGAGGCCAGTGTTTGTTGTGGTTGAAGAAAATGGCCGTCTCTAGGGAACACAACGAATACACAATAACCACTCATTCAAATATAGTGAAGCCTTAGCCCATATAAACAATCCAGGTCTGCCTGAAACCATATAAACACTTAAGCTAAGAGTAGGAAAACAGCATGTACCTTGTTAGGTGATGATTGCTAGTGTTGTGGCTCATCATGGTTTAGGTGGTTATGTATTTCAGTTCTGTGCCACCATAATGAGCTCTTAACAACACAAAGATTTCCCTCAGAAAGATTGACACATCTTTAATTGGAGTTAACAGCTCTGTTTTATGTCTGTGTTTGAAATTGGAAATGGCATCATATAAACTGAGGTTTTATCGGGCTTTGCTCACATTCCCACGTGAGACATTTGGAACACATGGCTTTAGGAGAGTGCCCAGCAGACAGGCAGACGTGTATATAAACAGCATCCTCTGACACGTAAGCTGATAGATGGAGCGTTTATCAAATTAACTTGGAATCTTATGCGCAGCTGTAATGTGTTAGTTACCACCTATATCATTGTAAAGCAGGGCTATGAAATGATTTTATATAATAATAATAAATATATGGAGGTCTGATATGTTCTTTTTTCAACTTCCTTTTATTGGAACTTGTGCAACGGTTTTTGTGTGAACTGCTCAATATAGGTCAATAATGATACAATAAGAATAAGAAAATATCCTATTATTGTTGAAGCAGCTTGAATTTAATAAAACTAAATTAAGTCTGTTTTCAGACATTGTTGTCATCGAGATTTTATGGCAACAATGTCATAATCAGAAATCTGATAATTTGGCAAGATTAAACACATTTTCCTCGAGTTAAAGCTAAGAGGCTACTTTGGAAAGCTTTGGCACCAACTCAGAGGAAACTAACACAACTATCTGAAAGATGTCTATATTTGTAAGTGGTGAATATTTGAGCATCCAGTCCAGCTAAAGACAAAATGATAAATGTTTCTGCAACATAAATTCTGAAAATTGACATCTTCATTTCCTTGGTGTCCAATAGGTGGATGGTATCCTGAAGGCAGTCCTTCGCGATGAGATCATTGCATGGCACAAGAAGACCCAAGAGGACACATCCATGCCCCTGTCCCCAGCCGGCCAGCCGGAGAACATGGACTCCCAGCAGCTGGTGTCGCTGGTCCAGAAAGCTGTCACAGCCATCATGACCCGCCTCCATAACCTGGCTCAGTTTGAAGGAGGGGAGAGTAAAGTCAATACACTGGTGGCTGCAGCAAACAGTCTTGACAATCTGTGTCGCATGGACCCTGCCTGGCACCCCTGGCTCTGAGAAACCAAAGGAGAGAGGTGGGGGTAAGAGTATGAGCAGGATGGGATGAGAAACTAGGCAATTAAAGTTGTTTTATTGTTTGTCTTACACTTTTCAAACACATCAGACAAACGGAGACAACGGCTGTTGAATGCATGTTGCTCTTCCCTGTGTAAAAACTTGATGGATATGCTGAAACGGTTGGCAAAGTTCAAACAAAGACCTGACTGTCATACTGGTAGTTTGAACAGGCCCTGCCAATGAATTGAATATCAGTACCTGGACTGATCTTTTTATGAAAACACAATTCCTCCTTTGACATATTTATTTTTATAACTGAAAGACAAGGACTTGTCTGTGATGCCTCTTCCTCCTGTCAGCCTGTCATTAATGACAAGCAGCCTGTACAAACAGTGTAGGCATCATAATGAGCCACTCATTCAAGCTAACAGTTTTTTAACTGAAGACAAGGAAAAATACAGCTGTTTGCTTCATCTGCATCTGTGTCGTATTTCACCCGCACCCATCTGACCTGACATTGTTCCTGGAAATCATTTTGTCATCCCCTCTATGTTTTTTACAAACGAAACTTTGTAGCGTCGTTTCCATCCCTATCAAATGAGGAATTTTGTTGTCCTGTGAATAAAATATGATGCTCTTTTTTTTAAATCCAAGTCTTGAACTATATTTAGGCGTCTGACGATTCAAAAGCCATTTTTCTTCATATTATGTTTGTCCTTCCATCAGTCCTGTAGTGAAAAAGTAAAACTTGAGGGGGGAATGACACTGTCATAAGCTATAACTGCTGTAATACAAATATCATTCCCAAGCTGGCTGCGTATGCATATTCCTCTCCTTTTTGTGAAGGTACAAAGCCTTTTCCAGCAGCGGTATTATCTCTTGCCTTGTAAATAAGCATTTTGTTTTAATAAAATGCTCTTTTTTTAAATATAAAAATTCTCAGCTTTTTCCTTACTCTTGTATTTTTATATATATGTATTTATAAATTAAGGACACTTAAAACCATTAAATCTAAAGAATAGGATTCAGCTATACTCAGTGAACATAAATGGGAAAACTCAGGTTTCTGCTTGAATTGTCTTTTTTACCAATTGTAAAAGAGCAATAATAACCAGTAATTCCTCTGTGTGCTTCTAATCTAATGCATCACTCATAGGCATAATCACCCTGAAGGACTCACTCTTGGATATATTGCAGTAATAACTCGCGCTGTGAAATGACTCCAGACAACATGATCCCTCACGTTAAAAAGTCTACTGCCATCATCCTTGCGGTTCACAGTTAGTAGACATTTATGGAGAGGCATTTCAGTGCAGCAGTGTCGAATCAGAGTGTGACTGTCTTGTGGAGGTAAAATAACCTTGTGGTCATCCCCTCCCTCCGGTTAGAAAGTCCTGCAGAGGTGTGCCGAGGCGTTTGTCTCCTCCCCTGGTGCTTGATTAATGCGTGCCAGTAGATCTCAGAGTGGGCTGGCCTCGTTTGACTTATACACACTGTCAGCAGGCCTGCCTGCACTCATAAACAAAGGTTATATCTTTGTTCTGCTCTATGCAACCCACAAACACAGTCTCTGCCTCAAAACATGTTTACACACTGACTCCAACATTTCTCTTCCTCCCTGAGCCACAGGAGAAAACTGTGTAAGTTCGCTTCCAACATTCAGCACTTATTTCCTTTTTTGTTTTTTTTAATATGTGCCTTCGTGGTAAGTGTAGCCTTTTTAATTGTTTTTTATTTATCTATTCCTTTTAATTTGATGTGGTTTGTAGTCATGACACAGTTCACTCAAACTTAAAAATTCTGATGCTAAAGGAAAAGGTTCATTTCTCAATAAATAGGAACAATGAATATCTTTAATAATTTAATTATGTGAATAGTTATTGTTAGACACTTGGAGTGTGAAAGCTTAGACCAGCTTGTTGTGCTAAAATGGAAGTTCTGGATTAGTTCTCTCAGGACAATGAACAAATGTAGAAAATTTCACAGTAGATATATTACAGCTGCCTTTTTTAAAAACCTGTTTGTACATTTTTTAAAACCCATCCATGTGCCAGTTTCCTCAAAACCTACACCTAAACACATACCTGTCTGAGCACTGTGTGAATCTGAATAAAATGTAGACGTCACAAGTGTGGATAATGTCCCTAATTTGGCCCAACAGCTTGTTCCCGGATGTATCGTTTCCCTATCAACATAACTCTGGTTTCAACCCCATGACCTGAAACTTCAGTAACAAGAAAGGATATTCATTTCAAGTAGGAACAAAACATAATGGAGGGATTTAGTTCCTCTGTAAATGGAGACAGAGACAGTCGGACCATCTGCTTAGTCCTTTTGCATCATTATGTCTAAAGTAGTGGGTGCCCTCTGTTGGGACAGGCATCCATTTCTTGCTTCAGGTGTCTGCTGTGATTTGAGAGAGATTAGGTGAAATGTGAAATCCACAGCAGCAGACAACAACAACACACTCGCACACGTAGACTGCCTTCCCCCTCCCGATCTGTCGTAACCTGCCTTCTGGACTCATCCCCTGACTGCACAGACATCACAGGAGCAGAGGTGACAGTTGCAGCAGCTCCGCCTCCATCTCTTTTCCTCTTCTGCTGCTCTTTCTCTGATATAAGTGAAGTGGAGGCGAAGTTTTCAACCCCCGCGCCACTCTCTTTTCTCTCTAGCAGTGTGAGAGGAGTGGAGGTGATTGATGTGCACCAGTGGGAGTAGAGGTGTAGAGCCTGGATCTCAGAGGACACACCAAAGCAGGAATAGATTCTGGCAGGACCAGATGATGAAATCTTCCCTTTCCAATGATCTTCATCCCCACTGAGGATGGCTGATGGAAGCAGGGAAGGGCTGAGGTTGCTGTGAGATGAGGGGGGAGGGCTGCGGCTCAGAAACTAAACTAAACTGTCATAATATTTTTCCGAAGATGCATTTGTGTACAGTGTGATAAAAACTTTCCAGTTGACTCACAAGTGCACTCATCAGTGTTTGAGTCAAGCTGTTGTGAGTCTGAAAGAGTACAAATGGGAAAATACCTCACCAATTCCCTTATCCACTTCTCTTTTTTCCTTTCTGCAATTCATCATTCAAGATCAGGATGCCACCGAGTCTTTTGTGTTTTTACAGCCTGCATCCAATTATACATCACATTGTGTCAGGCCTTGTAGCACACAGTGGGGGGAGAAGCCTCTTTGTATCTTTATGTAAACAAACAGTATTAATCAAATAATGACTGTGTGTTGATCTCTAGTCTGGGAAGTGGTGCTTCTCATATCCAGCAGCTGAGGATTTGTTTTCTTACTCAGTGAGGCAGGCCCATTAGGACTTCTAATGGCATTTCCACTCAGAGGAGTTGAGCTCATTAGTTCTGTCTCTAAAATCTGCCATTATGATTTTAATTGCCCAAGCTGTACACACAGTTGAATGGGAAGCAATCAAAGTCACTATTTTTCTTGGTGACATTGATTCAGCAGCACATCAGCGACCCACATGCTGATCCAAATTTGCATTGATATACTTTGTATGGCTGGCTTTATACTAAGCTAACCCCATACTGGCTGCAGCTTCATATTTAACAGACAGGATGGAGAATGGTATCAATCTTCTCTAACTTTCTGCCAGAAAGTGAATCACTGAATTTGCCAAAAACTCTGGCTTTTTTTTTTTTTTTTTTTTTTATTTCCTGTGACTGAACATACTGCAGTGGCAAATGCTGTATTATGAAACTTGTAATGATAGCTTACCTCCTACATGTGTCGTGGCTACGTAAATGACTGTGTAAATGTTGACATTGCACTTATAAGGAAGATTTTGCCTCCACATGAAATGTATTCTGTGGTCTCTGCTTTCCCATGTTTGTAGTAATTTTGATGCAGGACCAGCTGACACAAGTTAATGTGCTACTCCCAAAGCGTCATCCTACTCTTCCCATACGATAATCCTGCATTATTTTTGACATGGTTCCATCAGTAAAAGTCAAATAGACAATACTGTGTGAATAAGCGTATATTTCTTCCAACACAATCTTCTGCAAGAGTTGTTTTGCATTAAGATAAGAGCTGTGGCAATCTTCAGTTTGGCCCCTCTAACAGTATAATATATGCTTAAGCAGGCAGCAAAGAGACACGATGGATAAGAGAACAGCTTTGAAACGAAACAACATTTAAGGGGACTAACAGCACTGACAAAGACAGAAATATTTCTTTTTTGTTTAAGTACTCTCTTGATTTGTTGTAAATGTGTATTTCTAAGCTTTCTTTCACTACTTCTTATAATAGATTCTTAGTTTTTCAGCTTCTCTTAACAAATGTTCCTCTAATTTCATGATTGGGAAGCCTTTTTCTTGGTGAAATCAAACATGGTGATCAGACAAGTGGTTTGCTGAGAGCCTTTCATGGGATTCCGAATGTCAAACAGTGTTTAGTGCAACAAAGTGCTTCAGAAACCAGTTTGTGTGCAGCGGGACTCTGCTGGTGCTGCACACGCTGATTCAGTGCCAAGCAGCTGGAAACGAGCTGGTCAATGTCAGTGTTGCTGTGGAAGGAGAACAAGAAGCAGCCAGTCAATTTCCTATGATGAGTATAGGAACGGAGTGAACATATGTGTATGTGATGGTGCTCTAACCTTCACTAACTCTTTGACATTAAGTCATTAATGAAATTTATATATTTCAACCAAGGACAAGTTAAAGCAGCTGTATAACTGGTGTCAGTGTTTCCTTATCACCTCAGTACAGTTTACGTTAATATTACATAAGGCTTACTTAGTTAGGTAGAATAGGGGGACCAGACGTCTCTGGACAGACCACCAGACGTGACGATCTCTGTACAAGTCTAAATATTAAACTGTGATTTTAGATGTCCAGCAGAGCAGGTCGGCCAGCTCAGTAGCTTCAGAAATGAGGTGAAAACCAATAGAGAAAAGATGGCTGGCTCACTCAGTTGAAAGGCGTTTATAACCCTGCAATAAACTACAAAAACACCCTGGATGAGGAAGAAGTTCCAGGGTTGCCTGGAATGGATTTCATATGAAAATATCACAACCTGGAATGCCTTCATGAAAAACACCACCAGTGACTAGGTGGTCTCCAGGGCGTCAGCCTTATTTTTCTTCATGTCATGTTAAAAAAATAAATAAATAAAACTAGCAAAAGCAACAAAATTGTGTGAGCTGGTTTAACATGTTCATATTTTGGAATTTTAAATTGTCCTTCATTCAGAAATCGGCTAGTAAAGTGAACAGTTTCAGGCATCTTCACCAAGTGATGTGATAAAGTTCATGGTTTTCACAACATTATTTTAGAAGAGTGAAAAGTGATGGAGAGAAAATATGACATACGCCAGCAGGAAAAAGTCAATTAACCTATTTTTATTTGAAGTAAGCTTCACCTCCTCCTGAGGAAGGGAAGTAATAATCTATACTGTGCGGTACAATAATTTCCCCCACACTGCCTTCTCTGCTTCAACTGAAGTCAAGTTTTGAGTTTCACCAACAGCTGCACTGAGCCCAAACATGTTGAGTTATGTTTTCTATGTGTAGCCTGAGATGTCAAATGCAATACTGGTTAGTCAAGAAAAAGTAAGCCCCATCTCTTATGTAGCTACCACTGCATTGCTTTCCAGCTTCTTGGTGTCCGCGGTTTTAATCATTCCTTATTAGAGTATCAGATGGAAAGCAGCATAACCGGAGTCAGAAAGCTCTGCTCCGGTCAGTTGAGGACAACGCTCTTGTGGCAACTGGCCATTCTGTTTCTCGGGTAGTGAATTTATCCCTGTACTATTGTTGAACAAAACAATTATGAGGCTGTGATGCCAGAAATTACCTTGTTCCGTTGATGCATTTACTTTGCCTCTATAGTTTGGTTTAATATCTTCTTTTGTTCCTGAAATATCTCAGCAACTATACAAAAGTGTTACCGTCCCTGTGGCCTGGCCACAAAAACAAAGTGTAGCCAGATAAACCGTGACTTATTAGCATGTTAATGTGGCTGTAGATTTCCTCTGGGTGCTCCTGATCCCTCCCCCAGTCCAAACATATGCAGGTTACATTGATTGATGATTCTAAATTTCCCACGTGTGAACGTTAGCGCGAATTGTTTTGTATGCCAGCTTTGTGATGGACTGGCAGCATGTTTGGGTCTGCGACCTCTGAGCCCATGTCAACTGAGATTGACTCCAGCTTCCTCACCACCCTGACAGGAAGAGCAAGACAGCTAAAAAAAAAAAAGAATGTCCAGAATAAAAACATGTTACCATGGCATGGAAGAGGAAGAATAACAAATAATGCCAAGAAGTGCTATGTTATAGAATTACCAGTCAGGCTGATAATTTTACCTTTTGTAGCTGTTTAATCTTTGATCAGGACTTTAATTGCCAGCCATCAAGGCTTAAATCATGGACAGGATGCAACAGAAGCGTCTTCCACCAGCCAATTACTGATTTTCCTCTCAGGATGTCCTGTTCAGACTGAGCGGAGAGCTGTTAAACCTGTTTGACAACTGCTTCCCCCACCTCCTCTCTCCTGGCCCTCCACCCGACCATCTCAGCATCCTCAGCAGTCTCACTCTCCTCTGCACCCAACCGCGTGATTTAATTTGTTTGGTAATATCAGGATTGGCATGTTCAGCCCAGCTTCACTCCAAAGTGAAATTGGAAAAGGGCATTGGAGCCTCACCATGTAAAACTGCCTCACCTTGACAGCTGCTTGAGTGGGCAGCGGATTGCTGTAGAGCGGGAGGAAGGAGAGGAGAAGGTGGAGGGATGAAAGATGTAGCTGAGAGGAACGCAGACACCAATTCACTTCTCTGTTTTCCACTGGGGTGTTTTGTGTCAGGAAGGGAGCCAGACACTAAGACGGAAGCTGTTTAAAGTGGAGAAAAAGCACCAGGTGCTACCGGGGGCCAATCTGCTCCACAACAACATGTTGGAGCTCGTCCAATCTGGCCAATCAGCTTCCAAGGAGAGTCTGATAGGACAGCTCCTCCTGTGGTGTGTGTGATGGATCTTTTTGTAATTTGTCATGTAGTTGGTTAACTCAGCTCTTCAAATGTGGCGTTTGATCATTGTGATCACAGACGTGGACAAGAGGGCTACTTTCTGTTTATCTGTAGATTTCCTCAGTCCTCAGAACTCCAACAGCTGTTTACTGCTCTTATCTTTGTAATCCTTGAAAAGCATGGCGGGGGTCCTTTGTAGCCTCAGAATCAGGGAGTGAATCCATTATTAGCATCTAAAGAACCATCAATAAGTTGTTTAAAATGAAAATATTTATTTATTATATCTATTTAGATTATTAAAAGAATTGTTGCATTTTTGGGAAAGACGTTTTTACACACTTACTGATATAACTGAGAAGGGCCGCCCCTTTCTCACAGCTGGTGATCTTAGCATAAGAGTTTTTAATTTCAAACACAAACAGACATGAAAAAAACGTGCATAATTAAGTTTCTGGTTATCACGCAGAAACTCCTCCGCAGTGATTCAGTAAGTGTAGTTGATTCATGGACTGATTGATATGAATTTGCTACATCTGTGCTGAAGTCAACAAACTACTTTGCATACATCTGTCTCTGATAGGCTGGCAAAGTTGTCAGTGCCTGTTTTTTCAGTCTTTATTCAAAGCTGAACTAAAGGCCTTCTGGCTCCAGCTGCAGACTAGAAACCAACTCCCGATTATTTTCCGTAATAGCTAGTTGTGAGCGATCGTGTCCATACACTGATTGTTCTCTTTACCCAAGGTGAGACCCTCTGTGTGTGTGTTTGGTACGATAATAAGGTCTGTCTCTGACTGTACACGTGTTATTTACAGCCATGGAGAGCCGCCGCTGAGGAAGTGACATGTCCTGCCCTGTCTATCGATCGATCTCCTCTGCTCGCTTTAATCACAGTCCAGCACCTTCAGTGACAGTGAACTGCTTCACCAACATTCATTGTGATTCAAAAATAATCATACATGCAGGTTTCTGGGCATCCATGACAGGCTGAAAACAGAAGTGCCAAAAACTGCAGTTTGCTGAATGTCCGCTTCAGGCTGGCTCCAAAAGAGTCGGTCTCCACAGACTCCCATGTTTCTACAGCGAGGTTCCCTCCTTAATGACGACTGTACAGGGCTGAATTTTTATACAACTCACCCACTTGCGCAGCCAACTCTGGCCTTCAGAACTGAAACTGAATGGTGATGCTACATCCACCGTCTTTGGCTTTGGACATAAAGGCACATTTGACTGACAGCAACAAGTTTGACCCTCGTACAATAAAATTCATTCTGGAAACTACTGAATATGTAGGAAAAGGGAAAGGAAATGGTTCAGGTAATAATGAATTACTGTTTCATTTAATTTTGGCCATTCTTCTCTTGGACGATATATTGAGTGTTGTTGAACAACAAGCTGACCTTTTCTCTCATCAGGAATGTACAACTCCCCCCCACCCCCCCCCCAAAAGAAAAAAAAAAGAAAGAAAGAGTCTGTGAGTCTAAACGGAGAAGCCGTGTATGTGTCTGGAGCAACATGTTAACAACCCAGCAGCCAGACAGGACGACCAGTGAACCGTGTCACATGTATATATGGAAAGTCAAGGTCTTTGTCTTGGCTTCCTCCACTGTAACTCAAACAGTGGAAGATTATGGACTAGTATCTCACTGAGGCAGCAAGCGAGCAAAGATGGCAGTCAGATCAGTTTTCCCAAAACTTCACACAAGGCATATGGCCATCATTTGTGAAAATGTGTCGACGTACTAAAGCATCTGTTGTTCCGGATAAATCTTAAAGCGGTTTGATGGGCAGTCATGAATAGCTGGAAAAATGTGAGTCCCTGAGTGTTTGGCTGAGCCGGCTGCTTTAAGAGCATTGGATGAGCCAGAGTTAGAATCGAAGGTAATTGGCTTCAATAAAATTGTTCTGCAATTGATCATTCTGTAGTTTCGGAAAGTTGAGACTTTGGCTCACAGATACCCACACACACACACACACACACGTCTGTTGCTCCCATCAAACAAAGTGAGATGGCCTAGATAGGTAGATGGGGAGACAAGCAGGGTGTTAGAGGAGGCAGAAAGGAGTGAGGATCTCTGGCCAGATTCATTTCCACCTCTAGTGGAGGGAGACCACCTATTTAGCCTGTCTGAGAGAGGCCAGGCCACAGGGATGATAACAGATCACAGCCCATCAGCCTTCAGTCCCAGATCTAACTGATGGCATTAAGAGAGGAAGTCATGGCTGCATTTCACTCATTTCAACTTAAGACTTCAATTTCCATATCATTAAACTTGTCTGCGTCAGTGCACTTCAGCTGTAGTCTCCACAAAGCAGCGTTACATATATCCTAAACAGTTGCCAGGACTCCACAGCGTCAGTGCTTGTGGTATTTATAGGTTTATGTTTTTCCACTTGAACTCATTTTGTCTGTCATATCAACAGCATATCACCTTGTTACACTTTTAGGGACAGAGGGACACATTTTTTTATGTGACTCTCGTACATACTGAAAGATGTTACTGTCTTGTTTAGTGAAAGAATGGAGGAGGAGCCCGATCTCCTGTCTTCCCACCTCATTACCCACACCTGAATAGGACTGCAGAGGATCCTAATTTAAGTCACTCGTTAGCAACATCCTAACATGTTCTGACAGCAACAAGAGCTGCGGATGGAAGGAGGTGAAAGGAAAGATCGAAGGAGAAATAGGGTGAGGGAGGGCGAGCAAGGCACAGAATCAACTTGACGGAGACGACCAGAACGAGGGGAGGCATCTGTGCGTTACGAGAGCTATTCTTATTTCTTGCTTTGATTTCCATAAAAGGAGCATCATCCTAAATCATCCAAGCCCTCTGCTGGTGGCCATGTGCGCATAAACCATTAGGTTCCATTGCTAATGCACATAAACTAATGAGCACATCATTTTCCACTACTGTACACCGCTGCACAACAGGAAATCAAATAAAAGCCTGTTTACCAAATAAATTCCTCTGTGTCTGTTAGGCCTGCCTCCGGTTGATTGTATGTTTTGCAGCTAGCACAGCTGCACGGTGGCTACAAACAACACAACGCACCAGCATGCTGGGTAATGGATCGGAAGAAATTATCAAGGGAGTTGGGGTAAATTTGACTTCTGAGGGTGAAGCGCGGTGAATTTACAACCCCCAAATGGCTTTGGAACAAGGTAGGAAACATTCTCAGTCAAAGCAAATCTCTTTGTCTGCCCGAGATGTGGAAGGATATATCCTTCATTACCTTACAATTGCAGGAACCAAGAACCATTCCATTTCATTAGACCCATTGAAATGTTTTACAAGATTTCCATATTAGGCCAGTTACATCCCTTATTTAGTGATTGGAAGTCACTGAATGCCTCTTTCAGAATGCTGCCAGTAAAAGACAATTTTGTTATTCATGTAAAGCAGAAGAAGGAGGTCAGTAGATATATGCCAAGTGGCACAGAAAGAAATATAATAATGGTGGAATACAGAAAATGTTTTAAAGCCGGACAAACAAAATTCAATTTGCTATTCATTATGATCAGAAACATTCTTTTTACTTTTACTTGAATGCAGCAAAAAAGAAACAGATACCAAAGAAATGCGAAAACAGGTCCCAGGCCGGTCTCCTAGCTCAGATCACACAGTTGTCAAGAGACTCTCCACGAGATGTACATTATTTTTTATTTAAATATAAGTGTTCATAATTTCGATTTCCTGTGATCCGAAGAGTGTCTGAGGCAACACTCCTCTAAAACTATGAGACTACAAACTGAAACAAAAGAGGAAGTTTGGAGATGTCGGGGATCAGCAAGTTCATCTTGATAAATATGAGAAAATGTTCCAAACCGACTCATTAGTCCTGACCCGGTGTATAATTCTGCCTCGGCAGCCTGTTGAAACAGTGTGCCGAGAAGCTGACAGAAGTGACAACACAAGTCTGGAGGAAAAGAACAGCTGGTGACAATATGCTTCATTTTGGCATTTGCAGATTAAAAGGGACCTTCTGCCTTCAAAGACACTGAAACATGAGTACGAAAAGAGAAAGGGGGAATAATAAAAAAAGTGCCGGGATGAATAGACCTTCAGTGGTCATCACTCTTGTCTTTTCTGAGGGAAACTGACACTGGTTATCATTGATAGCAAAAACTGGACCCTGTGGGTGAAGTTCTTTGTTAAAAATAAATCTTTTAGGTTGGTTTTTCTGACGGGAAAAATCCAGACTGTGGGACAGTATTTAATGGAAACACAGCAGGAGAGCAGTGTTTTGATTTGGCCTCGAGTTTTCTCTGCAAATGAATGCAATAAGACACTCTCAGCGACGATAATTACTGTTGGTATAAGCTGAGCTTGCAATGTAAAACCTGCAGAGGTTGATAAATACATGGTCAGTCTGGCTCCACTTTCAGTCGTGTAATGGATAAGTTGGTTGGAGAAGTGTTAGTTACATTTAAAAAAAAATTTTAACATATGCGATTTAAGGAAATATAATGTGGGGATCAGAATGAGGTCAGAATGAATAACTACAATGCAAAAATAGTGCGGAAAAGCACTAAAAGGACAAAGCCATGCCACTGATGAACTGTTGCTCCCGGTCGGCATGACATATCATTTTTAAAATAAGAAAATATGTTGATATTGTATTTATAGTTTTCTGTGCTGAACTTAACTGGCCAGTAGCAAGTAACCACAGCTGTAAGGAAGTAGCTACCTTCATCATTCTGCCACGAAGCAAAGATTACACAGCCAACCAATATTTACATTTTGTGAAGTTGCTTTTGGGCTTCAATGGGCATTTGAGAAATAACGAGGCCACGAGTCCACATTTACCGCCGTATCCTCGACAGTAAAGTAGCTACAACCCTGAACGTTTCGGACTTCCTCATACCTGTTCTTCCTACGTCTGTTTGCAAAGTCACTGAGGAATGAAAACAACCATTTGTAAAAACTCAGACAAGCATTACAGTAAGATTAAGAAATTGTCATTGGTGACCAATAAATCCAGCATAAAACTTAAAATGTACTTTTTGTGTCAAAGACAAAAGACAGCGACGGTTATACAGTCACATGTTTTGTCACATCCTGCGTGTGAGCGATAACACCAGAAGCAGCGGCAGATCACATTTTGTAGTTTTCTTATCGTATGTAAGACTTGAATATGAAAGACATTTGATTTATTTATTTTTTTAAATCTGTCATGCCTGAAATGTGTTTTTGGCACTCATATTTTTATGGCTTGACAGTTGTCCAACAGAAAGGAGGGCTCTTTCCCCAGCACAGCCTGCACGCATTTCAGCAGGTGAGATAAATAATAATGTGCAGTTTAAATAACTACACAATTAATATTTAATCTTGTCCTTACTGTACCCTGCCATACTGGTAATGCAGCCTCACTGTTTTGCTCAGAGCTGAATAATTCTCTCCCTGATTTATTGGAAATAATACAGGGAAGCCTGGAGCACAAAGATATGAGCTTTAATTTGGTTTGTGGATGAATTCTGAGGGATAAACAAATAGATAGTGACATGATCTTAGACAGGCAGAGATGGATTTCCTGGTTACTTTTTCACGGTTGACTTTGTTTTTTGTAGTATGAAGTCAGACACTGGTGACGGCAATTTAAAGTAAATTTTGGTGTGCATGTAGATTGGTGGGGAAAGCTAATGTGAGGAGAATTTAGATCTTTTATTTGTATTATCATATTCTCATTACAGTTACATTTGGTGCATCTGTAACGTCCACCTAATCTGATACGTGCTTTAAAATGAAAACCAAGTAGCACCCAATAGTGACAGAACCCAAAGGTCAGTAAAATGCCAATTTTAAGTTTCGAGTTTGTAAATTGGTTTTTGCCACTTTGGTTTTTGAAACCAGTTGAAGCCACATTTGGAGGAGAAGGTGGATTGGAACAGCTCGGTAATCAGGTCACGGTGATTTCAACATGCCAATCAAACAGTAGCCCCGCTCTTAATGCAGATTATTGTCTATTTTTCTCTAAATGGAATAATAATTTTAAAAAAAAGATCACAACTTTTGCTGGATTCCATTTCTAAAACTTGGAAGATACACATCTCCTTCTGACCGATGTTAGATTCATTATAAGATAGCTATTATTTTGGCTGATAAAATCTTTCAGGGACAGCTGTTCTGTTCTTGCCCACTGTACAAAAACATTTCAGGTCATAACCATATTCTGTTTTGTCCTTGTCCAGGGTGCCTGAATGGTTTCCAGCTGGTTGACCCCTGCCACAGCTTCGGAGGGACTTTCCAGCTATTCTATTAATTTGTTCTGGTTTCCTGCAGTATTACAACAGCGGCAGTGAAAATGTTATGGAGTACAGCGTACTGTACAGTACCTTCACAGGAGGATTGTAATTAGCGCAGATTGAAGCGCGGTGCCTTATCCACCCCTGTGCGGCATGGCAGATGCCTTAAATGATAAACACAGTGTGCAGCGACGCAAGATTGCATTTACAGTTATGTTATCAAATCTGAATAAACACCATGGATGGATATTTCAGTGTGAGGAGGATCACTTAACCTTTTCATTTAACCTCTTAATGTGTTTTTTCACACATTCCTGCTGAGGCACAATTTAAAGAGGGGGGTCACCCCTTGACCTTCAGCTCCACTAATAGTGTCGGTATCTCAGTAGGAAGACTTGTAACTCTGGCTAGAAGATTAAATGGATTTAAACGTGCATGTGTGCAGCTTGCATTTGTGAACATGTGCACCTATGTAGTGCATGTACCTCCTGGTAAGGTGGGTCAATGTCATCGGATCACTGCAAATAGCCTTCTTATCTATCCGCCATTGCTGTTCTACTTGACACAAGGGACGGTTGTCAAATGAATCTAAGTTTAAGGGCCTTCTCAGAAACAAATAACCCCATTGCCTTTGTGGCTGGATTGAGAGATGACTCC
Source organism: Remorina albescens (assembly GCA_034769265.1). Taxonomy (NCBI): domain Eukaryota; kingdom Metazoa; phylum Chordata; class Actinopteri; order Carangiformes; family Echeneidae; genus Remorina; species Remorina albescens. The sequence goes on from CM068480.1 coordinate 11,761,597, forward strand.
CACAGACTCTTCCCTATCAATAATTAAAAACACTGATGCTGTTGTCACTTTTCATAAATCAAATTTAACAGTAAGGCAGTGGAGCGTTTGCGCACATGCTTCGCTGTGAATTCTCATGTCGGTGTGTGCATGAAATGCAAACTACACAATGTGACCTTAGCTGTTTGATGATGGATTGTTGTGTAGTTTTACATCAGCAACAGAATTATTTTGATGAGCTGCTGACGGCCGATGGCAGAACTGTGGAGATAATCAGTGTAAAAAAAAAAAAAAAAAAACAACAACAAAACAATACATGCTGCACTCAACAAATGTCTGTAAGAAATAATAAATGGCCGAGACATAATTTCTCTAATTGGATCTTGTGTTAATGTTGCATAATGCCAAGATGTGAAAGGTTTGCTTGCCCACAAAATGAAAACTAATAGAATTAAAATACTTCATATTTCCAATTTGCTAGGTCTGTGTTTAAAACAGCTTCCTCTCAAAGCGTCATCCTCACGATCTCCACCAACAGAGCAGTAATTTACTATCACAGTGACACCTGCGTGTCTTTGAGAATTTGTACATGCGTCAAATATGCGTGCCGATGGGAGCATTTGTGTACGTACTTTCATGTGTGCTTGCGTGTGTGCACGTGTGCAATCACGTCCAGCCTTTGTGCACGAGCCCGTGGGACCCTGGTGATAAATTGTTGACAGCTTGCAGTAATTACTGATCTGTGCTCTGATAGCTTCAGCCACCAAATCTGAGGAGAAGCGATAAAGCAGGAGATAGTTTTCAATCTGCCAGTTCGTCATATATAATGAAGACATTGTCCCATTTGATCATCACTGAAATCTGCTCGGGCAAATTAATAATGGATTAATAATGTTTGTTTCAGAGGGTGTCTCTTGTTTAAGACGGGAAAAGAATCCCATATTATCCTTGGCTCTGACTTTTAACTTTTGCTTTCCAATTTCTCTCCTTCTGTGAGTCACATTCCTTTGACAGAGTTATGAAGCCAGCAAGATGAAAATACATGCAAGTAATGAATTCACTGTGCATATTCTCACACAAGGCTCTGCAGCTACAGTGTGCCTGATGACATTTAGATAGTATTTGTGTTTCTCGGTGGGTGACCCGTGTCAAAGAGCAAATCTTCTCCTTTCATCTCACTGAATCTCTAATTACAGTGCAGTGAATCATGTTATTTCCTCCTATTGATATCTTCCCACTGACTCATTCACAAGCGCCTTCATTTGCAGGGGGGAGTAGGAAATCAAGTAAATTGTGTATAACTGATGTTTGGGATGTGACGCCTTTCTTGCAGCATCTGTTTGTATTATCAGACTGCATGTTTTCAACTTTTCTTACTAATCATGGCTATTTTTTGCAGAGCCATGATAGCAACATGGCATAATGGGAAATGATCCCCTTCAAGGTAAAGAAAACATTTTGGATCAACCACTTAAGTGTGATGTGGTAAGATGTGGTGCTATTTGAAAGGCGCGAGACACTCTGATTACTGAAGGCTCTGCAGCGAGAGGGTTTGAAACGTATCATATATTTATTTCTGATTTGTGTTATCTTCTGTGACATTGTTTTACGGTGTTAACATCACCCATCCCCTGAGCATAATATTATCTCCAACACAAGTGAAGTTGAGGATTTTAAATGACTCTAATCAACTCTTTATTTCCCATTTTGCCAACTTTCCAGGTGGAGCTGTTATTCATTAAACGAATCATGTCAGCAACAAAACCAGGATTGAAAATTTCTTTGGCTGGCGATGGTGGACGATGTGAATTTCATCTCCAGACTGAACTTTTAGGTTCAAACTTTGAGATGAAGAAACTGTGAACTAGGCATTTAACAATGTTTGATAAAAACAAACACTAGAGGTTTTTCCATTTCGTAGTGGCAAAAGCACAAGAGTCACTATTAACAGTGTCTGTGTCGGCACCAGGAATTCAAGACTGTACTGTATGAAGCAGCCAAATGGAATTTATCCATCAATAGTTTTATTATTTCTTTGCACCTGTGGTGGTCAAAATGAAAATTTGATTCTTGTGCTGTAAGTTTTAAACCTCCAAAAATAAATTCTGGTCACTTGAAAGGCAGAGCAATAAATTATTTCACTGACATTCACTTTAGATGTAGTTCTGTTGGTCTTCACCAACTACTGAGCTGCTCAACACTCCACTATGTCCCCCAGCCAGACAACCCACTGAAGCAGCGTGCAGGAAGTTTATCACGGATGAAAACACTATTGTCGTGCTGAGACAGAATCAAAAGAGGAGTTAAAACCAGTGCAGCTTCTGATGTGCGCTGATATTATTCACGATGTGCGCAGACTAATGTGTAACTGAACTAACCAAAGTCTCCCACAGATCACTACAACTTTATTATATTTTTTAATTACTCCAAATCACAATAATGTGACTGTAAATGTCTAAGTGGCCAATAAATGTTTTTTATAATAGAAATCCTATTATGTCATCATCTTTCACAATAGTAAATATTCACAGCAGTGATACCGTTTAATGATTGTGAGCAAATTCAGATGAAAGGTAAAGATGATTTATAACTTAAAAAAAAAAACCCTCAAATACTGTATCTGACTGTTCCATATCAAGTGTCTTTAACTAACCATTCACACATTGATCCAAACTATATAAACTTTAATTTAAATTCATTTGTTCAGTTACACTTTAATCCATTCTGGTTTTATCATTTGACGTACTTGAGTTGCTCCCCCCTCATGGCTGCCAACTATTTTTGGCCGACGACTCTGTTGTGTGTCATCACGCTGGCTGAGTTTCTCTGTTCACTGGGCTCTGCAGGAAATGAATGGACCTCCGGTGACTTGTTGATCGCGCAGCTCACAGTGGGAACATATGGTAACGTCTTAGAAAACGCAGCGAAACATGTTGCGTCAACACAATCAGATCTGGAAAGGTCAGTGTGTTTTGCCTGTAGTTTCTGCATTTGTGTCACAATCACAGATATCAAAATGGCACATTAGGCGACAGAGATATTTGTCAGGATACATGTATGATTTATTTTTCTGCTGTACATTCATCTTATATGGTTAGTTCTTTACTTAAATCAGTTGCTGGGTGAGGTCGACGAACTCTTCACCAAATCAATTACTTTAATTTAACAATTAACATCTCGTCATGTTTTGTTTAACTGGCTATGACATTTGAGCAGCTTGAATGTAATTTGTCATCTGTGTTGAGTTCAGAGGTCCCAAATCTTTTATGCAGTGTTTGGATAAAACATGCTCCAAAATGAACCCGCTGCCCTCCAACTGTGAGGCCAAATTAATCAAAAACATGACTGGTTTAACCAAACCAAACTACTGCCTGTATGTGGCAGCTGCATTCAGGTTACAGGCCTCCACTTGACACTGTGAGTATTTCTCTGCAGTCCATCCGCTTCCTGCTCTGCTGATCCGCCGCCAAGCTGTTTGCGAAATCCTGCGCTGCTGAAGCAAGACCTTCCTCAAAAAGTCCTTTCAGGTGATTATCACATCCAAGAGTTCCAAGTCAATAAATAAGTCCTTGCAGAGACCAGTCCTCTGAAGTGGGAAAAAACAGACTGAAGAAAAAAGAGAATATGCTGTTTGAGTTTGGACAGAGAGAGAGAGCTCCTTTCTCTCAAGCACACAGCCGGCTCTGCACAAACACTCAAACGTTGTTTGGATCTTTCAAGTCTCATTGTTTTTTTTTTTTTTTTAAAAGACCTCAGTTATTATCTCAGCCGAACAAACACAGAGGATCGTCACGCTCTGTCCTCCAGCTATTGTTTGCTGACATAGCGAGTCTCTAAAGCTGAAGGGAATTATTGGTTAATTGATTCTGATGATTAGTTAGTCATCTCTAGATGAGGTATTATAATAATAAATAATAATACATAATTTTTTGTCATTTTTATTTATAGGTGCCTTTCTGGACGCTCAACAACACCTTATGAAACATGACAATAAAACAAAACAATAGATGAAATACAACCAGTTGGCAAATGCAAATACAAAAAGCAGTAAAATAAACAAACAGAGACGTAAAATGGTAAAAAGTGAAAGTGAAGTCTTTATGATTACCTTCACTGTAAACTCAGTATCATTAGCATAGGGATCTGGATTTTTGAGAATTTTATTTTAAAAACTTTAGTGTTAGTTGAAGCCCCATTTCTTTACTTTCCCTTCTCTTCAAGTTCAAACTGCCAAGTTAAAATACCCAGTGCAGCATGTAATGCTGATTGATTAGGATGTTTGTTTTGTTTAATTCTTGCTCTTCACTTTCATTATTTAGTGTGCTCCAAGTCATAATCACTATGAATAAATGAACATGCCCCTACAGGTTAAAAGTGTTTTTTAAATCAATGCCTTTTATTTGGTTCCTCCAGCAAATTTCTTATTTCCCCTTACATGCTATAATTAGTTGCATTTGCTTGATTGCATTGGTTTATTGATTTTCTTCTTCATTTAGTGTTTACCAAACATGGAAGGTAGAAATAACTAAAGAGAGGCAATGAGTTGAGCGCTAATCTATCAGTGTGTGTGCTGGAGAGATTAGCGGTGATTATCAGGAAAAACTGCTCATAAAGCGGGGCGGGGGGGGGATTTTTGTTGCACTGTAAATTTTAGTTTCTCGGTAATGACTCTGTACTCAGGTGGCAGACAGACCATAGGATTTTTAACGTTTATAGTGTGTCCTTTATCTTTCTGATGCCACAGCAGCTGCCAACTGAGCCGTGATACAGCCCCTAATTAGATGTGATGGTTTAATCAGCCTAACAGGCAGAGTCAGTCTGTCACTCCGACAGGGTCCTAATGAACCAACAAGTGTTTTCTGTGAAAGCAAACTTCATACTGGGCGTGAGCTGTCGCCGTATCACGAGGGTGTATTTCTCTGTGCCCAGTTTTCTTTACCCACAGAGCATTGCAAATAGGTAATCAATAGATGACGAAGACAGTGCTGATAAAAGATAAAGCAGAATGTTCTGGTTCTTGGTCAGCAAGAGTCCTAAGGATTATACTGAGCTGGGAGAGGGCAGGAATAATGCAGACACTTCCATGTTTCAATTTAATAACCGCAGATGTTATAGAGAATGTCCTTCGCTTTCAGGACTTCGCTTTCTATTTAAATAAATCTCATTATCAATATGCTGAAGCAGCTTTTACATCACAGAGCGAAAAACGTAAAGAGAAAAAGTGAGCGTGAGGAAAGAGAGTGACAAAGAGGAGACGGACGGAGGAGGAGACGGGGCGAGATGTAAAATAATGTCAAACAGAGATGAGAAACAAAGGAGGAGGGGTGGATGGGGGTGAGGAGATATGAAAATAGATTTACATCAGAGCCAAACCAATTTCCATTCTTAACCTCATCCAGACCAGCTGATGATTAAGAACACAGCCAGGGTCACCTTGCTCCAGCTCTCCTGCTCCCATCCTAAATTAAAGGCACTTATGGATTCATGACATGCATATATATAGAGGATAGAGCCACTCTGAATTATATCGCAATACATAAATCAGGAAAGTCACAGTTAATAAGTCAGACTTGCCAAAAGAGCATATATTTGAGAACATGTTAAAGAAGCAGAACTATCGGGCTCGATCTATTTCCATGCTGCTTGGGCAGGGTTGAAGTTACAACACACACTTATAGTCGGGAACGTAACTTGTATTGAAGGGATGTTGAGGTTCATCAACTTGTGACCTCGGAGCTGCAAGGTTATTTTTCAAGTTGGGGTTATTTGTTTTTAAAGAAGCATTTGAGTTTTCAGATGTTTCACCTTCATACAGTTGAAGAGAGAAATATTTTCGAAAGAATAGTTTGACATTCTGGAAAATAAATTAGACACATTCGCTTTCTTGCTCAGAGTTTGATGCAGAGCAAATATATGACCAGCCAATGTAGCATGTTCCTGTCCAAAGGTAAAAGGTAATCCATCTATCATCCCTGATACAGCTCACCAGTTAACACATTATACTGTATCAAGCTGTTTCATTTGTAAAAACTTCAGCTAAGTTCAGGTTTTGTGCCAAGCTGCCCTGAGCTGAGCTAAACTGCCTTCATATTTACTACATAGCATGAAATGATCTTGCACACGTCACAAAGGTCAACAAGGACGTTTCCCAAAATGTCAAACTATTGCTTGAAAAAGATAAAAATTTTAATAGCAAAACTACAAGAAACTCTAAAAAGCCTTTTTTCTAAATAGTATTTCCCACAATGCAACTTAATAGCCCCTTCATTAAACCATCTGTGCCTGATGGATGCCCCCCTTCCACTGAAGTCCTCACCCCCCCGTTTGCAACAGAGTTTAGTCTGATGCTCATCCAGACCCCAGTGACATCATCAAGAAAGATTTAGCAGCTATTCTGATTGGGTAGCCGTTGACTGCTAGTAGGTTTAATATTAAACACACCTGTATTTGTAAGTAGCTCCTTCAGTTTCAAGTTTGACTTATTGTAGGTGATTTTATTTTTTTCCCAGCTCCTCCTCTAATTATTCCAAACAAACCACTTTTGCCCCAAGAGATTTGCAGCTCCAGGACCTTGTTAGAACAGCGTAGCAGCAGGATTTTGTTTTCCAGGACACCGACATTGAAAGATAATCTGGTATTCAGTGAAATCCCACACTGCACTGATTTGAGGACTGCCTGTGTTGCTACTACCAACAGATCCATTCAATTCATCCATCCTTCCACTGACAACCTTTTCTTCTGTGGGCTCATTTATCCCATTGGAGGGTAGCTTAGCGTAATTGACTCCCAGTGCCAAGTAGAGCTGAATTTATTCACAGAAGAATCCCAATTTATATTATTGTAGAAGGAAAATTGAATGGAAACTCTTTTTTTTTTTCCTTTTTAAATTGTTGCTTTCATTGCTGTAGGTATCGCTCCCTGAAGTAGGTGCTATCTGACCCTGTACAATCCTGGAGGAACAATTAATATACAGTAAGTGTATAACATTTCACCTTATAATCATGTGAACTGCAGCCTGCTTTCCTGCCAGATTCTCATATAACCCTGGAAGTTCAGCTTTCATTGCATTAATATCATCACTGTAAAGCCATCAGCAAATATCGAATCTGTGAGGGAAAAACAATTAACAGCATAATCATTGGGGTCCACGAGCTGATCTCTAATCACCGCTTGTTTTTACCGACATGATCACTAACACACACAGGCAAACTCAGCCTGTACGATGATGTGATGATGAAAAAAGAGATTTCCGTGTGACTTCATTTTCATGATCGAATGAGTTTGGATTGCAAAAAAAAAACCAAAAACAAAACAGGACTATCAGCTGGCCAGAAGAGAGAATTACATTTCAGAAGCTGAGGGACAGAGAACGAGACTGAGGTGGCATTGTAAACAAATCAGAGTAATACTCCTGATAATAGATTTGATGACTGTAACACAGAGGTAAGTACCTGTCCTGGAGTCCCGTGAGCACACGCCACCTCTTGGATCTTATTTTGCTCCACCTGAGTGGCACAAATTACATGATCTCCATCAGAAAACACCACATGACATCTCTCTTCCAGCATCCAATTTCCTAGTAGTGGCTGTGCGGGCTAACAGGTTAATAGGTTCAGTGGTAACCCCGTGGTAAATACTTTTCTGTGTAGTGGTTAAAGGAGTAATCAAAGCGGCTAAATGCAACCGGCTCACCTGTCCTGATCCTCAGGGTCGCACCATCAAACTGGCTGGTCAGACAGCTGCCGACGCTGCCGGCCAAGCTGGCCAAGATGGCTGATTGAACAGGCCTGGTCTTTCAGAGGGAAGATAAAGGAGACGAAAAAAGGAGGAGTGATAGGGGGACAAAGGGCCGAGGCAGCCTAGGGGGCTGAAGTGAGCGCTTGTAAGAGTACATGCTTGCATATTTTTATTGGAAGGTGAGCTGCAGAAAGATGGCCCCAAATTGAGAGCTGATACAGCGGCTGCTGCCCAAAGCTGTGACCTCGATCATGTTCGAGGTCACTGAACTTAGAAATCTTTGTCTCTAACGCTGTGAAAACGTGTATCGGCCAAACATAGTATTTATTTAATATTATGTAAATGGCTCTTAACATGGAACCAAGATGAAGATGTGTGATTTCTTGACAGCCAAATCTTTAGCTCCAACACTTTTCTTGGCACTCGTGACAGAATTTTAAGCCCATGTTTCTTGAAGCGAAATTTTTCAAAAGGTCAAAAGCTCCTTGTGGTGGAGTGGTTAGCGCACATGCTGTGTAATTGCAGCATCCCTGGTTCGAAGCCAAGCGACCTACGCTGCAGGTAATTTCTTTCTCTCTCTCACTGTTTCTTGTTGGTCTCTCTGCCAATTACTGTCTGAAATAAAGGCAAAAAAAGCTCGTACCTTTGATGACCGAACTATGAATTCCAATAGTCACACACATTTATAGATAAAATCCATCAGATGGGCTTTTACTCAGCCCATCTGATGTCACGTATCTATTGAGCTGTAGAGGAAAAGGAAAAGAAAGAAGGAACATGTTTCTGCTTTCTTTCTAAGGGACAGATGAGAAAACTGATCACAGTCAAATACATGAATGCCAAAGCAACAGCCAATTAGCTTAGCATAAAGCCTGGAAACAGCTCAACAGCTGCTCTGCCAAAGCAACCAGCAGCTCACAAAAATAAAAAACACTTTAAAGTATTAAGTATGGGAGAAGTGAAACAAGCTGTAGGGTCATTCAGTCGACCTGACCAATGTCAGTCTTTTCAAACACGCCAGCAGTTTAGATAACCGCCACTTTCCATTTGCCCAACATGACCCCTGGACTTTGGATCTGAATATTTATGGAAACAACATGCAGAGGAAGAAGCTTTGCTGCACATTATCCCAGCGAGAGAGAAAAATTCATCCGCTATTCCTTCGCACTGCAATAAATGCTTAAAAAACACTTTTTGACCCAATAAAAATGTATACTAACACACCGCATGCAATTTCTTCCCTCAGTGAGAGATCAATTTGTAGACAAGCTGTGGCCAGTTTCCCTTGCTCTGATTATCACGGTGGCACTGAGCTTTTCACCTTGAATATCAAGTCATATCTGCATTGAGCTAAATGTAGCCTACAGACAAAGGATTTGAAAGAAATTATTTGAACTAAATCACATGGCATATGGGCTTTTGGAGATGCTCTCTCAGATGCTAATTTGATTTGTCTTTGTGCCATTTCATTTTTGTCATGTGATGGTTGACAGGTTGGTTGCGCTAATCACATGTCAAGATAAAGGCATCAATAATAGATGTTCCTTTCATTTCCATTTTCCTGTTGCTTGATGCAATTGTGTCTGATTTCCTTTCTGGCTCACACCAGCAGGCAACTACTGGGAAATGCAGGTGGGATGAGAGACAGATGCACACAGGTAGTCAAATATTCAGGCATTTGGAGAGTCAGGCCAGCAAGCTGTTTGACAGACAGCTAGTCAGCCTTCGGGCAGGGATTCAGATGGTCGAGTTTTCAGAAGGAGAGGCAGGCATCTAGGAAATTCGATATTGATGCAGTCAGTTAGACACAATCAGCCGTCCAGACAGGTGGTCAGGCAGACAGTGGGGAAATATTTATGCCAGACAGGCAGGGCAGGTAGATCAGTAGGTAGTGCTGCTGTGCAGAGAATACAAATAACATTCAGTCAGTGTCATTACAGCAACAATATACACAGCCCGTATGGCAGATTAGACACTCTCCACTGACCAGAAGCTCTGAACGAATCCACGGAGCCTCAGAGAAAGAATGAATCATTTAACAAAAGGTCCCTCCTCCTGGAGTGGAGGCTGGGGTTAAGATAACTGATATGGCTCCCAGAGAGACAACTATGAATACTTGGGGCCTGAGCACGGCAAGGGCTGACTTGGTTGGTGGAAATAATTTCTACAATGAGCTTCTGGGGACTGAACATGGAGAGCTCGGTTGGTTTATGTGGAACTTTACGTGATAACAATGCAAAAGAGGGACTGACCGTTTGGTTAAATTGACTGGAATAGTGCAGTTTCAGCCTCATTAGTCAAACGTTGCCCATTATTTTATTTATTTATTTTTTGAATTGGTGTTGTGATGCAGAGTTTGTGGTGTGGACATTATCCATCACCCTCTCTTCAACATTAATGATCAGGCATTCTTATAATAGATCACCTTTGGAACTTTAGTGCTGTAGGCGTAGAAAGAAACTGCAGGAAAAGCACGTTATTTTGCAGTTTCCCAACCCCCACATGACCGGTGTCTGCACTGAATTGTGGGGGACTGAGGCCACTATTGGTGGAGAAATTAATGTGATGGATTTATCACATTTACCCAAGAAAGAGAATGAGGGCGGATTTCAGTCAAATGGCCTGTACTGGCTTGGGGCCCCCTTCACCAGCTCTTCCACTTTTGATAAACCTGTTAGCTAAACAGAGTCGGACCTCATTAAAATAAAAAAAAGGAGATGGTGGCTCACCCGGTAGAGCGCACACAATGATGGCTTTGTCCTAATTGCAGTGGCCCACATGTAACCTATGTCCCCTGGCTCTATATTATCCCTCTCTCTCCCTGACCCTCCTCTCTCTGTCAAAGTGAAGGCAAAAAATAACTTTAATTAAAGAATGGTTGCACAACATTTGTAGTTTTTGTTGTTTTGGTTTAATTGTCAGCAGTATGTCAAGGTCTGATGTTGGGTAAGGCCTGGACAAAGCCTCCAGTCTATCATACAGCTGACACGCATAAACCATTCACACATATATTTGCACCAACGGGTAATTTAGAGTTCCCAATCATCCTTTTTATTTATTTTTATTTCTTGGAGACAAGAAGATTGTGGAAGAGAGAAGGAAGGTAGTGAGGAGGGCCCTTTGGTTTGTGGGAGGAAGCTTACCTGGAGGGAATACATGTAGGCACAAGGAGAACATGTAAACAGAAACCTTTCATTGTGAAGAAATCGTGTAATTCCACCCTGTAATTAAAGTTATTACTTAATATTTGAACCCACTAACTAGTTATTAACTGCTGCTTAACTAACTGAATTATAAAACTGGAAAATATAATCTTAGTGCCAATTTGAGATGAGGTAGACAACAGGCTGGGAATTTTTTTTAAAGTTTCTTTTTCACTAAAATAACATTATATATATATATATATAACTAACTGAAAGACAGCTTACACATTTCTGATATACTTCCTATATGTGGACATATGCCAAGGCCTCCATTTGCATGGACTAACAAATATTGCATATATAAATTCTATTTTAAAACCCATTTTTTCTTACTGCAACATGTCAAAATGAGTTTTGTTAAAAACAAGACCCATTATCAGGCCAGGCCAGTACAGCAGCACTTTTCTTTGGGCCTACTTTGAATCTGCACTGACACTTCAATATAGTCAAAACTCTGTTAACTCCTATAAATTCCCCTCACTTCTTCTGCCAGGATGTTTATACATTTTTTTTCTTCTCACTGCTGCTAAATGATAGAGAGAGATTTATTCCAACTCTTGCTCAGGTCAAAAGCCTTGTTTTGCTTCTGGGTGCGGCATATTAATGCACATAACAAGGGCTGACAGAGAATTAATATAAATTAAAATGGTCCAAAGAGTGCCTGCAAAACTTGTCTTCATTAATAGGTAAGTGACAATATAATTTTTGTGCGGTACTCTTGCCAAGAGGCTCATACATAAGCTCTGTAAAGGCTGCCATCCTATGAGTTATTTCATTGTTTTTGAGCTTAATTAGCTTTTGATAAAGCATTATGGAGGGTGTAGACGGAGGCAGGAAAGAGGAAGGATGGAATATAACTGCTTTAACAGGGTATTAGTCTCTGGGCCCTGTTCTCTTTCTGTGGGGTCTGGACTCCTCACGTTGTGTATTAAGTTATATTAATTTGAAGAGTGGTATCTCTTGCAGGGAGGGAGGGCCTCTCTTTGATGTGCTCTTCTCTGCGGCTTACCCTGAACCACTTTATCATGTAGGTGCTCCACTCCGTATTGATTAGGCCTCATAAATTGTGAAAGAGTATAGGGGCGATGGAGAGGCCTAAAAGCTGCCCTAAATAGGTTAATGTGGGCAGCGAGAGCCAGCTGGGAGGAGAGGAGCAGTGAGAACCTCATCTCAGAGCGGCTCATCTGAAGGCACTTTTGAGACCATGTATAATCCCCTTATGAAATTAACTAAACGTGCAAGGAACACTTTATCCATGTCTGAGTCTGTCTCATACAAATACAGATATGTGCTGCTTAAAGTCAACCATTATTATGAGAAACCTTGTTTCAGTGTGAAAAGCTAAAAGATTCATTTTTCAATCTCATGTTGGACACCGGCACCCTACATGTAGTGATGTGCCCTAAATTCCTTGTTCGCCCACTAGTCCCTACATGGCAGACAATCAGTAGATTATTCCATATTGTGCAGTGAAAGGAGATTTCCGGCACTTACAGCATAACGTTAAATGGGACGTTTTTCATTGTTAACCGAAAATCACACGGAAACAATTTCTTTTGTCCCATTATTTGAATTTCTGAAGGCAAAATTTAACGTTAATTTCACACCCAAATAGTGTGACATCTAGTGATGCTGCACTAAATATCGTGCAGCATACGCAAGTTAGCATAGGGGTGCATTTCAGAATTGAAAATTGTCAGTGTTCATTTTGGAGCAACAGAATACAGTAACAGTAACACAACAGAATGACTGAATATTGAAGAAAAAAAAATATTTTTTTCAGATTAAAAATGTTCAAAACCCTTTTTGCTGATCTTTTATTATTGTATCATAATTGCAGAGATTTATTATTTGTTTTGGAGTTAATTCAACATCATTCTCAAAATTATCCTGGAGCAGAAAATAAAATTGTGATAACGGCTGGATTTGTTTGTTCTAAGTCAAATTGAAGTGAAAGGTTTTAAATTGTTTGTATATATCAAAAGAAAGATCCCTGAAAATAATAATAAAAACATTTATATGCTCGGTTTCTCTTGAAGCCTAAATAACAGTTGTTGGCCAAACCTCATGTCAGTATCACAGCGTGTTTATATGGAATATAAAGCAGGGTACATCCTTCACATCCAGCTTGTGATCTGCGATTGAATCCTCAAATATGAACATGGCCACACAGTCAGTCGTGTATAATCAGCGCTATTTTTTCTAATGCTCACGTTGTTCCTGTCTAAAGTGAATATGTGTTTAGAGTCGCGCTTTGATTCCACAGATGCTGACACGTTTAGATTAAAGCCCCCTCTCTTCCTTTTCCTTCATCACACTCCTCTGTTGGCTGTCACTGCCACAATGAATATCTCTTTTTTCCTATTTGGACAGTATACTGAAGGTATCCTACAACAGTGTGCTTGTGCTGAATGTCCTACACACGTGTCTGTGTGTGTGTGTGCGTCGTTTGAATGGAAATAAGCTATGAGTTGAAATGGCATAGCAGGGAGCCACAGTCATCAGTCTTTGTTCAACGCTGATGTTCTGTTATATATCAGAGGCAAAGATGAATGCAGTTAATAGACTGTGACACAGCCATTAACTACAGCTGTTATAGAAGTGTAATGGAATCAAACAGCCATTTCTCCCCTCAGCACAGGTAAATGTTTAAAGACCAGTCAGTTCAGGAAACTGCCTTCCTTCCTCACTCTCCTCGTTATGTTTCTCTTTTATCTCACCTGGTCTTTGCTCATTTCTCTTGCATACATGCACATATTCACCCCCACCCCCCCCCAACCCTGCACCTGCCCCTCCCTTCCTCAGTTCCTACCCCTCCTGTGGCTTTGCAACCGCCCTTGAACCGCCATTAGTCGCGTCACCAACATCAAAGCCAGCAGATAAAAGTGTCCAATTGTCCATTTTTCCACTGATACTCGCTGCCACCAGACGGATCCACTGATATCTGCTTTTATCCTTGGCGTCTTGGGGATAAAATGTGACTTTGCTCCCCACACACCTCCCCCTGTAACCCTATTTGTAACTCCTTGTATATTCCTGTATGAAATTACCGTATTGATTGGTGAAATTGTCGTTTATGGTCAAGTTCTTGAGTTTCAGGAGATAATGGAAGGCGTGTTATGCACCAGCGATGACAGGAAATCATTGGAAAATGGAGAGCAGTCATATCTAAACGATGTGGGGAACAGTCCTCATGAGTTTATGTGGCACATTTTTCAGTGTGCGCATCAAAAATATTTGTTAAAGATGCTGAATTCCTACTTTTATGTGATTTGGCTGCGTTTTGTTTTTGTACGATGCGGCAGAGTGTTTGTGCTCTGTGCTCGGCTTGAAACTGCTTTCACAGGAATGCAAGTGTTTGACTTTAGCTTTGCTCTGAGAAAACAAACGCTTTTGCAGTTTTATCTAAAGCCAATGCATATCCAGTACATTTTATCAGAGCTCAGTAAACTGCAATGTGTAGATTTCACTGCTGCTGTAAATATAGAGATCAGTTGACTCAGGTGATTCAACTTATGAACATGCTTTTGTAAAGAAACTGTTTTATTTTTAAAGAAAAATAAACACCCAAGTTCATAATCTAATTATTCTCCATCTTTATCGCAACTAGAGATGATCCTTATTTACAAGTTTTAGCATGTGAGAGGGAGCTAGTGGAGATTAGGTGTAAGCAAACAAATGTCACATTTTCAGTGTAAATCACCAAAATGCATTGTGTGTAACCTTCAGGCCTTTACTGCACAGCCAAACTGTTGAATAACACTTTAGTAAAGGAGATATTTGAAAGGTTTCTCTGCCACAAAATGCAGTTTCTGTTTGGTGCAGTACCATGTTTCGCTGCTCGCTACCCGCTACCCACTTTCCATCAGCAGTAGTTGGCAAAAATTCTGGCAGGCGTGTGTATATAAACCATGTGCGTCCTGATGTGCACACAAGTTCAAAAAAAAAAAAAAAAAACAAGATCCCAATTGGGGCAGCATAGTTGTTAGCGCTGTTGCCCCACAATAAGAAGGTCGCGGAATTCGGTTCCCGGCCTGAGTTTGCATGTTCTCCACGTGTCTGTGTGGGTTTCCTGCCACCGTCCAAAGACATCATGTTTGGGTTAACTGGTGACTCTAAATTGTCCGTAGGTCTCAGTGTGAGTGTGAGTGGTTGTTGGTGGTCTCTGTCTGTCTCTGTGTGTTGGCCCTGTGATGGACTGGTGACCTGTTCAGGGTGTACCCCGCCCTCACCCAGTGTGAGCTGGAATTGGCTCCAGCACCCCACTGCGACCCGGAAACAGATAAGTGGTAGAAGATGAAGGGAAATAAAAAAAAAAGATCCCAATTGTAAAAACATTACTGCAGAGCGCTCCCAGTGGTCAGAATGACCACACCTCCTGTTGATTGAAACTCATCTGCCAACAAGGTTAAAGGTTAAAGCTAATGTACCATTTCAAGGGAATTTATCAAACTATTAGTGCAGTTTGTTTGAATACACACATGCAAACTAAAGCATGCATCATTGGTGAAAATGAAAGCCTTCCTTTCAACGAATATGCTTAAAGCCTCTGAGTGTGAAATGAGATCTGCAACAGGTTATAATTTACTTTGAAAACTTGCTAAGGATCTCATTTCTGGTGTGAAAATGTCAGATTTGGTTTGTAACTCTTTACAAAATGAAAAGATACTGATACTGATATGGATGTGTGTTTGTATCCCAACAATTATTCCGCTGTGTGTTTGCTTATCTGTCCCTTATGTCCCACCAAAAACCTCACACCGAGAAATTGAGCTGTCATTTTCGCTGACAGATTTTTGACCAAAATATCTATATTCTAAGATCCTTGTGTGTTCAGATCTCAAATCATTCAGCACTCAATCACTCTTAAAATACTGACAGTAATTCTGCATCAAGATTTGCTCATGACTGGTGCCTCTGCTTTGTCAGCTCACATTTCAGTTGAAATATATATATATATATATATATATATATATATATATATATAAATTAACCATGTACGCTGTTGCCCTTGGAAACAGTATAAAAATAATCCCAGTTTGATGCTGTTAATCCCAGTTTGATGCTGTTAATCCCAGTTTGATGCTGTGTATGGCTTGTTACATTTTGACAAGAAACGGTTGAAAAGATATAATTTTGCATCTGTTTTTCAGTACAACTGGCCTTGAAGGGCAGGATTGGATGTCAGTGACTTGTGAAGCAGTTGATGAGATTTTTACAGAAGCAATTCACACAATCAGAATATGTTATCCGAAATGTTCCAAGTGGCGAGAGTTTGTGCCTCAAAAGTAACACTTCAAAGGACAAAATCGCCATCCACAACACTGTTTAAGTTCGACTTCCGGGAGGTCCACCTCTGCATGCTAACGGGGACATATTTCAGAAGTGATTAAGGCTCGGTCCACTCCGTCCCGTCCAGCTGAGTACAATCATGCAGATATATGAATTGTGTCTGCTTGCTGTTTATCAGAGCTGCGTAGCTGCCTCCTGATTAATCAGACTCACCTGTTTTCAGCCCGTCTGGGACTGCACTAACTGAGCAGTGCATCATTACCTGGTCTGATTAGACCTGGACGGTTGCAGATGGCCACCGCTGGGCTCTGCAGCTGCTTTTTTTTTTTTTTACCAGGTAAAAACGGCATCAGGATTTTATGCCGCATCTTTATTTTGTCTACTTTGGGGATTGGTTTCTATATTCTTCTTTCTTTTTCTCTTCAATTTACACTTCTCCCAGTTTTTTGGGATAAATTATGAAAAATAATGAATGTTAGGATGCAAATATTTACACAACGCTTGTTATAATCTCAGCAGGCACAGTGGCTCCTCTGTTGGCTGAGAAGTAAATCAAGCTCAACTTGTCCTTCCAACTACTGTCCCACACATCAGTTTTATGAGTCATTGCCCTCTGGAGCACAATCCACCACTCCGCCTGCTTATATTGCTGCCCGCTTGGGATTTAGTAGACTGGTAAATTATGTCATCCATAGTGCTCACACACATACACACTTAAGGCCTCATGTGTCAAAAAGTCAGACAGATGGAGAATTACAGTCCTGAAAATTGTGGTTTGTTCACGTTATGCAAACGGTCTCTCCTACAAAAATGCACCTACAACCCGACATGGTCGTGAACACACACAAGTGGAGTCAGATTAAATGAAACACTTGGAAAATTAGCCAGGCCTGAAATGCCCAACTGCCTGAAAAATTCAACATTGGGAGTATAGTTTTTCACAAGTTATTCATTGAGCAATAAGAATGGTCACACCAGGTGAGCGTTAAGCAGTTAACTCCATGTGTTCCACAGACCCCTTTTTTTCTTTGTGAGCACTGTTTTGTTTTGGGAAAGTGCCAACTCCACACAAACAATTTAGCAATTGAAAAATAAAACCGACCAACATGGTGAGGAAAACAGCTTAAGGAAGGTGCTTGGTGGCAAAAGAAAAACAAACAGCAGCCAATTTAGTAGTCAGGCAGCAGGCAGAGGGCCTCTCACTTACTTACATGCAATGAACACACACACCGGTTCATTAAAAATGCCTCCTACAAACTTGTTGTCTTTGAGGCTGATACAAGGAAGGAGTTCTGATAGACACACACACATATTGAAGGGAGGGGGAGTGAGGCAGGCGGGCTCACCTTGCTGTGTACTCTGTGAATGAGATGTAAATGTGCTGCTCACCTTGCCTCCACAGGATCCTGCTGCGATCAAAGCATTTTTAGAGACATGACTGCACTTATTCACTGTGAAAGTGTGCTGAGAAGAGGATCAGCGCACGTGGAGACACAGGCGCTTTAATTACACTGCTCTCACGAGCGCACATGAATGAGTTTGTCTTTTGCACGGTATTCGAAAAAGTATTTCGTGGGTTGGCATTCTAGCAGTATGTGTCTGTTTTCTGTGCCGCACGCATGGGCTTGAGTCAGTGAAGTGTATGTGGTATCTCAAAGAGGCAGGTGCATCTCTGAGAAAAATCTTTTCATCATAACAGCAGCAGCAGCCACAGTGCTCAGAGGCTCAGCCACCTGCTGTTTACATTACAAGCCTCCGGACCATAAAGCATATCATGCAGGTCTTTGTGTCAGCATATTTAACAATGTTTTAGCCCCCTCAAAATGCAGCATTTTTCCCCTTGACATATTTTGTGGTTCACCTTAGTGAATTCATTCGACTGTGTGCAAGGTTGTGCAAAATGTATCTGGGTGGCAAAGGATATTAGCCACTTCTTAAATGGTTTATGACACAAACACCATGGCGGCATATGAAGCCCATGACTCTGAAACAACCGAGAGAGAGAGAGAGATCATTGCCAAAAAGGTCTGTGGTGTCTTGAAGATAGTCAAACAATTTTCAAGACCAGCAACTTTCAAGTCTATAAAAATTGATCTGTTTGTCATGAGAGCAGACCCATTTGGGATTCCTCAAGCGTGAAATCTTTGTGAAATGGCTGTATCAATCAGAAAAACAGAGAGACAGAGATTGAAAGATGATAGAGGGAAAGAGAGAAAGATGAGAGAGGAGGAGTGAGGGGAAGAGTCGGAGAGAGAGAGAGAGAGATAGATGAAAACAAAAAGACAATATTGTTTTAATTTAGTCATCGTCTCAGCTTTCCACAATCCTTTCAAGAAGTAAAAGGCCGTCTTCCTGCCATCTTTCTCTGAGCTAAGAGCAGCAGAATATCATTGCACTGTCACAGCAGATATGAAAAGCAATCGGCTCCTATTACACGTAGAGGTGTATGATATCTTGTATCTTCTTTATGTTCCTAATAACACGGGGGTCGCTGTCAGATAAATGCTTTCCATTCCCACAGCATTGTTGTGCAGGATCTGTCTAAATAAAATGCAAATTCAGCATCCAAAAGGCAGACACATGTCTGTAGTCGCCGAGCACGGATACATATAGAAACAAAAGCGTCTCAGCAAATCCACCAGAGGACATTACTCACTAGCAAAGTGTCACTGTTGGCTGTGATTTTAAGAGCACCTGATCTCAGGGGGAAGACCGCTGCCACCATACGAATCATTTCTGCATTTTTATGTGAAAGATGCAGTATGAATAAATCAGGTTCAATTAGTTTTTTCTTGGGACGGGGGGGGGTTAGATTTACTGTGAAGCATTTGACACAATGGGTCTTCTGTTTCACAAGGAAGGAGAGACAAAGGCAGTTTATGTTGATGTGTGAGGAGTTTGTCTGTTGCCTGTGGAGGGACTTTGTCAGCTGTAGTTAGGAAAAGTGAGCTAACGCTGACACTGACCCCCTGAGAACTGGTTGAAAACTTTGTATGAAGCTGACATGTGGTCCAAAAAAAAGTCTATGTGTGGTAAATGTGCACATGGTAGTTTTATAAAAGAAATATGATATGATATTATAACATAAAATGTTTGTTTTGGATTTTTTTTTTACATATAATGGAAATGTTTTGGTCGAAATAACAAAATGATAAATAAAAGGTTGAGTACTTAATGTAAAATACCCGGGCAAGCCAAAAAGGATTTATGCTTCAAAGGTTGGCAGACAGCCGATGAGTATGTTTGCAGAAGTGTATCTAAAAAATAGCAGGACAGTTGTGTTAAAAAATCTGCAGCTCTTTCCTGCTCAAGGCCGGTTGAGCAAGTTTTTTTCATAACCCCACATAATAATACGCTCAACTAATGACATGCTTCTAATGCTGGGAAATAAAGCGTTGAGCTTATTATTGGTGGTTACACACATGCAGTTTACCTCAGCAAAAACTAATACCTCTTCCACTTGCTGCTGTGCTTGGAGCTTTGGGATGCTGACGAAAATAAAATAATAATCTGACACCAACCACCACACTCTTTAAATATGGAATGCTGCACCTATTATCATGTGGAGAATTGGAAAGTTGATTTACCTGCCCTGCTACGTTATAGCTAAACAGCCATTACGCAGTAGGGGAGTAATGAACAGTCAAAAAGGAGACGTGGGACAATTCTGGTTTTTATCAAACTCCAGGCATTTTTGTATGCAGAATGAATACGTTTAGTAGTAAAAGAAAACAAATCACAAAAACTTTTTTGCCTTTTAGAAGATAAGCAAATCTCTGTTGTCTTAGGTGAATATGTATAACACATAACGCACTCTTTTCTTTGACACTCAAAATCAAACATGCAAAAAAAATCTTTAATAGGATGAATAGATATTAAATCGTATGGGAAAAGAATATAACTTTTGGCTTTTGGTGTCTGCTTCTTCCTAATAAATCTTGCTTGTGAGATGAACTGTTGTTTGTATTTGCACCTGTGAGCAAAAGCAAGAAAGGAAAATTCGGTCAGGAGGGAGACAACGAAGAGCACAATGCCTATTGTTAACGGGAAACGCTGCATGACTGCCATTCTGAGGAGCCTGCCAAGCATCAACACATCAGCTTTCAGTTTATTTTCACCTCTGTGAGCAATCACATGATTTTGATCATGTCTTTCAGATTTTGAAGCCGGAAGAAGCAGCTATGTCGTCTGCATGTTCTGCTGTTTAAAATGCTGTATTATTACCAAAAACAACATTCATAAAGGACAGTGAGTATGATTTAAAAAGGACAGATCCTTTGTGCTGTATCCAAGAGCACCATGATGCTCTCTGGAAACATTTCGAATGACTGTCTGTGTTTCATAAAGAACAAGTGACAATGACAAAGAGAAGATTTTTGTAAGTGACTAACACTCACACCTAATGTTAATCATGGGGGGTCTAAGAAAGAGTTGTCTGTTGCATCATCTCAGTCCTGTTTTTTTTTGGTTTGTTTTTAAAAGCAGACCGTTGTCCTCTGCGCTGCCACGCCTCAGCTTTGCATGTCTGTCACATGCTCTCAAGGTTGTGAAAATGTTGTGAGGATCTGCAGTGTGACGGCCAAATCCTGCCTCTGGCTGGGACGGACATTCAGTCAATAACTACGCCTCCTTACTTGACGCGGACAATGAGCTGCCATGGAGATGTAATGACAAGACATAACCGCCCTCTCCATCAGTTATGGTCATCAAGAACACCTCAGTGTTCATTCTAACTGTTCAAGTGAAAGGAGTAGAATTATCATAATCATAATCAATCCTTGAAAGGGATTATTAACATATTTTCTGCCTGAAACTTCTGCTACATTTAGTCTTTTTCCTGTAGCAGAAGTGATGCAGAGGTCAGTCAGTCACACAGCGGTACAGGTAGACCTCATAAAGAGGAACTCAGACAGAGAGACTTGTGTTTTATCAGTTGAAGTGCAGGACATCAATGTTAATGCAATGTGCCTCAACTCTAATACAGTGGACAATTCATTTTATATCAACACCTGCTGATGCACTGCCCCTGTTTAATGGCCGGCATACAGGAGTAAACATACAGAGGGCATTAGTGTTTGTAATTTATTGAGTCATTGGGTAATAGAGAAAATGCTTAAAGCACAGGAACTAAGCTAATAATGGTACGAGTCTACCAGCCACAAGATGGTTAACGCATGTGTCTCTCAAAGCGATATAACAAACCTGTTTCGGTGCCTGCACAGACTGAAACACACACTGCATGCATGAAATAAGCAGCGCAGGCATCGCCAATTCGCACCCAAAGTCCCCAAATACTGTTCTTCTGCAGAAAAATCATCATTTTGACCAAATATTGTATATTTGTAGAAATCCAAGACTCTCAGTCACACGTTTGGACGCAGGGAACGAAAGGTGGACAGCTCGGTCAGTCGCCAGTAAGTCTGATCTTAGTTGTGAAGAGATGCAGCTAAAAGACCTCAAAATCGTTAGTGTTTTTCGTCACTGCTGCTTCCCCACCATAACATGAAATGAAATGGAGCATGATCCTCCCCGCCACCTACAAGTCGCACACACACGCACACACCACACCACACCATCAGCACCTGCAGCTCTGCTCCTCTTCCTCCATTTGTCATCAGCCTCAGAGAATGGAGAGAAGGAGAGAGAGAGAGAGAAAGTACCTGAAAATGAGCACAGTGGTAGAGATATAATTGCTTTCTTGTCTTATTCGTTCCCTCCCCAAAGGAGGAGGGATAGCTGTGACTGACTGAGGTTATCTTCCCCGCACTATCTGCTGAAGAAGCACATTAATGAATAGTGCATTAAAAGTTTGAGTCCGTGTGGCGCAAAAAACACACTACCTTCTAACTGTTGTAATTTAAAAAACACAATAGATGCTATGCAATCTTGAAAATGAAAAATAAAGGCCTCCGGGCAATGTGCACAGAATTTCTTTTGATTCAAACAAAGCAGAAGAAAAGTAACATGTACCTACTTGTGGTTACAGCCTAATTGATTTATTTCACACCTTCCTCGTGAGAGACGTACAGTATGAGCAAATACATATCCAGGTACACATGGTAGTAAATAAGGCAAAACGAACAGTAACTCGTGTGAATTCAGGTAAGAAATTAAAAACATTATAAAAAAAAAATATATATATATATCAGAAAAATATTCAATTGTGATTTAAGCAGCATTTTGTGTCTGCACAGTGAACCATCGGTGGAAACTGTTTGGGGGGCACTGTAGCATGAATGCTTGTTTAATTAGCCTTGGATGATGGGGTGCCCATCAATTACGTGGCTAATTGCCATCCTATCAGACCAAATAAAACATGCTATCACACTGCATCATTGCGCCAGATGATATGATTTCCTTGTGAATCATCTGAATGACAGAAACAGGAGAGTGACTTATTGTGGGGGGTGGAGGGAGGGGGGAGAGACTAAATGTGTGTGTCTGTGAGGAATGCAGTAGGAAACCGGCACAGTACGAGCTGGTTTTACATTGTAGCCATTGCAACAGCTTGAGAGATATGTTCATTTGTCTTAATCAAGGACAAGTTGTGTTGTCGGTGAGTAAGTCAGTGTGTGTGTGTGTGTGTTAGGGCCTCACCAGAAGACCTTTTCTCCCTCCCCAGCTCCCTATAGTGCGTAGTGCGGTTCTTGAGCTCATCTGAAGGTAGATCTGCTCTCCACAAACCCTCACGCACAAATTTGCATTGTCGCCGCTGCAGCTGCTGCGCAAACAAAGGAAGTGAAAGCTGCAGTTCATTTGTCCGTCAGTAGATACCATCCAAACCAGCCTTCCCTGGAATCAGTTTACTTACCCCAAAAAACTTCCCTTCCGAGAGTCCTGCAGTCATTTACCATATTCACTCCTTTTAGAGCCCCACCACAGTGTACTCTCCTGATGAAATTGAAGCAGATGACGATTATGAGTAGATTTTCACATCAGCCGGCCCACGTGAAGTAGAAGAGACTGTCATTATGTTGTTCAGTGGAGCAGCTATATCTCTGGCTGCTTGGGGACATTGGGTACCTGACTGCCCTCCTGCCTGTCTGCCTCTAACTGACTGTCTGCATGCCTACCCGCCTGTGTGCTGGCCGTCTGTATGGTTGCATGTGCGTGTCTCTGCTTATCAGATTCTCCTATAGTGTCTAGCTGATGGGTTTACCTGTGTGTGTCTCTATGGAGGCACAAGCTGTACCCACGGGATCAGGCACACGGCTCTTAGACGGTATAGCAGATAATAGAAAGATTACTAGACCTTGTTCTGTCGACAGCAGCCTCTCGTCTTCCCCCAGCTCCTGTTTCGAACCCAGCTGGTAAGGTTGTCAAAGCAATTAAAGGGACTCTCCCTTTGTCACTGCCCCTGTTGCCTTCTTTATTTTATCTTTATTTTTATATTTATATTATTCCATTGACTCAGATTCGGCCTTTTTTCGCCTCTCGTCTTAACTTCCCTTCTCTGTCTATAAAATAGCAAAGGTTTCAGGAAACGAGAAATCGGGCACCTGTCCTTGTCCTTGTCCTTACTCCTTCCTTAAACCCTATCACCCTATCCTTCTCTTTTATGTAAGACCTTGACAGCTGTCCTCGTGGAGAGGACAGCAGCCCTGAGTGAGACAGATACAGATTCTGTGCAGCCAATGATGCCTTTTGTAACTAATGCCTACTGCACAGGAAAAGTGAAAAATTATCACTCTATTAGAGTTTATTTTCAGGCAGTTACTGCCTGTAACTGCTTTGGAGAATTCAGCAAGAAACAGCTACAGGAGTTAGAGTAAAATGGACATCTGATGTTACATCCATGCCTAAAAGATCATCTTTAGCAGCTATAATCAATATTTTTATATTAACAATGGATCACATAACTAATGGAGCGTTAAAGGAGTCCCTGATGGTGGCCTCAGCCTCGCTGAGCTTTATAGGACCTACAACTCTACTGTCATAGTTCTCATAATGTTATTTGCTGCTGTAAGAGAAAAGGGTCTACAATAGTCTTTCTACCTGCTTAGCATAAAAGGTGGCCACTGACTGCTGTACAGCATTTAGTCATTAAAGAACCCGAAGTTTTCTTTCAGTATTTGGCGGAGCCCGAAATTTGAGTTGAAAGGGAGTTAGTATAGCAATTGATACCTTCGCCATTATCAATTTAGAAGGTGATGTGGAGTTTTGTCCTCACAGCTTGTTTTTGCTGCCCACAGGTAGACGAAAATAAGTTTAACAGTGGGGGAGAAGTTCCTTTGGCGTTAACAGCAACGGACCACAAATCAGAAAATAGCCTTAGAGTAACAGAGAATTTCATGTTTGTTCACAATCAAAATGTTTTGATCATCTTTTAAAATGTCAGTAAATATATAAAAGGACAGCGTGTACACAGAGTGTCAGAACAAATTTGGTCTTGTGGCATTATGGTATTCACAGGGGCAAAAACCGTTGATTTAAATTCCTGATTATAAGCGTACGAATTTTCTTTCAAGCACCAAATCATTTCCACTTCAAAATAACTGCAAAGACTATTTCTCTCTCTTTCATACACAAAGACACACACACAAACAAGGCAAACTATAACCTACATGTTTTGACATTTGACATACATCCACTCTTAAAGAATCAATAAAAATCATTCAGCCGAGGCTAGCTTCATAACATGTATTGAGCTGTACCTTTAGAAGAGTGGCAAGTGAGGAGTGTTGGTGCTGAACCTGAAGGATGGTGCATTTTCATTTAGTTGTGCATTTGGGTGAAGTCCTTCTCAAATGCTAGCTAAAGCAGCTGGGCCTTTCTTTAGTGGAGCATTGTGTGAAAGAGGTGAATGAATTCCCGCAGATTGCTGCGGAGACGCCAAATGTTAGGGCATGTTTGAAAGAAGTCTGTACACTGGGCATTTCAATCAGACCACCACTTCCATAGCGTGTAGCACAAGATATGCTCCTTTGACAATTGATGTGAATGAAATGCCTAATCTCCCTTCTCAGCATTTTCCTAGTTGTAGAAGCCAACACTCACAAAGACACCAAGTGCCTGAGACCTCCCGCTGTCACTAAGCAGCCAATGGAAAAAACTATATGTGATATTAGTATTGAGACTATATTCAAGCCAGTTTCGAGTGGTGATAAATGAACACCTTCCACTGAAAATGCTGGCAGGGTGTTGTTGTAGCACAGTTTGGCTCTGGACAATCCTGAGGCCATCTATGGGTTGTCTTCCACAGCTAACACTTAACCTAGCAGAACGATGTTATTGCTCTTTAGGGCAAAGCTTTCCCACCAAAGACTCGGCCCGTTGGAAAACTCATTTGGCTTCCCAAAACTTGAACTTTATGTTCAAGTGATTATTTTTCCTATAAGCTTGGTTTTATTTATTATTTTGAATAAACAAACAAACAAACAAAAAACTTTATTGTCATTGTCGTTGGTACAATGAAAATATATTTGTTATGTTATGGTATTTGATTGCATAACAGAAGTTAGAAATGACAGCTGTGACTGACACAGGGTGGGTGGGGCCGTGATATTAGCTCCTTAAGACCAATTACCAACATGTCATGGTAGTGTGCCAACTATGTTTTGGTTTCATTTTACACAATGAGAGTAAGTGGAGACATTTTGTACATCTTTATTTACTGGTTACAAATTTTTAGATGTCCCATTTTACATGGAATATATCAGCAATCATTATTCCACAAGTTAATCATTTACTGAATTAATTAATGCATACTTAAAAAAAAAACTTATGAGTAATGTCAAAACAAATCAGCTAATAAACCAAACGTGGAACCAAAAATGTAGAATTAGGCAGTCCCAATCATTAAAAAGCGCAGGCCCCAGCTGACATAACAACCCCTCATCTCCCGTCCCGTCCTTTAGTCAATATTAGCGACACTTAGTGACATGAGGATTAAATAATAAAACAAAAATTACAGAATATCTGTACCAGTCAATTGTTTATCCACTTGTGTGGAGATTACGTTTAAATGGATAAAGTGGTTTAAATACAGCTAATGGAGGTACAGCCCTATTTGACTTTAATTTGTAAACAGTTTTTTCCCCCCTCCCTCTAACCTCGGGGCTAATCCAGACCCAGTGGTCCTCACCCTGACAGTCAATGAAATCAAGCCTGATACACATGCCCCAACATCATTAGCACAAAAGCACAAGAAAATTTGCCTCCGGCTGCTGGGTCTGTCTCTCTGTCCCTCTTAACTCTCACTCAAAACACCAGGGTGGCGATGCCCTGTGACAGGTTTCCGCCACCAGTACGAGAGTATGTGTGCGTTAGAGGAGGGTGTGGGTGTCATGTGTGTCAAGATATGTGTGTTACAGAGCAGCTCTTTTGCTAATTGCAGCTATTAGGCCTCCAGAGACTGTCTCAGAGTTTAGCACGGTTAATGAGGAGAGCACAGTGAGATAAATGATACACTGTGTATCTCATGTCGGAACAATGATGGAGCGATGCTGCATGTGCAGTCGAGGGTCACTTGGAGCAGTCATGATCTTCATGACCCTCGCTCCAACAGTGCTGAGAGGTATCACTTAAAAATGATTTCTGAACAAAAACGATTGAATTAATTGCTTCTTTTTTGGCTGATGATTTGATCTTTGTTCTTGACGGCTCAAAGCCTACAGTGACATACACTTCTTTCACTCATGCGTTTCCGTGTCAATCTATGACCGCTATCATCAAAGATTAAACTAAAAAAGTCGACAGAAGCCAGAGGCTGTTAAATTTGAACCCATAGGCAAATGTGAGGCCCTTCAATTAATGCTGTAATATTGTCATTGTCAGATGAAAAGAATTCTTGCAGCTCTAAAATGTCCCTGTTGAGGCAGTAAAACTAATAGGTAATAAAATAGATGAGACATTTTTTTGGATTTATTTGATCCAGCATTAAAGAGTTGTTAACCCCCTGATCCCTAAGAATGAGCTGAATTGAACGATCCTTTAGTTTAAATGAACACCTTCTGTGCAGTCACTCAAGATTTTTACCCAGCATCACCCTGAATTAGAGTGAAATAGAAGGTTCATCCAGATTTATTCACATGGACACAGTATATTATTTGTTGGGTGCAGCTATAAAGAAAACAATTGGGACTGGAGTGACAGGACGTTCTTTTTCCTCATTGTGTGAACGTGTTGTAGAACCGTGTGTAGGCGCAGTGTGTTGATGTAGCGTGGGTGTGGATGAGTATTGATCTAATAAGCAGGGACTGTAGCGAATCTGTGCATTAGCGCCTTCAGGGACTGTTGATTCTTTAGTTTAACAGCACATAATGTTAGTTACCTAAGTCCTGTAACAAGCAGAGTGCAACATCTGCAGGACTAATACTGTGTTTATCTTTGGAGGAAAAAGATGAAAGTTTGACAACTGTATGAAACTTGTACTGAAATATTAATCTCCTCTTAACAGGGTCTGATACATCAAACTGCTCTAAAGCCCACAATGTAGAATTGTCTGACCTTCACCAGGATCCTATATAACTGGTCATGTGGGGTTTCAAGGGGGTTTTGTGTTCTGTTTATTGTTTTTGGTTTTGTGGAGGCCTGGCTCTCTCGCTCTCAGTCTCTCTCTTTGCTGTGCAGGTCATGTATTATTAAAATGGTTACTGTATGAAACATTAACCTAAAGGAGTACCTTTTGTGATGTTAACTATTGTAGGATCCCATTGGGACATGTGGTAGATGGGTGCTACATCCCAGTCCAGGGTAGCCTAACACACCACAAGAGGGCCATCACGACACACACTACATCTCCCAGAATGCCTTATAACTCACTCAGGTGCAGGTCCTTAAGCCACCTGATTGAGGCAAGGCTTAAAGACCTGAAGGAGCTGGGAGCCAATAGATACTTTTCTCAAGACCAGAGACAAGCCACATTTTTTTTAAAAAGATAGAATGTTTGTCATGGCATCCACTCCTGGAGAAGGATGAACCACTGCACGTTGTGATGCTGTGCTGTATACAACTCACAAGGAAAGCAAGGTAGTGTCTGTCTCTTGCTAGCGTTAGCACAGAATCCCATCAGATGTTTCTTTTTTCTTTTTTAGTTCCTGTCAAGTCATTGGGCTGCTTTGCACAAAGTCCGCTGTAACCTGTAACCTGTACTGTTTCACAACATGACAGTGGTGATGTAACCTCACAACTCCACAGGTCACACACAAAGTACACTCATACACACCCAGAGAGTATGTTAAGCATGGGGAACAAGTTCAAGTTTGAGTGGTGGAAACGTGAGAATGCTTTTCTTCTCTTGCATTTATAAGAAACTTTAACTTACTTTGTAACTTGACATGTAGAGGAACAAGAAATGTCATGACTAAATTGACGTATAGTCTGCATATATATATGCCCTTCCTTAAGGTAGATACATACACAAAAAAACTCTATATGACCAAAATTATAATATTAATATTATAATATTGTGGTTTGGATTGAGCACTATGAGGGTGCAGGGTTCGCGTCGACTCGGCTTGTAAACACGATCCCATTCAAAGGCCGCATTAGCAACAGTGAACAATGTCGAACAACGTCACCCTCAGCACCACAGGCAGCTGGGTGACCACGTTTAAGTTGGACTCACGATGACCACTTGATTTTACCTCTCAAATTATGACTGTGAGCACTATCATGGCAGAACAACCTAACGACTCCATGGTGACTGTAACCTTTGTAGACAAGTCCAAAAAAAAAACCTGAAGGATATATAGAGTGTATGTGTCTATGTATATATAATTTCTTACTTTTTTAACACATGGGCACATCTTTGAGACGCTTTTTTTTTTTTTTTTTTTTTTTTAAATGTCAGTGAAATAACATGCCAGCTGCTTCCCTCCTAAGGATAGATAGAGTAAATGGTGTTGTCCTCCTGTCACAAAAATTCATACTCCCCTGTCAGTGTAATGTCTGCCACTGGTGAGATTGGGTGGGTGAGAGATTGTTTTTAAAAGGAACCTGATGTGTCTTTTCATCTGTGAATCACTCAGTCTCTCACAGTCTGTTAAGTGAAGGATGGCAGCATATACTGTACCCTATATTTTCAACGGGAACTGTAAATGAAACGTATCATGCTTGAGGAAAAGTGAGTGAAATATTAAGGTTGACATTTTACATATATGTTTACACTCTGATCTGCAGGAAACGTAAAAAATACTTAATGTGGAAGCAGAGAAATTATTCTCTGGGGACCAATTTGCAATCATCGGTTGCATTAATACTGTAATGGAAGCTCTCAGTGATGCTCTCAGCGATGATGACAGGCGCGTAGTGAAACATGCTTGAGCCATTCATTTCTGTCTCTTTTGTCAGCTGTAATGAAGTTACCCTCTTCACTGTGACCATGGAGATTGAGAAACATCAAAGATCTGTTCTTTGTTCCAACTTAACTCTGAATGAATATATTCGTTCCTTCTCTTCTCAGTCTCCTCCTTTTCTGTCTTGGCAGTTCCTCTCTGCTATACTTCTCTTTCAGGCTTAAATCTCTTTGCGGTCGCTCTCTGCTTGCTGATGATACTTTTTTTTTTTTTTTTTTCCCTCCTCTGAAACTCATCTCCATTTGGGATTTCTAATACAAATCCCTCTTCCCCATCAAAGACCTCCTTATTATGCCTCTCTTTTCAAGACCAAATCAATACCTTGTCACAGTAGGAGGTGAAGAGCCAACCGCCGGCAGCTAGAGATGAAATTATTAGTATCTGTTAATTTGAGTAAGAGGTCAGTGGAGAAGAGGCTGTTTTTTTTTTTTTTGTTTTTTTTTTTTTAAATCATCTGGACAAACAAACCAATCGGTTTAAAGGCTAACTTCACAGACAGGGGTGCTGTTGATCAAAAGGCGTCATTAACATTTCAGTCTGCCACTGGCCAGATAAGACAACAACAGCCATTTTGAGATGGGCCGTCTGTCAGATATGCTGGGTGGCCAGTAATGATGGTGATATTTCATGTATGCTATCACAATCTCCATGCATCTATCTTTCAAATGACAGATGCCACAAGCCTAATGCATCTACCCTCCATTATGATCAAAACGTTGTTTACCAAGGGTTTTTTGATTTGCTAACACATTTTATTCTTTATTTTTTTTGGCAAATTCAATAGATAAATTGATTAATCGCTGCTTTGATAGATTTGAGAAACATAAATCAATTTATCAATGTATGTCAGCCTTCTGGACTCCCAGCCAGAGGATCAATAATTCACATCGTTTGCAGACCATTGCACAGACTTTTTCAGTGATATAGCTTTTAAAAATCTATACATTACATCATCCAAAGAAGTACGACCTCGAAGTTTAATTAAAGTTTTACTCAAAGCTACTGAAAAATCAATGATTTGATACAACAGAAGCGTGTGGAAAAACCCTGATTTGTCTACCTGGATGGTGCTGTAAATTTCGTGAATTGTCATTTCAGCAAGGCGCTTCAATTTCCTTTAATTTAGAGGCACATAAAGAAAGGCACGTTCATGTACAGTACACTGTCTGAGCAGCTGGAAAAACATGTTGATTGTCAGATAAAATGAGTTACTGAGTGTCTCTCTCTCTCTCTCCCTCTTTTGCCACCAGATCACACCCTCGTGATAGCTGGGACAGAGAAGAGGTAGGTTGACCAGAGGGGGACAGCAGGATGCGAGGGAGAAGAGGGAAGAGAGGACAAACGATGTCGGACAGAGGCGATGTGAGTAAAAACTGAAAAACAACAGAGGAAAAAGTTAGAGATTGGGGAAAAAAAAAAAAAAAAAAAAAGGAATCCAAAAATTTTTAATCTCCTGACCTGGACTGATAAATCTCAACAACCCAGCCCTGCGATCTGATATGATAGATAGGATTTGACTTGCATGTGAGCCAAGGGAATTATGATTCCTCCTTTTTCGTGTGTGTGTGTAAGAGCAGACTGACAAGCTTGTCCATGCACAGGAACAGTAATTCCAGCTGAACTGGTCCAACCGGTCAGTCTAAACTTCCTCATTCGTGCTACTGAACAGGAAATCAGGACTCTGGCAGCTCTGTTATGGTGTTGGATGTTTTCCTGGCATCATTTAGCACTACTTAAAAGGACCAACAAGTAAGACTTCTACTGCCCTACAGAACAAAATGTCCTGATGGGGGTCGATAAGGGTTGTTGATCAATACCTGTGACTCAGTGACTAGTCAACCATGAAAGCTAAACAGTGCTTTTCTCCAGACAAAAAGCAAAGCAGTCCAAGCTTAATATGCCCGTATTGTGCTGCTCGTATATCAACCCAGTTAGGAAATGTTTCCGTTATATTTCAGCTTTAATAAACTTAACTCTTTGCTCTATGAAGCCTCTTGAATTTGTTGCATTTCCTGGTGGTGACAAATAAGGATTGACAATAGATGTAGATTAACCAGCGCCCCCTTCAACTGCCAACTCTGCGTGAAACATGGCAGTAAGTTACGTGTCTGTGGGTGGCTAGAGAAATGAAAGCCAGCGGACCATAATGGAACTTAATGGGATCCTGCACCCAGTATGAGCCCTTGGACCAGTTTTGGCATATATTTTGCATTGGTCTTGAACCTTACTGAAATGATTCTGAATTGGTCCATATTACTATAAATTTCATGACTGTATTTGAAGCAAGCTGTCAACTGCAATTACAACCCTGGGGTTCAGGCAGTTTTTTTTTTTTTTTTTTTTTTTTCCCCACTGGTGTGTCTTATGTTTATGATGAAGGCAAATAAATTGGGTTAGTTAGGTACATTTAAAGTTATTGCATTTTTAAAAATCTAATGGGAGCCTCCTGCAGTACACAAATAAAACCTGGAATTGGTCGTGATTCCTCGCCTCACTTCACAATCACTAAAATCAGTCTGGTCGAGCCAGTGCAGAGGTGAATTATCAGAGCTGCTGTAACACTCTGCTGTGTAGTGATGGGAAAGCTTTGCTATCAAACCCTTTCAATATAAGTCATTTCCATGTGTGTGTCTGTGTGTAGTGCACACTTGCACAACTGTGGCTTTCTGAAATTGCATCTGTGTATCATACATTCAGCAGTCCGACCCGGTGAGATGCTAAGAAAATGACACATTTTAGAGTGTCACTGTGGAAAAACTGGGTGGCTGAGCGGTGACATGTATGTCTCAGAAGATGCAATGGTTGGAAGCGCTAGCCAAATTACAACTCAGGGAAACATCGGGATAATTTACCATCTGACAATTTCTGGATGTTCAATTTTTGTTTGTGCACGTATGTTAGCATGCTGATAGTAGCATTTATCTGCAACCCATCAGACACAGTCTTGTTTTAAACTTATTCCATGCATGTGTGTTTGTAGAACTTGATTGGATGCATCAACTAAAAACTTCAGTCTGTCCCATTTTCCCAATCAATCCCACTCTGGATACTGCAGCAGCCCTTCAGTTATTTCATCTGGCTGGGGATCAATAATGGGATTGAATGATTGAAGACTACTTATCGAATTGTCCAATTGACCCCCCCCCCCCCCACCTCTCCCGCGATCTATTCAGAGGCCCTGAATTGTTTTCCCTGCTTGTTCTTAATTGAAAGTGGGCCAAGTGACAGATAGAGACAGAGGGAATTGGTGTCTTTAGGCCTGATTGCGACCACTGCTCACAGAGTACATCTACGCTTGGTTTGAATTTGTCATTGTGCACAACTCTGCTTTTCAGTTGTACTGAGTGGCATCCATTTAGGTGAGTGCTGTTATGAATCACCCGGCTTTCCACTGTATTTACCTTGGCACACCATCCATTGCTCCGAAATGCACAGAGTGCTGCAGACTTTTCCTTTTGAATTCAACTCTCTTTGAAAGCCTGGAACATGCAACACAACGCGACTCCAGCTCTATTATGTTCAACAAACAAGCAGCAAAATGAGTCCTGCTGCGAACCATTTAATCCTGGCCCTATTTTTGGATGATTGCTGCAGTCGTGCATATCTGTGCTAATGGAGAACTAGGAGCTCTGTGGCCATTGTTGTGTGCTACCATTGATATTTAAATGAGTGCACAATCTCAAAAACAGTCAGGAAGATCTTGGCCTCACTTTACAGTCTTCTTGGACAGTTTGAGATTTAAAAAGAAGACCTAAAGTGTGACCATCATATGACATACATTTCAAGAACTTGAACTTTCCGTTCAGCAAAAGACCTTTGGCGGAAGGGAATGAGATGAGGCGGGAGGCCTGAGAGAAAGCCTTTTGACCAGTTTAAGATCAGCCACAGGTATTAAGCTGCTCTTGGGGCTCAACAAAGCTCTGGCAAAATGCAGGTGGGAACTCAGACAACAGGGAATCAGATAGTGGGAAATCACTGTGATATAGTGGCAAAGTAATCTGGGGAAAACAGAAACCAGAGACTTTAGTGTTTGTTTTGTGTTCAGGGAAAAATTAGTTTTGCAATGGATTACTATTTGATGTTGAAATGAAAGATCAATGCTGATACTGAATTCATACTTTGTTTTGTTTTTTTTGTTTTTTCCTCATCTTCTGCCAAGCTCTGACATTCCTGCGATCATGCCTATTGTATCTTCATCTGGTTCTGTTCTCTGTCCAAAGCTTTAATTCCACTCCCTCATACCTCTCCATATCTCAGACACTTCTGAGTTTTTCATCCTTTTTTTTTTTTTTGGCTACTCAACCACTGGCAGGTGGCAAGAAACAGACACTGCCTTTTTTTTTTTTTTTTCTTTTTTCCCCCCCTCCGTTGGAGTTTCATGCGCGTCATCAGTCTAATGCAATCAAGGCCAGCCACCTGCCCTGGCCACCGCAAACCACCACCTATTACAACAGAGCTGTTGTCTTCAGGCACAAAGACACAAGGCTTCTGTTTTCTAGGATCAAGAGGTGAAATGAAGCAAAGAGACATGGGGAGAAAGGTAGGCAGACAGAAATTGAATCCAGTCAAGGTTTGTACAACCTTTATGTGTAACTAAATGGGATCAATAAAACACACATTACAAAAACAATAAGCACAACTAATTCACCAGAGTTTCATTTCAAAGCCCTTTTACATTTTAGTGTTATGTGAAAACCCTTCTTATGTTTTAAATTCTACTGAAGGATTATATGGTTCTTTACGGGTTTAGAGAATTCAGTGCCCTGCAGCACTTCAAAAGATTTCAAAGAGCAAATAATCGTGCTGAGATAGATAATTTTTTTTA
The DNA here is from genome assembly GCA_034769265.1 of Remorina albescens. NCBI lineage: Eukaryota > Metazoa > Chordata > Actinopteri > Carangiformes > Echeneidae > Remorina > Remorina albescens. The sequence continues at coordinate 11,795,931 of CM068480.1, forward strand.
TTTTCTTTTTAAATAATTGAGAGAATTTCATCCGACAGATCAGATATTCTGTAGGTTATAGTGTTAAGCAGAGGAAACCAAAGGTGTGTTACAGTTTGTGCTGATCTATAAAGGGTAGCAGTTCAATATCTACAGCACCGGCACAAGGGGCTTTAGTCACTGCCGTCTTAAGGGAAATAAGATAGGAATGGTTTTGTGTAAAGCTAAATCAATATGTCCCTTGAATGGCAAACGCACGAGCAGCAGTGGTCTTGCATGTGCTGATATGTTTTATGAGGTACTAATGCTTCAAGGTTTGATCATATCCTCTTAGGCCTTTATTGGAGCAGTTCTCCCGAAGCTAAGTCCTGTAAGTTGACGCATAAAATCACAAGAACAATAAAATTATAAATGCGCAAAGTGCAGACATAAAGGCATACGAGTTTCATGGCTCATATCACCCAGCATTAGAGGTACACTGGAACATGTCCCTGACCCTGAATAGTTTCAATTTTTAATGCACCTTCCATCCCTAATGCGTTTGCATGGTGAGAACTATTTCTGTAAAATAAAAAAATCTGTTGTCCAAGGTTGAGAAATGGATGAGGGTCAGACTTTGTCGCTATTTTGCCTGACATTGGATAGGGAAAGTGGAAGAGAAACAGCCGCCCTCCTTTTCCTTTCTCCCCCGTTCAATAAAGCTCCCATTGAGGGGAAGAAAACAGCAGACGCGCCTTTTCTTTATACCCTGAAGGGAAAGTACCTCACATTGAGGCTATCACTGAAAGGTCAAGCTGCACCGAATCTCATGGAAACTCTATTCAGTATACACACTTCCCATGCCATACTGGGCTCCGTCCAGCTATCATCTCTGTTTCAATAATATTTTCATGACCTGGCGGGGGGGATATGAGTTCCAGAGGTGTAGAGAATGTCAGGCCAACGCTTTGACCTTTTGATCGTCGTGAATATAGATGGGCATCTAACAGTGTGTTGATATCAGAAATGCATCCTGTGTTCTTTTGCATTTGCTATGCCCTTTCACTCCGTCACTGCTCTGTGTGTCTTTCGTTAACTCCCCCACTCTTAACATTTGATCAGTTTCATTTATATTGCCCTCACAAAAAGGGGACAATAAGGTACCTCACCGAACAGAAGGAGCAACAGATTATACTGAAAACATTTTGTGTATGGTGCGTGTAATGGAATAATTCCAAGCTTTGGATAACCACAGCAAGTGTTTCTTCAGTGATTTAGTCATGGTTGCATTGCACTAGGGCTTGTATTATCTGTATGTCTCCTATTGATTTGAGCTATTGTTTTGGACAGGTATTCATGGGCCCCAGATGATGTCAACTAATAACTTTGACTCTTTAACTTTTAACTTGTAAAAGATAAAATTTGTAGTTTGGAGTGAAATATCTTGATAGATATTAAATATAGGATTAATTGTAAAATCATTGATGATGATCTGACCTCCTCTTGCACAATCATTATTTAGTTTAAATTTGTATTTGTCTAAAGCTTTAGGCTAAGCTTTTCTTTATGTTTTTTGATATGTTCACACTGAACTATGAAGCTTAACTTGGTTAATATTATACTGGTTAAACCATCCCTAGTATCAGCATGTAAGCATTATAATACCCGCTGTAAGTGAGAGATCTTGTATAAATTAAACATCGAGATAAATGTGTGTTTTCAGACAATCTTTCCTAGACAGGAATTCACGTTGTCATGGTTTTGCCACAGTCTTGTTGAAAAAGGAAAAAGGGAGAGCTAGAAAAATCTAACTGACATCACACCACAAGAGCTCATGGGTGCAATCATGCTGTGAAGTAGGTATGAATGTCAGGTTGTTGGAAAGTTACTGTAATGTCTCCTCCCCCAGCGTGACGTCGGTAATGTCTCTTGGGAGGGTTTTCTGTAGCTACCCTGGCAGCTTTACAACTGATGGTCAGACTGAGGTCCTATTTGTTGTTAAATCACTCCCCACTTGGTACACGCACCACTGGTCCGCTGGCCTTGTGAATTATTGAAACCAAGAAGGAAAAATCCCTTTACCCACATACAAGAATGTCCTGTAGCCAGGCGCTGTAACGTGAAGCTTGTCTTGATGCAAAAGCAAGCCAGTCAATACTCAGATTTAAAAAAAAAAAAAAAAAAAATTGGCACAAAAACAGACACTTGAATGAATGGTGCAATGTTGATCAGTTCATCATTGATCATACACACATAAGCAGGCCTTTTAAAATGGATCATATAAAGTTCTATGATATAAAATTTTCTTAAGTGTTTTTGTATGGCTCTATGGCCCAGGAGTATAATGACTCTATAATAACTTTATCTACCACAATCCCTCTAACAGCAGCGGTATGGTTTCATGGTACCAGTGTGTGTGTGACTCTAAGGCTTGACTACCTCCATCAGAAAAACAAGTGTGCCTCTTTTACTGTGTCACCGTGACTGGTTATCCTCCCACACAAGTGTGTGTGTGTGTGTGTGTGTGTGTGTGTGTGTGTGAGAGAGAGACCATGAGTAAAGATCCCAGATGGAATAGGTTCATATATCATTCTCATAATGGTTTTGGCACTGAGTCAAATCTTTGTGATATCTCTCCTTCTCTCTCATTATGACTAAACGACTTCAGGATCCGTCTCCATTTAGCTCCATTTTAGCTTGGCTGTCATAACCAGTGAGATTTACCGGAGTGTGATTTTCCCACTCCTCCTGCATTTAGCAACCCAAACATGTCTCTGCGGGGCAGACGGCTGCATTAATAGTGAGATTTGTGTTTTCAAGCCATCAGAATGTTTATATCCTTTTCAGGTCTCAACATGAGGCTGTGCTCCGGCAGCACACATTTTCCCTGTGAAGGTGGTCGGCACTGCACCCATAAAATCTTCTAATATAAACACTGATTTTGTGAGAGGCTATCTGTAGAAGAGGTCATGTAAAAGCATAGAAGGAGCAAACATTTGTCCGGCAAAAGCAGCATATCAAAAGATAACATTGTTGTTTTTGTTTTTTTGGGTTTTTTTTTTTTTTTTTTTTTTTTTTTTACACAAATGGTGGTTACAGTGATTAATTGAAATATTTGCATGAAAATGAATATGTGGGCATACGGGAAAAGAGCAAAGGTACAAACAGTAAAGTGAAAATACAGCAGTTTAGCAGGGAATGTGAAAGTGCTATTTTGACGAAACTAAAAATATGTGAAAATATTCTTTTACTTAAGCGCAGGTTTGCTCTATTTTTCCTATTAAAGTTGACTATATAATTTTATTAAAAGAATGGATATCCTCATATAAAACATCCTTATGTGATAGAATATTAAAAAAGGTGATAAAGTGAAATCTTCTGCCAATAATTCAGGCAGTTTCATTAGTTCCAGTCCTTGAAAAAAAACTGATTTACTGAAAGTCAGGCTTCAACTAGTTTTTAATTTTAAATAATTGTTTATCATTTAAAATAAAATATCATGGAAACAGTCCATTACATCTTGCTGGAGCCAAACTATTACAGACCCAAACTGGCTGTCCCTCACAAGTTTAGTTTAAAATAACAAAAAAGTGAGGACAGCAGCAAATTGTTCACTTTATTCAATAAAATTAAGTCATTTTATTTTCCCTCAATTAACAGAGCTTTATAAACAAATTCTTATTCACATTAAAATGTCTAAAATAGACCACACCTATGTTAATTATGAGTTGAGCACTTGTTCCTTTTGCCTGTACAGCAATTTAGTCATTTTTGGCTATTTATTTTGACCAGATGAAGGATTTTAGATTGCCGATTTGGGTTTCCAGTCACCAGAGAGAAAGCCAAACAGAAGTCTGGCAGCTCAGCTCTGCAGTCCTTCAAAAAGCATCCTGTGTCCCCTGAAAAGTGATATCTATCTGCCAATAAAAACCTCCTGAATTTGAAGGCTAAAGTCTCTGAGACAACCATATCAACCAAAACTTCTGGCTGTCTGGTTACTGTGGGAGGACGATGGACTATGAGAGATGGTGGATGAGGTTCAGGAGGAAATGGTTAGGTGCTGGCAGATGACATCAAGGGAATTAAAGACTTAACTATGTACAGGATCATACATGGAGGACACTGGATATGTTCTCTCTGATGTCTGGGTTCAACATTGACACCACAGAAGTTTAGCAGGCTTTATCTGGCCTCTTGCTTATTAACAATATTTTTATTTATTTATTTTTTTTACCTTAACTGTTTTTGGAAGCTAAACTGAGTATTATTACACTGATATGATAATTGTACAGGCTTGATCAGATATCAAGCCAGTGGATTAAAAACGAGCAGCAAAATCTAAAATTCACTGTTTGCAGCTCATATTTGGGAATATTTGCTTCAGTTTAGCATGAAGGCCAAAGAGTCACTTCAAAGTCAGTCAAGGAAATTCAGGCAGAGAGGACCAATACATGCAGAATTAATTCAAGCAGATTTTAAAAATCCATTTTCTGGCTGAAATTATGATGGTGGATCAAGAGGCCAGAAAAAAATAGCTTACAGCATAAGAAATGTGAACAGTAAGCTTCACTTTGTTGAAAACAACAACATAAAAAAATTTAAAATAATATATATATATTAAGCGATCATCAGCTTTGTGTTTAGCGTACAATGGTGATGAGCTTGTTAGCTTAAAGCGTGAACCTAAGGGTCAAAGTTCATCTCAGGCAATAAGAGTAAAAGTTATACAGATTGACCACAGACGACAGGGACGGGGACCGCGGTAAGGGTCAGCAATATATCTGGGCCTGAGCACGTTGGGGAGATCTGGCGGTCAAGAGCCTCACTCTAAAATAAACACATGCTTGTGCTGAAATTATCCAAAAAGAAACACTCATCCATCCAAGCCAACCTTCATTAAAGTGGTCCGCCCAAGCTCTAATTATAGCATTACATAGCAACCAGGAGGACAAACACAGCAAGGGCCTCTGGTTGGATGCAGCAGCCCCAAAACACACTGATCACTGTACCTAGTGACCCAGGTATCCACCCACCAACACACACACTCCACCACTAACCCCAAACACTCATTTACACAGTACTTGTCTTTCTCTCCCACTCCGCAGGACGCTCTACACACCACTCAAGGCTTGAACTAACACTAGTGACATAAACGCACGCGCGCACACACACACACACGCGTGCGCGCGCACATGCCAAACAAGACATATACCTGGGTAAGTATAGTGCAGCCTGTGCGCCTCCCAAACAGATTTAAAAATAACCCCAAGGTGGAGCAGCAAAGAGAGTCAGTCCCAACAGTCTGATAGCAGAAAGAGGCAGACAGGGTCAGGAGAACCTTTCTCAATAACATCTTATTATAGCCACAGACAGTCTGGGCTTTTAAGATGTTTTAAGAGATGACCCCGGGGAACCTGTATCACCACTTAAAAGTCCTGATAGGATGAGTAACGTATTTTTTTTTCTTTTTTTTTTTTTTTTTTCCTCCCTTCTGCTTTTTTTTTCGAGTTATCTACTATAGTGAGAGCAGTTTTACGTCAACTGCACACAACCTCGTGTTTACTTCCTTCATTCTTTGGTCATTCATTCATTACCTCGTGGGTTAGATCAGTATCAGTGTACTTTTTTTTTTTTTTCTGCAGAAGAGGATGTCCAACTTGTTTCTTTCATTTGAATTTTTCTGTGCTTTCAGCGACACTATGACCATGACAGTGCACTTTGGTTGGCTAATCACTTTGGTCCAGAAATAGTTGAAGAACTGAATATATTTCCATGTAATTTTGTACAGACATTTGTGGTCCCTGGAGGATGAATCCTATTTACTGTAGTGAATCACTTCACATTTGACAAAATCCAGGAGACATTACCATGTCACAGGTGTTTTCATCTCCATGAACTGGCTCCTTGGACGATAACATCTTACTGTTACTCTTGCAGACTGCTGGATTTTCATGCACTCACTCCATGCCATGTATGTGACCAGCTCCACTGGGAACACTATGCCTGTGTTGTGCATGTATAGCAGCTGCATCGCAGACCTGCTGCTCCTTGCATGCATGTGTGTGTTCACACAGTTTGCATGCTCATTTCCTTCTAATTAAAAATTCATTTCGTTTTACATTTTTACATTTTCTTATGTCTGACATTGAGACTCAGCCACGTAGGGAAGGTATCAATTTTATGTAATGTTATTGGTATACATGAGGTCGATTAAATGCCAATTCTTTGGATGGCTCAAAACGGGCAGTGTTCGCTATGCGGGCGCCAAATTGAAAACCAAGACTGTCCTGTAGCTGCCATGCAGCCAGTTGGTGAACGGCCTTATGGGGCTTTCGGACAGACTACTGCATACGCAGAACTGCACTCCAAAGCCCCCCCCAAAAAAACTAATTCCAATATTTCCAATGGCTTGTTCTGTGCCACATGGGTTTGTTGCATAAATTACACAAGCAGTGCTCTTTATCTGAGGAGAGCCACAATCTTAGCTGGGCTAGGACTAATGTGCGCTTCTTACCGCTGGGAAAATAAATCTTTTTTAGCAAGTAATGATAGACTTTAAACTCAATGGGAGCATCTTTCTTAGTAGTAACATGTTCTTCAATAGATTTGGAAAATGCAATGTTTGCAATTTTCCTCACAATTAAGTTCGCCACAACTGAAAACTGGAAACCTTATTCATATATGAGCATGCACATAATCTGAGATCATCAAATTCTTTTTCTCATTAATAGGAAGGTGTGAAACATGTATTTGGGGATGACCACTGATTTGTTTGCATTTCATTTTAGCTATTTTCTAGTATATACCATGAGATTTTTGCTGCTCTGACTGTTTTCTATGTAATATTTAGCTCTGTAATTCCATTGATATTCAAAAGATGATAATTTCCAATTATCATCTGACAAAGAGCTGCAAGACATTTAGACCAAAATGTATTTAAAATTGCACATTAATAATTGCAACTTTCTTTACAAAGATGACACAACACAGGAATGACTTAAAAAAAAAAAAATCATTTATAGTTCATTTATATTAGACCAAATTATAGGAGAGGTCATCGAAAGTGAACTAATGACTCCCACCATGAGGAAGCACTTTTTGACAATAGCAGGAAAAAAAAAAAAACCCTTTAACAATGAGAAACCTGGAGCAGAACTGGGGTCATGGTGGGCGGCTGTCTGCCTCGACTGGTTCAGGCAATGGGAGACAGAGAGGGAGGGAGTAGTGGGGTAGATTACAAAAGCTCGGGTGAGACTGCACTTGTATGCACACGTAACACAAGTCTGTCCCTGTTTCATATACGTTATGAGACAGATTAAAAGCTCTACAAGATCCCCTTCCCTGAAACTGTTTCTTTGGATCCAGAGTCTCTGCAGAGCCTGGGTAGCCAGCATTTCTCCTTCCTGGCTGTCTTGTCTAAGACCTTGATGAAGCGCTCCAGATCGTTCATCCTGGAGTCATATGTTCTTCTCTTCTAACTACTACCGCTGCTCCTCCTTCAGGATTTGCCGGAGCTTCTCGGGTGATTTTTGGAGATATGCCCCCCCTCCTTTTGCCACTGTTCCAGATAAACCCTTGGCTGCTCCTCTGCTCTCTTCACAGACACAGGAAACTCCCCTTTTTCAGAAACACCACCTGAGTGACATTAGATGCCTTCACTTTTTCTCTCCCCCGTTTGAGCTAATTGAGCCCCCTTTGAAAGCAAAATATGTTTTATGAAGCTGAAGCTTCATTTCAAGAGCCATTCTCCTAGTTTGTGATCTCACGGCCTGTTCAGCAGCGAGCTTTGCTTTGAGCTGCTGGATTTCACAGAGAGGAATTTCTTTCAGATGGTTTTTGGCAGCCTCCTCTCCTATATCCTGTCGTTACTGGTCTGTCTGCTGCTCTCGGTCCCTGTGGGTTCTGCACCACTGGTACTTTTTTTTGAACTTTCATCTCCTTCTCACTTCTGAAAATCAGGATTCTGTTGCAACAGCTGTGCATGAGACCGGGTCATTCATCTTTATTGATGAAGGGAATAAACTTGATGTCCTTCCATTGTGCCTTTTTTTTTTTTTTTTTTTTTTTTTTTTGAAGCTTGGACCTGGCTCTTGTTCATGATTCTGAATGCTGTTCAGCCACGCATGTTTCCAAATCTTCATGAGCCCTCAGCAGCTGCAGACTCAGCACACAGATATCCTACTCTGTGGTCTGAGAAGCCTTTGTGTTGGCATTTTGCTCCTGTGCCTCTTCCAGCAGGGTCATCAGTTCAGTGATCATACAGATAGCTTTAATCATCAACTTACCAATTATAGTTACACAAATGAGAACAAAAAAAATCCCACTTTAATTTGTTTTGTCTTAATTATTCATGAAAGAATACATCCCATGTTTTGTTGATACACTAATACTGGTGTAGAGCCACTACTCTTTAAAGAGCTGCCAAGATGTTGTTTAAGCCTTCAGGCATCCTCAAAGAGGCAATGAATTCTTTATGAATATTGGGTTTTGACCATTCATGTTGCCAATTATTTTTCATAAACAACTTGCACCCCTCTGTAAGTAAAAACAGCGATGATCACAAAGAAAACTCACATCACTCCATAATATGCAATCAGGCAGAATGTCAGCCTTGCTTTGTGCTGACAGCCATAAGTGATAATTGTGTTACCAAAAGGCACACCATTCATTCAAACATTATAAGAAAATAGATGAAAAGGGATAACGTAAGAATACAAACGGTGCCAAGAACATTTGTGCATTCAAAGTAAAAAGAGGGCAGCGGAGTGATTCAGAAACAAGTCTGATTTCAAAATGCCACTGAGTCCCCTGTGACTGTGGATGTTTTCACTGAAGTGATTTTCATGACAATTTAAATCTGTTTGGCTCCTGAAGTGACTAACTGTAAATGTTGGCAAGGAGGGGCTGAAAACAAGAGGCAGAGGAGGGTCAAGGAGATTGAGGAGCGGAGAGGGCAGAGTGAGGCTTATTGGGGCCAACAGAGGGCATTGTTATCTGTAATATCCATTCAAATGCGCCATATCAGATGCAGCAAGTGTAGCGCTGCTCAGGGATGGAAATTAGTGTTGCTTTGCACTCAGCCCTGGTCACAGCAAGGGCAAATTCAGACAAATGAATTTACTCAGACAATACATACGGAATGCTGGCAATACAAAGGCATGCACGAATGGCAGGAACAGTGGATGGATATGAGGTAGAGATGTTCGCCTTCCCGTGTGCTCTACTGTGATCAGCATTTTATTTCCACACAGCTTCAGGGTGACTTTCACATTGTATTTTAACATGGTGATACAATTTACCAAACACTGCCACGGTGAGAACTGCTGTGCAACGATCATCCAATAAGTCATACTTATGACAGCTACATCAGCTGGATGTTACTGTCAGAAAAACATAGGTAAAAAAATAAATTACCTCTATATTTGATACACTCGTACTTAGTAAGCGATATAATCCAACAAGGGATTGAGCTGTTTTTTAACTTCCTTATCCTTCAGAATGAATAAACCAAACCACTGGGATGCTACCAAAGCTCTTTGTGTTGATTGTCGTAATTCTTTGGCGTGCCACAGAGCCATGAAATAAATGAATAAAAATCCCTGGAGTAAATAAAAGGAGGGGGAAAAAAAATAGTTTTTGGATGTAGGAATGTAAAAAAAAAAAAAAAAAAAAAAAAGGAAGCGTTTGACTGATTGTTTTTCATGCGGAGTATAGGTGTATTGTGAGGTGGAATATGAGCTGACAGAATAAAAAGTTTGGAAGACTTTGTACAGTTGCTCACGTCACACTTCACTGTGAGAGTGCAGATAGTAGCATGGATAGTGTTATCTTGCTATCCCCCTGCGCTATCTCACTGAGAGACATTGTGAAGTGTAGAGGACATAAATCTTGTGTATTTACGACCTGTGCTGTAGTCAGCTATCTGTTAGGATGCCCTGCCCTCCTCCTGCTGATCTTGTCTGCGCGGGGCCTCGGTGCTTTTAATACTGTTGTCACATGGGATATCGGAGGATGGTGTTTCTCAATCAGCTGCTTTTGTCTCAGATTGTAATCAAAAGGAGCTTGGTCAAAGCTGTCATAGTGCAGACAAAAGGTGAAATTTGAAACAGGAAATGTCAGGGCGTGTTCCTGTTGTCTGCTGATTTGATTTTTCTTGTGCTGCACTTTGTCATGATAGCTTGTTCTTTGTTTTTTGTGTTGTTGTTGTTGTTTTTTCTGTTTGGTTTTTTTCGCCCAGCAACAGAATGAGATTGTTAATTTAGAGTTGCAAATTGTCATCTCACAACAGTCTGCTCCTATTACTGCATCTAAAGTACTAATGTCATTTGACAGCAGATAAAATGAGATTAAAAAAAACAACAAGAACCCCAAAATGTGTTGCTGTAACAGCTTGATTGTGAGAAAAGGAACTGGAGAATCTTGATTCCTCCTTTAAGGCCTGGCTACAATTGCACAAGACAGGCCTTGTGAGGAACCATTGACCCATCGACTGCTAAGATCCATGTCTGACTGACATCAATACACATTCATCTCTGCTTGTTCCACCTCAGGCCAGTAGACCGCGGGCTACAGCGGCTGGCGTGAGGTGTGGACAGGCAACAACTATCACTTTGTCTTCCACATTCGCTATCATTGACATCAAACACCATGGGAGGCAATCTGATGGACCTTTTTGCTTTGTTGGGAATTAGTAACTGTTTTACAGCCCCCCCCCCCCCCCCCACACGCATGCACACACACACACACACACGCACACACTGCTGTTAGAATACAACATTTGTATCAGCTTCAATGAGTCTATCGTAGACTATCTTAACCAGTTTTTATGGATCTATTCTCTGGTTGGGACAACAGTCAGCACCACGACCCTCCCTCCATCACTCCCTCTCTCTTTGGGCTCTTTTTAATTATAAACTAATCTAGGGAGGTAATCACAGCCGGCGTGATCAGTTACTCATGTATATATGCCATGCTATGAAATGCAAGTAGTTTATTATCCTGTCCCCCCCCCTGCCTATTTACAGCCGCTGAGAAAGCATGGATGCAGCCACAATGCCATTGCCAATTAGCCGTAAAAAAGAAACATTAGTCCACTGAATGGATATTGGGGGAGTGCTGCGTCTGGCTTTGGTGGTAATTAATGTGCTCTGTGTGCTTGATGTGGTTTATAGGTTAGAGGTCGAAGAAGAAGGAAATCATGGAGTCAGTTTATTTCCCTACAACACAAGTGTAACACCCCCCCTTCTTTTTCTTTCAAAGAGCATAGTGTTGAAAGTGTTGAAAGGTGTTGTGTGGTTTTCATTTCATGCAGCCTTTAAACATTATTGAAGATGTGATTGCTGCTGAGTGGCAGCAGTGCAGGATGGAACTGGATCCTCAGACTGATGAGCGGTCTAATAGGCCCATCTAATGTATCATCGATGGATAGACTCGTCCCGGAGGAGACATTTCAGAGGGATTCCAGCAGATGGATTAGGGGAAAAAAAGGAAAGCTGCTGCTGAGTACTGGCCTGTGAAAAGACGCCCTCTTCTTGTGCAGACGGGATGTGCAGGGAGGATTTATTCCAAGAGGAATACAGACAAGCAGTTATAAGCTTCACATGGTCGCAGTCTCTCTCTCTCTCTCTCTCTCTCTCTGCCCTCAGCCAATCTGCTCGCGGTGACGCTGCGCAAAGGCAGGATCTGGTCTTGGCTTCACCATCATATTTAACACACCCACCCAGATTCACACATGCTACAAGAGGCGCATTCTCTGATCCAGCTGTACTCACAGAGGTCGCTCGGCCCTGCGGGAGGATCCCTGTCTCCTGTTACCTGTGCTTGCCCCGGGGGGCTTCAGTCCGGTCCAGATGCGACAGAAATTACGCAGCGCCGGATCCCCGAGGTGAATGCGAGCAGACACTTCGACAACTTATCGGGGACTTTCCCTCAAAACGTAAAAAAAAAAAAAAAAAAAAAGCAAACAGCCTCCCTTCCCAGTTTATTTCTCCCTTTCGTGCCGACGTCCCAGCTGATTCCCGGCCGGACAGATCTTCCTCTCTCATCGGCGGATCGAGGCTGGATGGTGAGACCGATGCGCGCACTCGGACCTCCCGGACAGACGCGTTTCATGGATCGATTTCCTCGGATGCTTTTGGATCCTACTCACTTCTCCGCTGCTTGATAGAAAAATAAAACCCGTTTGGTGGTCGAAAGGAGAGAGGAGCGAAGCCGCAACGCGAAGAGGATGTGGCTTGATCAAATCTACCGCTGGTCAGAGCCGACTCGACCTGTTTTACCTACACACTTGCGGATGATTTTGCGCTTCTGAAATCTTCTCCTGGACAGTCGGGGTGCAGACGAAGCAGAAGTCTGATGTTAAAAATACAAAGGCTGAACACTGAATCCTTTACTCAAGACGGCAAGTGAAGATGGGTCGTACGTGTTTAATGTATATTTCATTAGATTGGCGTCCAGTCTGATCAACATCATCAGCGATGTAGTCAGCTTGTTTATCTGCGTGCTGATCATTTGCAGTAAATACTCACATCTGCTCAAAAGGGAGACCATGAAGATGATCCTCCTGCGCAAATTCCGGGTTTTGATCCTCATGGTGTTCCTCATTGCATGCTCCATGCACATAATGATAGACTTGTTACCAAAGCTGGAGAGGCACGGCAACAGCGGCTGCTCCTGCTCCCACACGCCGAGTGAGGAGCCCCAGAGCTGGGGGAAGCAGGGCTGGCCTAACAAGCACACCCTGCGGATCCTCCAGGACTTCAGCAACGAGCCCAGCTCCAACGTCTCCTCGCACTCCCTGGAAAGGATCCCGGCCGCAGGCGACAAGACGCAGGCGTCCAGGAGGCTGGAGCACCAGGGGCTGCGTGGGGACAGGAAGAGGCAGTTTCTCCAGGACGATGCGGTGACCAAGAACATGCCGGTGAAGGGTTCAAGGCTGCTGGCTCTCTATGACCACCCTCTGTACAAAAGAGCCCTGCCACCTCTGACGGACGATGACACGCTGTTTAACGTCAACACGGACATCAGATTTGATCCCAAAGCTGCAGAGGATCAGGCATGGTAAAGTGTTTTTGTTTTCTTTTTTGCTCTTTCAGTCAGTTTTGAAAGCAAGCTGAAAGTCAGCTGACAGTCAGCTCTAATGCAACAAAAACCACGATTAAACATTTTATATTTTATTCAAAAATCAAAGGAAAGTTAAATTCTGTGCAATAACACTAGTCTAGTTCTGCATCTGTGCGGATGGGTCCTTGCTCACACGCTACTATACATAAAAACCTGAAAAATCTCTCCCCTTTCTTCCTCTTCCTGCTGTCCGTCAGGAATGCTGAAGGCAACAGAGATGAGTTCAGTCCCACAGGGGAGCTGACAGCCGACTCTTACCCCAACTGGCTCAGATTCCACATTGGGATTAATCGATATGAGCTGTACTCCAGACACAACCCTGTCATCGATGCTCTGCTGAAGGACCTGGTCACCCAGCGGATCACCAGCGTGGGTGAGTCATTAAAAAAAAAAAAAAAAAAAAAGCACTGCAGAGTGGGGTGAGTCAATGGCAGTAGCAGCAACAGCCAACAAGGTGGCTTTGGTGCACAGATGGAGGGTCAAAATTACACCCTATAACAGTTCACACTTCAGTTAGGCCGACACAAGTCATTTCTGAGGTGTGGAGAGGTATAAAAATGATTACAGCTCTGCTCACATTTGTGGTTGCTTGCCTTGTGATGGCAGAGAGAGGTCAAGTAATTTACCTGCCTTTCTACCACTGAGACCACATGTTTATTATAGGTCACTATCATCGGTAACCTATAATAAATAAGCCACCATAGGACCCAATGTTTTGATCAGTGACACGTTCATTCCCTTACAGATGTACACAGACTTTGTTTGTACTGAGGAATTGAACCTGTGCCAATTTGGCTGTGTTACTAGGTCTGTGCATGCTGTGCACAGGTCAAAGTTAAATTGTGAGGGCGCCCTGTATGAGAAGCTGCATCAGCAACATTGCAAGAATTGGCCGATGCTACGATCCCCAATCGGACCTTCAAGCTTCCCCTATCGTCATAGAAGTTCACCAACTTTTACTGAATGTCCGTGCAGAAAAATCCTTTAAGTTTTCCAAAGCATAAAAATATCTACAGTAAAATATCTGTAATATCTTTTATCATTGCTGTTATGGTAAAGTATAAAAATATTGACTGAGTTTGTCCTTCAGTGCTCAAAAGGCTTTTAGTTCTTCAGATTCTCTCAGAGAAAGTGTGTTGTCTTGCCGAGGAGAATTGATGTTATTGGATTAAGGGAAACCCAAAGCCTTGGTTATGTGTAAACAATATAAATGTAGATTTTATATAGTTTATATAGTTTCAAAGACACGATCTTTTAAACTCATGCAAGTATGCATGAAGATGGAAGCCAGCTGTTGGCTGTTGTACGACGGCGCTGAATCTACAGTCAGAAAATGACGAAGCACCACAGTCCTCTCTCATGCATCTCCACAAAGTGTAGTAGCAGACACACATCAGATCTGGTCTCGGTGCGGATCACACAGCTACTGTATGCTGCGGTTTGATGCAAATCAAATGATGTGGTTATCTTTTAGTTGATTGGCAAGCACACAGCAAATCTAGCTTCCCACAGAAAGCTGCAAAGCCTTCACTGCGAGTGCAGGTTGATGCCTGACAGAGGTGATAATCCATCCTGAGGCCGTTATATGGAATCTATTTCTGCTGTTTTTCCCTTTTTTGGGGGGGGGATTGTCTTACTTTTTGGCTGAGTTCAGCTCCCACATTCCAGGAGTGTTTGTCGACTCAAGGTCTCCCATCTTGCACTTGCTGTAAAAAGTGATTTCAGATTTCAGGTTTATCTGCCAATGACAAAACTGTAACTGGCCTGTAGCAAAGATTAAATACTTATCTAGCAGGAGGATTAACAGTTTATAAAACAAGCTCCTATGTTGCCTGGTCAAAAAAAAAAAAATAAAAAAAAATAAAATAAAAAATTCCCCTTTTGCTTCTTTCTGCTCAAGATGTTCTCCCATTTTCCTAGATTTTTCCCCTTTTGCTTTCTTGTCTTTAAGCCTGGGTGGATAGAGGAAGCAGTTCTCAGCCTCTCTAGCCAGCTAAATACATGGTGGCTCAATAATTACAGAGCCTTAACACAGGCCTGCGGCAGAATACCAATAGAAGCCAAAAGTAGTTGGTTATTATCTAAAGTTAAGGATAGGATTGCTTGGAAATATGATGCACTATTACCTCTTTTGAGCAATGTTAATCAGTGAAGACGTAGCGTGCAAAAGCGGCAGATATAAGTATTATTACAGATGATAGTAAAAGTTGTTGATTGTTGCTGTGCACAGCCCGAGAAGAGACCGAGGGAAACACGTTTGCAATGTGTCTTGACAAATAAGGTTTGCTTAGTGTGAGTGGAGCTTGAAATGAAACGTTACTTTCATGGTCCTTGTATACAGTCGCTCGGCATGCATGAGCTCTTAGCAATTACAGTTAGATTTTCCTCTATTTAAAGTAAGTCCAAACTCCCACATGAACACACAACTTCACACACAAGAGTAGCAGGTGAGGTCAGAAAGACATTGCTCTTTTCACTTGTAATTTTTTCCTGCTGTAAACATTTCACTTGGCCGCATGAGTCCTATATGTAGAAATAATTAGAAAATTGATTGAAATGGTTGTTCCTTGGAAAAAGGCCACTAAAACACAATTTGCAATCGATCAGCTGATGAAATAACAGACACTGTAGCCGCGCTGCTCTTTCTGTTTTGTTTTGGTTTTTTTTGTGAGTTGTAAATTGCTTTAGTGCTGTATAGTCCTGGCTCTGGCACCAAGCGCGGTCCCATGAGGGCCTTTAGACTGCATTACAATGTGCAGAAAGGGAGGAAACATGAAGGACAGAGGGACGAATAGAGACACAAAAAGAAAGAGGGAGAGAGAGACACATAGCCTCTGGAGAATAAACAGGGAGCGTAAACAACGGACAAACACAGTGTTGGGCAAGCACCGACTGTCCTTCAGCCTCCCCCCAGTCCCCCTTCCCATCAAACAAACACTGTGACATCAGCAACTCAGTCCTTTCTTAGCACAAGCACACGTACAAACAGACACACAACCACATATCTACATGCATAAAAGCTTGCACGTGCAACAATGCACTTCACTGACATGGTAGAGGAAATCAATGTTTGTCTGAAATAAAAATCCAGTCAGTGTCAGTCAACATACAGTAACAGAATATAATCACCTTTACTATGTTTAAGGACTCGGTGATTAGTCCTTGTTACAGTCGTTCATAAAGCTAATCTCAATACTTGTTGTTCAACAGAAAACTGACAAAAACGGTATTAATGTTTGATCATCTTGGCAATTTCATTGCAGAACTCTCATTAACTAACTGTAGGTTGGTTTTTAGAGTAAGAATACAGTTTTGTATTATTGTAGAAGTTTTGATTAAATAGATGAGCAGAAGAATTTGGACTAGAGTTTTATTGAAACTTGTCAACCATAAACTTCAACTCCAGCTTAGGAAGGCATTTCAAGAAATAAATAGCGTCACACGAACAATGAGCCATTCAGCCATTCAAGTCAAAACACCAAATGTGTTTTCACAGTGTGTTGGGGTTTTCTTTGTTGGAAATAATAGCTTCATTTTTGGTTGTTGACTGCTGGTAAAATAAAACACCCAGCCCCCCCCCCAAAAAAAAAATAATGACAGCCAATTGGGTTATGTGTGAAAGTAATTTTTTTTCTTGCTATTTTCCAGATATTTTATAATAATTAACCATCTTGGACATTTGTTACACATGGGAGCTGAGTTCAATTTTTTTTCGCAGTGCCAATGAAAACATTAAACTCGGTTAAAAGCCACCCAAAGGCTATAGCTGCACATCAGCTAAGCTGCAAACTTGAACACTGAAACTGCTCAAAACAAATGGAATCAGCTACTTGGTTTATTGGTTTATTGATGCATTTGTGCAATATTGTAAGATGGAGCAGCTTCCACAAAGAAACCCCAGTTGTCTACTTTTAACGCCAAACTTCCACTCGTATCACAAGCTATATACTTGAAGCTTCAACTGGCCAGATCTTTGTTAGATAAAAACTAAACTCCAGGACATTTCTTATTACAGCACTTCAGTTATTAAACCTAAATTACCTCGACAATAAAATGCGTTATGTGGTGCTGACAGTAAATCTTTTGTTAATAGCAGCATTATCTGTTTTGACTCCAACAGCAATGAAGTCTGGAGGCACTCAGCTGAAGCTCATTATGACCTTCCAGAACTACGGCCAGGCTCTGTTCAAACCGATGAAGTAAGTTGTTTTGCTTTTTGGTAAAATTTTGTCTTTTATGTATCATACGTGTTAAGAAATGCTTTCCCTGCTGTTCCTCTGGTCAAACTGCCCACTTCTCTGGCCTGCACCATCAGCCAGGGCGTTCGCTCATGGGTCCACCCTCTTTGAAGAAAAGCAATCTCTTTCGCATCGTGCTAAACCTTGAGCGCGACTTCAGTATTAAACACCAATTGTGCAGCTTTCTACCTCGACAGACTTCCTTTTCACATCCCACCACCTACTTATTCTCCTCACAGCATCAATCTCATTTCCTCATTCTCCTGTCTGGCTATATCAAATTGCTTTCATTTCAGCACAACCTTGATATTCGATTGAAGGCTGACATCAATCTGCTGTGTCAGAGCCAAATGTTGAATAGACATTTCACCTCACAGGGCTTTCAAGTGACACATCACATCATTTAGTAGCCACGTTGGACATCCTCAGTCCTCGGGCAACAATGGCGCTGTCATTGTATGCCTGATTCCTTGGATCAATTTTTGGCATTATGATAATGTTAAATATTCCAGTCAGCTAAATGTCACTGTCTTTTAGTCCTCTCTTGATTTGCGTTGAAAAACAGGCTCCTGAGACTACAGTTTGTGTTGCTCATAACCAGTGGTGGCCAAACAGCTGTCATGTGTAATTGCCTGTCAGTAATATTTAAATTAATTAGGTAATAGTTTGTCTCCATGATTTTGGCATTTGAGTTTTTGAGTGAAATGTCTCTGTGAGCTTACCTCTCCGCACCCTGCAATACAACTTGGCTTAACTTGTAGCGCAGATAATTCTGCTCAGTGGTTAAAAACAACTCCACTAGTAGATACTGTGAAATATTTGATTAACTCACATTTTCTTTATCCACGCTGTCATATTTAGAAGATAACACATCCCTAATCCCTTCTCCATTGGTGGATTTAAATGTCACCCATCCTTTGTTAGGCTGATTGTAATTTAATTGTGGGTTAATGGTTTTCTACACAGGCTGTTGTCTGGCCTCTGCGTGTCAGCGTGGAGTGTGGGGTTAAGCCTGTGGATGATAGGTAGCGAGTTCCTTCGTGGGAGGGAAAGCTATTCAGAGACCGTTGTAATTACTGCTTCAATCCTACCGTACTAAGTCAGGCCAGATGCAACAAGCCTGAAATCATCCTGACAGACTGGCGAGAGGAGAGAGGGAAGGGATGGAGAGAGAGAGAGAGAGAGAAAGACCAGAGGTGAGAGAGGAGGGAAGAGGGGTAACGAGGCAAGGACTGGGTAAAATGGGGCGGCGAGCGGGTGAGGAAGAGCGACAGATGAGGGGATGTGGGCTGAGAGTGTTGTCAGTACACACACACACACACAGTCGAAATCCACAGATTATCTTGGTGCACTGCCTCGAATTTGAACCCAGATGGAAATGTGAAATGAAATTTTCCAAGAAAAGCATGGGGAGATGGGGTTGGATGTAAATCTGTTGCTTGACAGTTGTGGTTGTCAGAGCCACCGTGATGTGTGATAATCCAGAAAAATGGCAAGAGCGAAGGTGGGGTGGGGGGAGGAGGGCTTTTTCATTCCCTCTTGCTTGAATGCACTTGACTTTAACAAAGTAGGGCAACCCATGCTGACGTGTGTGTGTGTGCGCTTATTTGGACTGCAATCAATGTCTTGACAGATTTGCCCAGTCATTCCTGCTATATAGATAATTTCCCATGCAGAGCTCCCAAATGCACACGTGCCAACAACCACACACGCACCCAGTTAACACCCAACATCATCTCCTTGTTCCCAAACCTGCTGGTGTGTTTCCACATGGTGCATCAAAGACACAGAGGCTGAGAGATCAAAGCGTTCTTTGGCTGTGCTCTTCTGCTCGGCTCTGCTCAACTCTAATGCAAATGTGTGCCAGGCAATCAGGCAGGCAGGCAGGCATGCAGTGTCTGGGTAACGATCGACCCTCCTACCATCCATATCTGTGGAAACCTGCGCTCTTGGTCGGCTGCTCTCTGTGGTTATTGGCCCCTCTGTGTTTTATCATTCTTAGTATTCACCATCCTTCTTACCTCCCTCTCTGCGGTGTAGTCGGCTGTTTGTTTTTCTCTCCCACACGTTCTTTAAGCATCTGTGCCGTTTCTTCAGCGAACGGCACAGATGCAGAAATCTATTAACAGGCTTGTTGATCGATCCTTTCTATATTCACTCCCCTTTTTTCTCTTTCCCAGAGAGAGGGATTGAGAGTGAGGGAGAAAGAATAGTTACTATGAGCAGTCTCTGTTTTGTGGTGGCTGGATTGTTCTTTCTGTGTAAAGCAACACATAAATTGCCATCTTTTCCTTCTTTGTGTAACATAGATTTAATCAGCTTGAGCCGTATATAGAAGCTACTAAAGTACAGTACCTGTCCCCTATGATGAATCACCCTAATCTGCAGTCTGCGGTCCAGTTTTCCAGACATTGAATAAACCCAGTGTTAATTGGGATTGTTGTGCAACGTTAAAGACTAAGCACAGGATGGAAGTATATATGCCAGGCCTGTGTTGCACAAGTAGACAGACGAAAACATTCTAGCCTGAAAAACATTCAGTTTGACACTCAGTTTGGTGACTAAGCTCAATTATCATCTCCGTCATCCTCTGCATCCTGTTGTGCCTGTGGCCAGGATTGAAATAACCACAAATTGCAGCATTTCCATAATTTATTTTGTTCCCATAAACAAACGCTTAAAGCTGTCACGTTTGGAGTAAGTAGTTTGGTGAAATAAATGCTGCACCGAATAGTAGCATGGAGAGGGAACATGCTTTTATTGATTACTGAGTAACTCTACCAATTTGAAAACCAAAGAACATCAACACATAGGCAGAAACATGTGCTTACATGGAGAGCATATTCAAACGCTCTAATCATGAATTTCTGTAAGTCAGCGACTGACTCAATGACTGGTTGACTGAGTGATCACACTCCAGGGATACAAATTTAATTTTTTCCCATTTAAAGCTAATTCTTCCTTTTTTTTTTTTTTTTTTCATAACAAATTAGTGCAAACAAGTTTTTATTATGGCGTATTTACAGCTTGCAGTGTTGCCAATTAAGTTATTTCTGCTCTAGAAAGATCTTTTTTTTTTTTTTTTTTTTTTTCCCCCTCTGTACGTGAACCACTGGCTCAGGGCTACAGCTCTTGTATCAGGCGGGCCCCCCAGCCACCCTGTTTTCACGGCTGCAGGGGAGCTGCAGGAAAATGTTTTGCAACAATCCAAAACCTGCTTGTTTTGGTCTACTGGTGACTCCAGAGTTGCCTGCAGGTGTGAGTCCGAATTGGTTTTTTTTTTTCGGCCTTGCGATAGAACCTGCCCTTCGCCCAGTGTCAACTGGGAAAAATAAGTGTTATCTGCATAGATTTACACATTTAACAAGGTAAATACCAGAGCAATAGAAGAGTTGAAATATACACCAATAGATTAGTCATCAAATACTATATTTTGAATCTTTTTTTATTGTGTACCAAGTTGTGCTCCCAGCTGATTCTCTGAGTTTGTGCATACCCTTAATAACCTCCACCACTCACAGTGATGGGATCGCTGCGATGTTGGTGGACAGGTAACACTCATGGGAGAAATCTTCCCCTGAGGACTAAAAATGAACCTTTTTTTTTCCTTGGTCATAACTCCCATAATCTAACCCGATGATATGGCGATAAAGGGTAACCATTTATGACAACTGTCGCTATAGACCACGAGCCACAGCTTGAGCTGAATTGTAGTCCATAGCAGACTGACTTTTGAAAAGGCACTATCCCTTTGGGACGACACCCTCCAGCAACAAAGCATTTTGTGCTTTCAAAAGCCTACCTTCAAGTTCAATAATACGATACATTTTAATGTGCCTTTTGCTGTCAGGGATATTCTTTTCGTGCAAATAAAAAGCTGTGCTTGAATTACTTAACAGAAGACCCGAAACCTTTGTTACAAATACCTCACAGAAATAAACCTGCTGTATGGCATGTTTGACTCTCAGCTGTAGCATTGTACTCTCCTCAGTTCTTTGAACCTGAGTGTCTTGGTAGTAAAAATAAATCTCTTATTTCATGTTTAGCTTTCTCTTCCTGACTTTTGTTCCCTCTTTTATCTCTCTGCCACTATGGCTTTTTGATGTGAACTGGGGAAGTATGATATTCGGAGTGAAATTAGGTTCGGTGCAAAGAAAAAGCCCCCCCCCCCCCCCCCACTCCACCGACAGAAGAAGTGATGATTGATATAATGATGGTATTTCGTTTCTACGTGCCTCCACCTAATTGTATCGGCTGTCAATCATACGACATGGCCCAGCCCCATGCAAGTCAATCTGCGTATTCCCAAAGGAGATATCCGTGCTTGCCACTGCCCCTCCCCACTGAGCGATCTGTATTGGTGCTGTGTCGGGTCCATGAGTAATTTTTGATTGACACATTGAGGAGACGAGACGAGAGCCACATAATGTCACCTCATTTGTGTCAATAGCATATTGATAGAATAACATAAATAACAGTCTGGAAGAAATATCTGTTAAATTTGAAATATCAGTGGGGATTTGGCAACACATGAAAGCTGACATTGTATCATTAAAACTGCATCAGCCGTGGGAGGTGTAAGAATAAGATTGAATGAGCTTTGTCTGAAGACAGGTTGGGCATGTCTTAACAAAAACCCTTATTATTCTTACTTGAAGATTTGTCTTTGAGTGACGCAAACACCAAACACTGCGAGACTGAAAAAATTCTGGACAATTCAGCAATTGTTCCTACATGTAGCTGAACAAAAGGGATGTCAAACAAACTAACTCCTCTGTGGAATGGAGTCTTTTTCTTTATATATATTTTGCCAGTTTTGTCAGTTGTTTGTCAGCATGCGTGCATGTGTGCTTGTTTACTGTGTGATATTGTATTCACAAGGTCTTCTGTGCCTGTGCTTTGACTTTGAGTCAGGAAATAAAGGGATGAACTGCCTCAGGACAAGTCATTCAGAGCACAGATGATGAGTGCAGCTCTGTTTGGAAATAGAGGAAATTCACCGTGGCACAGTGGCAGAGATGGGGAGTAGAAAGCTCCATGTTAACCCTCAAACTGCTGGCCCACATATATACAAATGTTGCAACACACACTTGAGCAGCTGAAATCAACCGTGACAGAAATTCATTTAAACACGATCACAAGAATAACAGGATATCTGCGCAACATATAGTTATTATAACCTATGCTGTTCACGCTTGCAGTATGCAATAGGTAGCACATCACTGAGGCCACAGTGAATGTATTTGCATGCATTACATGCTTTTAATTCAAATGGAGGTTATATCTGATAAGCAGTTTTAATACATGTTCATATTACAACAACACTCCATTCCCTTGCAGAGAAACAAACGCAATATTCAGAGTGTAATGAAAAAGAACGGGAATACATTACAATACAAGTTTCTCTTAATCAGAAAAACCTGTACTGTAAATTCAATAGTGTGTAGAATATTATAATTGCATCTAAAAGCACTGGCTGACCTCAGGAAATATCTCTATTCATTTCTCCAGTAGCACCAATAATTAATCTAAAATTACAACCGCTGTGAGTTGTGCGATTTAGCAGTACTGCTCTCTGCTTAATGATTCGACTGGTTTCCCCTGTGCTGTAATTGTTTCACCAGGGTATTATTGTCCGCTGAACAGTTTGAGATGAAGCAGAAATTAAAGTGTTTACTGCAAAGAAAATGTTTTTGTTTAAGTGTTTGGTTTAAGAGCAGCACTCCCACAAGCAAGTGTATCATCGTGTACACACACACACTCGCGTTGTCACGTGTACTGGAGATGAAATTTATATTAGCTTGAACATATATTTCAGTGAGCAGCCGAGTGATACATATGGAGCCCTCAGGCTCAGTAATCTGACCCCCTTACTGTCTTCTCTACAGAGACAGTGACACACTGCAGGACACCGGTGCACCAGGATCACGTAGAGCAAAGCTGCACGATTTTGCCTTGTATGTGTTTGCCTGCCCGTTCCAAGAGAGACATAAAATAAAGAACGAAACAAAAACTGACACTGGATACTGAGCTCGTACACCTTCTTTCTCCCTTGATGAAGTGGTAGAAAATGGTGTGCTTGCATATGAGAAAAATCATTGCATTTTATTCAGATGGAGGGTTGAGGCCAAAAAAAGGTTATGTGCGTTTTATATACAGACAGAAAGGTTGTATGGATGTGGACTCTTTCTCTGAACATGAGAAAACACATACAGTATTTTTTTGTCTTTTCAAAGCTGTTGTAGCTTCCAGTGTTAAATGAATTTTATTCTGCAGGTGGAGTTGTGAAATGCCACGCAAACATCAATAAAGGGTAAACTGGCTCGCTCTGATAGCAGTGTGTTAAAATGGGGCAAAGGCTGTGCCTAAGCAGACCTATGGGCCACCATACTATAGAAAAACATGCCCCGAGCCCTCGCTAACAGAGGCTTATGCAACTAATCTACAGTCTAGAGAGGATAGGAGAGAAAAGCAAAACATGTGAGTAGCTCACTGTAATAATCTGTTAATGTATGGTTGGCGTTCTGCCATCCACAGTAATCAGCCATTATGATTTATGTAGAATATAGATATTAGTAAGCCGGTGATGTTTTCTCTGCTAATATATTCTAACACACCGTGCCACTTTTAATCAATGTAGCTGATTAGCATAATCACACAAGTTTGACAAGTCTGTCTGGTTTTTCTCTTCTTTTCTTCAATACTTTTTTCCTGCACTTTATGAAAACTCCACATCAGCATCCGTTCATCTCACCACTCCCTCACTCTGCACCGCTGTTGCTGCAATTGAGATCTCAGTGTGTGTGAGAGTGTATGTGCGTGTGTGTGTGTGGCAGTCTTATTGCTACCTCTGACGACTTACGACACGCAGTGCTCGAAACTGTCACAGAATTCATACTTTAGTTGCCTAGGAGACAGTGCGTGGTCATATTCCTTGTCTTTGTGTGCTGATCTGTCTGTATTTGTACTGTGTGCGTGTCTGCAGTCGTCCTGCTAGAGCAAATTCTGTGCAAGCCATACTCAGTTCCTTCCAGGAGCAGAAATGTCTTGACGATGTTATCAGTCAACTGCCCCCTTCAGGTAAATATTATTAGCTCTAATATTGTGCTGAAGGAACGATAACACCATGTTGCAGCCAGCAGAAATGACAAACCAGCATCCAATCTACATATCAAAGCCTCGGCTAAATTCCTCTGCCATCTGTGTGTGTGTGCACGTTTGTGTTAGTGTGCTTGAGCAAACACCAGAGCTGCACACACACACAGACAAGCACTTGCACACGCATATGCATGAATTTGAAATGCGTGCTGGGCTGCCATTTCTCTGCAGTCTCAGAGGCAACTTGTTCCTGGGCCATCACAATTGCAGTTTATCCCCGATAAACTCATTCATTGGTTCTTGGATAGTAATAATAGAAGCTTAATTACTCGCCCATAAAGATTTCAGAAAATCTGATCCAGACCTGTGTTTCTGTGGAAATCTGGCCTTTGATGCCATCTGTCATCTTGTCTCTTTGGTTTGAAAGCGCTGTCCCTCATCGGCTGGCCTTCTTCTCTGTTTCCATACATTACACCTGAACAGCTGATGTGACAATTTGAGCAGACACGGATGCATCTGGGCCTGGTCTGGCCCACTGCGCCTGCACTCTTATTGAAGACCAGATGCTGGAAGCATTGCCACAGAGTGTGTTTCATGACTGGAAATGGGCCTTTTATGTTTTCCCCGAGGCCAGTGTCGTGTGTCCCGCTTTTGGAATCACCAGCCCTTTTAAATGCTCCGACGGCAAACTGTATATTCATCAGGCTGAAAATAGCCGTTGTAAAGAAAATATGATTCTTTTCACACTTTTAATTGGATGAACACTCCGTGTGCTGCCTTTTTGGGAGAGGGGGCAATCCATGTTAACACTTTTTTATATGCGATTCATTTACCGAATAATACAAGCAAACCAGGTCTTGTAAACAAAATTCACACTGACTCATAAGTTCAGTTTACTGGACAGAGTTTTGGAAACCTGTCATTTTATGAGGTTAGAGTTTTTGCCAGCTGGGTGACTCCAAGTAAATCTAGCTGCAGTCCCTTTAACTTTAGCCAAGAATTGTGGATTCATTTACTTTTTGTGCTGTTTATACCCATTACAGAGCATGTGAAGAAATATGCGAGTGCTGACTGCAGTTTGTTTGCTCTGCTGCCAGCTAGCAGATGTCCAGATCTGTCTGTGTATACCTTTCAAACTTTGTGCTTTTGAGCTGTTTCACATAGTTGGCCAGGAAGCATTTTTGTTACTAAGAAACGGCAGCAAACTTCTCTTGGAGGAAATGTTTCACCTGTCTTGGTTTTGTTAGATGAGCCAGAATGTTCTGGACCAAGCAAACATGAGTTTGATCATACTGCTCCAAATGGGTTTAGTCCTGTTGTATTAGAGAGGAAGGATGTGCTTTGATTTCGCAGTGAAGGAGCAATGCACTGCATGAGTCTAACTCACCTCCCAAAAAAAAAAATATCTGAACCAAACATGCTGCGCTTCAATTCTTTTTTTCTGATCTAAGAGCTGCAGTGGCCTGGAGAAACATCCATTCTCTGTACTTTGTATAAAACTCCACAAGGAGCATTCGTTTCACAGGCGCATCAAGTGTTTTATAGCACGGCGGAGCTTCAATCTGGTCTGCAGAGCTTAAGGTTTTTCCTGTGATCTTCCTCCTCTTTTTCTGTCTTCACCTTCGCTTGCCATTAAAGCTTCTCATCTCTTCTCACTGTCCTGCCGGCAGATCCCTTTTATAAGCTGTAGTTAGTGTCAGGGAAAACACCTTAGGGGGATCATTAGCCTGTAATGAAGCAGGAGGTAAAAAACCATGTTCACCTATTGCTCTCCAACATTCCTGATTGTCACGTTTAATTATAGTTCTGCAAGGTTATGGGCGTTTTTTTTGTTTTTTTTACTGCATTTATCTCATTTCTTCAACTCACCCTCCACCTCTCCCTTTCAGCAGATGGACACTTGGTCTAATTAGGCTTTCTCTTCCCTGCTGAAGAGTCATCCTCTCTGGGAGGTATTCGGGAACACGACATTATGAGAACATGTTGTGATGCGTAATTAGCAAACAGGGGAGTGGCGACTAAGGTTACGATGGGAAGGTGGTTGTATGAACCACAGCTGTCAGCGCTCAGGTCTATGGTATGGATGCAGATTAACTTACATCTGTTCCACACTGCTGCATCCTCTAGAAGCTTGATTAAAGTAGAAAGCTCTGCTTTTTACAATCCAGTACTCACTTGTCCCTCCAGCCTCACCAGTGACGCCCTCTTCAGATAAAGGAGCTTGTATAGTCAAAACAAGTGATGCAACCAACCTCAGATGGGGAGATTAAAATGCTGCCATTATGCCCAAGTCTCAACATGAATTACTGTCTCGTGTGAAACAGGATGGAAAAAGGTTGGAAGTACTGTGCCAGAGTCAGTGTCTCCACTCAAACGCACTGGTTGTCTTAGAAATTAACATAATTTCAAAGTGGTGACAGCATGCAATTTGTTTCTCTGGGGATGTACTGCTTAAGTGGCACAATAATATACCCAGGCTGAGTTGCCTATATTTTATTGTTGCACTTAAATGTTAACTGTGCATAACAACTCAGTTTCATCAGTTTATAATTACTTTACCACTTTACGAATGTAAATGTAGTCAATGCTGAAACTTAAAAAAATAAATAAAAATAAAAATTAGAGAGCGGATTATACATGGAGTCAAATAGCAACTGCTATTTGTTGTTAAAAAAAAAAAAAAATCTGAAATACAGTGTGAGTTTGATGACTAAGGAACAGAAAATGTGTGTTAGCTTCATTGCTTCATATTGCAATTGCCAGGAAAGAATAGTACAAAAACTTTTTATTTGTGCAGACCGTTATTAGAGCAGTTTCGCTTCTTGATGTTTCGCCCTGTTTGGCGAGTTATCAAAGTAGCATCACATTCAGCAGATCGGGCTAACGTGTTCGTGAGCAGTAGCTCTCACATCGACAAAGCTAAATGGCAAAATTAACATTTCATTTGATATTGCTTTTCTGGCCTCCATAACAGCAAAATGTTCCATTTTCAGCAAGTAGTTGTTAATTTTGTATTCTTTTCTCTTTTTTTCAAGCTGAAGTTGATGATAAATGTGAGTAAATCAAAACAATAAAGCTATGCACAGGAAAACCTAAACAATGGGCTTAAAAGACATTAAAAAACTAAAAGAATTAAACCTATGGAAGTGGGTGATAACTCTGGATTTGTCAAAATGAGCAATTACTCACTTTTTTCACATAATTAAACCTATCGGTCATCTAGAAGTAAAAATGAATTAGTGCGTATTCAAATGTCATAAAGTATAATAATGATTTCCTCATTTATAATGAACTATTTCCATAAAAAGGGCTTTAAAACATTTCAACAAAAATGTCATTTGTGGATTATAAAAAAGAAAAAGACAAAATGACTGTAAGATTATTTGAGGGCTTTGGCAACACACAATATCCCTAGCCCTACAGATTATTAATGTCAGTAGGGTGTGGATAAAGAAAGGATAAAGAAAACACCATACGGTCGGGCTCACCAGGGATTATGATTTGTTGTTGTTTGCAAAAAAAAAAAAAAAAAAGAGAGAGGGAGGAAAAGTGACTTCAGTATTGTTAGGCCCAGCGAGGAGAAAGCAGCTTGGCAAAATGGCATGGATTAGTGTGCTGGGAGAAAGAGCACTTTCCTACCAACTCTGATGCTGTGTTAAGTTAACTCTGTGCAGAGTTGGAGGGGGGCAGGGGGGGCATTTATGCTGTTTGTCCTGGGCTTATTCAAATATGAGCTTTGGAGTCTCAGTTCTTGTCCAAGCACGCGCTAACTTAAAAAGGGGTGTGGCTCTTTCATCATTCAAAGTAATGACCTGGTAAAACACAGCCTAGAGTCTAATACACCTTTAATTACACACGTCCTCCCCTAATTCTGTGCTCATGAACAACTCAAGCAGGGAGACCACATAAACATGCAGCTCTTGCAATCTGAAAAAAAAAACCTCTTCTAAATATGAGTACAACTAATCATTTATTACACAGACTGAAGAGGGGCTTTCACATCTGTCATCAATGTAAGGAGACATTTGCAGCAGTTTGTTTGACTTCTCAGCCAATATGCACAGCTCCATACTGCAGCGTCATAATGGAAGCGCTACAGTTAAGTGCCACAGGCTTAAGAGAAGCCTGTGTATTAAATATTCAAATTTACACAGATCACCTTTTACCCCATATTTTATTTTCACAATAAATCAAAGCTGCATGCATCTGTTATAGTGCATACATCATTAGGAACTGTTGCTGGCTGCATTTCGAGGCCAGTTTTCTCTCCGGGCAGAGGAGAAACTGGCACTTAGCGGCAGGATAAAATTTTTTGTTGTTGCTCTTGTTGGAAAACGGGCGACAGCACATGAGCAAATGACAGTTTGTGCTTCCGTGGCCAGTTGGCCGCTGCACTTTTCTTCCTCTTTACATGCACAGTTTCATTGCAAGTGTAGGAGATGCATTTAACTGCATGGCCCAGATACTGTCTGCTTGTAAAAGAAATGATGAGCAAGAATGGGTTATAGAATCTGGTGCTTTCCTCTTCATTATGTTTTAAGGAAAGTTTAGCTTTTTTTTTTTTTTTTTTTTTTTGGTCTTAAAATAATATTTCCATGCATGAATAGACGTGCACTGAAACAGATTTTTTATTTCACTGTTGTCATGCCCATTCAGGTCACAAAGAGATCCCTTAGCGATAGCTGGCGATTAAATATTTTTGCTTTGTTAAATCTGATATGTCTGATATGTATCTCCCAGTCAAACATCAGCTCATTCATTCAGCATCTTTTGTCTCCCTTTGCATCTCATCCTCATATTTTTTTCATTATCCTGATTTTTACCGTTTCGTTTCCTCCTTCACCTTTCTTTTGTAACCCGCAGCTATTTCCTGTTTTTCCCCGTCACTCCCTTTTGCCATCACTCCCACAGCCACAGATTGAGAGGTGTGGCTGGAAGAAAAAGGAGAGTAGAAAGAGCAGAGCAGAGCGCTGCTCTTATTCACTCCAGCAGCACCTTCATCCTCTCATTTTCGCCTGATATGATACAAGGGATTCAGCTGGGAGGGGCAGGCTCTCACTGTACTCTCTCTGCCCCCCCCTCCCCTTCCCTCTCTTGCAAGTTACTCTTGCAGATCTGACATCGCTGGAAAATCTGAATCTGTCATTTATTGTTCCTCCTCTCACAAAACTTGTTTTCCCTGCTCATAAAGCCTCCCAGACGGTCCTTCATAAATGCTTAACAAGGTCAGTTTTGGATTGTTCTTTCCAGCAGCGTCCATCCATTCGGCATCCTCCCGTATTTGCGAGGTTATAATGGTGGCACAATAAAAAAGGAGGTTGATTCCTCTGAGGCCAGAAGAGTAAGATATACTCTTTATTTACTCATCTTGCATAACAGAAGAACTGACTCATGGTATTGGTGAGACATGATCAAATACTCTGCTTAGTTAAATTTCCTGAATCAGTTTTTGTTCCGTCTGATTTGCACTCACTGTTTCTGGCATTCCTTTCCCGCCCACTCTCTGTTTTTCATTTTTCTAAGAGCTTTGCTTTTCACCCTCCGTGCCCTTGCAATACTAGTCCCATGGTGACAGGGTTTCCCTGTGTGTATTTATAGTGTATTTATATGCGCTGAGCCCTATTTTCTATCTGCTTATCAACAGCCACCATGTACCCCACCCACCAATTAGCCAGACACTGCCCTGGGATTTCAGGACACCACAGGCCCTGGCTACAGTCACTCACAGCTCACTAGACCTTGATGCCAGTCCTCCCCCTGCTGCTTCTTACAAAAGGGATCCCAAATCCCTCGATTTGTGTCCTGCTGATTCATGTTATTTTCTCACCACCCAGTTTTTATTATTTTTCCAGTTTTTATCGTCTCTCTGCTCACCCACTTTTTTTGGGGCTTTTTCCCTTGTCAGTCAGTGCTCTAACTCAGTGTTCATAGCTCGAAGACTCAAGAGTCCCTCACTGCCACTCGGTGGTTTTTTCCAGTAACAACAGAGGAAGAACTGCTTAAACGTCATGTGTGTGTGTCACTTTAGGCATGAGGTGTGAACTGTAATCTGTAATCTGTCCGTGTGCTATAAATCAGACATGCTAGTTACTGTGTTGCCAAATCATTTTTTAATGCTCACATTTTTACACAATCCGAGTTTCCGCCTTTGTTGAGTGAATCTAGACTGGAGACATGCACAAGTTGGATCCTGTTACACTGGCATGCCACCGCCTTCTTAGCCATGCAGCAAACAGTATAATTAGACTAATTGTCTCTGCAATAAATTGCAATCCAGACATGGAGGAATTCAGGGAGGTTACATTACTAATTACTCACATAGTTTGCAACCCATGCTCAGAGCAATCGTGCTCAGACATAGGTTTAATGGCAGGGACTGTCCCGGCGGTTGGATGGTAATTTAAAGCTAGAAATGATCAAAGAAATTCACAAGTTGGGGCACAGTTAAATGAAATGGAGCACTGCAGCCACAGGACTAAAAAAAAAAAAAAAACCCCAACAACAACAACAACAACAAAAAAACGCACACCTTGATTGTTTGTAGTGTGCTACAGAGGATGAGCGAGTGACTGGGAGGCAGACAGGATGAAGTGCTGCCTGGTAGAATGGACCACTTCAGATGGATTTAATGGAACATCACTAATAGGTATATGAATGGTTTATCTTCTCATGTCTAATTCAGTCCTCTTTATTAGACGTTATGAATGAGGACACATGTGAATAAGGAAGAAAAAAAAAAACCTTTCAACTCATACTAATGACATTTTATAGGGGAAATATAGATTCTACTTGAATTTAAATGTTTCATTAAAGCTGTGTGAATTTTTATATGCACGTATATTTTAGTATATAATTTTATAACACAATAAGCACAACACATCACAGTACAATAGCAGGTGTTACATCAAATATAGTGACTGATCTTCTAATCCTACTCTTTCCTAGCAACTATACAAAGTCACAAGTCAAAGACAATGTAGCTACTAAATTTCATTTTAATCTTAGTCTAGAAAAGATGCATGAAGCGTGCCTCTTTCAAGAGGTAAAACAAAAAAGAGGCCAATTTGTCCTGTGATCGTTACTGAATCCTTATGTGCTGTCACCTTGTTTCATAATTAAAATTAAGATCATTCAGACGTGAAGCTAACTTTCTCAATAATAATCATACTTGCTGAAATGTCTATTACTTCAGTTTTTTAGTTTTAGCAGCAGCTGCATCATTATTGGTACCCATTTTTGCATTTAAAAATAGAGCAATGGTGGTCCTTTTTTGTCTTGAGAGGCTACCACACAACAGAAAATACCCCTGAATAAATTAATTTAACCTATGGTATTCGACTTTTGTCATCTATCTCTGGTTTTAAACTTTGGCTCTCACATTAATAACCCGATGGCTGCGATCTAAGATGGCCTGGTGCCATTTAAAAGCATTTTTCTCTTAACAAATCGGTACCACTACCATCACAGCATCTTTGTGAATTTTTTTTTCTTTCTTTCTTTCAAGTCCAAAGCCACAGGAAATGAGGAAAATCCATTAGCTGGGTGGTTTTAGCTGCCCCCCCCCCCTCCCCCACCACACTCTGTACTTTAGTCCAGTGGAAAACGTAGTCCTGCCCCTTGGGCCTGCCTGACAAGGGCAGAGGAAATGGCCAGGCATTAATGGCAGCTTTGATTACTCTCCTGTCACTAATGTAGCCAACATGAAAGAGAAGAAGAGGAGTGGGATGACTTCAGCTTCCAATCAGAGGCAATCTGTTGGCATCTACATGAAGCCAGGCCATACTTATTGTGCCATTTGGAGAACACACAATGGCTCTGGTGGGGGGTGATATAATTCAGTCACCGCATACCACCAAGAACACAACTCTCATTTCGGCATCGGGCCGATATGTTATGAGAGAGTGTGCGTCGTGTTCTCTCTCATCGCTGTCCTTGCTCTGCCCTCTAAAGTCGAAGGAGTTCAGCTGTTCACTGTAGGTAGGTGGGTTGATGGGGCAGTAGAGATGTGTACGCGGTGAGGCTGCATGTGGTTGTGGCCAGAAACACAACTTGTTCTGTATATGATGTAATATGAAAATACAGGAGAAAGTAGAGGCCGTGTAAAATGCATTATGTGCTGCGATGAGTCTGGGCAAAGAGTGTGTGCTCAGTCTTCATGGTGCACAGGTGCTCATATGCATTATGGGAACAAGACAAGTTACTGGAACTGGAAGCATTTTTTGAGAACGGATGCTGCGAGGAAATAAAATATTTAACGCTGTATTTGTGAGAAAATACGTTCAGCCCTACATGAACACCAGTTGACTCCTGAACGACGTAAGATTATTGTGTCTCTGTTTCAGTTTAGGATGTAATCGATCAGCTCAACGACTGTGGTGCTTTAGCTCTGTCCTCTGATGCTAATCTCAGCCAATGCGATTAGCTCTGCCCTCATTGAGGCTCTGGCTCCTTGAAATGTCTGGATAACTACATTTCCAATATGCACATCCCCAACGGCAATGTTGTGTCATATAAAACCTGATTGTGTGCTTAAAGTGCAGACATGTTCTCATCTATCCAGTTCAGAGCTTGTGTCTTTGGCCAGTGGAGTCATTTATTTGTCAACGTGTGTAATATTAGAGCTGTATGGCCAGCTGCACAGATCATATAAACTATTGATGACTGTAGTGCTAAGTGATTAAATTTAAAGGAAGAGACTTAACGATTCAGTTTAAGAGATAAATAAATAATAAATGAAAGGTGGACATCAATAATGACCAAGAACCAAGGACATCTTTATGGCGGACTGTTCATTCCAGATAATCTCTTTCTGCTTGGCACAGCTTAATGGCACAAACACACACTGCAGATAGGCCTGGGCATTATAGTAAAAAATATATTAAATGACATATTGTATTCTTATCAGTCCCAAATTATGGCTTCAGTGGGAAGAACACGCTGTACCTTCTTAATTGAGATGCTGTAATTGCCTTATTTACCTAAATTATTGATGTTTGTGGGGAATTTTCTCAGCACACAGGGTTGATGAATAAAAAAACTCTCACAAAACACTAAATAATACCCCGTAAATTAAAGGAGGAGGAGGCCGGACTCAACAAAGATAGCCAAACCTGCTGTGAAGAGGAGTTTTCATTTTGAGTTTGACTATAATTTCTGTGCCAGCAGTCATTTTGTGATGAATGGTATCTGAGAGTTCTCATTGTACAATCTAATGTTAATAACACAAGTGGATTTAATTTTTACCTGTAATAACCCCACATTTATTTGATATTTATAATGGGACTGTCTGTGTTCTGAATGAAAACACATTAAAGAAACAGATGTTCTTTCAGCAGTGTACACCCTGTAAATGCATTTTAATTGACATTAAAAACTTCGTGACAAAGTTAATAATGTGAGACAGGACACTAGTGCGTACTAAAGTATTAAACAAACCCAGTATGATGATCAGAGTCCTGTACTGGTGCCGATCATCCATGTCCAGCTGTTTCTAGACAGTCAGCCTGTTCTGTCCTCAGCCTGCTCCCTGGGGAAACACACTCACTCACATCACTGTACATTTTTCAGCAATAAGATGTGTGTGTGTGTAAGACAGCTGGCAGCCTTTGTGTGTGTGTGTGTAAGACAGCTGGTAGCCTGTGTGTATGTGTGTGTGTGTGTGTGTCTACCATTTGAAATTCTACTTTTCCACCTGCTCACTCAGCATCAAACCTCAGTGGAGACAGAATCGCCTGCAGTTCACATCTCCCTCGCTCTCTTTCTGTCTCTCCCCTGCTCTCTAATCACAGATGTGGATGTGACTCCCTTGGGTGCTCTAACTTGGTGCCTTGGAGTTCATTTAGTGTCAGCTATGGTCTTATTGACTGGAGTCTGCACAATAGCTACAACATATGTCCACAAAACCGTTGACTCCTCTGGAAATGAATCAGCTCTCAACAGAAATGTCGCTGCCATTCTCCTCCCCTTTCATTCCCTCGTCATAATTCTATTAGAGAGTCCTATTCAGGAATAGCTTGATAAGACGGCGACACAATGAGTGGTATGATGGAAAGGTTCTTCTGGGGTTTGGATGGCAGTGGCCTGTATGGTGCTCTGTAGAGCCTTTGCTTTGTTCTCAGTAGTGTAGCTGCTGGTATAGTAAGCTGAAGCCTATCAGCTCTGAGAGGGGCTTGATGGGCTTAGGAAAGGCCCTGTGTCTTTGCCGTGGCTTTAATGCTCTGATTCTGATGCCGCAAACGGCACAATATAGCATTTTGTGTGTGTGAATGGCACTTATGTAGACATAAATGAGCAAAGCCAGAGCCATATATGCAAATACAATAACATAGTTGAATTTGTCCACATGCACACTCGTTGACGCACTTGATCACACTGACTCATTCCTATTCCCTTAGGGACTATGTTCGTGTGCATGTGTGTACCCGTGTGTATGTGTGTGCGACTGAGCCACTCTCTCAAAGGAAGATTAATAATGCCCAGGCCTGTCTGCAGAGTGTGTTTGTGACATTAAACTGTGTCAAGCAGAAAGATATTATCTGAAATGAACAGTCTGGCATAAAGATGTTCTTGGTTCTTGGTCATTACTGTCCAACTTTAACTCTGATGTGATTGAGGGAAGCCATGCCTGTTGACCTTATGTGAATATAACTAAAAAGAAGTGAGACAGATGCATTGAAGGTTTGATGTCAAAGAGAAAGACAAGGCGGAACAGGTTCAGTCAGAGAGAAAAGGTCAGTGAAGCCAAAAGGAACGTATGTCTTGTTGTACGTGGAATATAAAGAAAATGTATTTTTAAGGACACTCTTCTTGTCTTTCTCCTGTTCTCTCTCATGAGTGCTGCTTGAGGATGTAAGCACAGTGACACCAGGCTTCTTTGGTAATACCTTCTAATAAATCCACTGCACGCTGCGAGAGCAAAAGGGTGGGTGGGGGGCGGATGGAGGGGGGGAGGAAAAAAGAAGGGAAAGGCGACAAGAAGGGTAGGCATGAATAATGAACAGCGCCAAGACTCACGCTGTCCCATCAGGCCTCCGCGACACCCTGGCGTCCTCCTATGCAGTTTTGGTTACGGGCAGATGAAGGCTGCGTGAGGGAGAGGGAGATAGAGGTGGAGAAGAATGGCCTGAGAAGTGAGCGGATGGATATGTGCGACGTGCTTTGAGTGCTAAGGGCAAAATCTGAGGAGAGCAGAGCAGCTGATAATTAGCAGTAATTGTTGTTCAGTGAGGGGAAAAAAAAAAAGGCACTTGGTTTGGGTTTCATCTCAGGCACTTGTGTTGTGTGTGTTTATTTTGGAGAGTTTCTCCCGTTCACTGCTGCTTACTTTAAATGACTTTGCATTTCCTCTCATGTGCTCATGGCAAGAATTTATTTTAGTGCATTTCCAACTGAGGATTATTTTCGTTATTGGAATTGACTTAACATGTCCTTTTGCGTTTTACCGTAGTCCAAAGTGGCATCTTTGTCTGACCAGCAGTCCAAAATGTGTATACACTTTATTTTACAAATTCTGACATTTAAGCAGCAAAACCATCGATCGCTCTTTTTGTTGAGAAAATGACTAGACTCCCAAATTGTTGCCAATTGTATTTCTGGGTTTATTGAGTTATCACCTCATTATATTTTATCTTTTTATTTCAGTAGGTAGATAGGGAGCTGGCTATGGGTTGTGCCTTTAATGTGAAAGATATGAAAATGTTTTGTATTGAGGCCAGCACTGTGGGTGCGGCCTTCGAACAGAGGAGCTTTCAAGTCCAATTTCACCCATGCTGTCGCAGAGCTGTGCAGGACTAAAATATGCTTCAGCCTCATTCTTTAGGAACAAGGACAAGTTTGTCACATCTCTGGCCCATGGTATTGAGTATACTGGGAGGAATTAGCGTGCCCCTAAAATCGTTTTATACAAACTTATTGAAATTTGTTTTATTCACATAATTTGCATGAAACAGGAGAGCACATACCATTAAGGCTTGGTTATAACAACAGCAGTCCAAGTTCAAGTCAGGCCCAAGGCCCTGCTGCATATCTTCCCCTGACTTTTCTTTTTCACTGCAGCCATCCAAAAAAAAAAAAGGGAGAAAACTACTTCAAAAAGAACAAGAAGTATCTGAGTAGATAATACAAAAACAAGGAATTCTGAAAAGAAAAACATTCACATTTACAGAAAGCTGGAAGCAGCTTGATTTCCTGATGGCAGTCGAACTTCCTTTAATGGGTGCTTTTACAATAACTAAAAATAGCTAACTATTGATTGCAATCTCGGGAAGGTTTGAATATTCATTTAAAATGTATTTGCACATTAAATGGATACTGCAAAGGCAGCCTGAGCAATCACACTGAGATATCATGCCATGTGAGGAAATAATGTTAAACTAGCAACAAAGCATCCACTGAGGATCTGACACATCTGCACTGCAAGCACCTGCCTATCAAAGTGAGCTTCCCTCCACACACTCCACTGCCTCGGGGGATGAAAGTGAGAGAGAAGGAGACAGAGAGAAAGAGAAGGCGAAACAAAAAAAAAAAATAATAATAATAAAGCCGGAGAAAGAGGGACCATGACAGAGTTGTGAAGGAGCAGGCCTGTAAGCTTTTGTTGCTTCACACAGGAGGGGAGAGCTCAGTGTTGGTGACTGAGTTTACAGATGATGGAGAGCAAAGAGGGCCACTGACACATAGTCAGTGGAGATGGAAACTTCAGAGACTGCTCCTCTCCTTTCAGAATCACATCAATTATTCATCTTAAAAGTGTCATGATAAATATATTTAAAATCAATTATTTTATACATGTTGTTAGAATATATCAAATAACATAAAGTTGTTGCTGTTTTTTTTTCTTTGTCGCTTGATCTGACTGGGCTTTTTTTCTTTTATTCATGATTATTGTGAGGCATTCTACAGCTAACCTTTGACCCTTCAGGCATCAACCTGCATCTTATAGCAGCTGATAGCAATCGCTTTTCCTAACCCCACCAACCAAGCTGTGCTGTTACATGGATGAGCTGCTCAATTCCAATTACACTGCAGTGTTTGCGATGCTGTCCACAAAGGTCTACAAAGGCTGTTAACCGGTGCACAACCACACACAAAGACACACACGCATAGACACACATAAAAACACACACATGGACTGGAGAGAAAGAGTGGATGGCTGTTGTTGATGCAAGTAGAATTCAGAGAGGGTACATCAATCTTGTCATCAAAAATCAACATGCTTGTTAGTCTGTGTGTGTGTGTGTGTGTGTGTGTGTGTATGCACTGCACTTGGTGTGTTGCCTGTGTGTGCGGCTGAACTGTTGTGCACGTGTTTAGAAATGAGATTCACCTTTTGGTCCAAGCGAGGTTTTACTGGACTGTTGGTCGATAGATCAATGTTGAGTGGAAGGCACACACTCAGCAGAGCCAGAATAGCTCTGGAAAGGCCACAGCAATCAGTCTTAGCCAAGGCTGCCCCCTAATCATCCAGTAGAGATTCTCATTCTGAATAGAGGCTATTTATAAACTGCCACTTGAAGCACTTCCAATGAAGTCAAATATGCAGCAATTACAGATATGGATAATTGAACGTGATGATGCATTCACTGTCTATCCTAAACTGTGATTGTTTATTGTGCATTGCTGTTAGTAGATAGCACCTAATGTTAAAGAAGCAGGTCAGACATTAAGTCACTGTAACAATACAGTCGGCAGCAGGTGTACTCTTCAATGGACAAAACCAAAACCAGATTGCTATCTGGCGAGGTTGTTTGGCAAATAAATAACCCTGATGAATGGCAAGCATTCATTTAACAAGTTAGGGCTTTATATTGCAGCTACTTTCTCTCTGCCATTTTGGTTTGACTGAATCATTTGAAGAGGTTTTTTTTTTTTTTTGGTTTTTTTTTCCCGCCTCATAGCAAAGCTTGTTTAAATAAATAAATGCATAACAGTACGTTTTAAACAATAATTTCAACTCCAACCGGAGCCAAAGTTAAACTGCAGAAATCTGTACTTGTTCTAAATGCATTATAAGTTGATTTAGATACATTTAGGAAAGTGTGGGTGATGGTTAGGGTTATAAATGGCAGAGTACATGAATCACATTAAGTTAATTTTAATTGTCTCATCTACTGGGTTTGCTGCTATCTTAGTGGCGTGGCTTGGCAATATTGGTCTTTCTTTTGACGTAAATAAAATAAACATCACATGGTAATACTACCCAGACAGTTTTATAGACAGACTCATATTAAACCCCAATACACCCTTAACCAGAAGTGTGTGGCCTCTTTTCATGTTAGAGCTCATAACATTTATATTCAATATAGTCATGAAATAAATGTAATGAATATTGTTATCTAATCCTCAAAAGCACTCAACACATTATGCTCTGGAAAAAAAAAAAATGTTTATGTATGCATGCACACCATACATTTCAAAGACACAATTCAACTCTGTATACATTTTTAGTGCACACCGTTGTGTAGCATAATGTGATTATCTGGTCAATATGTGGCCCCGCTTGCAATCCCGAGCAGCTTCGCGTGAGCCTAGTGACGGTGGCACCGCTTCATTGATGTCGTTTGCTTGAAAGCTGAATGAATGGTGCAGATTAAGGATCATCTCTTTATGCCGAATGGGGAAATTCATCATCTCTCCTTCCCACGGAAGGAGACACGCGCATGTGTAATCCACCTCTTCTTTATAAATGGAGATTAGAAAGCGGTTCAGTTGTCCTTTTTTTTTTTTTTTTTTTTTTTATGGTTTAGATGGGAATTCAACGATGCATGTTTACATTTCGGTTACGAGATTGAGTTTAAATCTGCTGCACGTTTTGATCATGATGCCTTGGTGCATGGAGAATGTGATTTCTTCTCCTCGTGGGAAATGTGAAAAAACTCAATTGCTAAACAGAGACTTTTCATCCAACTACCCCTTTTCTATTAGCAGGGACAGCATTTATGTATTTTTGTTCAATTTAAACCTTTTTGTCCTCAATTTTTGCCACTTAAAACTTGACTCTGAAGCTTCCGTCCCTCTATGTTTTATACTGACCACCACTTCCACCGCACCTTAACAGGGGGACGATAGGCGTACAGGCATTTTGTGCTGCTTAATTTTGTTCCCAAGCTCAATTTTTAATCAAAGAGAGTTTAATTAACTTGGAGCCCTTCCTGATTTCCTGCTGGCTTTGATGAATTTGAAACAAAATAAGAACTTATTGGATATTTCCTACGAATACTCTCCAGCTCTGGAAGGATGACTCGCTCATGGTGTCACCAGTTGGACAACAAAGAAAAACATACCCCCCCCCCCCCCAAAAAAAAAGAGCATCAGAGCTGCAATGACTGTTTCTTCTGAGTGGGAGATCCAAATGGAGAAAGGGAGAGAGGCTGACAGACTCAGGTAGTAGGGATGATGTTTGTTTTTCCCAATAAAATAAGACTTGCAGAGACAGTAAGGAAGATAGAGGTGCTGAGATGAGAGGCGGTGTCGTATTAGGACATGTACTGTTGGGAAGAAGCATCCTGTACAGATAAGGGGATTGAGCTGGCTGTCAGAAGCAGCAGTATATCTGTCTCAGATTA
Source organism: Remorina albescens (assembly GCA_034769265.1). Classification (NCBI taxonomy): domain Eukaryota; kingdom Metazoa; phylum Chordata; class Actinopteri; order Carangiformes; family Echeneidae; genus Remorina; species Remorina albescens. The sequence continues at coordinate 11,835,910 of CM068480.1, forward strand.
TGTTGAGATGATGGCTTCATCTTTATGGCCTGTTTATCTCCCTGGGATATTTACAGGATGACATGACAACAGCTCCGGCAGGAGGAGAGGAAGAGGAGGCTGGGTGGAGTATTGTTGCTGCCGGGATATTACTGTGTACTCTGCCTCAGCGGGTTTTTCCGTGATTGCACCTCTCCATGTTTAATACAACACAAATGACAATGCTCATCCCTGCAGACTTAAACTAATAGCGCACACATTTCACCCCTCTGCCCCTCCTCTCTTGCCCTCATCTAAAAAGCCTCTCAATAACAATCTCGCTGAACATCTGTCTTCCAGCATCTCTCCTCCTCCCCCTCTTCCTCCTCCTCCCTTTCTACCGACTAACACTCTTCATGGTGTCTTGCCACACGCTAAACCTTTAATAGCTGTGTTTTGCTCAGTGATTTTCATTTAGAACTATTCTTTGCTTAAGCACAGGCCTCTTTGATGTGGCTCCAGCCTGTTGTGTTCTGAAGGCATTGGCTATTTATTCAGGATGGCTGCATTTAGATGGTGCTGGCCCCGAGGACACTGAAGCTAAACTTAAAACAGAATGTAGCGCCTTTTAAACCCATTTATATTGCATAACTCAACATATTGACACTGTCTTTATTCATACACCATATGATGAATGTGAATCATGGCTCTGTATGAATTGGTCTCATACATAATCATTCTTGGATAAGAGTCAGGCTGCAATGGTAATTTTTTTGCAGTGTGCGTGTGTGTGTGTGTGTGTCTTTTATACTTTAATGACTTGCCAGAATGTGCGTGTATCTTTTTTCAGCACTGCCTAGATATGCATATTTGTGGCTCTACATTCCTCTTCCTGTTTATGTGCGTTGATCCTCATCTGTCTCACCCAAAATATGTAGCGTAGTAGTCAGCACGTATAGGTGTACCTGTGCGTGTGTGCATCCATGTGTCAGAGCGAGGGAGAGGGAGAAAATGTAAGAGAATGAGTTTAGTTTAAAAGGAAGCAGCTGTCTCTCTGTATGTCAGGCCTGGAATCTGAAGACATAAGGGAGTAATGTAAGAGGAGGATGAGGAGGAGGAAGAGCACCACAGTGCCTGGGGAACTATGACAACAATCACACTGAATGCGCCACACACAAAGTGACGACAAACGCACGCACCTAGATCACAGTGTGAAGGTTATATAGGGAGCCCTCAGGTGTTTGTGGTGTGTTAGTTAAAAACCTTTACGACCTGACGTATTGTGTCTGCAAACATCACACACTGACTTAAAGGGCTCATGGAAGCCCATATTTTCAGTCTGACATCAGTTTGTGTCTTTATGTTGGGCTCTTTTCTTTAGTTTTCTAATTGGTGGTCAAAAAAACAAAAACAAAAAAAACCCAAAACCCACCTTTGGCCATCGCACAAAGCCTTCCATTGAAGTGAGCATATCAATGAATCAGGATAAGAGGTTTTCACGTAGTGTGATAATGTGTCTGTGGTCGGCAGCAGGATACTCACCTTTAATGGAGATAAGATGCTCTCTTTGTTAACTCTTTCCCATTTCTCCTTTCTTTTCTCCCCTAAAGAAAAATAAACAATCCTTTCCTTTTATTCCTTCTTTCCATTCCCTCTTTCTGTTTGTCCTTTTTTTCCTTCTTTCATTCCTCGATTTCCTCCCTCCTTCTTTCCTTCATTTTAGTTTTCTTTCTTTCTATTTGTCCATCCTCCCCTTTTCATTCTCCTTTTCTCCCTCCCCCTCTTTCGGCCTTCTTTCATTCCTCCATGATTCCTCAATTCCTCTTTTCCTTCAACTTTCTTCATTTACACCCACCCTTATTTGCTTCCTCCCCAATCATCTTATTCCATTCCTTCTTCCTTCCTTTCTTTCTTTGTGTAGCCTTTCAATCACAGATACAAAATGTCACCCCTGAAATAACCCGTCACACTTTCCCATTTCTGTGTCAGAACCTTGTTGCACACATTAGATTACAGCAGCATGAACCAGTAAACATGGACGCATAGCGTCACATACAAACATGCAGGTACGCCTCTCTCGTACGCTTGCACAAGCTTTTTTTCTCAATTTATCAAATGTCATTGCTCCAAAGGTCAGCCTTCAGCCACGCTCTGCTTGAGATAAAACAATGCACTGCCTTCTCTCATCTCCATTTGCCCCATGATGGTGATGGTGGAGATGTTTTTGACCCTTAGGTGGGACTCACTACTTACCCTCTCACACTTTAAAAGCTTACCTGTCCTCACAGCTCACTACCTCTCTCTTGAGGTTTCAAAAAACTTTTGTGTGCGCGTGCACAGTACAGTGTGGTACTTTGTGAAGGAGCGTATAGATATGTGTGCACATAAGCTGTGTTTGAGCATGCACGCGCTCCGCCATGCCTGTGGGTTTGACAGATGATGTGTGACAAGTGTGTGGAGTCAGCCCTTTGGTGGGCACCCGCTGGGGATAGAAGATGTCCTTGTCCTTTTATATTTTACAGCATATCTTTTTACTCCTCCGCTCTGCTTGAGCTCTATTCTGTGGCCTGCGACCATAGTTAAAGGCTTATGGTGATCGATTGGCAGTTTGACTTTGAAACTAGATAAAACATCCTCAGCTTCCCACGCCCAAATGCACAGTGACACGGTGACACTTGGGTTGTTAAACATCACCTTGGATAAGATATTCATTCTTATTAGAAAGTCGAGGGGATCCGCGTTTTGACAATGTTTCATTTCCATAATTCAGCTCAGTTCCAGATAAAACAGAAGATACAAAAACATGAGCAAGCAGAAAATAAGGAAAGTTGTGACTAAAATGACACAAATGAATTTAGTGTGGGCTTTGTGATAAATGACTTGTAGTTCTGCTGCCTTAAAAAAGGGAAAAGAGGAAATGGGGTGTGAACATGCAGAAATTTGGGGAAGAATAAGGCAGTGGGGTAGATACAAAAAGAAGACACAATTCTCTTCATGTTTTCAAATTTGTTAAATATATGTTTATGTGTCACAGCTGGCCAGTTGAACAAGCTTTCCAAAGTACACATAAATTACACCATGGAGAGTACTGCAGCCTCCTGACGGAGAATATACATTTACTGCCTCACAAACTTGGTCATGGAGTTCAAAAGAAGTCCAATAAAACATGCTATCACATTACAGAAGGGGAGGTGTAAGATCCAGTAGGGTTGAGTTTTGTAAGCAACTAAAACTTGTAATATCTTGAGCTCTGCTGCTTTGAGAGCTTCCTGACGTTGTGAAAAAGCAGCGCTCCTTTCACTGTAAAAAGTCTGAGCTCACCCACGGTTAGTGCATCAGTGCAGCCGGTCTATGGTGGGTTTACACCAAGGCAGGATGATATATCTAACATTCAGCTTTTACTCTGCTGAACTCTCGCTGCCGCGTAAGACTGTGCATGCTACTTTCAACTGATCACTGAACGCGGGAAAAAAAATAAGCTGTAAATCTTATCAATGCATCGTATTTGGGAGTTTCTCTGACTTGATGTCAATACCAGGGCGAAAGGAAATGCCTCTTTCTTATTTTCCCTCTTTCCTCTCTGTTCCGCTGGTGTTGCAGAGGTCAGCCATGTGCTGTATGCGCATGTAGATTTTCCAGATGCAGTGGCGCTCTCAGTCACCTTTATATTCTCACACTGCTGTGTGTTTGCAGCTCGAGACCTCTGCTGCCCCAGAGGTTGCTGGGGCCCCTCGGAGGGGGCACCGGAGCCAAGAAACTGTCTGGCCACCCAGTGTAAACTATGTGTTTACCTTGGGGGCCGGGGTCAATGTGGGCATGGCCTGCTCAGTACATCTCACCTGCTGCTGATGATAACGGCTCGGATGTCGGCGCAGACAGACGGGCATAGTGGCGTCTCCAAACGTCCTACTGTTTCTGCCATACTTACAGAACAGCATTTGGCAGCTCCACTGTGCCTTGCTAAGGAGAAAAAGAAATGTGCTTTCTCTGGTGGCTTGCTGCAAGAGATTGACTTCACTATAAATCCATTGTGTAAATATTCTAAAGGTTAAGCTCAACCAGGCAGTCCAAAGTGAAAGGGATGCGTGGCTGTTCAGTAACCAGCGTCTCTGCCCTCCTGTCTGGTTTCTCTGAGCTTAGTTTATCCTGTGTACTCAAACATTTATAGACTTTGTTACAGTATGTGGTCATGCATTTATGCATGTTCCCTCAGCCTTAGGTTGACAGCGCAGCTTCTTCGTAACAACATGCCCCTAATGGTTAGCTTGATCGCAACATGCTCAGATTTGCCTGAACACAGGTGCTGCTGTTAGAGGATTTAAACATAATGTAACATTATACCGAACAGCTGCATAATTTTTCCCACTATAGACATCAGCTGCAGTTTGTCTCGCCTTCTCTGTCAGTTTCGCTGCAGTGCAGTACCTTCGTCACATTGATCTCTCTGCTTTACCTCGCTTCTTCCTCTACTTCGTTTGATTTGTCCTCTTTCTTGGTCAGTGCTGGGGTGAGAAGGGGGGAGGCGGCATTATGCCACGCTTTAAATAACTTTATTGACATTTCAATTGGATGTGGATCACGGTAATTATCCAGCCTTCCTGCTTCCTGGCTGGCATTCAGGGAGATGAGAGCCACATCTCAAGCTGGCCTGCAGAAACAGAAACTTCTCTGATATGGGGTGATATCCACACGCCTTTCACCCGTATCATCATCTTACCTATAGAGAAGCAGCGGCACAAAATATGTGCGTTTAACTCATTTCACTGTTGTGTTTTGGTGCATATCGGAGCTTTGGTATAGGAGCACGAATACAAGGAGCTTATTGTGAAATTTTCCCTTATGGAGACAAAAATGTGGTAGGACTGTGTGAAGTATGCTTGTGGATTTCTATAAGGCTGAACGACCATGAATCACTGCAGCAGAGTGTTTGCTCATGCTTCAAGAAACTGCCATGACTGATGTATTGTCAGCACGGCCATGAAATACTGACTCCACCATTGGAGCCTTTCACTGCAAAGTTTTTTTCTCCCATTAACTCTATTCGATTGTCTTTCTTTGCAGTACTACATCATGTCAGGAATGTTGTAAATCTGTTTTCGGGCTCATGTGAAAGGACGAGCTACCGAAAAATCTTGAGAATTATTTCTTGTGTCATGTTGTTACAATGCTGAAGTTTTTTGTTTTTTTTACTCAATGACAACTAAGCTGCTTTTACTCAACATTTACATGCACTTTGACATTTGTGAAGTGTGCTTACTCACTATCTTGCTGATGAGAGGGTTGGTACCACTCTTGTATCTGTCCTGTTAAATAAGACACTGCAGCCATCAGACTGTTATGGCTCTGGAAAAAAAACAAAAAACAAAAAACAGCACCACTTAACATGTCCCCATTTCTTATGTCCACCTCCAACCTGAGACACACACACAAACATTTGTGGAAACTATTTACAATTTTATCATGAATTTATGATTAAGATTGAAAAAATAATAATTTTTAGCTGGAAGTTCTTGTTCTAACATGAAAATAAAGTCTTTGTTGTTTTTTTGGTTGTTTGTTTTTTTTGGTTATTTTTTTTTAATGCAACTTAAATCAACTGACCAAAACGTTTTACTCATTTGATACCTTTTTCCAAAATGACTTAAAAGTGAGTGGCCTTATTAAAGATTTAGTGCCGTAGGAAACCTTAAGGGAAGCACTGAGTCTATTCAATTGGACAAACTGCAGGAAGATCCGATAAAATCCAGTGCACAGTGGGTTCAACGTGGTGTTGGAGGTGTTGAGAAAGACATCCCTGCTCTGGTATTATCTGGTAGCTCGTTTCTCACTTGGTGCTTGTGTGCAGGGATGGCATTCAGCATTCCTGAGAGGAACATCAGCAATTCGTCTGATTCAATTACCACTGCATCAGCACTGGCATTTTCACGCAGTAAATATGCAGAAAAGATTTCGCACTGGAGTTTGATTAATACATGTAAAACTTTCCGTTTTTGTTACTTTTAAACACCCTGCAGCTCTTTTTACTCTTCAGCTTATATATGTATTAAACAGACCACATACTATGTATTCATTAGTGAGGTTAGGAGTGGCTGGTAAACAGATTTCAGATTTTGTTACTTTGAACAGAGCCAGGCTCGCACTTAAATTCTGTCATTACGCTAAGCTAAGCTGAGCTAAACAGATGCTGCCACATGTCTTTTATACTTATCTTTCAGTCGTATTGATCTCATTCTTGGAAGGAAAGCAAAAAAGTTCAACTAGGCAGAAAACGTACATATCAACATTTCTAACCATGCACACCATCAGCTTCAATCCACCTCACACTCACATCACTCTCCCCAAAGTTCAACCCAAGCTTTCAATATTACAGACTGCTTCATTCACCAGAGACTAATTTTCCCGACATTTGGTGAGACATAAAATCAAGGCCTGACTTTGCAACCCTGTGCCTATCAATAAGACAGCGTAGTAGTCACTTCGCATTCCGGGCTGAATGATATTGTCTTGTGTTGTGGTGCTGAGCAGTGCCGGGGTAAATAGACACCACTCTCTGCTTTCAAAGTCAGTATAATTTTTCCTTGATGCAGAGCGAGAGGTGCATCCCTGAAGAAAGGCTATCCAGAAGAGGAGAGTGATACAATCAACAGACAGCGCTCAGCCTTTACTAGCAGGAGAGGAGAGGACAGAGGCTGAGAGACCTGAAAAGGATGAATAGTTCCATGATGAACTGTGTGTGTTAATTTTGGATGCTGATCACAATAGCCTGCTGCAAAAACTGGAGCTAAATATCTTTGTGATGAGCTCTACACATTTTTCAAAGCCGTTTAAATGCTAAATTTATCCTACTTTATCACTAACTTCGGTAAACCTGGGCTACCCATCTGTATGTGGCTGCCTGTCAAAAGGCTCCAGTGAGATAGAGGGTGAAGACAGACAGAACTGGAGTGATAAAAAGATGAGGAAATAGAAGAATTTTTAGTGGATGAGTGTGTTCCTTGGCTCTGTGTTGGGTTAGTTAATGACTGGTGCAAATGTCAGCCACACAGCTGTGGAGTTCCAATCAGCCAGCCAGCTGAGGAAGGGAGCAAAGGATGTAAAAGAGAGAGTGAGGCAGACAGATATATATTAATATAAGTATTAAGCTGTGGACACGAAGGGAAAAAAAAAAATGGACAAAATAGTTTGGCGTTAGGAAAGAGGGGAGGCAGAGGAGGTGAGATAGAGGATTTTGAGCAAAATAAACAGTGAGAGGCTTCCGGAGGGAATAGAACGAGAAGTGGAGACAGAGAAGTTGCCAAGATAGTTTCCATTCTTCTCATCCTCCCCTCAACTAGCTGAAACAGAAATGGCAGAGGCTGCAGTCCAAATCATTACACGCTGCCTTCCTGGAAAATATTTGCTGTTGTCAATAAAAAGACAGCAAGGATAAAAATGACTGAAATACGCAGCTCTTCTGCAGAAAAATTTTGTTGGCTGTGGACTGCTTGTACTTTTGAAAGACATTTGCATATTGTGAAATACCTCCCACCATCTCACCTCGGCTTCCTTTGACTTTGCCCCGGCTGTCCTGCCTGTGCTGCCCCATCCTGGCCCATGTTCCATCAGCTCTGGGATTTAAGCCTTTAAGAGCCTCTTTTCCCTCCAGTAAGAGCTTTAAGGCAAAATGTGTGCGAAAAGCAGTTTTTTGGGGAAGGATCAGAGCCGCACAGAAATAGGTACAGATCGTGAACAGAAGCTGATGCTTGAGGAGGAGGAAGTGTTTGACCTTGAATTGTCCTTCTTCCTCGTGTTGCCCCACAAAACACCCACAGTAACTCTGTTAGTGTGGCCTTTTTGTGAGACAAGGCCACTAGTTTGTGTTTCGGTTATTGGTCACAAGTGCTGTTCATGGTATTCGGGGTAAAGCTGCGGTGTTTTATCACTGACTGGGCTGCCATGGTATGAAGTTGGGCTGAAGATGTCACAAACATCCACCAATGTCAACATGTATACAGAATATTATTAATCCCAAAAGGATGCATTCAGTCCTTTTATAATGAAATGATTGGTGATTGGCGAAGACTAATTTCTGCCTTTTCAGTGAAAGCAATTTAAATATATTTTTGGGAAAATTTCTACTAATTTTAGATGCTAATAATCGGTATAATGAAATGAGCCATTATTTGTATGTCAGGTTAATGCTGTGCCTTTGTCATCTGTCTTTCTAAACCTGGGCTTTGTATGTGAATCTGCAGGCAGACGCGGGAGCAAGAGACCCCACCAGACTTTTTCTATTTCTCTGACTTTGAGAGGCACAACGCTGAAATTGCTGCCTTCCACCTGGACAGGTAGGTGAAAATGAGTATGTGTGTGTGTATATATATATATGTGCTCAAGGCTATAGCAACATCAATTCCATCAGGCAGCAGTGGATGTTAAACATTTTTAACTCAATAAGGGAAAAATCTATTAAAATCAATCTATCTTAACCCCTTCATGTCCAAACAGTTCTTTTCCACCTGGGTGGCAGACCTCCTGCCAATTATTGCTCTTCCCTGATTGCTAATTTGCCTTTCTTGTATCAGCTCATTAACCACCCAGGAGCAAAAACCCTGAAGAACAGATGACCTGATGGGCCTGAGCTGGGTACATTTGTTTCAGTGTAAAGTTCAGAGAAGTGTGATTGTAAGGTCCCCTCAGGTGTAGAATAACTGATACAGTATGTGTGTGTGCAGGCATACCCATTCCCCTTTATTGCTCCAACACCTTCTGAGCTCTCTCTCCATTTATTTCTGCATTCCCCTCTCCTTTTCATGGCTGCTGTCCTTCAGAAGCTCATCCTTTTTTCAAGCACAGTGAGTGGTGTGAGCCGGGTCCCGTACAGTAGAGGCTGTGAGCGCCGTGAGTCCATGAGTCATAGAGAATGAATGCTTCCCTCCCGCAGCCAGCATCTGACTGAACAATGACTGCAGCCTCCTTGCGTAGCCAACCACCATGCTCTCTGACTTCACTGCCTTTACAAGGCTAACACTTCACAGCCAGCCTGCTGGAGAGACTTTAATGAAAAGAGAAACCTCATGAGGCCCTCTGATCGACGAGAGAGAAGGGATGAGTTTTAGAAGCAGTGTTGCTTTGAAGGTGAACTGATGTCACTGTGGCTGCATGTAATTATGGGCAGAGGGATTGTGTTGGACTGTGAACGCTGGTGACACAAAGATCATACTGCGGTCACGTACACACGTCCACTCACACAAGCCCACAGAGGGTAGTGATGTCAAATCTGCTTTTCCTTCATGCACAATGACACAGTTCACCAGCAACTGCATTAGCAACAGCTTTCTACACCAGTATGCTACACATCTGGGCCTCCTCCACACACACACGTAAATACGTTCACACACTCCAGGCATATGTGTGGGTTAAGGGGAAGAAGAGGAAACCAAAGGCATGAAAGGCCCTGTGCCCATTCTAAATATAAGCCAGGGAGAGTTTGCCAACAGCGGCGTTTTTTTTTTTTTTTCCCTTATTTTGCCTGTTCTAAATTAAATCCTGGCTACAGAGCTGCTGCCACTGCTGCTGGTGCACAGGCTTAGGCTGCACTGCCTCCCAGGGGGCTCACAGACACACACAGGCTTTTTTAAAGCCGCACTTGCACGGCTGTGTGCACACCTAGCTGCACAGACACACTGCATCTTATTATATAGGCTACAACTCTTTAAGCTTCATTAATTATATGATTAGATTTAAATGGGAAGTGCACTTGGCAAAGGTGCAATAGGTAGTCAGCAGATATAAAGACAATATATGGCACATTTTGAACCTAAAATATTAAACCATCTAGCCTCATTCACTGGGGGGGTGGGGGTGTAATAGATTTTTCAGCTGGCAATATGTGAACGTGATGATCCCCACTTTTGTTTGATGGCTCTCAATCTCACACTGAGTAGGACACAAGTTTAACACGGCAAATAGGGATGTTGAGGTTGTACAACCTCAAAGTGCAAGTGCTGGCACTGAAGGCTGTTCCCCTTTAGCTTGGCACCAGGCCCAACGGTGCCGGACACTGCCTCATCCTGCTTCCTTCTGTCCGTTTGACAACGAGGAAAGATGACACGGATGTGTGCATCTGTCTCGCTCCACCCACCACCATGCTGCCTGATGGCATCATTTGTACAAGGGGCACCTCCATTAGTGCCCCCTCCCATTTCTCCACCTGGTTTTCCCATGTCTTGCTAGCTCGCTTTGCTTCTTTGCCTGTCTACATCTTTAATCTCAGCCTCTCTTCCTGTGTCTGTCTGCCCTCAGGCTTTGGCCATTAGGTGCTGTCAGGGGCATCAATTTTTAAAGGGCTGGTGCTAAGGTTGTAGCTGGATGGTATTGATGGCAGTAGGCTACACATGCATAAAATAGGCACGTGGCACGCACACACAGGAAGAGAGAACAGCTTTTTTCAACACCCACATACGCATAGCCATTTAAAATAACAAAAACACCGTATCATTAACTCCTTAAATGGTTTTGTATAGATGTAAATGCCTAGAATGGGTGGAAATTCACATCGTAAAAGGCATTAAACCCTTGTGGAAGTCAATATGTGTCTGATGTAGAATCGCAGCCACATACATACCACGGTAAGGTTTACCGCCATGTGGTGCCAGCTGTCAGGTCATTATTTATGTCACAGTGCCCCCTGTTGTTGGCGACATCCAATTATGTGAGTACAGTATTTCTACTTTGATGTAGAGCTCTGCCTCGGTGCCCAAATGGATGATGCAGGGAATGTGGGATTGAGCGCCATCTCAGGGTGAATCTCATTTGCCTACATTCACAAATAGCTTATCCTTGTTTGTATTCTACATTCAGGACATAAAACACACTTTCCAAAATTGTAAAACAAAGCAACCAGTAATTCAACAGCAAAGGTGATATTATTTCCCTCTGTTTCTGCTATAATACTGAGGTTTAGGTTTTAAACTTACTATTGTTCTATCGCAAATGTGTATTTACAAGATTATCTTAGGCTGCAACCATCTGTCTCATGTTAAACTTTCTGTAGTGAGGACCATGATGCAGATTCTGCACCCACATTTATCCACTGTTAATTAGTTTGAAAAAGACAACCCTGCCTAAAACAATCACGTTTTTATGTTTTTCTCAGCATCAATTATATTATGGACATCTGTTATGTATGCATGCACGTATGTATGTATACAGCAATCACCTGGGAAGGTGTGAGTCACATTTAATGTAAAAAGAATTGCATCTTGTCTGTTTAATTCAGTTATATAGAAATGATGAAGAAAAAGCAATTATTCTTTCTGTCCTGTAGGATCCTGGACTTTCGTCGTGTACCTCCTGTGGCCGGCAGGCTGGTCAACATGACAAAGGAGATCAAAGATGTAACGCGAGACAAAAAGCTGTGGAGGACCTTCTTCATTTCACCAGGTATGCTGGGGGCAGATTTCAAGAAGAGAGAGAAAAAAAAAAACTTTCACCGTGACGTCCTGAAACTGATTTCGCTTAGAGCCACAGAACTGATAACAAAATAAAATTGCACAAATTTATGTTGCTATTAGTTTTCACAATGTGCCCCACAAATCTGGGGAAACACAGTTCTACAACCACCAAGGGAATGTGACGATCTAAGATGGAATTTAATGACCTCAGTGTAGTTCTCAACTGTTACTTCAGCTTAGAGAAGAAAATGAAAGGTTTACTTGAAATATGGAGCAAAGTGAGTCACATGCTGAATTATTTAGATATTCATGTGCATGAGATTAACATTATCGGTGGACTTTAGCTCGAACCAAAGCATGAAGGTTGATTAGTGATGTGCCATTTGACTTCACATATTATATACATGGAAAATTCTCATAAGATTAAAATTACTGGTAATCCCAGCAATTAATACAAGTCTCTAAACATCCCTCGATAATTTTAATCTTGTGGACAGTAAATATATGTGGTGTGCATTCCTAAAGGGCAAAACGAATGTGGTCACATCTAACACTGAGTAGTAAAAAAAGTATACTGTCTGTCTGTACACAATTACATAAATATATACAGTATATTCTTTCTCTTTTTCTCAGCCAACAATGTGTGCTTCTATGGAGAGTGTTCATACTACTGCTCCACTGAGCACGCTCTGTGTGGTAAACCAGACCAGATAGAAGGATCCCTGGCTGCTTTCCTTCCAGACCTGGCCCTTGCCAAACGCAAGACCTGGAGGAACCCATGGCGACGCTCCTACCACAAACGCAAGAAGGCAGAGTAAGAGATCCTTCCTGCACTCAGACAGTGCTGCATTCACAGATGCTGAGGAGAAGCAGATAACAAGGGTATTTATTACACTCGCTGTCAGTTTGCAGTGACAATAACTCATCAGAGCTGAGCAAGAAATCTGCGATGTGCGAGATGTGCTGTACACCATGTGTCCAAGCGGACTCCAAACACAACACACCAGACTGTGCTCATTTTTCTGTGCAAGAAAGTAGTTAACTGCAGTCCTGTCACAACTTATTTTCACAAATTCAACACAGCACAACTGTAAAGAGGAACAAAGCCGGTGTTTATGTCTTTGCAAAGCAGTTGCATAAATTCTGGTAGATGAGAAAAGTAAAGATGTTTTTGTGACACGTCCTCAGATGGGAGGTGGACCCAGACTACTGTGAGGAGGTCAAACAGACTCCACCTTATGACAGTGGGACACGGCTGTTGGACATCATGGACATGACCATCTTTGATTTCCTCATGGGTGAGTTATCAGGCCTCACACTGTTAAACTGCTGACGAATGCATGCTGTGAATTACTGAGGAGGTGATACGTATAGAATGTGATCACAAACATTAACACACTCATTCATATTCCAATGCAGGGAACATGGATCGTCACCATTATGAGACGTTTGAAAAATTTGGAAATGAGACCTTCATCATCCATCTAGACAACGGCAGAGGGTGAGCCACAGCTTGTTGTGTTATTCTCAGCTTTATGCAACAAAGAAGAAAATTACAAAGATTAATGCACAATTAAATAAATGGCACTTGTTGAAAATGCATAACATAGCTGTCTGGTGTTAAAATTCAATAACCTGAATGTGTTGGCTGAGTTAAAGATGCAGTGGGAATGAATGGAGGCTTTAAAGCACTTCAGCACTGACCTTTAATGCACTACATGAGCTGTATATGTAATTATAATGAGCTTGTGTATAATTTATCAGTGTGTATTATTGAACAATTTAGAATTTGAATGGCGTTTCTACAATGCAATTGCTAAGTTGGAAAAATATTAAACAGTTAAAGCACATATTTATACAAGATTACAATTATTTATGTTTAAATACAGAAACAATATATGAAGTATACATGTGAGCAAAAGCATTATGCAAGAGTGCAACAGTAGAGCATGAGCTTCTGTGCAACATTCACACAAATCACAACAAAGCAAAAACAAACCTCACAATCACATGAAAATGAATTACCATCCATCCAATAATACAGTCTTTGCTTCTGTTTGCCTTTCTAGCTTTGGGAAACACTCACATGATGAGATGTCCATCCTGGTGCCATTGAGTCAGTGCTGCAGGTAAGGCTTCCTTCGCGGTGGTTTTATGTAGTGTGATGGAATTATTGATCCCTAAGGAGAGGAAGGAGATAAAGATAGAAATCTTTGTGAGGCTATTAAACTTCCTAATTGCCTAAAATGTCATCCTGCTACAATTACACAAGCAGGATTTGCATGTGATTTGTTGCACCCACAATCAGTTGCGGGGCATATACGTGGATGGAGCTGTGCACAGAGCAGTCCAGCATTGACTCCCCTCCCCCGGCTGTGCTCTTTCTGCAGGGTCAGGAAGACGACCCATCTGCGTCTGCAGCTGCTGGCTAAGGAAGAATACAAGCTCTCCATGCTCATGGCAGAATCCCTGGTGAGGGACCGCCTCAGTCCCATTCTCATCCAACCACACCTGGATGCCATGGACAGACGACTACGCCAGGTCTGTGCTTCAATAAGATAGATGTGGATAAAATGATAAATCAATTTATAGGTTAATGGTTTTTCCAAGACTTTATTTGGATTAAATGTATTTAGTCTTCTGTAACAGTGAACTTTAAAGTTTTGACTGGCTTGGACTCATTTTTCAAACTTTAATCACTTGAAAGACCAAACAATAAGTTCATGGTGTTTCATCAACATATTCAATTGGATGTGAAAATCATTGTCAGCTGAGATAAGACTTGTTAAGCACATGGTGCAGAACTTAGCTGAAAGACTGGGAAAGTAGAGGTTTTCTGCTAGTCTGTCTCTGTCCAAAAGCAACACAATCCTCTCCTCTGGCACCTTCAAAAACCACAAACATACAACAAACAGATGCTCTTTTTTTTCTCTTTGATTCAGACAGAGCTCTTTTCACTTGCTTCCAGTCTCATCTAAGCTAACCAAGTAATCTTCTACTGAGCTGCTGTTTAATATGCCCTTTTAAGGGCACATTAAGGGCTCAGACCCTCTAATGGTAAGGGGGGTAACATTTCAGCCTATTCTCTTGTGTAACTAGGTGCTGAATGTGCTGTCAGAGTGCATTGAAAAGGAAGGCTACAGTTATGTGGTGGAGGACGACCTCCCAGGGGACCGAGGGACAGACCACATTCACAACGGCCCACGACGGAGGTAGCTGTCTGAGGGCGCTGGCAGCAGGACAGGACTGAATCCTTGGACATAAGACATCAGACTGCGCAGATCCAGTCTTTCTTTTAAACTGAACTGGCATCTTCTAACACAGATGAGCTCCATCTGCAGAGAACTCCTCAGAACTTGATTTTTTTGCCGACTTCACCTGCCTGAGGTAGATCTATGATGTCTGGAAGTGGACGCCTGCTGGATAGGACTGGACTTTGACAATCAGTGCAGTGATTTTAACCGCACTGAGGCACTGATGCAGTTGATGTCACAGATTGTGGACGCAGGCAGAACTGAACCACCCCACATCACCTAGACTCCTTAAAGTATCCAACCCTGACTGTAGTGTAGGATAGTTTCACCACAGCTGACCCAAACACCCAGCAACCCACTGCAGCATTACCAAACCATGAAAGTCTTGCAAGAAACACCTTCTCTCTGTCTTGTTCAGGACCCTTTTTTGAATTCAGTGAATTCTGAGGGACTAAAGAATCTCCTCGCTCTCCCCTCTGCTCTCTTCACAAGCTAAACTATGTATTTCTACGTATTGTTGGTATTGCAAGTACTTCGGTTTAACATTCACAGTGGATGGGGAGATTGGGGCTGACTTCCGGTTATCTTAATTAAAATGCTTTAAGTTTTGCTGCAAAAATGTTTTATTATTGCATATTGTCTTTTTTTTTTTTTTAAGAAATTTTATTTCTGCTGAGCCATTTCAGCTTCTGCCATTGGTATTCAAAATGAAAATATGTGATTGGAGTGCAGGTTTACTCCTGGATTTGTCCATTAATTTTGCCCATAAAAGTCCTTGAGAGAATATTTATTAAAATGCATATTTATTGTTTGAGGTGCATAATAACGCAATGCCATATCTCCAGTTAAAACAACTAATGAATTCACATCACAGAGGTGTACTTCTTCATTTGTCCAAAAGAGGGCAAACTGAACATGTGCAGGAGTAGCTGCTAGGTCTGTGCCTCCCAGCAAGATGACCCATCTCCATATTTCACTCCTTTCTAAGTACTAAGCCTGCTTTTAATTGGTTTATAGCTGCCAAATATTGGTGAGATTGAGACGAGCAAGTTTGTGCCTCTGTTTACAACATTTAATCCAACTACTGGTTTTCTGTTTTTACTTCAGTCTTTCAATGCAACAGATAAGACGTTAAGTTTATGGTACTGAGAGCCAAATGTGACACTAATAATTTTATACTATTGTTTCTTTGTAATATATTTGATGTCCAGATGTTGCTGTTGTGGAAAGATATTTTTCAGGATGTATATTTCATTCACCACCAACAGCTGTTAACTTAAACTGTTGGTGTCAGCGATTCAGTCACTGGCTGAAAGTTAATATATACAGTAGGAAAAAATCTAGTGCCTGTGCAATGATAGAAATACTTGAATGTCTGGTTTCATAGCGGAAAGGTTTGAACTTCTCCCAGGTACGCGCTATAAATAAGATGCGGAGGACTACATATGTGTGCTGACTCCATCTGTTTCCATAAAAGTTTTATTATGCAGTCTAAGTTTCCATAGTCTTGTATCAGGTGTGTATGGATGTGTGGGTGGCTTCATGGAGAAACATTAGCTGATGTATTCTTGAGGTGAAAATGCTTTTTTTTCTTTTTTTTTTTTAAATATCAACTCGTTTCTGTGGAATTTGTTAATTTCTTTGCATCATGGTTACAAGTGCAATAAAAAAAAATGAGCAGAATATGACAGTTGGCCTCATGTTTTCTTAAAGAGATGTCTGTGTTTAATAGTTATCTTTTAATAATATTAAAGAGACGATAACATGGACCCATAGTGTTCAACAACATGCATGAATGTCATCCTGATTTTGGGAGGTGTGTTCTTTTAAGGCAGAGCATTTAGTTTCCTAGAAACCATGGCAGTAAGTACTCTGACCTGATTTGATCCCATTTGTTGACCATAAAGAATTGCAATAGTATCCTCTTTCCCTCAACAGCTCGACAACTACTCTAAAGACCAACAATCAGTTTGAGGAATCGACATGATCATATGATGCCATTAACATATTTTTTGCTAAATTGCTAATTGCTAAATCGTTTTAAGCTGAGAGAGAGAGAGAGAGACTGACTTACTGCACAGTTGTGATGAGCATTATATCAATCTGCACACTGAGCTGCCGTTCAGTGGGTCTTTTTAAGGTACTATTAAGGGCTCAAATCCTCTAATGGTGGATGACAGTCACAATTAAATCTCAGAGGGCTACAACAACTGGACAGACCTGGACAAAGGGAGCGTGGCATAACATCAACAGACCAAGGAGGGAGAAACATGCCTTCTCTGTTCAAAGCCAAAAATTTGCTTTCATACAAAGTAAAAACATTATTCATTACAGAGTCCACAAACATTTTTTTTTCTTTTTTACAACTTATTTTTTTCATTTGGGAAAACCTAATATTTACTATTACATCTAATTATAAATTTTACTTTGGAATAAACAAATTGAATTGATGTAATTCTGTTACATGCAATTTTTTAAACTTTTCCAAGTTAAATTTCTGATTCAGTAGTAGCAGTCTGATTCAGTTTTGTCACAAGCCAAAGTGTTACTTATACAATGATATTTTTTGCCTTTTTAAAAACTGAGATATCACCATAAACAAACATTCATTCCCGATAATATGGGACTAGAATTTACTGAACTGATTTACTTAAGATAAAACTTAAAACAGGAACATTCTCTTCAAAAGACCATTTATTTTTGATAACTTTGAAATAGGCATCACCTTTAAAATAAAAAAAACATCAAAAAATTAATAAAACTCGCAATCAGCAGCCAGTAAAGTATGTTTTACACATAAACACTTGAAAAAAATTAAAACTTGCGTGTAAAATTAAATAAAATGTGGACTTTTCATCACATTTGCAATGCAAAATCATGCTGTCAAACTGTGCAACTTGACTGAAGATGCAAACACAAAAATGCGTCAATGGGAACTTAAACTTACTGTAATTGTACAGTAATCAAACAAATGGTTTGAGCAAACCAGTAAAAAAAGCCTGTCAAACTCAGAAGATACACATTGTACTTCTTTCAACATGTAATCTAACACAATCAAATGTAATGACAATATGACACATTAACACTATTGCTTCTATGAATGAATGAAAGATTTCACATTTCGTTTTTTGTTGGGACAGTTAGTATTGTCCATGATTGTCACTACAGACTCCAATCAGTGGCGCAAAAAGTGGGTATGCACTATATGCGATGCATAGGGGCGCCACATGGGGGGGGGGGGGGGGGTTGGGCGCCAAAGCGATGGTAAAAAATAATAATAAAGTAAAATTCGTATTTTCTTTATGTTTCTGCTGTTGTGCGTTTCTAAATAGTTTCTGCATTTCCTTAAGGTTATATAACATTTTAGAGGACTAACATGCTAGAGAAGGGCGCCCTATCTCATAAGATTCCATCACAGAATTTTGACATAGAAGAGGGAGCAGGGGCGCTGTGAGCGCTGTAGTGAGTTGACATCCATGGGAAAAGATGGATAAAGCGAAAATAGAAAAAGGGGAAAGGAGAGAAACCTTTATTATTTAAAGCCCATACATGATGATGTCCAGCAGACTTATTTATTTATTATTACTGTTCTTTTTTTTGGGGGGCGGGGGGCGCCAGAATTGTTGCTGCATACAACCCCTGACACTGGTAGCTGACCCCTTACTCCAATTTATTAGACCTTAGGCATTTTGTATTGTACTATACTGGATTATACTGACAGATGAGAATGGGATACAAACTCTTCATTTTCTGTGGATCCTTTGATACTGGGTCATACTGAATGATTAAAACATTAATTGTCTGCAATTTATTTCCATTTTCCATTTATTTCCAAAATGCATGCCATTTTATTTTGGAAAAAACATGGCTTCAAATATGCCCCTCTCATAAACTGCCTATCACATGCCTTGACGATGGAGTGACACGCAAACAGCCAATCATCTAACAACTGTGTCGGTTGCAGCACCAAGCCATGTGTGTGTCTTTACAACAGAACAGCGAAAACATGTGCGCTAAAGCACAGGAAACAAACAAAGGACACGTGGCGTTAAATGTATTAACGGGTAGACTACCGCCCCAATTCTGAACCATAACAGTACAGTTACAGTAAACTCCCTCACATTATCACACTCTTCTGTCTCCCCCGCTCCCCCTCCTGCACTACATGCGTTCACACACCTATAAGATGTATTCACTGACCGTCGCAAATCACAATTACTCGACATAACCCTAACCTACCGCGGAGTTTCAAGGTCTTCGCCTCACTAGGCTGCAGATACAGCGGTATGTGTGTGTGGCGGGGACCTGCCTACAGCCCACCTGGGGGAAAAAAAACGTGGCGGCAGACCCGCTCCCGTTTGTAGTTGACCGTATTCAAGCCGTATCACAAAAACTTACGTTTATTCTTTCATAACGCGACTGCACAATGACATCAGCAACAACACTTGTTAAACAGAGGCAACGAACGCGGAGCTGTTGCTAATGTTTCTACAAACGACCTGTCGGTTTTGCTAGCGTTAGCGTTACCCCCTAACCTTAGCGCACAAAATTCAAAGCCAGTCTTTAAGATATTGTCAGTTGTTCACTCTGCCACTGACCATGTACACGGAAAGCCCATGTTGCACTCAAACAGCACAATTTTGAATTCTTACCTTGTTTGAAAAAGTTTCCACACCTGCGGTCCACACTCCATGCGAGGAAACAATCACTGCGGACTGAAACATCGAAAAGAGCGGTCTGACGTGACGTCACATGGTCACGTGACAGGAAAACCTCTGGGTTAAAGTGAAAATACCATTTAGGTAGCAGTGTTTTTTAATTTTGTCCAAAGGGATTGTCATTTGCTTTGAAGCAAACTGAAAACATCAGGTTTAAACATGAAACCATAATGTTTCATTATACCAATTTAAAAATACACGTTAAAGGAGTGAGTAGTTTCACTTTTTTCAGTGTACGTGGGGTTTGTATCAATACTCTAATTTCTCTCTTGGAACGAGAGCAAACAGGCACGTTTCTAAAAATATTGCGTCTGTTTAACTGACCCCGTTTTTATGTAATATCTGTTTTAATTGTTTGATGTAAAAACGCAGGTTACATTATTAAAGGTCACCCCCAGATATTTTTAAAACTTGATACTTGACTTTTGAATTGCTCAGTGGCATCTAACTCTGTTTTTCTCCCTTACCAATGCAGACTGAATGAATATGTAAATATTTTACTATCAAAAGGTTTGATACTAACTGAAAAAACTCATTTTCAGTGTGAGTGCAATGGTTTGAGCTTTCAAATCACACTTTAAGTCTCATGCTGGGGCTGAAATACACTGCTCTAAAAAAAATAAATAAAAAAATAAAGGGAACACTAAAAATAACATCCTAGATCTGAATGAATGAAATATTCTTATTAAATGCTTTGTTCTTTACATAGTTGAATGTGCTGACAAAAAAAAAAAAAAAAAACCCACACACAAAAATTATCATTGGAAATCAAATTTATTAACCCATGGAGGTCTGGACGGGACACACACACACACACACACACACACAAAACTGAGCCTCATTTTGACTTGTTTTAAGGACGTGCGTGTGTGTGGCCTCCACGTGCCCGTATGGCCTCCCTACAACGCCTGGGCATGCTCCTGATGAGGTGGCGGATAGTCTCCTGAGGGATCTCCTCCCATACCTGGACTAAAGCATCCGCCAACTCCTGGACAGTCTGTGGTGCAACGTGGAGTTGGTGGATGGAGCGAGACATGATGTCCCAGATGTGCTCAATTGGATTCAGGTCTGGGGAGCGGGCGGGCCAGTCCATAGCATCAATGCCTTCGTCTTGCAGGAACTGCTGACACGCTCCAGCCACATGAGGTCTAGCATTGTCTTGCATTAGGAGGAACCCAGGGCCAACTGCACCAGCATATGGTCTCACAATGGGTCTGATGATCTCATCTCGGTACCTAATGGCAGTCAGGCTACCTCTGGCGAGCACATGGAGGGCTGTGCGGCCCCCCAAAGAAATGCCACCCCACACCATTACTGACCCACTGCCAAACCGGTCATGTTGGAGGATGTTGCAGGCAGCAGAACGTTCTCCACGGCGTTTCCAGACTCTGTCACATGTGCTCAGTGTGAACTTGCTTTCATCTGTGAAGAGCACAGGGCGCCAGTGGCGAATTTGCCAATCTTGGTGTTCTCTGGCAAATGCCAAACGTCCTGCACGGTGTTGGGCTGTAAGCACAACCCCCACCTGTGGACGTCGGGCCCTCATACCACCCTCATGGAGTCTGTTTCTGACCGTTTGAGCGGACACATGCACATTTGTGGCCTGCTGGAGGTCATTTTGCAGGGCTCTGGCAGTGCTCCTCCTGTTCCTCCTTGCACAAATGCGGAGGTAGCCGTCCTGCTGTTGGGTTGTTGCCCTCCTACGGCCTCCTCCACATCTCCTGATGTACTGGCCTGTCTCCTGGTAGCGCCTCCATGCTCTGGACACTACGCTGACAGACACAGCAAACCTTCTTGCCACAGCTCGCACTGATGTGCCATCCTGGATGAGCTGCACTACCTGAGCCACTTGTGTGGGTTGTAGACTCCGTCGCATGTTACCAATAGAGCGAAAGCACCGCCAGCATTCAAAAGTGACCAAAACATCACCCAGAAGGCATAGGAACTGAGAAGTTGTCTGTGGTCACCACCTGCAGAACCACTCCTTTATTGGGGGTGTCTTGCTAATTGCCTATAATTTGCACCTGTTGTCTATTCCATTTGCACAACAGCATGTGAAATTGATTGTCAATCAGTGTTGTTTCCTAAGTGGACAGTTTGATTTCACAGAAGTGTGACTGACTTGGAGTTACATTGTGTTTTTTAAGTGTTCCCTTTATTTTTTTGAGCAGTGTATGTCCTAAAAAATCTTTCTCATTTTAAACTCATATTTAGAGTGAGCGCAGAGAAAAGTTCCAATCTCAGCAGATGATAGAAGCCATCAAAAAAGTTTTGACAAACTGGAAATTCAATGCAATCACAACTCACATGTTTACTGTCTGAGAAATTCTACTTATGGCGTCATTATATTGATAAAAATGGATGAAATGTATTATGTTGTCAAAGATCACAGACCCCTAGCTCACAGAAAACAGAGATTAAGCCATTTAACTAAAATGGGGATTTATTCAAATTCAAATGGGATTTAATTACCAGCCCTGGGGCCCTTGGTGTGGGGTAAAAATTGGATTTTTACACAGTGAAGCAATATTTTGGATACTTTATGAGTTTGTGAGTTGTTGTTTTTTTTGTTGTTGTTGCATAATACTGAGTACTTTTTGACAAACAGCATAAATAAACAAATCATACTGCAGCACAGCTAGAGTGCGCTATTTGCTCTAATCAAGATAAACAGTGCCAGTACGGCAGAATTGTTGGTATATGTGCAGAAAAAAATCATCAGGTGAACACAAGTCTGTTCAGGACCTCTTACCTGTAGCACTCACCCAGTGTAATGGGACAGTGGATGTTTGCAGTGGGGATGGCAGCACAGTACAGTGCGAAGGAAAATGGCCCACAGCTCCAACTCTTTGCACATGCATGTTTACAGTTCCTACTGCACTGTTGTGTTTTGATAACCTTTCCTCACAGAACAGCCTCCGGAAAAGCTACTTGGTTGGTTTACATAAATGCATGTACACACACACACACACACACATGGGCAGACAGAGCTATGAATGGAGGAAGCGGCGTCTGAGACAACAATCAGAGGGACAGAGAGTGACCAGAGGAGAACTAAGGGCTGTAATCACTGTGGCTGGCCGCAGACAGGACGCCAGAGGAAGCCTCGTCATGGGAGTGAGCCATGAGGTGCTTATCGAATCTCAGTTCAAACCAACCTGATACGATGACCTCCTCTTCTCCTCCACACTACTTCTCTCTGCATCTGCAGTTTTGAATGAGACAGCTCATTTCAGCATTTTGGTTGATACTTTGGTTTACTTTGAAGCAATAAGTGGAATAAATCCAGCAATGTACTATTCAGTGGCAGGAGAAAAGTATCAAAAGAAAAGCCAGCTTAAGTTTATTTATCACATGATATTTCTTTTTGCCAATGTATTATGTGTCAACCTTTTCTGTTGGGCAAGTTGACATTTATTATAACTTTTATTTGTAAATGGTATTGGATGCTTTACTTGAAATAAATATGTACTTTGATACCCTTGTGATATCTTTTAATCTAAAAGCTTTTGCTGTCAAGGATGCTCGTCTGTAACTAAATTATGAATCAGCATGTAACGCTCCAGTATATAAAGTTCCTGAATAAATGCACTGCACCGATTACAACACTGCCAGTACTGAGGAGTATAAGATTAGTCAATAATAAGAAAATCATTTTCAGAAGCCGATGGCCTTGTGTGAAATTATCATTATAAGGTATTGCTCTGCTAGGCCACAAGTTGATTTCACTTTTATAAAAATATTTTATTTATTGTTAAAAAGTTTAAAACTAAAGCAGCAAAGGCTGGAATGTGAAGTCTATTGTGGTTCAACCTCCAAAAAGCCCTAGATCCTACACTTCTCATTATGCAACAAGATACCATCTTTCATTAGGTCCCTCCAGTTTACAGATTTATAATTCAGGTTTTCTGCTGAAAATTTGTAAACTGGAGTTGATGATTAAATCCATTAAAGCACTCTTTTAACTGTTGATTCTATATTGGCAACCCATCAACTTTCCAAATGTATCGAGTCGTGTTTATCCATTTATTCATTTGCCTAAAAGCATGAGAAAAAAAAAACAGATGGCATGATCTCAGAGTCACTGAAAACAACCTCGACATCCTACATGGTTACATCCACCTCCATGACACTTAAAAAACTGAGTTTAGTGTAGAAAGACAAAGAAAAAAAAAGATCAAAGCATTTGCTCATGATCAGTTCTGGGATATTAGAACTGAATCCTTTTCACGCTTCAAGATGCACTACAACATTTAATTAAGCTACTTAAAAAACTTGAAACTGAGTACAGCGTTGACCTTTTAGCTGCTTCATTACCCAATCAGAAATAAAGAGAATTTCTTTAATGTCTATGTGTTGCACTGATGTGGAGCCTATAGATTTGTCCTGCACCAGCGGGCCACACACAGAGGCCTGCCAGACCTCAGGCTGTTTTCCCGGCCTCTGTCGCCTCACGGGAGACCTCCAATTGCCCTGTTAAGAGTCCTTCAAAATACACATCCCCCTCTTTTATAGGCACGGAAACAATTTATAGCCATTATGGAGCATTATAGATAGCATCTACAAAACTTCCCGTTGTTGACTAAATGTCAGACAGAGTGGACAAACACGCACCCCAAAGAGTTAACGGAGAGAAAAAGAAAAAGAAAACAAAGATGCAAAGGATGTTGTTTGTTGGTTTGGGCTTAGCTGTTTTAAGTACAGTTGAAAAGATTAGGCTATAAAAAGAAGCAAAATAAAACATGACCTATGAACACAGAGGACCACCCAGAATCCAGTTGGAGGAGGAGGAGGAGGAGGAGAGAGGCAATATGTCCAGCACACTGGCTCCAGGCTGAGGCAACCGGGCAGCTACTGTGAGACGGTCTGGACCAGACCACATCAGTTGGATAACGTCTGCTGTCGTTCTGGAGAAGTTTTGTGAAATCTGTGAAAAAGACTTAAGTGACACTGGAACAATGTTGAGCTGTGACTTTTGAATCGCATAAAGCCAAACTGTAGGCTTACTCTTTAAACCGGCAACGTTCAGTGATTTTTCTGCACTGGCCTGAAAATGAGACAAAAACGCTACATTTTGAATTCTGTGTTAATGATGAAAATGCTGTTAAATTCCACTTTGGATATTTTAAGTGTTGACGTTTTTTTGGGTGTGACCTTCTCTATAAATTAAAACATTGATATTTAGGCAACTGCTGCTTCAATCTCTCTCTCTCTGTCACTCTCTCTCTGTTCACTTTTAAATGTTAAGTAAAGGCTAAATGCTAAATGTCCAGAGTGACCCTTTAAATCCAAAACTGGACCCAGTGATTTCAAGTCAGGACTAGTAGTAGTCTCATTTAAAACCAAACAAGTAGTTTAGTTGCATTGTGGTTGCATTGTGGTAATTTTTTTAATAAGGAAGAAAGTGAGGGTCAAAGAAAATTATATCTGTGGTTCCACTTACTTGATTTTTAAGCTGTCCATCATGAAGCTGGCAGCGTTATAGGAAGTTATGTATAGTGAAGTCTGAAATAGTTGGTCTGCATTTGGTCTGGATCTGGGAAATGACCAAGATCAGCTACATTCATTGCTCAAAAAAGCCAAACAGAGTCCACAGCCCAGGGTTGTTGTGCTCTGCCAAAAATACAAATAAGAAAAGGAAGAAAGTCTCCTTTAGGGGATAGCTGTTGGGCCTCCTCTGCCTAACAGCTATTAGCCTACAGCTATTTTGATGCACTAAGGCCTACTTGCTCTGCACTTAAGAATTTCTTATTTGGAAAATTTCCCAATTTTTCTCTACATTTTGCAGCAAACGTACTTTTATCTAACAGCTGAGCCCGTAGCTTTAGTGTTTTAATTGCAACAGCATATAGAAAACATTGTAATGCCAGAACTTTAATAATCCAGGCCTTCATTCTTCCAGGATGATTTATTTCCTTTTAGTTCATCTTGTATATGTTTTATTTAAATAGTAAAAAAGATGTTAAGTACATAATCTCGTCTTAATATAAAGGAAGTCTGAATAAGGTTGTGTTCTTTCTTGACAACTTCAAATATGAGGTGAGATGAAGAGGGTTGGTTTCAGCTTTTGAATTCAAAGCTAAGCACGAACCAGAAGAATTAAGGAGAAAAAAATATTTAGAATGAAATTCATTCTAATGCACAAGACCAGGAGCAGAGTTCAAAGAGCTCAGATAGGTGGTCCTCGGTGTTCAGACTCGCAGCCGCTCCCCGTGAGCAGCTGGGACAAGGAGGGAAGAGGGGGGCTGGAGGGGCAGCCGTCATCAGCAGAGCTCAGAGTGAGTGTCAGCTGGCTGAGCAGAGCATGGTGGAACAGCAGAGCAGCAGGACAGGGGGTTGCTGCTGGGCTGTGGCCAGGACAGACAGAGGAGCCAGAGAGTCAGGACCACACATCTGACTCCTCAAAGAGTAGATATGTTTGATAACTCCCACTACCCCTTCAACTGTTTCAACTACGATGGAGACGGATACCCTTCCTCTAGCACTGACGAAGAGAAGAAAATGTGCAGACCTGCATACAGGTATGAAGAACATTGAAACCGTTTCTTTTTGGGTGTAACTTTTGCTCAGATGTTATATAAATATATTTATATATCTTTATTAAGTAGAATAAACAAAGGAGGTGAGTATAAGATAAAAGAAAAACATTTTACCTGTAGCTTTATAGGTGTTCCATCAAAATCAGTTAAGTCTGTTTAGGCAAAACAATACAATAACAAAAAATCTTTTAGTAGGGAACTTAGATTTGTGTCATGTATTCCCCTGTCTTCAACAGATGGTAAATTTAGTATATTATCCATCAAAAATAGGAATTAACAGTGTTGACTTTGTCAGTCACGTCCCCTCGCAAATGCTAAAAGAAATTTAATTTAAAAGATTTCATCCGTTGTTCATAAATTGTTGCGATGACCAATTATTTTTTATGCAGCATCCTAGTTCAGAGGTATCTTTTGATATTAATATTCAAAATAAACTCGAAATAAAACCTTTCATCTCTGTTAATCTAACCCTAATATTCTGTTTGGGTTCCTCAGCTATAAAACATACTTAAAATTATTTCATTGTATAATATATATACAAAATAAACCAAAATATTACTTCACAACTTTTCTTATTTTTATGAGAAATACATATAATGATTAAATGATTTTTGACTGAAGATGTGATGCTACCGAAAGTGACATATTACTCTATTGGATGGCTCAAAACCATTGTTAAATAAAGTGTATCTCCACAACTCTGACTGTTGATTGTTGAGTCCACTTAAATTTGTGTTATTTTGGCTTTTCTAGCAGTTTGTTCATGAAGGCTCTGATATATATGTAACATCACTGTATAGGAAACAAAATAAACTATATACTGTGCTAAATTATTTCTAAATAACTTATATAATTTACATCTACTTACAAAATCTGTGTACTTATGTACATAAATATATATTTCACTACAATATAACTCAATAAAACATCTATCCATCAAACATGCAAACCTGGTTTTGTAGCAAAAAAATGTTACTCTGCAGTTTTTACTGTATTTTACACGCATCTGTGTGTGTGGGACCCAAAATATGATTGACAGCCTTTATCATGTAGCAGATGTCGTCTTTTGTTCATCCCGTCACGTTTGTGTTTGTGTGTCAGCTACATTGCTCTGATAGCCATGGCCATCCAGCAGAGCCCTGAGCAGCGGGTCACTCTGTCGGGCATCTATGAGTTCATCATGAAGAGATTTCCCTACTACCGCTCAAACCAGCGAGCCTGGCAGAACTCCATCAGACACAACCTGTCTCTCAACAGCTGCTTCATCAAGGTACCCTAACAACAACACACATTTGGCATCAGATTTAAGCGGTTGTGTGCATCATCAAACAAATTTGGCAGTTTTATTTTATTTATTGTTTTGTGGTCCATTTATGTTTTGTTTTTTTGTTTGTTTGTTTTTTTATCAGTGTGTAAATAATATAAACAACAATAACTTCTTTCTTTTACCAAATTATATTTCTACCACATATTATTGGTGATAGATGATTTTTAGTCATTGATCATGTTTTGTCATATTTCCTCAGGTTCCTCGGACAGAGGGCAATGAGAAGGGAAAGGGAAACTACTGGACTTTCGCCACCGGCTGTGAATCCATGCTTGACCTGTTTGAAAATGGCAACTTTCGGCGTCGCAGGCGCAGGAGGAACATGAAAATTGGCCTCCGTGACTCAGGAGAAACCCCTTTCCACCCTTTGGAGAGCCACAGCAATCAGGACGTACCTGCAGCCCGGCACCCCGATTCCGATCCCGCCCTCTGCCCTTTGAACCCTGAAAGGTCGAGGCTGGGTTCACAGCAAAACCATCTCATCCCAAACCCCATCCAGCAAGGGAAACCAGAGTCAGAGATCAAGTTTAGCATTGACTACATTCTTTCCACTCCAGATCCACCTCTGTCTGGGTTCAGATCCTCCCACGGCCCTGTGCACATAGGGCCTACAGGGCCACCTGTACATGTTCTGGAGCCCCAACACCTGAACCTGCACTTCTGGACTCTGTGAGCAAATAAAAGGAAAGGAAAGGAAACCAGAGACTGAGGAAATTCCTTCATTAGTTTCTGCCCAAAAGTGGGAATTATAAGGAAATCCAAAGAGAAGTCCCACAAGAGAGAGTTCACTGACAACAAATGTAAACATGGAACGAAATAAAGAGGTACAGTATTGTGTGGTCGATTCTAGACCGAAAGAGTCAGGTTCAAGAGGGCAAAAAGTTGGAGTGGAAGATAAAATGTGAACAATACGGTGCTGTGTTCATATAGTCATAATACTGTTTGTGCAGTGTCTAGTGCTGACATAGACTAGGTTTACAGTACTCTATATATGTATATACACAGGAGCAGTGAGCACAACTATAATGTGTTTGAAATGTTTAAAAAATATTAACAAGTAAAATGAACTCCATTAATTGGACTTATTGAATTGTCTTCAGCTCAGAAGATCACATGGTTTTCTTCATAAAAGAAGAACTTTCCAAGAATTTCATGGGTTTCCCTCATTGCCTCATCACCATCACTACGGAGGCTGTTCAATTTAAACATGACTCAGATTGATCCGTGATTATTGGCAGCTTCGGCCATGTTGTTTTATTTAATGTCAAGAGAACAAAAAACTGAAAAAAAAAAAAGATTATCTACTTTGTGGTGGCCTAAAAAGATTATTTGATTGATTATTGATTATTTCTTTTCTAATGCATTTAGTTTTCATTCACAAAGAACTTGTACAATCATTAAAATCTAATTAGAATTATTCGGTGTTTACTTAAACTTTTACTTCACCTTTTGCTTCCCTTTTACACCTCCAGGCCTTTTTATGAAGAACATTTTGACATGTCACAGAAAGTGTAAATAATAAAATGAATGATGGTGGAACCCACAGTACTTTCTATTTTAATGCACGATTTACACACATGCTAACCATCAAAATTCCAATTTGTCTCATTCTTCAGTTCATGATTTACAACATAAACAGACGGCAACCACATAGTGCAGAGAAAGTGAAAGTGTTACCTTTGAAAAGGCCTTTTTTGACTGAATTCAATTATTTCTGACCCACTTACAACCCAAATTTTTTTCACTGACCTTTGGAAATCCTGATTGACTGACACTTAAATTTTAATCCACTCACCCCTGATTATAACATATTGTATTATTCGCACACTTAAAGAAGCCTAACGAAACAGAGGTCTGACTAACATTTCTTGCCTATACAAGGGAGATCAATCATGGCGTGTTCTTGTGCTGTTGAAGGGACATTTTTCAATTTAACCTTTATATTATGTCTTGACTACATCAGAGGAGTTTCAACACACTTAACATGAGTGGCATTTAATATAGCATAACACTTGCAAGGTGAGGCCGAGATGTGACCCTATTTAAATACAGGGGCCCCTGCCTATGAGTTTCAACAGCAACACCTCCCCCCAACAAATACACACACCCACAAACCCCTGACGCAATTATAATTAAACACACCTTATGCCTCCTTTGCAAATGCCCGTCATCGATCTGTGGGTTTTTAACATTCATATGTGAACTGCCCCCCAGCAAACGTCTGTGGTGGCAACAACCGTTTATGGATCAGCAAGTTTCCATTAATAAAGTTGTTGATGTTGAATAGCGGGGGCTGTAGCTGCCAAGGTGCCGCAAATATATTTGGGTAAATTAACTTAGCATAAAGTGCTCTGAGGCTACGGGGTCTTTTGAGGCAGCTAAAGAGAAAGCAAGGCACCGCTCAGCCCCGAAAAGTCAATGCACATATTATGTTGTCAGTGAATATGTGAAACTGTAGCTACTGGCACAGTGTCCCGTTGAATGGCCTTTATTAAGCAACTTGAATTTCATCCATTCAGTTTCATTCCAAGTTATCCCGTCTCCCATCTTCAGCCGGTTGTTTATAATTACATGCATAATACTATTCTCATTATTGGCATAGCAGCGCGGACATTTTGTTTTGGTTGAAACTTCATTATGTGCATGCTGCCGGGTAAAATGTGCAGCTCAGGGCAAGAAAAAAAAAAAGTAAACTGTGGAATTGCAGGTGGAGGAAACTCAGGAAATCTTTGATCTGCAATGTTAATATAAAGTAAATCATAAACATAAATAGGTCATTTAATCTTCTGTGCTTGTTTGGGAACCATGTTTGACTCAGGCTGTGATGAGGATTACAGAATGAAGATAAATATAAGTATAATGTTTTGTTCTAATGACAATAAATATATCTGTTTAGTGTGTGCATGTATTTTTTTTATTATTATTATTGAACTGTTTCCTTGTGCTAAGGTCGGAGGGGGTGAATGATCTGAGGGGCCACACCGAAGAGACACTGGGAACCACCAGTTAATGAAGATCAGTGAAATAGCCAGAGGACTTTAACATACATACGCCTCAGCCCTTTGCCATTTTTTTAGCATGTGTAGAGCTGCTGCAGGTACAGCCTGCGCACACTTTAACACTGGAATATGCTTTTTATTTTTAAATGGCTTCAAGTGTATGTGTGTGTGTCAGTAATGGGAAAATCAACACAGCATGTCAATCAATGTTAGTTGGAATATGTGTTTACATTCAGACTGTTTGACCGTTGTCCCTGCTAGGAGGAGAACAGAAATGTTCGACTGGAGGTGACTGGAGGGGTTTTTGGAGTGAAAATGGAAAAGAGGCAATTTAATAAAGGAAACAAACATACAACTCAGACATCTGTTTAAATTTGTCAGATCTCATTCGATAAGCACGCCGCCTTTAATAAAGCTTCTTGCACCAGTGAGGCATGATTTGACCTTTCTCACATATTTCAATGTCATCTGCACCTGAAACCTACAAAGAACTCTATTACAGGGTAATATTGTGTAAATATTTCAAGAAATAAGTGAGATATATATACATTTATTTTCCTGGACACAGTCTCAGCTAATGTAATCGAGTACACGAGTTTGCTGCGGACACTTTCAGCTGCGCATGAATGTACATTTGTATTCTACATTTGGACTGTAAATTAACTACTGAGGCCAAATTAATGTTACAGCAGGAACATGTCACTGGTGGAACAATGTACTTCATTTAGATGTTTTGTTCCTGTTATTAGATGACCTACATCTGTATTTAATATACCACAGAGAAAATACATTTCTATTGGTGCAGCCTTGTGCAAACTGACATGATCTCATACAAAAATAGCTGACATTAGCCACAATTAAAGAACATGATGCTCTCAAGTTAATAACAATGCTGTTGACCTGACCTGAGTGCTACCAGCGCCATACTAACAAATGTAATTTGTATTATAATGGACAAGGCTTTGATTAGACTTGTTAATGTTCATGGCTGACCTGCATTATGGCCAAGCTCTGAGTTGCATAGCAGATCCATTGCACTGCCTTAGAATAACATGCAATGCAACTACAATGCACCACAGCTCTGGCCAGATTTTCCACTCGCAACTCACACACAGCAACACACAGTAGTTTTAGTAGTTTCCTGCTGCTCTGTCAGGGATATTCAGGTATGTTGATGGTTCAAGTTGTTTGATGACCAGCTCATTTCCACACTCACCGTGACCTCTGGGAGTCACCAGGCTCCAGAGTTTAACCACCAGGGTGTGCTAGCTAACTGCTTATGAACAGGGGAGCTCATACACACACACACACACATACCCAACTGTGGATTAGAGACTGTGAAACTGTGAATCCTCCATATTTCGTCTTTTCAGTGTAGGTTCATCAGTCCAACAGGTCCATACACCTCTGCAGCAGATGTTCCGATAGCGGGGTTGATATGAGTCTAATTCAGTTCTTATTATACCCTGTTGGCAGAATTAATATTTGAAGGGGACAACAGTCATTGTCATACAATTCATTTCAATCTTGTGTAACTGTGTCATCAGAGACACACATATCAACACATATGGCAGTAGTTGTAGTGGGATGTCACCATATGAACAGTGAATGTTGGTCGCGCTTACTCATGCCAACAAGTAGCACATGGTGTCCCTGTTACTGGTTTGT
This sequence comes from Remorina albescens, assembly GCA_034769265.1. Lineage (NCBI taxonomy): Eukaryota > Metazoa > Chordata > Actinopteri > Carangiformes > Echeneidae > Remorina > Remorina albescens. The sequence goes on from CM068480.1 coordinate 11,867,808, forward strand.
GATTTAGCACCATATTTTTCTTCAAGCTATTCAACATACAAGCTAATACGGAGAACACGTTTCTATACGTATATATATATGTTTATATATTTATATATCTGTATACAATCTTAGTTTGAATATAATTTTGAATAAATTTTTCTTCTATGATCAAACTGAGAACATAAAAACATTTATTTACCTCTCAGAGAAATCCCCCAGCTCTTTTTGTGCAATAGGACTTTAGAAACACAATTTACTCATTTCAAACGGCACACGTTGAATCAAACTGGATCCTGTGTACTGATATATTCCAGTCTACTGTCTGGCAGACACACCCCTCTTTCTTTTTGACCGGGAAACCGCTCCGGTGACTAAGGCAGAATGTGAGGGGCCATGTTGTGGGATGAGGCGATTCCAGACGGCCAATGGGGAAGCCCCTGGTGTGGGGCCCAAAGCCTTTTCAGAGGGAGGCGGGGTGCCAGAGGACTTGGGATAAAGTTAATGAGATGGGTTATTACAGGTCAGCCTTGGCTATTACCATCCGAAGAGGGACCCAGGCAAGGGATGGTATGTTGAGAAGACTGGAGTCGTGAAAGGACACTTTGGTGAAATGAATCACGGCTTCAAAATCCTGGCTGTAATAAACACAAAAAACAAGGAGGTGGATCATACACTGCTAATGTTTTATTCGAGTTCATGCATAAGTCAAACAACACAAAGAGAAATGAGAGATGAGGCAACTCAGGAAAGTAGCATTCACACAGTTCAGTCTCTCTTATGAGCATCTCTTTATACATCACCCAGTGACATAGAAACATGTTCTTCTGCAGAGCAGGTTTGATTTCACTGGGACTCATTTACAAACACAAACAGAGCTCACACTGAAATAGACCAGGGCAGCATCAATCAGGACAGTGACAACATGTCATACATTTGGAGGCGTCTTTTGTTCAACTGAGATTAACTGAGATTATCTTTCTGCGTTGCAGAACAAACACACACACACATTTAACAAAAAAGAAACAGAAAGCAGAAGAAAGGATGTTTCCCTTTCAAAAAGTGCAATGTTGATGCTTTGTACAAAGTGTACGAAGTAGGTGTGTCTGATTAATCACATACTGGTTAGTCCATAAAACTACGAGTGAATCTGTTTAAAATATGAATCTCAATGACATAAATGGGACAATCGGTGTGATTCTCTTACAGCTACAGACCAGTGACGATCTGCCCTTATGAGCCACGTCCATACATTCACTGTATGGACACATTCAACCAACAGGAAAACCATGAAACCATTAAGCATGACAAAGAAGATACATTAGCCAGCAGCAGTGTATAAAAGGAAAACTCCATAAACAAAAGCCAAAAACACAAAATTGCACATCATTTTGACTAGTTTTCATTTGATTTAAACATTTCAGTTCATTTCCCTTTTCTACAATAAAATAATTTAAAACACTGATCAGGAAAAAAACAAAACAAAAAACAATATTAATGTTGAATAAATTATTTCTACACCTCTCTTCCGCATTACTTACACCTAGCTAAGTGTTAGCTGATTTACAGTGCGCGTTGAAAGGTAACGTGGCTGTCAAAGTGCACGCTTGTTTTAAGCTTGTTGTGATTGTGTAACATGTTGCATTTATTATTGTCAAAAGAATGAAATGTCTCATTTGTAGTGGTGTGTCTACAGTGAACTCATTTCCAAAAACAAATGTCATGTTGAAAGGTCAGGCCATTTTAAGATGTCAGCAAAAAAAAAAAAAAAAAAATGACGGAGGAAAAAATAATGTTATAGTGATATACTGAATTCTCATTAGATCCCTGGATATAATGCAGACTTCCAAGTTAAAGATGGGACTGGACTGTACCCACTTATTCAGAATTTTCTCTGCACATCCAGGAGAAAGCACAGATTTTGGTCCTCTGAACAGTACAGATACAGCAGCATCTATTCAAAAAGGAGCTCAAACCTATAATCAAAGAGTAAAATTCACTAATAACAGCATGTGTCTCTTTAGCTACCATGAACTGACAGTGGGACTCTGGTTAAAATAACATTCCCACTCCCTGTCGAAGCATTGAATGACACACCTTCAGCGCACCGATCATTACATAAACAAGAATAATTAGACTGTGTTGTTCAGCAGATGGAACTAAGAATTCAGCAGCCTATAGGTAATAACATCTCAGCAAAATCATCTCAGTAAATTCGTTGCGACAACAACTGCAGTTAAATTTGAGACAGAAAATCTACAAAAGGACAAATTTAGAGGAAAGGAAATAAACACATTTGTCAGTACAGTGCGCAATTATGCCATTTGAAAAACCAAAAATTCCCTTCTTTTAACGTTCTGCGAGCTTGTAAACAATCAGATGTTTACTATTCCCTTGTGGAAAAATTGACCCCGGTGAGGTACATCCCCATTGTCAGAGCAGCTGCAAACATAAACCATTTTCAAAAATCTACATTAAATCAGCATCTCTTACGTACATACTGTACCTTAAATATACACACAAAGCATTAACTTGACATTTTCCATTTACAGATTTACAATTAAACTGAGGCTTGACTTGAAAAGGGACTGATACAAACACCAAAACGATATCATGTAGGTATGGTCAGCTATTCGGCCTGTAAAGAACAATTCAGCAATAACACCCATTATGTTTCTGATAGGGGTCTTTAATTATAAAAAATTTAATGATCAGGACTGTTGGTTTGAATGCATGCTTTCAGGGTCTGGAGATGTGTGTGTGTACACACACACACACATCTTATTATAAGGATTAGCTGCAACATGAAGCTCTGCAGTCCACAGCAGGCAGAAGGAGATTCTTGGTAGAAAAAAAAGAAGGAATAAGCAGGCTGCCTCATTGCCTCTGACACTGGTCATTACCTGGGTGAGATCCATTGTGTGGTGGCTTATCAAAATAGGCTATTTATTTGGTTTTCTTTGAGAAATTAACGGAGAGCAAGAATAATTCCCTTTTTTTTTTCTTTTTTTTTTTTACAAGGATGGCATTTACAAATTTCTGTAGCGTAACTGATCTGGGGTGGAATGGGTTGGGGGTGGAAACAGAGGTGGATTTGTTTTAGTGTTATGTCAGTCCATCTTCGGGTGATGCGTCTCGGCTGGTTTGTTCTTGGGGTGAGGAACCAAGGGTTACAGGTCAAAGGGCTACATGGCAAACAAAGTGTCCTCTGGTCTGTCTGCCTTCTTGCGGCCGGGGGTTCCCTGCGCTGCACCAGGGTCACCGGTGGGGGGTGATGGTAAGCTGGGGGCCATCTCTGCTGCTTTGGCTCTCTCCTCAAGGAACTTGTCGAACTCTGGAAGAATTGTAATCAAACAAAAAGCACGTTTGTGATTGTACAGGAAAGTAAATTTGGCAAAAGGCAGTAAAAATGCAGCTGTATATAACAGGAAACAGAGGTTTATGTTGTCCTACCTTCACTGGTCACACCTTCCTCACCTTCATCTCCTTTCTGTTGGTAGGAAAAGACACAGTGTCACTCCTGGGAGTTGACATTCAACTTACATTACAAACCACCACAAGCCAAGACAAATTCTGATGCTGTGCATGTACCTTAAATCACCAAGTTCAACAAAACCACACATAAACACAACAGAAAACAATGCAATGTGTCCTAATACTCACCAGTCTTTTTTTTTTTTAAATACAGGGAGCCACCTATAAATCACTTTCAACTGATGCACCAGATGTCTCCAAGTCAAAAAAGATTAATATGCCCCAATATAATGCAAGTCTCATTAATTTGTGTAATGAGCATGAAGTTTTGTAACCCTTGCCCACTTTTTCTGGACAACAAACACAAGCCTTTTCTCCCTCTGGATCACATTAGAAAACTGGTCAGTGGATACTCTTAGATGAGTCAGAACTTTTGGTTAAGAGTCTGTTTAACAAAAATGATCTGGTTTAAGTTTCAATACTTTACACAAACAATGAACTAAGCTAAAGCCATTACTTAGAAAAAGTCTGACATTAGGCATTTCTGCCTTGGTTGTCAGAGCGGAATGAAAGCAGATGGAGTCATTCACAGCTCACCAAAGCTAAATTAGGGACATTTGTATGCATTTCTATTCAACACTTAATGCTCATATCACAAAATTTATCATAATTAAAGGTCAGTTCACCCCCACAACAAACTGTTAGTAACTTTCAAATAAACTAAGATGTTAAAATGTGATGAAACAATGAGGAAAAGTGATACAAGAGAAATATGTTACTTTTTGGCCTCTTAAAAAAAAAAAAGAGAGAGCTTAAAAAGGGTACAACAGAGTGAAAAAGGAAAGAGGGAGAAGTGCAGGCAGAAATAAAAAATCTGTTGGGCTCACCACATCAGTACACAGCCACTCCTCTATGTCATCCATGACAGAGGACTGACCACCGGCACCCTACAGGGCAGCATAAAGACCACCACAGGTGGCCGGGAAACAGGAAAAAAATATCCCACCCCAAACATAAAAGAATAAATGACTTAAATGAACTTCAGTGTTAAGTAACATAAAATGGTATTTTGACAGGGGGAAAAAAATAAAGAACTGGAAATCAGGGTTTATGGATGGTGTAGCACATCATGAAAACAGTCTGTGAGGGAACATCCAGTCACACAAAAATGCACATTAAGCTGGTTATGCTGCCAAAGAGGAATACAGGTAGGAACATGGTGCCAAGAAATTTTCTTCATCCAATGATCACGAGCTGAATTAAAAATATACCACTTTATAACACAGAAAGCTAGAAATTTTAAGTCAGGGTGAGTGATAGAGCAGGAACAAAGCGTATATGTTTCCCTGCCAGTTTAAGGTATGAGAAAACCATTTTATAACAAGCCCAAAAGTAACTTGTTAGTCTGGTTAGTGAAGCATTACCAACAGGTAAGAATAGTTCTTCTTAAGAAGTAGCACCTATTCTTACTGCGACAGGCAGTATCAAAACGTGTGATACTGCCTGTCGCACAGCACACACACAGACATACTTGGGATGTTATCCATTTGGCCATGGAAACAATGAGTGAAAGTTACAGCCCACACCAGAAATGTAAAAGCCTGCGTCACTCACCACTCCTGCAGTTGGCTGTAAGACATCCGGAGTGGGAGGGAGGCCGCCAGGAGCATTGCTCTCTTCTGCTGTTACGCTGAGAAAAGACACAGACATGGGCTTTTATAAAACGTATCAGGTATTGGTTTTTCTCTTTTCCTCCCTAATTGAAAACATAATTAATACTGAAATTATTAGTATCTTCATTGATCACATCAGAAAACTTATCTCAAAGTTTGGCTGAACTATTAATCTCAGTTCTCAGGGTGACTGATCAACATCATTCATTAATTCATTCATCTTCTACCGCTTTATCCGTCTCCAGGTTGCAGGGGATGCTGGAGCCAATCCCAGCTCACATTGGGCGAGGGTGAGGTACACCCTGGACAGGTCACCAGTCCATTACAGGGCCAACACACAGAGACAGACAGAGAATAACAACCACTCACACTCACACTCACACTCACACTCACACTCAGACCTACGGACAATTTAGAGTCACCAATTAACCTAAACATGATGTCTTTGGATGGTGGGAGGAAACTGGGTGCTGCCTGCTACTGATCAACAATAAGGCTCAAATTCATCCTTACGTCTTGTGGGGCTCAGGCATTACTCCAGTCCTGGTTTGGGCAAACACATCAAAGTCATCCTGAGTAGGAGGAGGCTTACAGCTGGACAGAGAGCTCAGGGTGCTGCTAACACTGTCCGCACCCATGTCTGCAGAGACAAAGAAAAATCAGATCGGCTGGAGCCTGAAGGCTAAGAAATGTTTACCACAATCTACAGTTGTTCAGGTGCAGGAGTTGTATCATAGTTCAACTTTTATGGAATCAAGTGCACTTGCCTTCATGCTGAGAGGCAGATCTTATCTGTACAGGAAAACCGGAGGCAAAAGGAAGCAGCAAGCCAGAGATGACAAACATACCAACCCAAACCCCTAAAGCTCAGGAATTACCCAATTGCACCATGTTTGGTTAATCAGTAGACAAACCCAGACGTAATTACGAGTTGTGGTTTTATTTATGAAAAGGAACCACATGCAGTTTAAGCTTCAAACAGAGCTTGGGTCAGATTTTCTCCATACTTCTAATCCTATGTTAAGTTACCATAACTCTACAGTTAAATCACAGAGATTGGATTCAGCCATTTCATCAAACCATTATATAATAACTAATAACTATAATGACTAACGGTCTGTGAAACCACTTTGGCAACAAACCCACTCTGTAAAGATTTTCTCTTTCAGGTTTTGTCTCGATGACAAAACATTCAGTATTAGTATAATGGGAGTCAGGACAGATAGGCTTTATAAATACACAGATAACTGGCCAGCAGGCAGTGTGTGGTGAGCTTCAGCCTAATCTTACAACTGTCCAGAACCAGCTTTTACCATTCTTAGAAAAACACTTGTCCAATGTCTGAGGTAGGAGATGCATACCAAGACCAGCCAGGCGAGAGGCCAAGGTAGCTGGAGAGGAGGGCCTTCCTGCGGGGCCAGTGATGGTGGGGGGCAGGCTGGTTGGGGCTGCATTCGGCATGTTACTGACCACTGCCGGTGAGCCTGGGCCAAGGTCGATCAGGTTGTCCTCTGTAGCCTCACTCAGGACCTGGTGAGGGGAGAGTGATGAGACCCACAAAGGTTCTTGTGTCATCTAAGTCCAGAGAGTCAGATTTAGGGTCTGTGATGCAAAACAAATCCTTGTGTGGAAGGCTGAGGAAAGGCAGGGTTACAAAGTATGTAGAGCATGAAAAGACATGAAAACAATCAAAAAATTTGAGAGCTAAATAAAAATAAATTAATTAATAAAAATATGAAGGCATGGTGCATAATAAAAAATGTTAAAAACTTGTAGGATAGCTTCAGGAGAGCATGAAAATGTCTGTGACTGCGGGTAGCAGGAAATTAAACATCCTTCTGAAAACCTGTTTCTTAAGGGGTCCAAAAATACTGTTTAACATTAAAGATACACTTAGTTTTAGCATGGTATTCATTTAGAGGAAAAGCACAAAATTGCTATTCATTTCTGAATGGTTGTCAGTTATGACAGATTCTTCCTAACTGTTGGTTAGCCACAGAAACAAAACAATCCCCTTAAGAAGGTAGAAATATATTAGGAACGGAGGAGGGAAGACTGAATCTTTGAGGTCTGGAGGAGCTGCTCTACCAAGATCATTTTTCAAATCTCAAACTCTGACTGTGTGTGATATTGCAAGCACAACAAGGCCGTGACTACCTCACTGTCATTCCACCTTTAGGTTCATCGTATTAATAGCTGTTGGGGGCTACATTGTCAAAACATGCCATATGGGGTGAGAGACAGAAGCGGGCCCATATTATTTAACCATGTTTTAACGGTTGCTGCGGGGTGACACTGGTCATATAGCGACAATATTTTCATACTTGCCTGTCTCAGCTAGCCACAGAAACAGAAGAAAAGAAAAGAACAGAAAGGAAGAGACAGTGAATACCATTAGCATGCCTGCGTGGGGACACAGTGTAATGGCATGAACCTATGGGAGACATATCATGCCTAATTAACTGGAAACCCAATGAAGCAGTAAAAATATTCCAGCAGCACCTTCTTGCTTCAAGCGTTTCATATAATTTCCGGTGGTCTTTCTAGCATCTCACCGAGGGCATATGACTCAGTATGACACAGAATTGACACAACGGTGAGGTAAACACTACAGGGAGCTGACAAAAGCTATGAAGCAAAGAAAAGTTCTAATGTTAGCAGTTTGTTGACATGAAATTTAGACATTGTATTGTTTGTTGACAGGTCCAGTTGAAATCTTGCAAGACCGGAAGGGATGTCAATAAAACTGACAAATGGAAACAGTTCAGGAAATGATGAGACAGCACCTGCTGCTGCTGACAGCACTATCAGGTTTAAAGCTCCACCAGGCCCTCACTAGAGCTGTGACAGGACTGTCAGTTGTATTTCATTTTGGCATAGATATACAAGTAAACAACTTTGCTTTGAATTGTGTAGTCACAGACAATATTTCCTGGACTGGACAGGACTTGAATGCAATAAACCTGCTCTAATTGCATTTTGTAAAATTATATTTACTTTGCATTTTACAATCAACGTCAATGGATGTTTGAATTGACAGAGCTCCAGTTTAATTAGGCACGCACATCTGGTAAATCACTGTTAAGGAACCAACAAGTCACTGTACTTGAAAGACACTATAAAGCCTAACTGGTAAGGTAGCATGGCACGATACATTACCTACACTTAAAACTGCAAACATCAAAGAATGAGAACATAGCCATGACATGGGAATGTTTGTAACTAGGGATGCAAACATTAGGAGTTTCACCATCTGAGGTAACTGATGACTCACCCCGTTGTTGACACTCTGAGCTGAAGACCTTCCAGACCTGAACCTCTCATACCTGAGAGCAAACCCAAAATGACATGAAAGAAATTAACAGGAGACCTTTCGTTTACCTAACCAATTCATTGCTAACATTTGCTGCCGTCCAGGTAAAGATGACTCTAAGTGTACTTTTTTTTCCTCTAAACTAGTTTCCAGCTGCTTTTATATGTGTACTTCTCAGTGTTTTCTTACCTTTCATAGCGTAAAAAAATGTTGTTGAGGTCGTCGTTGACATGCAGTAACTCCTCAGTCACGGCTTCATTTGAAACACAGGAAATGAGCTCCACTACTCTCTGTTGCATGGCTCTGCAAGTCCTGTTCAGCTCCTGAGAATGTATGAAAACAAGTGTACACATGATGCTCTTGGGTTAGTTATGTTAATGGCTTGCTCACATTAGTTCAAACAAAAAAATGCTAATCTTTTATATTTGTTCATTTACACACTTCAGAGTGAAGAATCAATCACAGACAGATACAAAGAGGCAGTAACTTACCTGTAGTAACTCATAATCTGAAGCATCCTCTTGTCCTGGGACCATCTCAGTCAACATCTCTGACATCACCTTAGTGTTTCCACGAACAATGTCTAACTCGCTGCGCAGCCGGCAAATCTGGATGAAAAGCTCAATTAAACTTTAAAAATTGCTTTGTGTTAACAAGAATATGTAGATGTCTGTCCCCTCACAAGTGAACTGCAGTTTGCCAGAAGTTGGATACGCATATGAAGCAGCTGTTCATTTTCAGTGTGTTCACTCTACCTGCTCAGGTGTAGGATTGATGGACCCAGAAGCATGAATATTGGGGACCTGAGCATCAGTGTAGGCTGGTGGGACAGCATGTGGTGTGGGCTGAGGAGTGGTGCTGTATTTGTGCAGAGTGGAGTCCCCCTCTGGAGCAGTTGCAGACTAGAAGCAACAGACAGCGATATAATAAACATAACGCATTGTGACAGAATCATTAGAAAGACAATATTATTCAGATTAGTTTTGACAGGGAATCTTCTGCATACAAAGCTGAGCTGCTTAAGGTGATGCCCCCTACCCGCTGAGGTGTGTGTATAGGTGATAGGGTTTCCAGGTCTGACATGGGAAACTCAATGCCTTTCCTTTTGAGCTCCTCATAGATTTGGACCACCCCTGTGAGGTCTGGACTGCTCCTGAATGCATCGGCCCATGCCTGGAGAAAACAGTAAGAAAAGAGTTAAATAAATGAAAGAAGGAGAAAAGGAAAACAAAAAACACAATGGGTAAAGGTAGGGCTGACAAAGCAAAGGATGTTAGTATAATAAACTAAGCTGGCTCTGTGATCATTTCTGTTTGACTACCTTGAATACATTTTGTCAGGAAACTGGTTTCTCTCTCTCAGCAGCTGCCAGGTTAAAGCTGGACGGGCCATGACAACAGCTCGAACGCATAAAGCATTAAAGAAAAACAAAAACAACAAGTGCACAAGGACTTGGGAGTTCTTGTTCTACTTCAAACTACAAGCCAGTTTGATCCAAATTTAAATTTTGACAACAGTTCCCTTCTTTTGGATGAATTGAGCCTGAAACAACATAGAAGTTATGCAAAACCACATAGTCAGCCAAAACACAAGGCTATAGAGTTTGACGAGAATATATCAATTTAGTCTAGAATATTAACTGCGCATGTATGCTCACATTTATCAACTTCAAGGAGCTGCACAACACCATATCAGTCTGTCTCCCAACTGGGTATTACACATCTTGTTAAATTAAATTTCAACAATGCTCCAACTGTGAGTGTATATGCAGGAAACGCTGCTCAAAAAGTTTCTGACTCTCTGGTCAAGAACTTATTTATCTAATGACAAGGCAAACAAGAAACAATTCTCTCTTTTCTTTCATAGATATTGTATGCTGCCATCCTGGATATATGTGTAGCTGTAGCATTGTTCCCTTGAGGGAAATAAGAGCAGCCCACATGAGCCTTACAGGGTTACCTGAGCTGTAACAAGTAACTGGAGCTCTTCCTGCTTGAAGCCCTGGAGACACTGTACTTTACCTGAGGTTTTGCCTGGGGAAGACAAGCTAGGTGTGGACACCAGGGCCACACCTACTGTAATAAACACCTACGCTAAAAAACTCATGTCACTACTCACTAACAGACTAAATTCAGGAAATATTTTCGTATTTTCACATTTATCTCATATCTTCCATGGGAATACTGCTATTTATGACAAGCACTGACACAATGGCCTACAAAAATGGACTATGCACATACAATTTCTCTAATATCTTACCTGAATTAGGGCAAGTACTTTATCCTGAACAATTGTTGGTGGGTTGTTTTTCGGAGAGATGATCTTAACAAGGACACCGTCAACAAAGTCCCTGCTAGTGACTAAAGCATGAAAACGATGGCCGCAGTTCTTCACACACGTCTCCAGGACCTGATCGTTTCAGACAAAAAACAACGCTTACAGAATATGCTAATGCCTGACAAACTGTGAATCATATACTGCTATTGGTGCACTAAGAGTTTTGCAATGCAGGCACAGAATGAACCTGATTTAGCAAATTTGCAGCAAATTGATTTCCTTTGCATCATTACATTCTGTAATTGATTTTTTTTCTCCTGCAAGTTTTAAACAGTTTAGCTGCCCACTTAACTTACCGTTAAAGCCAGCATCACTTCTCTATAGTTCCTGTTGCCATTCAGCCTCTTCTTCACTGCCCTAATGGCATCTTTTGGCCTGCATGCACAAGTAGAATCTCACATCAACACATGATATTTGCCTGTAAATGCCCATAGATTTTTAATGGATGGTAACACACAGCAAGCAGAATTAGGTAAGGAGTTAATGGCCGAGATTTTTAAGGGCCACTCTGAATGCACTAACACACTGACTACCAGGCCAAGGCATGTGTCAATGATTCCTTGACTTCTTTCAGACTTGACTGTGTTGACTGTACTGCTGTGAGATAGCAATAATTAACTTTTGTATGCTTGACTACTTTTAACAGATCACATTGTTGTATTCCCAGAAACAATGGAGAAGACCTCTTTCTTTGGATTGCTACAGTACATTAGGTGGACTGGGCTAGACCTACCAAAGCCAGTTTACAACCTCATAATCAAACAATATCTGGATTGCAAACACCAGCTTTAACAGTACAAGGTTAATGGGGCAGTGAGATAAGCAAAGAGGCCTTGCATGCATCCACCTTACAAAGTCAAAGCTAGGGGTCTTCTCTCAGAATGGCAAAGTAAAAGAAAAGAATGCAGTGGAGGTGACTGATGTTGTTGCATTATTGCATTATGTAAACATCACAGGAAATGGAAGGCAAACTAGAAATTGCGAGAGTTAACCAATAACTTCAGTAAAATTGATTGATTGCCTCACCCATCCTCTGTTTCATTGATGATGTCACATATTTCCATGTTGAGGGTCCAGTCTTCACTTTGCAGGGAGCCATCGGTGGCTCTCTCTGCAACACACATTCAGATATTAAAGGGGTGGAGAAATTTACACTGAAAAACGTTTCAGTAAAACACAGCTGCTTCAGTATGTGACGATGACTGGCGCCTAGCTAACTGTTAGCTGACTTGGTCGTAAACCAACCATTTAGGTAGAAGCAACTGTATTTGTTGCTATTTTTCCAGTTGATCCCAAAAACGACAGTGGTATAAAAAAGACATTTAGTGTTATTTCGGTAACGTTAGCACAGTGACAGCAGATGTTACCGTAACTAGTAGTTAGCTAGGCGGCTAACAGTTTCTCTCCAGCTGTAGAGAACTTATTCAGGGACGTTAGCATGCTAAAGGTAGCAAGACCGTGAAGGACTATCGCATGAAACAGATACATCACCAGGACAAATACATCAAGCTGCACGCACTGACGTTTCCTCAATATCTAGTTACATACCAATGCAGTGCCCCACCGGGGTACTGTAAGGATTTCCCAAAAGGAACTCCATCTTGCTCGACCACAAACAGGTCAGTCCATGGACCGACGATGATACATGAGGAAACCTACGCGAAGTTCCGCCCACAGAGTATCCTCATTGGCCAAGAAATTGTAACCTTCAACGTGATTGGACAGTTTGAGCTCCCATCATGAGAGCTGGCCGATTGTAAATAAAAAGGTACAAAGGTTGCATCAACAAAACTGAAATTGCTGGTTTATTACTGCGGCACCCAGCCTAACCTTTAATGTCACAGACAGATTATATTATAGATATCATCAGTGAGACACATCTGTAAAAACATTTGATCTTGTTTGGTTTTAATTCACAATAAACTTATTTGACATATTTTGCTGACAAGTTAGTGGAGTGGGAACGGACATGAGTTAGATAATGCCATTCTTTCATTTCTTTGATTAATTTCAACTATAAAAAGACCAAAAGCATCAGTTTAGTGCACAGATGAGAGTGACGGCCACATCTCCACCAGCATTTAGTCTTTCTCTGTACAGCATTTAATCCTGCACCTCATTATCATACATATAATGTCAATATGCATAAAAACCAAATACCAATCTTAATTATAGATAGCAAATTGAATGTAGCCCAAAACAGGTGAATATTTTTTAACATGAATCGTGTCTTCGCTTACACACGGCACAGTTAATGGACAGTTTGCTGTTTGAATAACATATGCACTTTCCAGTGTTCAAATGTAGCACACAAAAAAGAAGCCAGGGAATTATCATTCCACTACCAAACAGAAAACCGTAGTTTTCACCAGTGTCCAAAATGTCACGGATGACTTGAATTGAATGGAAATTCTTTGAGGTGTGTCACTCTTGGCAGCTTCAACATATAAACACTGCAAAAAAAAAAAAAAATCCACCAGTATGTTCTTCTGGAGTGACATGTTTCTTTAACAGATGAAGCAGGCAGAGCAGCTGTCAGTGCCAAATGGAACAAACAGGATGTGTTGTGTTTTTCTGAATGGATAGTGTGATGACCGTCCATGCTCTCTCAGTCCTGCAGAAGTTTGCGTTTCACAGTTGAGCTCTCAGATGAGAGATGAACAAATAAAGCTCCAGCTGCGGTCCGTGCCCTCAGCTCATACGTGTCATAGTCATGGGCCCACTCTACATTTCCCCAGCGCCGAATCTGTGCAGAAAAATAAAACACTTAAAGAGGAATAACAGAGACAATAATGCTTATTATTTCTCAAATGCAACACTGATGATTGTACATGTAGCAGTATAAGGTGTCAAAATCATTACCACTACCAACAACAACATTAGTTGGATTTCAATTAAATAAACAAAACAAAGGCATTCGAGAACAAAGTCAGCTGTTCTGCTGCATCGCACATTGTGTGTAACCAGGTTGGCCATCAAGGGAAAGACTGTGAAACAGAAGAGGGTGCTGTTTCGCTAGCACAATGCAGGCATATATTTTTCTGACTATGAAAGAGGCAGGACACAATCATAAGGCAAAATTCTCTCTGCAAGAAGCACTAAAACAAAACAACATTAACTAAAATAAAGTTGTTGTAACAATTGTGTTTGCACAACATTCTCTTCTACCTGGTATTCCTCTTCCAGTCTGGAGAGCAGCACAGCACGTTCCACACTCAGCTGTCTGTCAATCAATCCCATTGATAGCACAACTGACTTCAACTGGGTGATCACATATTCAAGCCCTGTTAAGGAAAAACCATATTACTGCATAGCTCTGCCTTGTTACTGTTATAGCCCATTACAATTTCCAAGCAATAGGATGAGCAATCTCAAATATTACACTCTCCTGCAATTCTTTTTTAGTTACAATAAAAGTAAAATATACACTCATACACACATAGTAATGTCACTAGGTCAGTATGTCTGATAATACTCAGCTCAACAGATACATGCATACCATCTCAAAATTTTGTCCAAATTAAAGAGTACTGGAGTCAAACGATAACGTAATTGTTAAAAGTGGCTCAGTAGCTTAGAAATTCACCTGTCAGAGACCAAAAGGTATAAGAATTCAGGTGTTGCCGAAATGTGTCCTTGGTTGCCTCTGGGATCTCAGGACCCAAAATACTAGATGAGGATCCAATAGTGACATTATACCTGCAATTGAGATTGTGGGAGATTAAGACAGTAAGGAAAGATCTTAGCACAGTAGCTGAATTCAGCTGTTACATTGTTGCATTGTTAACCAATCCTGCTGTTACCTGTTTTCAATCCAGTGCAGCACTGGGTCCCACTCATTCTTCTGTAGCTCAACCAAAGCATGAGGCTCATCCACTCTGTAACTACACAAAATGTAGACATCATTCAAATTTAAGGTCACAACTGCGAGCAAGTCAGTCTTAACTTTTGGGTTTTTATTTGACTAGAATTGACTGGACATGACCAGATGATAGGATAGACATCTCTATTATTGTGCTGATGTGTCTTTTCATTTATTGATCTAGCCTAAATCATATTATGTAAAATACATTATATAAACACTTAAAAATAAATCTGAATTTCTGTTATTTATAATTGCTATTATTATTATAGTTTTTATTGCTTGTTTTAGTAAGTAAGAAGTAGTAAAAACAAACAAATCAAAAGTAAATAATCAAATAAATAAATTGTATACCAAACTGTGTCAGTCTCCAAGAACTTTAGAGCTGCATTGATCATTTGGTCCTTGTTACGCTGAGTGGGATTGTCCAGTGCTGTGTTGCACAATGTAGTCTGCAGGAAGAGGTTAGAATTTACTTCCACTAGGGACATTAAAAAAAACAAAAAACTTGCCAGAAAAGACAGGAACAAACAAACAAAAACAAAACAAGCCTCTACAGATATTACTTGCAATATTTAAAATAGACACACTTCTCACAAAGTATACTATTATGAACTAATTTTCTACAGCATTGGGGGAAAACGAAATGTATCAAATTTGTAATCCTTATTCAGCTACAGTCTAAACATATATGAAATGTGTATGAGTTACATCTGTACTTGAAAATAACATGAAAAGAACTGTTTCAGAAATCTACATATTAACTCTGAGCACGATATAACAAGGCAACGTCTGACAAGGATTCCCTCAGTAGTAATTACGAAAGGTAGTAAGACTCTGAAACATTTCTTCATGTTATGCGTGTGGTTACCAGATGACTGTTTAAAGAATCAGCTATTCTCATTAAATTTGTAGTGTGTGATATAGCATCATTACTTATTTTCCTTGAAAAATGTACACATTGCCTGTGACATTGGTAGAAGCAATCTTCATTTATGATGCATTGGAAGACCCTGAACAAACCCTATTTGGAAGCATATTCAAAGGTCATACCAGGTGCATAGTGTAGAACTTAAGCGTGTCTCTTTGAGCATCCCACTCGGTTGCCACAGCGATGGCCATGGCTTCATTTGGTACCGTAAACAGCTTGCCTCCAGGGGTTTTCAGTTTCCTTCTGTCTAAGTTGATCTCATATACACCACCTACAACACAGGCATGGAGGAAGACCCACTGATTACACCTGAATCTATTTTTTTTTTTAAACCTTGCAGGTGCATTTTTATGCAGAGAGAAGAGCACGTTTTTTGCTGTGTTGTGAATATGGAAAATGTGACACGTCACACTGAAAATCTCTAAACTCTAAACACACACAGCTTGACCTCTAAATAATATCTGACACCTACCTTCTCCTTGGGAGATGCTGACATCTTGGTAAAATCTCTTCCTCTCTGATAACAATAGAAAAGGTCACATCAGTCAACAGATTAGAGTTGTACAAATGCACTACTGTGCAGACTGACTGGAGCATATTTAGCCTACCTGCTGCGGCTGTGGAATATTTCAAAACGGATCGGGGGTGCTGACTCCTTTGGTACACTTTACTGATGGCTAAAGCATTTCCAACCTGACTCTGGAGTCTAGCGACGCTCCTAAACATGGTGGCAGGTAGGTGTAGATGTATAAGATGCGAGTTAAGAAAAAGCTACCCGAACAGAGCCAACGCTCTAGGCTAGATCTATCTGACCGGAGTTTGTTAGTTATTAAGATGCAACATTTTTAGATAAGATGCTGCTTGTCGTATTATTAACCGCATTCAATCACTGAGTCTTTAATTTGCCAAACATCCCGTCCACAGTTTTACTCAAATAGCTCCTAGTTTCAAACGCACGCTTCTGACCTTCTGTGCTTGACAGACAACGTCGTGAATCCTGCTAGTAGTCGGGAAATGTAGTTTTTCAAGTGCTTCAATCTCACGCTAACACAACGGGAAAAAACTACACTAAAACGCCCACCGAGCTTTCCGCAAATCGAACCAATGAACGCTGAGGATATTTGCAGGTGGATTCAACTGGCCAATGAGGAAAGCGCATGCTGGCTCTACGTTGCCGCGTCGAAGTCTGCTTACTTTTCTGAGAGCTTGGTGCCCGCAAACTAAACTGCAGAGGAATAAGTAGGAATTTGGACGTTGGTGGGTCTCACCAGCCCCCTTCAACAGCTTCGTAGCCGCGGACTAAGTCCATTGTTCAGACGGCCAGTTGCCGCGGTTGGTGCCCAGCCAGCGAAGCGGGAGCCATGCCTGTCCCCGCTGGATACCTCAGCGACTCCCCCGCTGCGGCCTTCGCATCCTCGTCCTCGCTTATCCCGCCGCCCCCGATAAACACCCAGCAGCCCGGTGTGGTCACCTCGCTGCTGTACAGTGGCTCCAAGTTCAGGGGCCACCAGAAGAGCAAAGGGAACTCGTACGACGTGGAGGTTGTTTTGCAGGTGGGGCTCTGAAGCGGGTATCTCATTATTCACGCCGGCTGTCGGGTATTTGGTGATCTGTCAAACGGACTGTGTGCTGATTGACAGCTGGAAAATCAATGGGCCATGGCCTGTCCATGACTAACTCAGCTAACCAGCTCTGCCTTCCACTTATGACTAGCAAAACATTTCAACTACAAATACATTTCGTTTAGTGTCATGAAAGTTGAATGTGTCTTTTGCTACAACACTTAGCGAGACTTACAAACATCCATGTCCATAGGTGTTTTGTGTGAGAGGACATTGACAGAAATGTACTATTAGCCTTTCACAAGCATACCACAGCATTCGTACTGTCATCTGAATTTAGAGGTAACCACTGTACCTGGCACTGGTGTGGTAACATTTTCTGTCTTTTCAGCATGTCACCATGGAGGACTCCTACTTGTGTGGTTATCTGAAGATAAAAGGACTGACTGAGGTAAGAGAAGTTATTCTCTGTATTAAATTACAGTTGCTGACAGTTGAAGCTGTGTGTGGGTAGTGCTCCCTGTGTACTTTCCAAGGGAGTGCTTCAGATCCAGAGCCACTCAGTATTCTGTTGTTTATGTTGTGGAGGATGCCACATTAAGGCTGCCTAACAAGCTGGCAAACACACAGTGGGCATCTGCTGGTGAATTTGGCATGTATCTTAGAGCTGGGGTGGGAGTGGATGCTGTTACTGAAGAGGTTTAAAGTGGAGATCATCACCAGCTAGTTTAAGTCTGGTATTTATATAAGCTCATTTGATCTAAATGACATTCAGAAGAACTACTAATGAGACTGGTATGTTAATGTTCTACTGGACTGCTGCTCACTAACATCAAATCTTTATGCTCTCACCATGCAAAACATTTCAGTATATAATGTAATTATTTACAACAATTGAAATAGGACATTATGGGTGGATAACAAACCATGAATATTAGTGTGCGCTTTCCTTCTGTCAAAACCTACTCTGTCTTTGTTTTTGAATGACAATGGTCTCCTGTTATGATATTCTCACTTACAAAGAGAAGAACAGACAAAACAGTATTTCACCGGTTGGCTGCACCAGGGCTAACAAAACATCCTTGTTTGTTTCTATGTTGTATACACTCTCATAGGAATACCCAACTCTGACCACTTTCTTCGCGGGAGAGATCATCAGCAGGAAGCGGCCGTTTCTCACCAGGAAATGGGATGCAGATGAAGATGTGGATCGTAAGCATTGGGTAAGGGGGAAAAAAACCTTGATTCTTATCTCCACATGGGCTCCATACACTACAGCTAGCTTGTTTGTTTTGACATCATCACATTTTGTTTTTGTTCAGGGCAAGTTCCAGGCTTTCTACCAGTATGCAAAGACGTTCAACTCTGATGATTTTGACTATGAGGATCTGAAGAACTCTGACTATATTTTCATGAGGTGGAAGGTAAGTTGCTGCTTAAAATGAGTTTGAGTATTTGTTGTAGTGAGTTCCCCTGAAATGCATTGGCTGCTTTTTCTCACCCGGTCCATCCTCTCAGGAGCAGTTTCTAGTCCCCGACCACACGATCAAAGACATCAGCGGAGCTTCCTTTGCTGGATTCTACTACATCTGTTTCCAGAAATCCACAGCAACGATCGAGGGCTACTACTACCACAGGAGCTCTGAATGGTAACCTAGCACAACAAAAGTTACTGTGGGGCAACGTAAGGAGTTGCGCCAATCAATTGTAGATGAATGCGGGTTTTTTTTTTTTTTTTGTGCGTGTGTGTGGGGGGGTTTTTTTTCTGAAGAACTGTGTGTTATATAAACAAAGCAGAACAATTATGTCCACAGGTTGTTTTGTATGATTTATGTTGGTGTTCTGCCTGTTGATATGTAAGCAGAGGCTTGCTTGCATTCTAACTTTAGTGTTTTCAGCATTCTTTTGAATTGTTTTCAACTCCCTCTGCACATCAGTGTTTAGTTATTGTTATAAAAACCTTCAGTGACCCGAGAATGCCTTTTTTTTAATTTAACTTTAAACGTAAAACTACTAACAACCAGTTCTTCACACACACCATGATATTGACGTTTGGCATTATTGTGGCAACTAAAAATAGTATAAATGACAGTGTGAATGTTGTTATGAATAGCTTGTTTATAAGGTTGACTCAGTGCTCTTTGCTTCTGCTGATCACCTATTCAAATTCAGTGTTTATTGTCATATGTACAGGAAAGAGACACGTTTCCCTGTACAATGATATTCATTTTTGCTGTCCACAATGAATGCGCACATATATAGAAAATAGATGAATAAAATAAAAAAAAATTAAATAGATAAAAAAATAGAATAAACACAGGACAATCTAAAAAATAGCAACGTAGTGTAGAGAGTGAACAGTAAATAGTGAGGCTCATATTAAGTCGACAATGTCGGAGTCAATAGTTTCCCTCTTGATGAGGCAATAATAGAGATAATAACTCAATGTAAACACAATGAATGACTATTGCTGAAAAAGGAAGACCCAATCAAGGATTACAACTTTTAAGATAAACAAACATCTAAAACTGTTGGCGGTTATCTGAGGGTTTGTTTTTTTTTTTCCTGTTCCACACAGAATGGGGCTGCAGTTCATGAATTTTAAGATACATGGTTTTCACAGGACAATTATGTCATGCAGCCTGAAAGCCTTGAGGCATAAGCAAACATGCCAATGCATCATGTACATGCTTTTGA
Organism: Remorina albescens; assembly: GCA_034769265.1. Taxonomy (NCBI): domain Eukaryota; kingdom Metazoa; phylum Chordata; class Actinopteri; order Carangiformes; family Echeneidae; genus Remorina; species Remorina albescens. Next base: position 11,887,636 of record CM068480.1, read on the forward strand.
ACTTTTTAAAATTTCATAAGATGGGGATCTTGTAACCGCACATGATGAATTCATGAAAAGGTTGCCCTGTTTTTTCTAACATGCACCATGTTGTTGCTCCGCAGGTACCAGTCTCTAAACCTCACCCATGTCCCTGAGCACAGCGCAGCCATCTATGAGTTCCGGTGACCCTGGTCAGCATCGTGGATCTTTGTTTTTGTTTTTTGCTTTTTTTGATGGACATAGACTTGAGGCAAAGCAGAGGTCTGTGGATGCTGCTGAACAAGAAAAGGAGAACAACGAGGAATGAGAATCTTGGCCTGTGGTGAAGAGTAAACTCTTACATTCTCATTCAGTCCATGGACTCCTGATTGATCAGAGAACAGGATGGGACAAATGAATGTATGAGACAAGAAGAAAGAGCGGTTCTGCTCCCTGGATGGAGCTTGTAAAGTTAGAACCAGCAGCACAGTCTGGGTGTGGTTCATATTTGTGTACCCTTTTCTCCATTTGTTTTAACATCTGGTTAAAAAAAATGCTTGGCACAGTACCTTGAGACACTTTATAAGTTGAGTTGGGTATTCCCCCCACTTGTTTTGCAACTGGAAACATTTCCAGCTTTCATCCAGTCATTGCGAATGAGCTACATAAACATATTTGTCTACTATTGCCCAAGGATTCCTCTAGGGAATCTGGACTTGTAAACACAACCTGTAATGAACTGAATCACAAAGAGAGAAGTTGTGCTTTATGATTAGAGCTCTTCAAATTTTAGGAATCAGAGCTTTAATCAGCACATAAGCTAGAAACACAGTATTTTTTTCTAAGCTGGTGCTGTATTTGCCTGTCAAGAGGATTGACGCAGAGCAATACTTATAACAGCTGCAACCCCCCCCCCCCTCATGTTCAGAAGATCACTTTGGTGATTATTATCACATGTGATTGCTGTGGAGCTTGTTCTATTGAATTACCTTTGCACAAAGATGGACTATATATTACTAATGCTTGCAATCAGGATTTTACACTCACATGCCCCGATACACAAACATTTAATGTTTAAAATGGCATGTCAAGCCTTTGAAACACTTTTTAAGGTTTTGAAGCCAAAACAATCACACAAAAATCCAAAAAGAGTTTTTTTTTTGTTTTATTGGTGTTTTTTTTGGTTGGGTTTTTTTTCCCTGCACTCTACATTAAAAAATAGCTTTTTACTCCTTATGTCTTGATTTAAATTAATATCCCTACGTTTATGTCTCCTCGACTATGCAACACTTTCAACATAGCACTCTCCAAACATGAAACCTTCAGTTTTCAGAGACAAAATTTTATTCTATCCTCATAGTATATGGAAGAAAAACCAAAATAATTTGTCTTCATTGAAAAACTATTTTTGTTAAAATGCCTATGAAAACACTCCTTCCTAATCATGTTCCATGTGATAGTGCCATTTTTAAAAAAAATCTTATCAGAGTTGTATTATAACAGATCAAAGAGTGTGATTGTTTGAGAATAAAACTGGATTTGTTTGATGGTGGTGAATGTAAAGAATTGATTGTGGATTTAAAAAAAAAAAGGTCATATCAAAAACTGCTGTGTGTTGAATGTCTGGCTGATTTTTTTCCGGAATATTTTCAGATTTCATATAACACCTTCAATGTATTATTACATAAGTTGATCATATTAAGACTAAAGCAAGTTGCACATATTTGGGGGCAATATTTTAGGTGTTTCAGGAAAAATCGTTTTGTTACATAATAAACTTGTGCTTAAGCTGTATTTGCCCCCATTAGGACAAAACTGAATGCTCAGTTAATTTTTTACTCTGCACTGCCCTCTGGTGTACCTACATCCACACAATATGAGAGCATCAACAATATAAAAGCTGATGCAGATAAATTTTGTGTTCACCAGACGCATGATTGGAGCTTAGAAAATGTATCTGACTTTATGGACAAAAATGTACTAGATTTCCTAAAACTGACTATTTTAGCCTACTGAACTTGAGCAGGTACATTTGTTATAAAACAACCTGACTGTGCTTGATGGAAAGTTGTGTGTGTGTGTGTAGCAGATTCCATGGCAGTCGGATAGTTGTTTGACTCCACTCAGACTCGGATGTCACTCTCACGATGGCAGATGTTGAGATACTTCTCAGGATTTATCAAAAACTGCACAGAGAGATTGTACTGACCACTCCAAAGCATTCAGCCTCATGGTGACACCAGAGTCAAAAGAACACTCAAAGTCACGGGGATTCATTCTCCAGCCTCCATACGCAACAATTGTGGAGAGTCTGCGTTTTGCATGTGTGTGACCAAAGTGCTGTGCAGAAAGACAGGGAGAAACTGAGAGACCATTGCAGGGCTGACACAGATAGAAAGCATACTGCCCTAATAAAGAAAAAAGCTAAACAAATTAGTTGGAGAAACAGTACAGAGACAAAAAAAAAAATGTATATGACATGACATGTGACAAGTTTTGAAAAGTCTACATATTGTAGGCATTTGCTTTCTGTGCACAATATGTGCCAGAAATAACCTTGGCAGCATTGTGGCTCCGTTACAGGAGAAGAACTTCCTGGAATTACTCTCCTGCCTTGTGAATGCGGAGTGTCCAATGACATGGGAAGTGAGTGCCAATCAAAGCCTTTTATGTTGTCTGGAAATTATATAGGAGTTTACTATTCTTGTGGCGTGCCCACTAATGGACCACTAATCCTGCAAGTTGTGGAGCAAAGAAATACCTCACAAGTTTTTGCTTTATTCAGTCTGAAAAAAAAGGGTTGTCTTCTGTAGAGTGAAGAGGCAAGGACATGTTTTATTATATCTGGATTGGCTTCAATTTCTAAGGGTTCGTCAGAACTGTGGTGAAAAGCAAGCTTAGCTGAAAAGGATGAAAGCTGACTTGGCAGGTGGAATACAGGAACAATGCAAACAGTTTTCATACATTAATACCCTTAAATTAACTTAAATAACATTTATTAATACTATTAAAATAATCTACGTTTATTTAGAGTCAGTTATGTGTCCCTTTCAGCTAAAAGGGGTTTTATGTGATGAATCATCAGGTGTATGAGCCAAAACCTGCTCAGTTTCAAATCAAAAGGAACTATTTCTTATTACTGGTAACTGGAAACTGATAGTTTGATAGTCTGTGACCACAAGTGATAGTGTGCACCTTTGTGAAAGTGCCTATTGTATGTGTGTGGGTGTGTGTGTGCGTACGTGCAAGTGTGTAGGTGTGTGTAGTTGCAGTAACAATAGATGCATTTTTACGTCCTCTGGCAAAGTCACAGAAAAATGTTCCTGTAGCTGGAAGAACCGAAATCCTGCTAATAAACACAACATCTCAAATTCAAATGGATGCCTTTAGATACAGGCAGAAATGAAAGAGGAGAGACAGGACATGGTTTGTTTTGTCAAAGGGAGAATATATATAAAATGCGGAGATGCTGTCGATGATAAACCAGAGTCTGAAAGACTGAAAATTCCCACATACACTGCAGACTGCTTATTACTATGCCAACATGACGGAAGCAACTGGCCCCGGGAGGGGCATTATGTGGTCAGGTTCTCTGTCCAGTTTCATTCTTAGACTTGGTCTCAGGTCAAAGGTCACTGTCATTGACCTTGAATTCCTTTACCGTCATTGTACAGTGCAATTCATTGATGTTCAAAATCCTAAATTCTCATCGGTGCCATAAAATAGACAGTCTAACAGTACCAAATAAGAAGCACAACTTAATTAAAAAGGACAACAAGAACAACAGTGAACGTCAGTGAACCTTACCTTCTTAAAAAGTGTTGTAAGCCTTGTAATTGTGATATTAATTATACAATTAGAAAGAATTTTTTAATTAATCCAAGTCCAGAGAGTTGACTCAGAAATGGTAACAGGAAATGGTAGTAATGGGAATAATTTGTGAAGGTACAAACTGGCAGAGGCAGTTGTATGTCTCTGCTGGGCCTGCCATGGTTACAATATTCTCTTCTTGAGTTGAATAGTGAGGAGACTTTTTGTTTTGGCATAAATTATGTCACAGTGAAGTTGACCTTTAGCAACCAACTGATCATCAGTTCATCCTTTAATCCAAGTGAAAGCTTTCACCATATCTACACAACATCGCCGCAGGTCTTGCAATATTAAATCCAAGGAGGTCACAGTGACTGCTGAGCTTTGACAGCCAAAATCCAATCCATTTATCCCAAGTCCCATTTGTGCCACGTTTAGAGAGGCCCCCTTATGGCGTTAACGGTGAATAACTACCAACCTGTATGTGCTCTACTACTTTGTGAATGTGGAGTTTCCAGTGAGACGGGAGATGAGTGTAGGTTATTTAAATAATTCTATAAGGAGTTTGGTCTAATCCTGCATTATATGAAAACGGCCTTGAAATAACTTTGTTAGGATTTGACGCTACATAAATACAATTTGGTTCAATTTGACTTGATTTGACAACTTAAAAACATGCCTCTGGTTCTGGCTGGCATCAGCATGAAGACTTCAAAAAATCTATTCGGGTCTAGGTGGGGTTTGTAATTATGAACCTTTAACATTTTTGGTGATGACTTATTGACATTATTATGATAATATTGGTCTCTGTCAATCCATTTCATTAACAATTAGACAGATTGCAACCAGCATATGTAGAGAAATCTGGTTATTTCCTGACTTCTGCACTGCCACTGTGTTGAACTGAAATTAATGGTATGGTGAAGGTCCCCTTCACTTTTCCTATAGCTCTTTGGTCTGTGGGAGGAAACTGGACTTTCCACACACTACACATAGACACAGGGAGAAAATTCAGCACAGAGTGGTTGCAAGCCCTATTGTGCCACTCCTATCATTTACTTTCTGGCAAACTCAAATTAAAATGTTGAACAGAACAATGACATGAGTCTTTGTGCACATATGGTTGAGAATAGCCATAATGCCTTAATTACAGAACAGACTAAGAAGATACATATATGACAGCTGTACAGAGTGTGAATCTCCTGAGTAATTTCATGTTCTCTATTTATTTTAGAAATACAGGTGGTATTCCTCGGAGGGTGTGTGAATTATGCAGCATGAGAATCAATTTAACTTAGGATGCTGTTATCCATGTGTGTGTACATGCACATTCTTGTGTACAACCCCAAATTCAGGTTTCATATAATGATATGGTTTAATATTTGTCAACTGTGATGGATTGGAATACTGTCCAGGGTGTACCTCGCCCTCGCTCAGTGTGAGCTGGGATTGGCTTCAGCACTTCCCATGACCCAGAAACGGATACACAGTAGAAGCTGAATGAATGAAAGAATATTAATAGTCAGTGTAACTGAAACCAACTATGAACTCTCTGTCTCAGTTTTTTCCTGAAGAACCATTAAGATTTTTACACTTACTGTACCCGTGCAACGTTCTTATTCCTGCAGAATTTGGCAATGTTTGTCTGGGGCCGTGGTGTATGCCATAAACCATGCTTCATGTCACGTCCTCACCCCTGCGGTTTGCTGTCTATGTTTGTTTCTGTTGTCCTTATTTATAAGAGATGTTTGATTAGTCCTCATAAAAAAGGGCAAATTAAAAATTTTTTTTTGTTATATCTGCAATTCAGTGACAGTTTTACTGCTTTGTGGCAGCTACACTTTCAAAACTCTGTTAGTGTCTGAACAACTGTGAAAATTTTTCAAATCCACTGCCAACTGTTTATTAACATTACCACATACTGGAGGCAACTGGGCTGGGGCATATGGTCAGGTATATCGAGTTTGTTGGTTAGTTTGTTAGAGTTTTGCCTTGTAAATGTGATATTGGAACAATTGGAAGGAACTTTTTAATCGGTACAAGTCCAAAGGTTCACTGAGAGATGACTCCAGGATGAACTCATTTGACTTTGATGATGAAACATCAAGGTCAAGGCTTTACTAACAATTCAAACAGTAATAGTAATTGTAATAATTAGTGAAGGGACAAACTGGCAGAGGCAGTTGGATGTCTCTAGTGGGCCTGCCATGGTCACAATACTCCCTTCTTGAGTTGAAAAATTACCACACCTGTGTTTGCAAAAACATTATCACATTACAGTTAAGTTGACTTTTGACCATTTGAATACAAATATCATTTCAAATTTAAATTTATGGACAATCTGACTTTGCTTTTGGCAATAATTCTCAAATTCATACACTGAAATTGACAGTTAAGGCCATACACATGTTTTGTCATGTGTCACAGTGACTCTTACCGTTGACCGTTTGACCAACAAATTCTTGTCAGTTCATCTGATGGTGAATGTTGTCTAAAACATCTTGCAGGTTTTTTTGGTTTATTTTTCCTACACAGACAGACGCTGTCCTTTTGACAGAAGGAGCCATTATTCACAGATATATCCCGATCAGAACTAAATTATGAATAGACCCTCACATGGACTAACAAAAAGCCTACAAGTGATTCCAAAGATTGTGCATTGTTGATGTCTTCAGGAATGTGCACTAACAACTTATAAATCAAAGACATGACAGACGCGGGAGGATTTATGAGCAGGAAAAAAAGGCACCTGCTACAACCATTTACTGTGTCTCCTATGACACATGCATTACCACAGACTGCTCAATTACTGTTATTGCATTCCTCCATCCATGTTCTACACCACTCATCTGTCAAGGTTACATGGGCACTGGAGCCAATCCCAGCTGACATGGTTCATCCCAGACAGGTCAGTCTATCACAGGGCTGAAATATAGAAACATATAGAGACAAACACCCCAATTTACCCATGGAAAAGTTAAAGGGACAAGTGAAACACCTTACCTGATCACTTAACCCAACTAAATGTGCACGATTGGAAAGGCAGCCCCAAAGACAGGGTACCACACACTCACAAAAGCAATCTGGTACAGTATATGCAGTCCAGTGCAGTGAGGAATGCGAGGACCTATACATTGGTGAAACTAAACAACCCGTAAACAAACGCATGGCCCAACACAGAAGGGCCACCTTCTCAGGTCCAGTTTCAGCTGTCTACTTACACTTAAAGGAAAAGCCACACTCCTTTGAGGACAGTAATGTTAAAATCCTGGATAGGGAGGACAGATGGTTTGAAAGAGGAGTCAAAGAAGCCATCTATGTAAAAGTGGAAAAACCTTCTCTAAACAGGGGAGGGGGTCTGCAACACCACCTATCTCCCATCTCTCATCTAATGCTGTCCTATCAACCTTACCCAGGATTATCAACAACTCAGCCTCCAAGAACGGCTGCCCAAAACTGACCTCATGTGACTCCAACGACCATAACGTCTGTCGTCCACCAGTGGGGTCACATGACTCCTAATGACGGCCGTTCACTGGAGGCCTCACAGGACTAACAATTGTCACAAGGAGCTTTGTGAACACTCCCACAGAGGTTAAATACCTGGGTCCAACTCCACTGTTTTGTCAGACTAGTGAGGACTAATCAGACCGATGTGTTGAGAACTGATGAAGCACCTGGGATAAAAGGCGAAACGTCTTCTTAGAAAAACCTAAGTCCTAAGTCCAGTTCCGTTCAATTCAGTTTGTTGGCCGGATATGACTATGACCTGGATGAATGAGAATATACACAGACATAGTGTCAATCACTGTACCACCGTGCCATTCATTTCATTTATTCTCAGGCAAACCAAATTATGCCTGCATTATGTTTAACAGAAAAAGATAAATGGTTTGGGTCATGAGTCTTTGGGCATGTGTGGTTGAGAATAGATCACAAGGAATGATTTGTGCAGCAAGGCCTTAATTAGAGAATACACAGAGAAGATATTTATATGAAAGCTGTTGAGAATGTGAATCACCTGAGTAATGTCATCATCTGTTTGTATTTTTTAATTGGAAGGTATTTTATCAATTACGAAGCATATAACTCAGTTTAACTAAAGGTGATATTATGCACATGTGGGTGTGTGCATATTTATTTAACTGTCACTGATTTACCAGCACTGGCCAAAGCATTACAATCTACACTGTTAACTACTGCCCAACTTCCTTCTAGTTGTGATTACAAATATGTCAAAGCTTCCCAGAAACCCTTATCCACTGGCTCCACCTTCCTCTGTTCATGAATGGAACTTGTCAAACATTTGACCACGTCTTCAAGGAGAATATGCAAGAGGAAGAAGAAGTGTCACTGTTGAATTTATTTTTTTGCACTACGGTATAATGTACAAAGTACATCTGCAGTTTCCTTGTAAGAGGTGAAGTTTTTTGCGTAGATCTTAGTCGCACATATCTGAGCTTACCATTACTCTCTTGCGTTTGTGTGACAAGATGATTATTTTCTGGTATTACATCTTTTGTTTATTTCAAATGTATATAAAATAATGATAAGATATTCTGCATCATACACATCTTTTAAGCATACAACTTAGAACAACTCTCTCCTGTTTAGCAAAAGGAGGACTACTAAAATCTGTTTATACCTTCGGACATGCCAGAATGATCAACCACAACTAGAAGTACAACTTAAGGCTTCTTGTAATTATATGGTTTAATATTACGCATTGTTATTGAAACAAATTTCAATTTCCTTTCCTTTCCTGAAGAACCATTAAGATTCTTACACTCACTCATTCAAAGTTTTTACTCCTGTACAATTAGGCAATGTTTGTTTGGGGCCATGGTGTATGCCATAAACCATGCTTCATGTCACGTCCTCATCCCTGCAGTTCGCAGTTTGCGTTTGTGTCCTTATCTATAAGGGATGCTGGATTTGCTGCCATAAAAGACAAAGACAAACAAAATCATACATCACTTATCTGTATATCATAGCACCCAAGACACATGCCTTTTATTAATTATTCGAGAGAAGATGGCAGGGAAAATATTTTGCCGCCTTCTCCTTGTTTGCTAAATGATAACAGACTTGACATATTCACACTGATTTAAACAATGAGTTCTGCACCAGAATGATACTCTTATTCCAGTAAATGTTCAAAAGAGGGAAAATGACAGCTGCAGTATGAGCCGTGCACCTGGACAATGTCTCTGACATTTCCAATGCCAGTTTCAAGGTAGCCGAAACAAAGAAGTGATTGTGAGCCCAGTCCAAATCAAACAAAAATGATATGCTGAGGAAAAGCCCACATATTTATTTAATTATTTTTTTCCTTTCACAGAAAGACACTGTGTTTTTGACAGAAGAAGCCATTAATCACAAATAGATCCTTCTCATAGCTAAATTATGAACTGATCCTGACAAGGAATAACAAAAAGCTTATTATCTATGAGCCCACATATGATTCCCATGATTCTGCATAGTTGATGCCTTCAAGAATGTGCACCAACAACGTATAAATCAAAGATATGACAGAAGAAGCAGATAAAAAGATCATTTACAAATGATGCACGAAGTGCTACATCCATTTCTATATACCATCCATCCATCCATCCATCCATTAACTGCACTGACTATACGTCAGGGGGACTTGGAGGGTCTCCAGTCTATCACAGGGCAACATACAGAGACAAACAAACATTCACACACAGACATGCAGGCCTATAGCCATTTTAGGGTCACCAGCTAACCTTAACCTGCATGTGCTTGGGCTGTATGAGGAAACTGGAGAGCTCGTGAGAACCAACGCAGGCGAACAGAAAAACGTGCAGACATGCAAACAGAGAAAGGCCCCAGGCCTGCAATTGAAACCAGAACATTCTTGCTGGTGCAGATGCTACCGTGCTGCCCAATTAACATTAATTTGTTGTTTTGAATTGTTTTGAACAAACATAGCTGTCTTGGTATAAAAATAAATAAATACAGCTGAGGGCTAAACAAAAGCTATGTTTTTTTTCTTTATTTATGGTTTTATTAACTTTACAACAGGATTTTATTATTTTGTCTTTATTGATATTTATTTTATTATCATTTTCCTACCCTACATATTATTTTTCATTTTTATGTCTCTGTTGTTTCCTCATTGTAAGTTTATGAGGTGTGTTTTGTTTTGTTTTCTCTGGTACTGTTGTTTTTACACACTGGCTGCTTTCTTCGATGATAATACTAATTTATATCAGACCAGTGTGAATTGCGTGTGTGTGTGTGTGAAGGGGAGGGGTTGTTATTGTAAGTAAAGAACTTTAGTAAACTTTAGTAAATTTAGGTAGTAAAGTATTTGTTTAAATGCCATTTTAATCTTCAGAGTAATAAAAAATGTTGTAGTTTATCTTTGGCACAAGTTTGTTCTTGGCCTTTATTAGATCCAGTGGTTGGACCTTCTTCTTCTGTCTGCTCTTGGACATCATGAACTCAACAACACCATCTCTGCATGCAACCCATACCTTTCCGATGATCCATGACATTTTATCTTTTTGTGTCATACACCATTCCTAATGTGCTCTCACAGTGTACACTGTGAGAAAGTATGCCTGAGGCAGAAATGTGGGATGTACAATACTTCCCACATACTGTGCTCTCGACCTCTATACTTGTTCTTGTGTCATCAATTGATGCCTAAAAAAGTCAGTCATGGTCTCAGTGGGGGAAATCCACATGTAGCTTTTACACTCAGGTGTTGACATCCTCTCAGGCCATACACAAAACTGGACAGCCCTAACCTTTTACACTATAACACTGAGTGTGTTTGTGTATAAAATTCTGGCATTGCTTCAGACAAGAACTCACATCTATCTGATGAGGGGTTGGGATTATTCTGTCTGACTATGGCTTGTAGTCCTCACTTTGAAGAAACACCTGCGCCCCCCAGACACACACATGAATGCCCTTAACTATTCAGTCAATCTCAACAAAACATGCACACACGCACACATACACACACACATAACCCAAACATAACCCTCTTGCATTGCTGATAAGGCATATTGCTGCTGGATGACAAGTGTCAAGTAATTGCATGTGCCAACTATTAATTATAATGAAAAAGAAAAACAAGAATTACCAGAAAGTGCTGCACAAAAACAGGAATGGTGAAGGTTGTACACTAATTGTTACCTTGAAATAACAAACTTCCCCTTTACCAATGTATCGATAAAAACTTCAAAATATTTGCAATATGACAAGAGAGGATTGATACCTGGCTCCATGTTAAGTAAATGCACAGCTGGTATTAGCTTAAAAAAACATTAGACCCAAGGGAAACTATTTGCTGGCTTTGTCTAAAGCCAACTAATCCACCAATTAATTCTTGCTCATTATGTTCTATCTTGTTTTTACATGCCATTCAAAAACAGAAAGGTGTAGTACCATGCCAAACAATTTAGAAATCTAAATTGAGCAAACTTCCACATTCTGTCTGAGCATAAGGCTCCTTTTATTGCATGCAAAGTGAAATAGATCCATCTGGAAGCTTCAATGTTTGCAGCAGTTACACAAATCAAGGCCATGCCATCAAGGGCGGACTGGTTGCATGGTATGTGTCACGGCTGCTGGAAAACCGATGTATGTGTCTGCTCTGATTTGATTAATATGAAATAAATTTCTTTTTGGATGAAAAACAAATGGAAAAAACCACACCTAGCTGCTGAAATGGTTTAAAATTGTGTGAACCACAGAATATATATATAAAGAAGATTTAGTTTTTTTTCAATGCCGCTGCTCAATAAACTTTAAAAATACTCATTTACTGGCTGAGTGTCCCATTCTGAGGCTCCGATACTTTGAAGAATAACAGCCTGCAGCCAGCCAACCTATAAAACACGCTGGAGCGTCTCACTTGGAGATGTGGGATAGGATGAATGTACCAAGATGTGCCATTAAAAAATAGTCACATATGCTACCTTGCACAAATAACGCACCTTTTGTCACCCAATATGTACCTTTTTGGGTTAATATCAAACTAGATCATTTATGAGATGTTGTGTGTGTGGTAATAGGAGAAGATGAGAGGGGTGGAGTTCACATTTCCGAATATTTTCGAGTTCTGCAAAAACTTATATAAAATGTTGCACTTGTGCAAATCTAAATATAAATAATAAAGCTAATCATAAACTCACAGTTTATTTTCAGCAGTGATGCCAAAATGAGTAATCAACCACATGATAGTTGATGTTGATGATAGTTGATGATAGATGATGACTGGCCAAGGTCGAGTAAAATTTTGGGACGTGTGCACACACGAACCGTAAAAACACGCACGCGCGCACGCGCACGCGCACGACACACAGCCACACACTGGGACACGTACAGTGTTGAGAAAAACAGGTAGATATTACAAAATTTCCTGTTAATAATTTGTTTTATTAAGTGTCCATTTCATTGATTTCAAAATATATGATATTCAGTTGTTATCAGAAATAATTGGATCAAAAGTTTATGCAATTAAAACAAAAACAAAAAAATCATTTTTTAGAAAATACTACTGCATAAAAAAAGTAACATAAATGTTATTTCCATAATGTTGTAACTCAATTACTATAACTAATTACTTTTTAAAAGTAACGTGCCCAAATCAAATCAAAATTATTTGAATAGCGCCAAATCATAAGAGTTACATCAATACACTTTACTTGTTGAGCAGATCTAAACCAGACTCTTTGTGGAGTTGTTAAAGAGACCCAACAGACAAGGACTCACATCTATTTATCTCACACTGATAGATACATGATCGTGAGCGACATTTTATTAATATCCAGTAAACATACAGCTGTCGTTGTAATACGGTAGTTATTTCCAAAGTAGTTATGTGTCATTGTTTTATGGCAGATTTTCCCGGCCTTACTAAATCTTAGACTGCCATGTCATAAATCAAGTTTGACATCTAAAAGACAAACAAAAAAAAACCCAACAGCTCCATCTTGGCTCCTGGGAGGCAGGCTGCAGGCCACGCCCATAGGATGCTCGCGTCACTGCAGCCTCCAGCTGTCGCCCCTGTTTCCTCTCTGTCACCGCCCTCTGCCCTGAGAGGTATAAGTACCAGATCCGATCCCTCGTCCCGACAGATCAGCAGAGGACAACAAAAGGAGACTGAATCCAACAGCTTTGGCTCAAAGGCACCCAGAATGGCCGGAGAGGAGCGCTTTGTTATTACTGCCCGCATTATTGGAGCAGTCCGGAGGGACGCACCCAAACTGAAGGTGGGAGCAGACACGATTTATTATTATAATTATTTCCATCAATTTTACTCTTGTTAAATTGATGGTGACACTGTTAGACTTTGTGCATTTTTTTCATCCATTCATTTTTTGCTTGTTTGTTTGTTTGTTTTTTGTTGTCGCTCTCTCACTCCCACAGATGTTCATGATCTCGGTCTTGTGGTCTGATGAGAGTGAAGTGATTATCTACAGGTCCTTGGAGGAATTCAAGAAATTTCATGTAAGTCAAAATCAATTGCACTTAAAAAAAAAAAAAAACACCGTTCAAAAACACCATAAAATTGTTTATTTGAAAACTTGATTATTATATATTTTATATTTTTCAAACAGAGGCAGCTGAAAAAGAAGTTCCCCCTCATGAATCCTTTAAAGAGAAGCAACAGAGTGATCCCCAAATTTAACGGTAAGATTTTCCACCTATTTGGGTTAAAATGTTAAATGTAACTGATCACATGCAAATGAAACTGGACACAATTTACAAAGTACAAATTTAGTGTAGGTTTAAATGTATTTGTTTCCTTCCCTTTTCCCAGGAGAGGCAAGGAAGAGCAGCCTCCCACAGAAAGGATCAAAGAAATTAGTCAGGCGCATGAAGTTTTTGGAGAGCTACTGCGATAAACTGCTCAAGTGCGAGCAACCTGTGACTCAGAGTTCAGAGGTCACCCGGTTCTTCTTGCCCAAAGACCAGGACATGCAGCCTGACTTCACCAAGAACAGGTAAAAGTTCTGGTCCTGCAGGAAACTATGTAACAAATCAGGAGGTCTTGATTGGTCTCATATATCTGAACATCTCTTCTCACGCAGCGTCATGATCCTGCTGTCTGAGGATATGTCCGATGGATCAGGTGGCGGAGGAGCGGGGTCTGCCCACCTGTATGCAGGAAACATCACCCACCCGTTTGTCACCCAGACTTATTGCTGTGTGGCCGCTTATGAGACAAAGGACACCAAAAATCGTCCGTTTAAGGTTGCTGTGAATGAAAAGCTGGACGTCCTGATCAAAGACCCTGCAGGTCAGTCCTTTGACTTACTCAGGTTACAAAAAGGAATTCCACTTTTTAAGGATTTTATCTTCCCAGTCCCAAACATCAGTCTCTGACCTCATTTCTGTCTCTCTCCCTTCAGGTTGGTGGCTGGTTGAGAATGAGGATAAGCGCCTGGCTTGGTTTCCTGCTCCCTATTTGGAGCTGTTGGATGGAGAGGATGATGACGGGGAATTTCAGCTGGCAGGTGAGAGATATCTCCTGGTGATGGGCTGTATTTACCAAGCGCCAACACCGAGGAGCACTCTTTAACCTCTGAAATGTACATTAATTTCTTCCAAAACTCTGTACTCTGAGCATCTTCTTCAGACAATTTGACTACCTGTTTTCATTCTTACTACTTTTCTCAAGAATTCACAATAATTTTTTTTTTGTCACTTTAAGGTACCATATATTGTGCAGTGAGGAGCTACTCATCAAAGAAGGATGACGAGGTGTCGGTCAACATTGGCTCTGTGGTGGAGGTCTTGAGAAAGTCCGACAACGGCTGGTGGTTTGTCAGGTATATCAGTGATCTTATCTGTCTTATCTGCATTTCACACAACAGTGTATGGGGAATAAAGTTCAACACTTTGAAGTGTTTCTCTAAAGAGTTACAAACACTAGTTGAAATGTGCCTCTCATCTAATAAATTGTCTTTCCGTTGAAATTCTTTCTCCAGATTCAATGGCAAGGCAGGTTATATCCCCTCCATGTACCTGCAGCCCTACAACAACCCACGAGCAGGCCTTTTCAGCCTGCAGAGAAAGCAGCACAGCTCTAGTCTGAACCTGACAAGCAGCTCAGAGCCTCAGGCCTCTTTTTCCTCAGAAACCAGCCCAGAGAGGGATTCTGCTGGTCCATCCAGAGGTGGACCCAGTGTGCCTGGGCGGCTCCACAAGGCCCGTTCTCTGGATGTTCTCTCTGAGCCCTGGTTGCAGACACAGCCGGAAGCAGATACATCATCCTCAGACAGCCGCCTGCGCAGCATCAGCAATGCCAGTAACGCCAGCGTGGAGTCAAGCCTGTCCGGATTCTCCTCAGGCAGCGGGTCGAATTTCAGCTTCAAAGATGAGGCGCAGCACCAGAGCCCTACACGCCTCCCTGGAGCCTCACGGCAGCTGAATGACAGCGATGGTGGGCCCAGCAGCCATAATCTCAGCATCGCAGCCCGCCAGGGCTCCAGTGCAACCTCTGCATCCATCAGATCTGAGAGCAATGAGGGCATTCCCAGGATGCCACCCAGGCCCAAGACTGAGGAGATCCTGACTCGCTGCACAACCATGACCCGCAAGGCAGCCTTGGCCACCAAGACCCGGCTTCATATTCAGCCAGAGTCCATTCAAAGCCGCTAAGACCTGCAAACACTGAACTGATCTATATTCTTGACCATAATCTCCTGTTTACAAAACTCAGTTTTGATAATATTATTTAACCCCTTCTAGCTTATAGACCTTTCCATTAAATGTGTTTGTGCAGCATTGCTCATACACATGCTGAAATATGTAGAAGGATCAAATGGAGATGGCATCTTGACTGGGAAAATGTGTAATGAATGTATCAGAGTAATGTAGCTTCAGTGAAGCATCGGAAGGAGTAGTGTATGTGACGTTGTCATACAGCTGGAGAAAATTATTTTTGAGGCTTTGAGGCCAGTTAAGGGAGAATTTTTGTGGTTTTCCAGCGATGAAGAGATCAAACATTTACCATGAGCTGTACTTTTTCCCCTTTACATCAGCTTATGATATAGATATCAGTGCAATAGTAAACTTTGTGATGAAGATGATACCTAATTAAATAAATGCACCTTATCTTTCTCAAAACTTTTGCAGAAATACCTCACCCCTTCACTAAGTTTTATATATTATATGCTTTATCGTCTCTCATAATGTTAATGGTGTACTTGGTTTACATCCACTTTGTAAACCACAGAGAATAACAAACCAGTCAACAGATGTACCTGATCTGATGGGTGTGGGGAACAATTTTGTGTTCTGTAATTATGTTTTCTCATCATGTATAGCGTGTACTGCATCATGCCCTGTAAGAGTTCCAACACATTCTCATAATGTGTCAACAGTGGAAAAAAAAAACAAAAACGAACTGGTCAATAAAATCAAAGTTATATTAAAAAAGTGTTTTTTCCATTCATGAACATTTTATTTTACAACAGAATTAAAATAGTAGCATTTTTCTCATCAACTCATTTGCATATCTTACTTTGAGGCTTGGTATGCAAATAAGTTCACCAGTTCTTTCTGGAGGAAATGATTTCATTCTCTGATCTTTTAAGATTTTAGACTTCATTGTCCCCAAGGGGAAATTCATTTCCACAGGCAATGTATGGGTTCAATTGACAATGGAGGTCACATCATTACACAACATGAAAAGCCTCAGACATGTAGCAACACAGCAGGTAACAAATAACCAAATAATAAATTATAAATAATCAAAACCCTAAATGAATTTGAAACTAAACTTATGACCTGTTCAGATAATGCTCTGTCCATTCCCAATTGAATGCATCCAGAAGAATCATCTGGCTAATGGCTTTCATTATTACTACATTTTTATAATTAAGTTTATTTAGTTTGTAGCCTCCAGGTTGCTAAAATGAAAAGACACTGTGATGAAGTATGAGCCATCTCGCTGAAATCACTGCATTCCTGTGTGACTTTCTCTCAGTGCTTCAACGGGTAACTTACGTATCCTGCCTCACACACAAAATGCTTCTGAGGATTTAGCTCTCTCTTCATTCAATCAGAGCAGGGTGTGTAGTATTGTACTGCAGAAAGTAGCATGTTGCTATAAAAATGGCGAGAAAAGGGCGACGAACAATGGAAGAGGGACAGACCATCATAACGGTTAAAAAATGTGGGCACTCAGAAACGGTGGGGAGGGTCTGGCAGACCCAAAGCCACAATAGGATCAAAACACCCATCAATTTTCTGAAACTCAACAGCTTGCATGATAGGTGGCTCACAGAACAATAGCTTCAAGCACAACTTAATAGCGGTCATAGTAAGCGAGTCTCACATTCAACTGTGAAGAGAAGACTTTGGGTTGCAGGTTTCAAAAGTTGTTGCAGCAAGAGTGCCATTGCTAAGCTGTCAGGATAAGGAAAAACAGGCTTCCACGTGCCAACACCTATAATTGACTTGGAAGAATGGAAAAAGGTGTTATGGACTGATGAATTAAATTTTGAAATCGTCAGTTCATTGTGTGTGTGTGTGTTCAGCTGTCATATCGGCCAGAGGTGACTACTTTGATGAATTCAAAAGTTTAGAATTCATTTTGGTTTATACAGTAAATTGATTCCATGACTTCTTTAATTTCACTGGTTTATTTGTTCAAAACTTTCATTTCAGACTACGATAAGACATTAAACTGCTTAATTTTCATTTTTAAAAAAAAGGGAAAGATTGGGGTTTGTAAAACTTTTTTAGTGTATAAGTGTTGTTGTTTACACAGTTCCGTAGCTGCAGCCTTTTTGAAATTACACAGTTAAACCAAACAGACTGGTATATTTCTGATGAGGTCATTAAGTCATCATAATTTAAAGCCCTTTTTGTTGGGTGTTAAGACTCCAGAAGAACAGGAGCTTCCGGTCAGTGCAGCTGTCACAGAGGAAGCCCAGATGTTTATCTTGACACTCACACGACAACTTCAATTTGTTTTTCATCACACAGAAAATCTGCCTACTGCTTTGAGAGGGAAGAACTACAGCTGCTGTTAATTTCATGTTAATCCTCATGCTCAATTGAGCATAACAGAAAAAAGGAAGCTACCGGATGACATTGTGGGAAGAAAGGGAAACACTGGGAGGAGCAGAAGAAGTTAGATTAGCTGATTATAGAGCATATATATCCATACACCATGGATACCACAGTTTTAGAATATTCCTTGAGAGGTCTCATCAACCTCACACCACACACAATGAGCACGACAACATCATATCCAGGGGCAGCTTTCACAAAGATGTTAGACCAGGCTATATTTTTTACATGAGACCAAACCCAGCTAACATTGGGCGATGACAGGATTCACACCCTTCACAACTGCTGACAAGTTAGAATGACCAAATAACATAGACCTGCAGGTCTTTGGGATGTCGGAGGAAGCTGGAGAATCAAGAGAGGTAATTACACAACATTCAAAGCTCGCCTCAAGCTAGCAAGGCCCTAAGAGAAATATTTTTCGCATTTATTTACTCAAAGTGGTTGCAAAATAGTTTAGCATTAGATAGAAATAAAATGGCAAGGCAAGGCATGTTTATTTATAGAGCACAATTCGTACACAGGGTAATTCAAAGTGCTTTACAGATACAAAAAATTACAAGAAGGCAGATAAAATCATTACACAGAACATAAATTAATCATTGAATAAATTAAAAGCAAAAAAAAATGCAGATAAAATACCTTCAGTTGTCATATACATACCTAAATAGAACTGTTTTCAGCCTGGAGTTGAGGCCTGTCTCTGGGAGGGCCTTGGCTGGTGGAGTAAGCTGAGGAGGGAGAGGGGTGCGGTTCTTTTTTGGGGATCGAATCCTTGATCTTGCCATGTCTGGAGTGAGGGGAACCATTTTGATCCCAGATTTCACCAAGCTTTCAAGGTGATCAGGAAGTCTCATGGGTGACGGTGGAGATGAGAATGATGGTCTTCTCCGGAGGGTGTAGATGCAGCAGGTGGGTCCCAGGCCTGTGGTGAAGGTGATGGAGGAGCTGCTGCATCTGAATCCTGTGTTGGGGATGCTGCAGGTGCTGCTGTAGTTGCTGTGGCCAAATCCTTCGCTGGGTCCTTGTTGGAGAGGCAGGAGCCCTGCTCTTGGTCCTCTCACTTTATGAAGACTGTCAAACAGTTTAACAGAGTCTTTTTTTAAGATTTCAGACTGGTTCTTTCTGATGTCAACCGCACCCACGTGGATAATCAGCTGTTTCACTCCTTGGTGTTTTGCCAGTTCCTCAGGCAGTCGTTCTGTGATATCAGAGATGTTGGCGCTGGGATAGCTGCAAGTAACAATTCTGTTTATGTTTATGTTGGATATGGCTCCGTCTCCAAGCACAAGAGTATCTTTGACCTTGACTCTTGTCACAGTTTCTCTGTTGCATAACAGAAGTTTGAATATTTATTATATCTCAGCCAAAGCGTATCTTTGTGCAACTGAGCCCTAATACACCAACATTACTTGACAGGTTCACAGTATGTTGATTCTGACTGTGCTCGCCTTTTCAGTGAGCTATTTTAGAGATACATCTCTAACTCTTTACATTTTATACAAATCATCTTGTTTTCAAATTGTCAGCAAGTAGACAACAAGTTGTCTGTCAGCACCAGTCTCCTCCAGGTTCTTTAATGCTTTTTTTTTTTACATGATAAAAGAATTGAAATTATCCTGTATAACCAAAATATTTTGCTTTTTTATTTTTATTTTTTTCATTTTACAATGCATTTTAGAAAATAGCACCTGAACATGGGGTGTTTTCTGTTATAATAATACAATCAAATAAACAATAAAGTAAGTACATCTTGATATACAAAGAAAAAAAAAACTTCAACAAAACAAGGGCATTTCAGGGAAATATATCTTTTCCATTGTTACCAGATGTCTTTTAATTTAGATTGCTGAAGCCTCATTGAAAAAGTGATTATTTCCATTGCAAATACATTCTAAGTGATATCATACCATTTATCTAGGATGTCTGGCCTAAGCCATTTCTTTGTTATTGCTTTTCTAGCAGCTAAACTCAGTATTCCAAAAAAAATATTTATTTTTCACACTTATATCAGCTGCTCAAAAAGAAGTTCATCCCAGTTAAATGTGATGTCAGGTCCAAATACAGTTGCTACTTGTGAATAAACCTTGTGCCAGAAACGATTTATATTTGGACAGGCCCAAAATAAATGGTAGTGATTGGCTTCCTGAAAACGAAACATGCTCCAGCAGCTAGAAGAACCTGTATGGTAGCCATGCTGAGCAGGTGTAATGAAATACCTAATGACACACTTCCAGCCAAATGACCTCCCTGAGTTTGAGCTTGATATCTTCCACTGAAACTCACAGTATTTTATCCAGGTGTCTTCTGAAAGGCAGCTGTTGGTTTCCCCGTCCCATTTTTGTTTTATGTATGTGCTATTCACTGTTTTAATTTCCTGTAGTCCTCAATAAAGTCTAGAGATGACTTTAAGCACAGAATCTGTCCTGTAAGCACCAATGAACACTTTTAATAAACTGTTTTCAAACGCCTTTTGACTTTTTAACATAGAGCTGTTTAGGTGGCAGCGTACCTGAAGAAATCAGTCACTATTATTGAGACCATGTAGTCTTCAGCATCTGGAAGCTCTTCAGTGTTGCCTGGTTGAAAAAGCTACAAAATGAGGAGAGACCACGGTTAACCCATCCCCCATAGTTGGCATCCATCTTACTTGGGGCAAAGTCAAGATCATAGCAGCACCATTTCAGGATCTTTTCCTCTTCTAACATATTGTTTCTAGTCAACATTTAACCATATTTTCAGACATAAGTGGATCCATTTATTTCCATCAAGCATTTAATTAGTCTTTTATCTCCTAATCTTGCTTGAATTGGTATCGTCCCAGATATGTTTTCTTCAATTTCCTTCCATCTTGCTTTGTAATCTGAGACACACCAACAGAATAGAATCCTTAGCTGGGCCAATATATAGTAATTTTTTAGGCAGGGAAGAGCCAGTCCACCTTTGTTCTTTGGCACCTGAAGAGTTTGGAAACTTATCCTCAGTTTTTTCCCCTGCCAGATGTAACGTGATAGTAATTTATCCCATTCGTTGAATTGTTTATCATTCATTTCAGTTTTCTGGAAAAATATAGTATCCTTGGCAAGATGTTCATTCAAAATATGTGGCTTTTATTTATTTTTGTCCATCATCTGCTTTCAAGGTCAGGGTGCAGCATCAGTTTTTTGTGTAATTGTTCCAGTAATTCCTCACATTTCCTGGTTACTGGAAATATTGGTGTGACCAAGTGGGCGATCCCTCTTTGACTCAACACGTGTCCTTCACATGTACCTGTTTCACCTACACTACCTCCCTTATTGCCTATCAACTTCATTTGCATTGTCAATGTGGTGGTGAATTAAAACAAATACACAAACATAGATACTTGCATTGTGTTGCAGGTTTGACCACTGCGTCATTGTTCTTTGCATTATTCTCACCCATCAAGTAGGGTGAGAGCAAAAACCAGTTGCATGTTGCAGTTGAGTTGCATGTAAAACACAGAGCTCTGTGAATAATCTGAAAAATCAAGAGATTCTGTCCACCATCTACCTTGACCTTTAAGCTACATCCACAAACAATACGCACACAAAACACCCAAACACATATACGCACACGACATATATGAATATCCATAAAACTGGTGACAGAATGAGTGTCACCATCTCTTCCTATCAGTAACCCAACACTGACTCATTCTTCACATGGTTTCCTTGTCTTTGTGGGGAAATGCAATAAACCCTTTCTTCTAGGTAATGACTATACGCCTTAAAGGAGTAACCAACAGGGAAATTTTTGGTAAAGAAGTTTCCTTCTCTTCTTACTGAATTAAGACGTGGGTATCATCTCCCATGCGTTTATGTCATCTTACTTTACTGAGTTTGGGAAGAGGACATTCATGTATTCTGCTCCCTCTGGTTGGAACTGTCTTCAAAAAGCACTAAAGCTACAGGGTTTTATCACCATTTCTGATTTTAAAACCAGACTCATTAGCTTTTTAATGGCAAATTATGGATTATGTAAATGTTTTACTGTATAGTATTTTACCGTCATTGAATTTGTGTTCTTTTGCATTGCATTGTTCTGTACAACAGGTACAGCCTTTTCCTCCCATACCAGCCCTCTCCTCCTCCTCCTTCTCTTCCCTTCATACCTTCATCAGACTGTAGGACATAACTCCCCCTCAGGGCTCTGGACGTTTTCTCTCTCTCTCTCTCTCTCTCTCTTATGTGTCTGTCTCTTTCTTTTTTGTGTGTAATGTTTTATTCAGTTTCTTGTTGCTGCCTTCTTGGCCAGGCCTTGCTCGGAAAAGAGATTTTGTTATCTCAAGCAATCTGCCTGGTAAAATAAAAGATAAAAAAATAAATAAAATCATAGTGCAGTTTAGTAATATCATGAACCAGTCTGACACCTATTCAAGTGAAACTGATTAAAGACGGTTGTATTATTTGAACTAGTGTCAGGTAGCAATGTTGGTTATAGTGTCAAGAGGTAATCAATCACTTCTGTTATGGGTGTTGCCACTTTCAAGAGCCAAACATCTCTGAGCTGTAATAACTGATGAAAGCAAAGTAATCCCAAAACATTGTGCCATATCTCCAGTTGACTCACATACTGAGATATTTTCTTTCCATTGTACAGTATCTGCACCATTGCTGGTGGCAAGAAAGGGGTTTTTCTTATGGATTATTGCTGACCTGGATTGTTCATGTGCTCATTTGCTTTCATTGTCCAGGGTGACTCAGTCTTTCATAATTGCACAGGCTAAACAAGCCTGTGTAGCACAGTTGCTTCTTCTTTCACTCTCTTTGTGAGGAATGGATTTGTAAACCTACAAGATGATGGTTTCAGTAAATCCATTTAAAAGACTATGGTGGACTTTGGGGACAGCTGATTAAGGTGCCTACCACATGCCTTGAGCAACAAGTCCTGGGTTCCTGCTGTGCGACATCATTGGCTGCATGTCGTCTATTTTAAAACATAAAATAGCCCCCCAAAAAAACCTTTCAAACAATAACGGTCAATGTGTACCAAACTGTTAACAGCATTCTATTGCTTTGATCCAAAATGCATTCAGCCTTTTCTCACTTCAGCTCAACCAATGATCCATTGTGCACATGCTTTTGTAGAAAATGTAAAATGTAAACTTATGTAAATGTAAAAATTTTAAAATCACTGCAGCTAAATTTACTGCTGCATCTATATCCAGAAATGAAAATGGGGTCAAATTACAACAACTGAGCACATTTGAGCAGTAAAACAGTAAAACCATAAAACTTGTCCGAACATGTAGAGGTGAGTTATGGTAGGTCACAATATGCGTATCGACATAACCTGATGAAATCTGGGGCATACAGCACTGCAACTCCACAATTTTTACACTCTGTCTAACCCCCTTATCATATGTCATGATCACAGTGGGGTCAAATGTTCAAAGACTCTCACATGTCCCCTCTTATTTTGCACATGACAGTAAAAGTCTTTTGAACGCTTCCAGTCAGGGAGCCTAACCCAGAGTAGTATCGCCTTTCCCTCCACCTTACGCTCATTCCCAGCAGTGTAAATTAATTCCCTGCCTCATATAGGTGAAAGGTATTTGAGCATCTTTTTCTCTTGGACACAACAAATCTAAGCACCCAATACACAAATAAATAAAGCATGTCTCTCATTAGTAATCCATATTGTAATGCTAACTGTTTTCGGCTCAGTGGGTTCTGGTACAACAATTCATCTTGAAGTGTTACGGTTGTGTAAGTAGATTTATACAGTGGTTACATCGGTGCTGCCAAACAACTTTCCTGTATTGCCAGTATTCAATCTAAAATCATGCTTATTAATCTGTAATTAGAGAGAGGATGGTTTGTGTTTGTCTCTACTCTGTCTGCTATATCTGCACTGCAGGGACTTCTTATGTACAGGAGGATGCATCAAAGCCACAAATGAGTATTAATTTATTCAGCTGGTATATAATTTTTATAATAATAACCCTGTGTGCCAATGTTAATTTTTTAATTTGAGACCTCATGTTTCACAGTGATGACAGTGAATGATGGGATCTAATAGAAGAAAATCTGCTGTGATAAGTTACTTGATGAGTCTGTTGTATTGTTCCCATTTAGGATGGTACTAATATTGATTGACTGATTTTTTTTTTAACTAGTATTGAAAGGAAGTATTGAAAAGAAGAAGAAAAGTCAGGACAAGTAACGTGAAAATATGTTCTTTGGAGTTTTTAATGAAATGTAAATGTCTTTCATATAAGAAGTAAGAAGGAAAACGTATTTAAAAAAGAAAACTTTATTCAATAATGTACAATATCTTCTATTCAAAAGTGATATTGAGTTATAAACATCAAAACAGCATATATATACACACATACATATGCGTATTTATTTAAAATCTTGCATTTACATGTAAACATTCGTAAAAGGTATCACTTGTAGCTGCATGTTATTATGTAATATACAGCTCTGCCACTTCATCCTACAGTCCCCAGCTGCACCTACAGCGCAGCACGTCAGACTTTGAAAAACTCAGACATAATGGCTTGTTAGTCTGCGTGGGAGCAGCTGCAGCCTCCAGGGGAAATTCCACTTCATGTTCTGTTTGCTTATTATCACTTTTGAACACTTATAATAATAATAATAATAATACTTATTATTAATAATAATTATTATTGACTAGTCGAACTCTGGCCCAGAGATCTCTGGTGCGATCCGCTCTATAGACTCTGTGGAGGAGCTTTGGGAGTGAGGGGACAGATGCTGGGAGGTTTGAGGTGGGTCCATCCTAGAGTGCATCAGGGGTAAGTAGATGTCATCCATGTTTGGCAGCACAAACACTTTCTGAAGAGGAAAAGCAGATTGTAAGTAAGACTTTTGAGACTTGATTGAGAGTAAACATTGAGGGTGATCGTTTTTTTGTTTTGTTTTGTTTTTTTTACCTGGAACTCATCCTGCAGTTTCTTCTCAATCCACTCAGTGATTTGACAAAAAGTCACCTCCCTCTCCCCCAGCTTTGGGCAACAGTGTAGATCCAGCTTGGGTGGCTCAGAGAAGCTGTACCTGCAGAAAAGATCATAATTGTTATGGTCAAAATATATATCTCATATTGCACCGTGATTAAAATTAGCCGCATTTCAACTATAATAAATAAATGTTTCTTTAGCAGGAGATGAGGTGTGAGGAGTGAGTCACACCACAGAAAAGTCACAATCACAACATGCTGCTGACAAACAGCACGACTGTGTGTTAGCAAGCTCGTTTCAGTGCATTTATAACTGCAGTGCTGGCACCTCAGAATAAAGAAGAAGCTTAAAATCTCAATGTTCATCCCCAGAGCTGCTAAATCTGATGTCACTTTGAGAAAATATTGTCAGAAACACAAGAAAAAGTTGAAAATAGATGAAACGGCTGCTTGAACTCCATTCCACTTGACAAAATTTCGAAGCTCAACATAAAATCAGATTCACAGGTCAAAACTCAAATGTCATGTAATGATTCATCTGTTGGAGGGGTTATAGCTCAGTGGGGGACTTCACTGATATATTGTGGGACTGCAGACCTCCCACAATATATCATAACAGTGTGATGGTGTTTGTGTCATGGATAGTAAGAAAACACTTGCTTTTGTTGTGTTTTGTTTGCTTGTCATTTCAACTACTTGAAGATAGTTAAGCTCCAGCATCTTGTTCATACCATATCCTGTCAGTAGGTGGTGGTGGGATGTTGACGACCAGAGTCCCTGAAAGCTCCTGAACCTCCACAGTGAGCAGCAGGGGCGTGTTTGACATCTCTTCAAACTTCTTCTTAATGAACTCATTCTCTGTCGCCTTCTGGAAATACTTGGATTTGGCGATTTTGTCCACAAATCTCAAAATCTTCCTTCCAGTCTTACCACCCCCCGTCCTGTGAGAGAAGAGCAGAGAAGAGCAGAGGTGAGCAGAGGAAGTCACTCCTTTTAGTTTTCAGATGAAACTCAGCATTTGAGGAGAGATGAGAAGCTAAACTGTGTATGCAGTGAGAACCATCTGGAGTGTGATGGCAGCCCAGTTTGTTTTTCGACTAATGATTCATTTTTGTTGTTTATGTGAATATGAACAGTTAGCAGCAGCAACATGAAATACATTTGTAATTTTTTTTTTAATGAAGGTAACCTACTTAGAACATCTTTTGCCATATAGCACTTCTTTCTCTGTCAAGTCATGTATGCTAATAAGGGAATTTATAGTATAACCTTACGTACTGAGGACACACGTCCATGCAGGCAGTATTTGTGTTTCACATTCCTCTACCTTACCCTTCAGCAATAGGTGTGCATCCTTTCTCCCCCACCGGCCCCTGAGGCTCAGAGAGAAGCAGCTCGTCCTCATCAGATGACCCAGCACTGGAGGACTCTTCATCACTGTCTGCCAACACACTGAGGGTGGGCCTACAGCTGGGGGGGGGGGCACAAGGGTGAGAATGCTACTGTTTCACTAATAGACAGCTGCAAGTATGTGGACAAATCTTGAAACTGTTGTAATTAGCTGGCAACATTTTTTTTAATTTTTTTTTATCATCAATCACAAACAGATGTTTTCTATCAAGGCACCACAGTTTTACCGGGACTTTAATTCCTCCATGGTGGATCATGATAGGCAGCTCTTCACTCATAAATGTGATGTGAGTCTCTGCTCTATTGATCAGAGACAAGGGGAATCAGGGCACAGAAAGACAGATGTGTGTGCGTATCTAACCGTGGGCTTCCAGCTTCAGTCATACAGTCTGCATCCTGGCCACCGTCTTTGCCCAGCTTGGACAGATTGAACTTGGTCTGCAGGGTCATCTGCAGGGCACCAGTGTAGACCAACTGCAGTTCCACCCACAGGCCTGCA
This sequence comes from Remorina albescens, assembly GCA_034769265.1. NCBI lineage: Eukaryota > Metazoa > Chordata > Actinopteri > Carangiformes > Echeneidae > Remorina > Remorina albescens. The sequence goes on from CM068480.1 coordinate 11,914,331, forward strand.
GGGGGCACTCAGATGTCAACGCCTCACAAGCAAAATTAAGACAAAACTCATGCACACTGCCTAATCTGGACACACGTCAGTTTGGTAGGCCGATTAAACAGCTCTTACAGTGATTATCAAGCCTAGAAATTAAATTTATAATAAACTGCAGAAGATCATAAATCCTCTTTGGAGACTGACACATGGGGTCTGAGCTGCAAAAAAAGAGAAATGGAAAACAGGATCACTTGTTGTGTAACAATGAAGTGGACGTGACAGAGAGAAAGTGAAAGAGTCATTAGGAGCATTGCCTGCCAGACGGGCAGATTGTAAAACACGCACTCCCATGCACACAAACCAAAATGCTTTGAATGCTAAAGACGGTAGAGTAATGTCTCCCCTGATAGAGATTACAACAGGATAACAACATCTGAGCTGATGCTCTGCAGTAATCACATGAGCAACAGGTCATCTTTTATCTCCTGCTCTTACTGTGTGAAGTGTGGGGGGTGGGGGACTTTGCACATATTTATTTTGGGGGGTAATTTATATGATTTTTACATATCAAATATTTATTTAAATGCAATTTTAATATTCAGAGGAATTAATATTTTTGCAGTTCATCACTGGCACAAACCGTTGTGTGGGTGTACTGGACTGACCTCTGTGGTTAACTTCTGGTCTGGAGGTAGCGGTGATATGTGGCATAGAACAGCCCATATCCAACTCAGTCAGAGTCAGCTCATTCATGAAGTAAGGCAACTGTAAGGAATAGTCCATATTATAGACAGCTACATTCATATCATACTTTATTGAAACCAGTAATAACCAAAAACAACAACTCCCACCCGGATTTTGCTGAGCTTCTTCTGGATCTTGTGGGAGACTGCGTCGGCCCAGTGCTTCTCTCGCAGGAAGTCCCAGAAGATTCGACCAATGAGAGCGTTTACCCACGCGATCTGGCACCTCCCAGTGTACTCAGCTAGGCCACAGGTACACTGCAGAAGTAGGCAGGAAGCATGTTAACATGTTATATTATTATATTAATTTGTTTCATTTCATTTCACCTACAAACAAGACTTACATTTTCTTTAATAGTTGGACTTGTCTCAGTGCTGTTGGCCTCAGGACTGGTGAGGGGAAACATCTCCTCTATGACCAGGAGACGAGCCATGTAGTTGGAGTAGTTGAGCAGTGAAAGGCCCTTGGTTCCACTGCAGGTCTGACTGAGTGGGGCTGCAGGGTTGCAGGGGGCATCATCATCACTGCTGCCCATCCTGCTGTTTGGGGTATTAGCTGAGGCACAAACACTCTGCGCTGGCACTGGATCACCTGCAGAATTAAAATTCAGTCTATTTACCTATTTGCTTGAAATCAGTGACTTTTAGTTGAGAGTGGAAAGATGCAAACAGCTGTAATGTGAATTTTCTTAATTCGCTTTTGCATGGTGAGTTAAAAAAGTAGCACTACTTTTTATTGAATGCTAAATATTTGCTACAACATTTAGGCTCTTGTCCTCCATAACTGACAATTCATTCCCATCAACACAACAGAGCAGCTATTGTTAGTCATGTCCTTAACTAATTCGTTAAACAAGACTATAACAAAGTAAAACAGATCAAACTACAGATCATTTATGTTCTTCCCACTGTAGAATTTTCTTTAAAATGCCGTCTTTATATTTTCCCAGATGCCATTTCTGTGTCAGATCACCGTACAACTGTGATATGTGTGTTCCCTGGAAAGGATCAGCTTTGAAATGCAAAGAACTGGAGCATGTAATCCATAATCCACACATATATGCCCTTTGTATAGATAGTTTATCTGGAGTCTGACTCCTTTCTAATGCATTATTAACATCCCCTCATACCTGATTTAGGCACACATCTACCAGGGTTCTGTCTGTCTCTCTCTGTTTCTCTCTCTTTATCCATGGATGCAAACAGGAAATGACGAAACCACTCTTCTTTCTCTCGCCCTGTGCGGCCAAAGAGGTAAAGAGTGGTGGGAGGGTCACTTGCAGGATTCAAGGAACTTTGTTTTGGACTTGTTGGTTCAGCTCCTGCTTCCTCTCCACGGCTCTCCTCTGCTTTTCCACCCTCATCCTCCTGGGAGTTTACGCCCCGAGGTAGTTGGATACAGATGGGATACTTTGGGTTCCACACCCTCTTCTGTGCTAACACAGATGGCAGCAGGAAAACCTTTGGGGAACAGCGACAGAGCTTTGTTGAATCAAGACAGGACGTAATGCAATTAATGTGTAAAAAATTAATGAAAAGTAGAAGTTGATTAAACTGTTCGCTCCAATTCACATCTATATCAAACAAGCTTTACTCCCTCTTTGTTTATTTGACATTACAACCAATTATGACGAGTGATATAAAAGTTTTTCTTTCCGTTCTACATCCCATTTAAAAAACACAAAATCCTTAGCCACAGTGCATCAATTCCACACAATTACGCAGGTCACTATTACCTTGCTCTTTGCCAGCTGAAAGCAGCGTGACTCCACAAAAGTGGCCTTATGGACTCTTTCGTCATATGTGGCCCTGCGGCTGATGTTGGAACACGGTGAGTCCAGACGAAGACAGGAGCCCTCCAGGGTGGCAAACACAGAGTGAGTCAGAGCCGGATGGTAGTTTTCTGGGTCGTAATCGTGCATCTCATTCATCCAGCCCTGAAAAGATATTGGGTGAAATTCTCAATGAAAGAAAGTCTACACATAGTTATAAGTGGAGAGTTAACAATCAAAGTGTGATGTTTGTAATCAGCCCATGAATGAAGAAAAGAGGAAAAAGTAAATGTGATGGTGAAAAGATGTTTTTGCTGTAACAGATCCAAAGAGGCGGGTCCAAATCATGAATTCAACATAATTGAATTTTAACATGGAGAGTTTAGCTGCGAAACAAATGCAGCGCAGCAGCTGAGTTTGTGAGCTGAACCAAGTAATTGTCAATTATAATGTGAGTACTTTGAGTCTTTCACTGTCCTGGATTAGATCACACAGGCAACAACCAATCAGCTGTAGGTTACAGATGGAAAGGTTGGTCAATATAAAGATCCGATAATTCCTCTTGGTACTTCTGTGTTAATAAGTGCCAAATTGAAATTATTGGAGCTTTCAGAAAAATCCCAGTCCACCAGGCATAGCTCCAACTAGCATGTGGTTATTAACGGTGTTTACAAGTAGAGGCTTGGTAATCATGGTTCCCCAAATATGACATGGTATTAGACAGAGGACGGGCATGAGGGCCAGTCAATCCTGGTATGGCAATATGATTTCTGAGTTTAATCTACTCTCAACTTCAGTAATTTCCAAGACATTTTTATTAAAATGTTTAGATAATATTTTCATTTGGCTTTAGAGTCAAGCTTTATTCAGTTTGAAATACACATAGAAGTGTTCATGAAGAGGATCTAAATGGTTGCATAAGTCCTTGATGCCTCCTCTTATTGCCCAACATGTGCGTCCTCATCTCAGAAATGTCAACACTGCTCTCATTCTGTCATCTCATTAGCAGACAACCTGTGAGAGCACCTCACTGTCCTATCTGTCGTGTACCACTGCTCCCCAGCTGTGTACAACGCTGACAAATTACAGCTTCCTCCTGCCTGTATGCCCTCATAATTGCCTCTGAAACAGACAGTGAATGGGCAGTAGCTGTCCTCTCTAGTTGCCCTGTGTCAAGCTCATCCAGGAAGAGAAAAGTAATTATCCCTGCAGCTTCTCCACTTTTTAATATTGAAAGTTTTAATTGCATACTGGGCACCTAACGCAGTCGCGTGGCGCTTTCAGCAGCTTTAATCTGCAAGGGAACAAGTCAGCAGAGTGGCTGTGAGTTACTTGCCGACTTGACACTGTTGTGTTTCAGAACAAATTAGCACAGCACATGCTTTACTGTTAATGTAATTGGTGTAGCTTTTAAACATGCTTTTTTTCTTTTTAGAAATTCCATTCAGAAATCTGTTCCTTTCTGGAGTCAGTGAGATATTAAATTTCAGTTAGTTTGAACCTTTTTCACTCAAATGGAAAATATCTGAAAGACTTGTCTTGGGCCTCTTCACCGGTTTGAAACAAATCTGGTTGATAAGGTCTTTGCACTTTGAAGTTCCTTTTCTCAAAATCCCACACCATTAAACAGCCATCATGTAACTGTGGAACTATCAATGAGTGCATTTCCATCCACCTGCAGTGAGATGAGGGAAGGGAGCCCTCCCACAAATAAATGCATGAAATAAATATACCAACCATAAATAGCTCCATCATGGCTTTGTTCAGTTGAGGTTTGATTGTAGAACTAACTGAAACGCTTCAGTTAGTATAGCTGACCTAGCCTGGATGTGTCCACAAGAATGTTTTCTAATTAACACATCATGTCTTCTTTGCCCAATCAAGTATAAAATCAAAGTGTAAAAAATTCAATTTGCCATTCTTAAACAGTAATAAGTCCTTTGAGGTTAACTGGTAATTTTTTCCCCAAAATTATTCATTATTCCTTAATCGATTTATGGGAGACCTGTTGAGAAAAGTTAGAATTAGAGCAAGACGGAAACAAATGAAACCATTTCCACCTCAATGACCAGTCATTTACCTTGAGGATGTCGGGCTCAGTGTTGAGTGTGCCCCCTGTCAGAATCTCCTCCCCCAGCAAGGTCTTTGCTGCTCTGTGGGTTGGAGGTGGGAAGTGAGACTTGGAGGAACTCATCCTGATGAGCAACAGTCCGAACAAGAAGCCAAGTGCCAGTCCCAGAGCAAGGCCGGAGAAGTATGGACTAAGGGGTAGGATGAAGTAGCCATATGACAGCACTGCTACACAGAATAAACTCATGCGCGGCAGAGGATGAGGGTGCTGAGGAAGAGAGGGAGTCTGAGCCAAGGGTGCAACAGGGACCTGAGACCCAGCAGGCATTTTCCCCGCCTGCCTCTGTGTCTCCTTAGCTAAAACATGTATCACATCACCATCTGTACATATTTCCAGCTCCTCATTATACTGTGTGTTATGATGCACAGGGCAGGAACTGTGATGAATTCTCCCTCGATGTCTAACAGAAGGCCACTCAAACATAGGCAAAACCTCAGCATCAGTTTTTTTGACATTCCTCGCTGGAGAATCAGAAAGAACCGTGTCTGTGCTGCCTTCATGTCCCAAACCTCTGGAGCTGACCTGGTGAGTCCCCTGGGTCTTGCTCTGGTGTTTGGGGCTCCCTGTGCTCTCCTCTCTCATGATCTTACTGAACATGCTGCTCAGGGGCTCGTGGACAGCCTCCGATAGCTTCCTCTTGGTGTCCTCCAGCTCCATTTTGAAGAAGCCCGCTTTCAGGCCCTCTCCACTTGGGGAGAGTGAGCTGGGTGAAGGGGGTGCCGTGCGAGAGTCCCCATTGCTGCGGGTTTTTGGCTGGGTTAGCTGCTTCCACAGGTGGACATTGAGGCGGGAGTCTGATTTTGACTGCGACACCTCAGGCTCAGAGTGGGAGACCTCAGTGGAGATTGACTTCACAAGGTTAAGAAGGGGTCTGGGTCTAAGAGTGGAGCCTTCTTTCAGCTCCAGCTCTGTGGATAGAGACTTGACCAGGTTCGCAAAGGGTCGGTGGGTGGGCGAGGACGGGCCTGGTGAGAGGAAACTGGGCCCGGAGGTGGAGCAGTTCCCAAGAGAGCCAGGCGAAGAAGGGGAAAGAGGGACATGGAACCCCTGGGACTGCAACCCTCTGTCGTCCTCAGCAGAAAGCTGCCTCTCCTTAGACAGAGATATGGACGGGTAGTCCTCATCGTGATTGAGGGAGAAGATGAGTTCACTGTCATCTAGGCTGTCCCACTCTCCCTCTGTCCCGGTCAACTGGATCACAATCCCTCGGGGGAGATGCCTTTTGGTCCCGAAGGAGGACGCACCAACTGGGGAGACGTTGGTGGGTTCTTGGAGAAGTCTGCCACCTCCTCTTTCTTTATCCTCGCTTCTTCTTTTGCCATCTTTTTCTCCCTCCGCCATCTCTTCAATTTACATCACACAGCCAAGGCACCTACGAGTCACAACAGAATGAGAATCAATAATGAACACAGTCGGTTACATTGTTAAGCCACAGAGGCAGAACAAATAAAAGGAGTCGGGGAATGAGCCGTACAGGGAGAGAGGGTCTCTTTGCTTCTGTGCTCATATCCACAGAAAGTGCTTACTTCTGCCAATTACGCATTACTGTGCGAATGTCATGTAGTTTAGCTTTGGGAACGTCTCTCCCATAGCTGTCGCTCCACATACTCAATGACTTTAAGAGGCATGCAAAAATAGACAAGATAGACCTTCTGCCCCCACATGTTTTACAAACTAGGGCAGCTCTGGCTTGGCTCTAATGTCTTTTGGGGTCTGATTGGATGCCTATGTGGAATTTATTCAATTGAAGCACATGAAGCATCTAGTAAAAAAATAAAAAATAAAATAATAATTTAAAAAAACATTATTTAGAAAATACAGCCTGGCAGCATAAAAACAAGAAGCATATATTTTTGCTTTGTTGAAATTTTAATCTCCGCACAGATATCCAATGTTTTCACTGAAAAACAGGAGTGAGGGGGCTGGAATAATAATGCTCAGCAAGTCATCTCCCTGAGGAAAGAACTACACTTTCTTCCAGTCTCACCGGCCGAGGAGTCAGATGTAAAAACCCACAGTCCCAACCCTCCCTCTGATGTATCTTGGAGCTGCTTAAGAGTATAAGAGTTACTTATATAACCCTAAAATGAATAGTGAAGGCAGTTTGAAGATGCTCTCTGTCCTTCCACCCATGTGGCATCTGTGTGTCAACACAGCACTGCACCCTCCGCATAACATGTTACACAGCCACCACCTGCGAATTTGTCGAAAAATAAGGCCAACAAAAATGAACACCAGGTTCACCAGGTGGCATTTAGTGGGAGGAAGGAGCATGGTTGGACAGAAGCAGAGAAGCGAGACAAAGGTCCAATGGAGACCTTTCTGCCCGTCGTCTCTTGGGTCAAGTGCATAGTAGTGATAAACCCTACCTCCGACTGGTGGGATTTATATAACTGTATTACAGTGCTGTGTGGCACGATCTCAACCAATTCCACAGCAGCTGGTGGATTCTGACTAATCTGCTCTCACCCAAAATGGGCGGTGGTGGGGGGGGGGGGGGGGATAAACCAGGCTGAATTAGACGCTCCATCTAGATTTTCTCAGGGTGGGAAAAGAGTCAGGTAGCTGCTAAGGTGCCAGAAAATGCCCACACATGCCGTGACATGCACATTGTAAAAGGTTAAACTAGTGTCACGTTGATAATGTTTGGTCTAAGCTAATTGGATACTAACAAGGCCAGTGTTGCCGTTATTTTGGAAAATGTTCAGTGCAGATGTTTCTGTATTTTTTCACTCATCTAAATGTTCTTACATCTAGTTTCTGCAGCTACAAGTCAACCCCTTAAAAAGTAACAATCGGTTTGGTTTCAGGTACGAAGAGTCAACAGTCATGCCAGCAGTGGTGTCACCATACTGACAATGGTGCTTTGAGCTTTACAGCAAATACAAAATACAGCTGAGACTGATGAGTTCACTGCAGGACTGAAGACTTTAACCTTCTGGTGGCGCCACAGAGAAAGCCACGAGGTCAATTAAGTCATCTTTCCATTTCATGACAGTCCATCAAGTTGCTGTTGAGATATTACACTCAAAAGTAAGACTGTCACTGACGCCTGTTATTTTCACAACATTGATGCTGGAGGTAATCAGGTTGATAAAGTCAACAAGCTTGGGCTTTTTTATATTGTGTATTTTATTTTTGTGATCTTTGCTGACTACCCTGATTCTGTCCTTTGGGTTTTGGGTTTTACTATGTTGCTGGAAATGCTCAGCTGTTTCAGCCCCAGAGGCCACAGAGAGCTGAGTACAACTATGTAGTTCAAACAAGGACAAGCGAAGAAAAGCGAGAACACAAAGGAGCACAGGGTGAATGCAGTAAATATGCAGGCAACTATTTCTCCAATCAATAATTGTTATATGAGTCCAAAGGCTGTTCACTGAGCTTCTATATGTAATGTAAACTGGTCATTTCAGGTTCCGAAACCAGCAGTAGGTGATGCTCAGAGACGACTTCCTGTGAAAAAATATATGAGAGCTGTTAACTATCCCATAAGACTGCATGTGAAATACGTACCATGTGGCAACTGTAGCATGAAACACAGCACACCTCTGTTCTAACGTTGCTGCAAACGGTTTGGTCCATCCTTTCCTTTCTCAGTCAGTGTCAGTATCAACCTAAAAGTGGTGTGTGTGTGTGTGTGCGTGTTTGTGAGAGTTTGTGATTGTTGCAAACAGTAACAATCACAGATTAACATTAATGCAGGGTTTAGTGTGAAATCTGACAAATCACACAGCGGGATTATGGGCTAAACCAACATTTTGTGGGTGGTGTGTCCAAGATGGCTCATCTCCCTGACCCTGTTGACAGTTGAACTGTTGATTGCAGTTATTAGTAACAGCACAATCCCCTCAGAGGCCCCTTGCCATCAGTGCCCTCATTCTTAGGTTTGATTTTATATATACACATATTTATGGGTAACATTAAAGAAAAAATTGAATCAAGGGATATTCTGTAAAGTAAAATAAAGCAGTTGTCTGTTCATCCCTTTATTAATGCTGCTACAAAGTAGCAACTGGCTATGGGGGCTGTAATATGTAGCATTACTCATTCCAGCATAATTACACAGTATGGTCAATGGTTACTTAACAAAATATGTCCATCCAAGTGTTTTTTGAAACATTCACCTTATCTTAAAATGTTAATTTATTTTGTTTTGGGTTTGTGGTCCAATACGACAAGTTTAATTACTTTGGGGTCTGGAAAATCATTTATATAACAAACAACTTTAGAGCATTTAAAGACAACTTGACTGACTGAATAATCATGAATAAAATACCGGTCATTGATGATGAAAATGTATTTAATTGAATCCTTATGGTGACAACAAAATCTGTGACCAGACATTAAGTCTGCTACATAAATCAATATATGCCACCAAGTTCCAAAACAGTGGGGTTATATTACAAAATGCAAATGCACACAATGCTAGAATTCAGTTCAACATCTTTCCGGAGCACTCACATTCACAAAACAAGTTTGACATGCACATATTAGAGTCAATGTGGAAGTTATAGTGATATCCTTTAGAAATGTCTGCAGCTTTACAAATAAAAACCAAGCATACACATCAACAGGGATGGAGATGAAGGATGCTTACTTACCTGAAAAATGATTTTGTGCAAGGAAACCTGACCACTGGTTGATGTGATGTTGTCCTCTTCTGCTTCCCTCTCCATTTGTGTGCCACGGACTGAGTGGTCTCAACACTCTCTCTCTCTCCCTCTCTCTCTCTCTCTCTCTCTCTCTCTCACGCAGTTACACACACCTCCCTTTAACCGACCGTCCGCATCCAGATGTGTCATGCGCTGCCGAGAATCACAGCTCTCCAAACTGATTATAAAAAACATTGCTGGGCTGCATGATAATCCAGATTAAGAGTCCTGCAGCCCCAACAGATGCACCCACAAGCTCACCCACACAAACATGTATGCAAATTGTACAAAGCAGAGTGACGACACAGTCTCACCCTCGGGGTTAACTAGTGTTATTTTCCACTCTGATGAACATCCGTGCAAAAAAGTCACCTTATAATCGCATGCCTGCACCATACAGTAGCAGCACTGGTCAGGAGATGAAAACATAAGAAAGAGAGTAAAAGAATGAGATCCCCCCTCTCTTTCCCTCCCACCATCTTGGCCTACATAAAATAGACTAGAAGCCCTAGAAATGACAATATGAAGAACAGGGCAGAGTAGAGTGCAGGCTCTAGGAGAGATGAGAGACAACTACCCCCCTCCATCACTGACTGGAGGAGATGTTGGCTGTATGCATGGCTGACTGCAGTATATATACCACTCAAACAAACTCCCTAACCTATTCTTATTTTGATAATCACATATGGAGGATTTGTCTTTCTGCTGGGACTGATTTCAGATCTAAAACCATAACCATAACCCTCTTCACTGTAAACTACATAACACCACAGACAACAGTAACAATGAGCTGGTGAACATACTGAAGCATTTAGATCATCACATTACATAACCAGAGTGAATACTGGTTTGAACTTTTGGACTTTTTAAGGGAGCAAACTTGGTAGGTGCCAAAATCTGGAGGCCTTCTTCAGAAAGCTTTTTGTATCCAGCATTGAAACAGACAAGGTGGTGCCCATCGAGGTCAACAAGTTCATTTCACTTGCAAAGGAGGGACTGACCATCCTTCGTGTGACAACAGCTGGCTGCAGTCTTGTCTTGGCTGAGATTCATGGGAATTACATTTGTCCTAAATGTGAAAATACTACAGTTTTGGGTCACAAGCAGTACCCATTCAAAGTCAAAGCCATTGACTTTGGCTTGAGTCTGCAATAGTTCCTGTTTTCTGTGCGCAGACCACCTGCTACAGGGCTATATACTCCATTTAATGAGATATGTGGTCCGTGGGCTGGGGAGCTGCTGAGTTCCCTGCTGGTCATCATCTGTGTCGTTGACTGGAAGGTGGACTCTGACGCATAGAGTTTCGTTGTAAAAACCTTGCAGCCTGCAGAGCACCAGCGGACTCTGGGAGACACATCAGACTCAATTATTGTGATGACCTTGAGCAGGTGATGGAGATGAACTATGAACACCATAGAGTCTAGCATCTGTTAGAGCATCTGGTAAAGACGATGCTGCAGCTAGAGGTTGTGCAAAAAAAAAAAAAAAAAAAAAAAAAACCCTCCTCCTGACATCTGCGTTGTGATAATGGACACTGAGAAGACTGAGGTAGACATCAGCCGGCAGCCTGCTTCATTTCAGACAGCAGGACCGAAGAGTCTCCTTAAACCTTACAGTGCTGTGGAAGCTGCAGTAGAAAAACGAACACTGCCAAGAACCAGAAGGCGTTTGCTGTTTCATGATATCAACCTCTTAACTCACTTGGAACCAAGGGCACAATAGTTTTAAGGTCTAAAGACTGAAATGTCATTTTCCTTGTAGTCTTATGTAAATTTCATCTGTGCCATGGTTCAGTACAAAGCATAGTACAGTATAGACACCTTTTTTTTTTTTTTTATTAGTACACAGTCCCACAATGAAGTAGATTGTCCAGTAAGTCACAAGGTATACTTTGCGAATCACATATCGTAAAGCAGTAACGGTGCCAGAAATTCTTAACTGGGGGAGCTGGGGGGGGGCTGGATTTTTCATTGGGGGGGCTTACGAATTTTAACTGTCTGATTGTGGATGCTGCTTACAGTATTTTTATTTTTGCTTGGGGGGGCTTAGGGGTGGCTAAGACTTTTTGAGGGGGGGCTTAAGCCCCCCCTAGCCCCCCCCCTCCCACCGTCAGTGTCGTAAAGCCTTTTTATAGCGCTACTGTTACCGATATTAAGTTTTTCATTCCGTCAGCGTTTCCTAAATGTCAGTTTGAGGAACACAAAAAAAAAAAAAAAAGAAAGAAAAAAAAATCTTCGGGAAAAAGGTAAATTTAAGTTTCTTAATTTATTAATTTACTATGATATGTACCAAAAAAATACATTAATATAAATATGTTAGTATACACATTTTGGAGACTTGGTGATGTCAACTACACAGAAATATTCAAGTATTTATGCCAATGTTAATATAATTTCCCAGCATTAGCTGACACTAGTCTTCATAACAAACAAGCCCCTGCACTGTCTCTTTGACATGTCTACATGGATGAAGGCAGTCAACCCCCTGAATGCTCTCATACCAAACCACCAATATGTACGAATGATACACTTCTCCTTGCACTTATCAAATTGATTTAGTACTTAGTACATGTTCAAGTTTTCCTACTATACCGACACTTCATTGCTCACTTGCAAGTCGCTTTTGATAAAAGGGTCTCCCAAATAAGTAAACGTAAACGTAAATAAGTCACTGGCCGTACCAGACAGAGAAAATCTGTTTTGGCAAATCCCTCACTATGAAGTCACTGAAGGTGAGAGAATGTGTTTCCTCCTTTTTTGAAAAATTTACCTGTTCATGTTGTTCATGCTCATTTATGACCTGTAATCCTGCAAATTATTCCTCACGTCCACATCATCAATGACTTGAAATTACAATAGTTAAGGTAACCAACTTGGTTATGTGATGAAATTTCCACATACCTCTTACTTTTAGACCACTGTTGGGTTAAAAAAAAGGGGGGGGGGAAAGTAGCATAGTGTGTTAAGAGTTTCCCTTCTTATACATGATTCCTTTTCACATTATTTCACCATATTACCATTATTTGAATAAATCTCTTGAGACATATATAGCTTGGTATATCACTTCTTCATGCTTTACATGGGAATGAAATCCAGACTATATTTAGAGTGCAGCTATGAAAAGCAGACTATTTAACCATTCTTCCTGGCATATGGTATTATGATAATTATGCAGATATCACTTCAGTACATGGGTTTGGTAGACTAAGCCCAGGGGGGGGGGTTGGTTGTTCCCACTAACCCCAACCCATATATGCTGTGTGTGAATGACTGTAGGCATGCGCATGGCTACCCCCCTCAAGAGCCATACACACAACACACACACACAGACACACACAGACACAGATACCTTGCCATCTGTTGACATCCACAGCTGTTCAAAAATAGCCCTCAAGCAGAAGCTTCTCTGAGTGGTGAACAGATAGGCAGAGCAAGTCTGCCTGTCCAAGTTGTCGTGTCTCTAGAGTGACCATGTGTTGGTCACTCAGTCAGAAAACACTGTGAGATCATTTGATTGGAAGATTTTTGTCTAACTCCATTTGTTATGCTTCTTTTTTTTTTTTTATTCAAGCCAACTGGGACTACACTGTGATTTCTGTTTGCTCCAGTAAAGATAGTACAGACTTACCTTAAAATGGAGACCTTTGCTGATCAGTTCATGGAATTCCATCCTATTCATGGTGCCAACGTGAGACTGGACCACTCAGGTACCCAGGCCACTCGGGTCGAGAGCTTTGCCAATGGAGTGTGTTTCAGCAAGAACCCTCTGAACCCTGGAGAGATTTTCCTCATAGAGATTGAGGACAAGGAACTGGGCTGGTGTGGCCACCTCCGGGTCGGCCTGACTGCCAGGAATCCCGTGACCTTAGAGGTGGTACCTGAATACTCCATCCCAGACCTAACAGACCTGGGAGACAGCTGGGTCTTTGCCATCACTCGCAACCACAACAAGATCATAGAGGATCCTGAGGTCGAAGAGGAAGGAGAAGGAGGACTGGCTGGGGGTCGGAGGCTTGGAAGGGGTGAGGCTGAAGATGGGGCAGGAGGGGAAGGCAGAAACAGCATGAACCCAAAGACTTTCTTTACTGACTCACACTTGTACATCGACAGTGTTCGGATCCCCAGGGATAAGCTGGTTGGTAGGAGTCGGCCCGGACGCTTCAGCCACATTTTAGATGACTTGTACAAAACCAACGCACTGCCTCCAACAGCCAGACGCAGCAGGATAGGAGTACTCTATGTGCCCAAAGGGAGGGACCTGGCTGATATGCATATTGTCATCAACGGTGAGGACATGGGAGCTTCAGCAAAGGGGATCCCCACCATCCAGCCTCTCTTCGCAGTGGTGGATGTCTTTGCTGCTACCAAATGTGTCCGAATTGTTCAGGTGGAGTATGGATGTGAGTGTCTTTCAACATTGATGAAACAATGGACTGCTGAGTGCAGATGTGTCAGCATCTGTTACTGAAAGAGACACAAAGCAACAACCAGTGATACACCGTGCTGTGCAGATCTCAGTGACAGTTTAAACATAAATCAGAGCTCTCAGGCTCTTAGAAACACAAAAACTGGGTGTTTGCTGTCATTTTGTATGTTTATATTAGTTTTTTTGCCCCGTTTTGCATGTTGTTATGGAACTTTTTACTCTATTAGTAAAAAGTTTAGGTGGCTGTGTAGTTCTTTCATTTTTTCAAGTTTCTTCTTTTTGAAGTTATTTTGAGTGATTTGTTGTGTCTCTCTATAGACCCTATTTTCATTCAGCTCTTTGTGGTTATTAGGGTTAGGGGTTAGGGTTAGTCTCTGCGTCTCTTTGTAATCATTTTGTGTTATGATTGACAGTAAAAAATATGAATTCTTGCTTCATAGCTCTGAGGCTCTGGATCAAGGGTCTACATTAGGCGTTCCTCAGTGCTTATTTATTTAACCATTTCCCCTCATTGACTTTCTTATGCTAATCCACAGCCGTTTTTGTCCTCTTTTTTTTTTTTTTGCTGCTCCAGTCTCATCCTTGCAGACGTTGTGCAGGAAGGCAATCCAGAAGCACATCGTCCACAGGATGGCCATCGACTGGCTGGAGCTGCCAGAGGCGCTCAAGCACTACTGCAAGTATGAGTGAAGTTTAAAACAAAGGACAGAAAAGTCATTTCTGAACTATCTGCCAATTTTTACTCCCCCCCTCCCCAAAAAAATATGTCTTCAAATCTTAAATGCCTTTCATTTATAAAGGTGAAAATGTTTTGATGGTGATGCTCTTGAGAATCTGGGCAATGATAAAACTGAAATAATTTGTCTGAGATGAGAACTGCATCCAGACATTCAGAGTATTTGTTTAGTCTCTGTAATTTGTGTGAAGATATATCCTCATACAGTCTATGTATGAGGTGGTATTATTTAAACTTGTCATCTCTCTTCCAAACATCTTTAAAGAATGACAGCTGTTCAGTTTATTTGTGTGTTACATGGTGAGACAAAAAAATGATGATGATTTTAAATGTACCAACCTTGCTGTATAAAACAGTGCGCTGTGTCCTGACTCGACTTCAGGTTATGTCATAGATTGGAGCTTGAAACTTGCTTGATAAAAGACTCAACTTGACTTTAACTTTGAATTCATGACTTGATATTTAAGACAGATGAATGGAATGGACTAGACTTTCTTTCATGAAATATTTACATTTTCTAGATGATCTTTTTAGGAAAGTCACTTCTGTTTTTGAAACGTTATTGGCTGATATCCAGAGTGATTCCTCCTGACCAGCTTTCATAGCAATGGGTGGGGCCCATAAATAGTAACGATCGCATGAGAAAAGAAGACATGATAGATTCTAAGTTGCAGATAAAAGTTTGTAACAACAATCACTGTAACGCCAGCACATACCTCCACTGTCGCCAAAAATAACACCAGCATTTTCAAAGTCCAAAACAGCAACTCAACTTGTTTTGCTTGATTTTCACCACATTCATTAGAAAATTGCTTCACACTCATTTGTTGCTTGAACTCAGTTATTCACTCAAAAACACCAGCATCTTCAAAGTCCTTGTGGTTGTGTCACTTCATGTTATTGTGTTACTCTTATTTCAAGGAATGACACTTATGAACCTCTGAATTTAGGTTGGGTGCTGATACATTATGTCCCATCTGTACACATCTGCAGTAGTGTATATATCCATCTCCATAAACAGTGATGCTCTGACACACAGTGCACTGATGTGGGCTTGTTGTCAGATACTGACATCTAGTGTTGGTGGCTGTGAGGACAGTGGGAGGAGCTCCTGTTAGATCTGCAGCCAGGATCAGTTGACAGGAGGGCAGGCAGACAGCTAATGCTCCTCCTCACACTGTCTCTGCTGCTGGAAGAAGGACCGAGCCAGATTAAGAATAATTCCTCCTCAATCCGCTCTGTAGAGACACTGCAACATGTCTTTCTGTCAGTTTTCCGGCGGTGAAATCTACAAGGATCATTTCAAAGCAGGTGAGCAGGCAGTGACTCTCCTCCAGTCAGCAGTGCTGTGATGTAACCTCCATTCACTCTGGATTATGGAGGAGCAAATTACCCCTTTGTTCTTATTTTAGTGCTTTCACTCAATTTATTATACATTTTCTTCAAAATAACAATAGATATTTTATTAGTATTTTTAATGACACGTCATAGTGTATAAAATCTCGGAGGAAGGAGGTGGGACAAAATTTGGGATACATACAATTAATTAAAGTGTGATGAAATTATAAAGATGAATAAGATTCCAATGTAAATAGATAAAAATGAATACAGAGATGTGTTAATTGTCTGATTGAATTTATATCTAAATAAACCAATAATTTGGGCCGTAGTCCTTTTAAATAAAGCAACTTGGGGTCTTTCATCGGTCTTGATGCTGACATTAAGTTATTAGCTGCTTTGAAAATGGTATACTTTTTTTTTTTTTTTTTTAATCAAGACCTGACTTTTATTACATCCAGGTCCTTTCGATTGGTTTCAATAATCATTATATTCTCGGGTAGGATATATAACAAAGCAAATTTCTTTAAAAGTAATTATTCCCTGCAGGTATGTATGTCTGCTCTAAGTGTAACCACCCCCTGTTCTCCAGTCGGTCCAAGTACGCCCACTCGTCTCCCTGGCCTGCTTTCACCGACACCATCAGAGAGGACAGTGTCACCAAGATGATGGAGACTCTTACTGCCTTTAAGGTCACAGGAGCTATAATCTCATCTATTTACCATTGCTCATTTTGAAAGACTCTACCTGTAACTTTGTTTTACTGCTGAGCCATCATCCATGATCAGAAATGGTTACTTTCAAAACTGGTGTATATCTTATAAGGTTATGACAGATATAAGCTGCGACGAGAGGTCCATGGCGTAGCTGTTTTGTTTGTACCCAGGTCCTGTGTGGGAAGTGTGGCAGCGGGCTGGGCCATGAGTTTGTGACTGATGGTCCAGAGGAGGGACTGTCACGCTTTTGAATTTTCAGCCACTCACTCAAGTTTGTCCCCAGCAAAGGTGAGAGGAGCAGAGATACCAGGTGTTCTGGACTAACTGCTGCATAGTTTTATTTTGCACAGCCTGCAAGAGATTCAGTTCATAAGTCTTATCTTTCCATAAACAATACTCTGTGTTACTCAGGAACATCCAAGAACATGTTAGCTGGAACTATTTTCAGCCAAGATGAGGAATAAGTAGGACACTGCTCCTGAAAAAGATCCTGGTTTTGAGGGTGTGTTTGTTTACACTCCTTTCTGCACGAGGCACAAATGAAAGTCCATTCACCTCCAGTATCCCTAAATCACAGCGACTCAGTTAGAAAGCCCTTGAAATCAGATGAAATACAGATTACATCTACAGGACCAAATATAAGAGAGCTGGAGGTGAATGAATTTAGGATGTGTGTCATGAAACAAGAGAGAGCAATGTGGAAAGCTGCCCCAGAAGGATGAAAAGAATAATCGAGAAAAGATGATTTGCATTAAAAACAGGTTGAAATGTTCCCCCACACTGGCAGATGAGGTTCATATGAGGGAGAACTTTTCATCCGCATGATATAATTCAAACAGATCATGTTTTTTTAATGGGAAATAATCAGTAAAATGTGCGTGTAATAAGTAACATAACATTTTTTTTCGATGTACTTAGTTGTTAGCGGCTTATACGTGTTTTTTCTCTGTGTTAAAACACGTGTCTTTTATTTCTGTCCAGTTGCCTTTATGATTTCTCTTTTGTGTCTATCCCAGTCAAGGACAAACAGTAGAGAGCAAGTTTTCTCTCCAGCTGCTGTATCTGCTGCTCGGTCCAGGATGTGAGAACAGGTCAGGTCAGCGTGTGATGTGGACGGGAGAAACGCCTGAGAGGGACGTCCTGTCCACTGAAGAATCTATGACCAGCCTCGGACACACAGACCACAATACACCTCTTAAAAATCTTCCTCTGCTAAACTCGGGCACATCCTTAAGTACCTCATGTTTAAATACATGCAAACCCTGTTATTATAAATGTCATTTATCTGTAGACATGCATGCCATGGCAGCAAAAATTGAGAAGTTATCATTAACCAGGCACTCGACATTTATCACTGCTGTTGTTTCGACTCTGTTTCACATGAGCTGCCTTGATCATTTACTCCCTCCCAAGGTAAATATAACCATATGATGGACAGAATGAACTCATCCACATTTCCACTGTCTGTACTTTCGTCTTTCTGCCTTTCATATGTTAACCCATTGTATGAATGAGAGACATTTCAGCTCCTGATACTTTTCCCCTCAGCAAAAAATGCAATATAATACATTTCTAAGAGTCTTTTTGTATTTGGATTTTACTCAGCAAAACTCACCTCCGACTTAAGAGTTGAGAAACAAACCAAACATTTATATTTATCATTTATCTCTTACTTATGACAGTCCTGTACATTGACACCTGTTTTAAAAAAAGAAATAGTAAATTATAGTTTGTTGATTTTTTTCTGACTTCCTTTCATTTTTTTTTTGTAGTTGGTCACTGCAAGTGCTTTTACTGCAGTACAGTTTACTCTTTAATTTATGGTAGGTCATATTTGTATGTAGGAAAAACTCCAAGGCAAATATGACTCTTTTTTTTTAACTTTATTTATCTAAAAGTTACTTTTTTAAAAATACATATTAATATGAAAATATTGAATAGTGCACTGTCATATATGAGCTATGACAACAAATGAACAATGAATAGTAAAAATTCCACCAAGTGCAATGCCTTTTTACTCATTTTTACACAGCAGGAGTTAATGAGAATATTTTACAGACACTTCCAGGCATGAAGGATCTCGGTGCTTCTTTCAGTGGCACTTGTGGACGGACCTCTAGATGGAGCTGTCACTCCTATAGATCATATACATTTCCTCAAAAGAAGTGAATTTTTCCCTAGTATTGTCTGTTGAGTCAAATAAAAAGACAATGTGATACTATCTTTTCTGGTGCTCTACCTGCATGTGAGGCACCAGATGCAAGTAGAAAGTTGCTTGAATTGAACAAAAACACATACTGCATGTGGTTGCTGTCATTAATTATAGATGGCGGCTGCTTCAGTAGCTGATAGGGGCTCATGCTCTCTCTGTGGCCCAGCTGCAGGCCATATTCTCTGGGCTCAGAGGGTTGGCAGAGACCCTGAGGTTTAGAGGAGTAGCCTGGCCGCCTGGTGAGACGCTGAGGGCTATCATTACAAAGGAAGCACACACACACACACACACAAACGGAGAAAAACATGTGCATCAGTCACCACTCTGCCATACTCCTCTTAGACTTCATGCACACACAACACTACTCTGGAGCGGCCTCTGTCGATCTTGTGCTATCACATGTGCTGTTGCCTCACTTCCTTCATGTATATAATTCACAGAAAAACACTCATACAGAAGAACAAACTGTACTCACTTTTATTGGTCTCGCCACAACAAGTAAAGTTTGAAGCGTATTTTCTCTCAAAACATCTTGTAGCGTGCAATTACGAGAGGTCATCATAACATGCGTACATGTCGCTGAACTCAGCAGCATTGACAGTTTGAATATTCTGGAGAGACGCTGCACATCCAACTTCCCTTCTACACGCTGCCAAAGGCACGGAGATGAATTTTAGCCCTCAGTGTGGCAGAGGACCCTGACCTTGCATTGAGGTTGTTACGGCTGAGTAAATTTTCTCTTGTGTTTTCTTGGCGGGAGCATGCTCAGACGTTTATCCTTTTAACACAGCGTAGTCTATTTGGTGGACGTATTTACCCAGGATGCGGTGTACTGTGAGTGCGTGCATTTTTAGCATAGATGGTCCCGCTTGTAATCAAACCCAAAACCTTGGCAGCGATTTTTGTTATGCTAGGGCCCATCACGCTGCACAAGGGCAACTATGGCAGATAAGCAGAAAGCAATGTGAAGTCTTTTATTAATAATAAAGCAACCTGTGGATCATGACGCACTGGTAAATCCTAGTGGTCTGTGACAGCCAGAACATTGAACCTGATTTACTTTTTTGATATACTTTCTTTCCTCAGCCTATTATATCCACAGATCTACTTCATTCTGTTTCCCAGCATTTCCCTCAGACTTACCGTGTTCTTCCTTTTCTTTCTTTCTCTCATGTCTCTTCGGCTATGGAGTTTATTGATAAAGAAAACGGACAAAAGGACTCCAGCCAAACGAAACTCTCCGGGTCAACAGGTATTGTTGTCGAGGTATATGCTGCGGTTGAGAAGATAAACTCTTGACCAATGTAATCATGATAATTTCATGTGTTTCGTGGAGCAGCCATATTTAGCGACAAACTAAATTTGTCACTAAATATGTTCTTTTTTCCCTAAAAAAAAAAAGAAGAAAGTAAATACATATGATAATGACACCGACAGGAATCATTATTATGTCTAAAATGAAGACATTTTTAAAACAGACCATCACGGAACATCGAAGAATTCATATATGCAAATGAGTGTCCGTGTCATCAGCAGTTCTAAAAGGCTGAGTCGCAGTTAGAGTGTGTTCAGACTTCACTCTTCACTCTGGACACACACACACACTTCATTTGTTCCTGAAGAAGCGACCGAGTTTAACTTTTCAACAGAGACATTCAGAAAAACATTGGTGATGGAGTTCATCGCTGGCACATACAAACCCATCAGGGTTCTGTTTGGTACAGACATCTACAAACGGGCCCTGCACATCTGTTGGTGGAGCAGAGTAAAACCACTCTGAGGGTCCAGCTCTGGGAGTTTGAGCTGGAGGGCTTTGATGCTGAGGTGACAGATCTTCTATTGCTGGTCTGGGACGTCAACACCAATATGAAGATGAGGGATATTGGCTATGAAGCCTCAAAGTTTTTCACCTGGCCAGAGGCCATGCCCGCAGTTTTTAACAATCTGAAATTTATCAGCGGCTCTCAGGACTATGCCAGGGTGCCGATGGAGGCACAGCTGGAGGTAACCAGCGACAGGCGGCCCTCAGGACGTGGTGATCAAGGTGGTCTCCAGAGTCCTGCAGGGCTTCTGGAAACCACAACCAACCACCTACTTGAATATGCCTTCCCAGCTGCTGAGTAAAGCCGTCGTCAGCAACACCAAAGCTGTTTTAGAGCAGGTCTCGGGTGCACTGCCATCTGTGTTCCAACTGGTCAGCTTCTCTCGCTCCATCAGGGACACCTTGGTCCTGGCCTTCAGTGAGAAGGTCAGACAGGCTTACATGCTGCACAGGCTCCTGACCAGACTTGGCCTGCTTTGCAGCAGATGTGCTGACTACTATTGGTGAGGCTGCAGCTGGAGAGATCTGTGCTCTGTTCAAGTCCCAGACTCATGAAGTGGCACCTGCTGATTTGAACACCAAAGAAGAAGAGCAGGATGACCGTACCCAACTAGTTGGTATGGCAAAGACTGGAAGCACCTCCTCTGAAAATTTGACTGAAGAAACTGGTCTGAAAGAAAAACCAACACCAGAACCAGCACAAGAACTTGAACCAGCAACAGAACCAAAACCAGAATCAGCATCAGACACACCATAAACAGTCAGTCTATACTCAGTGTGTGCTTGCTTCTATTGTGTCTGTCTTTTTCAACACCAGTTATTCCCTTGTTAAAACCTGTTCTATTTCATTTCACCCTGGCATTTACGTCTGCTTCAGTTTTGATTTATAATGTTCGGCAGAATATTGTTGTCCTTGGATTCTCATAGAATGAACCTCCCTTTCTCATTCCCCATCCCACCCAGTTTTCTTTCCTTACACTTGACCATCTAAACCCTTGACTAAGTATTTAATAATGAATAAGAAATAATCCTAAAAAGGAGTAAGAGAGGGCACTGTGAGACATTTTGTACAAATTATTGTTTTTTTCTTTAAGGCAATGTATGGAAATTATAGTGCTTCCCAATTCAGTTCAATTTTCCAGGAAATCTGATTACACAGAAGTGTTTTGGCAATGACAGTGGCATGTGTCTGGACCACAAATACGTTAACTACCAAACGGTTTTGAGAAAGAAAGCAGTTTATAAAATGTTTCCCTCTGGTATTTATTTCACGTTCACTACGAGACATATACATCAGTGATAATTGTAATAATCCCTGCATCCCTGACGTTACCGACCTGATGACTCACATTCATCAAGCAACATTTTGGGTTTCACGTTTGGTTTTCCATCAGTGAAATGAAAGCTGAAAAGAAGTGCTGCCAGAGTGCAGTGTGAGCTGAAGCTCAGGTTAATGGTGAAGCTCTTCAAAAGCAAGTCATTACGCGGCTAGTGCATTAACCCGGCTAACCTGAGACATTTTAAAGATGAGGTTAATGCTCGATTCAGGCAAAGGAAAATCTCTGTATAGACAGGAAGGAGATCAATTACATGTTTCTTACACAATATTATGAAAGGAAAGTGTATTTAGTGGACAGCAGAACCTTGGAAAAGGTAATCTCAGGGTATTTTTCATTGCAATTTCTTATTCAAAGAAGCTCCCTTTTCCTTTTTGGGTTGTACAGGTGAATTTTCCATTATACACGAACAGCTCAGAAAGAAATCCCCCACCACAGAATGATTGAAAGGGTAAATAAAAACCGAATTAGTGTATTTTATGAAAGCAAATGTTTTGGTCTACAAAACAAACACTTTTTCAGACTCAATAAACATTATATCCGAGCAACTGAATGGAAAACCCTCTCTTGTACAATTTTTCCCAAAGTGGATAAATCCCACGAGCATTTTGGAATAAAGCAACTCTTCACATGTATCGTTTATAATTTCTCCAGGTTTCAGCCCATAAGCTCCAGATCAGATAAGATGATTATGCAAAATTTTCCCATCAGTCATCGCTGCCCATGAGCCAAAAAAACAGGTGGATGACATCATGGTTATTAAGGAATATTAAAGCAGCTTGGCTTGCCAAAATACACACAAACACCAGACAAGCATGCACACATAAATAACAATTTTGCTATGGGACAGTGAAGGTCCATTGTCTTGAAGTAGATAAAGATTTCGATTCAACGGTTAAAACAGTCAGGCAGAAATGTTTCCTGTCATAGGGGCAGCTGCTACAACACTAAAAATTTCACCCTACCAGCATCATGGTATATTTGCGGTATCCTGTCCAATAGGAAAACAAGCTCGCCTCCAATTCAAGAGCATTATATCATAATCGGCCTGTGTGATTGTGTTTCTCTGCGCACTCTCTTTCGTCATTTATTTCTGGGGATCATGGGTAATGTATGCTATGTACTGCCACGGACTTGACCATTGTGTGAAAAGACCCAGCTCAGGACAGTGTGTCAGTACTGCGAAACGCCCTTTTTTCCCTTGCAGCTTGAGAGGCTAAAATGGGTTATTCCACTGATTAAATGCATCCGTCCATGCATGTCCATGAAATTTGGGAAATTGTTTAAAAAAATACAGGTCAAAATTAACCTAGCAGAGACCAAGCTATTCTGATATCTGGTTGCTAGTGTTAGTAAAAGGGCTGAGAAGGAAACCATATTGCAGTGGTGTTTGTCCCTGGTTAAGCTACAGCCAGGGAGTTTCGCCTCGTGTCACACCTCTTTTTTATGATTCACCTAAAAACAAAAGTAAGAGAAATCTTGAATCCTGTATTTCATCTTTTGTTGACCTTGTCCTGACTGAACATCCCAAACTTCTGAACCAGAGATGAAGAACCCCAGCTCTCAGTCGGATGATTACTCACCAGGAGCTGTTTGTTTGCAGTGAACTGGCAGTAGCAGCCTTGAGTTCGGAAAAGTAGGGCTGTTATCGCAAAGTGTAAAACTATCTGAAAGTTTCATACTGTCTCAGAGTGAAAAAAAAGTGTGTTCTGTAAACCATTCCTGGTGATTGTACTGTCAGAAGTTAAATCATAAACTGGCTGCAAACAGGCAGATAACCAGTCAGTCGGTGTGACGAGAGTCACTCAGTATCTGGGCTAAATAATGCTCTTATCCTCTGGACTCAGGGAAAACCTCCACCATCCATCTTGATGCCCTGACACGACTGCAGCACCCAGCTCACTGTGCTCCGCGCTCCACCTGTCCCCCGTGTCAGCGGCATTGCTGAGGTCCCTCAGGACCCCACACATGTATCGTCATACATCATACTTGGAGATCCAGATCATTGAGCTGCTGTTCAATAAGTCAGCAGACAAGCAGTGAGGTATCGACACCTTTTAGCTCCAGATGAGATTTCAGTTAGAAGGCAACAAAGGACTTCACTGACTCACTTCTCCTCTTACAGGTCTCACAATGTCATCAATACTGTACACATTGTTTATAAATGTTGCACATGAGCTTGTATAGAATATGCAATGTTCTGGTATTTTATTGAGAGATATTTATTCAGAGAGCTAAAGCTGAAGACATTAGGCCATTAAGCTGGACACAAACTACTTTGTACAAGTGTTGTACAAAGTAATTTGTTCTGTTTTCAGCGAGGCACAGGGTGAAGGACCTGCAGCGATGGAGGTGAGAGACAACTGTTCAAATGAGGTTAAAGGTGTCTTTTCTTCAGGGCTTCATAGTGTTGCACTTTTTTTGTGCGCAGAAAAAGTGACGGAGATAGTTGGATACAGTGTTTAATTACAAAGTAAACATAATTGTAATCAATTACATTACTGGAGAAAAATGTGTAATTAAATTACAGTTACTTATGGAATTATTCATGATTACAATTTTAGTTGCATCTGACCAATTTTTGCAAAGACCTAAAGCAATGTTAGATTCTTCGCACGGTTTTCTTCTAGCGCCGTCTCTTCCGGTTTCCCTCCATAAACAAACATTTGATACTATTCTGAGGCTTCTGATTGGTTCTCCTGCACCGGGCGCACTGGGTTTCCATTTCATTTGCCCCCGGAGCAGTCTGAGCAGTCTGAGCAGTCAAACTGTGGCGACAATGTCGGGTAAAAACGCATTCCATACCTGGAAGTGTGAAAAACATTACGTGCAGGTGTCAAATAAGGGCACAAATATAGTTGTGCAATGTAATGAATGTTTGACCGCCGTCAAAGATGCTGTCGACCTCCAAGCACTCCACGTCCAACCTCAAGACACATCTGAAGGTGCGTAGCAGCTAGCTTACAGTAACTGCGAGCAGTCACATAAGATAACGATAGAAATATTATTGTGTTTACCTTCTACATACCACATCATACTTCTAAAGTGTATCGAAGACGTAATTTAGCCTCGTATTTTAATTCGTGGATATGCAGGAGTTGTTTGGGGTTAATTAGCTTAGCTATGCTAGCTGGCCAGTAGCAATAGACGTTTTGCTTTCGTCTAGCTAGCAAAGCCACACTTCCAACTTATGAAGCCTTTGACAGAAATGTGCAATTTACTTACAAGGCTACCTATCAGAGGAGGCTTAAAGTAGGATATTATGTGGAGTTTGATATTAGCAATCCCAATCCGCAATGTCATACAGTATTGAAATTTTGCTTACTAAGCCTTGGGCGATGCAAGTTGAATATAATATTTATGTACAGAAGAAAAGAGTCATTTTACAAAACAGTGATCTATGGTTGCAATCTATCTATCTATCTATTTATTTATCTATCTATCTATCTATTCATTTATTTATTTATTTATTTTTAGAGGAAACATCCTAGGATTCTGTTGGTGCAAGACACATCAAGGTCATCTGATGAGAGGCAAGATGATTACTGACATTTTAGATGGAGATGTTTTAGGATTTTTCTTTGACCGAACTCAGAGCTAAATTGTTCACAGATTTTGTATCTGAATGACTTCAGAATGATCTAACAGTAAGAAGAGGTACTGGAGTTAAAACTTGTGGGGGCTGTTATTATATAGTCTTTGTGTTGTGTTTAGTACTGCTGGAAGAGTAAGCACTTGCTGCACCTGAAGGTCACGTCTAAAAATGTAAAAAAAAAAAAATAAATAAATCAACAGTTGATAACATTGATTCAAAGGAAGAAGTGGGAATAAAGTTTATACAAGTAATCAAATGTAATTAGTTAAATTTCTTTGATAAAGTAATTGAAATAGTTACACTACATTACATTTTCTTGAGAGTAATTTGCAATTGTAATCCAATTACATTTACAGACTAATCTTCCCAACACTGGTTAGATTGCATGGAATAAAAAGCATATTTCCATTAGCACACCTGAAAATTTTACTTTGAAGTCATTTCTCAAGTTAGTTTATTTCCTGCCTCAGTTCTGTTGCACGGCAATTTGATTTTCTGTCCCACCCTTAAGTGTCTCACCTGTGTTTAATTGCCCCTTCTGCCTTTGTGTGTTTAAGTGTCTGTCTTCCCCTTAGTGAAGTTGTCTGCTTTGCTTCCTGTGGTCTCTTGTTCTCCTCTTCTTTTCTAATTTAATCAGCTTTTTCAACACCAATTATGTTGTTTTTAAGTTGCCTGTCATTTGGGTCCTGTTTTCCCTAAAAAAACAAATGTTAAAAGTACTACAACTATAATTCTACCATTGGCTTTAATGGCCAGGACCTATAAAATCAGGCAGTGCAGGTTATTTTGGTTTTATTTCCCCAAGTTTTACGACGTACATCTTTAAAATTTCTTCCTCTAAACCAATTCAGTTCAGGTGAGTGGAATTGATCGATGTGGTGGGTCCAGTATTGAAACAACTAAATGGTGAAGCAGTTTTTTTTTTTTTTTTTGGATAAATCCGATCCTGCTGGTATTTTTAAATCTCAAAACAAATTAATCCCCTTTCACCTCAGTTGTGTCAGGTTTTATATAGTGAAATAAGTCTAATGTGTATCAACTGTGAAGGAGAAAATTGTTATCATCTGGTTCCTTATCAGACGAGAGACAAATATGTGCAAAATCTGGGCAAAGCAAATCAAAGCTACAGTATCTACATACCTGTAAACTGCCAGAACAAAGTCAGGAAATGTTTAGTTGACATCCAGTTGGAAACAAGAATGGATATGAGTTAATGCAAAGTTTAGACAAAGTGCTTCATTGCATGTCTGACAGCAGCAGGTAAAAGCATATCCAAGCTGCATCGGCTCAGTCCTTGCCATCTGATTTGCCGTCTGCTGAGCAGCATTTCTGCATCACTGTGAATTCCTCCTGACAGTGCCACTGACTGTTTGTAAACATCATCTCTGAACGCTGTCTCGCTGCGTTATCTTCAGTCGGGAGCGCAGATAACAAGGAAAAGTCAACAATTGGCTTCAAAGCTGCTGAGCTCCCTGAGCCGGAGCGAGGCATGCTCCAAAACTATTTAATCAGGAGCTTTTTCTCTGGCCTTTGCTGTAGACCTGCAATGGTGATATCCTCTCAGAGCTGACATTAGTGTGTGTGTGAGTGTTGTTAGTATATATGTGTGTGTGTGGTGGTAGTGGTTAGGGGGGTCATGTTTGTTTAGGCTGCCTGTCTGTTTCAGTGGGTCAGGCCCAGGCTCATAGGGGTATAATTCTGTGGTGAGACTGCTACTGCTCAAGATCTTACAAGTTTTCAAAGTTTTCCTGAGGCCCCTCATGCTGCAATCCATTGATTTCTTGCAACTTTAATCGTCAGAGCCAAATAGAAGATTGCAAGCTATGATGATCAAGTAAGAAGTCTGAAAAGCTCCTTTTTTCCAAACTCCTGCATGTACACAATCACCAAGTCAGAGACTATTAGTCATTTTTATTTTGTCCTTGGGTTCTGCAAGTACCTATCAGATGGTCTACGTGGTGCGTCGCTATATTTACTGCCGCGTCCAGTTTCTGATATATCATCCTCCTCTGTGGAATTTCATAGTAGAGAGAAGTGACCAGAATGATTATAGGCCAGTCTTTATTGCATGAATGACATCATGACTGTAGATCATAGAATCATATGGTTTTGGAAATCCTCTATACACAGAGCAGTAAATCGCACAGTAGCTGTAGCATGCAGGCCATGAGTCTTGGCTAAATGTTCAGATTTTGATGCAGAGGAAAATGGAAGGTCACTGAAGGAATGCCTGCATGTAAAATCACACAGTCACGCACATCAAATGGCTTCATATAAACTGTGAGTAGTCTGGCATGGCTGCCATGCAGCTCCAATCAGCACATTTTACAGGGTGGTCTTATTACCTTGAGTTACACCTGTCAGATAACTTATCAAAGTGGCTGATTGCTTACTGCTGTGAGAAAGAACCTGACCTCACTTGTGTGTTTGCTTCTTGGCCATTTTATGACCCAGCTTGCTTTTTGTCCAGCTTCACGTGAAGACTTTAAGTCACAG
Organism: Remorina albescens; assembly: GCA_034769265.1. NCBI lineage: Eukaryota > Metazoa > Chordata > Actinopteri > Carangiformes > Echeneidae > Remorina > Remorina albescens. The sequence continues at coordinate 11,942,282 of CM068480.1, forward strand.
CTCATATATTGCACACTTTTCAGATGCTTATTTGAATTTTTGCACCATAAACTGATACATTTGTCATTTAGGTACCAAAAAATATTGTAACCAGATTAAGATGGATTTGATTGTATTAAGAGTGTTGACTGGTCAGTGATTTGGGTGGACTGAGTGTTCTTTAGGATTATAAGTCTTATTTCTTATATTTATTTCTGTCTAATTTTATCTAAAACTAAAACCATCGAACTGAATCATGAACCCACGATAGATTTAGATGAGCAGCTACAATGTAATTGGGCGGGCCGCTAATCTGGTTGGAGTTTAAGAGTCATAGCCTGAGATGATGTTGGTGTTGCTACAGTATGGTGTAGCCAAATCAAAGCAGGAATGAAGTGCTAAAACACAGAGCTAACTAACGAACTTCCATATCTGTGCTCTAGTTTTAGTTTGAACTTCATAGCTTTTAACTTCAGGACACATCTTTACTCTGCATTTGAACACAGAAAACAAACACAACCTTTCAACTTTTCTTTTATATTAGAGAACTGTAGTCAACAGTATGGAGGCTAGTCCAGACAATATTTTTATTTTTCTAAGGTGTTTTAAAGTGCATGAGAAATTCTTTTGGAAAAAGCTGAATGTAACATTTTGCTTCAGGCACTTTACTCTCTTGATCTTGTAATAACCGAAATGTCAGATGTCACGAGATAAGCTGATTTCCTTGTGTGTTGTTTTGTCTGGATCTCAATACTGCATGACACAGCTGAGGCCTTATCTCCTCCTGTATTGTAACTCCACAAGGTTGTGAATGGGCCCAAAATGCTGGAAGCATCTCAGCATCCTGTCAACACAGATCAACAGATCACTATGGATTTTCCCCAATCCTATTCCACAGAGGGTACATTTATAATAACTGAATGAGAGTCAACATATTTGTTAGTGTGAAAACCAGAATGTTTCCACTGAGCAGCGACCATCTGAAGTTCATTTGCTCCCCCCCCCACCCCACCCCTCCCAAGTTCTTCTTTCAACCAAGAGGCCTTTTTCCTCATCGCTAACACACGCATTCAGAGGAAAACTGGCAAAGGAAAAAGACATACTTCTTCCGTTTAAATAACCAATTGGCACAGAGAAACAGGTTTTGCTGGAGACAATGGCTACTGTTTAACTATGCACGACAGTAAAAGGTTTAATATGACAGGATGGGCATGCATAAGGTTAGGTTACATGGATGCAGCTGTCTTCACCTTTTTTCCTGTGTACTGGCTCAGCGTTAAACTGGCAAACCATTTTTATAATTACCCTCACATTTGCCTGTTTCACACAATGAGGCAGTGATCCTGTGCAGGCATGCCTGCCGCTTTCTGTGCCTTCTTTACTCCTCAACTAAAAACATTTTTCGAGCAGCAAGCTCGTAGCCACACCCATGTGATAATGTACAGTGCTGCCTGGCCCTATATTTACCCAGCTCACCGCAGAGCTCTGCCCTGCAGTTACAGCTGAGAATATGGCCCTGCCACTGGCTTTCACACAGCTCAGGCTCTCAGTGCACAGATGCTGGGACTGTATGGGCTCTCCCATTGGTTGACGTCTGTGTTTTGTTTGTGTGTAGCACTTTAAGATAATGTGCAGAGGGTTTTTTTTTTTTTATGACATCTTTGGTACTGAGAACAAATTCCTTCACTGTTTCTGCAGTGCTTCCTGCCACATTCTTTTCCCTTGTGTTTTGTTTTGGGAGTGAGGGTTGTGTCCACATCAGCGTATATCTCAGGTGTGGCTAAATATCGCCATAGTAGCATTTCATCCTCGTGGCCAACCATGTCAATGAAATGAAAAATCAAGAATTTACCACATAGATCCCCAGTTGATAAACAAGGTGGATAATCTTTCTCATTTTATATTATTTTTAAATTACATAGATTTGAATGTTGGTAAAGCTCCCTCTGAGGCTGCATACTGTGTATGGATAATGGCAGGACAAAAAAAGAAGACGCTGTGAAGAACATTCAGTGGATCTTACAGAAAACAACCTGGGAGGTGATTGTGGACTTTTCAAGGGAGTGAAAATGCAGCATCTCTTACTTAAATTCAGTTCTAATTATAGATCCAGGGGTTATTCATTTTACAAATCATAATTATAACAGGGAAAAAGAGAGGATTATCTTCAGGAGGATACAGTGAGTCACTATATCTGTACTAAACAAGCTGGGGTTGGCCAGTTGGCATTCAGTAGAAGTAAAGACTTGATGGAAGCAGTTAATATTTGTGCTGCTGTCCACAGTTGTTCATGAGTAATGAACTCAAGAAGTTTTATGCTGAACAACTTTTCTTCTGGATCGGTAAATAAACAAATGTTAAGGCAAGAGTTGGCACTCCTGCAGCAGCAAAACTCACAAACGGCTCCAAGCCCTGATGCTAACAAACTAGTTGGCGTCAGTGCAGACAAACTATTGGGGGAAAATGTCATTGTTTAAGTTAGATTCAAATAAATAACACAACCAAAGTCAGAATAATGTTGGCTTTCCTGTCCATCTGCCCATTTATCATGAATGAAACATGGAAGTTTAATCCTATTGTTAAGTCGCTGGTTTGGGAGCAGTGTGGAGACATATTTCATTGGAGGAGCCACTGAGCAAGGCAATATAAGTTCAATAAGAAAAAGGAAACAAAAAGCTAATGTAGCCATCTAAGCCCCTGTAAAAACAAGGAAACCAGGGGAAAGTAAATATACATCGTGGACAAGACTCAGTTTTGTCTTTGATTTCAGAACTTGAAACATCATTCTCAATTAAAAACCACATGTTCTGAAGAGCTACCTAAAAGCGGTTGGCTGAGTGGTGGTCAAGATAATTTAATCAGAACCTAAGCCACATGAGTTAGAGCTCTCATTTCTCTATATTCAGACATGATGACCATTAGTGGTGGTAACTATCCATTTCCTATCCATCATCTTCTCATCCTGGAATGACCTATGGTTGTGCTTGGCATGTAAAAATATAATTTCTTTCTAAACACAAGAGGATTTCCCCCAGGAAACACCAACTGTAAAACAAATAGGGTAAAAGATGACTTGAAGAAAGCCCTGCGTGCAACTAATCCCGTTTGTGTACGTGTTTGTGTGGGTGTGGGTGTGTGAGTGTGTGTGTCATTCCATCCAGGTGAGTTAGCAGCTCGTTTCAAGAGCAACTCTTCAGTTAGATGGTCACATATTGTGTCATCAATGATCCAGTCGAACACAGGAACAAAGGGCTGTATTTCCCCTGTGGGACAACGGCTGCAACGCCCTTTTGGACAACTTGAGATGTCTGGCGTATTCGCTTTGACCTGAAACTGTGTTGGGATTAACTATTGTGAGAAACACAAAAAGAGTAAACCTGAAAGAGATACATAGTACAAAGTCGGAGGAAATCACACAGTGGTTTAAAATTCCTCTTGGGGAAATCTTTTGTCTCATCAGTTATTGGTAACCAGTTCAAGCCCAAAAAAAAAAAGTTGAATGTTTCACATCAAGTTAAACTTATAACAAAAAAAAAAAACAGACTTAACAGACTCTTACTGTTTTACTTAACCTGGTATCATCAGTAGGTAATGATAATTAATTTTAGTGAAATCTGAATAGTACCGTTTGTCTCCATACTTGCTTACAACAACTGTTTAAGCATTTGGCAAACTTTCATAGAATTGAGTTATGTTATTATCGCTGAGATAAAAATTATACACTTTTTTGTGTAGCTATGAGGGGAATTTTCTTCTCACCTGAATTTTTTATTTCATCTACCTTTTACTGTAATTGGTCTATAATTGAACATTGCCAACTCTTTCCTGTGAAACTCAGTGTTTTGTATCCACACACAGCTGTTCTGGCTGTGATAGTGAGTGATCCTGAGAGGCTGAGGAGTGGAGGGAACACGTGAAACAGATCCTGTCTTTGAAGCAGCCGCCACAGGTTGTCACCTGGGTTTTTTTCTGTGGATTACAGAGGACAACAGTCACCGCTGAGTGCCGTACAGCTGTCTGCCTTCCCACAGCCGCAAACTTTTACACCGGTGGGCTGGGATTCACCGTGAAGTACGTCACTCAGAGACACAGGTGTGTGTGTGTGTGAGAGAATATCTAAATTCAGATTTCCCCTGTAAACAGAGCTTAGTTCCCATCCATTAGGCTGTCATTTAGGATTAGACAGATACTGTACAGTATGCTGGGCTGATATTGGCCCTGATATGTTACTGTGACACATTTTAGATATGGTGTAGATGTGTTTTGCCCTCAGCCACAATATAATAACAACCCTGATAATATTTATGTTGCATGTTATTTCTGCATGAGGCTAATTCTAACTCAGGTTTTGGTTTGGCCAAGGGATTTAATTTGTGTCTCACCCTGACAATTAAGCATACAAACAAAAAGGAAGCAAATAAACTTATTAAACTCTTCTACATTTAACTACAATTAAGAATCATTATGATGACATGAACGCTTGGTGACACAGAAAAAATTATAAAAATGATCAATGATTAAAGTTATGAATATTGATAGTGGAGAGACTTTTAACACAAACTAATGACTGCAATTTATTTAGCAGCTTCTTTTTTTGACACAACAAAATTTTCAAATTGGGCAAAAAAGCAGAATGAATGCATTTAGTTTGTAGATTTATATTCCCTGCTGCATTTTAAAAAGATTAACTGGAACAACATTTTCTGTCAAATATGAGCAACTTTGATGCAAGACTAGAATCTGACCTGTGTTCAAAAACCCAAACCCTGAAGAGAAGGTGGCTCTGACGGCACATTAAACAAAACAACGCAAGCCCATATTATTGATCACTTTGACTACAGAGTGGCACATCTCCGATTGTTTTCCAGCATCACAGCAGATCAATATGGAGGAGTGCTTGGAGAGTACAGAAGGGTAAATGATGCCTTCTCTGTTTAGAGACTCTGACAAATTGACAGACTGCCAGGTTGGAGGAGGCCTAGGTCGATAGATATTGTCATCCCCTTCAGATTTATCATCCATATGGATGTGTTGCCATGTTGCACCTGACTTATTTTTCAACATATAAGATGCAGGTGCCAATATTCTATGATTTATACTCTAACACACATAATGTCAAGTATTCAGCAGAATCCATTTCATAACAGTATGAGTCTGACGTCTCATACGGTTTGGTGTTTCTGGTAAACTTTAAAAAAGAAGGAAAAAAAAAAAAGATTTTACAAAGATAAACCCTCTAAATATTTGTAGTGCATCAAGAACAATATCCTTAACTGTTACAGGGAAGGAAAACAATACTTAAAGTTTTATTAAATCTAAAAATACCACATACTTTAATGACATTCTAATGCTGGTCAGTGTTACTGTCAGAGTGCAATGTGGAGATCGCACTGGAATAACACAGCTGTGTTACAGTCTGGTCCATTATGGTTTCTAACTAATTCACTGTTAACTACATCTGCCACTTTCCTTTATGATGAATCTGTCCTGGTCTAATTGTTCTCTAATTGTACTCATCAGTGTCAAATAGTTAAAATAATCCCTGTGAAAACAATCTCTGATTTTGGCCTAAAGAGTTTTAAAAGATTTTTAAGATGAATTAGATATTTAAATAATTGCGAAATAATTTTGTCATGCTACTTTATAATCAACTTATCATCCTACCAGTTGGTTGACTGGTTGACCTCCCACTGTACTGCCATCTAGAGTTGGGGCTCAACAGCGGTCCAACAACAAATGTTGGCTCAGCGGCCACCGAGAAGGCTAAGTGCAGTGGCACTACATATTTCAGTCAATATCCAGTGAGACCAATTTAAAGGAAAATTGGAAAACTAAGAAAACTAGATGGACTCAGTTTTCACAAAGCACTCTGTGTAGAAAGCACAGGAAGCAAAAAGGACAGTGGCTTATTTCCACTGAGTACACCAAGCTCTTGGGTGTACACTGTGAGGATAATCAATGAGCCTCTTTAACTGGTGGATATAGATCAGGGCTGTGTTTGGGCACAGCGGTGTATCACTACAGTCCACCGTCTTCAGAGAAGGACGGTGTTCAATCTGCCCGTTATTGCTGAAAACATGTTCCCAGCAACTTGTTGTTTATTGATGTTTAAAAGAATAACTAGAGAAATCAGTGGTGGTCTGGATGACTGCACGTTTACAACTGTCTCCCACACACACAGGGAATAATGAAACAGGGAGCCGATGACACCTGTCTGTCTCCACTGGGCTGGAACTAAAGGTTAAATATGTCATGGCTGGCTCCATGGGAGCACGGGGTCAGGAGGACCAGCAGACAGCAGGTGGCCACCATAGCCGACCCCCAGTCTGACCACAGAGAGGCAACGTGGAGCTCAGTCCAATACTAAGGTTTCCAAATTTGAAGTGAGTCATACAGCGGACATGGTGATTTGAAGGGGGAAATGAAGGGAATTGCATCCTCAGTCTGCAATCAGATACTAATATCCCCTCTTAAACAACTCCCAAACGTTCTCCTTCTCCTCAGATGCATTAAACACAATTAAACTAACGACTACATTTCTGCAAAATTACTTTCAAAATAATGAGAGATGAGTTTGTCCTTCTCTGTCAGCTTGGAGAGGCCGTTTTGCGCCAGTTAATCATTTTCTCTGTTGTTTCAGCATCGCGCGGGTCGAGGATGGGAGGGGGGCGTGTCCCGGACGAGCTGGGCGTGGCTTTTGGCAGCCTGGACGGGGTAAACTGGGTGTATTTGCTTCCCGCAGAGCCGCTGCCCAGGAGCCACGGGAGCTCACAGGAGCGTCGGAGCGCAGCGGGACGTCGGACCACCGCTTCGCAGGGACTCTGCTGGAGTTGTCGGAGAGATCTGCAGGTCGTCTTCGAGAGAGGCAAAGGAGGAGGAGGAAGAAGAGGAGGAGTGAAACGAGATGTGATGAGGAACATGTGGAGCGTTTTAACGCGCAGTGGGCACGTTTTGCGCCACTCGCCGTTGTGGCACAAACACAAACGCAGCTGTTTTTAAACGCGCTCTCAGTTTTTGTCACTTCCTAAAAAAGACTGTAGTATGAGTCCCATTCATGTGCCATGTTTCCTGCCTTGTGTCCTCCTGCTCAGGATTGCGACTCATGGGATGTAGTAAATGGAGAGCTGCGTTCAACTTTGGACACCTGAGGGTGCAGTCCAAGCTCTCCGTCTTCTTTACCATGATCGTTCTCTTTACTTACCTCTTCTACTGCCTCAACGGATACTGTGACTCCTTACCCAGGCCCGTGTACGACCAGCACACCAGCCTTCAAAATAAAGTCATCCCAAAAGATGGACAGGAAGAGTCCCCGGAGCAGCTCGGCGCGTATAATGCGTCCCCGGCCTCGTTTGTCCGGGAACAGCTGTCGGACCTGTCGAGCAGCGATACTTCATCTAACAACATGTCTATAGCCAACAACTTCGGCAGCAAAAAGTTTCCGCAAGCCATCATCATCGGGGTGAAGAAAGGTGGCACCCGAGCGCTGCTCGAGTTCCTGCGCATCCACCCGGACGTGAGGGCCGTGGGCGCCGAGCCGCACTTCTTTGACCGTTTCTACGACAAGGGGCTGGAGTGGTACAGGTAAGCAGCTTCTTTAAATCCAAATAAATAAAAAAATAATAATTAATGAACCAAATGAAGAGGATTCACAGCTCCTCAAAAATGGGGAAATTAAGTAATGAGGTGTAAGGGTCAAGGTTTAGGTCAGGAGTAAGAAGTTGTAGCCGTTCAGTGTCACTTAAAAATAATTAATGTTAAATGGCCCAACTTTCTGTCCGGCTCTTTAAAGCTCTATCAAAATGTGAACCATTCTATTCTTGGTTATTATCTGTTTTTGTTTTGGTTTGTTTGTTTTTTTTAGGTTGACAAATGTAAATTGAGCGATTGATTTTAAGTGCATTAATTCATTTTAAAAATGAATGATAGTAGTTATATTCTCATATATATATATAATGCAACCGATTCAGGGTTAATGTTGGCAGAATGGCAAGTGGACCGGGCCCTTGTAAAACAAAGCCCTAATAATATCTTTGTTCTGCTCTAGATTTCCTTTAGACTTCCTGTATATTTGCTGAGCTATGCAAAAGGTGCAAAACTTTCTTTTTTAGCACAACATAAATTTTATGGTGCAACCTTTCATTCTATTTTTGGTGCTATATTATCTCTTATTAAGGACTTTTTTTCTTGCTTAATTTTGACCAGTCTGATATCAAATAATGTTTACCTCGCAAGAGTATATTCTTTTATGATGTGTTTTCTAGTTTCCTTATTATGGATTAATAGATAATGAAATATTAGCAGCTGATGAACATCCAATTCAAATACATTCTCCACTAATAATCCAGCAGAGGTATGTTTCTGTGCAGCCTCACACATCATGTAGTGTTGGTGTGGTCCCTCTCCTTTCTCCTCTCTCAATATCTCTCAGCACCAATATGACGCTCTGCTGATAGCTTTCCAATGATGGCAGCATATTCACTGTCCTGCCAATAAATTGCTGTTTATTGAGCTGATACGGTGCTTCTCTAAGTGTCTGCGTTGGTCTCGTGGGAGCCTTCATCACTGCCACACAGAGGGAGGATGGGTTTTTTGTGGACGGTGCTGATGCGGATGACCCCTTTAGTCCAGTGGACATGTGATTGGAAGAGGATTAGCCAAAACAAATTGCCTGTGTATAAGTTCTTCCAGTAAAGCTTAGACATACAAGATTGTTCTTTAGGGTAGTTGCAGGTGCACAGAGACACATCCAAGTGTACGTAGCCCTATAATGCCTGACCAGAGAAATAATGGACAGAATTTTTTTTTTTTTAAATTATTATTATCTGAAGTTTTTATTTGTCCCTTTAACAAAATGTAAAAAAAAAAAAAGAAGCATATTTGCCTTTTTGTTTATATCATATTTGTTACATCAGACATTACACCCAATTCAGGCAATAACAAAAACTTTTCTCCTTGGTCATCTGTAACATCTGTAACATCTTAATATCTGCATCTTTATTATTTTCCAAACAGCTGCATTTTTCTTTTTTGTCTTGTCAAGGTGATGGTCTCATAAATATATGTATCATATATGATATGCATGGCATTATAGGGTTAATGTAACTAATATATAAAATGGATGCAATCAAAGAGTGATTTAGGCAGCTGGTTGGAGAAGGCTTCATAGTTTGGTGGATATGACAACTTCACACCTGATGAGGCTCAGAGTTGAAGAAAAAGAGATTGAGGAGAAAAAAAAGGTCTGGGGAAACAAATGACGATTTGATAAGGAGACGTGCAGAAGAGACTGGAGACTGTGGAGGTGTGGCAGAAGACTGTGTGGTGAGAGAAGGAGACAGGGAGATCAATACCAGCGGGTAATGAACGGTTCATTGTGAGGCTCAGGTGGAACAGCACTGAGTGACATCAGATCAAAGCTTGTGCTCGTGTCCGTGTGCACAAAGTGTTGTTTCTCTTCCATATTACCTTGAACGTTTTCTAAGAAAGGAAATAAGTCGCGGCTTTGCTGCTGCATACTTCAGAATGTTTGATGCGTACGTGATGAGTTGTGGTTTGTGGGGACCGCAGACAGTTCAACTGAAATGTTGTTGGAAACGATTTGAAACGGCTGTTTGTGATCACAGATATAAAACTAAAGAATTAACTGTAGAATTCCCATAAGGGCTCAAGTAGCAATTATATTATTTTCGATTAATGTACAGAATATTTCTTTATTGTTTTGTTCATGAAATGCAAGATGTTAAAATCTGTCATTTTAGCTGATCAACAATCAAAAAATCCAAAGATTAATAAATGAAAAGCAGCAAATTCACACTTCTGAGTAGCTTAAACTACACAACCTTCAGCATTTCTGCTTCAAAGGAAACAATTAATAAATTATCAAAAGTTGACACTTTTTTATCATTTGTTAGAATTTCCTTTTTTTAATTTATTAATCATTTCAGTTTAAAAAGTCTTTTTCCAGTTTTTGGTATTCATTAGGGGATATTTAGAGAAATTTATGAGCTCAAGAGGTTAACTGAGGTCATCTTGAAGAGCCACTGTTGGCTCCTAAATGTCTCTCTGGTTTATATGATTTGTCATAAGGTGAGAAAAGATCATGAGATCTAAATAATCAGAAGAACATCCTACAATGCAGGATACTCTGAACTACAACCGATTCTAAACTGTCTCTGAATGAACTTCCTAAAATGATACACCCGTCCTCGCTAGTAGTTTCCGTCAGCCTTTATATACTGTATTTTCCTCCAGTCCTGGAAGGATTGAACAGTTGAGTTACAGAGATGCACAATGTGAGCTCCTCTGCTACTTTCTCAACAATTCAAATGATTGCGAATCCTCCCGATGCCAGAAGCCATTGGATTTGTGTTGGTCAGTGTTTTCAGGGTCAAAGTTCCACTTAGTTAAACTTTGGCTGAACATCGTGGTGGAAAAACAGCATGGTGCTTGTCACATTGGCTTACATAGACACTTTCAACAAATGAACTAATGGCCTTTATTGCATAATGTTGAGCAATTTTGATGTAACAAAAGTTGATTAGCAACAAATAAATACTTTAAATGGGATGACAAATTATCTTTGCACTTAAGAGAATCATATTTTTGTCGTGGTTTTTTTTTTTTTTTTTTAATGGAAGTTCAGTTTCATCATTTATAATTATCCCCTCAGTTTTTAAATGTGCATCCTTGGGCAATTAAAAAGACGTTGAGAGAAATTTTCAATTGAAGCAACAAGCCTTAGTATCTATAGCTACTGTGATCACAAAACATAACTGCACACTGCAGTCAGGGTTAAAGGTGAAAAGACCGGTGACCTTTATATCTTCCTTTCACTGCTTTCTGGGGGCAGGAACCTGACCTTACCTTGTATTCTTTCAACACAGACGTGACGCACTCACCTTTCTTTTTTCTCTTTCTCCTCTTTTCTCTTTTGAAGCCATAATGAAATGTGTGTTTTTGTGCTGTCCTAATCCGCTGACAGCTCATGTCAACACTGTGTGAATTGGACCGGTGTAATGATAGGACAAGCATTAACATGGACAGCTCAGGGACATGCAGACAGGGCGAGAGGGATTAGTCTCCCAGTCACAGTTAAACAAGGCCTTATGAAGCATTACTCAACACCTCTGCCCAGCCACCCCCTCACTCCGTAGCACTGGTCCATGATGATGATTACAGTTCCTCCCACACCACAACCTTATGTGCTACAGGGTAGGCTTATTGCACCCTGGGGCTGTGTAGTTCACTGGCTTACAGACAAGAAATAAGAGTTTTTGGAACTTTTTAAACATTTTTATACGAGAAGCAGGTAAATGGGTGAAATATGAGTAACCTCCAGCCCTATAGCACTCCAGGGGGTACTTCTCCAGTTGCCAGGGGTAAGCTACATGAGTCGATTGTAGATGAGCTCAAGAGATTTGGAAAAAAAAATTTATTGGAAAATATGTATTAGATGTAACACCTGAATACTATGTGTTGCATGTGGCACATTGTTAATTGTTACCAGCAGATGAATGAATCAAATAGATCAGGAAATCATAAATGAAGAAAATACTAACACTTTAAACACACTATACATTAAACGTGACAGCATACAGGTAGGTGAAAGGAATATTACCCGAAAGGAATAATAGCTGAGTCGGTTTGCTAAACATAAATTGGCCAAAACAGATAGCTGTCAGTAAAGTAATATTAACCTAAATAAAATTAATAAACATCTGAAATTGTCAGCTAAACTTGGCAGATGCACAAACAATATTTGGGGCTAAAACTATCCGGATTTCTATAATCAATAGTATGAAAATTCCATCCAGTTTAAAAGGAATTTAAATGAACCTGTTTGGACATGCTGGATTGTGTCGATGAGGGGTCACTTGAGGTCATTTGACAGGGCTGTGGGGGCCATTCAGATGTTTTGAGCAATTTTCTTTCCTTTAGCGCTGACAAATCCCTTCACCTGTCACGTTTTCCTAAAAACATAGAGATATTAGTTTGGCACAAAGATGTTTTAAGTATTGATTAACATATCGGCACCAAATGATTCTTCAGCAGCTGAAAAATAATACACACACCAGACTTCCTTGTTCCTTCCTCCTTGTCCCTCTTTCTTCCTTTCCTCCCTATTCCATACTTCCACCTATCAGATGCTGCTATATAAAAATATTACTCATTGAGTGTAATTACATGTTAAGTACCCTGTGATTCAGCTATATCAATTTGAAACAGAACCGTAGCATGCAAAGCCAATAAAATCATCTGAAACTGGCCTGGAAAGTATCACTTAAACATCTCTTCTCTGACAGAACTCTTCGTTTCAAAGTGCTGTCTGTGTCTTTGAGCTCACAAAGAGCGTCTTGGCCTCTGTCTTCAGCTGGTAACCAAGTAAAACACAAGGACATCCTTAAAGGAAGCATTTGGCAAATTGTTTGAGAAAAAATGCTTATATGTGGAAAAGTCTTGGCTTCGCCATCAACTGGAAACGATTGTGTGGTTTCGTGGTGGAGAATGAAGGTTTAGACAGCCATGGTGTGCAAGTGAGTGTGAGCATGTGTGTGTTTCTGCGTGTGTGAAATGGGGTTCATTCGCACGACTCCCGCTCTACCTGAGCTCCACTCAGTCCCACTGTTCACAGCATCTCTCAGCCTTTTCATGACATAAATATCCTGCAGATATAAATGTCATTTCCCAAAATCGATCAGCTAAAATAGGTTCTTTCTATTGATCTCCCTCCCGCTCTGCTTTTATCACGCTGTTGTAGCAGAAATGAATTAACTTCTGAATATTCAATCTTGTTGACAAGGTGCTGTTACTCCTTCCTCTGCTGACATTTATACCCCACAGTCAGAGTGTTGCTGCAGTAGATTTATTGGCTTGTTCAGGTCACTCAAACTGTGTAATGTGAAGCCACTGGATGAGTCCTCGCCCTTGTAAGAGCCTATTTCTCCTTTTCTCTCCTTAGAGTCAATATTTCTTCTCTCTGTCTGTAAATCTTTCCCTTTATTGACTCATTTCTTTTTCTCATAGCCTCCTCCTTTTGAAGGAGCTTGTTGTACAATTTGGCTGAGCGATGGATGCGCTACCTCAACAGGAATGTCCAGGTTTTATTTCCTGTTGGACTTTTCTATCAGTCACAGGGGATGAATTCCTCTCCGCTCAAATTCTTGAGCGGAACACAGGGGTTTTGGGGCAAAGACAGGTTTTCAGGGAAGAATTTGGAAAAATAGGAAACATATAGATCCTGCTGGAAGAAAGGACGCTCTGTGCAGGAGACAGGGTCCAATGCTTTGCAAATATTTGAGCCCGCAGAAGTACAGGAAAGAAAAAATACTTGGTTATGTCCAGGAACATCAGCAACACTATCCGGCATGTCTGTCAGAACCAATAACCATAACAAGACATGAACTTCTATTTACGTGTGACAGCATATGTGTTAGAATAAGCACAACACGTAAATTAATCTTGGAAAACTTTTACACTATAATCAAACGTGACTTAATAAATTTCTGGTGGATATAGATTTTTACCCAGTGGGAAAAAAACAGGCCTTTTATTTATATTTTGACAGCTTGTCATTGGATGACCTTTCCCTTCCCAGCATGCCATGTCTCATCCAGTCAGAAATAATGGAATCTGAGTCGCGATGAGAGGATCACGGGAGAAACTCCGGTGCACTTCAATCACAGCTACCAGAGTGCAGAAAGAGAGTTTGTGTCATCACTGTGACTGATTTTTAATTTCACTTCTCTGGCTTTTAATTTCAAACTGTCAAGTAAAAGACTCCAGACATGCTTTTTCTTTTCTCCAACCACAAGCTCATGAAAACTTGGCTTCCCTGTCAAACAGACAGAGCAGATAGGCAGTGAGTGATCCATGAGTTGACGAGCCTCCATGTTTAATGCACCACAGCATAATCGACCTCTTTCTACTTTTCTCTGTGTCACATGCTTCTAATTCTGCACAACTGCTTTCTTTTTCTCTTCGTTTTGCTTTGTGTCAAAGTCATTTCTTTTAGATGAGTCTAAATACAATACATCTGATAAGAAAACAGGTACAAACAGTGCATAAGGGAAAAGGCTTTTGTTCCCTGTTAAATCTCATTAGGCGGGGCTCTCTTCATGGTCAGAGCTCTTCATGTCACTTGAAAAATAGCAACCTGTCTTTTAAAATAGTGGCTCTACTTTGACAAGCTGCAATGCAAACTTTGGCATACACATCAATGCGTTATATTAAATTGCATGTTCCCTGGCTGAAATATTAAGCTAGATATTTAACACTGAGGTGCCAAAAACTTTGCCACTTGAGATCACCACAATAAAGCATCAATCCTCCTAGACTCCCATGTTTAAGGGGTGCACCCAAGGATTATTTTAAACATTTTTGCTCAATGTAAATGCTGAATTAATTTTTATAAGATTGGTCTATGAAATGTCTACTAAGAAAATAAAAAAAAAATCTAAACTTAGCCCCCCAAAATGTTCTTTATTTCACGTGCTTATTTTCTGTGCTTTGTCTTAAGACAAAGCACAAAGAAGTACAAAAACATTAATAAAAGCTTCTGAGGACTGATTTACTGAGTAATCAATTTCTTGTTTCATCTTTATTTCATAATGAATACAACATTTTCCTGTCTTGAAGCTCGGGGTTTGAATCGGGCTTTGTTCTACTTGTTTTACATCAATAAATGTACTAAACGATAAAACATGAAATCACTTTGCTGTTTATTTCACTTCATTTCAACATTTGTAGAACAGGATATCATCACCGGTAGAACTCTGTCAAAAAGAGGCAGGTAATTATTGAGCTTTCTGTCTGGGTGTCCATCTCTGGTTAATGTCTGATAGCCTGCCTGGGTGAAGGCAGGTGTAGGTGTTGGAGGGGTATCGTGAGAACCTGCTGCCACCCTGAGAACCCACATGCCTTTCCTTGTCAGCTCATGAAACTCCCCTAGAAAACTCCCATCAGTTTGACTTAAGTAACTTAGATGAATTGGTTAATTGTGCCTGATGCATGTTCTGGTTTCAGGCGGAAATGAGATTAATTACGCCTGAGACTTTGGCACAGACAGCTGGAGCTGAATTTAAGGACAAGTAAAACATCAAATAAGACGGGGCAATGGGAGGACATCTGGAAACCGACACCAGCTCCCGCTTCATGTCCATCCAAACTCTGCTGTGCCCTTATATATTGACGTGTGTGTGTGTGTGTGTGTGTGTGTGTGAATGTAGCCAAACAGTGAGACCTCTCTGCCGTGCCTGATAGATGGCACTAATAGCAAACCACTGAGCGGACTGTTTCCAGTTGTAAAAGCTGTGCCTCTGCCAGCTGTGATTTTCATATTTCAGCCTAAGCCGCTGCTAACAATGAGCTACACAAACCACAAGGAGTGGCAGCCGAGCTGCTCGGAAGTGGGTTTTTCAGGATCGGACAATATCGAGTGTTCTTATTGGTCAGGATCTGGGGAGTTGCCAGATGAGCAAAAGTCCATATTGAGTCAATTACAGTGTTTCTAAGGTGTGTGTGTGTGTGTGTGTGTGTGTGTGTCTAAGTCTCATTTAGAGTAGCTGTTTAATTAGTGAAAATGTAGTTGTTTCCTCTGCCCTCTGTGCAGAGTCAGAGAAGAGGGTAAACATTACAGTATGTACAGGTTGTCTCATGTTTAATTTTTAACTCGACTAAAGGCCAGATTAGATCTGTTTTAACTGCAGGTTCAAAGATAAGAAACAGCTGTTTAGTTTTGTCTTGGGATCATGGAAAGTGTGTTTTCCCACTTATACACCACACAAACTATGCTATAATATTTATTTTTATCATTTTTTTTCTTTCTTTGGAAAATGTACTATAAAAAATATAACATTATGTACATGGACTGCATTTAAAATGCTATTATTATTATTATAGTGTCCCTTATTACTAATATACACAAAGAGCTTCAATATTCTAATGTATTTCTAATATATGAAAAATTATCAAATATTTTTAAATATTGTGATGTTCATTATAGGCTAATGCAAAAATGTCCATCAAGATCAAGTTTTGTCTAACTTCAAAAACCAAAGATCTTCAGTGTAAAAGATAGAAAATTGAGAAAACCAGCAAATAATCAGAATTTTAAAAAATGATCCCAGTTAATTTTATTGAATTATTAATTAAAATATTTGAACAATTGATCCTCTGTCATTGTGCTAATAAATAATCAACAACTCATTTCCCTTGTAATGTGCTGGTACCACAATAAAGAGCAAACCATTTAAATTAACCAGCCAACTAAAATGAACACGCGTGCATTCCCAGCTCATTTTACTAACAGCTTTATCAGTTATGTAACTGGTGAAGACATCATGACATCACTGATCCATCTCCTCAGCTCATCTGTGTGTCCGGCTTATGTTTTGGGGGTCGACTGAAGGTAGGGTGGGGCCCCTCGTGGACCCCTGTGGCCCCTGGCAGCCTGGAGATAAAGCCACACAAGTAGGCCACTGTGGGCCCAGCAGGAACTCCACTGGAGATTTTCCCATTTGATAAGTCAGGAAGGGTGGAAGCAATCTGTGGCAGCACACAGACACACACACATTTACTTACATTTTCCCATATGGACACATGCTGATACATTCAGAAACACACATCAGGATTTGCTTTATTCCCATGTTCTGTCATTAGATGCGGTTACACTATCAGAAAGGCGTAATCACTGCATCCGCTCTTCCTGTTGTTCACTTCCTCTTCATTTCTCCTGTTGTCATTTCTGAGAGCCTACATTCCTCTCTGTTCATTTAGGTTTTGTTGACATCTTCAGCGGTTGTGCTTATTATCATTACTGGGTTTTTTTTTTTCACACTGAGAAAGTGAATAAGCATATTTACCAAAATGTCTAAATCCACTGCTTTAAGATAAATTATTGTCATCAACGGTTCGCTAAGGCAGACACTTCAAACGCTCAGTAGTTTCCTCTGTCATTAGGGCTGCCCTGGTTTCTCAGAGGAAACTCTGACTGACTACTTCTCACTCACTCATCGCTCTCAGGGCCCTGTGATGCCTCTATTAACCGTTACGCCTCTGTTTTTCCCCTCAGCTAGACACATTTTTCAGCTCTTTCCTACCGACCTACCCCAGTGATGCAAACCTCCTCGGTAAAAATACTCCTCACCACTCGGGTGCGTCTGCCAGACGGTAACCTTCGGAGTATGTAATCGCTCGCCACACACATGCTGAAGTAAGATTCCGCCACATGAAGTGGGAGCAGCATGAATTTATGTAATGTAGATATTGTGTAAAGGCCTGCGGAGTATTAAGTAGTGCCGACAGTCAGTGTATATTTGCTTTTTTTTTCCCCCTGAAACTTACATGCGCTGATGGTTTCCACCTAGTTTTTCTTCTTCTTTACAGGAGAAACCTGTGAAGCCGGATTTAGCAACAAAAACCAGGGACTTATCATGAATTACTTTTGCCTGAAATTCAAATTTTTGCGGCAGGATACCCTGAAATTTCAATAACTAAAATAAATAAATAACCAAGGGGTCGTCTATTATTTATACATAAAAATTCATATCTATAACAAAAAAGGTAACAGGCCAGAAACATCGTCCAAGTGATGCAATGGCTCACCTCCAACAGACACAAAGAGAAGCACTACTTTACCTCCCCTTTTATTGAGTTGCTTACAGTCCCTGCTGACTTGTAATCAGCCCACAGAAGCTGCTCAGCCCTGTATTTGGCATCAGTAATAACAAGCCTCTGCCTCCACACAGCAGCTTTTACAGATCTGTGAACACACAGACAGTCTGTATGTGTCTTCATGTGCCCCTCTGTAGTGGTCGGTGTGTTTTCAAATTCCTTCACACGTGTCAAATACGTTCATAACAGTCTCGCTTTAAAGGATACAGTAGAGGCCAAGTGGTGGCTTTGAAGATGTAAGAGATATGGAGCAGCGTGAGGGAGAGAGGAGAGGAGGTGAGGGAAACGGAGGGATAGAGGAAGGAAAAGAGGGGGAAACGCAGCATGTGAGAGAAAGAAAGCGGCACATGATGACATGTTGCATTACATGATCCCCCGTGATCCCAGGTGGTCTCACCCTCTGAATCACAACCATCTGCCTGTGACCTTCAGGGTGGAAGAGCACATTTCCGTGGAAGACAGGCTGGTGCGGATTTAGAGGGTCCGGGAGTCTGGCCCAGCAGAGCCGGTACGGATCACAGCTTTGAAAAGCTCTGAACCCTGACACAAGAAGGAAACTTCCTAACTCAGAAACACCTCCCTCATCTCTACCACACACACACACACACACACACACACACACACACACAAACTGCTCCCAGATGTGGATTCATCCTGTGGAAGGCATGTTCAGACGGTTGTTGTGTGAGCATGTGTACACTGTGCATTTGTGTGTGTGTTTGTTGTAGCTGAAGGCAGAGACAGAGAAACACGGGTGGTGTACAAACCGAAATGAAAATGGCTGATGTGTGTGCTTCCCACTGGAAAGGCGATAATAGCCACTTTGTTTACACTACCTGCAGGTGTGCATTTTATTTTGAAATATACACACAATCGCATTTGAGAAGCACTTAAGTGATCTCCTTGCTTCAGGCAACAATCAGCCACACAAAGTTAGAGAAGAGTAAATGTTTCATGCCTTTTAGATCATTCAACCAGAAATAATTGGCCTATTCTTCAGACATACTGCCTCTGGAGAGTCATCAAGGAAAGTGAGATGTCTGATGTGAATCCTAATGTATTTGCATTTTTCTTATTTTCAACTAGTTTGCTTAAGGCCATAAGCTTTGTTCATTTATACTCATGGGTAATGGTTCAAAATGATCCATCACTAATATTTCTATTGAAATTGGTGTAATCATTTAATCTACAATTTACATGAGATTTAAAAGTTGTGGAAAAGGTGCTCAAGCAGTTCAGTTTTGCCCTTTCACATAGTTGAGAGACTTGAAGAGACAGATTTTTCTGTATACGCAGTACACAGCTGGACTGTGAATGGGTGTGAACTGCAGGCTTCGGGCCTGCGGTATCAAGCAGTCAGGCAGTCGTCCATCTGCCCAGGCCACTCAGGAGCTTCAGGGAAATGAACTTCCATTTCAGAATAGAAATAAATTGTTTTCATGAGATGTACCCTGATACTGAAAGGAATAACTAAACCTGAGACACGTTTAGCAAGAGAGAGAGGAGCCATTTGTAACTGAGCTGTACTTGAGTCACTCAGTCAGTCGATGGACATTTTTTTAATTTAATGTTTGGCCTCACTGTTGTAGTGCAGCCAAATCTAAGATCAAGCTGAGGTCAAGATATCCCAACTTTTATTCGCCATGGGACAAACACTTGGACGCCATCGTTGATTAAAACTGTTTTTGTGCAGTTTCATCAGCATGTAATCAATCCATGCCACTTACACCAGTCTGTTCCAAGATCATCACATTACAAGGGTCATTATTTAAAACTGTGTAAAATCAGTAAGTAAAAAAAAAAAAAAGCCCCTTTAACCATATCAAATTCATTTGGCATCAGAGGAACAATTACAGCCGGTCTGCTGCACTAGACCTAAAATTAAAATATTCTTTCCTCCATTATGTTTGGATTTACTGTGTGGTGGTATGTCTGAATATCCAATCTGTCAAATTTTATGTTTTTAGTTGTTAGTTGTTGTCAAAGATGCTAAATATACCTTTTGCAAAAGCTAACTGTGGCTATCTCACCATGAGCTAATTTAAACTCAATATATACGCATCTCTCTGTGGCAAAAAGTAACCAAGAGTGAGGCTTGGCTTGGTTTTTAGCAAGTTTAGTTTTATTGTAGCAAATTCTGCATTGTGTTTTTTATGGAAATTGGAAATTATATTTGTTATGCAGCATTTATTTTTTTAGTTCAAATGTCAACAAGAGTCTGGTATTAACTCAGGTCTGACCAAACATATATTTACCTCAACTTGGATTGTAGGTCAGACATGTAAAATGCTATTCAAATGTTTGTCTACTATATCCACAGTTATTTCATGTGGCTGCAGAAGACAAACGTGGCTCCTTCACTCCTGTTGTGTTTTTTCCTGAGGTAATTATATGCAGGTCAATTTTGATCCTTATATTCTGGTCAGACAGAAGTGCATTAGCCTGCTGTGCTTTAAACAAGCCCTAATAAAGCTCAGCCCACCCGCACTGACACAGATTAATGTGTGTCTGGAGTGGCTGGACACAATTTGGACGCACAGATAAACGCACATCTGCGCACTTTGAAACCAAACTGCATTCCCGGCCCAGATGAAAACAGTAAAGGTGTGATGAAAACAAACATCAGGTCACTAGGTTTGCCTACACTTTCTTTTGGAAACCATACAGAGGCTGGAGGGCTGGCGGCGTCACAAACATCAGCCTCTATCAGATAAAAAGAACAATCACCGTGTTTTCATCTTTATGTGAGTAAAAGAGATTAGATGTCTCTGAAAAGCAGATCTGGGTTCAATGGAGGATTTTTTTTTTTTTTTTCTCAAGTTGTGATGTTGCCACTGTGTGGCCTCCTCCTGAGCTCTGTGATTACACGTCTGTGGTCCAAAATGTAAACATGATGTCAATGGCAGCACCCTCACATGGAACACTATGGCCTCCACTGGACTGATTGGATGAAATTAAACACCCATTTAGTTGTATAGACACACTCAGAGAACACCCAACAATGCAAACACACCGCCCCCTCAGTTTTTGCTTTCAGAGCTGGTCTTCAGCATTGGACGTTACAACCACAACACTGAGAGTATCTTCTGTTTTCGTGCACCCTGATTATTTTGGTCCATATTTCTCTTTGGTAAAGTGTTACTCTCACATGCTTTTAGGTTAAAAAAAAAAATTGAAGAAGATTACACCGATTTATTCAGAGAGACCGCAGCCATTTTTGATACCCAAAAGTAACCTTCAGATTCCAGTTCTGGTCCCTTTACAGCGGAGACATGATTTCTAAAGCCACTAACCTTAAAGAGTCAGACCAGGAGACATACATCAAGAGACAGAGACTCCCCTGACACTAATATTATGGGCCCAAGCGTGATGCAGCCAGAAATATGCTCATGAAAGGACACGGCTTTTTTCTACACTAAGATTCACTTCATTGCTCAGATGTCTTCTCTCCAGGGTTGTTGAGAGTCATTGTGGAAAATGTGGGAAACAAAGGTAGAAGAGGTACACTAAAGAAAAGTATATGCAAAACATGTAATTACTACAGAATCACAGATTGATGACACATGGGAGTAACAGTATCCAAGGGTGGAATTCCTCTTAGAGTTGTTAAATGTTCCTTGGATCCAAATGAGAAACTTAGCTTCTTTCTTTCTGTGATCCAGATTCATAAAAAAATATATTGCCACTTACATCATGTGGTGACAGGCTCAGAAACTTGGCTTCAAAGGGTTAGGTTGTAGCTTACACTTTGGCCTAAGATCCTCCTTGAAATCCATTCCAATGCAGCGATGAGCCATAGAAACGAAATTGTTTTTCTAAACTTTTCTCTCTTTTGGTATTTGCTATATTTTTCTCAGTTTTGTTATGCCCCAGCCGTGTAATACAACTTAGAGGTTTTTTATGAATACCATAAGTTGTGTACTTGGTGTTACCCTCATAACTTCGTGCCAGGAGACATGCTGGACTTGGAGCAGAGTGTGTGCGTTGGATCAGAAAGAGAGAGGAATGGAGTTCGGCTCCATCACCACACACCAGAGCTCAGAGCCCCATAAGCCCTTCACTTACAGACCAACCACGAAGACTCTGACCCAATCATCACCACATGCCTGCTCAAGAGCGAGGGGGAAGCATGGAAATTAGCAGAGGGATCTTTCACAGTTGCAACACTGGCATTCCGGCTTCTCTTTTCTTTTTGAGGAGAGGAAAACTGGCAGGATATTTTTCACAGCAGACGTTATTAGATTCCATTTCAGCGTTACAGTAGCATTTGAATGAACGACACGAGACAAATAGGTTTTTCTTTCTCTCCCATTTCCTTTGTTTTATATACAATCTGCTCTGGCACGTTATCCGGATTCTCAGTCAAACACTGGCTTCAGTTAGGGTTTGTTGAATTTTCTGAGGTACTACAACGTTTTCTCAACCTCTGAGTAATATAAGTAGAGGTGAAGATCAAGAGGAAAAGGGGAGCCCAGTTGTCTAAAAGCCAAAGTGTGCCTAGAATATCGCAATCACTGATGATAATAACAATCAGAGGGCCAAAGGCAATAACCGGGATTGAACGAGAACACATGGCATGCCATGTTATGGAGTTCCTGCCGGTTGTTTCTCTAGGCATTACCAATAAGACTATTGCAGCCAGATATTCAATAAATGAAAGAATAATTCTAGTTTATTACAATAATGGCCAATTTTGGGCAAAATCTCTATCAGTTATGATAACTGCGCATCCGCTTGTTATCGCAATAACAGCTCAACAAGTCAGTTTCAGACAAAAAAAAAAAAAAAACTGGCAAGCTATAAATCTTCCAGAATTATCTAAATTACTTTATTCAGAGTTAAAACTCAGATAAATGGTGGATTTGCTTAAAAGGTGTCTGGCTGTCTCATTTTCTGACTGACTGCTTTTTTACTCTTGCTTTTTCAGATGTCAGCAACGCTCGCTTTTCACATGCAAAAGACATTCAGACATGTTACAGTATAAAAAAACTCACGTGTATTTAATACATTTTGTAGTTGCCAAATTGTATGAATTGCATCAGTTCCATTGTATATGTTGGCTGGCTGACACAACTCACTCCCGTTCACTGGGACACTTGAACAGCACAGAGACATTGTTAATGTTATTATTAACACCTGTGCCTTTCCTGCAATAAGAAGTCAAAATGTGTGCTGTAAAAACCTAAAAGACCTACAACTTTGTAAAGACCTATAAACTTTGAGGGTGCAATGGTTTTATTGCCAGTAAAAATGATGGCCAAACTTAAAAAAATCATTCTAATAAACCAGAATTATTCTTCAATGGTCTTAACAGCTCTTTTCTATTGTTCAAGTAGCTATTATTATTTACTGGTTAGTTCCAGCCTCTTTTTATAAGACTAAGTTAAATCCAAGATACAGATAAAGTTGATGAACTGCATATAGTAGCACATAATAAAAATGTGATTTAAAAAAAAAAGTGTAGTGGAATTTCTATTTGACAATTAGTTACAATACACAATTGCTATTCCAGCTGGTCTGTTAATTTGTGGCGGGGCCAGTGATGGAGCTATTCCTAGCTGTCATTATCCCATTGACATGGGCAAGCCTACATTAAGTTTTTACCTGATTTTGTGTCTGTGTGCCATAAAATTTCACTGTGAGGGTGGAAGCCTCATGCTCTTATTGCGGTTAACAGTAAGTTCATTATTTACTTTTAAGTGCTAATTACTTTTCAGTAACCCACTGCCACTTTTATGCCGTATAAACGTGAATATTTCTGGCTGACTGACGGCGCGATCAAGATAGAGAATCAATCATCCAAATGCTGTGTAAAAATATGAAAAGGTTACACCATCAGTTGGACTTTCCACCACTGACTCTTGCTCTTCTAAAGTGGTTTAGCACAAACAGGCAGTGCCAAGTTTTTAGCAACTAAAAATTCCTTTTCCTTTTTTCTTTCTTGCAACTTTTTGCTCAAACCTTACTCTGCATAGTAAAGCACAAAGTCAGGCTTTTCCCTCAGACAAAGGCGCACATCTCTGATCTCACAGCATCCGATATGACGGAGCTCTTACCTTCTCTCAGAGTGACCGTTTTCATTAAATATATCCACAATAAAAGCACCAATTTTTGGTGATTGTGTCAGGCGGTGTTGCATGAAGTCACAGGAGTGACTTGAATCTGACTGCTGGCTAACACGTATTCTCATTCTCTGACTACAGTAAAAGCTAGATGAGTATACATACTGTCTCTGTCTCTGTGCTCACATACAGTGCTGTATGTGATGAAGGCCCAAAACCAGCTGATACAGGGCAGAAGGTAAACAGACTACAACAAAGTCGCTTGTCTAAGTAAAAAATACATTACATTTTCATCTAAACTGTTTATATTGTGAAACAAGCATTAGTTTGTAGTAGTTTGTAGAAATTACAGCGAACAGATAGCAGCAGCAACTTTTCCAACCCCCCGCTGTAAGACTGCAAATACCAGAAGTGTGACAGTAATGTGGCTATTACTTCAGTCCTGCGGGATGATCTCTCAGCATGGAGGAACGCGGAGCCGAACAAAAGGAGAGAGGGGGAGAGTTCAGCCAGTTCTGAGCCAGTTTAGGAAGAGGCAGCAGATGAGAGGAAATTACTTTTGTGAGGTTAATATAGCCTGGTGGTTTTCCTACAGTAGCAACTCACAGACTCTCCCAGTCTGAGCTGACATGGTCACTCCATCAATGCCAGCCGCTAATGTCGTGTTTATCTCCCCCTAATCACAGATTTAGCCCACTAATTACAAAGCAAAATCAAAAAACCTCCGAGGCAAAGAGGAATCATCAAAGGAATGTACTGAGAATTATGGGAATATCAAGAAAATGTATTTATTTCTTTATTTTCTGATATATGCATGTTGTTTAATGGCTATCATGCTGGTGCTCTCTCAAGTATAATATCCTGGAATGTTTAGAGTAGAGTTTTATTAATAGCCTCCTTTCGCTGTCTTTTTCCCTTCTCATCCAGGAACATGATGCCTCGTACACTGGAGGGTCAGATCACCATGGAGAAGACCCCAAGTTACTTCATCACCAAAGAAGCCCCTCGCCGAGTTTTCTCCATGAGCCGCCTCACAAAGCTCATCGTAGTAGTGCGAGACCCTGTGACCCGGGCTGTGTCTGATTACACCCAGACTCTGTCCAAATCTCCCGGTCTCCCGTCCTTCCAGAACCTGGCATTTCGCAATGCCACCACAGGACTCATCGACACGTCTTGGAGCGCCGTGCGCATTGGTATCTACGCCAAGCACCTTGAGAACTGGCTGCGCTTCTTCCCGCTTTCGCGCTTCCTTTTTGTGAGTGGTGAACGCCTTGTCATGGACCCAGCTGGTGAAATGGGCCGAGTCCAGGACTTTCTAGGGCTCAAACGTGTGGTGACAGACAAGCACTTCTACTTTAACCAGACCAAAGGTTTCCCCTGCTTGAAGAAGCCAGAGGGGAGCAGCAGGCCGCGCTGCCTGGGGAAGTCAAAGGGCAGGCCCCATCCCCAGATCCCCTCTGAGGTCTTGCTGAGGCTCAGAGACTTCTATAGACCCTTCAATCTCAAGTTCTACCAAATGACTGGCCACAATTTTGGCTGGGACTGAATGGCTACTTACCAAAGCTCCAAAAAACTTTTAGTAGCCAACATCAAAGGCCAGGCAGAGATATTGTGAAGAATTTGTGTGTTACCAAAGCTTTTATTATGCTCAATATAGATTTCCTTAGATATGAATACAAAATCTGCCTTTCTTTAGGTTTACAGCAGCCAGACTAACAAAGACTGTGAGAGCTTCAGGCAAAACAAAAGCTGGTGAGAAGCACGGGTTGTGGCTCATACCGGGTGGTATGATGGACACAAACCACATTGAAGCATTTCTGCTTATTTGCTTGAAAACTGCAACTTCTTAACACTTGGCACTGCGAATGCTGAAGCCTGCTAAGCTCTCATCACTGTCTAAAACACTTACAAAAGGGAGTGGCTGACTAAAATTAAAACTAAACGGCAAAAAAAAAAAAAGGTAACAAGCCCTGACAGCAGGGCAAAGCTACAGTAAACCAAACAACATGTTGGCGCTTTGAGAGAGATACAGGAGACACAGACAGGAGCAAAGAGGTGTAACCTATGCACAATGGTACAATCAAAACAAATGTAAATATGTGTTGTTGAGACATAACTCCATCATTCAGAATCACTGAAAGCTCATCCACATTATTGACTTCACCTTCATAAAGTGTATGCTTTTTTTTTTTTTTTTTCTCCAGTTCTTTCAAAGCAACCCCTTCTTCAGAGCTATGAAATAAATATATAGGAGAACAGAAAACAATGCCTGATACCGGTGCCAGACGTGTAAAATGGTCCACAATGTGCTGTAAATTTGCTGTTATTTATGTCACCAATACAATGCTTGTATAAAATGTTCTTTGCAGACCATGCCATTATCTGTGATTGTTGCCTACTTCCCCCAACTCAAATTCATCTCCACATATGGTACATACATGCATCTGTATATTTCTAAAAGCCTAATTTATAAGATGACAACCTATTATTGAAATGTTTACTCTGAGACTTTTGTATTTGAAATTCTGCCAGAAATTCTAAGTAAAACCTTTATTCTAAAACATGTTTTGCACTCATTTCTTTTTCTTTTTTTTTTTCGCTCTACTGTACATTTCCAAGAAGCTCTCAGTTCTTGTTCTTTTTAATCCAAACAAACTGATATTTCTGATGCACAGAGTCCAAAATACATCTGTTGGGCAGATGGGTTTTTTTTTGGGGGGGGGGGGGGTTTCCCTGGAAGAGACTTCCCAGATACTATGATTAGAAAACAAAATCTAATTACTCACTATTGACTCATTTTGTGGGAGGAGGTTTATTTAAAATGCTCACAATTGGCATGCCGTGGCTCTTTAACCTTTAGCGTGTTGAAATTGTGTGTTAAAATCACAAACAGCATAAATTATACTCTTTGATGACTGATATCAGTCATATGTGAATACTATATGAGGGGTTTGCCAGTAGTTGGCTGCCTGAGCTTTGCCCTACAGACAGAGCACACACTTTTCCTGGATTTGATAGTTTATTAAATCTGCCACCAATATGTCAGTATTGTTATTTTAAAAAATAATATTTCTGTTTCTGACATTAAAACAGAGTTAACACTGAGTTGTAACCACTTTTTCAGGAAAATACACTTAAAAGAACAAAAACAGCAATGCCTGCCATGGTTTACATAACTGTTTAAGTTCAGAAGATAGTCGTGGTCAAAGAAATGGTTGACCACTTTGGGAAATACATTTAATTTGCTTTTGAGTTTGATAAGAAAAGATAAGCCGTCTGTGATTTAAAGTCGATTTTAAATCACAAGTAAAAACACTAAAATCTTGCGTTTTCTTAAATCTGGATTTTATTACCTTCAGACAGCTGATTTAGCAACACGCTGAGCTAAGATAACTGTGCTGGCTACAGCCATATTGAACAGACCACAGCGTTATCAGTGATATCAGTGCTATTGACCGGCTCTCCTCATGAAACCAAATAAATGTTTTTCCCTAAATGTTGGACCTTTCCTTCAAGCATAGGTGAGTGCTTAGTGAAGCTAAAGCTGGGAGGAGAGCACAGTGAACTGGGATTGCAGGGTCATACGACATACGGGGCCCAAATTTGAAGTTTAAACAGAAGACCAACTTTTCTGATGTGTAAGCAATCAATTCACGGCCGTGATTGGTGACCTCTTGGCAATGGCAATCTTTGACCTCCCCACTCTCCCTTGACCTGTGAGGCAGGTCGTCATTAACCGCTGACCACTTCCACCGCCACGCTAGTTAATGGAGTCGCCAAGTGTGAGCTATGAGCACGGATGCGTGCTCTGCTCTCATACACACGCACACACCCATACACTCAAACAAGCACATACACAGGGATATAACAGCTCCTCCCTGATCCATTAATACTGCACTTTCAACCTCTAGGACCTCCACTGAAGGGAGATGGTCCGGATCAATAACTGCCTGTTTAGTTTATAGGCAGTGGGGATATGTGCTTATACGTACCATGTCCACTGTCACTTTGATTTAACTCAGGGTCGAGCATGGGTCACTATCATACATTTGTAAAATATTATTTAAGACCTGATCTATCTTCTATACATCTGTAATCGATGCAGGACCTAAACACATATACACAGGGAGGCATGCATGGATGCCGGACCAGGGCATGGGTCTAATCTTGCTAGAGCTACACCGTCGTTAATGGGAATCTGTAACATCCATCCACTTTTTCATTTATGCGGCTGTTAGACTTCATATTTCATTTCTTTACAAGTCAGTGTTCGTATCAGTTTGTTTCAATTCCCTTGTTACCATTCCTCACCAGCAACATCCAAGAGGTCATAAACTGAGAAGATCCAGCAAACTTAAGAAACCTGAAGAGAGCAATTCTGGCCTTTTTTTTATGATAATGTGACTTACTAGTTTAACTTAAAGCTGCATTGGTCGATATTTTTATCACAGAAATTGATCAAATGACTGTAAAGTCTGACGGATCTGAGCATTGACTCCACCAAGAATTATGATCACCTCGCTCTTAGTATCTCTAAGCACTACATTTATCACAACTTTAAAAAAAAAAAGTGTATTTCCTGCTTGCACATTTACTGTTTTCATTTTCACTCACAATCTTTGCATGAAAGCTGCATTTCAAAATCAGTAACAAAGAGTATTTGCTGTGTGTTGAGCTCTCTGGGCTTCTACCTGTCCAGCATCAAAGAGCGATTAGCATCTCACTTTAAAAGAACTCATCACAGCCAGACAAGTTTTCAGAAAAGCCTTTAGATGACGATCAGTTACCTCAGGAAAGTTTTAATAAAATTTATAAGCATTTGACAGGTGGATGGTGTCCATTTCCCCTTTCTGCATACTCTTCAGTTATAGAATATCTCCAAGTCACACAACACCATACATGTGTGAGGAGTGATTAAAGAGAACCAGCCAGCTATGTCTTCGAGTTTCCCGCTGGTGAAAAGTTTCCTTTATGTCTCTCTCTGCACCAGAGAGTCCTGAGACCTGAAACAGGAGCAAATCTTTCATTCATCATCTGACTGAAGTTATTCAGGCCTAAAGGTATTGATATGCAAACAAGATGGTTCCGCTGCAGATCTACAGAACAGGCCTTTATCCAAAAAGCCCTGGCTCCATCCCTGATACATTTCTGTGTCGCTAACACAATGACCCCGCTGTCAATGGTGCATGTGAGCGTCTGGCTCAGACACACATGGATTAGACCGAACCCGGATATCTGGATGGATGGGCGAATGTCACCCCCTTCAGATCTTCACACTCCTAATGAAAGTGATTGGTGACCCTTACTGAAGAGGTCAAGTATCGCCACTCAGGCAGGAGGGAACCAACTGACTCCCAGTCTGCTTGCTGGGCAGTACATGGGTTCAGTCAAGCACAGAGCAGCTGGAGGACAGGGGGAAGTTTTCAGAAATATTACCACAGCTTACCACAACGCTTACTACGTGTTCAAACGGATAGAAACACACTGTTTGCTTATTGGAGGAAACTTCTTCGTCCAATAAAAACCTCCATTTAACTTCTTTCACTGCCAAGAGGTACTATTATTTTTGGAAGATTGTTTTGTGTCTTCACAGTGCTTTTTTGAAGATCAGGCTTTGTCAATTTCCAAATATGAAAAAAAAACCTTCATCAGATTCATACACATCAGAGACCTTCGCCTAAAATCAGTGAAGAGAATGTCAACGTGTGCCAATTTGCAACATCAGTCAAGTAAAGCTGGGCCTGATCGGAACACCTTTAGTCCGGCAGGTCATAAAACAAAGTGAATAATTAAAATTTTGATTTTATGGCAATCAATCGAATAGAAGTTGAGGAAATTCGGTTCGGAGCCAAGTAACAGATTTAACAACTACTGCTGCCATGTCCCTCCAGCCCCTCCAGTAACATGACAAAAAATATGATTAAAGTGTACGATGGTGCTAATAAACACATAGCCTATTGTGAACATAATTATGTTCAGATTTTTAGCTTCATCCTCCTCAGATGATGACCAGCCCCTGTCACTGATGCACTCCACTGACTAAACACTAAAATCCCCTGCCTTGTTTTCATTAAACGAATTGAAAACAATCCTTTTGTGTTCCCACCGCCAAGCAGCCACACACATCCTATATACTGTCCACATTCCCCTGTAACGACCCAAACAACATTTCCTCTCACTCCTGAAGTGACTCGAGCAACTGGTCTCCAGTCACCGGTCAGCGCTCTGCTCCACGATTTGTTCCTCCCAGTGGAGGTCAGGATCAGCCTTCTGGCCTGCCCGGAGGTCAGAGTTCAAAGTGCATTCCTCCACCAGAGTCACTAAAGGTTCATTTGACCATCATACACAGGGGTTATTCCCAGAGTGATGATGAGAGGTTGGTGATTTATTTCTTATCCTCCGTGTGCAATGGACTCATTTACTGTGAGTGAGTTAAATTTGTCATTATTGGAAAAATTGCTCAGGGAAAAACCTTTGGAATTACGTAATTATGTATGATCTCTTATGCTTTCGCTGGGCCACAGCTGAATATGAATGTGGTGGGATTTCGATCAGCCGCAAAATCATAAATCAATCTGAGATGTATGTCGCTCAGTGTAAGATATCCAGAAACGAAACACAGATTTAATGAAACAACTGTCTGCCAGAGGGATTTCTTTGTGGGATGAGTCTGTCCTGGTGGTCATTTGATAGAGGAGTCATCTGTTGTCCTTTGACCTCATAGTATGAAAGTGTACAGAAAAGGGAGCGTCCACTGTCAGTCAGACATGTCCAAGTCTGATACCTTAACTCTATTATTCTCAACTCAAGGATTCTCTATTAACAAGTGCCACATTTGATCTGATTCTTTTCTGGTTTTGGGCACATCTTCAGCTGCTACACTCCTCTGTTTATACACTGTTGCCAGAAACCAAAGGATTTTTTACAGGACTCACCACAGGATGCTGAGTGTTCAGTACCGGCCACAGGCTGGAATGATTATCACATAATTATTATGTTAAGACTCTGTCACAAGTTGAGGGATTCTTTGCTAACAAGCTCACATCAAAACATGCATCACTTTGGTAGAAACTTCATCAATTTCTCTGCAAGAAAGGCAGCGTACAATGGGGGATCAGGTATTGATGCTATCAGTCAGCTGTAAAACACAGCCGGTGGATTAATGAATGAACCTGCTGGTCCAAAAGCTCCCGGAGCAGAGCCTCTGTGTGAAATGACTGCTAATATGTGCTGTTGGAAAGCCAGTTTAACCGCCACAAACTGGAGCATAAACAACTGCAGAGGGGCTACGGAGAGAGGGACAGACACAGAGACAGAAAAAAGACTTAAAGGACCAACCACAAAGATACACAAGACAACGACAGACACAAAATGACCACAAATGATGTCTAACCCATGCTGTAGGGATGCAAGACCTATTAAATGTACATTCCCTTCATCCATAATCTGTCCCCGCCTGCAGGTTCTGTGGAGAAAGACCCTGGAGCGACTGCGCCATCAGCACAGGGACAAGTTCTTCAGATTGAGAGGACTGTTGCGTCTCACTCATACCAGGCTAACAAAATCTTGGTCAACTCAAAAGGACTGGAACTGGAATCAAGGCCTTGATCATCAAAAAGAATTCCTAAATACCAAGTGCTGATGTTGTCTGTTTATTATAACTGTCTGAATGGATGCCAGATCACACAGCCTGTGATTGGTTTATTATAAAATCTTCTCTTCTTTGACAGGCAAACTTCAAATTAGCAGGAACACTTGGTTTTGGCAGCAAGAGCCAGATTCCCCCGGCAAAGAAAAGAGAATTTGCACCCGTATTTCCTCTCTAATTAGCAGATCAAGGGAGGGACCTTTGTTCATTAATCACAACTCACAGGGAATAAATCCAAGTTCCTGTGTAACATGCTCCTGTGAGCTATTTTCCATTTCAACGGCCTCCTGATGACAGTTTGCTTTAATGAATGGTCCCTCTCACTGATACCACCATATGTTCAGCAGAGCCGGCTCAATACGGTTCGGTGTTGTTTTGGATCCAAGATGCTTGGCTGGTTCAGTCATTTCACGTTCAGGACGGCAGGGAGAGAGATAAAGTGGAGAAACGCTGACTTTTAAAAGCTTTGTCGAAGATGTTAGCGAACACGTTGTTTTTCAATATTAAAAAAGATGTTAAGTGCAGAAAAAATGGCCCACGGTAGAGCAGACAACTTGCCCTCGGGGAGGGTCATTAACACCTAATGAAGCTGACCCCACAGTGGGTATCTATGGATGCCCTTTGACCCTTAAAGTGCATGTCAAACTCCTGAAACAAGCAAATTCTTAGAGATGGGCTAGTGGCCCTTCTGGGGTTTGGAAATAATTTTTGTTAGTGAACTACACCTATTAGATCATGAATGATTTATTGATGGTTATTGATGGTTACCAAATATGGAAGAATAATAATATATATATATATATATATATATATGTGTGTGTGTGTGTGTGTGTGTGTGTGTATTCCTTTAGTCTACATAAAAGAAAAAAAACAAAAAACACCAAAGATGAATATTCACTGTATACTAAAGTGATACCATAACTGATATAATTTTTAGAATCTATTTAGAACGATTAGATTTTATTGACTTTTTTGTTTTATTTAACTTAATTGCATCTTGAATCTGTTATTCAAATGAGCAACTGCGAGACTTTTGGAGTCAACATCATGCCCTGACAACGAGACGGACTTCACACCTCACACGTTCTCTCTCAGTCTGCTTGGTGTTCTTTATCTTCTGTGTCAGTGTGTATTACAGTGTGTCTGTGTGAGGGACCTGCCATTACACTGCTCCTTCTGGATCCTGTGCACTGCAGTCTGAGAAACTCAACACACAATATGAGAGATTTTTTTTTTTCTGAGGTCACACACAGAAAAATACATTCACATTGCAGACTGTGATACAATCCTTTGTTGCGTGCTATTAATTTGACAGCATCTTTGGTGCCAAATGCTCTTTCTGCACTTTAGGTTCTAACTGTGTGGGCTACTCTGTGAGGACCTCTCTGTTGGTCCGCTGCAGAGTTATAGTATTAGCTCTATCATAGAATTTATGGACTCCTCGTCGTTTAAATCACTGTGAATGGGGAAATAATTATTATAAAATGTATCTCAAAAAGATCTGATTGTACAAAGCAGGCGCAGGGGAACATGGACACACACACACATACATACAGATAGAAAACCTCTATTTCCCATTTCCCACCCGATGCTACACATCCCATCCACCCCCCCCCATCCTTTGTTTCCCTTCTGTACCAAAAGGTGAATTAGATGCCATTCCACATAACAGATGTCTGGGGAGTATTGTGTACTACAGCCCCCCTTAGGTCAGATGAAGTTTCTTCTTGCTCCCGCTGAGGTGAACGAGGACGCCTTCGGGGACGTGATCATCTTTCAGCAGCTAGGGGGACATTGCAGGGAGGAAAAGCGGAAACTTATGGTCATATGGAAACAACAAATAGTGTTTTATTTTACCTACTCATCAATATTATTACTGCTGCTGCAGCAGCTGTTGTTCAATTGTCTTTGTTTTATTGGACAAGCGATTTGTGATTTTGAACTTTTGCGTTATGTTATAAAGTTGAGTGTGAGGAACATGTTTGTCCTGGCAATTCACAGCCCTGCAGACTGTCCATGGTCAGACAGATATGTTAGCTTGTTGACACCAGTCATTTAAAAAAATATTTTATATCAGCAACATATTGAAGCGGGGGGGGGGGCACAGTGTTAGCACTGCTGCCCCACAACGAGAAGGTTGCAGGTTCGGCTCCCGGCCTGGGGCCTTTCTGTGCAGAGTTTACATGTTCTCTTCGTGCTTCCGTGGGTTTCCTCCGGGTGCTCCGGTTTCCTCCCACTGTCCAAAGACATCATGTTTAGGTTAATCTGTGACTCTAAACTGCCCGTAGGTCTGAGTGTGAGTGTGAGTGGTTGTTGGTCTCTGTCTGTCTCTGTGTGTTCGCCCTGCAATGGATTGGTGACCTGTCCAGGGTGACCCCGCCCTCACCCACTGTGAGCTGGGATTGTCTCCAGCACCCCCCGCAACCTAGAAATGTCTAAGCAGTTTTAGATGAATGAATGAAGTGAAATTCAAAATGATGCCACAGCATAAGTATAACAACATTATATAGAAGATTAACACTGAAGTGGTGCATATCTGTGGCTAGTTGTAGTTTTAAGGTTCAAGCCCAGAAGGCTAGAGCTCAGTATGTTCAGCTCAGAAAGGCCCCAGGCCCAGCAATCGAACCCACGACCTTCTTATTGTGGGGCAACAGCTAACCACTAAGTCACTGTGCTGCCTGCATCATCACTTGAAATTGTTTATTGCAGATATTGATGCTCTATTGTTCTCCTTAAAAATGTACCTTTGATGACTCCTTTTTTCTCACTGAATCTTAGTTGCTTTGTCTAAGTAAATATTATCTATTAGCATGAAAGAAAATCATTAAGCTTTATTATCTTTAGTGATTACCAGAACACACTGGAGAAACTGTCTCCTTCCTGTGTACTGCTGGGAGCCAGGCTACAGTTAATTCCCACTTTGGAGCCAGAAATGGGAACAATATCTTAACTCTCAGGGGGGGGGACCAAGGACCAGATCACCCTCCCCGAGCCTCATTATTTAATATCAGACTGCTTTTCTCAGAGGCTACAACAAGGTCAGAGATTTATGGTCAGTGTTCAACAAGAGGCGTGTCACACATGCATGAGAAAAACACACACTGGGCCAGGATTTACAGACAATGGCTTTGCTGCAGTAAGTGGAAAGAGATACAGAGATAAAGAGACAAACTGATGTAGATTCAGACTGGACAGATGGGGAAAGGCTGATGGAGAAAGCGAGGCAGAGCAACAAGATGAGATGAGGGTGATTAGACAAGGATAGAGAAGAGGGGATTGAATCCAGTGTCCAGGTCAGGTCCTTCAATGGCAGACAGAGAAATTACACAAGAGGTCCCAAGAAAAATAGCCGTTTTTGGCCACACACATTCTTCATCCTTCTTTTTCGTTTCCCTTCTTGATAGGAAACACACAAGGAGATCACTGGCTTTAACTACTAACAGATGTAGTTATCATTCACAATTTAAATCATCAATAAAAATTACATGGTATGAATGCTTTGACAATATAAGTCATAATTATATTGTAATTATAATTATATCGCATTGTTCTCTGACCATAATGATCATTCAGTAAGGTTTTGCTATTTCTGTCTCTCTGATGTAGGTGCTCCGACATCAGGCTGACATCTTTGGTTTGGAGGATAAGACAAACCAGAAAATTACTTGTAAAAGAAAAATGGCATAGCCATTATTTTTGCCACTGATACAAATGACTTTAGGTAGTACTTAGTAGATGAAAGAATGTTGGAAAGACAAATATTACTCCTGATCATTATTTCTTAATTATATGAAATGACTCCACTGATGTCCCTGATGGTTAACTCCAGCATCTAATTCATCAACAGGCCCATAGCACTGTCAGGATTTCTTTTAAAAGGGGGTAATATAATCACTAATGCAGCTGAAAATGTTCCACAATGAAGCTTCATGTTCATACTTTCTGGAGTATGTGAGTGATGGATATGAAAGTCTGGCTTCTTCCAAAAGTGAATTTTTATTTCTTGGCAAAAGACCTATTGGATTTTTAATTACAAACTCTGTTATTGGCATTTTCCTCGCTGTTATGATAGATTTTTTTTTTTCTCATTCAGCTTCTTGGATCCAAAAAACTCTGCCAGAGGTTATTTAAAAAAAGAAAAATACAAATTACTGTGTCTGGGTTCAGTGGAAAGTTGTCACCATTATTTTCAATAATTCCACATTGTGTGACCACCTCGCAATCTACACAGTAATGTAAGAGAGATATACTCTCTGCCATTCTTATTTGCGGGATATGAGGCTAAACGCAAAATTTACACCGCCTGGTGCTGATAATATGTTTTTTCAATCATGCTAGCTCAGCCCTGGGACAGGCACTGTCTCACTGGTTGGATGGACTTCAATGAAACAAAGGCCAAGTCATAGCCCCAAGATGAATCAAATTTTTTTACGAGGTCGATTTATGTGGTTTTTCTGTGAGAAGTGTCAACAACTGCTGGATGGATTACCGTGAAATTTGGAGTGCAAATTCACATCACTGCAGGATGAAGCATAACAAAATTGGTAATAAACCAATATTCTATGCAGAGCCATCATCAGGTCAAACAGGTTCTCAAACCTGGACAGGTACATTTTTTGGTTTTGTTTTGTCTTCTCACCATCCTCAGATGTATTCAGACTTGTAGTGTTTGGTACTGTTAGCGGCTATAATCTGTGTAGTGGATAATTTAAAATATGGTTGATGTTAGAATATTAAACACAAAACTATCACTTTTGGCATTTTAGTAGCCTTTAGAAATCCATACTGTTCAAAATCTAATCCATACATTCAATCCAGGCCACCAGAACATGCTCCATATGGCATAAGGCTTAGCAGAGACACTTCACATGCCCAGAGATCAATAGGCAGCCTGGACAACCATAATCTCCCCTCTCCCCAAACCCTCCCATGATGCACAGTCAATCCCACCTCCTTGATGTGAGAAGCTCACACTAACGCACAGGTAATAGAGCACATTGTAACCAGCGCATGATCAGCCGCTGCAGGCGTGATCAATAGGCAGCTAAAGGAACAGTTAATATGATATTGATGGAGCCACAATTACAAGGATGGTGAGCAGATGTATGTGCCTTTATGTCCTTGTGTATGTGTGTGTCCGCTTTGTCCCTGCAACTTCCCATGCATGCATGATGTGCCTGAGTTAATATATCTTTTTATAACACAAATGTATCTTTGGGCAACTTGACATGCCTTTCTATGCATGCATTTCTAACATCCATTCTTCAGGCCCAAAGAAAATCAATTACACAGAGACTGTTCAGTTAATATTAGCACTGCATTGGCACTATTTTATGAATGACTCCCCATTTACACATGTATAAAATGTTATTGAAAAATAAACAAGGAAGGAAATTTCCCAGATGATGCTTTAAAGACAAATTAGCTTTCAAACCATTAACGGGAGGTGATGCCTTCTTTATGTGACAGCCTATGACTATTACTATGAATCATCTGTGTCATTTTATTAAACATTTGGCAGTGGCATTTGAGTTAACCACTTCTGCTGAGAGAAATGAGCAGCAATGAACTCTCTTAGTCAAAATTCTAGATGTAATTATTCTTAGATGTAAATCCAAGGCCAGAGTGAAATACCAGTCCAACTCTGGTGGTCCGGAGTATAACTTCACTTGTCAGTGAATGGGAAAATGACTTACAGGTCGAAATAAATGTCCCAAAAAGTAAGTAGGGGAGCAAATTAGGTCAGCTGGTGTCCTCTAATCCAAATATAACAGACGCCTGTGTAGCTTCAATAAAACAGACTTGTTTTAAAGACAGACAGAGACGGTGAGCTGGCAATGAGGTTCATATGAAATGACCATACACAGTAAAAGGGTGAAGGAGTCAGTAGCAAAAAAAAAGTTGAATTTAAGATCCAAAGTAACATAAAGCCCAGACAAGCACTGGCCAAGTACAAGTCTGCTGCCTCCACTCTATCCAGTCTGATAGAGTGTCACATAGGTCAGACTCAGAGAATAAAATCTAACATAAAAGACTGCATAACTGGTCCACTTGTCTTGATGGAGCCATTAGGATTCCTTCCAT
The DNA here is from genome assembly GCA_034769265.1 of Remorina albescens. NCBI lineage: Eukaryota > Metazoa > Chordata > Actinopteri > Carangiformes > Echeneidae > Remorina > Remorina albescens. The sequence goes on from CM068480.1 coordinate 11,979,725, forward strand.
GCTGTAGGTCTGAACTAACCTGTCATCTTCTGCACTGGCAGCTGATCTAAGGACAGACATGTCAGTGCATACAATGCTGAAGGTTAGGGCCAAGTTTGCCCACCCATGAAGGACCAGCACCCACCCTCACTGCCAACTGCTCCGCTCATGTCTTCCTCTACTCTGTCAGTCTTTTAATCAAGCCTGATTGACTTTTTACATTTACATAACGGTAACATGGTCATCATGATGGTGATCACTGGGGCTAAACTCTGAGGTGGTCTCAGTGGGGGTGGAGACCCCCGTGAACGGTGAAATATCAGGGTTAGGCTCCCCCTAAGTGTCCAAGACAACTATGTCAAATAAGATAGAAATGAATTCACAACTTTGCCTCCAAAAGGAGTTACCTGACATTACTATATATCCCAGTGAAAAATTCAGTTACATGTGCAGTATTTTTACTTTTATAGATGATGCCCCGTTTAATGAAAGTTTCTGAAAGACAAAGAAGGACAAAGATACAAAATAGTCATTAATGAGACTTCTGTCTAAATGTTCTTACTGAGCCAGTCTTAAAGAGATTGCATCTATAGCTGGATAAAATGTGACTAACAACATGTGGAAAACTGGAAGAGCACTGAGACAGACTTAGATACTGAGTTACAGTGAGACATAGACTCTCGCCTACATCAAATGAAATATAATTAAAAGAATTTTTTTCCCCAATACCCCACACTAGATTTACTGCATGGGTATTGTTTTATTTTATGGGAGGGGTTTCTGTTATTCCATGAGCCTCACTTGTGCACAGCCAAACTGCATATAAAGAATTTATACTCGCGTCACATATGCACAGAAAACTCTCACAAATCTTCTTCATGCATTTTTGTGTTTATTAAAAAAATATATGCAGCAGGAGCTGACTAAAGGAGGCAGAGCAAGAAACATATGTGTGTAAGCGGACTAGAAAACTTGTTTGTGGTTGTCCTACTTACTTGTGACTTAAAGTCGTTCCTTTACAAATGTGAATATGTATGTTCCTGGCCTAGTTTAGGGGAAAATGAGTTTTTGCTGCTGATCAAACCAAAAGAAAACTGAGAAAAATTTCCAAGTGAACTCTCATAGCAGCCATAAGTAGCAGTTTCAAAACTTTTAGTTGCAATATCTAGTTGTGATACACATGTAGTTATATTAAGACACATTAAAGGTGCCCTGTAAAATTTTTCAACTGGTCACTGGTTTCACAGTCTTGTCCCAGCAAATATTTGGTGACAGTAATGTGGCAAACAAAGTGGAGGAGGAAGATCACTTACAAGCAAAACATGGACTTATGTAAGTTTGTGTTCAAAACATTTTCTATGGAGAAAGTGTGTGATTTGATAGACCTTATATTCAAACAGGATGCCTTTTATCGTGCAGGTTTCCCTCAATAGAGACTTCATTGTAAAATGTTTTTAGAGGTAGTAAAGGACAAAACTATGCAACATCTCATAAAAGTTGTGATTATTATATAAACATATTGGGCAAAAAAGAAATTTGTTTTTATGAGAATGTTTTTGATTTGTTCCCATCCTCATCTTGTGATCCTTTTCATTTTTCTTGGCCGTCCCAACCCCTAAATTGCAGACCACTGTCCTTAAAGTCTTCAAAAGATTTCATGTAAAAGCAATGAGCAGATACCATTGTTTCCTTCTTTTTTGAAGCCACTAACTTGATCAGTCATTCAGTACATCAGTCATTCGCTGTCACTATAATTTCTCTTGTCTCCACTTAAACATTCTTTAAACATTCTCAGTGGGTTCTTCGTTGTTAAAACCCCACATTTACTGACTTCCATAGCTGAGCTCTACATATTCTCACTTCTATTCCAATCAACACTCGACCCTGCATCCTATATCAAACTCCTGGTGACGACCCATAACCCCCAGAGCCTCCTTTTCTGCTTGTCCACAAGCTTCCTCTCTATACATCTCTTTGTGGGCGGCCCCCTTCTGTACTACAGTTTCAAAACTCACGAGCCCTGCTGCTTACTCACTGGGAAGTTTGGCCCAAGTAAGTCACATCCCCTGTTTCTCTTTGTCATCCTTCCCAGTCTGGACTGACTGCTGAGGCCCCACTAATGCGCTTCAGAACATGATGGCCCTAGCTGGGATGGGGCCATAATTCGTTCCATTCCTTTTTATTAAACCCATAGCCACACTGTTATTAGTTCTTGGTGAGGAGAGCTGCTCTGTAAAAGCATGATGTCTTCCATATGTGATGTTACTACCATCCTGGAGAGAGACTGGGAGAGACAAATGAGATGGAGCCTTTTCCCTCTAATAGCAGTTTGGTTTGAAGATGGCAATGACATCCAATAGGGTTTTGAGGGGCATGGCTCGCTCTTACAGGCGTCTAATGCATCAGTAAAGCACTGTAGTGCAGCATTCATTATGGTCATAGCTGCTATGATATTGTAGATGTCTGCCCCTTGATGCATTTCTCCTGAATGTGTCTTATTATTTGATTGAATACAATTTGTTCTTCAGTATTAGCAAAACAAAGCTGCCTCTCAGCATCCATTGGATAACTACATCTGAAGAATTTACTAAAGCATCTTGTGGGTTGGTTTTTTTTTTTCCCCTGTTATGTTTTTCAATGAGGAAAATCTTTATACAGTCTGTGGAGAAAATTTACAGGCAGGCCATTGATCAGACTTGCACTAAAAATCAAACAGTTTGATTGGAAGATCGATACCACTCTCATGTCTGTTGGCTAAATGTGAAACTACAGCCAGCAGCTGGTTAACCTAGCATAAATTCACTTTCTTACTGAGAGTTAGCAGAGGAGATCAATATCACTCTCATCACTGACCAGTGAATATGAAACCGCAGAGGGTTTGTCTGTCTGAGCATAAAACAGGGAAACAGGGGCCGGGCTCTGTCCATGTCTGTGGAAAATAACCTCCTACCACCATATCTAAAGTTCACAAAACACATTAAATTTGAACAGAGTTGTGTTTTTAAGGGGGCTCATGTAGGAAACTAGTGAGCAGTAACAAACCTCCAAATTTGTTAAGGAAGTTTAAAATTTATTTTTGGAAAAACTTTCTTTTTGTCCATTGGCCACTGGTGACTTCTCTGGGGTTTGCTTGTGATTCTAGAGAATAATGTGTTGAAATACAAAATCAGATATGGACAGTGAGTTGAGAAAGCAACAACTTCAACACCTTCATGGCTTTTCTCAAGACCCTCAGGAGAAAAGTGCACAGCACATCGAGCAGAGATCTCTTGGTAATGTACTGAGTAACGTTGAGATCATAAGTAAGTCATCCCAGTAACAATGGCTCCGGTTGTTTCAGTTATTCTGCATATTAAATCATTCAGTAAACAGATCATAACTACAATAACTTAAAGGAAAAAGCAACAAAGAGAAAAGAAGGGGGCACACGAGGGATATAAATAATAGAGCTATGCATAAAAAATACAGATCTGATATTAATTTTATATTGTCACTTGGAGATTATTGAACTTCCATAGCACCAGGACAAAAATTCCAACCTATTCATTCATGGAAAGTAGCTAAAAATTTTAAATGATTCATGACCAGATCTGGTACTCTTAGTAAGTAGAAACTCTTACTAGACTTGATGTCACTGTTAGTCAAACAAAGCATATTAAACTCACTATGGAAACTCTCCTCAACAGAAGAGCAGTTTGTCTGCATATGTGGAGACACTTTACGCAGACTATCAGCCCAGAGTCCCATCAAATCAACACCTTAACAAAGCAATGATTTAACAATCGGCTCCTAAATGCCATTATTGTCATATAGCATGAAAATGGGTCCTTCTTTGTACCATTTTTAGGGGCGATGCCCCAGAATATAAAGATTTCATTGTTCAGTAGAACACATGCAGCAAAGAAATGAAAGCTTCTGTTTCCTATATCACTCAGGAATAACTGGAGAAATGTGTTTCTCTTCTCATTTGAGGGGAGAAAAAAAAATCTTCAATGATCTTTTTTTCATAATTTTGAAAAAAAAAAACAAAAAAAAAAAAACACTCTGAGTCAAATCTGGTGTGAGATATTTTTGTCAGATCTGGTCAGAGGGAAACTACCTAACCGGTGGATGTTGTGAGGACGTTTATGAGAGACCGGAACAGTGGGACAGACTTTGATGTAGCTGAAATACAGCGCTGGGTCTTTCCACAGTTAAAATGATGAATGGATGAAAATATCTCTGGGCAACATTAAATTGACAATCGCTGTATATCAGGAGGGATTTTGGTCCTAGTGGATAAGAAGTTTGAGCTGAGTGATGCTCAACAATAAAAGCCACATCTAGATACACACATAGACACATTTAAATACACAACCTGGATGATGCACAAATCACACAACTTGCACACAGAAAGTCAAATTCGGGGTACATAAAACAATAGTACATTCTAAAATATTTCATATCAGACATCATGTAACTTCAGTCAGATCAGATATTAATGATATATGGAGAACAGATGGGTTTGTGTGTGCGTGTAAAAAGTAAGAAAAAAAACCCCCTTAAAACTCGGAACTTAATGGTAATGCTGGCATATCTTTTGGTCAGTGGTTAGTCAAGTCCACCACTTTGGTTCAGAGTGAAATATTTCAAAAAGTATTGGATGGATTATCATCATGTCTGGTACACACATTCGTCGTCTCCAAGGAAGGAATTGTAATCACGTTCCTATTGCCGTGACATCACATCTAGTGTCGTCAGGTTAAAATTTCAGTTTGTTCAGTGCTTAAGTTTATGAAAAAATATGTCCAGAACTAATATCATTAATACCACTCTCAACTGTACCTTGTGCTTAGTGCCTGTTAGTGAGTATTGACATCCCAATGCGCCAAAGTGAGGTGGTGAGCATCAGCATATTAGCATCATCCTCTGCCTAGTTTCAGCTTCATTTCGGGGCAAAAATTTATAGATTCTCAAGAACAATATTAATGATTCAAATATACAGAATTGGTTGATAGATTTTATATTAACATTTTGAGGTGGTAATTTTCTATTCAGGGGCCTTTAAACTATTGTAAAAGGAAATAACCCAACAAAGTAATGTGGCTGAAGCAGTGCTAACTTCAAACCACAGGCCATAGTGAGGAAATCAGGTGAAAATATGGCATTTCTGTTTGTTGTCTGTATTAATTTGAGGTTACAGTCACCTGACACATCTTGTTCCTGTTTACTGGTATCCTTAGTCTGGGGGTCTCCATGACCCCTTTTTCACTTTTTGCTTATAAGCATGCATCAATTTTTCAGTCCAGGAAATTTGGATGAATTTATTCTTCTATTTGCATTTACATCTTAGCATGGTGACGTTATTATTTAGCTCAAAGCCACCACTTTTTTTTTTTACATATAGCCTCACAGAGCCACCAGATTGGCTACAGACTCCAAATATTTAAATGGAAACAAAGTTTTGCATTTAATTGTAATCTTTTGCCTAGCCAACACACAACTCCAACTCCATAACAGTGCCACCAATTTTAAGAAGGATTTGTGTATGTATAAATAAAGTGAATTTCTCCCCTGGTCTTTCAAGTGGGACGTACTAGACATTTCAATTAAGGCCAAAACTGTGCAAAAACCAGACAGCGGAAAGAATAAAAACATAGTGGGTTTGTAGCTGGTTGTACCTGTTTTGCTGTAGACGGTGACATAAAGGCATCCAAACCACAGTGGAATCAAAACAAGATGCGTGTTAACGTTCAGTAACACCATGGAAATGTTCTTGGAAAACATGCATTGCAAATGAAAGACTTCAGGTTTCTGTTTTTTTCCCTATTTTCTTTTAAATTTAATGTCGTGTAATGTAATGTTTCCGGTCTCAGAAGTTTCATATGTTTGAAACATATGAAAAAAAAAAGCCTTTTAATCAGGTAATAGCACATCAAACAGGGAGTCATAGCAAAAACATGTCCATTGCCGCAGTATTCCCCACATTACCTCAACATGGTGGCATAATAATGGGAGCTGACATCATGCATGCCACTGATTTCTTCCTCCATGCTGCTTTTCAACAGCACATTATTAACATCATTTAAGGTTTCCTGCACAGCCATATACCCGTCGTCTCACCGGACTCGAGGATGAAGAGACAGAGTGCATTGTTCTTCCAGAGTCCAGCTGGATTCGGTGACTGTGAGCAGTGCTGTAGGAGCTACAGTGTGTTGAGTCAGTCACACAGGTGGCAGGGAAATTACAGTGTACACACACTTGTAGTTTGGACGTCTTCCATTTCTGGAAGCCAATAAAGACTGCTCAGGCTCCTGCCAGTGACTGCGAAAGCTATCCTTGGATATAAATGCTTAGGTCATGCCAAGATATTGCTCACGTCCATGCACCACGCATACAGCACAATATGTTCTAATGATCAGATTCAATAAAATAATGATGATTGGTTCCATTAGGTCCCAACAGAATATATCTTTCAGGAGTTGGTACAGGAGAAACAACTTATTTCATTCTTCACAATGCCCCTTTTGTCTTAGCATGTATGCCCTCATTCATATGTGTGCAAGCTTGCATGTGAACCAAAACCATTTTGGTTTACCAACCTAACTGCTGCAACTTGTCCACCCTCTTCCTGTGCAGCAATTTACATTTACATCACACGGATATAAGATAAACACCTTTTTTTTTTTTTTAACTTCCTTTTCATTCAGATCAAGTCTGCACAGCTGTGTTGTTAGACAAAGATCACAAAGAAAACTTTGGGAGAATATGCAACTTTCACATACTTTCAATTTGTGCATGCCTAAAAAGACTTGGGCTTTTGCGTGGTCTTTGTGTTTCCATGCTGTCTTGACTTTTACCTCTGTTCTTGTGTTTTACTCAGAGTGAGCAGTTTAACCACAAATCCCGTGTCTTGTGCGATCGTGGAGGTCCTGTGGTTTGGTGCAAAATTAGAACATAAAGTGTTCTGAAGATTTACTTTGGTACAAGTACCACAATGTGAAAAAGCTTGTAAGTCTGGTGGCTGATAGAGTGGCTATAGTTTAATATCATACTTTTTATTAGTACACATTTTACTAGTGATACATTTTAATATACCAGCTGGTTAGAGTGGAGCTTATATATCTATTTAGAGAGCTGTATACCTGCTTAAATACTACATACTGTATACAAATGTGTGTATAACTTAACTAAACTAAACTTAATATTAAGCACTATTTGCTTCCGAAGTGTCCAGTGTTTTTGAATGTTGAATATGTTGAAATGTTTTGAATATAAATGGGTGGAAATGATGCTTTTTTGTGTGTTTTGTAAGCAACTGGTTATCTGTCTATCGAGCTCATAAAGTAAATTATTAACAATAGCAACTAAGGCATATTTTTAAAAAAACGTTTGTAGAAAGGTTTTTGTCTGAGCAAATTCTCATGAAATATCCTAATGCCCAATATCACCGATGACAATGGTTAATATTCAGTAATACAAGTTTTTAAAATGCAAAAAAAAAAAAAAAAAGTGCTTATTGGTTCCATTGGATGTAAGAAAGTCCTGAGCTCAACAGACCTCTGGCGCCTGCTCTTTATTTCTGCTCGAGGTAACAACTCGAGGCTAATCTCTCCTGAAATGTGATGAAATGTATGTACCAGAAGAATGAAAAACGATATAGAAGGGTAACTGGACAAAGAACACAATAGTTTGCAGAATGTCCATTTATATAAATGTTTTTTTTAATATATGACAGAATTCACATGCAGTATGAAGTGTTTCAGTAGCTTCAACTTTACCAGGGAAAATCTCTGCCCTGCTGTCAGGGTGTTTGATGAGTCTAGATTTAACAAAGCTTTTACAGCACCATATTGAGATATGTTTTGCATAATTCAACTAAAAATATAATGACTAAAGGCTTTGGACCTTCACTGTGGCTGTGCACAAGCTTCAAAGTGTGTTAAAAAAAGTGTCTCAAGGAGCTACTACTTCAGTGTCACAATGGATTACATCAGTTATTTTCCTAACAGAGATTGATGTTTTTTGCGTTTCGAACTTTTGAATTATGTGTTCCTTGTGCTTTTGCAGTTGTGAATATGGTAGGAATGGCAAATAGCCCTACTGTATGAAATCAGCACGCAGAGAAAAGAGCACACGCATATGCACACACACGCACACACACACAAAGTGAGATGATAGATTAATAGTGGAGGAGTGGTCAGACGGCTGCCAACCCTCCAGGGAGGCGACCTGAGGTAGAGAGGCCACCCAATCACAGCACATTCCTGCCTCAACTGTTTTCCCAGCCCCGAAGATGCCCTGCACTGAGTAAAGTCATGTCATCAGACTTAACCCCCTTACATGACTGCTTATCATAAAGACATACAAAATTGTTAAAATCACTTTGAAACAACCCACCAAATGTTGGATCAAAGTATGACTGATGACAGATTAACAGAGACTATGAATTCATTATGAATAAATCATGGAACCAAAAGCAAGCGTCACTTGATTTATCTGATGGTGCTTTACAGTGCTGCAGTGATTAATGGACTCACAAACTGTAGTCTGAAAAGCGTAATGAAATTAGAATTTGAAATTTAGTTTCATTTGAATAGCCAGCCTGTGGTGTGACTAACAAATCGATTCCTCCACGTAGGTAAATGTTCAGTGTATTTAATCATAGCCCAGGTTTACATCATACAAGATTAAAAGGCCATCAATATATTGATGAAACATGAAACATCAGTTAGTCTGCTAAAAAGTCATCTCACTGTTTGTGTTATTGTTCTCTAAAATGCCTTTATGGCTGCTGCTAAGTTGTTTTTGTTTGTGATAAGGAGCTGTAGAATCACATCAACAGACATATTACTGCTTGAAAATCAACATTAGTCATAGGTAAGAGACAAACCTGATCCAAAAGCCGACCACGAGGATTAGTCACTGTGGAAGAGGAACAAGGCTGCGTGAAGCTATGTGAGGGTTTACAGTTTCACCTTTGATACCTGCATAAATGTATAAGACTGTATAACATGTCAAATTCAGCTCTGTACTATCAAAATAAAACCACGAAACTGTCTGATTCATCTCAGCAAAGCCGTCTGGAGGCAAATCTCATGCTGTGTGCAACGGCTGGGATGGATTACCAAGGCATTATCAAAGTCAGAGCCACTGGGATACTTTTCATAGTGGAGACTTTGAAAACAATGACTCATATAGGGTAGAGATACATGTGTGTGAAAGTATATATGACATCTTATTGTCCATTGATCATTGTGTCACAGCAGTTGTGTTGTTCAGTCCCATCTCCCTGCAGGTTTACCCTGCTATTAATGTTTGTGGCTCTGAAAGTGTGTTGAAATTATAGGTATAGATGGTTTCGAATGTAAAAAGCAACATTATATTAAACTAGCCAGGTGGAAAGAGGTGAATACACCCATCATTCATCATCATCATTCATCATTCATCATTCAAAAAAAAAGAAAAAAAGCTTCAATTGGGCCAAGTGTTTTTGAACAAACTGAAGTGGATGTTTTAAACTAAACCAGGATGGTTTTACATTTACCTTTTTATTCGTTATTCTTTTTGGGGAATTATAATAATGGAAATAATAACAATTATAACTAATCTTTACATATGAGATATAAAAAAGATGGCACACAGACAGGTTTGCCTTCAAGTGCTTCGGTTAAATGTAAAACTTCAAAAGAGTATACAGTTTGAGAGCCTACAGGAAGATGTTGCTTTATTTTTTATTGTGTTGGTTACCAAAAAAAAAAGAAAAAAAGGGAAGGTTGTCTTGGTTTCTTAAGTTGTCGAATAAATTCAACAGGTATTTAAGTTAGTTTGTAGTTGTTCGGATGTTTTTTAGTTGTATTTATTTCCGACTGTATTTGAAAGCAGCGTACGATGGTGTCGGTGCTGTGAAAAAAAAAAACGTCCTAAATTGAGGAAAACGGACGGAGGTCGTTCGAAAAATACGGTTTGAAACACCGAAAGGTCTTGATTTGTGTCTTTTTAAATTTAAAAATTCTAAAAATTAAAAAACACGACGAAGTGACATTAGGCTTGTTAGCTAAATGTTTGATACTTCACCAACAACTAACAGTTTATCTTGTTAAGCTAACGTCTCAGCTTTAAGCTAGTGGTAGATTTGCTTTAATGTGTTTTTTTTCCCTGTTGGAAATGAATAATACATGTTGTCTCTCTTTGTTTTATATGTGGGACTTCACATTGCAGGCTCTGTAAATGTGATAAAAACCAAAGAGGACAGAAACTATGAATAACAAAATGGCCTCTCAGACCGTCATTGCAATCTCTGAGCTGCATCCTAATTTCTCTCATCCGGTGAGTTCACGTGAGTTTCTGCCAGTTACAGCAATTTATTATCCATCTGTTGTTAGCAACAGCCCTGAAACAAAATCAGCTCATAATAACAAGAAAAGGATCAAATATCTGAAGTTGTATATTAGTGGAACTGCTTTTTTTTTTTTAACCTTGTTGAACTGTTCAAATAAACAGGGCTACACACTTTGTGTTTAATTTCCTCAGAAAGTGGCAGGTATCATCATTGGGAAAATTGATGTTAAAAGCTTCCCTGACAGAAAACGTAGGTATTTAGTGCACTCTTATTTTTTCTATCTATCCATCTATCTGTTGCACTTAGTATCTTGTACACTTGCCCCCTCTTCTGGATATATAAACAAATATGATTTTTCTGAGCTTTTCTCTTTTCAACTTTCATGTAAACGGCAACAATTACTGAATCAACATGTCATGATTTTCAGATGTTGGTACAGACAGATTCACTTTTGGCTTCACCATTAGAGACTCTCCTGACTTCTTCATTAATGTAACAGCCTGGGGAAATTCCAGCTACATTAATGGGCTGTCCAACAGCTTCACCATTGGAGATTGTGGTGAGGACACAAATCCTTGTGAATTTGGCATACATATATATATATATATATATATATATATATAGGTATATAATATATAGATATATAAAGTTATTTATTTAAATGAAAAGTTTCATTTGTTTATTTTTTTTACAAGTCAATGTATTGTTTCCATATTTAATAAACATAAAACTAAATTAAGCTTTGGCCAAGTCCAGCTTTGATCACTGTTATGTTTAAAATTTGAGTAATTTAGTTGGAGTAGATTAAGACTGGAGTTAGTTCTTTTGATTGATAAATTATTGATTAATTTTTTAGTAGAATCAGCATTGTGTTTTTATGAGAATCAACTGCAACAGAATCTCATATAAAAGGCTCAAGTTAGGAATTTAATGGTAATGATGAGAAAATGTATGTGTGTACATGTACAACAGAAGCTCGGTGCACAAAATAATTTTTTAAAATGTTTCCAGTCACCATTGAAAATCCTTTGGTTGCCAACAAAGATCCAGAGAGAGGGGATAGATTCTGTCCTACAACACCAAGGTAATTAACATGTGACTACAACAGTGCAACTTTATTGCTGTGTGTAAAACATGATGCAAGAGGGTGTAATACTTGGCAAAAATATCAAAAGACTCCTTGATTCAGAGGCTTGTATCTTCTGTCTCAGCCGCCACAGGCTGCTAGTGACAGAGGCTCATTCCCAGGTGTGTCTGTGTGCTGACACGGACGTCACCGACAGGTTGCTGCCACTGATCCACCTGCCAGTGAAGGACTCAAGAGATTTCTACTCTCTGGGTGATATAGAGGCCAATGGCCAGCAACTGGACGGCACAGTTATAAATATTCTGGCTGCAGTGAGATTGGTATGGAATATAATAGTACATCAGTCTTTTTCATTGACTTCTGCTCATGTTAGTAATTCACTACATTTACCAGAATATGTATCTGTTTTACATGGAGAAAGTGGTATATAAGAATAATGCCAGTGTGTGTCTATACTGAATTAAATCACAAAGAGTCAAAATTTGTGTGGGCCACTGAGGAGGATTTCAAAGGAATTGTTCACATTTCACATTTTGGGAAATACACTCAGTAACATGAAAAGACTATCCTTCTCATTTAAATATTAATTGGCTGCCAACCCACACTATGTGGAGGGTTACATCTGATGAAAAAAATGTTTTACTATGTTCATATTTGGCCAATAAGTGATCAAAATACATTCAACTTCTCTGCATCAGAATCTTGCAGAGAAGATTTGGATTTGCGTGCAGACAAGGATTGTGTTGCATTATGTGTGACCTGTGGTAAATTGAAAATTATTAAATCAATGACTGTTATTGGTTTTAGTTTTACTAAGTTTTACTAATGGGTCACTTCACAAGAATAAAGCAGGATGTACTTTCCAACATACTGATTGCATTACATTGTGGTTTTACTGCCTTTTTCTCCACAGTAAACTCAACTTTGGTGGAAAATAGTCGGTCATACAAAAGTCATGGAATATACCATTGAGGTTATGGCAGGCGAAGCCTGATAAGGTTGATTCTGAATGTTTCTGACAATGATAATAGATTTTCAGCAAATATTTACAAGTTTAAAAATCAAACTGTTAAAGAATTTATTGAATTCATATCTCATAAATTGCTTATCAGGCTGCAATGTGTAATTTTTGGCTATGTGGCTTCTTGATGATTTGCTTGTTGTTTGCTTGGAACGTAACAACTTACCACAATGGCTCTAAAGATGAGTTCACACAAAGGCCACATTGTGGACTTAATATCAATGCATTTTTTTACATGCAGGGAAGATAGCATGATAGGAAATTCAGATGATTCTGTTTACATTTTCAGATCGGAGAGCCAAAACAGTTCACCACTTCTGACGGTCGCAAAGGGCAGAGGCTGGAATTGAAGCTCTTTGACGACTCTGTCTCATCCTTCCCCCTCGTGTGGTGCGTCATGGTCATTAAGTAATTTGGAAAATGAATAAATATTTATTACTTTTGTTACTATTGTCCCATATTCCATCTTATTGGCCCACATGTATCTAGGTTTCCATAAATTTACTTTAGTGACATGAAGCTTCAACTTAACCCGCTGAATTGCATGTGTCTTTGATTTTCTCTGTGCTCCCCCTGACCTCTGTTTCACACACAGCTGGGACAGAGAAGTCATTCAGCTTGTGCAAACTTGGATACCCAAGGAGACGGGTAGGTTGACGGCTGCTGCTCATTTTCAGCCACAAAAGGATTCTTTATCTAATTTATTTTTTATTTTTTATTTTTTATTTTCCCTTTCATGTCCTGTTAACAAACTGCCCCAGAGAGACAAAAGGAAGTGGATATCTGAGATATAATTGTGTGTCTGTGTTTAAGATTACGTACTGTTGATTTAACTTTCATTCTTCACTCAAGTTCTCTTCATCACTGATGCAAAGATTAGCTTTGACAGCTTTCGCAGTGGCATGGCAGCAACCGTTAACTCGAAAAGCATTATCACTGTCAACCCCGGTAAGATATCCAAGTAAAACAAAAAATTTGATACAATTTGTAAGTAAACAAAAAGAAAGCTAAACATTGTTTTGAGAAGCCAACAGAACAGCTTCAGTTTACACTGTAGGAAAAAAAATCATCTTGCTGCTGCTGTGTGTAATATTTTCAGAGGATTACTTGTCAAATTTGATCGTATTTTGCTCTCAGACACCAGGGAGGCCAGCCTGCTGTTCAACTATGCTAAACAAGTGTCTGAGTCTGGAGCGCTGGATCAAGATGAGAGGGCAGAAGATGTGCCTGGTGGGTTATAGTGAAGAATCGTCCTCACTCTGATAATGTCACTTTTAAAATGAGTGGATCATGATGTAAAGCACTCTCTTTATTTCAACTCTCAGCTTTCATTTCTCATACTTTTTCTTTCCATTTCAAATGTATTAATAAGGCCTTTTTCTTTTTTATGAAACCATGTAATTGGGAGCTTTTTTTAAAGATGTCTATATTTAGCAGGAACAAGTTTAAGTCAGGACTGAGATGCAGAAAAAGTCTCTTGGATTTGACCTGTCTTTAGAGAGTGCAACGCCACCCTGTCTTTCAATTGTACCTAAAGCAACACATCAAACAAATCAAATCTAAAATCGTACAGCCTGTGTCACTGTCTGTTTTCCAAGGAAAGAGACATACAGACGTGTACATGTGGTGTTACCTCTGTCTCTGCAGTGGACTCCATCAGTGATGTTTACACAGTGAGTCAGTTGAAGCAGAAGGCCCGGGACAATTCTGAGGCTTTCTTTGGCATCACATATAGCTTTATTTCCAAGCTAGACCTCGATTCCTCTGTTTCAAGAGTGATCAGGACACAGTGGTGAGTTTACACAAGTGGATGGAGCAGGCGTTTTGTTAAAATAATGATGTGTGTGCCACACCGGTCAAAAAAACATTCTTGAGTTATTTTGTTTTTCTACTGTGTTAGTTCTAGGTGTAAGTTCCAGGTGAATGAGGACGCACAGAGCTGCCCCAATCAGCTGTGTCCAGGGAGGGATCAGGCTTTGTCAGCTACCACAGGCTTTTACCTGCTGGTGGACTTCACAGACCACACTGGTACTCTGCATGCCTGCACCCTCAGAAGCCCAGTGGCAGAGAATACACTTGGCTGCACGGTCAGTGCCCATTTACAGAAAATTATCCATCAGTCTCAATTCCAAATGTAATAGCCCCTGTTCAGCATATAACATAGAAATGCAGAGCTGTGTGCTGGTATGTGTTAAAAATCAATTTTGTCCATCTCCAAGTTATTTTCCTGATACTTCAAATACTTCAAATCTGTTGCAGACAGATGAATTCACAAGTTTGACTGATGATGAACGGACTTCAATGAAATGGAAATTTCTTTTGGAGCGATGCAAAATATATGTGAAGGTACTGAAGCTTTTGACTCTGTGTGTCAGCCATGAAGAAAACATGTTTCAAAATCCTTCCAATATGTTGCAGATCCTCCCTTCCACTAAAATGAGGACTGGCATCAAGGGGGTGGTCTTAGCATGCTCACTGGCTGATCCGGGGGAGGTGAAACAGCAGATGTCTTCCCTGTTATAGTACCTGTGATCAACACAACTAACCAAGCAGGAAAACGTGTTGCTGTTGTCTGGCTTGCTTAATACTGTTCTGATGACTGTTAAGATGTTAACATGGAAAATGTATACATATGTGCTCTGTGTTTTCTGGAGACTGACGGTATTTATTTATTTATAAAAATTATTTATTTAAACATATATAAACATCTATTAAGAATGTAATGTCTGTGTGACTACTTTTTTAAACAGTTGAATAAAGTAATTAATTAAAAACGGTTTTTTGTCAATACTAATCTGTCAAACACATCAAGCAACTATTGTTTAAAAATATACTCAATAGTAAGACAGTTTTCTAATTTAAGTTTTGGAATTATTGTATGTTGTGGCTGAAGGGATACAACTTTAGTCTGTTGCAGATGAACTGAGCTCCAATGAACTTGTTTAGTTAGTTTGGTCGGTAGGTGGCAGCCCTGCACTGTTAAACAACGCGGAACCTTGGAAACGCCGTCCCTTGTTGCTGGGGGACACATTTTGAGGACGTGCAGACCTGACACCAACACAAACAACTGAAGGTAACCAAAACTAATTTCTCCTGTTGAAAGACCTAAACTGTTTAAATGTTGTTCTAAGGTGACACAGTTGTTCAATCGACATGTTGTAATGTGCAATAAATATGTTTGCTAACTGAATGAAAAGGCCCCTAATTTGGCTACTATGCAAAATTTAGCCTGCACGTTTAAAGCTAAATGTTTTATTTCCACAGCGTTACAATACCCGTTAGTGGTTCAAGGTGACACCTAATGAAAGCAAAGAAGCTCCAGCAGCCAGCTGACTGTCTAATGTTTGTCCATACAGGCTCATATCGGCTTCACTCTGAGCCGGGACAAGCACCAGTCAAGCATGAATGTGAACCAGGGGACGGTGGGCAGCGACCCGGTCATTCTGGCCACGGCTGGATACGACCACACTGTCCGCTTCTGGCAGGCCCACAGCGGGATCTGCACCAGGACAGTCCAGCACCAGGACTCTGTATCCTTCACTTTGACTGACATGCATTGAGACCGAACCCGAATTCACACTGTAACAGTTTAGTTATCTATGATCCTGTTTGAACACTCAATGGTTGGCTAAGGCTCCACGAGTTGTCTGTATACAAACTACAATATTGCTGTAAATTGCTAGTGATATATCTCAAAAAACAAACAAAAAGAAATTTTTTCTTAACATTTGCTCTCAGCAAGTTAATTCGCTTGAGGTCACACCTGACAGGAGTATGATTGCAGCTGCAAGTTGGTTAAAATTTTTTCTCAGTTCTTCACCTCTTTAGTATTATTCATGTCATACTGGCATTATAAACTCTACACTGTATAATTCACTTTAATTTTACATTCTGCTTTTTAGGCTATCAGCACATTCGCATGTATGACCTAAACTCCAACAACCCGAACCCAGTGATCAACTATGATGGTGTCAGCAAGAATATCACGTCCGTGGGCTTTCACGAAGATGGACGCTGGATGTACACAGGAGGAGAGGACTGTATGGCTCGCATCTGGGACCTGAGGTACCGAAGGGCAAACACATTAACTGTTAGCATATTTGTTTTATGATCTGCAAAATCAGTTTTCATCCATGCTCGTACTATAGGTCAAGGAACTTGCAGTGCCAGAGGATTTTTCAAGTCAATGCTCCAATAAACTGTGTCTGTCTGCATCCTAACCAGGTAACTTAACATTCTTGTTATAATGGTGGCATAAGGTGCGTCTGTGTTTGAAGTGTGTGCTTATTGTCAGTAAACCTTTATTGTTGCTTTTCAGGCAGAACTGATTGTTGGAGATCAGAGTGGAGTGATTCATATCTGGGATCTTAAGACTGACCACAATGAACAGCTGATTCCTGAGCCTGAGGTCTCAATCAATTCAGTTCACATTGACCCAGATGCCAGTTACATGGCAGCAGTCAACAGCTCGGTCAGTACCCAAGCAGTCAGGATAGGGATGATACTCTGGGGTGTTAAGTTTAAATTCTACAACTAAAACAGCCTCCTATTTCCTCCTAACAGGGAAACTGTTACGTGTGGAATCTTGCTGGAGGCATTGGAGATGAAGTAACTCAGCTCATTCCCAAGACTAAGATCCCTGCACACAACCGCTACTCTCTCCGCTGCAAGTTTAGCCCTGATTCAACGTGAGTGCCCTCTGCCTGTACAAAACCTAACCTGCTTAAACTGTACATGAAAAAATAATGCTGCTGTAGCATTGAAAATGCTCAGTTGATTTCTATCATGTCTGTCCTTTAAAGAGATGCTGCTCAATCTCATTTACAATATTCACTGTACATTTTGGGATATTTTTAGCAATTGACTGCTTGTAGCTAGTTTCCCGCTCTGATGTGGATAATATTAATTTTCCTGTTTGTCCTGTGCAGCCTATTAGCCACATGCTCAGCTGATCAAACCTGTAAGATCTGGAGAACGACGAACTTTTCACTCATGACTGAACTTAGCATCAAGAGTAACAATCCTGGAGAGACGTCGAGAGGCTGGATGTGGGACTGTGCCTTCTCCGGAGACTCCCAGTATATTGTAACTGGTCAGTACATGCTCCTTGGTAATTGGATCACTGCACTGTCAATTTGACATTTTAATTACTATGGTTCCCTGCTGAGATCATGAATTATTACTATAAAATTGTGACAGGGTTACATCTTTTCAGACGTGAACATGGGGATCCAGCTGTCATAAAGTCAAGAACAGAAAAATTTTGGGAAAGCTTCTAATTTTTAAATATTTTTTAGCATAAAAATGTCAAATAAAATGAGCCCTAAATGACAGAAAAGTATCAGATCTTCAAAACTATCTTGCTTCCTCAGTTTTCACAGAAAATATGACTGAGAGCAAGAGTTATAAATACATTTGCATACACTGAGTTATTGTTTCTCCTGGTCCTGGGATAGTACTGTTCATTAAAAAACAATTTGTGTGTCTTTGCTCTAGAGAAAACATCTGATCAGCAGACTGCACAAGGCAAAGATTTGTCGTGAAACTTGAAGGATTAGTTATGAGTGTTTCAAATGCTTTTTTTGAATTTGTAAAAGTAACATGTTCATACTATAACTGTGTTCTCAGCTCTGTAAGGAAAGTGTTTAATTGTGTAATAGTCTGACTTATTATCACTCAGAAGCTGCTTCAGAGATACAAACATTTTTTGGCCCAAGGATTTTTTTCTTCGCAGATTAATCAAGTTAACCTTTTAGAAAGAGTAGGAAAATGTTTAGATTTTTAAAAATTTATTAATTTACAATTTTCTCTTCACAGCATCCTCTGACAATCTGGCTCGTCTGTGGTGTGTGGAAACAGGCGAGATAAAGAGGGAATACAGCGGCCACCAGAAGGCTGTGGTGTGTCTGGCCTTCAATGACAGTGTGCTGGGCTGAGGCTGAGGAGGAGGAAGAGGAAGGAGATCAAGTAAGCAGTAGCAGACCGTAGCCACAGAGGAAGCATAAGGACTTTTAAGAAGACATGATTCAGTTCTCAGAAGGTGTATATCTGTTGGCATCAGTGGGGAATTTTTAAACATTTTCTCTGAAATTCTAATCTTGTGAAAGGGGAGCTCGAGCATAATGATGTTTCTTCTGCCAGATGCCAGTAAGTATGCAATTATAGAAATTGGTTAAAGTCTGATGAAAATACATGGTAGTGTTTATCAACTACCCTACACAGGTGAAACATCATCACTCTGCACAGTTTCAACTTTTTACAGTACACTATATTTATTATATCAAAAGGACCACATTATTGATATTAACTTTGTGTTTGGACAGGCTGACGAATTGATTAATTTCTCATCAGTGATATGTGTAACTCATTTGATACTCTTCATTCAATGTTAAGTCACAATGTCAATTATTCTCAATGATCCCATGTGGAATAGGGAGTAAATGATGGTTGAAAGTAAAGAAAATTGTTCCACAGTAAAGAAAGGACAAGTCCATACTGTCTTTGAGCTCTGTCAGTCTCATTTTTAATGAAAAGAAAAAAAAAATAGCCCAAAAAATACCCAACAGTCTTTTATTGGGCAGATCAAAAACATTCACATTGCAACTGGGGTGGTTACACATAATTACACTGCAGTAGTGGGTTACAGGAAATACAATTAGAGGGATGTACAAAAAAGGGGATCTTTCTTCTGTAATCTCTGAAGTGTGCCACTAGAGAGGGTATTAGACAGGAAGGGGGGTGACGATTGGGCTTTGGCGATAACCATGACAGCCTATCTCCATCTCCTCTCTCTCTTGGAAGGATGGAAACAGACTGGAAGGGCTGGCTGCTTCACTGGTTTACTGGAAGCTGTATGGTACAAAGGAAACATTCAAAGTTCGTTTTTGTTCTGTTATTTCTTTTTCTTTCTTTCTTTTTTTCTTGCAGAAGAAAAGCTAAAAAGACAACTTAGTGTCCCTGATCTTGTGCTGGGAGGAAAAGAACAGAATACACACTGTCACTCTGGCAGGTAGTAGAAACAGACAGACACGCAGATGTTGCTGGGAAAACAGATGTCGATGCAGAAGTAGACCAGCCTCTGTTTTCCTGGGCCTGAGAGATGGGAAGAGAGACAATCCGCTGTTGATAACAGATGTTTAAGAATACAGCTTCACTACGGAGAAAGTTATAATGGACAGAGCTAAATTCTCCTGGGGTTAAACCAGTCACAGAATAGTTCACCAACTCAAAAAAACCCAAACTAGTTGAGAATGTGTCAACTGGATGAATTATTATCAAGTTGAGAGCGTAATGGGTTTTGTTTTTCTCCAGTCTGCCATTTACTGCCATAGTGGAAAGGCCCCTGTTTCACTGATTGATTTTAAGTTTCACCCTGACAATTGGATTCGTTATGCAATTGACACCATACTAATTTTAAAACCTGCCCATGTGAATCCAGACAAATGTATCCTGAACTGACCTTGGGTTACGTGTGACCTGCTGTATTTTATTGTTGGACAAAGTGTAGGATTTAATCGATTAACCAAAAATGTCAAAAATCATGTAGTTTCAGCCTCTAAAATGTGAAGATCTGCTACTTTTATTTAGGTCAGATTACTGATAATCACTGGGTTATCGGACAGAACAAATAATATTCAGATGTCATTTAAGGCTCTGAAGAATTGACAGCATTTTTCACTTATCTGGCATTTTATGACAAACGAATGAATGGGAAACGTGGTTATGTGTAAATGGGAGGTCTTTTTGAAAGCTTTTATAGAAATCTGTAGTTAAGCTTAAACCACCAATGATTTCTTTGATTTGTTCTAAATTTAAAAGGCATGGATGGTACTATTTTGTTGTTGGTTTTTATTCATTGACAAATCTCAGTCCAGAAGCAAAAATCTAACATTGACTTGTCTAGTGACATAATGTGGCCTGTTGTTGTGTTTTGTTCCTCTTTTTTTTTTAGTTCATGTCTGAACTATCCCCTCTTAAGTTAGTGTTCTTACCTTTGGCCCTCCTTGCCCAGTGGACAGACCTGTCCTGACACAGAGTCTGCAGAGGTACCTCAAAGTTGGACATGTCCACCTGACTGGCTGCCAGAACACCCAGGAACTCAGTCTGCCTCTGTGTCTCATTCTCTGGCAACTGGAAATTAATCTGCTGGACAGATCGTAATATTTCAACACAAAAGCCACACTTAACAAAGAGGCTTATCCTCTGCGGTAGAGTAGAAACTCCAGAGCTGGAATGTCATTAAATTATCACGGGTCATTTGAATAGATTTGAGTGAATTTAACAGCACTAAGAAGAGGAACACTACGGTTGAAACTGGAGCTGATATTAGGGAGATATCTTTGCTGCTGAGGTCAACGCTGTTTCCCATTTGTGCTCTTCTTCACCACAAAGGCTGTGTAATGGCCCCAATTATGCCTCTGATTGGCTCTGATAGTAAACTACTTAAGGGGACTCTAGCACTTGAGTGGGTCAAGTAACAACCGATGTTCCTCCTGAAGAGACCAAGATGATCATTGTGCCTCAACAGACAGACAAACCAGATTTACGTCCATGTGAAATCTATCGCACCTACCATAGATTAAATGACTGCAGTCAACCGAGGAGCAGTGTGAGATATGTGACACCACTGGTCTGGAGCTCCAAAACGCAGCTTTTGATGCATGGAAATGGGATATTGCTCGAGATAATAACAGAATTCCCTCTCAGTTTACCTGTTCAGTCCCACATCATATTTCTAGTCTCCATTTAAACACAACATGTCCATTCACCTGCTTATGTGGTCAAATTACAATTAAGATTCACATAGTCCCCTAATAAAATGATCTCAAGGGCAACAGGCCTCAATTCATCATTTGAGTGTGAATGTCAATGTTTCCACCGGGCAAATACACATGAGCTCTTCCTGATTAGCCAATGCTTCATGCTGTATTTTAATCCCAGAGGATTCTTAAAAGCTAAAGAGCCCTCACACAGAGTGGCCATTGTGCCCTGCTCTAGTGCCCAGGCTCGCTGCTCTAGCCGCCTGTAAGAAGATCCAGGGCAAGTCAAGGGGGCAGCAGGGATCAGATATGCTGAGGAATTCAGCCAAGGAGGCAAGAGACAGAGGGAGACTCCATGTCTGTTCAAGGCCTGTATGCTTCACCTCTCTCTGTGCAGAGTGGCAAGGAAGTCATGCAAAACAAATGAACAGTGGTCCAGGCTCCGTGGATTAAGCCATGAGTAACAGTCAGAAATGCCAGTTCACACATTAGTGAGGCAGAGACTGTAGAAACAGCTGGCAGAGCTAAAAGGGCTTTCTTTTTCTCAATACGTGCTCTGCAGTCTGACGTATCCTGAATGCAGTGTGGGGAGGCCCCGTGATATAATTTGACTTCAGTTCTCACGTGTTGAAATGTCACTCTGAAGTTACCTTGTGTGTTGAGTTTCGAAAGAGGGAGTGCACATTGTCGTAGTCAGACTGCTGCATCTCTTGCAGGAAGCAGCTGTCCTGTCCGGCTGGTTTGTAACAAATCAAACCCTGCAGGACAACAGCATTTTCCTCTCAGCCGGTTTGTAAATCAAATTAACATGGTCCAAAAAGGCAAATGTGTGGCACATGACAGTAAAAAAAAAAAACGCTGAACGCAAACACTGCAAATCTGTACTTACACGTTTGATGTCAAACAGCACAGTGGACGTCTGATTTGCTGGTGAGGTCACAGAAAAGGTCACCAGGTCATTCTGCTGATCCACGGCAGCTGACTGATTGATCAGAAGTCCAGCCTGATCTGGAGCTGTGATTCTCACAATCTGTAAAGACTTCAGAAACAGATTCTGACTACTGCAGCCATTTCAAAAGAAGAGCAACGGGACGTGCAGACAGCAGATGTGATGAGCATCATACCTGAGGGTGAGGCTGTGAGTGTCTGAGGTGCTCCGTCAAACTGACAGCAATGACAACCAGGAGCAGAGAGGCTGAGAGGCTCACCCAGAATGCTGTATGTGGGAAGTGGGACTGTGTAGAAGCAGCAGGGCCCCCATCCTGAAAAGATGTTGCCGCACAAGAACCAGTGATGAGCTATTTAAAAAGTTCCTGAAACCTCACTATAGTAAACATCAAACTGTAAGCAGCCTAGGAATCCAGTAGTTGTATTTGTCTGATAAATACTGTCTGAAGTCCCATCCTACAAAGCTGGATGATTCATTTTAAGCGGTTGGACTAAGCAAAAAGCCAAACAGCTTCCTTTCTTCACCCCCCCAGCCTGAAAAAGTGTTTAAAGCCCTCTACTTGCCGTGCACTGTGCTTCCTCCAAATGGTTTTCTGCATGTTTCCAGCACCTCACCATCCTGAGTCCAGTAACGGCTCCTCACTCAGTCTGCTTCCTTCTCGTAGCTATCGGCATGGAGCTGTGGTCATGACCAGCGCTGACTGAGACTCACCTCACCTGGCCAGTTTCTCTTTGTCCCCACGAACCTCAGACCTCCCCCACTTCTTCCTCCTCCTCCTGTTCTGTTTCCTTCACAAAACAGTCTCCACTTCACACAAAACTCTAAATCTCGCCAGTTATCACATTATTTCTTCCTGCAATTTCCTCCCTTTTTTTTTGATGTCGTCCCCACCTGATATGACTTAATATGCCTCTCTAACACTATCCATCTTTTCACCGACTCTGTTGCCCCTCAGTCAAATCTACACTTACATGAGAGGAATTGGCCGCCCTCCTCAGGACAGACAATGAACAAAGAGGTGAAGCAGGCGCAGCAGGGAAAGTCTCTCTCATCAAGTGAGAGGGGATATGCACTTCTAACTTCTGCTGCATCCAGCCGATGACAGCCCAAGGTGACTTTAAGCACAGGATTGAGGGAATTTTGCCACGTCTGCTTTAAACCGAAAGCCACAAAAAGCAGAAGCTGATTTACTGGAGACAGTATGTTTTATTACAGACCGGAGATTCTTTGGGGGATTCAGGGAGGCAGAAAGGATAATGTTCCTGAAGATCAGGCAGGACACGGATGGTAAAAGGAAGATGGAAACATAATGACACTAAATATTTCAAGAATATTTCAATTATAATTACACAAGACAGACAACATGACAGGATTGGATACCAATTCACCTTCCTGTGAGTTTCGGTGCCGATATTGCACATTCTTAAAATAGACAAAGGAACACAAAGCTCAAGTTATAACCGTTCAGTGCATTTTAGCCCCATTCTCCGTCTGCTATCTTTGAAACCGTACACACTGCTGTTAACACTTGTGTGCTTACTTCCCCTCTTGAGTTGGACTCCTTGTTTGAAATTGCACCACAGGATAGGGGCATTTGAAGTATACTCTACTTTCTCTTTACTTAAAAAAGGAACATACACTCCTCCTTTAGCAACACTCTTAAACACATTTAAACAATACTGTAAATCGTTGTTCTTGTTAATTAATCATATACATCATGTAAAACTAGCAGGTTTAGTAAAAGAAAAATAAAATTTGGATACTGTCTCATGTCTCAGAACTGAAAAATATTCCCTTTCGGAAGACAATGTACCCTGGCATGTAACAGGCTGCCCAAATTCCCCAGGTTTACAGCAGCTGCTCTTCAGTCTTCACAAACGTCCAGCAGTCTCATCCCTGCAGAGCTGGGAGAAGGTCTGCGATGGTCTCCACGTAATAATCTGGCACCATCCTCCGCCTCTCTGCGCAGCCGCTCTTCTGATGAGCCTCAGCATCTGCCATGGTGTTGACCCCCGTCAGGGTGAGGAGGGTCTTCAGGCCACAGTTGGAGCCCAGCATGATGTCTGTGTCAAGGCGGTCG
Source organism: Remorina albescens (assembly GCA_034769265.1). Lineage (NCBI taxonomy): Eukaryota > Metazoa > Chordata > Actinopteri > Carangiformes > Echeneidae > Remorina > Remorina albescens. The sequence goes on from CM068480.1 coordinate 12,003,921, forward strand.
CCCACCATCAGGCAGCGATCACGGTCCACGCCAAACTGGGAGGCCAAGCAGTCGAACATGAAGCTGTTGGGTTTGCCCACTGTCTGGGCCTGGCGCTGGGCTGCTGTCTCGACGGCCTGCAGCAGGCAGCCTGTACCTGAGGGGGAGGATCAGGAGGTGAGGTGGCATTACAGATCACTGTCATTTTACAAAGGGAAAGCTATAACAGAAAAATCTGACTTTCTTAAACTCTTTCAAGCCTCAAATCCACCCTCTGAGTATCAAACTTCCAAATTTGAAGCAACAAAAAGTGTGATATGATAAGTTTTAGTACCTAGAATGGGTCAAGCACCAAAACGGAATGATTCCAGTTCCTATCCTTTCACTCTCCAAGATCTGCCACAGCCACAGATGACACAAATACAACTGTTTTACCTGGAGCCAGTGCAGTACTCTCCAGGAATAGTGGTTCAGATCCCACAATCTGTATCAGTCAAGTTTTGGTTTTTGGTAGAAAGTAAAGAAAATACTTTCTTTTTTCCCTTTTTTTTGTAATACCTGACTTTATCCCACAACTTTGGGAGCATTTTAATATCTCTGGCATTTGATGGATGTCACAGTATATAGAAGACAGGATCATGATGAAAGATCTGAATCTTACAAGTGTTCGGCATTTTGATCCTGATTCAGTTTTCAGTAAGTTTCTCTCTGGAGTGAATGGATCTCAGAGTCCATCCAGGCCTCTTTTTTTTTTTTTTTACATTTTTACTGATAGATTGTCCTCAAACTGAATGATACACTTGTGTTTCCTGACCTGGCAATTCAAGACGAGTCTTTGTTTTCCCCAAACAAAACAACAGTGTGAGTGTCAGAGCACAACAGTGTGTCAAATGCCTCACTAGAGCGTTAATCTGCTTTAATCCTCTAATATTCCCGATGAGTGAGTGTCCCTACCTGGGATAGCCTTGCCCCCCTCCAGGGGCAGCTTGGTGTCCTTGTTGGTTCCCACCAGCAGACAGCCCTGCTGGGTCAGGTACTGCATGGCTCTGTTCAGCTTCATGTAGCTGAAGTGTTCGTCAAAGCCGACCAACACCGCCTTCACCTCCGGGTCCAGAGGCACATTGGCCCAGTCGATCTGCTTCCCGGAGATATGATCCGGTCCCTCCCCGGTCTGCTGGATCCCCACCGCCTCCAGCTCCTGCTTCATGGCGTTGCTGCCTATCAGGAACACCTTGCCCTCCAGTTTGAGGACCGTCTTCAGGTATACGGCGGAGCAGTACGCCGTCCCAAACACCTCCTCCTCCGTCACGCCGAAGCCCAACGCTGTCATCTTGTCGGCGTACATCTTCCTGGTCTTGGTGCTGTTGTTGGTGACGAAGAAGACCTTCTTCCCGTGTTTCTTCAGCAGGTTGATCACCTCGGGGGCGCCGGGGATGGCCTGGTCCCCCCGCCAGATCACCCCGTCGCAGTCAAACAGGATGCAGTCCACGGAGTCCAGCAGCTGCTTGAGCAGCGCCCCGCTCAGCCGGGAGCATTTGGAGCCGGACATCTCGAAGGACGGAGCGGACTTGCACCGAGAAGCGAGGAGCTGGTTTCGAGAGTCGATCAGATCCCGTCACCGCACACCGCTTTCTTCCGAGACCGCAGTTAGCCAACACCACGGAGACACGTTCAGTTCCGGACAGTCCGGTTTGGGTTTTAATTGTTAGGGGTTGAAGCTGTGGTTGTAGAGACCCGATCAGACCCGATCAGACCCGATCTGGCCTTCTGCTTCAATTCAGACCGCTCACTTCCGCACCGGCTTAAAGAGACAGGAACAACACACGATGACGTCAATTCCACTTCCGGTCCGCCTAGTCTGTGTCAGTCATTAAGACCAGCTGAAAATTATTTTCTGTCACATTTATAGGTCTACAAAACATTGCAAAAATCTGATAGTGCACAAGATCGCCATAAGTTACGGGTTGATCAACAGACCGAAACATATAATATTCACCTTAATACAAGCTGAGCTCAAATTAAATACTTAATTTGACATGTAAGGAGGAGATAGGGTGACATGTTTGCCTGAAAATTACATTCAAGCTGACTGAACGTTTAATCAGTTACTACACCTAAGTCACAGAGCTTAATCAAAATGTTAGAAATCAAAAGTTCGTTTTAACATTTAGTTCTGTTTGAAATAGGGAACAAGTGTAAAAAGAGGGAAAGAGTGATGACACACACAAAGTTTCCCCAGCCAGGTAATCAAATCATGGACCTTTCAGTAATATGACATGCACTTTGACAATCAAACCAGAAGACACCCATCATAATTAGACAAAATTATAATCCATATTAGTATATGATATACATTTATTCTTTTTAAATAAAACTTCAATAAATGTTTGAAACATTGTCTTTAAATCGATTTGATCAAATCTGTACTAATCTATAAAATTGAACCTTACACTACCGTACCAAACTGTAAAACCTTAAGTATGTCATATTCATTAGCAGTGAGCTGATGCTTTTCAGAAAGACATTACATGTTAAAGACTATGAACATATTTGTTGGCGTTGTATTCACTCTTTAATTAAGGGCAGTATAGGGCTAAAAAAAAAACAACTAAACATTACTTTTCAGTTTGATGCAAATGGCCATGCACTTTTTTAATTCATGGCATCTTCATTAGAGACAAACACCAAAACCTATCAAAAAATGGCAAATGTAAACTTTATTTCTCCATCCAAAAGGAGCTCTTAAGAACAATAAATGTGACAGCATGTACAGTAAATGCAGCATAATAACACAACAGGCAGTGTCTTTTTATTTAGTTGTCTTTTTTCTGAGCAGGTTGAGGAGGGAAGAAAATCTCCTCCAGGTTTCTGAGAAGCCCTCGGCTGTAGTAGTGTCTATTAGAGTGGTTTGGCGCTGGGCTACAGAGATGGTCTGCAGTGTTTGGTTGACAATGCTGACAAACATAACCTCGACTTTTGTACCACTCGTTGGAAGTCTGGTTGACAAGAGCCAAATAGGAATGAAACAGGGCATAACCAGCCAACAGGAAGAAGACAAAAACCAGAAAACCCAACATGAAGACAATTCGGGGGAACGTCAGGAACAGATGCTGGAGGGACAAAGGGAAAAAGAAAATTATTTCCCAAGGAAATAAACATGACTGCAGCATGTGTATACAAAGAGGTCTGAAGATCTGAAGTATATAATCTCACCTGTGCAACAAACAGAGGCCCTGCCGGCTGCTGCTCGCCATGTTCATCAATATAACTAGCCCTTAGAAGTCCTGAGCGTAGTACGGCATGAAGCAGCATGTCTGCTGTTAGCAGAGCAATGTCGCCTGCCATGGCACAAACAGTGAAGACGTACAGCAAGAAGTAACGCGTGTTTTGAGCACCAATACAGTTGTTCACCCAGACACAGTGGTGGTCGAAACGCTGGACACACCTGTTGCAGACCCCTGAAATGCAGACAAATGTTAACGGTAAAAGGTGCACTCTTATTTGACAAACTGTCAAACAGTGATGCAATTTCAGTAGCATGTTTAGTGAAGGTAGTACAACAACAGGATGAGCATTCATCTAACTGTTAAACCCAGTGGGAGAAAAAGAGCACATCCAACAAGTTTCTATGACAAAATAATACTTACTGCAATGTTTGGAGCGAGCTGGTTTGACAAACTGGCAGGTTGGACAGGAGACCCCCGGGTGAAACAATCTCCTGTCATACTGATAGATGTGCAGCTGACCAGCGACCTTCTTTTTTGTGACTGTGCCTGGTAGATAGAGTCACAAGGAGAGAGTTGAGGATAAATACTGCAGTGTCATAATGCCGCCCAATTCTAAGTGATTTTCTCTGGCTATTCTCAGATACAATCAGCTAAATAAGTTCTTGAAACCAGTGGTATGGTAGAGCTTTATCAATCTTTAACACTAGGTAGAATAAACAGTGTGTGAGCTGAGAAGTGTGTGTGTGTATAGAGGAATCTGGTTTTCACAACACTGACACAAATGAGGATGCACATAGGGTAAAGGTATTGAGCCCACCCCTTGATTATAACTGCCGGAGAAAACTGTTTTTTCCAGATGACAAAATTAAATTACTGCTGTCAGGTGGAGGTTATAGCATGTCAGCAGCACATTCTCAATGTGTGTGTGTGTGGGGTTTTTTTTCCATATATATATATATATATATATATATATATATAACCTGGATCTCTTTTGATGCAGAGGTAGAAGAAGAAGGTCTTGATGGCCAGCAGGATGTAAGGCACAGACAGGCTGGTCAGACTAGTGTCCATCTCCCTGCAGAAGCCAAACACCTCACCGGTGAACTCTGCGTACACAGCAAACTCCAGAAGGATGTGCAGATAGATGAACATGTTGTTCCTGCAGATAAAAGTGGACGTCACGGACTGAGGGGTTTAAACACAAAAATAAAAAGCAATCATTGCTTGGTTGGTGTTTTTACGTGGAGTTCATTACAAACCTTTGATGAAACAGCCGGTGCAAAGCCCACTGTGAGAACCTCTGAAGCCATTTTGGTGTAATTGGAGCAACTACCTGTGAAGGTAAAAGGGCATCAGTGATTATGGTTAACTCAACTTCAAGGTATCAGGGCAACAGCGCCGCTCAGTGTCAGTTCATAAGCGCAACAGTAAGTTTGAATGCTCTCCTTTCAGACCTTAAGGACGGAGTTGAAGAGTATGTTGAAGGGGGTCTGCTGCCGTCCTGAGTATCTGCAGACCAGGACTATACATGTCAGCACCAGGCCCACGTACAGAGCGAACAGAGTCAGGAAGTCCATGGCTCACCTGGCAGCGTCACAGACAAACAACAACACCAACAGGTGTTTATGGTGACAACTCTCCTCCAACAGGTAGAAAGCCGAATGAGATCCAGCTCATGTTACTGTAATTGTTTTTTATTCAAACATGGGTGAGACGTAGACGGCATGAGGTGAGTTGTGTCCTCTGTAAAGACTCGGATGAGTTTCACGTTAGCATGCTAACGTGCGTCTGCATCCGACATCAGCAAATACTGAAAATGTGATACTGAAAAGCCATTGAATAATTAATTTCTCCCTTACCTTCTAAGTCTAGTCACACATAGCTGCCCCTCCGGTGGTTTATCTCACGTCAACATAACTGCTTTTATTTTATTTATTTATTTTTTTGCAATGGACAAGAGCTTCACTTTGGGTCCGTGCTAATGTTCTGTAAACGAAGCTATTTCCTTAGCATCGATGTAGCTAACTCCCAAGCTAACATCTGAGCTGCCTGGCTGATGGCGCTGCAGCATGGAGGGCTATGACCAGATACAAGTCAACTTGGTCTGCACATATTGTCGATATAGTTAAAATGAGAAAAGGCCGAGATTAAAATGAACCTTATGCACAAAAAAAAAAGAATAGATTCACATCTGTTTTTCCAACTTCAAACATCACATAAGAAAAGACAAGATAAAACTTTATTTATCCTGATGTACTCCAATTTACAGTGAAAAACAAGACAAAGTTAGGAAGTGTATCCATAAGTAAATATATATATAAATATCTGCACATTATGGATATATCAATTTCACATGAAGAAATGAAATTGAATGTTAATGAGAAATTTAGATAAGAGAAAAATGTGATTATATGAATATTGCACATGCTGATAAATATCTAAATAAATATATCAGTATATGAATATGTCAATATATACACACACATGTAGATGCACTGGGATATTAATGCACATGGTATTGGAGGGATGGTTGCTGATAGAGTGCTTGTCATAATAACTATTGCAGGCTGTTTTCCATTCTCGTGTTTCATCGGGCTGTCTGGGTTTTCTGATGTGATGTGAAACTCTTAAGGATTTCACCTTTTAGCTACACATTAAAAATACTTTCAACAAGTAAAAGTCCTGCATTCAGCACATTATTGGAACAATCTAGACCAATCTATTTAAAGTATGAAAAGGAAATACACCCAACTGACTAATTCCTATCTAGCTATAAGTGCTAGACTATTTAACATGGTATTATAATTATTACTCAGACATTAATCTGAAGGGGGCATTGTAATGTTGAAGTTGGGCGGTAGAGTTCATGTGAACTCTAAAGACTAGTTTTCATTCTTAATGAAGCTGCTCTATAATATTTTTTTTTTATTTATTGATTTATGAAAGATATTTGACCAGTAAAAAATTAAGTAATGAGAAATGTTATTCCAAATACTCAAAGCCTTAAGTCCAATTTGAAGCATCAATACTTTAGACATTACATTTCTCTTGTATTATACTTCCACTCCCCAACTATTCATAGGCAAATACTGTACTCTCGTACATGTACTAATTAGTAGTTTCATTACATGTTATGATGCTTTGTTACTTAACAACAGGCTTCAAAAGTACAGCTGTCAATTAACAGAAAAATAATTGGTAAATAATTTGGTCATCATTTAAGTCATTGCGGTTTCACCTCCTCAAAAGGGAGGTGATGATGCAATTCTTTTAATTATTTGAGTTCATTTTGGGAGGTTTGATTGTTGGTTGGAGAAAACAACCATTGTGCAGTACATGAGCAAATTTATTTAGCTGCAATCCACAAGTGGCATGAAAAGCATTCTCAAGAAGATGGAAGAGGAAATCCAGTGCAAACATAAATAACTAACTCAGAATTACTTAGTTTTGTTTTCTCTCCTTTACTTTTGTCCAGTTCTCCACACAATGCACCAAGGCATCACAGGACACCTGCTGGATCTGGTTGCGGACATGGCCCAACACTCATATTACAGCTTACAGAGCTGGAGAAGGGAGCATTACTCAGGGCCAAGATCCAAGTGTGTGCACGTCTATGGATGCTGTTTAAGAAGGTAAGATATATGTGGTTGTGCTGGGCTTTTTATGAGCTCTTCTGGTGTGTTTTCCATTTTCAAATGTTCCTTATAGTCATATTAGTCAGAATATGTTGAATGTATTTGTAGTTATATCTTGGGGGGGGAACTCTCTGTACATATTTTCCACCACATTTAAGATTAATGAAGTACTGCTTTTGCTTTTGTAAAAGTAAATCCTTTCAAGTTTGTTGCTCATCATTAAAATATATGGAGTATAGTATAGTAACGTAGATATGCTCAAACATATAAATGATTTCTCTGAAGTCAAATCAATGTATTACTGTAATATTCACAGGACACTTTTATATGACTCAGCTGCCTTTGAAATATAGCTTTTCATCATGTTGCCACACGAGTTAACTGCCTCAGCTGTAATGTAAGAGGGGAGTTTGATTGAAGCAAACTGTGTGTTTGCGGATATAAGCCATTTGTGTTTAATTATTCATTTGTGCCAGACTGGCTGTTCCTTACCGTGTGCTTTGCCTCTAATGACAGTTCATACTACTATCAGCCTATCTGCAGGCCTTCACAGTACTTCCTCTTCTCTAATTTTCTCTTCATCTTTTTAATCTGCAACATGTTAACTACATAGGTTGTTGACATACCTACTAATGCATTTATATCAACTAATAAGAGTATCTGAGATGCCTATCAGTGAGAATAGCCTCTTATTGATATTTCCCATATTAGCATGATCACTCATATTCATGGGTGAAAGAAAGGAATTAGATTTGCTCTTGTTATGGTAATTGTATAGTTTTTTTGTATTTTGTTCTAGGCAGTGCTGTATTCTGTTTGTTTTTAGGGTTTTCTAAAGGCTCTTCCCTGCAACAGTTTTTTTTTTTTGATGCTCATTAAATCTCTGCTCCAGTTCATTTGCACTGAAAACGCCAGTCCAGCTCAATAAATCTTTCCTTCCTTTGAAGAAAACCACAGGTATAAGTAATGAATTGAGTACATTTAGTTATGTTATTGATAAAAGCTGTGCTTTTTTTTACCTTTGTATACTTTCACGCTCCTGAAAAAAAGTTAAGTTGAGAAAACATTTTGTCCAATGAACACATAAATGTATTAATTAATAATAATTCATTAATATTATTATAATTTATTGCTATATAAAAATGACAAATTTTTGTCGTTGCTGTTGATCAATGAACCTACAAATGTACTGATTATTTTAGCACCAAAAACCCCTTCTGCATCAACACATTGTTATTTTGTTGTCATAGGGATAGAATGACTCTGGCCCTTTGACTCATTACTCTTAGTTGCCAATAATTTATGGCTGAAACAATTTTTTTTTTTATGGTGAATTAATCTGCTAATTATTATCTCTATTAATCTTTCTGTTGGTCTGTTGGTTAAAACATTATAAGGGCTATTTGTAGGATAGAAAAAAGAGGTTGTGTCAACAACAAAAAAAAAAAATACTATGTCAGACACCAGTGCAAGCCCAGCCTAGTCCAGGCCAACAACTGGGCCAGATGACAGGAAATGAATGGGCTGGAAGTGACAAGAGAGACTGCACCAGTTTTCACTACAACTGTCTCTCTGGTCTACAAATAAAACCTTGACAACAAGATCATTTGAAACACTATTTTCTTGAATTGGAAATTTTATTTTGTGACTTTAAGATTACCTTATTATCTCACCGGGTCTTATCAGTCATTCTAACTTCAGTCCTGCTTTGACCTTATCTCTGATAACCAATGTATTGTTGACATTGCAGTGTTTTGTCACACAGACTTATTATCTTACCCTTCTTGAGGTATAGTTATATGGTTGCGCTATGGTCAGTATGCAAACATTAAGGGAGGGGAGCATGTGTTCCTTCAGTATTAATGACAAGGGGTTGGAGCAGATCTGAAGATTCAGCTCATAATCCTGCTAATCCTACAGGCTAATGTCTTAAATTGCCCCTGCTCCTTCTCAATGGACTGAACATTTCAGTGTGCTCACACATGGACCTGCAGAATTCCAGGCAAGCAGACGCTCCAATTAATACTCATCAGGCTTTCTTGCATCGACGCAGAGTGATTCTGGGCCAGGAGCAGTCCCTCGGAGAGCCACCTAGCTAAGAGAGGAGGAGAAGGAAAAAGACACATTGGTGTATTTATAGAAAAATGAGGCCTCACAATACCCTTTTTGGAGAGAGAATTATTAAGGAGCCGAGGTGCGCGGGTGTACGCGTCCCAGTTTTCTGATTAACACTGTGCAAGCAGACTGGCCCAAGGATGAATCAGGGATGAGACGCAGGACTAACTCCTTGACATACTCACAAAGAGACTGCTCTGGCTTTTCATGCACACTCACCCTTTGCTCATGAGGAAGCTGCTGTGGTTTCAGGGTGGATGAATGGAGCTATATTTTGAGTTTGTCAAGCTTTCTGTTTGACTCTGGGTTGTGGGGTGGTCGGGGGGAGGTTTTCTTTTTTTTTTTTTTCTTTTTTTTTTTCTTTTTTCTTACTTTTTTTACATTATATTTGAGAGGACAGATTGGATGTTAGCCTGCTAGCAGGCCACCTGTTATTTGACATTCAAGATGAAGAAGTTTTTGCAAAGCAAAAGAGGCAGATACTCTTTTCGGCAGAGTAAACGGGGCTCTCGGTGTCCATCTAAAGATTTCTGTAAGTCTTTTACCAATTTTTTTCCAATGTGTGAATCCTGCTGTGCTGTGGGTTTAGAGGCTGCAGATCCCATCATTAGTCTCCAGCTGAGCTGGAGGGTATAGTAGATTATATTTGGCAAAAGCCAACATGTCAATTTTTGTAATCTAGTATTTTTCATTTTTAAATTTTGAAAACTCTCAAATGTGGGTTAATTCATTCTTATTTTAATATTTCAATCCAAACCGTCACTCTCAAAGGCCATTTTCCCTAATTTGCTTGTTACTAAATAGTGTTTCCTATATCTTCCCTGGGTAAAGCCCATCGGGGCAGTCAGTGGTGTGCCCTCTTACTTTGCTTCCTAATTACCGTTAAAGGCAAGACTAGCACGTGCCCTGAGTAAAAAAAAATTGCTAGAGGAACTTTTGCCTCTCAAGCTAATTAAGGTCACAATCTCTCCTGTGCCTTAATTTGATTGGCTGCTATGTAGTTTGTGAACCAGGTCAGGGACCGCTGAGTGTGTCATGGCTCAGGGTAGAGGGTTACAGAACCGCTCACGATAGTACAACTTGAGACACGGGAGATAGCAGGAGGAAAGAGACAGGGAACAACGCCGTCAGATTGAATCTCTTTAAACACGCAAAGGATTATTTGATCTAGGAGTATATTTGCAATGTCGATAGAGTTGAACACCTTGGCCACTGTGGGTAAGTCTGTTTTAATGTGTCTTTTTCTCTTCTTCTCAAATCGTACATCGTTATTCTCTTTCACCTCCGCTTTTTCTATCTTTTCCTCCCTTCCTGTAAGTCCTCAGCATGCCGTCGTCCAACCAGGGCTGGCCTGAGGATTTTGGCTTCCAGCTTGGCGGGAATGGACCCAGCTACATCCTGTCTGTGGAGGAAGGTAGCAGTGCCCATCTGGCAGGGTTGCAGGCAGGAGACCAGGTTTTGGAGATTGAGGGTCACAATGTGTCGTCACTGGCTCCACAAGCCGTCATTGCCATCGCCCAGACTCAGAAGAACATCCCTCCGAGTATCGGAGTGGTGTCCCGCATACAGCAGGTCTCACAGCTCTCGAGTCCATCACAGAAATACTGCATGTGTTGGTTAATACCTATGGAATTACATATCATAACCTGTAGGTCTGGTACTTTTGAGTCATGTTATGGGGTCAAACCCTGATGCAAGTTCTTAATTCAAATTCTTTTATATTTGCTTGTATTGCAGATGGACATCGTACCAGGTCCAGATGGGCGTTTTGGGTTCACCATCGTAGGAGACTGCCCCCTGTTGGTGGAGGACTGCTCACCTTGCTCTCCAGCTGGCCGCGCAGGTCTGAGGGCCGGGGATTACGTCATGGAGGTCAACGGCATTCCCGTCAGGCAGCACGAGACAGCCGCAGCGCTTATCAAAGCATCCCAGGGTAGGACGCTCCGGCTCGGGGTGCTCTGCCTTGGCCCGCGGCAGAAACACAGCATCAGCATGGATGACAATCAGATGGAAGGAGAGGGGGCAAGACTGGACCGTAAGCATAAAGCTCTGGAGTTCAACAGGAAGGTATGTTAAATATGCATTCACAGCAGATCCATCCATCCATTAGCTGCTCTGATTCATGCTGGGTTGGGGGGGGGGGGTACATCCTAGTATACAGACATATGCTACATATATTTCTTCGGACTCTCGTACTGTTTGGACTATCATGTTACTCCTAATTTATTAAGTCGGGGGTCTGTAAGCAATGGGTCACATATAAGCATAGACCAGCTTTTTTGTGTGTACTTTTCTTACTCGTTAGAAGTGGGTGGGATTCATTTGGTAAAATGTGATGAGCATTTCTGCAGACCAGTCAGAATTTTGCAATGCTGTGTTTGTGTCTGTTAAGAGTGCATACCAGGGTCTGCAGGGTCCGCAGGGTCGAATCCAGCCAGGGAACTTTCCTGCATGTTAATCCCTCTGCCAAATACTAACTGAAATAAAGGCATAAAAATCCCCCAAAATATAATTTAAAAAAAATCCCTGATCTGATAAGAGCTGTGGATTGCTTGCTTTTGTTGTTGTTGCCACAGAGATGCTACTGTCAGCTCAGTTACTTGAGTTTTTGTGTGTTTTAAAGTCTTAAATAAATAATACCCTAAAATGTTTTTCATTTCAATTTCATGACTGATTAATTAATGTATTTTAATCCAATACATAGAGAAGTGAATTTGCATCTGATGCAGATGTAAGCCTTTAAATATTTTATAGTGCAGAAAAAAAACAAACTAATAAGGCCCACCAGTTTTGTTATGGTAACAATCTATCACTGTGTAAAATTACAAGGTGACAGCGTTTTCATCACGGTTCAATTTCCTTCAGGTCGACCAGATCTTAGGTGACGAACCAGATGTGAAGGAGAAACTTTTCACAGTGTTGAAGCAGTATGCAGCAGAGAAGAGAGTCCAGTGGTTGGCCTCTGTCCTTCCAGAGATACTCACCACTGATGAGCACCGACAGCTCATCTCCAACATCAGGTAGGAGTCAGAGGTTTCACTTCTTATTACATTGTACTATTAACCCTGTAGAATAAACTGATATCAGAAAATAGAGAAAGTATTTGAAACTTAACTGCAGGTTAGGAGGAAACCTGAAGGTTTAGTCCGACAGCAGAAACAGTGTGTTAATACTAGCATTGGGTTGAAGACAAAATGTGTTATCCACGGACATCCAGGGCAGTCTGTGACACATCATTTAATGATCATTAAATGAGCACGTGAGGGTCTCCCCATGTTTCCTACTGTCATTCTGTGCAGGTAAAACTGTCCAATAAACTCCAAAACACTCCACAAAATCTTGAAAATGCAATACCATCCCAATACAAACTGATCAAGTACAGAGTCAAAACAGCTAGTATTGAAATTTCTGCCACTTGAAAATCCTTTTCCTTGTCTGCATTTGTTTTCATAGTTTAACACCACATGGGGTGTCAACTTTTTCTGAGATTGATGCACTTTTAGACTTGCAGCTGAAGATTTTATTATTTCAGTGTGTGTTTGTGCACTGTTGTTTATTTATTACACCTTGTTATGGTTTCACATCCCACACACTTGTCATTTTCCAGTCCTAGAGAAAAGTAAAATAATCGTCAGAGATTTAAATTCTAATATCCACATAAACAGGATTGTTGCTCAGTCTGTCACAGGATGGATTAGAGAGAGTCCTGCCCGCTGCCGGTCATTCTAAAGCTTCACTTTAGGTTTAGGTGGGTCCCATCTGGTGCTTAGGGAAAATCCCCGGTGACCCTCCAAGTCCCTTAAAGTGTCATTATCTACATTAATGAAACTGGGAGACTAAACTGACACAGAGGGACCCAGGCTTGAAGATTATTTTTTTTAAGCAGTAAATGAAAATTGGCAGAGTGAACTGAATTCACAGCATGGAGGTGTCTATGATGATGAGCCACAGACATATTTAGTGGAGTCTTTTCCTCATGGAAAACATTTTTCATTAGTGGTGGCCACGCTGCTCCATGTTTGCTGTTCATTAAAAGAAAAAAAAAATTGATCTACAACCAACAGGTTTTTTGATGGTGTATTGAAGTATGTGTCCATGAGATGGACTAACGCCAGTTAATTGAATGTGGAATAACAACTGAGACAGCCAGAATTACTTGGTTGTCTGTGTGCCAGAATGACCAGCATCCCTGCCTTTCTCTAAATCCCTGCACAGTTTGTCCAGAATTTTTACTTTTTCCAGAAGTTGAGCCAATTGAACCTTTTATCCTTTTACTACGCTGGCCTCCTCCTCCACTACTACTACACCATTTTCAGCTCCTTTTAGTGATATTAATATACTGTAAGAAGGCTCTCCAGCAGCAGGATAGGCTCAGTGTTGGGGTAGTTGTGTCGTTTCCCTACCTGTAATGAAGAGGCGACAGGATTTTTCTGTCTTAAATTGGTCATGAATAATTCAAACACATTCAGCAGAGAACTCCTCATTTGTATTTCATATCTGCGTAATCAAGGAAACTCCTATCTGCAGGAGCACCAACAATAACAGTGAAGCCATCTCCCTGTTATTTTTTTTCCATCCCCCATTCATCTCACAACTTACTAACCCCTCTCTCTCTCACTATCTCTCTTCATCTCTCTCTCTCGCTCTCTCTGTGGGGATTGTATGCTTTGTTCTGATGGATTTTCTTACTATTGTGCTCAGAGATCAGGCACTTCCCTGCTTTCTCTGCGTGGTGACCGTTTTCCCTTGACACTCGGTGAAGGCAGCCTCCTGCTTGCACCATTGTCCCACCATATCTTTTATCCTCCTTAGCCAAAGAGCACTGTAGCAGTAGGCGCCTCTGCTCTTCTAGCAACTACTACGTTAGATGTAGAACTCATGTTTAGATTTGTTTTATTCTTGAGCCATGGGTGACAGCTAAAATAATGAATTGCTTGGGGTAAGTTCATCTTTTTATTCTTTTCAAATGAAGGTTTTATTGAGGTTAAATGTGCCTGTGCTTGGTTGTTTGCTTTTGAGGGAATTAAAAAGCTGCTTTTTTAGGTTTTGCAGCTATGGTGTTTTTACCAAGTACCATCAGTGAAATGTTTCTATGTGAAGTGGGAGGGTGAGACAATATTTAATGCAATCTGACACATGGTGGCTGCTGGCAATTTTATATATCATATTTCTAACTTTGATTTTGTTTATTCCCCTGCTGTTTTCTTCAAGATCTTTTCAAGGCAATTTACTGCAGAGCTTTAAATCTAAGATTTATTAATGCAAGCAAACACTTCACAGCATCTTCATGCAATTTGATTTGATGTGAGCACATTTGGAAGGGTGGACACTGCTTGTTGAAACAGTACATAGACCTGTAGTTTTGCCTGTTACTTGGAGACAAGCACAACCATGAAGTGATTAGGATGAGTGATGTTGTGCTTTGTAAGATGTAATCTCATGACACGTTTGGATGAGTAGGGGTGTGTGTGTATGTATTTGTATCGTGCTTGTTTTGGAGCATCATGCTGACTTCCAGATTACATAATTATTGATTTTAAACTCTATCTGCCTGTGTTATCTTGAGTCTGTGTGTGTGTGTGTGTGTGTGTGTCTGCTCTGAAAAAAGCAGGAACTTAAGTTTTCATCTTTGGTGCTCGTTTGTAATATTTAACGCAATTAAAAGCAAAAGGAATAAATGTATCTAGAAAAATTCAGTCACCTACAGCTGTAATTACAGACCCAAACAATTTACTATTTTTTTACCAAGATGGTAGGTTTGCCCAATGTAAGAGTAAGAGTTATTGAAGTTTTATAATGATTAGTCCTAACAGGTCGAAATACTGCAGTTACCTGCTCTTCCAGATTTGCACCAGACTAAATGCTGTGCACAAAGATTTCTGTTTCAGCAGTGTTGAGGGTGTTTAATCTCAACTGCAGACACAGTAGCTGAAGCCAGTATTTAACTGCTATACTGCACAACATCAAAAACATTAGTGGTTCACAAGTACCTTAGAGCTGCTTTTATTCAAGTTAGTGAAGCACAAAAAGGCAATGAAGCCTGTAAGTCCATTTGCTTAGTTGCATTGATATGAACACAATTTGTCTCTAGAAAGAATGGGAGGATTGCTAGCTGCTTCATGTGACAGTGCAGCATTTACTAACCACATTACTCAGGCTGGAGGAAGAGCAAACACCCTGACTGAACATTAGGATGGATAAAAACACAGAAAAGAAACATGATTTTAAAAACAACAACGATAGACTATGAATTTTAATGACCAGTTGAAAACTTAAATATTGTGTTTTTGGGGGGGCTGGGAGTTGTGAGTTGGAGCTTTGCTGAGTGTAAAAATGTGGGACTGACAACACCAAAGGGAATAATAAAACAAAAAAATTCTATTCATTTTGCAGACTTGTCTTTAATCCTGCAGAGTTTCTTCTACTTAGGTTCATAAAAGCTGTTTAAATTAAACTTAGAAGCAAAGTCAATCTTCAGCTGGTCATACTCCAAAGACTCAGATGTAGCTGCAGCTTCATGTTTACAGGGCCATGAACAAAAACAGTTGGATCTGACCGTTCCGGTCCTTTCAGGTCTGGCGATTGCTCCAGTGTTCAGCTGGTAAAACTGGTTCTCAGTGGCTCTTAAGACAAGACACTCTCTGCAGGGCTACTGTCACAGAGGTCTATGTTTTTATATTATTTGCTTAACCTTGCGGCAGTGTCATCCCTTAAATCATTAGTACATAATATCAATGGTCACGCAGTGTAGGTATGTACACCACATTTGGATGGTGTATGTGTACATTATACGTGCGTGTGTGTGTGTGTGTGTGTGTGTATATATATATATATATATCCCTCAGTCCTGTCTGAAACTGGAAGACTGCATGCTGTATGTTATATGCTGTATAACATACAGCATAACAACAGCTTTTTCACTAGGATCCCTTTTTATCACTATGGGCTCACTTTGTTCACAGTCTTAACTTCATTAATTCAGTGTGAAGCCGTCTGACAGTTATTTGACCTCTTCCACTATCACAGTCTGTAATGGTCCTGGACCCAGACCAGCAGCCCACTGATGTTTATATAATACTTTTCTAATTCCTCAAGCTTTATCCCTTAATGTGTAAAAGAAGGGAAGCAGATAACGATAGATAGCGACAGGAGGCGTCCTCCATCACACAGCTTTCATTCTTTCTCAGCACACACATTGTTAAATTGCATCTGCATGTGTTTTTCAGACGTGGCAACAAAGCGCAGTGTTGAGAATCACCTGCCTACATTGGAGACACATCTGGACATTTGAAATGAAATGAGGTCTCCTCTTTGTAGTTTTCTGCTTGTCATTCTTCCCTTTTGAGAAATCTGTCCCATCTTCCCTGCTTGCTTCCTCCTCCACAACCCTCCTTCAGATAATTATAGATCTCTGTTCTTTATAAATTAGGTCAAATCAGAGCACTCATTTAGTTTCCAAGAGTTAACACGGAAAACTTTTTGTGATGAGGCGACTGTTTCAACAGATGGCTTTTCATTCTGAGGTGCATCAACATCTGCATCAATCAGCATTTATAAAGCAAAATGCTGATTGCAGCAACTACACACACACACACACACACTCAGAGACACACACAGGCACAAATCCTTCCACGGAAAGGCACGGTTTGTTTGTGAGAGACAGACAAATTAGCGCTGTGATATGTATAGATGACAAATAGCAGGGACCGTGTGGGCTACTACACCTACATCACTACAGAACATTTATTTATATCTCTGGAGTTTGCTTATTGTAGCCGGTAGTCTGTGTTCAGTCAACACTGTCTCAGACTGCAGTCAGATACAAGTACGCCTCAAATCTGATCACCATCTGCAGAGACAGTGACAGCAGGCTAAGAATATGTGGCCTATATCTTTTACTGAAAAGATTTGTCCCAAAAAATGAGACCCACCACTTCTTAAAAGTGGCAGCTCCAGTAAAACAAGTCATAGCCAGCACATTTAAATATATACTTATCTTGGGTTTGTAACTAAGAGCCACAATGCAGAGGTTTTTATCCCATTCTAGCATTTTCCAAATGATTTACTAGAGCTTTACTAGAGCTAAACATGGGCTATTGGTTGAAGGTAAGACTTTTTAAAAATGCACCGGAGGTTAAAACTGTAAAAAAAAATGTGAATTGTCCTACTTGAAAATTCAAACCTGCAGGGGATCTTGTTTTATGCTAACCTCCAGTCATTGAATTTCCCAGGTTGCTGCAGAGATGTATCTGCACTGTGGCATCAATGTTGGGTGTAATCGTGCAAGCAGAGCATATGACATAAATGTTAGTGAAGCAGAAGAAAAAGACAATGTTAAAGTGATCCATATCTAAGTCTCTAAGTGGCTGCTTTATTCACATAGCTGGCATCTGAACGTAAAGTACACAATTCCAGCAGGAAATCCAGGACTGTTGTTAAGAGCAACATGCTGCTGCATTGCTGTTCCTTTGCCGTGTGGTGTTGTGGTGCTGAACAGAGAGGGGATCTGCATGTGTTGTTGTTCATTTCTGCAGCCACTGGGGGGACACACAAACGTCAGTCTCTTTTTACTTCCTTGGTTTGGATAATTAAACTTTTCACTCAATAGATCTGATCCCCTTCATTAGAAAGTTGTTGATGTTACTCAGCTTAACTGTGTTATATCTGTTTTTTTGGGGGTTTTTTGTTTTTTTGTTTTTTTTATCACGGAGTTAACTTATGGTGTAACTCACAATATATAATGAAATTTCTTTGTTAGTTTGATTTGAAGAAGTAAAACAGTATACTGAAAGGAAACAACCTGGTTAGGAAAATATAAACCCTTACAATATTGAGCCACTTGAAATCTGAATAAACGGGTAACTTAAAACCACTGTTGCCATTATATGGTTAAAAAAGTTTAAATTAGAGCTGTAAATTTTCGGATGTTTCAGTTCTCTTCATACGTGACCGGTGTCGTTGGTTTCTGCTCATAAAGGACATTCTATTATCCGATACTTAACAGAAACACTACATGGCTGAAGGTTTTCCATATTTACCCAAATGGCTTTTAATAAAATGCATAAACAACTATGGATATGGAAATGAGGCACAGGAAGGCCTCACATTTGCTGTGAAGTTGTTTTTCCCTGTTTCTCTCTGTACACTAAGTGTGTCCTAATTGCTTTATTTAGCTGTTTAGGTTGTTTTTTTTATGCAGCTTAATTAGCTTCTTGTGGACACGTACGGGGTAGCTGTTGTCTGTACCTGCTCTCCAGCAGCACGTATGTGGCTAATTACTCTACCGGTTTTTCACAGAGCGTGCTTCACCCTGTCTGCTGGTGGCTGATTCATCTGATCAGCATACCAGCAACAGATCAGCTGGTCAGAGCTCAACAGCCTGGTGGAGGTGGAAAACAGAACGCCTGTTTGTGCAAATCTGTGCTGGAGCTCATCTCGCAGTTGGATCTTAATGTTGCTGTGATTCAACAAACACAAAATCAAATAATTAACTTCCAACATCAGATTTTGCTTTGGCTCTTGTCATTCCATTAAACAGTGCTGTCTGAATTTTCTGGATTTCCTTTGGGTCTTTTTCGAAACAGATGTGGTGTTAACAGATGTGACATTCTGTGTGTAGATACTGATGGCTCTCATTTTTTTCCTCTTACGAGAACATTTTCATTGTCACAATAAATCCTCCAAAAATGAGATGATTTTGGACCGTTACAATGTGAATATCCCCACAAGTGAAGTTAGAGAAGGTGTGAGTGTGTGTGTGTATGTGTGTACACTAATCAACCACATTAAAACCAGTCAGCGAATTCAATGTTGTGGCTGATTGGTGTGTGTCTGTGTGTGGTTGCTAGGCTTGTTGTTTAGAATAGAAAAAGTTGTTTTCTATTGCCAAGGGGGGGGGGCATTTTGTTTTGTTCTAAAAAGTGCTGGTGTGTGTGCAACATGTGCAATTCACACCTGTGCCCCTTTTTTTGCAAGATTATTGTGCTGCAAAATGTGTGTGTTTGTGGGGTTTCTGTACAGTGTGGCAGCAAGCCCTGAAAACTCTTAAGATTTCCTTTCATGTGTCAGCCTGATTTATTTTAGTAAAGTTTTCATATGGCTGCTTGTGTTTAGGCATCATTTACCACATTTACCTGGGGACGTCTGTTAAATGAAAAGAGAATAGCATCAGAGGAGCGTTGCTCTCCTAGTTAAGTATAAAAATTAAGTGTTTGAGGGGAATTGTAGTAAAAAAACATCACCAGCTGCCAGAAAAATACATGCCTGCCAACTGTTTTTCCCAACTGATATGATGACAATTTGTCCACCTTCTCATTGATGTTTTGAGTTAAGTTAATTAAACTTGTCTTTACCTTCATGAAGCCGGAAATCCTTTTTAGAAGTGGGAACATTGTTAATATCCAAGATCAGAAAGATGATGCCAGCTTCCTGCTCTGTGCTCACACTGACAAAGTGACACGGAGGTGAGGTATGAACGGAAGTGTAGGAGAGGA
This sequence comes from Remorina albescens, assembly GCA_034769265.1. Lineage (NCBI taxonomy): Eukaryota > Metazoa > Chordata > Actinopteri > Carangiformes > Echeneidae > Remorina > Remorina albescens. The sequence continues at coordinate 12,023,370 of CM068480.1, forward strand.
AGATACTGTTAATCAAGGGAGAGAGTGAGAGAGAGAGAGAGAGAGAGAGAGAGAGCGAAAGCAGAGGAGAAATCCATGCTCGCTCACTCCCACACCTTTTTTCTCTTGCTGTATTCTGGCTCTCCTGCCTCGCTCTGCAGCAGTGAGACTCCAGCAAGCAGCGAGTGATACCAAGGTTTTCCTAGCTGTCTCTCTCCTCAGAGCGAGATTTATTCCCTCCAGCTTCCCATTCAGTTTCTCTTCTTATCTTCTCTCGGTGGACAACCATCACGTCATCTGTCCATCAAAAGTGTTTTTCCTTTCAAGTCTTTTAAGTGCCTGTAAGGAGCCTGTTGATTTGAATTTGTGTGGACTTGGATTGTGAAGATTATCTCGGTAGCAATTGATGACCACACTGGATGTTTGACCAGCTGCTGTTACTTTACTGGAAATCTTTTGGTTATGGACTGTATGCTTTCAGAATGGATCGAGGTGGATCTGTGATGTAGATCCAACCTCCTTCCTGCTCATTTCTTTATTTCTCGGGCAACTCTTGTGGACAAAAAACTTATAAAACTCCTAATTCACATCACATGCCACTATGTTTGCCAGAATCTTTGTCCCGAAGAAGCACCGGCAGCGCTTCGATGAGGCTGTCTCCCAGAACGTGATCAACCGGCTGTGTCGCAGCAAGAGCATCAGTGAACCGCAGGGCAGAGTGCGGCGCAGTCGGAGCGAGGATCACTCGGAGCGCCGCCATGGGTCCAAACGGGCCAGCTCCGTGCCCAGGGATGGAGGAGAACCTGGAGGAAGGGGTGAAGGAGAAAGAGACAGGAGCTTGAGGAAGTCTGTCTCTGGGATACCAGCACATCCCCCCATTGGACCCAATCAGAGGTGAGTAGATGATAAGAATCAGGCTGCAAACAGATTAATCTCAGCTCATTATCCAACAGCCAAGGATCCAGGTTCTTATTCAGAGGGTTTGATAGATTTGAAAACATGAAATCGGAGGAACAAGGTATGTTTTCATACCAACAGTTACTCTGATATTTACATCCTACATGTCTGAGTCTAGTTACAAAACTCAACTCTACAAAATCTGTGTGTATGAGAACTATATAGCTGATTATATGAGTGAACATGAGACAGTCTTCAGATGCTGTTCCTGTCATCTTCACCTGTTCAACATTGTTCATTGTCTCAGAGCCCCTGACCACTCCACCTCCCCAGTTCAGCCTCCACCCACTAACGTGCTGATTAAATGACTATCCAATTAAATAACAGTACAAATGTGTTTGAGTGCAGGAATTCATGGGTGGCAGTCCACTCCCACCTTCCTACACTAGGCCAGCTAAACTAAACTCTAAGGTCTCTCTTCATCCCCATGGGAGTGAAAATAATGTGGTGCTGGATATATCAAGTGTGAACATATTGACAGGTCACAGAACAATTGGAGACGAGCTGGTCGTGTTAATGGGAGCGATTACGTCATGTGGTGAATGTAGCACAGTCACAATAAGAAGTTGCGCTGCATCCATCTAACAAGAGTGTTGTGTAACTGTTGTGTCTCCACAGTGAATAGATGGATCCATTTAAATTTCAGAGATATAACGTTTTTTTAAATTATTCCGGCCCCTCATGTGTTCAAAGTGTTTTACTCGACAGCCTGGTAATTAAGATACTCAAAGTCGATCACTATAGATTAGCAATTGGCCACACAGGTAAATTTTTGAGGTGCTGAACATTGTGCCAGTCGAGGATGTCTCGAGATCTCTGTGATTTCATTGAAATAGTGGCTGATCGATACTCTGGTTTGTTATGTAATGTTTTTTTCGGGGGCTATGTGACTTTCTGGAAAATCAGGTAAAAGTGTGAAGTGCAGCTGTTGTTGACTAATCAAGAAGAGACCTCAAGTAGCCTGCTGGTTGCATACATTCAGTTCATCAACTGTGCTTAACATCGATGCCACGCACTGTGCAGCCCTGCTCATGCGCACGTACACATTTACACACACACAGACACACGGAGTACAGAATGAACCCATCTGCATTTAGCTTATCTTACATAACACCTCGTAACCGCTGCTATCAAACAATAGATTTGTCTTTTTTCTCTTCCCACCTTTTTCATCTTACCCCCTGTTTACATTATGGAAGCAGCATTGCCTTGAGTCGTTTCCATGGCAACGGGCTGTAAATGTGTCCCATCTTTGATGTAATGGGTGGCTCCAGAGTGTGTTCCCCCACTGTGGTGAATGAGGCTGAAGTGCCATCATCAGCAAAATGTCAGAGCCTTTTTGATAATAATTTTTTTCCCCCTGTGGTGAGAGTCTCCTGAAATAATTTTATTTATAATAAACAGAGACAGATGTGTTGGCAGGATGTGGAGACGAGGCTGCAGTAAAATTTAAAAAAGAGCATCATCACCATTTGTTAAGACTCCCACAAACAGGAAGTGACAAATCAAAACATAAGTGAAGTAGAAACAGCTTTGTAAACAGCAGAGTGAGCGCTCCATCCAGAGACAGCTGGGCTGCCCGTCCATTCACAGAAAGGTTGTTTTGCATCAGTGCAATTAAATAATGTCACAGTTAATGCCAGATGGTGGAATGACAACTGTAATAAGTGATTCATCATTAAATCAACGACTTACCAACAGAAATATCAGAAGGTTTGCGTTAAAACTGTGCTGGTAATTAAATGTATTTCTGTTCGAGACAGAAAGTTTATGCATTAAATGAGACTGTGAAAAATGTTTAAAAGGCTTTGCACATGGGTTAACACAAAGTTCATCTTTAAAGTTATTATTTTATCGGACAAGCAATTAAAAAATTCAAATTCAGTTAACAATTATGTAAAACAGAGAGGAGCAGGTTCTCTATTTACTGTAAGAAAAGCATTGGATGTTTGTTTTTCTCCTAGAAAAATCACCTCAACGATCAAACTAATAATCATCGTGTTTGGAAATGATTTAGATTGTTTCAACACTTCTCTCAACCACTTACAAGTTTGTGTCAACATGAAAAAGAAATAACTGAATTGCTCTGAAAGCGGAGGTGTGGAGCGAGTGTGTTCTGGAGTAAACTTGTATTGGATTGTAAAATGAAAAGAACAAAAGTGCGAAAGGCTCTTCCATTAGTGATGCAAAAACGGTACATAATGACATGAGCTAAAAATATTTTCATTTCAGTGTGAAATCCCAACTCAATTTGTGTCTCCCCCTCAGGATTGTTCGTGTCTACAGGGGGAAGAAGAACTTTGGCTTCACGTTGCGAGGTCACGCTCCCGTCTGCATCGACTCTGTTATTCCAGGTAGGACCGCTCTATTAAAAACCAGTACAGCTCCACACTGATAGATGCCTCCTCACTGTGTGTGGTGGTTTGGACTAAACATTGTTCTTTGTTGGCTGGTGAAAGGACAGAGGGGAGGTTGGCGGATGTGTTTTATGTGGCTGAGTCTGTTGTGGTGCCAGCCGCTGGGGGTTAAAGGTGTTCAGGAGGTGTTTTGTGTGTGTGTGTGACAATGACTGTACCAGGAAGTGGATTTGTCTTACTCACCGATAAAATGTTAAGAGGAACACTCAGAACAGGCTGTGCTTTAAGAAGCAGTCACAGTGGTCAGAAGCTTTTTACAACCTAATTTTATGTAGTTTTAGACTAATTAATTTGTGTATTAGTTAATAAGTGTTTGTTTTTATGTTCGATAAGGTCAAATATTTTAGTGATAAGGTCTCACGCCTATTGGATACCTGTGGAGGGGGCTGTGCTGTAGGTTCTCTAATCCAATTTCACATCAAACAAAACAAGCTCTGCCATTATATGCAGATATGAAATTTCTTTAATAGTTCTTTGAAAAAATACATTTATTCACTTTCTTGCTGAGAGTTCATTCAGAAGATTGATTTCAGTCCTTAGAGATGAGGAGCTATCATAACATGAAGATTGGTCAAAACTACACCTTCACTGCTAAAGTAATGAACAAATTATATTTTGTATATTTTATTGCTTATATATCAGTTTAACTGTAGTTGGGCTGTTTTCACATTTATAGGAAGTTCTGGTCTCGTTGAGTTGTTATTGCCACGAAAATCTCTTAAATGTATTTGGGAGTAATTTCTACCCAGAGCCTCCAGTGAACATTTCAATATCTTTTAGATTTAAAATTTCCGTCGTTAGAGGTTATTTAATTAACTGCTATTGCTTTGTGATATAAAAAAGTAGCAGACAAGAGAAGCTGTGAAGTTGCTTTACAGGGAATTTATTAGATTCCTCGTTGAGGAGAGATGTGTGTGTGTGTGTGTTTGATGATGACGCCAGTGTTCCCGCCCACCATCATCTCCCACCATCATGTGCTAAAGCGGCCAGAGCAGGCTGACTCAGTGGGCCTTATGGAGGTTGATGTGGAGAAGGTGGGGGTGGACAGCATGTGTCTGATCGTGATCTGAACACAGATCCTTTATCAATAACCAGGAAACTACAAGCTCCACGATACAAAGTCCATCTCATGTGCCTAAACCTGCACTCACTATATTGTCCCATGAGGAGACTGCTACATCCAAACTCTGGGTTGAAAAAAAGAAAAAAGATGACATGACACTCACTGTGAAGTAAATTGAGCAGTGAGTTGACAGATGAGGAGGCGATGGTGGATGGAAGCAGCGCAGTCTGAACAGATTACACCAGAGATTGCTGTGACAGCACTGTTTCCTTTCATAATAAGATTTATCATGTAGACCATTTCAGCTGCTGATGGGTTTTATTGGGTGTCATTCACAGGTTGACAGCATCACATCAGTCACTGTCTCTCCCTGTTGAGCCCATGGTCTCTGGGCACCCTGTTAGCCATTGCCATGGTTGTTTTCTCACTGACGTATGAATGTCTGCCATATTTGTCTCCCTCTCAGATAGTCCTGCTGAGGAATGTGGACTAAAACCAGGGGACCGTATTCTCTTCCTCAATGGTCTGGATATGAGGTTTGTCTTTCACTGATAATGTCATATTATTATTATTATTATTATCAGCAGTAAGATTTTGTCCCTGCCCACTGTCCAACTTAGGAAATCAGGGCTTTGTTTTCTCCAGGAAAAGGGGCTACCAGTCTTAAAAAATAGCAGGCTTTTATTTGATTTTGTCATCATTATTTCACTTTTTCTCGGCTGAGTATTTTAACTTGGAAACAGTCTGTGTGCTGTGTCTGCTCCCTGTCAGTCCCCCTCAGGAGAAGATGGAAGCATCAGCGCTGAATTAAACTCTCAAAAAGATGTTGCTTTATAATTTTTTTATCATATCCAACTATTCTTTGTTGTGGCAGTAGGACGTTTTCACTACAGAGACAAAGGCACAGCAGGGCCTTGGGGTAAATACGAAGGCTAACGTGGTAACATGCTCCAATGTTTACAATGTTCTCCATCTCAGCTTAGTTCGGTGGCCACCGTAGCTTAGTGTTGCATGCAGCATTTGCTAAATATGCTATCAGTTTTGCAAAGTTTGGGAATTAGCAAAAAGCTAAGAGCAGGATGGAAGCTACATGTTTTTGCAGATATTTAGTTATAAACCTATAAAAAGTTGGACTTATTGGTGGCTCCACAGGGAAAATCAGGTGGCCATGAAATGGGAGATATTACAGTTCCCAAGGAAAGTGATGCAAATGAAAGCAACATTTCTAGGCACTTTCCTCCAGCAGTTACATAACCATATTTTAGTCTGGATCACGGTGGTGGGGTGAACGACCGACCATTAGACAGATGTTGCTGTCCTTATAACTGTGCTGTCATCATGGCTAAAGGTTGACATACGCCAGATAGTATACCAAACCAAAACCAAACCAAAAGTAATGTAAAGGAAGTCTGGCACATAAGCAGATTCCATTAATAGCCTGTAATTCTAAACGACACTGGGATCAACAAACCCTGCTGCGTTTGTCTCTGCAGGTACAGCATGTGAGCACTGGGAAACACACGTGAACACAAACTTTTACATACACTAAACTCTCCCTGGAGGAGTCGTGATGGTTCTTTTGTGGACTTCCCAACTTCTTGACCTCCTCAGAGCACGAGTGTGGGAGTGCCGATAAGAAATTCATCATAGATGAGATTGCATTGTGCCTGTACGAACTCAGTAAATGCAGTCTATCAACCATTATATATCAGCCAACATATCTAACACTGCCTGAACAGACAGTATTACTCTCCCTGCTATCTTGATAGCCATGAGAAAGAAGAATTGCAGAGCTGTTCGCATGGCTGCCTGATGTACTGATTTGATATGGACTGTATAATTCCGCTGCTCTCCCTGATAATACGGTGCTGCAGCAGTAGGAAGTGATCAGGAAAGCAGTAGGAGTTGTTTACCAGAGAGAAATATAAAATAAAGTACAAGATATGTGGGAGCTGTCAGCAAGTTGTTTAAAAAGTGAACATATGGTGTATGTATGTGTATGGCATCTACTAAAAATGCGCAGAATTAGATAGTTACAATATTGATGTAAACCCTTTGTACAAACCTGTCAGGTGTATTAAAACCTGAAATATATCCTCAGCTGTCATCTTCATTCACAACTGTGCTGAGTTACTGTTGTTACACAGTGTTGGACTGTAGCGTACATATCATAGAAGAATAACATTGCTTTTTTTTTGTGGGCTGCAGATGGACAAATAATGAAGGACAATTAAAGCAGTTTATATATATATATATATGCTTATATCTGTCAAAGTTAATCATTTAGTTTTACTTGAAAATCATTTTTTTCTTTTGCATGATTTCATAGGATTGTTTGAAAATAAATTATTTTCTCATACCGGGTTGATCTGTCTCATTTAGGGTATCTTTTTTTATTTGAATCAATTTATAAACACAATAAAAGAAATTATAGTTACAGCATAGAGTGTCTTCATTCAAAGGTCCTTTCTAAATGTTTAATGGCATCTTCAAATTTTCCTCAGTGTGAAACGTTGGTCGTATGAGCTCATTATAGTTAGATTTGTAAATTGCATTCAAATTATATGATGATGAGGCATGGGAACTGTATCAAAGCTTTGTGTGGGAGGATGTTTTCCATCCTAGGTGAGCTACAACATAAATCCGAGAGGTTACAGAATTTATTAGCAAAGCAACTTACTTTTGTTGCATAGGGTGATGCCTTTTCGTAATTACTTACTTTTTTCTAATATATTATTTTGGAAAGTATTAAATAATGTTTTCTTCCCAGAATTATTAAATACATTCAAAACAAAAAACATCACTTATTTCATCATTTGCTTCTGTGCCTTTTAACCTTACTCATTTTGTTTGTTTGGTGTTGGGTTTTTTATTTTTAGAAACTGCTCCCATGAAAAGGTGGTGTCGATGCTGCAGGGTAGTGGGGCAATGCCCACTCTGGTGGTGGAGGAGGGTCCGTCAGACTACTCTTCAGACCAAACTGACCCAGAGGAGTCTCCTAGCCTGGCCCCTACCACGTTACCACGCTCTAGGTCAGTGTATCCACCAAACCTTTTAAACTGGCATTCCCATTTCTCATCCCTTGCTGACATGAAGGAACTAACATCAGATCCCTACAGTATGTCAGCTACACTGGCATCTTTGAATACATTTAGCATATATGTATAAATGTCCCACTGTGTTGGCTGTCCAGGTCTCCAGCCCTCAGCTCTTTGCAGTGGGTGGCAGAGATTCTTCCACCAAGCATCAAAGTCCATGGACGGACCTTCAGCCAGCAGCTAGATCACTTGCTGACCATCCAGGAGAGATACACAGTCTGCAAGGCCCTGGAGACCTTTTTCCAACACAGGTCAGTGGGACGGAGGCATGAGGGCAGGGATGGATACCAAAAGCTTTATCGCTCTCTGTCTCTCTCTCCCTCAGCTCTGGGGGAGGACTGTCTCAACCCTGGAGCACCTTGCAGCAAACACACCCTAACACTAACACATCAGAGATAATATCTGAGGAAAAAGTCCTGCAGTAAAACATCTTGGATAGCATTTATTTTCCATTTCAACCTGTTCACGATGTTAACTCTGTTCTTGATTAGGTTTTTCTTTTTATTAGTCTCAAACACAAAAAAAAATTGTTGCATCAGTAGTACTTTTAATCAATAAAAGTAGCATTGCAACTCTTAATTATACTAGATCCCTAGATTATGGGGGTGGTACCTATAAATAGAAGGAGACAAAGAGGAAGAAGGGGTCCATGCGGAGAGATGTGGGTCTGCAGTCTGTAATAATGCAAAGTTAAACAGATTGGAGAGAGCAGAAGGATGCAAGTGAGGAGAGAAACAGCTGCTTCAGGGTGAATTTGTTGTTCCATAGGTTTCTAGAAAGTTAGAAGAAACTTCAACAAAAATGTAAATTCACGATAGAGTTTGTAGGGCATTTGATGTCATAAGGACTTCACTTGGGAGCATCAGGTTGACAGGTCCAAGCTGTGAGTACAGATTGTAGATTAAAGGTTCGATGTATTTGTTATACTATGTGGGTGATAAGAATTGGAAAAAATACTGAAAGAAAAGATTTGACGTTGTTTGGGAAAGTGAGTTTTTAGCGTGCTCAATATATCAGGTTGTTCTTAAGGAAGGCTGAAAGCAGAGATAGAGAAACCCAATGATGGATGATGAAAAGCAAGAAAGCAATAAACAGCAGGAGGCTGCGATATTGCAAGTATGAGGGGATGAAGAGAAGAGATTGGTGGTGAAGTAGCACTGCAGATAATGCAAACGTGTTTCGGCAGGATTATAAACAAAAATGCAACTGAATTCTACTGTACATGCATACAGTAGAAAACCCCAGAGGGATGAATCCTAGTATATCTGACATCCCTGTTATCCTGTTTTTATAATCTCTTTTCATCAGCAGCATTATAAGTGGGAAAGCTATACATCTGAGCTAAATCCTGGCATTAAATGTCAGGATTTAGCTCAGGATTTTTATGTAAATTACATTAAATGTACCCCCAGCAGCACATAGGGGGTGTGATATATAAAGATTACATGTGGGTGTGTGTCGTTGCAGGAATGTGGACACCCTTATAGTCGATGTGTTTCCGGTGTTGGACACTCCAGCCAAACAGCTGATCTGGCAGTTCATCTACCAGCTACTGACCTACGATGAGCAGGAGCGCTGCCAGAGCAAGCTGTCACGCTTCCTGGGTTTCAAGAGCAGTGGTGAGCTATGACACACAACATAGATATTGTCTGCTCCTGTAAAAAAAATAAATAAATAAAAATACACAAAATATATATGTTTTAAGTTGTCAATCACTTAAGAATGACTGAAGAAATCAAACCTAAGCTTTTGGTGATACTAATACTTTCTCTTATTAAATTAGACACAAAGAAGGAGCCCTGGATATAAATCTGAGGCATGAATACATTAAGTGCAGCAAAATGTGTTGCTGAATGTGTGTGTGTGTGTGTGTGTGTGTTGCAGCAGTGTTAGAGCCTGATGCAGGTCCGGAGCATCACCGGCGGAGCAGCTCCATGCGTGTGATGGGGACGTCGTACCGTGGCATTGTCCGAGAAAGGAGCTCTGACGACTGCATCATCGGGACTCACCTTGGAATGGGTACACTCCACATAACATCCAAAGCCCATCGGGCATCACTTACAAATCAGATTTTATTGGTCTAAGAGACAGTACTAATATCATCCATCTCCAAGTCGGTGCTTCAGTTTGTACCAAGGATTCAATAGCTTCCCATCATCTTTATGGATACAAAACTCATTCACCGAAATGGATTTTATGACACTCCTAACCACACATGATTATCTTTTGAGAAACTATTTGAGCCAACCAATAAGACAAGTGTAGCCCATTTGGACATACTAGTATTTGCCAAATGAAATTGAATTAGTAGGACTACAGTTTACATTGCTCTTTGGAAAAATGTGTGGTTTTTTAGCAAGTAAAATTAGTCTTTGGTCTGTAAATACAACTGCATTTTCTTTGTTCTGAAAGCCTGGGTGGAGTAAGTGAGTAACACAGCCTTTCTTCGCAGTTACTGCACTGGTTACATTCCCGTGAGCGAGACATCCAACCCCCAGTAATAAGAGCTGGGTTTGCACTGGTCAGCTCCCAGGTGGAACTGTGTGTAACTCAGCAGAGGATGTTGCTGGAAAACAAGCATCTTCAGCAAATCCTCTGCAGATACTTAAAGGCTGATAGACAAAAACTGTCATCACCAGCTCACACATTAATTCCACACCGTTGCCTTCGATGAGTTCCACCGAACTGCTAATTCTAAAGCACATATTTTCCATCAATCCAATGCTGTTTTAGGTTTCAGGTACATCATTCATAATTTCTCCTGTTTGCCATTACCATTGCTAACTCCTGCTCCAGGAGCTCAGGAGCTTTGGCCTTGTGCTGCTCCGCCTCGTCCTGTTCTGCTTCATCCTCTCTCTTGGTTGGAGGTGGGTGGATGGAGGAGGCTATCGTTCCATGTGTCACTGTTCATGCTTTATTGTGCTTTAGGAATTCATGTCGATGAATCTGGGAGCCCGGAGGAGAGGCAGTCGGGAGATGGAACCTCCTTCCCCGAGTCCCCTGACCTCAGTCATGTAGGTATAACTGCTGCTTGTCATGTTATCTGTGCTCTGTGGTCTCACATTCTTTGAAGGTCTGCTTGGGATTACTGCAAATCAGCAAGTGATTTTCCTTTTTCATTTCCTTAAATGCATAATAGCTACAGACCTTCAAAGCAAATATACTGCCACAATTTAGTGCTAAACAGCTCATCATGCCTCCATTCATAGATGACAGGTGTGTACACGGAGCTGGAGAATGTGTATGCAGGGAAGAGTGTGTCTCCACTGCAGGGGGGTTCCTCAGGAGAGCCTGAGAGGCCGGAACAGACTGAGGCTTACGGGCGCCCTCTCTCCCCACTTACACTCCCCCCCCTCACAGGTACTCTGGGCCCGTCACACATGTCCAAACACTCAGCAACACACAAAAATGAACACGCACGCGCTGTCAAACAGGCTTTCATCAATGACTCCCACCCATGTGCCAACAAGGTCTGAGATTTGAGTAGACTGTTGACTCAGATGAAAAAAGGTTGTGCGAGTCTGGGCCTTGGTGCTACATAGCTAATGCCATGTTCATGTCACGTAAGATTTGTTGCAATCACATAAAGGTCATAGCAACAAAACGAGCATCTTTAGAAATCTTGATGTAAACATGGCATAAGACGCTTAGATTTTTGAATGAGTTTGAGAGAGGGCTCATTCAAATCTACATGCCCATATACGCCTGCAGTCTATCTTTTTTGTTGTCATGGAAATGATTCCCGCAGCGACAACATGACAGAAGAGTTCATGGGCTATTTCTGGAAGGAAAAAAAAACATAATATATTATACAATCCAAGTAATGTATAATGTAAATATTTCTCAGCACCATTGAAAATAAATGTGTACAGTGTGAGTGTCAAACATTACCAGTGCCAGCAGCAGCCATCATGAATTTTTTTTCTTTATAGGCAACCGTAAATCTGGCCTGTCCCTGTCCTGGAAGGAGCCTCTCCCCACTCCTGTGTATGAGATCCACCACCAGAGCAGCGTGGACTCAAATCCCTACGTCAGCCTGGAGAGCCCACCAGCCTCCCCGGAGCATTTGGACAATGATCCCAGTACACTCACCCGTCGCAAGAAGCTGTTCACCTTCTCACGCCCACCCCGCAGCCGGGACACCGACAAGTTTCTGGACGCTCTGAGCGAGCAGCTCGGCCACCGGGTCACTCTGGTGGATGACTTCGTACCTGGAGAGAATGACTATGAGGAGGTGAGGAAGACGTCCCTCCAGTCAGCCTCATCCTCAGCTTTATTCATACATACACACACCACACGCTATCTTTTACCCTTTTTAACATTTTGATTTGATTCATTTTAAGCCAACAATGTTAGTATTGTACAGTGTATGTTTTAATATGTTTATCTTTTTTTGCTATTCCTTTCATTGAAGCAGGAACTGTCAGAGTTGGGGGTATGCTGCAGGTGTCTTTACTTAGATTGTTCAGTAGATGAAATGGGAAAACGGCCTTAAACATTTTATACAGAACAAAGTTACAATTTAAAGTGTCATTTCTGTTTTTCTAACCCTGAAGGTCGGGGAGATAGCTCTAACAATGTAAGTTATTGCAGTGTTTCAGTTTGAGTTTCATGTACTCAGTTAGTGCTGAATCTTAAGGACCCATTTAGAAATAGATTACATAGATCTCGACTGTTATCTTTATAATATTATCGACAAAGGCTCAATATTCCCCCATTGCTACAGGGGAAATTGGGTAGGTGATAATATCATAGTGCAGATTTATGGATTTAACATGAGCCTGAATGAAACAAGACTCAATGCTTCACTGACGTATCTGACGTATCACCTTTTTATCTTGTCCCCGTCACCAGTAGTAGAGGTCAAAAGGTCACACGTCACAGTCTCCTATGCGACTAACTGGACAACAACTCACAACGGGCATCGTTGGGAAAGGAATTACATGGATGCTATTTGTTGTGTCCGTTTTAGATTTATAGCTGCAACATGTACAAAATAGGAATCAGTCCATTTTAAACATCAAACTGAGATACCACAGTGTTTCGACTGTTTGTATCAGAGATTATCAACAGAATGATTGGCAGCTTCTCTTTTATGCTTATAAAATAATTTGTACCCTTTCTGCCACAAATGTCGAACATTGAACGTCACAGATCTGCCCTGCAGCCTGACCCACACTGTCATTTAGAGATTAGAGAATCTCATTCCTTCATAGTAATTTTACTAACGTCTCACGTTCACTGTGGTGATGATGTTATATGTCATATATAGTTGTGCTTATTATTAAAAACTGATTCAAATATAATGGTAGTAATTGCATTGTAGTGTATATGTGTATGTTTACATTAGAGCAATTTCTAATGTACGCTACAGTGAACACTTGTGTCACATGAACAGATTTTAAATTTATAAAACAAACATAAGAGCTTTGTTATACCTCTGTCTTTGTTTTTAGCAGTGCATGTTGTAAATAATTCACTGGGATGCACTCATTTCGAAAGTGAAGAATTGATTCTATCTAAGCGCATGTGTTTTAAAAGCTTGTAAATCAGCAACAGTACTTTATTTTGTTGTTTGTTTTTTTTTTGCCCCGTAAGTATATAAAAAAAGAAAATATATTTGTGGATGTTAAGGATTTTGCAGTTATTATAGTATCTTCATATCAGCCATAAGTTTTACATTTGAAATATTTAGTTGACAGTTTTCTGTGCAAGCAACAAATAGTCAGAACTTAAATTGCCAGAAGCCCAGAAAGGGACATTACCTCTGAATCACAGTAGAAAGTGTAAAAATATAAGGAGCTACTATACATTTTTAAAACTTCTTTAAGACTGTGCATTAGAATGTGCAGAGATGAAAGTTGTGCCTGTCAGGTCTGATGTTGCTCCTCTCTGGTCTGATGTTGCTCCTCTCTTCCCTGCAGATGAGCTTCCTGGAGGACCAGGACATGGGCTTCCTGCCTCGACAGCTCAGCAGTGGCAGCAGTGAGGATCACAGTAGCAGTGATGAGGCCTCCTCTCCTTCCTTCTCCTCTGGATCTGAACCAATCCCTCCTCCTCCCACCCAGAGCCCTCCACCCCCGCCACCCTTCCAGGCTCTGATACCCCCTCCTGTCCAGTTTATTGATCCGGTCCCGCCCGTCCGCTTCTCCCCTGAGCACATACCCCGCAGTCGGATGCCCTTCCAGCCACATCACCCCATCATCCCTCCACCTCCACCCCCCCCAAGGACCCTCCTTTCCAGCCGCTCTCCTCTACACAAAGTGCTGCCCACCAGAGAAGAAGCAGAGAATACTTACCAGCGCTTCCAGACCACCTCCACCCGTCTCTCACATGGCCAAACCGCCACTCTGCGCTCCTCCCAGTCGTCCCGCCCCTGCTACCTCCCACGCCAGCTCAGCCAACCTCAGCCCATCCGCCAGCCCTCCCCCCAGCCCTCCCCTCAGGTGCTGAGAGCAAGCCAGCTTGTCCTCCAGAGGCACCATCAGCTTCACCACCAACACAGCTACCAGGGCCCGTTGCCAGCATCCCTCCAGGAGCACACCCCCCCCAAGTCTGTGAGCCAAGGCCCCACAGGCTCCTCCCTGCTCTCACAGGCTCCTGTTTCTCACTCCAGCCTCCCCACTCACACAAAGACTTATGACACGTCACGACAGGAAAGCCAGTCACAGCAGGTAACTTGTCCTTACAGCTGGATGTCTGGTTAGAATAGAGTAAATGTTTGGACTGGTTCAACATCCAGCTCCGCAGGAGCCAAAATTTTTCGATAAACCTAAAACATGCCGCAGCATTGTTGTGCATTGTAAGCACGTAAACAGAGACGCCTCGGCATCCAGATGTAAAGGAGCTCAGCAAAAAACTGTCATCATTTAAACCCTTTCAAATACAAAATATTGTGCCAATATTATTGTAATATGAACATTTTTGTATATTCCAGGAACATGTGATAAAACTTGTGAGAGTTGAAGTACATTCTTCTATGCTTTTGTTGGAGTTGAAGATTTTTACAAAACTTTTACTTGTGAGGGAATATTTGATCAAGGGTTTTGTTTTTTTGCTTTTTTCTTAAATGAAGGATTTTAGGACTTCTTCCACCACTGGTAACACATGAGAGACATTCATTCATAAACAATGACAGTGCAGGGGTGGGGCAGCGCAGCTGTGCCCCTGTAATGTCACCGAAAAACAAAAAGAGTAGAGCTGGAGCCACCGCTCTCAAGATCTGTTGCTGTCTCTGAGATTACAGTCCTGATATGGTAAAAATAGAAGAGATGCTTAGAAGTGACAGAAAAGAAAACATGCTGCATCTGTTGGCAGCTGCTCACTGTGTTCCTGTCACACGTCTCAAAAGGACAATAAAGTAAACAAAAATATGTCTTGATTTTAAGGACATTCTACAAAAAGAAAGCTACTCTAAGACAAGCTCCAGTTTGTGTTTCAATACAGTTGGTTGTTTTAGGTCCAACTCATTCATTTTGTTTTCTGAGTACATGAAGAACTCATGGCACGTAGTTTAGAAATGCTTTATAAAATGATCTGTTTCTAAACATGCCTGTTCTCAAAAGGCTCCACCACCTCCGCCTCCACCCCTGCCTCCACCCTGTGAACCGCCTCCGCTGCTCAAGCCGGGCCACCAGGCCTCAGACACCAACCACATGAGTGTAAAGAGGCTGCGCTGGGAGCAGGTGGAGAACTCTGAGGGAACCATCTGGGGTCAGGTGAGTGCTGAGCTCTCAGTCCACCATGTTACCCTTTGGAAAGGTGCTGTTTCAGGGACACCATGCTGCTGTCTTAGAAACAGTAAACAACAATCATCCCACTTTGGCTGTGAGTTTTCACACTCCTACATCTCTCTTCCCATATTTGGAAAAACCTACTCATGTCCTCTGTTGTTTCTCGATGAGTCACATTGGCATCAAAGTAAAAGGCTTGTTTTTGTAACCAGAATTCATGCTGGGTTTATCTGCTAACATTATAGTTTGTGTTTGTCTTTTCCAAACTGTCAGACATGGATTAAATCTGATGTCTGTATGAACAGACTTTTTTAGACTTCCTCGAAACAAAGCCTTGACTGTGTCTTTAGAGAGTGTGTCCTTGTCTGTGTTCAGCTCGGAGAGGATTCAGACTATGACAAGCTCACTGACATGGTGAAGTACTTGGACCTTGATCTGCACTTTGGGACCCAGCGTAGATCCAGTAAGTTGTTCAGTGCTTCTGCTTACCGTTTCTCACTGCATCATCATTAACAACATTTCGTATCCTTATTTGCACAAAGTTAATAACATATGGTTAAAATGCTCCATTAAATAAATCATCAAAGAGTTTGTTTGCAGTCAAAGTGAATCAATGAAAACCTCGTCTGTTTGTTTATACCTTCACAGTTCTGATGTTGTCCATAACCTGGAGCTGCTCCATTCACCTGCTCACCATATCCATTCTCCATAAGGCACCACACCCCCCCTTCTTTTCTGCCTAAGTAATAACACAGCTCTCCTACAAGAGGAGCACACCTCACCTGTATCCATAGATGAGCTCCTCAGAGCTCCTCCTGGCTCCCAAACTTTTCCGACTCATGACACTTGAAAATCTAAAAAAAAAAAAATGTTGCTGCTCACGTTCAACCCCGCACCAATACAGGGGGCAAGTAGTGTCCTATCAGAACATTTTGTGTCTAAATAGTTATGATGAAAATTCAGGACGCAACTGAAAGAAACTCAAGTTCACTTTCTCTTTTTTTTCGTTTGGGCAGAATCAATATTCAGTATCTGTCTCACCATCTTTCCTTTCAACGCTTCCGGGTGCCAATCAGCTGAAGTCAGACTGAAAAACAAACCAGTATACAGTTTGGTCTGAAGACGAAACTAGGTGACAACAAATTCTATTATTTGCTTAACAGGGTGATAGGGATCAGTACATTTTTAAAAAATTCTATTTCTTTTTTTTTACACTCATGTTTGTTTTTTTTAATAATCACAACTAGTCACCAAATTTTTTCATTGTGCTGTTTTGCAAATGATTTGTGGCCCAATTGCAATCCTTTTGCCACAGCCCACAGGTTGGGAACAGCTGTCCTTGAAGGAGCGTGTTAGCCTTTAGCAATTCCCATGGCAGAGCTGTGTTATTAACCCATCAACTTGTCTTGTGTAGCCGCTGTGTGTGTGTGTGTGTGTGTGTGTGTGAATCCCTGGTGCCTGGAGAACACATCCTTACACTGTTTGTTAAAATTATCAGTCTCTCCCCCAGAGCCAGCCTTTGTTCCTGAGACCTTTAAAAAGAAAGATGTGGTGGAGATTCTGTCTCATAAGAAAGCATACAATGCCTGTAAGTAACACACACACACACACACACACACACAAACACACAGACAGACAATGACAGGTTAAGACTGTCAATTTTAGTTTTTCAAATTTTGAGCAGCAAACAGATAAACATGTATTTATTTTATTTTTTCACTGCTCAAGTTGTTAGCAGGTTTGAACCAGTTAGCTGGATGAGAATTAGCCAGATTCATTTAGTCTGATAACAGCATGTTAAGCTGACTCGGGTAAGACACATCTGCGAATCACGGGGTTGATGGGAGAATTATGTTAACACATGATGAACAGAGTCCACAGAAGTAAAAAAAAAAGGAAGTCAGACAAAACATATATCAGTAACTGGTGGACTAATCAACACTGATAATAGCAATCGCATGATAACAATTTAATTTTCAAACATAACAGCAGTCAGCAGTCTCAACCCTCAGTCACATCACCTGTTGGTTTGTGAGCTGCCATTTTGAAGCCTTTAGTGTGGTGCAGTCTGTCAGTCACACAGTAGCCACGCCCCACTGCACACTCTGCTTTATGGTCTATTTTCCTCTAAAAAATAAACATCAAGTTGTATTGAATAAGGCCTGACACTAGAGACTGAGAGCTTAAATTCATTAGGAAAATGTTTACTGAGCTAATGTATCAAGTGAGGAGTAGGGGCATTTTCCCATAGACTACAATCTGACTTCTTTTTACAACCAATGGACTCGCTCCCTGACGGTCATTAGATAGAATGCAGGTTTAAGGCTCTTCAGTATTGGCTCCACATTGCAAACCCAGAGTTTTATAATCTGAGCGCCTTTAAACCTGATGTGAAATATGAATAATTCACTTTGGAAAATTACAAGCCATCCAAATGGGTGAACCTCTGAAAACAGACATAAATCCACGTCCTCGGTTGCTCCCTTCCTCCTCGCTGCAGCCATCCTCATCGCCCATCTGAAGCTCTCGCCCAACGAGCTGCGTCAGGTCTTGATGAACATGACCACCAACAGGCTAGAGCCGGCCCACATCAAGCAGCTGCTGCTCTACGCCCCAGATGACGAGGAGGTCAAACAGTACGAACAGTTTGACCAGGACCCGGCTAAACTGAGCGAGCCTGACCAGTTCATCTTCCAGGTACGACCAAAGAAGAGATCCAAGATGATCAAAGCTTTAAAATCAGTGGGAAAATGTATGAAAATGAGAGTGGTTTTGTATGTTTCAGATGCTTATGGTGCCCGAGTATAAGACTCGTCTGCGGAGCCTCCACTTCAAGACGACCCTGCAGGAGAGGACGGAGGAGATGAAGGTTGCGTACGACTATATCTACAAGGCGTCCGTGGATCTGAAAAGTAGCAAGAAACTGGCCAAAATCCTGGAGGTGAACATCCAGACTGGAGCACATGAACATAAAGCCACCAGTCTATATGTTAACACAGTTAACATGTGTTTTTTTCCTGCCCACAGTTTGTCCTTGCAATGGGGAACTACCTGAATAATGGGCAGCCAAAGAGCAACAGGACAACCAGTTTTAAGATCAACTTCCTAACGGAGGTACCTTGTGGCCACCTGTGTTTCACCCACACCGTGATGTTAGTTTGTAGCTTCTGGAACGTCTCATCTCTCCTTTCATCTCTTGCAGCTAAGCACGACCAAAACAGTAGACGGAAAGTCCACCTTTCTCCACATTCTGGCCAAGTCTCTGTGCCAACACTTCCCTGAGCTGCTCAACTTTTCCAGAGACCTTACAACAGTTCCTCTGGCGGCCAAGGGTACGATGATGTTACCGCGGCAGAGCTCCTCAACTCTGCTCTCCTTCCTGAGAATCATTTAGCTGCTCCGTTCCGTAACATCCTTATTTCTGTAGAGCAGAACTGTTGGCCCCAGCTCACTGCAAATCCGGCAGACATTACTAAAAACATCTCATTTCATCTAGATTTATGCTTGTTTGTTCACAGGTATTCGGTGTTCATGTTAACACAAAATAACGTTTTGCATATTTCACATGCAACAGTTTTAAAACTGTTCGACTGCTGCTTGTCTGCTTTGTTGTCAGCTGTGGGCACATCGACACGCTGAACTATCATGGCAGCAGGTGCGAGTGGGTCAGTAACTCTACTCTTCATTCATCCTGATTCAAACAGTGAACCAGAGGGCCATCACTGCAGAGCTGAGTGACCTTCATGCCACCATCCAGGACATCAGGACGGCCTGCCTGAAGATCCCTCCTGCCTCTGAGGACCACTTCGCCTCTGTCATGAGCGTACGTTCATATATTTAACTCATCTTTTAATGAAACTCCCGATCACAGACATTTCATATCATCAAAGGAGTATTTCCACATTTTGGGAAGTTGGTATATATATATATACCTTCTTTTCAAGAATGACAAGACTCATTTATTGTGGTTGTATAACTTGGTTTAGCATTAAGCGTTGAAATTAGGGGGAACAGCCAGCTTGGCTCTGGCTGCTAAGTATCCTGATACTTAGCTGCAGATCCATGTTGAACAGATAGATCAGATATTTATCATTCTCCTCAGCAAGACCACGAATAAACATATTTCCTGCACTTGTCCTTTAAAATCTTTAGACTTGTTTCTTATCAGATAAGAAATTCACAGGCTACATTTGCATTTACAAGATTCGTAGCATAATGAAAGTCTGTTTGGACAAATGCTGCCAAGGTTACCTAAGTGAGATCAGATTGTTACTGCACATCAGCTGATTTCAGGTTTGTCAAGCATTTGTAACTTTTGGTGGTGCCATCAAAGGCTCATCTCCAATTTACTGCCGCACAACAGTAAAACATAACAACTTTTAAGAAATCACTCCCTGGTATGGGTGAAGCTCCAACAACACTGGATATTACAATTCCCATAATTCCCATCATTTCAGTAGCTCATCAATGGCAACAACTCACTTCTTTTAATCTCCACTCTTCCGGTTTGTCACGGACTATGTCATGAAATTGTCTCCGACCTCCAGCTGGTATAACCTTGATGACATCATGGTGACATCATCAGGCTTTAGAAAACTTCTCCAGAGCCACAGAAAACATTATTTGACTTCTTTTTTTTTTGTTTGTTTGTTTGTTTGGGTTTTTTTGTTCCTTTAACCTTTGTCCCTCTGCACCTACAGAGCTTCCTGGAGAACAGCCACCCTGCCATCCAGTCTCTGGAGTCTCTGCAGACCAGAGCGATGGAGGAGTTCTCCAAGGTGGCCTCCTACTTTGGAGAGGACAGCAAGTCCACCAGCACAGAGGCCTTCTTCGGCATCTTTTCAGATTTCATGTCCAAATTTGAGGTGAGTTACGGTGCAGCAGGTGTTTGTCTGATCCAAACTTCGAGGTACTGAGTTAGTGCTAAGAGAGACTGACTGCAGCTACAGAGTGATGATGCAGCAGAGTCTGTGGAATAACCAAATGTGATCTCAATCTGAAAAGCAAAAGATGGCAATCTAAGTAGCAATCAGACAAGATTATGGGTTTTGTTTTACAGAGGGCTCTCAGTGAGACCCAGACTCCAGAAAACCCCAGAAGCCCCAGACTGTCTTCCCCCCTCGCCTGGTAGAAGCAACGAATGCGGGCAGATGCCAGTTGGCTCCATTTTTACTCTGCCCTCCACAACCAAAGTGCCAAGATCACACACAGACACTCTCAAACCAACGAAGACAGAGACCACATCATCTATAGCAAATTGGGGGGGAGTATATACTGTACATATCTGTAGGTAATCGTGATGTGTGCAGCAGGGCTGTTATTTCAGGTGCTGGGTAGAGCAGGAACATTCAGGTGTAGGCCAACAGGAACTCACCACACACTGAAGACTCAAGCTGGTCTTTCCATTACTGGCATCGCTCTTTAACATAGAAAAGACACAGCAGAGAAACCATCCATGCACTTCTGGTCACTTCACTTCATCTTGATGCTGCATTAAAACTAAATGTAAACAGATGAAAACAACTGGTCTGGATTTTCACAGATTACTTGCTATGTTTATTATGACTATATAAAGTTTATATTTTCTATCAAGTCATATTTGACAATTGTAAAAATTGAGTGTAGCTGTAGGCTGAGACCAGATGATTCACAGATGTAGTGTTTTTAGTGTGCACAGGGAGTGTTTGAGCAGACAGTTCATACTGCAGTTGATGTAATTTAAAGACTTCAAAATAGTACGTGATCACTTTTTACATGTGTCCACATTGCTGATTATGGATGTGCTCATTTACATCTATTTGAAGGGGCATCTTTTGTGAAAAAAAAAAGACTTTTTTTTTTCTCATCATCCAGCCCTGAGCTCTGCTTGCCTTCTGTCCTCAGCAGTTTGCTGCATGTTCTGCTGCTGATGAGGATCAGAAGAACATGTCTGTCCAAAGCAAACCCCGCCCATAATAAGACTTTCTTAATGTTCCTACTGAAATCAATTTATAGAACTAAAATATTAGCAATTTCAAATTGTATAATTCTGGAAATTTGATTTCCTCTAATGCAACTGTTCTTTTTTTCATATATATATTTTATTTAAACAAGTTCAATATGAACATTTTTAATTTGAACAATGAGCACCTGAATGGAACTGAAGGGCTGGAAACTCTACTGCTGTCAACCTTAAAAAGGCTTTAGAATTGTTGAAAACAGGATTTCAAACTAAATAAATAGATTAGATTCATTTCGAAAATTGAAATTTCAGTGGTCCCGGAATGATTCTGGCCATTCTTTTCAGCATAGTGTGTTTTTAAATAACCCAAGATAACATTAGCCACCTATCTTCGAGGAAAGCAGGCTGTGGTTACGGCTCCTTTACACGTGATCAAGGACATTTATTTAAGATGTTCCACTTTAGTAGCCGCCCTCAAGCTGCTTTTAACCCACATCCCTTCATATCCCAGCTGGAACCAGGCCAATTTTCAGCAAAAAAAAACTGGAAACTCAACTTTCTACAACCATTTGACAGGAGTTTAAGACTGTTCCAGGTTCCTTCAGTGGACCCCTTCCTTTATTTTAACCATTTCACAGTGAGGCGACACTGCCGCATCAGCAGATGCTGAAATTTGGCCCACAAATGATCAGTTTCATGGCGTGTGTGGGCGGATTATTTCGTCTTTTTCAACAATTAGTGTCCTTTTGTTGTCGGGACAGAAAGATAAAAGGCAGCTTTAATGTGAAGGCTGAGCTGTGTGTGTCTGGCACAGAGGACGGCTAATGGTTGTGCACTTTGTCGAGCATTCAGCTCCGCCAAATCAAATGGGTGGCTGCTGAATGAGTGAACATCAAACATGTAGAGAAGAAAAAAAAAAACTAAAATAATAATAATAATAATCACCCTACTGTAAATGGTTACTTCCTGCTTCTCTCGGTTGTTATGGTGACTCATCTACAGTACAGTGTACCTGTAGCTATGTTGTATTTATGTTGATGAACTATTGTTGAGATTGTAAATTAACTGTTTTTTGCTATGCACTGCTGCTCATTCTAGTTTTCTATTGTATGCTTGTGTCCCGAGTCCTGGGTTGTTTGTATTTATTTATTTA
Organism: Remorina albescens; assembly: GCA_034769265.1. NCBI lineage: Eukaryota > Metazoa > Chordata > Actinopteri > Carangiformes > Echeneidae > Remorina > Remorina albescens. Next base: position 12,045,711 of record CM068480.1, read on the forward strand.
TCTATTTATTTAGAAGAGTCTCATCTCATTTCTTCTTCACGCTCAGCTTCAGTCAGGCGTACGAGGTGAACGAAAAAACGCAATCCTTGCTGGTACGAGTGTTTTAACTGTGTTTCTTGTTCCTATCAATTGCATGTTGGTGCAGTTAGTGTATTAAGATGTGCAGCTGGTAGCATCATGGATATTTAGGTTTAACACGGAAAACGTTAGTCTTGTTAGGTTTATTCATTGGTTCCTTTTTTCTAACTGTTTTATATGTTTTCATGGGTAACTGCTCATGTTTGTGCTTGTTTTACTTTTATGTTTGGTTTAGTGCTTTCAAATAAATATGATTTTGATCTATAAAAATATCATGATCGAAATTCTAAGCTGCCTGATTTATCTTCTAGAATTTGCTGTTATTTCATTTATTGAAAATATCAGCTAAATAGTCTTTTTCTTCTGATAGTGACTGCCCAGAGATGACTATTGTTTTTAAACAAATTTATTATTTTAGATCAGGATTTGACAGATTGATCTGAGCGGAATAAGAAGTTATTCATATTTAATTATTTATAGCAATTTTGGGGTTTTCCTGGAAAACAGTAAACTGATACATGGATTATTTATTCTGACCTAATTTCAGCTTGTTAAAGCCATGCTGTGGTGCAATGATGTTTTTAGTTCTATAACTAAGCTGTGTTGTTCATTCACAGAAATATGACCCATGAGCAGATTTAAATAGTTTCTTAATATACTTTATTTTCTTTGGAAAGGGGGTATAACCAAGCATTCATATTACAGGTTTTATTCCACATCTCAGCTCACCGGACAGCATACATACAAAATTATGGAGCTTAAAAACGCAGCATTATGGTTTCTAGTTTAATGGCATTTTGTTTTGAGAGGCCGAGCTCTGGGGATAAGGCAGCAAGGTAAAGAGCAAAGAGGGCAAGGAGGGGATCATACTGCTTGATTGTCTCTGAAGAACACCACTCATTTTCAACCGCTGCGTCTGAGACTCTCCATCGGTACCATAATGAGTCAGCTCTGTAGGAACTGAACTCTGAGTGTTATATCTGAGGCCAAAAAGCAAAGCGTACATAGAAAATACAACGAAGCCTTTTTTTTATATATATATATATATATATATATATATATATATATTTGACCTGTCCCCCCCACCCCAAAAAAAAAAAATCTAACTCCACATCACTACTGAGGATCTACAGCACCGTGTGCTCTCAGCTCAGTGGGAAAGAATGAAAACAAAAAAAATTCCTCCTAAACCAGGAAACCACTCATTGGCCTGTGCTCAAGTGCAACATCAGCTGTTTATGCATCTCTGTATAGGATCAAGAGGCTGATAAAAACAACAACCACCACCACCACCTGTCCTTTCACTACATTCACACACGCAGCGCGTTGTGTTTAATGCCCCAGCAGACACCAGAGAAAACCCCAAGATGAAGGAAAACAGGAAGGCAGAAATACTGACTGCGCTCAGGCCGGGTGGGTGCTTCACCCTGCTACTTCAGCTTAGACGCATCCAAAGAAATCAACATATTTAAATACACAACTGTTGTGGAATAACACAGAACAATAAGACTTCTATTGCAGACAGTCAGATCACCTTCCTCACATCCCTGAAACGCAAACTGTTGCCAAGACAGCTTCATGGAAATACTGTGGTACTGGGAGCCAAGTGTGTCCCGCGTACTGTAAATATATAATGCTTATTGTATCTGATAAGGCATGATATACATGTAAAGACTGCATTAATTATGCCAAGCCACAGGGAATGTGTTTTTTTAACTTGGTAAATAAATACAAGAGTGACGGTGGGAGGAGAAAAGAAGAACAGGGTTTTATACAACAAAAAGGAGGGAGAAGGATCAAGTGTTTGAGGTGACTGTAAGCCTGCAGTCACCAGCTACACAATAGTTTTTGGTTTCTACTTCACCCCCCCCTCCCAACACCCTCCCATCACCTCTTGTGCTCACCTTTTACAGTTCTTCCTCTAAGGCCGTTTCTGTTGTCAACAGTAAAAAAAAAAAAAAAAAAAAGAGAGAGAAAAGAAAAGGAGAACACAAAAATACCTCACACCAAAATTCCACACGGACCCTGTCAGTCCTTTTTGGTGTCCCTCACCAACCGCCCGCCCCCCCCACCCACAGCAGTCAGTACGCACGCTTTATGTTGCTATGCATGATGGGTCCTCATGCTCTGCTCTTTTCTGCTGATTGTCTGGAGCTTGTTCTGCAGTGTAAGGATAGATGTGGTGCTCTGTGTGTGTGTGTGTGTGTGTGTGTGTGTCAGAGGGGGTGTTGCAGTGTAAAGTCTCTATGTCACAAGTCACCTCCCAACCACATCTGGCACCCTGATGGAGGTTAAGAGGAATCTCTGTAGGTGAACAATGACTCATTTCCATTGGGGATAATAATAGTGGTGTAAATCTGTTAGTTCAGAACATCAATTGTGAATGACCAAGTTTAACTGACTTTGATTTCCGGTGTGATTAACTGTGTGTTCGGTCATACTAAGTAAATCCACCCAGAGCTCTGTGACCTCCATCATGGCTGCCAGAGGCTACGTTGTGTCACATTAAAGTCGTTCATTTAGGCCTGACTGGGAGACGTTGATCCCCCTGAGGAGGCTGCAGATTCGGGCTGGGTTTAAATGAGGTGTGTCTGATGAGGAGCGGCGTCCTCTCCTTCTCAGAGGACAGTGCTCTCGGTGTCCAGGTCACAGTCTTTGGGAAGTGGCGGGGAGGAGGCGCAGGCGGGGGTTGTCACTGGCTGCTGGTCTACAGCGAGCTCAGGGACCAAGGCTCGACTCAGGCCTTTAAAAGACATCGCCGGGTCTGGAGAGCAAGACACAAGATGGAGGACAAACAAGTCACAATATGAAGGAGGTCAAGAGCAGAAACTGTAAAACGAAATAAATAACTAGGACTAAATCCACCAGAAAAGACCCTTGCTGTCAGTGCTTGTGTTTGAAAGTCCCCATGTTTCCATGCATGCAGACATTCACACAGAACATCCTAGAAAGATTAACAGACTAGTCATGCCCACATTAGAAGAACAATGGCCATAATCAGAAACATGTGCAGCTTCATCCTGCGGTATGAAAACATTTAAAGCTGGTGTAAATGTGCCATCTACTGAGACTGTGTCATATTTTCCATAGCTCTCCCAGCAGCAGGGGCAGCAGCTCAGTCGCAGCAGGGGGCGGTGTTAGCTCGGACTGCGCGCAGACGGAAAAAGTCGAGTGTGTGTAATCTGAAGCAGGAGGAGTGGAGCAGTTTGGAATTAATCCGCTCTGGAGGAAATAGTGCTGGGGGAATCTGAAAGCAACGAATGACAGAAGAGCTGAAGCCAATGTGTTTACATGGAGGCTCTTCAGCCGGGACTCGAACAGTGCAGGTGTTAACATGCCAACGTGCAAGTCAGGCATACACATGCTCGGTAAAGGGACGCAGGTTTTAAAACGCTGTAACGTCAGAAAAAAGATCCAACAGTTTGCATCAAAAGGAATCTGCCTTCTGACAGACGACCACAGTTTTTAAAAAATCAGCTGGTACGAACACACCAGTTTCAAACCCTCACACACATTACATCACACCTCAGTGACTGCAGATGAAGATGAGTGACTCATGATAAATGAGAGCCCTGATGCTGAGCTGTTACGCTTTCACTTACGACGGTATCATGATATAATCATTTGAATGGAGGTATAAAATGGCCACATAAATACCTTTTAAAAATGGAAATATAATCTAAAGGCAGGTTCAGGAGTCAGGTTAAGTAACAACAAAGGGATGTGGCGTTTTTCACTAAACCCAATCAGTGTAAGTACAGACAGTAATTTGGTGATTTCTTCTTCCTGGTTCACAAGCTGGCAGCTCTGCTTTGTTTCTGTGCTGCTTTGAGAGTTGAACATCAGAAATGGCTCCCTGCACATTTGAACAACTGCGCATCAGGGCTATGATAAGTGCGATCTGACAGAGGCAGCAGGCAGAACGAAATGGTGATGAACAAGACAAAAAGTGCGTGGGCTGCTGGTGAAAAGGTCAATTAACAACAAACCTCACAAGTGGCTCTTTAACCTGTGGAGGTATTATAATGCGAGACTATTAGAAAGAGTGCAGATTAGTGTTCAGCAGTGAGATTACTATACAAAATAAGACACAAGACTGTACGTGCAGTCGCTACAGAGAGGCAACACTCACCCATCATCTTGTAGGCAGTGGCACAGATCCCGTTGGTATCGCTGCTCAGTGTGGTGGGTTGGGGTGGAGGTGGGACGCTGGGTCTGTTCCGGGGTTTGGGGACAGGCCGCGGCCGGGGAAGAGAGCCCGACTGGTAGGGAGACGGGGACGGAGGAGCGACTGCATCCTGGGTGGTGGTTGTGGTGGTAGGGGGCGGCGGGGTGTCCGGAGGGGTGGGTGTGCCCGGAGGCGAGGGGTCTGCGCTCTGCTGTTGCTCCCCGCCTGGCTGACCGAGAGATGCAAGTTGCGGCGGGGGGCTGGCCTGTGTCGGGGGCTCCGGGGGCGGATGGCTGGGCGCTTGGATCGGTGGCTGGTTGCTGGAGTGGCGTCTGGGCGTGGCACATGGCTGCGATGTGGGAGAGGTGGGTGAGCCAGGGGAGTGGGCTGACACGGGTCGGGAGGTGGGACTGAGGGACTGGGACGAGCCTGAGGAGCAGGTGTGGTTGACTGAATTGCAGGGCTGGCTGGGAGGAGGGTTTGTTGGTTTGGGGGGGGCTGGAGCCTGTTTCTTGGTCCCTGAAAGTTGATGGGGAGATTGTTAATTGTTAGTAAAGAAGAATAAAAACACTGCATGATAACAACTGATAGATCATTTCAGGAAAAAGGCAAACATGTTTCAAGGGATACAGTAAAATTAGGCCAACAATAAAAGAGAAAGCCAAATATGTTCACAATCTATAGAAATAGGTCTACTAGAGGAGAATCTTACCCCTGCGCATCATATGAGGACTGGGCCCCATTGATCCAGCTCCAGGGGCCCCAGTGCCCAGCTGTCCTGCAGCCTGGCTGCCTCCTCCAGAGCCATTTCTCTGGAGCAGGGGGGTCGGGGCGGGCGTGGAGTCACGTAGCTTTGGGTTGCTTCAAAAATTACAGAAAAAGAAAAGATTTTCAGAATGTCACGAGGGATGCTACTCACACTACCTTGTTTTTAATGCATTGTCCTTAACAGCAATCTCATCGGTTAAAGGTCATAAAGGAAATCTGTGTGTCTCCTCTAAATTTACCTTCGAACAGAGACTGTAGGACAAAGGAATGCTGAACTGAATAGTCTTATCTGTCTGGAAATGAATGTTGTCCATTCACCAAGTAAATCAAAGACACCCTTCAGTCGTTGCATAACAGGCACCAATGTTCAAGCTTCTCAAAGCAGTTTGAGCCAGTTAGTGCAAAGTTCCTGCCGATTCCAGTGATTTGGGGAGGAAAGCAGAGGGATGGGAAGTCGAGGGGCCCTGAGAGTGACTGCTAGCAGAATGACAGCAGCCATTGTGCTGTGTCTGTGGGCTGACCTCAGACCAGTCTGCATAGCTAGAACCAGTGGTGGTGTAAGGAAACTTGTGGTTTTGCTAGAAAAACAAGCTCAACCAAAGTGACCAAGAGTTGAGGAGTTGTCCGTGAGCTCTCAGTCTATTACACTTTAAGAGATCAGTGGGACTGATCTCATCTGTTCACAGGCAGAGATCAAAGTATGAAGGCTTGTCTGTCTGTCTACCTGGCTGTCTGTCTGCCTGCCTGGCTGTCTGTATGGATGGCATGCTGTGTCATTCTCCGCCAGCAGCAGAGGGAAGCAGCCCTTACCTGAGCTCTTCTGTGTGCTGGGCTAGAAGCTGCTGAGCGGCTGCAAGAGCAGCCAAACCCTGCGCCAAGCTTTGCTGAGCAGTGTCAGGCCCTGAACCCCCCAAAGGAGCTTGTGGCTGGGGCAGGGGCTCGCCCGAGGGCTGGGGGACCTGCCCGGCCCCGTACCCCTGCCCTGGAGCCTCCACAGGGGGTAAAGGAGGCTGGAAGGCAGGTGAAGTGTGCTGCTTTCTACCTAAGGTGTTACTGCCTCTACGAAGAGTGTGGTCCGAGTGCTTGTTAGGGGTGCTACACGGGGTGAGCCGGGAGACAGTGGGAGAGAAAAACAGAAAACAGACCAGGAGAGAGAATCACCACAACCCCAGAGAAGTCAGTAAAAACAGTGTTAAGGATCATATTATACAGATCATATAGCCCAAATTTTACCAGAAGCAAAAGACAGGGGGCAGAAAAAGCAACTGGATTACAGGCAAAATTATTATAGAGAATTAACTGTGGTAAGTAATGAATGCTTCAGGAGACAAAAAGCAACTTGAGACTGATTACTTGTCTTTGCGTGTTGTGTCATTCTCTGGTCCCACCATACTGCCAGGCCTCTTCCTCTCGATGGTGCTACAGTCATAATCTAAGTGGTTGTTGTGGTTGGATGCAGGTATGGGCATTGCAAACATGCCAGACACGTTGAACTCTACCTCTGCAGGAACAGAGAAGGTTTGGATTTAGCAAAGCACGTGCAGGGACAGGTAAATAATTTTGGACATTACCTGCTAAATGACATAACCAATTAAAAACGCTCCAAAGAAAGTGATGATCTATTAAGTTAAAGCTCTGATCCACAGGGAGTGTCATGAAGGCTGAGTCAACGGCACCTCTGCATGAGGATACACTTGCAATTCCTGAGAATTAATCTGTAACCTGTGCTGATAAAACAGACTTAACCCCTAGACCATGTGGATCATTAGTCCTCATCCAGAGAAACCCCAGTGAGGCAAGTCAGCTGGTTTGTAATCTGAATCAAATGCAGCTTTAATGGTGGACAGCAGGGCTTCAGAAAATAAGATGGCTCGGAAGTGAAGTCTGAATAGATCACTGTCTTTACAAGACCTATGCTATTAACTGGCATAACATCCGTAGTTTTATTTCCTGGATTCTTCAGGATAATATGAAACTTGAGTCTCATAAACGTGTACCAGTAATTAACCAATGTTCCTCTTGAGAGGTGAACACACCATCACCCTCTCTGTAGTGAGCGAGGACCAACATGGTTTTTCATTTTGGAAGCTTGACTGTTGCTGACTTTCTATCTTACTTCGGTTCATATCAAGGTAAACTGACGCAACAGTCAGCAATGTTGAATGCAAAGAAAGATGAGACGGTTAGACTGCAAAAAGGCAGGAACCAAGGCCTACCCTCAGGAAAAAACCAGTCAGCGTGCTGGATGATGGGCTCCACAATGGCCACCACGTGCACCGAGGTAGCTGCAGCCATCTCAGCCAGGGTCCTGGGTGTACACATACATGTGAGCAGAAATTAGATGCTTTCATCATAATGAGGGCTGCTCTGAAATAAGATAAAACAACCAACTGCACCACCCTACAGTAAAATTATCCATTTCAGTCTCATCCCCTTTTTAAAAAAAAAAAAAACAAAACAAAACCACATCAACTTCATCATCAATATTGCCCCCTCTCCCTCTCAATCCCCTCTCACCCCTCCGTCTTGGACCAGAGCAGATTAGGTCCCAGGACAATAGCAATATTGCTGGGAGTCATTTTGTTCACCTCGCTGTCCTGAGCCAGTTTGGCTAAAAACTTCACCAGATACCTGCATGAGCACATGGAAAAAGCACAGTCACATACAGTGGAAGAATGACAGCATCAGTGTCACAAACTCTCTTGTAAAAACAACCAACCTCAGGTTGGTTTTGTTGTTCTTTGGTAGTTGATCACATACAACCCAAAGGGCCTGGAGCCTCTTGTCTGGGTCTGACACACTGAAAAGATAAAAATATGCACATAATTACAAACAGTCCGACTACAAATGTCTAAATGCCCCAAATATCCTTCAGTTATTAGTAAGTGCAGCACAGCAATAGAACAGTTAGTTTCATTTTCAGTGATAATGTTATGAGTCTTGCCTGGATGCCTGGATCCATTCATCATAAAGCTGGTAGGTCATTAAAGGTTCCGGGAGCTCCCTCAGGTAGGACTTCAGTGCTCCTGAAACCACACATCCACTCATAGTTAAACTTCTGTTCAGATCAGGTGCAAGGTCCAAAGACTTCAGTAGAGTAGATGCTCGTTTGCATTCACACTGCAAAAAGTATGCAGCGACAGGAAGCCCAGACCAGCTCTTAATGTGTTCTGAGTGATTCAATAAACCCGTCTGCTAGGGATTAGATGATGGGGGATGGATGTAAATGCCAATTCAAACAGGTCCAGAAGAGGCACAAATACTGATTATTACATAAATATTACATAATATCCTTGATCGTGGATTTGGTTTAAAGTACAGTAACCAACAAATGGGCTTTTTTTGGAACGTACCAGCAACAGCGTGGGGGTCGGAGTAGAACTCCTCCAGTTGTGAAGTGGAACAGTCCAGTGCTGCCTTTAGCTTCTTCAGCTTGGACGCCCCTGCTGCAATTCTGAATAAACCCTGATGCACAACCAGACACATTTTCAGCAAATACGGATACATGTAGGCATTCAATGTGCACACAACAAGCCGTGCTTTCACTCATGCACACACACTTTCTTGACAGTCAATTACAGATAAACTGTGTATAACCCACTAAATAAACTACCCTGCCAGCTGCACATAATGAAACCTTAAAGCAGGCAAACAAACACACCCTCACAGCACAGCAAGCTCTTTACTTTGTCACATAAACAAAGGCCTTCTTCGCACTATAATGACACACACTGAATTTACCAAAGAATAAGTAAGGTCACAAATAAAGCCATTTACAGCGAACACTTGCACTATCTTTAGCGCTTGTTTTTTTGTTTTTTCACAACACACACACACACACACACACACACACACACACACACACACACACACACACACACAGAGATCTGATTTATGGACGGACACAACTAGATTCTATTGTATTCTAAATTTGTTTCGGGGGAAAGGACATTTCAAACTGTTCATAACTCATCACTGGAGCTTAAGGTCTGACAGAGTCTCTGGAGCAACTTTACAGAAACAGGAGTTTTCCCTGTTTACACTTCGTCTGTCCAGCCATCTCCTCCGGTCTTAAAATGTTCACATAAACAAACATTTGAAAGCTTGGTTTCAGTGACCAGCATAGCTAGCAACCACAGCCACAGCTTCATATGACGTTTAATGAGCTGTGACAGCTCTTTTTATTGTAACATGGGGAAACAAGGAGAACAAAGGAGCAATCAACCAGAGGAGACAATCGTGTTCAATGTTGTAAAATAGTACAGGGTGGGAATGGGCCTGGGGGAGGACATATAGCAGCCTCCGAATCATTACTGACTGATGTTTCTCACATCCACGTAAAGTTGCATTATCAGCTTTTGACAGACACACAGCCCTGACACATTATTGCTGTTTACTATTAGCAAACAATTGGCCCCTTAAATGTCACGGTAGGAACATCAGTCTGTGCAGAAACCGGGATGTTGACTCTGGGTTCGTAAAGTGAAGCCAATGCTGGAGAGCCTTAAAACTGCAGTCTATCTAATCAGGGGACGACAATATTGGTCGTAAGAATTTGTGCGATTGTATTGTCAGTGAGAAAACAGCCGTACATGCAACTTGATTTATTACATTGGTAAATATTTTCCAAATGACTTTATGGTCTCTGTCTCTAGTTTCAAGTCTTCTTCAATACAGCTTAATGGGCTTTTTTTTATTTTTATTTGGCCCTTTATTAGAGGAAATTAGACCATAAAGCAGGGTACACATTATACACACATCACCTTCTCTGCCTCCCTCTGTCTCTGTCTTCACTTACTCACCTCTTCCTTCATGCCAGTCTCCAGAAGCATCATGACACAGGCTTCTATTGGCAGGGCGATCTCCCTTCCACTCCTTTTGAGGTGTTCGTCCAGCCCGGTGCCGAACGCAGGCTTCTCTGTCCAAGAGTCTAATATCAACAGGGAAGAATGACTGTTAAGATGAAAGGCTTTGATACTACCGACCAATTTCGTTCTCATTGTTGCAAATCTGGTGTGAGGGTGTGTGCCAATTACAGGGGCATCACACTATTCAGCCTCCCCAGAAGTCTACTCTAAGGTACTGGAAAGGAGGGTCCGTCCGATTGTCGAACCCCAGATGGAAAAGGAACAATGCAGATTACATCCTGGTTGTGGATCAACGGGCTAGCTCTCTACTCTCACAGGGACCCTTAAGGAGCCAGTTGAGGTAGTTCGGGCATCTGATAAGGATGCCACCAGGGCGTCTCCCCAAAGAGGTGCTCTTGGCACGTCTAACTGGGAGGAGACCTTGGGGCAGAGCCAGGACCAGTTGGAGAGATTATATCTCCTTACTGCCCTGGGAGCACCTCTGGATCCCCCAGTCAGAGTTAGCCGAGGGTGCCAGGGAAAAGGAAGTCTGGGGCTCCTTGCGAAAGCTGTTACCCGCACGATCTGACTTTGGATAAGCAGTTGAAGGTGGATAGATGGAAGGATGGATCAATGTTTCAACCCTGACAGACCAAAACATAAAAGCTGCTGTAGCTTCGTATGACCCGTTTGTTGTTCTGGTATGCAATAAAAAAAACCTTTTAGCACTGAACCAGCCCGTTGCTGGTCTGGACAGCAGATTTCTGGGTCAAAGACTCTCCCCCAGGCCAGTTCCTAGCTAGCTCTCACCTTTCACCCCCACAGGGGGCTGTCAAATAATAACCACATGCCCCCAGTCAGCAGGAGTGACTGGAAGCATGTGTAAGCTAATGTGCAAGTGAAAAGGGAGGCAGAGGAGTCACACGGTGGGGATGGGGGGGTGCCTGCAAAGCCCAGGTGCGTGTGATGTGAGAAGGGGTGCGTGTGATGTGAGAAGGGGTGTGTGTGATGTGAGAAGGGGTGTGTGTGTGTGTGTGTAGTTCATGAGTCATCACCACATGCTGGGAGACCAGGCTTGTCCGGTGTGTTTAGCACAGAAAAAACAAGCTCCTTGAACAATGAAGCTTTAATTGGGGACATTATTCTGGTAAAAAGGGAAAAATTTATTATTTTAGAAGCGGTGAAAACAAAAGACTATTCTTTAATATCTGGGTCCCCTTGTGGTCTTTAACAGTGACTGTATCTGAGGTATGTGTGGTCCACAACTCAGGGGGATAAGATAGTTAGATAAGCTAATAAGGAACACACCTTTAAAATGTCAAACAATGAAGGGACACAGACAGCAAAGAAAAATATAAGCATTCTCCAGGAAACACGTATAGAGGTGCTGTGTTATGCACCACTAAGAGCATTCTGTAACAACACCTTACTGTTGTCATTTTGCTTGGGTGTGTGTGAAAAGGCATGTTTGCATGAATCATACCTTGCTGAGCCTGGATGGTAGGCAAGACACTCTCCAGAAGAGTGAGAGACTTCCTATGATAATCAGCTTGAGCCTCCAAGAGCTACAGAAACAGAGAGTAGATTGTGAGTAAAATGAAACCAGCACTAAAGTAAATGACGGAAAAGTAAAGGAAAATTGCTGGCCAAGTTTGTGTTCCTCAGTTATTCTGCAGCTGTGAACATTCACACAGAAACTCAGATAAACACACTGTTGGCTGACGTGCTGCACTCACCGTCACAAAGAATCGGGCATAGTCGCCTTCTTTTGAGAAAAAGCTGTACATGTCTGCAGCAAGTTGATCCTGCGGAGGAGGGAGGTGGTCAAACAGGAGATAATATTCCTAATTCTAACTTTATTCATACAGCACCTTTCAATGGACAATAGAAGAAGAAGAGTAGTTTTATTGCATTATTTATTAATTCCCTTTTTCCCATATCTGTCAAGCATCAGATGTCAAAAATGTGGATTTTTCTAGTGGCAGGAGGACAGGCGTCATGGTCAGCTAACTACCACGTGAGTCATAAATCCTCCTGCTCCTGGCAGAACTCAGTGATAGTGGGAGGGAGAACTAGTGAAGGGGAAACATAAGGCCCTGCTCTTCCTGGACAAAAAGACCTGACACAACATGCAGCCACTACACACTAAAGCTCACCAGTGACTCAACTGAATAGAAGTGCACAAACACACACACAGAGCTGACGGGGCATTTTCAGCCATTTGTTTGCGACAGCAAACTGGGTCAGAGGGCCCGAGGGTCTTGGACTGTCCAGTCATGATGATTTTATGGCTCTGGGTGTTTCCAGTTTCTGTTTCTCAGTCCACAAAGACCATTAAAGACATTTAGCCTTTCCATTTGTTCTAGATCGCACACATTAGGGCTGCTGTGAACCAGATAAACAAGCCTATAATGAAGTAATACGTTTCCTTATAAAGATCTCTGAGCCTTTCACACGTTTACCTTGCAAAGCTCCACTTTGTTCATAGCCTCATCCACCTCCTCTTTGAGCAGGTCAGCCTTGGCCGTCAGTGCTTGTGTATTTGTTCCTGAGATTATTGACTTGGTTGCCTGCAACCATCTGAGAATGGAGAGACACGTGGAAATTGGAAAACAGGATGAAACCAATTCTGAGACACAAAACCACGATGTGAAATTTAGAAGGTCTGATGTGGACCCAGTTTCATTTCTGTGCTTGAAGGATGCATCAGTATAGATAAAGTGATGACACAGACCTTGCTCTGGCAGAATCATAGTCCAGCACTAGTTTGGCCAGCTGTTTCCTCTGCTTCAATATGTTTGGGATGTCCACCTACAAAAATTTGATCCAGAATACACCAAGCTGAGAAAGACTAGAAAGTTATTCATTGACCAACCTGTGACACCTGTAAATTGAGCTTCTTACTCCTTTGAAACCAAATAGCAAATTGCTCAAGACAAAGATGCCTGAACAACTACTCACATTCAGGGAAACTTGACAAAAAAGACAGAAGGCAAACCACAAAGTCCATTATGTTTAGCTGCTGTTGCGAGGACTGGAAGCAGTTTTGTTTTTACTTCTACTTCTCCTTCCTCACAGGATCACATTGCCAAAACTAGCCAATATGGTTATATGTGTCCATGAGACTTTTGCTGGGAAGCTCCATTTCATTCAAAACTGTGCAGTAAAGTCAACAAATTTATCTTCTCCAATATAGACCAAACAAAGCAAAGGGGAGGGTTGTGCCTGTTATTTTAAACAGGCAAAGAGATATGAGTTTTTTTTTATGTTTAAACTGTTATTCAGCTGTTGCTGTGTCCTGACAATCTGAGGTTTCTGACCTCTGCTAGCTGGCTGAGGGGATCCAGAACGTCCTTCTCTATCTGCAGCTCATGTTGCATCAGTTCTGACGCCAGACGATTCTCTGCCTCACCACACACTTCCATCATCTTCCTGTTAATGTACACACCAGCCCAGCATGGAGGGAGAGGGAGAGAAAAGAGGGTTAAAAATCATAGCATAGGCACATTAATGTGTCTTTATCACGTCGGCACTATTTGCTGAGGCTGTGATCTTGTTCTTGTTATTTTTGCATTTGCGTCCCTTTTAAGTACAGGCAGTGTTAAATTGATTAATTTGAAATAAAGACTGTAGGATGTGAAAGTGTCTGCATGCACGACCAAAGAAAGTGGTTTTGTCTGACCAGTTCAGGTTTTATCAAATGGAGATAAAAGCCCACAGTATGATCGCACCCTTTGGGAAAATGTTTTGGGGCATCTGAAAGAGGTTGATGCCAGTGTCATACAAATTTGTTGTGTGTCTATAGGAAAAGAGGCTCTGTTGTCTACACAAGTGAAAAAGAGCAGCTTTCATCTTTAGGAGAGAGTCTCTTACCTGATACAACTTGCTTTATTTAAATACTTTCTCATATATTCAAATGAGTTTTTATGTCAATTTTAATGTCACTTTATTGCTGTATTCTTACTATACCCCTCTGGAACAGATGCCTCTGTAGAGCACTCTGAGAGGCCTTGTGTCTTTCTAATATATTATTATTCACATCAGAACACAGCTGGATTACAATCTGTGCCACTAGCACAGGACATAATCCTCTGTGCCCAGTCAATAACTGAAAGCAAAATCAGGTCGACATAATGTTGTCATTTCGAGTTGCCGAGTGGCAGGAGCTCACAGAGCAGCAGCTTGATGAGGGTGAACCTACAGTAAGGATTGCGGGCCACAGTTTTTTCAGACAGTGAAAGTCCTCAGCTTTAGAATACGAAAGGATCCATTATAGCAGTGCATGTGGGAACTGGGATTAATCATATTAACTATATGACTGACTGATACTTTCTCTTCCTCTTTGCATCCAGACAGGTGCATGGCTGCCTCAGAGACTTTGAGACATTCGCTTTCTAGATCCTCAACTACAAACTGTCTGGTCCTATTTTAAATGCGTCTCTCAGTCACGATGAGCGACCTGATCCTCACATTAGGGAACTGCTAAAAGTCCCATCAACATAAAACAAAACTGTGCAGATTGGTTGTCCTCAATATGTGGCTTCACATTTCACACTCCCTGGGGTACATCTGCTCCACATAGCAACAGTTGCCAGGGAGGAAGAACTGGCTAAGTGGTGTGTCAATCAATCACCTACTCACCCTATCAAAGAGTCCTCTCCCAATTGGTTTCCACCTTCCACCATCGCTTGGGATAGTGCTGTCAGAGGAAGCTTTTTCTGTGGTGTGCAACACAGATTGGGACAGAAGTCAGACTCATGTTGAAACAAACTGCTTCAAAGTAAGATTTACAAGAGTATATACCAAAGGGTATGCATACGTACTCTTGTCCATATACATAATTTGTAGATAGACAGAGCAACAGTATTAGACATTCAAAGCTATAGAAAGTTCATCAAGGACTTTCCACTCAGCAGCTCAAGAGGAGATCCACAGAGTCAGGAAGAGGAAAGGAAGAAAATACAGATGTTAAATGGGATATAAGATGCAAACCAGGGAAGTAAGACATCTATCAAACGACAATGCTGAAGCTTTTTTTTTTCCACAGTTACATAGTTTATGTAAAAACATTCACGAATCTTGAACATCCTGTTTTTAACCAGAGAATCCCAAAGGCAAAAGTGTCATGTACAGTGAATAAAGATGACAGATGTCTGAATGGGAAATGGAGCAAGTGGTGCTGAAGACCAGAGAATGGAGTAAGTAACCAGTGTTTTTACCTGACCATTTCCTGTATAGAGGCGTGGTACGGACTGCATATTTGGAGGGTGTAGGGTAGAAAACACAAAAGAGAAATCATGGACTGTTGGCCTACTGCGAATACGTTGTTAGAATATATACCAAAACAGTGAGAACACAAAATTTTTGTGGCAGGTAATCCTAAATAACTAAACTAGTAAACATCCTCCAATGGTTTGATTGATTTAGTGTGTGCAAAGGTAAATTGGAGCTGTAACAGATGTAAGCTTTTTGTCTTACATGTCTCTTCTCTGCATCTGCACCGATGTGTCCCTGCAGACATGACACCATCCTCTTGTGTGTGTTGTGGGACACCACTCGCACCAACTCCATACGCCGTTCGATCTGTGGGTAAAATAAAACATGCAAGAACAGATCAGCAGATATTTTCTATGAACAGTGAATGCTGTCGTATCTTCAGTAATCAAAGAGAGCGATGGAAAATAGAGAGAGAGACAGAACGAAATTTTGGTCACTGAAATTTGTTTTTTCCATTTAAAAAGTAATAACAAAGCAGCACAATTCAAGTATTATTTTGAAAAGTGCTTAGACTGAACTACATCCTACAAGTACAAGAAAAAAAAAGCCGCCACAAACAGCTTTTCAAGTTTATAGTGAAAAGTGTGAAAGGCCATCTCTAGAACTAGTATTTGGTTTGTCTAATCTGGGCTACTATATAAACACTACTGTGCAACATGAGAGGAAGAGGTCCTGATCACTATGTAATCATGAAGAGCTCCACAAATACACAAATATTTTCAATTTCAGGTGATGAGACCCTAAAGAGATCATCATAACATGCCACTTGATTGTCCCAAAATCCTACACACTGGCCCTTTAATGTCATCAGCTCCATGATCCAAAACAACTGTGTGAGTTAATGGCTAATAAAGAGGAACAGGTCCAGTGTGAGCAGAGATTTGATTTGCAGCAGCCTCTGGGGAGTCAGGGGTCAAAGTATAAACATGATTGATAAAGCTTGTCCCTGCCGGACAACGCTGGAATGTTATCTTTGAAACACATGACTCATCGGAAGTGTCTCTATAGCAACAGCCACCGAGCTGTGACCGAGAGCAAGGGGCTCTTTGGCTTTAAAAAGACCTTTTTGGTTAGACAGGCTTTCTCCTGTCCACTAGCCTGACAACACAGATCCACTCTGTGCTTTTAGGGTGGCAAGAAATAATACTGTCATTGACGGGAAGCAAAGATATTCTGGCTTAAGGACAGAGGCCGACTGAGGCTCTGCAGGACGACTATTCACTGTCCCTGTCGTGCCAGGTGCTTGACAGGGACAGTCAGTGTAAACATTAGACTGACTGTCACCAACCCATGAAAAGATGATTACAAGTTACTGTTCAAGTCTACTTAACAGTCTGACCAGCAGAGTCTGATGATGCAAGGACCTGCTTCACATTGGCAACACTTCTGGGAAAGTCAAAGGCAAACTGTGTGTAATGGAACAGGTGTGTTTTCTGTTTCTTCTTCCCTTAATGAAACTCAAGCTCAAGTAGGAATCTGTGGGTGTCTCCAAGGTACAAACATGTACTCAAGAGCAGGGATAAACAATGTTAAAAGGAACACTGAGGTCCAGAGGGCAAAGCTAGCAGATACAGAGGGAGGATCGACCGAGTACCAAACAATTGTGTTCCAAAAACAGAGCGGAGTCGGAACTCAGGAATTCCACAGCAGATATCCGCCTCTGTGCACCGTCCTCCCCTCTCCCTTTTCCCTCCCTTTTTTCTTGCGCTCTTACGTCATTCCTGACCCATGGTGGCCCCCAGCATTCCCACAACAGCTGTGTCAAATACAAACTTACTAAACTCACTAAAACATACACACAGCTTTCATAGTGTATAAGGATGTGGGACTGTTTGGGCCCAGTCTAGTGAATACCTGGTAAGTAAGAAGCAGGGGATTCCCTCTCCCCGTGTTCCAGGGGTGGAGGTCCTGTGTGGGTGTACTGGAAATGTTTTGGCTGCATGGCACTAGGAATACTGTCTTCTTCCTTTCATTGTTACAAAATGGGGTTAAACACAATGCCACGGAATTAACAAATAACACATGCAGAGGAGTGGAAGAACCTAAGCACGATCAGAAGGAGGCAAAAGGCAGATGGGTGAGTTTTTCCTCTTGCTTTGTGATGAGGTCAACAGCTGGCCAATTCCATGACGTGTAAAGGAGTAGGGAATCCCAACACAAAGTAGGACAGACAGGGAGAAAGAGACACAAGGTGTGTGTCTGTGTGCCAATGTTTGTTTCTTGGTTCCTATGAGAATGATGTTAACATGTCTAGACAAGTCCAGAATGGACAAAAATAACATCCCATGATGCATTAAGGGTGGGATTTCTTTAGTGAGCCAAATTTGATTAACTAAATATTCTTTGTTCCAATGAGGTATGCATAACATAAGTTTTTAAAACTCCTGGCTGCAACTGTTTTACTGGTGTATTTCAGCGGTGTCCTCTGGTATACAGAGGAGCAGCAAGGAATGGACAGCTGGAACAGGAATGCTGGGTGGCTCCCCGGCACCCCGGACAAGACGGGGTCCTCTGGGACAAGACTAAAGACCCATCAATCATAGAGCTTGTGTTTCAACAATCCACCACTGACCAATTTATCATTTTTCATAGTCACTTTCAATTCCTCGTAGCAAGAAGTGATTCAAATTAAAACTGCTCTGTGAAAATGCCGGTAAAACCAAGTTTAATGGTTAGCAAAGAACAAAAAGAAAATCCCGTGCTGCTGTAGAAGAAGAAGTGGAAAGTTTACACAATGAGTAGGAGGCTGAGCCTATGTGAGAGCAGCAAATTTAAGCCAAATCTTAAATTAAAAATAACTCAAGTGAATGTCTTACAAAGAAGAAGGCTCTTTCAGTAATTAAGGGATAAAAGGGGGCTTTCTGTACTGAATGACACAGCCAGCTTAGGAATGAAGGAGTCAAGTGATTTTTGTGTCCCCTATCCCTCACTCCCTTTTCCTTTATTGAACAGAAATTTCCCTGTGAAGTGAGAAAAGACCCCTCAGAGTCATTTCTGATTTCTGGAGAGGGGCAGAACAATCGTGTCTTTGAGGAACAGTTAAAGTCAACTGTCAGATATAATCTAAAATCCTGCCTTTAGTAAAAAGCACCACAGAGGTTAGTCAGTGCTGCTTGCTTGTCCATTGTATGACACTAATTTGTGCTGGCTTTAAATATAACACTGATGTTCTAGCTGTCAATCAAATGTGTTTCTTCCCCATATACAGCCCATGATATTTTCACAATATCATAAGAGATCTGTCAGTGCTGTTTGTTTATGCACCAGTTACAAAAGAGGGTGGGGAGAGGAATTTTAAGAATAGAGGGTGTCAAGCATTGTGGCTGTTCTCAAGGCATAACAAAAAGCCAGCTGAGTGTTTGTACATCTATGATGCCTTCCATTCACACACTCAAAGACAATCTCATTGCTGGAATGTCTTTTTTGAGCAGCCAGTATTTAGTCCCAGCCCCACCTGCTGTCTGCATCAGACAGCCGGGCTGGCTGGAAATAATCCCTACCCCTGAGGAACTACTACCTGCACCAGCAGCTTTCACACACATTGCTTCTCTACGGTGTGTCAGCAACAGCCCCGTGAGTTTACTGGTCTTAATTTCAACAAAGCACTGCTCCAGATGAATCCATTAATAAGCAATCTTTACAATACTAGTGATATCAGCCACTGGCTGGTTAACGTTGATAATTACTATTGATCTTTGTAAGCACTCTAAGCTACATTCAGCAAGAAATAAAAAATACAATCTGCATCATCTGATACCAGTGGTGAATGTTTTGGCATTCTGTCTGGTACATTATAATATTAAAGACAAATTAGAGGTGATAAGATCATAAAAATAAAAAAAACCTGTAAGAGCTGTCTCTTAGAGAGAGTCTGGGCTGAGTCACTATTGCATGAGGGAGCAACTAAGTATTAAATTGGGCTTTAATTATAAAATGCAATCATGTGTAGTGGAGAGCGACATTTTGCAAGGTTGTCGTTCTAATGATAAACAGCACAGCGAAGGATAATCAATGAATGATGCATGTAAGAGACGGGGAGAGACTAATAAGAAACACTCCTAGTTAGAAAGAGGACAGACTGGAGTCCTGGTACATGATGGTAACATATGAGAGAGAGCCATGATGTTGTTCACAACAGTCGGTGCCTAAAGGAAGATTGCTTTTGCAGACATGACTCCAAGCAGTTTTTATTTCTTGCACTGCATTTTGTAGAAATGAAATGAAATGAAACCACAGCCAATACTGGCATCAAATTCCATCAACATGCAGCCGACTGATAGACAGTAGTTTTGAGATTTGAATGCTCTGCTACATCCTCTGAGTGAAAGCCCCATTGGCAGGGTCATCTGACTATGCACAACGATGGGGAGACAAGCATATGGTTCACCTTATTCATATTCATAACCAGCAGTGATATGATGTGAAACAGCTAAGGGTGTGAAAAAAACATTGTGGGCCATTTTGAAACAAAAATAACTATTTTTTTTTTAATTGCAAAGGGACAAAAACAGTAGTACTGAGAGCATCATGAGCTCTACTGTCAGATGAATGATTTACCTGGAGGAGGTCATCGCTGAGGACTTCTGTTTTCTCCGCTCTGTGGGTGAGAAAAGACAACAGAGAGCAGTCAGATCAGCACAGATGACCACCGATACAAGATAAGCAGTTGTGTTTCGATGCTATCCTGCAGTAACAGTAAAAATATCTTCCTGACAAATGGCATAGCTTTCAAAAGACCAAGCTGAGCATCAACACTACAATCACAGTGGGTATTGACTGCAGCATCCGTGGGAAATGCTTTGGGAGAGGGTGAGTGTATTGGTTTTGTTGTCATGACTCATGGAGGCTGGTATCTCGGCTGGAGGCCAAGGCAAAAGCTGATTCTCTTCATATTACAGCAGCAGCTGCGTGACCCTTTTTTTTTTTTTTTTTTTTTTTTATAAATGTACCCAACTGTGTCAGGGTTGAGCAAGAGTGACATAGAAAGTGCATCTCTGTTGCTCAACATGCGTTGATTTTCCTTAAGCTGCAGCTAGCCAGGCTCACGTTGTCGTGCATAGGGAAGCCACACAGCCGTACTCTGTCTGAGCCTATTAATAGTAAAATAATAGTTGGACTTGAAGAGGTCAGACAGATTAGAGTCACTTAAAAGGAGAAGGCTGGGAAACACAGACTCAGCTCAAACTACTCATGAACACCTCCACACAGACTGGTGGCCAGTCTTGCCTTTTCCCCTGCAGCCACAGACTCAGTGACTGGAGTCACGTCGGATGCTATGGTTTCAACACAACTGTACAAGACTCATTCAGCAAAGACAGCGCATCGGCATTGTTGCGTATGTTTTACACTAGAAACTAAAAACTGCTGAATTATGTCTTCAGGTACAGAGGTTAAATTATGGAGCACACACATCCAGTTTTACCACAGCTTTCATACGTACAAGATATAATATTCATTTTATTGGCCCTTCAGAGTTTTTTTTTTTACCTCATTAGGTATGCCAATACAAATTATTCATCCAAAACGAGTGCTTTTGTTTCTAAATTTAAAATCTTTCTAGTGCCCTGTAAAATAAAATGAAGCAATGGGCTGCTGCAGTGGTGAAAGCTGGGTCAATAGCCAGCCACAATTTAATGACTGACTCCAACTCGGAATTTTATTATAATTATTGATAAAGAAACTACGTGGTGGAACGATCATGACTGGCCAATCCTGTCACTTAAAAAAAAAAAAAGTACTGATATCAGTGTTTTTAGGATTTTTATCATTGGGATATTTGAGAAGGGTATATAAAAATAAACTTTTGAAGACCAGGTATAAAAGTTATTTTTCGTACATTGCACTTAAAGGAATACAACCGTTACATGCAGGTAAAAACATCAGACTCTTTATATCTGCTGGCATGCTTTAGCTGAAAGACAGTTTAGTTATTGGAAAACCAGTGTGGGAATTCATCATCAAACAAACTGTTACATTTTGACCGCGGTGAGTCAAGTAGTCACTGGCCTGTCGAGTAGCTGCTGCCGTATGAAGACTTGGCATAAGGTTGAGTTGCGTATTATTGTGATTTGGTTAAATGAAGATGTTGTCTGTCTTTCAGATACTTTTACTCAAAGCCATGAGTGATAATACAGTACTAGCTGTGTTGTGTCTAGTTGTGTAAGTGCAGCCTCCTGAATGAGGGGACCTGTAGACAGTGGATGCCTGCTTTTAGGGTAACTGGAGCTCTAAATGAAGCCTGGGCCCTCCTCCAAGAACTGCTTTCTATGAACTATAGTAACCTTGTCACAGCTGCTTTCAATTACAACACAGAGGCAGAGAACAAGGAGAAATGGAGAGAGACTGACTGTGATGGGTTGGTAGTTGGTGGGTAAGAAAGAAAGAAGTACAAATATAGAGGTTCTGGGGTGGAGGGGGATTAAAGACTCCCAAAAGTGCCAAACCAGAATAATCTAGAGGCTTGAGAAGGATGGAAAGAGTTTCTCTTCTCTGAAGGAGAGCCATATCCAAGCTGGTGAGGTCACACATGCAGAGTGAGGGCTCCCAGAAACCTACAGACAAGACCTCCAGCTCACTGCAGGAAAAATGTACACAACACACACATGCACTTTACAACCCACACACAAATACACAATACGATTATGAAGCCACAGTGAGGAATCCATGTTCTGGTGTAGCCTACATGCTGGAGCCCTCTTTATGTGGTCCTGCTGAAAAACCACTGTATTCATCAAGTAGACTTGTCCCTTCATGAATACTTGTGTAGATGTCAGACATAACCATCAGAATGTTTATATGAATGGATATAACTCTATTTCTCCCATGAGTTCTGCTTGATAGCAGACCTAATGTCCAGAGGGATTGATACACACTACAGGACGCTCTTACAAAGGAATATGCAAATGAAATGGAGGTAGTACTTAATATTTTTTTAAAAGTTAGAAGTTTCCACAGCACAACTATCTACTAAAACCTAAAGTCTTACCTACGACTAAATTTCTGCCTGCTACAGTGCAAGGCTTGCTCTTTAAAAGTGATTTTGCAATGGCTGCAAAAAAAACCTTTACTGTTTTTCCCACCACCGCTACACATGCTGCTCAAACAGTGTTTTACATCTGGTCCGTTTAATGACCTCTGTGGCTTGTGAGCTGAATCTAATCAAAACACCAAAGGAAACCAGACTAAACTGTAAACAAGCCAAGAGCAATACAAAGGCTTGACAAGTCGATCAAGCTCTATTAACTGGGTTCTGCTTTGTGAAGCTGGAGTGAGCAAGAAATCCAGATAAGGGATGGTTAAATGATATTTACTAATTCTTCCCTGACCTGATTTCGGCCTAATGATCAGTGCATGTGAAGACACTTGGCGTCATTAGCTTGTATAAAAGCAACACTTGTGTGAACCAACCTTAAAAAGCACTGCATCAGACAGGCAAAAAAAGGCTGCGTGCAGGCTGTGTAGAGGACAAACAACAACAAACAAAACAACAATTGTTTTGCCGGCATCAGCTGATCCAGAGCGAATAGAGCTGACCCCATCAGGCCTCAGTGAAGCAGGAGCCTTTGGAGGAAAGTGTGTCATTGCGCACTGCATGTGACTTCTTAATAACAGCAAGAGATCCTCCCTGCACGGCCGTGGCCACTCGCTCAGAATGGTAACCATGACGATCTACTATCAAAGAGGACGGGGGGAGTAAGTGAATACTGCTGCCATAAGCACAATGGAGCGGCTGTTGCAGGACACTCAACACAATCAGCCGGCAGAGGAGCAGGGAGGGTCCGCCTCTCGTGGCTGCAACAGTTGGCAGCTTAAGGCATCAAGTAATGGATACTAGAGCCAGATGAAAGGAGCTGGGAGAGTAAGGGAGTGAACTCAGCCCCAACAACCTGCATAACCTGCTAATATGGCTGATTATGTTAACTGTGACACACAACAGACCTGAGCATGTGTGTGCAAAAGTGCAAAACATGGATCTGAGGATTGTAGGATGATGATCGTGACAGGATGTGTGCAACTGATGATTTTAATTTTCAGTTTATCTATATTAATAAATGAATCAAAATAAAATGCCTATACATCTATATATAGATAGATATAGCTAGAGATCTATATACACATACACACACACACACACACACACACACACACACACACACACACACACACACACACACACACAAAATCACACACACCCTGCAGGTCTACTTTATCTCTACCAGTAGCACAAATATCTGATATGGGAGTCGCCTCTTCTTGTTATTTCAACAGTGGCATTTTGTTAATCCCTGGGGGAAAAGGGTCCTTTCAACTTGACTCTATATTAAAGAATCAAGGACTTTCAAATACAATAGATCTGCTTTAGATTCCATAACACTGAGCTGGTGGGACTATTGTTGTTGTTGTTAGACGTGATATCAAAGAGGATTATATAATACAGCTGTTCATAATGCCAGTGAATGATTAACTGAAAGCTCTGATGAAAAATGAGGGCGTTCCGTCATTGTGAACTGGGTCAATATTTTAACTATTAGTGATTTTATTAACCCCACTGAGCTATAGAACAGGGTAGTTGTGGTGAGAAGAGACTCCTGTCACTGTTCCTCCTACTGATTCAGTCAATTGTGAACTCATCACTGACTGATTGAGGTCACTTTGGTGTGGCAAAACAACCACCTTACCAACCCAGATAAACTCACAGTGATTCACAAATTTCATTAATGTGCTGTGTGACATATCAGGGCTGCCCACAGGAAATTAGTTAATTCATTAAGGCTGGAGGAGGTGAGTTGTGGGTCTCTAACCTGGCCCTAATGATTTTTTTTACAATTTGCCTTGATAAAATTTAATCCAATAAATCTGTCATTATAAAATGGAATTATTCTTTTGGGTGAAGCAGGGCAGCTCCACTATAAAGCCCTGCAAGAAAGAATGAATATGTGAGAAAAAGTCACACTGGTACCAAATAATTTGAAAACATTTCAATTAGCAGAGTGACTGCTAGTGGCAAAATCCATTTGAGGAGCTTAAGATACTGATCCAAGCTAATGGGACAATAACTAACTCAGGTGCCTAAAATAAACTCAGATTGGTTTTACAATTTTGCTTGCATGTCTCGGGTCACACAGGTTCAAGGCCTTTTCCTTCACATTACAGTATCCTTTAGCTTTGACCTGCTCATTACTGTGCACAGCTTGATTAAACGCCATCCTGTGAATGATAGTTATCTGAGGCTGATCTCCTGACAATCACAGATGATGTCATTACACACAAGCAAAACAGAGGAAATGTAAACTGAAAAGTGTCCTCATCCTGGATCTGTGGAGGAGGATTGTTAGCTTATCATTTCACGTATAGTGGTTATAGGTTGTGACACTGGATAGCTTTTATGTTATCTTCTTTAAAAGCGTTATCTGTCAAATTAACCTGCAGTAAAGATGCATGTAAAGGGCCGGGGAGCTCATAGACAGCTCACAGTTTTATAGGAATCCTCACCATGTTCCCTGACATGAATCACCAGTTGTTTTTCCCTGCACCTCTGTTTCACTCTCTGCCCCTACATCAATTTTCCAGGCTTTCTCTCCCCCCTCCTCATCTCTAGAAAGCACTAGCAGGTCTCTGGGAGGCAGTTTCCTGTTTGTAGAAGACGAAGGAGAGATTTCCTCACAGCGGGTGCTCGCTGGACACAGTGTTCCACCTTCACACAATCACAGGAACCCAGGGGGCAGCGGAGAGGGCTCTTTAGACACCAAACTTTTTGCAGATTTAGACAGGCAGGTACAAGGTTAATGGACAAAGCACAGTAAGCTTGTTTGCCCTAGACCAACCAGCGGCAAGATCCTTCATTCAGAGGGGTACGTACATGAGAACACAAGGGATGAAGCCTACATGTGCAAGAAGCTACTGCACACACAGGTCTGTTTTATGCATTTCACTCTCTCTATTTCTAATTTACTGCTGGTTCAGTCCAGTGAGGAAATTATGAGTATTCCAGCTGCCCTGCCTCTGCTGGTCCTGAGTCCTGGCTGTAGGAACCGGATCAGGGCAGTTTATCTTGTAGACGCCAGAGAAGTGGCTATTAATGTCCGCATTGCACCTCTTTCAGACACCCTACGGCTGCCTCCCCTATATAACCAGCCCCTGATTTTTCTGCCGACTTGTGACTATTCTTCATTTTCAATTAATCAATCAATATATCACTGAGTCTGGAATATAACAATGATCAGAACTATATCAAAGCCATATTTTTTCTATACATATTCCCTTTAGAGCATTAAAAAGTAAAATAAAGGGGAAGATTTCTACATGATGATACAATACCCATCCTACAGTAAAGCTACATTTATCAAAATATGAATTTCTTCCAACCTAACCACTGCATGTGGAACTGGTCTGTTAGCACATGTCTGTATTACCTGATGAAAAGCAAAATGATCTTTTTCTGTGCTTCTATAAAAATATTAACTTCCTTACATCATGAATAATGATGTAAGGAACTTAAGTGGAGTAATAATTGGTCAACAGAAAATGGATCTGCAGCTTATTAAATGATTAATCATATTTTGAATAACAAAATTACATTACACCGACTTGTTGGTTCCAGGTCCTCACATTTAAGCATCTGGAGCATTTTGTGCTGTTCATGATGAAATAATTAAATATCTTTGGAACAAAAATGAACATTTTTATATGAATATGCCATTAGTAGCTCTGTCAAAGGGTGATGGGCATTTTTCTGATTTTGTTTTTCCCAGTTTGATTTTAAAAACTCCTTTAAAATGTTTTTAATGTGGTAAATAAGATATATTTATGACGGCACCTCTGCCGCTGTCTATTATTGTTTCTAGTCCGTCAGTGATGTTCAGTATTGGGTGAATCCAGCTGAGGTGCCAAACACTGACGACTCCCACACGCTATCAACCACACACACACAAAATTCCAGAAATCCCCCATGATGAAAACAGCCTTTGACTGACATGTTTCACCCTCTTGTTCTCTCAAGGCTTGGTCCACAGTCGGTGCTACTTTAGATATCTAGTTACACAGGAACACTGTGTGTCATCACACAGGAGCATAATAGTACTTTAAAAGAGGCCCAAACACAGAAGAAACCATTCTAATTGTTGGGATCCACTCTCCTATTAGATTAAACACTGCCACATGTTTCCAAGTTTAGAAGGAAAGTGTGCTTAAAGTGGAGGGAGGAAGATACTCCCATCACTTAAAACATTAATCTGCTTTTAATGCTTTAGGCTTGAAGTCTGGTTTAAGATGGGCCTCTCCTGTTTCACTACCATCAAAGCTGTTTCTTCCACTTTATGGGCACTGACTGAAAGTGAATCTTGCTATAGTGCAGATGAAAAAACGAGTCATTCATTGCTTTACCATATTAGTCCCATCTCACTCAGTTCTCATCCTTTTCCCTGAAGATTATTTCTGAGCAAGGAAGACTGGACACTGCTGCCTCATGTCATTAGGTGGTATCTGTACTGACCGATATTGGCTTTGAAACTTTCACTGTTGTTATTCCAGATATATTTTCACTGGTATTTTTTTTTCCAACATCTGAAATACTTAAAAAAAAATACTGCACCTCTCTTTCCCAATATAAATACAAACTGATATGGGTTGTAATATGTCCAACACAACTCTAAGACAATGATGGCTCTTATATATATATATATATATATATATATATATATATATATATATATATATATATATATATATATATATATATATATATATATATATATATATATATAAAGAGTACTACACCTTCACTCCACCTTTTAATTGTTGTGTATTTCCCCTTGATAATGTGTTGCTGTGGTTCACACTGTGTAAATGGCTGATTCATGACATCTGGTCGGGTGCAGCCATCAGTGTGAACGCTTGCACAGTTCAGGTAAAGCCTCGAACACCCGCCCCATGTAGTTTATACTAACAGGGCCAAGTCCTAAAACCTGGCTGTCAGCTGTTAAATTAATTGACTCATTCATAAACACACTTTCCTTGTCAACATATCCTCCACTGATCGGGTTTATTTGAATTAGTTGATGCAATTTTTCCTTATTAAAGAGACATTTCTATGACATGGCGAGTTAAGGTGGAGCAGAGTGAGTGTTTAAAAGTTGAATTAAATGTTAAACCCTGTGACTTTGTCAGGGGGTGTTAGTGTTTTCTGGTGATCTTCTGCTCAGTAAACAACTTCACTACTTGCCTGCCAACTGTTTGATTGGCGAGTTGTTTCATCCGATTGAACTGCTTCTTCATGGTCGCTCCTTTTCGGGTCTAGTCTTCCGAAGAAACGCCTCAAAACCGGGCTGGGGGTTTGTCATGAACTTCTCGGGGCCTCTCCCCGTTTGTATCCCCCAAAAGCTGTCGCTATGACAGTGCAAAGCGAGCGAGAGCCATGGAGCCCAAAGCCAATTAAAAATAGTTTGTAGCCTCGCTAGCCCCGGAGCTAACCTTTCCCAAGTGGAAACTCTAGAGAAAAGTCCCCGTTGGGTGCGACGGCATGATCCGCAAACCTCCCTTTGGGTTTCTGTCCGTACATTAAAGTCCCAGAAAGTCGGAGCCGACCACCTCTCACCGGCTCCGGCCGCTTTTCATGGCGCTTCCCTTTCCCGGCGTCTCGCCTTCACCGTTAGCCGACGAGCTAACGTTACCCGAGCTGGATAATCCGTTTTTTCCCAGCGCCGAGCAGGAGCCGAGAGAGAGACAGCAGCGGCCGACACTCACCTCTGCCACGGCTAGCACTCACGGGGAGGGAGGGGGGGGGGGGGGGGGGGGGGGACACAGGGGGAGGAGACAAGGAGAGGGAGCAGGAAATAACGTTTGTGCATGGCAGCATCTGCCACACAGCAGCCCCCCCCCCCCCCCACCTCAGGACACAGAGAGGAGACCCCCCCCTCACATGGAGCAGCGTCCTCCAACAACGCTGCAGAAGCCATGACAACACATGAAACCCCTTTAACTCAGACTGTGGACCCACAACTGCTACAGCTTTTTCTCTCCAACATATTCTACACTTCTGTCGTTTATATTATATTCATTATATATATATACATTTTGGACGTTTAAATTTGTAAAGCACTTTGGTCAACTTGGTTGTTTTAAATGTGGTATATAAATAAAGTTTTGGGGGGTTTTGTTTGTTTGTTTGTTTTGCAATGCTGTGAATTTATGAGTTGTATGAGGCTGGAGAGAATACTTTAAGTAACTTTTTAATGCATTAGTCCTTTGGTTGATGCAAAACAAAAAAAAAAGGAAAGTCATTTATTGTCATCAGTAACCCAATAAGAGAATGTCTGACTATTTTGGTCTTTGGTTTCATAGATTTTCTGTCATAAAACATGTGAAAATCAACACAAAAATCAAAATGGAGGATGAAATTAGGGTCTATAATGTTTCAATTTAGGGGTTCCTTATGGGGAAAGGTTTGAGAAGCTTCAGTTTCCCCTAGCCTCTCTCAAAGCAACGTGTTTCATAGGTTTGGCATACTGAAACAATACACACCATATGACTGGTTTTTCTACAACTATCAGATCATGGGAGGAGTCCAAAATATTTTACATTGACACACAAATACTACATTTAAGTGTTAAAAACCCCCAAAATTTGCATCTGCATAATATCAGACATCTAGTTGGTTTCAGGCAATTGCTTAAAATTTACATTAATCCTGAAATGGATTAGATTAGAAAGTTGATACATTAGAACTTTGATGTACTTCAGTGTTCAGTGTTACATTAGTTGGATGATGCAAAAAGTACAGTGGTCAAGTAAACTACAAACTCACTTCAGAGACACATTATAAACCTTATGAGTGTCCATATAGATTTATTTTGGTCTTAATCTTCTGTTGTGCTTGATTGCGGCTACGTCCCACAGTGGTCAAAATGTGTGGCTGCAGTAATCGAACCTTTTGTTTGTGGTATTTGAGGGGACCATACAGTTTTCCTTTAACGTCTTACAAAATGTGCTTTCCATTAATGTTTCTTGAGAATACACACAGTGGTATCACATCTAAACAAAAAGAAGATACCATCTATGGAGATAGATATAGAAGCTGTTTCAAACACTTAGTCCTTCCATATTAATCGATTTTTAAGCCCTGCTTCTGAGTGTTTTGCCAACCGAAATATGAACACACACAGTTGTACGCAAATAAAAGTAACTGATACATCAATGAAAGTGAGTTGTTTTTCACATTATAAACACTGTAATGATTCCAACATCAGTGTCTGAGAGGTCTGTAGAATGCTTTGATAAGCAAAGGCTTTATCCTGAAATTTATCCTTCTCTGGGCAACGTTCAATAGTTTTTGGACACTTGGACATTGAAAAAGACAGATTTCCATTCCAAACAGAGCCATCAGGTTTCTTTTATGGTGGTTGTATGATGGTTATGTTTTTTTTCTCTTCTGTAAAACATTTGTGATATCAAATAACAGGGAATAATTATAAAACATCCTAAGTGATATTTTGTTGTTGAAATGAAATGAATAAAATTACATTACTATAGGAAAAAGACATTTTACTGGAAACAAGCATTAGTACAACATCAGGTCTGGGAACTGAGCCCACATCCTTTCTGCTGACAGCAAGGCTTTACACAGGCACTTAACGCCATGAAACTTAAGTAACTGACACCAGTAAGATGACTCAGACTATTCTATCAGGAGTCAAATGCATTATGTCTCTGGTGGATCAAACTATATATCAGTGTACCTTTCAGCTTATTCCTAACTTTCCAATTACGCAGATAATTCATAATACATTAGTATGACCTTTACAGTAACGTGTGGCAATTGGCTTTTTTTTTTTTTTTTTTTTTTACATATTTGAAATCTTTGAAACAAAATACACAGCTGCACATTTTTTTTCCTTTGTGAGCTCTCATGTGCATACACAAATGCGGGTCAGAGTTCCTCAGCACAGTCTCTGCAGCTGCACATCTTGTCATAGACTTGCAGGGCAATGTGAATAAACTGGATGAAGCATATGTGGGATTTGTTGGGCTTCTCGTCTGTGTAGAATTTAAATCTGACAAAAATGTTCTGCCTCAGGCTCTGCAGCTGTATGGTTTCTCCCATGTGACGCTCTCAAACTGATCAACTGAATATCATGCTGAAATTTCCTCCCCAAGTAGGACAAACGTCTCTCTTTGTAGAGATTTCGGAGGGATTCACACTCTCCGCAGATCCCACAAAGGAATTCTTGATTATCTGAGCGACATGAAGCATCCCTAGTGAGGTTGGCTTTGTGGTGTTGTGATTCATATATCAATTTCAAATACTGATTCAGTGCTCTTTGTATTTTGTATTTCATCTGGAACTTAATTGATGTCTTTTGTTTTTCATGTTTGTCTCCCATTTAAGGTCGTTTTATGTATGTATAATGTAAGTATGTTTTTTTTTTTTTTTTTTGGTTGTCTAGTTTGGGTCAAAAATCAATGTAGCAAGTTCAAATGGAGCCCTTTTGTATTATCGTGTGAACAAAGTTGCTTCAGACATATGTGGAGTCTTCATTTTTCTTTTTTAATTCCTTGTCACGGTGGTGCTTTTAAACTGAAACACACCAACCGGAAGTGTTACGTGTTTGCTTCCGGTCCAAAAATGTAACTATATTTTTAGCTGCGAAAAACTTGATGCTAGCTAACCAAAATATTGCTGCGTTTTCCTTGCATTATCGTTGTTTGTGCTGTGTCGACCTTGCACAAGAACCAGAGCCTTTCGACTATGCTCACGGTTTTATTGTTTCTCTCCGGTTTTTTGAAAAATAAGATTATCAGCCCAAATAAAGTTAGCGCGTTAGCTTGTGGCGGCTAAAGCGCGACTAAAACAGGTGGATGAGATTATGCAGCGTTTAAGGTTTTGACGTTGAGAAGCTAACGTTAGAACGAGGATCATCAATGGCAGCCCGGCAGCCCTTCACTGACACGGACACTGCAGACGAAGCAGTAAGGACGACATGCGACGATGCCTCCACATGCAAAAGGTAACCATTGCAGCTATGAATCATTTGACTAGGCGACTGCGACGCTTAAACATTGAGTCAGATCTTCATCATATAATATTAAAACGGTGTGTGACATGTTTGGACGGATCTGACCATAACCTGTGATTTAGGTTTGCCACCAGTAAAGGCTACTGGAAGGACCCATACATCCAATACTTTGTGAGATCTGTTGGAGAGAGGAAGGCACCTGAAATCAACAGAGGCAAGTTTTTTTTTTCCTCATTTCTTCCTCATTCGATAAAATTATCATCACACTACTCATTCTATTCAGCCGGACTGGTAATCACTAGCAAACTAGTGATGCCCCTAACCTGTAGAAACATGGAAGTATATTAATTTCTTAACCATCATACTGCCTTGTTAAACAAATGTGTACAGTGTTTATAATAGAACAGTGTAAGATGCACGTCACTGAGCAATGTAGTTAGCGAGGCGTTGTCAGCTGTAAAATCTCCCAATGATCCAGTGTTTGTTTTAGTGTCTTATGTCATCAATATTTATGATGTTGTGTGTTACTCGCTGTTTTAAAGTTCAGGTGTGTGTTTTAGTAGCTAATCTTCCTTATCTGATGTAACAGGTTACTATGCCCGCGTTCAAGGGATGAACCATCTGCTCGATGCATTTATAAGAAAAGCAGAATGTGACTGTCAAGTAATCAACCTGGGAGCCGGGCTGGACACCACATTTTGGAGATTAAAGGTTTGCAGTCTTACGGCTCTGTAGCTCAGAGGTGGAGTTTGATACTATTGTGTATTGTGTCTACTGTGGTCTATTCTCTTCTTTCTGTCTCATTTATAGGATCAAAACCTCATGCCGAGGAAGTTCTTTGAAGTGGACTTTCCCACCATTGTGGCCAGGAAAATACACAATATCAAGTAAGACAAACTGGGCTTTTATGCATAACAGGATAAGATTCATTTTTATGTATTGCTGTGCAGCATGACATGAATTTGCACCAGTCTATCGCCCCTCTCTGGCTTTGGCCTTGTAATGTAGCTCAAAGATCTGTAGGGGGAGACAAACATTTTGTTACAGCAACCAGCATTTACAGCCGTTGTACAAAAGAAGTCCAGGAATTTTGGTAACATGGCAATATGTTTATCGTATGTGCTTCACTTAAGCGGCATTAGCGGCTTATGATACTTTTTTTAATGGAAAAATTACAACTGGGTTTTTCAGGGTAATGTCTATATAAGCGGCTGAAGGTTCACTCAGATGTGCTTGTTTTCTGAAAAAATGTTATATTCACTGTCATGGAACCAAAGCTGTCAAAAGCTTTATTTGCTTTTAGCCTGTAACACCACATTAAGTATATGTGTGGATACAACTATACTGGGAGGTGTGTCTACCTTCACATAAAAATGTGATTGGCAAAACACAGCTGCAGTGGGAACAGCTCCATTACATAGTGCAATTCAGCAAAACTGAACTATCCCCTCTCTACAACAGTTACAGCATAAACTGAACATTACACAGAGCCGATTCTAGTATAGCCTTAGATAAGTTTATGATTGTGTAGTATTAACTATGAATTATGTTCTGCTCTTTGACCAGGACAAAACCACCATTGTCCAAACCCATCATTGAAACCCATTCAACAGACTCCTTACTACTAGGTACATTAAAACTTATTGTCATACTTTACAAACCACATGGTTATTACTTATCTATGTGGTTTGACTCTGATATCTTTCATGTTCTGTTAGAAAATCGCTCTAAACTTTCCTATGTGTTTGCTTAGATGCCCACAGCCTCGACTCAGACCGTTACTGTATTATTGGAGCAGACCTCAGAGACATCTCGAGTTTGGATGAAAAACTGAAGAAGTTTCAGCTTAATCCAGAGTATGTGACAGACACTATTTGATTTTATCTAAATCATATGATCCATATGAGTCACTGCTGACCAAATGGATGGGAGTGTGAGGAAAGTGTAAGTGTAAAGTCAACATTATTTGTGAAAAATTGTATGGTTCTCTACCACTTTTCTTTTTTTCTTGGAAAAATTCTTTTCTCAAAAATCCAAGAATTGAAGCTTATCTCCTTTCTCTCTGTAAGTAACTCCAGATAACGACACTCTACAGAGTGACAGCATGGCTGTAATTCAGATGTAATGTTTGCCATCTGGAGCCTGTTTTGAAATGATACCCTACCCAAAATTTACGTTGTGAGCATCAAACATGAAACCTACAGCTCCTACAGCCTCTGTATGTCAAACCTAATATAGAGAATAAGATACCAGAGCGTTGGTCACATTATGGTTTCTCTGAGTGCTTTGAGTGAATGTTTACATGAGACACTCTTGGCTCCAGGTTACCAACACTGCTCCTGTCAGAGTGTGTGCTGGTCTACATGACACCCTCCCAGTCCTCCAACCTAGTTCACTGGGCAGCGGAGACCTTCCACACTGCCATGTTCATCAACTATGAACAGGTAAACAAAACTCAGCAAAAGAACACAGGTATTTCTTCTGTCGTCCGTGACACAATTTAAGGAAGCATCTGGTTGTTGTAAAGTAAGATTCAGTGTGTGCAGCTGTTTTACTGTTAAACTGGAGGCGTTTTAAGATGGAAGTGCTCATTGTCATATGTGCAATAAGTGGCTAAAAGTTACTTGAGTGGATTTAATGTGAAATATGACACTTGAAATTTGTAGCAGGAAAAGTATCTGAATAGACAGAAGTCCATGTGTGTTGAGTAATGCAGCCTAACACCCCATTTGATAGACTTCAGCCTCAATCCTGACTTTGTATCCAGGTGAACATGAGTGATCGATTTGGTCAGGTGATGATTGAGAACCTGCAGCGCCGCCAGTGTACGTTGGCAGGAGTCGAGGCCTGCCAATCATTGGACTCTCAGGTAATCTCCAGTACTCAGTACAAGTAGGTGAACCCTTTAGAGTTACCTGCATTTACATATAAACCTGGATCTTCATCTAAAATACGAACAGATGATCCAAACAAACACACTCTATTTTAATTGCACACACATCTTTGTTTTGTCCTCGTCCATATTGAATACGATATTCAATAGTTTGCGGTCTGGGGTAGAAAAGTATGTGAATCCCTTAGCTAACAGACATCATCCATCTATTATCCATAACACTTGTCCGTCAGGGTTGCAGGGGGGCTGGAGCCAATCCCAGCCAACACTGAAACAGAGGTGTGACTTAGATACACTAGGACTTAGCAGGAGTTACTGGAAATGCCTGTTTGAGGTTCTTTCTACTAAAGTCAAAGTGCTTCTAACCCAAAACTCTAATCTGGTCAAAGGATTCAAATTCTTTGTCTCACCATGGTGTAATATTTTTTTTACAAACAAAACAAAATGTCCATGAGCTGGGGAAAAGTGCTCTGAGGGTGTCTTGCTGATACACTTGTTGCTCACAGCCCAGAACCTCTTCGCCATCATATAGTTGATATGTGTTGATTGCAGAAGGAGCGGTTCCTGAAGACCAGCTGGGAGAATGCTGATGCTCTGGACATGATGACCATCTACAGTATGCTCCCTCAGGACGATGTAGCAAGGTAGCTCACACCGAACATCACACTGTATCACTCAGAGCTCCTCAGCTCTGTAAAACCACTTATGCAACAAGTGTGGCTCTGTCAGATTCACTGTAAGTGTGAATTTTCATATTTAATCCGATACAGTGTGCACATTTCTTCTCACCACAGCTCCACACTTTCTGTTCTGCTGTCGTCTATAGTTCAGACTGGTGCCCCAACTGGTGCCCCAACGAATTACTCAAACTGTGGAAACAGTTGTACAATCCATCACCTGGGTTATCAGGCTAGAGTCTGAATCAAAGACACTACTCATTAAATACTCACATATTACATACTAACTTGCACCCACTTTAAATTAGACAAACAAAATTGTGACAGGAAAAAGTGGATTTACCAGTTAGACGAAAATTTATGGACTCATTTATGTCCAAGAGAAGTTCCTGACTGATGATATGTGTGTCTTTTTTTCAGCTTCTCCATATTTATCCTATTAGGTAGAATACTACATAGACGCTGAAATACAACTTTTCTTTTATGCTTGGCAGAATTGAGCGACTGGAGTTCCTTGATGAGAAGGAGCTGTTGCAACAACTGCTCCAGCACTACAGCATCTGCTGGGCCACTAAGGACAAACTCAACCTGGGTAAGACATCATTATGTTTCTGTTACACTTCAAGCATGCAGGTAAATTCAATACACAGAAGCCGCAACAGTACGTCAAATCTATGTCCAGTCATTTCAGACATCATTTCTGACAACTGTGGCGCCACAATGACTGTCACTTTGTTTACTTTGTGCAACTCACATGTGTCAAATTTCTTATATTTCCATCCATCCGCCCAGTTTCAGTGTCTGGTGTGGTCATTTACAAGAAACGGGTCATGTTCTGTTTCCTCAGGTCTATCACAGTTGGCATTTTAACTGTGGAAATGCTCCGTTGCTTGGACGTGCTTTACAAGTGTGTTGGCCAAAATCAACAGCAGGGTAAGATGTTGTAATAGAGGCACCGGGAAAGAGGAAACCTGTTTACGGTCATCAGGGAGCTGTTCCGGTTTGAAAACTCCCAGCATCAGCAGATTGTCATTTCACAAGTGTCGCCTGCCACCAGCTTGGTGTTCAAGATGAGAGGTGAACAGGTTGAGAGCTGTGCAGAGGTTTGTCTACTCTGGCACTTAATTACTATGAGTATAGTTGATTGTTCTGTAATTTTGCTTGCGGGCAAATTTTTGGCTGTGAAATATTGTTTCAATATCTGCTCATTTGTCCTTGTCTGGATTTTATGTGCCATTTTAAGTATATTTATTGATCAATTGTACTTCCAGACTCTTACGCTCACAGACATCCTGGAATTGCATGGAATACGTGTCAGACTGCAGCTAATTAATTTCATGCAACTACCAGATTATTTCTATTTTTGCCACCAGTTTTCAAACAGCATCTAGGCTGTGACAGATGAGTTTGTAACAGATTATATTTGATGAATTGCTTGTCAAATGTAGTTCAATAAAAATTTCCTTTCGTGTAAGACCAAGTTTTCATGTTCATATATATTATTATCAGCTGGGTTATTTGCAGACGAACAAAATGACGAAAAATACACAATTTTAGATGCTGAACAACAATCTGATTAATTTGATGATGACCTTTTTATGTATTAATTCTCAGAACTGAAACCAGCTTTAATCAGTGTCATTAAGGACAAGATGATATGTGAAAGCATTTTTTATTTGTGAATTATTTCAATTTCTAATTTTTATTAGACACTTGAATCTTTTTTGCTGTTTTTTCATGTTTTACAGTTCAGGACTTTTACAGATATAAAATATTATACACTGGATATTTTAAAATGATAGGAAAAGCAAGTCTTTGGTATCAGCCAAAGAAAACAAGTGCATTCATTGTTATGTTGACTGACTACACAACAGTCATCCTCATTATCTGTGCTTATTTTCTGACGGTACTAATAATTTTATGAGCTTCTCCTGAATGAGCACCAACTGTCTTGGGAGTATAAACAATTGCAGGAAGGTGAGGCGTTGGGGAGGGGGATGTGCGTATGTCCTTTATGTATCATCCCACGAATGGTATATATACATAAGTGTATAACCCTAACCCAAACCCAGACCAACCCAGTCCTGGCTGAGTTTGACCAGTGAAGCGAAGAGTGTGTTTCCATTCTTTTCATCAGTATGTCAGGGACAGAAACCAAGACAGAGATCTTTACGGTAGCTGAGATGGAGGAGCAGAGAGGCTGCAGCAGAGCCGACAAGATGAGATGGGTGTATGAGCAGCATGTGCAGCCCTGTCTTGTCGAGCTGTTTGGAACCAGCCTGTTTGTTTTTGTGGGGTGTGTGTCCGTCATCGAAAATGTGGCAACAAGTGGCGTCCTCCAGCCGGCTGTGGCACATGGACTGGCACTGGCAGTGCTCATCATGGTGTTTGGGCAAATCAGGTAAATTTGATGTGTTCTGAATTTTTGATGTTCCATGTTTTTGGGAGCCCATTTCTAGTTTTTATATTAGCAAAATCGGCTTGGTTTTCTTTTGCTTGCTCTGAATTTCCTCCCAATTTAATGAGCAGAACAATATGATGAATTTAGGTATCTCTTATTTAAAGTGAACTTCCCTCAGCAGCTGAATTACTTCACTGTTTAGCAAAAGGCATATATCAAAGTTTCTATTATCTCCCATATTGTTCTTTCATTCGCTGACTTAACTAATTTGATGAAACAAAGTTAATACAAATACAAGGAATCACAAACAAATTCTAATTATCCCATATCATCATCATCATCAGTTTAATGGAATAGAACAACATTCTTTTTTCTTTTTTAGTGGTGGGCACTTTAACCCGGCTGTGTCTCTGAGTGTCTGCCTGTGTGGAGGGATGGAGCTGCTTCAGCTGGTGCCTTATATCCTGGCTCAGATGTGTGGAGGCTTAATAGGTGCTACTTTGGCCAAGGTAAGAAAATCTACAGAAGCCCATTCCTGGCAAAAAAATGATAAAAAACTAGTTAGATTGTCTACTGAAATTATAAGTTAAAATGATGAATCAAAATCGTTTTATTTAAACTTGGTTTTGCATTATAAAAACAAAAAACTAAAACTGTTGAAATTGCTTAACCATATTCCAACCACATTTTCATCATGTGCTGGGAAGTGTATCTTTACTCACTCTGTTTTGCCCTCAGGCGATTTGCTCCACCAGCAGTTATGACACAGCCCTCGGAGGAGCCGTCCATCCCAACACCACTGATCTGACTAAAGCCATTCAGGCGGAGGTGATGATGACTCTCTTCCTCACCATGGTGGTGTGCATGGGGGCAGTGAACAGCCGTACACGTTCACCGTGGGCTCCTTTCTGCATCGGCCTTGCTGTGACTGCCAACATATTTGCTGGGTAAGCACCTCAGTAGTAATAATAGTTGGCACAAAAGTCCAGCGAGTCCTCCCTGACATCACCACTTTCCATTCAGGCCTTATCAAAAGCTTGCATGCTTTTGGGATGTACCTCTGATGGACAAATATAACTTTAATCTGAAATCCTATATCAAAGCCAAGTTTCTCAGAGAAAATACATATTATTATTATTACCTTGAAGGATTCGGCTCACTGCCAGTTGAATGTTTAGCATCCCTCCATGGACAATTTTTATTGCAACTTTCACACAACAGCAAAAGCTTCCTTGCGTTTCCACTTGATCCCAAATAGGCCCTTTTGAGGGTTATTTTGTCATCACTTAATTACTGGATATATTATTGATGCACGAATGCATAAGGAATATTTAACAGGTATAGTAGGTCACAAAAAAATCATATTTATATTTATTTAGAATGCCTATTTTAATCAGTGCTACTGGCTATAAGATAAAATGTGGAGAAAAAAAGTATGAGGTAAATATGTACATTTTCCAGACTATCTTCATATCAAACTGGCTAAAAAAAGTGTGTTTCTATCACTTTTCAGTTTCCAGTCTCAGTACTCAAACGTCACTGATTTCATTCGAGGCATTACATTTTCTTACTGTAAAACAAACCATTATTGACAAAAGATTATTTTATTTTCTTGCAGTATTCAAAATAATCACATTAAAATGTGATCTAACCAAACTTTGGACAAAATCTAATTTCATTGCAACAACATTTATCTTACAGGGGCACAGCTGTGTGTTCATTCTGAACTTGAAACTGATGTAAAATAGAACTGAAGCAGCAGAATTGGACAAATATTTTGATTTTCAATCATTAGTTTTGGTGAAGCTCCAAGTAAAATCATCCCTCACTTCTCCTTTTCCAAAATGAGAAGCATCAGCTGTTGGTGTTTCTGTATTGACATGTGCTGCTGGTGGTTTCAGAGGGACGGTGTCTGGAGCCTGCATGAACCCCGCCCGAGCCTTCGGTCCTGCTGTGGTCGCCAACCAGTGGACCCATCACTGGATCTACTGGGTCGGACCCACCTGTGGTGCACTCCTCACTGTCACCTTCATCAGGTATGTATAGCAGGCTACATACTGACGGATTAAAATTCAGATTCAGTATTGTTCTTTTTTCAATTTCATAGGCTTTTGTTTGAGTGCAATGAATTTTTAAGTTGGTTAACAGAGAAGAATTGCTGGTGAAACTTAAAGGTAGCCCATGGAAGTTTTGACCGAGTATAGCTGATATGTAAATCTTTTTAACTTGCTATATAAGCAATATAAATATTTTCTTTGGAAATAAATGTGACATATTTGTAAGTGAATGTCACTGGATCCAAACTAAACTCACCACAGTACTTTTAAAGGCGTTATTTGTGCGTTTTCATGTTTTCTAGCTGTGAGCTGGTGATGATTGCTGCTTAACAAGAGCTTCAGCCATCATTGTGCTTAAAAGACAAGGGGTTTTATATATATAAAATATAAAATATAATAATTGAGGCTAAAATCAGGGGCTTTTTGCTTATTTCTCTGGACCGAGTTTGTGTGTTAACATGCAACTGAATAAAGTTCAGTGCTGTCATGTAGGGCCAGTCATTAAAGTATCACTCTTTTTTTGCAGGTTGTTGTTTGGTGATCAGAAGACCAGAGTTGTACTGAAATAAAAGCGCAAGAGAGCAAGTGGAAAAGATGAAACCCCAACTGACTTGATGACAGCTGTTAGACTGAAATTTTCAATTCATCAGCTGAAGGTGTGAAAGTGGATTTTGACTTGGATAAGCTAAAAATTTTGGCCCTAGCTGGATGGCATCTTTGTATTTGAAGATTCAATAGAGTGTTTGATGATCTGATAGACGCTTTGATGCCTCCTCCACATTTGGACTCTACTTGTTTTATGTCGACTGGAAAAAGGTCATCACAGATTTCATGCCTACGGTTTCATCCAAACAATCACAACTGTGTTATCTATTTACAGTCTTTTTATACTTATTGTTTAGGTTAAAGTCCTGAATGGAAACCTGTGCTTTAATAGATTTATAAAAGAGAGTGCAAGGACAGGACACTGCATTATGAGATGGAGTTCATTGGATAACTTAATCAATACACTCCCAAAACCCTCGTAAAGAGATTTCTGCCTGCTACTTCACTTTAAAGGGGAAATAAATTATTAGCTTGAATCATTTTCGGAAACAATGTTGTATAAAATGTCTGGAGCTTAATAAAGAATGAATTAAGAAAAATTGGCCTTCATTATCAAGGGATTTGTTTCGAAATATTCTTGTTCCCTCCAATCTGTCACCAGCCATACTTACACTAAGTGGAGTTTGCATGTTCTCTTGCGTGGGTTTCCTCCCACCGTCCAAAGACATGCATGTTTAGGTTAATTGGTGACTCTAAATTGCCCATAGGTCTGAATGTGCGTGGATCTTCTTCTCTGTATATTGGTCCTTTGATGAAGTGGTGACCTGTCCTTCCCCTCGCCCAACGTGTGCTGGGACTGCCTCCAGCACTCTCTGTGACCCGGAAACAGATAAGCGGTAGAAGATGAGTTAATAAAATACTATCAACATGTTTGTCGATGAGAGGCAGCTGATAAGTAACAAGATTATCTATCACAGTAATAAACAACCCCTTCACACCTATTGCCTATTAACCTGACCTACATGAGAATTCCCCCCCCCACACACACACGGTCATCTCAGCCTTTTTTACTGTGTGTGAAACTTAGAGGAGAAAAAACATATTTACATGATTTGTCGTCAATGCACACCAAATACACAGTTTTGTTTTGTTTGTTTTTTTGTCACGGACCCAAAAGAAGTCAAAGCTGTTAGTGACACACCTGGTTTATTCAAAGACAATGCAATATATTTAATATGTTTTAATCTACAAAGTAAGTAGAAACTATATCTTTTAAATGAATGCTGTGAATTCAAATACATTTCTCTCCAAATATGCAGGTATGGAGCAGCAAAAAATAAAATATGTCTAAAAATCGTGCTTCATATAAAACTAATGAATGCACTTAGTTATTTATCAAACGTAAAAAAAAAGCTCAGTCTGATATAATTAAATGTTCATTTGTGCAGCATCATAAAACACTCAGAGGTGAAGTTAAAACTACTTGAGGACATTGCCCTCTAAAATCTTAAAGTCTACGGTCAAGGTTCCTCTTATCTACGTAGGTTACTATGGATTACGTAATTATTTTATTCGCCTTGGCACCCAAATGAAATAATGATAAACTGCACAGAAGGACAACATTAACTTTGGTTGACCTTTAATTGCTCATGACTTTTGAACCTTATCATCATCAAAAAGTCAATGTTAAGACTCTTTTGAGGACTGTCTTCTCCTTTGATTTTTTTTTTTTTTTTTTTATGACTTGTGACGCAATTCAAGCACAATGTGATGATTATAAATAAGCACAACAGCTCGACTCTACTTGCAGGAGTATCTGCAAGCAGAAGTAGAATCCAACGGGATCCACCAACAGCAGAGCAGAAATGGGAGTCCAGAAAATGGAAATGGAAGAAACAGCTTATACTCTTGTGGAGAAAGACAAGATGATACCTTCGGCCAGACCTTCCAACAAATATGAGACATTGATCCAGCCCTGCATGGCTGAAATCGTGGGGACCATGTTCTTTGTCTTCATTGGCTGTGTGTCTGTCATTGAGAATGTGCCAGCAGCTGGACGGGTGCAGCCAGCGCTGGTGCACGGACTGGCTGTGGCGGTGATGGTGGGGGTCATGGACAACATCAGGTACAGGCCTTCCTCTCAGAGCACTGCTTTTGGGTTTTCCGTGCTGTTTGTTTGTCTTTGCTCACCTCAGTCATTTCAATGATTCATAGGTTGTGCGGGTTAGGTGGGACCAGTCTCATTGTTCCTAAAATCTTTTTTTCCCAATATGCTCTCAACTTGCTCCTTTCCCTCTTTCCAGTGGCTCCCATTTCAACCCTCCCTTCACTATCGGCATCTACCTGTGTGGAGGCATGGAGGTGATGATGGTGGGACCATACCTCGTCAGCCAGCTGATTGGGGGGGTCCTTGGAGCTGGAATGTCCAAGGTCATTTGAAAATGAACCACTCAAAAGTTATTGTGCATGATATTCTGAAAGGATGCTTGAGCTTTTTTGTACACTAACATGTGACAATTTGTCCATGGTGTTTCATTTCTTGTAGATAATGACCCCTCCAGAGCGTTACCACAATGCCACAGGAGCAGCGTTTGATATTCTCCGTTCAGAGGACCAGCTGTTTGGGGCCATTTTTGGGGAGGTGGCCATGACCTGCCTGGTCACCATGGTGGTGCTGCTGGTGGCTGTCAACAAGAAGACTAAAACCCCACTGGCACCTTTCCTGGTGGGCTGCACCGTCATCATCTGCATTCTGGCAGGGTGAGATAAAGCCAAACATTTACACCCAGTTCGATTTAAAAGTGACCAAGTCCATTTCAGCCAAGAGCCATGTTCACTGACATTCAAAACTAAATTTAAATAAATAAATAAGTTTTAATATTATTATCATAATTTCATCAAATATAATGAGATTAATTGTGTGTAATATTCGTTTTTGGACATTTGCAAAAAAATTAAAAATTAAGATGTCTTTAACATTCCAAGCAAAGGCATCATTCTAATTCAGTTTAATTTACAGTTCATCTTTTTTATTTGCACTGATATGAGGTTTTTATTTTTTTTAATTTTTTTTTATAATTTAATTAATAATTAATTAAATAAATTAACTTTCAACAGGGTTTGAAATTTTTTATATGTTGATCAATATTAGTTTCATGATCTGTTTTGATTATAAAGTGAGTTAAATAGATTGAAAATGAAACTTAATGTAACAAAATCTTTTTGACTGTTTTCAACATTATTGTTAATCCTAAATGTACAATTATTATATTAGACTGATTTAATTTTTGTATTCATTACTTGCAAAAAATCTTTTCAATTTTTTCACCTTTTCAAATAATATTTCCCACCCGAAAAAATGTCAAAAGTATATGAAGATCTGTGTCAGCGTCTGCACTTAATCATTAACATGTTTCCTGGTGCTTTTGCAGAGGTGACATATCTGGAACGTGTCTGAACCCTGCCAGGGCCTTTGGCCCGGCTGTGATGGCCAACTACTGGACCTACCACTGGGTCTACTGGGTGGGACCCATAGGAGGAGGCCTGGTGGCTGCTGCTTTGCTCAGGTGAGAGAAACCACTATATATGTTAGAACTGAATGAGTTAATATAGAAATAAAACTATTAAGGCTTGACAGTT
This sequence comes from Remorina albescens, assembly GCA_034769265.1. Lineage (NCBI taxonomy): Eukaryota > Metazoa > Chordata > Actinopteri > Carangiformes > Echeneidae > Remorina > Remorina albescens. The sequence continues at coordinate 12,089,072 of CM068480.1, forward strand.
GCCTCACGTTCACTCCCTCCCTTTCTCATTTATTTCAGGCTCATTCTTGGTGATAATAAATTACGAGTTGTTTTGACTTCCTAACACCTCCTCCCAGGGGGACAATAAACCTGTGAAAAATGTTTTAACAGATACTAGTTTGAAATCATGTGATGTGGTGGATTTGTATTTTTCCTTTTTTTGTGTCAGGTCATGTTGTGTGATCACTGTGTGTGTTTTGTTTTTTTTTTTTTCAATATAAAATAAAGAATAAAACAAAATGGATCATTTGTTCATCTGCCCACGAACAGAAAACACACTCAGACTTTATTGTTCCCGGCACAGATTTGAAGTGATAAAACACTTCGTGAGAAACAAAGGACACAGTTATGTGGGTTTTGGGCGGTATGCACTTTATTGTTTCATATATTTCACCATTGGTTACAAGGTCGTGTGTGGCAGCCCGCGGTAAACACAGCTCAGCGGTATCTCTCAGAGAGGGCTAAGGCCACGCAGGCCAGGAATTTGTCCAAGGCGACGTGGGCCTCTGGGGTGAAGTCCTTAGGGAACATGACGGCGAGGACCACGAGAATGCAGTGGGACAGGATCTGTGGACAGAGGAGACAATTTCTTGACCAACGTGAAGTTTGCAATTCAAATATGTACTTCTTCCACCGCCAATTGACTTAGAATGCAGATTTCATTCTAAAATTCCGATCCAAGTAAAAACTCGAAAGTGGAAAATATATCTCGGAAACCAAAATGTGCCTCTCCGTAATAGGTTTTCTAACTTTTGTTTGAGAGAAATCAAACCTGTATAACAGCAACTGACATTTAATGACTTGTTATGAAATGCGCTAAACACGCGTAATTCGTGCGTAAATCGAGCTCCCCCCGTGCGTAAAAGTGCGCACAAGCCACGCGGCTTAAGTGAGAAAGTTCTCACTTTTGCAAACTTTGACAGAAACTGCGAGATGAATTGACTACGTATGTCTTATGTCTCGTGTCCTGCGCAATAAGACCGATGCTTGGCTCACCTTGAAGTTGGCGGGGTCCACCCTCAGCTGGAAGGCGTGCTTCTCGCTGAGCTCCAGGAGGCCGTTGTTCAGGTCGTCGATTTTGGAGACAGCCAGAGCAATTCCAGACATCACCTTCTTTCCGTGGCCTTTGACGGGGGCAGAGCCGGGGCTCAGGTCGGACCAGTGGGAGAAGTAGGTCTTGGTTTGCGGATATACGGTGAGCATCCTGCGGAGAGAGAGAGACAGTCAAGTTGGATGCGTTGGAAAGTAAACCAGGTCCTTACTCAAACTGTTTTTTATGCTGGTTTCGTTACTCAAGCTTGGATAGTCTGAGCAAACCATACATACTCACAAACAGCCTAATCCTAATCTAAACCTTGGTTCAATTTGTTGATGAGCTACGTCACTTCTCAGGCTCCAGTGGCGCAATCGGTCAGCGCGCGGTACTTATAAGACAGTAACCTGCAGAGTGATGCCGAGGTTGTGAGTTCGAGCCTCACCTGGAGCAGCTGGCTTTCCTTTAGATATTCTACCTTTACGCAAAATTAGAAAACAGCTCATGTTCCTCCTCTGTGTATTTACTAAGGTCTGTTAAACCGCTGTGGTGATCCACGTCTGAACTGAAAAGGGCATCAAATCGTTCGCGCTGAATTAAACCAGATCTAGTAGCACACAGTCACCTGCCCAAGGCGTCCGCTCCAATCGCGTCTGCAGACTTGGAGATTTTGGCCCACAGCCCCTTGACTGCGGCCTTGTCTTTCTCGGTCAAACTCATGTCGGTTTTGCTTCTCTCTTTCTCCACCTGTATCGGTGATCGCCGCTTACTTTGGACTTGTGCTTAAATTCAGTCGGCCCCCCAGTCACACCCACGGGAACGGATGCCAAACCGCGTCCCCTGACGCAGGTGGGACCCTTCTTTCACGACTGATAGAAGCATCCTTGCCAGATGATAGCTGGCAGATAGGTGGGGGCTATCAGGTGGCACGTCGTGGGCGTGAGTTGGTAGAAATATGCTTTTCACCTAACGGGTGCAACTTAGACGTTAGAGGAGGAGGCCAGGAGGACATCTGAGGTCAGAAGTTAGAGGAGGGGGCCAGGAGGACATCTGAGGTCAGAAGTTAGAGGAGGGGGCCAGGAGGACATCTGAGGTTAGAAGTTAGAGGAGGGGGCCAGGAGGACATCTGAGGTCAGAAGTTTGAGGAGGGGGCCAGGAGGACATCTGAGGTAAGAAGTTAGAGGAGGGGGCCAGGAGGACATCTGAGGTCAGAAGTTAGAGGAGGGGGCCAGGAGGACATCTGAGGTCAGAAGTTAGATGAGGGGGCCAGGAGGACATCTGAGGTTAGAAGTTAGAGGAGGGGGCCAGGAGGACATCTGAGGTCAGAAGTTTGAGGAGGGGGCCAGGAGGACATCTGAGGTAAGAAGTTAGAGGAGGGGGCCAGGAGGACATCTGAGGTCAGAAGTTAGAGGAGGGGGCCAGGAGGACATCTGAGGTCAAGGGCAGACATTCAGAGACATAAAGTACTAGAAGAAAAGCTCACACTTTCACAGGAGGGTTTCCATCTGCTACCATTTTCCTGCCTCCCCTCCCTGAAAATAAAACAAAATAACATAATAAAATAAAAAACTTTTTTGAAAATTTACATGAAATATAAAATATCTGAAAATATCAGCTGGTGCAGCACAGAAGCAAAAATTTTAAGTGCATTTGCGGTTATTTGTTTAGTTCCGTCACATTACAAACAAACAAATAAATACCCTGTCATTTCAGACTAGGCTTCATGAAATCAAGTGAATGAAGAAGCATAATCTGCATAAAAACACGGCAAACCTTTTAAATATTTATTTTTACATTTCCCGCAGCAGGCTACATGCCATGCAGCACATTAACCCTTTCCTAATAAATAAATAAATACCACCCAATCATTCTGCAGAACTATAAATCCGATCAGATTTATTAGTGATTGATTTTTTTTTAATTCAACCCTTTTTTTGGCTTCGTTCATTAATGTTTTTTTTCCTATCATAGGGAGGTAATATTGGCCATAACCTTTATCAACGAGCTCAAGTATTTTCTTAATCAAAACATGTGTGGATTTGGGCAGCGGGCTCCTGGGTGGAGGGGGCGCTGCTGCAGATAACACCAGTGTGCTGTCAGAGATAACACAGCAACCTGGCAAACACACAAGTTGAACACAATTTACGCACATGCAAAAATGAAGACTCACTAAAGTTGGCTTTATTATATAAAAAAAAGATTTTTCAAAAGCAATGGAGTTGCACCAATTCAGTTATACTTGGTGGGCAATAATAATAATAATAATAACAACGTATATCAATGATTATATTAAGTATATCTGAATTTTTGGCTTTATGGCTTTATTATTTGAGTTTTCTCAGGCTGTTTTCACTCAGTTATGGGAATATTTAATTTTCTGAATTAATATGGCTCCTCAGCTTTGACTGGCTTTAACGGCAGTAAATGATGTTTTCAGTGTAATAATGAAGCCGAAGGATCAGACTCCAGTAGTTCCAGGTTTTGGGTCTCTCCTGCAGGTTAGAGCAGGAAGATTTTAGCTGCACATCTTAAATATATGAGAACTAGAGTGTTAAAGAGTTTAATGTGCAGTTGTCCTGATTTGAAGTTTTCTTATGAAGGCGACTCATTTCAAACAAGACAACAACCCTCAATAAAACATTCAACCTGAGATGGCTTTTCCTTCAGGAAAACAGAAACCCATCTTCTGTTGTCAGACTCTGTTCAACGCGCATCCCTGCAAAAAAAAAAAAAAAAAGTAAGGTTTTATGAGATTTGTATTTCGCGCATGTAGACTCTGACATTTTCACGCAAATCCTTCGGCCTCTGTGTAAATCTCTATCACGATCAAACCAATATCAAAACATCCAGAAACTTCTGGAGAAGTCTGAGCTTTATCTGAATCTCCAGCCTATTGCGGCCGTCCTCTCCCGCAGGGCGGGGGGCGCGATGGCACGGTTAAATAGACTCATCTCGGACCGGAGCGCCATTCAGGGTCTCATTCTTTGGTTGAAGCCTGAACAAAGAGACTCAATAGCCGCCATGGTTGAGTGGACTGAGCAGGAACGCAACATCATCACCAGCATCTTCTCCGGCCTGAACTATGAGGACGTCGGTCCCAAGGCTCTGTGCAGGTACGCAGATCTCCACATCCACAAGCTCTCCTCTGGTGCCAATTCCCCGCAACTCACCCGTGTCGCCCCCCACTTCACCCCCGCAGGTGTCTGATCGTTTACCCCTGGACTCAGAGGTACTTCGGCTCCTTCGGAAACCTTTACAACGCTGAGGCCATCAAGACCAACCCCAACATCGCCTCCCACGGAGTGACAGTGCTGCACGGCCTGGACCGGGCTGTGAAGAACATGGACGACATCAAGGGCACCTACGCCGAGTTGAGTGTGCTGCACTCCGAGAAGCTGCACGTCGACCCCGACAACTTCAGGGTAAAGTTTTCCATTCCTGAACTTAACCCCCAGGTCACAGATTTTATATCTAAAATATTTCTCATGATGTTAAACGCACTTATGGCCAAATCTGCAGAAAAAAACATAAACTGCAACTAAACACAAAAGGCTCTAATGAGTCCCCCCTCTCTGTGCAGCTGCTGGCTGACTGCTTGACCATCGTCATCGCCGCCAAGATGGGAAACGCCTTCACCCCCGAGACGCAGGCCGCCTTCCAGAAGTTCCTGGCCGTGGTGGTGTCCGCTCTGGGCAGGCAGTACCACTAAAACCCTGCAGCCTCCGCGCCCGAAGGAGAGCTCTAACGTCTGTTCACACATGTTGTGTGTCTCCTTCATGAAGAAATAAAAGCCCACCGAAGCACAGCTGAGTTTATTTGTTTGTTTGTTTTAACCCCATTCCTTCTCCGATGTGTGCGTAATTACGCACAGCCATCAGGCACTTTAAAAAATAAATATCTACATCATCAATATTTAACACAATACATAATTGCTAATGAATTTCTGGAACTTTCGCAGATCTCCAGTAATGATTCTCTACTATGAAAAGGCCAAACCAAACATTCAACACACACACTGGCAGATGCCACAATTTACATTTGAGAGAGCACTGACTATAAGGGAGGTTCAGTGTGCCAGTATTGGGGGGGGGACCCCGTTGCCTTGGGGGGATTCACATATGCTGAGCTCAGTGCCTGTGTTTTTGATTGGTGTTGTATTATGATAGACTGTGGTTCACAATATTTGTGTTGAACTTCTCAGGTTTTATGGGAGACAATCATAGCCCATCCATCAACTATTCCCTGTGTAGGCAATTTTTTTTTATCACGAGATATTGAACTGGATTGAAAGAGGTTGAAATGAAAAAGAATTTCAGTGGGTTTGAATGTGATTTGAATCTACTGGGGGACTGATCCGAGGTCAGAGCAGATATTTACACAAGAAACCTTAGAGTGGTAAAACAGAATGTAAGAGAGTGGACTGAACAAAAATGGCTTTTTATCACATAAGAATTTGTCAAGTTAAAGCTGCTGATGTCTGTTTTTGGCTCATATTGTGGATTTCTGTTTTTGGACAATGCATCTTTTTTTTCTCCTTTATTTACATTGAATTGTTTATTTTTACATTGTGCTGTTCATTCATTTCAGTTATTCAAGTTATAATTAGTATTTCTTGGTGCAAACTGTTATTGTTATAGGCTCAACAAAGACCTGCAGCGTAGACTGCAGATGAAGGCTCTTCATCTTGACTGGAGGAATCCCCATGTCTTACTCATCGTGGGATTTTTTAGGGTGAGCTGAGGACAAAAGGGATTTACGTTTTTAGACTTTGTTCTTCTGTGCAATGCACAAACTCGTACATTTCAAGTACATGACTGGAGCTGAAAACAGATAAGAGCCCTTCCCAAGCGTGAACTGATGGTCAAACCACAACACCCCTGACACATCAGAGAAAGGCAAACACAGACATTAAGTCATCAAACCCAGGAAGTAGGACACATTGTCTGACATGTTTAATGTTAAAATATTTTATTTTAAACCTTGCTTTTCTTTGTAGCAGCATGAAGGCTTTGAGAAAGCTGACACCACAAAAAAAGTATGTGAAAGGAAAAAGAAAACCTAGTAAGAGCTAAAATCCAATTTAATTCTAATTCCCTTCCAAACAACAGTAAAAGTGATTTGAAAAGAAAAAAAAAAATTATACAGATATTAAATACAAATAAATAATATTTTGCTAGAACTGATTGGGTGAGCTACCTCAGTGTCATTTCGTGGCCCCCGCCCAACCTCTGGCAGCCACAGATCCGAAGTGAGATTTGCTTTTCAAATGTATACATACACTAAGACAGTGTCATGTAGCAATGATCAGGAGACAGTGTGTAGCTTCTAGTTGAGTCCAGCAGGTGGCGCCATTTCCACGTCTAATGGAAGAGTTGTGGACCATTTGGCACTTCCCTTTAAGTTTTGCAGGTTTTACTTATTGTTCAGTTTTATTTACAGCTAGTTTGAAACCTGAAAACAGTTTTAGTTCCGGGGCACATCTCTACATTTTAAATGGATTCAAGTTCATATATATATATATATATATATATATATATATTATAGTGTGTTGTAACAAAAAACTGCCTGATTTTTCCAGCTGTCAAAACAGCTATGAATCTCAGATGTTGCGGTTGCAGCTGTGGTTAGAAGAAATGTAATATCGTTCACTCACCATTTAAACCTTCCATTGCATCTTTAAGACCCAATACAAACCTTACAGCAACCCCCAGATCCTGTAATGATACAATAGACAGGAAATAATGGACAGAGACAAAGATTTCCCTCAAGGTTTATTCACTCATCAAACAACCCAAATTTAACAGTTTAACAGGATACAAAACCAAAAGGAAATGTGTTAGACCTAGTTAGAATTAAAAAAAAAAAAAAAACACACAACAATATAATGAGATTTGGGTGAGTGCTGCTAAAGTCTGCAGGGCTGTAGATGCAAACAGGGTGGAGATTAGAGTTAGGTGGGGCAGGGTCCTTCTCCCCCTGTGTGTAAACACACCCACACACACATATGGAGTCCGTGAGGCATAGATGACAAACTCTGTCTGTAAAACCTTCCGCTGGTGAGACGGCCACACTTTCAACCAGTCCTTCAGCACTCGTACAAAGAAGACGGACCCAGGATTAGTGCTGCAAGGCCGCAGCAAAACTCTGTTTATACATTTATTCATCAATGATTTCCACTAATGGATTAAAGAAAACACTGAAAGAACTGAAAGACTAATAAAGAGGTACAATCAGAAATGAAAACTGCTCATCCCTTACAACATGGGCAGATTGGATGATGTGTTCCAGAGTTTAAAGGACTTTCCTGTTTTACGTGAAAACCCTTAATGTTCATGGTACCACCACCAACAAATAACTGAAAAGGTTTTGATATTTTTTCGTCCTTTTCAGGGTGGCACCGTTGAGCCATTTTGTGATTTGCATTTCTGCAATGTATAAAATATCAAACATTTCACCAGACCTGACACGTTGGCCAAGTTTCGTGAGCTTTGGGGGATGTTTAGGCCGCTGAAAAGGCGCCTGTCAGCAGTGATCCTTTTCCTGCTCTTTACTGAACCATCTCGGATTCTCTAAATCTGGGTTAGAGTTAAATCTGGGGCAATGGCTCTTGGTTGTGGATTCTCGAGGACGGTTCATCTCTCATCCAAGAGGTTTCTTGAGTTCTGACAGACTGGTGGAGATACCAAGATATTTAGCGTGAAAAATCCTCTCGTGGATGAGAATCCATAACCAAGTGCATTTGTTTTGGATTTACATTCTTAGAGCTGGATGACTAAGAACATGAGGTGACCTTGCTGAATATTATAGAATATTTTCTGTCTCTCAACAATTTTTCTACGTCTAGCAGAGTTGGATGAGATGATGGGCTCCAGCTTGGTGTGTTGAGCCGTGGCCCTTTTTTTCTGACAATTTCAATAACGGAGCAACTTGAACTCTGTATAAGATAAGTAATGCATTTCAGTGAAGCTGAAAGTCTGTAACAATGATTGACATTTTTCAAAATATCAAGAGAACATTTATCTTCAAATTGACATGAAGTTAGGCAAGGAATGAAAACTTTATCACCAGGCTGGGAACCCTTAGCAGCAATATATCTTACAAGGTTCATATTGTACATTTCTTAAGACATGGCTATAAACTGTAGAACAACATACAATCTGTGCTCAGTCAATAGTCACATCTCATGAAGGAACTGATTGACACATCACAAAGCAAAATGTAGGATATTAATTGCATACATTTTATTAGTACAAAACATTATATAATAACAACAACTACACATAGATAAATATAACACATCATATAGCATCATAAATGTCTCATTTACTACCTAGAAGCAGGTGGCTGAGTCTCATCTGTATTTCTCAGCAAGCACAGCTGCAAAGGCTGAAAGGAATTTGTCCATGGCTGCATGTATAACCGGTGTGAAGTCATCGCCCATGTGACAGGCCAGGGTGACCAGCATACAGTGTGAGAACAGCTGCAGGAAGAGGGGAAGTTCTGTTAGCGACAAAGAAGTGATAGCGAGTCAACTTACACCCTGAATTAGATGTCACAAGTGATTAAAAAAACAACAACAACACAGAACTGGATACACATTTATTGTGTTCAGGAAAAAATTCACTTTTTCTGTGTATTTCAAAGTAAAAGCATGTTAGTGTCTCATCATCTCAATGCCTTTAGTGGATTTTGCTTGATTTCTTGAACAAAGAAAATATAAATCATTAAATAACCTTGATTTGTCTAAGGTTCAGGAGTCAAGACTGGTTTAAACTTTATAAATCCCAAAACAGTTTGCGGACTGGAGCAGCTAAAGGAACTCAGAACTGGGGCTGAGTCAGCAGACATTTATCTTACCTACCTATAATAAAATTCAGCAGCAATAACAGCAACTCCTGAACGTGTACGACCAAACTGAGTGAAACAAGAATTCACCACACACAACATTTTGTGTCAGACACATTTTTACTGTCCTTTGTCAAACCTAGGAGTAAACAGAAATTGTAGGTCTCCCCCCCCCAAAAAAGAAGTTTGGACCTTCTCGCCACCTGCTTACATAAGTCCAAGACTACACAAATGCTTTTAGAGCAACATTGCAGAGATAAAGCAAACTCTAACTGCTTAATACACATACATATACTTTTCAGTAAATTGCTATTTCTCCCTGTTTGATCTGTATTTTTGCCGCCTTTTCTCAGAACCTGCACCTTGAAGTTCGTTGGGTCTATCCGGAGCTGGTAGGCGTGCAGGGTCTGCAGAGGAGCCAGGGTGACGGTAAGCTGGCTGATGTCTTTTGCTCCCTCTGCTATGGCCAGAACAATCTTTTTCCCGTGAAGGAGCAGGTGGCTGGAGCCAGAACTGATGTCTAGGTGGGAAAAGTACGTCTTGGTGCCTGGGTAAGAGGCAAACATCCTACAGTGGAGGGGGAGCAGTGAGGTGAATTTGAGCTGATGTGGATTTCTGCCCACGTTTGTGAATGAAACACACTGAAAGCATTTTCATTGCTGCCACCATCCCTAATCATCATCATCATCATCATCATCATGGTGATAATCCAAGATGATGATGAGTCTCCTTGGTACCACTTCATATAGGATATATAACACTGTAAGCAATTACTTTATTAGAGTCTGGTAAATTACTTAACAGTGACTGACATCTTTTGACCTTATGAATAATAATAACTTGTTGACAATTGGTAATGGACAGTTGATTGTCCAATGACACAAATATAGGGCAAGTCCCTTTTTAATGCATTAAGAAACATTGGTGAGTCAATATTAGGGGCATAGATCGTCCTGTGCATTTCTAAACAGACACACACAGGAAGCAGCATTTCTTTAGAAAAGAGATAGTTTGATCTGTCTTTGAATATCTTAAATAGTTTTAAATGATAACAAACTCTCCTCAGAAGTCAAACAGTTTATTCCAAATACAACATGTTGGCATTTTAGAAATGTCTATACAGCAGAGTGTGAACCTACCTAAGAAGTGCGTCTGAGCCAATATCTTCAGCCACAGGAGTCAGTCTTTCCCATATTTCTGCAATCACCTCTTTCTCCCTCTTTGAGAGCATTGCAGCCCACTGCACTGAACAACAATAGCTGTAGCTGAATATCCGGAGTGTGAGACGACTTTTACAAGTTGAAGTCAGAGTTAACATCAGGTGATAAAAGTGCTAATCAACCATTTTATCACCGCATTGACCACGGTGAAGCTAAATGCAGACAACAGTGATGAAGAAAAGGAACAATTCCACCTGTGTGAAGAAAAGGAGGCGTTATAGTAAATGTCTCAGGCAGCAGCCTTGTTGTTTCCCTCCTCTGTCTTATCGGACAGCAGCAGGGCAGGGTGGGGGCTCCGCACCACTGCGCTATCTGCTGCTTTACATGTGTCATGCTGGATATATCTACCATATCATTAATGTGACTGACCTGAAAGTGCAGCCAGTGAGAGTTTTACAGTCAATTTACATGATACCATAAAAAAAACAAAACAGTATTTAATAGGTTTAGATGCAGTTTGTTCCTTTGAGCCACTAAATAGTAACAGATTGGCATTAAACACTTAAAAAAAAGTATTTCCTCCTTCTTTTCTATCATCTCAGGAAATAAAATAAAATGGTCTAAATTCTGTTAGACACACAAAAAATCTCTCTTTCTCTCTGTTTATATATGTATGTGTATAAACATATACATATACATATATTAGTTTGTGTGCATGTCCATCCACATGCATATTTATGAATGTGTATGCATTATTGATTTCGGTGCATATGATATTTTGCGGTTCGGATCAGGCCTCTGCAGATAAAGTCCTCAGCTGCTGCTTATCTTCAGCTCCATAAGCTGCTGTTCACAGGGGAGTAGGTGTGAGGCCAGAATGCATCAGATACCATTGTGAAGACAAAAACGCTGCACTGTAGAGAAGTTTACCTTTGCTGTTTGGGTCTTTTATGGAGGGATTTGGTCGAGAGAGAGAGAGAGAGAGATACATGAGATAAGACTTCTGAATTCTGAGTGTAGCATGAGAGGTTGCCTAATGGCACGCTCATACTAGACTGAAGGTTTGCAGTGTCATAACCTGATTAAACAGATGTTAATTTAAGAATACGACTGATGTCCACCAGTGTCATCTGAAACTATAAGCTTCACACAGGGCCTCAAGACCGGCCTTCTCGATGCATTCTTCATGTCAGTTGATATGTGCTTGTTGTTCTGAAACAAACATCACAAACCAAATGACACATTATGCCATTGCCATCGTTGAGGCCCGCTGGGGGTCTGACTCCAGTGGAGTACAGTATTCCCAATTGGTGATCTAGATTTCAGGTTTTGTCTGGACCTGCACAAAAAAGGCAGGTAACAAGCACACACATACTAGCAGTTTAGGCCTTGTTATGAATGTATGGAGAGTTGAAATGATGGACTGATGAAATAATGATGATTGAATAGTTTATGGTCTTTGATAACACAAATTACAGCAACAGCAGACTTCAGGTATTATTCCAAAGAAGAAAGAACAAAAAATGAATCTAGTTCCACAATAAAGCTCCAGAGACAAATCACAAATCTGACTCTAAATAGCCAATCATAAAATGGCAATCTGCCCTGAGGCTCTTCTGTGATTAAACATGCGTCACTGGTGAAATATATACTTCTTCAGCCTCATGGCTAACTTGGAGAGTAAAACTAGGAAGTGGCCATTTGGTCTAATATGAAGATGTTGCCCAATAGGTGGCAGTGATGTGAATTTATGGCTGTTCTGGCTGAACTGAACAAACCATCACAATCACAAATGAGTGATAATGTTTTGTTTACCACTTGATCAGATTTCACTGAAATCTTTCATGTCAACATTAAACATGTTACTTTGTGCTCACTTAATAGAGACTCGTGAAATATGTGATCATAGTATATATTTTTTTTAGTTTTTTATAGTTTCTGTACTTCACTGGAGGAGTCAATTTTCCTTTTGTTGTTGTTGTTGTTGTTGTCCAGTGTAACTGGCAAAATTGACATGCTTGGAGATGGTATAAAGCCTTGGTCGGTGTGTAATGTACAGCTTGAGAAAAAACCATGTCCATTCATGAAAATTAGTATGACGATCCACGGCTTCAGTCTTTTCAGTGCGTAATTAATTGTGGTGGCTGTATAGGGGCTTATTTTCCTTAGCTGCTCCAGGTGAGGCTTGAACTCACAACCTCAGTATCACTCTGCAGGTTACTGTCTTATAAGTACTACACACTGACCGATTGCACCACTGGAACTTTAGCTTGGTTTTTCAGTATCACTGGACAAGAAGTTTGGACAAGGCACTTCCATCATAAGTCCAAAAGCATGCACATTGAGGTTAACTGTATATGGTTTCCTCAGACTGGTGCTACAGCCTCCTTCATGACCTTGCATGGAGTCACATTATAGGACTTATGGCGATGGATGGAGGAGTTCTGGCCACTGTCTTGTTTTCCTTAGGTAGTTTAAAACTCAGCTGCTCTGAGTGAGGCTTGAACTCAGAACCTTGCTATCTCTCTGAAGGTTGTTGTCTCGTAAGTGCTGTGTGATGGTGGACTGGCAGTGTGTCCAAAATGTGCTTCACCCCTCGCGGTCTAAAAGGCAGCCGCTCCAGGTGAGGCTTGAACTCACAACCTCAGCATCACTCTGCAGTTTACTGTCTTATAAGTACTGTGCACTGACCAATTGCACCACTGGAGCTTGAGAGGGGATTCATCTGGTGTACCTATGCTGATGGACCATCAGTCCAGAGGCATGCACATTGAAGTTAACTGTGTATGTTTTCTCAAACTGGTGCTACAGCCTCCTTCATGACCTTGCATGGAGACACGTTATAGATGATGGAGGGAGGAGTTCTGGTCACTGTCTAATTTTCCTTAGTTATTGCGCCAGTGGAGCTCGAGAGGTGATGTTGTACATCAAAATGTTGAACGTCTAATGATTGAGAACTATGCTTTGCAATGATCGCAAACAGTGCTTTGGTTTTTCTGTATCACTGGACAAAACAGTTGCATGGGCATTTGTAGGTAGTCCAGCTTCTGCCATCAGTCCAAAGGCATGCCCATTGATGTTAACTTTATATGGTTTACTCAGACCGGTGCAACAGCCTCCTTCATGGAAATTACTGGAAGAGTTCTCTGCACTGTCTGTGCAAAACTTAGCTGCTCCAGGTGAGGCTCGAACTCACAACCTCGGCATCACTCTGCAGGTTACTGTCTTATAAGTACCGCGCGCTGACCGATTGCGCCACTGGAGCTTTCAGCATGTTTAAGCAACAGCAATGTAGACTTTTAAATATCCCTGAAAACCCATGTTAATGTGGGTGATTACATTTGCTCTAATTTGGGTGATTCTATGGCAGGAGTTGGATAAAATCATCAAAATAAGAAAAAGAGGTTGAAAAAGGAAATTATCTCACCTTAGGGAGCTTTAGCTGGACTCCATCTAATGAATATCCAATACTTACCAATACCAAATCTTTAATTTTATGTGAGATCATGAAGGCAAGATCAATGAAGCCATCGATGTAATGTAAATATACTGTTGTTGCAGAGGTGAGAGCCGTATAAATTTATTTTAGTGGTTGAGTTCACTTTGGATTATTTTTTACATTACTTTTACATCAGCACCTCAGTCTATTCAAATCATTTTATTATTTATTTTCTTTCATTATGCCACCAGATAGAGATCTAAGGTTAAAAAATGTATCAATACCCTGTCTTGTAATACCACAGAATCAGTTCATAAGAGTCAGATTACGCAGAGATATTTTTCTAGTCAAGGCCCTTCATCTCCTTTAACCAATACTCGGGGATACAGACTTAACTTGAAAATAAATTGATCACTTGGTTTCCAAATGATCTTTATTCAACATTGTTGTCAACCACAAGATTTGAAAGTAAAAGTACAAACAGAGAAATGTGAAACGCCGCTAGGAATGGTCATTAATTCCCTGTAATGTCCGTAAAAGTCTCTTGTGTGAACGCACCTTGTAAATCCCTCGTATTTCTGCCCACGCTGGTTATCCTCAAAGCTTGTTTTCTGCAGCTACGCATTGTAATCAGCTTTTACAAAAGGAAAACAGCTCTCTGTATGTCCTGCACGTAATGTGACTCTCACTTAACGTGCAATACAATAAGGAGCAAAGCGTGTTGGAGTAAATTTAGAAACACAAATTCATTGTACAAGCTGCATGTGGATAGACATTTGTGTTTGTGCACCTGCACTGAAACAAAAGTATGCTTCCACAGGAAAGTCTTACTGAGAAGTCATTAAGATAAATAAAATCCAGAATAGTCCTTTACTAGTGTTACATTTATGTTGTTTTAGGCCCAGCGTTAGGCCCAATTGTCAGAAAGCTTGCCAGCACTGCTCCCTGTCCCAGCAGAAGGAAGAGGCTGGCGTTAAAGTGTTGCAGAGCTGCATGTAACCAAGCAACTAAACCTGAGCTTGACAGAAATGTATTCTCGAACACTCTTTCTTACAAACAAACTTTCTTACTATTTTCACAGACACATCTTAGAATAGGAAACTATGCAAAAAGATTCGACACAGTTGTGCTTTCCGTTTTGGACACACATCTGCCCCCTTAAGTTTTTAACATAATGTATCTTAATTGAATAAAGACTTTATTTAGTACTAAGGCTTTAGCACTAGCCTCCTTAATAAAATGCACAAAACCAAAACTAGTGAAAATCCAACTTCATGTTATGTTTGAAATTATTTTTCAAATATAAAGAAAAACCTTTTTAATCCCTTGCCTGGAAAATTTCTGAGCACATGCACCGAGCTCTGAGCGATTTCTCTTCTTGTTTTTTCTTCAAAGAATTCTTGGGATATGGTTTGAAGCTTCTAGCCACCTCCTTCCTCGGACAAACATGATGGTACGAAAGTAGTGGTTGTTTTTTAAGTCACAGTAACCACTGAAGACCAAACTGACAACAATGACAAATGTAGATAAATAAAAGTAAGCCTGTAGGGACAGTACCTTGCTGCTGCCACAGGTAGGCAGTAAATTACATGACAAATGCAAACAGGCTCCTTTATTGGATAAGACCTTGTTTTGAGATCGCATGTAAGGAAATCACCTTCACTGCAGCATCACTCCAATATATGTTCTGCTTTTTCATTTTTATGTTTTGTTTTTAACTGGACAGGCATTGTTTGCGTTGCGTGGCCTGATGTCTTTGTGCTGTAGGAACACTATTTGAAACCAAATGTGTTATTTTCATCCGGGATGGATAGCAAACATGGCTATTAAGACCTGAGTATTTGGCTCTTCTGACCCCCTTCAATGAAACACATGCTTAAAATTCTGGTAGACAGGATTACATAGTTTTCAGTGTCTAACCTATCCAAATATATGACTATTTATAATATCTCATCCTGAAGCCTTCCTGCGAGAAAGTGAAAGTGATGTGATGTGACTGATGGTGCATTGCAAAGGTTTGCATAGTCCAGTCCTGTACGCACAAAAAAACAAGGAACTTACATGTGTAAACAGACAAATATCTTCCACCTGACTATTTTTACCCTGGTGCAACTTGCTGTTTCTATAGCTGAGTGATGTATTACATCCTTCATTTTTCACTTTATTTCTCCACTGCAACTTATGTGAGATTTTATCCCTACCACACCCAGAAACACCTGGCCAGGAGTGTATGGAACACACTCGTGAGCCTTTATAATGAGCTGTATCCTGTATCTTTTCACGACTGAGGGCCCCATTGTTGCAGGGACTGAGCAGTGGGGGTGCTGAGAGATGGCGGTGAGGTGAACCCATCAAACGTTCCCATTGAGTGCGAGGTGGGCGAGCACAGTAAGAAGATATAGTGGAGCAGGACCCTGCAGGGGAGAGCTTTTGAGGGGATAATAAACCACAACATGAACCCCACCCACCTGTCCAGAAATAAAGGTGAAAAAAAGTTAAGCTGCCATAATGCAAGTAGATGTTCAGCAATACTTCAAATCAGCGATGTCTTTCTCCATATTGTAGGAGGGCTTCATGTTTGCCGCATAAAAATAAATTACATTCTGATTATTTTACAGATAAGGACAGGACTTTTACTAAAGATAGAAATGACTGTTGATGCATTTGTATTGTAAAGCATGCAGGGAGAAGTTCAGTTACCTATGGACTGAACTGGAAAGTACCCAACTCTCATTTGCTGCAGACATCTTCGGTTTCATAAACAATTGCACTTCTGAGTAACTGGAAGGCTCTTCGTATTTGCTCATAATAGGAAGGGGGAATGAATGAACAGCAGGTGACCAGTTGACCACGAAGACAATATTTTCATGAGCTGAAACTGTTCTCCAAACCCAATCTGAGTGTTCTGTTTGACATCCCTTTTGACAACTCAGATGCAGACTCTGTACTGTTTTTTTCACTTTATACTTGCTAACTTAACCTAAATTTTAAGGAAATTGCTCATGAACAGCACAGTGAACTAATAACATGACATTTCAGGTATCCACAAATCCACCGATCTCTTTTATGTGAGCTTTTTCTTTTTTTTTTTAAACTGCTCAGATCCTCAGTAACATTGTATGAGGCCTCTTTGGGGTGTTGACCCTAAACCAAAGTAAGCCTTTAGGACAACGTATTACTTATTTCATTGTAGATAAATAAGTAAATTATCAAAAAAAAAAAAAAAAAAAAAAACTAACAATATAAAAAATGAAATACATTAGAATCTGGATAATAAACACATTGTACTGCTTTTCGTTGAAACTGTGGCAAGAAAATAATAATAATAAAAAAAAAAAATTTAATGGTGAGACAGATAGGAAGAAGACTTCTGTAACAGTTTGTCCAAATGTTAGTTCCTGGTTTGTGTTGCTGCTTGATCAGTAGAAACGTGCGGAAGCAGATCTCTAACAGGTCGCGGCGGTGGAGCTGCAGCCTGGGAGCCGCTCTGTGTGACCGCTCGGCGGCGCTGAAGTGAGGCCACCTGGCGGACGGGAAGCTGTCGGTCGGTCGGTCGGTCGGTGAGTCGGTGGCCGGTCATCCGTGGGGTTGGGGGGTGGGGGGCAGACATACGAAGGACCCGCTGAGCCTCATCCAGGACCGACGCTCCGGTTGGCTGATGTTCACCGCCGTCTCCACGACACATGAACACCGCCCTCTTTAACATCTGGAGCTCGCGCCCGATAGAGAAACTACTACGGCTCGTGCCTGCCTGATGTGCGGCGGGGAGAAGTTAGGAAGTGACCGACGTTAGCATCACCTCCCCGGGGGAAGACGTCGCTGCCGCACCGGGCTGCCAGGGAGCGGACTCAGGCTGAAGGTAAGCGGACGGAGGGAGGTGGAGGTGGAGGTGGAGGGGGGAGGGCGGTGTGTGTCATACCCGGGATTGTCGCCTCCTGGAGAGGCCGGTACACCCAGAGCTGTCAGCACCTCTTGGGGGTCTTTGGGTGGGGTCTCCTGAGGAATGTGGACTTACTGGGAGAATTTGGGTCATCTGGACTAACTTCCAACCTTCCACATTCACTCATTTTGGCTTTTTTTTTTTTTTGGTTATGATGGCTGAAAGTGAGATAAACACATTGTATTGATTAGTCTACTGTGGAGTGCATGAGGAGCTGCACCAATATAGATCTAATGGGATGTGTGTTGTGTGTGAGACATGTCTTCTGTCATAATTCCCTCCAATTCCTCAACTCTAAAATTGCTGTAGTGATGAAGTCAAAGTCGCATGCACATGCAGGACCTGATACACACACACACACACACATGCTCAGGTTTGTTGAGTGTGATGGGTTGATTTCAAAGGGCTGCCTGCTGCGCTGCTGTGGAGATGAAAGGGACCGTTTGCGTTGCCGGCCGCACAGAAATCCCACCGAGACTATTAAACTACTGACCCGTGTCATCAAGGATTTGTTTTGGCTTCCTGTTTGGAGAGACGGTAGGAAGCAGAGTTTTGAGCCAGATGGCAGCAGCACTCTCACAAACACACACACGCACACACACAAACACACAAGCTGGGGTAGCTGTTCAGTGTTTCCTTTTGAAGGAGACCGCATTAGAGACCAGAGTTTGAACCTGTGACCTGCAGTGCTTGGTTGTATGTGGAGTCTCTGGGGTGCAGAGTTAATGGAGTGAAGCCAAAAGAAATCAGTGAAAATTCATATTTGAACACACACACACAGGTATGTCTTTGGGGCTACAATGATCTTCCGGACACTAAGGTTTAATTTCCAATTTTCATTCTCTTGAGGTTTTTAGTGACAAGATTATTTTCCAGCCTGTGTCTCTAACAGACTGCAATGAAATTCTTACAGATGCACACAATCAAGGGGAAACTCAGTTGTTTCAGAATCCCTGACTGAACACCTGACTATTTTATGACACATATGACGTTATAGCATTCTCATCAGCTTTGCAACTGCAGCACTGCTTTCTTTATAGTTGTGTGTTTTATTGACAGACAGAAACTCGAGCTGTTTTATGGCTTTGGAGTTTTGTTTGGATTAACTGATTGTCTGGTTGTTAAAATATCCATTCATCCATCCATCCATCCATCCATCTTCTACCGCTTTTCCGTTTGTCGCGGGTTGTTAAAATATGATTTATATTTATTTTATTTAGAAAGATTATCCTATAACCACCTAATTCTGGATTTTAATCTTAACTGCAAATGTAAAGGTGGCACATCATTTGAAAAGTTACTGTGCAATAAAACAAAGTCTTACTTTGACTCTGATTTACAAGTGAAAGTAAAACACACGCACATTTAACAGGAAACAAACAGCATCCTGGAAGATATTTCATCTGCAGTGAGCTGTCTGTGTATGTGTAAGTCAAGTATTCGTTTGTGGGCAGACTGACATTGCAGGTGTGTGTTGTTTTTTTTTTAAAATCCCTCTTTGTGTCTTCCCTTTGGCACTCTGACGTTACTATATTAAGCATGTTAGAACAGGTTGAATGGCAAAGTGGCAGTGACAATAGAAGGTTTAATTCTGGGCTGCTGCTCTCAGAAAAGCAATGCACCTTCATGTTTATGCGGAACCCTCTTCGGGCTGCATCTGGTTGGAAAACTGGTTTGGTTTTACAGGAACCCCCCAGGATTTTCACAATTCATTTTTCATGGCAGAACGCCCATGAGTGGCTCTTCTCCAGTGTCTAAAAGCTGTACTGTTGATCTTTCTCATGTTTTATGCCGCTACTTGTCACTGCAGAAGTTGTTCTTTCATCTAGTCAAGAAATCTGCATAAAAATGAGACGAGCTGAGAACTTCTGTTTCTCTACTTCTGTATAACCCAAATTCAAAGCCTGTCTCTTTCACAGCGGTATCTGGGACTTGGTACCATTTTAGTGGTTTGACAAAACCGAAGTGTTCAAATGATGTCTTTTTTTATTATTATTCTTTTGCTTTGGGCATATCAGTAGTAATGGTGTCAGATGGGTTTAAAAAAGTTGTGACACCAGCTTCAGAAGCCTTGAGGGGAAAATTTCTATGTGGCTTGTTATTACTTAGAACTCATTTGGCACTGATCCCCAACTGTGAAACATGTGGCCCCCTAAAGCAAAGTAATGTCTATCTGTGCCCAGTTAAGATACTATAAGTGTCAGGAGGCTTTGAGCTGTAAAGCGTTGTGGTTTGTGGCTGTCTGTTGGGTCATCCATCACTTTGGTCAAACTGAAACATTTCCATGACCATTTGATGCATTTCAATTACACATTTACAGTCATGGTGTCTAGAGGATGAATCCTCATAACTTTGGTGGGCCCTTTAGTTTTACTATACCACCACCATGTGATTGGTATTTGTGTTCATGTCTTTGTCAGGAAAAATTTACATTACTTCCGTAGTCTTCTAACTTCCTATAAACTTTTAAAAGTATTGACAATGTCATCATTGTTCATCATTCTTGGTGAAATCTATGTGCTGTGCTGTCTTAGCATGCTAACATTTAGCCATTTGTAGATTCATTTGGCATCACACGTGTCTATTTTCAGAACAAACTGTACAAATTAATTCATCATAACTTGAAAGTTTGACATGCACATACGCACAGAGGTTTCTGTGGTTATTTTGCAAGTCTGCTACCAGTTGCACATGAAATATAATGAGTTCTGTTTAACTGTGGTTTGACAGTGACGTCATCATTTTAACAAGCGATTGCAGATGGAAGAGATATCTGCATCTGCAGAGATACAGTAAGTGCAACACCCAGATAATCTGAGATCAAAAACAACAGGCCCAGAAAAACACAGGCAACTCTTGGAACTTAAGTTTCTATGTCAAAGATTAGCAGACCAACATTGGTGCACTGCTCAGCGTCAGAATTTCTGAATGACTGAGGAGTCATTGAAGCTGTCATGAAGATAGTTTTACCCTTGGCTCCCTTGAAGGACAAAAGGAGAAAACCTGACCTGATCCCCAGAGATCTGAAAAAGGATTTCTCTAATCCTCTCTCTCTCTCTGTGTGTCTTGTTAACCTCTTTCAGGTTTCATGTCAGGCTCACTGTTATCATTGTGACAGACACTTGACTGCGATAGAAAAAACAGAGAAAGTTCAAGTCCACACGACATTTTTACTTCACACACACACAAACACCCCCCCCCCCCCCCCCCCCCCCCCCCGCCCCCAAAACCTAAACAACCTTCATACTTCAGAAGTCACATGAGTCAATTTTATCTATTGTTACTTATTTTTGTGACATAATTATTAATTGCAGTCATAGTTTCTGTTAACACCCACTGTTTTTAAAGCCTCATACTCACCACTGGGTTGTTGGTTTAAATTTCCTTTTCCAGCCTAGAGATAGAGACAGAAATAGAAAGGCTGCAGGGATTGTGAGTCCATAAAAAAAAAAAAAAAAAAAAAAGCACTTCTGATAGATTGTTGGAGTTCAAACTGTGGCCAGAGGATCACTGACTGTACAGTGGATACATAGGTCACTAAGAGTTCACAAGTGGATCATTTACACAAGGAAATACGGTGAAGGATAATGAGTAGATATACAGCCGTGCAGTTGCTTTAAAACATCCAATTTAGGATTGTTTCCAATAAAATGCAAAACTACATTTCAATCTGTTGGCTCGAAGCTGCATAAACAGAATTCCAGGTAAACATAAGAAGAGTGTTTGAAGCATTGACTTGCACCCGGAAAGCTGCTTCTGAATGTTTCTGCTGGTACTGGAGATATTTTGTTAAAGCTATTCGATGTTGTATTGCAAAAACAAATGTCTACACAGCATAACCTGAACTAAGCCCACATAGATGGGACCTGATTTGCTTTAAAAGGTCATGGTTGACATATACGCGTGCACTTTTTAACTGTGCACTAATATTCTCACATACGGTATCAGGACTTTCTCTACCAGCTTGTAAAAAAGCTGAAGCAATTTTTTTTTCCACACTGGTCCAAGTTTCCAAGTACCGCAAAGTGAAGCTACATGTTCTTTAACTTATTTTAAATATCTGGTAAAGTGTGGATTTATATTCCTTTGATTTGGACTGTTAGAGGCTGCATCGCTCAACCATTTATTTATTCATTTTACACTTAACCAACTATTTTAAAAATGGATTTATCACCTGAGGATATTTCAACCACTTGTCCAGCCCTTTTAACAGCCTTTTATCCATTGCTTTAACTATGTCAACCAATGATTGTTGTATTACTGATTATTCTCATGATTCTTTTGTCTTAAAGGAACCTTAGAAAGTCGGCAAAATTGTTTTTCCAGTTCACTAATCGATTCTTGTAGCTATTGCGGCTTCTTCTCTGATACTTTTAGCTGTTTTTATTGTTCAGGAGTTACGACTGATTCAATATGCGTGTTTTTACACAGTCATACTATCCACCATGTTCCCCGCACAAATAAATTGAGCCGATTACTAAATATTGCATATTTGTTGATATTCAGTCCTTTGTCCTCTTGGAAATATACTATAGAATATTTATTCCCCCCAAATGGGTTATTTTTTATTAATTTTAACGTTTGCTGAAAAGGTCCAGCAGAAATTACGTGCCTGTTGGAGGTATTGAAGGCCTCATAGTATTTGCTGACAGGAGTTTAAATATAAAGTAATGCAGCTGTGTCCAATGCAGATATTTTCTCCATGAAATTTTTTCTTTCATTCAGTAGAAACAGATTAGATCTTTATGGTAGAAGATTGTAACAAAAGGCGTGATTCGCAAACTCCCTGAAAGAGAGGAATTTTAATCTGCCCAATATGTGGTGGACACTGGTCTCCAGGCTCTTCTTCACCGTCTGTCTGATGACAGACCTGTCCCGTGGCCAGAGCTCTCCTGAGGGACTCCAGACTTCTGGGATAATCCTGAATAACTCCTCTCCATTTATTTAAAACCACAATTATGACTTTCATTTTTCCCCATTGTATTCTTTTCAGTGCCAGCTCTCTCTCTCCCCCGGCTATCTTACCCTAATGTGGCATCTGTGGGCAATTACCATTAACTTTTCATACAAGGCCAGCCAAGAGAGGAAGCTGTTGTATTGGAGTTCACAGCATGGCTTTACTGGCTACGTAGTGGGACGGCAGGAAGGAGGGATGGTGGGACAGATGAATGGCTGCTGAGGAGGTCTATTCATGTCTCCAGGCGAGGCCATACTTGACTAGACACTTATTGTGATGGGGACCTTCCTGTCAAGACACTGCTAACACAAAACTGTCTCATATGAGGGTCAGCTGAGCAGACTTTTTTGTCCGCTCTGTCCTGCCTGTCAACCGTTCTGTCTGTCTGTCTTTACTTACTTTATTTGTTTCTCTTTCTCTGTATTTTTTCATGTTTATTTATTTTATCATCTCCATCAGACGACCATCTATCCTTCTGTGCATTATTTAAGCAATTTAAAATCATGAGAATTACTTTTGCTACAGCCTAGAGGACGTGATTTTAACCGCGCTCATAGTTTTTTTTAGCATCCCCCCTTTAAACATGTGTAAGGTGATTGCACGATGTCCTGACATTACCATCAATTCACAAGCAGTCATTCAAACTGAATGAGTTACATTTTTGAGTCAGTTTCATAATTTCAACCTCACTCCAAACTAGTAACCCAGGAAATATTCATGGTGATCGTCATTGTAAAATAATCAAACCAAATTTGTTGTAAAGTCAGTTTTAACTGTCTTAGTGACACATTTTACCCACAAACCACTTTCTTTAACTTAAAGTCTCCCCACAGCAGATGTGACCCAAAACTTGGGCAATGACATCATTTTATAGTTTTTTCCGCTTTCTCGTCTGCACAGTAAAATGACCGTGATTCATTTTCTGTGTAAATCTTGAATAGGATTGGTTTGTTTTTTCCAACAAACCCCCAAAAAGTGCCAACACAGGAGCAAAAGAAAGCCATTTAATTAACCACATGGCTTTACTGGGCAAACTCTGAAGCTTTACGCCATCGGCCATATTGACTTGATAGTCTTTAAGTTGTGAGGAGTGACAATCAAGGACGTTTGCTGGTGTCTCTGGACCTTTCTCATGCACAAGGCCAAGACTTAAAAACCTATAGAAAAATATTTGCTGAAAAGGACATAGAAACAGTATAATTTGTAGAAAGATTGTGGTTTTGGATGAGGTGTTTAATGATGTTCTACCAGGATTTTTCACCTGTAAAAATAAAATATAAATATAATTAATACTAGTTTCTACAATCAGATATCTTATTGGAAGAATATACATTGAGCGGGAAACACTAAAAATACAAATATGCTTTCATATTTCTACATCATGTTGATTGTGGATATAATGTGGTGGTGTCTCAAATCTATTGTTTTTGCAAGTTCGTGATTGATGGGGGAGATTTTGCTTCTGAGCTCACGCAATTTTCCTTGGGTAAATATCCATCCTTGGAGTGTGTCGTAATAAACTCACTGAACTCCATTGTCAATTCTGCAGATGTCAACATGTGGTCTCTAACTAATCTTTTATTCTGAGGTTGATAATGATTGGAGTAAACAAACATAATATAGGTTCATGTTCACTCTTGATTTGATCGTCATTTTAGACTTTAATAAAGACATGGTCTACTTAAATACATAAAGACTGAAAAAAAAAGAGGCTTGACTTCAATTATATAGACCTCATAATTACTACTTTAGTTTGCCCTGATTTGGATTCTTCATGGATGTTTTGGAAGTGGGTTTGTAGCCCTTGGAGGAGTTGAACATGGACCTCACCAATGATGCATCATTTGGAGAACTGCTGTGTCCAGCTGCCTGGTGTATTATCCCACATGTAAAGGTTTACTGTATACTTACTGTGTGAAGTCTATTAAATCAGCTGTAATACTCACACAGTAAATATAATGTATTGTAATATAAACACAATGGCAAATGAATGTGTAGCAGCTAAATGTTCTCACAACTGAGAGTTATTACCAGAAAGGAATCAAGGTTCAGTCTATGTTGCATTTAAAAACAGGGATTTAGGAAGATATAATTGGTTTTCATACAAAATAATTCACTGTGAAGTAAGAACGGCTAGTACCGACCTTCTTTTTAAATCAGTCATTTGTGTACGTGAGTGTTTTGGCAGCAAAACTGTATCTGTCTGTTTTGATGAGGTGTTTTTTGCTTCAGCTGAAGTGAATCATGAAAAAAATAACCCCAAACAAGAACAGAAGAGGAGAATATTACACAGAAAGAAAAAAGAGAGAAAGAGGCTGTAAACAATGTGAAAGAATAAAGTACGTTTATGCTTCAACTTGTGATGGGGACATAACACACCTCCAGGCAGCCATTTTGGTTGATAACATTTCTTACATTATGAAATCCCTGTGAAAATTCACTGACATGGCTGCTTGGACGGTTGTCTGTTTGCTTCTTATCATCACGGCTGGCTCGTTTTAAGTTTGTTAGCTTGTTGTTTCTCAGCTCGCTAAATTAATATGACTGCTCTCAAACTTGAGCTTATTAAAAAAAAAACCCCAAAACTGAACCTTTGCTGAATAATCAAGGCGACTGTAGGACTGTTGTTACCTGTGCAGTCGAACCTGGATCCTGGAAACATATATTATGAATGTATTAACTGGCATTATATTAGTGTTTTTGCAAAAAAAAAATTTCAGTCATTATTTCTTAAAAAACTGCCCATGCGCAGTATCTGCAGTAAAACAACCATCTTTTGTTGTCGTTTGATGTGATAGAGCAACATTTCCAGGTTTTGCTAGAATATATTAATTAGAAAAGGGTGCTGAGAAGAACTGACCTTTTCCAGTGTATTGTGTCTCCTAACTGATGCTGATAGAGTTTACAGAAAACCCTCGCTCTCAGCTCCTTCTCCTGCTCATTAGTTCCTACTTCTTTCTGATTTGTCTTCCAACTCTATCATTTGTCTATTCAACTTCTGTCACTTCATGCTGCAGACTCCTGTGTCTAGCCCCTCCAGGCGTCCCCTGTGCTGAGAAAACAGTGCAACCCTTTCATGAACTGTACCTGGCACAGGAGCTGAGGAAGCATTAGAATCTCTCCTGTGGCATTTATGGCAGTCGAATTTGCTGAGGTGTAGAACAATTTAAGTGGTGAATGGCTTTTCCAAGTCATTTCTGCTGGATTTTCTGCTGTGGCCAGTAATTTATTTCTGTTAAACCTGACAAAAGTTAATCCAGTAACCTCAGCTTTATTTTCTTAAATTCTATTCACATTTGAGCAAATAACCCACACACATAATTATTATACAGTTTTAATGTTTTTCAATTCATTCATTTCAATTTATATGGTTTTATGTCCGAAAATGTAATGTTTTGACTCAGTTAGATGAAAACCCACCATAAACTACCTGAGGTCGCGGGTTTGGATCCTGGCCCTGGGGCCTTTCTGTGTGGCGTTTTCATGTTCTCCGTGCCTGTGTGGGTTTCCTCCGGGTACTCCGGTTTCCTCCCACCGTCCAAAGACATCATGTTTAGGTTAACTAGTGACTCTAAATTGTCCGTAGGTCTCAGTGTGAGTGTGAGTGGTTGTTGGTCTTTGTCTGTCTCTGTGTGTTGGCCCTGCAATGGACTGGTGACCCCCAACCTGGAAATGGATAAGGTTGAAGATGAATGAATGAATCATGGGTATCTGTGGGGATTGACTTGCTTTTTTTGAGTGGTTATTCGTAGAATAGCAGTTTTTATCTGCTTTTATCTGTTTAATTTTCCAACCCCAGAGTTGCCAGCTTGGTCATGACTTCCAGTGGTGAATGTGACATTGATAATTGATTAAAGCACTTTTGAACTTGTAGTCTTTAATAGATGCTTTAGTGCAGTTAAATTCGATAATTCGGCTGCCTTTGCTGGTCCCTCGTTCCTAGTGTTTTCTGACAATAAGCAGATATATTGCTTCCTATTTACATCAGCATGTGAATGTTCAGCGTACGTAAATGGTCACAGTTTTCATAATATAGACAGAGAAGTATTAAAAATGCTGTTTTGAGGCCTTAACAATCTACAACAGCGAGGAGAGAGTAGCGTTCTGTGCTAATGCGTCTAAGAAAGTGACTGAAAATCAGTTTCAGGTAAAATTTTGCCACCATTCATAATGATAGACTGGTGCCGGTTTCTGTGCTGTTATCTCTGCAATTTTACCAAAACAAAAAACTTAGGCTTTGCCCCAAAATGCAGGAACTGGAAAACTGATGTCAATTTTTGGCACAGCCAGACAGATGCACACAGACTCACACTTGCTGCATGCATAAAGGTATGAATAAACAAGCACCAACGCATAGTCCCAATTTTTTTTAAACCACACAGCCTACACAAGTCCACACACTGAAACTATGCAAATGGTTGTCACATGTTGTTAAAAAAAGCGTGTGTGAGGTAGCCAACTGTTTTCGGTTTCTTCCACATCTATCCTCGCTCGAGTATATTGCTTTCTTACACCCTAGATTGCTGCAATGGATTTCCTTTCGGGTTTTTGCTCTTTGACTGTCTTTTCTTTTTTTGTTCTTCAGCTCTCAGCTTCTAACCTCTAGCTCCTTTTATCTTCTTGACATAAAGTCTTTTTTCTCCCTTTTTAAATTTCTCTCCATCCGTCGCTGCAATTTTCCTTTTCTCTCTGCCTTGACGTGTACCAGACTCCGTGTGAGACTTGCAGCCACAAGTTCATTGTCATGTTAACACTGTGGTAGAACATACAAACCATAATGAATACATGCAGAGCCTCTGAAAGGTTTCCCTATTTAAATATTTTCTTTTGCCATCTGCTATGACTATTATCGTTGAAATAACCAAAGATGCAAGTTACCTCAAGACTTTATTTGAACTTCAGCCCGTGCAAAGAATATACCACCTTTTTTTTGACTTCCTGTCTTTGTGTGCAGACTGCTTTGACAGAAAACTCTGGGTGTCAATGAAGTGCAGTGGGCTTGAAGCAATGCCAGTCAAGTGTCTCCCCTGCTTGTGAAATTTAAATACAGATTCCCCACAGGCCACGCGTCAGTCTTCAGTAGGAAACAGTAGATAGCAGAAGCTTATGCCAATCCTTTAATCGTTCCTTAATGACTTTCATTGGAGATACTTCTGACTGTGGGAAAGATCTGAGACTTTTTGGTAATGCAAAGAGACACGACAGGGGAGTTTTAGCTGTGGATTTTGACTTTCTCTGCTTTTGCCCTGGTTTCAAGTTGCCAATTAATTTTTCCTGCTTAGACAGAGAGAAGAGACCGTGGTTAGAGTCTGACAACCAATGTACTCGCGACCTCTGATCTTCCCTTAGTTTCTGGGATCCTGTTTATTGCAGTATATTTAAGCAGATTTTTTGCTGTTCGCTTATTTATTAAAGCCAAAGTGACAATTTGGGCTGGGGCTGGCTAGTTAACTTCAGTCGAAAAAGACATAATAAAGACCAGAGTTAACATTCTCATTACTTTCCATCTCTGGAGACAACTCTCTTTCTTGCTGACTTGCGAAATTTCTTCCAGACTCATAAGAAAACCACTGTTAAAGTAACACTGGCTATGTAGCAATGAAAAAACTTAGAAATCTATTGCTGTTTATTTTTCTAATGTGGAATGAAACATTATTCTCAGTAGTAACATGACAACATCTTAGGCCATTTGGCGTCTGATGTCAATCTTCTGGTAACACATGTTGCTGGAGTGATGTTTTTTTGTAATTTTTTTTTTTTTGGAGGGGGGAAATTTCATCCAAATGACTAAAAAGAATTACATTCCTTCATTACTGAAGAACGACTTGACAGATGCATAAGTGGAGTGTATGAAAAAGCTTTTCGAACTTGCACAATTCCTAGCTTGCGTTGCAGAGCAGATTACTGAATCGCAGCTTTTTGACTTTTCTTTGGCAGCCTTTTGTATATATGTGTTCATACACAGTGCAGTTTAGGCCTTCTTAGCTTTCACATGGCTCTTGTGCTGTATGATATAAATATTTCATATGCATGATTTGTATTATTTAGGGAGTAATGGTTGCAGAGGGACCCTTTATGCTCAGGCTGTAAACAACCAAAACACATATTCTATGCCACATTAGAGCCAGCTAAGAAGACCAATATAACTGGATGGATGGCATTGACTTCAAGGCACTTGGGCTATTAATAGGAATATGAGGTATCCCCTAGTGTCCAGTGGAGCAGCACATCAACCAGTTTGATAGGCATCATTTTACTGTTGTTGGTAATGCTAAGATTTTGTATTTCAGCCATTACATTCTTTGTCACTCTAAATAAATGATACCATCTATCGAAATACTTAAAACACCAAATCGAAATTGACTTTGGTGTGTAAAGTACGATGGCAGATGGTGTACGGACTGAAAAGCGAATGGAAAAATCACTTTGAGAATGTTCATCCTCTTCAGTGAAGTGAATGAGAAAACCAAGCGTCACCAGGGAGTGGCTTCAAAGGCATTTTGTGACAGTGGGTAAGAGGAGATTTGGGGAACATGGTTGTGATTTTGAGAAACACAGTGAGAGTCACAGAGATCCAGCCTTGTATAAAGCTCTAAATCAGCTTGACTTGATTTTTTTCGAATTTTTTATTCTGCTTGAATTTTTTTTCAAGGTGTCATCTGAGAATGAAAATACAGCATTACACATACTGTGTGTGGTTTCTTTCTGTACATAATTGCCTCCCTGTGCACTGATGAGAGTCGAAGTGTAGCAGCACAGTGGCTGATTGCCTAATGAATTGCTCAGTGTAGCATGTTCTGTGGTAACAAAATGGAAACCAGACACCATAAGACAGTAAAAGTCATATTTAGACAGACGGCATCAGTTCATTATGAACCCCTTGTACTGTATGTGTCTGTGAGTGGGTTATAGAGAATAATAAAGCTGCTAAGTTAATAAGCTTCAGACCAATGTTTTCATTTTGGATGACTCAATCAAACACTGTCGTATCAAGTGCAGTCAGTGTCTGTTTTGTGCAAACGATTAACTCCCTATCAGGCTCTTGGCTGGCTGTGTGGTATATGTGTCATTTATAGTAAAAATGGCAGCAAACATTGGTTTCTGGGTGACTCAAATGTGATCGTTCTAAGGCCCTTTACACCAGCACCCTGGCTGCCCCTTTGGTAAATACCAAAGAAACTGATTTTATCAAACATCAGAGTTTAGAGATAAATCTCTGAGATTGTAGAGAACCTACAATACCATATGGTGACATTTGGTTTCTCTGGGGAGATAAGCCCTAATCATGCCCTTTGCCTGCTTCCAAATAACAACATCACTAAAAGGTTAATAGATAATGTAGAGTTATGAAAGCCAGAGCAAATCAGAAAGATGAACTCAGGTTAAAATATCAACCAGGAAATGATAAATGCTCCCAGGTTGCTCTCTGTTGATATCAGTTCTTTCCATGTATCATTAAACGTTTGCTTCTTGGAAATGGTGATTTCCATAACTGACAAATTGCTTCTTTTGTGGCAGATGTTTAATCAGTTATTTGTGTTTGTTTGCGTAGGTAGCAGCGGATCACACACACACACACACACAGTACGGCAGGGCAAACAGAAAGGAAATGACCTACTGTGTTATGATTGTAACATCTGGCACGGATGAGAGACGTAAGCATACACAGTCCAGTGGGGTGGGGGTGGGGGGTATCCACAGCATAACTCACTTTTAATCTATGTGACCTACTCGCGTGTTGTTACATCAGAACAGATTTGATGATGGAAGGAAACATGGAGGTCCAGATTTTGAGAAGCTTCCAGAGGCCGGGTTTTTAAATGAAAATGATGTGTGCGTCAGATGATTTCCCTGAAATCAGACGATTCAGTTTTATTTCTTTGTGAGTTTGTAAACTATCGTCCAACCTCTGACTGCTCTCAAAATTTTAAAAGTATTTTTCCTTTAAAAAAAAATAGGATTCCTGATTTTGAGTGTTAGTTTGTAGGACATGTGGCATGTTTAAAGGATTCTATCAGCGCAGTGAGCTGTCCATTGTAAACTTTAAAGTCCTTGTGTGGAGCAGGGAGTTTTTTTTTTTTAAGTTCCCATGAACACAGCTTCTGAAAGCAAAAAGTGCATTAACACTGAAATTGAAATGTGCCCAGAGGTGCTGTTGGCCAAGCTGCAGAGCCTATTAGAGCGGAGAATGCCAGCGTTATGAAGTTCAGACCTACCTGTGCTGTCTGGGCATTAATCTGCTGTTGGCTCCCCAAACAATTAACTTGGAGGTGTACTGGTAATTGTCAGTTGCACACCACATTTCTCTTGCACAGCAAACAGCATGAATATTCCCCAAATATACCATTTACCTGCCTGATCAAAATAAATATGTTTGGACCTGATTTGTTGCCCAGTGAAATTATTTTTGAGGGAAGCTGCAGCAGCAGAAAATATTTGATTTGCATCAGTGCCCTACTAAATACAGCATTTTATCCCCGAGCATCTCCATATACATCTCCAACTTTCATCAGCTGGCCATAAACCCAATTACTGTTGTGTTAATGCTTAACTTAACATGAGTTTATTTAAATGAAGATTTTAAGGCATTTTAAAGCTTGGTCACAGCAGCATTAGAAAAATGTCCCAGTAAATAGCTTGAAATGGGAATTTTTTCTGTTGACCAATGTCAAGCTGACCAGAGCCAGACAAAACTACTGGAGCTTTTTATCTTCGTTGAGCCTTTCAGGTTTTCAAAGTAAGTCTGCTTCCTCAAAGCTTCTTTTCTCTTCAGGAAGTATTGTGTTGTATTGCAATGGTGAACACGGTAAGTAAATGGACTTGATATGAGAAATAATCTATTGGGACTGGCTAGCAGTAACATGCCTGGCAATAATGTTTGTAGGTAGCTCACTAGCAACAGTAGTAGCAAATATTATGCTAAGACACAGGCCTTGACACAAACTTTGAATGAGACCTTGTGAAATACTTTGATTTATTCATACTTCAAATAATTTTATAATAATTAGACATATACACAGACACACATATAATACCCCAAATGTGTTTATAGAAAACAAGCAACTTCAATATAGAAGTAGCAGGGGAAATGAAGGATAAGACTGAAAGAGAAAGAAGAATGATTTACATGCGGTTGGTGGGAGGTTTAAAAAATAGAACAACAGAGGAGAGATAAGGTTTTGGACCTCTCAACATAAAGATCCATTGAATATTAAAGCTAACTTGCATGCAATCACAGTGACTTGGTGCCAAAGAAAATTAGGGAGCGGTGTCAGGACAATCTTCAAAGCCAAAGTGATGTCTTTTGTTTTATTCTGCACAGCATGTCAGGAAATGTCACCCGATGTAAAGAGGATCCAATTACACTGCTGCTCTGCCTCCCGCAGACTCAACAGGCTGCCGTGGGTGCACACACAAGCTTCACATTTCCTGTGATTTTTTTCTCAAAAGGTCACACCCATAACTTCACATTATCGGGGGGGTATATAAGATAAATGAGTCCAAATTAGAGTTTCTAAGATTATAATAAAACAGCTTTAAAGTCCTTGACTCAATATTATGCTCATGAAACTTTCATTCACACAGACAATCTTAGAGGAAGTGTGAAGAAGTACTCACCCTGAGAGCTTCACATATGTGCATGACAAATGAAAGAAAATGTAACAATGACTGCTCTCTAGCGGGATATTATTACTTAGATGTTGACTCTTGGTGAAATGGTTCTGTGATGACTCCTGCTGCCTTGACACTGAATATGTGGGTATCACTGCAGCGCTTCTTGCCGGGCGCTGATGACGCCATCGCAGCATTGTCGTTGTCCAGTCAGGGGTCGGTCTGAGCCTCTCAGGCTTGACAGCGGGATGATGTCATGTGGTGTACAGCACAGGGATTACAGCCCCTAATCTGCCATGCAAACTTAACTCGAGAGAAAAAACACACACACACACACACACAAAAAAAAACCCCCAAAAAAAACAGAGAGATCATGATCATGGAACCGCAAATGGTGGACGTTGAAAACACGCTGAAAAATTAAGAGAATGATTTTGGACCTCATCGTCCATATGGCAGGTTGTAAAACCCTCAGGTCAGGGACTGAAGAAATGGCTGTTTATGCACTGTGAGTGTGTGCATGTGTTGCTTTGTACGTCCTTATTCAGGCTGGTATTGTATAAGTAGATCTTAAGAGCAGCTCTGTCTGTGTCAGTGTCCACACAAACACACAGTGTGGATCACCACCAGAGTAAGCAAAGGATGTGGTTAGGGATTGTTCTGGTGCGGTTTCTATTTGCAGGGGTGTGTTTATCCTCATTGACCATAAGAGAACATGCAGGCTTCCACATGTGACCACAGAGAGACCAAAACACTGACATGGACAGTCAACTTTTTCTAATCTGTCTTGAGTTTCACATTTTCCTTCATTGCCAAACCCCAAGTCGGTCTGTGTTTGTCTAGATTTATGTCATATATAGTGTTTTTACATAGAAACATCTAAGTCCATCCGTTCAATAGCTGTATCTGTTTGGGGTGCTGGAGCCAGTCCACTACACCCTGGATGGGTTGCCAGTCTGTCACAGAGCCAATAAAGAGAGCATCAAAAACATCTATGTCCTCACCCACAATTGTATGTATGTATATGTAGTATTGTATGTGTCATCTTCACGATTTTTCCAATGCCATGGCTTTTTTTCTACACAGAATAAAACTAAGTCCTCAGCCACCACCAGATAGTAGCTACCAACGGTGTGAGATGGCACACAACTGCATTTTAACATCTATTTTAGTGTTGCTTTTTTTTTTTTTCTAGCATAACTCGTGAGGATTTAGCCCCCATAGGTGGCCTTAAACTAAGTTGTTATGGGGATTATGAAAGATAAAAGGCTTCATCCTCTGGGGCCCATGAATGTCTGTAAACTTTCATGTGAATCTAAGGCTAATTATAAAATAATCCCTGTGAAAAGTGTTACAAGCTATGTGTTGCACATGGAGCAGTTAAACAACAATATCTTTAATTTTATTTCTCCATTTTGTAAATAAAGTTTGAATTTTCATAATAATTATCTCTAAAGCTACACCCTAAAATAAAATTTATTTGTACAATGAGATTAAAACGATCTAATTTGAAACTGTGAATGTAAATTCACTGTTTTGCTCTGACATTAAGGACTTTCACCAGATACATTACCTAGGAGGGAACTTCAAATAATTCACACCTGTACTAACTTGCCGTCTGCATTGATTTTCATGAAGACACCTGCTTAGTTCATGCTTTTGTTACGCTACTACACCTACTGCTGAGTAATCGGACTCCTTATGCGTCCAAACACCCACATTTCACTCAGATCCACAAGTTTGCACCTGTTCTGTGGGCACTGCCTCCTGGGAATTGTAGGAGATCACCAACTTAAGGTGTGTAAATCAGTTCTGAGAGGGGATTTTAATATATAGTTGCAAAAGAGAAACTGGAATTGATCGTGTTTGATAAGTGAAAATACCCACGGGGGGGGGTTCCAC
The DNA here is from genome assembly GCA_034769265.1 of Remorina albescens. NCBI lineage: Eukaryota > Metazoa > Chordata > Actinopteri > Carangiformes > Echeneidae > Remorina > Remorina albescens. The sequence continues at coordinate 12,122,980 of CM068480.1, forward strand.
TCAAAGATCTAGTGACACTGTGACTCTGTTTGTTTTGCTTGGAGGCACATCCCATCCTGTCCATGTCAGTGTGTATCAAGGAGTTGTCCAGCTGCCAGTGTTGAATACCTTTCAGCTCCTTAGACTTGACTTTGGCCAGAGGTCTGTATATTGGCTCCAGGTTCGCATATGATGGCAGATATTATAGTTAAGCCGATGGTTTTATGGAAAGAGAGTGGAGACTGTAATTTTATTTGCAGCCATGAATCACAGAATGATTCACAGCTGAGAGCTGCAGGAGCTGCTTGTTGGTGGTTGCTGATTACATCCCACCAGAACTGCATGCAGATGTCCTATTATATACTAATAGTCCCCTCACTCCTGCTCAATGACTTCCCCCTTGGCTCAGGGAGCCTATAAAGCACAATTTGACAGGAGAAATAATAATGTTTTTCTCACACTGAAATGCAGCACAGAGGCATTCTTTTATATAAAATGTCATTTTTGAGAGGGGGATGAGGAAACACCTTTGGAAAAGCTACATGTGTCGACAGATGTTAGACAGAAGCCATAAAACTGTCACTTGGGGCCTTTAGTCACCTTAGCCACAGTTTTTATTGAGGTCAAAGAGTTTTTCTGTAGCTTGGACCTTAATTTAATATAAAATGCAAATTTTAACATCCTTGACTTGCTGCCTATTGACTCTGCAGTAGTAATGGAGTGGTACTTCTCAGGGCTAAGAGCCTTTTATCAATTGACTGCATTTTAATAAGTGAAATTAAACAGCCAACCCATTACAGCTTACAAAACATGAAAGTTACAACTGTAAATGTAGTCATTGAAACAATGGCTAAATTTGCCAGCCAATGTGTAAAATCCTTATGGTGTACGTACATGCTGAAATAAATTTTACCATAACTGTTTTGTGTCTGTCAAGTCAGCCAGATTTTTTTTTTTCAAATAAAATTTTTATGATAAGCTGGTTTCAATCATCATGAGATGCTAAAATCAAGCTTCATGATAAGCTGCACTATGTTTTGAGTGTAAGTCAGTTGAACCTCTTATTGTTTATCTTCTGATTTATTGTCATTTGGATTGTGTAGTAGTGACAATAAGGAGTTACCCAGTGAGTGCTGTTGGTATTATGTGGCTTCAGTTTACAGGTAGCGCATTTATTTGGAATAAAAATCGAAAGCTGTTGTATTTCTTCCAGTGAAACGATTCAGCAGGAAAAACCCTTTCAACCCTTTCAAATGCCATTCTTTACCTCAAAACCCCATGAACCAGTGAAAAAAACAAGATGAGTGGAGGCTGTGGCTTTCTTTTCTGTCAGTTTCTTCACTCTGACGGTCTCTCACCATCTGTTAGGTGACCACATCTTTGTTTGAAAAGTGTGTTTGAAAAGGATGGGGTCACACCCAAGAGCAAGTAATAGCCTCCTTTTTCTGTTCTGTCTCTTTCTCTTCATGCCAGTGTCTGCCTGAACAGTCTTACCTTTGAGGATCCTAGCACCATCTTGTGGTGTTGAAGCATGACTGCACTGCTGGCCTTCCAAAATCACTGCCTGATTAGATGCATTACAGAGGCTCCAGTGGCGCAATCGGTCAGCGCGCGGTACTTATAAGACAGTATCCAGCAGGGTGATGCCGAGGTTGTGAGTTCGAGCCTCACCTGGAGCAGTGATGTTTTAACTGAAGCTGAGCTGCAGAAAAAGCTCCGCAAAGACAGGCTGCCACTGCAGTGGAAATCAGTGAGGCTAAGCTTCATGAATCACAGCACAGACAGTGTCTTATAGTTGAGACAGCAAACACAGTAGTGTTCACAGTATTTCATTTGGTTTTACATTAAATTATGGCTCAATGTTCTTACCCTGCAAAATGTATCAATGATTATTATTTAGATTTAAATTAAGTGTATTTTCAGTGTGAGTTTATTGAACAAATAAGATATTGTTCAAAACAAAATTCTTTTGAAACACCACAAATCTAAAATGCAATTAATACACAGTCATTTCGGCTCAGTCCAAATCAAATCTACCCATTATCACAGCTTATATAAACATCGGTCTGCATATGAGGGGAAGGGTTATTGATTATTATTATTTATGCATCATTTTGGCTTTACCATCATGTGTCTGTGACCATGTTTTGACTGTGGGACTTGCCTTAGAAACCCATTTTGTCTGTTTGTCCAGCTGGCAGGCGTAGAGAGAGGCAACGATCATGGATGAGCCGGGCAGCAAGAGCAGCAGTCTGCAGAGGAAGAAGCCACCATGGCTCAAACTGGACATCCCCACCATCCAGCTGACGCCGGATGACTCACCAACACACACTCAGGTAACAAGACAGTAATTCAATTCAGGTCGGAGGAGCCAAACCGTAAACTGTACACACTAAACTGCACATTTGTGCAGCCAGGCACTGCGATTTTCTGCATCATCCCCATCTGTTGTGTGTCTGTGTGTGTGTGTGCATGTGTTTGCTACTGCAGCCCGTGAAGCGCCTGCGCAGTGTCAGCATGCCAGGGGAAAACCCTCAAACCTACATCGCTGCCATGGAAATGTCAAACAACTACCTCAGACCTCCTCTGGAGAAACGGGAGAGACTTCCCTCCATCAAACAGTCTATCAAGAGGTTAGGGACGGACTCACACACACACACACACACACACACACACACGTTCTTAAGAGGCTCTTTCCTCTCGCTGATTTCATCCAGCTGCCAATTTCCTGACTTCTGCATGTCTTATATTCTCCGCATTTAGTTTCTAACAAAACTAATTTATCTTTTCTGATTTAACTCAAATTAATCTCACTTTTCTCTTCTCTCTTTCCAACTCTCTTTGGTTTTGCCCATTTCATCTGTATCTATGTTTCCCCACTGCCCTGTCCTCTCGTCTTCAGTCCATTGTGCATTTTAAGTGAGAAAAGAGTGCGCTTCGAACGGGTCAACACAGTTCCCCCAAAGGGCCAGAGGAGCCCCAGGAGGGTGTCAACTGTTCGAAGGCGGTCCTGCATCCCCAAAATACTGACACGACGGCGTTCCTCTATACCCAAACAGATCATCAGGTACAGGAGAGAGGGAGGACAGAGGGAGGGAGGTGCTGATAGCTGTCTGATGTTTGAAACAGGGTGTTGTCATTGAATATGATGCACAGAAAGACACTGGAGTTAAATTTTATTTTAATATACACATCATGCTGCTTTAATGACGAGGTCAGATGGGTCAAAAAGATATATATATATATATATAAATTGATATAACCACACGGGGTGAACTGAAAATATAAGATCTTGCCATCTATGCAGCTTATTTGTTCAATCTCAGCATTGGGGAGCTTTAAAGATCGCCCTTCCAGTGTAGGGCTGACACATAAAGATAAACAACCATTCACCCCTACAGGCAATTTAGGGTCACTAATCAACCTAAGTGCATGTCTCTGGACTGTGGGAGGAGGTTGGAGTACCTGGAGGGATCTCGAGCAGGCAGGGAGAGCATACAAACATCAAACAGAAAGGCCCCGGGGCTGGGAATCAAACTCAGAGGCCTCTTGTTATGAGGTGATAACCACTGAATGAGAGTTTTCATTGGACAAATTCTAATGACGTAAGCAAACAAAGGTGAAACAAAACACAGCTGGTGAACACAATGATGTCTTTAGTGGTTTAAAAGTCACATAACCCATCTGAGGAAATGTTTGAGACCAAAATAGTTAAAAGGATTTAAATTGACACAGTGGTAATTATTATTCCATTATTAATAATTTATTTTTTGCAGTTATTCAGTTTATTCATTGTACAAACAATTCATTACACAAACAAAACAAAGAAACAGAACTTATAGAACAAATATAGAAATATAGAACAAATATTTTCTGCTGTAGCTTTGTAATTGGCAAAAAGTGAACTATTCTCTGTAAAGTTCACAATATGGAGTGCAAAGGTGTGATGCGGTCTTTGCATTTATGGCTTAATCTCCCCACAGGTGGCCAGAAAAAAATCTGTTGGTACATGTGTAAAGCAAACACTGTGCTGTCAGATACTTTCAGCACAATGATATAGAGCTCCGTTACAGAAAATAGAAGCAGTGGCCTATTTGTTGTCTCTCAAGATGAGATCTTTCATAGAGAACAGACCCCTTTCTGCATGACAAGACAGAGAAAAGGTCTCTCTACTGAAACACAATGCAGGTTGAGGAATGTATTATGTGAAGTGAAGCACATATCAAGGGCTGATGATGAATAAAAAATTTGAGGCTGATTTTTTTACTTGCCTTGCTGTTGGTAATGATTGAATGTTTGCGTCCATCTGCTCTTCGAGTCTCTTTGTGCTATGGCTGTTACATTCATAAGCGATGTATTGTGTCGGGCCAGGTGACACACAGTTTGAGGCAGACTAAAATAATATAATTACTCAGCCTCACAGAGCATGTGGGCAACATCAAATTGGCCCCTCCTACAGTGTACCAAGGCTAAAACCTGGAGACTCTGTCTTCAAAGAAACAGAACCAATTTGTTTGATGTCTTTGAAGGAATTACTAGGATTGAAGGGAAGTTGTGCATGATGTTGGAGGTTAGCTGAGGCATTTGATGGTTATAAATATGGGATAAATCTTCTCCTATTCAAACAAAGTCGTTGACTGTGTGTGATTTTCTATGAACTACTGGCCTGCAGGCTAACTGAGAGGACGCTGGAGTGTTTGTTGATCTGTAGGACAACAGAAGGGCTTTGCATGGAGTCATTTTTCATGCTCAGAAGTCATTCATTTTGAAATTCTTTAACTGCTGACACGAATTTCTACACTGCAAAGCAAAGTGTGGTTCACACTACGGGGCTATGGTTTGTAGAAGCTAAAACTTTTTGGTACACTGCTCCATTATGCATGTGTGTGTGTGTTAGTGTGTGTGCGTGTTATGTTCAGACATGTCCAAGTGCCCTTCCTCTGTTGCTCCCGCCTCCTAATGTGTATGATGTTCTATCTGTCTCCTCTCCCTCCTTCTAATCTCCCATTTCCTGTGGACTGCTGGTATTTTAGAGGGAGAACTGGTGTTTACACTCACTCCTGCAAAACAAGGCAGAAGGACAGAGAGAGAGAGCGAGTGGGACTGGAAGAGAGGGACTCATTGATGGGGATTGTCGGGGCTCTGGATGGGGCTGAGGCGGGGAGGGGGGTTCAGTTTGACAAGTACCAGAGCTGCTGTCTTCTTTGCCCAGTGGGTCACATCCTTTTATGCAGTCCCTTGAAGATGGATACCGGGAGGCCTGCCAGATACTGATACATTCACACACTCTCTCACACGTTAACAATCATGTGGAAACTTCCGTTGTGCGCTCAGGACACAAGGTCAGAAAATGTAAGATCCTCGTTCTCATTCTGTGCTGAATGAATCGGTCCAGCTGGTGGAAGTCCCTCTGTGGATCTCTTTACGTCGGGACATTCAGGACCGTCTGACCAAGGATATGACTGCCAGTGCTCCTCTAACCTTTGATTAACCAGCTGCTCGACTGAGCACGATCGGGATGAAGACAGGGTCTGCACATGTGGTGATCATCCTCTTTTTGCATAACAGGGACTCTTACAAGATACTACTGGCCTCGATGAGAGGAAATCCCCTTATGGAACATTGTATGTGTGATCTGAGGAGGATCAGTGTGTGTTCAGCAGATCAGGGTTTAATACGGGTCAGGGGCAATACAGGGACAGGATGTTAGTGATGTTTGTGATGGAGGCGCCACAGCTCAAGAATCCCAGTCCCCCTCAGGTATGACCCACACCCTTAACCCCTCCTGGAGCTCTCTGGACAGGTGAGTGTGCTGATCGGGAATGCTGATCTGAGTCAACATGTGACTCCTAAATGCAATAACTTGTTGAAGTGTTTTATCTCCAAGGTTTTCCAAGACTGAAATATAGAATTTAGCTGAGATTAAGAGTTTGTGGAGCTTTTAATCTTGAGTTTTTGGTTTTACTCAGCCTTTTCATACCACTCATACTCATATGCAAGTTAAAGAAGAAGCTTAACATGATTAAAATAAAAAATACAGCACGGACATGGTTATCTTAGATTAGCATATTTGTGTGATAATGTTAAAGTTGCCAATTTGTGCATTTTATTCCGGCTGGCCAGGCTGGCTTTTCTTTGTGCTAAAATAAGCTAAATAGCTGCTCACTTTATTTAAGAGACAGATATGAGTGGTTTAAAATTCATTTCCAAATACTGTTGAACTTACATGTTCAAGTTTAAAGCTGAAGTAAAAAAAAAACTGAAACGGTTCTGTCTTTTAGAAAGATAAAGTCAGACATTAGAGTTCACAACATTATGTATTTAAAGGAAAAGTACTTCTACAGCAGAATGATTCTGTGAGTGTTGAAATTTGTAAATTCTCTTTTAGATTTTCCTCAGCTATAGTCGAACCAAAGTAGCTTTACTGGGTTTTTATTATGTTTGACAGTGTAACCAATAAATTGTGTAGCAATAATAATAATAATAATAATAATACCTTGAAACCAGAAAATAGCTATATGACTGAAGTGGAATAAAAAGTACAACATTTGTCTTAAAGAGGCAAAAAAAAAAAACAACTCTGCTACTCTGGTGTTATAATTTAGAAAAAGTATTATGATGGACGTCGTAGATTGACTGATCCCTTAGCACGAGTTTAGACATTCTAAGGCCAAAGTTATGATTATAAATTATTTCATGATCATTGTAATTTAAAATTTTGATCAATGTTGCCCTAATATACTGAAATAATAAATATTTTGGGGAGGATTTTTAATTTTTCATAGTGTGAACAGCAACAAATGAACATCTCTCTCACAAAACATTAGTGAGTTCAGTTAAAAATAACAAAAAGTTCCAAATGTAATGAATTGCTCTATCAGCCTAACCATATAGATCTAAACTGGCAGCAGTAACAGCTATTATCCAGTCATGCTTATTTTTTCTGTTCTGTTTGTTTTCTGTTCTGGGTTTGTTCAGTGATAGCTTTATTAGATTTACCCCTCTGTCTTTTTCTCATAGATGAGATGAGAGCTGTCTCAGCTTGTAATTACAGCATAGTTGATTGCTGCTATTTACTTACCTGGAAGATATGGAGGCAATTTATGTGGTTCAACAGCACTTTTTTCTTTGATGTGTGATGGATTTGCACTGTCATCAAGCAGTCTTGCATGTTTTATTGAGGGTTTGTGTGGGCGAGTGTGACATGCGTGCTTGTTGCTGCACATGCCGACAGACAGTTATCTAAACAAACACATACAAACCGAGATCATCTAGCCTGAAACTGGCCTGTATCCAAAATGTGGCCACATTATGTTTTATCATCAGCACAATCTTGAATTTATTTTCATTTCATGTTTCAACCTCTCTAACTACTGGTATACAACCTGCCTCCTCCTTTCTGTTTGCTTCTCCTCCTCTCCTGCTCAAAGAGACTCAGTTTCACTGCTGCCTGTCTCTGCTGTCCCAAACCTGTGTCTTCATTCTAAGACATTCCTCTCTGGAAGGACAACAATCAGGTCCACGCTGACCCTTCTCAGCCCCGGCGCAGCCTTAAAAGGCTTCCCCAGCTGGCGTCTTTCTCCATGATGAGGGCTGAGTGTTTATTACTGAGTGTTCTGCTCTCCAAACAGTTTCCTCAGCCCCCCCTGTCCTGATCAGTTAACACACAGCCTGGCATGCTGGCCCTGTTAATGGAAAAAAAAAGACCTGGATGCACGCACTGAATGCATGTTACCAAACAAAAAGATGTTTTTCATCCAGGCTCAGTAAGATGAGCCCCACAATCAAACATGCATATGTACACTGAGAAAGAAGAAGAAGAGAGTTCAATAATAGAAGGGAGTCAAATTCATGAGGATATCTTTAACGCTGACATACTGCACCAGAGACCATGTCTGTAATCAGCTGGAGTACATCTGTATGGATCTTGACATCTTGATTTTTCATCATCACATCATTTATTTTCAACCAGAGAGCTGATTTGTAGCATTGAAAGTAGACCTGTAGCAAAATGCACTATATCAGTTTCTACTCATCCTATATGCCTCCTTTACTTTTAACATGAAACTCAAATTCAAACTGATCAAAGTTTTTTTCTTATAATACTAAAAAATTTGTATTTTTTGGCTTTCCACAGTTAAACTCTTTTTTAGATGTATGGTTCTCTTCATCAGTACACACAAGAAAGCAAATGACCCAATTTACAAGCCAACTAACCCCCAACAACCAGCTGCAATGAATCAGCCAGTACATTTCAATCCATCCATCAAAGAGTAGCAAACTTGTCAAAGCTAAAGCTAATTATGTGCAAAAATAGAAATGTTTAAAATTGACAATGAGTAAGGAAGTGTTATTTTTCCTTTTCTTGGCCAGTTGTCATGTCAGTTATGTCGATGAGTTAGCAGAATTAGCTTATTACTCAATAACTGGAACTAGAAGAGGTGGTACTTTAATTTGTACTTGAATATGGAGGGAATAAATTGTCTGCTAAAAGTTTAAGTGCCAATTAGCAGGCTTAGCCCCTGTAGCCACTCCTACTCCTGATGCTGCGCAAATAAGATGTCAAAGAACAGGGAAAAAACTGACAACCCTGTTGTCCCACCAGATAAAGAGACTAAATAAGTGTTTGTGGTAAGTAGTAGTATTAAGGATTTTATTAAGTAAGATAGTAGCACACAGACACAGTATTTGTCAAAATATGATTTTAAATTTTAATTATTGTTAACCTGTTGATTGATCTCGCACAGATGTGTATTATTTCTCATATCCCAAGTCAAACACACGTCACAGCCATTTCAAAATATTCTGACTTTACACATCTCCTAACCAGAGTCGGTTCTCCTTGCAGAGGCACGGCTGACTGGTTCGGGGTGAGCAAGGACAGCGACAGCACGCAGCGATGGAGGAGGAAGAGCCTGCAGCACTGCAGCCATCTGTATGGGGGCCTGAAGGCTCAGGTGATGAGGGAAATGGAGCTCCACAGCCAGGACAACCTCTCCTTGGCCAGCACTGAGACCCCTCCTCCCCTCTACCTCCCACCCCACCACCCCAGTCACCACCACTATGGCATGCAGAGGGTAGGCCAGTGCCTGGGGCATGTCGCAGGGATCAAGGAACAATTATTCACTTTTTCTTCCTTCACTTATCACATCACATCCTCCTCCCTTTCTCTTCCCCCACTACACATTATATTTTGGCGCTTGCTTTACTCCTTTGCATGGGCATCTTTCCTGGGGTTCAACTGATGGGTTTTTGAAGGCTAAAAGAGCTTGTCTTTTTGTTAAGATTTTTTAAATATTTCATTCCAACAGTCCACTGAACCTTCACTGCATATATCAAAATGATATTGTTGGTGTTAAATCAAAGTACTACACAGCGCTCTCTGCTCTCAGTATTCACAAACCCCAAATTAGCCTGTTTGAATGTAACATGCAATTCAACTCGAGGGCTTTCTAAGTATTTGTGCCACAAAAATTGTGGCTGATTATATTACAGTTTATACATAAGGATTTTTTAAAAGGATGATACATCTCTGAGTTTCTACTGCAAATCATTTAATTAGTGAACACTAATGTTTGCTTCTTGGTCTTGAAAATGAAACTGTAACAGTAGTAAGATATCAATATGCTGTCAGCAAAATCTACTGAAAAAGGACTGTAGTTTTTGAGAAAGAGATATCACTCCAACCGCAATGTTGTGTGTGCTTGCTTTCTACAATTCTTTTGCTGTATGTTTACTGCCGTGCGTGGCTTGTCTGAGTATGTAAAAGTACTGTGTGCGTTTGTGTGTCTGCGTGTGCAGATCGTAGACCCGTTGGCTCGGGGCCGTGCCTTCCGCATGGTGGAAGAGGTAGACGGCCTCAGTGTCCCGCAAACTCCCATCACACCCGGCACGGCCTCCCTCTGCTCCTTTTCAAGCTCCCGCTCTGCACTCAACCGGTTGCCACGACGACGCAAGCGGGAGTCCGTTGCTGTCATGAGTCTCAAGGCTGCAGCAGCACTTATGAAGGTGTTTTTTTTTTTTTTTTGGGTTTATGGACAAGAATTATGATCTCGAACACCAAATAGTCTGTGCTTTGCAATATCTGCGCTTCAGGCTCCTCTAAATTGCTGCCAACACCAGTTTTCATTAAATTGACTGGTACACACAATGTGAATACACATTAGAACCAGATATAAAGTTATAGGCAAACAGGAGTTGATCCTATCTTTAATTTATAGCTGTTTTCCTTGAAAAGGAGATTAAGTTCAGGATAGACAAACAAACACTTTACATCTTTAATTAAACCCTACTCTATAGTGTATCCTCTTTTTCCTTACACACACATAAAGCTTATTCTCCATCATTTTATTTAGTCATTCTTAGAAAAACCTTCTGTTATGTTATGGTGTGTCCCTGTTTCCGGGTGGGATTTGCAGTTCATCTGTGCATTTGCATTTCTGTCTGTTAATTCATGCGTATGCAGGGATGTCATGTAAAACATGAGATAAACTGTCATGTTGTGGATTAAACTCCGTATATCTTTCAGTAGTGGTGTCTGTTGAGCAAAGCAGATGGTCCATGATTATACACAGCGAATGCTCAGATATTTGCTTGATTGCTGTCAAAATATGAAATAGAGAGGTAATCCAGTGTCACACATAGGTCACTGTATTAAGAGAGTGGCACACACTGCTGGGGATGCCTCCAGATAAATTGTCAGGTTTAGAGTATACTTGGTATATGGAGTCATGACCTCCTTTGGTGACAGTAGTAAAAACCCTGCACAGCGATATTCTCATGTGTCCAAACACCACATATTTTACCATTGACACGTTTTAATGCAAAAAATGCCATCAGATAATGACCTTTGTGTTTGTCTGTCTATCAGGGCCGGACGCTGGGCGATAGCACCACTGGGGGACTTCGTAAACGGAGTTTCATGCCTCCTAGTTTCTTTGAAGATGACACTGTGGACTTTCCTGATGATCTGGACACTTCCTTCTTCACTAGAGTGAGCAGTGGACACACTTCCACACACCGCAAGTCTCATCTATCATTTCTCTCCATCTGAATCAACAATATCACACAATAAAAGTATCTTCACTTTTGCTGAAAGCATTCAATGAGCATGTGGTCTAATTGTCCTACAGCCTGGGTGATAAAAATGTTGTGGAGACAAGCTCTAATAGTGGTAGTTAATTCAGGTGAAGAATATTTTAAAACCAGTGGTGCTAACAAATGAGCAATAAATATCATTGAATTAAATTTGGCATCACACCTTTGAAGACTGAATAATCTCTTATATCTACATTTATATATATATCATAGATATTTAATATTATGTTATCATATATATTTTTTATTTTATTTCTTTACACTTGAGTTTCAGAGTCATTTCTTGTGCTCAGGACAAAACAAAGTAAAAGAAATTGAACAAAACTTTGAACATATATTAGATGCAGTAGTTTCATGTATTTTCTCTGCAATATCTTTGTGCCCCTTTTTCAAATGGAATATGATATATATTTCAACCTTGAATTCCTACTTAGTTTAGCTGTTGTCTTTGTAGGACGGCCTGCATGACGAGGTGTCCAGCTACGCTGATGACGTTTTTGAAACGCCATCGGAGGCTGCTCTCAAACAGCTGGATGAGAGCGAGCTCACAGGAAGTGCCCTGGATAGGAATGAACTGGAGAGGAGTCACCTCATGTTGTGGGTTCTTAATTTGCACAATCAGTCAAACACAAACAATTGCACTGATGAAACAAACCTCTGTCATGATACGATGACTGAGAAATTCTTCATCCAATACTCCTCTCAATCTAGGCCTTTAGAGCGAGGATGGAGGAAGGCAAAAGATGGCTGTCTGGTCCAACCCAAGGTTCGTCTGAAACAGGAAGTGGTGAGTGTCAACAACCATCAGCAGCGGGGGCAAAGGATTGTGGTTCCCGTTAAGAAGCTGTTTGCCCGCGAGAAGAGGCCGTATGGGCTCGGCATGGTCGGTCGTCTGACAAACCGGTCGTACCGCAAGCGCATTGACAGCTATGTCAAGAGACAGATTGAGGACATGGACGATCACAGGTAAAGTATTGTCCTCTAATGTGAAATGAAAATGAATATTTTCATCAGATAAATGGATCCAGACGTGGCTTTCTTCTTTTTCTCAGGCCTTTCTTTACCTACTGGATCACATTTGTCCATTTACTCATCACCATTCTCGCTGTGACTATCTACGGCATCGCCCCTGTGGGATTTACACAACACGAAACTGTTGATTCTGTAAGTAAAATTTTACAGTGTTTATAATTTTGTGTAAGTTTGGTTCTTTTTGTGAATTTGTGTTGAGTTTCTTCTGAAAAAGTAATACAGGTATCTTTTTTTTAGGTGCTGAGGAACAAAGGAGTTTATGAAAATGTTAAGTTTGTGCAACAACAAAACTTCTGGGTGGGTCCAAGCTCAGTAAGTATTTTCTTTTCTATTTACCATCATTTATTGTATTTTACTCAGCAAGTTGGTTAAAATTGGAAAGCACCCGTGTAGCAATCTATATTTATTTTAGTGAGCCAAACAAATTAAAGCCACAGAGTTATAGAGCTGATCTGACAGGGCTGTGGGGGTACTTGAGATGAAAACAGGGTGGAAACCGCTGCTTTAGATCCATAACCTCGCCAAACTGTAACATGTCCCCCACTGTCCTCCTGTAGCAGGCATTGATCCACCTGGGAGCCAAGTTTTCCCCCTGCATGCGTCAAGACGAAGAGATCCAGAAACTGATCCAGGAGAAGAGGGAACGTGAGAGAGAGTCGGGCTGCTGTGTGAGGAACGATCGCTCCGGCTGCCTTCAGACATCACAAGAGGAGTGTTCGGTCAGTGACACCACAATTTTTGGGGGTCAGACCATTGAAATGGCTTATTGTTTCAGCTATGTCTGCCACGAAGGAAGTTTATTTTCCATCAACTTACATTACGACATTAGATGAACTCCTTTTGTAAACACTCAAAAACTACTTATCAAAAGATATATTTACAGTACAGCAGAAAGGAACGCCACAGAATGCATCAAAAGTTCTTATTGAAACAGTCGACTTACCCACATGATTAAAAACAACTGATGAGATTCTTCTGTTCGTCTTCTTCTGCAGAGTACCCTGGCAGTGTGGGTGAAGTGGCCTCAGCACCCCAGTGCGCCCTATTTGAATGGTGAATTACGTCAGCATGGCTCAGTGTGCCACCAGGACCCCAGGTAACAGAACAACGCTCTCTGTGGCATGATTATCATCCCTTTGGTTTAATTACACGTGGAGCAGCATTTTGGTATCATAGTTGTGAGGATGGACATCGTTGTCCTCCATGTGTGGACTGTGTTGTGGAGCCTCAGTCCTTCTGATCGCAGACAGAAATAGTTGTTCTGTATCTAAACCTGATTGTGGTTTGCAGAATTTGTCTGGAGCCGGCCTCAGTCTCACCACACGAGTGGCCTGATGACATCACCAAGTGGCCAGTGAGTACAATAACATTTATTTTATTAGATACTCTGAAGTTACTGAAGAGTAGCAGTTTCACATTCATTTGGGGAGAAGATATCTGTAGGATTGATAATATGCTGATGGAATGAAGGGGAGGCTTGAAAAGTTGTTGTCAAAGGAGAATGTCCTCTCCCCTGATCCTGGTTTTGCCATCATTATATTTAAATTAAAAGAAATGAATAATTGTACTGCAGGTGAAGCTCAGTCAAATTTGATTTCCAAAGTCTGAAAAGTAAGCTAAATATGTCCTGTGGTTTCTAGATTTGCACGAGGTTCAACTCCGGGTATCACACCAACCTACCCCACATAGACTGCACCATCACAGGCCGGCCCTGCTGCATTGGAACCAAAGGACGGTGAGAAGCGACGTCCCTGAACACCACAGGAGCCGGGGCACAGGGTTTGACTTGCCACTGTGGCTCAACCACAACTGCTGTGTATTCATTCTTTGTAATGTCAGATAAGAAAAGCATTTGGCACAGATTCTTTTCACTGAAACTGTAACTAAAACGAAGACGACTCAAACTGATTTTGTGTCAGGTTTAACAGCTCCTGAGGGCAACGCCAGCCATCACTAAATAAAGATAGAAACCCTTATGTATATTATACTTTTAGAATAAGGAATTTGGGGATTTTCTTGGTGCTGTGGGGTTTTGCTGATCAAGCTAATGATCTATGTCTTGTTGCAGATGTGAGATCACTTCCAGAGAATATTGTGACTTCATGCACGGCTACTTCCATGAGGAGGCCACCCTCTGCTCACAGGTCGAACAAGCCAAGGGCACCACAGTTTTTCCTTTATAAACTGTGTTTCTTCCTCAAATCCTGCCGCTTTTCATTCTGCAGATCTATACATTAGTTATTCTTTAAAATATTTAAAGGCTTTAATCACCCCAGTGAGTTTTCAGAAGGTCTCTGTAAAGCGTAGATAACTAAACTTGGCTGCTGAATGTGAGGTTTGCACTCATGGCCTGCAGGTTATTTGGTGATAAATACTATTTGACTAACTGTGGAGTTTGTAGAAAGCTGTGAATTGAACTTTGGAATGAATTCAGCTGTCACTTTCCTCCACTCTGTGGCAGCTGATCTACAGCCCTGACCGTTTTTACTATCTTGCTCCACCAGGTGGCTTGTATGGATGATGTGTGTGGTTTGCTGCCATTTCTCAACCCAGAGATCCCAGACCAGTTCTCCAGACTCTGGCTGTCACTCTTTCTTCATGCTGGGTGACTGAACTTCCTTGGTTTTTTATCCAAATCCATAAAGAAGTGAAAGGTTTGATCAGCATTAATACTGTCTGGCTGCCTGTGTCTCCAGGATCCTGCACTGCCTGGTGTCAGTGTTCTTCCAGATGACGGTGCTTAGGGACATTGAGAAGCTGGCTGGCTGGCTGAGAGTCTCCATCATCTACATGCTGAGTGGCATCACGGGCAATTTGGCCTCAGCCATCTTCCTGCCTTACAGAGCTGAGGTACAGTGTCGCCCCAGCAAGTCCAAAGTGTTCAGAATGAAATAATTGAAGGATGTTATCGAATAAATTGTCATAGAATAAAATAAACTGATTCTATAAATAAACCAACAGTTTGTAAAATAAGTTCATAAATGATTTTAAAATGTTACAATGTATTATAGGGTTATTTTCAGTGTTGCCATTTACATCTGAATTTACATCAAACCTTTTCTGCTCACTTTCAGCTCCTTTAAGAATTATCTTTTTCTACAGACGTGTTTAAAGTCTCATAAATATCGATGTTTTCCATCTGCTGCACGGGGAAAATTATCAAATTAACTATGTACAACAGAGGACTTTTCTCGCGAACCACTGAGCTCAATTAATGCTCCTCTCAGGACTTTCTCGTGTCCTTTGGATGAACTTAGCTACATTAGACAAAGACTGTGTTCAGTGGAATTTAAAACATGTCTGTGTTCCTGCATTTACCTTTTCATCCGATTCCTCCCCTCCCAGGTGGGCCCTGCAGGCAGCCAGTTTGGGATCCTGGCCTGTCTTTTTGTGGAGCTGTTTCAGAGCTGGCAGATCCTTGAGCGGCCGTGGTGGGCGTTTGCCAAGTTGCTGGCCATCTCAGTCTTCTTCTTCTCCTTTGGCTTGCTTCCATGGATTGACAACTTCGCCCATATCTGTGGATTCATATCAGGATTCTTCCTGTCCTTTGCCTTCCTGCCGTACATCAGGTAGGTGAAAAACTAATTATCTGTGCACACAGTGTCAGTAATTATCTGCATATTTGAGTTGCTTTGATTAACGCTTGGTGTCCTCTGTTTAGTTTTGGGCGGTCAGATATGTACCGTAAGCGGATCCAGATCTGTGTCTTCCTGCTGGTCTTCCTGGGTCTGTTCTCTGCCCTTGCTGTTCTCTTCTACGTCTATCCCGTGAAGTGTGAGTGGTGTGAGTACCTCACCTGTATCCCCATCACTGACAAGTTCTGTGAGAAGTACGACCTGAACTCGCACCTCCTATGAGAGTCAGTCTTTGAAAGGTCAGCTGGTCTGTCTCTGGCGGCACACTCACGTTGGACTGGTTACAAAGATTCCAAATGCTGGATGTCGATGCAGCTGATTAAAGCACATTTATTCGCAGTTCACCTTGTTACTGAGCAGGAACCTTTCTCCTGGAAAAACAAGCAACATTTAAGGACCTGATGTGGACCTTTGAATTTCATACATACCGTACTGTTACATGAGACCCATGAAGTCTGTGCATGAAAACCTTCTGGGCTCTGACCAAAAATATTCCCACGCATGGGTACAAAACTTGACTGAAAATAACTAACAAGTGATTAATATGTGACCGATCTCTAGCTGGACTAATCACTGACCAAGTCACACTGGAGAAGAGTTGCAAAGGCGAGCGTTTGCTGCCAAATGAGATACCTCTCTTCTTCCCTGACTCGACGGCTCCTCTCAGTGGCCAAAACGAAGTATTACAACCAGACATGGCTGCAGAGAACATGCTGGGGATTTTTATTTTGTATCGTTTTTAATGATGTCCGAACAGTTTTGTCCATTTATAGGGTGTTCTTCGAGTTAAAACTCACCAACAAATGAGACGCTAAAATGCTTCAATGTGCCTTACAGACACACAACTGCACACAAAGACACCCGAATGCAAATCATCCTCTTTGTGCCATGTATCAGTTTGTGTCAGTAGTTTCTGGCATTGTGGATCATGTCGGGTAACGTCTGGAGAAACTGTATTTCACAATCTAACAAAACAATGTAAACTATGTTTTTACACAGCCTTTAATCCACTTCTGTCACAGATGGATTTTCTTTCACATTCACTCTGTGTTTCCAGTAGAGGACACAGTTGTATAGTAATTTGCTGCATTGTGAGTCACTGTCATGGAGGTGAATTTTTGTCATTTTTTTTGTTATTCATAGTGGTTGCGTTTTAGCTACCTAACATTAAACACAACAAGACACTGTGTCTGGCTCTTTTTGTATGTGTGTGTGAGTGTTTCCTATAGAGGAGAAGTTACACTACACTGTTCCAGGTGAGACTTGAACGCACAAACTCATGATCACTGTGTATTAATGCTGATCCATCACACCACAGGAGTCTTTGAACTGCTGGCTGAAAGGAAATTTACCGTTTCTGTCAGTTAAGTATAGTATTTAACTGTTTCCACTTATCTCCATCTTGTGGACTTACAGGATTGATTGAATGAAGATGGTTGTGTTGTGCTGTCCGTGCCTTTTAAATAACAATTCCTTTTTTCATAAAGTTCTGTGTCGCCAGAATGACTCACAGATGGATCATCACTATTACAAGTGTGAATCTGAGATTAATAGTTTCACAGTAACAGAGACAAAGAGAGTCAGACTGACTTTGGATCACTTTTCTTAAATACATATTTATTCAAATAATAATAAAAAAAAACACGACAAAGCCCTGTGTGTTCTAACAGAGGAATGACAAAAACAAATCAAAACTTCATCGTCATTTGAAACCGTTATTCAGTTACCTGAAAATAATATCTGAAGACATAATTTACTCACAGTTCTTTTGATTTGAACATCTTTTAAAGACAGAATATAAGGCTGATGCTGTTGAGTCTTTCAAGCCTTTAAAAAGAAATAAAGATCACAATGTTAGTGCGCTGGAGGTGAGAGAGGAAGACAACACTAGATGTCAAAGGTTATACCACAAAAGTTTTAAACCTTTGCCCTCTAACCAGTAGCCTTAAAGTAGTTTCTACAGGAAATTCATCAGTTTCCCCCGATTAGGTCTCCTCTCTTGACTCTGTCTGTGTGAACTGGCTGGGAGTTCCTCATTCTATTGTTCTATTTAGTTATTTTCAGTGTAAATACTCCTCTCTGAGTTTGGTGACCTTTGTAAGCTCCCGCCGTGTCTCCACCCAAATTAAACATGACAACAGATCTATTTGGCCAAAGTCATTGGCCTCTTTTCCAGGAATCTTGAAATCTCTCACTCACTGTTTACATGTTTACAATAACAGGCTCCAGTGATGCAATTGGTCAACGCGTGGTACTTATAAGACAGTAACCTGCAGAGTGATGCCGTGGTTGTGAGTTGGAGCCTCACCTGGAGCAGCTGACTTTTGTGAGGTTGCTTAGAGGAGAATAACAAACTGGCTGACTCATCACAACACATTGATTAAACAAACTGCTTGTCTGATGGATTTTACTACAGGCCATTACCTTCACTCAGCAGCTTCCTCTTTTAAAATAAAGGTATTTGTGTGAGACAAACCACTGCTGATGGTCACCTTCAAACTACAACAAGATTAAATTTACGTTCTGCATTATCACAATACAGTATAATTCATCAGCTTCTATAAACACTAAGAACTTTACACTGCAAAGGGATATTTTCTCTCTCCTTTTTTTTTTTAAAGAGGCCAAGAGTAGAATTTAGCTTTTCTATCACTGTCAATGTTAAGCACTTAGAATTAGTGAAACTTATCAGCCAAAAAAGTTAGATTTACTTCCTGTAAAGCGTCCAATGTATTTATTTGTAAGCAGAATAGTGATGTAATATTGCTGCCCTATAATTTCAGTTTTTGACAGAATATTGGCGAAGGGGCTCAACATGCTGTACCGAGTAGTTTATGTCAACTTGAACTTTTTAATATTGAAATTTTCTAACAAATAGCCTTTCATGTAGATCCTGGTATTGATCACGCCGGCTCACTGCCACGCCTCACATACTTACTTGCATTGTTAATCTCATGAGTTCCACTGCTGCTGCTTCTGCCTTGACAAGTCAAAATGTCAGCTGCAAAAAAAGTCGTATGGTGAAACTTAGAAGCAGCTACAGGTTTTTTGGTGATGAGTGCAAACAGAACAAGGCAGAACTGCTGCAGCATTTGAAATGAGGCATAATAGTACTGGCTATAAGTGCCAAGTTGGAACATGGTAATCATTTTTTACATAAGTATCAAGACACTCTAAAATAACACAGTCTTTTGGGAGTTTGGGTTAAGGACCCACAGATTGCTGAAGAAGAAGTCCTCACACACCCTTGTATTTCTTCCTAACCCTTAACCAGAACTCACCAAAGAGCCGGTTTGATTTTCTATCTGAACCGAGCTGCTTATTTCCCCTCTTGGAGTCTCCGACAGCCCTGCTGCATTGCTGAACAAACCACCCTGAGTCTGAGGTGCTTGTATAAGTTGCAGAAATCAAGACTTTGTTGTTTCTTTGGAAATGTCCACTAGATGGCAACCCAGGACCTATTCCTGTTCAAGACTACAGCATGACTGCTGCCCAGGATGCAAAGCTTGAATTAGAACAACCTTGTGTTATTGTTGTTTGGGATTCATATGTCATTAATTCAAACAGGGGGGTTTATTAGCATGCAGAACTCTTATTGGTGCCCCTGATGCCCCCTGTGTTTTCTTTTGTTCATCCTTGCTGCCCTACCCTTCTCTCTTCTCTTTGAGAAGAAACACAGACACACTCTTGACATCTGCGTGCGCACACATAGGCACGCGCACACTCGCATACAAACACAAGCAATCATGTAATCGCCCTGGCATTCGTTAATTCTTGTATGTAATTGAGTCTAAATAAGTGTGTGCTTATGTTGAAGAGGAGCTCTGAGAGGCAGAACAGCACAAACACAGACAACACTGGTCTGCATACTAAACATAAAAATCCTAAATTACTTTATGCTGTAATAAATTCATTTTGGTTTTGCAATAATCTATTGGGCAATTATCAGAGTCTATACTGTATAACGAATATAATGAGCTAAAATACACGTATAACACTGGTCTCTCACTAATTTACATTGGCTGTGTAACTCAAAGTTCGTTTATTGTTAAGCCTTACTGAAAGGTCACACATGAAAATGTGCTGACACGCCCATGAAGAAAAACTAAACAGGTATATTCACTTTATTGCATTACAGCAGTGGGTCATTTTGTCCTCCACACATACACATACACAGAAGTAGAGCAGCAGCGAAGGAGACCTTTACTTTGGCTTAGTTTTATTGATTGCCAAACAATATGATGGCTTTGGTCATCGAGTCATATGACAGCACTAAAGCATCTTTCCCTAGTGACCATGAAGTTGTGTCGTTCATGTGTGCTCAAAGCCGTGAAGTTCGTACAAAACAATTTTTGTTTTTATATTTCTCCTTCCGTGCAAATTAAACAAATATAATGTGCACATTTGTGAGCTGAGTTGATTATGTTGGCTTTGGACAGAGCTCGGCCAACAGTTTCTACTCTTTAATCCAAGATAACCAGTGGTTAGCTATAGTTTTATATTTAGCAATAAATGATAAGAGAAAATTATTAGGATACAGTTTTGTGTGTGCCCATCCATTATTCAGAAGGTTTATTAACACAGTATTCCATTCTTTTGAACTTGGGTTTCAGGTGTCGTGAAAATATAATTTCAAAATCAACCCCTATTTCGGTCTTGATCAACTCCTTAAGAATTAAGATGTCAATTGAAAGAGCATTTAAATGAGCTTCAAAGCTCTGCAGCGCTGTGGGAAAGTTGGCTCAGGTGATACTTTGGGCCTTTTCAAATTGTGACATTGTTTCCCATCATTATTAGATACATCGGGATTGTTAGCATATTTATTATTATAATTATACCAGGACATAAGATGATCTGTACAATACTGTCTGAGCTAATATTCCCCGTCCTCTTTTTAGTTGCTAAAAAGCTGGTGAGGCAGCTGATGGTGACATATTAATGACCCTGCCAACAGATCCTGAAAAATCATCTCTGGCTGCAGAGCCAGAGGCAGCACCCAAAGCCTCCTCCCCCCATCACTGCCACCCCCATCCCCTGTAGACTCCTCACCCCCCAATCCACACACTTCTCTCTTCTCCAATCTAACTCCATCCAACCTCTTCCTGCTCCTTGTCCATTTCATGCCTCTGCATTTCTACCACTCGTCCATTGGGTTTTCCGACCCCCACTACTCACAACTCCGCTGCACCCCCATCTCTCCATCTCAGCTCCTATAGAGATGGTAATGTCACATGAAGAGGATGGTACCTACGAGCCACTGATCAGCCTCAAATGAGGAATTCTTAGATACCCTGCCCCCCCCCCCTCATCCTCAGCTCATCTGGATGGTTGTTGTTGTTGTTTGTTTTTATTACAGTTGCATCAGTGGCAGGTATTTTAACAATGGACAGATTCAGACAGACAGACAGACAGACAGACAGATAGATAGATAGATAGATAGATAGATAGATAGATAGACAGATAGATAGACAGATAGATAGATAGATAGATAGATAGATAGATAGATAGATAGATAGATAGATAGATAGATAGATAGATAGATGGATGGATGGATGGATGGATGGATGGAGCTGCTGTTGTGCCTGCCTAGAAAAGCAACCCTGAAATGAGACCCTGACAGCTGGCCAACAGGTGGCCACTGACAGACCCCTCTCTCTTCATTGTGCCTGCAACAACCAACACACACACACACACACACACACATAAATACACACAGCCTTCAGTCTCAGCACCCAGGCCATCAGGTGAAGGAGGCCAACTAAGAGGTGAAGGGGCGGCTGTGTGTGAGAGTGATGGGGGAGGGGGCAGGCAGGCCTAGCACACACCTGTCTGATGATCCCACCTATGGCAGAGTTGATGGAGAGTAATGTTATCGCCCCCTCCCCCCAAAACCACATGATCCTATACACCACCTGGACTGACAGTGAAAAACCTCCTCCTGCCTGTGTCTTTTCATTAAAGTGTTTAAGTCTGATTACATAATTTATAAATTGCTGCCATTCAGTTTTTTGTTTTTTTTTTTTTCAAATGTGGTTTCTGATTTCATTGTCTTGAGACCACATTATTTTTCAGTTCAGTACTTACAGAGTCTGTGTTGATGCACACTTCCTCCAAAATGTAGTCACATGAACAAAGCCCCATTTGGTTCCCATTGAAAAACTCTGGGATGCTAATGGCTGTGCAGCAAAGTTAACCAGACGTTTATTTGTCTAGTCAGTCTTCATCCTGGAAGCCTTCTCTCTTGTGAAGCTCCAAAATATAATTCTTAAATGCAATTCAGTTAAAAGATTAAGATCAGCTTTCCATCTGCTTAATCCACAAGATCCACCTGATTTGGATTTTCTACAGAGGTCAGTAAATCTCCTTTTCACTGATGCCTTTTACTGGCTCCTCGCTGACCACATCATGTCGTTTTTACTGTCTGTCATGTTTTTTCAAACACCCTCACGTAACTGGCGTGACCAATCTATCACAAAGATATAAACTCGTGCACAAATTCATCTAATTTTCTATTCTTGTTATTCAGATACAGACACTCTGCTTAAGTTACTCTTAATACTCTACTAGTGTATCCCACAAACTCGAACCTGCCATGTTAACCATAACCACTGGTCACCTTACTGGTCATTATCTTATTGGTGTAAAAGCCCCATTTGATGTTTGCATGACTTTGCATGACTTGTGTTTGTGTTTGGATTTGCTCCCATCTTAACTGCACAAGCCTCCAATTATGTACAGTAAGAGGAACTACTGAGTGTCTCTTCCTCCCAACAAACACACAAGCGGTTCTAACCAAAAACAAGACGCCAAATTGCGAAATCCAGACATCTCAACAGAAGTCGTGTTGACAGGACGTCTGGTATTGTGACATACTGTATGTATTGTATCATACCATATGCGATCCCAGCAACACATTGGACAGCATCACATCCTGACCCCCCCTGCCCCCGCCCCCACCTCCCCCTACAAACACGCACACACACACCCATATCCGCCACACATCCGCCACACATCCTGTCATCTCCAGAGGACAATCCCACTCTTCCTTACCATGTGTCCTCCAGCCGTCCTGAAGACCTACTCTTATCCTCCACTCATTGGCTCCCAGTCACTAATTACATGCACGTGCACACACACACACACACACACACACCTCATTAATGATCACTCTAACAATACTCTCTCACTGAATGCCCTCTCAGAGTCTCTCAGATGGTTAGTAATTCTCTCTTTCTTTCTTGCACTCCATGTATGTAAGTATATGCAACCCCCCCACCCCTTCTCCAGTGTGGGTTACCTCCCACTGGATTCATTTTCATGGAACTGTTATCTGATATTCACATAGCACACATGGGATGGAGAGAGGAAGCAGAAGAAGAGAAGAGAACGTCAACAAACAAAAAACAAGTGCAAAAAAAAGGTGAAGAAGGAAAAGAAAAGATGAAGAAGAAAGTTAAAGTGAGTGATGCACTGTCCATGAAAGTGAGATGTACAGCAGGTGCGCCTCAGGGTTCACAGTTAGGGCTCATAGCATTTCATTTATATAACTGATACAGATGATTATACTGTTTTATACTAAAATTACTAAAACATTTAAAGTTTTTTATAAACAAACTGAATCAAAAAGGATAATGACTCCCTTTATGCTTCCATCTGAAAGTTCAAGAACACAGACAGCTAGCTGCCGTCCCATCCATTGTGTCAGAACCTCAGCGTGAGATGTTTCAATCTGTGATTTTGTGGTTTCAAACTTATTTTAGGGAATCCCTGGTAACATTGCGTTAGGACGGGACACAACTGTAGGTCTCCAGTCTATTGCAGGGGCGTACATTCTTACATGGGCAGCACAGTGGAATAGTGGGTAGCGCTGTTGCCCCACAATAAGAAGGTTGCGGGTTCGGTCTTTCTGTGTGGAGTTTTCATGTTCTCCCCGTGCCTGTGTGGGTTTCCTCCGGGTACTCTGGTTTCCTCCCACCATCCAAAGATATGATGTCATCATGTCTAGGTTAAATGGTGACTCTAAATTGTCTGTAGGTCTGAGTGTGAGTGTTAGTGGTTGTTTGTTTCTGTCTGTCTCTGTGTGTTGACCCTGCAATGGACTGGTGACCTGTCCAGGGTGTACCCCACCCTCACCCAGAGTGAGCTGGTATTGGCTCCAGCATCCTCCATGCCCTGGAAACGGATAAGCGGTTGAAGATGAATGAATACATTCTTACAATCAAACCTACAAGACAATTTAGAGTCTGTAAAGTCAACCTGCATGTGTTTGGACTCTGGGAAAGAACCAATGCAGACAGGGACAGGGACAACATGCAATGAACCCAGAGCCTTATTGCTGTGAGGTCACGGTGCTGACCCCTACTCCTCCGAAGAGAGCCTTATTCCACCACAAGGAAATGATCCCTCACTGACTTCAAGCTATGTGAACACAACTGTTGGACATTGAATCCTGACTCCCATTGGAGAGCAAAGATTTAGTTCAATTATGAATTGAGAAAATCTTCCATATTATCTACTTCCTCCTAAAACAAGCCACAGTCAACTTGGTTCCAATGCTTCATGAATCAATAGTCACTTTTTTTCTCAACAAACACAACTTCTACTCTTCAAAAGCAACTCAGGCCAAAATATTTTAACTGCACCAGCTGCTTTTTTCTCTGAGAGATTTTGAAATGCAAAGTGATAATATAGTTTTTGCAGTGTGAGGTGAAAGTGGATGATATTATATTTCCAACTTTATGCCCAGCCGTTATGGTTGTCAGAGGAATGTGGCTCTCCCACATTCTCCCACTTTCTCTTATTGTTCTCAATGAGATGCTGTGGTTCATTTCTTCATGTCAATCTGCTCCAAGTTAGCAATGGGTCAATAGGGATGCCCGGCTGCGGGGGGGGTATTGTGTCCGGTGTAAGACAAGCAGGACTAATCATTGCACGAAGCAAGTCTGGGCCTGTCTGAAGCAAGGAGCCGTTTGCTGGCTGTTACCAGTCAGTCGGATGGTGTGATGGGGCTTCATGACTCAGCATAACTGGATGAGAAGAACATGCACACACGCTGAAGGTGAAGCCACGATTACTGAGCTTTTTTTTTTTTTTCTTTAAACTCAATTTTACTTCTGTAGTTTTGGTTTATTCATTTACAGTTTTGTTCGCTCATTGTCCCGTTTGACAGAAAGAACACAAACAGTTCACCTTTTTTATTGTTTGTCATCATTTCAATGGAAATGAAATGAAACCAGCAGTGGACGATTATACACACATGAGCGCGAACTCAGGCCCTGTACAGAAGTGCAACAAGTTGTTGTACAGACGGAAACATTTAAAAAATTATATTTCTTGACTGATTCAATTAGTTTGCAGGTTAATATTTTACACAAAAAATACACTACAAATAATTTAGAAAAGCTACAGACAAATTGACAAATTTTTATTTAAATCCACAGATTTAAGTTACCCATAACAAAATGTAATATATGACATGTACTAAAGGTGACATTTCCATATACTGTATATGACTTCTATTATTATCTCATGTACAATGTCCATCTTCTGGATATATAAACATTGTAACATGTATAACCTATATTGAGTTGTATATGTGCATATATAAAAATGTATATGATAGAAATATATCTGAAGATATGTGAAAATGGTATAGATGATATAATGTAACCATATATGTTCATTGTGTAAGTTTAATTTCTATACACAACATATATTTATATGAGGTAGGCATAAGATAAGATTACTCCAATTTCTAATACATTTCATCTATATTTTTCCACATATGGGCATTTATTTAACATAAACATATTTGTCAAATATTAAATCTTATAAATATATCCTATAACATATAAAATAAATATCTGTACTATTGTATTATGTCTTTTGTGTGAGTGGCACTCTTAGACACAATACAATTTACAAATGAATAATAATCACATTATAATAATCTTTATATTATTAAATAATAAAAATATTTACATAATTAAAACAGATACAGGAATGTGAGGGTTTTATTTTTGACACATAATGTACTTTGTGTTACGGCAGACATCTTACTGCATCATAGACAGAGCTGGAGTTTGACTAACTGACTACTTGCCTGCAAGAGCAAACACTCACATTCCTTCATGTCTCTTCTTGGTTACCGCTTGAATTTGTCGGGGGTTAGTAGATCTAATGAAAACTCTGCGGGGCCGGTGTGAATCCAGAATGTCATACCTTGCTCTCTTCAAAACATTAACTGATGCAAATGTGTAAACACGCATACAAGTCCTTCCCTTGCTAAACTAAGCCACATTAACTTCACCTTCTATAAACTGTCCCATCTCACAGCGGGACATGGTGTTCCACTTGGCTGAGCGTCGCTGAGGGTCATTTTCTGTCAGTCAATCATCGGCATTTTCTGCAGCAAGAGGACTGTAAAGTAGGATCCGTTCCTCAGACTTAAAAAAACATAAAATCATATTTTGTATGTTTGCCTCTATGAGGTATATAACAAATTTATGCAAAGAGAAAACAGTCACTCTGTCTGGTCATGATGCAAATCAACCTCAATCATTGCAATTCTCTAGTTCTCCAAATGTCTCAACATCCCATCTCTCTCTTTACTCATCTTCCTCCATTATTCCTCCAGAGCAACAAATCAGAGCCTCCCCTGTCCGAGATACAATTTGACAACCAAATCAGTATCTGAGGAAGGCACCATGCACCATAAGATGAGGCCAGACTGAATACTATCATCAACGTCCATATAAATGCAATTTTCTCCCTGACTTTCTATTCCTGAAACTTGCTTGAAAATTCTCATGTTGATGGGCCGCACTATTGATTGGCCTCCCTCCTTTGTGTGGAATCCTTTTCAGCAGGAGTTTAAAATTGATCTTGAACTTTGGCAATCAGCCAATCATCGTCTGATAACCGAGAGGCGTCCGACAATCTATGGAAGAACTCGGTATGAATGGATGAGGCTCGTGTTTGCTGGGATCAAACCAGTGGAAAATTCCACAAGCACCTCCAGCAGATCACAACAGCCCCTGTCAATAGGTTTAAAAGGATTAAGGTTAAATCAACAGCAGGCTCTTTCCTCTCGTCGCTTATCACTGTCATCTGACAATCTGTAACCTTTAGTGTTTTTATTTTATCATGTGTCTTTTAAAGGCTTTATTTGTGTGAGGTAGAGGGAACACACACACACACACACACTCTGCCCCATACACTACCTGTACTTGTCAGCTGCTTAATCTCAAACTCTCCCATCTGTTTACTTGTGGGTCACCTGCGTCAATAAGGGTTGGATGCAGCTCTTCCTCAAGATAAGCACCCCACTCTTTGTTTCCTCATCTCTCTCCGCTCAATAGAGCAATAGAGGTGCAGACTTCGTAACAGAAAAATGCTTAGCGTGGCTGTATCATATATCACAGCGTTTACGTGACGGTTGGGTGTGTATTTGTTCTCATAAGAAATAATGGGGAATATCCTCCTTTGCTTCTCGGCTCTGTGCTGCCATCATCTTTCATTTTCTGACAGGCTTTGTGGCATCGCCAGGGCAAGTTTGGGCTTGCACAGCTCAGCCCTCCCAAGGTCTGAGGCATGCACACACACATACGAACACACACACGAAACCTCTCTTCCAATCAAATGGTGAACGGTCGACAAATAAATGACTGATTTTGGAGAGAACTCTTCAGAAGAGGCCAATCATGTGTGGCTTCTGCTAAAGAGGCGACAGCCGCCTGCTAACCCATCTGACCTCCAGCCATTGTCAAGGAGAGGGGGTAACATTTTGTGGCAATGTTTTTGTTTTTTATTGGGAAATCATCAGCACAACACCTTTATCTGTGTTGGTGGTTGTTTCTGAAAAGGGGAATGGAATGTTTTCAGACATATTTGTGGAAGTTTCAGGCAAAATTTTTCCAAAAGAGGATGAAAAATAAACAGGACTTGCTGATTGGGAGCGCTGTGCCTGTTATTACAATGGCTGGTCTTGAAACAATCTGGTTATAATCACCATTCCCTTTGTTCTTCCTCTCAAGTTAAACACAGAACTATTTGCCCTTAACAGTTTTCCTGTCCATTCAAACCGCATCTCTCCCCTATTGGGTACATAAAACCAAACCCCTCCCTCTTCACCCCTGACAAAACCAAGTACATAAACCCAACAGCTCTACCATCCTTCCTCCTTCCCCCAGTATTAAACCCAGCAGACACAACAAGCATGATGTTGGTGTTTATAGGGGGGCCTAGCCAGTCCTGCCAGGTTCTTTATGGTCCAGGGTGGGTTGCAGCAGTGAATGGGCCCCTGCCAGCAGCCAGCGGTGGTCAGACCTATACATGGGAGAGGGTCTCAGCAGGCAGCTATTGTCATGGTAAACGGGGATTTCAATGGAAGAGGATGGGCAGGACACACACATAAAACAGAGGAAAACATGAGAAGGGGAGGGAGGGAGACGAATGCTCGACCACCTCAGAGATGGCACACATGTAAGCTGGGAGAGAGGTCTCGAGCATCTTCCTGTGAGACCTCAACTCAGCCGTTGAGCAAACTGTTACCATCACCCCTGTCCTTATTATTTCAAAGTTCAAGTTTTGGCACAGGTAAAAACTTGGATTATTCTTCAAAGAAATGAAAATGAACAAAAACTGAAGTTAGCCTGTGCTGCAGTGTTGACTTAGCTGATAAGCAGACGGGGTGCAGGATTTGACCTCCACTTAGAAAACTGTGAAAGCTGCATGGCATGTTGCTGAATTATGAGGTGAAATTATGCAACCAAAGGTTAACAGACTCAGCTGTGTCCCATCAAACTAAGGTTGATTTGTGTGTGTTTGTCCAGTCATTAAAACTTATCCGTTACAGCTAAATGGCTGTTACCATATCGGAAAGGGAATGAGCTGCAAACGCGAGAACCTCAGCAAAATAACTGAGCGATAATGTCAGCTCTGTGGGGCTTCCAGTAAACGTTCAAACTGTGATGGAGATGCGATGAACGCTCAACCACAAAATGATGCTGCAGTATCTAGAGGACATGAGGGGTTACAGTGTATTATATATATAGCACATGAAAATGTAGTTTTTATAAAGTCTAAGAGCGCAGCAGCATCAGCTGTTGAATTTTTGGATAATAGTGTAATGGGAGTATTTGTCAGCAGCTGCTTGGAGCAGGGAGGGCAGAAAAAGGGTTAAAAGGCTCTGGCTGCCTGATAATCCTCTGCCGTTAAAAGCCCTCCACAAAGACGTGACGTGTGTGAGGTAATCAGTAAAAGATTCAAGTGTGACGGTGAGTGTGTACACAC
Source organism: Remorina albescens (assembly GCA_034769265.1). NCBI lineage: Eukaryota > Metazoa > Chordata > Actinopteri > Carangiformes > Echeneidae > Remorina > Remorina albescens. Next base: position 12,152,016 of record CM068480.1, read on the forward strand.
ACACACATGCACACAGGCCCACTCACAGAAGCACAAACACTGCCGCAACGGACAAAAAGGGAGGGAAAAGGCCGACTAGAGGAGGGAAGAAAAAGAGAATAAATACTCCTCCTCTCACTCTTTTTCTTTTCTCTTTGTGCTTGCCCCCTTTCTCCTCCTCTTCACTCCCTCAGTCCATGCTGTGTCAACAAAATGTCACAGAAATCTTCACCAGTTTCCTCTCAATAAAGCAAACATGCACACAGTTCGTTTTGAGGATGCCTGATATGACCTTTTCCCTCTCTTCTCAATCTTGTACCCCTCAGTCTTGGTCTTTTCTCCGTTTCTAGTGTTGTTTGCTGATAACGTGTGTGTGTGTGCTGTGAGAAAAATGCCTCTGTATAATGTCTGAAAACTTCCAACATAGCAGCAGCAGCTGTCACTGCCAGCCTACTCATTACATGCCAGTATTGCCAATAAAGTAAATTTTAATGCTTTTACCGTGACATGACTAAAAGGAAGCCATGTGATAAGGGTTTGTCCCGCTGTAACGAAGCTGAGTATATCACCATGCGTGCTACTCCTCCCCCTCTGAATGTCTGATGTGTTCCTCAACATTTTATCCCAAATTTATTGTTTTAGAAAATTGTCATCACCACAATTTTTTTCCCTTCCTCTGGATTCGGGTGGACCAATCAGCCGGGGCCCTACGATCTTCACTCGCCCTCTGTGTCGGAGCATCAAGCATTCAAAACTTGGCATTTAGAAGTTAAATTGACTGTCACTGATAATGGGATTGTGTTCAGTCAACCTCGGTGCGACGAGAGGCAGCAAAGCCTATGAAAGTGACAGAAGGAGGGAAGGAGTGAAGGGTAGAGAGCCAACGCTGACCTCATTTCCTCCCACAGTACATAATCTATAATTAGTATTTAAATAGGAAATTTTGAGTATAAATAATATGGGTGAATTAAAATGTTAAGTCCTCATCTGCCGTATGTCCTTTAACAAAGCTAGAGCTAATAGCTGCTTTTATCATTATTCATTATTAGTGCTGACCAGGTGTGGAGCAATACATCTGTAACACAACACCACAGTTAGAAAACAGAGGTCAAATAAGAAAGGGGTGGAAATTCCACAGCCTTTTGTTCACGACGATGCAAATTTGAAGACATTTACTGAAATTGTAAAACAGTATATGTATATAATTTTTCAAAACATAAAAAAAAAAAAAGAGAGGCCACAATCACCTCCACCTTCTCCTGGCCACTTTAAGTTGGATGTTAGGTGGGTAGGAAGCTATAATGAAATTAATTTCAGTTAATTACAATCTTTAATTGACATGTTTTTTTTTTTTCAGGGTCGGGGGTTGGTCCTGATCCCTGGCCATGAGACCAAATACAAATACTACACCAGGTAAGCCACCGGGGGCTTACCTGGTGTAGTATTTAATTGGAAAGTTACATTTAAAAGTGACACTTTTACACATAAAGTTAGTGGAGCAGAAGAGAGGCAGCGCAGAAACAAACTAAACTAAATGAGAGAAAGAGGAAAGAAGATAATGTGGCTGTTGGCAAATCTGACCTATCAGATAAAATTACAATGCACTTTCTAACCATTTAAGGCAAATAAACACAGAAACTGCATTTCCCAATCACCTTTCACTTTTGTTCTAAGGTGTGTATTTAGCAGTTTAGCTCAGTGTTGGACTTTCTTCATTCCTTTATGTCCTGACGTTTCTACAGAAGGCATAAGCATGTGCTGGCTACACAGGTGCATTGCACAGCTTGGTGCCCACTGCACTTTGTGGGTAGATGGCCTCTTTCCTGCAGGCTCCCAGAGGAACATAGATGTTAACTGGCATTGTTGGGGGGGGTGAGCTGAGGGTGGTTTTTAATAGCTCATGATTACTCTGGAGAGGGGAGCCCATAATTACAACCACAAATGATTTCACGCCCCTCACCCCCGTGACGTGCTCTGCACCTAATCACAGGGAAGCAGAGAAGGGGTTTAGCCGAGTAACTGGAGCTTCGACAAAGGAGGTCTCCCCTTTACTTGCTGACAGGAAATCGAAAAAAAGGAAATGTGCCGCGTTTCACCGAGTAGGTGCAGTGTGCCGCTGAGTAGAGAGTTAGAGAAGTTCTTTCTTGTTTGCTACATTTCCAACATGTTGATCATTTAAGCAGCTGGTGTGGTCATGACAGGTGATGAATATAAAAAGGTGAAGAGGATTAAATATGCTACTCTTTGGGATGTGTTTCATTTGTACACAATATATTATGCACATGATATATCATTTAAATCTTATTTCTCTGTAAAATAAACCCTTCCTCTGCAGAAACTCCGTGTTCTTTACTGTCACTGGAGACACTCGCATCAAACTAGGCTGTAAACTAAACACAATTTATGACTACCGGAAATATTAGAAAGTTTTATTCACATCTGTTGACTTTTTATCTTGCAGGCTTTTGATTACATTTTCCCTCATAGAGCTGCTGACATCCTTTCATCTTCCTTCCCTACCATCCTTTGTAAAGCTTGAGAAGGTTTATTTGTCGTTGTCTTATTTGTGCTTGCTTCCTTTGTCCATTAAATGCAGACTAAAGGCTGCCACACAAACCACCGCGAGACAAACACAGTGGCGCAACACAGGCAATTGCTGCATTGTCGAAAGAAAATGAATTTCATGGCAATTTAATGTTATTTTTCTGATGAAACAACTAACACACAACATTGAACATGGCAACAGTCTTGCACAGACAGCCACACACCTTCAGATGCTCTGATACTGCTCAACAATAAAACAGAGTTAGCATTCTGCCCACACATCTCTTTTACTCTGCCCATGCCAGCCAGCAAGCCAGCCAACCAGACACACAAACACACAATGGCCAGACTACATGTTCTTAATGGAGGTGCGGACAAACAGAGGAATGCTGAAGAGAGGATGGAGCAAAGTGTACGTCTGCCCACATCAGCCAGCGCTCAATAGAGATTGGCCAGGAACGCGTAAACTGGCCCTGCAGGAGTGAAATGGTAAAATGGGCCTTCTCTTCTTCTTCTGTTTCATTGTGCGACTCAAGTCTCAAAGAGAAAATGCTGGAACGTGAACAAGTGTCTGCCACTTACCCCAAAGCTTTAACTTTTATTACATTACAGTTACAATCCACAGGCAGTAAAACACGCAACTCTAAACTGGATTAAGTTGCTTCAGTCAATCAACAGACGAGGGCCAGCAGCAGTATGAGCAACAGAGGTTGTTCCCAACCTTTCTGGTCTGATGTTCCTCCCATGCCTGTCCCAGATGAACTCCAGCACCTCTTCAGTGGCTCTTCATCAATGCCACATATTGTGTCCAAATGGTTGATATTAAGTGTTTTAATAATGTACAGCTGTCTCACAATTTCAGTAGTTTCAACCAAATATTTATTGAAGGTGTTTTTTCATTTCCCCGGTAGTTTTAGCTTATTATCCATAGTTATTATACACCTTTACTTAACCTTTTTCTTTTGTTCTTATGGGATTTGGCTACATGTAAAAATTATTTAACCATTTGAATTAAGCTTTTTCACCACCTGTTATCCACTATCACTATTTTATCTACTGCTTTTATCTTCATTTTTCATCTTGTTCAAATTAAGATCATTCAAACCAGCTAATTGATGTTGCCGCTGTGAAATATCAGGTTTGCATGTACTGGGTCTCTAATTTTAGAGCAACAGCCTGTGTTTCCTCCAATAAAACATAAGAAACATTTCATCTCGCATTTTCCTCATTAACATTTCTTTTAATGATGTTCTCTGTCCTCAGTGTTGGAGGTGCCCCAGCTGTCTCCTTCAGTAGAGTAAACAAGCTGAGAGCTCTCTACAGCTGCAGACACAGATCACTGTGGCCTGTTACCCTACCCAGCACTAATTGACCATCGGCAAAAGGACAAACCTCGGTCCCCCTCTGCTGCCTCCCTCCCCCGCTCCCTCTCATCCTCTCTTTGTGCATCTCTCCCCTCCCTGCCACCTTCCCCATCACTTGCATATCCCCGTCTTTCATCTGCTTTCTCTGAACGCATCAGTCTCAATCTTCCCTTCTCTTCATTTCTCGCGCTTTCCTTTATTTCACTTCTCTCTCTGTCTTCTTTTGCCGTACCCTCTCCGTCTGCCAGAGCTGTCTGCAGCCTTGCATAATTAGCTGGACCAAACTGCAGTGAGTCTGGTCCAGGCCTGGCTTGGACTCAACCCGGCTCATTACAGAGAATATGTCTGTCTGTCCTGCCTCCTCCTCCTCCTTCTTTTTCTTCTCTGTCTCTCTTTACCATGAGGGTTTGTATAGGGTCAGTTATCTGGATTCAGATGGTAAAAAGAAACAACAATTTGTCTCTGGGATCAAAGCCAGAGAAAGAAAGACACTGACTATGTTCACATTAAACTGATGATTTCTCTTCTAAATGTAACTATCTTGAATTTTGTGGTCAGAGACAAACACAAATTTTTAATTCCAATTCTAATTTCAGTCACATATGGTGAAGTCTAGTATTCATAGTTGGTGAGCTCATTAAACTCTATATATTCCTATTGCATAACAAAAACCACGACAGGTTATTGGATCACACAGTGACACAACCAGCCCAGATAGCATTAACATGAGGCCAACTGGGATTATCAAAAAAACAAAGCAATGTAGCTAAGCCCCGCCCCTAAAAACTAGTCCAAACACAAATCCAAATCAAATCAAATCAAACCAAATTTATTTATATAGCGCCAAATCATAACACTGTTACATCAAGGCACTTTACACACAGAGCAGGTGTTATGGAGTTTTTGAAGAGACCCAACATATTGTATCCCTCTAAGAGCAAGCACTTGGCAACAGTGGTAAGGAAAAACTCCCTTTAAGAGGCAAAAACCTCCGGCAGAACCGGCAGGGTGGTTCCGCAGGTGAAAAGGATTGGCCCAGGGACAAACAAGCAAGAAACACAAAAGAATCAAAGTGTGTGTGAACTGATAGCATTAGTAAGTGCAGCTAATTAGCTTAGCATTCACAGTGTATTAGTTCTTTGGAAATCGAATGTGTTTGAGTCACAGTGCAGGCCATCAGAGATCCCTGTTCCTGTGTTGTGGTTTGTGTAAGCTGTTCTTCACTGGTACTGGTGCTGCTTTATCAGCGTAACATTAACAGTAGTCCTCATCTGAGATCCCTGCACTTTAGTGAATAGAAGACTCATTTAGGTGCTTAAATTTTAGAGACAAAGGCCTGTGAATATAACCAAGGGAAACAGGGAGGACAAAAACAGACTCTTGCATTCATTCAAATTGTCTTATCATTCACACAAGGAGTAGCTGCAGACTGGGAAATAATTTTTTCATGGCATCACAGTGAACTTCTCAGGTCTGAAGTCTGCCAACACTTGTCTAAGTCTAGATTCTGCATTACCACCTGTCTTTCAAACGCGCTGACAAAACAATGTCAAAGCTCAAAAGAAAAGAAGGTCTGATCACATAATAACGATTTGGTTATGTAAGTTGTTTGACCAAATGACTTTTGTTATAATATGGGAAGCAAATCTAACAACATTATAATAATAAAATCATGTCTGTGCTCCTACAGTGAATACATTTATCATAGAGCTTTTCCTTCCTGAAGTATAATTGCAGTGCTGTATATAGTGCTGTTTTCAAAAAGGTTAACATCTGTCTCTAGGCATTAGTAATCTTGGTAACACACGCCCTTTTTCACGCTTTTTCAGCGCCTTGTCAGCTGAGCCAGAAACACTTACACAATTTAGCGCCCTGCAGTGAATCTCAGCATAGATCCGCACACGCTGAATCAGAGAGCATCCACTGTGAGCGTGTGGGCATGCAGATGCTAGCGTTTACCTGAAGGCTACACTGTGCCGAGACCTCGTGGAGCAGCTAGTGTGGTTATGGACTCTGAAAGTGTCTTCAGACAGAACACAAAGTGAATTATCGATGGAACTGCATACCGGAGGGGGGCAGATTTAAAAATCTGAATCAGATTGACCTCTGCCCTGAATCAAAGTCTTTCCTGCATCCCCTGATCGATGCACAATGAAAATATTTTCCATTTTGTTTTCAGAATATGTGTCATTTACTGTGAATAGCTGATCCTTTCTCATATCAGTGGATCACTGTGCGTCTGTCACACTAACTCAGGCTCAATTTGGATTAAACTGTGACAAGTGATGCAATTCAGAGCAGCATGTTCAGGAGGAGAACGATTGACCCAAGGGTGCGCTACAATTGCAGGTCATGCCAAAGTTACATTTTGTAAGGCACCTAATTGGCCATGAAGGGCACGCTGCATCATTAGGAACAACATGTTTACTCTCCCTTTGTTCTTTATCACATGCTATCCATTAAGTACAGATATAACCGCAGACATTCTCTTACTATTTGTGGTGTCAGAGAGCACAGTCATAGTTCAACATATTTTCTGTTTAACTTAACTTACTTGACTTAAAGTCACATAAAGTTCACATCTTTATGTCAGAAGACAAAGTGGTGCTCATTTGTTTCAAATTGTCCTTCAGCTATGTCTTTGTTAATAGTGTTATCACCCCTTATGACCACAAACACACCTGTATCCCCAATTTCATCCTGGCTCATTTCACTTTCCAGTGCTCTTCCAGTATCTCCCCTGTCTTTCAGTTCACTCTCTTACTCTCTCTGCTGTTATTCTCTTCCAGTTATTTCCAACTATCAGTTATATTTTCACCCCACGGCGCTCTTTTCTCCACTCTTCCTCCCCTCTCTCATCACCCCTGACTTCATCTCTTCCTCCTTCTTAGTCCCTCTATTTCTTTCTCCCTCTTATTTTGCTTTTTTTTTTCCCCCTTCACCTTTTCCCAGCGGAGGTCTTAGATCGCTTTGTTCTCCAGTGGCTAATTTGACTGTTCTACTTGCCAACCCAGCAGCGGGAGCTCTGTGTGTCTATGTGATTGTTTGTGTGTGTTTGTGTGTGTCTGTGTACGCTGCACTTCTCCCTCTGCCAGCTGCTGTTATACAACACAAGTTCTTGCCTACACTCAAACACATCACTTGCCAGCTAATCAGCACACATACACACGCACCAACACACGTATACACAATATCAAGGCGTAAGTGTGGGTTAACACATTTTTCTTCTATCACTGTTTCATACATACATTCAACAGTTTACATGGATGTGTGTGGACTTTTTCCCTATCAGCATCTTAACTGTAATAACACTGAGCATACTTTCTCTCAGCATTCGTATAGATGATCATCATATGTGATTTAAATTGTATATGTCTCCCCCTCCAGTGGCTCTCTACGTGACAGACAGGCGGACGGGCGTGAAGTTAAAGTAAAGCAGCGATTGGTTCCAGAGAGATGTCTAATCAGCCATCAAGTGTGAGATCCTTAAGTGGCTCTGAAAAGAAGACACACACACACACACACACACAAATTGAATGCATATATACTCACACAAATCACATGCAAATGTTTAATACTGAGGGCCACATACAAATGCATATGTATAAACCAACAGACGCACTGATAGCTATCAGCATGCTCCAATGGGACTGTTTTGAACCCAGAGCAGCAGAGCACATGATGTGCTACAGACTGATGTGCTAAGCACATATCCGCACACAGTCACACACATGCACAAATACACACGGCTCATATGAGCCTGATATCTTACCTGTCAGAGGCAGGTGTGGTCCCAGACGACCCAATCAGTTTTAATTAACCCCTCGTGGTGGAGGGTGGATGGAGGAGGGGGCGTGTGTGGGAGGGAGACAGGAGAGCAGGAGTAGGAGAGACACCGAAGAGAAATTTCTTCTTGTCATTGCGGAGATGAGGGAGAGGGATGGGAATTAGAAGTGAAACTATCCACGCTCCCTCGAAAAGCATCTCATAAGATGTTTCAGAGTCTGTATTTTCTGTCTGCTTCTTGGCAACATTCTTCGTAGTTTTCTGAAAATCAACTGGCATTTAGTAGTAAATTACTTGAATAGCTGCCCTCACAACATAGTCCCAAACGTAAGGAAATCAAAAAATTGTTAGTCATACATATATATTTCTCCCTTGCTCCTCCAAGAAAGCTGAACATTTCAATTCCTTTGGTTGATTTAAGTATGTGAAGATTGTTTTTACAATGTGACTTTGACTGTTAAATTTGAAAGATTCTTGTTTGGTTAAATGATTGGAATGGACCAGATGTAGCCAATAACAGATTTATGTGCTTGTTGGATGCTCTGACACACTTTCTGTTTGTCATCCCTCTAAAACTGACTCTCATGTATCTTAAATCCTTTAGAAGCCCAATACTTTTGAGTCATAAGACATGTGTTGAAAACATTATGTCATCTATAGCTATAAAGCACAATAAAAAAAAACAAAAAACAAAACAAAACACACATTTGATTATATATCTCAACTGAAATATAAGATAACTCATGTTTGGTCTTTATTTTGACACACCTTAAAATATGTTTGTGCCTGAGACCACCTGAATGGAATGTGGGAAATGTTCATTAACTCTTCTGAGCTACCAGGAAATCTTCCTGGTAGCCCCAGCAATCAGTTTAGACTCTCGGATTTAATAAAAGAAGTGTGTGGGGGGGTAACTACTATGTTACTCTGCTAAAACTTTTCCATAAAAAAATGTAAAATGACCACACATTGTCTTGTTCCATGATCCCATGATTGATGAAACTGATCAAATCCCGAATTGACGCTGTTCATCAGGTGTGACAGTCGTTCTAATAATTTTGATTTTGTATTGTCAGAATGAAGATGGACAGTTTGAAAAATAATCAAACTTATGAATGTACTTATTTGTGCTTTTAATGTGAAATAAACTGGACTTCGTACTTACTCTTTCTCCTTCTGCTTCTTCTTGATGAGTTGGGCTACAAAAAATGACAATCCTGGATAAATGTATGGGGAGACATTGCAAATGCATATTTTCTATCCAGGGAACAAAGAGGTCACTAAATGATGGGAAATGGTGTGAAACAGACACTACTGTGTTAATCTTAACTCTATTCAACACCAATGGGAGATCTTGGGGTGGCGTTTTGAGTGCTCTCCACCGCCATCATCCAAACTGTTGTCACTGTCTGCATCTTCTCTGATGAATGAAGAGAAGACAAAAGCTGACATTGGCACAATGACTGGTATTGTGTCTTTTGCACACACCTTTCACAGACATGCATCCTCACCAACACATTGACCCTGCATCCATTATTGAAGGGTTGTTGGTTCGTGCAAATAAGGCCTGGTGGATAGGGTGTCGCACTGCAGTCATCCTTATGTAAGCAGAGGTGATTTCCTGGGGATGAGGTCACGGCCAGTAAACAGACGTGTTAGTCACCATCAGAGAAACAGTTTAGACTGAAAGCTGTGACCCTCACATGTGAGCTCATATCTCTGAAAATAAATATTGGGCTTTTTTTATTTTATTTTTTTGCTTCTGTGAGACAATCCCAGCTCACATTGGGTGAGGGCGGGGTACATCCTGGACAGCTTGCCCATCCACCACAGGGCCAACGTACAGAGACAGACAGAGACAAACAACCACTCACACTCACACTCAGACCTACAGACAATTTAGAATCACTAATTAACCCAAACATGATGTCTATGGACGGTGGGAGGAAACCAGAGTACCTGGAAGAAACCCATGCAGGCATGCAGGCTTGGAACCAAACCCACAACCAGCACTAACCACTATGCTGCCGTGCTGCCCAACTGTTTATGGTTGTATTTTTATTTATTTTAAAGAAAGGAAATAGGAATAGTGTGATCTTAAGCAAAAACTGGATCTGAAACATACTTAAGTGCATGTATTCTGTATGTCTTTGTGTGTGTTTTGTCTGAGAATCCCCACAGAAAGTGTGTGTGTGCTACGTACAGCTCCCCAGAGAGCTCCCCAATATAGATAGCCAAATGCTCCACTGCTCCACTAAGCCAATCGCAGCTAATCAAATAAGAGCCCTCGGCAGTGTAGGGGGAAGAATGGAGGAACAGTGTGTGTGTGTGTGTGTGTGTGTGTGTGTGTGTCTGGAGGAGGGGATGTTGGAGGCAGTCTAGTGGCTTCAAGAGGTCCTGGATAGTAGGTGGGGGTGGAAGGACACACACCTGCACCACCTTGTATTCAAAGACATACATGCATGGCTGGATGCACATACTCATGTACCGCATACATTTAAACAGACAGTACGTCTGTCACACTTTTCTCATTTTGGTTTTCTTGGCCTTTTCAGTGCAGTAATCTCCTTGACTTTCTCAGTCTTTCTGTACTACATGAGTGGCCTTGTATGAAAGACTTTTCACTGCAAGGTCTAACTGACAGCGAAGTTTTGATTTAATCTGGCTTTAAACTGGGATATACATTGATATATTTGTCTCTGGAGGAGATTGCAAACTATTGTGATGCTGACCCTTTGGAAAAATTTGTTGATACAATAACCAGTGATCTCACAATTACACCAGAGTGCACTGTTAACGCCATTGGGGTCAGTTTTAAAGGGGCCTATTCAATGCTGACGTAGTTCTGAGGGTACTGAGTCATTTTCCGATAAGGTTTAAGGATACAGAAGACAAAAACAGTAGGGTTCCACAGATGTATATAACCAACAGGCTCTGGAGCAGCTTTTCCAATTGAGACAAGACAGCACCAACAAAACATTCGGCTGCCTCGGGACAAAAAGCTGCACACTGAAAGTTTAACCTGGTGAGATGAATTGTGGAGCTACGATGTGATGTGTTCTTCAGACCAGAAGTTTTCTGGCAAGGAATCAGGCAGCGCAGCAGGCCAGATTGAGAAGGTTGGTCCAGACTTGTTTTCTGCTCCGCTTCTTGGCACTGAGACTGATGCTGTGTGAGTGGCAGGGCTCCAGCACCACCCTGGCTCTCTTTCTACGCTCTCGGCCGTGCTCACCCTCCTGACACGCTGCCCTCTGGCAAGCCCTCCATGTGTAGGCATGAGTGTGTCAGAGTGTTTGACCGTGTGAGGGTTCATGCGGTTGTATCTGTGAGCCTGAGTCATCTGTGACAGCCTTTAGTCTGTGTGTATAAGTGGCTCTGTTCTGCAGCTTATGTGTGTTTTGTGTGTTTGCGTGGCAGCTGTGTGCCCTCCTCCTGTCTGCTGTGGGACAATCAGCCGCTCCGTGCGACCACAGAGACCGAAGGCACGGGGCAAGAATGTCTTTCACTGACTGAACGGTGGATGCCAAGATGCACACATACAGACACACAAAAAAGGCCAAATGAGCACACCCTCAGTACATGCTGATTCACACAGGTTGCTCTATTATATGTATCTACATCAATTTTTTATTTGTATTTTTCGAAAACTTGACTTTTCAGGTAAATGGAGAATGCATACTCTTCAAGGTGTGACCACACAAGTATTCGAAGCACTGAAATCACCTCATTTCAATAGAACCGCCATGCTCACTTGTGCTTATAAATTTCTCTTTGCAACTTTCTGATGTGACCAGGTTATTGGTTATTTGCAACTTGTGGAATAGTGTGTTGCTGCTTGACTAAATGTCATCAAAGGAGTTGAAAAGTAATTTTAATTAAATGATTAAAGAATGAAGTAATTAACTATAGATGTTTAAAACTCCCATCACGGCTGATCATCTCGTGAAAGCTCCATCAGCAGCAGAGACATATTTCACAAAATTTATACTGACATGTACTTACATGTTGAGCACAGGAGACTTTGGAAAAAGGGCGTTTGAGTTGATTGCATGCAATGAAAGACAATATAAAATTTTTGCAGCATATTAAATGATATTATGATTCACTGAAGAGGAGAGTACATTTTTAAGCAATCTCACCAACTGCTTTATGAGACAGTAGAAAACAGCATACCATACCATAATGTTACTCATAAATGTGATTGAAGGAAGTAATATAGTTTAATTTGATTTGATTTGATACAACTGAATTGGACACACTCTCCTATTGATTTGAATGAGAAAGTGCATCCAAACTTTTGACTGGTAGTGTTACACTTTGCTGAAATTGCAATACCATTTTATAAAGTAGCAGTAAAGTAATATGCATACATGTCAGATGTTAAGAGCTGCTGGGAGATAGGACATAGGACAGAGGAGGAGGAAATTCAGTTCGCAACATTGACACAGAGCAGAAATACACAGGAGTGGCCACTGCTGACAGTCAAGTGATCCCTGGACAGCATGCTCGAGTGAGGAGCTTCGCTACAAAAGCAGCCTCACTCGTCCAGAGGAGCAGCATCACTGTAACTGAGAGGCAGGGCAAGAAGTACAAGAAAATCGTAAAAGGTCAAGGCCTTTGTGGAAAAGGCACTCAGAGCACTCAGGGGCATAACAGAATTAATGGAAAGGGTTTATGATGTTGCTCCACCCTGCAAAAAATGTCCAATCTTGAGTATATTTCCCACATCTTCTGGCAACATCTCTGGAGAGATTCATTTCAGAAATTGTGAGAGAGAAACAGGGAAGGAAAAAAAAAAAGAAACAGTTAATGTATAAGGACGAGTACATCTTTTTGGGGCCTTTAAGAAGCTTTCTCTGTCTATATAATTATAGTTGTGATCTGTGGGTGTCCACTCAGCTCCACCTCTGCATTTGTCTGCATGACATGCACTGAATAAATAAAATTAGCACATCAAAACTGCAACAAAATCTGGAGGGTTTCTATGGGGGTTCGTGGTGCTTTGGCAAATTGGATATCCAGCCCCCTTTTCGAGGAATAAAGGCTCTTTTGAACAAAAACTCCACCAATACAGCTTTTGATGAAAGGATCATGCCAAGAAACACTCAGTACAAATAGTAATGTATGTAAACATTACAATGTGCACTCTTTGACCACTTGGGCCAGTAGGTAAAATCCCTAATCACTCAAAATGAAAGCCACCCTTCCACCCCCCACCCTTTCACCACCATCGTCATACTACACTGCAGTCCTTTTATTCTAATTTACCATCCGCAGTTCCTTTCAAAATGGAACAGGCAATCTAAATGGAAACCTAATTAGCATTTCATGCATAAACAGCAGTCTTCCAGAAAGACTATTTAGGTGTATTTCCTGTGTAGGACCCTCCTCTCCTGTTAAGGCAGTCTGGAGAGGCATTAATGGAAGGTCTTTCCGCTGAATATCATCCTGGTCTTTTTCCCTTATCAATATGTGATGAGGGCTGGGAAACCAGAGATGGATGACAATTTCCCGCGAGTCCAGAGAGATGAAGGTGACTCACACTGGAAGTCTCTTTCTTGAAATATGTGTGTGATTCTTTGTTTCCATGTACCAGTGAGGAAATTTTTATTCATCGGTGTGATCTAACACTTAACCTGTACATGTAATCACACATACTCAGGGTTTCCTCAGGGGCTATAAAACAGGCTTAGGGCATTTAGCCGCTGCCACTTTTTTCTTTGTGCCACAAAAAAGGATCTAATTAGTGAAGGCCCCCTCCCCATCATGTGTCTTCTATCACAGCCCCATAAAGAAGAGCTCTGTGGCTATCCCCAATAAATGGGGAGTGGAACCCTACGTCTCTGTCACGCTGGGAGGGGTGCTTCTTTAGCAAAGCTGGTTGACCCTGTTTATGCCTGACTCTAATCAGGAGCAGTCCAGAGGGTGCCATGATGACAATAAAAGCCAGAGTACCTCATCTGCTTTTCTGCCTTTGCCCTCCTCTGTGTAACCCTCCCGTGCTAACACACACACAGAAGCACAGAGGCTGATGCAGAGCCTCCCAGAGGGGCATCAAGGAAGAGGTTATAAAGCATTATAAGCAAGGTTAGCCTACAGTGACAACCCAGCTTGTTCCTCCTTCTTTGAGCAGGTCCGCGTGCTGGGCAGTCCCAGCCACTCATCCACCGCCACTGAATAGAACCACGGGGCTCTGGCTCCACAGAGATAGTGTTATCTGGGCCACCACGGGCTCCGATCGCAGCCGTGTACACACAAGCTCAGCGGGCAGCGCACACATCAACGTGAGTACAGACAAAGAAACCTGTGGACTAGCACAAACATTATGGGCTTATAATGTAACCACACACAAGCAAAATGTGCACATGGTCTCAGGCAAACAGAGACAAATGTGAAAGTTCACACACACACACACACACACATACACACATTAAAGTGTACAATGTCTCTTTAACCTTCAACTTGACAGTGATAGTTGCGCTGGAGTTTCTCCTCTAATTCTGGAGTAGAAGCTACTAACAGAGGGGACTTGTCCAGGCCTGTTACCGCTGTAAAGCGGCCTGTAGCTGTCACAGGATTTGCTTCTCTATCAGCTGAAGTAAAGTTTCTCCATGCAGGGTGGTCAGTGGTCGCACGCCTTGGCCTCCAATCTTGCTGTGGTACCCGCTGTTTTAAGGAATCTGAGTTATTCCACCCTTTCCTAGAGATCTCCACACATGACCCGTCAGCGCTAGGGGGCCGCAAGCCTGAGGGACGGGGATAAGCCGCATTTCACTCTTTTCCCCCTCAACAATTTCAATTAAAAAGAGATTTGAGATGGAAAAGCACATTTTCATACAGGGCATGCAATGAAATCCGGGAAAAGGCTGTGATGAGATGTTGTGCATGGTTTTGAAGGCATTTTTAACAGCTATGAGTCCCGTCTTCCATGTAGAGAAGGCTCTGATAGATACAGGGCCAACATAATTAAGGCCCCCAGAGGAGTTCATGGCCTTAAACTTTTGCCATTCTGTTGGATTCGAAATTTGTTGGTCATATTTATAAATCCCAAATCTTTTACCCTGGAACCTTTTTGCTTTTAGAACAATTTTGTATACTTTTTCCGAACCAGAAATAGTTTTATTGCCAGGTATGTGTAAACATACAAGGAATTTGACTTTGGTGTTTCTATCTTGGACAAAGGAAAGACAAAAGAAATAAAAAATAAAAAAGGAAATATATATATAAACATATATAGGTCGAAATTGGAAATATTAGAGATATTTATAACTATTTAAGGAGTGTGGCCTGGTGGGCCATCTATCAGACAGGGCATGACTTTGAGAGAACACTGATATAATTTCACAATTTTTATGCCAGAAAATTTTGTACAGATGCTCATGCTCCCAGGGGATAAACCCGGCTGACTGGGAAGCAAGTCTTATGAGTTGGTTCTAATAAATAGTTTTGTTAATTAATTTCTTTGCTGCAAATACTTTTGATGTTTTTTACAGGATTATTTTGTGGTAATTAGCTATTGTTAGGATGCCAATAAGTTAAAAGAAGAGGAAGGATAGCGTCACTCACTTCTCTTCTTTAACCTCATGCACTCAACAGTTTGGCTCTGATATTATGACTTGAATACAAATCTCTGGTATTTAATACTTAAGGCAGATTTTGCTAATGTTTTAAATAATATAGGGCCCTACAGGTGTATATCTACTGCCTGTACATTTAAAAATGCCAAGCAAGTTGAGACCTGTCTGTGCCGATTAATGATAAACCTTGACAGATTGCTTATCTCATCTGCAGACACACAGACCTATAACCCAAACAATAATCCTGGCCACATATACACACTCATCCCGTCATGTGCACACTGACAAATGAAAGATGCATTTTTGTGTTACTGTTCTTTCTTTAATTGACACCATTTATTGCATCAAGGCATGATTGCATTTTGAAACAGCTTAAAAAAAGTACAAATGAAATAACATGATAAGATTAAAGAGTCCATATCAAACTTGATCAATTTGATACAATAAGAAAATCTGGCCTTTAAGAGTTTAATTTTTTTCCTCTCATCATTTGTCACCCAAACTAACAGTTTTGATTCTCATACATAATTTGAAATTCAGATTTGTGAAAACAAACCATAAGAATAAAAAAAGACATACACTAATGTAATCAATAAGGAACAAAAAGAATCCATCACCCAGTGACAGAAAGCACAACTCGCTTGTTAATAATCAACACAGAAACACAGATGAACTGCATATTCCTTATCAAGAAATTTGGCGAAAAATATTGTCAACAAATGCTCTAACTTCTGTATACATTTTCAAAAAAACCCTCAAAACTAAACGGTGATATTTTTGAGCAAATAAAACTTATTGCAGTGCCAAGTTCATTGTTCCAAAAGAAACTGATATGGACAATTACAGCATATATGCATCATTTTCATTACGGTCAGTAAACTTCAGAAAAACACCATTTTAATACCATAAAAAACAAAACTAAATATCATGAAAAAAAAGCTGTCTTGCTTTTCTAAAACTGCTGCCTATCAAAGTGCATAATGTTCGATTTCATGACTGAATTTCAGTTCGGCTCCTGTTTCCGCTTTGCAATACATAACTGTAGACAAATGTTCCTGCCCAGCTTCACACTATATACTTTAGTGGATATATATTAAATCAGCTATATATAACGGAGTCATAAGTGACTGATTTCTAATTTCAAACTATGGATTTAAGGTTTCTTGTGTCCATCTTGCTCTGATAGCTCCATCTTTCATCATTACACACCATAGTAGACAGCTGAGATGAATGGCTGATTGTTGATGTTAGTATAAAAGGTTAAATGCTAGAGTAGCAAATTCAAAGCGTGCGTGTTGTCTGAGAGCTGCTGTGACAGTGCTTGTACACGGAGAGAGTGCTTTGAAGGAGGGTTGTCATCTTCATCACTTTTCTTCTGTCACTGGAGACAAACAGCTTTAGCATACTGTTCAATCCACCTCAGCACTCAACTGAACATGTATACTTTTATTAACAGTCTCCTCATGTTTGAGCTTTTATAGTTCTTTAAAAAAAAAAAAAAAAAAAAAAATCCAACTTAAAGGACGTCCTCTTGCGCACACAGCTAAGCTTTTCTTCATTTCGCTTCTCTCATCAGGAAGCCATTTGCAAGAGTGAGATAATCCTTCTCAGTCTGCATGAAACTTTAATTTGGTTTGTCAAAGTTACTTTGTTGTTTTGCTATTTCATTGTGTCTGATGTACCGCCTCTGCATCACGTTACGCGCTGCCTCTTGTCAATCCCTTGACATTCTCAGGAAGAAATGTGTGTCCGTGCCAGAAAGTGGCCCTAATCATGTTGCCTAAAAAAATGTATAGTCAGATCAATGTCTATTATTAGGGGCATCTTTGTTAGCTAGGTTTGTAGTTCAAGTTCAAGATAGGTTGGATATGATTGTGTTTGTACATTAACAACAAAAAACAGGCAGGTATTCCAAAAAATAAATTATTGATGCAGTGTACTGGAGAAAATGCAGAAGTAACCGTGCCGTTGCTCTGTCGCTAACTTTATATTGAGTTGAACCAGCAATCAGACATGTTTAGATCATTAGGTGTTAATTATTAGAAGTCTCTGAGGTTGGGGGTCAAAGGTCACAGGTAGGCCTCCACCCGCTCCCATGGCTGCATCTCTGTGAAGAAACCCTCACACAGGTTGAAACCCTGATCCAGTGTAAGAGGAATGGCCTGCTCCTCTTCTTTGATTTCCTCCCAGGGTTGTAGCATGGCCTCCTCAGGCCGCTCCGGGAACAGCGTGGACGCTTCATCGAACTGCTGCAGGTGGTGGTGGCTCTGGAGCAGCTGATCATGGTCCAGCTGCTGAGGATGCTGCTGTGGCACATGGAGATCTCCCATGTTGACAGTGCACTCCATCGAAGCAGTGCTTAAGTCCATGTAACCGTAGGACTGCTGGTGGCTCAGGTGCTGGCTCTGACCCATGAGGTCCCCTCCCCCGCACCACCTCCCAAGTCCCGTCGAGTGCTGCTTCCCCTGCATGGAAACCTCCATCTCACAGCCAAGGGAGCTTAGTGCCGTGTTGATGTCCAGATCCTCGAAGGTGCTACAGTTCCCGCTGAGAACATCATCGAACACGGACGCCAGGTCGAAGTCCCCCCTCAGGATGTCTGCTTTGTGGGTTTCTGTAGCTAGAAGAGGGGACTCAGCCACCCTCGTTGCCTTGTTGCTGTTTTTAGAGGGCAGGTGCTTCCGTTTGCCACCCACCTCTTGGTAAGGGCAGCCATTTTGCATGCTGTGATAACCTTGAATCAGTTTGCTCTGTCTATGTGTGCTGCTGCTGCTGCCGCCGCTGTTGTTGTAGTGGTTGGCAGACATCCTCCTTCGTTTAAAGATGCCATTGACAAACATGTCAGCGTACTGGGGATCAATCTGCCAGAAGCCTCCTTTCCCCGGCTCGTCCTTTTGTCTGGGGACCTTCTTGAAACACTTGTTGAGGGATAAGTTGTGACGAATTGAGTTCTGTGACAAAGACAAAAAAAAAAAGGATAAGATATATGAGAAAATTTAGTCAAGCAAAAACTGAAAATGTCAGTTTTTCTTTGAAAGGGATGCAGGAAGATAGATTACGGGAGGAGGTGTGCGTGTGTGGAAAAGGGATGTATTGTTGTTGTTTGTATAGGAAAGCAAATGTACCTAATGAGGCTTTCTAGGAACAGTCAGCTCTGCATTTCAAACATGATCAGCTGTGCTTAGCTGCCATCTCTCTCAGGAGCCCTCATTAACACACATTCAGGCACAAACACTTGTACACACACACACACACACACACACACACACACACACTGTGCTTTACTCACACCATAACCATTCCCCTCAGACAAAAACACTGCAGAAACACTGCTTGGAAGATGGAAATGTCAGACTCTTGTGTTAAAAAACACTTGCCATGGAAATCATCAAATGGAAGAAACTAGACACTAATCATGGAGAGAGGGAGAGAGAGAAGGCTTTCAATTTTCTTATATTACATCCAGTGGTTTTGCTTTCGTACACTGACATAAATAAGCTCTTGTTTGATGCCCTGTGGTCTAAAGACTTGGTGTCTGATGGTGACACTGGAGTCAATCGCTCACCCTTCCCTCCCTCACCTCGCCATTTACCTGACTCATCAATAATAGAGGGGGGAGTTATCTCGGTTACCTGCCAGCTGGGCTCTGCGTGTCTGTAGTAGCAGAAATTCTCCGTTATCCAGTTATAGATGGTGGACAAAGTCACTTTGGGCTGCTTGCTGGCCTGCATGGCCATGCAGATGAGAGAGGCGTAAGAATACGGCGGTTTGATTTTAGGGTTGGTTTTGTAGTCGACCTCCGCCGGCGGGCTGGCCTGGATGGGGATCTGCGGGTAGCCGGATGCGGGATGCGCGCAACCGGTGAACCGAGGAGCCGCGGTGGAGTCGCTGCCGGAGGTGACAGGGCTCCCGAGGTACAGAGGCATCCCGGTGGCGGCGGTGTCCCCGGCCGGGGGGCTGGACGGAGAGTCGGTGCCTCCCCTGGGGAAGCCGAGCCGCCTGAGAAACAGGTGCTGCTGGGAGGACGGACAGCCCGGTGGTCCGGCGCCGTTGGGTCGCTCCGGATCCGCGCTGAGGATGGAGAAATTCTGGAGCCAGTGGAGGCTGGTGAGGCTGTCGTCCAGGGGGACGGACTCGGACCCGGTGACCTGATCCTCCGGGAAGACCGCCAGCCATTTCTCCTTAAACTTGTTCGCGATGTCGGGGCTTGTCAGGACCGGCATCCTGGCTCTGTGAGCGCGTTGAGGACTGAGGACGACCGAGGGGACCGATGACTCAAATCAGCATTTAAAGTTTGGTTTTATCTTGATAAAGAAAGAAAAAAGGTATAAAAAAAACTGCAGTTAATTAAACGAGTCTAAATTATCCAGTGATTCAGCCTTCAAATAAATCTCCTCGGGTGGAGGTTGTTTTTTTTTTTCTTTTTTGCCCAAAACACCTTCAGCCCACGAATTGCCAAATGATGCGTAATGTCCTACCTCCGGTGCAGCCTCTGTGGAGGAGATGCTCCGTGTGCACCTGTTGCGGTCCGTCCCTGCCTCTCCTCTCTAAGGACTCAGCGGCGCAGCCGTTCTCTGCGCAACAAGTGCGGCGGGAGGGGGGGGGGGGGGGCGAGGAGCATCCAGCAGCAGCTCACACACAGGGGGTTGGAGGGGGAGGAGGGAAGAGAGAGAGACAGAGAGAGAGAGAGAGAGAGAGCGAGCAAGAGAGTGGGGAGCAGTCAGGACAGATCCATGTCCACTCAGGCAAACTGGGCTGTTACGCATCCGAGCTCTTTGCGTGCTGTCTGCGGGAGGTCAGGGAGTGAGGATGTGTAGATGCTGGAAAATAAGTCTCCAGAGACTGCCCACCATCCCTTTAAAAAGCCCCGGGAGGGGTGGGGCTCTGATTGGCTGGTTATCTCTGCTTCTCCATGTTTCACTTAGAGGCTCTCTACCTCTCTCTTTCTTGCTTTGGCCCAGAGGATAGAGAAGAATACGTGTACCACACACACACACACACACACACACACACACATATACAGAGAGAGAGTACATTACAGTAAGAGCAGCCAGTTTCTCGTGTCTCCGGCTGTAATCTCCCTCTTGGTGTGAAATGTGACCTCTGCAGCCCCCCGCCTCCTCCGGTGGCGCTGAAAAAGACGCGCCACAGGTCCCACTTGTAGCGCACTTTTGCACCTGCAAGGAAAGCAGCTTTTTTCACTGACAGCCTGAACCTGTTTACCATGGCCTGGTGGGTGGCATGGGGCTCATTGTCAACGTTTTCTAACAGCAAAAAGGCAAAAAAAAAAAAAAAAAAGACAATTATGTTAAACGGAGAGTTTCGATGTATCATATTACGCACCCCCCCAACTGAGCATCTCATGTTTTGACATATCTTCTCATCATATTTCATCAGGTATTTCCAAAACACATGGAAAGATGCAAAAAAAATTACAAAATGGTTCTTATTCATAACCAAAATCATCATAATAAGTCTGTTATGAACATGTTAACACTTTGTCCCATTATTGGTGTGTATACCCAAGTCCAAGCCAGAGCCACTGTGAATTATGAAGAAGCACTGACCTCCAGTGGTTTGACACTGCACTGCAGCTGCACCAGAGGGTCCAGTGCCGCTGTATGACAGGCAGCTGAGGGTGACATAGATTCCCTACATCCAGGAGAAATCACTGATTGTCTCTTGCAGGAGTGCGCCAGAGCAAAGGAACATAGCTGACTATCAGCTATGTCACAGAGCTATCAAAACAGAGATGCACACCAGTACTGTGGGGAGTTTATGCTTTCACTGCAAATATCATAGACCAGACAGCTTGACCAGTCTTACAAAATGCAATCACTGCAAATGACTCATAATATTCTGTGCAGCAATGAGAGAGTGAGAGTTCACTGCAGGTGAAGACATGTCATTTTTTGATTGTAAAGAGGAGGTGTGAGCATTAATCTGAAGATTTGTACTCACAGGCAACTCAGATTTTCTTGCAGCTATAATTTGTCCAAGGGACACTTTTTACAACAGGCTTTGTCCTGGCCTCAGGGCTGCGAACGCTGAAAAACAATGAAAAAAATCTTCAAACAAATGAAAGCCAACACATTATTACAATGTGCATTTGTTGACTTGATTATTTCCCAATCATGATTGCTATTGTAGCCGCTGCTGTCCATACATTTGGGACATATCTGAACAAATCCCACATATGGTGCAAGTCAAACTAGTCACACAGAAACAATGACCTCATTCCACTGACTATTGGAGGATTTCACTGGAGCTGTGGCCCACATGCATTAATGATGGTACTTGTTCCTACAGCCTGAGGATACATCTTAGAGTTGTTCAGCACTAACCATCTCTCTTCCTCATCAAACAGATTTTATCAATACATCTGCTGAGGTTAAAGATCTGGAGTCAGGAGGCTGACAAGGGCCTGGTACTCACTGTAGGCCACTGGGAAGGGTGCGATTGCTGCAACACTTCAACATCCAGAATACGTCAGGCCAGCTGTTGCATCCCGTCAAGGAGGTTTGATTTTTAAAATGTCTCCAGGTTTGTTCAGGTTCTTGACAAAGAGTTCGCTGGTGAGACGGGTAAATGTTTGAACAGCTGTTCTCATTGTTGCCAGGCTTCACTCTGTCCTCCAGCAGGACCTCAGCACACATACAGTACAACTACAGTCGATCTAATGGGCTGAAAGAGGGTGCTGAAGACTGATACACAGCAATGTATTTCTTACTAATAGCACTATTGACCTTTACAAGGATTTTAATTCAGATAGTCTCTTAATTTATATCTTCTGCCAAGCTTTCTGGGCTGACCATCTGATGACCACAATAACAAATATTCACATAATAAACCTTATAACTAAACTAACCTCCTGAATGTGTCCATGATATATTTAGTAATATTTTATTTAATTATTTATTTATTTTTGGCTTCTTCCATTTTATATGTACGTTATCACAAAGCACAAAAATTTGCATGTTAAATTTTGACCCTCTTAAATACAGTGCTTCATTGGTGTAAATACAAACACACCCCTAAAGAAACCATATTATACTACATTTTTTTATTATTTATTTATTTATTGTGCTTTCTACTAAATTAGGGTTTTTATCATGGACATGGTCTACTTCAGCATTCCATTTATGTCAAAATCTTTTTTTTTTATAACTGCAATCTGTAATTTCAACTACAGCATGTCTAAATAATGTTATCCCTTTTTCTTGATTGAAAGCTCTTGCTAAATCAAGGTAAGCACTCATAAATAACACCAGGAAGGCTGTGAATAAGATAGAAATGGATTGTATCAAAGGTCACACTAGAATATAAATGTGTATTTGAAACCTCTGAGTTATTGAGTAATGTAAAAATATGGTTTTAATAGCATGGAAGTCAATGACATAAAGTTCACCCAGTGCGACAGTAAATACTGTTTAGAGATTAGTTCAGGTGCCCTCTCTAACCAGGAGGTGTCTCTCTTCCCAGTCTTTCCTTCACCCTCTCACCACTACAGCTGCTACAAACATGTCATTGATAAAAGAGTGTTTACAGTTTACAGTTACCCACAATGCTGAGCTATCTGAGGTCTCATTTTACACACATCCTGTTTTAAAACCGATGCTTCAGAAACAAAGATATTTCCCTTATGACCACACACTTTACGATTTGCAAATGGCAATGCTTTTGACTTTGATGTCAACAGGATGTGCTTAAATGTAATAACCAAAGGATGGGGAATATTTGCAGAATTATACCCTCACTGTAACTCTCTTGTATTGTTCACTCATTGTCTGTGATGCACCAATTTTGTTTTAAGATGCCACAAATGGCTGCAAGCTCAGAGTATTTTTTTTATTACACATCCAGATTAACATTGAAATAAAAGAAAATTAAAAAAAGGAGACAAAAACCAAAAAACAAAACACGGTTTAATTCTGTTTAATGATTCTTCATCGTATGATAGTTGATTTTAGTCAGTTGCAGCCACGTGGAAGCTCAGTGGCTGATCCACGTCCCAGCGGTGATCTGGACTATATCTGGAGTTTGAGGAATCCTATCTATTGTAACCCGGGTCCATTTTAAACCCCGTGTCACCCACCTAAACTGCCTGCCTGCAGATAAATAGCAGCAGTGGGGGGGGGGGGCTCACAGACCAACAACACACAGAGGCGGCTGTGTGACTGTGTGAGCAGAGCAGACACTGCGCTTCTGAACGTGCCCCATGGCTGCCGGCTGTCCCTAACTTCACTCCCGGCGCTGTAATTGGCGATGCTGGGTTTGTTTACCTTATTTGGCAAGATAGTGACAGAGCCCAGCCCGGGAATTGGAGGAGAGCGGCCGTCATTCACAAAAGTCGGCCCACCGAAGCACCACAAACAAAGCGAGTGCTCACGGGAGATGTAGTCCAAAACAAACCCTCCCTGGGAAAACTCGAGCGGCTATTTGGCTGCTTTGCGGTGATTTAAACGCCACGCGCGTGTCGCCATATTTAAAAAACGGTCGCCCTGGTGGAGGACTTTCGATCGGAGCGCTGTAGGGTGTCGACGCTGCTGCTCCAGCAGGCCGCCGAGGACCCGCCGAGCGGAGACCCCTAGACCCACAGCATACAAATCCCACCGGCGGTGCTCTCTCCTGATTGGCTGCGCCCTCCTGTCAGTCACCCGGCTGCTCCTTCCACTACCGCTCCTACAGTAAATATTTGTGTTTGCTCAACCGGCTGTAATGGTGGACGACTGAGGCAGAGGAGCGGAATTACAACCAGAGGGGAAGAAAGAGAGGAAAAGAAAAAACGGTCGAAAGTCTGCTTCAGAGCCAGCCGCCGCGACTACGGACACGGGCTTTGTCGAAAATGGATGAACTCAAACATCAAGTCATGATTAATCAGTTCGTCCTGACGGCGGGTTGTGCGGCAGACCAGGCGAAGCAGCTTTTGCAGGCGGCACATTGGCAGTTCGAGGTAAAAAAAAGAAAGAAAGAAAGAAAGAAAAAAGAAAACAGAAAAAGGAGACGAAGCTCCAGCTCTCCTCCTCCATCACCACCGAGCCGACCTGTCGTTAGCCGCGCTGCTAATGCTCATCCCCGGCTCGACCCGTCTGCACCCCCACCGCCGGACACTTTTTAAACACAATTCAGCACAAAACAGACCAGAAGTGTCGGTGCGCGTGTCCTGCTGATGTGTGTGTATGTGTGTGTGTGTGTGTGTGTGTGTGTGTGTGTGTGTGTGTGTGTGTGTGTGTGTGTGGCTGGAGTCGGTCCACTTTAAAGCAGGAAGTTTGTCTGTATTTAAAGTAGATATGTGTGTGCTTTAGCCGGACTAAGTCAGTAGGGGACACACGGCTATGCAGCGGGGCAAAGCCACCAGCCCTGTATATCCAATTAGACTTTACTCCGGATTAAATACTATAATCCGACACATGACAGCGGCGAACAGGCGAGGCCAGCGAGGGCTATTACGCAATAAAGATAACCGCCGTGTTGTATCGACGAGCCTACAACAACAACAACCAGTATGACACGTTGTTTAGTCTGCGGTCAACTCACTATAGATTTCGGCGTCTCTCCACCGCAGGCCGGTGTTTTGTTTGGGTTGTATTTACGTCAACAGCACGGATGAGCAACGTTTGGTTCGAAATGTTCGCCCTCAGTTCTTTTTAATGCTCCTGTCTGACATCTATGACGCTGTAGCTGTAATGTAATGAATCTTCTCTGTGTTTTATTGCAGACTGCCCTCAGTGCCTTTTTTCAAGAAACAAATATTCCCTATGGCCATCATCATCAAATGGTGAGTGCGAGGAGGAGGAGGGCATGATAATAATACACGTTTTATACCATCAATTGGCCCGTTTGTTGGATTATATGTAACGTCGATTAAAGATGGTATTTCTTTAAGGCTACTGTGTTGTGTTGGGTGGGATGTGGGCCGATAAACATCCCTTATAGGCCGGAAGGGATGATGTTGTACTAACAATAACAAAGCACATGTCGGCCATGTTGTGAGCTTCCAGAAATAAACACACAGGCAGGCATGCAGCCGCAGCAGCCACACTGAGCAGAGAGGGAGGCTCAGTGTGTGTGTGTGTGTATTCATGGCAGATAGAGCGAGCAGGAATGGTAAACGTAGACGTATACATTTCCTCATTCTCCCTTGTATGAATTGAGGTGCATAATAGAAGGAGGGGCCCCCCAGTTTCTGGGCAAACAAGGAAGGAAGTCTATTTCCAGGAAGAAGACGGCTATCTCTCACAAATAGACCCTTGTGCTGTTGCAATTGCCTTGGGTAATTCAGTTGTTTCTCTTCGGATCAGGTTGTAGCCTCTCCCGACACGACACACACTGGAGACTTTTAGGTGTAGACAAATCAGAAAGGCATAAGCTGGAAGGCGTTAGGGCTTAAGGAGACCCACAACACACGCTCATGTAGACAGGGGTTGGACATTATGAAACACAAGCAGTATTTGGGCTTTTAGTAGCAGCCCACTTTGGCAGCACACAAGCCTTTGTTTGCAGCTGCATGCATGGCAGCATCCAGCAACAGCTGCCCTCTGGAAGAGCCTGACATGGATGTGAGGGGATTTTGAATGAAATTGTTCATTTATTTTAGGTCTCTTAAAGCTCACTCGTTTTGTGTGCTTGGCTCAGTAGTTGTGGTAAAGACGGTCATCACACTGCTCAACATTTTTGGCTTTGAATTTCTGGAGGAAAGGGGGAGAGAAATGTGGGGTAGAAAAAAAGGATTCGATTTTATTGCTTTGTGTGTGAGTGTGTGCTTTTTATATCCTCTGGGTTAGCGCAATATTGCTAGTCAGCATAGAAATGGCTCACAGTAAGATGAATCACTTCCATCACAGCTTTATTATGGAAAGAAAACCAGATCTTCTTTACCACCACATCAGTAAATAAGAGCATCTTAGTCCTCTGTTCAGCTCACAAAGTGTGTCACTTTAATTCAGAGAGTAAACTGTCTGCCAAATAGGGCTGAAATCGACTGCTGCGGGCACAGAATAAGTAAAGTTAGAATAGAGAGGACCTATGTGTTGTGGCGGTACTGTTAAAGGCATGCTCTTGCATAATCACAAGTTGACGCTCCAGTTTTTTCTGCATATGCGGGCATGTGTATGCGTCTCTGTTTTTGCTTGTGTACTTCACATGCATGCGTTTGTGTTTTGTGCGTGCACTGAGTGGGTGTTTGTGTGTGAGTCACAACAGTACTACAATAGGGCAGCGCGTCCAACCTTGCTGCAGCTTATCAGGCCACACTGTTCGTTGGTATACAAATCTAATCCACTTTGCTGTCGCTCTCACTCTTAACTCTCATTCTCTCTTTCTTCCTCTTTTGTTCTCTCTTTTCTGTTTAGAGTAAGCACTAACGTCATATAGTTACAATTCTGTCATACACAGCCTTGCGTCAGTGTTTTGTGTTACAATACAAACTGAACTCATCCTTGAGATTCGTATTTTGGCTCCAGGCTTCGCCCCAAACCCAGTGGCCCCCACAGATAGCCTGTAGACATGCAGCTCTTGGCAGCATGGCAGGTTAGGGCGCCATTTAGGTCAGTTAGTTTTTGGACGCTGTTCATAGAGCTAGTTCATACTCTTGTTTTTCAGGCCCAAACACAATGTATGAGGTTTTTGATAATGTGGGGTACAAAATCTCTTTCCCGTCTAAATCTGGCAACATGGAGAGAGAAACCATCTTGAATTCAAAAGCATTGCTGTCTCATTATTACTTTTTTTATCTTGAAAGAAAGCTTGTCTTGTGAGATTTTGGAGTTAGCATTCAACTATGCTAATTGCCTTATTCGTGCAATGTGTCAGTTGATAACATTTACCAAATAAAAACTAGTCAGGTTAGTTGGTCCGCTCACCATTACAGTCTTGTATAATGCCGTGAATGTTGGGGGATTTAGGTAAAGCTGTTGTTATTAACAATCCCAGACCGAGGGGCATGCCATTGCCTTGGCACATGACGTAAAAGAGCTAGTCTCTGCACAGACATGTATTTAAGACTGTTTACTTTTGCGTTCATGTGTTTATGTAGACAATTTTTGTTTCATTGAGAGCCACACAGCCACACGAGAAAGTTGTGTTGACATTTTTTATTGTTTGTGCATGTCTTTGTTTTTCGGTCATCAAAGTTTACATCCATGTTCCATGATGGACACCCAGACCCCAATCTTGATCCAAACTCTACTGTGTGTCATGTACAACCCCTTCCCGTCTACTCCCAGTTTTCTCCTCCACACACGCCCTGTCCACACAAACACTGCAACCACACCACATTCCTGCAGGATGCAACACTCACACCAACCCAAAAAGGACCCTTTAACAGAAGAAGGGGTTTGCTTTGAACAAAAACACAGCACCCTGTCCCTTTTTTTTGGCCACTGTCACTCTTCTTGCTCTTCCCACTATCTTTTTCTCTGACTGTCTACAGACACAAACATGAGCCCGTAGAATCCAATTTTCCCATTGTGCTTCCTGTTAGAGAATTTTATCATCTTGTCCTGTCCTCTTGCACTTGTTTTAGCCTCAAAGCAGCAGCTGCCACCTTCAGCATGTTCACTCACACAACTCAAAGTATTTCTGTTACTGCTGGCAGTTTGGTGCTCTTATCAAATATTATACACACATCATTGTAGCCCTGCCTTAACTTGTTTTCATACATATCGAATGGCTGACTAAAATGGATTTACTGCGTGAAGTCTGAGCTATATCTAAAGCCTTGTTTATAATATACCATTGCATAGTTGAAACATCATGTATTAAAAATTCTCATCACATTCACATTGTTACATTGATGCTGAATATCACTGTAAACAGAGCAACCTAATTTTTTTTGTATAAAAGAAATATTTCCATTGAGGAGGATAATTTCTTGT
Organism: Remorina albescens; assembly: GCA_034769265.1. NCBI lineage: Eukaryota > Metazoa > Chordata > Actinopteri > Carangiformes > Echeneidae > Remorina > Remorina albescens. The sequence goes on from CM068480.1 coordinate 12,180,141, forward strand.
TCATGTGGGCAACTTTAGGAATTTTTTTTTTTTTTTTTCCAGTCGTGGTTTTTGAGTTATCTGTCTGGATAGTGTATCCACTGGAAGGAAAACTCTGACTCATATTTGTACAATCATGTACTAATATCAGTGTTTCCATGATTTATATCCATCCATGTGAGGGCATATACAGCCACAATAAAGTGAACAAATCTTCATGTGACCACAAGAAGAGGAAGTAGCTGGATAACTGGATAACTTCCACTGCTATCTGGGGACATTTGACAACCCCCTCCCCAATCATGTGACTAAGCTGGGGAAACGAACTAAGTAAGCTGAAAAGCCTGGTTTACTCCTGTAATTTCTGTGAGCGTCATGGCTAATGAAGAAATTGCAGTGAGGTCGTCATGTGGCAGGCTTGAAGTAAAGCCAGAACTGTGCTGTTGTCTTTAGTAGGTCAGCGTATTAAAAAAAGAAACCCAACATTTCACATTCTCCTGTTGCTCTTGAATAATTTTATCCTTAGTTCAATATTTGCCTCTTGTTCTCATGTGTTTGCATTGAAGTCCTGATCAACTATAAGGAATAATATCCTGATAGCGTGGCTGTAGCCTTTTGCCTTTTTTCTTATTCAAATAAATCTATTAGCTAAATATAAGCTGTAAGTCATCTCATCTGTATCCATTCAAAGAAGTTTTACTGTTTCCTTCTACTGCTTGGCCCACATTGTGCAACCCAGAGTCATCAGGATGCAGCTCCACAGTCTGAATGATCGCTTTTTCTCATCATGCTGCCATTCGACATCAGAATCATACAGAAGGTGAATGAAACAAGCATTTTTATGAAGGGCAACATTCAGCTTTGAGTGCTCAGGACAGTGGGCACCTCAGGGCGAGTGATAATAAAAGTGGGCGTGAGGCAGTTTAAAGGCTGTTTCCTGGCAAGATGAACACCCACCAAGAGAAAGGAGGAGGAGGAGGAGGGTTTGGGGCATGTGTGTGTGTGTTTCTGGTAACTACAAACATTTTGGTTTTGGTGTCCGGGTGTGCCCTTTAAAAAAGGATTCTTAGAAATCCAAACTTCTTTCATTCATGTAAGATCTCATCTTACTAAGATTCGAAATGTGCGGTGTGCCCATGCAGAGGAGCAAAGGTATAATTAGTTTCATAAATCATTCCATGAAAACATGGAAAACTCCTTTTTTCTTGCTCTGTCTACACCGCTGTCTGTTTGTCATCACAGATGGAAGGACGCTATCTAAGGTGGACAAAGAAACTTACATTTATAGATGGCAGTAATGAATTGATGAAATCAAGTGTGGAGGGTTGTTTGGCTCTCACTGAGAGTGGAAAAAAGACCAAAAGCAGGGCAATGCCAGGTATAGCAGAAGATGCATTAACTCGGCTAAAACAGAGCTGCTTTGTCTGTCTGCCACAATACAGACAAGGTGTTCTCTGTCCTGCTGCAGACTTTACTTACACAAGTTATTGAGTGCAGACTGAAGCGAAATCTAGTTTATTTTGTCCCAGTGTTTGGGTATTTGAATATGGATTTGTGTGCGGTGATAATATCCTGAGTGTGCATGCAGCAGTGGAACTCAGATTTCAGAGTTAATCATGTCTCGATTTGTTAATGTTGTTAATGGGTGTACACGCATCTGTCTGCAGATCTGTGCATCTGTGTGTGTCTGTTTGTCTGTACTCGTGTGCCGTACAGCCATGCCAAACTGTTCGCCACATCTGAAGAGGCTTGGCCTATGTTCTGCATGTTCCAGCGTGTTGCCCTGCATGTTTCCAGGAGCACAGCTTCCCAGAACCCTAACCACACACACTAAGCCATGTGTGCAGACAAACACACACAGGAACTTTGGCTCAAGGGACTCAGGGAATGAGAATCCATGTGGGATGGCTGCAAGGACCAGATGTGTTTATGAGTGGTGGAGTTAGATTAGGTTTCACACTGATTCTTGGAGTCACTGAGTACACTCAAAAGCACATGAGGGGTTCGGCTCAGGAAACATATGCAGCACACAGGAACCTTGTCTGTTGCATAGACAGAGAGGGAGAGGGTTGCAATATTATGTCTCCCTGGCCTGTTTGCTCCGGTTAGCTGTAACACTGCCGCCAGCCTCATGTCAGCTGACTTGTGAGCACTGGCTCACTGGTACCTTGTCCTGGTATTCCTGTGCTGTCACCTTTCATAGCTCCGTCCATTCCTTTCCTGCCTTCCTGGCTGCCTTCATGATCTTTTATAGTTTTTCCCCCCATTCTGCTGCTCTACTGCTTTTTTATTGTATATAATATGTTTATAAATGCAGGGGAATCCAAAAGTGACCGAGACCACAATAATTCACTGTATATGTATATTGGATTTTAGAAAGCAGCTTTTGACCTTTTTGTGCTTTTAATTGAGAAATCAATGAGATTCGACTATTTCTCTTTTTTCCCTTCTTGGCATTTGTTGTCATCCGTGCTAACACTTAAGTCAGGATTGTGTTTTCTGCTGTCTCAGATGAATTACTGAATTTGCCTTTTGTTACAGAAACGCTAAGAATTTAGAATTTGAGATTTTAAATGAAATCCTGATCAGACAGCGTTAACTGCTTCAGATTGCAGCTGGAAGCCTGACAGAGAGTGAACAACAAACTTGTGTGTCTGCTCGTGAGGAGAAAGACAAATGAATTTGATCTGCAGTGTATGTATAGCCTCGACAAAGATATGTTTTGGCAAGCTCAACTTGAATGTTTGTATCGTAATCATGTTTTGTTCTCCCTCACGATGACCTTTGGCCCAGTAGTTTCTGCCGCCAGCCTGTTACCAGTCGACAAGCCAAACCCCCTTTTCTAGATACGAGTGGGCCACTGAACACCTATTGTTAGCCATTGTTGTGAGCAGTGCAGTGTGTGCAGTTGGTCAAACAGACTGCATGTTCCACTCAGTCCCACTTCTCCTATCTTCTGTCATTATCTGCTTTCTTCATATGTATCTGTTTTTGGTTTTATTTTTTTGTCATTGTGTTTCCTTTGAAACTCTGTGTTAGAATAAACACACAAAAAAAAAAAAACCACAGCTCAGCCTGGCTAATGATCAACCAAGTCCCTAGTGAGCTCAAGTCCTGCCACGGCCTTGCATTTACACAATATTAACTTTTACCCAGACGTACACAGCTGTCGGAAGGTGGGTGAGGTCGAAGGAGCGAGAGGTCAGGGGTGAGGAGAGGAGGAGGAGGAGGAGGAAAGACGGTCACTTGAAACGTTCAGTAGCAACTGTCAACCTCCGTCTTTTTTTTTTTTTTTTTTTTGGGAAAGGAACAGTTCTGTCTAGTTGTGACATCCAGCCACTCCCAGACCCGTCACCTCCATGTTGGTGAGCTACGTGATGACGTAATAAAACACAGACTCCCAGAGTTGCATGTCTGGTTTCCATAGGATGTGACGATGGGGTGACAGAAGCTGGGACCAAATCCCCAGTATGTGTTTAATGGAATGGTAGACTTCAATGCGCAGTTTAGTGAGGATGTTGGCAAACAGATGGATGCAAGTTATGTTGTCTTTTACTCTCTAAAATATATTACCTGAAGTTCAGTATTGAGTATCTCTTCTCCAAATCCACATTTCAGTGAGCTCATCTGTTAAACATTGCTCTGACAGGTTCTTAAAAGTTAAAAACTATAGTAAAATAATTTTGTAATTTCTTTACATCACTCAGATTTTATTTTATACAGTTGATACCGTCTAATGCAAAACAGGCATTTGCTAGTTTCCTATCTTTAGTTTTTGTTTCAACTTCAATCAAGAAGGAATAAAACCATAGAAATGTCAAATTTATCAATAGACATAACTATTATTTATAACCATTTATTATTTTTATTATCAATGTCTCATTTGGTCTGTTAAAGTTAGCAGTGGCATGCTACATTAGTTAGCAGGTCATGGTTGCAGTGGGATCCAACTGCAGAACTTAAGCTCCAAAACAAAGAAAGCACTGCCAGGCTACATACAAGCCATGTCTATTTAAATATTTAACAGGCAGGAGGAATCATGTACAGTTAATGCAGTGACTGTCTGTGCAGGCCTGCTCTTTCTTTCTCTCTGTCATTGTGTTTTCCTCTTCCTTTCTACCTCTGTCCTTGTTTTTTTTTTTTTTTAATGCCTGTAACTGTTTTACCAACAGCTCCCCTCTCTTCGGTTGACTTTAACCTGCCTTCTTCCTCCCTGATTTACACAGTCCCCACAGGGCATCAGTCAGACTCACGCCAGCAGTTACATAAATGACAGTAAAACAACTCTATCAGACCTACGATTTGTCTGTGTGTCTACCGTGTGATCCATAAATGGGAAAATTTATTCTGTATCATCTGCCCTCACAGTTCAAAACAACATGCAACTCAGGCCTCTAACGTCAGTAATGGGACGACACATGGGCTCACAAGTACCTGTTTACTGGACACAGCTTTGGTAAACTGTCATCTGTTGAGGATACAGACGTGCATGTTGGAGTCGAAACTTCCAACTCTTGTTCCAGTAACCTTAGCTGGACACACATAACCTGTCTCTGCTTTTTGCCAGTAAATTGATATGATGTGGAGACATTTCATGTCATGTTGAGGACAAGTTTTCCATTAGCCAATCTTGTTATTCAATGCTTTTTGAACTATTAGCACTTAATAGCAAGAGATCAGAGATCAGAGATCAGACATCAGCATCAAGCCCAAAAATGTAACTTGTTGGTGTTGCATTACAAGATCATACAAACTCTACTGTTCCTTCTTCGAATGGACAAAGACCTGTATTGTTGGTCATGCCAGTCTTCGGATTCATCTCACATGCCCAAGCAAACCAAAAAAAAAGAGTTAATGGTTCAGAATGCATTCAAAAAAATTTCCAATGTTCTTGACATTGATGCATCTAAGACTAGCTCAGACCTGATGCTGAAACCTAAACATCTTCCCACACAATCCAGCACCTAACACCAATGAGTAGAGATAGTCACTTAATTCATGTCTCATCTTGAAGCCTTGAGGCTATTTTCTCTCATATGTACTACAGTTTATGGCTAACCTTTTCAGCATTGCACAGCTATGTCCTCACTGTGTTCAGCAGTTTCAGTGGAAAACTTTTTGCCCAGTGTTGTGAGGTCATGTAACGTTGCGGGAGGACGAACGTCGAAGCCCATCAGCACTGAATAAGAGGCTCTGAGAGTTGAGGCTTGTTGAGCTGTGACGTGGCCTGTAATTGTGTAGCCAAACCAAGGAGAGGAATGCTGTCATAAATGTCCAACAACCATGTTCAGATGTGATTCCAGGAATACCACACTTCTGAGAGAACTTAAAAAAGTATGGAAAGTTTTTCTTAGAAAGTCTATGTTATAGTTATACTTAATGTATACTTAATTATATTATTATGTTATTATACTTAATAACATAATGTTATCTTATATTCATTATCAGCTCACATGTTGTCATAGTATAGTCTTTTTCAGCCAGCTTTGATAGCCTCTCTGACCGGTCACTGTCACCATGTGTTTTCCGGAAATATAACCAAAAGTATTTTTAAAAAAAGTCTAATTCACGAACCTTCAGAAGTGATGCAAGTCTAAAACAATGTTTTAGGCCTGTCATTTTTGTCATTTCATTTTACAGATTATTATTTTAGACAATGAACCAAAGTATGCCCAGGACATCCATTTTGTCCAGTTTCTATTAGTACAAAGTTAAATGTTCCAGTAAGAACGTGGGCCCGAGAATGACACACCAGGCCACATGTTTCACCATCATTCTCATGTCTCACAGATCTCCATTTCAAGCGCCGGCAAAGAAAGTGTGAAGTGTTCAAGCTTTAGACTGGAGGGAGAGGGAAGTGAGAGAAAGGAGAGAGAACCAACAAATCATAGGATGAGAATGTTCACAGCAGAGAGAATGACTGAGAACAAGAAGCAGGGTTTCCATTGAAGTGTTGTTTTGTAAATCTCCATGCAGGCTGCAAACTCTCTCTCTCTTTTTTTTTTTTTTACTTTTTAAAGTGGATTTTTTCTTTAGTGTGTAATCAAACTAAAGCAAAGAGACAAAGTCTGAAGTGCTTGGGCTTGTTTTAATTTCACAACAGTGGCCTAAGATATTGTGAAATTTTAGTGAAATGTGACAATAGAGAACCAACTTGTAGTCCCGCTGTTCTTAAGTGTGCATGTTTGTGTATTTATTATGAAAGCATGAAACAAATCCAACATTAGCTGGAACCAGACAGTGGTATTACTTTCGACACTACTACTTTCAGTGAATAAGGAAATATATTCAGATGTTTCAGCTGAATTTCATTTATTTGCCCAACAATTCCTGTGATACATGCACACACAAATTCAGAATTTCCGAAATCAGATTAACAAGATGGTGTTGCATGTGTGATAAAAGCACTGAAGTAAACTTTATGTGCAGGAGGTCAGCTGTGGTCATGAGAAGTACCTGGACCATTTGCACAAATCTGCCCCAAGGTTGAAGGGTTCTCTTTTTCTGCCCAGTGCATACACACACTTGATATTTTGGAGGAATGTGGTTGGTTAGTCTGGAAATAACTCCATCTCGTTTGTGTTTGTGGACAAACGTGCACACATACACGCAGACACGTATGTCCACAAATGGAGGAGTGTTTAAGGTTTGTGGAGCCTCGCCACCGGCTCAGGCCAGCCATGTTTAGTGTGGTCGATGCCAGTCAGCTTCTTGTTCCTTGTGACGGGCTCAGAAAACAGATTTGAAGAGAAGTTGGATGGGAGCTGGGCCGCTGTGGCCGCAGAGCCAGGCCCACCTAAGCCCTGTCCTGTCAACAGGAGCTTTGTACTGCTTCCTCATAACAACCGTCCCCATGACAACCTCTCTCCATTGGCTCTGTTTTGAACACAAACCACCTCTCGCTGTCTTTTATTTCCTCTGTCTCTCCCTCTGTGGATCTTGAACAAATGGCTGCTGCAGCATGTTTTGTGTAAATGCATGTAACAAGATAAAGAACACACAGTCTGTCATGAAGGCCCTAACATTATCAATGTGCTTTATAAAATAAGTGTCTGACTTAACAGATATTATTTTAGGGATCGTGTTTGTGCTGACTAGACTGGGATTTGATAACCCTTTTGTGACAACCTTCTCCTGCAGGCTTTTTAATTAACAAAGCCCACTGACAGTCATTCGTTTGGATTCACTGAGCTAATGCCTGTATAATGACATGTTGCAGTGTTTTGGAGAAGAGACTATAAGAAAACTATTTTGTGTGTCACAGTAACCTCAATTTGAAAACAAGCTTACCTGAGCAGACCTCTCTCTTACCTTCCATTACTGAACTGACACAGGCTCACAAAGCAGTCGATTCATATCCTTTTATGTCTTTCTTGTCCAGTTAGAGAACTTTGTATAGCTAAATATCGCTCTTTTTTTTCCCCCCAAAGTGAAAATATTCTCAAGAGCATTTGCTGAGGAGGTCACACAGGGGACAGAACGCTGTTCTTGATTATTGTGGCCCACTTTACTCCCCATAACATAAATAAATATTTTTCTTCTTCGCCTGCTTTCCTTCACGTCAGTTCAAGAAGTGAGCCACAAATATCTTGCAGTGACACTCACACATCAATATGTGAGTGAGAATGTGTGTATGTTGTTGTGAGTGATTTTCTCAGAGGAATTATTAACCCTCATGTTTTGGTTGCAGACTGCCCGTTTGCCTGTCAGTAAAATTCAAACCTCTGTTTGCACCAGCGGCTCTTGCAGTGTTTTTCTGTCCTTGCCTTAGTGCACAGAGATGTAATCTGCTGCTCAGCTTCTTAATACACACAGAGGGAAAAACAGGTAACCTGCTTCCTCAGCTTGCTGCACCAGAGCAATGTTTTAATCTGTGCGGAGGAAATCCTGTGGAGCCTTTGCTTTAGGTTGTGTGTTCTCACACTGGGACCTTAGACCATGACAATTCAACTTGTATAGAAATTGCATTAAAAATATATTTATACACTATATAAAATGGCAGAGATGATATGTATCATGTGTCTGCTTTTAGTTGCAGATGATATGTTATTGCATGGTGGGTTCCAAGAGTGAGAGCAGAAGAGTGGTCTCTGGCTGGATGGGGTTTGGGCTTCAAGTGTAACAACAACAATTCTGGTCAGTGTGCATGCCATGTTATCACAGTGTCCCGGGTTCGGTTCTGGCCTGGGGTCTGTGCTGCAGGACATTTCCAATAGTAATAATAATAATAATAAAAACAACAACAGTTCTGGGCTTTGATAAAGTGTTTATCCCCCCCTTCTGTTTCTTTGGTCTAATGTTTCAATGTGAAGCAAAATTCCCCTAAAAATTCGCCAGTGCAAGTGATCTTTCAGTCTACTGCAGGTGTATATTTAGACCTGCTCATCTGTCCATGTGTTTGTGGATGAGTGAGTCAGATGCAAAGTTCTTATTGGACAATCTGAAAGGTCATGTGTCAGCATTTTTGGCTTGTTTTTTTGTTCCTTGGCAGTAAACGCACAGGCAGGAGGCCTCTTGTATTGTTTTATACCTGAGAACCAGCCAGTCACCTCCTCCGCTGCCCGTCAAGAACAGGAAGGACCATAGAGGTCACCTCAGCATCCCGGGCAGTCTCTTTACTGCAGGAAATGGCCTCAGGGACATGAGCCAGCGTTTTCTGTCAAAGTGCACAGTGGACAAGCTCACCTTTCATAACAGTGTGTCACTTTGAGAACCCTCTGGCTCGCCTTAGCATGGACTCAGATAGCGTATTTGCAGGACCAAGCCTGCAAGCCGCAGCACTTTTAGCGGGGAAGGTAGTCCAATTACACCCCCAAAGTTGAAGCGGCGTTCTTGTCACTCTATTGTGTTTCTAAGGGCAGCGTGAGCGCTCAGCCTGCATGTCACAATCTGAAGATTGTGAGTGCGGGAGCCAATGGAAGATTAGATAGCACAGGTCAGCCTGAGACCTCTTGGTTAGGGGAATATTGTTTCCAGCCTTTTCTTCCTTCTTCAGCTTCTTCAGCACATTAACATATTTTTCCCAGTGGTCATGTGTGACGGCAGCTGCTGTTCCCAGTTGTTGATTCATGGAGTCTATGACTCCATATTCCTGAAAATCACCACGCACACAAACTGAAACACTAATATGTTATCAGGATGTTGTTGCAGTGTACAAAAAGAGAAAGTGGCTTTGTGGATGCTGCACAGTTTGAATGTTCTGTCCTGTTGGTCTTTCTTGACTCTCAAGTAAATTTGTTTTTATAAAATCAGAATCCTGGAAGTTGCCTGGCTGTTTTCTTCCACTCGTTATGTCTGGTGATTTTGGGATTATTTAGCCATGTAGGTATCTGCTCAGTTGGCCTCTCAGCCCAGGCTTATTTTTAGATGGCAGGCCTCCTGGCTAAACATAGCTCCAACTTTTTCTTCCCCGTGGAATACACTAGGCTGTTGTTTTCCCGACCCGTCCCTAATGGAAGTGGACAGGGAGGAGGAAGTACAGCGTGGAGCAGTGGGTGAGGAGCAGTATCAGCACTGATGAAGGCGATACTGTATTTAAAGAACCAAACATGTTGTTCACATGGCCCCTATAGCTGCAAGGTGGTAGATCCAGTGCTGTTTTTGGCACACGGGTGGATTGTGTGTGCTTGGGGTGTGCCAGTAAAGGAACTCCTGGCAGCAGAACAATAACAGCCCTGGCACAAAGGAGGGTCAGAGCAGGTCAGAGCGTAGGGGACTGAATGAAGGCCAAGGAGAGCTGGTGTGTGTTTTTGCCTGTGTGTATCCACAAAGCAAAATTAGCTGTTATTCTCAGTCTGACCAAGTTCATTTAGTCTGCTAAATCAGATTGTACTTGAAACAGGAAGTGTTTGTAAACAAAGGGCTTTAATATCATCATCTTGGGGAAGCAAAGAATGCTTGGGATTCCCCTAAACTCCCCTTCAGCTATACAAAACAGTCTACCTCCTTTAAAGGGCTAACTGCTTCTTGTGATGGTTATTTCTGGAATAATGTTGTTATAGTTAAAGAGAGCTGCCCAGTGTAGACGGATCAACAGGATCCACATATTTCTAGTAGAGCAACATTAGAGTTAGATGGAGCCGAGCAGAATAAATCTAGATTTTGATGTGATAGTTGTTCTTTGTAGAGGCTCACCAGTTTTCACAACAATGTTTGACATTTAAAGTGGAAGAAATCTGCTTTACCTGAGGAAGGGACAGGAATACGGCCATGGACTGAGCCTCAGTCTGTAACACAGGATGTGGTGCAGTCACAAGGCTGCTGTCAAGCTCCAAGCCGACATAACCCACAGCTGGAAGCAGCAAGTTCACTGCACATCTGTTCTGTTACTCTCCTAATTATTCATTTCTCCATGGGTTTGGCAGCTGATTATCACTCAATTAAATGATTCATGCTAATTGAATCATAATGTCATAATGCCATAGAATATATTTTTTAGAAAAGAAAAAATATCCCAAAGTTATGTCTTTTTTACTTTTTTATGTGGAAAACCCAGAGATGTTATTTTTGTAGTGATATAACCAAAGCCAAGCAGGAAATTCTCCCATCAGAGAAACTGGGGACAGTGAATGTTTAGTATTTCTGCAGTGTCTTCAAATGTATATATATTTCACATAAATTTCATTTATTGATTATTGAAGGTATTCCCAACCAATAAACACATGTAGAGTCATAGTATTTCTGTCTTCCTAGTATCTCACTGAGTCTTAATGGTTTTCCTCTTTTGAATAAGCATTAATCGCTCCCTCTCCATACTTGTTTCCAGATGTGCACCCCAGCCAACACACCAGCGACACCCCCCAACTTCCCGGACGCATTGACCATGTTCTCACGACTGAAGGCGTCTGAGAGTTTCAACAGCGGCAGCGGCGGCAGCCCAATGGCCGCCTCCATGGCCACCTCACCCCCACCCCCCCAGGTCGGTGGCTGGGGGGTCTCCGCAAACGTACCTAATGTGCCGCAACCTCCACAGGGACTCTGGACTCAAGGGCAGCCCCCCACGCAGCCCTGTCCCGCCTGGCCCACGGGCGTCAACCCGCACACGGGCGCTGAGCAGAAGGCTAGTGTAGCGATGGAGGCTGAGAGATGAAGGGCCGCACAGGACTGAAAAGCCCTCCTTCCACCCGTGGAAGGGAAGGAAATGGGGTATGAAAATGGGGAGGGTGGGACCTGTGGGAGGTGATTATGGGTAAAAATGGGTTTTGGTCTTTTTTTTCCCAAAAGACGGATGAATATGGAATGAGATGGAAACTACGCAAACCAAGAAAAACTCAACGAGGACAATTTAAGAAGAGGAGAAACCAATGCAAACATCAATACAAAAATAGAAAAAAAGATACGCACACATAGTAATAAGAGAGCAACCGAAATCTTTGTTAGTTTTTTCCTAAGTAAATACATAGTTAAGAGAAATATTATTGAACTAAAAAAATAGAAATTAAAAAAAAAAAAAATTGTCACGCCCAAGGAGTCTGTGTGATGTTCAAAGACATTCAAGGCAGCAACTTAATTTTCTGTTTTGTTTTTTGTTTTTTTTTGTCTTGTTTTGGTTTTTTCCATCTTTTCAGCCAGTGGTTTTTGTCACTGGTGTCTCTGGGTTTCTGCGACTGTCTGTGCTGCATGAGGAGAGAGGAACTGCAGTGTTTTAGAGCAACTCAAAAATCATCACGCACTTGAGTGTGAGTGTGTACGCATGTGAGTGGGTGGTCAAGTTTGTAATCAAAAATGTACACACATCTATATTCACACACACACACACACACACACACACGCTAACGTCTAGAAGAAACACCTCCATACTGTCATCCCCATCGTCAAAGGTGGGACTTTTCTTACCTCACCTGGTGGTCATCTGACTTCTTTCAGCCAATCAGGGATTTTTCTTCTTAAACCAACCATTGCCGCCGCCAACACAGGACATGTTTTTAAAGGTTTTTCTTAAAGGCAGCAGCCGCTGTGGATGATGCTAACTAATCCTCGCTGCAATGGCTTTTTCCTGAAACAGTTTTAAACCTGAACTCAGACTACCACTGTCCACTGTATACTTCTTTTCCTCTGGGGATTTGGGTTATTACAAGAAGAATGAGAAATCATGGTTTAATGTAATATTGTTTATAATGCTAATTGTTCTGTTTTTGTTCAGAGGTTAAGGGAGGTGGTTTTGAACTTGGGTGGGACTTCAGGTTGATTTTTCTTTTTTCTTTTTCTTTTTTTGGAAAGAGTGAAATCAAATGCAGCTAAAATGGCTACAGATAAAAAAAAAAAACATAAAAAAACAACAAAAAAAACAACAAAAAAACCCATAAAAGACTACTCCATCTTTGTAAACAGAATTGCCACTTTGCATGATGTGTTCATAACGTGTACCATCTTTTGTAGCAAACATACATGAGGTCGAGACATGTTTATGGGAGGGGGTGGAGTTAATGATGAGGGTGGGGTGGTGGCTGTTTATTCCCAAAGCTAACGAAATGCAATAGTGCAAAAGTGTCTTGTTAGATATTAAGAATCAAAAGAGAAGTGTTGGGTGTGGGGCAGCTTGGGAAACCCACCACAGGCTATTTGGGGACACTACAGACTACTTTCAGATACACAGTATATATATTAACCCTCTGATACTGTACTAAAGAGGGGTTTTTAAAACATTTAGGTCTCTAGTTTCGACCAGTCCCCTGGTCCATTGACACTGCTGAGGGACAGTTCAGGGATGACCCTGATATACGGCAATATTTTAAATGCAGGGTCTGCCCCTTTTTTAGTTTGTCCTGTTTGGATTATTTTTACATTCGATAAAAGAAGAGAGGGCAAGAAGAGATATTTTGAATAGCTGAGGGTCTTTTTAAAAAAAAAAAAGATGATTAGGAAAAGATTATGGATATAATAATGAATAAATAACCAACATCCTTTTTGTTACTTAGACTAATTTTTGAGTTCATCCTTTTTCCATGCTCCATATTTTATTTGGTTAAATCATAGCGTTTCCGGATGAGCCTGTTCCTAAATGGTTTCTCATGTACGTTTCCCCCCCTTGTATGACTGTATGAGACCATTCCCACAATATTTGTGGACTACCTGATAATTAACTTATCATTTTTGTGAACCTAAATAAATATTGTATGTCAACCTAGTTGGTATTGTTTACTAGAGTGTGTGAATATTTGTGCTACAGATAGAACAGACTGAATATGACGAAAGGAGGTCCATATGAACTGTTGTGTATATATATATGTGTGTGTGTGAGTGAGAAAAAGAACTGAAGAAACTAGAGACCAGTGTGTTAAATAATGACACTTGGAAGATGGATGCATTATAATCTCATGCCTGGCTACATCTCAGCCAGGGGGATTTAAATTAGCCGGCCAACTAGACAACAAAATCATGTTCTACAGAAGTCTGTCTTTTTCTGCTGCTCTGTATATCCGTCTGTCTGTCTGAGTCCGAGACTTGAACAATCTGTCTTATATTCAGCAGATAAAGATGGAAAGGCCTGAGATAAAAGCCAAAATGAAAGGGAAGAGGGAGAAAAGGGAGTTTGGCTCCGTGACCATCGCTATCTTCACCTTTCTCAGTCTGCAGCTCTTTTGATATAAACACACACAAACACCAGCGACCCACCAGCACACAATCACCATCAACACCCAGCACACACTCACACGCACACACGTCCACATGCCAAGTGGTGCGGTGGTGGTGAAGGAGGGTCACAGAGGGCGCTGTGTCCTCAGCTCAACTCCTAACAACTTCCTCCCGGAAGGAAGTAAAGAGAGAGCCGTGTGCCACGGTGCCAGGGTCTGAGTTGCTGGGAGGGTTTCTAAGAGAATCCCAGAGCTGCAACTGGGAACAGGAATCACAATAAACATATAAAGTCATTTGGGAAGGCAGCTAACAAAATGGGATTTACTGGTGAGCTGCAAAATATTGGTGACATTTTAGGCTGTGCTTTAAATCAGCAGCTTTCAGGATGTTTGAACTAAAAGCTTGGCTCCTCTTCCTGACTAGACCTGATGGACGCAAGACCATTTAGTGATTTCTAATAATCGTGTTTAAAATTAAACCAACAGGAAGTCAGTGCAGTGATTTAAGGATCGATGGGATGTGCTCCACTTTTCCAGTATTAGGGAGGACTCTGGATAAGCTGCAGCTGTCTGGTTTTTTTTTGTCTAAAATGTATAAACGCACCATTACAATAGTCAAGCCTGATGACAATAAATGCATGAAGTTTTTCTGGAATATATATATATATATATATGTTTTGTAAATGAGAAATAGCCAGTACATAATTGCCAGCACATGGGCACCCCTTGCTAATAATGAAGATGTAGTGGAATAATAATAGGAGTAAATATAACACATTCAGACAACTTAGCCTTTGTAAGATAATTTAGTTTGGTGATATTCTTTCACATAACAGCCATTGTGGTTAGTGAACAACTGCTCGGGCCGGCCATCCTGTTCCATCTTCCACTGAGTACAAAATGAAAATACATCACTCCATATTCTGAAATCATCACGTCCTTGGAAAGAGCTACACAACGAAACATGCTGTATATGCAAATTTCCTGTTATTACAGTGATCAGTCTTCACACAAAAGCAGGATGTCTATGTTCTGGACAACCAGATGATGTTCTGGGACAAGACAGGACCAGTGTGTGAACATAACTGTCCTGGTTGGTCTCTGCAGAGCACTTTAAAGATCAGCACCGCAAAATTAGTTTGACCTTTTATCTATATGGAAATAAATGAGGCAACACTGGAGAAGATTTCCAGCCTTTTTTGGGGCGGGGGGGGGGCTCTGCAGTTCATCTCAAACAACCAGGTCTGACTTTACAGCACAAAGTGATATTAGATTTTACTGTAAGGTTCCCTGTAGGGTATACACACACCCACATAACATCCCCCCCTTAATGCCATTTCACACTATAATGGTGGTTGTAATACATCAACAATCACAGGGAAGAAGAAGAATGAAATCAGAGCAACATCAATAAAAAGACAGCTGATTTCTGAATTTGTCTTGTAGCGGTTCTGCAAATATTTTATGAGGAAGGAAATACACTCAACATGTTTGTTGCACCACAAGACTTCACATGATGGGTCTTGATGAGAAACAGCATTTGTTTTTGTTGACAAGAAAAGTCCCCAGGGATATTTTTTTTTACCTTTAAAATGCTACAACCCAATTTCTGACTCTTTTTTTTTTTTTTTTTTTTTTCCACTGTTCAATAGCATTTACCTGGACAGTTAATATTATAATACATTAACTACCTCATGTGCCACCTGGTTATCAAATATTTTTGCTTTTTACAAAGAAAAGGCTGAGAAACATTTGGCTACAATATAAGAGACAAACTTGAAAAAGTGAACCATGACCAAGTGTGCACTTTAATATCAGTGCTCCCTATTTAATATGAAACCTGTAGAGCCCACCAGTCTAAATAGATGGTCCAGTTATTTTCATATTATTTAAAGAGTCAGCATAATGTAACTCAGTGCATAAAGGCGTTATCAGGCAGTATCAGGTTAAATGGTGAAGAGCGTCTCTATAGAAAAAGACAGGGGGGGCTGTGAGGTATGCAGGCGATGGCAGGACAGAGGACACCGCACAGTGTGTGGACGTCGGCAAGGGAGAGGAACGGACACCGTGACATTGGGTGCGTTTGTAACCTGGCACCTCACCTGACCTTGTTCTCCTCTAAAGATGGCTCCACACTAGGCAGGCTGCAGCCAGGAACAGGAAGTGGGACGAAACGCAACACACACATACACTGTGCATATGCACACCCTGCATCCGGCAGATGTTGGACAGAAAGAGAGAGTGAATCAGACTGAGAATAAGTGAAGTGAGAAAAGAAACAGTAGCAAATGTAATGACACGGTTGGCTGAATGAACTGGTTTCAAATCCAGCAAAAAGTATTATATCATAAGCAGAACTTTCAAAGATAGTTTTGGCCTTTACAGGGTAACAGCAAGACTAAAAAAGAGGGAGAAAAATCTGTTTCGCTTGCCAGGGAAAGGGGTGGTGGATGAGCGGAACTCAAAAAGCCCAGAGATTCACTGAGCGAGTGATGTTTCATGTCTCGTCAACACCAAAAGAAAGTTCAAAGCTGCTGGAAATGACTCGGAAAATGAGAAGCTGTGGCTTTAAATGATGCCCCATCAATCACTCAACTGCCCTCCAGCGGTGCTGTTTTCTCTGATTCTTGTTTGTTCCCTCCAAAATAAACGTAATGAATAAGTCATGAACTGGGCAATATAAAAAATAGCTGCAGTCATGTTTGTTGATTTGTGGTGATTCCCCTCTGCTCATCTGTGTGTCTTACCAAACACTCAGACTCCTGTGAAAATAAAGTACCTCTTGCATTTTATTTTTGTTTGAATGTGTTATTTTAGCCTATTAGAAAATATGTTTTGTGTCTGTTTTGATTGCCGTGAGTGCCACTAACAACTAACTTTGTAGTAAAGATGCTTATACACTGCTGGTCTGTTGGTTTTTATGCAAATGAAGAAATGTCCCCTGAGCCTCTTTGCCTCCTTCCCGGAGAGACTAATGAAAGCTAAAAGCTAAAACGCCACCCTACTTCACAATGCACCAGCCTTCTTTGCCCTTTTTCAAATGTGATACCAAATTTATACAAGTTAAATAATAAAATTATCTAAAATATATGGTAAAGATTCATGGATGCAATGGCACGTTTAATATCTGTGAGTTCACCGTTGGTGTTGCCAGCTCACTAGCTCTCTATGTGTGTGACCGCGCTGAACCTGTGACAAAGGCTGTGTGCCATTTCAGCCACGCTGCGACCGAGACCCTGAGTTGGACACAAAGCCGGCTTTATCTCAGCTCTCACTGTTGTATCAGTGCTGCCTGGCTGGACACATAGCACCAGACTTAGCAGCCGCGCACACACACACACACACACACACACACCAGTATTAAAACAATACATTGCATATGTCTCATTGCAGCAGGGGATGTTGTGTGTGTTTGTGACTTTGTGGATGTGTGTATGTGACTATAAACAGACCACTGACCGCCAGGGGAAGTGACAGAGACAGACGTGCTGTTTTTGTTCCCATGTCATGTGGGGATGTTGGGAGGAGAGTCACAGAAACAACATGATGTATGGTCACTGCGTGCGTGTGTGTGTGTGTGTGTATTACCAGCCTGAGCAGGTTGGATGGGCTTTATTGGATTAGATTATGCAGCAAAGTGTTTCTTTCTGTTCCTTTCTTTCTTTTTCACTTCCCTCTATTTTCTCCTCAATGTCACTCTTCTCCATCTTTGTGTGTGTTTGACAAAGACTCCTCCATGCACATGACTCTCTCTCTCGCTCTCTCTCTTTCTGTCTGTGTCCTTCCTTCTTTCACAGGAGGACACAGAGACAGGAATGTGGAGAAAGACATTTTCAAAAGAAGGAAGGAGCCATAAAACTCATTCACAGGTGGATTGACAGGCCGTTACGCTGCAGGACATCACGGGCGCAGATGCAGTAACAGTGACTGTGGCTGTTAACCCTTTGTGCTGCAGCTCTGTTCATCATCAGCTCCCCCCTTCTGCCCGCCTCAACTGACACAACATAATATTTTCATGCTCCTCCCCTGCACTCAGCTGAATTTTTTTTTTGTAAACCAGTGTGAGCTCAACGCTGTCTGCTTTACATCAAACATCATTTTCTGACACAATCCCGCTCGACTGCACAGTCACTGTCATCTCGGCTGTGAGGCAGCTCTGTGCTGATAGCAGGAGTTCGATTAGATCAGATGAAACATTAATGATCCCTGCGGGGAACCGGGCCATTGCAGCAAGAGTGTGCATTACAGAAAACAGGGGATGCAAATGAGAACACAGCAAAAATGCAGCTCTTACGTCTGTAAACGCACAATGCACAATGTGAGAATTAGCAGAAATATATATGAATTATAGAATTAGAATTATAGATGGTATGATAAACATATCATACAGCTGGTCAGGTCATAACATAGCTTGTTTAAAGTCTTGTGTTTGTCAGTTTACACTGTGTGGAACTGTACATTTGCGGCCGTTTCTCTTCATTCAACAAAAATATTTTGGATCTCACATGCATCATTTTATGCACAATTTCCCCCAAATCCAGTCTGAAATAAGTGAGTCTTTGGGAATGTTGAGTTACCCTGCAGAAGTATAAATAAAGTCTGTATGAGTCTGAGCGAATTTTTGGGGGCACATTTATTCACTTTTCAAAGGATATATTAACATTCTTGATGTCAGCCTCAGCTGTTTTAAGGCTTCAGTGGTTTGACTGTAAGAATAGACAGAAAATCATTTCAAAGGTTGGAGGATGCATCTCCAGTAGAAACAGACAAAATCTCCTTTGTCAGGAGGGTTCCTCCTCTGGAAACAATGAACAAAATCTAATGTCCATGTCTCTAGAATGGCTAAGAAAAAATCTACTTTTACACCAGAAGAGCAGCAGCCTCTTGCTGCTTTATGCCACAAAGCGCTTTATAACCCAGAGAAAGAGTCCTCTCAGTCCTCTCTGTCTCTTTACAGCCACTCATCATCAATATGTCAGGGACCCACACATTAAAATCTCGCGTACATCTTGTTGGTAGTGTTTGGGAACAGAAGTGGCTGCAGATGTGCTGACAAGTCAATCCAGCAGAGACAGATGAGTCTATGCCCCGAGGGGGAGGTACGTTGTGGGGAGGAAGCTCTTTTGATTTATATTTGTTGTTCAAGGCGTAACAATAAGGTGGCGTTCGGTTTTAATGTCTGAATTTTTACTGCTGAATGATGCTGGCTTGGAAATCTTATGGGAAGCTCTATTACATAATCACTTTGTTGCAACAGATGATTTACAGCAGTGTGTGTGTGCAGATGGGCGCCCGTGGGGAATGTGATGTAGTGTCTCCGATGCAGAACTGGATCCATCCTCATTCGCCTGTTGCTGCAGCTGCAGACATCGTTTTTCATAATAGACCTGCATGCTGGCAACATGCCTGACAGCCTCTCTGCTGTCCCGCTTCCTCCCTCTTTTCACCCCCCTCTCCCCTCATTTTATGTTTCTCCGCTCTCTCACTTCCTTGTCCCCTCACACAAACACAGTCCGCCTCCTCTTTGCCTCTGATCTGATCTGTCTGGCCAAAAAAAAAAAGAAAAAAGAAAAAAGGAAATAGATTGTTATGACATAATTCAAGTTCAAGACCTTGATGAAAACCAACTGCTGTGAGTATTTCTCTGTGTGTGTGTCTGTGTACACATTCAAATTCCCCTCCCCTTACTCAGTGTGAGAGTCCAGCTGCAAGCTGCTGCACAGGAAGTGAACAATGGTTTTTTTGAGATAAGGGAACAGGAGCATCCACACGCTCACTCATCCACAGTCATATCACACATGTGAGTTTACCCAATGAGGGCTTTCAGCTCTGGCAGCCTCATCTGTGCATCAGCTAAATCTGAGACTAAGCACAACACAACTCTGCAACACAAATGACTTGTCGCTGTGGAGACAGTTGTTGTGACACCGACTATCCTCACTATATTGGAAACCAAATAAACGTAAAGAAAGAGTAAAAACAAAAAGGAGACTGACAAGAGCTTGGGTTTGGTTTTCACACAGACAAAAAGTACATGAACACACACCCACACACACACACACACACACACACACACAAAGCGACACACACTAATCCGGGCATGATGCAACCCAGTGAGCAATTCCACGTCATCATCAGTTCTCTAGGAGGGAGCACCACGCTGCCTAACGGACACACTGGACAGCAGAGTGTGTTAAAGTCATCCGTCTCCTCCATTATACAGCATCAGTACAGCTGGGAAACACACTGACCTATTTCACAGCAGTGAGCTGTTACAGTTAAAGGGAGGGAATCAACTGCTGTGTCAAGTGCTTCTCTGTCTTTATGTATGTTGAGCCATTCACTTATTATCTGGATCTTTCTTCCATATTTTTTCCTTTTGAACAAAATGTTCTTGTTTAATAGTTTTGGAAAATGGAGGCACACCTTTGTCCGCCAGATACTATCCTTGATTCATTCTCAGATATTGGTGATATCTTTTAGTAACAATGTGGGCAAAACATGACCCCAAAGGAATACTAATGCTAATGTTGCTAACTGTACGAGTTAGTCCAGCTTTTTTAAGGTCACCAAAAGTGAAGACTCTGTGTAGCAAAACAAGATGAAGCACAGTTTTATCTGTGAAACATGCAATTATATTTCAAAAAGATATCAAAACTATTTTAAAATAATATATTATAAATATATATAAATATATATTTCACTGATCCTTATTGGTGCTAGCCTTCACTGCCTAGTTACACACAATTCAAGCACTTTCTAATGAAATGGGGTTGTCGTTATTTGCAATTTAACATGGCAGAATGAAAAGGAAAATAATTGGCTTTCATTTGTACCTACAGAATATATTACAGAGACTTTGGGAAAGCAGACCATATAAAAACATCTATGCAGGCATATGAAAAGAGGGTCAACAAACACCAACTGGACGTGGTCGAGATGGGTGGTGGGTCTGAGCTTTAACCTCAAAAAGACAATCATTGCAGATATTTATTTTGAATTGTTTCAGGTCAAGGGCACAACAATGGGTTTAGTGTATGAACATTTACATGGTTACAGTAACACTATTGTTCAGCGATATATGAGAACTTTTGGTTGCTGAATAATGGAGCTCATTAACCATCAATGACTGCTGTATCCTTCCCTGGGTGACGAACGCTGTGACAGATGGCGCACACACATACTTTGCTGTTATTTGAGCTGCATGCTTCTCACACTGACACGCACACACACACACACACACACACACAGACACTCTACAAGCAGCCGAGCAATGTTTGTGTGTGTGTGCTAAAAATGTATATGGCTTGCCTTGGGGGGTGAATAGGTCTGAAACCTTGAGAGACAGGAATCAACTTATGAGCCTCGTGCAAAGGCTGGTACATGCACTATGGGATGAAAGAATAGATGGATGGACGTCTGCCACTGCAGGACTGGTGACGTCAGGCCTGTAAACCAAGGCCGTAATCCTCTCCTTTAGTGTACCATCCTGACATCTAGTGGTCTGCAAACCAGAACAACACTATAACTTTCATGTTCTGTTCTCTTCTTAAGCACTTAAAACACTGAAAATGTGAAAACATCATACTAATTGCTTATTTGCGTTCTCTGTGTTTTCTTAGGTCGAGCCCATTGGCCCATTGACCTCCAGTGTACCATGGAAACACCAACAAACATGGACTGATGACCTTATCATAGTGCAACCTGAAATAAAACATGCCGGAAATTAAAACAAGGTCACAGATAAGGGTTATGAAATATATTCCTTATCTGTGTGCACGTTTAATTACATTTTGTTAGCCTTTGCTTTCACTCAGACCAACATACTGTATGTGTACATGGAGTGATTTTGTGCGTGGAATATAGGTCAGGCCGTCAGCTGCCCTGCTGATGTCATAAACTGGCTGCAGGCTTTATTGATGCTTCGGTGGCTGGATACTGTCATATGGGCCTAACTGCTTTATTTCACAGTTGAAGAGGTTCACTTTGTGCTCCCCAACACAACAAGGGTCGTGGTATTTTTAGAACAATCATAAATGTTAAATGAAGATAAGAGCCATCAGAAGAAGCAAAAATCTTTTTCCTTTCAAGGTGTTCCAGACAAAATATGACCTCAATCAACTCCATTTATTATCATTATTAGTATTATTATTACAGTTCCAGATTAGTACTCATGGAATTATCTGTTTATTCTTTGGCTTTACATATTTTTTTAAAGCTACAGGATTGGGTATTTTTATTTTAACTGTAGCAAGGCAGCACACAGGAAGTTGAGTTAATAGGAAGTGACATCACACACAAGGAGGAGGAGGGGAGTTTACAAATCAGAGACACCTGAGCTGAAAAAAGGAGGAGGAAGTTCAAACAAAGGAGAACAAAAGATGCTGAAGCAGAAACAGTGTGAGAAGTGAGACAAAGAAAGGAAGGAAAAAGAAACCAGAACTGAGAAAAAAACAACAAAATAATCTGAGTGAACTGGAAGTGGCACGGCAAAGAATCTGGTAAAGGAGAAAAGGATTGAGCTCCGTAGAACAGGCAGTCTCAGGCCTGTTTGGAACCTGCAAAAACCCACTCTCGGACCAGGTCAACCGTTGCTCTCCCTCAGATAAGTCCCTTCTTCCCCCCTCATTCTCCAAGCTTCTTCATCTGGCTGCTAAATTCACATTCTCTGTCCCTCTCTACCTCCCCTCTTACACTCACCTCAAAACTGAACTGAACAGAACTGGATCCTACACTCATCCACACACACACATACACACTCTCTCACATACACCCTTATGAACTGAACTTCAAAGATTGATTGACTTATTGGACTGTTTGTTTAGGATTTTTGTTTGAAAATCACCTTTCGTTGCATGATCTTAATTTGGTTATGAATTTGATCTTGAGTGAAATAGTTTGCTGATCTATATTTGTTTGGAATTTGACTTATTATCTGAAAATTTAAGTTGTAATTGTTAATTGTTTGACTTAAAGGAAACGTTAATCCCTGAACTGATTTTTGGTTTCAGCGTGGCATTAATTTTGTAGGGAAGCAAAAGCCGGGTCTTTTTTGTACCTCTCCAATGTATATAAATATATATATATAAATCTAAAATTTGAGAAAAAATTTTTTTGATAGTGCGACTTCTGTCTGGCGCCCACCGTTCTTATTTTGTGTGTTTGGAGAGGTGTCCTCCTCTACATAACAAAATGACAAAAGTAAATAGATTCAAAGATTCAAAGTGTTCACTGTCATATGTACAATGAAGAAACATTTCCCTGTACAGTGAAATTCTTTTTTGCCATCCACAGTGAATGTCAAACATATATAGAAAATAGATAAATAGAATAAGACTAATAATAATGAGATGCCACACTGAATTATCATCCAACTCCTCATCTAATATTTGTTTACACACTACAGACTGTAACAACAAGGTTTGGGTGTTTTCACTTGGTGATGGTACCTGCAGAGCATGAAATAGAAATGTAAATGCAGGTGAATATAGAGGAGCATTTAGCAGCTGACGAACAAATTGTTGGTGAAGACCTAAACAGAGCTAGAAGCTAAATATACACTGGACTTATATTGGACCTGTGCTTTATATACAGTATCAAAATAAAAACCTGTTGAAATTAAAGCCATACTTTAAATCTGGGCCTGTTCAGATTTGGCCAACAATTGCCTGGTAACATGATCCAACACGACAGATTTGAATTCAACTGGTGCTCAGTTTTTATCTGTGCCACTCAGCTGCAGTCATCACCTCTGGATGACCTGTTATGTCAGCCACTGTCCTTTTCACCAGGCACACAACATTTGCATGTTTTATCGTTTCTCTGAAACTAATTTGTTTGTGCACATATTATTTCAAAGGCGTTATTGGTCAGTTTGTCAAAGCAGTAACCAAGTGTGACCAGCTCATGAAGCTTTTTTTTTTTTATGTTTGGATGAGTTTTTCTTGGATATATTTCCCTCAGATTATTTATATAACATTTTTTTTTGTATGGGGTATGAACTTTTTCTAGTTGGGTTATCTGTGAGCTTCTCATTTAGCACTTTGTTCAATCTGCTTTAGAAACACATCGATTGGAGCCCTCTGGGTCAACATGGAGAACAAATTCCAGGACAACAGGTTTCCTCAGACTTTCAGTGAGATACAAATCGGGACACTGAACACAGGAGCCAGGTCAGAGCCTCGACATGAGGAGAAGTTTGAGTCTGAATCCAAGCAGGCGACACCACAGCCAGAAAGCTGCCGCCCGCCGCTGGAGCTCATCAAGTTTCGCATACAGCAGCTTCACAACAGGCGTTTCCTTCTGCAGAGGCGGCAGCACTTCAGGCGGAATGAAGGGAACGATAATGGTGGGACCACAGAGGAATGTGAGTGAGCTTCTTCAGTGGAAGACCCCCCAAAAATGTACAAATAAGTCACATAAACCTATGACCTGCTTTACAGGAGCAATGAGGAGTTCAATTTTCAGTCATTTTATTTTCCCACAATTTTCACTCGAATAATTTTTAAGGTCATGAGGAAGAAAAACATCTCTAATCTCTTATCAGAAAGATTTTTAATAAGAAAAATTGACATCATTTAATAGGGTACAGATTCTTTAGTTATGGTAACTGACATGATCAATTGGCAGGCTGCAAGCTAACATTAACAAAGTTAGTTAAAGTGTAAATAAAGAAATGTTAGCTAGCCTTTCTTTCTGTTATTATCTTAGTAACATTACGTCATAATAGTTTTCTCAGCTCACTATAATTCACTATAATTAGTATTCATATTATCATTTAAACACATGAGCAGAATGTGGGAAATATAAAATTTCTTCTTGGGCTACAGTCAACCAGATGAATTATTTCTGTATGTGTGTAGTTTTATTCCTGACTAATTCAAGTCAAATTCAAATCAGATTTATTTATATAGCGCCAAATCAAGGCACTTTACACACAGAGGACCAAAATGTTTGCAGAGTTTTTAAAGAGACCCAACATTTTTTATTTTTTTATTTTTTTATTTTTTTACATTACATTTAATTGTGGTTAAAAATTGAGCAGGGACAGAAGCTTTGTAAGTTTGTCCCTGTGTCTCCTGGTGTCTCCAGTTACGTGTGCGGACAAAGAGGACGTGTGTGAGCTGGAGCAGATTCAGAAGGAGCTGGAGGAGCTGCTGGTTAGAAAGAAGCAGCTGGAGAAACAAGGAAACGGGCCCTTCCTCGCTCAGAGTAAACTTTATCTACAGGCCTTTGGACTTTTTTTTCATAATAAGAGTTTCATAGTGGACGGAGACTTGTTTATAAAGCAGCTCCACGGCCTCTTAAAAATCTGTTATTGCTTAGTTTGTCTGTAATCTGTGCTCGTGTTTTAAATCAGGTCAACAGGATGCATGTCCCACTTTTTCTAAAAGTGAGACACCCCGTGGAGGGATCTATTTGCTGCCGCCTCCTCAGCTCATCCAAGAGGACGTCACGCCCAAACAGACAGTAAAAAGGACCCCCGCATATGAGACGCCAGAGACGCCAGCAGTGAAGCTGGTTCCAGGTGTTCCTCCCCTCCTCACCCACACACTGCACACATCTGAAAATCTAATGCAGTGCATTTCAATACATCCCACTCGGGGTTAGGTCAGTAACTGTATGCTCTGTCTCTCTTGTGGACAAGTGGACCGTCTGGTTGGGAAGTCAGCCGTCATCCAGTGTCCATCCTGTAAAGAAGTTGTCCAAACAGTGACCTGCAGGACAGTGGGGGAGACGGCGTGGATACTCTGTTGCTTGTTCTCGGCGATGGGGTAAATCATCATGGGGGGATTTTCTATCTTGTATCAAAACTGTTGTGAAATACACTTTTGGTTTTTTTTGTTGAGTCAGATGAGAAGCTCAGTATCACCCCCAGGGAACTTCTGCCTGATCTTTTATTAGAATAAGACAAAATCTGAGTAAAACAGATATTCTGCAGTAGATTATTTCTAGACCCAACAATTTTTGCTTTCAGGTTTACAGATAAAAGTGTCAGTGAGTGAGGCTTTAGTGGCCAAAGTCTTTGCATTGAGCCATGCTAGCTCTTTATGATTTAGTAAATCTCCTGGTTTAAGGTTAACAAATATGAGTGTGCTGTCGATCTTCTTTTAACTCTGACCTTTGACCTTAAACATCACACCTCAGATTTGTTCTTGTCGGTGCTCACAGGTGTGTCTCAGGCTGCTGTTTGATCCCTTTCTTCTATGACAAGGTGAAGGATGTCCAACACCACTGTCCCCGCTGCCAGGCTCTCATCAGTACCCATCATCCACTGTGAAATGGAGCTTTCTCTGCTTTTATTAGAAGACCCAGCTGATTGTGGAAACAATCTTAGTCTTGTACAAAGGCTCAAAAACTGCAGACATGCAGCACTGTGACTTGTTTCCTGGTAATTAGAGATATGCATTTGTAATCTGGAAGGAAAATGGAAATCCGCTGCTGAACATATGCAAACACGTAGCCTGACCAGTCTAACGAAGAATTGTTTTCAAACTCTGACAAACAGTATAAATGTACAATCAGGTCCATTAACTGACACAATTTTCAGCATTTTGGCTCTGCAGACCACCACAATGGATTCAAAATGAAACGTCAGATGTGCTTTAAGTGCAGATATTTAAATCCAAATCAGGTGAACAGTGCAGGAATTACAACACATTTTATGTGTCCTCCATTTTATTTTATTTTTTTTAAAGATGGCTCCTTCATTATTCCGTTTTTGTTCTACAAAAGGTAACAGGAACTGTTTCATACATATGTTTTATTTATTTTATTTTTTTTTATATGGCATAGTTTTTTTTTTTTCTTGAATGAACTTCTGTAGAGGCATTCACAGTACACCAATTTTATTGACACATAAAGGCATACAGTACTTATATACATCTTGAGTATTTACAAAATAGAGAGCCCATGGATGTTACACATGTATAAAAATATGCATTACATCTATATAAATATATACACAATGTGCAAAACATATGGCATTACAAACAAGAGGCATGGCATGGGTGGTAGAGATGGATAGAGGGGGAGTCTCGGTAACAGTGAAGATGGTAAATCAATTTATGAGGGTGGAAAACCTCAGTGTCTCCCACCTGTGCCCAAAATACATATAATGTAAAGAAAGGTCTTGTACAAAGCTCTGAAGTTCAGCTTCTCCATGCAAAAAATGCTGACGTGATGACAAACGGCGTAGGTGGATGAGGATGAGAAGCAGGAGAGGTCAACACGTTGAGGCCTGACTGACGGAGTCTCAACAGACCAGACCTCTGACATTAGAGGGCTGTTCAAACGAGCCCTCACTTATCCACTCGGACATCAAGTGCTTGTCAGCTTAAAAACTACTGTAATACTGTTTGCAGTAAAGGCTTGCACATGAATAAAATCAAGGCAGGATTTGACGTACAGTACAGAATATCAAGGGAGAGCAGCCATTATTGCTTTGAGCTGTCCCAATCTGACCAGTTACCACGAAGGCCAACGGTAAGTGGTGAAGTGGTGTCACATCATAGAGTGTAAATCGTATGGATTTACTGCAGCCAAGAGGTTTATGTATGTCCGATATGTAAAATAATAATCAAAAAAACTGCAAACCAAAAATATACATATGAAATCTTTGATTACAGAATTTACACATCAAAACAAGATTAAATGTTTTTTATACAACTTTTCAATCTACAAGGAAAAAAAAACAAACCAACAAAACATGATAATATGTAACACTTCTGTTTAAAAAACAAAATAACAAAATTTAAACCCCCCCCCCAAATAAAAGACAGCCATGAAGCTGACACTGAAGAAAAAAAACAAAACAGAATTTACTCATCTCATTTCAGATACACATAAATCAAATTGTGACTCTTACTGTGCATCCTATGTGGGAGATAAACAAAAACAAAACAAAAAAACAACTAATCCTCCAAGCAGGAAGAGCGAGAACATACAATGAAGCCCAGGAGCAGGTCTGTACAGTATTTGGCCAACTCTCTTGGTCAAACGTCCTGGATTTGGGCACATCCAAGTGTCTAGACCTGATCTCATGATAGACAAGTATCTGCAGCAGTGAGAGCATCGTGCTTTGTTGACAAGACAGTGTTGACATGAAGGGCTCTCAGTCAGTCTCATTTTGCTCAGGTATCCACATTATTGCTGATGTAAACAGCAAGTCAGCATTATACAGGCAGTGAATGCATTTCTGTAGAATGCAAAAAAAACACAAAAAAAAAAAGAAAAAAGAAAAAAGTTTGAATAAAAAAACAAACAAGAACAAAAAAAAAAAAAAAAAACAGCCCCATTTGCCTTTTCTTTTGCTAGAAATGACCCTGAAGTAGCAGATGCCACTGAAAATGTGTTGCCACAACTGGACAGCAAACGCCCTCTGGTGCCCATGGATGTAAAAACTAAATAAAGTGGTTCAATGAAATTTCAAGAATGACATGTAAAACAGGATTTAGTCCTATGTCAAAGTGCCATACGGGTAGACTGTATCAATCCCAGAAGAATATTTAGACTAAACGAGCCACTTAATATTTAAATTTAGAAAGGAAAAAATAAAAGAAAAAAAGAAAAAAGGTCAAACGATGCAACCATTAAATAATAAACATGGAGAATTCATCACGGCTTTAAAAAGGAGCTAAACCCTCCTCAGTGTATCACACCTAAAAGGCGTCTGTGCGTTTTTGACTGTATCACACCGACAACAGCACACATTAAAAAAAAAAACAAACAAAACAAAACAGTACAACAGTCATCAGAAGCCGTTTGAAGTACATTTTGGAATAAGCCAAGTGGAGAGCAATGATTGGATTTCATAGATATTTAGGGCGACGGCTGCAAAACAGCTCGAAAGAGCCCAAGATTAAACGTGAATACAATCATGCACACGGAGACACGCACATGCAAGAGACAGGAAGACGAATCCACACACACGCACACTCCCACACACATAAATAAACATGCTTGATTGATTGATTCTCTCACACAACCACGGTGAGGAAAGTAAGCAGCTGAAGCATCACAGGTTCACTTCAGCAGCCAGAGTTACCTTCAAATAAAAGGTCGGTCTGTTGGAATGGGCTGCTGAAGCAGACTAACACATCAGCTACAGGTTGTTTTCACTGGCATCTTAGTTGGCTAGTGCTGCAGTGATTCCAACCCACGCACACACACGCACACACACGCACGCACACAGACACACACGTACATAGACAAAGTGCAGGGATACTGTAGGACAGCTAGATATAAAGCTCATCGTCTCCAAAGACATCTTTATTTTTTGATATAAGTTGCAGCGTGCACACTGTTCACACCTATTATGTGTGCATCTGTGTGTCTCAAACTGATATTTGTTCCCTTTTTACTCTTTTATGTCAGTTTAATTTCAGAGGAAAGAAAAGCTGCCAACTTTGTAAGTTAAGTCCTTTTTTTTTTTTAGCTTTTCAAAAGTACATTCAAAATAAGAGATTTGGACAAAAACTCCTGCATCTCTGGAGTGAGTGGCAACATAATCATTATGCTGATCACGATCATATTGATTATTTCATATCAACGATCACCTTGGATATGCAAAGTTCACATTTCTTTGTTCTGAGGTGAATGAGGCGTATCGTCAGATCTCTCTGCCTCTTTAGTGCATAGCTCTCACTTGGATGGAGGAGCTTCCTCCTCTCGTAATCTGACTGGAGTCCCAGTCTTTGCTCTTTAGTCATTCATCACCATGACCGGAGGGGTCACAGTAAGTCAGAAGAAAAACAGTCACATCTGAATTGACGTATCAGATGAGTCAGCAAGCATGTAATCTACAGTATATGGAAGTGCAGACCAGTGTGAACAGAGGCTCAGCCTCTTCTCTTCTGGGGGAACTTTAAAACTTTTCTCTGTGGCTGACTGAGCTTCCAAATATAAAGGGAACACATGGATTTTCCTGCCCAGCCCCTCAGACAGGCTGAAGCTTGGACTACATCAGTCCACACATTCTCAGATGAAGTGCTAAGTAGCTGAGGCTGTACTGACTTCCCAAACAACCAATGTCCCAGACAGGACTCGTGCATCATTATTGATAATCTACCCTCCCAGTATTTTCATTGCAATTGCATTCAATCGTCAATCTTAAAGTATGAGCTTTTAGAAGTTCTTTTTACAAACCATGCCTCAGTGGAATAAAGGCTTTCACATCAGACCACCTCCCCAAGCGTCTCAGAAGCCTGTTATACCTGTAGGTCTTGCACTGCGACACATACCAGGCCAGACCTGCAGGAGGAATACGTGAACAGTCTCAGCCACCAGCTCTGCTCAGGCTCTCTGACAGAGACAACTTGTATTAATGTGGTTTGAACAGTATTTACAGAGTCCATGCTACCAGTCTTCACTTGGCTTTGTCTCCTCCTTTCTGTATCATTACAACTGTCTGTTTAAAATCCCTTTATTACAATCACCCTGGTGATGACAGGGTTTCTTTTAAAGCTGTGCAAACGGCTGCTTGTAGTTCAGCTCCATCAGTGCACTGCCTGTACAGTGTCTCTTACTGTAGTATAGTGGGAATATTACAGATGGTATGGATGTACTGTGAATAAGTGTTAATAGCACAGAAGTGCCACATTTTCTCCATCTTTTGTTTCCTTATCTAAAATGTTTAAACTCAACCTCTTTCCCTTTCCGTTTCTCCTCATCCATCCATCCATCTCTCACTCCAGGCTCAGCTGCTCAGCTCTCACTCCATATTCCACGCCCAAAGCGCTGTCAGTCCCAATGCAGCTGGAGGTCGTGTGTATCCAGGAAGTCTGATGGGATCCCTAGTGGTGTGAGTGCCCCAGCAGGACCTGGGGGCATGGTGAGGTCCAGCCACTCCATATTGTCCAGTGTCGGGTCAGACAGGGCCATGTTTAGTGAGGAGGGAGGGGAGGAGGAATCGCAGAATGACAGATCTGATGTGTCCATGGGTGAGTAGGGTTGCTGGTCCATCAGCTGGGCCTGCAGCTCCTCCATCAGGCCCTGTGTGCGTGGGTCTGAGACCGGGGACGTGTCAGCCAGTGTCCCTTCCAGAAAAGCCTCCAGCTGATTGTCTGTGGCCAGAGAGGATAGGCTGGACAAGCTGGGGTCAATGACGGGGCTCAGACTGGGC
The DNA here is from genome assembly GCA_034769265.1 of Remorina albescens. Lineage (NCBI taxonomy): Eukaryota > Metazoa > Chordata > Actinopteri > Carangiformes > Echeneidae > Remorina > Remorina albescens. Next base: position 12,210,816 of record CM068480.1, read on the forward strand.
GGAGGGGCCAAATGAATCTGTGGAGGTGGTCTAGAGAGGGCGGTGATCACAGGCAGGGTGGTGATATTAGCTGTGACGGGGACGGTCCTATTGAGAGACACTGGGGCATCCTGCTGAATGAATGGGGGGATTTCTGGAAGGGGGGAGAAAAATCTAGATTGGTATAAACATAAAACAAATGGCTGCTTCACCTTAGATGGAGTCTTTTTAAGCTTATACCGAAACAGTTCATTAGCAGCTAATAGTTTTCCTTTACTGACCCTGCAACAAGTTCATTCAAACAGAGACTGATTAATCTGGATGTCAACACTATTAAAACATTGTAAGTATGCTTTCAATCTCCTAAACCAACCTAATTAGACGATGTTTGTATTTGTTAAAGTGGAGGCTGAAGAAGCCAACTGTTTTTATGTCACTGTTTTGACCTCTCAGCCCCCTTGGTGTCCAGTTTTCACACACAACATATATCAATTGAGTTTTACTATAGACTTGATGTTACATAAATATACATTTAAAAAAAGAAATCAGTACTCCTGTCTTGTCAGATTAGTTGAATAACTCAACATTTTTGCATGCATTCCCCTGCAGCTGGTTATAATGAAGAGCAACCTCTGTCATACTGGCCGGGGCAACATGAATATCAAAAAGGCTGACATCTGGTAAGCATGAGCTAAAGTCAACGCCTCAAATGTACTTGGTAATATACAGAAAGCTGTGAAAAAGAGTTTTCCTGAGATGAACTTGCTCATAATACACAGATTGTTCTGGGCCGTATGGTCAGCATGGGCAGTTACCTCCACTCTCTATAAGGATGTCGAACAAGTCATCCATTTGCTGACTGGTTGCCGAGGGAACCTGTGAAGACAGTGGTTAGGAGAGTTAGGGGACTTGAGGCTGGTACATAAAAAGTGAAAACTCCTCAAGGCTGAAAACCTCAAAAGAGACTGGCATTTTTTGTATTCTGAAGGACAGTGCTGCTGATAGCTCAGCGACTGTGTGCCTATGAGCTGTGGCTGGTGCATAGCTTACCTGTGAAACATTGTTCATGTGCATATTGCGGCTCTGTTTGACAGCGTCCTCGTAGCGAGGAGGCTCTCTTGTCTTAGGGGGCTGAGTAGTAAGAGAGGTGGGCTGGAGGATGAAGGTAGGCTGTGGAGAAGAAGCCTGGGAGAATAAGAGCAAGATGGAGAAAACACGGGCAGAGTTAAAGACCAACCTCTATAAACCAGTACAAGTTTGGAAAATTTGTAAGATCTAAAAAATGTAGTAGGAGAGAATCGTCTAAAAAATATCCTGGAAATATAATAGACTAACAAAACCAACCTCCTACCCTCCAGTATTAACTGAGCTCTGATACCTTAGTAAGGAGTCCGTTAGAGATGTGGTGGTTGGGTGAGGCCCGCGGAGAGACCCTGCTCTCTGGAGAGTTTCTGAGGAAATGCTGAGGATTCATCTCAGGTCTAGTGTGATTCTCTAAGCCACTAGTGTTATTGCACACTGTCAGAGTCTGTCAAGAGAAAATCAGTCCACTGAGTGTTATGGGCTCTATATAATCATAACAGCACAGCAAAAACAATGCAGAAAAATGCAGCCACTAAAATAGCCTTCAACCTTTCAGAATGACAGGAGACACAGTGGTAGCTGTCAGAAATGTCCTCATCAGACACAAAACCAAACCCAAAACACTGGAGCTCTCACACTGAGCTGAGTTATGGGGAGATATGGGATTATTAAAAAATATATTCCTTAGTTACAGTCTGACTCACCAGTGCTTAACATCATCACACAAGTTAGAGGCTTTTTTTATTCTTTTCAACACATAAAACGGTGACGGATGAACTTTTGATTTTGTCATTACAAAACTGCACATCAGCAAAAGTCATTGAAGCACAGATGCTCAGTTTCTCACTAAAATTTAACAGCAATGTCCTGTAACTGACCTGGAGCAGTGGGCTGTGGTTGGCTAACTGCTGACTGGGTGTTGTCTCCATCTTAGTGCTCTGCAGCTGAGGGACTGAGGCCTGGACCAGGCCTGGTTTGGAGACGGTGGCCTGGAGAACAGGCTGAGGTTTGGGGGAAAAAAAATAGATGGAAGTTAAACTCTGTGTCGTACAGTTCATTAAACTGACAATGAATATATTAACACTTGTTCGTAGTCCCATAAAGCGAGATAACATGCTGTAATAATTAGACACCATTCAGTATACCACCAACGCTACTAACCTGCAGCTGGATTGTAGCAGCGTTGTTGGGTAGTGAAACTGGGAGGAGGATTTGAGCCCCAGCCTGGCCAGTTGCGGTCAGCAGAGTCTGAGGTTGTCCAGATGTGGTTAACAAGGTCTGAGGCTGACCCAGAACTTGGGAGACTCCACCTGGGTGGCTAATGAAGAACTGCTGCAGACTGGGAGCTGGGGGTTGGGACTGGGCCTGGGTCTGAAGTTTTGGACTTCTCTGTGCTGGGGGGATGAGCTGCGGGCTGGTGGTCACCTGGGGCTGGGCTGGGGGCTGGATCTGAGTGATGAGCTGGGTTTGGGCCTGAAGCTGGATCGGCTTGCCAGCAGAAACAGTCACATCCTCCAGCTTCACCACGGTTGGTAGGGTGTTTGTGAGAGCCTGGGAGCCCAGGACAGAGTTTGGGATGGTAGCAGTAGTGGATGAACAGTTTGACAACACTGTGCCCTCCATTTTTACCACATTTGAATTGAGGACAGTAGGAACAGGATTCATGGCCGATGTAGAGGTGAGTTTGGGAGACACAGAGACACAGTCAGCAGTGCTACTCTGGCCTCTCTTTTCCACCTCCAGCTGCATCTTTAGCTCCTCTACCAGCTTTTGCTCCTGCTCCAACTTCCTCATCAACTCCTCTATCTGCCGCTCCTTCTCATGCAGCCTCCTGTCCTTTTCTTCAGGGACTTGAAAAGGCGAGCGAGGGGAAGACCATGGGCCTGCCATGCCAGAGCTCACCATTTGTGCCTCAGGAGCCTCAGACATCCCTACATCCTGCTGAAGGATGGAGGGATCTGTGGGGATGGGTGAGACTGGTGGCGTGGCGCTCATGTTCTCTGAAGCCACTTGCTGAACTGGGAAGACTATGGCAGCGGTGGTGGTAGGGGTGTTGGTGACCTCCATGGTGATGGAGGTGGTGCTGGCAGGAGAGGGAATGGTGGCAGATGTGGTGGGATTGTCCTGGAAAGGCTTCAGCCTCTCTATCAGATCTGTCTTGGTACCTGATACTGGGAGACCACGAAGTTTTAGCTCCAGTTTCAGCTCTGCCACCTACAAAGATATAAATTACATTGGGTGATTTTAGACAAATGCTGGAAGTATAATGCAGTTGATTTAAAAGGAAAAGTTTGATATGTTTGGTTAACATGTTTTTCGTTGATACCATTGTTGTATCTATTCGTTAAATATTACAAACATGCAGACAGCACTAACAGACTTTGTTTACTTTTGCCCTTGGACAGTGCCAGGCCTTCCCATTTTCCCTGTTTCCCCTGTTTGTGCTAACTGCCTTATGGCTGTAGCTTCAGATTTATTCTACTGAAAGAAGAGTAGCATTGATCATGTCCTGTTTAAATATTGTTTTTTGTATTGGTGTGAAAAAAGCGTTGCTATGTAAAAGGAAATCCACAAGATTGAAGGTTAACTCACAAGTGGGAAAAAAACTACTTGTGGAAAATCTTGTTAAATCCAATTTGGAGCTGTCAAACTTCTAAGAAAAATATTCTTGTGTATTAAATCTGTGTAACATCTTAGTAGAGTTTGGTTGTAACAGCTGAGCAGACTTGTAAAGCCAAGAGGGTCAGCCCCTCTGTAGTCTATGATTGTCTCAATAATTTTTAAACTGTTTTGGCAATCTGTTCCAAGTTACCTGGGTGAAGGGTTTGCTGGTACAAATGAGTTTCCAAATACCTTCATCTCCTCCAGGTTGGCAGGCAAGACTCCTGGCTTGCGGTTGGACAGTGAGTTGTTTGGCCGAACTGGAGTTTGAGGCAGAGGAGGTGGTGGGGGTGCAGTGGGCAAAGACACCACGATGGAGGTTGGCAGGCTGTTGGCAGTGCTGCTCTGACCCTCTGCCACAGATCTAGAGATGGGAGACATAAAAAGTTGAGGTCATTGTTACAGGGGGAAATCATTAACACTATTTTGTGAATCACACAAATGAAAAACAGAACGATAGGAAGAGGAGGCAGGAGAAAACAAAAGAGCATTATAGCAAAGATAATTGGAAAGAGACAGGAAACAGAGAGGAAATCTGCTCCCAATATGAACAGAGCCTCCATCCTGTGCCCTGCGCCTCACTAACAAAGCCAGTCAACCACACCACAATCCACAAGCACAGTTCAAATGGAGCTCGTCTGTGCCTCTACTGGGCGGACATATATGAAAACAGCAGATGGTGAAACAACGTCCTGTTAGTTATTAATATGATTGGACGCTGGGTTGTTATTGGAAACTAGGTAATGGGCCTCTGGCTTGTTGAAAACAACAATATTTGGCTTGCTTTCAGGCTTGTTCTGATAAAGAGTGATGGAGAGAAGCCAAACCTGATTATGGGGAAAACAAAGAAAAATGTTAACTCGATAATGGTTGAGGAGACAAAACTCTGTATAACTAAGACAATATGATTCTTTTTATTATTTTGGAGATGGATGCTTTTTTATACATACTTGAGTGGTGCTGGTAATATAGTCTGGTAGTTGTAGTGCTGCTGTTGTTGGCTGAGGATCTGCAGCTGGAGGAACAGCTGCTGCTGTTGCAGTAGTCGTGCATAAGAGGAGTCCATGGGTGCTTCACTGGCCTCCTGCTTTTGGTCTGGAGGAACATACTGGTGGTATTTGAGCTTTTTCACCCTGGGCTTTGGATCTTTGCCCTTCTTACTGCGACTCTTTTCTGAGGGTGTCTTCTGCTGGCTTTGCTGGTGAAGGGAGGAAACATTTAACATTCAGCTGGTCCAAGTGATGAGACGCAATGAAAATGGAAAGGTTACATTTAGATGGTAGAAAATGTTGTCCTTACTTTCACCAGTGTTGGGCCCGGTTTTGAGGGAGCAGGAGTGATAGCGGGGCGGCTGGCAGGAGGCTCATTGCTAGACATCATTCTCACAAAGTCTGATGGTGCTGGTGTAGCAATTGGGAGGGCCTGAAAAAGAAAAGCAAAAAGAGACGTCTGTAAACACTCTAAAATCCAATATTAATGATAGGAAAACATTCTGGGGGTATTGAGCAGCCATACACAAACATCAGTATTACACCAGAACTATTTTTCTCTCAAACCTGCAGCATGGTGCTGGATAGTGCTGGTGGTGCTGGAGGTGGAGCTGGAGAGGGTGTCTCTGGTATTTTGCTCTCTCCTGGTGAGGGGACAGAGCTCTGAGAGTCTTGGCTGGCTGGCTGCTCAGGGGACAGGGCATCACAACTGTCTTCATCAAGCACCTTGGGATAATTCACCTGGCCCACTGAGACACAAAGACAGACCATGTCTACTATTTTCACTCAAGCTCTATTATTCAATCTTCATGATGGAGTCCTTTAGAGCAGAAATGCACTAAAATCACTGCTGCCACTGCTCTCACCGATGATGGCCTGTTTAACACTGGAATCAACTGGCAGGATGTTTTTCTCCACCAGTTCCATTGGGCCAGGCCTCTGGGCGATCTTCTCATTCAGGTTGTCAGCCAGTCTGGCTCTCTTCAGTTTCATCTGGGTGGCCTGTAATGAGGGCTCTGCTCCAGTCTCTGCGAGATCAGGTGAACAAAACACAGATTATATAGAGTATCTATCAGCATCATGTCTTGTGCCAATGATTGGTGAAATATGTACAGTTTGTTGGCAATTTTCTTGCCTGTTCCCTTAAAACTGATAATAATACATTCAGTGGGGGGAAAGGCTAAATGTTACAGTGTGAAGAAGTTCTTTTTATTTCTTTGCTTTAAAAGTCCACAGGAAAAAAAATAAACAAAACTAAAGTGTACATAATGTAAATTAGAGAATTATCAGTACCTTGCAGAATGTGCATCCTGACCAGCTCTGCTCTCTCTGGACGACTGCGGATCTTGTGCTTCAGGAAATTCTCAGTCTAAAATAAAACATGTATTGACAGTCGGTAAGGTAGATTCAATTTCCTGATCTATTCTTTTCTGTTGCACTGAGCAGCTAAACAGTCTGCCTCTCAAATTCAGATTTAGCACTTTTTGTCCAAACTGTGGTTCTTACCCTGGCTCTCTCCAAGCTGCGAATCTGCCCATGAAAGGCTGCTGGGCTCTTGAGAGCTGTAAAACATAACATTTACATTAATACACAAATTTGACCTCATTAATATTGTAGATAAATATTGTGATCCCAAAAAACAGCAAAAAAGAGAAAACATGTTTATCATTGTAGGGCGGGTGAACTGGGGTCACACTTTGTTACAATATACCTGCCCACTGCACATTAGCTTTTCTGCAGGTGAAGGACATTGAGCAGTGCTGATAACTCACGTGGCATGATGCCTTGGTCCACCAGCTGTTCCCGGGTTCGCCTTTGCTGAAGCCTCAACTGCAGGACTGAAGCAAAAGTGGGGGAAATGTCAAAAGGAATAAAATTAGATTTAAATGCTTTTTTCAGGCCGTGAGAATGAGCTGCAAACCAATTGCAAAGTGCTTTAAAATCAGAGCAGCCACAAACACACACATTTGTCCGGTCAGGAATACAGCCTCTGATTGGTTGACAGTCTCAACACCCTAACCCATGGGTTTGCCAGTAGAACATATTGAAAAATCACAGAAAACATCCAGTGTTGGATTAAAGAGGTTTATAAAAAGACAGAGCTTCAAGGGTAGATTACAAAGCATCTGAAGGGACCACTGGAAATGCTCAACACTGTGCTAAGCCAGTATGGCCAAAAATAAGTCAGCGTTTGGTGGGGGGTTATAAAATTAATTGATCAAAGCAGCTGCTGATTTATTAGAAGTGCCAGACCTGTAAAGTCAGAGAAGCTGAACGGAGAGAAATTGTCTTGCAAATGTTGTGCCATCTCATCAACTCTTCATAAAAGCATTTCACAAAGACCATCCACCAGATTATTTAGAATGAATTTTGGCTCATAAGGATCATGTGTGACAGATAGCAGCAGGCTTAATTTGTGGAAGTCCTCCACATGATGATTTTCTAACTAATACAATGGAATTCCTCACTAACTGTGTAAAGTTCAGATGGTTCATAGTGTTCCCCTACTCTAGCTGAAACTTCCTCTAAACATACGTTTTTGACTGCAAAAATTATCTTCTTTTCTGTAATAACTGGCTGGTGTAAACATCTACGCTCACTTCCTCATTTAGCTTTATGCCCCGACCACCACGGCTGCTTGCATAGATTGACAGGCGAAACAGCAGTATGAGCACTGATTAGTGGAGGAAACCTTAAAGAGTTTACAGTGCCAAAATGACTCAAAGAATTGTCACAACAAAAAGAGTAGTTTACTAGTCAATTTCTTTGCTAGTTTCTAACTGATAGTAGTTGGCACAATGTTGGCTTTGCTAATGTAAACTCTTGCTCTCTGTGCAAACACAGTTTTGATGAGTTGTGACAGAGTATAGATCCAGATACACATTTGAGCCACGGTCAGACACAGAATAGGAGCGTATTATGCACAAAAATTTGTCAGCGCCAAACACATCAGAATGGCTATTCCAGTTAGCGTCTTTTATATGCTTATGCTGTTTGTTAGCTCTGAAACGGCAGTGGCTGACACAGTTAGTGGTTGTACTAATGCATTCTCTCTGTACTATAAAGGTTGCAGGTTTATCTTGCCTGCCCCAAGTCTTTAAACTTAGTAGGATTGGTCAATGGATGAATCCCTGATTATCTTGATCTATTGTTAATGGTTAACTGCAGTTCCATGGAGAAAATGCTCACAAACTGCTTAGTAGGGTCACAGTGTGCTTGTATTGTATACAAACACACAGAAAAAAGATAACAAGATAAAAAATGTACATTTCTTAGGAGAAAGTATGAGATATGCGCTGTCATGTCAACAGGGACTGAGCCTTCTAGCATCTTGTCTTAATGCTTCTACCCAAAGAAAAAACTGAATAGCTACAGGAAATCTAGTGAGGCAAAGAAGGACATGTGCCATTGGGTAAGATATGCATTTCTATCTATTTATTTCCATTTGTTAAAATATACTGATAGTCCATTAATTATGTTTTATCAACCCTCAACACTTGCAACACTCAAGAAGAAGCTGGAAACAGCATCAGCCTGCTTGAGTCTAGTATTCAGCATCACAATAACCAAAGGAAGAGGAGTGCTCACCTGCTCTTGCTCTGAACCTAGTGCAGCAGTTGCTGAGTGTGTCTACATTCATAAAGGCCATAGTCTTAGTCCTGGCATATAAAGCGGTCCAGATTACAGCTGAGTGATAAAGCCCTCAGATTCCAGTGAGAGAGCCTTTGAATTAAAGCCCAAAATATGCCGCTCATGTTTGTCATTCAATGGCTGCTCAGCTGTTGGATGACAAACATCCAGAGCTGAAACGCTACTAGGAATTAAAAAAGCAACACTGAGTCTGTCCTTTATTTCTATGACCCACCCAGAGTTTTATTCTTTTCTTTCTTTCTTTTTTTATTATGGGGCAACAACTCCCTCCTCCCTGTCTACTCTTACTTCCCTCGCTCAGCCGATCTGTAATAGGGTATTTTCTGGCTGTAGGCGAGTCAAACACAGCCAGATGTGAAGGACTACACTGGTTCCTCATAACCGCTGAGCAACAGGATATAACCCAGCAGCGACTAAAAAGGTAATGACAACACTGCAGCAGCAGCAAAAACAACAACAACAAATCCTTCTTCACTAAAAGGACAAGTGTGTCGGAGCAACAAGTGTTTTAGCGCTTTAATCTGATGGGCTTCCTATAAAGGGAAGTTATAGTAAGGATTACATGTACATGAGTAACCTTCTCCATTCAAAGGAAAGGATTTTTCTAAATTTACAGCAAAACAATCTCTGACAGGAAACACCTGGCCTTAATAACTTTGGTTACCATTCCTAATCATCTTATTTAAACTTGATGACAACAGGCTGCATCACTTTTAACTCCTTTCCCCCCTATTTAGCAAGAATAAGCCTTTTTTAAAATATGGGTAAAGCCACTATTAAAAGCCATTTGACTGCTTTTCCAATGCCAATCCAGTTTGCCTTTTGTTCAGATACAACTGCAATGGCTGATGCCATCACACAAGCTTAAAGATTACACACACTGTCGCAGTGGACAAACAGTTGTTGCCTACCATCCCTAGGTTGTTGCCCCTAGTGTCAGAGCCTTAGTGAAACAATTCAATCAGTAATTGTGTTTAAAATTTATTTTAGAGTTGCAGCTCAGAGTGTAGTTGCTGTGTTTCTGGTTTAACAGCAAAGTCCCTCTGCTGTGTGAGACATAATATCAAAAAAAGAGTAGAAAATTTGCAACTTCACCCAGGTGGTATCTTTATATCAAAACCGGACTGATGCCATAGCTGATCTACCAAAGCAGAATTTTTTGGCCTGGCTTGAATACCAATTGTAACCTTTTACATTGCTGACAACGCTAGATAGTTAGTGGGTGAGCAGGTTCTTTTGGAAAACTGGAAAACATTTAACATTTAGTCCAAAAGAAATGTGATCTGAACTCTGATCCAAACTAGTGCTGTGGTGAAACATTTACAGACATTTATACACCACACTGACACAGAAAGTCTGCCAGTTTGAGAAAAGGGGATAGATAACCAAGATAGAAAAGAGCAGTTTAAACCCCAACCAAACTCAGTGAAGTGTTGGAGAAAGGTATGCACCGGGGACATGTTTATCCAAGGTGATTCATAGAGACTTCCGGTCTTTGCCATTGTCCTATATTCCTCAGGGAAAACACTGGTCAGCTAGACAAACACATGTTGACCTGTGACCTCAGCAGGCTGAGGAGAGCAGTGAATGATACAACTGAACCATTTATCCACACAGAGAATGAGGTGCATACGTCAGCCAGCTTGGCAGGTTCAACAAAACACAGGCTTAAATAGCAATGTAAGATTCCCCTGCAGTCAAGAAATGACACAGGGGTAAGTAGTAAATAGAGATAAATGGCCTTAGATGAGCAATGAAAACAAAAGGTCTAAGCGACACAAAGTCCGACCAGATATCACATGATGCATCGCAACACAGCACATAACAGCTACAGCATGTTAAGCTTTGAGCTACAGAGGCACAGAGATACGAGAAGTATATATGATATAACTCTGAGAAAGCAAATAAAAGCCTATTTGCTAAAATTTCCATATATGTTGCAGTATTTTACTCAAACAACCTCTATGGGTTAGACTCTACATTTACTACAGGCATCATTCATTAGATTGGAACCTCATTTCTGTGGATGTACGTTTACACCAGCCAATTCTTAATAAATACCCCACACAGTCATAGTAATATAGTAATCAGTGACTGACTTAACAGTTTGCTTAACATTTGGGATTTTCCCATCATGCACAGATTTATAGGTTGAAAGTTAACCTTAATTTGTCCACCAGAAGGTGATTAGCATTTGAGTATTGTTTTATGGCTCCCTGATTGTTTTGATCGGCTCTCACTGTTATCAATAACCTAAATGATTCGAGGCTTATGGGCCACAATGTCTTTCCCATCACTCCTGAGTTTTGACATCAGACTCTGCTCCTCCTCTCCCTCCCTCAAGACAGACACCATCAGCTGCAGCCTCTTGCCCTACATAACTAAAGTTCTCCTGGATACTCCCACATGTCAGGATGGTGACAGATTAACACCTGCACGTTAAAACCAATATGACAAAAGGGATTTGGCAGTTGGCAAGGTGCTAGGGATGTCTTGGGGTGGAAAGTTTGAGGTGTGTGTTCTTACTGGAGGGAAAACCATTAAAGCTAAGATGACTGTGTGTCACTACTGTTGACATGCAACAGAAATTTTCCACTGTCGAGAAGTTTCACTGGAGACAGTACACAAAAGAACGGCTCCGGCCAAACACCCTGTCAATGACCATATCTTACAAATTCTATTTTCCTAAGTAAGGCAATCAATATCACAACATCTGGACTGAACTGATCTCTCAACTCCATCTAAGCCATGATTAGCAACTGGCAAACAAAGGAAAGTCTGGTAATCGTGTGCCCATCCATCAGTGTCTGAGTCAGTCCTTCGTGGACGCCAAAACAAAACAACGCCGGAAGCACAAGGGTGATGAGAAGCATGCAGGCTGGATAACATGGTGAGCATCACTTGGTAGTGCACTGTAAAAGAGAAGCTGATGGACGTTTCAGTAGCTGTGGACTCACTTTAACAGTTTATCTTGAACCAATTAGTTAATTCAGGGTTCAAGGTAATACAAGAAGCACAAAGTTCAGTCGAGCCTTTGAGTTGAAGTTAAAGACTTTGTGTCCAGGCAACTAAATGGACGAGTCATGTGATCATGAGTTCAACTAAACCTGTGGAGAGGCTGGTGGTTCTGATGGTGGATTCTGACGCTATCCAAAAAGATTTCGATATAATCTTGTGGCCACACATGGAAGCATTGTTTTTGTTATTGAATGGTTTGCGAAATGAGAAATCACATAATTTAGAAGCAGAGTTATGGCATGAGTGTGTGTATGATGATGATGTAGGCTTGGAGTAAGTAAGCAAATATTTTACAGTAACACTGGCAGTGACTGATTTATGCTTCTCATGCTGACTCATCTGTGGTCTGTAATTGCCTTTCTGCGACTAAAAATTATTGACAATTATTGACGTATTTCCTCTTTTTGTTCCATGAGGATATTCTTTAAACAAACTTTGTAATAATGAGGCTGAAAGGGTCATTTTCCTTTATTTACACTAGATTTACTTGATTAAAAGGTCTATTACTCAATCAAAAGTAAAATATTATCTTTTTCTATTTTTTGATTAATTTAGGGCTGCCCCCAAAACAAACAGTTCTATAGATTTGTCTCATGTTTCTGATTTTTGTTTTTTTTAAAAACAGTCTGGAGAAGTTTGAGCACTTTGTCAAGTAATATAACAGAAGAGGTGATCAAAACTGTGTCTTTTATTCTGTCAATAAAATTACTGATTAATGCAATGAATTGTTTCAGCGACACACTTTTTAGGACGACCTAATTTTGAATCTTCTGCACATATTTTCTGCAAGTGTGGTTAAATATCCTGCTGAGAGACACATTCTTAATTTTTGTTGAAAGATGAGGCAAAAGAAACTATTTTCTGGGTCATTTTTCTTTACCATTTTTGCGTTCACTGAGCGGAGGCAGACTCTGTGTGGGCTGCAGCGACAGCTCCTCCATCTCATGGGTCACAGCCTCGCTCTGGGGACTGGGCACCAGCAGACTTGACATCCCACAATCCCCCTTTGCTCCAAATTGCCACTGGGAAGCCTGGGGCTCCATCCTGCCTCAGGAGAGGGTTGGGGAGGGTCCCAAGCAAAAGGGGTTATGGGTGACCGTCCCTTTGTGTTATGTCTCGCTGCTACCTAAGAGGACACAAGAAGAGAAAGGAGACAGAGGAGTTAGATGGACAACGAATTACTGATTTTCCCCTTTCACTGAGCAACTCACACAGGAGGAATACATCACTCTGGGATATTTTGTGGGCTCCTCATGAACACCAGTAATTCAGAATAATCATCATCATCCTGCTGGTATGACTACTTCACCCAACTGCTGAAATGCTAAGGGTGGCATTTCATTTCAGCCATCTGGAAGAGCTCAGGCACAGCCCAAATTATTCATTAAATGAGCTGGGTTGGCTATTACACGGAATAATCACTTCAAACCGCTGTTCATGAGCAACAACGCCAGTTTGCACATGAATGTTCTCTCTGTTCAGATGGGCTTCATAATCTGGAATATGACGTTGCTGTGGCGGTTTCAAACAGAGGGAACGGAAACATCTCAGGGAGCAAAACAAACAGTTTAGTATCCATGGCTTCCCAACGGTCTCTAAACCAACAGATGACAGAGTGCTCAGTCTGAACATGTATGCTATTTATCGCTCTCCAGCAGCACCCACACTGTCCATTCCAGGACACAAGTACTCTTTACTACTGTCTTGATGTGTTGCTTTTGGCTGAAACCCGCTGTGTTCCTATGGCTGCCTTTAGTTCTCCCTGTAAGTGCCAAAAGCAGTAGACAGTTGAGGTTGGTTACAACACATGGAAATACTGGCGCTGGCATTGAATGCTGATGTTGTGCAATGTATATAAAACCCAAGAAATCACTGTGCTTTATCACCTCTTGTTTTTCTTTTGTGTTCTTTAAAAAAAGGCCATGAAAGTGTGTTTCTGTATAGATGCTTTTATTGTGCTCTTAAAACTCACCTATGTCAGATTTCCACCCATATCCTATGGTGCTTCACATTCAAATACTATTTTGTTAGAGGATGATGGTAATTATTGTAGTTTACACAAAATGTGATTTTCCTCCCACAGCTGATAATTCCCCTTAGTGTGGTTCCTATAAAAAAAACCCCAACTGTTAAATGAATGCAAATTTCATTTTAAGAGACAGATTTTGCATTTTTGATTCTCTTACTTCCCCTTGTTTTTAAAAACCAAGGGGAAATGTCTCTTAAAATAATAAAAAGGCAATCAAGCACATCATAGATGAGTGACATTGCATTCCTCCTTTCCTGCTGTTATTGTCATAGCTTGAAAAAAATAAAAGACTTTCTGGAAAAAAACAAAAATCACAGCGATGTACAATAGCTGCATCTTCTCTTGAGCATCTCAATATTTTACTAATTTTGCCTTTGTCTCCAGAGCAGAACAAAAACTTTTTCCAGGATACGTTTACATGTAAGATGTGTAAATAAATACAATCTAATATAATCTATTTGATGACCCCCTCACAGTCAAAACCTCACAAATAAAGTGATTAACAGTTTCAAGGATCTTTTGTATTCAAGAGTTGATACAGTGTCTCTGTCTTAAAAGACTTTCTGTTGTGCGATATCTGTGATATTTAGGGTGTGTGCATTCAGCCCCACCAGTCAGGTACTGCAATTATCAAGTATTAAAAGGAAAGTCCGTCCAAGTTCACTTGGCATGTCCTGCAAGTCTGAATTGGTGCACAGAACATGCTGAACTCGGCTACTATTTCAAAACTCCCCCACTCTTAAAAACTTGGCATCTGACTCTCAGCCACTTTCTGGCCCCTTAATGATGATGAAGTGGCGCTAAAACACCACTCTCGTGTGTCACACGTAAGCACTGTCTATAGATTACATCAAACACTGCATTCAGTACTGTGAAGCTTTTACTTTTTTTGGGGGGGGCATGTTAAAAGTTTTTTGAAAAGGGACTCTGGTCAAGAACTTCTCTTCCCTTTCAAGTTTTCTTCCAGTAGCAGAGGAATTTTCCTTGTAGGGGTTGGAATCCAGATTCAGTTCAAGCTGAGAACCAGTTTCAACACTATGGCTCACCATGCAGGGGCTTGCCTCTCCCTCGAGTCGAAGCAGGTGTCAATATTCACCACTTCAATTACAGGATGAGGCAAAACTTCAACCCACAGCAAAAAGAGGAAAATGTAACTTCTTGAGATAGAACTGCATGAACAACAATCAGTGAAACTTTGCATTATATTTGATAAATGCCAACTTTAATAAACTGTGGAAAAGATAACTGGGAACATCAGACCATGACCACAGGCATCACATCGAACTTGTGCTTTCCAGCAGCAACCTGTGTGGAGACCAGTCCAGGCAACTAAGGTTCACATCATAGGCAGTATTCAAGTATTAATAACAACATTTATACATGGAAAACTGGGGGAGTCAGCTGCAGGCCTGATGCAGCTGATGAAGTTAATATCAAAGTTTCAGCCATTGTCTCAAGGCTTAAGTTTACAATGTAAAGCTGAAGCTGACTGAATAAGACCTAAGGCTCCGTATTGTAATTAATTATTGTCTAAAATTTATTTATATTTTCATATTTGTGTTACTTTATTCTTTGTATGTTGATGACTTTTGCACACAATTAACCTGGATCCACCTACTTTCTTTATCCCACACACACAATCAGGAATTGTTGAAGAATTGGACTGATAATCAGAATTAATAATGACCTTGATAGCAATAAAATCCTTTGTTGTTTGATAATGAGCCAGTCAGGTACTGGATTTCACTCCTTGCTACAAAATAATTTTCCATCCCATCAGTTTTATTAATAAATAGTTGGGACATGAATTGTAAATGACAGACAAATGGCTGTGCGGAGTTCTTTAAGCAGACCTAATATACATATCTTAATGATGCAGGTTTATGTGATCCACATCTGGATTGGGATCAAATAAAAGACAAACATTGGTGTCACTCTGATGTTGAAATTGATAAATTGATTAAAAGAATATAGCTATCTTTCTCAAAGAAGGAAGATAATGAAAAACAGAAGCACAAATATATTTCATAGCGCATGACCACATCATCAACCAGTTTAACAATTTGTGTGCTTGTCTGTAAATGGGTGAGTAGCTACAAGAAGGCAAACCAAAGAGTTGATAAGTCAGTAATATTGATATATCTTTCTCTTAACAAGTTGATCCTACCGTTAGCAGCAGAGGACAGTAAGGGACGGATGAGAGAGGCGTCTGGGCTAGTTGCTGTGCAGGATGAGGCTAAGCCATGGAGTCGAACCTGGTAGGAAAAAAAAACAAAGAACACAGTGAGAACAGAGAAGTCTTCAAAAAGACATTGTTCTTTTTGAGATACTAGACAGCTAGTGCTGTTATGTCTTTTTCATCGATTTTGTTAGTAAAATTTGCTCCGCTGCCTCTCTTCTGTGTCCCTGTCTCGTCTTATTATTTGTTGCTAGAGCATCTATGTCTATTTATCCCAAACAAATAACCACTGCTGGTGATAATGCAAAACATGTTTTCTAAATGACAAAGTAAAAAATATTCCAAATGTTAAGAAACCATCCTGAAAAACAGCATTTAAAAAAAAAAAAAGAAAAACAAAAGAATACTGGGGAACAACTAGTGATTTATTACCCTTTTAAATTGAAGGACCATTGTATAAATAATGAAACGAAAACACATTTACAGACACAGTGCTGACAGAGCCAGACACTGTTGTTGCTTGAATACGAGTGTTAGGAGATTTGGAGAGAATAGGATAGGTAAGTGCCACTTAAAGATGCTGAATAGAACTTCACCATAAACACAAAAAAGGGCTGTATCAGGCCTGAAAAAGGGAGTTCACAGGTTGCTATGAAAACCTGCAGCAGCCTCGGACAAAGGAAGAGAACCCTCAACGCATAGATAATGCGACTAAAGAGGTGTGATGTAAAAATCACACTGCTGTCTGAATGCGAGACACTGAATGACCATGGGCCAGCTGTACCCAGACACTTCTCTGGACTCTTAAAGAACTGTGTGTTGTACACAAAGCAGATAGCTGAATAAGTATCAGTTCAACAGATCAATTTAATGACACTCTAGGCAGATGATGGTCTTCCATTACACACATAACCAAATATTTGCTTGTAGTCTTTGGGTGGGCTCCTACCTTACGACATCATCATTAAAAAATAAAGTGAAATGAAAAAGGCTATCAGTCAGGAATAGGTTTGATGGTGTGTGTCCGTGTCTTGGAGCGGAGTGAAGGGGAGGTTCGAGATCAGGGTGGGTGAACAAGTGCATCGGAGAAAGGGGGCAGAACAAACAACTGTCATGGTTGACGAGGCTCCATGGGATAAACAGCGGCGCTACCCCGGTCAAATCAAAGAGCGGATCCAGATGGCAGCCGCTGCGTGTTGCTCTGCCCTCTGATTTTCTTTTAATGGCATGAGGGCAACAAGTACCATGTGTTTCATCAAAGTCTAATGCACACTTTCTGTACACACAGACACACACACACACACACACTAACATGTATAAACGCGCCACTAGAATCAAAGGGGTGCTCAGTCGTGGAGGATGAGGGTGAGAGTGGGCATCTGCGACTGAAGATTATGTTCTCAGGCTTTTACTTTTCCACACGTTTCAATAACAAACAAAAGCTCAGGGCTATAAAAATGTTTGCAAATGTGTTACATGACCGAAGAAAGGAATGCTGCATTATTCTACCACTGGGTATGCTTAGTATTTAAAACTGGGCACAGATAACACGCAGGGTCACTGCAGTTGCCCATGCTTATGTCAATCATCAACACTGCACTGAGCAACCACAGAGATACTTACATATGCTCCCATTGCCTTTCCTGTCAGCACATAGCCTTGTTTCTCCTCTCACTAAATGTGCTGCCAACAACCTTGCATCTGGTGTGCTTAAAATGTCACCAAGACAATTTAAGGAAGAAAGACACTGCCACAGAGAAGACCCTCAAACAGATAATGCGTCAGAGGAAGCAGAAGTATATTTTCAGTACATGTGCAGCTATGGGGCAAAACAGAGGAAGAATTTTTTTGAGCTCTGCCAAGCTTCCAACGAAAGACTGCATGAGTGGTCAGACTTTGTCAGCACAAAAACTGGACATCGCACTTGGATCAGGGAACCACTACGAGCATGAAAAGTCTGAGCAACAAACTGCCTGATGATGGCCGCCTCAGATCTCAGACAATGTCACAAAAGAGCTAAAAATACAGCCGAATTAACCAGGGTGGATTCTACGATTAAATGATCACAATCATTGGCATCAAGTTTCACTTCTGTTAAAATATCTACAGCATGAGAAGATCACAGTTCAGATGGGTTGTCCCCTAATACTGAGGAACCAACCACCTATTTCACAATCACATTTTCAGCAAAACAATCCCATTTTTGTGCAAGAGAGAATAGGAACTGTTACCATTGCAGAGCTATTCAACAACAGTAACAAACACAGAGAAGTAATCCGTTCCCAGTGACTGCATACTGACGAGAAGAGGTCACAGGTCAACTTTACTACAAATAGGCCTGGCTGTGAAGGCTTGCAGTGATAGAGTACACTCAAGAACCCACATATACACACTTGTTCCCTAAACTGACAGCATGAGATAATGGAAATCTGCAGTCTTGGTCTAAGAGATACCAAACCATGAGCAGTCAAGTAGGTCTGGTTTCTGTTTAAAGGACGTAAACACACCACCGCGAAAAAAGGAAACAACATGTTTTGATGAAACAACATAAACAACAAACAACAGCCTAAAAAAGCAAAAAAATGCATGGGTCTACCACTAAGTCAAAAGCTTTTTCTAAAAACTAGTTATCCAACACACTGAATGAAATGAAATCCTTGAAAAGCAAGCTGTAGTCATTAACGTCTCAGAGTTCAATCTTAAACAAACACAGATGTTGAGAAAAACAGTATTGTAACTCTTTATATTATGCAGTCCTGGCAATTAACCTCTACCAAGGTTTTGCTTGTTACATTAAACTTTTGGAATTAATAATTGCTCATATAATTTTATCACCTTATTAGCCATTAGTTCTGTAATTGTCTGAGTTGCTCAGCAAATGTACCATGCACAGGCACAAGCCATGTACACACAGCCTGAGTACCAGTCTGGGGGCAAAAGTACACTTTCAGTGTGCAGTTTTCTGAGCCTTAAATAGACCATGTCTTGTCCAAAAAAAGAAAAAGTCTACTTTTATCCAGCGATAAGACAGAAATGATGTCATCATCACTGGGCTCATTCACTACAGTCAGTGTTCTGCTCTGTTCCCAAACATGCACATGTGGTGTTGTTTCCTTCCTGGCAGCCTTTGTGGATTTTAAAGCTGAAAAGATTCTCCAAAAACAGCACAAAAGAGTTAGACAAACTGACGAAAAAAAAATCTGCAACAAAGATTTGATGGCAGACAGCCAAAAACCATGGCACAGTCACACCTAAGATAGGATGGGCCATTACAGCAGCCACAAAGCCAAGCTTCAACAGCCTTTATGTGAAAGGGCACAAGTTAATAGAGCACTGCTTGCAATGAAGAGTAACACGGGTTTGTTATGTAGTTTCTGAGAAATGAAGACATATCTGAATAAAATGGCCAGGGTGGCATGCTTCAGTGCAGGCCTCTCTCTGCCCCCCTCTTTCTCTCTACTAATAATTACTGCATCTCAGTATGAGTCTGATTTGCCACAATCACTGCGAGGGGGATGATCAGTCCTGTCTATACTTGGACAGGGAACAAGTTAAATACAAACACTTCTGCCTACACGGTGATATTCAGTTTCATTTTAATTCAACTTACCACAGGAAGAGACATGGAAACCCTTAGTCTCCAGCGATCTGAGCAAGCAAACCAATACTGCACTGGGAGGCAGTAATAAGCGAAGCACACATGGATATGTGACTTACAGCCTGAGAGTAATTACTTTGCCATCCGACCATATGCACCGTGTTTAAGTCCACGCTAATAATTCACACTTTTTGATGACAGACTGGGAGTGGACAGGGCCGCCCCCGAAACCACCACATCCTGCCGTCTGCATGACTCACAATGACCGCGACCTGTTTGTATCTGCTGCAGCACTACCTCACCTCACTTCCCCTGCGTCTACCGACGGGAAGGCGATGTGATACCATTATCGGGTTAGTCCTGATGGTTGGGGGGTTAGAACACAGCATACGTGGTGAAGACTAGTCACAATGAACATGGATGTCATGTCTTGGCAATCAGAGAGCATCCGGACTTCGGAATAAACACACAGTGAGGACACGTAGTGACTTGGAAACTTGCTGATTAAACAACAAAAACAGTCTGGTAGAGTGACATGGCACTACCCCCCCTCCACATCTTATATTATCGCAGTGGAGGAGGCGGGTGGGTGTGGGAGAAACTAGCGATAGCTTTCTCGTGAAATCTGACAGGTGAGTGAGTTGCAGACAGCGTCAGCCTTTAAAAACGATGGGGTGCTTCCATGACCATCACTTCCAGGAGCAAAGAACACGTCTCAGAGTAAGTTTCAGTGAAATACCGGCTGTAAAGCCCCGCTGCCCCGCTCTGCTGTGTGTCTGTCTGTACATCACGGAGGCTCCCCAAAAACAGCCTCCTCACATTTTCGCCAGTTAGCTCCTGCTCAGCTAATGCGGGCTAACATGCTAAAAACAAGACAGCGCCGCCCCAAGTCCGCGGTCTTACCGAACTGTGAAGACTCGAAGCAGGAGGTCCGTCCGAGCTTTTGCTCACCGCAAAATGTCCATTCACATCCGCAGAAGTGTGCCCTGTGTTTTCTTCCCCCCCCCAGCGATGAGATTGAAGTTTATTTCGCGGCGTAAAATGGCTGCGACTAGTCTGGGTTCGGATGCAGAGTGACGTAATGACGCCAGGGGACAGGGAGCGTTTGGGGGCGTGGCCGAGGCCGAGACCACCGTCTTCTGGTGATCAGCAGCTTTATCAGCTACCTTTATCTGCACCTCCATTTACTGCTGTAGCAGAATACATCAGCACCACAAGACAAAGTGTGTCTCATATCCTGTGACAGAGTGTGTGTTCAAAGTGTAGACATCTACTGAGGCACCAGCGATCCTCATTCATTCCGTCATTATGCCTTGGAGTCAATTAAAATCTCCACAATATATTTTCTAATAAATCTGACCCCCTGACAGGTCCCCGTCTCGTTTCAGTTTACTGAAGTTTTTAAGTAGATCACTTGAATCAAACTATAGAACGCACAACTCTACAGAAAGTAAAATTGACCAACAGGAGCAAGTACAAACTCACATGGAGGGAGAGCATTAAATATTGAATATAAACATATCGGCCCTGCTCTGGAATAGGGGTGCCGCATACTTTTAATGGTGACACCTGTGCTATTCATAAAATTAAATACTGGTATTGTGTAAATAAATTATATGTGATAATGATAATGTGATCTGATCATGATGGCTGATGTTGGGCCATGTCATTCATTTGGTTGCCTTATCACTTTCCATCAAGTGCTGTTGTTCTTGTGGTGAAGTTATATTTACTCTTGTGTTTAATCTGATATTGTGACAGCCCTGCTCTGGAGTTTAATTATTTTTTATCATTATTCATTTTCTTGCAATGTGCACCTGATGAAGCACCATTCATTTATTCTATTTCCAGTTTTTAATAGTTCTTGATAACAGTGATTTGATCTAAGTGGGCTGTACACTTACAAAGGATTATAAAACATTTAATGTTCGAGAAAGCTTTAATTAGAAAAAAACTGGTCAAATTATTAAAAACTTCAGTGTTTTATTTAGTCAGAATGAAAACATATTTTTTTAAGTTATTTTAAATTATAAAGGTTTTAATTAGTTATTTTAGTTCATTATGCACATTAATGTAATGTGCATTTCACCAACGCAAAGACTTACACTGGACAAATACATATAAATTCACTAAGTATAAATCCATCTTTACAATGCAGAACCAATACTGATGAGAGAAAATGTAAATATACAAACAATCCATCTTTTTATTCCTTTGATGCCTGTTTGGTTTTCTGCAAAGGAGCAGAGGCATCAGCAACATTGTGTAGAAACTCATACAGCAACTTAGCATTGAGAGCATTTCCAAGTATTTCTGCTAGTTTGTCTTGGCTGAGTTTGGCTAAATCTGCCAGGCTGTCTGCATTTCTGATCAAAGACCTGCAGTTTTTTGTATTGACGCCAGGCATTTTCAACAGGAAGTCATAAGGTCCGGGGTTGTAGAGGTCTGATGATTCAGCCATGGTGTCTGAATCAGCTGTGACTGCCTGAGCTGCTGTAGCATCGGGTTCGAGGCGGCCTTGCTTTAGCTCCAGAAAGAGGTCAGCTGTTGCATGTGGGGAGGGGCACCAGAGTATACGGAGGCGGGGGAAATGCAAGGTGAGTAAAGTGAGTTTCGAAGAAATGTCATTTGATGATATTTCATGGCGGAAATCTGATCTGGCCATTAAGGAAAACGGTTTAGCTGGGTCAAACTCAATGAGCAGCACTGGCTTCCTGTAGTACCGGGTCATGGAGAGACACTGGGTGTAGAGGCGGCCACTCTGCATAGAGCCAATCAGATCACTGACACTCTTGCGCTCCACGCATGTGTCCGGGGTCAAGATGTAGTCACCTACTTCTAGGGTAACGGGCTCGATGTCCAGTCCTCGCCGGTGCAGCAGGGAGGGGAGTTCACTGCGGAATTCACGCATGTCTACAATGACTCGTGAAGGCTCTTTGGGCTGCTCCTGGCCCCCTGGTCACAGAAAATGGAAATACAAAATGATGAAAAACTTTATACAAGAATTTTAAGAACAGTTTAAAAAAGTAGACTAAAAATAAACCTATAAAAAAACCTCATGCCTGCTTTGCGGGTGTTGGTGGTGGCATTAGCAGGCTCTAAATTTCTGGCAAGGTCCAGGTTGGTGTCTTCTCTCCCCTCCCTCTCCTCTGGGATGACCATAGTAGCTTTTTCCCTGTAGTATAAAATGCACACAAGCACCGATGAGAAACCATCACTTCAGAAAAATCCCAAAGCAACAAATATTTGCTTTGAAAGAACCAGTTCTCACCTGATAAGGTGTTCGAAAGCTTTCTTTTCCTTAGACAGTGCTGTCAGGTACTTCTGTTCTTCTGTTGACCCTCCATAGATGAGGAAATACACCCGAAGAGCCAGTCCAGGCCGGCTAGCTTTGTAGATCTCCAGCTGTCGGACGAAACTCACTTCAGCATCGTATAGCACCACAAAACTGGGCTCAACCTCATGCAGCACCCGTGTCAAGCTGTGGGGGTCAGTGCAGCCTTTCAGTGGGTGGAGGACAGTCAGTGGCTCCTTCAGGACGCCATAATAAGCATCAGATGACGAATCCAGCTGCAGTTTTTCCTCCTCGCCTTCATCTTCGTCCGTCAGTTCATTCTCCTCTCTGCTGCTGCCCATCACTGCTGCTTCATCCACCTCCTCCTTCCCCATCATCTGAGTCAGGGTCAAAGATGGCCGGCTTTTACTCTCCATAGACTTTTTGGTTTTTTGTACAGGCTCCTTCCCCTTTTTTCCCTTTTTGGGAAAGCCTTTGCCCTTTTTGTGCGAGGCAAGTTCAAGAGCAGCAGCAGCAGCAGAGTCCCTCTTACTGATAGTGCGGGCATACAATCTGGTTAGCAGTCGATCAGAGCCGTGCCTGATGTACTGCTGCAGCTGGGCACAGGATCGGTCATCACTGGCACAGATCAGCACACGACCTGGAGGCAACATGCCAGGCAGTACACACAACAGATTTCAATGGAACATTTTAATAAGAGACGCTCTATATTTATCATAGCTTTTTTTTTTTTCCAACCTGTCAGTTAGTCTAAAGTCAACATCCAAGTAACTAGACAAGTCCTTATTAGTTATAAAATGACATTAGCTGTACGATATGCAGAGAAAAACAAAGAGATTCTGATTACTTTGGCAGAGACTGTAATTTCCATTACAGTTGGAATTGTTTTTGCATTTATTATTCACAGAAATTAATATCTTTGTAGTTACATTTCCTTGTAATACACAAATATAAATGTTCTTTTACATCTACAAGAACACTTTTATGGTGCTAAGAATTCACAACAGTGTTGTGACACATTTTACCTTCAGCAAAAAGCTTTTTAGGTCCTGTAATTTGGATATAGCAGTTGACTTAGATTAAGACACTTTCTGTCGAGGTGCCGGTAGGCAATGTGTGTGAGATGATAGAACTGTAATGCAACCATAATACTAACACCTGTGCTCCTGTGTTAAGGTTAGGCTGAAATTTATTTCACTTTAAATAATTTAAATGTTCCACAAAATCACCTTTTAGGATTCTAAAAAATTGGCATCCACAGAATGCTTTTAAACGCTTTCATGCTGCAACAGCAGTGAGCTCTAACCTGGTTTATGTTGAGAGCTCTTGTTCTCCCTCTCAATCTCCTGCAGCACTTCAGTAAGAGCCTCCCACTTTGGGCTCTTCTCCAGCACCAGGTCTCGTTTCACCTCTGAAACACAGACACAGACAGCAATGCACAGACAGTACATGAAGAAACTCACTGTCAGAGAGCCATAGTCACCTAAGCCAGATGAAAGCTTCTGTTTCTCAGCCTCTGCTCCCACTTTGAGTTTCTTCTTGCTCTCAGCGATGCGGTACACTCGACTCCTGGCGTTCACAAACATGGATGTGCTCGAGTCCAGGAAAAGCCACCCTGATGGTTACGACAACAGGCACATGCAAGGAAATAGGGATAATAACAATTGGACATTAAGTGTTTGTTTGTTTTTTGTAAAACTACAAATAAGTACCCTAATTTACCTGAATTGGAGCCAAAGGACTTTTGGCTGGAGCGCAGTGACTCGAGCAGGTTGAGGAAGGTGACACAGTCGTACTGGGTGAGGTAGAGCAGGAGAACCCTCAGCACCTTCAGGTCCTGGACCAGAGTCTTGGTCTTGGCTCCCAGCTGGTGCCACAGGGGGTCCAGGTAGTGACGGATGGTCTAGATAGATAAAGATGAGGTCAAATTCAACAGCTACACTGTAAATTAGGAGCATTATAAATGTAGTTTCCATTACATTACACATTTTAACCAAATTGGTTTTATTGGCTGGAGTCTAATACAGTGTCAGGGTGGCTTAATGTGTTGTGTGTTAGTAACACAGCAGCAGACCTTTTCAAAAGCATTTCCTAGAGTGTTCTCCAGTGACAGGTCCTCAACCTCCAGTGTGGGGTTGTAGCGTTTCAGCTCCTTCAGACAGGCACTCATGATGTCCAGGATGGAGCTCTGAATGGCCCTCATAGCTGGCGTCAATGACACATGGATCTCCACCACCTCTGGCTTATGCCTGTCTAGTGCTGTCTTCACTGATGCTTGGAACCTGTTCAGTGAAGCACGTTTAGGGAACAAGTGTAAAATAGGATGAAGGAAGCACTTCTTTTTCCTTCTATCGAAAAAAAAAAAAGCCTTCTAAATTATACCTCGGCCACAGGTAGAGCTTCTTGACGAAGAGGTTCCTCATCACACGCTCTACCTGACAGAAGCCTGTGGAGAAGGCCGTGGCCTTGTCAGTGAAGGCCTTGATGAAACCTGTCTTGTTCTTCTGTCTGAACAGTCGAAGGATGAAGGCCTCCTGGCATGACTCAATGATTTTATGGGCACGATAAACCAAGATGCCTGAAGGGTTGGTACAAAGAAATGGGAAATATTAACACTTGTACAACGTAGTCTAACACAAAAGCCTGCTGTAAGTACTTCACTTAGAAAGCTATGGATTAGCCACAATATTCTGATATATTTAACATATACTTATCAATAAATATTTTTTTACTTAAATTTACACTGTATATTCAATTGTATATACACACACCAAGGATTTTGACTCAGAGGCAAATACAATCGCATTTATTTTTGTTTCTTTGCTGACTATAATTGATATTTGCCCATTTCCTCTATTGACTGCATCAGAAAAATATGTAGCTTGTGTCTCTTCTTAGTCCCCAGATTTAAAGTCAGTCAGTTTGTCTTTCAGCTGGAGATCTACAAAGATTTTTCAATCTTTGAAAGTTTAATTAACAAATCAATTAATCACATGTTAAAACTTAAGTTATGCAAGTTGTTAAACTTACATTAACATCACTTGATTTCAGTGATAAAGTACACAGGTGAATGACTAAGTGAGACTAGTAACTGCTAAGTGAAAAGTTCATAGTATGTAACAGGAAAAACTTGGCTCTCATGCCAGTCGTGATCAGGCAGCCCTCTGACCTGATATGAGATGGGCAGGGATGCGGTCAGTGAGGAAGTCGACCACCAGGATTCTGCTGGTGACGAACAGCACTCCTCCCTCAGTGTAGACTTTATAACGCTCTGCGCTCTGGATGTCGCTGGTCACCGTCCTGGGCAGGTGAGTGACCCCCTCCACTTGTAACCGCTCTGTGAAATACTCCTGAGGAGGGAAAAGGGGAAAATGTGGACATTCGCTACAGCAAGAGATACAGGGGGAAAACTGTGAAAATTAATCAAAATATTGTCAAAATCACAATATGACTATGTGAAACATCCAAATTTTTTGATCAACAAATAACTGAACCCTTGTTTGTGCTAAAGAAATATGCCTGACATGATTGATTGGTATAGACCTGGGCAAAAATTGAATAAATAATTAATATATAGCAAATTTTATTTTAACATTCTTACTATGATCGTGACTCATATTGCAATTATCTGTATAAAAATAAATCACGATGAGTTTTTTGTTTGTTTTTTTTTTTGTCGTCCAGCCCTGCCTTGACTTTTATTATCTTATTATCTTGCCTTGTGTAGAACTCACCTCCATCACATCATGTTAAAAAAGGTGCCAGGCATTTAAGACTTTTATAAAGTGAGTCATCGGCCCACAAGGTGAAATTATAGGATGTTTTGGCCAAACGAACAAATAAAGCTGTTATGTTTTCATGTCCCTATTAATCATTGTAGGAACAGACCTGACGTATTATCCTGCAGCGGTCTTTAAATGAAGACTTTATGTTGACATTCATTGAGAGCTTCTTTACATGCTGGGTCATATTTGACGCAGCACCGTCCGGCTCTGACCTCACCTGTTCAGCCGCGGTGGTGTTGAGCAGGAGGACCAGGCTGCCCCGCTCCGAGTAGACCCGCATGAAGTGCAGCAGGACGCGGTCTATCCCCATCCCCTCGGCCGCCACCAGCAGCCCGTCGCTGCCGAACAGACTCAGAAACATCTCGGTCTCAAACTCCAGCAGCGGCGGTGGTGCGGCCATGATGGAGCCGGAGGATGTCAGCTGAAGGAGGACGCACGGACCATGATGGGACAGACACAAAGGGACAACTCCAGGAGAGGACTCAATGTTTTGAAACTGCACATCCGGTCACGTGGCGCTGAAACGAAGGTGAAGGTACGGGCGGAAGAGCCAGAGCGCCACCTGGTGACCCGGAGGGACATGGCAGCAAGAAAAAAACCCATCATCCGCTCAATTTGTAAAAACAAAACAAAACAAGCGAAAAACCGTCTGGTGTCTTCACATCAAATCTTCTGCATATGATTTATCACGTCAAATACTATCCTACTTCCCCGCATATCCTCAGGAATATCACTATTTCACGTCTCATGAAAATTTGATGGATGATTGGATGGTTTGATTTGATGGAAAGACTCCTTTTAACAGACAACTCTAAAATAAAATATAAAAGAGAAACCTGTCCCTGCTCTCTGTTGTATACTCCTGCAACCGATTACAATATAATAATAATTCCCTGCTGTCTAGTTGATTTCCACAGCACTGAAAACTGAAGATACTTTGGGGAAATGGTGAGAAATGACATATGGATGCTGCTGTTGGCTAAAAACACATGCACATGTATGATTTTTAGACCTTGTGATGCTTTTGGCATGAAACCTTACATTTATTGTGATTTAACACCATATCTGGTCATGAGGTGACCAAAAAGCTGGTTTTCATTTGTTTCATAAGAGTGATATCACACACTTATCAAATAGAAATACTTACGACTAGTATTATAGTATAGTATTATACTAGTTTCATTTAACTGCAATGATATATATTCAAATAATCTGCCATTGAACAATTTAACAGTCCCAGTAAGGCAGGGTGCAGAGTCAATAGCTGTTTTAGTGACAGCATTAACGTGTTTTCTGGTGGATTATTCCTGTAATGCACCATCAGGAACAGAGCTGTAATATGCTTGCATAACAAAGCCTGCCAGCTGGGCTTTGTAAAACTCTGTTGTGTCAGCCCACATTTCTCCGCCATAAGAGAGGAGGCTGAGGGGACCAGAATAGGTCTGAGCTCATGAATGACAGCAGAGGAGCAGGACGATGCTGAGCCCACCACCATCCCAGCATGCACAATCGCACACAAACACACACACATGAACCAACACACAAAACTGTAAGGTTTTGGCTACACAGGAGCACAGACATGACTCATCATAGTTTTAAGACTTCAGGCTTGAATTTGGCCACATCGATGTCTGCATCTGTCACTGCAATTCTACCTTGAAATGACACAAGGATCTAGTGTGTGTGTGTGTGTGCATGCATGTGTATAGGAACACTGTCGATTGAATCTGTCAGGAAAGGGTGTTTTTTCATCATCCCGATTCTGAATAAATGAGGGGTGACATTGTAGAAATTAAGGCTTAAGTATATTCATTAAAGCTGATACTGGAAAGGAAGAATAACAAGTTGGTCAAACACAACAGAGTAGACTTCTGCTCTAATATAATTGTATAAATTTGGTCTGGTGCTGTTTTGTATGGTTCACCCTAATAAGTTTGATCATGTGTCTGATTCTAAGTCTAAGTGTGAGTCATCCCGGTTGAGTCTGAGTCCAGTTGGGCTCCAGTGCTCCACTCTGGCACAGTAAAAGATCTGATATAGAGATAAAACAGGTCCACAAATGAGGCAGTAATCACTATTCCAAAGGGAGGTTATTTACACACATGCACTAATAAAGTCAGAGTCTCTGTCGACAACATCTAAGTCCAATTGCAGTAAATGTTTGAGTCAGAGTTCAAAGTATTCAAATTAATCAATATTTTTCTTGGAAAAATTAGTAGGCCGAATGATCTGATGCTGACATTTCTCCCAAACTGCAGGCTAAGGAGATGTAGATGCAGAATGAGAGAGAAATTAAAAAAAAAAAAAAAAGCTCCAGCAGTCTAGCCAACATCAAAGGTGACCTTGAAGGTAGCAGGAGAGAGAGCGACAGGCAAACACTGCCTCGCCTAAACAGAGCAACACCACTGCAGGTTTATGGGTTCCTTGGCCAGACACTGAGAACTGAGGGGAAATGGAAAGGAAAGCCAGCATGGCGAGAAAAAAATTTAATTATGAGGGAAGAAAGGACATTATTTGGATTTT
This sequence comes from Remorina albescens, assembly GCA_034769265.1. Lineage (NCBI taxonomy): Eukaryota > Metazoa > Chordata > Actinopteri > Carangiformes > Echeneidae > Remorina > Remorina albescens. The sequence goes on from CM068480.1 coordinate 12,239,606, forward strand.
CAGTTGAGTATCAAATCCAAAAAAGGAAAAAGTTACAGGAAAGTTTCAGGGAAACAGTGAAACACTTGCATCCTTTAAATGATTTTTACAACCTTGTTTATTGTTTATTTTCGAAAACTGTGCTTAAATCCACTCATCAACTGAAGAAAGAAAATGGTTTAATTGATCTTTTAAATAAAGAAAACATGATATATGTTATGGCATAATTGGTTAAAAACACTTTTGATCACCGAAAACAATGCAGTCTTACATATAAAGTCACTTTAGTGTGTCACTGTTGAACGGAAAATGACAGACGTACCAAGATAAAGGAAACTGGGTGCAGTCTCAAAGCACACAAATGGGGGAATAAAGCAGTGCACTGTCATGAACTAACCTATAGAGAGCAGTGGAGCGCTTTGTTTTGCAAAACTCAGGCATCTTATAGGAAAAGTCTGGCTCTAGGATGATCTGTGTGACAACATTTGTGTCCATGCAGCCTCATCTGCGAGACAATCAGCAGTTTCATGTCAGAATGAGAACATGACGTTAGGTAACATGAGACTATTAGGGCTGCCTGGGAAGGGAATGAGAGGCAATATAAGGGATTCTGCTATTGTTACAGTTTTATGGGACATGAAATTGTATCAAATGATCCATAAATGTGATTGGAGGAACCAGCATGTTTCCACGGATGGAGCATCCGGCTGGTTGGCAAATGTGAAGGATTGTGGTAAAAAAAACTGTTCACCCACTTCACTTTGCACCATGCAGGACGAGTAAAAGTGTACAATTGGCAGCTGATGTACATCCTGGTATCACGGACAGTCTGGCGCTGCTGTAAATGAGAGGAGAACAGCTTGAAATTGATGGCAGGCTGGAGGATAAAATAAGATGGGATATTTAACACTGCTTGCCTGACTGCAGTGTAGTGTAGGGAAAGGAGAAAGACAAGATAAGATAGCACTCTGAGGAAAATTCAACTGTCCAGCAGCTCATCAAAACATAAAACCAACAAGCACACTTACACTCAGACAACAGTAGCACATAGGTATATGTATATGGGAGAGAAAAAACAGAAAATGAGAAGAGAAAACAGCTTAAGGACTGATATTTCCCTCCAGCCCTCATTAGGAAAAGAGAGGCACAGCAGGGTTTTGCTGTAAATGGAAGGATAAGCCTGAGAGTCAGGCAGGCTCTGACGGCCAAACACCAGGCCTCGGCGGGTTAACACACACATCTCTCTTTAAAACAATAGCTTGACATTTCTGGAAATACATTTGCTTAACAGAGACATTGATTTTGTCAGTGACCAAATCTGTGGCATGCTCATGTTTGTATGATAAATAACACTAATAATAATTCTAACAAGAAATAAATAAATAGATTTAATTTATAAAGTGCTTTTAAAAGCCCTCAAATATGCCTTATTGGAGGCAAATGTGAAGCAAGAGCTGCCATTCACCTTATCTTAGCATAATAAAGTTAGCCTAGCTTGGCAACAAGCTCAGCATCTCTTGCGCTCAAATATTAACAATTGTCTGTGACCCATAGTAGTTTTATGGTGTTTACAAGCTGAACTATTACTGCTAGTCCAGTAGTAGGATGGTTATTCTGGCACATAACAGTTTTTAGTCTTTAGTTTTTATATAGATTAAACTAATGAGAATGTGTAGAATTTGAGTGGCTTGTTATCATCATGGGCAGCTTTTTCTAGGCTGCTGACTTCAGGTTAATGTCTCCTGTGTAGATGTGAGAGGTTTTTGCAATATAACCTCAATGTCAATGGCTTTTTTACTACCGGTGATATTTCTTGGCCAAAGCCACACAGTGTGTCATCGTGTCATGAAGACGGTGGTTTCATTATTTCTGCCATCAACCCAAGTTTGTCTGCTCCTTTCCAGCTCACAAAACCAAAGGGTACAAAGATTGTTTTCCAGATAATATCACATGTCCATGAGGCCATACTGTAAGTGCCCTTAATTAAGGCGCTGAGCTAAAAAGAAACCCTTTGAGATTGCACCTTAGGACTCAGAGTCAAATCCTGAAACAAATGACTCACTGAAAAGCCTTTTAGCACTAAGAGCAGTCACAATTATAGAAAATGGTTCAAGCTGAGCTGACTTTCGGTGGACATAAAAGTACTCCAGCGGAACAGAAGATAGCAGCTGTAGGCAATACATGTATAGGATTTCAGGCTCTCATGACCCTTGTTACTTCAGCACCTTAGCAGAATGTGCCTAAAGATTATAATGCTTGGAAATGGCAGAGTGGTGCTGCTGCGTGTTCACAAATTGAGATTATTGCAGAACACCCTCAGTGCACTGAAATATAGATGACGGAGAGGAGCATTTTGGCACTCAGAGCTGGGTCAAGCAGCCTCTGTAATGCTTAAGTGTATTCACACAGACACGAGTAATTTCTTTATTTACGTAATGTGGCGGGAACTGATTACCAAAAGCAGAGAGAACCACGTTTTTCCAGGGCTACAATTTGCATATATTACAGGGACAAAACAAAGGGATGAACATTATAGCGGAGAAGAAATTTTACTCCCCTATGGTCAATCACAGCATGCAAAAGACGCTGAAGAAATGAAGTGAAAAAAAAAAATCTATTGAAACAAATGTGTGGCTTTTGTTCGTGGGACAAACAAGGCTGGCTGCCTGTCATATCCACTTTTGCAAATCACTGTGACAGCCAACGCCAATAAAGAGGTGCGGAATGTGGCGTTTGTGAGTAAAGATGAGAAAAAGGAACCGAGATGAGAGCTGGGGAGATAAGAGGGGGAGAAAAGGACAATAAAAGGAAGTGAAGGAGTGAGACAGAGAGAGACACATAAACAAATATTTCTTGCCTGTAATGTTTGGTGAACTAGCACAATGGCTGGCTTTGACAAATGGCCATATTAGATGAATTAATTCAAGGTGGCTGGGCAGACTGGAGTTTTGGAGGGTGGTGTCAGGAGGTGACGGGGAGACACGTTACAGGCTGGAGCAGACGTTAAAGATGTATTACAAGTAAAAAAATATATGACTGTGTGTGCTTGTGTATGAGTGTCACAATGTAAAATGAGGCTTATTTGGTGAGAATGTGAGGAAAAAGATACGGAGTGAAGAAGAGATTGTGTGCTTGTGAATTTCTGAACCCTGCACAAACATGCAAGACTCCACAGGGACCGGGAGTTTTCAGGATCATTAAGCATTTCTCACTCAGTCCTTCTCATGGCTGATCGTGGGAGAACTGAAATTGGTTTTATGGTATTTACCCCTCAGAACGCACAATGGAATCAAGTCTTTCTGTTTGATCTTGTAGACACAGATTTTCTTGAGTCTTTAAACCAATAAATCCAAATCCTGACAGATCCGAGGCCTGTTATTGACCATTAAACCTCATATACAAAAAGCTGCATTTCCTGGACCACAGCTAAAGAGGTGAAGAAGAACAAGAGAGGACAGAAGCAAAGAGGAAGATATCAAGGCAGTTGATTTGATCTCCACCAGAGTCCTGGAGTGGAAAACCTCCAGTCCAGTGTGTGTGTGTGTGTGGGTGAGGTAGCGGGTGCTCATGTTGAATTTAAACCCTTGGTATAGGAATTTATGCTCTCACATTGCATGCTGACAGTTGGAGGCTCCAGCACCGAGCTTGTAGCCTTGCAGCAGAGAACTGTATCATTTGTCCCTCTGTCCTCCTCCTCAGCTGGACAGGTTTTCTACTGAAATTCTTTTTACACATCTAGATGGGCTGTGTACTTTGAAATAGAAAATATAGGCTGAGGTTCGGAACCTGCCACTGTTAATAGTCATGTAAAAGTCTTTTCTGAGTAATCTTTATCTTTACAACAAACATATTTTGACAGAGCAGGAAAGAGTATCTCTTCATGCTGGTGTTGTTACACCAAAATAGACAATTTGTAATTAACATGCACTTTATCCTCTGTGCTAATGGAGAATCCAACATGTGGATAACTGTAGTTTAGCTGGTTATTGGGGCTGCTGGTTGTTGATTTTCTGAGAGAAAGAAATTTTCCACTTTGTGTGACTCATCTCCATCCCATCTAACAAATCTAACAACCAGTACTAACTTACTCATGCCCTTGTCCCAGACTGTTTGGGAATTGCCTCCTACTATTTCTCTGAGAAGATACTTGATGGTAACAGTCATGACTATTGTGACTCTGGAAGACATTTTAAAGTTAAAGACCAAGCTTTATTTGTGTGCCATCCTGCAGTGCATGACAAATAAAGGTAAAAAAAAAAAAAAAGAAGAAGCAGGGATCCTGTATGGATTTGGAAATGCAGCTGTGTTCCTTCACGCCACACTGTTTCTGTGGTCAACACTGGCAGAAATTATTCAACAGATAATTTCACATTTTTAAGGTTTTATCAAAGTAAATTGCAAACATCCTTTAAATTCTTGTTATGTCTCATTTATCAGTGGAAAACGCTACAACAAATGGTCCCATCATGGCGGAGCGACACAAGTGTCGCTCTGTCCTAGTCATCCTCTTACACACAGACTGTTTACAAAGTCACTCAGGGCTCATTGTACTCCACAAGGGAGTTTGCCATTTTGAAGCTCCTTCTGAATGCATTGTCACATTCATTATATACAATAATAAAGCAATATATATTATTTAACATTGTGCTTACTTTGAAAAAGAGAAAAAAAAAACCTGGTGCTTTTTCATTTTCCAAGTGAGCTCCCAATAAAGTAAAGTCCATTATAAATGACTCCCAGCACAGTGAGGAGGAAGTACTGAATATGTGGGTTATTTTGGACTTAACCACAGATTGATCAGGATTTGTTTGACTTTGCTGTAAATTGCTTCAGACCTTTTGCAGACATTTTGCTGTTTAACAGCTCGAAAAGCCAAGTTGACATAAACAGCATGCACAAGTTACTGAAAAACCTCTAGTGAGATCAGCAACAGATCTCACTAGAGGTTTTTCATGAATAATAAGTGGACTCACCAAGGTTAATTAATAATGATTGTGTTTCACAGTATATGATAAGATTAGCTATAAATTCTTACATGCACACACACACACACACACACACACACACACTGGTGTTGAGGTCACGGACAATTTATACCTATAGAGTCCAGTGGCTTCAGACAATCCTCACAATAGCTGAGTCTAATCAGGCCTAATCAACCAGAATAAATATAAAGACCTGTGTGGGTGTGTAGCTCCCAATAATTTGGTCAGCATCTATGTATGTGATCCACCAATGAGACACACTGGGAGTCGGCTGCAGGAACTGTAACAGCAAAGCACTGAAAGCTATAATGTAATACTTAATTTCATCTTTTATTCATGACCATGTAATCACCTTGGATGAATAGCTGGTTTGCTTATTAACATTAGTGTATAGACCTGCAGTATATTTCGAATTCAGGTCAGCTAGGCTAACAAGCTAACAGATAAAATGTCAGGTGCTTAGCGCTTTGGGTGAATATCAACACTCAAGTTTAGGCCTGTGATGTCAGTTCCAAAGGAGATTACAGCTAGGGTAAAGTTCATATTGAAGACATCTGAAGAGGAGTTAACTCTCATTTTGACCTCTTACATCTCAAGTACGAAAAAGGAGGGAGCTGGGAGAGTAGCGAAAGGTCTGCATTGAGGCCAAGAGTCAGCAGAGGTGCAGGCAGCAAGTGAAGGTTTACGCAAATGCGTTCATGCAGCATCAACACTACTTCACAAACACACACGCACGCAAAGAATTACACACTTATCCTTATAAAAGCCAGATAGCTGTCAAGCGTCTGCGGCAGTAAGTCAAAGGCAAAGGAGGATTTCAAACATTAGCATTCCTCCATAATTCCTCCTAATCCAAACACCAACATAACAGTAGGAAGTTGAGGCTAATTGAAGAAGGGATGAAAGCCAAGGATATCCTGTGTGGGAAAAGATATCTGGATTAATTAGTATTGTTGCGGTAGTGTGTATTTGGTTGTGCAGCAAACTGTTTGCATGTGCTTGTGTAACTGAATATGTGTGTTTGTGTATCTGACAGTAATTGTTACTATGTCCTATATATGGAGCTGCCATCTCATCAGTGAATGTTCACTGTCATAAGAAGCATGTTTGATTGGATTTTCCTGTTTTAATCACTCCGCCTCTATTTTTGCTTATGGTGGTGGAGCCTGGCTAATTACAAGTATGGATTAAATTTGAATGTCAACATGGTAAAGGCATGCAATCATGCTAATAAATACATGGAAGCGAATCAGGAGGCACCATTTAAAATGAATAAGCCCCATGTGAGAGTTTGTCTGTCCTTATATCCTTGGGGGGTCCACGCTCGTACGAGTGCATGTATACACATGTATGTGGTTTAGCATTTTGTGTGTGGAATGAAATGATTATAAACCTAGAACAACTTGTGCCAAGAATGAAAACAGATTCTACTAAGATGGCACTCAGGCAATCTGCTGAAGTAGCTGGTTAAATACAGCCAAAAAAATGTTCTTAAAGTGGCTTTTTGTGTGTTTTCTCTGCTTCCAAACTTAGTTGCCATTAGTGGTGTTTCTTGGCAGTGGTGGTGACTGCCATTGGGTTCCTACTGTTTTCCCACAAACCTGGGGACTCTGCTTAAGAAATCTGGATGGGGCCTTGTACCAATAGGTCGATATGTGAAAGACCAGTGCACATCAAATGGTTAGAGGAGGAAACCGTTTTCATTGGTTTTCTTTTAACTGGCCATGGCTGATACAGTGTGAGTGGCTGTGCCAATGCAAATTCTCATTCTCTGCAGTGTAACGGTTTTAAAGGCCAGCGAAGGATCGGAGTGTATTCAGACACATGTCAGTCAGATTCAGATTAGATTTGAAAAACCTTATACCACAGTCTCTCAAGGTAGTAAAGTTGGAAGAAAACTGTGCACTGAAGAGAAGCCTGGGATTTAGGAGATGATAGGTCACATCCCGTCTCATGCAAACAGTGGAAATTGGATTCTTGCATGATGATGATATTTTCATCACTTTAGCTAAATAGTTTTCGAGGGATAAATCAGACTTCAACTATCGAGGTTGCAAAGCAGAAAAATGAGTCCTGACAAGCTGTAATTTACAACCAAATAAATAATAATATAAATATTCTTAGTCAATCTAGGAAATACGACCATGTACGTTTACTAAATCAGCATTAAATAGCATTAAATATAGCGTGGTTGTCTTTATTGATGGATTCACGTAAGGCATTTTTGTAAAATGTAGGGCTAGATTGAGAAAGTAGAACAAAATACGAAGAAATGTAAACTTGAAACAATATCTTTTTGCTCATTTGCACATTTTACAATATCATCTCAATTTGGATATACATGTGTGGTTGTTTGGGTATTATTTCACTGTTCCTGTGTAAGAGGACCAAGGTTTGATTGAATAAGGTTGTACTTCACTGTAAGGGATTAGGGCAATTGTCTTAGGTGCATATGCACATCAAGCCTGGACCTCCCTCTTTCCTTTTCATCCTAGAGTATTAATATTTAGAATGATTGTTGCCCAGCCTCGCACTGCTTTGCCCCAGAGGCGCATTCAGTGATGTGCAGCATGTCGGCGCCCGTCAGTTTAGTATGTTATTAGCCTGCATGTTGGATGCTTATGTTCCCCCACAGTTTATTGCTTGGTGAAAGAGCTCCATTAGTGTTGAAACCCACAGTAATGGCATGCGGGTGGGCTGTCACGTGCCAAAGCAAGCTAAGGGTGAGAGGGAACAGAAAAGGACAAGCAGGAAGTCACAAATTCTACTTAACACATATGCATAGCCTACACATGGGTGTGAGTGTGTCTCAGAGTGCGTGTTATCGTGTGTGTGTGTGTGTGTGTTCATGTGTGTACCGTCTCCTCTCAGGGGATAGCAGGCGCTTTAGAAGCGTGTTGACTTTTATTCTGTATATATAGCTGTTACACTCTGCTGCTCCTCGGGGGTCTTATACAAACGATGCAGCACTGAGGGGAGAGTGTTGTGATGACAGTGGGAAATGGCTGCCGTGCCAAACTACAAATGGCTCTGCGGGCTAAAAGAAACTTAAAGTTGGTTAGTGATGGCCTGCAGGAACTTTGAACTTTAAAACTCGGTGGTAGCCATGGGTATATTTTTTATTTGCCACGTTTTGGCAAATAAACAGCCAAAGGAGATTATTGCTATACCTGTTGCTGTTGATTTTTTATTTTTTTTTTTTCAATTGTGCTGTTGTTTATTTTCCAATGTAATATCTCCATCATCCCATTGGCTCACACAGGAAAAAGACATGCTATGGGATTATAGATAATTACTGTGTTGCAGCTTCACTGCAATTTCACACACATCAGGAGCAGAATGAGCGGAAAACTGAGGCTAAAAATATAGGATTAATTTTCATAATTTAAACATTTGGATAGGAACCAGAACCAGAGCCAACAGAGTGACAGCGGAAGGGATGTTGACACTGTAGCTGAAAACTCATTTCCTAATATAAAACACTTAAGCTTGTTACCTACCTAGGCAAACAATACAGGCACATCAAGCACAACATTTCCTGAATAACTGTCAGGATTTCGATTAATCAGAGCTGAAATTGTGATTAAATTGTACCTTTGATGAACGAGGTTTATGTAAGCACTGACAAGACTAAAACTCTTCACAGGCAGGCTCTGTGAGACTGCATTTTATTTCAGGGGTACTTTGAGCAACAGCAGCATGCTGTTTAAAGTTCACCATGTTCAAAGTTTTAGTTTAGCATGTTAGCATGCTTAAATCTACTAGTTAGCACTACAGGAAGTGCAGACGAGGCTGATGGGAGTGCAAGTTTTCAGATACAAAACAAAACTTGACTCGATGATGGCGCAGGAGAAAAAGGGGATTTTACTGATGAATTCAGTGGAGAATGTGAATTTCTGATCTACCCACTTAGCAAATTTGTTTATCTTTCCAAGAGTAGTTGGGTTTCATCCCCTGGGGAATATGAAAGTCTCTACCAAGGTTAATGGCATTAGTTGAGGTGAGTTGTATTTTATGTTTCCGATGAGTCAAATAGCTCAGCTTGACCAACATAGATTGGTATTAACCAAAATAGTCTGACGTTGGCCGATGTTGACTGACATAGATTGATGTTGCCATGCTTAGATTTACACTAGCAGTGTATTTTGTGACGAAAAGTAGCCGGAATATTAATATAATGATAAAATAACGATAATAATATATTAATCTAATATAATATAATGAATATTTTAATGGAGACTTATATTTCAAGCTTGAAAGTAGTTATTGCTCATCTTTTACATTGTTTTACAGGAACAGGAGCATTTGGAGCAATGAACCAGGCAAACTTAACATTTTAAAGGCTTCCTTTGTTTATGTTAATTCAAATACTGCTACGTGTGATAATGCTGACATCATTAACAAGACTCCAACAGCTCCTCGATAGCTGTCCTGGCAAATGAACTAATGTTAACATATAAGTGTTGTGTTATGATCACAGGAATCGCGGGGGACTGTGTCAATTTTTCACATCAGATGGACACAAACGACGCAAACTGTTGTGTTTTGGCGCAGCATTTGTGTTGAGGAGCCAACAATATTTTTCGTATATCCAAACTTTGATTACAAGGTGTTTATTTCTTAAAAAATGTTTGAGTACAGTAAGCGTCTCAGTTTAGGGAGTCACTCTTCATACTACTCTACTATTCTCCTGAGAACTTTCGCACCACACACAGAAATGTAGTGAAACGCACAACATAGTGTGTAGCTGGATGGGCGCAGGTGCCCCTTGTTGTCTTGATGAACCCCTCCTGTCTCACTCCGCCTCTCAGCCACTACATTCACATCCTGCATGCTGGTGAATAACGGTGTTCGGCCATTTTTAGACAGCAGGTGGCTGGTTGTTGGGGAGGTTGTGTTCTAGCGTTCAAAAAAACTGTGGAAACAATCTCCCATCTTCACTTTAAGAGAGTGGGAGTCTGGTTGGTGGCGGTGTGAAGAAGAGTATTATGGGTAAATGTCACAGAGAGCCTTCTGTTCTACATGTGACTAAGTGAATAATAATAATTTAAAAAAGCCTTCAGCTATATGCACCACTTCTGTCTGGTCTAACAGGACTCAAAAGCAGGAGTATTGTGTCTGGGAACTGTCAGTGTCATCTTTCAGCATGCAGACACACAAACTGCAGTGTTGCTACATGTTTTATGCAGACATTTTTCTGAAAATTAACTTGGTGTACAAGGCACAGTATCTCTTCCTGTCTTATTGGCTCGTACACACGGCACATCGAGGACTCATCTAACCACTGACCCTTGCAGACATATGGCTCACTTCCTGTTGTCGTCACGTCACATGGGGTGGATTGTAGGGATGAAAAAAATTCTCATGTTCACAACTTGTGAGTGCTCTCATCACTGGCAGCCAATGCACAGTTCAAAGAGATCAAAGGCCCGGCAACACTTGCAGTGAACAGAAGTTATTAGACCGAAATCTTTTAGCTTCTAGCCGTCATCTGGATCGTCACTAAAGATACGACAAATAACTTTTAAATATGACAGACAAACAGAGAAATCACCACCATATTTAGTGGCCTGGTCCTAAAACGTGTCCATATGATGCAACTCTGAGTTGTAAGCTCAGGCTTAACACACATATCCACTGCTGCTACTAACACTACATGCCTGGTATGCACACAGTCAGAGAGCCTACGGCAGCTCTGTAGGTAGGACATGGACTGGACTGGTCTTTTCACCCCTCAAAACACTTAGCATAGTAAGAAGCTCACAACAACAATGGTAATGCTGTAACAGTAAAACTCACATTATTCTAAGAGGGGAATGCCCAAATTATTCCAATATGGTTACTCCCAGTGAATAGATTTGTAATGAAACAATTTAAATGCTTTAAACTTTCACTTGGGCTGTGATATCTATTTGGAGTAAGAATCAACTATTAAATCAGCTCAAAAGGGTTTGTAAATAAAAGTTTTGCAGCCATGTTAACAGTAGGATGCTCTCTACCCCAACTAATTAAAAACAACAAAGTTTTTTTTCACCAGACAAGAAAAAGGAAGCTTTTAGTTCAAGCAGAAAAACCATTATAATAATCTCATCATGCCCTGTTTCCACCTCCTAATTATTACCAGTGAAGCCACTAAGTTACCTGCACGCACCTCTCTGTCAACCATGATTAACCTTGCCTAAATACTCTTACATGTTTTGTTTTTTTTCTATTAGTACTGCTTAAGCCCAGCAGTGTCTCCTCCAGAGTTTTATCGCTGGGATTGTTTTTTGCAACGGAGAGAACTCTCAAAAAACACGATAAAAGAAAATAGTGGGAGGTCATATTTGTGTGAATCCATCGATGGTGTCATTTTCGGAGCGTACAGACAAATTGCTACTATTTCATGGAAAAAAAAACAAAAACCCAAGGTATTATTTATGGTCTTAACGCAACAGTTGGATACATCTGTGACCAGTCAGACTTGGAGGCTGAAACCAAAATGCTGCATTAAATAAAGTGAATCATGGGTATTTTTGACCCCAATGAATACTAGCATCATCAAAACATGCTCGAGTTTGGCAAGAGAGCGGGTCCACCCCTGCCAGCTCTCCCAGTCTGTCTCGCTGGCTGCGGGCCCAGAGGGCAGGGCACAGCAATAGATGGGCCTGTCGCTCGCTTTCTGCTGCCCAGATGGCTCGCTCTGTCAGCGGGCCCACCGCCAAGACGGGTGGCAGGCCACGATTGGATACGCAGACTTTCATTTGCCCCCACCGCCCCCCCGCCCCCCAACACCTGTGGACTGCGTAGAGAAATGAAGAGATGGTGGTACTGGAGCCAGGCCGAATGGGCGTGTGTGGACTGTATTCTTCCATTTGTACAGTTCTACACTTGGAGCATGAGGATATTAACTGTATGTTGAAGGTGATCAGCTGACAGAGTTTGACCATCATGAAATTGTCAATGTAAAAATTTCCATTTCTCTTTAAAGCTGCCATCATCAACTTTCTATATCAAATCAAAGCCAATTTGTGTAACGTGAGCTTGTAGGAGGAAATCATCACCTGGCAGTTCCCCTTAATCTCTGCAGAGCATTTCAGTGCCTTTCCACCCATTGTTTTGGTTCTCTGGTCGGTTACTTTGCTTGTTCCTTAATGCAGCTGTTTTCATTGGTAAGCTGAAAAGGAAATGTTTTCCTTTTTGTCCATCACCAAACAGCAACAAGTGCTGCATGAAATAATGCCAGTATTTGCGCCAACAACTGGTCATTTACCGGTCTAAAAGAAAGAACAGTCTCAACGATGTTACATACACAACTCCAACGGGGAACTCATCATATCGTGACTTGATTGATGCAAACCATTTTAAGTTCCAACTATAAGAGCAAGTACAATGGTGGTTTGGTGTTCTGGGCCAATTATACATGAATGTTATGGGGTTCATACATAAAGTAACATCTTGGGAATAGAGCAGTTGCAGCCATGCATTTGAATGCCTCGTACGTAAGCTGATAATCATTACAGAATTATGGCATAACTACACAAATCCGTTTAGAAAGCAATTCTCAGTTTGGGTATAATTTCTGATAAAGCTCTCAGTGGTGTCATTGTTTACTGCATAAATCTCTCATTTACTGCGAGTCCTTCCAGGCTCCTGCGTGAAGTAATTTGAGTCAGCCAAACAAAAGTGGATTTAAGTCCTCGGGCATTACACTGCAGAAGATTTGTGTTGTTAAATTACTTTCTCCATTCCAACAATAGGAATAAGAGACCCGACTCGTGGAGCATGTAATTTAACTGCTTTCTCCGTCAGTACTATGAGTTTTCAAACTTTGATGAATATTACAGCTCTACAGGCTCCTACATGCACTTGAAATGTCCTCTTATATGAGGAAAAATACATCAGTGTGGATTTTACACTCTGGTGGTAGATGAGAGCGTTATGGAGAGACTTGTGTTTCTTTGCAGTCCGACTGTGTGCACATGTACATCTGTGCTTGTATGTGCGTTAGCATCAGAGGACGCTGCGACAGCACTCTGGATCGATAAACAGGAACTAGCTTTCATCTGTCACAGTAGAAAAAATTTACCTCAAGTCTCCTCAACAAAGCTGCCGTCTTTTAAAAAAATGTGCCTTCATGTTCTTTTTGTGACAATTTTTACAAATCACCACAATCTTTCAGCAATGAAGTACAAGGCAAGACTTCCACTTCAGAGCAGAACAGCCGTAAATGAATTTTTAATGACTTTGAGTCCAGTAAGCAGGCGGACCTGCCTTCAGTCTCTGTAGTGCCCAACAACAGCCGTTTGTTCGACTGCTGTGTCCATGAGCGGGCTGCGCTGCAGTCAGCTAGGCTCTAATTTAACACAGATAGAGCAGAGAAAATATGAATACAATAAGCAGCAGTCGGGAATTGGATTCAGCTGAAGGTGAGGGTGTCGATATCTTTATTTTAAAATGCCACATCTTATCAGCAGTTTCTGCGTGTTTAGCGGAATGAGTTTCTGCTGTCTGTCATACAGCTGATATATCAATTTTACGATTGACAAAGGTTTAAAAAGGATGCACTTTGAATTGACAGATACATGTCACTGTTCATTTAGCCAACAGAACTGAGGGGAGGGGTAGGGTAGGGTGTGTGTGTGTGGGGGGGGGGGGGGGGGCATGCTTCTCCTTTCTGAAGAGGCTAAACATGAACTGTGCTGCTTGAATATACAAACTGAGACGGAAAGAAGCCAAAATCAGGCTTATTGTTAAAAGTCTGGCTTTAATGATCCTGACAAGAAATAATTAGACTGACTCATGTACGGCTTAAGTAACAGCAAATCACATTAATTCCCATTTTAATAAACTGCTGCTCTTCAACATAAACAGTTAACAAACGTCAGTTTTTGGCAGCAGTGAGCTCAGATTTGAACACAGAGCTGAACTTGTTGCTCTGTTGACTCATACTATCAAAGGTCCAGCTCCCACCTGACTAAGATCCTTTCTGTCTGTATCATAACTGCTGGAAATGAATGTATAACATATAAGTATGATTATAATGATATCTATAAAATTATGTACTAAAACTTAAGTCATAAATACTTTTCTTTCTGAGTTATAACTCAGTTAAGACAGGAGGCACATATTTTTAGAGCCGGTGTGAGTTAGATATCATTGTGTCCGACGTCCATCAGGTTCAGATTCTGAATATCAGTTCCAGATAGAGATGAATTTCTACGGTGTATCCCATGCATGTAAAATAAAATAAAGTACATTAACAGCAGCAATCAAGCCTCAACACTCACACCAGCACACCGGTGAGAAGTGCACAGATCAAAAGAAGCCATGACTTAACTTTTTTTTTTACTTCAGGAAAAGAAAGAGACAGAGAAAAAACGAAATTGGATGGTTCTGCTTGTTTGGGTATGCAAGTTGGCTAGGATTAGCATTTAGGAGCCTAATACGAGAAGGAATAGATTCATGTGCATAGGGATTCGTTTTTTTGCGCCGGCATAATAGCACACCCTTGAGGGAATAACTGAGAATTCCCTGAAAAGTACGAGTGGGTTCACAAATTATTCCTCCTACTTGTACCACTCACTTGTTCCAGATAAGAGTACGGGTCATTTAGTTGGACTACTGTGATCCTGGAGCAAACATCAGCAATGTTATTCAGACAGCGGCAGATTTTTGTCCTTCACAGACAACCCATTGGACCAAATAAAAAAAAAAATTAAAAGGCTATCAGTAAAAGCTCGCTAAAATTTACATAAAATGTTCTTGAAAACAGTTGAGCTTCCTCAGCAAATGACTTGTTTGGTGTCCCTGCATGACAATGCAGTCAGTGTTCTCATCAAATTTAAGTCCTGAGTCACGACTAAGCCTCCGTAAATCTAACTAGGAATAAAAAATACGCTCCTCATACCACAATAACCTGCCTGAGAATGATCTTACTTCCAAGTTTCCTTCTGTATGAAATAATGCAGGAAAAGCTGTCTTTATAAACATGAACATATTGCAAAGCACTGATCGCTGACAGTTAATACTCCAAAAGCTCCAAAATACTCCAAAAAATTTGCCAAAATTGCAGCATAAATTCACCCATGTTCTGAATCATAAAGATCAACATGTTTTGCTTTCATTTAGAAACCTGTGCACAAAAAGTTGTGTTTGTTAACTTTTGGACTGGACTGGCACAGACAACAACACACAGGAATCATTGGATAAAGTCAGAGTTTATTAGAAAAATGTTACCAGGTATGTCACAGTCAGTGTTTAGTATGGTCATTCATTACAACTCAACAAAGAAATAAGTCAACATCTGGGATGTTCCTCTAATTTCAGAGTAAATGTGCTCACACACACACACACACACACACACAAAGATAAAGAACAATGTGATTGGGCTCGGCTACCATGAGGATATAAAAATAGATAAGGACATAAGGTTCCTTCTTAGACAGGAAATGAAGGAGATGGACTGAGTCGTTGTTCACACATCACACTCATTATTCCTCTCAGACGCCCCCTCCTCCCTCCATCACATGCAGACTTTTTGGAAAAGAGACAGAATCCGTCAGTGTGAAACGAGGTCAGCGATCACGCCGCTGATGGAAAATCACCTACAGTACCCACCAGACCACGGATGGACCCACACACAGAGGAGATATACTTGCAGTCTCTCCAAGAGACACACAGATGTGTTGCTAAAGGGTTGCCATGACAACTCTCTTACATTCCCAGTCGGTCGGAGCGACTGAGTCTGTGTGTGCATGTGGTGTAATCGAGTAGAGTCATTCTGGGCTCACAAAGAAAGTCATTTTGTTGCAGAAATGTTTATTTCTGAGCTATGAGCTCCCGAATGAGCCTACAGCCTGTGACACTGTTTGGTTGTTTCAGCTCTGCCTAAGCAGATAGGAAATACTGCCCCCCTCCCACCATCGATCACCAGCACGTCACATCTCTATCACTATTTTATCTGCTTGAAACCACTTCTTTAATCTGACATTTAACAAGGCAAGCACACTTCAATCTTATTTACTTAGCACCTCTCTGTGTGGAGTTCACAGTGAAGATCTCAAACTGATTAGGTGTGATTTTAATGTGAATTGTTGCATTATAAGTTTTGAATCAAAATATAGTCTGATGATGAAATATTTTCATCACAAAAAAAGCCCATCTGTGAGAGAAAAACCAAAGCCCGCTTCATCCACACTGTCATTAACCAGTGATGAGAAGAAACCAGGTTGCTAAAGAGTTATTTATTGGTAATGTAGTAAAGTCTGACTTGACTTGAAGGACTTCCTAGTTTAGTGATCAACTGGACACAAATTGGCTGTGCTCTTCTGCCCGACGACAGAGAAAAGACATTAAAATGTTAACTTTTTGTAAGTTTGCCTTGTTAGCAGCGGTCAGAAGAGCTGTCACTCACATGAAACAAATTTGTCTGCAATTTTACTTGTTCTCAGCTAAAATGTTGCTGCTGCTGCTTCTTCTTCCCCTTGAAGAACCTATTTGTAAGTTTTCTCTACCAATGAAGGTGCCTTTTTTTTTTTTTTTGCCAGGAACGGGTCATGGCTGACTGTCGCTTCACAAATCCTTTAGAAGGAAGTGCATTTTTCACGTGTGTAGCACTGACGTTTCGTCCCACAAGCATCAAAATAAGACAAATTATAATTAATACATTGATTCCCTTTTTATGATCAATAAATTTGAAAAACGTGAATCTTTTTGACATAACAGACTGAAGTCTTGAAGTTCGGAAATCAGTTAAAATCTACCAAATTAACATGACAGCCGTGGCTATCAAGGCTTAGCTGTAAATAAACTAAACAAAAACACAGACACACCAGGCGCACACAGTGGTGATGTGACTGGCTTGCATAGGACGGCCTACCAGGCATGATATTTTAAGAATCATTAAAGAAATAAAAAGAGTCCAACCTCCAACACCGAGACCCAGAGCTGAAACTGTCTTTTCATTGTCCAAACCTTCCGGTTGCTGCTCTGATCGAACTGTCAGGATCTCAGGGAGGAAACTTCCTTCAAGCATGGAACAGTCTGGATACATTTAAAGTTACACCGATAACGTTTGACAGCACCAGAGTTAATCATCTTGAACTTCAAACATTTTACGCTGCACAGACAGACAGAGCGGGTGTTGGAGCAGGTAATGCAACTTCAGATATAGGAGGATTGTTTGGAAAGGTAGTGCTGCTCCACAGAAGAACCACCAGTTACAGCACACATTCACTGCGTGGCCCTGTCAGGGCCGCAGGATCAGAGATACTAACATTCCATTCTGCTGCCAGTTAATCCGAAGAAAACATTCAGCACCGACACCACAAACTCAATTTCATTTCATCATCACTCAACACACAAGGTTTAGTTGGCATGTGGTCTTGTTTTGATCGAATTAAATTCACCGCTGAATTCAGGTCAAATATAAAGTGTGTATATATAGACACATATATGGAAAATCTCTGTCATATACATATTTTCCAGGTCCATTGATTAACGCAAGTTCAAATTATTACTGCAATCTCATGTTCTTATTTGCTGACACAAATTGGTTGAACACACCAATCTCCACAATCCTTCTTCTATGCCTCTAATAACGAGGGCTCAAACTCTGAAATCCAAACAGTTTTCGGTCCACTGTGGGCCCCTCAGGCCTGCAGGAGCTTCCTGAGATCCTCATCCATGCCTTTTGCTCTTAGCTGCTCCAGGCTGTGGTAGCGATGGATAATGCTGTCAGCAGTCACTACCACCACCCTGACGCCGTGGGTGTCATCGCCGAGCTGGCAGCCAATGGCCGAGCTCACTACCATGTCAAGGCCATCGTGGCAACCGCCGGCATTCCGGTGGTAATGTCCGGAGAAGACCGCCTTCACCCCTGTGACGGAGAGAGAGAGGTGAGAGTGCAAATTTTATCAGAATGCAGAAATGATGGCGGGGGGGAATTTACTTTCCACATCACTGCCCTGAGCTGTGAGGTAATGCACACCACGTCTGATCCTCTGTCCACTATGTTCCCAATTAACAACACAAGACATAAATATTAATAGCTCAAAACACAAATGACCAAAATACATCCACACGGAGGTGACTGGGTTAGTGATCAAGACCAGTTAGTCAGTGCTGAGTACACCAGAAGATTTCTGTAAATAACTACAGACTCTGGCTCACTTTGAAACAGAAACCTGCTGCTCAGCTCCTTTATACTTGACAGACACATACATTTCGTTCTTACTCACTTAGCATTTGCGTGATATCATCATCATTGGCAGCATCTTATTATTATCTATACATTTAATGGGACTGCACTCAACCAGTCTAGCAAAGGAAAGAAAGAAGAAACCTACTCTCGAGCCATTCACTTGTAGAATATTTTGAAAACCCGGGAAGTTTCATTAAGGAGCCACGATTTCCAATTTATTTTCAATTACCGACGACGTGGTTAATAGAATGGTGCGGGTCTGGCTCGGCCCTGCGGCACTGATGCTGTGTCACTACAGTTAAAATGACTCCACACTTAAAATTGGCCACACAAGACATGCTTCACTTTGAATGAGTGGCTGCAAAATGAGCTGTTCCGCTGTGATTGAAGGCTGTATTTGAGTCTGTAAATTTGTTTTCCTGTTTTGAGAACAAACGATTTGACAGTCTGACAACTTGGCATCATTTCTAGATGGCTTTCACCTGAACAACAACATAATGGTGGGATTCGAAGGAAAAGATCTGAATTCAAGTTAGGATGAGGTGAAGGTGGTCATGAGTTTCATGCTTTTTTTTAAAAATGTGATTGGTACACAATATGTGTACGGTATGATTCCATGTGTGTATTCTAATGTACATATGGCTGTGCTTGCATTATCAACTATGCATGGATACATAAGGGTAAGATGATCTTTAAAATGAGTTCACTGGAGAAATCCTGGCAGAGAAAATGAGCTGTTCTATTTTCTATCAGCAAGTGTTTCAATGGAGGGGAGTCTGGCTGCTCACTGCCTTGTCTCCAGAAAGACACCCAGCCCAAAAAAATAATGAAAACTGGCAACAAAAGAGGACAAATTGGAGCATGTGCATGAGAAAGACATTGGTCTGTCCCAGAAATCTGTACAACAAAAACAAGGAAGACCCCCCCCCCCCACCCCAAAACAAAAAACAAAAAAACTCTTTTCTTTTCTTAATCCCTGCACTGCTGATACAACTCTGGCTTCACTTTCCATGAAATTGCCCTGAATCATCAAGTCCCCCACTCCGCATAATCAAACAGCACCAGAATACTGATGTGACCTACATTTATATTAATATTCTGAGTTACGTGAGGACAACAGTTACACATGCTGGACCATTAAATAATTACCCTTCCATTAATGGAAATTGATGATTTAGTCCTGTATGTGTCTTGACTAAATGAATTTACAATAAAAACCTGTGGTGCCACTTGTGGCTGGGCCGGCAGCTACATTATTACAGACCATACATCTCATGAATCTGTATAACCTTGTGTGTATGTGATTGGGAATAACAGCAATTCATATAACCTTGCCACTGCTGTAGGTGACTGAATAACGGGCTTTATTCAACACTTGTACATGTGTGTTTGTGTTGTTTCTAAATGAGAGCTGAAAGGCAACAAATGCCCTTTTTTCCCCTCGAGGCCAAAGCAAGTATTCATTACTTTGTGTGACTGTGTGTATTTGTAGTGTAGTTCTTCAGTGCTGACAGACACTTCAGTACTATTTTTTTTTTTTGTATGTCCTATGAGGAATTAAACAACTCATCTACAACTGTTCATACACTGTAAATGGAAATAAAGCCAAGCAGCAATAGTACATGTGAGTGAGTGAGCCAGGGAAGATATTTGACAGGAATCACCTGATGACTCACCTAATGACACTGATTGTGGAAACACTGGCTTTGTTACATTATCCTCAAGAGCGTTGTGACTTGAGACATGAGAAAGTACAAGGAAAATGCCAGGCAAAGGATAGTAAAGAAGTGATATATGAGAATGAAAGAAAGGATGAAGGGATTTCACTGAGCCTCCTCTAAAACTCCCGACGATGCCGTGATTAATCATGCCACCAATTACAGTGTGTGGAAATGTGTATGTGTGCATATGTATACATGTGTCAGTGGGTCTGAGTCCTGTTGCCACATTTTTGATGCTCCACATCCCACACATACGCAGCGCGACGCTACCACACGGCAGCACTGAGCGTCCTCCATATGTGTGTGACATATTTGTGATGCATCAATGTCGGGCGAGTGGTGCTGTTGGTCATAGCTTTAAAAATAAAGGAAGGAGTCACAGAAGGCCTTGCTAGGAAATGATTTTAGTTGATCCAGGGCTGTTAGATTCACAATGTTCACTATGAACACAGGGCTTTAATTACCCACTAGTCTATTCATTAATTAACATATGAACTGCTTTCTGAATGAACTAATGAATTTTTAAGATTATATCGTATCAGAAAATGGTTAAAAACAACCAAGGTGGCATCATCACATCTTATCTTGCCCATCCGACAGTGTAAAACCCAAAGAAGAGAGAATGAAAAGGAAACAAACTGTAATCCAGACAACACTAGAGAATTAGGGCCATTTTACATGAAAGTCAATATAATGAATCATTTTCAATCAATTTTCAGCAATCAGTAGTTCAGCATTTGGGAAAAGGATCAGTGATAGCAAACCATTTTTTTTGCCGAGTGTTTCAATCCAGAATTGACTAACTTAGCTTAGCCACTTGCCCATGACCCCCTGTTCCAGGCATCGAGGTCCTGAAGAGTGCTGCACATGGCTAAACTCATGTGGAGTGAAATCTGCTTCCTGACACACTACATGCTTTCTCTCCATATCTAAAGTGAAACTGAGAACTAATGTGGGCTGAATCAACGGACAGTTTTTATGTTGGGGAAATGAATTGTCTCGCTCCTCTGGCTCTTACGGATCCAAACTGATTTCATAGAAACAATTTAGCACAGACCCGGAGACATCACCCTGACCTGAATTCATTTAAGCACGTCAATTTCAGAGCGGGATCATTACGCAGGCTTTAGAAGTCAAAACACTCCACCTGGGTCCTTGTCTGCTCAAAAAACAAACACTGTCTGATAGAGGAGCTGTTCTGTTTTAGGAAGAAAAGTATTTCCAATCCCAACATTGTCTGTATGAATAAAAGATAGACAAAAAAAAAAAAGAATAGCAAAAGAAAACTGCCTCCTTCGCAGTGCATTTATAAGATGAAGCTGACCCCTTGAAATTGCCAGAGAATAAATGGGCAAAGGCTTTCTTTTAAAGTGAAGGGTAGAGTCTGAGATTGTCTGCGTAGACCAGGAATATACACAAAATAAAAATAAATAATAAAAAAAACCTCAACAAATTAAAACATACCAATGACCTTGCATGGCCTCGAGGATTTTCTAGAACATAAAACTACTGATTTTGGACCAACAACCAATTGTGACGATTTGGCTGATCTGTAGAAAAAGAAAGTTGAGAAGAAGATGGTAGTCTTGCTCTGGTGTGATGTGACCACTGACAGAACCCATGGGGGGTATTTTACATCCATATTTAGCAGCAAGAGCAACAGAAGAGACACACAAAATGGGAAATGCAAACACACACACTCAAAAGCTGGAGTAGAGGCTGTTATTTATTGTGATAGGGATCTTGTGTTGCAGCTTGCCATCGTCTCCTGAGCTTGGGGGAGAAAAAGGCACACAGTGGCACTATGGGGGAATTTAAGGAAAGTTTAACTTTGTGAAAAATGCCCTGTAGCCATGTTACTGCCATGGCTCCGGCTACTGAGCTACATCTAGAGTAAAATCCTTATCCCTCCACTGACAATATCATACTAAAGCCGTTCAATTTATATATAATGGAACATATACTGTAACTGTATAATCATCCCAAAAACCACTGAGAGGTACTTGAGGCACCAGAAAAGTTCACAGTATTGGTTTCAGTATCAGTGTGGGTCTTTGAATTCCAGTTTTGTCCCATTTTTGTCTCCTTTTTATGCTTTGCTGCCTTCTTTCTCTTCCCCTCTTCTGCTGAATGGGTGCCATCGCGAAAAACATGCAGTTTCTGTGCTGATAATTCCACGTCTTGACTCTGTCTCTGCGGAAATCCCATTTACCTATCAGCCTTGAAACACTGCTGCTTCTTTTGTGCTTTTCTTTGTGATAAAGACTCCCATCTGGGGACTGGCCTTTGCTTGACAGACAAAGGTGGGGAGGGTGGAAAGGGATAGGAGGAGGGAGGAGGAGGAGGGAGAGAAGGGGTGTCAGAGTGCTCAGAAAATACCCAGAGTAAGCAGTCAGAGTGATGAAAACATATTGAATGCAAACGGAGGAAAATTACCCCAAGTCAAATTGAATTCTGGTCACGGGTTGATGAAAACTGCACAGAGAAGAGAGGGGAGTGTTTTCCTATATGTGCCTGGATTTTGTGCTGAATATAATTTTTATTCTTGTGTTAATTGGTGGATCTATATGAAAGATCTTTTGCTTTTAAAATGCAAATAGTCTACTCCGATGTAGTCTTCAAAATAAAGTAATAAAAGAAGTAAAGAAATGGCTGTCCACATCAAATAATGTTTGATGTTTGTGCCCCTTTCTTCACTCTGCCCTCCCCTTCATTCCCTTCCCACTCTCCATCATCTCCCTTTCATCTCTTGGTCACAGATTTGCAGGCTACAAGATTAGATTTGCTAATTGCTAGCTACGTTCTATCACCGAACCTCCTCTTATCGTTGATTACCTCTAGGAGAAGCCATTTTCCCTCAGACCTTTCCTCCTTCTCTTCTACTTTTTCTTTGACACAAACTCCTAATGGAGTTTTGAACAAAGCTGTCATCTGCACATCTGTGAGAATGGGCTGTGTGGGAGTGAACATACAATGTCTGAGCCTGTATTGAAGGGCGGTTGTCATTAAAGCGCAGGTCTGGGAAATAATTCATCATGAAATGGGAGCTGTTGACAATTTGCATGACACAGGGACACAAAATGAGGTAGCATGGTGTGGCATGTTGCAGCCCTGGCTTCCCATAAATCACACTCAGCCATCAGTCACTGTGCAGCATCTCCATCCTGTGTCCTCCGGTCTCACACAGACACATTCACTCAATCACAAAGGGAGGTGGGACATGAAAGTAGTCACCACGTCATCTATCCTGCTGTGAGCATAATTTTTTACCCAATTGGTAACCAACATGATACAGTAGCTAATCATCCTGAATGAACTGAGCTGTGTTTCTGTGTTTCTGTGTTTCTCTCAGAGCAACAAGCTTTCTAACAGTTAAGCTATAACAGACTGATCAGGGACCATTTGATATAAATACTAGTTAATCATCAAATAAAAAAGTCACGTTTACTGAGCTTACGTGGAAAAGCAGAAATTGTATCACAATTCTTTTTAAGCCTGGGTCATGTTGCTAGTTGGATACAACATCTGCATTTTAATACCAGGTCCAGAATCATTTTCATATCCAGATTTTTCCAGTTAATGTGTAAACACAAGGACTTTACCTGAATGAAGTCTAAAATAAGCAAATAAGCAAAGCCTTGATAAACAAACTAGAAACTATCTGATTGAAAAATTAGTTAACAAGATCAGCTATCTGAACAGACCAGGCTCTCATCAAACCACAAGAAGAGACTAAAGAGCTAAATCGATGAAATGGATGAAATGAAATGAAGAGGAAGTGTTGATGATTACTTCATGGTTATCGTCCTCTTTAATGACTCTGATTCTTTCGAGCCTGAAAAGTCGATGGCTTAGTACACGTCACTCATGGTTAGGGTTACAACAGCACGCCTGTTTTCAGTCTTGATGTTCTCCAACTCATCCCCACCAACCTTTGACAACGACAGAATCAGAGAGTGCGATACACAAAAAGCAAAAGCATTATTCAGCCTCATCATTAAAACAATGGGGTTAAAGTCTTAACCGTGGCCTCTTATCAAATCCCCAGCGGGTGATAAATGCATCTTCGCTTTTGAAAGGATCCTTGCTGATAAAGACAACCGGCAGCAAGAGAGCGAGAAAGAGTGAGAGACAGCAAGGGAAAGATGGAGAGACTATGTAGGAGCAGCGCACTCCTTATCTTTACCACTAATTAGCTACTGTATGTACAACTCAACAGCCGTGAGCAATGTTGGGAATCCCAATGAATTTCTTCTTTTTTTTTTTTTTTTATTCTTTCTCTACATAAACAGGGTTTGGAGGCGAACACAGGCAGCAGGGAAGCGTGTATCAGTCTGTCTATCTGTGCATTTGTTCATCTGTCCTTGTTTGTATATGTGCTGAAGGTATCCTGAAAGCAGGATGTAAAGCACAGAGGAGGATGAGGAATGAGGCTAAGAAATGTAATTACAGTACTCCATCTATGAGGAGAGGCTTAGAGCACTGCTGGGATTTCTGCTACTCCACTTGCCTCTCAGAAAGGACACTCTGGTCCCTCACTATGGGAATTCAATCCTCTCTGAAGAGACTCAAGGATGTGCGCAAGACCTGTTCTCTAAATTTCAACATCGTCAATAAGCAACAATTTTTTTCCCCCATCTTTCTTCCTTTGCTTGGAGTATCTAGACACTGGCTGAGTTGCATTCATACATATTAGCAGAGGTAGGGGCAAAAAAAGCACAAGAGAGCATTATTTACTATCATTATAAGTATGACAGTGACAAGGCAACACAGGAGTACACATAATAAGAGTATAAAACTTCCTCCAGGGTGTTTGGGGCTCTGTGTGATTGTTACCAACAAACTGGCAGTACTGTACTTAATGAACTCTGTCCTACCAAGTAGTAAATACAACAGAAGAAGTTAAAAGAAGTCATATCAGACTTCAGCTGAAATTGTTCTTTTTCAGTCAGGTTCTTGGTTTAAACTCAAAAAACTCAAAAGACAGAGCGGGTGCATAATTAAAGACTGGATTTAATATCAACCAAATCACTGTCATGTCACAACCACAGTAATTGGTTATGTAATTAAAAAAAGGATTGCGTGATACCTGACTAACCCTAAAGAGGAGGTCATCATACAGATACGGTGTATCATAAATATGAGCTGGGTTGCAGTCAACACTTCTCGGAGTGGAACTGCTTGCTCTGATGAGCCGGGGATGACTAAGTGGTGTTACACCTTTCCCTCGTGCGGCTGGGTCGCTGAGATAACATACAGATACTTGCTGCAGAATACATCATGCATAGAAAACGCAGCGCTGCATAGCAATTTATCTGCAAACTGCATAAACAGACAAAACATGTACAAAATAACCAGTCATGCACATGTAATTACTGAAATGTCTCCTGCCACCTATATCCTATGAAGGATGAAGAAGTAGAGAGGGAAATGAAAAATATTTTTGTCACCAAAAAAAAAAAAAAAAAAAAAAATCAATTAAATTTCCTTTGTCTGCAGGGGACAATATTCTATATTTCCATCATATAATGGTGGGGAAGCTGCAAGAAGCTAGCAGCGGCAATAACAACCTCACAAATGCTGAGCCAAATCCCTCAGCTGCTGCAAGTTAACTAGCAGCATACAAAAAGACACCTCTGGAGGGGTAGGAGAAAGTCGGTTACATGTGCATACTGACAAAGTGTGACTAACATCCAGCAATCACATTACAATGCTCCATCCGGTAGGATTTGAATTACTAGACAAAGAATGAGGAAAGTCATCCAGTTTTTACTTCTTTGTTCTTGCCAGACGGCTGTTTTGCTTTGCTCAAGTAAGAACATTAGGGCAGCTAACAAAGAAGAATAATCTTGAAGGGTTTTTTAACAACATCCCTGTGTTTTTGGTACAAATAAACATTGTTAAAGTGTCATGACGCATTTTCCAGCGTTCCAATAAAGGATCTTGAAGCTCTGTACTTTTTACACCATAAAATGTGTAATCCTTCAGCTGCTGATATAGCTACATTTGTCTTCCAGGCCCGAATTATATGAGAGTTAGCTGCACAAACCTAGGCTGAGACTTATCCTTGTCAGCTGCTCCCTTTAATGAAAATCTCAATAGAAAAATGGCATTCATGCTCTTTCTGTACCAAAGCCTAACTGTTCTGGCGTGGACTTGAATCTGTCTGAGAATAGGACTGGATACAGAAGATTGTGTGTGTGTGTACAAGGTTAATGATGCTGCCCTTTTCTGTAATGACAGTAATGATCACCAGGGTACAAGAGCACATCAGGAGGATAGAGGATCATAGGGCGTTGAGGACAGACCAACAGCGGAGAGAGGTGATGCATGAATAAAGCAGGGCCAAGAGGGGGAAAGTATACCATAGATAGCCAATGTGTGTCCAGAAGAGACATCATTTGCCATTGATGAGAGGAGGAAATACAGCCCCTCACTACACAGACAGGAAGATAAACAACACAGACTTATTTTTGCTCTCCTTTTTTTCCCCAGTATGCAAAAAATTGCATCATAGTTTTGTGTAATTCCTCACTCGTTTTGATTATTTTCTCCTCCATAGATGCTTGCTTGCCTTGCTGGCAACACCAGTTTCATGCAGGTGCAAACAGTCTTTAATTTTGCAGTTAACATAAATAAAAGATGCACAAGCATGCACGTTGTTACGTAGAGCTGATAGCATAATGGTATAGGTCTATGTTTACCATTCACCATCTAAGTTTAGCATGTTAGCGTTAGTTTATACACAAATTAACAGTAAAGAAATTACAACTAAGAATCTGGGGAGCGTCTTTAGTTTTGTGGGTATACAGCAATACACCAACTTTGACCTGTTGATGGTGCAAGACAGACTGGGATCAGTTACTGAATGCCAGTTTTAAATATCATGGCAACTTGTTGGAGAATCACTAATAATTTGTAATATTGTCTTTCCAGTAACTGTCTCATTTCTTGCCTTGGCAGTGACCGTGATGATAAGCCTGTATTACTCAACAATAACTGGGTTGATTCTCTTTATGCAAACAGATTTTTATCATGTCATAGATGATATACATTTAACTCAATCTTATCTCAGTCTTATCAAAAGCTACTAACAGTGCTGATGCACGTTCTGCATGACTAAGAACTTTGTATCAGGTCCATTGTTCTCTATGGGATAGGACCGGACACAGAAAGCACATGGACATGATAAAGAAAATATGCCTACTCATAAAAATCACAGAAATCACTTAACATTTCACAATGTACACTCACAGACACAAAGCTAAACATGAGAAAATCATGTAGTGTGCGCGGCTTTACAGTCAGCAGCAGCATGGTTGTCATCAATTATTAAAAACGACGTACATATACTTATGTACATGCTGCATAAAGTATATGCCAAGTGTCTATTCTGAATTTGTAATTGCGGGCAGAACGTGTGTGAACAATTGTGTAGATGAGAAAGGACTCCCTGTACAAAACAGTGATGCCCTCTGTACGCACTACCCTTTAAATGTTTAACCAGCGTTCCCTGAAAGGAGCAATCAATTATGAGAGAAAGAAGGGTCATCAGACCAAAACAGGCCAACATGATTAAATACATGCTAAAATAATGGCTAGATAATGAAAGTGACACCATCCCCGCAGCAGTCACCTTGGTTCATAATCGAGAAGTGTTGTGTGTGTCTGTATGTAAGGTCCCATCAGCTGTGCAGAAATGGCTGGATGGAAGGATGTATACATGTTTCAGTGTGGGTAAGTATTAAGCAAACACCCACTTGAAAACTTATTGTCCTTGTAAGAGCTTTCCTGCACGGTAACTTGTATCACACTGTTATAAGCCGACAACAGCGGCTTTCAATAATGGAATTATTCCTTCTCGTTGGAAGTCAACTCATTAATTAATTCAATTATGCCTGCATTGTTTGTGTGTGTGCTGGGAACCCCCCCTGTGGTTTTGGCTAATGGCATATTAATCCTCAGGGTTAGCATTTCAACTGTGCTTCAGTTAGATATGCTGGAAATGAACAGATTGAACAGGAATATTAGGTAAGAATGATTAAGATAAGAAAAAAAAGACCAATTCACCGTGGATTGAATCCATAATTGGAAAAAAATGCTGCTGATATTTCAGGTTCATTGATCAGGCTGCTTGACTTTTAAAACAATAAAACTGATTTATCTGTTTGGTGGCTTCAAACTATAGGCAAAAGGATTGTCATGTTGAAGGCAAAGTAAGCAGAGAAAGCGCCATATGGTATGAAGCGTACAATTTTTCCTCCTACCTGCCTTCTTGAACATGTCCAGCAGGTTTTGTCTGACTCCCTTCTGCAGGTTGAAGTAGTCATCTTCTTCATCAGGGCTCTTCAGGTACAGAGGAATGTGCTGGAACACCAGGATGTGTTTGGGTTTAGGCTCCTGAACAGAGATGGATGGGAGGGAGAAGAACATTACACATTACTAGACTATGTCATATAGCTGCAGATGGCAACAATTGTTTAAACCGTGTTGTTCAGACATTATCTACCTGAGTGTCCTCATAAGTCAAATGAGAATAGAAACCTACCGTTGAAGAGGAAGAAGCTTTGCTCAGTTGCTCCTCCAGCCACTTCTCCTGGGCTTCCTTCAGCTGAGGGCAGGCTGAGGAATCAAAGAACAACTGGGAGTTCAGAACCAGGCAGAGGACTCCACCCACCTGAGACCACAGGATAGAGAAACATATTAAACATCAGTTGCCTCCACCTCATTGATTGTATGGTTGTAAGAAAGGGTTATTTATTATGGTGCCTTTAGCACCTACACATTTCTAATCCTACTATTTTTTCAATTCTCCAGAACAAATTCCTATAATCTGCCTGCTGCAATAACCTAACAAAGACCATCATCGACAATCACCCTGCTTTAAAAATTTGACTGCTGCCAGGTAGTTTCATGAGCAAAGTGAGCAGGACTCTGGATTCAAAGTGGGGGGGGGGTTCATGGCGTTAAAATGCTTTTCAGGTGTGCAGAAATGTGTAGAGGGAGCTATAACTAGTCTGCCAAGATATTCCAAAAATGATGCTACAGTTGGAAGCTAGAGATAGAATCAGACAGAAACTGACAGAGTGAAAACTGACATCCATCTGATTTAGACAAGTGTCTCTCTGATGAACTGATGCACTTCAGACTTTTGATTAGAGCCTCCACATATTTCACACATGAAAACCATTAACTGGACATGATTAGCCCTGCTCGGGCTCTAAAATACTTGTAATAAATGTACTGGTCACAGTGACATCACCTGGGTTGATGCAAACTTCAATTTATTAACGGCCTAATAATGACACTGAAACTGAAAAAAATTTGGACACTTAGAAGTTTCATATTGGGAAATGTAAGTAAGTTTGAGACTACTGGAAATACCGGAGACTAAAAAGAGGTCTTGAAATTAGCTGCTTTGACTTTTTAATCTGTTTGTTGCTATCCTCTAACTTTATGGATACTAGATACTGAACTATATGCCATTAAATATAAATAAATATCAATTATATGGTATGAGGCAGCACGGTGGCACAGCGGTTAGCGCTGTCGTCCGACAATAAAAGGTTGCGGGTTCGGTTCCCGGCCTGGGGCCTTTCTGTGTGGAGTTTTCATGTTCTCCCCGTGCCTACGCGGGTTTCCTCCGGGTACTCCAGTTTCCTCCCACCGTCCAAAGACATGCATGTCTACGTTAACTGGTGAATCTAAATTGTCCATAGGTCTGAATGTGAGTGTGAGTGGTTGTTCGTCTCTGTTTGTCTTTGTGTGTTGGCCCTGTGATGGACTGGCGACCTGTCCAGGGTGTACCCCGCCCCTTGCCCGGAACATTGGCTGGGATTGGCTCCAGCACCCCCCGCGACCCCAAAACGGAAAAGTGGTAGAAGAAGGATGGATGGATATATGATATGGATATATGCACAGAGCAAAAGACAACCAAAAAAATTCTAGTACTACCAAATGTCTTAGGTGTCTGCTTACCCAAAAGCTGAAATAGTCATCCCCCCATGCACTGCAGTACTGCTGCACTGTACTCGGGGTGGGTGTGTTGCCCAGGTCATGGTTCCCACTGACAAACACCAGTGGGATGGAGGGACTGGCTCCCTTCAAGGCTGCCTTCAGGTCTCTCTCCTGGCCTTCTCTAAACGGTGTGTCTGTGTGGAAAAAAAAGGAGGAACTCAGCCTGTGTTCTTGTGACAAATGAGACAGAGGATACAGGCCACAGAAAAACAAAAAAATATTGATTTGGAAGTGCTTACTTTGTAACAACAATGAAATCTAAAATATACAAGATAAAAATAAAACAGAGAGGGAGAAACAAAGAAAGAGAAAAATCTACGTGAACATTGATGAAAGGTGTCAGAATGAGTGTGTAAAGGGTACTATAAGTTGCCGAAGGGAAGGAGGATTATTTGGATGATAATGATGACAGTTCAGTGAATGATCAACGATCTGTGTAGCTCGACTTCATATCACCATGGTTACTGACGTGATGAGTAGTGTTCTGGTGAAAGTGTCCCTGGTCGGCACAGCAGCGACGACCCTTTCTGAGCCGAGCTGCAGCTCCACAAGGCGTTTGTCAGATTCATCGGTTGAAGATACACGAGGCTACTCGTCTTACAAGATCGCTACAATGTGTTCAGTTGTTTCTGTGTTAGAAACCAGCCATTTTACTCTAATAGGCCTGGAGAGGAGAAGAAGTACAAGGGCAGGAAGTCTTTTGAGTGAAGTCAATAAATTAATTCAATCCAAGCATGGGTAAAGGCTAGAAAACGGTCGAGACTGAAACCTATTTAGAATTTAAAATGTGTATCAAACAGACCTATCAGCCACCGCTCTCAGGTTATTCCTTCCTCTCCTCTCCCTTATTCCATTCCCTTTTTATCAAGTAATCAGTAATTATTTTACTGGCCTACTTTTGGAGCGAGCGTTTCCTTGGATGTTTGGATAGGACTCATTACATAAGAGCCTTTTTCCAACAGAACATCGTGTGCATGACAGAGTTAGAGAATGCAGAGTTTAAAACGTATCCCGATGATGAGCTAAAACATCCCTTTTACCCATTTCCGTTTTTATAATTAAACCACTGTCAGGCTTTAAATTGTCAACACAACACACAAACATGCACACAACTGCAAAGAGAGACAAAGGCCCTCTTGTAATGTAAAACAGAATGTCCTACTTTAACACTGCATTTCTATTCAGGTTTGGGAATAAGTGCTTCTTTGTCGGTGCAAACAGTAAACGAATTCTCTCATGTGTAACCGGTATTACTAGTAACTAGCACAATTAGATTAGCTGGAACATGCTCATAGCTCATAGCATCACTAGCAGTCAGACTCGGCTGAAACGTGAGTGATAACCTGCAGTGTTTATTAATAAAAAAATAATATTTGTACATTGGGGGTAGGTTGTCATGATGTATAATATGTATAATTTCATGTGGACTAACGATTAATCAATTAGTAAATGAAAATGCCAAAAAGTAAGTTGTTGGTCTCAAAGCTTGGAAATTGTCCTTGTCAGCCTACCTTCAGCAAATGGCTCTTATGGCAACAACACTTTCCAGTTACTAACAAAAAGTCAGCAGTTTTCTTTTTTTTTTGTTTTTTTTTTAAATATTAATTTCCATTAACGTTACACTCTCAGTAAATTGGTGTAAACATTTTATAATATAGATGCATTTCCAGTTACATTTGGCACAAGATACTGAAGTAAATCACAGTCGGCTGCCCCGGTGGCTCACCTGATGGAGTGTGTATTATTTAGACTGCAGCCCAGTTACAAGTCCAACCCTTTGCTGAGTGCAATCCTCTCTCTCTCTCATTGCCTTCCCTGTGTCAATATGCTTATCCAAATGAAGGCAAAATTGTCTCAGAGAAATGACTTAAGAAAAAAAAGAAAAAGATAATCACACTAAATCACACTGGACAACATATAAGGCCATTAGAAATGAATATAAAAAAAACAACACCTTTTCTAATTAGTTCTTCATACGTTCATATTTTTTTTACTTTCGTAATAAACAGTACTATCTTTGAGGGGATTTTTTGTGAAATTATTTATAGTGAAATAATTACTTTATGAGAAAATACTTAAATACACGGTTGAAAGTTGACGAACTAAAACATTAGCCGACAATCCAGAAAACAATTGATTTGAACAGATTCCATCCATTCAATCACACTGAGAAACATTTTTATTGTTCTATTTCCACCAGGTTCGTTTCCTCAAGTATTCAACAACCTCAGACAATCTCGAAGGGAAAATGAATGAGAAGAACCTTCCCCTCATTGAATGTGTCCTTTACCCTTTATTTGGAGCTGTTTGGTGGCTAAGAAAAAACATTTTTTGGCAACACCCAAGCGCAAATGTGTTTATTTACATAAGAGTGAAGCTGGGTGGGGCTCATCAAGAGAATCAAACTAAATTATCTGTAGATGAATAAATGTGAACAAATTGCACTCTGCTGCCTTCCGCTTCCTTGCACCTCCAGCTGCCTGCTCTAAACTGGAGCCATCAGCTAACACAGCATGTCCATGAATCATTCCTCCACCACTGCATGGTTAAAGCCAATGCTAAACCATCCAGGAGTGGTTCAATCTGCATTTGCAACACTACAGTATGCTTCAGATTACTGAAATGTGGAAAACACACACACACACACACACACATATATATATAGGCATAGGTATAAGAGAGTTGAAAAATCTTAGGTTAGAGGTTATAGGTTTGTCTTAACATGCCCTAACATGGATAAACGGACAAGACTCCATTATCCCTTTAAGTCAGTATTTAAAAATACAAAGAAAAAACACAGATGGAAGCAATGAAATAATGCAAAACATTAACACAAAAAATAAAATTCCTTGTTCTGAGGAAACAAAATGAAAACTAAATTTTAAAGATCCATTGTGTCACACTGTTTTCCTCTTTTGGAATAAAGAATACATGTACAGAGTGCTGTACACACACACACAAACCAAATAAAAAAACAAAACAACAATAGTGCGCTCTGCTGTCTCTGGAGCTCTGACTGAAAGGCCTTGTTCAGTAATGAGATTGCAACACTGTTGTCCTCAAACTCTGATGGGAGACTTTGGCAGGTTTTTGTTGAGTCTGTAACACTTCTCTCATTTTCCTCTAAAGGCTTGCAGTTGACATTGAACATATGTCTCACTGTGTGGGGTCTTGCTGTCGCAAGCCATTTCTACACCAACAACTGTTTTCTTGATATGTGTGGACTTCTCTATCTGTGACTAACTCAAGCAGGTACTCACACTGACAGGCTGTGCTGATATGGCACTAGTTTACAGTTTATGACAAGGTGGTAGCTGAGATGCAGTAACTCTACTTCACAAACCTAACCTTAAACCACATCTAGTAAAATTAGAATATACTTGGATCACTGCTGCATGAGACAAGATTCATGACTGACATACTAAATCATGTGAAATGGGGCCGTTAACCACAACATGGTGGATTAAATTATGTTTCCGACAGCAACTGATCCATTTAACGTTTAGATCTATATCCATCCAAACATGAAGGTATTTTGTTATCAACTGACAGCTCCTGTCCCCTGTCTAAAGAGAAGTAAACCAATGTCAACAAACAGTTCCTTATTCAATCAGAAGATATAAGCAGCTTCGAAAATTTCACATCACAGGAAATTTATCTGAACTTGCTTGCTAACGTAACTGTAATATGATGTGCCATAAACAGGGACAGATCAAATTGAATCGAGTTTATTGAATAAGTTTTGGGCTAAAGCTCGGCTGAAGGGCATGACATCGACGGGCAAATGCAGCATCAGTAGCAAGGCAGGCGTTGTGTTGGACTGTAGTGGAGAAGAAGGAGCTGAGCATTAAAACGAAGTTCTTGATTTAGCAGTCAATCTATATGCACGCCTGCATATGGTTACAAGCTCTGAGTATTCACAACAGAAATGACAAAACTCATATTGATAACTGAACTGAACTGAATGATGAGTGCTGGGGTTGGCAACAAAATATCTACTTTGTGTGACATGTATAAAAACCTAAGTTGTCCCGAACAACCATAGGTGACAGATTCATAATAGAGCAAAGGGATAATGAACTCAGATAGTCACTTCTTGGCTGTACATCCAATATGATTTCCAACACTCTCACCCTCTCACAGCAGGACTATACTTGTGTGATGTTAACATGAATATCCTTTCTTTGGTTTTGAAAAATATTAGAAATACACCAACATCTCAAGGATGCCTGCTGGATGCTTTGCTATAGAGATTTTCTGGGTATGTCGAGGTTAAAGAAGATTCCCGGACAAGCACAGAGCATGCAGGGGAGGATTGGATATCCTTTCTGGCCAGGGAGAGCCTTGGGCTGGTACTGGAAGACCTGGAGGTTGTGGCTTGGGAGAAGAATGTCTTGGCTACTCTCCTAAGCCTGCTGCCACTATAACCTGGACTTGTAAAATCCTGTCAAAAATTGACGCATGAATGGATTCACCCTGACATTTACCAGGGTTGTCTTATGGTGCCTAAGAAGATCCTTTCACACTGACATTTGAACTGTGTATCTCCTGGGCCTGAATGAAAGTGTGAAAGTGGTGACAGAAACATTTCTAAACTTAAGTGCTCCCGGCAGCTCCAAACCCCAAAAGAAACCTATTACTTTCCACAATAGATAAACTCACACCGAGCATCCCCACTCACTCAACCCCCCTACAAATAAATAATAAATACATTCTACCACAAAAACAAATTCTGCCTAACCAGTCAACCTTCACATTCTCCTCTGCTTCAGAAGCCCTCAAAGGGAACCATTTTATCTGCCTTCACTGGCAATTAAACAGGTACCCACAGTTATGAGAGGACAGGGAAGTCCCAAGGTAACCTTCACTCCATCTTTGTGAGTTTCACACAAGCGAGCACACATGCAGATGTACACACATACTTCAACACTTTTCCATACTGTATCATGTGTAACATCCCTCATGAACCTCCAGAGACACAGCTTGAATCCTTTGTAGTGCTCATTAGGAGAGTGTTAAGTCCAGCATGTTTCTCTAATCTAATCAGGTCTCTATCGCGCTCCTCCCTCCCTGCTCTTTATCCCCTTCATTTGTCAGCTTTGAAAAAAAGTGAGAGAAAGACACAAGAGAGTGTAAGTGAGGAGGGGAGAGGCAGCAATGGGGAGAGGACGAGTGGCAAGATTGAAGGAAGTCCTTGAGATGAGAAAGCCTCTCCAGGGGGGTTTAGCGTGGATTGGAGAGGAGACAGGGAATTGGGATCAAGGAACTCTTTGTCAGTGAAGGTCTGGATGATATGATGTTTTGGGATGAAATGCTGTCCAGCCTTTCTTTTAGGAAGCCTGACCTGTTTAGTTTTGAGGAATGGGATTGTTCCCTGTGGACCCCTGAGACGGGATGCAAATAAGGCTCATCAGAGTTCTTCTCTATCTTGTGCGTATGAGTCCTACTGATCAATGCTTCACCGATTACGCTTTGATAAGAACATGGATTTATTACATGGTGAAATCACTATTCAGCCTTCATTTCTCATGCCTTTTAATCAAGATCAACAACAACACAATAGTGATGAAACACAAAGACTTTGTTTTTTCAAGTTCATCCTTGACCTATTACAATAACAATACTTTTGATTCCTCAGGACCAGATTTCATTCATACTGATGCTTCAAACAAAGTAATCACAGGAAACGTGTAAGTGTTTGTGTACTGTGACAGACTGTATGGTCTATAGTAATAAAGGCTGTCAAAATAAGGTATGAGGCATGAGACTGCAGCTGTTTACAGAAGAGAACAGATAGATGATAGAGAAAGGAAAAGAGAATGTGTGAGCAAAGGAGAAGAGCGATAGTGAGTGAAATCTGAGGGAACAGAAACACAGTTGCCAATTTCCCACTGCCAACAGGCAGCAGTGTTGACAATGCCGGTTGACAGCCAGCTTCCTCTGGCCACCTCCCATTCATTCTGTATTGTAAATAAACTGTTTAAGGGGAAATGTCAGCCAAGAGATGGAAGGGGCAGCTCCTAATATCTCTTCACTCCTTACTGATGCAGCAGTCCAGTTGCCAGGAATTTGATAGACATGGCGAGTAATGAGGATGGCACACACAACCTGTTCAGCTGGGCTAACAGTAACGAAAGCTGATGCCGTGGTGTTCACAGGTGCCCAAGGCCTTGCAGTTTAAACCCCATGCTCACAATCACTACTGTCCCACTGTGCATATGAAATAGATCTTGCTGTGACCTATAAAAGCGACTGAGAGAGATGGGCAGAGTTGATGGTGGCCATGTTTTGGTCTAAAAGGTGCAGTCATTGAGATGATAAGGAAACTTGGATGCCTAAAGCAATACTCTTGGATGATACGGTGAGACAGCTCCTGGAGTGTTCATGACCGACCCTCTGCAACTAAAATTTGTGGTCATTATGACCCAAAAAGGAGCAGAGGAAAGAGCAGCTCTGTGACTAAGCACAGCCAAATTTCTGTTGCATACGAATAGTTTGCCTTGAGTCAGATTTTAGGAACAGGGGCCAAGGATATTCTACACTTGACACACTGCACTAAATATCACAATATATTTTAGCCCTGCATAATAATCTTACAATTTCTTCAAACCAGGATCAAGCTCAGTGATGCTTTCATCGTGATCAAATCGAACATGGAAACAGTTGCATTGAGAGAGAAAGACAAGCAGAGACAGACAAAGAGACAGGTTCGCCTGCTGGCTCCGTTTCTCTCTGTGAGCCCATTCCTTGAGGCCAGGCAGCAAGGCAGGCTCGTCATGCTAGCTCCCTAATTGTCATGCAAAGATAGTTTGCGTTTGCTGGCAGCTTGCGGCTCTTTTTGCTGAACATTAACTCTGCAGTGGGTCCTGCCAGCCCATTTTGCTTACCTTCATCAAATCAGGTACTGTAGCTGGATATCAGGAAAAATGCATGCCACACCGCAGTCACTCATTTTATTTACTTCAATAAAAGCATTTGTTTGCCTCTAATGGCAGAAAAGCTACACAGTGAAGGTCCTCCATTGGGAGGATTGCCTAGTTGATGTATACAAGTTAGAATTAATCATCATACCTCCAGCCAAAACAGAAAGAGAGGCATAGTCAGACAGAAGGGGAACACAACTGAACACAGCATGAGCCAAGCAGAGAATGTCAGCCTTAAACAAGGTAGGAAATGAGTGCAAAATGATTATTTTGTTTATTTGGCCACACATTTCTGGAGGTATCCAACTATTTTCAAACTATGTTCTATTCTGAGAATCTATTCGTCTTGCCATACAGTGAATGCATCTGGTGAAGTGGGGAAACCAGCTGTCACAACATAAGTCCGGATTCAAAGACATACAACATATGTAACTTAGAGCATTGTACATTGTATACCACAGTCAGATATTATTTACAAACTAAATGAGTGAATGCAAAGACCCCATATTCTCCATCTGTAACAGTATCTATCTGCAAAACAAACAAAGCAAAAATCCTGCTCTCATTTTAAAATCTTGAAGGCAACTAGATGCTTTTTTTTTATACAGAAATATTACGTGAAGGGGCCTAATCTTAACAAACTTGACTTTATCTACAGAGCATAGAACTAGCTTTTCCTCATTCCAGCTGCAGCAGGTCCACGGTAGCGTTACCTTGCATATTTTTTAGAATTTAAAGTCTGGCTGGTCTGATCTGGCTGGTATCTTCACCAGCCAGTGAATAGCCAGACGGCTTGTGCCTTCATTGACCAAATATCAACTACATTCATTGGGACTCTTTACAGTAACAGAGGGCTCTCAGAGCCACCATATACTCTGGCTTGGAAACATAAGACAAATGTTCAAACTGACCGTCGCTCGGCTGATGTTCTCAAGGACTGCATTATTTAGATTACTATTACTCAGGGGGAAGCTGAGAACACATGAATAATTATATATATCAGACATATTACATTCTCATTGAAGACTGAAAAACACCAGAAAAACTCATTTGGCTTTGGCTAACAATATATCTTTGCAATTGACACAGTATTAGAAAGTTTTGGAAACTGAAGGTGTTCATGTATATTCAGTCATTCATTCAGTCTATACTTGGGATGTGAAATAAATTCTGAATAAAAGACTGTCTCTATTACAGCTGTCCCTAATGGGTTTTACTGCATATTTTGGTCAAGAGACCATTTCCAGAAACACAAACATACACTGATTTTATATGGGTCATCACAAAACTGCCTGCTCTACTGTGACCTCAAATAATTAATTGTGCCCTGGGCTGTAAAATGAATTTTTTTTAAATGGAATTCTATAAGACAGCAAAAGCATGAAAGTGTAATAGTGTCAGTCAGAAACATTCATTTCACATTTTAGTGTTATGACAAATATAGCTGAATTTGCTATAATAATTCCTTTCAAATCAGTAAGTCATCATATGCTGGGCAGGTCAGAACACAGTGAGCTGATCAGCCTAACCCTCCGTGCCTCGCAAAATAATAAAGGGTTGAAATCTCAGAGCAAATGTCTGATGTCTCACAGATATGTGGTTAGATTGAGTAGCAATCCCATAATCCCCTCAGAGTGAAATTCTATGGAGTGAAGTGCATCAAAATAAGAAAATCACCCATAAAAACAAAGTTTACATCAAACATTATCAAATATGGTGTGATTGGTAGTGCATTTCTAGCTTGCAGTGAGGTAACAGTTTGGAGGCGGTGTGTCCTCAGGTACAACACAGATTTTTCACACATTTCTTTTAGGTCAAGTGGAGCAGATTAGTTGATTGTCTCTGGAAAAATGAATAGAATTTTGTTTGCATTTCACACAATGAAATAATACCAGGCTCAATAAAGTAATAAACTGGCTGAACGTGTCATTTACTGACTCAAAAAAG
This sequence comes from Remorina albescens, assembly GCA_034769265.1. Classification (NCBI taxonomy): domain Eukaryota; kingdom Metazoa; phylum Chordata; class Actinopteri; order Carangiformes; family Echeneidae; genus Remorina; species Remorina albescens. The sequence goes on from CM068480.1 coordinate 12,278,361, forward strand.
CAGACTTGCAAAGTTTTCCGATAAGCATCAGATTTAGCATTTAAAAATATTAGGCTGATTTTTTAACTAAAACTCTGTAATGTAATGGATGTGTAGTCTGCTGAGACCACAAATGTGGGTGGCACACAGTACCTCTACTCCTGTCTAAGCGTACAATAAAAGTTCCCCATGCTGTCAGCTTCAAACATCAGATCCATTCTCAGTCGTTACAGAAATGCTGCTTAACACTGAATCTGATGTCCCTCATTAAAAAGCTGTATCATGAGTGTAGTTAGCAGCCTCATGATTTCAGTAAAAGATTTATTCACTCTCAAGTTATGGTTCACTGAACAGTGCATCAGTGTATCAAGCAAAAAACACGTTAGTGTGTGAACTCAAACGTTGTGTTTCTTAATAGTTTGTTGTTATCAGTCATTTGGCAGTAATTTCAAACACTTTAAAATAAGTGCAGCATGCACATTTGCCTGCGTGAGGTACCAGATGCCATAAGAAAACACTCACCATGCCACTGCTTTATCATTTGTTTCGACTAAAAGAACTTGATCAGAGTTAAAGCTCACACAACTGGCATCTGTGTGTTCACATTAAGTCCTCCAACATTAGGCGGATAATTGGCAGCTTCTGAGGTTGATGCCAATATTTTGTTTTTACTGTCCATACGGCTGTATGCCCGACAGGCACCTCTCCTCACTGCTGTGGCTTGTTTTCAATAGTAAGCATGTGCTGCTGTACAGCCCTCAGAGCTCAGCATGCATTAATCGTTCAGAGAAGTATTTTAATGTTTAGCAAAAAAGATATGTTTTTCAAACAGCACTTCATCACAGTGCAACAGCAGGACTAACACTATACGCCCCCCTTAACGCCTGTTGAAAGCCAGTAGTTAAAAGATTCTTGAGGATTGACAAATGTAAAAAAACAACGGCTTGGGTTTCAGTTTGCTTTAATGTGCTCTATCCATACCTGGCATGGCGTGGACCAGGTCCCCGCACAGCACCATGAACCTCGGCCTCGGCCTGAGCTGGTTGACGGCCTCCACAGTCTGCGTGGTGAGCTCGACCTCCTCAGCCCATTCGTCTCCACCTCCATCACAGTCACCGTCCCTCCAGGCCTTCATCAGCCCAAGCTGCGGGTCTGCGGCCTGGATGAAGCAAAATGGTCCCGTCCATTCATGCTCTGCGTCTAGAATTAACGAGACAATAATGAAATTTATAGCTTTGTTGTCAGAGATGCGCACTCAGGTCCAAACCAAAATCATAATGTTATAAAAACTGTATAAGACTGCCCCGGATAATTTATACTGTATTGTCATATTTTTTATATAAACACAGGATAAACACATAATAAAAAAATACGTTTCTCATTAGGTAAAACTCACTAAGCTTTAACCGTACGACTATACTGTCAGGGCATTTTAATGTAATATATTGTTATTTTGATTTTAGCCAATTTTACCGTCTTGCACCCTCATCTGTTTGCTCCCAGCGAGAACAAGTTGCTTTTTTAAGCAATAAAGCTTATCAAAACATCTTTAAGTGGTGATTAAGCATTTCTTGCACAGCCCTCTTGTGGCCAAAGAAATGAATGAATGCAGGTTCATAAACACTGAGGTGCCAGAATTAATACCGCCATAAATTCCACAGCATTTACCAAAGACTGAAAAAACAAATTTGTATTTTTCATTGTGACAAATGCTTCATATTAATGCAGACTTATCTGAAACTGTGTCCCTTCCTTGAGAAAAGGAAGAAGAACAGCAAGCGTCGGAGTTAGAACTGCTGCTACCATTTGCTTTAATAATTGATTCATTTGGAAATTACTTTTTCAACTAGTCATTTGGTCTATCAAATATCAGAGTAGTGAAATTTTCCTTCAAATTCCCCACAATTACATAATGATGTCTTTTTTCACGTCTTAACCCAAAATGTGTCTCATTGTCATGTGAGACAAAAAAAAAAAAAAAAAAGCAAAAAACCATCAAATCTTCACATTTAAAACACAGAGACATTCTTCATTTGTGGTTTAATAAGCTAACTAGCTCTAGTCTATTAATGGAAAATGCATACAAGCGGTTACACACACACTTAATGGACACAACTTTCACTAAAGCCATCTTCTGATTCATCTAACTGGTATTAACTTCTCATCCGTGCGACATCTGAACATTTTCTGGTCAACAGTTTTAGATAAAAGATAATTGTAACAAGCAGGAAACTAAACGCTTTAAGGATTAGGTCTCATCACACATTAATCATTGAGTAGTATAAGGCCTGCTGTGAAAGCTTCATATAGAAACCTTATTATATTCATTCTTGGAATTAACACTACACCTTATTTGTTGAAAGCACTGTGATCAGGATTTAGAGCTGAGAATTGAAGATGTGAGGGGGTTGGGGGGGCTACGTGCTCACTCCATGACTAACCAATGCTAAATAATTAACAAACAGCCACATGTCAGAAAATGAATGGTAAAGAACAAGGGTTTTACATAATCCTGATATTACGCAACAGAAGGGCCCTACAATCTAATCACTTTGAAACATTCATTAACAAGGCAAACTGCGCCTGCTTCTCCATGTAAGGAACGGAAACAAGCACTCAGGCTGATGGTAATGACAAGGTATGATATGAAGGGCACGAGAGACAGCCCAGTAAAGTGATATGGAAATGGAGAGATGCTAAGAGCAGATGCGAAGAGCAGGTGTAAACAACAGTGTTGTGCTCCACTTCATTTCCGGAGGATGTGGAAGTGGAATTGCGTGCTGTTGTCACTGTGGAGAGTCTGCATCTGCATTTTGCACCAATCCCCTCACTCACACTCAGCAGGGGCTAGTAGCTGTTTGTCATCTTTTATGTTTAACATGCACTCCATGTGTCCCTCTCCCAAATGAGTTTATGATATTCTGTCCTCTAGAGAAACTTGAGCAAAGATAGGAAAAGAAAGAGCAACAAAGAATCAGTTGCCCCTGGGATCGAAGAGAATGACAGATTAACAATGATCACATTGGTGTACATGATACTGATGAAACCACGAGGGGAAACAAATTTTTCTTTCATGATTATCACCATCATCTCTCTGACCAAATTAATTAAGAATGCCTTCAGCCCAAAGTTTCCTGGCCTTGATTTCAATTTATGAATACAGAGTGAGAACTGCTGATGAAATGTGAAATCATACTAGCTGCAATCACCATTGTAGTATAAAGTGCAGTTGCTGATTTTTTTCTAAGGAGTCTTTGGCAGTCTTCTGGCAGTTACTCCTAGAGAGAAAGCACAGATGTCTGTCTTTCAAACAGATTGCAAACTTTCATCATGATCTCCTGCAGCTCAGCAGAATACCTTTTAAACTCAGCTCGCCTCAACTTTCAAGTGTTTGTATATGGAAATCTCTGCCTAACAATGCAAACCTCAGTAAGCAGATAAAACCTGCTCTTCGCTGCAGAAGAATGGATGGAAACCACATAGGAATGCAAGTGAACACATAAACATTTCCATAATAATATTAATAATGAACAATCCTCCTTGTCAATGCTCATGCGGAGTGAAGACAAATTTAACACGCTTTTATAGTATCTCTCTCTCTCTCTCTGGAGTCAGATGTGTGAACATTTCACAGATGGATAAAGAGAAGGAAAAAACACAAGGACTTGGAGGAGTCAACAAAGATCCCATGATAGGAGATAAGAGGGAGCAGCTTTGTGTGTCTGCGCTGCTCGAGCACAACTTCAAACATAAATCTTAGCTATTTCTCAGGTGGTAGATAGCACGCTCCAAACAAAGCTAATCATCATTTGAGATGAAAGTACATTGGGGGTTTGCATTTGCAGCACAAAATAAAATACTGAACATTTCAACTCCCTCCCTTGGGTTCCATTATACTCACAGTTTTCTTACACAAGGCTCTCAGATAACTGATGAAAACATTACCGGTCGTGTCACTGTGATTGTTTTTTACCCTTAAATATATTGATAGGAAAAGCCTGAACCACAGCTTCATAGTAAAACCTCTGAGGCTTATTTCATGTCAACTACAGAGACAATAACTCTGGTTTAGCTTCAGCTCCTGTCTCCACCATTGAATGTTGTTTTCACAAATCCACTTTAAATTAACAACAAATTCTAGCTTTCAACTCAACGGGTTACGTTTCCACACACACATATAACTTTTAGTGATGTCATCTATTACCCAAATCTCCAACTACTCCCCAATAAATAACTCAAAACTATCGCCTATATTTGTTTAGAGAAGTCAGCACGCTGTTGGGTCGAAGACCAGCTGAAACAAAGCACAAGCCAGCAGTGTATCCTGGCTTTGTCCGTTTATTTTAGGTTATTTTAGAGGCTGAACATCTTCTCCCGGTCGGACGGCTGACCTGTTGCCAGCGGCAACGACAACTTGCAGGCTAACAGGCTAACAGCGGCTAAGTTAGCCTGAGAGGCGGCTAACGCCTTAGCTAACACAGTCGACTACCTTCAGTCAGTCCGCTGAAAGTCCGACGTTTAGCCCTGAGAAAGATATCCATAAGACCCGCTGCTGAACGAGCTGTCCGAATAAAGCTATTCTGGCTACTTCTGAGTCCGTCTGCGACTCCAGATACACGCTTGTTTCCTTGTTTTCGTTGTTGTTGTTGTTTTTGTTGTGTTGCTCCGGCTGTCTCCGCCGCTAGCTAACGCTGGTGGCTATCGTTGATCGATTGGTATGCCTGTTAGTGGATGTGTGAGTTTCTCAGCAGCGGCCCCCAGTGTGGCAGCAACACGCATCTAACTAACACTCATAGTGCAAAATTGTGCCCCCTTTTTACTGGTTCTTGCCCTGATTGTGTTTCACTGTACTGCGTCTTAGCAGTTTTTTCACTATGCACTTCGGGGAGATTGCAATTTTCGTTGTGTGCTCGTTATACAATGACAAATAAAGTTTCATTCATTCATTCATTCATTCATTCATTCAGTATTAGGCTACAGGTTTAGATCCAACAAACCATATGGACTCTAACTGTCAGTGTGTACTTGTTTGTTTAACTATAACCTGCAAAGTAGCTTTCTCCCCCTTTTTATGAATGTCTCTTGAGTTATTCTACACCGAGGGAAGGCTGGAGGTGCAACAGGGTATGAGAAATGAATTAAAAACGAATCATGTTATGATGTTATCCAAACCTTCCTGCAGCGGTGATCTGCAATCCTAATTATTATTATTATTATTATTTTTTTTAATTGTAGGAGGTCTAGTGATCTCCCACAGCTTATTGTTCACTCAAAAATTAGGAACCTTGGACAGAGTCTGGAGCTTTTCAGTACCATGGACAGAAGTCGCTCCAAACTGGGCTTCGCTCATTTTGATAGTTTTAGATTAGAATAACCAAGATGCTTCAGGGTTAGGGTTAGGCTTTTATGCACAGCACGGACCAATTTACTTTCAGCTTCAGGCTATATACGTGATCTGCGTTTGCATTTAAGAAATGTGAGCTACACACTACATAAAAATCCCATCTATGCATTGTGTTTAGGCCTAATGTGTTTGCGAATGCTTTTTAGATTAATTTTAAGGGAGGGACATACATGCTCTTCACTTTTTCATCTTAAAAATCCACGCCAGGCAACGTGGCAGTTATTTTTGTGGATAAAAATGGAAAAAAAAAGACACATCTAATGACTTGTGTTATTATTTGGCCCTGTGTTTGGTTAGGTCTAGACCTGGATGTGCTTTAATGTGAAAATAGAAAACGTTTGGAGAAAGCCCCCAATGGATCTAACACAAAATGTCCTCAGGCAATATTTTTTGGTGAAGCAGCCTTTTGTTAATGTATGCCCTGTTTTTAGAAGCTGCCCATTGTAACACTTGTGATTTAGAACAATTGCAACCTACGACTGAAAACGCTTAAAGTGGTAAAAAAAAAAGGAGGAGGGGGTCTCCCACGCCTTTCCTCGATGGCAAAATAGAATAGTGATGTGCGTATTCCAGGGCTTTTCTCATAACATTTTACAATAAAGGCTCCCTCTCCCTTTCTGTTCTTTTCTTTCTCTCTCACTGTCTTCAGCCCTCACAGTCTCCCTCCCTCCCTCCCTCTGTTTTCCTCCTCCTCTCCTTTTTGCGCACCAAGCTCTCTCACCCTCGGTTCTTCTCTTGGCTCACTGCGCTACATCCTCCGTGCGGTTTGTGTCTCTGCCTACTGCTGTGCGTAAGAGCGCACCGATGGATGTGTGAAGTGATGCCCTCCTGAAAATCAAAATCCCGAGCCTGAAAATGCATCTTTGGTCAGACGTGCAGGTGAGCAGTTAGAGGTGAGAGCGCGCGTTAAGGAGCAGTTAGACTAAGCCAAGTTCATTCCACGGAGATTGCTTTTATTCTGCGTCCCCTCCTTCTTTCTTTTTCTTTTTTTCTTTTTTTTTCCCCGATGATGATATGTTAGTAAAGATGCTCATCAGGGTGGATGACGGTGCGTTGCTGTTTGGATGTATTTTTTTGGACTTTTCAGCATATCATGACCGCGCGCCTTTCCTCCTCTCCCCGAGTCTTTTCGTTTCTGCGTGAAGTTGAACGGAGGAGAGCGCACAATGAGAGGGAAATACTTTCTCCTCGGCTTCTTGTTGCTCAAACTTATGGCCCTTGTGTGCAAGGCTGACGGGGAACCCGGACTGCTCGGAGGATTCGTGATGATCTCCACCTCCAACAGCTCCAGGGAGGAAGAGAGCGTGTCCGAGGAGACCCCGCACACGGAGGACAAATGCCGGGGTTACTACGACGTGATGGGTCAGTGGGACCCGCCGTTCATCTGCAAAACGGGCAACTATCTGTACTGCTGCGGCACCTGTGGCTTCCGATTCTGCTGCTCCTTCAAGCACTCCCGGCTGGACCAGAGCACCTGCAAAAATTATGACACCCCGGTGTGGATGAAGACCGGGCAGACCCCCTACAACAAAATGAACAAGATGCACGACAGCACCAAAGACAAGACGAACTTAATCGTTTACATCATATGTGGAGTAGTGGCCATTATGGCTCTCGTGGGGATTTTCACCAAACTGGGTCTGGAAAAGGCGCACCGGCCCCAGAGAGAAAACATGTCCAGGTAAGACTGTCTCTGGCTCCCTCCTTCTCCCTTCCTGTCTTTCCCCGTCTCTCTCAATGCGCTTGTTTACAAAGACACTTGCAGTAGTAGCCTGCGCACGCACGGACCTGGAGCGCGCAACGTTTAGTAGATATGTAGAAGTGCATCGTAACAGTATTTACAGCTTGCCTTAAATGCATCGGGATCGTTGGGCTATATTTCACACTCGGGTTGTGGTTTCTGGGCAACTCTTCCATGCTTCCACTCCAGTCTCTCCTTTCCATTGTGATATAACATTATGTGAGCTGCTCTCATCAGGCGGGGGCGGCTTCTTTCACAAGAGTAAGGCGGCATTGCGCTCCATTGTGTAGCCTGTGTCTGATTTGAGATCGCTGAGAAGGCTTTCATATACCTCCACAGTGTAATGCAATAGTCAAGAGTGCATGTGCAATAACTGCAGGGAAAAGAAAGAAGAAAACAAACCAAATCTTTCCCGATTCCCCGGGGAGTCACACTTACAGTTTGATGAAATGCTGCAGCCCAACTGAATAATTCAATTAACCGTGACATGCACAGCTCCTCGTGTCTGCACCCCTCATTCATCAGCGCCTCCCTGTCTCCCTCTGTGTCTCCCTCTGTGTCTCCCTCTGTGTCTCTCTCTGTTGTCTGTCTGTCTGACAGGGCCGTGGCCAGCGTGTTACAGGGCGGGTGTCCAGGTGAGCAGTACCGGGGGGAGGAGGCCCTGGGGATGCACTCGCAGCACTATGTTTCCAGACCCACAAACCTCCGTGAGTCTTTTAAATGTTTCTTGTGTGTGTGTGTGTGTGTGTACACAGCTCATTACTGGCTGTTGTGACCTGAGAGTGTGTCAGCCACAAAAAAAGGGACTTGGATGTTGGGTATGTCCAGGTTGGTGTCAGATGCCCCTCTGAATGCTCCTGAAAAGATGGAAGGATGTGAGCGGTTGGGATTAAGTGGGTCAGCTCAGCTGGACTCACCAAACACCTACTGTGTGTGGTGTGTAGTTGGAGGAACAACAAACACATCCCTGCTGGCATTTTCCTGTTTTCTTTCAAATGAGAGCATTTGGTTTTTGTTTTATTGCACACTGGCTAGATTTCATAACACACTCGAAAGAGAATATCTGCATGCCTTTTCTGCTGCCTCTCAAATCCAGCCCTTATTCACTGTTTTATTTTGGTTCATGCCCACATGATATAATGAGAGAGGGAAGTGGGAGTGTGTGTGTGAGTCGGTGAGGAAGTGGTGGTAATGTGTGTGTGTGTGTGTGCGTGTATGTAGGGGGATTGGGAAGGAGTGGGGGGACTGACTGGGAGTTTGGAGGGTGGTGGTTGGTGGTAGGGGTAGAATACAGAGCACATGAATGCCATCTATTTCTGTTGCGTCCCGTGGGCTGCTACAGTACCAAGCTCCTTTGTGTTTTTGAACACCGAAGATCAAACAGATGAATGTGCACACACACACACAAACACACAACTGAAGCCAGTACACACACAGCACATCATGGCGAACAGTTGGTACACAGCCTTCAGATTCCCTCAGAGTTGCATCTCAGGCCCATCTGCTTTTTGTGACAAAACAACAACAAAAAAGGAATCTGAGATGAAATTCAACGTAAACGATGCATTGGAGACATTCAGACTACGCTCACTTTTGTCTTGTCAGAGGACTGTTTTCCTCTCAATTCTCATGTTACTGTTGAGCTCTACACGAATGGCACCTTGTTCAGTTCCATTTGACTGTAGCTGAAGTCCTCCCACATCAAAAGGATTGCCTTTTTTTGACTGCATTTCTTCACTTCGGTAAAAAAATCAAACAAACAAACAAGCAAGCAAACACACACACAAAAAAAAACAACCTAATCACACAATGTTTTTTTGTGTTTGATTATTTTTCTGCTGTAGCTAAACTGGCAACTAGCACACTGACTAAAATTCAACTTGTTTTCACAGTTTTTTTTTTTTGAAATTCCAAACACATGATGAAGAGGATATTTTCTCATTTATGTTTGGAAAACATCAACAGAGATCTGGCTGGAATTATGAATCTCTGTTGAGTGAGGAAATGTACATGTAAGGAAGTGATTGTGGTGTGTGTTTGTGTGCGGGGGGGCATAAGTACTTCTATTTGTGAGAATGAGATAAATATGTAATCCTATAACACTTCCTCAAACTAATGACAAGGTGACATAACCCTACTCAGCTTGAAGCACTACGCCCACAGACACCATCAACATCATGATGAGGGCACAGCTCATGGTTTGCTTACAAAGAGGAGGGACCCAAGTCTCAAAAAACAAAATAAATTCTACCATGAAAACAAATAAATGACACTTGGAGTCAGTGATTTTTTTTCTTTTTTTTTCTCACCACCTCACTGTGGAAGAGATGAGATAGCATGGTGGCCTCTCACCTGAGTGGCCAATAGGACGCCACTGTGAAACTGTAATTATTATTTTCAATGTGGAACCTGTTTCTTTGGACCCTTTAATCCCGGAGCTTGTGGGTATTCATGTGGAATGTTATTAACCTCTGTGATCTGGTGGGATCCTCCTCAACATCCACCTAATTGGTGTATGGGTGTGCTCTCAGATGGTGAGGGAGGGAATTTGTCATGTGTGGGGGGGCAGCACAGGGAGGGGTCGCAGGGATGAGAGGAATTACCTTTGGATTTTGCTGGATATGGACATGTTATTCTTGTTTTAAGTGATTAATGGAAGATAAGTAGACTGAAAAGGCCAAGGTAATTTTTCAGTGGGACAGTGGCTCTGAATGTAACGGAAAATGAGGGAAGTGGGGCTGAAGAATGAAGAAAGCGATAACTGCAATGTAAAGCTTTGTGTTGGGGTGAAAAAGGCCACCTGCGTTAGCACAGTTTGCTCAGCTATGGTGCAAAATTGTGCTGGAAAATCTATTTTTAGTGCAAACTACATATTGATTATAGCTTATGGCCTGATTGCCCTATTACTGGCATCAATGAATCTGGTCTGGCAGGCTTCTGTGCCTCTATAGGAGAAAAGTCCTTTGGGCATCATGTTATGTTGTTCTCGTGCAGCATTGTCTTTGGCTTATTTGTCTGCAGATGTTTTATCATTATCACATACAAGTGAAACACAGTGTTAATTATCAATAGGAAAGGCACAAGTTCGTGTCTGTTATGTTTGAGTGTGGGTGGATGAATCGAGCAGGGGCCTTCTGCAACTGACTGCATATTAAAAATGGACACTTTACTTGCTTTGTGAACCAGAACCAGCCAAGCACCACCTATTCCCCCGACTGGGCCAGCTGGCAGACTTTCATGTCATCTCAAAACCAAGAGACTTTGTTTGAATCCTTAAAAGGCTGGAAATCCTCGGTCTCCTCACTTTCAGCATGAAAGAGCCAACGAGACAAAGATGGAAGGAACGGAGAAAGACGGGAGAATGAGATTGGGGGAGGAGAGCGAAAGGCTGTTTTTGTCATGTTTTATATTAACACTACGCTTGTGTTTGGATTGCCATTGTTAAGTGAAAAGATTTTGAGTCATTTCCATTTCATCCAGGGTGACTTCAAGAATTGAGTGATTGGGTGTAATTTACAAAGCAGCAGTGAATCTCATTGTTAGCGCTCTTACTGTATAATCTAATGAAGAAGTTAGATGTGTTTTAATTGGAAAACTGCAGTTATTCTGCTGAATTATTACATCAACATCAAGCAGACCACTATCACACTTTTTAGTTCTGTAATTGTCATTTGGCTCTCACGTTAAAGCGCTTTAGGTGGGCAGCGCTATTAATTTTATTAAGACAAATCACACACAGCTACATGCGCAAACACACACATGCACAACACTGTATTCACAACTCAATTCACCATTTGCAGGCTTAATTACCTCCCCAGCAGTTATAATCTTTTCCTAAACATTCAGAGATGAGGCCGATGAAATTTTAATAGGTAATTGCTTCTGAGATTGCAAAGGCACGAGAAAAGGCCCTGTCTGCAAAATGCGCCGCCTTTTGACTGTGTACGTGTGTGCAAATGCGTGTGCGTCAGTGTACTCACTGTATGTATGTGTGTGTGTTTCTTCGGCCTGTCAGAATGAGCCGTGCATACCTCAGATTAGAAGTAGGCAACCGTGTGACCTTGTCCTCTTGGCTGTCATCTGAGCCTTCAGCGTGTCACATCTGATTGCTGTCAGAGCGGAAAGAGGAGCTCCAGCTAGCGAACCTACATACGGCTATGGAAGCAAGAAGAGGGAGGCTGTGAGGGAGAAAATGACAGAGCTGGAGGTAGTTATCTGTGAGGCGCCACTCTAGCTCCAGCTCCATTCGAAACTCAGCTTCTGTCCTTGTGTTCAAACAGGCAATAAAGCAGGTGCAGTTGAAGCTCCATCCCTGAGTTTGTCTTTCAGGCTCATAGCCAGATGTGGTGACAGTAAAGCTTCCACTGTAGCTACAGCGAGTTTCCTTTGATCCATACCATTGAGGAGAATGTTTGCTTGCTCCAGATTTTAAAGTCGATGTAGCTCTCCTTCTTTACACTGGTTATTTACAAGAAAGCGAAGCTTGTCGCACATTAAGTTCCTCAGTCACACAGTATTTTTCTTTTTTTCTTTTTTTTCTTTTTTTAGACCTGTCATACACACACTAAGGGAACCAAAAATGTAACGTCTAATATGTCACCCTGGATTTGTAAACCATTAAATTCTAATTTGGGAAAAAAAACTTGTAAACCTGAAATTGTAATTGTAAATATTTATACATTCATTTGCTGACACTTTTGGTCAAAAATCATACATATTACACTTACTCAGTGTTTTATTTGACATTCTGATATGAAAAGATTTATTTGTGGCTTGAACTGCCAAAAACCACTTCATTGTACTTTTATATCTTTCTGTGGAGCTTTAGCAAGAACAGGTTGCTTGATGCAATTGTTGGTCTCTGAGCCTCTCCTCTGATTGGCTGACTGTGGTTTGGTAAAAGTCACTGTCAATGCAAATGGCGATGGTCAGTCAGCTCTAAGATCAGCCAACCAGATGGTCAAAGTTGGACTAAAATGCTCCAGTACAAACCTCAACCATGGTTCATTAATATTACCCCACTCGTGAAAGCTACCTAGTTATATTAGCTTCCTGACAGCCAGCAGTGTTTCATACCAGCACACAGCAGCCACTTGTTGAGCAACAACTGTTTGAGATTTACTATTTAATCAACTATAACTGATGTGATTTTATTCTAAGCCTGGTGTGAATATTCTTCCTCACACACCTCATTTATGTTTCTCATCAACAGCTGCACTTAGTCCAGGCTGCTTTTCAAGCTCCTAAAACTGTGACATTTTGAAAGCAGTTTTAGTTTGAGAACTGGGAATGAATGTCTGGAGATGATGACAACGACAAAAATTGCTGCTCCCTGATTGGTTCCTATTAACCTTGACTACCAGTGGTGAATGCAACATAAATAACAAATCACCTTGTTGTCTTTGCCAGCAGCAATAAAATGTTGTGTTTTAACCTAACATCTACTTACCAACTGTAGATGAGCTAACCTATTTCCTGTATTCGCCAGCTCATGCATGCCTAATTTATGTGACTGGTCACATTTACATATTTCAGGTGAAAGGGTAGATGGAGATAATCTCTGACATCTAAAACAGTTATCTGAATAGAGATACCTTCTGCTTTCAAATGCTTGTTCAAAATGAAAACGGATGACTGCACCTTCTCTTGGATTGAAAACCTCCCCCTCTGAATAAAGTAAAGAAATTATTTGGGCTACAGTGACACGGCAGATAAACAGAAAGTTGCAGGCCTAGATTCAGAGAAGCATCAGTGGTGTCTCCTCCTCCTCTCCAGAGCCTCATTCCTGCAACTTCTCTCTGCCTAATTATAGTAATGCGAGTCCCCCTCAGCAGCAGGGGGACGCCATTAGACTCCTATTTGTTAGGGCTCTGGGGCAGCACAGCCAGAAAGCATTGACCCAAGGCAGACATGCGCTCAGTTTAGGCACAGAAGGAGGCCTGGGCCAGGGATGTGTCCACACGGCCTGGGGAGGGATCAACACTGTGTGAATGTAGGCAAAAGGATTTTAGAAAATCAGAGAAACAGAAAAATAGTTTTTTTCCCCCCTCTTAGCTTCCTTTCCAAAATCCTAACGAAGCAGCAACGACCCTGAGCTGCATCACACTCCTGTTACTAAGCATTAGCTTCTTTGTGCAAAGGCAAAGTAAATTAGAACAAGCACTCATTCTGTAGACATTTCAAGAAATCAAACAGCGTATCTGGGAGCGAAGAAAGTGGTGTCATGCCCGCTGCTCATCCTTTCCTGTCCTCAGCATTCTGCATATCCCAGTACGCAGTTTCCCACCTTGTCATTTTGGTGTCGTAGTAAAAAAAAAAAAAAAAGCAATATGGACAGTGAATATCTTAACTTCTAATCAGCTGAACACCCGGCCCACCCTGCTCACGAATATTAATCAGTTCATTTACTCCCAGGAAGACACGTCTTGCGTATGACAGGTAATTATGTCTGTGTCTCAGTGCGGGTTTGCCCGTATGTGTGTGTGTGTGTGTGTGTGTGTGTGCACAAGTCTGTCAAGTTCGGGTTTGCGTTCGTTGATGCACTCAACATATGCCCCTCGTGCAGTCACAAGCATGACAAGTCAGCTGCAAAACAACAACAAAAAAAAAACAAGAACCCCACGGTGCCCTTTATTCAGCTCCTGAGAGAAGCATTACATCCGTATGTCTTCATCTATTTCACTCTCATTTAGGTTTGACTATCTTTAATGAAACAGCACTCGCAGGCAGTCATGGGATAAGGAGACAGACTTCCCATCTGTATGTTTGAACAGGTGGTTATCACCACTGGTTTCTAATTAACTGCTACACCAACTCTTCTTAATCAACTGTTCAGATGAATGAGTCAAGCCTTTTGCAAATACTAGGATTATTTTCCATCAAATTAGTTCACACACACACACACACACACACACACACACAAAAAAATGTATTTGTTAAGGAACAACTCTGTCAATCCTGTTCAAGTTGAGGATTTTTTTCCCCTGGTAATTCAGGCTGTGTTTAAGTTTCAAGAGGCCCTTGGCTCGATGCATACATCCTTGTATTTTCCACTGCAGTGGCAGTCATCCTTTTAACAATAAAAGCTCACTGTAAGACAGAGAGTGAAGCAGGCAGAATTACATTGTGGCATTACACGTCTACTTATGTCCTCTAACATGTGAAATCCTCTCTAATCTGCAGCTATTGTAATATTTTTCCTTTTTACACTCATTCTAACGGAGAAATTGAGCTCTAATCTCCTGTGTTGTACACAATACAGTAACGCTGTGTACATCATATAAATATATATGTTTATATATGTATATATGCAGTATATATTCCTGCCACTTTCCAACAGTGCCCCAACTGTGGCTAATGTGCCGATAAATAATTGAAAAAAAGAAATTGTAGCACCAGGAGGAGGAGAAATCTTGAAAACTGGTTAGTGAAGGCAAACTGAGAAGCTTAACAGTTTGGTAAAAGTGATGGATAAACAAGCGAAATAGTAAGCACAAGGGCGGGAGCCACTGCAGTACATTTCATTGCACTTAGAGTATTATGGGAACGCAGCGCTGCCACTCATTCACTTCTCTGTGCGTGTGTGTGTGCGTTTACAACTGCTTGGCTTTGAAAAAGAACAGTCTGTTTTGGGTGAACCTGCCAAAGAAACAGATCACTTCCCATGTCCCTAAAGTGCCAGAGTCCCTTTTTTTTTTTTTTTTTTTTCCTTCCCATTCTCTTCTTCTTATGCACACACATACATATGGACACAGAAAAGAGCCCACACATGTACAGCCTCCACATACACACATATATTCTGTTCCAGGCTTCTGTTTCGCTCACGGCCTGGGGGCAGGTAGCAGATTTGGTTGGTGCCACCAGCAATATTAAGTCACAGGCAGGGAAGGCTAATGCGGGAAGCACACTTATGACCAAACTGAGGATTTTGTTCTTGGGAGAAAGAACTCCACCTCCTTCTCTCCCTTGCCTCCGGGCTTCAGTATGGCCTGGCTCACTCACCACCCTGCCCTGAGGAGGTAAGGACACATTGGCAGCCTTCCCGCTGCTCACCCTCCCGCCCTCATACATGCATATGGACACACACAAGCTCACGGACAGGCTTACAGCACCCGCTCCCACCACCGCCACTCCCCATCATCCTGCTGGGCGCTGGCCCATGGATAGGGGACATGTGGCGAGGCAAAATGCGTCACGATACTGGGCTCGCACTCCGACAGATCTTCTGCCTGTCTGCCTGCCTACAAACTACCAGCCTGGAACGACTCACAAAAACAGAGAAGGGGTTTTGTTTTTCACCCTTCTGATTTGCAGCAATCGCCCTGCTCTCAGCTCCCCTCAGCTCTGGCTACTGTTGCCCCTTCTCTTGGCATTTCTTCTTTCTTATGGCAGTTGCTGGTTACAGAATCTGGTCTTTTTGTTACAATGTCTAGATATGATTCTCATGATTTTCCCCAGAGCATTAAGCTGTGTCAGTGTGTGTAACCTTTTACGCTATATGTATGAAACATGCCTCGAAGACATTGATAAATATTTTCTGATTGGTAGATTGCCTAACATATTTATGCTGTGAGACTTGAAACCAGTCGAGGCTACAACTGAACAACAAATCCTTGGAGGATTTAGAATGTGAGATCAAACTGCTTTCTTTTTTCTTTAGTTTTGTTTGTTTTGGGAGCTTTTCTTTCAGGATTGGTCAGATGTTGCCTTTCTTTATCTCATCCACATATAACCTGACGCTGTTAGTGAGAATATCACACAGTGGCAAAGAAGAGAGTCAACGAATACTTAACTTTATCAGGTAGATTTTAGTTCTTCTTGCCTCAAAATTTTTTAAAGGGCAGATCCATTGAAAACATGTGTTTAGGGTTTAAAGGGGAACATGGAGTTCATTTCCTTCAAAAAGAATGGAAGAGATCTGTAGAAATGGTTTGAAATAATGGCAGTTACAATGAATTGCAATGGTGACGCGGTTTCACTGCTACCAAGCACACCTGTAATTTGCTTTCTCGCCAAGAGTTAAATGAAAGAACTTATGCTACTGTGAAGCCTGATGGTAAATATAAAACAGCCAGCAGCCAGCTAGCTTAGCTTAGCACAACGCCTGGAAACATGGGGAAAGAGCAGCTGGTTGCTTAGCAACCTCAGGGTGATGACAAGATTTAAGGACGTCTTTGCTCCAAGCCAAGAAATAATCCCACACAATGTGTTGTTTTTAAACTTTGTAAAAATTCAGGAAGTCAGATACGAAATGTTAATTATGGAGCTTTATGCTACATAAATGCAAGCTTGTTTTAAAGTCTATGCATGCCATTAAGCCCTTCGTATGAATAAATAATATTTATGTGTATTATCAATTTCAAAGCCAAGGATTTAGCTCCTTCCTTGCCGCTCATGTTGATTTAATATGGAAATTTGGGTTGTTTCCCTGCCCTTTCATTGGCCACCATGTTTTGCCTCATGCCTGCTGTATATGCAAATGCACCATTTCAGTATCTTCTCATCAGATCACAGGCAGCAGCATGCCCCCGTGTCTGCACACAAAGCTTCTAAATAAGCTTCACAATCCCACTGGGATTTACCTTATTGGAATATCAGAGGACACATTAATTTCGGTGTTTGGTGGCTGCCCAGTGAAGTATGATATACAGTACTGTGCCTGTGGTGATGCATTCATCTTATTTAGCTCTACAACCATGAGTAGAACCCTTCCAGCCTATAATCATACAAATTTATACATTGTTGTGCACAAGATAAGCATCCCAGATCTGACAATGGCAATTGTGAGTTCTGTGGTGAGAGGAACAGGAGTTCTAGAGAAGCATAAGACAGACAGACATCCAGAGGGAGGGGTACCTTTAGATGTCACTGTGAACCTAACCAGCAGGCAGCGATTGAATCAGTACCCCCTCAGGAATTTTGGGAAATGGAAGCAGAGGGGACCTGAAAGTGCCTTTCTCTCCGCTCCCCTCCTCTATTCTGATACACAGAATCTGATGGAGAGGACTTGTACGTGCTGAGTCTGAATGACAGAGCCAGAGAAAGACAGAAATAAAGCAGGGAAACAAAAATGAGATGGGAAGAGTGCAAGTGGAAGAGGGGAGATGAGAAAAGAAAGATTGAGAGAGAGAGAGAAAGAAGAATGGAGCCAACAGCGGGGAGGCCGAGAGTGTTTGACGAAAGATAGAGTGAGGAAATCTATTCGGAGACACATCGATCTTTCAGGCCTCTCCTGAAATGAATGTGGGAAGACAGAGGGCCGATTAGGTCTAGACAAAGCCCCCTGTTGCGCTTAGCCTTCATGCACACAATGGCTCCATTCCACTGTTGTGGCAATGTGGCTTTGTCAATAATATGAATTGATCATTGCACAAAGTTCCCATTGGCTGTGGCATCAGCGAGTGCACTGCTTATCATGCAAGAACAAACAGCATTGACATGATTGCGGCAGGTGCGTCCGTCTTGCACAGCAGCATACAGGTCGAAGAGAGACATGGATTTCATGTTTATGCTGGTGGACAATGAGAAATAATTAGTTAGATGGAGAGTGGATCTTTGAGTGTGTTCACTGTCCTTCAGACCCCACAGGATCATTTTTACCAGCATGGTTTATGATTAATACCTAAAAGTATGTACAGTGTTCACATAGTTTGAATTTAGTTTTGTTTGTTTTCCTTTCACATAGGTGTAGTTACAGCCTTGGGCCTTCTAGCCTCTGATTGGTTGGTTTGGCAACATATGACTTAGCGACAGGAAGTTTGGCAGAAGCAAGTCAACTGCAGCTTAAAAAATTAATCCACATCCACCCAGCTGTTTCTTTTATCGAGACCTTTCACTTTACAATGGTAATATTAAAATTGGAAATATGGCAAAACAAACAAACACAAGCAGGCACCAGAAACCCAGGGTGACTAATATTATATAGTAGAGAGGACTAAAGGGGAAATTGTTGCCTGTGCCGTTTCAAACGTGCAGCAGCTGTTAACTGAAAGAATCCTAAAATGTAGGGTACAATACACACACTTGCTTTTTCAATATGCTGCTGATGTATAGCCCAGTTATGACCCTCTGTACTTGCAGTAAAGGTGTGCATACAGTTTTCCAGTGCAATGAGGGATTATTATCAATAATATTTTAAGTGTGCTCACTGAATCCATTTGACCTCAAAATAATACTTTGGGTGGTTTAACCAAAGCTGTGACTCACTCAATGGCCCGTAAGAATAACTTCGGTATAAATGTGGCGGGGTCTACGTGAATAGAGGTCACCAGAACCTGACTACCCGACAATGCCTCCTGGGAAATTTCTCACAGGAAATATCTTGTTTGAACCAGGTCTAAGACCTTGGTGAGGCTTGAGACTTGAAAGGCTACACAGATTTAACAACTGAAACCAGACAAACGTGGTTTCAAAAGAAAGCCAAGTAATGTTAGTAAAACTGGAAAAATGTATCAAATAATGAAAATGAAGCAGTAATTTATTTTATTTCTTATTTCTTTTGTAAATCACAATAAGACTCTAAATATGTAAAAGTATTTAAAGAAATTATCAATAGGAAAAAGAATGGAAAAGTGGGCAGAAGCCAGCAGCAGGGAGGCAGCATAGTTAAGGGTGTGTTACAGGAGTGCAACAGCTTCCCCACCACATGCGCTCACAGCAATCAGCAATCACTGCAAACGGTGTCCCTGTGTGCTTTAACACTACAATCAGTGAGGGGAGAACATCCGCTGTAAGCCAGGTGCTGACTCCACTAAAGGGAAAGAGGGTCAAGTGAAAACATTATTCTAAACAATAAAAAAAAACAGCACACCAGTTGGTCCAGGCTAAGATATAAAAGGCAAAACAGCAGCATAAAATCTCCTACAACTAAAGAAAGATTGATAGTTAATATTTTGTCATAAAAACAGGGATAGTTTTCAGTTCACTTAGTCCTGCTTACAATTAAAATGACATACCTTAATGAAAAGGTGCACAGGTTAACCCAGCCCAACAGTTTGATCATCCACAATATCTGAGATTGACTTTAATTCACCAGCAGCAGAAACAGACACCGACACAACCAGGCAAAGGAGAAAGGAAAGCAACAGAAAACGATTGGAACTCAGTCACCAAACATGCCAGAATTGGAGTAACCTTTAAACTAGTGGCTGTATTTCCTCCCTCAGAGTAACAGAGAGAGAGAACCGTGTGGCAACCAGGCAGAGACAAAGAAAAAGGTAGCCATGATGCCACAGGTGCTTTAAATGCCCTCGGGTTAATCAGGGAGGTTGGACCTGAAAGGGGTTGGTCTGAACCTGAGATGCTGTGCTCAAGAACCACCAGTCTACAAGGCATTTACATGAATACTGGTCCTCCCATTACATTAGCACAATCTTCCAGGTCTCTAAATGGTTATCATTAAGTTAAAATGGCATCTTAAGAATCTCCTGTAGCTGTGAGGGTTGTTTTACACATAGCTGTGTAAAGTCTGCCCGATGCTGTTTTATTCATTTCTCTGGGATTTCAAAATGTCATAACTTGATTCAAGTTAAGTCTTTCAAAAGAAGCATGTAGTCCACAACTCAGTTTTCTGTCCATCCCATTATGTACAAGCTTCTATTTGTAATTTCAATATATGTCATCACCCATAACTGGGATATATTCATCTATATTCTACACCAGGAGGTAGATACATAAAACATTGAATAATGGAATCTATTCAATACACTTATATATGATGAACAGTCGTCACGCTGCCTGCATCGACAAGACTCTTGAGTTTTAAAATAAGTCAGAGATACAACTCATGGAGCTAATGTTAGCTCAACTCCATTGCTGGCTACACCTGGCAATCTCTGCAGCAACAGTCTTCTTTCAGTTTCAGTCCACTTTTGTCTGCCTCTGACTAGCAGAGACCACCAGTCCTCTATGTTTGTTTTGGTCTTGTTTGCCTTAATGGTTTATTGATGCTAAAATGCAGCACCTTTAATAGCCTTTTTATTTGCCAGCAATTGAAGTTGGCAGTTTTCATAAAACCCAGTGTTCGGAAAGAGGATTATCGCCACTATCTTCAGAAACACACATTTACAGTGCACTTCTGCTAAACTGCTGGACGAGTATTCATATCAATTCTGGGAGGGAAATCAAACATATGGTAGAGGAACCTTCATTGTCTCCAAGCCTTCATCTGCAACCTGTGAGTGTTTCAATCCCGATTTGATTGATTTCAGATTAAAATTGTAACATGTTTAAAATTTTATTGAATACTATTTGTTTGAATATCAAAATACAGCTGTTAAACTGAAGCAGAAGCTGCATTGTCAGCACTCTGTCCAAAATCACCTTCACCATTCCGGCAGTAGCTCAGTCTCCAACATTTCACTGTTTCCTTATTGTACTTGCCAGCAGACGTCTCATGTTCCTCCATCACCACGTCCACACTCCTACACTGGCTTCCCATCTGTGGCTGAAGGGATTCCACAACTGCTTTTTTAGCGTGGAGATTGCTGCAACATTTGTTTATATTCACACCTATTTATTTCCTGGGATGATTTGTTAACAGCAGGCACAGGTCACACAGGTTGATGAAGGTAATGAGTGAGGGAGGAAGTAAGGAAGGAGGAAACACGAGAGGAGAAGCGAGCCGCAGAGAGTGATGGTAGCTAAAGCATGTTTTTATGGAGGATAATTTTCCTCCCCAGAAGGCAGTGATTGGCATTAATTACCTAACAGGTGCTAACAGCGATGAATCTCATAATTAACCAGTTTAGATTGAGCTCATTTGGGAAGACATGAGTATGAAGCAGTGGGTGCAACAGCGTTATGTGCCTGAACATTTGTTTAGTGTGTGAGTACACATGCACAGGAAAAAAAAAAAAAAAAAGCCAGCGAGATAAAGTGAAAGACATATGGACTGCAACAAGCACTGTATATACAATTAGAATACATCCAAATGTGTGCGAGTCTTTCCATCCTTGTGGGGCTTGTTTCAGGTGTGAAAGTGAAGATTAAGAATTTCCAGAGTGTGGGTTTCAATATGCTGTTAGACAAATACACTGTGGGAAAACCCCCATCTGCCTGCAGATCCGGCTACCGTTTTTGGAACTACACTGAGCTGCTGATTTATTAAGTGTGTGTATATTTAGGAGTTCGTCTTGAAGCAGGGGGGAGAGAATGTGCTTGTTTCAGATCGGTTGGTTGTGCAAATATTACACTGTACCATATAAAAAAAAACCTTTCCCCACCTTCCCAAAGATGCTGGAGTAGGTAGAATTTGTTATCATGATTTATTTATTACTGTATAAAGAGGATGAGAGAAGGTATTTGAACATCTCATGCTTGGTATAATCCTGAACCGTGAGACATGATCCAGGTTCCTTTTTCCATCAGCATCAGGGAGAACATGTTGAAGGAAAGAGCGACCTGGACTTATTTTTTTATTTTGACAATAAACTTATTTCATTGTGGATGTATGTGACAAAACATATTTCATTTTAACCGTGTAATAGTTTAGTCTATAAAATGAAATAAATCAATAAATAAATGCCTGTCCTAAGTTCTCAGAGTGCCTTGTGAATTCTAAAGATTGTTAATTTTAACTTAACAGTAAAAACCCAAATAGATATTTGCTTGAAAGATTATTGAATTGATGACCAAAATCATTTCCCTATTTTTTTGGGGGGGGGGGTTTGTCTTGTTGTGGTGGTCTGTTACTTTGCAGGATTCATTGCTCCACAAGTCATATTGTAGAATCTCAGTACTCTTGGTGGATCTTGAAAAGCCAGAGGCACCCACCATGTTTAAACCAGCACGCCTTTTGCCAACCGCCATGAAACATTTGAATGCACTGAGGTAATTCCTTTGCCCTTTCCAACATTTTCAACAGTTAAACTTGCTGGTAGGATTACACTGACTAACACCAACTGATGTCTCACATGCGGTGACGTTACCTGTAACTTCTAACTTGTACTATCTGTGTCGAAGCAGAGATGGCAGCTCAGTATAAACGCAGCCAAACGTTTGTCCCCTCTGTGCTTCTCACTTGGGGCTCTGGGTTAGTTTTGGAGGGCTACTGGCAGTAGAGGTAAAGCCCAGTGGGATGAGGTGGCAGTGGGTGGTGCTGGTGGTGCGGGGGGGGGGGGTCCTCCATATGGGGATTTCCTTATTACCCACTTTTCTCCCCCATGCTGTTGCACAGAAGCCATCTCTATCTTGTCTGCCTGCCTTGCCCACTCTGCAGCACTCATCAGGCAGACGGAGGCGTCTTTGTCTGTTCGCGCTGGTTCCTTCAAACTCCCTGTTGCCAAGACACAGAGCGGTGCAAGAGCGTCGACATTGCTTTGCACCGATGCTATCAAATAGCATTCAGCAGATAAACACGGTGCAGAATGTGCATGCAAACAAAAGCATGTGGGAGGACAGAGGTATTGACATGGAGAAAAGCTCTGAACTGTTCCACAAATGGATCAAGTGCAAACAGTCATGTGCATCCGTTCATCAGAGATAAGGTGCAATGCCATGTTCATTCATACAGCACATCCCTATATGCTTCCCTACTCTGTTGTTCTTTTTATTAATCTTCAGCTTATTGTCTCTCTTGCAACATATAGCCACCTTCACCCAGCACCCTTTACATAGACACTCACACTGTATACTGTGCACCCTGCCACTGTTTGTGTTCTCCTGCTTATAAATGGAGTGAGGCAGCTGGTCTTTCTTCTGTAACCTACTTTTTCTCTCCCCTCTCCTTTTTCACTTGCACCCCCAATTCTCTGAGGGACTATGGATGTCTTGCTCGACTCTATTCCTGTAGGGGGGCCATCAATAAGTGCTCTATTTAGTTTATATCACAAATAACAGAATGTCATGGAGGTTTTTTTGTGGATGAATAGACAGGTCCTGCAGTGGATTGTGGGATTCACTGGCTGGCTAATCCATCGCTCTTAGTGTGGAGCTCCCTTGGGGCCACTCTGAGGTCCCCTCTCCCCTTCCAGCCCAAAGTTGCTATCTTTCATGAGCTGCAGGAAAGTAGGAGAAATGTATCAGATGCCTCTCTGGATATGTGTGTGAGTGTAGTCAAAGTGTGCTGACCTGCTCTTTGAGCCGCAGCTAGATGGCGGAGAGAGAGAGACAGATAAATATTCCTTTGACAACAGATGGAGTGGAGAGCAGGGGATTCAATGAGAGGAGGAGGCACAGAGAAGGAAAAGGAGAAGACAGAAAAACAGGTACACAAATAAACAGGCGCAGGGATA
This sequence comes from Remorina albescens, assembly GCA_034769265.1. Lineage (NCBI taxonomy): Eukaryota > Metazoa > Chordata > Actinopteri > Carangiformes > Echeneidae > Remorina > Remorina albescens. The sequence continues at coordinate 12,301,717 of CM068480.1, forward strand.
AGAATGCATTGCCTGCCATGTGCTCATATCAGACAGGCATATGGCAGCAAAGCAGAGGCAAAGGGAGAGGGGCGGTTACTTCAAACACTGAGCCTCTCAATCTGGCCCTGCAGTAGCCCTTCACCCTCTACTAAACTAATGCCACTACAATAAAGCACCTAATCACATTCACTTTAAGCAAGTTATACTTTAACAGCCCAGCAGAGAGCATGCATGAACACACACACACACATGCTGGAACATATCGCAGCCTTGGTGAAGTAAAAAAAAAAAACAAAACCTTGAGGCAGATTACCCCCAGCCAGCGAACAGAAGGCAAAAATCAGTGCTTTTAGCTGAAGGAGGAGACGAGCATGAGACAGATTATCTACTTCACAGATGGAGGGATGTGCAGGATGCGAGGCTATTCTGCCGCCTCGCTTTGACTCACTCATCATTCATGTGTCGTCATGTGGCTTTTTGGGAGGAGAGGGGTGGGATCATGAAAGAGAAACAAAGAGAGGAACGGACTGCGGTTAGCATGCTGTTGTTGAGGAAACTTCTTACCGTTATTAACTCTGCAAGCAGAATAAATTACATCTGTAGATGAGGCCTGAGCATCATGTTATCAAGTTACTGTACTTGGAGCCAGCAGAAAGCGTGTAACAAAGGGTTATATGTACTGTAGCTCTTTAGATGTACACCTAGAGGCGCCTTCACCAAACAAACACGAGCCTGGTAATTGCAGTCTAAGATTGATTAGATTGTTCTGATGCCGTGTGAACTGCACGCATCTTAAGCCGTTACTGCTTGCATTGAACGCCGCACACCGCCTCGATTCAGCGATTATTGTCGTGCGTTTCTCATCGTGCTGCTGCTGGCTGCAGAGGGATGAGCAAAGAGATATCAGCCTACTGCCCTGTCTTGTCTTCACCGGCCAAGAAAAGCCCCTCACAGCTGTGCTCCTACATTCAAACCTGCCAGGGATTCAGCCAAAGGGCCAGGTGCATCAGACTAAAGCTTTTAAACATAAAGCTTCTCTTCAGCGGAGCCAGAGGAGCAGACTGAGGGTCACAGACTGCAGGGAGAATAAATTCTGAGGTTACACTAATTAAATACTATCTGAAGCCTGACTTAGGTCTGGCTGGTTTGGTATAATAGAGGGTGGATTAAGTATTAAGGTGAAACTGATATAGAGTTTAGCCTCTATTACAAATCTGATACCAACTTTAGAACACACTTTACAGCAATTGATTAAATAAAAAAAATTAGTAATAACGTAATTATCTATTCGCAACAAAATACCCTTAGTACAAATGTCCGTTTGCTAGCCTTTGTTTTCAACTATATCTCGTGGTCCTCAAAGTGTTTTCTTTTGCAGAAACCATAGAAGTGCCCTGAGGTTTGGGATGTAGTCAGAGAAAAATTCTCTGACTGTAAAAATCAAAGCAGATGAGATCACATTTTAGTCAGAAGTATGAATCAATTCCCCCAAAATACTGGATGCTACATTTCTTATAATCCTTCGGGGTAAATTTGTATTTTGGAAACAAAACTCCCCTAATGATGTCATCATAATCATTGTTTCAAACTGATGGCATATCCCTTTTGTGCCATGGAAAATATTATACAACTGTTTTGACAGTCTGAATATCCCTGCTTGTGACATGTCCACTGCAAATGTTTGAAATCAATAGCATGTCCTTTAATTCTGGCCGAATCCATGGATAGTAAGAATGTATGCTTTTGTGAATTGCAAAATGATTTTTGAGCAGTACAGAGGCATAGTGGTTAGTGCTGTTGCCCCACAACAAGAGGATCATGGGTTCGGCCTTTCTGTGTGGAGTTTGCATGTTCTCTCCGTGCCTGCGTGAGTTTCCTCCCAGTACTCCGGTTTCCTCCCACCGTCTAAAGACATCATGTTTGGGTTAATTAGTGACTCTAAATGGTCCGTAGGTCTGAGTGTGAGTGTCAGTGGGTGGTTGTTGGTCTCTGTCTGTCTCTGTGTGTTGGCCTGTGATGGACTGGTGACCTGTCCAGGGTGAACCCCACCCTCACCCAGTGTGAGCTGGAATTGGCTCCGACCTGGAAACAGATAAGTGGTAGAAAATGAATGAATGAAGGATCACATTTCTTCAGTTTAATAAGGTGTTTTTATTTTTCTGTCATAATTACTGTAGCTACCTGACAGCCTCCCATACGCAACCGTTGAAGCAATGTCCTGCCTGTCTCTCCACTGTGGTATCTGGGTCGACATTACTGATGTGTTGTCAGGTGGTGTCAACCCCCTGTGGAGACACGCATCATTATCATCAACATCTCCCACTGCCTCTCTCCCGATCTGTCTGTCTCTGTCTGTCCCTCTTTGCCTCTAGCAGCACGGTGCCCTCAGCTGATGGAGCGGCAGTCCCATTGCTGACTCACAACTCTGGAAAAGGGGAAAACAGTCCGGCCCAGTAAGTCAAGGTGGTGCCGCAGTGGGAGCATCCTGCCAGTCAGGATGCTCATAAACACTCAAAAGAGCTCATGGGAAAAAAAACTACTCAAGGATAAAAGAAAGAAAAAGAAAATATGAAGGACACTAACTTTTTATACTGGCCTCATTTTATCTGGCAACAATTCATAAACAATCAGGCCACGAGTTTAAAATGGACCATTTTTCCGTGAGAGAGACAGACGATCGTTGTGGAAAAACAACGTTATAGCAAGTGCTCCGTTTCTTTGAATGGTGCTCCATCAGGATGATGAATATATGCTCCTCTTTGTCAGTCATGTGCTTTAGTGGAGTGGGTATTTATTTCTCTGTTGTCGCTGCCTGCATCTCTGTGGCCTGGTGACTGATGAGCCCTATCACAGGGATGAACACCCGGTCTGCCGCCACTGCAGATGACTGCTCGATGAAACTTGTGAGATACAATCACGTGAAAGATGCTGGTATTTTTAAGTACAAAGATTAAGAACATTTCTTTCAAGAATTTTTTAGGCAGCAGGCGTGTGTGAAGGAAAATTAATTTATCCTTTGAAAAAGAATTTAAAGATGGTTACATTTGACATCTTGACACTGAATTGTTTGCACGGATTCTTCACTGTTGGTTGCTACAGGCTACCTCAGCTCAGCCCTTACACACCAGCTTTCTCTTTCTCCCAAGTTCGTTTGAAGTGAGAGACCATACATATTAGAAAATATGTATTTACATCTCACTGTGACAAGAAACACAACAGCGCGCCAAAGTGCTCATCCTGTGTTTTCTCCTTATATAAGGAACAGCAAGTTCCTACATTAGCTCCGCAGGTCCCTCTTTGTAGAAAGAACTACAGTGTCCTTGTCAATCCCATTCAGTTATATTCATTTAGTCACAACCTCATGCTGCTCCCTAACGAGTTCCACTGATTGGGATACACAAATTTTAAATTTGGAGATGAGAGAACTGAATCAGGAATGAGGTCTTATTGCCTGAACTGAGAGATCAGTTATTCTTAATCTTAATCAGTTTCCTTTTTAAGGGGTCATTTTAGTACCTGAAATTAAACGTGTTTCACAATTCAGTGTTTCTCCTGCTGCCACATACTGTATATAGTCACTGAAGCTTTTCAACCTATCACACTGCACACAGTGAAGCAAAAGGCCTGTGCACTCTGGGTTGTCGAATGGATTTCTTAGCGATAATAAATAGTTGTTGTACTTTTGCACTTTTCTTTCCAGACAACTTTTCTGAACACTGTTTTGTGCTTGGCGTTCTCCCACACATCTGTCAGTGCTCAGCGGTGAAGAGGACTTTGGTTTTAAGCATGAGATAAACAGGTTTTGTTACCCAGAGGCGTTATTTAGCATTTTGTTTGCTCGAATGCCCTTCACGTGTGAGTTGTATCCATCCACTCATGCAGAGTAGATGCCACAAGATAAAGTCTTTTCCCTTTAATCCTGAGTGTGAACTCAGCTGCAGTGACGGTGTACAATATGGTTACAAACAGGTGTTCCCATCTGCCATGGTTTAGGATTGGATAGGGATAAAAATGTAACAAAACTGTCCCTCTATACAATATTAGAGCTATTGTTTATGGAATTTGATGAAAGGAAGCATCTCATAGAACAGCAATGGCCATTTTCAAATCTGTTCTGATACCAATACTGTTTTTTTTTATACTGACACAACTTCACTTTAAAACAGAGCTCCTTTGGCCTATTTGTCTTTATAGATATTAAAGTGACTTATTATTGATTTGGTGACTTGCTTTAACAACGTCCTGTGAGACTGGAGTCAATGCATTGTCCTGTGACAAGACAATGCAAGAGGACAGATGTTGAATCCAACAGCAAATAGCAGTGAATAGCAGGGGGAGGGGAGGAAGGGGGGGCGAGGAACAATAGAAATCAATAGCGCTTCAAAATGAGGAAGGTATGACGGAAGGCTGCAATCATAAATGGGTGCAGTGGAAGTCATTGTGCTTTCAAAAGCTCAGGGAGGAACAATTAAGGCTAGATAAGCTATTCTCTCCGCTATCATTTCGAACCGCCATCTCCCATGACAGACTTTTCAATAATACGGCTTCACTGCATCGCGCTCCTATCTGGTTAATGGTCAGCCCCCATGAGAATTACTCAGAGATATGTGATCGGTTCTGTAACAGAGTTGGCTGCACACGATTCTCTGTATCTCCCCAGCATTTTACGGCACACACTCGATCGTGCCCCCCTTCTGAGCTCTCTCTCGCTATCTTTTCCTAAATGGGAGTGTACTGATGCGTTAATGAGGAAAGACAAAACAAGCAGCATATGGTGATGATAATGAGATGAAAAATGTTTGGAAAACAAGGCCATATATAAGACCAGGGATCTGACACATCCTCAGACAGACAGCGTTGTGTGCTGAATGCCATACAGCAGCATTACGACTGAGCTAAATAAGATGGAGTATTCATGACCATGCATGCCCAAGTGCTTAAGACACTTCTTTTGAGCAAATAAACGCACGCTGGTATCAGTGCCATGGCTTTATCTGTCATCTGTCTCTAATCACTGTTCAGGGTGTAAAAATAGTCCATCAACTTCTGTCGAGAGTACTCACATGCAAAAGAGAAACATTTCTTAATATGGTACATTAACACCAAATCAAAAGCATTCAGAAAAAGACAAACAAAAAAACATAAGACTTTGAAGTCTTAGAATAATAAAATCCTCTATTATAGTGCACACAATTAGTTTGCGTTCATGCAGGTACTCTACAGCAGTACAGCAAATTAAGATGAACTCTTCAATGACACCCCTCATAATATCATAAATATTCTCAAAACATGTAGTTATTTAACACTGTTGACTTTAGATTTACAGTAACAGTGGCTTTTGCTTTTCATGTTTTTATTGCAATGGAACATTAATTTTTTTAGGCTGGTTTTCATAGTGCAGCTCGACATTGTCCACGCCTGTTCATGAACCATTCCAACTGCTTATCTTCTACATTCAACCAATTATTTCAGCTTTTCACTTTCAGCTGTTTCATCATTTATCCAAAACTTTTCATTCATTTGATTTCATTACCTTCATTTTATGTTTCCTAACAAATAATTTTTCCTTTTCACCCATTGGCTATTTATACCTTTATTTATCATTTTTATTCACATTTTCACATCACATTATTTTGAGTTAACTGATTTAATTCCTCTGTTTGCTTCTGTTTCTTTCATATTTCTTCCCCCACTGAGGTAGAAATCTGCTGGGAGTCACTGATCTAAACAATACTGAGTGACTTTTGAGAGTTTTGTTTGCTTGACTCTCATAAAGCTGGCGGTCTTTCAAGTTGTAAGCATCGGTGTCAAATAGTTTTTATCGGCGAGTTTTTTTAGCCCTTACTCTTCTAACTTCCCAACCATTGCTGACAGTACCAGCAGGTAGCAAGACCAATGGAGTCTCTGACATCAGTTTTCGTCACGCAAGCAAACTTTCTTGTTTTTAAATCACAAGAATTCCATGAAATTTCTAGCCTGTTCTCAAACATGGCATCCCCACTCATGTTTCCACTTGAATTGGTTCCCCTTGCTGCCTGCCGTATAGAAGGGGTTTTACACTGAAGCTCCTGGCGAAATTAAGGAGGCCTATCATCACTAAGTGGTCCTCATCACTTTCCGCCATCCTGCAGGAGAGTGATATGGACCCAGAGCATGAGGTCAAGGCAGAAGTGGCGCTTTGTGTATACCGTTAGCAGACGTGAGCACAAATAAGGAGGAGGCTCTCCAATTCTGCCTCACACTGGGCTCAAACTCAACCTGCGACCATTTTCAGTGTGACTAAACATGAATATATAGGGAAACAGAGAGGACTCCTCCTGACACACAAAAATGCGTGTAGACTATAACATGAGGGTGAAAGACAGATAAGTCAGAAGCTCTCACAGCTACAAAATAAATACAGGCGACTTTAGAGAAAGACTTACATCGTCACAGTTTACATATAACAATTATATTAGTAATATAACAGAAGTATTCCCTCTCACTCCTATTTTTACAAAACAAAATGTTGCATCTCTCCGTGTCAGACTTCATTTACAAAGGTTTTCATCTTCACCGTAGATTTCAGTGTCAAGAACCTACTCTGTCAAAAAGCCTTGCTCAGTTACACTAAAAGATGACTCGTGAATTCACTTTTCTACCAAACTAGAACAAGTCTCTCAATAAAACATGCATGGCTTTTTTTTTTTTTTGACAATGCCTGACAAAGCTGTTAGAATGTGACCTAGAACAAACTCAGAGGAGGAATGCAGACATGTGAAGAATAAGTGCAGAGAGATGAACAGACAGACCGACAGAGCAGCAGGCAACATAACATAGGTTGCATAACAATGACTTTTTCAGTACAGTACAGCCGGCCTGCCTGTTGATATGTGGGCGCGGGTGACTGCGGGACAATGCGAACTTGCCGTGTGCTGCAGAGCAAATACTACATGGGAGAATACTGTTGCCATGACAAGAGAGAAGAAGAGAGAGATGGAGAGGGTTGAGTTATGACAGAGAGGCAGTTTTGCAGCTGAAGGAAAAGAAGCGGGTTTATCCATTTGCAGAGTGAGGAGAAAGACGGAATAATAGATGCGTCAGCTGCTTACAATTTTCAGCACCGAATCAAACAAGCAGTGAAATTACACTGTACAGCCAGTAGCAATGGAGCCCGGCCAAGCATGAGATAGAGGCACTCCTACATACATGTGCTCTAGCTGGCTCTGTCTTTCTTTGTTGTTTTTTTTCTTCTTCATTTTCTTTTGCACACACACAACAGTCAATATGTTTCTATCCTGCACCCCCCCCCACTCCACTCCACCTCCTTTCAGTGTGCAGCAGAGGAGAATATACTCTTGTCTGAGACATGCGAACAGCTAAGACGAGGTTCTGCCACCGGAGGACTGGCTCTCAGCTCCATGCTGGATGACTGGCTTCCCACCAGGGAGACAGTGCGGTTCTGAAATCATTCAGCACTTTGCATGACTCTGTGTCTGCATTATGTGATGCACACTCATGTCGTGCATTGCTGACTGCACTGTCTGTTACGTGGTGGTCATAAGCTCATCATCCACACGCTGCCTCATCAGTGCAGCCACGCTGACTGTAATCCTGACACTCATGCACCTTCGCCCTGCCGTTTGAGTTCATGTTAATATCTTTCTCTTTCATGCTAAAAATAGGATTCAGACGGTGGCATACATTTTAGACCCCTCTACAAAAAACCCTTAAGTAGTCCTTCATATAAATAAATGCCCAGTTTCCTCCTGTCACTTACTGATATAACATAGCAATGACTCAGCTTTGAGCCAAATTACAGCCACTTTTACGACATACTTCTGCAACCAGAGAAATGGTACACAGGAAGTGATAAATCTTTCATATTGGTCAGCAGTGATCTTGCACAGCAAGACGTCCATCTTGTCAGGCTCACAGAGGTCTGAGGAAAATCATAATAAGTGACCTTTAAAAATCTTCCGGAGGCTATTCAACTGACTGTGAGATGGAAAACATTAACCTGGATGGATATGATTATGAGCTGTAAATCACAAACACAATAAAATATTTCACTCGTGAGTTCTGCATGTTTTCTCAGAAGTGACATGGCAGCAATTGAACATGACTCCCACACAGCCAACACTGAATATAATTTTTCTTTTCTGTGTGATAACACAAACGCGTCCGAGTTAGCATGATGGTTCTATTGAAATGAATCAATTTACAACAGAGGCTTTGTTTTTCCAGCAGAGCCAAAAAAAATGCACGCATTGCAATTCAGCATTAGTCACAAGCTAGTTCACAAGTGTGTTCAATAATTTCTGACCTTTTCTACAATTCTTCTGAGATGTTGGTTTAGCCAAGCCAGAATACTGCAAAAGCAAAAGTGACTCGTTTGAAATAAGTAGGAAAACTAGCTGGCTTGAAAAAGTGACGGGCCAGTGTATCATCACTACAGACAAAGGAAATAAATTAACCCCAAACTCAACCAAAAAGTAAGTGAATGGTGTAATAGCCTTTATGAAGCTTTTACCAAGCAGACAACATGTAATACAGAGACATGGGCGTCGTCTTCAGTGAACAACATGACTAAATGCTCATGAATGACACACAAAGCATTCAAAGTATGCGCAAATGCTGATAGACGTGAATAGGACTTTCATTAATGCCACTTGACTGCTCAGATGGAGAAATTGACTCAGAAACCTGAAGGACATTACTCAATACATAGAAATGTCACCTGCCTATAGACTAACAATACTGACCAAGGTCAAAATATCATTACACAACATATTGTAATTTAAAAGAATCAAACGACTTGTAACTAATGATTAACTTACTTACTAAGTATGATGATGTTCATACTTAATGCTCAGCAGATTATTGCAGACTGGTAGTAGAATATGCCGTAGCTTCTTCATAGCTACAGCACATCCACCTAACTACCTGATAGTTATCCTTGCACACCCTTAATTGGCTAGTATTGCTATTGCTGGATGGTTTACACTGCACAACACAGAAAGTCACTTTTTGTCAGAGTCTATCCAAGTTAAAGGGAGCAGTTGTCCGCCATCTTTTACTTTAAAGTCACATAAAAAAATAAATAAATACTGCTATAATACAACTGACTGTGAGATTGAGTCATTCAACATGTTTTTAAATGGCTGATAATATCTCCCACACAAGGTGGTTGTAGCTACTGTACTGTAAAAACTGCAGATTATATAATCAGCTCTGTTTATTCATTTGTTTGTTACAAACACACAGTCTGCTAGACTGTCCGCTGAGCTTTTTAAAAATTCATTTGGCAGCACAAAATTACATCCATTGTTCCATCAGTCCAACCTTTCAAATTTCACATGAAGGCATTTTTCAAAGGCACAATAAGAAAAGCCCCCATCCCCCCATTGATTTTGATGACCTCATGATCTTTCAACCAACACTTTATTCAGTCATCTATCCAGGACTACTCGGCTGTGACAGCATGAGAGAAGAAAATTAGACTGTGGTGGAGGTTTGTGTTGAGCTTATGTCAGATACCTTCTCTCAGTTTTCTTGCTTGATTTACCAGGTTGGATTTTTCAGAAGGTTCGTGGGTGTTGTCTTAATTGTTGATCAGTATGTAGAGAATCATTGTGGTGATACCTAAGTATACCATTATTTTCCATTGTTTGACCAAAATCTGAAAAGAAAACAAGCTTTTAACACCACTACCGATCACCGGTTGTATCTAATTAACCCCCCCCCACAACCTCTGCCAGTCAACCACTTGAATGAGTTCATAGTGTGATGAGAGAACGAGAGTACTGAAGTTGTATGATAATTGAATTTCTCTTTATTCCTTCTGTCAAGAGTGTATGAGACAAGGTGGGTAATTATAGGGCATATTTTGACTCTAGTACTTGTCATCTTTGTCACCTTGTCATACACTGAACTACAAAGAGTATTTCTGTGAAGCTCAAATAATGATACTAGTTTCTAAGCAAACAAAATTGAGTAGAAAAGATTGTGGAGTGTTTTTTTTTTTTTTTTTAAGTCAATACTGGAGGCAGCTATAGGAGACTGTTAGTGTGATTCAAGGAGAGAAGCAGTGAAGAGTATTAGCTTTTCTCAAGGTTCTAAGGAGCAGCAGACATGAACCAACCCAAAAATGTTTCTAAAGAAACAATTAGCACTGAAACTACAAAACTTACACTTTATACACATGCGGAAAACTGCAGAAAATGCTCTGCTCAAAAATGTACACTGTGACTGTCTACAACAAAAACTGAATTTTCCTGTATGAGTTATTGTTCTCACTGTGCGACTTCATGAGGTGCTGGATTGCTTTTGATTGTGGTTCATCCTAAAAACAAAGAACACATGCAATATTTTGAACAAGAGCTGGATGAAGCAGGTGAAGCAGCGAACTCCAGCAACACTGTGAAAATCAAAAGCTTGAGCAACAGGTAATTAAAACTGTTATGAGAGCATTATAGAGAGTCTTCCATAGAGATCAAATGCACTCAGAATCTTTAAAGTTTTGGGAAATGCGTTAGCATTTAATTGTCATCATTCTTATGTCTGTCAAAAATCGCAAACAAGCAGAAAGAGCTAGTCCATTAGGCATGAAATAACAAGATAATGCGAAATGTAATTTGTTTACATTTTTTAATTACCATTCAACAGAGCCAGATCAGATGTTTCCACGTGTCCAGTCTTTCTGCTAAACTAAGCCAAACTCCTCCTGGGCTTGTCCGGTGCCTGAGTGAAAGTGGAATGAATCCCCTCATCTTTCCCCTCTGTCAGAAAGTGAACAAGTGTATTTCCCACAATGTCCCACTAATGCTTTAGACCAAATGCACTGCAGTTGTAACCAGATGCTTATTTGTGGCTCAGTGAGACTCTGATTTGATTTGCCAGCTTGTCACCGCCAACAGCCATCCAACTTTGCAGAACAGATGCGCCCAGTTTAATGCATTGTCTCTGGAGTCTCTATGCTGTAAGGCTACCAAACTCTGTCCCACCAGAATTTTATTCATTAACAACATTGAAATAATTTGAATAGAGTCACAATTAAGTACACAGCAGTTATTTGTAATTGTAGGGGTGGTAGTTGTAGAGGCTGGGTGTCTCTTCATGGATTCACTGCAACACAAGGTCATGGCAAAGTGCTTGAAAACAAGGAGGTTAACCTGGGCTTTGATGGGATACGGTGCTCCTCAGCCATTTTCGGGCCCAAGAAAGATGAAGCAGTAGGCACTTTTGTTATAATTAGGCAGAATTTTCTTTTTTCTCAATGGGAATTTCTATTAAATTCACGAAAGAGGGGTTTCAGCATCACAATGGGTCAGTGCCTTCAGCTCAATTCCTTATTCCTACTCTCCATAGCTGCCTTTCCTCCCCCTTTTTCCCTCTCTCCCCTCCACAGTGTGGGTCCGACTCCCTCACCCACCCCACTTTCAATTTACTCAAATCCACAGATCGTCAATGCGTCAGTACATCACAAAGTGTTTATCCAAGAAGTGCATGAGAGAGACACTGTATGAGCGGCGTTCAAATGAAATCGTTAGAATGCTTTTTGCAGTCATCTAATTTCCATCTTTGGATATGCTTTCTCCACTTGTCTATATGAACTCATGTCTCATATTTCCTTTTCACCGAGCACCATGGGACATTTCATCACATCAGGGATCTTGTCTCTTATTGTGAAGTTAACTAATTCAGCAAAATACATAATAATAATATATACTAATATGATACTGAATGCATATGGGTTTTCTGTAATACTTGAACACTGCAGGTTACAGCTAAGAGTGCATTAAAGACAGTTTGCAAACAAGTAGTCTGAGTGCTTGGCTTAAAAATAAATGATTAGAAAGTGACCATATTGTAGTAAACGCTTGTAAACATTTCCCCCAATTACTTCTCATGCTGAAACAGCAGTTTACACAGCGGTCCGGCTGTGAAGATTTTCGGCTGGGCTGATTGTGAAGCATGAAACAGTCAGAGCTTCTGGACACAGAAGATCGCCTTAATGTGTCAACTGTGTCCCAGGAACAATGTCCCCCAAATGACAGGCTGAAATGGCTGCATGTAAATGATTTCTCTGTCCTGCTGCTGCAGCAATAACAAGCCCACTTCAAACACACTCAGAACTACTATTAAGAAGACATGCTGAAAAAAAAAAAGGATCAAATTCTGCTTTGTTGGCATTTTTTTTTTTAATAGAAGAAGTTTTAAAGGAAATATTTTAAGGGTCTATCCCTACATAGCTGTTAGCATTCACAATTGTTTGTTCCCCAGTCTTGAAGTAACATTTTCAGTTTAGCATTAACTCATTACTTCCCTCACCTGCAGCAGCACCAATATTAACAGTTATTAGTCTTTATGATGTCTTTTCTTCTGCTGAAGCAAGCATTTCAACCAACTAACCCCGTCCCATCTCATCATTTTGAAATTCATCTCAATGCAGTATCCAATGTGCCCCAAAGATTGCGCCTCTCAGAGGCCGTCCTGTGAACTTGTGAAACTTAGAAATAAAATATTTATATCCCTACTCTTCCCCAGAAGACAGAGATGTACTTTTAAAACTTAATTTTTTTTTTCATGAAAGGATGAAATAATGTCAAAACTCATTGTAAATTCTTGAGCCAAGTTCTCAGTATTCTCCAAGTATTTATGCTGTTAAATCCCATGTATATAAAAATAATTAGCCTTTCAATATGTGGAAATCTGTATTCTGGGACGTGAGCACTTCATCTATGATAATAGCACTAATGTACTGGCATGTGTGGAGAAATTACTGGTAAAATCTCTTGTAATACTCAGCAGATGCAGCTAATCAGTGTACATACTGTATAAAACTGGAGTCTGTCCAAATGTGAATTAGGCAGTGTGGTGTACAATAGGCTGCAGCTGTGGGGTGATGGAAAGAGTTAATCTGCCAATGGTAATGAGGTGAATAGATGTTCGTGTGTCCAGAGAAAACTGGAATGAGGAGAGACACCGAAGCAACAGATCATACAGTATGTGAGCTGATGCTGTAAAATGTGAATCGAAATATTCCTGTTGGCCCTAAACTTGACTGTATGCGTCCTTGTCCACAGAGTCTGGTCAGATCAACAACAACGTGGGACTGGGCTCAACCATGGGACAGCAGCACCCTTACCCCGCCCTCAGCCAGCTGGCTCATGTCTACGAGCAGCAGCATCATCAACAACAACAACAACAGCAGCAACAACAACAACTACAACAACAACAACTACAACAGCAGCAGCAGCAGCAGCAGCAACAACAGCAGCAGCAGCAGCAGCAGCAAAATAAAGATATCAACAAGTACGCTTCCCTGAAGGCCGTGGGTGAGTGTCACTCAAGCTACTTATTAACTTAACATCTCCAAAGTTTCAGATGAACAGAAAGGAAGAGGCAGCATGCTGGATGTTATGCAACAGATTTTACAATGAGCTACCGCTGCTTCAGGCTCTGACACCCCCCCCACCCCCAGTTTGGAGAGGGTGCATCATTGTCACAGTCAATCTCGGGGCTTCCCCCATTCTTGTTGGCAGAGTCACCATTGGGTGTTTTCTGAGCTGGCAATGAGACCTTCTTGATCTAAAGAAATGAAGAGCTGAGGTTGTTATTTATTCATTACTTGCCCGTTTTTCTAGTTTTCTTTGGGAGTGTATTAAAATGATACAAGTGGGGTGGGGGGGGGCACTAATACATTTATTTTACTTTTCTTAGAATAATAACTTTGCTTTTCTAATGGCAAAGTATGATGGTTTATGTTTACTATTCAATTTAATTATGAAATTATGGCCCATGGCAAAAAAACGTTTTTTTGTTTGGGTTACTTTTTTGGGGGGGGGGGGTATGTAGCAATTTTGCCTTTTTTCCATAAATCTCTCATGAAAAACTAAATTATTAATCCGCAGGAGTAAAAGCAAAATATCACACCCACGTTCCTTTGAACAAAAATAAAAAATACATACACCCCACTCTGCCCTGTGCCTCCTTATGCTACCTCACCTCCCTAATAATTTACATACAGTCCCTAAATATTTAACAATTCAAACACAGAGGGCAGAAGACGATTTTTCCAGGGGTCTCAGAGAATGATGGAGTCTACACCAACACCGTTGGTTGGTTTGACAGGTGTTATTGATTACCAAAGCAGCGCCAGTGTCAAGCAGAAACAGCCTGCTTATCAAGCTGTTTGACAGCTTAATGCATGCCACCAAATTCAAGGAGGTCATTTGCCAGTGCAGCTGATTTGAATTTGCCTCACATGCCCTTATGCTTTTGACAGAGGCATCACTATTTCATAACCTGAATTAATTTGAGATGGATTTGTAAATTTTTCAGCGTGCGTCTTGTCGACTTGTTTATGCTGGAAAAGTGCAGCACCCTCACTTGATTCAGCCCACTCACACCAGATATTAGCTCCAAACACAACAGGATATCTGTTCAAACTGCCTCAAGATGCTGTTTGTCTGCATTTATTAAAAGAAGAATCAGGCAGGGCTTTGTAAAAGTGAAATATATGATTCAGGTGACAAATACATGTGTGTGTGCATAACTTCTATTGTAAAGGGACCCTAACCCATGGAGGGATATGTTATAGTAATAGATCACAATTGTATGTTCTGGCAACTGCTTCGTGCCTTGGAAGCTAGAAGATGTTGCATAATCATGGTGACAGTTATTCATCTCTTTCTCCATTAAAGGAGAATACAGGATACAGTCGACACATCAGTTATAATTTTTAAGTTTAAAGGAAAGCCACCTGAAAAAGAATATTGATGAAAATGTTGATTAAAAATGTCGTCCTTAACTCAGCTATCTTTGTTGTTTGCTGGTGTATATTTAGAGCTGCCGGATAACTGGCCGAATTTAGACTTCAGACAATGGCTGGATATTTTCAGCACAACTACAACTCTGTCTGATTTGCAGAAAATGCTTTAGTTTTCTAAAATGCCCACTGACGATGTCGTCTTCGTGTCGGTCTCCGGGGACCAGAGAACAAAGGGATTATTTCCCATCTCAACAGTTTCAACCAATGTTCAGCAAAAAGAGAAGAAATCCATAATACAAGAGGCAGAGATGCCAATTTGTTTACTGACAGCAGATCCGATAGATCAGAGCACCGTGCAGCCACAAGAAATGCTGGTTCTCGCCTGGAAAAGCACACTCTAATGTTCGGCTATTGCTTCGCTTTCATCTCACCGTACATCAACAGATGGATGCAGCACAAGCTTTGGGAATGGAGTGAGTTATTTTGGGAAATATTGGTCTATAAGTACCTTATTTTGCTGCTTTGTTTTCTCACAGTAAAACTCTCTTTGATGGTCTTTTAGTGAAGTCCTAATCTGCAAATATGGAAATATATTGTACAAACAAAACTTTGACAAAACGTCCAACTACTCTGCTTGGCCAAAGCACTAATGTAACTAATGTTACTGCCTAAACCTAATCAAGTCATGAATATTATTACAGTAACCATGTACAACAAGCATAGATACTCTACTGTCAGAGGGCGGAAAAAGAAATTGATCTTTGGTTGTCATCATAGTAATATAACAGTGGATACTCCTCCTGGGGACCTCATGAATTTATAAACATTATGTCAATGACAACAGATTCATCAATACACATCCATCGTACTCACAATCAGAAAATGACAGCATTATAAAAGTAACCATTGTGTTACTATGTTGAATATTTAAAACTAAAATAAAAAATAAATAAAAAAAATTAAAAATATTTTATTTTGATTAAATAAAGTTGTAACTCAGTTACTAACTCAGTTACTTTTTGAGGGAAGTAACTTGTAACTATAACAAATTACTTTTTTTTTAAATTACATGCCCAACAAAGAGGTTCCTTGTGACTGAAGGCAGATCAGGATTATTTAAATGTGCTGAAAGAATCCACCTGTAGAGGATTAAAATGCTGCACAATGTTGAAGTTGAAAATGGTTGAAAGTATTCGTAAGGGCACTAAATTTTGGCCTCAATTACAATGAAGTAAATTTGAACATTTTAGTGTGCAGTTAATGAGCTGAGCCCAGGCAGCAGTGTAGAAAACCTATTCAAACCTTTGAGCACATGTCAGTCAATATTCTCCCTTTCCTCCTCTCCAGCTTTTTCTGAAGCCGCTTTTTCATCTCAGCTTTTTTATATCTATAATATCCCTCATCCACCCTTCGCCACCTCTTCTGAACCTTTTGCCTTCCTCCTGTTTACTCTTCTAACTTTTAATGTCTGGGCTCATTTCTCTCTCCCTCATCATTTTCCTCCTCTCACTTCCCTCCTTTCATTTCCTCTCACCTTTTTTCCTGCTCCCTCCTTCCCTCCATCCCACCTACCTCTCTCCTTTTACCATATTCTCATCTTCCATCTTTCATGTTGTCACCTTTAACATCACCTTTCCCCCCTCTTTGCCTGCCTCCCGATCACGCCATCTCATCCTCACCCACTCCATAATCGCACCTTAAAGAATCCTTAGGCTGTAAATCTCGATTGACTCTCATAGCGGCTCATATCTGATTCCATTTCTGTAATTGAAGGAAGCTCACCCCCACCCCCTCCCCCTCGGGTTCACACTTGACTGACAGATTTCCATTCCACAAGTGGTATTCAAAGAGGTGCCTGTGAAATGATTGGAAACCTGTCCAGAGATATACAGCAATGGAGCCTGAGATTCTATGAGGCAAAACTGCTGTGAATTGGAATCCAATGATGTGCACATCACTCACAAGCTCTGAAAAAATGTTTGTAGGTGCAAAGAAAGTGAGAGTGAGAGGGGGTGGGCCGGCCGACCAAGAGAGAAGGAATAAATGACAATAAACAAAGTCAAAATACCAGCAGTGGCTCTTTTTAAAGTCATCTTCGTGTGAGCTTTGTTAATCCTGAGCGGCATAAATGGACTTCAGCTTTTGTTTCGTCTCCTCTGCTACACTGTCTGGTGCATTGCTGACTGTTGACCCCGTGAGAAATAGAACTGAGTCTAAGACCCAGACCATTTTCCCAACCGCCTCCTTCCCTTTTCTTTAATTCCCTCTGTCTGTGTCCCAATGGTCAACCTTCCCCCTTATAAACCACACGTCTGTCAATCAATAGCCATCTCCACTGTCGCCCGCCATGCATCTAATATAAGGTCACTTTATCGAATTATAACCACAACCAAGGCAAAAACCAACTAATAAATGCCCCTGGGTGTGGATGTATAATTCAGCCCAGAGTAGGACGCATTCTCCTTCGAGTAGAAATGACCAATTATGTCCCACGTCTAATGCAATCTGCTTTGCTACATTTACAACTACACTGTAATTCTTGAAGAGATGCACTGCATGTTCTTCCATGTCTCTTAATAAGTTGGCTTACCACAGATGGTCTGCTAACTAGATCCGCAGTAATTGGGGAAAGAATTACAGGTTTTTGTTTTTTTATAATCACCCATCTACTGCCGTGCTCAGTTTTTACTGACAACAGATGGAGATCGCCCGCCAGAAGAATTCATCAGGGTACCTATTAGATGATATTTCAGAGTGGACCAAACTGGTGCATGAAACCAGGAGACCAACATTGTTATTCCTGCAGTCGCCCCTGCAAGGGTGGCTGAAATGTCACATTCCCTAATGTTTAATGACAACCGGTTTACACCTGGAACTCTAAGCACCTAATTCATGTGTGTCTCCAACTGCAAACAACTCAGCCACTTTTCCAGACATCACTGTATTTCCACGGCAGCGATAGCAACTGATCCACTAAAGAAAGCAGGTTCAGATTACACCCCGCATCCTGAGCCAACATATATGTTTCTTGCCAAGAAATAGTAAAAGTAAAAGTGTTTACATTTTCCAGGGAGAAAAAGCCTCATGGAAAGAATTTCCTTCATCATAAAACAATAAAATCCACTGAAGCTCAGACTAATGGACATTAATTGCTTTTGTTGGAGCACTATGGTGCAGCGAGCCTCCCACATAGAGTGAATACTAAAAAATCTCAACAATAAATTTGGTCTGATCTTGCAAAAAGATATTCTAAAATTGAAAAAGTAATTTATTGGAGGTTTTACAGTCAGGGGCACTAATAAACCCCCATCACTTCCACCGACGACAACCAGATGGTTTAATAAAAAGCAGATTTGACACCTTAGCTAATAAGGTGTACTCTGATATTGATGCTGAGGGACTTCAGCGAAGCAGTGCTTGATTCTCTTTGGTGATGCACCATGTGTGTCAGTCTCTGTGGGGTGCTGGCCTTTCTCAGGCAGAGATATGCAGAGCCCATACTGCGAAACAGCGGTTGTTTCCATTTCCACTCACGTAAGTTGCTGGGTATGCGCACTGCTGAGCTGACTGCCCCAGGATTGATTCACTTGTCGCCTGAGCAAGTTTGATCCCCAGGGGCGGTCTAGCAACAAGTCTGCGGGTGAGACTGCCCATTCTTCCGCGCTCCACCCCACCCCCTCACCCACCTGCCCACCCTGCACTCACTTCTCCTCCCATTCACAGAGCAATAAATGTGATTTACAGCAACAGCGGCAGAGCAAACTCATCAAGTGTGTTAACTTTATCTTTGACAACGTGCAGGCTAGACAAAAAAAGGGGGTTCACATTATACAGTAATAAGAGAGACTGTAGCTGCATGGCATTGACTAACAGAGGGAGCAATGAAGGTGAGGCATTAAACTTGGTCGCTCTGGGGCTAAAGACCCCCCCACAACACACAGAGGTTTACTGAAAATATGGGAGGATGCTTAAACCAGTGAGACTAAAAGTTGTGTGTGTTGATTCAGTCGGCACTTATGTAGCTAGATATATGCTGGTGTCTGTTCGGTGAGACTTTATATGTACCTGCTTGTATATGTGTACTGTGTGTATCTCCTCAGATTCTTTTAAAAAATGGTAATCAAAAATTATAAGAATAATCACTATAATAATAATAATGATCATAATAACATCCTAAGAACAAGTTAAGTGAAAGGAGGTAAAATGATTTGTTTTTGTGATTTAAAGACACATTTATTTCCAACTCTTGCACACAATAAAACATTTAGTAGTCAACAATGTTCTACCTCCGAGTAAATCTTTTAGACTACTAATTGCCCTGAAGTAACCTCTGCTTCAATTCCCTCGTCAGAACAAGTCTGCAGAAAGATCTCATCCTCCCTTTCAGCTCATAACACATCTGAAACCAACCAGGCTTGGGAGCATTCGGATCCACTAAATTGAGACAAATTGACACACAAACTTGAGAACCTTGGCAATAAGCGGAAACTGCTCCAATCAGATTAGACAGAGTGGGATTTGGATCCAGTCTGACCAGGGTGGGTCTCCGAGTGAAGCCCTGAGGACCTCTGTTAGACGAAACTAGATCTATGTCTTTGCATCAGAGAGCATTTATCTTTTTAAAATCTTCTGTTAATTTGATATCAACAGGAGAAAAACATGCATCATGTTGGAGAAGTGGCCGTCACAGTGCATCTTGTAATGGCCCCACATCTTCCTCCCAGATAGTCTTCCTCTCTTCATCTTGGCGAGCACCAGCCTACCATATGTATGAGATGTTTTCTTGGCTCTAGAAGGGAAGACAAGGCGAGACATTCTGCACTTTCCTTTTGATCTCACTCCTCCAGTGGCACAACAGGTCTCCATATGAAGGCGTTAGCAGTGGCCCTGATACCCTGGTTGGTCAGTTCGTTCAGGGGAGGCTGACTAACAAAGTTAAAGCAAATGGGGTCTGCTACACGACCTTTTCAGATTGTGGGTAGAAAATGGATGGGATATTTTCTATCCAAACTTGTGCCTGTGGTGTGTGTGTGTGTGTGTGTGTGTGTGTGTGTGTGTGTGTGGGTGGGTGCGTGGGTGTGTGTGTTTGCATGCGCATGTCGTACTTTGCGGCGCAAATGCACAATGCTGGAAGTGGTTTTTGTGACTCACTCTGTATAACAGTTATATTTTCTTTCTGTTCCAGTCACAGAAAAGGATGAGCTGAGGATACTGTTTTTCCACAAATGACACTCTAAACAGAGCAAACAGCCCACTTGGAGAAAGCAAATTCAGAATTCAACATTTGGCCCAGGATCTCAGCTTTTCCATGTCCACTTTACAATCTCATTAGATCTGTCACTCTCTTTCTCTCCCATCAGCTGCCAAGTACAACGGTGAACTCTATAACAAGCGTCGGCTCATGGTGGAGTTGCCAACAAAGGGTGGCCTTCCTCTGCAGCCAATGGGCAACTCAAGACCCCCTATGGGAAACATAACGTCGATGACCCTTCCAATGACCACCAATCCAATGGCTTCGAACCCCATGACCTCGAATCCCATCAACCCAACTATTACCCAGATGACTTCAATGACCCCCATGACGTCTATGACGCCCATGACCTCAATGACACCCATGACCTCCCTCACTCCGATGACCTCCATGACTCCTATGACTTCTCTGGGTCCACTGACTCCAGAGCCAGTGGCCACATACATCACAGAGATGCCGAGCATCTCCTCCGTCTCAACCCTCCCAACAGAACGCCACATAGCCGGTGGAGGAGGAGTTGTGGGACTTAAGCCGAATGGCCAGAAACCCAAAAGCAGCCATGGCCACACTGCCCACAGCTCTCACAGCTCTCACACTCATGCTCACAGCCACAGTAGCAAGCCGCCAGGACTTGGGGCTACCTCCCTGGCACACATGGCGGGGACCATGCCAGGTGGCACATCCCTGGGCATCTCCAGGGCTGGCGAGACCACTATTGGCTCCAGCTCAGCTACAATGGGCCGCCCATTGGCATACAGTTCCAACACAATTGCGTCTGGGCATGGGATGGGGCTGGGGCTGAAGGGTTGGGACGGGACTGAGACGGTGGGCCGGAGGAAGACCTACGGGCACAAGAGGCCTCAGTGTACCGTGCTGGAGCCGAACCAGCTCCACGGCAGCAGAGGCCACAGCCATAGCCAACACTTCCTTCCCACACAGCCCTACTTTGTGACCAACAGCAAGACAGAGGTGACAGTGTGAGAGAAGAAGAAAGGGAGGAAAACAGGATGAAAGGATGAATGTGGAGTGGTGGCACAAGTAATCTGTGTGGAGACACCACCCTCTGGGGTCGTCCAAGGTGCAGATCTGTGTATGTGTTTGTGTGAAGAAGTTGAGGCCTGTTGGTGTACTGGTGAATGTGGTGGGACAGTGACTCTGTGTCTGAATGGCCCTGATTTCACAAGCAAAGTTTACCAATCAAATCACTCAACAGACCTTTGTTGTCAAGAGGATGCCATCCAAGCTGGTGGCATCTGTAACCATAACAACAAAGAGCCTATAGAGCAGGGATGTCTGTACATCTGTGGTGACACTAGAGTGATGTCTCACTGATATGTACTCCGTAACAATGACAGTATCTGACCATTTCAGTGCAACTACACACATGATGAAACAGGAAGTGGATGATAATGAATTGGCATTATTGTACGGACCAAACCCGAGAAGCAAATACAAGAGATCAAGTGTGGGAAAGGAGAAATACAACAAGGTTACCAGCAAACCTCACAAAAAGACTTCTGCTCATCTGCCCAACAAAGCGTAGAATGGTTTGCAAGATATTACGTTCCCTTATGATTCACCCCCAAATCTCCAGAGGGCTTTGAAACAGACACACACGACGAGGGCGCCTGGCTTTGGACTGCAATCATGCAGGGCTTTTTACTGTGGCTATTCAGAAGCGCCTTCACAAGCTCTGTAGCTGAAGGTCGCCCTTTTCCA
Source organism: Remorina albescens (assembly GCA_034769265.1). Lineage (NCBI taxonomy): Eukaryota > Metazoa > Chordata > Actinopteri > Carangiformes > Echeneidae > Remorina > Remorina albescens. The sequence goes on from CM068480.1 coordinate 12,323,424, forward strand.
CGAGGCTCCAGCACAGAGAATGGAGGCTGTCGTGCTGCCATTGTTCTGTTCTGATGTCGTCTGTTTGGTGACAGCTGCCCAAGAGGAGGGATAAGGAGGCAGGGAGGCGGCATCTGGATGATGCTGCGGCAGGCAGAGGCTCCTCTGAGCACCATTCTCATACACACAAACACAAATGCACACACAAATTCAGAAAGGTGCACATTCAGATACACATTTTCAAACACACAATATACAATAGAAGTACAACAACGCCAGGTTGACTGATATGGGATTTTAAAGAATGGGCAAACCTTTTACATTCAAGTTAGAGATGGTTGAAAATGTATTTAATTTTTTTATATTTGTATCTTTTCATTAGACTAATTGCTTACAAATTAAATGTTCAGTTTTTCCCAAACATTATAGTCTTCTAAACAACAGATAACTCTCTAATAAGACATTTAGAAAAGGCAGCTGAGTCACGTTGACCCATTTTGGCCGTCAATGGCAAAGAGCTTAAATTAGAATTCTATAATTATGTATGTGTGTATACATATAAATACACACATAGACACAAAAGTGCTATGTTTGTACGTTAAATGCAAATGAAGCAACAGTCTGGAGGTTGGTTTTCTAAGCTCAGCACATAGACTTAGTATAAACTCTGTCCCCAGCACCTCTAAGGATCACTGATCAACAAATTCCATCTAATTTGTTTAATTTGAAAAAAAGTAAAGGAGACTTTACGGTTTTAAGGAGGGCTATGTGTAAGAATGGAAATACTTGGAGCCTTATTTTAACTGCAGAAAAATGTTTAAGTTAGTAAGTTAAGTCATAAGGTAATCAATAAAATGTTTTAATCTATCTGTGTAGGAAGGCCCTTCATTACAAAATAACTTATTTAATTTAAACTTATTTATACATTATATATCAAAACACATATGCTATGCGGCAACTTAGCAACTATACGCCTAAAATATTTTATTAAGTGGACCAAATGTCAGCTGTGGCTTCTCAATATTATTTCAGCTCGGATTTTGCATAGAATGTTCTATTTTTCTTGTTTCAGACAAAAGCTAGAAAACATTGTGAAAAGTGAGAATAAAATAACCAGAATTTTTTGCTGCTAATGGAAAACATTGCCACCGGAAACGTTTGATGAGCTCACTCACTGTACTCAAGTTCTAGCTTAGAAAAACGAATATCTGGGTTACATGACTCACATGTGAAAATAAATCCTTTACTCTGACAAATAGGCCAAATCTTCCTCAGGCTCCTCTGAGCCTATTTGCTAGTTTTGTAATGATGTGCTACTTATTAGCAATTGCAACCACTGTTATCATTTTAACCTTGTTATCTAAAGAGTTGCTTCCATCTGTAAGACCCTCTTTACACTTCAACGATTAAGATGCATTTTGAAGTGATCAGATTGCAATCAGACAGCACTCAGCTACATTGAAATAAAAGAAGTGAATGTGCCCGAGAGACAGGAGGAAGGATTATGATTTGATTGCTTCAACTGTCTCTGGAGGTGGCCAGAGAGGCATTTGGCAAACATGGAAATGCAGCTACGTCTATGAAATTTGCAGCTCCAAGTGAATCACAAGTAAGCAAGCAAGCAGGCACTGGGCCGTTCAGACAACATCACACCATCAAAGACAGTCTGTCAGGAAAGAGTGTGCGCAAAAAAAATAAATAAAAAAGGTGTTAAATGTCCATTAAAAAGCATGTAAATATAAAGAGGAAGAGGTGCACATGGCAATCTGGTGAGAAAAGAAGACACTGAATTTCAGTGTGACAGATTTTACTGCCAGGTCCAGCAGAGCTACAATCATTTGGGTTCAAATTTGTCAAAAAAAGAAAGAAAAAAAAAAAAAGAAGACCACTGTGCTAAATCAAAAACCGGATGAAACAACTCAGCCAGCTGAGCTCAAGATAAGGCATCTATAGGAGGGGATATTTTTGCCTCATGCTGTGGAACCCCTGCTGCCTGGCGGGTCACGTGACTACAGGCCTGAGACCAAAATGAAGCAGTGGTGGAACAGGATTTAAGAAGTCACCGGAGCATTAAAATGTGTCACTCACACATCCACACTTAACACACACAGTCACACAGAACACACAACAAAGTGGACTCTGCTTTCCCTCCGCTCCCACAGTGCCGAGCGGCAGGCATCATCGCGGAGGAGAGACGAAGAGTCAACACTGTTACCGCGCCTCTTGTACATGGAAGACTGTGAAACTCCAGACCTTGGCCCTTTGTAGCGATAACTGATCTTATGCTTTTTTATATATATATATAGATATATACACAGCCTTTCTTGCTTAATCTCTTTCTGTTCATGCTTTCTTCTTCGATGCTTATTTTCACCCCTTTCTTCTTCTTTGCCCCTGTCCATGTCTGAATAGAAGACGTTCAGAGCGGAGATATCCGAGAGAAGTAAAAATTCAGGGCTGTGATATATTTTTTGTGTTATAGTGGAGTGCAGTGATGATGAGGCAGTGAATAATAATAATAAAAAGAAGAAGAATATACCCCATCTAGAAAGGCATTTTTGGTTTTCCCATTGTTCTAGCAGGAAATATTAGTGATTGAGACTGTGTGCCCAAAAAAAAAAAAAAAAAGTTATTCAGTTTGCAGTTTTATACCATTGTGTGTCCTTTTGAACACTGCACATATTTCACTCTTTGTAACTTTGTGTATGCTTGAGTTTTGTTTTTGTGTGTGTGTGTATCCAACTTTGGCATATGATTACCGTCTCTGAAGAAGTCAAAACTCCACCAAACCAAAGTGAATCATATATAAATGGAGTTCACAATCCCATAAACTGGTTTGCTTCCAGGGATACATTTTTGGAAATTTTCTTTGTTTGTTTGAACTCAGCTGGTGGTTTTGTCAGTGACAGAGTTGAGAAGCAGGTCAATGTTTGCGCAGGATGTGCATTATACAACTCAATTGACTTCTCAACTCAATCCAGTAAAATGGAAATATGGAAATATGAAACCTTCCATCTGCCAACCTCCCCCTCCCCTGCTATACTCCATGCTTAAAGCCTATTCAGCTCTGCAATAGCAGCCACTGGAACAATTGGTAAGCTGGCAGGGCAGTGGACAGTTGGTAAGCAAAAGGGAAAAAAAAAAAAGAAAACCTTAACCTTCACCCCAACAGCCAAGGTAAACCTGATGGAATGCAGGGAATTGGTTGCGCCGGCTGGATGATGGTTGATAGGGTCAGGGCCACAGATGAGTGGGTTCAAGAGGCAGCCATGTCTGCTGTATTTTTTGTCTGACTGACTCATCTGATGAAAAATGTCAGAGACAAAAGGACATCAGGCAGTCTCCAGGCTCTGGGCCAGTCTAGTGACGGATCCAGAAGGAGCCCCGGAACAGCAAGCGTTCCTGTTCATTTACTGAACAGATAATCTAGGAGATTTGATTTTCCCTGAATTTAGACATGATTTCATGATGAAATGTACTATCTCAACTTCTTGTCAGCATTGGCTCATCGTCCCATAATATTAAATTCATTAAGTGGATAAAGAGCAAGAGAGAGACAGGCTAATGCTCAGTATTTCTCATCCCCATCATTCTCATGTGGGAGTGCTTTTGTAACTTGAATGATAACTCCATGGGGATGGTTCCTTTTCTTCCCGGCATGTTCACCTGTCTTGAACATTAACCTGTCAGAACAATCCATCAGATTTACCTCTTTAGAAATCTGCTGATTGGTTTGACTTTCTATCCATCTCATTTTTTCCTTAAAGACAAAGGTAACCTTATTTTCAATTACAGAATAATGTAATATAAAAACACAATTCTGCAGCTGAAATACATTATTAACAACATATAAAATGAATCAGTATTATAATGCTGTCATCCACAAAAACATAAAACAGCCAAAGTGATTTTGCCCCTCATACAAAAGGCTTTGTGTTGAGTTCAGCCCTTCATCTAGATGCAAATATATATGGATGTTCTAAAACTCAATCACCCAGCTGGCCACTCTGCAGGCAGTTAGTGATCAACTTCACCTCTCAGTGTCTTACTCCCAACCATGACACTGCCAAATGAGATCTAAAATTATTGATGACCACACTGTGGGAACTCATGGCTCCAAACCACCCAGGTCCTGACTGTGAGTGCACCGCCTGCCGCAGCATTAAAGCTTTTACTTCACAATTTTTTACCCTTCCTGGGTGAATGAGGGTGAAATCAAGAGTGCAGGTACAATTGGCCTAATTATAGGAATCAGACCTGAGTTAGAGGTTGCAGTGGTTCAGCAGTACATCGATCTGCAGCAGGGGCAAGATCAGGAATCAGGTTAGTCAAGCGTGCAGCTTCAAGTTATGTGCCGTTAACTCTTGCACTGAATATTTTCTGGCCATGTGACTGACAGAGGAGGAGCAGTTTTTGGTGTCCAGTAATGCTCAGCATATGGTTTTCAAAGGGTTTGCACCTATGGTGTGCTTTAAACATTATGTACGAATTTGATCATTTGATCATCATAAATGTACCTGCTGAGATACTGTATTTTCCATTGACTTTGTCTTTTCAGTAAAATTCACTGAGCGGGGCCATTTTAACCAAAGTCAATTCCAATGTCTGTCATAAGCACATCCAGCGCTGAGCTTATCCCTAACACTTTACATCCCAAAGTAAGTGATCCTCTTCCTGTTTTGCCCATTTGGTTTAATTTGTGAGACCAAATATCTTGGAAATCCAACGAATGCAGTGGGATTGTAAAATTGTTTTTGGACAAATCGACCAGGGAGGATCAGTGCTCAACAATGATCTCACTGGTTTCCTACAGCAAAACACTGCTCATTGTTCCCTTTCCAAAATGTGAACCTTGGTCTTCTTTTCAGAATTGCATCGCCAACACGCCACATGACTCACCTCCCATAGCAGTGTGCTCATTTTTGATGTGCCCTTACTTCAATAAGCTCATAGAGGAGGATCCTCTGAATGAGCTAATGTGAGTCACGGAGTTAGTTGGTGCGTCCAAACTGTGCAAACGCTCCTAATGTGCCGAATTAATGAGGGCACGGAGAAAAGCAAACAGCGGGAGTAAAAGATGGGTGAGAGAGGGTGAGAGCGATTTAATTTTAATGAAATGTCTCAAAAAACAAGATACAGGAAAGCTGGAAGACAAACACCTTGAAAAGTCACACACCTACCCACTCACAAAGTACACATCGAAAAGCACTAGCAGTGACAAAACCAAGTAATATAAAAGTTTATACACCCACCAGAAGCAGCAGCTTTGCAGAGAGACAGAACGAGGCTGGTGACAGACCGGGTGTGGTACTTAGGAGATGTCAATAGGATAAAGAAACATCGGGATCGTGGTCCAACTTTTGTTGGCTCAGAGAGAGACCTATTATTCCAAAAGAGTGACCCCATAGAACAGACTGTACAAAAATGAAGTTCTCTTGTTCAGCAGAGCAGGCAGCCGGTGGGAGAAAATCATGCAGTCTAATATCCACAAGGAATATTCATTACAAGACAGAACAGGAGCTTCACTGGGACCAGTGGCTGAAGGGGGTTAATGAGTTCTCATCGTGGTCTTTAATCACAGAAACCCAGAGAAATGTGTGGAAGAAGCTTTGGTGCTGCGACAGGAACTCACAGTGGCATACAGTGACTGAAAAGGGACCTAATGTCAACACTTGATGGGGAGGAAGCTTTGAATTATTGATATTGCAAAATGTTTGGCGGTTAACAGCACATGAGCTCAAACTGCTTGTTTTAGTGAGCTGTGAATCAGAGCCTGTTGGCTAATAGAAACACACATACATATACATACACAAACTCAAAAACTCCTCTTTCCACTGACTTCATGTTACCACAGTATTATTGTAACCAGACTCTCAGACTTTTGCTCATTGACGGCGGAGCTCTGTAGATTCTCAAATCCATCACCAGACAGATTAAGCATTTCTAACACGGACTGGATACTTGTCTAGAATATCTATCTCCTATATTTTTGATCGCTCACTTAAAGTTGAAGATGTGAAGCATGGATTGTTCTTGCTGTCAGTCTGAATCAAGACGGTTAAGTTTTATGTAAATATTCATTTCCTTGATGAGAACGTAGTGAAGTCTTTTTTCTCCCTCCATCACTACAGTTAAAATGCAGTATAGTCTTTTCCTTAAAGAAAAGAAAGAGCAGCATTGCCATGATCAGAAAGTGGAATATGTACAGTACATCAGAGATGACAATAAAGGGCTCAAACACAAGCTACATTTTTTAACAGATTTTTCCGTCCTCTCGTTCGTTTTCTTTACCGTTGCTGATGGCTGAACTTCATCGTGTTATACACATTAAAGCCTACGAGGAACAGCGTCTGTATGTTAAAAAAAAAAAAAAAAAAAAAAAAAAAATCACTCTACAATCAAAGGGTTTTTTTTTTTTGTCAGCTACGTTTACGACTTCGTATGGCATCAGTCTTTCTGCGCAATGTTTTCACAGGGTACAGAGCTATCTTACTCATGCACACGGAGACAGAGGAGGTGCTGTGCTTGTTGTCCAGTAACGCTCAACATCTGTTTTTAAAAGGGTTTGCTCCTATGGTGTGCTTTATACAGTATGTATGATTTTGATCATAAACCTATATTAAATGTACCTGCTGTTAGCATTACAAGAAGGATATCAATCACCTTAGATGGGAAAAACGCTCTGGTTATTGACCTATGTTATGGTTCAGAGCCAAGAGATTTTCCATTACCTTTGAAGAATCGATAAGCTATTTGCGATATGACTACTATCCATTAGCAAGCATATCCTTTTATAGAATAACTCATTGATTAACTGATTTTGGTGTTAATCATGCATTACATACAAAGTTATATGAAATCCAATTTTCTATTTTTGATGTCCAGACCAGTTTGTGGTATTTATGCATATGTGTATATGGATACATATGGCCCCAACACTGCATTTATGCGTGACTAGTAAAGCATATTTTCACTGGTATAGCCCATCTCCCACTATTGTTTGCACAGTAGCTTATAATATGCACCGTGATGCCCCATCTTCCTCTTACTGTTTACTCACTTTATAATTTGTGAAATTACGTTATGAAAAAGCTGTATTTTGGTACTATTCAAATATTGTTAGAAAAAGAGGTATAGCAGACGTTTTGTCCAAGAAATATATTACCATAGTGTTGCTATGAATTAGTCTGTTTTCCTTATTTTGGGGAGGGATGACAGGGATATTTTTGTTCTTCTTTTGTTGTTGATTTGCAATCTGACAGTATATCACCATTGTTCTATATACGACTTTCTTACGTGGCAATAAAAGATGACTTCTGTAAAAACGCTGCCTGTCTTCGCCTTCCTTTGATTTCTCTTTTTAAATCTCTTGTTTTGTGTCCTTTTGTCCTCAGGAAGATACGCTGTACAGTCCTTCAAAGCTTTATTCCTCCTCCCTCTTATCTTCATACTGTATCTCCCCTCCCACTTCCCTCCTCTCTGTTTTCCCATGACTCTTTCCAGAAAACACCCGACGTTAAATAAACGCTGTTACTGTAGCTTGGACCAACTTTGAAAGCAAATGCATATATTATAGCATTATAAAAGTTGAAGTGAAGGTAATACTGTTTGACACCTAAAACACTATAATCATGAAAGCAAATTCGCAAATATCTCTATCCTGTTCCTGTCCTGTTGCTGATAAATGGATCATTTTCAACATTTAACAAAAGGCAAAATAAACAAATCCACCAACATTAAGATCAAACACCTTGATACTGTTCATGAGCATTTTTTTAAGCCAGTAACCATTCAACATATTTTCCATTCAGTAACAAGTTCAAACAAAACATTTCTTATTCCTGAACATCCACTTAGCTTCCTTCGCTAAAGTTACTATGATTATAATTAATGCTACCTAAAATTTTACTCTGCTTAAATATTTTGTTCCATTAAAGTTACCACCAACACTGTTTTTGTTACTGTGATGAATACTACTTGGGCTACACAAAAGAAAAACTGACTTTTAGTGATGCGGTCTGAATCCCCTTCCTCAACATGGGAGGCTGTATGTTTTTCTCATGGATGTCAACCTCAACCTCTCTTATACGAGTGTGGGTATCCTGACTGTGTGTAGAAGCCTTTAATTTAGTGCCACAGTTATCCATCAAGTGGCATTTGAGCAACAACAACAGCAATTCTGAAGCACTGTCCTCTAAAAATTGGACTCATAACTTTATCAGAGCTGTATCAAGTTAATGTTAATCCTCTGAAGGATGCAGCCCCTGAAATAGGACCTTTCTGTTACTTGTGCTGAAAAACAATGTATGCTACACACAGCATCAAATTAAATCAATGTTTGCTCTTTGAATCAGGAAACTGGGATTTTGCATTTCTAATTAAAACAATATGAGTTTGCCACACTCTTTTATTGGATGCTATTGTACTGTTTACTGTCCCCAGAACTCTGGGACCTGAGGTATTAAACCAAACCCTAATTTTAACCACAGATGGCACATCACCCAGGTCTGACATGTTAAAATATATTTCTTTGCCGTTATTGAGGCGCAAACAAAAATTTCAACAGCCTTCTTTTAGTGTTAAGCTCACACTAACTTTATAGGTTTTCGCATATAATTGTGTTAACATTACTTCTTGAAGTTGGATATTTTTGGCCGCGTGTCTTTCATTAATAAAACCTTTATACATAAACAATCCCAGTATAGATAAAACATACCTCCATCTACTAAGTCCAAGAGTCAAATCAACATCTGTGCACCTTGGAAATATCTCCACTGCTTTCATATCTCATTCCCTGCCGCTTCTCTCCCCACACGCAGAGCTGAAGCCAAAAAGTTAATGTGTCCTTGGGCTTCAAACAGAAGATCGTTGCGAGACAAAATCAAACTTACTGTTTTCTTGGTAAATGTAGTTTGAATAGTGCATGAAAAGTACTGAAGAGAAATAAACAACCCCCCCAACCACCATCACCACAATGTGCACAAATGTTGCTTCTCTCTCACTGGGACACAAATACACACCGCAACAGACACACGCATTTGCACAAATGAGCGTTAGCACTGACTACTCAGGCTGCCAGTGCTATTGGCAGTGAGGAAACAGTCCAGGGAATTCAACTTAAAAACAAAGCAAACCTGCTTGTCGCCCCGTTCCCCTGCCAATCCCTCTACCTTCCTGAATCTTACTCAGCAGAGCGGAGACACACAACAGCTCTCTGTATGTTTAAAGCCATCTGGCACTGGTCTCTGCTTCACCCATTAGGGGCATCATCACCATCACCATCATCGTCTTTTGGTACTTGTACTAAGCTTCCAAATATCTCTGGTCTTTATCATCAATAAGGCTGTCTACCAAATGAAAGAATGTGCAGAGAAGTCCCTGGTTCTAGCATTTCCATACAAGTTTTTATGTGTGTAAACGGACTGTGTATGAAAACAGTAGTCCTGAAATGCAATTTCCTCAGCAATTAATTAAACTAGCCGCCATACTTTCCAAACATTTACCAGAGAAGACAGATTCACGGGAGAAAAAAATAAAATAAAAAAAACATTTAAGGATATTGTCCATGACCCCAATGTTCTACTGTACCACCCTATATGAATGACTGAGAGAACTGTCACAGAAATGCAGGGGTAACGCTGGGGTGAGGGCCCAAATGCAGGAGCTGGAGGCAGCAGGGTGAAGGTGGAGATTAATATTTTAATGGAAACCAAAGACTCAAAACTGATAGAAACGGTGATATGCAAAACTCTACACAGGACTGACTGAACTAGACCGAACACAACAGAGGATCCGACAAGGAGTGAACAGAAAACCAAGACTTAAATACAAACTGAACTAATGACACAGGTGAAACACATTAGGGCAGAGAAGGCACTCACACAGGCGGGAAACTCTCCAGGGCTCTGGCGGCGGTTCCGGCGGAAAGGGCGGGGCGCCGGGGCCGAAGACTATGGAGGAGGGGGCGGCTCCGGCGGAAGGAGCGGGGCGCCGGGGCCGAAGACTATGGAGGAGGGGGCGGCTCCGGCGGAAGGAGCGGGGCACCGGGGGCCGGGGCCGGGGCCGAAGACTCTGGAAGAGGGGGCGGCTCCGGCGGAAGGAGCGGGGCGCTGGGGCCGAAGACTCTGGAAGAGGCTGCGGCTCCGGCGGAAGGAGCCGGGGCTGGGGCAGAAGACTATGGAGGAGGGGGCGGCTCCGGTGGAAGGAGCGGGGCGCCGGGGCCGAAGACTCTGGAAGAGGGGGCGGCTCCGGCGGAAGGAGCGGGGCGCCGGGGCCGAAGACTATGGAGGAGGGGGCGGCTCCGGTGGAGCGGGGCGCCGGGGCCGAAGACTCTGGAAGAGGGGGCGGCTCCGGCGGAAGGAGCGGGGCACCGGGGGCCGGGGCCGGGGCCGAAGACTATGGAGGAGGCGGCGGCTCCGGCGGAAGGAGCCGGGCGCCGGGGCCGAAGACTGTGGAAGAGGCGGCGGTTCCAGCGGAGCGGGGGGCCGGGGTCGAAGACTATGGAGGAGGCGGCAGCTCCGGCGGAAGGAGCCGGGGGCCGGGGCCGAAGACTCTGGAAGAGGGGGCGGCTCCGGCGGAAGGAGTGGGGCACCGGGGGCCGGGGCCGGGGCTGGGGCAGAAGACTATGGAGGAGCGGGGCGCCGGGGCCGAAGACTCTGGAAGAGGCTGCGGCTCCGGCGGAAGGAGCGGGGGGCCGGGGCCGAAGACTATGGAGGAGGGGGCGGCTCCGGCGGAAGGAGGGGGGCGCCGGGGCCGAAGACTATGGAGGAGGCGGCGGCTCCGGCGGAAGGAGCCGGGCGCCGGGGCCGAAGACTCTGGAGGAGGCGGCGGCTCCGGCGGAAGGAGCGGGGGGCCGGGGCCGAAGACTCTGGAGGAGGCGGCGGCTCCGGCGGAAGGAGCGGGGGGCCGGGGCCGAAGACTCTGGAAGAGGCTGCGGCTCCGGCGGAAGGAGCGGGGGGCCGGGGCCGAAGACTCTGGAAGAGGCTGCGGCTCCGGCGGAAGGAGCGGGGGGCCGGGGCCGAAGACTATGGAGGAGGGGGCGGCTCCGGCGGAAGGAGCGGGGGGCCGGGGCCGAAGACTATGGAGGAGGGGGCGGCTCCGGCGGAAGGAGCGGGGCGCCGGGGCAGAAGACTATGGAGGAGGGGGCGGCTCCGGTGGAAGGAGCGGGGCGCCGGGGCCGAAGACTCTGGAAGAGGCTGCGGCTCCGGCGGAAGGAGCGGGGGGCCGGGGCCGAAGACTCTGGAAGAGGCTGCGGCTCCGGCGGAAGGAGCGGGGCACCGGGGGCCGGGGCCGGGGCAGAAGACTATGGAGGAGGCAGCGGCTCCGGCGGAAGGAGCCGGGCGCCGGGGCCGAAGACTGTGGAAGAGGCGGCGGTTCCAGCGGAGCGGGGGGCCGGGGTCGAAGACTATGGAGGAGGCGGCGGCTCCGGCGGAAGGAGCCGGGCGCCGGGGCCGAAGACTGTGGAAGAGGCGGCGGTTCCAGCGGAGCGGGGGGCTGGGGCCGAAGACTATGGAGGAGGGGGCGGCTCCGGCGGAAGGAGGGGGGCGCCGGGGCCGAAGACTATGGAGGAGGCGGCGGCTCCGGCGGAAGGAGCCGGGCGCCGGGGCCGAAGACTCTGGAGGAGGCGGCAGCTCCGGCGGAAGGAGCGGGGGGCCGGGGCCGAAGACTCTGGAAGAGGCTGCGGCTCCGGCGGAAGGAGCGGGGGGCCGGGGCCGAAGACTCTGGAAGAGGCTGCGGCTCCGGCGGAAGGAGCGGGGGGCCGGGGCCGAAGACTCTGGAAGAGGCTGCGGCTCCGGCGGAAGGAGCGGGGCACCGGGGGCCGGGGCCGGGGCAGAAGACTATGGAGGAGGCGGCGGCTCCGGCGGAAGGAGCCGGGCGCCGGGGCCGAAGACTGTGGAAGAGGCGGCGGTTCCAGCGGAGCGGGGGGCCGGGGTCGAAGACTATGGAGGAGGCGGCAGCTCCGGCGGAAGGAGCCGGGGGCCGGGGCCGAAGACTGTGGAAGAGGCGGCGGTTCCAGCGGAGCGGGGGGCCGGGGTCGAAGACTATGGAGGAGGCGGCAGCTCCGGCGGAAGGAGCCGGGGGCCGGGGCCGAAGACTCTGGAAGAGGGGGCGGTTCCGGCGGGAGGAGTCGGGGGCAGAAGACTATGGAGGAGGGGGCGGCTCCGGCGGAAGGAGCGGGGCGCCGGGGCCGAAGACTCTGGAAGAGGGGGCGGCTCCGGCGGAAGGAGCGGGGCACCGGGGGCCGGGGCCGGGGCCGGGGCCGCAGACTCTGGAAGAGGCTGCGGCTCCGGCGGAAGGAGCGGGGGGCCGGGGCCGAAGACTATGGAGGAGGCGGCAGCTCCGGCGGAAGGAGCCGGGGGCCGGGGCCGAAGACTCTGGAAGAGGGGGCGGTTCCGGCGGGAGGAGTCGGGGGCCGAAGACTCTGGAAGAGGGGGCGGCTCCGGCGGAAGGAGTGGGGCACCGGGGGCCGGGGCCGGGGCTGGGGCAGAAGACTATGGAGGAGCGGGGCGCCGGGGCCGAAGACTCTGGAAGAGGCTGCGGCTCCGGCGGAAGGAGCGGGGGGCCGGGGCCGAAGACTATGGAGGAGGGGGCGGCTCCGGCGGAAGGAGGGGGGCGCCGGGGCCGAAGACTATGGAGGAGGCGGCGGCTCCGGCGGAAGGAGCCGGGCGCCGGGGCCGAAGACTCTGGAGGAGGCGGCAGCTCCGGCGGAAGGAGCGGGGGGCCGGGGCCGAAGACTCTGGAGGAGGCGGCAGCTCCGGCGGAAGGAGCGGGGGGGCCGGGGCCGAAGACTCTGGAAGAGGGGGCGGCTCCGGCGGAAGGAGCGGGGCACCGGGGGCCGGGGCCGGGGCCGGGGCCGCAGACTCTGGAAGAGGCTGCGGCTCCGGCGGAAGGAGCGGGGGGCCGGGGCCGAAGACTATGGAGGAGGCGGCAGCTCCGGCGGAAGGAGCCGGGGGCCGGGGCCGAAGACTCTGGAAGAGGGGGCGGTTCCGGCGGGAGGAGTCGGGGGCCGAAGACTCTGGAAGAGGGGGCGGCTCCGGCGGAAGGAGTGGGGCACCGGGGGCCGGGGCCGGGGCTGGGGCAGAAGACTATGGAGGAGCGGGGCGCCGGGGCCGAAGACTCTGGAAGAGGCTGCGGCTCCGGCGGAAGGAGCGGGGGGCCGGGGCCGAAGACTATGGAGGAGGGGGCGGCTCCGGCGGAAGGAGGGGGGCGCCGGGGCCGAAGACTATGGAGGAGGCGGCGGCTCCGGCGGAAGGAGCCGGGCGCCGGGGCCGAAGACTCTGGAGGAGGCGGCAGCTCCGGCGGAAGGAGCGGGGGGCCGGGGCCGAAGACTCTGGAGGAGGCGGCAGCTCCGGCGGAAGGAGCGGGGGGCCGGGGCCGAAGACTCTGGAAGAGGCTGCGGCTCCGGCGGAGCGGGGGGCTGGAGTTTAAGACTATGGAGGAGGGGGCGGCTCCGGCGGTGGGGGGCGCCGGGGCCGAAGACTGTGGAAGAAGCGGCTGTTCCGGCGGAGCGGGGGACCGGAGATGAAGACTCTGGGGGAGGGGGCAGCTCCGGCGGAGTGGGGGGCCGGAGCCCAAGATTCTGGAGATGGGGGCGGCTCCGGAGCCCAAGACTATGGAGGAGGGGGCAGCTCCGGCCGAAGGAGCTGGGGGCTGGAGCCCAAGACTATGGAGGAGGGGGTGGCTCCGGCCGAAGAAGCGGGGGGCCGGGGCCGAAGACTGTGGAAGAGGCGGCTGTTCTGGCGGAGCGGGGGGCCGGAGCTTAAGACTCTGGAGGAGGAGACAGACTGGTGGACAAGAGGTTGGTTCACAGGCCAGGAGGTATCACGCCGGATGGCTGACTGGTGGCTCGCAAGCCCAGAGCTAGCAGGCTGGGGCTCTGGCTGGCCTGGATGGAGCATCGGCCTTGAAGGCTCGGGTCAGGGATCGAGGCCCTCCCAGGGCCAGACGGGTTCCCAGGAAAGGGTTGTGGGCAGGAGCTGGTTCAGAGCAGGTGGGTTGGAGACTCACAAAACCGAGTCTCAGGTACTGGCAAGCACACCGGTCTTCCACAGGCCCAGAATTGGCAGACTCAAAAACAGGTTGGGAGCTGGCATGCTGGAGAAATTTACTGAGTCTATGGCAAACAACATCCAAATGGGGGACAAAGTGACTCACCCATGGCTTTTCCTTGAAGTATTGTTGCTGGGTGGTGATCTGGTCCATGTATTATGGTCACTGGTGAGGGTGAGAGACAATGAGGCGATTTACAGTTCAAAGTCAGAGACTTTTAGCTCAAAGAGCTGTTGCTCCACTGGGTCCATGTCCTTGGTCGGATCCTTCTGTCACAGAAATGCAGGGGTAACGCTGGGGTGAGGGCCCAAATGCAGGAGCCGGAGGCAGCAGGGTGAAGGTGGAGATTAATATTTTAATGGAAACCAAAGACTCAAAACTGATAGAAACAGTGATATGCAAAACTCTACACAGGACTGACTGAACTAGACCGAACACAACAGAGGATCCGACAAGGAGTGAACAGAAAACCAAGACTTAAATACAAACTGAACTAATGACACAGGTGAAACACATTAGGGCAGGGAAGGCACTCACACAGGCGGGAAACTTGACAGGACGACAGGGATAAGACAAGGACTTCAAAATAAAACAGGAAGTGACAACAAAACTAAACTGACCCTAACACAAGGACTGACTGACTGACCCTGACAGGAACCACATGCAAGGAAAACAAAATCAGCCCCAGAATTGAACTTTGGGGCATTCCATATGTTATCAAACCTAAACAAAAAACACAGTCACCAACTGAAACAAAAAAACTGTGATCCGACAAATTTTATGAAAAGCCAATCAAGGTACACCAACCCACTGTTTAAGGGTCTTTATCAGGACACCACGGGTATAATGAGAGTGTAGCAGTTTCTATTCAGTTTGATTAATTATTAATCCCCTAGGGATTAATAAAATATTTCTGATTCTGTATTTTTGATTCTGATTCTAGTATCTGCATTAAAAGAGAAGGGCGATTTCTGTACTGCAGTGTTTCTGATTACATTATTTAAAAACATAGTAATGCAACAGATACCTCCAGAAGCTGTAATGAAACACTTTCTTGCTAAATACCAATGAAAATTTTATTTTGGTATATCATAATAAATAATATTTTAACGCCTTTCTCAAAGCTCATAGTATTTTTTGATAAGTCTGTTGAAGCATTAGATTTCTCTGCACAGCAGATCAATTTTATAGTGAAAACAGCACTCAGCTTTTCAGAAATTGCATGAGTTATTCTTATGGCCTAGGCCTTAAGAATAACTTAATAATAAGAATTCTTATGGCCTAGGGCAGAAATATCAGGATCTTCGGAAACAAAATATTCCCTTCCAAGGCTTCAGACCAGGAGGAGTCAGACTGTAATCTGTGAGGAGGAAGCGATGTACAGCCTGAAGGGAAACCATTGACAGTGATGATGGGACTCACTTTGTCGCCTTTCACAGTGTTTGTTTGAACTTTGAGATCCAAAGGATATTCGCTTCATAACATAGTAATGTCGTCTGTTTGAATTTAGAAATGTGCCCTGATAGTCAAAACATGCCCTGCATTGCAGATTAGGCCCATATGAATGCAAGAGGAGGAAGAAAACTTCATGACTAAAAGAAGCATTTTAACAATCCAGAGTTGGATGCTTGAAATTGCAGTAAGTTATAAACTACAATTTACCAACTAAGAGGAACCACCTTGGACAATCTTAACTTTTTTGTGGACCTGTCCTGCTTTGCAGATGCAATGGCCTCATACAAATATTGTGAACAAAAAAGGAAAATTAAAGAAAAAATGTTTCTAGAAAGCATTTTAAACAAAAAGTGGTTTTCAAAAATTCATAACTTGAGTTTTTTCAGAAAAACGGATACATACATAAATTGATATACACAGTGCTACTGCAGTTCACACCTTTAACCTTTAGCTAAACTGATAAAAAAAAAAAAAAAACATCAAAAAGCATCATTGTCACACACGTCAATGTAAATGTAAAACTGAGTTTGAGCAGCGTAGCTAAAGTCATAGCCAGCCCTGTCATCATGCACACGCAGCACATCAAAGTGTGTTTTTCTTCTCCCATGACCCCGCTGCAGCAAATTATCTTATGCAGAGGGCATTGCATTATGGGACCATCCTCTACACAAAGTTCAATGAGTCATCTTGTCAAAAGGATTGACCTGCCAATCTCCCTTGAGACTTTTCTCTCGCCTTCACTCACTCTCTGTCAAGATAATACAGTATTCAAAGACACAGAGAGACAGAGTGTGCTCTGGGCTTTCATGGATAAAATGCACAACGGTAAGCTAAGCTCATCTCCATGCTCTTTGGAAGGGGATATAATATGAAGTATATGAATAAATAAGTTCTCCCTTTTATACCCTTCTTTGTCAAGACTCCCCTCTAGTTCAGTCAGACGTCCTGTTGGTGTAAATGCACAACAGTGTGTGTTGTGTGAGTGTTTTTCTTGTGAAGCACGTCTGTCCTTTCGAATAATCAAGACTCCCTTTTTTTTCCCTTCAGGCTTACTTTTTCCTCTTATTGCTGAAAAGCAATAGGTAACTTAAGACACAGAAGATGAGTTAAATTAATTTAGAGAGAACAGAGTGTACAATGTGCAACTACATGACATCAGGGCAGTAAAGCTGCAATGATAAGCATGTTTAACAAAATGTGGGGGGCTTAGATTTATATATGAGAAGGCGCTCACTTTCTCAAGCAGTTTTAATCTTTATTATCTATTTAACTAAAATGGTGTTTATCCTGGGGTCAAGATTACTATGTTTTGGATTAAGCTTAATAGCAGCATTATGTGCAAATAATAACTATAAACTAGGTCTGCAACGACGTAGATGGGGGTCCAAACAATGAGCACAGCATGGCACCAAAAGCATAAGATGAGTATCTAAGAGCATGAGGACATCACTGATGAGGCGTTTTTATTCAACAGCAACCCGAACACTAAAAAATTAAGTTGAAGCTGAGGTGCTAAAAGCTGCAGTTCTTTAAATGGCCACTTGAAACTCCCTTCAAAAGCCTGAATCAATCCCCACAGATTCCCATGTTAGGTTTAAGATCTAAGTTTTTTGGAAATGATTTTTCTTATGACACATTCTGCACATATTAGTAAATACTATTGGAACCAACTCAATATGTAATGAAATATTGGGGGGGGGGGGGTTGTTGTTGTTGTTTTGTCTTACAGGGAAATAATCAAGCACTGCATGTTTCAGGAAAGGATTACTTGCAAAACTCTTGTCAGTATAGCATGGAGGAACCACTTGGAAACATGTAGAATTGATTTTCACTCAGTGCTCAGCAATGCAGTCAATACAAAGTGCAACCAACACATTATGTGACAAACCAAGTTTTTTTTTTTAGCTAAATCAAAACTGCCTCATTATCACATAGGACATCATGATCACAACAGATTTTAAAAACAAATCATCTACGCTAGCTATGAACAAAGTAGCCTGTGATAAAAAAAAACACTCTGTTTGTTTCTAATAGATGGAGTAATCTATCTGTGGCTGCGCAGAAGAATGGATGGCAACAACAGTCACACTTTAATCATTCCTGCTGATGAAATCGATTTCACCAAGGAGACAGGAGCAAACTGCCGCCGGGGGTCAAGCAGCATTGCAGGGCTGAGAGTGAGCAGGACGCACGGCAGCCATAACGAGGACAGAGCCAACAGGAGAGAGCGAGAGAGAGCCAGCGATGCACCTGGACACCAGATGGGTCATCAGCAGGTCTCTCTTTGTCCTCATTGACAGGATATGGATCGCTGAGGGCCAGACTGTTACCTAATTACTACAGGACCACACACACACACACACTGATTACAAACATAGACAGATTTACAGTTACACACACATAGACTGTCCACATTAGTGACACAACACATACACATGGCAAAAACACATGTATGCTTGCTGTATACACCTGGATGCACAAACAACACACAGAAACCACAGGCAGCCGACAGGCTGTCAAATAGGCCACTCTCTTGCTTTTGTTTTCCCAGGGTGCATTTCAGCGCCAGAGCTGTCAGATGGCTTTTTACTTTTGACTGTCCCAGAGTGCCCTACCAGGACTCCTCTCACACACTGTGACAACACCGTTTATACACACACACACACACACACACACACACACTATAAGTAGCTGCACACATGCAGTTAGGTTTTCACTCACTTTACTTTTTTCTTTTTAAATATATATATACGTAAGAAGGTTCTCACGTCAATAGAAAGAGCTGGATACAAACTGTTCTTTTCCTTAATGCTTTCACTTTGCTTTTCCAGTTTGAAACACACACTCAAATCTCTGTTGTTTTCAGCACTGTATAGGTTTTCAGCTCTCCACACATACACACACGTAAAGAAACTCAACATCTCTGCATCTCTAAACTGCATCCCACTTAATCACTAACATAGCTCAACAGTCACTCAATCGGCCACAGTGTCAGTCCGTTGTCTCTATAATTAAGCAATCAGCTTCCTTCCTCTGCTAGATGAAAAAACCTGTCTCAGCAGACAGGGCAGCTGATGAATGGTGGGCAGAGGAGAAGACCAAGCAGGCTGGGGTTGAGGTCTCCAAAGTTATCATAAATTTAAAAGAAATTGCCAAAAAATCTTTAAAACCCCAAATGGAGATGGGAAATATAAGAGGGGAAAAAAATCTCAGAAAGAGAAGAGACGTCAGTATGTTCACCAAGCTACAATGGAATAAAGCAAAGAGCATAACTAAATAGTACAAAACAGAAAATATAAGACTGTTTCCGTTGCAATTAAAGGAGATTTTGTATCTAATTGTCTAAGTGTCTCCCGTTGTGACACTGTTCCCTCATCCGTGAGACTTTCAACTGTGACAGTAACATCTCAACATAAGCATGAATCATCTACCTGTCTGAAGGATTTACAGATTCCCTGATCAATAAACAAATAGTTTCTTTCAATAAAGCTCCCTGACTTTTTCCTCAATGTTCTCATCTTGAACTTCACTTCTTTTGGACCTCAGAGGGTTCTAAAAGTTAAATCCTTGACAGAGTCCAGATAACCCTAACATGGAGCTGCAGAGGATCATTTTCCAGGCTGAGCCATATTCCTTGTGACCAGTAGATTGAATTTAGCGTGTAAAATAGGTCCAGTGCCCATTTTTTCTGTAAGAAATCTTTTTTTTTTTTTTTTAAACGGTGCCTGAATTTAAATGGTGTTTGTTTTGTGGAAGTTGCCATGACAATGTGGGTTGGGAGGAAACTAATCTGTCAAGATGATACCCAGAGAAATCTTTTGAATAGGCCACAATTTGAAGCAGAGACAAATTCCTGCAGTACTTTCATTCATTCATTCATCTTCTACCACTTATCCGTTTCCAGGTCGCGAGGGGTAGTGAAGCCAATCTCAGCTCACACTGGGTGAGTGCGGGCTACATCCTCGACAGGTCGCCAGTCCATCGTGGGGCCAACACACAGAGACAGAGACCAACAACCACTCACACTCAGACCTACAGACAATTTAGAGTCACCAATTAACCCAAACATGATGCCTTTGGATGGTGGGAGGAAACCAGAGTATCTAGAGGAAACCCACACAGGCATAGGAGAACATGAAAACACCAAACAGAAAGGCCCCAGGCCTGGAACTGAACCCGCAACCTTCTCGTTGTGGGGCAACAGCGCCCACTATGCCACTATGCTGCCCCCTGCTGTATTTAGGGAAAAAAAAACAAAAAACAAACAAACAAACAAACAAACAAACAAAAAAACTAACTGACACTCGGTCAAGAGACACCGAAAAACAAAACACTGACACTCTTACCCAAGTGTACTGAGTTTCCGGAGTGTTGATGCCAGCTTTTGGCCTTGTGAAAGTGTAAAACTCCCAACCCCTGCCAGAGCCATCCTGCCAAAACACAATCCCATTAGCGTGACATCTCTAAAGTGCATTTTACTCATTGGCACAATAGATCCAAAATGTCAAGTCTCCTGTTGCTGTTGTAATAAGCCTCTCTGTTGCCAACTGGTTGCCATGCCTTGCAAGTGTCGCACAGTTTCAGCACCAGCTGTGCAGCATTAGTGTTTTCAGCAATATCTGTGTGTCATCAGCAGGGGTGTGGCAAGCAATTATGGGAACGAGTGAAAGACGGTGAGTATCTGCCCCTTTCTCATGATAAACACCACCATCATAATTTCTTTTGATGGATTTTTGTCAGTTGTGGTTCTTTACTTAGTGGGGAAGTTTGGGAAAATCTCTAAATTGTTTTTGAAGCTGCAAAGTGAAGGTTGCTACTGAATTTGGTGGTGGTTGTCTTCTCATGTATTCCCATTGCTTCGTGCTTCTTCAAACCTTCTCCTCCGGTTTACTGAACATAGAAACATATGACTCTACAGGACAATGATGTTAAGATATTAAAGGGTAATGTTATGACACGAGTTTGAATGATTTTAATATATTCCTGAGCAATTACTGTATGTTTTCTTCATGTGTTTGGAATTTTGGACTACATTACCCAGGGGTTTGGCCTCTTTTGTTATGGGCCAAAATTACATCATAATGGAGGTTAATTCAAAACACGGTGCCATAATTTGTCTAAATTTGGCCTAATATTTAAGGTTTGAGTTTCCTCCTCTTTTACAAATCTAGGAATTTGATAACTGAATTGACTATTTTGGGGTTAGTGGTTAACTCCCCTGTAGTTTTCAATCACATAGACTAGATCAGATTAAAAAAAAAACCAAACAAAAAAAAAACCAAATAGGCATACAATTTCCATTGCAGTTGTTCATCTTTTGTACTGATAATTCAAACAGGTGATATATTACATAACACTAAATAAACAGAACTTTTACTTCTGGATCAAGGGCTGAACAAGGAAGCTTTTCCTAATTTATAATGTCTTGTTTTACTTTGGGCATTGTTTTTACATTTTGGCACATGTGAGCCCTTCAAAATATGCTAAATTAACTATTGGCACTCTTGCTGTCACTGTAACTAAAGATGCACAGGCAACAATAAATAAAACATCTTTAATACAGAAAGTAAACTTCCAAACACAATTATTATGCCACATCTGAGGGAAGAAGGATCCTATTTTGTTTGACTTCTAATTTCTTATTCACTATATTCAGAGTTATGACCCTGAGAGGACTGGCGGTTTCAGATTAAAATCAAACAAAACCTGAGTGAAAAAAAAAATTTAAAATACAGAAAATAATTCTGGGAGAGAGTAAATCCATTCCAGACACTGATAATCTCCACATCCCAGACCATCACTGCTTGAGACAAACCCCAAATGCACTGCCTTTGCCGCAATCAAAACACTGAATCTCCAGCAGTTTCAAAGCAGCCGACTCTCCATCTTGAAGTATGTGCATTTCTTGCAGCGCTTGCTGATAGAGTCATCAGCACTTGAACGATTTCTAGCCAGTGGATGGCCTCGATCTGACTGTGGTCAGTACCAGCCGGCTGGAGTGGACCGGAGGGCGGCGCGCTTCCAACAATGGCCTGGAGGAAAGCCAAGCGTTGCCACGGTGACGGAGCTGCAAAGAAAATCTCTTTGTATTGTTACCAAGGCAACAACTGTGGATAGGTGGGGAGGGAAGGGAAGGATGGATGGATGGATGGATGGAGAGGGGGGGGGGGGCAAGTTGTTGTTTGAGTCGCAGAGATACGAGCCCGGGCTTTATTATTCCCTCCATCTCTGCCTGTTTATGCTGGATGATTTTCGACTGCGTGGGAGAATTTACAGTTTGCTGTAACCTCATCCCAAACAAAGTTACTCAGCAGATTCTTTTGAGCCAGATGGAGACAGCAGCACGTCAGCCCAAACAGGACACAACAAGTCAACAGTCCCTTTACTGACTATATATCTATATGTCTCCAGTCTACAGTAATCTACTCTTTCTATATATGCCTCTCCCTACCTGCCTCTTCCACTTTTTTCTTCCCCATGCCTCCTTTTTCTTCCCCTCTCCCTCTCCTCTTTTCTCTCTGAGAACTAGTTCAAAGATTTTTTTTGAGTTGGAAATGTGACTTATGAACATTTACTGGAGACATTGTGATAACTTTTGAACTGCTGTGCTCCAGGGCTTCACTAATTCCCACTGTGTTTGAATTGACTGCATAAATCTAGCATGGAAGACTAACACTGCAGATGTGTTTTGTCTCAGCACTTCTGGATTTAGCATATGTGAGTGAGAATGTGAGCCAAATAAAAAAACCCATAATCATCTAAGTGGCCCCATCACAGCTCTATCTACATTTTAATAAATATAATGAATAATGAAATCATTTTACTTTCTTACAAGGCCAGAAAAGTGTAAGTTGACAGAACAATGTGACAGAGAGAGGATGAATGACTTTATTTTAATACACTCTTGGTTACATTTGGGATATGTATGCAGATTTATGCAACCCTCCCGCTTTCAGGCTGCTCGTTACTCAAAGCAACTGGAAATTTCTCATCAGTTTTCCCCCCAATTTTAAACTTCACATGCAGATCCACACATTCTAATGTGTGTGAGGGAGGGAGATTAGAGGGAAATTGAATCAAATCAAATCCCTGAAAATGCACAGAGCTCAGTGGAAAGGGTCTGTTATCTAACGCCAGCATTGCATCTCATCTCATCTCATCTCTCCCGGCCTCATGGAGACAATCAGCCACTTGGTGAGGGGAAAAACGGAGGACTTCAGCTCAGCACACTTAGAGCTAAAACCTCCCATTGTTGGTGAAAGTTGGTCAGACTTCACCTTGCGCAGATGTGCTGTGATTTCTGTTTTTCTTCTAAACCAAATCAGCCCATTGGAGTGACAAGAAATGAACACAGTGGGGAGGCAGAGGAAGGCTAGAGCTGCAAGCCCCGCCTTGGTCTTAATTGATATTCCAGCCGAGCAGTCGGAATATTCAAATGTCAGTAAGCTCTGTTATCTCACATGGGAGTCAGCAGAGATTAGGGGATAGGTGAATGAGGGGCGCCAGGAGGTATCGCACTGCTTAAACTCCATGCATGCAAAGACACAAAATTGCACATGTGCACTCTTGCATACACTATCACAAAAATACACATGCAAATATATCCACACACACACACACACACACAAACACCAGACAGGCAGTCCACCTCATTCCCACAGAGACTCCCGCTGTCAGTAAATATCCAAAAACACACACACTTCTCCTCTGTTTTTTCATTGCATGTTTTTGTGCTTGCAGGGAGGTTGGTGACTGAAGGCTATTAGCTTGAGTCTCTCCTGTTGTCTGTTGGGGCTCAGCTACAAAGGCAGATCACTGTTTCATCAGTACTGCTGTGGCCAGATCCTGGCTGTTAACCAGAGGAGAGTGTGTAAGGCTAAATCATCAGTTTTTCTTTCTCACACACACAGACATTTACAAACTAATTACATATTAGGCATGCTTCTTGTAACTCCTGAGCTTTAGTGAAGGATTTTTTTTAGAATTTTCTCAGTAATGCTTTACAGCTCAGCCAGCACATTACACAGTCTAAATATGTAGTATATGTACAGGCTATCAATGACATACTCACCTGGTAACTGTTGATAATTACAAGGGAAGCAGTGCAGGGAGGTATTAGCATGAATAGGCTGTAAGCTTGCTACCATTTAAACCCAGGATATAGACAGTTATCCATTGTTGCATATCTGCAGGTCACCAAAAGGCTTAGCCCCCCTCCTGGCCCTACAAACACAATGAATGTCATGCGTTACAGCTTTCACACTGTTACATTAAGGTGACCAGATTTCTGAAATGAAAATCAGGTACAATGTTATCATTATGAAATAAATAACAGGGGTAATTACATGTCCGTGTATTTTTACAATGCGTTTTAAAGAAAATGAGTAGCCAATGAGAAGTTTCACAACTGGTAGTCCCAACCCAAGTTTGGAGTTCCAACCTCTCATAGTCAATTCTGGCTCCTAAATACATAAATACTACAAAATAAAATAATATTATTGTCCTCTCGTGGTTATCTAAACATCATCGTTGTTTTTACACCTTCACCAACAACAGTAACAGTTTGTTAGCATTGTGGCTTCAGTTAATGTCTTCAATTCAGATGAACAGACGCACTGTATTACAGTCATTCTTAGTTTTACCTCACCTCACCCACACACAGCCAAGTTTACTGCAAGCTCACTAAATAAATCGGTTCATACACAACTCACCACAACGCGGTCGCCTATTCTGTTTCCGGGTGCCGCGCATGCTCTCTGATAGTGACGTCAGCACGTTCGTTTAACCTGCTACCTGCGCGCAACTTTATTCTTTCTCCCCCATTCAAATCGTGGACATTTTTGGGGACAGCGTTAACCGGGGACAGTTTAGCAGAGTGTCTCAGGCCTAGCTGGTTAGCAATGCTGACTTCAACCAAGGAAAAGTAATGGTAGAAACAAAACCAAAGAAGAGAACTATGCTAATGCAAATTATGTAGCAGTAAGAAAACTTGTTTTGTGTAAAAGCATATGTATTTAGCTCCTGAACCAATGTGGCATCAAATCTTGCCCAGGTCATCTTCTAAAATAAAAATTGGAATTGGAACTGGAATAAAAACGTTCCCACCTTTTTCCAACCCACAGCCACCCACATTTGACCCCACAACAATACAAAGGCCAAGTAATATGTGATCAGAGCACTTTTTATTCCGATCATTGAATTGGAAGTAGAGGAAGCCTTTTATTATTATGAAAATTAACTTACTAAATTTTTAGAGTCATTCTGATTGCTGAGTCATTGGTGTTAATGAGAAAAAAAGAAATTACAGAATGTTTTAAATGTTTTAACATAATTTCATTTCATTCATTTCATAAAAATGTCATTATTATTATTATTATTTTACAATGTGGTTTTGGTTTTGCAAATTATTTGTCGTCCTACTTGTGATACCTTTGCTGGGCCTGGCCAACAGTTGGAACCGCTGACAATGTTCCACCAACACAACACACAAAGTAATATACACACAATTCATATTGTTCCTTGTATATGTAAATGCAAGGATGACACAAAAGTGTATAGAGGGCTTCTTTTATGAAAGCATGCAAATTTCTATTCTGCATGTGATAATCAAATGCACGCCTGGAGCCACAATAGAATGGTGCAATTACATGTATGTAAAGTTGTATAAGTGGTTTCCACTTCAGTATAATCTAACTTTCAGAAACAGGCACATTTATTAGCCCCAGGGTAGAAAACTAAAGAAAATTGAGGGGAAGTCATTTTAGATTAGGTATTTTTCTTTTCTAGGTCCACCAATATTCACCCAAAGGATCGCTAGAGATGAGTCATTTAGACGTTACATTGAGTGAAATGGGTCATTTGGAGCAATACTGCAAAGGCAATGAAGCTGAAAAAAAAATTCATTGGAAAATTTCACCATATGTCAGATACAGCAGTGTCCAAACATCTGATATACTTTGTAGCCAATGGAACTCTGCATGTCAACTCAGACTTCTAGACAATGCTCTTTTATTTTAGTTTCATATGACACTGTTTACTGTATTTCTTGACCTCTACAAGTTCACTTGCCAGTATTCCCCCTTGTAAGGGTTCATTTTGCAAGCCCTTGTGTCCAAAGGGACACAAGGAAGGAAGGGCAAATTTCCAATGTGACATAAAGTTATGATTTCAATATGTTACAGTGAAATATCCACAAAGAAAATGTGAATATATTAAAGCTATACTGTGAAATGTAACACTGTTTTATACAAATTACATTTACACGACTGATTTGTTTTGCCATTTATGATTTGAGGGCAAACATAAATACTGCCTGTTTAACTACAAAAGGAATTTAGTTTGAATTTGGTTAAGACTGTGGTTTGGGTTAAATGTTAATAAAGAAAACACAGTGTCTTTTGAGCCTCGGGTCACTGTTGCCATTTTCATGACCTGCGTCTTTCCCTGAGTTTAATCAAATGCTGCGAGACCCTACACCTACGCAGTCAGAACAGCTTGCCGCCCCTGAGCATTGATTCTACTATTCTCTGTGCTTCTAAAAGATATTACCACATTTGGTGTCATGATGATGGTACTGTTACTCAAACAATTCAGTGAACCCCTGTGTCCTAGTTTTCCTTTCAATCTTCCCTTATTTCATCACCACTCTTATCAATACATTTTTATGACATAAACTTCTTCAGATACATTCGCTCAAAATGTTTTCTTGATGTGTTGATGAAGTTTGATGCTGGACTGGTTGGTGTAGCAAAAGCAAAGCTCTCAAATAGCTACTTCAATGCTTTGAGCAGTGAAAAAGTTAAATTCTTTGGTTGTGTGCTGTAGTGGTAGAAGTGGCTGTACCTTGATAAACTATTGGCAGACATAGGGAAAATATATGCTTTTATAATTTGTGCAAACTGACCTTTGAACTTGAATGCTTCATCTAGAGGGAAGTCTGAATATTTGCTTTTTTGCAGGCACATTAAAGTGCTGATGTAGCTATAAAGTAGTAGCTTATTTTATTTCATTCATAGTATATTTCAGAATTTCTTTATCAATTTCTTTTATCAAGATAAAGATGTCCCTGATGCATGGAGACAAAGTAGCCACACGCTGAACGTTAAATCGATTTTTGTGTCACTTCAATTTCACCAGATTTCACTATAAAATGGCACCAAACAAGACCAAGCAACAGGTGATGATCAGTGGCAGCTGTCTTTCACGTTAAAGGTGTGACATCTGGAGCACCCAGGAGCTCCAAAGTGGCAGCTCAAAATTACCTCCTGCCGTGAAAGTAGCAACGTCTTCTTCGAGAATGTGGAAAGGAAAAAAAAGATGACAGTGACATTCCACAGTCTGACAGAGAAAGTTTATTGTTTGGTATGAGGGAGTCACAATGAGACTACATTGTTTAACGAGCTTTGCCAGTAGCCCTGGGTAAAAGTGTAGTTGGATCCAGTGATAATGAGAAGCATAATGCTACTCCCACTGCCGCCTCATGCGCTCCGTTAAAATGGGACGTGATAGACAGCTTCACTTGGAATTAGATTTAAAAGAACAGCCTGAGCCTGCAACAGTCTGGTGAGGCAAGAACATTAAAAATGCTATGATGGGAAATCACAAGATGGAATTTCTTGGTATTTTTAATGGAGCAGCTCATTTTGATATCTTAGCATCAACCATCCTCAGGCAAAATATCTTCATCTTTTTCAGCATGAACAATTTTTATCTTTGAACAAAGAATTCAAATTTACCTCCTTGATTTTCTATCTTCTCAGTGCAGGGCTTTTTGCTACTCCTGTTCAGTAATTACTCATGCAGGAGCCACTCAGTCACTCTATCATCTACTTCTTCACCAACTCAGTAATTAAAAGACTGATGAGGGAGATGTTCCCTTGTGTTGAGTCTACTGTCTTCTCTGATATCTGATATTGCTCTTACTCAGCCATGATGCTAGATTTGGAGAATGTCTGCCCTATGCTGTAAATTTACTTCCTTGGCTTATTCAACATGACAGTTCATTAAAAATTACTGGTGATTTATTGAGACTTCCTGGCCGGTTAGTGAAACCTTGAATAGAGGTAAAGTTATGTCCTCACTAACAGCACATGTAACTTCAGCTCAACAGTCAAGTATGAAGAAGTGAGGAAGAATTTCTAAATCTTGGATTTGTGGCTATTAATGCAAAACCTTATGAAGCTAATATGGCATATTTGTAGTTGCCCGGCAGTCATGGAAAAACATTAGCTATTTGCAATTATTCTTTAATGGTGTTTTTGTCAATTCAGTATTTATTGTCCATTTAGTTCCATGTGCAAAGTATCTCTATCTTTGATGCTGGGCAGGTAGTATATTGTGGTTGATGAATGCAATGACACTGAACTCTAAACAAGTGAACAAAGAATGGGCTGAAAGAGGGTAAAATATCTCTGTTGTTTGTGATACAAATGATGCCTTTCACATCACAAAAATTCACCTGCTGTTAATTAAAAAGTTGTTAATTGGTGCAGCTTTGACTTTCTTTTGCTTGTGGTTCGTTCCCACAGACAAACCAAATAAATCAAGGCCTGTGAAAAAAGTCTCATGAATGGACAGACAGCATGTCATCTAGACAAACAGCTAATGACCTGTCATCCTGCCAATTTAGAGACTTTAATGAAAGAAGAAAACTAAGCATAACTGACGGCACTCTTTGTTGTGATTAACAATTTGTATTGTTAATGAAGCTTTTAACTCAAACGAGTGTCACAGTGTTCATTAGGAATCAGTGGACAGAGCAAAGAGAGCAGCCTTTAGTTGGTCAAGAGGCAGGATTAGAGTCAGCGGAGTGAAGGCAGTCAGATTTAGAGACGAAAAAGAAACAAAAGACTAAAACAGGGATGTTAATTAGAGGATGCTGAGAACAACAGAAGGCAGAATTAAATCCCAAGATAACTCATAGGTCTGGAAATCAGCGAACTGAAAATAGGTGTTAAAATATTGTCTTTCCATGGAAAAAAAAATATCCTGTAGGTCATCTGGACTGGAATCTTATAATAAACATTAGTTATGTTTTATCCTAAGGAGATTATATTGTGCTACAATATTGCTATAATCAAAACTATTTTACTTTGTTATTTCTACAAAGTTAATGTCAAGCTATATTCCTTCAATCCTGGTCTGAGCCACTTCCAGCAGCATGGTACAGTCTGTCAATCACATAGAAGCCATGTCTTAATACGTACCCACATTTTATAATCTGTCTTCCTCGAAATGGTACCATCGCTCAAAAAATGAACTTCATGTTGTATTGCAGAAGACTTGAAACTAGAGACTGAAACTACAAACTCAAATATTCACAGAGGTAATAAATAAAATGAGAATTAGGGTCATTTTCCCATAGGTTTCAGTACAGTCTGACTTATCGTTTACAATCAGTCCAGTCAGTTGTCATTAGATAGAATGAAGGTTTGTTCTTCAGCATTGGCTTCACCTTTCAGATCCTGTGTCTGGGTTCACTTTATATATAGTCTGTTATCTGGCCGGTTTTTCCATTCTTGATCCTGATTCACTCTAGCTGTTATTCTGCAACAAAGAAGTGAACAACTGCAGCTCTTGCTAGGACTGGTGGGTTAACAGCAGCTAATACTATAACTGGCCATGTGGCAACAGCAGAACTTAGAAATGGCTCCTTTCAGCATCATCTGGTCATCATACAGACTAAAAGTCAGAAAATATTTAAAAACATGTTCATGTGCCAAGGAAAAAAGCCCTCTAATGGCTGCAGTAATCATAACAGGAGCAAAGGAAGAAGACAGGTCAGCTCGGGGTAAATGGATATGTCAAACAAAAAACTGCACTGAAACACGGGAAACAGTTGTCTGTTTCCTGTTTATAGTCGCCTATGGTTATTTTAATGATGCCCATTGATGAACCTCTGACGCTAATTTTGTACTTTTAGCCCAAAACATGAAGTTTCTCTAAACCTAATTAAAAAGGTTAGTTGTCCCAAAACAAGACAAGGCAGTTGGAGATGACTGACAGCTGTGACTGCCAGAAACAACCGCTAGTCAGTGCTTGGTCCTTCTTACAAGTGAGAAGTGAGTTTGTGGCTGCAGAGCCATGTGATTGGCTACTTATGCCTGATTATCCGTAACCATGTGGGTGAGTTAATAGTTTATAGAACCTCATGCAGAATAAAGTTACTCAGCAGAAAACTGAATCAGAAACGATGCAGCTGCAGTGCAACTTTGATGCAGATGCTCGAGAAAAAAACCCCAAACATCTTATGTGAGGTGTTTGCTGATGTATATTATTAGCTGAGAGGCTGGATGTTTACCTCATTTCTCCAACCTAGATGTGTGGGGTTTTTTTTACAACGTGAGAGGCCTTAAAATAAATTCACTCTCTGGATTTTTATTAATCTAGGAGCTCATCGATTGCAGTGGCAGAGCCTCAATGTAAGAACTCACCATCTCAAATTACAGTCACTGCTCCAACACACACATCTGTCACTATGGCAACAAACCTGGATAATTTCATGGTGCTCAGGAGCTTAGCAAAGTCTCCCAGGTTGGACCGGTGTAATATAGCCAGCAGGCAAGCCCACACACACACACACACACACACACACACACACACCACTGTGCATGTACCAAAACAGTGAATTTAAATGGATCATTCCTAATCAATTATCAATTTAAGAGTAAAATTGCACATTAACCTTGTGGATCTGTTGAAGAAATACTAAAAGAATGTGCGGGCTTATCTTTTTTTCCTCCTATTTTCCTATTCCAAGTTCGAATGTTTATTGATCCTTCGCTGCACTGTTAGGATTTAGAGGGGTGGGTGAGCTAACGGTGGGAGAGATAAGTTGGCTTTTCACTTTTGCTGGAAATGGAGCTGAAATTACTCTTCTGAACTTTGGTCCAACTGCAGTTCTTCCACTTCGTAGATTTCCTGCTGGCTCTTCACAGCCTCTGCCTCTGAACTGATTGAAACCCAAGGTCATCTGTGTACATCATCAGATCCATCCATCACAATACCATTACATGCAAACTGAACAATTTACCATATGTGTCCTGTTAAATGATTTGGTTAAGTGTTCTGTAGCAGCTGGACAGAGTTTCAGCATAATAAGCAAAGATCTGAGAGTCAGACTCCTCCAAAAAATTGACATTCTCTTACATTACAAACAGCTTTACATGAGCGAATATGTTTTATACTATAACTGTATTACATGTGTGAGTATGCGTATGTGAATGTCGATCTTTTTTACATTACAAAAATTGAAAAACGTATCCTCTCTGCCAAGCATGCAGGTAGGTAAATAAGTATGCAGAGTGGCAGATGCATGCACAACTGAATGTACACACAGACACCCACACACACGTTGACAATTTACATGATTGTATGGATGTGTTTTAGGTTTCAATTCTTCATTTTGTCGGGCAGCCAATTTATCTCAAACTAACTGCAGAGGTGGGAATTGAATTCTCGGCACACTTATTAAACATACAGCTTGTTAAGCTGAATGAATTCACTGATTCATTGTTTTTCAGGTTAAATAAGAAAAACAATGTCTTCAAATAAATAAACATACTTTCTAAACTTCTGTTGCACTGCCTGAAGAAGACAGACATGATGAAAAAGGAGACCTCCATTTTTGTCATCCTTTTGTCGATATGATGGAATGAGCACACAAACAAAATATGTCACAAAAAGAGAAGTAGTGACAGATCAATCTGAAAAGATTTTAGCTGCATCCGTGCCAACGTATAAGTGATCATTAGATATTACGTTTCCTCCATAACGACAAGCAAGATGTAAAACTGACGAGCTACAATTGAAATGTGAAATGGATAAGATAATTGAAACAGACTTTCAACCTGATTTCAATAATGAAACACAGGAGCAGGTTGTAATTAAATCTTTGAAACATAGCACGTACGGGTTTGTGTGATGAAATTGAGATGTGTGTTTGTTTTTCCCGGAGTAGTGAAGGCAATAACCAAACACATTGGTCATCCACATATTGACAGTGAATGCACCTCTGTCCACAAGTTTACATACATATTTCCTATTTCTCCATAATAGTGATCAATCAGGTATCTAATGATCAGTTGTTAGTTAGATATTATTGGCAAAAGATGAACATATTAAAACTATAGATAATACTGTACATGAAGTCAAAAACATGTTTCCAACATTTCTTTTACATGGTTTTCCACATCACACATAGCTCCATCACAGTCTGGACTGGCACCTGAAAAGAGAATGTATTTCTTCAAAATTTTTTTTTTTTTTTTAATCTCAGTGTGCTGAAGTCTAAATGTTGGATGGCAAAGGACATTTTCTCACTTTTTTTCATATTTCTAGAAATTCTGTGAAAATTTTAACCAAACCCCATCAAAGTTACGGTGTTGATATGGTGCATTAAACTTTAATCTGTTCAGAGCTTTTAATGGTTGACATCCTGGTTAATGTAGCATTTAATAACATACAGATGCCAGAAGCAGCAACCATTAACACAGTTTAATACCTCTCAAGTTATTCAGAGAGGAGCATCATGTAGAAAGACTGATTCACTTGATTACAACTTCCTTTATTTGATGCATAATTCCTAAACTAATCTGGTTTTTAATTCGTTATGCCACATTTAATTATTCCTGCATACGGGCCGTGGTCTGCAGGTGCACAGGATGCACACATGTTAACAGTCCGCAGTTTTGAATGCACATATTCCCATATTAACACTGTTAGTAAGTAAGTATCCAGATGGTTCACTCAAAATGCTCAAGTTGAGTCAAAAAAGTGGTAGCTTCACACCTGAAGAGTCGCCATCTTGGCTTCATAGCAGAAAAGGAGCAATCACCAGCTGAGAAAGCAAAATCACATCAGTTTGTATTCCCATTGTGCAACATTTGAATGTATCAACTGAAGTAACAGATTTGAGATCTATCTTTTTACTGTAGGAATTATAAAAAAGTCGGGAGTTTGTTCAGCAGAAGCTACAACTCTGGTGATTGATATTAAAGAGGTTCACTGTGAAAGTTAGTAAAGATTCCTGTCCCTGCCATCACGGTTAGTGCAACAAGTGAATGTGAGTCTGTCACAGCCCATCAAAAATGCTCCTGATCAGTCTTCCACCCCTAACTCCTTGATGCGAAAGTTGGCTTTCACAAGCCAGTGCAGGTCAAACACACGGATGAATGATCATGAATCGCAAATTGATGAGGACGACGAGACTGACTTCAAAAGCTACAATGGAAATCACATTAAATTTCTGTCAGCATTTTTACCCACGTCTGGGATGTGCATGCAGGCAGGAGATAGAGTGCGCGCATACACACACACCCAGAAAGGAAGTCACACACAAACACACACACAAGCACAAAAACACATCAATCTTCTCTTTCCGTCTTTCTTTTCTCTCTCCCTCTCTTTTGCCTTCACATTCTAGTCAGGTGGGGTAATGGAATGCAATAGCAAATCTTGCGGGGGTTGCTGGCAGGTTATCAGGTTAACCTGTGAAATGTAGGTTAACCCACCTGACACCAGCAGCTTCGACACCTACAAGAGACATGGTTGAATCATTCCGACAAAGTCTGGAGGCTGAATACAGGAGCTCCCTCTTGTTCAGCAGAGGTGTTTTCACGTTCCATGCAGGTCGGCCGTGGAGTAACAAAATGAATATCACACTTTATCAGAGCTGGCACGAAACTGCAAATAAATCCGTCTTGTTCAGAAAAAATGCTAAAACAGAATCAATGCCATGTTCAAGTCCCTGTTACATTATCTGCATGCCCTCACAGAACATGTAGCTGAAGAAAGTTGATGCTCACAAACATCAAAGTAGATGGAGAGCTAACAGATAATATATTAGTCAGCTGGAACACGATAGTGCTATGCAGGTGCTTTTTTTTATTTCTTCTGTGCTTTGCTGTTGACTATACTTTTAATTCAATACAGCTTTAGAAAAGGAGGAAGAAGTCTCTCCGAGCTCCAGCATAGGTTATATAATGTGCCCCATTAGCTACAACAGCTTTTTTTCAGCGTTGCCATCTTAGTAACTTGGTCATTGGGTTTAGCAACCTATAATTTTTTTTTCTTCCAAACTTTGCCTGCAACAACCGTTGTGGGCAAGAGGCACCATCTCCGTCCGCCGTGTTCAGTGGGAGGCAGAGAGGTCAAGCAGCTCATTCAGTCCTGCAGCTGACAGACCAAGCTGCACACATGAAGGCTGAGCGCTGTATGACAAAAATATAAGTTCGATATTCTGATGCTTTATGCTTTCACTACCTGGTCTGTGAACGATCTTATGAATAAATATAACTGAATACTGGCACAACTGTCATCTTTAACTTTAACTTACGTGTCTGGTGATTTTGGCGGACGACGTCATGGTTATAAAATCAGGATTTTAACAGCAGCTTGGAATGGCTTTGGAGTAAGTGCTGGTCAACATTTAGTCCTAATGAGCCGTATTCCAGTTTGTGTCTGACAACAGAAGCAGAAAACAGGTCAGGTCATGTGAACACCTTTATTGGGAATTTGGTTTTACTAAAATACTCTGTGTGAGATCACAGAGAAGGTGAAATAGAAAGAGTTTAAGGGCTGAAACCAGCTGACACTGGGCATAATGCAAATACAATGTAATGTTGTGATTGAAGAGCAAAAAGGGCAAGCAACACTTAGCTAAGTAGTTGGCAACACTCTCTGTTTTTTAACTTGGCCTGAAGACCTGAAGTTACACCAGGCCCTCTTCAACCAGTGACTGCATGCAGTACAATTTCTCACTGAGCTTTCCTCCTAAACTGAACCATGTCTCTCTCTTTTCTGAACTTGTCAAAGTTTCAAAAATTAGATTTACTTTTCAAGCAAACAAACCTATAAATTGTCCTTCTAAATAATATCATTATATAATTATTGTGCTTAAAATGCTGATGGGAATGGGGCTATAGAGTTTATGAATGCAATGTTTTTCTACAATTGTTATTATTATTACAATGAATGAATGACAGTTATCAATATGCCACTGTGGTCTCATACAGATGAAAATATTTTTATAATGTTCAGTGCATAAATAGTAAGAGCATGCCAATAGAAAACGATAACATCCCAAAGATATTTCACAGCTCGTGAAATCTCATCTATGTAAATTCTAAAAAATCCCACTCATATCCACAACTCATCTCCTCCTGAAATAGCTTTTGGTCCATAAGGGATAAGGGCTTTTAATTTACAGTGTCCAGAATATAAAGAAATGCTCTGACAGAGAGAATGATGTGTTGCTGTCAATTAATGGTGTGTGATGATGATCTCCATCTTAATGGAGCCGTTATAGATGCCTGCAGCCGCGCACCGCTTATTGACAGCTCAAGAAACAACAACACACCCAGAGCCAATCAATCCATGGTTCTTATTTCAGCTATTAAAGTCTATCTGCAAGTCTAGAGCAGTTCAGTTGACACCAACAATCACATGCATGATGAAATGCAACGCAATAACTGGGGGGCTATGTGTTGCTGTCAGCCACTTCTTCCTCACAATGACAGAGTTTTAACTCAGCGAGTGCCACAATCATCAGTCTCTGGTGTTCATTCATTGATGGCAGCTTTGATCTACAGGATAAATGTGTCTTTGAGGCTATCTTCATGCAGCCATCACAAGATAATATGATGATGACAGAAAAATTTAACAGAGACCAAGATCAGTAGCAGGAAAGAATGGAGGTTCAGAAGGAGATAAGTTTGCCTTTTTAATGTTGTTGTTGTTATTGTTGTTGATCAGAGTGATACTGATGGAGTTGATGATGAGGATGAAGAGGAAAAAAAGGTCCATGAGCTTTTAATCACAATTGTGATTGATGGTGATGCTGTTTCCAATGACAGTGGCTTCTTTAGATCCCAAAAATGGAGGATGGCAGTTTTGGCTACACTTTTGGCTGTTAGGTTTCTCAATGCAGGACAGGAAATGAGAGGAGGTGACGAAACAGAAAGTTCGCTAGGGAGAAAGAAGGATCAGGATGTGGAATGATGTAACCCTTAGTTAAAAAAAAAAAAAAAAACTAAACTAATTATCTCAACAACAAGTGTTTTCACAAAGTAAATCATTTGTTTCTAGACCATTGATCAAGTAACAAAAAGAACAGGTAAGGTCTGGAGCAAGAGGCAGTGTCACAGCATGAGTCAACGCACAACACGAATTAGGGCCATAACAGACATGGCAGTGTTGGCCTTTCACTCCAAAGTGAAATATGATCAGGACAATCGGATCGTCATATGCTTACCCTGTGAACTTGCCCTTAGTTGGTATCATGTCTGGTTTGGGTTGGTGGGTGGTGAGCTGTGGAACTGCTCAAAAACAGAACCACTACCACTGGTGCCACTAGCACTACTGTGAGTTGGCATTTGCACTTCAAGCCTTAAATGTGATTATATTGTAGAGTTACAATTTAAATCCAGAAACAGACAAACCATCTTTAATCATGTATTTCTGCAATTTAGATCATTAATGGCTGATTATGACCCCTGCATTATATTCCAGATCTTATATATATTACCCATAATCCATCTTTGCAAATCAATATGAGCATTGTGACACTGTGAAATCATCCCTGCAGTGCCCCACACATGCTCATGTTTGATAGTCACAGTTACAGTCACAGCTGCAAAACTCAAAGCAAAGACTGCAAAGTTTTTACCAGAAGAAATTCTCCTCTGAATTAGTTTCGACCTTCCTCTCTGTTCATAAAGGCAGTTGGGGGGTATTAGAGAGTGGATCACAGGTGTCTGAGCGATAGATATGGCTCTTTAAAGCATTTATGCGCTTCACACACTCGCACATGCAAACAGACATTAATCTGTAGCCAAGGGCAACAGCTGGATCCATTCCTTTCCCAGGAGCGAGGGGTAGCTTTGGAGAGCCATGTGGCGTTTGCGTATGCAAATGTAAAAATGCACTCACTGAGCAATGCTGGAAAAATTCTGACTGCTGTTCGCATCAACAGGCTTAGAGATATGTAGCCACAGCATGTGGAGCTCTGTGTAAATAAGCCCTGATCCCCTCCCTCAGTCTGTTTGGAATTTGAGGTCTATTGTTTGTTTCTGATGGGGCAATTTGACATTACATATCTGACAGCTCCGAACTGCAAGACACTTATCAGTTATTGTGTTGCAAATATGCGAGGATGTGTGTACATTTGTGGCTGTTTGATGTGCATTTGCAAACATTTGCGGTTTGTGGCTGCTTTACTCTGAACCTGGCTGTGGGAGTTAAATGCCAGGCTGATCGTGCCTAAAAATATGAATTCTAAAATATATTAGTCTCTAAGCTAAAATGTTGAATGATCAAAATAACATCCTTTGCCCGTTTCCCTGTAAGCATGTTCAGCCTCATAACCATTAAGAGATTTTTAAATTCATGCCATGAGGACCTGATCAAACTGCGACATGTAGAGCGTTTTGTGGCCTGATCCTACAGAAATCCACAAAGTCCCTAATAACGCAGCCCGCTAAAGGTGTAAACCTGGAGGACGCTCACTTGTGGTATGTAATAGACACATATAAACAAACACAGCAGCTTGCCTGGATGCCAATCTCACTATAATAGCTTTGATGTATGCACGTTGCAGGACTCCCGCAGGACCCCCAGTACTTGCTCTGGTGTGGATTGGCATTATTACACACAGAATTATTATTTAGATTTCCTCAGCAGCAAGGGAAATGTAGTGAACTAGAGACAGTCAGTGCAATGTATATATGTATAGACAGAATATATGAGTGTTTGCTGGTGTAAGTAAAAATGTTTGTGGGAGATGTGTACAAAAAAATACAGTTGTGTTATTTTTTTGTTGCATTTGTTGTCTTGTATTGAAATGTGTAGTCTTGAGGTAGGAGTGCCAGACTCAGAAACGACCCTCTGTAGGATACATCACCGTGAAACACATACACAATGCAAATGACTGCAGGGATGGCACGTGCCATATTTCTCCATCCTCTGGGATCAACATATTCGAACACTCTATGTTGTAAACTGTCATGGAAAGACACTGATGCAATGCCCGGCATGAGCAGTGAGGAGCAAAAAGTTTCAGAAGACATTCTTAGTAGTGCCTAATCAAAGGTAACCTGAATAGCAATGCTCGGAGAGCAATCAGCGAGTTTGTTGGTCAATCAAGAAAAAGCTCAGAGGTCACATGGCAGCTCAAGTTTTGGGCTGAAATCAGATGAATATAAAATATCTGGATTTATCTTCAAATCTGTGGTCACATACAACAACGTTACATAAAATTCACATTGGCAGCTGCATCTGGAAGGATTTTAGTGTCAAAAACAAATCTAATTCATTTGTAAGGAAATCCAATATTCAGGTAGCCTGCTGATGGCAGCTATCCAAGAAAAACTTTAAGGAGAGTGATACCAACAGACCAACAGACACACAGTCAACGTGAACATATACATGCAATTCAATGCCACATTTGAGACACACACGCCTGGTGTTACCGGTGTTTGACCTATCACTAACTTTTATTGATACGCAGGAAACTGAACGGGCCCCAAAACAGCCAATGGCATTTAGCATTGTCTATACACTAGTAAAGAGTTGGCCTCAGTAAGAGCTCTAATTTCATATACACAGATCTTTTTTATCCAGCAAACATTACATGCAACAAAATAGAAAAGTAGAACATGGCTGTTAGAGAGTAAAAGCAAAGGATGCACTTGTCCTGCCTCTATTCACCGTTGAGATGTGTCACAGTGATATATTGCTTCATTAAGAGGGAATTAGTGATTCTGGGAAAGTTATCTTTCATGATGATATTGAAAATAAGGTTCCTGAAAAAACTAGCAGCTCCTGAAATGATTGATGCAACCAAATTTTCATTTGGGATTATGACTGAACTCTCCTTATACACCAAAAGGGTGCGTTAACTATAACATTTTGTTGCTTGAGTAACTGCGGTTCATACCCCTTAATCCTGACTGTATGCGCTGTTAAACTGCAACTCCTCCTCCTTCTCTCATTACATTAAAACTCTCTCTCTTGACCTCTCTCCTTCTCCCAGCTGTTGGTGCTTCCCATTGCTCAGTGTGCGAACAACATGTATGGTTTTACCTCCATGTCGGAGCTTGGCTCAGTTCCTTCCTGTTGGTAGCGACTGGAAGTTGCTGAATGATCTATTGCTTCTTTGTCAGTCCTGGAAGAGGGATACTCGTTCATTCATTCATCTTCTACCACTTATCCGGAACCGAACCCATGACATTCTTGTTGTGGGGTAACAGCGCTAACCAATACTGCCATGCTGCCCTAGGAGAGGGGCAATTTTTCAGTTTATATATTTACAATGTATAATTGAAAGAACAGTTGGTCCATGAGGAGATAAGTTCTGAAGGGAAACACAATAGATGAGAACGGTAGACTGAAACAGTTGATACACTGGCTGTATGATATTTATAAACAGGAACCGTTGGAGTTTTTAAGAAATTAAGGAAAATGTAAGTAATTAGTGCACATAGTAGAGGCTGCGTGAATGAAACAAGGGTTAATTATAAAGCTTCATCAGAAAAAAATTGATGACAAAGAAAAGCTGCAGCATGTATGAATACTGTACATTAAGGACGACCTTCATGCATTTTAGAAGTGCAGCAAATGCAAATTAAATTAACATGGACAGAAGCTCTTAACCCTTAATTAACCCAAAGTTAATTACATACGCAGATGTTAAAACACAGACTAGATTATTTATTTTGCCTGGACCATTTTACATACAGTAAAAGCTACCCCATCATAAATCTCCTTGGTGAAATCTCTACTCTCAATAAATAAATACTTTGTGCAGTCCAGCCGCGTTTGTCAGGATATTTTAATGCTGGGGCTTTAATGGAGGAGTGGCAATGAGATCTGTGGATCACATAGATATAGAAACCAGTATGATGATAGATCCATGCAGGCACTGTGGTGGGTTCAACTTCATTATTCCAGGCTTTTTAATTTCTTACTTCAGGGTCAGACTGCTGACAACTGGCTGGGTCAGAGGACAAAAACACCCCACCTCCACTGGGGATTACCCAACTTGACCCTCACCTATACGTCTCCATAGATGAATGAATTTGTGGTATTTGGTTCACTCCACAGAGCAACAGAAAAACCAGCATTATGAATTGCATTATGAGTAATCCAAATTGCATTACGGAGATCTATTTGCAAGGATTTCCATGTGTGTGCTGAGCAGATTGAAGCAAGGTGAATCGATTGCAGTCCTCTGCTATTAGTGATTATGTCAGCATGGACCGAAACCTCTAGCTATCATGAGCTCATCTCCAAACAAGTTATGGACACCCTGTGGGGTCCAAATTCTCATTCTGGTCTGTTATTCCCCAGAGCTGTGGTCTGAAAAGGCCAGGAGTTATTTCCATATTTATTGTGCTGCTTCAGTCCCTGATGAATAAATCAAAGGCGTAGCTAATGGCCTTGTACAGATTCCTTAATAAATCTCTGCTTTAATGCGCATCATTAAGTACTCACTTGTGTGTGAGGTGGCGCAAATGCCACAAGTACTTTGTTTTCATTTACTAAATAGTAATTTTTAACTCCGTCTGCTCACTCTCTCTCTCTCTCTCTCTCTCTCTCTCTCTCTCTCTCTCTCTTTTCACATTACGCCCTGTGCACTTTCTTTCCATGTCTTAACTTTGTGGAAGTAGGTCTTAATCGTGGTACTCTCCCTGATTAAAACAGGTGCTGTAAGCCAATTAGGATGCCAATAGGTGGTCAATTAGGAGAACGAATGTGCAGCAGAGAGCTGAAGGGGGTCGGTGAGGGTACAGGTTGGACACAAGTTCTCCTTTGATTGTAGGACAACATTCTGACATCAGCTCAATGTTCCCTGCATCAGTCATTAAGAGAGCGCCTCTAAATGAATAAGAATAAGAAAGAATAAGAAAATCATAGAAAGGATGAATACAGTATGAAGTAGGGAAGCTAATGAAATGCTCTTCTGTCATTAGAAGGTCACACGTTTCACACACTTCTTCCATTTAAACTCATTTAAATATCTTAAAGAAGCACAGACATGACAATAACCATAAACACAACAGCTAATAAATTCAGCTGCTGGTTTGACAAACAGCCGTCAACTGGTTTAACTGTGACTACAAGGTTAGGATGAGGGCTAATACCTTTGGAATGGGGGCTGTTCTTCTATCAACATTGTGGAAATGTGACATTATCAAAAAATTTGTCTTTTGTCATTAGGCTAGATGTTAAGTTGTCTTTGTCTTCAGTACAGCACCAAAGCATCAGTCCGGCTTTTTTTATTTTAGGATCACAAAGCAAGATGGCTTTAATCAGACTGAGCTCTGTGTCAAATGAAATTTGATGTATATTTTCATCTGACCGCACCTCAACCCTGCATTAATAGTTTTGTTTTATCGTTTTTTGTTTTTTGTTTGTTTTTTATGGGAAGAGGTCAGATGATTTTTTTTTTCAGGCATTCAGGCTGGACTGATTATTTTAAACACTAAAATAGGCTAATTTGCTGCCTCATGCAGCATCAATGCACACACAGCCCTTTGTCTAGCACAGGAACTACAGCCAAGTCTATATTTGCAATAAGGGAGTACATGAGAGGCCTCTTGGAACAAACAACGTGCGCCTTGATTTGTAACTGGTCAGCTAATGAGCCAATGGATGCCTTTGCTTGAAAATTACACCATACTATTAATGCTCTCTCAAGGCGGAATGTCTTCTATGGCCCTGCTTCTTCCATGCATGCAATTTGACTTTCCCTTTTTCTTCAGTGCATTACATACAACCACTGGGAAAAGCTTGAATTCTTTTGAAAATTTCAGTGTTACCTGAAGAAGAAAGGCTGAGAACAAAGGGATGAATGGTTGGTCATTAGGTTGGCTGAGGAGGACAGCAGCATTGTAGTGCATGTGAAATGGGATGCCAGGCTGAGCATTGTTCACACAGAAAGAGAAACAGTCTGTGAGCAGCCGAGCCGACAGATGGAGGTACTGAATTCATGCTCCCGTCCTCTTTCTGTGGATGAGGTCTCCTCATGCTCCCGCTTCCTCCCTTACCCTTTCCCTCTTCCTCCTTTTTTTATAAACAGAAGCTTTATCATTTTCAAACACACAAACACACACAGGAGGCTCAAATTAGAACATCTGCATGAAGAAGACATTTTCAGAATGAGCAGGGGAGAGGGGGAACTACATGAAAGTTATTGGGCTAAATGCACTGCTTGGTGAAGCCAAATTAATCATTTGAATATCTGCAACCTTAATTCTAACCATTAAGCTCAGAGTGCAGATGCCCAGTTTGTGGCAGAGCTGAAAGAAACTCACACGCACTCACAGGCCCCCAAAATAG
Organism: Remorina albescens; assembly: GCA_034769265.1. NCBI lineage: Eukaryota > Metazoa > Chordata > Actinopteri > Carangiformes > Echeneidae > Remorina > Remorina albescens. The sequence continues at coordinate 12,365,244 of CM068480.1, forward strand.
CCTCTCTTCCTCCTCTACTATCTCCGATTGAGAGAAAAAGTTTGTAGGTAGAAACAGAGCTTCAACATGCCTTTTAAATAATTCAAGGACTGGACAAAAAATAAAAAAAGTTTTTGAAAGCAGGAATTTTTCGGAAAATTCGCTCTTGAAAATCTCCAACTGGGAGCTGCTGAGCAGATCCAGGTATGAGCAGAGATGATTCTCTGGAGAGTGAAGCTGAGACATTACTACATTCACCGGGCGAGTATCCCACACTGTGTGTGTACTCACAAAATACGTGCTTCAGAGCGTATTAATATCAACTCAAGCTCATTTCCAAGCAGTTCATCATACACAGTTCAACTCATCATTTCTCTGGCAGTATGTACCTACTTGGTAGATCCCATGAGTATTCCTTCTGATGTATTCAATGTGATTTAATTAGGCTTAAAAGAGATGCAGTTTTTTGCTGTGCCAATAAAGTTAGAAGAAAGTGTCTTTATTCACTGTTTGTTTGATGATCAACGGAAGTTTGCTTGGCAGCTCACAGTGGTGAGTTGACTAGATGTACGTAGATTTTTTTCTTTTTTTCTTTTAAACAGTCATCTGATTAAAAACAATGGAGGTCCGACATACAGTGAGCTTAAAATTCATGGAACTGAGACAAAGCCTCAGTTAAACCATTTCAAACTGCAGCAAAACCTGATAATTCATAGTGAGAGTAAGAAAAAAAAAAAAAATTGGTGTCATTCTGTTCCAAAAGCAAGCGCCATAGCCAGGTCACTTTGAGAGGCAAACCTGACACTGTTCAATTTCTCTATGAAAATAAAAACAGTCTGAGTGTTTTTATCAAGTCTTCATCCATCACAGTTCATTTGAACAGCTGCCTCTGAGCTGTATCAGCTCTATGAGCGAACAAACAGCTAACTCCACTGCAAATAATTGCCGTTAGGATGACACTTGGTTGTTTGTTGTGAGATGAAACCTCACATGGTGGTCAGTCTTGGCTCAGTATTTTGATTTGAATGGATTAGTGGTGTCACCTAATATGAATAGATCTGCCTTTAATCACAACAGGTAACATACTAATGTTCATTGTAAAAAAATCTTTCCACCATCAGAAAATAATAATGTTAAAATCTAATAAAAAATTGTAAACATGCACACTGTGTGCTTCTGTTTGGAAGATTCATGCATCTGCGTTAATTAAGTAGTTCATTTGTCCCCAACCTCGGATATGAGTCATTTCAGTGGCAAGTGGCAACAGATATGTCGGACCTTGGCTGTTAAGGTAACACTTACAAACAGACTGTTAGGTTTGTGGAACACTAACTAAATAAAGAGTGATTAACAACTATTGGTTTAACATGAGAAATCAGCCCTTTGACCAAGTTTTCCTCAAGCTCCTAACAAACTGCAGCTCTCAAAACACTGTTGCATGTCTTCTGTCTTTGCTCCTATCATAGCTACTACAGAAAATAGCACAAATAAAGGGTAATAAGCCACTTTGCACAGAAAAAATTGTTTTAGTTTTTTTTGTTTCTTTACAGGAGAGTCCTAGTTACTGTTCAGCTAAACTATGAGATCAGCTGTTCTTTTCCAGACAAACATCGTAGTCAAAATTACGCTTGGATTCTATTATTCACCCTGTTTTGACATTTATAAGAGGTGACCCGGGAACAGCCATTTGTAGCAGCCTAAAATTAAATGAGAGCATCTTCAATTTGATGAAATTAAATAAAAAACCAGCAGAGCATCTCCTTCCTGTGTGCGGTCAGTGTATTACACCTTATTGATGTGTGATGATTGTTATCGATCATCACAAATCACCGGCTTGTGTGCTTCTGCCTCATACAAAATCAACAAGGGAAAGATGAGGGAGAAGCCACTCATTCCACTCTAACCCTCAGGTGATTGATACTTTTGCACTAGCCTACCATGTCTCCTACAAAATATACTTATTTACCTCTGATATGCTTTCGCTACAAGTGATTACAACTGCCCCCTGTTGAAACAATGTTGATGGAATAGGGAGGGAGCCATAAGATTGGGTGCTGCACAACTAAAGCAATGAGGTGAAAAAGTAAAATGCTTTGTGATGTTAAGAAACACCACAGAACTGTGCAAAGAATCTCTGCTACTTCATCACCTTTAATATTACATATTCAGTGCTAAAGTAAAACTTGTTTGGGGCAGATTGGTGAATAGGAAAATGTTGGGGTTTTGGTCTGCAGCAGTACTGCAGCTCTGTATGGCTGACTGAGGTTATTTGCAGCATCTTCACAATGCTAGTGCTCATCTGATGTAGCGTAATGTTTGGAATTTGAAAATTAGCATGAAACACAAGGTAAAGCTGAAGTTGCGGAGAATGCCGGTAGTTGTGCAGCTATTCAGTCATCAAGTAAGAAAACCATTGGACAACCTGACATTGTGACCTGATGACACAAGGAAAAGTTAAATAGTCAGCCGTCCATTGGCAGCACTGGGACATTTCAGTCCAGCTCCTGTTCTTGTTCTCATTTTTAATCACAAACTATTACTTTGGGTTTGGGTGTGTGTACAGGGAATGGGAGGGACTTTGTGTGTGTGTGGGTGTATGTATGTCTACGTCTCTGTGCATGGGGGATCGGGGTGGGAGGGTACTGTTTTTTATTTTTATTTTTGTATTGTATTAAGGACTTTGTGCTACAAATTATTGTATGAAAAGTGCTATACAAATAAAGTTTGATTGATTGATTGATTGATTTAGAAGCAAAAGCACAGCCTGTCGTGTGGCTTTCACCTTCCAAGTGGTAGCTGTAAGGCAAACCAACATATCTACACACTGACTTCCTTTGGATATGAAACATATCCAAAGGATATTTATGTTTGTAAGTTTCATAGAAACATATAGAAAATGTTTTTCAGCCCGAATGTCAAAGTAATTGTGAGTAAGCACTAAGACATTTTTTCTGTTATTTGGGGTTCAGTTATGTCTTTTTTTTTTTTTTTGCTTTCCTCCTTTTGAGTCTTGTTTCTTCTCCCGTTGTGTTTATCCATTTAATTTCCCTCCCTTCCCTCCTCTTGGATACCCTTGTCTTTCCCCAACTCTGTTGATGCTTTCTCCTTTTTAAATTCTCACCACTCCTCACCACTTCCCCTGCTGTGTCTAATTCCTGCTACTTCTGTCTTACTGTTTCTTATCTCTATCTTGTTTGCCTCCATACCTTCCTTAACACCACACAAATCCCTTCCTGTGCCATCTCCCTCTTCTCTCGCCGCTGCATTTTCCCCCACTACTGTTAGAAGTGGCAGCAAGTTGAATCAGTATGAGCCAAGCTGCACTGCTCCAGGCTCTACCATGCCCAGCCAACTGTTCTGCTCTGTTTGGCACACCTGACTGGGCTGAGGTTTTACAACAACGCCACCTTGAAATCCCTGCCATCCTTGTCCCGCTTCTCCTGCTCCTCCTCCTCCTCAATCCCCCAACAATCAAACTACATGCCAGTTACTGATCCCATTCCCAAAAGTCTTTAGCCTAATTGTCACACTGCCTGGATCCTTTCTAACTGCCAAGTATGGGACTGGTCCACCTGAACGCCAAATACTTGGGCTCATCCAAAAAATCTACACCCTGCCGTGCCCACTGTGCCTAGCTACAGGCAACTGCCCAGCTAATAAATTGTTACAATCCTAACAGCTCCTAGGTGCAAAACAGCCCCTCGTCTCTTCCTCCAAGTGATAATTAACAGCCCAAGTGAACCAGACAGATTGAAGCGAGCACCTGTAAATTTTATTGGTCTAGTTTACATACGAGCTGGCTGCTTCGACTGCCCAGCATGAAGTTGGAGTAAGAGGAAATGAAAGTTGCACATCCCATCAGTAAACAAGTAACAAGCAGCAGGACTGTGTAGCAAATATGTTTTCCAAAAACAGCTCCTTGCTATGAACTTGTTTTTACTAGCCCATATATTTGGGACTGATGTGTGCTGATAACGCCCATTTAATAGGCTGATAACAGTCAAATCGGGTGTTTTGAGTCTCTTTTTTGTACTCTTGTGATAAAAATTTTCCACAAAATGATTCAAACAATGTCCCATCTGACTTATTAATAACTTTCAAGTAGTTATGTATTTCTGTATTGTAGCTTTTCAGGGTTTAAATTGGATCAAAGGAAATATAGAGCAGGAATAATACTACAAAAGTATAAGTCATGCTGGAGGCTCCAGTTGGTTGAACTTGAGGTCAGTAATGTTTGAGCCAAACGCTAACAAGTTATCAATGAGATTTCTAACTCAAAACCTTAGTAAATTAGGATGTTAACATTAGCTATTTCCCACTAAACACTGTGGCTGATGGGAATCCTGTTACATTTTTAATTATTTGGTAATTTGGAAATTGCATTTGGAAACCAAAGTGTAGGACAAGTTAAAACTTTGCCCTGATTATTGTAAAAAAAAAAAAAAAAAAAGACAGGCAAGTTAAATGTTTGTTCCAAATTTCATGATAACCCATTGATAATCGTTAAGACAGTGAACTGAAGTCAGAAAGGGGGGAGCCAGAGGTCAGTAGTAGTGATTCATACTCTGGGCACCATGACTGCACAAAACTGACAAAACTGGCTTTCGATAAACTTGTATTTAACGATCCTATACCATCTACTGTATAATGCTGAAAATGCCATAGTAAAGTACTTGCACTCTTTCTTTGTTCCTTAGAAATGTATTTAAACTGTAAATTGGCCCAAATAGTGCCATTGTATTAAATAGCAACAACAATTTCAAGGGAGCAAAGAATTCACTTGTACTTCTGCCAAGGAGAGTTGACAAACGAACAATTGTGTCAAGCTAATGATTCAAATTTAATTAGAATGCCACTTATGAACCGTAAATGTAGGTTGATATATTATTTATATTAATCATAAACAGTGTATACTTTGCCATTATTACATTATCAAACAACAGTAATATTAACTAAATCACCTCAGTTATGTTGGAATAGTTGATGTTCAGTAACGTGATGTTGAGGTCATTCACCTGGTAACACATTTGACATTTGTAGCCAATTATGAGATCCATTTTAATGCAGCGTGACAGGGTTATCAGCTATTATAACATAACAAGTTGTGACATTGCTCTTGTATATTACAATATCTGTCATTGTACTAGAGGACATAAAATTACTGTATTTGCATTTTGCTGTGTGTGTTTGTGTGGCTGACTTTAATGTCAGTCACCAAGGGCAGCAGAAGAGAGGAGGGGGAAGAGACTGGGGGAGGGCTGGTTTTGACAGGAAGATGGATAATAACGATACCTCCCTGTATTTGAGAGCTTTTCTGCACTTTGATCAGCTGCAGACGACTGATTTATCAGCAGACAGACGGATGTCATCATCAATGGGACATACAAGTGACAAATGGCAGTCAGGGACATGAGATGTGAACTGAGGTGGAAGCTGAAGATGGAGAGGGTACAAGGAAGATGCAGGCGGTGAAGAAAAGTGACGAACGAAAACTGAAGTAATGTGAGAAGTTTCAAGGGGAGCAAGGGACAGACAGAGGCATTAGCAGACAGGTGGATAAATGGCTGGACAGATATACGTGCAAATGCACAGGCTGATGACTAAAATATAGATTTGAATCAGAGATGAAATACATTGGGAATGGAGGGAAAAAGACAGCAAGAGTTACCATAATCAGTAAACTGATAGCTGACATGATGAGCTACGTCCTGCCTCTCCATGACTGCAGCATGGAAACATGATGCTGGGCAGAACAAAGCTGCTGCTGCGTCGATCAACACAACACAAGGTGAAGCCCAGAGAAAAACCAGGCTCATTAAGCAGTCAGACCAGCTGTATTTCTGTATATCAGGATCACATGTACAGTCTGTGAGTGTTTATACACTTTTTACACCTGTTTATACAGCAAGAGCCACAGGAACCTGAGAGGTCTGAGGATCCACCAGACCAAGATGGGCTGCTCAAGGAGGAGGCAAGTTGAGCAATGCACAGAGGCAGTGCCCAGCGCTGCCCTTGGTGAGACAGAGGATGACCAGGACCCAGAGCCTCCACACAGGGTCCAGAACCTCCAAGCTCCACATGCTGCAACTAGCAAACCATCAGAACACCACCGGGTCTTGTGGCCTGCCACACACAAGGGGACTGAGTGGTGCCAGTTTGGCGAGGACGTTGAAGCTGCCCTCGAGGCAACATCATGGGGAACAGTGAACTTCAGTCAATGTGCACCTCAATCATCAGCATCGGTGCTGAGAGATTTGGCATTAAACAAACAAAAGCCAAGAACACCGCTAGGCCAAACCGCCGTGGGATTGAGATCACCAAATCTCAAATCTCTGAAACAGCACTACTGAAAGGCAACAGAGGAGGAAAGACCTGCCCTTACAGAACTGCGGGACATCCTTAGAAAAAAGTTTATCTCCCTCTGTTGGGCTGAGTGGCACAGAAGAAGGGGCGGGGAGAGGGCTCATAAGCAAACAAATCCATTTGGATTGACTAAAAGGCTGCTAGAAGCAGAGTAGGACCCCTGTATGCCCTGTAGAGGAAATCAGCCAACATCTCAGTGACACCTAAAGATCTGGCCCCCTGCAGAGAGCTAATTACACCACTTTCATCCTCCACCCCATTTGACACCAAAGAGCCCACCCTGCCCTAAAAAATAACATCTATGTGGCTCCTTCGAGAGAAACGCATCATCACTGATTGCACCATATCAGTGACAATGTTGCCCTGGTGATGGACATGCTTGTCAAGGCAGCTGAAGTGGAATTTAGGGGCCCCCTGTCAAAATCTGGTGCTGGCCAACCCTCGATGTTAGCCTTCATGGATGATCTTCCTTCAGGGAAGGCAACGGCTTATGACATGGGCAAGAAAGGCATTCAAAACAGCCAAATCCAGGTCCCTGGTCCTGTGGAGGGGGAGAGTGGAGGACAAGTACCACTTCCACCTGGATGGAGCCCTAATTCCGTCAGTGCCCGAGAAGCCCATAAAGAGCCTGCGGAAGATCTTTGATGCCACCCTGAGAGACACAGCAGCGGTCCAGTGGACGCACACAGATCTGAAAACCTGGCTATCAGCAGTCGACCAGTCAGGCCGCCCAGGGAAGTTCAAGGCATGGGTATATCAGCATGGTATCCTGCCGAGACTTCTCTGGCCACTGCCGATATATGAAGTTCCAATCACCACCGTGGAGGGCCTGCCAATGGATGGAGGGCCCATTGTGAGCTAATCAAGCTGGGCTGCAAGGGACTTCCTAGTCACTCAGGCTCCTTGGCATTAGAGGGTTGCAAGAAAGGAAAGCCACCAAAAGCATAATTGAAGCAGCTGAAAAAGCTTCCAGGTGGTTGTGGATGGACACAAGCCGGGGACTGAGCACCCACAGCTGGATCGCCCAGGTGAGGGTGTCTGATTATCTCAGACCCAAAACACCCTATGACCCTGGGATCATCACTGATGATGCGTCCAAGCTGCACTTTTTAGGTGTTTCCATGAACTTGTCTATATATATGGGTGCAGGTGTTTGTGGTTTTGTCCACCATAACAGTACAGTTACATCTTGTTGTAGCTCCTGTGCTGCTGTCCTGTGAAGGTGAGGCATAGCTTAGCACTTGTGAGCATCCCAAAAGACCCAACCCCGGTTGCTTTGGAAACAGGGTCCTCAAAAGGGGCAAAGAATTTTGAAGGATGCAAAAAAATGTGATGAGAGCTTCTGACTCGCAGGAAAATAGCTGAATTAGAAAAGAAAAATGTGAGCACTTTTTCATTTTTTGATACTCATTAGCAAGTTTATCAATTTATCTGCAAGGTAGGTTGTTTGCTTTGCGACATCTAACAGCACGTATTTGTCATGTTTCTCATTCTTCCTTTCAACGCACTGAATATTGCTCGCTATGCAGCGCGGTGGCTTGGCCAAGTTTGTTCGTTCAGGCGACATAAAATGCATTTGACTTGACAAAAGACGTTAAAATAGATCTCTAATCCCTGACTAATTCCAACCAAATCCTTTTGTTTGTTTCCTGTCACATTATGAGCGCAGAAAGAGGCATGTTCACACGCACTCACACAGACACACACCCATGGACCGAGGAGAGAAAGGTATCTTATTCCAGGCTTTCAGACAGACCATTGTTATATAGAGAGCCCCCATCGCCAGCTGAACCACACGCCCACACACATTCCAATCGTCCCCCTCCCACACCACTGCCCACCATATTACACACACCACACACGCACATGAATGTATGTAAAATGTCACTGTTTGTAGCACAAGACAGCCTCCAAATCAGCATTTAGACACAAAACACTGACTGAAGCCCAGACTAATGGAATATCTTTGTCAGTTAGCCACTTTTTAGGGAACAGCGATCCACAAAACAATGATAGATGAAAATCTGATTCAGTCACAGACATGCACACACGCACAAACACGCACACACAGATCTGCAGTGCCTCTGAAGCCACCTGTCACACTCAGCTGTTTGACACATGCCAGGGCTGCCTCTTGGCGGCCTGCCAGCCGGGCACCCTCTCGCTCCGGCAAACAAATTAGCGCAGGAGACTTGACCCCCGTTCAAAGAAAGGGCATCACCAGGAAATTGGAATTCGTGACTGAATTAGAGCCTCCGCCAGCTTCATACTCTGTGGTAGTTCAGTGAAGGTTCACACACCATTGAGGCTCAGTGATGAGCATGGACAAGGGTGTGTAGATTCATTTTCACATGGGTGGATGAATATACAGTATGGGTGTGCAAATTGGTCTTTTGTATTCAAGATGTTAATTACTCCCTCTTTTGGTTTGATAGCTTCCATTAATGGAGCACAAACGGTTCTGAAACTCAGAGACCCATTAATGTCTGAGCACAGAAATATTTACAATGTTCTGCTCAGCTGTGTGGGAAGCTAAAGCAACAAAATCCCTTGTTATTCCACTTGAAAAATTATCCTCAACACCGCCTAAACTACGTTCACAATCCTCATCTATTTACTAGAAAATGAACAGTCAAGTGTGTTCTTTTAACTTTCCATAATGGCTGTGTCGATACCCTGTTAACGGCATCTTGACATACAGCCTGGTCTCATTAGCCTGTCACTTTTTGCCCCCCCCCCATTCACCCCCTTAAGCCCCCCAAGTCATTATGCCCCATTTTGTCAATCCATTGTCTATTTTCATGCCTCTGTCTCTCTTTCTCGCTCTCTAGCCATTTCAGAGTACATAGATGCCAGGCAGCGAGTGAAGTAGCACGGGTGTTTCTAAACCCAAACAGACAGACAGATTTGGGCTGCTTATTGAATCCATTTGTCATTGGATTGGCATTAATGAAAGAGCTATTAGACCGAGAACACATTAGCCTCTGCATGTGTGCATGTGTGTGTGCGTCCGCAACTGTGTGTGACGGAAATAACAAGACAACATGTGAGCAATGATGGGTCACCTTTCAATTGCCCACTAAGGGCCAATAGTCTTTAAGAGAGAATATTAGTGCCTTCCACTATAAGACTCTCTTTAGCAGTCCTCCGGGTGCTATAAGTGTAACGTGGATGGACTGACTGCTTCGCTTTAAAGGTTTTTTACACACTAGGTATGACTCATCTTCACAGGTGGGCAGAGGATACAAGGGAGGGTCAGGTATGTTTGTGGACCTGCACTAATTACAGTATTTAGATGTTATAGTATGAGCTGTTTACTCCAGTGAAAAGAGAGCCCGGCTGTCCTGTCAGCTCCGATGAACCTCACTGCTCAGCTGCTTCATTCCCCACTGACATTTCAGTATGGATGAACCGAGCTTCCCTCCTAAAAAAAAAAAAAATCCCCCTCTATTACCTCTTTCTGACACTGCAAGTCTTTCTCTCTTTATCTCTGTTTTCTCCTCCCACCACCAAAGGAGCTAATTCAATAAGCAAACCATTTGTTTCCCTTCTAATCAGTATCTATCTTCATGAAGGAGACTGTGACTTCAGTGATTGTTTCCTGCTGATTTGGATACTTCCTTTCCCCAAAATAAGTCACTTTAGGTTCGGGCTTGATGATATGCCTGGCAAATTGAAATTTGAATTAGGAATGAAAAGAGTGTCAGCTGAAGGAAAAGCCATCACTTCCTACTGATTGCAAAATAACAGGCTGTTAACTAAAGCAGCCTCGGTTTAAAAAGGTATGTTAGATTCAATTTAGCCAACTCAAACTTTGTTTAAAGTCGTGGGAGAGGCTTGGATGCTTTTTCTACTTATTAATCTTCTTTAAAGGAGATAGTTGGAGTGTAAAAACAATTTCTGATACCACAAATCATATATTGCCAAATCTTTCAGTATTAACTTCCCAGACTTTTGTTGTTGTGTTTAAAGACAACCAGTGGAAGCTATAGTCATTAAAAAAAGGATAATAATAAGAATTTTTTCCAAAGTTCATGAGTTCACACTGAACAAACTGAAGAAAATGGTAACACCTGAAGGAGAACATGTTTATAGCACAGAGGTTCAAAGTTGCCAGAAGGCAGATGATGACTGAGGTCACATGTTGCGATTATCATTTCAACATTGGTTGATTCACCACCCTGATGAAATTCACACACTGCTCCAGTAAATATTGTGTGTATTGACATTTGAACATTTCAACCATTAGAAAAGAAGTTGGACATGCATCCCTGGTTTTGAAAGCAGCCTCATAAAAATGTTGTTGTACACTGTCAGGCTTAAGCTCCAAAAACTAATTTTATCTTCTTTTCTCCAGTGTTTGCAAAACACTTTACAAAATTGGGCCTTAATATGATTTTTTTTTTAAATGTTCCAAAATCATCATAAAATTTGAACTTTCAGGTTCCTGAAACTGGATCCATGTGGAAAAATAACCTCACAGAGAACCATATGAGCTGTATTGTGAAGACACTACGTGATTTCGCAGTGTCTCGCACTTCCCTTTGGCAGTCTCTCATAACCCATCTATTACCCCATGTAACATTATGGACAAACTGCTCTCGCTCCTCCCTCCATTCCGCTTTTCTCCCAAAAACGCCTCATCAAGGTCTGAGTCAATGTGAGCCTGTGATAAATTAAATTCCCCTAATTAGGCCAGCAGATTTGCCTGTTTTATCCTTCTGCTTCCCGAACCTCCCCTCATCGAGACAAATCTCAAATTAATCGCTGCATGCTGCTGTTGACTATACTTCAGAGGTCGGGCCTCAGTGAATGGTGAAGGGATTCTCATGGCTCACTCTAGAAATAGGATTGTAAAAAAGGCCATTAAAATCAGAGCTCTCCTACTAAATGTGTGCATATATTCTCTCAGGGGTTATTCAGTGTTTACATCAAAAGGAAAACTGCTGCAGGCTATAACTGAGGACGATGCAGTTGTGTGAATTTAAGTAAGACTTTCACACGTTATATGGCCCGTGTGACAGACTTTGTACATGCATGTCTGAAAACATTGTATTTGGACAACCAGGCTTAATGAGAACAAGGGGGCAAATATGCAGTATTTCCACAGATTTTTTCAGCTAATTAAGGATCAAAGTTGCCACTCCAGCCAACTTCACAAGTTCACATTGCTAATAACTATAAAATTGTTGCCTCACTCTGCTCCTCCAAATGTGCACAGAACCAAACGAAAGCATTTCAACACAAACATCCGAGCTCATCGGTGTATTTATGCTTTCCTTGTCACATTTTCAATTCAGTTGCCTTTTCATGTTCCCTTGAGTTCTTTCCTTGAGTTCTCTATTTATTTCAGGTGAACTTTTGTTCAGCTATGAAGAATTTGCAGTCGCTCTGTCTCTCTATAGGCAGCAGGCATATTAGACATGATCGTGCAGGCAAACAAAAAATTGTCAGAGGTCAAAATACAACTATAAAACCAAAAATACATATTCAGAACTGATATAGGCCAGACCCGAGTTATCCATTGGTTTTAGAAATCACATATTAGTTCAACTGAGATCAGTTGGGTCATTTCACATGACCACAAGTGGTACAAGTGGTGCCCAGGAAAGTTTGTGGCCTTCAGTAATTGTGATAGGAATTTTCTCTTATATATGAATTAAACGTCACCAGCAAGACCGCTGGTCCACAACCCTATGAACAGTCTGGGTCTTTCCACAGGGGTGGAAATAAATACACTCAATCGACCTTGATTAAAGAGGCCATTTCTACATTTTGCTGTTGCTGCCATCAGTAACATTACCAGTCTAAAAGAGCGGTTGTGAGATCAATATCAACCGCTGTTCCATTACTCAATAAGAGCTGTCTTTGCAATGCTGTCTTTTGTCTCTATAACGTCTTTCTTTTTTTCAGTCTTCTTACTTTCAGACTGGCCTGAAGATGTTGGGCTGTAAATAATAGATAAAGATCATCGTCAAAGCTTATCTAATTAATGAAAGGTTGTTTGTTTTGTTTTTTTTATTCTATGTTTTAAGTTGGGATTTTTCAGTTCAGCATCTTCCGTACTTCTGTAGAAAAACTTTCTTACTCCGACAGATGCCTTGGGCTCTCTATCTCTGTGTAGTACCTAACAGCACTGTAATCTATAATATTCTCTCCTACATTATGATTAGATATATTTCCCATCCTGGAACTTGAAATGTGCTGCTGAAAAAGTTTATTTCCAGCAGCAAAGTTTCATGGGAAAGTGTTTACTTAAACATTCCTGCTTGGGAAACTTGTCCTCAGATGGAGCAGGCCCATGTGTCACATTTGAGATGGATGGACAGAAGAAGTGAGCATTCCTTCACTCGTTTTCAGAAGAAACGTGTTAAATCTCTGGTTCAGTTTAGGAAGACAGTATGATATGAAATAATGCTCCATAGAATAAAAATGAAACATGCCTTGAATAAAGACAACCAGGCAAAAGACCCAGAAACCAATTCCTACCACAGAAATAAGCTCCTCTATGAAAACATGGTCTACATTTGTTAGCCATGAGCATATAGGAGATGTAATGCATACCAATCACACTCCCTACTACTGAGATCGACAACCCCCACCCACAACACAAACATGGCACACAGAGTCAACTGCTGTTTACCCCGGTGCGGCTCCCGCCCCACTAAACCTCAGTTAGAGCAATACAGAATCCATCTCAGACTCTCAGCTTGTCTAAAACAATCACTATGATGGGATTCCTCTAGCTGCTGGCTTTACATATTCAATCTGTCCTTATAACATCTCCTTCTGGGGTCCCCAGCTGCAGCTGCACTCTGGTTTCACTGTAATGAGTTGAGGACAGGAGACAAAGACATGGAGAGAGTTAGAGAGAGAGAGTCTGCGTAGGTTGAGCGCAGTGTAGGCGTTGCTGCATGCTGGACTACACCAGTAGTAGAGTGTATATTGTATGTGTTTTTTCTGTGCCTCTTTGTGCGTGTGCTGCATGAACAGTCCCACTCCTATGCAAATAAATTTGTTTTATAACGCCCTGTTGACTTTAATTTTCATGCACACATGCACAAGAAAGCACTTGAAAAACAGTTTCTCAAAGCAGTGCAATCATATTTGTCGAGGGGTTAACGTGACACACACACACACACGCACACGTACACACACACACCCTGAACATCAGATGTATAGAAACTATTTCCCTCAAAGGGGCATCTCAATTAGCCTCTGAGCCGCTTAACCATGATGTTCCTGCAGCTTACTCAGGTCATTCATGTGTATGTGTGTCATGCTGGGACTGCTGCAACAAAACGCGGAGGCTGCAATCCATGTGAAGCTGAACGTAGCAGCGGCCACCTCCCTCTCCATCACACAGAGATGTCCATATGTTTGTAAGCAGAGCGGCCTCCTTGGAAGGTCAGAGGTCCCAGAGCAAAACCTTCACACAGTTTCACCACAAACATGACATCTGTTTACTGGCAGGGAAACACTGTGGAAGGTAGTTATTTGTTTAAATATAGAGCCTTTTATCCTTTTGTCTTAATATCGTCAAAGAGATGGTGAAATTTAATGAACATCAGTGTTTCCATGGTGATGTGCAAAGGAATAAAAAGGCCTGGTTGCCATGGGGTTTGAAGCATTTATTGAGTTAAAAGCTCCCTAAATACACTGTCAACACACTCAGCAGTCTCTTGGGACGTAAAAAGGAGGCTCTTTCACACACACACACAGATAACTGATGGAGATGTCATGAACGCACAAGAGCTTGTCAACCCCCCCCCCCCCCCAAAAAAAGCTGATGTAATTGCAGATTTCCAAATTGATCAACAACTGATTGGTTTTAATGTTTGCCTTCTTCCAGCACTCTCCAGCTTTGCTCTCAGTCTCTAGTGATCATTTTAAATTAATTTCCTCTCCCCCACCCTGCTGTTATTTTGCTTTCAGGTAGCAAAGCAAAGCACCTTTTTTTTTGTGAGTTGTGATAGTTCAGCACTTTGGTGGCAAACTGTGTCCCACACCAACTGCTGCCAAAGTCCTGAATAAACTGAACTTGTGGAGAATGAAGACGACAAGCCGCTCAAAGCTAAAAGCTACACAGTTGGATGTTGCTTTTCAGCAGAACTGGTCAGCTTTTAACATCGCACAACATTCACACAATCAGTGGACACCTTTGCTTCACATCTGTGTCCATCACAAACATTTTGGATAGTCTGTACAAGCACATGCAGACCAATATTTGTACACTATCTGGCTAGTCATATATGAAAGGGGCTGTACCTGATGATGATGATACAGGAGCTACAGGACAGGAAGTGACAGGAGGTCATGATGATACACCAGCGTGAATTCAAAGTCAACATAGATGATGTGAAATATAAACAATATATACAATAGCACCTAGTAAGCTATTGGGCAGCCAGGTGACCAGGCCAGGTAAGAGGAACACGTGAGGACTGAAGACCAGCTCTGCACTACCAGGAGGTGCCTACAAACCGATGAAAGAGATCTGAGTTCAGTAGTCAACATGCCCCAAAATTATACAAACACTCTATTATACACCAGTTAAACGTCAAAATAGGGGATCATTGCTGTTGGAAGAAACTGAAAATTGTCTCTATTTAATGTGGGGAAGTTCTTTTGAGCATTCATAAGTACTAGACTGTGACATCTCCCTGTCTGTTTCTTTTTATCATTAGTTGAATTAGTTGCTCCATTCTATTTAAATTTGTTTTGTTTTGTTCTTTTTATCTATTGGAAGTGAATAAATTGGCTGCATCAATGATTCCTTTTAAATATTGCAAAGACTGGTTTGTGTTTCACGATTCCATTTAAGTCGATTCTCAATGTCTCTCTCTTCTTTTCTGTCACATCTTTTTTTTTTATATTAATTTGCCAAATGCTTTTCGCCAAATCAACTTGTTTGCTACTTTCTCTGTTATGCTTTCCATTAATAAGATGAAAAATAATAAACAATGACTCAAGATATCTTCAAATCCGAATTCTCTATGGATTTACTTTGATCTCTGTGGTATCCTCTTGGGAATTGAGCCAAACAACACACACACACAGACACACACGACCCTGCAGTAACACACTGGACTGTCTCCATCTCTACTGAGCATCAAGGGGTCAAGTGTCTAATGGTTTTAGTACTTTGTCCTGGTTTACATATCAGCCCCTTTACACACAGCTACCATGTATGACTTGTTTTAGATTGGCAGCTCCTTTAATCCCCAGCGCAGACGTCCTGTTCCAGCTGTAGGTGGAGCAGTAGCTGTCTTCCAGATACAACAAAGTACAGACACCCTCTGCCCTGGGACACATGTAATTACTACTGCAACAAAAAGTACAAGGGAACAGAAAGGAGGAGGTTGCTGGATTCGCTTGAAAAAAAAAGAAGAAAAAAAAAGGGAAAGCTCAGTCTCTCCTCTTGATTCTTTTCTAACTTTCAGTCTCACTATCTGTTCCTGAGTTCTGTCTGTCAAACTGCCTACTTGACTTCCTCTCCCTTTTTCTCTCATTAATACAAACATAAATAATTAACAATGACAACACAAACTCCCACATACACATCACAGAACATCACGAACAGCCCTTTTGCGGGGTCCAGGAAGCTATATTCAGCGCTGTGGTTCATGGAGAGTCTTATGTGATTTGAGCTTTGATATTAGAGAGGATGGGTCAAGACACTCTAAGACTCTAAGCTGCTACACTCATATACATGGTTTGTGTTAACGGGGGGCACAAATCGAGCTTCTGTTTATGAAAAAAAAAACAAAAAAAAAACATCAGTGCAGTGAATGCCAGGTTAAATTAATCAATAATTTCTTCACTAAGTACAGAGATTTCAAACTTTCTGGTCTATGATCCATTTTTGAATACTTTTCTTTTGAGCAGCTCCCAAATCCCCCAGATTACCATTCCCTTTTTTATTGCTGAACAAAGGGAACAAGAACAAGTTGTTCTTGGTATTACAGGAAATGCCAGTGTGGGTCAAATTGTTTCAAATAACAATATTGCTACAGCTGCAAATAGAGGTTTCTGAAAGTATAGGTGCTGTTGACTGAGTCCATGAAAAAGCCACTTGTTTTCCAAAAACAGTCTGGGAGCTGTTAAAAGTGGAACAGAGCTGCCAGTCGTCAGCTGTGATAACGCTGCATTGTAATATTTTATAAAAATAAAAAAAGAAGGTGTCGATAACCTGTGAAAACAAGGCAAAGAGCCTGGCCGACCTGAGATGTTGTGATGTTGCACTTTTCTGAAATAGCAGCAGTCGCCACTGTTGCTGAGAAATGAAGGTAATTAGCATAAGGAACACACACACACAGACGCCATTTGTGCACATGAGCAAACAACAGAAGTTTCACACCAGCAGCAGTCATGGACAGACAATTAAATTTGAAACGGCAACAAAGTGAATATAAACACACACAAACATGCAGATACAGATGCACCACCTTCCAACAAAGCACCAGCACTTGAGAGGGAAGCCTTGTGTAGGCGAGGAGGGAATCTACAGTACAGAGAGTGTGATATTTAACAGCTTAGCGTGTCGTCTTTCATAACACTAAATCACAAGGATTCCACTTGTGATTCAGTAGTTGGGAAACTTCTGCCATAAATGTTCAACCCGAAGGAAAATCTGTTATTTTCTTGCATTAAAGGAGCTGACTGTGCCTATACACACCTTTTAAAAAAACACACTTATCATTCAGTGATAGTTGGTGTGGTGCGGGGGGATATAACACTTGTGAAACATGCAGCAGATGTTGTCTCTTTTCAAAATGTTCCAGCCTTGATTTCGTTATTTTTTTTTTTGTTGGCTACAGACTCTTTCACACACCAAAAGCTTAATATATTTTTTTTTTGTTCTTCTGTAAATCACCACATCAATCTGGGCCCATGTTCCATACTAATTGATAATTTTCATAATATACTGTACAAGGGCACTCATTGTAAATGAAAATATATTTAACTTCACCAAAGCAAAAACAAGGTTTAGCTATGATACGTTGTTTTATTCTCTCATCATCATCCACAATTTTTCCATCCATCATTTACAGCTTCTTTATTTGTCTGGCTCATTTCGACACGTCTATTTCAGGTCAAACACTGTTGTTATGTTACAAACATGAATGTTAACGATGGTCCTGTTCAAGTTTCCCAACGAGCCATCGGATACTTTACATCCGTCAGCAGTTCCTGAGTGAGCAGCATATTCACACATGAAAAGTAGCAGAATCAAGTAGAATGCACAATAAATAAAACCCCTTAAAGTTTGAGTGTCCTGTTGGTGTACACTCCGGCTTTTTAGCTTTTTCACAGCAGACATTTCACATGTCAGGAAAAGAAAAGATGTCTGTTTCTACTCAGAGGTTATTCATGCAGGCTCCCTGGTTTACTGGGACACTTCACTGAACAAGGTCACTGTTAACGTTAGAAATTGTGCTTTTTCTCACTGTGAAAAAGAACTGTTTTCCCACAATGCAACTGTGTAAACAGCTGGTGAAACAGCTGCAAGAACAGTCTGGGAGGCATAAAATAAAACTGCACACATCACAGCAAGTGTTTGCCCATTTCCTGTTGTTGGATGTGGCTTTTCCTCAAAATTCCCATGTCTCTTCCCTCTTCTTTGTGTGTGTGTGTGCATTGTGAGCGTGGCTACCAGCACCTGGTTCACCTCCACACATGCCTGCAGTCTTGGATCTACTCTGCAGTAAAGGAACCCTGGCTCTCCCCCCGCTCATCACCAGATTGTTCTGCCAGCTCAGTGCTAAGGCTTGACCATCCAGTGAGTACTATTCATTCATTCATTCATCTTCAACTGCTTATTCATTTCCAGGTCGCTGGGGTGCTGGAGCCAATCCCAGCTCACATTTGGTGACGGCGGGGTTCACCCTGGACAGGTTGCCAGTCAATCACAGGACCTATTTATTTACAATTTAGAGTCACCAGTTAACCTAAACATGCATGTTTTTTGGACGGTGGGAGAAAACTCCACACAGAAAGGCCCCAGGCCCGGGAACCGTACGCGCAGTGAGTACTAAACCTTGAGTCTGTGCTTCCCCGTTGTCTCCTTTGTCAGCCATTTGTCAGCCCTGTTCCCCCAGCTGTTCCATCCTGCTCATCAGTCTGTCCCTATCTCCACCGGTGTCCCTCACCCCTTCACATTTTTTTCACAATACACTCAACTATTTTCAACCACCACCTACAGTTTTTGGCTTCCAGGTACACAAAACAAAAGTCTTAACATTTTTGTAGCCTTATGGTATATTAATGTGCAACTCCTGTGTTTGGTTAATAACTGATCTGGATCATTCCTGGATGGAATGTCAACATTGCATATGATGAATAAAATTGGACTACAGTAAAATGCAACCAATTAATCAAGAATCACATTCGTCATTCGAGTGTCATTTTCTCAACCTGGACAGAAATGTTTGGGTTTGAATTATCAAAACTTCAAAATTCCAAACTGTTATTTATTTTGGTAAGTTACCTTGTTCAGCCTTGAAGGCTATCCAAGGACTGAACATGAGCGAGGACTTAGCAGAATGCCATCAAACCATGTCATTTTTCACCAAACAAGGCCAACATTTCATACTCCATTCATATGCAGCAGATAGGCAACAAATACAGGACAACTATTACACATGCATGAGAAGCACCTGTTTGACAGTCAAATGTATTCCCTCTGGTCATTTGCAAGTGTGTCGGCGTGTGAAGAGAACACACAAAATAGAATCAACCTTCATGTCTCCCATCACTGACGGTACCGTCTTTTATCCTCTGTGTGCAAATGGCCGCCACTTGAAGGACTCCCTTGTCTCTGCCGAGAACAAATGAGGTTGACCTTCATTCGACACACATGGGATGGATCCACTGTGGCATGTTTTGGGTCTGGCTGGAAATTCTGTCTCATCTGTGCGCCCCATTTCCGCTTCTGACGAGCAGGATAGACGGTTAGTATCTCTCTGTCCATTCTCTCCATCTTTTGTCTCGATCTCACGGTCTCAATTTTTTCTCTGTCTTTCCTCCTCACTCTTCTTTTCTCCCTTTCCTCCACATTGTCATTTTCTACCCTGCTTGCTCGGTTATATGGCTATATGTGCCCTTGTAACTCCTCTTAGGTCTGTTCTGCTTTCTCTGTCTGCTCTGGCAGAATAGAAAAAAAGTCTTAGTGCCAATGACAGGGGTCATTGGCCAGGGTCAACACTTTCTGCCTCAGAGCTAACAACTAAATATGTCATGCTGTAGCCAGGATATTTGAGCAGGTGAGACAAGGAGTAAGAAAAAGGGGGCCTGGAAGGACAAAAAGCCATACACCTTACATCCACATTTATTTAGGACCATCAATCCCATATCTCAACTAGTTTTGCCAGCAAGTCTGTATCAAAGACAGCCTTCGCTCCTCCACTACAACATCCAACAATCATTTCTCTTAAGGGTCATCAGTTCTGGCCATAAAAATCCCACTTCCCATGATTAAGTGTTCAGTCTCAATCCCATTCTCCTCCCATGCCTCCTCAAATCAAGCCCTCTGGATGGGTCTCCGCCTCTGTTACTGAAACTAATGGGAGGAGAAAACCCGTTGTAAATCCTTAAATGACTGATGTGTGAGGTGTGCGGTGGTCACAACGTAATGCCATGTAATTTTAAGACTCGGGTTTGCCTTAAATTGCTGCACAGGAGAAAAATCTAAGTATGTAGGGATATGTAAAATATCTGTAAATGGCACTTTTCTCCATAGTTGCAGTGTTAGAAAAAAAATCTCAGTTTTCAGATGAAGTAAAACAAACACAACTGTTGTTTTGGAAAATGGCTGCACTTACATATTGCTTTTATCCGCTGGGGATCGAACTGCCAGCCTTGTGATGAGTAGACTCCTTAGCTGCGGACATTTTCTTTTTGCAAAACAGCAAAAGCAGACTCCATAAGGTGTTGTCTTTTCAAAACTCTAAACGCCTGGGGGGAAAGCTGAAACAAAACTCCTAATATACAGGAGCAGAGGGCAAAAACTCAATAAACAAACTCAACAACAAAAGAGATAAAATATTGAATCTAGTTTCAGAGACAATGGATGGATAGAAGGAGAAGAGCTATTAGTGAGTTTTTCGATTGCTATATAGATGTAGGTGGATACAACTGTGCACTGCTCTAACTTAATTTCTTTGCCAAGAGCTGTTTCCAGCAGTGGAAAGTTCTAGCAATGTTAACTCTTCTCTCTTATCCCATCGAAGTTAGCATAGTAACCAATGACCCAGCCTCGTCCGTCTTGTCACTTTAGAAAAGCAACTCATTGAGACTGCAATCTGAAGATGCAGATGTATTAAAGTGGATTATAACTATTTGGATTATATAAACAACAAAGCTCCTATCAAACATTAATCTCACTGTGGCAGAGATCAATGTAACATAACATAACAGTAACATAAAGGTACAATGTTCTGTAGATTTGTTTGTTTTTTTGTTGTCTGCTGGATTGGTGGATGGTCCTGTTGCCTCCAGAGCCCATCAACATGTTTTCAGGAATTAATCTGGCTGCATTCCCACGTTTTAACACGTATTTCAGTATGTTGCAGTAATTTAAAAAAATATTTCATCACTGCTCGGAGAGCACCAATACCACTTAATCTACAGTAAACCTGGATTAGCAATAAACACAATAAGACACAGCTATGAAACAGAAAGAAAAATAGCCTTGCACTTGAAAGAATCACTTTACACACTGAAATCCCTGCCAGTTTGTATTAGCGGATTAGTTTATGTCACAGAGCAGTTGTAAGAAGCCTTCTAAGACATCCAGTGCTGACCTTAAGGTGCAGAGGTGTGAATGCAGCCTGTATAGCTGACAGGTGTATATGTTACTGTGTGCCTGGCTCCATAGCTGTGTAGTGCAGTCACCACCTGCAGGATGTTTCCATGCCCTCTACACAGTGGCCCAATGGATGTTGGGATTAAGTCCAAGCCCTGTAAAGATGGGAAGGATTAAGGAGGTACAGAAAATCCACAGAAGACACAAAACTGAGATTTCTGAAGAATGCCAATGATCAGAAGTTTGGTGGCCATAGTATAAAAACCACACATTAAATCTACAGTGCAAGGGGTTTGACCAGATCTACTTGCAGATGACCCTTGGGGGGTCCACATTTTATCACCTGCTCAATGTCATCAACGCATATCAGTCTGAACAACAAGCCCATTGCTGTGTTGTACATCAAGAAAAACCATCACCTGGTAGATTTAATACTTTCAGCAAACAGCTACCTTCCGTATCCAGCAGACACAGAGCAACTTTAACTTTCACATATTTGATATATTTTTGCTAATCAATTCTCTGGTGAGAGCAATGAGGGTGAACCAAAACACGACAGGTGTTGATTTGCTGTGGGTTTTTTGCCATGAGCAACACCTGTCACATTACACATAGCTGAATGTTTCCATTGTTAACATCAAAACATTGATTAGAGCAGCTTCAATTAGATTAAACATCAGAATTAAACCCCCTACTCCATCTTTCTGATGTTTTCTTCCCGACAATGTGAGTAACTAATTTTATTATGCTCGTTGCGATTGTGACATTTTATGGAGAGTGACTGGTAATAAAGTTCATATTGGATTCAATATAGAAAATCAGAAAATTCTGTTTACACAGCCATTTATTCCTCCGCTGATGTATCCGAGGTCTTACTTGAGTAATGTTATCAACTGAAAATATAAAAAGATTTAATTAATTTAAGGTTCTGCATGGAAACCTCAGTAAGGGTTTTGAGGCTACAGGAGAATTATCAAAAACATTTTCAGCATGAAGTACTTCAAGTTTCTAATAGAAGTACTTCACTCTATGTGTTTCATTTCATGTTAGTGACGCGTTATCATGAAAACAGCAATTTACTGAAGCATCTTTCAAAGCAATACCGCTTAAGATTTTCAACTACTCTATGATGTAAATGTGTGGGACAGTTTGATCTATAATCAAACTAGGATTACTGCCTTGCAGTGGCAAGAAGTGGCAAGGAGGAAATGCATTCACAGTCTTCATTTACAATATTGAATAATGGCCAGAAGTGCATTATGATGTCACAGTGCAAGTGATTTTTTGACCTTTTGTAAATAAAACCAGAAAACCTTCATCATTTAATCCTAATAAATATTCGTGATATGATATACTTATAGCCAAAAACATGAATGACCAACAGGGAGAACTCCACACAGAGAGGCCCCAGGTCCGGGAATCAAACTCACAACCTTTTTGCTACAAGGAAACTGCTCTAACCACCATGATACCGTGCCACCCCCGTTGAGGTACTGTATGAAGTATTGAAGTATGTGAAAAATCTGCTCAAATGGAACACATGAGCACGTTACCATATCAGTGTCTTGAAATGTTGTTTTCATTAAGTTTAAAGTCTACAATTTCTTTTCAGCTCACCAAGCCCCCATCATAGTTTGCAGTCTTGTCACTTGCTTGGTGCAGTGTCATCTTCCCTCCCCTCGCCCGGCACTCCATCCCCTCCTGCGGTTAAAGAAGCGCTGCGAGGTGTTCAGATCAAGCTTCTGGGCTGATCAAAAGAGTGCTGCTAGCTATCGTGAAGGACTGTGATAGCTATGAGAGGCAGGCAGAGCACACTTTGGGATCCGATGACATTGTGAAGGCAAGGCAACCTGCAGGTAAAAGAAACAAAGTCAAATGAGAGGACAAGAACAAAGGAGAGCCTAGTGAGGAATTGTTGCCTTTAGAAAGTAAGAGCTGAATATTCAGAAGCTTTTAATGATGGTAAAATGGGAAGGCTCTGAACAATCCATCCAACCTGTAACGTTATCTCCAAATTAATGCAATGAGCCTCATTCCTGTTTGTTTCTCTGCTCTGATCTGAGTCCTAACATGGCGTGAATCATCATAACCATTATTTAAGTTAATGTTAAAACTGCTGCATGTTGCCTTAATGCTGAAGAAGTTTATAAACAGCTTAGGGATAAAGCACATAGTTTATTTCCCATGGTCCCACAACTGATAGCATATTAATTAACGTAATCCGCTGCAGATTAATTTAGGATTTCATTCAGATAAAATACAAGAAAAATTTCGGCTCTGTTCAGAGCCTTCGGTGATTTAGGTAATCCACCCCTGTAACTACAGGTCATGTGAACTTTGTTAGATGTAACTGGCAAGAGTCAGTGCTTGGCACAGAATAAATTGAAAAAAGATGAAAAGAAGGAAAAATTCAACTTCTACAATCAGTGTTCCTACACAAGACTCAGCCACAGAGAGAGCTGGGAGGAAAATCCTCCGAAAGGGCTGCTTCCCTCTGTCTCTCCTGCCTAATTGCTGAATAGGTAATAAACAGAGGCAGCCAGCGGAGGGCTGAGTAAATACAATGTGCCAAGCAGGCTGAGTCTCAGGAGATGGAGAAACAGAGGATGAGGCAGTGATTGGAGGAGGGGGGTGAGAGAGGTGGGGAAGGGAGGAAGCAGCGTGAAAAAGATAAAGGTAGATAGATGGCTGGGAAATGAAGAGGGTTTAAGAAAGATCAGAGTAAGGGGAGAGATACAGAGCAAGAGGCTCAAGGAAAGCAAGATAAGGGGGGAACCAGCAGAGGAGTGGAATGGACAAGGGAGGGAAGGATGGAGAACAGACAGAGAAACAGGCAAAGGGCTATGTTAAAGAGAGAGGCTGAAAGAGACAAGGGGCAGGGTGAACAGGGCAGAGAAGGAGAGATTAACACGTTGTTGTGTTTTGCGCCAAAAGATGCATTTAATAATCTGCAAGGGATACCGTAAACTGTGATTTCGACTCCTGCTGGCTGGAGAACGAGACAAAAAGTTGCTCCCACATGTGGGAGATGTTTTCTGACAAAAAAATACCAAAGCCTTGAAATATAGAGGAAACACATGGTAGGGATGAATCACAGGCCGCTGGAAAACTGACACCAGAAACAAATGCAAAGCTGAAAGTGTGAGTTCAAGCTTCAAAAGGATGTGACTTCCACATATTTTAGTGGTGACATTCTACTGTATTTTTCAGTTGCTCTATAATTCCAGTGAAGCAGAAGATTCTACAATTCTGTATTAATATACAGAAAAACATCTCAGTGTATTTTACGTTACTTCTTTAAAAACACATAAAAAATCTTCAGACGGAAACACAATTTTACTGTTCATGGTTATACAAAGACATTCTGCCAGCTATAATGTCAAAATTAAGGGATAAGTAGCCAATGGCTAGCGTTCATGCTAAAGCTACACTGTTTACCACAGGCAACTGCTGTTTCAGGGCAGCAAAGATAAAGAAAAATTATATCAAAACATCTCTAGGTAAATTTGGCGGCAAAGGAAAATTACAGCTTAAATAGGCAGCAATAAAACAAGGCGTTGGAGGGAGCTGTGGCTCCAAGCAGAGGTCAGCAACAACGGCCAAGGGCTTAAATTACTGTAATTCCTGATGGAAGCGTCTCAGGAAGCTGCAGCTCAGCAGGGCAGAAGGAGACTCAGTCTCTGAGGAACTTCTGGCGTTGCCCTTCTTACAAGGATATATATACAGCACGTGTTAATCTGGGTTTGGTGAAAAAGCTTCCTGAAGGGCCCATTGTCCATTGGTCACTGTTGAGATGTCAGCCTGCTCTTATTATAATGGGCGTGCGTCTTTGCCACGGTTGCGTGCTGTACAGACAGAAGTGCTGTTTATACAGTGACCTTGTTTAAACCAGGGCCCTTGTCTCTTTGATGTTACTCACACAAAGGTAAGAGCTTGGTAATTTCAAATCGACCTCGTAAAAGGGCTTTCACATATTCAAAGAGAAGCAAGAGAGTAAGACAAAGAGGCAGTTCACATAGATAAGGTGGTGAAATGTTGAACACGGATTTTGTCATGAGGACAGTCTTGGTTTCATGGAAAACCCTTTCAGGCCTCTTTATCTTGTTGTGGAAGAGGAGGAGGAAGAGCATGTCAGCCCTCTACGGACACCCTGTGCATCCTCGGTCAAGAACCTGGACCTTCCGAGGCCCAGATATCAGTCATTTTCTCACAGTACATATTATATCATGAATTGCATTTTTTATTTTCTATTTCCATCTATTTTATTACATAAAAGGGCACAGTCTGTGACACTTTTTTTTTTTAATTTTATTTAGTGCCACTTAGTTTGTTGAGAAAAAAGAAGAGATTAATTTGTTTCCCTCCGTGCTGCATTCATCCAGCATTTATCTTAAGCAAGTTAGCCTTTGGTGACTCTTAAAACAAAGATGTGTTTTTTCTTGAGCTTGTTGCTAGGAGTATAAGTCAAGGATTTTTATTATTATCTTTCATAAAGCCTGAAAAATACCAAACTTGAACTACACACCGCAAAATAAATCCCCACAGACATTTTTACTGGAGTCATTCTAGGGTAAGAGTATTTACACCGTCATGTCAAGAAAGATGTAGACATACATAAGTCCTGCACTGAACATCACCCTATTGTTTGTATTCAGTAATAAATGCAGGTACAGTTTGGGAGGATATGCTGCCTTAAACGGTCAGTAGAGCTGAATCCAGAGTTGTCCTGCGTGTTGCAAGTTTAAAGTGAAGACTCTTCTGTTGGTCCCACATGTGTTTTCTTTCCCTGGAAAGGTGGGAAGAGGTTTGACTCACTTGGACCAGCAGGTCGTCCCTCAATGTGCATATTTTTTTTTTCGATGCTGCTGATGAACATCTATGTCACAATTGCTGGTTGATTTCTTGTGGAATTTGCTGCCTCACTCCAGGATGTTACCGCAGAAAATCTAGTTAAAGGCTTCCACTTTGCACCACTGCCTTCCTGGCATCTCCCAGGTTGGTCAGACTCATCCCAACCGAGGTGTGACTTTATCTGGGAGCCTGTGCAACATCCATTCATTATTGATACTGCTGGAGTCCACCCCAGCTGACACAGGGCAATATGCAGGTTTAGCATCTCTTCAGTCGTGTGTTTTCGTGTTTGCATGGGTTTCCTCCCACCGTCCAAAGACATCATGTTTGGGTTAACTGGTGACTCTAAATTGTCTTTAGGTCTGAGTGTCAGTGGTTGTTGGTCTCTGTCTGTCTCTGTATGTTGGCCCTGTGATGGACTGGTGACCTGTCCAGGGTGTGCCCCGCCCTCATCCAATGTGAGCTGGGATTGGCTCCAGCACCCCAGCGACCTGGAAATGAATAAGCAGTTGAAGATGAATGAATGAATGAATAGTACTCACTGGATGGTCAAGCCTTAGCACTGAGCTGGCAGAACAATCTGGTGATGAGTGGGGGGAGAGCCAGGGTTCCTTTACTGCAGAGTAGATCCAAGACTGCAGGCATGTGTGGAGGTGAACCAGGTGCTGGTAGCAACGCTCACAACGCACACACACACACAAAGAAGAGGGAGGAGACATGGGAATTTTGTTGGATGTGGCTTTTCCTCACTTGCTGTGATGTGTGCAGTTTTATTTTATGCCTCCCAGACTGTTCTTGCAGCTGTTTCACCAGCTGTTTACACAGTTGCATTGTGGGAAAACAGTTCTTTTTCACAGTGAGAAAAAGCACAATTTCTAACGTTAACAGTGACCTTGTTCAGTGAAGTGTCCCAGTAAACCAGGGAGCCTCCATGAATAACCTCTGAGTAGAAACAGACATCTTTTCTTTTCCTGACATGTGAAATGTCTGCTGTGAAAAAGCTAAAAAGCCGGAGTGTACACCAACAGGACACTCAAACTTTAAGGGGTTTTATTTATTGTGCATTCTACTTGATTCTGCTACTTTTCATGTGTGAATATGCTGCTCACTCAGGAACTGCTGACGGATGTAAAGTATCCGATGGCTCGTTGGGAAACTTGAACAGGACCATCGTTAACATTCATGTTTGTAACATAACAACAGTGTTTGACCTGAAATAGACGTGTCGAAATGAGCCAGACAAATAAAGAAGCTGTAAATGATGGATGGAAAAATTGTGGATGATGATGAGAGAATAAAACAACCTATCATAGCTAAACCTTGCTCTGCATGTGAGTGGTTGTTTGTCTCTGTCTCTCTCTCTGTGTCGGCCCTGCGATGGACTGGCGATCTGTCCAGGGTGTACCCCGCCCTCGCCCAGTGTGAGCTGGGATTGTCTCAGGCATCCATGTGACCCAGAAACAGTGGAAGAAAATGAATGAATGTCATGGCCAAGCTAGATTATTCTCCTCCACACTATGAAAGCAGGACATGTCCTTGTCTTGCATGTGTAATGTCTAACCTTGCCAAAAGTAGTCACCCAGATCTTGAATGGGCTTGTAACCAATTTTATGGTGAATGGACAATGAGCACTTAGTACAACCTTGTTGTTCTTCTACTTACTGACCTGGTACAGCAAACACAGCACAGACAAAAAACAAACAAACAAACAAACAAAAAAACCCAAACAAACAAAAAACTGATTTTTATCCCCCAAAATGGCAACTGGCTGGACGGTTTGGGTAAAAGGTTAAAGAAGCAGCAAAGGTTAAATCATCATTTAACAAACAAAACAGAAACATGGAGGGGCCACATGTGCTCGGAAAATTGAATTCACAGTATCTACCCATCCAGTTATGCATATTGTTCATGTTCAGAATGCAATGTGAGTGCTGTCATGTTCACCACCATATAAACCCAATGAGGCTTCAGCGCACTCTACTGTCTGTATTTAAATTGGATCATAACACCTACCATGTGTCCCCACACATGCATTAATGCATAGATGCACATTGACATCCATCACACACACAAAAGCTTAGCTGCATAATGGCCTTTTGTCTGGAAACAAGATTCAGAATGACCACACTGATACTCAGGCATTAATGTATGTACTGTACATTCTGTACTTTATTGTTCACCCCTCTTTGCTGTGACACTGATAGATAAGGCCTGACTGCTGACTAAGGCAAGGACAGTAAATGCACAAGAATGGATTTGGCAAGACAACACTCCTTCTCCCAACCATGAGCTTATGTCACCTCCTTCGACTTTACCAGAGGAGAACACCTCAACCGGGAATCCCTTTGTGCACCACAGGTCTTTTTGCCTCCATGAAAAACTTATATATTATCAACAGCACCTGAAATAGCATCCAGCCACAAAACATGTTCCCAAAATGATTTTGATTCAAAGTTGTTTTGAAGAAGTGTAAGACAAAAGACCTGCTTCATCTAAAAAGTGGAACTAAAATATTGGCCAACAAACCTCACCAAGTTAAGGATTAAAACAAACCAAAGTTCACTTTAAATTTACTGTTATTCACCAAAAAACACTGATGTTCAACTAATATCTTTAGCAAACCTGTGCTCTCATAGAAAATTTGCAAAGCTCAATTTTGTAAATATCTTAAATCCTGATATTTTTTACATTTGTATGCCAGATGGCAGTGGTCCTCTTGCCTTCCTTTGTTGGCACATTGTGACACCATTTTGTGTGTTGCTGCTAACTATCTATCAGCAGATCAGCGTGACAAGAGCAACAGCTACTTGCACCAGCTGGAGGCTAGACTGAATGCTACAATTACAACACACTCAAATCTGACCAAACTGTTGGTGGTCAAGTTGAACTGGGGAAGTTCCCATATAATCCAAGTCCCTCTTTATTCTAAAATACGGCGTGGCTGGAATATTTATATGTTTTTGTTATGTTTCCTGGGAATGTCTACTGCCACCTCCAATGTGCATATTTGGAAAACAAAATTTAGATGAACAAACCTTGTGTATTAACTTATGGTAAAATGACACAACTTTTTTTTTATTGTTGAGGTAAAAAGAAAAGTGTTTACTTTTTCTGTAAGTAGCCATCTCTTCAGGCCATGTTGAATTGGGCCGGTTTTGGTGCTGGGGAGGGAACCGAAGATATTTCCGATTCCGCTGCACCAGTGATTTTTTTTTTTTTTTTGCATGAATTGATCAATGTTATTTGAGTGCAGTGCTAAATTGGTTTTTAAAAACAGCTTTCTATGAAAAATCCTGTGCATAACTGGCATACATCACCACAAACACAAGTGGTCACAGATTTTTCTAATACACATAAGGCAGTGTTACACCTACATATCACCATTTGTACTGCTATACTGTATCACAGCAGATAATAGTCTTAAAAATGATAGAGATTGATTGAAGTTACATTTAAATGCTTTTGATATCAATGCCACTTCGGATAAGAACTGTTTTGAAATAATTTCTTTAAAAACATCTTTCTTCCCCGTGTTGTTGGTTTTATTGACTGGTGCTCAACTCTACCCACAGCCAGAACCTCCCAGTGAAGTCGGATAACAACATTAATTTGACAGCATCCTTGCGAGAATTTCCTGACAACACTGCACGATGTTTACCAGCAGTTGGATGCATGTGAGGGTCATTTCTGTGGAAGAATAACAACTTAATTAAAACCCACAAGCTTTGTTTGTTCACCTCCCCTCATCGACAGTGAGCAGCGTTTCTCATTTTGCGAGCCGAACCTTTGATTCAAGTTTTCCAAAGCCGTCTAACACAATCGCTCCCTGTTTGAACGCAGTCTCTGACTACTCCTGGGTAATCCATACATATGCATGAGCTTCTGTTTTACACACACTTGATGCTGAGCCTGTCCTTGCACTCAAACAAGCAGCTTTTCTTCCAAGTGTTTAGTCACCGTTAAAACATTCATTTGAAACATGACGCTGTATTAAATCCTGCTAAGACACATTAGTGAAACCATCTTTAAACGATTATTTCTTCAGTACAGCCAGGAAACCTTTGATGAACACCTTTATTTTTGTGAAGTACTGGAGGTAAACCCACAAATTTGTTTATGGAGAAATGGTGTTTCCCTTCAAAAAAAACAAAAAACACTATGACGTAAACACATCAGATACACAGCAGGTATTTGGAAATGATATGATTTGTGGATTGGAAAAGACATATTGCTGATAGTAAATAGCTAATACTCCTGCATATATATATATATATATTCTTCTTTTATATGTTTTATATTCTTTCTTGACTAACAGGGAAGTTAGTGTGAATTCAATGAGATAGCAAAGGAGAGGTTTCTATTTTTTACCTACAAATGACATTTTTGTATTTTATTGTGAAATTAAAAGTTCTTTTTTTTTTTTCAGACAGATGTGTCAGAATATCACCCTACAGTTCAAGTCTGGACTTATACTGATCACCTTTATTTTAAAATTGAGAGTGGCTGGAATATTTACATGATTTTGTTGTTTCCTGCAAATGACTAATTCCACTTCCAACTCTCTGTTTTTATGGTTAAAGTACAAAGAATATGTTGATGCCACCAGAAATGTTTTTTCTTTTCCTGCAAGTGAATATTTTCTTGGCATCCCCTCACCTGAATAATTTCTACAGTCCCTAAGAGAGTCTGGTTTTAACAGTGGCATTTGAACCCAATAATTTAACATGATCATGAAGTGGAATTCAAAATATATTTGTGATAATAACTGCATCGATGTCAGAGTTAAGAGATGTTAAGATATGCTCTTTCTGCAGAACTGTAATGGCTATATATTATTATAGACAGAAGTAAGAAAAGGGAATGCCCATTGGCTGGTGGTCCATGCCAGAGATTGTGAATTGTCCTTGTCTGTAATGTAATGGCACCATAACGCCAACACATAAACTGAAAAAGATCCTTCATCCACCAAAAGAGGATAATTTACCCCTCTTCCCCTCTCTATATGCCCCTCTCCCTATCAAGAGCAGGAAAGCAGCTACAAAACACTGTAGGCACTGTGACCAAGATACACTTTCACTACAAAACAGAGTAAGAAAAAAGCCCATCCCCATCATCTCATTGTGTTTGAGATAAAAGAGAGCAGTCCGAGCTAGTCTATGTGCAGTTTACAGAGAGTCCTTTGGTCTCAGTGAGGTAAGAGGTTCTGTATGATCAGGTCCATCGATAGGCGACGATGGGAGATTCATTTATCCTTTACTCAGCCAGGCATTTCACACAAACATTGATGTATTCACCTGGAATTGGATGCGATAAGATCGCATCCGTTTCCACTTCCTGGATTGAGAGGTTCTTTTTTTTCTGTAAGGCTTTGAAGGTCCTTCAGACGCCTTTAACATCCTTACATGCTATGAGCCAGCGTGTCATCTATAGTCATAGACACGGGTTCAGTGGAATCATCTGCCTTTACAGTGACAGATATTCAGTTCAAAGGCTCCCGGGTTAAAGGTCCCCACTCTGCGGTTCTGGTCTGGCTTCCTGATTGCGGCTGCGTCCCAGTCTGGGGAAACGGGATGAAGTTTTGGACCGGGGCGTCTTGGCTCCGCCGTCACTGGCCTGGGGTGTATCTCTAGATGAGAGAGAATAGACGTAAGGAGAAGAAAAAAAACAAAACTTGTGGACATCATATGAGCATCTGGCAAAGTTTACTACCAAGTGTAATATTCAAACTAATCACAGAGGCTGCAGCTAGAAGCTGAAATGCATCATTTACCTTCTGCAAGATTTTTTTTTCTGGTAGACAACACAAAAACAGCAAATGGAGACGCTATAATTAACGAAATAAGCTGGATCAAAATTATTCCACATTATTAGCGAAATGGGACTGGATCTCAAGGACTCTTTGCCTCCTTTTAGTTAAAATTACTACATCTATCAAGCTTTTTTGTTCTTGGACAGAAAATGTGCAGTAAAGTATGATAATGGTGGCAGATTGGCTAGAAATTATCAGTGTGTTTTTTGTGTACTACTGAAAGAAAGGACCCATTCTACAAAAAGAATTTCATCCAGTAAGTGACCGTATATGGAACATTTTTTATCAGCTTTACTGTAGTTATCTTGATAGTGAACTGATGTGTTTAATGCATGCAACAGAAAAATAAATGACGTTCGGCACAAAGATGCCTCCATTAACTTTAACTGTGATAGCACCCAGGATCAGCGTCTACACAGTGAATGGTGCATCGATAGGCGATGTACAGTCCAAGTTTAATATTCAAACAAATCACAGAGGCTGCAGCTGGAAGCTGAAACGCATCATTTACCTTGTGCAAGAAGTTTTTTTTTCTCTGGTAGATGAGACTTTAGCAAAATTATTTATTCTACATTGTTGCAAAAACATTATTTGTGACATAAGAAATTAAATTATAGTCATTTGTAATTTTATGATGATATTTAGGCTTCTCATCACTTGGGAGGAAATAATCTTGGCCAGTTATTGACAATATTGCCTTAGTTACCCTGACAACCATCTCCACAACATGAACCCCTGATCCCTGGGTCTTACCTAGTAGCATTGAGGATGAATGTGAGACACTTGTTGGAGGCAGGAAATGAAAAGCAGGGCAAGAATGCCTCAAGTTGAATGCTTTCTTGCTATACGAACCCTGAGCTCCCTTAAAGTATTTCATCCTCAAGAGACTGACCTCTCACCTGTCGCCCGTGATTGAGCAATGACCCTTTAGAAGAGACAGTGACTTAGAGTGCTTTTTTGACAAAGGGCTGTTTCAATAAATCTGAAAAACTATGAAGAGGCAGCCAGCATCCCGCAGTTGATGTCTCACTGGCCTCTTTAGTGTCACACCCCAGTTAGTGACGCTCTGGTTGAGGTTATTTGGGACATCTGGGTGGCCCTGTGATAGGAATGTGATTCCCATGCGGGCAACACATGTTAAAAATAAATATGCTCATGGTGAGGTACTTCAAGCTCAAACTGTGGCTGTCAGGCATCTGCTTTCATGTGAGACAGCAGTGGCTAGAAAAGCAGTACAGTGAGAGTGCAGCAACGTTCTGTCATATGAAAATAGGCTGAGACAAGAGATCATCACTGTGCGGTGCTGTAGGCACAAGCTGAGATTCAAAGTTAAGTATGAAAAATGCATGGCTGCAAAGTGCCTGTGTCACAACTACAAAGATCAGACATCTTTGGGTGGGAGGATATGACCAGCCGATCAGGGAACAGCCTGAACTTTGTTCATATGATGACTATTATTCCTTCTCATCTGACACAAAATATACATTTGGCAGTGATTCAAGTGCTGCTTACTCCTGTATCTCCACTGCAACCAGGGAGGTTCAATCAAGTGCAGTCACACAATTTCAAATTCAGACTAACTGCTATAGCAGCAAATATCACACTCAACTGGGGGCAGCATGCGGTACTGAAACTGCAGACCCTCTCATTTCTTCCTATCAAACTGGGCAAAGGAGCTAAATGTGCAAAAGTAATTAGGCCTATAGATTTATTTTCTGTCCTTCATTTGGACATGATATTGACTTGTGGTGGATAATAACTCTCCCTGCCACTGCTGGAATATTAATACAACTGCAGAGGAGCATAACTGGAGTAAACAGGAACACAGACAGCAGCACACATCCAATTGACTAAAACATGGGGTGAAGCCATTATTAGAGAGAATATAATATTCTCTGTATATTTGTTACCTTTCCCTCTCTCACATAAACACAAACATTTCTGTACACCGCAAAAGTAAAACCCAAACGCCTGTGGACTGATAAACACAACAAAATTATTTCAGCAATTTATTACCACAATAAAAGGTTACATGCTCATTCTGAAGTCAGAGTGCCACAGGCTGCTTTTGACAGTGAGACAAAGGTCTGCAACATTTTTTTTTTTTCCTGAGGCAAGGGGTCAATGAGCCGAGAGCCCAGACTGAGTGTGTGTACTTTGTGTTATGGGTAATAAAAAAAAATTAAAAAAAACACACAAGGGATGAAATGTAGCTGCATACTAAGTGGTGGCAAATCGGAGGAGTGTGTGATCATGTCATTGTTCAGACAAGCGAGGAAAATTGTGGCATGTGAGCCAAAAGTGCGGAGAGACTCTTGGAGACCTGCGTACAAGAGCATGTTGCTATCGATCAGAAAGAAATAGAAAAATAATGCTATTTGGTGTTCAAATCTAAATTACAGATTCAAATGTGCTGAATAACAAGGAGGGTTACTGATGACCCATTGGGCCTCAATGACATGCTACAAATGCCATCATGCTGATGCTCACCAGGTATACTGTTAACCATGTTCACTATCTTAGTTTAGCGGACTAGCATGCTATGATTCACTATGAAGCACTGAACACATAGTACTTCTCAGGCCAATGGGAGTACTTTGTAGGTTTAGTCATCAATCCAAGTACCTTATTAGACTCATTAAAAACATGAGGTGATGATAGGGGAGCATAACAGTGTTGAAGTGACATGATCACTTGCAACAGTCTTCATCTAGCAGATGGTGCAGTAAAGAACTACAATGACAAAACCAGACATCCTCAGTGGAAGCACGGATGGTTAAAAATATGTTCAATATCAGCAAAATATATCTGAGGAACATGAGGAATCGCAGCACACTACTACAACTCACTCTCTAAACTTTTTGCAGAGATGTTGTATTCGTGCTCGTGTTAAAAGTTGGCAGATACCTAAAAACAGTTGAACTTACACATCAAAACAATTATCGCCATGACAACTGAGGAAACACCAGTATGAGCCCACTGATGAAACCTTGAGCAAGAAGCAAGACACTGACTTTAAGCTGACATAGTTTTTTTGTTTAACATTTCTAAGGTGAAAAATCGCACTTTGAAGCAGATGCATCTCAGAGGTTCTGAGGTTGAATGGAAAGCCAGCTTGCTTTGATGGCAGTCTTCAGCTTGCCCACATTATTGGTATGAAAATGATTGTGATCATTTGAATGATTACGGTTTAATGTGTTGCACTAAAATGAGAGACACAGTATTTATCCTGCAGGAATGGTAATTTAACCAAACCTGGATTGAATATCCTAATATTTTCAGATAATGGATTTTTGGTATATATGAGCTCTAAGCCATAATCATCTAAAAACCCCCCAAAAAACAAGAAAAAATCATTTTAGGATATATTAACATTTTCAATGATATTCCACTTTCTTGAGATCTACTTTTCTACCACATGAATACATAACAACAGCATTTCATTTAAGCTGAACTGTGCAAGTGAGTGCAGCACTGTGCTGACTTGAGATAAGTCTGAGCCCTGTTTATTTCTCCTGGGACCAGTTGTCTGATTCTCTGTAATCACAAGAAGTCGTCCACTTTCACCTTTGCATCTCATCTGCAAGAGATCAGTGGGATCAAACGGAAATGTATGGTGTTTTTGTCAAAGCAGTGCTCCGTTGAATCAAAGCAGTGGGAAGCCTTCCATGTGTGTTTCCTGCCAACTTGCATCGATCTCAGTGGTTGATCATGACAAAATTCAACTGAAGGTTTGGCATATACAGTAGTAAAGCTTTTGAATGACTCAACGTAAAGCTTATATTTTAAAGGAATACATTTTTTCACTTCGTAACAGGGATGTTGTCCCTAAAAGTTGACATAATAGTTCATGTCAGTGGTAGCTATAACACTGTTAAGGAGTTTGAGATCCATCTGTGTTCTGTGGGCTCAGAGAAGATGAGCCCAAGATTTTCAGTACTGAACCCCAACTTCTTTCTTCTGCACCCCCCCTCAGACCAGCTTTCTTTCCCACCATCACACACCATCCTCTTTCCCTTCAGGTTTTGCACTCAACTACTTCCTGCAATTTTCACTCTTCAGTGGCTTCTCAATGCAACAGAACATCTGTCATCACATATTAGAACCCCCCATATAGGCTATGCCTTGTGCCACTAATCTGCCAACAACATCTGGTAGCATCATGCAGGTCAAGAGGATAATTGGCTATACACAGATAATAATGAATACATGCCAGCCATGCAGAGACTTCTGAAAAATATTTTCTAGGCATATATTTGTTATTGTTTGGTATTAAATCCATTAACATCCTCGTGTACAGAAGAGGTGCGAATACATTATAGTAAAAAATTACCTACATTATCACTAATGGTTTGTTTGTTTATTTATTTATTTATTTACTTTTTGTTTCCTTTTTTTTGAGAAAAATTCAAACATAAAAAGTAAGAAACACATCATATGTGCAGGTGAGGTAGAAACCCATTACGGGCTTATCTGAAAACTTCACCTAGGGAAATTAAAATAAAATTAAAATATTAACTACAATAATACTAACAATGCGGTGTAAAGTATCAACAAAAATATCTTTTACCTAATTAAAATTATATTCAAACAATGAAAAAAAAAATGTCACAAAACAGCACATATGTTGAAAACATAAACATAAATCAATCAAGCTTCTACAATATCAAACCTCTTTGACATCTAAGCTTCTTTGAGTTTCATTTTATATCTAGATAAAGAGAAAGAATCAGTTAATAGATGCAAATTTGTATTCCATAATTGGACTCCACGGTATCTTAATGAATACTATCCTCGAGATGTATAATACATTGGTAGGTACAAGTTATTGATTTGTCTGGTTGAATAATAGTTAACTTGAGAATTACAAATAAAGAATGTTTGAAAACTTTGTGGCAAGTCTGTACTCACGTACTTCAATTTAAAAATAAATGTACATATTTGAAGAATATTTAAATCAAAAATAGCCAGTATATTGCATTTCAAAAAAGTGGAGCGGTTGGGGCACATGATTTGGAGAAAATTGCCATTCTGATGAAACGTTTTTGCAGCAGTAGAATTCTATGAAGATATGTGGGGAAGGTGCTGGCCCGTACAATATTACAGTAGGTGATATATGGATATACTAGACTATAATATAATGTTAAAAAACAAGATGAATGTACTAAAGGGTAAATTTTTCTAATAATCCCCAGAGATTTCGTGACCTTGTTGCAAAGAAAACTGATATTTTCTTTTCAAGTAAGTTTCTCATCAATTAATATCCCTAGGAATCTTGTTGATGTAACTTTAATCATTTCTTCACCATCAATATGCACTTTCACTGAATCAAAATTATAATTCATTTTCCCTGCAAATATCATAAAATGAGATTTTTTCACATTTAATGCCAATTTATTTGTTTGAAACCATTTTGAAAATGCGTGAAAGCCATTGTTTACTTCATTCATAAATGCTGAAAAATTTCTGTTGGAAATAAGTAAATTGGTATCATCTGCAGATAATATTGGACAAAAAGTGTTTGATACTGCTGCATGATTGTTAATGTATATAAGAAACAATAATGGCCCTAAGATGGAACCTTGTGGTACCCCACACTGTATCTAGCTCTAGAGAGCCTGAGAGAAATATGATTTAAAAATTGGAATAACCTTTGCAATGTTGAGCTCAGAGGGAACAATACCAGTTTCCATGGATACCGCAAAAATATGTAATAATCGTTTCAGAACTGATTCTTTTACCTCTTTAACAAGGGATGCAGTAATTCCGTCATGACCTGCGGCAGAATTTTTTTAACTCTATTATTATATCATTTATCTCTCTGTTATCAGAAGGTTCAAAATAGCACACTGATGGAAAACAACCTCTTATATAATCAGTTGGACTTTTGTTTGTGTTACCAATCTTTTTAGAAATAGAGACTCCCACATTTACAAAAAACTCATTGAATTTGCAAGCAATATCAAAGGGATTTGTGATGGATGTTTTCCCATCAGAAAAACTAGGTGGAAAATTTGTTGATGCTTTTTTTGTTTTGCAGTAATTGATTTATAATTTTCCATGTGGCATTGATATTACTTGTAGAGTTCTTAAATTGATCACTGAAAAAAATCTTTTTAGCCATTTTAAGAAGATGATTATATTTATTTTTATACAGTTTATAATTTGCTAGATTTAGGGGTGTAGGACATAAAATATATTTTTTATAAAGTTTGCTCTTTATTTTGGCTGATTTTTTCAAACCAGCAGTAAACCACTTATTATCTTTGTCCAATCTTTTTGAGCAAGTTACTAATGGAAAACTTTTAAAGAATGCAGAATTAAATGATTTCATGAATAAGTTGTAGGCTAAATTTGCGTCATTCTCCATATATACATTTTCAAAAGCTATCTTCTCCAACATGTCATTAAATTTACGTTTGTTACTTGCATTGAATTTTCTCTTCATTTTTGTGGCAACTTGATTTTTAGTCTTAGTTCGACCAGTCATGGTAAGTTGGAAGACTGGAAAATGATCTGAAATGTCTGTATATAATATTCCTGAATTTGTCACATTTTGAATAGAATCTGTCAATATATTATCAATCAAAGATGCAGATTTATTTGTCAACCTTGTTGGTTTACTAATGGTTGGATAGAAATAATTTGCATATAAATTATTCAAAAAATCTTCTGTAGGAAGAAAATCTAAAAAGATTGATATTAAAGTCCCCAAGAATATAACATGTTTTCCCCTCCTTATTTACTAGCTCCAGAGTATTCTTCAAACTATCATTATCTCTGTGTCTGGTGGTCTGTATATACCGCCTACAATCACATTTTTCCCAGTGTTGTAGCATGAAATCTCAATAAACACAGATTCTGTATCAATTTTATCAGATTTAAGAGAAAGATCAGGTCTATTCACAAAGTGATGTTTTTTATGTTTGAAAACTGCAACACCACCTCCGATTTTATGTTCCCTAACAACATGAATAGAGTTATACAATGACATTCCATATAAATCCTTAGTTTCTTCAGTAAGCCACGTTTCTGTTAAAGCAACTACTGACAAGTCATGTTCTAAGATAAGATAAATAGTGCACCATCTGGTCATAATTTTTTGGTAAGCTACGAGCATTGAGATGCAGTAATAAAAAAATATTTTACTTTGTTGAAAGTGATTTGATATAGAAATTAAATTGACTTTCTCTATAATAGTGACAGGGACCTAGATTAGAGTTTGTTGAGAAAAAAATAATATCAGGATCAAAGTTTCTTTTTTATGATTTAAGTCAAATGGGTTAAACAACATATTATCATGTCTATGAGTTTTGAGTCATGTCAGTCTAGCAGGTAGGAGGCAAAATCCTCATCATCAAGTATATGAAAAGGAAATAGAATTACGCAGTCTTTACAGATCCAAGATGCCCATGTGCCAGTTGTCTTTTTAGATACTGGCATACATTTAATATGAAACCCATTTTTCCAAAGTGCGCAGTAAATGCTCAAATAATATGTTTTTGACACTGTTCATGTTTAGTCATATGATGTTAACGGTAATAACAAATTCATTTCATTATCTGCATGTATTCTAAGTACTTTTTGGGACACTGGGGTCAGACAGTCTATTCTCCTTTGTGTCTGCACCCTCTTCATTTCCCACCCTCCTATTTCACCAAGCTAATGACCATAATAACCAGGACTTCATCCCTCAGATGGGAGAGCAGCACAGGTTTGATCATGCCACTGGCACAACTCAGAGCAACTTTGTGATAAAGGGAGAAACTAGTGTGTGAGCTTTGTACACACACAGGTGCACACACACACACACACACACACACGAGCCAGGAATATTACGTTATCCTGATCAGGATTGATCCACTGTCAACTGTGATTCCTCAAAGTCATGGAGGTAAGAAATTCCACTGTCACTACCAATTACAAGAGGTAAACAACAACTTCTTGACTCTGTCAGCTGCCACCACTGAATTCCTTCAAGCACAGACGCGTTTGCTGGCTTTCTGCAACATGTTATGTCATTTCGCTGTTGTTTCTTTTTACATCCTCTCAGCTTCAGGGAGAGCTCTTCAGAGGCACAGCTACAGTCACACAAGACTTACACCACTAATTGTTACGGAGATTTATGTACAGTGTTTAATTATAATTTACTAATGAATGGCACATAAGTGGGAATTCACAGGCATAAACACATGCTGTGACTGTGTGAGAATAGATGGACGCTCATTCAGTAGAATCGAGGAAGATATATTAAACTCTGAATAACAATATTTCACAATGCACGACTCGTGAAAGAAAGTGAAGTCTCACGTCGACTTTGTCAGCTTGGCACTCTAATATTTCATGC
This sequence comes from Remorina albescens, assembly GCA_034769265.1. Taxonomy (NCBI): domain Eukaryota; kingdom Metazoa; phylum Chordata; class Actinopteri; order Carangiformes; family Echeneidae; genus Remorina; species Remorina albescens. The sequence goes on from CM068480.1 coordinate 12,405,399, forward strand.
CATTCAAGGACATGTAGTAGACAAGAGTTCCTATTTCAGCTCGGAGCTATGATTATTGAGCCTCTCAGGGCAGACTAAATGATGAGCATGCTTTGCTTCACAGGTTTATACGGGCCTTGGTGTTTGGTACTCTTGTTCTACTGGACGTCCGGCCCTGGAGACTTACATCTAAATTTGAATTTAGAAACATGGAAAATGTCTTCTTCTATTGTTTTTGTATGATGCTCCTTGAAGAGGGAAACTAAATTTAAATTCAGTTTCTTACTTAATTACTTAAACTCCTGCACAGCTCCACCCTGCTTCAACTTGAGAAGAGCTTTAATCACAGTTGACGAGAACACGGAAACAGAAGCATGTTTCTGTTGTTCTGCCTTAGATAGGTCAAACTATTTTTTCTCTGACACTTATAAAATGCTTTTTGGGACTTATCAACTACTCAAGTTACATTCCATGGAGCTTATCAGATACATACGCACGAACAAACACACTTTGGTGTTCAGTTTCCTGCACAAGGACATTTTAGCATCCTAACAGGAGGAGCTGGGAATCAAAGCCCTGATCTTGTGATCAGTGGATGACCAGACAGTTACTGAAAAACCTGTTCTGGGAAGATCTCTGTAATGACATGCTGTTATCCAAGGTGATTTTATGGTTAACCTATATGCTTGGGTAAGCATGTACTGTACATACTTAGGGATCCTTTCTCTGACAGTTGTTGTAATCAGCTGATAAATTTTGTAATTTGTCTTTTGAATTTGTCATGAAACTGTAAAAGAGTCTATTGACTCTGAGACGAATGAGAAAAACAGATAAACTGCTCCTTCCCTCCTCCCTCATCTCCTTTCTCCTGAACTATAGTTGGACTGGCAGTTTGTGTGTCCATTTACAGACTGGAAGGCAGAAGAGACAGCAGGTTGTCTTTGGTGGGGTGGGCTTTAAGTTCAGTGGCTGTTTTAACCACACATTTCTATGTTCCGGTCATTTGGGGCGCACATGAGAGTGTCCTGTATGTATGTTCTGGGACTGGGCTCACTGCCCCTGTGACTCACTCTCTTCTCATGAGGTATAAACTAGTAGAGCCAGGACGGGCTGGTTAGCAATTTACCAAACTATCTTTAGTAAAAAGCTCTGCGACACAATGCATCTATTATTTTATTTTTTCACACTCTGCTGACAATCTTGGTTATAATTTCAATATTCTCAAGAACCTACATCTATGTCAGCCGCGCTGTTGTTGATGTTGTTGGTGTAACCCGATGACTCGGATGTCTCCAGAGAGGATATGGCATTCCAGTCAGAGAGTGTGACAGGTCACGCTCAGTGACTGACTGCAGTCAGGAGAGACTGACGTGAATATTGACAGGAAAAGACTGGAACATCTCATTCTCAGATGTAGTATGACAGGTAGCTGGGAAGCTGAAGCATGCTGCACTTTCACACTTGCTAGTCTGAGTCTTGTGAATGTGCATGAGTGTGCATGTGTGTGAGAGAGAACATACAGTGTATCCTCAGTGTGTGAATATGAGTGAAAAACTGTGAAGTTTGTTTGCAAGGGATTTGGCATTTTCTGTGACATTAATCCTCCAGGTTTGTATCCCCTAACAACTACTGCCACAACAGCTGTGGCAGCTTATTCTTTCTGAAGTTTTGTAAATTAAATTGGTATAACATGTACAAACTATCACCAAAACATCGAAGAAACATGATCATTTGTTTGTTAGATGTCTGTGAATACAATTGGGATTGCTACAATCTTGAAATACTAAGGACGAAGTAAAAACTGCCATCTAAAGATATAAATATATATTGTTAAAAAATAAGTGGATTCCCTGGCTGCTTCCCTTTTATCCCTGAATATGCGTATTTAGATTTTACAACTTAATTTTCTGTAACACTACAGCAGACTTTCACAGCCAAGATCCCTGCACCTGCACACGTGTTGGCATCGTTTTCCTAAATCCCACCCACACACACAAGTGCACATGATCACATAGAAGCATAAAGCCTGCTCTGATTGCGTTCCTGTATGTGTCCACTTACTGACAGAAAGGCAGAAGAGACAGCAGGGTCTCTTTGGTGGGCCGGGCTGTGAACTCTGGCAGCGCCTGGATCAGCTTGTTCATCACCATGCGAAGGTAGCCCTGCAGCTGCTTCCTTCTCTCCTCTACAAACTTGGCATCCTGCGGACAGTGAGACACAGACATACAAAGCAGGGAAACACAAAGAGCCAGTTACTTATTGATACGGTACAATGATGCTTGGAGAAGCTGATATTAAAGCTGCAACATGCAGCTTATTCTATGATATAAAAAAAAATAAATCAACAATCTCAAGAGTCTAACTCTGCAGCTCTTACCGCCAGCTCTGGAGGAGCTGCAATGATTGTTGCTGTTGTTTAGTAAACCTGAAATGAGCACGAACAGTCAAAATAAGCCAGCAGTTTGGAAGATCCAAATTAGCTGTGAGGTGCAAAACTTGCAAAGTACAAAAGGAAATGTGAAAATCCCTAAATGCAAAGGAAAAAATGCAGCAGCACAACAATCGCTAAGTAAGGTCTATGAATTGTGGGGGATGGTAGAATCATTTTGCCCCTCCCCTGCATTTTTTCCTGCAGGATTTTAGTTTAAAACTGTCTAACTGATCACAACATATCATGTGTTTCTGTTTGGCTCCCAGATCTTAATGATTTAATATGGTCAATAATTTTTTTCTGATTCTGGACAATTTGACCTATGTGCTTATGCTCAATGTTGTTTCATTGATAAAGGTTACACCTGGTTGTGGCCATCAAACACCACCAAAATAACAAAATCAGCATCGAAGACCTGCTCCAAATATGATGATGGAAATGATGATTGTTGTTTTAATATAGCAGTTTGACTGCAGCTAGAGAGTCATGAAATAAAATAGCATTGTCCTACTGTCACCACAAATACTGTGTGGAAAAAACTGAAGCATTCTGAATTGTCATCGGCAATGCCTGTGAACAGATCTTCAAATAATGGGTCTCATACGAAAAGCACAGTGCTGCATGAACGAAGCATGTAGGTTTGAGGATTAACTTCCCAACCTTCATGTCTGTATGAGAGGCTGCTGCTGCTGTAACACTACAATTTCCTTTTGTGGATTAATAAAGCATCTTCGATCTTAAATCTTATTTTTGTAAATAAATTCAGGCTCATTGATTTTGAGCATTGGGACCCCCTTCACTGAGGCAGAAGGCAGAGGCCCAGGGCCACATGGCCAGTGGTAGCTAATCAGTGTCCAGGCTCAGAACAAAGCCTGGGCAATGCTCCGTTTTACTCTCCGGTGCTTGGAACTGGAACAAACAGCTGTTGTGAGTGGCCAACATTTTTTTGTTTGAAACTACTGCTTCTCTTTTGATGTAAACCTCAGAAGAGTTTGTCTTGTTTTAAAGTATATGTGTGTTGCTTTCAATAAAGAACCACAGACTATTTGTGGTACCACTGCTGAATGTGTGCTTAACATGCAGTCATGAAAATGCTAAAAAAAATAAAGGGACACTTTATCATCATTCATTGCTAATGCGCAGTTAAAGCACTGATAACCCAAAGCTGTAAGTCCCCAAATTAATTCATCAGCGAGTGCAATGAAATTATTCCTGTTTAATACCTTTTTTTTTTTTTTTATAACTGAAGCTCATGGAGATTTCTTGATTTGTTTTTAGCAATATGGATATAAAATAAAACAAATACAAAAGCTGGCTCTGAAAAGCAGGATTTATGGAAAGTAGTGCATCTGCAACATTATATTTAGAGCCCACTGTGTTTGGTTTGATTAAGAAAAATAAACAAATCATGGAATTAATTAGCATTGGCTGAAATTTCCACAATCCACAATTTACTTACGCAGGGGGAAGTGATGCACAATCAGCAGCTTATCTGAGTTTTTTCTCTGTTTTTTTTATTAAGATTTTGCTAGCTGTCGACCTCACTTCATTTATAATGAATGACGCTGATCAGTGTTTTCTTGTAACAACAAAGAAGACAAACTGTCAAAAACACAGGACAAATACTCTGGGTGAAAAGCAGTTTGTACTTTTATGGCGCAGGGTGGAAAATAATAAGGTTGGAGTACATTTCGGATATGTGACTTAACTTCGATTTATACACCTCTGTGGTATGGCTTATGTAGATCTGTATCGCTAAACTGAATGACCAGCAAAACTCACTACTGCAGCACAAAGGAATTGATGCTTCACATTTGAAGATAACGCCATAAGCCTGCTGTTGGTAACTGCACTCAGGACCGATGTGATGTTTTGGTAAACTTGGATGATAGTGCATTAAGAAACAATTCATCCTTTTCTGAGAAAAAAACAACAAAACAAAACACAACTCTCAAAGCTGTAAGCAGGCAATCACTGTGAAATGTGATAGTGATGCCATGACTCAACAAATTTTAATACATGCATGATAATTCATCACTGAAAGTAAATCCAAAGCAACCATCAGCACTTTTACTTGATTTTTTGCACCCCAGTTCTCATCTAGTGGCTGTGTGTGTCCAAGTAAAGGAGATTTCTTTACAGAGGGACGTTTGCTGTGTTTTGCAATATACTTTCGGTACAGCAGGTCTACATTTTACTGCTCTGAAACAACCAAACAGACAGTAGACAACACGCAGTACAGTGTCCACAACGAACTTTTCAAAAAGGGAGGTAGATAAGAGGTTCACTGCCGTCCCTTGTAGCAGTTAAGTATGTACATTCGTGCAAGCAGGAGTGGATAACTACACTCCACTTCATACAGGGTGAAATAGATCCTATAGGAACGGCTAAATATGATGTGTCTGATTAGCCTGTGTGTGTCGGCACGGATTTCATGCTATGTCAACACAATAAGGGACACCCTGACTGCTTTCATGGATGTCAGAGCAGTAATAACACTAATGGACATCATGACAGATTCATCCTCTTGTGGAAACAGGGAGGAGGGCTGAAGAGGTGCTGTCTGTTGTTTGCAGAGAGGACTGAGAGAGCAGAGCAGAAACTACTGTGGCATACTGATGCATGTACAAGGCTGAATATGTCCTCTTCCATCTATCTGCTTACATCCAGCTATCTCAACACTCCCCTCCTCCCTCCTCCCTCTCTCCCTCTCTCTCACACACTCCACGCCACGTTACTGATTTGGCACAAAGCTTAAATCAGTCTATAGTTATTTATCATACGGTAATGTACAAGTTCCAGCACATAAAAATGGCCTACATCCGCCTTCACATGGATCTACATAAATTAGTTAATACCTAAATCTCTTTTAAAAATTTGCATTAGCTAGAATCCGAGTCAGACCACAGCAACTGTGCTAATGCTGCGTAGTTAACACAATTTAGCTTTGAGTTGTTGTTTGGTTATTTCCCCCAGCAGGGTAAAGAAATTGCACTCAAGCATGGTATTTTTTGAACACTCAAATTCTAGAATCTAAATGTAAAAATATAAAGTATTAATTTTGATGACATCTTGGTTCATTCTGTCAGATATTCCATAAAACTATATGAAGTAATGGTGAATTGATTCTAAATGGGAAAAAAGTCCAACTTAACCTGCTGCAAACAAGCTTAGCAAATGTCAGTGGCTGCAACTCCAGCTTTTGATTAACATAATTTGGGCCGTATGGTCAGGTTGAGCAATCTCTAAGTGCAATAAGTGATTATACTCAGTTTAGTAAAAAATATTTATAGTAGACAGACAGCTGGCAAAGTTTCATGCTATTCAAAAAAAGGGAAGCTGTAAAAATCGAAAATAGTCTATTTTTAAAATCAAACTCTTTGGTTAGTTCAAATGGATAAGAGCACATTTTATTGGTAGATATTATATTTCCCATCACATTCTGTGAGGATTAGCCAAAGGCAGAGCGCAGTATTTACCTTTTTTTTCCCGGCACTATGTAGGTTTTATTGCAAAACTTTAAACCCTTTTTCTTCACTGCTTCTGTGGTTAATACTCTGCCTTTGCAGGGCAGATGGTATTTTTTATCCTGTCTTGCTTGCTTCACCTCTACTCCAAAAGATAAGACACACTTCTATATGCTTGCTTACCAGCAGTATATGTTTACTAGTGGTTAACTGCACAAAACATCCCATGATATGAGATCGTGAAATGGTCATGTAAAGGCAGAAAGAAAAACTGGGTGTATGTACACAGTACACATGCACACACACACAACCCTCAAACACAAACATACACACACAGGAGTTTAATGTCACTTTCCAGAAAGGGGAGATAAGCAGCAGAGGGGAGCTGTCAATGGAAGAGAAGCATGAAGTAGTCACATATGTGTCCTGGTCTCCACAACTGCACAGTGAATTTGCTGCCAGCGATGTGCTATTCAACTCAGGGGGTGGGAAAGAGCCTCCAAATATCATATTTGAAGAACCGCATGCTGCCTGGCAACACAAAACAGTCTTAGGAATGAAAAATAACTACACCCTGTAGGATCAACCACCAATTTCGTCCTATAGAAAATCAATGCTTTTGACCTCAATTCCTGCCTGAACATCCAGAATTATGCGTTTAAAGTGTTTTGTTTTTCAGCTTTTGTTGCCACATGTTCTTTCAATTATTCATCTTCTACCGCTTATTCGTTTCTGCGTCGCGGGTGGTGCAAAGCCAATCCCAGCTCACACTGGATGAGGGCGGGGTACACCCTGGACAGGTTGCCAGTCCTTCACAGGGCCAACACGGACAGAGACAGACAGAGACCAACAACCACTCACACTCACACTCAGACCTACGAACAATTTGGAGTCACCAGTTAACCTAAACTCACATTTTTGGAGGGTGGGAGGAAACCCATGCAAGCACACCCCACACAGAAAGTCCCAAAGCCCGGGAACCGAACTTGCGATCTTCTTGTTGTGGGGCAACAGCACAATAAATAAATAAATAAATAAATAAAAGGTTTTTAAGAATGTAAATTTTGCGTGGTCACCATCTAAAACATGTTTCTCAGCTTCTCAGCTTTACTCATACAGTCAAAATAAAACAAAGGAGCTCACAAGTCACCGAGTTAAATAGGAAAATCAACCTGCGTCGTGATTTGATCCCGCGGTCCACTTGAATTAAATGAGTGGACAGCATTGGTGCACACTGACTAGAAAACAAGGTCAACACATTCCAACAAGTCAGCCCACACTGGACCACAGCAGGGCAGAACAGCCTGTTCTCTCAACGCTGCGTTTAAACCCACACCAAACCGTGGGTCCAGGCCATGCATAAAACATCACAGGCAATTCAGGGATGCTCCAACAAGACCTCCCCGATGTCTCCTTGTCATAATTAAAAGCGTGAAACATGTATATTGCATAAAATGTGAACACAACATACTAAGCCCTGTTAATAATTCACTTTGTACTCGCTGATTAATTAATCAGGGCAGCCTTGGTGCTACTCTCCCCCTCTCATTGTATGTAAAGATGGGCCAACTGGAGAGGGTAACTGATAGTTGCGTAAGTGCCATTGTTCTGTTTTCTGCTCTTATATAATGATTCTGTGATTTAAATAATAACAATAATAATAATAATAATAATGCATTTAATTTATAACGCACTTTACATAAAAAAACAAACAAAAAAAAAACCCTCAAAGTGCTAAAGGCACAATCATAATAAAACATCACAAAAAAAAACAAAAAACAAAAAACAAAAAAAAACCTTAAAAAACAAAGTCCCAGATCTCACAGTCACATTGCCATTGTTACAAATTCCATTTAAACCCATGTTTGCTTTTTAAGAAAGGGTTATACGTGTCATAAATGTTTTTTATCATTGTTCTCATCTTGTCTCTCCTCCCCTGTGAAAATGTCATCCTGTCTAATTTTGTGCAGATTTAAATATGTTATTACTGCTGACTTATTGGGAATGATCGCTCGGCTGAACACCAGATAACCAAAAGTCCAATCCTGACTATCTCCAAACCTAAACTCAGTGTAAGAGCAAGCAGCTATGTCCTGGACTGAAAAATTAAGCCAATGTGGAACTGCCGAAACCTATAACTCCTCAAATGAGTAGCTAGTTTCCTCCTTTATGCCACCTCTGCAGGGGTGAATTCACCTGTTTAAATTTCACTGAGGCTTAAAGTTGTGCATAATTGAAGGTGTGTGTAGGTTCAAGTTCAAAAAGTCTTTGTTACCCCACAAGAGACAAGCTGTTGTGCAACAGCAGAAGTACATATAAAAAAACAAAACAAAACAAACCCATTGTACCAGCAGAACACATGACACAAAAACAGAAGACCACAATATCATAACGTGAGAGTCACACTGAGACGCTTAGAAACCGTATGATAGCCGGGATGAAGCCAGCCAGGATTGACTGAACTTTCGTCAGGGATCTCACTTTGTACAGGTGGAAAAGGTCACTAAATGGATGCCAGCGATTTTGCTGTACACTGTTACGATTCCCTGCACTTGGTTCCTGTTTTTGATGGAAAGTGACCCAAACCAGCAAACAAAGGAAAAAGTAATGGTGTGTAAATGATCTCAAAACTAAGGTGGAGTTTCAAAATGGGTGTGGTCCCATTCATGAGCTCCGAAATTCAATATAATCATATAATTATTGCTACACAATACAACTATATGAGTAATAGTGACCCCATCTCAAGATGGTGTGTAGTTTTTCTTTTATTATTGCTTCTGGGAGAAAAAGAATAATCTACAATGTCTTCATTTTTTACCCTTGAAAACAGAAAGGGGAGAAGGATAAAAGCAGCACTAAAATGAAGGAGTTTTTATCAAAGCCCAAGGCAGCGTGTGACTTCAGTGAGCAGGAGGGGAAAAAGTGCTGAAAGTGGGCAAATGAGAGAAATAGATATTGAGGGAGGAGAACAAAAAGAAAGGCAAACGCCTCTGGTCAGGAGCCACAAAAACAAGATGAGGTTCAACCTGTGAGAAAACCTGACAGTTGGACTCTGGGGTCTGACAACAACATGGTCTTGATGTCATCATTCCTGCCCCTTTTTGTCTCAGCTTTGGTATCAGGAGATGTTTGACAGACACGGCCCGGGAACATTTAGCCTGTATACTTAGCCAGGCCCCTGGCAATTCATCAGGCTGAGAGCTGTCACAGATGGTGCGTGTGCATGTGTGTGTAACATCGTCTGCATTGTAAGGTTACACCTGGACAGTCTGGCCTAAAGCAAATGGAGGTGCACAGAGGGAGAGTGTCACCAGCTCATTAAAAGAATACAGATGTGCAAATGACAAGGCCTGACAGTGCATCAGCGGTCAACTCTGCCGCTGGCTCAATGTGATGAATCAAAACGTTTATTCCCTCAACAATGTTTACACATCGCTAATTGTGTAGGCAGAGCTTCAGGGGTCCTGTTTAGGGGCTCTATTGAAGGGTTGTGGTAGAAACACACACGAGCCTCATCATGTTGTGCATGAGAAGGCTGGAGAAAATGATTTCAACCTTAAAATGTTGACCCTGGACTCAGATAATTACTATGTAAAGATATAGAGTGATGGTGTCTTATTCTGTTGTTGAAGCTGGTCTGAAAACATGTGCATGTTTGTGCTTCTACATGTGGACGTTCATGCATTTCAGTCCATCCCCACCATTATAAACACACGGATGCTGCAATATACAGCGTGTAACTTTTCATGTCATTATTATGACTCTCATTAGCACTAGCATGGCTGTTTTATGTTGGCTCTCGTGTACACAGGGTAACAGTAACTAGTCTGTTGTGTATATAGGGTTCATACAGTAGCTCAGAGAGGGAGGGGATCAAGAGTGAATTCAATATTGTGGAAAAAAAAAAAATTGGCATCTTGTGATATTTGGCTGATTGCAAACTGGCTACAGCAAGGTGTCAGTGTAAACTCAAGTCGTAGCAGGATAAACATTGACAAGTTAACATGAATATTTCTTCCCTTCATCAGCATTTTCAGTCGTGCATCAAATGGCACTGCAGCTTGACCTGGAAACTGTAGGCAAGGAGAAGCTCGCTGCCTACAAGTAACTAAAATATCAAAGCGATATCATCTGTAGTCCTGGCATCCATCAGCACAACTCGTCACATTGTGTACAGGAGAAAAATTACAGCGATGAGCAGTGCGGATATACGTCCTTATATAAGTCCTTGTACATTTCCTCTTATTCTTCCATCACATTTAATTGCACTGTCAAATGACTGAAGAGAAAGTAATGAGTCTGTTTGAAAAAAGAAACATGCTAAAAAAAAAATAATAATAATAAAAAAATACCACAAATGATCACACAGGTATATATATTGTACCTGTGTGTACCATATTAGTTCACACTCCTGTGCTGTCATGTGGAGAACGTTGAGAGGTGAGATTAAAAACACGTACAGGTAACAATTCAATGAGTCATCCTCCCTACAAGTCCCTGCGTTACACTCATGATAAATCCTGAAACCACACAAGTCAGGAGATTAGTTCAACAGTCCCATCACAGGGCACTGGTATACAAACTGCTTGAGTTGTTTATCATTTTGAAGTGTGTGTGTGTGCGTGCGTGGGTGTTATCAGGCAGGATGAAAGTGAGAATCCTTGCCATGTAATACAGTTAGTGAGGGGTGTGTGGATGCATTTCCTTGCTATCGAATGTCCACTGTTTGTGTGTTTCATCCTGACCAGGATAAACCACAGCAAAGCAGATATTCATAGTGCGGGTAAAAGGCTTTTGAAGGTCTCTCCCTCTCACTCATTCCTTCAAGTCAACATCTGCTGATCCACTGAACATGATAGTGCACGGCCCAGTGTATAAACTGGATATGTTGCAATGGATAAAACAGCTGCTGCAAAAACAGAAATCAGAAAACAATACATTAACATCAGGGGGCATCTGGCAATGGTAGTAATGAATGAATTCATTGTTATAAAACATGCATAATATAAATTTTTGATACAATTGATAGTGATAGTTTGCTAAATTTGAATCAATTTGATGCTCATGATGACAGAGCATTATTTGTTTGTTTGCTTTTAATTTATATTAAAAAGCTCGGACAAAACTTAAAGATTGGAGTTTTTGACTCTTGGCCACACTCTCAAGGATTCGCACAGTCCTGCTCTCAGATCACAGGTGGTCAATATAGCCTCGAAGGTATATTTTGGTGAATGACAGTAAATTGTTATGTTTGCAAAAACCTTCCCAGGGGACCTTTAAATCTGGCATTAACAAAGACATCTCCAATTCCTGTCAGCTTGTCTGGTTGACAGCAATGTGGCCTTTAGACAGACTGGCTCTTGGATTCAAATGAAACATGGATTATGTTGCTGGTTTTTATTGCGGTTTTAGAGGAGGACAATACATTTAGAACACACAGACCGGGAGTTTCTCTTCAACACAGTATTTGGTTTAAACAATAATCTATAAAATCACAATAACAGTAAGCTTTATTCTTACTTCTTTCTATTTAAAAAATTATGATGATAATTTAATAAAAAGATTTAATGGTTTTATTATCATTAAGTATAATATAAACTTTTCTTTCTCTCTTGTAGATTGTATACTAGCAATTTCTGCTCGACTTAAAAAACATATTTAAAATGTTTGTTTATGTAAAATGTCTTTGTACAATTTTTTCCTACTCCTACTTCCTACTCCTAAAGTGTGAAAATAATCTACACAACAAAAGAGCCACAGCGGCAGCACAGTCTATCCTGACCAACCGTTCCCTTCACCTCTTCAAGTTGCTGCCATCCGCTCTCAGATATGCTCTATCAAGGTGTAGAACCAGCAGAACAGAAAATTCATTTGTCCCAGCTTCCTCAAGAGCAGCATTTGACCCTTGTGCTCGATTGGTGTGTGACAATGACTGTTGTTCCTGTTTGTATTCATTGTTGGCTTTAAAACAAATTGCCTCTTGGGGATAATAAAGTTTATCTTGACTGGCACTGAAGTGCGGCACGCTCTGAATTTAACCATGGGGCTCGGGCCTTTCTTCAGGCAGTTTGCAAGTTCTCCCTGTGTGTGTGTGTGTCGGTTCCCTTATGTCACTCTAAGTTGCCCATAGGTCTGAGTGCGAGCGTGAATGGTTGTTTGTGTCTATTTGTTGCCCTGATAGACTGCCGACCTGTCCAGACTGAACCCCCCTCACCCAATATCAGATGGGACTGGCTCCACCTCCCTATAACCCTGATAGAGAAAATTGATGGATGGATGGAATATGAAATATTTACTCCGGTGTGTTGTGTCCGAGGGCATTTTGTTTGTTCGATGACTTAATAAAGTAAATTTTCTTTGAAGGTTTGATCAGATTACCACTTCCACAGCATATACAACACTTGTTTAACAGTGAGAGACAGACCAACTACAACTCACTGGGAATCAGATTTTGCTTTTGATCCAAATACGAAGAGAGAACACATTAGAATAAGAAAAGTTTCGTTTCACAACAGTTTCAGCAGGTAGGATGCTTTTTGCAATATGGGATAATGTCTTCTCTCCCACACTCTCTTATTCTGAAAAATTTCACCAACCAAAAGTCAGACTTTCAACTTCAGTTTTAGTTTTTTGGTATCATACAAGAAGTCAGATGGATCAGCAGGATGTCTGCTCTCAACTGTACAACCTCAAACATCATCACTGTGGCCACAGAATGGTTGTATAATAGTAAAAACCTTTCAAAGGAAAGGCAAAAACAAACAGTGTGGGTGAAAAAAAAGAGAGACCTCCAGAGCGTTATGAAGCAAATTCACCCAAAATTATCTGAGCACAAAGAAAAAACTGGCATGAAAACACAAACGTGAGAAGAATAATACAGACAAAAAAAAAATTCTAATTTATTTTAGGGCATGAATGAACTAAACAATAACTTGACATGCTCACATACAATATATTGCGTTCTAAAACCTCAGCTGGTTGAAACTTTCGAGTTTGTGACATCAGAGTGTATTGACCACAGCATGAGTAGTCTGCATCACAGTAGTACAATAATGCTTCAACCACTGGAGGTCAGGAAAAAAAAAAAGGCTTGTGTTAAGTTGCTCTGATGCATCCGTTCGACTTTAAAGTGGCGTGTAGGTAAGAGTTTAGTGTGTGTTGTTCCTTGCAGCTGCGTGTAATGTTCCTGCTTCAAAATGTGGTAAGACTAACAAAGTGACTGGGGACTTCCTGGAGACGGTGAAAACCAATAAATCACACAAGCCTGCAGTGTAATGGGCTTTCAGGGCACTGTCTAGGCCTTTGATAGACACTTGCTCCTCCACATGATACCACACGGTCGTGCACACCAACCTACACACACACACGCACACGCACTCACACACGCTCTCATCTTCTTCTCACATTTGCAGCCCTTGCAACTCAGCGTTCAGCCCAGTTTCTAGCTGTGAAAGCGCTGTGTCTTTGAAGGTAGGGAGTCGGACGACGGCTTTTGGATGTGCCAGCGTCAAATCCAACAAGCCAGAGAATCGAGGTCAGAACCAAATTATCTCCCAAAGGTTGGAGGAAGACAGAGGACAACAGGATTAAAAGGAGGGAGAGAGGGGAACGGTGAGAGGGGTGGGGGTGTGGGGGTGAAGGAGATCTCCTACTGTAGCTACTGGAGAGGGAAGTAAGCCACGGAAACCGAGGGAAGCAACTGTTCCCAGTGGATGTAGAGCAAGGTTGGGTGTGTGTCAGCAAAAAAAGAAAAGACGAAGCAGGGAGGAGTGATAAACTTCTGGCACGGAGCTGACAGTGGTTAACCTCATCTGATCACCACTTTGTTTACTCAACATTTTATAGGCTGATATGAATTTTTACAGCCGGTTGTAACTTTTTATGATAACTAGTGAAAGTCATGTGGGGACTGTATCATTTATACTTCGAATGACCATTACTGAAGTCCCCCCTTAATCAGAGTTTGGACTCGGGTCTGATGTGCATCACCCTGATGTGCACACCACAGCAGCCGCTGATAAAGGAAAGGAGACTGCTAAGGCACCAGTACACTCCAATAGATATGCTGGCCTGCGGTCCGACGGCACAACCTGTAACACTCTCTGCCCCCCCCCAGTACCTTCCAATGTCAACATCTACTTCAAAATTGAATATCTAACGTTCACTTCCACTTCAGCTGCGTGAATTTATGAGTATGTAGAAAGATTTTTTTAGCAATCCATCCAAGATCCAACAGCCCAACATCTGACAAAGATCACAAATATTTCTTCATGCTGGTACCAGACAACCAAATTGAGAAGGATTATCTGGTGACCAAAAAAATCACTGAGGTCTTTCAGGCATCTAATATATTCTTTGTTTACTCAAAATTTTATAGGCTGATATTAATTTTTACAGCCGGCTGTAACTTTTTATGATAACTAATGAAAGTCATGTGGGGATTGTATCATTTATGCTTCGAATGACCATGACTGAATCAGAGTTTGGCAACAATAACTCGTCACAGGAAGTCTGTCCAGCTTTGGTTTTTGTTTCATGCTAAACCAGTGTACACAGGCCTACAGCAGGGGCGATACTCTGCATTTCAAGAGATTGGATGTTGGGTTGTTGTTGTTGTTTTTTTATTTTTTATTTTTTGTTAAACCTTTTTCAAACCAAAACCACAACAGCAAAGGTATTACGAATGGATTAACCATCTGTTCTAACACAGGCTACAAATGTTAGCCGGTTAACTACTACAATAGGTACAGCAGGGAGCTAACCCTGTGCTACTACCGAGGCCAGGATGCATTCAAAAGCCCTGCTCACATGCACTGTGTGGTGTCTCCCCACTGTGTGAAAGCTGGCCCTGGATGCTACTTTATCAAACAGCACACTTTATCAGGCAGTGTGCTGTTTGAAAATACAAACAAGTAAACACACCTCAGTCTGTCCAAGTAGCAGCATCAGGTTAGAATGATCTGTCGCCAAAATAGATTTTTCATCATCCTTAATTGAGATGGATGCTTTTTTTCCCACATCCAGCTGCCATCAAAGCCTCACCGTTTAAGGAAATCTGCCACCATTACCATCACAAACTGCTTGTGTCCCAATGTGAACCAAAGCCTTGACAGGCAGAACAATGGAAACAAAGGTGGGCAAACAATTAATTCAACTATTATTCATTTTTGCCTTTTTTATTATTATTATTATTTTTATTATGTTTTTTTTAAATACCTGGACTTGGCAGAAATGGTTGACAGACAGACAAAGACATAAGGATTAGGGAGGGGTTAGTATTAGCTCACCTTGTTCCCTATGGCTTTCTTAGGGGGGAAGTTGAAGGTGTCCACCTGTGGAAACTGGGTCCTCAGGTGGTTGTGGAGCTCCCTGAACTCTGTGTAGCGTCGATACACATTCCACTCATTGTCCAGGATGCGGATGTACACCTAAGAAAAGACATGTCACGATCACCGTCACAATTTTGTTCAGTGGTTGAGTAGACTAGGTAAAAAAATATATGCATATAAAAGAAACAAAGACAAAATGAAAATCTCACCAATAAAACCCTGTTTTTACCATTCACATATTTGTCATCAAACAATTGCACAAAATAAAGAGATGGCAAAAAAAAAAAGTATATTTTCACTTATATACTGCAACACAAACCCAAGAAAGAGTCTGTCTATAAATGTGACTGTGCTGCCACCATTTCTATGCACCATTAGCTGCTTTATTCAGACTCACCAAAGATAGAGGCAGCAGACAGAGAAGAAAAGATGAGCCTATTACAAGAAAGAGATGGTGAAAAGGAACAGGTGCCGGCATTCATTAAAAAAAAAGCACAAAAAAAGAGGGAATGCATTGAGGAAAAAGAGAAAGCAGATAATCTTTTTTGAGAACTCAATTTTGAGGTGCCCAGCCACAGAAAACTTGATTGAGGCATATGAAAACAGGAATTGATTAAAATAAATAATAATAAATCAAGTGAAGACGCCCAGGCTTAGAACCCCCCCGAGTACCAGGCAAACCAAAAATGAAGTAAACAAAAGGCAACATCAACGTCTAATGCTGTACTGCATGTTCCCTTTCAAAGCCACAAAGTCCTGAAAGTATTACTGATGACGTGACATCAATCACTGCTCCGTGATGGTGACGTTTCACCCACAGTCAAGAAACACGTTTGGATTTAATGCAGTTTTTTCACAGCCTTAAAGTGGTTGTCAGCATAGCAGCAATATTCTCCTTCACATTGGGAGTCATTCTTCCCAAAACTTTATTTCTTTTTTCATTCCACCTCTCCTTCACTTTAAGGGTCACATGAAGTCGACTGAACATTCATGCTGTTTTTTAAGCATGCTGGCCTGCAGTCTGGTCAGCTGTTGAGCTGCTCTGTTGAGGCGCTGGACTCTGGTCTGATGTGCATCACCCTGACGTGCACGCCACAGCAACCGCTAATAAAGGAAAGGAGACTGCTAAGGCAGCAGTACACTCCAATAGAAATGCTGGCCTGCGGTCCGACAGCACAACCTGAAACCCTTTCTGCACCCCCTATGCACCTTCAAATGTCAACATCCACTTCAAAATTGAATATCTAACGTTCACTTCCAAATCAGCTGCATGAATTTATGAGTATGTAGAAAGATTTTTCTAACAATCCAACAGCCCAACATCTGACAAAGAACCACAAATATTTCCTCATGCTGGTACCAGACAACCAAATTGAGAAGGATCATCTGGTGACCAAAAAAATCACTGGAGTCTTTCAGATCCACAGAGACACTTGAGCAAGAATATCATAGCCTAATAGATAATTTAATAGATTTTTGTCTGTTTTAAAGTGACGGTTCCCTTACTCAGTGATGTTTATCAGTTTGCTTTCTACTTTGTCATCCAGGTTATGTGGAAAATGTGGCACTTTTGGCAGTGATTAAGAGGAGACTGGCAGCTGAAGCTTTGTTAGCTGTCCTGAACGTCTGATGGTTAATATTTCAACATCAGTGACAGCCATGTCTAGACAGTATTAATGTTATAAAAGGACATGATGAGAGAATGACAATTTGCAGTGTAGTTGAATAAAATGTTTGAAATCACGTACCATCATTTACATGGATGTCTCCTGCATAAGTGGGAGGTGAGAAAGTATACCAGTGTATTTTGCTCCTTTGTGTCTACTTTATAAAAAGGCTAATTTTATCTGCAGTACAACTGTAATAGCAGAATAATGGCTTTGTAGCTTTTTATACATAGATATATCCTGAATCATAGACATGAGGTGAAAAGTGCAGCAAACTTTATGTAGTTTGGCCCATTCATTCAGCCGACAAACAGCTCTTTGAGGAAATTACAGAAAGGGAAATAACTTCTTTTCATAGTCTGTCTCAAAGTTTGTCCAATCTGAACACACAGATGTATTTTTAGAGTCATTCAAACGTCCGGAAATCTGCTTTGGAACACAAGATGCTCCTTGTAACTCAAGATTTGACAAAGAATCACCACAATTTGAGTTTTCTTCAGCGCCATTATGAATTTTTATGTACATCAAGAGGCACGCTGCCTATGGCAGTAAAGCAAAGACCAGAATCTGGTTAATGATAGCTGTTGACAAGATGGACAAAGATGAGTCCATTAATGCACTGGAGACTGTTTATGTATGACCTACAGTTCTGTACAGCTGCACTTTAGCCAACTTCTTGTTAAACTTGTTATGATCTGGTTGTGCGTGAGTTATAGAAACTTTCATCATGATCAAAGTGAGGAATGGAGACTCAGCTGACTGAAGTGGGCCATGATCAATGAATAAAAGTACTCTCTAAGAAAATATTCATGTGCTCAGAGAGACAAGAGTAGGTCAAACCTGAGGACATGGCAGCAGCCCAGGCTGCTCACCTGCTATAGCACGTACCATCAGAGCAGTGTCCTTAATGCACAGCCCTGTTTAAAATCGGGCCCATCACTCAAATCATCTACTCTAGCAACATTCAACATCCTCTCATCGTCTATCAATGGAAAGTTTTTAGATTAGAGTCAGGTATTACAGGAAAATGAATAGTCTGTGACCAGCCCAGAAGGAGGAAAGAAAGTTCTCTCCATCTCTAAAGTATTTCACCAACATTGACACATTGGCATCAGAGGGAAACTGCACACACTTCTGCATTTGTAGAACAACCAATAAAAATTGTTTTTCTCTGAAAAATAAGATTGGCCAAAGTCTTAAAGATGCCCTAAACTACAAAAAACAGATTTAAGAAGTTTGAACTTACTTGCATTGCAATATCTTGAAAGGTGAGTATAGATTTTTCAATTGATGACAAGAGTTTACTTTTAAGTTAAGTTTAGTAAGTGAAAGATCCACTAACATTTGGGGAAATCAGTTAATGTCAATGAGTGAGTTTGGCATTTAAAAGTTGATGAATTGTTAACACACCCCCCCTCCCCCAGTCTTTCTTAATCCACAGCCTTAGTCTTGGCTTGTAAAATGTGTTTATATGCTGGATCCTCAAAAAAAAAAAAAAAAAAAGGAGTGTGACATTTCAATCACCTTCATAATGCTATAAACAGGAGTACTTCAAGAAAACTTTAAAGAGCTGAATTTCCACACATCGACATCTGCACACTTGCCTGAGTCACTCCATCAATGTAAAATCAGGCATGTCAAAGTGAAACTGAACAATTGCTTAATGTGACATTAGGTTGAGGGCTAGACATTTCATAATGTATTCTGTGTTGCAGTTCAAGTGTTTAAAGAAAATGATGTGCTTTGAAATATTCCTTATGCTCTGCTGAAACAATCAATTCCTGATAAACTTGTTCCAAGTCCCTCTCCAGACAAATAAACGCATTTTCATAAAGTTGCTTCCAAATATTTAAATTAACTTCACTGACTTCTGTGACTTTTCCTGGAGTAGATTGCACATGTGACGGAAACATTACTATTAATAAATCACATTATATCTTCATTTTTTTTTTTTACATAATCCACAGTTTACTTTTATAACCACAATTAAACAACAGCAGAACATACTGGATGCATACATGAAATTGTCCTCATGTGCTCCTTGTTCTGCTGCCACATCGTGTCTCTCGGGCCTGAACACGCATTAAGAGCTGACGATAGAGTCAGTCCAAATGTGTTCGTAGTTTGTCAGACATCAAATGGTTGCTCACATATGGCAGTATTAGCACAGTGAGCTTATTCTCCTTTACGCTGTCTCATTGGCATACTTATTTATGGCAACGCATTAGCCTCTGCACACAGCTACACTGTATATATATAATATATAATAATCTTTGATGAAAATATGACCTCAATGGGTCAGCATAAGAATGAAAATGCACCTTTGGTGACCAAAGTATAAGCAAATTAAATTGATAAAAAGGCTTTTTCAGTGGTGGACAGCTGAGATTTATTTCTTATGTCCAGCCGCTATTCTCACAAAATTCACTCACCTGCTGTTCTTCAGGTAGATAATACTGCTTTCAGCTTCAGGCCATATTGAAGCATGAATCAATGAGAGTGCATGTGCTACTTTTTAGTCATAATATGACACGTCTTACATGGTAGCTACAATTCTGTCTATTTCATATTATGTTGATGAAGAGCGGTGTCTCTTGCAGAATAGACTCACACAGCATGTTTACAGTGGAAGGTGTTTAGAAAGAAGTGCTTACTGTCTTGAGTCAGAGGAGATGTCTACACTGGTTTGTTTATTGTCTATGTACTCTAACCGTTTTCTTATCTGCTATCAAAAAATATTGTCATCATCTGAGACAGGAACACACCAAAACTTGGCTCAGTAATGGAAGTACACAATAAAAATAATTTATGCAGTCTGTGAAGACAGCTGTATTTATGAATACAGGAGCCAATGAATTCCATCTGATGAGCACATCACGGATCATTAAGAAAAGTGGCTTAACCCACAGTTATAATTCAAGGCTGTAGCCAAATGTTGTAAATCAACACTGTAACCCAACAGTGTAACCAAACTCTGTAACTTAATCCACTGCTGTCAGTCATATACAGCCCGATGTAGTCAGCTGCATTTATTAGGACAGGGGACCTGGATGGATGACTGAAAAACGTGACCAAACCCAACACTGTAACTCAAGGCTGGAACCACATGTAATAACTCAAGGCTATAATCCAGAATTTGCTTTACATTCATGCAAAAACCCTCTGGTAAAACTGGTAGACTTCAAATCGCAAAAAAAGTTCACAGGTAAAAGGGAACAATGCTCCATTTTTTTTGTGGCGGGGGGGGGGGCTTTTCATTAAAAATGAGATTAGAGTAATTACACATTGTAATTACTTCAATCTATGCAAAATCTATTTTGGAAAAGCAACACGTTGTGATTTAGCAGGGGCTCCTGTGCCAGAAGATTTCTCATCTGGAAGCAGAGACATCCTGGAGTATTGTTTTCACCATGAGGTTGCCAGGCAACCAGCGGGGACTGGACCTATTTTCTTGCCAAACTCGCAGCAAAAATAAGTGCATTTACAAATGTTGTAAACACTTCTTTAAAACGACCATCGTCCCTCTCTAGCCTGCGAAATTGATCAGGAATATCTGTGTTGTTGTAAAATAAAACATTAAACTTAGAATAACTTATCTGTTCTCTGCTGTGTCTTGATTAATGATGTTTTTTTTTTCTAAATGCATTTATGTGAGCTTGACTAATTCCTGTAGATTAGTGGTGACATTTAAGACATAACATCAATGAATGAGGAGACTCACTTTTAGCTGAGGCCCACTACAGCGATATGATGAAGACTGTGCAAACGACAAAGGAGATTAAAAGGCCAACAGGAAGCAAGTGAAGAAAAAAAGAAAAGAAATCAGTTCCCTTCTTGTGTGAGCGATGTGTATATGTGTCATCTTTTGGTTCACCATTGAGCGATAATTCATTTTAACAATCGATGTCAGATGACAGTTATCAAATGACATTAACTGCTCCTAGGTGGTGACACATAAACAAAAGCTGTGCTCTGTGTTTTCCCAGGCTGCTTGGATGTAAAAGGTCTAGCATGTGCTTTCACTTATTCATTAGAAACCCCATTAGCAGACACCTCAACGACTACAAACCAGCCTGAGGTCTGCACACACACACACACACACACACATGCACCATGATGCATGATTCAAAGTTTCTAATTGTGTGTGTGAAATGTGGGAGGAAGTTCCAGCACCTGGTGGAAACCCACATGAAGCTGAGTAGAACATGCAAATTGCTGCACTCAAAGGAAAGCAAACCTCTTGCTCTGCTGCCTTATCCAGGCTAACAGTACACCGCACCACAGCTTCCCGAGGAAAAACAGCCCTCGCATACTGAGAAATAACTTCAGAATTTCAGATCTGAGACTGGAAGCCTGTGAGGAGATAATTGCAGCTTTTTCTTTCCTTGACATTTAACTGGGTGTTTAGCCTGAGGGTATTCCAACATGCAGGTGGAATTGGGAGTAGCAGCTGAGGTTTGCAGCATGTGCAGATGATAATGATGTTTTCCTCCCTGCTGTATCTCTCCGAGAAAACCCTGTTGTTCCCCCATCTGACAGCCAGGCTAACTGTAGGTGTTCAGGCCGGGGTTAAAAAAAAAAAAAAAAAAAAAACTTGTGCAAACCCATTTCTAGCACTGCAGGAGGTCCATCCAAAGAACCCTCTTTGTTCACTTCGCAGTCGAAAGACTACTCAGTTGGCATGCACAGGCACATGATGGCTGGTGATTTTTTTCATTTAATTTTTTGGGGGAATGTATGACATGACGACATCATGTTTGGAGGTAGTGAGTGTACACTGTATAAACTGTATAACAGCTTTAAAAGCACAACGAATCAATCTCCGTCTGCTGCTGACCTGTGATGGTTGAGTTTGGTTGAAATTTAACACAAGTTGAAGATGCGGGAAGCAGAAAAGAAGCAATAGCCACATTACAGCAAAAAG
Organism: Remorina albescens; assembly: GCA_034769265.1. Lineage (NCBI taxonomy): Eukaryota > Metazoa > Chordata > Actinopteri > Carangiformes > Echeneidae > Remorina > Remorina albescens. The sequence goes on from CM068480.1 coordinate 12,427,196, forward strand.
AAATTGAGTGAAAGGGCAAGACAGAGGGAGAGAGAGAGAGAGAAAGTGATAGGGGAGAGTCAGGTCAAAACACAGCAAAGGCAGCAGAGCTTCACATTGTCACGCCTCCCTCCTCATCATTGCAGGCCAAAAAATTTGTCCAATTAGGCAGAAAATAGAATCCATTTGGAGGCTTGAAGAGATGGCCAGTGAAAAGAAAAGACCCAAATATATGTGCCCCTTGTCAGGTTTCTGAAACTCAGCTTAAATCAAGCAAATTGCTATTCAGAAGAAAAGGGATGTAATCAACACTAGCAGTAATACACAGTCAGCACAGATTAACTGGCATTAGCTAATGCTAATGTCAGCATGTCAACATGCGCACAATGACAACGATAAGTTGATAGGTATTGAGTACATTCACCGTGTTCATTAACTGAGTTGTCAATATGCAACACAAAGTGGTTCAGCGCTTCAGATTTTTGATCCTAAGCCAAAGAAAAAGACTTTAAAGGGCTTCAAATTCCACCTGATGATGGCATTAAATAAAAAAACTGAATTTGATCCCTGATAGTGTTTGTGACACGCACTTCACGCTGAACCGAACCCCAAAAATGTCTTCACAGAAAATCATGATCCCAAGACAAATGAAGATGCATCCCTCAGAGAAGAGGTTGCTGGGGGGCTGTGGGTCATCCACTAATTAGTGACAGAACAGTGGTTCCATCCCCAACTCTGCTAGTCCTCAAGATACTGATCCCTTCATTGTATCTGATGGGTGTGGGTGTGTATAAGTCTATATGGGCACTAGTGGTAGATGATTTAATGGGTGAATGTGGCTTCCATTGTAAGACGTTTGGAAAAGCGGAAAAACATATTATTAACGCAGTGCATTTACTATCACTACATCAACGCTCCCACACCACAACTCTCCCATTTATCCAGAAATAAATTGCATTCAGCTGATAAGATAACTTCTGTGACACTTCAGGGATTCTCTGATGGGCAAAGAAATAACCGTTTAAAAAAGAAAGAGGAATCCACAATACAATGAGACAATGGGCTGGATAAGAAAAACTGAGAAAACAGATGATTCCGAAGAGAACGACAGAAAAAGAGATGGTGATTACTACCTTGACTGCAGTTAAAGTGTTTATTTTAGAGCTCGGCTGACATCCCACAGAATTAAACAGAGTGAGGAGAGGAGCCGGTGAATGTGGATGAGGAAGAGCCAAGGAGGGGGAAGAAAGTTGGAAGAGTAGAGAGGAGGAGGTTGGAGGAACTAAAGAGAATCAAGACAAGGGCAACCACAGCTGAGCCTGTCAGGAAAAAAAAAAAAGAGCAAATAGGTGGAAGGGCACATAAAAGGAGGAGTGAAGAGGAGGGGAGGGTGGAGGCATGTGGATGGAAAATAAACTCAATGCTCTTTTGATGACTGTGCTTGCCTCTAAATCACACAAATCAAGGAATGATTAAATGGGGAATTATCGAATATTATAGAAAGCAACAAGTAAAATAACTATCGCCATTACTGTGGCAGTGTGATGAATGGGTGGGATTTGAACCAAACAATTCAAACTCCACCGCTCTGTTGCTAAGTAGAAGCTAATGAAAGCCTCTGCACATTGCTGCTCTGATTAACTTGATATATGGATTCAGTCAATAGGGAATATGCTACTCTTTATACTCTGAAACATATCTTGCTAATGGCCGAATAAAACTCCAGTTTTTGAGATCTTCCTCTGGTCTACGGTCAGCACACATTAATACTCTCCATCCAGAAAGGATCAGATGTATTTTGAAAGATAAAGCAAAGCGTTTGTGTGTCCTGCAGCTTTAGTAAGGGTGCTGGAATTTTGTGAGGTTGAGGTGAGGCGGAAACCAGAAAAAGGAAAAAAGATTTTCCATCAAATAATGTAACCCTTGACTTTTACTCTCAACACCAAGAAAATTTAAGTGTGTAAGTGAAGACAGAAACCAAGACTGAAGGAAACGTCATTATATGTGATCTATGCTATTGCCTCCATGTAGCTGTATGACATGTTCCAGAAACCCTCAGCAAATCTTGAAATGCAAAGTATATACGACCCTTGCTGCAAGCAGACATGAAAATGAGCTGTTCTTCAAGCTGTTACTTTTTTATTTCATGCAGCACACACATCCATGCAAAGATTTTGTTTTGCATCCCTTAGTCTTAGAAATGCGAGAAAAAGAAGCATCTGGTGTCTCATGTAGGATCCTTCTCATTAAAGTCTAATAACTGAAATTAAAGCTGAGTGTGCAGGGAGAGTTTTTCCACGCATTATAATGATTGGCTCCACGAGCCTCTACTAAACCCCCTGTCAAAAACAACTCCCAAATGTGAAAGGGAGCTATTATTAAAACATTCAGTTTTCTATTTGACTGTCTTGAATTGAAGAACACGTCCAATCATTCTACCAGTCTCAGCAAACACCACCAGCCCGTAAGTGCATATTGGTGCTTTTGAAAGAGTGAGTTTTGCTGAAAATGAATTCAGCTGAATAGAATATTCAGTCACTTAAAATGCAGAGGAAAGAAAACATTGCACTAAACAGTGATGGAAAGAAATGCTAACTTAATCCTAGTTCAAAACACTGACCATAAACAGAGGTCACATCAAACCAAGCTGAGGAGAACCACCGTTATTTTTTTCTGGACACTTGGGAGCAGCAAAAAACAGGCAATTAAAACTATTACCTTTCAACTTGATTGGGTGAAAATTTCCAAGGGATGTAGCTCAATATTAGTATTTATTGGGAGTCATCTAGTGTTCTGCAAGCCAAATACTTGATCTCCTTTTAGTTCTGTTTGTGATCTTCACCCACTCTTGAAGGGAATAGCTGGGTCTTTAGCAGCTGTCAGAAAACAACATTGTCATCTGCTTCACAATAAACCTCAGCCTAAGTTTCAACAGCTAAATGCATATTCATCTAAATGGAAATCTTTACCACTTTATTACCAATTAAGGCCATTTAAAGAAACGGTTGTCAAGTTTTCTGAAATGCTTATCATGGTTTCTTTCTGGGAGCAGTAGGCCTTGATGGTGCTTTGCAGGGGTCAACTGTTGTTGTGTTTACAAGCCAAGAGGTTAAAATATATTATATATGTTCTGAGTAGCTTTGCAGATGCAGTGGGGGCTAGCTGGTTAGCATGCTAACTTCAGTGGAAAAAAGATAAGAGTTAACATTGGTGTTGCTTTCCACCACTGGAGACAGTTTTTTTTTTTTTTTTTTAACTTTTATTTTACCAGGTAAAATAAAGGTAATTCTCATTTACAAACAGGACCTGGCCAAGAGGCCCCAGTAGGTAAAAATACATAAATACACACACATATAGACATAAAAACATACCCAGCACACAAGAAAGTGGACAGCTATTGGTGATTCAAGGGATGAAGCTGTTAATACCAATGTTGAATATGAAGCAATAGCAAAATCTATAAGGATTTGTGGGTCTGAACATTCAGGTACAAAATAGCAGAAGGGTCTTTTAGAATCTCTCCAATTTAAAATATGGATCTGAGGGCACAGGTGAAAAAAAACTTCATTTTCTATTTTCAAGTACCTCTTCCTCTCTCCCTCATGTAGATCCACCATCAATACACCAGACACTGTAAGCTTTTTATCACTTGAAGACTCAGCAGAAGTTCTTTAAGACTGGCGGCTGGTGGTAACCAGATATGAGCGTTCAATGTCGAGTTGGGGGCTATCTTGGAAAAACTGTCTGATGCCACAGCAGGAGAAAAACAGGACATGTCATGGCTCTTATCTCTGTCTTTTATCAAAGCGTCTGTTTATTCTGTTCCCTTCATCTCCCACTCACTTCTCCTGTCATTTCTTTCCCTCCCTCCCACCCTTCGTCTTTGTGTGTCTCTCCTCAAGCAAATTGACTAAAAACTCAGTCACGGTTGGGGACTCCTCTCTCACCTCTTTCATGTGAATGGATGAGTCGCTGATGAGCTCTAAGAATTGGCTTTAAGCGTATTAAGAATGTAAATGAATGAAGGTAAGTGCAGAGTGGAGGATGCAGTGCAAAGTCTGGGCCTACAGACTGAGGGGAAGGGGTAGTGGAGAGATGAGAAAAATTATCCCGACAGAGAGAGGCAGACAATTAGTGACACAAGCAAAATGGGTAAATATAAATTCTGAGTAACAAAACAAAAGAGGCAGAGAGAGCAGAGCACACATGGGAAGAGAGTCAGACTCACAAATTATGGCCCAGGCAGAGATCTAATCAGATGTCTTGAGGTTAAAGCAGAGATGATCAAACCCCTTCGAAGGGACAAAACTGTTACCAGCCAAATCATGATTCTGTCTTCAGGAGAAAAAACAGACAGTCTCCATCTCACCCCTCACTGCACATTTCCACTGGCCGGCATCGCAACTTTTATTGGAGGGCAGTTCACTGATGAAGTGGCACAGCTTGATGTCGCCCCAGCTTTGACTGCTGGGGCACCCCTCAAGAGCCTCTACAGCTTAGTTTTGCTTCACTGTGTTAAGAAAAGTGAAAATACAGAGTATCTAAAGACAACAAGCCACGGATGAGAGGGGAGTGCTGCATGATGAGAAAACACTGCCCTTCTCAACCTACAGTAATATCCAGGTTAGAGGCACTGTGGGCAAGCTAAAAATCCACTGAACCAAACATCATTCCTCTGAATAAAAGGCTGCTTTGGCATTCAGGGCTTCGTGGGCAGATAGTGTGTTAATACAATGAAATCAATACGAGTAAAATGCCAAGGATTCCAAGAACAAAATCCTGTTGTATCCTTGTGTAAAATTCAAACTTTGTTTTGACTCTGTCCGGGAGGTCTTGATTCTATTCACTGGTAAATCAGTTTTGTGTCTGGTATTGGACTGCGTTGTGTAGTAATGTGTTATTAGTTTGTCCTCTCTAAGGTCAGGCAAACACAAGTCTGAGAAAAAACCTCCAGTCAAACATCTACTACCAATAATAACTGTATGATGATGTATCTCTCTCCTAATTTATAGCAATAAATTATAGATAATACATTTATAGCATAACTTGTTTTTACAATAAACTTTTCTTCTTCTAATCATGATGACATCATTTTATCTTAATTTAAAAAAAATCTATGTATCTCCCTGAAACAAACAGAAACATACATATAAAAAGGGCATGGCCATCATACACTGCAAATGCCGAGAAGGACCAGTTTATATTGTTTGACTGGGGTTTCATTTCATCTTTGGGATGACACATAGTCTCAGCTCTATCCCAGCATAGTACAGCGTACAGTTGGACAAGTCACTGGTCAGACAGCATTAACACATCCTGTACTGACACAATGCTATTTATGCAGGTGACTAAAACAGACAATATTCACAGGGCTTCATATTTGATGTATTATATTATGCAGAATGGCACTCAATCTTGCACATCTGTCCAGATTATTCTCTGCTCCTATGTCCTACACTTTCACAGATCTCAACTGTTAAAAATTGCCCCATCTGACGATATTAAGGAAAGTTTCCTGTATTCACATCTTTAACTATAACTTATATTGCCTCGAAACTTAATGGACTCTTCTCCGACCCAATCCACATCTAAATCATTTGTTGTCAGGATTACACTGAACGTTCTAACATGGTGAAAGGACTGAGCGTAGGCTGGGGTAGAACCCTTTAAATTTGTCCAGATCATTTACTAGGAATCTAATTTTTTTCCTCTGAAGTATGGCGTACGCTGTCTGACTTTGGCCTCAGACATTCTACATTCTGTAAGTGCTGTGTGTCACTCTGGTTGCCACTGTATTGTCTTGTATTGCAATGTGGAGAGCACTGTCGCTGTCCTCCTATACTGGCATCTTACAGTAAGTCACATGCACCAATTTAAACAGTTTCATTCTGCACTTTTTTATGTATACATATTTATAACACTCAAACACGCACACTAATTGTACTTTGGCAGCAGGTTGGAATTTCAGGTTGAGTATATTGCCAACTTGCAGACCAGGAATTGAATCGCTTACCTTCTGTTTAGTGGGCGACCTGCTCTACCACCTGAGCCACAGGCTTTTTTATTGGTGTGTCCCCCTTGAGCCAAAAGGTCCTACTTTTAATCCCCGATACTGACAAGACGTATCCATCAACAGTTGTGTATCTTTTTAAAAAGCCATTGAACCAGACATTGAACCCCGACCTCCCCATTGTGAATTGCTCTGGATAAGACTGATGTCTTAAGTGCCTGAAATGGAAATGTAATGTAAATTACTCAGATGCTGAAGTTGATGTGGTGCCCATTCTGCAGTGTGCAGCAGTAAAAGCAGCGTCTGTGCCGTCCCGAGGGTGTTTAATCTATGACTGATGGATGTAAGACCAAGACAACGACTGTAATTATCATCATCATCATTGTAAAACATCCATCATTACCATCATCAACATAATAGTTATATTCTTCTGTCACCAACCAGCCATTATCATAACCATAATCACTCACGTGCACGTCCGGACACACTCAGCTTCCAGTGCGCGCATGGCAACACACACAGATGCGCTGAGAAGCTGCGCACAAGATCATCAGCATTACCCCCATTTAAAAAACAGAACAGCCATCTGTCTTTGAACGCAACACCAGCACGCACACACGGCTACACACACACACACAAACACACACTCAAAGTTCACATTAATACATATGGATGTATTATCTCATCTGCATAGCTAAAGCACCCCATCACCATGTGGTCTGAGCCTGTGACTAATCAGTGCATCTCACAGCGAGCAGGTCTGGATGTAAAGCTCACCGCTTGAGCAGCCGCAAGTCTCCCGTGATAACCCAGCTACACCCAGTTGCCAATATAGAAATTAAAGGTGCAAACACATTTCCCACATTTCATTTCTCTGCGGGGACCGCAGTCAACTGCAGGCAGTGGTGGTGCACGCATCTGAAGGAGTGTCAGAGAGGACGTCTCAATTATTCATTCAGTGGCTGATTTATGTGGTCTCATATGTTCTATATTAAAGGCTTTGGGAGGCAAAGGGAAGTCAAAGCGGGTTCATCTAATTGCTATTAATTGGGACCCCCAGTCACTTTCTCTGTGAGTACACAAACAACTACCATTCAAGGTTCTGTTCTGAGAGGTCCTTTAAAAAAAAAAAAAAAGCAAAGTTCATGGGCACTCTTTTAAACCTCAAATCTGATGCAGGTCTATAAGAATAGAACAAAAGTGTGAAGAACTGAAAGGGAAGAGAGGGAGGAAAGTTACGGCAGACATTATCCTGTCTCATTAGCATAATTAAAACTTAAAAAGTTTGTCCCTGGGTTCGTGTGGAAATTAGAGGCTCAGCTTTTTGCTGATCAAAGAGAATTGCTTATTTGGAATATATGCACATATGTTATAAATGAACATGTGAAACTACCAGGGAGTTGAGGACCAGGAGGTGTTAGTTATAAACACTGACATTCTGCTATTTCCATATATTTGAATGTGCATATGCTCCAATCACACTTTCTGTACATATGGGTTTGGTACCTAGATGGTGTTTGTGTTTGCTTGTGCATATATGGATGGTTTTCACAGTGAAGAGAGCGACATTCTGTCTGCTGTGGATACAACATATCTGAGCAGTGTTTGTCTTTGCCTCCTGTGGGAAGCAGTGTGAGGTTAAATACGTGATTCATTATTGTTGTCAAATGACTGTGGAGGTAGGAGGGCCCCACAGGCTTTGTCAGGGCACCCATCATCAGGAGCAAGCACCAGCTATCTCGCAATTGTGGAAAAAGATTGGGAGAAGATTGACAAAGGAGTGGAAAAAGGGGCAGCGAAACAAATGGGAGGGATGAAAAAGGGACTGACTGATAAAAACAGAGCAAGTGATGGAAGATAAAGAAAAGCAGAGGAAAGTGGCAGTGGGAGAGGTAAATTCATGATGATGATGGTGATGATGCGCAGCTGAATCCATCAAGGGGGCTGTAACTACTGTAGATGTGTTGGGCCTAAACTCTTAAATACCATTCAGCCTGAACACCAGCTGAAACGTTAAGATGAAGGGGACTTATCTGTGATATTGGTTTGAGCTCTACAACAGATTGAAAGTTGTGTTGTTGTTGTTCCACTTTGTTCTGCCTTAACACCACTGTCATGTCTGCAGTCTGTATGTTGGTGTGTTGGTTGAAGGAGTGAGCCTGTTCGCCGCTGCATTAACATGTGTCTCCACTGATCTGATCATAAGCGATAAGCTTCAAGTACGTCAGTTCAGACCTGGATTTAAAATTTGTGTGTGTGTGTGTGAGAGAGATGGAGAAAGAGAGAGAGAGAGGGAGAAAAGTTGGGACACAGACGGATTGAGAGAAACATTGCACTGTGCACTACAATGAGAGGAGTGTTTTCAGTTCATTATGAAACTGTGTTAGGACAAATCAGACTGAGGGCAGAGGGTGGTCCACAATTCATTCACATTCACAGTGTGAAGAGAAAAAGGCTGCATGTGGTCCAGACCACCTCGGGCCACATCCTGAGTGAGCAGGTCTCATTGTGTGTTAGGTGTGTTAACACATGTAATTCATGCTGTCTGCTTATACTCAGATCACCTGAGGCAGATGTTAACATCAGGTTTGAACAGGACATATATTAGGGCATATATTAAGGTTGGAAATGTCCTAATTCCAGATTAAGACGCTCACAGCACTACCAACTGGTTATTTTCTCCAGAAGCTCCGACAGAGGGAACAACTGCTGATAACTTGTCAGTTCTTTGTTTGTGAGAAAACTTTTTCATAGCTCAACTATGTCAACAGCAAAACAAAGAGTATATCCCTCCCACGGCTTCAACACCGCAGGTATGACACCTAATCAATGCCCTAAAAGCTCCCATCAAACAGCAGCACAACAGAGAGCAGGACTACCCTCGAGTGTCTGCGGGAAAAAAAAAGTAAAATACCTTTAGTGGAATCCCACCACTCACTTCTGTGGAACTGTACTGAATGACCTGCGCAATAAGGGATGATGCTAAGCTGAGGTGACTTCAGAGACACAGCAGCTTGATGAGAAAATAACAATTAAGCTTCAAAGAAGTTTTCCCAAGAGTACATTGACACTAATGCATTCATACTAAGTTTGAATTGTTTAGGAAAAACCTGCAGCTCTATGTGTTGTATAAAAACAACTCTATGAACGATGGTGAGCACAGTGCAGGGAGCAGCATGGTTTGGAGCTTTGCTGCCTATGGGCCTGGACAGCACAGCATCATCTAGAGGAAAATGAATTCCCAAGTTTATCAAAGCACCTCTCAGGATAATATCTGAGTGTCTGTGTGGTTTACAGGAGGAGAAGGACCCTGAACACTGACATCAGAGCCCAGACCTTCACCCCACAGAGGAACAGTTTGACTAGGGCTGAAGCATATGCAAAAATATTGTACTACAATTATTCTGTCAAATATTGTGATTGTGTACAAGTCATGACTTTTAGTGAGAACCTCAGATCAAATTGTTTCTTGCAATTTTCATGTGCACAACCAGCTGCAACCCTATATCTGAAAATATGCATCTTTATCCCCACTTTAAATGATATTGCCCCATCCCCTCTCTACAAAAGTCTGCTCTACACTCTGGCTTTAAGAGTGCCAGCTCCAATAACGATCGTTTGGGTCTTACCTCATTGGACAGCACGTCTTACTAACTAGTTCTAACAGAGTGTCAACCGCCTTTTGCTTCAGTAGCAGGCAAGTCTGGATATCACCAAGGTAAATACATCCTCTAGCACTGGCATGGTCAAATGTCTGACTGAGGACTTTGAGGGACAGAGAACAGAGGACTGAGGCAGGAGTGTCAGTCTGTGCGCTGTTTCAGCCAACTACCTTTTGTATAAACACTTTGAATTCCACATATAAGATCCTAATAATATACAACTGGGAAAGGAAATTGTTGCTCATCATCTTCCTGAATGACGTTCTTATCCAACCATAATGCCAGTCGAAATACACAGGTAATGAAAACACACACCAGACGCCATGTGTTCATTGACAGCATGCAAATGATGCTTCCTTCCCTTCTCTCATAATAGCCTCTATTGTTAGTGTTGTGTGGGAGGGAGACACTGATTTGCTGCGGCCAGTATAATTCTCTCATTATGAGTTCAGGAGGGGAAAAGAGGCACAGGGAGGGATGAAGGGATGACAGCCCAGAGACACAGGATGTCACAAAGAGCAAAGCCGGACCGATAATGGAGCAAATCCATGAGTCTCTCCCTCTCCATCTCTGTCTCCCGTCATCCATTCACAGGCCTCTTGGAGCTTTAGTTGGGAGTTATTTCAGGGAGCTTGGAGAGAAAAGTGGCTCAAAAGAAATGCAAAAAAGCTATAATGGAGTAGAAGCATTCTTGTCTCTCCTCCATAATACCATGCAATCTGGCAGAGGCAGGGAGATGAAACAGGGAGGCTAGAGAGAAAGATGGACGGCATAGGTGGGCCAGAGAAGGAGCGGGAACACAGAGATGTGAGATGGCGGCCAGATCAGCCATTCCTCCTCTCTGGTTGACTGCAGCAGCTGCTTAGAGCCGTTGGTGTGCGTATTTTCAACCACAAGGTTGCTGTGACCTAACTTCAGCTCCAGCTTCTAAAATCACATTCACTCTCTGACCATCCCAGCTTCGGCTACGGCTCATTGCTCTCATCATTGGCTCAATTTTGCAGGCATATGCGAATACAGGTTTGAGAATGTGAAAATGAAATGGGAGAGAAAGTCCATGTGTCCGCTTGAAGATATTTTAAAGAGACCCCTGTCTTCTCCACATGATACCCTCAGGTGTTTGGGACCATTGGTTCAGTGTTCAATCACCACAACAACCTCACCTTAGCAACAATGACTCCAGTAACCTTGGCCATCCATTAGCCTGTCCAAGAACAAAAGCTGTTTCCATAGGGAGCCATTAGACGAATATAGCTCTGGGAAGGAAAGTATCCAATAGACCAGATGGGCTATGCTTTATACCAGCTCCAGGGCTGGACAGCAGTCTCACTGAGGCCATAATTGAGAGGGAGAAATTAGGCTAAATCTGTGCAACACATGGAAAATGCTCAGGTTCAATGCTGGGGTTGATCCACTAATCTGGAACTGCAGGTGGACACTGATTACTTCCCAAAGCTTGGCTCATTTCTGCTTCCTCCGGTGTGATTTACATACTGTCAACCTAATTATTATAAAAAATCTGTATTACTGACAACTATTTATTAAATAAAGTAACAACTTATTTCCTTGTTCATTGACTTTAATTCAATCAATTGTGCCTCTCATGTTATAATTTTGAATGACAGAACTAACCATGTGATTTTATGATAAGTTTTGAAAAAGTTTACAAAAAAAAAAAAAATTTAATGATCCATCTACTTTACCAGAGGAATCGATTTTTTAACCTACTTTTCCAGTGTCAACTGTATTTCATGATCCATGTCGTTACAAAATTTTACTGACAATATAGGTTCTCATTTTGGTTTTTGCTGAACAATGTGAGCAAGAAGATATATCATTTCCATTTCCACCGTCTGTGTTTCTGAGTGCTTTAATTTTCAGGGAACTGCACATACGTGACTGAAATGTAATGGTGATGATTGGGAGACACAGACTGGAGCTAGTTGGTGACACACAGTGAAATGCCTGTAAATATCCGGAATGAATTCTCAAAACGGTGCTTTTATGACAGCACTCAAACGATGCAGCCACCTGTATGTGAATCTGAAGCTCAGTCGACTTTTCAGGAGAGTAACCCTGAAAACTTAAGCACCATCCATCAAAATCACATCAGAGCCCAGACCTTAACCCGCCAAGGTGCATTTTGAATAGGGCTGAACCAACAAAAATTATATTGCAATGGCAAATAATGCTATTGTGATGCGAGTCATGATTTTAGCGAGAGCCTCCCATCAAATCATTTGTTGCAATTTTCAACAACAGAACAGGTACAACACTAAATCTGATCATTTTACATTTTACCTTTACCAGTGACTGAACTGATAATTCCAAAGCATTTAGTCCCGTGTTGATAAACGCCTGGATTTTTCTTCGTTACATCCATGTGACCATGCTAGACTAGAGGACACTGACTCAGGAATGTGATAGAACCTCTGTGGCCAGAAATGATGGGAACAAGAGGAATTAAAACAGCTTATTCATCGTGTTTCTGTCCTATCAAGAGGAGGGAGATCATTACACACAGAGAGGCATCAGACAGCTCTCAGCTCCAGCCCCAGGTTTACATCTATTATGTATAAGTTGGGCTGGGTTGAGCTCGATAGCCAGTCGGTCCTGACTATCAGTTAGCTGAGGATGTGTCACCTGTCTCTTCTCGTCCCATATGGCTTCCCATGACTGCCCTTACAGCTGTACCTCCTGGCTACAGAGCAGATAACAGCATAGTGTGTGCACTTTTCTGTCTGACAAGTGATTCTACACAACATGAAGAAGTGCATCGACTGTACCTCCACCTCCATACGTTTCTATGTATATCCATGCTGTGCTGGTTTCTGTGTGTTGTATGATTGTGTATATGTACGTGTGCATTCACCACAGTGAGGATCATATTAGTGTCTGCGGCTGTGTTTGTCCATAAGTGTCTGGGAATCAGTTTGTCTGTCTCTGTCTCAAGAAACTAAACCAAGGGACTGGATGTCTGAGTGTTTCTGTCTCAAAGGAGAAAACTTGCGGGATGGCTGCTGTGAGGAGCCGAGGTGTAACACCTTGTTAATGTGACAGACACAGTGAAACAGTCGCAGAGGGAATGAGTTGCTGTTGTCTACTTTGCTCGATAACTTGACAGACAGAGGAAGAGGGCGTTTGGTGTGTTGAGCTGCTCTTGAGTCAAGTTCCCAACACACCTTAAATAGCCCCAGTTTAAGAGGAGTTGTTCTACAATTGTGGATGTAATGCTGTAATGCCACAAGTTCTATTAAGACTTGGTCACGATTTTAAAAGTGGCACAGACTGCAGTGGGTCGCTATTTTTGGGATTGATGTACGTATAGAAAAGTTTTGGCAAGGCACCAATCATTGTCAAGGGACACAACTCTGCTAGAGGAGTGACAAAAAGAGAAAGTGACTGCCATGTCAAAACTCTTCTGTGCTAAAAACGCTCACTGAATATGTACAAGGTATCTATAAAGTCTCTTTACAATTTAAAAAAAATATTACAAAAGGCAATTGATGAATTATCTTAATCAGATTTGTTGCGTGTTGTATGCTCCATTTCTCAATCATTTTCTAAACCTAACAGTGTTTGATTGTTACTGTCTTTGCCAATCCAAGTGTGTCTTAGATGCTGTGTCTGATGTGTCACGCGCCGCCATGCCCATTACTTATTATTTTAGTGCATAAGTGAGTTCACATTGACAAACATGGCAACACACAATGCACTATAAAATGCTCAAAAAGAAAAAGATGGACAATTTTTGCTCTCAATGGCTATGCAGAAAAAGGGTTACAGCCGCCAATGTGCTCCCATTCATGCAAAAATAGCTACCGAATGATTAGCAGTCATCTTCAGTGCAGATAGCAGCCTAATTTCCAGGTCACATGACACAGAAAAGTAAAAATAACACATTCATTTTCAAGTCAACTTAGCAAAGCAGCCAGCAGTGCACTTGCATTCGCTTATTTTCGGTGAGTGCACACACCAGTTTTTGATTTGGGACAATTCCACGTTGTTGAAAATCAGGTGTGTTACCACACGGTACCAAATTAAATGTCTAAACGCATGATGACGTTGCTTCAAGCAGGAATGTTTGGGAAAAGGGTCGTGGCAAACTATCAAACAGCTGTTGAAGTGTGAACCGGACAGGCCTGCAGACCAACATCAAAATGAAGATTTCCCCCTTTCCATTTGACCAGTTGAGCAGACTTGAATGCTACAAGGCAAATAGTGATGAAGTGTAATGTACATTGTTGCTAATGTATATTTAGCTAATTTCCTTCCTCACTGTTTGGTTTAATGAACTTGTAACTCATTTCATTTATTGTTATGTTTACATTTTAATTAAAAAGTGACAAGAAAAAAAAATCTCCCCCACTATCTTATTTATCCTCTAGGCACGGCACTATTTGGAATATTTCCTGACAAAACGGCTGTGCTTGCTGGTTGAGTCTGGTAAACAGAGGACGTGCTCAGGCAGACGGCGGTGTGGCTGAGTGTACCTGATAGACGTGGTAGGCGTTGGCAGCTCTGCCCTGCAGGAACACAGAGGGGATCCACACGTTGATGAGAGCACGATGAGCCCTGAGTGACACAAACAGCAAACTACACTCACTGCCGCCGCCATTACCATCATCATCATCATTATCATTATCATTATCACAGGAAGCAGCAACATCAACAGTGTGTCAGCAGTAGACTTGGACAGTTACAGCAAATTACAGCTCACTGTGGTAAAACACCTCAAAATCTAATTTAGACATGAAGTGAGAGCAGAGAGAATAAATGAAGGCATGAAATCAAACAGTGTTTGAGCTTTTCCACTGGCAAATTTGAAAGAGAATAACTTAAGATAACATTATGCTTTAAGAACAGATTTTAAATGGATGAGATGAAGTTCTTGCAAGGTTCAACACAAGAGAAAGTCCAGGGGTGAGGGTGATTTAATGAAAAAGGAGAGTAGGCATGAGGAGTGAGATAAAGATATAGTAATAGAGAAATATTCTTACGTCTCAAAATCTGACAGACTGGGGTCATCTGACGTCTGGCTTAAATCTCCTGGAACCTGGTAAATGAGTGTGAGGAGATTAACAGTGAGCGAAAAATCGTTACACATCCAATACAAACTCACACACAAATACACACAAATAAACAGGGTTCAATGTGGTAAAAGGACAGACAGTGGCATCAGTTAGGATTACAAAACTGCTGCATTGCTACAGTTAGACGTACCGTTATAATAACCAGTAACACTTCACAAATATCTGAACATAACCGGTTAAAACTGAGGTGAGTTTGTCGTAAACGTAAATGAAAATAACTCATTTGAACACGAGAGGTGAAGCCGATAGAGGAGGTTAGCTGATGAGGCTGTGCCGGTGACAAAAACATTGAGCAGGAGATACTGTCAACTCAGCTGGAATGCCTCAACAGGCACATATGTTTTGTGTTTTGTGTGTGTGAACATTAACATCCACCTCTATCAACCAGAGCTGGCCTGTCAGCCTCTCAGTGTGACTATCCACACCGGGGCTAAAACACTGTCACCATTGCCCCCTTCAGTGGAGTCCCCCGCTTCGAGGCTTTGATCAAACCATTGAAGAGTTCCACACAAACAGACAGACACACAGAAAGCAACAGGAGAGTGAGGCGTAGGTGGTGATGGTGAGAAAGCGATCCCGAGTCTGCTCATGTGTAGCAGCTCTTACAAGCTGGAATCACGCAGCAGGTGGACACACAGCATCCGCACACACACACACACAGACAGACAGTGAACAGTCCAGCAGAGCAGGGCTGAAGCCGAGGGATAAGAGGTCCTATCTCCAGCCTGGGACTCCCATCACTGCAAATGTATCAAGTCACATTTTGTGTGTGTGTGTATGTCGACTGCCTCAAACTCTCCTGAGCATGACCAAATGTTGGCATTCAGTTGGTATTTGTTGTTATTTCAGAGGAAAACTTAGGAAGTCGTAAGAAAAAGTAGATTTCCTGACACCCTTGAACAGAAGGACTAGAGAGTTAGCACTAGCAACAGCATGAATATCTAACGTGGACAGAAAATCAAACTCTAATCAGAGATGGAGAAAGACGTCAGCGCTGGACGCCCTGTTTGACTTGACAGATTATCTTGGGTGCGGCGCTGTGGACAACTACAAGAAAAACGCAGTTGGGTGCTATTGACAGCCATTGACTGTGGAGAGAAATGAGCAGAGCAGCACTGCGAAGACAAACAGGGAGAGGTGGAGATGAAAGTCAAACAGAAAAAAGGCAGAAGGACAGAGAGAAGATGTATGACAGAACCTGTAGAGAAATTAGATGAGACTGGAAATCAGAACACTGTTGTGTGTGTGTGTGTGGAATGCTTCAAGCTCAAAGTATCTTGATGTATGTGTGCTTGTCCAGTCACTCACCGGTCCTCTCAGGTCAATGAGTTCCTGTCTCATCTGAACAATGAGGTGGTCTTTGGCCATTAGGGAACGATACAGGCGCTCATTAAACTCTATCAACTCTCCATGCATCTCGGCCACCTGCAGTGCACACACACACACAGAGAGAGAGAGAGAGGGAGACAGTGCACAAAAAGGACTTTAATTTACCATGTTGAGAAACATATTTACATAACACACAATATTAGGTAAAAATAGATGATACAAAATCATGCAAACACATTGTGTATGGTGTTAGCACATTAAAGAATTCTGTTCAACTGCAACACACAGAAAGCAGAGGTATTCCATACTGACATGATTGATGATGTCAACAGGACAGTTTCTGAGAAACGTTCAAACCGCTAACGGAGAGGAGAGGTGGGGAGGGAGAAAGAAAGAGAGAGAGAGAGAGAGAGAGAGTAAGGGGGTGAAACCAGTTCAAATCCTAACAGCCAGACTCCTGCCAGACTGCTAATCAATTGTCTTCAGCTCTAACTAACCTTGACATGCTGTTATCCAAATGTGTGCGCTCCTGCAAATATGGCCAAGCTATTCTTTACACATGTGCATGTGTGTGCGCTCCCCTGCCAGTCTGCCTAACCAGGCTGGGCAGTGCAGACAGGTCTCTGTCAGCAGACTGACAGCTGTGACACACACTGTGCTGTAAGGAGGACGCCTGCTGTCACGGCCGTCCAGCAAAGCGACCTCACCCAATGTGAGCTGGGATTGACTCCCGCGACCCGGAAAAGGATAAGCGGTAGAAGATGAATGAAAGAAACACTTCAGGTTTATTTCGAACAAAGGCTCGAATATCATCCAGCTGTGCATTGAGAAGTTATCAGTGAGTTTATATGCACAACAAGTATCACTGACAGGGAAGCTGCTGGCAAGAGTACTTGGGTGACACTGCAGAGACCTGGTGATTTAACCACTGACTCCAGTTTGTTCCTCTCCTTAAATACTTAAAATCCTTTTTTTTTTTTTTTTTTGCAAGTCTGACTCAAGAGCTCAGGCCAGAAAAACATCAACATTTTAGATTACGGGTCACTGTTTAGCTTCTATAATGGCAGTTGCCATCTAGATGGGGCATCTGTGTCCTGTAGCTCAAGTAACTGATGTCCAAACACAGTCCTAGTCAAGGATGAGTGAAGTGGGCACAGGGCAAGGCAGGTGATTTATTAGGTCAGCAAACATTTTCCTAACGAGTCTTCATCGATACAATGATGTGAATTTGTTAATTTACGGTCCAATTTAGAGGAAAATATCCTCCTCTCTCTCCTCCTTAGCTGAACCTTTTCCTTGAAATATGGTTTCTTCCGGTTTGAAAAAAAAAAAAAGAAGGCCAGATTACAAATTGGAGACTTCAAACCATTAGTCCAGTCATCTCATAGTGTGTGCGTCATAATGGGTTGACCCTTAGGAACACCTCTGTCTCTCTTTCAATACTGCTCCTCATTGTCACCTTAGTGCCAAGCTTACAATAACCGCTTCCATCTAAGACATCTGAAGAACTGGTGATCTTCAGTTTGGCAGCTTCAAACACACAAAGTTTCACATTTTTCAGGCCTATCTTCATCCCCGTTACCTGCTTTGGTTTAACTCCTAAAGGTCAGCCCACAGGTTATCAGGTGCTCCCAGCCAAAGAACCACACATGTCATTTTTACACTTTAATATTTTGATTGGAATCAACGCTGTTAAGTGAGAGGGAGTCAGGTTTGTCATTTCAGTTTCCTCTGTATGCTAAGGGTTAGTGTTAGGGTGCTAAGATACACTAACCAGCAGCTGGCTCAAGCTATATAGCATTTTTGTTAAATATTATTAATGTATTCTTTCACTACCTACTCCTTTAAAAAGGAAATATTTTTCAGTTACTATTATGGTGCCCTCCATAACAGTTTTTTGCAGAATACAAGTAACTGTGAGGTCATTTCTGTCCTGCTGGTACAGACAGTAGGAAAAATTACAGCAACCAAAAAACTGATTTAAATGTGTACATGAGCACGTAAATGTAAACACCTGGCGATAAAGACAGCTTTAAAGTGGACTGCAGTGACAGTCAGAGCCCAGATGCAGCTCTGTCCATCAGGCCCATTGTGACCCAGCCAAGCACTGCTGCCCTCTACAGGGGATGCTGCTGTGGAGTTTCAGGAGAACATATCCACTGAATATTTCTATTTGTCAAAATTTTTTTGGAATCATTTTTAAAGTCACTGAATTCTATTTTTTTTTTTTTCTTCTTCTTTTTTTGGGGGGGAGGGGGGGCAGAGCTATTCAAGTAGTTTCAAGCCTTCAGTTGCCATGCCAACCCCTGTTCAAAAACACAGAAAGCAAGGCCACAGTACATGTTTTGTCCACACCTCTGGGGCAGACTTCATCTGGCTGAAATGATAACAGACATTTCTCTCTCTGGGGCTTTACATTTGAAGGTCAGATAGTGACACAGCATCTTTGAGAGGTCTGACATTGAATGTTGACATTTTAAATAAGTACAATAGCATGTGAGAGTGCTTTAACTACTTTAAGCTTCTCAGGCAAGGTGTTGAGTGTGAAGTTGACCCTGACATGAAAAGAGAGGACAGACAAGGCTTCATTCCCAGATGCAACATTCACTAGCACACAGGCAAGGCCACAAGAGAGCAGATCAAACTTTGATGAGGAGGTATGATGTGCTTTTGTCTTGAAATACAATAAGAAAACAAGTATCAGTATTGTTTGACGGGTCTTCTCAGATGATGATGCTTCGGTTACTCACCCCTACATTGTTGATGTTTATATTCAATTAAATGAAAAAGGTGCAGCACAGCAGAGGTTTTGAGGAGACAAAGCCCCCCATCTGTTAGATTTGTATGAACAGGAACTACAAAGACTGAGGAGGCTGAGGGAGAATGTTAAATAAAATGGACAAAGCGCATAATTAGTTTATTGTGTTCAACAAGCAGAATCTCAGTGACATTGTGAAGAGTTACAGAGACGTGTACACTAAAATAAAAGAATCATACCGCAAATAATGACAACAATGTTGTCTATATAATAGCCCTTTTTAGTGGACACTCTTGTAATCATAACCATTCCTCTCACAGTAGCTGCTACAATGAACAAGTGTCAGAAAGGAGACTGTGTTGGATTCCCTGTACTACCGTTTAACTGCAGCACCGAACTTACGAAGTGAATAACAATGTGTGTTTCCTTGGGTAGGCTGTTAAAACTCCCCACTGTCAAATACAATCTGAGGTCCAGGCAGTAAAATCGTCCAAATCGTCCAAAATATAAAATAAATCAGTTCCAAGTCTGGGATTTTTTGCAAGGTCTTCAGCCTCCTGCAGCTGATTTGAGCAATAATAATTTTTACACTTACTTAAGGGAGATCAATAATAGAAAGTAGGAGACTTCTTTTACGTCGACAACAGCGCTTCAGAAAACTGAGTGGTGTTGAGCTGAAAGCACTGGAATCAAGCCACATCTTAGCACTCTGGCTCAGTTGATTCCCAGTCCTGCCATTTTTTTTTTTTTTAAACTGAATAAAGCCAATATATCAGTGTGCTTGGTCAATACGTACGTGACTCTAAACAGCAAAATGTTGGAGAACTTTTGAGCTGTGAGGCAATAAAATACAGCTGAAAGTAATCTTTGAACATAAAACAAACCCAACTTCGGCTAAAAAATGTAAGCCCCAAATCTGACATCTCAACATTTCTGTCTACATCCTGAAAGAACCCCGATGTATGAAAAGAACACCAAGACGGACACTTTCAAGTCCAGGCATATTTCACCTCCTGGCCTTTTTCCACTCCAGGAATAGGATGTGGTTGCGCCCTAAATACATTCTGACTGTTCTTAATCCACCAACCATTCATCACTTATTTATTTAGCTGCTACAACTCTTAAATAGGACATTATAAAAGAGGGAATTAATTTTAAGCGTGAAGAAACCCAATTAACTCTCAGTGAGAGGGAGCTAATCAGTTTGTCCTTCTCTCTGGTGGTGCATTCGTGTGTGCGTGTCTGTGTGTCTGCGTGTACAGTACAGTATGTGTATGCGAGTGCTCGTGTGCTGTTATGTGTGAAAGCGGTGGTCTGGGTTAAGTACTGACTACGTGCTAGTGCTGCTAATTTGTTTAAATGGTCAAGTTAATGCTCACCACTGATATTAATGCAAGGTTATTGATGTGCACAACTGGGGCTCGGTGCTTGTCTGCTCATGCCTGGAACCTTTCGTGCAATGGGCAGCACTGCGTTATGCCTCTCTAGCTGACCTTTCTCGAATGGAGGCCACCCAAAGGCTCACTGCAGGATTGAACCATCCAATAAATATCAGCAGGACCACAGTGATTATGTGGATGCAGAAATCCCCTCCAGATGGGCTCTGAGGACTAAAGGATGCTGTCAGACTCAGTTAAGTTTCAATTTAATTGTACAAATAGTTCAAACTTTGCCGACAACGAATTCAAAATGATAACATGACAAACAAAAAATTGCTAGGGAGGCTAGGGAGACAGCAATCATTTTAACAGGAGCGTAGGAGAACACAAGTGTGGTTAGTAGTTAGTCTTGAAGGAGATGGAAAGGCTTACAATTTCCTCCAAGCTGGTGCAGTTTCAGGTTTCAAAAGCCATCATTGTGAAACCATGAAACCATCTAAAAAAAAAACCTGCCAGCAAACCACAGGCCTAACAGACTGTCGTCTACTTTAGACAACAGTCTATCAGCAGCCTTGAAGCCATGAATGTGTGGCCAGGCAGGGAGCTCCCAAGGCCATCCTACCATCAAAGCTGCCGACTAAAGGAACCAGAATGTGCTGCAGTCCACTGCCTGAGGAGTTGGGACAAGACAATTCAGCCACTTGTTTACAGAGCACTACAGTCCTTCTTCTGTAGTCCCATGCAAACTGTGTTTTTTCCCAGCAATGTGAAAACAAATGCAGCAAAGTTCAGAGAAGTTACAGGAAAGGAAAAGACTCCAGGATTTAGGTGTGACTGCTAAAATAATGATAATGATGCAGATCTAAAAAAAAAAATAAAAAAATAATCACATTTCAAATGTAGCATAAAAGACAAAATAACAACAAATTTAAAAGAATCTAGTTATTTAATTAGTTGAAATTGTGCCATGTTCTTAAAGGTCTGAACAAGTTTCTCCTAATTCTTTTTCTGAAACCGATATAATTTGTGATAATTTCTTAAACTAAATGAAGCTGAAGCAAAAGTGTGGCCTAAGCAAGTTCTCAGAAGATCCTCTCTTCTTAATTCTTTCTTAATGTGCTTAATAATGACAAATGCATTGTATTCTGTTTTTGCTCAACAGTAAACATTAAAACTTAAGGTAGTTATTCTTTATGCAATAAAGATAAAGAGGTATCATTTGTTTTACCCGGCATTGCAAAGTAGAACTGTAGAAGAAGTCACTGTCAAAAGATTCATTCATGTTTCACACAAAATTGCAAAAACTGAATGAAGGCATAATTTGTAAGAAATGTAAAACAGAGACTGGGCTGAATTAGGTCAAATAGTGATTATAAGTAATTGCAGATATTTAAGCACGAATGTACTGCATCAAATATAAGGTCTAGTTTTATAACCTAATATAGTAAATGGGACCAACAGAGCCATGATGCAATTGTTGTTTGTTATCATACAAACAATACAACATACAACAACTCTGCTTCTGGGCTGGTTTAGTGTGATGCAACTCTCAGCACAGCTGGAATCATCATGGATAACTCCCACCCAAGTGAGGCTGACTGCATGATCCCTCGCACATAAACACTTTACCCAGCTGTTCAAAAGTACACAACTAAAGACACACACAGTCTCCTCCCTCGCAGAACCCCTTGTCATCCCCCTTTGCGCTCCTCTCCCAACTCTGCAGAATCTCATTGTGCCTGTTCCTCTCCTCTAGCCTGGCGTTTGATCTGATCTGAGCCTCACCAAGCTGAGCTGGCCCAAACAAAGAGGCTCAGAAAGCCCTGGCAGAGCTGGAGACAACCAAAAAACAAAAAAACAAACAAAAAAAAAACCCCAACAAAAAAAAGGAAACAGAAATAGAAAAGGAGAGCAAGAGAAGCAGCGGTGTAGTTGACTCAAAATCTAATAACCTTTATTCGACTGGACACTTCGGTGAGCAGGGCAGAACAAAATGAGGTCAGACGGAAGGAGAGAACATCAAACCACGTCAGTGGTTAAACAGACAGAGTACGTCAAGGGAGAGCTGATCTCAGCACTCTGGGTCACATTTAGATGCAACATTTGCTCACACTTAAGCTTTTTTTTTTTAATCTGGCACATCTGACTTGGTCCAAAAACTACAGGTACATTCATAAATGTGCAAATTTTCATATATCTTCCTTTTAATTGTTAACACTTATTGCTGTTTCCATCTTTTCATTGTAAATTCTGCATGCATTCGGACCTTTTCTATTTTCCACATTCCACATTTTTGTTGTTTCATTGTTAACAATCTGAAGTTTAATATATATGTTGCACTGCATAAGTTCAAAGTCAAATCTATTTCTTGTCCTTGGTTAGCGACATTAAAAAGTGTTTCTTTAAGCTTCTTAATGATAATTTTCTTCAGACTTTCTTGCTTTTATCTGAAAGCTGAAAGTAGAAAGTAACTGGAAACTTGCTTTAAAAAGAAGGCGATGGGAGGCAGGCTGCTTTGTAGAATGCATTTTAGATAAGTGGGTCACCACAATGATAACACATGCAAGCAGACCATCCTGAATCCATGCAGGGTCAGAAAACCTCCAAAGTGACATGGTACATTACATTTTCTGCTTTATACAGCATATCAATCCTTCATTCATCTTTTTTTTACATGTGTTGCCAAATTTAGTCCAGAAATAAAATGTAATTTTTTTCTGATATATAAACTGTTAGTTACTAAAGTAAAAACTCTTTTCCAATTCGACTGGAACATTTCGTAGAAGAAATTAAACGTTCATCATGATATGTTATTATACACTGTGATGTTACATAAAACCTAATGGGAGGCAAATCTTAGTGTTCATATCACAGCTGGGACAATCTCAGGGTGAGCAAGGACAGCACAGCATGAAAGGAAAATTCTTTCATCTCTTTTTTATTCATGGCAGATGAGAAACGCAGTTGCTGTGCATCAAAGGTTCACTTAAACATCTCGAACTGGGTGAGACCTCAAGCAGAATATGGCCACTGCTGGGGTACTTTGTAAATCTAAATGGAGCTTGTGTCTCTATCTGTCTGTGACTCACTTCAGCACAGCTGCTCCTTAACATGGAAAGACATCGGCTGAGAGACGGGAAAAAGGAGGGAAAAGAGTGTGCGAAAGGACCGATATAGACATCACAAGCTGTGCTGTCCACTCTGAGCTGAGGTGGAACAGAAGATACAAAGAGAGAGAGAAGGATGACTTAAGAAGGGTGAGTACATGAGAGCGGCAGATGGACCAATAGAAAAGGCAGAAATGGGAATTTATAGAAAAGGCTAAATTTGGCTCATGGTACAGACGTAGCTCTTTGTCACTGGCGAATCTCACAGTGAGCTCCATGAGCACTTGGATCACTCACTTTTGGGTTATGTGGTATAATTTCTTTGAAACGATGCGGTGGTGACAACGTTAAAGCACAGTCTGTCAGCTTTAATTTTGGGGTGTTTTCCATCACAATGCAGAGGAACGTTCAGAGGACTAAAACCCTCTCCTAGAGCATGCTCTCACCGTCAGGCATGCAAAAAGTATTTGGACTGATTAAGATTAGGTTTTCATTGAAAAACTTGTCACTTCCAATATGAAGAGCCAGAATTTCAATATTCACTGACAGGACTTTGACAGTGTGAAGTCTGATGATTAAATGACTGTTGGTATTGCTGCACTAAGTATTTATGTTTCCATGACTCTTAAAGACTTTATTAACAATCAGCAAGAGTTTGGAAGGTGGACTCATTTATTTTCTTAAATAGCAAACATGAGGAATGGATTAAATAGTGTTTATTTCTTCTAATGAAAGTTGTAATTGTCAGCATATCTGTCTGTCCAGCTTACTGTTTATATAGTAGTAACAGGATTAACTTCAAGACCAAATAGCACATTGTTTGGTAATTACAATTGTGTGTGCGAGTGTGTTTTTCGGGGTAAAGCTTGGAAAACAACCAGACTCGTGTCGACTAACAGATGCCTCACTAACATTACCAGCCGATATCACCAAAGATGGAGCTATGTAGCCAAACAGTATTTCACGCCTCATCCCAAAAGTCTGTTCTCTTGATAATAATTAAACATACTGTTTCTTTCTTTCTCTGCAGGTGAGGATGTTGAATTAATGTGGACATGCAGCGTTAGCCTCAGTCCTTTAGTACAATTTATATAATCATTACGGGGATAATTAAAGGATTTTGGGGGAAAAAACTCAGTCAGTTGCTGACATTACCTCAATAAGCTAGTTAGCCAGAGCTTCTAATACTCAAGTTGATCGTAGTCTAATGTTTGTGGCAGGAAATCACCTCCTTTTGTCTACTTCTGACTTTCTGATTATCATTTTATGAACTGCATTTGTACCCATGCAAAAACACAAACCAGAAAGTCTGTTAATGAAGTCAGACTTGTTGAGAGACTTTAACTCCTGCTGCAGAGCTTCATTTGTCAGATTGATGACATCATCTCTGCATTGAGCTCAATAATAAAGATAGCAGAGACTGTAGTGTATGTGGTTCATGACACTCCCATCAGAAAGTGGACACAGAGTTTTGGACCCCACTGTTCATGCTCATCAGCAAGCACCATAGCAGGAACATGAAGTTTTAAATACTGGTTTGATGAATCACCCAAATAGGAACAGAATCCTCGCAAAGTGTGACTGCTACATTTGTATCGACCTTTTATACACAAAGGCACCGGAGAATGTGTTACCAACCCAATCTGGACATAGAAATACTTACACACAGGCTTACAAAACAAAAAAATCATTTGCGTAAAAGAAAATCTAATAAGGCTTTGGAAGCTTTTTGCATTTATGCATATGAAAACACCTCAAAGAAGCCTCACCTGCATTATTCTCAGAAGAACAGCATGCATTATGCACTATTATGCTTTTTCAAGGGTCACATTCACGTGCATTACACAGCAGAAAACAACCAGCATTATGCAGGCACGTCAGTTCATATTCTCTTGGTTATAATTGCATCCTCCCTCTGAACAGAGGAGACTGAGTCGGTGGCTTGTAATTGTTGTTCGTGTTCTT
Source organism: Remorina albescens (assembly GCA_034769265.1). Classification (NCBI taxonomy): domain Eukaryota; kingdom Metazoa; phylum Chordata; class Actinopteri; order Carangiformes; family Echeneidae; genus Remorina; species Remorina albescens. Next base: position 12,452,478 of record CM068480.1, read on the forward strand.
GATGTTGTTTATGCTTAATTAATGAGCTTGCGGATCAAAGGGAGAATCCCTGATCCCACTGGAAGTTTCGACCCATATCGCTTCTCTATCCTCCAAAAGCACCTTCCCTCTACTTGGCACAGCAGAAAAGGAAAAAAAAAAAAAAAGACACAAAAGCAAAGAGCAAAACAACAGCAGAAAATATGTGCTGTAACTGTAAATGCATAATCACAGGACACCAATGTAGTTAAAGTCTGTTTGTATATTGTACGCGAGTCAGACGTCTCCTGAAGAATTTGGGTTAGGATGATCCAGCCTTTCAGCAAGTTTCATATCTGAAACATTAAGTAATTGAGGGACCCTCTAATAAATTTAATTTGCAGGTAAGAGTAGACGGTTTTGGACGACAGACTGGCAAAGGCATAGTGCAAAGTGTGTGAGCAACAGCTGCTTAGAAACTCATCTACAAGCATGAATTCCATTTATGCATTGCAACACATTTTGTTCACAGGCCAAATGGACAAATTACTAAACACTATTAGTTTGCCCGGTGATGTTATCTCCTCGTATAATTCTGTTGGATCTGTGCTCTAATTAGATTGCTAACAAATTCTATCCAAAGTGTCTAGTGTGCTACAGTAATCTTATTACTAATCTGTTTAACGATTGCAGTGGGCTGACATTGCTGTAAATCATACAAATAACTTTGTACTTCTTTTTAAGTCCCCAAGAACTGAAAATGAAAGCCAGAAAGAAGACTTCTTACTTATTATGAACAGTTTACTTCAAAAACTGTGTTCATCGGCTCTATCGGATCTGATTGACAGACAAGAGATTGACTTAAATATCCCTAAACACATCTCTGCTCCAGCTGAGCCCTGTCCATCTCAAGCCAGTGAAAAGAGCACAGAGAGAGAAATTCAAATGCTTTTCATGGGAAATTAACAAAGTCGCTTCAACTTCAGCCAGAAAATTGTGTCTATGGGGGATCCTGTACCTCCAGCTGATAATATACCATATTACATAGCTATTACCATTCACAGCTGCTGACTTACTGGTGTTGCCAAGATCACAACACAAGAGATAAGAATTAGGCGTCTGTGCAGCTCTGCTTCCTCAGGCCAGCCTGGACACTGCTGTGACTAGTCAGAGTGACAGGTTGGGCCAACGTGGTTGGAGGTAGCTGGTTAGCATATTAACATCAGTACAAGATCAGAAGTAATAAAAAAAACATGCAAAACAAGGGTTACTTTTCCCCTCTGGAGGCAGGGGACGACTGCTACTGTTGGCTACGTAGAAATAGCTACTTTCAGGATAAAACATTTTCAAATAAACATAATGTACTATTAATGTATTGCTGTAATATAGATAAGGCTAAACAAGAACTCCAATACCATAATTCATCTATTGTATATATGTTAAGTGTTTGGATTTGCAGAGTTGGCATCACAAATTTCAGTGTTATGATTGACATTTATCTCATTCATTTCCATTAATCCAAAGACTTCAGTTTAGCTTCTGTGAAACATTTCTTAGTTATTTGAGCATGAAATTTCATTCTGGACCTTCAGACCAGTAGCTTAACAAATTTTGACTCAAAGTAGTTACAAGCTCTTATTGTGACCTTTCAATCATATGTCATGGTGTTTATCAGCAATCAGTAATGTGTGTGACATCTGAGCAAAGGTTTTCCCAGTTTTTACAGTAAGGACTTGAAGAATAAAGGACGCGCTTGCACGCAGAACATGATAAAAGGGGGTTAGTGTGGCTCTTTATGTAATTCTTAGCTATATTCAGTCAGACATGCAACAATTTCATGCTGGCAGCTTTTATTCATTTCACTTCGGTTCGTAAATTATCATTCAACCCACTTGTAAACACATTAATAAGTTCAAAAGATTCAAATTTGGTTTTCTGAACCACAAAGAATCCTTGAACCTCTCTTTCACACCAGCCGCAAGTGGCTAAACAGCCAGGAAATCTGAAGAGCCTGAGGAGAGGCAGACCTTACCCTCTGCTCGTCTCAGCAGTTTGTGTGTAAAAGAGAAGACATCAACAATAACAAGACTGACAACAGTGTCCTGACATCAGTCTATACCATATGAATAAGAATTAGCACACAATTCATGAATAATTCCATAAATCAATTTAATAATTTCAAATGGATTCAAGATGCAATTAAGATGAACAGTCAGGTGCTGGTGGGTGTGAATGATTCTCAGGCCGATAAGTCTAGAGGAATGATTTTGTACCGTCTCGGCTACCATCAGCCTGTGAGTACTGATGAAAGGACGTGTTACATCACTACCTGCCCACCCTTTCCTTATCACCTCAACCTCACAGATCCATGTCAGGCAGTTTTGCTGTTTCTCGGAAATCTCAGTGGAAATGTTAACAGCATTATGTAATTTGTTTTTATTACTCACACGCAATGAGAAGTACCACGCAATAAAGATAAAAATGAAAATGCTTATATACTCCTTCCCTTGAGGTTTTGTAGTTTCACTTTCTGCTCCTCTTGATTTGATCTCTATCTGCATCTGCATCTGTCTTTACTTATTTCATCATTTTTTTGTCCTTTCTTTTAAGTCTGACAGGGACTAAACACAACAACATGTACAATCTGGTTGATTAATGCTAGATAAAGGTCTCCCTGATAGCTAAATACATTTCTTAAAATTTTTACATTTCTCCCTTAACAGCTATTAAAGCTCAAAAGGTTAAGCTCTTTTTAATTAATAAGAACAAACATATGCTATGCCACTAATCACTTTTTTCATTTAATAGCAAGAGAAAGACATAAGGAGCTCAATTAAAGCTGTAATAATCAATACTTTAATATCAAGAATGGGCTTCAAGGTTAAGAGCCCTTAAAAAGATAACCCAACTCTGCACATTTTTTTCTCTGGCACTGAATGTGGTTTGTTGTCAACAGAGGTGGTTATTTATTGTCACCTGAAGCTTCTGCCTTTTTTGTATAAAACAAGAAAATATAATGCGTCCTCTGAGGAGAACAAAATCTCATAATTTCCAAATAAATTTATCAGAGGCCAGAAAGTCATTTAATGCATCTCTAAAGATGTCTAATACACTGACTTAGTGTTTGCTGCCGATGATGGCGGATTTTTTTTTTTTTTGCAATTTAAAATCTGTGTTTTTACTTCCATGCTTCATTGGCAGCTAAAGCATCACATTTTATGTTAAAAGGATCTGCAGAGATGACCTTTGGCTTTTCATAATGGCTCATGCTGTGTTTATAACCACCAATCCAAAATCGAAGGGTCTTTCCACAGGCTCATGCACAGTGACAGGACATATGAACAGATGAGGATGCATCAGGAAAAGAGCATCAAGCCACTTGAGATTTGGCTCAAATATAAACAAAGTCAAAGTCAATACAATGCATTAGCACATCAATAAATTAAAACTGAAGTGGGTCACAAATACGGGCACATTTCCCAGGTTAATGAAGGCTGACTCCGTCCCAATATTTGTTTGTGTCTGGCCTCTATGTATCCAACAAGGCTTGATGTGACATTTTGAAAAATCAATAACTTGGTCAGTCAAATTTTGCAGTGGTTGCTGCTGCGAGATGTTTGAATCAGGAGTGCTGACAGCTACTGATGCAAAATGGGACAATTTCTGAATGATCAAATGAAGCCGCGTGAGAATGAACACACACAACAACAGTAACACTAAGCCACACCTCTTTTTTTTTTCCAAATTCCTCTATCTGCTATTTCTCCTTCGCCGCTGTCCCTCTCAAAGTTATGGCAACTCCTAATGAACCAGACGAATGATGAGTAATGTTGACAACATCGTGCAACTCCAGACAAAGACCCTACTGTAGTCTCAGCATTTTAGAGTCTCTTCTTACTATAGTTCTGATAGACAAGGGATAAGGGTATGAGCTTTTTTCTAAACGAGGGCATCAAGTCCTCACTGGGCTGGGACCAGAGGGTAGGCAGCAGCACCATCCTCAAGGTTTTCCGTAAAAGCCCAATCGAATCTGACAGCCAAGCAAATGAACAAATAAATAAGTAAACATCATTAAAAATGCATCACACATACATGTGCATAAATAAGTGAGAGCATAGTTTGGCCAACAGAGGCAGAATTATTTCTTATTAAAGAACTATAAAACCATGGATTAATTATTCATGTAGATGCCCCCCGACACATCTCACTATCCATTAGAAAACACAGATGTTGCCTTTATTTTCCTCAGCTAATGTCACTTACTCTGGGCGTGTTGCCTCAATGGTCAAATAAACAGGAAAATGGACACAGCTCCCATCATCACTCACACAGCTGGCAGCATTATGTCTGATGTCTAGTACTTACAGAGTTTGACCATGTGCTGCAATCAAAATATTTGAGATGAACTTGCGTGGGGAACAGCTCTCGCAGTTATTAAGAAGCAAATTAAATCAATGCAATGGAAAAGTACAAGTACAAATCCCCACTTTATTTAGATAAAGCAGGTGGGTGAGGAATTTCAAATCCCCACATGGCTCTCACAGACCAAAAAAAAAACCAAAAAAAAACTTGCTCTTAACTCCTGCTTGCTAATGTAAAAATTCATTACTAAAAATTTCCAGTCTGCATCAGGAGATCATGACTGAGAACAAACCAACCTGATTATTGGCTCTTAGTTTTTTTTTAAGATTGTGTTGCAGCAGGTCAGAAAAGCAATGAAATTGCTTGTTTTTCTAGAACCAGAAGTTCGGCTAAAGAAATCGTGACAAATATTAGACTGAAGAATCTGCTTTAAATAATACTTTTAACAAAGATTTATTAATTTAGAGCTAGCAGACAATTAGCATAAAGAGTAGACACAAGGGAAACCGCAAAACTGGCTCTGTGTAAAGTACAAACAAACCACCTACCAGCACTTATAAAGCTCTTTATCAGCAAATATATTTTGTTTGTTTAATCTGTACATAAAACCAAAATGTAGAAACTGCAGTTTGGCTGTTTATTCTTAGTCGTGTATCAGCGTATTTCCATGCAATGTCTCTTTGTCATGGCGAGGTTGCCAGGCAACCAGCAGTGACTCCAGGCTACAGTGTAGTTTCCTCCGTACCAGTCAAGATGCTAAGCTAGCTGCGCCAGCTTCACCTTTTGCTTAAGACAGATGAAAGTGTCACTGCTCTTCTCATCAGATACTCATCAATAAGGTGAATGATGATCATCCCCATAATGTTGAACTGTTTCTTTACATGCTTGAGACAGTGACCAACCTGCAGTTCACAATGACGAATGAACACAGAACTTTGGGAATTTCTTCATACTTCACATCATAACAAATACACAGTAAAGACCAGAGAGGGACAGCACTCACCTCTATGAGTTTGCGTTCATAGCTGGCAGCCAACTCCTCGATGTCACCCATGAACTTATTCTGTGGGACAGGGGCCTGGTCTTCACTGGACTGCAGCATTGACAGGGCTACAGCAGAGAGAGAGAGAAACATTTGCACTCTTACTATGATGCGTAAAAGAAAAAACCAAAACAAAACAAAACACACACACACACACACACACACACAAATTCACAATCATTTATAAACCACGGGTTTTCTGCCAATTATGTTGTATCATGTTGTTTTCTGGGGTGAATTGGGCTATGTGCAGCTGTACAGCACTGACTACACAGGGAGCAGCGGATCTATAAAATACAAACATTACCAGCCAGGAAAAGGCCATGAATCCCCATTTTATTTAATCATTGTCTTAACTATACACATGAATCAGGCGCATCACAACAAAACATGGTTGTGACCAGGCACAACAAAAACTTGGTTGTGCCTGGTCTTGCAAAAACACACCCACAGAAAGTCACGCATTAGCTGACAAAATCTTCTAGTTAATGTTGGTACCACTCTTTTTCTCTCAGAGAGAACTTTGCTTCTTGTTTTATCCAGATTAGAAACTCCCCTTCTCTAACCACCGCCTGTTCCACTCGGCTCCGACTAAGTTTATTGTTTCTTTGCACTTCTGTAGCTCACTAACCAGCTAAAGTCATCATGATGGAGCCTGGAGCGCCACTTCTGAGCCCAGAAAGATTTGCTAATCCGGTTTCTTCCCCACAAAAAAACAAAACTTAGAAGTAAGAGCTCTTTGTCTTTTTACAGGAGGGATGGGTGGAAGATGGATTGTTTTTTGACCTCAGCCAAAGCATATAAACACTGTCAGTTTTTTTGCCACCACATGGGTAATACCTTGACAAATACACTGAGGAAGTAGAGAAACAGAGTGGAAGTTAGGTACAGAGATAGAAATTCAGCACATCCAAAGGCTGCACAGAGTCCAAACCTGTGGTGGTGGCTCTTTAGGCAGGAGGTTTAGAAGCTGTACAGCTGGCCTGCCAATACATGACCGGGCACTGACAGAGGCAGGTTCCAACAGGACCACAGGGAGAAAGGCTGCTGAAGATCACAGGCTGGTACAGGTACACAAATAACAGCACTTATAGACCAGGAGCACCAGTAAGGTACCAAGGTGATTTAATTCTTCACTCAAAGGCAATTTGCCACTACATATAGAGGAAGAGGGGACTAATCCTGGATCAAATTAATAAAAATGCTCTTCAACCCTTTTTCACCCTTTTTCCATCAGCTCTATGGAAATCATTATAGTTGGAGGGCCGGAGGAGAAACAACAGGAGCATGCAAATTGTACATCAACTTTAAAATACCATGCACTGCCTGTGGCATGGGAGTAAATGGACTTTGGTGTCTCTATTTGAACCTGGTTCAACTTCAGTCAGTAAGATACAACCACACATGTACATGCACAGTCCTTCAACTTCCATCTAAATGGAGAGCTGGATAGCTGAAAAGCTAGATAGCTAAATAGATAGTTAAGAGACTTAAAAGACACATTGTACAACACAAAATAGAGCAAACATATTTACAGGAACAGACTATATTAGGAATAAGATCAAAATATAACAAAATACATATAATCAAATATATATGCAATTTCCTTCCAAAGGTAGATGGTGAGTTATCATATAGTGTTATGGCTTGGGGTAGGAAAGATTTCTCTATCAGTGCTGGATCGTATTTCGCTCTCACACCAGTAAATTTAACATTCCCCCACCAATGCAGCCCCTTGTGTTGTTTAACATCCAAGTATTTTTTTATTTTTCACAAGAAACTCACTGCATTGATCCTTTGTGATGATCAGGTGAAGAGTTTCAATTCTGCTTCTCAGTCCATTCATTTTAAACATAAAAAAATTATAGACATTGGATACATTGATAAACCCAGCAAAGAACAAGTTGATTTTTTAGTTTAGAAATCTTTACAAAGTACAGGCATGTAGCCCCCAGCAGGCAGTCAGAACACTGCATTCCCAACCTTTTTCCCTTTATGGAAATATATGAAATAGAAAATGAAAATTTTAAAAAAGACTAATAAAAACACTTTTTAGATTTTGCACATCCCAAAAAAAAGGAAATATAAATTTTATATAGTATTATCAAATCATTGCTGTCACCTCCCAAACCAAGATTTGTTTTTGTTTTTTTTCAAGTCAACCACAAAGGCCTACAGAGAACTCCTTGTTTTTTTTTTCTGCCATATAATGTGATTTGTGGAATCTTATGTATACAAACGGTCCAATCAATTCAGTTTGTCACAGGTGGAGTCCAAATGAATTTAAGACACATGTCCAAAAAAATGAATAAATAATGAAAGCAGAGAAGACGAACATAACCCCAATCTGGAGTGGCACAGCAATGGATTTGAAAACTATCATAAATAAGAGACTTTAGATTTACATTTCTCATCAACATCTTTGTTAGGGACTATTGAGTGAAGACTAACAGACATGAAGTAGAAATGTATCCATTTAAAATTAAACCTGCAACATAATAAAGTGGGCAAAAAGCAAAAGGGTTGGAATACTTTCTATAGAAACAAGACACAGGTCAGGAATTATCTTAATTAAAAACTATTTTCACCAGTCCAATTTTGAATTCATTTATCACTTTAGGTTCGAAGAAGTGATTTTAATTTAAATCTGGTAATGTTCCATTAACAGACCCGCTTGGCCGACCTCCTACTGCCTCATAATTGACAATTTATGTGAAAATATATTTCAACCTGTGGTAATTGATTATTTTATCAGAGCAACGATTACAGTGCCCAGAGTCATTCAGCCAATTAAAGTCTGAGGTGAAAGCAGCTGCAAATGATCACATTTGACATTTTTAATTAAATTGCTGTTGTTATGTTTTTTTATGAATTATCAGCTGATCAGCTGTACTAATTTAGACACCTGAATTAAACAAAAACACGCTCACAGATACACATACACAGTGAGCACACAGAGATACACACTTCAATCCAAAGCCATGAAGTTCTTTCACACTACGACAGAGAATTACTGGGACAGCAAGAAAGTTAGACACACAAACACACACACACACACACACACGCGCACACAAACCAGCCCACCCAGATATATTCAAAGTTGTAAGTACACACCCGCACCAACACTCACTCGTTCACGTACACTGGATACAGAGGCTGACAGAAACACATTATCATGGTCTCGGCAAAGGCCTCAGTGGGAAAGCAATCCCCAAGCTTATCTTTGGCCCACCAATAGCACTGGGCCTTACACCTCAGTCAGCAGCCTGTTCACACACAAGAGGAGGCACACACAAACTCACACACACTCACTGACACAAAAAATTGAAATATCAATATGTATGTACTTTATATAGGCTTAAAAAATGCCTAAAGATTTACATTCAGAGTGAGAGACCAAAAAAAAGAAACAGAAACAAGTGAGCTGAAATAGCAAATGAACAGGATTGCTGATGGGTGCTTGCGATACCAATTTGCCAGTTTTTTTCCTGAAGTTGGATTCCAGTCACCTGTCAAACTGTTAGGCTCTTCATAATGAAACATACATTGTGAGTGGGCAAACAGGAAAGGGCACACAGATGTTCCTTACTATAGGAAATTGGCAGACAGCTGGTTTGTAATAACAAAATTAACTGAACAACACTCCCCATCAGCTGTCTGCGTGTTTGTGTTTGTGTGTGTGTGTGTGTGTGTATGCGTTTTGTAAAGCCTCGCAAATTTTGAGCTACATATGAGCCACAAATTGTTTGCCACATGCAAGTGCAGCAGAAAAAGTGTCAGATCATTTTGTGTGTTTGTGTGTGTGTGTGTGTGTGTGTGTGTGTGTATACGGTCCCCATTCCCAGAGGTGTGCATCTCTAGAGGCGCCACTGTAATGATCACGCTGTGTGTGATAAACCAGTTTAGAGTGGGAGTCCATTGGGGGTTCACACACACACACACACACACACACACACACACACAGATACACACAGATACACACAGGCCAGTGGGTGCAGCTCCACACTTAGGAGAGTTTCCCTCAAACTGGACTAGATGTGTTCAAACAAGTGGTGCCACACTGAAATGTTGGTTTGATTTTGAAAAGTTATTTTCAGTTTACACGCTGAAACTGCTTTTGTATAAAAAGCGAGATTGTATTTATTGGGAACAAGCAGCCAGCTGACAAGTTGACTGGAGAATGACAGCACAGACTGCTGCTAAATAAAAATTTTATTTAACTAAAATATTCAGATAATGTATCCATAATTGAAGTTGTTGTTTCTATTGCTGCTTTTCTTTTCTTTTTTTCCAATTTGAATTTAAAACAATTTTCCTATATTACAGAAATGTATATGTAAATTCAATCCATCTATCATTAATACCATTTATCCCAGCTGATGATTTGCGAGGGCAGGGTTCACCCTGGACAGGTCTCCAGTCCATCACAGGGCTGACATATAGAGACTGACAACCATTCACTCATTAATTTTGGATTTGCTGAGTTAGTGGCCCTAACTCAGCAAATAACCCTAACCCTAAAAACTGGAGTATCGCAAAACATTTAGACTATGTTCACCCTGCAAGCCTTAGTGCTCAATTTGGATTACTTCATAGATCCAATTTTTTTCTATGCAACTGTCCACTTTCTTTTTTTTTAAACTTGCACAGAGGAACAAGAAGACATCACATGCAGTATTCTGTGTAAAGAAGTAAACAAGAAGATGTCAGGATTAACGGACATGGAGGCCACAGATGTTACATCTACTGTACGGGTAAATTTTTATGTCATTTGCTGTCCCTTCACTGTCCAACCCTGTCACCGATGTCTACCATGCTGGGTTTAGTTTTTTGACTCTCACAATTGTCGAATTAAATGATCTAATTAAATACTTATACGAGTCGCATGCATGTTCAAACTGAGGTCACATTGAAAAAAAAAAAAAAAAAAAAGATCTGTATCTAATTTAGAACCAGATATGAAAGTAGCCCTAATTAGATTTGAAAACATCAGATTTAAAGTGATTTTTGTAGTTCACACTGTCACTAAACAATCAGATTTGGGTCACATTGGGGGGGGGGGGGGGGGGTCTGATTCAGGCCACTTGAGCCTGATGTGTGAACAAAGCCTTAGATTCAGTCCTTACAGTAGACTGCAGTTGAATTGACCTGGGTTCCTTTCTCTCGACCAACACTGCCCCTGAATTAAGAGGCCAAAATGCACACATCATGAGAAGCTTCCTCAGATTTCCTCCTCTGCTCTCAAAAAGACGCACATAAGTTCCTGGCTGGACTTCAGCTGAGCTCCATATGGAAACTGGACACTGTGCACGATGTGCACTATTTCATCCTTGGTTCTACTCTCACACACATTATTTTCTTTTCATGTCATTCAGCTGAATAAATCAAAAGCAGGAGCTTTTCTTTTCACAGTCTCTGGCATCATATTTTTCAGGGCACATGTGAGGATACTGGCTGTTTATCCATGCAGGAGAATACAGTTAAAGAGGAGGATGAGGAGAGAACCTTTAGGACCTTCCTCAGAGGTCTTCCTCCACTCTAAGGATAAGAAACCTTATAAAGGTTGCTGGCCAGAGTAGCACCAGAGCTTTTGTGCTTCATGGACAATTGCACATGAAGACATTATATTTTTTACAGAACAAAAATAAATTAAACATCAGTGTGAGACTGTCCATTGATAATAGATTCAGGTCATTGAAGTCCAGTTGTTTCAGGAATGCTGTTGTTTTCTTCGGTTTTTCATGAGACCCCAGGAGCACAGAGCAAGAGGGATATCATACATAGATAATGTCTACTGTATGCGTACACACACATCGAAACACAGTCAATTCCTCGATATCGTAAATAAAAAAGGAGCAGGTAGTTGGAGCGAAAGACTTTTGAAGAAGCAACAAAAGATGGTCAGCACTGTCACAGGTCAGCTTATAAATAAATAAAGCTGTACTTGTTTCAACTACTGACACAGTGCAGCTCTTTTACTTTTGCCCAATAATTGTAATACAACATCATTGTGACAGGAAGTTTGTAATTTTCCATTTGGTGTGTATTCCACGTTGTTGTTGTTTTGTTTTTCTCGCAGATTAAAATGATTCTAATTCTGAAGCACATAGCAGCCCGTTACATAAGAATCTGCTGTCTGAAGCAGTCTTTCTCATTTATCTGGCCTGTGGTGTCAAGGGCAAGCTGCTGAAAACTGCCTACTGTCTGCAGGTCAAGAGATCAAAAGAGAGATTCGCAGCAGAGCGGGAAGATGGCACAGGGTGAAACACGGATGGGCTGAGACATTTTCTCTCTCGTGTCCTGCTGTTGCTACCAGCTGGAGGGATGGGTTTGAGACGAGAGGAGACAGCCTAATTCCATTTGACCTTATGAGCATCACCAGCAGCAGGTTAATTCTCAACCTATTCTGTGTCATGCCCGGGAAAAGCAGAGGAATCCAGGAATTTCATCTACAGCGTACCTTGACCCTTCCGCGAAATGAAGAAAAGCCTGATCTTTCCTCCCCAAGGAAAAAGTTTGGATGGATGATAATAACGTTGGGCCCAGCTGAGGAGACCGAGCGGGGCAGGGGATGGCACACTTGACTAATGCTGCTCCGTCCATTAGCAGTAAGGAGGCACAGCTCTGCATTGGCAACCGAGAGCGGCGCAGCGGACTCCATCCTGCTCTAGCCAAGCCTGAGCAAGCCTGCTAAATAAAACATGTGCTCGGCTCCCACCACAGTAAGACTAATGTACAATCAAGTGAAGCGCTCCTTGCAATGCCGGAACAGCACGAACCCGCGGCACTCACACCACTGTGAAATTGGGGCTCTTGTGAATCTCATCTTCCATATCTTATCTTCTTATGAAATCACTCAATACCTTCCAGCTCACACTTCCATCCTTTGTTCTTTTGGGGCCCTATTAATTAATCTCCTTTCATCTCCTTTCACTTAAAAACATGTCCTTCTTTTTTTCTGTGTAAAGTATTGATTTAGATAGTTTTTTGTCCCTTTCTTCCAAGCTCCCCACGTTCTGCTCATGTATGCCACCGCCATTCATCCTTTCTCTTCATACATACTTTACCTTTGAAATCTTCCTCGCTCCTTATCCATACCTCTTCCTCCTTCTCATTGTCTCTCTCTCATTTCTCCTATAATTTCTCCCCCTCCCTTATCAATCATTCATTAACATACATTTTTTCTTGGCAGTATATCATTCTTTGGTTTTACAGCAGTCCCCTAGCCCCAATCATGTATGCTGTAAAAGTCAGCCACTTGCAACCATGCATATCAATGAAAACACACATAAAAATACGTCACAAGTGTGCACACATCAAGTGTGAGTTACACAAATGCAGACTTAGGACGAGGCAAATTGAGGTCTACTATAATCTTCATCTGCTTTTGATTGAAGAACTACACAATCAGGAGAATCAGAGAAACTTGGCAAATTGCCTTGTTACGTTAACAATCAAACACAAACAAACAGACACAAAGTGGAGTTAAATAACGCAGTCAGCCCATACATTGTTGATAGGTTGGCTATGGAGCACACAGGTGACTGGCAGAGTTAATTAAGGCGTGCTAATCACAAGCAATCTTCATTCATTTTCTAATCATTCATAGTTCATTTCTTTTGTTGCCTTCTCTCAGATAACAGACGCATTCGTGTATCAGCCCCTGTATGTGTATTGAGATAACAAGAAGGCTGGGGGGAGCACAAGGTTTTCATTCACACATGAAGCAGAGGATGTGGAGGTGCCTGAATCAGGGGAGATTTTGCCAGCCTGGATCAAGTTTGGTGTTGGTGATGAATTTCCCTTTAACAAAGAGGGAAAAAAAAAGTGGAGACATGACACCTGTTGAATCTGAGTCAGACATATTAAAGAAACAAGATCGGAAAATAAATAAATAAATAAAAATACTAAAACCTGCTATGTGATGATTTTTTTAGTTAAATTATCAAGTTGTATACTTCTATAAGTTCAATGTATTGAGTAAATGCTAGTTTTCTCAATGTAGAAAATCTCCCTGAAAAATGGTTATTGACATCTTTCTTACAGCCAGGCGAATTTGCGTTTCTGAGAGGACACACATTCATGTGGCTGCTATTCAGGGTTTGTGTGATTTTTTTACAGTTTATTTCAGTGCTGCGTTCACTCATTCATCAGCGATCACAGCAAAGCAGCAGGGTCTTTGGCTGAATTGTGCTGTGCAGGTGACAGGTTTGTTTACAGAGACGTCAAGATGGAGAAGAGCCGCAAAAATTTGCATGTCCACCCAGGTGTTGTGGTTATATCACTGCCAATTGGAGAATGGAGCTAATAAAAACTTATAATGACTCCAACTTCATTTGATCTGGAAGTGAGCAAAGATTGTACTGCCAACAAAAGCCAGACATCATTGGGTAATTTTTTGGATTATAAAACTGGGCTATATTCAAAAAGACTTCTGAATGTCTAAAAAAGCATCTAGTTGTTTTGTGCATCCTTTAGTTCCATTCATTCTGTTTGTGCCTCTTCTTTCACTCTGGTCATAGATGTGTCCAGAAAAGCTTCTATCACAGCAAACCACTATCATCACAGAGCCACAGCCACAGTTTGCAGCCCAATATCACACACAGGGTGAAAAGTGGTTGAAAGCTTTTGTCTTCTTCCCCATAATATCCTTCTTTCACTATGCCTACCAGGATATATTAGGCCCCAGCTGTAAGAATAGATATCTGAAAACAATTTTGGCTTCCGGGAAAATATCATGATTTTAACTAGATTTTCCTTTTTGATTGGACACGATCCAGCTACCTTAACACAATGTCTTGTTATTGTCAAACTTTAAGCTAAATACTATCTGTATATCAGAGACTGGCAGATTGCGAGGAATATAAATGAGCAATCATTTCCTATTTAACAGCCATTCATAGTAACGCAGGCCTGGTGACATAACAGCATCATGAGATGGCCATGACTCATATTGAACATTTGTAATGGCAGGAAAACAGCAACAGTTTTTTTTACACCAGGAATCAGCTTCTGTTGATGATAATGTGGCTCAGTGGGAACTTGAGATTTGATGTTCTTTATTTGAATATTTCATCCATGCAACTTTCACTGACACTGCTGTCTGTATCAATACTGTTGAATGAACAAGGGAAAATGTGTGATTGGGAACGAGTCACCCTAAACACAACACCACAGAGAGTCATCACCTGACTAATCAGTTACATTTAGTGCCTTAGAAGCTTTTTTGTTGTTGTTTGTTTGTTTCCAAGCCTTCAACTGTTCTGGGTCATTCTAACTTTTTTCATGTCCACATAATTTGAAATGCAGGAGGCAGATGATAAAAGCTAAAACTAAAATTACCATAGTGGTTCTGCCAACGAACAGAGTTACATGAAATATGACTCTGATCTCCTTTTCCTGACTTACAGCCCAGAGTAATGCCTAGAGGTATTTTTACAGGGAATCATGATGTCACAGTGATGCTGACATCTAAATAAAAAATTATTTCAGACATGCTTTAAATGTGTTTTGTGAGGATACAAATATTTTTACCTTTGGTCATCCATGAGTCAAAATGAATATTTGTCCCAGATACAATGACATTCCCTCTGAGTTTTCGGGAGTATTCCCATCACAAGAGCGTGATGTTACCAAGACTTTGAACTAGGACTTCTGTTCTCCATCTTTGGTGAGGTGGTATTAAAAACCAAAACTATGTCACCAACTGGCAGTAAGACACAGTTGGTGACTGGCTGCTGAAAATGATGGAGAGTTTTCTGGTTGAGGGAGCTTTAAGGAGAGTGAATGTTGGGTCTATGGTTGTCAGGTGGCCAGAAATACATCCCAAAAATAATTATACTGTTACTTTGTACAAGTCATTATAATTTGTAAAGAGGAAACAGTTTGCTAAAATGTTTACCATCCCAACTTTATAAGAGTCAGTGTGCTATTGCTTTTGTCTTATAGTTTGCTTTCTACCCCCAAGTAATCTTTATCACAGCATTAAGCTTGAAAAAGTAATAATTTGACCATCAAACTGCACAAAGTAGTCATGATATAGTTGTGCAAACATTAATTTCGACTGGATTACCAAGATCACTGGCTTTGAAAAGTCATTTTTAAGCACATACAATTTCTCTCGCTTTTTTTTTTTTTTTTTTTTTTATGAATTTCTCCTTCAAGGATCAACACAGAATTAGAAAATTAGTTTGTTTTATGTCCTCCAACAGGCACCTATAATAGTTGTTACTGAAATGACCCAATTTAGCTGCCAGGATCAATAAAGTTCATCCGACATGCTCATAAGGACTCAGACGATTAAATCAGATTGTGTTACATTGAGGTTATAATGAGAGATTCAGGCTATAATCAAACTGCACGTCTGCTGCAATTTTGATCTAATCAGAAGGCTGATTGTTTGGACATGCACATAATCTGAGTGAGTCTGTCAGAGTGACCTCAGCAAACTGCAACCTGGTGTGTGCATTCAACACTTTCCTCGACAAGCTCATTGCGAGGCTTATAATTTCTGCCTTATAACACAGTTCAAACTGGAAGATGCAGCTAAAAACAAACACATAAATGTAAGGACAAGGAGACGTCTTTGAACATATGTTCTGAGCATATGTTCGCCGCTCCGTCCTAATGAACATCATGTTTCTAAACTGCTGCTGCTGCCAGCAAATATTCAGAATCCTCAAGAACCTGACCCATTCTGCTTTTCCCCCTTGGCACAGTATATTCGTTGGTAATGATTACTTGCATCATTTTCAAGTCTCCGTTTGCTCTCATCTTGTCCTTTTCATTTCTGCTATGACCCAATTTCCCCATGGGTATAATTAAAGTTTCATTTTATCATCTGCTCTAATCAGAAGTACTCAGCCATTGTTTAGCCTTAACAGCTCTAAGCATTACACAAACGTACATCAAGGGGGAAGGCGAAGGGTGCAGCTGCGTTCAGGTATCGTGTAACATACCTGTGTGGTGTGTGGTGAAAATGGCAGGATGGGACACTGTTCCCATCCTGTGCAGTGGAATGATTTAATAAATATTTATAGGAAATGCATAGATCCTAAACATAAAGGCTCTTGATCCAAATGAGAACAGAAACTGGATTTTAGTCACAGTCAGTGTCACAGTCAGTGTCACAGTCAGTTTCGTATACTCATGCAAAACACATACTGGAGAATACATCAGTAAGAGCACAGCACACTTCTCGAATTCGGCTGTGCAAAATTGCATTTCACAAAATTAAACTTGTGGAAGAAATGTTTTCATTCAGTATATTTTTAGTACATCAATGGCTTAAGCTTGCACAGGGGAAACTCTGTGCTGTTAAAACTGACTGCAGGAGAAAAATAAACCATTTTGCTATGGTGGTCCAAACTTTAAAAATAAATAATTAAATAAATACAACTTAAAATACAGATATGTCTTCTCTCTGCTGTGTTTTGTTGCTTTTCTTCCCCTCTGCAATAACATGGAGCTCTAGGCAATAAAGTCAGGTATAGGGAGAAGAGAACTATATGAATTAGTTCTTGTTTCAATTCTCCAGCAGGAAATAATCATGAGTCAATCTAAACAAAAACAAAATAAACTAAAACTTGCTGATGACTCATATAAAAAAAATGCATAATATGATTGTACGTTTGAGACAAAAAGACTCAGAGGGAAAGACACTCCTTGGGAGGATGGTATTGTAATTTAATTTAGGTTTTAGTCTCCACCTTGGGCTCCACATCCGCCGCTTAACAAATGGTTTGGTGGAGCAGGTTCAGTATTGTGTCTTATCCCTGCTCAGTTAAGTGAAGCTTCAGTTTAAAAGTCACATTATCTCGGTGCATTAAGGAGATTGAGTTTCTGCTAAATCTTTGAGTTGACGGTGCGAAATGCGTGTAAGTGGATGCTCGTGTCTGCATCTGCAACTGAATGTGTGAATGTGGGTGGGTGTGTGTGTGTGTGTGTGTGTGTGTGTGTGTGTGTGTATCTTAAGCAGGGGAAAGAAGAAAACCTAATTATTCCTTTGATCAAAGCAATTATTAGAAGAAGAAGAAGAAAAAAAAACCCACTGACCTAAAAATGTCTCAGCTGGAAAGCATCACAGCTCAATCTGCTGCAACCTATTAAGAGTTATTAAGCATTGACAGAACACTCACACAGACACACACTCACACTCGCGCACACACACGCATGACAAACTTCGAAGACCAATAACCAATAGCATGGAAACAGTGAACCAATACAAACTTAAAACAAACATATGTATGCCGTGTTGAGCCATTTGCTTAATAAGTGTTTTACAAACACACAATATGCACTGATTTTAGTGACTAAAAAGGCACTCACACAACACAACACACAGGAATCTATGATTGGCTATGCATGAGAAGTTGTATGTCCCTGAATATTAACACCATAACATTTATACATGGATATGACATTTTGTGTTCCTGCTCTCGACAGCACATAAACAAACTGGTACTAAACCAAAACTCTACAGCAGAAGTCAGTTTTTCACCTGTATGTGCTGTGGATCATCGTCATCACAGTAGAAGAAATAAAAACAATCTCGCCTGAAGTGCTAATTTATGCAGGGAAAACTGCTTTGACATCTAAAATATGAAGTCAGAGTGATTTTTATTCTGCGGAACCTGCAGTTACCTTCAGATTTGCCACATTAACAGTCCTATAATGGTATAGAATCAATAATTTCTTGATTATATGATTATAAGATTATTACTTTTATATATAATTTTATATATATATATATATATAATTTTGTGGCTTTTCTCCTCTGTGAACAGGATATTCTGAACATTTACAGCTTCAGACATCAATCTTCAGGCTTCAAACCCACAATCAGACACAGATAAGTGACAAGAAATATTCCCCTGTGTTTTCTTGGCTTGTTGGGGGCTTGGCACAGATTTAGATTTGAGGTCTTGTTTGAGACCTGATCCCCAAAAATCCCCAAAAAATACAACCTAAACATGGCTGTGGCTGCTTTGCAGTTTATCTAAGTTCTCTAAGTCTTTAACCGCTGTTTTGTTTGAAACCAATGAGGCTTCATGACCTGAGACATACACATGAAGAATCATGTGATTCAAATGTCCTAAATTACTGAACTGATGTGGCTTTTATCATATTAGAGTCAAAGTTTCTTAGGTTGACTTAGGCAGGTTAAAAAAAAAAAAAAACACATATTGATTGATTTCTATGCAAGCTGGCAGCATCAAGATGCAATGCAGCATGTGTGGACATGCCCCAGTGCCTCGGTCCCCTCTGTCCCCTGATAGGTAGGCTGCATGCTACGTCGAGCATGTGATGCAGCATTGTATGACATGATTAATGTGTTACATTCAACCGTGATACAATTATTCCCTTATTTAGCTCATTTCAATACATTTCTTTTGATACATAATTGTGGTCCTCTCTGCGCTGCCATCAAGCTGGAACAATTAATAAATTACACAATAAGTTGATCACCAACTACACTGATTATTCTTCTATTGTCCAGCTTTTCATTTTATATGGATTTATTTCTGGTTTTTAGTTCTTTACGTCTGAATGTGGGTTTTGAAACAAGATTCTAGTGCAATCAAAAGGTCTTTGGAGTGTACAGTATTTTAAGGCTTGCTTGAGGCTGGATAAGATAGCATATAAAACATTAATATCACAACTATGATTAAAGTATTCAAACATAGATTGGGGCAAGGGACCAGTGGCAGTACTGGGTGTGCCTGCTACAAAGCCAGTCTGCAAACAAGAGAATGGAAAATGGATCGTTGTTATGAAGGATGCAACATAAAAAAAAAAAAAAACAAGAATAACAGTGGGAACCCAATAGTTGAACAGTTTGGAAACATACCATGTGGATGCACAACCTGTGTGCAAGTGTCCCAGATGGAATCCCAGCTGGTGCGACTCCTTCCTGCATATGAATCCCCCTCTCTGATTCCCCATTACCTGACTCTTTCCATGACATACCAAATAAAAGTGGGAAATGGCCAAAAAAAACCCTCACCATAAACACACCTGTCACTTGTGTAGCAAGGTGCTGATAAGCAGAAACGCGGCGCTCAGAGATGCCCTGAAATAAGTTTCATAATCACTGACCAGAGCGTTGCACACTGACAGGAGTACCAGCCCGAGGATGAGCTCACTCTCTCTTCTGTATCTGTGTGTGTGTCCACGATTATACTGATAGTTCATTTAGTATTTCTCCGACTATTTAGCATGAAACCAATAAACTTTTCACTTTTAATTTGGACGTAACAACAGGCATGTCAGATCCCACCTGAGTAAACACCCACAGTCAGAACAGGTATTTGCCTCTGATGACTAGCCAAGGCCAGTCTATTCCCACAACAGCATTAGTTTCTTATTTCCTGATGAGTCTGCTTCCATATACGAGCAAACTGCACATTGTGAGGCTTCATTACATGTACAAAAGAACACAATCACAACCGGTGCTGTCCTGTCAACATTTATTCTTCATTCACTATCCAAGTTGGAAAGTGCTCTTACATCCAAACACGTACAACACAAACATCCCAGAGTAAAAACCTTTAATGCGCACGGTGTGAAGAGTAGCTTTTTAAATTTTTTTTTTTTTTTATAACAAACATACTGGGCTCTACAGACACCTAGACAGGCAGACACTAGTGGTCTGTATGCTATCTATCATCAACATGCAAAGCACTGGTCAAGTAACAATGGACTTTTCCAACTTCTGAACTTACAGCATTCATTAATTTCAATTGAAATTTCAAGGATAAGAATTAATCAGTGTCCGTCAATCTGACTCTCTTTTTGTTCTGATAGGAGACACGAGACAAAGACAGATGCTAGTGCAACAAAACAAAAGGTAAAGCCGTTTTAAGTGACAATATGGGGACAAATTAGGTTAGTTTGTAAGATTTGAAAAAATCTTTTTCGTTGTTTGTTTTTTTGTTTTTTTAAACAAGCCAAATTCAATAATGTTTGAAATAGTAACATGTAAAAAATGCTCAAACCATGGATGTGTTAACAATGGCTGGAAAGACACAAAACAACACTAACCAGAAGAAGACCAAATGCCGTACCACAACTTTGGTGCTCTGAGTTTCTACTGCATTATTTAGCCAAATTCTACCTACAGTTTCAAGAAAATAAATCTCAACACTCTACATTTTTCATCTTAAAGAAAAGAAAGAAGAAAAAGCTTGATTTAGTCTAAGCTGCATCAAATGACAAGTGACTGGATGTTTCTTTCCATCTGACTCAAGAGCCTGACAACATCAGCCGCTATCCAGGATCTGCTCTCATCTCGTCACAAAGTATTTGCAGTCAGGAGCACTTCCTTTCTGTCTCTAAGTACCGCCTTTCACCTTTTCCACCACGCAACAGCTTTGCTAATTGACTGCCATTTTAGAAAGTCAATGTAATTGCTTTTTTGTTGTTGGCCTGCTAATAGTGGTGGATAGTAACAGGACATCAGTGAGGCAACTGCTCTGCTAATAGGCACCTTAATTGCACAAACCTGAGAAGCTGATGACTAATGAGGAAGGTTAGAGAGGTCAAACGTAGTAACAGGTGCAGGAAGCGTGTTGGAGACTTGCTCATTTGCTTACGACAATGTTTTAGGACCGGATGGTTTGAATGGAATCAAAAGCATCATGCAGTGGAAGAGTGTTTGCATTGGGCGGCAAAGCTTGAGTGTATAGCTTTTGAAAAAGAGCTGCTGGCTCAGCCAGCCCTCCCTGGTGAAATAAAGGTTAAAATACTTGAAGGATGGAAGGAAGAGGAGAGAGTTCAAATTCTGGTCAGAGCTGTTGCTATGCTCCATCAACAACAGTGTGTATAATTCTTCCCATTTCTGCCCAACTACAGAGAAAGCAAATACGGTGTAGGGTGAAGAAAATGGATATTAAATTCAATGGGAAAATGCGTGCCCTTCATCACAACGACAGACAAAAATATAACTGCTCAGCCAGAAAACATTTCGCCCTGACATTTACAGCTCAGTTCCTTGTGTACTTAAAAAGCAACATGAAGCCATAGTAACAAAATGAGCGCATTTAGCCAGCCATGGATCGCTGCCCAAACATACTGCATCTACTGCAATCCAACTGTACTGTCCATTTGATAGGAAGTATTAAAAAAACTACACTTGTGACAGCAGGAAATGTTAGTGAGGAGTAATGACTAACGTGAGAGAGACAAGCTTAGCAGCAGACTATGCTACACTGGATAAACAAATAACGACAACTCATCTAATGCACTGTTACATTACTCATTTGGCAAAAGTTTTTTTTCCAAGGGAACTTAAAATGAGGGGGGCCAGTAAAGCCTCTGTGAAGTAGAAGGCCATCTATTGAATAAGTGGAAGACATCAGAAGAGAAAGTGAAACAAAAGTGCCAATTAGTAATGTTAGGGGTTTTCAGAAAGGGAGGTGCTCTCAGAAAAGATTGGTTTTCAAGAGTTTCTCCACCATCAAGAGGGACGTCCCTGCTCTGATAGGATTTGGCGGCTTGTTCCACCACCTGGGAACAACAGATGAGACCGGGCTGTGATTGCCTTGTTTGCAGGACCGATAAATCCAGACAACGTTTCTTGGTGGAATAAATGGACCCATGCAGGTGGTGTATATAGCAAAATATAAGAGGATGGGGAATGGAAAGAGGTTTGCCCAAGATGCCTATGTTAGGATAGCAAGGTTTGGTGGTTAACTGTATCAAGAGCAGGTGAAAGGTCTGGTAAGATCAGAACTGAGGACTGAACTGTGGCTGGTCTGCCAGAGCTGCAAATTCCTTAAAACAACACAGAAGAAGCAAGCAACAAATGCAACAGACACAAAGTATAAAAGAAAGCGTAAAAAAAAGCCTGAAGACCTACTACTTTGCATCACTGATGTACTGACTGAGACTACACCGAATAAAAATGCAGCAGGTAAGTGAAAATCCGGCACAACCACAACCCAGAAATTTAATCTAAATCATAAAATATTAGCATATGGATTAAACAAATTGAAGGAAGTGAATAGATATCTGCGGGGCAAGGACCACAGCCTTCTGACCATGGATACCAAGGTGGGTGTTTTCT
Organism: Remorina albescens; assembly: GCA_034769265.1. Classification (NCBI taxonomy): domain Eukaryota; kingdom Metazoa; phylum Chordata; class Actinopteri; order Carangiformes; family Echeneidae; genus Remorina; species Remorina albescens. The sequence continues at coordinate 12,474,905 of CM068480.1, forward strand.
CGAAGACAGCAGAGCTGTGGAAAACCGTGTGCAGGACAGGACTTCACCTGCCTTTGTCACGTTGATGCCTTCCTGAAGATGTGGAGATAACTCCGGTGAAATCCATCATAAAGTATTGATTGAATTTGACTGGCAGATGTAATTCTAGCTCCCTTGACATGGAGGAAAAATCTATACAGATCCACTGACTGAGAAACCCATATTCTGGCCTGAAGCAAACAGAAGCTTCCTGTCAGTCATGCAGAATGCTCTTGGATGTGTCATCTGACTGTGGCCTGCAGTTTGTCATATATGCTCTCACACAGTTTTGGGTGTGTGTGACAAAGGAGCGCCCTGGACTGAGAGAGAAAGCTTTGGAGCAGCTATTACCCTTTGGGTCCACATATTTGTGTGAAGCCTCCTTTTCTGAAAAGACTCTTTTCAAAACAAAGCAAAGAAACAGACTGTGCTTCAAAAGAGTTTGATCACTGCAGTCACACCCTGCCACTGTGAATGACAAAGATCCTCAGTGAAGCAGAAGCCCATCTTAGTCAATAAACTATGTGCAACTTATCAAAAAGATGCATTTCAATGACACTACAAAGCCACCTTGGTGGTATTGCATAATGACAAAAAATGGTTTGACATGAATTCAGTGATGGATACTGTTTATATATTTGAAATGTTACGTTTATGTGTTTTTAAGGTGTAAAGTTATTGTTTAATATATCAGTCACTAAATGCAAAGCACCTCTTTAGAATTACTTGTCTTTTCCTATTAAATGTTTTGCATTAGTGAGGGAGGACTTGACTGAAAAAAAAAAATATTTTTAAGGGAGAAGATTATTGGGAAAAGTTAGAAAATTACTGATGTTGTCTGTAAAGATTGTCTGAAGTCATGCTAAAAGCTCTCAGCTAAGTAGCTGCTAACAAAGAGAAAGCCTGGTCACAATACCAATGCCAAGCCACCCAAGATTGGTAGGGATGTTGTATATGCCATGTTTACCGTCTTAGCATTTTTACAGGCCAATATCTGCACAACACAAAAAAACAACAGCCAAGGTTGATGGGAAATTGGATCCAGTCATAAAGTATTTTGCCAAAGTGCAGCGTTGACTGCTTGGTGTGACTGGATCAAAAGTCAGAGAAACAAAGTCATTAGGATCTAAGTTCAAAGGCAGCATATCGATAGAAAGAACAAAAAAATACATTAGCATCATTGTGAACCATATCTTAGATTATTGTGTGGCTGAGTTTAAACATTGGTAAAATATGATAAGAAATTCAAGGACACAACTTGGGTTCTGAAAACTGACAGTTTATAGACTACAAATTTAACATTTACCTCAAAAGAACACTTCATTCCAACTATTTCCAGCTAAGGGAAATAGTTGGAATGAAATTTCTAGAGTTTCTAGATTTTTGGATGCCAAAGGTGATTTTTTTGTTTTACTATGTACCATTGAGAGCAACTTTTAATTTCCACTTGCAGTGCGTAGACACTGCTTTTTCATTCTTTCTGTCAGTCCAGAGGCACTGAAGTAAAGTTTCCACAAAGTCAGCACAAAATATAAAACACACTGGAGGCCAAAGGAGTCTGCCAATCATCACAGTGATTGCCTCATTTGTTGAGAGGAGTTATTCTACGTCTCAAAATTAATATGTTAATGATCTGTTGATGTGTGCACTGCATGAAGTACTGAAGTAATGAAGATCAGGGACAGGTGTCTTGGGAGTGTTTATTTAAAAAAAGAAATGTGGAGATGGTCTTGTAGGTGTTATAGAGGAGTGGAGCAGGGTGTTTGGGATGTTTCCCTATTCTCTGGTTCTTTAAGGTGAGGTGGGGGGGTGGGGATCTGAGCGGGGGAGTCTGGAGGTAAGAAAAGGAGAGTTTTTTTCCCTTGTTATTCATGAGCTGATAGGACCAACTAAGTCTTTCATTTTGTATTGAATGAAATGTGTTCTGTCCCCCAACACTACATTGAAAGGCAGATGACACAGGGCAGATGAGAGGAGAAAAACAGGGCTGCTGCAACCTATTAGCAAGTGTAATTTAGGCATTTCCTATTTTAGAGCCCAGGCGAAGCCAGAGGGATGGTGACAGAGCGAGGCAACTGGAGAGAGAAAAAGAGAGATGTGAAAGAGAATTAGATGAAAAGCAACAGAACAGAGGTAGAGTGTCTTCTTAAAGTAACAATGTATGAGTGTATAGTAGACAGGCTGTGTCAATTCAGTGGACATCCACACAAATTACAAGAGTCATCGATTATCCTCAAGGGCAATAAGAACAAGGAGTCCTGTCAGTGGTAATAAGCTCCCCACTGAGTCCTCATCCCAATTTTATGGAGTCAGTGTGGGATTGAATGAGGAGACAGGAGGCACGACCAGCTATGGAAAGTTCTCTAGGATGATGAACAACAAACCCCTGGCCTATCTTTTGCCCCAAAGGCTTTAAGGATAAATAAACAGAATCAAGGCACAACCCCATGTTTGTGTACTTTTCATCCAGTCATATCCAGTCCAGACAATGAAGGAAATCTTGCATTTCAAGTCTACCAGAGCTTCCACAGGACACAAAACTAAGATATGTCTACAAAAACGCAGCAGGTTGTACTCCTCCTGCTGCTGATCCATCATAGATGAGGAGAATAACACAAACCACAGGCTCCATATGAGCCTTGGGATCAAAAAGGTAGCTTTAATTGAGGAACCTCTGCTGACCTGGGGCACATTCAGAGCAGACAGGGTGGAAATACACAAGCATGTATCAATAGCACTTGTTAACAGACAATGGTCACCCTGCTGTGACCTTTATTAACAGGTTCACATCATTTCACCCCACATCATAACAAAAGCACAGAGATTAAAAAGGAATGGACAGATTGTGACAGCTTTTTTTCCATTTCCCTCTCTTCCCAATTGTTAACTACTATCATTAGCCAAAGCCTTTGTCAAATCAATGATCTCGCATTGTGTTTTGCTGGCTAATAAAGCAAGGTCAGACCCAAGTGAAGCAGAGCAAGCTGTCTTTCCAATCTATTAAACAGTGCACGTGTCATCTCTTTGAAGGCCATTCCAGTAAGTCTAACACAAATGTTTGTCAGTAGGTAGGGTTCCCTAACATCATTGCAGTCAAACTGACACACTCACGCCTAACTCAAAACTCACTGAACACACTGTGGGAAAGATATAGGCCTGGTGCAGGTAATGAATAGCTTCCAAGTCAAGTTAGTCTACGCCAGGGATCGGCAATCTTCAGCATTAAAAGAGCCATTTGGGCACGATTCCCACCAAATAAAACCCCCATGGAGCCACAAAACCTATTTGACCGCTGTAATGATGCCTGAGTGTTCAGTGATCAATCTGAGCTGACTAACTGTGCAGTCTACAATTGTTTTGTCAGTAGTGTTTCTTTAGCTGCAACAGGAGAGAAAACTATGTAACTAACATCAAATGCTATAGTATGGATAAACTAAATTACCTCTGATATGTCATTAAAATTAAAACTTCAGTCATGGAGCTAAAGGACTAGTCCACACAAAAATCCCAACTACAGTGGGTCCTGTTATGGTCCGCTGTCCATGGTGCTGAATCTAGTTCTATGTTTGAGTAGACTGGGCTCTTGCTCAAACCGACTGTTGGTCAGGAGTTGGCTTCACTGATCTGCTTCTACGTTTGAGTGTGTGTGTGTGCCAGTTGCGTGGTTAGTTCAGCGCCTGTGCGTGGCCAGTTTCCGTTGGCGCCCCTGCCAACTGTAATACAAGGCTTCATGTGGCAGTGTTGGTTTTGGGTGTGACCTCTGCAACTGCTACCAGGCATTATGGGCAAATACTGCTGCTATTTTCTATGGTGCTACATCCTGCATATTACGATTTTTGTTTTTACATTAACATTTGCAGATGCTTTTATCCAATCCATCTTTGCAAATAATGGACAGCACTAGAGCTTTAGTGCAGACAGAAACCTTAGAGTAATTATTAAGCACTACATCTATTCAATAAGGGAAAGCAGATCAGGTGAAGAAGTGCACGGAAAGTACATAGTAAGTGCTATTTAGGTGTGTAAGGGTGATAACACTGTGAGAGGAGGAGGTGAAGTGATTTTTCCAATAAATAAGAAGCTTCTCCGGGATTAATGACATATAGAAAATGCAGCCATTAAACAAAAGTAAAAGAAGAGTCTTAAGCCACGACGACACTTTTCAGCAAAATCCAGGCTGTGGCAACAGAGGACCAAAATGGACCAGTGGAAGACAGACTGAGGACCAATTTAAGATGTACTGAGGGCAAGTACAAGTAGTAAATCACTCCATAAATGCACATAGACGAGGGATGTGGTGGGAAAAGGAAAAGGCCAGAGAAATAAATGACTGTTATCACACAATAACATTGATTTGTGAATACATACAAATCAATGATGTTAAAAAGCAAAGAGAATAAATTGAGACTCTACATCTTTCCTTTTATCATACAGCAGCCATCACATTGAACTCACATTGAGGAAAGTGAAAAGCTAAACCACACAAGTTCAAGAATTTCAACTTCCTGAGTTCCCAAACAAATATTACGAACTGCATATGTTATTCAATCAATATGAGAGCCAATTACAAAGGAGATGAGGGTGTCATTACACACTGAAGTTCAGGCATTGCTAATCACTGGAGGTGACAGTAAGTTTCAATCAGTGCCACCTGCTCCTCACTCAATGCTCTTGAAAACAACCATGATCTCCTAGAATTTGTTGTTGTAAAATCATTGACTACTTCTTGTGGTAGCTCGGCACTCATTCACACACACAAAACACTGGCTCAATGCACTGCAGTTAATAAGTCTGACATCAGAAGTTGTCAAAGTTTATTAGGGGGCCTTTAATCATGCCAAATTATCTACAGACATCCGAGCTCTATCTTGGTCCAGCCTAGATTTGGACAGATCACCTGTCTTTTCCCTGGAGTATGCAAAAGCACACACTTACACAATTCATTAAGCAGAGAACTTCCAGAAGTAGTCTACAACTTCTCTGATGTCAATAGCTCTCCCCAAAAACATTTTGACACCTATTTCCATATTCATATTTACACAACCAGGAGAGGGCAGAAAAAAGAAAGCAGCACTTCAGAGGCTTTACACTTGCACAGGATGAAAGCAATATGAAGCGCAGCTAAACCACTCTAAAGTGTACTTTTGTGTTCCTTTTTTCTTTTTTTCTCTCAAACTACCTCCATTTTTTTCTTTGTGATGACAGCTCAGTCACGGCAGCAGCTGCCACCACAGCCCTGTACTAGCTGCTATAGCTGCTTTCATTGGCTGGTCAAAGGTCCACAAGATGATCAAATATATATATATATATATAAATATCCATACATACACAGATATTTTATTTATACCTCCACATCCACTCTGCATTACAATGATTATTAATGCAACAAGAGAGGCTTGTAAGAAGAAAATAAATGTGTGAGACTTAAGAGGCAAAGGAGGAAACAGGAGGAAGAAAATGTAAAGGAGGGGGAATACAGGCAAGCTGCAGCATCAGATAGAGATTGCATTAAGGCTCTTTGCCAGTATTAAATATTTTAATCACAGATTGAGTTCCAAAGAAAATGCTTTTGATCCAGACTCCAAAGAACTTTTACAAAACAAGCATTTCTTTAAGTTGGCTACAGCACAATGGGATTCACCAAGGGATAAAGTCCCCCCCCCCAAAAAAAACAAACCTTTCTTCACTAAGTGGATTCCCACCAAGTGAGTTATCTTCATTATGTTGAAAAAAGTTAGTTTTCATCTTCTTCAGCAGTTTTGTTCTCATTCCAGGATAAAGGATGCCATGTATACTTAGCTCTGGGGACCTGCTAATTTTTGAGGACTCAATTTAATCAGAGGAACAGACTCTTCCAATTTAAGAAGAAATAGGCAGCAGCAGGCGTAAGCAAAAGACAGGACACCATAATGAAGGTTTTGCTCTAATCTGATTTCACATTAATAAACCCAGCATCTACATCCAATGTAGTATTAAATTGCAATGGAACTCAAACAAGCTAAAACAAATCAGATCAGATCAAAGACTTTTTCAATTTGGCACTTGACACAGTTTTAATGTAGAGAGGATCCGCTCTACAAGAGTCCTCGCTGGATATTGCAGTTTCAGGGCCCAGTAACCTGCTAGTTTGGAAAGAAACTGAGAAATACTTGTAAATAAAACTTGTTTGTTTTCTTGCAAAGAGGTAGATGAGAAGATTGATAGCAGCGAAGCACATATTCTGGGCTATTTTCTTATCACTCCATTAGCCAGCTGACTATATAACAATGTGACTGAGCAGTACTGTTTAGTATAAATACAAACTAATCCCAATCTCACCAGGTGCGCTGAAATGTGGAACGTGAATAGCAGCTTCTCCCTTATTGGAAAATATTAAATAACTTATCAAAATGAGCCGAGAGCACTTAGGAAAGCTCAGATACAAACATTGGTTCACAAAACACAACAGAGATTTTTCAGACCTCAAAATACAAAGGCTGGGCCAGCTCCCCAGCATGTTGGACAGCTTGTCACTTATTCAGAAATATTCAAGTCAAGTCAATTTTAATGTTTGTAGCAATTATTCAGAACACCTTTAGAGATGCCGGTAGGCCAACTGATTGACGGAGTCAGGTACCTTTTTTCCCCGACATCCAATATGCACATTTAGCTGGTATAATTTTTCTCTTCTTGGTAGTAAAGTAAGTAAATATATTTCAAAGACTGTTAAAAAAGATGGATGTAGCTTCTCTGACCTCATCCATAAGTTTCTGAAGAGAGGCTTGGGAGCTCAGAGTCGGCTGCTTTGTTGCTACCATCTTGGCAGTGCCTGACTGCAGAATTCAGAGCTGACCCAAAAATGGGTGAAGTAGTCAGGCAAGTGTTAGGATGTATCCCCTGAGATGGAGGTTTGCATGTAATAATTGTAGGTTTTATGAACACATATACAAATACATTTTACCGGGATGTAGCTTTAATGCAATTATAAAGCTGAGAAGAGCTTGTTTGTATTGATAAACATGTAAATGTTAATATCGATGATGCAAGATGAGATTGCTTTTTAAGATGTGAAAAGATCCTTTGAACAAAAGAGCCCAGGAACGTATGGACTCAGCTCAAACAGTGAAAACAAAGAGAGGATCAAATTAATTTCAAAACCCTTAGCTCTAAAGCCATTTGTTGGACCAATATCACACCGAGACATGGGCCAAAACAGGAATCATATCTATGTCATTCCCATTCATTGGCTTTGAGTACACTGCAGAATCTATTCAAAGGCGTGAACTGAGCACAGCAGCTCAGATCAATCCTGAATCAGGTGTCTGCTCCAAAATAAACACATAGCTGTTCACGTCTTTCTCACTGCAGTCACTTCTATCAGACTGGTCAGGTGTCCTGCGTCCTAATTTTTTTTTCCTTCAGGTGATGCTAAAAACCATATCTATGCTAGATTTTGGATGCATTTGCTGCAAGATTTTATTCATTCTTTAGCTCACAAATTAAAATGGGATAATTCTTGGAGGCATGTTAGTGTCAAAGTACGACATAAATTACTTGTAAATGACCCATCACCTCTGCAGAAGATGCTGTTTGGCAAACAAACCATTTCAGTCCGATATGGTACAACTGGTTGGAAAGTTTCCTTGAAAAGCTTGGTCCCAACCAAGGAGGAGGGAAAAGAAATGAGAAGAAATGTGGCAAATGGTTTAAAGAGCTTTTTGACCTTCCTCACAGGTATTTGACTAAAGCAAAAGAACCATCTGGAGTGAAGATGGGGAGATTATCAGGATCACCCCTCATTTTCTTCTCACTCCCTCACCGTCCCTCTCTGATTCATCCTTCGCCGCTTTGCACTCTCCTCTCCTGCAACCATCAGGTATTAGCTTGCCAAGAGGTCAGTAGTAGTTTATTGCTGTTGAACAATATTGGATTCAATATCTAGGTCAACACACTTCTTAAACCTTAAACCAGCAGTTCTGCAGGCAGAAAATCTATTTGATCATCACACATTGATCCTTGTTTGGATTGTAAAATGTACTGGCAAGATCAAATACTCCAACATGACATAAAATGGTCATATTCTGCTATTCGTGCAAGGAAAAAAAAAGCATGATACCACTGTTATTATACACAGATTTCGGACAGTCTTTTTGGACATGTTTTTGGAAATTACTTGGCTGACTGACATCTAAGGGTCAAGATTTCTAAAAGGCACCTTACACAGAAAAGAATAACATAGTCTAGTTTTTACGTACTTTCCCTTTTGGTTCATTTTATCTGCTCCGTGTTGCTTGGTCCCACATTAAAAAAAGAAGAGGCGTCAGCTGATTCTCTTTCAGGGGTATATTTGCATTGATGGCAATTAACCAATGTCCAAAACCTGGACACTCTACCGTCATCATCTTGCCAGTGCCAGAGTGTAAGCATGTTTGTTTCTGCTGTGAAGTTGGACATTTTATAACGGGGATTTACAAGGATTGACTTTCTGCATCAATTACCCATTCAAAAAATAATTTAAATTTTCAGCCCCAAAGGAAGCCACTGGGTCAGAAGTGATGTAATATCAGTATATACATTACCAGTAAACTGAACCACAATATGAGGTAACATATGGACAGTGCAACTTTAATCAGGAGCCTGTTGTTTACCTATGTGGCTGTAGTTATTGAAAAGATATTCCAAACTGCTTTTGTGGTTTGTTCCCTCAACAGAAAAAAAACCCAGATACTTTAAAATTTCACATTTCAACTTGAAGTAAAAACCAAGGAAATGTTTACTGATGTCAAAGCAAAAAAATAATCTAACGTCAGTTTGACTGGAAGATATTCAAATTGCAACTGAAGTAAAAAGTCCTCCACAAGATCTTCTCTTAAGCTTTCACCCACTATGCTCCTCAAACCTCTTTACACACCTATAGCTCACCTACTTTCACCTCCTTTATGTTCACACACAAACACACACACACACACACACCTCTCACCTGCACCTCTTAAGCCTTCAGGTCTTTGAAGGCGCAGAGAGCTCCTGGGCACATAAGAAAAAGGATTAAGTTGTTTATAGAGCAGTGCTGTTATCACACAGCACAATAACAAATTAAACAGTAGTCAAACACAGACATGCACACACACACCCATAAACATACATGAAGAGGGGTGTTTGAGGAAGGGAAACACAAGCAATGAGGATGGGGAGTATGATGTGCTGTGAGGTAGCTATAAAGAGATAGAGATTTGCTGGTGGCTCTTATTCAGGAGAGAGTTGTGGTGGCTTCTCAAAGGCTCCACAGGGTTTCAAATGAAAAGGCTCCAGGCGAGTGTGGAGCATTATCTATGCAAGACTCTAAATATTCATATCCAAATCCCAGCAGTGCTCCGAAGAAGAAAAATAAAACTCATAATCAAGTCAAGTCAGATCACTCAAAGCAGATTACTCCCACGTGTTTGGAGAGTCAATCTGAAACCAGACAAGAAGAATGACTCCTTTATGTTGTGGAGCATCCTCAGCTTCCTTAAAAGGCTCTCCAAACTAAAATTATTGTTGTCATTATTACATGAACGCTGGTGAGCAGAATACATTTCAATATCTTTCTCTGCATGGCTCTTAATTTTTTTTCCATTTTTGGAGCATTTGCTCTTCTCCCAGCACCCCCACACAAAGCTGCTCCCATTGTAGTCATTTATCAGTGTCCTGTCGTTGACCTCCAGTGTCCTGGTACTGTCAGCTTCTAATCTCCGCAAAGACGCGTCTTTGTTCCAGACCAAAGTATCTCAACATCTATTGGAAAAAAGTGAAACTGAAACACTGAAGAGATTCCATAAGCATCAGCTGCACCTGATGTTTAGTGTTGAATGTCAAATGTCAGACTGTTGAACAAACTAAACTAAGATGATGAACATGCTAAGTGCAGCTTAACATTAATGCATTAGCATTAAATATAGACATTTCTACTCATCTGACAAATTTTTCACAATATATTTTTTTCCAGTTTACATTCAGCCCTGAAGCCAGATCCAACCCTCACTTCACTGCTTATTGCAGTGTTGCTTCTGACTAAAAGATAAAATACAATATAATTCTATTATTAAAAAAGCGCATCGTAATATGAGGAAACAGAAGTACCCTCAAGAAAAGTGCAGATATTACAAAAACCTGTGTCTGATGTTCAGCTGCTTGATATTTTCCACCTGGCATCACAAATTGTGGGAACACAACAAAGATATACTTAGCAATTCCACTGCTGTCACCCGTCTCAATAATAAACTAATCATTTTCCACATCCAAACCAATTTATTTCATGTCTACATTTCAGAAATTGGGCGACATCTGCTGCTTTTCATTCGTAATCCATTTCAATCAAACAAAGGTGCTATTATTTTTCGGATGCTGCCATTTCAAACTTAACTACTATACTAGTATCATTTCAATTGAAAGAAACACTGCTTCCTCTTATACAGAAAAATGAAACAGAAGTTGTGTTGTACTGATCTGTCCTCCTTTGATCACTTACACAGTCCTACAGTGGAGTCAGCTCAAATACAGTCAGGGTCAGGATTCATAAACATTCAAAGGTAAGGTGGAAACTATAACAATAACTGACCAGGAAATATTCAGGACCCACCAAAAGGTGAACCAGTGGGAGAAAAAAACAAGAAGGACAACAGATGCTCCAATTTCATTATCACCTCTGCGTGTGGGACTCCACATAGGTGGGCTGTTGCAGAGCACTAATCAGTTTTGATTAATATCCCCTTTGCTCAACCTGAGCCAATGACATCATTGCTTCCCAAAGTATGCGTGTAAGCCTCCGCCTCCTACCCAGAATGCATTTCAACAACTTTGAGAAGAGGCGTGGAAATTAGTGGGACTGCCGCAGGTGTCTGACAGACAGCTGCTGTTGTAATTAAAACCTGCCTCCTTTAAACAAGTGCACATCAAACTCTCCTCCTTAAAAACGCACCAACTTCACCTCAAACTCTCCTTCTCTATTTCGTGAAGCACACACCTCGGCTGTCGTGCCACTTGATGAGTCCACCACGTGTTGCAGCAGCATTAAAAAAAAAACAACAACAACAACAGCAGCCATGTAACCCCTCTATCCCAGACATCTGCTCAGGTATTTAGCCCTCACTTTTCTCATGAAAAGGTCAGTCTGTGTTGTGTTGCCATCAGCTTAGGCACTCGTGTTAAATGATTGGCTAGCCTGGCCTCCTCTAATACAGCACCAGCTACTAGTGGTGGCTGAGAAGCAAGCTCGGACCAGATGTAATCATTCCATAGATAGAGGTGTAAGGCCGATGGAGGAGACGAGGAGGACAAGAAGGGGAAAGGGGAGACAGAGGTGGACATGTTAAAAAGGGAAATTCTGTAAGTGTGTTTGAGAGCGCTAGTTTAGAGGTGGGACGCAGAACACAAATACATCTGTCTTACCCAAATGTAATACATGGGAAGCGTGACGCATATAGCAGAGACTTGTAACGCCAGGTACAGTAATGGCCTGGAGGTATGTTGTGTGCATCTTTCTATCTACCTGCCTACCTACATATCTGTCTATTTATCTGTGTACGTGTGTGTGTGTGTGTGTGTGTGTGTGTGTGTGAATTCAGAAAAACACCCTGAGGCAAAAAAGAAGGTGATCTCCAGATGTATCACTTGGAGGCTGCCCACTCCCTCTTTGCTCTCTCTCAGACTCATAGCCGCTCTCCCTTGACTTAATCCAGTCTCAGAGACGGATGCCTCTCTCCATTACAAAGCTGCAAGAGGATTGAAGCAGCACAAATATCAAACCATCCTCCTTAAATTGAGTTTCCCTCAAGTTTTGCTCACAATGCCTCAGTCACCTTAAAGCCCGAAAATCCCTCTGTACCTCTGTAAGCTCTTCTCTGATCCTCTTTGAAGATGATACGATAGTAGAAACAAGTAAAGGATCTCAGGTTCCGAACAGATTAATTTTCTTTTTTTTTTCACAACAGTTAGGAGTGCTGACAAGCAGCCACAGCAATATTTAGGTAATCATATATTGCAACAGAATGCCACTAACTCATATAAGTGCAAAAGTTTTTGCATAAGAGTCAAAATACATAGATGATGGGAATCTTCACTCTGCTGAAGTGCTTTCTCTCCTTGGCCGTGACTTTCCATATTTATCTGTGGGAAAAGGCGGACGTGATGACACTCAGCAGGCTCTGGCATTCAGCAAGATGATTAAAATGTTCATTAACACCAATCCGTCTAGTTGATGAAATCAGTTACACACCCCTGCAGCACCCACATGGAGCCGCCTGTGAGATATGACACCCCAGGCGCATAAATCCACGCACACACACATGCACTTGCACTTGCACTTGGGCGTTGACCACCTGGTCCACCCGTGACAAACAATATGTATGTCACCTCCTTTGTGCCAGGAAAATAAACAGTGACTGTTGGATTAATTGTCATATCTGTGCACACACAAACAGACCACCCTCTGCTGGATAAATGAAAGGCACGCACACCTTTGAGCTGGTAAACATGTCCAATCTGTTGGGCTAAGACCTGAGAGGCTAAACAATATGAGCTGCTGCCCGGCCTCACTCCTGATCGTCAGAGGCTACAGCTAAACGTGTGTGGGCACAATTAAGCTCAATGACTCATCATTTGCTCTTTTACAGCCGGCCTTCTGGGATGTAAATATCTTTATAACATAAACCACTTACACACCAGTTACAACAGTTTCAAACCCACCTACAGTCACTAATGCACAGTTTAATTTAGACCTCTCACACACATCCATGCGCACTGCGTCTCACCTACACTCACTCAAGGGGACGTGGGACTCGAAAAGACAACACAGTATGGGTGGAACATGCACACACATGCATCTTTGGCCCGACAAAACACATACCTACACACTTTCATTTAATAATGACTCCCACCTCACTGCTATGACCTGCTTTTCTCACATTAACCCCACAAGACACACTAAGATAAGTTCACAAGTAATGAAAACCAACTCAAGTTTTTATTAACATGCAAACACACATTCACAAGGCGAGCCAGCAAGCACACACAAACACACAAATTAGAAAGACACAGAGGCCTGACACCATATAGCATGCGGGTTCTTGACCTCCCCAAGGCCCAACAAGGGCAAAGCAGAGCAGGCAGAGGGATAATAAACACAGATCTATGTGTGTAATGAATAAGTTACACACGCCTATTAGGGCAGACAGCGGTGACAAATGTCCCTCATTCACTCACTGGGCCACCTGCAGTCAGATGAAGCAGAAGAGACGACAGCAGAATCAGGGAGGCTTATTGGCTTTTAAAAGGCCATGTAATCCATTTCCTTATTGAAGATGAATAAACTGCTGTCTGTGGCGAGTTTATTTATGGAGGAATTAAACACGTATACATGGAAGGGCACAATGCAAAATAAATCAAAGTGATGGTCTGCCACTGCTCTTGTCTAAATCTGGCAGGGCAAACACAGGGGTAAGAATGAGCAGGGGAATAAATTATAAACTGGGGGGGGGGAATGAAAAATGAAAAATTTTAGAGCTATATTACATAGTCACACACATATATATGATCACATTGATATAAAAAAAAAAAGGGTTGGGGAAAGAAAGTTACTTTTCACACTCTCAGTTTTCCTTCTATACCCTCAGTGCATTCTTTCCCATTTTTGCAGTTTCGAAAAAAAAAAAAAAAAAAGAGCATTAATAAGGGACTGCATAGAAAAAAATGAGAGGGAATAAAAATATCATAAAACTCTTGACAAGAAAATGGAAGAGGGGGGATTTCCAACTGGCCAGACTAACTGGCCTCTGACCTGTTATCGATCTCCTTCAGTGTCCTCAGCATGCCCAGGCAGCACTTAACAGGTTAATAACTCCTGATCCCTATCCCTCTACTGGCAGGGCAATCTTTTTTATATACAGCACTATGGGCCAATTTCAGCTGACCGCATGCAACAATCAGCCATCTCAGAGGGAGGAAGTGAAACCTGTTTCCTCAAGGTTCAGTGAATGCCCCCCTCCCTTGGGAATCGATCCCCAAGGTAAAGCAGTCAGTCAAACACCAGCCAGTCATTAAAACTCCCCCCTAAGAGAATGAAATGTTTCAAAGCCGTATCACCTGAAAGACAAAGAGCTTCCACTGAGAGCGAGGACCTGCAGGTTCTCTGAGAAAGCGAATGTTTGCTTTTTTTTATCCCGTCATCATTTTCAGTCTATCATCGCACCAATTGACTTCAGACAACAGCTACTCGATCACAAGTCACCTTGTTCTTAACCCTTTCCCTTTCTCACACATTTGCCTCACTTAGACTTAATAGACTTCTGCAGCTCAAAGACTTTTTTTCTCCCAGTAACCTGCTACATCCAGAGAGAAAAGCTGCCACATTTACACAAACAGACCTCACATGGCTGTTTTATCTCACCATACCTCGGAGTAGCATTTGATTCTGGACTGACACAACTGAGTGCAGTTACAGATCCAAAAACTGTCTCTGTCTTTAGATTTTTGTAGCAAGATTTCACATGCTAGTTATCTCTGTTCAACCATGTGTCTTCACACTCTTTGAATAGAGCTGAGGAGAAGCTGCCTGCAGCTCACATCTGATGCCACATTAATAGAGAAGATAAAGAAACCCAGGTAGGTTAATTTGAGGAGTGGATGTGATTAAGTTGCTGCTTTTTTTGGAAGGCTGGATGTGCATCAAGGTGCTAATGGCAAGTGAGATTTTAAATTCATTTAAAAAGTCAGGTTGCACCATTGGGAGGCCTTATTTAGGGCTGCTACTTTTCTAGATTGACAGAGCTGGTTTAATGGGTAAATGAGCAAATCGCAGCAGTGAGCCAATAAGCAAGCAGCATGCTTGGACTACAATCTAATAGTGCTGGTGATTGTCTATGTATTTACCCAGAGGCTTTGTGTAACACCCTGTGTACTGTAACTTTCTTTTTGTTAAAATTTGATGAAATGGTATTTGACTATACCCGGTCCGATGAGGTTTGGATGTGCACCTGAAAAGCAATATTTATTTAAATCAGTATTAGAAAATCTGCTACGCAGCTTCAAGTCCAAAACTAGAAAAGTGTTTTCCAGTTGTGTATTAGCCTGACTTAAGAATGGTTTGAGTTAACTTTTAGCCAAAAGTATGTGGCTACAAGTCCATCTAAATGTGTCAGTTCTAATTAGGGAGTTTTTAGACGAATGTTTTCAAATTTGTGGAAGCAACGCCTGTTTCAACATTACAGCCACAAAGGCACAATTTTCACATTTTAGTGGGATTCTCATCTAAGAGCCGCATTGGGTGTTACAAAATATATTTATATATTTAGCATCAGGATGAAAAGTCAAAGTATCAGTATCAGATTTTTGAGTGATACACAGAGGCCAAGGTAAAATTACTGTAGGTTAGTTATACTGCAGTATTTGTGGGGACTGCAACTGTGAAAAAAGGGGCTTCAAACTGAGTTCCACCAGACAATAAGCTAAGACATTTTCTGACTGATCCAAATGAGGTTTCAAGTGGCTCAGTTTCATGAGGTTGGTTCACCTTATTGTATTGGCACACTCTCTGTGTCTCCATCTATCCTGACCTCACCTCTGATCATGAATTGGGATGCCTCACATGACAAAGGTCCTAAAACTCAATTACACTATCAGTGTCCAACTTTATTTGAAGTCAGTAAAGTTACACACCGATCTCCCAGCACATGTACAAATATAAAAAGCAGTGCAGAAGACTTACACAGATTAAAGTAATTTAAAAACTCATTTAGTCCTCTTTCAAAGCCAGTGACTCATGTTGAAAAAACACGTACTCATTTAATACGTTTGCAAAAACCTTCAAGGATCTTTGAGACCCACAGGAACGGTGCTAAACTAGGTTAGTCTGTGTGATAACTCTACATGCTGTTCTGTCTCACCCTGGAGATACCTTTTCATCTGACACTGCCTTACAGTAAACAAGGCTGTCACTGTTACACGAGAAGTCCCTCTGGGTTGAACTAATGGCTTTTCCTAATGTTAAACAAAAATACACACACGTTGCACAGATTAAAGCAACCCTTACGCGTTGTGTAATGTTTATGTACTTCCTGCCCTTTATTATCGTGACATATGCAGATTTACGTGCACGGAAAATGAACAGTAATCCACATTTATTATAAACACAGTGAAATAAGCATGCTACTCTCTCATATGCAAATTTAAGTGGAGAGGGGAAATCCCCGAAAGACTCAGAGATCGATGGCATCACGCAGGAAACAATAATTATCATTTCGCTGAAACAGAGGGAGAGGAGAACCATCTTTTGTGGCATGTCAGTGAGGCTGACAGTGCCTGAGGAGCATTTGAAAGATCGCGTCTGCAGCGCTGTTGTTAGACAGGAAAGGTTTCAGAAAGGCAGCGCACTGATCATGGGGAAGCATGCTGACAGCACATGAAAAAGGAGCGCTTGTGTATCAATTCATCCTCGCTTTCTTTTTTTTTTTTTTCTTCTCCAGGATTTTTGCTCCCCCTAAACTGCTCACACATCATTTCTCCTCCTCTACTCCCAACACACACAGACACAGACACAGACGCGCACGCGTACACGTACACACACACACACACACACACACACACACACACACACACACACGTAAAACCAGCAGACTCTGGTATTCAACATCAAAGTATGATGGAACGAGGCACATCATTAGCAGGAGAAGACAAAGCTGAGGGAGGATGAAATCATTTAGACGCCGCTGTGGAGAGGGAATTACTACGCCTGTCGGGGAGAGGAGAACGGGAACAGAAGAAGTGCACAAGACAGGGAGGGAGGAGAAGGGAAAGAAGGGGGAGAGAAAGAGTACAAATGATAGAAAAGTGAAAGTCAACAACAGTGAGGAATATAATGACTTGTGTTAAAAATAAGAAAAAATAAATAAAAAGAAGTGGGGAAAAGAAGCAAACAAAGCTAAACCACAGACTGCAAAGCTATGCCTGATAACCAACCATGACATGTCAAGATCATGCCGTTGAACTCGGTGACGGCTATTTCCTGGCAACACATCCATATTTTTATAGCTGAGGGTTTCACCACTTGTCTTACTGAACATCCCCCTCGCTGCCAATGGCGAGTTTCAAACAGTTTCAGCTTGGGTCTTAGTAGCTCTGACCATATGTCTATATCATCTAATAATCACTGAGTAAATGGCTGCAAACGGGAAGAGTAGGAGAATCATAAAGGTTTTACATGTAAGCATATGTTGTCAGACTTGTTTCCAAGAGAACTTCTATAAGTTGTGTAGTTACAAGAATATTTCACTGCAGAAATTCATCAAATACATTTCAGTTATCCTGGTAATCTTAAAAAAAAAAAAAATGTAATTAGGGGCTGTTTCTTTGCTGTGATGATTTCATCATGTTGTTATCTGTGTTTTCAGTGGACAAACAGTGGCAGGCCAGAGAGGTGGGAGATGTGAGGGAGGCCACCAGCAAAAGAAGAAACTCCCAAACTGTAATGGCCTGAAATTTATTCAGGTTCACTGAATCAATATACTGACAGGGCAAATCACCAAAATCCATGCTTGTTTGTAAAAATTGTGGACGTTGAGGTTCTCGATAAAAAAAGGCTTATCTTATTGCACCAAAATATAGTTGTTTGTTCTTATCCTCACTCTAAACAAAACAAGAACCATTTATTTATTAATAATACAAAGTTATTATCTCTATCTCACAACAAGAAAAAAAAAAAAAAATCACAAAAAAATAAACCTTGGGTGGGCTTCACAGTTAACGGCTCTCCACCAAAATGCAATTAGTCATTATGTGGCTAATCTGCCGTGTTCATTTTATTTGCCTTTGATACAGGAGGGGCTTATCTCAACAGTCTTTAGACAGAACATCGCTTGCATTCACTGGCAACAGCAGAGCAAAGTCAAAGTTATCAAACCTATTCAACAACTAAAAAGAAAAGGGTTCAAGTCAGAATGAGACAGAGAGTGAAGGGAAGAGGCTTGTTATGTTTGACAGGGCTCCTGTCGCTCAAGCCCCTGAGAAATACAGGAGGAAACCAATGACCTTATTTTTCTGTGTATAAATCTTTAAGGGTTTCTGTTTGCGAGTACAACAGATGGACTGGGACACAGATATGAAATCTGATTTCAGGTCATGATGATGCAGAGAGAGAAAGAGAGGGAGTGAGTGAGTGAGTTAGTGGTGCTTTACCGTCATTGCCCTGGCTCCCTTCTCTCTTCAGCATCTGTACCGCCCCCACATACTTCTTCAACTGGACCTTCAGGACCTCATTCTCCCTGCACAAACACACAAACACACAGCTTATAACCAGGGGTGAAAATAAATAAGGAGGTTATAACCTCAATACGCTGCACACAAGCAGTATAGACTTTTTAATGGTGGCAACCATAAAAGCCCGCATCAGATTTGAGTATTTAGACAATATAGTCACCTGTTGACACTGATGTTATAGTATCATATGACATATTGTCCGTTTTCTGTCCAACAACTCTGAGCTGCGACACACCAGTGATAGGAAGTTACGACAGCGTGCAGTGAAGGGTGACAGTGTGAGTTTTGTTGTTGTTGGCATCTGTAATCAATCAGTCAGACTGAGATTTATTTACAGAGATGTGACTTGACTCATATTTCAACCAGTAGGAACTGGCTCAGAGACAGAGCTTCACACCTGATATTATCATGAATAACTGATCATCAGATTTTGCACTTAGGATTCACCAAAGAATGCACAGGAGTTTTAAAAAGGGATTCCAATCCAAGTAGTGAGCAATCATGGAATCATGTTTCTCTGACGATACATGTGTAACTTATACAGTGAACGAAAACCGCAGGTTATGGTTAGGGTTAAGGTTAGCCATGTGGACCTGCACATTAGGCAAGCTAATTGGATAGTTTGACCCCTGTCAGCAGGCTGGTTCAAAATTGACCAAAGTAAAAATGATTTTTTACACAAGAATAGCAAAATCTGCACGTCTACCGGCCTGCAGCTTGGGAAGCACAATTCCAGCCTCAGTACAACTCTGACTGTCAAGACAGAGATGGTTCGAACCAAGCGGGGCAGAATGTTAACTGCAGATTTCAAAACCTGTGAAAATTAAGTATTATTTCCAGTGCAAGTGCACTACATAGCAGAGAGACCTGATCACATATTTCTGAGGTTGTACTGTCTCTTTTATGTCACTCTGTTCCTATAAAGTCAAAACTATGTATCATTATAGCACACAGTGATATTTTCAACAACACTCTACTTCCCGCAGTTTGTGAAGGGCACATTTCTGTTTCAAAATGAAGTCCCCATCTACAGAGCAAGCTCTATAGAGAAATAGTTTGCCAGGGGCTGTGTCTATAAAGATTGAAACTGCCATAAAAAGAAATGATTTTCCTAGCATGTCATAGAGGAGTGATCATTTTGGCCGGAGCAGTCTTGCCATTACAGTCAAGACTGTTATTACAACAGAATATTCATGCCAAAGATTCATTTAAGTGTAATGTTCAAGGTTATGTAAAGGATATTTTAAACAATATACAAGCTGCAAAAATTGTTTCCTATGTAAGGAGGTGGAATAAAGGCATCCTGAGTGGAGAACCCATACTGTGTGTGATTCGATCTCAGTTTCTTTGGTCTTGTTTTAGTAGGTGGTCTAATAAGTTGGCTGGCTGTTTGGGAATGTGAGTCCCTCCAGTTAAAGCCTTGGTCCTCCCCTGATACGACATGGCAAAGCATAGTACACAGCACAAAACAGAAACCAACCTTCTTTGGCTAAATTGACCCCTCCCACTATGTCCAGAGCTCTATTGGCTCACTATCATCATAACTGTGGAGTACACCGTATCACAGTAAAACACGCATCAGCTAATGGTTTCGATTAAATCTTTCTTGTTGGTTCTTGGCTCCTTGAGGTGACTTTATTTGTGTTTAGTAATTTGCATTCACTTGGCTCTGCAACACCTGGTCAACTGAGAATGTGACAGGAGTAAAGGAGGTGAGTTGGGACTGAACAGAGAACTGAGGTTTGAGTGACAAAGCTTTTGCTTTGGTCCAAGATGCTGGTGGTCTGATGATGCTGACGACACCAAACAACTTTCTAATCTAATTAATTCACAATAACCATAATTTTCATTTAGAAAAAAATTGTAATCAAGGCATGTTTGATAAAAGTAACACCGGCCAGTTGAGATTAAAAAAAAAAGAGAGAGAGAGAGAGAAAGCACACCAGTGTTTAGTTATTTAAGTCAATTGCAGATGAAAAAAATCTGCAATATAACTTAACATTAGAAGAAGGAATGAAAGAAAGAAGAGAAGAAAGAAAGATTGCACAAGCATCTGGGAAGTTGTAACAAAGTGCAGCCAGAACAACACATGAATAATATTCACCTACTCAGATCAAAATCCACAGGCTGTAAGGAGTTATGAAAATTATTCGAAAAAGTTTAACATGACAAGCTTGTGTTTAGAGAGGAAACAGCTTCTACTTTGACTTCCGTTTGGCAACCAAGAGCGAAAATGGATTTCAATATTCAGTATTTCACTGAAGGACTTTTAGCCCACGTGAAAATGTAAACTCAATCATTTCAGAAAAAGTGTCCGGATAAAAGATGTAGGTTAATGTCAGGTGTAAATGGGGACAATGTCACACAGCACAATCATACGTTAGCACCGCTTAGAGAAGTGATGTTGTGTGTGTTAAACCGCGGCTGGGGATGCAGACACAAAGAAACGGTGATAAAGCAACAAGATTGAGAGACAGAGCGAGTCTCTTTACAAGCCGTAACCGGTTGAACACCATCGAATTCGGGGAGGAAATCAATCAGAGTTGGAGTGTGGCTTCATGCCGCTGGCAGTTAAATTTAACAGCCTTTGTCTTGCTCCACCACCGCCGCTCCCCCATTGCCTTATTCGCTATTGGTGATTTTTGGTGCCCTGCTTATCAGCCCTCATTCTCCACCAACAAAAGAGCCGCCTGCCGGGAGACCTCTTGAATCCACATGATGAGCTCTCTGAGGAGCCGTCCACATCGCTGTTATCAGAACCACCCGCAGCCCAGATGCCGTTCCAGCCTGATTAAATTATAGCTAATACACACCACTGGCTCTGTGTGTGTGTGTGTGTGTGTGTGTGTGTGTTGCGTCAAAGCTTTAGGAAATACACAAATATTCAGGACAATCTTATTTTACTGAGAATGGTTGTTTGTTATTGTACCAGCAGGTAGCTTACAGCAATTGACAAATTATGAGTCAACTGTCCTTGACACCTGAAGTTCAGGTTAAAATGTTCTTTTTGCAAATGTAGAGCTTTTACTGCTTTTTACACTCTGTCAAGTGCTGAACCGATCTGCTCCAGACTTATTTTTAACCCTCAGGCATCTATGATCACAACGGTATGATTGGATCACTAGATGTTTTCAAAGCAGCCTAACGGAACGCTGCTGTCAACTTTACTCGAAAGTGCAGACTTCTGTCTCCCAGTTTTTGTTTGACATTGATAGACCATGTGAAACAAGAGATACGATAGTTTTAATTTGATAGTAGATAAATATTTATCAGAGCTTAAAAAAGGGGGATTGGCAGGCGTCACAATTCTTTGACAGGTTTGTTATTTTTTGTCATTTTACAAAACAGAAAAAAGTGGTCAAATCTGCTGATACTACTCTATGTGAACATTTTTGTACGTGGCATATAAAGGCAAAATCAAAAGTACTCATAAACGACCACAACAGGTTCAGATCCCAAAGGGTTAATTGACATCAGATCTGTGACTTTCTACAACATCGGACAGATCTTGATAATATTCTGAGTCTAGACAAAAAAATCAAGGTTTTACAAAGATTTGTTTGGCCTTGGCAGAGGAACACGCTCTATTGAGTGCCATTCTAGTTAATACTTTAATCACTACACCTATTCCCTCTAGTTTGTTCCTATCAGCCTCAAACAAATAGAGGTTCTGCAATGTGGCATCATTACAAAGCAGAAACATCATTGTTCAGGTCTATACAACTACATGCGTTCACTGTGGACTCAGACTGCCTTGTGATGTTTGCTGTTCTTTCAGAGACATGATTAAAATGACAATGTAAAATGATAAGCACAATGAAAAGGGTGGCTCATACAAATACCAGCCAACTCCACAATTACACTTTTAGCTTCTGTTACCACGTTGTTTTGGATGCTCATCCTCAGTCTGCAAACATCAAACACTTTCCCCATCAACAGTTGTGTCGTAGCGCATTGTGATGTCAAAAAATAAACAAACACAAAAGAAGACAAAATATTGAACATCCTCGACGCCAAAAGGAATGCCGCTCCATATTAATTGGTTGTATAAATAAGGCCATTTCAGTTCACAGCCGGTGTTTACAGTCTGATGACGTGCTCTATCAGTCTGGGTTTTTAAAATGCTTCAAATCAATCGATTACGTACCTACATCGTGTGCACACAAGTTGAGATGCTGCCGACAGTTACTGAGTTATTGGAGAACACTACGGTTTGTTCTTCTGTCTTCTTTGCACAGATAATCATTTAATCACAGAAAATTTGTTTTGCTGTGAATGAATCATTGTCTGAACAAACAATACTTGCACCCAAGACTGAAAACATTTTGCTGGTTCATTGATCAATGGTTTCTGCTTATGCAGCGTGCTTTTTTTCATCATTTAAAATCACATGAAGACTGAAACACTGTTTTAACAGGGGAAACATGACCTTGTGAACACACAGTGTTAGCCTCAGCCCTTGTCGCAGCTAAAACAATATGTTATCAGACACATCGTGTCAGCTAATACTGTCGGCAATATTTCAGTTTTTATTGGGACAAAAAGTGCAGGATCTGCAACAATGTAAATAAGCAAGTGCCCTGCAGGTTATGAAGGAACATCAGTCTTACAACAGTCGGAACAAGGCAGTGCATTTTCAAAACCAATTCTGCGGCAGATAAAACAAAGCCCTCTGTTTCCGGTCTGAATTGAAACAGGTTCCCTCAGGTCGTCCAGGAGTTCTCACCAACATCTGTTAAATCAAATGCAGAATTCCTGTTATTTCCCCCCTGTGCAATAAAGCTACTCAACACCGACAAACTATTCACAACATGCCTTTGCTTCTCCCAGATAGTCAATTTAAGTTCACATTCACTAAGCAGAAATGGTAGGAGAGGCAGCCTTGGCTAGAGACAATGCAATTCAGGAATTGTCAGTTGAAGCATGACTTTCAGCCTCTTAATGTGATACTTCATATAGATCTGCAACTAATGGGTTCATTTTTTCCCCAAGAATTTAATCGATTCATTGTTTAAGATAATCAAATGTCAGGAAACAGTGAAAAGAAAAAAAAATTCCTGGCCAAATGCCAAAGTTTTGAAATTTCCAATGAAGTAAAACTAAGAAAAGCAGAAAATCCTTGTTTTTTTGAAAAGCTGAACATAAGAAATGTTTTGCATTTCTGCTTTAAAAAGTTTGTTTTTTGAGGTGTGGAGATGAAAAACTCATAGCGGCTCTATGCGGCTGCATTTGTAACCATAGATGCTACAGGAATGTTTTCCTGTAGAAGTGCTACAGGAAAAG
This sequence comes from Remorina albescens, assembly GCA_034769265.1. Taxonomy (NCBI): domain Eukaryota; kingdom Metazoa; phylum Chordata; class Actinopteri; order Carangiformes; family Echeneidae; genus Remorina; species Remorina albescens. The sequence goes on from CM068480.1 coordinate 12,498,470, forward strand.
ATCTAGAAGATACTGAGATATTTCACTTGTTTAGGATCAGAATCCAAACCCATAGTTCAGTATCTTTATATGCCATACCTCTCAGGTGGATAGATTATCCTGCGAAAGAAGAATTGCTCACTAACCCGGAATGATGCAAATCAATCTGGAAAATATAAAGTTGTGCAATTTGCTCAAAGCCAAAACTGTATCAGGACACTGCACTGGCTCTCTGTTGATGCTTTCCACTTGAGAGCAATCCATTAAGTTGTGTGATGCTTTGCTTCAAGTGAATTTTGCATCTCGGCAAATGTGGAGGGTTTGAAACTCATCTGAAACTCTTAAGTGCCTTCTCTGCCTCCAGGGACAGTAAAGTTTTAAATGACTATGTTGAAATTGAAGTACTTCCTGGCACGGCTGCTGCAACAGCCACATCCTTTGTCCAACTGATGTGGGAGCAGCCACAAACTGCTTTCTCATTAAGGGTGATAGTGTGACCCAGAAATATTGTTAGAGCGAGTGTCTGCTCAGAGGATAAGCCTATTAGCTGTGTTGATTAATAAAAGCATTGAAGTCATCTCATCTTCTTCCAAGGGAGAGAAAAATGACAAAGACAAGCAGCAACTGTGCCCAAGAAGATTTTATAAATAAGTTTGCAGCTGTTTTGTGTGTAAAAGAAACAAAAATGACAGAGGGAAAAAGGTTTTTGTTATGTTTGGGCCACATTTAACCACTTTATGTGCAAACGAAGATGGTGGATGTACAAGAAACTCTGAGTTTGAGAGATAGAGACAGTGTAAATATTTTTGTGTGGAAGAAAGAAAGTCAATTAAGTTTCAGTGTGCTTTGTGCAAAGTAAATACATTAACTGACTGCTCAAGAGAGGAAGGACGCTTTTTATCTTCTCTGGAAGAACAAACAGAAAAAGTATCTCAAAAGAAAATCTTAATCTTAAAGTACTCGCAGTAATTTTTCAAGTTGAGAGAAGCCCTGCAGTGATTTTTTTTTTATGCCCCCCCACACACACACACTCCTTTATTGTCAACATGCTCGTCTTAATGTGCAATAACCTGAGCTAAATTGGCTGTTTTTCCAGGTACGATCTGGTTTTGTTTGGAGGCAGTAAATGAGAAGTTCAAAGACGCCCTCAGAGACAGACAGCTCAGTTGCTAGTGAAAGCTCCTGAGTGCAATTTACTGCTCAGCCTCTCAGAAAATACATTATAAGCAAACACTCTTGTGTCACATTTCCAAAGGCCCAATGGTCAAAGCTGAGTAAAGTCATACACACAAACATATATATCCACACTGAAGTATGACAGGAGTGGAATTTTAAAACCTCAGCATTGAAGGAAAAAGGCCCCCTGGGAAGAGAGACGTGATAAAAACAGACAGAAAACGGCAAGCCTAAACACTCCCAACAAGTAAACTAGGAAAACTTCACAGCCGCTCCCGCTGCTACTTTTTAGATCAGCCACTCTAGACTGCCTGGAGAAAATACTTGAGCTCTGGCAGCTAAGAAAAGGCATCTGCTCCCATTTCTTTTGTGCACAAATGCATGTGTGAGTATGTGTCCGCCTATCCAACCACCCCCTCTCCCTGTGACGAGGTACCACTTCTTGGCGCAAGCCCACTCGACTGGCTGCCTTCCCGTGTTCCTGCTGCGAGAGGCCTGCTTTCTGCTCCGCCAAATGACGTCTAAAATAGGGGACAAGAAATTATTGTGGGGAAAGAGTCTGGTATGTGTCTGAGCTGCTATCCTTTGCGGGGCTGAGTTTGAAGGTTAAACATTCGGGGCAAGGCTCTTTTGGTTTTGTACATTGATATTTGGAGCAACGGCATTTATTTCTGTTATCAGCATTAGTTAAGTGAAGATACTGAGATGTGAGGCCAGGCATCGTAGGTTTTATTTGTTCTAAGAAATTTTTAAATTTCAACCTAAATTGGGAAGTATCTAAGTAACGTTAACATTTCCTACCTCACAAAACAAATCAACTTTACCTTTACAAAGTAACTTTAAATTGTAATAATTTCCTATCAATCAAAACTGGATGTAATAATAATCGCAGTCTTGTCAAACTTGATGTTGTCATCTTGCAAGGTTTTGAAAATGTATGATTTGAAATGTTAACATACATACGAGCCTAGCAACTAATTTAACATTTAGTGAATAACACAGCAGTGGACGGTTAATCCAGGATGCAGGATGGAAAGATACAGAAATCATTCATTCCCACCACCATGACACTTTAAAACTCCTTACTGTAAATACAGGAAGATAAGCTACCAAACAGCAGAATTTCCCCGCGAGGTTCAATAAAGTATTTCAGATTCTGACACACTCAACTTTGTCACGGCATGATAATGAGGGGTGGCTACGTAATAGAAATGCCACTCTATATAACATAGTGGACAGCATGACAGAGATCCTTAATAGTGAGCACAGAGCACGGTGAACCCACGCAATTGTGAGCAGGTGTATATGTGCTCAGGGGAAACTGACATACACAAAGGTTGTAGCATGTGCGCGCGGATTTCTACAGACTGGGAGAAGCTGGGTGCAATGATGTGGGCTGCTATGTGTCAACGTGCAAGTAAGGGTCTTACTTCTTCAAGATATATTTGGATGGATGTGTGAGTAAGCCCACTCCCCTCTGCTCAAGCCTACGTCAACCGAAATCTATCTATGGTAATGCGCTCATCCTCTGCCACCCCCATACACACACACGCATGCACACACGCGCACACGCACACACACACACACACACACACACACACACACACACCAAAATTATCTTGTGTTCAAGCTAAACATTCAACCGGATTTAATATTTCTGGTCCTTGCAGCAAGTTTACTTCTGTCCTAGATTGAACAATCTGACTCAAACAGCATCTCAACTAGCTCAGCAGAAGCAGAGTAGTTGAGTTAGCTGTTGGTCAGTGAGGAAGCCAACAGCAAATGCAAACATTGGTGTTTTGTGTCCGATTTTATGTCCGGCTTTCTGGCTTACAGCTTCATCTCAGTTCAAGATAATCACAAAGAATTGTGGGATACATAGCAACTGTTGCCAGTGGCTTCTTTCCCTGAATGATGCTGACAGCTTTCAACCCTCATTCAGTGGCTAGCTGCTCCTTCAGTGATATTTATAGACGCTATTGATCGAAGCAGATTAGGCTGAAGAGGAAAAGCAGCACTTGAGATTTAATGGCAGACTATGGACTTGGCTTTGTGTGTCTGTGCATGTGAATGTGTGTGAATTTGGTCGTGTGGCAAAAAAAGAGACAAAAAAATAATAAAAACACATTGTATTTTACATTCAAATGCGGAAAGAGCGAGGCAATTGTGAGGCCATCACTTGTTCCTAGTACACTCTTCTTCTCTACCTCTCTCTTGTCATTTCCACTCTATTAAAGTCCTCCATGTGAACAGGAAAATCACCACATATTAAAAAGCCCCATTAGTCCCTGCACTGTCATGACTACAAACACATCAGCTTTAGCAGTCCCTACACACTTCACTGTGAGTAACTCGATCAATCCTTGCTGGTGGCTTGATTTACTGTAGGAGGCTACAATCTGAACACAGACTTGCTGGAGCTTCCTATTTAGACTGCTGAAGGATGACTAATCCTCTATTTAAAGGGCTCAGGGCTCAACTGAAGACTTCTGCCATCCAGGCAATCAATTGTAGAAGCTGAGGTGACACAATTCACTTTCAGGGAAATTGTAGGTGGTCACTTGTTGGGACAAAAGTGTGGGAATGTTTGACATGGGGGGAAAAATGTAACACAGCACAGCGAGTCTGACGGGTTTGTTCTGTTCTGACATTTATCCTCCGATACTCAATACTCACAATTATAGATCCTTTTCCTGTCTGTGATACTGTAATTACTGTGATTATGTGTAAAACAGTGATGCTGCTACTGTAGGTGTGACACACAGCCCTTGCACAATCAGCAGCAGCAAAGCAGCTTTAATCACAGACACAAGGTCCTTTGGGCTGTTACAGCTTTTACACAGTGTTTATTGATGCTGTGCTGACTTAGAAGTTATTTGTTTGAATAAATGAGGGGGAAGCAAAAGTTCACAAACTCATCTTCTTTGATTGGAAGATATATTGAGTTGTCAAACAAAAAAACTGCCCATTGCATAAGCTGTGTGTTTCCTGCAGGCCGCTGTGAGGAAGGTCGAGATGGGTTAGATGGGTTGAATGGCCCCGGAATTAAATCTGCATTCTATAAAAAGTGTACTTGTCCCACAACACAAAAACAGCCATTATGCAGGGGGTTGACAGGTTAATGGTCAGTACAAATGACCTAATTGTCGCAATATCAAGCAATATAAAAATTGGTTTCTTCCACTCTCCTTTGAAAGAATGCCTCCCACTAGCAGCAACCTGATTCAGTTAAGTTGAAAATTGAGGAAAAGATGTCAAAAACACTTCACCTCAAAGGTTTATTTACTGGACTGTATCCTCGTTTTTTTCTCAAATGTGACACATTTCTCCATAGTGAAAGCAAACCTCAAATTGTGCCGGTAGTTGTCAGCAGTAGTGTTGTACTGTCTTGGGTGTTGATTGTGACAAAAGACAGTGCTACCCATAATGTGCACAGCTACACTTGGAAACCTCATGTTTAGCTTGCAGAGAATGAGACAGAGTATCGTTTGTTAGTAGTTTTTAAAGCTTTGCAGGAAGATCTTTTGACAACGCATTCAATCTGTGAGAGACCAGTGGTATATCAAAGCTCCGAATTTCTTTTCATTTGTTTTTTGATTAATGGACAATTTGGTCTGTAAAGTTCCAGCGAATTGTGGCAGTTTTTTGCCTGACCAACCATCCAAAACCCAAAGTTATTTAATTAGCTTAAATGTAAGACAAAGAACAGCTGCAAGGGCTAAAATTTGAGAAGCTGGAAAGTATAAATGTTTGGCAGTTTTGCATATGAGTCGCTGATCAAAACTAGCTCAAGTGGTGATGATGCCTCTTTCTTGCAGTCCTTAACATCTTATAAAAATCTTATCTGGTGCAGCAGTTAATGCAGTTATTCATACATACTGCAAGAAGAAATGAGCACATGAATATTCACTCTATTGACAACCCAACTGCCTCTCACCTGGCCAGGGCCTGGACCTTGGCTGTGTGTCTCTCCTCCAGCTCTGCCAGCTTCTTCTTCAGCAGATCAGTTTCTTGCCTCAGGCCTGCTGAGTGCTCCATCTCCCCATCCAGCAGAGAGCGAAGAGATCTGTCAGACACATGAAATTCATCACCTTCACATGGAATTTGTGCACACAAAATAAAACTGCATTCCGCCTTTATCATATTCAGGTGATGTGTCTTCCACACACCTAATCCCTTCCTGCACTACACATTGACTCTCTGGTGATGTTTTGATCATAAACACCAGATTAGATAAACATTATTAAGCTTCCTTAATTGCTGTAATAGCTGAGTGTCTGGATCACATTCAGGTCTGATAAAATATTTAGTAGACATCTGTGACTGAATCGCAACTGATTTAATGCCACAATTACATATCACAATGTATCACAAAAATCAAAATTCTGCTTGGCAGAAGCCTCACAATAATTATGACTGATCACAAAAGCATGTTTTCTGGTCCTTTCAACAGATTATTGTTGGACTACGCTTTGCAGTCAAATAAGCATAAATCACAGCCTCTAGTGGCTTATTGTAAAAAAAAAAAAAAAACAACACAAGAAAACTGTTTCCTGCCTCAAGTGAGTGCAAAACTGCATCTCATCTCAGGATGAGAGGAAAACCAGCCGACACGATTTATCAAGAAAGGTCACTCGATATCCTCTCCCAGTCTGAGTGTGAGTGTCTGTGTGTGTTTGGGGGGTTTGGGAGCAGCAGATAAGGAAAAATAGATCCCAAACGTACATGTTTTGTTCCTCCAGCTCATCCTTCCTGTTCATCATGGCTACAATGGCCTGACGCAGCTCCACTGCAGAGGAGAGAGACCAGGGTGAGACATCTGCTCCTCAAATACACACAATACACATCGACACTACGCACAGCAATGTGCATAAACTAATAACCTTCAGTTTTGAAATGTAGCATTTGAAAAAAAAACAAACAAACAAAACTTTCACTCCACGTTTGCAGGATTAATGCTGCACTTTTCTTCCATCCCTGAGATGAACTGCTTGATAAAATTAGGTTTTACTTTTTCCACTGACAGAGGTTATATATCTGACAATAAAGCAGGATCTTTATTGCTAAATCATACTTTTATGATCGCTACTATAAAAGACTGAGGAGAGAAAGCAATCGTAGATAAATGTAGGCATTAAACTGGAGTGGCAAAAAAAAGTAAGTGAACTCTTTAGGTATAAATTTGTATATATTTATCCAACGGTCAAATCTTCATGTAAGTTACAATTAACAAACACAACCCATTTAAATTAATAACATACAAGTTGATGTATTGTTCTTGAATATATGGGAAACAGTATTCAGGTTTTGAAAAGGCTTTTAAAACAAAGGCTAGTTGAAGTCCGGGGGCTCAGACAGTCAATGAAGCCTCTATTCAGACTTCATTGACTGGGCTTATTTGGATTTTGCTATTTGCAAGAAGTATCTGCTGATTTGAACCACATGGCACGAAAAATAGATCTCAGACATTTTTGATTGAGAATTTTTGAACTGGAGAAAGTTATAAAATCACCTCAAGGTGTCTTAAGTTTTCATGAAGCTACTGGTTTACGGGTTGCTGGTTTAGGTCAGCACATCGTTGCAAATCGTTGTGCAAGGTGGCCTGGCACAAGACCACAGACTGTGGAGTGATTAAACAAAAGTCTGTGGAAACCTCATAGCCCAATGATAAAGATGCATCTCACATAGACTCTAAGGAGCAGTGACCTTCCAATTATCAGCCTGACCTGACCATGTCAATTCCTGTCTATCTCCAATGTTACTATCTGATAAAGGCAGAAAATCTGAGTCTGAACTGTAAGGGAGGAACACAGGACACTATGTTTGGCACAGAGGATAATGGATGACAGCATTCCTATTGACTATATAGTGATTATGTATGAAAATTAAAATTAATTTTTTATGGTGTTACTTGCATATCTTTTTGTTTGTCTTTAGGTGTCACTGTCACTATCCTTTAATACAGTGGAAGTTTGTGTATATATATATATATATATATATACACATTCACTAACATAATGTAAGGTCATTCATGCTGTAAGGTCATTCAACCATTTTCTAGAGTCACGGTTCCTGATTTTTAAATATATTGAGATTCAGCAATTCATAATGACTTAACACTGATTTAAAATATGGAAATTCACCAAATGAAAAATCTAATCTGTTTGAGGATTCCTTATACAGTCATCTGGTGAGTGAATATGACTCTGCTTGAACATAATATCCTGCATTCCTGTTCAGATGGAGTTACCATTTATTTCTTCCTCCGTTCAAAAATGAATTTCTCTACATGTGACTTCACTTTGATTTTCGGCCTTCACTTTGTAGGTTGATGTGTGTGCCGTTTGTTTTCACATTAATCTGGTGAAACGGAAAAGTTCTTCCAATCTTTTATCCATTCATCCATTATCTACACCACTTATCCATGCAGGGTTTTGAGGACAGGTGGGGTTGAAAATTGTTTGGCAGCCACGCTTCATTTTGAAAAATGAAATTTAACTGTGTAAAGTGTAATGTGACACCTTGAAGTGTCTGGTGCAAAGACGATGAGACTGTCCTTATCAGGGAAGAACAAGATTCACCGTCTTTCATCTCGCTGTTACAACTTCTTAAGTGAAGAAAATTTCATGTCACATTGAGAATTTTTAATAGTGTAATTGAACCACATTCTGCTTTATCCTATCTTAAACCCTAGGAAATGGCATTGACTATTTCCACTTTTGTCTGGGCAAATAATGACTAAAGAGTTTGGTTAAAAGAAACAGCAACTGAAGTCTATATGATTTTTTTTTTTTTTGTTTGTTTGTTTGTTTAATATGGAGACTTCCAAATATTAGATGCAGCAACGTTAGTCTAAATTTTTCGGTATCTTTTAGTAGCGCTAAAAGGATGAGTCAGTTGATCAGCATCAGATACAGGCTCAGTCAGTCAGCAGCCGGCAGGTGTTTAACTCCATCTTGATGTTAAGGACAGATTTGGAATGGGCTGTGTGGTGGTACAGTGACTCATCTTCTTAGTTATGGTTGGAGGTCCACACACACAAATATCCCAAAATAACAACCAACGAGTTAATCTATCCTGGACCATTTTTACACACATACAAACACTCAGAGACCACAACTATACTCTTACAACTAATGTTGGGCATCAATGTAGCCCCAGACACAAGTAGGTCTTCTTCAGCCCTGAGCTAAGTGCCTTACTGGGGGGCAGAGGAGGAGGAGGCAGCGTGTGATAAAGAGCACAACACAAGAGCAGAAAAGAGTAAGTCTATTATCTCCACAGCTCCATTGTCCACATCAGCAGGCCAGAAATAAATGTGACCTTTAGTCCGACCACGCGTTCACAGTGGGTGCCACAGACGAGCCATTAGGGACTTCAGTGAAGCCAAGCGCCCCTCTGTCCTCTCAGGAGGGACATGGACAAATTGCAGCACAAGAATGTGAGCGCGTGAGAGCGGAAATACATATGCATGCAACTCACACAGATAAGAGCCACCTATGCTGGGAAGGGGGTGAAAAGTGTGTGTGTGCATGTGTTTGTCTACCGCAAACTACACACTCATGCTCAACTGTTCCAAAAATAGAGGCATTACCAGAGAGCTAAGCCACATAATCAAGGTGCCTTGAGAATTATAGACTCTATACTCTCCAATCAACGGGCTTTTTGACCTCACATACTGTCAGATCTGGATGGAAATCACAGAAGCAGAGCTCATGCCACAAATTGCTTCCTATCAAGCATAACTTTTTCTTGACACATGGATTCAAAATCCGCGATGTTTTGTTTTTATCTGTGTTTCAGAAAGCTTTCATGTGATACCATCTGTTTGTACTACACTTGTCACTACTCTAAGCTTCGCCTGTGACAATGCATAAGAAACATAATTAATAAATATAGTTTTTTCAAAATCAGTTTCATCAATTTTGTAACATTTAAGCAGATTACAAGAATATATTCATGCAACTTTTCTCACTCCTCATTTTTTCTCAATTCTTTCTCAGGAGCTTCCTGCATTTCCCATGAACAAATTTTACACAACCCCCAGGGAAACACGGCTCACTTGTCACTTTGGGTTGGATAGGCAGTGGGAGAGCAAAAGCAATAGAACCAGTGGTATTGAAAGCAAGAGAACAAGGTTTTTCCAGTGTAGAAGAAAGTCACAGTTTCCATTTCAAAATACAAAATCTGTTTTGGCTGCCTTGCATTCTGGTCTATGGAGCCGACAGTAGGCATAGAAATTAATATCTGTGCCTCCGTCACGAAGGATTTCTCCTTAAGTGATTGTTGGATGCTCATCGCTCTTTGATTTAAAAGGGTCTGCCATCAAAATCACATGTAACATTTGATGTGTCTTTCATTCAAAACCCTACCCTTGACTGAGGTCTGCTGTTATACATGTTTTTATGGCCTAATGTAGCTCTGTAGCTTGAATGTTACTCTCTCTGCCCAGAAACTTTTTGATCACCAGTTCTCTGTGTGACCTCGTGACCTCCTCTTACCAAGGGCTAATAGACTGGACAACGGCTCAATCCCAGCGCTTACAGGCAGCTGCACTCACCTTTCCTCCCGTCTGTCTCTCCCTCTCTCACGCACACACACACACACACAGAACCAAAGGACTCAAACAGCATCACTGTGAACAGCTAAGGGTCTATGCTCTGATTAGCTCTAGGGCACTGAGCAGAACACCAACCCCACACGGAAAATGCTCATCAAGTAGTTTTTAAAATCTCAAATATTGGAAATGTCACAGCTGATGTAAACTGCAGGAATTCACACAATCTGACTTGCTCCCAAAAGAAACCCTTTGGGGAAGGAGGAGGACTGTGGGGGTAATGGAACTACTGTAATGTGTGCAGACACTGGACCAATAGTGCCATCTGGTGGAAACAACAGAACACAGCTGAGCCCTCTCGAGGCATAAAGCCTCCCTCGATGCAATTAGATCACTTTTAAGAGCAAAGACAAACAACTGGTTTGGAAAACACTCATCAGCAGATTTGATTTAATTTACTACAGACAATGGCTGTAGGGAAATTCCAGACAAAGACATGTCAGGACCTCTGAGGGACTCATTATGACAATGTCTTCTGATAAAACCTCAGGAGAAAGTGCTGATTCAACTCCTGTGATTTTAACTGTCATTTTTAATATGAATCATTTGCATGCTTGATTTCATTCATATGGACTGCACTTGCAGAGACTTGTCCTGTACTGCAGTCTACAATTAATCTGACTTTGTGGAGCACAAAGGCGTAAAATAAGGGCAGTTCATAGGAGAAATGATCCAGTCTCAACTCAATTAACTATCCATGTATTTTTCATTATATGATGCTAAAATCTTTCAACATTGACAGATTTTTTGTGTGAAATCAGCATATTTTGCTTTACTTCACACAGAGGCTTGTGTTGGTTTTATCAGGGGAGTTTCTCCAGTGCATTGCTGATTCTCCAGCTTCTGCATGTTTTTTGGGAAGACAATCTATGCTATAAGTGTACCATAAGATGGAGCCACGGGGAGGAACCCACTGGATTGTAAAAGTTTGAGTGCTCACGTTTTTTAAACCTTGATTTTTGTTTTTGTTTTTTTGCAGTTTAAGTGCTCTGATAATAAAATGAAGTCCAGTGAAACATTAACTAGTCATAATGCTGATTCACATATGGAGAAATACCTGATGAATCATTCCAAGGAACAGTTAAATGAACAACACAAACAAGACAAGCAAGAGGACACAGGACAGTGACAAGAAGTAATGGGTGATGGGAAAAGGACAAACACTCACACACTGTCATGGACTCTGGCAGACCAGATGTTGGCAGTACATTGGGAAGTGGAGCCGGCTGGGTTGGTGGACTGGAATCCATGCTGCAGCACACAAAAAAAGATACCTTTGAATTGTTTCGTCATTTATTATAGTACATAAAGCTAAAGCCTCAGCACAAAGTCACAGTGACTGGACGCATTTAGTCCTGTGGTTATACCTGGTAAATATTCTGCCCTGCACAACATCAACACACCATTCCAGTCTGAAGCTTACTTAAATGTTAGCTCGGCTCTGCTGCTCTCACAGTTTCCCACCGGCTCCATAGACTCACACTGGGAAGGGAATGCAGCCGTGTCCTCCACAGAGCTCACTGAAAGAAAATGGAAGTGAAAGTGAAGGTAAAGAGTGATGGAGAAAGTCCCTACTTATCGTCTGCTATTAAACTGATCCCTGCACGAACACATTTGAAACTTTTGTCAGCAAAAGTCAAACGAAATAATCTAAAACTATACTAATTGTTACAACAAAAGCAGGAAACAGGGGTCCATGCAGGGCTAAAGACATTGGAGAGATTAAAAACTAATTTGGCACCAGGAGGTGTTTTTAATATGCCACAATCTTCTGTGTGCGCAGTTCTAGCTGCTCTGGTGTGTGTGTGTAGTACCTGGTTGAGGGTCTGCAGGGTTCAGGGGGATGAGGATGTCGGAGCTGCTGTGGTTTGTCATCACCTGTAGAGGGCTCCAAGTGGACACGCTGGATAGACTTCCCACCACCACCCTACACCAAAAGAAGTTTAATCCATGTCAGTTTGGTTTCAGCTTGTTACTAAGCAATTCCTGTCTTTCTCTTCGACTCCACCCCACAGGCCTGTCTTTAGAGTCAAACCTCAACCTCACAACCCAGCTGAAAAAGTCTCTCACATTGTTCAAGGTCTGACACAGGAAATAGAACACTGGAATAGACTCACAAAGTTGGGCACCAATTTGAGCCCCATTATATTTGCTTACACTTCACCAAACCTCTGGTTTGTCCTGTACTGTCTTGTAAGAAGATAAATAAATAATGTTATTTATCTTGCTTTGGCACATTGGCTATTTACAATGATTATTTTTATTCTCATCGTTTCCTCTATACATTTAGCCAACAGAGCTGCTCCCTTGTTATGAATGCAAAAGGGTTAGAAGTTGCAAAATGTTGCTTATATTATATTGATAATGGATTATGTATTAGTTCAGGGAGAATGTCTTTAACAGATCCAGTTAATCACCTGCAGGAGTTCTGAATTTGACAACTTAACAATCATTATCTGGACAACCTTGACTGTTCCTCAGCCCTGAGCCTACATTTATCCCCACATACATTCAGCAGAAATCATCTGACTCACTGATCGGAGCTGATCCTCTCCTCCTCAGGGGTTTGTGCTTTGGGTTTGTACATCTCCTCTTCCTCCTCCTCCTCATTGTCTATGCTCTTACTATCAGGCAAAGGAGGTGTAGTCATAGGAGGCGTCCGAGAGGGATGGGGCGACCCCACCCAGCTGACTATGCCTGACTCAGCCAGGCCGTTCTGGGCCGGCGACTGAGAAAAGGCTGGCTCCAAAGGGTCCATCCCTTCTTCCACACTGCTCTGAGCAGGAGCAGTGAGGCTCTTCCTCATTGTTCCCATCTTCTGGGTGTCCTCCTCCCCCTCCTCTTCATCCTCCGCCCCTCCATCCAGATCATCATCAAAGGAAATAATGTTGGTGATTTTCTTTTTCCTACGGCGCTCTTTCCTCAGCCCGGATTCTGGATAGAAAAAGTGAGCAAAAACTTCAATCTCAATCTTAAATTAAGTGAAACTTAAATTAATTCTGAAATTTTAACCTCCCTAGACCCCTTATGTTCACACAAAGTTTCGTTACAATAACCTCAGCATCAGCAATTTCTTTTTCCAATCATGCCACTAAAAGCTCATTTCTGCAGTTCATCTGTCTTCTTCAGAGTCAGAAAGCCTGGCTTTGAATTAGAGACTCCACCAGCGAATAATCTGAATGGCTCTTTCCACTTTAAGGAGCTGGGACACCATGCTAAGGTGGTGACCCAAGAATTTCATTTGCATTAATTTCAGTAGAGAGTTTTACCACCGTAGAGTTTAATATCTTGTTCATTTCACTGAGCTGATCACATGGACAGAAAATGGTGAGAGTTTCCCTCGATGGGAGGCGCCGGGGCAGAGAGCTAAATGAGGTCAAATAAGGAGGCCAGTTATTCGAGTTTATTCATTTCATGGGGGATTTCATTACTGCTGCCACTCTTTACTGCAGATGCCTTGTGTTGAATCTGCATGATTTGTTCTATCGATGCAATTAAACAATTAATTAATTCATTATTTAATTAAACATGCTGAAACTGAGTCACATGCTCTTTAAGAGCTTGTCTTCTTTTGATATATTTTTTTGTGACACAAAAACTTTCTGAAGAGTAAATAACAGGGTTCTGTATTTTTGAAATACAGCATGTGCCCTTCTTCTGTCTGTCAGAACCACAGGACCAGGACAGACAAGTCTCTGCATTCAAGGGATGGAGAAATTAACAGTAACACCGCACAATGCAGTGAAATAGTGACCCAAGCATAGAATTTAATCAAACCAATTTTTTTGCATTTCTTGCTTATGGTGTTGTAGGTTTTTGTTGATGCCCGTCAGTCGCAGCAAAACAATAGTGTCATATAAAATGCTGCTGTTTCTTACCAGCAGACGTGCTGCGTGGAAGCACAGGCAGTGGGTCTGAAGCACCGTCCCCTCGGGGGGTAAAGCCAGGCACCACAGCCGTGGCGGTGCTGATCTCTCGCAGCAGGCTGCTGACTCCCTGTGTGGACTCCTTCCACAGGCTACCAATGCCCTGTGTGGACTCCTTGAGGAGGTGGGAGACTGAAGAGCCTCCCCCTCGTGTAATCCCACCATTCAGATCACTGTTATCGATGTTGATGGCAAACAGTATGGAGTTCAGGCCTATGTTTAGCGTAAAAAGAGAAGCAAGGCAAAACTCATCACAAATCAGGCCAGGTAAAATCACATGAAGCTTTTCAACTTCTGCAAAGTGCTTGTTGAGTAGTTCATTGAAACACAGTGAGAGTCGTCTAACCAAGATTACCCAGGCTATGTATCTGACCAAACTGAGGAAAAGCCCTGGCAGGAGATCAGTGGTAAACAGTCTTAATATTTTAGAGTTTGTGGTCATCGAAGTTGTACTCATCAATAGTTACAAAGTAAGAGCGGTGCCATTAATATTAATAGGGCTGGGAGTTTAATTTCAGTCAATCCAGCACAGTGAACCACAGCCCACAAGAAAAATGCAAAGTCAGTTAATTGACTGCTTTTGCAGAAGCGCCATCTCTGTATAAAATATTTAAATTCCAATGAGATTCTAAGTGAGGTTGTAATGCTTATTATACAAAATACCATTTTTGGAGGGACTAGAAAAAGATCCAAAGAAGGTCAAAAATAGCCTGGCCAGAGGAAAGGACATAAATTAAGGGGTATTTCCTGTGTATGGTGGTTAATTATGGACATTTCACCATGTCATAGCGCAGCTCTGTTATCAAACTTGAATTATCTTTAATCCATTTCCAAATGTTTCAATGACCGTGGTATAATGATATGTTTATGCTCATACATTAGCATGTTTGTATGTACATTTTGTAAGCATAACATGCCAAAAATGTAAAATATTAAGTAACCAAACAATGTTAGCATAGCATGCAGCATCATGTTGGCTAAAGGATAGTTTTTATATTAATGGTGATGCTGACAATAATAATAATAATAAACTGTTCACATTTTAGAGAACTAACCACACAATGTTAGAATAACACATAACATCATATTGATAATACTTACTATATTGAAGACAATGTCAAAGAGGCATTAATATCATCATGATTATAATGTTGAGAAAGCTATTTAGCTATAGCATTACAAAAACATGCTACATGCTCATGAATTGCATGTTTCTCTGTAATTTCCCAGACTCACCTGCAGCCATAGTGGGCAGCATGCTGGCTCTCTCTTCATCCAGAATGAAGGCCCAGTCTTCATAGTACGCTCTGGAGAACAGGTGAGGAAATAGTATCTCTACTCAAGACAAACTTTAGAGTTAACCTGACACCGGAAACTATACAAATATGCAAATATGTCAAATGTTTTCTCATAATGTGAAAATGCAACCACAAACACACACACACACACTGTACTTACCCCAGACGTGGGCGGTCAGCCAGCAGTGTGTGCAGGTAGCGCTCCAGTGAGTGTTCATTAAGGGCACAGCGCAGCCAAGCACGACCCCGGCCCAGCTCTGACGAAATTTGGCGTAGTGAGTAGAACCGCTGGAGCTCATGGCGGTTCAGATGCTCCTTCACATAAAACCAGAAGGTCAGCTCTGGAGGGAGACAGAGGAGATGGTGAAAAAGTGATGAGGGAGGGGTGGGGGGGTGCAGAGGAAAGCAGATGGAAATGAAAGCAAGGCAGAATGGTTGAAGGGTTGGAGAGGAAAATGTGATGAAACGAGCAATGGAGAGATGACAGGTCAAGGGATGAAGAGAACTCCTGATAAATAAGTGAAACCAGGTGAGACAAGAGGAGGAGGAAGGAATTTGTTCCATCTCACTTGTGAAAAACAACCATCTCTGCATTCTCTCTGTATCTCTGCTGATGGTCTGCATTCCCTGTCTCTCTCTCTGTTACACAACAGGTTAAAGTGTGAGTGAGACGGTGGCAAACACACTTCTGGAGTCTGAAGAGTCAGCACAACTTCACTGTCTCATTAACAAACAACCACCGCTCCTTTCACACACCTCCATACTGACTTCTCTCTCCATATCGTCACTGACATCAGCGCTCAGGCGATTTTATTATTATTCATGACAAAGAAGAAATATGAAAAGTTCAAAAAACCTTTGTGAGGGTTTTCCTATAAAGTTTTCTAATGTTTTAAACAGTAGTGAATAGGAATTAGAATTGGCACATAACCTCAGAAGAATATGTTACCATGATGTCTGCTATTTTTGGATTCATTAATTAGCTCCAAATCCATGAGTGCAGCTACAATCCTTTCTTGTAATGGACTGTGAAATACAAGAAATGTCAGATATGCTAATGGTTATGGGGGGTAGCCATTACACAAGTCATGCATTTCTCCCACAACATGAAATTAATAGCCAAAAGCTTCTTCAGTATAACACAGTAGAAACTATTTAGTAAAATGTGAAACCGAAGTCTACCGAGCAGCAGAATGGTCTTTGGAATTTGTAATGGCTGCAAATAAAACTAAAGCTCCTCAGACAGTTGGTTTTCTCATGGAGATAGCACAGAGCTGTGATCCCAAGTCCAGGCTACTTGTACACCAGTGGCTTCTTCTGTAGTTGCCAGGGGGTATTTAAAAAGATGGAGGAGCTCCAATGTGATAAAAAAGAGATTATGATGTAATTAAAACAAAAAAAACATTCAGTCAAATAAAACAGCTGAGAAAGAAGAAAGAGTTGGAGTTCGTTCAGACTGTCGACTAATCCAGATAATGGGTTACAACCACTTTGATGACTGAGGCCAGGGGCACACAAGAGCTGAAAGAGTCAGAAAGTAATTTTTGAAGGGCCAAAAAAGAAAAAAAAAAGTCTAAAATTATGAAATCAGCTAAACTTAATGATTAATGGATGACACATCCAGTTTCTGCCATACTGAGTGGTACCGGGACACACAAACCCTGTTTAACAGTGACAGCTATTCTGCAAGGAAAAATGCAGTTCAACATCCTTTATTATACCCGTTTTATATCAGTAAGAGTTAAATAACATCCAGATTTGATTCTTTTGTGCTAACTATGGTTTCATGTCCCTGTAGTTGGGCATGCACTGGGCGGTTTGGAATCTTGACTGGAATTCAAAATAAGCTGTTGTGAGTTCAACAGCACTTAAAAACATAGCATGCATTTATAATGACAAATTAATTGGTATAATTCAGCTTGTATACTTTTTAGGAGAGTAGAGTCGCAGCATGTGTGTGTGTGTGTGTGTGCAGCCACTCCAGGCTGAGACAGAGACACAGAGCTATGAAGACCAGACAGGGAAACAAAGCAGAGAGGGTCAAACACTATTAGCAGGGTTGTGTGCACAAGCACGCGGTTATGCTGCAGCTCTGAGCTTCCTACTGACACATCTACATCCTCCAACACTTAGTCACTCAAATAACAAGCCAAGCTACCCCAGAGCAAGGTTATTACTTTCTCATGTCTCCTTTTTCCAAGGCAAAGGCTGATGTCAGGTTTGTGCCCTGATTCTCAACTTTAGAGTTTAACAGAGCGTGTCTCCTCAGACAGCAAATCAAATAGCCAGTTAAATGTCATACCTGCTTCGGCCTTGCTACTGAAGCCCGCAGCCTGTTTGAGGGCAGCTGCAGTCAGGGCCAGACCTCTGGTTTTCCTCAGGCCATGCTGCAGCACCGCTTCAAACTGGGCGCACAGACAGATCACTCTGTAGGGACAAAGGCAGGTCACAGTGAGGCGGGGGGGGGCATTACATGTACAAGGCATTACAGGAGTATCTACTCTAATCCTGAGTGTTTTAAAGCCAAATAAAATTCCACCTTTGGTACAGTCATGTGTATTTAGAGATGGAGGTCATCCATCAGGCATGTAGGATGCAATCATTAAAACTTTTTTGGCTTCAGGGCAGAACAACTTCAACCTTGAAAGGTAATTAATGCTCAAACGCAGAGGTTACAACCTGAATATGAGCTTGAAAAAGAATAGAATATGAAAAATTGATGATGAAGATGATGAATCACTATTGTATGATGAAACACGCACCGATTCCCTTTCACAAAAAAAAAAAAAAAAAAAAAAAAAAGGGCAGTTTCATCATTGCTTAAATGTGACAAAACATTAAGCATGTAGGAGCAGGAGCACTACAGTACCAAGTGACCTGGATCTAAGCAAACACCGTCTTGCGTACTGAGTAGAAACACATATAACAACAAAATGTCTTGGCGACAAGCAGTTTATTTTACCTGCTGTCTGAGTCTGTGGCAATCTCCTTTCTTCCTCCAAAGCGAATTTGGCACTGGAAAGATACAAAGGCAAAGATAACAGCTGCTTTCTTTCTTCAAACCACACTCCAGCACACAATGAGCTCACGTCTAACAGCAGCCGCAAAACAGACACTGGATTTTGTTAGCATACATTTGTACAATAACCCAAACTCAGAAGGCAGTGATTTTGCTAGTGGCTAAAAATCTGATCTCAACCAGATAAAATTATTTGCTGTGGATTTGTTTCCACTCACGTACCTAAAAGTTACTTCCCTTCAAGCCTGTGCAGAGGCATTGTGACATCAAGGAAAAGGTTGGCAGGTTTATTAAATGTCTCTAATGTTTGGAAGTAATGCTTTGGTCTTCACTCCCAATTTAAACCTACAAATTAGACGTGAACAGACCAGTCCTGATACTCTACAGGCACTGCCTTTCCCTCCCTATGGGCCATAACATCTACAACGGCAAAAGCTCCATGACTAAAGCACATTTCACAGAATATGGCTCTTTATTTTTGACAAAACACACTATCTAATGTATGTAATGTTTGCAGGGCTTTTAACATCATTTGCTTTTAGTTCTTCTTACACGTTTTGCGGCTGCAGAGCATGTAAGGGAACTAAAAATCTCCATTTTCTTGTTCTGGCAAAAAACATCACAACAAGCACTTCATAGTTCAGATGTGAACGCATGCCTGGGTCATGCAAACAAAGAATTAACATGATTATTATTATTATTATAGAGTGTACAGCTTTCCCAGTGTGTTCATTTCTAAACCTCCATGGACAGAAACTGACAGATCTGATATCCATACAGTATCCGAAACTTCCTCCCAGTCAAGCTTCTGTAGCCTGAATTTGGCTGCTGGTCTCCTGTAATTTTACGGGACTCTACTCTGCGGTGACTCACTTGCTTGACAGCATCCAGCAGCCTCTCCAGGAGGTGTTGTCTCTTGGTATCACTCTGCTGAGTGCCTGCAGAAGTGACAACAAACAAAGAACGACCCAAATACAGTTCAATGATTAGATCATGAAAATCCCTGCTATTTCCCAGTCATGTCTTCATACTGTGTTCATTCAGCATCTCCGAAGAGGAGAGGAACAGTTTCCCTTTGGTGTGAATTGAAAGTCAATTTACACTCCAGATGAAATAAATTATTTGGTTATTGCTACAGCATTTAGACTTCTGTTTATCAATAAATGACTACAATGAAAATGTACATTTGGCTGTTATAGTATGAAACACTCCTGCAATATTGCTCCTTTCTCTGTTACATTCATGCAAATGAAATATCTTTGGGTCACCTGAGGGCATCACAAAAATCTCTGCAGAAACAGTGTAGATCGTTTATATAATATAATTATTGATGAATAAAAACAGGTTATCAGCAGTGTTTATTATATATAACGTATAATCCATTCATCACAATTATTATAACTAATGCTGTTCTGGTCATCTTGTTCTTTGGCAAAAAAGTACAAATACTAATAATCATACTGTCACAGTGTTGCACTGAATTTATATTTTATTGCTGGCAAATTTATCTGATCCATATCTACACCATTATATTGGATAATGTTAAAAATGATTAACCAGGAGTTTTCAGCTTCCTAAACAGCCGTCTTATCTGGGCTGGTTTGCTCAAAGGCACCTGGGCAGCTGAGGAGTCACAGGGCCCTGCACTGTTACGTGGGACTCAGGGCAGTGCCTTGTCATGGGGACACCCCCCAACACCTGATGTCCACTTCAAGTTCACCTGCAACACTTCCCTGTTTCTGCACTGAGCAGTGTGTCTCTGTGGTGGGGCAGTTAGTCCTGCAAGGGGCAGATTTACATGAAGAGCATCAGCAGACGTAACAGTTCAAAACCTCAGAAAGTGAATTTGAATGGTTTTGGTTTCCTCTGGAGCAGAAGTGACGTCCATCTGATCATGTAAAACACCAACTGGATGTTAACATGGTGGTGATGGTGGGAGGGTATTCAGCTTTAAACCAGCCAGCTCAGACACACATCCCTGAGTGTCTGAGCATAAACAACTTAGTGAATGGACAGTTGAACATTTTTTGCTTTTACAGCAGAGAGCCAAACACCAAAGGATGAAACAAGCCGACTCACCGTTCATCCTGACAGCCGGGCAGCGGTGCCAGTCACATCCAAACTAAACACCTTCCCTCCGGTTAGATTCATCCATTTGTGGCGCTCTAATTCACAGAGAGCACCGGCCGGCCTTGCGCCGGCGCCATGCTGCCTCTGCGGCCGAGCTGGATCCACCCGACGGCGGCGTGGGGACTGACGCTGAGCCGGTGAACGGAGAGGCCTGTCGGGGAGTCTAACACTCTCTGACATGGAAGAGTTGCACAACAAGCACAAGTGTGCGCTTAAAGTGTCCCGGGAGAAGAGAGGAAGGTGGTTTTAGCGCCATGAAAGCGCCTGTTGAGGAGACAGACAGACTGTTTCTGTTTGCAGCCTGTGACACTGCGAAAAAGGGGAAACGGACTGAGCCCGACTCCAGGTCACATGACAAAACATACAGCAGTCATATGACGCCCAGGACTCAGGGAGTTGTAGTCTTTTGTAAAGTCTTTTGCTAAGAAACTACAAAGCTGGCATTTTCATGCAGAGGTGGATATGTGGAGGGTGAATTTAACTCTTAAATGTGGATTTATTAATTTGTATTCATGGAAACACCTGGGGGGGGGGAGGGGGGGGTGTTTGTTTGTTTGTTTGTTTTTGTTTTTCAGAAAGAGGAAATGTACATAACTTTTCTGAAAATATAACTAAGGTTTTGTTTGAATTAGTTGAAATACAGATTTAGTATTTAGCATTGAGCATTGGGGTTTCAGGATGAATATACTTCACTTTATGTCAACTATTTTATAATCTTTTATAACCTATGGATTGATCAAGGTTCCATTTTGCACTTGCACTCATGTTCCCCAGGGAATGAATCCAAATTATGATCATCATTATTATCATTATTAGTGCTGCCATCAGGCTTAAGTTTGGGCACATGAGTAAAACATCTCTGAAACTACTGAATCGATTTTTTTTTATTGTACTAAATAGCAATAAATTTATTTATTAATGAATTTAAAAGTCTGTAGGCTAGATTGTAAAATATCTATTAAATGATGAATGATTTAACAACATTAACCTGGACTGTTTAAAGGACTCCCTATCAAATATGTGTTTTGTCTCAGGGTTTTGTCCCTTGTTTAAGCATATGTGTGTGTGCTGTCCCTAAGACACTGTTTTCACTTCCTTTGCAGAACAGGAAGATTTATTTGTATTTCCCTGAAATTTCAGTTTTGGATCTCACAGCACAAATTAGTGACATAACAAATATTGTGAAAGCCAATCATAACCCATGGTTTCCAAATGCATTCACAATGTATTACCACAATACAGGAATGGAAGCCTCTGAGAGCAGTTCAGTTACAGTAAAATTAGAGAACTGAATTACAGCTGAGGTTTATGAAGTTCAAATTTACCTATACACAAAATAAATAAGTAAAAACTGTCCCCCTGTTCAAAATCTATGAATCAACAAAACATGTTGAATAACAAAAGTAGTGACAAAGTTTTGATCTCTAAATCAGTGTCAATGGCCTCACTGAGATGGTGTGCAAAGTTTACCTCTTATCAGCTAGATAAGAACATATGGATTTTATCTCAACAACACTCCAGTGCTGTCTAACCATTACTGGTGCATGTTAATGTTGGAAGTGCAGAAATACCTTTCAACAGACAAGCAAATGAAAAGAATGCAAAGATCCAGTGTCCCTTGGTGTTATTTACACAGACAGATTCATACTGACAGTGTCTCTCTAGCAAACTCTTTGGATGAGGAGGGGATGACGGTATCATATATAGTGAAGAGAGAGACCTCTGCAGCAGCATTTGAAGGCCTGGTGTTTACTTCTCTACAGGACTTGACATTCTTTCTGAAAGAGTTCCTGATCCTGTTAGAGACACGGCTGGACATCTGCCTCACAACCCAGCTGAGTTTTCGGTTCTTCAGCTTGATCAGGCCCACGTCGTCCTCCAGTTCCTCCGGTGGGACATCAATGTTCCCCGAATACCAGAAAACCCACCAGATGAGGCTGAGGAAAATGATGATAGCCCCAGCGTAGATTAACAAATCGTGAATGACCAACCCTCCAAACACCCCCACCATCATGATGAAGACACCGACTATGTCGTGGGCCATTGCGAACCAGAATGAGCACTTGCAACGGCCAACTCCTCCATACCTCCGCTCCATGACTGGCTCTACCTGTACAGATGTTGACATGGTGGCAGCGGAGATCCTCTGACTCAGGATCCAGATGTGGAGAGACAGGTTTACAGCAGCAGGTGCAGGCAGATGCGCTGCCAGGACAGTGAAGTGTAATTCTCACTGACTGGCTGCAACAATCTGCTGTGAGACTGGTCAAAGTACAATGAACACAGATGGTTATCAGGATGAAGAACACAAGCTTTGTGACTGTGTTGGATGTTTCAAAAGAAACTCTGACATCACTGACAAAAATAGCTTTTCCACTTTCATGTCACACAGTCATGTACATCTTCTGGTCAGACCGCTTGGCTGAAGCGCTTCCGCCTCTGCTTCTCCTTTAGGATGGGGATCCACACCAGCCCCGTCACTACAAACATCAGCCCTATTGACAGACAGGCCGAGGCCACAGAGGGGGAGGCTTCAGTCACCCCCCATGACTGGAGCAGGAAGAGGAGTCCACCTGCAGCTGACATCAGCGATCCCATTACCATTACTATGATGGGCTTGTGGAGGTAGGCCATGCCTCGGGCCGCTGCAGAGTGGGAGTAACGGTCTGGACACGGGCCCCCAGAGTCATCAGGATATAAGCTCTCTCCATTTACTTCCATGGCAGCTTCACCCTTTTCACTCTTCTGTTTCTCCCCTCTGAGAACCATCAAGTCATGAATAAAACAGGCACCAGAGCATCCATAGCCTCCCAATTTTCTTCCGTCTGTATTTAGTTCTCCTCTTTGATCAGTCTGTGCCTGAAATCATCCTAACAGTCACAAGAAGGAGGGATATCTCTGTGAGCAGAAAGAGTCCCTGTGTGATGCAGCTCTTTGTCTCCAGCCCAGTAACCCGTGAACACACTGTAATTCCAGATGGCCCAGCACACCCACGCAGCAGAGGATGGGCTCTAATGAATATGAATAGACAGACCCAGCCCACCTGTTGACAACAATATCATCACAACCGAATGTCTGGCTACATGATGATCATCTTGTTACAGTATACTACCAACACACCTGATGTACAAATGCAGGACAATTCCTGTTCTCATGTCACTTATTTACTTGTGGATATACAACTTTTAATTTCAGTGAAAATTTAACAGTTTCATACTGAGGAGGTAATTGTGCCCATATAGACTTATTACATGCCAGCAGCAGGGAGCAGCTGTACAAGCCTGAGTATAATCCCATTAACAATAGGAATGTAATCTGATATAGCTAGAAGATGTACACCTACAGCTCTGCTGTTTGCATATTTCAATAACAAACACTTCTCAAGGCTCAGGTATTTCTGATGTTAATGCACACAAAGGCTTCATGTTTTCCGTTTGTTTAAGTATAGAGGCTGAGGGGATTAAAATAAGGCTGGAAAACTTTGTTTTAGTTAATGATGATAAATAATTAATCATTTTTTTCATCATCATAGATGATCATATCATCAAAGACTTACATACCATACAAATGCCAAAATCGTAAAGAAATGCTCATTTTAAGTTGTTCAGCTCAGACAAGTTTAATCATTATTAAAATTGGATATGACTAACAATTGTTTGTTTTATTCCTCGATACAAGGTATTGCTTTGCTTTTGTTTTATTAAAGGTGCTGTTATTTTAAAATTTTACAATTTAAGATTTTTTTAGATAATCTATCTAGAGTTTATTGTTGAAACTCAATATATCTTTTGACCTAAAAGCTTCTTGAGCTTTGAAATGGGACAAAACTAGAAAAAAGGTGTTTAAAAATGTTCTTTACAGAGTCCTAAGACCCAAGGTGACAGCTATAAATGCCTTGTTCAATCACCAGCCCATAAACTCCCTGCAATAACTCAATCTGCTGCCGGACAAACAGCTGCAACTGAATAATCTAAAAGAAAATACTTGTCAAGGTGTTGCTCTTTGAATCGTCTCTTCCACTGTCACATATGTGAGGAAAGTCTGACTGGTAGACTGCAAGTTAAGGCAGGGGATGAAATTTAATGTTTGTGACGTCAAAATGATAAACTTCAATATGTTGTTCACAAAGACGTAATATATGAACTCTACAAACAAGATTCATTTTACAAAACATTTAGAAAACATGACATGGCCAAAGATAATTTTAGATAAAGTTTATATTCTCCTTCAATCAGGCAGGAAAGACAGATTGAATATATTGACTATTCGATGAACAATATGCTCCTGTATAATGTGTCTAATGTCCAGGGTGAGATGCTAAGGGGAGACTCATTTGACTTTTGGCACCTTTCTCTTTACTTTGGACTCAATTGTTCCAGCTTTCTTTGTCAGTTTGCTCTGAGCTTTTGTTCCTTTTTTCACTGCTGCAGGTTTTGGTGCCTTTTCCAGCTGCTTTTTTGGCCGCTTCTGCAAGAAACAGAGGAAATGAGTGTCTGAAATCCACCTAATTTGAAAAACAGATCCACCCACATATTCGTAAAAGTCCGTTCAAAACACATAGTTCTTTTTTTAAATCTTGCAACCGTGAGCCATACTGACCTCCAGTTTAGGCTTTTTGCTTGGTGTTTCTATGGGAATCAGCTGTGGGATTTCTTCCTCTTCCTTGTCCTCTTTCACATTCTCTTCATCTCCCTTCTCCTCTGCGGGGGTGTCTGTTGCTTTTGTGTCCTTCTTCGGTTTTTTGTTTCCTTTCTTTTTGGCTGCTTTTTTCTGAAATTTACACACAAGCTGGTTATTTCAATAAATCTGGCTTGAACACAGGACAAAGATTTGAGGACAGACTTGTTCTTACCTTTTCCTTGGGCTTTTTTGTCTGCTCCACTTGGCTGAGGTGGGTCAGGTCTGAGGTGTAGATGGGCAGGGCTACTGACGTTTGACTTTTTATGTGGATAATCTTAATCACTGGTCCTTTCTGAAAAGGACAGAATAGTTCAGTCAAAACCTGCCAGAAGTGAGTAGCCCTGGATCTTGAGTGGTTGGAACCATAGGAGCAAACTGAACCCTGAGCAGGAGGCTGCCGACTCGACTTTCAAGTGGATGGAATATTTACTAGCTGTCAATCATTTTTCTCCTCATTTCCTGTCACTCGCCACTGTACATATCAAACAGAGGTTTGAAATATCCACTTGAAAAGGTTATCTGATTAAAAATGGTAATAAGTTGAACTACTAAATAAATGTTTAAGGGGAATGAGCTGCAAACAGAGCTAATGCTAATAATAATAATAATAATACTTACCATTCTTAATTTGGCCACCACCGTTTTCACAGCAGCCTCAATGTTTTCTGTAACCTCATCTACAGCCATGCTGGAGGGGCCAACACGAGCCATACTACAACACAGAAGCACATATCTAGATTACACAGGGTTAAATTGACCATCTTGACAGTCAGGATGGTACAAGTAATTAGATTAGAGGAATACAAGAAGCAGACTTTCTGTTATTTTTGACATAAAATATTTTGTATCAAAGTTGTAGAGACGGGCTCCACAGGAAGAGGAGGTCCATCTGGATTTACATTGAGTCTCTATGGCACCAGCATTAACCGTATCAAACACTGAACAGAAATGACAGGGTTGCTGTAAGGTGCTTTTGATTTAACTGAAAGACAACAATTTAGCATTCTTCCTATTTCAAACCTTTGTTTGGCTCCTTGTTGAAGCAAAGAATGGTTTCACAAAGAGCTGAATAAATTTTTTTCATCATGAACGATAAAGGGAAGTGGAACAAGTCTCACCAGCAGCAGCCTTTGTTGGTGACCTTCAGGCTGGTGCCCTGGATGACACTGTGAATTTCTCTGGCCAGATTTTTGCTCTGCAGGTTGACACACAGTGGCTGCCTGACACAGAAACAGGGTAAGGACAGAGCAGCTGAAGTTACAGAACAACAATAATTCAATACAAAACCATCTAAATACACACAAACAAATGTACAGTATAACAAGACGTGTAAATGAACTTGCTAAATCGAGGGAGAAGGATTTAATTCTTTTTATTGCCCCATTTATCCCACTAAGACGTGAGATGTAATCACCTTTTCACCATTTAGTCATTAACCAATAAGACATTCCATTGCATCTCGTTTTCTATCAATGGACAATGAGAGGTGGTTTTCCAAAAACTGCTAAGCAAATTATGCTGTGCTTTACTCAATATTAATATTGATTGCTTCAATATTTTTTCTCATGCACTTTACATTGGACAGCATTTTCTGCAACAGTCAAAGCCAAAGTAAGACAAAAAAATTAATGCAACAGTATACAGTAATGAATACACCATACACAATTTATTTAGAAGAAAAAGAACCACACTCAGAAGAGAAGAAAAGCTCAGACTATGACAACACAGAGGGGGCATTTCTTACTTTTTCCTTTCGTAGAAATGTTTTCCAAGATGGGATGGCAGCAGGCGCCGGACGCGGTCGTCAGAAATAAACATGTCAAAGTTCCCTAGCAGGCGGCGCTTAGCTTCATACGGCTTGTACTCTGTCTTCAGGACTTTGTAGGGAATAATCTGCCAAAAATACAGACTTTAGATATTTATTTATGCTGATCAATGTGCTTGGTTCTCTGCTAGGATTCCAGAAAGAATCAAATGAAAGGCGTAATTGTGACTGGCAGGTACCTCAGATACGTTTTTGACACCCTTCTCCTCCAGTAGCTTCTTATAAAACCTCTGGGTCTGCTCTGAGGTCATGTTGGGCTCATCTCTGGTGAAAAGGCAGACCTCCTCTGTGTCCGTCCGCTGGCCATGGGGCAAGGGACTGAAGGTGGAAAGTAAAATCTCAGTTTCTGTGATGATCTGAGATAATAATTTAAAAACAAAACAACAAGTGGGGTTTCGTGTGTGAAGGACTCACATGCGGATGGTCTGCGCCTGTTTGGGGATCTTCCAGAGGGTGAACAGCAGGCTGATGTACTGAGTGTCGTCCAGGAGCAGAGAGTCGCGGGTGGACTTTGTTTTCAGGAAGGCCTGCAGAGCCTGAACGGCCTTCTTGACCTGTCGGAGACATTTATTTGCTTACTTGGATACAAAACAGCAGTCAAATTACAGATTTTCTCCACTCGTAATGGGCCACTGCGATTAGCTTTCCGGCTAAACCTCTCAGTAGGCAAACAAGCAAGCTAGTGCTAACTAGCTTTATGGCTGCTGCTGGTTCATTACAGTAAAAATAATCAGTCACGTCAACTTTTACCAACCACCATGTTATTTCTGACGAGTTCAAACGCACCGAAGCATCAAAATAACTTCTTTTTTTTTTTTTACCTGCGCTCGGTCTAACACAAATTCTGATTTATCCGCCATGCTGCCTGTTTCACGTGTTGCCCACAGTCGCGCATGCGCACTTGGTATGGGCAACGTCATACGATACAATAAAACTTTATTTGCACTGAACAGTCGCCAACATCCGGGAACTGCAGTATGTTTCGTTTTGAGCTTCAAAAGTTAAAGGCGTGGCAAAGTAACGACCCAAATCTAATACATATTTACTATTTTTCCAACATCATTTAATAAGTGTAATACGGAAGCTAACATTTAACTTCAAACTATATTTAGACAGGAGCTGATGGTTTTGAAGCTGCTCCGGTTGACTAACTTTTATCTGAAGCCTCCATGTGGAGTCAGCCAAGAGGACTAAGTGTCCAATGTGGATCCTAACTAATAAAAATGAGTCTGTGAAACATTATCAAAGATTTTGGTTTTGATGTAATTAAATAAGTGTGAATAAGACAGTTACTTAACTTTCTTAATCTTTAAGACAAGTAAGCAACTTTTAAATATATATGACCAAATCTATGTCGACTTCTTTTTGTTCCATGTCTTTGTCTCATTCATCATGTAAAGAAGTCAACAACATACTTAAAAGGGTTGTTTGTAAAATAGATTGCCACCTAAAATTATATCAAGGTCCACAGAATAGGGAAGACTTGAAACATATTAAGTAACATGTCCAAGCTTAAGGGCCTTGAACAGCAAATTTGCTACTCTTATTTCTCTGTACTTGTTAGTTTTAACACGACCAAATAGTTTATAGAAGTATACATTTTAACAAAATGCCCTCCTAACAACCAGTAATTTGAAAGAAAGAAAACAAATACACCTTTTCCATTGCAGCTTGATCATTTATTTAGTTTAGATTATGGAACAACTGTGTGTGTGTCTGTTTGTGTGAATGTGTTCATCCTTGGTTCATCTGAGCGGTATGTGAGCTCAATCCAATTAAACAATCTCATGTGGAGAGAGACCAAACAAAAAATTTTGGTACAGCAATCCTTAAAACCAAATAAAATGTCCATTTGATTTTTAACCCCACTCTTAAAAAAAAAGATGTACTTTGCAAATTATGATTACAGGCTAACTCTGCTCTTTTCCAGGATGAGAAATCATTCTGCAGTTTTGATTTTCTTCTCCACACTTATGAACATTGCATCCATCTCCATTCTGAAAAACAAATGGTGTGGCCAGCCAACAGTGCGGTTAGCTGTGGGAGTACAGAAGGGGGACATGTAGCTACATTAGTGGCATAGCTGAGCTCTCAATATGAGAAAGCTGACACACTGGACTTGGTCTATTGATTCATATTGTTCATCATAAAAACTGATTCAGTCTTGTTTTCTTCGTTGGACAAATTTTTATTCTCCCTCTTCACTCTTTGTTGTCGTTGTTCATCTCCTCAGCATGGTTGTGTGTAAAGAGAGAGTAGCTGTTTGGGTCGGCTCTAGCAGCGTTTCTCCTCTGGTACCGAGTGGAAGACCTCCATGCATGCTGTCGCTGTTGCATTTAGTCCTTTTCTGGCACCAGCTTCAGCACTTTGCCAATAGCGATAGTTTTGCCTGGAAATGGGATGAAATTGAGATACAAGACTTCAGTGCTCTTCATAAGGTCAAAACAACGTGAGAAAAAAAAAACAAAACAAAACATAAAGGTGTTTTTATTTGTGTCTCAGCTGTGAAAGTCCAGTGAGGAGTCCTTTAAAGGCACTCACCCCCACAGTGACCTTACCTTCGTCTCGCAGTGTGAATCGTCCCATCTGAGGGAAGTCTTTGAAGGTCTCTAAGCAGATGACTCCTGCTGCCCGGAGCCTGGCGATACACACCTGGTCCTGCTTAACAAAGCGTGGCCTTGTTTTGCTTTTCTCCCCAGTTTTCTTGTCCACCAGACAGATTAAGGCCTGCGGTAAGGGTTTAAAGATTTAGCCCACATGCCAGTCCATCACAAACAAACTTCAGATGAATGTTGCAGCAATTGCATGTAGCGTAAAGTGGTAGACTCACTGTGATTTGCACTTCTTCAATGCAGGTGTGGATGTGAAGGACTGCATTGTAACCAGGACAAATGATTGATTTGTGCTCAATGATAACGATCTGAAATGAAAGGAACAACATATAAATGAATTTCAATATCAGGTCACAATCTATTTTTCCTGCATACTACTAAATATAGTTTTTTAAACAGTGCTGCATATTTGATGAACATATTGTAATAATCTCTCCATATTCTCTCCTATAGTATATGGTACATTCAGCTCTTGACCCACAACAAGAAGGTTGTGTGTTCGATTCTCAGGCCTGGGGTCTTTCTGTGTGGAGTTTGCATGCCCCCCCGTGCCTGCGTGGGTTTTCTCCGGGTACTCTAGTTTCCTCCTACAGTCAAAAGACATGCAGGTTGAGGTTGATTGGTGACTTTAAAATTGCCCGTAGGGGTGAGTGTGAATGGTTGTTTCTTCTGTATATGTCATCCCTGCAATAGACTGGTGACCTGTTCAGGGTGACCACGCCCTCGCCTAGAACATTGGCTGAAATTCGCTCCAGCAGCCTCTGTGATAAGTGGTTGAAGATGGATGGATGGATATTGTGCATTCAACTCTGTCCAAGACCCACATGCCAGTAAAACATAACTGATCAGGCAGGAGACAAAATACCTCAGTGGCTCATTCTCCATCTTTGTGTCAACTGGCTTCTGTATCGTAATGTATTTTAATGAACTTTCAATAATGCTCAGGATCAAACAGGCTGCTATCTGATGGCCTGCTACAGTTTCTGTATAAATGCCTGTTTCTGTATGCCTGGATTGATATGCAAAGCCCACTGCCCACAAAAGACCCTGCTTGGATGGACCCTATCCCAAAATTTTTTTTGCTGTTGCTATGCCAACCTGCATGGGGCAGTAGGTTGGCAGAAAAGAAATATTTGGAGAATATGTACTTGAGTTTGATTTGCTAGCATTAAGTCACAACTAACAACTCTAAGTGAGAACACCAGCGACCAGTGACTTTTGTCATCTCGTCCTCACCTGTGCATCAAAAGTGCGACCGGAGTGGCAGAGGTTGTCAGGGCTACAGAGGATAAAACCAGGCAGGATTTCTTCCTCCTCGATGCCCTTAAGCCTCAATTTCAGATTCTCCCCTGGACCTGCATCGTCTGTCTCCACATCGTCACTCAACAGGCTCAGTACCTCCACAGTGTGCTGTAACAAATGCATTATGCAGTTTTCAATACACAAATTATTTCTGTACTGTAACAGGATACTTAGCTGAAGATGAAAATAAAAATGAATCCATTTAGTTCTGTGGCATCATTTAATGTAAGAATGAGGGCTTGAAGTTATTTCAAGTAATGGGTTTATTGATCCCATGTGAGCAAAGCAAAGTCATACAGAGGAGATCTCACCCTGTTTGGCATCATGACCAGCTGCTGGGCTTTGCTAATGGATCCAGATTCCAGCTTCCCGAGAATGACGGTACCCATATCCTGTAAACACACACAAACATTCATTTAAAAAAACAAAACAAAAAACAAAACAAAAAAACACTTCACATCAACTGTCAACTTCCAGTAACTTGTGATTGTCAGTTTTCACCTATACAAAGAAAATTGTGTCAATGGGGTAGAAAAACATGAAAAAAATGAAAGCAGCCAATAACTGCAAAGCCAGTTGAGCCACACTTGCTGTGTTACTTCCTGATTACAGTCTATGTGCTTAGATAAGTTAACCAGCAGTTAGCTTCATATTTACAGTAACTCTTACTTCTGTATCAATCTTCTATTGAATGCTCATGGCACTTTGCGCAAAATCCTTCACCAATGCAGTCATTAAAGAACATTAATTTTGTTAGGATGCATCAAAAAAGTCAATTTAAAAACTGTTCAATTCATTATTTAATATTCTAATGATTTGTATGTTACTATTCTCTAATAGGATAATTCAAATGTTTTAGCGTTAATATAGCCATTATAAACACATTGCAAATTGAGTCAATTCCGTTGGCAGTGTAAATATAATTTGCACTCAACAAAATAATCAGGGTAATTGTTGTATTCACAGCTCTGTGGTGCTGCTGAAAGCTTGTTGTACAGTTGTCTTGGCAGGACAGTCATTAGTATGCAGCACCCAGTTAACTGCACCATAATCTCCTTATATCAGGAGAACACCAGAGGGGACTACTTAGTCATAAAACTGCTAAATAAGGCTCTTATGCAATCACAGCATGAGGGGTATTTACAGTGCATCCAGAAAGTATTCAGACCCCTTGACATTTCTCATTTTAATTACCTTTCCCCTCATCAATGCGATCCTCTCAAGCTCTGTCAGCTTGTATGGAGACGGCCATTCTCAGATCCCCAGAGCTGTGCAGAGCTTATCACATCATACCCAAGAAAACTGAAGTACAGTCTAAATACTTCAATGTGATCTTTCAGCTTTGCACTTTTATTAAACTTGAAAGTTTTCAAAATTCTGTTTTTACTTTGTCATCAAATGACAGTGAGTGTGGATTGATGAGGGAAAAAATAAATGATTTTGATATAAAGCTATGACAGAACAAAATGAGAAAAAAGTTGAGTTTTATGCTATACTTTTAAATCCATTGCAAACAACAGAGAGACAAACAAGATGGAGATAAAGAGAAGATTTGATCTATGAAGAAAGAAACAAGCCAGTGATTAATGTAAGGACAACCCGAGACATCCCCAAAATAACTTGATTCCACTGATGCTTACAGTTTGTATTAAACAGCTTCCAACACCTAAACAAAGATAAATGCCAAGAGGCTGAATTATCTCAAAGAGGAATGACTATATAGAGTGTTGCAGTGTGTGTGTGCAAAAGCATGTTGGTGTGTTCTTGGAAAATGATCCAAGTGGAAGGAAAATAACAAACCTGAGAGGGAGCAAAAGTAAAAAAAGTTTTTTCCTCTAATGAGAAAGAGAATTAAAGCCTGCTCACCTTGTACTTGTCTACGATAGGTAGTCTGACTGGTCCATCACTGGATCTGGTGAAGTTTGGCAAACTGTCCAGGTGAGGAATAAATGGCAAGCCCCTGGTAAAAAAAATACCATAAGCCCATGACCACAGCTATGAAAGTTCCACCTGTGAACTTACTGTACATTCTCTTTCATTTCATGTCGCAGGCTTTTTTAAAATCATGTTTCCAATCAAATCACAACCAAGTATAAAGTCTACACGGATCAGTGAGTCAACTAAAACTGAAACCCCTCCTAAATTATACAAATTATAACCATCGGAAAGAGAAAGAACAAATCTGCTCAACCCCTCTGTGTAAGACAAGTGAAGTTTCAAAGACAGGCATAAAAACTAAAATGTACTTTATGAATTATACTGGTCTTTCTCCGTCTTCAACCTCGTTTTATTGGCTGTCATTACAACGCTAAGGCAAGGAATGTACCTTAGTGTCTCATCGTGTTCTGGGTTAAAATATGACTACATGAACTTCTATAAAAACAGGAGTTACACTCTGTTCAGATATAATTAAACATCACTGCTCAAGTAAACAAAGTGTACAAAGTGACTGAGGATTGCTGTGCAAAAAATACAGCATCTAAAATATTCAATTGGACCCATACAACCTGGCTATACTACACACTGTTATACCACTGAACAGCATTCACAGAAGTGACAGGCCAATTCATTAGTCAGCCAATTGGTGAGGTTGAACTTTGACATTTGTGAAAGTATCAGCATCGGCCGATGTCTTCGCTCAGGTCATTTAACAAGAAACATCAGCAGACAATTAGGTAAAAGTGTTTTCACTGCTGGTTCAGAGCTGACTTACGTGTACCAGGGGCATTCAGGTACAGGGTCCTTGAGGTTGGCACCTGTGAGTCCAGAGCAAGGCATAAAGTGGATGTCCTTCTTGGGATTGAAACCCACCTTCTTCAGAAATGGCACCAGCTTCTCCTTACACTCCTCATACCTGAAGGGAGTTAACAAATACATGACATTATTGACGTAAATAGCAAATGGATAACATTGTTGCATTGGATCCACATAAGAACAAGATTTTGTATAACATGTGAATGAAACAAAAACTTTCTCATTTAAATGCAGTAGGTGAGATTTGGACACCAATTTTAAACAGAGCCTTTTCACCTTTCAAGGCTCCAGTTGACAGTGGGGTCATCCATCTTGTTAATCAGGACAATTAGATGCTTGACTCCTGCCGTTTTAGCCAGCATGGCGTGTTCCCGTGTCTGCCCACCCTTCTCAAAGCCAGTCTCAAACTCTCCCTTTCTTGCTGAAATAACCTGATGCAAACCAATGAGAGACATAAACAGTTTGGTGACAACATTTAGAAGTGTCCTCTTTAAATAAATATTAGGAATTTGTTTATAAAACATACAATAAAAGTGATCCGTTTATACTTTTCTCTTCTATTGTATTGAAAATATCACAGTTAATTACAGATGAAAGTATACAATGTCAGGAATCTCTATGTGATTTCATTTGAGAGTCCAACGTTTAGGCCTAGTCAGCGTTAAAGGTTGTTTTGTGTCCATGTCCACCTCACCAGGACTGCAAGGTCAGCCTGTGACGCTCCACCAATCATGTTGGGGACAAAGCTCTTGTGTCCAGGGGCATCAAGGATGGTGAAATGTTTTTTCTCAGTCTCAAAGTAAGCTCTCCCAACCTCCACTGTCTTCCCCTTGTCTCTCTCCTCCTGGTTTGTGTCCAGGGCCCACGACAGGTACCTGAAACAAACAAGTTTATGTATATTGTCTTACATCTAACACCAGCCACCAGTTGCTATGGAGGACTACTCATTTGCATTTACAAAAGTCTCACCATGTCTCCCTGTTCTTTTCTTTTGCTTCTCTTTCATATTTTTCCAGGGTGCGCTTATCCACCATTCCAGTTAAGTACCTGGAGAGAAGAAAACACAAAAGAGTGAGGGTTGTCAGGAAAAAAAGAAAATAAAAGAAAGGTCATGCAATCAGCGTTCCATTTATTTTAAACTGTTTTGGTGTTACATGACCAAACATGAAACTGAAGATTAATCTGAGCAATGAAGTTGTACAAAAGGCAACTTGTTGCACCGTAGCTGACAGTTGTGTTTTTTCTGTAGACTGTAACTGTCAAAGATTACCCAATACATTGCACAAATAAATACAACAGATTCTCTGTCAACAAAAGATGAAGCTCTACAGTGGGCAGACTTAATTGCAGACAATAGCACATTTAATACAAATTTGAGTGCTTCACACTGCCCTTAGATATTTCTTGTTCATTGTGGAGGCCCAAGGCGATGTGAAAAACAGATTACTCACATGATCTGGCCTCCAATTGTGGATTTGCCAGCATCTGATGCATAAAAACAAGAAGAATTTTTTTAAGATGAATAAAACATTTGATTAAGTTATTAAGACATCAATCAAATCCACACAAACACACAAGACGCACCCACGTGACCTATGAAGACCACATTCACATGTTCTTTCTTGGGAGCATCTGGCTGTGCTGGAGCCACTTTGGGTAGAGGCATCTCCTCCTCTTCCTCCTCCATCATCTCCTCATCCTCCTTCCTTGCAGCAACTTCCTCACATTCTTGTCCTGCCTCCGGTCCGTCCTGTCCTCCACCTCCTCCATCTCCTCCTGGCTCCTCCTTCTGCTCCCACGTCTCTTCCTCTGTGGTCATGTCTGCCTCTGTGCCTCCATTCTCCACCGGTACTGGAACCACACACATTTACTACACCTACAGACCTGATCTTTTTCTGTAATGTCTGGATGCTCACAAGACATCTCACAGCTTGGAGGGAGGAGGAAGATGACATAGTTGTTGGCTGGAATGAAAACTTGCAGAAAGACTACAAGTGAATGTTGACCAATTCCACATGCTGGGCTACATTCAAGCCATATCTCTGCCAGTTTTATCTTTTTGCTACACTTTAAATGATTTTACCACATTTGAACAAAAATTTGCAATGAGATCCTCTCATGCAGGTTTCAAACACATATAGAAACATTTCCAACAGAAAACTGCACTGTCTCCTGAAAGAGTACCATTTACATTATTTTTCTAGGGAGTGATGTTTCTTTTGTGTGTTATTTGTAAATTTAGCATTTTAAATAGGTCCAGATGATTGTCATTTTATTCTACTGTAATTTCATCACTATAGGACTATAGAAAATCTGCTGGGAAAAAATAACATCTGGCCTTATCTTTAGAGTTCACATGAAGTAAACTCTAAAAAATGGATGTTTAAGTAACAAAAATGATTTCACATCTGTTAACAACAGCTATTATTGCTGCTATAATAATGAAAGTGGTATCTGATTTCCATTGCACCAACCATCACTGCAGATGCATTTGAATCTATATATGTAAAATAAGTCATAAATAGAACATGGTCATCAAATGTATTCTGAAATAAATAGCCATGGTTTCACTGTGTGTCATCTCCTAATCATGTCTACCTGTACACAACATTCTGCTGAGCAAACAAACAACTCAACAGCAGCTAAGAAATGGTAACTGGGGTGCAGTGAAATATGCTGAGCCCTGTAGGAGAAGACACTTCCCATGGCGACAAATAAGCCTCCAATTTCTGTAACTAAGAATTTATGCAGCCCAGCAGTCATGTACAATGCCCATTTTCCTCTCATGCTCTGCCCTTTATAATCAGCCAGTGAGAAATTGCTACTGACAACTCAGGAAACCATTCATGCGCAGACTTTGTTATATGCTGTAATTATAACCACTATTTTTGACATGTCCAGAGAAATTGGAAGGGACAAGTATTCAAACATATATGAGCCTGAATATACAGTATGTATGCAAGTAAGGTGTAGAAGAAACAGTGGAAGAGCCAACGGCACTGAGTGAGTCACTTGGACTCAAAATATTTGATTGTGTTTTGCCATCCTCTGTGACTCCGTCTGTTATAGCGCTATAAAAGAGACAAAATCGCCACCAGCTCCTTCCAACTTGAGTAGAGGTGCACAACAATCAGAGTCAAACCAAAATCATGAATGAACCTGAGCCTAACAAATGCAGTAGAGAAATACATTTAAATTGCTCTGACACACAGGAGCCCTGGGCCTTGGACATGTAGTACTTGACACATATCACAGTGTGTGCCAATGGGATGTCTATTTTGGGCATGGACAAATGAGGTTGCATCATATTATACGTAGGTTCATGCACATGGGTTGACAAATGCCAGAGATTCAAATACAGTTAGGTAAATTGCACCACAAGTAGGGTCTGTCAATTCTGGCTGTAGGTAAATTAGCACACCTGAATCTTTAACCAACCGTGTCATGCTTGCACCCTTTTAAAAAAATATATTTATTTGCTTAGTAACCTGACCATGTAGTGCCTGGAGTGAAGTGTGGATGCATACCGGCTGTTTCAGCTACCTCCATGCTGGCCACTGGCTCAGAGGCACCTTTGAGGAGAGAAAACAAAGCGTGTCAAAACTTTCATAAATATTTATTAGAGCTGGGTGGTGGCGTTTGGCGTGTCGTTGTCAGCATGACTGCCTAACAATAATAATCATAATAATAAAAATCTATCACAGTGTAAGCACACGGGTGCCTCAGTGCAGCCGACTTGTTGAACAGCGTGTGAAATGCTGTGTGTGGCAGGCTGAGCTGAAGCACGGCGAGTTGCAGACAGGAAGGCTGACTTAGCTGGATTAGCACGGGAGCTAGCAAGTTAAGCTAACTTCCAGCCAGCTGTCTGGCTGTCTCTCTGTCTTACCGTCTGAAGCCGGCATTTCTATGGCGCTGCTTTGAAGGAAGCTTGGCACAAACACCGGGGCGTTAACGTTGGGGACAAACGGCTTGGCATTGACGTTGAGGGCGGCGAAGGCGGCGGGGAGTCCCGCCGCGGCAGCCGGGGCCTCGGCATCTTCCTCCAGTTCCCATGAATCCGGGGCTGTATCTGTTGGGTCCATCGCTGCTTTCTCCGGAGCTTGACAGGCTTCCTGTTGCCGACAGAGGCGGGGGCTTTCTGTGTCTCCGTGAAAACGCGCCGAGCTGCTGCTGTGTTTCAGACTCTAAGCAGCCCGTTTGGTGGAGTCCCCATCGCTTTGTTAAACCTGGCTCTAGCAAGCATATATGGATCCTGTGGCCGACGATAAGTGGCGTTCAGCCGCTGCACGTCCTGCAACACCGCTAGAGGCCAGTATCGGACTACCGCTGACTGCACCGGCACATGCTCAGTACCTAGCCCTCACTTTCATCCAAATAAACTCAAAAAAAAAAAAAAAAATACAAGGCAAACTGTTGTCTTATTTAGTTTGTTTGTATTTACATCTCTGAGACACAGGAAATACAACAGAGTCAATAAATAGAACAAACACAATAGCTCCAAGACTGACAATGGGACTGTGAGAAGTTGTAAAATACAATAAATAAATCAACTGCAAATACATCACATAACTTTAAAGTGAGGGAACAGACCTAACAGAGCTAACAGAGCTAACGTCGGTTTCTCCTCCTCTCTCACTCTTTGGCATCAGTGACTCCTCCAGCAGAAATGGCGAAAGTGGCCTCATTCTCAGGCATGTCGGGACTGGAGGAAATCACACAGCCATAATTAAGCAGAACAAAAGTGTCTGAGAGCTGCAGTCAAGTCAATAAACCTTGAGTTCAACCTCAAGCCCCAAATGTTTTCAATTTTTAAATTAAAGTCCAGATGTCACTGATCTCTGAGTTCTTATCTTCTGTTTGTTTACAGAGATCCGTAAACTATATGCCAGTCACGTTCCATGTGTTCACCAATACAGCATCTCACCCCACCAAAGTGGTGTTCCAAAATACAGTTTTATCTAATTTCCTCTGGTAAGACAAGCACACATTCATGGGGTGTTGAAGATAACGTGAGGCCAGAAAAACTATTTTAAACCATGGTCATGTTTTTTCTCTCCCATCAGATGGGTGAATTGAGAAAATGAAACTCACATGATGGGTATCTATTTCAGTGTGGATCACATGTCAATCCCATTTCAATGACTACATGTCAACAGAAAGTAAAATTGAGAACGCAACTGGCATTCAACTCTCTGTGGGAAAAAACTGCTTAAAAGCACTTTACCATTAATTAAAAAACAAATAATGCTATTATGAATCATTAAATTGAGTTATGATGGAAATTATAATGACAAAATATTATCAATATTATAGACATTATAGCAATTAAAAAAGAGTGAACCTGCCTTGATCTTAGGTGAAATCACAATAATAATGCATTTAATGTGGTTTTACACTATTAAATTCCACTAAATCTAATCTTTACCTGTCAAATATTTTGGCAATTCTCATTTCTCCACGTCCCTTCCTCAAGCTGATTCTTGTGGTGGAGGCATGGGCAAGGATGTGACCACCTATTGGCTTTTTGGGATCAGCTTGAAACCTTGAAAGGTGAAGAAATAAAGTGCTCTCAGGAAATCTCTCGCCTATGTTGCTCTAAATGTGAGCTAGAATTTTCAAGCACAAAACTTGCGATAGTTGGAAAACAATGGACAAATCTGCCATATCTTACGTCATTCCTGCTCCGGGATCAGCTGTCATTTGGTTGGTGACAAACACAGCTACATTGTACTCTAAAGAAAAAATCAATGAAAGCCATCAAGAATTATAATAATTTTTATACTGTATTCATATTTGAAACCTCTATTGTGGACCTTGGAGAAATTCTCTTCATTCATCGATAAGTGGCTGATGTTTTTTGATGTTTTATTTGTAGGTTTACATTTCGGTCTAATACCTTCAGAAATTTTCTGCAGCCTGGAGAGCATCTGGGCCAGTTTCTGCTGCCGCTCAGCCAGTTCTCCACGACCAGAGAAGTCTACTCTGAACAGAGCCATAATGGAGTCTATGATCTGGCAACAGGGAGGAGCAGACAAGAGGATGACTCAAAGACTGAAAGTCAGGACTCAAATCTGCTTTTATAATTTATGCCTGATGTTTAACGCTTCCATTCCCTTTATTAGAAAACAAAATTGCTTAGTCTAATTGTCCAAGCACTGCGGGGAATAAATAAAGCTGAGATAAAAAGGACTATATACATAATTAGTATGTGATAACATGTTTGTTGAGGTTTGTGATCAAATGTTTGTTGAACTCACCAACAGCTTGAACACACCTCCTTCCTCATGGAATTTGGCAGCAACAAAGTCCAACAGCTCCATCTGGTGTTCACCTGCAGAGCGCTCAATGACATTAAAAACAGAGAATAAAAACTGCTTTTGCACAGCACAGTTGTAAAAAGGCACACAATCAGTGTTTTGTAGTCTATATAAAGTGCAGTATTTGTTCGCACTAGTGTATGCCCGGGCGTAAAGCACGTTGTCCAGCACAGCATCGTGGTCCACATTGAACCTGTCAGCGATGTCCCTCAGTCTGTCCGGACGACTTAAATCAGACAGGTATGAGTCAAAGACGGGGTCATATTGAAAACACAATTATGTATATGCGTATAGAGATAGCACAGATTCATTCTGCTTTGTTCTCACTGAGGCTAGAAACATAAAAAATATTCACAAACAATACTCTGGTTTGTCTATGATTATGTAAATTATGAAGGTATCATCCGCAAGGCACATCAAATGTGTTATGGTTGTTCCCACTAATGTGAGGATACAAGGTGTTCTCTGTGTCAATGAAAATGACTTTCCCGCCTGAGTAGCCATCCTCGCCTGGCAGCTGAGCAGCAACTGGACAAAGACCACAGAGTCTCTTTAATGTGAATTATTTGATTTACACAGTGCTGTTTCATTAACCACTTAGTAGCAGACATTTAGAAAAGGCTCATAACTCACCACAAAGGGTGTGAGACAGCTGAGTTTTTCCTGTGCGGAACTCTGTGGGATGACCCCAATGAGAGAGATTATCAGTATATTATTCCCCTTAAATTTAACTATAAAAAAACAACTTCTCACCTCCAAAAGCCTCTGTGATAGCCATACTCTCTATACCTCCACCCAAGAGTTTACTGCAAAGATTAAAAAACATTTTATAATAAATGTACTATGATTTAGGATCATTTCAACAGACTTACAATAAGGGAAACTAACATTTGATTTTTATCTGCCCAGCCACACTCCATACTGACGCATCTCAACATTTGCTGATTATTTTACTATTCAATCTGCCAAATAGCTGTTACATTAAATCAACTCGCCAGATAACAATTTTAACTGTCAGTGTATCTCATGGAGTAAAACAATTTGTTTCTTGATAATGTATTTAAATATTTTGATTCACTATGAATCACAATTTCTGCTCTAAGAAAACAAAAAATCTGTAATATGGATCAAATAATCTCTTACATTTAGGTATTAAAAGTTAATTTCAATATGTTTCTGTCAGTTAATTATAACTTGACTACAGTGAGATATATTTGACATTTGTCATAATATTATTATTACCATCTAACACACTCCTATGTCTCCCATATATGGAACATATGGTTTATGGTACTGTGAATGTCCAGGCTACAAACTGTTCAGTAGTGTTAATCCTTCAGTGTAAATTTTGTCGAAATTAAGAAAATGTCTTAACTCAAACTCTTGGCTCCCAGTTGTGATATGAAACACCTGTTTCCTCTTCGCACTGTACTCGAAGGCCGTCTGGAAACCAACATTCTGAAGTGTAAAGATAATTATGTAAAAGGTTTTCTGTGGATTATTTTGTTAATCTTATTTTTTTGATAATTCTGGGCCACAAGGGTTAAATACAGTTAGTACAGTTTAAAGAATTCCCACATGAAAATCTAATTTTACCAGCATTTTCCCTGCAGCCTCCTTGATTTTTTCCACTTTTGCCTCTGACAGGCCCTTGATATTGCACAGAGCCTTGCGTGTAGTCATCTGGATCCCCTTCACGGTGCAGATACCCACTGACTTCAGTTTTTTAATGTCTGCCATATTCTGTGGTCACAGGCGGGCAAGGACAGAGGGACACTCACATAGAATGTGTTTCCATGTGGATTAGTATCTTGGTTACAATTCAGTCTTGTAAGTATCCCTCATATGTTTGTGCCTGTAAATAGCTCATCCTGGCTTCAGAATTAGGTATACTGCTTGGAGTTCTCTGATAGAAACTAGGACACTGTGGTAAAAACACCTTATCCAGGTTTCCGGATCATCTCATAGTGGCTCAGATGTGAGAGCTCAAAATATAAATGCGGGCAGACAGATCAGAAACCTCAATACTTTTATAACCATGTATATATGGGTATTACCAACCAGGCCTTTTCTATTCTATGTAAACTACATATCCTGCATGGAGTAAAAAACAAATGCACATAAACACACTCAATGACGGTTGACTTTTGATCAGATGAGTATGATTGAGCCATGCTGTTAACTTACAATCCCATGTTTCTGTAGGAGGTCAATATCTTGAAAGAAGGATTCCTGTTAACAGAAAAATAACAACTAACTGAGTCAGCTGTTCATGGGTAAATTGAATTAGTGGAGAGAAGAAAACAACTTTGGTATAACTTAGTTGTAAATGATTAAAAACTGTACACGCTGTGACACTACACTGTGAAGCTACATTATTACCGTGAATAGGAATAATGAGTATTAATATACTGTAGGTTAAATGTAAATTGATTTTTCAGCTGCTTTTAGACAAGCCCAAAATCAACCCTAGGAGAATTTTCTAGTCCAGTTAAAATCCATTGTTAACAGATACAGAGAGAGAAAAGATGATTTAGCTGCATCTGACCTCCTCATCCTGGAAACCAGTATCATCTTCAACAACCTGATCCTCTGCAACTTTCATTTTCATTTTCGGTAGGAGTTAAAGCCTGTTGATAAAAATAAAATGTTCCTGTTCAGTCACTGTCAATCAACATGTTAATCACAGTTGGCAAACAGCTATCACTTAAAAGATCGATTAACTAAACAGCTAGCATTTTGTTCTAGTGGTCTTTAGTTGGTGAAAAAAATTTATAAAACGTCACTAAAAGTGTTGAAATTCGTTTATGTTAACAAATGCACAAAGATGACATGAACTTACTGGCAGAGAAAACAGAGTTCGTAATACAGCTTTGTTCATATACAGCCGGCAGCGCTTTGCTTCTTCAAGCTAATTTATGTCAGCGACTGGCGGGAAAGTTTGACTCCAGGAGTGTTCAAATGCGGCCGGAAATGAGAAATTTACCAGTTAAATAACAATTTCTTATTACTTTGGACTTAATTTAAAGAACCCGAATAACTCTATAAAATGATTACTACAATTTAGATTCTTCTAAAACTAGCAATTTATCATTAAAGCTAAAAGGTCACTTGTTCCCATAACAGTCCTCTCAGCTGAAAAAGAGCTGTGAAAGCAACATGACATTAAAAACACAACATAACTTTATGCATAATCACTATTTGGGCCCCAGCTCTCAGGTAACAATCTTACTCTTGTGGACCAAATTAAAAAAAAAAAAACAAACATTAGCATGTGTCATAATTAATTTGTTTGGTTTTTCATTCAAAAAATTTCAATACATTATGAGCAGCTGTATAACTC
The DNA here is from genome assembly GCA_034769265.1 of Remorina albescens. Classification (NCBI taxonomy): domain Eukaryota; kingdom Metazoa; phylum Chordata; class Actinopteri; order Carangiformes; family Echeneidae; genus Remorina; species Remorina albescens. The sequence continues at coordinate 12,541,448 of CM068480.1, forward strand.
AATACTTAAGCAAACATACAATCAACACACTGAAAGAAGGCAGGGGGCTTTTCATTTGGTTTTTTAATTCCTACAGTCATGTTGAAGACAAAGCAGAGACATGGGTTTGTTTTACTGAACAGAGCTAACAGACTGAAAACTGTCACATGGACGGAAACAGAAAAAAAAAAACCAAAAACATGGCTTTATCTTGTTCTGGTTTACAGTGAGATATTTAGGATTAAAACTTTGTCAACCACATTTCTGTGGTTGGCCATTTTAAACGACAAAATAATGTATTTTACCTACTATAGACAGAAAAGAACAATCTTTGAGTTAATGAACGGTGTGACATTTGTAAAATCCACTGTTGAAATCTGTGGATCTGTGAGAAATATGATAAACCCATTAATGGTGACTAGTTTGAAGTGAGGGGTATTTCCCTCTCACATAAATATAGCACATAGCACAATGGTGAATTGCGACAAATGAACAGTCATGAACGCACCACATAGAAAAGTGTCATTCAGCATGTAGATGTTTAAAAGGCCAATCTGTAGACCACATTCCTAATAATACCGTGTACAGTGTGCTCCACTTGTCACCATTCAACAGACCTGCCAATAAGATATTTCAAACATAATCCTCCTGCCAACAAATGTATATGAATGCTCTCCAGACTGTGAACACAACAACGCACAATTGGAAACCTCTAGATTTTCTTTCACTTAATCCACCTGTACCCGCTTTCCTCTACAGAACACATCATTTATGCTGACATAATTTTTTTATTTAAAATAGAAAAAGAAAGCAGAAGTAGTGCTCCTGGAAATCAGTCTCTGCATGATGTTGGAGAAAGGAGAAACAGAGAGAAAGCAATGGTAAACGCGCTTCACATCCTCCTCATCAGATCCCATCAGCCAACCCGTTACTTGGATTGGGCCAAATTTTGCGCTGTTTATACACAGCTTTGCTTTTTTTAATTGCTGCAGTTCTTTGGTCTTCTCCCTGGTCTCCCTGTCTCTCCTTGCAAGCGACCGTGCTGTATTGCTCTCGGCAGATTTCAGGCTCACGTTAGGCGTTCCTGTCTCTCACATCTTGCCGGGTGCTGGGGGCATCATGCCTGGCACCCCACCAGACATTCCAGTGTTGGGCCCCAAGAGGATCTAGAAGGAAAAGTGGTTGTTGACTGGACATGTGATTTGCTTTGTAAATTACAATTCAACATTTTTTTCATACTATATTAACTCAATACTTGCTTCCTGCTGTGTTACACACAAAGACAGACAGACACACACCTGTCTCTGCTGTTGTAACTGCTGCTGCTCCAGTTGTAGTCTCTCCGTCTCAAACACCACAGGCAGTACCAGGATCATGAAGGAGGTAGTTCCCACCCACAGTGCAGAGCGGGAAAAACTGAAACAGGTTAACAATCTCATTAGCTTCAGGAGTGTTAACACATGCGACACTCTGGTATGGACACAGACATTCATCATCATTATTTTTGATAGACAGGAAAGGTAGGAGAGAGAGACAAGATGTCACCCAGCAAAGGCCCTGGGTCAGTGGGGTCATATTCAGTCTCACCATGTGGTACATGCAGCATATTTCCATTTCTAAGATACCACTGTCAGAGCTAAATAGCGACATTTAATAAACCAAACTCAAGAAATAGGAGTACTGGCTTTTACTGAAATCTAATCTAAGAATATGCAGGTACTCTCCGGGTCAAGTGAGCTGATATGAAAGCATGCACAATCTCACACAGCCATGAGGTGAGAGGTGGAAGAGCCATACCTGTAAAACTTCTTGATCATTGAAACGGAGCACTGAGCGGACACTTCAGCAGCTGTCCGAACTGTGTCAGGAAACATCTCCGTCAGGCCCCACAACCTTTCCATCAGTGTCTCATCCAGCTGAAGGACACACATACAATCAGACACAACATTTAACAGCAGGACGACTGCAGGGATTAAGTGTACTGATGTCTCAGGAGTAAGAACAAATACATGTACATTCATTTATTAACTTGGTAGGTAAAGTTGGTCTCCAGGTAGTTTTTTATGTGTTTCCCAACATGTATGAATTTGTAGATATTAACACATCAATCAACACAATAACATAACAATGAAATTAGTTAATTTCTGTAAATATAGGAATATGCTTATAACTGCTGTGTAGGAGCAACAGAGCTCGTCCCCAGACGGGCGGAGACTCCTCAGGTAGTTAGCTGGCTAGCCTTGGCACGGCCATGTTAGCTAGCCATGCTAACCAAAAGGGGACAAACTGTACACAACACAAAGCGACTCTGGAATAAATCTTATTCTCCTGTTAGTGCAGCTCTCCTCGATGTCTCCATGCTTACATCTTCATCTTCATCGTCGTCAATCTCGTCCGCGGGGGGGCGGGTAGACACCGGGCCCGCAGCAGGGGAAATCTCCTCGATTGCGGCCATGTCTCCTGCTGTCTGTGGGGTCGGATAAGCTGCGTGGCGGGGCCAACGGGTCGCTAGAAAGGGGCGACGGTCAGTTTGCTTTATTTCGGATTGTTTTCAGGCGGAATTTAATAAAGCTAATGGCAAGAGACGTACATCCGTCCAACGGCAGTCCGAGGTCACAGCCAGAAAACGTGAGGCTCGTCAGGTCGGATGACGGAACGGGGCAGGGGTCAATTTGCACAGCTCCAAAAACAAAATGCGCCCCCTGTAGTGGGGGCTGTCTAACATCAGGTTATACAGTTAATCACAATAATGTTATTAACTGGCAAAAAAAAACTAGTGATGTGATGTGCTGTTTAGCTTGTATTGAGTCCATTACCTCACAACTACTCATTAAAATATAGATAAATATTTCTGACCATAGTATTGAACATCTTACGTAAACTTCAGGGACAACTACTCTCTTTAATAACTGTGATTTATATTGATCAGTAATTATTTAGAACTGTGATTAAGTACACATCGTTATATTACTTACTAAGAAAATGTACCTGTGTTTATATTTATAGTGCTCAGCATGACCCTTCCATTGTTTTGCCACCCAAGGAAGCCAAGTGACAGTCAAGAAATCTAACACTACAGAGATGTTCACATTTTCCTGTATGAGTCAGAGTAAAGATCATTTAAAAGTAGTTTAAAAGCCACCCAGAGCTCTTTACTCCAAAATTGTGCACATTAATCCTGGTATTCAGCATTATTTTGTAACTGCAGATGAAAACATATAATGGTCATTTAGTTCAATAGATTACATTGTGAGGTAGGTTATTTATCAAGTATAATTGGTTTAATCCTTGTAAACACTGCTTTTAACTCAAATAAGCAGTAACATTCACAATATATAACATGTACCCAAACTTAAAGTAACCAACAGCATTTATTATTCTCCATGAAAAACAACATATAAACTACAGTGTCTAACTTTTTACAGTGTATCTAACATGTGTAAACTATAATTATGAACCCCAGTGTGGGGTTTGAGGGCTCTATCCCTGCTTATTTGTTGGTGTGTTGGTGTGTGAGAGTCTACTGGCTCTCCAGACTTCACCATCTCACAAATCCACATGGTAAATAAATGGTCAGAAAAGTTTGGCTGCACCGCTTCAGTCTGCGTTTTTCTCTCCTCTTCCAGGGAATTTGTGTCTGCCGGGAACAGTGAAAGGGTCCTGTCATGGAAAAATCCTGAGATGCAGGGATTCCTTGTTTACATCCTCCCGGAGTACGCCGCGGGGGCGGGGTTAGCTCCGCCCTCATTCTTTCGGCCTGACGTCATTGTCGCTTGTGTTTTTTATGAATGAAAGAATCCAACCTCAGAGAGCAGCGGAGTAATTCCGGGAAAAGGCGGACTGACATTTTGTCGCCCGAGTCGCTTCGACCCAGCAGGTAAATTGATCATTTTGTTTCAAAAATATTACCGTCGGGGTATTTAGCTGGACTTCATCCGGCCCGGCCGACAGCTAGAGGAGTGGTGCCCGCCCGGGACTTGCCAACCAACCAAGGACACATGAGCAGGCAGCTGTTTGTTTTAATCTGCTTTAGCTCGAACAGACCCTTGATGCTAGGTGCTAACACTTAACATTACTAGCATGTTGAAGATGATGCGGATTATTTGGCCCCGCTCTCCGTATTTAAGCCTCTATAACCGTGACATTTGACGTTCACACATCTTTATTTAACCGTGTGTTTTAAACGAATTGAAATGGTTTATTTAAAGTCCTGCTAAAATGGTTGTCGGGGGCACTCGTGATGGCTGTTTACTATAGCAGCGGCGCCTTTCCCCTAAGCTGGTCAGCTCCTCTCCCTAAAAGGACAAGGGTGGATTCTGGATGTGGTTAGATTAATAAATATAGTTTCCCGCGACTGGTGTGTTTTTTAGTTTGTTATTTAGCCATTTTGTGTCACATAGACTTGATGAGTTTAACTTCATAAACTCTGGTTTGTGTATCTTGCATTTGGCTGTGGTGCGTTCACTTGTTGCGTCCCCACGTTACTTAAAATTAAAAGTAAATATGTACTCCAAAGTGGTATTTCTAGTAAAGTACAAACGTGGATATCCGGTGGTGTTTGGACAAAAACAGAAAGACGTGGTCTCCGTTGGGTTTCCGGGGTTTGGACAGACTGGTAGTCTTGGCGGAGCTGAGCAAACGGTTTATTGCTGAATCACCCTGACTTAACGAAACGGCGGTCTCATGGCTCCGCAGCCGGTGTCCGCCGGGCCGCCGGACGACCGCCGCTGCTGCAACCTCCACCTCCTACGCATTTCGGGAAATGGAGTTTATGGTCAGCAAAGTAGAGCCAATTATGGCAAGTGTTTAATGTTTCTAAAAGGAAGAGACTCCTTTTGTACACGACCGTAGGTCTATTGTGTTGTTGAGGCTAATTTTACTACTACTACTACTACTACTACTACTACTACTACTACTAATAATAATAATCATCATCATCATCATCATCCTTTATTTTCATTGTAAGAGGTGCTTGCAACGAAATTGCTTAGGAGCTCTCTACCCTGTGCAATAAAAGACAACAGAATAAATAAAAGGCATCAGAATAGGTAACTCGTGCTGGCTACTATTATGGAGTTCAGCTGGGATTTGGTGTCAGTTTATAGTCTGTGGCTGAGCTTGACTGATAAACACAGTTTCAGAGAAAACGTAACTCAAATGGCTCCCTTCTGCTTGTATGTTTGCTCTTCCTGTCTGACAGTTAACTTTCCCGGGAGTGCTCTTTGATTTCTCAAGTATTGCTGGAGTCAGCAGAATAAATCAACCATTGTCTTGACCCATACTTGTAATTTAGGTTACTGTGTCCGCACATGCTGCCATATCTTTTAGGTTTTAGTTATTGAGCCATAAACAAAAGGTGATGAGAGCAGGTTTTTATTACAGCAAGCCAACATGGGTCAACCAAGAGTGAATATGACAACTGCTAATGTGTGCAAGTGTAACACAACTCTTATAAGTGGGGTCATGAATGTGATGCAAGAAGTGAAATTTAGCTGCAGTTTTTCTGGAAGAAAACTGTTAGCTCATCAGAGGCGCTGGCAAAAGCTCAGCAGCTGCTGCACAGTTATATTTTGCCTCAGCATGTGTGGTAAGATTTTTCAGTGTGACACCCACTCTCAAAAAAAAAAAAAAAATCCAGCATTGCAGTAAACATGAAAGCAAACATATTCACTTTCTAAAACCTATGTGGGGAAAATACCCTGTGGTTTGATCATGTTGAAGCTGAAAGTGTTAGCCTGAATATTAATATCAGGATATTTTCACTCTACAGCTAACGCAGTGTAGTGTCACATCAGCTTACTGAGGGACTTTTCCTGTGCAATGTGCTCTGTTCAGGATAGAAGTGGAAATGAATGAACCAGAAACAACAGTGTCTTCCTTTATCAACATGACAACAATCTGCATTTTACAGCCAAATCAACCAAGAAGTGATCGGGGGGGGGGGGGGGGGACAGTTCAAGTTGGACTTTAATCCCACACTACCACAATTGTGAACTGACCTTAAGAGGAGTGCAGGAAGTCCCCATGTCGTCTTTGTGAAGTGCTCAGTGAGAAGAATTAGAGAAAATTTCCAAATACAGGAGTGTTAAGGCAGGAGAGACTTAAACAAACACTCTTACTGCTGCTTGTGACTGGAAGAAGTAATTTCAGGGTGTGCAAACTTTGCTAGTCATAGCGTTTTTGTTCCCAGCTTTCTATATAAAGTCAGAGATGTACAGCAATGAGTGTCTGCCTTAAAGGTCTTCACTTCAGGTTTAAGAACTAATGATAGATTTAGGATTTAGGGGTTTATTTTCATACTGTATGTTAAGCTCATTGTTACAACACAATATGAGTTGTGTCATAAAGCACAAGATTAAAAATTATGAAATGTGTACTGTGCTCTTTTCAATTGAACAGCCAGTCTGACTTTTGTCTCCCCTTTGTTAATTTTTTTTTTTTTTTTTTTTACAATGAACACTTTGAACCGTTGGTATTGTGTTGACAAGAGGAAGTGTTGAGGGAATTGGTTAGGACACCTGCTTTGAGCAACCAAAGGGCAGACACATGATAACTTCCTCCTCACTATTCTAGCTAACAGAAAGAGTATGTTTCTTTCAAAACCTCCTCCTCCTTTCATATCGGTCCACAGCATTTAATTAGAGCGTGTTTGGAGAAGCTTGAGCGATCTGTGGCTTCTCTTTTTTTTTTTATCGTGCATGACTGGCTGTCTTGTGAGCGGATGGTAAATGTCAGGCCAAAATAGCATGATGTTCAGGGTTCCATGTGATAATCTACCTTTTTCAGTGCTTATCCTGTTTCTGTTCTTTCCAGAGTGTCTGTATCTGTGTTGACTGGTGCTTGGGTGGGAAAAACTGAAGAGGAGTTGGATCATGACGACAGAAAGAAACAGCAAAGCCCTGAAGGTAACGCAAGGCCAGAAGTAAAACCCAGTTTTATTATTTCAAGAAGAGTGAGTCATGATTGTAGCCTCAGGATATTTTTATGAGTGAAAAGGGCAACGCTTAAGAGGATTTACTCTCCTCCCAGCTCATTTCTTCAGTGTCATTTGTCCTTGTTCTTGTCTTGTACAAGTTCCATCTTTTTTCCAGCACTTAATTCAAATGCATTTTTTCTCTGCTCATGTGTTCTCTCTTCCTTTAGGTGAAACAGGAGTGTGGTGAGAACGTGCCCTTCCTGTCAGACAATGAGCTCATGTCTCTCTCGGTCCGGGAGTTGAACCTCCACCTGCGTGGCCTGTCTCGTGAGGAGATCCAGAAGTTAAAGCAGCGCCGTCGCACCTTGAAGAACCGGGGCTATGCCGCCAGCTGCCGGGTCAAACGGGTCTCCCAGCGTGAGGCCCTTGAGCAGCAGAAAATGGAGCTTCAGAGGGAAGTGGAGAGGCTCGGGGCAGAGAATGCCGGCATGAGGAAGGAGCTGGAGGGGCTCGGCGCACGTCTAGCTGCTCTTCAGAGATTCGCCAGGGGTCTGGAAGCTGGTGGCGGCAACTTGCTTGCTACAGCCCCGCGCCTCAATACCGCCTCAGTCATCACCATCGTCAAGAGTCCACAACAGCCCCAGTCACAGAGAGAACAGGAGCCATCCTAGAAGGAGTAGTGGGAACCAGACTTGGGGAAGGCGAAGGGGGGGCGCACAACCTGCAATGCAAACACACATTCACACCCCTTCAGGCATACATAGACTATATAGACTTGCTGGCAAAATGGAAGATGAGTAGACAAATTAGTAGGAAAATACTAAACACTTGTTTGCATCACGCCTCATTCACATTATGCAAGTAATTTATTCCTGTGTGACACAGCACTGACAGAGAGATATGTAATGTCACCAAACAGGCAACAGCTATGCAGCTAAGCATCACCTAACACAGCGAAACCGTTTAGGACGAGTGGAGGTGTCCTCTACTTTATACTATTTTTCTATCACTGCAGCTCAGTCAGGGCATCACGCCAGCATGGTGGTTAGTGCTGTTGCCCCACAATGAGAAGGTCGCGGGTTCGGTTCCCGGGCCTGGGGCTCTCTGTGCAGAGTTTGCATGTTCTCCCCGTGCTTGCATGTTTAATTGGTGACTCTAAATTGCCCGTAGATCTGAGTGTGAGTGGTTGGTCGTCTCTGTGTGTTCGACTGGCGACCTGTCCAGGGTGTACCCCGCCCTCGCCCAATGTGAGCTGGGATTGGCTCTGGCCCCCCAAACGACCCGGTAACGGATGGGCAGTAGATGAATGAATGAATGCAGCTCAGTCAACTGAAATCTCCCAAAACTGTTGAGGGACTCTTCAGAGCGGTGCGGCAGGTGTAATGTGAACGAGGCGTTCACGACTGATGCACAAATCCTCACACTCATTCCCTGATCCACACCGGGCGTAAACGTTGACTAACTGGACTCTGACCGAAGCCAGACCAACCGAGCCAGAGTTACTGTACATCCCCACCGCTTCACAGATCCAGCTGCGACGCTGGTGCTCTCTTATTGTGCTACAGAAAGACCAGGGCTTCTCCTCGCTGCAGTTTATGGCACCTGACCAACAGTAAAATGATGGAGTGGGGCGGACGTACAGTGTGTGCTGTTTCCTCTAGCTCCACAAAGTCTGCATTCCTGGTACAGTTGTAGTCCAAAGTTTCTTGCCTTTTTTCTTACCAGTCTATGGTCACCTGTTTCTATTTCCCTGCAAGAAAGTGTCTGAAAGTATGAATCATTCATGAGTTTCTAAGACTTAATCACCCAGGTGGAGGTCATGGGAAATTTCCTGGATTATGATATAGACATTTTTTGGGTCTTTGATTAATAGTTTCAAAAAGGATTTCTGTCCAATTAACCTGCAGCTTCCTTTGTTCTCTTAAGAGTAAAATGCAGCAGTTACAGCACAGTCATATTCACTTGACAGCCCTTTAAGTGTTTTGGTCACGAGGATTTTGGAAACAAGACTGGTCAGGCTGTTGAGAAAAAAAGTTGAGAAACACTGTAATAATGAGTCACAAGTTCCTTTAAACTGTTCATTCATCAAATTTCTTGTTCTGGGATTCACCAGTCACTCCTCCCTACCTGTTCTACCACTCCATGAGAGGAAACAGGTCGTTTGTTCTAGATAGCACTTCACATTTCCCACATAAACACAGTGCCTTCAATGTATGTAGGAATTACAAGAATGCAAACCTAAGAAGGAAAAGGTTAAACGCTGACTGTAATCTCGCCATCTCGCCCGTTTATGGCCGCATATTTCCTTCTATCTTTATGATTCTCATATTTTCTAAACTATAATCCCACATTTCTCATTTCACAATCCCTACTGTGCAGTAACTTTGCTACAGTCTGCTGTGGCTTCCTCTTTCTTTTTCTCATATCTGGTGGACTCCCAACAACAGATGTTGGTCATTTTGCCAAAAACGTGTCAAAGCGGAGTCGCATCTGGTAGGAATTACACTCAAATCGATGCAAAAATCCTCTGCATACATTCCCTTTTTCTGTTTTGTTTTTTGTTTTTTTTGTAATTTGTATTTGCCGTTGAGAGACGAAAATGTTAAGTGACATTTATCAGAGATATATTCTATATTTTATTTGTATTTAAAGGTAGATATTATGAAAAGACAAGCTAATGAGTGCTGTGATGTTTTCAGAAGTACTTATGACTAGTTGGGGGATATTCTCATGTCTAATTGTTTTGTGTGGCGACCATTATTACTTTACAAATTGTTAATTATTAGCTATATAGAAATATGCTCAAAGCCAATGGCCATATTTGCTGTATGATGATTTTTTTTTCATGTGTGTGTTTTTTGCTATGTTTGTACTGGCTTGTTATAGTGGATTCTTGGAGGGATATTATTTTTCTATGATGGTTTGTATGTTATTTGTGTGAAAAAATAAGGTCACTTCTGAATTGGCTTGGGGCAGGGGGGGGGGGGGGCAGAAATGGGGGATGTTAAAGGAAACCATGACTGAAAAAAAGTTGGAAAAAGGATGGAGATGTGGAGGAGACAGGAAGGTTGAGGAGTTGATGGACGATGGAGAACGAAAGTAGTCAAGGAGGGCTGGAGAAGAAGGTGGAAAGAGATTATGTTTTATTCACTTGAAAATCCTCTATCGGTCTCAGGCCTGTTTGAGCACATTGGCTCAAACAGGCCTGGATCTCATAGAGTCTAGGCCACTGAATAGAGCTAGCAATATCATATATAAGCAGGCATTGTAAACACATTAGACTGTGTTGACAAATAACTCCTTGAGATATGAGGCATATATTTAGCTATATGAATATCAGTGTGGCAAAGCATTTATCCTCAATATTTTAACGTCTCACATCTGTCAAATTGTGCTGGATGTTTTGTAATACTTGCAAAACAAAAATGGTCTTTGTATTTATTACTTGTATTTTTTCTATTGTGAAAATTTAAGTACATTGTCTATTTTAAATATTAATTATAATAAATGTTGTACATATTGTACATAAAATGGTGCGTGTGATCCAACTAGATTGGGAAAGCGGTTGAGCATGTGGTACAGACAGGAAGTGGACCTACAGAATGTGTTGCACAAGTACTCAGTCCAGATCAAGAGATACTCAGTTAATGAATAGCTCTTGATCAGTGAGAATTACAAGTCAGCTGATAACATATTAAAGACGATCATAAAATCAGAATTCAGTCCTCTTAGATCCCTGATGTTCTGGGTTTTTCCTCTGTGGTCTTTACAATGTTACAAAGCACAAAGCCACTCAGTGTAACAGTTAGAATCTTTTACTTTCACTTTGTCAGGAGTAAACCCCCCATAAACTGTAGTGGCCTCTAAAACACCTGTCAGCAACATGTCATCTGGTTTACCAGCTCATCTAATTTTATTTAGTCTTTACAGCATTAAGATGCTGATATATTCGTTTATTTCCCAAAGTACAGCATTCTCTCTTCCTTTCTTGATGGCAAAATAATGACATTAACATGAACTACTGTGGCAGGAAGCAATTCTGTGAGGGGAAATGTGGTTTAAATTTTGACTTATGCAAGTTCAACAAATACCAGTGATATAAATAAATGAGATGTAAAATGCCAACAACAAGTGTACAGTAGATAACTGTTAAGGGACCATCAACAGAAAGCTTGAATTCAAACAGTTACAGCATCTGGGTAGGGTAAGAGTTAAGTGAAAAATGAACTACATACAAGAGACCAAGAAAACACAGGGGGTTAACTTAAATATCAGACTAAATATCTTTATTATTTATTCAAATATTTATCCATTAGACATATAATAGTAGCGTCATGAGCAGCTTTAAAATATACAAAGAATTACATACCAAACCTGTTGCTGAAATAAAAAAAACACAGTTATTAAGTAAAAATACAAAACTAGGTCTTTTGCTTCTCATGTGCTTAATAGCATTTGTGGCTTTTTCAACCATACATCACAAATATTGCTCCTGTAGACAGCACTTGAAATTGTATTTACAACAATAGTGACAACAATGCATGTGATAAGAAAATCTAACAAAGATATAGAGAAGGGGAGCAAGAAAGAGTGCATGAGAGCATTCAAAGTGCAGCAAGACTGACAGACACCTCATAATTTCCACCCTGATGAGAAAGTGCAGAGGAAAATGAAGCTCAATAATGGATACAAGAGATTTTTATCTGTTAAAGACTTCAACTCTCAACTGCCATCGCTGCATCTGATTAGCTCATTCATGATTCCAACGTGAAAACGCAGTTCCAAAGACAGAACAGATGAACAGAGCCAGGTTTTTTAATGAAGGAACTCGGGCTCATTTTGTAGCCGTATGGAGTTAAGTTGTGTTTTGTTGTATTCATACCAAGATGTAGTGACATGAACCCAGAATGTGATAAATAGAGGCTGTAGCTTTTGATCAGACATGGCATCCTTATCATTTTAAACTAAGCCTTTAAGAAGTAGAAAAAATAAAGACTGATGACCAGACACACACACAAAGACTGATGATCAGACAATATACACTGAGACAGACTCCATGGCAAAGCATTATTTTCCATTATCCACCAACCTAAAGGTGTGATAACGGCTGTGACTCGCAGCTGATGACAGTCAGTGTGTCCACGTCTCCTCCACACAGCCCCCTGATGTTCACACAGAGCTATAGCAGTCAAAGTAGTTACAGTAAACACGTTGGCAGCCTCAGCGTGACTCATTCTGATGACTCAACAACTCCAATTATGAATCAAAAAAATAACCTCCTCTGACTACAGTGAAAAAAAAAAAGAGTGTAACATAAGACAGGAACATCAAAGCCAAAGAAACACTCATGTTATTTTAAACTGAGTGAATATTGAGTGTCTGAAACACTAAGTACTTTAGATGAAGATGTAGTGCTAAAATTCAGTTTGGATATCTTTAGCTTTCAGATATCTCAGGTTGAGACCTGTGTTAGTGTAAAAAAAACAAACAAACAAACAAACAAACAAATAAACAACAAAAACGACAAACAAAAGCAGGGAAGCTGAAATATGACCTGACTCTTGTGCTCATTTGGTCAAATTCCCTTCTATCAAAACATACGCACAGTAGTGGTGTGGTAATTCGATTGGTCCAATATTTAAAACTGGATCATAGTACCTATTTGGTTCCTACACACACACACACACACATTCAAGATGTTAACAAACTGGGGGTCAGTGTTTTTACCCATGTGAACTCCATGGCTCTGAGCGTTACTCTGCACTGTGATTTAAATCACTGACATTACAGGAGTACTTCTCGCTGTGAGTTTAGGCCACGGCCTGTGTATGTAAAGGTTTCCTACTGGTCATTTTCTGTCAATCAGCTCATGTCCAAATTAACACAACACCGAATGTATCCCATTTTGAGAGACAGCAGGTTATGTTCTGCTCCGTATTTACTTTTCTTTACACAAAAAGTCAGATTTTGACTTTAAGTTCACCTTTAAATGTCAGTGCAGCCTGCTGTGATGGAGCGCCTCTGTGGAGAACAACCATCTAAAGTTATCTTTAACCTATATTCCTCCTCTTTTTTCCTCACTCTTGTTAACCTACATCGTGAACTGCAAAAGTCTGAGTCAACCAGCTCGAGCTTTAATCCCGGCTGTCAAACAATGCCCCAATTACACCAGTATAATCCTGATCAGTTCTGCTGCTGCCCTTCACTCTTGCTGCTCACTGAAGCAGATGCACTGTCTAAGATATAATCTGCTCTTATATCCTCCACCAATATAGTTAACAACACTGATTCATACAACTCATGTGTCTGACTTGGTTTCCCTCTTTGCAGTGAAGAATGTCCCTTAAAATCTCACAACACACTAGGGTTCACTCACAGTCACTCTCATTGTACGTTGTTGCCACATTTGTACCATGAGACAGTCATGACACTGAAAACAGTTTCTCTCTGAAACACATTAATATAATTGCTGACCTATTAATCTGTTCATTTTTTGCAAACCAAAATGCAAAGATTCTGTTAGCATCATAATATCTAAAATTCAAAACATATATTTTTATATTTGTCACATCCAGTCATGGGAGAAAACAAATTCAACTTTTTAAACTTTCCACGACTGGGGAAACACAGTAATGACATCTGAAAACAACAAGGCCTTCAGAAACTAAATATTAACATCCAATAGGATGATGACATAACCACTGAGAAACACATCTGAGCAGAGGAACCAAGACTGAGCTTAAATGTCAAATTAAAGTTCTATCCAAGCCTGAAACTTTTCTTTATAAGTCAGTATGATTCAGCATGTTCTGAGTGTGACTCACAAACTTTCCAAAAACTGACACAACCCTGTTCATTTTCTGGCCAGTGGTTTCAACACAAAATCAGCTCAGAGTATTTCCTCCAAAATAAGATGCTTGGGAAATGTGGGTGCAGAAATGTTTACACAGGAAGGTCCTCGCACTCATGAGCAGTCTCAAAAACAGGTAAAACAAACACGCAACTCTACAATATATCACACATTTAGGAGGCCCAGCTGCACAGGATGGAGAAGTACCATCCACCATTAAAGCATCAGTCTGAATAAGATCCAGCTGCAACATGAAAAGTGCCCATTTGTGTCATTCTCTTCTTTAGAATTCATCATCAGAGCTAAGCAAGAGGGTCTTCTCTGTGTCACCTCGTGCACTGATGGTGCTGTGGGTGCGGGACACAGGTGGCGGTGCACCCTGCTCCAGTGTGGACTGCTGGGTGTACTGCTGGTAGGCTGGAGAGAAGTTGTGGATGGCGTCTTGGACCATGTCTCCTGGGTTCATCGTCTCCTTCAGGCTGCTGGAAATACTCTTCATGGGAGCACAGCGGCCTGCAGGAGGCAGACAAGACCACAGAGTCAGAGTCAGAAAGAGAGGGGACACAGTGTATACAGGGTTAAAAGGGACGGGGGGATAGTTCGGGGTTAAAAAATGTTGGGAAAAAAAAAGTACAGGGATAAAAGAAAAGTAAAGAAGTAAAAACATTAAGGGAAGGTGGATTTATGGTGAGATCAAATAGAGAGGGGAATAAAGGGGGATGAGAAGAGAGCAGTGATTTAGTGGGAGAAGAGCCTGGCAGAGGAAAAGAGACAGCAAATGGCTGGAATGGGGCATCAGTGATTTAGAGAATGTTCAACACACAAAAGGAGAGAATGGGTGAAAGAGAACAGGGAAGAGGAGGAATTGTACAGGGCCAGAGGATGTGATTTAAAGAGAGGGAACAGAGAAGGAAAGAAAGTTCACGGTGATGTAGAGTGAGGCAAGTCAGAAGGGAACAGAAAAAAAAGAGAGTAAAAACGGGAGGGAATGAGAGAGAGGGCAAGGAAATGATTTTGTTGGAGCGAAAGGAAAAAGGCAAACTGGAAAGACATCAACAGTTATAGATGAACCCAAACTATATTTAAATCCTTGGGGGAAAAAAAGAATGAATATGAGTTAAATGGGGGAATCAAAGAGTAAACATCACCAGTATTGAACCTACCAAACTCTCCATACGTAGGAACGGACCCTTTATGGTGCAGCAGAAAGAAAACAGAGAGACATGAAGACTGGTGTGTAGAAACAGGAAAAGACATGACACATTGGGTGTCCAGGTATTGTGAGTAAAATGGAGGAGGGTGCATAAAGTAAGAAGTGAAAAGTAACAGAGTAAAGGAGAGAGATGAGCCGGAAAATACTCACAAGCTGTCAGAAATCAAACACTCAAAAACCTCTTCATCCTCTCACCTTGTGAATCCAGACTTTTGTCCATGTAGACTTTGTATGTGAAGGCATGTCGCAGAGCGAGCGCTGCAAAAAACATCTCGATGCAGATGATAAAGTTCTGGTAACCAGCTGCAACAGTGCCCTCGCCAACGGACACCTCCGAGGAGTTAATCTGAGGGATGGCCCCGCACTTCTCGAGGATGGCCAGCAACATGCCTAACCACAAATGACAAGATGGTAACTTAATCAAAGTGTCCTTACAGCGCTGCATGACACACTGTGGCTGTTAGTAGCAGCTTCCTTACCCTGCCAGAAGGAGAGGAAGATGACCGACTTGACCATGAAGAACTTGAGCATGGGGCTGTAAGGGCTGAGTAGCTCTCTTGTGGCAAAGTAGAAGAGGAACAGAGCGTACAGAGACAAGCTGACCGAGATGTTGTAGATGATGGTTACATACAAGTACCCGCTGGCAACGCTGTGGAAGGAGAATAAGTCAGAGAGAGTGATGTGGCTCTGTTCTGATTATCGACAGTCAGGATTAAAGCCTAAAGTCCATCAGGAATTAAACTGAAACAATTAAGGGAGGAACTGATGATCAGTGAATTAATCTATAAATTAAAAGGAGTAATCCAAAAATCTAAATTTGGCAAATAGATATCTTCTTTTTTGTTCTCGCCCCCAAGTCCACCACTCAAATCCTCCTGGTTCAAACACTTACTTGAAGTCTCCGTCCTTGTATTTGCCGTAGGCCTGCAGGATAACAGTGATGACGGCCATGAGCGGTTTGACCACACAGAACTGTAGAGTGGCTTGCTTACAGAAGCGCAGGAAGCCAATGGAGTAGGCCTTTCCCCTCAGACAGCAGGTGCTGTACATACAGCTGGACCTGATGGAACAAAGATCAGTTTATTACAGTCCTGTAATAAACTGAATAGAGTCCTGAGCTGCTTCAGATATCTGTGAGCAGTGAACAGTGCGATAACAAAACCTGTAGGAATCGGCAGGAGGAAAAGGAATATATACAATGACTTTATTGAACAACATAAGAAAAATAAACTGCAAACCAACTCTTTTTGATGGTTGGCTACAAACACTCTTTAAAACGCAATCACTCTGCAGGAGAAATCTGAGACTTACTCAATGGGTTTTCCTCGGATCTCAGCCATTATGGCGCTCTCTCCTCCAAGGTATTCATAGCACAGACTCAGGAAGTTGTAAATCACAAATGCTGGGGGAAAACAAAAAGGGTTGGCTGTTATTATGTCTGAGCAGACATAATTTCTATTAACCATGATAGCCCTGAACAGACCAAAAAGATCTTTAAGAGGCTACTTATCATTTTGTCTGATAGTAAATGCTCCTGTAAGAACGTCTTACGAACGTCTTGTTTGGTTATTTGTCTGATCTAACTGGACTTTGTTGTCCCTTAATAACAAAAATGAACAAGCAGCTAGAAAATATTTAAAAAGCAAATTTATATCAGTATTGTGTCAACAAAGTTGATTCTGTGTTTATATTTTACTCTTTTGTAGGACACTGAGACTGAATCAGCCAAATGAAATTCAGTGCAGATTTTACACCTGTGCTTTTTCTACTGTAACTTGTCCTTAAGTGAGAAAACGTTCTTAAAGACAACAGATGGTTTCAGGTTCATCTTAATACTATTTAATTGAAATTTATCATTATTAAAACCTTACTACACTAACACTTCTTGCAGAAACACAGGAACAGCATACTTCCAACTTTGCTCACAAGTTTTGCCATATTGACTCTATGAAGTGGACATCAAAGACAACTTCAGTGCTAGTGTCAAGAAAAGACTCTAGTGGAGGACATGTGGAAACACACACAAAAAAGGTGTCACACTGTGAATGTCTGCTTCAGCTGTGTTTTGCTCCTGAAATATAATAAAATATAATAATTTCATAATAATTAGAAATAATTTCTCTGCAAAGCACTTTTTTTAACTGTTTGTTGTTTTTAAATGTGTAATTTCCCTCAGGGTGTCCAAACTTTATACGTGTTGTGCCTGGAATTTGAAGGGCTACCATAATGTTACAGCAGACTAGGACAACTCATGGTAATTCTAAAATCATATGATTCCAGGTCAGTGTAACCTGTTTGTCTTTTGACAGAAATATACAGCAAGTTGTACAGTAACTTTTCTCGGTGCAGGGGCCTAAGATAATCATGCTTCCCACCTTTATCACAATATAATAACCACTTCAAACCACTACAGAAGAGTCCACTTGTTGTTTTGCTATATGTACAGGGACTTTGTTACACTACTGGAAGAGAGCAATGCACAAAGCTTGTACATAATCACCACAACCTGTTTAATCTTTGAGTATTATTCTTTGAGTTTTATTTACAAACATTAATCTATTCATGTTTGTTGCTTCAAAATATTTGAGAATGGATTCAGATTTATTCTTTCATTCATTCATCTTCTACCACTACCCGTTTCCGGGTCGTGGGGATGCTGGAGCCAATCCGATTTCACTCTGGGCGAGGGTGGGGTACACCCTGGACAGGTCGCCAGTCCATCACAGGGCCAACATACAGAGACAGCAGAGATAAACAACCACTCACGCTCACACTCAGACCTATGGACAATTTAGACTCACCAGTTAACGTAGACATGCATGTCTTTGGATGGTGGGAGGAAACCGGAGTAACCGGAGGAAACCCACACAGGCACGGGGAGAACATGCAAACTCCACACAGATAGGCCCCAGGCCTGGGAACCGAACCCATGACCTTCTTGTTGTGGGGCAACAACACTAACCACTATGCCTCTGTGCTGCCCGATTCAGATTTAGAAAGGTGCAAATTTTCCCCAACCTTAAAACCTTAGTGTTTACCACTGTACACAATTGAATTTCAGTTACTATTTATAGTTCAGCCAAAGGAATAATATAGTCAGTGACAAGTCCTCTTAAGTACAGTAATCTCAGGCTGTATGAACATGTGGTCACTGAAATTATGGAGTTAATCATAGTGACATTGAAGGCCTGCTGGAGAAACAAAAAGCTGGGATGGCACGAAGATTTCACTTTCTGGCTGAAAACTGGCTTTCACAAGGAAAGAATATCCAAACCTCTACACACACACACACACACACACACACACACACACACACACACACTTTTCTATCCTGTGACAGATTTTCACCTGAGTCTCTTGTGATCAGTGGATTATCTTCCCTTCTGCTTCAGTGAGAGGCTGATGACGACCAAGAAGCTCATGAAAAACACAACCAGGCTAATCCTGTTAACCCCCAAGCACTTTCCTGCCCCACTGTGTGTGTGCGTGAGCTTGCGTGCAGACACTCTCACACAGGGTTTGTTTGACTGTCTATGCGAGGTTAAATAAGGCCAGTGTAGCCCAGGGTAGCAGGTGAAAATCGGTCAACTGTGAAAGTGTGAAAATGTGCTGCGTGTGGGGAGGGGTGTGTTGGCAGATCTCATTTTTACTGATGGCAGAGCTTCTTGCTATGTCAGCTGTCTGCAACTATGGTTATTATATTGTCATTTTCATCCTCTGACTTCACTTCTACTCCACACACACCTACGTCACTGGATTCTTTTCTGGTGTCAGACACCTCTTAGACAACATTTAAGTAATAATGTACCACACTTGCCAGAACCCTGTTTTAAACGAAGAGCTGAGTGGTGAGAACCGGTTCATCTGCTCTGTGTCTCAGTTGTTTACCAATGATCTCCTTCACCGCTACCCAAGGACCCCCTTCAGCTCTGCCCATTGCCATGGTGATACAGTAGGTCTACGTACAATGAGGAACTTAGCTGCAAGTTTAGTTGTAAAAAAGTCATTATCTGATGCAGCCATTGCAGTTGATGAGGAAGATTTCTGAGCGCTGTTGCCATGCAACAAGTCGGCCCATCCTTGCTCAGGCAAAGCCCTAGGCAGGGCGAAGCAGGATTGTGAGAAGGCGAGAGCAAACAGAACAAGGGAGACCAGACGTGAGGAGGAGGGATTGTGGTAGAGGTAGACAGTGAAAGGAGGAAAGATGATCACAAGAGTAGGTGGGAGAAATTTGGACAAGGAGCAGCAATCTGCCTGTGGGAGTTATATGATGAGCATTAACACTGACGACACTTCCTGTCAAAAGCAGAACCATACATAGTGTGTCCCCCATCTCATATCCGAATACGTGTGACATCATCTCTTTGCCGGTGCAGGAAGTGACACCAGAGCTAGTAGTCACAATGAGTGTACTATTTCTATCCTAAGCATCACAGCTGACTGTGGAGAATGTGGAGTGGAGGCAGTAAGATGTCATCCATCCCCTCCTGTCCATTCAAGATTTCAAATCATCACAGATTGGAAGCATCCGACAATATTTTTTGTTTTCGTCATCTGCTAAGCAAAACTAGATCACCAGATCGTCATCTCTTGTTCATATGCAAACACTGCCAAGATACAGTGAGCAGTTCAATTATGAGCCGTGGTTACAATCCTTCCTGTTCTTACAACATTAACTCACCTCAAAGTAGCAGGTCAAGAAACTGTGTGTCTGGGATGTTTAAAATGTTAAACTTAATTACAGAATGAAAGCTGCACTTCTAAGTATGGACTTTACTCTGTCATGTTACAGAGAGATGAGATGATCCCTCATTTTAGTGTAACTTTTAATTAACTTTAACAGAAAAGTTAAGAATCTGACAAGGATTCATTGTGTAGGTGGAATCAATGTGTTAAAGGTGGTTGGATAAGCCATTCGTCACCAATCTCATTCATCACATCAATCACAACTCTCAAAACAGCCTGCCAGCAAGTGCATATTGGGGAAGAGCTGTTGCTTTATTGTCTGGACCATCGCTGCCACTTAACCCACAGGCAAAAATGTCAGAAGCACGTCCTTACCTTCGTAACAGTCCCTGACGGTGTCGAAGTACACATAGTACTGGTCATTGGTGAAGAAGAGGAGGCTGAGCCAGGAGTCGAAGGCATAAATGGGAACAATAAAGAGGATCCTCACAATGTGGCGCTGCTCCCGGGGTGAGCTGTAAAACCGGAGATGCATATAGATCTGGAACAGACAGAAGAGACACCTTAAAATCAGAGCGATTATACTGAAAATAAGAACTGTTAATGAAGACTAGATACAGGAGCTGATTCCCTGTTCTCACTATTGCTGTACACTGGTAAGTCAGTACGACAGGACTTAAACACTTTTATATCAAGATAAGACATCTATAACTTAAACTGGGAGACATCTTTTAAAAACTTTGCAGGCTTTGCATCCATCTGGATCAAGTTTCAGCTTTGAACAAACATACGTGTGATTCTTGCTTGGCATAACAAACACCTGCTGAGGGATGTTGCCAAGCAACCCCTGCCCTTCTCTGGGCCTGAGCAAATGTGTGTGTGTGTTTTCAGGATCCCATCATCTGTGCATTAGATAACACACACACACCCATGCCTGTCTCCTGAATACCTTTAAGAGCAGCTGTTTGAGAAAACCTGTTAAATCAAAACTCATTTGTATCTCCAGCTGGGTAAATAAAACAGTACCACCCAGTTTAATTTAAATTTAAAATATGATTATTCATACCCCTCCCTCCAATCATGCTGTTTGGAAGCTGTTACCTGGTGACAGGTGAGGATGAGTGCAGTCCAGACAAAGAAGCCAGACACAGCCTGTGCTCCAGGAGTCATGAGAAAGATAGGCTGTTCTGTGCTCAACCGTGGTGCTTCTGGAAGCCATGAAATATTAGGGTCTGTTGGTGCTGCTGTGAGTGGGAGGCCAGGTGCTGCAGCCAGGGGAGAGTCTTCCCCCAGCCTCTCTGACAGCGACATGTCTCGCCGCCACAGCCTCAACATCTGGAAGTCACACAGAGAGTCTTGACGTCTTTAGAGGACAAGTTGGACAGAAAAGATGATGATGATGATGAGTGAAATTTATAAAAGGGCATGCACGTGTACATATGCTAAACAATGAAACTCAAAGAGTGACAATGAGGTTGACACAACCCGTTAGGTATGAACATCAATTCCCACTGGCAATCATTAACCTATAATATAGATCACATGCACTCTTTATCATTTTCATGACAGGCAGCCAGATTAAGAATAAACAGACACACCTCATGACAATGATTCACTATAAGTCAATAATTTGTATGTGATAATTATAAAGTATCAATGTTCTTCATTGTATTCCTACATTCCCAGAATGCCATAAGCCAATCATCAGCTAACCTGCTTTAGCAGCTACAATTATGCTATTGCTGTGAAATGGTGACATCTATTATAAATGTTAGTCTTGGTTGTCAGAGGACTGACAACTAAAACAAAGTGAAAATAAAGACTGGTCGAATTGATCTTTGCACCGAATCAAAACAACAAGGTGGAACAATTTTTTGTAAACTAGTATTTTAAACATCTTGGAATGTATATTCCCACCTCTTTTAATCATAGATATTTCAATATTAGGCCAGTGAGTCAAACAAGCACAAACAGCCGACAGCATGACCAAGTTTACATGAAGATGAACCAAAGATGTTATACACGCCGTTTTATCCACAACCCACAGCTACTGAAGATGACTGGACTTCAAGTGGCCGAAGGACATGTTACATAAGCAGCAGCAGCAGCAGCAGCAGCAGCCTGTCAGTGTCACAGTCATGTTTGGAGGGTGTATTTGTTCTTGGACACTGACAGATGTGTGTGCTTGGGGGAGATGGAGACCTTAATGTTGAATGGTAAAAAAGTGGACATAAGTGCTAAAAGTGGCTACAGATAGAGACAGTGAGAGACTTTACTCTTTATTCTGACCTATTATGGCTCAACTGCCAGAGTAGCATGGCAACTGACAGTTACATTGCACCGAGAACAAATGGTGCTGACAAAGACAGGCTGACAATATGCCACCCCCACCCCCACCACCGCCCCACACACACACACACACACACACACACACACACACACACACACACACACACACACACACACACACACACACACAAGCCACACAAGCCACCATGCTTCTTCATAACCTTAATTATGTTAGTTTAGTGACTTAATTTGGTGGTTAGATAAAATAAATTGAACCATTTACATGAACTTATATGTGACACTGAGTTTGGCTGTTTGTTTGTATTTGTGTGTGTATGTGTGTGTGTGTGTGTGTGTGTGTGTGTGCGGCAGCAGGTCATTTATATTCATTTGCTGTTGATCAGCAGATTCACATGTCAACAAGGAGAAGTGAAGGCATCAGCAGACACACACACACACACACCTAACAATACCGGTGACAGTGCAGTGATGCTGTGCTGGAGCAAAGGGACATCTGTGTGTTTCATTTGAAAGGCAAAAAAGGTCACACACAGAAGGACACACGAGGTTTACGACAGAGGCAGGGGGTCAGTAATAAAGCAAAGCAACAGATGGGAAGGGGTGATGGGACCAGACAGGGGGTGTGTATAATTCATAAGTAATGATATGGTTGACAGGCAGACTGGATTATTACACAGGCTTGAACAACAACAACAATAATAAAAACAAAGGTGGCGTTTACAGAGCAAGCTGCTAGTCTGACAATATTTCCATAGCAGTGATTTCGCTGTAAGGATACGAAAGTAAATATGACCGCACAAGTTTGGATAATATGGAAGTGATGCACACAAACATATAAACAAATGAATCCCCGCTTGAGACTCACCTTTACTAACAAACAGCGGCGACAGTTAACGCCACGAATTAGTGTCTGAAACGGAGAAACACTTCAGTTACTCGGATAAATGAGTGCTTGTGTCAAGGCAAAGTATTTCTCACCTGTTTCAGGTAGCAGACTCACCTGGGAAAAAAAGGGTAGTGGTTTAAAACCCACCTCAGCTCCGTCAAACAAAACTCTGGGCCAGAAATAACCCCAAAACGGCCCTAACTGCTCCTCAACCGAGCCGTTGCTTCATCCATGTTGAGCCTCAGCCAGACCGCCCCGTCAACCTCAAAATAACACAACTCCTCCCTAAAGTTGGTCTCTCATGTTAAACAGCGTCCGTACCGTGCTTAAAGCAGCTGTGTGTCCGTAAACATGGTGTAGAGTCGCTGCTGGTGGAGTTACAGCGGTGGACTCCGTCCTTCTCGGCCGCCCCGGTGTCTCCGCTCCGCCGACTTCACACCGATCCCTGCTGGATTAACTGCTTATTAACATGACCACGCCCTCTCCTCCAGGAAGAGCCGACACAGCCAATCAGGCGCCGACTGGCACGGCCAGGGGGCGGGGTTTGTGCCTGTGTTCCGCGGTCTATTCTCGGTCCATCAGGGGGGATGTGGGAGACGATCAGGGGGCCGTGGAGCTCACACAGTGACTCATTATTTATTTACCACTTCCTGTGTAGTCACAGTGTGTGGGAAACAAATAATAACCAGAATGTTAAGTACTTTTCGACTTTTCAGTATTACAAGTAACTTCATGTAAGACTTGATCTTCTTGACGAGGACTTTCTCTCTGTGCATGTTTCTCCCAAAGGACATTTTGACCTGTCATGGCAGAAAAAGCAGAGGTCTAACTGATAACGATTGCCAGGTGCCGCTTAAGCATCCCACTAAACCGTGGTTATGGTGCCATACTGGAACAGTGGTTAACACTGTCCCCTCAAAGCAAGTAGGTTCTGGGTTCAAACCCCAGGCCTGGGCAGTTTTCATGTTCTCTCTGAGCTGGAGTGAGTAAGCTCTGGGTACTGTGTCTTGCTCACACAGTCCAGAAACATGTAGGTTTAGGTTGGCTGGTCAATCTGAAGTGTGTCCGGGTGTGATTTGTTGAATGTCTCTATAGACCCTGTGATGACCTTGGATGACCTGTCCAGGACCCCGCCCTCATCCAATGTCAGCTCCAGTCAGCTACAGCTTCCTCTGTGAGCCTGACAGGTAAGCAGTACAGACAACTGGATTGATAATATAAAAATAGTACACGTAAAGTCAAAATGTAGTGTATGTCTGAAGACATTATCACCAAAATGTATTTGAGAATAATAGTGAACCTTATATTAAGCATCATGTGTCATATTTATTATTAAAGATTATTTAATTACATTTTTTTTACATATATATTAAAATGAAATGACTTAATATTGTAGCTGATTGAGTTGGGGCAAATTTAAAACATTAAATATTTCTAAAAAATAGAATAGAATAAATCTGTCCATTGGATATTTATGAATTGTGTTGTTTAAAAAATGTGTTTTATTTGTAAAGTTTTAATCTGCAAGGTAACTTTTAAAATTATTTGCCAGATATATGAAGTGGAGTTAAAAGTAAATAAGTGAATAATTGAATACATTTACATAGTTACTCTCCTCGATTGCAAAACTGTAAAATGGCAGCAAAACAAAAAAACAAAAAACAAAAACAAAACATATAAGCAAAATTTAATCAGTTGTGTAAGTTAAAGGGGTTAAAGTACAAGTGATTATATAAAATATAATAATAATAATATAATTTATTCAAAATGGATGAATTGTATTCTGTATGAGGTGAAACATAACATCAGAAGAATGTATAAGCTGTGTATATTTTTATTGATTCAGAAAATATACACAAATATCATAGTAATAAAGTTGAAGCATGGTAAAGAAATGTACAGGACATCAGTCAGTTTCATCCCACTGGTGACATCTGTCCATCCTGAAAGGTCTGGGTCAACATACTCCTCAAAATATTAACAAGAACCTTTCCGTCATTGCCTGTCACAGTGGAAACCAAAACACACACTTGGCAGACTCCAAAGGTTATTGGTTCACTATTTGGCCCAGGGCTCTCAGGAAATGACACTCTTTACTTTCCAGCATCTTCTTAAAACAATCTGTCACATTCTGGCAGAAGGTATCTACACATTTACATGTATTATAAAACAAAAAAGAGCAAACATAAAGAACAAAAATATAACACCAGACTTGTTCACAACCAAGATCTTATAACTTTCTCAAGTCTCCTCATACCCGGAGTTACAAGCTGGACTAAGGCTTTATCATATCGTACAATCATCATGGCTCTCCCTGCATCCTGACCTCAACCCAAAGCTGTCTTTCTCTTATTTTTCTTCCTCCTGTCATGTCCGGTGAGCATGTTTGCCTGGTTCATCTCACCTCCATCTGATAAACTTTTTATTGGGACAGATCCTCGGTTAGAATTTGTGGATAATTGATCGCCACTCATGTTTCCTTTCTCTGTGCTTCCTTTCCTCAGACTCTCTAAAGCAAAGCTGAAGGCAAAACAAATACTGAAGACATTAACACACAGACAGACACTGACATTTACTGACAAAAAGCAGCCTTGCTCTCATCCATAAATTCATTCATTGTCTCCCTCTAATCTCCTCCTTGGTTCATTTTTAAGCATTCTCCTGTCTCATCTATTACTGTATAGTCCTAAATACACTCTAATTTTGTGTTCATGTCCATAGATGTTTACATATTCATTTATAATCAAGAACACCATAAACAGCAGATGTAGCTCTCAAACAATAGCAGGTTTATAGTTTTTTTTTATTCAAACACAGCTGTAAACCACAGAATAATTTAAATTAAGTCCATTTTGTGCACTTCAGATGTTTTCTTTTTGTTTTTTGTTTTTTTTGTTTGTTTTTTGTTTTTTTTTTGTTTTATTTTGGGTTTTTTCTGCAAGTTGAGCCTCTGAGTCGATGGGAAGGTGAATATGAATGAAGAAGGGACCCGACCTGTGTGTTGTTTCAGCCCCTTCCTCCTCCAGCAATCAGTTCCAGCCAAGAGTCTGTTTGTCTCACTGGTTCTCCATCATCTCAGCGTTTCTGTAACACCGAGCATGCTCACACAGCACTGACAGACACACGGACACCCACATCCCCTTTTAAAAGCCCACAAGGCCTCGTTCTGCTCCTCTTCTCCACTCATTCATGTTTCATTCATCCATTTGAAAAGTAAGGGGCATTTGATACCCTGCAGCTGGTAAACCACAAGAAACCAAACAAGGAAGACCACTGTTAGTTTTTTGGTTAACTGAAGGACAAGATATTTTATAAAATTGTAGCATAAAATGACCAAAAACAAAACTGTGCTGTGTCTTTCTTTCTAATAACCTTCAGATTTATTTTAAAATGAAATTAAAAAAACGGTAGCTTCTAACAAACGTGCTACTCAAACTGGAGTAAACAATTCATTTACTGGGGACTGTTTCCATCAGCACATTTGAAACGTAAGTGAATGTTAACAACAGCAGGTTGGTTTATGTAGGCTCGACAAGAAGTAAATAACAGCAGGGGCCGCATGTTACAGAGGGAGTATTTGAACACTGTTTGTGTCACAGTGCTACAACTAAAAAGCTCCCTCATATGTAGCCAACAAATGTGTGTGAGGGATCCAACAGGTGGATCCTGCATGGCCCGACCTATCCCAAGATTCATTGTGTGCCGGTTCCAAAAAGAATATAACAGCAAACAAAGTCGACAGAGCCGAAGGATTGCATTCTTAAACATAAGCACTAAGTTTCAGCTCAGAGACATTTTCCATGGTACAGGAACATTTTGAGGGAGCGTTACAGAGGAAAGAGTCTATACTAAGTTCGGTAAAGACAGTTTTACTACCAAAAGTCATCATTAGTTGTCATCCCTCATCAGTGTTACTGTGAATTACTGCTGTTTAATAATTACTTGGCTGAATATGTAGCCTTTTCTCTCTCATTGTATATGAAGGATGGAGGGTCAGGGGTCACTGCGTGTATGTGTGTGAGTATGATGCATGTCCATACCTGCCACTGACCTGCGGGCAAGCCAGGATGAACTCACTTTGCCAGATGTTCAAATGGCACACTGACCTGAGCACAGATAGAAAGATGAGAGGCTTGAAGCTGTACAAAGGGAGAAGACAGAAACCTGAAGAGCTTGTCAATGGCCACACCCTGTGACCTTTCTTAGTCCTTGATTTATGACCTTATTGTCTCTGTCCTGCGCTCTTTGTGGCCATTGTGGGCAGCCTCACTGAGGTTTTCTCTGATGATCCAAATATTTATATGGGAGGCAAACCCACAAAGAACGAGAGGCACACAAACTGAGTAAAGGTTTGGACCATGAGAGGCAGGTTGATTCACTGCAGCAGATTTACTGAGTACGATTGAAATTACAGTAAGTCCAGACATTTAGAGAAGCTGCTGTCACTTCTGCAGGATGCAGACATGATCCAGCTAATGAACAGGCACCAGAAAGAGTCCAGTTACATATGACAAAGAAGCCAGATGCTGCCTCTTCAGATTAGCTTATTCTATGTCCATATTATATCAGCCTTAAAAAAAAAACCAGTAACAAAAACACTTCATGGTGTTAACAACAGGCATGTTGTATATATTATATCATGTCATTTTAATGTTTTCCCACGTAATAATTTCAATCTGCCATCATAAATTACAAATTTGTGTAAGGTAATGAAAATCCTTCTGATCCACTTTAATCACAAAGAATCTCTGCAGTAGTTTATTTATGGTTCAGTCCGAAAATAACGACACAGAGTCAATAGCTATATGTGCAGCTCAGGGAGCTTTACAGTGCAGGAGCAGAGGTGCTTTGAGCTAAATGGTAACATTGCTATGCTAAAATGTTTACAATGACACTGATAACATGCTGATGCAGGGGAGGCATCATGTTTACTGAGTTCAGCAACTTAGTTGAGCATTTGCTGACATTTGTTTACTAAACCTGAACACAAAGTTCAGGGGGATTAGTTCTTTAGATGAACGCCGCTTTTCTTAGAGAGAGCAGGTAGTGGAGGGTGTTGCTTGACAAGAGCTTTGGTCATTGTTGCATTCACGACAGAAGAGATTATGGTGTCCCCACTGAGCAGTATTATGTCCAACTGCCTTCACAATAAGGTCTCACAGTAGTAAACTAGTCACAATCTTCCTACCTGTGATGCAGTGATGCGTGACTGGTCAAGGCGCGCAGTGAGGTCAGAGGAGGAGATGTTGGCGGGGGCTCCACGATGAAGCCTCATGGCAACCTTCCTCTCTCGCTCTGCTCGTTCTGCCCTCCCTGCCTGAGGAGAGCGGTTACCTACGGGAAGACACAAAAACACACATTTGAAATAAGAGCAGTTGTGTCCTGCAGTTAGTTCCAAACATCCAGAACCAACCAATTTCCTGACCTGACTGCTGGACGCCACGTGTGACAGGATTGGAGGGCGCAGCGTCTACCTCGTTCCTGACTCTGTTGGCTGCTGAAGGGTTTGGACCAGACGGCAGAGCACGACCTCCACCACCTCTTTGGCCTCCTCCTGCTCGCTCCTCTCCCTCTTTTCCCTCCCGCCTCTCTCTTTCGCCCTCCTCTGATGTTCTGCTGGCTCCCTAAAATACAGAGGAACCGTCGGAAAGCCGAAAAGATTTAAACCTCCAATGTAGAAAAAGTTTACCAAAAAGCATGACACTCACAAACTTCAGCATGTTCCAGTCAAAGACGTAGTCATAGGAGAAGCCCTGTCGGTGGAAAAGGTTCCTGAAGAGCTGCCTCAGATAAGAGTAGTCCGGCTTGTCATCGAACCTCAGGGCACGACACATGTTCAGGTATGTGGAGAATTCAGCTGGGAAACAAAGAGGGAGAAGTGGATTTTGAGCCAGGACGGGCTTAGACAGGTGAAATGGGGTAAATGTTACACAGGCCCTGTTTAAATTGGCTTTCTTACTTTACGTCTTATTGTCACATCTTTTTTGCCCATCCTATTACTGTTGTCAAAATCCCATCTACTCACAGGGGTATCCCTTGCAAAGAACCTCAATAGGGGTGGACATCTTTTTCTCACTGATGCGTTCATACTTCTGTCTCTTGGTAGCGGCCTTGAGCCCCTGCCAGGGCAGAGATCCCAGGTTGAAGTACATGAGCACATAGCCCAGAGACTCCAGGTCGTCTCGCCTCGACTGCTCTGTGGAAGAAAAGAAAACAGCAGAATAAAAGAAAGAGAGGGACTTGGGAAACATATCCTACATATAAACAATGATTTTCCTCTGTGTGTGCTTACCGATGCCCAGATGGGTGTTGATGGATGCATAGCGAGCAGTGCCTGTGAGGTTCTTATTCTCACGGTAAGGGATGTGTTGGTGCGTCCGGGCGTCACGGTATTTCTTTGCCAGGCCAAAATCAATGATATAGACCAGGTTCCCCTTCTTGCCAAGGCCCATCAGAAAGTTATCAGGCTTTACGTCTCTGTGGATGAAGTTCTTGGAGTGGATGTATTCAATCCTACTGATCTGCAGTGAGACAGAGAGAAGGATTTAGCTGAACCCCATTGACAGAAAATGTTCGCAGAACGTGGCTGAGTCAAAAATGTAATCACAATAAACATTTCTTTCTCCCACAATTCAGCCATGCCCTTTCCTAAAGATGGAGGGCACACAGCAGACTGATGTGTGATGGTTAAAGGGACAATTTTTATGTTTTCTCAGCTGCTGAATGAGATTTGGAGCCTGGAGCAGGTTGTGGTGACTGTGATTTCAGAGGGTTGAAAAATTTTGACCGTTGTTTCGTAATGAGGGAGCAACACTATGTCTTCAGAGCAGATTGAAGACTGCAGTGAGTTGCTGTCAGAAAGTGACAAGATAGGCCAGGGCCAACCAATGAGCGTGCTTAGGCCCATAAAAATATATTGAGGTTTTAGAAAAACCTTTCAGAACCACTATCTTCACAAATTCAATAATAATTTCAGTAAAATGAGCTTCAAGTGTGTTTGAGCTAAGAGTTTTTATTCTGTCATGGTGACATAAGTAAAAAGTAATAACGCAGGTTGACATTGGAGAATGTTTTTGAAATGCTGAGAGGATGTTCTGATATCCATGACTTGACATGAAGCCTCCAAATTTCAATCTAAAAATGAATTATTAAAACCACAGCCAGAAAATAAAGGGATTATGTATAAAAAACAAATACAGAAGAATTTTCTAAGATGATTTTCAGAGTGGTTGGGACTTTGGCCTAACCATCCAATAAATAGCTACTCCTTTCTAGATTATCAATAACTTTTACTGGTCTTGAATGGTAGAGTTGCAAGACCAGGAGTCTTTATAGTTGCAGTTTTAGAGTGTTTGATCCGAAAACTAAAAGTGAGTTTCAAAGGCTACAACTCTCACCGCCCCTATGAAATAATAGTCACTGGTACTGATCAATAACTCTGCCAGCCTGTGCGTTGATATATAAAAGTCATTTTATTTAATGGTGCAGTTGAGTGAAGGAGAAGAGAAGAGAGGAGAGGAGAGGAGAGGAGAGGAGATGTTGCAAAAGGCAGAGAGCGATGTGGCCAAGAGAAAATGGAATGAAAAGAGAAAATGTGCCAGTTGTGGACTAAAGAACGACGTATGACAGATTAAAGAGACTCATAAAAGACACCGCAGTCTGACCTATGCGAGGAGGATTAGGCCGCCTTGTGGAGCCACCATGTCCTAGATTTGAATTGACTTTCACAGACGAGTTGAATGGTTGGAGATAGTGAGGGGATAAGTTTTGTCTTGAGCTGGGAAACAAGCCTTGGTTTAGTGAGAATTAGTCTCCGACTTCAAATGATCCGTTTCCTTGGAGTCTAAAAATAGACACGTGCTATTATTTAAAAACTGTCTTCACTTTTCTTTCTTTTCTTTTGTACGGAGAAAAAGGTAAAAGTTTGGACAGTTGTAGCCCTTTGAATATGTTTGGAATTAGATTATTTCATTTGTCCCTCAGAGTCATTTATAATTCTACTGAATAATTTTTTCTCAGCCTTGGTGCTTCGAGGAAGCCCTAAAGTCAATTAAATGCATCCTGAGGTCTTATCATGTGAAGCGCAGTCGTTCAGTCTGTCTCACCATCTGGTCGGCCAGCAGCAGCACCGTTTTCAGACTGAACTTGCGGGAGCAGAAGTTGAACAAGTCCTCCAGACTGGGCCCCAGCAGCTCCATCACCATAACATTGTAGTCGCCTTCTGCTCCGCACCACTTAATTGACGGGATTCCCACTGTTGGGAGTGTTAGGAAACACAGAGCGTCATTACACAGGGCAGAGAAATCCAGCTAGATACACGTTATAATTTACCAATTCATATCTTTGGATCTTTCAAAGTTACATTTACTTTGTTGACGGTTTCAACAACTTCATTCATTATTTTAACTATGTCAGCTGTTCCTTTGATCTTGGAGGGTTGATTTAGGCTGTATTCATCAATTTTAACTGACTGTTTGTGACATGACTTACTATTATATATTAATAACTACTTCCTCTTAGTCTGTGATGATGCAACCTGTCACACTGTCTTTCAAGACCAATGAAGTCTCATCATATAATATCAGTTAATTCCACATTAAAATGCATCACTTAAACACCTTCTACAGACATAATGACATCTCAGTGCTACTGATAGCTCTCAACAACTCTAAACTGACTCAAATGCTCTTTAGCTCCAGTCAAAGATGTCTCTCAGTGTCCTGGAGTGACCCTAAATGCACCTCATATGTCCCTTAAATGTTATGAGATACTTTTTAAGGTCTGAAGAAGCTCCGCAATGCCTCATGAAACCTTTGTAATCTTTGTAAATACCCCTGAACAGTTGTATTTACCCATCATGAGCCCTGTATGCCCCTTAGTGGACCTAAAACTCTTTGTAAAGGTTTCAGAAACTGTTTGGTGCATCTCACCTCCACCCTGCATCATCTTGTAGAACTTGCTTTCAATATGTAGTTGTGGATGTTTGGTCTTCACACACTCCAGTTTGATGGCTACTTCCTCTCCTGTAGCAATGTTTGAGCCTGATGGGAGGAAGAGCAGAGGTGCAGTTGCAACATATTGGCAGCTTCTAACATGACCAGGGTCTCTTGACCTCTGAAATTTTAAGCCCCAACTCCAGTAATCGCAGAAAGAAAAGTCTCACCGAGGTAAATATCTCCAAAAGATCCGCTCCCTATCTTCCTCCCGAGGCGGTACTTGTTCCCCACCCTCAACTCCATGGCTCCTGAGCTTTTCACCTCACTGACGGGGTAAGCACACACACAAAGCTGTCATCAATCACTGGTGATCAATAGAGTAAAAGGACACAGTGGTGCAAAGCTGCAGAGTTTAGACTCAAAGCCATGAGTCCATGGGCTGCTGTATCATGAAAGAAAATAAAACAGGAAGCCTGGGAGAAATCGACTGGAGAGATGAAAAGGAATGAAAAGTGAGAATGACTGAATCAAAAACAGTGACACAGTGCAGTCTGACTTGAATTGCTTGAGCTAAGAAGGAAAATGTTGCTCATTTCCAGGCATAATACGATTGGATCTTACTGAAGACACAGTGGAAGGAAAATAATGCTGCACAAGATCTAATGCAATGACCCTGCTCAGCCATGTTGAGTTGATTTACACCTTCAGAGGGCATGATAATAAATTCTGGTACCTCAGAGGACAACAATGTAGGCCACTGAAGTGTTTATAAAGTGCATGGGGAGATGGTGAGAGCAAAGAAGAACAGAGCATGTAATTGTATAACATGATTTATTCAGAGCTGCAGGAGTGGAGGCGGGGTGGTGGTGGGGGAGGGCATCTCACACACTCTTCCTAAAGCACTTCAAAGAAGTCTGGTCCTGTATACAAGTAATTTGCATAAACTTCAAATCTCCGACTGGAGTCCCCTGACAAAATTCGAATGAGTCATGTTTTCCTCACCCAGGCCACTTCCTCCTGAACAGCCATGACATGAGGACTGGAAAGACTGAAGGCTTTTTGACAGAATATGTCTTGACTTCACCCTAAATGCTGACTAAGTTTTTTTTTTTTTTTTTCAGTCTTAGCTGCAATGTAGACCTACATACCCCCCCAACCACATTCACAGTGCAGGGGAAATAAAGCAGAGCAAGCCACTGCTGCACATTAGCAGCCCATTTAGCTCCCTGCTCAGCCTCCAAAGATGCTTTACTGTCCCCGTTATAAAACTGAGAGCCACTGTAGCTGCAAAGGACTGCAAAAACAGACGAGACGTGCTATTGTCAGAGGGGAGACTTGATGCAGCTGCCCCAGATACCACAGGAGAGAAATAGGGTAAGGTGATGAATGCAAAAACACAAATCTCATCTCCCACTGTCCATCAAATGTGGCAATAAATCCCATAACCGCACCCTCCTGAACCAGCCCCCCCACCCTAACACGACTCTATGTGCACTCATTTGTTTAACACAGAAAGCCTCACACACACACACACACACACGCCTCCAGGCACCTTGACAAGCCAAAATATCCCCCCCGCCCCCTCACCGGGTTGTGTGAGGCTCCGTGGTCGCCCGGCTCCGTCTCTCACTCAGGACCCTGGACAGCGACGCACCGACGCGGCTCCGGACGGCTCATAATCTCAGAGATCTGTGACCTGAAGTCCGGCTCCGCAAACACAACTACCCCCCCCCCCCCAAAAAAAAAAACCCAGATCCGCACAGACACGAGCCCTGGGACTCTGGAAGATTCTCCCTGTAAGGATCCTTTTTTAATTTTAGGAAAAAACGCCGAAACCAGACCCTGAGGTCCTTCTCTCTCTCTCTCTTCTGTGGCGGCTCTGCTCTCCCTCTCTCCCCCCTCACACACCCCCACCCAGCCCTCTCTCAGTTTACACCATTGACAATATCAATGATGTCATCCGCAGACTTGCAGAGATGCCCGGATTGTCTTAAAGCCGCCGATCTGCTGCCTGTATTTGCAGACATGAATGAAGCAGACTGGGATGAAGATGCAGCATGTTCCTACACAAACACTTCAAATCAGCCCAGAGGACAAAACACGGTGACTGGACACGTCAGCTGCGTGCTCAATTACCTGTCCTTATATATGTTTTTTATATATATATATATATATATATATATATATATATATATATCGGGACAGTGTAATTTTTCCCTTTTAGTGCTCCAGACAAAATAACAACAATAATAAAAATGTATAGCTCACAGATAGTATTGACAGGCCTGGTGGAAGTGGAATTGCAGAGTTGTTTTATAATAACATACCATTACAGGCCGCTAATTAGTAAAACTACTCATACGGATTTGTCTCTTGATGCTCATCACAATTAAAAGACCAATAAAAAAAAAATAAAGCCCAAAATTGATCACACTGCAATACTGTGGTGTCCAACCTTCTTCAAATCATGGATGACAGCAGGGGAAACATGCAGGAAGGTTCACATTTTTTGCTTGTTATCTTTTTGCTTTTGTTTGACAGAGTGGTGTCAATTCAACATATCTCTTAATTTTTCTTTTATTAATTTTTTTGTCATCCAAATCCTTAAAAGCTACTATCCCTTTTGATTCTGTAGTTTTTAAAGAATGTAGGGCACATGGCTCCAAAGGGTCTTTCACTTGTACGAGGTAAAAACAAAATAACTCATCATGGGTCTGTGTGATACCTTTTGTCTCTTGTGCTTGGTGATGGTGACAGTGGCCGATGAAGATCCCTGTAGATAGAAACTTTCATTTATTAAATTTGCTGGGAGCCATCAGCACAGTAAGCAGACTCCAGTTTTAACCATGGAGGTAATGTTTCAACACAAACACAAGTGTACAACACATACTTAATATGACAAAAACTGCAGGTCCTCAAATGTCCAATAAAGTTTGCTTCCAAAAGTGACTTGGAGGCAAACTTTAGACTTCAATGTTAAAATGTCCAACTTTACAGCAGAAATAAACACATGTACATCCTGAGACTACTTTTCTCTTCAGGTGGTGAATTTTTACTAAGGCCTGAAGTTCTGCATGATTTCGGGTGTGCTGTTGTGCTCGCCACAAACAGCCAAGATGATGATGATGGTGGAGGAGCTGCTCCTCAGAAACCTATGGGTGACATCTCGGAGGCCATTTTTATTTTGGATTAGCAGCTAATTCATTTCACATCTACTGACTAAAATGTGTTAGCATGACAGGAGCAGTTGGCTCTACTGGAAACCAGAACAATGACCACAAACCCAATGGTGTATAACAGTGCAAACAGCATTTCAAAATCATATCCTAAAGTAAAAATGTATCGCTTTTGGATTGTAGAATTTAGGTGCCATAATTTACAGTGTATTATAGACATATTACAGGAGCCTATCAACATACCTTCACATGTCTGAGGAAGCACAAGAGATCAGGCCCAACTGGCTTTCTTGGACTTACATCACCCTGTTATGATAAGCAGCAGCTCCACCTCCTTGTCTGTCCACACACCACAAAAAACAAACAAACAAAAAAAAAAAGCCCCAACGCTTTTTCTTCTTTGCCTCAGCTTCTCCGGCTGTGTGCTATAAATAAAAGACATAAATGTCAAATCATTCAAAATCTTTAAATAATTAGCTACAGTTGTTTTTGCTTTATCACCAGGAGAGTAAACTAACTGCTGGTGCTCAAAAATGTCTTCCCTGAGGTTAGGTTGACTTCATTATTCATCCTGAAATACAAGTTAAAATTTAAAAGACAAAATACAGAATAGACTGCTTCAGATTAAATGCAGCCTTTACACCAACATGAACTCTTCTCTCAAGGCTGACTGAGTAGATTTTGAATCTTTGAGGTGCAGCAAACACACTTGACTCAAACACCTCTCAGAGCCACTGGCTTCACTGCTCATGTAGCACACCACGGGAATAAGGTGAATTCACAAGAATGTTGCCATTTGAAAACACAAACAAAACCGGGCTACAAATACCTGACAGCCAGTAGGTCAACTGTGCACACACATCAAACAAGAAACCACCGCAAACTTCAATTCAACCTTTATTATCTTATTCTTTCCTGCTTTAAATTAATTTCCTCTCCTTTTTGTAACATCTGAAATAAATGAAAACATCCCGAACAGGAGTGATAATAAAGACTGACTTAATTTAAATTGATACATAATAACAAACAGTAAAACATATGTAATGTCTTTAACGTGTCTGTAAAACACTGTTCCAGCTCAGCTTGGTATGGTAGGATTTGGCATCTTAACAGAAATGCCTTCAGTTGGTTGCTTTGTCTTAAAAACAAAATATTCTCTTATTGCATTTGACAGAAAAAAAAAAATATACAAACAGGAACAAAATGCGGCTAAAAACACAACATAAGAGACATATGCAATAGTGCCAATGTTTTTGAACTTTTTAGCTATCACAACAGTCAATCAAGCAAACAAACATGCACACACACACACACACACACTTTCTCTCGAATGCAAACTGTCAGATTAACATCTAGTCACTTCCCTGACTGGAGCAGGTAAGTGTTCAAAAGCAGACTCAATCACTCACTCACTCGCTCATGCACATACTCACACAAACATTACTCATGAATCTCTCATGGACAAGAAAAACAAAAAACCAAAAAAAACCAACCCAAAACATTCGACAATGTAGCATTAACACAGACACTCCTGATCATTATCGTCGTCATCTTCTTCGCATCCTCCTCCATTCGGTCATACTGTCAACACTCCTTTCATGCACACACAGGCAGGCAGGAGGGCACCTTGTACAGCGAGTAAATAAGTAATCTTAGTCATCATTAACATCATGACAATATATAATAACCAACTTGATTTCTTGAGTAAGAAAAAATACAATAGCGAGGTCAGTGTTTGAAGGGCAAACCCAAAAAAAAAAAAAAAAGGACATCTCTGGATTTTCACAAAGTTTCACACATTTCTCTTTTCTTTTATAACAGAAAAAAAAAAATAATGATAAACAACCAACGTACATCAACAAGGAGATACAATTTTGCTTGTCAAATATAAGAGCAGTGTGTAACTGATGAGAAGGTGTGATGCTGCTGACATGGCGGGCGGGCGGCCGCTGGGTGTTAGCCAAGGCCACTGCTGTTGTAACATTTAGTCGTCCAGTCAAAGTCTGTGTAGTTGTGTTGTAGCTCTGTTTCAAAAATGGAGGGATTTGTGGAGGATGTGTCAACAACAAACCCAAAGGCATATAGTGCAAGTTTGGCTAATGTTGTTTTTGTTAGGATTTTTTTTTTTTTTTTTTTTTTTTTTTAACCCTGGGTCCCATGTTGATGGCATATTTCCACCAAGGTAGAGGTGTCAGTACCTACTAAAAACACTCCTTTTCCAGATCTCAAAGGCTGCTGATCGTCCATTTGACTCAGTAGTGTGGCGCTGTCCCAAATTTTCTACAAATTCCAGATCCTTCTCCACTCTCAAGCTTCCAAACGTGAGAACTCAGAAGTATGCCTGCTAGGTCTACGAGGGCTCAGTCTGCAAGTCTGAATTTTGAGATTCGACCATTAAATAGTTATACAAAAGAAAAAAAAAAAAAGTGGCACACTAAAAACAGCAATAGCTAAACTTGTTGACATGTACGACTCTGGCTGAGCCTGTCTACAGTGCATGCCTGAGTGATTGGGTCTCTGAATGCAGATGGGGTGGGGTTTGGAGTAAAAAGACAAAGAGCTATCCAGTTGAATGATGGATTTCATCTTTTTCCCCGGTTCAAGTTTTACTGTTGTCTTCATTTAAAGTTAAGCGTTTAATGTGTATGTGTGAAAAGGATTTGCATGTACTGAATGTAGGCTCTCTGTGTGTGTGAGAGAGAGAGAGGGATAATATTTCTGCATGTTGGGTGACCAGTGTAGCTTTAATTCACGTCTTCTTCTGTGCATGTAAATAAGTACAGAGTGTGACACATGTATTACAGCTTGGGTGTA
This sequence comes from Remorina albescens, assembly GCA_034769265.1. Lineage (NCBI taxonomy): Eukaryota > Metazoa > Chordata > Actinopteri > Carangiformes > Echeneidae > Remorina > Remorina albescens. Next base: position 12,579,214 of record CM068480.1, read on the forward strand.
AAGTGTGTGTGTCAGTCGGACCCTTATATGGAATCAGTCCCCCCACCCAGCAGGTCCCCAGGCAGCAGTGAGGCGGGGCTGCCCATCTGGTGGCGATCCTCCAGTGCCGGGGAACCCCAGAGGCTACTGCTGGGGTACCCCGCACTGCTCATCCCACCCATCCCCCCCCACAGGCCCTGCCTTCCAGCTTCTACACCTCCAGCCCCGCCCACCCCAGCCCCGTTGGTGCTCCACTGGGAGAAGATTCCCAGCCCAGAAGGCCCCTGGGTGGAGGCCTGGTCTGATGAGCTGCCTGTGCTGTCCAGACCCTGCCACCCAGAGCTGGAAGGCCCAGCTCCTCCATTTCCTGCTCCTACAGCTGTGGATCCTCCATCTACTCCTGCTCCTGCGCTGCCGCCTCCTGCTCCACCTCTCTCACAGTTTCCTCCGTTACTATTTGCTCCCCCTGCTGAGGTCGCCGTGGGCCCAGAGCCTGCAGAGCCAGCTGTGGAGCCTCCACCACCTGTTCCTCCAGCCTGGGAATGTGCAATGTAGCGAGCCACATCGTCCTCGCTCACAAACTCCGCCAAGATGGTGGTGTTACCTAGAACACACCTGGCATAAACAAAGAGTCTTTTAGTCTTCTCAGTAAACTACAAAGACATTGACACTAAATTATGCTATAAAAACACATGATAAGAATTAAATCTCCACAATCAATTGAAAAATAATCGAAATCACAACATGCCAAAGTGCAAAATTAGGGCTGGTTGATAAATTGATTAATTTGAATTTGTAGTTTAGGATGAATTGTTTTGAATGCAAAATGGTTTTCCGCTGCTGACATTCCCCTTGGGCTCCCGTAGCTCAGAGTGGGCTGAGCCTCTCATTACCCGATGTGATTCACACAAGTGCAGTGACAAAGAAGTCTTTGCAGTGATGCGAGGTCGGGTTTGCAATCTTAGATAGATATATACAGCAACTCCACTAGGACAAGCTGGTGCCAGACCCAATTGGGATTCATGAGAAAACTCAAAATAAGAACTTTTGACACTATGGCAATTTAACCCAAAGTGGATATTTTGTTCAAACTCCAGAAGGGAAAAATCAAAACAAATTAAGCCAAACTTGTTTGGAATAATTTCTTTGTTGTTTGAGTTTGTTTTTAAGAGGGGAAAAAATTATTAAAATCATAAATTGAGTTTGGAGTGAAAAAATTGGAGGTCTTATTTTTTAATTCATATCACCCAGCCCCTTGCAACATCCAAGTCATGGCAGGTGCAATTTTTCCGATAAAATGTGTCACAACTTTGTTATACATTGTTAGTAATGCAGGGGTTGCGGTGGTACAGAGATTCCACAGACATTTTCGCCAGACATAATGAAACACGTTGTTTGGTAGGAGACCAATTAAAATCCCAATAACATTTTTTACATGAAAACAAAACACAAAAAAATTATACTGCAATCACATATCGCAACATCGGCCCAGGTAACCCAGTGATTTTTTTTGCATATCTTGCAGCCCCAGTACCAATTCTGACTATCACAAGGTTCTGTTCTGGTTGCTGAGATCAAGTATTATTGGATACAGTAATGTCAATTAATTTGATGACCTGTTTATTATGAGACAGGCTTGAACTGACTAAAATAAATAATAATAATCTGTATCTGATGTGTAAAAAAGAATACTAAAAATATTTGATGGTCAATAAATTCTAATTAATTTAAACTTTGATTGATTTTAATAATGGTACCGCCAAAAAAAGTCAGTCTATCTTAAAGGAATAGTTTGACAAAAAATTTACTGACTTTTTCTGCCTTGTACAAAGAAATTCTACTCAACAGTGAATACCATGTTATAGTTTTTTTGTTTGATACGTACAATTTAGCATTAAATGCCACTTAAGAATTTTATTGGGGGCTTTGTGCTTAACAATTTCTTGGTCAAGACCATCAACTTCCTTGAGTCTCTCCTGGTTGCCAACTCATCAACATATCATACACACATCAGAGTGATCAAAGACAGACTTTTCTCAAAACAACAGACTGAGTCTTACATGTGGAGTGCACTCTGGGCTTTGGCTGCCTCCTGTTTGGAGCCATAGCGTATCAGAGCTGTGCCCTGGGTCAGGCCAAGGTGAAAGGTCAGTAGGGGGCCGTGCTGCATACAGATGGTTCTCAGTGTAGAGCCATCAATCTGCAAGAGTATAAAAAACTTAAATGGATGCATGATGTTGATCGGTGGAGGCATGAGATTCAGAACAGTGTTTAATGTGGAATCAGTTTTCTGAGCCTGTTTACGACAAGTTCAGGAGGATTAAAAAACCTTGGCAGCAGTGCAGTTATGGCTCTTCGTTGTAGACTAAATTTAGTAGTTTTATCCATAATACGTGTATGTACCTGTGGTGTGAGGTTGCTGAGCACCAACCAGCAGCTTTCCCGAGAGCTGCTGTCACTCCAGGTCGAACCTACAGAAAGAAAGAGAAAAAAACTTTCAGTTTTCCTACACTCCCTGTGAATACAGTTCCACTGTGTTTTCCCCCCTCGGCCTCTCACGTGTAATAAATGATGAATAACTTTCCTGCTGCTTTACCTGAGGCTTGGCTGCTCTTCAAATCAAAATGGACTCGAGTTCCAGCCAGAGCCAGATGTTTTTGTGTCGGGCCTACATATAATTCAGCTGAATTTTTCAACAAATGCTGAACCTAAATGAGGGGGGAAAACCTTGTTTGCATGAAAAATGCATTACCAGTGGTGCTGGAGCCACCGCCCCAGCCCCTGCCGGCCAACCGAGGGGCTCCCCCTGACCAAGGGGAATGCGATGGCTGCTTTTGACTGGCTAGTCCTGGAGGTGGGCGGGACAGCTGGGTCTGGCTGCTGCCACGGTTGGCTTTCCAGGACTTGTGTCCGATGGGCTCTGGGGGCCAGCTGGTCTTGTAGTCTGTGTACTTTGCTGCAGGAAGACAGAAATGTGAGTGAGGGTATGGAGGGATTGTAGATAATATCAACATGCAATGATGTCAGTGTTGTAATCAGGCCTGTATCAGTTGTCAAGACAATCAGTTAGGCCAAAGAGACATTTAAATACATTTGGTATGGTGTGGGATTACTGATATATGCAGGTGCACTTTTGCCAGTCTACAGATTTGAGCGTCTACAAAATCAAAATAACATAACCTTTGTTCACTTAAACTGTTTTGCGTGAGTGTTTCCTGGTTCTATTGTTATGGCAGTAGCTGTCAAATTTGAAATCATCAAATCAAAGTTAAATGACACGTCATGCACTAAACATCTCAAAAGTCTTTTACTTTCAAGATTTTCTGAATCAACATGTGGGGGAGAGATATGCTTGTGTATTGTTACCTGAGTTGTGTGCGTTGCTGAGGGGACTGTCTGAGGCACTGTAGGGCCAGGCACCAGGTGAAGGCAGCAAGGTGTTGAGGGGAGGGGTGGAATCTGCAAATAGACGCATCAAAAAATAGTGTTAGAAATGATTTCATGACAAAGCCACAACAAACTACTCCCACCTCTAGCTTTTAAAAAGAGCTGACACAGACCGTACAGTAGAGTTGTGAGGTGGGAAGGGCCAATTCTTTAGTGTTGAAGTGCTGTCCCCCCACTTTTTGTTATTTCAATTTTTCCCTAGACAATATCCTGCATGTTACTGATCATATAAACACTTTGTCCACAATGTTTAGCCTCACTCTCTGTTCAGAAGTTAGAATTCGAAGGTGGTAAATTGCTGAATTCATCTAAAATTTAACTACAATTCAATAAAATGAATACATTTAAACTGGAGACTGTTGTTTTCAATTTTGTCAACACAGCTATTTTCAAATTTTTTAAACACGTGGATTTGAAATTTCTTGCCAACATACATCTTAGGAATTGCAGTTATCATCTACCAAGAAGTTGTTAAGAACAAAGACAAGCAAAAACAGGCTTAATGTTTTGCTCTTATGATTTGACAAAGTGTTTGTCATGAACAATGTTCTGACTGTGAGTCATGTACATTTTGTTTGGGAAATATGAATAACCTTTACTTCCAAAAGCTACTGCGTCCACCTAGGCCCCTCCATTTCACAATAGCTGAGGTTACTTATTGCTAACGACTAAAGCATTGTCACTGTCCAATTGTAAGATGGGAAACTAAAAAAACAAAAACAAAAACAACGTCTCAAGAAAGTCAGAAAAACAAATCCTCCAATGACAACATAAAGTAACAGTTGTACTCAGTGCCATCAGACAAATGCTCACCTGTATTATCTTGTAATAATTGGTGCTCAGTATCATTGAGGCTGGGGGACACTGCATTTCCCATCATGCTCCCTGGGGTCATGTAGGGGTCGGATTCAGGGTCGACGCGGTCAATTCCCTTCCATGGCACACCAGGCTGGAACTCTGGAGGAGGATTGAAATGATTTTCAGAGTGTTTTTTTAGGCTTCGGATTATAGACTGGAAGGTTTATGAGGTGAACTTTTGGCTAATAGTACAAGAAAATGTCTTGTAAAGTTGTGTTGTTAAGCTCTATACATATACATTATATCTTTATGCAGAGAAAGTTACTGTTTTTGATTCCACTAACATTATGAAGGATAGAGCTTTAAAGTGACGCCTCTGATGAAATCAATACAGTATGACATTCTGCGATACAAAGCTAACTTATGGTGAATTCAAAAAGAACTCTTCAGACACAATGGGCATTTGGGTTGTTTTCTAACAGTAGCCTGTAAGATGACATGTTGTGGAAGCCAGGGAATGAAATTAAAACATGATTGATGATGAAGTTGATGAAGATGCTCTACACTTCACCATCAGAAATACCATATAATTTTTCAAACTGAAAGGTAGAAAACTTAAAAAAAAAAAATGTATATAATCTCACTCTCTTATTTCAAACCATCTTTGTTATCACAACATTGACACTCACCAGGGGGCCAGCTGGGCGTGTTAGTGGGCTTGGTAACCATCTTTCCGGGGGTACGATGCCAGTTGTCCCCCAAACCATCTCCAACCATCATATCGTACTGAGAGTAGGGCGAGCCCCCTGGCATCTTTATGGGGGTGACAGGACCTAGGAGGTTGTCAGAGTGTGATGATGATGCACGTTACATTTTGAACACCAAATGGATTCACAAATTTGCTTTATTTGTGACTTCTCATCTAATCACATTAACACTATCCGAGTCTACACATGTTGTCATTCCATGAGTTGTCAAACAGAGGTTTGTATAAACGAAGGAGGCCACCTCACCATTTTTATGGAATGCGTTCTCAGGGGAGGATGTGTCTGGAGAAGAGTGTCCCTCCATCATCCACTTGAAGCGGGACTGCTGACCTCCCAGGTCCTTCATTCCCCCAGGTCCCAACACAGAGCCACCCAGATCCAGACCTGGAAGGTTCATCCCTGAACCAAACCCTGATCACAGAAAGAGAGAGATAAAACAAAGGCAACACCAGACAAAATTAGTAAATCCTTCAAATAGAAAATCAAGGTCAAAATATTCCTGTACTAAATTGCTGCTGGCTTAACAAGTCATCTTTATCAAATGTGAAATATGCACAATAAATTAGCTTGAATAAGCTTATGTTCGGTAAGTCTTTATAAATTTAGAACCAATTGCTCACCAGAGTATGGTCCAAGAGTTTTCTGATGCAGGTCAGCCACAGATCCTGCTAGTCCTGGATGGGGCAAGGGATCAGTCACAGGCAGTTTAGGACCCCCTAGACCGCCAGCACCATGGTGGGAAGGGGAGAGTTTGGAGCTGCCACCTAAGCCCCCAACCTGCTGCTGCTGCCTCTGCTGCTGGAGCACTGCCATGATCCTGGCCAACTAAGGAAACGTGACCAAAAAAATAAAATAAAATAAAAAAATCTGTCATTCAGGGGTGAAGGTTGACAGGAGTGTGTGCTACATAAGGATTACTTTTATGTGTGCATGTGAGTACCTGTTGAGGGTCAGTCTGCTGTCGCACATTTGGTGTGAATTTCCTCTGGTTTTGCAAGAGTTGCTGTTGCTGCGTTTGTGGCTGCTGCTGCTGCTGCTGCTGCTGCTGCTGGAGGAGGAGCTGACAAGCCTGAAGAAGCATGGACAGAGTGAAACAAAAGAGTAGTGAGATGGTAACGGAGACAAATCCAAACCATAAAACTATTTTAAAACTTCACTGTGTGAACCCATTGGTCAACTAAATGCTATGTAGACCAAGTCATATTTCCTTTAAGCGGTAGTAGTCACTATCCAACTATTTGGTTAGTGAGTCAGAGCTGAAACTTAAGTTTGTTTAATGAACATCACTGAGTTTGAATTCTAAAATATTCATTATTATAATAATTATATTATTAAATATTTCATTAATATTGAATGGTGACTCATCTTAGAATGACCATGTAATGACTATGTCACTCTATACATGATCATTGATCAACTAATGTTAAAGACTGGCAATCCAAAGGCATTGTGTAGGGTATGTGCTAAATCTGGGATGGTGAAAACAGATACTATTTCCATACGATTCAGACGTATTGTGCTACTTCTCACCAGTTGAAACTGAATGTGAGGCGGGTAGATGCTGCTGATGCTGCTGAGCATTGCAATATGCTGCGGGGACAGCTGTGGAGGGAACACACCTCCCCCAACTCCTGCCACTCCTCCCACACCGCCAACACCTCCCACGCTCCCGCTGGGAGGGGGCATCTGCTTCAGCACGGAGCCTGGCACCTGGAGACAGACGCAGCGGAAAGCACACCTGTTACCACAGAAACACTTTGGTGCTGTAACCCCTGGCAACCACCATAGCTTAGTGTTTCTCCCTGATTAACATTGATTCTCTTTCATGTTCTCATTAGCTGGTGTTAACAAGTGACTTCACTAAGTGAGGGAAATTGATTCAATTCCAGGACAAGACATGAATTTCACTTTGTATTCTTTAGGGGTGAGCGGGAAACATGATCAATGTTGACCTGAAGAGTGATTATGCAGTCTAGGGAGTTCACTAACTAACAGATGCCATGCAGCCAGCAGCCCTTGTTGTAAAAGCTCATAGAAAGAAAAATAGATGGTTACACGTTAAATCTTACACATGAAATATGCAATCGACCCCACGCGTGACCGGGATATTGTGTGGTAATCCCACATTGCATTCATGAAGCTTCAAATATCGTCAAAAGCAGGTTTCTGCACTCAAATTCTTCAGAATGTAGGCACAATATTTGTTTCTGCCCACACAGGCAGTAAATATATGCTAATACAGCAGATACCACACTGGTTCCCTTTAGTTATTTTTGTCAAGTACTTAGAAAAGCTGAACATCCGCTGACTGTAACAACAGGAGCTACAGAAATTTCTCTTTAGGGCCAGAAACCCCCCCCCCCCACCAGAAAAAATCCAAGAACAATAAACATGGACATTGCAAAACATCTTCCAACTGGAAGTAATTTAGCTTTTTTTCTGGTTATTTAGTTGCAGACAAACAGTAAATATGAGTCACTCTACAACTGATTTATACCGACGGTCAACCCACATACTTCCTGTGTCAGTGTTGAAAAACAAACATGTCATCAGATTGAAACAATTCTGTTTAGTAAAATGAAAGCTTAAAAAGCTCAAGTACCTGAGGTGACAGGAACTGATGAGGCACTTGCGCTCGTATCCCTGGGGACTGGTTTATGGGTGGGACACTTGGCTGGTGTCTTGACTGACCCATCCCTCCACCACTGCCAAAGATACTGTGACCACCCTGTGATTCATAATGGAAAATGAAAATTCAGAAAAACCAAAACACCAGAGAAATAGATGACCTAATACACATATTGAATACAAACTAATATGACAGGAAATTTTGGGGGTATATTTATCTTACCAAAAAGAGAAAAAGAAAACTAGAAGTATCTAATGTCAAGATGGTAGGACAGAAACAAGAGGAGTGGTTATCTTACTTGTCTAAAAGGGATAGTGTGGTTGAAGAGGGAATGGGGCTTGTAGACAGTGGGTGGTGAGTACAGAGAGCAAGGACCCTCCTCCCCAAGGCACCCATCCTGATTGGTCAAAGGCAAGGTCTGTCAGTGACAGCCAGGGGAAGACCAATTGAGTGGGGGTAACAGAGTGGGGAGTGGGGCAGGGTTGAGACAAGGAGAAATGGGGCAGACCAGGAAAAAAAGGTAGAATCACAAGAGGAAATAAAGAATAGTGATAAGGACAAAATGTTATCTAAACAAGAGAAAGACAAAAGAGACTAATACCACTAAGGTGGCGGTAGGATGCTACCTTGTCATAATATGAACCAGTATCACCGGATGCTGCCTCTTTGGAACCAGGTGGACGATAAGCCATCCCCCCTCCTCCTCTTCCTCCCTTTCTCATGTCTCCATTGTAATCATTCAATCCCATGCCTCTTTTCTCTGCTTCCATTTTCTTATCCTGGTGAGACCCTGGAGCCAGGTCAATGTTCGGGCCACTGGGATCATCATTCTGCTCCAGATAGAAGACCACCACCACCATCATCATCATTAACAACACAGTAGAATTAAAATCTATACATCTTGGCTTTTTAGCCCTTTAATACTGAAGATTCCTATTTTATTTTAACCGTAAAAGCACCAGGAGATGTCCTGTGAGTAATTGCTTTTGCCCATACCGTATGTGGAAGAAATGTATTAATGGCTAACAACAAATGAACAGATTCACCAACTTCCAGCAACAGCAAGAGTAGAATTACTGTAATTAACTTATATTGGCTGTGAAGCACAATTTCTCAGTTATCAGAAACTGCAAGAATTTTTCAGATAGAGCAAACATTTGAGAATTTACGGTAATTTGAAGTGCTGTTGTGTAAATCTGTTGCTGGTGGCATGCTTGGTTTAACAGGGTTTTTTAAAAAAAAAAGCATCATTCCACATTTACTGCTTTGTCCTGCTACATACCAGGAGCCCCATATTAGAGAACTGTCTGTTGATGGGATTCATCCATGAGTCTCCTCCTCCAACCTTCAGTGGAGCCTGAGAAACAAATACAAAGTCAGAGTACAGTCAATTCTATTTTTTTGCTACACAAAACATATGGAAAACTTTTTAAGGTGAAAAGTATTTTTCCTGTAATTATCAGAGGGGGATTGATTTATCAAATCAACCTAATTACATTTTACCAGTAGCTTTATTTAGCTTAACTAGCTCACTCAAAAGTTATGCATCAAATAATGAGTATTTAGCAATATAAAATACACCAATGATTTATTTGAACGTATTTGAACTTTATTTGAACGTTTTTTAAAATGTATCTAAATGTATTTAATATCAAGGTCATTGGACCCAAATATCAGGTTTTTATTCTTTGAACCAATCTTCAGTTTTTTTCACAAATTTCCTTTACGAGGATTCATCTTCATCACCAGTAACCCACCTTGTTGCTGGGTTTTTTCCCAGTGTGGCTCTGGCCCCAGCCACCATTGCTTCCCTGTCCCCAAGACGAACCACTTCCTTGGGAGCCAGTGCTATTCCACATACCACCTGCCTCCTCTTCATCCTCCCAGCTCGAGTGACGTGAGGCTGCCACAGAGCCTTCTTTCTCTCCCCAGCCATCTTGCATAGACTTTGAACCTGCATGGAAAAAAAAGTCACTGTTAATGCCATGTTTGAAACTGAGAGTAGTTCTTGTTTTCCCGTTTTTAATTTATATAAACTATTACTACACAAACAAACTATTATACTTGTCCAAAGTAGACATCTCAATTGCTATGGATTATGTTTAGGCCAAACAGGCACAATATGCCTTTTTCACCACATGTGATTTAGTTTTGATTTGAATTTCTAACCAGATTTGATGGGGTTGGGAGATGGATTTCCCCAGCCCATTGGCTTCCCTCCAGCATTGTCAGTGTCTCCCCAGCCTGTAGGGGCATCACTAGGTTTTCCCCAAGCTGCTGTGCCATTGTCTACTGTGGGGCTAGTTGGAGGAGTACCACCCCAGCCTGACGGACCTGAAAATACACATTGACAACACATGTTATTGCACAACATCTGGACTACATGCAGCCTGAGCTGTTTTTTTACACTGGTGTAACCATAACTGTAGTGATGGTTTGCAATGATTAGCAATGGTATTGAGCTTTCAACTATTCAAAACAGAGGGAAATGGCAACTTTCTTGCATGTATTTCTGCATGGAAATTAGACCATCTTCTCTGTAGTCACACGATTACCCTGCAAATGCGCACTTTCAGAAATTGCATTAATTTAACCATGCTGGCTTACAGACCCAACTGAAGGTGCAGCATCGAGTGCTGTTACTGTGGTTTTGGAGCTCAAACTAAGGTGATAGTAAGCAAGCATCTGGCAAAAAAACAAACAAACAAACAAAAAAAAAACCCAAAACAAAACTGCATATGCATCTCTCATCAGTTGTTGCTTTGTTATGCTAAACTTCCACACCAGCCAATGAAACAGCCTTTCAAATGTAGATGGCGAATGAAATTCATGTTTCGGTTTTTCCTTACTTCACTGAAGATTTTATACAACCTGACAAATTATTATGATCAAATCGACAGTGTCTCACCCATAGCAGACGCTTTCCCTGGTCCATGGCCAGTGTTGAATTCTCTGTTGCCTCCAGCCTGCCTGGTAGGCTGCTGCTGTATTGGGGGTCCCTGCTGTTGCTGCGGTTGGGCCTGACCCTGAACATGTGTCTGCTGGCCTGTAGGGGCGCTGTTTTTGTCCCACAAGTTGACTGGCTTGTAGTTGTAATTGGTTGGGTCACCCCACGCTGATGTTCCATCATCTATCTCATTCTTCCTGCTAATGGACTGCGGCGAAGGTTCCTCCCAGCCGCTTGGTTCAGATCCACTTCCACCTCCTCCAGGGCCACCAGGGATAGGCCCCGAGGTCCAGCCTGAGCTTTGGTTCTGATTCTGGGCTTGAGAGATCGGTTTCCTCCCCCCGCCCCCTTGCATAGCCCCTTGGTCCAATGCTTGCTGCAGCTGTGGATGCTGATTACGGGGCTGTGATTGTTGCTGTTGCAGTTGTGCCTGTGGGCCTGGGATGGAGCCCAACTGGCTGTTTGGCATCTGGTGCATTTTATTTCCTCCACTCCAATTTTGATGGGGTTTGGACCCCATTCCCCCGACAACTCCCACACCCCCTCCTCCACTGCCTCCTCCCCCTGTGCCCCCTGCTCCCCAGGTTCTCCGAGGAGGATTATCTTCCCAGCTTCCCCAAGGACCCACACCTGAGTCCCCACCTGAGTTTCCACCTCCATTCTTCCTGTCTTCCTCCCATCCTCCTCCTCCGCTATTTGATTTGGACTCTTGCTCTCCCCAGTCCCTACCTGCCCCTACCTTCTGTCCTGATCCCCACCCAGTACCTCCTCCATTCGCACCCATTTCTTTCCAACCCCCAGCCCCCTTTTCCTCCTGATTTCCTCCCCAGCCTCCACTCACTGAATCGCTCTGAGACCCAAGATCTCCCCATCCTCCTCCATTTCCTCCTCTACTACTGTCTCTCCATTCCTCGTTCCCCCAGCCCTTGGGTTCCTGGCCATCACCAGGCCCTATGCCTTCCCCACCCCAGCCTGTAGCCTTCACTTGCTGGTTATGTCCTGGTATTACCCCTGGCCCCATACCCGGTCCTGTTGTGGTCACTGGTCCAGACTGTGATACGCCAAGATTCCTCATGTTGGGGCCTGAAGGCAGTGGGGCTCTCCCAGACAGAGAGGCCCCACTACTGCTACTGTTGCTGCTGCTCTCCCAGCCCTCTCCAGAGGATCCAGCAGACGCAACCAAGGAAGGATTGACCCCTGGACCCACTGATTCAGTGATTTGGGTCCTGGTTCCACCAGAATACTGAGATGAACCACCAAGAGATGATGGATGCTTTGATGTTGCTGATGACAATCCAGCTTTACTCTGTCCTCCATGTTCTTCAACATCCCAGGCTGTGTTTTGTCGGATCTGTGTTTGGCCCCAGCCTGTGTTTGACAGGACCCGTGGGTCCAGATCAGACCGGCTTAGCAAGTTCTGTAAGGCAGCTTCAGCATTAGGTGCCTGGCGGCGAGGACGATTGTGACCATTGTTAGGTCCACTCCCGCTTTTGGAATTTCCACCACTGGATGAAGATCCTCCATGTGCCCCCTGTCCTGTGATCCCCCCGCCCCATTCCCCAGTTTCACCCTCTCCCCTCTGATTGTCCCAGACTCTGGTCATAGTGGTGGCTGTTGAGGAGGATGAGGAGGTGGTAGGAGGGTTACCAGCTGTGCTTCCCCCACTACTGCTGCTGTTACTGCTGCAGGCCCCACCCATTCCCTCTCCTCCTGGATTAGCTCCCCCAATAGCAGTGGTGCTTCCACCCCAATCACCACCAGAAACTCCTCTCTCCCCTCCAACTCCTGATGACCCCCACCCTCCCTGAGATACCCCAGAGGTTTGACTAACATTTCCCCCAGTTCCAGCGCTGCCCCAAGCATTAACCCCACTAGTGGAACTTGGATAGCCCCAACCCGAGGTCCCATTGTCCCCTTCAGCAGCTGCGAATCCCCCTGTGCCACCTCCTCCACTCTCCCATCCATCAGTCCTTGAGGCACCCGTTTTGGAGTTAGCTGCAGGGTAAGAAGGCTGGCCTCTCCATGAGGAGGCAAGACTGTGGTCTCCCACACTCATCGCACCTCCACCCACACTGTGGTCCATTCCTCCCCCAATCCCTTCCCCCCCTGCAATTTTTGGTCCCGCTGATTCGCTGTCCCACTTCCCCCCTCCCATCTCTCTGTCTCTGGATTGCATTTGGTGAAGTTGGTGCTGATGGGTGCTTGATTGATTCACAGATAAAGTTGGGTGACCCCCCAGCACCCCGACTGCCCCACCTCCCAGCCCTAGGGGAGCAGAGTTGTTGGCAGACAGAGACCCTCCAGGGCCTTGGTTATGGAAGGAAGACGGACCTCCTTCCCCTGCAGCAGCAGGCCCATCCTGCTGAACTAGGGCAGGCCAGGCCGAAGGGTTGGCATTTGGATTGAAGTTGGCACCTGGTGTCCCACTGCTGCCATCGATGGGGCCACTGGCATCATGGCTCCCTGGCACAGCGGAGGCTTTGGAAAGTGAGGAGGGCTGTTGTAGCAGAGGCCCAGCTGCAGCTACTGCATTCCCTCCTCCAAGATGACCCTGGGAGGCAGCCGTCCCCCATGCCACACCATTGGACGACTGCATACATTCATTGGGCAAAGAGAACGAGGAAGTGGGTGAGGATTGGTTGCCAGAGGCACTGTTGCTGTTCACAGGCATTCCATTGTTGCTGCTGCCCCCCCCAGCCCTGGTAAATGAAACTCCTCCTCCATCACTGCCAGCGATGCTAGGCCACTCTTCCAGGTCGTTGCCATCGACAATCACCTTCTCCCTGCCCTGAGAGGAGGTCTGGCTGCCTGAGCTCGCCCCCCACATGGAATTTGCATAATTAGAAGTAGTAGTAGAAGCAGCAACTGATGATGAGGTGAGGGCCAATGAGGAAGCAGCCGCACCAGAATCTGAGAAAGCAAATTGCACAAATGAGAAATTTAAGGATTAAAAGTAAGATACATTAAAAGATAAAAAGATATTATAAGCTATTACCGCAATCAACTTAAAATGGAGGCAATATATTCCAAATATGACCTACAGATTCCTATCATTTACCTGAGACAGCAGCCATGTTTGCATTTGGGCCATCCCCTCCTCCTCCCCCACCCAGCAGCATGGAGGACAGTGGTGGCTGACCCCTCTTCAGTAGCACTTTTTGGTCCTGCTGGCAGCGGAATCGCGGTGGCACTTCCCTCGGCATGTAGCGTGGTTGCTGCTGAGGCGCCTGGGCTCCACCTCCGCTACTTGTACTGCTGTTTCCAGTAGCACTGGGGCCGCCAGCGATGGAGGAAGAACTGGTGGTGGAGGTGGGCTGTCCGTTGGCCACCGCCAGGCGCTTGGCATTGTTGCCGCCCTGTGACGGGGTGGCAGCACTGCCAGGGCCTGAGGTGGCTGGGGATGGGGAGGCAGAGGGGGTGGGTCCAGGGCTGGGGGAGGCAGAGCTGCTCTGTGTGGCAGGAGACTGGGTAGACGCAGGCTTAGTCAAGTCTGGCACTGCATGAATACAGAGGGCAAAGTATTGCCAAACAACAAAAAGTTAATTAAAAAAAACAAACAAAAAAAAACTGATAAATGAAATATATCAAATAAATAACTATCTAAATATCTATTTTCAAGAGAAGAGATACAAGAACTTTGGTGAACAACTAACGTCAATGGCTAAACATACACACATAGATCACTGTGCTGCTTACCTTTGTTTTTTTGTTCTGTAACCTAAAAATAAATAAATAAAAATGCACATTAGTTTCTTGCACATAGCTCAAATGTCAAAAAGACAACTACATAGTTTTATTACAAAGTGATTGAAGTGGGTTAACAAGCATTAAAATGTGATTTTGAATAGATTAAGGGGAAGAAAAAAAAAAAATCTGTGTAGAAATCTGCCAAGATAATATATGCATCATTCCCACGTTCAAGACCTTGCAGCTGTTGAACCTTGCTATGCTTTAAATGGTATTCTGTAGGGCTGAAGGATTAATCGAATTTCAGTTCAAAAATGCAATTTCAGACATTGCAATTACAGAGTTGAAAAAGGTTGCAATGTAGAAAATACTTTATGCTTCTTGCATGTAATTCATGTCTCTCGTCATGAAGACAGACCTCCACTAGCACTTGAAAATGAATTTCATTTTTTAAAATTAATCATTTTTAATTTAATGAACCCTGCATACATGTTGTGTCATGTCAGGAATGACCCAAATACAACAAACCCCCACCAGTACTTGAAATCACTCAGCCATAGTACCCTGTTAACCGACAGATGTAATCCCAACAACAGTGTCTAGTCTTCCCATTAGTTGCATTTAATATTTTCAAAGCAATTCCTCTGAGGTTCACAAATTCTGTCAAGATTTTGTTGACTATAAACCCTTTTTTTTTTAAAGAGGAAATATGTGATAGATAAATAAATAAACAAACAAATAAATAAAAAGAAGATTACTCGCCTTCTCAAAAAAACAACTAAAATGGAAATTGCTTATACTAGCCATGTGTGTCAAATAGATGACTAAGAAAATGTTTGGCTCTTTCCCAATTAAAGATAAAGTCACAAACTGATTATTTTACCAATCGCATAACATACCTGCTGCTGTGACAGAGCAGGAACAACTACGACTGTAATGCCAAAATGGAAGCAGGCTAGGAACAGAGAGGCAAAATAACTCACGGCAGTAAATTTATCATGCACAACTGTCAGTGCATGTACCCACATCTAACTGATTTTTACTGGGAAAGCAAACAGAGAAGTTGTTAAGCAGGGGCAGTCCCACAACCCATTACTAATAAGTTAGAACAGTGGTTCTCAAATGGGGGTACGTGAGATTTTGAAAAATATGTATGTTAAAAATATCAATCAATTCAAAAGCCCTTAAAATGGTTTAGGTTTTTTTTTTTTTAGCTGAGTAGCCCCTAACCGTTAGGGGGTACTCAGGTGAAAAAATTATTTACATGGGGTACTTCACTGAAAAAAGGTTGAGACCCACTGAGTTAGAAGATAAGCTAAACATACGACAGCTTACAGTAGTAAACAACAAAACATTTAAAAATGCTGTCGTGTTTATAAAATTACCTAAAATTCACTGTCCTGTAAGCAAATTATTTAAACGGCCTTTGTTTCAGAACAATTCTGGACATTGGTTTTTCAATCCCTATCGGTGGTTGGATGCTTAAACCAGGATCACTATGAGTGGTTTCCATTCTATTTACTCTGAACTATGGCAAATACACAAATGCTTGACATCACATTTAATATTACATCAAGCTGATTCTGATACTTGACAATAATGGGAGCGCATTAATTGACGTGTACCCCCATATTTTCAACCAACGGACAACTTGTACAAGGCAGTGGCATACTTTATGGACAATGATATTACTGTAGGTGCACAATATTTACATGTCGACTCAAGTTTTGCCTTGTTAAAAGTATGTGTTAACACATCCAGATGTAACATGTACATCTTCTCCAATATTAGTGAAATTAGTGAAAATTTAAATTCTCATAAATACAGCCCTAAAAGCGGAAAATCGTAACTCATCCCTAAAAATATACAACAGCATAAATAGCAAACCTCATCAGTAAAATTAAAGTCAATGATACACTCAATGATATACTCAACAAAATATGAAGTGACTTGTTCTAAATTGTTATCAAGTTGTTTCTGAACATTGTACTGTTAAATATTTATGAAATGATGTTGAACCCAGACCTAAGAGTTTGCAAGTCATTGTGGGAAACAATTGGGAATTTAATTCTATCTACCGCTTTAAAAGATAGTGTGTATTGTAGTTATGAAATTCAACCTTGCAGATATTGTAGCAACACAGAAATACCTAATTAATTTGAACACGCTCACCTTCTGAGAGGCTTCCCTTTTCCTTTTGTCGTCTTTTTTCCTTTTCTTGTCTTCCATGAACTACTGCTCCTGTCCTGATACTCCTTTCTTCTAGAGCGAGAGAGGGAGAGGAAAAAAAAGAGGACATGCAAAATTGTGACCTCATATTCTCAATTTAAAAATCACTGATTGCTTATTTATATAAATCACAGCTTAGGTTAACAGTTAGTTTATAACTGTGGCTAAAATCACAGCAAAAAGACAACACTGTAGTTGCCTCAAGGCCACTTCCAGCTTCATCCGTGTGATTCAGTGACAATGTACTATATGCTCAATGGATCAGCCATCAGGTACAAGACCAAAGCATACTGTTGAACATGTGGGCAACAAACACGGTAATTAGCCCCATCAGAAGCAGGCAGGATCCTGTAAGATGATCACACTTGTATATTTAACCAATTTAGACGGTCTAGTAGAAGCCTGATTTAGTCAGCACACCGACTGAGTGCATGTGGCTGAAGAAACCACCACTGAATATTCAAGACACTTGCTTGTGCTTAAATTGTTGGAGGATTGAGTGTGAGAAAATCTTCAGGGTTAATCTGTTTGACAACTGCAACAAGGACCATACACAATCCAAGAATACCAAATAATGCATTGTCATTAGGATCCGCTCTATGGGAAAATGAAAGAGGTTGATATGGATAAATCTAAAATTAGATAGCTCAATATTGACAACTATAGCTTAATTCTATTTTAGGGGTCAAGAGCATTAAACATATCTGTGGTTTTCTTCTCCCAAAGGAGTAGCCAGTACTATAGATGGGCAGCCGCTCACTGATCATTTATCTTAACTTTAAGAGTCTAATTGGCTTAGAAAATGTCACTCAACTGCAGTGCAGTAAGGGAAGCACCAATTTTAAGACGGCGGTATATAACCTGACAAGTTGTCTAACTTCATTTTACTTGTCGAGTTATTAACATAGAAGAGACCAGAGGGGCAAAAGTGTGCTCTCTGAACTTTTAAGCCCCGGTGGACTCTCGTTTTCACTTGATTTCGTTCATGCCCAGTGCCGTAACATTTCCAGGGGGCAGAAACCTTTGCATCACGGAAAACGAAACCGACGTCCAACCTGAAATATGTGTAACCTCAAGCCTGGCAGATCAGAGAGCCAGAAAGATTGTATGATTTTTTTTATCATGAGCTGTCAGATCTGCATTCAGCTCCGTCCAGCTACCCTTCAAATCACAGATAGACGCTACACCGGCTAATGTTGCCCTATTAGCCCATTAGCACTTAGCTAGCAAGCATTATAGCATTTGAAGAATCGAGCCAAAAGTCATAAAACAGTTTGCGTGAATCAAAGATACGAAGGAGATCGGATAAACTGAGCCACATATAAACGAAAATGGTCAACCACGGTCACCCCAGTCCTTACAAGTTTTTAAAAGCGACAATTTTCTTAGCAGCGCCTGCTAAAATATTTCGTCGATGGCTAACATTAAGGAGTGGTTTCAACCCGTTGCTGAAAATCCCGCAGACATCGCACATACGTTGATGCTAATAAAAAAAATCAACCTGCGTAAGTTTGGTAACTAATCCGGTCTGTTTACACAACCTTCATAAACATGAAATACACGGAGCCACATACCCAGCTCTGCTAACACACAGATACAGTTAGATCAATGCTAATGCTATCGGATGTTAAGCTAGCTCGGTAAGCTAAATTATCTACTGACAGCGGTTATAAGTGGCCAGACTACCGTCATTGCCTTGTATATCACAAGCAAATGTGTTGCAGTCATTTGGTGCGCATACAAATGGTAGCATGATAACATTATTAGAAATGCTAGGCACATATGAAATCACTTACCTCAAGAATCACATATGAAGAAAAGCTAGCGTGCTAGCTAGCTTAGCTAAAGTGCTTCAGTGCGAATTTTTTTTTTTAGCTTTTTGAGGCATTCGTCGAGGCTACAAGAACAGCGACGCCTGAGCGGATAGTCAAGTAAGTGGCAGATGATGAAAACACGCGATTAATAAGCTACTGTCGTGTAAATAAGTACTAACGTTGTAATAGTGTGAACCCTAATGTGCAGAAGAATTTAAATTTCAAAGCGCTGTGGAGTCAGTCGGTTGACGGGCGGCCATTTTGCTGCTGAGTATGAAGCGTCTCCAATGGCCAGGCTATGGCAGCTGCGTGGAGGCTCTCTGACTGGCTGCTTCCCACCGAGAGGGATGAATAAAACACGATTTTTGACCTTCAGAAACTTTTGACAGTCAAACTTAGCAACACTATAAACGCGGAGCAGACCGGCAGTGCGCCCAAACACAGCCTTAAATCTTTTAAACAGAAAAGAAAAGGGCGCACGCACTTTTTGCAGCTGTTAGCTAATCCACAAAGGTCGTTCATGACTTTATTTTGACAGCATGGCGCCGAGAAAGAGAGGAGCGAGGAAAAGGAAGAGTGAAGAAGCTTTGGGAGAGGAGAAGGAAGGAGGGGACACCGAGGGGACAGGAGACAGGAGGAGGAAGGACCGCGGGAATAAGAAATACATCGGGGCTCACGTTGGCATCCAAGGTGAGGTTTAATGTCCCCTCTTGAAGGGATGAGGACACACTGTCCCTCTCATGGCTCCTCTGTCTCCGTCCTGTGGGCCCAGGTGGGATTTGGAAGGCGGTGGAGTCCTGCACAGAGATGGGGGGCAGCAGCTTTGCCCTGTTCCTGGGCTCCCAGAGGTCCTGGAAGAGGCCCCCACTGGACCAGGCAGCTGCAGCCAGATTTCAGGAGCAGCTTTCCCTCCAGGGATATGATCCAGCTCATGTCTTGCCCCATGGCTCTTACCTGATGAACTGTGGCTCTCCTAAAGAGGGTTGGTCATGCATGATGGGACTTTTCACCACCTGTCACCTCGTCCTTCCTGCTAGCGTCTCCTCTTTTTTTTCATCACCCTCCTGTGTCCTCCTGTTTGTGCTGCACCCAGATGTGTTTGAGAAGAGCCGGGCCCTGCTGGTGGACGAGCTGAGCCGCTGCAGCCTCTTGGGCCTCCACCTGTACAACCTACACCCCGGCTCCACACTGGGGGCCATCACTACTGAGGAGTGTGTGGACAAGATCGCAGGCGCCATCAACTACGCTCACCAGCAAGTACCTGCTGTGGTTACAGGTACAGAGGGGTGGACAAAATAACAGAAACACACCGTACTATGAGGTGTCATCACAATAAATAGTACTCTGATGAAGCTTGTAATATCTGGAGCTATTTTTCTTCCATTTAAATATATTTAGTTCTGGAATGATGAAGGTCAACCTGTGACTGCAGTTCTCTACTGATGTAATTTATTTTCCTTTGTTGTGCTGCATTGTTTGTTTGTTTGCTGTATTTGGGACTGATGCACCCATCATTCATGGTGTAATTACTGTAAAATTAAAACAGAATTAGCAGCAGCATTTTGCTTTAACAGAGGTCCTGTGATCACATTTATAAATAAAACAATTTATAGGAAGACAGGAACTTGGTGGTAAGTGATGTCAGACAGTCAATGTTGCTATAGGCCAGCTGCAAACACTGCAAAATTATATAATGTAACAAGGGAAGTGTGTTTTAAAATGAAAATTAGCAAAAAGGAACAGGAACCACATTAACACTGACTCAGACTTTTCGTGGGATCTTTGCCACTACAAACTGCAGCCTGAAAAAAATAACAGCTTTTGAAGATCTTGTCAAGTTGTGAGCATAATGAGCTTCACGGAAACAGGAAATAGGAAGTTATAGTAAAGCAATGTATGAATCTCAGTGTAGTGACAGATATTAAAGTCAAACCCATGCCCAGTGGGAACAGATTTAATTAGTGGCTTAAATGCATTTGCATTTAATTAATAAAGACAGGCTTTACCATGTCTTAAAACCCTTGGAGTCTCAATATTTTACCATTAAAAGTCAATTATCTGTCATCTCCGTTATATATGAAGCTTTTCCACCTCAGGTCAACCTTTGCATTAATCCATAACTGTGCACAACTGATGACAGGCTCTGGCATTACTTATGATTCATGGCACCAACACAGTCTTTTTGACTCGCATACCCCAAATGCCACTGGTGTGACAAGAATACATTGCAGTGGAATGACTGCATAAGTGCTGAAGCAGTGGCAAACAGGGCCCTCAGACTGAGCCTCAGCCACAAACAGCAGCTGAATCAATGTAGCATGTGTATCAGGTGTTGTGGCAAAATGAAGGACACATGACTTATTTAAATGGAATATCCAATTGATACTGCTTTCTTTTCTTTTGCCCTTCATGGGGTCAGTGTTGGAGAACATGAGCTGTCAGGGCAACACGGTGGGTGGGCAGTTTTCTGAGCTGAAGAGCATCATAGACAAAGTCAGAGACCAGACTAGAGTTGGAGTGTGTCTGGATACCTGCCATGCCTTCGCAGCAGGTAAGTGAAACCATAGATTGACCTTTGTCCAGTACTGTCAGTAGAAGACATCTAGCCCTTGCCAATGGGCTGGTGTGCCCATTTCCAACAACCAAAGTTGATGCAATCCAGTGTGTATAAGGGGAAACCATTCACCTCTAGCTGAAATTTGCTCGTTCTCTCTAATATGGAGCTAAAATCTGTTTGAAATCCAAATATAAAATAAGACAGCTTTTGATTTGCCCAGTGAAGCTATTCCTTAGGGGCTACTGGGGTTGTTTCTTTGTCTTGTCTTGGTAGGATATAACCTGTCTGTAGAGGGAGGAGTGAAGTCCATTCTCAAGGAGTTTGACCAGGAAGTAGGGCTCCACTATCTCAAAGCTGTCCATCTCAATGACTCCAAAGGTACAGCCAGAAAATTAAAATATGAAATCCAGACAGATTTATAACATGGTGTACTTATTACAATTAAACCATCTGAGAGCATTTTTCTGATTTTCAACCCCATATGGAGATAGATGAACTCTGTCTTTGTTGTTGCCGTCTTTCTGATATGCAGGTAAACTGGGCTGCTGCCTTGATCGACATGAAGACATCGGTAAAGGTCAAATTGGAATTGCTGCTTTCCGAGACATTGTTAATGAGCCCAGACTGGATAGCATCCCTCTGATCCTGGAGACACCTGGGCGGTAAGATAACTACAGAGATAAGGAATCTCCCTGTTGGAAATAAATATGGTCATAATAGCATGCAACTATGGCAACATGTTTAATTAAATGACCAAGTAGGATAATTGTGGAAAAGCACTGAGTCATAATTTGAAATGACCAAATTTTATTTTTGGTTTGTAAATAAGAAAAAAAAAATCTAATTATTATTTTTATACCATAAATGTATACTTTAATATCAGAAAAAAATAGTTTTGAATGGAAAATAACGAGAGGATGTGACCATTTTGATTACATTACCAGATTCTCATATATACTGAAAGTCTGGTGTGCGTCTTTTAATAAAAAGAAATGAGTCAAGTGGTGAAGCTGTTACACAAATATTGTGTCTTTGTCCCACAGGCCAGGATTTGAGTATGCTGAACAGATTGAACTTCTCTATTCCCTCTGTGAGGAAAATGCATTGATTGATTAATTGGCACTGCTAAGGTGAAACTGCAGCTCAGTTATCTGTTGAGAGCTGAAGTCTTACTCAAGGACCAAAGTGGCTGGACATGGAGGCGGACCTCATTAAGCATTTTAAGAATTTAATGTGTTAAACACAAAGATGTGTGCCTCATCTCTGACCGTCTCCAGTTGAATAAACATGTTTAAATGAAGATTTGGCGTGTGTGTGGGTGGTTGTTTTGTTCAGCCTTTAGAGGGCAGTAAGAACGCACAGTTTCAATACAAAGGTAATGTGGGCCCCTCAGTGTTTCTGGTTTCAGAGGATTCAGGCAGAGATGAATAGAGCTATAACTTAAGTGGACATTTTCATTGGACATGTAATACTGCAGATTGACAAAACACATGTAAAAAAAAAAAAAATTTTGACAAAACATAGCTTGTATATAAAAATCAGAAATATATTTAGGAACTTCATAATATTTATATGATATGAGTTAAAATGTTTTCACCTGTAATATTTCTAAGAATTGAAATGATGAGAATGTAAAGTCTGTCAAACAGGACATCATCTTGGCAATGAAGTTAACATCCCATCTATGTCTTCATGTAATTGATTTTTGTCTTGAAAGTAGATTGCATAATACATACACACACACACACATACATACACAAACAAATACAAATGACCACCAGCTTCATCCATGGTGAGCTCTCACATTCTTCAACAAATGGATCCAGCTGTTGAATACCAACACTTTGCTGCAGCTGTTGGCCCCCGGGAGGAGAGCAATTGATCACACCTACTTTAACACCCATGGTGCACGCAAATATGCATTTACACACACAGGAAAAAGCACTAAGACCTGGGCAGACCTCTTCACTAGAAGCTTGAGGATGAGAAAGCTATGAGACAGCAGATATAGAGAGAAACATGAGGATTATAGGCGTGTGACTCTGTTGCTGCATTAACTAATAATAGTCAAAATAAATAGAGTTCGTACAAAGACAATGAGACAAGTTTGACCATGTTTCATTGATGTGACTGCTTTAAAGTTAATCTTGTACTTTAGCTACCATTAAATGTGATTATCTCTTAAAGATACGGTACAGTTAGCCTACAGGTGAGTAAAGTACAGTAGTAACAGTAGAAGTGGGAGGGGGTTAGGAAGGTAACAATAATGTTCTGTTCCATCCATTAAATGGCACAGAGACTTTAACTTGCACCTCTTGCTCTTTTGTTTGCATCCAACATTGGTTATTTTGGGATTTAAACTGAATCTGCTGTTGCATGCATTTAGGATAAGAGTGCAAAGTGAAATGCAAAGTCAGAGCAGGGTCCAGACAGTGTGTCTTTCAGTATGTTAACAGAGACAGGAAGTAGAGGTGCCTGGCCCAAGAATGTTTCTGCTCTTAGATCCCACCCACAGGAAATGCCTGTCCAGCCTGTTTGAGTCTGCACTGACGGAAAAGAAGTCTCCTTTTAGTGGAGTCTGATTTCTGACGGATGAGAGGATGAAGGAGCTTGAATAATGAAGAGGCTGGTCCTGG
The DNA here is from genome assembly GCA_034769265.1 of Remorina albescens. NCBI lineage: Eukaryota > Metazoa > Chordata > Actinopteri > Carangiformes > Echeneidae > Remorina > Remorina albescens. The sequence continues at coordinate 12,602,704 of CM068480.1, forward strand.
ACATTGTATCCTGTATAGTGTAGATAAGAAGCTGTCTGATAGTTGTCAGAGGTGTTCTGGTGATCTGGTTGGGTTCAGGGGTTACAACCCAGGGAAGCTAAAAACTAAACAGTGAATGCACATTCCTGAACTCTTCTATTAATCATTAGCCGAAGGAGGCATGTGGAGCACAACATGGGAATAATATAAATACCCTTCATTCTCTAATTATTTAAAAATCTGTGGTATTGGCTGGTGTGTTCGTTGTGCCCATGTTTTGTGAACGCTCATCCAGACGTTTCTTCTCCTCTTTCTCTGTCATTGCAATGTACTGTGAATATTTTCCACTGCTGCCTTAAGCCACTGATCTAATTATGCAACTTCATAAATACTTCCAGATATCTTTGGTTTGACTACTTCACTGTCTTTCCAAACTCATGTAAAAGGCTAACTGAAGATCTCTGGCTGGGCTCAGTTTCCATCAGGCTCTTGGCTTCTGTTGGAAATTGATGCAATCCTTTAATGAACTGCCAAAGTGAAGATGGAAACATGTCTCAAACTGTTAAAATGAAATCCCATAAAGTCTCCACCAGAGAAACAACGCAACTTTTTAACAGGCTTGCAAAGAGTAAACCTTTTCTGCCGGCTTTTCGGTTCCTCAGTCCTCTATTTTCTCCAAATTTTTTTAGGCACAGGGACACGAAGCTGCTCGATGAACCCACACTTTTCGACTGAACAGCTCCACCGGGACAATTGCAGGGTTTTGGTCACAAGCACTTGAGACCAAGCAAGAAGGTAGGTGATGTGTTTGCTACCAGACTCCTGGGATTTTAATTGGCAATGCTCAGGTCATAAACCCCCCCTCGCTTGACCTTTAGGTTGCTGCTAATGAACACATAACTGCTGTTTTAAGACGATTATAAGACTTGTTAGAGCAGTGATTTCATCACCCACCGAATTACTCACAGTTCTCTTATTTGTTTCAGATGTACACGGCTGCAAAACAGCTTGTGCCACTTAGACTGTATCAGAGTGGATCATTGTCTACAGGATATGCTTTTGATTAAAAAAATCAAATGTGGATATAAACCAAAGTAAGAGTGTATGAAAGAAGAGCCAGTGATAGATTAGATGTTTTCATGCTCTCAGCGTCTCGCCAGTTTCAAATCCTGTCTTTATTTTCCATCTTAATGAAATGCGGATGTATTTCTCATTATGATTCTTGGGGGTTCTTGCTTTGAAAAGCTGCTATGTATAAACCCTTTACTAACAGCAGAGGGACCCCTGGTTGAGACTAATTCACAGAATAAAGAGAAGAGAGGGAGTGGAAGAGTTTTTGCAGCTCATTGTGTGCTCAAATGCAGGCCCTTGATGGATCAATGCACTAAATATACTGCAGGCATGGCGTCAGCATTCTTGACTAACATATTGGTGGGTTGAGTCTAGAAAATTTACATTGGGTTAACCTGGAGATGAAAAGAAAAGAGACAGAATAAAATGAAAAATGAAAGCGAAAAGACTGTATGCGTGGCTTGCAGGCTGAGCCAAATTTTACCCGTCTCAATACCCACAGTCTGACGGCTCTGTCTGCCAGCAGTCCCAAGAGGACTTGCCACACACAAACACACAAAATCCTGACAAAATCCTCTGTGCCTGTGTATTCACGCTTCTCCAGGTATCAGTAGTCAAACACACATGAACCAAAGTGCTCAGAAGAAATAAGAGTTGAAGCGCAGGGTGGAGTCCATTCTGCTTCCTCGGCAAATCCTTTATTTCTGCCCTTCAGCAACAGTGCAGGCATCATAAGTTACCTCTGAGATACGACGTTTCTATTGCCACTGTGGGGGGAAAAAAAAGCAAGGCCGTGTGTATTTTAGTAGACCCCTGCGTGGTCAGACTGTGTGGGTATCTTGTGGGCTAAGAGAGAGCATTGTAACGGGCCTAAGAGCCAGTGGATGTGACTATAAACAGAGAGCCTGAAAGTGAAGGTTTATGACCAATGGGCTCAGTGAAAATGACAAACAGTTTGGAGAAGGAATCACTCCTCGCCTCCTCGGCAAGGTCACTCACATATATAACATCACTCTCTATATAAGGAGACCTGCTGTGGGTTTGTTCTCTCATTCCTTCCATTTGTACCTCTCCTCTTCTCCCCCCTTCGATCCCTCTCTTCCCGCTGGCTCGGGGTGAGGAATGCTACCCAGTGGTGGCTGGGCATTGAGCCACGAGGAGACAGGCAATCACAGCAGCAGAGCAGAGAAAAGATGAGAAAAAGAGAGAGGCTGGAAAAGAAGAATGAAAGAGTAATGGTTATGATAGAGCAGCACTGAGCAAAAAAAAAAAAAAAAGGATCATAGACCAAGAGCTGACTTGCACTGGACCTCTGGCTGTTTGGACCTTTATTTCTTTCTACTGGGCTCTCCAAGAAAATCAAGGAAAGGAAAATTTGATTGTTCATGAAAAACCTCAGAGAAACGATTAAGAATTACAGAAAAAAAACACTTAACTTCTTCCTGAGTTTTAGTTCCTTGTGAAAAAGAGATGTTTTCCCAGCAGCTAAAGTGAAAATTAAAATTTGTAAGAAAAATAGAAAAGTCTGAAACACCCTTTTAAAATTCTTTAGGTCCCCAAAGTGAATTGCAAAGGCAGGGAGAGACAGATTTTTCAGCTGGTATGTTTCCCAGTTGTACAAAATTCAATACTTTCTATCCATATGAGAGGAGTTTTTGTTTTTAGTTGCTTTCCTCTGCTATAAAGTTGCTATAATTGTTTGGTTTATATTCGCAGGATAAAAATGAGCATGCGTCATGTTAAAACAGTCACTTAGAGACAAACAAAGAATTATCACTCAACTCTGCAGGTGTTTTCAGGTTTAACATCCATGTTTCGTTATCTGGTCCCACTTCAAAAGAGTCTGTGAAAGTTATGCCCACCTAATGTTACGCTTATGTGCAGTCGGAGCAATTATTCATGAAATCACAGGGAAGCTGACAGAAAACAGTCATTTTTGTCATTTTCAACCTTAAGTTATGGCCCCTACTTGAAGTCATGCTCAGTTTGAGTTACACCCTCTCTTACAGTCGGCAGACAGACGCCTCTCCACAACTTCACTGTTTTGGTTGACTCTCATCAACCTTGTTAACCAGACGCAGCATATTAGCCATCCCACTCAACTCTCCATTTGCACTTCACAATTCACTTCCAGTGATGATGTTTTCCTGAGCAGAAATACCATCTCAATAACAATCCCCCAGGGAGTGAAAAAGTATAGCTGTCAGTCAGAGAAAAACACTGCTCTCCAACCTGTTACATTCTTGTCCTACTGAAATAGAAACTTCAGCCAGCTGACCCTCCACACACACTGCTATTTTCACACTTACAACCTACCACTGTACTCAAAAACACTGTTATTTAGTTACCACTGAGCCAAACATATTGAGAGCTAATTACAGTTATGGGAGTGAAATCACACTGAGGTTGCCATCGAAGCAGACTGGTTTACATCAGTGTCCATTTGTTGACGACATGTGCCCAGACACTCACAGAGCATGTTCTGCATCTATTCGGTTGAGCATGATTGGACATTTTGTTCACGCTTCAGCTAAGAGGCATGTCTGAGATGTGTGTAAGTGTGTGTGTGTGTATGTTTGCAGTTGAGTAAAGCCAGCACACACAGGGTCAGTTTTCCAGATCAATCATCCATACACAAAGAGCACAAAGGTCAGACACTGACATTCCTCACATGAGAAAACGAACACACACACATACACACATGCCTGACTTCTTTTTCATCACCTTAGACATCAACAACTGGCGGTTTAACTAAGTAAATACAACGTACAGCTTACATAAGCGTCTATGTTATCACACCTTCAGATTCACAGGCAGACAAACACACACACACCCAGTTCTGAAAACAGCAGTGCCGTGCAACATACCTTCAGAACTGTAAATAGCTTCCCTTCCTCCACATCTTTCCTGTCCTTTGCCTCTTTTGACAGCCTGTGTGAATCCATACATCATCTGGCCTCAAAGCCTAGCTGATCTGAAAGGTGATGCGGTTGAGGTCACAGGCTGAGGCATGGTGGACTGGTGGTCTGGAAGCCAGACCAGGACTACTATGGTTGGAAATTTAGTAAAGGGTGCAAAGAGTGTGTGGTCAGATTGAGATGCCTTTTGAAGAACAGTTTGTCTAAAAACAATCAAACTTTTTCATCTATTTATGCTACTGCATTTAAAGCTTAATTCTCGTATTCATCTTCCAGTCTATATTTAGTTAGTGACACCTTAACTGTAAAAGGTTCCAAATGTAATGCTGAGGAAGCTCCCAAGAATGAGCGGAGAAGGAACAATAACATGTGTATTTCCATAAAAAACAAGCTACCTCTCTGGTGAATCTATAATTAGGTCAGAGGGTTTGTTTTTTGTTTTTTGTTTTTTTCTTCAAGGAGCAACTTTCCAACTCATCACAGTGCTGCAGTGATGTCGACACTTACTCATCTCTGACATCACTGGCTGGGGATGGTAGACATCAGCCAATCTGAGAAACCTGATTCTGAACAATGGAGACAACAGAGGCTGAATTGTGTGCGTGTTTTACGTAATTTGTTTGACAGAGAAGTTGGAGAAACTGGTAACAAAAAAATTTTAATGACAGTTGAAGATGTATTTAAAAGTTGACAATAATTTGCCCAGTTGTTCTGATCTCAACCATGTGTGACTCCAATGTCTGCCATTTATTTCTGTTCTGTTGCCATTTTCACATGGATATAGGTTTTGTTCTGGCTCTGGTGTTGTTGACTCCGACTACCTAAACTCTGATTGGTCTGTCCAGGGCAGGGAAAATAACCCAACAACATCAGTAATCAGTAAAAATGTGCTTCTTGGTTTGTATGCATAGCTGCCCTTGTCCAAATGTTGCTTCTATGCTGAATGTAAGTGGAAGCATAGAAGAGTCTATCCTATGCTCACTATACTATGAAGAGTAGACGTTTTAATGGATGCTGTGAAAATCTGTGATAGCGATACCATTTTCCTTCTGGAAAGGAACATTTCTGGCTGTTGCTTTGTTATGAAAGTTAAGGATGAAGGCAACTTAAAGAGATTAGGAGAGGTTAAAACATTTGCAGCCAATGAAATATCTTCATGGTTGTGTGTGCGTAATAATAGTTGCATTAAAATTGATAGGACAGGGAACACGATGGTCTTTACTGGGGTCTCTGACTGTGTGTTCGTGCAAGTTAGAGTGTGTGTATGCATGTGGCATTTTCCTGTTTTAGCCTTGCATGGACATAAAGCTTGGTCTTACAATAGCCCATTGTCCCGTCTCCCCTTCACGCTTCCTGTCCGGTCAGAATTCACGGAAATAAGGATACAGTGCAAACAAACAGCGGCGGCTGCTGCTCTCCACCCACTGTCGGGCCCTTCAGGAGGAGCCCGTCTTCAATTCAGGGGGTGGGTGGTAGCGTTCCTGCCAGGAAGCTAATCAGCGTTGCATCCCAGTTTGACGAATGCAAAAGAGCTACATCTACAGTATGCATATGTGCGTTCAGATGCAAGTGCAAATGTGGAGTAGAGCTGGAGGTGTTGAGGGGTGAAGGGTGGAGTACCGAGGGGCAAGAGTTTGAAAGAAGAAACCAGGAATGGTGGGGTTTTCCAACAGAGGCCTTTATGGTTTGTAGCATATCAAAGAGAGTTTGATTACATCTACAGTGTGTTGGTTTTCTTCGATGGGAAAGTGGATGTTTCACATTTTTAGGCTTAACATGATTGAATAGTGAAATCAGTACTCTGAGTGTTAAAGGGAAGATATCCCTTTTATTTCAGTTGTGGAATTTTCAGAAAATCACCACCTTAAGAGTCTTGAAGTAAAACCAGCCACCAACTGACCCAGAGAAAGTTTGATGGGAATGTCAAAACGTAACGTGCCAGAGTTTTGAATGAATTTATGCACAAACATTTGGTGTGAGTAGCACCTTTTATCTTACTTTCTCCTCCTGACTAATGCTTGTGGACTGCTGGCAATCACGTTCAGTGCAAACATGCACTCTGAAGCAAGGCAGTGACGTCAGCTTCTCAAAAACTCTGTGAGGCCATTGTTACTTTGGCTGTGAGACGCATGCACACACATGGAAATACACAAAATAAACGCTAATGCGGAAAATACCACATATTAAATTTGTACATTAAAGACAGTACATTCAAAAGTAATTAACCTAGCTGAAATTTATAAATTTTGAACTTAAATATTATAGTACAAATATTATATTACAATGCATCCATGCAAGGACATCCGAACCGGCTCATGACCTTTTTTTAAAGTTATTTATTCCAATAGTGACAGGAAAGTTACAGAGACCTTTGGGAATGACGTGTTGCAATGAGCCACAGGTTGAACTCAAACTCATAACCACTGCAGTCAGGACTATGGGTTCATGGTATCCCCAGCCAGGTGGGGCACAGGGACAACTGTTGTTGGTACACTCCTTTGGGTTGTGTCCAAGGATAGGGACAAGAGCTGTATGACTTATATGTTGGAGGAAGGGTAGAGTTTATGAATGTGTGTGTGCGCGTGCCAACAATAAACGTATAGTTGGAGCTAAACACAGTGCTTATTGAAGATTGTTATTATCATTGAACTCTATTTTTGATCTGTTTTGTTCAGCTAATGTGTGTTTACTGGACTCTATGTGTGTGTGTGTGTGCATTCATTTATTGCAGGCCACAAGTTTATGGCTGAGTATTTTGGCTGCTCTTGGAAATGAATACTTTCCTCCAGATGAACTACAGAGCTACAAGTAAATATATTTCTGGTACAGCTAATGTATACAAAAGCAGAGTTTGTGTACAATGAAGTTTTGAATATGTATTTTTTTTTCTTCTTAACTGTTTATCATTAAACAGGAGATTTAAATAAATTTTTTCATTATTCGTTTTCAGGCAAATGTCTCCATCATGTATAATTGGGATTGGAGAATAGTTGTCAATCGTCTTAAAGGGATCAAATGGCACTTATGACTTATGCATGCTGCACATGTACGAACCATATGTACACCTATACAGTATATAAACATATCTATTCATGCACCCATGAGTGCACGTGAACACACACACATGCTGCCAAACCCACAGACAGACTGGGGAGCACAGATCCGAACAGGAAACAGTCCTGATGAAAACAAGACATTTGGGATTTTCTTTTCTAAAATAGTAAAACAGTCTCTCCTGAACACATAATTCACCGAAAGTCCTGGAGGGAAAGAGTGAGTGGGACAGAGTGAGAGAAAAAGAGAGTGAGAGAGAAGGAGTGAGAGAGCACCTGTGTCCACTGCAGACTCCCCAGACGGACATTTGGTTCCAGACTCCTGAAAAACACAGTAGCTGCTGTTATTCTAGGAGTCAAATTAGCGGACGGGCCACTGAAGATTGGAGGGCTAATTTAAACCAGTCGGGCTGCTGGGGAGCAGATCAGGCCGCACAAACAGAATTTACTAACTGGTGCTTGAGCTCTATTTTAATGTGCACTGCTGCAATTAAAAATCAGGATATTACTTAGATGGAGAATTTAAATTTAATTAAGTTTGTTTTTGTGTGAAAGCCAGAATTTGTGCTTTGATCTAATGTTGGCAGGCAGATCGTCTGCTTTAGTGTCCAAAACTCACACAAAAGACACTGGGCTACTTAAAAGCATAGTTGGATTTAGTAAGATCGAGCTTTTCCTGCTTTACCAGCGAGAAGAAATCATGGCTGCCTTTGAAACGTCTCAGCTCAGTTAAATGCGATGAGATTATCCTATTTTTGTTTAAGCCATGTGTGTTTATAGGATCAAGTAGAGCCAACGTGATAAAGTTCACCCAAAACACAACTATTGCTGTAAGTACACACATAAGCACGTCACAGCACATAACTCCATAATGCTGCTGCTACACAACTGGGTGGGAGGCTCTTTCCAAACCATTACTTATAATTTCAGAGGGCTGTTGTTCGTTACCTGAAAATGTTTCCATTTTCAAATGCAAATATGTTACAGTTCACAGCCAACTCACAGTGATTTCTTTGAAAATGACTTAGGTAAGGGCTGAATTTCTTGGGTTTGTGCTGCTGGAAATGGTTTCAACATATCTGGCAGGTGTTTGCACTGTGTGAAAGTAATTTCCTGGAAAGACATACCCACGTTCAGTCTGTGAACTATTCATCCTGTTTCAATGCACTCGTTTCCCACTTTCCTCTCCCCCCCAACTTTCCAACTCTCTTGTGCATGCTTTTGTGCCCCGCGACTCCCTCTCCTCACCTTCCGGCCTTTTCCTCCTAATGTCAGCATTTTACATCTGATTTTGACATCAGGTACTTTGAATTGATGGATCAATAAGAATAGCTTTCCAGTCCTTACACTGCTGCATAACTGTAGTAAATTTAACACAAAAAATATTCATAGCCTTTAAATCAGGGCTCTAGCTTCTCATAGAGAAAAAAACAGGTTTGGTTACATGGCAGGCAAAATAACATGAGCTCCATTTGGCTCAGGTTAAAGTCAGCATCACAACTGAAGAAACAAAATTGTCCTTGAAATATGTCACATGTTCTGATTAGATTTTATTCTAACATTTGTGTTTACAATGTTTGAGGCAAAATCATGTTTTTATTCATCTCGTTAAAATGTTCATAATGTGTTTCTTTGAAAAAAGATTTTTGGATTTGGCTGAGTTGTTTAGGCTTGTGCTGCCGGGAATGGTTTCACATCTTTGGATCCCCCTCCCCACCGATGTCAGAATCTATTCAGGTCTCGAAATCCAAAGTTAAAACCTACATTTGCGCCTTAACTTTCAGTTAGTTCCATATGCTTTAACTTCAGTCATTGTACCTGTTAACGTTCCGCCATCTACAGGTTCCCACTTGTGTCAATAAATCAGTTAAATCCAGTTTATTCAAACTGGAATCGCAGCATCTTCCTAATTATGATTTAGGAAATTAGTACCAAGCTGTGTTCCCCTCTCTTTCTCTGTCTTCCATCTCTCCCTGATACTCCACCAGCCCACTCCATCTTCTCCGCTGCTCTCTCTCTTCAGGGCTTCATACCTCCAGAGCTGAAGAGACACCCCCTCGATCCTTCTCAACTTGACTTGACTTTTTTATTAATATAATATGAGACGTATCTTTATGCAGTCACGTCTTTAACTGCAGTAAACCAATTATAGTCTCATAAAGATAAACTCAGACAGTCAGGGATTCGAACCTGACACCTTGTTATCACACAGAGCCAGGGTTTGTATCAGCACTGTGTCAGCTACTGCCAGTTACAAATCAAACAGAAAGGGCAATAGCATAAACAAATGAAAGCAAATTTTTCTGATACATCTACTAGTCCCTGACATTGGTGCAGAACAAACTCCTGGAAAACTCCGGAGTCTGATTGAGCTCAAACATCTAGCTGAGTCTCTGATGGTTCCTACTCTAACCTTCTCAATATTCTCTCATGGCCGTGGTGGTTGGAACACAGGGCCAGATCCTTTCTCAATGAAGTAGCTCTACCTCCACTCCCATTTTTCTCTTCTTAGACGGGAAAACCATGTTAAATCAAAATTTTCCATAGTTCAAAACAGGTCTTCAGAGGAACATTGATGTAACAAATTGATATATAAATGTATAGTTATCTGGAGAGGTGCTGACATTAAACTCTCCAGGTATTTTTTCCTCATACATGAACATTATTTGACAGACCTGCTTTTCCTGGTTTGTAAACTATGGCTAGACTTTACTGGACAGTCTGTTGTCTACATATTTACTCTGTAGAAATGATTCTGCCGTCATCACTCAAGATTTAGAGGGTAATTCTCCTTATTTCTGAGAAAAAAATGTGTGGTTCATTCCAGCAGATTCATCACACAGCAATATTTGCACCGCAATCCATGCATCTGACCAACATCATGGCTGATTCTTATCTTGTCCAGAAGCCACTCAGAGAAACCCAGGGAGGCAACAAGCCGCAGACAAATTGGTTGAGGCCAGAGAAACAGTTCTGATGCCCTGAGACAGAAAGTAAATCAGAGCGAGCAGTTAAAAAAGAAGACTGTCGTTTGTCTTCAAACACCTACTTAAGAGGCAGGAGGAAGATTTGGGGCTGGAAACAAACAAATGAATGTATTTTTCTACCATCGTTGCTGCTGTGGTGTCCACAGGGAAAAGATGTGGCCCTAGTAACAATGAGCAAGTCAATTTGATTCATGAAGGGCAAGGCCAATGTCCTCCTGCCCTCTTGCCCTGTCTGGCTGAATAACCCCCCACCCCTCTGCTACTTCTCTTCTCTCTCTCCCTGTCCGTCTCTGTGTGTTTTTTCCTCTTCTCATAGATATAATTACCCCTTCATCATGCTTGGGATAGCAAAACAGTGATTTATATCTCTATATAGGAATGGAGGCCCAGTCTAAACAAAGTGTCGTAGTGCTTGCGTGTGTGTGTGTGTGTGTGTGTGTGTGTGTGTGTGTGTGTGTGTGTGTGTGTGCAAGGACATAAAAAGAAGCAGACTCACCATGAGACACCAGCAGTTTATGCGCAGAAGTGGGTGTCTTAGTGAGTGCAAGTCAATTGAAATGTATTTTAGTTTGTGTGTCAGATAACATCACAGCCTGTGTGTATGTGTCTGGCTTCATCATTTTTAAAACATGAATAAACGTACAATAGTGATGGCAGTAAAAATCGGAGAAAATAAGATGAGTAAGAGAGGAAAAGATGGGATCTGTCGTGGAGAAACATGCAAGTGTGCAGACCACACATAGAAACAAAAACAGGAAGAGTACTGAATGTCCTGTGTTTTATCTCACCATAATGCACCACATTCTGGACTCCCACTAAACAAACACACACAAGCACACACACACTTACATGCATCCTTGTCATCAGAAGAACTTCCACTTCAGGTCATTACTCTGGAAAAGCTCTTCCAAACAACTCAATGATAAGAAAATGCCAAACTGCCAAAGACACACTACAGTGTGTGTGTGTGTGTACATGTGTGTGTCTCAAAGGGACTTGACACAAGCCCAGAGACATGAGAACTGGTTTTCTCATGTTTGGTTCTCCCCTTGCGTGTTAATCAGAGAAAAGTGATGAAAGTTCCCCCACAGAAAATACATCAGTGTTTAACAAACATGATGGGAATTCAACGACTCTATATGGTCAGACTGGTCAGAACAGAAGGTCAAACTTGAAGGTGGTAAGGTGTCAAATCTGACGGATCTGGGAATCACCCAGGTTAAAGTGAGAGATGTGTGAGTCGTGAGAGAGTTGGAAGGGAAAAAAGAACAGCGTAGACCAAGAAAAATGAAAAACAGAGGGAAAGATTGTGAAAAAGCACTAAATTTGTAATCTTGCCTCCCTTTAGGGACCCAACTCTGAGCGAAATCCAAAAACTTGTGAGTTTTTTCATACAAATAGCTGACATGCCTCAGAACAGAGGTTGTTTATCTTGGGATGGAGTGAAGGGGAAAGAGAGGAGGGATGCAAAGAAAGCCTGGGAGAGACAGGAGGAGGAAAAAAACAGGAACAGAGAGATGGACAGGAGGATTAGAGATTGTGCAAAAGAAAGACAGAGGAGAGATGAGAAGCTTGGGAAACTTATCTGTAAAAAAAAACAAACAAATGACAGTATCGGCAAAACTACAGAAATAATATTTAGTTTCAAAAAAGGCATGAAGCGTAAGAATAAATGAGTGTGAAGTCAAACAGTCACATAGTCCCACTCTATAAAGATTAGAGAGCAATGGATATTTTGAAAAATCTACAGACAGAAGCTCTGACTCAATAAAGATTACATATGAGCTAAGACAACAGCACCCCGAAAGCACATACATGAGCACGAAGCATACATCATTGTATATTTTCCACCGCAAACCTCATTTCATCAGAGCAGTGCACAGTTTGCATCAGCCTCGTTCATAGGGAATAACCCCTTAAATGAAGCTGGTCGTGACTAACAATAATTGGGTACGTTAGTCTATAATCATGGCAAACCTAACAACAGAACTGTTTGCTACACAAAAACCGCAAATACACACCTGTTACCATGAGAACATTAAAGCACACCTTTAACATCCTTGTAATCAAATAAGCAGTCAAACTTGGCAGGTTGAGCCGAGGTGAGATTGTACCTGATGATCAACAAGGAGAAATTCTGTTAAAAAATAATAATTCAGCTGTTACATTAATTAAATAACATGAATATAACCCATTCAACATGTACTGTGCATAGTACATGTTGAATGGGTTGTGTTTTACAATTACTCAAAAATGATTACAAAGTTTTAAATAGTGATACTGGATATGACACATGAGCCCTAAACTACTGACATGCTGTATTGTTATCATAGAAAGTTGTTATGACCAACATGTTAGGAAAGAGTTCTTTTGCACGTCCAGGAGACTGATTATTTGCATAATGACATGTTATTTATGTGGAATATTTTACTGAGAGATGATGTAAACCAGAGGGCAGCACAGCAGCATAGTGGTTAGCACTGTTGCCTCACAATGAGAAGGTCACGGGTTCAGTTCCCAGCCTGGGGCCTTTCTGTGCGGAGCTTGCATGTTCTCCCCATGCCTGCGTGGGTTTCCTCCAGGTACTCCGGTTTCCTCCCACCGTCCAAAGACATCACGTTTGGGTTAATTGGTGACTCTAAATTGTCTGTAGGTCTGAATGTGAGTGGTTATTCATCTCTGTATGTTGGTCCTGTGATGGACTGATGACCTGTCCAGGGTGTACCCCACCCTCACCCAGTGTGAGCTGGGATTGGCTCCAGCACCCCCGTGACCTGGAAACAGATAAGCAGTAGAAGATGAATGAATGATGTAAATCAGTGACTACATTACAAAATCAAATTTTCTGCAAGGAATGTGTGGTTTCTGACTGGAAACCGGTTGGCAACTTTTTTTACCACCTGAGCCAAAAAGACTGGAAATCTGCTGTTCAGACGTCCAAAGGGAACGTCATCTGATGGAGCTGCTGAATTATACCGTACTGGTCTGTTGGTTGTTGGCAGACTCAAATGAATCTGTGCTAAAGCCAGAGTGGCTTGGCTAGCACTTCGTGCCCAAGAGGTGCGGGCAGGGTTATACACACACACACACACACACACACACACACACACAAAGCAATCCTCAGATACCCTCCAGTACTGAATATACAGATTAGAGGTGTGTACTAAACAGCATCTGTTCTTTAAGAACATTCAGCCATTTTCTATTAACTTAATAAACTATAAATCTGCTGATGCTCTGATGACAAAGGTGGTTAAACTTTGTGAACACATTTGAAAACCTGAATTTTAAACCTTTTTTTGCGTTTTTCTGATGTTTTGTTTGAAGTTTGCTATCGAAAAGAAGGTAAGCTGCTGGTTTTCAAATCATCCAAATGTACCTTCACATTTCTTCTGCTCTGGTATCTGGAGCTCCAGAAACAACAGTTCAATGATCAAATCAGAGGAGCTCTGAATCTCCCTTTTCTGATTTCTTACTGATATATATCAGATTTCAGGTGAACACAACCTAATCTTTCCATGTTGGATTATGGTCTATGTGGGCTGGGCTTGGGGGGCTGGCTGAGGGTGGTGACTGATTTGTTGTGACATCATAAAAGTAACAGAAGTCCTGACGTCTGGTTTTAAGGTTCAGGTTCTAGATACAGGCTGTGAGCATGTTTGTGGACTGAGACAGAATACCTAGACCTGATTTATGATCAAACGCCACATTGGAAATCTCAGCTGACATAGTATGGGATTTTGGAATATTGCATCCTGATTTGCCAACAAGTAAATCTTTTGTCTGAACCACAGGCACTGCAGAACAAGACAAATCTCTTGGTAACTGGAGCCAATAAAAGGGAAGTTATTGCTATTCATACATATATATTAAAAATGCAATACACGTTCTTCAAACCATAGATCACCTTTCTTTAAAAACACACGTAATCGCAGGATAACTTAAGCTTGTATGAAAAGAGGAAGGGTGTTGTCTAAAACAACAGGCGATGGTGGCTTTCCGGATTGTGTGTGACTCTGTTTTCTTCCGCCTGTCTATGTGTGTTTGGGTGTAAGGATTGTGGTGAATGGCTGTTTGTGTGTGTGTATCGGTGTGTGTCAGTGTGGCACCAGGGGTGTGGGAGCAGCAGGAAAGTGTGGTAGCTAACTCAGAAGTGGCATGCGGGTGTAGTGTCATCAGCTGTGGTGAATGCTGCCAGACCAACAAGCCACCTCTGAGCTTCAACGCCAGCCTGGCCTGTTACGAGCCTTTTGAGCCTTCGAGGACGGGGCGAGGATGCTTCTGCTCCTGTTGATAAGGCTCTGTTTCCTGTTGGACAGGTCAGCCTGGGACCATTGACATGTGCACTTTACGGGCTTACACCTCTGATGGCTGTTGTTTACTTGAGCGTGGGATGAAGTTTTGCAGCAGCCTGTTAAGGAACAATTCATTTAGTCATTATGCTCAACTCAACAGGGTTTAAGCTGTTCTGACTGATTTCACCTCAAAATATTGTCAAACAACTACATGGAAACATCACAGACATACAAAACTGCCAATTTATTTTTAAATTTGGGCTCTTGAGAGATTTTAACAGATGGTGTTGTGTGGCTCAGGATTGAGAGTCCAGGAGGTGGACTTGGTTGTCCACTCATCAGAAGGTTGGCAAAGAGTGAACCCCAGGCTGCTCCCCATATAAGATGGACGTGTAAATGTATACCTGTGGTCGGCAAACACTGTGTATGTAGAAAAAAGCACTCTGTTGTGAATGTATGTAAAATGCTTTGAGTGATCGATAACAATAAAAAACACAATATATATATCAACAGACCATCATTGTGAGTACTGACAGCTAGAAGACAACATTAAACTACAATTTAAATGTAAGCAGAAACATTTAACTAATGGGTCAGTTTGCTTATTTGATTTTTTGGATTGCTACTTCTCTCTTATCTGAAGAAAGAGTTGTACACTTAGCTCTTACTTACCGTAAAGCAAACAGTTAACTTGACTCTCTAAATATTAAAAATTTGAATATAAAAAATTCCAACCATCATCCAAAGATATTAAACAAGTGAGGTGTAATGGGGAGCAGATTGGCTGTCTCTGTCCTGTTTCCAGGCCTATTGCTGAGCTGATCTAACTGAAGGCTGATTGAAACCTTCCAACTTCAGACATTTGAATATGAGTAGTGTGGACCAAGTTTCCTCTGGGTCAGTGTAAGTATTAAAACAGAGTGTTTCCACCGTTGTTTTTTTTTTTTTTTACTGATACACATCACATTGTGGTCACTTATTGTACATTATGAGACATGACACAGTTTCATAACTCTGTGTTTCCCTCTAAAGGTCATCAGATCCTCAGCTGATGGATCAGGCCTGAGTGGAGTCATTGTCTTTATTGAAAAGCCAACACCTAAATGATGATGCGCTCATTTGGATCCTGTGATCGTCCCATCTTCATCATGAAGCCCTGACAGTGAGGAGCCTCCACATTTCACCGGACTGGAGCTCTTCACAGCGCCCTCTGCTCCGGCTCCGCCTGAACTGCGGTGCTTACTTGTTTACTTGTTTACTTGTTGCTTCGCACCGTGTCAACAAGCCGCTTGGAGCGTGCCGGTTAGCCGGGGAGCAGCTGTGGGAACCCCCGGTGTGCTCCTCTGGCGGACCCGCTGCCATCTGATCTACGTCCCGCCCCCTTCCTCATCCTCCGCGCTGCGCCGCTCCGCACACCCGGCGCACCAGCGGGCCAGTGCGGCGGCACCAGCGGCTCGCTCGGACCACACCAACCCCCTGTTCGATTTCCACTGGAGACATTATTAACCTGGAGGACGACCAGTCGGCTTTTCTTCGTGGGCTCGGCTTCTCCCGGAGTGAGTTTATTTATCCATCACCAGCTTTTGGGTGAATTTTCATTTAGAAACACACAAAGAGTCCAGGCTGAAGTTTTTTATTGTCTGTGGTCTTCATTTGGGACCTTTGAATGCGGTCACAGAGATTTAAGTCAGGCTTCGGAGAAGTTCAAGTTTGTATGTGTGACGTGTGATTTCATCTCCTATAGATCCCATAATATTCAAATGACGTGTATTTAGCTAGATATGAGTGTTTTTATCCAGCTGTTGTTTGAGGATAACAGAACCTAAGTAACATAAAATACCCAGTCTAATGCTTGTTAATATAACAGTTAGTTGCATATCAGGGGGTTGGTGGTAACTGTATTGTTGTTTTTTCCATTGAAAATGCAACTAAATTCATGAGTCAGTGGGAACAAAAGTCCCCTGCTCTGGAAAGAAATAAAGCCAATTTTTTCAGATAAGGTAAAAGCATTAAGACTCGTGTGTTGACTGAACCCTCGCTGTTATCAGACATTGTCTCAGGGATCAAACTGTATGAGGTTGCCTGTGAAAGTTGTTTCAGTGTTGTGAGTCTTTTCTCAGATCCACTGACATGAAACTCAATCTGCTCTGCAGCGTATTTATATTCAGCAGCAGAGGCAGCAGTATATCATTACTATTTCCCCGCTGCAACCTTGGTCAGAATAAGCTCTGGCAGAGCCTTGATTTTTATCACTCTGCCTTGTAATTACAGCAGTTACATGACATAACCCATCAATTTTCATACATGTCACTCACACACACTGGGACGTGCTGTGATTCACTGCAAGGTGACACGGTGAAGTTTAAGTTGGTGGCCTTGAAGTGTTTTAATTGTGGAGACAAACAGGCAGCAGAGTGTTGGACTCATTACAAGTTGGGGGAATGCCCTTTTGACCCCCACAACCCGCCTTTGAGCCGGGAGGGAGGTCACCATGAGAAATATACACACATACGCGCACACACACACACACACACACACACACACACACACAGTCACACTAGTAGAGGAGTTTGTTGGCCGGCTAGTCCTCGCTGATAAACAAACATGCACAGTGGGGATCAATAAATTTTCAGCATGCTTCAGTGATAATAACACAGAATCCGAAAAACAATGTGCAGGGCTGGATCTGCAACGTATCCAGACCTGGATCCAACCTTCCTTAGTGTGGGTTTGTTTGGTTTGAGACTTTGTCATCCTGCTTAGTTTCTCCTTGAGTAGACGCACAGTATATCCTTCTTGAGTACATGCTTTGATGTCTCCATGTTGGCCTCCTGCATGCACTCAGCTCAGCAGCAGATGATTAACACATGTGTGTAATATGTTTCCTGTTCGTCCCCCTCTTATGATTTACACTACTGATACAGTTTATTTGAAAGCAGTGAATTAAGTCAAAGAGTACAAAGGTTCCCTTTGGGTTTTCCTCTCTATTTCTTGGCTTTTTTTTTTTTTTAACCCGAGTTATACATTCCTTTAAGGGTGACCCTTTGTGACCTTTAGGTGTCATTGACGCAACCAACCAGGAAAGGGTCCGATGCAGAGGTGTGAACTGTGAATCCAGCTGCTGTATTTATTTTCACACCAAAGGGTTCCCTGTTTTTTTTTTTTTTGTTTTTTTTTTAGCCACACATGCTGATGTTGTGAAAAGTGTTCCATCATGGTCTGTCATCATCAAATGGCTCATTTGACAACTCATTCAGCTGGAATATACTGAGTTTTAAGAGACTGGACTGATCAATTACTGGTCAACAACCAGCGGTTCATGTAGTCAGCAGGCAGATTGCTGCTGTGTAAACAAGCCAGATCTATGACTCCTAAATCAATGACTAAACCTCTAAAGTATTTATATAGTTGAAAATAATAACCTTAGATATTTCCAAAAACACATGTAGTAGACTTCGTAGGTGAACCAAGCCATGATTTTTCTGTTTTAAACATAAATGTATGTGATGGGTTTAAGTCTGTTATTTTAATCGGCTACTGTCAAAAATGTGACTACGTTTCAGATGACCACTGAACAGAAGAGCTGTAAAATTTCCCCAGTTCTGGGTATTCCCACCTTTCCCTGTTTTCCCTGGAACTACATCATGTGAAACCTAGATGTGAAACTTGACAGTAATCTGGGAGGAACTGGATTTCATTGTAATGTCAGAAAGACCCTTGAATCCAACAACATTACACAGATTTTGGTTTGAAATAAAAATCGGGTTGATGTCAATGTCCAGCATTGGCTAGTTGACATTGTGAGAGTGGGTTAAGCCCAGAATGTCAGTATTTTATATGAAACATGTTTTTTTTTATGTTAATTTGACATTTGAAATTTTGGTACCTGATGTTACAAAGATGGCTGTGTGGATGCCTGTTATCTGTGAGGTTAAACTTAAATTAAGTCTTTTTGCGGTACTTGACATTATTCCAGATGCTAAAAATGAAAAACACAAAAAGCCCAAGGTCATTTTAATGCCAGAATCTCCAGGAGCAGCAATTGTCTGATCTGCATTTTAAAGAGCTGCTACGAAACTCTTTTCAACCAAATGTTTTCAATGTTAGTTTAACTCTCCAGCTAGCTACACCTGTTAGCAACAGTTGTTGTTTCAGCCAACAGAAGCGATATCATCTTGATAAAAGTCAGTGCCCTCTGGTGGACAAACTGATGATGCTGTCTCTAGGTTACATTAGATAAATCTTTTTAATGTAATTTCTGGTTACAATTTTTGATTGACATATAAACAAAACTAACAAATATATGTTAAGATAAAACCAGCTTTTACTACGAGCCTTACCAACGTCTCCATGTGTGTTTGCCCCCGTAGCTTAACAGGTAAACTGACCATTTAATAATGTGCCTTAAACACTTGTACCTTGGGAAAAATCAAATAAATTGAGACCAGGCGGGAGAAGAATAGAAGAGAAAAGAAGGAAGTTTATGTATGTGCACAGAAAAAGTTGTAAAAAAAAAAAAAAAAAGGAGAGAGGCAAGAAAGAGGGCACATTTAAACTGTTGGGTTTTAGCAGATGCAGGAAGTAAAGGATTCGAAGAGTATGGATATTTGCCGAAGCATGAAACTGTTTTCTTGGATAAGGAGGAAGTGTAACAGTGTTTTGCTTGGATTGAAACCGAGTGTGGATGGTGAAAATAGGAACGTAATTGAAAGTCAAAGGGTGAGCCGAAAAATGCGGCCTTATCTTGTATGTTTGTTCACCTGGTTAGCGGGGTTATTGAGTGAAGGACATTAGAGGAGTGATGGGAGAGGAAGGCCTGTGATGAAACACAAAGTCTGTTGCTGATTTAAATACAGACTAAGTATAGCAGAGTAAACATTTTTGAGTTAAAGTCATCAAAAGTAGAGATTATGTGTTTGTGTGTGTGTGGGCCCTAGCAGCTGTTGCAGTCAAGCTGTTTCAGTCTTCTCAAGTCAGTCAAGACACACAAAGAGAAACAGACGAAAGACATTAAAGGGGAAAGAAGTAGAAAGCAATTCAGGGAAAGAAAACATAGACAGAAAAAGAAAAAGGAAAAATGATGATAAGAGATGGAGAAATGGAACGGAAGAGAAATGAGGAAAGAAACAAGGGTAAAGAACAAATATTAAGAGATGGAAAAAGGCAAAAGAAGGAAAATCTATTAGAGGAAAATGAATATTTGCAGGCAACAATAGGCAAGAAATGAAAAGGGTAAGAACTGGAGGAGAGAGGAGAAGAGAAAATGAAAGAAAAAATGGAGATTCAGACCCAAACATGGTTTCAATCAGCACTGAGGTTGAGAAGAAGGATGTTTGATGGTCGTAATAGAGAGAAAGACTCCACCGACCGATGGTTTGCTCAGGAATGTTTTTGCGCATGTGCGCGCGCGCACACACACACACACACACACACGCAGCAGACAACACACACTGCTCCTATTAAACTGTGGTTACTCTGGTTTATATCCAGCAAAGCCACCTTAGGCAAATACCCCTCATAGTGACATGGAAATATTTTATTGAGCCTGTCTATAATGTATGAATGTGCCAAAACCCCCTAAATGGCAACCTTACCAAAGAAAGCAACTTAAAATTGAAGCTAAAGGCTGAACCAAACATGTGGGTTTAATGGAGTAATGCTTTTAATTTTCATTACAAACTCAAAGAGAAACCAGGCTTTCCATCAACACTCGCTGAGTCTGGCCCAGCGACAGAGCCTCACATATTGAGATATCAGTGTCACTGTCTGTTTTAATCCATCAGGGTCTAATAAATGTACTTCTGGTACTGAAAGAAAGAGCTTGAGTTCAGATTTTTCTTCCAATTATGAGATATTTGAAAAAGCTGAGATGTTAAAAAGAGAGGTAAAAGCAACTATCGCCAAAATAGTGCATGAGTCTACATGACTAAATATCACAGATGACCAATCTGAATACTTACGTGCATTTTTTTCTCAGACTCTATCCGTTCACTGAATTTGAAACTCAACTCCTCTTTGTCTCAGTCTTCATTGCTCCAACCATTCTTCATTCGCTTTCTCTCCTTGTCTGACCTTTTCTCATATTTCTCTACATGATATCCTTAATTTGTATTTCTGCTGAAGTTTGCCATTGCCCTCTTTACACTTCTTTTTTTCCACTCTTCCTCTCAAAAGCTCACTTTATATTTTGTTTCCCCTCTACAGGATTCAGGACCAGAGGACTATCTGACCAGGCTGGGAAGGTGCCTTACTGGGCTAATGAAGAAGATGAAGGATTAGAAGATCATTCAGGGTACGTCTGTGAGAGGACCTCTCAACAGGAGATTATAGGGTTAAAAGAAATATAATTTAAAGACTTATTGTAATGTTGTGCTTCCTTTTAGGTCATTTTAATTGCTACCTGTGTGACATAGAAAAGTGCTAACATGGACAGAGAGGAGGGAGGCTGAGTTAAACTTTATAGGAGCATGTGTGAACTAAGCTTTTCCCCGAAGGTCCAAATACATGAAAAGAGTCAGAGAGAGCGACCCCCTCTGAGTTGTGGTCAAAGGTCTTTAACAGGATTACAGGCAGAGATGAAATACCAGATCTTTCTGGAAGCACAATAATTAATGGCCCCGTGGATATCCCTGTAACAATCAGATCGATGATTTTCTTGCTCAACATTGATATGGCAAGACAAAGTTTTTTCCCTTATTTGGAAGAGCAAGAGAGCCTTTGTGTCTGTGACCACAGCTACTCCTAATAGTTTAATCGGAGCGGTGGCCTGTCGTCTCAGAGCAGTTCATGGGAACGTGCACACGATCCCTGCAGACTCACGTCGTCTCAGATTCGACATCACACCTCGGTATACTGGTCCCTTGCGGCTCTCTATGAGCCTCGGTGTGGCTCTGCTCAGTGCTGGTATGTGGCGTGTTTCCTCCCTCTCCACTCCCAGATGCCCCTCTTAAAACGCCAGCCGGGGAAGTGGAGAGGAGGGCCTGGGACTGCGGTCAGCGGCAAATTAGAAGGGCTGCCTTGGACCTGACGCAATCTCCATGTCGTGAACCATAGCAGGTCATTAATGAAGCCAGACGAGGGCTTTGCATGCGTGGGAAGCCCGCCGACATTTAGCTGCTGTGGAGAGCTTTTAAAGAGAACCAGAGGTCCTTGTCAGAGCTGCTTTATGCTATCAAAATATTTTAGAGTTGGATATCCATTACTCTGCTGGCAAAGAACAACACCTGACAAAAGGCCAGTTTTTCCTCTGCCTTCATTGCAGTCTTGTGGGGGTTTGAAGTTCCCAAACCAACTAAAGGCAGAAAATATATAACAGTACATGCAATATAGAATGTGATACTACTAGTAGTCAAAACGAAATAGCTTTTCTCTGGTAAAACTGTTAAAGCACATTGTAAAACATTTCATTTCTTTAATTGATACTATTATACTTCCTGTTTTCCACCACATTTTTTAACCTTCTGCTCAACAGTTTCCGGTCATAGGCTGGCAGTCTAGCAGCAGCAGAGTTTTTCTTATCGGGACTTCTTTATTATCGCTTCCTATCTCGCTCAGCATACTACGCCTGTTAATAAACAAGCCGGAGCCCGCTGAATGAGGTCTGCTGCTCCGCTTTAAAATCCTGATGAGTCTTTTCAATGAAATGTAAAATGCCAGACAAAGCGGCATAAAAATGGAGGCAGGAATCCCCCTAAAGCTCACCTATTTCATGGATAAGGAGCAGACATTGGTTTGTTGCACAGAGGTGTGACTGTGGTCTAAATTTAGATGGTTCCAGACCAGCGGACATTTGGAACGTGAAATCTGAAAAACCCATGGAAAGACAGATCTGTCCAAAATGCAGCAAGGCTGCTTTATAACTACAGGCAGAATACAGAGTAGGAAGGAGCGTGATCTCAACAACTTCCACAGAATAAACTGTAAATGTCAAGTATTTCTCTCAACATCCTTCAAAATCAAATACATCCCTGTCTACGTTTTAAAGATAGATGTTTTTTCCCTCTTTTTACTCTCAATAGATGGTTCCATGGTGCAAGAAGAACCGCAGAACTGTTTGCAGCTGGACCTATTTCTGAGCTGATGTTGACAAATCCAAAGCCCAAAGTAAGCCAGGCAACCTGACCACACTCCAACTGGCCCGGCTCCCTCCAGGAACACAACTGCATAGTGTTCTCCCTAATTTATGTCTGTTTAATTCTGCCGGCTATGCATATCAACAAGCTACAAAGAGTGGGACACAGTTTGGCCTCCTCATGATAAACAAAGATAATATTCCAGTGAACTATTTTGTGCTGCAGGCCTGGAGATCAACTTTTCAGCTTTAGAAATTACATGGTTTCAAGATCTTGGAATAACCTTTCCAAGCTATTTTTTAGGTAGCTGTACTTTGGACAACTGGGACGTCCCTGATTTTTATATAAATCAGAAACAGGAAAAGTTTAACTTGAATTACGTCCAGCCTTTCGGTCGGATTAAAGGCAGTTCAAGATATTGTTTCACTTTGATTTTCAATAAGTACTAAGCTATTGGCATCCTGTGACCATGAATCTTCAAGAAAAGTTGTCAGGCCTGAAGGGTCTGGTCTCACACTCCCACAGCAAGCGACGTTTTAAAAGTGACCTGACAGTGGACATGATCAGCCCCCCTCTGGGTGACTTCCGCCACACAATGCATGTTGGTCGTGGGGGCGATGTGTTCGGAGATACCTCTTTCCTCAGCAACCATGGCGGGACAGCCAATGGGAACAACAGGGAAACAGATTCTATGTCCACCCCTGACAACAAGATTGGAGCGTTCTTCTCCAGGACGCTCCGTCAAATCAGGAGGGGCTCTGACAACCGACCCAGAGGGGGATCCAAGGATCTGTCACCGCCACCCCCTGCCATTTCTCCCATCATCAAGAACGCCATCTCCCTCCCCAGGTTGGATGTGGATTTGTCTAATGGGAGTCCCATCACCAAAGTCCTCTTCCCTAGTTCTCGAAGTACACCAGACGAAAAGAAAAGCTCTTACAGTGAGTATAAAAATATCTTTTTAAGCAGCAATAGTCAATATTTTTGCATCAACAATGGCTCAAATGGCTGTGTGTATAATGAATGGGGTTACACAAAACTTTAACGTGGCTTATACTTGTCTGCTGGCTTCTGGTTGTGTTTCTGTTGACTTTGTGATCCACTCCTACCTTTTGTTGAGACTTTTGTGCTTCTGAGAAACTTCATCATCAGTGTTTTGGAATCCTGAATTAGTCATATTTCATTGATGTCATTTCTTCTTTCACCATATATTTAAGGATTACGCAAAGTACATCACCAAATCCCAAAGTAGTCCAAATATGTATTTTTCATTATATGGAAAGGCACAACAAAATGAAATGCATGGACAAAGGTCAAATTAGTTAGCTTTAAGGACACTCAGTAATACAGAGACCGTTTTGCCTCAGATGGCCTTATGAATCACCTCGGCTCACAATCAGCACCGCTCACACTGATAACACACAGAGACCCAGACAGGACTGGCAACAAGCCGTCTGAGAGGCTGTTTGAAAGACCTGCATTAACACTGCTCATACAGTCTGATTCCTGTGTGTGTGTGTGTGTGTGTGTGTGTGTGAGGGATTTGGTGAATGTCCATCCATCCATCCATCTTCATCCGCTTATCCGAAGTCAGGTCGCAGTTGGTGAATGTCAACACAACATAAAAAATTCTAACTGATAAAACTTTGCCGTTTTTGTAACGTAGCTTATTCACTTTATAAGCAAACGCGGTAACATTTTCAGCTAGTTGAGAAGATCCAGAAGCGTTCTTTATTGTGAGATTTAAGCCAAGCAAACTATTTTCAGCTTCCACTTTTTATACAGCAGTAACCTAACCATGATTTATATGTATATATGTTTGTTTGTGTGTGTTTATTATGGTTAGTATCTTTTTGTGGTGAAGTAAGGGTTTCTATATGGATATGAGAGGGCAATGCAGCAGTGTGCAAGTATGTGAGACGTTCACCAAGTTCACATCCAAAAAATAAATTTTAGAGGCAACTATTGAATTTCTACTTTATCTTTCTATTAAAGTGGGTTAATCTGAAAAATCAGACACTGTTTTCTTTTGTTGGGATGAAAAAAGCCCCTGACTCTTGGCCCATATGACAGCCATTGAAAAGAGCTGTAGTAATTTACCCTTTACCCATGGGTCATGAAGGCCCAGTGTGTGTGTATGTGTGTGTGTGTGTGTGTGTGTATGTGTGAGACTTGCTAAGTGATCTGGCAGGGTTGGTTGGATGATTCACTGTTCAGAAGAGCAACTCAGCAACCAGTTCCCTTTTTTTTTTTTTTCTGGCTGGCCTGACGTCGCCCCCTGTTGGAATCATTTTTTTAATATTGCCAAACATTTAACTGCATAATAACCAGAATTATGCTTAAAGTACAACACACTATAGTGTACACTGGACATCGTAAAAGCAAAGCAGAAAAAACATATTTACAGCAGTTTAAACAAAAATAATTCAGCTAGAAGAAGTGTGACAAGAGGTTAGATCTGAGATTGTTTACAAATTTATCGAGTACCTGAACTGCGCCATTCAAATTTTTTGGCTGAAGTTAAGTTTATGCATTTCAAGCAGCCTTACTGTGGTTTATATCTCTATAAAAACTTAATCAACTTGTGGAAGAATTGTTATTATGTTGGGAAATGTACTTTATGTCTGAGACCCTGTTCTCTTCAAACACCTTTGGACTGAACCAGGCTAACTGTTTTCCCTCCACTTCCAAACTAAGCTAAGCTATCCATCCCCTGGCTGTAGCTTCATACCTGCCCTACAAACTAACAGTGGTATTGTTCCTCTCATCTAACTCTCTGGTATGAAAGGAAAGCGGCAGATTTCCCAAAATGTTGTATGGCTCCTTTAAAGTGTACCTTCTGTGTCCGGGATTACATGATGTCTTTTTGTTCCTCAGGCGTGGAGTCTGGTTTCGTCACTCTGCCTCGTCTGTCCCGCTCTGAGCGTCAGCAGCCTTCCATCTCCCTCCCCATATCCTGCTCCCCCAACATCCACAGAGGCTCTCTGACCGACCCCACTGATGCCATCTTATCCACATGCTCCGCCACGATTGTGACCTCAGACCCTAAACCCACCACCACCACTTACTCTGACTCCTTACCCTCCCTCACTTCCTTGGACACCTTCACCTTTGACCTCGGCCCATCGCTGATGAGTGAGGTGTTCGGCCTGATTGACAGCCAGGCTGAAGAGCATAGCCACACCTGGGAAGGAGAGGAGGCGGGGTCAGCATGCGGGCTGACCAATGAGGAGTCGGAGATGGACTCGGCCACGATCTCGTACGTGGACTCCCTGCTGAGGGAGGACTGTGGGGGCAGGAAGAGCCCGAATGCAGCCGATTGGGAAGAGGAGGAAACTGTGATGGAGGCTGAACGGGACAGAGTCGGGCTCTCTGTCAAAGTACCGGATGTGGTGATGGCATCTCCTGAACGTGTGAGGTTGGGAATGGGGATGGAAAGTGAGCGCTTCCAGAGCGCTACGAATGTGCTGGCACGCCATTATGGTGTTAGCCTCTTAAAGGGACAGAGCAGGATGGAGGCTGCAGATTCAGAGATGATGATCATCAGCCAGCCCAAGAAGAAAATGTCCTACAATTACATGGACGATGAGGATGAAATCAAAGTCTGAGCTGAGAAAATCTAAGATGTTTTCGCATTACACTAAAAAACATAATCTGATGTATGATTCCTCTCCAACTTCAATCAAATCAATCATCTGAAATCGTTTTACGGTCAAAGAGGCTGGCTCTACTGACAGAACGATCACAACTACAACCTGATCACAGTATCCTTTTTACTGAATCTTTTAATTTTATACAATAACACTTCATGGACATCCAGTTCTGATCCAAATCTGTGTCTGAATGTATCTAAAAGGAGTGAAAGACTTGATGGTCAACACAAAAAAGGGAGACTGTTTTCTTTTTCAAATGTCATGACTCAAAAAAGGAGGCGTAGGAAGTGAGGCCGTACCAGAGAATGTGGTTAGGAGTGCTGAGGAGGAAACGCAGCCATTACTCAATATAGTATTTACAAAGCCTGTCATTCATTTCATACACTTTCACATTAGAGGGTACATCAGTACAAATCCACATTTCTAATGACAGAGAGGAAGCAGGGTTTAGAAAAATAGATTGAACCTTTTGACTTCGCTACCACCTCTGGCCAACTCTTCACTCAGGAAAACACTACCAGGACAGAAAAAGGGGAAGGGAATTCATTAGCGACCTGGAATTTCAGGATAAGCCTCATCTGACAAAGATAAACCAGAGAAACACAAACATCTCAGTTGTTAAAACTGCTCTGACTGAGGGAAAATGACATGCTGATGCCGGTATTTGCTAGAAGCAATTAAATCCTGAACCATATAATTGTTCATTTTGTGCTGCAGACCTTCTGTATAGATACTCCTTGCACCTTTTATGAATATGAAGTCTGACTCCTGTATTACTTTTTATAGAAGAGTTGTCATTTATATGTTCTTTTATACAATTGTACATGATGATATCAACTGACCTCCTATAAATATGTACTTAGAGTATCAGCACCTGCAGTACATAGTGCAATTCACATCCATATGCTGCAGTCAATACTGATGATATACTATGATGATATACATTGACAATAAAGATATGTTTAATTAGGCTGAATAGCGTTTTATTTACATGTATTTTCATCGTCAGTTGAAAGTGATATGTCACTGTAAATCCTCAAAGTTAAACTGAGGGCTGGTTGAAGAAAAGAAATCCAAATTCAAACTCACCGCAGCAAATGTATTTATGCAGCATCTTAAATGACAACCATTATTTTGTATTCATTGAAAAATCTACCATTAAATTATCAAAAATAGCAACTTCCCAAATGTTTTGGCAATTTATGGATTTCTTTTTTTAACAAAAAGACCTTCCTGCTTTACGTTACATTCAGAATAATACAGAACTCTAGTAACTGATGTATAAATAAATGATACTGGTTATTAAAAAAAAGTACAGGAAACTGCAAAAGTTCAATTCAAAATAAAAGTGTGAGTGTTTGAGCAGCTCTTCACCAACCACAACAGGAAATTCCCCAGATTTGATTTTTTTCACTGTGCAACAGAAGGAACTTCTTTTGCCAGTAATGGTGGAGGAAGTGGTGGGGGGCAGTTTGGCGCTTTGAGTCCAGGCTTTTTGGGGGGAGGCTTTTTAACACCAGTGCTCTGACCTCGGGGTGCTGGTATTGGCTGGGTCCTGGTATCCGTGGCTGCTGGGACTGTGCATGGGGGTGGAGGGGCGTGGAGTTTGGGAGGTCCTGGGACTCTCGGTTTGGAGTACTGAACTGTCACCTGCTCACTAGCTTTGTTTGGGTTGAAGGATCTTTTTGCTGTGCAAAAAAAAAGAAAGACGGGGAATATAAGGCAGATGCTTATGCATGAGCAATCAGGTTGTGATGCAAGACCTGGTCATTATGTTTTAACTGAAAATGAAAATACTCCACTAAAATGAAAAGAGAATCTTTTATGAAAGAAGGAATAGATCTTGTACTCCCGTCTGCTAGCATGACGGTGAATCTTTAAAGTATCACATAATGTGGTTAAAACACGTCTTTTCCCCCTGTGATCTCAGAGAAAGATCTTGAGACCAAAGGACAATATTTGAAGCAGCTTATTTAATATAAAATGCTACAAACTTAACTTTAAAATAAATTCACTAAAAGTAACTTACTAATTGGAAACTAAAATTTGCAAAAGCTGTGATATTTGACACCAGTCTTCGGTAAGAAAATATTTTAGGATTATGTGCTCAGTTATTTACTGGAAAGAAATATTGTTGATTGTTCTGTCTAATTTTCTTTGCCAGGATGTAGCATTTTCTTCTTTAGATGGTTATCAGTGTTTGGACTACCACTATGCCGCCATCAAGTGCCATGGAAGTCAAACTTTAGTCAAACATGGAATCCACAGCTCTTTGAATTTATAATAACAAAAATACCACAGTGGGTTGTGTGTAATCACTGAGGAAGTTAGATTAAAGTTCAGGTAAGAAATAGTCTCAGTTTTGTGGATGAAGAAAATTTATAAGGGAAAGTATTTCCAGCTCCAACTGACTCTGAGGAACTACAACAATGTGGGAGATGACGCATGAGCCCTGAGGTCGATATTTTGGTCAGTGGTGTGAGTCTTCCTGTTTCCTGTGTACTTCCTGGTTGCTACAACGAGCTGTAATTTATTTTCTCTCCGTTGACATACACTAACAAGCGACCACTTTGAGTCTGTGAGGCGAAAAGGGCAGAAGTAAAGAAACCAAATCACAATAGAAAGAGACTGAAACAATGTGACCCACTGAGCCCCTCAAACCTCAGACAACAATGAACAAACTGCTTCTTGTCTAGTAAAATAAGTTGCAGTGCTTAAAGGGCAAGTACATCTCACTGGATTGATTTACTTGTTGTAGGAAATACTGCTAAATGTGTGGAAAGTGTAAAATATTGTTTTCTGGTTAATGTCTAAATTTGGAGGAAATAACCCTGATGAGGTCATTCACAATGATGTCATTGTTGTTACGTTGGCTCAGGCTTGAGATTTCAAAATTTTAACACGAGGCCTGTGTTAAAGCTTAAAGCATGAAGTTTCGAAGATGTTGCCATTTATCAGACAAGGGTCTAATGAAAGATGCATCTTGGGAAATTTTGGCTCCAGTGTTTTTGGAAGTTGATCTGTCCTGGGGACCCAAAGTGTGTGTGCTTTAGAAACACTATTGATCTTGTGTGCCTAAATCAACTCTGACTTACGTTTGTACGGTGTAGTGATCTTCATGAATGCTTTGGGAGAGTCTGGAGGTGCCTCAAAAATGGGCTCCAGTTGGCCCTGATCCGAGCACTGCCTCTGGGTCTGACTCGAGTTTGGCACCGCTCCGGAGACTCTGGGAGGCGGGGGTAGGGGTGGGTTCGGGTTCATCGTCAAGCTGCAGGAGGTGGAAGTACTGGAGGCCACAGTGGGGGTGGGATTTTGGGGTGAGGAGTTGCTGGACGTTGTGTCTTGATGGGTTGGTGCTGCTGGATCATCTGGGCTGCCCCACGTGGAGGTGCCACTGTGACTCACTGAGCCAGATTTCACCACAAAGAAGCCACCACTGTCCTGAGAAGCTGTACTGTTGGGAACAAACAGACAAAGCTTATTTTTGACTAATTTGTAAACTGACCTTCTGTCAGGTCTGTCATGTCATAATACAGGAGGGTACATTTATCTGGTTTCATATTTTCCGTTGATTACTTGAGAATTAGCAGTGAAGACAGTTTTTCAACTCTTAAATAATGGTACCTGTTTGTCTTGGAAAGAGGGAGGTGATAAGAGGAGGAGGAGGCTGTGGATGAAGAGGAGACTGCTTTGCTCAGTTTCTCCTTTCCTGAGATCTGAGGCTGGGCAACAGGAAAAGGAAGGGTCACCTCCGGGACCTCAGAAAGGTTTGGGACCTCAAAGGATACAGCTGACCGAAGCAAAATATACCCATCAATAAATGTTGCATCAAATATACAGCTTTACATTCCCAGAATAATTCTGCTTTATTTGGTGATAATCCATTTTGTCAATGAGACGTCAGAGTAAGAAACACAACCAGTGAAAAGAACAGACAAGATTTAAACATAAGCGAGATTACAGTCCAAACTGTCTGTAAACATTAATCACAGTTTCCATATTAACTTTCTGATTCAACTTCAACCTTCTGTTTTTTACATTAGCTAGCATTTCCTGTGCAAAGGGTGTGCTTTCAGTTTTACCGCCAAGCTAAGTAGGTTAGATTTGTAGTTTCCAAAATGCACCAACAGCCAGCTGCATCCTGTTATAGATTATCTTCATAATATTATAGTTATCATATATATTACGCTTTTATCATGCTTTCAAATAAATCAAAACACAACAAATAAGTAATAAAACTCAAATCCCCTATATTGAAATCCCTGTTCAACATACAACTGATATCCTCACCCTATCATGTGTTGTCCCTGTTTACTGTATACTGAACTGTCTATGTCATGTTTTTAAATGTTGATGCTGAACTCTTGTGATTGATTGATTGACTGATTTACTGGTTGTTCACCCCATGTCTGTGTGGGTTCCCTCCAGGCAATCCATCTTCCTCCCACAGTCCCAGCACATGCAGGTTTATGTTCATTGGTGACTTTAGTTGGTGAGTGTGAATACAGATGGTTGTGTTTCCCTGTGATTGACTCGTGATCTGTTCAGGGTGTACCCACCCTTAAATCAGCTGGGATTGGCTCCAGTCCCCCACGGTGTAAATAATGGATGGCATGGAAGTTGGCAGTTATTAATTATTAATGAACAGATGTCCATGGTTCATTTTACCACCTAGAGGCTTAATTTGGCCCTGTTGTTTGTACAAATGGTCTCTTATTCCGAGCAATGCATTGGTGTTGTGACCTTGATCATTATTTTGTGAGACTAATTTTATGCTGACTGATATAAAGAATGTGACATCCAAGTTAAAGTAAAGCTCAATCATTGTCGTGATAATGTTGCTGTCATATAAAGGTAATATAGAAGTGTTTGAATACCTTCAGGGAAGAGGCTGGAGCTGTACAGAATAAGAGGCTCAATGACAGTGACCACTTGGACCGAAGAAGCTGATGCCATGTCAAACAGAGCAGCTTCCCTAAAGAGGCAGAGAGGAAATATCAGGGCTCAGGCTGCACGATATGACATTAACAGAGTGTTTCATAGAAACTGTCTTCCCTACCATGCATTCTATACAAACCAATGCTCTGCTTAGCTATAGATATCTCTGATTACTGAGGTTTAACCACTGACACCATTTCTGACACCAGATCTATTCACATATGACCTTTACGCAAGGAAACTGTCAGCCCAGTCCAGGCCATCTTTTTCCAATTATCTGCTACCAACACACTGTGGTTCACACCAGTAGCTCTGGTTCCTGAGGGTGAACATGCAGGCGTGGACACAGAGGGTGAAGAAAGGAAGAGGAAATATCTAATACGTACCCTTCAGCTCGTGGCCAGAGCAGGTTGGGCCCCAGGACGATGGCGATGTTGCTGGGCGTCATCTTGTTCACAGCCTGCTGCTCAGACAGCAGAGACAGGAACTGGATGAGGTACCTAACAGGGAGGAGGCAGAGTGGGTGAAGGACAGAGACACTAGTATAGGTTTCACAGATTGAGGATTTAGGAAAGTGGTGCATGTGCATTGTAGGATGAAAGCATCTTCTCGATGATATATAAACACTAATCAGGTGAGAACTGAGCTTTTCAAATGTGATAACTTTTAGATTTTAATATGGGTAAACCAAACAGTCTACAGCCATGCTTGTGCCTGCGCACTTTGGCAGCCTGTTACCTGTCTGATAATCATTGTCCTAATTATGTAGCACAAGTGGAACCCCAAAAGATGTTATCAAGTGGTTTGTGAGCTGAGGTGACCGTGAGGAGGACTGAGGGCTGGCTCTGACCTGCTCTGTACTCTATCCTGATTGTGTGGTACAGTCCGTCAATCAAACTGTAGCCACGCCCCCCAATTCATTCCCTGCTTTATAGTCAATTTTCCTCTAAATGGGACCAGAATTTAAAAAAATTAACATCATGTTGTATGAAGACTTGAAACTACAGACTGAGACCATAAACTCATAAGAAAAAAACATTTACTGAGCTAATCAATCAAGTGAGCAGTAGGGCCATTTTCCCATTGACTTCAATGAAATCTGACTTCTTTTTACAATCAGTGGAGTTTGACCCTGACGGTCATTGGACAGAATGCAGGCTTTAATCTCTTCAGCACTGGCTTCCCTTTACAAACCTGGAATCTACATCCACATACATACAAAAAATACAGCCTATACTGTAGCAGTTTACAAAAAAAGAAAAAAACAACAACACAAAAACACATGGTAGAACAAGAGGAAAAGTCCATCCATCC
Source organism: Remorina albescens (assembly GCA_034769265.1). NCBI lineage: Eukaryota > Metazoa > Chordata > Actinopteri > Carangiformes > Echeneidae > Remorina > Remorina albescens. Next base: position 12,634,984 of record CM068480.1, read on the forward strand.
ATGGAGTCACGCTGAGAATTTGACTAAAAGATATATTTCTTTGACCTGAGACAGCTCAGAAAGAGACATTAGATCATGCGAGTCTGGAGATTAAGTTATAAAACACACACTGAGCACAAACCTGAGGTTGTTGTAGTTTTCAGGCGGCAGTTTTTTCAGCAGCACTCGGAACTGCTCCAGCTTTTCTGTCAAATCCTTCTCTCTATGAAGATAGAGATCAAACTCAAGAAATGGACTTGAAACTGCAATACAGTGAGAAATATGTAGCTATAACACACACCCTGCGGCTTTAAACCAGTCATTGTAGAGTTCAGAGGTCATTAGAGGTTCAGGCAGTTCTCGGAGGTAGCACTTCAAAGCTCCTGTCAACAAATTGAGAGATGAATGTCGATACTTTTAATTGTGGTTAAATATTCCGATACAATATAAAATGACTTATTTCCCATTTTTGTATTGTTGGATAAATAATGATAATGACCAACACATGATATTATCACACAAATAAACAAGTCTTGCTGGATCCCCTTTCTGCCTGATGAAACAAAGTGATTCTATCTCTACGATGAAAGCTTTAATATTAATGATCTAAAAATGATCCAGGGCATGGAAATGATGTATTTTGTAATACTGGAAGCTGAGTAAACAGAAAAGGAACTGGGTAGTTAATGAGCAGCAGAAGTCACGTTGTCTGAACAATCTGCCCGTCTGGCTGAAACTACAGTAATCTTCCATCAAGAGCACATTAAAAGAAAAAGACGTGGACAATTCCTTACCGGCGACAGCGTGGGGGTCCATGCTGAACTCGCTGTGGTCCAGTGTTCCCTGATCTAGACAAATCTTCAGCCTCTTCACCACTGAGGCTGCTGCTGCCAGGCGAAATAGACCCTGAGGGGCAAGGAGGGGAAGGAAGGGGAGCAAGACATAGAGAGGAAGAGTGATTCAGTGGGGAGAAATGGAGATGGTGATAAGACCAGGTTAAGCAGAGATTTATTCATGGCCTGAGGCAAAGAAGGCTGCAATCAAAACCGTCAATCACCTACCTCCTCTAACATGCCCGTCCTCAGCAGCATGTGAATACACTCCTGGATAGGTGCAGCGATTTCTCTGTTGCTCTGAGACAGATGAGACAGCAGAGGCTCCCCATAGACCTTCTGATTAGAGAGGCTTAACGTCGGCCCTGCAGAATCAAATAATCACACAGTGGAATTAAGTGCATGTAGAAATAATCAGTGATGGTGCAGGAAACAAATGCACACACAGTTAAAGTTCACCTTTTTGACAGTGATTCTCTTTGAGTTCGGTGATGTTTTTGTTGAGGAACTCGTGCGAATTTTTGTGGTATTCTGCTTGCAGCTCTAGTAGCTGTAACGGGACCAACATTATATGTTAATATATGTTTACATCTGAAGCAGGCTGATGTTACATTCCAAATTTTGAAATGTAATTTAGTTTGAGTGCCTTTGAATAAATTACAAAAAAAAAAAAGAGAGACTTTGCAGCTGCAGCTCACCCGAATGAAGTAGTTGGCGTAGTCATCTTCTTTGGTTGCAAAGTGATACAGATCAGCAGAGTACTGGTCCTACAAAGACAGAAAAGGGGGGCTCGGGCTGGGTGCCTTGCTCAAGGTCGAGTACAATACAGCCATACTGCTGCTTGATTTATCACAGATGTTTTTACCTTGATGCTCTCCAACTTTCTCCAAGCCTCTTCCACTTCCTCTTTAAGCCCATCCTGCTTCGCCTGGGGACCGGTGCTAGTCTGGCTCCTGACCACACACACACACACAGATCCAATTAGGTGTGTGGATAAGTTTGAATGCGTGCAGTCTTGTGTGAGGCTGCATGACTTACCTGATTCTTGCATTATTCCAGTCTGTAGTGAGCTTTGCAAACTGCTTCTTGTTCCTGAGAATCTCTGGTAAATCATCCTTAGAGGAGAATAAAAGATATACAAAGTAAAAACTTGCATAAAAGACAGCAGGTATTGACGTTAACCTTTGTAATATGTTATACTGGAATGTTGTTGTTTTTCTACCGTCTGTGTGTCTATTATTTTAAAATGAGGATTGTAATACGTAATATAGCCTATGAAGTATGTTCATATATCAAGAGTGATGTTGATTTATCTGTTGACCTGTAAGGGATCACATAAATACCTCCTCTGCATATATGATATTATAGTATGTAAAAATATAAAAAATAAGAATGCTAGAACAAATATAATAAGAAACTAGTTTGTAGATAAAGAAGAAAGGAAAAGGAAAGTAATTGCGAATATTTATTGAAATGTATTTATCTGCATGAGTAATCTTGATATGGTGTCGTATGTTGTGTCCATATATGATGATAATATATATTTTCCATACGCATGTTAAATTTAACATTATACATAGAAAAATCCGATATAGTTTGGAATTGATATATATTTACATGTGTCTACAACATAAATATACATATTTGTATGGGCAAAGCTTCTATGTCAGTACATTGAATTGTTCCAATTTCTTCCAAGTACATGTCTAATCTTCTCCAGTGTGTTATTTTTAGATGCAGCTTTGGTAAAACCTGTGTGACATCACTCTCTCCTCAACAGCAGAGGAGGACAGTTCTCACCTCACTGAGCTTGTTGAGCGGCTCCATCACTTCTTTCTCCACTTTCATCTCGAAGTCAGCCCGCATGGTGGCCAACATCTTCTCCATGAAACAGCACATCTCCAGCACTCTCCTGCCACACACGTGCACACACTAATGGTCATTAATGGTCTGTCTCAGACTTTATGCCTTTTTTACTTTTTATTTTAAATGAAAACACATCTTCATGAAAATCTGGAGAAAATATGGATTGAAAAGAAGAGTCTGCAACAAGAACTAAATACTGTTACTGTAGCTGCACATCATTACATAGAGAAAGTGACATGAGATTAGTGGCAGCTCGTCTCACTCCTCTATCGCGGCCTCTAAAACTATGAATTCTCTGCACATTGTATGGGATCCTCTATCGTTTTCAGCATGAACTGAAACAGGAGTTATAAGGTCAAGTAAAGAACATGGAGAGACAACTGCAAATAATGAAACCTGTCACCTGATGGAGGACTCTGCATCAAAGTCTTTCAGGCTCTCTGCCATGCTGACAGACAGCAGCATCAGCGGGAGCTTTTTCTGTGGAGACAGAAGCAGATGTTACATCTTCAGTCAATGTTTTCAGACATCTCGTGGTTATGGCGCTCTGAGTACCAATCGTTTTTCAGCATCCAGCCCGGACTGACTCTGCATGCAGGCCTGCAGCTTCTTGTGCAGGACCTGAGCTGCTTTTTTGGCTGGTTCCACGCGCTGCTCCACCTTCATGCAGCCAGACACAAACATACACACACAGTGAAACTTTGATATGAAACAATGGGATCTAATGAACAGCAGCGAGTCCAGTTTCTGGTTTATTTCTAATACTATTAATTTATCCTTAATTTTCAGTATTGTTGTATTTGATGTAGGTTGTTATAATAAATCATGATTTCAGACAATGTTGTGTAAAAAAACTAAACAAAAAACAACATACTGATGAAAATCTGTCGTACCAAATAAATAAAAATTGACTTAACAACCGATGTCAGAATGATATACAGCAGGTGAGTGTATCCACCAGAATCGATGGTACAGTTCCAACATACAGCAGAATTTATAATCATATTGTTATTGACATGTTATTTAGAGCTGTACATCAGTCTAAAATGTTGGGATGACAAAATGTCTCTTCTTCTCACCATGACCAGGTCCTCGTGAAGAAGTTCGGTGGCATCTTGTGACCTGAGGATGAACATATTGTGGTGGTTAATGAATGCAGGAGTAAATTAGTGCCAAAAAACGGATGTTATTAATGCTGATTTGATATAGTTACGGTTTTCTTCATTATAATCTGAATCATCATTTATCCAGAGCAGGAAATGTCATAAAATACAGTCACTAGTAACACTTTTGCAAATCCACAGTTGAAATCAACAGACTGTGTTTTCTCACCCTCAAACACCTAAAAATATCACTTTCTATTTACTTTTGAATAAGACAAAGAGCTGGAACTAGGTCATGTTTGCTTGACACAGGAATAGAAACATTTTTCACTTTTCTTGCTGAAAGTTTGATTAGAAAATGAACCATCTTATCTCTGCTATGTGTATCGGTTAATAATGAGTTACAGCAAGCAGCTGATTAGCTTATTATTAAGACTGAGGGCAGGGGGGAAAAGGCAACATGGCTCTGGCTGAAGCAAGATCCACCTGTTTCTGGACTATTTGTTGGCTAGAAATTATGATATTCCCATGTGAGTGGTAAAATGATAATTATTCAGTTATCCAAATTTGTGTCAATGTTTGTTCTGTTAATCAACCTACTCTTTTTTAATCTCAAACTGTTAGGACAATGCCTGCAATCATTCAAATCATGTACTTTATGTCAGTGGTTCTCAAAGTGGGGTCAGGTGACCCACAGAGGTTGTTGGGTGGTCTTGGCAAAAAACCAAATCATTTACTTTCACCTTAATTCAATGTATAAATAACACAAATGGGTGAATGTTTGCCTGTTTTGTTCATAAGATTTTAGCACTTTCTGTGACGAAATTCCCAAAGGTCTTACTAATGGGGAGTCAGTAGTCTAGTTTTAGGGGTTTAGGTTTGTTCATGTAACTTTCTTTGCAGTTTAAAACTGAAGGCCACTTTGTTTGATCTCAAACAAAGTGGGGGGGGGGGGGCTGAAACCGCAACACTTCCCCTCCTCCTCCTAAAAAAGGGTTAGGGTTAGGAAACAGAAAAAAAAAACCCAACAGATTTCTGCAGCTGTAAGAACATCTTCTACTTTGTGTCCCACCAGAAGGAAACCCAACCCAGTTCTAAAAGACATCAGACAAGCTTGAGTAGCTCTAAGGTGTAGTTTATTTTTTGCCACCAGTGAGCCTGACATCTGATGTGTCAAAACACAAAGAGAAATCCCCAGCAGACTGAATCCACACACCAGTTCCTTTTTTATCACTGACTCTCACTTCACCTTTTTCTTTTGAGGTGGAAAGCTGCTTATTTCAGAAAGACTGAAATTATTTGAGAAGACTATATGTGTTTCTAATCACACAGCGGTGATATAATAGATGCCACAGTCGCTGCAGTCACATTAAGAAAGGTGCTATCACTGAGAATCCATAACCTGTTTTCCACAAACTCAACACTGACACCATCTTCTATTCATCAAGGCTGTAAAGTATTTGTTACTTCTAGGTGTGCACTACTTGTGTGCATTATTTTTATATGTGTGTGTTTATCTCATCAAAGGCCACAGAGCTGGAGCCAAGAGAGAAGTGGGTGAAATGCTGTTGTGGTAAGTGGAGCCCACGCTGCTCTGCTGCAGATGCATGCTGCATAGCTTTTTTATTAAACAACAGCATGTCAGAGATCAAGCCAGGGCACACACATGCACACACATGCACATGCACACACACACACATACACACACACACCCTCTTTCAGACCTGCTGCATGCAAGTTTGTACAAAGAAAACCAGACAAGGTGTAGGTGTATGATCTGGTCACCCAATAAGTTTGCGTAAGCAAAAACGTCTAGATCAGAGGTGTTGGCTCATGTGGTATTCAAACACTTAAATCAAAATAACACTTACTCCTGTGTCAGGCCCAGGCTGGTGAGCAGCCGGAGAAATTACTGTTAAACTTCTTTAAGGCTTTTGATGAATTCAAAGAAAGAAATGCTGAAATGTCAATAAAAGTGTGAAATTTTTCGTTTCAAAGTTAGATCAAATCAAATGTAATTATTTATACAGCACCAAATCACAACAGAGTTACTTCAAGGCTCTTTATGTTGAGCAGGTCGAGACTAAAACTCTTTATAGAATGATTTAAAAAGCCCAACAAATCCCTACATAAGCGAACACTTGGTGACAGTGGCGGGGAAAACTTCCTTTAAGAGACAGAACCAGACTCACAGTGGGCAGAACTGGTTGGGCTGAGAGAGTGAGAGAGAGAGGGAGAGAATGAGAGAGAAGAAAGAGAACACAATACGAGCCAAAACATAAAGATCTACAGAGGATTAATGGCTGGAAGCACTGAAAGTGCGTTCTTAAATATCAGCAGTAAGTGAAAATAGCAGATGAAGTGATGGTAAAAAAAATAATACATTTAGTTTCCTCTTATAGAGATATCACACCATGATAAGGACCGGCACTGTGGTCATCCACCGTTGCTTTGACAACAAGTTGTCAACATAGACCACAACCTGGGGTCAGTTGGTCCAGTCAGATGAGTAGAAATGCTCGGGCATTTACGAGTAGAAGAGTCTGAGGTTTCCCTCAAAACCCCAAAAAGCATGTCACGCTTTCAGGGGGAAGCAGCAATTGTCGGATTTCAGCTCCTAACATGAATTTGCTACAGTGGAAAAGAGAACATCAAAAACCAAAGCAGAATTAAACATTTCCTCAAAGCTGAATAGACCTGAAATGAAAGCACCTCAGCTATTTTACACCTGAAAGTTTTTGAGACTCTCTGTGTGGCAGCAGTTAAACTAACTTAGAAGTCAGTTTGCAGCAATATCTAAGTAAAGGTCCGTAGCATTAGTCGTCACGAGTTCATGGTCATACCAGAAAAGTAAGACTTTTGCAGCAAAACCTGTAAAGTACTGATGATAAGGTTTGTTTTTGTTTTTTACAGATTAGAATTTGATGTTTAATTTTCATTTTGGCCATTTTTGTTTCAACAGTCACATAAGCTTCGAAAAAGTGATAATTTGGACAATTTCATGCAGGATTTTGTGAACTCTCATGATCATGTAAACCATGACAGTAACATCTAACCACTACTTTCAGGTTCAGTCCTTGATGTGTATATAACTGTATCAGCAGCCTATCAGAGGTTATGGCACTTACTTTGGCGCAGAGCCGAGCTGCTTCAGGATGCTCAGAGACTGCCGGAGCATGCTGGCAGTGGAGCCCGACAAACTCTTCTACCTGACCACCTCAGACCCACAGGGTGTCCTGCTCCACAAAAACAGTCCACACAGGCTCCAGCTGCTACTGCATCAGGAGGAGAAGGTATGGGCCGGTAGCTCTCCCCTCTGCCTCTGCTGCTGCCAGGGTTGTGTTCGCTTGTGTGCGTGTTTCGTCTGTCAGTTCTTGTTTTTCGTTTCTGCACTGTGCTCTTTAGTAATATCCAACACAAGGCAGTGAATGAGGAAATCGCACAGATAAGGTGTTGGCTGTGATGAGGAAGAGAGATTTTTTTTTTTTCAGGTCTCTCACACCGATTTAAAAATTTGCCTTTAAAGACAGAGAGTCCAGTGAGTGATGACTTAACTCATAGAGTAAAAAATATATAAAATAAAGGTATATTAGTAGCAGCAGTAGGTTAGATTTTTTTCTTTATTCCTGATAAAAAGAATTCATTGTGAGTTGATAAATCAATATGTAAGCAATAAGACATTTGCAAAGTGATATTTTATGAAATTTCTATTCTGGCACTTGTAATGTCCCTGCCGGGCTGTGGTTCATTTTGTACTTCTCTAAAAGCTAACGGTATGTGCTGAAGAGTTGAAAGGATGTGAAGCCCAAAAGAGGAAGCCATGCTGCAGCTCAGACAGTGTTGTTTAGTTTGTTTCTTGAAAAATATTACATATATATATGTATACACACTACCAGTCAAAAGTTTGGACACACTTTCTCATTCAAATGAATAGGAAAGTGTGTCCAAGCTTTTGACTGGTAGTGTATATTACATTGCACTGACTCTGAAGGATGATTATGTCAAATAATGTGTCTTCTGATGATGCTGGTGTCTGATTTGGGAATGAAGATGTGGAGGTTTACATTATAAAACACAGACAATTATCTAAAAAAATGACAGATCTTTTTGAAGTGAACAAAAAAAAAAAAGCACGATTTTTTTTTTTTACATGAAAGAGTATTAAAAATGTCTTAATTACATATTTGTGTTATTCTTTTGTATTTACTCATGCTGGTATGTAATATATATTTACATTCCTTAAATTTTCAACTTTTTCCTATTCCTAAAGACTATTTTTAAACTTCATCTCAGATCTGCACCAACACAGCTACAGGCAGCTAACTGTCTCTTCCCTGTTTGTCTTCATCGGCAGATGCAGATTTTGAGACGAAATAAGGCTTTGTAGAACAGCTAACAGGAAAAATACCTCATCCAACGTTTAAAACAAAGGTTGGTGGAAGCAAATACGTGAAAAATATGTTATGAGGTAAATTGGATGAAATGACTTTTTTGCAATTGATCATTTTACAAGTTCATGTTTCTCTATCTATTTCTATGAAAGTTGAATATGCACAACGCGATGAAAGGAGCTCATGCATGTAGTGTAACAGTCAATGCTTTGTATTTATGAACATCCTTCGGAGTTTGGTCCTTTTGAGGCGAACGCTGCCATCTGTCAAATGCTGCGATCTGCTGGTGGAATTAGCAAAATGCACCAAACAAGACGCTTTGAGTGTTTTTCAAATGAGTAAAAGCAACGTGTAACAAATAAAAACTACATTACTGTTAAACATGAAACACATCTGCAAAATTTATCTATCAATGAATTTATTTTTAAAAATGACTTCAAATACATGATGGAAAACTTGGAATAAATTTTTATGCTGTGGTTATGTTTCTCAGATTTTGTGAGTTTCTTTCAACTGTTGTTCTTTAAACTACTTCCATGTTTATGGGGAAAAAGGTTTTCCTGATCAAGATATTTCCAAATCAACCACGAACAGAGTTAACAGTTTTTTATGTGCACCAGTCCGGTCTAAAAGAGAGACATGCCCTGCAGTGAATTCTGTCTGCAAAGTTCACTGTCTGATGAAAAATATCTAACATACTAGCTCAGTGTAGGCTCCTTGCATTGCTTTAATTGCATGAGTGAGACCGTGAATTGGTCTTGCATGAACTTTGAAAAGACAACAAAAGATGCATTCCTTCCTAAAGAACACAGAGGATCCCATCAAAAAAAGGGCAAGGCCACAGTCACTGAGGCAGTTTGAGACAATGCTCTCCAGCACTGACGTTTCACGATTTAAAAACTGCTAATTACAGGTGATCCAAGTAAAAGTTGCGGCGCTTTGAGCAAAGGATTACAAAATACATTTTGAAACACTTGAACTAACAGCAATGTACTAATCCAATTAAATAAAATGGAAATTTGGGAAAGATCCAAGAGACAGCAAAATAAACTAAATGTTTACTATTTACCGAACATACTGTGGCCAATATGTAAGCTTATTTCCAACTTTGTCAAATGAAATGAAATAGGGGCTCAAAACAAGGTAAATGCATCACTGAGACAAATATAAAGCTGATGGGAAATGCATGGAATTCGGGTTCAATTGTGTTACCAAAAGAAAAAATCCACAAAATTATGAGGTGCAGCATGCCGTATTGATCCAAGAAATTAACTACATAGTATATTTCCTATATATCCATTTATCCTTTGAATAGTGTTCTTTTCCCATCTTCCACTGACTTGCCTTCTTACAAAACAGGTGAGATGGAGGGAAAAGTAAAGCACCACAGAAATCCTCATGCACGCTCACCTTTAAACCTGTCCAGTCATTAGGTAAACTTGTATTAGGTAACGTTGGAAAAATGTATGAAATCAAAAGGAATGGAAATAACATCAGCAGCTTTAGAATTAAAACCCTGGTGGGTGGGGAAGAATAAAGAGGCAGTGAAGCATTTGGAAAACCTGCAATTGCCTCCTCTTGAAACTTGAAGAAGTTTTTAAAGAAAATTAGAGGCATCCCAAATGTTGCATTCCTCTTCATTTTGCTTTGCTCCACCCCTTTTCCCTGTCCTGATCATGTCATGGAAGACCTGCACCCCTCTGATTTGAAATGAGGGACAGGAGTTCAGGAATACGCCTGATGTGACACCACTTGTATTGGTTCCCTCCCCATTCTTCGCATCCAGATCTCTGTCCCTCTGAGATTGAAGTGCATGATGAAGCTTTCAGATGAACGACTTAGCGCCTTGCTTTGGCTTCTTCTGCTTCTTTTTCTGATGAAAAATAAAGAGACAACTTAAAAACTGTGTTAAGATTTTTAAGATATTTCTAACTCTACATGTCAGGACAGAATGCATGAACAATAGGTGTTCAGCACATGTGGAAACAAATCTTAACCAACTAATCCTGAAGCAAGTACTGAATCACCACTCAAGGGTGACTAAAGGTACCTTAGTTATTCAGTACTGAACTCGCTGATTATAAGAAAGCAACAGAGAGAAGAAGCCTAAACTGCACCATTCAGCTTTAATTTGTACTGAAATGAAAGAGATTCTTTACATCAAAAACTTATTGAGTCCTACCAAACATTTCCACCACTGTTAGCTTTACAGTGCAAGGTCATAATACACAAAAGTGACTAGATGGCGGAGGAAACAACTTTTTTAGCATGCTAACTTTAGCAGAAGAAGTGAGACAAAAGAAGCAAGCACCACTGGAGACAGGTCTTGAATAAAGGAATTATGAACTTGTATTGTTTTGTGTACAGTTAATAAACAGCTGTTGGTGATGACGCTGGCTGTATGGTGATAGACAACCAGAAGAACTCAAGTGATGTCTCTGTTTGCTGTTTGTTATACATTTTTGGTACTACAAATTAACAATAACAATTAAATTCTGATTTCCACCTCTAGTGTACAATGATTTAAATCTCCAGAATGGGTTTGTATTCACTGTAGTGTTTCCTCACCTTTCCTGAGTTCTTCTCTTTTCTTGGCAGCTTCCTCCCTCTGTTTCTTGATGATGGCCAGTCTGGCGAGGTCAGCTCTGGCCTGCTCAGTCTTCCCCTCAAGATGGAGCTTCATGTAGCGCTCCTTTGATTTCTGCTTCTCTATCTCCTCTCTGAGGGAACAGAAGAGAACTCTCATAAGAAAGGAAAACTTTCTCTTACACAAAATAAAAATCGGATTCTACAAATCAATGTTAGTAAGACCTCTGTGTTTTTAAGCATCTGAAATTATACAGTATGTTTTAATCGACCAAGTTATACATACCTCTCTCTGCGACTCAGTTCTCTGGGAGCACTGACATCTAACTCAGCAACCTTCTTGCTCTTCTGAGATACACGGTTAGGATTCTCAATCTCGATAAGCCCCTCTACTCCACTCCTCTTCCTGGACTGTTTGCAAAAGGAAATATCTTTATGATCTCAGTGACAGAGCATAACTCCAGCTGCAAACACAGAGCTTGGAGAAATAATTACAGATCTTAGTGAGTTTATTAATGCCAAGTTTGCCTTTTGACAAGACACACAAGAGTGAGCAATGTCCAACACAAATCTAGACCGCACATCCAGAAAGAGAATCATTACTGTTAACAGTATGATAAACAGTTGAAAGGAAAGGAGTGTTAAAAATGTCTACATCACATCGTAGTTCATACAGCGCACTGATGATTTACTTTAATGCTACACAAAGAAATGTACAATTTCGCACCTTCTTTAATCATAACATAAAACAAATTTGCACCATGGCGGATTTAGCAAACAATGCAGTTTTAATAACTCACATCAGACTCTTCATCACTGCTGCTCTCTTCTTCAGAGTCTGAAGAGCTCCCTTTTTCTGCACCAGCATTTTCTTCCTGTTAACACATACAAATGAACTCACACCTTTATCTCATTTAACAGCAACGCCATGCCTGTGGCAAAATGTATTCCACTCACCATCTCTTTCTGCACTCTCATCTGTCGGTCAATCTCCTCAGGATTGCTGAACTGCTTCCCTCTGCCCTTGTGGCCCTTTTTTCCTGCAACATAGTTGTCACCAACAAATCAACATTATCTAAATATAAAGCACACTACGACGTTTAATAGGTTCAAGTCAACAAAATGAGAGACTTTATGTTCATGCTGAACATAGATGTCTCTAATATTATTCAATACAATAGCCCTTAAATAAGCACTACCAGAATAATGGTTCTATCTGTGCCAAAAAGCCTGACCTAAACACTGATCATATCTGAGGTGACCGTGTATGGTGATGTATTATTACATGCTACAGGTGTTGTTGTTAGTGTGTCCACCTCCTGGGTGTGGACGCAGAGGTATCCGGGAACAGATCGCGGGACAGTTCAGCTAATTGTACCTGCAGTTCAACGTGTAAGATCTGAAAATAGTGAAAATCCGCAGAGAATGTTTGCTGGGAGATGAGTCACACATGACGCTCACCGACGGCCAGCTCCCTTCACCGGCATGTTGTGTCTACTGATCGGTAGATTAGGACGAGCACGCAGCCAAACAAACCTCATAGAGAACTAATAAAAACTGCAAGTCTTTCGAAAGCTAGCTGAACTGAATGTAACACATATTAGTATGTAAGTTAAAGTCATATTATAGAAAAGGAGGAACGATCTCCTGTGCACATGGTGCTGGCGGTTACACACAGCTGGCCAAATATCTAATAATTCGAAGCTTTATCTATTTCAAACTCGCATTGTGTGAAGTTCAACACAGATGAATACAACAACTAACGAGTGATAAGTTTGCTGCGACTTCCAGGAATCGCTAGTACCCGTAAAATACACTCTGCTAGCCGGTTAGCATGCTAAAGGCTAAGCATGTGAGTTCAATAGGAATTAGTACCACCTTAGCTAACGAGTTGCTAGGTAGACTGAGCTTGCTAACAATTAGCATGAGCTTGGCTGTAATAACAGTACTTACCACCTCGAGGCATTATTAAAAGTGGTGTTTATACAGATGAAGACTAACGCTATCTGGCCGGTGAATCTATGAGGTCTGCAGGTGAATTCGACGGTTTAAAAGCTAGAAGAAAGGGCTAGAAACTACTTCGTGTCTCCCGCTGCCGGCAGCTGAAACGTTGTTCTGGTGATGTGCGATTCCTGGACGAGTCATCTTACCGACTCATGAATCATGATTCCTCAACTCTGTTAACTCGTTCACTGACTCATCCCGGCTACCATAAGCTAAGAGGGGAGCGGACATGTGACTGTGGTGGACTGTGACTGCAGGGACTGAATTTAATCAGTGTATCCGCCCTGAGGGAGAAGCAGCAGCTCTGGTTTGTTGTGTCACTCCCTTTCCCTCTCTGCTATGAGCTATCACTCACACCAGTCAGGTCCCACACACACTACATACTGTAGGCTCCTCTTGCGATAACCCGTTCACATTCACAGCATATAAATCCTGACTCCTCTCGTCCTCTCGCGAGGGCAATCAAACTCATCAACCTCCTGGATCCTGACTCCTCTTGTGGTAACTCGTTCGGAGACGAGTTCACACGTCCTGATCCGCACACATGCACTCACACAGACACTCAGATTAAAAAAGGACATTATGTTTGTCTCACAAAGCTAAATAGTAGCCTTGAAGTTGATAACCTTCTCGTTTCCAGTCTGTGGTTTTAACAGTATGAAATCAGTGGGGGCGGGGATTGGGTGGGTGTGTCCGCACTGACTCAGTGACACAAATGACTCAAATGACCGACTCACCTTGGTGAGTGAATCATATGAACTCGAGTCAGTGAAAGGAATCGAGCTTCACAACACTACGTTGTATTGCTGCAGTCACTTAGTTTGCGCATGCGTAGTCAGGGCAATTCGACTAATCGCTACAGTAGAAAATTTGACTGACATCACAACCCACCAATTATATAAAGGGGGTAAAATTAATGCATAAAGTCTGTACTTCTTATTTATGACTAATTTGATTTCATTCTGATTCAACTTTGCGAAAATCTTATTTAAATTTGCGGGGACAAAGCGGTATATTCTGGAAACATTGACATTTTTAACTGCATTTAAAAATTGCTAGAACAGGAGGTTTAAACCTTAGTACCGGTAACATTTACTAGTTATGTATATATCTGAATGTGTTATGTATGATAAAAATGACAAAACAAGTAAAATAGCTTCTTTCTGTGTTTTATTTCCAATCTTAATAAAAAAAGAATTGTAGAAAATATGCTGTAACCAAACGTTGTTATTTCACTTGTTTCAGATTTAATAAAACAAGTGCACGACAGAAAAAAAAAAAAAAAAGTCAGTAAATGTAGGTCAACCGTACCTGCTTTTCAAATGAAAATAAGCAGGGCTGATAACTTCAATACAACAGTCCTCATTAAGAGTTAAACTCATTATTTCAATGCTGTTCGGTCAAGCAAAAAAATAAAAAAAATAGTAATCAACAAATTTCAAACTGTCTATGAATATAAAAACAAAGTCAGAAAATTGAATGTGACTGAGGCATAAGATTTGTCATTTCTTCCTTCGATGTTGAGTTTTTATGTCTTCAACTTCTTTCTCCATCAAGTGATATTCTACTGTCGTCTCGGTCAACTAGAAGGGAAAGATTGGATTGCAGTTATGTACCAGTATTGGTAATTAAGTTTTAACTGTAAGTGAAATGAATTTACAACATTTTTTTTTTTTTTTTTAGAAGAAAGCAAAACAGACCTGTGCTAAACCTAAGTTGTAAAGATGGTCAAGGAGCCATAGTGTGAGGATTTGTATTGGCCCTCTCACTAAAATAACAACCAGAGGGTTTATCCCATGTCAGTGCATCAGTATAATGTTAGAGCAAAACTCACCATGTCCAAAAGGATTTCAATTTTAAGTTTCAGAAGGTTGTTTTCCTCCTCCAGCTGTACATTTCTTTTCTTAAGCCGCTGCAATTCCCTACCAGATGCATTTCCACCAGATTCTGTTTTTAACAAACAGAATAGAATGAATGAATACAATGTTGTCCATTCAAAGAAATGATAATGATGTAGCACATGTGGCAACACCTAGCATTACACAAGTCCATGTTCAGTGTTAGCAAAATTATTACCTGAAATCCACTGTCCTTCCTCAAATTTCCAGCTCTGTCCACCAATGTTCATCACTGGCGGCCCATATTCAAGGCCCAGCTCTATCTCTCTTGTCGAGCGATCCAACTAAAAGAGACGTGTAGACAAATAGCAAATCAGTTCGTGTGCAGAACCAATAAACAACACAACACGAGTTAAGCTAACTTAGGACCATATACGTCTCAGAAATATCAAAACACGTCCAATTGCTTCTATTTAATCATCTGGCTATATATCCTTAGTATAACGAATATATTCAGTTTATCGGTGCTAAAGAACAGTTAGTTCACCAAACGTACCGTGTGGAGGCTGGACAGGGAGGCGGATTTTCGAGGAGGAGTCTTCTTTGGACTGAACGTATTTCCAAAAAGAGGCATCTTTAGTGACTTTTTAAGGTCCTGTATAAGAGGTATTTCACCAATTAGCACAGTTATATGGAACGTTACATCACGCAGCTACAGGTTGTGTTTACCGTTGCTAACGGTACGTTACCGAGCTAATGCTAGGTGGCTAACACTCGCTAGCTGTGAATGCCACTCATACCTGACATTTAATTGAAAGTGTAGGCTGTCTCACAGGTGGGTTAGTAGTTGTTGTGTCACTGGAAATATAAAGCCAACATAGTTACCTCCATAGAGACTATTTATTTTAAATTCATAACGAGGTGTGTGGAATTCTTTTCTTTCCAAACAAAACCATGCTTGCAACTGCGCAGGTGCAAAACTTGCCCTATGTGTAAAATAGACAATTCTCTGAAATATTGCAAGTCCTCAGTATAAGACAATTAAATATCAACATTGAGCAAAATAATCACAACTTTCAACCCAGATATTATTTTTAGAGAAATATTTACACGGTTAAATTCTCTAGTTCCCAATACACTAACGTGAATTCACCCATATTTAAGAGAAAATGGTATCATCCATGAGACGTAAACACGTCACCATGGCCATCGCTACATCGGACCTTACTCTTTAAATATTGTAGTCTAACTGGTTTTTCTATTAAATCAATAAGGTCGACAACACGTAGAATCTCGTAATTAATTTTGACAAAAAACACAAACTCTCCTGTGCAGAAGAAATCACAATGAGACATATAATAAAAGATATAAAGATGTGACTCCGCCCACCCTGTGCTGTGCCCCAGTGGCCTAATGGATAAGGCACTGGCCTCCTAAGCCAGGGATTGTGGGTTCGAGTCCCATCTGGGGTGGTAGATTTTTTACCTTTGCGCTTTGGAAGTTATTTTAGGGGTGATAATGTTGATCGATTAAGGAATGTAAGAGGAAAAACACTTTAAAGACAATGCTCCTCCATCGGCTCTTCAGAAGTCGCACGTCAATAACCGTCGCTCTCAGCCGAGGAAACCATCCAAACAATGATTGATTGACATAAATGAAAGACTCTTAGAGAACATGAGCGGACATGGAGAAGATGAGCCTCCGACTGCTCGTCCTGCTGAGCACATTGACTGCATCATCGCAAAGTAACCGTAAGTATTGTCCGTCAGTGCATGACAGAGACTAGTTTCATTCTGTTAATGTTATGATTAAAGAACAAAGTTTCTTTCTTCAACATAGATAAAGGTTTCTATGGCAGACACGTATACAGATACAGTTTATTGCACTTAGTTACGTTGTTTGTGTTTTGAATAATGATTTTGTTTTGTTATATTCTGCTTTATTCTATTATATATGCAAACTCTTTGTCCAGCATATAAAGCACATTAAAGTTCAAATAGTAAAAACTTAGAATTTTGGTTGTGTCTAGAGCACTGTCGGTGTGAGCCCATGTGCTAGTCTATCAAAAATAATATTCATTTGTGTAGTGATAGAAACAAGTCAAGTTAAAGCTGCGTCTTCCTCATAGTTCTTTCTATTGGTGTCATGACACTATCTTACATAATGAGTGTTATCCAACCATAACCCCCTAACCCTGAGTGCATCTTCCTGCAAGGCTTTCAAGAGGCCACTGTGTACTGGGATGCTGCCCAGAAGAGTGTGATCCTGAAGGAGGAGGTGATGGAGACAGATGGAGGAGCCTACGGTTTCTTCAATGACACTCTACTTCTCACTGGATGGGGCATCTTGGAAATCTGTGCAGGTTGCGGGGGAATCAGACAGGAAGACGAGACCACTTTCTTCTTGGCTGGGTACCTGGAAGGTTACCTCACTGCTGGGTGAGTGGCTCATACCAGATTACAGATATTTGGAAGCAAAATTATCATTACTCTTTTATAAGTGTTTATTTCATACAAAATGTTCAAATTCTCTCAAAGTAAAGCTGTTTGAGACATGGACTGGTTCAGTATCAGTAGTTTTTGCTTAAAGCAAACTTTTTTTTAATGAGCGCAGTAGTGAGAATAATGTCATCTTCAATGAAAAATGAAGTCTCTGCCAGATATTATTTAAGTGCAGATGCATCCTTCTCTGTCTTTATGTTTTAACAGTTGGTCAGTGCTGCTTGAGATGTTAGATAAGTGTGAGCAAAGATAATTCATATTTATATTTTACTTAAAATTACTTCTTGAAAAAAAGAAGGTTTATATCTACAAATTTCTATAAATTGTTATATTTTCAGAAGCTGCATCACAAAGAAAAAGAAATTATATTTAATGCTTACTCTGAAAGGGTGATTATTGCTTAATTTCTTTTTCTTTTTCCTTTGCCCGCATTGCAACAGAAAAAACTGCAAAAATAATTTAATTTGTCTGAACTATTTCTGAATCAATTAGATAATAATTGAAAAAGAAAAGGAAAAAAGAAAGTTGTGCTGTAGATCAATTAGCTGTAACCTTTTTTTTTTTTTCATTTGAACACTTGAAAATGAAATTAAACAATGTGGTAATCTAGAGGGAAATTACTATTTAGTGCAGCTGCTATCAAACTCAGAGTGCACTATTAACCTGACAACCAATAAATTCCAAACGCACAGTTTGTAAAAAAATTTAACTCTACACTGCATTAATTTAATTATATACTTTTAAATACTTCACTTTACTTATTTTTGTATTTTTTCATCATATTTATTTTGGATTATTTCCTTATTTTTATTTTATTTTGTCTTATCTTATTTTATCTTATAAATAACATTTCCTAAATTCACTTTCAGTTGGGGAAAAATGAAGCATTAATTAACACAAATTGTTCAAGAGAAAACTGTTGCAGCACAAAAATATAATACAGAATTTATTATAGATTTAAATCTGAAATGTCTTTTCTGAATAACGTAAAAAAGTTATTAATTGTGAACATAATTACAGTTTTTGTTATGTGGTTTGTTTTTTTTTAGTACCATATAAATGGAAATCCCTGTTCTTTTTTTTCTCCATTGCAGACAGATGTTCAATCATTACTCCAACATGTACCCTCAGCTTATAAAGGATGAGAAGGTTTTGAGTCCACTGAAAATGTTTTTGAGGTACAATATAATTATTAATTTTGAATGAAAAATACAAAAAAAATTTAATATGCACACCAGAAATCGAACACAACTGAAAACAAACAGCAAAATATAAAAGTGCCTCTCAGCTCTTTGACTGATCTACAGCAAACAGGACCAGTGGACCAGGGAGCAGGTGAGGCTGAGGAGAAACAGTGACCCCCTGTGGAACCACGTAGGACTGATCCTGGCCCAGCTGGATGGACGCCACTCCGGAGCTGCACACTGGGCCAAAAGCAAACACAGAGAGGTGTGTGAATTTGTGTTGGAGAAATGGTTAAAGAGGTGTCACAGTATCATTTCATTCATTTCTGAACCTTTCTCCCCCTCCTGTCCAGCCTCTATCAACGTTTGCAGTCCAGTTTCTGAATGGTGTCGGTGACCTCTTGGACCTCGTCCCAGCTCTGACGCCTCGGTCCAACTCAGCCACAGGGACCAGCACTTTCAGGATGCCAGGAATGGGGCACTGCACTGCTCTCATAAAAGTTAGGCCAAGCTCATTTGGCTCAAGCTGTGAGAGAGCACATGGGAAACCTCAGCAGCCTAATTGTTTTCATTGGGAGCCTTGTGTTTGGGCTTTCCTCTTGTAAAGTGTGTCAATGAGTCGAAGAGGCCATTAAGAAGGGGCTATTCTCTCTTCCACCTGCATCCATTGCTGACTCATACAGTAAAATCAGAAATCCTCCGAATCCATCATCTTTCTGACTTTCTTCTTCAATTACGGGAACCCTTGTGTCACCATTTAGGAATGCAAAAATGACATCTTACTTAAACAAAATCCTTTCCACAACCTGAAGTTTTTGGTCCATCCATGAGCGTTAATAAACATTTGTTGAAATAAGTTCCCTCAAGGTGTCACTGAGATATAATGCTCACAAGAATGAATGATACAAAGAACCTGAAAAAATGGCACTTCTGACCCTGACGTCGCTGTCACTGAGGAATTAAAAAAAAAACAACAGCAAAAAAAAAAACATGTTCCAACACTTACTCTGGCTTCTCTGTCTCAGGTGCTTCCAGGCTTTGAGAACTTACTGTTTGGCCACTCCAGCTGGTACACTTATGCTGCCACCATGCGAATCTATAAACACTGGGACTTCAGGGTGTTTGACACACACACCGCCACTGGAAAGATGTCATTCAGCAGTTACCCTGGTATACACACACAGACACACACACCTACATAAGACCATGAAGGCCATAACAAATCGTTAAAGAAGTAAAGTCAGATTTTGGTAGTTGCAAACAGTCTTCTCTGAGTACATGACCTGAATTCTGAACCATACATTTGTTGGCCTCCAACACAGTGAAGAGAGACTTCCTCAGCCCTGAGCTGAGGTGAACTGCTTGTCCTTAATCCGCACAGTGTCATTTTCATCTTGGAAAACACAAACATTAACATTAAGGGCTTAAGTAAAATCCTCAGTGAGCATTTTCTACTGAACATAATTCTTCTGCTAAGCATACAGCTTAGTCAGTGACAAGGAAACATCTACCACACTGTGTGTGTACACCCAAACAGATCCACAATAAATTGGATTCCCTCACGGTCAAGTCAGAGGAAGCTGAGTAATTTTGTGGGCAAGGACTTGCCAAGTGGTCCAGGCCATAAAAATCCTCTTACGGGCTCCATTGCTATCAGAACACAAGTGGTTTTAAAGCCCTATTTATAGAGGCCGTGAGGCCAAGTGTTTCACTTCACTACATTAAAAAGAAGAGATGAATTACACTGCTGCCCGCAGAGGTGGTGTGTGACCCATGCAGCTTTCCTAAGCTGCTTTCTCTCTGACAGTGGTAAACATCTAGCATACACAGCGACAAAAACTGAGCCAACAAAAAACTTTATATAGAAGCAGAGGTCATGAAAATATTCCTCCTCTTATCATTAGTCTTGTTAAGAGCTGTAACAGCATTATTTCGATAGCACTAAGAACAGTACCTGTATTTGTATTACAATTAATGGGACGTTCTAATTTATTGATTTGAAGCATCTTAATCAGGAAAATATCCAAAGCTGTAGAGCCATAAAAAGTAAATGTTAAGAAGTACTGGAGTGGAAGTATGAACTAAAATTGAAAACTATTGGTGAATTAAATATTAACTAGAGCTGTGTGTGGATTTATTATATTTTATTTTATTTCTATCTTTGCCCTAAAACCCCTTAAGCCTCTCACTTTCTGTGCCTTCACCTCCCACAGGCTTCCTAATGTCTCTGGATGATTTCTACCTGCTTGGAAGTGGCCTGCTGATGACTCAAACCTCCATTGGTGTCTTCAATACTTCTTTGTTCTCCCAGCTCAGCCCTCACAGTCTGCTGGCCTGGCAGAGAGTGCGGCTAGCCAATAGCATGGCACATAGCGGGGAGGAGTGGCCACACATTTTTTCCAAATACAACTCAGGTGAAATCCTGCTGGATTTGAGTCGAGACAGGGAGGCACTTGACCAAGTTTTTCTGTCCAGTAGTGCTGTTACATTACTATCAAAGCAATATCAACTAAACAGCTCGAGCCATAAGTATCAGTCGTTCCATCAGTAATGTATTTACAACTATAAAGTGTTTGTTGGGGTTTCCCTTTAAGCAAGGGGATTGCATTTGACCTGATTTTCACCTTGAGATAGTCACCACTCTTATCAGTATGTCACTGCACTGAAGTGTGATTGGTTGCGAGCATGTCTGTGCTTATTGGGAGCACAGGTTAGTGTTTGTACTTGTTAGTGTGTTTGTGTTTTTACTTCATCATAGAACTGATAGAAGACTGGCCCATGGGACCAGAGTATATACTGGGACAAAAGTTTCATTTTGTTATCTGAGTGAGACCATAAACTCAGTGGGAAAACATTTACTGAGATATAAGTCAAGTGAGAAGTAGGGCCATTTTCACATTGACTTCAATACTATCAAACTTCTTTTTATGTCTAGTGGAGTCACCCCTGATGGTCATTAGATAGAATGAAGGTTTAAGGCTATTCACCATTGGCTAAACTGGCTTTATTTCTCAGACCCAGAGTTTATGTTGATTTTTATTTAAAATCTGTGATCAAGACAGAGAAATAGTAAGGAAATAAGATTTGCAGAAAGACATTGAGGATTTCCTTTCCATTCACATACTCTGAAACAGATCATCCTTCTTTATACACAACATTTGTATGTTCTAATTGGGAAGCTGCTTTGATCTTTCATGTCTTGTTGTTATGGAAAACAGGACAGATTGTTCTTGAGACTGACCGACTAACTCATCTTCCAGCATCCTCTGCTCTCATTGTCCCAATCCTGCTGTTGTGGTGACCCATAGGCACCTAACATAAGAGGCTTTACCCATGCCTGTGTTTTCGTTTCATTTGGCTCGGGTTAGGTTTGGATTTTAGTTGGAACAGGTCAAAGCTCCCAGACAAGAAATTGGGTTTTTCTTCCACTGATTCCAGATCCCTCAGGCACATGCAGGACTGTGCATGTTATTTTACCTGCACAAATTATTTTCCCAGCAATCAACTTTTGTATCAACACAACAAAGAGTGCAGCTGTTTTAAAGGCCCAGAAGCAGTACTTGTGTGGTGTTTTCAGCTAAATTATAGTGCCGTCATGCATATATGCTCACAGTGAAAAGGCTAGACATTTTTGGTCACCGTGTTAGTTTAGTTCACAAATGAGCACTCAACATAAATATAACTGAGGCTGAAATTAACATCATTTTGCAGGCATGTGATCATAAACCAAAGTGTTGAACAAACATGTCAGTCAAAACCACAAACTACAATGGTGATAATATAGGAATCATGAATGTGTGTGAAAATATCATACAGTCCCATTCAAAAGACAGTAGGGGATACTAGGTATCTACAGCTTACCAAAGTCACAGCAATCCATATGATTGTTACTGGGACATTTCAGTCTAAAATAACTGCCTAATATGAGTTCTCAGGTGTCACGGTGTCCTTCAGTATGACACCAGGGAAAGGTTTGAAATCATCCCTGCTCTCAAATGCAGGACAGGACAGAACAGAATTGTCGCCAAAAATTCAAGTTGATAATAAAGATAACCTCTTTACTGCAACAGGCTGATATTATGACATGAAAGCAGTGATTTCGAATAAGAATTCAAAACCTAGAATTAACAGCATTCTTGGGATAATGGCTTATGTGTCATTTGAGTCTATTCAGTATAAATGGTTAAATACTTTAATGGAAGGAGAGGAAAACAGATAAAATCGATTTACAATGAGGTTTCTTGGAGCATCACAGGCAGGAAACAGAGCATGCTGCGACTTGTTTTTCAGGTACATATAACAGCCAGTACATGGTGGTAGATCTGAGTAAGATCTCTTTGGGTCACAGCATTAAGAATGGAGCTTTGACTGTGGTGGAGCAGGTTCCTGGCAAGGTGATGCACTCTGACCAGACTCTAGCTTTACGGAGAGGTAAAGAACAAACACTATCTGTATTTGTATTTTTCTATGGGGGTGTTAGGTTTGTTTTATCTAGGTTTTAATATTGTTCCCGCCCTCTGTGTGTCACTCTTGGCAGGCTATTGGCCATCCTACAACATACCATTTCATGTTGAGCTCTACAACCTGACTGGGTACAATGTGATGTGGAAGAGATATGGAGTAGACTTTTCTTACGACCTTTGTCCCCGAGCCAAAATCCTCCGCAGGGACCAGGCCAGGGTGTCCAACCTCAAATCACTCAAATACATCATGAGATACAACAGTAGGTAGAATAATAACTCTTGCATCCCTGATATTTTACATCTTTCCTGAGCTCAAGGGGCTTTTTGTTTTCTAACTGTGAGCAGCAGATGTAAAGGTCAGACTGTTTTTGTTGCAGACTACAAGAGAGACCCCTATTCAAAAGGCCATCCATGTAAAACCATCTGTTGCCGTAATGACCTGAGACCACGGAGACCGAACCCTGGAGGTTGCTATGACACTAAGGTTAGAGGTCATCAGTATGTTAGTATCAGATTCAAGTTTGAGAAATTCTCAATCATGCTTTTAATGGTGTGAGAGCTTTCTTCATAGATATAATATAAATGTTATTGCCTTGTACCTCTAAGGTATTTACCTTGATATACCTTGTTAAATGTCACATTACAGTACACTTTCTCCCTGTTACTTCCTCCTTCACTTGTAGCATAACGCCTCACTCTCATGGTACAGGTGACCGACTATCAGAGGGCTCTGCAGCTGGTTGCAGAGGCAGTAAATGGCCCCACTACACATGGGGGTCTAAGGCCTTTCTCATGGCAACCGTTCAACCTCACAACTCATGAGGGTCTCCCACACACCTACAACTTTCCTTTTGTCACCATGAGGCCCACCCTGCACAGACCCTGAGAGCACAGAGATGGTAGAGACCATCCTAAAAAGTAATGTCATAACACTGAGCGTCCTGGTGGTGCATGTGTGGTTGACTGCCCTCAGTTTTTAAGACTGGCAATTACAAATACATTTGTCACAATTATTTTATAAAATATGACAAAATACTGAGAAATGTAATTTAATTTTATTACAAATTGCTGTCACTGAGTGAAAATACTGATAAGTCATTTGCCACACTTAACACACTTGATAATAATACACTCGGAAACCCATATCTCTGAAATTAACAGAGAAGATGACCATCCTGATATCCTGATTTTATATATATATTTTTTTTTCTTTAACATATTAGTATATTAGTAAAAATATATATATTTAAGACGTTAATATTGCCCATAATAGTAGGAAATGTTGTTGTTTTTATTATTATTATTAATGCTCCATTGACATTATAACATCGTGGTCATGCAAGTTAATTGTGCAACAGCTAAAATATTTGTTGTAAAGATTTCACAATTTCAATGCTAAATAGAGTAGAAAAAATAGAATAAATAGAAGCATCCACAAGCACAAGGAAGAAAATGCACAAAAAATGCTTCTCCTCTGCTCCTACGACTCCATCCTAGGGGAGAATACTGTAAAATATTTGCTGTCCCATTCATTCCCCTTTTGCTTTTTTGTACTGAACACAAGACACACTGAGGTGTTCATGTTGTGACAACTGGTATGCGTCTTTCTCAGTTGACACCCAAGAGTGGCATCATGACAGTGTGCACTGAATTAACAGGAGGATTACTCTTATATCAACAGACTGTTTCAAAAAATTTTGGATGGTCAAAATCAGGGACATGCAGTGAATGTTTTTTCTATGAATTAAGTGTTATGTATTGTATTAACATTTTACTTGTTTTTTTAGCAATATGTACTCAGGTTTTCTTTATGTAAATAATAACAATAATAAAAACTTGCTACATGATGAATGGTGATGCATTTTCTGGTTTTAAGCTTTAAGATTAGTTTTACAAAAACTACACGACCCAGTTTTTGGTGTTCGTCAAGTTCATCAAGGACACCAGACCCGAACCACAAGTGGTGCAAACTTTTCTTTCAAAATAAAACCTTGACGTGTTAGCGTGCCACCAATCACTCAGCGGAGTGCATCGCTCATCAGATCACCCCACTCAAATCTAAAATATACCTCGTGAGAATAATAAAACGTTTTTCCAAAACATTTTGTTGTATTTGTAGAATAATTTTACCCATCTCTGTCATTGTGTAATGTCATCAAACAAAGTGTTCAAATGCGCTGGTACCCCCGATCAGTGCATCTAGTGATGGGAAATTTCATCAACTGCTCAGTTGTTTGTTAATAGTGTATATAAAACTAAACTGGTTGTATAATGAAATCCTATGGATATATTATGAGCTGATCTATCCAATTTCGGGTGCTTGAAGTTGAAATTGTTTTGAAGGTCTATCTTTTAATGTGGTTTGAGTGCGTGTGTGTGTGTGTGTGTGTGTGTGTTAAATGTAACTAGAAAGACATCCCATTTCAGGATGAACTGCTAATGAGCTATTAAATTCATCCAGTCCTTTCATTTCTCATCTAAGCGGCCTGGCCGTGGCCCTTAATGTGAAGGGGACTATCGGATGTAGCGGCTCATTTCCTGCCGGAAGACCGGGCAGCTCTCTGAGTTGGTGCGGGCTGAGGGCGGAGTTAGCTCTGCCTGTATCGGGAGAAGGAGCCGAGGCAGCAGCGCTCACAGACGGACGCCTTCGCTCGTCTGCCCTTTTGTCTCGCGCCTTCTTTTCTACGCCCCCCCGCTCTAAATGGCAACGACAGGAGACGACCAGCGGGAACCGACGGACGTCGCCGCGCTGTCGACTCACCCCGGCTGCCACCACAACAACAGCAACAACAACAACAACAACAACAACAATAACAACAACAACAACAAAGACAACGAGGCGGGAGAGAGCGCGACCTCCGCCACCGCCGGCGGCACCGAGCCCGGCGGGACGGCGTCGCAGAGCATCGCTAACGGCTCCGTCATCAACCCCAACGGGGGGAGTAACGGGAAGTGGGTCCGGCTCAACGTCGGTGGCACCGTTTTCCTCACGACCAGGCAGACCCTCCTCAAGGAGCAGACTTCGTTCCTGTACCGGCTGTGCCAGCAGCAGGACCTGCACTCCGACACCGTGAGTGCAGCCGGACACCCCGGTCCCCGGTGGCCGGTAGTTCACACCGGCTCACCGCCACTCATTATAACTCAGGCTTAACACGTGTGTTTTAATGAGCCTGTCACACACTTAACGCTGCTTAACATACAGTTGTGTTGTGATATGTGACTGCCAATAGTTTAATTTCTCTTTTTAAGAGTAGGGACATCTCGTAAATATGGCTGGTACCGGCCTGACCTGAAGGGCATGTGAAACTGACCTTTCTTTCAGTTTTTCATGGCGACAACACAGTGACACTTTTATAACATTCCCGTTGTAGCGCATAGTTTGTCTGTGGCCGGCTGTTTCTCTGCTGTGTTTTTGCATCTGTTGCAACGTACACGTTTGCTGTATCCCACTGAAATATCTCCCCGTGATTTATCTCCATTGCTGTGGTTTGCCCTAACATGGTTAAACGATTTGGCTGCAGTATGTGTGCAGGTCTTGGCATGAAGTAAAGCCATTTTGGTCTTGGTGATATGAAGTCAGTAATAGATGAAGTAGAAACTGAATAGAGAAAAGCATTGTCTGTCATTTGTGCAGTATAATGTTTTTATCAGCTAAGGAATCATTTTGGCTTCCCAGGAATGAATTATATTACTGTGCATCTGTAAAATGCATTATTCCCAAAATGTATAACTTAAGCTCTGTTTTGCTTCAGGAACACACCCTGCAGCTTCAAGATAGGCATGGAGTTGTCAAATGATGTGTGCAGCATTAGGCTCCCCCATTCTCAATTTCTCCAAGGTCTGCATGTGTGATTGTCTCAGCATCATTTGATGGTGTGAATGTAGCTTCAGTCAGATGGATGAACACGTGCCTCCTCTTCTGCGGGGAGCTGCACAGTCAGTAGCTGGCATTTTATGGGGAGAGAGGGAGAGAGTGACATGTATTATGTGTTTACCAGTCACATGTAGGCTGAACACACTGTAAGGGCTGGCAAGACTTATAAATGATGCATATTTCCATTATGTTGCAGCCTTTGATATGTATGTGTGTGACACGGTGAAAGGGGTAGCTCTTCTCCTCCATGCAGGCTGGACTCTACTGTAAGTTGGCATTTAGTTATTGTTGGGTAAAAATCCCTAATTTCTGAAATGTCTGCTCTTTGAATCAAAATCAAAATCAAATCAAATCAAATCAAATCAGATTTATTTGTATAGCGCCAAATCATAACATATAGAGCAGGTCTAGACCAAACTCTTTATAAAATTAACGTAAGAAAATCAGCCACAGGAAGGGACAATGTGGAGACAAAAATGATCCTGGGGGATGTAATTTTACACTGCAGCACCAATATATATGTATTGTTTTGAGCATTGTATGCCATGTCTTTATTGTACAGCACAGTAGAGTGCTGACAGGAAATAAGAGGAGAGACATTAATGAAATTTAATGATGGGCTCTGACTGAACTCAAATCAGTAATGGGACATTGTAAACATCTTAAATCTTTAGGCTCCCAACACATTACATATTGATATTTAGCAGTCTAAATGTAGAGCTTTAAGTACTAATAGATTTGTTAGTTGAGTTATTCAGCAAAATTTTTTAAACTAGCAAAAAATGGTTCTCATAAGTGAATAATTGCCTTTTGGTTTCTTGATCTTTCTTCAGAAAAATAACACATTAGGCAGCACCATGGTATCTAAGAACTGCTGATGGAACATTTTATAGGCCAAACATATATAATTTAATGAATAGCTGAATTGCCATTAAAATAATAATTAGTTACAATCCTAGGAAATCAGTTGGTGAAGCGTTTATGGAGGAAATAAATGTACAAGAGTATATGTGTACAGCTTATTTAATAATATATGAAAGAAATCACAAGTTTGTCAAGTTCTTATAAAATATAATAGAAAACTATTTTAACTGCATAACAGTCCTACTCATCAATTTGCAAAAGTACTCATCCTGCTCTAACACACCCAGAGAAAAGAAACCACAGTACAGATTGTTGGTAGAATGTATGCCAACTGTCAAGTTTATACAATCCCACAGTATATATAGTCATGTTACCAAGATCCAGATAAATTCAGCTTCACCACCAGTTGCTTGTCGGGATTTAAAGTGTCATATTCTTGTGGTTTCCAGAAAGAATCCAACCTCAGCTGAGGTGAAAAAAACTAGAAAAACCCACCAAAATTGGTGTTTTTGGAGATTTTTGCTTGACAACAGTGATGACTGTTCCCCTGCTGCACCGCTATGCTCTTGTGGAAAGAATATTCTCATGTGACTTTCAGCCACGACCTGACAGAAGCTCTCTTTGCACCGCCTCAAGACACACTGTCATACACTCCATCCCTCTGTCTCTCACACACCTACATCTCTTTATTTTTCTCATTCCTTCATCACTGCTCTTTCCACTCCTGTCATCATCATCATCATCATCATCATCCTGTCCTCCCTCATCCTTGCTCTTAGCAGCTAAATCACTCTGAATTCTTACATGGTCTTTTTTTTTTTGTGTGCATTTTTTATTTTTCTCAGGCATCTCACACAGCTCTCTGGGTAAACGTTTAGTATCTCTATGCTAAGAGATGCTACACCATAGGAAGACTTTTAAAATAAATCCATCATCATCCCAGAAGAAAACAGAAGATAACACAGGTTATCCATGTGTTATCTGTTTTTTGTTCTTAGGCACTGCTGTGTCTATAATGTATGCCTGTGTGCAGTAATAACATTATGTAAGTTACAAATGCTCCCTCGCCATAAATACAGAACCTAATTACTTTATATCATACACAGTTACTGGGATGTTCAAGTCAAGAACAAAATACAGGCTGCTCCAAGATTAAGGATTTTAACAAGTAAAAATATTGCTGCAGCTGAAGTCGCTAAACATAAGCTGGTAGCCCAAAGGAAAGATGTAGATCTTAAGTACACTGCTAATTAATTCTGGTGTAAATCACAACAGTAATTACAGGAGAATGAAAAAGTTTTTAAACATTGTTTTTAGTCATTTCAGTTTTTATCTTCAGGAGCTTAAAAGCATCTTCCTTCAAGTCGATGATGCCAACTAATCCTAACAGCTGGGAGTGCACACAAGCATGGATGATACAACAGATTGTGTGTGCGGTTAACTGGGAGCAAAATCCGTAATTGGTGGGCTTAGTGAAGCGATGTTAAAGTTGGGTTTACGGACCAACTAGTACAGGCAGTCTGCTGGAGGTCAGCCGCTTCAGTGTATTGCTACGTCAGCTGACTAGATGTCACGACACTATGCTATGCTAGCTATGCAACAGCAAGCATTCAAGACTGTCTGAGCCATGTTTTGTAGCAGAGGTAGCTCACCTCACCTGAAATAAAGACCACCTCCACTACAATCAGAAAACAAATGCACTTGTGACAGAATACAGCAACTCAGAGGTAAAAATGCTGATGTTGCTTTTATTTAGATTGTTAACCAAATGGATCACAAGAGCAGTCCTGCTTCATACTTTCCTGTGGAAACCCCATTTTTGAGTCCTGGCAGTCTATCTATTCATATTAAGGATCCATTCAGCACAATGGACATCTTTAAAAATCTGTGTCACTTGACCTGGAAAAAGTATGAAGTGCCCTTGCAGCCTTGCCTGTGTTTTCTTTTTACGCTGAGGAGACAAAGCTGATTTTATGTGCAACAGAGTCTTCCTCTAATCTTTTGGCATTGGCTTGTCTCTGCTCAGGGCTCCTGGGCCATTTTTAAACCCACACACAGACTGTCTGGCGGTGTATGGCTGTTTTAATGAGATTAATGGTACTTTGGTTGCCCTGCCCCCCCCCCCCCAAACCAAACCCAGGGCCCTCTGCCGCTAATACGACCTAAACTGACTTCATGCCAGCCCAATCCAATTACATCATGGACCTGAGATTTAGCTTTGATACCTAGATGTTATGAGTTGCACAGGTGTAATAGGGTCGCTGGTTGTGGACTGTAACCACATAATCGTGTTACCGCAGATTGTTTGTGTTCATGTTAAATACAAGCATACCATACTAGCATTACCATTTTTTGGTTATTATGTTTTCCTTTTGGCTTTCAAACTCAGCATGAACTCCAATGAATTGACATGCCCATACTGGCTTTATCACCTTATCTGTTCTGTAGTCAAGTATGAGGCATTGGCAGGGAGGATGAATATTGAAAAGATCCAAGAGCCAACATGTTTTAATTTGATTAAATAATGTAGACCTGTGTGAACATGTTTTTGTAGCATCAAGTATCCTCCAGGTGACTTCTGTTAAGTTGCACAAAAAGGGTTTGTTAGGGTTAGTGAACAACACAGGCCACCCAATTTTATATACACTCCAATTAATGGGAACATAGAGGGCTGGTATGAGAAGAAAGAGAAACTGAAAAAACATTTTGATTTCTGTACAGCAGGAAGTAGTGAGGCGTCATCCATCTTCACATACAGTCATCAGTGTGAAGTGACAGGATTCCTCCTACAACAAAAATATCACCAACACTGAGAAGTAGGTGGTTCAGCCAGACCATCTGTGATGTCGGGTATGATGAATTCAGCCAATGCCTAATTAGAAACCACGCTAATGTCTAGAGTTTTCTCACAAACAACTCCTGCCCCCCATTTCTAAAAATATCATGAGCAGGACAAATATACATGTTTGCCAGTAACTTCAGCATCTACAGAGATGTTGAAGTCACAGTGGCAGTTTATATAAGATATTTTAATATATGACTGGAAATGTGGCAGAGTACGGCTCATTGTTAAGCCCATGCTATGTCTCTGTAATTAAAAAAAAAGATCATCAACCCAAAACTTTGTTATGAAGATGTAATGGAATTGAACATTCTCAGAAAAATTGGCTTCGGGGTTTCTAAATATTTATCTAAATCCTTGCCAAAAGGAATGAAACACCAATTTTCCAAGGTCACTTGCCAGAATTTTACATGAGGCAAAAAGACAAGCCTACTTTGATAAATCAGTATTGATTAGATAAGATTGATGAGTAGGTGTCATGTTGAGTCACCCAGAAAATTGAACGACTGCCCTAGTTTCTCTGGAATCTGTCTTGAATGGTAAACTATTCCTAAATGAAGTTGCTGAAGATAAAAGCTGCAAATCCAAAATACAGTGGTTAATACAGAAAACTAAACATTTTTCTAGTATCTGTGCGCTCTAATAACCATATACATACATGTGGTAGGTGTAGTTTGGAAGGGGTGTGTGTGTCGTTTATTTGGATATTGGTTAAAGCCTGATGTACTTACATCTACAGGATAATGTTGTGTAACTTTGCATCTGATTTCCCTGAACAAATGTTTTGTACACTATTGACTCACCAACTAGTTTGACCTTTCCTCCTGACAATTGTGAATATTATCTCCTTGGAAGTCTGCAACTACACACTCTATCCAAAAAATAGACCAAGACCACATATTTGCTAGCAAAATGGTCATTAATGTCACAAGAAAGCTTCCTGGGATTAATAATGTCAGTCGGAGCAGCTTGTAGCTTCAGTAAAGTTTAACAACAAGCAGATGTAGACTATCGGGTATTCAGTCATACTGTAGGTTCACTGTTAAAAGTCAGCGTCCTGTGGCAGCAAATGGACCTGTCACAGTGAATAACTACTAACTCTGTGCATGTGTGTGCTTGTGTGTGTGTGTGGGAGAGATACCATGGCTCTGACACATTCAGGAAGCTTTTCTCAGTGTTTTCATCTCCACACTGTCAAGTCAATTCATGTCGATGAGGCATCAGTCTGTCCTCCACTGCAGCTGTCTGTGTGTGTTTGTGTGTGTCTATGCTCAATGCTGCATTCACAGCCTTTCCAAACGGTAATCACTGTGATTTTCAGTGTGCACACATAAAGAAACACACAGTGCTGTGTCTTTACAAGTTGCCTCTTGGTTTTCATCTCCAGTCTCTTAGTTATGTGCTCTGTCTTCTTTTTGTGTCCCTCTTTGCATCACGTACACATACACCAAATCCATTGTCTTTCTGGCTATGTCCTTTTATGCCTCTTTGTGTTTGGTATGTGCGAGTGTGTCTAGTATATTATTAGTAATGGATGTTACACTGTTTCGCTATCCAATAGATTCCACAGTCAATAAATGTGTTGGTATTTGTTTTTCTATAGTATTGCAAGTACAGAAGAACCTTTGTGCCTACTGGAGATGTAATGCTTCTGGGACTGATGAGGGCAGTGTAATAACCCTGCATGAAGAAAAAAGCAGGCACAGCTAACAATAACAACACGTGGAATAACTGCAGCAAGTGTGGGCTCAACAACAGGTCCGGCAAAACGCTTCAGATAATCAGGGAAAAGTCGTAGGTGACCAAAAGCCAGTATGCAAACAGTGTCACAGAAGATTTAAAATGAAAGACGGAAGCACCTTTAAGAGATGGATCTGTCTGCAGCAGCATCTGCTGTTTTTTGTTTATCGCTGTGGTATCAATCATGGAATTTCAATGACATTTGTACCAACCACTGAATTTCTGGTATTGTGAAATCTTTATCCCTAAATAATTAAGAGAACCAACAGATCATGCCTAAAGTGGCCTTCTGATCTTCACCTCTATCAGGAGCCAAGAAGGAGGAAGTGACTGATGGTTTATATTACTGTTCCAAATAAACAAACTGGGATTTTCATAAATAGCCTGATGGTCCTTCAAAGCCTCAACAAAATATTTTTTTCATAAAAAGCAGCTGTCAAAAGCAGCATTTTTCAAGAAAAGTGAAACTGAAAAGGGAAAGACTAAAGAGACATTAATGAAAGCTTCTGTACAAGATGCTGCTGGAGGTGAAGGTTGTTCATCGCCACTTCAACAAATGGCCATTAAAAGATTCAGTCTTGTGAAGAGGGTGGATTTTTTCTGTCAAGCTGAACATCTTCCTCTGGCTCTTGACTCTGTCTATTTTTCCCTATCTAGTACAGAAGACTCTAATATCACTGTACATGCCAACAGCCCAAATACCAGTTGTAGATTGAGGAAAGACTTGTCAGTAAGCAAGAATTGTGTTACTTATTAACGAAAAATCATGCCTTTTTTTTTTTTTCTTCTTCTTCTTTTTCTCATGAAGTAAGTTGTTCAAATGGTTGCTGTGAAGCCGTTAAACTGAATTCTGGGACCAGTCTGGATCACAGTCAGCGAAACATAATATGCCTTCTTCCTGCCCCGACTCCTTCTCTACAACCCACTGAAGCATGTGTTTATGACATGTAATCATTGGTGTGGCCAATGTTCCTTTGTTGTACATTTTCCAGCAAATCCACCTCACTTCCCCCGCTATGTCCCTGTGCCTGAATCTCCTAAAGGCTTGAGTGTTTTTCTATAGATTTCTCCAGTAGTGCTTCTTTTGTGAAACCAGCTCTAAAAGGGGACTCCGCTTCAAGCGATCATCACGAGGAGAAGCAGAGGCAGTGTGTGTCTTTGGATGTGGGTGTGTGTGGGCGGAAGGGTAGTAGCCATGACATAACAGCCAGGCTTGGCAGAAGTAGCCTGGAGATTGCAAAGACGCAAGATGCAGACACATGTGTGGTAACAAAAGTCAGCAACAAATGGTCTGGACAGCCAATAACCAGTAACTCCTTTGTCCAGCTACAGCAAACTGCTAGAGCTGGATGATCTCCAGAGAAATGCAAATATGAGCATTGCATTTGTAACAGGAAGCAACAGGGTTCAACAGAGAATTAGGAAAATGAGGAACTGTTGTCATTCAAAATTTATAAATAGTTTTTTCTCCTCAGAGCCTAAATCACCACTTCAGTCCAACATCAATAGAACCTCCACCTTACAGGAGAGTTTTATTTTGATGACAAACTCATCTGTAATTCATCTTGCTCTGTCAGCGCTGCATATTTAAGATGAAAATAGCCAACCAGGATGTTGTTTTTTTTTTTTCTCCAGCTAGTCAGCTTTCATTTCTAAAAATAGCCAGTATATTTCAGAAAGGCATCCATTGCTTGAACAAGGACAGTAAAACTAATAACATAGGTAACAGACTTGCTGCAATAATCTGACTTGAAGGTGTCACAATTTTATAATGGACATTGTTTTCTTCTGCCTGTCTCTTTGATTCCTTCTCTGTAACAGGATGAGACAGGGGCTTACGTCATTGACAGAGACCCCACGTACTTCGGTCCCATCCTCAACTACCTGCGACACGGCAAACTGGTCTACAACAAGGAGCTAGCTGAAGAAGGTTTTATACTTTGACTCTATTTACATGGTGTTGGGTGCATGAGGTTTTTTTGTTTGTTTGTCTTTTTGTCCAGGTAGAAATAAGGAAATGCCCCGAAAATGTGGTGTGCCTCCATGTCACATAATTTCCCCTTGAGTATTGCAGCGCATTTTACATTTTTTCTTTTGTTGCAAGGTGTCCTGGAGGAGGCTGAGTTTTATAACATCACACCACTGATCAAACTGATCAAGGAAAGGATCGTGGAGAGGGACTCCAAAGCCACGCAGGTATGGAGCCCTTCCAAGTCTCTCCAAGTACTCTGCTAAGTAATACAATATTTCAAAATGTACGCCCCAATAGTACGACCACACACACACACACACACACGCACAAACTTACACCATTACGTTGTAAGTGTAGTGCCTTTCAGTCATTTTCTCTTCAGTCAGTGATTTCACCTTTCTGTGCTTCTCTAAAGAGAGCCCTGCTGTACTTCAGGCTTCACTTTCTTTGCTTCTCACAGGATGGTTATGCTCACTCTTACATAATCACACTGCCCTCTTACACATACACCCACGTTCCCTGTGCTCTACTGTACTTTGCTGGACCTGCTGTCATTCGCCTGCGGTTAAATAAAGTGCAAAAGAATAAAAAGAGATGTCCTGCTTTTATATCAAGCAAAGAGCCACATTAGCTCTTGTTCTTTCACTGCTGTCCACCGCCTCCACATCATATTGCAAATGGCTGTTCAGGATAGTTAAATATATTGACAAGAAGTGACCTATGACCAGCTTTGTAAAGGTTCATTGACCAGAAAGCATCTGGTCATCAACGCGTCACCCAATTACAGTGAAGTGAGACAGTATTACACTGCAACAAATACGTTTATTAAAGTTTACAGCTCACTTTTGCAGAGAGCAGGATGTCAAACTAACAGCAGTATCACAGTTGTGTTAAAATTTTAATCATACCCTCCTCTTATGTCTTCCCCCAGCAGGTTCCCCCAAAGCATGTCTACCGGGTGTTGCAGTGTCAGGAGGAGGAGCTTACCCAGATGGTCTCCACGATGTCGGACGGCTGGAAGTTTGAGCAGGTCAGCGTGCGCACCTGCAGAAAGCCCCGCACCGGACTGCTCTGGACTGTGGGTTGGACTCACGCTGCTGCTGACTCTTCAATCTTGACCCTTGGCCTGACCCCTTGGTCCTGACCTGCTATTTGCACTCCCAAAATTAGTTTAGGACTTCTGGACCGCAGACCTAAATTTATTAAATTAGCAAATAAATTAGTTTGCGTGAATTTAATTGCAGATAATCTAGAACTCTGAAAGATTCTCTGCTCCATGTGTGAATACATAAACATGTTGGGGCACTGCTTTCTCTGCACCCAGCTAGAAAGGGCACAACACCTGCATAGTACAGTAATACAGTGGTAGCGCGGGTGCAGCCTGGAAATAATCACATCATTGTTGTATTTTTCCAGTTTAAAATGATGGCCGAGTGCCAATAGATTTTTTTAACACTAGAGCCATTATGATTATTGGCTGGCTGTTCGGATTGATTAAGTCCACTTTACATTTTAGGATCAAGAAATTTTAATAACACAAGTTGTGTGTTCACAGTGTCAGGAGCATATTATATGAGTCACAAAATGTTTGGTCAATTTAATGTTTCTGCTCTGGATGTCTGACAGCATTGTGCCTCTCTGAGCTAAAGTACAACAACATCTCTTAAGTTTTCATTTTTACAATTTAACAGTTTTGGTTAAGACTTTTGAATGGACTATACTGGAAGTAAAATTATTCGTCAGTTGTGTGATATAGAATGTGAATATTTGCAGTTTTTTCTTATGCTTCTGTACAAAAGGACCTTTTAGTTCTGAGTGGTGATCAGACAGGGTGTTTTTACAATTTTTCTCACCCAAATTAATGACGTACACATAATAGAGCTGATGACCTGTCACATTTTAATAGACAAAATAATTGACTTATTGAGAAATTAGCAAATGAAACAATAACGAAGAATTGTTCATTTCACTGTGAGAACATAGTGTCTAACTGTGGCATATAAATGATCAGTATTTGCTCTCAAATTTACTCTGTTAGAGCCACAAATTAGCTAAATTCCTCGCAGTGTGAACACACAATGAAAATAGACACAATTATTTTGAGTCAGTTTAATGTCAGTAATAAGCCAAAGTCCGTCAGTGATACCCTGATTTAAAGTGAAGGCCTCCAAAGTTGAGTGACTGAGTTGAATGAATTTGTTAATGCCCTCTCGGATACTCAGACTTTTATATCAGAGCTATGGGGAGTGTTAATACATCAGCCTATCCACACAGTAGCCTAGAAATCACTTTAGACCCCACCCCTCCACCCCACATTCCTCCCTCACTGCTTTGGCACCAAGCTCCACTGCATGCTGCACAGCTGCCTATGATTTGCACAAAGTCCCCCACAGAAGCTGAGCCACAAGTAGAAGATGCGAGTATGAGTATGTAAGAGTATGTAACTGCAGGCTGTCTGCTCTTTGCACACATCCTCTGACCACTATGCATGAGCACAAAAATCTTTCCTCGCTTTAATCTGGGACTTCAGCTTCTCCCGCTGTCTTTGTTTTCTCTGCTATAATCTCTTATTCCACCTGACACTCACTCACTCTCCCTGTCCCCCTCTCCTCTGTATATCTTTCCGTATCTGTGTCTCTCCCTTACTAGATGGTGAACATCGGCTCATCGTACAGCTATGGAACAGAGGACCAGGCTGAGTTTCTGTGTGTCGTATCAAAAGAGCTTCACACACCAGGATCCGGACTGGGCACAGAGCAGAGCCACAAAACTAAGGTAACACTCTTGTTTCCTCACAAACATACATACACAAACATGCATACTGAATTTTCAGACTTGATACAAGATCAAGCTGCTAAGTTGTGTGTCCATGTTTTTGTTTTGTTTTTTTTATATACATGTGTGTATTCCTGTTTTGTGGTGATGTGTGAGAGTGAGAGGGGGGTATCTCCTGTCATTCAAGTGGATGGGAGTGTGCTTTGATCCTGCGCCCTCCACTGAAAGGTCCAAATGTCACTCGCCATGAAATGTCATTCACAAACACACTCACGTCATCATTCACACAGTTCTCCCTTAGTTTCCTGCAGTTATTGATTTCTCTCACTTTGTGTTCCTGTCTGTCACTCACACTGTCACTCTATCTGCTCTCTCTTTCATATGGATATATAGATATATATCTGTGTCCAAATTTACCTCTCAGCCTCTCACTGTCCACTCTGACACTCATCAGCGTGTTCATTTTTTGTTTGTTTTCTGTCTTTTTCTTTTCTTTTGTGTTTTCCCCTCTGTCCTTCATGCTGAATGAAGCCGGCGGAGATGCAGGAGGAGGAAGCAGCAAAGGATGAGGAGGAGGAGGAAGAGGGAGGGAGAGATACCACACCAAATGAGTGGCTTAGAGAATGAGGGAGTCATGTTTCTTTGTTCCAAAGAAAGGCGGGAATGGGTGAGGAACTGTGCGATTAGATGTGGTAGTGGGTAGACCTCAGAGACTTTAGTGTGTGTGTGTGTGTGTGTGTGTGTGTGTGTGTGTGTGTGTGTGTGTGTGTACAGA
This sequence comes from Remorina albescens, assembly GCA_034769265.1. Classification (NCBI taxonomy): domain Eukaryota; kingdom Metazoa; phylum Chordata; class Actinopteri; order Carangiformes; family Echeneidae; genus Remorina; species Remorina albescens. The sequence goes on from CM068480.1 coordinate 12,672,574, forward strand.
GATCCAGGGTGTTTCATGTCACCGTATTGAGTATGACCTCTAGGGTGTCCCTGTGTCTGAGCAGTGAAACAAGGTAGAGTAGAAACGCCTTTGAGAAAATATCTTGGTGATAGCATCTTTCAAAAGTCACCATGCTATTTTAAAGTATGGAAAATGAAAGCATTTCAGAAAGCTAAAAAATTATCACATAGAGCATAAGAAGTAATATCCATAATACCTTGATAAGACTTTTTCAAGACAATTGCATGAAAAATAAGAGTAAGTCATGCTAAGTTATTTCCCAGCCCTGTTGATGGCATCAGTTAGCTCTGTTAGCTACATAAAGAAAGAGAAATAGCAGCATTATTCCTGTCACAACCTTAAATCCCTGATACTTTGCTAATGCACAGAGCTGATCGTCAACATCTTGACCCTTTTGTACAGTAGATGTGCCCCATGTTGATCAAAAATCTCATTTGATAAAATATAAGGCTTATCAATTTTTGCTCATTGACCACAAAATCAAAATGTTATATATATATGACATATTATATACATGGACACGCTCAGTCTGATCCAACAGTGGTTTGACAGATGCATCCTTACAGATATTGATTGGACACTGTGTTTCTATGGGCTCTCATTACCAGTGCTGTGACATGTAATATCCCTGACCTTTCAGTGCAGCAGTAGCATTGGATGTCCTTCTCAGTCTGTGTACTTGCTGTATAAACAGTTTAAGTGTAGAGTCACACACAGATACACCCACCATATGATGGAGACAAAGACTTTTAAGCGTATAAATTCAAGTACCCCGCAACACCCACAGGTAATAAGTAGTGAAAGCATTGCTATGTCTGTATGTATTTTTGTCAATGTTAAGCCATTATACATTTAGTCAATTAAGTCATTCTGCCACCATTTCCATCTTCATTATCACCATCATCACAGCCAAATTTAGACAGTATACAGTGGGGTTTTTTGTTGTTTGTTTGTTTATTGCCATGAATCTGCAATTCCTAATATATATTTTTTCCTCATTTCACAGCTTTTCCAGATCCATGGGTCCCGGATGTAAAAAAAAAAAAAAAAAAAGCAAGAATTTAAGTTAACTTTTTCTAGGCTTCTTACAACACTCTATACATGATGTGTGTTTATGTGTTGGTTAGATGGACAGTCATCAAAACAGATTTGTAGCATTGTTATCAGTTCGTTGACAGATTGCCAATTGGAAGGCTCACCAAATGACCAAATAGGAAAGAAAAGAGCAAGTCATCAGAAATATTTTTCTGTGAAACTGAGTTTATTAGTAGAAATAATCATATGTGGAAGTGTTATATTTCCAAGGGCAGTAGTGGAGCTTAGTAAATTATAACCAAAGATCCAGATTAAAACTGGCTGAACTAAGGTGCTTAACTAAAACATGACGGAGAATATAAAACATGCATGAAGAAAATTGACATGTTGCTGCATTATGCTGATCTAACAGGTAGTGGATGGTGCACAAGGATTGTTAGTGTTATGCCGTAGCTGCCCACAATTGGCATGGAGAATTTCACCAGTTAATCCCAAATTAACTAGTTTAAGTGTAAACGTTGGTCCTCTCTGGTCTTAATGATATTGTACATGGTCTAAGGAGCAGAAGAGTCAGTGATCACTGTATATGAAAGCTGGTTATAAACCACCGGTTGAACCTGTATGGATAGAAAGTTGGATCATTCAGCTCAGAGTTGCATCTGTTGCATTGACCCTGGGCCCTGATGCAGGTGTAGTTATTTGCTCTCAGTATGAATTTGGGTTAACATTGATTTGATTTCATCACATTCAATGTTAGTTCGGCTGCTTATCAGTTTGGTTGGCTTTAAACAGGTTGAAACGGTGCATGCCACAATTGGCAGGCCACCTTGTAGAAGCTGTGATCTGTCAAAGACTGTAAGGGTCCCTCCAGCGGAGCTCGGAGGAAGAGCAGTCGGCACACAAATACACTGTAGTAATGCAAAACACACACTGCACTACCGCTCTGATACACACCTGCAACACCTCGTGTCAATGAGTGCTCAGCAGCAGCAGCAGCAGCGTCTCAGTCTGTCACCCTGGCCGGGATCCAGAGCCAGCTTTGGCCCCAGTTAACAGAGATGTTGGCATGAGTAAGGGAAGAGGGGAGGGAGATCAGACTGAGGGGGGGAAAGTGAGACAGGAGGGTGAGGGGAATCACCATTTTATAGTGATAGTCACTGTGTCATCTGTCTTAAGCACTAAACTCACACTATCAGCTTGTAGTAGCCAGAGCTGTCGCAGTGCAGGTATTCAATTGAAACAGATTTCAAGAAACTGGTGTTTTGATGTTGTGTGACTTTTAACAACCCCTGCTGACAAATTATAGGAACTACACTACATGTTACAATTCACTGCACAAGTCGGTGGCACAACTCCTGACAGCAGTTTGTAAAAGTGCTTAATGAGGAGAAGAAGAAGAAAGAAAGTGTAAGAGCATGAACTTGCCTATCATTCAGCAAACAAATCTATCCTCCAACAAGGCTTTAGGACCGATCTCGAGTTGTAGTTGCTGAATGCGAGAAAATAATGGGTTACATATTTCTTTAAAACAACAGGGTGTTCACTTTTTAGAAACAGGTAATGTGTAAATATACATTTAGTCCATAATTAATCTACAGTATCTTAGTGTCATAACCTATATATTCAAGTACATATAATAGAAAATAGGCTGGTTCCAAGAAAAGGGGCAGCACTTTCTCTGAGGCACAAATAACAATAATTGAAATAATCGACAGTGATAGGACCCAAACAACTAGAAGCACAACAAATAAAAAAACAAAGTTAGGCAGTTCACCCTGTTTACATTACACTTTCAAGATAGTCATATTAGCAACAATAACCAACAGCAGTCGAGATAAGCAGCCTTCAGTAGCGTTGGATGCTTCAGAATGAATGACATAAGAAAATAGTGCCATCTTCATTTAATACACCTTCACTTTACAGAGTTTTATTTCCTTACAGATTGTCACTAATCTTACACAAACGTTAACAAATGGCACAGCTCTTTGCCCCACTGAGGTTTACCACGGCAGACATTGTTTCTACTGCTGACACTGCAGGTGGAGTGATTGTTGGATGTCACCGTTTTATGTTTGACCTCTGTGCTGTTTAGCTTGTATGTAAGCAACATTTCAGCAACATGCTGAAAACACACAGATACTGTTTCATACAGGCAATAAGCTGTAAGAGTCACAATGTGAGACAATCGAGAATTAGGATCATGGTTGGTAACTTTTGGGTAACATTTTGATAATTAAATCAGAAAAAATAGGCTGTAAAAACAATAGTGTGAGCGCGCTGCTGTGTGTCTGTGTATAAGATACACTGTCTTATTCATCTGTAGCATTAAATAGAAACAGGTCGTGGACCTTTAGGATCCTTGCAATACCTTATCAGTTTGATTAGGATAAATGTTAGAATAATGCAGATAAAGTTACTCATGATGCTTATGATAATCAACAGTGATAAAGGAGAAGAGTGAAAGAGATACAACTTTTTGTTGTGTTCCTTTAGCTGTTTGTTTTTTTTGTGACCTTTTTAACTTGAATCATTTGGTGCCTTGAGTTCAAGCAGCAAAATGTCACAATGATCATGGGAGTTAGTACATGCATTTTTTAATAAAGTGTTCATGTTTTAGTTAAAACAATGGGTTGTTTACAGCCTCACTTAGAGTCCAGTCCTGGTTATATATGTGTAAATTTCTTCACGTACACATTTGTTCACAGATTTTTTCATTTATCCTCCCCCCCAGAAGATGAGCTGAAGAAAGTACACACTGAACATGACATTATTGCTGTTTGTAGCGGCTCTTGTAGAAGGTTTAAGCTTTTTTGTACAAATTGTCATGCCTTTTTTTTTTGTATGTTTTTGTCTAATTTATTTTTAATATTTTTTTTATGTTACACAATAAGAAGACTTTGGACTTTGACTTTTTTTATCAGGGGGAGGGGGGGTCGGTGTCATCTTTGGGTGACTTGTTTTTTTCTACTTGAAGTCTATGGCTTTTATGTTTCACTGACCTGATGATCTTCAGCAGTATATAGAAATACATTCATCCAGGTTATTGAATGGGCTAGTTTTTAGTCTTAGTTCACATAAATGCAAATAGTTTTCCTATCAAATGAAATGGTTTGAAAAAGGTAAATTTTTCTAAAGCTCAGTTCCAGTCATCTTGATTGGTTTTCTGGATTCACGCAGAATTAATTCATTTGTACACTATTTGATGGATGGTATCTGACATACAGTCATATGTCTTCACATAGTATTTGATGTATAAAGTCTACATAGTTGACCTCTGATTATTTTGTGCAAAAAAACAAAAAAAAACAAAAAAAACATCCGTCTGCAGAAAACGATCTTAATCAGATGCTGGAGTTTTTGTTTTCTGTTGTCCACAAGCTGTCATGTCTGTATACATAAACAAAATGAGACATGAATTGTAAGGCCTCAGATAATTATGTTTAATTCAGCTTTATTTCATCAGGACTGAACAACATACATCTTCAGCAATGTGACCGAATATGTTTGGGGGGGGTTGTTTGTTTGTTTTTACTTAATGTAAATGAATGTCACTATTCTCAAGAAAAATAAAATTTTCGTCCTTTGCTTTGAAATACATTTTTGAAGATCTTGGTTTTTTTGGGGTTTTTTTTTTTTTTTCTTTCTTTCTCCAAGACAGACATTACATTCAGCTCACTTATTATACACTGGTAGTGCCTCTGTTGAATACTAAAGCCAGTGTTTGACGACGGTGCTGTGATTTCCTCATTAAACCTGTTTAATCTCAGGGTGGTTGACATGAGCTGTAGCTGTTAAATTGGAGGTGATATATTAATGAAAATTTAAATATACGTGCATTTAAAGATCCCAGTGAAAAAATAAAAAACATTAAAAGGTCCCATTAATGCCCAAGTCTTCTTTATTTAACAATCAGGTCTAGGTTTAATATTAATACTATGAAAGTATCAAAGGGCTCAGTCCACAGAGAGAAGCTCGCAACCTGTATTCAGAACCTGGGCCTCAAAACCAGCTCTCAGGACTTTTGTAACTTGTGATGTCACAATGAAACAGCTACAGCCCTCAGCCACTCCCCACCTGGACCCATTGTTCTTTTTGCAGGATTTAGATGTTTAAGTGTTCATCTAAAATCAGCAAATTTTCACTCAGACAACAGCCAGCCAATCAGAAGAATCAGAGGCTCTAGACTCCATCACCATTCCCTTCCAATGATGTTAAAGTCACTAACCAACATCTTTTAGGCTCAGTAATGACCTGCCTTTACACCAGGAAGTAAAAAAAATTACATATTTAAAATGTTTCATGAATATTAAAAAAAAAAAAAAAAAAAAGTACTTATTGCATGAATGTTGTCTATGAGAGTCTGAATTTATAACAAACTGGTTTGTTCTTCTTCATGTCTCTGCTCGCTGCTGGACTTTTAACTCACAACAAGTGGCAGAAATAATAACTAAAGAATTGTGGCTGCATATAAGGAATACATCCTGAATAAACCAAAACAAGCCAGCACATCTCACATCATTCCTCTAATGAAACTCAAACCAACAGTCACATACATAATGATACCTTCTGTGACAATGCACCTTTATATGCTATTTTGTACATATGTGTTTACTCCTGGTATAAATTCATTGTGCACAGAGCAACAGTCCTCTCACAGTCTCCCTCAGTAATGTGAATAAACTACAGGAAAGTACTGAGGGTGTTATCAACAGTGGCCAGATGCAGGTACTCAGGAAGCTCATTCTCAGACTCTACCTCTGATTCTTGATCATTGTTGTCCTTCTTCTGCTGTCCGTTCTTTCTCCGGACTGACCCTTGAGTGCGGCGCTCCAGACACTTGAGGATCATCTGGGCGAGGTCCTGCTGCAGCCGCTGGAAGTTCTCTCTGGAAAACAGGAAGCAGCACAACAACAGAGAAACAGGTTTAGATTAATAAGACTTCAGTATCTGGCCAGGCTAAATGTACAATAGAACACAAATGCATGTGTTAAAAAACAATTGTCAGTCTAATTTATACATAAACTAGACTGTCATAGTAATGTACATAGAACATATAAGATGCCAGTCTAAATTTAGTATTTATACAAATTTAATAGAAATTTATACAAACCCAGCTAACATCACTGTTAAAGGAACAGTTCAACATTTCGGAATATATGTTTTAGCTGGTTTTTTTGGCATCTGTCAGATGATTTGATTTTTATTACTTCCATATTTTTTAAATATGTTTTCAGGTTGTTGGCTTACGTTGTTGGTGGCGTTGGGAGGTCATAGTCTTTTCCAGTTTCACCTGTTAACCAGTAGGTCGTCTCTGTGCCTTTACCCTTAGAAAACCCACACATTCATGTTTATCAGCATTAGTTTGTGGCAGTCAGCAAACATCATCACAGTTGTCCTCCTTAAGGATTATTGTAGTTTGGTTTTATTTTTTACTAACTCATTTGGCCGATATATTCACTAAAGTTAACAAATTAGTTTTTACCTTCAGATATGTTTCTCCTCTCATCTCATATTCAAACTTGCAGTCCGTCCTCTGCAGGATATTTATAGTCGGCTGACTGACGTGGATCCGTAGAGCTGGAGGATCCATGAGATAAAACAACAGGTGTCTCTTTTTATTTTTCCTCGGGCTTAGTGGTGGTAAACAGACTCATTTATTTGATAATGTTGATGGAAAGGTTCTCTAATTCCACTAGAGCAATGTGGAAGGATATCAATGGACAGAAATGTCATGCATGTATCGATGTCCCCACTCACGATGTCCTGCTGACTCCATACGAGATGCTGTGTTCACTGTGTCTCCAAATAAACAATATCTGGGCATCTTTATCCCCACGACACCGGCTGCACAGGGACCTGGACAGACACACACACACACACACACACACACAAAGTCAGTCATAGATTACAACTGTTTAGGAGATTGCAAAAGGAGAGAAAAGAACAAAAAGAAGTGAAGGAACTGAGCAAAGAAAGAGTAGGGGAATAAAGCTCTCCACCAGTGGCTTTATCATTTTCATTCAGAGATCTAGTCATCGGCTCCTGGGAGTTTAGTTCCACTTAGAAAGGACTGTGAACATTTTAAAAGCTCATTTATGCTCAACGTACGTTTGGAAATCTATGCGTCCGTTTCAAAAGACGTTACAGTCACTGCTCACATACTTTCAGGCGTCCTTTACGTTGGCCTGGATATTAACAATTACATCCACCAGGGGACAGCTCAGAGGCAAAAGTTTATGACAACAACAAACTCGAACAAATCTGTCCCGCACCGACCTCCACTTCTCCTTCGCGACCGACCCACTGACATTTAATTGTCTCCCAATCTCCTCCCAGCTGTTTTGTAACATTTGTTTATCCCGGTGTCCAGGCGACGTTGTATCATATATGTGCTTAAAGTTCCTCACCAACTCGCACAACCTCTCTTCAAAAAGTTCCGCCATTGTTATTTCTTCTTTGTGACTGGAGCTCGGCGACACTGCCCCCACAGTGTCCGGGGGTCCTGCTCCGTCTGGTCCGTATCCGTACGCTTTATGGAAACGTGCAGAAATACGGACGAAATGAACGCGGAGTACGGACAAAAGCGTATCCGTATGCGTATTTAATGTTGAGCATAAATGGGCCTTAAGACTGAGAAATAAATTTCACTGCAGAGGTTTGGGGGTTTTTTTGTGAGCTCTACCTGAGTGTATGCCGATGCGGATCCACACCGGGATTCCAGGCAGGTGTCTGAGCTGAAAGGTGCCCATGAACGCCAAACTGTCCAGCGCCATGTAGCAGATGTCCACCGCGTGCCTGTTTCCGTTTCTCTGAGGCAGCCCCGAGGCCACCATGTAGGCGTCTCCTATCGTCTCCACCTGAGGACGGATGGGTGAAATGATGATGTCCGTGGCCTGTGCTGTCTATTGAATCGTTAAGACTGAAGCTCCACTCCTATCGATACCTTGTAGACATCGTGGTGGTCGACGATCCTGTCGAAGCCCTTGTATATGTCGTTCAGCATGTCCACAACTTCCATTGGAGTGCTGTACTGGCACAGAGTGGTGAAACCAACGATGTCACTGAAATAGATGGTCACCTCGTCATACAGCTCTGGTTCCACCACACCGGTCTCCTTCAGGCTTTTCACCACCGGGCTGCACACAGACACGGACAGTACACTCATACTTTTAGTAAACAACAGGTTCCTCCCTTCTTTGCAGCCCTGATACGACCGGCCGATTGGAACAATAATAAAAATAAATCATCATCTGCATTCAAGAAGCAGTTCTGTCAGCGCTGCTGGTATAGATTTTGATATCTGTGCCATCAGCTCGGTGTGAGTTTCAGTGTAAACAGACCCAGGAAGCAGCATGAAGTTGAGGCAGTCGGCCCTGTCCCGCTCAGCTTTGTAGAGAGCTGTTCTCTCCTCCACCAGGTGCTCCAGGTTCCTGGAGTACATCTGCAGCCGTCTGATCATGTTGTCCATGTAGCTCTCGTTGTCCTGGTTGTGGATTTTACTGGAGGACAAGGAAATAAATAGGCCAAACTAAGGAAAGGGCAAGAAGGGAGTAATATCTATGTTTACTAACTAACAAATCTTTCATCTGCTGCTTGTGGCATCACATGCTCATCACTGAAAGAAGTTACCTGATGATTTTTCCCAGACAGTTTTCGACCTTCTTAAAGTCAGGTCTTTTTTCTGGATCTTCATCCCAGCAGCTTTTTATCAACATATAAACCTAGAAGAGATGACGCTTTAAAGACAATACGCAAAGCCATAAATGTAGATCAGGACGCCACACCAAAGACTTAATTCACCTCTGCCTCTTTCTCTGAAGCCGTTTCAAAGTTAAGATCCGGTCTGAAATATGACATGATGACCCTCATCAGCTTGTCTGTTTGGAAACAGACAGATGTTAACTAGATGTTAGGAGTAAAGAGTGTGCGTCTCAACACAAAACACTGGTACTGTTTCTTGCACTGATTTTAAACGTCTCTCAAACTGATTCATCAACTCCTGCAAGTGAGACATGTTTGTTTACCTAGTTGCATATATTCACTTAGGGACTGTGATATGGCTGACTGTTACACTTTTTCTATATATTTTGGAAAAAAAATGTAGCATACAAAAACAAGCAGAAAATTTAATTTAACTATATTTTCTGATTATGTGTCTTTAAAGACATGTATGAGTTGCAACTATTCGATGGGAGTGAAAGTTAATTCAGTCCCTCAAGAGTCTCTTCTTTAGATTTTTAACAGCTGAGCATGTGAGGCGTCATGTTGTGTCATGTTGTGTGTCACCTGCTCTGTCAGAGCAGCACTCGGTGTAGAAGGTGCATTTTCTGAGCACAATCTCCTGAGAGATGATGGCAAAGCTGTAGACGTCTCCTTTCTGAGAAGTACCATGTTTCCTCAGATGCTCTGGAGCCGTCCACAAGTCTGTGAGGGGAGGATGAGGAGGAAGAGGAGGGGAGCGAGAAGGGAGACTGTAAAGAAGTGAAGGAAACATATTCCTCAGTGAGGAAGGAGCACTGGACACACAGTGGCTGTGGTTTACCTGTGCCAGGGCTAAGAAAGCTGTTGCAACCAAAATCAGTTATCTTCACCACCATACGATTGTCCACCACACAGTTGGTGGACTTGAGGCGACCGTGCACCTGGATGTCACTGGAATGCAAGTAGGACATGCCCTACACAGAGAAACTTCACATCAGTCCGTGGCACACACAGAGTGTGCAGGAAGAGCTGCTACTGAACAGATTCACAGCAAATCAAGGAAGCAAAAGTCCATCAGTGAGCTTTACCGACCTCTGGCGGTAACCAGGGGCAATGGCAACAGGATAGATGGATAGATGTTTGTTTGGGGTTTTTGTTTTTGTTTTGTTTTTTCATTCGTGGGTTAATTGGGTTAACAGGGTCAATGGTACAGTGAATTGTGTTGAATCAGAAAAGATGTCATCTGAGCAGCATATTTGATCTTTAAAAAACTGAGATAAAAAGAGAATTTAATAGAAAATATAATATAGAATACTGCAAAGTAATATATGAAGTTTATTTTTGGTTCAAGTATAAAACTGTCATGGTTGATAGTACATCTTTATTTAGGTACAGAAAACAGTAAAGACCAGCAGGTCAGTGTTAATGAAATATTCACCGACCTGCTGGATGGAGAGGCATTAATGGCTTCTCCATTCATGCATTTATATTACTGAGTGGAGAATCCGGATGAGCTGGATGAAAAAGGTCTATGACTCCCTGCTGTCAGCTGATAAGATGAGCAGTGTGTACGCTGTGGCTGTGGTCCTTCTGTGGGTTAGATAGTTTTACTGAGGCTGACAGAGCTGGTTATCCTGGTACCAGCTGGTTAGCGTTCTCACCTCTTCTCTACACAAGTCTGTGTCATAAGGAGACCCAGAAAGGTTTGTCAGCACACTCAATGATCTTTGCGTATAATAACGTGCTGCACAAATAGATTTGCCTTGTCTTGCTTTAAGGAAGACATTGCACAGCTGACAGTGAAGAGGAGAACAGGAAGGGGGGGGGGTACACAGCCCTTTGTAACTATTGTCTTATATATGGTTCCTGTGCATTAGACAGGTGTGTTTGTTAGTCGTGTTCAGGACAAACTGTGAGCTGACTGTGATGCAATAACATGTCAGCAGCAGGACTGCGTTGACCTGAGCATGTGGTCTGCAGAACTGCTCCTCATTCACTCATCAAGCTCCGTCCAATATCAGGCATCACTCTCCAAATACACACTTCAGCATTACATAACATATTGATCTACAGGCCAGAGTTTCTGTCTCACCTTGGCAATATCGTACATGACAGAGATCTTGAACTCCCAGTCCATAAAGGTCTCCTCTGGGTAAGAAATCTTGTCATTCAGCACATACTGGAATGAGAAGGAGAGAGCGCATTTGGATGTGTGTCTGTGTGTTTATGTGTTATCATTATTTTGGTATGCAACATGTTGTGTGATATCAGGTTTTTGTAACTTGGTCTGCACTAAGCTCCTGGAAGTCTTGAAGGTTTGTGTTTTGATGTTGTCAAGCTGAGGTGGGTGTGAATGTGCGCATGCCATACGTACTCTGAGCGACCCCCTCTCTCCATACTCAAACACTCCAAACACACCCTGATCAAATTTCACTGTGCCATAAAACTTTGTGAGGTTGTAATAGTCGATTTGGAGGAGCTGCAGAGAAATAGCATAAAAGAGAGAAGACACATGGACAAATATTAAAGAGGAGGACCAAAAAACCCCTGAAGACATCGGACCAGTGTGTGTGTGTGTGTGTGTGTGTCTTACTGCGTTCAGTTCTATCTTCTGGGTTTCATCGAAATTCCCGTCTGAATGTTTCAACTCCTTCAAAATTACAATCTGAAAATATTGCAGCAGTTCAAACCAAATTACATCTATTTGTTCTGGAGAGTCTGAAAATATGTTGATCAATCTGAAAACCAATTCAGGATGTTGTGTCTGAGCTACCTTCTTATCATAGAGTGCACGGCGGATGGTGAAATTCTTCTTTTTTCTCTCATCATCAATCTGAAATAAGCAAATGAAGGATATTTTAACAGAGGCCAGTGTCCACATGCTCTGTGCTCTGCTGCATTATGAGCAAGGACGAGGGGAAGTTTGAGCACTTTAAAGAGAAATATTGGTTAGAGTAGTGTTGAAGCCTGTAGAAGACGTAAGTCTAGGATGTTAATCACTGTCCTGCTCAGGTTTACAATTCATTTACCTTAAGAGAGACGACATTGAGTTCATTATCCTCCAGCAGTGTGATGAGAAAAGAGGCGATGTGTGACCAGCGCTTCCTGAGCCGACGGTCTCTCCTGTTCTGTCTAAAAAAAAAAAAAGAAAACTGCCATTTTAACTTCTATTGTGACTTTAGTTTGTGATTCTGTAAGTGCTTATACCTGTAAAATTATTTTGAAACAAATCATGTTGTATTTGGATCCTCAGCCTGTATAAAGCTAACTTTCCAATTATATTAACCACAGTTCCCATGGACCTTGGACAAAGTGAGCCTCTCTCTCTCTCTCTCACCTGTAGAAAATGAAGGCAATGGTGGCCACCACAACCACTGTGACAGCCAACACAATGACAATGATGTTATAAGATGCTGGATCTGAAGGTTTGCAGATAAAAATAAAAAAGCCAACTGTTAAAATTTGCAGATTATGGAATTAGCAGATGTGTGTGTGTGTGTGTGTGTGTGTGTGTGTAGCTGTACCTGAATCTGGCTTGAAATTAGGAAGTCTACTTCCCCAAATGAAGGAAGGATCCGTCTCCACCAGTATGGTTTGGTTGAGTTCAGTGTCAAACCTGAATAAAACGCGATACTAAAAAAAAAAAAAAAAAAAAATCACACGAGAGCATAAAAATCACACATTTTAGCAATAAACACAAGAAGACAAGAAGATTCAGCACAGGAAGCAGTCCAAATTGTTCATCTTATTCAACACAGGAACCAAATAGCCTACCTTGTTGTCAGTAGTGGTGTAAATGATGGAGAGGTTCACATCTCTGTCTCCGTACTTGTCCAGCTTGTAGTTTCCAGCAGATCCTGGACAGAATCACAGGGAAGTCTTTACAAAATAAACTGAATAACAGTGACATTTGTAGAGCTGCTTTCACAAAACAGTTGCAGGGCACCGTCCAGGAAAAGTAACGAATCAAACACATTAATCACAGAACGAGATAAACACTTAAAGAGAAGCTGTGCATTCATTTGTTGTCATTATTTGGAGTGTATCAGCCTCACACTCACACAGCTGCAGGCTGTAACACCTAATCTGTCTGTCATGTCAGTGGACACACACAGGTGATAGCAGTCGACAGCCTCCATCTGTGAGAGCTCACAGTGATCAACATCAGCTGCCATATGTTGTCTGAGCAGTCTGTGACTCTCATTTTATAATTCCAACTTTGCAGTTTAGAGTGTTTTATTATATCATATATGTGCTCATTTTTAGGGTTAATGTGTTTACACTGAGAACTTTCAGGCCAGCAAAATAATCTCTTTCTCCTTCCTTACCATTAAAGGAGATGTTTCTGAAGTAATTCACATTGACATACTCCATCTGCTGAATCTCTGATTGAGGCTTTTTTGCAATTTCCCTCAGGACCTGGCCCGTCAGCAGCACCGCATCATGATACGCAGCCATGTAGTCATTCATCTGCAGCAAGAGGGAGATATTGATCAATTACATTCACGTTTTGAAGCAAATTCTGGATCTAATCCACAAAACAACTGGAAACATGCTGAAGTTTGGATGAAGACCACCGATGCTGTGCCACGGAGGACGTCTCAACAAGCACTGACCATGGACAAGAAATAGTCCCAAACTTTTTTTGTGTCCTCACCATGCCTTTGCTAGTGTCACTGTTGACTTTGTAGTTTCTGGTGTTGGGCATGGTCACCACCAATACATTCTTCATGGACGGCAGTGACGTAGTGTTGACGTAGTATTTATCACTGTGTAGAGAACGCAGGACAGACATCCTCATGAGTGTATTTACTGGAACTCTCTGACTGAGGATCAGAAGCTGGAACATTCAAACAATCTAACCCTAACTCATACTGTAAATATGATATAAATTGTTCTACCTTTAATTACAGCAAAACTTGGGAAATACATACCATAAATAAGAAATGAGGAAAATAAATATGAAACTTGTCACTGAAACAATGGAACGTCAACAACAAGAAGTATTCAAGTGATCCAATCCTTGTCTTTTGATTGGACGTTAACTTGAGAATTAATGATATAAAGATAGATGTAACTAATATTAACTGTTAATAATAATAATAAAATAAAGATTACCTTTGCATTTGCACTCATATCCTACACTACTAGTACTAGTTCCACTACTAACCTGCATGTTTCAACTATTAGACTAAATGCTATCATTTAGCATTGGCCATTAGCTAATATTTCACCTGTTCCTGTTACTTTAAGTGAACTAAAGTGAATTTGAACCATTTAACCTTTACCATTAACTAAAACAGCTTTTCATCCATTTATCCATCACTTCAAATTGCAAATTTCAACTATTAATCCTCTCATAGCTCATTTCCTTTAGGGTAGCTGACCCTAACATCATTCTACCAGCAACCTGTTTCATTTGAACTAACAGATTCAGCTATTAACTGTGAGCAAATATTTCGACCAACCCTCCGGGTCTTTCAGTTAACTTTGTTTTTAACCATCTCCACTCAGATCTTTCAAACATTGACCCATTAATTCATTTTATCATTCATTACTGTTCACTGTTTCCACCATTCATTTTTACTATTTCTCTGCTTGAGGGCAAATTATTCAACAACCTCGTTACCACGTGTTTGTGCTCAGGTGTTTTAGTCCAGTGACAGTTTCAGAACCGTGTGTGACACACCACACTACAATGAGCACAAAGGTGTCTACAGAAGAGACACAACAAATGAGAAGGATAAGGGATATTTAGAGAAGTGGGGTTATGGTATGAAAGAGCACTGACTTGTAAAGATCGATGAGGATGAAAAGATTATTGCTGCTGTCTGCATCTTTGGAGCCATTTTTCACCTCCACGATGTCCATGGGTGAGCCACACATGATGAACACTGCAAACACAAATATAAAATACAGACCAGCTGCAGTTCAAACAAAGGTGGCCCCCGTTTTACGCTCCTGGTCCGATTTTCATCTAAATCTCTCTGTCAACCTTGACATCAGTTAATACCAAAACCAAAATGGACCATTCATTTCTGCATTAACATGAAACAAGAATAATGGCTTTTACCAGTGATTATTCACACATAACTGGGTCTTCACCCATTCAACAAATTCGTTTTGTTGTAACATTTACTGCTGCTTTGTTCATTGTGTGGTGAAAAAGGGAAAAAATAACATAAAGAGCAAAAAACTTAAAAGGTCTGCCAGTTTAAAGTCATATTACACATGAAGATGTACTGTACACGCACACACACACACACAAAGAAACAACACCTACAGTTGCTTGTCCTGTTTGTGGGTGACATAAGTATTTCTCTCAGATCTTCTGGTTTGCGCAAAACTGTTCGACTGATATTTTTGGCAAATTTGGAGTCTGCATCCAGTGCATTGATATACCTGTGGAAGAAAAACATATCATCAGGGTTTTGTTTTCATTTTACAAACAAGCCGAAACCTGCCCACCTTCCTCATGGATACTCATAAAGGCCCTTTGTGTTAAAATTAGTTCAATTAAGCTTAATTGAGTCAATCTGTCTGAGAATTTTAATGTTGATGAATATTGAAAATATTTTCAAATTTTTGGACTGGGACCAGAATTGCATAAATTGCTTAAATTCACAGAAGTGGATTACTCTTTTGCAGATACCTCCATGGTGACTCACCAGAAGCAGTCCTCTGTGTGGCTCTGTTTCTTGTAAACATAGGCCGTCTCCCATTTGGGCTTGAGCTTGTTGTTGGCATTCCAGAAGTTGATTAAGAAGTCAGATATCTTGCGTGCCGGTGGCAGGAGGCGCTGCAGGTTGAGTGTGTAGTCGCAGGAGAGACCAAAGCTTCCTGCTGAGATGATGGGTGTGCTGAGCTTCAGACCTTTTTCAAAACTGATGGAAAGATGGAAAGAAAGAAAATGAGACAGAGAATCTACATCTAAATGGAGAGGAAAGAACAACACAACTACCTACATAGCGAAGCATTTATACATTTTAAACCTTGTTTGGAATTATGAAAGTGGTTCTTCAGATCTATGTGGACTAGCGTGGACATCACCATTAAAAAAACAGCACTTACTCAACCATTTGAAAGGTGGCATAGGTACAGGTTGGCCCGAGTACAGCACATCCAAGGTTTCCTGAATTCTGCAAGTGAAAACATCTTGTGAATGCAGCTGCGTTCTACATTTGTGAGTACAGCTCACTTGGTTAAGGATAGAACCTCTGGTGTGCTGCTTTTTAGCTTCTATAACTATAGTTGCCCCCCTTCCTGCTTAGCTCTTTATGGCCAGGGACGACACAGCACTAATTTACGTTTTAGGGGACATATCTTTTATTTCCCAGAGTAAACACAAAGCACACCTGCAAGCTCAAACATATAAGGGAAAAAGTATAATGAGCCGTGGCAGGATGTAAAAGTTTAACTACTCACCATTAGGGTTTTTAGCTCATCCACTCCCTCACATGTGCTACTGCTACAGCCTCTTTGACGATACAAGGTGGTGTTGAACCCTCGAAAGTTGGGTGTAATATTAAACTTCATACCTTTATCGTGGTTTGTGGAAACAAAGAAAAGCGATTAGATATTTCCTCCGTCATTGGCTTTGGCTTGTGGCACGTTTGTAAGCTTTGTTTTGTCTCCTTGTTGAAACAGTGCATGTGACTGGAGATATTCCATATCTAAAGAGTTTGAATGGTAGATTACTTTTTCTCACCACCCCAAAGTACAAAACCAAGAAAGAAATACCATGCCCAGCTAACTATCAGAAGCAGCTGCACTATAAACTGATTAAAGCAGCTGGACCTCCATTTTCAATTTGTGTCAGCTGGTTTGTCCTTGTTTATTCAAATGCAAATGTTTTTGAGACAAGGTACAATATTTGAGCAAATTATGTGAGTTTTAGATCATCAGCTGTCATGCAGAGCTTGTGAAAATGTACGTGCTCCACAGCGCTACACAAATATGTGTCTAACCACATAATCACAAAAAATAGGGGCCCATTGTTCGCTTTCAGAAGTAGGTTCACCCAGCACTCCTACGCATGTTCAATTATTTTTGTGATTAGCATTACTGGTTTGCCAATATTGCTTCCATTTGCCCCAGTTATAATCATTTATGACCCAGACTGAATTACAACTTATCAGTAATCAGGCTTGCCTTCACTTCCATTGAAGGCTGAAAGATGTTGCAATATGCTCAGTATCATTTAGTTGGGTACTTAAGTTCTGTTTAACAGTCCTAAATGCCCCTTAACTAAAGTGCATCACAGTATTGGGCATGCCATAAAATAATGCAGTTGACATATATTCTGAAATCTTATGCACAAATACATTTTTCTCTTAAATGTTTACTGTAATCTTTGGTACCACAGCATGTTGTGATGATTTTTAAGTCCATACTGGACATTCATATAGTGTGTTATTTATTTTCTTACCATCTGCAGCATTGATAGCTGAGTCTATCTCTATGGCGTCCAGTATTACTCCTTCCACAAACCTCAGGCTCCAGGGAGAGTCCTCATCCTCCAGCAGGATCACATTGATTGTAATCCCATTCATACACTTTCTGATACCTCGACACGGAACAACAAGAATCCCCAAGGCGCACAAACACAACCACCAGGCACCTGGGCCCATTTTCTGCTCTACAATTTCTTGAGTTTATATCTTTGAGCTGTTAGAGACAGTCCATGGTCAGGCAGATGCTTTCAAATGTTGTCTCTGTCACTCCACCAGGTCCACAGTTCAATAAAGTCACCAAACACTCCAAGAGATTGAAATGAAATTTGCCTGCTGAAATTCTGATTGCGAGACAAACTTGACTGAAGTACTGCTCAGCACCCAAATCCTTGTCTGTTCACCTCTGTGTTGTTCGCTTCTGAGAATCCCACTTCCTCTGTCCCAGATTTGGCCGCTCAGCTGCCACCTGAAGTTGTTAATATACAACCTTTAAAGATGCAGTCAGGCCATATAACCGTCTCACTATTGTTGCCCTAAAGTCTGCATGATATACAGCATGGCAACACAGGCAAATATACACAGATTTTACATTAAAAAGGTTTTTTCAAGGAAAATCACATTAATCACGATTCTTTTCTTTCTTTTCTTTTCTTTTAAATGTCAGCTAAAATTCACCTGCTCCTGTCATGTACCGTGTGGAAACGTGATGACACAACTGACACTCAAGATCCACAACACACTTTTCCAGTTTTTATAAATATCTATACAACAGACAGACATTGGAGGATATTATGCTATCACACTGAGAGAATTTCGGCAAACCTCAAGTTACTTAATCTTATCAGGAGAGTCATTTTTAGGAGACATTTTCTCTTGGCTTCAGTATTATATGATCAACATAGAGGTCGCAGCTCTGACATTTTGTTGAAAGGGTTTTTGCCAGGACTTGAAGTGTATTTGTGTCAATTTCATCTCACTATGGATGCAACTCTTGGATGTGTGTCATCTATATTTGCTTAACTTAACTTAACTTAGCACAATAACTACATGGGAAGCAGACAACACTGTCAAGGTGTGTTTGTTCATCTCCAAAGCCATGGAGAGAGCAAGGAAATGATTGTTTATTGCACAAATATTCCAGCTGCCTTTTAGCAGAATGTTCATTGTCACACTTAGTGACTCTAACTGTTCACATCTGGATCATATTTAGTGACTATCCTGTCCTGACGAGTCATCTCTTTAGCGTTTGGCTTTGTTGTGTTGAAATCCATACAAAGATAGATTTGTGGTTTTGACAACTAAAAACCAACATCTCTCCACGAGTAAACTGGCTGACCATTTTCTATATTTTCTAAAAAAGTACAAATATCTGGTAAACACTGTGATTGGGCTGTGGGGTGGTTATTATTGTTGGGAGCTCAGACTGTTGATTGGGAAGTCCAATGAAGTTCACAACAGTCAGATAGGTTGTGGAAAATGATGTTTGACTAAGGAGCCTAAAATATATAAAACATATAGGCATCAGTGCAACCTGATGTTGTAGCTTTACCTCCTCGTGATTCATCCTGTTGTGTATTCAGATGCTTTTATGCTCATCACACCTGTAAACAGTGGTGATATCAGTTCCCACAGGTTTATCTGTCAGCTCCTCCTGACCTGTATCTGTAGGATTTTATGCATTACACTGCTGCCACATGACTGAGAATTACATTATTATGGAGACTAATAATTCAATAATAAAATTTGAAATAACACGACTTAGGACATCATTAAAAGAAGATAAGTGTTTTATTTGATGGGGGAAGCAGTGATGAATCAGCAAATGTGTCCCTAATAATCTCCACCAAAGGCGAAACTGGAAGGAAAAATAATCATGAACCTTAAATGCTTAACTGAGACAATTCTGCCAACAACAATAACAAGAAGGTATCTGTGTGTGAGTGTGTTTTCTGTCTGCGTCGGAGAAAGGCATGTGGCAAACACAGACAAACAGCTTTTAAAAGGCAATCCAACAAAAGGAAGACCAGGAGAGAAAAGAGAAGAGCAAAGGTTGCTGTGGGCCATAAAAGTCATCCCAGATAACACCCTTGTGCTGTAAAACTTCTGTAATAAGTCCAGGAGTCTTTCTTTACTGCTTATCAACAGCGCAGACCACATCCACACATCCACACCCTGCAACACAGTCACTGGGGACGACTTAATAAAAAAATTAACCCTGGAGCTAATTATTATCATCTCAGAGTGGCTTTATTCAATTAGTACAACCTTCACCTTAATTAAACCACAAAATCTCTGAACGCACAAACACTTAACACACACAGACACGCAAATGTTGTCATACGTCACTTTTGGGTTGATTATATACAGTAGATCTAACCTTAATTTAGCCTCAACCACCGAAACAACTTTTTTTTTTTTTGCACAATTGCACAATCTGTCCCAAACTGGTGTTCAGTCTGAGCACACACACACACACACACAAATTATTGTTCATCTCTTATACACATATATGACTCATTAGTCAGTGTGATATCATGGTGACAAACCTGCACCTGGCACTAAACTAAATCAATAGAAATGTGTTCACTGTTGTTAATAATAATGTGTCACTATTATTGTCATCATTATTAAAGGTTTTTCTGTTTTCTTTTCTAACGAAGGACCTGCTCCCTCATCAGTATTTCTCAATGACACTTGATGACGTGTGCATTTATTAATAATTGACTGAGGGGTGCCTGCACCGTCCAGTGGACATGGTCGAAAATATGTATTTGTTCCTGTTTGAGGTTGAGCTAATAAATCATGACTGTGTTATTGTGTTTAATCAAACCAGCTAACCCTGAAGTCCCAACAAGTCTGTCTTCACGAATACATACAGACAGATATTTCTTTAAGCCTGAAACCAGCTCACCTATATTATTATTTCTTAATAGAAGTGGTACTTTCAATTCATCCACTTGTTGTTAGCATGTCATTATACTCAGCACAATATAATAAACGTAGTCCAATATACCACAACCACACTGTTTCTCCCCTGGTGGAGGTTCAGTAGCAAGTGGCTCACTGAAGCATGACTGACACCTAATGGTCAAAGCGACTGACTTAAAAAACATGGTGACCTTCTTCGTGTTAGAGTCTCAATGTGAATGTAGATCATTCATCTCATTGTTCAATATGAGAGACATAAAGTCTATGCAGGAAGTTGATTGTGATCTCAAAACATTATCTGAACACCTGCTCTACTCACCTATGAATGTGAGATACTTGTACCTGAGTATTTCTGTGTCGTGCAGCCTCATATGACTCCATTACATTCAGTTCAGAGCTGGTGACTTTACACATTAAGCTTGTGCATGTAGAAAACAGATGCTGATCCTATAAAATATTAAGAAACACTCACAGAGGGCAGATCTCAGTGTCATAATATTGGTTTTGGCATTTAAAGTACATTTGGCTTCATGTTCTTACTTTAGTGTTTTAAGTACCATTTTTAATATCAGTATTTCTATTTGCAATTATTCCTCTACTCTGTGTACAATTTCTACTTTACTTTGTCTTGAGCGATGCAGAAACACTTTTTAGGGTTGCCAGGTCTGTGGTGGCCGGGTAAGAAGTCAGTCTGGTTTTCTGTGTTTCTCTCTGTGCATGGTGGGCTATTTTTACCTGCAGCCCTTTTCTCATTGACCCATGTATGTTTTTAACCTGCAAGGGGGAGTTATGTAATAATAAAGCTGATTATTTGTGTTGGGGTGTCCTTTAATGGACTTCAGAGAGACAGGACGTTGACATAGAAAAAACAACTTAACATCCATGAGTGTTTGCCTGGATCACACGCAGATGTCTGAGACACAGCAACTCACCGCAAAAAACTTTGTCAAAGATACAAAAGCTCTCCAAAAAAATGCCCTAGTTATTCCAGTCAGAGCTGGAGACAGACTGAGGGAAAAGGTTAACTCCAAAACAAAACAAAACAAAAAAAAAGAAGCACAAAATAGTCTTTTGGCTGTTTTATCCAAAGAATCAACACATTTTCACACAGGCCTGTGAATACAGTAGTAAGTTTTATTCAAACTTTATCGTAATGACTAAAGACTGTCACAGTGATTTGACAGAAATAATAGTGCTTGCGGGCACAATCCAACTCGTCTCTCTCACAGTAAAGAAACCAAACAGACACAGTATGTTACTACAATGTGAAGTCAAACCCTTGGCAAGAAATGAAAGATGCATAGGAGACCTGACAACGCCTCTGAGGGCTCCAACTGTGTTACTGCATGACGAAACAGAACCAATATAATCTACGTACAAATTACAACAAAGCGCACAAAACATGCCAATTTCCAAAACAACAAACTGATTGTTATTTTAAACATCACAAAGTTATTACAAATTAGACAAGGATTATGCAGAAATCAGAAATCTCAGTTTGGGAAGATTCAAGATTTGTTTGTTTGTTTGTTTTCTTTTTCGTCGATGACGTGACAGCAGCAAAGGGATTTTTACAGGGTAGTATCATTAGAGTGAGGTGTGTATTTATTCAAACAGACTTAGATTTGCACAAATACTTATAAACGCAGCTTTTAATTACCAAACACCTGACGTTTTCATTGTAATAAATGAAAATAAATAGTCAATAAATAAATTGTCTTTTAAAACTTACATCAGGAAGCTTTTGCTGCAGTTTTTTTTTCCCTTCCCAACATTTGCAGTGACATCTGAAACTTACTGAACCTTAAACCTAAAAGTCATGAGTCCCTTCTCCTCTTTTTTATTTGATATGGTAATACTTCTTGGTTTATTCCGGAGAAAAAAAAAGCCTGAGGGCTGCAAAAATGCTTATTCGCTATCTTGGCACCTGCCTGGCAGGAATATTGATTTTCTCATCAAACCCATGGCAAGTATTTATGTAACAAACCATAAGTTGAAAACTGCCGACCCTCATATTGGTTGTCTTCCTTTACACCTGTGTCCTAGCATTTTAAATCTAGCTCCATCTATCCTGAAACATGTATAGATAATCACTCCATCATCTGCCCAATACTCTTCCCTCCTCAGTTTCCTTCCCCAAACCCCAAATCCTCTGGCCTGGGTTTCCAGCGGCAGGCCCACACAACATCACTTTCCTGTCTCTACCACCGAAACGTGTGACCGTCATAGGAGCTGGCTACAATAATACTGGATTTCTACACTCACCAAGTAAACAAATACAGTAGTGCTACGATATTAAGAAGGAAAATAATTCCTTACACGTGGAGTTCTTCACAGCTCTTGATGCTGAAACACATTAAGAGTCAATTGAATGTTGTCAAACAATTATTCCTGCAGGTAGGGTCTCATTTGGTTGTGACTGCAGCATCTTGAACAACCTTGCAAAGTTTGATTTTCTGAAGGCAGACCTTTTCCTTAACAGCAGGCTCTTGATAAAGTTTTCTTTACCCTTTTAATCTTTGTTGTCCATCTGTTGTTGTAAAGACACACAGATGTTTGGTACATGACTCTTGGCAGTGGTGGCACAATTCATATCAGTTACAAAAATAAGGGTGGGAGTAAAATTAAGACCTCCACTGAGCTGGCTAACACATCCACTTCCTCACCATCTCGACTCTTCAAAAACAACACTTCTCACTGCTTTCCCACCTAAAATAAGTTCCCTTGGTCAAAGTAAAAATGCTAGCACCAAGCCAAACTTTCCAACCCCTCAACCAAAAACATTCAACCCAGATGATGAAAATGAAACCATGGCCTTCCAAAGAAAACATTCAAATGTATACATTCAAAGCTTCATTTCCTCCCATAACCAAGCCACCTCAGGCTAACTCTCTCTCATTCCTTTTCCTCAAACCTGGTCCCAAACCTCCGACTCTAAAAACATAAAATTAAATCCACGTCCATCCCCAACCAGGCTCCAAGAGCTTTTCTCCACCCCTGCAGCCTGAGGCACTGGTCTAGGAGCTGATAATCTGCCCTGACCAGGTCTCGTGCTTGGTGCCTGGATTGAGGTGGGTGATGACCACTTCCACAGCCTGGATCTTCTGATTCTTGGGAGGGATGGGGCACACCTTGTATGTGACCTCGTCCCCCTCCATAGGAACGTACTCTCCCTCAATGCTGTCAAAGAAGCAGGAACAACATTACAAACTCAACAACACATTTCACTCAGGGGTAAAATCGATTTTTACACCTTAGGTTTGAGAAATGAGAAGTCGAAGAAAATATAACAACTGTTGCAGTGTTTCTATTTTCTATAGTAACAATCACAGGGCAGCAACAACTACTAACAGAGAGGATTAATAGCAGCTCATGCAGCTGTTAAAACCAACTTTGCTACACAATGGAGATAGCGGATATAGCCGGTGAAGCCTTGTCTCATTTTGGTTTGACCTTCGTGGTCGACAATGGCTACGAAGATCAACGGCCATGTCTTCCTTGTGAACTGGGACAAAGTTAGGATCAAAGCTAACACCACCAATTTGTTTCAAGACTTGGAGAACAATCCCAGGGCCAAATGTGAGGAGGGCATGGGTCGAAGAGAGAGAGTAATAAACAACAAAGTAATCACTCATTCATCATATTTTGAAGGAAAAGTTTGAAATCTCTAACTGCTTCTGATGTTTAAAAACAGCTGCAAAATCCCACTCTTTCTTTTTGTTTCATTTTACAATCCGAAATCGTGAGAATGATCAAATAAGCAGGTCAACATTGACAAAATCCTAATGACAAGCCAGTGAAGTCACTCACTCAGAGATGTGGACAAAGATGTCCTCTCCTCCATGAGAAGGACGTATGAATCCATGACCCTGAGACCTGGAGAAGTTTTTACACACCCCTCTGAATACTGGACCTGATTTGGCTCGGACTGTCCTGCACATAAAGACAAACAGAGAAAGAGAGAGAGAGAGAGAGAGAGAGAAAGGGGCAGTGTATCATAAATTCCCAAAGTTCTTTTTTGCATCATGTGTGTAAAGAAGACACCAGTGTGGGGACAGCCGTCAGCCCTTCAGCCTGTATGCTCCTACTCACGCTGAGTATGTCCGGGTGCGTTTGGTGGGCAGTGGGCTGGGCAGCTCTCCAGGCTGTGGCGGCTTCCTCTCCCTCTCCCAAACCCGGCTGCCCTCCCTCAGGAAGGGAAAGGAGAGCTGCAGGGGGGTGCGCGGGGAGGTGAGTGGCATTGGGGAGTCCGCCGGCGAGGAGGGAGCAGGCTCTGACATCTTGACTTGTTACGCGTAGAGTGGCTTTTTCGTGATCTGGGTTTCCTCCAATGACAAACAAGGAAGAAGAGGAAGGAGGGTTACACCTCCTGCATGGCAAGTGTGTGTGTGAGGGAGGGGAGGTGTTCTGAGAGAAGGTCTGGCAGTGAAGGAGGTGAGCAATGACTCCCTGAAATAAAGGAGTAAGAAAGGAGGGAGAGACAAGAGAGGGAGAAAGAGGGAGAGACGTTAAAGGTCCCAGAGTTTCCTGTGTTTTATTTGAAGTTTTATTGAACTTAAGAAGATATGCTGTCTGTAATTTTACATTTCCTCCCTCAGGCCTCTCTTTGGAGCTCTACTAACAACAATCCAATGAAAATACTATAAAAAAGTATTATTATTACAATAAGTAATGGATTGGTCATTACTTTGTAGTGACATCACAAAGTTACAGAATTTTTGACAGCTTCCTGTAAGGCTAAGTTATGAAGTGAGCAATTCACTGAGCACTCATACTTTCACAGTATTACTATAGAGCCTAGACTTGTTTTATTTATTAAGAAAAAGAACAAGCAGCTTAATTTATACCATCATGAACTGCAATATGGCCAAAAGCACTCGTCAAACCGAGATGTTTTGTAAGCCCTGATGAAAATCCTCTCAAAGCAAATGTTTATTGCATTTCATTTAGCACAATACTGCTCCAAATATTTCATATCATATCATATTGCAATAATATCCTGTCCTGTTTTCACTTGTAAAGCAGATGTGTTACACTGAAAGTGCAACCTTGGTGCAGCTGCATATGTCAGAACTAGCGGTATGGCTTTTTTTTTTTTCTTTCCCCAGATGTCTGGGGTCACTCAGAGAAACATGTAAATTAATTTGCTTTAAATGTAGAAAGATATAATAATGTAATATTATAATTACATTCAAACTGTTTGTTGTTGATTTTTTTCCCCACTGGGGGATCCTATCTGACTCTCACAGTGTGGTCAGCTGAATTTCCTTTTGTAAATATAAAGGAGTGAATCTGCACAGTGGATTAGCTATCAAGTTGTTGTTTTTTCCTGAACATGCTTAGTCCTGTGGAAAACCACATTTCTCCAAATTTGGCAATGTTGAAAATCGTCAGATAAACGAGGATCAAGTGTCCCTGATGAGAAATCTCCCAAACCTTTAAAAAGCCACTCGGATTATCTAAAAAATTAACTGTGGCACAGCTGAGGTCGCACCTTTGTGCAGAATCATCCTCAGATCAAATCTGTGTCTTTTATCAGGCATATTTAGGATGTTGGATAAGAAATCAAGACAGCTTGTTTCCACTGCACTGCATTCTGATCTTTTAAAGCTCATCCCAGAGCAGAATAGCACTGAATACAAAGGAGATCCTGTCTGTCTGTTTGTTGTTCATCTTATATTTGATTTGGCCCTTTGTTAGTGTTCCATGAATACTCTACATTAGGACTGTAAGAACAGCCACAGCCTTTTGACATTTACTGCTGTCACACTGAAATGATTTTCTCCAGCAGACTGGCTGGTTTGACTTTTTAGTATTACAAAAGTGTTTAAGACCGGATTGGTTTGAACGAACAACAAAAGGTGCTGGTAGCAGCCCTGACAGAAAAAAAAAAAGCAATTTGAAGTGCCAGACTCTGATCTCACCAGCTTTGAAAAGGTGTCGAGATGATGTAAATAACAATCCCGGGGCGACAGGGCAGCCTTGGCTCGGCTCATTGCACTTTATTTTAAGACCCATTACAGGATTGCTCTTTATCGACTGTACTCAGCCAAGGAGCTGCTCTCTGAACCAATTCGGTCGTTTTAGGACGGATGAGTTCTTTCCTGGACACTAACTCAATTATCTGTCGCATATTAGCTGACTCTTCAGATGTGTCAGCATTACGACACTCATGTACCGCAGGGGCCGCAGGGCATTATCCCTTATATTACTAGCACAATAGTATAACCTGCCAGTCGCACTTACAGCACTTTATTTTTATTTTTCCCTGCCTTTGTTATTTCATGTGGATTTATGATGGGCTGTGGTTGATTGTGTGTGATACAGATTGTATGTATGTAGTGGTATGTTTAAATACCACACAGTTTCAATGAAGCCACTTTAATTTGTCTTATCTTACAGAGATGACACCGTTACACTGAGCCCTGCTCTGGCTGCAGTGTAGACCTGGACGGATCTGTTGTCAGACCTGCTGTCAGCAGCCTCCTCCCACTGAACGTTGGACACCTGTGGGCTGGATGTGTGACACAGACTGATGGGATGAGTGTGTCACAGTGAATCCCACAGGCTCCTTCCTCCATCACACTCTCTGTCAGTCTAAATATAGTGGAGTGTGTGTGAGTCGGAGATAGGCTGCTCATAACCTACATTCACTGGTCTCACTTCTGCCATAACATCTTCTTCTACACTCACAGAGGTTATCATCAATATTATGATAATGTCATGTGATGCTGTGGACTCTCCCTGCTGTGTCCTCATTGGTCCTGCTGATGTCCAGTGAGTCTCATATCCACCCATCTAATGATGAATGATATTCCTCTTTTGTGTTTAATGTGGCTATTAAAGACAACTGCCAACAAACTATGATGAAGTGAAACTTTTAAATATATAAATATTAACAAATATTGTTAAATAATAACATTGTTAAAGGCCTCGGGCTTTTGGAGCTTCTTGTTAATTATCATTATTATTATTATTTTCTCCAATAAACCCATTAAAAAAGAGGGTTTGAACTGTAGAGTAACATGACGGTCATCGTGAGGCTGAGTTTGGCCACTGAGGGACCACATGTCCACATAGTACAAGGGTTCCAATGTCCCAGCATCATCATCATCATCATCATCATCATCATCATCACAGGAGTGGCTGTAATCTGTTTGGTTTATAAACTCAGTCAGGGTTGTTTCGCTGGTTGATGACTGAGGCTTATACCTTCCTGGAATCACGTTGGATTGATGTAATGATGATGATCAACGCACACATCTGTCATCGCAGCAGCACTGATATCTCGTCTGATGGATGACAAGGCATAAATAGCCCAAGTAGCTTTAATAATTCAGCAGCTTGACTCGTGAGGCTCCTCTTTCATTATCCTGCTCAATATGGCTGTGATGGGGCCAGAAAATTGACTTATTTAATGAGTCTGCAGCAGCGCCGTGTCAGATGAGCTGCTGAAACATTCACTCAGGAGGGTGTCAAGCTGCAGTGAAAAGAGAGGCCTCATCTGAGACTGGACTGAGGGAGGAAGAGGGCAAGAGAAAAGGCAGACAAAAGGCCAAAAGCACCTCCCTAAATGTGAAGCGGGGACACTGAGGCTGTCTGTCCTCTGCATCAGCATGGGAGACACGTCAGCTCACACAGGGGGAGGGAAGGAGGCTGTGTTTCAACTTTAAATCAGCCTCCAGGAGACAAACAGCCGGTTTCATGGTGTCATTTGTTTCAATGAGCATGGCAGAGGCCAAATAATTGATTTCAAAATAAAAGCCCTTGAGGCGGGTAGTTTCCAGAAGCTTCTCACAGTGAGGCAGCCGGAGAGCCGAGGATGCTCCACAATGTGACAAAATCAGAACGACTCACTAGTAAAGAGATGAGGAATCAGATGGCACATCTATTTAGAGAGGACCAGGGCGGGTTTCTATCATGACAGCTCAGCGCTGCCTTAATCTGACAGCGCCTGCTCCAACACATACAATAAAAGGCTTGGATGTGGATCACCCATAAACCAGATCGATCCCATCGGTACTTACCGCCCAGGAGCCGATCGGCCGGGACCCAGTTGAGACGTGGCCCCGGTGTCCGGAGGCGATTATGTGATGAAATCCGGCGGAGGCTGCGGGGACATGTGGCGGCTGAGGCGGAGGATCTCGGTCTGGATGCGGCGCACAGGCGGATAGAGACGGCAGCGAATGAGGAGGAGGCGGCAGGGACGGGGCGAGGGGGGGGGGGGGGGGGGGGGGGAGCAGGGGGGTAGTGCGAGAACAACAGCGGCTCCATTAACACAGGATCCATCAACAGACTCCTCTTTGTTCCGGACCGGGACCGAAACCTTCCCGGGTCTTCATCGGCTCCGGGACATTTAACTGGACCGGCTGTTTGTTTACAGGCTTCACCCAGCAACTCACTGGGCCGTTTACCTCTCCATCAACATCATCATCATCATCATTGTTGTTGTTCTTTATTATTTATTAGTGTTGCTTGGCAACTTGAACTATTTACACTTAAGTTTCCCACCCAGATGTAAAGGTATCAAATGGAGGAAAAACTTTTCTCATTTCTCTCAGTTACTCACTATTTGGAATGGACCAAACTTATAGCCCACTTATATATTAAACGTTGACCTCTACAACATGCTTGTGATTCATTATGACACATAAAAAGACCTCTCAGAACTCTTCTCCTTCTTTTGGAGCAAGACATCAGGAATCAGAACGGCAATTGCTCCTTCCATGAGGCTGAATTCGTTTATCTTAGTTTTTGTCTCTGAATAAGTGAACTGTGCAGAGCAGAAACATCTGAACTGTGAAGAAGCTGGCACTCAAAACAAAATTCAAGGAATCTGAATCAGAAATGGTTTACTAATCCCTGGATAGAAATTCTGCTGTCTGGTATCTTATCTTCTGATAGTGGAGGAGCTGTAAAGTTTGATGGAAGTGGGAATGAATGATTTTAAAAATCTTTCCACCCAGCATTGTAGATAGTGTATGTGTATACAATAATACAATACAAATCTACAATCTAAGAGGGGTGATTAACACAGTTCTTTATATATTTCTGTTTCATGATCTGGCATCTTTAGCTTGCATACTTGACATGATATTAACAACAGGATTTTAATTGTCAATTTAATGTGGTTTCTTCCATGTATAGCTTGTATATGTTCACTTGAGGATGGATCATTGTATCGTTGTATGGTCCAAAAGTCTGAGACCAATTAGGAAATCCAGAGTAGGAAATTGATATTTGCAGACACCAGAATATATCGCTGCAAACACAAGATACCGTTAGTCACATCACTGGAGCCAAAGTGACTGACTGAGATGTGATTTTTTTTAATTTATTTTACAACTCACTGTTATTTCTGTAACACTGAAAAGATCATCTGGGGAGAAAAACATTTAAGTGTACATGGAGCCAGACACTTTACATACAGTGGCATAGAGGAATGGAGTGGTTGATCCTTTGAGTCTCTTTCAGATGCATTTTGCCTGCTAGGCCCAGGAGAGTGAATAGCTCCTAGGTTGAGGTTTTGGAGTGAATTTTAGTTAAGTACATCAATAGATAAACAAAGACCAGCTAACACAATAATATGGGTTCATCATGTGTACCCATGTTAGTTAAGCCAATCAGGTGATATTTCACATTGTAACATCAGTTTTCCTCCACCATTACAAAACTTGCTATGCTGCTACTTCATTTTCCTTCAGTACAATTTTATTTGTTTTGAAGTTAAGGTAACACAAAAGTGACATGTTACCCGAGAAAAAAAGGGCACTGACAACAAAGGATGAGGAGGTAAATCCAAGTTCACCCTGTGCATGACAAAGGAAACCTTTATGAAAAAAAAAAAATTAATCATACAGGATCTGGACCTTTTGCAGGAAAAACATATAAATAAATAAATGCTGGGGAAAAGCCTTGGGATGTGACTGACCTTTCAAAGAGCCTTGCACTGATCAGGAGGGGGGAGGTTAAGGGTGTTGGAGAAGAAAAGGGTAAGTTACTGCATTATTACACTTTATTAAAGCATACAAGTTCCTTTGGATAGGAATAAAATCTGCAATTTCAACAGATTTCTACTGTGGTGAATAAAAACACACTGTAATACGCTGTACAGTAATCTATCTGCCTTCAATGCACACTTTGTTAGCTTTATCTAGTTTTTTCTTTCAAACTGCCTTGTATTTTTATGTGATTCTTTGACCTTTCAACAATACACAGCGACCATTCGGTGCTGCTTTCAAAGTTGTCATTTACATGAAAAAAAAAAAAAGCAAGTTGCTGTACCTTGAAAAACACTACAATGTCTCCTTGGGGCCTGTAGGAGGTGCTCAGGCTAACCAGAAGTGGATGGATGAATGAGTGCACACAAGGTTTGTTCTGGATACACACGATGATTGCAGTTATGGCTTCACTAAACACATGGACTCAAAGATCCAACTGGTTGAATTCCAATGGCTGACAAAAGCAGGTAATTGCCATGCAGTGTGCAACATAATCCTAAAGCAAGAGGGACTGAATGCCATCCTCCAGCTCCACTGGTCTGTTTGAACAGCTGTAAAAACACTGGCAGTGTCACCAACTGTGTCAAAAGTATGTGTGTGTCAGACCTTTGATTTTGAACCAGTTATCACCATTTGACTTTGACTGCAGCTCCTTTAGGTACACTATGTTCTGAAAAATGAAGCTGACATTTTCCATTATAAACATCAGCTTGGCACTTAGTCTGAAGTCTAACATTTAACTCTTCGAAGTGTACGACACATTACTTCAGTCCTAACTGGATGCTTATGCAGATGATGGAGCAGGCATCAACATCATTTCTCTCCCTCCTTCCCCCACGATCCTCACCACCCTGTTTCCCCCCCCTGAAAACCTCCACATCAGCTCTCCTCACTCCTCTTCCTCAGTGCTGCAGCTCCTTCATCCTGTTGAGGGCGGACCCTGCCTGGAACCATTCGATCTGTGTCTCGTTGAAACTGTGATTGAGCTCCAGGGTCTCTGTGCTGCCATCACAGTGCGTCACGACTGCGCTCAGGGGCTGGGGAGGAGGACAGGGTGACATCATTACAGATGCTTTTCATAAATAGGTGTGAAACATTGAAGAAGAAACAAACTGGTCGTTTGTAGAGTGAAAATATGCCTTTACCCTTCCTGGAGCAAAGGTCTCGAGTCCCTTGATGGAGATCTTGTCCTCAGGAAGGATCTTGTCATAGTCTGATGGGTTGCTGAAGGTCAGAGGGAGCAGACCCTGCTTCTTCAGGTTAGTTTCTAAGGAGAGAGACATGTTTGTTATCTGGGGTGACTGATTAAGAGATCTGCAAATGTTTATATCTAAGATTTATCATTATAGGTAGAAATTACCCATAATTTAACATACATTTAAAAAACTAGAAAATATTTAAAATTTCTCATGTCTACACACAAAGTGAAAAACACAGTTTTTCAAATACCATGAATTCTGGCAAAGCTCTTGACAATAATGGCTCTTCCTCCCAGATGCCTCGGTTCCAGTGCAGCGTGCTCCCTGCTGGAGCCTTCACCATAGTTGTCATCTCCAACCACAACCCAGGACACACCGTTGGCCTGTATACAGGAAGGACAAGATGGTTTATTGACTAAATGTCAAGAAAGTGTTTGGTTTGAGGACAACTGAGTGACTGGTAAACTGTGAAAAAAAATTAAGAACATAAGTAAGACAAATAAAAGATGTAATAGACACCCATTCCCAGTCTGTGCATCCAATTTTTTAAACCAACACTACAGATATGTTGCTTAAGAAAAGCAGCTCCGATCCTCACCTTGTAGTGACGGGCAACATCAGGAACTCCTCCATACTCTCCTGTCAGGTGGTTTTTGATCTTGTTGATGGCATCGTTCTCACTGTTGACCGCACCGATCAGCATGTTGTTGGAGATGTTGTCCAGGTGGCCACGGAACTTCAGCCATGGTCCGGCAGCGCTGATATGGTCTGTGGTACATTTGCCCTTCACCTGTAAAAACAATCCAAAGAAGAGTGAAAAAGCTCCTCTCTCACCCCAGCAGCAGTGAAAATGTTACTGAAACATGTTGGTATCATTTCAAAGGCCTGACCTTGATGAGGACCAGCATGTCCTCCAGATCTTTCCCGCTCCATTTGTCGAAGGGCTCCAGCAGCTGTAGCCTGTTGCTCTGAGGGTTGACGTCCACTTCAAGGCTGGTGCCATCAGGTGGTGGGTGCTGATACGTGTCCTGGCCTGGATCAAAGTCCCTTGCAGGGAGTTCATCTCCATTAGGAGGCTCAAGCTTGAACTTCTCTCCGTTGCGGGCTGTAAGGTAGTCGGTCTCTGGGTTGAAGTTTAATGTACCCGCGATGGCAAGGGCAGTGACAATCTGAGCAAACAAAGCCAATTGAGGGTGTTAAGCTTCAAAGCCTGTGTGCATTTAGTAGTGTCAAAGTCTCACAATCTAGTGATGTGGTTTATTTTACCTCAGGGGAGGTAACAAAGGCATGTGTTGCTGGGTTAGCATCATTCCTGGCAGTAAAGTTTCTGTTGAAGGAGGTGACGATTGTGTTCTTCTCTCCCATTTTCACATCACGCCTGAACACAAACACAATATTATATTGACAACCATGTCTAACTTCTTATTTTGAATGACTTCGAGCACCATGGCATGATTTCACCTACCTGTCCCATTGTCCGATGCAGGGCCCACATGCATTTGCCAGAACTACACCTCCAACATCTCTAAGGACTTTTGACTGCAAGAAAAAACAAAAAAACAAAAAGCCCACACACATACATTTAAGCCTTGATTATCTAATCCAGAGTAATATCATGAATGTCAAGTGGGGGTACGACTCTGTTTGTATGTGCACTTACATATCCATCTCTCTCAATGGTGGCTCGAATCTGCTCTGAGCCAGGGGTGATGGTGAACTGAGCTTTGCATGTCAGGCCTTTATCCAAAGCTTGCTTGGCCACTGAAGCAGCACGGCCCATGTCCTCATAGCTGGAGTTTGTGCAGCTGCCAATCAGGCCTGAAAGTGGAAATAAATTAAGAGATTTAAAGTAGTAACACAGAAAATCTCCCAGTAAAAATCGTGGTCATTTTGATCTGTACCCTGCAATTTAACTAAGTTAATTGCAGGAGTGCGAATAAAGCTTTTCGCTGCACCAACCCAGTTCAGTTCTTACCAACTTTGACCTCCAGTGGCCAGCTGTTCTTCTCGGCAACAGCACCTACTTTGGACACTGGGTGAGCCAGGTCAGGGGTGAACGGTCCATTGATGTGGGGTTTCAGCTACAGAAAAGAGGCCATATATCAGTTATCCTCAGACTATAGACTAAATTAACAGTAGCAATCTTACAGTTTAGTTTTAACTGGGTTATAAAAACACTATCAGATAAAAATCTGTCTGGATTTTATGTGGAAAATTCATCTATACCCTCTAGATTATGAATCCTGAATCACCAAAGCCTCTTAAAATCCCTAACCAGGGAGCTTGGTTTCAAGACATTCCCTCAATGTAATATTTGTTCTCAACTGTTAACTATCAAGAATGACAGAAATGCTAATAGATAATCTAAAAAAAAAAAAAAAAGAAAGATAAAGAGAGAGGACAGACCTCATCCAGATTTAGCTCAATGAGCTGATCGTACTCGCAGCCTTCGTCTGGTACCAACAAGTCTGAGTATTCATCAGCCAGGGCAGCAATCTCTGAGTAGAAACAACAGGGTTAGCATTGAGATCCACTAATGCCAAACTTGCATTTATGTTTGCAAATGTATACCATAGATACATAACACACACTCACTAGATACATTACTAAATAGATACATTACACACACTAATTATCTTTGTGGCTTCAGTTTTTACATTATAGCTCTTTTAATTGGCCAGACTTCCGTTTATATCTTGTGTTTCTTGTCATGTATATATGCATTTTATAATGTTGAAACATTCCTTGTGGTCCACATTCGAAGATATTATACAGTCAGCATATTATGACCGAGTTTTAGTCACTGAGCAAAATTATTAAATGTAGACATTTTTTGTTTATGTATTGCAGTGATATGTAACTTGTGAAGTGTCTCCTTACGTCCACGTCCAGTCTTCTCCAGGTAGGTCCTCATGCGCTTGTTGTAAGGGAACACTGAGGTTGTGGCTCCAATTTCTGCTCCCATGTTGCAAATGGTGGCCATTCCTGCACAGACAAAGAACACATGAATGAGGTCTGTCAGACTGTGTTGTTTCTACATAATGGTTCTGACACCCAACTGTTAAAGAGGTTTTCGCTGGTGGAATAATACACAATAAAAATAACCAAAACTAAGCAACACCATTTTGAAAGAAAAGATTAACGTGTGATTGAGTCGATAGAAAAAAAACTTTTCACTGACCAGTGCAGGAAATGGAGTCCACTCCTGGGCCGTGGTATTCTACGATGGCTCCAGTGCCTCCCTTCACTGTCAGGATGCCAGCTACCTTCAAGATGACATCCTTGGGAGAGGTCCAGCCAGAGAGGGTGCCTTTCAGCTTCACTCCAATCACCTTAGAGATGAGATCAAGAGGAAAAAAAAAAAAAAAATCACAAATGGGAAGTAAACTGCCAGAGAAAGAGATAGAAAAAGACATCAGAACAACGTGTATTCAAAACTTTATTCTGCTGACATTGGGGCACTTGAGCTCCCATGGGATTCCTGCCATGACATCCACAGCATCAGCTCCTCCAACTCCAATGCAGATGGCACCAAGCCCCCCACCATTAGGTGTGTGGGAATCTGTGCCAATAAGCATCACCCCTGGGTAGGCATAGTTTTCGAGAATGATCTGTTTGGATATAAAAATATGACTGTTAACTTAGTTATAGCAGTGTCACTAAAGTATCCCTAATAATTACTGTATTCAGACCAATTCTACATTCAACTTCAAGTTAAAGGACCTGATGGATGATTCCAGAGCCTGGTTTCCAGAAGCCAACTCCATATTTTGCTCCAGCACTAGCCAAGAAATTGTAAACCTCCTGATTGACTTCCTAGCGTGAGAACAAACGACAGCTCAGTTTAAGGTGCTCTGTGTAGCATTTTAACAAGGTTCAATCATTAAAACACAGAAGTAAGAACCATAAAAAATATAAGACCCCTCACCTTTGCCCTGGCCAGATCCTTTTCCCCACCAATTTGGGCCTCAATCAGATGATCACAGTGGATGGTGGAGGGCACGGCCACTTTTGGCAGGCCGCTGCTGATGAACTGGAGCATTGCCATCTGTGCCGTGGCATCCTGCATGGCCACACGGTCGGGTCGCAGCCGCAGGTAGGTGCGACCACGATCGATCTCCTGGTTTTGAGGGTCATCGAGGTGGCCGTATACAATCTTCTCTGACAGTGTTAGTGGACGATTGAGCCTGGAAAATAAAAACTATATAATTAATAGGACATTGTGATGTCAGAAGTTTCAGTGATTTAAATAAATGTAAATGGCTCAGAAAAAGTGAGGTGATGAAGCATCCATGTCAGAGCTTGCTAGTTAGTACATAACCTTAAGTAGAAGAAAAAAGTGACAGAAATAGAAACAAAACATGACTGTTGTTCTTATCACTTACATCATCCCTTCTGCATACAGCTCATGATAAGCAAAGCAATGAAGTCTGATGTAAACTTTTTTCAGCGTTTTTCCTGAACTGTTAAGTAAACAACTGTTCGTCCTAACAGTGGCTAGTGGCTTTGTAGCAATAACAGTAGCAGAACTTGTTCCTTTAAGGATCCCTTAGTTCAAATTAGTTTCTATTTTTAGATTGGAATGAAGTGAAATTGTATGCCACTGTTTCACTCATCTCCTTATTATGTAATTTTGTAATCCTTAGTTTATGCTTTTGTGAAGGTAAGGAGTAATTACAGGCCTGAACATGCTAAAGCCATGGATCTGCATAACCATTACATTTATTGCTTTAGCAGATTCTTCTATCCAAAGCAACAGCACCATATCCCCCCATGATCCATACACCCCCTTAAAAAAGGCAGTGTCTTTAAATGGCTTTAGAACACTTCAAACGTTGTGACATAGCAGAGGAAAGGCTACAACTATGATAGTGAAACTGGGACAAAGGACAAACAAACATTAGAGTTCAAACAGTCAATAGATAAGGACGTGGAGGTGGAGGCAGTGATATGTGTCTGGGTCATTCAGTAATGTCCACATTTATATTGGCAAATGGATTTCCTCAAAACACAATTGAAAGTTTAGGAGTGGGTTGACACTGACCTTTTTCTCACAATACCAATGTTGGTGTTGAGCTTCTCATAGTTGACAAAAGAAGAAGGCTCAAACCGGCTCATAGATACCTTCGCCTTGGCTCTGTACGCTGCTGATACATGCAGGCGCCGTGCGCCATGGCCCAGGGCCAGCTGCAGACACAACAAGGGAAACATACAAACATAAGCATAACCATGTATTTCAACCATATACAGAGTGTATTTTGACACACAGATCATCCCTGGCTTTAACAAAATATATATAGTTTTTGTTCATTTGATACAAGAAACTGCATAAATACTTTGCCTAAAAACATACTGATCCAGAAAACTTAGTCATGACATATTCGCCTGTCAGTGCCATGGTGGTTTGGTGTCTACTCTGTAGTGTCAAATGTCAGAGCTCTCCAGATTAAGGGCCCTCCCCCCATGAGGTCAAACATAAAAATATGCTCTCTGAAAACATTCCGTCGTAAAACATTACCTTTTCTGCCAAAGTGTAAATTATTATAATATAAATTATGTTTCAAACATAAATCAGGTTTTGTGACACTTTTACGTGAAAGAAGACAAAGAAAGGGTAAAAGCATGGACAGGTGTTGGCTTGTGTTCAAAGGATTGCCACATCAACCTCCAGGACCTACTGAGGTGCCCCTGAGTAGGGCAAATCTTTGATCATATTTCATTCAAATATATGACTGTAAAGAAGCGTATTTTTGTCTAAGTAATTTTAATAGTTGCCAAAAAAGAACCACAAAAGGTCGTATACCATCAAATAATCTGTGGTAAGGAACTAACAGCAAGAAGCTGAACATGCTAGTCATCAATCTGCAGATTTTTGCTGTCAGTGCGCTAACAGCTGGTAGTGGCTGGCAGTCATTTCAGGAAACAATTCAAAAGTCTCCACATCAACTACAAAACCAATCATAGGTCCAGAGCCAATGAAAGGTTAAAGATAATGCCTTGGAGTCTATTGATGGCCATTATTATTTCTCCACTGGTGTAAACCTAATTTCTTCTGTTGCACTGATTTATGACCCAGCAACACTACAGGACGTTTCTCTGCAACATTCACCACTGACTTTAATATGATCTGTTATCATTAAGCCAACTGGGAAAATCCTGGCAGCACACTGGTGTTAATGGATATACGACACACAACTACAATCTGTTACCTCTGACGAAGTGGATGAGATTTTATTTTTACCACTCCCCTAAAATGATGGTTAGAGCGCATTTGATGTGTTTATTATTATTATAACCCTCATGTCTCCAGTCTCCGTTACACATTGCTCGTCTGTGTGGCTGCTGGGAGCTCTAACCTTGTGGTTCACCTTGCTAGTGCGAACCAAACTCCATTTGTGAAACGAGCCAAGCTGCCTCGGTTAAAGAGCGGAAGGTGTCAAAAAGTCATCCTTATCAACGCAGACATTAGCCCTGATTTTCTCAGCTGGTTGTCAGACTAGCCGTTACCCGCTAGGTGCGCCGGGACACGATGACCTGGCCGCTCAGCCGGTGACTGTTACGCCGCATTGTAATCTTCAGTAACGGCCCTCAGTCCTCTATTTGGGTTCTCAATCACGTCTCGTTACATTCACATAATCTCATACAGCAGTTGACATCATCAAAACGTTCAAATATGGTTAAATGTGCCTTTACCTGCAGCCTGGCGACCGTCAGACAGTAAGTTGCCATTTTGTTCACTGACAAAGATGTGCTGCTCGGCAGTGACGTCACGCAATTGTAAACCGCGGCGTTGCAGGTCCTTTAAGAACAATAAACATGTGCTAACTTAAAACAGACTTGTTTTAGGGTTTTATGAGCTTTCATAGCCTTAAATTAAATAACCAGGTTCTATTTTTTTGATCAGCTGTCATCAAATTTTAATATGAAACGCTTATGCGCAGTAAACAATTTTAGTGATTTATACTTATATAGTACTGAAAGGATAAGGAGGGTCGTTTTAAATCTACGTCTCTTTTTTATTTTTTCAAATTAAAACGATTCATTTCTGAATTATAATTACTGTAACTGTAATTTTTCTATGTTGTTATTTTTTATAACATTATTCTTTATATTATGTAGAGAAAGAGGATAAAGATAAACAGAATAGTTTTCTTTTGTATTTCCGTTTAGAGACGCTAGGTGGCGGTAACTCAACTCCGCATACAAAGTTTAGGGGTCAAAGGTGAAAGTTCACCCAATTCATAGGCGGCCGCTTTACGTCTGCCCAAAATGGCTAAACATCATCCAGATTTGATCTTTTGCAGAAAACAAGCCGGTGTTGGTATGTGTGCTTCAGCTTATTTCAACTCGGATATCATCTGGAATTTTCTTACTTTCTGTCCCCGGAAGTTATTTATGGTTATTTTTAGCTACAGACACCATGTTAGCTATCATGCTAACGGCACCAGCATGGAGTTCATTGATAGGACGTTTGTGTTAGCATAGAAGTGGCTAAAGGTTCATTTGGAAAGAGTAACCAACTCACAATGTATGTTTTCTGTGTGTTTAATAAAATGTTTTACTGTAAACAACATAATGTGTAGACGGAGATATGGATGCTATTTCCCATTCCCGCTAAACCGACTGCTTTGTTTTCATTCCTCAGCTATCGGGAGACTTTGCGAGAAATGTAGGTATCCACTTTTCTTCCATTCCA
Source organism: Remorina albescens (assembly GCA_034769265.1). Classification (NCBI taxonomy): domain Eukaryota; kingdom Metazoa; phylum Chordata; class Actinopteri; order Carangiformes; family Echeneidae; genus Remorina; species Remorina albescens. The sequence goes on from CM068480.1 coordinate 12,711,608, forward strand.
TATAACAGTGTTTTAACCGTAATCTGTTCCCTCTACCTTTTAAAGGCATCGCTTAAATAAATTCTAACAAGGCCAGAGTGAGGTCAGCATACTCTGTACATACAGAGTACACTCAACACTGACCCACAACTTTCGCTTCGAAAGCTAATCTTGGTTTCCCAGCTAAAAAGATAATTGCACTTTCTTTATTATATGTACACAACATTTATTTATTGATTTTATAATGATTGTGCAATACTGTGGATCACTTCTGCAGCTATTTCCTTAATATTCTTCTCTATATATTTCTCTATTTTTGTTTATTTTAATATTCCCACTTATCTTACTTCTCACAGGCCCACTCACAATTTTTTTTGTTTTTGTAATATATATTCTATTTCTATTCTGGAGCATTTGTAACAAACAGAATTACCTGAGCAGATTATTAAAGTATTACTGATTCTTACTACAGTCACATTGACTTAATTTACTGTTGGTCTTTCACATGATCATGTTAACTGTAACGTGGCAGCTGGGAGAAAAAAAAGTATCTCAAACAAGCCTGAGTTTAATTGGGGATATTGTCAAAAAGAAATAATTTTTATTTTATTTTACAGACTTGGTTATCAAAGTGTTTATCAAATCATGTAGTTTGTTTTGCTTTGTTGCACAACAAAAATTTTGGAATGATTTTTGTGTCCTGTCTTTATTAATTATCCCGTTGCCATGCTCTTGCTCTTCTTAGGTGATGGAAAGTGTGTCATCTGTGATTCCTATGTGAGGCCTTGCACACTGGTACGCATCTGCGATGAGTGTAACTACGGCTCCTATCAGGGACGCTGTGTCATCTGTGGCGGGCCGGGAGTATCTGATGCCTACTACTGTAAAGAGTGCACCATCCAGGAGAAAGATGTGAGTGAGGTGTCTAAATAGATATTAACGCTTTAAGACCATATTTATGACATCTTTGTCATCTTGCACTAATCATTATGATCCACTGAGCCATGAAAAAAATAGTACCTACAAAGTTTACCTCAAATCAAAAGAAACTAGGCCCTGCTTCTTTAATGAAGGTGTTTTTTAAATGTTCCTCTTACTCCCCTTCCTGTCTTCTTTCCAGCGAGATGGATGTCCAAAGATTGTGAACTTGGGCAGCTCAAAGACAGATCTGTTTTATGAAAGGAAGAAGTATGGCTTCAAGAAGAGGTGAAGACACCACAATCCAGTCCCTGTTGTAGTTTTCCAGCTTGTGCAGATTTTCATTAAAACCTCAAGAAACTCTTTTTGACTTGTCAATAAAACTCTGTTTTATATTCCGGTCAGCAGTTCTGTGTTATTGCTCAGAGTATTAACAATCAAGATTATGATAGTCTGCCTCTGTTCACAAAACCTTAAATATTAAGTCATTCAAGACATTGAATGACTTGTCATATTGCCCACCTGTTGTGTTGAAATAATGACACAACAGGTAACTAAAGGATACCACCTCAAATTTCTTCTGGGGCTTTTGATCTTATGCACGATCCTCTTCAGCTGGAGTTTCTCATTTGCTATGAAATATACATGAACTTCTCGACCATAAAAAAAGGAACTCCCTCGAAAGCAATGTGGCTGTGTGCTAAACACCTTCTTTTCTGTAAATACACACAATTGGGTCTAATCTCCCGATAAACTGTCTGATATGCTAAATATGAAACTAAGTCAGTTTAAGATATTGAGTCATGTCACCATCCAACAATCCAGTCTCTTTACACAGCGTCTCTATTAACTTCCTCCACCAGATGGCAATGTGTCACATCTTCAGCTCACTCAATATAGTGGCCTAAAAACTGGACCATTAATATATAAATATTGTTTATGTAGAATTCTATTAGAATAATATGGCTTAAAAAGATGTTGAAGCCCTGAAGGATAAACATAATACACTATAATATACTGTATAGAGTATGCCTGGGTAGCATCTAATGTTCTGTACATGGAAATTATGGTATATTTCAGTTACACTGTTATCTAGTTTGCTGAAGTCTGTCACGAGGTAGTTGGACATTCGGACTTGACATTTTTGCTTTTAAAATATAATAGATTACTCAAGATCTAAAGAAACATCAATGATCATACACTTTCTCAACAAGGCTTTATTCATACATACTGTATATACAAGACTAAAGGTAGCCACACTCAAAATGCCAAAACATTTCTTTACAAAGAAATACAAAGATGGAACCAGGAGGATTAAAAACAACTCCTCAAAGTTAACAAATTGAGCCGTTCCAGTAAAAGGCAAATGCAAACTCCATTGTAGCAGAGGGCATTAAAAATCTTTAAACAAGTCAGGAAGTACATTTTCAGTTGAGTCAAAATGATAGGAAAAATTTTGATTCAAGAACAAAACTTTAGAGATTGTTATGGAGAAAGTGCGTCTTGACTGAAATAAATGAAGCTGGGAGTAAATTTATTTCCACAAAAATCACTGCAGATGGGGAAATGCTGACTTTTAGTGTTATTCCACAGACAAGATTGCACTTTAATTTAACAGAGAAAAGGTCAGAACAGGTAAAGCTGTATTTCCTGCTTAAAAAAAACAAACAAACCTATATTAGCTTAGCTTTATATTTGAGTTGTCACATATGTGATCCCACCCCCAAACAAAAACACCATAACACTGAATTTGTCGCAGTAATAAGTCACAATGTGTACAGTGGAAGCACAACAGAAAAAAGCATACATTTCCGTTCTTGTCAGATTTGGGTTGTAAAGTGGTAACAACCTTTAAACCTAGATATGAAGTTTAACAGTATGAACCCCTGTACACTGCATTGAAATGGCTTTAGACATAGAAGACATTTAAATATTATGAGGTTCTTTATTTTGTGAAAAATAAAGATGCCCCAATAGTCTGTATTGGTTGGTCAAAAAAATAAGAGTTAGCTGGTGACAGTCGCTGCCAGCTTCTGAAATGGAGTGAAGTCTGATATGTGTTCATCTAACCTGAAAAAACTGAACAGATTGAACAATCTATAGTCCAGTCAAGGTTTTTGAATGGCATTACTTAAATTAATTATCCCAATGATTTCAATTGTAAATTTACTATAAAGCTCATCTTTCATTAGGTCAAAAAAGGGTTTTCAAGCTGAAGAAGTTTAACCTTTCACCCCCACTTCCCTTTAATATAACACCATTGTAAGAGCTTGGTAAGCACACAAATAAAAAAATAAGACACTCTTCCATGTAGGGGTAAGTGTCAGCTATCAAGAGATGATAAGCTTTATAATAAAATTTACAATTAAATTATTTTCCAAAGACCCAAAACAGCTTCCTAGCTTCAAAAATGTGACTGGCACTGTAAGTTCTTGTGTCACGTGAGACTGAATATATGAACAAAATGGCGTAGAACACGAGGAAAAAAAAAAAAAAAAAAAGATAATTTGAGACTAAAACTAATTACAGTACATGCATCAGTGGATTCTACACACATCACTTCTGAAGCTTTACTGACATAAACGGATGATTCACCATGAGGACCCACAGACTGCCAAGCAGGCGTCTTAGTGACAAAACAAGAGAAGACGTACGTTGAAACATGAAGAGTGTTTATGAACAGCTCTGTGCTGCTGGTAAGGAATATTTATATGAAGTTAAGTGAACATGGCTGGCTTTTTTTGCCAAGTAACTGCAATCCCCTGAAGAAGCTTAAGTTTCTGAAAATGTCACAATCAAAAGTTTTTGTGAGGAAAGAGAAGGTCAGTTCTCCATGAATCGGTGTCGTACTGGTTAAATTTAAAAATAAAAATCGAGGTTTCAAAAGTCATGAAAATGTGGAAATAACTGAAAGAAACCTGCAAACTAGTTTACTTCTACACCATAGAACTGACTAAAAATCTAGTCTTTTTAATATTGCAATTGCTACCTAAATATCAACCATATATAAAATTAAAATAAATCCCACAGTTAATAACAAATTATCTCTTTCGGCCAAAGTCATACAAAACATGATAAAAGTACACTTCATGAAAGACGTGTACTGAAGAAGCACTTGAATATCCTCTCACACTCATCTCACTCACATCGATGGTAAAATACACGTCATTAAAAAAATAAAAATGAAAAACATATATCATTTCTAAACATGCTATTGCATCTCCATAGCAACAACAGCCACACCCTCACAGATGTTCTCTTCCTCCTCCTCTTCATCTGATCGATTCTAGTATTCTCACGTACCAACTCTCAATGGTTTTGATTTATTGATTCATTAGAAAATGAAGTCAACTGTTGTCTATTGGTCTTCCGGCACCGCACTTGAAAGAGAAGAAAACAAGGATGAATGACAAGGGAAGGAGGCGAGAGGGAGGTCAACATTAGGCATCAGGAACACAATTCACAAGATGATGGGATGGTTTGTGTTACCTGATTAATTATGGAGTAGACCACTGTCACTAAAAGTTTGCAGCTAATTTGTTTATTAGTCCAAATAACTGCAATCCAGGCTGTGTCACTGTCTCGCTTGTTGATTTTTTTTAATAGACAAGGAGCAGACACCACTCTCCCATATCACATTAAACTGCTGTGACATGTTATTTCACAGACACTCTGTAATGCGAGTGTAACACCATACACCTTATATACCAACGTTTTTCCATTACAACTCCGGAGGTTATTAAAATGTTTTTGAATACATTAAATTCATACACTCTGCTAATTGTCCATTTACAATTTAATATGCCTTGTATCGGTCCCTTACATAGGTCCAAATTTGGCTTCATAGCGACCCACGACATTCTTGTAGCGGCCACACTCCTTTCGTAACTCTGCGACCTCCGTCCGCAGCACTGCATTTTCACGCTCCAGGAAAGCTGCGCGGACGGTGATTTGATTCTCCTTTAACCTGCGGGCATCACGTGAGCGTTTGGCAGCCACGTTGTTCTTCTTCCTCCTCTGCCAGTACTTTTCATCCTGGAGATGCACAGAAGGAAAAAAGGGATCCACTTAGACAAAAACACGGCAGCAGACCTTTTATTTCTATTCATTAGCTCAAATCTGATCTCCGTTTGGTAACGTGGCTGACAGCCAAGCTCCTTTGTTGATGTAAACAAAACCCCTGTTCTCTGGTGGACTGGAGTGGCAGGACATTCAGTATTAAAATGATCAGTTTGCTGAATCACTGTGAGTCACCAGAAAAGATTTGGTGGGACATTTTTTCTTTGCTGTCTTGCATCATTTGTGCACAAGGAAACTGGCTGATGAAACTCTAAGCCTACCAGCCTATGAACTAATTCCATTTCATTAAGGACCTGATTGATGATTTTATCATGACTTCAAATTTCATAAACTTTTTTGTCCGGTTTTATCCCTGTTCCATAAGCATATTACTTTTACTGTCTCCCTATTAAGTTACAAAAGTTACTGTAGTATGTAGATATAGGAGCCAATTGCAATTTGAAAATGATTTCTAATTACTCCATAATGTGACACCGGGCACTTTCATTTATTCTCAACATTGGACAGACTTTTCTTTTATTTTATTATCCTGTCAGGTAAACTAGAATTGAGTACTGCTGTTTTACTTCTGCATAAGCCAAAATCAATTAGCAAATAAAGACATGGTTTTTCTAATACACTGTTTACACATGTGATTAAGTTAAAAATTCATCTGCTGTTTAGTTCTATCTAAGAAATTCTGACTATGAAGGTTCACAACCCCACCTGTTGTTACTGCTTCAAAGTTGCCCTTTAATCATGGTGTTCTCATGAAACTACCTGTGCACGTAGTTAAACAAACTGAAAGTATTTTTTGGAGTTTAGGAGGCTCCCCTCCCTCTCCCAGCATACCTTCTGTTCCTCAGGCACAAACACCTTCTTGGCCTTTTTGATCATAGGTTGTGGCTTGAGCTCATCATCTGTAAATTTGTGTTTGCGCGGGTCAAACAGTTCACCCCCAGGCACACTTGACAAGACTAGGTCAGTGGGGTCTGGCTCGTAGTTGATCTCAACCTCGATATCCTCAGGATTGATGGGCTCGGGGGTCGCTCTGTCATTTTCAGTGGTCACCTCTGAACGGACAGAAGAGGAACATGGGAGCTAAAATATTAGTCAGCTACAGAACAAATGTGAGGAGAGCAACAGAATCTGCCTTAATGAAGGAATCAGCCAGTTCATGTCAGTCAAATTGGTAAATTAAGTCTTGATGGTTCACAGGTGCCCTACACCAAAGCTAGGTTGCTTTTCATAATTTTTGCAGTGTTTACAGGGTGGGCAAGTCATTGGACACCGCCTGCCACATATACAGTCTGCTGATATTACTTTGATTAACTGTACTACTTATGATATGCAGGGACAGCAGCATCTATTTCACCCAATGCTTGCTTAAAGATTGTCTTTTTCACTTAACACTGGTGTCATAGTTGTCATCATGTTAACGACATATTTCAACCAAATAATTACATACGACTGAGAGAGAAACTGGTTACAGGAACATTTATACTTGCTGAGATTCAGAAAAAAAATGTGGATTGTGTGCATAGAAAATAGAAAAGTTAATAGAGGATAGAAAAATGTAGTGCTAAACATCCCTTCCATCAATGCAAGCACATTTAAATCTTCTAATGAGGTCAATTTATGTCTGAATGTAGATTCAAGCTAGTATGACACACAAAGTGCCTCACCTTTAACCTTACCCTTCATTCGAAACACTTGGGTTTACTTTACTGGGAGTCATCTCAATCCAAACAAAGTGTCTTCTGTCATGGAAAAGCGTACTAAACTAGCATGTAGTGAAACCCAGCAGCCATCGAGCCACTGACCTCCCCTGTCCACTCACCTGCAGTAACATCACAGATGATATCAGAATCACTCTTGGTGATGATGACCACTTCCTCCTCACATTTGTCCAACTCCTGAATGGGCAGCAGGGCCACTGGGGACACTTTTTCCAGCTTGGTTACCTTGGGCTGTGCCGAGGGAGTTGCCTTAGATTTCTCTGTCTTAGTGAAGCCACCTTCCGGGCTGCTTGTTGGGGAGTCCTCATCAGGCGAAGTTGGGATGCCATTTTCCATAAGAAACTCCTCGAGGTCCATATACTCCAGGTGGAAGTTCTCCCCATCATAAGGAATGGTTTTCTCCCAGATAGCAGGAGTCAAGGCAGCTGAAGGCCCCATATCACTACCTCCTCCCCCGAGGTCAACATTATCTCCCAGAGACAGCTTTTCCTTGTCTGTGTCTGAAACACAGAGAAAATTCAAGACAAGAGTTTTCACCAATATGTGTCAGCATACACATATTATCATAATGGAGCACCTAATCATATTGAGTTCAAATGGAAAGCAACTTTTATGACATTTGGGGACATTTGATTTTCTTTACCAAAGAGACCAGAAGCCTCACAGCCAGGCGCTCATTTTGTTCTGCTGCATTCTTCCCACCGTCAGAGACCCCGCAGGCTCTTTGACAAATGGCATTTTCAAATGGGATCAACAACGGAACAGCTCAATATTCCAGCTGGCCAAGGTTTCCTGGCAGACATCAGCCCGTTTGAATAGTAGTGTTACATCATTTTATATTTATTTGTGCTTTTAAATTTAAAAGTGGAACTTTTTTTTTTTTACTTTAACCAAATGCTCGGTTGATCCACCACGGCATATTTGTGCAGTGACAGTGTAATGCACCAGTGATACTTTGTGTGTGAACATCAGTGACAGTAGGGAGGGTGCTAATGATGGCCTGCAGGTAGCTACATTTGCCACTTTAACCACTTTACTGCCCGTAAAGTCGGGAAAAGTGCTGAACACAGTCCCACTCGACATTTGTCCGATTCCCTACGGATATACATTGTTATGACACATTTCCCCTCACGTGTCTCCGGGTTTGGTCGACTGACCCACATTTTATGGCGGAGGCTCGTTACTCTCCGTCAGTCTCCGGTTCTTACCGTCGTCCCCGTCCAGGATATTCGGCGGAGGCATTTCCATGATTTTCTTCAGAACCACCGGGAACGAGCTGGGGGCCCCGGTGGCCGTGTCCAGTGCGATGATGATCGGCTCTCCCGACATTTCTCCCGTTGTTGTCGACGTTAACACCGGCAACTACCCGACAAAAGCAGCGAGCTCCGCGGTTGTCCTGTTCGGTCTCACCCTCCCAGTCACGGACTGGGCCAAACGGATTGCAAGATAAAAAAAAAAAAATACACGCCAAAATATAAATTATGAGTGTAACGTCCGTCAAGTTTGTGAAGCAGCTGGCTGCGTTAACCTACTTCCTCGGAAAATTCCGGCACCCGTGAGATGTTTGTGTCTCGGACAGACCAAACTCAGCCCCCCGAACCAAAATGTCCGCCCTGCCGCGCGCTGATTGGTCGATTGCGCCTCACTCTCACGATTAATAAGCAAGCTGGAGGAATGAGGGGGCGGGGACTGAAAGGATCAGCCAATAGCAGTTGACGGGGCTCAATTACCGGATATCTAATTGGTTGACCGAGTTATATAGCTTCGCTGCGCATATATTACAGGAAAAACGTGTCCAAAAGCGACACATATTGATACGACCCTAATAGATGTGCTGCACTATGAAGTGAACCGAATTAGTTGAAATACATATAATATTCAGACATAACATCTAAAGCATACTTTGTTGATTTATCTTTATTTTACTTTGCACTTATGAAAGTTTAAGAAGCACAAGTAACGGCCGGTAAGCAGGTCACAGTGTACGAAGGGCATCATAACCGAGTTATGATGGTGTGTGGTCAACGCTGCTCCGCTCACATGCCGCAGCACGTGCAGCTGATAACCTTACGTATGTTTCGGCGCCGTCCTATAAGCAGCGCTCATACCGAAACGTGAGGGAGGGGCGGCGCTCCGCTGCAGAGTGCAATTGGCCGTGCACAAGAAACACTCAGAACTCTAAGTTGCAACTATAAATGCACTGCTGCAACCAAGCAGACTAAGACAGGCCAAGGACAAATATCTGAGCAGTCAGCTGCAGAGGACATACTATACGACACTATAACACAAGAATCACAGCAACTGCTTCATCTTGGTGTGATAACTCTACCACATCGCCTCCAGACATTCATCCAGAGCTTGTCTTTATTTTTATAGAGCTGTCCAGTAATATTGTACAAAGACCAAGTTATATTTATGCATTATTTTGTCAAGAGAAGACGTTCATGCAACTTAGAAAAGGTGATGTGTTTCATATATTAAGGAAAAACAAAACTGAATGTACTTGGAAACAAAGCAGGGTGTCCGTGCACCTGATCCTCTAATGTAAGTACATCCAGCTTTGTTCGACAGATGAATGCATTTAAATAGAGTACATGCTTTCCACATCAATATTCTCACTAAAGTGATTATTCAGTACGTTCCTGTGCCAACGTCCCTGCATGGACAAAATGCTAAAGGTTGCAGTGTACAACATCCAGTTGAAAAAAGCAAAGATTTCAAGGTGGTGCTAGAGTCAGGGTGGGGTGGGAGGTGTTTTACATGTGATGCTTGTCAGTCTCATGCAGAACCTGTTTTGGGCACAACTAGAGAAACAAAAAAAACTGTGGACAGACGACTGAGGACAAACAAAACCCCTAAGGTCAGCTGCTGTAGTATGCGCACATAAGCTCTAAAGGTCACAGTATTCATACTTCAGACATTCATAAATGTCACCTTCTCATTCAACTACTGATGGAAAAATTGGTTAATTTAAAACTTTGTAATGTACTTCTGACACAAACATTCCTCCAGTAGACTATTATTAATTACACTGGGCATCATCAGTCAAATGCCACAAATTTCTCATTTCATTTTATAATTCTTATGGACATCAAGAAACTTACATTTAACTACTTCCATGGCAGAATCTCAAACAACAGTCACCAATACGTAAAATAAAGAGTTAATTATATACAGTCCTCCCTACACTACAATCTACATCACAAAAACAGCCTAAGACATGTCTTAGTAGATGTACGCAGAGACAAAACCTACAGAAAACCACATCCTCTCCATCTACTGAATCTTTTGAGAATTGAAAAGCAGATACAAGTAAATCCTCAGTGATACATGGAATTTTTCTTTTTTGTTACATCAAAGACAGAAATGTGTAGAAAATTTTCATTGACATTAATTATATTTCATAAATCTATTTCTTAAACAATTTCTTCAAACATTTTAGTGATTAAATGCAGTTAGCAATTAGGTATCAGAGTTGTTGAAAGTATGCTGATACAATCAAGGTAGAGCACATATACATGGACAACTGGTGAAGACATGGCTGGACACAGCAGGGGGACACAGCTTTTTTTTGGCTCATGTGACTTCATGGCAGTTAATGTAATGCCGTCTGTCTGACAGTTAAAAATAGCATTGCGGTTAAAGTTGATAAAATGTGAATAGATTTCTCCAAAAATCAACTTTTGCTGTTATGACAAACTTTAAATAATGAATAAACTGAAAGACCAGGATTTTTCCGATATGACAAACAGATTGACTTGTTCACATTTTCACATATCCAGCACATTGTTGACAGCATGCCCTGCTTTTTTGAAAACTCTACGGAAGATATTTTATGCAGAAGAGTTAAAACACTTTGTCATCATGATACATCACTAATCTGTCAAAAATTCCTGCACTTTGTTCTCATTAATTAGGTCAAGGGAGGAGATTTCAATGATGAGATTGCAATGGTTGGCTAAGTGATATAGTTTCACTGCATACATTAGAGGAAAAACATGCCAAAATTAAAATGTATTGACATGATCCATATGGATGTGTTACACAACCTGATGTGAACCTTATTTGTTACTGTGGGCTGAAAGTTTATTTTTTTAACTAGGATTTTCCGTATTATATAAATAGACCTTTAAACACACTTTATCATTTTTTATACACTGCTGTCAGATAATATTCAGCAAAAAAAAAAAAAACAATCAAGGTACATTTTCAATGTTTGCAAACAGAGTGAAATTTAAGTTTCCAGCATAACCCAGCAAGCCCGTCTTTAATTTATGCAGCAGAGATGAAATATTTTGTCATAACACTACTTAACTATAAATCCATACAGTTACTCGTTATTACGATTCTGTATAGTAAACAGTGCCACATGAAGGACAATATTTGATTGTTGACCAATATGTAAGAGGGAAATTTCATGTAATTATATTTTGAAAGGGTTAGATGTCTCTTTTACGTGGTTCAGAAGCTCCTAAACAGACTAAAATGTTTATCAAATCCTGTTAAATGGGGCCAGCACCAGCAGCACACCTTTTAATGTAATGAATTTAGCTACTTGACCTGGATATGGTTTACCTAAATATGGTACAGAGAAGGTAAACAGAGCCATCTAGTGATTTAATCATGAATGTACAAAGCCCACAAACCCTTTTATCCATGATATATACACACACACCCACACACACACACACACACACACACACACACCACAAACTGACTGGGTTATATCAGCATACAATTATTATAGTCACTTCATTTATCATACATCAAAGCATCAAACAAAGGAAAAATAACAGACCCATAATGTTTTTATCGTGTATTAAAGTGTACACTGGTCCCTGTAATTTGATGAACAGATCCAGGGACAGGATTTGTTTAGTGTTTAACCCACTCACTGAACACATGTCCTGGATACAGTTATTAGGAGCCAGTTAGTCTTAAAGGGTGCTGGTGAACAAATATACTAATGGACAAAGATACATGCTGATTTGACACTGTAGATGATCCTGTCACTCATTAAGCTCACAATGTTAGTAAGTAATTGTTATATTTTTAATCTGTTCCTGAGTATTAATGCAGAGGTCATTCTGGACTCACCACCACAGACATCTGATTAATCTGATTCAACATCCACTGAGAAATAATCTAAAAGAAATGACACTTGAAATAAACTGCATTTAAACATGATAATGACCATATTACTGAACAGCGTGACCATGCAGTCAATCCCAACTCCACCACTACTATATGTAGCTATTTTGATTTTGAAGCTGCTGATTTAAACTGGATAACACAGCTTAAAAGAGTCTCCCACTGCTGTTTTTGCTACCTGTTGAAGCTGCCCATTGAGTCTGTACTCCATTACTCCTGAAGGGAGCTGATATGATAAATTCTGCTACCCATTGGAATTTAACTACAGCCAGAGAGCAGACCTCCACCGTCCAGCAACTAGCACCAAATCCACCCAGGTCAGATGACGAGGATTACGAAACAAACAGGGTTGTTGGCAGGAATGTAAGAATTAATTTCAAAGCATAATTCTACACCAGAGCATTTCTCTGCATAGAAAAGTAAGCTTTTAATTCACATCGCTTCTTGTTATTTAAAACCAGAAAGCCAGAGAGAACACTTTTATATATGATAACTCACCATTATCGTCAAAGTTGGGGAGAGTAAATGGATGCTCAAGAAGAGCCCTGAAAATCTCCGGGATCTCTGTAGTCATGTTTTTACTTTTTGCAGTAAGGTCAATAAAATGTTTCACGGCTGATCGGCCGCTGATGAGAAATAAAAGAAAGTCAACAGACTCAGCTTGAGGCTGCTCGGCGCCTGACAGCTCATATGGAAGAGTGTGGGAGGCGAAAAACTTTTTAGGGTCACACATTACAAGCGTTACTCAACACCGAAGCCCCGCCAACCCCCCTTACCTCAGCCAATCAGGGACGCGCCTTCCCCGAGCGATCGACGGAAAGAGCACCGACTGGCCAATTGTTGTGTCCGTCACAGCGATGGCAGCCAACCCGGACCCGTGGCTGAGTTACCTAAAGGCTAAAGTGTAGACGTTAATTGTAGCACCGAGTTATGTAATGAAAACAAGAGAAACTTCAAAATACAAGGTGGTATACAGCAGGGGTAGTTAATCCGTCTGTCTGTATGTGCGACAAGGAACCATCAGAGACATGGGGAGCTTTAAACACATAAATGTTTCCAATTAAAACTAATCGATTAAACTAATATATTCCAGATCGGACAGGAAAACAATGTCACCTATAGATGTAAATATATCGAAGCTAACACACATTTAAAGAAGGGAAAATGACTTTTTATATAAACTAACGTCCAACAGACAATGACTTTAGAGACACGTGTAAACAGATGAAACACGTGTTGTGCTTCTGCAAACACTTCGGCAGGTGATGATCACCGCGGTAAAGCGCCTCCTTTCCCCCCCGGGGGGGGGGGGGGGGGGGGGCAGATGATGATATGCACTGGAGCCCCACATCTGGCATATCTGGGTGGATTAGGGTCATTAAAACTGTAACCTGGACCAAACATCCCCAATAATCAATCGATTGTGTGACACCAAATCGAGTGGGGACACAGTGAAGAGTAGGCTGACATCAGGGCACTGGGTGCATCTACACGTGCAGGGACTGTATTTAGTAAGACCATTGTAAACACGTGCGATGAAGCCCTGACTTCCCAGTCACAGCGATCAGAACCATACCTGCACTAGGAAGAACACAAACTTTTCTTAAATAAAATAAAAATCGTGTGTCTTTTTATTAATTTATAATTTGACTACCACAAACATAATTTCTTAAGGAAACAAAACCTTTACTATCAGAAGCCAACCAGACTCTTTGAACTGTTAATCCCCATCGTTTCCTAAATCTTATGGAAAACTTTTCCAGAAGGGGTGTCTTACCAGTATACAGCAGGTAAAACAAGTATTGGAAACGCCATCATCTTTCTCAGCAAATGTGTTATAGACAGGAAATTTTCACCACATGTCGGTAACAGCCCATGTAATTCAGGGTGAATAACTACAGCAACATGTGGCTGGACATCAGGATCCTCACAAGTGCTTTGAAAAATGGACCAACACATTATTTTCTAAAACAATCTGTTTATTAAATGCTTTCAAGAGATTTGGTCCACTTGTGTGATCATGAAAATCCAACCAGGGAGAAGAAAAGAGAAAACAAAGTCAAGAAGATAAAACAAATCATAAAACAACAAAATGTAAAAATACAGTACAAAAAGAGGACTTGTTTTTTCCACTTCTTTACAACCCTGGTTTCTTCATCGAAGTTGTTGAAAACAATTTATACAACCAAGAATTTTATAACCGATTGAAAACATAATTATTAAGGTTTTTTTGTGGCTGTGTAGGTGTATGTTGTTGTTGCAAACCAAATGACACAAACGGCACAGGGGGTCAGGAAGGAAAAAGGGTGGGGGGGGGGGGGGTCACATGAGCAGAGCCTTGTAATTTCATTAAACCATGTGACAACTAGAACTGATATGAGGCATGAACATCCCTAAAATGATCTTTAACATCAAGGGACAACTAGAGAAAGTCCCATCTTGCCCGACGTGCCTTTCACAAAACAAGACACTTCTTCTGTTGATGATTGTTTCAATGTCACCATGTCTGTGCTAAAACACTGGGTGAACAAGTGCTGCATTGTAATGAAGGCATGAAAGTCAATGGGTGTCTTTACATGTTGGGGGTTTCTGACCCAGAAGTCTGCCTGCAGAGTCAGAGACACTTAAGATGAAAGACAGAATGGGAGAGTAAGCAGTTGAGGATGTAATTTGGTCAACTGTGTCTCTGTCCAGATCTTGCATGAACCTGGTCTCAGGTGATCTGAGCTCTAGGTACAGATGTGAACACACCTGTTTGAGGTCTGATCACTCAGAGTCCTGTTACCGCATTCTCCACATGTTCACAAACAACACAGATGCTTCTACTCTCCTGATATCCTGTCACAGTCTCATAATCAGCTGTAAATATTTCAAATGACTTAAACCTTATTGCACTGCAGAGCTGTGTGCAGAGCAGTGACTGGCTCAGCTCTGTCACACCCCCCTCTCTTCACAAACAAAAGGCTTACCTGTCTCAGTTGGATTGACTGAAAACAATGCACCTGTATTTATTTTAGTCCATCTCAAAGATGCACAGTGAGATGGACTTAGCTGACCACTTGTGAACATGCCAGGTCTGAAACAGGCCAAAAATTTCACTTTAATCTTAACAGCAACACAACGCAGTTAAGCCATACTTAATGCGCACTGCTCCAATTCATACAGAAGCTTTGTGTTATTTGCCCATGTCAATTTACAATATTAAAAGCCTTTTGAAGTCAAAAGGATCTTATTTTCACTACATTTAATGTATCTGATTGGTGCACAACATTGACTATGCTCTGGAGGATCCAGAAAGGAGAAACAAAAATGGAACAATTTGGTATCAAATCTCTTCCACAGATAAGGACAGGGATAGAGTGACTTCTGCACTGGGGCCAGTGTCCAGTGCCACATTAACTTCAGGTGTTAGGGATTGGTTTCCTCACTTGTAAAGCATGATGGAAACTCTGAACTAACGCAAGAAAACTGCTATGAGATTTGTTTTGTGTATAGATGCAGTAGGAGCATGCTGTCAATCGGGCTTAGCAGGTTAAACAAGGATAGAAAATTTGAGTACATGGCACTCTTCTAACAACTTGTCCTTTTTAAACTCCCTGAAAAACAAGATGGAAACACATTACTGATCACATCAAACTCTTCCACAGCCACAGAAATAAAATAGTTCCACCATCTCTTATCTAAATTACCTTATAAGGGTATCTAAGTATTATAATAGGTATCAGGTATCATATACTGTATATAGTAAGCAGGATTATACAATAGGGGTATGTATCATCTTATAGGTGTAGTATATCAAATAAGGCGCTATACGGGAGTATATAGGCCTCTATGTATGCGTTTGTTTCCAGATCTGTCTTTTTGTCTGTTGAATCAAATTATACAAAAACACACAGCAAAGGCAGTGAGCAAGGAGCTCTGCTGATAGACTAACACTGAGAGACAGCATATACAGTTAATTCATCAACTATCGTTTTTTCCTTTGGCCAGTGTCTTTACTGTCCTTCAGCCTACAAACAGAGCTCAGACAATATTAATATATAGCGGGTCAATATCTTGCACTACTGACAAACGGCAGCTGATGATAGCTGATATTTGTCATTGTCAGCTGCAGGATTTTAAAAAGTATCAGAACAGCAAACTATCAGTAGTTGGATGTTTTGTGCTCACTGCCTCTCAGACAGCTGTGCACTGCTGCATACAGAGACGCATATATTTACTGTAAAATTATTATATTCATACATGGATACATATATAAAGAGAGAGTTATACATTGCAATTAACATACATATATCAATAGCATATAGAAGAGAAATAGAAATAGTCAATAGATAGCAATCATTATCGTCATCATATTCATCATAATACTAGGAGTAGTAGTAATACGATCCCTCAAAGAAGCTAATACCTGGGCTGCTCCAGACAAGGACTCATCGTCAACAATCCCCTAACAAACCGCTGCTTAGAGACCAGTGAAACTGATCTGAGACCTGCGTTTTAGGCTCAACCCAGTTTCGAGGTTGCCCACCTAAATTCTGGTGTAGTCAGTTTTCAGGGGATGGGAAATTAAGACAACTGGAGTTGCAACCATTTCTCTATTGATAAGATGTAGTATTTAAATTCATTGGATTTTATCCCCATATGCTTTAAGAACTGCTTGAGTGTAATATCAGTATTTTGGAAGGCATGGATCCAGCCATTTGCTCCACTGAGCCAAAGTCATTCTGGATAGAAAATTAGCAGCACAGGATTTTTCCCATATTTTGTGCACACAGATGCTGCACTTGAAAAAAAGCAAAAAACAACAACAAAAAAACCCCAAACAAACAAAACAAAAAAATAAAACTAAACACCAGCCCTCCGTTGAGTGGCTCATTCCACTTGTCTGCTCAAAGGTAAAGGCTTAACCCTTGGTAACCGGTTTCTGCACAGCCAACCTTCAACTCAAATCAATCTCTGCTGCAATCCCATCAAACAAACCCTGTCTGGAACATCCCGCACAGAAGGAAAAATTACAAAATAAAAGAATCATTAAAAAAAAAAAAAAAAAAAAAAAAAATTCACTATCATCATCTAGTTCAGCGATACATGTCATATAGCAATACCTCAATAACAAGAAGTTCTTCTATGTAATCAATACAGCTTTTCAGGTTATATATTTATTAAGCTTAACCGCTAAGTTATCAATTATTATTAGTAGTATACCATTATTTGTAAATATGCATAATGTGTTTATATGTATTTGAATATAGACATAACTCCATTGCGTCACCATCCACATTAATGGCAAGAGTAAGACAACGGATATCCTGCCTCTTTGTGTTTTTGTGTGTGTGTCTGTGTCTGCGCACGTTTTCGCATACGTGTTCATGTCACATGCAGATGTGTAGTTTATAGGCACAAGATGTGGTGCGAATGGTTTCCCTGTCTCAAGCTAGCAGGTTTCTTGTAATGAAAAGGGTTGCATCAGGGCTACCGTTGGCTATCTGGAACAAAACATTTGTGTGTGTATTAGGAACACAGGTTTCCTTTTGAAGGTTGTGGGAGCAAGGTGGTTTTAAGTGAAATAATGACCCCAGTTTGACTGAACACATGGCAACTTGCTCTGAACATTCAAATCATCATAAACTATCTAATGATTGCCTATAGAAAAATATATTCTTCATAATCTTCGATCTCTTTTTCAAGAATTTTCTCCCAGATTTTTAATCTTTAAATAATCATTCTTTTTTTTCCCCGTAAATTTCTACTGGTATTTATTTTTTTCCACAAAATAAGTCACAACTTTCAACACAGTCACTATTTTCAATGTGCTTCAGCCCAAGTGAGGTCATCATTTCTTAATTGACAACCGAGGTCTGTGCTGATCTATTGCTGAGAGCAGCTCTAGGCAGGACTTTGCATGTGTTCAGCAGTCACTTCTCTGTAGCCCCCAACACCATCCTCACATTGGTAGGCTGCTTGAAGGACATGACACTGTACAGCCCCTCAGTTGTAACAATTACTTTAGCCCCTTGTGTATAGGTGAGAATTTTTATTGTGAAATGGTAATTTTATCCCCCTGTATGTCAACCTAAAAGGATCTGACATTCAAGCCTGCTCTGATAACCCAGTTGTTGGCTGACAGCAACTACATGGTTAATATGTGAGGGGGTGTGTGTGTATGTACTTGTCCCATACGCTTACAGTTATCAAATTATCTTTTTGTCTCTCAGTAAGGAGGGGACTGGGGGAAATTATGTTACACAAGTTCATTTTTGGGCATCTAAGTATACTTGCATACATTCCACAACCACAGCAATGTTTTAAATGACTAATTTCCTCATTTTAAAGGCCCATGCAGGCGTTACATTCATAGTGTTCTACCAATATGGCAGACAATATAACAAGGAAGTACAACTCCCCTTGGAAGAAAAAAAAAATGTTGCTTAAAATCATTTATCTCCAAAAACTTATTTGATCCTCTCGCTATATTCCCACGAAGGAAGGAGAGTAGGATTTTGTTGTTTCTCAGCTTAACGAGGAGTGTCCACCAAGCACATCTTTCATTGATACTTCATTGTTTCTTCAACCGTCACAGCACTGAGGGCTTGGTATTTTTGGCACTCCAAAGTTACAGAGTGCTGAGCTTCAATTGAATTTTCACCAAGCAAAAAATTAAGAGCTGCGACCAGCGCACTCAAGCAGGAATTGTTTCGGTGCAGTGAGGATTCAAAATGCTAAAATAAAAGATGCGCATGGTGGACACAACTTATAAGTCCAAAGAGCACTAGGGAACACTAGCTGATTATTTTAGTCAGAGGAGAACTAGTTATCTGTGGAATGTGATGGAAGGGAACAAGAACCTAAAGGTGCTGTGTGTAACTGCAGCATGAAAGAGAACAAAACGCTAAAGCCAAGTCCTGTATTGTTACTGACAAAGCTGGCTTTTGCGTTAACCGGTGCCTGTAACTTGTGTGTCGTGCTGAGTGAGTGTGTGCATGTGCATGTGTTCAACTGTTCTGTTGTGTGTACATTTGCTTTCACACTGCTGGCTAGGTGCTAGAGGAGGTCAGCACGGTAAGGTGAGACTGTTCAGATGTAGCTGGTGTGGTGTGCCTCTGTCTCTGGCTGTAGCTCAGTAGCAATCAGCTGCCTCTGGGCAACACAGCAAAACTCAGAGGTCGTCCCCATCTGACAACCGCCGGCCTCCCTGAAAGGCACATAAACACAGCTCATCTGTTACACACCAACAATTATGTCAAAATGGCCAGATGAGATGACTTGAGTGAATTTACATGCAAATGGGTTCCAGACTTTGTAAGAGAACTACTTATTTACTTTTGCTGTATTTGATAGTTTTAACCATCTCAAATACAAATGGGCTGAGCTATCAGACTAAGAAACAACTGTTTTTTTTTTGTTTGTTTTTATAAATTGCACAATGAAATCTGTTTTATTCTCTCCATAGTCTGTAAATATACATCTGTCACACAACAGAAAGCTAGAGCAGATTCTTCCAGTAAATATATATTACTATATTCATCAGATTTCACCTGAGACGTTAGTGGATAAATTGCCTGAGCCATATTCAGCTGATACTCAGGCCACTGAAGTATTTCATGCCTGATTTAAGGCTTATTAACCACTTACCATGCTTTCTGTGTAATCTGCCGTTATGGTGACCTGCTTGTCCTCTGGAGGCGGGGTCACAGCAGAGCTATCCGTGCGTCTACTCTGATTGGTGAGCTGCAGCCATAATTCGTACATCTGCTGCATGTCTCTCACTGCAGACGGGTGACAATAAGAAAGAGACAGGTAAAGTGGGAAACCTCAGTGACCTTGATCAGAGTGCATTGTGTGGAAGAAGAATCAGTGCAAGTGGAGTGAGGGAGGCACTTCAAAAATCTGTGTAATTACAAGCCTTTACTGTGACTGTAATGGCAGGCAAAGTGAGGCACAGCAGACATGGTTAAAACACACCCACAGAAATGTGTTTCTTTCTGAATTAATATACCACACATTGTGAATGACTAAAGCTGTTACACTTAAATGCAAATTTGAGCTATAACATAATTACACCAAACTACACCTAAATATGAGGGAAGAACATGGTTTGTTTTTGCAGTGGTTTGAGGAGGACGTAATGCTTACAGCTGTTGTTCTTCATGTACGTCCAGACGTCCCTTTCTTCCACACTGTGAGCGAATGAGCAGTTCCCAATATAGTGGCATTTCTTCTGCTTCATAACATGTACACACATCTGGGTGAGGGAGAGGCAAAAGTCAGGGTTACAGAGTGCTAGACAACAATGTAACTGTTTCTCTATTGAATTTTGTTGGACCTTTGCATTGTGATGTGTCACTTGACATCATTTGTGTATGTCAGGTGTAGACCACATTGTGTTGGAAAACAACAGTGGTCTCTAAAAGAGTTGGATAAAACTAACTGCTTGTTTAAACCTAAATCCAGCCATGTGTGGCCATCCTACAGTTGCTGATGTATTGTTACTTGTTTTTTTTTTTGTTTGTTTTTTTTAAACACCAACATCTGAATGATCTTAAAGGGAGACTGGAAACAACCAGTTGAAACTTGCGGCAATCCACATGAAAAACCTCACTACTGACTAGAAAGATAGGGCTGCAGGCAAAACCAGGTTTATAATGACACCTGTGCCAGAGGGCAATAACACAGTCAGCTGCACTCAGCATGTGAGAGGGGTGGAGGGGTGGAAAAAGATGAAAGACTGCATAATGACTGCCGCATAGAAAAAGAGGTACTCACATCGTATTGCTGTGGGTACGTGCGGGAGAAAGGCAGGGGCCGAACAACAACCCACTTCTTCTTCTCAAATGATTTCACTAGCAGAACTCGTCGCTCCTTTGTCCAGCTAAACAGACACAGAGCCACTGTTAATTTAAACATAGGAATCAAGCTTCAAGAGAAGCGAGGCGCCAAAAAATAAAGAGTCAACAGTTCATTTAGTTCTGAGACACACTTTTCACTACTGTGACGTGATAGCAGAAAAAAAAACAAAAACAAAAAACTAAAATCCAAACCCAAGCTGTCACATGTAATCTAGACAGCCTTCAGCTCATGTTACACTTTCTGCATTTGCACATGCACCAGAATCCGTGTGACCCTCCCATCACAGGGTGGCCCTCATGCTTTGCCTGGCAGCAACTGCACATGTATAAGAACAACTACACCTCTAGGTGTAAGTCCCCATAAAGGTGTAATTGAATTAAAATAAAATCAAATTTGAAAACAAAATTTGAAAATTTCACTGACCTTCATTCAATTTAACTCTAAATTCAACACCTTGTCCCAGTTGTATTGTTTTTAGTTCATGTGTAGTGTAAGAGATAGTTCTCACCTGTGTCGTGCTTTGGCAGTGCAGTACTTGAGGTTCTTGTCAGGCTCGTTGACCTGTCCTTCTCTCCAGCACTGGCCGCACACAAATTT
This sequence comes from Remorina albescens, assembly GCA_034769265.1. Classification (NCBI taxonomy): domain Eukaryota; kingdom Metazoa; phylum Chordata; class Actinopteri; order Carangiformes; family Echeneidae; genus Remorina; species Remorina albescens. The sequence continues at coordinate 12,732,898 of CM068480.1, forward strand.
CATCTTTAGGTTGAGGGGTCGTCCACGTCCTGCTACAGCTCCTAACCCCCCCACCCCAACTCCTCCCATTGGGCTCACACCACCACTGCCTAGGCTGTCGCTCCCCAGTCCTCCAGCACCACCTACCATTCCTCCTACTCCTGCAGGTATGCTGCTGCTGGGATGTGGGATATGGATGGGCTGAAAAGACAGGGAGAAAGGAGAAGTTAACACTGATGAGACACCAATCAATATTTTCTGCTCTCCACTCAGAATAACATATAACAACATTTTAAGAAGGCATTTTAGCTTATTTTAATTGCATTTTGCATAAAGCTGGATACACCAATTTGGTGCAAATAGACATTAAAGAAGACAGTTGTTCAACCACATAAAAAAATGCCCCATTTATTTTATAGCAAAACTCTAATAAACAAGTTAGTTAATTAAGATAATTCAACTTAAATTGGAGGTAAAGTTATTTGATGTGAAAACAACTGGCTGCCATCTGGCTCAGAGGAAACATGCAGCTCTGTTCTCAATCACCCAATCAGGGCAAACACTGGAAATTAGCATTGACAACCTCTGCAGTACTGGAGGAACTGGCCACACTGTAAATCAGAGGGGAAATATACATTTGTAACATTTCCAACCATGTCCATGCCCTTTCCTGCCTCACCTTCTGCTGCTTCTGTGCATTTTGCTCCAGCCTTTGCCAGTGTCTCTTTGATTCCTGCACCATCTCTTCATGGGTTATGCCTGAAGAAAATGTCAGGAAGTAGCTGAGTGAAAAAATCTTCAATGGCTTTACAGTAACTTACACTACGAGACACTTGTCACTTGTTGGAGGTGACTTTAAAACAGTAATTTTTCCACATTGGCATCTTAGACTATTTAAGTGTTGCCAGCATAGTAAACCTCTAACCTTAATCAAAGGAAGTAACGACATTTCTGAAACTATGCGTGTGTTCTACCCACCAGTGTCCTGCTGTAGGACCCAGCATTTAAGCTCAATGACGGAGTGCGCAAAAGAGCAGCTGTCCTCACGCTGGCAGCCATAGCGGACCTCATGGCGACATACGTCGAACTGACAGAGGGGGTGCAGGGGACGTACCTTACTGTAGCGCACATTGGCCGACCTCACCACATGCACCAGGCACCTGCAGCAGGTACAGGTACATGATGGTTCATTATTATAGAGGCAGTAGGAGGTTTTTAGAATACAGTGGTGACCCATCTACTCTTATTACCGTGTAAATGAACTAAATACAATTGACTTTTTTTTTTCCTGAAAATTTGCATTTGAAAAACACAACACACTCACTTGTTATCGTCAAACGGGTGACGAGCTGTGAGGTTTGAGCACACTGCTAAATTTTCTTTGCTGCGTTTGCTAATAATTCGAGGTTTACTGTCAAAACATTCCTGTAGAAAGGTATAAAGAGATGCATATTAACTACAATTTATTTCCAATGTGCCAAAGGTGCAGATCATAGGGCAGCAAAACAATAGACGAAGCAGAGCCTCACACTGTTGTATTACCTCACAGAGGAACATGAACATGCCCATATGGAGCTGCAGCAGCCTGGTGACACTGAGCGCCCGTCGCTCTGTGCTGCCCAAAGGATCAAACAGCAGCTCTCGGCTCAGTGCACCCTTCCTCTCTTGTGTCCACACATCAATCTCCTCCTGGCAGTAGGCAAATGTACAGTTCTCCCCATATTGGCACTCCTGACGCTCCTGTACCTCTGTAAGAACCAGAGTAGGGAGAGTCGGTGTGTAAAGCAAAACACATCTACAGCTGCATCTGACTGATAGCTGCCTTTTTTAAAGCGCCACTTCCCAATTAGAACATACACAGGTATTTGATTGATAGTGAAAACCCACCTTTACAGAGTACAAATGCCCCCAGGAAGTTGTTCCGTGCAGGCCGGGGCCTGATCCTCTTCCATGTGGGGTCATCTGTGTTTTTGAGGCGACACAGCAGAACATCTCGTTTGCAGCGATGTGCTGCCTCTGGCTGATACTTGTAATCCATCACATGTGGACCTGATAGCACAAGGAGGAAAGGTTAAGTTACAATGCAAACAGAATCTCTACTTGTCACAAAATTTTCCACCAAGCTTCTCCCTGGGATTCAATTAAGGATTCTGTTTTGGTTTTTCATGGTCAAACATCACTTAAAAGCTACACTTGAACATTTCACAGGACCACTTTATAAGCTGCTGGAAAGAGCAACAATGCAACTACCCATTATGAACTAAGAAAATGGAACGATAATAGCAGCTAATCAAAATAAAGATGTCAGTGACTTGAACAAACCTATTCGGCTGTAACAGGCATGACAAGCCTGTCGAAATTCATGTGTGGCTGCCAGAGGATTCCTGGAGAGCAGAGACAGGTTTGTTCCCGCAGGACCATTCTGAAAAAGAAGAGAATGATAATAACAAAACTGCATAGTCATAAATCCAACAATTTAAAATCTCTCCACCATTTCCTTCACCTTTCTTCATCATTAACAGGGTAAAGAATTAAGTATTGTGTGTGTGTGTTACTCACTGCATGTGCAGCACTGTTGTTTCGCATTCCCGGGATGAAGCTATGACACACTCGTCCCCCTGAAGACCACAGACACAAGGACACTGGTGTCAGACACCTTATTGTAATGATGCTGACTCATACTGTGTGCTCCTGATGCACAGCTCAGGTCAAAACTCCCTCTGACCTTCGCTCCTCTTCGCTCGTAATCAGCAAGAACAAACTGAGCAGCTAGTACCAATCATGTTATTTGATAGACTTAAATTATGCTGGCATGCTTATCAAAAGACAATGAGTCAAACTCAGCAATTCCTGTTGCCCCACTTTCTGAGTGAGAGCTAAAAGTAAGACCAACAGGTTTTTTTGGGGTTTTTTTTTTTTTTTTTTAAGAAAGCAGCAAAAAAGAGTTTCTGGACCCGTTTACAATCAACTTCTGTTGTAGCCTTAACTGATCTGATCTAAATCTGAGGCTACATCTGCACATATACTTTCTAGTTTGTAACATTTTTGCCTGATATCCACACACTTCTGCCTTTTTTGTAAATTGGGGACCTTTGGAAACACTGCTGGCCCCATTTTAGCTTGAAATCTCCAGGGTTACATTTTCATCTGGATGGGCAGAAAGTGAAGCTTTTAAAAACAAAACAAACTCACAGGTTTGGTTGCTGACTGGGTCTAACACATCATGACCACCAGTTGTAAATGCAACACGGATAACGAATTACCAGCTACTCTGGCCTTGCTGTCTTTGCTTACAGCTGGTGTGCAGTTCAAATCTGCATTTTAATACTACAACTGTCTCTGCTATTCGTTCAAAGCATTTTCCACATATAAACCATCTGCAGAATTCACAATCTGTCCCCTGTTCATACTAGTACTACAATCGCCATCATATTAGTTTTCAAGTGTGTTGGTATGGATGGATGGAAGCCATTTCTGATGTGGAACTAATTCGCTTGTCAGGGTGAAGATTGTTTTCATTTTAAAATTTGTTAGCATGAATGTAGCCTTAACCTGATAATCTCTCATATCTCCACACAACATACCCATAAAACAGTCAGTGGCAGCAGTGACTAAACCCTTGGATTTAACAGCTATTAAACCTCTTAACAACAAAAAACTCAAACAAGTAGCTGTGGATCAGACCTGCATGGCATTCAGGAGCAGTTTTTTCCAGGCAGAATTTCAGCTCTTCTGTTTTTTCAAGATATCTGGTCTGAGCAATATTCTTGCTGTCATTCTACAGTATTTGGGTTGAGTTTTGGCCTCTGAATGGGCTACTCCAGAAAGTGGATTTTCTTTATCAGACGACATACTGCATTACATTTAGTTCAGTGTTACTGTCCAGCTGTTACCGTCCACCTCTCACTGGTAACCATAATTACATCATTCAGGAAGAGACCTTGACATACTATGGAATTCATTTTCCCCTTAATACAGGTGCGCTGTCCAGGTCTAAAAGCTAAGTAGACCCCAAACCATACTAGCCCTTTCACCTTATTTCACTGGAATGATATTTTCGCATTCTTATGCAGGTCTAGTTCACATTAGCAAATGCCTCTAGTGAACAGAAACATATAATTGTATTTAAATGGGTGTCAAAGATGCTGTAACCTAAACTTTGTATTTGTTAAAGTGAATTCCAGATTTTTATTTCCTGAATGTCTGAAAGAGTTTTCAATAAAGAGAAGAATGACACTGTGATTTTTTTAATAATAATTTAAAAATGTTGAAAATGATGAAAATCAACCCCTATGCACAACATATCTACACACAAATGCAAATTATACTCAGTGACTCCAATTTCAAATTAATTTCTAGCATTGACTGACAACACATCTTTCTATTGAATGTTAACCATCACAGACAAGCCGACTTATGAAAAAATTGAATTCTATGTGTCATTTTCAAACATTGCTCTAAGACTTTCAACTCAATCAGATATTTAAAAAAAAAAAAAAAAACAACACACACATACAATGTTAAGACTTTTACCAATTAGCTCACCTGGGAGAGTGTACTCAGACAATGAGTCCAGACCACCAGCAGCGACACCTGCCTTCCCTTCTCCGTCCACAGCCCCTGAGGAAAAGCCTCCCAGTGCGTCCTGCGCCTGGGTTGAGCCTTGGTCCCGCTGAGCCAGCGGCGAGTAAGGCTCTAGAGTGGCCATGTCACTAATGGGGGAGCTGAAGAAGGCTGGAGGCAGCTGGGGTGATGGGGCTGGAAGGTTGGGGGAGTACGGAGGCCGGAGAGCAACCGCAGTGTTGGGAAGGTTTGTGGGGATAGCACCCTGGACTGGACTCTGGGGCAAGACAGACAGAAAGTTTATTAAGTTCAATTAACTGAGACCAACAGAGGCTGCTGTTATATTGAAGAAAAACTATGGTTGGTTATATGGCTAGTGAGTTTCTTTTTGTCTCTGTCCCTCACTCGCCTCATTGACTTTCTTGGGCATGCATTCCAGCAGACTGTCAAGTTCGTCCTTGATGACACTGCTGCATTCGTCCATGTGCTCGGATACCGGGACAGAGTACGGCATGGGAGGCAGGGCCTGGCTGCTGGGGCTCTCTGGCAAGTCGGTGCATGGTGTCACCACAGGGGTTGCCGGATCATCACTGACTGGGATGGGTGTGGCCAAAGGAGCTGGGATGCACTGCGCATTTGACATATCCGCTGAAGGAAAGAAGCAAAAGAGAGAATGTATGAACAGAGAAGGGAACATGTGTAGGATCAAAAAAAATTCAAGTTTTGCCAGTTTTCCATACCAGGTCCAATGTCACCCAAAGATTCCAGCCCATTAGAGGACATCTAAAGAAAATCAGAGAGTATAACCTTGTTAGCTTCTTGTGCAGTCACAACATCACAAGCTGTAAACTGCGACAACAGCACCCACCTCTCCTGTGGATGGGGAAGTCTCCCCATGACTCTCCCCTTCACTGGCTGTCGACTCTGTCTGAGGGCTGACGTAAGCTTTACGGCCCTTCAGGCCCAGTTTATTCGCTAGATCCTGGGCTAATTCACTCACCTGTCGGTCCTAGAAGACGAATGAAGGAAGAGCACTTAAAATTTTCAGGTAAATTCTAATATGAAAACAATGCAGTCAAGAAGCCATCACTTAAAAATCATATTATTTAAAATGCACACTAACATTTGTCTATTCTGTTTCAAATTTCTGTATTACCTAACTATTTTATAAACAAGAGAACATTTTTTTTTTCAGTGTTGACATACATGTGGTGCAGTTAGGAGACATTTGGTTCCACATTCATAGGCCTCTCTGAGTCGTCCCAACTCCCTCAGACAAAGTGCTCTGCGGTACAAAGCCCTGCGACTGCCCTCTGACACATACAGTGCACTGTCACAGTCCTGAACACCTCGGTCATACTCCCTCTAACACAAGAAAGACACGCACAGAGTTAATTAATACAAAACAGAGTTACACAGGCGTTCCACTGCATTGGAAAAACAGATTGGTGTGTCCAAAAACTTTTTTTATGCAGAGTTACCACATCATGTCAGATCAATTCTGCTGGTGAATGCACTCAATCTATCTTCAAACAACTCCAGAGGATTACAAACCAGCAGAAATTTTGTTACATCAACCACAACCATGAACAAAGACTAAAACCCTCTACTTCACATAGTATCATTACAGATATATCTCAAAAATATAAAGCCTTCTTGCTCCTACCCAGAAAAAACACAAATATAAACAAATTACCTGAATATATGCAAAAACAAATAAATAATTAAGATTTGAAGCTGTGGTGATGTAGAAGTGAAATTCTGCAGCTAAATTATGGGTAAACACAACAGATGAAGTTACATGCACTATTGAGTCATTTCAGGAAGAGAAATCTGGCAGTCAGCGTAAATCCATTTTTGTAACACTCAAAAGAAGGTCATAATTACTCAGTCAAAATGTTTGTTTCCAAAGACCACAGTTCAAAATGGTGGTTTAACAGTAACTAATTATGCATCATTCAAACATCCATCCCCTACAGTTTTTTACTAATCCACAGAGACAGAGCAGATGACACATTCCCACCAACCCCCTTCTCCCTCACCATCTGATAGAAGGCGGCAGCCCTGTTGACATAGAGGCTCTCCAGCAACTCGTGGGGGATGACAAGGGCCTCGGCCTGGGCGTAGCGGGCAACACTTATTCCCTCCCCATACTGTTGAGACGCCTGGCGCCAATCCCCATCTCGAAAGCAAGAATTGCCCTCATCCAGCAGGTTGCACACCAACTGAGTCAGAAATGCCTGGTGGGAATGTGTAAAGAGATTATTAAAAAGACAAAAAAAATTAATCATGGGCAGGAAGGTAATATGAAACAGTCAGGACGACACAGAGAGAAAAGAAAAAGAGAGCAAGTAAAGCAAGAGAGAAACTTTGAGGACAAGATACAATGAGATCAAATTTAGGAAGATCGTGGTAACCTCTGCAGGTAGTTAATGTAAGGGCAAAAAAGGCAGATTACGAGGGCAGATACAAACCTCATAACTCTCTGGCTCAGGAAAAGGCAATGAGGACCTGTGGACGGAAGTAAAAGACAACTGTCAGTGTTCTCCCTCTATGCGTGGTCTCCATTTTAAATGCCTTGTTGCTTGTTAATTTGAAGGAGTTATTCACTTACTGAATAAAACTCATCGCTTTCTGAATCTCCTCTCTTCGCTTCAGTCGTTCAGGATCCATATCCTGATGGTGAGAACAAAGTTGACTTGCAACATCTTATAACTCCACGTCTGGCACAGCAGTTAACAGCTTCAATCAATCACACATACACAAACCCACGCACATATAACACCGCTGCCAAAAGTACTGTGTTATGTTCTGTTGTCATTAAAATCCTCCTAAAATCATACTCGTCCTAGACCAGCCAAGGCCTGCCACCATCACACGCTAAGGAATCATCGGAGTAGCGTAAACAAACAGCCAGGATAGCTGACGGTGAAGCCGTCTACTAATTGGCGTTACCTGCCGTAGCATTTTATTTGTCTGGGGGTAACATCGCGCATTGGGGTGTATTAGTGGCACAAAATGTTGTTGTTGTGTTTTTTTTTAGAGAAACTAGCCGTAACCTGGATGTTTTAGACGTTAGCATTTACACTTAAGGGGAAATCGGTAGCTAACATTAGCATGACATGCATATGAACAACTCGGGGGCTGTAACTAAACCGTACACCAAAGACGTATGTAAAACAGACTACTCATAGCTGCTTAAGTCAATATTGTAGGCAATATTACTGGTGCCTGGGTTTACCTGGCGGTGGCTAGGCTCAATCGGCTAATGCTACATGCTAATCAGTAGTCCAGGGAAATAGCATGACTGCAGGATTCAAGAAGGCTAAATTAGCCATTCATATGGGTGACTCCTTACGTAGCCGGCACTGTATCATACCATATATAATTAAAAGAAAAAAAACACAATTCAATTGATGGCTCCATTGCATATAAACCCAGAGATGAGCAGCTACTTGGTGAGTTAGCTAACTTCAATGACTCGTGCTGAGGCAAGGCTCTGGCTCCCTCAGCTCGGCTACTCACCGAGAGTTAAGTTACTGTGCCTTTCGGATCGGAGATAGCTTCACGGAGCGTTGGTGATACAGGTAGGTCAAACCAGCCAGCCGAATATCAGTCAATATCCAGGCGCATATCTGTAAGTGTGGTGTCCCTGTCATTGGTGTGTGGACGGAGCACGAGTTTCTCTGCGGCACGGCTGCTACTGGAAACTGAGCAGCTAACGGTAGCTAGCTCACTGCTAGCTGTTTTGGTCGGTGCCCCGTCGCAACAAGTTTCTCGGAGATTTATGATCACAAGAGGGCAGCAAACACTGAGCTACTGCAGGGCACGGGTGTATTTTTCACCTGATGTATTGCACTGTTCAGGGGCTGGAAAAAAGATTGATTCATTTAAATGAATTAATTTACCTGCACATGGAAAATAAAGGTAGTAGGCCTTTATCCTCTCACGTCATTGTGTGTTTATGTGGTGCATATTGTCAAACAAACTACCATTTAAATACATGATTGCAAACGAACCACCAAAAAACAAATATAGGACCAGTGGGACCCCTATAGGTCTGGGGCAATATCAGCAACACTCTGGCCCGTTATTAATCAGCCATGTGTCTTTTCCAGGGGACACTGTCCCGGGGGAGTACAGTCAGGGTTGGTCTCTTGCCTTTGACCTTTAGGGTCCTTCACAGATTTCATGTTCTTCTGAGCTCCAACTGCTCACATGGTTCAAACAGAGCTCAGGTCATTTTCCTTTTTTGCCTGCAGGGTTGGCTCCCTATTGTTTCCATCCAGACATCAGCAGTATGGGACCTGCCATGATAGCATCATTTGGGAGCACTTGGAGGATCCAGTTCTTTCCTCTACTAAAAACGTCTTACATTTCTCTGTTTGTGCTTTTGTAATATTTGTTCAGTATCTCTGACAATCTTTTTGACTTTTTGGTTGTAAAATTTGCACAGTTATCTTATTCTGTAATCAAATTTTATAGTCAAAAGGGGTGAAGCACAGTATCTCTTTTGCACAGTATCTTCAGTTTTGTATGTCAGTGTAAGTTTTTGTATTTTATTTCCAATGTTATGTCCCGTACACAATTATATTACCCCAGTTTCTGCAGAAGCAAGAAAAAGGTTTGTGGGTTTAAAACGTTTTGAAGCGGATAGCTATATCAAATCAATAATGGCAAAAAAAAAAAAAAAAAAAACATTTCAAATGGGCCCAATAATGATCACGTCACCTAGAGAAAAAAACTTCATACTCAATACTACTACTAGTAGTACTACTATGTATACAATATCAATTACCAGCAGCAAAAACAATAGTAACAATCAATCAATAAATTGTTGTTGTAACATATTTTGTATGTGATATGTATGTAATGCATTTACGATAAATGAATAAAGTGCTAAATTGGGGCCAAACTAAAATATTGAAATCTCATTTCTATCAGAGTAATTTGTTGAGTATAAATTGATTAAATTAGTTCAGATGAAAGCAGGTGGCGGCCACACGCGCTTATTTTTATTGAATCAACGAAGAAGAAACCAGGAAGCATGACGTCACATGGTTTAGCAACCGGCGCGCAGCGCGGAAGGAGCGGAGAGGGCTCGTTTCTGTCTCAGGAGTTAATCTTTGTGGTAAGTTTTCAGGGTTAGTGGCAGTTTTGTGTCTTGTAATGGCAGCGGTGGGGCTAATGAAAGGCTTAGAGAATCGTGGGGTGAGTTCATAAAGCCCGGACTCACAATCACACCAGGTTTACTTCATGTTTTGTCCTCACCTTTTTGTTTTTTTTTTGTTGCGCACTTCTACCACTTTCACTGTTGTAGGGTTAGCTAAACAGCTAACTTGATTATTCTTTATTATTATTATTCTCATTATTCCGGCACTGGAAAATTATCCTGTAACCAATCAACTCTCACTTAATAGCATTTTGCTAATTTCTGGTGTAGTTATTACTTTAAATGGCTTTAAACTATTTATTTAAATGTTACGTATGTCAATACGATCTGATCTTTTTGTATTCGTTCACCTCTCGATGTCTCGTACAGACTCACTATGGCCTCAGATGACATCGCACAGCTGGCTGATGCTTTGTCCAAGACCCATGTCGGGGATGGGGAGTTGAGCTATAAAGGCCTGGGACTGAAGCTGGATAACGCAGAATCAGGTTAGATGATGAACAGGGCAGCAGAGAGTGCAGGTCATTGTTTCAGTGGTAACTGCAGCCATCCAAGGGCTAAACTGTGTTTTCTCAGACATGGTCACCTGTTCTCTGTGTTTTCAGTGGAGGAGCTGGTCCGTGAGATACAGCAGTACCAGGGTCTGAGAGCTTTGCGCCTGGAGGGGAACACTGTAGGTGTGGAGGCCGCCCAAGCAATTGCCAAGGCTTTGGAGAGCAAAGACCTGCTCCAGGTATCTCCCAGACCATAACCATACCACAAATTTAGGCTTTAATCTGCACAGTAACTTAAAACCTAGGATGGTGTCATGGTATAACTGGTGATCTTAGATTTATACAGCTCAAATGTTTCTGATAAATTTGATCCCAATCCCAGAAAATGCTTTTGAACTTTATAGATAATTAATTTATGAATGTTTTATTCAGATTATTTACTTCACGAAACATCAAATACATTCATGTTCTGTGTTAAATAGCCAAACTATGACTTTGTTTAATTAAACACATGGTAAAATTATTAAGATTTATATTTAAATCTGCAGTAGTATAGTGATTAAATCTTGCAGTTTTAATTTCTCAAATCCATTCCATACTTTGAACATTTCACACCCCCTTTGTAACTGTAAAGACAATCCTTTTTGTGTCTTTTAGAGATGCTACTGGAGTGACATGTTTACAGGGAGGCTGCGCTCTGAAATCCCAACAGCCTTGGTGAGAATTTCAGCCACTGATTGGCTATGCAATTCATTCAGTTTTCAGGATTTGTTTTCTAATGAAGTGCTGGAATATACTTCTTTGATTTGTCTCTTGCTGAATATGAATGCCTCGTGTTTTTTGTTGTTCTTTTGTCAGAGGTCTCTGGGCAGTGCGTTAATGAGTGCGGGTGCCAGGCTGACTGTGTTAGATCTGAGTGATAACGCCTTTGGGCCGGACGGTGTGAAGGGAATTGAGCAGCTACTGAAAAGCCCTTCCTGCCACACGCTGAGGGAACTCAGGCTCAACAATTGTGGGATGGGGATCGGAGGAGGAAAGGTGAGCTCAAAACCTAATGTGTGTTTTGACATATCATTATAATGGTGGCATTCACAACAAACCAGTGAAAACTGTGCTGAATGATTTGTGTAGATTTTGGCTGAAGCTCTGATTGAGTGTCACAGACGGTCATCAGCCCTTGGAGCTCCACTCAAACTGAGAGTGTTCATTTCTGGAAGGAACCGCCTGGAAAATGAAGGAGCCAGCGCCCTGGCCAAGGCCTTCCAGGTAGAAAACACCCACCCAAACTGAATGACAGGTCCCCCAGTAAATGTCTTCAAGTTAGACATATACATTTTAATTTATTCATATTTTCTGATTCTGTTATTGGTACATGTTAGTAATATTTGTAAACGAAGGAGTAGTTACAGTGGTTATTATCAGGAATTGTCAAACTATTCTTATCAAATGAGAAAAATCACTTTTTCATCAAAAACATTCCCTGTAACGTCAAACTATATATTTACAGAATATGTGACTATAACATGAAATTCTAACAGACTGCGGCCATTGTCTAGTTAATCCATTGTCGGGAAATTATTGGAGACCTGTTTGATCAGTTAACTGCAATATTTAGAATATTTTAGCATTTTGAACTGTTCATCAGACAAAACAAGATATCTGAATTTTAGGCTGAAGATGTTTAGGCTTTCCAATGGCAGCCCTTTCAACATTTAATGCCTCTGTTTCCCATGCAAGCTGATGGGCAGCTTGGAGGAAGTCCACATGCCCCAGAACGGTATCAACCACGCAGGTGTAATTGCACTGGCGTCAGCCATGCGACAAAACCCAGAGCTCCGTGTCCTCAACTTCAATGACAACACTTTCACCAAGAAGGGAACCCTGGCCATGGCACAGGTATGGACTTGTGTGGCATAAGATATATAGATATGAATATATGTGTTTTTAAGATGAATGTCTCTGAACATGGTTTTTCTACTGTTGGCCATTCAGGCTCTGAAGCATCTGAGAAATGTTCAGGTGATCAACTTTGGTGACTGTCTGGTCCGCTCTGAAGGAGCCATTGCCCTCGCTGCAGTCTTGAGAGAAGGCCTGCCAATTCTAAAGGTTTGTTAAGTATCAAAGTTCAGCATTTCCTGTCTGTTTGTCTGTGTTTACTGTCCCCAGCCTGATTACCTTGCTCTCTTATGATTCTTGTCTTTAGGAGCTGAATTTGTCATTTGGTGAGATCACAGAGGCAGCAGCACTCGTGGTGGCTCAAGCTGCCATGGACAAACCTCACATGGAGATAGTAGATCTAAATGGTACTTGTTGATGTCATAAACCCCTAATAAGGTTGCGGAATTAGAAAATCTGTTCTTGTTTTGAGAAACTGTATGAGTAGAAGTTTTACGGAAGAGTTGTAAAGGCTGTAACTACTCTGTCCATGAATCTAATAGGTAACTGTCTGGGAGAGGAAGGCTGTGAGGCTTTGAGAGAGGCCATGGAGAACATGGACAAAGGAAACCTGCTGGCATCACTCAGGTAATATATGTGTCTCTGTTTAACCTAATAGATTAGCTTTGTGTCAATGGAGGTTGATCTCAGTGAGATCATCAGAGCAATTGCAGAGCTTCTGCCTTTTCCAGTGTCAGACAATATTTGTTTTGTTTTACCTTTTAATGTAGTTTTATTATTTTTTTTGTTATATATAAATAAATATATAACTGCTTACAACACCAACTCCAGTTGTCTGTCACTGAAATCCTGCTTGTGCGTATGTGCTGGGCTATGATTAAACAGAGTGGAGGAACTCAATAGACAAGACAGAACACATCATTCATTTTCTTAGCTGCTGCTATTCATTTTGTTGCAAATATAACTTTTGTATGGCAAAAGAGCGGATATCTGCACAGGGTATCAATGAAAGTGCAAGAGGCCAAATTTGAAAGATTTGATTCTTCCTATCCACTGCAGTGACGATGAGGGGGAACCAGAAGATGAGGAAGATGATGATGATGACAATGAAAACGATGACGATGAAGATAATTTGAGCGATGACTGTAATGAAGACAGTGACAAAGACGGAGAAATTTTGAAAGAAAATGGAGTGACCACAAATGAAGACAGTCCTGCTAAACTTCAGAGCCCAGTAAGACGAACAAAACACGTTATGCTAACAGTATATGGTTAGTTCACGCTAGTCTGTTTCATTTGTGTCATATTTTACAAACATTTGAAGCTTGTTGTTTTTTTCTGAAATAATTTCACATCAGTATTTCAGTCATTAGATTTACTGTGGTAAAACACATTGCCAAAGTTTTTTTCAGTAGCAAATGACTCATAATATGCTGAAAAAGCTAATATTATAATTGTATTTCACAAACAGGAGAATTAATCAGTCTTCCTGCTTTGTTTCTGACTGTGACTTTGTGTCTCCCCTACAGGCAGAGATCATGTCTTTCCTCAGCTCCCCCTCTGTTGAGAAGCTTCTTCAGTTGGAAGAGAAGAGGACAAACCTGTTGGAACAGGTGGGGCATTAAGAGAAAGGGGTATAAAGTGTCCAAGCTGCACCACAATTAGGTGATTAAAAAAAATTAAAGCTGACTTTGACTTTGCTGAGATTCCTCCTTTCTCAACAGGTCGATGCCTCTGACCCTCACAAGGCCACTGATGTCCTCCTGAAAATTGCTTCCTTGTACAGTGATGAACCAGAGACCAAGACAGCTGTTCTACAAACTATCGGTGAAAAACTTTTCATTATTTGTTATTATTATTATTATTTGTTATTTTTCTCCTTTGAACAGGATAATTTTTATATTTACATTTTAAGAGGGCATTTATTGTATGTACATTGCATTATATATGCAACCTCAGAATAGAGCCTAAAAGCCTCCTCCTGACTGCAGATCAAGTTTTTCGCTGCTGCGTGAGCTGTTACTCTTTCATTAGTTCAAATATCTGTTTGGTGTTCATGGATCCAACACAGAGAATGACCTATGCTGTTCCTGCTGTACAACTTTGTCTCACAGATGATATGTTGCGAAAGCTCCTTTCTGGTTCAGCCCTCCAGTCATACTGCTTCCTCACTGCTCTGCTGGTCATGATGGGACTCCTTAAGGTACAGAGCTGCTACACTGCCCCCAGCCCCTAGTCTTCCAAGAATCAGACACTGAAACGGTGATCTGTAAAAATATTCTGAAGAAAAACCAAAACACATCACCACCTCAGTAATTATAATAATTTATTATTTTCAGACGCAACTGACATGGTCTTAAAGTCTCCCTTTAAGTCTCCTTTGCTTGTCTGATAAATCCCACACTGTCAACTTTAATTTTTGCATATAAAACAAAAACTTTAATGCTGTCAGGCTGATTCCTGAAATTATATGTTCAAAGTCTTTCGGGAATAGGCCAGTATATCTGACCACGGTGTTGTACGTAATCTGGAACTCACATCAACTCACATCATCAGTACTGGTTTAATTAGAATCAGTTCATTTAAGTTTCTGGTTTTCTGTTCTCTGTTTCAGGGAGAGGGGAAGCTGAAAAAGGTGTCCTTGGTCCCAGGCCAGCTGTTGTGTTTGGCACACGCTGTACAGCAGGATTACTTCCCCCAGCATCATGCCTCGCTGTTTTACACCTTCATGTCCAAGTAAGAAAATCTTTCTGTTAAAAATTCATTCAATCTGGGCTGTTGTGTTTGTGATGGATACCTGCAAATATTAATTCAAGGATAACTGTAGCATTGAACAGTCTGAGATTTGTGGCATGGGTCTCAATGGGTTTCAATGTTGGGATTATGAGGTTTTAACCACGTTTGTGCTTTTTGTGAATCTGCAGGAACAATGAAGCTTTCAAGTCCTGCAGTGCTGCCAGAGAGAGGCTGCGCTCTGCTCTAGAGATGAGGTGCCACGATTAACTCTGCTCCCACCAACCAGCCACTGCCAGTACCAACACTGGGAGACACACACACACACACACACACACACACACACACACACTGTACTGACATTCAGTCTTATGTCGACAAAACCAACAGGGATGTTTTACACTTGAACAAGGGACTCAGATGACCACTGATTTCAGCTTCTGATTTGTGTATTTTATGAAGGTGCGACATAATCACTTAATCTTTATTTTTCTACTTATGTTTGTGACATGTATTTTTATAGAAAATGTAGATACAAATAATAAAAATATAGAACTACACAGATCAGGTAACTGCTGGGTTAATGTGTAAAAAGGAAACAA
Organism: Remorina albescens; assembly: GCA_034769265.1. Classification (NCBI taxonomy): domain Eukaryota; kingdom Metazoa; phylum Chordata; class Actinopteri; order Carangiformes; family Echeneidae; genus Remorina; species Remorina albescens. Next base: position 12,748,338 of record CM068480.1, read on the forward strand.
ACTGTGAGTGAAGCTAACATTAGATAACATCAACCTGGCATTTTTTGCAACATGTTGAGTTTAGTTACATATTGTTTCAAAATTCATTTAACAACAACAAAATAATGCATCTATTTTGATAGGGTCCTTAAACAGCTATGGAAACATGGAAGTGACCGGAGTTCAGTCACTCTAATATTTGATCAAATTAAAACATGTTTATGGTAGAGACAGTTATAAAGCGATAGAATGTATAAATCAATCAAATCGGTCAGCAACAAAGAGCTGACGTTATTCTTCCATTATAGTGATGGAAGCTGCTTCACATGCTTCTTTGTTTATTGCAATTTTTGACATTACATATTTGAAGAGTTGCATAATAAAGGGAAAGCAGAAAAACTTTGAGGACAGTCTGTCCAATCCCAGTCCTCACACTGCTGCTCATGCAGCCCAGTCAAGTCAGAGCACTGTGTGCATCAGACTGTGACAGGAATGGGCAGCACCACATACTCACCCATGAACCTGAATACATGGCATGTGTGTGTATTGCTGAGAACAGTCATAACACTGTTGAGCTCAGGGGACCAGAATCACTTTTACCTGGTGTTTCTTTTCTTTTTGGAATCCATAATCTCTTGTGGAGGCTGTGCTCCTTAATGACTGAGTCACAGCATTTACCTCATGTAGCTCAGTGATGTGATGGAGCGTTTTACGGAAATGGGATGAGAATGTAATATGCTTAAATGGCATTTAGATAATCTTCCGAGCAACATTCCTCTGTCTGTGGACTGCATTTATATGGTCAGGATGATGTTTGTTTATCTAATGTTTGAATGCTCTGTCTTAAATATAACAAATCTAACCAGCCTGACTCTTAGTCTGTATGTGTATGTGTTTGTTGAGTGAAAGCCTGGGGCCTCTGTTCTTACACCAATCCATGGTCCAGCAATGAACAGCTTTAGTCTTATGAGGGGAATCTGTAAACCCTTTCTGGATTTTATTTAATTGCTGTTTTGTAGTTGTCACACTCATTATAATGATAACTATCATTGGTGAGGATGGTAAAAATCCTGAAGATGACGTTTGAAGTGTTTGATCAGTAACAGCAGAAAGGACTTTTGAAGGAACTGTTCCTTTCCGTGGGTGAGAGGAGTGCTGCGCAGACTGCAGAGGTGTGTGAGGGGAGTGTCAGTGAATGGAGGGATAAATGGAGTTTGTTTTGGACGGGGGGACAGCCGGGGGAAGAGCTGCAGACGGAGCAGAGAGCGTGAGAGAGTCCGCAGCCAGAAGCCCGAGCTGCAGCTGGACGAGCCACAACCGAAGCACGGTGAGTCAGTGTGGGAGCCTGGAGGTCGGGATGGGACCAGGTCCTGGATCCATTTGAAATGGTTTTTAATACTGTTTGAGTTTCATTGTATTGAAAACTTCATATATTTTTGCTGTCAATATGTGACAAAACTGAACTTCTATCTTTTTTAAATTTCCAATGAGATAACACTGCTGGTTTATTTATTTTTTATCATTCGCAAAACTTTTTTAAACTTTTTTTCTTTACACACCGGACAACATTTAAAAATGCTATAAACATAGAGAAGAAAGTGTTGCTCTAGTTTGGTTCCTCCTCTGTGTCCACAGGACAAGGTTTCCTGTGAAGACAGGCAGGTTGGTCTAACCTGGCCAGGGACAGGCCGTCTTTGTGCCGCAGCGGCTCCTCTGCGGTCTGGACTGTTGGTCCCGGGGGGGACCCGGACCAAGAGTCCGGCCAGAGGAAATTCCTCCGTCTCTAGTTTCTTGGCCCCTTTTTGTATGGGGGGTCGGAGGAACACTGAATGTATAAATATCAGGGGCTTTTAGAAACTGGACCAACCAGCCTGTGTCCATCAAACTGCAGAGCTGATCTCAAATGGACAGTCCAGATTTGTGTAGTCTTGGCTTTCACAGACATCCAGGTCTAGACTTGGTAACTTTTAATCAAAATTTTGACCAGCTTTTTGGTCCCATTCCTGTGGATCAGGGCTGTTGATCCGACCTGGGAATGTGGCTTTAAGGCATTCCAGGCCAGTCTGACCAAAATGACACTAATCCCCAAAAGTACAGAAGGATGGAGAAACTTTATGATGTTACAATATCAGACTAAGACTGATCCATCACCATTACACTGTAGCTGCTGAACTTGGAATTCTAAAAATCTCAATATAAATATCAATTCACTTCAAGGTTTAGTCCAGTGGCTCCTGACCAAAAGGTGGCATGGTTACAGACACCTAAAGGGCCTGAATGCGTTTTCTAAGTCTGTTTAAATCTGTGGCCCACCTGACCTGGAGTATTATTCCAACAGAAATTACATGAATTGGTGTCTGTCCACACGACCCAGCCCAGCCTAAAAGATTTCACAAGTTTATTAAAAAGGAAGTCAAACCATTGAGGGAATAATCTGTATTTAATACTAAAACAGTTAAATTCTAACAAACACTGTCATAGATGTGAAGCAGAGTCAGTTATGATTCAATTTTTTCTCTCAGCTGTGCGTAAAATGAAATAATCAGTTCATGGGCAAGTAGAGGCTCTATTATGGTCGTTCACACCTAAAAATCAAAACAGCAGCCACTTGTTTTTATTTACTGTGTCCTTGGCCAAAGGAGCCTTGGTAAAGACTGTGCAGCATGAATTACAGTCTCATACAGTCATGTGAATGAAGTCACTGATGTTATTTTCCCTCTCAGATGTTCTTCCATCTCAGTCCGGACGCCCTCTGGGTCCCACTGCTCAGCCTGCTGCTCCTCTGCATCCCTGCAACTCACACAGCCAAATGTCCACAGCAGTGTGTGTGTGACCAAATCCAGCTCACTGTGACCTGCGTCAACAAAAACCTGACTGAGGTCCCTCCTACAGTGGATGAGGTACCTCATTCACACACACAGACACTTTCTATAGTATATTTAGATTGTTCCATCTAACATGTAGTCATCTTTTGCTATAGATCACAGTGAAATTAGATCTTCGGGGTAATGACATCCAGGAGCTTCCTACCAGGGCTTTCAAACACACACCCTATTTGACTCATCTGTCGCTGCAGCGCTGCAACATCCGCAGGGTGAAGGAGGGGGCTTTCCGTGGCCTTGGTCGCCTGGTTTTCCTCAACCTGGCCAACAACAACATCGAGATCCTCTACCAAGTATATATATTAAAAAATACATATATATCTAACCAGATGCTTGTCTCACAACCTTTTATTTCATTTCATTTTTTTCCATCCAGAGGAGCAGGATGCAAAAAAGCCTGTCTCCTGCCTTTTTGTTTGTTTTGTGTTTATCCAGGAGTCATTTGATGGCCTGTCCTCACTAAAGCAGCTCATGATTGACCGTAACCGTGTGGAAGAGATCCAGCCCGGCGCTTTCTCTCAGCTGGGTTTCCTCAACTTGCTCTCCATCACACACAACCAGCTGGTCTACATCCCCAACATGGCCTTCCAAGTACAGACCCAACAACAGCATATGTACAGTTTTAATTCCACCTGTTGCTGGAACATCTATTAAATGGCTGATCTCTTCACCTTCCAGGGCCTGCAGAATATCAAATGGCTTCGTCTCAGTCACAACTCTCTGAACTACCTGGACACTGAGGCCTTCGCTGGTCTGTTCACACTCAACCGACTAAGTCTGGACCACAACGAGCTGCAGTTCTTTCCCACTGAGACCATGACTAGGTAGGCTTCTTGAAAACCTTTGATACCGAGGGTCTATGGACTAGCCTGGATTTAACTAGCAGTCTCACACAATCTTTACATCCACTGTAAAATTACAATCAACCATCAGGAAACTAAATCTGATTGGAAATAGTTAACGGAAAATATCCTTTTTGGTGGGATATTCCTGGCAAATTCTCTTCATATGGCCAAGTGTGTGACAGAAACACCAATGTCTATATCAACTTTTTAAATTGTTTGTGTTAAAGGTTTCACAAAAAATCACCAGGTGGCACTAAAAGTAAAGTCAGTAATCTTTCAAATTGCTCAAATTGCTAATCCATCAGGTAGTTCTTGACACATCTGGACCACCAGTACTAAAGTGGCCAACAAAACAAACTGTTCAGCATTTATCGCCATTCAATGAAGCGTGCTACCTTCGAGGAAACATTTCCTGTGTTTGGCTGGGGAAACCTACGGAGCCCCAAACATGACACGGGGGAAAAAAAAGATATAACGTGCGCACAAAATACTAATTTGTTCCCTCGAAATATTAATTCGTTGCCACGAAATACTAATTTGTGGCTGCCAAATAGTATAACGTGTGCACGAAATACTAACTGTTAATTAATAATATTAATATCATTCCTGGACAGCTGGGTAAGCAAATAGAGCGCACCTTCTCTAACAGTTAGAGAAGGAAGAGGCGCTAAACAACCAGATGGACAGAGATCGTATGATTGAGTTTTATTTTAGGCTGGAGATGAGCTACAAACACATTCTGAAAAGCCTGGCATTGCAAGGATTCATTATTAGCGAGAGGCATTTAAATAGACTATGGAGAGCCAGGTCGCTTCACCGGCAGAAGTACTATTTCGTGGGCACGTTATATCTTTTTTCCCCCATGTCATGTCTCGGGCTCCGTAGAAACCTGATCAGGTCTGCATGTTATGTTTTGTTCCACTCACTTAGAATTTGGACTCCATAGCAGAGACTACAGCAGTATGGTGAATAAATGGCTTAATGATAAATAGGTGATGAATAGGGTATTTAGGGGGAACCAAGCAGAGTAGACCAGAGTTCAGCTGCATGTGGGTGATGCAGTCAGGAGCTGTAAGTGGAGTCGTTGGAAAGCAGGAATGGAAGCTGCGTGTGATGACACACAGACCAAAAGGAGGGACATTATGACTCTCTGGGATAACACACAGAGCTGGGACACTAACCTTTCTTTTATAATAAGACGACTGATAACACTGAAATGATTTTCTTTCCCTTCAGACTGCCAGAGGTCACTCGGCTGGATCTGAGTTATAACCCCATGACTTATCTTGGAGAAGAGGCTGTGTCCATGGCCAAGCTCATCCACCTCTTCCTAGACCATATGTCCCTGCAGGACATGGCCAACACAGCTGTTTTGAAATCTCCCAGTCTCACTCACCTGGACATTAGCTACAATCAGCTGCGCGTCATTCAGCCCTTGTCTGAAGGTTCACCCAAGGTGTCACGCCTCAACCTAGCTGGGAACCCCGTCTACTGTAACTGCTACCTACGTCCGCTCAGGTACAGCACACTTTGGTAGATTAGAAATCTGCTTTCCACTCCCCGCTGGGGGACTGAAACCCAACCTTCATTTTCTTCACCATGCGGCAGGGAGTGGTCTATCCGTAGCAAGGTGAAGCTGATGGGGACATGCGGAGGACCAGCTCATCTCTCTGGAGAAAACCTGGAGGCCGTCCACCCTCCGGAGCTGCGCTGCCAGAGCCAGGAGGCCATGCTGAAGGCAGAGTTTGAGGAGGCAACCAGGATCACGCCACGACCCACAGAAGAGCCACAGAACAAAGTCAAGTGTCCAGCCAACTGTGTCTGTGAGGTGAGAGGAACAAACGTGTATGAGGTGCACACATGGCACTGTAGGAAGGACAATACTGTACTGACATTCATTCACAGATCACTTCAGACTCTTCCTTGCTGTCTCACAGCAGCCATTGTCTCGATCCTCGATTTGATCAACTCAGGTCAACACATGACCTTTTAAAGGAAGGGTTTTTGGAAAATAATTAGTTTTTTCGCTGAGATTAATACCTTCTTATGTCTGTATGCTAAAGATGAGAGTAAAATTAGGCAGTTATCTTAGTTTCACCTCTAAAGCTCACTTATTAAGCAAGTAAGATATATGAGGCTGTACACAAACACAAGTGTACGCAATTTTTGAATTCATGACTTTTGGCTCTATTTTTTTGATCAGCTCCTTTCATGAAGACGTTTAGGGGTCCTGGATGGTAGAAACTAATAACTTTGTTATAAAATTGTTATATAGCAGAAGGGGTTAATTTCTTCATCTACCTCTTGCATGAGAAGTGTAATAATACATTTCTGACCATCAATTGTGAAATACCTTTGGTTTAAAAACAATCTGAAAACGGACTATAACTCAGTACCAAGTGTGAGAAATTGTATTATAGAAAATTGGGAACAAAGTCAAATTATCAATCAAAAAAAAAAAAAAAACTGAGCAAGAGAGTAAATAAAGAATGATTGGTGCTGGCAGTGTTTGTCTTTGTCAGCTGTGTGCTGTATTTTCCCAACACCTTCCTGTTTTCAGGCTGAGACGCATCATTCTTCATGTGAAAACCGCAGTCACACCAAAATTCCTCGAGGTTTTGCTCCCAATACGCGCCTCCTTGACCTGCGTGGCAATGACTTCCATTACATCCCTAGCAACAGCTTCCCTGGCGTTGCCCAGGTCGTGTCCTTGCACTTACAGCGCTGTAAAATTGTGGAGGTGGAAGGTGGTGCTTTCAGTGGGATGAAGGGACTGATCTACCTGTACCTGTCGGAGAATGACCTGACTTCCCTCAGCCCTGACGCCTTTAAAGGTCTTTGTAGGACAGTTCTTAGTAGCTTTACTGTGACTTCTGTCCTAATGCCTACATTGATCTCATATAGTCTCAATTCATAGGTCTCCCTCAACTGACTTACCTCCACCTGGAGAAAAACCGCTTCACCAGCTTCCCAAAAGGAGCCTTCAAACTGGTGCCCAGCCTTCTTGCGCTTCACTTGGAGAACAACAGCATTACCAAGCTGGAGCCTGGCATCTTGACCGGGGCTGAGGTTCTTAGGGCACTCTACCTCACTGGGAACGCCATTGATCATGTGTCACCCAGGGCTCTGGACCACGGCAGTGACCTTGATACACTTCACCTGGGAGCAAACAAATTGAAGGAGGTGCCCACCGAAGCTCTCAGTAAGGTGGGGAACCTCAGGGACCTGAGGCTGTCTGGAAATTCAATTCGCTGGGTGGGGCCGAATGCTTTTCAACCACTGGAGCGGTCACTAAAGGAGCTCTATCTGGATAAAATGGGACTGGAGAAGGTGAGTGGGCTGTGAATGTGAGTTACTTTCCACATAACCATTTTTTAAAATCAACCTAGATCTTTCTCATTAAACCCCTGAAACAAAATCCCTAAACTTCAGCACATTTCTCCTCCGTCATACTCCAGATGTCCCAGAGCTCCCTGACAGGCCTGGGTCCAGGGCTGAGAAGTCTCTTTCTGGAGGGAAACCAGCTGGAGGAGGTGCCTGACCTCCACCCCTTCACTTCTTTGGAGGTCATAAACCTGGCCGACAATCCTCTGATGTGTGACTGCCCTCTGCTGCCACTACGCCTGTAAGACAACTACAGAACACACACGGCACAGATCAAAACAACCAGAGTTTAACAGTTTCTACATTTTCCTGAGGTGTGTTCTCTTCAAAGGTCAAAGCAAATTTGACCTCTAAAGCATTTCAGTTTTTATCTGGAACGAGTCTTTACCAATGTTTGATACATTTTGAGGCCAAAAACAAATGACATCGGATATTCAAATTCAATACCTTTTTTTGTGGCACAGTGGGTAAATTGCATTTGTCACAGTGCAGTGAGTGAAAAACAAAGCAAAAATAAAAATTCAAAAACAGATGGAGATGTAAAAGGTAAAAGGATGCCATTTTTGTTATAACTGAACAATCATAATCAAGAGTTGCAGAGGGGTGTGACCTGCAGGAAGGGCTCTGCAACCAGGAGCCCCTTCCATGGTTCAAACCATGAACCCTGGCACCTATCAGCCTGTGCACAGGAATTAAGCCACGGGAGTGACTTTCCACTTTCCACACCACATATCTAACCACCAGGCCCAGTGAGGGGTTCAGGAATTGGTTTAAAGACACTTACGCAAGGAGTCTGGGGGAGATGGGGATCAAACCACAGGCCATCCGATCAATAGATGACCTTCTCTACTGAAACTTGAGCCACAGCTGTCCATGTCTTATCATTTTTATTTCCTCTTCCTCTAGGTGGATTGAGAAAGTCAACCTGAAGGTAAGAGCTACCTGCGCCAATCCCCCTGAGCTGAGGGGTCGCAGGGTCAAAGATGTCCACGTCTTCAAAGCCTGCCCCGGGGGAGAGAGCCTCCCCTCCACCCCGACGGTCACCACAAAGCCTGCTAAAGCACCCAAGGCAACCAAACCCAAACCAATGCACCTAAACGCCCATAGGCATGTCAAGATGCTGCAAGCCAAATCCAAACTCCGCAAGAGACAAAACCCCAAACAGGCAGCAGTCAAGAAAACCAAGAGACGCAGCATGGCCTGAATCTGCTGCCTTCAAAGTTTCTTCTGTACTGATTGTTTTCAATCACAGTTTACAGTAACTGACCATATTCAGTTAGAGTTTGAGGTTTAACATTGGAGTGACATTTTGCAAGTATGTAAGCTGTAACTGCTGTATTTGTTTTCATACACATTTTACGAAAATTTTATCTGCAATATTTTCTCTTCATTTCGTCAATGCTAAAAGGTCAAAACCTTTTTTTTTTAAGTTCAGGGAACCTATATTGAACACACATGCTCAGTGTCAGCACTGCATTGCTTCAAACATGAGATTCAGCTTCCTTGTGAAGATTACGCTGGCAAGGCCAAAGCCTTTGAGCTCTGCAGCTGCTCTGCTGGACATTTTAAACTGAATGCCATTAGTCAAAAAGCAGCCTTGATGTTACTTGATTAGAAATGATACGCACTTTGGCTTCTTGCTAGTTATGTATAACCACTACATCATCAAGTCCCGTCTGTAAAGATTAAAAAAAAAAAAGTCTCATCAGTAAATAGAGAAAAATGATTTTTATCACTGACAACATATTTACAAAAAGAAATCCACTTTGGAAATGTAACAGTAAAAATAAAACATTACAAGGAATATTTGTCTACTGTGTCATTACAACCCAAAATGATGAAACAAAGAGTTTTTTTTACAAAACAATATTGTCTTATGAAGCCAACATAGAAAAAGTGAGGTAGTTTCAAAGCTGACTAAGCTCTTTACAAACTGTTAGCTGTAGTGATTCTTATTTATATCAAGCATTTATAGTTATGGGTCATAGTAATTTAATGGAATCAGATCCTTTCTATATGTCATTTTCTGTGATAGTCATTCTAATATTTACTTACTGAAATGAGCCCAAATATTATCTTTGATTGTTAGGTGTGCAGTCTGTCATTCCCACATTGGGTTCATTACCAGCAGCAACCGTAATTGGGAACAGACAGCAATCTTCTGGAGTATTACTTCAAACCACCACAGAATATGCAATAGCTCTGCTGCTGATGTACCTTTATTATTGGCTCTGAGGACATCCCAGCAGTTCTCCACTCTGTCCTTTTACTGCCACGTTCGACTAATTTCACCTCCATCGTGTAGTCATCAGTCTATGTACCTGCTCCTTTTATACACTTGTCTCATATTTCCATTCCTCCAGCTGAGTTTTCCTCCACAGCAGAGTCATTTTCTCGGCTCCCCTCCTCTTTGTCCAGAGTTTGTCTTTCATTTTCACTCTGCTCCATGTTGCTTTCACCACTATGGCGCTCTTCTAATGATCCCCACTCTCTCAGTCTGTCTTTTGCAGCCTCATTTTTTTCTATCTTTTCATGTGTTGCATTTTCTAAGCTTTTCTGCTCCGGCACTGATTGACTTGGTTCCCCTCCCTCCTCCTGTTTGATTATACCCAGACAGGCTTCTTGTGGGCTTCCTGGAGGATCAATGGGAGTCTCCATTTCCATCTCCTCTACTTTCACTTGCACGGCAAAAACTACAAAGACAGAAACAAGTCAGACATTTACCTACAAGAGAAGAAAGTTCAAGAGAATGTTGTTTGGAGCATGAGTTTGTCTAATTACTTTCATGTTCCTCTGGCTCAGTCTTGGGCTGGATGAGGGGCTCTTTTGGAGGGAGACTAAGATCCAGGCCTGGAGGATTGTTGTCAGTGACCTCAGGCTGCTGATCCACATCATCTTTAACTTGCTCATTAGACAGCCTTTTCTTTGCACTCTTCTTTCCTGTAAAAAGCAACACAAGGAGGTCAAGGAATCATTTTTCCAAAACCCCATTGGAGAGAAAACACTGGATGAAATGCACATTTCTGAGACAAAACATACTCTTTTTCCCATATACAACGGTCTTGCATTTCTTGTTCCGTGCCACCTGGTTTGTGGTTAAATCAACTGGAAAACAGAATGAAATATCTGTCACTATTAAATAATGTGGCAATGTTACTGGTAGGCTAGATGTTAACAAGTTTTCGACTTCATTTGATGCATTTTCCAAGTTTACGTGAAGTCTAAGTGAGAATAGACTGGCTTAGTGGATTACCCCAGCCCTTTGTGCAGACACTCTATGGCTTATAACTCCATGAGTTTTTCAGTTAAAATAAAATGATTACCAAGTCCAGGAGGTGACTGGAGCTGGTAGCCCATGAGCTCACACCAGCCCACAGGGTAGATGTCTGGGGACTGGTGATCCACCCACTGATCGAACTCGTCCTCCCAGCCATCGAAGTGGATGAGAAGCAGACGACCAACACAGCGCTTCACGGTGGCTACGCAAACGAGGCGTGGCTCCATCAGATCCACCGCCTCCAGCTTCATGTTTGCAGAGAAACCATGACCTTGGTAGTCCTGACGAAATGCATGCAACAGATTCATAGAATGTTTGATAATTTTTTTAATATTATCATCCATACAATGTGGGGGTATATGATTTTACATGGCTGTCTTGGTCTGACAATATGGGTGGGATTGTGATGATGTGCTGCTAAACAGACAGACAAACTTCTAATGCTTCAGTAGGTTTGGACAAAGTCTTACTGTGTTAAACAGTTGTGCTGGTGCAGGTTTTGCTTTGGTCTGCTTCAGGTACGTGTCCCAGGTGAACGTCTGAGAGTCATAACCTGTCAGAAACAACAGCATGGTAGAGTAAAACACAAAACACATGGTACTGAATGAATGAAGCAAATTGTGTGGAAATGCAACACATAAGCTTGTTTATAATTACCTTGAGGCACAGTGAGAGGGATGCTGTTCTTTTTACAGAAGCCTACAGGAAGAATGGCATGAGAGGAAGCATGGTAACAAAACCAGTCTGAGCCATTGTTTGATGCGGTGCCATCAATGCCGACCATCAGGTAGCCATCTAACAGCACCTGAAGAGGTGACCGAGGCAGAGCCAGAGATGACAGTATAGGAGTTAGTGTCAAATTAGGTGATTTTAACACTAATTCATAACAACTCCACTATAGATTGGACCAGAAAATAACAAGCCAGGATCCCTATCTCACCTTGTGTACAGTGGCCACACAGATACTTCCCAGGTTGAGAGGGTCAATGGCCTCCAGCTTCATTCCCTTTTCAAAGAAACTGCCCTCCATGTAAACAAATCTGGGCTGCAGATCACACAGGGGTTGACAACAGTCTTGTGTAATATGCCATATCAGCAAAATCCCTGTCACTAATTTATACTGTCATATATTGAGCCACGACCCGCCCAGAGTGTACCCCGACCCTTGCCCGGAATGTTGGCTGGGATTGGCTCCAGCACCCCCCCGCAACCCGCAACGGAAAAGCGGTAGAAGATGGATGGATGGATATTGAGCCACGATAATCATCTGAGACCAAAATAGTTTAATAGGGTTCAAAATTGAGAATAAAACGTGTTTCTATTACTTCTAATATATTAAATCATGCAAAACTCTGAACAAGAGTTAAATAGTAAAATAATGCATACAAACATTTACTCCTTCAACTATACCATCATCATCCTTTAGGCTTATCTTTCCACTTGCTGTAGGAGTTTGGTAAAAAGCACAAACTTAACGCTTCTGTGTTAGAAACTAAGTGAAAAAATCAAATCTCATCACAAATAACAAATCTCAATATGGGATGTTATCCAGTGTGGGTTACCTGCAGAGCTGACACCACACTGGTACCTTACATACATTACAAATACAAATGTGTTACTATTAAAAGCAGTGTTTTGGTCGATCAGCGGTCTTTCAACTCAGTTGGCAGATTACTTCTTAAGCAACATTCTTCTTACCTTTTTAAAGAGAACGAATGTGCTGTCAGAGTTTCCCCTCAAAGTGCTACCTTCCACAGAGTTTGCTAGAAAAATATAAGGAAATGCATTTGAATTTACTGCAACATCAGAAAATCTAAAAGGTTAATATCTTGATATAATTTGTTTCATTTCAAAGTATTCATTCATCTGACTGGGAGAAGGATCTAATAGATCAGATCAGATTCAGTTTCAAATTTGATTAATATGTGTAATATTCATGTGTGTACGTATACAGACAGTCTTAACACAGACATTGTAAATGAAGCTTGGTGGCCCTCAAGGCACAATAACCTCAAATCTCATCTGATCATCTGGTCATCTGGTTTAACTTTGGCCTTGTTGTTTAACCATAGGTGTGGTATTCTTGCATCCCCAATGTCTCCACTGCTGACCGCTCTGCAGGTTTGAGCTTCCCTTCCATTCATCAAGCGTAGTTCCTTTTAATTTCTCCTGCATGTTGCTCTGCCGTCCCCTGTGTGTCTGTATGACATGCTTACAGTCACATATATACTGATAAACTAAATACAAAACTTACCAGGAGCTTTAATGTCATGGCCCACTCTGCTGGACCAGCCTAATGGATGCAGGAGGGGGCTCCACATATGACACCAGAAATCAGAGACTGTGTTTGGAAGGGCGTCACTTTGGTCTGTGTACACCAGCCGCAGTCGCCCACCTATAATTGTGTCGATCATGGCTACACGGGTCCGGCTCACATGCTTGGGGTCCACCACCTCCACACGCATGCCTGTTCTGAAAGAGGTCTTCAGGTACTCTGCCAGCTGGAAAAACAACATAATGAAATGCTGAGTATATGTTTAATCAAACCAATAGAAATTGAATTTTCATTATACTTTTTGGTTTTACCTTTAAGTAGAAATCAACGGGTATAGTGTTTGCGCCTACCAGCCTCTTCATCAGATATTCTTTCCAATCTGGTATGTTCTGATTCCCATCTAGACACACAATTTGTCAAATGAAAACAAATCCTACTCAGTGTTCCAAGTGGGACTTCTTTATTTAACTCTTCAGTATAGTGTTACTTTTTCTTGCATGCTGGGATTTCTGACAAGTTCTTGTTGCACAGGAAAAAGTAATGGTTCTCTTTTCTGCTCTTTCCTTTTCAGGTTCTAGGTGGCTTGTATGAGCACTATGTTAAAGAAAAATTGTATAAATGCTGGTGAAATATAAGCACTGGAGTCCAGGATTTCTTATGCTGAGTAAACTTATTGAAGCTGGAGCTCAAGGGGAAAGGAGGATTCATCAATATAGTGTTCTGTGCACGACGCCACCTCAAATCTGAAGCAGTAACCCCTGATGATAGTGTTATATATTGAAAGAGATAACCATAACCATAGATGGCTTACATTCCATATTTGGTCATATACCCGAGGAAGAAGCTTTAGGAGAGTTATGTCTGATTACTATTGGTTCATTAACCATACAAGGAAAGCATGATTATATCTGCCCAAGTGCTGATTCTGAGACACTTGTTACTGACTGTCCAAAGTCTGCTTTTATGAGCTGCCTGGGTATCTCAAGGCCTGTAAAATTTAGTGCAGTAGCTGTGCCTAGGGCCTCATATTGATCCCTCACCATGAGTCAGTTACTCATCAGGTGGACAATAGAAAGCTCCTTTGCACCACATATTATCTAAATTAACCAGGCAGCACCACCATCTGACAGCTAACCACTCTTTTATTTTCTCTTCTAACACTGTCTTCTATCTATCTGCGTCTGTATGCCGTGTGAGCAGAGGACTTGTGGTGCCAATTTGATAGTGTAGACAACCCCACACCATCTCTAATTTGTAGTAACTCAACTCCAGATTTGAATACAGATTAGTTCTATGACTGCATGTACATTAATTCATTATTTCATTCATCTTCTATCGCTTATCCGTTTATGGGTCGCGGGGGGTGCTTTAGCCAATCCCAGCTCACATTGGGCGAGGGTGGGGTACACCCTGGACAGGTCGCCAGTCCATATACAGAGAGAGACAGAGACAAACAACCACTCACACCTACAAAGAATTTCAAGTGACCAATTAACCTAAACATCCATGTCTTTGGACGAGCCGCACAAGCCCGGGGAGAACATTCAAACTACACACAGGCCCAGGAACCGAACCGGCAACCTTCTTATTGTGAGGCAACAGCACTAACCACTATGCTGCCACGCTGCCGACTGCATGTACAATGAGCATCAAATTAACAATTTGGCAAATGATTGTTGTTCTGTCTCTACGTGGTGGTACAGAGTGTGACTTCTCACCCTGTGGTGGTACCAGCAGCTTGCTGGTCATGGCACACCACCCAATTGGCTTCAGCTCCCCAGACACGAGACTGCACCAGAAATCATGGCTGCTGTCATGCTCAAAGCCTTCATATCTCAACAGAGCTTTGTATCCTGGAGAAAACAATTGGGACGACAAGGAGTGAAGTTACAGTTGCTGTTCAATGGCTCAAAGACTTGTTGAAAGGAACGCTGACTGACAGACAACGACAGATAGATGTACACACCTGCAATCTGGATAACAGTGGCAATCCAGTAGACTTTGCTGGGCAAGACAGCATTAGTGTTCAGAACTTCTACCTTCATCCCTACATCGATGTCGTCCCACTGGGCACACAGAGGAGCCTGCAGAATGGAAGGTGATACACAGATGATACTTCACAGATCATCACCTTCAATATGATGGAGGTGATTCCTCTGACCACACTGACGGTATACTGCCATTAAATGTTGAGAGCCAGAATTTCTTGTATGGTTGATCGCTACTCAGTTAAATGCAGCTGTAATGTACCAAACTGGGGCACTATATAGTCCCTTTTAGGGCTGTTCAACAACCTGAACAAATAATGCTGTATCAAAGTGCTATGGATGTTATAAACTTTCCAAAAGTCATATTTGATCTTTCACCAATTAAGAGATATGAGTTTTTACCATCTGAGCGAAGAAAAAAATACACAGGACTCACATGTCTAAAGCAGGAGACGGAGACAGCCAGGGATGTCTCACTATCCAAGTAGGCCCCCCAGTCAAAACCTGGTGGTCCAGGGTGGAGACAGAAGAAGACTCATGAAGGAATGGATGGAGTACAGTCTTTAATCCATTGTTTAAGTGCAATATGTAGCCTCTAATACTCCAAAACAAGCACCGCATATTGATTAAATTTGCCCCCTACACTAACAGACTGCAACCTTTGTGGCCCTGCTTGGACAAATAACTGCTATTTCGCCAGGACACTGAGCTTAATCTTCCAGCACCAAGTGGAGATATGTATCAGACATGAATCGTATTTTATGGGCTTTTAAATTCCATTCTACTGTAGTCAATTTGTTTCAACTTTTGGCATGCTTGCGTCTGTGTGAGTGTGTTTGAATGTGACAGATCAGTGACCTCACCATCCACTCCCACTATGGTTGGAGGGGCTTTGTTGACCTTGTTCAGCACAGTTGCTTTTTTTGTGGGGGGCTTTCCCTGCAGAGAGGAGAACAAAGAGAGATTGCACCGGATTATCACACCTTTCTCACTGTGGTCACAACATTGTTGTTGTTGTGACCACTTAACAGAAGCAATCAACACAAACAGCCAAAGCACTATTTGTATTCAAATTATCCACATGCTGTTGAAAGTAAGTAAATCTTGATATAGTAGAACTGTCCTAGGTGAATCTCAGTATTTCAGCAACCGTGACAAAACAAAACAAGAAAGTCAGTGACATTAACTGTGAATGCAAATATATTACAATTGCTTCAGAATTTATTCATGGCTCACAGTTCCATGAAAGTTAAAACAAGAAGCAGCTTTAAATGGCAAAACAAATGTTACATTTTTCAAATTCTCAATGGAGACCATGTGTAAAATCAATCTTGTGATTGACACATATAATCACAGATTTCCGGTTTTGGAAGGGACATAAACACATACAATTGACAACTTTGCTCCCCCAAAAAGCCAACTGCAATTCACCAACTTTATTTTTGATCAATTTTACTATGTCTCGTGTAATTTATGTATAGTTTAGTCTGCACAATGTCAGACAGTATCAAAATGTCCATTTGATTATTCTTTACAGCCTCAGAGTTACACCAATGATGCATAATGATAAAACATCGCATTTTTAAAATGTATTTTCCCAGAGCTAATACAGTTTAATTTAACATTCTGCGAAGGTAAAATCTGAAAAGTATATTCAGTCTCAATAGATTTTTATTTATTTTGTTTCTGAAGGTTTGGTGTGAATCTGTTTCCGTCCTCTTCAGAGGAAACACCCACGTTACTGGGATGAAATGTTGTTTTCCACAGAAGATGTCGGCTCCCTTATCAAACCGTGTGGGACCAACTCACCAGCTCATCCTCATCAATAACACCGGGATCGCTGTCCTCTGTGTGCCCGACCAGGGAGGGGACGGCGCTGGTCTTGAGGAGCCGGGCCCGGCGGCTCCTCTGGTCCAGGGAGCTGTAGTAGTCCGTGGGCTGGAAGTGTCTCTGGCAGACATGCAGCTTGATGAGGACATGCAGCGGGGTGCTTAGATCCATGTTGAGGGCGGACAGCCACCGCCTCAGCCGCTGGGAGTCTCCGATGGGGAACCGGTGGAAGACCAGGTCTGGTCTTTTCACGGTGCTGCACGTGTCGATGCAGCAGGAGAAAACCATACTGAGGCCAATTCCGATAAGTTCTGGTCTGAAACGATCGGGCAGTCCAAAACCTGCTCCACCAGTCCGTCAACAGGTTTCAAGTCCGGCGCGGTGTCCCTCTTCTTCTCCTCCACTTTGTCTGCGGCTGTGCCCCGTTAACAGCTTTCACTAAATGCTGCCACCACGCGTCCGCAATTAAACAGAAATAAACATCAAACAACACTATTTTCTTGTTCCAACAGGAGAAGCCATTTCCTCTGTAGTTCCAGATTCTCCGAAATATATTTCATGTTTTTTGTTTTATGTGACAGTCAACAGGACATGTCTTCGTTGTGAAGTGTTGTTGAGGCAAAACGAACCTTTTTTCCCGACATTTGAGGCCAAGAAGATCACCACAAAGGTTATTAATAATGAAATGATTAGGTGCAGCTTATAGGACCCAGAGTTAATATAAGATCCTAGCAAAAAGTGTGAACAAAACGGGAAACATAATGGACAAACAAGTTTTTTGGGCATTAATAGTTTTCCAAGTAATATTTCTGTTTCTTTATACACCACATACAAACCTGAAATTTAGTGAGGGACCCCTAAAATGTTCAACTCTAAAGAAATAACACAGATTTAATTGAACAATTTTGATGGCTTTTGGTTGATTATTGTAAAAACCAAAAACACTTGCTGATCCTTAGTACTTTAACAGTAAGTTACACCCCATATTCCTTTATCAATATTTATCTCATGTTATTTTGCATCCCTTTATGTCTATACTCTTACCTGTCAAGCAAGACATGCTTAAAAATTTAACAATGACACTGTGCAGAGGGCATCAACTTCAGAAAATTCTCCCGAACACACGACCACACTCATGACTGTTAGCAAACAAATGAATAATTTGGTAGAGTTTGTGGGAAGCAAGAGTACGTCTTTTCCTCACCTGCAAACGTGCCAGTATGGAGGACTTCTTGGAGTTGGATGAATAAGAACGCGAGCAGGATATACTGCAGAAGCGCTTGGTCTTCGAAAAGAAGGTGCTGATGGTGCCGGTGGTGCCACACATCTCACATACAACTGTAAAAGTAGATAAAAATTGTATAAAACTTATCTGACTGACTGAACAACTCCTGGAGAGTACACAGATGTGATTTGTGTGTGCGTGTTTTAGAGGTGCCATCACCCCTTTTAACTTAGGACACAGTGGACAGAAAAATTTTATTTTCTTTTACCCTATTGTCAGCGTTGGTTTGTCATTTTTGGACCTCACCTGGCCGTTCACCTCCTGGCTTCAGCACCCTTCCTGTTGGCTGTTCATTGTCACCTCCTCCTTCACTACCATCAGAGTGAATGGGTGCCAATTCATCGCGTTCAGCCTGTGAAGAGAAAAAAAAACAAAACCAAAGCATGAAAAATATCTGTAAACAACTAAGAAGCTTGTTTAAAACGTTCACAGTGGCAGTAAACCTCAATTTCTCTGCGGTGACGTTAATTAGCCTATAATGAAGCCCACACTCACGTTATGCTCCCTCTGCTCAGCTGTAATGCCTCGCCGTTGGATAGCAGGCAGGCAGTTATTACAGCCAACTCCACTGCAGGACGAACAGACCGGACGGACAAAAACTGTAGGAGCAGCGCCTGGCTTCAGCTTCAGAGTCCCTGCAGGTGGTCGGGGCTCGAAGTACTCCTTGCCAAAATGTTCATTGCAGAGGTGGGAGTTGGGTGTGGCAACCCACTGGGAGCGTGTGCGCTGGACCTGCTTCTCCCATTTGCGAAACTCCTCGGAGTCCTTTGGGAATTTAAACAATGTCACACCTTCCTCTGCAGTTTTGCCACATCCATAGGCCACACAGTGGTAGGGCATCCTGTCTTGTGCTCAACAAAGGGCCCAGTCAATGAAACAGATTCCAAAGCAGGACATGCGGCTGGTGCATCCTTTCTTCTTTTGACTGTTGGATATTAGTGTATGAGCTCTGCAGCACACAGTGATAACTCTGAGTTAGCACTTGTTTCTAATTCAGACACGTGAATTTTAAGGTAAGACAACAACACAGCAACAAGGTCAACAAGGATAGCTCCAATTGAGTGACAGCTCATGCAATACCCCATACAATACCCATGATATTTGTTGGTCTACGATTTCTTGATATTACATGCTACAACTCAGTGATGAAGTAATTTCACTGACGTTAGCAGTGAATAATGCCTCTACATGCTTTACCAAAGTATTCACATGAAAATGTGGCTTCCAAGTCTAACATGCGCAATAACGAACGCTTGAAAACGAGCCTTCATGTTAAAGTCATATTAATAAGCATGTTTTTGAAGCTAAGAGGTTGGCAACACACAAAACGAAAAATAAACAAGTGAGACCAACGTGCTACTGTACATGTTAGCTGATAGCTCACGTGCTAATCGCAGGTTTGTCCTGTCATGACGCAGCAATCTGGTTTTATCAGCTTGAAATGTTATTTACAGAAACTGACAACAGCTAGAGCATAATTTAAGCGCTTTCTATATTTGCCACCAACTATTTGAATAGAAATTGTTGAGCGAATCTCGGTAACCCACCGGCACTGTACTGCACTGGGGTCGCTTTCCCTTGACGTCATCATAACTGGCCACAGAGTCGGGATGCTTTAGCAGAGTTGTAGGTGAGAACCAGCCGCAAAAGTATAATTATAAAGATATATACGTTTTACAACGTTGGTGTAATTTATCGTTAACGACAGTAAAAGTTTGAAACTGGGCTTCATACCAGCTGACCCACCAGTTAGGCTGGGGAATGAGCAAAACTGGATGGGCTTGCTCTATGTTCTGTAGCGCTTCAGGTTGCTATGCATGTGTACAGCTGGTCAAAGGTCTTCCGCTGTGAAGCTCCCCAGGTACACTCTGCATGGCTGGGATGCAGCAGCCAGCATAAAGGACAGTGATGCCCCATGAAGGATCTGGACATCTTGGTGCATGGTTCTTAGGGGAAAGTCCTTGGGATAGCTATTGAGTCATAACTGCGGGGCAGCAGAATTTGCTCTGTCTGAGTCATCATCAATGCTTTCATACCTGTAACAGCATATTCTGTCCTCCAGATACAAAACCTCCTTTGCTGTGTTTGGGAGACAAGACTTCGGTTGTGGGACTTTGTTTTGCCCCTTATGTGTCATCTTTTGATCCCTGTTGATGATGTTTTGGAAGACTGGCAAGAGTCTATTGTTGCAGTCCATATAAGTCTGGAGACTAATTTGCTGGGGCCTGGCTAGAGGCAGTGATAGTGAATACACCAAAATAAACTGGTAGAGGGCAACAAAACACCGCTCTACAGATAATTTCAATTTTAAAAAATGGATAAGAAGCAATATACTATATTAATTTCATCCAGACAGTTGCTGTCTTGTAGTAGGTTGAGAAATACAGGCACAAGACTAATAATCTCAGTAGTTTTTGTTTCAGGCATTTTGCTTCCACCTACCTGTAGCAACTTCTTTTCCCTCTCTCTTCAACTTCAGGTTGAGTCGGTTTTCTTCAGTTCTCTTTCTTAGGGGGTTGACATTTCATCATAAAACTGCCAAACTAAGCTCATATGAATCAAATTCAAGTTACTACTCCTTGACATCTGGGACACCCATGTACTTGAACTGAGTCATTTAGCCATCTGCTCCTTCTCAGCCACTGTATTCTCTCCAAGGAATGTGGTCTGTCATTGCCATTCCTGCAAACAACGGACTGTTGTCGTCTGTGGTTCCCAGATGGTAGAACAAGCCATTGAATCCTATCAGAGCTGAGATTCCCTCACTGACTTCAAGAAGCCCTTAAACACTCATCTATTCTGAGACCCTCCTCTCAGAAACACCCTAACATGCAGCGTCAGTCCACTTCTTTCTTTGATCATATTGGACTTATTTCTAATTATTATTATTATTATTTATTTATTAACTAGATGACATTTTTAGCTCTTAAACCAAGTTCCCTAATACTGTGCTGAAACTGAAGTGAAGTTCCTCTTTTGTAAACCATTCTGCATAAAAGCATCTGCCAAATGAATAAATGTAATGTAGATAAAAAGTGTATGGTACTATGCATGATACAGTGTGAAGTTATTAGTAGCTGTTTTGGGCTCCCCACATACCAAGACGTCCAAAAACCTTACTCTTCTGCAGTCTGAGCACAAGTGAACAAGAGCTCAATATGCTGCTAATGTTCATGTGTTGAGTGGTCTGAGAGTGTGCTGGCATCTTCTTCACGTATGGTGAAGTGTGGTCGTCATCATTCTATGGTGGGGTTTTTCAGTAACAGGGATAGAGAGACTGAACTAAAAGAAATATTAATGCAACCAAATGCAGAAATTCCTTGAAGAAATTTTGTTTTAATCATACAGTAACATTGTCAGAAGTCATTGAAGCTGTAATTTAGGTGTTAAGCAAGAACTTATCTATAACCATGCTATCGACTCTGTGTGTCTTTGCTTTGAACTGGTGGAAATATCCATGAAAAATTGTTCAAAATAATAATTGCAGCATGTTAATATAATGGTTAGGTATTGCGACATACACTTGATTATGCTGGCAAAATGAATGTGTTTACCACTTAACATAAACAGTTGGCTGGTGGCACATAGTTAGTTGAAAAATATTTCAAAATTTGCACAGCCAATTTTAACTAATCATGCTATGAATTAAAAGACATATGCATTTCAATGGGAATTTATACAAGCACCAAAAAAACAAACAAACCCCACTTTGGCGTCAAATCAATCAGCATTTCCAAATGAAATCAGCAAATCTAATTTCTTTTGCATTATTACCAATACAAGTCTCAACAAATCGCACAGACATCAGACCAGGTTGATATTCATATACATGCATACATACACATGTGCAATGTGTATTTATTATCTATGCAGAGGTAAGAGACTGCAAATGCATGTAATGTGATTTACTTTGATTTTCAGAGAGTATCCTTTGAGTGCTAAACTAACAGTAATATCACTGCTTAAAAGCTGGAACATACCACACTGAAAGTGTATGGGTGAGGGGTATTGCATGTTTGTAAAAATGCTTTTGAATTACAGGAAGATTTCTTTAAGTTATAAGATCATGGGAATTTGTTAACATCATTAGATGTCTAATGATCACCTTATACATTTCTGGCTGGTAATGAATGGGCTACTTGATTATTATAGCCTGGTTTTATTTATTCAGACTACATGACAGTGATACTGTATTACAAAAGGCCAGAGGAGTGTGTCAGCTTTCTCCTTTATTGAAAACGTTGAAGTTTGCCAGCCCATCCCCTTTTTCAGTGGTTGGTATTCGAAGATATGCAGTACTGCTCTTTCTGAGATAGGCTCAATATCAACTGCAATGGTAGAGGCTTTGACAAATGTCATTTATGACAAAGGCCCAAACAGGTAAACTGTAGGCAAAGTAACTGATAAAGGTAGGACTGATAAAGATGGTAACTTCTGTAAACAAGATCTGGCAACTTTGCATCAGTATGTATAAATATGTATACATACAATGTACAGTGTGGACAATGATGATCGCTGGCAGAGGTGGGGGCTGAGCAGATTTTTGCCGTAGGGCCCCCTAGTGGGTTAGTCCACACATGGCTGTTGTCATTTGGGCAGCGTACTGACATTGCCGAGGTGTGACTGGCCTTTTTTTCCGGTCAAGCCTTATAGTTCACTTATGTGGTTATTAAGCAGCAATATAAGTTTGGTAAAACCTCATGGTTTCTGATAGTGGTTAGGTACAGCAATGGATGTGGAAACTCACAAAACATTAAAATTGCATAAAGTACATCAAAGTGACACTAAAACCATCTGAAAAGATTATTCATGAGATTGTTGTTAAATGTGGATAGAACTCTGATTATAATCTGCTGGCTATCAATGCAGATAGATTTAATTATTGAAATTTATGGGCAAATGACCTTTTGGGCCTTGAGGCCATGTGTTATTAAGAACTAGATTGAACAAGTTTTTCTGAGAAAAGCTGTAACCTGCTCAGTTGAAAGGCATCACTCAGTTAAAAAGATTTCATAGTGTCTGTGCTGACTGTGCCCGTTGAATACATTCTCAACAACTGCAATAAACTATATTGAAGATGATGGATTTCATGTTGGTAAAAAAAAAAAAATTGAAAAAACAATGCTTCCCATATTTTCCTAAATGACCCCATGTGGTATATATGTTTTTATACACATGTATGTATAATAGTGGTTTGAATCAAACATTTTTAGGAGGGTCAAACAGGAAAGATAGTGTGCAGGTCATTAATTGAGCATCTTTAACTACAAAACTTTATTCTAAGTGCAGTGCAAATGATGAAGTTTAAAAACTGCAATGAAATATGATAGAGCCTGCTCTTGTCACATTTTCATTTACTCTATTGCCTCTAAACATGGCACCATGTCAAAAAGTGGATCAATACACGTGACACTGCCGATTTATTGATTTAATTAAATTTAGAGACTGATTTTATTTTTTACACAGATGGTAGATAGGCAGAGACTGACTTGTTTCGATATGACTGTGAATAAAAATGAATAGCTGTTGCCCAGTTGTATAAATATCAAGCAGAGTTCACAGTGAGGCTCCTAAGTTTACTGAAAAAGTGCTTTTCAAACAGGCAATTGTTCTTCAATAAAACTTTTAAATTATTTTAAACATTCCCCTTTAACTGCTTCATTTCAGACAGGAGGCCTCATCAGCAAGACTATTGAGTGTTTAAGTACAAGAACAAGCAGCAGTTTTAAACTGAGAGTCAGGCTTACCACGAAGTCAAACAGAGAGACTGTGCACATGGGCAAGGCCAACAAAGTTGCATTTATTTGTGTTGAAAACTTTTGTGCATGAGGCCACAATTTTGCCTGAGTAACAGTTGAATCAAACCAACTCTGACTGAAAAACACACAAAAACTTTCCATTGTTTGTGACTCCATCTCTGCCGCTGGACCTCAAAGAAAAGAGCATTAATGCGCTCTCTTTTTAAATAACTGACTGCAAAACTGACGACCAATTTGAGTGTTTGCATTAAAGTTAACTGATGAACATAGTCCAACTCTCAGATTTGCATCTGAACCTCTAGAAGAACAGCTGCAAGTTGTGTTAACTGTGTAGCGTGATCTACAAAAAAAAAAAAGTACAACTTTTTTCTTTCACTCGCACAGCACAGCGAATAATAATTGTACTTCCTCAATCGTTTCCCACTGTTTTATATAATATATTTTTATTTAAATATATATATATATATTTATATATATATGCATCCCCTCATCCTCACCCGCTGCCACCAGCAGCACCACCATCGCTGGCAAACAAGCCTTTACAGCCCGACATTATCTTCATCCAGACACCGCTGGATAGGAGGCTGAAATGACGGATGCAACCATGGGAGAGAGACCTGGGGACGGTTTATTTACATCCGAAGAGGCTGTGCGAGTTTAGAGGGAAGCCGCTGCGTGTGGCTCCCCCCTCACTTTCACCGACCCCCTCCTCCTCCGCTGGCAGAAATTTATAAAGAACAAAAAATCCGCCGAGGGAGGGAGGGGGGTTGATATACGCCGAGGCTGAAATCGAGAGGCGAACCCAGGGAAAGAGGAGTAATTTGTACACGGGACTTTCCCCCTCTTAGTCCCCCCAAAGGAGGGGGGAAAAGTCGCAGTATTGGAAACGAAAAGGAATGAGCTTCTAAGGGCGTGAAAACGTCTGCAATTGTGGATACTTTATATATTTTTATTTCGAAAAAATATGGCCGAGAACGTTCTGGACTCTGGCCCGCCTTCAGCCAAGAGGCCTAAACTCTCCTCTCCGGCACTTTCCGCCTCCGCCAGCGATGGAAACGGTAAGTATTGTTCAACGATATAGTTTGTTACGGCGTTATTGGTTAAGTTTGTTATTTTTGGGCGTATTTCGTCCACTTGATATAGGTGGAAGTCGCGGGATTACTCTTCTGTTTTTGTCGTAGCTTGCTAATGTTAGCGTGCTAGCAGCGAGTGTGTGTGTCGGACGTGAACAGGGCTCCCCCAGCAAGCTCGCATGCTAACAGCCATTTTAGCCGTAGGTAGCCGTGTTAGCTCCTCGGCTAACGCTAGCCTAGCTAACTGAATGCGGGCTCGCAACTGACGGTCCCGTGTTTAATGGCTACTTTAGCCGGGCTGATAATGAGCTCAACATTGAGCCAACTTATGATAAAGTTTTCGATGTTTTACAGTTTAGCTACACTGACAACTAGCTACACGTACACGCACCATGTTATTTGAGTTTTTAAGGCTTCTGACGCCTAAAACGACCAGCTTTGCCCCATCATAACTCGGACCCATTACCAACAAACGTTAGCTACCGTTA
This sequence comes from Remorina albescens, assembly GCA_034769265.1. Classification (NCBI taxonomy): domain Eukaryota; kingdom Metazoa; phylum Chordata; class Actinopteri; order Carangiformes; family Echeneidae; genus Remorina; species Remorina albescens. The sequence goes on from CM068480.1 coordinate 12,773,403, forward strand.
GTAGTGTTAGCGAAAGCAGGTTACAGACGGGACTAGCCTTGTTGGGGAGCTAAATTTAGGCCCAGGGGTCAACTGATTGTTAAGCTCAGATTGCCATTGTTGGTGTGTGTGTGTTTTGTTTTGTTTTTTTCTGTGGATGGCATGTGGCAGCAGCTGGAATAGTGGCCTATGAACAAAACTGTGGAGCATGGACAGCGCCATGTCCAGCCACTGCGATGTTACAGAGCGAGTAAAGTTAGCAAGCAAGATCGTTCCCCAAGAACGAAATAAGTCTCTCAAATTTCATCGCTTAATCATTCACCCAATCATTTTACAACGAACAGCTACACTTGGTCACTATAGTAAGCATTAGATTGTCTGGGGCATTCACCACTGGTTGTAAGGGACTTTTACAATTAAATCCTAGATATGCTTGGCACAATCTATCTTGCATGTTATATTTCAGGGATCAGTGCAGTGCTGTCAAGGAAAGGACCTGCATCAGAGTATGCATTATAGTTAACTCTAATTTATTGTCTTTTTAGATTACATGAGACAGTGCGATGCAGACCGTTTATGAATTCTCAGAGGAGTAAAATCATGTAGTCCATTAATAGTGCGACAGCAATCTGCTGGATATTTTTCATGTTTGTCAATAACTTAACATTGTCACAAATCAGCAAGACATGGATGTCCATTTTGAGGCTCCAAGCTTTACTGCCCTTTTAGATTTTTAAAGTCTCTGAACTGAAGGGATGAACCAAAAGTTATTCTCTAATTTGGCGAATAATGGTGGAGGACATTGTTGAACAGATTATTGTAAAATATCCTACACTTTTTAATTTTGGTTGTCACCTGTACACATTGTCTCCAAGAGCTCCACCATAGCATAACTGGAAATTTGAAATTGAATTTCATATTGAACACCCCTGTCTCAACACAAAGTATTATTTCACTAATTCTTCATTTACCTTAGCCATTCAGTACACCCCTGCATCCAGTATGCAGGCATCTGAATTTATTGTGATTGCACAAATTTATCCAGGGGTTTCCTTCAAGCTGTCACCCCTCTGTAATTTGCTGTTAGAACATTATGGATTAAGGAAATTTTAGATGTAGAAATTTGGATGTGTGCGATTTTTTAAAATTTTATTTATTTATTTATTTTTTCCTCTCGATGTCAATGTTAAACAATACATGATGTTCATCATGTAACTTTCTTGATAATAAGCTGTTGAAATGTGTGAATGCAGACTAGCACATTTGTAAATGCGTCTCTGCTGACATCTCTACTTTTTGGTAGTGATGCTTTTTTTTTTTTTTATGTTCTATTTGTCGTCCGTTCAAAACTGCCTTGACAGGATGTTGTTTGCTCTCTGTGTGTAACAACCAAGTGGACATGTATGTTTGTGCGTGCTGCTTCACACACAAGGCTTTCTAGATTTCTGACATGTTATTAATTTCTGATGGAAGAAAATTAGTCATACACTTGTAAACAGCTTTTATTAGTTTTTAATGTCAACCATGCAATTGCATTTTTACTCAGTCATGGTGAAAAATGAAGGATTATACCAGCTTAACATGGCTGTGGCCCTTATTGTCCTCTCCTCACCCTCTCCCTGTTTTGTCTCCTATCTCATGCTAGTTCCCTCATAATCTTTGCCTTTCTTCTTCATTTCAGATTTTGGCTCACTGTTTGACTTAGAGCATGATCTCCCAGACGAGCTCATCAGCTCTAATGAGCCCGGCCTGGTCAATGGTGGGGACCTCAACCAGCTGCACACCACTCTGGGAGGAGTACCTACAGGTTTGGGTCCTGGAGGAGGCAGTGGAGGGGCAGGAGGAATTGGTCTTGGGCTTGGACCTGGCGGGGGCCCTGGGGGTGTTGGCGGCGGGCAGGATGCAGTGGCCAAGCACAAACAGCTGTCAGAGCTTTTGCGTTCAGGGGCACCCACCTCAACCCAACAAGGGCACCAAGGAGCCATGGGCAGCCCAGGAGGGCCCACTGCCATGGGGCAACACTTGGCGAACATGAAAGCATCTCCTGGCCAGGGACCTCAGCAAATGATTGGCCAGGGGCAGCAGCAACACCTCTCCCCTCAACAGCAGGCCAGCATGATGCAGCAGCAACAGAATGCTGCAGCTGGAATGATTGGTGGCATGAACCGGGCCATGATGGGAGCACAGCAGAAAGGCAATAATGGACAGCAGCAGCCAGGGATGATTGGGAACCAAGTGATGAATGGCTCCCCCAGGATGAGCTTTGGGAATCAGGGGCTAGGTGGGAACAGCAACCTGTTGGCTGAGACCCTACAACAGCAGGGAGCCGGAGGCCAGGCAGGGATGAGAGGCCAGCAGCCTGGTGCAATGAACAAGGTAGGGTAATTTCCTTTGACTTTAAATTTCTGCATGAACCATTTCAGTTTCACATGGAACAAGGACATTATAAAATTATAAATTATAACTTTTGTGAAAAGTAAGGTTCTATACTTCAAGTACATGCTCAATGCTGTTTTCCCTAAAGTCATCTGTAGAACTATCATTATTTTTCAGGTAATGCTGAATTTTTGTTATCACCATTCAAAGCCTGCACATTTGAAAAGTACATATGGACAAATTTAGGCAAGCTTAGATCATTATTAAAGGCACTGTTACTTATATTTATAGATTTCGTGATTATAGTTCATGGCAGTAAAATATTGCATGTCAAGACAATAAGACCTAGTGCTTGTCCAAATCCTATTCACGAATGATATTTTGCTGCTGTTTCCCTTTTGACCTGAGGCCATTTTGCAGCTGACCTCAGTTTAGTTTGACAAAGTAGCAGTCTCTAATCATATCCGTGTATTTTAAGACTATTGAGCAATTTACAGCATATCTATCCTTGTGGCTGTGGTGGCAAAAACTGCCCTGTTTGTGTTTGACAGTCCCATGGGAGTGACAATAAAAATGTTGCAGTGGCTGCTGTTGCTCAATGGATGTGTTGAAGACACTGATATTTGATTTAGATGTGATGATCAAAAGCAGTGACCTTGACCAGGTTAGGCATCAGAAGCAGTGAAAAATGTGCTGGGGCTTGTTAAGGTGATAGAACCGGTACTGAAAAGAAGAGAGTGAAACTGATGGGAGTAATCAACCCTAACATGCCTTTAAAAAAAAAAAAAAAATCCAAATAACTCCTTTTATTATGGAGAAAGAAAAGGGGAAATATTACTGCTGTGGATGCTAAATCTTGTTTTGATTTATTTTAGGGCTTTACTAATGATTTAACTGCATGGAAGGATCCGTTGGGTGTCTTAAATAACTTTATAAAGAGTTTGCTCTTGACCTGCTGGATATGTAAAGTGCCTTGGTGTAATTCTTTTTCCTGCGGTATATAAATGAATTTAAAAGATGAAAGATATGACTTAATGCTGTAACCTGGTTGATTGGTGGGACTTAACTGCTCTTTGGGAGACAGTGGAAAAAACCCTAGTAATGTTAAATGCAGAGTTCAAATCCTGACATCAATAATGTCAGTGAAAAGGGTTGCAAATACATAATTAATTACTTTCTTACTTAATCTGATGTCACTCTGATTTACACTCCATATGTCACCATTATTTGTACTAACTTCTCTTTCTTTTAATGTCATTTGCTCCTAGATGGGGATGATGGGGAAACCAGGGGGCCCTTTTGGAGGTCCATATGCAGGGCAGGGGAGTCAAAATATGGGAGGCGCAGGGCTGGGCCCTCATCTCCAGAACAAGGGTTCCATGGCCAACAGCCTGGCAGGGTTCAATGTGGACAACAAGAACCAACCCATGCAAGGAATGGCTTCTATGGTAGGGAGGAAATACAAACTATGTTTGTCCGGTACAAGAATATGGCTAAAGTGTCAACGCATCGCTTTTCCCTCCAACTTGAACTCCCATCTTTCCACTGCCCTGCACGCTTTCCTTTCACTTTACCCAGTCTTCTTTTTAAAATTCTCCCATCACTGTTGATCCCCACTGCCTGTAACTCTTCTTATTACCTTCCCTATCTCTTCTTCTTTTCTGTTATTAACTTCTATTGTCTCATCCATTTCACATCTTTGTATTCCCTCCCATTTTACTCACCAGGGCTCCCAGCAGTCACAGACAGGTGTGGGCGGTCCTTCAGGTGGACCTGTGGGTGGGGCCCCAGGGATGGTGCCCAATGCTCAGGCAGGTCTAGTAGGTCCTGGTACCCAGGTTTCTGCAGCATCTGCTGCAGGTAGTGCACCACCCACAGCTGACCCTGAGAAACGCAAGCTAATCCAACAGCAACTGGTACTCCTCCTTCATGCACACAAGTGCCAGAGGAGGGAACAGGCCAATGGTGAAGTACGGCAGTGCAACCTGCCTCACTGCCGCACTATGAAGAACGTTCTCAACCACATGACTCACTGCCAGGCTGGCAAGTCCTGTCAGGGTGAGTATAAGGGAACCTGCATTTTCCTGTACAAGCAGGCCTGCTACAGAGATATTGAACGTGTTATTATTGATAACAGCTGCAGTTACTTTATACTAAGATCACAGTCACTCTGTAACTATCCTTGTAACAAATATCATCTGTGTTGACCCAGTGTGATATTGCTTGTACCTGTAGGATTCCATTTTTGTCAGACACGTAGAAACCATCATTATACATAGGTGTGATACAATCTTAGACAAAGGAAGTGGCCAACCCAGTTTACTCTGAAACACAGTGTTTGCACCCACTACGGGGTTGCTCTGTGATGGGCAGATGACACCATGCATGCTGAGGGATGAATTTTAAAATTTACACTACTCTACATACTGACTGACACCCATTGCGAATGCGTAGCAGGCGCTGTCACTATAGTCAAAACATCATGAAGCCTATCCCTCCATGATGTTTTGAATACACTGACAGTAATTCTCAATATGTTTTACATTTTTTTGTGTACTAAGAAAAACCATAAAACAACACCAACCTTATGTTTTTTAAGATTAGCATCCTAACAGATTTCAGCTCTCTAATTTTTTCCTTGACCCTGTTTAATTTTTTCATTCTTCTGCCTTGCCCCTCCCAAAATATACCTGTTTCCCAACTTTTCCTGTCTTTTTCCCTTTTCATCTTCAGTTGCTCACTGTGCATCATCAAGGCAGATCATCTCTCATTGGAAGAACTGCACACGACATGACTGTCCTGTCTGCCTACCACTGAAAAATGCTGGGGACAAGAGGAACCCGCAGTGTGAGTGTCTGTATCTGACCAAACAATGCTATACTTGTATATTCGCACTGTTCGTTCTCAAATGTAAATCTTCATCATACTATCCTATTGGCATTATCAGCAATTTCACTTATCTTTTGTAACTTTGCAAACATATTCCTATGATAATTTATAACCTTTAATATATTATATTAGTTTTGCCAGGTATTACTCTCTCCTTGATTGGAACTGACAACTCAGGCAGTATTAGTATGGCAAAACATAATTTTTCATGCCCTAAAAGATTGAATGACTTTGAGAATTATATTTGGCTGAGTTTTGCATAAATATTCAGTTGGTGGGGTTTTATAACATTAAGTTTATTTTTTTTGTGTAAAAAAAAAATCTGATGCATTATTAACCCTCCTGTTTTGTTATCTTCTCACAGCTTTACTAGTTGGGGCTGGAGCAGGTCTAGGTAGCTCTCTTGGGACTGTACCTGGTGGCCAACCAAGCACTCCCAATCTCAACCCCCCGAGTCAGATTGATCCCAGCTCCATAGAAAGAGCCTACGCAGCCCTGGGCCTCACTTACCAGGGCAACCAGGTCCAAGCTCAGACTACCCAACCCAACATGCCAAACCAAGGACAGGCTGGCATGAGGCCTCTGAATCCAATGGGTGAGATAACTTGCATTTTCACTTATTTCCCTCTGCATTCTTCACATATTGATCTGGAAGACGTATAACTGTACTATTACTGTCACAGGAACATAAATTAAAAAAAAACCCTCATGATGTCCTTATTCTTTATCTAGGTGCAAATCCCATGGGAGTCAATGGAGGTGTTGGTGCTCCACCTCAGAGCCAACAAGCCAATCTGCTGCAGGACACCATGATGCACCTGAATGTGAATAACCAGGGGTAAGAAGGACACAGACAGCATAACAAATTGCTTGATTCAAAGACTACCATTACCAAAGTTTTATTACATTATTCACACCAAGAGACACATATGTTTTTAAGTTGGACATTAAAATTAAACCTATCTTTCTTTCCCAGTCTAATGAATGATGCTGGTGGGGTTGGCTCCTTGCCCACCGCAGCCCCTCCCTCTGCCACGGGAATGAGAAAAGGCTGGCATGAAGACATCACACAGGACCTACGAAACCACTTGGTACACAAACTGTAAGTACTGGAGAAGCTTAGTTATTTATTTCACTGTACACACAATTACATTATTGCTGGTGTTAATAGAGTTGATTAGTTTCCTTAATTGCATCCCCAGTTTTTCCTACTTGCACATAGCTGCTTGTAACGATAGCAAGCCGTGAGTTGTCTCGTTCTAAGCCAACAAGAGATCAGTTCCCCTTCTGTGGCTGTGAACCCAGCATTCAGCCCAGTGGATAACTGCTATGCTATTCAGAACTTAACAAGATATTAAGTGCAGACAGACTTTACTGTCAACCACAATAAACACTTCTGCCAGGACTATGTGCTGACAATGCTGACACTAACCAAAGATGCATAAGCACACACCAGCTAAATCCTCTTGTGGAGCTACTAGTAGATACTCACGTTAGGTCCACCAGTTGACTTGGGCCTTATCTACTCCACTGAAATGTGTTTTTGTGACTGAGATGGAAGTTATTAATAAAATCTTTTCCCTTTCTTTTTTCTCCCTACCACAGTGTTCAAGCCATTTTTCCAACTCCTGATCCTGCTGCTCTCAAGGACCGTCGAATGGAGAACCTCGTGGCTTATGCCAGAAAAGTTGAGGGAGACATGTATGAATCAGCGAATAGTAGAGTAAGTTTTCTAATTTAGTTTGGTGCGAGGCTCAGAAACAAAGAAACCTTTGGGAAGCCTATTATTTGTCATTATATCAGTCATAACTCAATTTTAAAAGTTATTTATTTCACTGTGTATATGCTTTTTACTCGAACTGGTAAAGCAAAAGTTTGTCACAGCAAAGGACCTGGGTTCTAGTCCTGGAGGAAACATGAATAATGGCTGGCTATAATCTTGTGGTTTACAATATGCAATACACATATTGTACCAGTAGTTTAGAGTTTTCAAGCAGTTCTACACATGCTTATTAACAAGTAACCTCTGGTTAACCCACTCTCTGTTTTACCCTCTTTTTAACAGGCTGAGTACTATCATCTCCTGGCTGAGAAGATTTATAAGATTCAAAAGGAGCTGGAGGAGAAGAGGAGGACGCGCCTCCAGAAGCAGGGTCTTGGCCTTGGGCCTGCCAGCATGGGTCAGCCCCCTGCTGGTTTGCCTCCAAGTAAGTCAGCATACACCATATGAAGAATTTGATAAGCTAATGTTATGCTAGGCAGCATGCATCCCTGTGAATGATAATTTTAACTGATGGAATGCAACATTATTGCATTTTGACATTATTTTGTTTCTCAACCCATTTATTTTATTTAGAGCAAGATGCAGTGTTACTTTAATGCCCTCAAATGTAGCTTTCTAATTAGATAGTTTTATTAAACTGTGAAGGGGATTTAATGTGAATCTCATACCTTTTTATTTGCTGATGTTTTTGTCATGCATTATATCGTAAAACTATTGAGCCTTCCTACCAGAGCAGCTTCTGTCAGTTACCTCACACTCGTACTTTTACAGATGGTCCCCTTCCTGACTCATCTATGGTGCGACCTGCTGGTCCAAATCAGATGGTTAACAGGATGCAAGGCCCAGGTGAATATAGCAAGTGACCAGGAATTTTTATAAGAATGGTTTTGTAACAGTGGACTGAAGGTTTTTTGTTTTTTTTTTGTTTTGTTTTTTTTTTGTCTTGGGTTTGCTGCTGCATTTTGTTTAGGACACACCCTTTTGAACACAGAAACCTGACTGCAGCACATGTATGGGAACTAATTTAAGAACCGAAAAGAAACGTGCTTTATTTTCCAGGTATGAATCAGTTCAGTCAGATGGGAATGCAATCTATAGGCCAGAGGTCAACACCTCCCCTACCTATTGGACCATCTGGCAACCAGGTCAGTGCCAACCACACCATCTATCACATAATGGTGTCATTGTTACAGACTAACATATTAAAATGCTAACATTCAAAGTGCCAAACAGAAAAATATTGCACAACTGTTTTAAAGAACCCTATTAATGCTCTTTTACACCTGTAGATGGGAATGGTTGGATCGAGGATAGGACAGCCCAATGTCAACCAGATACAGAACCAGTATATGTCCCAGGTACCCTTTCCTGGCTCAGCATCAGGTGTTGGTACAGCTCAGCCAGGCATGACCCAGACTGGAGCACAGGCAGGCATGGCACAGGTAAGGTGTCCTGGATATATCTAATCTGTAGATCTATTGCTCATTACCCTGAGTTCTTTTCTTAGGACGAAGTTAATTGGGAAGCAAAAATTATCCATCATAATTTATCTCAATTTCTCTTTTTAAACGAGAAAAAATATTGTATTGATACAGGTGAAGCGAAACAAAATGTAAATGTTGTTTCGTGCTAAGTTGTGTAAAATACCAGTGTTAAGCCTCTGTATCACTGTTACAGGGTTACTGGTTGCTGGTTATTTTATAGTTGCAAATCATGAATTTGTACAGATACAAATTCATATGTGTCAAAGTTTAACACTTATCCTGAATTACACTTTTGTTGACCCTGCGGCCCTTTCTGTTATCCATCTCTTATCCAAATCCTTATCTGCCCACAGACACCGATGGGCACTCCTCCTTCTCTTCCAGTTGCTAGTCCACTAGCACAGTCAGGTTCCGCCGGTGGTCCCAGCGGTGTCTCGACAGTGGGCCCCATGGGTCCCCAGAGTGTGGGTAGTGGAGGTCCCAACTCAGCTGTTGGTGCACCTCCTTCCTCAATGACTCCATCTAACACCAACCAGCAACCCAACTCCATCCCTCATTTGGGAGCCATGCGAGGCAGCTCACCTTCTCCTGCTCACAGCCGATCTCCTACCCCTCACCAAACACCACCCAGATTAGCTGGCTCCCAGACCCCACAGCCACACACCCCTAATGCACCACAGCTAGCTCCACCTCCAGCTCCACAGCAAAACCAGCTTGGCCAGGGCCCAGGCTCTAACAAGTCCCTCCAGCAGCAGCATATAGTACCAGCTGGTTCGACCACTCCGTCTCATCCTGGAATGGCCGCCAGCTCAACACCGCATGGTGCTCAGCTGCCTCGCACTCCGGTCAGTGTCATCTAATGTTATAATGTTTAACATTAACACATGTTCACATGTTTCCACTGATCTGATTGTAGCAGTCACTAGTGCATTTCGCAATTATTGGCGACGTATCATTTGGTCTTTATTATGAAACAAAATATCTTACCATTTTAATTTTCTAAACTGGTCATCCTGGATTTATTAGGACTTTTGCTATATTTTAGCTATTTAGTTTTTTGCTTATGTCATATAATTGTCTGTTCAGTTCATGCATCAGTATTTCATTGTCTGTTTCCATGTACCTAAGTTTTATTCTGTCTGTCCTTAGTTGTCCCAAAAGGGTTCATTCCCTGCTGATAGTCAGGCCCTGACTCCAGCCTCTGTGAGCAGCCTGGACACATCTTCCCAGCAGCCACAGTCGGATACCTCAGCCGCTAATCTTGACCCCAAGATGGAGATCAAGCAGCAGGATGAGGAGGAAGAGAGTGATGCTGGAAGCTGTTCTAAAGGAGGAAAGCTCAGCAACCTCAAGACAGAGGAAAAGCCTGTGAAAATGGAGGTGAAAAAGGAGGAGTGTTCTGGAGAGGGAGGTAAAGGTGTTCCCATGGATACATCAACAACAGTACCAACATCTGTTGTGAAAATGGAAGACAGGAAACCAGAAGTAAAGAAGGAGATGAAAGAGGAAGAAGACACATCAGAGGCAGCTGCGCCACAGGCTCCAGTGAAAAAGAAGAGTAAGGAGGGCTTTAGTTTTTACCACAAAATTTCTAAACCTAATATAGAAATTTTATTATTTTTAATCCAAATTTTGTAAAAGTTTAACTAATGCAGTCAAAATCAATCTACTCTTCTTTCCCCCCCAAGTCTTCAAACCAGAGGAACTTCGTCAGGCTTTGATGCCGACCCTGGAATCTCTCTACAGACAAGATCCAGAGTCTTTGCCCTTCAGAATGCCTGTTGACCCGCAACTGCTCTGCATACCTGTATGTATTCCCGATGAGTCTTTCTTCCTTTTCCTTGTATTACACTCTCCTTGTCAGTGTTCAGGATTGTTTATATTGTCCATGATAGCTTGAGACTAAATGCTCGACTGCTGTTGCAACTTGTCATGCTTCACTTTTTTTATAATGAACTCACAAAACAGGTTTTAACTGCACAACCTTGACACACAGACATGTTGCGATCTTGCAGGACTATTTTGACATTGTGAAGAATCCCATGGACTTATCAACCATCAAGCGAAAGCTGGACACTGGTTGGTGCTTCTTCTTAAATCTTGTTAGTTTGGGTCATTCCAGGGGTAATGCCATAGACCACAATGGTTTTCTCTCCAAGATGAATTTGTACAATGAAGAACTAAAAACAGAAAATCTTATTTTTATTTTATTTTATTTTTTTCTTTCACTTTTTATATGGTATTATAGGTAAATTCTGCGGCTGTGTAGCCTGAGGGATTTGTTTAAAAACAAAAACAAAGGCAACTATATTAGTCTTATTAGGTATTCTCACTCCATCACCCCATCCTATGTTTTGTCTGTAGGTCAGTACCAGGATCCCTGGCAGTACGTGGATGACATTTGGCTGATGTTCAACAATGCATGGCTGTACAACCGCAAAACATCCCGAGTGTACAAGTACTGCTCCAAGCTAGCTGAGGTTTTTGAGCAGGAGATTGACCCTGTCATGCAAAGCCTTGGATACTGTTGTGGCAGAAAGGTGAGATGAGGAGCTGCATAATTGGCTAAACTACGGGAAATGGATATGTACAGTGTGATTTTATTGTAACCATCAGAGTAAGAGAAAATTTTGGATGATGTATTTATATATATATATATATATATATATATATATTTTCTTTAATATTATCTTAGTGCTTATTGTATTGTGGCTTGCCTCTACACAGCATGTCAATAGCTGCTTTATTTACCACAATACATGAGATAATAGGGCAGTAACAAAAATGTCTTTTATTTCCCTTTAAATATTTAAAAATGGTAGCGTTTTAGTCCAACTTGGTCCTTCCAGGCCTTTGACTCTTATCAACAGGTGAACAAATTGTTCCTACGTGTGCAATAGTGTGTAATGGCCCTGAAAATGCTTCTATACTGAAAATATGCCTGGATAGGGTTGTGAATATTTTGAGTACATTTCAGATTCAGATATTAACCTCAGTCTGAAAATGGAAGTAGTGAAGTGGGTTCATGGCTAAATTTGGCCTTGGGCATACCTCCACACTATCGCATTTCAGCTCTCATTAGACTCTGCTATTTTTGCTTTTGCTGACAAATAACAAAACTGATTCGGTCTTATTATGAGAGCTCGGCTCAAAAGTTGACTTCTGACAATGAGACGCAACAAAGCAGTGCTTCACGGTGGCTGTAATGACTTTTTATGAAACTAAGCCAAACAGAAACTGACTCAGTTTGGCTCCACTGGAGGAATTTTCACAACTGCTGTGTCCATGTAGGTTCATCTCACACAATAGGACTTGTAATGTTCCTAATTATTTTTTTGCAATTATAATTTATTTGATTATATCATGTCAGCATCTAATCCAAAGTGTCACAATATGATTAAACAGGAAGCTCCCATACTGCAACTCTTGGTGGGGAAGCCATTTTTATTGTTTCCATCAAATGCAAAGCAACACTGGAGCTCAGGGGCATCCCTTTTGCTATCCAGGGAGTTTCTAATGTTGATTAGTTAGGTTGGTTTTTGCTGAAATTGCACATTCTTGATGGCCAACAACTTTTTTTTTTTTGGTTTTTGTTTTTGTTGTCCAGTTGGAGTTCTCTCCTCAGACACTGTGCTGCTATGGAAAGCAGCTTTGCACTATTCCTCGGGATGCCGCTTACTTCAGCTATCAGAACAGGTACGAAGGGAGGGAAACACCCATGTAATAATAGCGGTTAGGGGACAACTAGATAGATGTAAGGGTTTGTAAAGGAGGGATTAAGTTAGATGTTATTTTTAAATTATTTTAACAGACTAAAACTGATTAAATTTATTTCCTTAAATGCTCCCCTTCACTTCATGCCCCCCCCCCCTCCCATTTTTATACCCTCATTTGATTCCTAATGCACTGGCATTTTAATAGTCTGTCCTCTCTTCACATTCTTCGAGCTTTTTGTTATTTCATAAATCAGGTCTGCAAATGGCAGCTCAGCATAGAATGTTTGAAAATATAAAGCTGCACAGAAAAAGCAAAGAAAATGTATTATTTCTTTGGTGCTATTTGAGGTGTGGATTGTTTGTACATTCACTTATGGCAAAGTAAGTGAGCATTTTCTTTAAGAAGCAGCAATAATGATGATAATAACAAGTAAAACTTTATTGGAATGTGAAAGGACATACTTTAAAATGGACTGCTTGTATGGACAGCTAAGTAGTTGTCTGTGCTTATTTGTTCATATTTGTTCAGTGTCTGTATTATGTCCTGTGCTACAGCTTCCTGCTCAAGTTCCTTTCTCCCATTTAGCTCCCGGTGATTCTGCTCCTGCTCTGTTAGTTGTGATGGTGGTTGTTGTTGCTCATCCTCGTCATGTCCAAATTGCTAATGTGTGCTTTGCCTCGGCTCTCTGCTGTGTGTTGTCTTGGGTGTTCGTCTCGTCTTGTTCCTGGTCCATATGACTTGTCTGTCTCCCCTTCCAATGGCTGTGATACCAACATTGGCTTGCTTTTGCCTTGACCAACCATGCACCCACCCCATTCCCTCACCCTCACCCCCCCAAAATCATGACCGGCTGTTGCGATGACGACTTCCTGCTGTCCTGCGCTCCTCCTTCCTGCTTGCGCCGCTTGTGGCACCCTGCCTTGCCCATGTCCTGTACCGTTTGGTGACTGCCCTCCCATGCGCTGTCTGTGATTGACTGTGCTGTGGGGAACGGTGTAGTTCACCAAAATTTGGGCTTCTTGCTGACAGGTACCACTTCTGCGAGAAGTGTTTCAATGAGATCCAGGGAGAGACGGTTTCCCTGGGCGACGACCCCACTCAGCCACAGACGTAAGTAGTACTGCCTTTAACAAGGAAATGACACTAGACAAAAATTAAAACTTTTTCGAAACGCATTTCCATTTGATACTCCAGTTAGACCAATGAAGATAATATTCACTTCACATTCAGTGAGGTTCTTCTACCTTTGTTTACATATAACAAAGTCAATAACTTTACATAACACATAATGTTAACATGTGACTCTCTGTGATTGCATCTCTAGCTTTTACTATACATTTTATTAGAGCATCACTGGGACGCTTAATTATGCTCAAATGAAAAGCAAATTGAGGTTACTGGACTATATTACTTACCCTCAAAAGTAGGGATGATTAAATGGGCCCCAGTGCTAATTTTATAAGACATGGTTTTGCTCTTGGTAATTTGTGATGTGGGGCCTGCTTGAAAACTGCCACATAGTACATATACTGTTAAAGAAAAATCATTACAGATTGCATTTGTTTCACATTTCCATTATTGCAAAATCAGTCTATAATTGTGACTTTTTTTTTTTTTTTTTTTTTTTTTTTCCCTCCCCCCAGAACAATGTTATTGTGGTTTGTTACTGGAATGTCATTTTAATACATTTGATAAAATGAAACAATTTCATGGCTGTTTTTCTGTTATAGCAAATACTACCAATAACAGAACTGTTAAAAGACCAGATCGATGATTAGTATGTGTAAGACTAGAAGTACTGTTCTTAATGATACTCATACTAATGCTTATTTATCTATCCGTATGTCTTTCTGCAGTAGATATATAGTTGAAGCATTATCGCTTATGTTGTTGATTCATGTGATTCTCATCATGTTCCACTAAAGAGTAATTTTACAGGTTCTTTTATGACCACACAGTTTCTGGATTTCCTCCACTCTTTCATTGATGATCACTCTTTTACTTTCAGATCAATAAATAAGGATCAGTTTGAGAAGAAGAAGAATGACACGCTGGACCCTGAACTGTAAGTTCATGCCCTGCTAATACTGCATTGTAGCTGTGGAGCGGCTTAAATGTGTGATGTATTTCAATCTCTTCTTTTTTTCAGGCTTGTTGAATGTTTGGACTGTGGCCGCAGGATGCACCAGATTTGTGTCCTGCACAATGAAACAATCTGGCCAACAGGGTGAATAGCTTTTGCTTAGATTCCAGTCATTCTTAAGTAAAAACTAATTTTTTATTTAATTTGACTGAACATTTTGACTGTTTGCTGTACTACAGGTTTGTGTGTGATGGCTGCTTAAAGAAGACAAATAAGACAAGGAAGGAGAATAAGTATTCTGCGAAAAGTAAGTGTCAGTGGCTCAATCCCAGTTTATCACCTTGTCCTGTTTTGATTTTGTATGCCCCTTTTGCACAGGAAACTAGTCTAACTGTGGTCAACCAACAATAATTTCATGTTATCATTTCTAAACTGGAGACTAACCTAAAACTTTAGTTCAATGTGTATATGTTAGGTTTCTCTCGTTCTAAATGTCCTACCTGGCTTTCTCTCACACAGGGTTACCCCAGACCAAGTTGGGCAGTTTTCTCGAGACAAGGGTGAATGACTTCTTAAAGCGTCAGAGCCACCCAGAGTCTGGAGAGGTTTTCATTCGTGTCGTCCATGTGTCGGATAAAGTGGTGGAGGTTAAACCTGGCATGAAATCAAGGTAAAAGAAGAAACATAAGTTAAATACAAACATTTCTTTTGCTGTGGCAGAAGCTGCAAGAACAGACTGACTCGATCACCACTCAGTTTTACTATTTAGCTTGTGGAAATTGAGTGGATTCTTAATTTCTTCTTTCTCTATTTTTTAGTTGGTAAAATCCTTTAGTTACACATCCTTGTTTTTGCCTTCAGATTTGTGGACAGTGGCGAGATGTCGGAGTCTTTCCCGTACAGGACAAAAGCTCTCTTTGCATTTGAGGACATTGATGGAGCAGATGTCTGCTTCTTTGGTATGCACGTTCAAGAGTATGGATCTGACTGCCCTCAGCCCAACCAGAGGTGAGGCCATCACTATATTTGAGACATTATTTCAGCAAAGCTTTTGTTCTTTTGAAAATTTAACCGCCAAATTCATTTTCAGCAGTCATGATGTTTTTATTTGCTGTGTCACCCACATAGGAGAGTGTACATCTCCTACCTGGACAGCGTACACTTCTTCCGGCCGCGATCTCTAAGAACAGCAGTTTACCATGAAATTCTCATTGGGTACTTGGAATATGTTAAGAAGTTAGGGTGAGTCATCCTCAACAAAAAAAACTTGTATTTTGTGATTTCTATTACATTGGCACATTTATTTTTCTTATAAATGTATTTTATTTATATTAAGTCATTTACCTCCCCAGTTACACCACTGGTCACATCTGGGCCTGCCCACCCAGCGAGGGGGACGACTACATCTTCCACTGTCATCCTGCAGATCAGAAGATCCCAAAGCCCAAACGCCTTCAGGAATGGTACAAGAAGATGCTGGACAAAGCTGTGGCAGAGCGGATCGTGCATGACTACAAGGTAGAGGGCAACATTCAACTCTATCCTTGTGTTTTGGATATCCTTAATGTTTTGGGGTTGATTTTTTCCTGCTAATTAAATCTTCAACACTGCTGTGAAGATGTACATTTACATAAAGAGTGGTATAGCTGCTGGTAACGTGTGATCTGTGCAGTATCCATGCAAAACACTAACTTTGTTTTCTATTGTTTCCCCAAAGGATATCTTCAAACAGGCAACAGAGGATCGTTTGACCAGTGCCAAAGAGTTGCCTTACTTTGAGGGTGACTTTTGGCCGAATGTGCTGGAGGAAAGTATCAAGGAGCTGGAGCAAGAGGAGGAAGAGAGGAAAAGGGAAGAGAACAGCACGTCCAATGAGAGTATTGATGTAAGAATGCTGCAATCTATCAATACTGCCCTTATAGCATATTCATAAATTTTACATCCGTTTGTCGATTACATAAGTGAAGGTCCCCCTTCTTGTGCAGGACACGAAAGGTGACAGTAAAAATGCAAAGAAGAAGAACAACAAGAAGACAAGTAAGAACAAGAGCAGCCTGAGTCGAGCCAATAAGAAGAAGCCAGGGATGCCCAATGTCTCAAATGACCTTTCACAGAAACTTTATGCAACTATGGAAAAACATAAAGAGGTAATTACATATTACATATTACATATTACATATTAAAATGCCTGATTCTTGGTATTTGATTTGTTGCAGAAAAAAGTGAACTGAAAAATTTTATGCTTCAGCTCTTGAGTTTATTTTCCAGGTTTTACTCTGAATTCTGCCATTACTGCTGGCACTGATTGGCAAGTAGTTAATTTAAAATGTTGTATTTCACCTGCTCCTCATCTCTCCCTCCCCTCCGGCTCCTTCCCCAGGTGTTCTTTGTGATCCGGCTGATTGCAGGCCCCATGGCAAATGCCTTGCCCCCTATTGCGGATCCAGATCCCCTGATGGCATGTGACCTCATGGATGGCCGTGATGCATTCTTGACATTGGCCCGGGACAAACACCTGGAGTTCAGCTCACTGAGGAGGTCCAAGTGGAGCTCCACATGCATGTTGGTAGAATTGCATAACCAAAGCCAGGACCGCTTTGTCTACACTTGTAATGAGTGCAAGCACCATGTGGAGACTCGTTTCCACTGTACTGTCTGTGAGGTGAGTTGGGAAAGTTTTGTTTTAGTGGGTGTCATTTATGGGATCAGGCAGTGCCCAAAAATCTGTAGTTTGTAGGATTTAATTTGTTTTTGTAAACTTGCTAAACAACACATTTTTAACTGTCATCCCTCAATCCCCTCACAGGATTATGACCTCTGCATCACATGTTACAACACTAAGGGCCACGAGCACAAGATGGACAAGTTAGGCCTCGGTTTGGATGATGAGAGCAGTAACCAGGCCGCTGCTACCACTCAGAGCCCGGGAGACTCTCGTCGCCTAAGCATCCAACGCTGCATCCAGTCCCTCGTCCATGCCTGCCAGTGTCGAAATGCAAACTGCTCACTGCCATCCTGCCAGAAGATGAAACGTGTTGTTCAGCACACAAAAGGCTGCAAAAGGAAAACCAACGGTGGCTGCCCAATCTGCAAGCAGCTTATTGCACTGTGTTGCTACCACGCCAAGAACTGTCAAGAGAACAAGTGCCCAGTCCCGTTCTGTCTAAACATCAAGCACAAACTGCGCCAGCAGCAGCTGCAGCACAGGCTCCAGCAGGCCCAGATGTTGAGGAGGAGGATGGCCAGCATGCAGAGAGTAGGCCAACCTGCTCCTGGAGGAGCTCCAGGGGGCAATGGTCTTCCTTCTCCAGGAGCCAACAACGGAGCAACTGGTCCTGGCACCCCCACATCTGTTGGCACGCAGCCTCCTACCCCACAAACACCCACCCAGGGGAACATGCCAAACACACATTCGCAGCAGGGAGTTGGTATGGGAGGAATGGGAACACCAAGCCAGCAACAGCAGGTTCAGCAGCAAGGTGGTGCCATGACCCCTCAGCACCATCTACATCAATTCCAGCCAGTGGTTGGAGGAGGTGGAGGGGGGATGCTGAGCTCCCCTCAGCAGCAGATGGTGCCTCAGCTCCAGCAGCAGCCTCCCAATGTCCAGCAGCTCCAGCAGCAGACACACTCTGGTGGTTTACCTCCATACAACCCCAGACCACCTGGGGCATCTCCTCTCCACCAGTCCCTGGGCAAACCTGGACTTGGTCCAGCCACCCCGCCCCAGCAGCAGCAACAGCCCAACCAGGGACAAGGGTCCATGCCTGTGCAAAGCCAACAGCAAGGCCCCCCTCTGGCTGCTGTAGAAACAGCCCTAAAGATACAGCGTCTAGCAGTGGCCCAGGCGCAGGCCCAGATTCGTGGTTTGGGACAGGGGGGCATGATACCCCCACATCCGCACCACCAGAACACCCCAGCCCAGATGGGCATGCCCCACATGGGGGCCCAGGGCATGCCCCCCCAGGCTCAGGGAGTTGTTGGCAGGGCTATGATAGACCCTCAGCAACAGGGAATACTAGCAGGGATGCAGCAAGCTGGCCCACAGTCACAGTTGCCTCCTCAGGTTCAGCAGCAGCTCCAGCAAGTGCAACAGGCAGGCGGTGGACAACTTCAGCCGACAAACCAGCAGTGGGGTGCTGGGGGACCAGCCATGAACCCTCAACAACGGCCAGGCATGATAGTTCACATGCCGCAGCAGCAAGCAGCTGCTCAGCAACAGCAGCAGCCAATGAATCAGCAGGGGGCTCAACCAGGAAACCGTGGGATGATGCAGGTAATGAACTTGCCAGGTGCAGCTGGAACAGGAAACCTACCCCAGGCAGCACTACAAGATCTCCTGCGAACTCTGCGCTCTCCAAGCTCGCCCCTTCAACAGCAGCAAGTCCTCAACATCCTTCGTTCCAACCCAACCCTTATGGCTGCTTTCATCAGGCAGAGAGCAGCCAAGTATCAGGGTGTTCAGGGTGCTGCTGGAGGACCAGGAGGGCCTTCGCAAGGGGGCCCTGGAGGTGTGAGGTTCCAAGGGGCAGCTGGAGGGCTGCCTGGTGTAGGAGGGCCTGGGCCTAATCAGCTCGCCAACATGGATGGACAACAGCAGGTCAATGTGAATCAGGCAGGACAGCCAGGAATGAATATGGTTCAGAGTGGAGCAGCTGGAGGTAATATGCCCACCATAGCTCAGCTTCAGCAGCTGCAGCAGCAGCAGCAGCAACAACAACAACAGCAGCAGCAGCAACAAACACAACAACAACAGCGCCCATTGTTGCCTGGTAATATACAGCAACAACAAATGGCTGCATTACAACAACAACAGGGAGCGATGCAAGCAGGGCAACAAGGCAACATGACCAACATGAGTACACAGTTCAGAGAGATGCTGATGAGAAGACACCTGCAGCAACAGCAGCAACAACAACAACAACAACAGCAACAGCAGCAGCAGATGGGAAACCACGGACAGTTCCAGCAGCCTCAGGGACTCCAACAGCAGCAAGGCCAGCAGAGCTTTATGCAGCCAGGCCAGGGACAGCCAGGGATACCACCCTCTACACAGCCCCAGCCAGGGGGTGGAAGTGTTGGGGGACCCCAGCAGCAGCAAGGAGGCCCACAGGGTGGGCCAGGACAGCAGGGCCAGCAGCAAGTTTACCCCAACTCAATGTCCCAAGTAGCTGCGGCACTCCAGCACAGAATCCAGTTGCAAATGCAGCAACAGCAGCAGAATTCAATTGGTGGGCTTCAAGGACAAGACGCAGGGGCCGGTGGACCAGGTGGACCCCCACTTCAGGCTGGACAGGTTGGACCAGGGCAGGGACAACAACCGCAGGGTGGAGTTGGCGGAGGGGGCGGTGGGCCTCCACTGCCACAGACGTCTCAAGGCATGCTTCCCCAGAACATCCACCAGAGGCTCCTGCAACAGCAGCACCTCAGTGGGGGCTCTCCAGCCCAGCACAGCAGTCCCATGAGCCCCCAACAGCAGATGGCTCAGTCCCCTCACCATCTCCAAGGACAAGGAGGACTTGGTCCAGCAGGGTCACTCAGCAGTCAGGTCAGGTCACCTCAGCCCTCACCAAGACCGCAGTCACAGCCCCCGCACTCCAGCCCATCCCCACGCATGCAGCCCTCATCCCAACCTCAACCCCAGCCCTCACCTCATCGCATTTCTCCACAGACCCAGACTGGCTCACCCCATCCGAGCCACCTAAGCCAGCATCACCCCAGCATGGCTCCGCCCCAACCTCCACAGCAGCAAGTGTTGTCTCAGCAGCAGCCAGGTGGGTCTGTAGATCCTGGTCAGTTCAGCTCAGACCAGAACTCTATCATCTCCCAGTTAAGTGGGATGGCAGGGATGCACAGTGGACAGGGGGGGCAGTCAGACATGTTGGGTGGGAATAGTAACAGCAGCGGCAGCAACAACCAGGAGCTGGGAACGAACATTAACCACAACAGTTTAGACCTTATGTAGCCTCGACTCCATATTGTCTTTCTGTCACGATGCTCTGATGAGTTGCCCCAAATGACAAACTGCCATGAAAGGAGAGCGAGGTGGGACTTTGGCTTTGGGGTTTCAGAAGTTTTTATTTTTTATTTAAATATTTTTGTGATGTATAAATAAGAACTCAAGCTTCCTTCCTATGGGAGATGCAACATAAATCTTAGAAGTCAATAAATGAATAAATTATAACAATGGTAAGTTATTGCTGTTAATATATATCTATATATTTTTGCCAATTGTGTACAAAAAGGTGGAAGGGCAATGTTTCAGGTTGAAGATATTTCTTCCTTAAGTCTATGACACAATATTTTTGGGGACTGAGAATTTTGCCTTTTTATGAATATTTTTAAGATTTTAAAATGTGGCAAAAAATTAAAGCGAGTTGACACAATGTACTTTTTTTTTTTCTTTTTTTTTTTTATCGTTTCCTTCTAAAATAACCAGTCATGATTGTATCTATTTTGCAGAGACTAAGTGTATTTTATTTCTGAGTTTATTTTTCCCCCTTAGTGGATCATAAAACAAGCATCAACATATCTTCCGTTACGGTCTTCTCTCATGGTAAATTTTACATTTTACAATGACTGCAACAATTCATATAGCAGAAGTTTTTTTGGTTTTTTTATGTGATGGGTGTGTGGAAGGTGCGTTAAATGCAGTTAGTTTCCTCTTTTTTTTTTTTTCTTTTTTTTTTTTTTGTCAGGGTCTTTGGGTTTGAATTAAACCTTAACAGTGTTTTGGAGAGTGGGTGACGCTGACAATTGGTTTGGTCAGTGGGCAGATCTGCAGAGCAGATAAAGAGGCCGCCTCTCCATCCTCCATCTTTCTTTCTCCTTTGAATGTGCACACCTTCCTTACCCCGACCCCCACCCCTCAAAAACACAGACTGGACAGATGAACTGTTGATGCCTGATTGTCTGGCTGCAGGCGTGTTGTACTTCTGTTTGTAGCTGGCCAATGTTAAAAAGGTTGTGCGTGTACATATATTAAGAGCTTGTTTATAAACTGTGACATGGAGAAGAGGTCGATTAAAAGTTGATTTGGGGCTGCAGATGTTTTTAAAGAAATCCTGCCTGTATCCTGAACCCTGACAGTTTCCCTTTCAGTTGTGTCCTCTCTCTCCCCTTTTTTTCCTTATCCTCACAACTGCCTGTCAGCCACAAGGTTTAATTCAATGTTAGTACTGTACAAAGTAAGAAATGGTTAACTTAGATACTGTTTTTGTAATGAAAGTTAAAGGTGTACAAAAAAATAAAAATAAAGAAAAAGAAAAAAATTGTACATACTTTAAAATCTTATGAGCAGAGAAGTTATTTTCTGCTGCTTTGTTTCCCCTCCTGTTTGATTGGATATTTGCTGTATCTGTTAAGAAAGAGGAAAAAAAACAAAAACTAAATCTACAGAAATACTCCTGAGCTACTGTACAGTATTGAGATTTTTTTCTAAAAGGTACAGTATGGGGTGTCGAAGGTCATAAGCACCAATGCGCCTTTTTCTGTGTATTTTTGACAAGGTTTTAGGGAGGGTGGGGTTATTGCAACAAGTCACACACCTGAGCAATCTCAAAACTGAAGACATGAATCCGGCGCCAAGACGAGCCAAGGCGGGGGTTGATTAGAGGTGTGAACTGAACAAGATTAAATTTGGTCGATTAGCTTTTTACGGAGAGGACTGAAGACACAATATTCTCATGCTCACTATTTTTCTCAAAAGTTTGGGCTTGCTGGGTATGGGGAGGGAACGTTATCAGAACCAGGTGGCAATATATCTTGAGACTTATTTTATAAGAAAAAAAAAAAAACAAGGATAAACTGTCTTTTATATATAGATATATTATTTAATTTTATTTTTTTGGAAATAAAACTTGAAGCTACAGGAATTATTAGATAAAACATGTTTTGTTTTGTATTAAAGATGTTATGGTGATGCAAAAAGACACTGCAGACAGTCATTCAGTTTTTCCCGGGGAGGCCATGGAGTATAATTCTGCCATTCTTTTGAAGAAATGTCTCATGTACATGAATATAGTTGTAAACATACTGAATCACTGTACAAACTGATGGCAACTGAACAAATAGTTTTGTTTTTATCTTTTGTTCTCCTAAACAGAGACTGGAAATAAGACTATTTAAATATTTGTTTAGTATACAAATGGAATCTTTGACCACTTTTTTGTTCCTCTTGTTAACAATTTTGGTGCTTGCTGAGAGAAAGCAAAAATAACTGTTGCTCCATTTTCATTAGTTTCTTTTTTAAGTTATTTTGGTGGTCTGATTGTTTTGTTTTGTTTTTTTGCCAATAAATTAATTGTACAATAAAGTATGTTTGTACCATTGGAAATATACTTGATTGTTGCCTCTTTCTACCTCAGGCCTCTGACACACATTTAATTGTAAATCAAATGGAATTGACTGTTTATGGAAGTTTCAGGGGAAGACATTCTACATCATGAAATGAACCTCCATCCTTATCTGTACTGTATGGCACTGGTCCAGAGCAGGTTCACCCTGGACAGGTCTGTCCCAGGACCGAGACAAACTCACTTACAGAGTCACCAAATAACCTTGTGTTCTTACCCATGTTCATGTTTGTGTGTTTGGACTTTGGGAGGAAGCTGAAGAACAGGGAGGGAACCCAGAATGTCCTTGAAGTGAAGTGGTGATCGCTGTGTCACTGTCCTGCCCTGTTTTTGAAACTACAGTTAGGAAATGCCTGAAATTCCTGCTCCTGTCCTGGAACTGCAGGTCCTGCTGGAGCATCACTTCATGTCCACATAGACTATCAGCACAGAGAAAACTGGGAGTGCAACTTTGGTTGTGGTTTGTTGGTGTCAGATGGCTGGCGTGTTTCAGAAACAGTCTCAGTTTACTCAGTCTTTGGAAGAACAGGAAACATCCAGTGAGCAGCGGTTTGAGTGTGTGGATCAGACTGTGGTAACTCCGATAACTGCTCTTCACAAGAGTGCTGAGCAGAAAATCAGCAAAACCAACATGTAAGAACATGAAGATCATTATCATCGGGTTCACAGCGGAGGCTGCAGGAGAGACCCGTCAAAACTGAACAGTCAAACTGAATCAGCCTCCTCATATCATATCGCTGCTTGAATACCACGACCATGCTTCCCTTCATAACTGTCATGGCTCCTTCCAGCAGGCTGAGGCTCCACGTCAGGAAGCACGAGTGTGATGTTCCTGATCATGCTGCAGCTTTGAGCTCACTTAAAGTCACCTCTGCCTGGTTTGTCCAGCAGAGAGCACTGACAGGTCGATCTGGTTCAAATGGATCACAGGCACAGTCCACATCAAGATGGTTTCTTCTCCCAGATGATTATTTCCTGTTATATTTCACATCAGCAGTGGCCCCAGAAGTCCCGTAGCGTCTGGTACCACGTTTTGAAAAAGCAAGTCCAAACCCAAAATGATCAGTATTTTCTCTGGATCTCATTGATTCTGAGTGAAAACTGTAATGGCCCAATAATATTTAAAAAAAAAAATAGTACTGAGTTGGTCCTTTCACCTCAGTGACTACAGGAAGGAGAGCAAATATAAAATACTGTTAACGAACATAAAACCTAATATAATGATGGAACAATAACCCCAAATTCAAGTAAAATATTCAAATCTAAAGTAAACACAACAAAGTTAGAAGCTGGTCAGTTTTAATACTGAATTTTAGATGAACATCAAGCTGACATAGAAATTTGGGATAAAGAAAAATTACCCTTCTATTAATATATTCCCCCCAAAAATGCTGTCCCACCAGCAACTAGAAAAAAATTTTCTGACCGTTAATAAAGGTTAACGGTTAGAACTGTTTAATTTGATTGGTTTGTTTGGGACATAAGAGTCAGGTGGGCTTTATTTTATTATGATTATATAATATTTTTATTCTTTTTCCCGAACTCTGAAAAGTTCACTCATGCTGTTTAACACCCTGTAAATGTGTGATCACACTGCAGCCATCATACCACCACATCTACCTGCTTATGACACAGGGAAGAAGGACCAGATAGATAAAAATGATATTAAACATGAGCAACATTTATTTTAGTATTACCATATAAATACTCTATACACTGACACTTTGTTGACTGGAGCAGGTAATGTGCAGGTTTACATCACAATAAAGTGCAAGGTTCTGATGAAAGCAGCACAAGCGACCACAGTAGGCAATGTCAAATCCACGGTGCTTGTCTCGTCATGTCAGTACATTTAGATATAGCATCAGCTCAGTGGTTATCACAAACAGTATAAAAACTATTCAGTCCTCTGCGTGACAAATACACAGGTTTCTTTAAAGAATAAATATACATTTCAGGTCAATGTAGAAAAATAAGGACTAAAAAATACATTTCTCCCCACTGCTCGTTCCGGCCTCCTCCTTTTTTATGTCTCCTCATGTTTTTCGAAATCTTAATAACATCCGCTGAGGATCAGTCGTGCAAAAACCAAATAATCTGGGTATGTGTGCGCGCACGTGTGTGTGTGTGTGTGTGTGTGTAAAGGAGAGAGACATCAGCCCTAAAAAGCTCCATAGTCAAAACAACAAAATTATGCAACATCAGGCACTTCCATTCCCTGCAGCTTCGTTATCCCACAGAGACAGTTTTGGGATCACTTGACACTGACCCAGCATCCTCAGTGTGGGATCAACAACTTGTGGGCCAATAGGACGCCACCGTGGTGGATTCCACAGACATGACACGCCACACCAGCTCCTGTGTCCGCTGGGGAGGAAGTCAGCTGGGCTACAGCGATACTCTGACTTCAGAGTTGGGCTTTTATTGGTTTTCATTCGGGACCTTAGTGTCTTCAGTGTTTATCCTGGACCACAGTTCAACATCAGTCTGTACAGCTGTGGGGAGACTTCACTTTTTATTGATTTATGCCTAGAATTATCCTCCATAATCATTTCATTTAATATTCAATAATTGGATTGTTGAAGTATTACTGACTACATTGAACAGTTTCTTACGTTGTACATGCTTAAAGACATTCTACAGAAGCATAGTGAAGGTCTTTAGATCAATATCCTTCAACAGGACACTTTGATCACTTCTCATGGATTTATTGATCTTGTTTTGATATTTAATTGTCATTACTCTCCATGATGTCTAGTCTGTATTACAATGAGTCTTTGAAGGGCCATTTAATTAAAAACGAGATGACCTCCTAGAGATGACTAATTAATAAATCGTAATAATAATAACTAAGAACAGTGTGTCCAGTAAAATAATTCTTTGTAATGTCAGCTATGTGTAATTAATAGTTAAAGGGCTAAAACGTTCCAGAACTACATGCATTTATTTGGCTTTTAGTCAGTTTAAGATGTTTTTCTATTGAAGCTTATCTGCTGTCAGAGTTGTTGTATTTAGGGGTAAACACTGACTCTTCATGATTCTTTTTGGACATGACAATGACCTCAGTGAAACATTTTGAATATTAGTATTGGCAAGGTCAGAATTAAATATCATATTATATATTTGCCTGCAAACTCCACAAAAGGCCCATCTGACTGAAATCAGTGCAATTCAATGATACGTTCTGTTTTTAAGTCTCATCTAGTTTTCTACTTTTGGTACAAGTGTTTTGTTTTTTTTTAGATGAAGAGCTAGGCGGACGGAGA
Organism: Remorina albescens; assembly: GCA_034769265.1. Classification (NCBI taxonomy): domain Eukaryota; kingdom Metazoa; phylum Chordata; class Actinopteri; order Carangiformes; family Echeneidae; genus Remorina; species Remorina albescens. Next base: position 12,799,334 of record CM068480.1, read on the forward strand.
GAACATCACTGTCGGCCTTTGCATTGATGGAACTGTATTGGAGGAATGAGGCATGCAGGCGGATCAAATCATCTCTCAGAGGGTTTTGAAACGCGTACAAGACTAAGCCACATGTTGTACAGTAATAACAGTCTCTGTTTCCAGGTTACAGGGACAGCACTGCCCCTCGCTGTAGTTTAGAGTATGTACATTATGTTTGAGTCCAGTAGTGAACAGTTAGCTTTAGTATGGAAGAAGGACAGAAACAGTGGCCACGTTTACATGCACAGAGGACTCCTCCTCCTCTTTTTCAATTATTGATGTTTCCTTGTTTTACTTCCCTGGATGTTCCACCTCTGTATTCTGTACTCACAGTCAGAGCTGCAAAAGTGAACTGGATCCTTCACTGAACTTGTACAACTGTACGGAATTTGTAATTGTATATTTTCTGATTTTGTGCTACTTTTATGGGCATTGTAACTTTTAAATCACTAGATTTATGTGATTATGACCATCTACATAGAAAGAAGAAGGTTTTGCAATAGAGTTAAGGTGAGGAAAGAGAAAAATCCTGATGATCCAATCAATTCCAACAAGAAAAAAAGGTCATGATATACTTATATCAGAACAATTCAATCAGTACTTACAACTCAAACCTTCCTCAGCCTTTTTAAGGGAAATGCTCATCACCATCTCACTTCCCCAGTCCCATTTTCAGCTGTTTGACAATGGAGGATTTCGGGGTCTGACATGGCCCCACTTCCTCTAACTGGAACTGGCTCCTCGGCCAAAGTCTATGCCCACAAAATGTATTTAAATCTGGCAGCCTCACATGGGTGTCTGTACCAGTTTGGTCTTCCAGTGCCAGTGAGCATACTAAAGCCAAATTTAACCAGGTGAGTCCTACAGTTCACTCTGCAGACAGTAACCCGCCAAAACAGCAGGATTGTTCCAGTCCTTAGTGCGGTGACGCTGGCCTCACATTCAGGCGACTCTGTGCATGTAAACGTACCACTGACCAAACTGGAAGTTGTTTTCAAGGGGTAGAGCAGAGTGAGCAGCCAGAAGCTGCAGACAGGATGTGAAAACACAGATCTCGGTCCTTGATCACCTGTTCAAACGCTGTGACTAGACCAACGCCTCCAACTCATTCCTTCAGCGCTCACCCTGCCAGCCTGCTCCCACTTCATTGTCTCAGACCTCCAGGCCCCAGGTTCTGAAAAAGCCTTTGGCCACTCTTGACTCTCGGAAAGTCACTGTGAGGGAGTTGAGGGTGATGTCTGTGACCGTCACCTCTCCTGTACCAATGACGGGTCTCCAGATGTCGTCCGTCTTCTCCGATGCGGTGACTTCGTCTGGTTCGATGGCAGAGCTCCACTCATCTGTCCTGTCTCGTCCTGAATGAGGCAGAAACATGGAGAGAGACAGACAGGGTAGAGTTGCAGTCAGACAATGATTCCATGGAACTTATCCCATTTAAATCACTGACAAGAAACTCACACAGAAACTGTAATGAAAAAGTCTAAAATGTGCTGGTCTGAACATACAGAGCCAAACCTTTGTTACATTACACAGGCAGACTGACAGCTGGTGAGTCAGAGGGCGAAGCTCACCGCACAAAGATACACCGATCTGCTTAGAGATTCAAAACTAACTTAAAGAAAGAGTTCAGATACTCTTTTGTTCATTCAGTCTACATTTTGATCCCTGCATAATCTTCTATTTCATCAGACTTTTTTGTTACATACCCAGTGAAAAAAGCCTTTGTGAGTCAGTTAGCATCCACAGAGTCAGGTAAAGCAGGCCAGGATGTGATTAGACCACATTGGCTGACGGACTTTCACTTACCATTAAGAATGTTCCTCTTTGTTGTCTCCTTCTGAGCCAACTCTGTCTCCTCCTCTTCCCTGTCCTCCTCATCTTCTACATTGTCCTCCTCCTCTTCCTCCTCTTTTTCATCTTCCTCTTCTTCCTCCTCTCCCAGGCCTTCCCAGTCGTCTTGTGTTAGAGGGCTTGAGTCAAGGCACCTGAACTGTGACCTCCTGCTTTTGTGATCTGCCGCTTGTGCTTGTGGGCCCTCCCTGCAGTCACCGTACGACTCGTCTTCGTCCTCGTCCTCGTCCTCAGGGATCACTGAGCGTGTTAGGGAGAGGCGCAGGCGTGATGGAGGCTTCTCTGGAGTCTTGTGAGCACTGCGGAGGTCCATGGTGTAGACCGTATTCTGAATCAAGGTCAAAAAGATGAAAATGCAGAATAATCATCATTCAAATAACTGTGGAAAAAAGTATTAAAGGTAAACTGAAGGAGAAAGTCACTGGAAAGTTTCCAGTATTGGACAGATGACTCTAGACTTCTCACCATGAAGTTGTGACAGTGAGAAAAAACTGTCTTGGTTAAATCTTTTTATCATGCACTCCAAACCTTACCTGCAGAAGGAGCCTTTTGGATTTTGATCCTTTTCTCCTGTGTCCTACAGCTCTGTCTCTCTGCTCTCTGAAACCAACAAGCACAATAATATGAACGTCAAAATGTCATGGAAATACAGTACGAGTCAAATGTTTGGACAGTGTGTTCAAACTTTTGACTGGTACTGTATATTCACAGCCTATCTTTTGGTGTAATTTCAAAATATTTGGAATATAGCCTCTCATATATAAACAGTGAAGTGGCTATGATCAGTATTTTGATAATTTGGGATTTTAAGGTCTTTCAGCTGATTGTTTTAGTTTAACGGCCTAAACCTTTAATCTAGATCTTTTTATGGCAGCAAGTGACTGAAAAAGCTCTGAAACTCCACTGAACCGGGGTGAACCGGGGTGGTGGAGCATTTGTGTTCCTCGGGAGTTTGGTGGAGACCAAAAACAGGTAAAACAGAAAACACAACTCTGAATGAATGCTAACAGTGTCTTGTCTCGTATAAATCAACAACAGTTTGCTGACAAACATCAACTTGAAAAGTTTGACACTCATCTAGCGTTCATTGCTTTTTCTGCTACTGCCAACACACAAAATACAGAGTTATTACAGGTATATAATCTGTTTCCTTGCCCAAATTCAGACTGCATCACAAAGAATTTTTTATTTGAAGAAACAAACACACTTCCTCTTTATCAAGCTCTATTGTGAAATACATATTGTATGTCTTGCTCAAAGCTAAGCTGTACTCTATTTTACTGCTCTTATAATTGTAGCCAAATGTGCATCTGATCACATTTGGATGTAATTTGGAAGATCTTCCCTGCACAACTGGCGGATCTCGATCTGGATTTTATGTGTTTTTCTACATTAAATTACAATCAGGAACACATGCTAACGCCAACTGGAGAGAGATCTTGAATCTGGGTCTTGGTCTGCTGATCCTTGGTTTCGTTATAATCAATATAATGTAAGAAGAAAAAGTGTTGGGGTTTTTTTTCTGCTCCTCACTATCCATCAAACCTTTTTGACTTTGAGTCAATGCTTTTCATCAGGCCCACATAAAAGATTGAGTGGAACTTTTACTTCTCCTCGTAGGCCTGCACCAAGCGCTGGTCCAGAATATGCTCCTCGGGTTCCCATGTACTGTATCTGCAAGACATTAAAAAGTTATACATAAGTCTCCCTCTTCCAAATTATTCCTTCATATTGCATTCAGTCATGTTTAGCATATTAATAGATCTGTCTGGTGAGTTGTTAGACATTTACCATCTTAATGAAAACATTTACCACGTGTTGAGTTCACACAAAGGCTCCATTGTCTTTGGTTCCACTCATACAGTCATTCCATGCCGAGTATGGATAGTATCTACACCTACAACCAGTCATTTTTTTCAAATCATAAAAATAAATTACTTTTTCATAGAACAGGCCAGTGACGCATCTCTCACAACACATTCAGGACTTATGCTGTGATATAGTAGCTTTATGAATGAGAAGAGGGTTAGGGGTTTTTATGTATTTATTTTTGATATGACCATGAAATTGTTCCCTGCATTTATGAAATCTGCTCTCTAGCTCAATGTGAATATGATACACTTTGTGATTTTAAGGTAATCCATTCATTAAGTTTACAAACTTACTTTGGTGGCCATCCTTTCCACTTCAAGAGGTACTCCACATTCCCCTGTGGAGAGCAGCAGTTAAATCATTGTGTGTACTGTAGCTAATCCCACACACATTAAAATTCAACTGTTTATTTAGCTTAAATCTGGTACATCACCTCTGAATTGTTTTTCGACTATTTGAAAGCAAACAAACAAAAAAACAAACAAACAATGAGATTAGTTAACTAGGGTGATGCCTTGCATGGGTAAGATTTCATTCAGATTAGGATTGTCAAGTAAAAAAAATCAAAACAGCAGCAACAATGATTCAGATTTTATCAGAAAATCCACCTTAATCCTCTCAACATTATTATCTGAGTGAGCAGCAGAATCATTGACCGGAGCAAGAGCCACTAAGAAGCACAGAAGATGAACTAATATGACAAATCCTCAGGTGCAACTCACATTACACAACCAGTACAGGCATGTACCTTCAGGCCAAAGACACAACACTCTTTTCAGGACTCATTAATGCCATTAATGAGTTAACATGGGGCTTGACCCGACTGACCCCACTCACCTATTACTATTCCTCTACAGACTATTTCAACACTTGCTACATTTAAACTTTCCCTGCTTGTTGTCCACTCGGTCCGTCTCACCTTCACCTGTGTGCTTGCTTTGGTTATAGAACTGACTTTCTAACTGAAGACTGAAAATTGTTTTGACTATGTAAACTTGCAAGGTTGATGCATCTTGTTAATGATCAGTTGTGGGAGATGGCCTGTTTGTTTCCTCTTTAGCCGTTGTTGCACTCAGAGATCTCATCTCTACAAGTTTTCATTATGCTTGTGTGTCTGAGTGTGTGTGTGTGTGTGTGTGTGTGTGTGTGTGTGCGCTTTAATAATTTCCAGTGCATCCAATATTAAAATAGATAGTTACCTACTTTATGAGCCACAATCAAACGGATTTTCAGAGCATTATATGTAAAAAGGGTACAGTACAATAATATATTCTCACAACATCTCACATCTACTTTTATTCCCGTGTTCTTTATGTGTGGGAAGATAAGTGACACTGTCAGACAATATCTATAATTAACAGATAATGTAAAATGTACTGTATGTTTCCCAGCTACCAGGCGAGCCTGTCAGAGTTAGTCATCCTGTGTGACATCATTCTAAGGTATTCTCAGTGGGTGAGGTCACCACTTTTCCCGGCTTCATTTTGCTCACTCAGTTCCCCATATACAGTACAAGAAGTCGCGCAAATAATGTATACAGGGGGGATTCCTACAGTCTAATTTAACAGCACTGCTATAAACTCTCATGACTGCTTCTAATTAATAAATCTGTGAGAAATTAATAATTATTGAGTCTAACAATTAAACACATTTTTAAATAGTAAATAGAATGCACTGATAGGATAACTGATAAACATTGATACATGAAAAGGATTTTACAGCATCAAATGAAAGATCATTTTATCTTCAGAAGCCTGACCAACTAGTACTAGTACCAACTAGACATGTGTTTGAGTACATGATTGATATTTTACTCCACTGAGCAGCACATGTGGTTTTGACATCCATGTGTCTCGGTAACCATCAGTTTATTCTCTGTGAATAACTCTGAATTAGTTTGATCTTAAAAATCCAAACATTTACACAGTCAAAATTACGTATATCTACCTTACCAACATTAAGATGGCATAAATTCAAAGGTATTCAAAAGTGTTGTATATTGACGTTAATGATAGTGGACTGCCAGTTAAACGAAACATTTGTCACTTTAAACACTTGGAAAACATAGAATGATTTTTTTTTTTAAATCAAACAAACACCCGGACAGTCTACTGTTGCTAAACTTAAAAACTCAGAAACTGCCGGAAAACGAGGCTAATGGGCCTAAAGGCCCATGTGTGCAACATGTTATTGTTTCTTTTACTAAAACGTGTGCAGATTATTTTGTGCCCCCCCCTGCATTTTTCCCAGCAGGGTGTTCGCTGGTTGTAATGATGAGGATGAGGTGGTGGTGGGGGGGAACCTTTCGGCCACCGTAGTTCCTAGCTACGCACCTGCTTCCATCAACATCAACAACTTTGATCCAAAGCCGGCTATCAAACAGGCCTGAGGAACAGAGGGCACCTGACATGCTGATCTGTGCGATGACAACACTGCTACGTTACATTAAAGGGACACCCTCCTCCTGACACACACACACACACACACACAGCCTGCAGTTAGATAACAAGGTTAATCGCGCAGTTCAGTTCATTTAATCTCTGGAGCTTCCACCGGACTGAAGTAGCATCCTCTCCCGTCCGGCGGCTCGGCGCTGCCTTACCTTCCTAACTCTCTTCTTGACGATCGACTCCACGGCGAACACTTGCTCTCCGATCGCCGACAGCTCCATCTCTCCGTCCGTCGGGGCTCCTGTCAAAGTAACGTCCACAAAACAGAGATAACGTCGGCGGGTTGTGTCGGTCCCGTGGTCCCCCGGCTCTCCCTCCGCCTCCGTCCCGTTGTGCTGACAGTTTTAGGGGCCCATTGAGCCGGAGCCGCTTCCCTCAGCTGGCCCTTTCTGTGCGTCCGGTGACTTTACAAAATCTGCGACACATCTGCACACCGCGTAGGCGCGCGCCCGACTCCGAGAGCGCGCTCCCCGGCTATGTCGATGAGTCGGTGCGCGCCACCGGCTGCCTCATCCCCCTCATCATCCTCCGGTCTGGACCAGAGACTGGAGGGCTACAGAGGACCATAAGAAGGACTACAGGGGGACTGCATGGACTACAGGGGACCACATGGACGACTACAGAGGACCACAGGGAACTACAGAGGACCACAGGAGATCTACAGGGGGACCACATGGACTACATGGAGGACTATATGGAGGACTGCATGGGGACTACATGGAGGACTACAGTGGACTACAGTGGACTGCATGGGGACCACATGGACTATAGGGGACTACATGGAGGACTACGGGGGGACTACATGAACTATAGGGGGACTACAGGGGGACTACATGGACTATAGGGGGACTACATGGAGGACTACAGGGGGACCACATGAACTATAGGGGGACTACAGGGGGACCACATGGACTATAGGGGGACTACATGGAGGACTACAGGGGGACTACATGAACTATAGGGGGACTACAGGGGGACTACATGGACTATAGGGGGACTACATGGAGGACTACAGGGGGACCACATGGACTACAGGGGACTACATGGAGGACTACAGGAGGACTACAGGGGGACTACAGGGGGACCAGCTCACATCCTGCATCACTACAATCTAAATGTGTTCTGTAGATCTTTCACAATAAAGCTGAAATTATCCTAATGCATAAGTGAGCAAATGGGTCCGGCTTCATCAACTATCAAGAGCATAAATTAACCAAGGGGTCCGAAGATTGATGTGGGAAGACACAAGAAAACTCAGTTCAACTTGTACTTATTCTACTTTTTTTCTTTATAAAATATTAGTTATATTGCAACTGAAATGTGCCACATCAGATCTTGCTTTTTTTGGTTTTGGTAACCAAAACAAGGCTGTAAACCAGTGATAGGCTCACCAAGCATTCTGTGTTCTTAAGTAAATTACTAATAAATACAGTTAAGTTAAAATGACAGAATTCCTTCTAACATGCTGTTAAAGTTGGTTAAATTGCAGTGCAGCAGGTACCTCAAATCTAATTCAGGCACAGGACTGGATTCTGTTTCACAGAAAATAATGACACACACAGCAGCGTATACTTAAAGTGCCGTTATAAGCCTTTTATTTCTATGCAAAAAAAAGTTACAATCAGGATTCCTTACGTAGGAAGGGCTTAATAGATTGTCATGACTAAAAAAAGAAAAAGAAGAAAATATGCAACTGTGAAACATTAATTGTGATGATCGGGCTTAAAAATCGCAGCAAATTAATGACTTGATGTTATTTCACTGGAGATTCATTTGGAAGAAACAGGACTGAAGTTCCAAAGACTGGGCTGGAATTGAAATTTGAATTTCATTTCAAAATAACACATGCAGCGATCTTGTGATATTCTTATATTGTATAAAATCATACTATTGGAAATAATGGAACATAGTCCTTGGCTGCAAAGGTGAAAACATTATTACACATTGGTTAGTCTGTATGTTGGTGGAGCATCAGCCGTTTCTCTAAATTTATAGATAAACTGGTGCTTTGGAATAAATCTCCTGAAATGGCATCAAACTCTGCACAGCCCCTCTTAATCTTTCAGAGCAACACATAAATAATTTTAATGTAAACAAGTGAAGGCCAATATTGTCATTAACAGACAATACTCGTATAGTATAAACAAATTCTCTTTATAACTTTTTTTATCTGAAAGCTACAACAGCAGACTCTTTCATAAGGCCTATTTCATAATAATCAACCCCTACACGCATCTGGCTGGACATGTGCTCGCTAGTCAGCCCATCAAATCCCACATTTCTGTTTTTTTTTGTTTTTTTTTAACCTTTCTAAATTCACTATTCAGGCACACTGCACTCCATCCACTGTTTATCAAACTGACAACTTCCCTTCACACAAACAGCTGCCAAAACATCCTCAGACCGAAAACTTTCACGTTACAGATCACTGTTTACCCTATAAGACTTTGACTGTGTTTGGCAGGTTTGATAAGAAGAGCAGGAGGAAGAGGAGCCCTGCATCAGCTGAGCTCCTGTGCTACAGAGGGCTGCTGTGGCGGAAAGAGAAAAAGTATCAAATCCAAAACCTTGTGTTGTCATCTCTGTCTGGAGACATTTTACCACCAAGTGAAAAATGGCTGTGGCTCTATTATGCAACACTAGGTTACATGGACAAACAAAATAAGATTTCTTCGGACTGGAATTAAATCTTTGTGGCAATAATGTGCAAGAATTGAAAATCAACTTGCTTAATTGTCCTGGAGCTTTTAATCACACAGTCCTCATCAGAAGGTTATATTTACTCAGTTACCACAGAACTGTATGATATAAAGTAATGGATAAGTCATCAAGAAATAAACTGTCCAGCTAATAATATTTTTTAAATTCTCCCTCTGTGGTCGCTCTGCAAAGGGACCTTTGCTGCATGTAATTCCCCCTTTCTCTCTCCCTGTTTCCTGTCAGCCTCTCTACACAAATACTAAATAAAATAAAGGCATAAAAGCCCCCCCCCAAATAAATGTCCCCAGTATCTCCTGGAGTCTTGCCTATGACCAGTTTTGTCTGACTTCCTGTTATGGATGCCTAAGGAAACAACACGTAGACAGCTGGAACCAGATACTTAAGTGTTTCAAATTTACAGGGGTTCAGTATTTTACAGCCCGTTGACTAATGGATTAGTCGACTTGATTGTCAAATTTTAGCACTACTGTAAGGGTTATCAAGGTGACAATTAATCTGCTGACAAGCACTGTGTATTTTAATCTAAAGCTCCACAAGAAGGGAGTAAGAGTTGAGATTGTTTTGTCAATCAATTTTTCAAAAGTAAACCCTGTACTCTGATGCTGTATGACTGACATGACCAGATACTTGTCACATTACATTTTGAGAAAGATTTTGACAAGTTTACTTTCCTCTTTCTTTCTTACTTGAAGATGTTATATCATGATACAGTACAACTCTACTCAAGGACAGTAATTGTTAGTATTGATGACACGCAGACTTCATTACTTTATAGTGACCATTTGAATGTGAAAAATTAAACCCAAAAAAAAAAGGGAGGAATGGAAGGAAACTAAGGCAAAACATCCACTAGAGGGAGTGCTTGGCCTGGGTGTTGCATTGCTTTGTTGCCATATAAAAGTGTTGTGTCAGCACAGCCTCTGCACAGTGTAGGCTCAGTCTGCACTAGAAGTGTTTGAAAAGTGGATGAAATAGAAAGTTGCCAATGTAGTAAATCACTGATTTTGATCTGTGATATGTAAAAAAGGAGAGGAGAGGAAGAGTGAAATGGAGTCGCACTAAGGGAAGGAAGGACACGCTTTGGTGAAAGTGGACAGATTCACGACATAAACACTAAGACACATCAGTGGACGTCATGACTATAGCTGGGAGGATCACTGAAGGAGACAGGCAGATAAACACAGTATTTTTCATAAAGCCTGAACTCCAATGACTTTGGAAACTTGAACAGTAAAGAGGGAAAAAAAAAAAAAAAAATCAACAGATCGGACACTGGAAAATACTCAATATATATAAAAACACAGGGATAGCAGAAACAGAATAATTACTTTTCATAAGCCCTAACTGTGTTGTGAGGAAAGGACTGTTTCTTTATTCTCCCTGTAAAGTTTTTGCTTTCTTCATTGCTTTGCATCTTAGATAAGAGAAGAGTCCAGCAATGGCTGTGTAAACAAAACCCAAAAATGGGGGGAAAATATATCTGTAAGTGTGCATCCTTGTGTTTGGCTGTGCATGACTATTTCCTCTCCTGCTCATTCTGTGATTGGCCTATTGGCCTAGTTGGAGCAGGTGATTGGCTTGTTAAACCTTTAGCCATCTGACCGCCATGTTTGGCCTGCCTCCACTTCCTCTGAGACAACTAATAGGAGTTCACAATTCTTCCCTCTCAGCTGCTGGCGGAGAAACTTCCTAGGTCGTGGTAAAATAAAGAGCAAAGAGGAAAGCCACAGTTATGATAGCAGAAGAAAATCCAAGTGAATTAAAAAACTTGATGACACAATTCAAAGGGACATTAATGAAATTGGGTAAACCTTGATTAAAGTTGCATTAGAATCAGAAAAACTTTATTTTTTAAGTCCACAGGGCAAGTTCATTGGTTGACTTTTAAGGCCAAGAAGATAATCATTTTACTACCCGTTGTTGATACAAAAATGTTAGTGCAGCTTTAAAGCAACAATTTTAGTAGCTATGCCTCTGTGCTGGATCATGTGCACTGATGCTACATGCTAACTGTACCATAAATTGTCCTTTTTGTCTGTGGCTCCTGCCTAGACCGCGTAGTGTTGTTCACGGTTAAAGATTTGATAATGTGCATCATTTTTAAGTTGCTTTCATTTCAGCTCCACATAATACAGCATTCCTACTCTTTTAAATCTACCAGATAGCAGCCACAATATTATCTGAACCGCTTTCTTTTTCCATGTCAGCAGAGCTTTGGTCATTTTATTAAAGACTTCCTGCAGCTGAAGTAAAAAGAAACTTCTGTGCAGTGAATATGCAGTGAACGGATTCAAAGCTTTTACTTTGAAGATGCTGCAGGAACACAGTCACAAAGGTCTGTAACAGACCAAACATTTCACCTGGCCAGTGGCTGTGAATAAATCAAATGTTTGAATGGACAGGCTACACAGCTAGTAGCCAACAAAACACAAACCTAGTGCATACCTTGAAAACATCCTCTACATACTGTTTATGGGATAATCATTCTCAGCTTATGCCACCAAAACAGTAAAAATAAAAAATAACAAAAACTGTAAAAATTATAATCACAGCTGTCATGGTGGACGCACATCAACAAATATTGCTCTCACCTGAGCTCATCCGGACTGCCAATGGTTTGCGGGCTACGCAGTTTAGAGTCCAAATTGTAGTAGACTCCTCCCACCTCTCTGACTCCTATCCAGTGCTGGCGTTTGAGCGGCAGCCGGAGTGGTCCCCAGCGTAGGTTGGATGGCACATTCAAGATGAAGCCTGTCACGTTGGACAGCTCAATGCTGCCAACATCCCTGAAGGAAGACAAGCAATGTTTACTGCTTGGAAATGCAAGTTTTGCTTGTTAAAATGTGTTTGTATATTTCAGTAAACACTGTTGACATATATTACATAATCTTATGTAATCTTATTAGCAACCATTTTCTCTGGTACCACATATGTTTAAAGTTGATTTGTGTAATACATGAAAATGAGCTTAAGTGTTTTCAAACAGCAGGGATTAGTCATGCACTATATGTGTCTAATGCACTATGAAGTGCTTGTAATTCTGCCAGTTTCTCCTGACAGCTGTGATGATATAGCATGTACCATGCTCCATGGGGCTTTTTTTTTTTTTTTGATGGACTAGACGGAAAGTTAGTCCAACAACAAGTACAAACTTTCCCTCTATCAAAAGCAAAACTGGCAGAAGGCTAAACTTTTATTATTAAAGTTTTAGTATCAAAATGTCCGCTGTAAGACTGACACGCTTATGATGCAGTATCACAGATAACAGAACAGAAAGTATACTGCTCAATCAATTAGTTAGTTATCATCCTGAATTGTGCAATATTTCGGCTGGATTGTTAATATTAAGCATTTTGTTGCTTTTCATTAAAGTCACAAAATCTGGAGACAGTCTATAATTAAAATTCAGATCCAAAAACAAGATAACACAACTTTTGCAGTTTGCTGCAGAAGCTGATTATAAAATCTTGGCTGTTAGACTTTCCTGACCTTTAAATGCACCAGCTAGGAGAGTTATAAAAACAGTCTCAAGTCTGAGCAACATTACAAACATTCCTCCTACTAAAACAGAATCTACAGTGCATTGCAAAAACATGGCTTATTAATTGTACTTTAAAGTTTAAGTAACAGGCATATTTTTCAGTTATCGACTTCCTTTATCTCAGTCTTGTGTTGGACTCTTGCACCATATCAATACTGAATGCTTAAACCACCAAAACAAGGTTTTAATTACAAACTGAAGGCAGAGTTGACACTACATTGCTGATTTTGTTCATGTTTTGTTTGAGATAGAAAAACAGGAATTTGGCTTTTATGATTACATTAACATTAGACTGATAAATAAAATAAAATCTGTAGCTGATGCTGTTGAGAGAAATGTAGGACTGATAAAGAGGGAAGCAGGAACACTGATAAAAGTATCTCTTAGCCTTTGTCAACTGATGGAACTGCTAACTAATCAAAGAGCTTACTCTAGACACTTCTGATTGGGTTGCTGAGGTACAAAGGAGGACACAGGGAGTCTTTAGAGAATTTAAGGAGACAACAGGGACTACAGACATAAGATATACAGTGGTTAAACCATAAGCAGTCAGTGGTAAAACTTAGTTGTAATGTTTAAAATATGAGAAAGAGCCGATTTTCATTACTAGCTCAACGTACCTTCTTTTATCCCACCATACTGCCTCGAAACCTCGGGTTTGCAGAGCTGCCATAATGACATTAACATCATAATTCCCATTTCCCAGCATGCTTTTCTTATGAGGTGTCACCATAGTGCTGGGAGAAAGCCTGCAACAAGTTGACAACAAGATGTTATACACAACATCAGATATATACGTTAAATATTGGTTAAGCTTAGCACGCCAGCTCACCTCTGATATATCTCCTGCAGGGTGTCCCGGCTGAAGGCCGTCCTGTCCTGGAAGACATTATTCAGCGCATGCAGGGCACACAGCTCCCTCCGCTGTTTCTCATGATAAATGGCTGGAGGTGTCAGAGAGGGTTGTGGAGGCGCTGGAGAGGTGAGCGAGGAACAGGAAGATGAGAGATCTGGTTGCTGCTGAGAGTCCCTGGGATCCCTGCACCTCTTCTCCTCCACTCCAACCATCACCTCCCCTCCTCCTCCTCCTCCACCTTTCTGCTTGCTGACCTTCCAGGGCATGCAGCCCAGCTCCTGCAGGCCACCCCGCCCTTTCCCCTTCCACTCACTGGCTGGATACGGAGCACTTCCCATCCCTCGATGTTCACCACCGCCACTGCCGCCACCTCCTCCACTTCCTCCACTTCCACCACTACCTCCACAACTACTACCTTCAGGACGCTACATCGGCATCATGACAACAATTGCCATAGCAACCTCTCAGCCGTTTGGAAGAGAGGAGCTTGTGAGTCTTTGTGTATGGTTGCAAGCAAGGTGGGGGTTGCAAGATAAATTAGACCTGTGGCTGTTTAAAACAGCAACAGCTGCTCCCTCCAACAAATAGATGTGAAAGAAGGTAACCAGAAGGGAAGATGCAGAAACTGGAACTCAAGTTTACAGACGAAAAAACAAAGCAAAACAAAACAAAAGATACTCCAGAGTGTTCCAAGTGAAAATTACTCTTCCAACAACAACACCACAGTGATGTCGTCTATCAAATAGCCATTGGTTGGTCTCTGCATGTTTCCACTTCCTCCATCCTCACTGTGTTTGTGTGTTGACAGCTCTTTCCATCCAGCCACCAAGCCTATAGCTTTGCAGTTCTTTCCATCACCAAACTGCTGACCATGAAGTGTGGACACCACTGGAACAGACACAACGGGGGTTCGATCCTGAGCAGAAAAAGACGTCTGATGAACCCTTGAAAGAAAACACACAGAGAAGGCTTATTTTTATTATCCTCTTTGGCTGTTCATTTATTGTGAAGTCATATAAACAAGTCACCAGAGCCCAAAGTGACTCCTAAAACTGCCTACTTAACCCGAACAGCAGCCAAACCCCCTTAAACAACAGATGTTGCTGCTGATGGTGACAGATAGCTGAGCTAAGATGAAAAGCTGCTCCCATCCCCTTTAGGTCAGCAGACTCCAGACTGAGGAGGAGAAGGTAAACATTTCCAGCAGCCTGGGCTGGATAGAGGAAGCAGGCTGTTCAGTAAGCTAGCAAAACATGACAAGTACACAACAGGACACACACATTGGAGAGCCCACGGGCCGACACGGAGCGGCAGCCCCCCGTTACACACCGTTAACCCCCCGCGTCAGGATGCATTTAATCCACGGCGGTAGCAGAGATCAGCCGTTAGTCCTCCGGTTGCTCTACGTGACTCCCCGTCCACACCACGCCGCCTCTACGGCTCTTTTCCGCCTTATAACTTGCTTTTCTCTCGCAGACTATCCTACCTGGCCGCTTCCTGTCGTCGGTGGAACAGCTGGACTCCCATAAACCGGTCTAAAAGCTAAAGAAAGTCTCTCCTCTCTCTCCCAAAACCCGTTTAGTCCTTTGTCTTTGCCACTTTTTCCTGGTGAAGCTCTCTCTCTCTCTCTCTCTCTCTCTCTCGCTCTCACTGTGCAGACTCGGACATGCGCAGTAGAGTCGGCCTGGCTCCATGTTGCTGTCCCCTCCTGCGTCAGTCGGCGGTGGAGCAGTTCCTCCCCTGAGACTGCGAAAGCCTACATTTTCCACTTTCTCCTCACCTGAGAGAGAGAGGGGGGGGCGCTGAAATGACTGAATAAATAAGTAACCTCTTTGTAAACGGCAAGTAGTAAAAGTTTCAAATGATGAAGGTTAATGAGTGATCTGAGATTTTTTTTCTGAGTGCTTAAAGCAGCTGTAATCAGTATTTGTTGTTAACATTCGATCACATGGCGGCGTGAAAGGTGACAAAGCCCTCAGAGGTATGACCCATTCTGCAGTTTTCACCAGCTCAGTGCACCATTATGTTCCCGCTCAGCTCATTGTTTTTGCTTTTACAACCTTAAGTTTAGATGCCCTCTCACTGCTCTTGTCATCTTTTAGATGTAACAGGCAGCTGTTTTCAGCAGAAACTCCACACTGTCAGTCTCTAAAACAACTACAAAGTTAACAGTTCGTGGGCCTTTTAGCAGCCCAAGAGCCAGATTTCCTTCAGCAGCAACAATTATTGGGCATATAATGTAGGAACTATATTCGTCAGAAGGAAACACAACTCCAAAACCAGTCCATATGTTGAATTGTGATTCCTACAGCAGTTTGCAAATGTGTTTGCCATTTAAATTTTATAGGATGACAATAGGTCAATGTTGTATAAAGCCAGAAGTAGCCAAAAAAATCACTTTATATGTGCACATTTAAAAGACAGACAGGCAACAGGCACTGATAGCAGCACAACACAAACAAAGCTCCTTATATAGGCCCAAACGTGGGCAACATTTTCCTATGAGTACCATAGCACGGGGCGCAATTACATTCTGTTTACATTGCTTTTAGTAGTAGCCATTCAGTGTATTTACAATGCTGTAGTTGTCTTCATAGTTTTCATTGTGGTTGTATCTGCATGTTCACTAAAAATGGACTGCTTTCAAAAAATTCACAGGAAACAATAATTGGACATGTGGGACACTAAAGCTACTACCACAATGTGCTTGACATAATGATGTCATTATAGATAGTATTCTTATTGAAACTCTGATACAGGATGAACTGTGAACCATGACCATAGACTAAAGCTGTATTAGCCATCATGTGGATATTTTATAAAACTAATCTTTAAATTGAATAAACTGGAAAAAAGCCGGCATGTTTTCTTACGCAAATGGAGAAGATTAAGCTCTGACTCCATGGTTTTATAAGTTGTACCCTGTTAACCTTCAATTCCTCTGATTTCCTTCTTCTCATCAGCATGAACTTGACCAATAATGAAGTTAATACTTGGACAACTCCAGTTTACAGACGACAGCTCATAGTTAACTGATGGCGTGTAATGATGGTCTCTTCCGTCCATCCACCCACCTAACTTTCCATCTGTGTTGTTGTCGTCAGGCTCACATTTGTGGTGGCAAGAGGATAAATTCATTTTCTTACCTGAGTTCTCCCTGGCAAAACACAATTACTCCATTTTCATTTTAGGCAGAACTTTTTTAGGTAAAAGTCCAGTCTTGGCAATAGGAGTTTTTTTTTTATTTTTTATTTTGCTTAAGTTTATGAATCATCGTTATCTAACCACATAAAAATGAAAGCTTGTTAAAACTGCACCACAAAGTTTAAACACAGTATTTTCGACCTGTTACTGTCATTTTTTGGAAATATATTGACAGTTTTCTCTGACTAGCAGCTTAATACAGTTTTAACACCTTAAATTATATCAGAGTGATTCATATTTAAGTACATGTTATACTTTTGGTCTAGATGCCTTTTCAGAGACATCAGGATGAAGGACAGTGTGTACAGAGCCGTACTGCTGAAATCTACTTGCAATGTGACTTTGGTTTATTTTTCCCATTCATCTTTAAAGTTTGATATCTCAGATAAATTATACAAGACAGGAGGGCTGAGCACTGGAGGCACAGTCCCACAATACACAAAGTATAAGAGTAGACAGACACATCAGTTTACAACACATCAAAATCAGGAAATTAAGTTTTTACAACCATGATATTTAACCAAAAGCATCTGCAGCATATTGAAAACCAAAAGGCCAACAGCAGTAGTTAATTTGTTTGGATGGTGGTAAACCAGCAGAGTGAAAAAAATACCTCTGGTGGAGAATCATCCTTGCATTTAAAGTCAAAATTGTATGTTTAACACATGAGCGAATCTGCCTCCCTGTTTTTTCACCATCCCAGCAACTTACTCACATAGAACACACACCGATGCACACAAACACAACAACTCCCTTCCCTTTCCTATTTACATGTGTCCCAGTTTTCTAGCTAGTGCAGAGGCCATGTCCGTTAGCAGCACCTCTCTCTGGCTGTCCTCCCTCCTCTGCAGCTCGTGGACAAAATGCCCCCGCAGTTCCTTCATCTCCATTACCCGCCCCACCAGCTGCCTGCGCATCACACTTTGTGCCTCTGGGGGGCAGTCTGGCCTGTTGCCCACCAGCTCAGGCCTCTGGTGGCACAGGGACACAGCCCTTCTCAGATGCCCAGCATCCACATCCAGCAGCTTATCTACAGTCCCTATTCGACCCAAAAGGTCTGCATGGGTGAGCACCGGGATGATGTGCCTTATTACCTCCTCTCCATACAGCTCTATGGTGGCTTGGATTGCCTGGGCAGCATCCTGGTCAACCTCCATGCTAGTGCCTGGAGTGCGGATCACCATCAGAAAGGCGTGCGGTCCAGGACTGACAAGCTGAAGGCTCCTTAAAGCTTCCCTGGCTCTCTTGGTGTTCCCCAGCGAGAGTCCCATAAGATCTGGAGTGTCGATCACTGTAATCTCTCTTCCATCCACTATTGTTGTTCGCTTGGTGCTTTCCATGAGAGGACGCACAGGTGCCCTTGGTTCACTGTTGCCCAATAAAGTCTCTGTTAAAGAGCTCCGTCCTCCACCAGTGGGCCCAAGGAGGATGAGCCTCAGGCCTGGCTTATTGTTGGACAGGTCCAGGGTGCTGGTTGGATCGGTCTTTGACTCCAGTGCTCCATCTTGGGATGACCCTTCAGAATTGATATGTTCTAAAGATAAATAATAAAAAACTTTGGAATAAAAGGCTGTGATTATAACCAAGATCCATCTGGGCCTGACACAACATGATTGGCTCAGACAAGTTTGAACTAAAATTAAAACCTGTCTTACCTTGGTATTCAGAGAGACTGGGTAAAAGTGTTGTTGTTTAACATATTTGGTTGTGTGTTCCTCAAATCTACACTATATCTACAAACTCAATCCGCGCTAATGGACAAGCTTAAGTCTCAAGGATATCTAACAGAGTGTTGGCAATAAAACTATTCTTTTATTAGTAGTTTCAGCTTGGGTGAAAGTGAAGGAAAATTTTGTTAATTTTCGTTTGTGTTGACCAGATTTTTCAAGATGTTGGTAAAGTGCAACTTCTTATATCAAAAACAACTGCAGTCTAGCCTCATTGATATCAGAAAGGGTGGATTCAATGATTAAAGAATCTTTATTTTGACAGAAAACATATTAAAACGTAGAGACGAAGCAGAGCAGTTGAGTAATTGCAGACAAATCACAAAATGTAGCCAAAGTAAATTAAGTCTACTGACCTGTTATGACTCTGAATTTTGAGAGAATAGCTGATGGAGAAGCAAAGTGGAAGTGAGTGAGTTTAATGTCTAATTACAGACCTATAATTATCATGCAAATTTGTCCCTGATTTAGCCCCTGGCCCTGATATATATATGTGTGTGTATAAACATATATGGACAAACATATAGATACTAAACAGCTGTGTGCTTACTTTTTCTGAGCACCCAAACAGAAACTTTAAACCTCTCCTGACCTGTTTACCGCCGCTTAAAACGTCTGTTTGCAGCACACAGTGAAGAGTAAACAACACTCACCTTTGATAAACCGCCATATTTGAGACAACCATTTGAACAGGCGCTGCATTACTGCGACACAAAACATAAATGGAGAGAGGTCAGCTTATAATTTATCTTTTCAGCTTCACAAGTGACTTTTTTTCCCTCAGACATGAAGTTTGTGTTTTGTACCACGGAGCGCTCCCACAAGTCGGCTCACCCAGCCCCAAAGAGCTGAAAGACCTGAGGCAGAAATCACAAGCACATGTTAACGTTCTGATGATTTTAATACATATCATACACAAACGTTAATATCATATTAGATCATTATCCTTATTTCAACTATCTTACTGTTGTGAGTGACATCTGAACCAAACTCACCAGTTAAGGAGCAGAAGAGACGAATTGGCCATCGGATCAGCGCTGGGAGCGCTGCAAGAAGAATGCCATCAGTATCACGGCAGGATGTCATAATATACAACTGATTATGAGAATCGTGATCACAAGTACAGTGTTTATAAAAGAGTATTATAATACAAACAAAACTATTCAAATTATTAAGTGTCCTGATTTCATGAATTGCAAAACTGCCCTGAAATGACAGATTTTTAATAATTCAGTGAACCACCTGCATATTATAATTTAACCACTGAAAACATCCGCACACTTAATAGTTTCATGAATTTCACATATTGAGCATATACAGTAAATGCATACAGTTGAAGTCCCATTATATGGAAAGTTCCCGTGCGAATTTACCCAACATTAAATATCTGGCTGAATTCTGGACAAAAAGATGCTGATTTAAATACCTTCTGTGGTATCTATAAATAATTCATACATTAATTCCACACTGGAGTCTTACATCTGTGTTTGGCTGAAGAGCTTTTCCTATACAGAGAACAAAAAAAGATTTTAAATTGAGAGCTTCCTCTAGTTTAAAGACAAATGCTGGTATAATGTTGTCATGCTGTCGACAATCCTGTGTTAGCAGTCTCTCGGTCCTCTTTGATTATGCTACGCTGTCTTTGGCACTGAGCCCCAAGTCCATTTGTCCCCACTGAATATGTAAATCCTAACTGGAGGTTGGTTTGAGCAAATGGGGGAAGGTGGTGCATTTTTTGGGGACTTGTTCCAACCACACATCATTACACAGAAACAACTTCTGTTCATCATCAACTTATTATGAAGTTTTATAACTATAGGAGAAATACAGAACATGTATATTTGTTTGATATCACTTTTTGTCTTCAAATCCGAGACATGTATTTTTGTTTAGCACACAAACGTGAACATGTAGGTTGAAGGAAATATAGCATGTTGATATTTGTAGCTAAAAGGGAAGGGGTTAAGGTTACCCCCCTCTCAAGACTCATACTTCTTGGCTACACCCCTGGTCATATGATGTTGACTTAGCAGGGATGTCTGCCCTTATAAACACCATTTCCAAGAGATAAACAAAGTTCTGGTTTCCACACACATTATCGACAAGACAAATATAGTGACTAAAATGTCAGATCTCAATTTCTTTTAATTCGCATGAATGTTTCTGTTGCTGTGTGACTGACTCTGTGAGAATCGGTAGAGGAGATACCCCACCACAGAAAACGCTCCCATCTGGACGCTGTTGCTGCCCAGCCACCAGCCTAAACAGTGAGGAGAGGGAGGAAAGCAGGACATTAGTATTGCAATGTTGTTCAGAGCTTATCATGGGGTTTACCTTTCACCCAAATGTGGAATACCCTAAATCCCTACTGTTGAATGCAAACCTTTGTCTATGTATGTGCGCCTGTGAGCATATGCAGGTTTATATTGATGGTAAATGATTTCAGTTTGATGTTTTAATGTAATGGCTAACATCACAACCTCCATCTTCCTGGACACTGTTTTATGGATGGGATGGAGTATTCACAGTCTGGGCCTCAAAGCTCTGTAGTGACCCGAGGAAGTCATGTTGGCCATATCAGTACCTCTATATTAGTCCCTTCTTTTTATAAAAAATTAAATAAAATGATTGTCTTATTGGAAGGCTTTTCCTGGTTTTACCTTCAATAGTGTTAAAAAAGTAAAAGTGTTATGCTGGTTTTTATCCTCCTAACTGTTTTGATCATTTTATCTGTTCTCTTAACTTTGCACTGTATTTATTTCATTTATTTGATTTTAATCATGTATTTGTTGAGAACTTTATAACTCTTTTTGAAGTTGTCATCAAAATAATTTTTTTTAAAATTCAAATTACAATTTTATTTTATAAAGACTTTATTATACAACAGGTCAAAATTGTTGTGGGTAATTCGTTTCAATTTGATTATTTAATAAAACTTAATAAAGCATTTTTCACCAATTGTAACAACCCTCATTGATCATGTTTGTTTTCTAATATTTATTTTTGAAAAGCCAACACGGAAGTCTAAAATACTTTGCCCTGACATTGATGTTATTCACTGTACAGTCTACTCTACACAAGTATTTTAAAAAGCTCTCCTTAGTCAAAACACAGAGACACAATGTTACAACAAGAAATAAATACAATCCATCATGTGAGTAGTGAATGTCTGATTAAGTCTCTGTAACTATAACTCTGGATATACTCTCCATAAAATACAGGCGACATCTTTGATACTTCAAAACCTACTTCTTAATAGTCTTTTATAATAAACTTTTACCTGAATCAGCGTCCTCATAGGTGTCACATTTACACTCCATTTCTGAGCAGCTGTCGAACGCTTGATCCACTTTCAAATTGGCGAGAATTGGGTACGGCACATCCGCTCAGAACTTTCACTATAAAAGCCTCGGGGTTCAGGGTAGCGTAAGGGTTATGTCGCAACTGAAAGAAAAACAAATGTCAACATCGGGACAAAAGTTGTTACATCTTCTCACAGCGAGTTTCTACATGAGTTGCTAACCGGGCCAGTCAAATAAGACCTTTGACATGATCCATGATCAGCCGGTTGTGTGTTAGAGCAATGTGTCAAGAAAGTGAAGAACAGCTAGACAGCGTTCCATTAAACTTATATCACAAGTAAAAGGTTCCTTGGTTTCCTTTACCTGTCGTGTTTTCTGATAAATCTTCTCCAGAAATGCCGCCTAGTTTTAGTCTGTAAAAACATGACGTAGTTCACATGTTGGAGTTGTACATGATCCCGTCTTCCTGGTATTGTGCAGCAGCATACCTGTGCAGGCCTGCCCTTAACAGCAACACAGTTTGTTTTATTGCACTGTATGAACACACAATGGAGTGAGAAGGTCCAGGTATGCTGATAATGCTGCTGTCTTATTTTGAAACTACACACCTTAATCCATGCTTCCAGAACTGGAAATGCTGCCTGAGCTATACAACACATCTACTCACGCACTTAATGAAAACAAAAAACAAAAAGGTGCAGAAATCTAAAAAAAAAAAAAAAAAAAGGTTTATTTATGCAAATGCAGCATTATCTACTTATCTATAAGTGTCATCAATAGTTAAAGCACATGCAAAACAACATTACAGTGTATTAGGTTTA
Organism: Remorina albescens; assembly: GCA_034769265.1. Taxonomy (NCBI): domain Eukaryota; kingdom Metazoa; phylum Chordata; class Actinopteri; order Carangiformes; family Echeneidae; genus Remorina; species Remorina albescens. The sequence continues at coordinate 12,821,700 of CM068480.1, forward strand.
GTTTTGTTTTTTTACAGTCAGTGATTGCTTATGTAAAACAAGACATGAACTGCTGCAGAGAGAAGCATGGAAAACTATGTTGCCTTTCAAAAAGAAGTAAAACAACAGGTTTGATTATGTCCACCAGAACAGAAATCTTTGTTGTTGCTAACACAGTAGGAGGTCTGCAGTACATTAAAAAGCAATTACTTGCTTATAAAAAATAACAGAAAATTTGGTTCATGTGAAGCACCTGGACCATTTTTCATCTTAAGATGCTGAACACAAGATCAGGGAGCAGTTAGGCTGATCATAAAGGCACAGAGTTTCAGATATGCAACTCTTCATGAACCAAGATGGCCAATCAGAGCATCGATCAGTTCCTGCTTCTTGGTCCCGGTGGTTCGAATCCCAAAGTGCTTGCAGGCCTCCTTTAGTGTGGGCACAGTCAGCTTTGCCATGGTACCATTCTGCACGTGGGCCCTCAGCTCGTCTTCTGACACCTCCACTTTGGGCTTCTTCTCAGCTCCACCCCCAGCATCAGCTGCAAAACCAATTACAAAGAAAACATTCTGTCAAAACACAAAATTATTGTAGCAATGCAGCAAAAGATTGAAAGTAATTTTACTTAAGAAATGAGTTCAGACCAGTTTTGCGCTTGGGAGCTGGTTTGCTGTCTGGGTTGTAGTCAGCAGGGTAGACCAGATCTTTAAAATCCTGAACCAAAGGACCCAAACGGCCGTCAATCTGTTCCACTTTTGGCACTGAGGCAGAGAAAAGAGACAGAGAACGTGTAAGATGAATGAAAGAGTACAAGCTGTACAAACCATAAGAAGAAGGAGGATCTTTGTTTGTAATCTTACTGATAAGATCCTCTGTCTCTTCTGGAGCCATCATATCCAGAGCCAAGGCCTCCAGGTTCCTGTAATGCTGCTGGATGACTGGGTTCTCAAAGGCATCACTCCTAGATTACATTACAAAACACCACAACACTTTACTGTAAGAAATCAAATGAACAAGATTCATATGAACAGGTATAATACTTTTTATTTGTAATTTTAATTTTACTGATTATTATCATGTCTTTATGAATTCCTACAGAATATTTTAACATTGCAAATAAGCATAATTCTTTTCTTCCACAGCACAACAGTTTTTTTTACAGAACAACTTTTTAGGCATCTATAAACTTAAATCTGTGTAAAGCTGAGGCAACTACCTGTATTTGAAGCGAAGTTTGGAAACTATCTCCTTCATCTTGTCCACCTGTGTTTGTGACGCAGTAGGGCCTGGGTGAGGGTCCACAGACCGTATGTCATCAGCAAAGGGCAGGAAGATGACATTAAAACCTAAGATGGGAAAGGCGTGTTAAGTTGTCATGAAGTTGTATCACACTACAATGACCTGAAATACACAACAATGAGATCTACATTCAACTACACTGGTGGTAAATGCAGATTGGTCTTAGTTTGAAATGTTGTGGTTCAAACAAACCCAGTGAAACAAGGGTTACGTATAGAGGTGCATTACCTGGAGGTGTAATCTGTATTTTCGCCTCATCGATCTCCTCTTTCTGAGGCACCAGGGCAACAAAACGAGGTGGGTAGTTTCGGCGGGAGATGCAATGGCACAGAGCAAACACGTTCTTCTCGCTACACTTGGTCAGCAATGCAGAGAAGAGACATGCACTGCCTGAAAACAGATTACAGAGTGAACACAGTGCGGTCAGCGCTGCAAGGCACTTGTGATTAGCATGTCCAGTTTTTTTATATATATGAGATGAGAAGATTTTCAAACTTGGCAAATGTGTTTTTTTTTTTTTAAATACAAGATGCATCAATGCAAAACCAATTTAATCAGTTTTAACAAAAATACACCTTTGCTGATCGGAGTTCCCATGGGGATGTGTTGGGATTAAAAAGAGCTTTGGTCAGGGGGAATACTTCCTTGTGGAAGCAGAAAGCGATTGCAGGATTGATCAACAAAAATCTGGTTTTCGGTTGATGGTGAATTATTTCAGTACTATGCTTGAGCTGCGCTGTTTGTGTGTAGGTGCCCCACGGATATTGGAGATATACTTATAATATTATGTCAAAATCTGTACACTTGCTTTCATATTTCTTCCTATTAGCTTCACCGCAAGTCAGGGTAAGGGTTAGAAAGATATGCAGTACCTTTAACCTCATTTTCTTCAGGATAGAGGAAAACAGCAGGCCGGATGTGGTGGTGCATTTTGAGCCTCTCCATAGGTTTGAATCCAATTAGAAACAGTCCAGGATCATTGAACTTCTTGATAGCATCAACCTCGTCCCTCTCCATCACTATTTTCTTTCTGCCATACACCTACGAGAGAGAAACAACACAAACAAAATCAGTGCATGAAGTCACTGACATTCAACCAAATTAGCATTGCGTGCATATCTTTGTATACCTGGGCTTTCTTCATCTCACTGGGCAGCAGCAGGCTGCCAGTCTGGGTGTGGAAGGTGCGTGTTTTGCTGCGTACTGGCTCATTGGTTTCTCTGTATAGTTTGATGGCTCCCGGTTTTCGTGCTGCCACAGCAGTTGCATAAATTCCCACAGCTATGTTTATCCCCTCACCCAGACACAGGTTTAACCTGTGGATTGCAGGGAGGGAGGGATGGTGAGTAGAACAGGAGAGACGAAGAGTTCAATGACAAAAAGACAAAAATATTGTTCTTTTGGCTTTTCCCTATTTGGGGTTCCCACAGCAAGTCAGCTTCCTGCGACTTGCAAGATTGATTTGGCTACAGTTTTTGGCCAGATGCCCTGACGCAACATTCCATTTATCTGGGCTTGGGACCAGCACAAAAGTACGACTAGGGGGCGCCTTGTGGCTGGGTCTCCTCATTGGGGAATCGAAACCGGGTCTCCTGCATACCAAGTGGGTATACTCAGCCAGAAGAAAACAGAGTAAATAAAAAGAAAAAAGAAAACAAAGTGACAAACAGAGAGAATGAAAGAACCATCTGGATATGTAACTTTGACATTTATCTCTACCTTGCCATGGCTCTCTTCTTCTGCTCCTTCACCCGCACCCTCTTCTGGAGGTCTTCCAGTTTGTCACAAGGCTCCAGCTGCAAACCCAACTCACTCTCATCTTCTGGTGGACTTACAATGTCACAGAAGAAGAGTGAAATATTGAAGCCGCCTGGTTTCATCAGGTGCATCAAATCAATAAAAACACCTACGAGAGAGGATGAGTCAATTGAAATCAATACAGGATTAACATATTTTGCTTTAGTATTGAGTTTTTAAAGTGAAATCTCTTCACAGTCACTTCTTGTGCTGTCATATAGTTAGACAATGCAGCCAAGTTTTGAAGGGTGGCTTTAACCCAAAACAACCTTTGTGTTAGGCCTACCTGTCTCTTTGAGGTCAGTGGCCTTGGTGCGAGCCTGTTTGTCCTTTGTACTGTTGTCTCCGTGTGGTTCATCCCTGCAGGTGAAGATCATGAGCCTCTTGTGTGAAAGGCGAAGCTTGATGTCACTGAACAGGTTGGAGCAGCACCACAAGGCATCACCTAAAGATGTCTCTCCGCTGCCCATGGTGTTTGCTGCTAGCTGGGCACCTTTTTCCCCCCGCAAAGCGTCTGCGTCCTGCACTCGCTTAGCACCTGTGGCAAATAAGGAAACAGAAAAGACAGTTGTAAGGATACAGATGAGGAAAACCAAAATTAACTAGGAAAGACATGCTTACTGAGTGAAAAGACGGATTAAATTAAGTTCTCTTACATTTTACTGAATATCAATAATAGATTGGAAATTCAAATATTTTTTTCCCTAATCTTCCCACATTTGGCCCTGCAGCATCATGCAAAACCAAAGCATAATGTGTTCATTTGAAAACTGCAGTGTCTTACCGGGCTCATCAAGATCATGGTACACATAGACGTGCTTGAATGAGTTCCTGGGGTTTTTACTCTGTTCTGTGCCGTAGAAAACAAGAGCCACCAGGTCCCTGTGACTACTAATGATCTTACTGGCATACACACTGCGCACAACCTACATGGACACAACAAACAATTAAAATAATTACAGTAATAAGAGAGAATAACTGAAAATGAAAAAAGGGATTGATTGATTGACTGATTCCGATTTTCTTTTCCTTGAATTTACTTAAGAATGTTAATTATAACATTCGGATCGGATGACTGACACTTAGAAAGCACCTTTCCCAGACTACCCTCTCTCAGTGCATACATAATATTTCAGCCAATTCAATTCCTTATTGGGATTTGGAAATTTAGTGAACATTTCCAAACATCTCTCACAATGGCTGTTACATCCAAAGTCATAATGTAGAACAAACACATTTGGCCACCTTACCTGCATGGTCATGTCAAAGTTAGAGGGCTGTCCATCTTCTCCTTTGATGAACATTTCCTTGGAAGCATCAACCAAGAACACCAAACTGTCTCTCCCTGTGCTCCTGTAACTTCCTAAAAAAGATTGGAGTTTGATTTGTTTTGGTGTAACTTCAAAGATTCTTACAGTTGTATTGTTGATAATCATCTAGTCAAAAGTAGTCACATACAGTTAAAAGAGGAATAACAGCCAAATCACAGGGCTCGACGGTAGCTGATCCTGCATGATTCCTATCTTAGGTTAAGGAATAAGAATATTTCCATCTCACCTCCAGACTGCTCTCCTTCCTCCTGCTCTTCCTCCTCATCCTCATTTCGGTAGTAGGCGTTCCACTCTGCCATGAGTACCGGTCCTGGTTCTGTCAGAGGATAAAACAGTTCAATAGGACACAAAGGCAAGAAACAAAATGAAGCTTAAAAACTTCTGTGTCGTTTTCTAATCAACTAGTGTAGTGCTGGCTGGACTTAAACATTATTTCCATTTAATTGATTCCACCTTTACATACAGGAACTTCAGTTTCTTTTACTAAAATCGAGTAAATGTGGAACTAAATTCATGAAAAATCAAGAAACGAATAAACAAAACAGCAGATCGAAATGAATTATAGTTTGGCAAACTGGAGCTTGAACTTTAGCCAAGCAACGTAACGTTAGCTAGCTTGGCTTCTACTTAGCCACTGTCTATTTCACTGTATTTGGAGGTCACTTCTTTAAGAACTGCATATTGCTAATAGTGTACATAAACAATACTACATAAATAATTCACAGAGAAACGTAAAGAAACAGTCAGCCATGGACAGAGCTCACAGTTATTCACCGAGATCCCGCTGCCCACAAATCCGAACTAGTTTCAATAAGAGGCGCGTTCAGATGCGTGAACGAGCACGCTGACGTATCGTCAAGGAAGGCGTTTGTTTATTGGACACTTGCTTATCAGTCACAGACATTGGCCAATCCGGATGAAGTAGGCGGAGCACTAAGAGGCTCGTGTCCGGAAAAGCAGACCCCGTCCATCCGAGCCTGAGCGTCAACTGTTGTTGTTTACATCAGGCTGACTCGGCATCGCCTATTATAACCCACTCCCCTCGGCTTACAGCTGCCACGTCCATTTTGTTATTTCGCTTGTTATTGTTGGTCAAACTTTAAGTTGTCTATAACGTATATTGTATCCGTTAGAGTAGTAAACTTGTTAGTAAAGTTTTCTGGGCTTGGCTAACTACCGGTGCGATAGCTAATCGGCCGGCTGTTGGTGGGTGACTCAGCTAACTTCAGATTAAGTTGGCTGCAGTTGTCCTTTTTAACGAATCCCTTCATCATGGAGCAAAATGGCCCTTTCACGGTAAAACTGTACATTTACGACCTGTCCAGAGGCATGGCCCGTCAGCTGAGCTCTACGATGCTAGGTAAGTTTCCGACGGGGTTAGTGCGCCCAGAACCGCGATAGAAAGCAGGAGAGGGCGATGATCATGCTTGGGCCTAAGTTAGGACCATTACTTTGCATAAAATGTTTCATACATAAATATCTAAATTTAAAAATTTCTTTTTTCCGTTCTCAGGGAAACAGCTTGATGGGATATGGTGAGCAACTTTACATAAGTGTATAAGTTAAGTGTTCTCACGAAAGGTCTGGTGAACTGTGGTTTGGGTTAGTTCCTAGGAAAGATGTGTGTTTGTCTTACAGGCACACGGCTATTGTGGTCCATGGAAAGGAGTACTTCTTTGTTGGAGAGGGTATCAACAGCTGCTCACCTGTAAGAATCAGCTCTGTCTGATTTTGTAAAACACATTGAGCATTAATACTTGTGTTTGGAACAAGGCGCCTACTGAAGTGTGTGTGTGTGTGTGTGTGTTTTTGCCTTAGGGGGGTACACCCATGGGTGAGCCTGACTCCATCGTGGACCTGGGCCTCACTGAAGTTCCTGCTGAGATTTTCACTGAATATCTGATGTCACTGGCAGAATCCACATTCGGGTAAAAGTCAGGCTCACATGACACCTTATACAAATTTAAATCCCAGTGTGGCCATCCTGGAAATCAGTTGGTGGGGAGAATGAAACATTTTAAAAACATGTGACGCAATAGATGTGTTATAGACACTCATTAATTATTTTTCCTGTAGAAACTCTTTAAATATGTTCCCACATATTATTATCATAGCCTTGATTATCATATTTAAATGAGTTCATTCATTCTTTCATCTTCTGCCATTTATCCGTTTCCATTTCTTGCCTTTCCTGTTATTGACCTGCCTTTCTCCACCCTCCATGGCCTCTGTCTTTCCTCTAAATGTGTGTCTCTGTCTGCTTGCCTAATATCTTCTGTGTTCTCCTGATACACAGAAGTGACAAGTACAACTTGTTTGAACACAACTGCAACAGTTTCAGCAACGAGGTGGCTCAGTTCCTAACAGGCAAGAAGATCCCGTCGTACATTACAGACTTTCCATCAGAAGTACTGTCCACGTGAGTCAACTAATTTTAACGAGTGCCCAGAAGCAGTTCTTACCTCACCAGAACTTCTCTTATTTTTGTCTTTGGAAATATCACTGTTTTCACAAAGTTTGGAATTTTTAATTCCTAATATATCGTTGGTAGAAAATTATCTCCCTGTCTTATTATATATATCTGCCCCTACTTTATTTTAATTGAGCTCTTTAACTTTTTTTTGTGTTTTTCCCCTTTCCTATCTTCCATACTGTAATTTGGTCAGACTTTCTCCTAGCCTTTTGATTTCTGTGCATCTAAGTCTGCTCTATTTCCACTTTAGGCCATTTGGCCAGGCTCTCCGTCCCTTACTGGATTCCATCGTCATAAATCCCGGAGGCAGCAACATAACTGGACAGCGATAGATAGGGCTGTATTTATAAAGAAGATATTTTAATTTAAAGGTTTGGGTAAGAGTTGGTCTCCCACCCACCAGACAGACTTCATCTGTGCCTGTGGCTGACAGGTTAATCTGTGCTTCCAGCCACATTTCCATCTAACCAGCTATTCCTTGGATGCTTTTCCCTGTTCAGTTTCAAGCCTGCTTCTACTCATTCTACCTATTTGAAGTTTTAAAGTGGGTCAGTGACCACATGACTATTTTGATCATAAGTTTGCTTTTTCATGGATTTAAAGTATGTCACTAGTTTAACCAAAACACTGTACTGCCAACAAACATTTTTTTATTTTTATTTTAAGATGCACTTCTGTTGTTTTGAAAGATACATCCTAATCCTTTCCTAAGGGGCTTCACCATGACAGTCTATTAGAAAGACTTTACCCTTTGACTTGAGTAGTTGATATGTGTAGATTTGATCAGAGATGAAAGGAGGAGAGTGACAGATTCACTAAAAGCTGCTTAAAATGTTAGAATGTTTAAAGTGACTGCATGGGTTCTTTGTTAAAAAGTGGTTTCCTTTACAGAACTTGTTTATAACCAACTATTACCTCATTAGCACTATACCAGGAAAGCCTGACTAATCCTACAGTACTTTTATCACGCTATTAATAAACATCAGCATTGTTTTTTTTCTGTAACCATATCAATGACCCACTGTTTGAAAAAGAGTGAAGTTTAATAGCTCTGACCTTGTTGTCATTCAACCTGGCTACATACATTTTTGTTTACTGTGCACATCTAGGCATGTGAGTTGTGAGTCTTTCTTCACAAAGTGAAGTGCTGTTAAGTGGCAGTTTCACAATTCTCCTGATATTCTTCTTTATTTTAATGGGTGTCCATGGGTCATTTAATGTCTCCAAGGTTTTATAATCTCTATAATGGTAACCAATTTTAAGCTCTCTATGTCTCTCTATAAAAGTTACTATAATTAATTCAGTAGCTCATGATAAATTAGCTAAATTATTCAAAGAAAAGATGTTTAGGTTGCTATTGGACAGTAACTGGTTAATACTAGAAATTTCCTGCTCTGAGCTTTTTATAATTTGTTTTTCTATGGCTGTTATTATGACCGCACTGCACTTCAAGGACGAGGGCAGAGTCAGTTACAGGGAAAGAAACGATCTCTATTTTTTTTTTTTTTTTTCATTAAGTATATATAGGTAGACTGTTTATTTACATTTAACAATTCTGCAACATGTAAATTAATGTAATATTAAATATTGAACCATTTGTTCAGGTTGTATTGACAGAAAAGAAGTGAAATGCATTGACATTACTGAGCAGGGCATAGTATATTATATCTACACATCAGATGTTAAGCCAACTATCTCTGAACTTTATTGTCATGTGCCATTTATGCATCTTTTAGGTAAATCATATTGTTGATGCCATACACTTTTGTTTACAGTTCATTTTCTTTTCAGGACAAAACTTCTTGTGAGTTTTATTTTTGAACAATTTCTTTGGAATAATTAATAAATTAGATTATACTTTTTACTGTTACACCTACTAGGTAATGCTTAAAGAGCCTCCAGGTCATCAACAAGTATTCCATTTAGTAGTGCCATTACACTCGTAAGGCCTCAGTAGTCACTTGTAACTCTCTTATATATGAAATGTCGTGTTTTTATATTCTGATTTAATTATTTAATAAGATTTCATTTAATAAGTAAATTTATTGAGCTCCTGCACTTAAATGTTAAATGTGTGACATTTGAAACTTGACGCAAGTTGTGACATTAAAATATCCTTAAAACATTTCCTGTTCAGTGGTTCTATCAATGTGATGGTCTTTTTTTTTTTTTTTTTTTAAATGGTGTCTGCTTAAAAAGATTTTTTTTCTGTATCAGGAGAGATCTGCCACGACCGGGAAACGGATAAGCAGTAGAAGATGAATGAATGAATGAGGAGAGGACTGCGTTTTGACCAGGTGGAAACTGAGCACAGGCTCCAAAGTACAAGTTCTTATAGTATCAAAAAGAGTCACAAGGTGGCACTACAGGTTCATGACAGCAGAGTTTTATTATAGCAACTGTCACATGACTCCTGAGTGTTCAAGTATTACATTAATCTCTTCTAACTTTTTTCTATAGAAGTTATTTATTCATATAAACGATTTGCACACCGATTGCTATAATCAAAGAGTTGGAAAGTCCTGTTAAAGTGACAATACTAACTCATAATGATGTTTTAATGGTCAAACTGTTGGCTGGTGTTAAGTCATTTAGTTGTATGTGGAATGTGTAGTCGGGTGCCTGCTGTTTATTGGAATGTGTTGCCCAAAAGTATCAAAGATCCTGCTTGATATGAACATGAGTCAAATCAAAATCTTATATTAATTTTATAATCTTTAATATTTCAACTTCAAAAGTGGCATCATTTACTAAACAATCCTCTGTACAGAACAGCTTGAGAACATTTGGGTATAAATTAGTTGTAACAATATTTTTCACATTTTTGCTACATACTGTATATCATACCCAAACACTTGGGTTTACTTGGCTATCAGATTGGTATATGCACATTTGTTATGGTTCAATTCTTTTCTATAGTTAGATACTGCAAAGTACTCTATGATTGAAAATCTGCAAAGGTTCATAGTCGTAAATCACTCGCTCCATTCACTTGCTGCAAATTGATCATTTCAATGCAGTTAAACAGTATTTTCACACAGCACTAAATATCACAATCTCTGCCCTGTATATGCAAACACACTGCAGCATGCTCACAAACATCTCACCGGAAGTCAAATGCTTACTCACACAATGTCCCATTGATCAGATGCTATGTGTACTTGCACCATAGTGACATTGCCAATGCTTTAGACAAGCTGTCTGCTTTGTGGTAGCTTTTTCTTACGTTATAGTTCATTTGTGTGACTGTAGTTTTTCTGCAAATGAGAAAACTTACAGAAAAAATGTGACATCCAGTGCAGTAGGCCTTCTTCAACCTCTGCTATTGCACATTAGAAAATTGCACATCTCAAATAACATAGATCTCTCTAAATGTTGTATTTCATGGTACTAAAATGATCAACATTAAATAACAGCTTGTTAAAATCTGACATCAAATGTGATTAGAATAAACACTCTTCAGTGACTCTGTTCATACAGCCCTTATTTAAACAAAATATATAGGAAAGCCCGTTAAATAAGCGTATTTACACAATATTCATAAATGAAGCAGAACATGAACTGCAAATGATGTTTGCACTGCTTAAAACCTAAAAATCACGTTCCATTAAAGACTGAATGAAAATGTACACAAGATGTCAGACATGACCTTAAATAATTGAAAAAAGTCACTTGTTTCTGCTATGAATAATGAAGGGACACGGTTGTTTCAGGTGGTGAAATTACATGATTCCATGCCAAGCAAAACATTGGAAGCACTTATTCATGGCAAAGAACTAAACATCTATTGCTTATGAAAACTAATTCGCTGTCTTTAAACCAGCGGAGCTTAACATTTTAAACTCAAAACAACAAGCATTGGGATGAAACAATACCTGCCCAGGATCCCTTGCTGGATTGACAGTGAGAATGAATGATTACAGACATGGTGAGCTTTTGCATTAAATAATGAAAGAATGACCGAAGAAGACATGTGTTTGGTGTCTGTGTCACAGCTCCAGTCCCAGTGCTCTCTACCAGTACTGGTTGTGACACGCTGCACGGATAATTAAAAGTATGTTTCTGTGTGTTAGTCAGTGAGGGTAAGGGCCTCAGCCTGCAGCAAGACTCCCATGAAACAGCATCTATAAGGATCTAGTTTTCCACTAGACTCTTTATGCTGTGCAGTATGTGGCCTGGGGGGACAGGAGACCAGATATGTCACTGCTGGGTTTCTGGGTGATGAACTTATCTCTGTGGATGTGGAGTGTCTTGGGGCGTGATCACGCCTTCACCATCAATTGGTTTGGACCAAAGCTGATTTTGTGTTTGTTGGGTTTTATTTTCTGTTTTTCTTTGCGATGGCGAGGAAAGTCGGCCTTATGAGGAAAAATCTCATGAACTTGCACGTAGCAAGTCTCTTTTTCTCTCTCACGCTTACTCTCATTTTGTCCAAAATTTCCAATCTCAACAATTCAAAATCCTTAATGAGTTTATGACAACACTCAAACAGCATGGACTGGTATACACTGATCAGCCATAACATTATGACCACTGACTGCCAGATGGAGTGAACATCTATCTGGTTACCATGGCACCCATTAGTAGTTGGATATATTAAACAACAACTGACCATTCAGTCCTGAAGTTGCTGTAATGAAGCAGGAAAAAGAGTGAAGTCAGAGCATCTCCAGCACTGCAACTCTGTGGGATGATCCTGGTCTGCAGGCGGGCAGGAGCTACCAAAAGTGGTCCAAGGAAGGAAAACTGGTGAACACAGAGTCATGGACAGCCAAGGCTCACTGATGCATGTTGAGAGCAAAGGCCAGACCATGTGGCCCAATTCAATCGCCAGATTCCCCCCTCACAATTTAAACTTAAAGGATCTGCTACTAACATCCCCTTCAGACACCTGGTGGAGTCCAGGCCTTTCTGGTAAAAGGTGAACCTACACAATATTAGGCAGGTGATCATAATGTAATGGCTGACCAGTGTAAGAAGAAACATTTGTTATAAACAATTCAGGAACCAGCATGGTGGAACACTTAGTAGCTAAAAAGCTGAGTGGATGTTACCCTCAGAAGTTACAAGAGATCTTGTTTCCTTTAGAAATCATCAGCTGGCCAGAAATGTGACTTTAAAATGAATGATAATGCTGCTGTGTATCTGCTTCATATGTAACAAGGCAAATATATGTTGGTCGGCTCCCCTGAAGTAGTAAAAAGAATCCACAAGCGCAGGCTTATGGTACTGGGGACCATTTTGCCAGACTTGCCTTATAAGAGGTCTGGCCTTGAAGATCATGGATGCCTCCAGACTTTGCACTTTAATATGCAGCATAATATTAAAGGATGTCAGGAAGGTAAACCTTGCAGCTCAGCCTTGAGCTGTTTCACAAAAACAGTGATGTTTTTACATTTTTTGTTGAGTCCAGGGGTTTTCTCTGCAAAACGCTCTCTCCGCTGTTGGAGGGATTTTGTTTTGCATATCAATCGCTCTTAGTTTGTGATTAATCTTTTGATCTTGATGGAAAGTCCACATAGCTATTAACAGAGTTTGATTAGGTAAAATAAATTATTTTTATATGAGGTCAGCACTCATACAGTAATGCCATTACATTGTATATTTTTTTCACCATTGTATTTGTTCTCAGCTCTGTTTTACCTGCATTTTCCTGCACCAGGACCACTTCACATTATAACCAGACAAAAAGTATTGAATAAAATCCTCTCAGCTCTTTCACAGCAAATATGGCAGAAACCCATAGAAGCATTTCCAGACACGTGCAATCATTGTTAAAGGATAGCAGTTCCTAAGGGCATTGAAGACCTAAACCTCCACCGACAAATACAGCGGAATGTTGAACTAACTGTTGTGCGTTCATAGCAGTGGACACAGCTCTGCACAGTGTCCTTTGCTGTCCATCCTGTAGGGGCAAAATGAGAAAAGTCTAATGCTTCAGGTCTGGAAGTGCCTCAGTGAATTCCCCTGCAATGGCGCCTGGGGTTAGAAAATTACACACACGTCCACACTCTGAGTTATGACCCAGACAGTTCAGCGGTGAGAGACCTAGATCCACACCAAGTGACTCCTACCCTTTCCTTCCCCCGAGGAAGGAAAACATGCATCCATGTATGTTTGATTTTCTATTTTTCTCTTCTCTCTCCTCCCTTTCTCTTCTTTTCTAAAGAATCCCAGCCTCTGGCTCTCCTGCTGTCCCTCTCTTTCCTCCTCTCCATCTCCCTGTTCAGGATGGAGGCTGATGGGAGCTGACGTGATGGTGGCATTGTCCTCACCGTTGAGTTAATGTGACCGCGGGGATGCTGTCCCCTGTACGCTTGGCCTGATGGCACAGAATGCAAAGTGCTTCATTGTGGAATGAGGGTGAGAGAAGTCGAGAAGGGATAGAACGGAAATGTGGAGCAAACATCTGTACATGGAGGTAGACTGAGAGATGCAACAAAGTAGAGGAGTTTTTACAAGATGAACAAGTCGAAACTTAACATCTCACAGAGACCTGAATGGTGTTATCTTGAGATGATTTATGATTATACTGTTAAAATGGTTATTTGTAGGTTTTAATTTAATTATCAAATCTTATAAATTAAATCCAAATTTTGATAGTTTTTTTTGTGTGTGATCCAAAATAGTGAGGTACTTCCAACTATACAAAGATGTACTGTAGATTTATTCTGGATCACTGTGGCTAGATTTTGGATTGTTATCAAGAATTAAATTTACTTTTCCATACCATCACCTTTAGAGGCAACAATCTTCATTAAACAAACAAACAAACAAACAAAAAAACGGAGCTAAATGGGAAAAAAGTTATATTATTCCAGAGTTTTGCATTGAGATAAATGCACAATTTACTTAAAATTTCAACTGAAATTAAATTTTTGCTCTAACTAGCTTTTTAGCAACGCTCTTGTTACTTATAGCTACTTGTGATTTAATTAGTGTGGCTTCGAGGAACAGTTAGACATTTTGCCAAAAGTGCTTGTTCATGTTCTTAAAGCAGCAGCTGAATGACAAGATTGATTACGCTATCATGCCTGTAGGCTAAATATGAAACAGCCAGGTAATGAGCTCAGGTAGTATAAGGAAAACTCAGCTCTGTCTGAATCTGCTCTGAATCGCATTAACTATCTCTTCAAATGCTAAGTTAATTGGCTGCAGATGGAAGTTTCATAATTATTGCACAAACATCACATTAATATACATCGTCGCCTCTAACTTTCAGCAAGAAAACATACAAGTGTATAACTTCCATAAAAGCTCTTTTGATTGGTCAGGGGCTGTGTTTGTGTGTAGAGGGGCATATCTTTAACTGATGTTGTTACAGTGCTAACAAACGTAAAAAAAAGAACAAAAAAAAAAAAACTAAATTAAATTTAGTTCCTGAGGTCAAACTGTGAACCACATTTATATCAAATGCAGTGAATGACAATAGCTGCATGCTTATACACCGAATATCTCTCTGTTTTTACTGTAGTAGTAAGTATGTTGAGTATTTTTTTTTGCCACCAAACCTGACCTGGTTTGTAATTTTTCAGCTCATGTACCATTAACCTACTGCAGCTAAACTTAACCAGAGTCTCCTTGCTGATTATTCCGTGAGTCGGTGCAAGTAAGATTTTTGTTGATCTGTCATATAAGGCCTGTACAGCCAAAACTGTGGTGGTAGAGAGTAAATGGAGGCTGTGTGACCTGCTGGAGCCTCAGAGTGGTTTTTAACAAGGTTGATAGATTTCTTTTACTATATACTTTGTGTGAGCAATGTATGACCCCTGTATGGCCTATAATCACCTTTACTACCTGAGTCCATTCATCTGTAAGACAGGTGAGTCTGCTCTCCTTGATTTCTCTGTTAACTCTTATTAAAACCTTCCATCTCCTAAATCTGAATGTGTATCCCTGTTTAATATCCCTCATGTGTTGGGCCAACTGTCCCAAACTCTGGCATTAATACCAAAGGTTTTTTTAGGATGTGTAACATTGCTGCAGGCCGCTCTCTGAGGCATTGGCACTCAGACAGTCACCTCAGTTGTGCTATGAGTGGAGTAGCTCTTCTGCCTGGTGTGGTGGTAGTAGGAAGGTTGAGACGGGTGTGGGCCCTGGACATGATGCCCCTGCCCTGCTCCTCCTCCAGCTCCTTCATAAATCCCTACATAGGTCTGGCTAAAGAGATCTGGCATGTTCTCTATACTCTGTTGCCGCCGGGTGGAGTAGCCGTGTCTTCGTGTGGAGCTGTGTACGGAGGAGGTAGGGTGCCCCGGGACAGAGGTCTGCCTGTGGACATGGCGGCCTGTTGGCTCCCAGGCTTTGAAGGCGGAGCTGGAGAGGAGTGGGTGCGTGGTGGTCTTGGGGAGACGTGAATGCTCCAGATGGCTGGAGGGGATGGAGATGGAAAGGGGGGCATGGAGGTCGTGGTGTGCTGGTAAGGGCTGGTGGATATAGGACTTTTCTTTGGGCTGCACTGGCACAGACTGGAAGGAGGGAGGTGCCACAGGCTGGTATTGGGTGAAGTCCATGAGTGGAAAGCTCTTGTAATAGCTACGAGAAGCACTGTCCGCTGTGGTGAGGAAAGAGAGTGGAGACAGTTTGTGAGGATGAGGAACTGCCAGTGCAAAGCCTTCATCAGACCATTAAAAGATGAGCCTGGTTCTGCTCAGTGTGGGATATCATTTATAAACAAATTAACTGCAAATCTACTAATACACAAATGCCAAAGAGAAATCACAATAGCTAAAACATATGGGTGGGTTTGTCACAATTACATATAAATGTTTTTCACAATAAACAGGAGCGTGGCACACAGTTTCCCCATAGGCCACTAAAGCAAACGCATGCTATATTTGGCCTCTTTAAACTTCTTCATACTTAAGAGTCATTTTTAATTTGTCACAGTCTGAAGCAGTTCTGAGTCATATGCAGAAGTAGCCTAAAATGAACTGTCAATGTACGAACACAGAGTCTGTCATTGTAGGAACACTGACGACTGAATCACGTTTAATCCATGATGCATTTCTGTTAGGACCCCCAGCTCTGACCTGCCAGCCATGTCACCTTCATTTGCTCCTCAAAGTATTTCAGAAACTTTTAAAGGGAGGCCACGACACATTCTTTTTCTCAGAAATGAGACACTGAAGCAATGAGAACTAAAACTCACCCTTACTCAATTTTATGCACTAATAGGTTTTACAGCAACCTAACTTTGTCTGTTATAACCAGTGTCCTAAAGTTTTGGCTAATATTTACCACTTCTATTTCTGTATTACTGATATTACTTATTATTGAGTCACTTTAAAAATGATGATGATGTAATATGATTCACTTCATATGAATTTTGTTCATCTGAACGATAACTGAAGACCTGAACCAGAAACGACATCCATCAACATGATGATGTTAATTGGTGTTGAATACTCAGTAGTCTATGTAATATTATTACATTAATACTCAGTATTTCATAATCATAGCTGTTTGTGAAGGCATAAAAACACGGCTGGTAAACAAACAAAAAAACAAACAACGCTTAGTAGTAAATTTATCATCACCATCCCAGAAAATGCGCAGTAATAAGAAAAAGGAATATAAAGCATGTGGTAAAAAAATGTAAAGAGATTACCAAGAAAGTCAGAATGGGTCAAACTGATGGATGGTAAAACTGCAGAAAACTTGAAATATAGTGGCAAAATGATAAATATAAAACTAGTGCTTTGTCGGAAGGGTCAATGTAAACCACTAGAAAAGAACCGAAAAACAAAATATATATTCTCCCATTAGAATTAAATTGGACTATCTTGTGTAGAACATGTGAAATTTACAAAGAGATAACATTACACGGATGGTCAGATAACAGAGAGAGTAAGAAGGAAGGTCTGGATGAGAGGGAGGGTTTGAAGAAGATCGAAGAGGAAAGGTGAGGTGATTTAAGTGTTCCCAAGGATTCCTCAAGGTGAATTGTAGTGGCGTTGCTGTTTTGCTTAGAGAGGAATCGTGGTGAGGAAGAGGAAGGAAGAGGAGGAGGAGGGAGAAACCGAGGAGTGCAATGGAGATGACGGAGGTAACTGTATGTGTATCAGGATGTGGAGACATAGCAATGAAAGTTTATAAATAACCTCGCCCTGAGTCCAGTGTGTGTGTGTGTGTGTGTGTGTGTGGCAAGCATGAATGTCACAGAGGATTATTTAAATAAACTAAACACTGAGGTCATTGCTGCTATCTTCATGGCTACATCAACAGTAACCTTGTTTCTGTGAGCTTTCATCATTTTTGTCCAGAAGTCTGAGTCCACCAATCACAGCAGTTTGTTCTCATCTTCTTTTCCTCTCTATTTTTATTGAACCTTTTACTAAATAAATGATAGAAGCTTAAAGAAAGAAATCTGAACTCATACAATTGTGTCTGAATGTCCTATTTGGAGACTGTTTGTCAGGGTTGTGCAGAACAATATTGTGTATTAATCTGCAAACTACTGTAGCTGCTGCTGAGAGCTACTGAAGAAGCTAATGAGCACATCATCAGCTACCTATATTATTTAACAGGCTTATTGCTAACAGTCACATAATCTAGTTATGGTTCATCTTTAATGAGATAACTTAGACTCAGTTTAATAAGCATGTACAGTATGTAGCCTAATCTGAAGATTTTCTTGAGAGCCACTGAACATGCCTAAAAATAAGATGCATAAAAATAATAATAATAATAAAGTCAGTGGATCCTAGTTAGCATCCAACAACATATCCAACAAGCAAAACTGGGAATGTGTAGCAACAATAATTAATGGGCTAATGATCAGTTACTGCTTTTTACCTTAACCCGGAATATAAATTGCATCAGTCTATTGAGGCCTTCGGGTACATCCTAAGTGTAAACTGTGCAGTGTGTGTAATGAGAGCTGTTGCTCATGTTCCATCAATGTCCCATAGCAAATAAAGGGTAACAAAATCCACCTTGACAAGGAGTGATTTGCCTTTGGCACAGTAGTAGAGTTTTAATTTGTCTAAATGAGGAGCCTGGGGTTGGATGCAGTTCCGTACACTATTACACTTGCTTCTATTCAAGGGACAACAACATAAGTGTGTGACCATTGCAGAAGCAAAATGGTCTGTACAGTCATGTAGTAAAAAACCCTGCAGCCTTTTCTCTAAGCTGAGGTGACTCTACTGTTCCATCACAAATCTCTTCCAAATTAAATCTGTAGGATTTTTATCAAACATCTGTGTAAATGGAAGGGACGCTTTATTACTGTCTTTACACTGTGGATGTTTTTGGGGAATATTTTACGTTGGGATGCAAATGTGGTTATCAAATAGGGGTTGATTTCACTTTTCCTCTCCTGAACATACATTAAAGCAGCCAATAGTATGCTCTATCCACAAACGATTCCTGAATAAGAAAAAAAAAATTACAAAAAAATACAACTACACAAACATAAAAGGTTTTTTTGGTCCTTAAAGTTTTTAGTTTGGTGTAATTAACCTGAAACTGAGGAGATAGAAGGATAATATGTTTAGCTTTCATAATGTTTGCCTTAGTAGTTTCTTCCTGCCTCAGATGCTCTGTTACAATGAAATACATGTATTACAAACATCCGTCATTGGCAGTGAAAATATTGCTGTACAAAACCGAGTCTGGGTGACAATGAAAACAGCAAAGGTTTGCACAGATTACTTTTTTAAGAAATAAACAGTTTGTGATGGCAAGTCCAAGTGTAAAATTCACCATCGCAGCACAGTGTCGGACGGGAAAAGCATGGGCTCCTCTTTAAGATTGACTTTCTTTTTGCAAAGAGGCACAGACACCCTCATCGTTTGACAGCTCCTGTACTGCCAACCCACTGCACTGTACTGCAAAGGTTACTATGTCAGTTGGAGTCAGTGTCAGTTTGCGTGTTTGTGTATGTGTGAGACTTACCCACAGCTTTGAGGGAGGTGTATTTGTTGAGTCCCACTGTGCTGTGGTTGCTGTGATGGTGTGGGAGGCCTTGTCCAAACGGTCCATAAGCTGAGTTATTCAGATGATACTGTTCTGGGGGTTAGAAAGAGAAGCAAAATGTGTAAGTGACAAATACAGCAGCTTTAATAAAAAGCAAATGATCTACTTAACCTTTACAAAGGGCCGCGCAACCATCAAATTCATTCCAGTCCAGAGTGGACATCCTGTTTTATACTTGCTTTTTTCACAACCTCCTTCAATGTTAATGTTAAAGATGACAAACTGTAGTGAATAAAAAAAACAACAACAAAAAAAAAAACCATTTGAAATGAACCATGGCTGCATTAACCTCTTAGCATGGCCTGGGGCAGGAATGAGCTGCTACATTTCCTCTGACGCATCGCAGTCTGTAAACAACCTGACACCTTCAAGTACCCACCCATGTGCAGTGTGCACTGGAA
The DNA here is from genome assembly GCA_034769265.1 of Remorina albescens. Lineage (NCBI taxonomy): Eukaryota > Metazoa > Chordata > Actinopteri > Carangiformes > Echeneidae > Remorina > Remorina albescens. Next base: position 12,840,965 of record CM068480.1, read on the forward strand.
AGTGCATGAGGCGGCTTCATTATAATTCACTTACAGCCCAAGATCCAGGTGGTACTCCAAGTATGTGAGTGTGTGATGAATATCAACCTGCAGGGAGGTAATCATCACACTCACTAACACAGTCGTTCCTTTTAGAGAGTGAGACTCTAGTGGATATTTCAAAGACTACGGGTTAACTCTAACCCTTGTTGCTGTGACAAATTCTAACAATAACACATGAACATTTATTTTTGAATTTGACTTGGTGTTTCGGAGATTCAATGCTCAGTGGTTGTGTTGTGAATCTCTCAGTTGATCCTATGTGCTGTAGAAGTGTAACATAAATGTTGGATTAACAGGAGCTGAAAAGCAGCTCCCTTTTAGCCTGAGGCTGGTGACTGGGTGAAACAGCAGCCCCAACCCTGACAGCCTGTCAGTCTCACGCTAAATGAACTGGGGTTAATGAACAATGGAACAAACTAGCTGAGGGAGTGAGGCCCTGGCTATTAGCCTTAATGAAGTCCAATGATGCAGTCAGCTCACTTGACATCAGCCCTAGGGATGGATGGACACATGTAGTGCTCATAAATGTTCACACAGACAAACACCTAAATAGCTTTATAAGGTCATTTGGAAGCGAGAGAAAAAAATCTGTGGTGTTCTCCTGAACACTTTGGGTTTTTCTTTTGGCATTTAAATTGTGGTGTTTTTTTGGGTGTGTGTGAGTGTGTCAGTGCTTGTTTCTGTGTTAAACTGACATATCCTTTAGCTGAATGAAACAGTGAAGTGGGTTGATACACTCGTCAATCTGATTTGCCATGGATGAGTCAAGTGCATCTGTGTGTGTGTGTGTGTGTGTGTGGATAGAGCAGTGCAGTGTCAGACGAAGAAATATACAGCATGAAAGACGTGTGACTACCACTGCAGAGGTGTACTCAACACAACTTGTGAATGCTAATCACTACACACACACACACACAAACAAACATGATGGAGATACACATAGAGAGGATCGTATGTGGTTTACATGATGAGCACTGAGAGAGAGAGAGAGAGAGAAGGGAGGATGATGGGATGTTGAGGGGAAATAAATTAGAAAATGCTGCTGAGGACCAAGGAGTGGGGAAGGGACGTCAAGGGTTAGTCTTTACTGTACCAGTTACACTCACAGCTCTGAGCCTCTACCTTAATCACTGTTCACACACACACACACACACACACACATTACACATTACAACACATGAAACATCTCACCCCCTAATCAGCTTAGACTGTAATGCACAGCACATTGATGGTTATGTATGGCATATGTGTGCATGTGTGTGTGCTTGTGGTGCGCAGGAAAATCATCCAGTGTAATCCAGCGGTGCTGACCTGTCAGCATGTGGCAGAAGAGCAGATTATTGGGAAGAAGTCCTTTTTATACTGTCATGATTTATGACCATTTCATGTCACGTGGAGATTTTTTATTTTATATCATTTTCCTTGCCAGATTTTGCCAGATTTTCAGATAATTAATAGTCAGTGGTTTCTTATTTCTCTATGTATATTCTCATCCACTGTTTGAATGAGGTTCATGGTGACAGTGGAGAGCCTACCTAGAGTGGACAGCCACATGGTTGAGCCTCAGTCAGACAAGATGTAATGTTCACACTCTCTGTTTAGTTGTTTGCTGCCTGTAACTGGCAGTGGCTGGCACAATGTTAGTGACTGTGCTGATGAAACTCTTTTCTCTCTGTAAAACTAAGTAACTAACTCTGTAAGTCATAGGAACATGTTAGTGTTAGAGGAAACATGAAACACTCAGTCAGATCCTGTTGGTGGCTATTAGACTGATTAGAATGGTTAGTTAGCCTCTTTTATTTGTTGTTTACATAAAACATTATATGGATGGTAACAAGATGAAAAACCTGACTTTCATCAGAAATGAGTTTTAATCAAATTTAGGATTTTTGAGCACAGGTTGCCAACCTTTATGATTTAGTTTACCAAGATATATAATATATATATATATATATGTCATAGTAGTGCAGTATACTTTACCATACGAATGTTACCTAAATATAAATTCTTATGCCAATGTCCCCCAAAGTGAAACAAAAAGCTGAAACCAAAAAAATAAAACAAAGCAAATTAGTGAGTGCATCAGCCTGGCCATTCTGCTTACACATTACATAAAACACTAACCAAAGGAATTAGGGGATGTTTTGATTATGGACTTCAGATTTAAAGCCCCATCATAACTGCACATGTTATATTCCCCATTAGGCAACACCGAATACACGCCTGGGATCAGAATCTTTTAAGTGCAGAGTAACGGGCAGGACTGCTGCTTAATGAGTTATGTAATATGTTCTCTCGCAGTGGGGATTGCAGGCTCCCTCTGCTTCAGCTGTCTCATTGATGCGGGAAGGATGAAACACGCTTCTACACCTGAGGGACCAAGAGAGTGACTTTGTCCCCAGCTGAGACGGTCACAGGTGTGTCTGCTTTGGTATATACAGCATTTGACAAATGAAGTGTGGGAATATGAATAAATGAATCGCAGCAAAGTTAGTCACACCTGTGTATGGAGTATTGACAGTCATCTAGAATGCAACTTGAAACCAAAAAAACTTTAAACTATACAATATACTCTAAATGGTATCATATATACCATGTGTTTATACTATATGTGTGTGTGTGTGTGTTTGTGTTTTGGTATCTCTCTGTGAAGGGAAACAACAGTCGGATTTACCTGAATTTGTGCAGTGAAAAATGCTACCTGCTCTGGACTCTATCCTGATTGTCACCCTGATTTTCGGTCTATTTTGCTCTAAATGGGACCATGATGACTTGAAATGAGAAGCCATAAACTGATTAGGGAAATATTTAATGAGCTAATAAAGTGAGAAGGAGGGCCATTTTCCCCTAAACTTCATTACAATTGGACTTCTTTTTACATCTATTGGAGTTGCCTGTTGATGGTCATTAGATTGAATGTAGGTTTAACGCTCTTCAGCATTTGCTTTACTTTCCAGACCTGGAGTCAATGTCAACTTTTATATCCTGTCTGTTGTTTTAGTCAGATTTGATCTAATTCAGTTTCAGCCCCCTGAACGTTTTAATCCAGCTTCAGTGAACTGTTTCTAGGTTGGAAGGCAATTGTGAACAATTGTGCTTCCATCGGGAGGCTAAAAGGAGTACAAAAACCTACCTCGATATTAAATAATTCTTTTAAAGGAAATGCTCAGATGTTGTCTGGCCTGCCATTAAGAATAGGGACATGAATTATAAATAGTGAGGCAAAGCCGTGCAGATATGAAACATTCTCTGATTAGCAGGGGTTTGAGATGAAAATGAGCAGGATATATTTTTCACTCATGTGAAATGGTAGGCTGGCAATTAAATAACAATCCCAGGCTCACAGTGTGCCAGATATTCTGCCTTCCCAGTTTATCTAGAAGCAGTTTCAGCAAAAACACTAATGATGCAGAGACGAGGCAGTTAGGCCTGGAATCATTTTCAAGTCAGCAACATAAGAGGAGTTTTGAAGAGAAAGTTCTCTTTCTCTCTCACTCACACACACACACACACACACAGGCCTGTAGCATCTCTCTACTATTTCCACTGCTGCTATTGTGAGTGCTCATGACTGTGAAATACTGAGAGCAACAGTGAGGCCAGCACGTGTTTCTATATACAGTGTGTAGTTTATGTATGAATGTGCACATGAAACGATACTTTAAAGCACCCCTAAGTGCCACAGGGAAAGTGATAAAGAGGAGAGTGACTTGCATGGTGTCTGACATCGACAAGATGAAATATGAAGGTCTCTGTTTGTCTGTTGACCTGACACTCCCTGTCGTAATGCAGAAATAAATGTCAACAAACCAAATTTGTATGATCATATTATTTTAATAGAATATCCATAGAGGAAAAAATAAAAACATTTTTTTCTTAATTTAAATTAGTTCCTCAAACAAAATAAACTAAAAGGACTCACCGATGTTCATGTGACCAGAATAAACCAATAAGTAATAGCTTTACTGCTGAAAAAAGGACTGGCTGTTTCTAGTTTCCTTTTCATGTTAGAAAAACAAGATATTTGATGTCTGGAAAGGCTCGTGTGGATTCTGAAAAAAAAAACAAAAAAAACACAACACATCATCTAAACAGTTTCAGGCCAATCTGAAGCAGCACGGACATTCTCAGTCTGTACCCTAAACTTCACACTAAACCAACTGGTTCTCCATTGGAGGAGAGACCAAAGATCACTCTTGAATAAATGGCACAAAAAGGAAAGAGTAACAATCAGCAAAGTGCCGATAAAGCACAGTGTCTTTGGCATAATGATGTAGGGATAGGCAAATACAAAGCTTGTTTGAAGGCAATTCTATCATGCTCTGCGTTTATTAAATGGCTTGCAGGATTGCCAAGGCACTTTGGAACAAAATTGGATACCCAGTGTTGGAAAATAAGGTTTGGAGTCACAATGCACACCCCAAAAAGAAAAAGACAGTTTTTTTTAATCTAACCAGCGATAAATCCTGATCTAAATCCTATTAAAGCCTTTGGCAGGTGCTAAAATTTGCCACTGCTAAAAAGACTCCTGCAGACTTACAGGAGCTGTAGTGAATGGTAATGGAGAAGAAACTACCAGCAGACAGGTGAAGAAATGCTGCTTACACATATTAATGAAGGCCAATAATTATTTTCATGGTACATTTTGTGTCGTATTGTTTCACCATTATGCAAATTCTGTTTTTTTGGACCTTGGATATTGCATTAAAATATTCACTTTGTACAAAATTGGCTCATTTGCATTTATTTCTTCTATAAGATATTCTGAATGTTGTGCCTGAATTTCGAGGCTGCCAATCATTTTGAAAAGGGCAGAATGAAATGAGAGAACAGAGAATGTACCAGTTTTGTCAGCCATGAGATCATATGTGAAAGTCTGTGTGCATCATCATTAAAAGATAGAACAGACAAATATGATCTTCTTACACCCCTATGAACCTTGTGATCCTTCTTCTGTGCAATCTGCTGAATCAGTCAAACACATGCTTTTTGTCAGCATGATCAACATGTCATGGGCAGGGCAGTTCAGATTCATACTGATACTGATATGCAAAAATAATGCCAATAATAGTTTGTGTGTCATGGCTGAGAACGCATTCTCTCTGTGATGACACATGTTTGTTGGAAACTTGTGGACCACATATTTTTCTCCTGTCCTCAGTTAACATTCATTCATCTTCTACCGCTTATTCATTTCCGGGTAGGTGGGGGGTGCTGGAGCCAATCCCAATTCTGCTAGGGTGGGGTACACCCTGGACAGGTCACCAGTCCATCGCAGGGCCAACACGCAGAGACAGACAGAGACAAACAACCACTCACACTCACGCACAGACCTACAGACAATTTAGAGTCACCAGTTAACCCGAACATGACGTCTTTGGACGGTGGGAGGAAACTGGAGTACCGGGAGGAAACCCACGTAGGCACGGGGAGAACATGAAAACTCCACACAGAAAGGCCCCAGGCCCGGGAATCGAGCCCACGTTGTTGTGGGGCAACAGCGCTAACCATTATGCCGCCGTACTGCCCCTCAGTTACAATCCGCTGCTGTAAATCTCAAAAATTTTGCAACTTTTAAGGTCATAGTGACACAGAAGTTGGAGCATCTTCAGTGTAGGTAGTATGCTGTATTTGTGCATGATATGTGGGTTTTATTTGGTTCAGTTCTCATTGCACTGTATTTAACATTTAAACAACAAACAATGGAGCCACAAGGATTTATCTGAAACCTGCTAACAGTAGCTATTATTAGGGGAAATCTTTGTTGCTTCTTCTTTCGAAATTGACATCATTTCACTTCAAATTGAATATCAGCTGCAAAACCCCAATCGACATTTGACACTTCCCTCCGATCAGTTCAAATGTTCAGTTAATCTGAAGGTAATGAGCATGACTGTTTCCAGAGGCCTCTGTCTGCCATCTTGCTTGCAATGGAAAAACCAATAGTCCATCTGTTTCTGCCTCGGCGATCTATTTAGTGCTCCATTTCCTGCGGTTCAGTTAGGAAAGATTTGGCATGACATTTTGTATACACTCACAGCGTGTGTCATCTTGAATCCACAGTGTCTACAGTAGACAACAGACATAAAACAAAAGCTTCCTGGGACTCCTTTGGAGATCACACAGGAGTTTAAAGTGGGTGAACAGAGGGTGAAGATCTGGGACAGACAGAGGTGACTCATGTTTAGATGCACTGATGTCAAGGCCCTCAAATGTCAACCCCTAAATTCGCTTAAAACAACGTTATGACCACAAAGGATGCATTTGTTGATAGCTTTAGGGTGACGTGTTCAGAAAGTTGTCATTGGTTACTCTACTTTTCCCTTCAGAGACAACACCTGTCATAGAGTATTGATGTGATGGGATGAGGATTTGTTATGTTTAATTGGCACAAATCTGCCCGTTGGACAATTTTTTTTTCTGTCCATGTTTGTTGCCCACAAACAGCCAGTGGACATTCTCCATCTCTGGAAAAGAAATGGGTGCAATGAGCCTAAATATTAATACAAATTAACATCAAGGCCAAGTCCCCTGTTTTCACTTCTGTCACTTTAAATTTACTTACTTTAGGGTTTTTTTAAATTGTTATCATTATTATTCAAACACTAGTAGTTTAGCTCGTGTCCCAAAGGTAGCTGGGTGATTGTGACCATCCCAATCTGGTTACAGCACATACAGGAGGTCCCGCTGTGACATTAGCACTGTGTAAAATTCTACATAGGAAGATATAAGAGCAATAGATGCTGCATGCAGACCCTCATCCTGAATATTCTACCCAGCTCCCTCACCCATGGACATGCACATTCAGGCACACACCAACACATATTAATCCACACACACACACACACACACATAAGCAAAGTCAGTTACTCTTTTGCACAATGCAAACTAAACAGTCTAGTCCTCTTCTTAACTCTGCCATAGTTACACAGATTTGGTGTATCTGGATGTATAGAAAGTCACATCCCACCTCCTTCCATTAACATGTGTATGTTCAAATGTATGTTCATCTGTGGAGTGCACCAGTGAAGATCCTCTGTTGTTCAGTCTCCGCCTCATTTTGTCCTCTCTTCTGTCTATATGTAACAGACGTACCATTCAAAATGCTGCAGGGGGCTGCAGCTTTAAAAAACAAGACGCACAAGAGGAGCCTCAAATGAGCAATCGTCTGTGAGATGAAGTGTAAGTGTGTGTGTGTGTGTGTGTGTGTGCGCGTGTGTGTTCATGTGAATTAGGGGTGAAGTTAGAGAGAGGTCTGCGAGTGATAGTGTGAGGAGCTGTAGCCTCTTCTTGCTGGCAAGGAAAGTATTCTACATCATCAAATCCCTCTGTGTTGCTTTTCTTCAAGCTTTTTTCGTTTCTAAAGGGTTTAAAGAATCCCAGCTTTTTGTCTTTTCTAGGTGATTTCTACATTTGAGAGAGAAAAGACTTCTGTGGAAGAGGTCAGAGATAAATCCAACCACAAGCCATACAAGGTCACAGTACGGCCATGTGACCGCAGTGTAGTCCATTTCAAAATCATAAAGCAGGCAGCGCGGTTGGTCAAGTGCTCAGCACACATGCTGTGGTGTTGCAGCATCCTTGGCTTGATTGCAGCCCGGGGCCTATCTTGCAAGTCATTCCCCTCTCTGTTTCCTGTCGGCCTCTCTGCCACTTAGGGAATTGAAATAAAGGCATAAAAAGCCCAAAGCAATTCTAATAAAAAAAGTAATCATTAAGTCCTGTTCATTTATGAAGATTGTCCTGCTATACAAACCTTTGTTTCTGTGAGTTTATTTTCTGCACTCATCCAGAAGCAGATATAAAAATCCCTTTGGCTTTCTGTGGCGGGAACCAGCATGATGCTGCACAGGATAGCCTTGAAAGATTCATTATCCCTGCGGCACTTTATGTGTGTCAATATGCAGCTATGACACAGTTATGAAAATTTAATGCAGTTTAATTGATTACATGTTCAACTCTGTATAGTACTGTTCATTACAGAAACTCTACCAGCACTCTGAAACTGAAACTGCTCTCTGGAAGTTTCGAGCCGGGGTTCACTGCAGTTGTATAAAATATAATCTGCATGGGAATGTGATTCATAGTAGCTTCACACACATACAAACAAATGACACACACACATTATTTATATTATTTTTCTTTCTTGTTTTAAATCTGCCTGTACCTGTCTCAGCATGTCTCTCAGTACTCACCACTCCTGCTGCGCTTCATCCTGGCTGAGATGCCATTGGCTCTCCCTCTGCTGGGCGAACTGGCCGTAGTGTTCTCCACTGAGCTCACCTCACCCCCCTGCTGCTTCAGCAGCTCCGTCAGCGTCCTTAAGGCAAACACACACACGCTGTAAGCATGTACCCACAACCTGAATTTGATCTCCAGTCAACATTGACTTGAAACCAGGTCAACATTACACATTTATCTCTCAAATTTGTTGTTTGTATAAAATATCAGGCAGAAATTGAATTCAACAGGAGGCTTTGCGTGTATGTTTCCTGTGTGGCACCACAAAAGAAAAGTGAGTCCCGATTATTTCAAAGTTTCAGTTTCTGAAAGTGCAAAGAAGGCAGAGAAGCAACAAAAACATATTCATCCCATCCTCCAACATGGACAGAATTTTGAGCTGATGAGATAAATTGTTAAGTAATTGCACAAAAACCTAAAAAACTCAGTCAGGGAGTGAGACAAACACCATCTGTTCTCCTCACAAATGCAGTTTGATGGCCCTCAGGGAGGGCTTTCCCCAACAGCTGGAAGCCCTGCACACACACACACACACACACACACAGGCACACACATACACACACACAGTGTTTCAGTCTGGTTATGTATCAAGTGTGTAAAGGGGCCATTTGTTGGACCATGTTGTGAAGATGTGATAATTACACAAGTCCAACTGTACATTAAACAAACATTACGTTATATTATTGTCTTGGGTTACAGTGTGTTACGATAATGATAACTACAGAAATCACCCAAGCCTCAATCCCCATTAATCACCTCATCCCATCTGACTGCTCAGTACAGTAACACCAAAAATATCTCTGAACTCAGCCATTTTGAACTGCACACCACTCTACACTGCCTCTGTTTGTGGTACTACATTTGGCCATGATGACACACACAGATCCACAAATTGAAGACAACACCAGCCCTGCTGCTAATAAAACCTTCATCTACTAAACTGATCTCATAACTTTACTGTATCTGAATATAATCTTATAACATTTGTCCCAATAGTGAAGGATCATAGTTTGTACCTGTTTGTGTTTAGAAAGTCTTTTTGTCTTCCCTAAAGATAAAGGGAACTGCACTGAATACACTGAAGTCTGTTTACATGGCTTATGAAGTGTTACTGTGCTACAGCAAAGATTTTAAAAAAGGGTGAGTCTTTATTAGCCTTTAACACTCGGAGCCTGAAATGACTGAACCTTCAGTGGTGAAGCTACACTGTCCATAATGTTGATTATCAATGGGGTGTTTAGTCACTGAGGTGTCTCGCATGCCTCAAGACTGTTCCAGCTGCCTTCTGCCTCGCCTTCCTATCTCCCTGAATGCTGCATTGCCCCCTATGGCTGAGCAGTAGGTGATCTGACTGCCAATGAAGTCGTGGGTTAACTGTTTCACTATGTTCCTATGCAAAGAACCAGCTATCTGTTCAATTGCACACTATGCCAGGTCCGATATGGTCCATGATAAACGATTAATGAAGATAATGTCTAGAGAAGAAGGTGCAGAATAATAAAGGCTGCTGCCTCTGTTTTGTTCTTTTAAAGTTTTATAGGAGTAATCAACACTCTCTTAAGCCAAAAGACAATATTTTTTACAACTTTTTGCATCCAAAGATTCATCACACTGCACTAATTAAAACAACATGGCAGCAAATTATACAAAGAGAGGCAGAGAATAACAGTTTTAAACTGGAGCATATAGCATATAGCAACAACAGTTAAAAATTAAAGGGCCTCAAAACAAAAGGTGTTTTTTAGAGGGCAAGCAAAAAGTGTAAGGCTACAATATCACCCATTTTCACACGACATGTGTCTCAGACCAAATATAGACGGACAGAAAAGATCTGTTAATGTCGTATTGACATCAAACCGTATCATTGTACATAAAACGTCCACTGCAGTCTCAGTTTAGGCTGAATCTGATATACAGCAGGCATGAAAACCAATCACTGAAAAAAAACATTTGCAGCTGCTTATAGAAATAATCGGTTAACAGTGATCAATTACAGTGACATTCTCTGTCAAAATAAATTAGAAATTAATAGTTGAAGGAAATCCATCATTCCAGGATCCTGCAAAACTCTATGGGCGAGATAGAACTGGCAAGATGGCAGCAACTATGAACGCACTACGCAAGCAGTGCATTCCTTATGTAAATCCTCCATAAGCCAGACTGTCTAATTTCAGTTCAGCCTTTGTGGCTTTGTGGTTACTAAGCTGTGGTTTCTTTCTCAGAAAGGACGCAGCCCATAAATTAGGACACACCTTGTGTGTATTTGTATTTTCTCCATTGTGTCCTTTAGAATCAATTCCAGTCAGCTGTATGTGACCAGAGGCCTCTTGGTTGCACCACTATATGGGCAACATTTCCTGGATTATATTTATGTTTGGACTGTTGTGGATGTGAGAAATGTAAAAGCATGTCAGCAATCTACACACACTCCTGCTCCCATCTACGACGGGGTTTACTATCAGCTGAAGACGAATACTTACTGACCACCCATCCTCCTTCCCAGAGCTGATGCCACCTCCCTGTCCCACACACACACAGGCAGGCATACTCATCACTTTGATAAACATTTCTTCCTTTCCCTGTGCATTTCCTGAATTTACAGTGTTGATGGTATTCACTCCCTTGATCAATAATTCAAACAGTGGTGCCTCTGTTCTGCTAACGAAGCTCAAGTGTTTAGCTGTTGCCTCACACACACACACACACACAAAGATATAACTGACCTGACAGCAACAGCTTGGGGCAACTTGTTCACACTCAACCTGCCAAATGGGAACGTGAGTCCCTTTGGCGACTTCTCTGATCATCTATAAACTATCTGGAGGTGTGGTAATGTGTATGAATAGCAGGGTCACAGGTGCCAACAAACTCCTGCAGGGACTTTGTTGTTGATGCTGTTTTGTTGCCAGCTATCATTAACCTGCTCGTTTTATCATCCACATGTATCTCCATGTCGACAGATGGTGCATGTGTGAGCAGTTTGTGTGTAGATGCTTGACCTTTGTATTTGAGCGGCAGATGGTGCTTTCTCAAATCTTTTTGGGGACGTTAAAAGGAAATCACTAGCTTAAATGTAAATAAATGACACATTTCAAAGGAAGGTCAGCACCAACCTCACCCTGAAGAAACACATTTACGAGGTTTTGCTTTGTTGGATTCTGCCTTGAAAACCTCTGAGACTGTGTTTGACTTACTGTCTATTTATAGGGTCTGATTTTGTAACAGAAAATCATGTTCATTCATTCAAATCAATTCAGATCTTAATCATCTTCTCGAGAATCCTTTTATGTAAACTGTGCATGGTGTGTGTCTTTGTGAAATTGCGCATTAGATTCATGACGTTAAATTTGCCTCTCTTCTGAACATTTGCATCACACAACAAAGACTTTCAGCGCCTCCTCTTATTCTGTCAAGAATTAAGTCACTTTCTCCCTTTAGTTGTCAATTCTTTTTCTTGTTCACTCTTCTCGTTCTTTCCCTCTTTCCCCCCTCCTCGCTGAAACGCAGCCCTAAATCTGTCCTTTTCTCTTCGCCCTCCTCTTTAAACCGTACAATTTGTCTTCCTCTCCTCCAGTCTCTCTCTCTGCTCCTCATCCCATGTCTGACTCATTGCTGTACGGCGCCTCAGGCCTCCACACGCTCTTCTTTTGGCTCACCGCTCAAACAACTTGCTGATTTGGACTTTTAATCTGCAAAAAAAACTGCACCTGTCTTCAGGCTATGTAGTGTTTAGGGAGCGTTGGCTGAGCTCCGTGAGAGTTTTTGTGGATGCCTTTCATAGAGTTTAGATGGCCGTGCAGCTGGTTAAAAGATTTAGACTTTCTGGGTGGGGTGGACGGACAAAAATAGTCCATGGTGGGTCAAAATCGGTGCTATTAGCAATGAGCAGGTGCAGATTTGGTTATAAAATGCTGCTTGAATAAATTCACATCCTTCAAGTGCCTAATCTTTGTCTTCCTGTCCTTGTTTTGTTGGTACACTCTTAGTTGCATCACCAGTGTTGATGACTGGTGACCTACATGTATTTAACAACAGTTTAACTGCATTTTGGGCCTTGAAAGCATAGAAATTCTTTTCAAAAGAAATGCTTCTTTATTTTATCTGAACCAATGTGACATCACCAATCGGTTTGAGAGCTGCTTTTTTGTAGCCTCCACTTTGTAATTTGTCCATTGGCCATCTTAGTTTTTTGTTGTTTTTTTTTTTAACCGGAAGAAACCATATTTAGAGGAGAAGGTAGAGCCGAAGAGGACTGAGGGCTGGATCAGTCTATTCTGATTGTCAGGCAGGTTTTCAGGAGACTCCATGTGCTTCACCACACTTTCTGGCTTCTACTCTCGTCATCTCCACCCACAGCAAGACATGCGACTTTGTCTTGAGAGACCACACGCCTCTGACAGTTGCTGCAAAAAGAAAAAGGTTTTGGCAAATCTCTCCAAATACAAGACACTTGAGTGTCAGAAAAATCGGAAATGTCACATCTTTCACATCTTTCAAACCTCCCAAGAAAAGAAACTTCATCCCATCATTGTGCAAAAGTTGCCAAGACATAACAACCAATATGTGATGAAAAACACTGCTGGCTGAATAGAAGGTTACATATTATTATCTTGCCCTGAACCCAGACCAGATCTTTTGCAAAAATTATAAGTAGAGGGTTTTTTTTGTTGCTGATGTACAACTTCCTACTAAGCTACAATATTCCCAGACTGATTTGTATTTTCATGTGGCAGCTGAATACTGTTGTTGATCTCTATGGTTGTGAAAATCTCATGGGACGTGTAGCAGGATGCATATATATCCCATGTGTTATACTCAGGTTACTTCTCCTCTTTTTTACTCTGTGGCAAGTTACATAACATTGATGTGCCTTAGATCATCAGGACCTCCATTCTCTCCCATCACATTATAGCGAGAGTTAGATGAGACTTTGCTAATGTCCTGTAACAATCAATTCCCCACCCAGATCACAGTTCAGGACATACACCCAGCAATTAGCTAATATTACAGTAAGCATCTAAAGGCCTCTCTCTATAATGTAAAATGTCCTGAATGCAGCGAGGCCTGTACATTCAGGACATTCAGTGCAATGCATGATTCCTGTACAACCTCATGCTCTCTTAATGCATTAATGCACACATTATTGATCCCATGACTGCACATGTGGATGCACTTTCACAAATATGGCACCATCTTATCAGAATTCTGCAAAAAAAATATTCAAATAATATAAGATCTGATATTCTTTTTATATTTTACAACACTGACAATTTGCACCACTGTTGTGTGTCACTAAGCCATAGCGTGCCAAAGAGGCCTGTGAAGTTTGAATAATAAACACATACAAACAGGTAAGAGACAGCCATGTTGAAAGTATGTTTCATATGTGACCTTTCCCTGAGGACAGCGGTTCACATCGATCTGTCGCACGCACAAATGTGCTCACAAACACACACACCGTCACCATCTGTCTTCTCCAACCAAAGCCACGTTCCAGTCTCTGAGCCTCATCTTTCCTGTGCTTTATCTATAAAAGAGAAACGTTCAGATAATCCACTGAAAAAGAAGAGCAGCTGTGGATGATCTGTATCAGCCGTCTGATGCCACTGCTCCGTCGTCGCTCGTCGCTCCCTCTTTTCTTCAAAGACACAGTTAAAACCAGCCTTGCTGTCTCTGACAATTACAGTTAGAGAGAAGATGGTGAGGCCACATACACCAAGTCATGAAGCAGTTTTGTGTTTCTTCAGTGGGTGGATTTTTCTGCGGAGCCATATCTGCTCTGTTTCATCTGAAGTTTTTTGTTTTTCTTTTACCAAGTACATTATTACATCAGTAATAAACTAGAACTGTGTCATACATAAAGTTTTTAGTGGACATAAATTTGATTCTGAGGTGAAGTGAACATTCAAGACAATGCTTCCATATAAAATCAGTCAATACCTAATATCCAACATAATATATCCGATATGTAAGATATTATACTAACTTAATATGTTATATCTAATGCATTACATACTTGTGTCTAATTAACGTATTCGAGCCGATATCTGAAATATGATATCTAATAGTTAACATATTATATCTTATATCTTCTAGTTTAAATCAAGTTAGGTTGATGGAAATTTGTACAGTTTGTGTGTACACCGGATAAATGCAATGAAACATGTCTTTTTTTGTCATAATAAATGGAGGTGGCGTAGTCGCACCCACATTTACATCTGCCTGCTCATTTCCTGGTGGAAAGCTGTGATTTTAATGTGCGTGACAAAAAGGATTAATTATGACGCATGTGGATATTTGTCAGTTTTCATGTTGCCCGCACAGCTAAACGTGGGATATTGTACAGCTGGAAACAGCAGTGTCTGTGTTTTTATGCTTAACTAGTGAACATGTAACCGTCCCTTCAAGCAAAGAGGACGCCATACATCGATTTTTCCTTCTTCTTTTGAGGGGGGGCACATTAAAAATAAACGTATCATTAGCCACCAGGAAGCCCACTCACTGTTTTATCTGGTTTATTGTTCAGCCAATATCTTGTGTTAACAAGCTAACTCCCTCTGGCACAGAGGCTTGCAACAATTTCCTTTATTCAGCCACCTCGAAAGTGGAAGAAATGCAGTTTTTAAAACAGCCTGCATAGTTATCTCAGTTGATTTAGCTGGTTTTCCTCCGTGTTTGAAGCTGAAGACAGATGGCCCATTAGACATTTGGGAGAAGGATGAAAAGGAGCCACAGGGGCCAATTCACTTTGAGTCTGCTGGTCTTATGAACTTCTCTTTTGACTGATATGGAGTTGACTATGACAGTTAACTATTTTCAAGAGCCTTGAAGTATGAACTGCCACCTTCAAGCTGACGAATAAGAAGCTGTCATCTTTTTGTATGTCAACTATTTCAGCTTTACCCTGACAAACATTCCAACTACAAATATCAGCACAAAAACAGCACAAAGCCAAACCCTTGAGTCAAGTGGGTGATGACCCGTATTTTAGAGAGTGTGGGCCCAGTGACGCTGCGGGTGGAGGCGAACAGAGGAAGGTACGGAGACTGAAGGGTGAAAAGTGTCACATCTGATACAGCCAGGAAGCTGTTGACGTATATGTCCTCTCACTTTTAGAATAACAGCGGCGCATACAGTTTATGTGCACACACATTTCCTTGTAAGCATAGATGATTGCGGCTCTGCTCACACACATTGGCGGCAGGTGAGGGGTGATAGACAGTGACAGCTCACCCCTGGAGGTGATCAGATGGCTGGAGCGATGGAGCCGTGGAAGTGGAGCACGATAACAGGAAAGTCTGTGAAAACTTCAGCCTTTTCAGCTTCCCAGTGGAAATACTGTTTGCTTCAAGTCTACCATGTCTTTCCTACCTCACTCCGAACATGTGAGGAAGTTACATTGAAACTAGTGACAGCAGGGCAGAGGAGCTCATCAGAGAAAAACAGGATAGCGGAACTAAGTGGCACTGTGATGTCACCCATTGATTTGTGAGCTGTTGTTTTGATATGGCTGTTACCATCCTGGTTTTGTAAAACCAAAAATTTGACAGTGAAGGTGGAGATGAGGAGAAGTGAGGGCTGGCTTTCACCTGCTCTGTGTTCAATCCTGATTGTCAGGCAGATTGCAGGCATATGTTGCAGCCTGTCAATCACACAGTAGCCATGTTCTAATTCATGGTCTATTTCCATCTAAATGGGATCATCATTTAAAAAATGAACATTATGTTGCGTTGAAGAAGAAACTAGAGAGCGAGGCTGGCCATTTTCCCCTAGACTTCAATACAAGTCTTACTTTTACAACCAGTGAGTTGCACACTGATGGTTATTAGATGGGGAAATTAAAAGGTTGTGAATATTTGGAATGAGTAGAAAATAATGCTGCGGAAAAACAATACCTGTAAATTTTCCTTCATTACACTGCATGTTATTGTGAGCAAGAGGAACATTGGTTTCTCAGTTAGTACATATACCTTTATTTAACCAGGTAAAAGCCCATTGAGATCAAGATCTCTTTTACAAGGGTGACCTGGCCAAGAGGTCAGCAACACATGACATTAAAACAGATTACAAGAGAAAGAAAACAACAACAATAAAACACAACAGTTAAGAAAAACACAGGCACTGTTCGACGGACGTACCCTGTCTATCTTTCAGGATAGAGCGGAAGGCTCCAAGTGAGATCATTTCAGAGAGTTTCAATTCAGACTGCAAAGTATTCCATGCCGAGGGGGCGGCAAAGCTGAAAGCTCTTTTTCCAAACTCAGTCCTTACCCATGGAACAGATAAAACAAGTGTTGTGCAGGAACGCAAGGCGTGGCAACTACTTGTTTTCTGCAATAAAACATACAAATAAAGAGGCACCAAGCCTAAAAGAGCCTTATAGATTAAAGTCATCCAGTGTGCAAATCTGCGTGCACTCATACAAGTTGTTCCCAGGGCAGTTTTATTTAGCAAGAAAAATTGTTTAAAATCTCCTGTGCTATCAAAAGTCCTCCCCGAACATAAATTGCTTTGTCATTTCATCTATTTCTAAAACTGATTATCCACCTCCAACTGGTGATCAATGGCTTGTGCATTTTCAGAACATCCACAAGTTCCTTTTTTAAATTTTTATTATTATCATTGTGTTTGCTTTTATTCCAACAAAAGTAAGGGGCACAGAGGCCGACAGGAAGTAGGCATGATATGCAGCTGAGGTTCCCTGGTTGGCGTTGAACCCTGGATGCTGTGATAATGTGGCATGCACACTAACCACTTGACCACCCACGCTTCCCCACAGCCTTCAAATCATTGTTTTAATTGCTATCTATCAAAAGGAACTGCAGGCTGTTGTAAAGAGGAAACACTCTATCATTGGATTTTTAGTTTTAAACAAACCAACGTCTCAGTTCAGCAGAGACTTAAAGGTCTAGATTAACCAAAGGTAATATACTATTTCACTGCTTAATGAAAGCTCACCAGTTGCTGAAAAATTTCAAACTGTCCCTGAAAATCACATCAACTGTCCAACATGGCCTCAAAATATGAACCATGACACCATAACCAGGTGTCAGTAGGATGGGTGCATCAAACAGGGGGAGAGGGGTTGAAATGGAAAAGTGAGCCCAGTTGTTGCATGCGCTGATGGTCCATATGTACCCACGCTGTATTGAGTATTGTTTATCTGTCCGCCTTAAATCGGGGCAGAGTAGTCAAATTCTTTAGATGACAGTGTCCTTCATTACATAACTAGATAGCTTAAAAGCCCACTGCAGTGGATAAACACACAGTCACACTGGAAATAGGCAACATGCAAACACAATCAAATATATGGACATATAGACCTACATGTGGATCTGATTGTCATGTTTATGCCAAGTCAAAACCTTGAAACTCCACAAAGTGACTCTTATCTTTTCACCAAAGGCGTCTGAGCAGAATTCATCATTGTACCAAGTTGATCTAATATCTGATTATCTTTCTCTAGAGTTGTCTAATAATTGGCGATGGAAGGTTTCCTCTATTTGGGAACACAAATGGCGACACACACACACTGACACACACATGCATGGAGGCACTCACTTGCCCCTTGCCCACATTTGCACACGCACCATGTGACCTCTGCTGCCACCACGTTGGTCCTTGACCTCTAAAACTCATGTTAGGTGCACCCAACCATCTCGCCTGGCTCCTGGCTATCCTGACCGCCAACTCAAATGCCACCACTATCATTCTTGTTGCTAATCGAACTATAAATCTGTCTCTGTGTGTGTTTGTGTGTGTGTGTGTGTGTGTGTGTAGGTGTGTGCGCTTGTGTGTCCGTAAAATGATGAAGGTCATCAGTGTTTGTTTACTCTCTTGCTACAAAGCCAGCCCCTCTCCAGTTGAGGCCTTTCATGAGACTTGACATGTATGACCTGAGGTGATGCGCTCCGTTCTCTTTTGTGAGCTGAGGATGAGCGCAGCCTGCAAACACACCAAACCTGGCGTGGTTGGAGGATGCAGAGATGTATGTGTATGTGAGTGTGCATGTGGGTATGTGGGGATGTGTGTGCGTATGTAGGTGGAGGGTAATCTGAGAGGAGGATCACCTTAGATTTTAGTTTTCAAAGCTGATTTGGAAGAACTGCTGGGATTGTTACGGTGCTAATCACCCTCTGCTTGCAGGATATGTAGACAGAGAAAAAGATGGTTGGATGGAAAGAAAGAGAACGTAAAACAGAGCAGGTACATGCATGAGAGTAAAGTGGAAAAGTTGCCTTTTGTGCTCTGCCACTTTAAGACCCGACTCTAAAGTGGGTGGCTGTTTTCACATATTTATTTCACCTCAGGAAGTGTGTGCAGTACATGACGTCTTAGTTACATGTACACATTTGGACCAGGGATTTATGTCAGCAGGCTAATAACTAAATGAGCATGCAGGCAGAACAGTCCAGAAACGGTAAAGCTGTAATGTTGGTGAAATTTCTTTAATCTCAAGGAGGAGCAGTAATCTTGTCGAGATGGGCTCACAGAGAAGGGAGGGAGTGGTGGCGGTAGGATTGGGGGTGGGGGGGGGTGTTTATGCAGCGGGAGTGTTTCTATTTCAGTGAGGTGCTACTCTGCAGGAAATATTAATCTTGGCTGTGTGTTATCCTCCGAATGAGTTTTGCAGCTCAGGTTAATGGGAAGACACACAAGCAGAGCTGCCGGTTAATGGAGAATGTTCCAGTTTGTGTGTCCAAAAACACCCACCCCCCAAAAAAAGTAATAAATTAGTGAAGGCAAGGGGGACGAGAGGACGACACGAGTAAGATGTAACTCTAACAAGAAGGATGAAAGGGCAAGAACAAGGTGAGGAGATGAGGAACGAGATGGAAAGAATGGAGGGGAATGAGTGATGAGAGATGATTGAATAAAGATGGCAGTGGTGGTAATCGACCTCTGTCTCAGCTCTCTGGGCTCAAGAGGGAAGCAAAAGGCTACCAAAAGTCTGCATCACAAGGAAAGCAAAAAGGAAGAATAGGGGCTGGTCAGGGAGGCGCTGAGAGGAAATTTGGAGGAAGGCTGAGGATAAAGACTTCACCAATGTGGCTTTGGGATGAAGTCTGATGAGAGGAATGTGATGAAAAGAGGAAAAAACAAGAAGCTCTGAGAGATGACAAGAACGAGCTGGAGATAGCGAGGAGAATGAGGAGAGGCTGCCCATGCTGTGCTCCGTTTGCTTTAATGATTTACTGAGGCAAACAGATTGAGCCTTGGACCACATATTTGACCCCACTGCAGCAGGGCTGAGAGAGAGGGGAAGTATCAAACTGCAAACGTCTAAAGTGGAATTCACCCCGTTTCTCATATGTAAGACTCAGCTTGGCCTATTCATTATCTGTTGTTTGGCATGTCAAGTGATTTTAACGGAGCTGAACACGTGAGCGAAACATGAAAGAAGACATTTTTCCAGAGACATACAAAGACTTCCCTACTTCAAAATTTCTTTAAACACCTACCCAACACTTAACACTTTTCTTTTCTTTTTTTTTTTCAATTTTTTTGGTTTATTTCAAATGTAAGTCATGCTTACAAGCAAAGCAAATGGTACACAAGAGGTGGTATATACAAATAATATGGAAAAGAAAAGGAAATAGATAAAGAAGAAACAAAGAAACAAGCACAAAGAAAAAAAAAAGGAAAATTAGAAACAATGAGAAAACTATGATTAAAAGAGAGCATGATTTATGTGTGTGAATATGTTGTGTAGACACGTTAGACACACTTTACAAACACGATGGGTCAGCTTCTTTTCTAAAGACAGACCTGAATAGGTTGGAATCAGCGGGTCAAACTGGGTCACGTGATGTTTGAGTAGGATAAGAGACTAATTGTTGACGTGCAAAACGACACACACGCGCACACGCTCATGCACACATCTGTTAGTAGGCCTGCAAATACACATTCAGAGTTGGAAGTTGTAAATTCCAAGCTGGCAGGTTGTGCGTTAACGTGTTGATGAGGCATCTTGATAATCAAGTATTTCTTTCTCTCTTCTCTTGTTTTTTTCTAGGGTGAAGTCAGAATTTTCAACTTTCCAACATCCCTGCAATGCATCAAAAACCACGTGCATGCAATTACACACATGTACATGCATTCCAAGACACACACAGACATGAAACACACACTCTCTGGCAAATTTTCATCCCCCCCTTTGCTTATATCTCTACTGTTATCAGCACACAGAACATACAGGCCACCTCCTCACAAACACAAACACACACATATGTCCTCATGCTCCTCACCTAGAGTTGAGGTCAGAGTGTGTTGGGCCTCCTCCTCCTCCTCCTCCTCCTCCTCCACCTCCTGCTCCTCCACGTCCTCCGCGGCTCTTCTCCAGGCCCAGTTTGGTGAAGATGCCCACCAGCACCATGATGGCCACCACTCCACAGATGATGTACACAATGAGGTGTGTTCGGTCCCTCTCCTGGTCCTCCTGGCCCTCTGTGATTGTGGCCACTGGCTTGCCGGTGTTGGCCCAGATGGGCGTGTCATAATTGGAGCAGATGCTCTGGTCCAGCCGCTGTTGGCGGAACTGGCAGCAGAAGCGGTAGAAGCAGGTACCGCAGCAGTACAGAAAGACGCCAGCGTTGCAGTTGAATGGCGGGTCCCACTGCCCCATCACATCATAATAACCCTGGCAACGGGTCCCACCGACTGGAGGGACATCTTCGTCATCTGCATCCCCACCACTTATAGGAGTTGATAATCCCGTTTCTAAAGGGGTGTTTAGGGTCGCCTCCACGTAGTTTGGAGTTGTCTGATTGGCCAGCGTGGTGGGGACGATGAAGGCGTCGCTTTTGGTTACTGTCATGGTGGTGACAGAGGGGTCCTGGGTGAAGGCAGGCTGATTGATAAGGAAGGAGATACAGAAGAAGAGGAAAAGGTGGTAGGAGGAAGGGTTGGTGGCTGCCATGCTGCTAGGACTCTGCTTTTGTCCAAAGTCCCACCTGCAGGCTTCGAACAGGAAGGAGATCGGTGAGAGTCAAAGAGGGAAGATCCTTTTATACACCACAAACAATCAACCCTGGGTGGAAATATACCGTCAAACAAAAACAAACATCTGCAGTTTTCAGCTTGTTTGTTGCAGAAGCAGACAATAAAGTATACAGCAATAATACAACCCCCCCCCCCCCCCCAAAAAAAACAAAACACAGTGATTTGCAGCAGATTCCCCAAAAAAAATCTGGAAAAAATTCATTTCAGTTTGAATGTTAAACTTATGATGTATCTATTGATCTTTTATGTGTATAGAATCAATGGTGCAAAGAGGGCAAGGGATGATTTAAACAGGTCAGTCAGAATCACTATGGGAGACTGATCATACAGGGAGATGCAATCATCACTGACTTTTTAAAAAGAGCGGCTTAAGGCAAATTCAGCTTTAGAGAAATGACTGAGATGATGCCAGAATGCTTATGCCTTCATAATATACAGATTTTCGTAGTTTTTAAAGAGCACAAGGTGTAATATCACACAAAGTTATGCTGATTGTTGAACTCACCTTTTCTCCCTCTGCAAACTGCGCACAGTCGACCCTTCGCACTGATTCTTCCCCAGAGTTCAAGGGCTAAAAATTCCCTCTAGAAATATCCACAAACTTTACTCAGCAGCATCTTTTCCCCCAAATGTCCCTGCAGCTTCCTCGCTCCCTTATGTGTCTCCCTCCATCATCAACCGTGGGCTCGATCCAGGCGATTCAAAAAACATGAAACAGCAACCCTCCTCTTCTGCTCTCCCCCCTCTTCTCCTTTCTCCACTCGTATCAGCGCTTCTTCTTCTCCTCTCTTACTTTCAGTGCCAGCAGGTGTGAGTGCAGACCGGTCCAGGACTGCTCGGATCTTCTCCTGCCAGTGCCCCTTGTGCTGTTTGTATGACTGTGTGTGCGTGTGTGTGTGTGTGTGTGTTAGTGTAATTGTGTGTGAGATAGATATTAGGTGAAAGTGCGTGTGGCTGCACTCAGCGCTGCAACAGTTCAGGAACCAAATGAGATCTTCGCCTTTGTTTACCTCTTGACAGTACCAGATAGATAGAGAGGCAGAGAGAGAGAGAGAGGGAGAGAGAGAGAGAGAGAGAGAGAGTGTGTGCATAGGGATTGGGGGGGGTTATCCAGCTGCATCTTTCATCATCCCCAGAGGAGAAAAGCTGGAAGGAGGGAAAGGATGGGAAAAAATTTAAACAAGAGGAAAAATTAAATGTAATAGACTTCAGTAACTTTTTGTATACATTTTTTGGTCAACCTCTTTGTGTGTCCACTTTTGTATGTGTGTGTATCTGTACGTGAAATATGTTTGCTCGTCTGACAGAGGACAGTCAACATCTGCTGCGGTCAGTCCAGCTCATCATCTTATCACATACCACCACCCACCCCCATACATCTCCTGCTTTTTCTGCATTTCCCTCTCAATGTACACACACACACACACACACACACACACACACACACACACACACACAAACACACATGCATGAGCCTTACCAACACCCGAGCCCCTCATCTCCCCCTTCCCTGGCTCCCCTCATGCCTTTGGCATAGATAACACACTTGTTTGCAAATTTCTATGTCAGTTACGTGTGTGCATAAGTGTACACGTGTGTGTGTGTGTGTGTGTGTGTGTTGGCATGTGTTTGCCTGTTGTGAGCGTATGTTTGCATCAGAAGGATTCAGGAGTCAGCGGGGTCCAACTCCAGCTTTGCCTCTTCATTTGTTTAAATCCCAACCTGCGCTGGCAATGCCAGAACCAGAGGCTGAGTCTGGCACATACTGTGAAAGACTACCGCCCATGGATACACACACACACACACACACACAGACAAATATGCATGCACGCACACAAAAACACATCAGACTAATAGACAAAAACTAGTCCACATGCACATGGAAAAATTGTCAGAAAGTGGAGATAAACACAAGCCCATACACACAGATGCCACCGCTGAGGCCAATTATAGGAGCTTTTCTCCCAGTAAACGATCACATGTACAATTTTTAATGGAATTATAAGCCAGATTGACAAGGGACTTTTTGTTTTGCTTTCTGCTAATCGCCTCTCCCAAAATCCCTTCCTTTATGTCTTGTCACTCCGGCGCAAGTGAAGAGAGGGAGAGGGGGGGGGGGGGAGAGAAAATGTAGCAGAGAGAGTGAAAAGAACAGAGTGAATGTAGGGCAGAAAGATAGAAGGAAAGAAAGGAAGGAGGTGGGGGAGGGGGAGACGAAACAGTGGAGAAGAAATGATTGGCTGAGGACCAAGGATGAGAGGAGGAGAGACACAGAGGGAGAGAAAGAAAGAGAAAGAGAGAGGAGAGAGTTTTGGGGATGGAGGGAAGAGGCGACGGGAATGGGATGGAGGAACGAGGATCAGTGGGAGGGTGGAAAAGGGTTATATTTGGGCAGGAGTAATGGATTTACTCTTCACCCCGTTACGCTGATGAGACCCTTCATGAAGTGTGTGTACATGCAGCAGAGCCAACAGATGTTTGTTATGTAAGAATGAGTATTGATCTGAACGTGATGTGCAGAAGGTCGCCAAGCGGACGGGAAACCACATGAGGAGCAGGATGAGTCGAACGTGCTTTCACGGTCGAGGGAATTGTGTTTTATTAATTATTAATGATTAACGCAGCAGACGGAGGCTCATATAAGTTATTCACTGTGGGTCCCATGTGTGTTTGAACATTTCAATCACTTTATAGAATGAATATAAGTGTGTTAAAAGAGCATCCATGCAGTTTGGAGGCTTGATTGTGAATAATCAGGAGTAGTGATGACTCTTTTTTGAAGTGCATTTAAATAATGGCCACTCACTCATGATCCCTGATTCGTAGATTTGACATGTGCAATATGAAAATGGTGTGATGATCTGTGTTCCCTCTCGTGGGCACACAGTTGACATGCCAAGTTCTCTTTGACCTCTGACCTCTGAACTCTGAGGGGCCAGACAGCAGGATTGATGTTAGGGGTCAACTGTTCTTAGCACCAAGAAGTACGTTTCCCTCCAAAAAATTTTCGTGAAATTTTATTAAATTTGATGATTGTCTCCTCGGATGGCAGCGTTGTTTGATCCAGACTGAAAAATAAAACCGCTGCTGCATGAATTTGAGCCTGTTGGTTACAATGGGTCCAAACAATGCTTTGTGATGTCTCCACATTAAGTGGCAGAGGTGGACATTTGTAGTTCTGTATGATAGAGTGCTTTGATGACCAAACATCTGATGAACTATCTCTGCAAAACTCCCATCAGCCTCAGCTTTACACTGTGTTTCAAGATTATAAGGAAACGTTAGCGCAGTAACAGGCCAAATAAATATCTTTGTGTTACCTTTCACATTACATTTATTTCAAAACTCTGCCGTGCCTCTGTACAATAAGTCATACACACTACTAAACAGATAACAGATAACCAAAATCTTCTTGTTCATCACACCTTTAGAAGTGTGTGTCTGTTGTCATGTCAGGCGTACTGATTGATTATTGATGACTCCTCCCTTCATGACAGACATTTATTCCCTGTGTGTTGTTGGTATTTCTCTGGGCAAAGTTTCAAAGTGGGCAAAAATAAATCAAGCAGCTGCAACAGGGATGAGTTTGTAGATGCTTTGACCTTTTTTGATTTGCTTTATGTTTTGTGGTGTGCGAGCACAGTTGCGCTGGAGATTCTCATAGTTTCTGGGCACAAATTGCCTCTTCACCCTAAATGGCACGAGCGCAGTAAAAACATGACTTGCTTCTGGTGAAAATGTTGCCATGGCATTTCTGGTTTTGCTGGTTTAGCATCTTCTGGAAAACGGAGGTTGAGGTCTCTGAGTGCATGAATCGACGGTTTGTTTTTGTCTAGCATTTAATGGAAATAGGAAACTAAAGATGATGTTTGCCTGTGTGGGCGTACAGGTACAGTGGCTGTTGTCACCACACGAATTTCAAAATAATCCTGCTGAATTAATGCTCATCCTGAACTAGATTCAAAAAGTGCCCGCAGGTCTCTGATTTACTCAAGCAATATTGCCCCCTTCATTAGGAGACACTTTGAATCGCCCAAATGTGTTGAATATTTCATTTTTTCGACTTCACAGCATCTATGAATATTCATAATTTAGCTTTGTGTGCTTCCACTGTTAAAGTGTTACTGTTAAAGGGAAAAAACTTAATCCTGGAACACGTGTCCACATCGGATACAAGTGACGTACTTTAGTTTAAGTCCTTTCTGGTCAACTTCTCTAATTCTCATATAAAGACCAGTGATCTGAAACATCAGCAGTAAATGTCACATTTTGGTGTCAGTGAGTGTGTTAAGATTGTCCATCATTCATCCAAAACATATAGTGTTACATAGAAGCTTTGATGTGGGATTAGTGCAGAGGACCAGATAACTGTAGTTATTATCTCCATCACATAAAAATAATCTTTATTGTACACAGAAGTGGAAATTTGCCTTTTGCTTCACTGTTTGGTCGAAACACATCACTCCCACTTGTGCTTTGTGTTTGAAGTATTAACCTTAGTGTTTTCAGATTTGGTTCCACTCTGTGTTTTCATTATAATGTTTTAAACCTTGTTGTTTGGAGACAAGGTAAGACATGTGTACAGACAACATGTCTTAGCAGAGTTATATCTGCCAGGCTCTCTCAACAGCTACCTGTTAGCCTGTTAGCACAATGGCGTCTTCTACAGGGCGCAATGCATGATGGTCTGGCTTGGTCTATGTAGTGTACAGCTAATGTTTATGTCTTGTAGTGGATAAAATGTACTGTTGTAAATTTGAGCAGAACAAAATGGCTGGTTCAATGTATAGTGGACTTAAGAGCATAAGGTCTTTTTTTTTTTTTTTTTAGAGCTGTCATCTGATGATAATATGATTTGCCCCGCAGCCAAACTTCGAGCTGGACACATCTCCATCCGACATTGCCAGCAAAGAAGATGTTCTTGTCCTGTGCTAAGAAACAGGTCTTTGTGTTAGCCCTGGTAATTACAGGACAGGAAGTGGCAAGTAAGAGCCTGTAGGTGAGATACATAGTTTAGACTTCTGAAGGAATGGCTGGTTTCAGTGGCTACTTTCCATTTACACTCCATTTACACTCCGACTGGATGCCAATACTGTTGTGGTGAGGCCAAGCTGTTGAAATAAAAGGTTTCAGTGCACAATGTTTCTGTTTTCACCTTCTGCCCTCAAGGCCTCAATATACCAGTCACACAGCCAGAAAACTACTGTTGGAGACTCACCAAAACCAATTTATACACCTGCAGAGGCAGACAATAAAAAGTGAGTTTTCAGTTGGGAATCATTATTGACCTTAACATCTTTTTGCTCGCAGAAAAGTTTTTTTCTTTCTTTTATCATGTTATCACTTATCTCTTGTTTAAGTACTGATTGCACGACTGTTCACAACGCTGACTGCCGTGGGCGTTGTGGGAGCTGCAGCAGAGCAATAAGTGAAGTAGAATCAGACAAGGCCAAGAGAGGAAGTACGACTTACGAAAGAGTGCACAATAAGTGAAATTAAATACTGTCCAAAATAAGGGGGAGGTTATCTCGTTGTGAGGCTTTCAACCAGTACCTCATGGTCTTCCCAAATGAAAGGAGGGTGCTCAACTTACTTGGAGTTCTCACAACACAAAGCTCAAGGAGAGGTAAGATTATTATTTTATATTTTAAATGATTGTATCTAAAGTCAAGGATACACTTTCAGCCTCTGCAAGTATCAGCTGAAGAGACCATATTGGTTCTCTTTTTCTTTTTACTCCACTTCTTCCACCCAATTATCTCACACACTTCCTCAAACATGAGGAGATCTATTCTAAGACATTTGAAATCTGCCAGTCTGGATAAGTTTTGCTCATCCAGAAAAGATGATCCAGATAACTTCTTATCGGAGAGCTGAGCAGATGCAGTTTAAAGACTAAGGTATGGAAGGCAGAGAGGAGGACACCTTATTTCTTTGAAAAGTATTTTAAGAAGATGTGTCTGACTTTTGATAACAACTTTAAACTGTTCCTACTGAATGCTTTTTTTTTTTCTCCTGTGTGTCTATAGATGTCTGCATACGAGTCTGGATGTGCATGAAAGTTGGAGTGAACCCACCATTGAAGGTGAAGATCTGTGCAGGGCTGTGATCAGAGGGAGGCCCCTTAATGAGTTGATCCAGGCGAGGCTTTGATGCTGATCTGCTCATGGGAAATAAAAAGCAGGAGGTGCAATGCCAAAATGAGCTTTAAACTTTTAAAATCACTAGATACACTCATAACCTAATGCAGTATGTTCAGGAGCTGGCCACATTTTGCCATGAAACGAATCAGAAGCACTTTTAAAGAGAATTAAAACAAATTTGTGTTTAATAAGAATACATTTTTGAAAAGATTTGTTTTGAATTCACTTTGCCTCTTCAAAGGTCATGCATTATTTTATTTTATTTTGCATCTCAGTAACATAGTTCATCTAAAATAAATAAATTTGATTGTGAATTTGGTGCAGACAGTTATGTCCTGCTCAATCATCAGTGATTATTTCTTATCTATCAACAATATCAGCCCAGAACTTTCATCTACTAATACTAAACTAAGGCCATTCCTATCAGCCTCATTTGTGTTTTGTTTTAATTAAAAAATGATAGCGTGTCAGGACATGAAACTAATGTGGGGGGTAGACATTATACCATTATACCTGCAATGGTTAGCACAGTCATCGCCAAACTGCACATTGTCTATTCGAACATTTCAGTTTCAGTTGGATGATGATCATTCTCACTGAATGCACAAACAGGCTGACCGCACACTACAAACAGGAAGCTGATGGATCACAATCATCAGCCCATTGATCTCTGCTTATAGAGCTAATGTCATGCAATCACATCACATGACCGTGTCTGTGTGGACTAATGCTTGCAGCTGCTGCACCAGGGCCTGTGTGGCTCTACATTCATGGTTTGTATTTGCTTGTACGGTATATTAAACTAATCAACAAGACTCTCAACGAATAAGACCTCAGTGGATAGTGACATACAGTGTCAGTATAGCTGGGGTTCATTAGAACCACATTTCCCATCAACTTTGCTGGATGTTAAATTTCCCTCCAGGTTTTTTGAAGCACCAACATAGCTAAAAAGCAAAACCACTGGTCTCACATTAATCCTTGAAATGTAACATTGTACTCATACAGGTTTTGAAGATAATAATAATGATAATAAAAAAAAAAGCTGTACCCAAAAATAAGAAAAGTACAAGCCCGATGTTAGTATTCTAATGGACTCCTGTTTGATAACAGCTCTGCTCATGCAAGGGCCGTTTAATGAATACCAATTTCATATGTTAATTCAGCCAATACGTTATCTGCATTTATATGGTCATGAGTGCAGAGTTTGTGTTTTTCCAGTGTGTGTGTGTTTGTGTGTATTCAGGTCTCATTGGATTTCACTGTAATATGAAGAGTTTATACTCCAGGGAGCTGGAAAAAGGCAATTACAAATTAAAACCACCTTTAAGAGGCGGTGGATGGGTGAGTGGAGTTCCCGTGTATTCAGGTCTCGTCATCTTCTTCTGATGTTTGTGTGTACAGTGCGTGTTCATGCAACCGCATTTACAGAAACAATCCTAATGGAGTAGTATGACTACAGTGGTGCTGCATTGTTGTTTCATTTATGTGTAAAGTCTGTGCTATGAGTAATGTGTGTGTAGGTTAAGTATGTGTGTGTTTTCGCTCTGACAGCCCTTGCTGTGACCTCACAGCACAAAGCTAATGAGCGCGTCTGGTGTTCCCAATGCTGCAGGACTGAACCCGTTTAGCACCACATGCACACAAAACAACACAGCAGAGGGTCTGTCAGACTGACCCAATGTTTGCAGTTGAAGACATTTAGCGCTGCACATGTTTTGACCACAGTAACTGTTTCTGACATCTTAGCTCTTCCTGGGCTGCGGCGCTTTGACTTGTTGATGCGAGATGTGACGCTGCCAAATGTTTGCTCCGACTCCATTTTGTTTGGCTGGAGGATAATTGAAACCTCTCCCTCTGTCTGTTCCCTCATGCATTAATGCAGCAGAGAACATGTAAGGTAATACGCTGACTGCAGCTTTAATAAGGGAACATGAGGTGACACATTGCTGCACGGTTTGGTCGTTATGCAGCGAAAGACAAAAAGTGGTCATTGCTGTGTCCCTGTTCTACTGTTTATTCTGTATCTATCATAATTTTAGCGGAAAGCAAAACTCTCCACAGTCGGATATTTGGATACATTGGTAGCTAAGCTCACAAGGCGTGTTTTAATGTGGGATTGCAACAGTTGAAATAACAGGGTCCAGTAAAGTACCTAATTTTTACTCATTTAGAGTTTGTCATTTGTGTCCTTAGCGTCGCATTCCCTCCCCAGCAGACGGTTGTTCAAAGGTGCAGAAAAGCACAAAATACCATCTTCTTTGAAATGAAACATCACAGACCGGTGTGCTGGGCGAACATGAGCACCCAGTGCAGAGTTTACTGATGCCCTGCCATGTGATTTCTACCTATTGAAGTCGGGATTATCCACAAAGAACGAGGAAAGGAGATTCCTGCGCAGTTTTAGAGCTTTTTATTTGCACACAAACTTTGCATTACAAAGGTTATTCTCATTGTATATGAAGGTTTCAAGCTTTCCACCTCATGCTTCTGTAAGCCATTTATGGAAACACTACTGACTACAATACATTTAATTGACTGTGATATCAAAATATTATCTTCATGTCTCATTCATGTTAAAGAGTGACTGAACAGGGGACCAACTTGGACGCTTTGTACAGCAGTAACTCACAGTTTTATTTATTATTATCAGACTTGATACATCCATTTGTATAGA
Organism: Remorina albescens; assembly: GCA_034769265.1. NCBI lineage: Eukaryota > Metazoa > Chordata > Actinopteri > Carangiformes > Echeneidae > Remorina > Remorina albescens. The sequence goes on from CM068480.1 coordinate 12,871,070, forward strand.
ATGACCTTTAAGTTGAGGGTCACCCAGCTCAATATTGATCTCTGACTGGCTTCTATGTCTGCCACTAAACCAGCTGACCAACCGTGGGTTAATTCACATCAGGATGAGCCTGATGGCAGCAGCCCATCCATAAAACAGCAGTGACATTGATTGTTTTTTTGTTGAGTGCATTTACCCTGTTATTGAAAAAAAGCTTGATGCATATAAACTCCATCCTGTTTACAAAGACCGGGCTGAGCTCATATCTGTATTTTTAGAAACCTGAAAAAGATATCTGGGATAAGCGGATGGCTCAGCTGTTGTGCTGGGCTTGTTGACACCCAATTTATATCACAACTATTAACAATATATGACACACTGAACGGAAATGTAAACTGGCAAAAACACAGCCAGTGTGTGTTCAAAGGTATCTACTGAGCTTGGTAAATATCATGTGTGATTACTGAATGTCAGTCCAGACCAACTCAGTTTTAAGGCTTAGTTACAAACAATATCCGAAGCACTGAACTGCTTTAAGTCTTTGTATCATATAACATGACAGTGATCAGCAGATGGAGTTTGCCAGTTGATCCCTTGAGAGGTTCTATCTGAGTTATGTACATGTTTTTTCCTGTTACAATTTATGAAAATGATGTGAGGTGTTTTTTTTTGGGGGGGGGGGGGGGTTGTACATATTTCTGGACTTTGTATTTACACAATCAGAAGCTTCTACATCTAAGGGTGAGTTAAAATGGAGAGTCGTATTTTCATGATCTCAGTGGGAGACATTTTGATGAGTGCACAGCTGTTACACAGCTTTAACTAACACATAATAAGTAACAATGATTGTGTTCTGTTCTCGTTAATCTGTGAGCCATACAGAATATGTATGAAACCCACATATATATATGCTAAATTGAGTCGAATTAAAATGCATATTTCATAAAACATTTGCTCGTTCAAGCCAGGATATACTGTGGCACCATGTTTAAAATTAGATACACAGGTGCATACACATTATAAATACAATGTATTCATCAATATAATACAATATAATATCATTATAAAACTGTTAGCACATATTAAGATTCTCATTGCTGGATTAAAAAGTTGATTAAATGTGTGAATGGAAGCAGTTCAGAACGGTAATTTTTTCTTTTAAAGCTTTCTTGGCCGAAAACACCAAGTTGAAGTTGAAGTTGTAACATCTCTTGTCTCCTGTCTGACTCTGGAAACTGGAAATGCTCAAGAGGACGCAGATCTTTCAAAGAAGCAGTCTATATAAATTCACAAACTGGATACTCACAAGTCCGGTTTTCCCAGCAAGCCCTCATTTGTCCGCTGAGAGACAGAAAACAGTGCTGGGTGGGGGACAGAGACAGACAGACAGACAGCAGAGTTATTGGAGTTGGTTTGGTAAATGATTAGTGATGTTCCTCTGACTGTTTGGTTTCACTCAGTTGCCAATTAGAAAAGCAAAGACAAAGAGGGCAGCAGAGCCCAGAGGGCCTCAATAACAGCACACAACTACCAACCCCCCAACATTCCCTAACCCACAAACACACACGTGCACACACACTTGCTTCCTTGTTTTGCTGTATTCACAGAGACGGTCATTGATATAATTCACTCCATATCCCCTTATCTGAATTAACCATCAATAACTACATACTAAACCCTAACCTAGACCTTATTCTATCCTTAACCCGAAAACCAAGTCTTACTGCTCAACAGCCTTCAATTTGTGGAATCCAACAGTTTGGTCTCCACGGATGCTACAATTATCTTGAGCTCCCGTTAGTCCCTAATGAACAGTTGTCACACTGAAAAATGGCCTCACAAAGGAGCAGAAGAGTCAAAAAAGAAAAAAACTGAGTAGAGTTAATAAAGATTGAAAAAGGAAATCTCTATGAAAGCGTGATTGCCACTAAAGAGACTGAAAACTGGAAAGCTCAAAGGACACAAAAGAAAGAAATAATCGGTTTGGATGATTTAGACACAAGGCAGAAACTGTAACAGTATCATCTCCAATCAGCTTACCGTGTGTGTGTGTGTGTGTGTGTGTGTGTGTGTCTTTGTCTACCGTCCCCCTGGACCTCCCTGTCAGCAGTGACCTTTACCAAATCAAAGGAGATGCAAATATCGAGCTTCATTTGGGCCTATTACAACTCCACACACAGTGACTTATAGAAGTGAATGAGCTCTGTGCAGACACCCACAGGGAATAGCTGTCAGTCTTCTTGGCTGGCTGTGATTAGTAATTTGAAGGGCCTCGGCCCTCAGCCCTCGGCCCCCCACTCTCCTCAGCAGATACAAATCAGCCCTGACGCTGCCTCGTCCATTACCGGCATCATTTCTGTTGAGGATTGTAATGAATCTCATTTCCCAACAGTCGTTGTGTCTCCTAGTCTGGCTCCTCTCACACATCTCTCACACCCTCAAGCAGTTTTTTGTTACAATTTTAAAGATTCTACCTGTATTATCAGTCATTAGTCATTTTTACAAGTTTAATTCTGTCTAATAATTATACTGTATATGACCAAGATTGAAATGAACAAATAAACCTAACAAGAACAAGTAAGCATTGATTTTGGTGGAAAATATGACCAATCTTGTAATGACTTCGGTAAGTGACCTACAAACAATGCTACTGTATTGACCTGTGCAGGGATGTACAACTACTTAGCCATATATTACCTAACAGTCATCAAAACACCATAAGGACAAGGCCACATTCAGTGATGTTATTTCCCCAGTGATCTTACTTTGGTGTGTGTGTGTTTGTGTAAGTGTGTGTGAGGGACAGAGAGTGTGATGTTGATGGGCCGCATGAAGGAGCAGATAAATAATTAGATCCTTAGTTGAACACATAACAACATCATACAACATTACTGATTGATGGATGGACATATTAAAATGATGTCATAAAAGAGATTGTATTTGTTTAGCCTCTATTTTCTTGATTAATGTTCTCTCCATTTTCATTTGACAGTCTTCTCAGTTTTATTAAGACGTGTCCCAAGTTTCTTTTCAGTATTTCTTACTTTATAAACGTATTCCTTGTTTCCCGATGTGTTTATTTTCCATCTTTCTAATTTCTCCCTGCCTTACACTCTGAGTTTACCCACATGGATCAACAAGAGTTTCTTCCTGAATGTCAGGGGAAACAACCTAACCTTACAACTCGAGACATAAAAATCTATTGATGAAGTTGAGCCATTGATTTATACTCAGCCAGAGACTTTTCTTAACCTGTAGCCTTAAAAGGTCAAAGTGTCACCGTTTCCTATTACATCAGCCAATCACAGAGCTGCTTTTTGTCAGAGCAGAGAGCTGTTGTTTTGTGTTAACCAGACACCAGAGTATGTGTTAGTCTGGAGATGGTATAGTTGATGGTGCTGCTGCAGCAGTTTGAATTAAAACACGTGATGTGTAACTGTCATAGATTGTGTCCGTACTTCAGGGGGGAAATTCAACTGGAATATCCGAGTTAATCTTCATAACTATCTGCCTCATTCAATCTATTCAAACTATTTTCAACAAAGTTTTCACCAGGATTGAAGCAAATGGGAGCCAAACGCACACGGGAGAATGATTGCGTCTCATGGAAGGAAGGTGGGGAAAATGGATATGAGGGGGAGATAGAGCAGAAGAATGAAGGAAATGAGAAAGAGAGAAAACTTTTGATCCTGTGCCAGAGCAGAATGTGGTGAAGAATGAAAACGTGTACAAGAAGAAGAAGAGATTTGCAGTTTTGGTCTAAAACTCAGAAACGTAACACAGTGATACATCAGGATAGAAGCGAACTGATGTAATACCACCCAGGACCTCCAACAGCAGGGAAGTGCAAATTCATTTTTGCAAAAGTCATATCAAAAATAGTTTGATCAAAGTTCATCAATAGTTGATTAGCCGCTACTCTATCACTCGTACTTTGTAAGCTATTTGGCATCATTCATACTTTGAATCTATCAGCTATTTGGCCTCCAGTTGACCAATATCCAATCATATTCATGCAGCTGTGTGTATGTATGTGAGCTATTACAGGCTTATTAAAGAACATTTGCCCTTACAGATGGAAGATGAACAGAAAGGGTCAACCTTTCCTTCAGATATCACTCCCATCTTTTTGCAGGTAATTCTAATGACTGTGAGCATAAAACTTTTAAATTAAAGACATTTGCACTCTGCATCTCAGAACAAAGACAAACCCCTCCACACTGTGTGTCAGGCTTCCTATAGATGCGGTAATGTAGCATCCTGTCATGTAAATTTGCATTGCAAAGCAGCAGCCAGGTGAGTGGCAGTCACGGTAGTTGACTTTAATAGGCAGCAGCTATTTCAGTTAGTTCTCCAGCAGACTTCTTTCTCTGGAGTTTATCACGCCACGAGCTCCTCTCTCCTCTCTGGGGTTTCCACTGGCTCCGCTCTCGTCCGCGCGCTCCCTCACGCTCTCACTGCTGCTCCTTGCTTTTATTTATATCGATATCTGTATTGCCTTGCCCTCCACTCCCCTCCTTCACATCTCTCATTTCTCTCAGTTTTTTTTTTTTTTTTTTCACTCTCCCCTCTTAATAGCTAACACTCTCACAGGAATGACGATGCTCAATGTCATTATATTGGCTGCGTGGTAATAAATAGTCATTGCCTGCCATTACTCCCAGGGGACCAGTCCAGTTTTACACAGAAGTGTGTTTTTTAGATTTATTTTAAACACACACATACACTTTCTCTAAATAAGTTTAAACGAACTGTGATGTTTTTTTTTTAACTAACTTGATTGTTTGATTCCTAGATTTTCTTCCATCCATCCATTTCTATTGTACCCTCTTTCATGAGCATGACCCCCCAATGCTCTGGGACACCAACCTAGAGGAGTGCACATGTGTAGTTTGGATTTGGAGAAGGCCCGTAACTGTAAGACCCGGGGAGCTCTGTTGGGGGTACTTTGGCAGTACAGGGGTGTTGTAGCAGCAGTGCCTCCAGTTTGGGAGCCTCGGAACCGCACCATTGCTCTTTGTGGGTGATGCGGGCCACGACCTTGAGGCCTCTCTTGGACAGTTTGCAGCCGAGTTTCAAGAGACATGACAGATTACAAGTTCATGAAAATTGAATTGCTAGATTTCAATATTACAACTAGAAAAATTTGATTGTCCCTTACAAAGGTCACACAGAGCATGTGGAGTAAAAACATATATATGGACAGATAAGAACAATGGCTGTGTGTGTCTGTAGCGCACAAACTATCTCCATTTTCTACTGTTACTGTACTCACAATCCCACTGTACTAATTAATGTAACTGACTCCCAGTACAATCTGATCTGATCACATCTCTGTCCTCTCGCTCTTATTAAACGTCTGAACTGAAGTTTCCCTCCAATTAAACTCAGAGCTCAGGGCTGTTTAGGATGAACCAGTCAATTAATTGATGCTTCCACTGTGATGACCCTACTTTCATATTGTACTCTCATCAGGTCCATTCACTATTATGTGCTAATCTTGTCTCAGATCACTGGCAAAGACGCAGTGTGCTGTTGAACTTGAATATGAGCTGTCCAACTTCGTTATTGTAATGATCTGATGTTAGATATGTAATTAGTATTCTGCAAAACAGGCCTTATCTACAAAGTTATGAATTGTTGTGATCTATGTGTGTAGTTTGAAGTTTGTTTCTTCTTTGATAAACTATAGAGAAATGATTTGTCTAACATCAGTCGAAGGACACCAGTCAGCTCCAATAGGTCCAAACTTCACGTGAAAGAGTCCAACACCTCTGATATACTAATGAAGCTCCATTGATCCAGAATAAAACTGACATAGTGGCTAATTGGCTCCAGCTCGACATTCATGCTTCATCATTCATGGTGAAACTTTTGTGTATTCCACACAAAACTTCCTCTGCAGCCTCTGTGATTGACCTGACCTATAATATTTTGTGTTTTTTAGGTCAGCATTTCACCCCCCACAAAACCAACATTTGTGCAGTTCAAAACAAAAACGTCTAAACCAGGCCAGCACGGCTGCATTACATAACTCTCCCTCCTGCTGTTCATCTGTCCCAAGGTTACGCTAAAAGACTCGGTCCTCCATTACGTAATGACTGGTCATCTGCGAGCGCCACCGTCCCACCCTAAGGCCGGTATGATGCCACCCAATTTGCCATGTCAGGACAAGGAACTTACTTTGTGTTGCTGAGTTTGAATATAAAACTTATTAAATAGTAAGTTATTTTTGTGTTGTTTCATGCTGGTGTTGCGTCTCTCTCCATTACTATTCTTTGGCTGCAGGGCAACAAGCCACAACACTTATCTGCAACATGGAGAAAATCCTTGCACGCTAAGCTTTTTATGTCAAACGAGCAGGATGTGGGATGTTTTGGCGAGGTGCTATCTTCTTCTTCACATGATCAATTGTTGCAGTGTGACAAACCAGTGACCATACTCACATTACAGCCAAGTGACTTATAAACAGCGAGTGAGCATCTGCTGCTGGTTGGTTTATGATTTATTTGAAAGTCTTAAATAAAATGTTGAGTTAAACGTTTGTAAGTGTTTCATTTAGTTTAACAGGTAAAAGGTGCGAGTCAACTGCAGGCCATTCCTCAAATATGAAGTAGAAGCAGCACCACTTTTTAAACCTTTGAACATTGAATACCTGAAACAAACAAGGACAGAAGTTAAGTTAAGACAAATTAAAGTAAGTTAAGTTAAGTTGAGAGTTTGGGTTACTTGACTTGGTGGAGAGAGCTTCTTATCTATGGTCCGTGTAATATTTATGTATTGAATTATCTATTTATCTAAATCCATGCCACCTCACTATGAGTGACCCCTCTCATATTAATCAGAGTGATTTAATCCATTGATAATATAAATATATATAAATAATTTCCTCCCCACACAACCACTATTTGTCTGACTGTTAATAATTATTATACAGCTGAGTGTGGATCAAACAAATGCATTTATTTCACACAGCTCCGAGTGACTGTCTTCTGTTTGTACGTTCTCCTCAGCGACTGTCTCGCTCTGCCTTCTTTGCCCACGTACCCTGTTTCTTTCAAACAAACAGGTGTAGAACAAACTCCTGTGATTCTCCCAGTGCCCTCCTCCCTCTTTCCTCTGAGATTCTCCCACCCCCTTGCCCGTGCAAATGTCAGCCTTCACATCGTTTACTATCAAAGGCTCGGCAGCCGCAGCAGGATGCACCACAAACTGACTGTTCCTCTCACATCATACAACTTCACACAAATAGGCAGATGGAGGCACGATGAGACACAGTTACTCTACCTGAAACCCAGTGTCTTCTAACTCATTACCCTATAAGGTCATCAAGCAGACACTATGATGCTAATGCAAGTTGCATTGTGGGAATCAGAGATGTTTGTCTCCAAAACGGATTTGGAGATTTTGACCGCTGACATAAAAGTATACAAGATGCATTTAATTTCACCTTTAAAGGTCCCCTCCAGACATATTTATGGCATAAAAATACTCTGCTTGTATATAAATAATAATTTGTGTCTGGGATGGTTTTTATACAGCAAGTTCAATTGCTTCATGAAAAATTTCATTTATTTCCTCCTCTGTATCACAAATCTGTAAATATGCATACATTTAAAATTGATTTCCATTTCAAAACTTTGAATTAACACATGAAAAAGCCTGCTAGTGCAAAACCCCCAGTTGTCTGACCACTCCTCTCAGGGAAGCAGCTTCAAAGAGGTTTTTTCAGTTAATCTGTGCTAAAATGATCGACATAGTCGACAAAAAGCTTGTCCAGCAAACCTTTTACACCCATGCCAAAGATGATGTTTTTTTTTTTTTTTCTTGCAAAATGTAATTGTAGTTCATATTAACTTTTCGTTCCTATTTGGTGACAGAAGGTTTTCTGAGCATGTGTGATTAAAAATCATGTGTGACTGCTGGCTGCAGGGTTGGCAGGCTCCTGTCAGTGGGATGTGGAATACAAAGATCTTTAACTGTCATGGCGGCCTGGCCCTTTGGAGCTTTGTAGTTAATTAGTGGCGTGGCCTCAGGACTTTTATCTGCTCTGTACGGGGGGGGGGGGGGGGTGAATACTGATCCGGCACTGGGGATCTGCTGTGACCTGTGTGTGTGGGTGTCTGCAGTGAATTTGTAATTATAAGAGCGTATTGTGCTGTTTGCACGTGTGCGTGCTTCGCATTAAATGTGTGTGTGTTTGAGAACCACTACTCATCAGGGTCTTTGAGAGATGATAGGGGCAGCCTGAGTGAGGCTTGAAACACTGGGGGGGGGGGGGGTAGAGGATTTCTGCCTGTTGGACTGTACCACAGCTAACACAAAGTTGTTGTGTGATTGCACCACTGACGCCTTATCTGTATCAGAACCACAGCTGTTGTGTTTGTACACTGACACATTCTTCTTCTTCTCTGTCAAACCCTGTTGCCACGATGCAGTTCTAGCTGACCCCTCAGTCACAGATCCAGGTGTGAAACTCCCAGAGCAGCTAACATACCTGGCTGCTTGCAGAGACCTGGTAAGACCTTTCTTACCATCTTCTTCTTAGCTGCAGCACCCCCAGGATTTTCTTTAAAGTATATTTTTTGGGACATTTCTCTTTAATTTGGATGATTTGCTGATCCCAAAGAAACTCTGATAAATCTGTCAGGGAGGGGAAGGAAGCCCAGTCTTATTTGTTATTGAAGAAAAAGTGAAGTCCTCCCCAAAGTCCTTAATGAAAGAGACACAAGATTTGTCTTGAGTTGTGAATACACATCTTGTCATATATAACAGGAAGTGTCAGCGCTTGTTTTGCTCTCTGGCTTGGTGAAAGACTGTGAAAGTCTCACCAGCGAACAACATTGTGCAGAACTGTCACGATGGGCACAGGTGTACAACACTGACAAATATTGCAACACAACTGCAGTAAGGGAGGAACCAGACACATGGAACTGTGTGTGTGGGTGCTTTTGTCTGGCACAAATTAGTGTTTACTTCTGAAACAGTGTTATGACAGACGAAGTCGATCATCTTCTTTGATGAGAAATAAACTGACTTCAAATGTATTTGTTCTGCAGTGCTGTCTAGTGTCTGCACATTCACTTCAGAAATGCTGACTGTGTTGACTCGACAGTGATCTGAGGTCATGATTGCATAACTAACTTGTACCATAACTAATAAAGAATGATTAAATGATAGTGAGTGACAGTGAGCTCAAGAAATCAGATACATCCTTGGTGATGATCCCTCACTTTCTCCATCGGACACAACTGAAGGGAAACAACAATGTGGCTTCAAAATAAAATGCATGACAAGACACTCATGGTGTTAGCCTACTGGTCTTTTCCTGAGCTGTCTTCAGAAAGGGAGAAGGTTTTGTTTGATGAAGCAGGAACCAGCTCAGGGTTCAAACCTGAGAGGTCAGAGGTCTCTGCTTAGAAAATCACGTTTGACAACATGTCTATTCAAAAGAACAGGACTAAGGAGCAAATACATAAAACTGAAGACTTCATAAATCTTTCAAGAATATCTATTTTCCTGTGTGGCACAAAAAAAAAAAAAAAAGTCATTGTATGTAATGAAACTTTTGCTGATTTTGTACAATGAGGAAAATTTCCTATTTGGTGTCAAAAAAAAAACCCAACCCAAACCTGGATATGGTTTTGTATTTTTTTCCCCAAAACATCCACACTTGTTGATATCCAGATAGCTCTCCTGTGATTCCTGCAGATTTCTTAACAATGGCGCCCTCTTGTGTCTTTTTTTTTTTTCATCGTCAAGATCAATCGGGCAAGCAGCAGATACCAAAGATGATATAATAAAGTAACTTACAATCATATTATTTAATCACCATTACATGTTCTTTGTAAATTAATTGTTTGCTAAAAATACAATTATTATTTACTTTTGTAGGTATTTATCGTAAACTTAATACTGGCAAAAGAAAAAAGACATCTTGGTGTTTTTTAGTATGTTTATTTCTTTTTTTACATTTTTTTCTTTAAAAAACGACAAGGTCCAAGGATTTTGGATGCCCTGCCCTCACCCTATGTTCCCCAGCCGGCCAGCTCGACTGCAAAGCAACCAGCAAAGAAAAATAGTCATATAGACAATTGATAATATATACCCCATATAGAGCAATACATAGTGGTCTACCATAATGTTACCAATAATAAGCAACCTCCAATGAGGCTTCAATTCAAACTGTTGCCACTGATATGGTTCATTTCAATAGCAACTGACAACCAATGATGGTTGATTTTTTTTTGTTTGTTTGTTTGTTTTGACTAGTGTGGGCGGGGTTCAGGTTACCACGGTGAGTTGACAGGACCACTAGCTCGGCCCTCTCTCTTCACATCATCAACTGATCTATACAGCACTTTGTGACGTTCAAACAGCCAGATTTCAGTCGCTGACCTGAACACCCCCTTTGAACCAATCATTTTCAGCATAAGTGCAAAGTTTGGGAGGCACTGACACACACTCTGTTACCTGGAGGAGTGAAGGCCGCTGACAGTTCCTCCTCAGTTCTCTTCTGTCAAACCGTTAGCACGGGATGAGATTACTACAGTGACCTACAGTTTTCTGCTGGTTGGGTTTAACCTGGTTATAATGCAAAAGGTGGGATTTTACATTCTCCTATGCGAATCCCCATAGAATTAAAATTCAAAGTCCACTTCAGTCCTAGCAAATTCAAGTCCTTTCTATGAATTTCATTTCTATGTTTATTTCTTTTTTCACCTCATCCTGCATATAGTAACAGCCAGTGAAAGACAGGGCAAATTGTGTAAATATGTGTGCATGTGTTCGCATGTGCCAGTGACCCCTGCAGTGGTAGAGACAGCATAGAGAAGGCTTCAGTATGTGCATGAAATAAAGACAGAGCCTGTACACAGTGTGAGCGAGTGTGTCCATCTGTGTGCCGAGCTACAGGCAGGACTCCCAGTGCAGCTGCAGGTCTGTGCTGTCCAGAAAATCAGCTGAGAAGACACTTGGCGGGGTGTGCGGCGCCAAAGGGGCCAGACTTGTCCCTCCCTCTCCTTCACCAGGTCCCCCTCCTCCCACTCTTCCACCTGTGGTGCCCCCACTTCCTCCGCTGGCACTCCCCACCATGGAAATATCCAGCCAGTCCATGCTGTCCAAGGCAGTGTCGCCAAAGTCCAACCCCCCAGAATGGGGGGAAAAGCCCAGGTCAGACGTGTCCATGGGGGAGGGAGGGTGGTCCAAGATGCTGGGCGTGCTCAGCATTTGGCTGTGGAGGTCGTCGATCAGTGTCAGGCCGCCGTCAGGTTCCACACCCAGCAGAGGGGTACCTGTGGTACTCTCCAGGAAGTCCTCCAGGCGTCCGCTGCCTGTGCAGGGCTCTCCCACAGGGGGCTGAGGGGAGATGAGGGGTTCTGCAGGGGTGGGTGGGGAGAGATGGAGGGGGGATGGCGGCGAAGATGGGGAGGGTGGGTCAGAGTGGAGAGGGGCGAGGGAGGGGTCTGGGTTGTCCTTGAAGCCAGGAATTTCTGAAGGACAGAAAGAAAAGATCTCGTGAATACTGGAGACTGCGGGGTGAAGACGTCTTTCTCTCCTCGGCCAGCCGAGTTCATTACCTCCGCTCTTCAGCAGGATGTCAAACAGGTCATCCATGTGTTGACTGTTCACCCCGTTCTCCTGCAAACAGTAAGAAACACATTACTCCTCAGCCACCAAGTGCACACACACCGCAAACAGTCGACAAACCTGCACTAACTCCTCTTGAAATACAGAGATGAACACTTGCTTTATTTATTTCTGCAGGTAAATGGCCAAACCTAGATGACGGGCTCATACTTCAGCTGAACTAATCAACTTACAACTAACTAAACAACCCAGACAACATTATCACATCATAATTATTTTTGATGCACAAACATTATATAAAATATGAAAATATTGTAATATTCAGTGTATTAAAACAGGCCTATTCTACCCATCTTCGTTGCAGGGTATTTTAAGTGTGTAAATGTAATATAAAATGGCACCTAGGGCCCTTATAAAGCCTTTTGGACTTTTTCCATTTTTTGCGCCAATAAAATGCTTTCAGAAAGCAGCACCTGAAATTCCGGTTTGTTTCATGTTTTAATTGCTCCAGGACTTTCTTCTTACTGATTAATGTCAAAATATTTTTGACAAATGCCTGCCCACAGGCTAGTTTGGCACACCCTACTTCCAGTTTGGTTACTTTCAGCCTGTCACCATGTGATTCTCACTTTTTCTTGACTGGAAACACTTGACTGGGCACTTTGTTACTTTTCTACCGGCAGGTATCAGACAATGCAGATGGAGGAAAAAAAACCCCAAAACAAACAAACAAGGAAAGAGACAGAAACTTGTAATATCCAAAACCTCACATCAGTAGAAGAGAACACGAGGCTTGATTTCTCTTTTACACACAATTCAAAGTTCAGCACAAAAAAATTCAGAGTTAAGAAATAAGATGGAAACTGAAAGGACAGAGAAAAAAAGTAAAACAAAAACAACCCCCCCCCCCCCCCCCCCCCCCCCCCCAAAAAAAAAAACATATTGAAGGACAGAAAGAAAAGACATGCAAGAAGACATACTTTGGAGTGTTGAATAGGAAGGGAGGTGTTGGGTTTAGGAGAGGGAGGGGTGAACAGTGTGTGCCGGTCGTAAGGCGGACACACCTCCTCTCTCTGCCAGGATGGAGTGATGAAGTGATGAAGTGAAAAAGAAACAAAAAAGAAACAAGGAGAGGAGGTTATTGAGGTTTACATCATGTGGAGCGGTAGAGATGATATGACGATGGGATCGTCAAGCAGCAGAGGAAGAGGCTGCTGTTACCTTGAGAGATGAGATTAAGCTGCTTTGGCTTTCGCTGTCTGACATGTCATCAAAGAAGGGCTGTAGGTTGGGTGGAGCTGTGGCTGAGAAGCTCGGCTGTGGAGCACCGTTAGTGTCCAAGTGAAGCCCGTTCTTCTGTCCCTGAGAGAAAAACATGGCAAAGACGTACTGAATGCTCAGCAGTGATTGGTTCATGGCAATGTTATTTCTGAATAACATGCTGCTTTGTCGCATTTTATCCGTGCATTTGATTATTTTTAATTGTATCAGTGGAGACACTTTGTGATGGGGAGATGTCACTGCTTTGAAGATGGATCAACTCTACGATTAATAACCAAACTGAGTAGTACCTTTTTGATTGGCTGGCTCACAGGCTCGGGCTCGATCTGCTCTTTTGACAGGCTGTCAGTGCTTGGGAGTTTAGTTGGAGTTGACTGCAATCTCTGATAAAGAACAACAAGCAGAGGAGGATGGAAATAAATATTTCACTGCTCGTTAACCAAATGCATTTCATCAAAGAATATTTATTTTAACCATACCTGCAGTGTGATGCGTCCATTGGTTTTGGCCAATGAGGACACTCCATTCTGACCATCTGTGGGGTGACTGGTGAGAGCGATCAGGTAGTGGTTGCCGTTGCTGTCGGTGACCAGTGTGGGTGTGCCATTGGCCTTGAGGAGGTCTAATGAAATGGCCTGAGTGTGTATCTGGGTGCTGTTCGGTTGGTTGATAAAGACGGGCGCCGCCTGGAAGTGGAAACAAAACCGGACATTTTTTTTTTATTTTAGGAAAATATCATTAAGGTTATTGATGTTCATTTTTTTTTTGTTAGCTGTACAAATGATCTTATATGATCATGTTTTATAAAAGCAGTGATGTTCCATAGTCATGACAGTTTATTCTTAAATAGCCACTTGACGAGGGATGATGGTGCTGAATGTGGTCAAGGTTCACCTGTTGTGTGGTGACAGCTGGCGTCTGCTGTTTCTGCAGCCTCTGCTGAGCCCTCAGCTGTTTCCTCTGCTGGATTTGGTTCGCTGTAGGCCTCTGGCCTGCCGCCTTCTGGCTCTGGATTTGCACCTGAACCTGTTTCAGCTGAACTTGGTTCTTCAGCTGGCTCTGAGGAACTTGACCTTGGGTTTGTTTGAGCTGGCTCTGCTGCACAAGCTTTTGTTGTGTGAGCTTCTGCTGGGCCAGTTTCTGCTGTGCTAACTTCTGCTGGGCTTGGAGTTGTTTCTGTTGAGTCTGCTGTATGATGAGCTGCTGGAGTTGCTGCTGCTGGTGGAGCAGGATTTGAGCTTCTTTCTTTTGTTGTTGTTTTTGAGGGTTTGCTTTAGCCTCTGTCACTTTCTGCAGTTGGACCTGACTCTGCTGCTGTTTGGGTTGTTGTAAATGCTGGTTTTGCTGTTCGGCTTGTTGGACCTGCAGCCGATGAATCTGCTGCAATTTCAGCAGGGTCTCCTGAGAGCACTGCATTGGCTGAGCCAGCTTGTTTCCCAAAGCTTCATCTGTCACTCCCTCCATTTCTTCCTCAGACTCAACCTCCTCTTTCACCTTCACCACAATGCCGTTAGGGAGAGTCGGAGGTTGGATGGCTGAGGCTTTTATTAGAGTTTGAAGTTTAACCTCTGGGGATGCTTTGCTCTTCTCACCACCTTCTTTCTCTGCAGCTAATCCACCTGCCATTTTGCCCTGCTCCAGCTGGGACCTGAGGGTCTCCACAAGCCTCTGCTTCTGCCTGAGCATCCTGGTCAGCTCCTCAATCTGTTTGTCTTTTTCCTGGAGCATCTGGTCCTTGTCCATGGAGGACGTGTCCATGGTTACCCCTGGAAGGGACTCTGGAGTTTGGCCCGAGGCAGCTGAAGACCTGGACTGGCTGCAAGGGCTCTGGATCTCTTCTTTGATCTTAGACAGAGGCTGTGATAGTGGCGAAATGTTTGATGGGTGCTGAGGAGATGGGTGCAGGGTGAGCTGGGTCAAGGGAGAGCTCACCTGAAGGAAAACATAACAGGAAGAACACATTAAGAAGATCTTAAAATGAATATTAACCGTGTAATTGACAGTAATCTCATCATAAACAGCCATTTTCTTCTCACCATCTCTCCAAACATGTCGCCATTACAGCTTGTCTCATCTGGACTCATCCCAGTCAGTGACCTCTCTGATGGAGTAGGTGAAACAGGAGGGCTGGAGCTGGTGCTGCCAAAGCGCATCACTCTGCCTGGAACCGCGTGAGCCAATGAGGACAGGGTTAACTTAATCCCGCTATCTCCGGACTGGTGCTCAGGGGTGGCATTTGTCCTTGGGGAAGATGAAATGGTGCTCGCGGATGAGCTTGTGCCTTGCTGGCTTGGCTGCAATATGCCATTTTTCAAAACTGTGGTGCCACAATTTTGCTCCTGGTAGTTGCGAAGCCTCTCGATCAGGTCATTCTTGGTGCCTGAGACAGTCAACCCACGCAACTTCAGTTCCTGTTTCAACTCAGCCACCTGAAAAACGAGAGACAAAATGACCACTGACTCAAGGTGAAAGAACAAGAACATTAGATATGGCTGAAGATTTTCAATGCTTCCCTACCTGGAATCTCCCTTTTGGAGACTTCCAAAAAACTCTCACAGCTAATGTGAGGGGTTAGGAAAATGTGTAAAGCTTTATAGTTTTGTGTCTTCCCTCTATGTGCTAGGAATAGTCTTTTACAAATAAACCAATTATAGACAGCTGCTAAATGTTGAAGTAGCTTTATGAGGCAATGTAAAATGATGCAATTAAGTTATTGAGTTTTTGTGTAGTCATCTTGTTCTCTTTAAACTTACGCATCAAATACCCGATTTTCTTCAAGAGATAAGACTTAAAACAAAACACATTTAGTTAAAAATATTTTCGACAGGTACATTTCTGATGTGGCGCAGAGTCTGTTTAAATTACTTTGAACTCATCCAGGTTGGCTGGCAGACTGCTGGGTTTGGCTCCTCCTACTGCAGTTTGGCTCTGACGGGCAGCCCCACTCTGACTGGAAGAGGCTGATGTGGTCGTTGTGGAAGCGTTACGGGAGGGGGAGGGGCCAGAGTTGGTTGTGGGAGGCTGCTCTGTTGGAGGCCTGAGGGAAGACAGAAAACAGGGAAGTATGAATGTCCGTCTCCTGTCCTCCTCAGAGAGAGCAGGAAATATTGTGTTAGAGGCCAGAGCACTGGGTCATGTACATTTGTTCTAATCACTTGTTTTCCAACAAACACAAAGTCAAAACATAGTGTTGTCAGTATTTTTATATTTTACATTGTTCATTTTTGAACACCGTCATGGTCGACACTCACTTGGGAGGTGCAGGCAGGATGGTGTGGTAATTGTAGTGCTGCTGTTGCTGGCTGAGGATCTGCAGCTGCAGGAAGAGCTGCTGCTGTTGGAGGAGCTTTGCATAAGACGAGTCCATCTGTGGTGGGCGTTCCTTGTCTGCTTTCTGGTCCGGAGGGATGTACTGGTGGTACTTCAGCTTCTTTACCTGCACCCATGAAGAGCAATGAAGAGCATTAAAAGAATAATTCCACCCTTTAATACTTTACCACTGTTATCTGTTTTAACATGTGATGTCCATCCTAAATTGTCTTGGACTGCATAAATTAAGAAAAACTTCAAAAAAAAAAAAAAGTATGTGCATTCAGTACATACTGTATTATTAGGAGTAACAACATAAGTACAAAAAAGTATTTCCAGTTGGCAAAGAGCAAGTGTGAACTTTAAAATAAGAAAGGATACAGTAATTCTTTATTAGACCCTCAAATGGGGAAATCTGCAATAAGTGTACTGAGAATACCATAGTTCCTTTTTTATGATAGTCTTCTCTATTATTATTCTTAAATTTGAAAATGTCATGTTCAAGGAAAAGCCTTTGCTCTGTGGTTTTACAGGAACTGAAAATGCTTTTCTTTCAATTAGACCAGATGAGAAATGAAAACGCAGTCTGAATGAATTAAGGCTGAACTTTGCCTGCGAAAATGAAAATGACACAAAGCATGCTGACCTTGGGTTTGTTGTCCTTTGGTTTCTTAGGTCTTTGTGGGGGACGATCTGAACTCGTCTTAGCCTGAGACTGATGACAGAATGTGAGAAAGGAGGAGAAGGAAGCAAGGAGATGAGTGAGGGTTAGCCAGTTATAGCTGGTCCACAAATAGAGATCAAGCTCACAGTTGTTATTAAACCATCAAATCTGCAAAATGTTCATTTTGAAACAACTTTAATGCTCCATAACATAACTGCCGTGTGCGCACCTTGATGTGTCCAGGAGAGGGACGGGAATTAACTGAGGTCACCGTTGTTCCATTTGTCAATTTTGAGGGTGGCGAAGAGGGTGACCCATTCACCTGTGGAGGAGGAGGTGGTGGAGGTGGAGGAGGGGGCCGAGTAAGGAACTGAGAAAAAATGATGCTGGTTATTGGTGTGATCACTATTTATTACATTTGGCAAACTAATTTCATTTGCAATTTGTTTGGTTAGAACAATTTCAACATGGAGCGACTTTCTCCTGATTTGAGTTCAATGACACCCTGTGATGGTACCTGTGTGGGAGAAACGTCCCCATTCTGGGTAGGTGCATCGGAGGGAGACAGCTGAGGAACGGCACTCAGGGGAGAGTCATGATTGGTTAATTGGTCTGGTGACAGAGCATCACTGCTGTCTTCATCTAAAGATGAGCTTTCTCCCCCGGCTCCCTTTGGAGAATCTGTGACAGAGCAGATTTGTTTTCAGAATCAGTTAACTAATTGACTAGGACATCATATGTGGCTTTTTATAAACTTCCGTTTAAGACTGGAAATGGTTTAATGGATTTAAAGAGATCACATAGTTTGCGTCCTCACAGTAGCATTGTCAAACATTGTGACAAAGATTGCAAAACCGAGATGAGTAACTTTAGAGAAGTTATGTCCTACCAAGTTTCCAAATGGTACTATGTCTAAACAAAGCTGTTATGCCATTTCTGAGTTGTTCATCAAATATTGGGTTCAGTTTTTCACATCACATTCACTGGAATAATACAACCTGGGGCGAGTAATGAATGTGTGTTTGTACACTCACCCTTGAAATATTGTATTACAAGAGTGTGTAGATACTCAAATGTTGTAATTACTCAGTTAAAGGAGTGTTCACACTCAATGTGAATTAAATTTGAAGTTGAAATCATCACTGACGTGCTGATGAAATAATGAGTCAAACACCTTTGAACTTGCACTCATCCCTGAGCTATTAAGCCCAATGAGACGTTATCGATTTAAGTGGGACAAATATCCCTTTTCATACAGCCAGAATGCTCCGTTATTACCACTATATTTTGTGTCTTCATGAGTCCAGCAGATATTTGTGATAGTGCAAAAGTGTGTGTACCAGCTCATTTGAATGTCAGAGATGGACAAAAAGGAATTTAATGGAAATGTATCGATCCTGCTGTACCTGTACTCACTACAATTCAGTGTTTCTCTCTTTGAACAATTATGGTATGGATAAATAATGCCTTTCAATGTGTGTGTGTGTGTGTGTGTGTGTGTGTGTACAACCGTTTGTTGGGCTTTTTAATTGCTTTCGCTCATTCCTGTGATTGCATATGTGCTTGTAGTGTGTGATCATGACTGCAAATACGACTGTCATTGCAGCAACTCGGTACAAATGTTCTTACTGAATGTGTATGTTTTACAGACATTTCGACCATTAGACCCTTTATGTTGGGTCTCTTTAACATCTCCAAAAAGAGTTTGGTCTAGACCTGCTTTACATGTAAAGTTCCTTGATGTAACTGTGTTATGATTTGGTGCTATATAAATAAAATTGATTTTGATTTGATTTAATGAGTCTGTCCATGTACTGAGACTGTGTGACTGGGTGTTGTCAGGTTTGTGTACTTACCCAGCAGTGAGTGCTGCAGAGGGCAGCTGACAGACAGGATGTTCTTGTGAACCAGTTCGATTGGACCTGGTCTGTGGGAGATCTTGTCATTGAGGTCGTCAGCCAATCGTGCTCGCTTCAGCTGCAATTGCTTGGCCTGAAGGGATGGCTCTGCTGACGTTTCTGTGGAGAAAACAAATCTTTTCAGTTCAAGTGATTCCGTTTGAATCACATGTCATGGACACAAATGTACAAATGTTTTAGCATTCGGTTTGATGACAAGTTATACTTTAAGAATGACAGATCAATTCTGGTGAGCAAATTGAGGAAAAAGATTGTTTTTTTTTTTTTTTCTTCTTCTCAGGAATAAAACCTGATTCTGTGTGCCCTGGAGAAAAACAACTTAGCTAACTTCTTTGTTGGTTTCAGATAATGGTGATATGTTCTACAGGCAAGCTTGGGCTATAATTCTAAAACCCTTTGAACCCCACTGCTCTGCTCTCAAGTTCATTATGTGTGATGTCTAAAACTTGTAATACTCGCATCCTGTATAAGAAGGTTGGATAGCAGGCATAATCTGCACATGTCTTAATACCAGGACTGATGACTGGTTTACATTTCCTGTCCTGCCTTTTCACTAATGTTCTTTTTTTGTATTTTGTTCTACTCAACAACATTGTAAATAAGAGCTTTACACTGAATGATTTCTAGGTATAAATAAAGATATACTGTAATAACATTAACAACATGGCACCAGGTAAGTGCTTAGAGTGCCCGTGGATAAGAATCAATATATATTTTAGTCCATGAAAGTATTTTGAGCCAATCCACAGAGACAGGAAGATGGCTCCCTGAAGATAATAGCGTGTGCTAACTGGGTGGAGAACAGGGTGCTGATGGGAAATGAAGTCACAAAACCTACTGTAAGTCTCATGGAAACTTCAAACAGGAACAATGTTCAGTTTTTCCTTAAAACATTTACAACTCGGGGACATGGGAATGGAAATATGCCATACTCATTGAGAGTAACCTGATATTTTTATGCTGCTTACTCACGGCTATGAAATTATAAGTAATTACCATTTAACAAAGTCCGAAAATAAACATAGTTCCGTTTTTGTTACTTTATCTTCTTTACATAAAGGTTAATGTATTTTAACTCTCACGTTTGTTCTCGCCCTGAGAATTCCTCTGAATCTGATAGAGCCGTGCCACTTTCCGAAAACTCACCCTCCAGAATGTGCATCCTGACGAGCTCGGAGCGCTCAGGACGACTTCGGATCTTCCTTTTCAGATAGTCCTCGGTCTGGGGGAAACATAAGACATTCACATTAGAGTGGGATAGCTAATGGAAGATAGAGGCTCATAGGTTCACTGAACTACTACTTTTTCGGTAGAATTTTTGCAGCACCCACGCCCTTGTGATTTACTTCCTCTAAGTAGGTGTCTTATATTAACAGTAGAACTCAGTTACTGCTCTGTGTTTGGATGTTATTCAGTACATATGTATCATCGTCTCTTCACTCCATCACTCACTGAGCTTAACACACTCACCCTGGCTCGCTCTAGACTCCTCCGCTGTTCGTGAAAGGCTGCTGGGCTTTTCAGTGCTGCAAGGAGAGAAGAGGTGGTTGGCATAAACTATCAGTGCAAAACCGACTTATGTCGTAATGGTCCTTACAGCAACTGATGATGAGTGAACGGATACAGCTATTGAGGTAGACAGATTCAAAGAACAAGAGGCTGGAGACATAAATACATTTGCTGCTTGTGCAGGAGAAGAAACAGTTTTCCACATTAAATGCCAATTCTGTTATCACTCACAATAATTGAAACTGCAGTAGCTTTCACTGGCTTAACTTTAAGCTGTTCAAACCCTTCTGGCTTTTACACTGATGCAGCTGCAGTCCGTAGCATAGGCTTTGCTCAGGTACATTAGGTGTCATGGGACTAATACGTCATGGAACCACCTGATCATAACCATGACCATGAGCTTTCCCTTAGCCTAACTCATCAGTTTGATTAGCCTAAATGTAACTGAACTCCCCTCTGAGAGCTGATTAGCCCACATTATTCCATAGTTTTTCGTACATTTAGATATATTTTGCAGTTTCTCTCGTTGCTTTTTCTCTACATTATAAGCGGCACTAATTGCAACAAACATGATGGAGTCAATGTAGCATCTTTTCAAATAAAAACATTCAGACGATTGGTATATGAAATAAATGTTTGCAGATACGAGAGGGCATGATTATTTCAAAGCCCAACTATCTGTGTTGAGTCTGATCGATAGGAGTCTGGGCAACGTCAATTCTTGCTGCCCAGTACTCTGGAGTTGATCTTTAAAAAGGAGCACAAAGACTGAGGAGCGAGTGGACTGATGGATAGACTGCTGCACACAAAGATCTACATTCATCAGTGCACTCAGCTGTGATTGTCTGTAATGTACCTAGTATGTGGGTGGGGTTGGTAATGTTTTTGTAGTGTATGTGCATGTGTGTATTTGTTTGTGTGAGTAAGAACAGATAGATAATTTTAGCAAGCCAGTTATGGGCTCTTTTTGGCTCATCTCAAAACAACAAAAAACATCACTGTGAACTCAAATGTAAAAGCCTGTGTATAACCGTTCAATGTGGGAAACACCTTTTTAATTACATTTATCAACAAGAACCTGAAATATCTTACAGTCACAGAAACTGATTTCAAATATAAAGGCAAACCTTAATGCACTGAAACAAAGAGGTTCATTCTATTTGGGGAAGGATATTCAGAGGACAGTGGCGGTTATAATGATGTAACATAGCATTGTTCTGATTGGTCAAGAGGTGGTGAAATCCCTGCCAAGGGTGTGTGTCAGTGTGGACTTTCTGGCGAGGCATCCACTGTGTGTGTGCCACAGATGACTGGGTGGGGGTGGGAGGCATTCATGTGTCATGCAAACCCCCTGATGTCAAAAGAAGAAAACCTACATACCAGTCGTGATATAACTGAAGGATCAAGATCACAACCAAAGCGCAAAAAAACAAGTGTTTTTGGCATGTAGGTTCTAGTGATTAAGTGATTAAGTGAGTGAGTTTGCCAGCTCAGATTCATAAAGGCAATTTACAATTTGTATTTTGGTATAGTTAAATAGAAAAGATACAAGATAATAGATGATAAAAACAAGATTTACCCTGTGGAGCCAGATGAGTAAGTGGCCATGTTTCTTATTGTTATGAACTATTGATTCCCGTCTGTGCTTTTTATGTACACATGACAATATTGAACAAACTAAGAAAAAAAAATGTAGAAAAGGAAATCTAAAACCTTTTGTATACAATGTATTCAAATCTGTTTTCATCGGTGGGACCATGACCTGATACTACCCAGACCTTTACCCTTTGCCCGTACTCCACTGCCTTGACACCGACATTTCCATCTATTATGTCACAGATGCATCACATGATTAACCTAAAGACAGGTGGCTCTGTTGATGATTGTTGAACCACATATCTGTGTATTTGACTTCTACTAATTCACTGTTATTATTCTCTTTTGTGCACTCTTATCTAGAATCATCCTGCTTCACGTTTGGACACCAGATATTGACGCAGTACATCAGCAGAGACTTAGGCCCATCACTGTAATAGGTAGGAGGTCAAATGCCCCAAAATACTTAGACCAGAGAGAATAAGGGAGGAGGGTGGGGAGTTGCCCGTGCACATCAGCTACTGATGCAAAACCAATATGAGGATTTGATACCAACTTGCCCTTCATCACTTCCCAGAACCTAGGCCCCTCATAACAATGTGTTTATGTTCATATCATGATACAATTCAACTGAGGGTCATTGATGCCCTTACTCGCTTGTCAGCAGTCCATATGATCTTGGTGCTCCTATAACTCAACAGGGCCCCTGACAGCTGAACGGCCTTTGCTCCATCTTACTTAGTCTCAAGGTAGGAGTCAAAACAAATGCTTTCTGCTGGGAGCAAAAACAGTCGTTGATAACTCTCTTATAAACCCAAGGCTTCTCTTTTTCTTTCTTTTTAGTCTCTGTAAGTCCAGAACACTATGTAGACAATGAAATACTGACATGCTGATCTCAGTAAAGTTAGAGGTCTGTTGCATAAGGAGGACACATTTACTGTAACGACTAAATATTCAAATGTGAAACTCCATGCTGCTGCCCACTAAAACAAGCCTTCAGTGGTCTGACTGTCCACTTCACTTCACTTTTTATACAAATGGATCCTGGTTATTTACTGTCAGTGCACTTATGGTGGGCTATCCATCGTTTTAAATGGACACTGTTAATTCAGGGTTGGATTATCAGTGTTGATAGAACAATACAGTGTGACATGAAGGAGATCTTAAAGTAGACCAGACTTGACAAGAAGAATTGTGCGATTCCCTGTGAATGACAAGTGATCCACTTTTTCCCCTACATTTTTTCTTTTTTTACTCTGACCTGTTGCAACTTATCAGTCTTCCCTTCAGCAAATGGTGAACATCTTTAGATTCTCCAAACACAAAAATAGCAACCCTGTAAGGTATTCTCCCTCCACGTGAGTGCTTTTTCTGCTCCACAATCAGTAGGTCACAGCACTACCATATAAACTGTATGAGACTGCATTTTGGTTTTCTTTTGTTTGTTTTAAAACCTGTTAAAAGAGGAAAGTTGAAAATATGTCCCCTTCTCATATGTTGCGTGGATCTGTGAAACAGGAAGTGGATACAGAAGAAGAGGAAGCTGCCCTGTTTGATAACACAAAGCGGCACAAAGACAACAAGAAATATGACATTCATATTGATATCACACAACTTAAACAGCTGTCATATTTTGCTAAAAAATTTAATGTGTAACAGATCCAAGCTTTATAATATTGTATTTCCTTCAGATCAAACACGCACAGTTTACCATTACAAGGACAATTAGATGTCACATTGTGAATCGGTGGCTCATACACAGAGCTCAGTCTTGGTTTCTTCTAACAAATCAGTCCATCTTTGACAGGTTCTGACATACAGTCTGATGCTGGAGCAGGAAAGATTAAACACTTTGACCTCAACTCAAAGGCACAGACACTTCCCCTCTTGTCTGCATGAGTTTCTATAAAGCTTCACAATACTAAGATCTGACCGCGCTACATAAAAATCTTCAGGTGAAACTGCGTGAGTTTGACTGTTTTCTGCGGTACACATAAAGTGTGTGAATCATTGGTACAGCTATAGTATAAAGTGGAACTAACCAAACTGACAATGGATCATGGAAGTTGCACAACACAGTGTTGTCTGATTCACTGACAAAAACCCTGAGCATCACAGAGACTTTAAAAAGAGACTTACGTGGCATGATCCCTTGGCTGACCAGTTCCTCTCGCGTTCGTCTCTGCTGGAGTTTGAGCTGGAGGACTGCATGAATACAGAGGAGGTGAAGGGGACACAGAGGAGAAGAGAGAATCAGTATCGGCTCGGTGAGTGTAAGAAACTGCAGCAATGGAGCTCTGAGCTCTTAAAGTTTCCTTATTGTTCACTAATCAGAAGTCCATCTGCCAAATTCAGATGGAAAACCCTGCAGGGGAACCCAGATGCATTTGGCCTGACATGAAGAGGACCTGCACTCACTGGCACCCAGATCATCCTCCCATTTCCCCCTTCTTCTGAGTTTTTTTTTTTTTTTTTCTCCGAAGCTACAGGGAGGCGGGTGCAAGGAGGGTGTGAGCAGAGTACTACACACTTCCTGTTTCTGGACTTTTTTTTTCTGTGCAAAGATGTGTGTGAAAGAAAAAGTGACTATCCATCAAAGAACCATTGTGAAACAGAGAGCAAAATAATATATAAGAAACCTGCGAAGGATGCAAAAACAGGAGTGACAATTTAAACTGAACCACAAGCAGCCTATATTTAAGATTTAAAAAAGAGTAGAATATATGGGCTGATTGCAGTGTCATTTAGAAAACAGGAAGTGCTAGTTACATAACACAGAGGCTGGGAGAGGGAAAGTTTTAAGGAACACAGCACAATGGATCATGTTTGAAACTTTGACAAATGGTTTGACAAATGTGTTGAAAGCTTTTTATTTTTCATTACAGCCTTATAAACATAAATGGATGTTAAACTGAGAATGGTAGTAAGACCCATGCAAAAGGGAGAATGTTATAGGAGAATTATTCAAATTTCAATGGCTGCAGGATCAAACAAGTGCATTGTATTTCTTCATTTGCTGCAGTATCAGTTTCTTGCAACACAGTGGCAACTAAGGGAAGTGAGGTGGATGTTTCAAGCAGGCAGACAGACAACAGACAAAAATCAATATATAGAACAACTGACTGTGGTATGGTGTTTTTCAGTGTGACTCTTCACACTGAACTATGCTGGTCTTCTTGGTAAGAGCCAGTTGTCATTTTGAAACTGAGTTCATACAGTTTTCTAAAAATCAGAGAGGTATGGGTATGCTTTCACACCGAATACTATTTTTACTGACACAGACCTTCAGCTCTGCTCCGCTCAGCTGTGACTCTTGTTTTATATGTACCAGCTGTCTCTGCTGAAGCTGTGTGCGTGTGTGTGTGTGCATGTGCATGCATATGTGAAGTGGAACACACCACTGAGGCTTCCCAAGCATTTCTGGCCAGGGTTATGTCTGCTACTTTGAGGACAAGCAGCACCTGTTCCTTCCCAGTAACAAAGTGACATCACTGGTGCTTTGCAGGCTAACTAAACGGTTAGCCATCCTGTGTAGCTGCTGCTGCGTTAGCCCTTTGTTATGACAAACAATCCAGGCCTGGACAGCAGCACTATGAGTCCCGAGAGTTAATGTCAGAGCCAATGCAAGTAAATGTCATTCTTTAGCTCTAGGTCCTTGCCGGCAATCCCAGTTCCCCTCTGTTATATTTACAAGTGTGCATGCTCTAAATCTTAAGGGATCAGAGTAGCACTAGAGACTCCCATTTGAAAGCAATAACATGTCAGTTAACAGTCAGCAGTGTAAACACAGAGACCTAAACAGAGCCAGATGAGATCATGTGTATGTTGCGTCCATGCAGCAGCTAAGAGACTGATTTTCCTTCAGTGACAAGCACACAAGCAAATACTCAGGAGACTCACGTGTGTCCTGGACCTAAGCACACAAACATAGACATGCTGACCGTGGTGTGGCACACAGCAGTATAAGATGCCATGGTTTATTCTGGGAAAGAGAATCTTACACTTTCACTCTATCCCTGCTTCACATCTCAGTGCTCCATCCTTCCACACCAAGGACATGTTAATGTAACTAATCTTTCCTGCACCAGTCTCTCATTCCCCTCGTTATTTTTCATCTCTGGCAGTTAAGTGAATTGGAAACCCAAGCATTGGCTGTTTAGTCCAGTAGTCGCAGTTGCATGTAATGGTTTTTATCATCACTAAAAATGACAAACTGTCAGAAGAGAAAACGAAGCAGTGTCAAAGTGCCACCTCATATGTGTTTACGATAGCCAAGTGTGAAAAGCTGTAGGTAGAGCATTGAAACTGGAAAACTATGTGGGTAAACCAAATCTTATAGTAGACATAACAAATAAAATGCTAGTAAGATACATACAAGTATGGGAGTCAGAAGTAGGTAACTAAACTAAATGCATAGTTTGTATTGTAATCATAACCATGAAGTCAGATATGGTAATGCATTGGGGAGAAAAGTGATAACAACATTATTTTTTCTGCCTTAACATCACTGACAGTAACCAGATCCCACGTGTGTGTGTGTAAATTAAGTCAGTGATGATGTTAATGTTGCAACTGTAAAAAGGTGATTGAAAAACTTAAACATGACATTGTCTTTGTCTTTGATGAGACCAGGACACACTCTGGAGTTTAAATCAGGTTTGAAGGCCATTTTGTTTAATTTAAGAAAAGGATGAAAAGGCAGGGCAGTTTTATTAGGATACTAGGCCACAGCCAAAAGTGGCCTCCGTGGTGAAGGAACACAGAGGAAGGGAAGCAGTCGAGACGGCAGAGGTGACTGCATTTATCGCTTTTAGACAGAGTGGAGGGGAACAATAATAATTTTTATTCTCATTCAAACCTTTGAACTTTTGTTCACAAGACGGCATCTCAAACCACAGAGCCAACCTGCTACCAGAGTGAGTCACAGTTACATAAAACGAAAAATTACAGCCTGCATTCACATCCCATTTTCCTTCAGAGATCTGGGTGTTCAATATATCACACATTTTGAAAATCATCAGATGTTATTGAATATCTTTTGAGTAAAATAGCTTTGTGTTCAGCCATAAAAGAAAATTCAGCAAATGTTATTTCTATCTTTAAAAATTTTAACAAATAACAAATGACATAGTTCTTTGACTGAATTGTATGAGTAATGTGGAAATTTGAGGGATTTTTTTATGCAATAAACAATATAATACACATTTTGCACGTATTCCTTATCTTTTTCTGCAGTTTTTAGTGAGACACCATGATGGTGCATCGATTTTTGGTGCAAATAATGATACGGAGGTCACATGCATTACTGTCAACCTCCACAAGAAACCGTACATAAAGTAATGTGAATTGGGGGGGGTATAAGATTAGATTTAAGGTTTAAGTGGAGGAAAGACAAGGACGAGGAAGATCACTGAGCTATAGCCAAGTTCTTAGTGGCCAACTGGGCTAATTTTGCAAGAGGCAAGAGGCTCAAGGGCAGGAACAATATAAGGTTAAGGCTGCTAAAACCTTGGAATCACTACTCCTGCCTTTGGACTGCTGCACTGCTCTGGGAAAGCAGGGGTCTACAAGAGGGGCTGAATACTAGATATTTTTAACGTTCAAGGAACACAAGCCAAAGTCTCAATGCTTTCACAGCACTCCTCCTTTCTGTAGACATCATAGATCCCTCAAAGGTTAGTAACACAAAGCAGATCTGGGACACATCTGGACAACTGTAGAGTCATGTATTCACACTGACACTGCATCATGTTGGTCCAAGTTTCAATTTTATTGCACTTAGTTTCCTTCTAACATCTTCATCACTGCAACATCGTAGGAATCTTTTGCTCCATGTGTAGTGATTCATTGGGACTACGTTGGTTAAACACAGTGGACAAAAAAAACTGCTAACATCTGGCTTCTTAAGCCAAGGTGGAAGCCAAAATCCCAAGTTGCCAAGTACTTCTTGGATCTAGCTCCAGTCAGGAGTGATGTAAACATGACATTTGGGTAACCATGCTGATTTTCGTCCCTACGCTGTGCTATGACATCATTCAGAGCACACCAGCAGGCTACGCCTTCCTCAGAGTACGGAGGACGTCTCACATGGAGGCTCCAACACTGACAGGAGCACCAACCTCAGAATGAGACAAGACCAATTATTTTTCCAGTCAATACAGCAACTTATAACTGACTCTTTGATATTCCATCCCGTGTGTATGTGCTTTGTAACTGCATGTGTTCTCCTCTGCAGTTGTGTGTCTATGTTGTCTCAGTCTCCTGTTTATATATATTTGTTTTTGTCATTCCAACATAACATCAAAATCCCTAAAGATACACAGGTTTAACAACAGTCAACACTGTAACCAAATCATTCCACGACAATAAAACTCTTGAGAAGCATCAACTTCCAGTCTGACCGAGATTAAGTAAAACAGTTTGACCACCAGAGCTGCTTGGGTCCTTTTGTTCACATGCATGGGAACGAAACATCAGTTGTACTTTCACTCTGTTCCACAGATCCACAGGTGGCAGAAATGTATGAATGCAGCATATTTGTACCAACAGAACCCAGGGAGGAAGACGACTGCTAGCACGTAACCATGAAAGTAAATCGTGCAGATTTCAATTTCTCTTTCAAATAAAATGACTTTACAAATGTTTTATGTGGAAGAAAATCCCTCAACACATTTGTGATACATAATGGGATTTTACATTATATAAACTTATTTTGGCAAATGTTTTTTATGCAAAGCATCTCTAATCTTGAAGCAACATGCCATGAGACTTTATCAACGCAGGCTGCTATTAACTCTTGTACCTCTTGTACACACTTCCTTGATTTAACGCAGAGTGCTAGCCAGGTCTATTGAAAGGGTTTATGAGAAAGAACACACAACCACATCAATTTCCTTCCGCCTAATACGGGACAATGATGAAAATCTCTTTTCTTTAGCACAAACTGATTAACTATTTATATGACGAAGCCATAAAGTAAATACAAAACAAAAGACTGTGCTGACTGTGCCTCCAGATTGCCCACCTTCTTTTAAGCTGTGATAGACATTTCTGTCATGGTCCATCATCAGTCCTGCCTTCTCCGTGTCGTCCCCCATTGCTGGAGAGCCCAGAGGGGAGGTTTCGAAGGACAGGCAATGGTTGGTGTCCAGCATTATCATTCGGAACGGAGCTCAATATTTGGCAAACATTGAACCCACTCTGTTAGAAGCGTTCCTGCTCCAAAGTCCCAAGTGTTGGTAGCTTGGGCTGGCCAAGGCAGAAGTGTCCTTAAGGTGTCAAAAGTACACCGGCTGTCTCTTCAGTTATCTGTTCCAGCTTTCCAAGGGAAGGACATGAATTAGAAGACTCTCATACAAATCAAAGAAAACCGTCCTTAAAACCAAATCAAGTGGGAAAAACACTACTACTGCCTCTCTTCTCCCAGTGCTTCTTTCCTCTGTATGAGAGTAATCGATTGGTCTGTCTCAGTTTCTCTCTCTTTCTCTTCTTCCTCCTGCTCTCTCCTTCCCTTGCAGTGGGAGCCAGAGAGTCACGACAGCACTGCTCTGCGAAGGTTTCCCAAAGAGAAGGGGGGGGGGGGGGGGGGCACATCCACAGGAAGAGTGGTGGATGAAAAGAAAAAGGGTGCAGAGAGGAGAAAACTGGAAAGAGGACAGTGGAGGAGGAAGAGAGGACAGCAGTGAGCTCAGCAGAGAGAGTGCCTAGAGACTGCTCTGGTTGCTGCTGCTCCTGGCACACAGACACACATACACGCATACACACAGACTAGCACAGAGCGCTGCTGATAAAGTTCTCCTGCCCAGCTGTTGCCATTCATTCACTGTTAGAGGCTGAGGGGGTCTGCCACAAGCAAACCTCCTCCTCTTCCTCACCACACACAAACAACACCATCGATGACACATTTGTTCTTTTAACTCTGAGTACACAGACTTGTTCTTCATAAATGGTGACTCCGTTAATCCACAAACTTTTTATTGGGCTTGGGGAAAAAGCACTAACTGTTTTTTGGATGACCTCATTGAGTTGAATCGACCTTTGTCTAAGATACTTGTAAATCTGATACTGGGATGAATCACACCTCTTTTGAAGTGATTGATTGACACTCAATCGCCCTGCAACTCTTAACTATTCTCTGGTATATGTTTTGAGTGGGCTTGATACTATTATTAGTTTGGGGCAACCCATGAATTAAAGCAGAGGTACTCTAATCCTATTGAAAAACATGATTCTTTTGCAGTCCAGTACCACCATCAAACTGGCTCTGACTCCTGCAGAATGCTGATGGCAAATGCCATCCCCCCTCTCTTCACTGTTTTAAATAGCAGGGCCAGCTGGCCATAAGGGGGCTATATTCAGCTTGGTATCACCTGTACACTTTCAGGCTAAGGTTACTTCAAGGCACACACATCGTGGACACACAAACATGCGCGCACACACAAACTTTAAGCCCCATTTCCTTGAACAAAAATCAATGTTTTATGAGTCATGACAGAAAAAGATACTCGGCTTTCATATACAGCACAGAGAGAAGTCATATTAATAAGCCAGCAGCTTGAGTATAAATATCCAATATAAAGCTCAGCACACTGACAGTGACATCATGCCTGACCAGAACAGTGGTCCTGTGTCATACAGGTGACACACACGCACAACAACAGTGCACCTAAAAACACAGGCGACACCTTGAACAAACGGTGACTGGAGTCTACAACAACTGTCTGTCACAAGTATGCGATTAAAGTCCACCTGCTGGTATGATTCATAGTCTGGGCAGGAAACACAGAGATGACAACACACACTAGGATTAGGATGTTGCTGTGTGGGTTGAGCCGATCTCAGTAACACACTGTTGGCTTTACTATATTCTCAGGGACCTGTGACTAAAATAACATATATTACCCTGTCTCTTATCATAACACCTAACTATAAGCAAGTCTTCAACTTCAAACGGCCATTTAAACTATGGGGTCCAGGATTTCGGTCTGGCCCACACACGGAGGACCCTAAATCCTACAGTGATATAAAGCGAATGTGAGGATGGCAATTTACAGCTCAGCAGTAAAGTATAAATGCTGTGTTGTTTGATCATTGCCATTGTTACTTTGACTGAGGAAATAAAGATGCCAGTTTCACAGTAGCTTTTATGCTTTTAGTGCTAATAGGCCATAGTGTATGTGAGGTACAGTTGTTGTTTCCCATGACTGGTCCACAGCTGGATTTATAGCCAGAGGATACCTTGAGAACCAGAGGACTATGTATTTTGGAGCAATTTTCTGTAACTTTGAGTTTTGGGCTTTGCTAGTGTGACTGCTTTAACATACAGTGATGCTTTAAGCTATATGCAAATGCCAGCATGGGAACATAATGCTAACATTTCTGATGTATAGCATATATAATGTATACCATGTTCACTATCTTAATATAGTGTGTTAGCTTACTTTTATTTGCTCTTAACACATTGTACCACTGGGGTTAATGTTAATGTCATTTATGTTGCAGGTATTTCAGTATAAAACAAAGTACAATACCAGCTAGGTTTTGAAGTGATGGTGACTTTGAATGAGAAGTTGGTGGATTACTATTTAAAACTGATCCTGAGAGTAACATGACTACAAACTACACACTAATCCAAATATTTCAGTCTGAACCAAAGCAGCACACCAATATTGCTCACACAGGAACCACTGAGCTAGTCTGACTAAAATCAGAATGACAACGTTACCTTTAAAGTATGATAGGCCTGATTCCCAGGAGGCTTACCCATGTTTAAAATGTATACCAACACTACTACTATAGGATGCCTTTGCGTGCTGTTTCTGCACAGTATTAAAGTCCCAACCATTGGACTGGGTGGCAATTTTAACCTTTAGGAAGAGAAATTAGCTGTCATGCCTTTGACTCTGAGAACATTCCAGTGAAGCTATTTGGCCTTGCACATCCTTATCTGTGTCTTTCTTTATCCTTCCCAGAAATACAGTTCTGGGAATTAAAAAGAAAAAAAACCAAACAAACACACTTCTTTCTATCCAAGCAGGCAGGATACAATTACAGTACCGATGTCTTTGCAAATCACAGACTTCCTGTGGATGTGTAAATGAATGGGGAACTCTACCAAAACTTCTTGGTCATCACTAGGGGTATAAAGAGCTACACAATGGCATCTATCATAATCACATACTTTGAAATACAGATGAACACTAACATAACATTCAACAAATAAAGTTTCAAGCACAAGTTCAAGCGAGAAGATGACTGTCACCAGGCTTATCTCATTATCAGACTCCACCTCTCCATTATTTACCAATGATCTCACAATGCTGTGTGTGGGCTTTCCTAGGCCCTTTATCTTATCTGAAGACACCACCTTACCTATGCTCTCTCTCTCTGTTGTCATTTTAGACAGTCACAATCTTTCCACAGCCAACAGAGTCAATGGGCTATTCATAGGGCTCTGTTCCTATACATCTCCTCCATCCAAATAATATTAATAAGTGTATATCTTGATCAAACACGTAGTTCATTTGAATAATCAGAGAGGGTGTCAACTAAAAAGCACAACCTTTGAATTAAGAGCAGAAGATCTGACAGCTTTGTAACCTGCATGTAACCATCACTGTCAGTGAAGTGACACCAGATTTAACTGAGTACTGTTCAGTACTTTATCCTGTTGATTTACTACTACTTGCTGTGGCTTTCCAAACATCAGCTTCCAATTCAACAGTGAAACAGCTGCAAAAATACAACATGACCTCCCACAGGATCTTTGTTGTCCTCAATGGATCAAGTTGTGGGCATAAAGTCTAAATGTTTCTCTGACCTGGTCGTGGAGCATTATGACCCTCTTGGCAAAGTGTGCATGTCCTTCAGACTGAAACCTGCTAAAAACAATTACCACACTAGATTCCACTAACCTCTCCACAACAATTAGCAGCTTCCGCAACCCTCCCTAATCATCACTAACAAACAAGACCAGGCAGGTCTGGTCAAGGTGAACCATAGATGGGGAACTGGTGAGGAAAATTCTTAGAGATTAAAGTGTTTGACCGAGAATTTCCGTCCCTAATTGGCACTAGACAACACAAGATGAACACTATCTGAAACTTGCAATGAGGTTTCTGCCTACAGACCTTGCTATCTTATGACTTTAATGATTGTACATCAGCTCTACACCATGACTATCTTCACCACATTTATGATATTTATCTTAGTTCTTCCTCTGAAACTGAAAAGCCAGCTTGGTTTATTGTTCTGTTAATCTATTTCTAAAATATCGATTTCTCTTGTTGTTTATGCAAGTTTGCAGCAGAATGATGCTGGTATAATAACTGTTTTGGTTCATTATTATACAGCCAATGAATTAGTATGGTGTGGTCAAAATCTGATCCGAGTCAGTAAAGGAATTAAAAAATGAGAAATAAGCATATCTCTGACAATATGCAAGTGAACTCTTTATATTATAGTTTATGTATGTAGACCAATTCCCGTATTTTGCACTAATGCATGAGAAGATTGGATTTAAAAATTTCAGAAAAGACTGAAATTCCTACAGTAACATCTTGGCACTATAATCAGGGAGACTACTAGGATGACCTAGGTTTTTAACTGGTGACCAATTTGTCCCAAGTAGGTTTAATATCAAGGCGGCTGTATAAATAACACACAAAATAGATGAATCACATAAAACCCGACCTGCTGAGAAAAGTTTCAGTCGACCACAGTCAAAACCAACCATTAACATTCCAGCAGGGAAAACAGAAGGTGTTTTTTCCTTTACTTCCTGATTTTCCCCCGCCTGATTTGTCATGGAATTTACCAGCACTGTTTGCATTTGGCTGTGAGTCAACACTGACATCAGGTCCTGGATTTCTTAGTGTTGATCCACTGACATATCTGAACTGTCAATAGACACAGCCTGAGGAATTGTGTTAATGATGTCTGAACCAAGTTGCTCACATTGAGGTGACTGGTAACTGCATGGCAGCCATGTGTGTAGTCATAAGGTAAGAGACAGGAATCTGGCACGACAGCTTAATGTAAATGCTGCTATAGCAAGCCTGCACTTAATCACTTACTGTGTTTGTACTCTTCCAGTACAAACACTTACTTTGTTTGTATGGGAAGATGTAAACCTGCTGCCAGAAGCTTGTAGACCAGCTCCTCATGTCTTAGCAGATGAAAGAGTTGTATAACTCTTTCTGGGATATCAGCTTCATAATCCCTTGCTGACCAATGCACTTTGGCGTCAATCTCAAAAAAAAAAAAGAAAAAAAAAGTGTTATTTTCTTTTCACTTGGTCAAAGTAACATTACTTCGTATAAACTGGCTGATACCAAGGTTAAGTACTTAAAAGGGCATGTTCTGCTATTGTAATATACAGATTACTATGTAAGATTATAATGTCTTCACATGAAGGAATTGCCACATGTGGTGGGAAAATATATTATGGGGATTTATGCTATAGCTAACAAGAGAGAAGAAGTATAGCCTGATATAGACAGACTCAGCTCATGATCAGATAATCAGATGTGTTAGTTACTAACAAACCAAAAGTTTTAATCAAATGTCACCTTATTTGTCTAAAACAACAGACATTAAGGGTCAGCAGCATGCAGCACACATCACACCTGTTTGTCTTGTCAATAAAAAGTCCAACTGAGGTCTATTTGTACACTGATGAGGGACAAAGAACCATCTATAAGAGGACAAGTGCTGAATGAAAAATAAAGCCATAGGCCAGCTGGCAGCTGTTAGCATCTAGTAACATGAAGCTTCACTGTATGATGAGACCAGAAGGGGAGGAGGAGGTGGAGGGAGAAGAGGAGGAGGGGAGGTTGTGCTCAGCAAATAAGATTTTCAGAGAATAATGGCCTTAGAACAAAAAAAAACAGAGTACCAGAACTGCAGAGGGTGTTCCCTGCTCAGTGATGATGACTTTGTAACACAGTTACATAACTCGAACATCTGAAAATCATTTTAATTGTAAAGAACCTTGTGACCTCCTGCCCTACTTATAAAGGAAACATAGCTTTCTTTTCTGCTTCACAAGTGGTTTCCATTTCAGCCCAAGAACAGTCTAGAAGCAAAGAAAGACCGCAGGAGTGGGAGGAGAAATAGGGAGGAAGACGCTGTTGGACGGAGGATTTTGTGTGGAGGGTTATGAGAAAGTCTTTTTGATGCTGAGGCATTTTCTTTCAGGTTGCTCTCTTCTTCCTTGCCTTCCTGCCTTCCTCCTCTGCTCTTCTGTTACGGTATATAACCTCTAATAAAAGCCTGGCTCTTAATTTGCTTCAGTGACCAAAATGACAGGTTTTTATTAGACACTGACTTTTAATGGGGACACAGTTTTCTGGTATATCTGAGTATTTCATTGAGATGATGAGACTAAATGAAATGTAGACCAAACCAAATTTTATAGAAAGAAAAGCAGTTACAAACAATGTTTTAATTTTGTTTGTGCCAAAGGCATTGACTGATTTCAAGGTTCAAGGTTCCTTCTTTCCATGTACCAAAACTGTTTCAATTAATTTATTTTACTGTGTACAAGTGTACAACACAGTTTGCAGGAGCTTTTTCTTCAAGGTCTTTTTGGATGAAAGTCAGTGAGTTAGGATTGGTATGTTAGGGGAATAACAGCAAACACCCAAGACATAAACTAACACACTCCACAACACGTCTTCTAATTTTGTGGCTGCGTGTTGGATGAGCAGTGTGATTTTACCTGCGACACTGGGGGACTGCGTGTGTGCATGAGTATGTCACTGAAGTCCTCAAATTCATAGTAGAAACTGACAGCTGGTTTTAACAGCTAAAAGACTTATTCCTTTACTTTTTCAGAGAACCGACTGCAGCTCATGTGCTACCATAATGCAGTGGAACATTCCTGCTATGATTTTTAACAATAAACACCAATCTCATTAGCACCAAACACACTTTGACTGCAGCATGTTGGCTGCACATGATGCTGCATTCATTTACATTTTTGCACTTAGCAACACTGATTATAAATGAGGACAAATGAAGGTTTGCTGCAGTGGTGCCCTAAACTACACGAAACATCAATAGTGCTTTTATAAAAACAGATGTGTATACAAACAAAGCTTAACCTTAAAATGGATGTAGTATAGTATCTATTGATATAAACATCTGAACATTAGTGAGTGTAATTTGTTTGCAAGTGGTAGGTAACAGTGAACAGGATTCTCATCTCCTCCAACTCGTTTTTTTAAGACTGCCTGAAATTCTAAAGTTCATGTTATAAGCTTCAGTGTGTGTGTGCCCGCATGTACATGTGTGCATGTCTTTAATGATCATTAAACTACGAGAGTGGGCTTGTACCACTGGGTGAGCAGGCAGCTTGGTCCTGTTGCCATGGGCAGACCTACAATGCTGATAAAGCTCTTTTCCGTAGCTTCAGGCTACAGATCTAAGAGAGGCTGTTTGGCTCAGTTCTCACACTTCTCATTATCTAAAAGGAATTTACTGGATCACAAATCAAGATGTGAGTGTGTTAGAGCTTGTTGAAATACTGTGCTGTCAGGACACACTGTGAAAATGGAAAGCTACCAAAGCCTGTAAGTGCATGTCCCGGCCCCCGACAGTCACATGAGTTGCGAAGTGTATATTTTGTGTGTATGTATCTGTGGCCTGGTGAGTCATACATAGTCTGTGGGTGTGTGCGTGGTGCACTGGACATATTTAAGATTGAAGGCTTTTGCAAAACTATCTCACTTGCATAAATATATTTCTGCCTGTATATCTAATAGATCGAAAGGTGTTTACATTTACTAAAAACTACGACATCTGGTCTTCAGTTGTTTAGATTCAGCCATTTTTGTTACTAAAAGGTCTCAGATTTGCAACAACCAGTTGTCCTATTTTATAATTTCATATATCTTAAAATTTGATTCTTCTTGCTTTGTTTCTTTTGGTGCTCAAATCACATTTTACTGTTCAGTGAAAATTCTTTAGAAGGAAGATTTTAGTCTTTGCGCTTCTTTTGACCATGGACATTATCTAATCCTGTGACGGAGTCACTGGCAGAGAGATGAGGAGACATGCAGCTGGATTGTGTCTGCTGCAGCTGTGTGTTTAGATAAGATCAAAACATAACCCCTCCTTCCTTCCTTCCCTTTACATGTCTACTGCTACACAGTTTTTGTGGCCCTATTTAATTCTTTACTTTTCTCTGCTCTCATTTGATGTTTCTTCATTCTCTTCACTTAACTCTGAGCATATTTCTCTTCCATCTCTTCATCTATCACTCTGTCTCATTCTTCATTCTGCTTTCTCCTCCTACTCTCAGCCAGACTGAGTGCTGTAGGAACTCTGCTGCTGGCAGCTTCCCAATCTGTTACATAACAGTACCATCAGCCTCCTTGAATCACTGCTGGGCTAGCATAGCCTCGGCCAGGCTACATATACAGCTATTGTATTTAAATCACTGCTCTCAGCGGCATAAGAATCTGACTGTTAGGGATTGGATACATTAGCATTTTTAATTTCTGAAAGCTAGCTTTATCATTTCTGGCTAAACCAGATGCCATCACTAAGATCTGACATCACATTGTAAACTATTGTTATTATGCAAGTGTGAGGAAAAGAAGGATGTGATATTTATCTGTTTTTGTTTGCAAGTCTGGCCGATGTCATCAGCCACACCCTTAGTGATGGGATTTTAGCCTGAGTCAGAAACCTTTTCTTGACTGCCATCTAAAAATCCTTATTTATTGTTATTAATTTTAAGTCAAAGTGGCACATGGCATCTCCAATCAAACAGTAGCACCTTGCTCTTAACTTTCTAAGAAACCAATAACTTTTCCCAGTCCCAATAGCCAACAGAGTTTGTTTATTATGACAACAAACCAATTAGTCTAGTCCAGCCAGGCTCTTAAGTCTCTGAACCAGCAATTGAACTTGCCCGTGTGCCTGCCACACGCCACACGCCAGTTTGCTATGGTGTGTTGTTGAAACATTGTGAAGGGCTAAATATCACTGTTGATTCTTCCTGAAGACAGTGCTAGCATGCTGTCCCCTTACATTTACTATCTAAAACCTACTGTGCAGTTGCCACAATAGTAGACATAGTCTCGGTCATGATCTGGAACAAGCTGTTCTGACTGAAATGAGCGTGTCATTCCGACTGAAATCTGGAGCAGAGTCTGTGATGACTCTAACCTACTTTTCCCCCTGGCTTCATCAGCTGGCTTCCTTCAGAGAACCCAGACTGTGCTCCCAGTTGCTCCTGCCTCAGCCAAACCTCTCCCCTCTAGGTCCTGGACCCTGGCCTACAGTCTGTCCTGGGGGGAGCAGTGGTGCCTTGTCTTTTTTCAGTGGGGGGGTGGGAGGCCTGTCCTTTTCTGAGAAAGGTCCAATTCATCAACCACACCTTTTGACCTCAACCTATTCATCCACCCGGGACAGGCCCTGCAAAGTTGGCCCCATAAGTTATTTGCCTCTAACTCAAACTTTTGAAAGAACTGCTTTTACAGCATCCACACTCTATTATCATTATTATTATCCAATTTGGTAAAATCTGAAGGTTTGTGGTTTCTTTCTTCTTTTATCTAGAGTTTTCCTTTGTAGCTACAATTATGATCTTCAGTGCTGTCTCATTGAGCTTCCTGTAAATCTGTGATCAGGCTCATGACTGTTTCCATCCCTGAACACCAAAATTTTGGTTGATTTTGTTACGATATTTTGCAGTTGTGTAGCAAAGCAGAAACTCTCATAAACCAGCTCTTCAGACTGCAGCGTCTATAACATTTAACATTTATTGTCACATGCAAACAATCACACAAAAACTGGAGTCAGGTTGAAAGTTAAGCTGGACATCACAATTAACTTTCAGGCACTTTCATTCTTATATAAAAGCAGAAAAACAGCATAGTGAAATGCATTTTACCTGACTGGATAGTCATTTCTCTTTGCACCATGCTGAAGGGAAGCTTCACCCTCCCGGCATGTTTAGCGACTCATATTCCCAACACATGCACAGTGAGTAGTTTGAAAAAACACAACAGCGGTAGAAGGCTGAGGATAAGTCCGGCAACAGAAAAGCCACATTTAACACGTTTTCCTCTCACCGGCAGCTGGTACTCCACAGGTAGCAGTACACCTCACATTCCCTTTCCCTGGTTTGTCTGTCTACAAGTGTTAGCACACCCCGTCTCAGAGGGCGTGTGTAGGTCTGTGTGCTTGTCCCTTATTGCTCCATGGACAACAACAAGGTCCACCCATGGGCTCTGGCCTCTCTGTGGCTACACCTTTTTCTCCTCCTGCTCATGTGAACCTTTTTTTTTTTTAGGTGCTGTTGAAAAGTTAAAAAAAAGTTAAAAACTTAAGGTATCTCCTCTGCAGTTCGGAAGTAAAAGCTGAAAAGCAGAGAACCAACCCTCACCTCCTTTTGCACACATAACACACCCTCCCTTTCTAGCTTTTCATTTTCCCTCGCTTTCCTTCTGTTCTGTCTCGGAGAAGTTATGCAATACAGCCATTTCAGACATGACCTCCTCCTCTTCGCTCCCCCTTCCTCCTCCTCCTTATTCTGCCTTTGCAGCCCACACTCAAGCCAGCTTTTCCACCTCAAGGTTTTGAATGGTCTGAATTGCATCACCTTACTGTGACGACTTTTGTTTGCTGTAGAACAACTCAGTGGACAAATTGTGACCTAAGACAGGAGACATAAACTGCTTTTCAATGTTATTCTCTGGTCTCAGTCCTCAATGCACATCTTCAATAAAAGCCCATCCCAAAGTCAAAGCAAAAATATGTTCAATGACAAAAACACCTGTCTCTCATTCTACTCTATAAAAACATTTCACCTGTCTCTACAAATGTGTGTGTGTCTGCATGCACACGCGTGTCCACACATGTTAAACAATAAATCTCTCACACTCCTCTCTTAACTACGAAGGAAACTTCTGTAGTAAACAGATTGCATAATGCAGTGTCTGAGATAAAGCTTTGATAAGCTTCACTATGGGCGCATTCCACACTCTTTTACTGCCACAAATCTACTGCATGTATGTAGAAATTCACATTCAGTGTATCTCCCCAGAGCTCTTAAGGCATCTTCATGCCAGATTAGTTGCAGCAGTACCTGCAGCAACATGCCTGTTTCTAGCTGGAAGAATGAAGTTTATAGGGAACAAGGACACAGGTTGCTTAAATTTGGGAGTGGTGGCTTGAGGCTAAGTAAGAGAGCTTGTGTGTCTCTGTGTGTTCCTGTGAAGCAAACATGGTCCTGTGACTACTTGTCCCAGGATCTTAAATATTTCTTAAATTATATAAGCATTATGAAATATTATTCATGTACATAAAAAGTTTACTTTTGTGTTATGACTTGTCTTGCTGTCCATGGATAAAGCTAATAGCGCTGTGCCTTGGCTGCTGTAGATTTTTATTGTATGTGGTGTTGTGCACTGTGCACATCATGCCCCCCTCTCCCCTTCCTTTAAGGATGGTAAATCATTTAATGGTCCAACTTTGCCTACCCTTCCTCTTCTAACAAATCAAGCTGAGCTGCCAAAAAAAATCAGGCAAGCAACGCCCAGCTTGAAACAATAGCCAGGGTGGCTGTATTTTCCAATGTGACAAGGTGTGTTTTTGTATGTAAATAACACTTACACTGTACCAGAGCAGACCAAAGTGCCAATGTCTGCCTTATCTCATGGACTGTGTCTGGTTCTGTCTGATGTGAAGCATTCACAGTTTGTCATGTTGAACACTAAAGTGCACACATACTTTTTCTGTGCACGTGTGCACTCATTTTCTTCTCTGTGCACTACAGCAGCTCAGTAGGACGAAGTCAGGAAAGAGAAGCTGCTATGTAGCACTAAATGATCTCATGTGGCACTGCAGGGTTGTATCAAGTCTAGTGAAAATATAAGTGTTAATGTTTCACCATCGTCGTCATTATATTTGCACCCCACAATGGGAAACATCCCCAAAACAGACTTGATGTGTATGAGGAGAGAAATGTTTGCCCCTAGTAGCCACCACCTTTTGTTCTTGGCACAACACATATTAACCTGGACTAATTTAAAAACTGTAATGTAATCTAAGTAGATGGACATAGCCTCCAACCCCTTTTTAATTAAAAACAGCTCAACAACATGGGGATTGACTTGGGCCTTTGGAGCCTGCATCAAGTGACGAATCGATCAACTGGAGCTTTTGAGATGTCTATGGCTGTCTATTTTCCAGCCTGGAGGTTGCCTCTTGGTTTTTCTGTGCTGCATTTTTCCCCAACAAGGTAATTACGTCTTATGAAAAAAGGCACAAAATGATATACAACAGAGTAAAGTAGAGGATCCCTGCAATCAAGGAGGTAATCAACTAGCGTATTGAGATGGGAAATGATGCTTCATTCCATACATTTGATTTTCACTATTTTATATAACCAAAAGAACTCTGTCCAGTAATGTGTTTGTGATGCTCATAGGCTCTGTTCTGTAGGCTCTAATTCACTTGATGTGATGTGGAAAAAAAAACAAAACAAACCAACAGTGATTCAGCCCAAAGGAAGCTGATGTATATCCCTCTGTACAGAGAGCCAGGTGCTTTAAACTGACTCCAGACACAAAAAGGCATCCAATAAGCACCACACTCTAATCTATTGTAACAGGAGGTCAGTAGAGAGGATCAAGCCAATTAGGTACAGCAGCTTCTTTACTCCCATCCCTCTGGAAACTACATCACACACAGCCTTCTGTGCATTTGCGCATTCACACACACACACACACACACACACTAAACTCTATGTCTCCCTTGTTTTTAAATGCCGTCTATTGTGAGGTAAGCTCTCCACTGTCAAATGAACAAGACGTACAGACATCTGACATTTAACTTATATCTCTCAGATGAGTGGTTTTTCCCACTTTCTACTTAGCCTCAACTTACATAACAAATTCTGCATGCAGGCTTTTTTAGTTTGAAGAAATTTATTTTGGAAACAGGCCACTGGTGTGAAGGATGAGTACTGCTTGAAATGAAGCATGACCACAGGCCTGCAGGGTGTGTTAAGTGATGGAACAGTGTTTTTTTTTTTTTAATTCTCAGAGTAGCTTAGATAGAAAACTGTTCCCACAGCAAAAACAAAAAAAAATCTTGATGTTGTAAACATCCAA
Source organism: Remorina albescens (assembly GCA_034769265.1). Lineage (NCBI taxonomy): Eukaryota > Metazoa > Chordata > Actinopteri > Carangiformes > Echeneidae > Remorina > Remorina albescens. The sequence goes on from CM068480.1 coordinate 12,913,045, forward strand.
ATAAGGTAGCAGATAGTCAGTCCTGCTTATTTCAACCATTTCTAGAGAGGACACTATGAACCTACTAGAGGACTGCAGTTTCTTTCTGTTTTGGTAAAGTTTGCTTTACAAACCAGGTCAAACCTATGATGAATACCAGTCAGGAAACAGGGCAAAAAAACAACATTCACAATAAATAAAAAATACCTGTCACAAGTCTTTCATTGAAGTGTACCACCAGTTTGCAGGGCATGAACTTAACATATATACGTAAAAAACTTCGTTGGAAAATTACATGATGCATGGGACTTTCTGTGAGGCCAGTTTCACAAACTGACAACCCAAGTGTCTGTCCAAATCCTTACCAAATGATGGCTGATGGCCACAAAAAGGAAATAAACTTTTTTATTTCTAGTTATTATATGTAACTTGTGTTTTAATATTCACTTGCCCCCATATCAAGAAGGGCAAGGAGGAAAACCAAAACAACATACAGTATTTTATACTACTGAGAAGTTATCAGTTAAAATTTGTCACCCCAGTACCATGCTAAATTAGGTTTGACTTTGTTTCTGCAAAAACCGAGCCATGGTGAACATCTTCTTTGCGAAATGATTGTGTGCAAAGGCATCTCTGAACATGCATCCAAAAGCATCACACCAAAATGTGACACTCAATTGCTGATGACTGAAAGAACTAGAAGTGTTCATGCAGCACTGCCTCACCATTCTTACGCTCCTGCAGAGGCAACAGGTTGGGCGCAGGCTGAAGGGACAGTTCCTGAAGTTCATTTGTCACTGCCTCGCTCTGAGGGCTCGGAGCTGAGCCTGGTGCCCCAGCCACCTCCATGATGCCAGGATGTGGCTCCTCCCCTTTCTGTGGGTGTTTTGTTGCCAGGGTGACGGAGAGACCTGTAGAAATAAATGGGAAATTAATTGTTTAAAGGCAAATCAAAAGGATGCAACAACTACCAAAATTTGAATTTTAAAGGTCTTAGAAGTGCTACCCATCACATTTCACTGGATTTCTGCCCAGTATAAAATGTAAAGTTTGAAAAGTTTTGTTTCTCTTAACTCAGAACTTTTGTGCAGCATTTAACCTGCATGGGGACTTTGTTCACAGAGCCAGAGCAGAGTCGGTGTTGTATTATCTGACACTCTATAATTTAACTATCAAGTACATAAGATTGCTGGCTCATGTTTACCCTGGTCCCAAACATCAAGCCATCACAGCATCACATTCAATTACATTTTCCTGACATCTTATGGTGCTTTCATTGTGTTGTGTCTGTTCAGCCATGGGTCAGTTCACAGGAATGAAATATAAAGATATAGCTATGAAAATGAGCAATAGGTTTTATTGCCAGCTCAAAGATTGCACCACCTCACCTGAGTCAGTTTATAGTTGTGTGCTCCAGTGTAGAGTGTGGTAATGCTACATAGTAAATATTATGAATGTAGTAAATATACCCTTAGAGCTAAACTCTGAAACCACAGGTCCTTCTTTCTTCCACAAGTGTTTCTCTATCAGCCGATCAGAGATAAGTAGTCTACCAAGCAACTGAGTAAAAAATATCAATAAGAGAGGGAGATAAATGGCATCCATATCACTCTTACATGCTCCAACAAGTCAAAAAGTTGTTCTCAGACAACTAAGTACGTATCTCCTTCACTCTATGTCTATGTGTTTCTCCCATACTACACAAACAACTGTAAAACAAAGAGGACTGTGAGGTTGCACACTAGCGGATTAAATCAGCCATCAGGGAAGAATTTGCATGTTTGAGCTTTTTACGACTTTCTGTGGCCGCTGCTTTAGAAAGGCAGAACTATCTTTATGGATTTTTTTTCTCTTTGACTTCTTAACAACCTCAATGTGATTTCCATCCATGTAACCCATGTCAGTTTACATTTACAGCTTGAGGTATTACATAAAGGAAGTTCTAAACATAATGTATTTTTGTGGTGGTTTTTGTTGTTGTTGTTGTTGTTGTTGTTGTTCTTGTCTGGGAGCGAAGAGTATGAAATATGAAATTCTTCTTGCTGTGAAAAGTTTGACTTAAGTAAACGCAATGTCCCAAACCAGAGGTTAACATGTTCCATAAAGGAAATAGGATGAGACTAATAAAAGCATGGCTTAATAACTGCATGTCATGATTTAAAGGAACAGTTCAACTTTTTTGTTCCAACTTTTGGAAAACTCTCCCTTTCACTTCTTGCTGAGTGTTGGATGAGAAATGTATCTGTGTGCAATTAATAGGTTCACACAGAAGCCAGTTAACTTTACCTTTACAGCCCAGTAATTATCATGGTGTATGTTTATCTTTAGTCAATACAGAAAATATAAATATTAAATTAATGCCCAAGACTATTGGCATAATGTTGAAAAGACTCCAACTGTGTCAAAATGTAGACGTTTTATGGTTATGTAACACAGCGGAAATTATGGGCTGTTAGGAAGTAACATTAGAGACTAACAGGTGCATTTGTAATGCAAACAGGTTGAGCATGAAAACGTAGCTAAGGATACACACAAACCTGCCTAAGATTAAGCTAGCCTAGTCAGGGATTTATTTCCATTGTAATACACATCAAAATTATTTACACCTGCTTTGAGGAAGATTTTCCTTATTTACTGGAGTATCCCTCATATAACAGGTTATCTTCCTATGAAACACTCCTCTGGGCTGAGCAGGCCCAGTAATTTGGGCATTCGATCACTAATTGTTGTTACGCAGGTGAGCCTGCTGCTATGCTGTGTGTTGATCTCATCCTTGTTCTCTACAAATATGTGTTTTCTAGCGGTGGGGTTCTGATGGGGATCCTGTCATTACTACAGAGCGGGGCTGAAAACAATGAGGCAGTGTTGTCTGAGATGTCACTCTTCTCTCTCACAATTAAATGCTGATGCACACATGTCTGAATGGAGGTACACAAACATGATCCACAAAATGTTCACGTTTTGCTGCTGGATGTAATTCTTTTGTCAAATACAAAACATTAATGGACCTTTTCAATGCTTTTTAGCATGACACAAATAATGACCACAACCACTCACACTCAGACCTACGGACAATTTAGAGTCACCAAATAACCTAAACATGATGTCTTTGGACGGCGGGAAGAAACCCACGCAGGCATGGGGAGAACACGCAAACTCCGCACAGAAAGGCCCCAGGCCCGCGAATCGAACCTGCAACCTTTTTGTTGTGGGGCAACAGGACTAACCACTATGCTGCTGTGATGCCCTGACATACAATTCATTTAAGGAAATTAATCCACTGGCATATCAGGCGAACTTAATTCACCATTAGTATGCAGAACAATTCATTGTGATGAAGGGATGTAGATCAATGGAACGTTTCATCGTTTCATTTGCACAGCTTTGCTGAGAACAATAATGAGAAACATAGAGGAAGCCACAGTCTTTTCGCATTCACTTGTTAATCCTGATTACTGCCAGTGTTAAAGCCCAGTCAGAGGCATTAAGTGTTGCAACCCCACCTAAAAGTTCCTGAGGCTCTGGAAAGCACTATCCACCAGCCAAGGACCTTTTTCAGGACAAAACAATCATCTTTGAACTTCATTAAGACTACAAATTTTTGTAGGGAAACTAATTTTATCAAAATGATCCTACTTGCCAGGGAGTAGAAAAAAAATCAGTCAGCACCAATGAACTACTGAACTTCCAATTCCCAGCCCTACCATCCTATGAGCTTTTTTCTATACTGAGTAATAACTGATTTGTTCATTTGTTATGAGTTTGAGAGTAACATTATTTTGTATAGGATGACATATATCTTAATACATCATATGTACCTAAATTAGTATTTTTAACAGACATACTAAAAAAACAAACAAAATTCAGTATCGTGTGGGGATTTTAACTTCATTGAATGTTGCAACACATGTTAGAAAAGTACAACCATTAAAACAAGTCAAGCAGAGGAGCTTCACCACTAAGACTGTGGAGTAAAATTAGATTTATCTACTAAGGGAAGGAAATAGCATGGCAGAAAAATAAAATAATGCTACAAATGCAAGTTAGTAAAGGACAGAATAATGTAGTATGATAAAATATCGATTAAAGCAAGTTACTCTGTACTTTGACAACGCATTATTAGGACACAGTGTACACTGATGATGCAAGCTACTGATGTCTCACAGAGACAACATGTGATCTCTGACTGATGCAAAGCATTACTATGAAATGTATATCTCATGACCAAATCAGATGAGGTTGCATATTTTTACAGTATATACAATGATGCATAAATCATCTCATCTCCGTGATATCAGGTGTTACATAGTTAAATAGATGGCATTTCAAAGATGCTCACTGCAAGATTGGTTGCTTCATCCTGCTCCATGTACCAACAGAGGGCTGCTGTTCAAACATGCAGTGGTTGTTGTTTTACGGTAAACGAGAGATATTAAAGTACTCCAGCATGCCTCTTCACACACCCACACTGGCCTTTCAGATATGTATCACTTACACTGGCACAGACAGGCACACACCTACTGACAGACATGCCTTCTTCACAATCAGACACAGGAAATTACTATAAATAATTACAACACTTTTGGATCCCAGCTGCCTTGCAACGGATGTGATTGCCACTGACACTGCAATAGACTAGCCCAGCTCGAATATGGGCGTGTTGCTTACCTGTATTACAAAATCCTTAAGGGGTGTTTTTCCATTTCAGAAGGACAGAGCTGCGAACGATTCTGTTAAAGAAAACAAACAACAACAACAAAAAAACTTTCAACACAGAATGGATGTAATTTAAACTATACCCCTGACATACTGGATTCACTGCGGATTATGACGGTGAGCAGAAAAAGTATTGTACAACTGTGACCATGTGAAGATGGCCCTTGGATGGGGATGAAATAAATAACCAAGGGAATTCATAATAATGTGTGGATGCATCCATGCTGCAGGAGGCCTTCACGCAGATGTCATGGGGCAGCAGCCTCCAGCTGTCACCGTCCAAAACATACGGATGTGCTAAGCTATTGTTAGCGTGTCTGGGTGGGAATTAACCTAAACAGTCTAGACATTAGTAAGGCTGCCATGTAAAAACCCACATATACGGCACGATGGGTGTAAGAAGTTACCAGTTACATATGTACATACTTATTTCTTAGGCAGGCTACAAGTATAAAGTGCTCGGCTCGCCGGCTCCGTGCAGACACCCAGACACCCCAAGTTAGCTAGCCACCGTTAGCATGCTCTGACTCCCGGCCACTGCAGCTGCACCGCTATGCTAAGCTAAATTAAACTAAGCTAAGCTAGCTGCTCATCGCTGTCACGCTGCGGGTTTCTGCCAAACTAATACAGACTAATGCTCCCGATTCTTCTACTGGATGTGTGTATTTTTTTCGCTTACTTATCATGGTCGCTTTTTTGTGTTGTATCTGTGAGGATAAAACGGCTTTGGCATCCCACCGCCACTTCCGACTCACAAAGGAAACTTTAACCGGAAAACCCTCCTCTGCGTGGGACACGAAAAGCCACTTCCTTCACATCACTTTCCTCAGCAGCTCACCGCTTGTCTTCCTCAGCAGGAGACAGTGCGGGGGGGTCCTGCCAATGTCTGACATCTTACTGTCCTCAATACAGTGTGGACAGTCTTTAAGTTGAGGACACAGAGAGAGTACGTGAAAAGTAAGGACATGCAGCCAAACACTCTGACACGATCTCTGTCTCCATCTAGTGTTGTTTTTCATGTATCTCAAGAGCTATAGATCTTGAAATCTATCTATCTCAAACCAGCTTTTAACTTTAAACATTGTCCTTTTGTGTAAAATGCAAAAGATGAAAGCACATTATTAGTTTTCAAAGGATGTTGTGTTATTTAATTCAATATGTATATGTTCATTCAACTTTTATATATATATATATATATATATATATAGTCGCAAAAATATTTCAGTTGACGTGAGAGCTTTTGGGTAATTTCTTGCTTTATTTTGGAAGAATATTATAATCAAGTACTACAAATCCTCACCCTTATTCTTCATTATTAATGTTTATACGTAGTATTTCAACGTACTTATCAAGTTTGCTGTATCCAGAATTAAACACTTGATTTTTAGATCAAAAGAACCACCATATTTTCATCCAGTAAGTCACAAACAAAAAGGTCCTCTCTGTTTGAACAAAAAACAATTCACTTAACACACGCCAGATTGTTTCATCTATATTTACAGGAGGGTATTTTTAAATTATTTTGTGAAATGGTAACAAGTTATGCAACGTGGTGTAGTACAAACTTAAAACATGGAAAGTGATGGATGTGGGCCTTTTCCATAAAGGCAGGGTCCAAATAAATTAGGCTTTATTTGAATTATATGAAATGTAGGATGCAGCATTTTTTCAAGCTTCACCGGTAATGACAAAAGGACTGGACATCAGCAACTATTGTGAAGATATTGGCTATTTTTGTTTTTTTTTCTCTTGAGTAACATTTCATTACCATTTTATTTTATGGAAGTGTAATATGAAATAAAAAATAATTGTTGGGGGATTCAAATAATAAAACAGATTAAACTAAACTAAACTAAACTAAAAAAAAGTTTGCTGAATAAAGTACTTTCAGATGTAATGCATTCTCTTGAGAAAAACGTTTCTTGTTTTTCTGAAATTTTCCTATTCCAAGTGAGAGGTAAATTACGTATATACTTTATAAAGTGTCATCTAAAATACACAGGTTCACGTTTGGTTTAACTAGTTAAACGCTTTGGTGAACTTCTGCTATGATCCGCCCATCTCAGTACTACGCCTCGCCGGCTACGGCAGGCGAAGAGGGTCTGTTCTGTTTAAGGCTTTCCGGTTTCCCAGTGTCAACACTTGTACTGAGGCACATCGGTGCTGCGGAGCAACGACGATGTCGGAGCAGGAGTCTCTGAGGTGCTCCAGTGCCAGAAATCGCGGAGGCGTCCAGAGGGTCGAAGGAAAACTGCGAGCCAGCGTAGAAAAGGGGGATTACTATGAAGCACATCAAATGTACAGGACTTTATTTTTTAGGTAAGTCATCGTCCTGTGTTCGTAGGTGCTAGTTGTTAATAGACATTTGGCTTTGGGGCCTGCCTGTTCCAGATCATTCTGCTGTCAACCTTGCTGCTCTACCTGCCTCTCTGTGATTGGTTGGATTTCTCCACGGACCCACCCACCCGTGTTGACCCGTGTGTTTGTTTGGACAGCTGGCCTGTCGATCCAGGGCTACCTACGGCGAGTTAGCTAGCGAGGTGTTAGCAACATAGCCAACGGCTAATGCTAGCCGGAGCGAAATTAGCTGCCAATGAAAAACAGCCAGACGCTCTACGTTTGCTTGCTGTTGGTAAATATAGTCCACATGCCAAAATACAAACTATAGGAATAATTATTCTGCCAACAGCAGTTGTTTATCAAACATTTGTTGAAGCTTTCCAGCTGTGTTAGCATCTAGCCTGATAGCCATACTGCAACGCCGCAGTCTGGGGTGTCACAGCGAGACATGATTTAGCTAGGTGTATTTGTTTTGTCGTGATTAATCTCTGGGACTGCTTACATGAACACTTTTTTAAAATTGTGCAGACGTCTAGCCGAAATTGCTCAAATTATCAGTGTATCTATCATAGAAAGAAATGTCCAATTCATATTGTTCCTCTGCTACTGGAGACATGGACGGTGATGGGTAATGAACAGATTAGTTGTGCTGGCAAATTGGCCGGCTGGCTTTCTGCTTCGACCTCTCAATACCACAGATTGATCACTGGCTTGCCCCTTCACATGGCGTATAACTTATAATATTGGTTATAGTATCAATTGTGTTTACGCTTGAAATCCTGTCACACATGGAAAATACAGCAGCCGGCAGATCTTCAAGAAAGTTATTATATTCCTTGCAGTTTTCAAATTGATTTCTTAATTTCTGTCTCAAGCAAAACCACTGTGCATGAATTTAAGAGTCAAAATTTGTGGCTGTTCTGATAAGCTGACAGTTCAACCTAATATGTAACGTTGGCTCTTCTGTCTTCCCTCAGGTACATGTCACAGGCAAAACATGCTGAGGCCAGGGAGCTGATGTACAATGGCGCTCTACTGTTCTTCAGCTACAACCAGGTATATGTAACACTAGATTTCTGCTCTTATGCCATGGTAGAAATCTGTCTTGGGGACTGTATTTATTGTCTGCTTTTGTATAATTCTGACAGGACAATTGTATGTAACTTTTCTTGACCTTTTCGGAATGACCTTTATACAAAAGTGCAGAGTACTGTTTATGACAGCAGGTTACTACTGACTAAACCAAAACATATAAATTAGGTTTGTGAGTAGCTGCACATAAAGCCTTCACCTCATTACTCACATATAACAGTATTTCATGGAGATGTTTACTGAATTTGTAATGGATGGATTGATTACGCCTTGTCCTTTGTCCTATATATATATATATATATATATATATAATAATTTGTTTTATTTTGCTTTCAGCAAAACAGTGCAGCAGACCTGTCCATGCTGGTGCTGGAGGTTTTGGAGAAATCTGAGACAAAAGTTGAAGATGAAATATTAGGTGAGTAGCAACCTGGAGCATTTAACAAATTAATCTGCTGGATAACCTACATTAAAGTGTTAATAAAATATTGTAAGGTTTTGATGTGGTGTAGGAAAATATAACACAACTTTAGAAATTAAAACATTTTCTGATATTTTTTTACTCTTGAGCAGAAAGCCTGGCTAAACTGTTTAGCCTGATGGACCAGAACTCTCCAGAGAGAGTAGCGTTTGTCTCAAGAGCCTTGAAATGGTCCACAGGAGGATCCGGCAAGTTGGGTCACCCAAAACTACACCAGCTGCTAGCTGTCACCTTGTGGAAAGGTAATCAGTTGATAATTTAGTTTATATCACAAGTTTTGATTAATATTGAATATAATCATATCAAATAGATAGTTGGCAACCTGATGCTTTAAAATAGAATAGAATGCCTTTATTGTCATTATACACATGTACAATGAGATTAAGATAGGACACACATCAAGACAAGCCACCTTCCTCTGTCTCAGTATCTGGCTGGTGTGTGCTTCGCATAAAATATTGAAATTTGTGTGTTCAGAGCAAAACTACAGTGAGTCTCGTTACCACTTCCTCCACTCGTCTGATGGGGAGGGCTGCGCACAGATGCTAGTGGAGTATTCAGCTTCACGAGGCTTCCGCAGTGAGGTTGACATGTTTGTGGTGCAGGCCGTCCTACAGTAAGTGTCCACCCATCACTCTCAAAGTAATAATCAGATTTTTGTTTCATATTGTCACACTGTAGAAATTGAAAATCAGTGTCTTCAAATTTCAAACCTCCAGCCTTTAAATGAGTGCAGTAAATGTAATCTGGATACCTTTGTTAGACTTGAGGTGTGGTTTGAAGTGGCACTGATGGATCCTTTTTCAGCATTCCACCCTGCAGTCATATCCATTTCCTGTTGGTCAGCAGTTTGATTAAAGTGTCTGAAAATCACAAGATCTCTGGCCTACTACCTGTCTCTTTTTTTAAAATTCCTTTCATTCTATGTGTTTCACATTTTCTGTCATGTTCTTTTCACATCATCTCAATTTCTAATTCTGTGCTTTCCTTCTATAAAACTCCCAAACCCTCTAGGTTCCTCTGCTTAAAGAACAAAAATAGTGCTTCTGTGGTGTTCAGCACATACACAGAGAAACACCCGTCCATAGAGAAGGGCCCCCCCTTTGTCCAACCTCTACTAAACTTTATCTGGTTTCTGCTGCTGGCAGTGGATGGGTAAGAATACATGTTGTTTTTTTCTTTTTTGTGCTCATGAATAAAATTAATAAAATTAAAAATCACTAAACAATTTGTGATTGATAAATGGATTGAAGATAATGTGAACTTTCCTCCTCTGTTTCCTCAGGGGTAAATTAACAGTTTTCACAGTGTTGTGTGAACAGTATCAACCTTCCCTGAAGAGGGACCCCATGTATAATGAGGTGAGTGTTACAATACTGTTGCGAACAGTAGCAGTCATTTCTTTACTGTTCCACGTCTTAATTATGTATTAAATGAGTCCCTAGTCGACACCATTTGTACAGTGTGTATTATGAGTACATACTGACTATAACATTCTTTGGGTTAGGATAATCGAGAACATGACAGTAAGTGTATTTCCACGCAAATTTAGTGAAAATATCTAAACGTTTTGACCATTTCAGCAAAAGAAAATGCTAATTGATGCGTTTTACAGCCCTAATTATGGATACTTCTATTAGAAGAGAACAAATGTAAGTGAATGTTAAGACTTGCGGATGTGAAACATCTTCAATAAAAGCAGTACCTTATGTAGATATGACACAGTAGAGGATCCCCAGTAGATGGATGCTGTTGGTGGTAACGTAGAGCTGTTGATGGTGATCTTCGGACAGGAGTCCTAGGACGTCATGGAGGTTGTGGTGGTGATTAGAGAGGAGGGTTGTGCAATAGTAGCCCTGAAAGAGTTTGCAGTGAGAGAACAGCAAATGAAAACTAACAGCATTCAAGATGGAGATGAGCAACGGGCAGAAATGTTAATGGTCAGATTCAGTAATGTCAGGATTGTAGATGGAGGGATATGACAGTGTGAGAAAGTTAAAGTGACCCAGATGTTTAAAAACAACATTAACTGACAGAGGAGTGAAGGAAAAGGTGACAAAAGACATCCTCCTCATTGACCTTTGACCATAGCTTCATTTGAATTGATTTATCAGGGCAAAGAAATTATGGGACTGACTATTCTGTCAGCTTCCATTAAAACCACGGCTGAGGAAGATGCCTCAAGTGGAGACAAAAAAAAAAATGAAATCATGATGAAAATATGAATTTTCTGTGTTTCATCTCCGGTGTTTTCCATCTGCTGCTATTTTGAGTCTGCTCGACTGAAAGGTTAGATCACATGCTTCAAATATGTCATGATTGATACTGCACTTTATCACGTTTAGTCTTTGTGAACTTTTCTTTTTCAGTGGAGCAGAAAAACTCAAAGCAAATCAAAAAGGAAAATTCCTATTTAGATGTTTTTTAATGAGCAAATTACTATAAAATCAGATTGATGGAAACCCACATAGTGTATTGTTTGAAATACGATCTTATTCATGTTATAATGAAATATTTTCCTGTATACATGGTCCATCTCTTCCTGTCATTTTGTAACCATGTCTCTCTGTGCTCCTCTTCTTTTGGATGTCTTCTTATCTCCTCAGTATCTCGACAGAATAGGACAGCTTTTCTTTGGAGTTCCACCAAAACAGTCTCCATCATATGGTGGACTGCTAGGTAAGTGGACCAAGGCTTTGCTCATCAATTACTGTATATTTCAACTGTATTTGTGTCAGCTCAGTTGAGCTGCAAAGGATTTGTCTTTACATAAATGCATGAACTCAAATAGTTCAAAGTTTTGGGTATGTCATGATGGTGTATTATAGACATGTAAAATTGATTATTTGAAAATTTGGGGAAGTAGGGTTAGGGTTACTCATTTGCTTTCTTGGTGATGAAGGTCGATATCACTCTCATGTCTCTGCAGCAATAGTGAACCTAAATATCGTCGTGGCATAGCAACTTCCTGTAGTCAAATTATAAGGCAGCCAACAGCAGAGAGGGGAGTATAGGTTTGAGTTTTGTTGTGTGAACAGCCATTCTGGTGCTCCCTGTGTGTCTCCTCAGTCCCAGGACGAACTTTCTACTGGTGTTTTTGCAAATTTCATACAAATCTCAGTTGAATAACTATTGTATTATCTACTGCCTCTAGCAAAAAAGCCCTTTAGTCACACTGACAGCAACACTGTTGCACTCTCCCATCTACTCACCTTTAAGATGTTACCAAACTAACTTCCAACCATTTGAATCAGTGCATTAAAACCTTAAGTAGTGTTAAGGACTTATTGAATATTGTGTAACAAAGTTAATCTTAAAGTGCAGGGGACTGATACATGTTAGAGTAGCTGTGCTGGCTCACTGCTCAGACTGTTGAGTTCTACAGACCAGTTTACCCAGCTCAGCTCATCTGGACATGTACCATACATACTGAACTGCAGCTCACACACACGTTTTAAACAGTTTGGAATTGGAATTCCCAGCACAAAAATAATGTGTGTAATGTGAAAACATCAAAGAGCTTTATGGAGCCTGAAAGTTGTTGTTTTTACTTCTACTGCCCACTTTTATATGTTTTAACTTAGTGAGCCCCGCACTTGTGTGGGCTAAAAGGTGCAGTTAATAATCCCAGCTGCAGGAGACCTTCACTGACTCACTGTATTTTAGAAGCATTCAGGCTGTGCACAGTACACACACACACTGTAGTTATGGCTGTAAAAATGACCTATGGGCCATGTTAACAGGCATATGGAGAAGTGACAACAGCATTACCAGTGGTGCTAACTAGGGCACACAGCTGGCCCGGCTCTGTCTAATGACAGTCTTTATGTTAATCTGAGGGTAGGATTCTATGTGAGTGATGATCAGTGTGTTACATTACTACAGGAAACCTGCTGAACAGCCTGATGGGAGCAGGTGAAGACGACGATGGGGCTGAGGAAGCCCATGAAGACAGCAGCCCCATAGAGCTTGATTGAGCCCGCAGCCCAGGGCAAGGAGAACAAATGAACACAAAAAAAGAGGAAGACCACTCTGCCTCCCTTCGTCACCTTGACAACGGGGATGGGGCGAGGCTCTGGTCACTGTTTTCAGAGGTGTGCTGTTTCCAGAAACCCCATCACACCTATCCAGTCCAAAATCAGAATAAAAAAATCAGGCCACCAAAACATGTCAGCACTGCCTGGACTGACTCCGCCAAACTGCAAACTCCTCCTGTGTTGAGTTATTACTAAGACGATACTATTTTCTTTGAACCATTATTTAGTTAGTTTGGGACTTGCTTTGTGGTTAGGTTTATTGTTTTTAAACTAAAGATAACCAACTGTCCTCTCCCTGTGAAAACCTGCTCTGAGGAGATGGGAGTCTCCCAGTGTAGAGGATATGATTCCAAGGGACACACCTCTGTATAATGTTCATTTTATTATGAAAGGGTTTAGTTAATTCACTACAAACATCCCACTGTTTTCTTCATTATCCAGCCACAGAGTTCAATTAGAGTCGTGGCTGCTATAGTTGTTTTATTTATTAACAACTTCTCCATGAAAAGTGTTTTGTTTTGTTTTTTTGTTGTTTTTTTTTTTCTTTCTTTCTTTAGTAAGTTAAACTTTACTTGTAGCCATTAAACATTTCAGTTGATCATGTTAGTTTGTTCATGGGCTTTATGGACAAAACACACCAGAGATCTCTGTAAGGTATTATCAGAGGTCATCTTGCACCTTGGACTTCACCAAACAAACTTTCTGCTCAGTGTCTCCTATGGATCATAGCGGTGGCTGTCGGTTTTTTTTTGGTTTGTTTTTGTTTGTTTTTTTTTTAATTTAAGTGAATTGCTACGAACATAGAGTTGTCTGTATATAAACAACTCCAGTGTCTCATGTTTTAATGTGCATTCGCTGAATTGGTGCTGAGCTTGTTTGCACCATCTCCGAGGGAAATTGTGTGGGATGATCTGATATTGGCTTTGCTACAGTTGCCAAAAGTCACAGACTTTCTGGCAATGAGCATCTTAGGTCTGTAAAGTGATTAGATGAGAGGAAATGAATGGAGACACTGTGAAAATCAGTCTGTTGGAGTCAATCTTGCTTTGCTTATCATAAAATGCGACTGTTTAAACCTGCTGCTCACCTCACTATTTCTGGCTTTGTCTTTTGTCACCTTTTCTGTTCTCCTTTTTATTTCTGTCAAACATTTTCTCTTGGAGATGGATCAGTCATTAGTTCAGACTGTGCACAATACAACAGCTACTATTTATCAGTGTTACTTTCATTGGTCCTCACACACACACTACATGTTACCCTTCAGTTTCTTTTCTTTGCTCACACCAGTCTTCAGCTTTGTTTTGTTCTTGTAGTGACATTTGCTCAGTCCAGGTCTTGTCCATTTGCTGTTTTAGGAATTACATTTTTTTTTTTTCCCCCAAATTGTGCTCCAGATAATCTAGAGGGACCGCATCACCCCATGTCAAATTAAAATTTATATTAAATACTAGTAAAGTAGGAATGCTCACAGGTCTTCCGATGTAGAATAGTGTTTATTTACTTCTATGTAATTATCTGTGTTCAAATGTGGAAGTCAAAAATGGCCAATGTTAAATAATCATAATAATCAGTAAACTAAAATACATATATAAACCAAGATTGTAAAATAATTCAAAACATGATTTGAAACATTATTGGAAAATGTTATTTCAACATTTTTATTTCTGTGACAATGCTTCAAATTAATAAAGATTCAAAATGAAAAAAGTAAGATTATTACAATACAAAATTCTGATAATCTGTTAATGATTTAATGAATTATACTGCAGATTATCAGATCATTTGGGTATTTTTCCTTGAATATTGGCCTTTTTGGTATTCCATACAGGACTGGCTGGCTTAATGTCTTAGTGCTACAGAAGGACGGATAGAGTAATGTTGAGTTGTCTGTGTACATGATCTGGTGTGATTGCATCTTTCGAATGTTGTTGAAGGTACAGCTAAGAGACCAGTGATGGCAGTCAAGGAGTTAGTTAACGGCAGGTCATCAGAGGTTGGAAAAACGAAACAAATTTAATGTTTGTGGTCAAATGTGTATTTAAAAGACTTTAACAAAATTGCACTCCAATGTTAAAGTCATGAAAATCCCAGGTCAGAATCAGGACTCTCTGGTGACCAGCTCTTCCTGCAGGACTTTAAACCATCATCGACCATCCAAAAGGGAATTCAGACAAAACTGACTCTCGGATCATATTTTTCTAAGAAATCATCCTTCTAAATAATATCAAATATAAGATGCTCTTATGTATCATATAACAGGTTTTTCCGTTCAGTGTGAGCTCTTTGCCACACAGAACAAAACTTTTAGACCCCCCCACCCCAATCTGAAAGTCAGTTTTATCAGGATTCTCCTGATTATCTGGCAGTAAAAAAGGTGTGTGACCAAAGGCCCACTGTGTGTGTGTGCGCGTGTGTGTGCGCGGGTGGGTGGGTGTGTGTCTCTGTCTCTCGGTGAACATCGTCACAGCTTTTGTATTTGTTACTTTTTTCCTTTGAGAACTTACGGGGAGTGTTTGCCTTTACAGTGATTCACTAATTGAATAAATAAAAAACAACTGAGAAGAGTTTGAGAATGTCTTCAAATGCTAGCTGTCTTGTCCTTTTTTCTCTTTTTTTTTATTGCATCATTCATTAAGAAGCTGACGCGTTCACAAGTGAATAAAAGCAAATTTGGACTGACTAAATGGAAGTTTGAATGGAAATATTAGCAGCTGATAAGCAACAAAAACATAATGGACTCACACATGAGAAATTAATTTAAATACAAAGCAAATTCTTTATGTTTACAAATGCATGAAGAAGACAACTTGTTATTAATCCAATATGCACTGGACGCAACAACACATTTATGGTGCAATTTCAGCTGTCCATTAGTTCTTTCCTCTGAAATAGCTGGTTTAGACTTTTTAGCACTAAGAAAATTTTTACCTACAATACAAACATCAGCAGTCTTTTGGCTGTGTCTTCAGCTCTGCTTTTCTGTACCAAGTCACCCCACTCTGTCTAAACTTACAGAGCAGTAAAACTAAAGCAGAGCAGAGCAATGCTCTTTTTCCTCCACAGTAAACTTGGAATCATTTCATCTTGATTTCATTTGCTGCATTGGTTTGTTGCAGGATTTAATCTTCTATCACAGTTATATCAGTCAAAGAGGAGTCCTTCCACAGAAACAGCCTTCTGTCTACCAGTATCAATACTTCAAATTAATCGAAGTGTGAAACTATAGCATCCAAAGAGATTTTCTCCATTTTAGAGATTTCCTCACACAAAGTAAATTAAGGCTTTTTTCTCTTCTTTCTGTTATTCTCTGTTATTTACACAAACTTGACATGTAGTGTGCAAATGTAAGGACAAAATGTGCAGAAGCTGGTGTTTAGGTGCGAGACTGCAATGTGAGCCTCTGGACTGTATCTGACAGGTGGACCATGTTGGGCTGCTGAGCCTGGTGCTTGATGTACTCCAGAGTCCGAACCTAAAGCAGCAGGGAAATAGATGGGGACACTGAGGATGTGAGACAGCACCACACATTTAAATAACTGTGTAGATCTGTGCTAAAGATGCATTAACTATGTTTTCAGGTGAACTCACAGAGATTCGCGTCTCACAGTGTCCGTGCTTGTGGCTCAGGTTCCACAGGTTGACGGCCAGCTGGCTCAGCTTGTTGTTCCTCAGGTCACCGTGAGCCAACAGGATGCCAAACAGGGAGAAGGCCACAGCGCCTTGACGCTTTGTGCTCTGCTGCAAGAGGGCGGGCAGAATGTCAGCGCATGGCTACTGAGAAGAACAGCGATGTTGGACTGAGTGCATGAATGCAGCATGATAGAAGGACAATCCAAATCTTGCGAACAGACAAATGAATGTATGAGGAGAAAAGGCTGCTACACTGTATCTGTCCCTACCTCGTCCCGGCTGAGTGCCTTCAGATGATCCAGGATCTGTCCTATCAGGGTCTCACATAGCTTGTTGATTTCAGATAGAAACTTGGGATCTCCACCATAAAGTGTCTCATTGGAATCCACTGAGGCCGGACAAGAGAGGGAAAAATAAATGTAGATCAAAATATAACTTTGATAAGAAGGTTTGTCATGAACCACACACACATACTAAATCCCTCTATAAACCATGTTACACTTAATGATACATAATCTAAATTTATACAGGTATCAACCCTGGGATGATCCATAAAGTCGGATTAGGGAGTTCAAAAATGATAAAAAATCCTGGATGATGTTTTACAGAACTTTGGGGTAAAACAAGTTTTGTCATGCGTAAAATAAATATAGTAGGCCGACATGTACCTTTGGGGATGGAGTACAGGTAGGTTTCCTGACACATGGCAGCCAGCAAGGGCAGAGCACTGATGTAGACCCGCACTTTGGCGTCACTGTTGTCCTCCCAGGTGTAGTCTTGGACCATGTTTAGCAGACCGCGGACTAGGTAAAGCACGCCATGCTCCGGGTGGTCCTGTAAACATATACACAAACCACTGGTCTGGTACGTTTCCTCTAAAACTACATCTGAACCAAAACTGAGCTGTCTTGACAGAGGAGTGCAGAGAATGTCTTACCGGGACAACCAGAACTGTGGCCAGGAAGTTGTTGATGAAGTCCAGGAGGAAGTTCTCAGAGGAGCGAAGTTTACCCTCCACACTGATAGAGCGAGGAACTTCTGGAAGAATACTGACCGCTGCCTTCAGGAAGGCATCCGCTGGTGGAGAGAATGGAGAGAGGAAGTGAGGAAGAAAAGGAGTTAGGATATTAGGATATAGGTTAGCATTAGTATTGATTATAAGAGAGGGATGAGGAAAGTTGGGAAATATAGTAGAAAATGAGACAAGGAAAGAAAGGAAGAAAGGTGAAAATATAAAAGTGGAAAACAGAGAGGAAGGAAGGAAGGATTTGTTGAAACAAGGAAACAAAATACAGCCCAGTTCAAAATCTGAACCCAAGCAGCCTCCTCACCCTGGGAGAGACACTGGTTGGCCAGAGCCACCTGACCAGACAGCAGATAGAGGCTGAGACGGCTGAAGATGCTGCTGAGAGACGGGATTGTGATGAAGCTGTAGGCAGCACATGCCTTGAGTAGGGAGTCAGAGAAACATGGTGTCAACACTGAACCCTGCTTCCTGTTTTCAGACGATAGCTGTTCCTGAGGGGATGTACAGTGATCATATGGGTTGACCCCATGTGCGTGTGACTCACCCTGACAAACGCCGCTGTTTTTCTGGAGTGACTTCCTCTCATCACCCTCCTGGTCTCCATCGCCAGCTGGTTTACCGTCTGCAAACCACAAGAATAGGTCAGCATGAACACAAAGTCTTTCTGTGAGCTGATCGGACGTAACACTCAGATTTATACTGACATGAATGAGCTGAACCAGGACTGGCTCCAGGTTGCAGAAGGTGGCTCTGGCCTCCACACAGAAACTCAACTGCTGCTCGAAGTCACGACCAAAAGAAACCTGAATGACATGATGGACAACCAATGAAGTGTTAACGGAGAGAAAATACATTTGACATGTTATCATATGAGAATGGGGTATCAGGTCATTTTGGTTGGTCACAGGGTTCAAAACAAAATTTAAAAGAAACTTTTCACAATGAGAGAGACTGTTGACAACAGAAATACAGAAAATAACATAAACTTTGATGGAGCAGAGGATAAATATGAAAATGTGACCTGAATAAATCAACTAACTTGACCTCTACAGGATGAGTTATACAGCACTGCTTCATAATTTATGTCTGATAATGATGCTTTTTACTGCCAACTGATGCACAAAAAAGACTAATTCAAGACTATCCTCTGTGTATCCGACGCCTGACAGATCTATGAAGCGCCACTGTCCAAAAATTATGAAAACAAATTAACGGGTCTCACTGTTGCACTGGCTTCGTCTTCATTATGAATAAAGCAACTGTAGTTGATTTGATTCAGTCAAAGTGAAAATAGTCGCTTCCTGTGTGAGGACATTAATACATTAAATCGCACACACACACACATATATATCAGATATCAGCTGTAGCTGATATCAAAGCATGGATGAGTGTTTGTGTGTCAGAGAGACGTTTTTGCACTTTTAATGTGGACCAGCTTTTTTAGGAAACAACTTAGTCTTTTAAAAGAGATCAGAGACTAATACGTTATGGGCTTTTACTGCTTTCATGGATTTTGTCGACACTCATCTCACCCTCTAAACCACAGACATAAGTCAGAGGAGTCTCACCATGCGAATGAAGCCGATGATCAGCAGAGCCAAAGATCTTTTTTCATCCTCCAGAGTGAGAGCACTGCACAGCAAGAGCAGAGGGACTTACCGACTCAAGACAGTTACTGGACAGAACAGCCCTCAAATAAAAAATCTACATGAATGTAACTGAAGACAAAAGACTTCAACTAAAATTTGAATTAAAAACACTAAAATGTATATGTCTATAACTAAGAAAAATTGTACAGATAATAAAAAAACTGTTGTTAAACCAGTAACAGGCAACAGCTATGAAAATAAACCCCCTACTTGACAGAGTCATGCATGGTCTTGCAGATGTGCAGCATGGCATTGAGGATGACCGGGTCTCTGGTGAGCTCCACCTGGTGTCTGCAGGACACAGATGTGAGAAGGTGTCAATTTCTGTCAGTACATCATACCATCATACCAAAAATGTATGGGTTGTCTTACTTGATGAAGACCTCCATGATGGACCTGCAGACTTCAACCCTCACACTGTCCTTCTGGAACATGTCGAGGAACGACAGGAAACGCTCCTGAGAAATACAACGCAAAAGAAGAAACTGTAGAGCTGTGGCGGGATGGCACAGGGTCTCAGGTCATTTTCAGCTTGTCATACATCTCATTCTATGCAATTTTGAACTCACCATGGAGAAAAGGATGGAGAAATCGTTGAAATAGTTGAGGATCTTCCTGATCACTGACTGCAGCTGCAGAACAAAGCAGAGTCATTAAGGAGGAGATGGCACAAAGCTTAGTCCGCGGGGTCAGTTGGCCTGTTAGCTAACAAGCTGCTAACCTGAGGATAGGCATCTTCAAACGCTCGGTCAGGGGTCATGTGTTTGATGATGTCAGCCAGAATAGTGTTGACCTCACGTTTCTAAATCAAGTGTGACAGCAGGTTGTTATCCAAGTCCAAATGATAAAAAATAAAACTCCCCCTCTCTCTTGTGTTTTACTCACTGTGAAGTGTCGGCAGGTAAACTCCACCCAGATTTCAGCACAGTTGATATAATGCTGAAAGAAAGAAATAAATAAATGAATGAATCAGGCATGCAGCCATAATCTGTATCATTTTTAGGGAAACATTTGTGTGCAAGCAGCTGCAGTTAGACACATAATGTACCTGAGGACTGCGGACTTTGGTGATGACCTTCCAGGCTTCATTCAGGATTGTCAGCCTCTCAGATTCTGGGGGGTCGGCACAAGCCAGACTGCGGCCCAGAGACCCGAACAGCAGATGCTGGAGAGGACGCAGCAATCAAACTTCCAGATTTAGCAGATACATCAAAGTAGAGGCCCCCCCCCACCCCCATCATCATCACCACCATCACACCAACCCACTAACGTGCACACACGATTTACATCTGTCTTCAAATGTAGATTTATAGGACGAAAATATTACAGATGTTGGTGTCCTCTGACCTTTGGGAAGCCGGCCTCATCGCAGTCCTTGATCATCCCAATGAAGTCAGTGGCTCTGGCTGCAACAAACTCCGAACTGAATGCCCTCATGACGGAATTCAGCAGCAAGGCACTGTGGGAAACAGGAGCACATTATATTTTTCCTGTTTTTTGACACCAGCAGAAACCACAACTGACACACTGAACAAACCATCTATAACATTCTGATTAAGTAGATGTCTATTAGCAGTGTATAAATCTATTAACTTTGTGTGCAGCTTTTTATCTTAAACCAGAATAATGTCTAGCTGTCACTGGTTGCATGAGGCTGGTTTTATCTAAATAACAGAGGATGGACGTAAAATTATTCAGTAATTTGAAGGAGAAAAAGGCAAGTTTGGAACCACAGCAACTCACAACATGAACTGAAAATTTAAGTATATTAACATTATTATTGTTTTTAAAAAGACTCACTTGTTTCCCAGTTTCTTACATCTCTCCATCATCTCTGTTAGTAGAGTCTGAAAAGGAAACAAAACATCATGTCTGCACCACAAACCACTGCCAGTTCCAGTTTTATAATCTCTTAAAATACTTTTTTGAGCTAAATGGAAAACAAAGGCTGTCACCTCTGGAGCTCTGTAGGCAATGCACTGTAGGATCCAGTTGATGGCAGGGGAGTACAGTGTCAGGTACTCAGGTGTCTCCACCCTCTGCAGCACCAGCTGGTTCTGGACGCTCTCCCCGCTGATCTGTCGGAAAGTGCCAAGCAGGTCGAAGAAGTTGCAGTTGAGGCTGTCTTTCAGGTGGGGGGCCACCTCCATGCCCACCTGGAGACAGAAAGAAATGTGAGCTCCGCACATAACTGACCTTTTGACTTACTAAAAAAGCCAGGTGAATGAAAAGCACTGAGCACTGTCTCACCCTGCAGAGGTAGGCTCTGGCGTATGCGGCCACCAGAGGGTCTCCGATCCCTCTGATCATTGCTGTCAACCGAGGGAGCGTCTCCCGAATGCCACTGTGGAGACAGGAGGGACATGATGAGGAAAATGCATCAATTTTTGCTAGGCCAACTAATGAATCCATTTGGGAAGCAAATATAAAAAACTTACGATTTGTTCAGGAAGCGGTTGCACTTGAGAATAGCAGCCTCCACATATCTGTTCATGGATGTTAAAGAATTAAATTCATAAATGAGGTAAGGAGTGTTAATAACTAGGGTCAAGACAACTGATAACCAGATTCAAATACAGTTTGAATCTTGATGAAGAGTAGAATAATAATGTATTAATGGAAATCATAGTTGGCAGATAAACTGTTTACGAATCCAATAAGTCCAAGTCAAAGCAGACCTAGGATCAGTGTACAGGAGGAGGTTTCAGCTGTGAAGCCAGCCTGTTGTCAGTAAAGGATACAATCTTGGGAGGAGCTCTCTGATGGAGGCAATTTTAAAGAACCAGTTAAGACATGTCTCCTTGGCTGTGTCGTTCACATCTTCTACTGTGAAAGAGTCTGAAGAGAGAGGACACCAAGTGACACAAAAAACAAGTCAATGTAGGGTCATCTACAAAGTTACGGAAAAATACTGCGTCTCCTGAAAATGCAGTGGCTGTGGCAACGACAGGATGTAGATATTTTGATCCAAACCTGGCAAAGGTCGAGGGTCTGAACACATGGTCCAGATTCTATCATACACCAGCCGACCTACAAGCAAACAAGCAAGTCCACACTCAAAAAATTTGCAAACAGTTTTTTTTTTTACAAGCGCTGAATGGAGGGAAAAAAGACTTCCTCATGTACCAAAAGTGTCGAGGATATCAGTGATGAGAACAAATTTGCTTGGATAGAACTGGATCACTGAGGTGTCAGACAGAAGCTTGGAGCACTGGAACACAGATCACACATCAATGCTAATTATAATGAAGAGGAAGGCAGTTAAAATATACAGCGTTGATCAGACAGCACAATATCTGAGATTTTCCTTTGTCTTTTGGTTATCTTTTCAACCGCTGAGTTACCTGGATGACGATCTTCAGGGCTTTGACCTTCTGGTCTGAGGCCCAGGCCTCCTTCAGGGACTGGTTCAGCTCCTCGATGCGGTTGGCATAATCCTGCTGGGAGAGGTTCAGCAGCTCTCTCTGTGAACCCTAGAGAAAAACACACAGACTTCAAGAGAAATCTGGTTTGATGAGGGATTTTGCAGCTTGTTAGGGCATCAAAATGAAGGAAGCTGCTTTAACGTAAATAATTGTGTGTATACAAACTGAGTCTTATGGTACCAAGAAACGTTTTAAAATGAACGAATCTCAACTGAACCTCTAATACTGATGCCACATTTGCCCCACTTGGCTTGAATGTGGCACTGATACAGATTTACAACTGTGTGCAAACACACGGGAGTGTTAATACAAGCCTGCGTACATGTAAACACAGACAAAACATACCTCCTCTAGGTCGTCCAGCTCCTCCAGGCGAGTTCGGACCTTCTCTGAAACAGCTGAAGACCCTGGACTGGGAGCTTTTCCTACAGAGACAACAGGTTTGTCAGCTTTTAAATATGCTAAATACACACAAAGCCTCTTTGTTTCTGTGTTTTATTTAAAGCAGTTCAGCTTCCTAAGCACACACCAAACAGTTATGGAGCAAAACTATCATCCATTTGAACCAAATTTGCAGGCTGTAAAACCTAAACAATGAGCTAAAAGAGGCCACAAAGATATGCAGTGTTGAGAGTCATTGCAGGGTCAGGGGATAATTATCTGTGTGGTTGTAGTTATGATTTTCACACGCATAAAGGTATTTGAACTATTGTTGATATAAATAAGATGATTATAGTAGCTTTAATTTTCCACATCCAATCATTAAAAATTGTCTGATATGTATGCAAAAGGCTGTAAAAGCTTCAGGAAGCGATTGTGTTGAGTAGACACACAGGTCTTACCTCTGTCAGAGCCCATGAAAAGATTCTGTGAAGACAAAGAGATTTTAATCAGATTACCATCCAGTAAGGGACAACTGTGCTGCAGATAAAATTCCTTTTTATTGTTTAGTTGATTGATGTGTAGTTTTGGTATTTATAATGGAGAACAACTCACTATTGAGAGTTTTTCAGTGGTGGTGAACCTGGCCAGGATCTCCCCTCTCTTTGATGACCATGGCTCAAAGTCTGGTCCCACAGCTTCTTCGTCCTGCTCCTTCCTCTTCCTCCCCAGATCCTAGAAGCACGACATCTCAGCATTCAAATCAAGTACAGGAATCCTGATTGTAGTTTCAATTGTTTATGGAGATGGACACTAATAGGTTCATAATGAAGCTGGCAATAGGTCATGTTTCTGCAATATTTTGTAAAAAAAAAATATTCATAAACTGACCCCTGTGGAGGCGCTGTGTGTCATGGTCGGAGTCTCACTGGCTGAGGCTGCTGCAAACATGGACAAGGGGTCAGTCCCATCCAGCATGGAGCTCAGGGGGTCTGGGGGCACTGAGGAAGAGGAGGAGGAAGAGGACGAGGTGCTGCCTTTACGAGCCCCACGGCGGGTCTTTGTATCTGTCACCTAATGGAGTGAAGAGGGTCAACTGAAGTTTTTCTATGTTTTAGCTCATTTATTACAAATTATATACTGTTATAGTCAGGAGTCAGGCTGAAGAGTTGAGGAGGAGGTTATGCTAACACTGTGATGATGTGACAGAGACTTTGCCTGTCTGTAGAGCTGATAGCAGGAGAATGCTTATACCATTATGGGTTTGAGTGGATGGTAGTCTCCAAACTCAACCGGAGCCCCTTCAGGGCGACATCTCTGTATCTCTGCCTCATAGTTGCGGCCACGGGAACGCCTGGTTACACAACACACAGAAAGGAGACAAAGAACAAGTTAAAGTGTACTAGTTTCTTTCTGAACACTTACATACTGTTTATTCACTTTGCAACTTATATAGCAGATGTTTCTGCTCTCTTATTTTTTTTGCAGTGCTTTTATCATAAAGTAAGCAGTGATTAAGGACATTAGTGCGGCTCTGCAACTGACAATTTCCATAATTGTGGAATGATTCTGAAATTAAGTGAATGAAAACATCAGAAAACAATTTTAAAAATGTCCATTAACTAACTCACATCCATATCCTTGAGGACAAAACAGTGTGACTCAAACAATGAATCGATTATGACAGTGATTAATTTTCTTTGTCAGTCAATTGGTTTGTTTTAGAAATTATTTCAATTTCACTTGGAAGCTTGATGAAAACTCAAAGGCGAAGGTCTGTGACTAAAGAACCACCCAGCTGTCATCATGGGAGACAAACATCAACTTGATATGGCAGAGTTATAATGTACCATTACTCAGATCTTTATGCTGTGTGATTTCGTGTCAAAATTGCAGTTGGTAAAGCTAAATTATGATTTAAAAATAGGCTGTAACCAGTAGGATATATGCACATCTCTAACCTGCGTTTAATGGGAGGTGTCATGTTATAAACAGAGGTATTTGATGATACAATTCCCTGCATATCTGTATAATCCTGGGTATTTACACCACATCCCTATAGTCTCACATCGAATGCAAGTGAAATATAGCCAAGCGGGCGTATGATTTAAAACCATACCCATAATAACCCTTCATAATGTTGAATTTCACTGTAAATCTTATGTTGAATACCTGCTAAAAAATAAATCATTTAATGTCGCGCACTAAATTATACTGAAACTGGGATACAAGCGTTTGCGCTGAAAGAAAGAGCTCAAATTTCACACAAAATGAAAAGATACACGATTTAACTGACTTGTGTTGCCAATGAGATGTTTTTAAAGTAAGAAGACAGGACCTTACCACTGCACCGCAGCCATTTTTCTACAATCATATGACACCTTAGCACTTCCTGGTTATACAAAATTTTAGGAAAGCGTTATTTTTCTTTTAAACTGTGCAGTTAGTTGCATATTTATCGTTGCCATGCGTAGGAAAAATTGTGCAACCGTGAATTTATAACAAGACAACTATCTTATCGTTTGGTATAGCGGAAGCGTGAGTTTAGAGGTGTTTTTAGGAGCCCTTAAAACAAGATGAAACTTCATTTCCCAGGAGCCATTGCGCGCTCTCAAGCGGTTCCAAGAAAAAAAAAGAAGAGAAGAGGTGTCACTCAGTCATTAATTTTATGGAAAAATAAGAGCAGTGGGTGGCTTTTTGTAGTCTGACTCACTCATGCTGAGAGTACAGTTGACTTTTTACTCTAAATAAATAAATAAATAAATAGCTCTAAATAAAAAACAGGCAGGTCAGCGTCTCGGGAAACGCGTTTTTGTGTGTTCAGTTGAGTGACACATCTTTACCATAGACCGTCTCTGTGTGACCCGACGGGCTGCGCTCTGTGTTTGCTGCAGTTGGTCAGCGGAGACCCGGGCCAACGCCGTGGAGCCGGACCATGACCTGACCGGCACCGGAGGCTCGTCCGCCCCCTTTTACCTGACCAGGTACAGTCTGTCCGAGCCAAGTGTAGTCCCCCCCTGGGTCAGATTCATTCATGAAAACGGACATGTTCTCAAGGGCGTGTTGAAACGAGCGCAGGCAGCAGGCAGCTAGCTAGCTAACATTGAAGCATGACACACTGCAGGAAAGTGAAAGACTGAGCTGGTGTGATGGTTGACAGCCAAGATGAGACTTTTCTCTGAGACGTTGGAGTCATTTGGTCTGTCAGTGTGAGTGTTGTTTCTCACTCTGCCTCAGGCTTGTTCTGCCTTCATTTGGACAAAGGTGTTTAATCCTCTCACTGTCTGCAGCCTCAGGACGCACAGGCAAGAAGATTTTAACTCTTAAAATTCAGGATTTGCATCAAACATTACGACATGACGATGACTGTTGGTGCTGCATCCAAAGCAGCCTTAAATATCTGAGATATGATTATGAAGATGATGAAGAGGACGAGGGGAATAAAATCACTGCCGTCAAAATGATGAGCAATATACTGTAGTTTTTTTTAAGAGGGAGAAAACAAGACTCCATGAAAACATTTTTTTTTATTATCTCTTTTAACTGATGTCACAAAATGTAGCTGATAGCAAGATGATATCCTCAGGTTGCTTGTTTATTTGACCATTGATACAAAGCAGAGAAAAGCTATAAATCCTCTTAGTGGAAGCAGTGAAAGCTTATAATATCCAAAATTTCAATATGAATCCAAATTAATCCAATAGTTGCTGATTAACTGTCTATCAATTGAGCAATCATCAAATGAGTTAATAGTTATTCCTGATCTACATAGTTGTATAATTAACTGTTGTATAATAATCTAAGTCCTAACTTGCACCCAGAGGTGCTGCTTCACAACTACCTGGTACAAAGGAATTATCAGAGAGAGAAAACACACCTGTGGTCCATGTCAAAGTGGTTAGTCATAGTTGAGTTATGGATATACAAGCCCAGACTTAGCTGCACTTCATTACTTTGTTGGTGATGACAGAGATAAAGGCAAAATATGATGTATAAAATATTTTTATTACCACGATCCAGCTGTTGAAAAATGATTCATTATTTGCCCGTTGTTATGTTAAATGACCAAGAATAGAGTCCAGTCCAGTGTGACTTTTGTTTCCAGACTTGTCCCTGATCATCTGAACAAATACTTATCTGCGGTTATAAGGTAACTCTTTTCAGTATTTGGGATCTGTAGCCATCAAATATTGTTCTAAAATATATTACAGAATAAATTTGCTGTCAGCATAATCATTCAATTTTCATTCAACTTCATTCAAAGTTCATCAATTAACTTGTGTCTTTGTAAGACTAATGTTTTTACAATTCCACTGAAACGACAGCGTTGGCCACATTAAACTGAAAACAGCCTAAAGGAGGAAAAAAAGGCAGCAAAGTCAACTTCCTCTGTGCCTGAGTCTGTTCAGAGGCAGAGGACGAAGTAAAGCTTATTACAGCGAGACACACTGCCAGTGATCTTCCTTTCTTCACAGACCAGATTTAGGCCGGCAGGTTGTCATAGAGACTGTGGTGCCCTGGTGTGTGCCACTCTCTTGTGTTCTGTCTGCCAGGCTCGCCGCATGGAGATTAATATTGTGCTTTTAACGCTGAACTTAGTCAGCCAGCAGAGGTGTTGCTGAGTGTGTGGTTCATTTCAGACAATTCTCCTTCTCTTACATCTTATTGGGTTCAGCCCTTATATCCACCGCTAACATGTTCAATTTAACCTTAAATTGCATTCACATAGTTTGTTCTTCTCACTTCTGGTTTGTCCTCCCAACATGATCAGGCAGATTATAAATTAAACAGGAGAAGAGGTGAATGCTTTCATTTATCTGGAAGCACAACGCCTGCAAAAAACTTATGGTTTGGTATATGTAGAAATAATAAACTTTAAGAATGAACAGTATAAAAAATGTACTCTATCAGAGTGGTCACTTTGGCATTATATTTTCACTGAAAAAATAATATGCAAATTTCAGCAGAGTTCTGAACCAAACAAGCTTGTTATAGAATATGATTAGTAGACCTGGGCGTCAGTTCTTCATATGAAGTATGTTGTGACACGTTTTAGCTGTAAAATATCAACTCCTTTGATTTGGATTTTGGTAATCTCACGTTGATTCTGCAGCTGCAAGGAGCACTGTCTGTCCTGAAGGCTCCCGTAGCCATCCGTGCTTTGCATTCTGGGATGCAACTTACTCAAACCAACGGATGCAAGCAGCTGGCAGAGAATAAATTAATGTCTGACCCAGACATGGACTAAAAACAAACTACTGTATTTGCCCTCTTCTCTTCTCAACTCTGTTCCATATGTTAACATTTCAACTTTTCAGTGTAAAAAGAAGGAAAGTCAAAGGTGAAAATCAACACTTAACCAACTCATCCTCTAATTTGGACCAGAAAAAATAAACTATAGGTTTTCTTCAACTTGAACTTCATGCTAAATTTTCAGCTTCCTGTCCCATATCATTGTGGAAGCGAATGTAATATAATTAAACTGAATAAAGTGCCAAAGAAATGAGTCCATTAGTCAATCTACTGAAAATTCTCATGGGAGAATTACATTTCTTTTGGTTTTCAAGGACATTGAATTGAAAACCTTTTTTGACCTTTTGTTTGACATCACCGTTGGATGAGTTCATGAATTTAAAGGTATCACTGTGGCCCCTGGGAAATTACACTGGGCAATTTTCACAGTGTTCTGATATTTTATAAAAAAAAAAAAAAGAAGAAAAAAGAATAAATAGTCATTAGAGAAAAACATCAGTTTATCAAATAAATTACTTGTAATGTGCTTTCACACATTTACATAAAGTAATTATACTAATGTCATAGAATTAATAATATAATGCCATGATTTATTAATGTTGAGTGTTGGACCTTTTTAATGAACACAGAATTGGAAACCTGACGATGTCATCGTGTTTAACGTTGACAGATGGGAGATGTGAGTTTGAATTTGTTTTCAAATTCATTTCATTTCATTTCATTCATTTCCATTATGTGTTTGTGCTGAATAATGATATAAAGCCTGCATCGACAGTGGTCACTGTGAAAGGTCCAATAGCAGGGTATGGAAGGAAAAAGAGGACAGATTGTTGCCTGGATTTACTGTTACTGGTCACTGAAGGACCCTGATTAGCATGTCTCATTATTAATGCCATCTTATTTTGGAGAACCTGAACAAGCCTTATCTGTGTAACCAATACTCACTTTCATGAAATGATGCCCCAGGATCAGGTAGCCACTTTATTTCCTTCTTACGACATTCATCCCTTCGTGTTTCCCTCTTATAGAGTTTCCACTGAACAGGTTTCTAGGAGGTCTTGTCGTGGAGATCTGAATTTGCTGTGAATTATTAACAGAAGAAGTTTACGTCCTGGGGTTGATGGGTGAAGCTCATTACCTGACAGCTCATGTCCCTGTTTGCTGTGCTTTCTAGGAGTGACGCTGTATCCTGCCTGTTCTCTTGTGTCAGAGCTCGCTCATTTTGTTAGTTACCTTTTCAAATGCACCAGCAGCTGTTACACCTTCTCCTGAGCTGGACATGACGATGGAGCCCTCAGTGGTCATCAGGCTTCGCTATGAAGAGCTGCTGTTTTATATAGCCTGCGTTTCTAACTGTTGGTGTGTGTGTCTCTGTGTGTGTGTCTGCCTGAAAGGCAGAGTGTGTAGGAGAGGAGGTGGCAGTGGCGGTGGTGGCATGCGTATGGGCAGCAGCTGGAGGTGGCAGCTCTCCCGGGCCATGCGACTCGCGCTGCGCTGGTGCCGGCTCTGCCGCCCACAGAGAGGAGGGGGGCGAGGCGGGGGGAACAAACCGTGGATCAACGGGAAGCTGCTGGAGCTTTGGAGCTACACCAAACTGCTGCTCAAGTCGCTGTATTACAACAGCCTCAGCAACTCAGACACTCTGCTAGACTGTGTGTTCGAACCGATCTACTGGATCGTAGACAATGTGACCCGCTGGTTTGGAGTGGTGAGCTTCCTTCTCTACTTGTTTTTATTCTTTCTGTCTACACTTTGAACTTGTTGTCTCACCTTCTTTTGTCTTTTCATTCTCTCTCTCAGGTGTTTGTCTGTCTAGTCACCCTCCTGACGACCTCAGTCGTGGTCATCGTCTACCTGTTCATCCTCCCCACGATCATCAGCACCTACCCTGCACACTGGGTGGTCTGGCACCTCTGCTGTGGCCACTGGCTTCTCATCATGGTGGTCTTCCATTACTACAAGGCCACCACCACCTCTCCAGGACACCCACCCAAGGTACCATCTCCTCACAGCTCTGAGGGACCTGTGACGTTAGTAAGGGCAGAAATGAGAAACTATTGACCATTTATCAAGGGGATCACCATGTTGACCTGCAGCCTTCATTTTAATCTCATGTGGACACCTCGTACAGTTTGATGGCTGTGTCTTGCAGATGACCGTGATGATATCACAGTGACAAAATCTCTCCAAAGACATATAAAGAAATTCCAGTTATTCCCAAAGGATTTTATTGCAACAGAAAAAATGCAGGTTCTTCTTGTTTCAATTGCAGGCATAATTTATTTACTTAATCTTAGTATTTTTTTTCTCTGTATTGTAGGACAAAATTAATATTCCCTCAGTGTCCATCTGTAAGAAGTGTATCACTCCAAAGCCACCCAGGACGCACCACTGCAGCATCTGCAATGTGTGAGAGAATTTGCCAACGCTGTCCCTGAGACTCATTTCAGTTTATAATTCAGTATAATTGTTTTCTGTAAACTGTAAATTTATTGGTTATTTTGCAGGTGTGTTTTGAAGATGGATCACCACTGTCGTATCCTTTAAAACAACAAAAAACCCCAAAACAGAACAGGAAGTAAAAGGAATGTAAGTTATTTTTACTGAAAGGTCCCATATCATCTAAATGGAGATGTCCACGTCTTTTTTGATTATAAATCGGGTCTAGGTTCTTTATTAAGAGTTTGAATGCATCAAGGCTCTCACTCGGCTGAGAAATCGGCTCTCCTGATTGGCTCACTGACCTGTTGTTAATGCAGCTCCAGAGAAAAGAAACTACACATGGCTGGTGTTTGGTTCTTAAAGACACAAATATATTTTATGGATATCAATACTTCAATAAAACACTGGACAAGTGGGACCAAGTGTTTTTTTGAATTCCCACATTTTTAATTGTTGACCTGAACATATCTCCAGCATGGCTGAACAACTGTGTGGGCCATTTCAATCATCGCTACTTCTTCTCCTTCTGCCTCTACATGACTCTTGGCTGCATCTACTGCAGCATCAGCAGCAGGGACTTATTTCTGGAGGCCTACGGTGCTATAGAGGTGAGACATGTCTGAACAAAGACTGATTTTATCAGCACAGGAAACTGTGGATGTTTTCTCTTATAAAGAGTCCTCCAGTTGAGCTACAACTAGATTTACTTTTTCCATTAAGTTTGTCATTGAATTAGTTTGTAGCTGCTGTCAGACAGTAATAAGAAGTCAGAAGTCGATCTCATGTGGCGAAAGACACGTGAAACAGGAGACCTGAAAACAATCTTGGATGTCTGCTCTCATATTTACTCCCTACCTCTTGGGTTTTTCAATTGTATAAAAAACATCTCAAGACTTTTAATAGTCTGAGCAAAGTTAGACTGAACTCCTGTACACCATGAAAAAATGTTATCCTGAACTAAAATGAAACATTTTTAAATAATTCTCAGGCTTTCAATTTGTAAGTTACCTCATATTTTTCCATCCGCTTAGAGCTATTATCAGACCCCCTCTCCAGACTACAGCTTTAAAGAAACCACTGCTCACAAGAGTGTCATCTTCCTGTGGGTGCTGACCAGGTGAGCAACACTTAACTACTAACATCATTCTGTGTTGTTATTTACAAATCAAAGGAAGGTTATATTGTGCCCCCCCACCCCTCCTCCCTGCCTCCCTCCTTCCCTCCTTCTCTTTCTCCCCCCAGCTCGGTGGCAGTAGCTCTAGGAGGACTCACCCTATGGCATGCCATACTCATCAGCAGAGGGGAGACCAGCGTGGAGCGCCACATCAACCGCAAAGAGACCAAAAGACTCAAGGAGAAGGGCAAGGTACATAGAGCATCAACAATCTGCTACTGCGCGGCTGCCATTTTGAAGCTTCCAGTTTGTAATTTGGCTGTCACCTTTTTTTTTGGAATCCAGAAAAAACCACATTTGGAGGAGTAAGGGCTGGATCTGACCTGCTCTGTACCCTATCCTGATTGGGTGGTACAGTCTGTCAGTGACAGTAGCCACGCCCCCTAATGCATACCCTGCTTTATGGTCTATTTTACTCTAAATGGAACCATCATTTAAAAAAAAAACCAAACAAACAAAGAAAAACTTCATGTTGTTTTGAAGACCATAAACTCACCAGGAAAACGTTAACTGGGCTAATAAATCAAGTCAGAAGTAGGGCCATTTTTTACATAGACTTCAATGAAAGTCTAGAAGCGGTAGAGTCGCTCCCTTGTCTGGTCTTAGTGTGCTGGTTTCAGCCCCAGAGTCCTCGTTTCCTTTTTTATGCAGTCTATGGAGATGAGAGAAAATGCCAAACTTTTTTTTAAGAGACATTAAAAGATGGATTGTTAATTCTGTCAAAGTTTGATACAAAATCCATCTTTTAAAATCGTTGCTGACGTTACTTCTGTCACAATGCAGGTGTTCAGAAATCCATATCATCGTGGTAAAGTGAACAACTGGAAGTTACTGTTTGGTGTGGAGAAAAGGAGGTGAGTTCAGTTTAACGTTTTCCTGAACTGTGCATGAAATCATATCACAGGTAATCCACTTAGATAAACAGCTACACTCACATTATCATTATTATCCTGGATTTTCTTTTCACCGTAACAACCTTGGAGATTCATCTGAAGAAAGAGCACAGACATCAATATAAGAGTCTGGACTAAGTCTAACATAAAATAACCTTGTGAAATGCAAAATAGAAAACATTCAGATTTTAAAATAAATAAAAGAAAATGAGGCCATAGCTCACATGCTATCAACTATAATGGAGGTAAACCAAGACAAAGCATAGGCCCACAAAGTGATTGCACTTTCTGACCTTTCATTTATCCTGTATATACATCCCAGAGCAGTGATGTCATTTTCGAGACATATTGGCTAACAAACATTGTTGAAGTTAAATTAAGTGCGGTATCCCACTCAAACTGTTGGACTTTTCAACACGAGTGTCTGCATATGAATTGTAAAAGTAGCCAGTTGCCATATTTATGGTTTTGTTCACAACCAGAGCTTGTGTGTCATCCACTTTATTAACTCACTTTAAATCTTTAAAGTCCATTTTGACGGAAATAATCTGAGGGTTTATGTTTAAAATGAGTCATGAACGACCTTCTGAATTAGACTACCAGTGTGGGAATGTGCTCTGCTGCTTTAAGCTGTATTTTCATTTAAACGTTATTCTGCGTTTTAGTCACTGGATCACACAGGTCCTGTTACCCTCCAGCCATCTTCCCATGGGAGACGGCATCATGTGGGACTGCACCTTCATCAGGAGAGACCCCATGGCCATCTGACTTTCATCCTTTTTTTTTTTTTTTTTTTTACCATCTCAGAGACTTTTATCCTGCATCTCAAACTCCATGAGATGTGGTCTCTCACTACAATTGCTTCACAAGAAAACAGTTGCTTTGTAGTGAGCGTGGGTGGAAATAACCTCTGGTGCAATCTTTATCCTGTCGCCGACCTTGTACAGTTGTACAGTGACTGAGGTGATTTGTAAAAAGGTGCTGCTGGCCAGCGTTGTTGTGAAGCCAAAACATCTTTGTCTTCCCTCTCAAACATTTCTAAAGACAACAATGAATTTTTGTGCATTTCCCACACCAGCACCTCAACATCCTCCAACAACTCACGTGTCTGATGGAAGAACAGGCCGTTGAGCAGGTGATCTGGGAGGCAACTGGATATCTTCATGAAGGCTCGGAGAAGCAGGGTACAACATTTTAAAGGTGCTGTTGTGTTTTTAAATTTAAGCACAAAATGACCTGATAACGATATCAATGGCACATGTTGATACCTTGAAGTATTGGCTTTAAATGGATTCCTGACAACATGCTTAGTCCTGACCCTAAACCAAGTCTGCTCATCTTAAATCTGCCGTTTTAAAAATTGTCCTCATGTGTCTTGGGTTGAGGACAAATCCAAGTGCTTCTGACCATGAGAGGAAAATATATTTTCCAATATTAATTTGTTTTGATAAATGTCCTATGACTATTTAATAATTGTTGTTTTTGGGTTTGTAGATTTAGTGTTTGCCTGCTTGCACCTGCAGTGCTTTGTCGTGTTGTTTTGGAGGGATGATGAAATTTTCTGGCCCGAACTGAAGTACTGCTGCCAAATAGCAAAAAACCAAGTTGGATTCATAGCTCAACTTTCTGACTTCAGCTGATGATGTTTAGATGAAGACACCACACACACTGCTTTTGGTTCCTTATGTAACATTTCCTTCTTAGACAATGATGAAAAAAGTGTTGTGTGCCTTGTTTGTCAGTCTTTATATGGAGGCACCTTAAATGTGATTAAAGGCACTGTGAGAGGAATTCCTTTTAGAGTTTTCTGCCCAATGTGGTCATTTCCTGAGCTATAGTTGCCATAGAAACACAATGTGTAGGTGTGATAACAATTGTGACCAATTGGAGCTGTGCTCCTGTTTGAATAGTTGGTTTTGTTTTTTTTTTAAATAAAACGAGTCTTTGATATTCTCTGGTTTCCATCGCCTGGTGATTAAAAAAAAAAAAGACATTTAACAATTTCTGTATTATTAGCAAAAAAAACTTTTAATGACATCTTTAGTTAGACACTTTAAATATTGTCTACTTCCTTGGCATAAGTGATGCGAGGTCCAGAGTCAGCCAACCTGAAATTACTGAAATGTTAACTATCAGTACTTGTTCAAATAGTGAGTGGGTGAAAGATGTTGGACATATCGGTCACATAACTTACAATCAACATTAACATCGACACAGACATTTAATGATGTAAAATTAATCTTAAAACTTCACCAGGTCGACGGAGGCGTGACACGCGTATGAGAGCTTGAGTCTGTCAAACTGAATAAAAAAAGGTTCATTGGCACATTCACACACATTTTCCTTTGTCTTTGTAACTCCACCCAGCCAGTGCACAAGTGACACAAATCAAACGCACCAGCTGTTCCACATTCATCCAGATGAGAATGTCTGTCGCAGCCTGCTGGGTTAAGTGCTGCCCTCATTTGACTTGAAATCCACTTTTTTGAGTGGATCTTTAGCAGTCATCCAAACTCTAACTGGCTTTAAAGTTTCATCAAAGAGAAAATGTTGCTGCTGCATTTCAGGAGAACTCGTCGACAGCCCACAGGCACTGCACTGACTTTTCCACTGACTGCATGCATTCGAATTTGAATTCTAGATACATTTAACTTAATCAGAAGTTAGATTCACAAAAACCGGCTGATGACATTTTAGTTATTTGCCAAGCAAACATTGTCTCATTTCATTCTGATGATCCTGATTTCTGGGAGGCAATTTTTGATCATTTTAGCTGCTGATCTGACTGAGAAAAAGATAAAACTTGTGCCTCTTTGTGACTGTAAGCAAAAAGTAAATTATACACAACTAAAATGTTGACACAAATCCATTTGCTGTGATATGTAGAGAAAAAGACAGCAATATTAGGCATGTTACACATTAATATTCATAAACTTGTCATTTTCAGTCTTTTAACTTAGACTAAACTCCTCAGTCAGTCCATATTGTCTTCTTTGTGCATTCATGAAAATAGAAATGCTCACAATGAAAAAGTTTCACCTGGAGGGATTCTGGTTGAAAAGATGAGAGTAGGAAGGGTGGAAGGATGCTTGAAGATCCTTAGACTGGATGGGGAGGGGGAGCACTGGAGAGTGTGACTGAGGGGCGAGAGCTGCTGGACAGATGCATGGCTCTGATCCTGGACATCCTGTCCTAAAGACTGAGGCTCCCAGCTGTGTCTTCTTCCAAGTGCAGGCGGGGGGGGTAAAATGGGAAACTAGGGTCGTGTTCACCTCTCCTCAGTAAAATCACCTTCCCCCAGGACTTCCCAAGAGGAACCTATAGGGGAAAAGTAACCACAGTGGAAGTATTATTACAGTAGTGAGGTAAACTGCATGACGCCTCACGTGATGAGGTGATTTGGCTGATTCTTACCATTTGCCTCGTGCCTGAACTGCTTCGCTCCTCACCAGCCTCTTCTTGTCATCCAGAGGTTGGGCCAGAGCTCGCAGCACCCGGGTCCGAAATGGCAAGATCTGAAAGAGTGAAGAGTCTTTTCTTTTTCTATTCCTGATTTCAGGAGTGTTGCAGGGTACAAGTTTACAATAACACAGGGAGTAACTTGTGGCCTATTTGTGCTTGGTCAGTGCCCCAGGACATTGACGATGACATCACAAAGGTATTTCTCAGTGTCTGGAGGGTAGAGGTGGTACAGCAGGTGAGTCAGCACTTGCTTACTTCAGGTGGTGGCTCTTTGAATCTCTTTTTTGGGGTATGCCATGGCTTTATTCAATGTGAGGAAACAGGAAGTGGGAGCCAGACAGGGGGAGGAACATGCAGGAAAGACTCCCACCAGTTGGGAATCAAATCAGGGACATCTGCTCAGAGCTCCTTTGTTCGATAGCTCCACAGTTAACTATTTTTAGACTTCATGAGGGAAAGGATTTTCTTCCAGTGTTCATAACCAGTATTAAACATAGTAACGCAGTAATAAAGAGACTTAACTGTGTTACAACATTTGGCTTTAGAATAATCAGATAATGGGGATGACTGAATAAAAAGCACTTTGCTCCCACAGTCCACAAACCAGACGCTCATTCTTTTTCAGTCCAGAGAGTAAATTAGCTTTCTCAACATATTAAAACCCCCAAATGACTTCACTGGAGAATCCACTGAGGTGGAGAGACATTATGGGCTGGAAATTTTTCAGTCAATCAAGTAAAAAGAAAAAGTTCTTTCAGAGATCTATTTTACTTCTGTTGATCACGAAGAGATTTTAAATTTGATATTTTCTGGAAAGTATTTAACATCTCAACAAATTTCCCAACATTTAAACAATAGACAAGTTTGGAGTTTCACCTCATGTTCAGGGAAGCAGGACAGAGCATGGATGCAGCGCAGAGAGGCAATCCTGACGCTCTGTGACAAACAGGAAACAAACAACAAACTCACAAGATTATAATGAATTTCTCCATATGACTTAACTGGATACAGCATTGTTCTCCAACTGTAAATGTGTGCAGTATGAAACTGGTTTTAATTTGAAGGTGAACACGTTGCTGTTTACATTCACTTTACTCAGGTGATACTTAAAATCATACCAGTCACAAGAGAACAATCAGATCAGGTCTCAGGGCTGGAGGTCTAACTAACCATGGCTGGACTAGAGATGAGGGCCAGCAACCTGCTGACCAAAGCCTCGAGCTGCTGAATGAGAGCTGGTGGTGGATCTATGAGGACTGGCTCTAGACAGGACAGGGTGGACAGCTGGACACCCTGATCGGGACACGACAGGGCCTCCAGGAGCAGCGTTAGGAGCTGGACAGGGACAAAAACACTTTACATTACTTTCCAAAGGCCATTATAAATTAGTCCTATAACACAGTTTTGCCATTTGAGTATGATCATCTTCCTTTTTCCTCACCGCTGGTAGTTCAGTGACTTGGACCTGCTTTGGCAGTTTGTTGACTATGTTGGACAGAGCCTTCAGGTAGTTGGGCTTTTTCTCTGGAGAAAAGACAGACAGTGGACAAAGTTTAGCAAATGGAAGAAAACAGGGACAAACACTTGCCTAAATTCTAAAATCCAACCAAAAGTCTCCTGGAATCCCTGAAATCCTTTGAAATCCTCAGTACTGCTGTGGTACCTTGCGGTGCAGCATTGAAGCCCTGGACCAACTTTGCTGAATTCTCACTGAAGAAGCGCTGGCGGTACATGATGCGAACGTCGGCATGGCAACTGCGGTTCAGGACGTCAGCAGAGTCGCTCATCAGAAGTGAGAAGCCATCTGCTGCCATCGGACCAAGGTCAGCGTCATCAAGCAGAGAGAAGAGCTTCAACAGCAGAGAAAGAGGCGACATTTAGAAAACTAAATATGTAAAAGTTAGAAAAGCTTTTACTGCAGGTAGTTGACCCAACCAGGGAGGGGCGATTTTAAAATGAAACTTAAGTAGTGTGAGTGTGAGTATTTACCTTGTCAGTCAGTGTTGTGAACAGTGGGTGGTATCGTAGAAGTAAAGCCTTGGCCACCTGGAGGCAAAAGTAAAATTGCATTTGCTGCTTAAACTGAAAGAACTTCATTTAACTTCATTCTATTAATCAACTACATTTACTCATTGATGCTTGATGATAAACAAGCAAAAGTAAATGAAACTTTTTTTTCCGTAAACAAGTGTTTTGCAGCGTGAGACAGTAATATAAACAAATGCAGCAGACATATTGGAAACAGTGTGACTCTCACCCAGATCAAGAGGGTGAACGCCTGAATGCGTGCAGGGGAACATGGAGAGTCCAACTCTGTACACACTCTCTTAATTGTTCTCTGAATGAGGCTGTCGAGAAAATCGCCTGAAGAAGAAACCCAAACCGTCACCGACGTTTTATTTGACAAGATGAAGCCAAAAAACATGTGACTCCAGTGAGAAACTGACCCTGTGAGTGCTTGTTAAGCAGGCCAGCGAAGCACTTCGCAGCAGAGTTGTATGGCAGCGGGTGGCTGCAGGTGCAGCTCAACTCCTCCAGCTGTGACAGCAGCTGGTCTATCTGGGGCACCTCCACCTTGACAACACAAAGAACTCAGCTCCAATCCACCCTCAGAAACCATAACTATGACCCTCAAGACTTTCAGTAATCTCAGAATCAGATGTTGAGGATGACTCACATTGCGAGGTAGTGAACATACGCAGCCCATGAGCAGACAAACCATGTGAGACTGGCTCCGTGAGTCCCCGAGCTGCTTCCGAGAAAACATTACCACAAATATCAGGTCATATTGACAAATCCTTTAATAAATAACCTATAGAATAGTAGAGGAATAAAATACTGAGTATAAAAATCAATACATCCAAAAACACAGTGAGCAAATAATGAGGAGCGACAAAGAGATGATATTTAAAGAAAACAGTATATTCATATAAGCAGATTCCTGTCCATACAGACCTTGAGCAGCTGGATGTGTGAAGGGAAGGAGTTGTCAGGCAAAAAGGAGACGTCACCATGCAGGAAGAGAGAGACAGCCCTCGATGCTGTCTGTCCCGCCAGCCTGATGTCATGAAACAGACAGAGAGGAAAACCACACAACCCAAACGTAAGAAAAAGAGGAAACAGTCACATTTAGAGTTCACATTCAAAGGCTCGAGCAAAGACTTGAATAATGATTTTAAAATCATGCGACATGAACAATAAAAGGTTAGAAAAGCAGCCTGTTTCCAAGCAGCTACAGCGTGAAAAGATCTTCAGCTGTAAAATATCAGAGCAAAGGAGACAATACGATTTTGGTTACAAAGTTCATGCAATAAAGCTATAAGTGACACTGTCAACATGTGTTGCTTTAAATAACATATACATTTTTTATTTCCTTGTGCTGAAAACTTTGACTTTTGGATAGTCACATAAAAATGCATATAACTGTGTAGTATATATATATTACAGCTTTGTTGTGCAACATTTTTTATACCAATGTGATGTGATGTTTCCTAGTGTGCTTTCAATTAGTACAAATACTTAGATTTTAAAAACCTCCTCAACATTATGATGCTGTGGTTTTTGCAGCATGGTTACACTAGTATTCATGAAAAAGAAAAAAATTGAACAAAACCAAAAAAAAGAAAGGCAGAGAGATTGTACTGACTTTGGCTGTAGCCTGGAGCAGGACGTGCTGATGACAGGCACCATGGCACTCAAGACTGCCTCCTCCATCAGAGGACTACAGCAACCAGAGGACCCCTCACCTGCAAAGCAAGAACCAGAAGGATGTTGGTAAAAAACAGACTACTTATATAGTCTTGTGATATTTGAGTCAGGGATTAAGGGTGAAAGATTATATTATGGTGAAATCAAGTCACAAAGTTCTCCTCACCCTGTACTGATGCTTGGAGTGCTAGTGAGAGCAGACGTGGGATGATGATGTCGTGGAAGCATCGTCCTGTCTCCTCGGTGTCCTGAACCTGCTCTGCTATCCTCTGGAGGCTGCAACAAGCCAACACCACCTCTTCCACTGAGAAACTGACGCTACCTGGAAACAACAAGAAATTACATTTCTTCATTCATTCATTCAGGTTTGAACAAAAGTCAAAATCTACATAAAATCAATGATTTTGGTAGACTATGTTTGCCATGAGTTTCAATTTCAGTTGGAATGGTCATTTTGCATCTTAATCAGGGAAAAAAAAATTATTATGGTTTTTGTTGTCTGAACCAAACGACATGTTCTCTTACATCTGCGTAAAATGATTAGTGCGTTTTACCTTCATAGCAAAAATTGCAGTTCCTTTGATCAAATATTACACTCACTCACGTAACCATTCATCTTTAGTCATTACTTTAGAAACATTGGCATGCTGCCCATGGGAGATTTAAAGTGCCAGCTGGCATAGATGCAACATTGATGCCTGACAGGCTTATATTACTCTATCATACCTCCTGTCCTGCTACTGACTTTCTTCACACAGGTTTCAAGCTAACAAATGTTGCTATACAGTGTTAAAACCAACACTGGTTACTTCCATCAGTACTACTTCACGGTGAGCCCTCTTTGTAGAGAGATACCTGTGTGTGCTGAACTGAGGACCTCCAGGAGGACAGGCGTGCTCGCCCATACAACGCTTGGTAGGGTGGACACTGCAGCCAGAGCAGCCAAACACCGCTTGCGCATTGCATGATGGGAATGCTGCTCAGGAACCACTTCGTTATTGTCTAGATACATGGGCTCTGTTGACAGAAGAGGAGAGACTGGTCAGGTTTATTATGCAAAAATCTAAATGACTGTGTCCTTTGCTTAACACTGACTGACGCATTATGCAGGCAACTGTTCTCTATTTAATATTTGATATAGTTATTTTGAAATCAGTGTTAAAAAAATTAAGTACTAACTAGGGACAAGTATTAACCTCTATACCATGTTTTTACATATCCATCCGGATGTCACATATTTCACACAGGCTTGTCACTTACCAGAAAACATCTCCTTCTTTAGTCTTGGGATCATTTTATTGATAAAAGCTTCTGGATGCAGCTCTGCTAAGGCTCCAGCACTCTCTACCACAGCCAGACTGGAGACACAAACAGGACAAAGACAGATGCATGTCATTTACATTTAGTTCGACTGCATCTCAACATTAAGTGGCAAAAAATGAAAGAGACTAAATCAAAGAAAGAAACCATAAACCTGTTGATTTGATCTAATGGAGTGTAAGTGATCAATAAAAGTGTGATTGTTAAGGTAAAAGCAATCGTGAGTGTTGTTTCCACCATTAGCTGACCTGACTTTATTATCCTCCTCTGTCAGCACCAGTTTGGTCAGGTGATCAACAGCCAGCTCAATATCAGAGTCTAGCAGCAGCCCTGAGAGAGAGAAGTGCTGGTTATATTTGACATTGAGCTGAATTTCTGAGCAACCCAGTACGTTTTGGAAATGATTGTAGCTCACCTGTCTGTTGTGCCAGTGAGGTGAGCATGGAGGTTGCTGTGATCTGCAGGTTGGCGTTAGTTTCTGACAAAGCTGAAAACACCATGCTACACAGAGACTGACGGAAGGCTAGTAAAACCCTCTCATCTAATGTGCAGGGAGGAAACACACAAAGAAAGGAGAAGCTCAAATCAGGGATTGGTTCCAAAACTTTAAGGGAATTAAAGTGCCCAAAGTCTCCATTGTTACTGTCCACACAGAAGCTAAGTTCATCTGACAATCATTCCATAAACATATGCAGACACACATCGCAATAATTCTGGAAAACCTGTGATTTAAAGTCAATAAACATTTAACACCAGCAAGCTTTTCTCCCACTCTATTATTTTACATGAGACGTAATGTTGAACAGATGAGGAGTAAATCCCAGGAGTCTAAGATATCCAGATGTTAAGTGGGGCACAATTCAATGCTATTGTTGATAATCTTAAAATGTGAGAAATGAGGAAATTATGAAGATTAATGAAGTGGAATGGTAATGAATAAAGCCCTCACCATTGTCTGATGGCTGACTGGTTTTTACTGACTGGATGAATTTCAGCACCACCTCCAACAATGTCCGTCTATGGGAACACTGGTCAGACAGGGAAAGTTGGGTTTTTTTTTATTATAGTAAAGTTGCAACAGCAGGAAAATTTATTTGAAAAGATTGTGTCGATGTTCAGATAGACAACAGCTCCATTCTCTCGATCAACAGGCAACTCATATTAAACAAATATACATCTGGCAGTCCGTCAGTTGCATTTATTTACCTGTGTTCTGCTGCTGAACTGATCCATGAGAGAGGGCATGACCGCTGCTGTTACAATGTGGCTCGCCCTGTTGGAGGCACTGCAGGCTGCCTGCAGCAGCTTGGCACTGGGCCATACCAGCTTCAGGTCCATCTCACACAGGTGATGTTTGCAGTCTGGAACAACATCACATTCACATTTTTAAACAAAGTCACTGGACTTTTACTGCAGACACTGACAAGTCGATTTCCTCCGAAACAGTTGAGTTGTGGATGTTGTTTGACCAGTTGTTACCTTCATTTAATGTGCTTGTATTTAACTATAGAGGAACGACCACTATCAACTAAATGTTTAAAAGCTTTGTGTTGGGAGGTTCTTTATGCATTTTACTCATGGTATGTACAACTTGATGGGTATTAACCTTTACATGAACAACAAATATTGACCTTTAAAAATCAACCAACTTAAAGGTCTACATTTAAATGACATTCAAAAATGCCTGCAAGGTCTTGGATTTTTATATATATTTTTTTTATCTTAATTATTAACTTATCACAATTTAATACTTTTCTACAAGTCTATAACAGAGTAGTATTGGTTGATAAAGTTTCCATAACAGTAACAAGTGAAATTAACCACGAAAGTAAGAACAGTCATTGTTGCATTTCCTCCAGTAGAGGTACACTGCAGCAAACCTTCCCATTACCACAGTGTTGATCATTTAGCTCATCATATCTGCTTAGCAGTCAATTGTCATTTTCACTTTTGTTGTTTTTTTTTTTTTTATATCATTAGCCTAACCCGTAACCCTAACCCAATTAGTATTTGCCTGGGGATTTTTTTTTCCTTTTGATCCTTTCATTCACATCTACGTTAAATTTACATATAATTGTAATCATGTGCAAAATTATTAAATTGCAGCATTTGACCTTGTAGAACCAGATCCAGGAAGGTGCTAAGAGAATCTTCAGAGTCAAAATTGAGCACTGAGCGAGACAGACAGGAAGTGAGTGCGGTAAGAGCAGCGAGGCCTGCAGACTCAATCCGCTCGCTGGAAGTCTGAAACACCTGCCACAAAACAAAGAAGGGGGAGGTGAATTTAACTTACAGCAACAGTTTTCTCTAGTGCAGATGGTTTAACAGTATTGGAAGTCTTTATTTTAATGCAGTACATGTGTGATTTCACTGCCTGCAGCGATTAGACTTCATCTTGTTTTACTTGGTTTTCAAAAGTCTGAGAAACTGCATTTGTCCCTTTGTTCCCATAAACCTCTTTAATTTAGGTTCTGTCCTGGAGGCTTCAATGATATTTTCTTCTGATGAATGGCCCCTCAAATGTTTTGTTGTGGGATTTTGTAATTTCCGGCACTTCAATGTCCTAAATTTATTCCAATT
Source organism: Remorina albescens (assembly GCA_034769265.1). Lineage (NCBI taxonomy): Eukaryota > Metazoa > Chordata > Actinopteri > Carangiformes > Echeneidae > Remorina > Remorina albescens. The sequence continues at coordinate 12,956,634 of CM068480.1, forward strand.
GTGTTCTAATACTATTATCTTCATCTGAGCAAACAACAGATTATATAAACAACACAGAGACTGAACAAACTGACCCAAAGCTGGTTGACATTGGACTAGCCTTAAAGATGCTTTTTGCTGTTGATGAAGGATTTGGAGATTTTCAGATCACTATTTAAAAAAAAATACATACTTCATGTATGAAATGTCTTAAAGTCTGGCTTAATAGTCATGAAGTTTTCATATAAATCTCTTTCAAAACAAACCTCTCTACGCAGGGATGTCCACAGTCCCTCGAGGAATTCTGCCAAGTCCTTATGTTCATATTGTGATAAACAAGCAGTCTGGAAAATATAAAAGTTTAAGTAATAGGCAGATAGGTACAACTTTTACTCACACTCAACATAAATTTGTAGTTTTAACTCTTTAGCAGTAAATCACTGCATCAAATTTATTGATCACACATATAACCCTCTGTTTTAGCCTCTCAGCAGCCTGAAGTAAAAAGTGTGTGTTCTTATTCTTGGGGTAGTTCAGCATTCACATTAATCGAGACAGACTTATTACAGCTTGGAATATAAGATGTGATATTATCAGTTTAGAGTTTCTTCCACACCACAAGATAGTGCTATGACCAGCAGCACAGAGGATTTTTGAATATGAGCTCAGGAACCTCACCAAAGTCTGCAGCGAGTCAAGTTTCGCACTCTGAACATCTGAGTCCAGCTTCTCAATGATGAGAGGCAACAGAAACTGTAACAGTAATAAATCATTAGACTTCTCTCGGTCATACTATTTCTTTTACCACAAAAGCACAATGTAAATGGCCTTACCTCTGCAAATTTGGGTGTCCCAGTAAGGACGGCCCTAAGCTCTACAATTAGTTCTTCTTTGGTGATACCATGGGGGTCATTAGGAGGCTGAGGTGGAAGGATGGTGGTTATTAAAAGTGACAGAGATCATAAAAGCACATACACACTCCCACAAATGTAATGAACAGCACAGCAGAGAGTGGCTCAGAAGTTATGCTCAGTTTTTATAGAAGTTTGAACATGCCACTCACATTAGACAGCAATATCTACAAGGAGGTTGTAATATGGGTCCAATCCAAACAGTCTCAATGTTAAAATCTAGCAGCCATTGCCTATGTCAGTTCAATGATTTTTATTTTCTTAAACAGACTACCCTCTACCGCAGTTACACTAAAACTAATGTAACTAGTATTGATTTCAGATTATTGACAGTAAATTTTAAAGGCAGGCAACAAATTCCTTTAAAACTTCCTTTAGTCAAAATTCAAGTGTGTAATTTTGAATGAATTCAAAATTTGAATTCAAGTACTGGCACCATGTGAAAATCTGAAGATTTTGGTTTGGTAATAGATCATTGCAGTCATCACACCATACAAAATGCTCAACAGTATCTCAACGGTATTGTGGCTGTGCACTCGTTTCCATCATAATAAACAGACAATCAAGATACTTGATCCTCTATGATGTAAACATATGGCATGTGCGTGAGCAGATGGGGAGACTTTGGCTGTATTATTGTTTTCTACAAAATACATCTGAGGTCACAGGAAGTTGATGATGACATTTCTGTCTGCTGCACTCTGCTTTCAACAGCTCTCAGTTCAAAGCAGCTGAGTAAACACTTACGGGGGTGAAGTCGATGGGAAAATAGCAGGACGTCACTTCAAACAGCTCCTCTGTGAATTTACCTGAGACAGCAAACAGGAAATTAATGTGAGGCCAAAAAGGTAAATAGCCAAATTAGTCCAAAGTCTGAGACCTTGGGTTGTGCACTGGACAGTAGCAGGGTTAGAAATGGATAGAGCTACAAAAGACGCAACAGTTAGATAAAAGCTGTGTGTGCTTCTGTCTAGATTGTAAACATAGATACAACAGTAAGAGAGATGCTGTACATGCACTCACCCAGATCGTAACCTCTGTGGATCATGTTTTTTGCAATCTGGAAGGCTAACAGTAAGTTGCGAGGGTCCCTCTCTCCATCCATTGACTGGACAAAGCCAAACACGAAATCCGGCCCCAAACCCTTCAGTTCTGTGGATTAACCAAACATTCAGTTGTTAAATAGTTGACAGTCTACACACATTTTTTTGCTGAGCAGTGACAAATTCCAACAAATGAGAATCGGCAAAGTTGGAAGAATTACAGCAGAGAAAATATTTTAACCTCTTCCTCAAAATCTGAGGAAGTTGAGGACTGCCAACATAGCATAAACATCCATGCAATCCACAAAGAGTTCACTGTCTTCAGTGGAGGGGAAAAAAAATCAACAAGTAAGTCTTTCATAGACAGAGCAAAAAAAAATAAAATCATTATATGTTTTTACCAGCCTCTCTGGTCTCCATGAGGTTGATGAGCATGTTGTAGACGCATGATCTTTCAGCCAGCATCAGAGACTGGAGAAAAATAAGCGCACCACATAAGCTTATTAGTCACAATGCCTTGATTTGAGACGTTACAACAAAGCATAATGACTAATAAAGAAAGTGATTTTAAGAACACAGACGAAAAAGGAATGCAAATGAGGAATAGCAAATGGTTACTTGATATGTATTTTAAACAAAAGCATCTGTAATTTAAACATCTTTGAGGTGTCACACAGTCTCAACTCTCACCTGTACATGAACATCCTGGAACAGAGACCTCAGCATGGATACAGCTGAGCCAGGAGGTAACACTGTACATTTTGTCTAAAAAAATAAAATAAAATAAATCACAAATACACAAAATTTTAAATTTGCTCTCTGATATCAAATCTGGAACTTTTCAAAATGACTCTGAAACCTGCCAGACAGAAAGCAACTTACAAAATTAGCAATCATTTCATCTTACACAGGGTGTTTCAGATGTAGTTTGTCACTAAAAATCATTCACAGACAAACACTTACCAGTGCTCTGAGGCCCTGCAAAACAGGTGGAGTGATCACATAATGATCCTTTAGCCGGTTTTCATAGAAAGCAATCAGCACTTCCACTATGGGGAAGAAGAGCAACCAGCTACAGTATCACTCTCTCTATGTAAACATTGCCGACAATAAAAAGACATTTTACATTCACGGATTGTAAATTGAGATTTGCATCCTAATTCCGTGTTTATAATTCTTTTGTGATTTAATTACAATGCTTTGCAAATATTCTCATGAAGATGGCGCATATATTGGTTTAGATAATCAAGAGGAAAAGGAAGGTTATAAGAAAAAGAATAGATGGGTACCTTCTGCCTCTGTAAGAATTCCATAGCACTCATGCAAAACCTCAGACAGCAGCTGGACCCCTCTGGCTCGAGTGTGAGGCTGAGAGCTTGTCAAGCTTGGTCTGCAGAGTGAAGAGAAAAAAGTGTATGAACTCAGCTGTTTCTGAAGCGTGTGCTATCAAATCTTTTTTTTTTTTTAAGCTAGAACTGTGTTAGAATCTTAAAAAATGTCATTTCAAAGTCCACTGATGAGATATGTTATGGTGATATGGTGATAGTACTGAAATGAAATATCTTGATGTTTTAGCGCATCATGCACCTGAAACCTCTGTAACTCACATCAAGTCCATTATCTTACTAAAACAAAGAGAGAAGCTGCATCAATTAAAGACACAAAATGACGCTGCAGACTTGTCAAGCGTTTATGTTTTTGTTGTTGTGATGTTACTGAAGATGCTGACAACTCACCCCAGTGCTTCCACCAGCTGCAGTATCGTAAACTGTCCTTCTTTGACACCTGAAAATAAACCCAAGTTCTTTGAATTGTCGACCGACAAATGATACAATAACAACACATAAAACTGGCCTGACAACATATAAGAATGGCTACTTTTATCTCTGACTGTTACCTACAGATTAACCAGCAGTGCCAAGGTCCAGGGTTCACTGACAGGATGCTTTCAAGACGGACACAAACACAGCAACTAGCAAGCAGGCAGCATGGGGGTTAACCCACAATGAACTAGTGGTCAAATTCACAGTACTAGTCAAGTGACAGTGCAGTGAAACCCTGGGGATAGATTCAGTGAGTGCTGGCACTGTGACAAAATCATCAGACTCTGATCACATCGTGTGTTTTTGTGTGCAGGTGTCCCAACGCCACACAGGATGTTGTGGCGCTAAGTTAGCTAGTTAAGCATCATGCCGTCTTGCGCATTGTCGTAGCGGCAGCTCAGCGGGCCCAGTTGGTTTATTTCTTTATGTGCTTCCACGGAAATGTGGCGTAGAACGTAAGAAGGGGACGTGTTTACCTGTTGCTGTGTCTTTGGCCTTGCTCTCTTGGAGTCCGGAGACAAATTCCTCCACCAGAGACAGCAGCAGGAAACTGTCTGCAGCCATCGTGCCCGTATACCTCAACTGACACCACGCATGCGCGAAAAGTTATGTGTGAAACGCAACACTGGACACTTTTACAAAAAGTTTTATAAAAAATTGGCTCGTTCAATGATATGACCATACAAAAATTAAACACACAATGTCTTTATGTATGCCGCTCGAATTTTCAACTGGCGGTTCAAAAAATTATTTTTTTAATTTTCTATGCTATGTTCAGGTACTAGTCTCACAAAAGGTACTGCCAGGCTAATGTAGAATTCCCCGCGACATCTGTAATTCATGTAATACACTTTTTGTGGATCTTCAATGCACTCTATTTATTTTTGAACAATTTTAAACGAGTAACAATCAGCGTGGTTTACGATAACACAGGAGCTGAATGAAACAGAACGCAGTCGGTGCTGAGTTGTGTAAACTCCTGACGTACGGGAACATAACACGTGCGTGCTAGCTTACGCTCCAGCGTCAAAAAGTTCTGCGGTGCTAGCTCGGTCGCTAGTCACCTTTCACCAGCAGAGAGGGAAGTTACGCTCTGGGGGATTTAAAGACAAACATCTGCGGCAAATGTGGAAGAACTGAAGCAGCACGCCGAGGGCTGCGGGAAACTCTAACTATCTATAGCCATGTGGGAGAAACTCACAGTGGAAGGAAATGGTCAGGAGTGCACAGAAGTTTGTGTTTACTGATGTTGTGGTAGCTAGCTGGCTGGCCCTGTTAGCTTGTTAGCGAGGAAGGTGCGCACTGGACAACAACATTTTACAACTAACTCAACTTAACGGGAGAGTTAGATTACACACATGTTGTTGGGAGTATCGTAATAGTTACAAACAGATGTCACAGCGGGCTAATAGTTTGGCAGTTTAACTCTTGCAACGCTGGTGCGGGCTAGGAGCTGTGGATCTTGTGGGGTTCGTGTAACGCACAAGTAGCTCTGATACAGCAAGAGAGAAAACGCACATCGAGCCCGCAGGTACAGCTCAGTCCGGCGCGATCAAACCTTCCGACCCACCACCTCCCCCCAGCCAGTTATTGCCGTCACGAATGACCTCAGGCTCGCAGCTTTGGACCTGTGACCCGTCCCCGACCCAATCGGACCTGGTTCATCGTCTTTGTCCGTAATGGACCCCCTGCTCGGCTGGTGAGAGGCGTGCAAGCAATCTGAGCATGGGAGGATGTGTGGGGAGATACTGGGAGGGCTGGGAGGACACCCAAAGCCGAGGCTCGTCCAGGAACGGCGGACGGGGAGGTAAGACCACTGTCTGTTTGTGATTGTTACTCTTGCAGCATAAGTGTCTGAATGTTTTACTTTTTAAAATGAATAATCCCCCCTTATTTTTGTCGTCTTCCAGTTGAGGGTTAACCACTGCTGTGATTAAAAATCGCATCCGACACTGTCCAGTCCTGTTTATTTTAATCTAAACTAAGTAAAATGCACCCAACATTCCTTGAAGTCTATAGTAAAACCACTAAAGTGCATAAAAAACTTTATCCTAATGCATTCCCCTCCTGCATCTCAAGTGCCCATTTGTTCTTGGGTTTCACTTCCTTGCACACCTCTTTTTTGACTCCTGGTAAACACAGTAAAACTCACTTGGGTGCAAAGCCGTACACCTTAGGAAAACAGGGTTGTAGTCAAGGAAGAGTTTTGCATTCACAATGCACCACATATTTTCTCAAATGAAAGTCCATTTCACCGGATGTGTATACAAGGGGTTATTCAATGTGGGTTGATTAGATAACGATCTGAGTTTGGTTTTTTTGCAGAGTTTTGGTTGTACATGTAAATGCGGTGCACCTGTCACCTGTCAAGACTTAGCTCACATGTTAAAACCAGTGTAGTAGTTTTTTTGTGCCATTGCACAGACTGTCGTGTCCCTTGTTCTACTTGACATCTCAGACTGTCTGCCTCCATTGATTACAGCCAAAGTCACCTACACTACCCCCGCAGTATGACTATTACAAGGCTGACAATTTTCTCACCCAACAGTTTCTTAATCCCACAGCAGTCAGCTTCCTTGCTGTCTTAAAAGTGGTAATATTGCAGCCCCACGAACATGCATTTAAGGATCCAGCAGGATATTGTGGTTACCGTAACCACCAGCAAAGTAGAGGAGGTTACATTGATTCCCGAAGCTGCTGATTTGCCGGTTGTTCACATCAGGGACTTGAGTTCATGTCCATTACCTTCTCTGCAAGATAACATTCTTTCAAAGATAAACACTGGCAAACAGCCATGGGCAAACTTTTGTTCTTTTGCACTTGTCTTTGATAGTGATGGATGGAATTTGGATTGCTGCTTCAGCACTTAGAGTAAATGTTATATTTACAACAGACTGAATGACGCAGGCGCCGAACAGCTGAATTGGCAGACAGTCTGAATTTCTGCATAGTTTTGACCACAGACATCATTGTCTGATATTTAGCACAACCTATTATGACCAATTGTGTGATACATGGGAATGGTTACCGTATATTGAATGAGATAAGGCTATGAAGGTGTATGAATGTTGTTATATACTCACTCATGTTGTGAAAAGACCATCAAGGTGTGGTTCAAAGTCTACATCAGTTCATTAAGCCAGCACTTAACTTGTAAGTTATTTTACTTTGAAGCCAAATGACAAAGAGTGTGGATTTCAGTATACCTGGCAGAGTAAAGGTCCCTTGATAGTGAGTGTTAAGGAATCTTAGTGTCTGTTATTAATTTGGATGCTGGTTCTGTCCTTTTTATTTTCTAACTGATGGAAAGTTTTCGAATTAGTTTTCTTTCCAGTAGGAATTGGCTCTAGTTTACTTCAGAAAGTCAGGATGTTTTCAAGATGGATTCCAGCTTTGCATCAGAGAGTGAAGGAGACTTTTTTTTTTTGGTCACTTAGCCATTGGAAATAACTAAATAAGGAAAATCTAATACACAATATGTACATTTGTTGAGCAGAAGATGACCTTTAAAATAAATCTTCCACCTTTTGTTACTTGCTAAAGTTGCAGATGGTCAGACTATTCAAAGTCAAGCTTGGATTCTCTTGGTTTTGGCGATGGTTCTCGGTAATTTCCCACCCTGATTGATATCAACAGACTCCCCACTAGACCAGGCTGTGATCAGAAAGAACATGTCATATCATGTCATACTGCGTCACTGACTGGCTCTTCTAACAGGACTGATTATACTATTTGACACACCCTCACACAGACAGCTGTGTGAGAGGAAGCAGCCAGGTTCAACAGGAGATTGATGAAGTATCTCTCTATTTTACACAGCATGACCATTCATTTTCTTCCTCACCATTTCGACCCTCTTTTCTTTGGATAAAATAGCTCTGTGATTTTGGATATATGGATTGGCTGGCTGTGGATCACATCCCATGAGATATTAAAAGCCTCATTTGCATCCTTAATGCTGAGGTACACTGAGGTTAGAACACGCTTGGACAGCATGTCCGCAGTGAAAAGTTAAGACGTGTCCTCCTTGAGAGCAGGAACTTTTCTGAAGGTCACCTGAGAAGCTGGTGACAGAGGGATTATTAAGCAGCAGTTGTTGATATTAATACACAGTTACACAGCAAGAAATATCACATTTACAGATGGCAAACTGATATATATAACCCGATATTTCTGTTAGCATTTGCTTTTGTATTTATTTACTGCTATATAAATTCTCCTATTTATTTACTTATTTATTTGACTTATTTTTGGCAGTTTCAGTCTTCTGTAGATGACGTGTCCAAATGTGAAGTCAAGGTGCAGGTGGTGTCTGTGTGCCCAAATGGCCAGTTGTCACATTTATGAAACAGATTTGCAATTTGTTGAAAAGTGACCTAAACAATGAATCAATGACCAACTTAGACAGTTTAACCTGCAAATAACCTGCACTGCATCTCTCAGCCTGTTTGTGTACTCAGGGAAATTGGAGATATTTTGGGTTTACTCTGGTCAGAAATCAACAGCAAGACTAATATCTTCTCCTCCTGCTCTGCTTAGTCTTTTTCGAAAGCAACATTGGGCATCAGGACTTTTATCTTCAGTTGCAGAAAGACAAATGCGCTGTTGTGGTGATAAGACGACCAGCTGCCAGGATCAGACTGCATGTTGTCGTGTATGCTGTTCTGTCGAGAGGAAATGCTTTCATACATAGATTCAGTGTGTGTCCACTCCAGTGTGTGTTCACTGGCGTCTGTTGTTAGAGACGAACACAGAAAACACCCGCAGTCATTATTTGCCTCAGGTCAGAGCAACGTGAGAGGCTGTTAAATGTCTTTACTGGGCCAAAGCAGCGTGTAGTGTTGTCGTTCTTCTCCCAGAAGCAGGTAATCCTTTAACAGCCACCCGTGGCCTTGAGCCTCAGATGGCTGCTCTGCTTGTATCCTCACAAACAGAGCCCAGACGCCTCACACATGAACCTTATACCTCCTTCATGACTCATTTGATGAATGCTCACACATAGAGTTCACTTCACTGTAGCTTCATCATGTGACACCTGCACGTGTCTGACAGATGTTGCTTTATGTGTGTTTGATACAACTTATTAGTATTTTCTTTTGTGTAATAATGAGAATTGTATTTCACTTTTCAATACAAGTACCAAACATGCAAGCCCTGAGCAGACATCCTTTGTCCGATTCCTTGGCCAGTTTGTCTCCTTCCTGCTTGTCACCCCCACATCTCCCAATTTCCTGTCACTTTATACTACATTATCAAAAAGTTTAAAAAAAAAAAAAAAAAGACCTAAAATCAGATTTCTTACAGGACACGGTAGCCATAGTCTATATTTTATGAGAGGTGCAAGTTGCAACAATTAGTGGCTTTGTTAATTAGTTGATCTGCCAAAAAAGATTTGGAAGTTACTTTAGTATTTGATTTATTGTTGTTGTCAAAATGAGTTGCTTATGTGCATTTAATTTTTTTGTTGTTGTTGTTGTTTTTTTAAGTTTTCCACTCCTGTAAAGCCTTTAAAAAAGGCTGCTCATTGGGATGGTTTGTTATGTGTTCTTGTATCTGTAGCAAATGTAACTTTCCTGCCTCTGACATACATGTCTTTTACATGTTTTAATTTATGGGGACATGGATCCACTTAGGATAGATGTTGCACTTCAGATCATATCACAGCACGTGATTGAAACCACTTCAGTGATAATGAGGAAGCCAGTGGGATTCACTCTTCCCCAAGTGCTAATCCTACACCACCCCACCTCTTCCTAAGCTGCCTGCACTATAAATAATTAGTTTGAAAGAAAGGCAACCTCTTGGATGTGTGCTGTCTCCCGTTCTACACTTCTCCATTTTCCATCACTCCACTCCTCAGTGACGAGCATCTCTGCCTCTCCTGAGACTACATGAACTCAAGTGGCTGACGTTCATTGAGAAAACAGGTGCTATATGACAACTATTCCGAAGATTCATTGGTAGATACATCATTACAGATGGCGTCCACATAAATAAATGTTCTCCTGTGTGTTTGGTGTTAATACTGAGTGGTGGGAAACTAGGGTAAGGTTACATAGACAGATATAGGCTACACGTGCTTCATGCATATTGCAAACTCTGAATGACCTCCTAATTTTAGATTCAGATGACATGTTGGGGTGGGGTGGGTGATCTCTATCTCTGGTGACAGCTAGCATTCTCTCTGTGTATGATGACCAAGAGATGAGGGCATGGGATATGAATTAATATGCAAACGTCTTGTTGGTCATTAACCAATCAGCCTTTTCTCTCTGTTTTCTGGTGTACATATGTTTGCGATTCATCCTTCTGTGATAAAACAACATAATTTAGTGTACCATGCAGCTTTGAATCAAGAGCTGGCATATTGATTCACTGTTTGCTACATCTAAAGGATAATGAGTGTAATTTTGTGAGAAATGTAAACCGTTGTTTCTGAGAAAATGCAACTGCGCATCAACAGGCATGTGGTACATTGAACTGCAGGAAAAAAAAAACTTGTATGGTGCTTTCAGGCTCCTGTCACCGCTATTGGAATTTGTTGGGGTTTTTTTTTGATGCCTGTTAATAGCATGAGAGTGAAAAATATGTCTTCAAGTTTATACATGACAAACAGCAGGTCTATGGTAAAGTTTTATGAGTAACAACAAATATAAGTGTAGCAAAAAAGTCTTTTGTTGCTAAAATGCAGATATTTTTGAGTCACGAGTCATAAATTTCCACTCTTGTCTACTGTTTTTTTTCCTAACAGCCTGTTTTTGCATCATATTCTGTCATGCGAATGGTTAAAATTGTCTAATTTGAGAAACATGACTTTGGTGCTTCTGGACAGATGAAACGATTTTAACTCACCACACATCTCACACACTATTCCCTCTGACCAAATGTGGCAAAAGGCTCACAGGTTGTCACTAATGTCAGCGTAAAGGGGGAAAAAAACTCAAGCCTGGGAACCAAATTTGTAAGCGTGGTATGATCCTCCCTGACTTATCGACCCTCTTCTCTGGACCTGCGATGGTCCTCTGTGGCTTCTCATTTCCATTACAGGACGTAATGAGCCTCTGAAGAAAGATCGTCCCAAGTGGAAAAGTGACTACCCGATGACTGAGGGCCAGTTACGGAGCAAGCGGGATGAGTTTTGGGACACAGCGCCAGCCTTCGAGGGCCGTAAGGAGATCTGGGACGCCCTGAAAGCCGCCGCTGTGGCACTGGAGTGTAACGACCACGAGCTGGCCCAGGCTATAGTGGACGGAGCCAGTATCACACTGCCACATGGTAAGAACAGAAAAATACAAAACAAAAAATCAGTAATAGCAGACTGATCCTTGGTGTTTACAGAACATGTTTATTTAGATACATGAGTTCAGAATAACCTACAGAGCTTCAGATAACGGCTTCAACTCTTTTCCGCTCCAGGTACTCTCACAGAGTGTTATGATGAACTTGGGAACCGCTACCAGCTGCCCGTCTACTGCCTGGCTCCGCCTGTCAACCTCATCTCAGAACGCAGTGACGAGGACCCCAGTGACAGCCCCGAGCCCCCTGTGGCACCCAAAAAGGAATTCCAGCTCAAGGTACCACAACAAAGCCCGGGCAGAGTGAATGGGCTGTGTATCTACATTTTTTTTTTTTAGATATTTTAATCCTGTAACTTATATACTTAACCTTTTTTTTTTCGTATGAAAAGTGCTATATAAATAAGGACTGATTGGTTGAGTGATACTTGAAAGAAGAATGAAACTGTGTCCCTGTAGGTACGACTGTCCACAGGGAAGGACCTGCGCCTCAGCGCCAGCATGGCCGACACCATCGGGCTGCTGAAGAAGCAGCTGCAGGCCCAGGAGGACATCGACGCCGCACATCAGCGCTGGTTCTTCTCCGGCAAGTTGCTCACGGACAAGACGCGGCTGCAAGACACTAAAATCCAGAAGGACTTTGTCATCCAAGTCATTGTGAACCCTCAGGCCCTTCAAGCCCCCAAGCCTTCGCCCACCTCATCTGAATAGCTAAGAACAAAGAGGACAACTGGGGGGCTGACAATAAAGGACCAGAGGTGCCTCCTGATGCTGGATTAAATAAAACTGAACTGTGGAGGTACAAAACGACATGAGGGAGAAAGTCTACAGTGCTGCTTTCTTTCAGTTTTTTTTTTTTTGTTTTGTTTTTTTTATTAGTTTGTTTTGTTTTTTTGAGAGATGGGGGGGGTATGGTAGGTTATGTCAATCTGGTCACCGCACTAACTCTGGAGGATCTTCTTCCTCTTGTCTATTTGAATTATTTCAAATCAAAGCGGAACTTTGTTTTTCAACCACATACAAGCTGTGCATCATATTCTGAACATGCAGGGACTCTGCCGCTGCCCTTTTCTGCACTAAGGGTAACTAAGTGCCAATGGAAGAACTGCAGAAGTGTTTGTGTTGGTTCTGAAGCACATTTCAAGCAAGACAGCACTGCAATCCTCTACAGACACAGGAGGGGAAGGCAGAGAGCGTGATCCCGAACATTTCTTGTTTCCTTTCTTTTCTTTTATTGAGGAAATAATGTAATCTGAGCTTTTTTGCACATTTGAGGATTATTACTATACTTTTGTGGTAGTTTGTGTGCCTTCTACATGAAACAAAAAAGGGTCAATGTCCTGAAAGATGGTAGTTTTAGCATTAAGCCTTCTGTATTTTTTAGATTCAGGAACTCTTAGATTGACCTGAGCTACAACTGCTGCCTTTTTTTTTTTTTCCCCTTACGATTTCATGAATCTCGCTGACAAAACATATGAATTTTGGGTGCTGGCATGTGTGTTTGGACTAAAGCAAAATGTATCTTATCCACATGATGCATTTCAGTCTGACATGGCTCACCCTGACAAGACTGTTTCCCTGCTGTTCAAGTCATAGTCGCAATCGATCATATCATGTTTTCCAGGGAAATACCAGTTCCCAAAATTGGGTCTTAAATTGGTCTCAGTTACCTGTTAACGGACCTCCCCACCCCCAACCACTAGGGGACAGCCTCTCTGCCCTGATACAATCAGCTCAGTTGCTTGACACATCTGATGAATGTAAACCAAGTATTCGCTCACCTTTTACCCTCAATGTGGTCCAGTAATTTAAGATTAGTCGCATTTGTTTACTTTCAATTTGTTGTTCTTCACCAGCATGCAGATGACTGAAAGTGAGCAGGTTGACTGGAACCAGCTGCCAATAAGTTTTATATATTGGAGGGGGAGGCAGGGGGGTTAGCGAGAGCCATTTGGAGTTGACCATATGGAGCAGTGAACCAAAACATTGAGCAAAAAAAGCCACAGATTTCAGCATCGGTTCTCATCAGTGGATTTAGCAGCTCTAACTTTACATCCCGGGAAATTCACTATTGGACCACTTGACCCTTTTCTATGTGATATGAAGATCAACGGCTTTCAGTAGTTTTCATAACTGAAAACTAAAGCCTAATGGTGTCATTAGTGTCAGATTCATCATTTCTGTCCATCAGCATGTGGTGTGAACTAGGTGTGGTTTTTTTTTTTGTTATTTTTTTGTTTTGTTTTCTTTCCCCCCATTCACCAAGTCAGTAAACATTTAGACTTTTCTTAGCAGAAAGCCCGTCTTTATCGTTTATATAGTCGGGCCGACATGCACAATGTTAGTGATTGCACTCTGACCCTGATCTTTGTTTGATCTTTGTTGTACGGCAAAGCTAATTGTTTTAAATGGATAAACGCTGTGCAGGTTTTGTCGCCAACCACAGCAGCTGTTAAAAGACAGAGACCTATCAGCTTCAAACAAAATTGGCCCGAAGCTGAAGCTGCCATTAGTCCTGGAAGTCACCATATCAAACTTGGCTTGTGTTCACACCACAGCTCAAACTGCACAATTCTAATGGGACAGGACCTAAAAAATATCCACACGCACATGAAGCTTAACAATTTCGGCCAAATATGATTATATGTCTCTCTACATGGGAGCTTTTGTCTGTGCTGTGTTCAAAACACAACAGAGGAAACACAAAGCATCATGATCTGAGGCCAAGAATCCACTGAATGCATTCACAATTGTTAAATCTGCTCACTGCTGAATCCTTTATTGGATGTTAAAAATGAAATGCCTCTGAATTTGGGGACTGAAATATTTCAATTTTCAAACAATACTTCAACTTTTCTGGTTTGAATTTCCCTATAAAGAATCAAATTAAACATTTTACGATCTCAAAAACTTGATGGATTGCAGATTGTGCCTGAAGGGAACAGATTCTGATGGCGGATGCTTCTGTGGAAATCTGGAAATTTGCACATCAAATCCCACTCTGCCCATGCAGCCTGTGTTGTGGCCCACATGTTTTCATTCACTGCTCCTGTTGCACAATTCTCCAGCAGTACAGTCACTGAAGAAGTGAAAGAGTTTGAAATCTAACTGAGCCACACCCCAACACATCAAAAAAATGTTTTATCTTTGAAAGCAGAGTTTCATTCTTTTCTATGCAGTTTTTTTTTTCTTCACAATCACAGCCTCTTTCCCTTTTTATCTCCAGGACATTTTCTTTGTTTCCTTTTACCGGTGGTTCTTTTGAGGAATTTGTGATAATTTTATGCAAACTTGAATAAGCATCATTTTTCTCTGTATGTGCAATACAATAGACATAGACCTCATACCTTTTTTTAATTTTTTTGTTTCTGACTTTAGAGATTTCATTGAGCACCAGCTGAGTATTCTTAAAATTACATCAAACTGCAGGCACAAGCCTGTTGCAATCTGACACCTGTGTCAACATTTTCAAATGTTCACGTTTGTCTCTTTGAAATGGATCCGAGTCTGACGACAGTTCAGATTCATCTTTCATCGATGAAAAATGGAAACATTAAAGAAGCCTGTACAGTTTTTCCTTCCTAGCGTCCATTTAGCATTTAGCTTTCTACCCTGCACATTTCAACTGTGCAGGTTTAGGGTGTTGTTGGGATGGGTGGGGGTAGGGGGGCTCAGCTGACAACTTTGGTAGTTGTCATGTCATGTGTCCGATGGTCATCTCCCCACTGTACATGACCTGAGCTTGACCTCATTTACTAAATGAACTGGTGGTTATCTTACCAGGTTAAAGGTATGGCTATGAAATGAATTGATATTTTTAAGTGATGGTTGTCTGTTTGGATGCAAGAATGTTTTGTTTTTGTCATCTGAACCTACCACGATGAATTCATGGAAGAAAAAAATGTAGCAAAGGTTAATCTTCATTTAGTATTTGACATAAATACGTATAAGTTTCCTTCTCTGTCCAACTCATCTGTTTGGACATGGTGCAACATGTCAAGGATGAAGGGACTTTCACTGTTTTACTTGTCAGAGTAGGAAAAGCTAAGGTGTCATTAATAACCTTGACAACAACCTGCTCTTTTGTCCCATTGAGCCAGCATGCAAAATACTATGACTGAAGCAGCTGAATGGAATTCAGCCATCTTTCCTGCATTGATTATTGTGTGGACTGATCAGACTCAATGAGCTGAGGAAGCCTTGAGACACAAAACAGCAGCGTCTGAAATTGGTTCCAGTGTCTCCAACCACTTCACCTAGAGTTATGCCTTTTTGTTTTTGTTCTTTTTAAAGCAAAAGTTTAATCCCACTGACACTGCCTCACTTCATTTCAGTTCACCACCAAAACATTCAGGTGTAGAGATGCAAAGAAGTGTTCCAGTCAACCTACTTAAAAAATAAATAAATAAATAACTATCCAAAACTTTGACTCAAGCCCCACCTTCTAGCTTCTCCCAGACCTTTCAAACATATCTTGCTTAATAGATGGAGTTCACTTAGTAAACTCCCACCAGCTCAGAAGGCTCATAATTTCCCAAACATCTGGTCAACGAACACACAAGATGTGGCTGAAAGCTCTAGAGAAACTTAGTAAGTGCTTTTTCCCAGAGTCCAGAGTAATGCAAATGTACGTTGATCACAACACCAATAAAGATGCAACGCCTCTCATTCCAATGTCTGTACCTGTCTGCAGAATTCACCACATATACGACTTCGATAAAAGATATCAAGATGTCTGCATGACATCATGCACATGTATTTAAATGATGCAGAGATTAAATTGCTCAAGAAATTGAAGTTTTGAATTAAGCTGGTTAAAAAGTAAAAGCCATAATTGGCCAGAAATACTTACTTCAGATTCTCCATCATTTCATTTAAGATAGAACATTTTTCAGGTTTGTCCACCACTTCATTGTCTTTACCACCTAAGTACGGTGGGGAAAAAGGAAAAATCAAGTCATCATACAGATATTTTTTAATGACACAACAACACCTACAATTTAATTTCCTGCTTGTCTTCATTTATATTGTGATTTCATTTTAAATAATGTTTTTAAACTGTTGAATAAACCAGATAATTGTAAAAAGAATTTTTTTCTACCCTTTGAATTAAATGAAATGACGGGTTTGAGATGAGTTCCTTTGTGTCTTAAAAGTGCAAAATCACCAGTCCTGATTTACCATTACCACAAGATGGGGCTGTGCTCCTCTGCAAACACTCCAGGCAGCAGAGTGAACATACACAGCCATGTTTGTCTTAGCCTGTAACATATTCAGGCCAGAATCTAATGATCTGTGTTCCCTGAAAGCAGTGTCTCTAAACCCGGAGGACTAAAAAACCCACATGGAAAGCTATGTTTATAAAGACAAAGTTTGTGCTCTAGTGTTTCTTTTCAATTAGCTCAGAAGAGTTACTTTAAAATTGTCTGTGCTCGTTGTTTGTGCCTGCTCTTCTAACCTTTCTCATGTCTACTTCATGTAATGATTTCCTACGTTTCCCAAAACGCCTTTGGACGCCCCTCAAATGAGGGTGTGGACAGTTTCAATCAAAGGTGCCTTTATAGGCTTATAAATGGTCTTCAGCTGGGGGCTCCTGTACACATGTGCACGTTACCCGTGCACACTCCTCAGCAGCGTTTCCCGTCAGCCCCTGTCGAGTCACTCAGGATGGGTGCTAAAGGTGAGGGGAATGGCGCTCTGCGACTTCCTTTTGGTGAATTTCGAGACTGTTTTCTTCAGCAGTTGAACTCTCGCATCGGTGGTTATCGTAATGACCAATTTTTCCCTCTGTTTACACCAAACGCTCTGTAACTGTAAAATCTGTCGTTTCCTGTCTGAAAAGGCAGTAAAAAAAGCCAACCAGACACCACTGTAGTGTTTCAAGCAGAAACACGCTCTGGATTCATCCACAGTTTGCTGTAGTAGAAAGCAAAAAACCTTCTTCCTGGTGAATTTGCTGCCCATTCTTCCTCTATCACTCTGCACCATCACTCTGTGTACATGAGGAGGGAACTTTTTTCTGCAGCTCTGACTTTCTCCTTCTCCTCCAGTCTCTGCAAACACAGTTACACGGGGTCTCCAGAGGGTTGTGGTACACCGGGCCTGGAAAAAGCCCCTATTGACGGTGGAATTTCACGGGGAGGGCTGTTTGTGGTCACTCGCCCAGTCAGCCTTATTCTAAGCTCTGTTCCCCCCAACAACAGTCCCAGGATGACCCTGACGCCACAGCAGAGTTTGGAGGGTTTGGGCAGGGGCTCATGTCTAAGGGGTCATAACAATGTCCAAGGCTTATGATTTTAATTTGCCTTTGGACCGTATTCAGTATGTTTTATGAAACTCCCACATCATAATGTGTGTGTCTGATTTGCTTTCCCTGTGTGCAGCAAAACCACCAGAGTGGACACCATAAAGTTTAACACTAATAATCCCCAGTGAACTGCAAAAATCACAGCTGAAATTTGACATGATAACTTTACCATACAGTACCAGCAGAAACATAACTTATCCTGTTTAAATATATGTAAAATATACAATTTAATAGTTTAATCCTTATTTTGTTTGAATCTCAGACATAAATTTGTTAATCTGAATCACAAAGCAAAATTATAACCAAACATAGATTTGCCTGAGTGAAATTCTGTTCTCGGTCTGAGGGATAGTCTGTCCCGAAGGAAATCAATCAAAAAACAAAGGTAACATTAAAAATATGTCTATACAGTAGAAAGATGGTCCACATTTCATCCACAGCTCCCCAACAGACTTAAGCTGCATGTGTTTTCATTGTTCCCGAATTTCCAACTAATAGTCTGTAATTCCATCAGTGGGTTCTGCTCCCACTCCTCATCAAACTGACCCACACAAACTACACTAACGTTCAGTCGGAGTGGTTTCTAGTCCTAAAGTCTGCCTGCCAGCAAAGTTTCCTTTCAAGGTTTCCCAAACTCTAAATCTGATAATGCATAACTGACCCAGCTGTCCTGAACTGTCCCTTCAGATGGGCTCTTTAAAGGGCCCTTCTGTCGGCTCTTTCTGCCTGGAGTCACTGGTGGGCGCTGTTGGTCACCTCAGAGTTGTGTTTAGGCTGTTGTGTTTAACACGCAACAATGGCTGAAACTGACTAACCCTTTTGAAACGACCTCTGAGCAGAGCTGTGCCTGTGATTGGAGGCCGCTGTGACGGGGGCTAGCTGTTTAGCCATACTAACTTGTGACCCAGTTGTAGCCAGTGCTAACATTTTAATGTTAACGAGGTATGGGGGGAAAAAAAAGTAGCCATTAAATTGTGCCATTAAATGTTCGCCTAGTATACTAAGGATTAGCTTCTTGTACAGTTGTATTGTGTTTAGTTATAAACCTTACCCACTAATATGAACTGAAGTTAGAATGTATTTTATGTTTTTTGTTACATATTTGTTTTATGAATTAAAATCCCTATAATCAGCGACCCTACTAAGAATAACGTCACCTTCAGCAGCAGCCTGTCAGGTTAAACATGTTTATTTAGCTCATTTATCGAACTAGTATTTCTGATGATTTAGCTCTTCATACAGATGCACTACATGAATGATAGCTAATATTTTACAAATAACATACAGCTGTTGTATGTGCGGGGAAATTCTGACTAGAGAAAGAGAATAAATGATGCTAATGGCGGCTATACTGAGTTATGTATGGTCCCTTGGGCTCCCAGATGTGCGGCCCTCAGTCGGACCCTGGTGGACAGGTTGTCACGCAAGTGCCTTTACAGATTGTACAAAAGGTGGCGGTGCTATGATGTGTAACATTTAGCAACAGATAGCTGTGGTATGGAAAAAATACAGTCCTGAGAAATCTTGACAACTTCCAACTTGGAGCGCCTGCTGAAATTTTTCCTAGTTGTAGTAGTGGAATTTCCTATTATCCAGCATCCCAGAAAAGCACCAAATGAAAAATAAAGTTACTTCACTGAAGGCAATGCATGACTTCTGAGCGATCAAACGCTGGCGGTGCTAATTGTTCAACCCCACCACAGCAATCATTTCTACTTATTTTCTGCCTTCACTCTATCTTTTCCACGGACGCAATGATTTTCCAGCTTTTAACACTTTCTTTCTCTGAACAGATTCTTTCCTTCATCATGATATTTTTCAGTGTAAATATTTTGACGCTATTTCCATTGAATAGAATCTATTTTGTTTCTGCTTTTCCTCATGTGTTCGCTTGTTCATCCTCTGAGTGACAAAGAAAAAAAAAAGGAGGGGGGTGACAATTAGTACGGTAAAAAGCCCAGAGTTGGATTTTTTTTACAATAATCATATCCTGATTTTGCTTCCACCAGGAATCTAAATTTGCTTTCCCACGTAACCTCTGGTCTGCAGCTTGTTGAGAAGCATTTTCCAAGTAGCCACTATTGTAACAGACGCTGGCCCCCATCAGGGTGATGTGTCCTTAATGTTACTGAACCTACAGTAATCTGCTGAGCTAATTTACAGGAACTGGAGGTCATTCATGAGTCATCAGGATGTTTATGAGAGGAGTGTGCGTGCCATCTGTGGGATAAATGCAGGGGATTGTTATGCACTGTAGCCTTTTGTCCAGAATAGACGAAGAAGTAAAATCCTCTGAGGACGGAGCCCATGCTGTGTGTGTGTGAGTGTTTGTAGGGCTAGTTATTGTGGCTTTAAGGCTAATCCCTGAGCTCCTGCTCTCACTGGACTCTCATCCACTTACCTAACACTCCCATGGTACGCACCTAAACCTCGCTTAATACTACGGTGTGTATGTGAGTCACCTAACACCTTCTACTGTAAGTTGTAAGTGTGAACCCGGTCACCTCATGGTCTGATAGACAACGTCACAGTGCCCAGTGGAAGATGTGTGCGTGAGGGAGAGGTGCTGGAGAGGTTAAAGGTCAGAGCCAGTCTGTTGTCAGGCTTGAAAGTGTTGATTTCAGTTTTACAGCCAGACTATGTAAAATATTATCTTCTACTGCTTATCTGTTTCTGGGTTGGGGGGGGGTCTTTGGATGGTGGGAGGAAACCAGAGTACCTGGGGGGAACATGCAAGAACATGCAAACTCCGCACAGAAAGGCCCCAGGCTGGGAATCGAACCTGTGACCGTCTTGCTGTGAAGCAACAGCACTAACCACTATGCCGCAGCACTGCCCAACGTTTCATCAGTAATGATTATATTATTCCAGAACAAAGTCATCACCTGTATTCTAAATGCTATTAAACCTAAAGGGACAGTAATACTTTGGACTATGAGGCCAAGCTTTTTATGACATCACTTTCTTGATTTTGCTGTCATTTTTTCCTCATTAAAGAGAAGAGTTTTATGAGCAGTGAAGGCGAACATCATCATGGGGAAGGTATGCATGTGTGTTTTGTGGGGTAGTGAAGCAACAAGAGTCCGATCCATCTCTTTTTCCTAGAATTTATAGTTTATGTTTATCGTTTAGCCGTTAATGATTCTCTGAGGCTGCATCACTGATGGTCAGCCCTCAACTGCAGCAACAGGTAATTTCCACAGTTTGTTATTTTCCTGTCCTATCCAAGATGAAATACAACATACCAGATCAGCAACGGCTCTCTATCAGCTGGTTGAATCATTTCGTCATGCGGCCAAACATATAATATAGGCATCTGTAATCTGTATTCAATTAAAACTGCTGGGCGACCCTCTAGGTATGATGCACAGCATGAGGCATATCATTCTCCTCCTCTTCTGCTTCTCCTTTGTCTCTACATTGTGCCATTTCACAATAAAGGCAGAGCAGATGGAGCTGGTGCTGGATGTACACCTCTCACATACATTAACATGGGAACACATGGCAGGCCTGTTTATTACCATTGAGACAAAAACCCCAATTACCCACAATCCACGGCAGGATCAACACAGCCTCTTCCAGCTCCATGTCTGACATTTGTCGGGCCTTAACTCCCCACAAAGCCACCCAAGTGTGCCAGCCAACCACAGATACACACTCATCTTCCTCCCCCAGCTGTAGGTGCACAGTACGAGACACTGATTCAATCCCCCAGATTCAAAATAACCATCTCCTCATTTCCCTGCAGCCAATCACGACACTCCTCGGCAGCTCCGTTTTAATCGGCAGACTACCTCGGGGCTTTTGCTGTACCAGACTTTGGCTTAAGAGAATCTCCCGGCGGCCTACAGAGTATTAGATCCTGATATGAGCTCTATGAAAGGTAGATTTTTCTTTGGTGGAGGGAAAAAGAAAGGCAGCGGTGGTCTGAAGGTCAGAAAAATCCATGTCTGATTGGAGGAGCGTTCATTTGAATGAGACAGGAGAAGGTGAAACTGCTACCCATCACCCCGGACAGAAAGTAAATATGACATATATCCCAATATTATTATTACCACAATCCTCAGCAGAGGAAAATAAGTTTAGAACATGTACGAAGTAACCTTAATCAAATGCCCAATCATTTATATAATTTTGATGATTCATAATTTGTATATGGTATAACATGCTGTAAAATATGTTAATTACATATATGCTTTTTATGTGTGCTGTGGTCTGTTTCACAGTGCAGAATATCAGCATATTTTGACATCCCAGGCTTTGGGATAAGTATATTTATATCTAACATATGTCTACGATATTATTATATATACATAAACTACACATTCAAAAAGGTCTAATATGTATCCATATATTCTAATCTTAAATGTACATGTAGTCTGTTCTATATATCAAAATTCAATATAAGTTCCAATACAACATTATATATTGTATTTTTTTGTTGCGTAACACACAGCTATTATCTTTGTTTAGTTTCCTTCCTTTACTTCCTTTAACTCTGGTGATAAAACCAATATCTTCAGTAATATGATACTTGTTGGGTGGCATAGTAGCTCAGTAGTCAGAGCTGTCACACCGAGCACATGCAGGTTTATGTTCACTGGTGAGTGTGAATACAGATGGTTTTGTGTGTCTATGTGTTGCCCCAGTGGACCGGCAACCTGCCCAGGGTGTACCCATCCTCGGCCCATATCAGCTGGGATTGGCTCCAGTTCCCGCTGTGCAGATAATGGATGGATGAATGTTACATGCTGTCAAACTGGATAGGTAAAAAAAGTGGTTGGCGAATTGACATTCACAACAGTATCAGTCTCATGTTTTCCAACGTGAGCTAACATAAAATTGTTGTCATACTAGGCCAAGTGAAACCAATGATTGTATAGACTTTAACATCATTTCCAGGAAGCTCTGAACTCATTGCGGTTAAAATACAACATACAGACATAGAAAACCATCCATCACATTAAACAGTAATACAGATGAGTACATGGAAAGAAGCAGCCTGAGGTGTTTGTGAGCTACAGAGACATGCATTTGTTGTACACTGGATGAGGGTCCATCACAGGGCCCACACACAGAGACCAACAACCACTCACACACAGACAATTAAGGGGTCACCAATTAACCTAAACACAATGTCTTTGGATGGTGGGAGGAAACCCACACAGGCACAGGGAGAACATGCAAACTCCACACGGAAAGGCCCAAGGCCGGGAACCGAACCTGCAACCTTCTTGTTGTGAGGCAACAGTGCTAACCACTATGTTGCTGTGCTGCCCCATCTCTTTAGTCTTTCTTTATATTTGAGTTTCACTTAATGTGTATAAATGAATATAAGAAATAAAATAGGTTCATTATCGTGGTTTATTGTGTGTTTTACTGAGTCATCTGTGTCTGAAAAAGACAATGATGGAGGCAGTTATTCTCTTCCCTTCCCCTTATAAATCCTTTGGCTGCAACAGAGGAGGAGCAGATAGTCTTGCTTAAAAAAAAACCACTTGCAAATAAACACACACACACAGACACACACGCTTTTTCTAAATGTAGCGTAATTACAATTGACCTATATAAGGATCCATCCAAACCGCATGACATGGCAGGATTGTGGAAAAATGATATTTCATGTCACTTTGATTTGGTCTTATCGGGTTACACTGCAGTGCTTTTTTCTTTCTGCGGTCGGCGGTGGCATCTGACTGTGACTGCAGCTGTGAGGGAGAATCCACACACATCAAGTTTGATTGTGCTTGTGTTTCCATGTTTGATCAGTTTTGTCATAGTTGCACTAAAGGCTTCAGTCACACTTATGCAGCTTTTTATCGTGACTTACTCTTGTGTCACTCCCGGTGCTGGCTGTTATTGTCCTGGTTGCTTAAAAAGCTGAAAAATATAGTAAAAATTGCTCACTCGACTCAGACATTGTGTTGTGTTTTCTCTAGGAATCTTCTGTGGGATGGTTTACACAGACTCAAACCTGGTTCTCATTTTCAGATGATTCATGAGAAAAGGATTTTCAAATATAAGGTAGAGGACTGAAAATCCTCTTTTGTACGTCTCACCTTTAGCTGTCATCTGGAGAGTTGGTTGAGAATATCGAGATCGATGTCTGCACTAAATTTGAAACTACACCCTGTTTACAGACTCACAATAGGAGGCCTAAACGGGCAGTGTGGCTGAATATGGTTATAGTGCTCCCTGTTGGCGTTGGCTGCCAGAGTCTATTTCAGATTTCTGTCAGCTGAGGTGAGTCAATATTAACGCAAAGGATTCTTTGGTAATGGTTCGGACTGAGGAGAATTTTCACAGCGTATCATTTTAGGTCATTTGGCGTCTGTGTGTGCTGGTGCATTTTCCATGCAGTCATACCAAACTTCCCCTTTGTTTCTTCATTTCGGTGGTTTTCGTCATCCCATTCTCTGTATCTCAATACCAAAATTAGTATCACCGAAAAGAGTTCAGACGCTGCGTGTTTCCCACTAAGCATTACTTGGTAAAACGTTGCATAACTTTCCTGGATACCGATGTCATCGTCACAGTGCTAGAACGCAACAACGCTTGTTTGAGCAGCTCCTAAATAATTACATTTCTTCTCTGCAGCACAATAGATGGTTGCAAACCAAAATTATAACATGGTTGAAACATTTAACTCCAAGGTCCTTCATTAAGCCCCCGCTGGAAGACATAAGTCAACAACCAGGTGAAATTTCATGACTCTTCCATTCACTTTCTATGAGGAGTTAAACGGCATGATGAGATATGGGGATTAATGGAAACTGGGCCTGAATATTTTCAGAAAAGCAAGTTTGCACATGAGCACATCTGTTGGATGAGGACCAATCGCATTCAAGCCAAAATACATCAGACTGTGGGTGTCCTGGCTGCTCCATTGGCTAATGTACCCACCATGTAACTGTGAGACTCGTATCCAGCCTTCGACTTTGGTCACGTCATGCCCTTCCTGTCTCTGGTCGTGTCTCCTGCGTCTTTATAATTTGAAGTGTCTCCAGTCCCTTCCAAAAATCTACAAAAGTGGAGACTGGTGTCTTCTTTAGGTGTGTGTATTGCAACTGGAGAAGTCTGAGAGGACTTTAGGGACTGCAGGAAAATTATAAGGGACGGCACAGGGGTCAGTTAAGGGAGGAGAGTTATGTATTGAAACATATACTGCGTATTTACATGCGTTTGTCTATTTTCCAGAGAGAGAGATGGAAGATCTTTAAACTTGTCTTCACCCAGAATTAATATCAACCTTCCTTTGTGAGATTTATTGTAAAACATGGATCTCAGGATGGGCCAACACAAACTGTGGGGTATCTGTCCTCACCGCTCCATTTCACTTCATGGAAATGATACATGTATTACAAATTACTGTTTAAACATACAAGCAACGCATCTTAAAGTCATGATGTAAAATTAGTTGTGTATGACGTACCAGTAACTAAGTTCAGTGTTGTTGTTTTTTTAGTTCGTTCCCACCCCCCCATCCCAATTTACTTAGTTATTTGACATAATCTGTAATATCAGTGATGAAGCTGGTTTTGTAGGTTTACAGTTGAGGCCTGTGTTTAAACAAGTGAAACACACAAATGGAAAAGCTGAAACACAAATCTGAGTGCTCACTCGCAATAAAATAACTTCAAGAAACAACTTTTGTTAGAAAAATATGCAAATGTTTTTCTCTCTTTTAACGTGTTACACTGTGAACATGCCGCCCCCTTATTTTTCTTAATCCCTGCAAACAAGGTCCATATGTGTGTGTAAGTGTGTGTGGAGGAGTCTTGGAATAAGCTTTGTTTACCTTTCTTGTTCTTCCCACTTCCTGGTCAGGGGGCAGCATGGTAATAAAAGTTTGAAGGTACAGTCAACTGTACTGGAGACTTCCTGGGTCAAACTCAACCTCAACAGTGTCTCCTCACAGAAGAGTCTAGTTACTAATCATCTGGCAACATATCACAAACACAGATGAGACAAAAGAACAGTGTTGTCGCTCCCAGTTTGGTGGACTGTGGAGGACCAGTTTGGAGAGTTCACAACAGTTTGGCCAGTATGAAGTGGTGAAAGGTCATGACGGGAGGTGGACACATGACACCGTACAGTCGACGAGCCGAATACTGCTGGGTGGTTGTGAGGAGGAGAAGATGAAAAAGTGGGGGGTGGGAAGAGGAGGTAGAGGAGGAAGGGGGGGTTAGCTTCTATGCCACACAAGTTGCCCTTGGGCCCCGTGTGGTTGTGTTAGCTTGGCAGGAAGAGGGAGGAAGCACGGGGGGGAGTGTGTGTGTGTGGAGGCAGGGGGGGTAGGGGGGCTGCCTTTTGTGGGGCAGCTCCTGGTGCCACGTTTGCATCACTGAACTGTAAACCTTTCAGAGCTGAGCAAAGCAGAGCCACTTTCATCGACGACTGGATAACAAATGTCTTGCTTTCATTTTGTTCTGGGATTTTCCTTTACAGCAACTCCTTGGATCTTTTTAGAGATGACTTTGTGACCATATATACACCGTAAGAAGTATGTTTTTGTATCATGTGTGACAAGGCCGATGGACACACAAACCAACATTAAAATGACAGTCTGTGCCAGTGTTGTGTACATGCCTGCCTGGTAATGACAATGTCTGAAGATCAACATGTTCATGAGATGAGGAATTTGCATGACATCAAGCCTAAGTGGACCCAGACACACTGAACAACGTGTCTGCCGTTGTCACGTTTGTTGTTGTTTTTCATTTTTGTTTTTCACTGTGTGACTTTTGAGGGTGTTCAGAGGATCATCTGTGGGGTCACAGCTGCAGCATCTTCGCATGCAAAACAGTGTAAAACAACTGGAAGTGAAATAAGCACTAAATTCCAACAAGAAATGCATTTTAATGAAGTGAAATAAACATGACTTGCTGCTGTTTCAACTGCGTTACGTAAGCAGAGCCGGATCAAATGACAATAAATGATCAATACAGCGATGCAAGTCTGATGGTAGGATTCTCCATAGATTCATTCATAATATTAAATTGTATTCAGCAGAAAATAAAAAAAATAAAAAAATGGAGACCTAAAAATGAAATTAAATTTCAGAATGAATTGCATGAAAAACTGATTGGAGAGCTACATCAATAATCCTGGTATAGACCAACCATTGGCACCCACACACACACAGACACACACAGACACTCGCAGTGTTGACAGGAATGCGAGTCAGTGCAGAACTCGGGGTTTTCCAAAGTCCACAACATCATCAGTGTTGGGAAATCACTGAAGAGTAGCAACTGTTTTGGTTGAAAGCTGACAACATCAGCAGAGAGGCCTGTTTTCAACTGGAGATGTCGAAAAACCTGCACAGTAACACTAATATTGAGAAAAGGATGATGTGAGTGAGATTTGGGTTTTCTCACTGTCAACATGATTGGATTCATATTTTTTTCCAAGTTGTCCGACTGACGTTGATACAAAAATATTGATGCTAGGAGCTTCAAATTGAAAGCGGGATCATGAGACCAGTGTGATCTGTTGAGAAGTTGCAAATGGAAGTTTTTTGTGTTGCAAAACAATTTGAGCCCATTTAAAATTCTTGGACTTTATTGTGGCTGAATGGATCCACTATGATCTTAAAGGTTTGACATCAGAAAAAACACTGTTAAGGCAGAAACCCCTTGTTCCATTTTAGTGAGTGAGCTAATCTGTCTAAGGTCAGGAAGGCTTGGACAGTTCCTGGGCCACAGTGACTCCGCTCACTCTGACTAGATTCTGAGAGCCTCAAAAAGATTAAGCAACAATTTGTCATTATTATACATTTTAAGGAGGAGCCCGAATGGTTCTTTATGTCTTAATCGTCCAAAGAGGCATTTTACAAGCTAATTGTTGTGGTTTGGTTGAAAGAAGAAAAAAAACTTAGTATTGCATTTGCTGTTTCCAGCCCAGTCTTTTTTTTTTTTTTTTTTTTTTAACTTACTGGCAGTTTGAATGGCGGGCTGTGAACTTTTAAAATCCTGATTTATCTGAACAAACAAATGTCTTGGTACGCTGGATTTGAAATGGTCATCGAAGGGCTGAGCAGCCACATCACAACAAGTATTTAAAGCGAGCTCTCGGTTCCTGGTCTGGTTCGCAGATATTCAGCCAGTATTTGTGGGGAGTAAATTCCTCCATCAACCACCGTCATGCAGCAGGCGGATCTGAGCACGGCTCCACGAAACGTATCATTATATAAAGACGACGACATACAGACAGCTCTGAGGAGAGCAGGGTTAACTGACCCAGGAGGTACCTGCGTCTCTCAAGCTGACATCTTTACTGCTCCTCTCTGTAAACTCTTTCTTTCTTTCTTTCCTTCTTTCTTTCTTTCCATGTCATTCTCGCTCCCGGCTGAAGAAAACTGAGGCCCGTAGGAATGTGCTGATGGCTGAGTGTTTCATCTTGGTCTCACATTACTGCCCAGACTGAACCTCACTGACCCAACACACACACACACACACACACAGAAGCTAGTATGTGTCATTGTGCCTGTATTTTGATGCCCCTGGTCTCCAAGGTAACTGGTGTGAGTGCAAACAGTCGGCTGGAAAGATGGAAAGCTGTCCTGTATGCATAGTGGTGGTTTTTTCTCTGTTAAAGCTGAGTTTATTCAGCGTCTCTGATCCTCAGCATGAGGCTAAAAGGGGAAAACGTGCGATGCTTCCTTGTTTGTGCACTTCCAGCTGAAGAGAACAGTTAATTTGATGGTTCCTCTACCTTCTTTCTTCCTGTCACATCCACAATGGAAAACTACTACTTGGTGTTATACTTTGCATGTGAACCCTAAACCTTTTTATTCTGTCCCTCAAACAAGTCAATAATGTTTTAAAATGAGCACTTTTGTGTGCAAATGGTGGACCTAATGTGGATTCATCTCCTCTCTCAGTTTAATAATTAAACGTGTTTCTAAAGTTCCTAAAGTTGAAACATTGCTATTAGTTTAGTTTATAGAAAGTATTAAAGACAAAGAGTTTACAGCTATCGGAGATGATCACTTCTTGTAACATGTTTGACATGAACAGTGCAACTGAAACAGGACAGGTTTTCAGGTTGGAGGAAGCTGGAACACCTGCAGCCACAGGGAGGAGGGTTCTAACCCAGAACCTTCTTCCTGTGAGGCAGCGCTAACCACTGTACCACCATACTGCCCCTGTATGGGATATCTGTATGTTTTTGTATTGAAATGTTAGATTTGGGGGCAGCACGGTGGCATAGTGGTTAGCACTGTTGCCTCACAACAAGAAAGTTGTGGGTTCAGTTCCCGGGCCTGGGACCTTGTGTGGGTTTCCTCCAGGTACTCCGGTTTCCTCCCACCATCCAAAGACATCATGTTTGGGTTAATTAGTGACTCTAAATTGTCTGTAGGTCTGAGTGTGAGTATGAGTGGTTATTCGTTTCTGTCTGTCTCTGTGTGTTGGCCCTGTGATGGACTGGTGACCTGTCCAGGGTGACCCCGCCCTCACCCAGTGTGAGCTGGGATTGGCTCCAGCACCCCCCGTGACCCGAAAACGGAAAAGCAGTAGAAGATGAATAAATGAATGACAGGTTTGGTCATAAAACTATACTGTAAAAACTACAGATTGTTGTGCACTTCACTTTAACATGTTGCACGTCGCAGCTTTAAGTCTTCCAGTTGCCACCGGTAACCATGCAAACATCAGTGAAGTGTACGTGTCGTCATCACCATCATTTCGCGTCATCATTGGGTAAAAACTTACCTCCGACGTCTCGTAAAAATAGAATCACCGCATGTAGATGACGCCAACATTTCTGCAGCGTGATGGAAGACGAGCAGGAGCTGGTGTTTGTGAAGACGATGGCACTGTGAGTCCCAGCTGGTTTGCTCAGTGTATCTGTTTGAAGAACTGACTGCCTCATTTTCTCCATTCTTTTCTGATTCAGCCCACCCTTTCCAACACACCACATCCTCCTCTCCTCTGCATGTGGAGGGGAAAAAATGCAGACTCCACCGTAATTATCCAGCTGGAACTGCTCATGGGGCCATTCTGGCCGTATTAAATTCATTACCAGCCAGAGACACAGATTGTGAAGACTCTCCCAGTGCAGAATGTGTTTTCATTCACATTCGGTTATAAATGACACTTTGATCGCCAGCTACAGAGTGACATCCCTGGAGCTGGAGGGGGATGCTCCAATGCTGCAGACTGCAGACCCAACACTGACTGTTGTTTCCTGCCTCCCCTCTGTGTATGTCGGAGACTTAAGAAGCAGAGGTCAGAAGGTTAGTGACCAGAAAGCGGCCAGCGGTGAAGCCAGCACATCCATGGAAAGAAGCATTTGGGGAAACCCAATGGAAAGCAGTATTCCATCTACAAAAGCTCTCAGGAGCTCTGCAGCGTGGGTAGGATCCTCCACAATGAGACCGCTATTCTGGTTCCAGCTTCCATAACATGGTAGCTGGGAGTGAAGTGAATGGACTGCATTACAAGAAGTGGATAATGGCTGATAGTAAAGAGCTCTTGGTTACATAACTTTCTTGTTTTGGATCAAACGTACAGTAGTAAATAATACAATGCCCTGCAGTAACAGCTTTTATGGATGCTTTTTTGGCTGCACAACAAGCTGTAAACACACCACGGCTGTGATGTCACCTAATGAAGTTCATGGCTTAAATATTAGCAAAGAGCAGCTTACATAATACATACTGAACGTTTGCTCTCCTTTTAGGGAAATATGTGGCTCTTTGGACGCTCCACTATGTTTACGTTCGCTTTGGTCGCCTGCTGTTTGATGTACAGTGAATTTGTTCTCAGAAATCTGAGCAGTCCAAAAACAAAGAGCTGAAAGACACCAAAATGTGTCATAGCGTGGAGAGAAACTGCTGAGTTGGTGTTCCACCTTATATTCCATTTTACACAAACCTTTCGGGAACAGATCCGTGACATTGACATATACCTTTATTAAACATCTAATTCTTGCCCCTTTAGGTCAAGTTGCTTCACTGTGGTTTCAATTCCTGTCCTTGTCTTGTATTTCCCTACTTATTGATGTCACCATAATGTGTTTCACCTGTGTTGAATCAGCCTCCCCCCCACTGTGTGTGGATTTATTTTCTGTGCTCCCAGTTGTCTTTGTCACTTCATCTGTTTAACTTATGTTTTTTCCTTGAAAAGAGTTCCTAGTGTTTTGCGCCTTTTCGTCTTTCTTCAGTCTCTGAATGTAGTTGAGATCCAGTCTTCAGTGTAACGTTCTTGTGGATTGTGATTTGCAGCGGGCGTTTGTGATGGCACCATGACGCCATGACAGTGAGCCAGAACGACACCAGGACCCTGAGACTGAAGCATTATGAATGTTTATTATTTAGATGTCTTGAACTCTTGGAAAAAAAAATTAACTATGGCTAATTTACATTTAGGTGTTAAATATGTAGGCCCAACCACATTGAGCATGTTGTCTTATTTGTCAGGAAGTTATTACTTAAACCTCTGCTTTTCCTGTTGTAGTGAGTTTAAGTGGCTATTGCAAAGAAACATTTTTTAAAACATTTTTTGTGCTTGTTAAGCTAAAATAACCTAAAAATAACACACACAATCTTAGCTGTGATGAAATCCCAGGTAAGCCACTGCCTATGAGGTTAGCCAAGGTGTGTGTGTGTGTGTGTGTGCGTAGTACAAGTTTGAATAAAAGGTTTAATATTTAGTTTCCAAACTTGGAGCTGCGAGGGGAAAACGAGTCTGACCACTGAATCCCATATAACGAAGACACGGAAACTCTCTGTTAGAAGCTTGGAAGTCAACCTTTATTGATATTGTTAAAAAAAAAAAGTCACGTCAACCAACAAAGAAAATCATATACAGTTGAATCCACAACTCTGAGACCACTTTCACATCCTCAGGTGAACGGTGACGTGCTCCCAGACTTTTGGACCCCACTGTACATCTTTCATATTTGCTTCCGTACTGATGTTTATACATGTAAACCCCCCCCCCCCCCCCCAAAAAAACCCAACACACACACTGGTTAACATAAAAAATCTCAACTCATCTTGGGATGAAAAATCTGACAGCGATAACAACTGCAGACGTTCCCTCTAAAGCACTGATCTTTTGTCTATACTGTAATTCCGTCTTGGGTCTTAATGTTGTTATTATTAGAGCAAATCAGCAAAGATGCACTGCTGAGACCATAGCATAGGTAACATAGCATCACATCACTAGCCAAAGGTTCCAGTCTCAGTCCACCTTGATTTGGTGCAGTTTGATGCTGCAGCAAATTACAAAGTAAGGCACTGTAATCGTGTTTCTGGGTTTGCGGGGGATCTGGTAAATGGTTGGCTTTTTTAAGGGCTTGGCGGCGCCACGTCGAAGATAGAAGTGACCAAGTTTTATGAAGTAATTTTTTTATGATTTAGAGAAACGAAAAGTCTGTCAGCCAATCAGCTTCTCCCTGTGCATTAGTATACAGTCATAAAGACTATAGGAATTTACTCCACGTCAACAATTTTCCTCTCTACTTACAAAACCACACTTATTTCTATGAGCAATATAATTGTTGGGAAATTATTATGATATTACAGACTTGGAAAATAAATTGGGCCCCCAACACTTTATTTCCTTTTTGGTAATGCAGAATGAAGAAATCCGTTCATTGATAAGAAGCTAAAAGACTGATAAAAAATACAGTCAAATATTGATGCTGTAAATGTCTTGTCATTTAAAGTTCCCCAACTCCAGCAGGCAGGTTAAAATGCTTAAGAGAGATTAAACGGCATGTTTGCTTAAAAAAAAAAAAAAAAAGACTGTAGATCATGAACATTCGAATGTGAAGCATATGGACCTTTCTTTTAACTCAGCAGTGGAACCATTTTGAAGACGCGGCTACTGATTACTGATTATGAATGCATGTAGTAACACAACGGCACAGGACATAGCTGAATGACGTACATCAAAATGAAAGTATGGAAAAAATCATTTAAATCAAAGAAGATAAACTTCAGAAGGCACTAGATAGAAAAAGAGTACCAACATTTTTCAACTGCTTTCGTACACTCTGAAATAAGACTCATATTTCTGTTCGCAAATGTTGATGTTCGGGGAAGTGATTTGTCACTATTTTTACTAATTTAACATCAAGTTGCTTTTCACTCACTAGAAAATAGCAATGAAGGCGTAACGCACACCAATGATCATACACATTTTTTTCAATTTACCCAATTTATGTGTAACTTGATCACTTTCAGTTTCAAAAATGCTTCTATTTCAATGTAGATGAGGGGTTGAGAAATGCTGGTAGGACTTTTAAATGGACAGCTGTTGTGTCTCTAAATTCTGCGCACAGTGTCCATCTTGGTAGGTTGGACACCTTGTCGTTATTCAAGTACTCTCCTCTATTTCTCTCGGGGAGTAAAATAAATTAGATGCTCCTTGAACTGCCCTGCAGTTGCAATGTGACCTGCAAAGTGACCGGTGATGATAAAACTGAAGACATAAAAAACACAAAATGGTATCAAAGCACAGAATCAGGATTGTGTATAAAAAAATGCGAGGAGAGATGAACCTGATTTCTGTTTGCTCGATTTCATGTCCCAATGTTAACAAAAACAAATACATACTGTAGTTGCCCAGCAGTCAATGTGCGCAGATACCACAAAAAAAAAAGGAAAAAAACAAAAAAAATATATATTGCTGTAAACTAAATTCAACTACATGAAAAGATGATTAAGGACAATATCCAAAGCCTCAAAGACATCACCCAACATGGCATTCAAAAACATATCTCAAAACGTACCTCCCAAATAACATCTGTACACTTCCCTGTCACTGATTGGTACAAAGACTGAACCACAAAATCATGCAACTGTTTTGTTTCTGTATTAAATGATTAGAGTTTTGGGTTAGCATGATGTTGGACTAAATAAACATCACAAAAAGGTGAAGAACAAAAAAAAAAAAAAATCACTTCAGCTATGAAAGTTTCCCTCACAGGATTAACAGGGTATATTCATCGAGAACCACAACTTCAATTTTTAGGAAATCACTTCTTTTGTCTTTGTTACTCAACACCAATAACATTATGACTCACTGAAATTGTTTGGAAATGAAATCCCCACAAAACCTCACAGCAATGGAAAAATAAGCCAATCCATTCTGCCCAAAGTTTAACCTGGTTACTCAGATTTCCAAGTACGACCTACTTTCACCCTTAATTTTCAATAACGATGGCATAACTCAGTAGTTGACAAGAACAACAAAGAAATTTCATCTATTGCAGTATAACTTCTGTGGACTTCCTGTCCCAACATGCTTTGCTGTCCAGCAACAATCCTCCCTGATCTCACAAACGCCAACACAAAGTAAAATATTTCCCAGTATCACCCCATTCACTTTGTATAGGACCAAGTGTCAAGTCAAATTGCCTGTCATTCATTTTTTCTTGCTTATTAGTGAAATTAAAGTGACCTTTTCCAATGATTGTCAACTCTTTGCTGTGGCTCTTACACAACATCACAAACAGGACTGAAGTTAGTAAAATTTCAGTTTTCCTCATGAGTTTCTGTAGCATTCAAACATTTTACTCCACCAGCATTCATCCTGCTGGGCTTAGATGTGGGGAATGACTAAATAAGCAGCTTGAAGTTTAACTTGACACTCTTTCCCACTTTAGAAGATGAACACAATGACTGGGATTCAAAATCTTTGGCTTATAGCAGGAGTATCTTTGGCAGCGAGGACGACAGTCTTCAAACTGAAAGAACTGGTCAACAGAGCGGTAAGTCTGTGTATCAAAGCGGGTGCATTTGGCGGGGGGTAGGAGAAAGGGTTTGTCTAGGTGATTCAGGGGCGGAGGCTGGGTGGGGGACGCGATGGCGGTGGACACGGAAGCCCTGGAGGTGTGCGCGATGGGGGCGGACCTGGGAGCACCTGGCCTGATGGGGGTGATCTGGCTGGAGGGCAGCTGGAGGTGGGAGATGAGGAGGCGGTGCGGGCCACTGGGCGGTAGTCAGGCGAAGGGGGCGAAGGTGTGTCCATTGGAATGCGAGATGGGGCCTTGGCTGCTGCCGACTCTTCCTTCACTCTTGTGAAGTTGATGCAACGACCCTAAAGGGAAGTAGAGAGACACGTATGAAAACAAAAAACAAGTGAAAACACCAAAAAAAACAGAAAAATCCAAAAAATCTCAATAAAACAGTCGGAGTCTGTCAGTATGATAAGAGCAAATAAAAACAGAGTGCAAAACATAAAAGACTCATTCATTGACATAAATATCACATGTTCATTTTGTTCTCCAAGTGTTTTTACACTGTGCTGCAATGAGTTAATGACTTGAGTGGGACAGCCATCACTGTTGCTGTTTGTAACAGTAATGGCTGTAAATTCATTGCAAATTGCATCATATGTTGCATTGTCTGGAAAAATGTTTTATTCTAATTAACCGTTTTTTGCAACAGGAAGGAATTAATTTCTGATTTATAAAGGATTTACAAAACAAACAATAAAAGTTGAAAACACCCAAAATGTAAACTTAACATCAATGTCTATGTGATATGACAGAGAAGTGTAGGTAATCCTTAATGTGTGTTCAATAAACCAGCTGGGTTATAATCATGCAGAATCAGGTCATACCACTAGACACAATACACACACACACACACTTTCAGGTAAAGAAGACACAGATGTCTAATCTGAAATACATTTGGGCTAAGATGGCAGTGACATCAGTCACTGGATCAACGTACAACTACCACTTTGTATGTTTGTGTCTCTGTGTGTGTTTGTATGGCCAGCTGGTGCTGCAGATTACACTGAAATCCCCCCCTCTTCAAATGATCCCGTTTAGTCCAATGTTCTGTCCCAACAACTGTGACTTGCTTACCAAAGCTCTTGTCCCTGATGCCATATGGAGGAGAAACCAAGGAATGACTGGGTTGAGATAGTGGGACTGAAACTGGTGTGTGTGTGTGTGTGTTTCTCCTTTGCCTGGTGGTTGGGTTGGGGGGGGGGGGGGTCATAAAACAGTGCAGCTGATCTGGGACTTTACATCAGTGTAAGGGTGATATTGTAAAATAAATGAATTTGTTCCAGCAGAAATAACATTTTACTCATTTGCTTCTTGTAAAATATTACACCAACCACAAACTTCACCCAAGTTCATCAATGTCTTTGTTACCATAGTAACCCTGTAGTTGCATACGTTTTGCAGCCAGAATGGAGTGCAGTAATGTTAATCTGCTAATAAGCAGTATGAGGGATTGCTGCCACAGGACTATGGTTTAACAGTACAGAGTGGAAAAGGACAGAACAGAACTGATGTCACTTCTAAGACTCTGTGAGATCAGTACAGTTCATTTCCTCTTAAAAAAGCATTATGCCTAATGTGTTGAACCAAATTTTTCTCATATTTTTCAAAAGGTTTTAATCTGTTGAAATGTCTTTGGAGAAAAAGCATGAATGAAATAATGATAGAGTTCAACAGATCACAAAAACAGCTTCAGATGAACTGAGGCAATACTTCAGTATCCCACACTAAACTTTTGCCCTCTTCTCAAGGCAACCATTCCTGCCCTCTATTTAGCTGAGCATTTCTACATCTACCACAGGCTCAACCACTGATGTTGAACTTAAACTTGCCTCTCAGATCAAATGCAGATTAAAGCTGGAAGAGATTAATCACTTAGAAAATGAAACACCTACAGTACATGAGGTTACATACATGAGATTAGGTAAATGCAGAAGAATGTCTCTGTCTGTACCACGTCTACAGTCACACTGAAACAACGTTTTGGCAGGAAATCAGTGAAAACAGTCTTGGGGGACACATTCCAGTCATCCCAACTAGTAAATAATCCGCTGAGAGCAGACTCATGAAGTTGAATAAACATTGGGGAAAAAAGGACAAGGATTTGCTGTGACCCCCAGTTACTGGTCTGTCACCACTTATCAGTCCGGCATGCCAAAACATAGACAAGAAATATTTCTCTCAAATTCTTTAAATTTGTTTTCTTGCTTGAAACAGTCTCCTTCCCCTTTCCCAGTTTCATGTATTCTGTGAACTAATGATGCATCGTGGTCTTTTTGGCTCCATCCCACACAGAATTTACTCAAAAACTAATGAGTAGGCAGATTTTCTGCGTTATTTCATGGTTTTGGGAGCTGGTTGTTTTACAGTAACACAAAATGTAACATATTCCAGTCTTCCCCCTGAAGCTCAGCTGGGACTGTCGACATGTTAGAGTTTGGTAACACTAATTTCTATCACACAGTACAAGAAGAGTTTAATGACTATGGCTTTAGGGGTGCTGGTAGTCAGACTAGCTTTGGCCCTGTTTCCTGTCTTTATTCTAACCTCAGTTAGCCAGCTGGCATCATATTTAACATACAGACATAAAAGTCAATGCAATTCAGTCTAATCTAACTCTGAGAAAGAAAGGCTGCACGTTTTAACCAACCAGATACTGTTCTAGCACATGTGCATGTTTTGTACAGGGTATGTTTTTTTTTGCTTCATGTACATTGTTCTGTTAGTGCCCATCTGTGGTTTGAATCTCTGAACATTTTCTGAATTAAATAAAGCCACACTCTTTTGGTGATCTCCTCCACTGTCTACAGTCTTACCAAGGTCATAAAATTGTCTAGGCCTGGTGTGCGCGCGCGTGCGTGTGTGTGTGTGTGTGTGTGAGAGAGACATGGTCAGTTGGTGGGTGAGACAGCCTTGGCAGTCGTCTGCCTTAGGTATTACCTCATGCCCCATAGCCAGCTAAGTGCTTCTCTGGGGAGGATTGTGTTTATATAAAAAAGAAAGAAAGAGAGAGATGGAGAGAGTGTGTGGACTCGCTCTACCTCATACTGTATGCTCTGACATCAGAGTAACTGATGTGGTTTGGTGACACACACACTCATAATGGTGAACTGCTGTCTTCAATTTAGATAACTTAATTCAGAGGCATCAACTCTGGTCTGTATAGGGGCAATTATGTGGTTATGTATGTATGCAAAATACAGTATGCAAGACACAGCAAGAACAAACAAACACACACACACAGTACTGTACAGAGCCTGCTACGCAAACAAGAAGAGGGGTTATGGGGTTCATTACTGAGAAAGAGGTGTATGTGTGTCTGCGTGCCTGTGTGTGTGTCATCACTGCAGTAAATGCTGACCATCCATACTGATCCTTTTTGTGTTCGTGAGGCTGGATTCATTTCCAAGAACTACTAATTATTGTAATTAACCCAGACCCTGTATGAAGTCTGAGTGAAGTCCAGAGTCAATTTTGTTAAAATGAAGATTATTTTGAGTTTCTCTTTAAAAAGAATGATTCAAATTCATTCAGTCTTGAGAGCAACTCATGTGACTCATGTCTTGTACATTAAGAGTTAAGTTAAAGTCAGCAGTAAACATGTTGACTTCCATGACAAACAAACCCTAAGTGTAAAATGCTTCATTTCCTGTGTGGTGGAAGATTATTACCCATACAGAGTTAACCCAAAGGGAGTGGTTCAGACAGGAAATGTAACGATTTCATGATTTGGACATGGGCTGAACTGATGCTACAATAGCTATCTTTTATTAGAAAATGTAAAACATTTTTATTATAATCAAATATATTTAAATAAATGCATTTTCCCAGTTGACTTTAAAACAGTCACTAAGGCTTAAAACTCATCACTGAAGGGACATGACTGTTGTTGTGGCAAAAAGAAACACACCTTTATAACAGAGCGACAAATGATCCTGACTGAACTCAGCCAACATGGAGAAAGTGAGTGTTTGTGATAATTTGAAAGTCTGGTGCTTTGGTGACTTTACTCTGACACGTCTCTTGAAAGGTGGACAGCTGCAGGAGATTTCACATTTAACAGTGTTTCAGGTAATATTTAAAGCAAGCAAATAGGTGTTTCCTCTGTGAAACACAGAAGGGAACCAGCCTGCTGGCCTGGTGGATTTCTGCTGCTTCGTGAGAAACCACAAATGACTTGAGGAGTGAAATTATTTCAGTGGAAAGAGACGCACGATTACTTCTAGAGACTAAGAATTGCGTCATGCAGAGCTTACATGAACAGCCATTGCTAAAAGCTTCTTTGGTTAAGAGAAATTTGTTGAGGAAGGAAGTCCAATCCAAAAACTTTTTTTATCAAACTGCCAGCTCACTTTGCCAAAGTATCACCAAGCTAATGGGGTGTTTTGTTTTGTTTTTTTCAGGGGAAGCTGAAAGCTTATCTGGTGGCAAATTCTGCCTCTATACCTGATCGTTGTGCCAAGGAAACACTCTTAAATGTGGAATTCCCATTAAAAAAGACCATCGGAACATTTTCTGCTATTAAGGCGTAGTTTTAACTACAGTTTAGGATGGGAGCTGATCCGCAGGAGAGTTGGCTGTCAAAAGAGGGTGTGCAGAAAAAGTGTTTGATCATAAACATTTGATTAACAAAAGCCTGTCCCTCTAAATTTCAAAGTATGAGTCACAAAAGTGAAAATATTATAAGGAATAATCAGAAACCATTTTTACATTAAAACTGAATTTGCTAAATGTGGCAGGGAAATTTAAAACCCTTGAGAGCCTGAGTGAACTCTTGTTTTCTCTTGTCTGGGCCATTATTTTCAGCAAAGGCTTTGGATATTAAACCTAAAACATGTGGCTGATGTGAGAAGGGGTTGTTTTTACCATCTTACACACGAACACGTTAGAAAACATGAGGATGTCTCTGAGTGTGAGCTGCAACTCTGCTTTTTATTTGATTTATAGCATCTAATGTGAAGCAGGTGTGGGAACTAGGCTGGTTCAACTGGATGAAGTCAGGGCAGCTGAGGTGTTAGCCAGCATGGGAACACCAACGCTGTGTGGAACAGGGAGAAAGTTGGAGGAGCAGTGGGCAGGATGAGTAATCCATTCACATGACTGAACGTTTTCATGCTTATGCACAGAAAACATTTTAAAATGGAGCCAGTTTGGAGTATAATAATGGACTCCTGTGGGTTTTTTGTCAGACAAAGTTGTTTTCACCCTCGGGGAGATTGTCACACACAGGGCTATGAATAAAACACTTTTCTGAGATTTGTTTAATCATAAATAACAAAACCTCAACATTTAGCAGTTTTAGCAGGGAGGGAGGCGGAACTTTCAGCTAGACTGACTAAACCCTTCCCTTAAACACTGATTGAACGATAATGGTTTAGCAGTCACAGCCAGACACAACAAGTCTGTCAGACTCTGGCTTCCTGTCCAAGTTCAACTAATGTACATGAGACTGTATTTGGAGCAATTCTATGTAGAAACAGCAGCTGGAGGGTGGTGTCTTTTTATGCCTTTAGAAAACCAAAAGAAAACCTGGACTGAAAACCCGCTGTACTTAAAGTGAGCTAACCCCCTCTTATTCCACATTAGGTGGTGAGATACTGCAGGTATAAAGCACTATTTGAAGGATAACAAATGTGAAATGGAGCGGTGAAGGGAGATTGGATGTGGGTGAGAGCATCTGATTGTATAAAATTTTCCCACAGTGCACTGCTGTGGTACTCACGTGATCCCCAGGCTGGGGTCTCATCAGAGAGACCTGGTCATACCCGCGGCGAAACAGGGCCCAGATAGCATCCAGTTTACCCTGCACAGGACAGGAGAAAGCAAAAGGTTTAACAGCTGGCCATATCTGAATCTGAATGTCTTCCACACCACAATCCATTACTTAATACAATCCTATTAATACAGACTGTACTGTATCAGCAAACACTGAGTCTGCGGTTCCCAGTGAAGGTCCCAACTCTGCAGGTTTTTACAACAAATGAACACAAGCTGATTAGTTCCTTCCTCTCTGGCTGAAGCCTTTTAATGATTGATTAGTCACAATGGTTACAAGATCAAGATTTGTGTTTATTTTTTGGCGCAATTTTCCTGATACACAGATGCGCAAGCATTTTATCTCCTTTAAATGTGTCTGTGCTTCCAAAAATAATGTTTTCTGCCAGGGATAAAGTACTTATGAAAGATTTTACAACTAAACAGCAGCTTATGCCTGACACACAGGAAATAAATGATGATCCTTTCATTCCATTCATGACAAAAATAAAACATGTGCTTCAGTGAGACCTGTGTGATGATGAGGCTGAACATTCAACTGCGCTGAAGGGCAAAAGCAAAAATCTGGTGAATGAATGGATTACGGGAGAAAATCCTCCTCCTTATGTATGAAGTGCACTTGTAACATATTTGCTTGAACTATAAAACAGACGACTGCTCGGCCTCAAGAGGAGGGAAGTTCATATTTTAAACAGATTTTAAATTATAGATGAAAAGATCTTTAGGTGTTGAAGCAAGGACCCACCACAGCCCAACACACACAGACTGGTCAGTATATGAATTCACCTTTTTCCTGGGATGAGTGTAAACTTTCACAATGAATCATTGCAGTGCTCTCCATGTATATGGTGTATGTTACAGTGTGAACAGATAACAGTACTGCTACTGTATAGAGGGCCAGTGTTGCTACACAGAGCTGTATTGTGGTGAGTGATTTAAACATAAACAGCTCTGACGCCAGGTCTTATAATGTCTGACTGTCTGCATTACATGTTGTGTCACTAGTTATGCGTGTGCACTGACAGTTATTAAATGTTGTGCTTATGCAGTATATTATACATGAACAGACTTTATTTCTCTGTGCTGTCTAGAGGAAAACTTAGCAGCGCCACTAGAGGTGATTTTCATATTTTAACCTTGACTGAAGGATTTCAGACTCTGGGCTGAAAAAATGTTGCCACCCTCAGTTATTTGAAATTCGCTGGGCAACAACTCAAAAATGCCAATTTTAACTGTAAACAAGGCAGGATTGTTTCAGCATAGCAAGGACTCTCCTACAGTACATGAGTGGTTTTCCTGTAGATTGTCTACATAAGTAAAATGATGCTATTATATTATGTATCTATTATTGTCTGCTGGTACTGAGGGAAAAACAAAGCTGTATTTACCCGGATGGGTGTGTACCACTTCCGGCTCTGAGGCGGCTTCTTGTTCTGAGGTTTCTTAGGCTTGGGCTCGAAGGGTTCATACTCCTGCTCCGGCATTTTCACCACAGCATTCTTTGGTTTCTCCAGTTTAGCCCCTTCCTCGGTGGAACCTTTTCCTCCCCAGCGCACCTACACAGGGCAGACAAGACATGAATGTACAACGAAATAGAGGCACTGGATGTTATTTAAACTTTTCTAATTTCCATCAGCTTTTGTGCGTTTGCAGGTTCAATAGTTACCTCCATCCTCTTGATCCCTCCAATTCCTCTTCCTCCATAATATGAAGCATCAACAGTTGGCCACTTCTTCTTAGGCAGGCCATCTTCATCATCTGACTCCTGATGATCAAACAAAAAGAGGCTTTTTTTCTCCTTTCTATAGTTTTTATTTTCTAACATACAGAGGCTATCAAAATATACAAAATAAATTGGATGTATTCATGGCTTTTCATACAAATACTTCTAATATGATCACACAAAATTTTGTTTCTGAAGAAATTTGTTCTATTTGCAATAAAATGTGTTCATTTGTAATCAGTTATGCAACACTTCATTGTGTGTTTTGACTCACAGGCTCAGGTGGAGGTGGAGGAGGGGGTTCTTTGATCACCTGTAGAAACATAAGACACATGACAGTTTTACTGTTCTGTAAACAGCAGTCTGTGTTTAGCTTGTCACCAACGTATTAATCACATTGCCACCCCACCCTTAGATTTTTAATGGTTTAATGCTTTTTTGGAGGTAGCTTGCTGTGTGTTGTTTGTGTTTCTTACCACAGTGCAGCACAGAGGCCAGAACCACCACATGAAAAGCAGGGCCAGGAGCAAGAACAGCACCAACAGGGTGATGAGGAGGATGGTGCCATCGAACTGGTAAGAGGAAACCCATGACACAAACACGTAGAAGAATGTGATGTAAGTCACTCAGACAAAGACGGAGGTGTTCAGAGCCGACAGAAATAAGTGATGAACCTGTCTGGACCTTCCTGTTGTTCAGTGCTTTTAGCTGCAAAATTCACAAAGCACTGAGCAAAAAAAGCAACATAGTATTAATCAGTTTTTTGTGTCTCCTCGAAAGACTTCTGCTGTCGCAGACAAGTATTTGTGTTGAGAATATCTGTAACACATGTTGTCCAGTTTCCTGAGTTGCAGTGTGTTGAGCTTTCAGGGTCACTGTACTTAAAGTGTATGTAGATGCAGAGACTCCTGAACTTGAAGATTTTGGAGGGATAACTTTCTCTTGCTTATACACTGTGGTATTCCCACTTTTTTCCTGAAATTAAGTATGAGTCCATCTTCCAACAAAGGCTACAGAAACAGTTGAACATTTCTGTTGTACAGTAACAGTAACTAGTAGGAATAGTACCAATAACCATGTGAACCGAGCAGTAATCATAGTCACACCAGTAGTCATGGTGGCAATAAACACAACTGAAGGTGGTAGCAGTAGAAGTACAATACTGACAGCAGTGATAGTACTGGTGGCAGTCAGTGGTGATAACAGTATAATCATCGTTGGTGGAAAGGAGGTGACTGCAGACTGATTCTCTCAGTGTTAATATTTGTGTTTTGACAGAAGTTAATGTAAGTTGTGTGATCCTTGAATGAATCCATCACTTATCATTGCTCACTTTCAGCAGGCATCTGTGGATCAAACGTGGTTCCCATTATAGACCAAAAAGGAGGATCATATGTAGCTAGACGTTCCCCTATCTATCTTGTGGTAAAGACGTGGGGGATTAATCCGCACTCAGCCGTGGGGGACAGTCGTGGAAGGCACGTCACTGGGGACCAAATTACTTTCTCAGAAATCTCCTAATCAGCAAGTCTGCAAATTTTGTGGGGTATTGGTTTAGCAAACAATGCAGCAAATCTCAACAGTCCCCACATCTGCATTGCACAGCTTATGCACATATGAAGCTTGTGCGTTTTCCCATGCAACATGGGCATAATTTGAGGGAAACTTCAAAGGCTGAAATGGATCAGACTGAGTTTGTGGAGGGGTTGTTGGGGTTTAT
Source organism: Remorina albescens (assembly GCA_034769265.1). Classification (NCBI taxonomy): domain Eukaryota; kingdom Metazoa; phylum Chordata; class Actinopteri; order Carangiformes; family Echeneidae; genus Remorina; species Remorina albescens. The sequence goes on from CM068480.1 coordinate 12,999,965, forward strand.
TGGGTTCATGAAGTTTGTTTTCAGACTTGATTCGTCAGTAGACTTCAGCTGGCATACTATTTATTGGACCAGCCGTACCAATCTCTACAGTTTGCAACTCGTCGTGCGATCCTTAGCCTGATGTGACTTCAGCCTATATGGTTTAGTTTAGTGGTGAGAAGCGGCTAATTACACTGGTATGTCTAATTGAGCTCTATATATCACTGTCCACAACACAGCAGATTTAATTCACAGTATTTTCATGCAGATGTCACATGGATTGAGGGAAAATGGCTTCAAAGATATTCTTTTCTCTGCTGCGGCTCCGGCCCATATGTTCCATCACGTTTTACTTAGTTAAATTGCTTTAAATTGTCTTAAATTGTATCTTTTTTAATCTTGGTTTGTAGACAGTGTAGCTCCACCCTGGTTTCAATCTCACACAGCCATATGCAGTCATACAACTAAGACCTATAGTAGTCTCCCAGTGCACCACTGAGCAGCTCCAACTGGTTTGCACAAGGGCACTACAGTGGCTGTTACACAATGCTTGTCTTTGCAGTCATGAACTAGCTTCTCTAACCTCTCATCTCCTGCCACCCCAGGGGGCTGAGATGGTCTTTTTTTAGGTGGATCATGACTTAAAGACCCCTGTGGTTTCGCTCCCCAAAGTACGAGGAAAATAACAAAACTGAGAAAGGGAAGATCAAAAAGATAAAAGAGGTAAGGAAACTCTCCGCAGAGAGCAAAAACAGCTGGTGAAGAGAAAAGCAGTAAAGAGGGTAATACACATATATCTGTTAAAATCATAAAAATAAAACCATGATCATTTTTAAAGTTGAAAAACATAAAACCTGAGCCATTCGATTTACATTAGTTTAATGCTAAGTTTGAGCAGTTTAATCTCTGATCAGATGTTTAAAACAGTTAAGATACACTTATATGATTCAACTTAGCCACACAATGAAAATTTCATTGTGTGCAGTATTTAAATGCATCAGTCAGGGATGGTATAAGAAGCTAACACTTACACACTCAGTGGTGGTGATGTGCACATTGCTGCTGATGAAGGACAGACCGTCATTCATACTCACTTGGAGATAAATATCCCTGAAACAAACACACAACACACCCAAAGGTCAGGTTAGTTTGTCAGCGTGGGGATGTAACATCTCTGAAGGAATATTAGCAGTTCACAGTAAGTCTGTGTTTGTTTTTATTAGCTTATTCAGTCTGAAACATTTCCTCTGTTCATCTGATCAGAGTGATGTCATTTAAGTAATGTCAGTGAACTGCCTGCAAACTGTGAGTTGATCCGTTGATGCTGTCATCTGAACCACCAACAAACAACCACAAAAAATATAGGACCATGAGTCAAAGGAGACAAATTTTCAGGCTCTGAAGAAAGTGATGTTTGGGTTGGGGTGAAGACCAAAATCTGTCCAATATATGACCTCAGTATTGTGAGTTTTGGTTACAAGTTTTTGCCTCCCTTGTAATTGAGCAACTTGAACCCAAATGAACCAAATGCATTTTCTATTTCATTTTGGCTAAAAAACACATGAAAGAAGAAGAATATGCGAATTTGAGCCACTCTAAGGAATGACAACAATCTCATACACTCATCCTTCTTAGACACAGTCTATGATCTCTGGTGATGCCATGACTTGTACAATGATGATGATGGATGAGATAATACTGTGGATTCTGGTCCCTTATGGTTTTTGGAACTAGAAGAGTCTTTTTTGATGGTCTGAATCCCTCCCTCCTGTGAGAGGACAAAAACAATTCTGAGAATTTCACGTGATGTGCTTTTCTCTTTTAGTTTTCTCAAAACACTTGGATGAAAAACAGGCTCTCCTAACCCCCACATCCCCCAAGTGGAAGAGAATGAGGTCGGGCAGATAGAAAGCAGACCATGTGATAAACCTGTCTCTGCTCTGACTCTGACAGCGCTGTCTCGTTTAAAAAAAGGAGAGCAGAGAGAGAGAGAAGAGTTGGGTCAGTGGGTGAAGTTCATGATCAGCATATGTACCTTGCTGACAAGAAACAGCTGAAGGACTGAAAGTTTAAGAGGACCTTAAAATTAAAGAGGTGGCAGTTTGATAAATATCTATGAGGTTGAAATGTGACTCAATACAACATGCAGCAGCTTCCATACTCTCTGTATTTGTCCAGAAAGCCTCTAGGGTCAATTAAATTTATTATGTCATTGAGGATTAAAGAAGAGAACTGACAACTGTTTGATAGCCCTGAAGCAAGGAAATGAACAGACAGGGCAGACAGTTCAAACATGGATACACACGTTACACACTTGAAAGAGACAGACATTCATCTGCCCCTCATTAGGTGGTGTGGGTCACCATGAAACCTACATTAAAAAACTTAAATAAGTACTTTGACAAAGCTGGCATTCCTACTCACTTGTCTTGTCTATTTGTCTCTATTTGTGGCCAAACATAGACGACATTATGTCATTTCCTGAGATTTCCAGCTGGATATATTTAGGTTGTTTAAAACATCGACAGCAGATGCCAGGTTTGGCATCAGTCATATTATAAAATAGCCTTCTCCCTGAAGCTAATATTTAACACCAATATTCAACATTCATACAGAAAAAAAATAATTGGTAGAGGAGACATGAAGACCAATTTATAGAGTACACAGAACAAAGTGTGATTTAGCAGTGGTTTTTAGTAAAGGGATGATGTCATTACTCAAATTTGATGTTAAATCTAAATCACTGGTTTGTGATATGAACAACCACTAATCCTTCAAAAATCAAGGTCATGTGTCTGCATTTCAGTGGAGCGGCTTAAATACTGTCTCAAAGGTTTTTCCACCCTGCCGAGAATCAGGCTGCATACAAACACACATGGCCACACACTTGAAAGACCAGACGAGGTGCTACATGGCTTTGATCAGCCAAAAACTGGACCAGGAAACAGTTGAAAGGCAGTGGAAGATTGACGGGGGATGAAAGAGGGAGTTTCAGCGTGACAAAGATAAATAAATGTCAGATACAGAGAGAAAAATTAACAGATGGGCAGACAGGGAAGGTGGGTGGGTGCAGGCTCTGGAAAACAACCAGCGAAGCAGTAAAAAGAGCCACTGTGGCACTAGAGGTAAAGACAGAGGTGGAGAAAAAAGGGGGGAAGGATAAGTGTGGGTTGGAGAGTCAGGAGGTTAAGTGACTGAATGTTTCAGAGACAAAAATTTAAAAAAAAAAAAAAAAAATACACAAAAGCAGAGCTGAACTGAATTTATGTACCAAAAAATTTACCAGACCTGATTTACAGCTTGTTGGAGAATAAAATTAAGGAATTTGCATCATAATTACCCTTCAAGGTCAAGACAGTCTGCAAAGAAAGACGGGACTTCTGCTTCCCTCTTTGTCTCTCAATGTGTTTAAAGTCTTTAACCGCCATCCAGTAAAACCTATATTCTGTGGCCTGGTGTACTTTTCCTCCTATAAAGACTAAGGTTAGAGAGGTTTGTGGATTGTTGATGTTGGAACTGGTTGGGCTCCAAAAGGAGAGTTTGGTGAGCTGATGAAGAACAGTTCTGGCCGGTGGTACGGTTACACCAGTCAACTGTGAGACCGTCCTGTGGTGAATGTTGGAGTAAACTAACCTCAGCTGTCTAGAGTTTTCACAACCAATAACCCTTCTGCTCTCCTCTACTGAACCAGAAACAATGAAGTGATTACACGAAACTGTACACTTAGTGCACATGCCATTGTCATTATCTCCACCATATTCAGAGTTTATCTAAGTCTGATGCGACTGCATGTTCTCACAATGTAGAATTGCAGGTTTGATCAACTGTTGTCAACACAAGGACCTGACGTGACTCTCTCACAATCACGCACAATCATGGCTATTTTTTTCTGTATGTATACTGTTCATTTGTATATGACACATTTTTAATTGTGTTATGTTTAATCTAGTAGTTTAAAGGGGTTTAAAGCTGCGTTGTTATATTGGTTTTCCTACAACTGTCTTTACACAACACTAATAAAGTTCTTATGGGGAACATATTAACAAGCTGGGCTGGTATAGCTAACTGATTATTATTATTTATTTATTTATTTATTTTTAGAAATCCGCGGCCTGTGTTGGTTGGAAATGGATGGATGGTTAGATGAGAACTGAAACGAGGGATTCCTTAATGAACAAAACCTTTCATATCAAAAATCAGCTGTTAATATAAAAGATTGCTGAGCATAGCTCTAAAAAGAAATTAAATACAGTTACATGCTTAGCTGCTGGCCAACTTCTGCACCAAGACAAATGAGTCCATAACAAAAAACAGTACACTCTCACTAATTGGAAATTAAGACAAATTACTCAGTCCACCATCAGCTGAGTCATATAAGATTTGTGAGTTTCTAGTCTCACAACTCCTGCAGTTGTTTTCACTTCTCACTTCTAAGCAAGAAAAATGAGTGACGGGTTTACCACTGCATGTGCATGTGCTGGCGTGGCTGTAGAGCAGCTTATATTTTGCTAAGCTGTACCAGGATCTAGAAAAGAGGAATGCGGCCATGGATAGGGATCATAAAAAGGCCTGATGTACGGCAGGCTTCATGTGGTCTGTGCACATAGACGTGTATGCATGCATGTGGTTTTCTGTATTTAAGGGAGAAAAACGTGATCTAAGATGCACGTGGATGCCACTGAGTGTGGAATTGAAGCACTTTACACTGGGGGCAAATTATATCGTTAAGTCAAAAAAAAGAAGAGACACTTACTTCCCAACTTCACCAATGACAGGAGCTGGACACAATAAGAATGTGTCTTGTATTCCAGCTGGCTTTTCATCTAGGATACAAAGAGTATTTTCTTTCAGAATACAACCTGGTGTTATTTAGCTGCCTTTCACTAACAAGTATAAACACTAGACAAATAATTGCAAAGCAGATTTTGATAATTAAAAGCTATAGAAAGTATTCAAAAGCTGGAATTTTGCGTTGCGTTACCATTTCCCTGCTAAACGATTACATCTATTGCTTTCCTGAGTTGCACATTTTCCCGTGATGAATACAAAGGTATATAGGGGGAGGATGAGGACGCTGTTACAGTGCAACTGGGTTTAACGCAACAGGAAGAAACAGCAAAGTGTATCTCCACTCACTGATTGTAATGGTGTCGTTGATTTTGAAGCTGCAGAGCACCTGGTTGATGTTTCTGGCATGGAGAAAACCATTTCCTCTCACCACCACTTGGAAAGACTCTAGTTATACAACACACATTGACATGATTACAAACACTTTAACTTTCAAATACTTTGCAGATATTTGATACTGTAATTATTGTGCATGAGGGTAATCAAGGCTACACAGTTAGTTTTCACATCCAGCATCACCAGAAAGGTTATACTTAAAATAACTGAGTTTATTTGTTCAATTGAGCTGCATCAGTTGAATAAAATTGACCCAGGATGCATTTTAAAATTTGTCACTCAGAACTCTATTCTGATTTATTAGGAGTAAAAAGACATCAAGTGTCATCCATGGGAAAAGATCCTAAAATTCAATACCGAAACTGTAAAAGGACTATAAATATTAATATTATTAACTAGTCTGACCTTTAACCCCTTTCTTTTAGTTTGTTAATTTAGATATGTGCATATCTGGGAATCTACTTATAAGTTATTATGTGAAATGGAACAAATAGGGGAATAGGGTGACAGGTTGTCAAGACTTCCACGTCCATTGAACAAACTACTCAGGTGACCTGCATTCACAAGCTCTGATTTGCTTGTAAACTGGGTGGATAAACAAAACACAAGAATACAACTAAGTCAACTTTAGCGCACCACAACTGCCCCTTCTATAACTGCTAGACATTATCTTAAATGGCTGCAGTGTTGCCTGAACCACGAAGCAGAGGCTCTGTTGCCAGGTATAAATATATAAAGATAGGAGTTAACCTGCATAGTTTAGCACTTGCAATAACAGCAGTTAATGCAACACACTATGTCAAGTGAAATCTGTTCTCTTTTTAAAATTGAAAGTTACTCACTGCTTAATAAAAACCAAAAGCAGATGTTTTTTAGCTTATGCCAGAAATGTTTAATGAACCCCAACATTTATCTGTTCATTTGTGGTTTTTAATGGCCATTTAAGGTTGCTTTAGCTGTCATAATCTTTCTTTTGGCAGGACACTAAAGGATGTTGTCTACTCTGTATTTCAGCTGCTGCCAACCTCACCACTGCTACTCTCTTGCAGTTGATCCTTTTAATAAGACCCTGTGATATTATTCCCACTGTAGCACCATGTCCCATGCCCCAAATGGCCTCACTGCCCTTACATGGTCATTCTCCAGTCTGGGATTGTCATTACTGAGGTGTGAAAAAGAGAAATGAGGCACCTTGTAATGAAATGAACACACATGCTTTAAGAAATGATAGCATCAGTGTCTATGACTCAAGTGAGACCCATTTCAGTTTGTGTATGTGTGTATGTGTGTATGTGTGTCTGTGAGTGTGTGTGTTTCTGGTTTCTCACCTCCTGCACACACACTGGAGGGCTCAGCTGCCAAAATTTCAATGCAGGATTTCTTAATGATCTGGAGGGCAAAAAAGGCAGTCATCATTTTTCCACACATGCAAGCCTACTGATCACAACCTCTGCTCTTCTCTCGAAGCATTTTTTTTAAATTTTTTTTTATTTTACTGGAACAGAGATTATTAAAAAATAGTCAACCTTGTATTTCTCATTAGTATTCACAATAATTGACTGTTTACTAACACCTTCTGTGAAGTATTCATCCAGTCATAGCTTTAATTCATCAATGTAGACTTTTTGAGCTGTACAATAGTCTGCAGTTCTCTTACAAGGACAGTGTCTTTGTGTCTGGCGCAGCTTCTACACTCTGTGTACACTCTGTGTAGAAGCTGTTCTTGGATACTTTCAGAGATATGGCAAATGTTAGCAGCCCCATTGGGATCGCTTTTAAGGCAGCTGGAGTGTAAACCTGATCCATTAGAGTGCTACTGGTCTTGGTTTACACTCCTGCAGCTTTGACTGTGGTTCCATTCACCAAAAACACTGGTCAGTCCTAACCCTTAACATTTTCTCGTCTACTGTTAACATTGAAAGCATATTGTTTGATAGCACCGGCAGTGGAAAATCCAGTGTTGTGCCTAAGAATTGTTGATGAGAACCACTGGGTATATATTCCTGTTTCAGAAAAATCCAGCGACTTCTACATAAAATGTGTATTTGTATTCTCTGACGCCAACTCTATCCAAGTTAGACGTAAAAGTTAGTCCTGCTGACACAGCGCACATGAACATGGACGACTGCACTGGTGCCCTTTCCATCAGCTTTACTTATAGGCCCATGTGTTTATTTACCGAATCAATGACTCCCCGGAGGGCATGGAAGCCACCCAGGACAGGAAACACATGCTCAATGGTGTCTGCAATGGTGGCCAGCTACAGGAGACAGACAGAGTTGTGGATGAAAAATTAAACAATGAACTCACAAAAGCATTACTGGCTAATTATGGAAAAAGAAATTTCTCCACCACTGTCGGGATTGTTTTTCTGAAAACTATGGTAACTGAATAACCTCCCCATACTGACTGGCTGATATTTGATATTATTATGACAAGCATAAATTGGCCTTAAATAAAACATAATACAATTTTAAACATTGTAAAAAGGAATCTCTGCACTTTAAAAGTACTGAGTTTCAATTGACAATCCTGTTTGCATTAATAATCACACATTCACAATCAGGTAATCAAATCAATTTACCATCAATCAAATGGGCCTTGAACTAAACTTGTGGAAGTTGTTGGAAGCCAACAGTCTCAGGTTACTGAAGGTGAACCGCTCTCATGACAGAAAAATCTCTTAGGTCTCAAATATCCATCTCATTAAATACAGGAACCTTAATCATCGTCCTCGTCACGCTGAAGTAAACCATTCAGGATTATTCAAGTTACATGCAGTCCAGCCTGACAGGCAACTCAGAGTGAAAAATCACTCAGATTGGCTTTCAGGAAATTTTAAATTATGGGTTGGCCAAATTGCAAAGGGGCCACTGAACACACACCACAGCATGTACCATGGAGGTAACACCATTTTGGATGTTTCCACAGCTCATGCAGTACAGTACGTACATGGTACTTGGCTCGATAATTATAGTTACAAGTTCAGAGATTTCTTTTTATTTTAATGCAGATGTATGAATACATGGAATATACATCATCTTTTTAATCAAAGTACCAAACAATACTTAGATTTAATCTACAGGAAAGGTAATTACCTGCGTCTCATTGAAGTCCTTGACACCAACACAGTACACAATAGCTCCAAGAGACCTGGCTCTCTCTGCCTTTTGTCAGGAAGAGATAATAAATGTGTTATTTTAAAAAATCTGGCACTCAAACAGTAAGACTATACCTGCTCCCACAGCAGCTCTGTCACTTGAGCTTTATTTACAGCAGTTTGGGAAATGAGCCTCAGTGTAAAGTTGCTACCTCCTGCTGTGCAGTGATGAGCTGATGCTCCTGTAGCTCTCCGTCTGTCAGAGCAATAATCACGCTGGCTGTGCCTGAAAAAAAAACAAAACATAGAATGTGGTATAACTATACAATGTAGCCTGAAATGCGTGTTCACAAGAATGAACCATTTTTTGCTTACCAGCGTTTTCATGATATATCTGCTCATTTGCCTTGAAATAAAAGAACACATTGAAGGTCAGATCATCAGGAAATTCCATTACACACATAACCAAGTAATTCATTGGGCTATGATTTGCTTTTAGCTTCAAAAAAGCTAACATGAAATTAGTACTAAAAACAACAAGACTCACCCTCTGCAATCCAAGGTGCATGAACGTGTCTCCTCCTGGAATCTCCCTTTTCAGAGCGTTCAGCCCCTTTCTGATATCCAATCTGAAGAGAGGAAATGTAGCAGAATGGATTTTGATGTAGACACATTTAGTCTGCAGCTTTGTCCTATTTGTCAGGTTATCTCAAAAACTGATGTATAGAACAGCTTTTCCCTTTTAATGCTACCTTGTACTTTTACTCCACTACAAACAGAGAAGAGATAAAAGTATCCAGTATTCCCAAAAAAGCAAAGATTGAAGAAAGACTAAACCTGTGTAGTATATCTTTGTTTCTTAATCCTCCCCACAACCTGGTAAATGTACAATTTACATATTGATGCATTAATATAAATGTCAGTCAAAAGAGACATTTTCCTACAGATGAGGACAGAGTATATTTTGTTTTTGGCCCTTTTGTAAATTTGCTTGAGAAGGATTTTAAATGCAGGTATTGCATGGAATATGTTCAGTAAGGTATTTAAGTGGATGCTCTTCATTTTTCTTCCATCTTTGATAACTGAAGCTGAAAATAGAACAAAATTTTACATGATTATGGTTAACCAAGAGTTTTTCTCCCACACAGATAACTGTAAAACAAGCAAACAAAAAAAAACACGTTTGTGATCATAGTTACATACTGTAGTGTAGTGTGTCAGATAGAGGGGTCATTGGTTTAATTCCCCGCTCTTCCAGTCTACATTTTGTTGTGTAATCGGGATACTGAACCTCTAATTGCCCTTGATGTATCACTGTTGTCTGAATGTGTGTATATGGTAGTAAAATGTGTGAACTTGTCAGAGCCTTGAGCGGCTAAGAACAATAGAAAAGTCCTGTATATTTACCTGTTTTCTGTCAGTTTCATGATGGTTGATGCTTTGGAGGAGAATGTGATGAAGGACATCCTCAACAATGGACTGGAACAGAAAAAAGGAAAAAATTATTTTGGTCACACCTAAAATTCAGCTGCCCACAATCATTCAGTGTTTGTATTGAACAGATGTTACTGATCATATGTCAAAAGACCGATTGTGACTGTAAAAAATAGCTGGTTGGTGGTTTCCCACCTTGCACAACATGTGATATAAATAGTATAATAATCTGGGGCTGATCATCACAATCACATCAATACTTAGTTGTAGGAATACTCTGAAAGCAACAAATTGTTTTCCACTGACTCCTCGACATGTTATTTTCCTGTTTTGTTGTTTTGTTTTGTTTTTTTCAGAAAACATCCTTATAATTAACTAAATAACAGGAAGTAACTTTTCGTATAATTTACTTTCATGCCAAAATCCTTTTATTAAAGCAAGAATGTCTCATGTTGGTGCATGGATTATATTGTTGTTTTGAAACACAGCTGAAAACGCATGAAGACAGAGTGAAACCTGCACTTCTTTGTGTGGATGTGTGTGACAGCAACTCTGTGACAATTCAACTGCATCCACAGATATAAACGTGTTTGTTATTTAGTTTTCTGGTTAAACACTTTAATTAGAAAAAGAATTGCATACATGTGCACAACACACACATACCCTTTAATATCTGAGGTGAAAAGTGTGTTGTTTGCGAGAAAAATGATTTTTGCTGTTTAAGACTTTCTGATGTTTCTTACAAACTAAGACTTTGAAGCGGTTTTTTTGTTTGTTTTTTTGACAGAACCACAAAATTCCAGCTGTTGCCATGGCAACAAGGGCACTGAACAAAGCCACCCATGAGCTGAAGGATAAGATGCAGCCATTTCTTAAACTATTTCATTTTATTCCACACTTACTTTTCCAGTGCTACATCAAATCAGAGGATGACATGACCGAAAAAATGTATGTCTGTCAAAACCAAGACTGGTCCTACATAAAATGGCCCTGTAGCCTGTAGTCACTTATGGGAACTTCAGTGACACCAGATGTCATCTGGTGTCACTGAGACAAAGACAGAGTGAAACATCACTGTGGATGCTGAGTAACCTAACATATGGCACAGATTTTATTTTATTTTACTGAGGTGGCTGCTGGGTAAGAGGGTTTTTTTCCAATAAAATACATCTCCAGGGTCCAGGAAGTCAAGCACAGAGGCAACAAACCTTTTGGCGTCTAGAGACTTACAGTCTAGTTGTGAATCTTTTATCTACTGTATGTAGTTCCACTTTTCCTGCATATTTGATTAATTAATTGTGTCACCATGTATGTTTGTGTTTTTGGTCTCACCTTTTGAATTTCTCTGCTAAATTCTCCACAAAGTAGTAGATTTCCTCCCAGTGATGCTTCACACTGCCAGACCTGAGACAAAGACAATGGAAAACCATTAAAATAAAAGAAGTTGCACTTTTGTAATTTGACATCCCAACAACCCAGAAATAAATCGAGCTATGACAGTCAAACATTCTTTTTCTTCAAAATACTTACTATTCATTCATTCATGAGATAGCATGTTTGAAAGATAACAAATTAGGGAAAAATATGGATTTTCTATTAGTTACAAATGATTTTTTCAGCAAGAACTCAAACAAAATACCACGGCTTAAACTCTTTTTCAGACACACACAAATCTCCACATGGCATAGCAGTGAACAAGAAAAATACAGCTCTGCTACCAAAAGACAACAGGGGGTAGAGTCATTACCTCCAAAACATGAAGCACAAGCTGAGTTTGTCCAGGGCAGAGCACAACTGCTTGACTTGTTACTGCAGCTATATCTATCACATTATTGGTAACAGCTTTTTTTATCTATTAGAGGGAATATTACCATAGTTACTAAGAGCCAGTAAGATAATTGGCTATTTACTTAACAAATATGTACCACATCGTAGGCCAGGATGTTAAAGCAAAATGTCATAAAGCACATGCTTCTCACTTACATATCACAAACACCACTGAGGCTAACTCCTAAAACAATTAGTCTGCACTATACATTCGGGGCCAGTAATGCACTGGTGAGATAAAAGAAGTTGGTGGTGTGTTGTGCTTTTAAATTTAGCACCCCTCTGTGTCCTCAATGAGCCCCTGCAGGCAGAGGAAATAGGCCCTGGTCTCCCGGGGGGATCATCCATAAAACTGGACTATTATTTTAAAAAACTCCCCACGGAGCAACCTTAATATCCTCTGGGCAGACTGTGTGTGTGTGTGTGTTTGGATTTGTAAGAATTTCATTAAGTGTGTGTGTCAGGGGGGAAGAGAGGGCTTCCAGCACAAAGCGACAAGTCAGCAGGTCTTCCGTTAGCTAACGAATGAGCCACAGATGACACATGGGAAATGAGCTAATTGACTGTGGTAAAACTAGAGGCCTGTTTAGAGGATGAAGCTTACTTAGAATAAAGAGTGATGCCGACTGAGTGTTATTCTAGGTGGCGACTGCCTGATGTAACAGCATTAGACACACTCAATCTGCCCAGCAATGATGAGTTGTTGTTTTCCTGTATGGGACAAAAGGTCAGCACCACTTTTTTTTTACACAGGGTTTAGCTGGATTTATTGAAGAACCTCCATTTAGGGTGAAGCAGTCCATTGAAGATTATTTCTGCAGTACCTAGACATAAGCCTGTCTTGATGTCAAGATGATTGTAGAAATTTGCATTTTACATATAACAACTCAGAAATTACTTCAACTTATGTCAGAGGAGGCAAATATGTTCAAAACCAGGCAAACTTGTCTGGTGTTTGACTAGTGTTTCTTAAGAAATGAGAAAAAAACTGTGACTGTTCTAGTTTACCTTTTGGTTGTATCAGTTCCCAGTGTATTAGAGGCCCAGATATCTGTTTGAGAATCACATTTAAATGCAATAAACAGAATACGTATTCCCCATTTTTCCACTTTGAGCATTATATGCCTAGAAGGCTGATGAGAAAACATTTGTTCAACAAATTAGGTTGATCCAATTTTCTGTACAATGCCTTTTGATTGTTTGGGTATTTACAAGTACAGAAACCAACCGGGACTTTTGCCTCTTGCAAGTTGCTTTAGAAAACTTGGCTGTGGAAATGAATTGTAACTAAATTTATTTGTCTGCAATTGAGTATCACAGAGGTCATTCTGAGTGGTTTGTTTGTGTTACTGCTCAGCAGTGGGGTGGGAAGTGTAGACATAGCCAGGCAATTGGAGGGACTTTCCCATCACGTCTCAGCCATTTAAGGCTTTTTTTCCTGCCAAACCAGACCATGGATCTGTATTAAATGTTTGGCTGAATGGCCATGAAGTAGACTGTGTTTTTCTATCTTTGAAACAGCTACAAGACAGATCCTCACTGGCCTGTAGTTTTCGTATTGGCTTTAATAGATTAATGTAGTTGGTCATTTATTACAGTGATTACTTTTGCGGAGGCTGAAATGAGTAACTCTACAAACTCGACAGCTACAAGCATTCTTAGGACACCCATGATGAGCAACAGTTCCTGCTATAGTTGAGAACAGAACCAGCTCACACTCAAACATAACTTCCAGATAATCCAGACGAGGCAATGATCACTTGCTCAGAAAAAGATGAGCCACTACAAAGACGCAAGAATTTTGCAGATATAAGTTGACTATTGCACTAATAAAAGCCTAATAAAAGCTTGAGGGATCAGGTTTGGGTTCCTAAGGGCCACCCATGTTGGAATTTCTCCTCCAAATGCGCTAAAACATCCAATGTAACATATACACCTTATGTAAGTTTCAGTGTTTTCCTTCATCTAGTCTGGACGAATAAAGACAAACATACAAGTTCCGGTCAACTAAGCATCCTACCTTAGCATTTTCTCAGTTTTGTTGTCGTTTTGATGACATGACATGACATTCCTATGCAGGCTGACAGGGCAAAGAAAGAGGACAAGACCTTACAAGCTAAACAAAAAAAAATTCTCCCAAAATAACACACACACAAAAAAAAAAAAAGACTTGAGGTGGACGGGGGTGTTTAACTTGGATACCCAACAAAATGTGCAGCACAAACAGAAATAGTCACACAAGGATTTAACAGACGTACGTACACACACACACACACAAACACACAACCTCTAACCTTAAGGAGAGGCAGGAGCCAGTTTCCTGTGCAGATTGTTCCATTACAGCAACAGTTGAGGGAAAAAATAATATAAAGTCTGGTGAAACTTTCCTGAAGCGAAAGTCATGAAGAGGTGTAGGGATCATTTTTGAGTATTTATTTAACATTAGGGTGAATCTGGGGACTCCCACCTTTGGTTTTCAGCTGCTTATCTTTATTTCTGAACCACAATGCCTCATGTTTGCCTTGGAACTGTTCAATTGTCTGAGGTGGCTCAAGTCGTGGGATCGAGGCCTAGCTTGCAGTTTCACTCACCTGTTCAAACACCATTGCAAGAGGAAGTGGGCCATTTCAATCTATGATCATTTCATGTGGTGCCCTTTTTCTCCCTCAATCCTTTGATCTAATTTTAATAGTCTGAGCTGAGAGCTGAAGTTCAGCGGTTTGGGGTTTTGGATGGAGAAAATAAAGGATTGGAGAGGTGAGGGTCTGTAGAATTTGCAGACAAAGTGATTGCACCCAGCAGCAGTTTAAAGTTATGTCATAGCAAATCCTCAAATCTGGGTGACAGTGTTTTTTTGATTGGTCAGCTTCTCGGAGCAAGATAAAAAGCATGTGTCTGGCTTTCTGCCATTGGAGCTCTGAGAAGAGAAGAACAAAGGAGAAGAGGGAAAGACAAAGACCTTAATTGTTGAGATTACAGAGATTTCAGTAAATTTATCTGCGTAGGAGCAAGATAATGTAAAAAATCTGTTGGTGCGATTGCAGACTTGTCTGCCACAGGAAACATTGCGATGATTCAATGAAAACTTCAACTTAAAGGCCAAGATTCTCTCTGACTTACTTCACCCAACACATCTGGCAAGCATGTCAAAACAGCCTCGTGGACTGACACCACCAAAGAAACAAAACAAGGACTAACTAAACAACTGATTGAAACTCTTTGTGGTTACAGATATATACATGTATAATTATTTTTGCTGGGTTCATGGCACTGATCAGCATTACTGATGATGTGCTAGTGGTGCCAAATTTATTGCTACTTTCCAACTGGTTGCCAATTTGAGATTTCGAAACAATATTATAAACCATTTAAAATCAAAGCAAAAACAAACAGGCCAAACAAAATAGGAACCAGACCAAGAACAGAACCAAACCCAAGTAAACTAGCACTGTAGTGATGGAGAGTGTAACATTAAAATAATGATGGAGGTAATTAAAGCTGGTAATGAATCCAAAACTAAGACCATCAAATGGGGAAAAATCTGGAAGATGTCAGTTAGAAATTAGGCTTTAGTTGAAGTCCAACTGGAGTCATTTGTCGCAAAATACCTGGAGAAAATCAAAAGAGTTCCACTGAATGAGTTGAGGTTTTGTTTCCTTTCAGAAATAGTATGTAAAGCTCTCTCCAATAACACCTCTAATTTTGTTTTGAGTTAATTTGTCCTAAATTATACACACTTCAGATGTACAGTAATTTTGTTTGTTCCTGGATCTGTGAATCACTCAGTGTGGTGATCTTCTGTTTCAAAATAACTGTGGTCACTGTGGGAGGTAATTCCCGTCACTATTACTGTCCAGCGATTTTGAAAAGACCATATAAAGAGGAAACAGAAATTTTATAGAGTTTTTCTAGGAATCTAAGACCTAAAGAGTAAAAATATCATCAGTCATTTAAATTATAAATGACTGAGGATCTTACAAATTTTATAAGACCCCTTTCTGCTAACTGGGCGAGATTGCAGAAATTGAGTCATCTGGGGAGTGTGAATATGCCTCAGCTTTCACAATGACAACTGCAAGTTCTTCAAATTTTGCAGAACTTGCCAGTGCTAAGGCCCTGCTTTTAGCATGGCTTTTAGCATATAGCTAAGAATCACTGGAAAACAAAAACTGCTTACAGTAGAAAAAAACACTGCTGCATTTCTCCTGTATTTCTGCATTTCTTGTTCTCTGTTTTTATTTAAATGTTTATGTGTAAAGAGAAAAAGGTGAATTATTACAAAACTCAGCTCCCCTGGGTTCAACAAAGGGTTTTATAGCCTGCAACCTCGGTTCATACTCCCCCTTTACATCAGTGTCTATTCCAGAGACATAATATGGCATTGCTGGGTTTACAGCTTGTTTGCTGTTCTGCCATTATGCCTGTAGTCCTGTAGCTCTAGCAAACAATATTGAAGATGAAGCAAGTACTGACACTAAGCCTTTCAAATTACTGATGAAGAGTAACCTTTTTCCTTTTTCATTGCTTAACCAACTCCACCATTAACTACCCAACAGCCACTTCTATCCCAGAGGGCAATGGGATGACGGCATGTGGGAAAAAGCTCTTTTGGTCTGAAGGCTCAGCAGCTCTCAGCTTTGTTCTCACGGTTCAAAGTGTTGAAGAAGGAAAGAAAAAAAAGAAAAACTTCACGAAAGAGGCAGTCTGCCTTTCTAGCTGAGCCTACCCACACCACCCAAGCCTGCATCCAATGATGGTGCTCCAATTTAACTGACTGGGCACAAGGATTTGTTTGTTTAAAACCGCTAACCTACTTTTACAGCCATTGCAGAAGTCAAAGTCTTTACTGCGTGATTTCTGAGCTAATGCTGCACATCTATTCCAAAACCTGAGAGGAATTGTTTGGCCATTGAATAACTAGTTAGTGGAGAGGCATTTGAGATGGTTGCCAAAAGACACAGATTTTTCTTCTTCAGTCTTAATCTAACCATATAAAAATACAGGGAATATACTTTTTATGTTAACCGAGGCAGGGTCATGTATCACATACCAAGAGATTTGGTTAAAAGTTGGACTGGCTTTCACCTGCTTTAAAACCTATTGTCCTTTTTGTGTGAAACACTGATACATTTTAACAAGACATTTCTTCCTGTTGAAAACACCAAAGCATCACACTATGCAAGGCCAAAATACACAGACATGTCATTCCACAGTTCGAACGTTTTCCACAGCTAGACAGATTGAAAGTATTTATGGACTGCAGCTGCAGTTTCGGTTTTTCCGCTGACCTGTCTAGATTCAGGCAGCATGGCTGAAAGCCCACCTGGAGGGCTAACACATGACTACATCAACAACAACATTTTGAAGCAATGATTAGTGGTCTTGAAAATTAGAACAGGGCAGAAATTGCTATGATTTTGACTGTGGCCTATCAGAAAAGATGAATGCTGTTAGAGTTGTGTATCTCTACATCTATAAACAAGTAGGAGCAATGATGTGAAGAGAGTGAAGAGCTTATGGGGGGGTCTGCTGCAAATAAAAGAGGTAATCTGGAAAAGGATAAATGAAAAGCTGAGAGACATTCTCATAAAGTGAAAGGGGGGGAGAAATACGCAGCAATGTGAATACTCAATGATATACAATGTTTTTTTATAAAAAACTCAGCTCAGGCTTTCTTTGCATGACAACACTATGGAACAACTGTGTCTTACAATTGATAAGCAGTACACAACATGGTTAAATGGCATCTTCCTCAGCAGCTGAACATTTGGCTGATATGTGAATCCCTTTATCTAACATATGAACACACTCAAAATTCCTCTGACCCTTTGTTCCATATGAAACAGCATGCTGCGTCCTGTCTGCTCTGAATCAGCACATACAGTATAGGCTACATATTCAGATGAACACATGCAGGAATGTAGAAATTCAAGGTATACACCTACTGCAAATATTTTGGGCTCATGGTTTCTTTATTTGCCAAAAAATGAACCAACAAGAAAATCTCTCAAAAAGGTTTATGTACAAAAGTCCTCTTTATCTATGTTGTTTTCATACCTGTATTTTTCTCTATGCTAGTGGTTTAGCTTTAGGAATGTCCACTGCTGGTCTCCAAGTCAATCTGTAAATCTGCTGGTTGGTCAGTATTTTATGCTAGCTAGCAAATGTTAGCATATCAGCACAGTGAACTACAATCATGCCCGTGGAGTGTTTATAATACATTTTGTAATACATTGTAAGCATCCAGCTCTCTGATATTTATATTTAGCTAAAAGCACCTGAGTGCAACCCAGTTCTTTTCTCTTTTCTGCTACAGTCACCAAATGTTTCAGGCTTCTTCAATCCACACCCGTACAAACACAGTTTAATTTGGAAAACGTTTTGACCGTCTTTTGCACAATCAGATGTTTTAGCAATGTCTTGTTTGCTTCAGCTGTTATGCCCTAGGCTACTGGTCATTCAAACAGTCAATTAAATTATTTCAAGAGATAACTACCTTATGTTTATTTGGTTGCAACTTCTTAGTTCAGTCTCTTAATTGTTCACATGTTGCAGTCTTCAGTGCCTGGTGATATAACGACGCTGTATTCCTAAAACTTGTCATATACAATTAAAACTAACTGCTTAACTGCTAAACACTGCTTAGCAAAGGAGGCTAATGGGTCTTGTTAAATACCAAATTTCATGCTGACGGTGATAAGGGTGTTGGAACAGGATTGAAACTGGCAACCTTGCAATCATTCTCCAGCATCTGGATGCTTCAGATTACATTGGCCCGTGTTTCAGAGGACACTGTCAAACATGTCAAAGCCATGTAGTGACATCATCCGCCTGACTCTGCAATAAATGCCTTTGGAGTCAGCTTTATGAGGCAGTTATCTTTCCCTGTTCCAGCAAAAACTCGTGACCCTCTACTCCCACTTCAACACAGCGCCCCAAGCACATTACTCACTCTAAATCACACAGACTCATGTTTGTAAACACCATGTTGATGCTGAATAATTCTGCACAGCCCTGCATTCATATGAATGCACGTGTTTTAGAATGTGCAAATTAAGTATTTCCAGCAGCAAGGCACCTGGGGATGGCAGTGTCAGACTTGCTACAACCTCCTAACATCAAACTTTAGACCTTCCACATGGATCAAATAGGGCACAGGGTTCAGACTGTATCATAAAACCAGCTCAGGCCTGGGGGAGGGGTTGAGGGACAGCTGAATAAGGGCTGAGGTTTCTAATGAGCTTCCTCCTGTTTGAACTCCACAAATGATACCTTAACTTTGTTAGTCATCCCCAAGCACACAGGGGAACTAACAATAGCATCAGACATTAGGAAAAAAATTGATGCAGATATTATTTACAACATGTGTCAGTGTTTACCACACAGCACAAGCCAACAGCAGCTTTAAACATCTGGGGTGCAGTCCTTCCATTTTGGAATTCTATTTTGAAATGCAGTGAAGGAAAAGGGATCTGTGAAGTTCAGTAAGTACAGTAAGGTGCTTACACTGTCACTTCATTGGGAGTTGCTCTCAATAAGTGAAAAAATAAAATTAAAAAAATCTCAAAATCCAATCGGGGATATATGAATGTTCACCAATGATGCTAACCTGCCTTGAAACGTTTCATCAACCCACAAATCGGGCCTTTAAAGTTGCTGCATGCAACTTTTTTTCTCCCCCAAATTAAGACCACATTCTCCATAAATGTTGTTGCTTCCTGTCCTCTAGTTTCTCCTCCCCATTCTTGGCTTTGCTCCATTAGTGCAAGAGGAGGAAGAAGAGCTGATATAAACATATGTTGTTGTTTTTTTTAACCCCAAGTACGATCATCTCAAGATAAAAGCCTGACAGTTAAAATAACACTCACAACAAAGGTTCTTATTGTGCTGTTGCAGATTCTCCATCAGATTTCCCCCCATGGCTCCCTATGAATTCAGCATTGATGTTTAGACCTTAGGCACATCCATTCTCCCATCTATTGAGGCCATTAAATCACAACACAGAACAAAAAGATGAATCTTGTGTTGCATAATGACAGAAAATGCTTTTGGTGTCTATAAACTAAAAATAACCTAGAAGACTCTCTCACATTTTATATTCTCCCCCAGCAGTCTGGGTCCAGCTGCTTAAATCCAATGCTTAGATGTCACATAACCGCAGCATTTTTCCTATGTGGGCGTTCAGAGTGGAAATGAAAGAGTGAATAGTGAGCGGTCACTGAGCGAAGAGAAGAAAAAGTCCCTCAGTATTTCCCCCCAGAGGAAAAATCCGCATTTCTCTGTGATTCTTTTGAGTCCCTCTTTTCAATAAAACTTCAAAGGCTGTAATCAGTTCAGGCTCGGAAGCAGGGAGAGATCTTTTTCTTCTTTTTTTATGTGCTTTAGCATCCAAATCGTTACTCATCTTTTTGCTTATTCGGCAAACTGTACTCCGCGCGAGTCAGCCCCCTTTACGGCGTCATCACGCGCGCGCACGGGCGCTCGCGCGCGGATGCAGAGGTTGCTAGCAAGTCAAACAACAGGCTAAACTTTTTATCCTCACATTTTAAGACACGTTCATGTTAACTCTGGTAGCTTTCCGTTGTGTTTTTAGTAAATAAGCTTTATGCCCCCCCCCCCTCAGTTACACCACCACACTAAATAAGGAAATAAAGACCACAATAAAAACTAAATTCACATTCAAATGCCTTTTTTTTTTTTTTTGGCTGTTATGCTAACTTTTCCCCCGCTGCTAACAGAGTCGCGGCAGCTCCTTTATCTTTATGGATAATAGTTTATTCAATAATCAGTTAACAAAGATGGTTTTACTTACTTATCAAGCACAAAATAGAGGTCAAAAGCGCCCTGACAGGAACTCTCCTCCTCCTCGCCCTCGTCCTGCAGCTCCGGCTCGGCTCTTGCAGATGAACAGAGCAAAAATAATCCGAGTAAAACCAGAACAAGACGCATGTTCAACAAAAATGACGCCATTATTTCTCCTCGTGATGTGTATAGGGAAAAAAAGTAAATTCCTTCAAAGATTAAAAAAAAAAAACAAAAACAAAACAAAAGCAACAACCCAAAAATCCTCCAGGGGCTTCTTACATCCCAGAGACAATGGGATGCAGGCGATGCTCCCACGTCTCTTTTGCTGGGTGGCTCAGTTTACAGCATCCCGGACTGATGCTGGCCCTCTGCGGATCACACCGCTAAATAACAGTGTCGGATCGTTCACACTCCACATGCAGCTGGCAGAAAGCAAAAAGAGTCTTTAAAAAGTTTGCAGAAACAAATCCAAAAGTCAAAAAAAAAAACAAAAGAATCAAAACGATGGAGTGGGTGGTTTGTTATGAAAAAAAAAGGGAAAAGAAGAAGAAGAAGGATAAAAGTTTCCTGTCAAAGTGTCAAACCTGGTTTGAGTCCGAAAAAGCCAAATCGACGTAGGTAATGCAGAGCAGAGTTGGCGCTGGAGGAACTGGGAGCCCAGGGGACAGACTTGGCTGAAATGGACCAGGTTTCATATTTCATCCTGAGGAGGAGAGAGGAAGAGGGGAAAATGGGTCAACATCCCATTTTGCGCCTCCCTCACGTGGCACACTGGCGCATTTTTACGTGGAAACATCGCAGATCAGGAGCGGATGATGTTATTTGTCGGGGTGCTCCTTCTTTGTGCAGCGTTTTATCATTTTTCGATGAATGTGCTTGTATTCATTGCTGCTGCAGGAGCCATAAAACAGTTAAATCCACTGTAATGACACTAACAGACGCTTTTCAATATAGTAAGCACGTTTACCGATCTATTTGAGAGCTTCCATATATTCAATCCTTCCAATATATAAACTATTTATATAGATTTTCAGAACACCTCATTTCCAGTAACTTGTCCAATTAAAAGATATTGTTGTAGATAACAGTACAATAACTGATAACTTCAGCTTTTTTTTTAAACAAATATATGTAAGTACAATGTTTTAAGCTCTGATGACATTTATGTCTTTAATAAACAAAATCCCATTGAAATAGATTCTATAACCCTCCGTGAAAGTGTATCACCTATATAAAGTGGGCCTGTTTTATTGTGGTTTGTGAGGAATTATGTTTGACACCTCACAATAGTCTTATCCGGTTTAAGCCATAATCAATTTAATAAAAAAAAAAGAAAGTTTTCGATACTACTTCACATTTTTTCAGGATAATCCAATTTCATTGTGTAACTACTGATCAATAGCACAGTAGGCTGTAGGCAGTTGTTACTCATAACATTGTTAATCATAACATTTTGGAATGTGTTTGCCTTTTAAAGACAAATGGGTGTTTTTTTGTTTGTTTGTTTGTTTGTTTGTTTGTTTTGTTTTGTTTTGTTTTTGGCTTCAACTTCTGAGTTTTTCTGTTGATGAGCCACTTTTCTAGGAAATATTTGTCCAATTGAGCAATGATGTGTTCCTGTCAGACATTTTATTCATAATCCAGAGAGACAAACAGTCCCTTAGAAGTGAGTAACAGGCTGAGTTGTTTACAAGGTGAGTCTTGTTTTGACATTTTAAACATTACACCCCCTCAACCCCCTTCCACACACACTTACAATGCCCGTTAACCTTTTGGCCCTTGTTTAAAGTCTCAACACTTGTTGATGTGTCCTGCCTTATCCCCATTCAAACTGATCTACTCTAATCCTTGCTGTTTACAGAAGAAAGTCCAGGGCTTCCCAGAGCCCCACTGGTCTGCCTCACATCCACTTTTATATCCACTTATATACAACGAACTGGTCACCAGTCAAAACACTGTACATTTTATAAAAGCAATCCTAACTTGCCTTTATGTGTCCTTAAGTGCATCTTCCCACAGTCCCCATATACTGTTCCTGGATTTTGTGTTGTTATATTCAGTTATTGTTACAAATTTAACTTTGCATTTTGTAACACTAATGCCACTAGATTATTTTTTAATCTATAAATTGTTCAGTGGATTAACAGAAAAACCCAAGAACAACGAAGTTCAAATAGCCACATGCTTAAAGGTTTTGGAATTACATAAAAAAAAAAAAAAAAAACAACAGCCAAATGCATTTTGCTCATAACCCTTGTTTTTAAAATAATCATATACTCTAGCATAAAATTACTTTTCTTTTTCCACCTTTAAATGTTTTTGCATCTGAAATGATATTGAATAAAAATTGATAGCAATATAAGATCATTTGGTTGGCTGTTTGGCTTACATATATATTTTATATGTTTATTTATTTTTTACTAGGATCACTAGGATTCAGGCCATAAATCTTACAAACCACTGAAAGTCATGCCTATATCTGCTGTCATTGACACAAATGGCCTAAAACACATTTTAATCTTAAATTAACCTTTCTAAAATCAAAAATTTTGCTGTCACTGAAAAAGGACAAGGTTTAAACAATTGAATAACAGCACCAACAACAAATTAGACTTGTCGCACTTTTCACTTTCAAGTGATGTTTCCTGCTGCTTTTCTGTTGGATGAATCTGCATGTGCAACAACTTTTTCTTTTGTCCTTCATTTTAGTTCATTTAGTTCATTTAGTAATGCAATGAGAAATGTTGCAGTTGTGGGTTAGCGGTGTTGTTTTATGTCAGGACACATTTGGTTCTCTTTGACGTTAAAAAAGAAGTAAACACTATTCATAATAATATTGTTATTGAAAAATCAGTTTTTAATCCAATGTCTTTGCAATAAAACATGACCAACAGACACATTTTTTGTATCAGTTATTATTTATTGTGTCTCACCACTGGAATTGATACAACCCAAGTAGGTCCACATGACATGACGTACAGCATATTTCCCATACGCAATGAGGACATCACATAATGATTTTCTCACCAGAATATCCAGGGGACTACTTTTCAGAAGTTCAAATTTCAAATATCCAACATAATAAATGAATGCCAAACTTAGTTTGAAAGTATTTTGTGTGCTTACGTAACTTGTTTTGTCTCATTTGTGCAATTTCTCAAAAATAACATTACTGTTTCAGCTTATCTTTGACACATACTTACGAACACCCACGTCATAAAAGAACTGCATCAACCTTTTTAACACAACCCTTTTCCACAGACAGTGTAACATTCAAAGGAAATAAAATATGAGTAAATCCTGTTCAACCTTTGACCTACGTTAAAAACAGTCTAAAAGGCTTAGGAGTGAATAGAAAATGAATACCAGATTACATTTTGTACTTTACCTATATTCATCACTTCTTAAAATTGTCTAGATTCTAAATCTTGAAACCATTTTTGGCTGCCAAAGGAAAAGTGAGAGTTGAAAATCCAGTTCAGGACATGGTTTACTTCTGGCCTGCAAAGTGCTTGTTGAAGATGCCCTTTGCAGTCTCAAGGGCGGCGTCAGCTGAGACAGGTATGTGGGGTGCTACACCAGCTCCCTCCCACGCTGGCCCAGCGGCAGTGTCAGAGTGGACAGTGGGGATGCTGAGGAAGATGTCAGTCTCACCAACTTGGAAGGTCTTGGGTGGGTGGGAGCCCCCGGCTGTTGTCTCTCCAACAATCATTGCGCGGCCAAGTTTCTTCATGATGTACACAAACTCCTCAGCAGCACCGGAAGTTGCCCCACTGGTCAGGATGATCAGGCTTTTCTTGGAGCCGTACCTTGAGCCTGAGGAAAAGGATGAGATAATGGGGGAATTGAGATGTGAGATGAGATGTGAGGTGGATGAGGTTGAGTAGTCATTTGTGGATAGGGACAGGACTGAGTTTTAACAGGAGGATAGAGGACAATGTTTTGTGAATAAGACTATATGACTATTGAAATTAATTAATCTAAATAAAAGGATGCATGATGGAGTATAACAATGACTTAATTCCTAAAATAAATTAAAGATATGGATGCATCCTTGTTCATGGAGATGTGACCCTCAAGTAACTGATTGTTTCCCACTTGACAGATTTATCATCTTCTAAGTGGATGAGCCAAACTTATTAGGAAACATTTGCTAGTTTAACAAAAGCAAATCAAGTATATATTTAGAGTTATGGATCAGGCCTAATGGTGAAAGTTAGTCCAAAAGAGTTTTTGGTCCACACTAACTCTCACACCCAATTACCAATTGATTACCTGGTTTCCCAGCTAATTGCTACATTTGCTGCTACCAGGAATCACTATATATAATGGGTATAATACGATGACTTGATAAAACAAATAAAATAAAATAAATTACCAGTAAGCTCAGGTAAGGTTTGGAGCTCTGTGTAGGTGCCAGTTGTTCTGTCGTACAGCTTGTCCAGCACAATCTGCTTGTCAGCATCAAAGAAATAAGAGCAGAAGCCTGCAATGGCTGTTGTTGGGCCTCCAATGTTGTTCCTGTAAATACAGTTACAGAACAACTTTGGAAAGGTGAGACACTGGTGAAACTATCTATATACTGCTATATATATTACAGATATACTATAGTTTTTTGTTTTTTTTTTGTTTTTTTTAAATATCACTGTCAAATGAGGTGGTTGAGGAACTAAAGAGCAAAATGAGCCTAATCTTTTTTCTTTGTCGAGTTAGTCTTCAGAGCTAATGATTCAATGGCTGTTCATGTTTAAAATGAAGCATAAACTATTAATAGAAAGAAATGGCTTCTAATTCTGACATCGACTGATGCGCTTTCACAGGTTTAGCAGCTTTAGTGGATGATTTGTATTCCAAAATGGACACAGGCGTTTTGTAATAGAAGCCCTGACTTGCACTGTGCAGGATTACAAACCTGAGGTCGATGATCATGGCATCAGTGTTGACAACTTTGCTCCAGACATGCTCAACAATAATCTGGGCGATGGCCTTGACCTCCTCAAAGTCTCCGAACATGTCAAAACGCAGGTAACCAATGTTGTTCTCGAACGTGTCAGTGTGGAATGAGACTTTGATCAGTTCAATGTACATTTCTGGAGAATAATTCTGGCAGGAAAAATAAGCAGAAACTTAAGCAAAAATTTCCAGTGGGTGTATGTTTGATATATAACAATACCACATAATAATACATTTATGTATACATATAACACAAATTCTCAAATTAAATTTTCTTCATACATATCAATCCAGTAAACTGCAAATAATGAAACCCTGCCTACTGTACCTCTACTCCAGAAATGTTTTGAACACTTGTACACTTTGTTTTAAAAAAGACCCTGAAAAACTAACAGTAAAAATAAAAACACAACGATATCTTAACATTTGGAGGTAAAAATTGATAATGACAACTATTTGCTCAACCAAAAACCAATAATACACTCACCATGGGTGGTAAGGCTGGTGTGTTGCTGGTGGTCTTCAAGCTCTTGTCCCCAGAAAGGGTCTTCAGGTCAGCAGACAGCTTCACCTCCAGGCTGTCCTTGGAGACAACCATGTTATACGTGCCATTTGCCAGAAGCTCTTTCAGCTTTTCAGCAACATTAGCCCCAATGTCCTCAAAGGCATAGTTGTCTGCAATCAGAGTGGCTGATCCATCAATGATAGCTGGGACTTTGGCACGGAGGCTGACAATCTTGATGGCAGTAGCGAGGGCATCCTCTGCATTAACCTCCACATCAGGGGTGACACCAACAACCTCCCAGGTGGAGCCAGTGATTGGATTGATGGACTTTGCAGTTGGAACGGAAACATAGAAGTCAGTGTCACCCACTTTGAATTTATCGATTTTCACAGAGCCCCCAGCAGTCTTCTCACCTACGACTGTAGCCCTCTTTAGGTTCTTGAGGCAGTAGGCAACATCCTCAGCAATGCCTTTGGTGTTTTTGCTGGTGAGGATAATGAGGGGTTTGGTATTGTCATATCTCTGCCCCAAGAGCGAGGACATGGAAAACAGCTTTGTGGTGGTGTTTGAGGGACGGTCGTACACACTGTCAATGTGGATCACAGGCTCAGCTTCGGTGAAGTAAGACACAATGTAAGGGATTCCTGAGATGTCTCCACTGCCAGTGTAGCGCAAATCAAAGATCAGAGCTGAAGTTGGCAGGATTTTATTCCAGACCAAATCGAGGAGCAAAGGCCCAACCTTATCAGCAACCGCCTCTCCGAGGATATGGTCGATCCTCAGGTAGCCAATGTTGCCCTCCAAGATGTCAAGCTTAATGGAGGTCTGCAGGACGGCAACAAGCTGCTCAGGGGGCAATGGAGGCATCTTCGGGGGATCCACAGGGACGTAGTTTGGCTCATAAGAGACCTTCAACCTTGAGTCAGAAATAGTGGTCTGGACACCAGAGCTGAGGACCTGAGCCAGGGACTCAGCATCAGGAATATTGAGAACCTCAGTATTGCTGCTGGCTGCTTCAATTGCCTCCTTCATCCCTATCAGCTTCTCCGGTGAGCAGTAATTGTCCATGACGATATTTGCCATATCAACAAGGAGGGTGGGGGGAAATGAGGCATGGATAAAGAGAACATTTCCCAAAACTAGCAAAGATGGCACCAGAGCCAGAGCCCTCGCCATTTTCGCCAGTGTAGTTTGGTTCAGTCTGAGTAAATGGCAAGTGGCTGCTGAAGAGCCGAACCTCCTTCTCCCAAGAGGATCTGTCAAATGGCACTGTTTTGCCTTCAAGGTTTCTGTTAACACACACATAAGAGGATTTACCCCACAATAAACCTTTAATCGTATTATACCGAGTGCTCCTGTAAGGCAATAACAACTTAACCAAGTAGGTGTAGTAACAAGACGGTGTTGCCAAAGAGTCTTAAATTTACACAAGGTATTTTGAACACCTATTTAAAGCTACCTGTACCAAATAAGGTCAGCTCAGCAAATGACAAAGACGCTGAAATTGGATAAGAGTTGTGAAATAACAGTCTTGCAGGGGTAATTCATGTAGCCCCTTGGTGTCAGTAACTGTAAGAATTTCATGGATGAGCTGATTTTACGTGATTTTTGCAAATGAAATCACAGGAAAATGTTGAAATAACACATGTACTTCAACACTGCGTCCGATTATTGATTTCTTTGGGGCAAGGAATTTTACTTCTAATATATGGTTACTAATAAATAATAATAAATTAAAAAATGATTCAGAGCCACTCATTTCTTTATTGTTACATGAACATTATACATTTGCTTTTCTGAAATGCTGTGGAACTGTGATATTCAGTTTCATTTTGTTTGGTGCTTGCTCCCTCTGCTGGTAGCTAAGGAACAGAAACTACAGCAGACTGAAGAAGAGACTGAAAAAGGGTTATTGCTTTTACTCAAATAATCGGTATGAAACATGAAAATCACAATGAAATAAGAACATGTAGCACATCAGCATACATTTGTTTAATGATCAAATAAGTATTCATACATAAAGAACAGAACATACACCTCCTAATACATGGCCTTTAAAATGCAATGAAAGGAAATGATAAAAAGAGACAGAAAAAGACAACTTTACACAATGGAAATAAAACATACAGGCAGGTTTCATAAGGTCATCATATAAATAAGAAGGTACAACATAATTTATTTAAGAAACAGATGTATTGTTATTTATTATTATTTTATTTTAGTCAAGATATTATGTCCCGTATTTTCTTGTTAATGCCATAGATAAGTAGATTTAAATGTTAATTCAATCTACAGCGGAGTCCTTTTTGTAATAGTCAATTCCCATTCACTGCAAAAATCTCACAATGAAAGTGTCCGAAATTGTAAAGGTAGGTTTAATAGTAAAGACAGCTGGTTGTTATGATAGGGAAAAAAACAGATACCATTTGTGGATGATCAGTATTTTATATTAAATCAATGAAGCCCTATACAAACTTTACCGGGATTTTTTTTCCCCCAACACTACTGTTTCTTATGTAAAGCATTTGAAATTGCATACATACCATGTGACTGTAAATCTCTCAATCAGAAAACTATGATGTGATGAGTTCAATTGTTCAGTTACAGCCTTCAAACGAAGGCCTCATTCATAAAACATGACACAGATAATATTATTATGGGACATACTGTGGATCAATGAAGTGTGGCTAAACAAAAAATGAAGGAACATTCACTTACGGAAATACAGCACAAGGCGCTCTATTCCGCTTGTTTTCACTTCAACAATTTTGGTGTTGTAAGTCCCTGTGCTACGTGAAGGGCGTC
Source organism: Remorina albescens (assembly GCA_034769265.1). Classification (NCBI taxonomy): domain Eukaryota; kingdom Metazoa; phylum Chordata; class Actinopteri; order Carangiformes; family Echeneidae; genus Remorina; species Remorina albescens. Next base: position 13,028,557 of record CM068480.1, read on the forward strand.
ACTTGCCTGGGTAATAACATGAGGCTCTACCCCTGAAACACTCCACACTTTCCCAGTGACGGCACTCAAAACAACCTGGTTAGGGATGGATGCATACAGAACGCTGTCCCTGATCTGATAGGTTCCACTTGACAGTGAGCCTCCGATCGTTGGCTCTCCGATGACTGTTGCTCTATTTAGGTCCTTCATAGTGCGGGTGAACACTTCAGCTGCTGACCCAGTCATGTGACTGGTGAGGATGTAAATGTCTTTAGAGGATCCATACCTTTGACCTCTGACCTGAGGCAATGTCATGACTTCTGTCATGGTGGCTGTGGTGCGGTCAAAGACATTGTAAAGATGTATCAAAGGTTCAGCGTCAAAGAAATAAGTGCACAGAAGGGGGATGGCTGTGGAGTACCCACCAGTGTTGTACCTCATGTCAATAATGAGGGCATCTGTGTTTGCTATCTTGCTCCACACTAATTTTATAAATTGTGGGCCAATGGCTTTGAACACCTCTACATCTGCCATCATATCGAATCTTAAATAGCCAACGTTACCTGGTAGAAGCTCAATTCTAAACAGTGCATCAATTATAAATCCCACTTCTTCTGCTGTGGGGATCTTTGCAATGTCGTGAAGTGACTCAGGCTCAACATCACAATGGAAGACATGGAGGCGGTGATCGCTTGAGGCCTCCTGAAGGTCTGCTGTCAACTGAGAGGCCAACGATTCAAAGTCAACCACTGATCGGTACAGTCCCTCGGCCCATTTGCTCATCAGCACCTTGCTGACCTCCAGGGCAACTTCATGGATTGCGTAGTATTTCTCTAGCAGTTCTCCAGTTCCCTCCACAAGGGACCTGAGTCCTTGATGAAAATATGAGATATCATGCACATGATCAATAGTGTCTTCAGCTAGCACAATGGCATCAGGGACCACCCCACCTCCCAGCCAGCACTCCCCATTGTTGTCTATGAAGTTTATGGAAGGGACAGTGATAGCAAGGTCTGTTTTCTCTATTTGAAACATCTTTGAGTGCATTAACGTACCAGATGTAATTTCCCCAATGACTGTGCCGCGATGTAGTGACTGTATCAGGTAGGCGAACTCTTCCCCAACACTGGCTGTGTAGTAGCTGGTTAACACGTAAACCCCACGTTTGGAGCCGTACGTTGGGCCTGCAATTCGGGGAATAGAGTAATATTCTGTTGTTGTGTTCTGAATTCGGTCATATATTGTGAAAAGATGACACCTCTGGGAAGTGTCCTGCAGGTAAGACAGTACAAGGGCTAGAGAAGGAGAGCATCCACCAGTGTTATAGCGTAAATCAATAATTAGGTAATTGGTGTCTTTTAGGGGTTCCCACACCTTTTTAGCCATAACCTCTTCTAGTTTCATCAGTGTAGCTGACTCAATGAACTTGTCAAAGCGGAGATAGCCAGCGTTGCCTGGGAGAATTTCCACTTTGAATGTTGTATCAACTAGTTCTCTCAATACTTCGGGATCATCAGTATCTTTGTAAAGCTCGGGCTCCTCCTCTGCAGTGGCACTATTATCTTGCATGTATTTGATGGTCAGTCGTGGATCCTCTGAAACAGTTTGGAGGTCCTGGTTGAGTCTGACCGCCAGATCTTCCTCAGATATGACAGAGAACAAGTCGGTAGATTGGAGCTGCTGTTGAAGAGCTGGAACTCTATCCGTGAAAGCGTACAGCTGCCCAATAATGACGGAGATCATCTGCACAACGTTTGGAATGGAGCTCCTCACAGCCAGAAGTGACTTGGCTTTTGTGACGGCTTCCTTCGGGATGACATTGACTGTTGGGGAAACGCCACTCACTTCCCAGCTCTGGCCTGTGATTGGACTGACAGATCTTGCCACAGGAACTGTTATGTAAAACTCTGATCCTTCAATCTTAATCTTTTGGACTTTTACTGACCCACCAGCAGACCTTTCTCCAACTATGATGGCCCTCTTCAGGTTTTTTAATGTATATGCCACTGCTTCAGCGGCCCCCATAGTACGTTTACTGATCAAAATAATCACATCTTTCTTTTTTCCATACCTTTCTCCCTTTATTGATGACATGGTCCACAGCTCCATGGTTGTATTCGAAGGCCTGTCGTACACAGTGTCAATGTGGATGAGTGGCTCAGGGTCTGAGAAATAGGAGATTATAAAGGGAACTCCAGACAGTTGTCCAGTGGTGCTGTACCTTAGGTCAAAAATCAGTGAGGACGTATGAGCAACTTTGTCCCAGATGTTGTCCCTCAGCAGGGACCCCAGTTTTGCTGCTGTCTCCTCCCCGATGATTCGATCTACCCGCAAGTAGCCAATGTTGTTTTCCAGGATATCCAGCTTGACAGAGTTCCTCACCAGCCGGATTAGTTGGTCAGTGGGGAGGGATGGCAACATTGGTGGCACCACTGGGACAAAATTGGGCTCGTATGATACGGTCAACCGTGGATCGTTCAGCGCCCCTTGTACTCCGACTGTGAGAACAGCTGCCAGGGTCTTCCTGTCTGAAATCTGCAGGATTTCCCCACTGGTGATTGCTTGCTGGATGGCCTCCTGCATACCAACCAGGTTTTCAGGGAAGCAGTAGTTTTCCAGAAGTATCTTGGCCATTTCTAACACCAGGGCAGGCTGAAATGATGAGCTGGCAGAGAGGGTAAATAGAAGAAGCATCAGTAGCAGCGGCGGTGTGTGCTGCTCCATCACCACTGTGTTTATCTTCTCAGCACGGAAAGAAAACCAATGAGGCGTTTTAGTTCATTTGTCTGTTTCAAGAGATGGTGGTTTTGTAGGAGGGAACATTGTCAGTCTCATAGGTTTTTTCTTTTTTGGACAAAACCACATAAACATAAGAGGATTTTGTTCCCAATAACCCTTTAATCGCATTATCTTCTGTGGTGCATCAACTGGCAGACAAAAGGAGACAAGAATACAAAATGGTCCGATACATGTTATACATGTTTTGGTTCTTTCTTTAACTGTTGTACGGATGCTTTGTCTGCTTTGTCCAAAGTACCTACCTTAATTGTCATAATTTCTAATCACAATTGTACTATACTGGTTTTTAGACCTGAATTACAGCCTGCATTATTTTCAGAATATGACAATATACTACCTCAAATTTCTTCTTAGAAACAAAATTTGGGCAACAAAAAGGTAAGAAATATGGGATGAAGGTGAAAACATGACCAGAAACTCTCACCCTCTATTGCACTGACTGTATATCTGTTATGAAGCTTAGGGTGGTGTATTTTGGTGCCATTGGTAGCTTTACAGGTCATGTCTGGGTCAGTCCACTGGCGACACGATTACACAGTTTATGGACACGTGGCAAAGCCTTCTTAAAACACATGCAGGATCAGAGTCAGGCAAAAAAAAAAGCAACAACAAAAAACTGCCATACCTTAATATGTGAAGAAAAAGTTAATTGTAAAGTTTTTATGTAGACTTGTTATTGAATGATTATCTTAATTCTCTGTTTAATTTGCTGCTGCAGCCACTTTCATCTCAAAAGTAATCTCCATCAGGTGGATAGTGGATATTGTAAAAAGGAAAGTGCGCCCCCGGAATAACATTTAATCACCAAAGTGCCATGATTCAACCATTTGGTTATATTTGAAAAATCCGATTTGAAGAAAGCTGACCTGAATAGCTGCAGCCCAGGACTTCGTAAGACCCTGGTCCATTTCTGAAGCTCAGAATTATGTAGCCGGTCATAATCTCTGTCCAAATGCTAAATTTTGCACAGCTAATCTTAATGTCTTAACTTTTAATACTGCCTCGTGTGTTACATAACACAATCCCCTCTCTGACATTTCCCAGCATGCTGATTAAGACCAGTGAAATGCTGTACTTCTCTTGTGAGAAATGTAAGAGCAGCCCGTAAATCTGTAAATGCCAACTTGTCTAAAATATGATCGTGTGAAATAAATTGTTTTGACAATTAAAAATTTGTCCCTGGAAGCTTAAATAATTAAATTAGTTAGCTTTCGTGTGTGGGCACAGTAGCTATACCAGTAAGCCACTTGGTCTGTTAAGATTTAGAGACAGCAAGTGAACATAGCAGAGTATTTATTAAAGAGACAAATATATCACACAGGAGCTGATGGAAAGGAAAAACTAAATAAACTCAGAGTTATTACTCCATTCAATGTATGTCATTGTTGTCTTTACAGCCTGCTGTACTGCCCCCAAGTGGCCAAATTAAAGATTTTGTTGCTGCAGATTTCAAGTTTAATACATTTCAAATTATTTATGACTGCCTTCTAAAATTAAACAATAATAATCAACACATTCAATACGACTCTATTGTAAGCAACACAAGGCAACGGACCACTGAGCCAATTATTGTCTTATCGTGACAGACACATGAAAATGGGATTGCGTTCCTTATTACTTGTGCTATTTTGGGATACCCATGAAGGACATACATGCATGTATTGTACATGAACTTGTTCCCAGTTCTGATAAGGATGTGTCACTGACATCGAATATTTACACAGCTGTGCAATAAGATGAGGACTTGGCCTGACTGATGAGTTTGTTTTTAGTTGTTTTTTGTTTGTTTTGTTTTTTTTTTCGATTTTATCTGTGTACAAGTTGTTTCCTTCATAAACGTGGCCGCTGAGTGGATTAAAAGTGATTAGACCATCCTCTCACAGAAAAAAACAATACCTACATCGTTGCATGTTCCTCATACAGAAGCATTTAGCCAAATCCAGGATTTGCTGTGAATCTTGGATGGTGTGACTAAAATGCCGCATGCAGACAATACTGATGACATGCAACACAAATAAAAATACAGTACCGTAAAAAACCGTCCTCATACTTGGTTCGACATTATACAATATGAAAAGATATAAAAGAATTTAAAGCATAAAAAAAGATTACTTTGCCTTTAATGCTATGATCATTTTTAATGATTTTTAATGATTCAAAAGTTCAGTTGCCATTTTATGTATTTCCCTAAGCGCAATCACAAAATGTGTGTGATTTTGATATTTTTGTTGAGCCAATAAATGACACCCTGGTGTTGTGTGGATTTATTGTACTGACTGGTGTCGTCAGTGGTTGGCTTATTCGGTCATAGCTTATCAGTTACCAGCAGAGCTCCACATAGCTGAGTGGTTTAGGAAGGCAGAGCTACATGTGCATGCTATGTGCACAGATAAGTGGAAACATGGATAAGATAACTCAACAGAGGAAACCCACAGCCCCGTTTCCAGATATCCTACCATGGACTACTCACTGAAGAAGAAATGCACACAGCTGACAGTGTCCAGTCACTGTTAAGAGGACATGACAATGCAAAGATGTTGCCATAAAAGTGCGTGTTTGTAACATTAATCTATAAATCTTCATCTCGAAATATACAAGTCATTAAATTCCAGTAAATTTGTTATGGAATATTCATTTAAAGGGAGGGCAACACTTTTTTTTCCCGCTGAAAACCCCCACTTCTAGGTGGCAGTTTTCAGATGAGTGATGATGTGTTTTTTTCAATTATTAACAATTCAGTTCCATCTTTAAATTTATTCAACTGTATCATACTATCTTTGTAGTTTTAGAAATGTTTTCTATATTATTTTTTTCTTTCAATCTGTATCAAAAAATCACATACAAATATTCACATTTCATTTATGATCACCATCAGTTTCACAAACTATATAGGATCAAAGTTCACAGAGAAATGTCCTATTTGGTCATTTAAACTAGAGGATGTGTTGCAAATGATCATATGATAAGTCAGTGCCCATGTACACACTGCAGATGGACTTATCCGTACACAGTATAAATACAAACTTTTTGATGGGAAAACCTTCTTTTTATTTGGAGATTCCATATTAATAGAAATTCATCACTTCCATTCAGCTGTTAAGGCTGAATGACATAGCAAAGGTTATCTCATTTTTCTAAAAATGTGATTCTTTAGTGGGATATAGTAGGACTCAAGCAGAAGAAGCAACATTGAAGCAAATGCATATTTTTTGTGTCACATGAGGCCATTAAATCTATTTGGAAAGCTAGTTTGTAATGGCTTTATTGGTTGAAGTTTGATCTCTCTTTGTACACAACCGGATAGTTGACGCTGGGAGTTAAAGTGGTGAAAATTTAACAGAAAGGCATTAAGTCATGCCAAAATGTTATGAAATTTGCAGCAAATGCAGGATAAGCTGTATCAAAACCTCAAAATGGAAACATAGACAGCCTGTGACGACACAGTGAAAACACCCGACGTTAAGCCAGATGGATTGAATAACATTTGTGTCAGCAACTCTAACAGACGAAAGCTGATTTTATTAAAGACTGACAGGGAGAAACCGATCCGCAAAACTGTATTCAATTTGTGAGAGTGTCATATAGAGTCATGTGAACTGCAAAAGTTTGCAACAGCTGCCCTGCAAGGAAAAACAGAAGACAGTTTCTTGATAGTTTCCTGACATAAGCTGACCACTGTATAAGCTGAACCTCCTGTACAAGTCTGTGTGACAGTAATTTGTTACAAAATACATATTATATATAAACACTTACAATAGTAATATACAGATTTACATTATGTGTCGCATAGGATCAGCAGATGACCTGTAGTGCCATCCTATTAATACCATCTGCTAAACGTATTTGCTTTAAAAACATTAATAGTGGATCTACTTAGAATGGACAGTATATATATATATATATTTAAATACTTTGTTCCATTTTATGGTATTTACCCGAATAATTGATTTTATATTAGTTTTAAAAGTGAACCACATTAAGCAAACATATTCCAAGAGCAAGAATTTTATGTACATACACCAAGTATTAAATATACAATGTCAAAAGCTCTGGGTTTTTTTTTTTTGTTTGTTTGTTTTCTGCTTGGCAGTGACAGGTGACCACATTAAATCATTTTAACAGAGATCAGATCCGTCTCAACACAGGGATACATACTGAAAAGCAGAAAAAGAGGTATGATTGACCTGTTGGTGCTTCTTCTCTAACAAGCCATTTCACTGTTTTTGACTTGTGGATTTCTCTGCTAGCATTCATTTCATAGAAAGCGCATAAACTGTGGACGGTGTATCCAGTTTGTGCTGTTGGTCCATACTGAAATATTTAAAAAAGGACAGGACGGATTTCTATGTTTCTTCTCGGTCATGGCCCCCAGAGGATGGCTCCTACTGACTTTGGAGATTTTCTGAGTTTTCCTTCCCCATCACAATGAGGTCAATATATTTTTTCAATGTCTTGTCAACTGTAAGATGGATTGTGATGAATTTTGATAAAATTCCTGCAAACTGCAAAACTCAATGACAGCGACATTCTCATCAGAATGAACTCTACTTTTTTATTCAATGCTAGCAAATATTTGCAAACTCACAAATTAAAATAAGATGGTGTGCGTGACAATCACCTGTGCTACCACCGCAAGCAGACCGACTCTCCCCAACTACCTGCAGCCGCACTCTGCCACCTTCATCTCCTCATACAGATATCTTATAGTGAGACGTCCATTCTCCTGATACATGACCGTGATGGGGTCCAGTTTGATGGGGACGCAGCATGCCATGTTGGCTTTCTTGGGGTCCCTGATGTTGATCAGAGTCTGGATGAGGGCGTGTTTGGAGGGGGTGGACTCATCCGTCAGCGGGTGGTAACACAGGCCTCGACATTCGAACGCGTCATATTCTGGAGGTGCCACAATCCAGCTGTCCCACCCGATGTCTTTAAAGTTGACCTTGAGGGAGGTCCGCCGGCAGTATTCCCGTTCTGCCTTTCTTTTCTTTCTCCGTGGGTGCTGAGCTTCCACGATCTCATTTGGAAGTTGCCCTGCTTTGTTCCAGTCGGCACCTGAGTGTAAAATGGTTTCTTCTTCATGGAGGATCATCTCTTTTAGCTCCTTCCGCATCTCCATCCTCCTGCTGCCAAGGTCATCTGAGAAGATTATTAAAGCTGCTGAAGTGTTATCTCCAACAGACAAGCTCATGTTTAGACAGCCTGGTTGTTCCTCTCCACTAGCAAAAGTCCCACAGTCCTTCCTATCAACCACTACATCAAAAACAGTTGCTCCTCTGCTTGACTTGATCCAACTTTGAATGGCTGCGGTTACGTCAAACGTCGTCCACATACTCTGTGAGCCTGTCAACTCTTGGCCGACCAGTAGGTGGGTTGTGGGTGTTAAATCACTGTGATACACCTCATAAACCTTGACCGTGGCCTTGAACGGGCCGGAGGTGACCTTTGCCCTGGTATCCGGGAGGAAGAAGAGCTGGAGTTTAGCCAGGGCAATCTTTTCGTGGTTGGGGATGCTGATATTGAAGTGCAGCCTGTGTTTTGACTTTGTGCCATTTGAGTGAAAGAGAGTGATATCTGTTGGAGAGAAATGAAGAGAGAGGGTTTTATCTGAAACTGCTGTGATTTCCACTGCACATTAAAGTCAAACTGGAGGTTCAGCACACTATTGTGTTTCTTTTGGCAATACTCTTTCCTTTTTATTTAAAAAGAGGTATGTAAGTGTATTTATTTCTCTGCCATGATAGCGATGCTTTGGCCCAATCTCATGCTGTTACTGTAATTTGGTCCAATATCTGTGTAGATGTGAACAAAATAAATTTCATCAATTCAAATGATTATTATTACTCTTTTGGGCATAAACTTGTTTAATTTGTCACTTTGGGGGGTTGTCAATTCACAGTACTGCACAAAGTGTTGAGTTACCAGTTAAGATAATTCAGCTAACCTAGCTAGACCCAAACCTAAAATAACAAAAGATACACATACAACTAATGTGATCCAAAAGTGGGAATCAGTTAGACAGCTAAGCTTTCTCTCCATAAATGTGCAAACCTTAGATTTTTTAGACAGACAGTATATAACAAATGTTTTTTTTATCAGTGTGTGTGGACAACACAGGGCTATGGTAATCTTCAGATTCACGTTCTTCAAAGTAATTGATGGTAATTTTGACATAAGAAATTTTAAGCCTGTGGCTCAGATACTGTTTTCCAAATGTATTACATTTTTTTTCTGTCCATTATATTTCACTCCACACGTCCATTTGTATGAAAGACAATGAAAGAAATGCTCTGTGATATGTTAAAGCAATGGCTCCCAAATCAGTCAAAACCAACACATGGAGTCACAAGATAACTCTGAGTTGTGGTTTTTTCACTTTTACATTTTTTTTTAATGTTCCTGATAATGTTTTTTTTTAAGGTCTTTGATCACAGTGATGGATGGTTTAGAGGCATACAACTTGTAACCTCCAATAAAAGCAATTACTCAGAATGGCTCTCTTCCGTCAACTTGATAGAAAGTAATCTAATTTCTCTGATGAGAAGTGAAACGCTGCTCACCTTGGACGGTGAAACTTCGTATGACATCAGACTGAGGGATTGCCGAGTTGTCCGAGGCGTATTTGTTGTAGAGCTCCATCATGAACTGTGGAGGGCAGATTTTGTTGTGCTCCTGAGGAACATCTGACAAGTTGAGTTTCCTCAAAAAGCCCTCCTTCATGTTACCCAGGAGGTTCTCCATCCTCAAGTCTGTGTCTTCCTCCTCCAGAAGGTCCACCTCTGACAGCTGGGAGAAGAATCCCTCAGTGTCCTCACTTTGGACATCATTGTTGAGAGGTTTACAGGTACAGGAGCCAGTAGAAACCACCAGGCTCAAACACACCTCCAAAAAAAATGCTCTGGAGCTCAGCATTTTGAAACGATATCCTTTCCAAACCACTGAGCTGGCACAAACTTTACCTTCTTCTCAGCTTGAAAACACACTTTGCGGTGGCAAGGTTTGAAAATGGAGATCCCCCATGCAAGGACAACGGTCCTGAGGTCCGCTCCCATGCTCCCAGAGTAAACAGGGGGACTTGTGTTAACCAAAATAGTAGCTTGGCCATGCTTATCGCTGTCATTGATGCCTTCTTTTAAGCTTTGTTATCATTTGAGGGCTGGCTGCTAATGAAGACACTGTAAACACTTGACTGCGATAATGAGGGAGGCAGTGGAAACTGTGAGATTACTGACAAGCAGACATTTCCATAAAATGCCTTTTCCCAGCTAGAGGGTGAAAATGTTGAGGCCAGTGGAAACAAAACTGTTGAAAAGAAACAAAACAGAACATTGCATTCTTTACTTGCCCCCAACCACTGAACATCGTCGACCACACACTTTTAATACTGATAAGGGAGATTATTTCTTTGAGAGGCCCAGATAGGACCGTCCAATTTTCAGCGGAAATCATTTTGTAAGCCTCTCAATCAGTTACATAGAGCAGTCAAATATACAACAAATAGCACTGTGGCCTGAACACTACATATCTAATTTCACACACTATAAAAAATTTAATCTAGTCCATGTTGTAGTCCAACATCATCTTTGTTACACCATTGACTAAATTAAAAAGATTAAAGGTGTATTACAAATTACATTTTTGAGCCTCCATTACCATGTCAGGCTATGTGGTTGTGATGGCTCTGAGCAGAATGAGGTTGTTCTGGATGTTTAAATTCCTTGAACTGAACTGGCCTCGAGTGATTGGGTTGAGATGAGAAAGGGGTTATTCAAATGTTGGCAAAAATACACACCAAAGGAGTGTAACAGCCTTCTCCATGTATTCTTGTCATAAATAAAGTGTCAGTCTGGATTTGATCTTCGCATGTGATGAAAAGTCATGGGATACATCCACAATTAAATTCAAAACTTCAAATGTAAACTTGCTGGTAGCGCGATGAAAGAAGTCAGGGGATCCCCGAAAGTTATAGTCTTTTTTCTGTACTACACTTGTGACCTTTAGTTAAGCACTAAGGATGGTACGCTCCCATGATTCTCCTTTTTCTTTACAAGGGATGCAGTTGAGTTTATGTGGGCAAATGCCTCTCAGTTTTCTGTTTATCCATGGTATCCATCACCAGCTACTCAGTTCTCCCTCTGTTTATTCCAGATAAACAGGAAACATAGGATATTCCACTTCATGTCCACTTCAGAATGCCTCAAAGCAAAGAACAACCAGAAACACAATGTTTGGAGCTGCACATGGAAAAAGTTGAAGGTAAATGATAAGGATTTATAATGGGAATTTCTATTCAAAGACATGAAGGTGGTGGCCATCACAACTGCCCCCTGTGTCCAAGATGGCAGACAGGATAATGGGACTTCTGTGGGGGGTTTTGAGCCTGAACCACAAGCTAATGCGTCTGAGGACGTTGACCTATCTTGGAATTTTTGTCTTTCACCCATGCAGCCAGTGCTTGGTTCATGCCACGTTTCATAAAAACGCTTTCATTTCACTGCGCTTTCGTGGAGTCAATCAGTGATTAATAGCAACAACAAAGTCTACTGGCATGGATACAGCAAATAAAGCAGGCATGCAGGATGAAAACAAACACAGCAGGTTGTGAAACCTTGGTCATGTCATTATGCGGTTAAGAAATATGAAGTAAAAGTATTAAACCCATAAAAGTTATGTTAGAGTTTGTCCAACAGCCATTGGTGATTATACTAATATTTGTTGATGGCAGTTTTGGCTGATGTGCCAGTTTTTTCTCCTTATGTATAAAGTTTTTGAAGTCAAAAAGATCTTTTATATCAGGATGAAAAACAGGAATTAGACCACAATCGATTTATCATTTATTTTAAAGAGCTCTTTGAAGTGGTATTCATCTTTAGGTATTTGAGAGGAGGCACACCTTGTAAAGTTAATGTGGCAAAGGCGATATATAAAAAACAGTCACCTTGTCACCCTGGATACAAAAAGATACACAAACATTGGCAGTCCCCTTCACCAGCTGGTTGATCGACAACATTAGACCACTGAACATTAAAGTTATAAGCCAAATGACCAAATGGTTATTCTCATTCAGTTTATCACTGTGATACTCACTCATTCGTCACACAGTCATCTGATCAGGTGACTGTGACTTTCTTTATTTGAATTTGAATACTTGCTTGGAAGAACCACAGTCATTTTACACATTTTAATTAAACCTGTTATTTAATTTAAAAAAAAGATCACAATTAGCACAGTACAGCAACGAACCAAATTATCAGCCTTAAAATAAAAATAAATGTAATTTCATGTATTGATATGTAACGTATATATATACAATATGTCATGGTAAGGTATATGTAAAAATGTACACATCAATGTCTATGCTTTATATACTTTTAAAAGCCAATAAAGCCACCAAGTATTTTGGCTCTATGTACAATTCAGTTCATTTCTGTACCAATCATCCATCATGACTGTGATTTGTTAAAACACACGTCAAACTACTCCAATGCTCCTTTAGACAAACCGATAGAGGGTTGGATACATTATATAGTTTTATGAACTATGGAAATATTCTGTGTATATTACAAACTGTACAATTTGATAAATGGTTTCATGTATTGAGGGGAAATAGCCAAAGGAAGCGTCAACTTCAACTTTTTGAACTGTGTCCCTTTAACTTTCCCACAATGCCCAGCAGATGGCAGCAATGCACCATTTTTCAAATCTTTGCTTAATGCAGGAAAATGCAGCACAGTGGACTGGTTACTTAAACTCTCAGTGATAAAATACACTCATTATGTACAAGATATAAACAAATGACTATGGAAATATATTTCAAAGACGATATTACCTCTCATGCATGAATAACATGAACATTGTATAACCGGTGTTGAATGTGACACATCACTTGCAAACAAATACCATTTAGTTTGTGTTAGTAACTGCTGTATTTACATGACTAAGGTTGGTTAAACTGGTGGAATGTAAATGTGCTGCCATTCAATCCATGTGTCCACATTCCCACTGAGTCAGTGAGTCAATGTGCAGTCCATCAGTTTTCCAAACCCTTGTCTGAATTTGAAAGACGGAGGCAATCTGCAGAGGATAATACTGCTGTCAGGACGTTTCAGAAACTGTTGAATCCCACATCATCCAGTCCAGGCTGAGACCAGAGCAAATCGAGTCTTTTCCAAAAAAACAAAACAGGTAAAAGAAAAACCACATTGGGCTTTTCAAATCTAAAACAGGAACAAAATCAGGCAGAAAAGGCTCATTAAGAAACAATAGAAATGTATATACAGGAGTTCTGTCTTATCAATACAGGGAGTTATAAATACAGGCTAGTTTAGAAGGTAAAAAATAGGTGTTGATGGACCGAGCGAAGAAAGACTATGAAATTTGTTACATAAGCAGGAAAAAGTTATTAATGTCAATGTTAAACCACAGCAGACGCAAAACATGTCCAAGACCTCAGACGGAGACTTGGGGAGCACAGCCTGGACAGTCATATCACTTCAGCTGCCGTTTTTCTGGTGTGTGTCCTCAGCATCTGACCATAACTGGCCTCCCATCTGAAAAGTGCCTTCCCGCTGCAGGCTCAGTCTGCTGTTACGTCCCTCGGCTCCGGTCCTATCGACAGGCACAGGTATCCACAGACATGCCGGGGTAAACCTTGAGCACCATATTCCTGTTTGGGTCGAGGAAAAGCACGCTGAGGGGACTCATCTTCTCCGGGACGCAGCACGGTTCGGGGATGCCAGGAACGATACCCACAGCTCTGACAATACTCTGGATGGTGGCATGATTGGACGGCCGCACAATCTGAGGAAATAAGAGACGGCAAGATGCTTTTTTACTTACACAAATCAACACAAACTGTGCATTAACTACCACAGAATGCTTAAAACCATTTAACTGGCAAACAACATAAAACCTTATTTATGATGCAGCATTTTTTGTGGATGTGGATACACACTACAATACATGCAACTATATCTTTCACAGTTACAGTTTATTTAAGCCCTGATGTTATAAGCGCTGCGGGGACACCTGCACAAATGATGTGAGGGTCGTGTATGTTGTTTTATTTCAAATTGACCTCAATTATTTAGGTTAACTGAACATGAATCCAGACTTGCTCACTTTAGGTATGGGGAAGCCACAGGTCCCGGCGCAGTAGTAGGCATCAAATGACTTTGGTGCCAGAACCCATTCGCTCCAGCCAATGTCAGCAAAGTCTACCCTGAGGTACCTCCTGGAGCAAACCCTGGGCTCGCTCCACTGTCTCCTCCTGGCCTTCTTCATTGTCCTCTCGTCAAAGCTCAGCACCTGCGGCTTGCTCAGGCCCTCGCTGCTCTCCTGACCCTGCTTCCTTCCCATTTTTGCTGCTGCTTTGGCTTTAGCCGGGAAGTACGTGTTCTGCCACAGTTCGTGATTCTTCAAGGTGTTGAAATGGACCTCTGGGATGTCATTTGTCTGGATCTGGAGATGGAGCTCCCTCCGGATCCTCGAGGCTGAGGCTGAGGCTGAGGCTGAGGCTGAAGCTGAGGAGGATGCGTCGTCCCCCAGAGGGGAGGGCCCGTACCGCTGGAGTGACATGGCCACACTGTTTGGCTCATCTATAGCTCGATCGTCGGCGTACACCAGAAGATACGGCAGGTTGTCTGGTGAGAGGCGCTCTTGTCCGTGAGGGCTCCTCTGCGGCACCCGGGCCATACCAAACTCCAGATCAAACTCCACCGTGACAACAAGTGCGTGGACATCTCTGGCCTGTTTCACTATTGCTGTTATGTCCCTCGACTGCCAAGAGCCTTTCTTGAAAGGAACCACAGTTATGTTTCCCAGTGGTGTGGCAAAAGCTGAATTTGGGGATGTCCCATGGAAGAGGAGCTGTGGGGAGGAAGGATGGGGATGGTGGAGGCTGCCGGACAGGTGGCGAGGCCTCCGGAAACGCCATGGCCGCTGGTGGTGGCGGGGCCGCTTGTAGAGGAAGTGAAACGATGCAAAGAGGATGAGCTCTGAGTCTGGGATGGAGGACAGGTTGAACTGGAACACATCTTTTCCATGTGAGAGTCCTGGAAGGTTGGAGAACGAAATCAGAAGACAAATGAAAAGGAAGGCAAGAAAAATAACTGCAAGTTGTTAAATGCCAGGGAAACCTGAGAAACTATTCTTACTCTGTCTTCCAGGCTTATTGAAATATCTGCTGGCTTTTATAAAAGGAGAAATCCTACAAATGTTTTGTCAAATAGATGCTGAAGCCGTGGACGAGTAGCTCTCTCCAGAACGAACGAAAAAGACGACTTAAGTGATCGAGTTGCTGCTTTGAACCTTTCCTCGCCCTCTCCTCTTCTTCTCTCTGCTTTATCATCTCAGTCCGGCACGACTGACTGACATGAATAACAGAAGCCAATTCATCTTCCACACAATGTTTCTCAGCACATCTGACGGACATAAGTGGCCTCATGGAAAATATTAAGCGCAGCACAGTAAAGTGGCTGCCTCACGCATGACCAAAAACCTCATCCTAGATCGCTATACTCTTGAAGTTGAACCTTGTCTCCCACACTTCCACCACAGCCTGAAAGACAAACATTGGATCAGTCCAGTAGGTCTGTAGTAAGCATATGGAAATGCTTATAGGAGAAGGAGCTCCTCTGAGGCTGTTCGCTGTGCAGCCGCTGTCTGGGTGTGATAATAGGCTCTTGTCTAACACCTCGGCTCTTAGAGCTACCGGGGAACTAACAGCGCTCAAGTCTTAATGCCCCATGTTCAGTAAATCACAGCACTGACGGAGCATGGAGGCGAAGATGTTGAGCCCAAAGGGGATCGAGAGCTGCAGTTTGATTGACAAAACATGTGCATTCAGGATGTGCCACTGTCAAAATAATTAAGATCCTTTTTTCATTTTTGCAAGAAGTTATTTCATGGATACAATTTACTTCCTGAGTTTAATGTCTGGTTAAAGGTTTGTAAAAGATTGATGTGCAAAAAATGAAAAAAAAAAAAAAAAAAAAAGAGTTAATAAATAAAAATAACAACAATAATAATTAAATCAAATCAATACATTTTTTTAGTGCTCTTTCCAATGGGAGAAATTTAGGTGACACAACCAGCATACTCTACGTCCAGATTTTCATTTAAGGGTAACTTCTACAAAATGGGAATGTTATAAAATAAAATCTATTTTTATTGGAGAAGAAAAAATAATTTCATTGTGTATATTTTGAAAATATTAAACAAAAGTTATAAACTGCAATGACCTGTATTTGGATATCGCTTGAATTATTACGTTTTTGATTACAAAGATTATAAAACACAGGAAAAAAAGGTTTTTAGTGTTTAAAAAGGCTGAAAATGATCTCGTTTAGCCTTTTTAACACAATGCCCAATCAATGATCACTAATTTAACTTAAAAAAAAGTGGTCTGAGAATAAAGGGGATTTTAAACGAAGCAGATAGTAAATCTATAATTTATGTTTTTTTTGGGGGGGGGGCATCATAGTAATTCCCCATGCAGGGCAGCAGCAGTTAGGGTGAGAACATTTCCCTGGTTTGCTCAGCCTGATCAAACAGCTCATGGTGGTCACTCACTCGGGACAGCTTTGAAACTTCTCACGGTGTTTCCGTCCCTCTGGCTCTTTGGTTCTTTGCTGTACCTCTCGTACACTTTGAACATGTTGATGGACATCATGTCCCGGTTTGCGCTCTCACGCGTCAGGACGCGCTGATCCACCGCCGGCGCGCCATCAGCAGCCTGACGCACGACCTCACCGAGGTCCTCCGACACGGATGCGAGTTTCCCCGAGCTTAACTCCACAATCACAAACAAAGGCAGCAAGAGAAAAAGCCGGCTGGTCATGGCTGGGGTCCAAGGAAATAGTCCCATTCAAAAGAAACTTTGGGAAACTTGCTGTGTGTATCTGCAGAAGCCGAAGACGCTCGCTTTTAGATTGGTTGATGCTCAGACAGAGTTCCAGGCCGGTATCCAGGTAATCCGTGTGCTGCTGGTCTCACGGTCCACAGCTGGTCCTACAATGGGAGGAGATCGGGGAAGGACGTGAAGAGTTCCTGCTGGATGACACACGATGACGCCGCGGAGTCGCAGCCAACGAGAAACCAGCCGCCAAGCGCACTATTGATCAGAGTTAAGAAAACCAACAGCTTACCCCAGATCTACAGGAGAGTTTAAAAATGCAACACGAACCAACCCCATCACTGGCAAATGAACTGGAGGGGTCAGGTGTTGTTTTATGGAGCCATCAAGACCATGCAGAAAGTTTTCAAGCTTCAATCATTTAAAAAAAAAAGGAAGAAAGATTGCAACAAACACGTATAATTTACTCATTTAATGTTTGTCACTAAATCGTCCTTCAAATGTCCTTTCAAGTGCAAAGATTATTTTCCAGGGCCGTGCAAAGACAGGGAAAGTGCTGAGCAGAAACAAAAAGGCCCTCCTCATAATTGTTTATAGGAAAATAAACATACACAATTAGAGAAATTACAGTACTAATATATTTATTAATTTCAAGACCAGTACAGTTATGCAGACATTCAATTATAAATGAAGAAATATGCATGCATTTAAATTCAAGACAATGTCAAACTGAAAAAAACAAACAAACAAAAAACTAAAAGAAAAAAAAAACTGTTCTTTAGATAGATGAAATAATCACTCAAACAATCTAACGCCACACTCCAATGTAAGTTCATGTGCAACAGTTAGAGTGACTTCTGTGTGCTGAGGTGAAGGCTGCATCACGAGGCAATTGGTAAATGAGGAAAATCTATTTGTGTGCTTGATAATTAAGGCTTACTTCCCCAGAAATATACTAACAGAACGATATCACGCCCAACTTGCACACAAGGGCTGTGTGGTCAGGGCCTTGAAACTAATTAAAAAACTAAAAGATATAATTAGAATGAGAAAAAAATAAGAATGAATAAATAAAGGACAGTTATCTAGTCAGAGGTCAAAGAGACTGGCCTTTGGGGACCATCTGAGGTCTGTCTGTGTAATCATTTGATCATTCTTTTTTTATGGAGCACTTTATTCTCTATTTTTTATATATAGTTCTAAATCACAATCATAGTTATCTTTAAGCTATTTCATGGCACTTCTTTACTTCTTATTTCTTTATAATCTTATTTAGAGAAATCCAACTAATCCCAATAAGAGCGTAAGTGTAGACCATCAGCCTACAAAAGAGAGAGAGAGTGCAGGGGGAAAGTCCACAATTCCATGAAAACGATAATAATAATACTAACTAATAGAAATAACATCCAGAGCAATGATCATAATAATGAGAAGTGACTATAGCAACCTCAGTCTCAGTCTCTCCAGCTTGCATTGTACAAATTTTAAAACATTTATAGAATAAACTTCAACAAACTTTCTGTACTTTAAATGAGCTGACCCGTTAAGATTAAAACACAGTGTTTATTTGGCAATGCTGTGGCTGGACGGAACTATTTGTACATATAAATAAATGCCTTGGATTCACATCAGCTCTGAGGGATCCCAAAAAGCCAACCGCGGAACACCGCTGGGAATTTTCTCCAGTGACTGATGGGTGTGGAGGGAGTCCGACCTTGAGGTGAGACACTGTCATTTCGCAGCATTACAGCTTCATTTACAGAGAAATCAGCGGCCAAAAGCAGAAGAAGAGCCGCCTGACGTTTTGTCTCTTCTGCTTTTTCAATTTCTGATGCAGCATAATAGTTTCCCTGTGTGAGAGATGGCAGCGGGCTGGAGCCAGCATGGGTCAGATAGCTATTAAAATACCTCCTACTGCTCCTCAGGGGGATCACAAGGGGCTCTTTGACACCACCATGTCCTACATCAGAGATAAAGGACTCTGCTGGGACTGGGATCCCCTTCAGTAAAACACTGGTGTGTTTAAAGGTCGTACAGCTTCAACAAAAAGAGGCAGATAGCATCTGTCCCCTCCCAGGGAGTAATCAAACGCTGTTATCACTCAGCATGAGGTTGTCTAATTGGCTTTCATGGACTTAGAAAATTTAATGCTGCTTCTGTGTGTTTTCTTTTGATGGGATAATGTTTTTGCATTTAGGCTGTGGTCAAACTGGAGTGTCCTTACCAAAAAGAGAAAAAAAAAAGCCATTAATCATTTGATCAAACCTGCAAAATGACGGATTCTAAAGTTTTCCAGAAACACAGCATCTTGTGGTCAGTGAATAATGACCCCTCTGTATTAGAAGCAATGGTTAAAGCTTGATTTTCAACCAGCTGTAATCAGAAGCTTGACATTGCTACTGTGCCGCACAACCTCAAAAAAAAGTCAGACAAGATGGCCGCACATACAAAGGTCATGACTTTGGATAATTTTCATCATCAACACAACCTTATTTTAACTTTTGTGTTTTAGTGTCCTTTAACTTTATCAAACTTGTTGCCAGACAAAAAATATTCACATGGACAATTTTGGATGACAGTGACAGTATATTTGGAGTATTTGGTTTAGGTATCAGCTCTTAATTCTGCCATAAGTCTTATCTTTCATCTGAAAAATTCTGATCTGATCGTGAATAATTTTACTGCGCATGATCTTGAGCCACATATGTGGGTGTTATCGGAGATGTGAGGTGAAGGTCTTTTGCAGCTTGAGAAAAGCGGAGCGTGGCATCTGTTCATGCAGCCCAGGGAGGCTGAGCTGGCTTTAGCTGACTGGCAACAGCTGTTTCATCCAAATCTTTTCTTGCTGTGATCTGTCGTCACTGGCACACAGTGGTGCAAAGAGAGGCCCAGGCTCATCCCGTCTGAGGAACGTTTGCCCTTTACGTTTTGTCGTTTTCCGTTATCAGACTCTGTTGTGTCATCCTGTCCTGTGGAAATATGTCAGGCAGAAGGCCTCAGATCCATATCGTCTCCTCTTGTTCACCAGCTGTAGCCCCCGAGCCAACACCGCTCCAGCACGGTGATTACCTGCCACTTCAAAGGTAATGTAAACCCATGGGAGTACGCGTCACACCCCCAGCAACCTTCGTAAGAGCCTTCACTTAACAGCTTGCCTGCCATATGAGAAGTTGAGGAAATGTCAGGCCCGAGCTCGAGAAAGACAGGGCCCATAATTTGTTGAATTGAAAACTGTTATCCAATGAGCAGAAAGTCTCCGAGATCATAAAGTCACCCCATTATTGTGGATTTGCTGCCAGTGATCAAAGGACTGTGTCCAGGCCCAGAGTCCCACACACGACAGCCCGGTGGCCAATATAGCCCCTAAACAAGGTGGAAAGTGTAAAGAGAGAGCGAGTGAGTGTAGCAAAAATAGCCATTATTATGTGTTCAAGTACAAATATTAAACCAAGTCAAGGCTTTATGCTCCATGAAGAGTTTTTTACTAGTCCTATGAAAGAACCACTGGAATAAAGACATTTTTTCTTGTTTTATTCTCTCTGCTAGCTCACAAAATTTCTCAACTCATCATGTACTTAATATTTTAAAGGGGCTATTTGTACATTCTCTCAGCTGCAAAATGAGATTTTCTTGCCAGGAACGGGTGGTGGCTACTGTTGCTCGACAAGAGCTTTAGGTGTTTTATCTGCGAGACCAGAGGTTATAATTCGGCCTCTGAGCAGCACTTTGGCCACACTGAGTTGCTGAGCATGATAATGTCAGTACAAGAAAAGCTTTGACAGAGAGCAAGAGTTTACTCTGGTTATGTTTTCTAGCGCTGGAGACAGCTCTTTGTAAATAAAGAACTTAAATTTGATGGTGAACTTGCAAAGTGGTTGCATAACCTTTGCTCCCAATAACTGCATCAAGCCTGCGACCCACTGACATCACAGAACTGTTGCATTCTTCATTTGTGATGCCTTTCCAGGCTTTTACCGCAGCCTCTTTCAGTTCTTCTTTGTTTCGGGGGGTTTCTCCCTTCAGTCTCCTCTTCAGGAGGTGAAATGCATGCTCTATTGGGGTAAGATCCGGTGATTGACTTCGCCATTCTAAAAGCTTCCACTTTTTTCCCCCTGATGAAGTCCTTTGTTGTGTTGGCAGTGTGTTTCAGGTCATTGTCCTGCTGCATGATAAACTTCCTGCCGATTAGTTTGGATGCATTTCGCTCTAAATTGGCGGACAAAATATTTCTGCAGACTTCTCAGTTCATTCTGCTGCTACCATCACGAGTTACATCATCAATAAATATTAATGAGCCTGTTCCAGAAGCAGCCATGACACTACCTCCACCATGCTTCACAGATGGGCTGGTATGCTGTGGATCATAAGCAGATCCTTTCTTTCTCCACACTTTGGTAGAGATAAATCTTGGTCTCACCAGTCCATAAGACATTGTTCCACAACTTTTGCGGCTCCTCTCTGCACTTCTTTGCAAATTCAAATCTGGCCCTCCGATTCTTTCTGCTGATGAGTGGTTTGCATCTTGTGGTATGGCCTCTACTGTATATTTCTGCTCTCGAAGTCTGCTTTGGACGTTGATATCGCCACGCCTGCACTGCAGAGGTTGCCGGTGATGTCACCGGCTGCTGTTTTGGGGTTTTTCTTCACAGCTCTCATGTTGTTTCTGTCATCAGCTGCTTGTGTTTTCCTTGGCTGACCTGTTCGATGTCTGTTGCTCAGTACACCAGCAGTTTCTTTCTTTTTCAGGATATTCCAAATTGTAATGTCGGCTTTGCCCAATGTTTGTCCACTGGCTCTGATTGATTTTCCTTCTTTTCTCAGCTTCAAAATGGCTTGCCTTTCTCCGATAGACAGCTCTCTTATCTTCATGTTGGTTTATCCTTTTTAACAAGAAATGCAGTCTTTACAGGTGAAACCCAAGGCTAAAACCAAGCCTAATCATTCAGAGCTATTTAATGTTCGAACAATCAATCTAAAAGACAACACCCGGGCAACAAGAAACACTTGTCAGTCACATGTTCCAATAGTTTTGCTCACTTGAAAAATGGTTGGGTCCAAACAGAATGTTGTATGCCCTAAAATGTTTAAGACATGTTAATACCCTGAAATAAATAAATTTGCAAATTAACTACTACTTTGTTTATTTTATTGCCTAAAATAAAGAGAGAAGCTGATGAATGAAAGAACTAGTATATAATCTGAACAGTTTGCAGAAGATGCTGACTCTACAGCTAACAGTGTGCACTCAAAAATATACAAAAAAACCCTCTTTACTACTGTACAACTAATTCATTTAAATACACATTATTCTAAATAGTGAAGACAATGTTTCAGTTTAACTTACACTTTGATTATTGTTAAAGCGTTTAAAGAGGAATTTTTTCTTTAAAGACGCGAATAAACAGAGAACTTTAGCACTGAGCTTGAAAAGGCTGAGAATCTGTACTGTTTTACAGTACGAGAGGTCAGTAATAGAAGTACCAGACCAAAAATCACCTCCTCTTTTGCACATTGAGACTCATTTAAAATTTTTCATCTCCTATGACATCATGGATGAATCACCTCTCCACCACCTCCTCCTCCTTCTCCTCTGCAGAGTGAAATGGAAGTGTAGCCCCCCAAAATATGCTCTCATTCACAGAATATTTGCCTGGGGTGCTCGTCAGGACAGGGAGGAGGACAGACGAGCCCACCGTGTTTCTTTTGGCTTGAGACCCCATCCTTCATCCTCCCCCCTTTTCCTCCTCCTCTTCCTCCTTTTGACTTGTTTTCATACTGCTGGCTGGAGCTGAATGACCATTCATGCACACTGCTGTTGGATATGGATGTTTGTGTTTGTGTGTGTGAGAGAGTCTGAAGGCCATGACATCTCCTCAACTGATGTCTGCCAAACCATCCTCACACACAGACACACACACACACACACACACACACACCCCACTACACAACCAGTCTGGATTCTGTGCCATACCTCCCTCATAGAGAGCCACAGTCATGGCACTTCAGCTCACATCAGCATCACTCAAGCAAGAATGACAGGTCCACAAACACACACACACACACACACACACACACACACACACGCATGCACGCACACACACAAACACACCCCTCCGGCTCTCCCCAGGAGATATCCGGTTGTCTCATGCATTAGTATTGCAAGTAGTTGCAGGAGTGCCAGCTGAGAGAGGAATGTCTGCTGGAGTCAGAGAGGAAATTGATGTATGGCAAATTTATGACAGCAAATCACTGCAATTTGCCAAACTTTATGGCTAAAAAAATAACAACCGACACACAAGGAGACCACAGTTACTGATTCACGTGGCACCTGGGCAGCTCACTAGTAGAAGAGTGACCGGCGTGGTGGCTGAGAGGACGTACAAGTCTGGTGAGGACATTTTCTGTGTGTATGCACGAATGGCAGCACACACACAGGCACACACAACTCACAGTGCCCCACAATCCCACAGTCCCGCTACTGTTGTGTGTGTGTGTGTGTGTGTGTGTGTGTGAAAGAACAAATAC
This sequence comes from Remorina albescens, assembly GCA_034769265.1. Taxonomy (NCBI): domain Eukaryota; kingdom Metazoa; phylum Chordata; class Actinopteri; order Carangiformes; family Echeneidae; genus Remorina; species Remorina albescens. The sequence goes on from CM068480.1 coordinate 13,051,715, forward strand.
TAGAAGCTGGAGCAAACACGAATTCCCTTGTGGTCGTGCAAATTGGGAGGGAAAAGGAAAAGATGCCAGAGTGAAAAAAGAAACAGGAACAGAGTCTAATAAATTGGAAGGCAAAAAAACCCAACTTTCATTTTAGACATGGAAGATAAAAAATCTTCAGATTTTGCCAACTGACATCCAATAATTTTCACATACAGACCAGTTCAAGTAGCCAGTCAAAGCTGCTGATTACCTGTATGTAAATATGAACTGTGGAGTCTGGCTGGCAGAGCTGAATTAACATCTTACCTGCCATGTTAACCTGAATTTGCTGTTTTTGCTTCTTTAGCTTGGTTTATAAAAATGGCACGCATAATATTGTGACCAACATTTAAAATGAACCTGCTTAAGCTTAAATGAATAAATATCTTTATGCCAGAACAATGTTGGTTAGTTTAAGAAATGTCATGGCGCCTTTTGGGCACTCCAAGTAAGAAGTTGGATAGTTTAAACACCTTTCCTGCTGCCAAGAAGAAGTGCTGCTTAATAATAGAAAATAGCAAATGGAAATGAAAGCTCAGGAGTTGATACAGAGGAGCTAGTCATTATCATCTATTTCAGCTAATTTCAGAAAGAGAGAAATTTTTTTTCATATTCCAAAGTTATAAGGGAAAAGTCCCCCGTTTTAATTTGATTGGCTCTGTATGTTATGATAAAATTACTTTGGGATGAGGAAAACAGTTTGGGCAAGGAGACAGGTGATCACCTATCAGAGAGGTTTACATTTTTATCTAGATAGCTGTAAATTTGGGGATAAAACCAAAAGTGAGCACAACTATCACTTAATGTACCATAACAATAGGTCAAGTGGATTTGTATGATATTTTAATTTTTTAACCTTATTATTTGCAACCTCATCTGACTGACTGTGTGACTCTTCATCCCGCTGGACCTATTTTTAGCACATACAGTACAAAAATAAACCCCAAACATTGTCTGAACACGGAACTATTCATAAACTACATGCAGAAAAAAATAATAGTATTTAGTAAAAAACAGAACTGGAATTCAGAAAAAACTGAAAGTCTTTTTCTTAGAAGCTATATGGACTGTGCAGCCACGGCAACCAGAGACGACTGCCAGTGTAGCTGCTGGTGGCTGTGTTTAAATTCCCAGAATGCTCTCAAATCCTCTGAGTGTGGTTGCTCCTCGCTTGGTCTCTCCGCTGTCTGTGCCCCGCGATGGATGTCAGCTTGACCCTGTGCCACGGGGCTGTCAGAGCCACACATGAGGTCCCGCTCATTTATCATCCCGCTGCAGACAGCGGGGCTGATGACTAACCGAGGTAATGAGTGGCTCTCGGACGCGCGAGGGCTTGACTCCCGAGATCCAACTAGCATGTGCAGAATCCAAAACCACAAGAACCCCAACAAACCCCACACAGCACCACCCCACAAAGACAAGGCCAGCAATCAGCATGATGGATTTCAGCCCCGACACGCTTTTTCTCAAGCAGCCCAATTAGGAAAATAGTTTTGCGGGTTGTTTTTTCTGTCTATAACAAAGCTAGATTCTCATTGTGTCTTAGTGTCTGATCCTACTGGTTGATGTGGTGCACTGTTGGCCAGAAGATGGATTGACTTTAAAGAGTAAATTTTGTTTCATTATGGTCAGGAACAAGAAGTTGGGGAAATCCCTTTGCACAAAAGGAAAGTGAGAAACCAGATCTTAAGATTGAAGCTATAGGTGGTGGATTCAGAAACCAAAAACAGACAAGCGCTGAAAGCCTTGAAAACTTGAAGACACACCAACATGAACTTTTTAAAACTGAGTTTGCTGTGCCATCCAATGGCAAATTTCCACTAAGCAGAGGGGACGGACTCACTCAGATCTTACTCTCACTAGTCATAAGGAAACATGTGGTGGGGGGCCTTCACAGCTGTGGCCCAGAACTTATAAAGTGTCGATTTGTGACTGTGTGACGGATGAGTCTGAATGTTCCCCATGAGAAGAGCTTTCATTAGTAAATGATGATCACTCTCCTCCAGTGTTTTCACGACTGCAATTTTCTCTTTGCGAGTTGTTTTGGCCATTCCTCCTCAGAGGCCCCCGTCTGAGAACAATCATCCACGACGTGTTTGTCAGTTATTTGAAAAATTGACAACGATCTCAAATTGCGCTTGTTATTCACGTCTCAGACTTCTGGAATAGCTGGGTTTTAAAAGCCAGCCATGATTGCACATCTTTCTCTGCCAATGTAGGAATGGTTCGCGGCACCAGGCGCTCCAGTGCATTTCCTACTTACACTCGGCTTCACCTTGTTAACTATCTCCAAACCACATTGCTGTTTACTCAGAATGAGGTTGAAGTTGCCTTATTATGTGGCTGCTATTCTTCTAATCATGACAACTAGCTGCCATACCTAGTTTAGTTGAGTATAAACATTCAATTTTGTCCTCAACGCATGCATTTTTTGGACACTAACCACTTGCCATCACAATCACAGCATCATCACTTTACATCATTACCAACGTTATAGAATTGAAGTGAATAAGCAATTTGGTGCATCGTTGGAACTTTCACTGAACTTTTCATTTCCGTGTACAGGCGTATAAATAACAGACAAAACATGAAACTTACGAAGCACAATCCAAAGCAGAAGCTGCTTTTTGAGGTGGTACAGAGCAAATTGAAGAAGTTATGATGTGAAAACAATACAGGCCATACACTGGAGGGTAGTTTGGCTCTGCTCTGAGAAAGTGCCCCCTCTGTACAGTGAAGGCCCCCCTGTTGTTTATGCCCCTGAGGAGGCATGAGGAAGGAGGAATCAGCCATCGAGTGCTGCGCCCTGTCCTCACCCTGACTATACATCACTTCAAGGGCTACCCTACAGGAAGGGCCATTTTCCCATCATCCCTCACTCAGTGAGGCTGTTACTCTCCACATTAATGGACCAAATGGACCGACGACTGGCACCGAGCCCCCTCCTCCCCACACACACACCCCACCACTACAGTTCTGCCCCCGCCCCCGCCTGCTTATTTCTCTCTCTGTCTCTCCACTTCCCTCTCTCGTTTTCTCTCAATCCTGTTTTCAGCATTTTGGCCGTGCTGTCCATAAATCACTTGTCAAATCACTGTGACGTACTCTGGCCCCGCTGAGGCAGCCTGTGGTGTGATTTAGACTCAAGTTGATTTTCGTGCAGAGTGATACTTTGTATGTCAGTGCCTCTGTCAGTCGCACACAATTCGGACACAGTGAGTTTTCCAGCCAGCCCTGAACTTTTTATTCTCTTTTCATGCGAGAGAATGGAATTAAGTCGGTGCATTACAGACTTCAGTTTTTCTGGCCAGGCATATTGTTTTCCTTGGCTGCCGCACTTAAAGTCTGTTGAAACGGGCCTTTTTTTCATGTCTATAAATGGGCTCTTTTCATGAATCCATGAGGGAATGCTTGCTTGCTTTTTGAAGGGATTTAAGAGGATACTGCACCATACTCAGTCAGGGGCCCTAGATTTGTGCTCCATATTCACACACTCTATCATATTGAGGGTAATATGGAATGGCTGGACTCGCTGTATATGAATTGTCATGGTATTTATCAAATGGCTTGCCAAAGTGCTGGAGACGGGAACAACTGGAGTGGTGATGAGAGGGGTTAGTGAATTGCTTCCTGTCTCTCAGAGCTGATGAGTGAAAGAGAAAAGGAGGGAACAGCCGCTCTGAGCTCAGATAGCGGGGAAATAAAGGAAACCACTGGAGTGATCAGAGAATACACGTGAAAAAAAAAAAAGAAGGGTTGTAGCAGCATGTTATGCGCATCGTAATACTTTCGTTTCACCCAAAACGGAATTGTTTGAACATGACTTGGTGGTTTTAGAGAGGATTATGCTAACTGGGCTCTACTTGCGGTGAAAGGCCATGAAGCCATGCTCGCTGTCTGACGCTGGTGCTTAAGACTTTGTGCTAAGATAAGCAAAACCATTAGAAATTCCAGGAAGAGACATTGGCTCTTTTTTTTTTTTTTTTTTTTTTTTTTACACGCTGGGTTTGTGTAGTTCTTCACTGAGATTAAACTGTGCTGGTAGCAGATTTAGTTTCCTCCAGTCCGTATCCCGACTTCTAAGGAAGCTAACTGGATACTGGGACTAGTTCCATATTTACACTAAATGAAATTCCAGCTCTGAACCCTCCCATCTAATTTTCTTAAAGCAAGTAAATATGCGTATTTTCTAAAACGCTAATCATTGCTTGGTTGTGCAATGCCAGATATGTTTTATTTCATTTCAGAAATGTTGTATTCCAGTTTAGCGCTTGTTCCTCCAGTAAATACTGACTTTAAGCTTAGTCCTGTGCTGTTGGCTGTAAACTTTCCCTTGGGAAAAACTAACTTAATACTTCATATGGTCTGATTCCTGCTGGGACTGATCAAACTGAAAATGTCCGTTCTCATGGAATTAAAACCCTCCGTACAAACACAAACTAAACTGATATAACATTAAGGCTCTTAAATGGTAAGTTGACCAGCTATTTGAGTTTGGGTGGTTTTGGAGGTTTTGGGGGTTTCTTCCTCTCCAAGAGGGAAAAACCTGAGGTGATATTAAGTTACCCAGTCTGTCTGTCTTCAACTTGACCCACAGGCATTTAACTCAAGCAGTTGGATTACTCTAGAAATGTTTGCAAGATTTTATTTTCTCCCAGCTATTATTTTTGGGCTTATGTTTTATTTTTATCGTAATTATTTTGGAATTTCACATTTTTCACAATTTACAATTGATACACAGTTACCTCCTATCCCAACACTGTTTGAATTTCCTAGGGATGAAAAATAGTTCAACAGAAGTGCTGAGCTATTGTTGAGGAATTTGTCCATACAGAAAGCGATAGAACTGAACAACTGAGTGGTCTTAATATCTTTAGCAGTCTCTTAAAAAGGTCTAGATTTACCATGAACACCAAACCGTGAAAGCAAAGTAAAGACAATTTCCTGCCCATGTTTCAACCTCAGGTTAATTTTTGATGAATTACTCGATTATTCAGGTTTTCCAAAGCGTTTCATTGTTATCTTTTATCAAGTAGTATGAATTTTAACAGTCTGTATCTGTTCTTTGTTAATTTGTTAAAGCTGCTATATTCACTATTTTATGTGAACAATATTTCATGTACTTTTAGGTAATGTGAAAGAGGACACTTGTTCAAATACTCAAAACATCTGAATTAAAGTGAGAAGAACATTCAGGTGAGGGTGGAGAATTGATTTAGACCAAAAGGAGAGAGAAAGGAATGAATTATAATGTTTGCTGGGTATTGTTTGACAGTGTGTAAAGAGGTGACTGTTCAGTTGCTTCAAATTATATTTAAATGAAATTATGTGCCGTTATATGTTTCTGCTGTAGCCAGAAATAATTTATTTCTAGTTATATAGTCATAGATTTTTTGAAATTCCTCTTCCTGGTTTCAGTCTCAACTTAGTTTGTGTGTCGATGTCAGTAGGCAAATTGGGCTATAACTGCAATCTACGCAATCCATAAGCCGCAGTTAAATTGACCTTTTGGCAGCACACATGCCTAAGTGATAATATTTAATAAAATCCTCCTAGTGATAATTCTGTCCGTCAGTAAGGTGTTGATTTGTGCCTCGTATCTGCTTCATCAAAGCCATGTGCAGATTTATCCTGTTGGGTATCACTGCTGTGGTGCTGCTCTGTCAGCTTCTGTAATGACTTTGGATTGTGAAGTTGCAACTGCGGAGGCTCCCCTTTCACTGGCACTAATAAACCCATATTTCGATTGTTACAGAGTAAATGGCATGTGAAGGCCCAATGAGGGCGAACACACACACTCACACAACCTAGTCAGTAATTCAGCACTGGTATGAGTCGGGCTCATTTCTGGTTCTGACTGAATAATTTCTGAAAGCGCCATCCTCCACCACACACCACGCTGATGTGCATTTTCAGGTTTCCATTAAAGATTATATGACCCAGTCCTGAACCTCTGACATCAAATACTACAAATGTAGAATGATGTGATTGTAAAAAGGGGACTGCTGCATTTATCAACCTGTAGTGACCCCCCCCCCACCTCATCATAAAGTGACATAACGGAACTCCCAGCTCACACTCCACTTTCTTTTCTTTCACTCTTCCTGTCAGTCAATGTGTTTTTCTGCGCAACAGATGTGTGTTTAGAAGTGAAGTCAGCCTGCTGCTTTCTGCCAAACTCTCAGTGCGATATTCGATACTGCTACTTCATAATTCTGCGGGAGAGGCAAGAGGGACTGAGCTTAATGTGTCATTTCACAACTAACCTTGACGTCTGCCCTGTGACATCTGAGGAAACTGTGTCAGAGGACTCCTAAATATTGAAATTTCTGGAGTGGTGGAATGGTTTGAAATAAAATCCTATAATACAACGATAAATAAAATGAGAATGACACATTATCAAGTTGACAGTGTAGTAAATGAGAAACACTAAACAAATAGATTATTATAATATTATAAGATTATTATATATAATATTTCAAAAGATGATCAAGAATGTGAAGAGGATTATCTAAGTGAATGCCTCATTTCAAACAAAGTAATGAATTGTGGTTTTGCTCTGATGTGAAATAGCAGCTTTCGTATGCCAAAGAGAAATGTGACTGGTAAAAATTAGTCCCTTTAATGGCCACTTGTAGATGAATGAAAACTCAGATTGTATTGACAATATAATATCAAAAGGAAAGGTCATAAACATTTATAATTTGGCTGTGCTTTATTGATCACTTTCTGAATAGAAATTATTTCCAGAAACTGATGGTCCAGAAATAGCTTCAAAAAAGTTTTAGAGCTTCCCTTTGTTATATAGCCTGTAAAGTCTTTATTAGTGTTGTGTTCTGATTACACGGTCTTTTAAAGTTATTTTTCCACAGGAAATTAGCCTTTCAGTCGCTATTAAAAAAGTAGTTCAGATTTATCATTTGAGAATATTTATAGTGGAAACAAATCAAATTGCGAGCACTCACTAAAATCATCACAGCATTTAATGACAAATTTTCATTGGTGGGACAAAAGTCACTGCCTTTGTTATTTCCACCAAATCCTGATGATATTATTTGTATTTTTGGCTGCTCAAGCCTGCGAGAGTCAACAGCTAACTAACTGCTTGCTAGATGATGATGATGATGAAAACATTGAGAATGAGCCCATTGAGCCCGAAAACCGCAACAATGAGCTGAAAGATGCTAAACAGCTCCACGTAGCTGAGGGAAATTTCTCAGTCTGGGAAGGAGCAAAGTGTTGTCATTTTATCCAATATTAAAATGAAAATATGCAGCCACGCAACTTTAAATGGGACTTTATGTTGGGGATGTTTGATTGACAGATCAGATTATAACCTCATCAGGTCACAGCTTTGCCTTTGTTTGAGAAAAATGTAATACTTTGGTTAAGCTAAACCTTTCTCTGGGCAAAAGAAGTTATTTTTGGATCCACAACTTGTGACACAAGTTCAGTTCTCTCGTCGTAAAATGTGAAACTGAGTCGTAAAACTAAAGATATGTGGGATAAATGTGGTGCCTGTCACACAAGCAGCCATCAGTGTCTGCTGCTGCCCCGTTAAATCCCCGGCTTATTTTTATTTATGAAGACAGGTAGAAGTGGGGTTACAAAAACATCCGAGATGACAGAATATGTATCAGATATCGATGTGAAAGCGATGCTCTGCGGGCAAAACCAACATCCGTGTGGAAATGACCCAGACGAGTTGCTTCATCAGACGTCTGAAATGAATCCCAAAACCCGACATCTGAGCTCATACGAGTGTCTCGGTGATGGGTGCAAGATGAGAAAGAGACTCATACAGATAACAGGAGTGTTTCTGATTTGTCAGCAAGATTGATTTCCAGACTTACGCGCTACTAAAAAGATTTGGTAATTCAGTTTAAATGAAGTTGGGGAAGAGACGGAGGAAAGACAGACAAATAAAGCTCCTCAAGAGATAAGGTGGAGACAGTGAGGGAAGAGAGACAGAAGGTAAGGAGACCAAGTAAAAGAGGAAAAACAACTAAAAAGATGGACAAACAAAGGCAGAAAAAGAGAGACAGCCAGATCAGCCTCATCTCATCACTCATACAGGTTTGGGAGTAAAAAAAACCAAAGGCCTCGTGAGCGGCCTGTTCCCGCCTACCTTCCGCCCCTCTGCTTCATTTCATCATGAAAGTTTTATGCGTGGAAAAATAACAAGACACGCAGCCAAGTGGCTCGATGGTCGAAAGAAAAAAAAAATCTGAGCCCCTCTGAGACAAAAGGCTTCTGTTGTTCCTAAATCAATGTTAATTTGAGAGTTGGCGGACCCCTGACTAGAGGAAGCTTGTGGTAGAGAAAAGAAAATGAGTCTGGTGATTTTGTTCACATTTGCCTTTTGAGGGCCAGGGTTGTTTTTTATGCAAACCTCGCGGTTTGGCCTTAAAGTTTGGATTTCACCTCTGCCCCCACTAACACCCACATCCCTCCCAACCACAGTGACTTTTTGACCAAATGTGAATCACTGAATTGATGGCAGCAAATCAGAGCAATAGCTTCGTCGTGGGATTTATCCACATCAGAGCGGTGGCCTTCATAGGAGCCCTTCGTCCTGCATTTGCCCCTTGATCATTTGTTCCTCAATGCTAAAACATGGATTTGAGTCATTGTATTTTAACTTCAAAGTCTTGAGTCTTTAATATTCAATATGAAAAACATTAAGATTATACCACTGAGCAAAGAGGTCGGAGGAGCAGAGAGCAAACGTACAGTAAAAGGCAGGATTTATACAGTCACACAACATTAAACTTTATGGATCCCTCGGCGTTTCACAGTAACAAACTCAAGTTCAAAACATATTTTGAAGGCCAAAATAAACCCAAAAGTTTTTCAGTACAGAGGGCGAAAGTTTGCTTTAGTGCAACCACCAACACTGTGTCAGTCACTGCCACTTGAAAGTTGACTCAAAGCATAAAGAAACGAAAAGATGTTAACTAGTCGCTGATTCTGATCAACGGGCTCCTCATCAGAGTGTGGCTCTAATTGAGGCTCACACGTGACAAAACACAAGTCTTGCTGATGTTTCCTCTGCTTCCTTGATGTGCTTCGCTTTTACACTGGTCACTGAAGCCTTTTCTCTATGGATGGCGAGAGCTGGCATAAGCAGGGCTGTTCTGTGTCAGCTACTGCCACTTACAAGCCAACAATCATAAACATAAACAGATAAATACTCCAACCGTCGAGTTTAGTCTACAACCAACTCCTGAAAAGGCTCAGTCGTCTGATATTCTCTCGCCAAATACAGTAAATGTAGATCTGCTTGTAGTCCTTGTTTTTAAACTATATATACACATATATTTTTACCTTTGTTTCCGCTAAATATTAATCATTAGCACAGTATTTCCATAAATTTTAAAATGAGATAAAACAGAAGAGAGACAAATCAGCAGCTGTGCAGCTGGTTTGTGAAAATTAGCTGTTATTTCAATGTGTTGGATACATGTTTAATCATCATTTACTGTACGTAAATAAAGGGGAGACCTGATGGCCAAATGGGTAGGCCTCAAATTCCCTAATCAGTGAGTCCATAGTTCAACTCAGGCTGAACTATTTGCTGCATGTCTCTGTCCTGCTCTATCTGTGCATGTCCACTCTCTTCCTACTGTCCCAATCCATCAAAGAGATCAAACATCAAATTGAACTTGGTATCAACAAACGCCCAGTATTAAAGGACTTGGGCCAATACAAAACAATACCACAGACACAAAAAAGGTCAACTCACTTGACAGACTGAGGTCCCACCAAGAAGGTCAAACACTGCGTTAGCTTTCAGTATCTTGGAGGCTGCATCCAATCTTCATCAGTGCGAGCTCAACCAGCCTGGATGCTAGGAACAAGCCAAGTTAGCAACCAGCGGATTGCTGATCTACGGTGCTTACCCAGCTTGGCGAATCCAGACACTGAACTAAATCGGAGTAATAAGGAACTACCCCTGGCCTCGCACATACCACACCCCTTATCGGTGACTAGATCTGTTTTTATATGCTTTATAATATGACTTTCCTCATGATCTGTTGTGTCGAAATACCGTTCTGAATGTGAAACGCAGCTCCAGGTGAAGTTGCAAACTAAACACAGTCTATGTAAATCCAAGGTCCAAAGATAGAAGGGAGGGTGAGAATATGAGGTCCTGGAAAAGTGGGAGAAAATGGCATGAAATAAAGAAGACATTTTGCTTCATGTCCTGCTCTGGATTCACAAGAAGGAAATGCATTTCTGTTTATTCTCTCAAGTTCAAGACGTGAAATGAGAGAAATTCCCTCCATCACGCTATGATAAAGACAATGTTATTGCAGGACTCACAGTATTGGGTTACGTGATGTTTGTCTCCCTGGAAACAGGCCCACCAGAGAGTAGCCCAAGCGAGATCAGAAACAGGTGAAGGCTCTCTCTCGGTCGTATTATCTTTGTACCATGTACTGAATCGGGCAGGAAGAGGTCTGACACCAGCAGGGATTATGTACAATGCGGTCCAATATAAAAATTTCCTTATCAAAAACAGAAGTACTCAGTGTGTGTTCTGGATGAAAAGGCATTCCCGGCTGTATTTAGATTATCGTGGGGCATCTAAACCCAGATATATTAAATTCTCTGACTCTGAGCGGCTCTTAAATCCATATGGCAGTGACGAAGCGAAGCAACTGTGAGCTTCACCTGAGTGCCATCGATCTCCATTTTCATGCAATGGTGCATGCATGAAAGCCAAGTCTGGACTTGATTGGGAGGCGAGCAGAGAGGCGGCCAATTTGTCATCATTTGGGTGACAACTTGTCTTGACTGACATGCTCCCTCACTGACCTCTCTTTGTGCTTTGAACTGATAACAAAACTGTATGTGTGCGACTGCGAGCGAGGAGGCGGAAAATAAGAAAAATGATAATAATGAGGGAACAGAGGACAGTAAAGGGAAAAACAGGGTTTCTGGGTTAAATGCTAAAATCCCCAACCTCTCCAAATTCTCATTTGTTACTTAAAGTTCAATCTCATGCAGAAAGTGTATATAATTTAACTTTTCAACAGCCTAACATGCATTTAATGGGGAATGATTTTATGCTTGAGACCACATTTCCAGAGGTTTCCACCTGCTCAGTATTTAGTCTTGCAGAATTGTATGAAATATTTTCTCATTTAATGGCTGGAAAATGTTTTTCACTCATCAAGCCTGGTAGAAGCATGGCAGCATAGTGGTTAGCACTGTTGCCCCACAACAAGAAAGTTGTGGGTTTGGTTCCCAGCCTGGGGCATTTCTGTGTGGAGTTTGCATGTTGTGCCTGCGTGGGTTTCCTCCGGGTACTCCGGTTTCCTCCCACCGTCCAAAGACATCATGTTTGGGTTAACTGGTGACTCTAAATTGTCTGTAGGTCTGAGTGTGAGTGTGAGTGGTTGTTGGTCTCTGTCTGTCTCTGTGTGTTGGCCCTGTGATGGACCGGTGACCTTTTCAGGGTGTACCCCGCCCTCACCCAGTTTGATCTGGGATTGGCTCCAGCACCCCCCGTGACCTGGAAACGGAAAAGCGGTAGAAGATGAGTGAGTGAAGCCTGGTGAAGACAGTTAGTAAGTGGAAAATAACCTGACTGAGTAAAAGCTTAGCAAGGTTAGTTGCTAAAGGGATCGGTGTTTCCCTCTGGATTTAATGTTGGACTAACCTTCTCCATCAGCTGCCACATTTTATAACTATCTAGTCAGCAAAGTGATGCTATGAAGTAAATAAATGCTTAGTGATGTTTCAGGCCTCCTGGTTGATTCACTATTCTCTATACTTCTAGCTTTGCGTTGGTCTCTATCATGGTCTGTAAATAAATATGTATGTAGCCAATACTGAAATGCTTTAAACTTGGATTAAATCTAATGTTCATCTGGGGGCGACTCTACTGGAAGTCAGATTGTATTGAAGTCTATGTGAAAATGTCCTTACTTCTCATTTGAGGGTATTAGCAGTAAATGTTTTCCTAAAGAGTTTATTATCTCAGTCTGTAGTTTCAAGTCTTCTTCATTACAACATCATATTTATGGCCCCCATGTGACTGACAGACTGTATCATGCACAGTGACCTGACTGTCAATCAGGATATACAGAACAGGTCAGATCCAGCCCTCACTCCTCCTCAGCCCCACCTTCTCCTTTAAATGTGGTTTCTTCTGGTTTGAAAAAACAAGATTACATCAAATTCATGCCTTTAAAAAGGCAGTTTATGGACCAATGAGTTAAGTTAGGGGTCATGGCGGTTCTCAAGGAGACCTCTGGCCCTTTAGTTGGTGTTTCGGTAATTGTAATGGCAGAACTTTGGTATTTAGGAATAAGATATTCCAGTTCAGTTGTCTAAACTGAATTCTTTCCAAGTCAAAACATTCGCTGACAGGTTGAAATGACAAAAAAAAAAAAAAAAAAAGATTTTCTCCTTGGGCAGCATAAAGCAAAATATGAATTGGGTTCAAATGAAGTCAAAGTTGGTCAAAATTTACCACCTTTGGTATAATACTGTCGCTGATCCAAAGATGATTGAAGTTTGTCTGCAGGAAACGACATTATTATTCTATTAAAGCAATGTTATGCTTTGAAATGAAAGCTGTCCACTCTGGTCAGCATCAGTTTCTGATCTGTTTCATAAGTTCACAGAGACTCTGTCACACAACTTTTCAGATGTGGGAGTGAAATAACTGACTCTGTTGCTCAGGCCTCAGCAGAGATGGACCAACAAAGAAAACATTGTGAAAACACATCTGTGTGTGCGTCTGCATGTTCACATATGCAGAACACGCACAGGTGGAGTTCTTAGTTTGTACACAATTCTGTATCCAAACATCTGCATTTCAGATAACAAGTTTTGTGTGTTTACTTTTAACATCATTTCATGTTAATAGTTCCCAAGATTACAAGTTTGCAGCTATTTTTTATTGCCTGTGATTAAACAGACACATTAATGGTTCCCCAGACTCTTACTCAAACTCCAATGTCAGATAGTCAGCACCATCAGATTCTAAATCAGGAGAAAATGAAATTGCCTGGTTTTCATAATGCTAAAGAAAAACGGCAGTTGATGAATAAAACAAATCTGAACATGATTACGAGCAGTAATGAGTTGTTCTGTTTCAGAGCTGCCTTTTTATTTTTCTATTTTTACAAGCAATTGGTAGCCGAGCAAATAACCCTGCACGGGGAGGGAGCCAGGTACGCAGACAGGCAAGGCTGCAGGCATTGTGAAAGGTAAATAATTACATGGCCTAAAATGTTTTTTTGGCTTAGAGTGTGGAATGGAAGATTAGCTCCCTAGAGAGTGTATCCAACCTCTCCAACGCTGCTGGCTTGCGGGTGACTGCGGAGGCAAACAAGATGTAAGAAAAAGCTCCAGATTTCTGTCTTTGTTTTTTTTATTTGGATGAATAAATCAGACAGAAAGGGTAAACAAGCCCCAGGTACATGTACGCCAGGAGTTTTAAGAGTTTCCCACCTCTTTAAGTTGCTTCACAGGCCTTTTGGGGCTTTCGCAGGCCAGCAAAAATGAGTCAAGGACAAACGCAGGCAAAGATACTTTGGTGCAACTTTCAGAACACAATTCAGGAAACAGCTGGTGGCTGCAAACATTTGCAACACAGGCATGAGCAGATGACAGTGGAGGTCTTCAAAGCTCCGCTGGGACCGTGCCAACCAAGACCAAAGTTGGGCGGGTCTAAATTGAATTAAGTCATGATGCGGGTCTCAGAGGAGCTGCGGTTCACTAAGCAGTAGGTCGACGGTTCAATCCCCGGCTCTTGCATTCTATATGTTTAAGTGTCTTTGGGCAAGATTCTGCGCTTCAAATTGCGCCTTATGAATGTGTCACTAATGTATACTCTTACTAAAGACTAGAGAAGCTTTGTGTAAGTACAAAGTTCAAGTTCTAGACTTTTATTTGTCTCCGAGAGGCAATTGGTTCTGCCACAGAACAGCACAGTCCATACCCAAATGAATCCAGACACTATGATCCAATTTTTTCTGATGCCGTGACAGCCTCATCTTTTTCTACCCTCTGAATGTGTTGTTCTGTATATATTGTTTGTATCCTGTATTAAAATGTGTGGCTACAACAGTGTAACATTTGATTCACTAATCATTTTCACATCCTAGAGTGAGTAACGTCTACACCCTGAATACAGCTGTAGGTCATCTCATCATCAGCGTATATTCAGTGTCGCAGTGTTTGGATGGATGAACACATGAAAATGCAAATGCAAATGCAAACCTGTTTTGTTGTGGGCATATTCATAGATATAGCTGACAGCTATCAGAGTTTGTTTTTCACCCGGGAGGCAGCATGTGACGCAGTTATGGGACAGATACATGAGGAAATGCACGGCTCCCACAGCACATAGAGACAACTCCTTTGCCACACAGTTTGGTATGCTAACATGTTGCACAGTGGCTCTTTGTTAACAGACAGAAACACTTTCCCTGTGCCACCACAGCAGGGTGCAGTACTCATAGAAAACACACACACACACAAGTGGAGGGAACTTACACATTGCAGTAGTCGGCCTCCTATGAATGCTTAATAAGCGAGGACAGGGGCCAGTCAAAATTCACACACACACCCAAACTTAATGAGGGTTGTCTCACATGTAGTGCTTCAACTGACGCCAGGAATGGTGGGAGAGGGGAAGGTGTGTGCGAGTACGTAAATGTGTGTGTATATAGTAGGTGTTATGTGTGTGCAAAAAACAATGGGGGTGCTTAGAGCCAGGAGTCAAACACTTAACTAAGTTGCTCCACTCGTGCTACCAAAGATTTCAGCAAACACATCAAGCTGTCCATCACATTTCAGCAAGTATAGCGAGTGTATTTTGTGGTAGCTGTACACAAAGTATGGACCCACACTAGAGTTCTGTAAATATGTGCTCAACCTACATCCAAATAATTCATGGCTGTTTGTTATCTGAAGTCAGCTTTCAGTCAGAAAAGAGTTAACATTTGTGTCGTAATGTAAAGAGATGAAGTTTGATGCTGATCCTGCATCGTTTTTTCTTGACTGGTGAGGAAAACGTTATAAATGCTATAATGTTATAATGCTATGTAGCAACAGCCAAATTTATAAACTCCTTCAATTAAGCTAAACTTGACCTTTACAGCCAATGTTTTCTTCTGTAGCTAGTACACGCCAAGTCGACAACAACGTCTACACAACAGGTTTTCAACCTAAAAAATGCTGTAAATAGTCATTCCTTCTCTAAACTTTAAAGAGCTGTTTTTGTGACATCGGAAGTGGAGCTTTTGTTCATTTTGCTGATTTTGTTTTGTTTGCAGCCTTTTATCGCAGTCACCGCTCTTGATTGGTGTTTGCCTTTTCAGTACACACCGCGGTCACTTGTGACATTTTTATTTCAATGGCTGACAATCAGTACATCGTGAAACGCTCATTGAAATCTAAATATTGTGGCAAATCTAGATTGAAGTCCATCAGCATGCACTGTCTTCTGCTCTGGAAATTGCAGTGTGGTTAGATCCTGAGGAAACTCAGCATCATAAAAAAGGAAGCAGCATCTTTAACACCAAACAGTTTCTGGTTGTGATTAAGAAAATCTTTCCCGACCTTTACTTTTAGGGGATGTTATATGTAGCGTCTAATATAAAAGAGCTGGTAGCCCATCTGCATGGGAAACACAGTTTAGACTTACTGAGCAATCCGGAATTCACTGCCACTGCTTGAAACCTTCACACAGTAGCTGCTCTGCAGAGCTCCGTGGTCAGCTCTTCACGGCACATCGTTCTACTTCAGCCGTCCATCAGAATCACATAGCGTCAGCACACACATCTTCTCCCGTCACAGCCATTTCATGAGCTTTTGCCTCCCTCTCAGGCCTGAGCTGTCTCTGCAGCACTCAGCATGGATTTGTTGTTTCTTGCGTCTGCACAGCCAATTAAGGTTAATGTGTTCGACGCAATTTAAGTACAAGAAGGCGTTTGAGGTTCCCTTCACCAGAGAGGTTCTCCAAATAAGTGAGAGAGAGAAAGACTGGACGTACAGGCCCTGAAGTGAGCCCGGAGGTTGTAAATTGTCAACAACGACTGGTGAAAAGCCTCCCTTTGAAACAAAGTCACAGAACACTGTACTTATGGAATGCACTATTTTTAATTTTCTTTAAGAAATAGAGTTTTCCTATCCTCTGCAACATTTTCCGGAAACTTTTTAAGGTAAGCACGTTTAGGATAGTCATAAATGCTGAAAGAAATTGACTATATCTCACAGCAAAAAGTTAATATTAACAAACTTTAGCTCCTGTAAGCTGCTGGCCCTGCCAGACTCCATTTGTATTTAATACAGGTGGATTGTTTTGCCTGTGAATTAAACTTTTCATATGTTACAAGAAAATGTCTTCTTTCTTCTTTCTGTGTAAAAATGACTTAATGAATGACCTGTTTAAACGGGGTCACGTAACTCGCTATAAATGCAACTTGAACACATTATCACCTTGTAAAGATCAATGTGTTAACAAAGAGACACACAGAGGAACGTTAAAAATCATTTGCTGTCATGTTCCTTGCCATTTTGAAAGTGTTAGTTTAAGATTTACTCTCTTTTAGCTTGGTTTTGCTCTCCACCAACTCCTGTAGGAAAGTCTTGTTTTTTTGTTGTTGTTTTTTTTTTCTGCTAGATCTTATGCTATACTAATCAAAGCCTTCCCCTTCTGCCCCTTCTGCCTGACATTTTGGTCACCCTGCAGTCCATGATCTCATTTCACAGGTTCTCTAAAAGCACATGCAGACCTACCACACATTGAGGCCAACGGTGGTCCGCTGTCTGATGATCTGCAGCGCCCTGTGGGAAAGTGAATCCCACAGTGTGCGAAGGAGATTCAGAACTAATCCAAGGTCTCACCTATTAAAACGAAACAGATCACCACCTCAAAGAGAGGGCAAAATCCCCACTAATAGCAGTAAAGGCCTGTGGCATACCCACACACACCTACACACTCCCACACACACACACACACACTTATAGAAAAGACAGACAGTGATGAATTGTAGTGGGAAAATCCCTGCTGTATAGATCCTTCAAAGGCAAAAACCTGCAAAGCTCTTCAAGGCAGATCCTCACAGCTCTCAGAGAGAGCTCACTTTTCTTCAGTAAAGAGAATAAACTCGAATGAGAGCACTGGAAAGTCATTCAGGCGCTTTATTAAGATCTCAAGTCATAAAGCCACTGGAAAGCCATCGGATACACGGCCATTTGGGCGCCATGTCCTATGGACAGCAATCAAAAGGCTTGATGCATAGTGTACATCTGGGATAGTGCTTTCGTGCTGAGTCGTCTATACTGTAGAGCAGTTGAGAAAACACTCAGAGAGGTGAGTTGCACCCAGCGTTCTCCGTGTGCCAGCGCTGTTCGGTCCTGGAGGTTTTCGTCCACTGAAACACCGCAGCTGCTGAAACCTGGAAAGTTTTCCATGGCACTCATCTGAACACAGAGAAGGATTGGATCCATTAAACTTAAGGTTCGAATCAGGCCAAAGAACTACAGGCTGCTCAGAAAGTCACCAAGAGTCACCAGATAGCCATAAAGTATTAATGTACCGTATCACGCTGGTTCTGAGACATCAGCACAGCCAGCTTGAAAAGATGATGGAGCCATGGAAAGAGAAAAGTATGAGAAAATCCCACTAAAGAAGAAAACTGTTGTTCATTAACTCAAAGCCCATCTTTAGAGCATTTTAGCATGTTGCAGCTCTGGTTTTGTTTCTTTGTCAACTTGTTTGCTTTACTCCCCTTTACTCTCATAGCAGAGCTCTCATAGCTCTCTTAACAACTCACTGGCAATTCGTAAGCTGCTAAAGCAGCCTTTTCTCAGGAGTTGGTATGAAAATCAACGTGCAGTAACTTGGAGCTCGAGTGAAGAAACATTGTACATCCTGTATTTCATCATCGTCCAAAATCTCTTGTGTTTTTGTACGTTAAAGCAGCTGCAGTGAGGCTGGATTTGAAAAATCTGTGCTGCATTAACACAATACAGCGACGTTATGTCAAGTCGAAACAACTTTCAGTGGGTAAGTAAATTGAAATCCGAACCACTGCGGTTTTCTTTGGAAAACAACTAGCAGTCAAAAAAATTGATGAATAATACATTCAAAGTAACATTGCCGCCATTGAAAAGTAACACAAATAAAAGTCAGGAAACATCAGTGAAAAACAAACTTATTTTTCAAAATGTGTCAGACACAGTGATTATGGTCTCAGTACATGAAATATGATTTTTCAGAATTACAGTAATTAACATAGTTCAAATTAGTGACTTTCCCTCCTTGACGATGAAAAACATTTTTATGGTTTCAATTATGTCTGCTATTCAAATAGGCATCCTCTAATTGTGTATTATTTTGAACGTATGTGCTCACGCAGGCAGGCAGCAACCCATGCTGGCTGCACCACAAGTACATTCACACAGTGAAACAGACATACCCAACTTTTACAGCTATTTAACTCTACAGTCGCAAAGCAGCAGTGATATTTTTACAAGCTTCACACAGAGGGAGAGGGAGCTCGCTGCAGGTTGTTCATGGGTATTGAGCAGTGATGGCAAATATAGCAGTCGTAGCAAAGTGTCATCCAGCAAGATCAAGACAGACTTGGGCATTGTTTACCCTGTTAAATATACTGTATCTCTTTGCATCACTTACGCATTAGTGTGATGTCATCAAAGCGTCTGCACAAGTCTTCTTAATGAAACTTCACTAATATCCATGTAAAATGACCACTTTTGTTTTCATTCTATTACTATGTGCCGCAAAAACCCTGAAGCGTCTCTGGTAGTAAACAAGATGTAGGATATAAGAGGTGAGGACAGTCAATGTCATCAAACCCCAGTAGCATCCTTTCTCCTTTTACCCTTCCTCCTGCTCTCGAGGGTAACACATCTGTCCCATAAAGCCATCCTCTTCCCATCTCTGTACAATGTGCCTTTCTTCCCGGCCTTGCCTTGTCTGTGTGTGTGTGAGGCTTGTAAAGATTTACTTTTACCAGATGTTCTCTGCCTTGTTAACTCCAGCTCATTTGTCCCATTGTAGCTCTGCTTGTTCAATAAGATATGCATGTCTGAATGTGAAGTCAACAGCTCAGGAAGCTGCCCCCAGCTTTGTTTGGTAAGCTCAATTCACTGAAGGCTTTCACTCACTCGAAAATGTGGATCCGCTTTCATGATAATGGCTTTTTCATGTTTTAAAATAAGTTGACACTGCCCTACCTGTGGGCGGCATAATGGCTTTTATCTGAGATGTTGCAAAACTTGACCCGCACTCTTAAATGACACTAAATGGAATTTTTTATTCAAAAGTAGCTGACATAGAAATTCCAAGATCAATTTTTTTCCCTAAAATGGGTAAAAGAAGAACCTCTGATGACTGTTATGGGACAAGGAAGATCAGTGTGAGGGAGAATTAAAGATTTAAACACATAATAAAGGAGCTCCTGTTACCCTGATACTGCCTCCATATGTTATTCCACAAATCATGGTACTCCACATGTTCCTTGTGTCAGTCCATGTTATTTCATAACACCACAGAATTACCATGTGTAATGATTTGAATCAAATTCTAGTTTACTGTGCACTGACAGAACTATGTCTTGAGAGTATTTCCCCAGTCTGAACATTTCACCTTATCTGGATCTATGAAGAAACAAATATCCATGCCCGCTAGACCACCCATACTTGTATAATGTGATACAAACACAGCTCTGGAGTGTGAATGAATGGGGAAACATCTCAGCAGGTGTTGAAATGACATGAATAGCAGATAAGATCTAATGAGAATCAGTCCTGAGGCTAAAAACTATCTCACACTGACAGATGGTGGGTTTGATTCACCTTCATTTCCAGTCAAAGGCAGCGGAAGGTACTGAATTACCTTTGACTGGTTTTTGGACAAGTTGCAGTGTGTTGGATTGTTGCAGTATAGCTGCTGCTGATTTGTTTGCCACTTCACTCTCATGGATAATGACAGCATAGTGAGAATGAAGAAGGTGCAGAAAAGAAGAAGAAGGAGCACGAGGGGCGACGGGGGACTTGGCCAGAGTATGCAAGACCAACATGAGAGATGGATGGTTGCCTGAGAGAAGTTACAGCAAAAATGGCTGTCGACGGTTCGGTCATGCCTACAAAGACAGCCATGTTTCACGCCTGAGAGGAGACACAGGAGGAGACGGAGGTGAACAAAAATGATGTTGCCCATCTTGCAGCTGTTTTCACAACCATGAAAATTCAGAAATACTCAGGACTTTTCATGCCCAGTTTGACCTTTGGGCTGCAGCTGAGAGGTGGTTGATGGAGACTAAAGGTCTGCAGCTGTCCTCACGCCTCACTGATGATCCTCTCTCTCCTGCTGTGTATCCCAGAGGAAAGGCAGTGATGAAGCTTTGGCAGGGGGATCTCCAGAGCTGGTCTGGACAGTGCTACATACTGAGTGATCATTGCACCTCGGCCATCTGCATGGCAGGTAAGACCTGACTTCAGCAACACACACCCCGGACCAGCCTTCAGCCCTGTGGCCACCAATCCTCAGCATACACTCTGACTTTTAGCAGCCTGACAGGAGCTGATAGTTTGACTCCACTGAGCAGAGCTTAATGAGCTGCTAAATGTTTCTATTGTGGAGGTCGAACATAAGTCAGAGTACCTTTATTCCAAATATTTGTGAATAAATACAAATGAAGTTGAAGCAGGAGAGGAACCAGTGTTATTGTCATAAGAAAAATAATAAATTGGCACACTATTTTCAGGTGCCACCTCAGATGCTGTTGAGATGGAGCTGCTACATAACTGTAAAGGCATTTTGTCTGAATCCTCAGATAGATGTGTCCCTCAAGGACATGGGAGGTTTTTAGTCAGACAGTGGAGCCATAACACAGAAATAACAGCGTCTGACCTTCTCTGGGAGCACGAGAAGCTGTGATTAAGAAGTTATTGGTACACTGTGTCCATCTGTACGTTCCTTATGACTTCAGAAGAGACAGAGAAGAATTAGATATTAATGGGACAATAAAACATGATACCAAAATACTGGACATATGCGAGTGATCACATTCCATATCACTGTAATCAAAAATGACTTTTCCCTTTGTTTTTCAGCTCTCCATGGATCTTTGAAGATGAATCACACTTATAAATGCAGCCGTTTTATTGCTTTATATATTGGCTTTCAATGGACAGGCTGGTCTGGAGGGTTAGCTTGGCATGGGGACTTGGAGGGAAGTGGTTAGCTTCTACCAAAAGATTAGAGACTTATATTTCAAACGTAAAAAAAACGTTGGTTGTAATAAACTGAAATTACAGAAATTTTGGCTTCATGTTCTTCATTTATCAGTTGTTGCATTTTCAGCTGAGTATTTTGAACTTTTCGCCTCATCATTGTCATAGCAGGAAGGGCCTATTTTTTTTTTACGTTTTCTTTATATTTATTCATTATAATCTGCCCAAAACAACATTTTCTTGCGCTTTTAAACTAAAAAGTCACCAAAGCCGACATGAAACCACAAAGGTTAGCGCCACTACCTCTAAAAGCTTGTTTGACCTCATTGTAGGATGTGGTCTATGATCGTCTGGTCCCACATGGCCATTTTAGTCCATGACAGCCAAAACAACGTGTGCACTTTCATTGTGGTGAAAAATGCTGTTAAATTGTGTCTTTTATACTTTTGTTGTGACTTACGCATTCATGTTGACATGTCTGGGTCACCGTACATTTGGCTTTGCTGAGCATGAAGGTAATGCATTGACTTTTTTTTTTTTTTTTTTGGTATTTATTTTAGAGTGAATGTAAATGAGTAATATTTGAAGGGAAAGTGATTTAACTTTTCAAGGTAAATGCCCCAACACTGGTCATTGTGTTAGTACTACACAACTCCACATGCTGCTTTGTGCTCATGTGAATGGCCACTTATCTTTTGTTATTAAAGTCACCCACACAAATAAGGAAACCATTCAGGACAACAGTGTCAACATTTCCTGAAGTCAATGATCCACCACTGTGAGGTTATAAATCTTCCAAGATGGCTAAATTCTTTGATTTTTAAGAATGTAACTAACCTCAAATTCTTTGGCTGCTAACTTTAGCATCCCATGCATCTGCATAGCTGTGCAACCTAGCATGCACAGGCAAACCATAATTCCAATTTAACATTTTCCAGACACATGGTTATGGACACTAAAACTTCATCACAGTTAAACTTTGACTTAATGCGATCTCAGAAGCCCTTAACATTCCTCATTCTTTAATGGCCTCTGTGGCTGTTGTCTTTCCTGACTCCCGGGGCCGCCTGCCTGGTATGAAGGGAGGGAGGGTGCCGTCTTTCTCGTTAGCATTGGGGCCATTTAAAGCTGATTATATGGAGCTGGCTGAGCCATAAAGCATCCCTTCATGAGAGATCACCCAGACAAACCGCATGTCAGCCTGTCAATATGACGGCTGTTGCCGGGCCGGCCAAACACAGTTTGCTGGAATGCGTGTGTTTAATCAGAAGACAAATGCTATATTTTGAGCAGTTTGTTTTTACTGCTCAGCGGGGGGTTGAGTGTGTGTGTGAAGTAACGTGAATGAGAGGAGAGTGTATGCGCCTTTGAATTTGAGTTTATATAAACATGCATGCAGAATATTCTTCTCATTGCATATAAGTTATGTGAACATGCATACTGTAGGTGTGTGTCATAAGTTAAGTGGGGCGTATATGAGAGGCATTTTATGTGTTTTTCTAATAACTATACACTTTATATTTGTATATGTCAGTATACAGTGTGTGTATGCACATGCAAGACAGTAATTAAAAAAGGCAGAAACATTTTGTGTAGTGTAAGTATATGTGTGTGAGAGATTAGCTGTACGTTTGGCACATTAGCATTTATGAGTAAGTGTGTATGAATGTACGTCTATGCTGTGCCAAGGGCCCAGTGTGGCCACCCATGATGATTGTGGGGCCTCAAAGCAACAGCTTGAATCAGCAGTGAGACAAAACACATCTGAACCCCACTGAGTTTCCCTGTAAGGAGCCAGTTAATGGTCCCGTCCTGAAAGTACTAACAGCAAACAAACGCATGGTTCAGCACACAGTGGCAGCCATTGTGAAAGGCTGCCTTCATGCATCTGCCTGCTTTAACACTTGTGTCAAATGTTATTAATAATTCGAACTTGTTGTGTGAAGGAGAACCTTAGAATAAATGTTCTCTGTGGGAAACTGACCCTGATTTGACTTTAACTTCTGTTTTGGAGTCACATGAGCTGTTGGCCACAGGTTGATGTTTTAGGACACTTAACACTTTAGGTCTCACTATCAACTGGCAACATATTGGTGTGTGAACTGTTTTGAAGCTTGGGGTTTATAATTTGGATGTCTCCATCTTGGTTTTTTGAAACAAAGAAACTGTATATGGAAGACAAGGTGGAGCTGAGGAGGAGTCAGGGCTGGATCTGGCCTGCTCTGGACTCTGTCCTGCAGATTTCTGGTAGAGCCACACCCCCTAATGCATCCCCTGCTTTATGGTCTGTTTTCTTCTAAATGGGACCGTCATTTAAAAAACGAGCATCGTGTTGTACTTAAAAATTGAAACCAGAGACTGATATCATGAACTCAAAAGAAAAAACATTTACTGAGGAAATACATCAAGTGAGAAGGTGGATCATTTTCCCATAGACTTCAATACAATCTGACTTCTTTTAAATCCATCGGAGTTGCCCTCTGAATGTGAATAGATAGAATGCAGGTTGACGACACTTTGGCATTGATTTCATTTTACAGACACAGAGTCTATGTCCACTTTTATGAATAGGCTTTGCTCTGAATATATCTTTTCTCTATCTTTTTATCTCTTTTTTATCTTTTCCCATTCCACAGTAATTTCCTGTTAAACACGGAAGGATTGCTTTGGAGGGCATTATGGGATTCCATTTGAAGCTGATCCTGACCATCCATGACATGATTTACACTCCAGCGCAGTGATATGTGTAAATCATTTGTCTCTATGCAACTTCTAAGTTTCACGACTGCAAGCATAAATAGTGTAAATAGGGAAATAAGGGACTGTTATATATGAATGTAATTCCTCAAGTTTCTGGAAAGGTAATCCAATACAACACCACATCCGGCCCCCTCACAAATGTCTGTAACTCTCATACTGTAGCAAATATGACCGAGCAGCATTATGGAAAAGCCTCACACAGGCTAAAATTACTCTCATTATATTCGATTGCTTTATATCACTGTATTTGCAGTTGGCATTATTTTCCTCATCTCCTTGGACTGTAAGTAAACCCCAACCTTGCTATTTTCTTAAATAGATTTTAGCACAGGAAAGGAAAAATTGCCTTGGGACATGTCATTAGTTATGTCCCAGTTTCATATTTTACAAATGCGCCCTTAAAAATGCGTTCTCAACCTTTCTCAGCATCGTTTTTTTTTTTTTTTTTTTTTAATAGAATCTCTCTGACTCAAAGAGAGCGAAATAACAAATCATGTTTTCAATTTTTGTGGGATTAGCTCAAACACGGGGCAGCTGTTTTTAACAAAGTGTGGAAGGCAACAATTTCTTATAGAGAGCAAATAACAAATAAAGTAGATCTACACGGGATTAAAATCGTACATGACCACTGTAATTACATTAATAACAGCAGGGCGTTTGGCAGTGAGATATACGGGAAAAGGTTTTTTTGGGTTTTTTTTTGTTCCAGCGCTTGTGTACAGTGCAGGGTAAATATAGATATATATATATATGAGGGTTTTCATGGCAGTTTTGCCTTAAACACATTCAAGAGCACATTACAGGGGGGTTGTTCTGTCCTTCACACTGTTCCTTTCAAACTGTCCAGCTTTATTTTGCTCTGTAATTGTTTGTCGATGAGTTTGATTTGTGTCGAATTTGGAATGACAACCCGCAGAAATAAATAAATTTGAATTTCAACAAGCGTTTCAACAACACTGCCACTGCAGCCAGCGACCTGGAGGAAATATGCATTCAAACCAGTTCCACAATCCGCATACAAACTCTATTTGGTACAATTAGATACACCAACCCAGGAATGCTTGTGGATAACACTCAGCTTCAACCACAGAGAATTTATTTTGTGTTGCCCAAACCATGATCTACGTTCTTAATGTTTTTCCACACCCTGATAAGAGAAAGGACTCGAACATCTTCATCTGAAATGATCCGGGTCAGTCAGTCTTTCTCTGGGAACCCAGCCCAGCGCTCTCACTTACCACCACTTTGTTTATTGAAATAAATAACCACTTATTGAAAATTGGTATCCTCACAGTGGATAAGTTCAAAACCTTTTACAGGAATGGTCTTTTTGGCTTCCCGCTTGACGTGGGTAACCTCTGATTGTGTACGTTTATTGGATCCGTCCAAACTCATGGTCCAAGACTGCTGTTGTTCCGAGACATGAGACACAAGAATCCAAAACCACAGGAGTTCAGTCACATACACAACAATGCTAACCGAACTAAGATCCCAAAAACACTTGGACCGTCCTGTGTTTGCGAGTGAAGCTACTTTCTGGGCAAAAATACAAGAGCTGCTTTTATACTTGATGTCAGAGGTGAGTGGTAGTTGTAGTCCACAGCACCAGGGCATCAAGCCTCATAACTCTAACTTTATAGTCACCATTGGAACTGTATTTACTTATATAGTCGTATCCCTTTTAGTCCCAGTTAACATTTGTGTTCGCAAATTCTGAAGCTCTAAATACTGCGCAGCTATTAGCAGGCAGGTAACTTTTGTCTCGGTTCAACATCAGGGGTCAACATAAGAGTCTACGTTGTCACGACTTGGGTGAGGTGAACTTCCAATTCCAGGCTGAGACCTTGAAACTATTTTGGAGTAGAAGAAGTGATTTGGAAAAAAAGTATGCACTCTGGCAATGACTGATCCTCTAAGCCTGCATCAACTTGAAATGCAACAGTCATCAATGAAAAAAAATTTAATTACTGAGCAGTTCAATTTCTGGACCTTTGATTGTCCCAGAGGCTGATGGCAAGTCAGTTTTCTATTTACTTACTTAATAATTTTAAGTAAGTAATGATGAGGCGTTTTATTAGGATAATAAGACATCTAATTTTATTTTTTTTTAAGCATGAGATGTGTCGCAAAGTTCATTCTGATCATCATTGAAAATGTAAAAATGGTGGTGTGTTTGGGTGGTTTGCTTCACTATAGTAAGAGTAGCTATGCAGAAACAAAGCCAGCTTCATCCATGAGAAAGGGGAGAGCTTTGATTTGAAGCTAATTTACATGAGGAATGGTGGAAGATTCCACAGACTCATTATGACACTGATGGAATCACGTGTCACAGCTGAACTTCCAGGACTTCTAGCTGCAGTTCAGCCTGGACATCAGTACGTTTTAACCTCTTAGCTGTTTGCATCTCATTGGTTTTAGTCTCAACCGAGCGTCAAATTTAGGTAAGTTACACATGATAGACGAACTACATTGTGTATGTATGCGGATCCCCACAAAGCATTAGAGATGTAAACAATGTTAGATATTAGCAGCGCAAGTTAGCAACACAGGTTTTGTTTTCAGTCCTTTTGGTATCATATAGTGTATCATAACTACTTTAATTTTTCTATGTTAGATAAATTATTGGTGATTATTCAGAGTGAAGACTAATGCACTAATGAATACACACACATTTGTCTCTCTACTATTTTCCAGTCATGAAGCGAAAAAGTTGTTGCCTTTTAGAGTCAGGGTATTATACAGAACAGGGGACTCCCACTGTTTCATATAAGGAGGTAGCATACAGGTAATTTGTTACAGTATATGTGGGCACATGCTGTGTGTGTGTGGTTGTGTTTGTCTTCATATAAGCTAGTCTTTTCTATCTTTCATTGTGGCTTTTGGGGTCTTTAGTAGGAGGACAGCTACTCCCCACATTCAGCACAATGCAAACTCTTCAGTTGATGTGGTAGCTCAGGATCATGTTGGGTCTGATGCCCCCGAGGTGCCCAATAGCACGACTCGTGTGACATCAGATGCCAGCCAACAGACCAGCAGATGTATGGGTAAGGACTGTCTCTCTCTCACCTGTAACCCAGGTAGTTCACATGATCAACATCGTTTTCAGAATAATTTAATTCTGTTATCAAACTCTAACCGCCCTGTTTGTCTCTTTGCTGTCACAACAGTGTGCCACGCGTGGAATGAATGTTGGATTCACATCCTTCTTATTTTAATTATAGGTGAGTGTTTCAACTCTCCCTGCCTATGTCAGTTGCTCATGTCAAAGCAGAGTGAAATCCCGAGCAGGTGGTCTTATTTTTCTGAGGTTCCTTGTCGATAAAAATTGTGTTTCTTTTGGTGACCTTTTTTCTTCATGTCACCAGGTTTAATACACATGTATGTACAACTAAAAGAAACCCAGCAGGAAGTACATTCACTAAGACAGAGGATAGACCTGTTTGTTACTCAGACAGACACCACAGCCGACTTTGCCTTATAATCGCAAGGTAAGAAATCCTGACCATTGTCATTGGTGTTGTCATGATAATACATGGTCTTTATGATGGAACCCGTTTCGTTGATTTCTGACTAATGTTTTCCCTTTATTGTGTCTGCAGGTGCCAGAGTTTTACCCAGTTTATCTTCAGACACATATTGGCCTAACGACATCGGACTGTGGCAAAGTATATCCTACAGATTCTACTCATTCAAAAAACAACGAGAAGTTATTCAGGTAGGAGCAGTGATTCATCTCATGTGTGTTATAATTCCACTTTTGAATGTTCTAGTGTTTAATATGAGATGCACAAAGTTTATGATCTGTTGACTTAGCTTAGATTTTTCACTCTCAGGTACAAACATTACTTCGACCTGGACAGTGCTGGTGCTTTTCTGGGGACAGTGGACATTAGTTGATCTCACTGTCCCACTCGGTCTCCATCACTCATGTGACTCTTGGACACATCACAAAAGGCCAGTCCCCTTCTGGTTACATCATGAGTGCACCAAGGGAGTTTTCTGTCTATGTAAGTTACACATTTTCTGTTGCTATCTAGAAGATGTCCCAGTTTAAACACCCCCACAGTGCACAGTGAACTTTTAATCTGATCTGTGTTTCTGTATCCTGCAGGGAAGATGGACTTTCAATCAAGACGGCACAGCATTTCAGACCTTCAAGCTGCTTGTAAGTATCATATGTGTGTTACAGTAAAACACTGAACACATTGTGACAAAAGTCACTGGATAATACATGTATGGGACAAAAAGTAGAGGATGGATTTAAGCGTTCTCTACTGATATTAAAACCTCTTCCCACCATCTCGAAAGCTTCAGATGAATAAGCTGCATAACAGACATCGAGCTGTTATTGATAGCAGACAAAACATGCAGACGCTATGTAGTCCACATAGATTCCAGGTCCACCTGACTGTCTTTATTAATGTCCTCCCTCCTGTTTGCCTCCAGAATCCAGACAATGGAGTTTTCAGATATGTGAAGCTACAAGTGGAAAACAACTGGAGAAACATCAACTATGCCTGCCTCTACAGCTTCAGGGTCCATGTACACCTCCCCGCCTAACTGCACATTTACTGAGCTTGGAGAGAGCTACTAAGTGGGGATTTTCCAGGTGAGTAAGGCACGTATTTCTGACCTGAAAGGCCTTCAGATGATTCAGAATGCTGCTGCATGAATATTAACAGGAACTAGAAAAAGGATCACATCTCTCCTGTGTTAGTTTCTCTTCATTGGCTGCACTGGGCACCTCTCTCCCTCCCCCCTGCATGCGCTGACATACCACTAACCATGTTTCCCTGAAATCCCTGTCTCTCCCAGCTCTAAGCATGTGTAACTATGTACTAACCATGTTTTTTCCGAAGTGTCTGTCTCTCCCAGCTCTTTCCTTCTCCCTCCCTGTCCTTATCCTGCAGGTGGTGAATCATCGCTACCCCATGTTCCTGCAACGCATGCTGCTCCCATATTTCTATGAACCTAACACAGTATCATATGTTCCTGCTTGCACCTGTGTTGAATATCCCCTCCTCTTGCTCTCATTCTCTCCCTACTCTTCCCAACTTTGCTTCCCCCCCCCCCCTTGTGTCTCTCTCTCTCCCCCCCAACCGGTCGAGGCAGATGGCCACCCCCCCCCCGAGCCTGGTTCTGCCCGAGGTTTCTGCCTCTTAAGGGAAGTTTTTCCTTGCCACTGTTGCCAAGTGCTTGCTCATGGGGGGGATCTGTTAGTTTGGTCTAGACCTGCTTTATATGTGAAGTGCCTTGATGTAACTTTGTTATGATTTGGCGCTATACAAATACATCTGATTTGATTTATTTTCTGCACCCATATTTATCAAGCACTTGTGAATCTCTCCAGGTAAATGTGCTGAAGGTGGGGCAGGGTGCAGTGGGGGCTGTGGACCAGTGCTTTCGGTAACTGTTCCCTTTGTACTTGATTAATATGGGTCCTGATCTGTGAATGTAAATCAATCCTAAAACACCTCTTTTAAGCTAAGTTTTTGACTTGTGAAATGCAATTTTTCTAATCAAATCTATCATATCATTGTCATGTTTAACCTTAAATCAGTGTCATTTATGTCTTTCATTTAGTTTTCACCTATTTTGGGGTTGATTTACCTTCTTAGGGCGACATGTTGGTTCAGAGGTCCACGCTTCTGTTCTCCCCATGTCTCTGTGGGGTTTTCTCTGGGTGCTCCAGTTTACCCGACACCCAAAACATGCCAAGTACACTGGTGTGTTTAGTTTCAATTGACATGTTAACATGAATCAGCCTTTTAGTTAGTCTTTTAATACATTTATTTTAAATTTTTCTTTTTCTCATGTGCTGTTCTACAAGTCTCAGTACGTTAGAAATATTTCAGTTGTAACAGTGACCTGTTCACAAGATTTACTTAACAGTTTAAAGCAGCAAACAAATCAATGGTTGATTTACACAACAGCTATTTTCAAAAAAGTATAGATGAAATGTCATTGATTAGCATTAAACACTAAGAACCTGGAAGCTGAAGGATGTGGGTCTTAACCAGCGAGGCAGGGTCCAATGAAATCATCAGTTAGCCGGTAATGTTATTAAACGAAAGAGCATGTATTTGAGTGTGTTACTATACCAGACTTGGCTTGAGTGTACCATATAACGTACATACACTGACCACTGACTAAGCCCTCAATTCTGTTTTTTATCCACAATTACATTTTTTATTATGTCTTTTTTCATGCATCTAATTTTTTTATGACATCAGTCGTCAGCCAAGGCAGCAATTTAGCCCAAGGTCTGTAAAGTTCAGATTTCAAAATAGTGAATGAACAGAAAATCATGTGCAAAATAAGTGAATCTCGTAGAAAAGCAGAAGTTCAGTCAATGGGCTGTAACCCTCACTGACACTGATATCTGTCAGCAATGTAAAATAAACGGCTCCAGTAATGTCTATTCAACATTTCTCTTCCCCTCTCTGCTGCATTTTTACTCAGCCAGGAAAACCACATGCGCGGTCTATAGGACCTAGTCTGTATCTAAAAACAATACAGGCCGGGCCTTAGACTGGAGGCCCAGTAGTGCTTTTGAATGGCGGTCAAAAGAGATCATGTTTTGTGTCCCGTTCAGCGGTTTGTGGAGAAAAGATGCTGGCAGAAATCAAAGAAGTGTCTTTGCTGAAATAAAGATCATCTGTCTTTCGTCTACTCTCCTTTGACGGGAAAAAGAATGTCTGGGTGTTGTGATTAATGAAATTATGGCGAGGGTACAGTAAGTCAGGAAACATGCCTACACGTGTACGCGCACGCACACACACGCACACACACACACACACAGTAAAACAGAACCCGGGCACCTGGACGAGGAGGCTTAAATATAATATCCATCAGAGAGAGAAGAGATGACACGTTTTCTGAAGTGAAATGCTAACTCTCACCAGCCAGCTCAGCTGTGTATCCTGAGGCATTAGTCTTTGGCAGGAAAAGACACACACACACACACACACACACACAGACTCACAAATACACACAGGAGCTGGAGGAGCTTCCACTGTCATCAAAAGCTGAGGATGGAATCTTAGTTACTGAGAATAATGGTGTTGTTATTACAGTGAGGTAATGGCAGATGGAGAAGCCAATGTCTCACACACACACATACACACACACTATAAACACACACTCTAAGTTACAATACACCTGTTCACATACACACGATACACACAGTCGCCCTAACGCTCAAACTGAACAGTGATAACGCACACAAGCTACACTTAAACATCTGTCTACATACTCACAGACACAGACACACACACAGCTTGCAGTGGAGCTATAACTTTTTAGTGCTGCTCCCACTTTTGTGGACGTTAACACTGCGTCCAGGGAAAAGAACGGTGCTGGTCTTCAGTGCAGGAAGCAGAGCTGAGTGTGAATGTGACAGATGCCGCGCTCACTGACCACTCTGTCATTACTCTAGACATACTTCTGTTGATACAGGAAAAGTTGAAAGCGTAAAAAGGAAAAAAAAAAAATAGTGTAGATATTGACATATGTCAGACTAAACCTCAGTGGGTGAAGCCATGGAACCACAAGCTGCTCTAGAGGGGGACCTGCTACAGGATCAGTGGAGGATCTGAACCAACAATGATCATCACCGGACGTCGCCCCTGGTTGCAAAAAGACTTCATTGAACTCTCTGTGAAAATGGTTCTACTTCTCACTTGATTTACCAGCTCAGTAAACATATTCCTAATGAGTTTATGCTGTTTATGTTTTTTTGATGATTTTTTTTTTTTTAATGATGGTCCCATTTAGAGGAAAATAGTCTACAAAAAAGATTATAAATTGTGGGTTTGGCCACTGTGTGACTGACAAACTGTACCACCCAATCAGGATACCAAGTACAGAGCAGGTCAGATTATTAATGTTGCATTTTAGGATAATTTAATTTTTGGATTAATCATTCTCTTTAAAAGAACAGGTCCATTGAAGGGAACAAACTGAAACCTCCAACATAATGGACACAACAGGTGAGTGCCAAGTTTTACTATGATGATGTCACCATGATTGAGACTTGTTTCATCACATCTGGCCTATGTTCACATGAGGGTGACAAGTAAATACCCCATAAGGAGCTGCATTTATCTTACAGTGGGAGGCTTAAGCTCTGCAGCACATAGTGTTGAAACAGATAGCTGAGTGGATAAGGGGTTCGGTTTGATTCCCTGTACTCCATGCTGCTTTGCTTTTCTACCCCTGCATTCTCTTGTTTGTCATTGACCGACTAATAAAGACATAAAAAAAAAGAAAAAAAAGATTATTGTTAAGATAGTTTTCCATGCAAGCTCACCACTACTGTATACTGCTGAAGTAGTAGCCTCATTAGTTTTGGGGATATTTGGGAGTTAGGTGGTCCATGAGTTTTATTTTAGTGGCTAAGTGCTCTGGTTTGAGAAACACTGCTGTAAGTTTATATTTGTTTTCAACTTCATTTGGACTTGAGTGCTGACAGGAGTTTGAATCAATCAAAACCAGGCTGCCTGAACTGCGGGTCCACAAAATGAGTTGTTGAGATTTTGGAGGCAAATTTACATTCTACCCTGAAACCAACAAAAATGATAATATCTATACCCACGTCCTTAATTTTAATGTTATGAACTGTAGGACTTTACAAGGCAGAACTCGGCAGTGTGTGGATATTGTTGTGAACAGATGTCATATTGACCTCTGTCAGTGAACCAGAAAAACAGATGCATCTCTGGTTCAGTCTGCGGATACACAATTACAGCAAGAGACTAATAATGGCAGACTGTCTGCATGTCTGCCACATACGCACAACCATACATATATTCAGGAACACACACACACACACAGAAAACACACAAATAGGATGAATTTCGTAATCTGATGGTCTGTCTGCTCTGGTAAAAGCCAGCCAGACAAAGACAGAGTTAGATGGATAGTTTTTAGCACACACACACACAATGAGACACACACTCATTTAGAGCTGTGAGATACACAGCAGAATGACAGGCTGTGACACCAACAGTAATATAAGCTCCGCACTGCCATCTTCTGGATTTTTACATACTTAAATTTTTAAGTTACTGTAACACATTAAAAACTGGGATCAGGCAAATTGTACAACATGCAAATGTTTAAATCAGTACAGCTATTATCATGCACCATCGATGAGTGGGTGTCTTTCCCCAGCACTGTATGAACTAACTCCATATATACGCTTCACTGCAGCTTATGGGAAAATATTTAAAGCCATAAAAAAAAATGCACAATGTCCCCCGTGACTGACAGAGGCTGTTGGACACACATTAACAGTATTAATCAAAGTAAGTTTAATGCAACAAGCTGATCGCTCAGCTCATGTGTGCTGGAAAGTGGGTTTCCATTCGACTGAAGATGTATGACAGAAAGGGACTTTAACAGCAACATAATTACATATAATGGCAACAAAGTATTGCGGAAACAATAACGAAAGCATCTGGATATTTGCAAAATGTCTGCACAAAAAGAACATGTGCAAAAATGGTGCCTGACCTCATATGTTTAATTGTTTCCGTCCAGTACCTGCTCTTGTAACACAATATCAGCTAAAGGTGATTTTTTTTTTTTTTGTGTGTGTGTGTGTGTGTGTGTGTTTTTTTTTGGCTAAGTCATACAGAGAACATACTTAAGGTAAGAGAAAACCACTGGCAAATTACTGTAGTAACTAAAAGGGCAAATTTGATGATTTTGGCCATTTGAAGGCAGCAGAAACGGGTTGTGTACATAAAACGGCATACACTGTTCCAGTGAACTTGCAACTTGCCAACTTACATATCGGTGGTAGGTTCATCGTTGCTTTTTAATCTTTATTTTTGATATAAAATTGCCAATTGCAGTCTTAGTTTAAAGACTGATGACAGACAAAATGGCAGATTTTTTATTAACTTTTTATTTAAATTTTAAATTTGTGTGACGTCTTAGCTGCTATATTCTACATATCTTGGCACTCATAAGTCATTCTTTTGCCGCAGTGTTCGTTTGTCTGCCACTAACAGCTTGGCTGCCTCTGTCTCATTTTTGATGCTTAATGTACAAAGAATGGAAAATTTTTTTCCAGTTCTTTAAAATAGAGACAGAAATTGTACCAAGTTCCTCTCCAGGGTTGTGTTTGTAGGGACTGACAACTCACAAACGATTCACAGCATGCTGAAATGATTCTTTGTATCTTTAAATTTGCCAAAAAGAAAGCACCATAGAGACTAAATAACAGGTGGAGACAATTTAACCCCATCAGGTCATAATGCATTATGCACACAGAATTTTATACTTGCATGTGTGCGTCCATCCTTGATTCAAGCTCCAGTCCACCTTGTAACAATCTTTGCACACTGTGCGTCAAATCATCCATTCCAAGCAGTGATTGAAACAAGATGGACATCATACTGGGAGGATGATTTGTAAAATACATGGCAACAAATTATTAACAGGGATCCTTGCCACCCAAAAACACATTTACAGGGAGAGACGCTTGAGTTTTTACTGCCATGAAAAAGACTTTTATGAGAAGGGATGGATGGAAAGAGAGCTGAGATTTATGGCTCTGGCATGGCCTACCTGCCCACAGGGATATATTAAGGAAAAGATGGGAAGAAGAGATAAATGAGGAGGAAGAGTAAGGGGTGAAGGGGAGAAAGAGGGGAAAGAGAGTGCAACACTAGAACAGAGGAGAGACAAAAAAGAAAAGAGAGCTCTGGGGATACTTGAATTCCTTTCATTCACTGCTATTAGCTTAATGTCAAATAAAAGAGCGGCGAGGGCAGTGAGGAGTGGTCACAGCACATTCCTCTACAGACTCCAAACATCATCAACATCATGATGAATGCCCTTGATCAGTTGACACTGATGTCGTTGTGTGAACTTGCACTAAAACACATTCCACATATTACATTTCCACATTTTGCAGTTAGAAATTATTGGACCCTCGTTCTTGCTCTCTATTACACATCTCTGCTGGATTGAACCGGGCCATGATCACAAGGAATGTGGACATCAGTCCGTTTAAAGAGGAAATGGGAAGCACATCCTATTTTTATAGTTTCAAGCGAACATGTCTGGAGCAGAGCTGCTGTAAAAGCAGAGATGATCTTATCGGGTTGGTTCGACCTCACTGAGTGGACAGGCTTTTTAAAAAAGCAGCAGGAGTTTCACAACGAATTTAAAGGATGAATTGTGCACAATAAGTTTCTGTTAATCTCTTGACCTTTAAATGCCCCTCAATCAATGAATCAAAAGGCAGTATAATAGTGAATCAGTGAGATGGAAGACACCTACATGTTACATATAGGTGGTAGGTTCATTGTTGCTTTTTATCTTTATTTTTGATATAAAATTGCCAATTCATAATTTTCACGTGACGTCACGCCATTGTGGGAACGCCCCCCTGGAGGGCAAAAGACGCTACTTCCTCTGCCTGTCAGCTGCCCGCCAGCTACTTTTTTTTTTTTTTTTATAGTAGATAAGTCGCTGTGCAATTGGCTGCACAAATCGACGAAGAAACAAGCCTGGTTTGTGCTTTTACAGGATCCCGTCTGAGAAAGAAAAAACCCACTTCCCCCAAACCTGCCATACAGGTGCAGAGGCCAAATCGCACCAATCCCTCTTTCTCCACAGCAACCCAAGCTGTCAGCTGTGGGTCATTTAAACTGTAGGAACGACACTAACGACCCAACGTTAGCTAACGCTAGTACTCGCCTTTGCTTTGACACTGAAGAATTTCTTGTCCTTCACCTCCCAAACGGCAGCATTATTGACCCATCCAGATTGAAAATCCTTATAACTGTCCGTACTTTTGTACGCTCTCATCCTGACGGCAGTGTAAGAGGAGGGATTCTCAACAAGGTAAATGGAAACATCGCCGGCAGGGATTTCGCTGTTTTTAACGGCTGAAATATGGCGGCAAGTGCCCAAAACTTGCAGTTTAATCTTATATCTTGTGTTTTCTCCTTTAGAGAGATGATCTAAATATTCGTGGCTTGAAACCGTTTGGAAATTGACAGGTTTGCGTTGTTGTTCTCCGGCATTTTTAGTGTTAGTCGCCATCTTGGATCCGTTTTTTTGCCCTCCAGGGGTCAGCGCGAGTCACGTGACTGAAAACTATGAAATGCAGTTTTGGCAGGTTTTTTTATTTAAATTTTAAATTAGCGTGATGTCATAGCTGCCATATTTTACATATCTTGCCATGTTTTGATCTGAAAAAGGGTGTTCTATACAAACAAAAAAAAAACCCAAACAAACAAACTCATAACTCTTTCTTTTGCCGCGGTGTTCGTTTGTCTGTCACTAAGAGCTTGGCTGCCTCTGTGTCATTTTTGATGCTAAATGTTCAAAGTATGAAAACATTTTTACCAGTTCTTTAAAATAGAGACAGAAATTGTTTTTAGCAACTTGAATTATAAATCAAAAACAGAGACCTCATATTTATAATGTGGTCACCAATAGACCTGGGTTCCTTCTTTAATGGTTAATGTTGTTTCATGCTTCAAAATATTGCTGATCTTTGGCTCCTGCCTAGTCAGATGGTTTTTTTGGCGAAGAACATTTTCTTGAAGCTAAATTTCAAGCTGTGAGTGTTAATGGGGCCTGGGGGAGAGGTTTGAAATGGGGAACTGGGCCTTTGGGGTGGTGGGGGAGGCTGGGCTGATTGAGGGCAGGACAGAGAACGTAGGGCTTGTAAAACTTGTCTGAGGTTGATGCGGTCTCGCTGAGTTACACAGAGGCTGATGTTAACTGCTGCAGCGAGGTGGAGGGTCTGAGCCCGGTGTGTTTGTCCTGGACGGGAAGGTAGCTGGGTACAGGAAGAGAAAGCAAGGGATGACTCTGGATGATCGGGGCCCTAGCGGCAGATGGGTGGGCTTTACAGTACGTGTGAGAGATGATACTGGTTAAACCACATGCATTCATGTGGCAGATGCTCATGCTTCACAACCAGCAGAATGATTATTACCTTCACATCCACAGGAGGTAACTCTACTCCTGCACTATAAAATCCATCATTTACAATGTCCTCCATGTTCTACACACGTTTTCCTGATGCATGCAAAACCTGCAGCAGTCCACAGCGTGAGCATGTGAAGGCAGAAAAAGCTCTGACATCTCTGTGCAGCACAATACAGCACACCTCCTCCTACTGTAAAACACCAATCCTCATCTTGATTTATTTCCCACACTCACTTTCTCATGCATATCTGGTTGGTGCATTACATCGGGATTCAAACCATGAAGTCTCACTGGAGCGTGTTTCATTCAACAGCACAACGCATTAGGCCCATTAACGGACCCGCTTCTATTTGCGGAGATTCCTGATTTCCTGTGGATGGAGAATTGACTTTCTATCTCACACTTGACTGAAATGTTTTACCAAAGCCAGGTTTAGCAATCAAGAACCTGAGTGGTGTGTTTTATTCACATAATTGTCCAAGGACCATTAACTTTAGGTCTTAGCTTTATCCTTCTTTCACAAACTAGACCAGATTTCTGGATATCAACACAGTAAACCCTGGCAGCGTTTTACCAATTGGAGCTTGCTAGTTTATTAGCTTTTTCAGCCTCATTAGTTGGCTAAAAACAGCATTCACTTAATTTACTCCATTTACTTTTAACACAACAAAACACCATTTTAGGATGAAGACTAATCGATACGTTCAACAAACGTGGCCCTCTCTGGTGTAATTAGCTTGGAAGGGAGGAGGACGGATCTAACGTTTCCCAGCAGTTTCATACAGTTACATCAAGAAAAAGCCTTGACACAGTACAGATATATCACACCCTGGATGGACTGATAAAAGAAATAAAGTACATTATTTCAACACACTGGGTTGCTGCAACAAACAGCTGGAGATACTAACAACTGATCCTTTCCAAACTGTTTTGCTCTCGATATTTAGGTTCTTAAAATGGGGGAAAAGGTAACAAAAAGAACTCTTTGTAGCTTCATGCACAGCACTTCCGCTGCAGAAATCTAAAGCCCAACTGGCCACATTCAAAATTATGGGCACTGCGAATAAATATACTGATTTAGAAAGAAAGTGTTGAAATGAAAAAGCTGTAATGGCTATGACTGAATTCCTTCTGTAGCAGGCAACAGAAAACAACTTGCATCATATGAAAAATCGACACATTAAACCTTGGAATGTCTAAAATCTCCTTTTCTCAAACTGTATCTCAAAACAGTGACACAAGCCTGTGTGACTCCAGCTTTTGGCATTGCTGAGCTCCATCCCTTTATGCAAGGCTCATTAAGGCATTTGGAAAAATGACTTAATTTGTCGCACAATACCTCATCCTTCTGGTCTTATCATCACTGTAAAGGGACCTGGGGAAATTGAAGTCCCATCACTCCTCTGTCTGTGTCTGCTACAAGTAAAATACCTCCCTGATTGTAAGTCCATAACCAGAATTTTTGGCCTTGAACCACAGAGAACATGGGCCCTGGACTCTGCTGCAGGGAGACTGAGCCTCTTTGCTTTTGGCTGTTTGATCCTTTGCACAGATGGTTTTCCTCAGGAAAAGGTGCTGAGTGACAGATGAAAACCCAGATTTATGATATCAAAAGAATACAGACTGTTCGTGTTGAGCTGCCAGGAATGGCCCAGACTAACATGGGAATGAGCACACCAAATATTCAAACTATAGTTAAGGATGATTGTTTTTTTATTGAGTGACCTGAGCCATAATCACATATAAAAGGATTTTAATGCCAAATAATGTAAATAATCTCAGCATTAAAATTTTCCAGATGTAACTTTGAGGAATTACAATAAAAGGGGGAAATTCATAGCTTATTTGTAGCAACTGGTAATTATAATATAAAAATTATTTGTATTTTATGAAATGAATGAACAAAAGCCATGCTTGCTGTTTTTGCTGATCAATAAAAGGAATCTTGAAAAAAATATTCCTTATCTGTCATGTGTGAATCAGATTGTGATGTAAATTAATCTGTTTACGAAGGTAGCTAAAGGTACTATTGGTTTTATCTTGAGAGTCAGCACATTCTTAGGGATCCAAACCAAAGCGCACTGATGTCAGCACACCACAACATAGGTCAGACCCAAACCCCCAGAACTGGGACTATTTTTTAAAACTTGTTTTTACCGATAAACCTTCTCTAAAACTTCAATCTGGATGTCAGGTCTGATAGTCAAGAGCTGAATGACAGCTCAGCGTTTGAAGATCAAGCCATCCAAAAGGTCTTCATCTCCTCCAGAACTCCTACAGCTATGCTAGTGTAGCTGTGTGCAATAGTCTCAGATCAGAGGTTTCGACACCTCCCAGCCAAGACACAGGGCAGATGCTGCTGCAGAGAGTGGTCATCGTTGCACCAAATTACTTTCCCACCAGACTTGCTGGTCTTCCTATGCAGGCAGTCTCCTGCAACCGGCCTCCTGAGACTATGAACCAATCTCCCTAATCTATTCTCCACTCTGAGAGTAGCTTAATTATTAAAAGTCCATGCAAAATGTGTCAGATATTCACATTTGCAGCACAATCTTTTGTTTAAAGTCCTTCCTAAATTCATGTCCACTTATCACATTTTTCAATGTGATAATTCTACCAGTGTTCCAGGACACAGTTGTTGGTAGATTCTGTTTGTGTATTGAATGTGTCACAATCCAAAACTCTTAGTTTTAACAGGGGGCGTTCAGCTGCAGTGTGTTACTCCCAGATGTAAACGGGTGGAACCACGTCTGAAGTCGGGTGTTTCTGAAAAGGAGCACATGCATGACACAGTTTGGTGAATATGTGGATCCTGTCAATATGACTTTAAGTCGCTCTGCCTGGAAATAAGTGTTTATTTCACAGAGAGTTGTGGAAAGCTGTAAATCTCATCTAATGAAATAATCACTCGACATTTATCATCAATCGGAAACCTCATCTGCCTCTAGCAATATTATGGTGATTTTGGAAGAAAGCAAATGCCTTAACTACTCATTTCATTTTTCAGATCTCAAATGATCGGATTTCTGTCACCAAAATGAATAAATCTTCTATGATCCTTTCCTCTTCTTGGATAAGGACAACCACAGCTCTGGCTCCGGCCTCCATGGAACTTGTTTTGCTCCCCTAAAGTGGTGAAGATGTGTGATGAGGATTTCCGCTGAAAGAGCTGTTGAATTTCTCGTTTGTGATTCCCCCGGGGCGACCTCCCACGCTGCACTGCGTTGACACATTATGATATATTTCCTTTGATTCTCTCACTTTCCCTTAAAGTGTGTGTGTCTGTGTTTGCACATGTGTACTTCTTCCCACTTACCCCTCACCCCCTAGTCATCTATTGGACATGTTGAACTTTCCTTCACTTTTGACTGCTTCCTTTTCATTGTCGTCTTCTCCATTACAGTTTCACTCTCCGCTGCCTTTTCAACTCCCTCAGAAAGCTGGAAATCTTTGGCTTATTGCTCCCTTAAAATGAGCAATTACCATTGTTTTCATTTTTAAAAATCCACTTATTTCGGTCAGGATACTATTATAATTAGGATATCCTTTGGCACTTGCCAGTAATAAGTCAAAAATGATGCTTTCCGCTTTACATTTTCAACAGAGCTGGGAGGCTTTTTCCGAGCCTACAGTTTTGTCAGAGGATGTTTGGCGTTGCCGCCATGGTGATGGATATGAGGCCCTTCGCAAAAACAACATGGCTTACCTTTAATCGCCACAGTCCACTTTACACATTAGCACAATCAATTTAATTGGGGAAATAGCTGAATGAGACGTGACATCAAAGCGGAGGCGAACGGCCCAAACTCATGCAATCACCCAGCATCCATCGCTGCCTCTGGACGGGTCTGTGCGTCACAGTGGCTGCAGTGGAAAATGTGAATCGTTCACAATGACTTGTAATGTGGAGAGAGGCCTTTGAGGCCTGCCAAACTGCATCGCTATGCCCATTTGTCTGGCTGGTGTTTTTCATGTTACTTTGGGGGTCATGGAGCTCCGGCATGTGACTCCACATCAGGAGCCGAGATGTTTATCCACATCCATGTGTTGGAGACGCAGTATAAAACAATCTGCAGCTTTTATGGTTTTAGGAGCCAGATTCTCTTATGTCACGTTCTCCATGCTTACATCCAGGTCAGCAGCAGGTCAGGGCAGACCCCAGATTTGAGATTCAATTACTGTATATGGATGTTCTTTGTAAATCTATACAATATACACACTTCCTGTTAAGACTAATATATGGAGGGGTAATTAATAAATGAATATGAATAAAGTCATAGTGTTTGAGTGAGCAACTTATTTAAGGCAACACAAACATTGAAAGGATGAATTTAGTCTTGGACTCCATTTGATTGGCGGGTAAATGTCTACCATGAAGATCAACTACTTTTCCAGCAGGTTTTTAAGTACTTTAGCAATCAAAGTGTCCTCCTATCTTTTCCAGGAAAATTACACTTTTGTTGTTATTTAATTGCACAGTGCTTGGCTCCTTTATCAATGGCTCCATTCCAGCATATTCAACTGTGGTGAAAGACCAGTTAGCAC
The DNA here is from genome assembly GCA_034769265.1 of Remorina albescens. Lineage (NCBI taxonomy): Eukaryota > Metazoa > Chordata > Actinopteri > Carangiformes > Echeneidae > Remorina > Remorina albescens. The sequence goes on from CM068480.1 coordinate 13,093,232, forward strand.
TCGATGAAATGTTCGCACCGTGTGCGCAGTCACGCACATACAAGGTTGAAACAACACGATGCAACTGCAAACAATCAAATACGCATGTTTTGTATGGTCCATGGTGAAAAGGGTTATCCACACCCTTTTATTCTAACTATTTACATACATTAGGCACAATGCAGGCTTTACACAGAGCGCTGCTTTCAAATATGGAAATTGTGTGAGGAAGTGTTTTTGTTTTGTTTTTTTACTGTGGAAAAGACTGAAAACTTTCTCTCATAAGAGATCTGCTCACTCCAGATCCACATACGATAAAACTTGTTTACTCTTTGCATTTTCCACAACTCATCTTGCTACCTCAGCCAATCCAAATTCCCACCCACCATATTATAAACCACTCAAGAGCAACAGTGAGACAGTGAGTGTTGTTGGCAGAAAACCCATCTTCATCCTGTTCACTCATCAGCCATCACCACATTCAGTGACCTAAGCAGAGGCTGCAGAGGTCAAGACCACACTGTCCATCTCTGTTACTAAGTCCATGAATAAACAGAGGCCTGTATATGGGTCTACATGTCCGTCAGGGAGATTATATGCACACAAAATCACACACACACAAGCGCACACACACAGCCTCGTGCCGACTCCTCTGGCATAATTAGAAACATTTGGGATCATTTGCAAAGGGAACACGAGCTCTGATGGGATCCAGATGCACTACTGGGTTTCGCCGAAATACAGGAACCCTTATTTATGAGGGGCCATTACTGGCTCCTCACCCAGGGAGGTGTGTGTCTGTGTGTGTGTGTGTGTGTGTGTGTGTGTGTGTGTGTGTTACTGTGTATATATGTACTTCTTGGTTTGTCCAGATACTAAATGAATGTTTTTGGATGGTTGTGTGGATCATCCATATTCAGGTCAGACTCAGTTTAACATTTCTTTCTTTTTTTGGGGAGGGAGGAAATGAGAGGAAATGAGCAGAAAAGGACATTACCATCCAGAAAATTTTGATTTTGGGTAAAATTGCTTTAATGATATAAAAATGGAATTCGCAATTTTGTTATGCATGGGTTCCCTCCAGGTTCTCTGGATTCTTCCCACAGTCTGAAGAATTGCACATTAAGATCAATTGCAGATTCCAAAGTGTCCATAGGTGTATGACAACCTGTGCAGGATGTACAGCACCCTCACCCCGTGTCAGGTGGGATTGGCCCCACCCTCTTCCACAGGAACTCTATCGGGACAAGTTGTTTGAATAATGAAATGGGAAAAATTCTTTTCTTGGTACAAGTGAAATGCATATTTTGTCAACTCCAGTGCATTCATGACCGTGTACTGGCATTCTGCAAACCTGCCTTTAGTGTCTTGCAAAAAGGATTCTATTACAATTCATTTTTGCCTTTCACTTCTTCTTTTGTTGCTGTCTGTTTTTCTGTGAGGAGAAAAAATGAAAGACTGTTAACTAAGAAATGTACAGCACAAAAAGAAAAATGTTGTTACATATAGCACTATGCTCCCACCTACTGGTCAAAATATGAATAGCTAATGAAATTCATTTAAAGTTGAAACTTTGAGGTAGCTGAATTTATTTTGAAAATTTAATTTCTGAAGTGGTGAAGGTCACTGATGTGGATTGGATTTCTGTCTCTGTTGATAAATGTGGAAAAGCGTGATTCACTTATTGAACCTAAGATGGTTTTTATTTTAATGGAACCAAAAAAACCAAGAGCCGTTGGTTTTCATCAAAAGAAAAAATTCCTGAGTAAATCAAGTTAAAAGGTGCTGTGCTGTTTTGTCTACATGAAAACTGTTTTGGTTTGACACCAGTTTTTCATCCACAGTGTAAATTGTGTGAAATCAATTGCTGTAAAATCTTTCAGCAGGTGTCAGATTTGCAAACATGCCAAGTATTGCATTCTGCAAACAATGAACTCTGGTCAATTGATGTAGCCAGACCGCCTCGCATGTTTTAAATATCAGCTTCAGCCATCAACAGAAGAGGTCTAGACTGAACAGGCTACATCACCCCTCTTTTCCTCTCTCAGTCGAACTGTTAAACCAGACCCCGCTCTGTCGACTGGAGTCAGGTTACACTGGGCTCTGGTGCATTGCACCCAGCTGGTGTGTTTTTTTTTCTTTTAAGGCCTGCATTGCTATTCAAGCTAAGCAGAATGCACTGATTATGAAAGCAACTCATAAAACTGATAGCCCTGCTGCTGATCAGTAGTAATTTCTACATTTGTGGTGTCTGGTTGTCTGACTGAATACTGTGTTTGGTTATGCATGTAAGATACAAATCAAAGAAAAAAAAATTCAATGAAAAAAAAAAAAACCACAAAACAAACTGAGACAAAATAGTGCAATTTTTGTCCTAGACATTCAGTCCCTCACCTCTTTATCCTGTTATCTTCACAAACATCTGTAGGTTACACTCAACATCTGGCCTTCCTTCCACATGTTTCAACAGTATGCCTGTGAAACAAACAAGACAAAAAAGCACTATTATTCAGTCATTTTGTGTGTTAATGTGTGTGTGGGACAGACACAGACTGCCTATGGGCACTTTCTGGAAATGTGATGTTCCATCTCACAATCTAATCAATAATATCTAATATTAATAATGTGTCATATAAAGTGTCATGTTGGGTCACTCTGAGTCACATCATGTTGAGATTTATCCGTCTGGTTTACTGAACACTGTTAAACAGACTTCCCAGTGTCTTTGTGATGCTGACGAAAGGTGAAAATAGGATCAGATATGACAACACAGTATGTGAACCTGTCAGTGTGTGTCAAATCACATCACATCATCTGACACTGAGGACCATCGCTGACCTTTCTGCAGGGTTGGTATTGATTGATAAGGTCAGCTTAATGCTCCCGTCCACTGAGCAGAAGAGCCTTATCAGCCAAGTCTCCATCACTGTAGCTTAACTCATGTGCCAGTGAGCTGATCGATGGATGGAAGGACCCCTGCAGAGCAAACAGGTGAGTAAAGTACTGAATGGAAGAATCTGTGTGTTTGCCACAATATGCGTGTGTGTGTGTGTGCGTGTTTACCGGGAGCAGGCCGATAGAGAGTCAGTCGAACCTCTGGTGGTGAAGTCTTGAACAGCCTCAGCACCTTCTACAGAAATAAGACATAACTGAAGCTGCCGTTTTCTATCAGGTATCGCTTATTTTTTAAAAACTATTCATACTACCTATCAGATGTGTGTTGACATACACATTTATATGTAATATGGTTGCAATATTAAATCAGTTCTGAATCAAGGCTTTCCATAGACAGTGAGTGCATTGACTCCTGCTTGATTCTTGAAGGTGACAGCCCAGATCAGCGTACAGAACCCTACTCCCGCTATCTACAAAAACAAAGCAAGCGGACACAAGGCACTGTGTGCACTGTGTGGATACACATCACATCACATCACATATGTGTTGATGATAGACATTTAACATCAATGCCTTGAGCTATATCAAAGGTGTTTAATATAAACATGTACTCTAATCAACATTAATCCATCATGGCCAACAGGAAAGATTTTAATCGGATCATTATTTAGTGTGATAGAATATAAAATACATTTTCACTCTCAACCTCAAACCACAGGGAACACTTTCTATCCTCGTAAATGAGGAGAAATAGACCCTAACCTCTTTTTCTGGTAGAAAGAGCTATGTTACTTGAGCTGGTAAATGTGATCAACAACACAATATGTCCCCAGTTTTAGTTTTCTAAATTGTTCTGACCATTCTCTTCTCATATAATAAAACGACAAGGCAACTAATGAACATTTCCTTAAAAGCAAATTTAAAGGACAACTCTGCTCATGGGTTATTATTAATAATACCAATAACGGATAAAGAATGTCAGTGATCAGTGATGTTAATTAATCTATTGTACAATTACAAGTATAAGTACTATATAAGTACGATAGCATCAAATTCTCTTGCCTATTGAAGATTGGGGCCATTTTCTGCAAAGATTTTCAACCCCAGATCATCACTGTGTGACAAACATTTCGAGAAACATACAAGCAGACTGTTAGACAAACATAAGATTCGAACAGTTGCAAGTATGAATTTTGACCAAAGACCTTTAGAAAGGTCTAAAGGAGTCCCCATGCCTGCTTGGATTTCCTCCCACCGTCCAAAGATGTCACGTTTAGGTTAATTGGTGACTCTAACTTGTCTGTAGGTCTGAGTGTGAGTGTAAGTGGTTGTTGGTCTCTGTCTGTCTCCGTGTGTTGGCCCTGTGATGGACTGGTGACCTGTCCAGGGTGTACCCCGCCCTCAACCAATATGAGCTGGGATTGGCTCCAGCACTGACCCGGAAATGGATAAGCGGTAGAAGATGAATGAATGAATGACCTTTAGAAAGCTCAACCTTATGTAAAACAGCTCTTTCAGTCTGACAGGACAGCACCTATTCCAATTTCACACCTAAGATGATCTAAGGTAAAACCTTACCAAATGTGAACTGTTTGAAATCGGCACGTACCGGATAGGACAGCTCCTTGAGTGACTGGCCATTCACAGCCAACAGGACGTCTCCCTCCTGGATCCTGCCACTCCGCTGAGCCGGCTGGCCTGGGAAAAGCTGCTTTATCCGGACCAGGCTGCCAAAGTCCCGAGTGGGTGGGTCTAGCTCGCACATTAGGAAGCTGAAGCCTAGGCCACTGGCACCCTTGGTCAGGGTCACTTCTTGGGTGTTGTCTGAAGGTTTGGTTGTGGGAGGATGGAGGAAGTGATGGAATAATGAGGAATTAAAGAAGAAGGAGTTCAGGAAATAAAGGAAATGGTTAGAGGAGAAGGATGAAGGGAGGAAGTGTAACGACGGGAAAAGATAAAACATAAATTTGATTATATGAACATTAAACTGCAATATAAAAATGAATAAAATGTAAAACAAATGCAAAAAAGGAAGATTTACAGTCCCATTATCCAACTTGTGAAATGTATTACTAAACGAGAAATTCAGAATTATGTATATGATAACGGTATAATCTTGGGCCTTGTCTCTCCCAAAAAGGTCAAAACAGCTGAAATTGGTAAGTGACAATAATAAGTTCTCCACTGGGAATATTTGACTCTTTATTTTAGTTCAGCCAAGCATGAGGACTGGACAATGGAAAGCTTGTTTCATTCTAAAGGTACAATGCCTTCTATTAAAAACCCATGAAGCTGTAACCTGTTGTTCTATGTATGAACAAAACCCCTGTGTTGGACCCGTAGACTGTCCCGTAGATTCCCTGTAGATTCAGGATTTGAAAAGTGAAGTCACTGTTGCAGTGTCTTAAACTTTCATTCTATCTAATAACCATCAGGGCGCAACTGCACTGGTTGTAAGAGGAAGTCAGATGTTATTAAAGTCTATGAGAAAACGGCTGCAATAGAAACTTTGATCAGGATAGAAGACAGAACTAATCAGATTTACCACTGTCAGTGGAAATGGGCTTTTATTCCCTCACATATTATGTTTTAATGGTGGTCAAGATATTAGCCTCTCACCAGGACTCGACTCAGTGTCCTTTGTGTGTCTTTCAGTGGAAAGGACAAGAGGAGATGTGGGGATGACAGATAAAGACGAACATGCCGCAGGATAAGGGAGGCCAGGGGGGATAAACGGGTCAGGGTCAGTAAGGGAGATCAGGATGAATAGGAGGAAGTGTGTGAAAGTTCACCTAGAAGCAGTCAGGCTAGCTTGGTTGTTATTAAAGATAAGAAAGCTTGGAGTAGACAAGTTCTCTCAGGACCTTGTGATGTAAATTTATTTCTCTCTGAGGGGGTTGCACTTCAATAGTTTGTTTATTATGGGAAGGTTGCATGAATGCTGAAATATTTCTGAGCAGTTCCCAGAAAGAGATCATCAACTTTCTTTGCATGTTGAGGAACTTGTACTGTAAGTATTTTTAATAGTTTGAGGTGTCCTACCATCAATGACGAAGCTGTAGTCCCTGGGTTGCTCACTGATCGTGTTTGGAGGGGTGCTGATGGACGAGCAGCTGTTGGGTCTCAGCTGGCTAGCAGCAGCACTGAGGCTCTGGTTGTATACGCTGCTGCTATCTGTACTGAGAGACACCCTGGGCAGGTTCATCAACTCCCTCTCCACAACAAAGTTTACCACCTGGAGGATGTGACAAGGATGTGACTGGGAGGAATACGAACAGTGTGAGCAGTAAACTAGAAATTATCATCTGCTTCCCAGCCAGGGCAGGAAGACTCTTTCCGTCATGTCATTCCCCTTCCCTCTTTCCCATTTCCTGTCCCAGATAGAATAAAAGCCCAAACTGACCACGGTCTCACTTTACCTCTCCTGTTTTGCTCAGACACTCCACAGCCTGTTGGTAGGTGAACCTCTGAAAGTTAATTCCATCCACCTCCAACAGCCTGTCACCTGTAAAACAAACAGATGGAGACAAGTAGGCAGAAAGATTAATTACAGGCAATTATATCTTTGAAGTTGTTTTTCCCTCTACTTTTTTCCCTTCTTCACTGAGTGTGTCTCAGCTCAGATTCTTTTGTTGCGTTGCATTTCTGGCTTGCGGTATCATTCATTTTGTTTTGAAAGCACTGACTACCTGCCAACACGCTCAATTTTCCCATTTATTACCTAGTGATGAAAAGCTGCAATACAAATGAAACATAGCATTACCATCCCAGAATTTTGCTTCACAAGGACACATGCAGGCCTTGGCTCAGTGGGATCAGATATTGAGCTGTGTTACCTGAATGTACTCGACCATCTCTCTCTGCAGCTCCTCCTGGAACTAAGCTCTTAATGTAGATTCCTCCATTAGGAAGGTTAGTGTTGACGCCACCCTGCACAATCAATAACATATTCTTTTAGTCCATGAGTGATATTCTCCTTGTGGGAAGAAGAAACATGGCTGTAATGAAAGTGTTCATTGCATTCACTGATGGACAGTACATTTTCACTTTGGTGCTTTTTATAGATCTGCTCCAGGGATATATTGCATGTACATTCCTGGAGTACATGGAATATATGGATGAGTTATTTTTTTAAGTAGAAGCAAATAGATTTATCATGATAAAATCAGCTGGCATTGGTTTATTATCACTGTGGGTTACTACTAATTTAAGTATTTTCACTTCCACTAGTTGCCAAGAAGCTCATAGTGCAGTGATGATGGTCCTACCACACCCTCCCTCTCTCTCTATCTCTAATCTTGTTAGACCACAGATGTTAATCAGATTGAGACGGGCAGACTTTGTGACCCATTGCTGAGATGAGTTCTTGAACTAATTGTCCCCTCTGACTGTTCATTCCGAATGTTTTTCATCAAATTATTTATTGACAATTTAATTAGATGGATAGATGGAAGATATTCCAGGCTGGCAGCAATAACCACTATTTTTAGATGCAAACCATTATTTTGTGACCAGAAAACTTTTAGTGTTTATTTCCTTTTTTCATATTGTTATATAATTATCATCGAGTTAAAATAGCATTTAGGTGAATATAATATTAATAGTTGAATTCAACCCACTGAGAGAGAATAGCAGAATTCATCATCCTTGCTCTGATACTGTTAAACAAAGCTTATCAAGGGGATAATAATGGCAAGTTTCAATGAAATTAAATTTTTAGAGCCAAGCAATGCATCATCATTAGTAATGAAATATCTGCATATAGAGGTTCGTGACCAGTGGAATTTCAGTAACTCATTGCAGTAATTTCATAAACTCACAGTGATGCTAATGCCCAGACTTCCTGCTATCTTCCTGAGCTCCACAGTGATCTCCTCTGGCCTCACACAGTGTATAGGGTCAGTCAGTGAACAGTTGTCCTGAAACCGACACAGACAGAAAGTTCAGGTCTGATCAGGAAAAAAAAAAGAAAAACAATATATATACATATTTAAAAAAAATAAATCAAGCTAACTTTATTAAATATGACAGTTAACCACTCCTGAATGAAAGAAAATCTGATTCATTAGAAGTACGGAAAGTTGTTTATATTGTTAACATGAATTCTTGAGTCTGACCTCCCATATGGGATCCTAGAGGTTCAAAGGCATTTGAAATAACCATCATTAAAGACAGAATTCATACAAACAGCTGAAGCATCACCCTGATTCTACCTGTGCACTGAGGCCCCGTACTTCACTGGGGACGTGCAGCCTGTTGCCAGTCTTCGGCGTCATCATGACCGAAACTACATCATCCAGGTTGTCGTCTCCAGACTGGGTGTAGGTCATCAGCGCGTTCTGGGACTCGTGATTCCTCGGCACAGGAGAGCACACACTGTTGGGACTGAGGGAGACTGGAGGGGAAAAAAAACAAAGCTAAGTCACTTACAATTAAACCTCAAAAACTTCTCAAACTCAAAAGTTCAAATGTTATCTGAGAGTATATCTGAGCTTAAAAGACCTGGAAAAAGTTCATTGTTCAGAGTTTTACTTATTTTTCCAATTCATGGCTTTTGCTATGATCAGTAACCTCCTGACCCCTTCATTTGTCTCCATCATCCATGTGACCTTTGCCTCGCCAGGTCATACTGCTCTAGTGAGAATTTCTCGTTTAGTTAGTGCCAAAGTCAGACTGTAACCGAGTCAAGCTAACTTTTTTTAGAGTAAATACTACTACAAGATAAAATAAGATAAGATAAGTTAACTGCCTTCTTTTCAGTCTCAGTATTTAATATTCAATAGGAACCAGTCGTTCTACTGTGAATTTCTCTGCCCGTTCAGAGGGTGGGATGAGCCCACACAAACCGACATTTTGCAGGAAGACAAACTATAAAAGTACAAAAAAAAAAAAACAACAACAACATTTTTTATATATTAATACTTAAATTATACAAAGAGGGACAAGAAATGTACAAAAAAGAAACTGTTCAGCACTAAGACAAGGATTGAACACAACAATTTTGTACATTTCATTATTTCAGAGCAGGTATATCTGTGGAATAGGTTAATTAGTAAGTCCCTTATTATAGATGCAAACAAAGCAAAGCAAATATCACAGCCACAATACACACACACACACACACCCAGAGCACCTTTTGGCTGTGAGATAATGAGCTGCACCTCCTCGGGGCTGTTCTGCATGACCTCTGCTGCCTCGCTAAAAGTGACGCCCTCCAGGCTGATGTGGTTCAGAGAGATCAGACGGCCACCTGAGGGCAAAGGTCATAGTGAAATGGTGCTGCTGTCCATTAACAGTGGAGAAGGGAAGACCCCCGGCATCACTTCTAAATCCACTTGTGACCCCAAAGGCATGTTTTGTGTCCCCTCTCTTCCCCCATTTACACTTAAACCACTGATAACTGATCATGTGTGATAGCTTGGCTCCAGAATGAGGTATCAACCATTTGTGAAAGCGACACATACTCTCAAAATAACTGAAGGCACAACAAATTACAGGGTAGCTCTATATATACAAAGAAATAAAAAGACAAACACTGAACAAGCTGTTACATTTCCAAAATGAAAGTCTGCAAAGGACAAAGCTTAATGTTTCTATGGGAAAGAAACATTCTTTGGGGAACTTCAGTGTGAGCAGTGTAAGCAAATGAATGAGTCACATAATTATCTACCTGGCCTGATGCGTCCATCTTTATCAGCTGGTCCACCAGGCACAATGGAAGCAACAAAGATACCCAAGTCATAACGCCCCACAGTGTCTTCTCCCACTATCACTATTCCTGGAAGAACACAAAACACAGGTATGTCAAAAAAACAAAAACAAAACAGAGCCTCTCTTCTGCCAATTACATGGAACATTTTTTTGCTAAAATCATTTGTAAAATCTACTTTGTGTTGATACTGTGTGTGATCAGCTTACCAAGGCCAAACTTTGGGTCTTTCTTTAAGGAAACACATATGACCTCTCTCTCTGCCGATGAAGCCATTTTAGTTGGTGTTTCTGTAAGATATACGGTGAAATAAGCCATAAAGATCTACTGTGGCATTTTCCAAAAGCCCAAACAACAGCTTTGTTTTAGGGAATTCATGACTGAGCAAAGCACAGTTAGGACCTTTTATAATTAGACAGCTTTACGAGGATGAAGGTTGAACTCTCAACTTCTGCGTTGCTGCTGGACACTGTCTTATAAATATTGTACACATTAACAGTAATGCTCAATTAAACTCATGTGTTATCAGTAGGAGGGGAGGGTGGTGCAGTGCTTAGTACTGTTGCCTCAAAGCAAGGAGCTTTGCATGTTGGAGTTAGCATGCTGCATTCATGTGCATACTTTATTGAAGCTTATTTGTCATTTTAAATCCTCAATCCGTAACCTTGCTGTTGTATTATTTATGAATGGGATTGAAATTCAAGTTTTAGAACAACATGGTGTTGCCTGACAGTGAGAACATTCCGGATCTAGGGCCTTTGCATGTTTTCCCTGTGTTTGTTTGGGATCCCTCCAGGTTCTCCAACTTCCTACCACAGTCCAAAGACAAGAAGGGTTTGGTTTACTGGTGATACTAAATTGCCTGTTGGTGTGAATGGTTGTCCATATCTATATGTCAGCCATGTGCTGCTCTGTCCAGGGTTTACCCCGGCTTCACCCAGTGTCGACTAAGATTGGCACCAGCCCCTGCAAAACTTTGCATGGATAAGTTGTAGAGATAATGGGGAGGTGGATGGATGGAAATTAGAATATTGGGAAGAACTGATACAGTATGTGGATCAAACCATCATGTGAAGACAGCCAACCTTGACCTCCAGTCAACCTTTGTCAAGTTACTGCTTACTAACTAGGGTACTTGTGGTACACCGCCACACTGATGTGTAAGTTATTAGCTAAGATGAGCAGAGTGCTTTATTCTACTATACCTCCAGCTGCAGGAAAACCAGATGGGGCTTCAGACCCACTTCTTTGAGAGAATGCTGGGGAACGCATCCCAGTGCTGCTGCGCTGACTGCTGGAGCAGGTACTGCAGAAGAATCACAGGCGGTGGAAAAACAGAGAAAATCATCTTCAGTGACAGTGAAAGGTCTCTGTGAGTCTAAAGCAAATAGTTTCTTTATGAATAAATGACTAAATAGAGCTGTTCTACTTTTGCTGTAGTTTCTAGGTGAGGGAAAATATCTATTTGAAGGTCTCACATCACTATGTACCTCTGCTCATTGAGGCTCTGGCGCTGCTGTTTAACACGAGCCTCAATCTTGGCTGCAATGTCATCACACAGCTTGTTCAGGGATTCATCCTGAGGTGTGTTCACACCACTGTTATCCTGCGGTGTTTCCGAACATGAGAAGGACTTGAGCTGGCCGCTCTGAGCCCGACACATGGCTGCATACTGCACAATGTTTGCCTCTGGAAGATCCAAAGGCAGAGAAACATGGCCTTCAGTTAATAAAATCAGTCGTGTCTCTTCATAAATGTCCTCTCCTTGTTGAGTAGGTTAACTGACCGGAGACTAGGCTGTGGCTTAGCTGGCGAGAGTTCATCTCATTGTTGAACTTGTGCTGTGCTGAACACAGGTCACAGAGATATTTGGCTATCTTCGACCTCTCTGTGATGAATGTGTACTTCTTCCTACTGCCATGGCTCTCGACTACAAATTTACGCCTCTGCAGGAACAGGAAGGAAATGTTTTGTTTTTTATACTAAGATACTAATAGAAAGCAATAATTCCATGTTCCATGATTGTTTTGATTTTCTTTCTTATTTCATAAACCAAAAAAATAAAACGACATTATTTCACTCACATTGGAAGAAATGGTTGCAGTCTCTTTCCAGTACAATGTCTGACTGGTGGATCTACAGCCGTCTTTGACCTCGTAGATGATGACTCCTTTGGCACAAACCCCGAGGATAATCTCTCCTTCTAAAGGCTTTTTCTCACGCATTACACGGTGGAACAACACGCCATATTCAGGCAACTGCTGACAGACCTAACAGCAGAAGCAGAAAGCAGCAACTGCCCTTCATATGATTGTAATGTTGATCATAGCAGGCCCAGTGTCATTAAATGCTGATTTTTAACTGCGAATTGACTGTTTTGCTACCTTGAGGAACTCCAGCTCCGATTCCTCTGTGAGCATTTGAGCGTTGTTGGTGAGGAGTCGTAGCAGCTCCTCCTGAATGCAGGGCAAGGCACGTTTCTCCATCACACTTTTAGATACATACTGGTCAGGGCGGTAGTAGTTTCTACCACACACCTAAACACAACAGATCAGAATTAGTTATATAATCAACTACATGTATAAATATGGATGACATTATTTGATTTTAAAATTCAATTTTTATGGAGACTCAAAATACAGTCTAGAGCATATAGGGAGGGCAACAAAAGAGTAATCATCATTTTTTTGTCCACCAGAAAGCCAATGGGCATATTGGAAATGAAGTCGTAAAGATACAGTGTTTTTTTTAAAAAGGTTACCACCTTTCTCTTTTGTTCCCAGCAACAATCTTTGTATTGTATTGCCTTTAAAGACACAATCCAGCAATTTTATACAAAAATATCAATTTACTAGTTATTAAAATGATCAGTTGGTGATAATGTGTTCCGTTTCTTTGAAGGAGCATTTTTAAGAAAATGCCCTCTGATTATTCTGTTATCTCAACTGGGTTATCTCAGCCCAGGCTTGGAACAAGAACTTAATCACAGCAACACTAATGTGGCTGCAAATGAATCCAGCACATAGTTTGAACAAGGGGCTAAATCTCTCAGGCTCTGCTGCTTCATCATCCATATTGTGAATCAACCAGCTTCAATATTAGCGTTCAATATTAGAAAGGAGACTATTCCTGTGAAACAACAGGCTAAGTTTAAATAGCTTTAGATGCACAACCTCAGGCATGCAGTCTCCATATTCCGTCTGCAGAGCTAGCGCTCCCAGGTACAAAGCTGTCTCCTCATGGCAGGACAGCCTGTCCTCCAAAAGGTCTCTCCTGAGCTGCAGGTAAAACTGGTGGCGGGTCTGTTTCTGCCTGATGGACAAGACAGCACACATTTAAATAATTTGAGGCACCTTACATATTTTGTAACATTTACTTGTGGTCATAACATGAGAAAGAACGACAGATACTTACAAAATAAGTGAAATGTCACTGACAAAGAATTTGACTCTGAAGTAAAGAACAAAGGTGGCTGTAGGCACTTTCTTCCAGCTATCTGGAGCAACTTTGGAAATCTTGGTGTCGTTGTCCACAAAGAAAAACTCATTATCTGACCAGGGGAGAGAAAAATGTGAGTGGACTGAGTGGAATAATACTAAATTACTTATCAACTCACTTGCTGACTTATCTGTCTCAAAATTGTCTGCCTCTTTACCATCAATGTAAGCAAGGCCAAAGTAAAAATGTTCCATCAGGTTCGAATGAGCCACAATCATGTCAAAGATGTCGCCTCCTCTGGATTTCACCTCACACTTGACCAGGATGGTCTGGCCATTTGGCATCACCACACTCAGTTCTCTCTGGGTGGTTGGAGATTTCCCCTTCTTTGACTGCCAAAAAGACAACACGCAGATTTTGCAGCACATCATTAAAATAACCTTTGTAAAAAGGTTTGTGAACTTTGTTGAATCACAAAATACTGTTCTTGACTTTTTCTTAATTACTAAAGGAAATCTGTTTCAAAATAAATATGAGACTTAGAGATGTGTCATGAAGTTGAAGAATCACAGTCAATTCTATGTTTACAAAGGCTTCACAATGAACAGGAGTTTTAGGAGGTGAGTCACATTGTCCAAACCACTTCTAAATTTTCCCTGATCAGTCCAACTTCCAACTGAGGGTCTAGAAAAATGTAGTGTCAGTGAATGTCTTCAGTTTCAGTCTAGGTCAGTACAGACAAATGTAAACCCCTCCAGAAACTCATAATGACAAAACTTAGTCAAGAACTCACCACTATTGATCCAGGCAGCTCCAAGATAACCTGTGGCTCATCTAACATCCTGACAAACTCGGGGCCCATGTCCTGCAGTAGGAAGGAAAAGGGAAAGAGAAATGTAAATATCTCGTAAACCAATCCTGGTAACATAGACAGCACTTTGATGTGTTTATTTTGTTTTAAAAGCTGGAGGGCAATGGGATTTGATGAATTTGCCAGAGGGTTTTGCAGCCGTAATGCATAGCGTGGGCTTCTATTTAATTTCCTTTACCCTTTATCTAATTATCTAAGTGTCAATGTCAGCAATATTAAGTTAGTTGACATAATATAATTATTTGTCTCACCTTGACTTTCTTGTCATTCAGACTCATTGTGGACTGAAACTGGGCGAGGGACCTTAAGTTGCTGCTTCGATTACCATCGATATATGGACTACAAGGGCTGCGGTTCAGTGGCTGCCAGCTGGCGTAGCTGTCTCTGTGTCGACCTCCCGGGGAAATCCTGGGGAAAATGAGTTTTCCATTTTCAATGTAATGAGAATTAAGATCTGTCACTCTATAATTGATGGCTTGTAACCAGAAAACATATATTCTAATTGCATTTAGCTTTCAGAGTCCGATGGGGGCTTTGTCTTTCCTACCCAATTTCTCTTTTTCCAATAGACTTTAATCGACTAGACAAATCTAACCTGAACCAAGGTTTTACTATGCAATAAACAATTTTACATTGTTTTGTTTTTAATTTGGAAGTGTGTGAAATATGTTTAGACACAGACTTCATACCCTGTGGGTTCAGATGGATAAGACGCTCCTGAGAATGTTCTAGAAATCTTCTTTCTCAGCGCCCATGATGAGTAACTAAAAGAACCCCCTGCAAAACAAAATGGTCTGTAATACTTATGTCCACATTTAAATGGTACACTTAGTCTCTTTCTTGCTGAGAATGAGGTCACAAGATTGATACCAGCAAACGTGAACGGTTCACTTGGCTCCATCTAAAATTATTATATATATATATATATATATATATAAAAGGGCTACACTTCACTAAGACATCTTTTTTAAATCAAATGTTCTAAATAAACACAGACTAAATGTGTAAAAATAATGTTATGGTAGATTGTGTTACCTCTGCACCGACTTCACAATGCTGGCTTAGCTATGCTTCACCTGTCTAACTCATAACATCCCATTATACATTATTTTATGTTTTTATTTTAATCTTATTTAATCCATAAAACATTTTTCCCTCACCAGAAGCTGTGCTGTTTCACTTCTTAAAAACAAGAACAATACACTGTATAAAATGTTGGTGAAATAATAGATGGTATTCATCCTCTCAGCAAGAAAGAAAGTAAGTGTATTTCCTAAAATGTGAAGCTAGTATGTAAAATCTGACAAAAAGGATCAGTATCTTACTGTGTAATCTGTCCCTGACCATTTGACTGCGGTCTGTTAGCTGGGATCCATTTTCAGCCGTGGACCCATGATCAACCTGCAAAGACGTCATTGTCTAGCTCAAAGAGCAAGCAGAGAAAATGTGCCATTGTCAAAAATATCAACTACACTAAAGATGACCAAACAAAACAAAACCCTGCTCACACTCACTGAGTTTCTGTACACATCCTCAACCAGCTGCTTTATGAGGCGTTCAGGGGGAGGCAGCGTGGCAGCCTTGTGGTGCAGCTCACAGGTCTCCAGCACTGTCAGCAGGTCGGTCCTCCTCACCACCATGTCCTCACACATGCTGAGCAGCAAACCCTCCAGCTCGGCACTCAGGTGAACGGGCTGCAGGGACACAATAACAGGAAAACAGATAATCAGAAGAGGTACAAGGAATGTGCAAGAATGGGTTTTGGGGAAAGGAAGGATATGGAGGACTAAAGTACCTGATTATGAGGTAGATGGTAATCGACACACCAGTAGAGAGTCATCCCCAGTGAGTACACAACCATCTGAGAGGAAGCAGAATATATATATTTAAAAACACTCTGTTCATAGTGTATTTCTGGACTACACTGTACAAATAAGGGTGACACCCATGCTGTTAACTGATTCCCAACAGTTTTAGCACTTTAAATGTAAACCCACCATGAACCTAATTTCCTGGCCTGCATCAGTGTTTTTACTGGTATCCTCCTAAAACAAATCAATTTCATCTGGCAAAGCTTTAAAGTGCAGCACGTTCAATACATTGCATGCATCAATAACAGAGTGTTTTTTCCCCTTGTTTCATTTGAACGATTAGTAGGCCTGAAGGAATAAAACAACAAAACATGCAATAAGATGCTGTAAAAATGAAAAGTACATATAAATCTATTGTGAAGTCCTCAAAAAACTACACAAGTCAGAGTTTTCTGACCTTTTCAGCTGGAGTCCTGGTGGAGGCAGCATGAGTCTGCTGGACCTCAGGAGCTGTGAAGGAGGCCACGTCTTCAAATCGCGCACAGCTCTTGAAGGCCAGACTCCCATTGGCTGACAGCAGCACCGAGCCTGGGCTCAACACACTGCACATGTTTCCTGAACCTGAGCAGAGAGCAGAACAAAAACTGGTGAAATTTCCCAAATTGCGTGTAAAATAATGTTACGCATCCGACAAAAACATGCTAGAAAGGAAAGTGAACTTGGTGAATGTGTGACTGATATTAAAATAAACTAAAGAATTAAGAAGTGCAAGAGTGAATGGGACATATTAATATGAATACAAAGGTTCAAGTTGACACATTTTAAACTCATTCTGTCCGGTGCTCTTGAACACCACCTTTCAACCAAACCCTGTAGCCTGGTAACAGTTACATCAGTTCAAAATGGCCTTTGGTTACCTTTTTTTGAGATGTCCAGGAGGGCCTCAGTGGTGGCGAGCAGCAGACACCAGACCTCATCCTCATCCAGAGGTGAACCCCGGGCCTCTAGCACTTCTGCCAGGGTCACAAATGTACCCATCCTGGCAGCACACACAGACACACACACACACACACACCCACTGCACTTACTGAGCGATTCAATTGCCTTGAATCCCACTGAAATTTACATCAGACGAATATTTAGACATCAGAGTTTCAGCCGGACAAGCTTAGGGTTTAGAGGAATTAAATCTAATGGAAACAAATCCAACTCTCCAACTATACTACCTGCTGTCAAATTTCATCTATGAAAATAAAGGGATGTCCATGTCCAGTTTGACCCAAAATCACACAAAATGTATAAGTCTGAGTTCCAGTGGAACTTTGTTTTGACCTGATTATTGTCTTAAAGACGCTACAGTTTTAGTTTTTACTAACGACATTAACACCCTAACAGTGTACTATGGTTCAATCAAATGCCTTAATTCATCCGTGGAAATCTGATTGACCACACGGGCTCTTTTTAACCATCATCGTGCTTCAGATTCAAAGTCCTCATCAGCCTGTACTGCAAACTAATTTCCTCATTGTATAGTCCTTGTGGGATATCGAGTTGTTACAGCAGTTGATTTAAAGAATAAAGAATAAAGAATAAAAAAAAAACAAAAAAACAAAAAGAGAACAATTTGTATTTTAACATGTGGCCTACCTTATTTCATCCAGTATCTTTGGGGATTCTTCTTTAGTTCCTTCAGACATCCGCTGCTCTAATCCTTCCTCTTATGCAGCCCGTGCTGCCATTTCACCCACCTCTCCCCGGTGTGACTGTTTTGGGCTGTCATGGCAGCTTATCATATATGATAGATCAATTGCCTCCTCTGATAAGACACATCAGCTCCATAACATAATTTCCTCTGTACTACCAACTAATGACGTGTTGTCTCTGTGTTTTCCGTCATTTTCAACTATTTTTAGACTGGTGACCATAAGAACATAATTGGATTTGCAGGGCGAGTTTATGGCAGATGGGGCAGCAAAGGACCAATCCATTGTAGGCGCCCCAGTGGTAATCTGATGTTTCATCTACAATAATTCCAATTCTGATCATTTTCCCACTTTCTATTCGTTCCTCGCTTTGATTAACACGCAGCTGGCTGATGAACACATATGACTCTTTAAAGAGAGCTACAGGCATACACCTAATAGCTTGGGGGATGAGAGAGGCATGTAAATTTTAATTAAAAACAACATGTCATGAATTTAAACACAAAAGAATGCATTTGTGTGTACCTTCTGTTTAAAAACAATCAAGTTACAAGTATGTCCGAAGTGTCAGATAAATGAAAATGATTGAAAATTGTCATAGAGACAGATGTACGTATACCTCATTAATATTAATCTATATTAACGTCTGAGCTCTTAGTTTTATTTGTTAGACCACAAAAATAAAAAATAAACCAAACCTTAACATACAGTCTTAGAGAAAAACAAAAACATTTAAACGTGTATTTTCACCTTACATGAAGTGACATTTCAAAAACGTTGCGAAACCGTCGCTTCCGCTTTCCCGGAGCCGCTGCCGGGAACGCGCAGGCGCTCTTGAACGCGCCCCTGGTGCTCATTGTGCAGCCGAGGAAACATCGCAAGCTTCCGACGACGTCGGTATGAAATGGCAGAAAGTGCCTGTGTCACGGAAGCACAAAGATTAGGTTACGTCGGAGCTACACATGTATTTTGCGGCGGTCCCGACCTGCTAGCGTGAGGGGAAGCGGAACTATATCCGGCAGGAAAAGAAGGAGGGATTGAAGTGGTGTCGTTTTTTTTGTTGTTGTCTCCGAACAACCAAAGAGAAAGCGGCCGGGTTGTTTCTCCAGCAGGCAGCGAGTCGGGCGACTGGCGGCGGACACTGTCGGAATTAACCGGAGAGGGTGAGCTCCATATGGGTTTCTAATGTTTGACCAGGTTTTCTCACCGTTGGGGGTTGGATGGGAAGAGGCATATTTGTGTCACACACACACACACACACACACGTTGGGGTGACTAGGTGTTACTGTAACCGACACGGTGAGCTACCGCACAGGCAGGAGAGGTCCGGCCTAACCGAGGGGCTGCACCGGGGCTCGCTACTGTAACCTGTACTATCACACGTTACCTTTGCTTTACACTGTTACCCTGCTGCCAAGTCACACAACTAGTGAAAGACACAACTAACACTCCCTGACCCCCACCACCCCCTTCTCCCCAGTTTGTTGTCAGTCAAAGATAGAAACTCTGCGTGTAAACAGACCACCTGGATACAGCATGTTTTCTTTTAGCTTAGCAGCCGTTTGCGGATATTTACTGCTGTGACAATGGATCATACATATTCATGTTGGCTCTGAAGGTGAATTCACTCCGATTCTGCACCACGCTGGGTTTTATTCTCCAGCAGCATCTCTCTTCATTCAGTAGCAACACAACAACACAGATCGATATTCGGCTGCACACAAGGTTGCAGTTTCTATTTGTGCTTCTGATATAATTTACATGGATGCTAATCTGTCACTGTCTTGTAAACACAAAGATGAGTGTGAATGTTCTTGGCACGGATGATGTTTGGTTTATCTTTGTTGCTCTAATCAAATGGGCAGGTTACAGTGTCTATAGTAATGAAAGTTACATGATCAAGCCAATAGCTCAAATGTGATGTTTAGTTATCCATTGAAGTGTCAGTGATATTAACAGTTTAGTCTAGTTGTTAGCATTATCTGGTTAAATGTCCACTCAGAGGTGAAGTTGAAGCTTTTGTGTTTGTGTGTGTGTATGTGTGTATATATCTGTCTTATTTAAGACATTTGGGGTGATGCAGCTCTCAGACTGCACTGCACATTGACAACAAGGTTTGCTGAACAACCTGGTCAGCCAGAAGCACCATGAAACCTGATTCCTGCACCAAACGTGAAAGGCGACCTTCAGAAATGGGATAATGGGTCAAGACTGACACATGAAATTGAAGCCACATTCATATCTGAGAGATTCCGTGGCATACTGGTTCTATTAGATAGTTTTTGTTTTGCTCAGTGACCTAAACACTATGATTTCTCTTCCCCTTCATGATAAATGGGATGGGCGGTGTTACTGTTTGTTTCCAAACTCCATTAGCAGGTTCCCACTGGTATCCATAATTTGTCTCAGTAAGTATTATTGGATATGAAAACAGGCTATTCTTCAGAACAGGCTGCTTGACCCACTTTGACCAGGGGGCCATGATTAGCCATGTTATGCAGAAAACAAACAAAACAACATGCCACAGTTAAACAAGTCAAGGATGAGGGTTGAGGAAATTTCTTTGAGGAAAAAAATAGTCACTCTCCCACAATCTTTTCACACCTTTGGATCATATTCAGGTTCTCTCCTGAAAGATGTGATAGTTCAATTGTTGTGTTTCTATCCTTGTGCAAATCTCTCTTATGCTCACATTGACATTTTTTGTTTTTCAGCCTTTGTCGTTCAAGGTTGAGGTTGTTCATCTTCCTCCTTCTGCTATGCCTTAAATATCCAAGTTCATGCTCCTTACAACAATGGAGTGATTGCATATCTAATTGTCAGGAAGCTAAAAATATTTTAAAATTAGTTGTCCTATTTTATGATTGGCATGTTATCTAATATTATAGGTAGTTTGAGCAGAAACACCCCTGATTTAAGAGACCAAAATGTGGTTTATGGTCTTTACTGGCACCATTGTTTGGCATAGAATGAGCCCTTATGGTTTCTTATCAGCAGCAGTTACTTTGGCTGAATGCGAGCAGTTCACTGATAAAATCCAACTGTCTTAAATAGCTGGTGGACTCGCTCATGGTTGCAGAGATAAAACAAATTTGTTTGGTATTTGCAAGAATCTGCATGGCAGAGTGGCTGAGTGAAAGAGGGGAAGACCTGTAACAGCCAGCGAGAGACAGATCAGCTCCCAGCAGAGGCGGTGTGATGGACAGCTGCGGGGGAGAGGGTGGTGTAAATCTGGACAAGACTGCCAAGCTATGAAAAAGCCACATTTGACACTTTTTTGACGTGGTTATCTGTCTTTTTCTGTCTGGTTGTCAGCAGCATTAGTTAAAAACAGCCATTTCCTTAGTGGATGGGCGTGAATCTGTGATGCAGCTGCAAATGTAATGCCTCAATATGTACATACATGTTAGATGTTAGATCTGCAGCCATTCTGATGGATTGCCAGTAGATCTGAAGCCCTGAATGTGTCATGTATTCATCAGATAGATCAAATATTTCTGTAGTCAATGTACAAACACACAGAATGCACTTGATTACTGAGCCAACCACTTTCACACATTGTGTGTTTATTTGTGTGCAGTGCTGACTGTACATAGTGGGATGGAGGGCCAAGCATCATCTCTGCATCCTAACAGCTGAATTGGGTTGACAGCCTGATGCACTGTTGTATTGCTCAGCCCCGTCTTCACATGCAGCTACAGATCCTCCGGTCTCACAGACATCCTGATATGTACGACCTCTGGGAGAGATGTCACACAATACGCTGGAGCCTCAGTTTAGACATATTCCACAGGTTATAGATGGACCTGCATATGCTAGTCACAGCACTGCTAAGTTTTGTCTCCTCCAATGTGGTCTCCAATTGAGTGAAAAAAGTGACATTTTCCACATCTCTGGAAATTGAGGCATGTAATTTTTAGTTAGTTTCTATGAAGGGCTTATACATTAATTGGATCATAATCTTGCAAAGAAACTTGCATCTTTGATATAGTCAAGTAATCACTTTATGAGACTGCTGCGTTTAACCTATGAATGAAAATCCCTTCTTTGGTGCCTGCTAGTATTACTTCTTACCTGAATAACCACACACATTCATCCAAGCCAGCTAAGACCCACTAACATTGAGCTTTTGTTGGTGATGGAAAAAATTACAGTCTGTTTTCAGGCCTGGGTCAAACGACTCTGTAGATGTATTATTTATTGGCTACAATCAGTATGGAGGTAAACACAACACCTGGGTGAACACACTCATTTTTGTCCATTTTCATGCTGTAGCGTCTCTTGGGGCACAGACACACACCTGCTACCTCTCTAGTTCGGTGTTGTCAAACCAGAAACACAGCAACTGCATACTGTGAAGGTGAGCTAAAGCTGAAAAATAATTTTTAAGAAAACATACAATCACTCATCAAATGCATCTCACTGAGGCTCCAACACTTTTCAAGAGCTCAAACCAAGAAATGAGATTTGACAGATCCATTTTATCTCTTTGCATGGCGGCTAGCAACTCACTTCCTCCCCCTAAGTCTGTTGGTGTATGTGCTCTGTCAGTACATGTGATGGCATAGTTCATTATGGTTATGTGTGTTCAATCCAAACAGAAAGCAAACTCCACTGGCAGACAAAAAGGGGGTAAGTTTGCTTCTATATACGTTTTGTCCACGTAAAAAAAAAACCAACAAAAAACAGTATACCCACTAATTTTCCTGCTGTAACATCTTGGAAAACACACTTACACCTGTTTTAAAACGTAGAATTGCTGCTTTAAGGGTCTCACTGAGGCTCAGACACTTTTACAAGAACAACAAACCGGGAATGAAAGGCAACAGATTTGTTTATCAGCTCGCTCTTTTCCCACTGTGTCTTTGTGCATCTCCGCGACCGCATGGGAGGACACTGCTCCTTGTAATTATGTGTGTGTCCGTAGTCCAAACACAAACTCGACTGGCACTGTAAAGGGGTCAATTGGCTTTTATTTTGGAAAAATAAATATATAGAAAATTCGTATAGCTACTAACTTTCGTGGGAAAGGGGCATCAGTTTACGACAGGAGGAGGAGTCTTGGGCTGTGCTACTTTTGATCATGCTGAAGGGGGAGCATGGTAAAATGGAGTGTGGGCGACGTGAGGAGAAAGGTTTAATCTCTGACATAAATAATCAAACTGCAGCAGGTGGTGGTGGGGTTACTTAAAGTTTGTCTTTTAAACATTTCTGTCTGGAGTCAACAATGACAACCTGTGTCAAATGTCTTTTTATTAGTCTCAGTTATAGGATCAGAAGAGTTCTGGCTCTTTCCGTCTGTGATTTTTGACTTGATCTCCAAATATCAAAAATGTGTCTTTGCAATAACATTGGTTAATGAAGTTGGTTTGCACATAGACAGATGAGGAAGCTGGAGTGTGTACAGCAAACACCGTCCAGAATTATTCAGTAGTTGATCTTCAGAAACAACAGTGAGGGTGAGGCTCTTTGGACCTCATCACCTCGAGCCTGGCCAGATTCCCAGCACCGACACACAAAGAGCAGCCGACTAACACACACTGCAGCTTCTTGCAAATGTACAACCCACTGCAGCAAGGTGAGAAAATTAGCTTGTGTTTTATTTCAAAAGCCCTGCATTTGCACAGCAATGTGAATAAAAATGTCTCTTTCCTCCATACTAATGTCAGAGAGGAGAGCCTGCCTTCCACTGCTGGAGACACAATGTTAATAGCACAGAGCCGAGCACTCAGCGTTTCACATCTGTCCTACAAAACACACCGACACACACACTTGTGTCTTTACATCTCACCAGTCATGCTTGACGTCATGTCATTATTCTCATATAGACATAAGACCGATGGCACCATGACGCAGCAGTTAACCTAAATAAATCACACACCTTTCTCAGCTGATAGACAATGACCCTCATCAAGACCAGTTTCATTTGCAGCTCAGCAGGTGAAGGGCATGAGTCATTGCTGTGACAGTGAGTGCACAGGAGGAAGAGCCAAAATACAGCGTCCAGAATTCCAAGAATTGGACCTGATTCAAATCATGAGATTGCAAACACGTGACTCCTGGACTGTGTTATTTATGATGATGTTAGTGTGTGTGTGGTATTTTACGTGTTGCAAAGAGCTGCTAGTTCGTGTTGGCATTAGCTGTGTCTGTCTGTGTGTGTGTGTGTGTGTGTGTGTGTGAAATTCAAAATCCCGCCCAGCTGGCACAAAGCGGTTTTGTGTGTAACCAAGTCTGTTCCCAATTTCACTTCATGTTTCCTTTTCGTCAGAGCTGGGTCAGGCCTCAGGTGTAACATGGTTAGGTGTGGCAGAAGTGACTGGTGGGGGGTAAGCTGAGGTGGGAGGTCAGGTGAAGAGTCTCAGGAGGTGACTGATAAGCGTTGAGGAATAAAAATGGGTGCAGGCTCAGGTAAGGGGAAACAGGCTAACATAGTTGCATAGTGCAGCAATGACAAAGCCATAGATTTTATAGACCCATTATAAATGTGTTTGTGTTCAGGCAGTGTAAGTCTCTGCAAGCATGCGTCTCTTCCTGTCAGACAAAATAACTGCGCTAAGGCACTTTTGTGATCCTTTTCATTCATCTCTGCACCTCTGCGCTGCCCAGCTCAGCTGCACTGTTGACAAGGATATCCAGCAGGAGAGAGAAAATGATGTTATGATCAGAGTCAGAGAAGAAGGCAGGAGTAAGGAGAGGAGAAACAGATGAGGAGGAAGAAAATACAAAGGATGAAACAGAAGGCAGGAAGACGAAGAGGCATCGGGGAAGACAGGGTGAGGTGGCACGCCTGCATAATCTAGTCCGATGTAAAGAGCACTTTCTGGTGTCTTAATCTTGCAGCAATTCTAGCAAGTTCATTCAGGACTTTTTCGTGTTTTTATGTCCCCTAACAGAGGAATCTAAGTGTTTTGAAATATGCTCTCTCTGGACACAACCCAGCAGGACCTGGTCTCCCAAATGAATCTGACCTGACTCAGGTGGTCGTGACTGCAACTCTGTGTGCTGGATAGAAACCAAAATAGAAGAAAAGAGTAAAACTTTGAAGGGCAGCTCAACTAAGATTAGAACAGAGTGTATAGGAGAAGAGAGCAAAGAGGAGAGAAGGAAAGGCTAACTGATACTGAAAGGCTGGGGGTGGGCTGGCAGTAGTCAGAGACATTCGGGTGTCAGGTCATGGTCCAGGGAAAGCACAGCTATCATCACAACGCTGACCTCCTCACCACAATGTTCCAAATGCCACTAATGATTTTGTCGTCTTTACAGCATTTAGTCCAGTTTCCTCCTTACTCTCTGTCTCTTTGAGCCTGGATCACTGCTCCATCACTCTGACCTTTGGGTCTGATCCACTGTATTCACTGCTCCTGTGGGCTGTATCATGTGTTTCAGATGCTTCTGAGTCATTATAATTGATTAAACTCACTGTTCGAAGCGAGGCTGATTCTTTCTCTTGGTGGTGAACGAGAGCTGCATCTGATGGGGGCTATAAAATGAGATTTAATCTGGACCATTGCGCCAATTTGCCAGTGTCTACTTTTTTATTTCTGTACTAAATATTGTTAAGTATTGTGTTCATTTTTGTCAAGATCACACCAATTACCTCCATAGGTTGTTTCTAAAAACTGGACCTAGATTCCAGTCTGCAAAGTAAAATCGATGCTGAAGTGTCTTACACTTGCATTCTATCTAATGACCATCAGGGGGCCACTCCACTGGTTTAAAAAAAAGAAGGGATTGAAGCCTATGGGAAAATGACTATTCCTCTCCCTTGATTTATTAGCTCAGTATGTTCAGTGTTTAAAGCTCAATGTTCAGTTTTTAAAATTATGCTCCCATTTGGAGAAAAATACACCGTAAAGTGGGCGGGATATGTATTAGGGGTGTGTCTACCGTATGATTGGCAGACTGCACCACACACAGTGACCTGCCTGACAGTCAGGATAGAGCACAAAGCAGGTCAGATCCAGCCCTCAGTCTCCTCACTGCCACCTTCTCCACTTCCTTAATTTTTTTACTTTAAAAAAGACAAGATGGCAATTGACACCTGAGTACCCCCAGATAATACAGGAGTGTTTAATTTCAATGAACTAATGTCAGAGATGAAGTAATACACCCCGCCAGACAGCCTGCAGTGTCAGTATGATGGAGTTTCACTGGCTGTGGTTCCAGGCCCTTGCTGTAGTTCTGGTAGCGCACAGATGGGGCCAGTTCACTCGCCATGTTACTAAATTAAATATTTATTTGCCATAGTTATTATTTGGTCATATTCCTACTTAATAGGCAATGTTTGACTCATTTAAAATTATTCGTACAGTCGGGTTTCACAAAATGCAAAAACAAATACTGTGAATATGTTGGCGGATATTGCAATACACAATTGTTATCTTAGTTGAAATCATAATTTTTGCATAAAATTTTTTCAGAAAAAAACAAAAAGATTTAGAGTTGGCGCAAAACAATGTTTTACATTTACTCAAAAAATAGCAGCTCCTGCAAAGATATCTGGCACTAAACGGGAAGTATACCTCTGGTGGATCTTTTCGAATTGACTGAATGTTTTGCAGAGGAGAGCTATGTGTTAAAACGTATATTGTCCACAGGATGGAAAGTAATAAAGCAGAGGTTGAAAATGAAGGTTCCCTTTCTCTTTGTTCTGCAGGTCTTGAAAGAAAAGCTCCACTTGGATGCCCAGTCACAGTGCTCGTCCCAAGGCTTCACCATGAACCGGAACAAGCGCGAAAAGGAGTACTACAGTATAGATGTGGGCGATTCAACTTTTATGGTTTTAAAGCGCTACCAGAACCTCAGACCCATTGGATCCGGAGCACAGGGAATTGTCTGGTGAGTCGCAAGAAAGAAAAAGAATCTCCTTAAAAATACCAGTAGAGCAAATTACTCAAGGTCCAGTTACTTTTTTTTTCTGGTGCTATCAACTGCATCTCCCATGTGAGTAGACCTTCAGTTAAGATAATTTTTGCATCAGATTAAGTAAATTTGACTTTAGCAAAAAAATGTAAACATTTTGCAGGATCTTGTTGTGTTTTTTTTTTTTTTTTTTTTTTTGAATCAGCTTACTGCCTTTTTCACATCTGATATTGAAATTCTTACGAACAGTTAACTTTTATCTCCTTATATCGAAAGTCAAAGTTCAGAATTAAAATTTGGCAGAAACTGTTTACACGGTGCTCTGCCTTTGCCAGCTTTTGAAAGTCGATTACTTTAGACATTTGATGAGCAGTTGCATATTGCACAGAAACCAATGCATAATGTAGTATTTGCTGAAAGTGCAATGTGGTGTTGTGTACCCAGTGGAGTTCTGTAAATGTTGAGGGATTAGGAGATGAGCAAGTGTTAATACATTTGAATCTGGATCCCAGGATCAGGATTAGTTCTTGTATATGATGATGATATCCTGCCTTATCAACAGTCTTACTGTAATTCCAGTGGTGTATTGAGTGGACCAAGAGATACTCAATTATTGCCTAAAGGGGAGATTCAAAGTAATACCAATCGAGATCTTAAAACATAAGATAAGCACTTTGGTCTCTCAAGTTACGTGCTGTCTTTAATTTTCTCTGGTCCCCATACCAGGTAGGATCAGTCAAGACCTCAGTTTATGTGAGAAATTGCTGGCCTCAAAATCTCATCGTCTCCTGTTTCTCTTACATTCCCCTTGAGACAGAATCATCAACACGTTTTCTGTAGAGTTATGTCCAGTTCAGATTTATCACCATTTTATCATGACGATTGCCCAGCTGTCTTTTCTAACTGAAACAGCTGCCTACACAGTATTCCCTTTGATTATGAGCATTATCCCCAGCTGCTTTTTAGAAGCGTTGAGGCTGTAATTTGGTTGCCACCATTTTGGTTTCTTGAAACTAGAAGAAACCACATTTGGAGGAGAAGGTGGACCTGAAGAGGAGTGGGGGCTGAATCTGACCTGCTCTGTTTTTTTTTTTTTTATCCTGATGGTGTGGTACAGTCTGTCAGTCACAAAGTGGCCACAATCCCTAAAGTCTCCTCTTCTTTATTGTCGATTTTCCACCAAATCGGACCATCATTTAAAAAATGAACATCATGTATTGAAGAAGGCTTTAAACTGCATACTGAGATCATAAACTCATCAGGAAAACCTTTACTGATACCTTTATTAATAAAGAAATCTCAGAAGGTGAGGTACTTTTTCACACAGACTTTAATCCAATCAGAATTTTTAGTCCCCCCTTAATGGTTCATTAGATAGAATGCAGGTTTATGGGTCTTCAGTGTTTGTTTCACAGGACAGTCCCAGTCTATGGCCACTTCTACAGTATCTACAGTCTATATAGATTTAGTTTGTTTGTGGTAGGACTGAGTGGTTGGAATGACTTTATGACTGTGTATATATCATATATGGAAACTTAGGTTAGATCTGCTTCTCTCCAGTGAACTGAGCCTGAGGATGAAGAGTATACAAAATAATTGCTCACTGATTTGCCCAGACCTGATTATCACACACCTAAAGAGACAACAGACTCCCACCATATAGGTGAATAGAGCATTTAAAATATTAGCAATGCTCCTCAATACAATGCAATCTGACAAAAAGTAAAGCCTCAGAATTTGTCACAAAAACCTTGTAAAGCATCTATAATGAGTATTTTATAATTACTCTGTATCTACAGCATGAACTGCAAGACATTGCTGCATTTCTTCTCAGCTTTGTTGAGCTTTAAGTGTTCTCCTACATTATTTGGGTTTTCAAAGCCCCCCAACATTTCTTTTTCCTGGTGCTATTCTCAAATGTTCAGTCTGAGTGCTCACTCCCTGCTCTTTAACAAACAAACAGAAAAAGTTAGACAAAGTCTCAAATTTTTTATTTTAGTTTACCTTTCAACAAAAAAAGGTTATTTCAGCTGGACTTCAGTGGTCTCCTTTATAATTTTCAGTGTATTAATGACCCTAGAAAATTAATTTTGGCTAATCAAAATGGACAAATTATTATTATTATTATTATTGTTTTTATTTTTTTGAGACAGATAACTGTTCAGAGTTGCTGCTTTCCTTCTCCTCTCCACAGTTCAGCGTATGACCACAATTTGGAGAGGAACGTTGCCATCAAGAAGCTGAGCCGGCCCTTTCAGAATCAAACTCATGCTAAGCGGGCCTACAGAGAACTGGTCCTCATGAAGTGTGTCAACCACAAGAATGTAAGAGCTCGACTTTTCTGCCCTCGACTGTATCTGTAAACCAGCTCTGCTATTAGATGCTATATATTTTCAGTGCAACAGGCTCAGAGTTTAAAAACTAATCTGTTTTTTCTACACACATACATTTCCATCTGCTACGGAGACATTAATGATCTGAAAAGCTGCTCACTGGGTTTGATTGACAGCGGATCTTGAAAACTGGTTTCCTGAGGATTACCAGAATGCTTCTCGACTGTGTCTTGTTTTTTCTTTTTGAATTAGCGAATGCTGTTGTTATTCATTATTGATGCTCGGGCTGCTGCAGTCCCCGCTGGTTTGGGAATGCAGAGGTGGTGATGTTGCAGTTCATTACAACCTGTTTGCCTCGCCTCTAGTCAGGCAGAGCTATAACTGTTTTTTTTGTTTATTTCAGATAATCGGCCTATTAAATGTATTCACACCACAGAAGACACTGGAAGAATTCCAAGATGTGTGAGTATAACTGAGCCAAACATCTGCTCACCAAGCGTTTGTGAAATCGATACAGGATATGGCGCGCTGGCGATGATCTTTTCTGGCTTCAAGGGGGGTGTGCCGCTTAGCTGGACTGCTGGAAATTGTGTTATCATGCTCAGCTGCTTCCAAATTTATAATAGAAGTGGATAGTTGGGATACATATATATATTTTAAGACCGAGTTAATTTTGAGGTAGAAATGTTCATATTCAGATATATATAATCACTGATGAAAATCTTAACGACTTTCTCTTTGGTTGTTATAGAGTGCAGATTCCCCAGTCTCTCCAATTAACAAATCCTATTCCGTTCTATATTCTCACATTCATAAATTCTACATTTGTTTGGACCCTGCCTGCTAATAATAGTAAAATTGAGGTATTTATAGCAGCGTCCTGGATGTGTTTCTACACGGATTCAGTGTACACTGGCTAAAGAATCACAGAGTGAATACAAGACCCAAATGCAGGGGAAGTGATGGTTTCACAAAGTATGAAGGGAATAAGCATGATTAATGCCATCTTCTAGAGGCCCTGTGTGTGTGTGTGTGTGTCTGCAGTGCTGTGTCTGCTTGATTGGAGCTAAAGAGGAAACTGGACAAATCATAGCCAGAGGGCTGCAGGGCAAACACAGTTAGAGGATGAAGGAGAGCACTCCATTTGTCTGTGTGGATTGTGTACTTGGATGAGTATTTGTATTACAGAGTGAATGACTGTGGATACATATAAAAATATGAATTTCAACATATACAAATGTGACATTGTTTATTTATATCAAACTTGAACAAAAACATCATGCAATGCCATTTTCAGACCAGGTGCAGTTTTCAAATAATCAGAATATAAATTTTTTACATAGTGAACCACACTCCGTGACACCAAGGTGTTGCTTCTGTTAGAAAAAAATCTGTCTCAGTGTCCTATCTATGTAGGAGGATTGAAGGGACTGATGATGCCAGATAGCATAACATCAGAAAATGAGAAACCTTACTGTCACTTTCTAAATGCCATGGAAAGTAAGTGCTGCGTGGGTGAGGTAACGGTCCAAAATGTACTTTAACTTTCATTTCTGCTTGGATAATGTTCCAAAACATACTTCTTGTACATTATTGAAGCAGCAAACAAAGTTACACAGCAGGTACTGTAAAATCGGGGCCATCTGGAAAATGATGGCCCCCGACAATGGAAATTTTCAGATGACTTTGATTGTATGACATGTTTAAATGTGTTTCAGTATGATCACACTATCACATGAGTCATGCAACTATGCCACGTCCCATATGATATGGTTACTTGCTAATGTAAAATACTTGGTCATAAATATGGTCATTATATGGTATATATGGTCATAAACCAACTTACATATAGGGTTGCTCTGATTGTCATACTAGTATCAATACCCTCTAAAATACTGGATCAAGAAGTGGCAAGCATGTGAGTCTATCCATCAATTTTATACCCGAAAATATGTTAATAATTTTTTTGTCTTCACATCCAGAAGAAACCCCAGTTTTCCTGGAAAGCCCTTCCTCACTGCTGTCAAACAGTAGTCTACAGAGGAAGCTGCACTGTGCAGCTATTGGAAACCTTTACGACATCGGCCAGTGAGCCAATCATTTTGACTGAAATCCAACAAACATGCAGCCCAGAGATATTTGAAGGAAGAATTCAGAGGTCATATGATAGCTTTCAATAATAGGCTACAACAGTTTTGTATCCCTTCTCTATGTTGTCAGTATGAAAAGATGAAATGAAGACTGTGTGGTAACTTCCTGATTAATGTAAGCAAATTGATCCAAATAAATGTTTTTTCACAATCACCATGATCATTCTTTATGTGGGTTTGACCTGAGTTATGTTATACAACTATGACAACACCTTTAGCGTTAGAGTTAGCAGTACAAAACTATTTTTTTTATTAATGCTTTTTTATTGATTCATTAATGGCCAGGGTTCCCTAAATTCTGATATATCGGAATTAATTTTGCTAAGGACAACATGGGTCCAAAACAGCTGTTATTGTATTATTGGCCTGCTTGTTCACTTTACCCTATGTGGTTGCCCTGCAGGTATCTTGTAATGGAGCTGATGGATGCCAACCTCTGTCAGGTGATTCAGATGGAGTTGGACCACGAAAGGCTTTCCTACCTGCTCTACCAGATGCTGTGTGGAATTAAACACCTACATGCCGCAGGCATCATACACAGGGTGAGGCTCGCTAATATACTGTGTATATTCAGACTAAGGTTAGAATAGACCAGCTGCACTTATAAAGCAATGCATACGCAAGATGAAACCTACATGTGTTGTAAAATTAAACGTAAAACATTTTTGAACTTAACAGTCCAGGGGGTTTTTGACTTAAACATTTCAACATTTGTAAAATCAACTGATATGCTTTCTTGATAAGAAAAGAGTTGCAAAAGAGTATACTTGGTTGTGTCTAGACTTCCCCTTGTCCAAAGAAAGTATCTCCCTAAAGACAAAAAAATTTCACACCCTGTCAGTTTTATTCATTGTCTAGACAGTTTAATCATCACGTAATTATGTTTATTGATGAAGTAATAGCCTTATTGTGGAAAATGTCCATTATAATTAGACACACACCAAGATTACAAAATCGTATGTCTGTCCAAAATCTAAAACTATTCAAATTACTGTCTTGCGTGGCAAAGAAAAACCTCTAATAGGTATAGTCAGCATTAGCACTAATACTGTTTACTAGGCAGTCTTACCAACAATTCCAGCTATTCTTGTATTAACAATGCAGTAGGTTATGATACACCCTCTGAACAGAGCTGCTTCTCCAGGGCAGCCTGGAAGCCACACTTGTACTAATAATACAAGGAAAACAACCCTTAACATTGCCATTGCTTTTCACACAAGACAAGTCTTGACAACTGAAAGTTTGACAATTAACTTGGTAAGTCAAAAGTTGTTAATGCTAATATTAGCTATGTAGCAACAGCAAAACACACAAATAGCTCAATTAAAAATGACCAAACCAACACATACACACTCAGGTGCTAATGTTCAACTTGAAACAACAGACAGCATGACACACTCACACCCTGAAGCAGTAGCAACATTATACAAAGAATCCCTCTTGTTCATACACGCACAAACTCTGACAGCACACTGTCAATCATCCTCAGTGAAGGAAGCAGCAGTAGATTAGTGAAGCTCCTCTTGCTCTTCCAGGCAGAACTAATTGAGCCACAGGCAGAGCTAACCAGCCTTGCTCGCTTTGGCATGGCTTGGCACGCAAAGCTTTCATAAGGTGAACAGATGTAATATGAGTCATGGTTTCCAAAGACGGAGCTCTCTTGTCTTTGTGGGTATTGTCTCTGTAATGAAAGCTCTCCATCCCTCTTTAAGATGCTCACCATTTCCCTCACCTATCCAGGCAGTCATGCACAATTAACAGCACTTAATTTTGATATTCTCATTCTCAGCAAGCAATGACACTGATCAAGATGGTGAGGAGAATCCTAATCATCAATAGAAACTATCTTTAATGGCCTATAGTTTCCCTAGGATTAGTGTTGTATTATTTCCTTGTGAACCGCCATCTTAACATATTAGGCTACTTCGAGGGCAGCAGCTGTGATTGTCATTATAAGATCCTCCAGTGTAGTTTTGCTGTTTAAATCGCACTGAATAGTAATTAGTCAAGCCCGTCATTGCTGGCAAATGAATTGTTGTAATGAATCAACTGGCAGAACACTATATACAGATTATAGCCACAGGGAATAAATCTTGACTTGATGACTTGGACTGCATTGTGCATGAGAATTAAGGAGCTAATGATATCAGGTGAGTTTGTCTGCAGCAGCTTCAGAGAAGGAAAGGAAAAAAAGTTGAGACTTCTGAAAGGAGATTACCAGTGCCAGTAAGTTATAGTTCCAAAATACAATTTTTTTTGGTAGAGGCTTGTGTTTCTTCCAGTAGGAGTAAGGTGATTGACATGAAGCAGCCCAGCACTTAATGCAGCACTAGCATGAAAACATTCAACTCAGGGAAAAGCTAAAGGAGACCAAATAAAAAGTTGCAGCCAACAAAACTCGCACACCAAATGTTTGGTTATTAAAAGGCAATTTATACAGTTGGTACAAAAAAGAAATTCATCATCATCTCAGTCTGAGTCAGGTTAGTAACTCTCAGTATTGTGTTGTGTGTCCAGGACCTGAAGCCTAGTAACATTGTGGTGAAGTCTGACTGTACTCTGAAGATCCTGGACTTTGGTCTGGCCAGGACAGCTGCTACTGGCCTCCTCATGACGCCCTATGTGGTGACCCGCTACTATCGCGCCCCTGAAGTCATCCTGGGAATGGGCTACCAGGCCAACGGTGAGTGAAGGAAGTGGCTTCTTGACAGCGACTGGCCAATGAGGAGCTGCTGCCTGGCCTGCTGCATGGCCCCTCCCCTTTATGAGATGTTTAAACAGCAACTCCAAAATACACACACTCTCTCTCTCACACGCATACACTCTCCCTGTTCCTGTAAAAGTTGCAAGGGGGGGGGCTGGCATGTCGGGCACCAGTGCTTTGTGGGAAACTTCTTGTCAAGGGACTCCAGTGCCCAGCAGTGCTTTAGCATGTGTTTCATGTTTTATAAAGAGGTTGCCTTTCCTGAGCTCAATACAGCCTGGCTGGGAAAAAAAAACCAAAACCAAAAGGCGAGTATGGGTGCAGGCACTTTGCATGTTTCACTTAACACTCCTGCTTGGAATGTATCACAGTTTATGTAAGTTGGTTTTAAAGGCATAGTTCAGCATTTGGGGAAATATGCTTATTCACTGAGTGTTAGATGGGATGATTGATACCACCCTCGTGTCCGTCTAATAGAAGCCAGAGCCAGGATATAGTTAGCATAGCATAAAGGCAGGGAAACAGCTACTTTAGCTCAGTCCAAAGGTAACAGAGCCTCCAGTTAGAACTAGGCTAGCTGTTTCCTCCTGTTTCCACTCTATATGGCAAAGTAAGGTAAGACTGTTTCCTGGCTTTAGTTTTGTATTTTATGTGGTATTAATCCACCCATCTAATTCTTGGCAAAGATGCTAACAATGTATTTGCTGAACTATTCTTTTGGAAGAGATGTGACTGGAATTCCATAAGCTAATTAAATGATTGGAGTTGAAGGTGTTAAATTATAGCCACTTTTTCTATTTCAGTTTTAATATAAAAAATTCCCTCTTAGTACAGACATCAAAAGGTGAAACGAAAGGAATGAGGCACCGTTACAACCGAACTTTACTAATGCTCTCTCATCTTAAATCCTTTTGACCAAAACCATTGACACTAATATTTCCTGCTGACTTGTTGCATTTTTTTTGCTTATTCTCTTCTCCCTCCTTTTTATGCTGCGCATATTTAGTGGATATTTGGGCTGTGGGCTGCATTATGGCAGAAATGGTTCGCCACAAAATCCTTTTTCCAGGAAGGGATTGTATCCTTGAGCTGCTTGCAGCAGTGTTTGGCACATCTTGTGAAACAAACAGTGCAAAAAAGTCTCTTCAAACCCATCATTTTTCATCAAATGGATCATATCTTTACAGCAGCTATAGAAATTCTATTTCTTGGATTTGCCTGACACCTCTGCCTGAATTCACCCACTTGCAGTTCTATCAGATACATATACTCACATGGCCCCCCTCTTCAATCACCTTACCAGCAGCACTGTTGCTTCATGCTCCCTGAGTGTCACACGAAAAACCAGAAATAGAATTTAATAGTTTGCTCTTCCATGGCAGGGAACTGAACTGCAAAAAAAAAAACAACCCCCCCCCCCAAAAAAAAATCTCATCCATCCTCAAATTGCTTTCCATAGATCTCTGTAGATACCATAGCAACCATCTCACAAAACAATGAATTGCTAGGTTTTTATATAGAATATGATACTGAATACATTTATTTAAAACATTCCGTGATGTTGGAAATGCCACACAAATGTTTGTAATAATAAAGAATCGCATTAATAATTATTGGCCTGACTGATCAGAATACACAAAGGGTGTTAAAATGCATTTCAGTTCATCTCACACGTCCAAACCCTCAAATAATGGGAATATTGAAGATTTTTCCTGGATACTAATATAGCCGTTCCTACAGAAAGATAAAATATATGCAGTTACTAGCCAAAAAGAATGATAATTTGATGATAATTTCATAAATGACAATTTTCCTCAGACTTGTGGGATGCTGGCCCAGGTTTGAGGGTGCACTCAGCTGCATGCAAATCCATTTTTGTCATGGATCACACACATCACCTGGCATGTACATGTGTTACTTTTCTTTTTCCTTCCAAAATTCCTTTCTTGTATTGATTTGTCTTTGTTTTGGTTTGTTTTTCAGCCCTGCATGCTAATTTGGTGGTTGTCATTTCATTTTTCAGTTGATGTCTGGTCTGTTGGCTGCATCATGGCCGAAATGGTCCGGGGTAGTGTGTTGTTTCCAGGCACTGATCGTATCCTTGAGTTAAACTTCCATCCAAACCTCAAAAATCTTGTCTCATCCTCTGTTTGACATCTTGTTCATATCTTTGCACACAATGGGAGGCCAGAAGTCATTTGCAACTAAAATGAAATATTATGACTATTACTAGCAGTGTTGTCGTTAGCATTGCTGTTACTGATCCCTGGAGAGAAAAGCCTCCAAGCAACTGTAGGTGTTTAATGATGTAATGTAATCTTCTCAGTAACCTATTGGAAGAAAATACAACTTTTTCATGGCTGAACTTTTGATTCCCTTTAGCAGGAGAAGCACAAGTGTAACTGATAACGCCAGTGATGTCTTTGTTCTATTTAAGCAATGCAGTTTAGCCACAGCAGTGAGCAAACCAAGCCCAACACTGATGGCTTGAAAGTGGTAAACCTACTTTGGGTGCAGCCATCTTTGGTGGTAGTTACACCTGTGGTCTACCTTCAATGATATGTCAAAATGTCTGCCATGAAAATACCGTTTCCTCATTCTTAACCTTATTTCTTTCCTTTTTTGTGCATGAATGACCCTCCTGTGAGTAATTCTTTATCATCCATCTTTATCATTATGTTTGGGATATTGGGTCAGTTTATTTATTTATTAATAAGAGAATTAGCATAGTACACAGTGAATTAAAGGTTCATTTTTTTCTGCTAATAGTGTCCATGTGGTGTACCTGTAGGCTAAGCACTGAAATCTTGCACAGTGTGTAGTTTGGAAACCTTTTTGTGCTCTATTACTGATTTGAAGTTAATACTTATTGTTTTAATAAGATAATGTTTACCTTTGGTTAACTAACATTGGTGCTGCATTACCTTAATAATTATGCCTTTTATATTGGGAATTGCACTTTGTTTGTTGTGGTGTTGTGGTGTCTATTAAGGGAGCTTACAATCACAGAGGGCACTCAAAAAAGTAAGAAAGGTAAAGAGTTAGATTTTTTTTTTTTTTTTTTTTAAAGAAAAAAAAAATCTAGAGAAAAATACTCTGACCAAGGCTAACTGAGGACAGGCTTGCTTGAATTACTTCAGCTTAATATAAGTAAGTGGTTTGATTGTGACATCATTCAAATGACTAGAAATGGTGACAACTTAGCTTCAAACAGCTTAACAATTAGACGTAGCTACCATTTTGTTTCTCTTCATTATTCAGTCAGACACGGTCTTCATGTCAGCTGGTTCTGAAGCTTTCTCTCTCTCTCTCTCTCTCTCTATTTTTTTTTTTCTAAATTATTTGGAGTGAATTACATCTGTCTAGCAGATGTAATTTTCAACTGATGTGGTAACTGTGGTTTAGCTTCGAGGAGCAGTAGGCCAAATATTTTCAAGGGTGATTGAAGAAGTAGCCCATCCCAAGAGTTGTTGTTTCTAGCTGCTGCCTGCTTGTGATAATTTTTCTGTTCTGGTTGTAAAACAGGAAGATAATCCCACCTAAAAAGGTCTTGCCGGTTAGGCACCTCCTTTGTGTTAATTCGTTGTGGAATGGATGGACAAACATGTGAACAAGATTTTTTTTGTTGTGTGTGTGTCTTACCGATAGATCTGTACATCTTACATCTGTATTTATATGTGAATGTTGTTGTCTCCAAGGGAAAAAAGATGCATCCATAATTTCAGCATCTGGAGTTTTCAAAGTGAGCTTCACGAGCCTCACCTATTTTACTGTACAGATGTTTGAAATTATTTTTGCAACACACTTCATGGTGTATGTATCCCACAGTCCCTGTTGGCTGATTTTCAGGTTTGAAGGATTTGAATCTATTATGAACTTTTCCTCATATGTAAAACAGCTGATGATTACAAATCATTCTACACACAGCCTTTCACAGCTGTTTGTATTTATCCAAAAAGTTCTTAGTTTATAATCACAATCTTTCACTTTACAATAGAAGTTACTTCCTACTGTGCAGTTACACAAGTGCTTTTGGAACAAGTCTATACAGTGCAGCAAAAACACAGCCCCTCGAGAGAGCCCTCTTTATTTATTAATCAGTTCTGAATATTCCTCGAAATGACTCAGAACCACCTCTGGAATTGTCGCTTTTTTTATCCAAACCAAGCCAAGGCCTTTTCTTAATACTTTGACCATAAGATATCGATCAGTGGAATAAAGTGATCGAACAGCTGGGGACGCCATCACAGGAGTTCCTGATGAAACTCAACCAGTCAGTGAGGACTTACGTGGAGAACAGGCCACGGTATGCTGGCTACAGCTTTGAGAAGCTCTTCCCCGATGTCCTGTTTCCTGCAGACTCTGAACACAACAAACTGAAAGGTAGAGTGGTTCAATGTCTTTTTTAGATGTTATGCAAATTGTCTTGTAAAGGCTTATTGAAGCACAAGCAAATTGGTTCTGATGTTGTAAATGTTTTACCTGCTGGGAGGTAAAACCATTTGTGTATAGTTGCTCTATTACAGATACAGTCATTGTCTTGCCTGAGGGGAAAACATTCTGGGAAAAAAAATCTATTTTATCATGTACCAGAAAATGACAGTAATAATAAGGCAATCAGGGTTTTTAGATCCATTTTTATTTTTAAACTAGCTCTTTTTGGCTAAGGTTTACTTTGTCATGTGTGACTCCTTTAAATGGCTGTAAGCAGAAATGTGAAGTGTTTCTCCATATAGCATCAGTTTATGTTGCAAACCTCTGCTCATAGAAAAGCCCACATGACAGATGCATTTTTAGTGGCTGCCTTATATTAAGCGCTTATTACAGAAGGTGACAGTTCAGGAGCAAGTTGTTTACTCTGAAGAGGAATTTACCTCAAACGTGTCTCAAACTGTGCAAATGGAGAGGAGATGGCAGGAACATTCTCGGCTAATGCCTGCCGAGCTGTTGCACAGTGTTGTGATAAAAAAGGGGCTCATCCTTTTCTGCCTAGATGAATTTAAACAGGCAGAAATATTTGGCAAGTGGATGTATTGATAGTCAAGGTGAATGTTCTTGACAAACTAATATATGAGAGCTAAATCTTTTTTGATCAGATTTTTCAGATGCGAGAGCACACAAGCATGCAAGATGTTAACTAGAGTTAAAGGATTCACACAGCAATTTAATGGTATATACTGAAAGTAGACATAAGATTCCTTGGCTGGCGACAACCAATAAAGCGTCTAACTCTTAACTCGCACTGTCAAATTAAACCGTTTCTTCCCTCAAAGATACTCTGTTCATTTTTATCCCTGAATGGTCCGTCACTCCATTGTTCCTCGCCAAACATCTGCCTTCAACAGGAAATGTATCACTTTAACAAAACTTGGCATTCTCTCTGGGAACAGACCTTTACAGTATCTTCTGCCACAATTTCTTTTCAGCGAGCCAAGCTCGAGACCTTCTATCCAAGATGCTGGTGATCGACGCATCAAAGCGGATCTCAGTGGATGAGGCGCTCCAGCACCCATATATCAATGTGTGGTACGACCCAACTGAAGTGGAGGCAGTAAGTTCTCAAATTTTTAACCGCTAGTACATCGAACTTTCAGAAAAACGGAACTACTCTGCATTATCGCAGCTGGTCAGGTCAGCAAATTTGTCGATTGACAGAAAATGAAATAGGATCTTTTTTGATAATTGATCGTTTTCAGTCATTTGTGAGAGAAGAGCTCTGGTTCTAGCTTTTCACATTTACACTCTGGTTTCTGTTTTATGACAGTAAAGTAAATATTTTTGAAGACATGACAGGATTTATGATGGGCATTTGCACAAATAATCAATGAGTCAAGAAAATCATAAAGATAAATCAATATAAAATAAATAAATAAAAATAATGATCCAGCCCCAGTTAGATCAGTTTCATTATTTCTTTCCAACAAATGCAGTCAGTCAGTTAATTGTTAACAGATTTTGATTCAAAGGCTGCAAATTGCTGATTACCATGAAAACTAGTGGGACATCACCTTTTACCAGTTATGTTCATCACATTTCATTAGTACTAGTACAAGGTAAAGCAGTGCTGTGCACCCTCTGAATCATTCTATTGAGATAAGAACCCACATCTCAAATTATCAAACCCTTCCTGTCTAAAACTGTTGTCAGTAAAAGTGTGTGTTAGAGCTGGGATGTCCATACGCTTCCGAAAGTTTGCGTTTCCACTGGTGATACTTATTGTTTGGTGACAATCCCTTTTGCTCTCCTTAGAAACACAGTGACTCAGCCAGTGCAAATTGATTTTGCCTGTGATCAGGCAGATTGGGGATGAAATGAATTGTTGCTTTCTTTCTTTCCCTCCCCTCTGTGGCATGAAAAGATTCGTCAGAACGGACAGTTCAGCCTTGAAAAGTGCAGATTTTTAGAGTTTGCTCCGACACTGCATAAATAAATCAATTCTTAGTTTGACTCTGGGGAGGATGGATAAGTCTATCTCAATGCTGGCTTGGAGATAGTTTATCCAAACTCTGTCAGTGCTATAAATTAGAATTCAGGAGTTTGTGGTATTTCTTTGGAAAGGTTTGTGCACAGCAAAGCAGAAAGAAATCAGCATTAAATGGTGAATTTAATGTTAGGAAGATTTAATACAGTGGTTTTCTATCTCGTGCCTCATTCGCTGAGTCTGAAGGTTTTTAGTTTGAGCTGGGAGCTGCAGCTGAGTTTCCCCTCTTTACTTCAGCTGCTGTAATGTTAGTTAGGACTGAAAAGTCACATCGAGGATTGAAAAGTTCAGATGTGGTGCTTAGACAAACTGATAAACTGTCCTTGTCTTCTGCACCATGAGACCAATATGTAGCCAGTGGTTAAAAGGGGAGCAGATGATTGGAAATGTGAACAATATTCTTTGAAGATTCCTGACTTGAATATGACTCACACATGTTTTATCCAGGTAACAGCCAGTGGTGGTTTGGTGCAAACTATTAGTTGAGAAAATACCAGCTTTTTTTCTTTTATACACACTGATTCATTCTTTGGCCTTGGTTTCGTTGGTTCCCTTGGGTAGATGATAAGCTTTCAGTCTTGTGATGAATGATATAACAAATGAACAATCATTCAAAGGAATAATAGGCAGGTTGGTTGATAATGAAAAAAGTCTGCAGTCACGTAAATGTATTGAGGCAAAAAGGCGAAAAATTAAAACATCCACTGAAAGTTCACTTACAGGAAATGGAAAATATAGATTGTCTTGAAAGAATTTGGTTGTTCTTTTGGTCTGTTTGAGCTGTTTTCTTCCCTGTGATGTTTGTGGACTTGGTGTTTAGAATGAACATCTGGTAAGAGGACTGAGATATAGAAAACATGTGTCCGTGTCTCTTTGCAGCCACCGCCGGTGATCACAGACAAGCAGCTGGATGAGAGAGAGCACACAGTGGATGAGTGGAAAGGTAGGAAACATCCTCTCCTCTCCGATAAACTGTCATAAGTGCTTATCTCTGCTTATTTCTGCACTGTGTTACATAAGGTTGGTCTGGCTTCGAGCTCTGCAGCCTGTGGGATTTAATCTTCCCTCTCAAACTGAGAAGAATGTTACCACTGCATAGTCTGTCTGAATTCATTAATGTACCAATGTACTGTATGTTGCCTCTTTTCTCCTGTTTTCACTTCCTCAAACACGAACATTTATTTACAGACTACTTGTATACTTTTACATCCTTGCCGATGTACAGATGAGTCAGCGCAATTTTTATGTCAATGATATGTCTGGCTGTGGTGAAGTGTGGTGAAGAAGAAATGCATTTTTAAGCTCAACAAATAACCGAACTTTGCCCATCTTCCTCAACTGGAAGAGAACTGAGACTGAAGAAATGTTCGTAATACGTAGAGTCGATTAGAGTAAAGGTCAGAGCTATAGATTTAGACCAAAATCGGGGGGGGGGGGGTTCACAGTGGGCCAGGAGGAGGAGGACATTCCCATGTGCACATGCTCTTTTCAGTGCTGACAGCGTGATAATTACAGCAGGACTTTCACATATAATAATCATATATTATTATTACATATTATCTCTACTTTTGCCTTGAGGCTAATATAACGACGGCAGCTTCAAAGATTTCACAGCTCTTACTCATCCATGTCTTTTATCTCCTACTCACTGAACTAAATCATTCCACTTTGTCCGCTGCAGAGTTAATATATAAAGAAGTATTGGACTGGGAAGAAAGGACAAAGAATGGCGTCATCAGGGGACAACCAGCGTCCATAGGTTGGTGAAGTTTCTTGTGTTTGAGTGTGCGCTCACGAGGCTGTTTGAGTGAGCTTGTACCTTTCAGTGATGTGAAACCAGTTAAGATTGTGCTACTAAGCACACGTGAACACAAACTCACATAGCACTGGAGAACACACTGTTAATGGATAAT
This sequence comes from Remorina albescens, assembly GCA_034769265.1. Lineage (NCBI taxonomy): Eukaryota > Metazoa > Chordata > Actinopteri > Carangiformes > Echeneidae > Remorina > Remorina albescens. Next base: position 13,135,084 of record CM068480.1, read on the forward strand.
ACTGTTGTCCGTGACAATCACAGGGGATCAGCACTTTCAGAAATATTCTAATCAGCCTATCAGGCCACAGTCAGTCCTTCTCACCCAACTGCTGATGTGAACATGAACTGAATGTTTGTCACTGGAGTTAAGTCTACTGTAGCTCACAATAAATCTGTTTTTGATCTTTGTTTCATATCCTACAAAGAACTTGCAATTTTTGAACAAACATGTTTGATATTGTGAAGTACTAACAACAATGTTTCTGTGTTGGACTGGAGATTATACTTAAACTTCAAGTGTAAACGTCAGCGTTTGAGCTGATGAAGTGAATGATATGTTACTTATTGGTACTGATATAAATGCATTAATAAGAGTTCATATGTAAGTTCTGTACAAATATAAGCCAACTGGCAGTTTTTAGAAAACAGCAGCAATAAGGGTTGAATGGTTTTTAGTTAGATAAGTAATTGGCAGTTGAACTATTCAGCAAACAAGATCATTCTGGCCAGTTTCACTTCTGTCTTTGTCGTCGACCAGTAGCATTATAACAGAATAGACTGCACCATGTCAGCTCAACTCCAGCTGCACAGTGACATTCGATGGCTGACCACAGGCTTTCTCCTGTCTCTCATAGCACAGGTGCAACAATGAGCAGCAGCCCCGACCAGCACCACCAGCACCACCCCCCGACGGCCCCCTCTGCCTCAACCTCCGACATCTCCTCCACGTCCACTGACCCCACCCTGACCGGCATCCACAGCAGCCTGGAGACAGCCGCCACCACTGTAACTACGGCCGCTGCTTCGGCCACAGGCCCCCCAGGTTTCTGCAGTTGACTATCATCTTCTCCACTTCTTGGTCCCGGTCTTGGGCTGCACCACCATTACCGGTCTCCTATGAGACCACCAGCCTGACACTGGCCCTTGGCCCCGCCCCCTGCATCTGCCTCCTCCCACCTCCTCTGTGCTTGTCTTCAGTAGCGTAGCGATTAGCCAGCTAGCTGTTAGAAAATATTTCTGAAAGGACAGATCTTATTGTTTTTCTTCTTTTTTTTTTTTTTTTTTATTACAGTAATAGTCTTTTTTTTTAGGATTTTCTTTTTATTTGAGTCCTAGCTGTAATTTATTGTGGCATTTCTTAATTTTTCAGAAACCTAAGATGATGATAAGAGAATTTTTATGATTTCCACTAGGTTCCGGTTTCTATTAACCGACGGTGAGAACTTAAAGAAATATCTGTAAAATGTTTAATGTAATCTATTTTTCTGTTGAATCATTTGTTTTCACTCGCTTTTACAACTTGCCATATAAATATAGTTTGTACAGATTTTATGGTAATTTAGTTATATCTTCAATATGAGTTTGCCGTGAGCCATTGAGGAGTAATTTGATGGACAAAAGTTTGGTCTTAGTACTCCCCTTATCCGGTTTATCTCTCACAATATGGATATCATTTGGCAAGTTTATGAAGCATCCCTTTTATTTTTTCAGCTGAGGTAATTTAGATTTCTTTTAAGATTTCTTTTTTTTTCTGAGTCACTACTACAGCCTACATTGTAAATTTTAAATTACTGAAAGCTTTTTTTAATTTCTTCACTTCCTCTTCAGTCAAATTTTTTAAAATGCTGAGGATCGTTTTTACCATATGATTTATTACAACAAAGCTATGGGTTTGATAATGGCACAGTGGCGCCCCGCAAGATAACTTTTGATGACTGTCTTCTATATTTTTAAGTGCTTTAAAGTACCTCTTCTCTTGTCTGCAACAGGCAGTGTGACATTATGGAAGTGGAGTGCTGGTGTTGCTTTGGCGGAATGAATGCGGAGCTTTTCTTTGGCTTTGGCCATGAGGTATCGTTGACAGTTTTGGACTTCAGAATGTTTTGTTTTTTTTGTTGTTGTTGTTGTTGTTGCGCTTAGGGAGGTTTGTCAAGGTGTTGAGTTGTGTGAGGTTGTAAAATTGGTGACGGTGTAAGTAGAATGTGCTTCAGTCAAGTAGGGAATTGTGATATTGAGAACGCATGTGAACGTGTTGATAGTCAGTATCTGGGAGGGATAATGAAACCTGATGGAACAGTGTGAGAATGTTGCTGCTTACTATCAGATCCTGTTATGATTAACATACTGTACTGAATTTGGAAATTTTAAAATGATTATATTTTTTTTTCTCTCTCCAATTGGCCAAACGCTTTGCGTACCAGACTTGCCAATAATGTGAATAAAAGAACCTAACACTTAGCATTTTAAACAGCAGCACAAACAAGCCGAGTAAAATGAAACAAATTGTTCTCACTGTATGCAATAATAGTGCCCTTTTTTAAGTTTTATTTTGAAAGGAAAAGTGCCTGTTGTTTGCCGTTCATTCCCGAGTAAGTGAGAGGAAGTGTATTCATTGTGTGTAGGTTTTAATGGCGTCTGGATAACAGCAGTAGTGTTGTCATCAAACCAATACGGTGTGATGGGGGTGGGAGTTCTCACAAATGTATTGTATATTTTTCTACTTGTTTTGATTTTAAACCCTTGGGCGGTGTTTTGCAGGGTAAGATGGTGATGTCGTACGCAGCAAGATGTTTAGGCATGTTTGAGTCATTTCAGAAGAAGAGGCAGTTTAATCAAGGTCTTTCATCAAAGTAAAGAGAAGTATTCCTTTGCAGTGACAGCAACCGAAATATAGGTTCATATGTTTTTTGGCGTTCTTTGAGTACTAATTCAATGTGATGATTGTAAGAGGGGGGGAAATGAATTTGAAAGGTTAAGTTAGAGGAAGGAAGTTCAGCTACTGGAGCAAACTAAAGAGGTGAACTCTTCTTTGTTGTCAGTATTGTGTGAATGGTTTTGAATAATGTTGAACGTTAAAAGGCAGACTGATGCACAGACGCGTTCCTGAGCGGCAGATGATTACTTCAACCAGCCGTCTTAGCTTCCATCTATCTAAGAGAGTTCGTTAACATCTGGAGCATCTGTTGTGCCTGCTCGAACTAATTGAAGGAGTCTGGATGTTGTTTCCTTTTCAGGGATCGTGAGCAGGTGGTGCTGTTGTTGATGTAAACAGCACTATGTCAGGATTGTCCAAATGTGTCATACAGACAGTTCATCTGTCTGGAACATGTCTTGGTCTTTGACAGGGACATTAATCTAGTGGGCTCCAAACAGCTGAGCTAGAAACACCATGGCTTTGTGCTCTCCCTGCTCAGGCAGCCTGCTATTGTCTCCTATCTGTGACTAAACAAACACATAACCATTCATCCGTTGGTGTCATTTCTCAGATGCCGCCACTGTTTGTGTGTGTGTGTGTCTTTCCCAAGTTCTTAGCAGCAGCTCACAACAACCAAATCAGAAAATCCAGTTGCACCACTAAAACTTTGCAAGTAAAAGCTTGAGCAATAGAACTGGCTGCCATAAAGATCTGTAGCATTGTGAGAATCTCGACAGAAAATTGTAGCGTCGCAATCTCTTTAACCCAATTAGTTTTATTTGGTCTCTTAAGTCTAACACAATTGGCATAATGTTGTGTAATTTAAGGTATGCTGTGATATATTGTGGAATTTATTTGAAATTTTGAAGAAAAAAAAAAAATCTATTTTTATTATTTTTTTCAACTTTATTAATGGACATTTCCAATGCTGGCCGAAGTATTGACAATATCACATTATGTGGTTTATTTTTGATTATTAAAGGGTCATAATAATAACAACAACAAACATTGTCTACTCAATAGATAACACAATGGCAAGCTAATGTTAGCTTTGGCGGCCACGCTGGCTACGTAACAGTTCATATTTAATAAGTTAGCCACAAAACATTAACTTGGCAGTTGGGTGTAAATTCTTAACCCCATAAAATTTCATTGATGTGGTGCAACCCATTTTCATTTTGTGATGTATAGATTTACAATCTATGTTTTATCTCGACTGAATTTGAACTCACGAACAGGTGGTGGAACGGCTGCTGTTCTCTGTTCAGACTCCAAAATGGAAAAAAAAGACAAACAATTATTTAGAATCTTGCAGCAGCAGAGTCTTATTATTGCGGTGCAACAGTTAGTTCATACTGCCGCCGCTCATCGTAGATTAAAACAGTGAAAAACTGTCCAGTGGTCGATGTGCTGTAGTATTTTGACAGGCATGGAGTGTAAACAAGGACTTAAACAGTGTCACAACAGAAAGAGGGCAGCAATGGCAGAGAGATAAAAAGTAACGTGTCCATTTCTAATATTAGTCAATTTATCAAATTAGCTTAAAAAGAATCAATCGGGAAAAAAAAGAAAGCATTGTTGTCAAAAGTGCTCTTAATTTTTTCTAGCCCAACATTAGGGGCTTTAATTTGACCTTTTTTGTTGTTTTCTTTTTCTTAGGTGGCTGTTGCTTTTTTACTTTTTTTTTAATTTTTATTTTTTATTATTATTATTACCGCATCTCTCCAAACAATGTCATTCTGATTTAAGTCGGCTTTGATGAACTACCTCACGCTGAATTTCTGCCAGTTCTTGCATATATTTAGTCGCCTGCAGAATTAGCTATTGAAGACGTGTGAATAACAGATTCCATTATTTATTTATTTGAAAGTGTACTATTTGTCGGTTTCAACAGACTTCTAGTTTTGTACATTATGTATACTTCACCTAGAAGTAAGAGAATTGTTATATGTATTTTTTGTTCTTTTGTTTGTTTGTTTGTTTTGTTTTTAAACTAAATGTGCAATACCTTCAGCAAACTGTGCTAGTAGTATGTGATGGGCCTAGCCTTTGTTAGCTGTCTCCTGAAGGTAAAGAAAATGTTTGGTACTGTCAATCCATGTTTTCCTTTTTTATGAATAAGATCAATTTTTATTTCTGTGACTTGTTTATAGTCATAATGTTACGTAATCGGTCTTGCCCACCAAACAAGTCTGTCAGCCAGGGTTTGATTTGGAGACAGGAAGTTAAAATCACAACATGGCTGACAGATTTTGATTTGGCCAGTGGTGAGGACAATAATGTTAATAAACAAACAAAAAAAAAAAAAGATCATTATAAATCATTATATGTATGGTGCTGGTTTGTAATGTTTGCTAGTGAATCCAGCCATGCAAGTAGTTTTAAGAATTCCTGGATCTACGCGTCCCAAAAAAACCGCAACCAACAAAGAAGTGCACTATTAGAATACACGCACTGGGATCTGATGATGCCACCTCTTAAGAAAATATGAAAAAATAAAAAAAACATGTACTACAAATAAAAGAAATACTTTGATTTGCGTGTGTATGTCCTCTTCTTTGTTGCTGTGGAAACAGCAACAGGTTTGTTTACAGTTTTCCATTTTTTCCTGCATGCAGTTGACTTTGTTATTGGACTTCCTTTGATAGCGCTGACAGATTCTTGCTTTGCCACATGGATGTTATTTCACTTGCATGGTCACCTTTTTATCCCGATGATCAAATATTCTTGCTCTCTATGTAGTATTCATTATTTTACTGAATGTACAAACCAAACTGGCAGTCTGGTTGAGCTCACAGGAAATACTTTTTACTGCAGTCAATATATAATTACAAATAACTTCAGCCGTGTTAGAGACGAGCAGCTGAATTCAAGTATCGGCTTAATAAAACTGAAAATTGCGTTTCCACTGTGCACAGTGTGTAGCAAATATGACATTTTGAGGGAGCTTTTTGTAGGTTCTTCTCTGTTAGCACCTCAGTGCGTTCCAATATGCCACACAGTTTCACACAGTCAGCTCCATCTTACTAATATATATTTCAACAAAAATGAAAAGAAAAGATCAAATACTCCAAGGTGACTCAAGTCTTTGTCACCTTTATTCCCATACACGTCCATTCATTACAATAGTGGAAATTCATAATAAATAAGCACCACAGATTATCAGCAGAGGGAAAAAAACAAAACAAAAAAAAACCCCAAAACACTCATGAGTCATGATACGTACATTAAAGGAAAATAAATGTTTCCTTTGAAATCAAAGAACCTGCTATAGATTTAGACTTTCATATTGTGGCAGTTTATAGGCATAAAGCCATACAAGACAAATACCTTGAAAACATGTGCAATTAAAAGGTTAATCTAATTCCATCGATGTTATGCTTGATTATAAAATGTAAAAAAAACAAACAAACAAACAAAAAAAAAAAAACATACAGTCACATTGTCCAACCAAAAGCGCACTTTCAATTAAACTGTTGGGTCCTTAGAGAATTCAGTATCACTTCAACTTCTTGAGGACAATCCTCTGATTGGTGATAAGAGGCTTAAAAAAAAATAAAAAATAAAAAAAGAAGTGGAAGAAGTTAGATTTTTTTTGTTTGTTTGTTTGTTAATCATTTCAAATTTTTTTTTTCTTCATCAAGCTGGTTTCATCAACAACACATTACATTCACTACGAGTATACATTCTTAATCCAAAACTTCCACTCAGTTCACTTTCACAAAAAAATTGGCACCTTCTAGGGAAATCAAGTTATTCATCTTCAGCAGTTTGTTGCCATATTAAAAATGAAAATAAAAACAACAACAATGCAGCCACGGTGTGTACTATGGGCGAGTATATGCACTACATCTCTGGACAAGCAAGCGACACTACATTATTAACAACACTTCCCTGAAGGCACGACCAGGAAATCCCATTGTTTCTTGTTTTTTTTTTTTTGTCGTTGTTGTTGGGTTTGTTTTTTTTTTTTGTTGTTTTTTTTTTTTGAGGGCAGTGTTCAGCTTCATGTGCCAAAAATCAACATGGCTTCCAGGCGGGCCATTCTGATTTGTAGTCAGCGAACAGCTGAGGCAGTCCAGCTTTGGTATTTACTGTAAAATGGTCTTCGCCTATAGAGCCACATTGGCCTGCGTACGAGGCAGCATGCGCTGAGCTGAAAATGCTTGGATAATCATTTCCGTTGTCCCTGTTGTATCATCTGTACATTAAAGGTATATTGACATCTACGAGACTGAGACTTTGTCATCAAATGAACATGGACACCATGTCGATGGCGACGACAGAGGCACGGGGAGGGCCTGAGGACAAAGGGCAGCAGAAAAGCTCCCACCTTACTGCTTCACTTCTGCTCTGCTACCAAAAGGAACCGGACAACTATTTCCTGCTTCTGTGTTAACTCTACGGTCAAACAACAAACGCTCTCAGTCTAATTACAGCAACAGAGGAACCTCTGCTCAAGCCACCACTGCAGTTAAAGGGTCAGTTCATGCAAATTACAGACAAAAAGAAATTTTATTAAAAATGAGGGCATATTGTGTTTTCTATTAAGTGCAGTCTCACCACACTTGTAACTTTGGTGTAACTTCCCTCGGTTTTCCAATTTGAAATTCTGCCCGGAACATTTTGCTGATTAAATGTGTCAATATATGAACATAAAGGAAACACAGTTTGCTGGCTAGCTGTAACTCCAGGTCGCTGGAATATGGGAAAGGTGTTTTTGATGTAATTTGCATGAACTCACTGTACAGTTGAAGAAACGGTTTGGGAATCAGATTTATTCGCTTTCTTGGCGAGTTCGATGAGAAGACTGATAGCATACTGTTCATGTATTTATGCTAAATATAAAAGCTAAACCAGCTAGCTTAGGTTGGCATTAAGACAGGAACCTCCCAAACACATTTAGCTTTAAGTGTTAACTAAATGCTGTGTAAGGTGCCTATTAAGTTTTATTTTTGGACACACTGTGCAGATAATACAGATCATTTTCTGTCTTTCTGTAGACTAACTGCAGTCTCATATTTGAAGCTCAGACATCTGAAGCTGAAAACTTATTATTATTATTATTTTTTTTTTTAAATCGACTGCTTTCAATTGAAGGAAACTCAAACCTGGACAAAGTCGACTTTTCTCCTTCTCGCATATAAAAGTAGTTTAATACATTTGAATCCCCAATAAAACTGTTTTCATATTTTCCTTTTGTCAGCCAAAATATAAACCGTGAAGCAGCAATTGAACTGCAGCATGTTGTTGAGCGGCTGCTCTGCTAAGATCCTCATTTTACAACTTTCTGCCAAAATCGCAAAGCTGACAGATTTAGGAAAACAGCCGTGCTGTCATTTCTGCTACATGGCACTGTGATCGCTCACAGAGAAACTAACTAAAATCATACCGTTGTTATTTTTTCCTCTGGCTGTGCACAGTGTTTCTGACCTACGTGGCAACACTGGTGATTACTGTCTATGAAAAGTACTGGAATGTGTCCAAAAACAGTGAATCTGTTGCTGGGTGCTCTTTTTTAAAAAGAAAATTTCTGATTAAAGTGGCCTGACCCCTCACCATGCGGCACCAATAGGAGACATCATACTGCAACACGCCAACAGGAATTTTTTCCTCATACTATGCTAATAAAATGTAGCATAGTGGGAGCTTCTGGAAGTATAAAAAAATAAAATAAAATAAAATTGCAGGGTGGTGTTTGCAGCAGTTCACTCTGGGCAAAAAAGCGAAGAAGTGTATTTCCCAAACCATTTCATCCAGATAAGTATCAGACAAAGATAAATCGTCTGCATTCAACACCAACATTTTTTAGCAGGTCTTACAGTTTCAGCCCGAAATCTATACGCTGTGTAGAGTAGTGGTCAGTGTTCTCCAGCGCGGAGAACGTCAGAGAAATGGCAATACCTTCCAGCAGTCATGTACAAGCCTCCGGACTGTGAAGATACCGCCTTCGCAAGACTGAACCCTGAACTCATCACAAGGAATGAACTCACAGGAGTGTCGTCTCAGTTTTTCCACATCACGCATGCGTTAGAAAGTCAAAACCACCTGATGCATATTAGAGATGATCAATCATTCCAGTTTGATATTTTCTTCCTTCAGAAAATCCTATATCATCTCCATATCTGAGTTTATATGGCCGGCTCCTTCATCTTCTGCTTTTGTAGGAACGCCCTGATGGACTGAAGAGGACGTTCAAAGAGACACAACCCCCAAAGTATAAACCCTGATGACAGCCACAGAAATGTGAGTGGCCTGGACGTATCATATGTCGCTAGTCCTCGCACCCAGGGCCAGATCTCCCAGCGTGGAAAAGAAATCCTCCATCTCCTTCTCCAGAAGCCGGTTGCGCTTCTCTGCATCTTCTCTGGCCCGCTCAGAATTTCGCAGTTTGATCTCCAGCATGCGTTGCTTTTTCCTTTCTTGCTCCATCTCTTGTTCCAAACGCTCCATCTGTGCACACAGAGCAGCGCTGGACTCCTCCAGTCTGGAGATCAACACAGAGAACAAGCAAAGGTCATTGACGGTCAACCTCAGTTGTTGTTGCATACAAGTTCTTTCTCTTCTACTGATATCTAACAGTATGAGTAACTATCATTACGGTGGTGTTTTTTTCTGGTTTTGAAATAACTGGATAGAAACTACTTTGTACAGTTTTCTTTGGAGGAACCGTCTTTTTAAAACAATAACACCCCCGCTGTCCACTGTGTGAATTACCTACAGCTAAGGCTGGACATATAAAGTAAATGGGCCAGTTAAAGTAACTGCAGTGCAACAATCTGCTGGAATATAAGGAGCTACATTCTGATGGCTTTTGTATACAAGTCTTGGGGAAAATGTCACCTCAAACCACTGTAGGGATCTTTCATTTGGAAAGGTTAAAGTGCTAGAAATGAATTCCGAATGAAAAAACTAAACGAAACAAACAAGCAGTTTGTCCTCTTCACCCTCAGCCTGTTTCAGCTGGCTGGTTGCTGTAGTTAATGAGGAATGTGTGAAATTAAAGACATAGCTGTAAACTGTTGTGGGCCAGCTGGATTAAGCTCATCTTCTGCACCGACACGTGGCCCTTTAAAACGACGTGTTAGCTCGCAGGCAGTTTTCAAAGCTGCTGCTCAAATCCTGTTTTCATTACTGGGATGCGGTCTGACAACATTACCAAACAGATCAATTATTTGAGAAGAGCAACGGCCAATGGGGAAAACTCAAACTGAATCATGTGATATTTGGCTGACCAATGGTGGATCGGTGAACGTTCAAGTCTCTCAGTCAGTCTGCCACATTTGGTACAGCCAAGAAAGGACACTACAAAATGATGATTACTTCCAAGGATGAGTAGCTCACACTAAAAGAAAGCCTGTGTCGCAAAGTCAGCATGTGGAAAATGATGACAGCTATGTTACCCAGCAGCATTGTGGGTAGTGCAGGAAACAGTTTTAGTCTATTCTGGACCCAAAATTTAGGATTTTAGAGTTTCCTTAAAAAAAAAAAAAAAGTATCCCTTAAATGTTGACAGTAACTTAATTTACCTGATAACAAAGAAGCTGCTATAAAGCAGCACCACTGAAAATTTGTTTAAGTTGCCTCTTTGAGTTATCACACAATTAGCAGGACATTTGACAAAGTCTTGACAATTCTTGTATACAGACTTACTTCTGTATCCTTGTCTCATAGGCAGTCTTCTGTTTCCTCAACTCATCCTTCAGTCCCTCCACCAAACTGCTCAGTGTCAGGTTGACTCCGTCTCCATCTTCAGACATGATAATAGACGGCACGCCGGCTGCCACGGCCACGTTTCCATTCTCACTGCAGGCTGCACTGCTGCTGCACAGCTCCATGGCCTCACAACTGTCCTGCTCGGAGCTCGGGTCCGTCATCATCCCTCCATCCCTGCCTCTCTCACTCTCCCTCTGGCTCTCCATCCACTCCCCCTTTTCTCCACTTTCACTTCCTACTCCGCAGTTCTGGTTTGCTGAAGGCTCACTTCCGGAGTCAGGAACGGAGATCTCGCAGGAGGAGGTGGACCAGGGTGTGCTGGATACGCTCGGCACACTCCCCATGCTGGAGGAGGAGGTGACGTTGTCATAGGTGGACAGTCTCTGCGAGGAGCCAGTGGAGTCACGGTCACGGGCGGACCGCTCACCTGAAGACGTGCGACGGTGTCCCCTCAGAGAAGACAAACCGTTCATGAGCCAGTTACCACCCCCACCACCTCCACCTCCTCCACCTCCCCCACCAGAGGATACACTAGTTGTATCTGCTACAGAGCTGCCACCACTGCCTTGCTTGGCTTGAGGCTGCGAACGTGGCCCTGAGGAGCTTTTGAACGAGTACTTCCAGGAAGGCATGGTCTTGGCTTGTTTGCTCGGGCTGACGACTGTCTCTCCCTTCCCTGATGAAGACCCAAGTTTTGATATTGGGTTGGGGGTCTGGGTTGGGGTGACGGCTGCACACAGCTTGGCGTCCAGAGAGGAGGCACTGCTGTGCAGCTCTTGGTCAGGGTTAGAGACCGGGCAGTTCTGAAGGTCTTCCTCGGAGATCCAGGCACCCAGACTACGATGTTGGAGCTGATGGCCTTGGACGGAGAGCTCTGTTTGGGGTACGCTGAGTCCTTCCTGGTCCCTCCCTGAGTACAAACGGTTGTGTTCCCTAATGAGCACCGTCATCAGGTGCTGGACCAGAGAGGTGCCTGGATGGTATGGACCACATTCACACACAATACTATTAATTTACATTTGCTTGTGTTCATTTTTTATCTTTGTCCACACTATCCTTTGGAATGGGATGTTAATCAAAATGACATGAACGTTGTGCTTACCCTCCATGATAGTGACGGGGTCCTCCATCTTGGGTCGAAGAATGTTTGGCCCAAATACTGTGGCGAGGTTTTGGACACTCATCTTGTTTTCATTACAGTGGGACTGGACCTCATCAAGGAATCTAAAGCAACATACTGACTTAGATACTACTAAACCTCCTTAGTGTGCATTTCATATACATGTCTAAAGGAATGGAATATGAAAAGGACTTACTTGCATATGTACTTGAGGAGATTATAGTTTGGTAGAGGTAGAGTGCTGACTTGCTTTCCAAGCTCCTGGACCCCCTGAAAAAAGACAGATTGCAACAGTTTAGACTCACAAAATAAACAAAAATACAGAGCATGCACAGACACACACATCATGGGTTTACTGCTCATACCTCGTCCTCATCTTTGGCCAAAAGCTGTGCACATGTTAGAAAGTCTTCATATTTGGAGAAGGGAATGACCGGTTCAGGCAGCTCTCGCAGGTACAACTTCAGCAAGGATGCCACCGTGTGGACATCTGTGTTACTGCAGGGGAGAAGGGAGACATGCTGTTCACTGGATGTTCCAACATTTATCTCCCAAGAAGGTGTAACGTTTGTCTACCTGTCAAACAGAGGCTTGTCACCGCAGTCGAAGGCCTCCTGCAGCTCTTTGACAAGGTTGGCCTGTCCTGGCATCCTGAAGAGACCTTCCTCGTCCAGACCCCTCTCTCTGATGAAGTCCACACACTGCTCCACCAACAGGGGTGCCAGCCGGGGGCCAAACTTCTTCTCATACTGCACTGTGTCCTCTAGACGCTGGCCAAATATCCCTGGGGAGAAATGGAGGAACATGAAGCATCTTTGAATTTGTTGGTTTGATCGTTCAGCAATTAAATTCGCTGCTTTTTGGTTGACAGACGTCAGGATTGTTATTGTTTTTATACGTGCTGATCTTTGTTCATTAGCAACAGCAGACCCTCAGGTATGTAGCTGGCTCTAGTGAATCCAAGTGGATCTTGAGTCTATGTCTCAAAGTCAAAGTGGTCTCGTGGAGAGGTTGTGATACTTCAGAGCAACTTGGAAAACATCTAACTAACATCATTTAAAGCTACAGTCCATCACCATTAGAAACTGTCCTGTCCTTTGGATGCAGATACTACCTTTGAGTATAACTTATAGCAGTTGAGGACAATATCAAAGCACGACGCTGAAAACCGAATCGCCAAGAGTCGGTTCTCATGCAATCTCATTAAAGACATAAGACACGTGTGTCAAACTCAAGGCCCGCGGGCCGCATCCGGCCCAGGATACAATCATATCCGGCCTGCAAGATCGTTTCAATTGACGAATTTTTAATGGACCGGCTGTATGAGGCGCCCGTAACACTCATACTACAAATCCCATAATGCAGCGCAACAGCTGCCGTGCCAAACAATAGGCTACCTGCAAAAATCCTAATTTCAGTGTCCCTGACGACACACCAGGTCAGCACGTAGTGGTTAGCGCTGTCGCCCCACAATAAGAAGGTCGCGGGTTGGGTTACCGACCTGGGGCCTTTCTGTGCTGTTGTCCCCGTGCCTGCGTGGTTTTCCTCCGGCTACTCCGGTTTCCTCCCACCGTCCATAGACATCATGTTTGGGTTAATTAGTGACTCTAAATTGTCTGCAGGTGTGAGTGTGGGTGGTTGTTTGTGTCTGTGTGTTGGCTCTGTGATGGACTGGTGACCTGTCCAGGGTGACCCCGCCCTCGCCCAGTGTGAGCTGGGATTGGCTCCAGCATCCCCCGTGACCCGGAAACGGATAAGCAGTAGAAGATGAATAAATGGCAACGCACCTAACAGGCATCTGCGGATTTTTTAAATTGTGTATAAAATGTGTCTTGTTTATGGAGCTAATGTGGCTGTAATTTAAGAATAAAAAAAAAAAAAAATCAAATTTATTTATGTTTTCACTAAACATTTTTATGGAGAACAAAATATAGTGTTCTGTCTGTTTCAATTCTTTTTTTTTTTTCAAAACATGGTTAGTTTTAGTCTGTTCAATAATTTTTTTTTCCTGTTTGGCCTGTGACCTAATGTATGCTATGAGTTTTGGCCTCTTGTGTGATTGAGTTTGACACCCCTAACGTAAGAGGTCAAAAAAGTCTATTTAGAATTGGCTATAAACTGGAAGAAGGAATAAGCAAATATACAAAGACCACATCAAAGGGAGACGTTTTCATAATGAAGTCATCTTTAACTTTAAACAATGACAGATTAGTTCATTTCTGTTGTCTGTTACCTGCTGGCTGGTTGCTGCAGTCACAGCTGGCTGACAGCTCACAATAATCATAGTAATTCACTGAGCAGGAGCTGCACAGCAGCAGAGCACGTTTCTCATAAATCCCAAACGCACATTTCACCAAGTTCATCCAGTCTGGCTCGGGCATTTGACTCCTCTGCCTGATTAACCCCGCATTTATCCAAAGTCCCGTTCCAAAAAGCCTGGTTGCAGTTGAGTAAGAGGGTGGAAGAGTCGAAGCCACCGGCAGCTGACAGAGCTGACAAATGTGACCAGCAGACGGGGGTCAGTGTGCTGTGACTGCAGCCCGCCGTTAACGACAGGTCTATAAGTTGGCGACAGATCTATTCTTGACCGAGAGCTGAGAGACAGACACCCCCTACCCTGTAAATCTGAGAGGGCAGAGAAAAATATGACTGAACCAGTGTAACGTCACCAATAACAAATTACTGCGACACCATAAACAAATACTACTGACTGTGTCACTTCTCTCCCCTGTCAAAATGATTTTTAAAGATTTGTTTCAAGGCCATAGGTAGGAATTAGGGATTGCAAGCTCCTACTGTTCACCCTCCTTCCATCATCTCTGCCACAGCTAGGATAATTAATCACCCAGCCAAATTTATTTGGAGTTTTCAATCCTTTTTTTTTTGACTTTGAGGCAGTGGAAACAAGCAAACACTGACTTGAAATTATATAACAGCAGCTTATTTATTATTTATCTAACTGGTGAAGGAAAATCTTAAATTCACTTTCTCTTTAACCTTGTAATGTCAATCTAGGCCTTCATGTTAAGACCCCCTGATCTGATGCACTTTTGATATGTATTTAGGCTGGCCCTGTTACCTTCCAGAGCCTCATCTTGTGGATCCCGGTACGGGACGCAGCTTCGTTCAGTATATTAATGACACTGACCAAATTTATCTGTTTTTTGTTTTTTCAATGTTTGGTTGAAATTCAAAAAAACAAAAATGTTTAAAGCTGATTTCCAGAATCCACAAAATCTTATCACCATAAATGTGATATTTTGTCTGTGAGAAATGGGAATTAAAACCAATACAGACAAAAAAGTAACTGCTAATAAAACTTCAGACGTTAAACAGAATGCTACTGTAGGTTTTGAAAAGGTTGTTGGGTATTTTTTGGAGACGCAAATGTGAAACCAAACACGAGAGAATTAGTTAAGACTATCATGCTTCTAAAGAGCTGGACGAGGATTTTTCCCAGCCATTTGAGTCAACATTAAGACACAAAATTAAAAGTAAAAAATACAATTTGAACCCTTTCAATCCAGGAACTTACTCACCTTTTAAGTTCTATTAGTCTGTCAGTTAGTTGATAGCTGCTAATTAAATAGTATATGTCAGACATAAGATAGAAGTATATGTCACTTTGGCCTGATAAGCCTCTGCCCAGCCAGCAGAGCTTAAATCTGCTGATTGAAAATTAGGTTTAACACAAGACCAGTGAAACTATACACTGTATTATTGGTGTGCTATTTCTACATTTATCGCCCTATTAATACACAGGTCCTTTGTAACCCCACACCATGCTGTTCAGCTGCTCCTTGTGTCCCACTTCACACCCAGACTGGCCTGGTTATATTTCTGGCCTCCTGTCAACTAGACTAGTTAGACCTCCAGACCGGAGCAGATTAACCACAGGCTCACCCTCGGAGAGGAAAAAGAAACTTTGTTGGAGTTCAACAATATCTCTTCCTGACTGGATCAGAGTGTGCAGGCTGAATACATTTAGTACATATACTAAGCTCAACAGGTGCCATTACAGGATGAAACCAAAGAGAGGAACCCGCTCTTCTATTTTTGGCTTAACACAATACAGGAGTAGATAGGAGACTTTATTGCTCCAATCAGGTGCAGTAGTTTGGCACCAGAAATAGAGACATGAGGGCTAGGAGGGCATATGAAAGTCCGCACAACATATTTGCAGTTTATACAGTATAATCAAGATACACCAGGGGGATCTTTTCTCATTTCAGAAGGAATATCTTGTTGCAGGCGCCGTTGCAATGAAATGCAAATGGTTCTTAGCTTGGGCTTGGAAAGAGCTGCTTCAGTCCAAGATAAAGAGCTTTTTAAATGGTTACTAATGTTTCAAATTGTGTTAGATATCGTGTGAACAGATGGTTATTCTTTTCAACCTCAGTGAGGAAATGTCTGTTGCTGGCTTAGTCTGTCTTTTAATGTTTCATCATGTTGTACATTCTGTTCCTTCCTGAAAGCCAAAGCGCCCTTTAGAAAAGTCTTGTTGTTCATTCTTGTGAGGTCAGCTGTTTCACGGATGAAAATCCATTTGTGTTTTGTTTGGCGATCATGTTTTTCATGTCTCAGGTCAAAGGTTTGGGTTTACCTCCTCCAAATGGTGCCCAGATGACCCGCCGTATGGCCTTGACCCAGTCATCCATGTCCGTTTGGGAGTTTGCCATGAGCAGGAAGGATTCATGGCTGATTGGTGCTCGGTCCTTCTCTCCTGTTCCACCTGGAGGGACAAGTGAGGGGGAAAGAGGAGACAAAAATATATGAATTGCGGCCCAAAATGAACCCACTGGAGTTTTCAAAAGTTGACATACAGATTTCCATACATCATGCCACAACCTTTTGTTCTCTCCCCATTTCTAGTGCAGCCAAGCAGCATTGACAAGTGTTAGGTAATACTTATCATGTTTGTGTCAGGGACCTTATTGAATGAGCAGGATTGCAGGTCGCCTCTGTGGCAGTTTATGAAAGCACTTTCTCTTTTTGTGTCCGAGCATCTTTCCAGTGCAGATCATACAAAACTCAGTCCGGACTCGTGCCCACAAAAGTAAAAACATGCTGATAACTATAGCCGCTCTATTTGCAACCTTGTTTATTTACAACGCCCTTGCTGGAAAGCTGCTCATACTTCCATGTTGTTCTTTGTTCCACAAAACCACTTTACCAGGACTTGACTTCATACTGAACTTTTCAGATCATTTTTAAAATGAATTAGTCTGAAATTGTTTGTCATGTAATTCTCAAACCTTTAACCTCTGGTCTAATAATCTTGTTACATTATTTATGAATGAATTAATTTTTTTATTCTACTTGTATTTTGAATCAAATTAATATTACTGTAAATAATGAATTTTTTTAAAAGTTTATAATCAGAAGTGGATTATTTCATTTCATTTTTTAAAAAGACAGGGTGGAAGATAAGACAGTTCTGTAAATGTGTTAATATGTGCCACAGAGAGGTTTACTGTCTAAATAAATCATTCAATGAAATATCAAGTGTTTACTGCTGTAGGTTTGTGGATAAGGGCATCCATACTGTGTCTTTGTTGATGAGTCACTTAATCACCACAGTGGAAAGTCTTCTGTGTTAATGGACAGTAAATATTCTTTCAGTCTGAAACAAAGCTGTGAATCTTGCATGAAAATCAGAAAGATGCAGCAATGAATTTGTATATGGATGCTTGAATTTCAGCCAATGACGAAATGAAATGGTGAAACAGTTTTAAATGAATGTCTAATATATTTTTTTTCTGCTAGAGAAAAAAAAAAAAAAGACACGGGTATCCTATAAGGATACCACTAGATGGCAGAATTGTTGCACGTTGAGTGATGTGGATTTGTAGAACAACTCTCCTGTCATTAGGTAGCAGTAAATGAAACTCAGATTTTCATGGTGACACTGTGAACAAAGCTGTTTTTAGTGAGTGTGAAGGATATGTGAGTCAGATATTTTGACTCACAAACATCAGCAAAGCTCACAGCTGCCCACCAGCACATTTCAGAGTGATGATGGGCCAAGACAAGGAAGTTGGACATCCCTGCTTCTTCTTCTTTTTTTTTTTTTTTAAAACACCAACAAAAAAGATTTGAGACATGATCAGCAGCTGCACAGAAACCTCACTGACAACAGATGGGAATTGCACAATCTAATCCTCCAACATTGTGCATGTTCTGTCTGCTTCTGCTGTACTTTTGAGTAACGTGGGGAGAATGAAATGTGTTTTTTGGCCCATCCATTAGCGTTGGACGGTGTTGTTGCCACAGTCACAGTATCTGTTGTCACAGTCATTTAGCTGTGAGAAGGGAATCCAAATATAAACAGTGGTGCCATAAAGTTAAGTGCCATTGTCACCCAGCTTTGCAAACTCACACTGTCATGATGAACTACACACCGTCTTCACATGTGCTCCACTGTCTTGAAATACTGAACCGGCTGAACTTACAAGTATTTAATACTTTGGCCCCATTAATGCCTATTCACTCAGGAAGAAAAGCAAATTAAACGTGTGAATAAATAAAAGAGAAGAGACTCAGACTTTAAGGAGCCTGAGCACAGCCAATATTTCCTTTTTCAGTGAATCACCACCTGATAACACAAACACACACAAACACACAACCACTTAAAATCAATCCCAACACAACCGACAAACACTAAAATCATTGGAAGATTCCAGCCTGGTTGGATGAGCATTTCAAAGGTCCCTTTTGGAGCCTATTAAGATAACATGCTGCAGGGTTTACGGGGACAGACATGATGTGGAGTTGTCCTCCCAAAGTCCCAGTGATGAATTTGATTTTAGCTCCTCCTCACGGCGATCAGACGGAGGATGGCATTTGAGTTTGCGAGGACATGTAAAGCTGCAGTGTTTTGAGTGTTTGTTTTTTGAAGATTAATTCCTGATATCTATAGCTGCAGGTCTTAAATGTCAGGCGGCTCATAACGTAGTAAATAGCAGATTAAGAGCAGAAAGGTAGGAGGAATTCAGGCAGGTTGTTTTTACAGCCCAGCTGATGCTAATGTTCAAATGTCAATAAGCTAATGAACCTTTAAATCATCCGCAATTTTGAATTCTTAAGCGGGGTCCATCTCACTGTATTTACTTAAAATGTTTACTTGTCTAATTTTAGCACTAACTCAATTTTCTTTTAGCAAAAATTAAATTTTTTCTCTAGCATTGACAAACTGTGAACAGTTGCTATCATGTCTATGCTAATGGGTAGCATTGGGCACACCATAACACCATACCATATCATATCTACTAGCTAAATGTTGGTCTGCTGATTGCAGGGGCGCTTTAATAGTCCGGTCTTCATGAGCAGCATCATCCGTATCCCTGCAGCTCTGAACCGATGAACCTGGATGCGTTTACAAATTGCCCCCTGTACTAATGCTTCCAGGTCCAGGACCACCAACACCCCCAAGATCATCCCACCCCTCCCTCACAGAAAATATCAACGTGTCAGCAGCCGGAGGCTAAAGGTTCAATTATAACCTATTACATCAATTATTATTGAAAAAGGAAACAAAATGCAGCATGCTTGTTAATGGGGTCAACGTTGAATCTAGGTGGATTTTAAAACAGTTTGTTTTTCCATACTACTGAGTGTGTTGGATTGCATTCTATCCTTCTATTAATAATGCGACTGCTGATTTGGCTCTGTGAACTGGAAGTTTATATGACGTCCGTGCAGCTTATTATTGGTATGAATGTGAGGATGACAGGGAGACAGATATAGATGGGGATATGTGGAGAAAGTCAGCGAACAAGTAGAGAGACACTAACAAAGAGAGAGGCTGGCAGGCAGCTGAGGGCCAGTCAGTGAAGCCAGCAGCACTGATGACACTTAGTCACTTCCAGTCACTTGTGACTGCAAGCTTAGATACATCTTTGGTCTCATGATTTCCTATTGTGGGTCGGAGAAAATTCAAACATGTAACTACTGTTTTTCACTCAAATAAACACCATATTAATTCAGTAACCAGTTTATGTGGACAGGCGGTTATTAAAAGTGCAAGGAGCACAAAGAGCGAAGACAAAAAGTATGTAAAAAAAAAAAAACTATGATAAACTCAAAATATCTATTAAAAATGCACAAACAATACAGGCCAGACTAAAGACACTCAGTGATATCCTTCTAGTGTGTGCAGGAATATTTAGACACAAAGCTGCCAAACCCTGCAGGCACGTTTAAATTCTATCCTCACATTTTCACCCAGCATGCACTGCCGCGCACAAAACAAGCTCACAATTCACCTGAAATTACAACACACAATACACCAGAGTCCCATCTTACCAATAATCATGTTTAAGACACCTAATAAGCAAATAACTGTCAAAAACATGTTGTGACCTGATAACAATAATTTTATATAAGAACCAAATTCGTGCAGAAGTGATAAAAGATGCAATATAGGTTTTTATAAAATATGAATAAAGCAGAACATAACTTGTTGCTAGACATTGAACGTGTGCATTGACACATTTTGAAGAGTAGAAGTACTCAAGTCACTTTGCAGAAAAACTTTGCACATAAATTCACTCTGAGTTGATCCAGACAATATCTGGAAATTAATCCTTTAAAAGTAGACTTCACTCAAATGTGTAATTTAAAGAAGTATTTTGCATGTAAACAACAAGAATCAGTACCTCAATGCTGAGCAAAAAGCCCATAAATAAGAGGTTGCTGTAAATGTACTGTAGATCCCATCAGTCTCAAAGCCACTGAGGCGCTCCACTTCTGTCTCTACTACTCTTGTAAAAAATCTCCAGCATCTGTTTCCCGTTACCTTGGAGATGTTGTTTCTTCAGTCTGTCCGGCTTGCAGCAGACCGGCCCCATGTCTGAGTGAGCGGCGCAGGCTGGAGCTGGGACTGGCTCTGGCCTAAAGCTGCAGCATGAAGACACGGCCTCTCCACCAGCACAAAGACCGTTTGGAAGCAGATCAGTACGCAGGTAGGACTGACAGCCAGAACCTGCCAGTGAGGCATGCTCGATGCCAGTGGAAACAAAACCCGTCAAACGAGTCCCACGTCTTGCTCCTCATTCGTTTATTCTCTTCATTCATTCACTTCTCTCTTCCTGTCTCTCTCATTCAGCAGTGTGGGCAGCAGGTCCGTTCCCTCAGCTCCCCTGGGGAGAAGCAAATCCCTGAGGAGGAGTGTAACAAGGCTCTCTCTCTCTGTCTATCCCCCTCTCTCTCTCTCTGAGTGTGTGTGTATAGTAACTTGGAGATGGGCTGTCCTCCAATCTTTGCCAACCAAACTTTTACACACACACAATGCCAATCAATCTCTGAGTGAGGGTGGAATCCAAAGTCTGTACTGCTTGTATATCTCAGACAGGTTTTAATCTCATGAAGACCTGTCTCCGCATAATAATATGAAATTTTCCATGTAAAATCCAATTCCTGCTTTTTCTTCATACTTTTTTGGGATCATGTTATACAATGATCAATTATTTATATTTTTTAAAAGTATTTGATATTGACATGTTGGGCTCTCTTTTTCAGAACTCTTTACTTCACTGCTCCAAAATCTTTGGGACTTACTGGAGGGGGAGTAACTTATCATATCTTATCAAATTTGCTAACAGCATGTCAAACACACAGATTGTACTCTCCATTCTTCATCTGTACTGACCTGCAAGCACGGTCATAAATATTAACAAATCATATGCAAACTTTATCAATAGTATTTTCTGTATTATTCCAAAAAGCAGGGGTGTTAGGAATAAATGGATGAAAAGGTTGGGCTCAGAAAGAGAGACATATGTGCCGCCTCGGAGTTTGTTAGACCTGTGTGATTTGGCTTTGTTTGGTTATTTGGTCATGTAGTACAGACAGCACAGGACACGCTGCGAGCTTCTTGTAACTACAGCAGTGGATGTTTATTATCCCACTGCCCCATATTTAGATTGTGGTTACAGCTTGACTCTCAGTGTTTGTGTCTACACTGTAAAAAAATCTTTCCTGACACTGTGTTGTGTTGCTGTGATGGTCCAGTCAGGATATATGCTGACATGTTTGGAAATCTGTTTAGATTAGATGTTTGTCATCATACAGTAACCTGAAGTATTAGTTTATTTGAAGCCTAAGTTTAGCACAAAGCTATACTGGTTCTGTCCACAAAACACACAACATGTAAATTTTACTTATTGGATGTTACATCTTGTTTGTTTAATTCACGCAAGAACTACGATGTGAGGTGCTGCTAGCTGTTTCCTGCTGCTAGATTCAACTTAATCTGGCTGTAGTGTCATGTTTAGTATCAGAGTGATATCAATCTTCTCATCTAACTCTCTGCTATAAAGACAATCAGTGCTGCTCCCAAAATATTAAACTATATTTTATATATTTAACAGATGAATAGATGTCCCTTGGAGGATCTTAAATTTGTGATATTCACCTTAAGAATCTCATTGTGAAAATTTCCTTTCGACTGTCTTTTGTGTTGTGTTACCATAGTTGCCACCATCTAAAGTTGTATTAATGTTAGAAAAGGTCAAAGGAGAGAGCTAACAGTGTGTTTTTGGTTGGAAAACAAGGCTTTGAACTTGATGTGGGTTTGTTGGTGTATCTTGGGAAAGTGGTATTTTGTGGGACATGCATAGAGGGGATGTGAGTGTGTGGGCTTGGCCACAATAATAAATTAGCTGAAGCTGTCACGTTTGCACAGGCACCAGTGTGTGTGTGTGTGTGGGTGCTGTTTTCCAGATGGCTTAATTGCTTCACACTACCACAACAGAGGGCTTATAGCCTTGAGTCAGACATTAAATACAAAGAATATTTTAAAATAACCAGTTATTTACCCATTTCCTTAGTTCCTCTGGGCTTTGAGACAAGCTCAGTTCAGACACAGCCACATGGCTGTGGAATTGGCTTTGTTTAGGTACCCTGCTCGCTCTGTTTGCACTACATACTGATAAAAAAACGCCATGGTGGGAATCCAACTTTTAATTGCTTGCACACTGATATACTGCCGTGGTTTCCCTCTAATGCCAGAGGAGATTACAAATAGAGGTATGTTGAATATGTGTTCCTTCTGCTTCCACCAAGCAACAGGATAAACGTACACAATGAGATTTTAATGTAGCTATGACCTTGAGACTGTTTGCCCACAAGACATGTACAGAATAATGAGTTAATGTTTATGAGAACGTGTCCTGAGTCTATATTGATAGTTTCTTACCCATAGCCATGGACAATACTCAAGACATTAGACGCATGCATTCTAAAGTGAGTGTGTGTGTGCGTGTCAGGGGTTCAGCATCTTGGGGCTGCTATCTGTCTTGTATCTACATTGTGCAACAGGGCTGGGTACACCATATCTCCCCGACAAAACTGACCAATGGAGTTACCCTGTGGCTGAATTACACAGATGCACATGCCCACACACACACACACACACACACACACACAAACACACTCTTGCAAAAGGAAAGTCCATCAGTCAATGATGAGACTCAGATGAACAGTGAAAGTCCCCAGGCTCTATGAAGGTCAAAGCTACTGTTACAGTGGAAAAAAGAACATGAAAGAGAGAAAGAGTAGCTGATCTCTCAGCGCTGATAAAGAAAAACCTTTATTTCTGGGCTGACTTGATCTGAAATTGAAGGTTTCTTATAGTTACTATAGTCTTCATGAATGCTTTCAGATGTGCTGTTTCTATCATATGTATGGTATCAAGTGCTCAGATCCCCGGTTGCAGGCCTACACAGTACACTGCATACAAAATGGTGCAGAGAACTTAGTTACCATAACCTAATAAAAAGTCAAAATGAACAAGCACTTAGTGGAAAATAAACTAAAACGTAAAACTATGTCAATAAAGATGAGACAGCTCTGACTGATAATTAGTTGAAATTTTAGATAGAGATTAGATTTTGTGAAAAATGTCCATTTTATTTTCCTCAAGCACAAGTTGACTCAGTCCAAAACCAAGCCCAAAATATCAGATTTAATATAATATAAATTATTTCAGAACCTGTAACTTCCACATTTTCGCAATGAATAATTTAACCGGTAACTCATGTATTAGCCCTAATAGACAGATGACCTGCTCAGAGTGGTCACCGCCTCCACCCAGGGCTAGCTGCAATTGTCTCCAGGACCCTCGAGACACTGATGGATGAACAGTTTAGATAAGTGATGTATGGATGGATGGGATTCATCTATTATTAAATTTACTCATTTCCTGTTGGTGGATTAATCTCTGCATCTTTAAAACTACTCCACACAAAGATGAGGAAACCAGGCATGCTGCTTATTTCTTATATTTACAGGCAAAAAGGATCCCTAGTTTATTAAACCGTGAAGTCTGAAGGACTTGAACACTTGTGTAGTCACTGGTGTGCTTCACTGTCAGTTTTTTAAGTGGCCAACAGTAAAGACTGACGCTAGTGATGGCAGTGTAAGAGTGGAAAAAGAGCATCAGAGCTCACTGAGCTAATCACAGATCAAGGTTTTTTTTCGAGATTACCTGTAAATTGCAGCATTAGGTGGCTTTTACCAGTAAGCCTCTCTGTTTGACGTTGTATTGTTCATGACTTAACATCATAATGACTAAAAATCTGAAAACTCTGAGTCTATTTATTTCACACAACAGGAGTGAATAAAGCCTTCATTGCTCTAAGCTGATTATAGACTACAGACAGAGTAGAATACCTCATGTGTTTTTGCCCCAGGAGCCTATAAATCCAATATGCTGTAAACATCAGATGTAGTCAGTATCGAGTTGTTCACACAGGGAGTGAAAGGAGAAAGAATGTAACACTGAAATACAATCAGACTCCTGCTGCTGACCTGAACCGAGGAACAGCCGCTAATCTGTTAAAACTTATTTCACCCCTTAAGTGTAAATCATGCCGGCCCTCCGTCTTTGCCTCTCTGCTCTACCATCCTCTACCTCTCTGTATTTCTATCTGTCTTTTTGCTCCCTCCTGATTTTGCTCCCAGGGTGCAGCGCCTGTCCCCAAGAAGCTATAAGTCAGAGGCTCATTGGGGTTCACACCCCTCTGCTATGTTGACAGGCCATAAACTAAACACACAGAGACTTACAAGGCTGGCAGCCATTCTAAACACAAAGAGAGACCTACAAGCAAACACTCACTGAATGACAGAGTGATATAGAGAATCTGAGTATGCTAACTCGTATAGCCCATACTAACACTACCGTTCTAATATTCTTTTATTATATTCCACAAAAGGTTAAATACGAACTCTTACAAAAGCACACTTCATTACATGAAAAAAAAAAAAACAAGTGTATGGATTGAGTAAAACCATGAAAGGTCACATGAGGTCAATCTAATCGCTGCACTGCTCAGCCACGGGCAGAACTTGTTGCGGTTCAATGTGTAGAGCATGATGGCTCAACAGTATGTCACAGAATCAGTTTGCACTGATGGAGACTGACTTTATTTTGCTGTTAATTTTAGGATGCAGCAATTGACTTTCACAGTTCAGGAGCTAGAGATGGAGTACTGTGACCAGAAGTGTCACCAGCTTAATGGCAGCAAGTTCTTGGCTAACAGTGCTCCCTGCTGTCTGACAAGGGAACAGCACCCAGAGAATGTAGGCGATTATAGGACAGATTATTTTATTCTGTTAAAACTGATGATGTGCAGGCAATGTACAGATTTGTTTATAGGTATCACTGAAAAAAAATAATCTACAGTCACAGTTAGACGGAGATGCATGTTGACAGGTCTTGAAGTACAAACAGGATTCAGTGATGATTGACAACTCCACAGGGACATAAAAACTATAAATCTCAATTATTGGTTGAACTGGCTGTGCATGTCCGAGCCTCATTCCAACTCCATACATCCACAAGACAGACACAGGAGGATGGGGGGGGACACCCCTGACAGGTCATCAGTCCTTCACAGGGTTGACACATAGAGACGTTGTGATGTTAGACCTGATGTTCATGTCTTTCGACTGTGGGAGGGAGCACACAGACCCAAACATACATCCACACAGAAAACCCCCGCGTCTGGGTTCAAACCCAGAATTACTACCAACTACACCACTATGCCACCATCATCTCCATTCACATATGATGAATGCCCCTTTTCCCTCACCAGTCACACAACCTGTCGATTAATATAATAAAAAGCAGTTTAACAGATTGTGTGATAATGTAAAACAGCAGCATCAGCAGCAGAGTCATTATGCGCAACCTTTACAATAACTGCCCATATCAGTAATTTGTCACGTTTAAGAGTCTGGTACATCATTATATCTCTATGGACGTCATCACCAGGCTATTAAGGCCACAGGTGGTCTTTGCAGCAGCTTATAATGACCTATAGCTACATGATGTCAGATGGTCTGTGACTGTAGAAGGCTGGGATGGATGGATGGGTCAGGAATGAACCTTTCCCGTGTGACGCCATATTATTGTAACCATGGTGACAAAGGTACAAAAGTGCTTCTTTAAAACCCAAACCATGATCTCTCCTTGAACCTTTTGAGCGTAAACATCACCAAACCATGACCGTTCTCACAACAGTAACTGCGTCTTTGTTATTGTTACTGTGACAACAAAGGTCCATGGATACCAGCTGCTGACACACTTTTATAGGTTGTATTGCTGTTACCATGATGACAGAGGTTTGGTAATAGCCTATACGATTTGGAGGATTTGTTGCTTTTTTTTTAATAGATAATAAAACAAGAGGGGCATTACCCAGAGGAAATAAATTGATGTATTTAAGTAAAATGAAAAAAACTTAATCACAAGTCAATCATTTATGAAAATTAGGTGGCTTTGACAGACATTTTAAAAATCAGTCTGCAGCTGTTTAAGCCTAACTGATCTGCAGGCATGTGACCACAGATGTTTACATCAGTTGATGTAAGACAAGATTTACATCCAAGAGACAAAAAGTGAAGTCTGAGAGCGAAGTGAATCTGGGTTGAGGATGGAGGAAGAGGAGGAGCTAGTGGAGCTTACCTGGTACAATCTCAAACAGATGTCTTCCTGGTTCATCCGGGTTAGCTGTCAGTTCATTCACCTGGCAGCCCTGCAGGGGTATGCAGCCCTGAAACAGAGGCACAGGTATTTAAACACTCTAATGGGACAAATCTAATTTTCAATGTGAGTTTCCCCTCATCCTTCCTCTCCTCCTTCCTTCTTTCCTACCTATTGCTCCACTTTTCACCCCTCTAAAATTGAACAGGCCCCCACACAGATTATGAGAATACATTATCCAGATAAATACATATTTAGCCCCTAGAATTAAGGCCAACTAAGCTGTGAAGAGATGCCAGCGTCTGTAGGATGGCCCTGTTAATCTGCGCACTGGCACCCTCCAGGGGAGTCTGCCAAACCACTTCAGATGGAGGGTTGGGCTGTCGCCAACATTAGTCGCCATAGCAACAAATGGAAGGGGCGGGAGCAGGCGGATGGATGGAGCGCAGGGGCAGGGCAGGAACCAAGGGGGGGGGATGTATGGGGGCTCCCAAGGGTGCTATGTGCTTGGAATCACATGAGTAGCTGGCTAGGGTTGAAGGAAGAGGAAAAGGCAACAAATCACATGATCAAGCTGTGTAGGACAAAAATGTAGGTTAGTTTGTCCCTTTCTATTGACTCTGACATTGAGCTCATATTTTGTTACATATTATAACACTGAGCCATAAAAATATACTGTTTGATTTGATTATAAATGATCACCGTCCTGGACCAAAACACCAGCCAGGGTCTCTGAAAACATTTTTGCCCTTTCATCTCCTTTTGCGACCCCGCCTCAGTTGTTGGGTAATGATGGGTACCATGTGCACAGGCTGCAAACTGAGCCACATAAACACATCAGCCTCCTACTGTTAAATGCGAGGCACAAAGCTGCACTCAAGTGCTTCAACAGCGGCCTGCTGCTCACACACACAGTAGGTCTGAGGTGGATCTGGTTTAAAGCTGCAGTGTCAAACTGCTGACTGGATCAGACTGGAGGGCACTGTCCTGTGATTAAGCCAACTGCAACACTAAGACTCTTTAAGCCAGCCCAACATATCCCACATTCATTGAGTGCTGGTAATGAAAATAATACAAGGAATACACCTTCTAATGTAAGTACTGGGTTCCAGTTGATGGTACTGTTGAAACCAAGGCTTTTGTTGGAGTTACTAGGCAACAAAAGTGATCCTTTTTTGACATGAGAATAAGGCGGGGAACAGCTGTTGACGCAAAACAAAACTTCTCTGTAGACCAGAGCAACTCCTTTCAATCACATTCGCAGTTTCTACGAAGGATCACATCTTCATAGAGCTTCCTCCAAAAGATGTTACCTCTTAAATTTGTGAAGCATCATACAGAATACAATATCTTTTTGATTCAAATTAATATTGGAACCAATGCTTAAAATATGTGACAATGGTAGGAAGACGTTTTAGAAGCTTAATCTTGAATCCTGTCTTCAGTGTAATTTTCCCAAATGCCAAGCTGTAGTTTGTTCTTTGCTGAGTTTGCCATTCAAAGACAATGTAAGCTTCACAGACGGCTGTCGCTCAATCTCAGTGAGAATTATGATTTGGAAGCATGTTGACATATTTGGGAAAAAGGAAGTGGGAACTCAAGAGAGAGATAATAGGAACACAAGCTCAGTTTTGTCCTGGAACTGTTCCACCAAATCTGCAAAATGCAATCTGTCTCCTCTCTCAGTAACTCTTACACATTTCACATTACTTGCAGTCGTGGATGGACAAGCAAAAGCCTTGTAGGAAAAGAGTTTTATTCACTATTTTAGATTCTCTCCCTCCTCCTTCCATCAAACAGAAAAATATAATTGGCACCATGACTTTTCCAGGTTACTTCAATGAAATGACTGCAACTGGGTTTCATAAAGCCAGATCGGAGGATTTAGTGTGGGTGCGAGTTCATGGCAAAGGAGAAAGCAAATCAACAAACTGAATCAACAGATGAGTCCAAGGAAGAGATCTCACAGTCCACACAGTGAGCGCCCACTTATTATAAATCACTACACATGGTTTTTTGAGCAATGAATTGCAGTTGAAGACCCATTTGGAGAACTATAATGATTACCACTCTCCCCCTGCCCCTCCCTCTCCTCCCTCTTCTCCTCCTCCTCCTCTATCACCACCACCCATGTGTTTGTCTTGGAGCAGCATCAGATAAATGAAGTCCATTTGTTCTGTAGTGGATTTATCCCCATGTGATGAAAAGGAAAAAGAAAACCTGTATGGATCCTGCATCAGTGTTGCCTTTCCTTCCACCAATTATCACATCCTTTCATCTTGGTGGTGGTGGGGGGGAAGGTGGCAGCTGCAATGATTTGTCAACCCCCCCCCAGACCCCACCACCACTCCCGGTCTCCAGTTTCTGATCGATTAGGAGATGAGAAGGAGAAAAAAGGCCAGAATGACACTTTTTCACTCGTCCTGCTTTCAGAGGAGGGGGTTGAGTGAGTGTACATGGGGCACTGCTTTGAATGCGTATGTGAGTGCACTCAGCCCCCTGTTTTACTCTGATCCACTGGGAGTGCACACATCAATGTAGGCTGGATGAGTATTGACAGGCTCTGATTAAAGACAATCTGTCGAAGCCATTCATTTGTTTTGCTCCCACAGAATGGAGTAACTGTGCATGTGTGTGATGACAGCGAATGAAGGGCAGTGATGGCAGACGGATGCGGCCTACATTAAATGAACAGCAAAGTGAAAATTGAAGAAATCCATAAAAGTGTCAATATTTCAATAAGCAATGGAAAGAGATGATTATAATGATATGTGTGTAAGTGTGTGTGTGTGTGCGTGTGCTCATGTGTGTGTCAGTGACTTGCTTCTGCTGCCGTTTGTTGGATTGCATCACAACTATCCAAGTCAGTCATCTACATTGATCACCCATCTTTCATATTCTTTATATTCCCTCTTTCTTTCTGTGTGTGTGTGTGTGTGTCAGCATTCCAGCTGCCTGTGGACACTTCAGTACGAGCTGGCAATGGGAAAACATGAGTCAGCAGCTGGCCATGTCTCATTGGAGGGCCGATGGGATCAATTAGAGATTAACACTAAATATTTTTACGATGATGGCCTAATGGGGGAGGAAACTAAGCGTCACACGCTGCTGATTGTACTGATGAACTAAAATGTCTTGAGAGTGCGGTGAGTCAACATTACCGTTGACAGGAATGAATGAAGGGCCTGTTTGAGTCTGCAGGTGGAGGATATTAAATCTGGGCCCCATCAGTGACTGACATATCAGTGTAGTGCTGCTCCAGCTGCCAACATCATCTGTTACATTTCAAATGTCACAACTGGGATTTTTCTGAACTTAGAAATATGTTGTTAGGACGTTAGGCAATAGCGAATCAATTAAAGCAGACAAATTGGTATTGTTTCAATTTGTTGTTGTTGTATTGTTTCTCAACTGAAACTTTCTGGCGTCCCAAATATACAGCAAACTTTTTCCACCTCAGCAAAAGTAATAGCACTTAAGGAAAGAGATGTACAAACACGAAGGTAATGAAAATCGACACAACCATGAGAAGCTCCTCAAGAGATTTGCAACCTTCAGCATGCAGCAGCCCATCTGTCCTCCAGGGCTCCGATCTTACACTTCCAAACAATCGCTGCCCAAGTCACTGATGTTGATTCAACTAATTCAGAGTGATTTCTGGATCTGCACCATCTAATTGAACTCAATCTTTAAGTCCTATGTTCCTTCCCAGCCGCTGCCATCCTCCCAAGGAATCTCATCTGCTATTGCCATGCCTGAAACTGTTCTGGTGTGCGGGTACCAGATGGTGAAAAAAGTCCATAAGAGCAGTGGTGTCCCTATCTATCTCCTAAAAATCCTGACAGGTCGACCTATCATTTTATTACACTTTCTTATATTACCTCATTAATTCTTACACCAAAAGCCTTCTGCTGCCCTGAAGCTTCGTTTTGTCCTTAACTTCATAGTCACTTTGAATCTAAGCATCTGCATAATGAGTAAATGTAAATGTGTGAAAGTGAAAGTGCACCGTAGAGAAGTGCTGAGTTGCTATTGTCGCTTACTGAAAAGTTCATTCATCCTAGGGGGGATATAAACGTCAGATTTCAGGCTAATCTATAAATCGAGATTTAAATGAAAATCAGCGGCGTCAATCTCAGAGGAACCAAGAGGAAAACTAGGGGTCATCCGGGGACCATGAATGTATGGATTACATTTATCTTAATTTATATCTATTCATTATGTTAGGATGAATTGATGAGATATCAGAGCAGAGTGGCCCATGTGTGTGACAGAGCCATTCAACATATATGGAAAGGATTGAAAGAGCAAAAGATGATTGAAGTTCTTTGCTACTGAGCCTGAAATACTTGCCAAAGAAACATTTTTATGTTAAAGAACTGCGATCATAATATTTAACAATGAAAAGATGAGGGCAGACAAACAAAAGCAGGCCTCAGGATCACAGCTGATGTCAATGATATCTCATCCATCTTGGGCCTCGTGTTATTTTTCTTGGATACTCATTGCGTTGGAGTGTTACCTGTGGCTTGGTTTCCTCCTCGTCCTTGTAGAAGTACAGCTGATCGGAGCGCAGCACAAACCAGCGCAGCTGCCAGTTCTTCATGATGCTGCGCTGCTTCTTCAGCCAGCCGGCCTTCAGGGCCCCCTCCTGGAGGCTGGGAGAGGCCGGCCGGCAAGAACCCCGCGATACCTCGCCCATCACCATGCTCTTGGACCGGGCTGCAGACACACAGATACACAAGCACAAAGCATTTTTTTGTTTTGTTTTTTTTTGTTTCATCTGTGTATATGCAAGCAAGTCAGACAGCAAAGGATTGAGTAGGTCAAAGAAGATTGAATTGGTTGTTCTGCTTGATTTACTATCTGTTTTCCATTAGTCTGGCTCGTGTCTTTTCATTTTCTCCCTAATAGAAGCTTGCGCTGAACCTCATTCTGTATGCTGTGTGCACACATGCTCTGCCAGGATCCTCAGTCATCAACACACACAACCTTCTGCCCCTGGGCTGCTGCACCCTCAGATGAATGGGGAGAAGGAGGACGGGCACAAATAATAACAGTAAGCAGATAAAATACAGAGTGTAAAAGGGGGGGGGGGGGGGGGGGTGTACAAACAGAGACACATACACACAGAGACATTCCTGCAACCTCATACAGAACACATAGCCTCAGGTGACAGGGATCCCCTGACGAATTCAGAGATGCTTGGAAGAGACTTATTGTGTGTTGCCAACAGAATAGCGGAGGCCTTAGAGCAGAGATAATGGGACCACATGGGACTGACTGATCGACAGTCAAGGACAGGTTTAAAAAGGAAGGGATTGCAAATGGGACAGGTTCGCCCCCAATGAGCCTCTAAGATCGTCCTTCTATGAGAAATCTGCTTTGGAAATAATCGATTATACTATACTATCTATTATTCACTTTGGCGTCTGCAAACCTATATGACCATCATCCATGTGTCCTTTCTTTTTTTCAGCTGATGATAAATTTAACAGTTGAAGATTTAAAGCTCCTGCCACAGGACTCTATTCTGGCCAGGCAAACAAGGCAGTCCCATTTGATTATCATGTATAATTTATAGAAATCTATTGTACAGACATCCTCCCTACTGGTGTGCACTCTGTGCCACACGTGCGCACGCACACACACACACATACACAAACACACGCACATGATCAATGCTCAGATGGTGCAGAGGGAAGAAGGGGGTGGATGAATGAGGAGGGGGAAGAAAATCAATGTTTATACCATTTCATTGTCTCATCTCTCTCCACATTTACAACATGTAGCTTAAAGGACACGGCTCATATCATTTTTACTTCATGACACAGCCTGTCCTGATCCTTCCAAGCCTGTTGATCCTCAGACACTTGTTAAATGAAGAAATGGTGCATGCTTTTTTGGCCATATTTCCAAAGTGTTTTTATTGAGAATCACCTCCATGATTTTTTGCAGCACAATTCTTCGATAGTTTTCATATGTGTACACATTTATTGAATTTTGGAGCTGGCTGTGGCTGACCCGAAAGTCAACTTTATCAACAAAAGTAGCATTAAGGTTAGCTTATTAATCCCTATAAATTTGAGCAGCACATCTAATCGATATGTAATCAAAATTGCCCTGGCCGATAAGTGATATTCTCAAGATGTAGAGGAACATGTTTGATAAACAAACCAACAAAACTCATATGTCACACATATACATATATTAACTTAACAGTAAAAAAAAAAAAAATAAAAAAAAAAATCCTTTGTCCAATATAACTCTTTTAATAGCTCTGTTTTGGTCTCTACCAACTCCATAAGAAAACGCTATCTAGCTCTTTAGCAGCTAAATTTTCCTCTGTGTTTACTGGCTTGTTGCAAACTTTGTCTGTCTGCTGTTTGGTGCCTCTCAGGAAGTTTACAGTGGATTTATCAGAGTTTTTTTGCTGAAAACAGCCTCCTGCTGTGTCGGTGAGAGCCGTGGGCCTGAACCAGAACACTGACCATATGAGTTGTGTAATCAAAACAATGAACTTATAGATGCTAAAATACTCTGTAAAGCTGAAGGGAACAACTAATTCCTCTCACCAAAAGCAATATCTTTCACACTTTCTCTTCAAATGTAGATTTATGATTGCAGCTAATAAGAGTCACTCTAAATCTCTGTAAGTCATTTTGTTTGATTTATACGGAGGGTTTCCACACTATAATGGGCGTGTTTGTGGAGTCTGGGCTCAGTTTCCACTGTGATTCCATTACAGTTATGTGTTTTCCATCTCATGTTCATGTTCTCTGTTCTTTTGAATAGGAAATTTGATGTTGGATGTTTGATTTGGGGCTACTCCTCTGAGCAGTATGGCTGCAGTGTGGGATAGGACACCAAACATGGAAAGCGTGCTTTTTGAGATCACAAAATTAGAAGGAGCGAGCCAGACATTCTTCCTTTACATTTAGTCCCCCCCCCCACCCCCCCGCTCTCTTTGTCTCTCCACCTCCCCAGGTCTCATTTGTCCATCATGTGCTAAATCCAGCTAATTTTCCAGTTCTGTATTTTCACTCCCTGGACTCGTCTCCCTCTGTTTCTTTCACTTTGCCTCGCTCTAATTCATCTCTCCATGATGTTCAGCACTGCTGGTCCCATTGAATCAAATCTCTGACATTACTGAGAGCAAAAGCACACACACACACACACACACACGCACGCGCATGCGCGCACACGCAGACAGACACAAAAGAAGATTGTCTTCACCACTGGCACCAAATTAAAGCAGTTTTTGTTTGCTATTTATGCACATTTCTATCTGCTATTAAAAAAAAATATAAATATATATATATATATATATGTATATAATTATTTGCAGTGTTTTTTGATAACATGGGTAATTTTAAGAGCTACTTAGGACAATCTGGGCATAGTGAAAAGGTTGTTGACAGTCTGTCAGCTGTTGGGGATGTGTGAAACTACAATTTATGCCTTCATGGTTTTCCTTAAAAAACCAATGAATGAAAATCAGTGATTTATGTCTATATACCTCTGACTTTCTATGAAAAGTCTTCATACATACATCCTTTGAACTAAATTTAACTTAGTGACATAATACACAAATTAACACAAAGCAAATAAGAAAATGTTTCATTAAGGCTTTGCATGAACAAATACAATCCCTTTGCAAAAAGCTACAAAAAAGAGAGAAATTTTCTAACTGTGATTACAAGATACACCTGCTGTTAAATTTACTATAATCATTATGACAACTCTCACTAAGAATCATTTTACTATACTCATATCAGCTACAGCAGTGGTCCTAAACCAAATGACCCACAGACCATTTGTTTCTGGGCCAAACAAAAAGACTGAATAAAAAAAATATTTTATTGATTACCAGAGTCTGAAAGATGTTTTATTTTGAAAAATTGACCAGACCAATCTGTCTGTGTCTCTGGACACATGTCAAAATGCTCATCTCGGCCACGTGACATGATACATCGAAAATTAAGCCCACAAGCTTGCAAAGATAAATATAAACTAACGTCTTTGGAGAGCTTCTTTGGAAAGGGGGAAGGCCCAGTGAGGAGACAGAAAAGGAAGAGCCTACAACTTCCAAGAAAAAGAAAGCTGAATTTAAAAACCAATATCAGGAGTCCTACTTAAAATATGGATTTATCGCTACAAGTGATTGTCAGGCACCGACCCCGCTCCGCATGAGGCGAGAGGCCAGCAAATGAGGAAATTAAGCCTTCAAAAGTGCTTTGGCACATGGAGACATACGTTTTATCAGCGCTTTGGTCACCCTTCATACTTTCAGCTTAATGCTGAGTTGTATTTTTATACACTTTGGTTTTTTTTTTCTATGCCGGTCCATGAAAATATTGCTTTATATGAAGCCGTTCCGTGGTGCAAAAAAGGATGGGGACCGCTGAGCTATAGTATCACAGTTACCAAGACTGTTGTTATTGCAGATCAATTTTTGATCTCTTTACTCCTTGCTTATTCACTGTCACTCCCTTTCTGTCTCACTCTCTATCTGGTTCTAAACCCAGATGGCCAAGGTGGCTGCCCACCTTGAGTCTGGTTCTGCTCAAAATTTCAGATTCCTAAAAGGAAGTTTTCTCTTACTGCCTTCTCCAAATGCTGGCTCTTGGTGGGAAGTGTGGGTTCTCTGTAAATACGATAAACAGAAGGTCTTAACTTGCTTTTGAAAAGTGCCCTGAGAACATCTGTTGTGAACTGGCTCTGTATAAACACTGACCTGACTTATCTGGACTACTTCATCTTGGATTGTTTACATCTTCTTGTTGAAGTGGTAACAACAGTGTTCAGTATTTTTTTTCTTTTTTTTTCTCAAATGAGAGTTAGAATTGTACTTTTGCGTAGAATCGTGATAAAACTGAGTGGGCAGTTGAGACTGTGTGGAAATAGCAACATCACATCTTTTCAGCTTCTTGGTTCTATAGTCTTTCTGTCATGTGATTGCTGAAGGTGTCATTCACCTTTCCTGTCCTCCTTCACCCCTCTGATTTTCCCTCACTCCATCATGTCCCTCACATCTTTCTATCTGTCCGGGCTGTGGCATTAGCATAAAAAAGCACCACAGTTGGAAGAATCAGCTGCCTGGATCACGGGCTGAGTGGAACATAAACTGGTCGATGATTCACGCCTGAGTCACAACTGATTTTTTAGTGTGTGAATACGTGCGTGTGTGTGTGTTGGCCAAGCACGACTACCCACTGTGCCAGTTTGGACCTTCTGCTCAGAGTGATTCAGACCTTCCTTGGCTTGGGTGGAGCTGTTCTGTGGTCACTTCTACAACTCCCAGCTGCAACGCTGAAAAGAGGCTGTTTGACTGTAAATGTGCCCCTCGTGCCTAATCACAGCAATTCACTGTGATAGAGAGCGTAATTGTGGCTCATCCATTTACAGTAGCTAGATGTTAAAAGGGCACTGGGTCCAATAATAGGGCTGTGTGCAGATGTGCAGTGTGCCCACATTTGTTTATTGTGAAATAGCCCCATAATGTATGCAAACCAGCCCATGTGTCATGTTAGGATCACAGATGAATAATTCTGAACATGAATATCCAGGAATACCGAAAGGACCTGCTCAATCGGCAAGGTTCATGCATGATATCATGATAGAGTTTGTATGTCAGTGGGGGGTGTATAATAACAACGTTTCATAAAATCTTAAAGATAGAAAGAAAGATGATGTTGAACCAACAGATAAAAAGAGAAAAATTCTATCATGAACTTCTTAATTATCATTAGCAACATCATGTTTGGTGTAGTTAATTAGCTGTCATGCACTGGATCTCCTCTGCTTAAATACAAGCTGCTCCACATCAGAGACCTTGTTTTCAGATGGTTTTATGAGCCAGGTGTCAGTGATATGAATAATTCTTTTAAATCAACTGAAAAAAGGATCAGACTTGTCTTTAAACTGGTTTTACTTTTTTTCATTAAGCATTTTGTGACTTTGTTAGAGTCATTATATTAAAAAAGTTATCATTATCTGCAGTAAGGCTGAATTTGCATTTATGTGTTTATTAAAGTGAATTTATCTAAACAGGCTATTTATAGTTTTCCTACTTTCTGTCTGCCAAATTAAAAACATGCGCATTGCTCCGTAAAGGGCAAACTATTTCCTCCTGGGGGTACATGTTGATGAATCCAATTTAATGTAATTTCCTGGGACTTTGTGCGTGAGAAACAGGTTCTGCTGTTGAAATGAATTCACTTCCACTGTGTTGGGCAAAGGATGAAATCCCAAAGAGAAATATCAAAGCCTGTACACACCATCAGCACGCTGAGATAGAACTAAGGGGGAAACGGTTTAGTTATTTATGTAAACTAACCCTTTAAGAGGCTGCATTAGGTGGGGATGCTGCATTTTGTGCCATTTTACCCAATTATATATTGTTGGGTAACGTCTAATCTAAAAGAACACAGACGCTTTGGATTCACCAGTGTCACATCGAGGCATGTGAGTAATGTGAACAAATGGCTGTCTGCAGACCCAAATCAAAACACATGTGCTAGGACACATGAAGGGACACTTGATACTCTGTTTGAACACACACGCCCACAAACACTCTAGGCTCCTGTGATGTCACCTAATGTAGTTTGGAGCCGTATATTTATCATTAGCAGGAAATGGATTTATGGCTCTTATGCTCGTCAAAGAGGAGCCCATCCATTAGCATGGCAAGCAGCAGCTACACAATACAACACTGATGGCTGTATCTCTCTCTTTCTCTCTCTCTCTCTCTCTCTCTCACACACACACACACACACACACAAGCATGTTGGAAGAATTCAATTTCATTAATTTGGTTGTTGTGTAGTGATTTATGTTTTGTGGAAAATGGTGGAGAGTTACAGGTGCACCAGGGCGTAACTTCCAGTTACCCTATCATCGTTGATTAATGTGTTAACCGTAATATGTGTGTGCGTGTACGTGTGTGGGTGTGTGTCTATGGCAGCCCTTCTTGACAGGTTGGAGGTGTGGCCAATAAGAGACAGCCTGTATGTGAAAGCTGCAGTGGAGTGGATCTGATCTGCATCAGCGGGTGTGTGCATATCTGTGCATTTCTGCACATGTTGGCATCTCCACATGCACATTACCAGAGTGTGTTAGGGTGTGCATTCCATTTGTTCTAAAGCAATGCTCTTGTTCTTCTTCTTGTATCCAAGCGTGAGGGTGTTCAATCATATGCCACAAAAAGGCTGAATGTCAGGGTGTTGCTACATGCAGGACTTTGATCATAAAACCATGGTAACGCAGATCAGAAAGACAGAAAGAGAATGAAGCAGCTGACATGAAGGCAATTAAAACTGCTACTAGATCCCTGATGCCACCCATAGAAAAATGGAGAAAGAGCCCTGCCATGTTCGGAGCAGTCACTGAAACACAGTAGAGATTTTTTATATTTAGCAGATATTGGTGATGAATTAATTTTTAGAACTAACAGACCGATAAAAAGAAAAAACAAGCTAACCTTCCACATGTGTACAGATCACCTTATCTACAGCACAGTTTTTGCTTGGTACTGACCTTCCCAATGAAAACAAATCAGAGCTTCTGTCCGCTACAATTAGGCTAGTTAGCTTGTCAACTGCCCTTCTAGCATTATAAATGTCATAGCCACGAAAGATCAATAAAAAAAAAGTCAATGACGTTTTTGTTAATAATTTATACTTTGATTGTACTCAATTCCAGTTTAATCATCAGAGGGACTTTCATCCCCCCACAGTGCATTGTGGTTGTTGTCCTGGCGCTCTCATGACCTGGTCTGACCCTGACTGACTGTGTACTGCATGACCACATCTGTCACATACCCGTTTATTCATGGGTTTCAAGCAACAAATGTGATGCTGTCAGCAGCCAAGCGCTAATTTGCAGAAGGTATGCAGAGAATGATTCTCACGCAGGATCGTGGATTCATTTTAATCTTTTTAATTTACACTTTCTTTCACAGAAATGTAAGATGAGCGAATTCCCCACCTCCTTCATTTCAACACGACAGCTGCATTTTGTTATATATATTTGGGCCTTCTGTAAAACCTCATGAGACCTTCTTTCTCACTTAATGAGCTCAAATTGGATCTTGATGCTGCTAATGCTAAGCCACCGTGTTTCTGGAAATGATTTTATGCACCATGATTGTGATCAATTAAGTGCAATGCACAAAATATTAGTCTGCTGAATCTGTTCTATTCTCTTAATATATGCAAATACAGACTTAATCCACTTTGCTACCAATTCAATCTGTTCCAACGAAGGATTTACACATCCTCTCTCCCATTCTTAGGAACTATTCATTTTATTTTAATCAGATCCAGCTACAGTATATAATTGCAGCTGGGGGGGATTAGTGTCATGAAAAGAAGGAAGGACACACACGCTTTGCACATATGGACATATTAATACAGCCATCCACACACACACACACACACACACACACATTGTGGCATAGTGGCAGTAGTAGCAGCTGATATCAGCCTGTTAGTGGTGAGCGTTGCAGTGAAGAAACTGGAGATGCTGCTCGCTTCTCTTAATATAATTCACACCGGCAGCTCTGGCCAGCTGTAGTCAAATGCTAATGTGAGTGAGATGTTCCTTGCATCGGCACAGACCAACCACTTCATTCAGAAATACACACAAGGATGAAGTGGAGAAAAAGTCTATATCTATCTATCTATCTTGTCAAAAATTGACGAAAAGCACTTATAAAAAAATATTATATAGTTAAAATATTGTAAAAGTGCAGGTCAGTGTCCAGCAAGAGTTTCGATGATATTTTTTGATCTGAGCCCTCTTAGATATGACATTATGTGTCTCTACAGAGTTATGGATGAACTGACAGCTAGCGCAGCTGTAGATGTAAAGGTAGTGCATGAAAACCAAGTCCTACCTCTCCTGGTCTGTCTGATCTTTGGGCTCAGCATTGCTGTCATCGCTCGTCCACACACTCTCCTGTCCGCATGTTCATGTACATCCAAGCACCCCACCCCTGTCTCTCCCTCTGCCTCTCTGTGCCTTTGCCTCTCTCCTCTTCCTCTTCTCTCTCTGACCTTCTGCAGTGCGGCCGGCAGCTAGGGGGTTGGGTGAACAGGGGAGGGGAGGAGAGTGGAAAAAGAAGGGGGTGGTGAAGGAAACAGAGGAGGACCTACCTCTCTTTTTTTCTCTCTCTCTGTACACACACGCTCAGCGGCCTGCACCCCTCCCTGTTACATTATTCATAGTGGTGCGTGTGCCTGGGGTAAATAGAGGAGGAGGCTTTTGGGGAAGGTCTTTCTCTAGCAGAATACAGATGTGACCAACTAACAGATGCTTGATTATAAGTGTTCTTATTTATTTTTGAAGGACTGCTTTTTCAGAAAGATTTCAATGTGAGTGGGGGAGTGAAAAGGAAGAAGAGGAGGGGGGTGTTCATCTGGCAGGTGCCTCCTCCTTCTGCACCTAATTAAGCTGTAGAGCTCCTCAGCTTGTCTCCACCTCCTTTCTTTAATCACTCATTTCCCCCACCCCGCTTCTTTTTTCCCCCTTCATTTTCCTCCTACCTCACTCTATCCATTTCTCTATCTTGCGCTACCAACGGTTGAGTTCTTTTCTTTGCACTTGGACATTTTCTTCATACACTTTAGTCTCAGTCCCTTTTGGTTTTTACAAGAATAATGTTGCATTTATTTCAAAATCAGATGTGGGAAATCCCCAGCTTCTAGGTCAGAATTATGTCCTTGAGGCATTCCAGTGGCTCAGATACTTAGGAAAACCAGGGGTGGAAAAAAAAAACAACAATTCCCCATGTGAAAAAAATGTCCTGTCACTTTGATCTACAGTGGGGATACAAGGCAGTATGTAGGAGTCTCGCTCTGGTGGAGAAATTTATAGTAAAGAGGTAAAACGTAACCAATGCACTTTGGAGAACTGATTTTAACTTCTTGTTGTCTTTGTCATTCGAACATGTTCTGGCTTTAGCAGAGAAAAACAACAGACAACAACAAAAGTAAACATTTTAAAACTGTTTTCATCAGCACAGTTTCAGCCTTTGATACCAGTGAATTTGGTTATTATTCTCAGAAACCACAAACTTTTTGTTGGTCAAACATCAAATGTCAGTGCTATGTGCGCTACATGCTAAATAGCCAGATAACATTAATCATATTTTAATTGTGGAAGATTTGAGGAAGATTTTAAATAGTTGACAGCCTGCAATAAAACCTTCGCTCAAACTCATTCATAGAAAAACAAAAACAAGCACATATTATAATATTACATCCCCAGTAATTAACAATGTTAGCCTACCTTAGCATTAGATTACCTTTTGACAGACGAAGGCTACTCCCAAAGCTAACAGCTGCTGTGTTGCTGCCTGTTTTCACCTGGACTGAGCTGCTAGTGTTAGCTAACATTAGCTAGCCTTAACATTAGTGACAGAGACAAAAGGCTCAGCCATGTGACGCCACTGTTCTACAATTTGCTAGATATTTGCTAGTTTTGCCATTGCTACGTAGCTGGAGTTAGCATTAACAGTTTACTGGTAAGCACTGGGGGGTCTGAGACTAAACGCTGAGTATTTCAAGGCACAATAATAGTGATATTGATTCAACCTGTAAAGAAGAAACTTCAGCAAGCGTCAAGTTCAGCATCAAACCTTGTTTCTTTCCTTCGCACCGTGTCCAGCAGCAGAATACAGCATCATTGCCAACTCTTGTCTTTATCTTCAGCTGACATTAACCAGGATACTAACAAGCTGGCCCACTGTCCAACATCGACTGTCTGTAGCTTCCGATCTGCCCTGAAGACACTGCTCAGGCAAAAACAACAACAACAACAATACTCACAAATATCTGGTTCAAATGTAGGCTTGTTGGCTATAGATATAATTGTAATGGGCGTGTTGGTGAAATGTGTGATAACCCTAACACATGGCAGCTTTTATTCAGCAAATTGGGCCAAAGCAAAAATCTGAAAAACTGGAATTTTAAAAACTTGACTAAAAAAAAACCAAACAAACATGTATGGCACACTTAAAGTTTAAAATGTATTTTTACCTCATATTTTGCTCTAACCAAAATAAAAAAATGGACCCATCTAAAGTCTGAATATCTCTGTCTCCCTCAGCATCAGACCTGTTGTTGCTGCAGCAGCTGTGCTGGGCTTCCTCCTCCTCCAGTGCAGAGGATAATAGCCTTAAGTCCTGCACTGCAATTGAATCAGAGCTGGCCTCACAGCAACCACAGCTGCTCTTATTACAGAGCAGAATTGGTGTGTGTGTGTGTGTGTCCTTACCTAACATACAAGCACATCCACACAAAGCAACAAGCAACAGATAGATCTAATGCACACAGAACCATTCAAAATGGAGCCAAAATGAGGCTGACAGAAACAGAGATTGGGGTCAAATGAGCTGAAAGAGGTGGGAGATGCTGACATGAGACCACGATGAAAGAGGGCAAGGGAGGAGTGACACACACACAGGCTACAAAAACACAGCAAGAAGCCAAAATGAGACAGCAATAAAAAAGCATTCAGTGCCAGTGTTTGGTTTAAGCCTGAGGTTGGGTGAAAGTGATGTGACCACACCATGTTGGGTGTGGCTCTGGGTGTTCGCTCCAAAATCATCACCCAGTCATCATCATTTTGTTCTGTTGTTACTGAGTGGTGTGTTGAAGTAAAGAAAAAGAGGCAGGAAGGTGAGAAAAGGAGGGGATGTAGACTCACAGGGTGGACTCTGGAAGCCACACACCGAGACGAATGGCAGCATCGCAAACCACCAGGGCAGCACTCAACCATAGCTTTCCTGTTTTGTTTAGCCATAAACATGGGGTTGGTCTCTGTATACACTTCACTCACACCATAACTCTTGTATATACAAGCTTCCATGTCTATTTCAGAGCTTGCTTCATTGTCAGGCTGTTCCCTCCAACTTGATGCAGAGTGGACAGCTCGTATCAGAGTAAATCTCTGCTGGGTGGAGTACTGTGACTGAGGTTTGTAATTTATGTTTGTGAAATCTGCTTTTGCTTTTAGGTTCTACTTTTGGTTGTTGAATTCTTAGATCTCACAAAATTGCTTTTGTCTGGATCCACCAGACACTGTTATATTTAAAAAAAAAAAAAAATCTTGTATTAACTTCAAAGTTTATTCTCTCATGATTAAATTATCTTGCACAAGATGTTTTATTTTGCACTAGTTGTTATCTTGTTTCTAGCTCTCCCAAGTTGAAACCTTGTTCATGCAATGTTTTTTAGTTCACAGAAATTGCCATCTTGTGTGCAGAAGTTATAATCATGCTGTTAAATATTAGTTTGCACACAGTTTTGTCTTATCTCCATAAGTGGATCCTTGTGTCCACTAGTTATCTCACACAAGGTGTTGATCTTGGAGATGGATATTATCTTGAAAAACTATTAAAATCAAGCAAAGTACAGGATAAATAGCTTCCTGTTATTGCTAAATTGCATCTGAGCCTGATAAACTTCCAAGTCCCTTAAAGGTTCTGTCAAAAATCTGGAAACAACAGTTTGATTTAATAAGCCATTCATAATGTATAATTTATTAATCATTTATCATGGATTATTCATTGCACATCAATAAATACCCATAACATCTTACTTTACGAATAATGAACAAACTGTTCATTTGAAGTAAATTCACCTGTGACTTCAAGCTATGTTCAACTGACAGAATGAAAGATACATAAACATCGCATAGTCCGTTTGCACCACTTTGGTGTAAATCAGAACTCTCATCTATTGTCCAGCTAGCTATCAAGCCAACCCTTCCAGCCAGTCCTATGAGTATTGCTGCGTCATCAAGCTTCACATGTCACTTGTTTTACAAGGTCAAACATACATGAACTACGCTCTGACGGGGGTCTAGGATTGTTGACGTGTTTTCTGATATGTCAAATCACTAAACTGCAGGTCATCACATTGTGGCTGTTTTGCTTTTCAGATCAACAAAGCTCTGAATGTAGAAAAATACAGTATGTACTGTACCATTTATGTGTAAAATGAACTCAATCCTGTTTCTCTTATTTCTCTTTGTGTTTTTCTTTCCTCTGTCACCACTGAGGTCAAAGGTCACTGAGGAAGAACCGTGCTCAGAATGCAAACAAGTCCTAAGAATCTGCAGCGTTAAAAAGATTATTTAAAATATTGATAGCAAGGATGATTAAATTTTCATATTTGTAAGGGATGGGCTCCGCTAAAACAGACCCAGGGAGGGCTGCTGAAAGTGTGACTGTTGACTTAGCATTATTTATTGATCACCAGCGACCGACTGTGATGGGACACATGAACCAGTCAGCAGGAGTGACAGGGGTTGAACTGACATTAACTCTGCCTCCCAAGGTAAATTCATTATAATCAGATTTTATTTTCATAGTAAATTTAAGATGGATAAGATATATCTTTCCTTAATACATAGTGAAATTATTGTGATAATGATTATGTGATTATGAATGATTTTATGTTGATATGAACATTATAGCATAAAATACCGGTTACAGCATTTTATTATTTTAAAGCAAAGATATTTTTGAATAGTCATATGAAATCATGTAGACATTTTTATCTACACTTGGTACTGTTTTGATAAATTTACAACAGGACATAAAAAATATTTACAAAGCCTCTTCATATTATGAAATCTGAGTCAGAGATCATTTTTAAATTCTGACAATTTACATTCTGATAATTTAGGTAAACTGTCCCAGTTGCAGTGACAAAATAACGATGTGTAAGCAGGACAAGGATGGAGGGAGATTATTTAATTGCATTTTAATTGTATTGTGGCTAATAAGATAAAAGACTGCTGTAAGGTTAAAATCATTTACACATTTTGCTCAT
This sequence comes from Remorina albescens, assembly GCA_034769265.1. Taxonomy (NCBI): domain Eukaryota; kingdom Metazoa; phylum Chordata; class Actinopteri; order Carangiformes; family Echeneidae; genus Remorina; species Remorina albescens. The sequence goes on from CM068480.1 coordinate 13,179,425, forward strand.
TAAAACTCTGTAATTCTAACAACTAACAGTCTGATGACTTAAGCTCCCGTTCTTTAATTAGGAGAAATAGAATTAAATTGGTGTTTGGTCAGTGGTGTGACGGACTGAGGAGACAGGCAGCAGACAGGTGTTTTCCCTTGAGTTCTGTCTGTCCGTCTGCCTCTGCCTTTCCCCCCTCTAATCCCCTCGCTGCCCCCATTACCCGCCTTCAACACTCTGTCACTGACAATTAGCACGGGGCCATGATGTCATCCACTAATGGTTATGTGAGGAGCAGATAGGACTGAGGCATATGCAATATGAATGGCAGCCGTCTGCCCGTCTCACCCTGTTTCTGTCTCTTTGTCTGAATCTCTTGTCAGATTACAGAGGCTGCATGGAGGCCTTTTTTTTTTTTAAGGGGACGCGCCACTCTGAAAATGTAATGAAATTAGTTGAGTCATTGTCAGGAATCCTACAGCATGTCCACAGAAAAAGCATTTCAGCCATGTCTTTCAGACGCCTGTCTCACACATCTGATGGAGTACACACACACGCACTTCTCTTTCAATCAGTCCAGCTGTCTACACAAATTTTACCGGTGCTACACACTGGCAAGACAAGGGATGTGAACGGCCCGGTTTCCTGAACTCATGTGATCTGACTTTTATTTCAAATACAATAACAGACAATCATGATGTTATGTTATGTTGAACAAACTTATCAAACATTCATTCTTTCATTAATTCATCTTCTACTGCTTATCTGTTTCCGGGTCGTGGGGGTTGCTGGAGCCAATCCCCGCTCACATTGGGCAAAGGCGGGTTACACCCTGGACAGGTCGCCAGTCCATCACAGGGCCAACACACAGAGACAGACAGACAGAGACAAACAACCACTCACACTCACACTGAGACCTACGGACAATTTACAGTCAACATTTAACCTAAACATGATGTCTTTGGACGGTGGGAGGAAACCGGAGTACCCGGAGGAAACCCACACAGGCACGGGGACAACATGCAAACTCTGCGCAGAAAGGGCTGAGATTTGAGCTGACAAACTTCTTGCTGTGACGCAACAGCGCTCAACACTATGCCGCCGTGCTGCACAACACAAAAGCACCCAATGTGGGTCATTCTGTCAGACATCATTATGTTGTAGATTTACTTTAATAGTTAATTTCCTGCTGCATCACCCAACTTCTACTAAGTTTCAGCAGGTGGTCAGCCACTCTCACAATATCCTGCAAGAGACCTGTGGAGATTTTGATGGGAGCCTTACTGGACCAGCGGCAGGAAAGCCCCAGATCCGGATACTTCATTCACCCAAAAGCACCTTTGAAATGATGTTTTTATGCAGGTCTGCAGAGCTGTTTCATAACAGTGCAAGCTCTTGTCATGCAATTCAACCTTAATTTTGTCCACAAAACATTTTCCCAGTAACCTTAGCCAACATTGGGGACACTGATGTGACTGACAGATGTAAACAGGGATGTCAACCAGCCCCAGAAACCTTTCAACCTGTAGGCTCTTTGTTACCTCACATTCTGCATATCAGCTCAATGCCAACTTCAAGGGAGACTAGTCATGAAATCATCACTGCTTGCGTGACTATGGACTGATGAAACCCTTTTAGCAACCCAACATGACATCACCCGGAGAAGAGCTGCTTTGAAGCCAAACTAAAGTCCCGGTTTGTAATTTCGCCAGCCTGATTTTGTTTTAAACAGAAGAAACATATTTGGAAGACAAGATGGATCTAAGGAGGATTGCGGGCTGGATCTGACCTGCTCTGTATTCAGACGTGTTTTGTCTGTGCGTGGCACACTCTGGCAATTACATGGCAGAAATGCCTTAATGCATCCCCTGCTCTATTTTCCTCTATCATCACCCAAAAAATCATGCTGTATTAAAGGAGACTTGAAACTAGAGACTGAGACGATAAACTCATGAGGTAATAGTGATAAGTAGGGACATTTTAGTTTTGCAGCTCATAAATTCACTGCTTTGTTTCTGCATCACAGAATTACCTGTGATGAAATAACTGCCCAACACATGCTGTGCAATGTTGCAATGCACAAAAAAAGTCAATTTGTTAATTTAACATCAATTTGTGTGTTCATTTGTAAAGCTATTGACCTAATTTGGGCACACAGATATCTTAAAATAGATTTGGCAATGGCAGAAATGATACAACCGGACATTTTGATGCACGCAATATAAATAATATAACAGTGTTAAGTGATGGACAGAACCCCTATGAGTTTTTGAACTCCTGGTTTCATTTCTTATAATATAAAAAAGTCCGATTGCTCTCTATCTCAGTCAATAGCGGAATTGAGGCCATGCAATCAAAATGAATTACACTCTATTCGTGGCCACAGTGCTTTGCCTCTGCAGCACATCTGTTTCATTCATTCTGCCTTCCTCTGTGTTCTTGGGTGATTGATGGTCCAAGAGAGAAAGCAGGGGTGGTAGGGGTGTAGAGACTGGAGGAATGAATAGCTAAGGCAAAAAGCAGGGCAAAATAAAAAGACAGCACATCTATATGTGCACATGTGTGTGAATTGATTTTCAATAGCTCGGATGGCGCCCATGTGTGAAGGAGCGTTGGGTAAAAAGCATCAGACTGTTCAGCTTTGACGGCCCTACAGCTAGCATCAGGTGCTATTTAAATAAACACCACAGAATATACCAAGCTTTGATTACCAACAGAAAGCTACCACAAACACATTTCATGGCTTTTACTTTTGATTGCTTTACTTTGATTGAATGACAACCACTTGAAACTGCCGAAAAATGTGGATTTAATTTATTTACTTAAATGCGGGACTGTAGTTGTTTAAATAATAGTGAATATTAAATAAATCAATAAAATATGACATAATAATGATATAACAATAAAACATAATTGACTAAATAAATGATATAATATAATATAATTAAAATAAATGAAATATATAAAATGTTGATTCATGCAATATTAAAACACAACAGTGTAATCAATAAGGACTTGTGTGTTATAAATGTGGGCCCACTGAGTTTGGTATAAAACTAAATGAGAGACAAATTTTAAATTATTAAAGAGAGATTTAAGTTAACCTTTTGATTAGTAGTAACAATAATTATATTGATTCCCTTTTGTTTCTCAGATACTATAAGGTAATTACTTTTTTTGGTTGCTACTTAGTCTAGGAGGTGACACATTTTATTTTTTTTTACAACATGTCAAGTTTAAGTTTCAGTGTTTATTTGATCGTGTAGATTTGGTACAAGGGTTAAATAAGCAAAACGTAAAAACATAATGATAAACATAATAATAATTAGATCATAATAACATAATAACATTTACTATACACTTAAAAGTGTATAGTAAGAAAAAAACTAAGACAACCTTAACTGATTCTGTTTGAATAGATGAATCAAAGAGCTCAGGCCCGATAAAAGCAGGTAGAGGTGGGCTACAATATGTTTTTAATCCGGAAACCCGAACTGGGACGGACAAACCAAACAACTGATGCTGCACAGTTGTAAATAAAATAGTGGATACGGCAAAATACTGTAACATCTTATTTTCAGCAGCACGGTTGACTTGTCACATCCATCATAATCCCAGCTCTAAGGTGGATTTCTTTAAGGAGGAGCACACCGTGACCTACTACAGGCTTCTGCTCTCTCTTGTCTATGCTCACACTCACAATATGGCTGAGTCAATCCCTGGCAGCTTTCCTCTTGATGATTCTATCTGCTGAGATCTTAATCCGGTCCACTCAGCACTCCTCAGCTCAGTGAAGTGGTAAAAACTGAGCGACGCAGACCTCTGTTTTTTCTGACATTCTGTTTTTCAGATCCTATTGACTGTTTGTGTGCACGTAACAAAGCAGAAGACAGTGAAGTTAAAAAGAATTGATATCGACCTGGTAATAAATTAAAGGGAATAGAAGCCTTTGTGCTCATGGCAAGAGAAGCTTTCTACACCGACAGCTGAGTTATTTAGATATTATAGGAGCTGGTTGGAACTTGGCTGGTGGAGCTAGGCACTTGTAGAGCTATTAGAGTTTTTTCACTGAAAATAACGAATTGATAACAGCTTGAGAGCAGTGAGAATGAACCAAAACTTTAAGGTGTGTAAGGTTTGTAAATTGAAACCATGTTTTTCTTTCTTTTTTCTTTTTTTTTTTTTAACAAAAGAAACCATATCTGGAGAAAAGTTGGAAATTAATGTTGTATTGAACTAGAGACTTCAATTTAAAATTAAGTTACTGATTTTTTCTTTTACTTGTTGATTGTTCAAATTATATTAAACGTGAATAATAATAATAATTTAATAACATAAGAAGACAGTCTGGCCTTTGGGTTGAAAAAGAGTTAAGCCATTAAAAAAATTTTATAAAAACACATTTTTTTTACAGTACACTCCACTATACTGTAAGTTCAAACTGATCCTTGCTGTCCTTGTTAAACCAACAGATGGCGCTGTAGTGTAAGTCAAAGCTATTCAGTTTGTGACTACTGTACAATACCAATGAGTTTTTAGGTCAAATGAAATGAAAAATAAATCATTTAAAATCTCAACTATGCCTTGTATGAATGTTCGTTTTTAAAAAGTCAAATCTCTACATTGGTCGGCCCTCTAAGTTAACTTGTTTTCCACCACATCGTCCATCTTCTTCCTCTCAGCTTGACACCTAATCAGGCAGTCCTCACACAGGCAGTTCTCTGTGACCAGGTAAAGCCTCTTTGTTGTCATTATTGACTCGCAGCTGGGTGTCGACTCACTGATGGGGTTCCTGTCCAGGTTCACCTTCTCCAGTTTTTTCATCCTGGAGAGGCAGGTGGGGACGCGGGTGAATTGGTTGTCAGAGAGGCCGATGTGGCGGAGCTCGTTCAAGGCTCCGATTGAGCCGGGCAGGGATTCCAGCTGGTTGAGACCCAGATTGAGGGTGTGGAGTTTCTTCAGCAGGCCCAGCTCACTGGGGAGGCTGGTCAGGCGGTTGTTGCACAAGTTCAAAACCTGCAGGTTCTGGAGACGGCCAATGGTCACAGGGATCTCCTCCAGCTACAATACAAACAGGGACACATTCTGTAAAACACAACAAAACCATTTCCTGTTTTTCTTTTCTTTCTTTTTTCCCAAATGCTCTTTGGTTTGGTGACTGAAAAATGCAGATTCACACACGTAATGCTCTTTGTAACTCTTCTGAATCCGATACCATGGCATCCAGCCAGACACTCATCCATTATATAAAAATCCACGTCAAACTAAACAAAGACTCTGTGTAAGGCAAAGAAGACAATTCCGTCACATGAGACAGAGGAAAACAGTGTAAATTAAAACAGTCTTGAAGTATTAGTAGAGAAATACAACTGCAAAACAAAATGTGACATTAAATGAGACATTTAATGAAAAAAAAAGTCTGACCATAGCAATGTAGCACTTGGTTTTGTAAGGTTGATGCAGCAGCGTCTCACAGGTCATGACTTTTAATCCAAAGTATGGGTACCTCTTTTAATTTCTTCCCTGTTAGATTGAGGCTTGATTTTGAAATGATAAAGCAAACTGTTGACTTTGAAAAATGGCTCTGCGCCCAATTACACCTTTATTACAGAATTGTTGATTTAGGATTAGCCCAAGTGAGAAATAAGATCTGTAGAAGGAGGCCTGCCGGTCACCTGATGATCAAATCTTGTGACCTCTGGTGACCCAATGAGGCTCGCCCCAACCATCTGGACCTCTTTCTTGACCCTTATCAGATCCTGTAACTCTACACCTGCCTTTAAATTTCTTTTTCAAATTAGTTTTAATGTTATGGCTCCTGAAAATGCTGATTACATGTTTTAATAATATACTTCCTTCCATTAATATTTATGGCCTCGTATTACAAACTTACATTACATTACTTCTCCTTACATTGTGACTTATTGTGATGTTATTTGTATTATCTTATTTTTATTTTATTGTTATCATGTTGACCTTAAAAAAACAGTAGATGGCGCTGTACCACACTTCCCAAAATGCTAATTATCAGATTCTTTGCTCTGGAAATTCACGTCCTCCAGACTCACTGCCTCAGAGGGCAGTGGAGGCTTTTAGTTGTAAACTTCTAGACCACACAAGTGGAAGTGACCCTGAAAACCTTATATTGGTTGTTATTGGATCTTAGATTTAACAAAGGTTTCTTGAAAGCCCTAGAAGACATTCAACAACAGATGTGGTTGTCCTCCTCATGACATGCAAAGACCCTTTAGATCAAAACTGGTTCAGCTTCCTGTCTTACTCACATAGTTACTATGCAGATCCAAAACAGTGATGTTGGTGAAATTTTCAATGAAATCTGGGATCTCTCTGATCAGGTTCCTGCTCAGGTCCAGTTCATCAACGTTGCACAGCTTCTGGATGCACTTTGGCACCATGGCGATCTCCTTGAAACTGAGGTCCAGACGTCGTTTACCATCCAGTGTCATCTCCATGCAGTTCCGAGCCATTTTCAAGGTGACTGTCTTCCCTTTAGAAGATCTGCTTTTCCTTCCCTTGGCCATGCTGCTGCTGGGAGACAGGCGGTGTCGGACGGTGACTGGGCTGTAGTTAACAGTATTCACTGACAGAGGAGTTGACAGTCGGACTTGTCTGTAGGATTATGTTTCCTAACAGTCCAGCAGCTGTAACAGAAGACTAAGCTGAGTTTTAGCTTTCTCCCCACATAAAATATGTGTAACATTATCATTAGTTGTTCCATGACAAAGCAAATTCTTGAGAGGAGCTTTACTTAAGTACAATAATAATAATGTCCACTTAGTGTTTAAGTGCTGTATTAGAACAAAACTGTGGTAAATAGAACATTTTTCTTTTGCTATAAAGAAGCAAAAAATCAAGAGGCCTTTATTCTTACCAGCATTTATCTTTAAACAAGTGCACAGAATTCCAAGACAAACGGCTCCAGATTTTCTACATCAGGATTCCTCCCGTAGAAGGTTGGAAATGAAAATAAAAATACAAGGAAAAAAGACTTGTCATGATGTGCAGTAGCTATCTGTAAACTTACAGTTTTGGTCTGGACTCACTTGAATGGAAATGGCATTTGTTTTCACCTGTTTCCGGGCAACTGTTGTGTGGTCTGAGAATTCACCAGGCCAGTGTGGAAACTTTACAGGAAAGTTTAAGGTGGTGGAGGAAGCGGTTTTCCTCATGAGGCTCAGGGTTGTGAGGACTTTTAAAAAAGGAGGAAGTCATATAAGTCATACTGCCTTCCTATACAAGTCTGTGTTACAGTGGAAAGGATTTCAAAGATGCTCAAGAAGAGAGAAAATATTAGATCCTGGTTCTTTTTTATTTTTTTTTTATGTATTTTTCCCAACTGAAATGACCAAATTAAATAAGATGTAATCATCACAGAACACTGGATTTTAAAACTCTGCATAATGTCATAACACAGTTCTCCTTTTCAGTGTCACTGTGCGCCAGTTCACACTGGACAGTATGCGCTGTATCCACTGTCAGTATTAGTATAATTTCCAATCGTTCTGATCATTTTACCCTCATAAAGTTTCATTAGATAGGGTTAGGGTTAAAAAAAACTGTTCTCTTGTTCTCTCTCTCTCTCTCTCTCTCTCTATATATATATATATATATTCAACGATTTAGCCATTGACCTTTAATGCCAACTTGTGTGTTTGTAAATAGTTTCCAGTCTGACCCATTTCTCAAGCTTTGATATGATAGAGCAGTCACGCGGCTGCAAGGATATCATGCTCACACCACACATTTGTGCACACACTTCCACAGACTTCTGGCAGCAGTAGGTGTAATGTATCACATACTGTAGTCTCACTTCGGATGTTATACGGCTGACTGAGTTTTAGTGTCACAGTGCAGATGCCTACTGGTGGGTGCCGTTTCTCCGCTGATCCCTGCACGCGTCACCTCAATAAAGTTGCAGTCAGATGTCCCTAAGAAGGCTGCGGTTCCATTACGTATTGTTGTCAAAGAGAAATACAGACTTTTTTTGTGAAATTGTATGAATCTTTGATATAAAGGTGCTGAAAATGTCATCAGTCCTTGGTCATAAATATTTCAAGGCTCATCAGGAAGTGGTATCAGTGTATGATACTGAGATGATATTCAAACCACAGGATTAAAATAGACTAAAGATACACAATCACTTGCATTTGGGTCATTTACTCGTGAGAAGAACGAGTTAAAGCAAAAACTAGAGATAAATTTAAGTATTATCAGTGATAATACTGTGACTTCTGTGACGTCATAGGTCAATTGGTAGTGGCCCATTATCCACAAGGTGAAAGAGTGCATATCACCACCTATCGTAACGGAGGTGACATGATTTCCACAAATAAATCGATTTCACTCCCGTGCATGTATACTGGGACAAGGACAGAAGTCCGATGAGATGGTTTTATTGAGCTATAACCGTAGCTCGACTTAATTGTGCATGTAAACATACTGATTGTTGCCTTTACAAACACAAGTTTATATAAATGTCCTTCAGAATTGGAAGTTAAAGTGAATCCTAGTGGTGCATGTTCACTTCAGCAGAGGTGAATTTACGTAATAGCAAAACCCACAAATAGCTCCTTTTGTAGTCAACAACAGGCTCTTTTTCATCTACGACTCATTGGAAACTTCGGAAAAGCACAGGCATCCCAGCTTGTGTGTTTTTGTTGCTTTAAACGTCAACCACAGGATAGCATCGCGGCAGGATACGCTTGCTTTAATGTGTGATTCTCCAAATAAATGCTAAACATTACATGCAGAAATAGGAATATTTATTTATCATTTAACACAGTTCAGACTTGAATCAAGGAAATAAATGTAAGAGAGAGGAGAAAGTCTGCTTGGGTTTGGAGCTAGATTCCACTGTGGCTGTCAGAGTAAAAGAGTCATGGTAATCTAGTGTGGAAAAAGTTGCCGCAACAGTTTTCAACGTTAAACTGCAGACAAACTCTAATCCCTTTTACTCTCTCCTTTAAAGCCCAAGTTTTCTCAACCTTTCTTTGTCTTTACTTCTCCTGAAACAGCAGGCAACAGTTTACTATGAGACCACTGAGTCTGAGTCAACTTCCCTCGGCAGTCTGATATGCAGGTCACACTGGAGGAAATGGTGCTGACCTAACTGAGCGAGGTAGAGCGCACAGCAGTTCAGATTACAGCTAATGATAAGAAATGTGAGCAGTGTTGGAGTGCGAGTCTGTCTGTGTGTGTAGACTGGGGGAGAGAGAGGGCAAGAAGGAAAACAAAGAAAATATATATTCAATTTATCTCAAAATGTATGCATGTATTTATATTTTTTTTATATTTTGGACTTTTCCAGGATGGAAATCAGAATTCAAACCTTCAGATATAATAAATAGGGAGTGTTTTCAGACAGAAGTAGTTGCTGGACTTCGAACATTGTCATCACTGAAAAATTTGCACCTACGTAATGGCAGAATATAGGAGGGCTAACCCAGCACAGTGTATTTATTAACATACAAAAAGACACTAATGATGGAGAATGAAACACACAAGGACAGGAATAAATACTAAAGATAATACAGAGATAAGATATATAGATATATATATAAAGATATATAGAAATAATAATGACAGCCACAGGACTCGTGTCACTTGTATTGATGTCAGTTTCCTTTCTTTCATCACTCATTTCCTTTCTTCCTGCCGTCTTTCCCAGCAGCTCAACAGCATATTCCTGTTGGTTACCAACATGGAACCCGACACAGACACATTACCCATGTGCAGTTCTAATCGTCCTGCTCAGACTGATAAGTTGTCTCTTTGCTTTTGTAAAAACCTAAAACACATTATTTTTTGGGATATTTTTAGCTATATGGTCAGGAACTAAACATAACATTTTCAAATACTGATCATGTTTGTCATTAATATGAATTTGTATGGTGGATTGAAGCAACTTTTAGGACACCACCCGTCTGCATTTCCTATCGAGTTGGTATTTTTTATATATAATTGTTCATGATTGGTCTTGATTCCATGGCATATCAGCTTAACTGGACACTGATGCTTGTATCTCTTTTATAACATCCACTCACACGACTGTTGAGCAAAACACTTGGTTAGAATTTCTGAACTAGCATTGTTGACCGAAACCACAGCTCAGACCAAAATGCTTAAAACATTCGTTTCTGTCCAAACCACATTTGTCACTGACCACTTCTCAGTTTTGCTTTGAGTTCATGTTTTCACTTCCCTTCAAAACTGCTGTGCAAGGGCAGTTTTTGACTGGCACATGGAAACAAGGCGAAAGAAGTTTGGAGCTGCAAAGGCGCTTTTGTTTGGCTGCACAGAAACAGCTCCCAGATGTTGATATACTACATGCTACTGTTTGAAATATGTGAAGTGCAATAGTGGCTCATCTATTTCACACTCAGTCAACCTTTCCAGGATACAGACAGTTTTAAGAGACATAAATTCTGGCAGACCGAAGCATCTTTGTCTCTCTCAGGAACAGACACATGGAATGGAATACATTGCTGAGGGCAGGCTCCAGCATATGTCATCAGGACTTTGTGATTCTTCCTTTCCAGCATGCTTCTGCATACTTTGTCTTCTTTATCTACTATTGTTTGTATGCACAAGGCTGAAGCAGCTTTTGTGCGGGGATGAGTGATAGCTCATTGGGTATGTTTAGGAAAGCTGGCACCGTGGGGGCAGAGGCATTTGTGTGTTTATCTTGGCTTTGAATGGATTTAGCTTTCTTTTCCTCTAACTATGTGTTGCCTTCGCTACAGGGATTGAAGTTCAAAGAGATCATACTCTCTATGTCCACTTTTCATTCAGAAAACATAGACTTGACAAAATATTCACGAGACATTTGGGAAAGTGGTTTAGAGTAAACTCGGCCATCTGGTATTTGTCACATATCATGCATGGACTGATTGGGACAGAAGTAGTTTATGCTGTTTACTCTAATGTCTGTTTCAGAGTCTAAATTATAACATCTAAAATGATCAGTCGTTACCAATGAGGATTCCTAAACCTTTCCACTAGCTTGCCTGAGGAAATACTTCAAAGTTCATTGTTATGGTTTACAGTTTTTTTTCTTTGAAATAAGGAAAAATTCAATCTCCTTAATTTTGGTTTTTCTTGTTTTACAAGCTATTATCTCCACTGCAGTACAGTGAAGAGAAGGCTTCATTGAGTGGCACGTTAAAATACATGAAGTTGTGCTGATTTTAAATATTTGGAGCATTTCTGAAATTTAAAAAAAATGACAACTTTCTACGCAAACGCATGAAAAAATGGAAAAGTCCTAATGTGAGTCTTAAATGCAGAGTTCATATTTTCACTGCTTCTCTGCATATCGTGAGTCAGAATTTTGAAAATCCCTCATTGGCTGACAAATGCCCTAAAGTGGCACTGATGGTTTCAAAATGTGGACCATTGTTTGTGATTGACGTGATTCACGTGGCCACAATACTGTGTGATCATTCTGACAGCTCAACAGTATATGGAAGCAATTCCTAATCCAAGTTGTCACGTTTAGTTCAGTACAAAGCTCTCCCAGAGAGTCAGTGTACAAAGGAATATAACTTAGCAGCCGTTTATGTGTTACACAAATTATAATTTTGTGGCATTTAACAGCTTTTAGCTATTATTATATATATTAAATTGCTAATAAACACACTGAGCAAACATGTAAACATATTTTTTGAGCTTTTTAGCTCAAAAGCTCTGCTTCCTCATGATGTGAGCAGTAAGAGTGAATCATATTATTATTATCATATGATTAATAAACCCAAAAAGTAAGATGTGGTCCATAAATATACAAACATTGTCATACGTTTTCACAAGCGGTACAATTAAAGTTGCACAGATATATCACAGATCACAGTGTGAACTTGGAATGCATTGCGTGTCTCTTTGTCAATGCCATTGTGAAACAACACATATCAGAAATCAGAGGAAACAATTCTAACTCATATTAAATTATTCAGATCTGTCCTGGTTCATCAGACGAACTAAAACATAATGAAAAAAGGATCTTCTTGGTGAAGGTAACAAAGAAAAACTCAAGAGAGGACAGCAAAGATGATCAATTTATAAAGGCCAAACATTAAGTTAGCAACAAACATTTATGTTACTCACTCATATAATTGCCAGAAGTAAAAATCTGAATATTGGATTAAAAATGAATTGACAACATGACTTCATGGTCACAACCAGTAAACCTCCAACTTCTAGTTTGATTTAGCTCTGATATCTAAAAAAGTCTTTCCTCTTCCAAGGCGAATAATAGTTTGGAGAAGCAAAGTACAACAGGGCTGTAAAGGTGAACTGGAGTGGGCCAGTTTTTGTCCCTGACAGCCTCTGTGGTCCCATTTTGCTGCTTAAAAAACCTGGGATGGGATGTAAAAGCTTAAAGAAATCATGACTCTGGTATTTACTGATGCATCTTACAACTTAAAATCAAAGAGGTCAAAACTCCAGCGACACTTGAAACAAACAGAACTTTATTAGACCAAAGCACATTAGCTTGTGGCCTTTATCAGGGGAGAACAAAACGCAAAAATGTTGTGAGCTTGTGTTAACCACTAGACATCAGGATGGGGGAGGGGCTTCATCTCTGACAACTGCGCGCTACGACACTCTCTTTGGAAACGATGGACAATCTTGAAAGTCATTGTAGTATGATGTCATCATTTTGGGGAGCCTGGAGGAGGTGACTGGCAGCTGGACGGAGATCCTCAGACTGTTTCTCATTTGATCTGCTCGGCGTAGAGTTCCTTACAACAGCAGAGCGGCTCTTGCTGCCGACTAATAAATCTTGTAATGAAATACCTCATCAGTTCCCACGTGTTTGTCAAACACGTCCAAGTGCGAGACGAGGCTGAAAAAGCTGTTGAATTCAAAACAAGAGCTGCGCTGTTGGAATTTGCAAAAAGCTGCGATGAGCTGCTTTGTTTGTAATTTTTTCCAGAGCCCTTCGTACGTTTCAGTTACGACATCTGCTGGTCTGTCTTTTACAAACATCAGAGAGTCCAAATTATATAACAAACTCCAATTCTCTAGAAACAAATGGTGGCTATTAACATTTAACAGACCTCCAAAGGACTGAACCAGCTTCCCTTCCAATTTTGTCCAGCTTGTCTATGAGGATGCAGTGATGGTAGAAGCTGAATTAAAAACCTCTGCCCTGATGTTTTCTTTCCTCGTCACCGTCTTGGAACTTGGAAAACAAGCAGTCTCCCTCCAAACGTGTTTTTACAGTAGGTATTTTTAAACTCACTGGACACAGTGGACACTGAAAGAATTGGGTTAACTTAAGCAAATACTTGCACAGGTCAGTCAAGGCTGTTTTCAAACTGGAGTTCTTGGTCTGTTTGACTGTGTTTTGAGAGGATCAAGCAACCCATCATAATAGAAGCCTGTTGAGCTTGGAGGCCAGCAAGCAGTGTCCCAGAGGGTCTGGTAGAAGCTGACCTCAGAGCAGAACTGTATACTTAGAGACCGGTTCACAGAGGACGACCTCCGTTCAACATTGGACATTCGATACTAGTTGCTTGCAGGACATCTAGTTGGTGCCTTACTCTCAATCCCTACTCCATGTGATTTTTGCTTTCCGAAGTCTCTCATTACATTCTTTTCTTCCCCGAGGCCAGCGGAGCTATGCATTACTGTGACCGCACAGGATGTGTTGGTTGTAGTGTTTACTATGCATTGTATGTCCATGGACTGACATGATGGCATGCATAGGGATAGAGCTCCAACTTTAACAATAGGTTGTGCTGAAGTGTTTTCCTGGTGACGTCGGTTGTTTCTTTTTAAGGGAGCGTCTAAAAAGTCTCCGCTGAACGTCTGTCTGCCTTTCTTTCAACACAAAGATTTTCTTCCTCCTTTCGCCTCCTTCAGTTTCCTCTTGATTGAACACATTTAATTTTCTTTTTTTTCCAACGTAGCTTATCATATTTTATTGCATTTGGACAGTTTCCCTCTAAACTAAGTCATCCACTTACCTGTGATATTTTTCACACCGTTGTGTGTTTTCTTTATGGGTGAGACGTTTTTATAATAGTTCATTTTGCCTTACGAGCTTCCTCTCTCTTTTCCTCTCAAAAATAATTTGGTGGTTCGGAGTAAACTAAACCTCCCATTTAAATCTCCCCCTCTCTCATTACAGTGCCCTGACTGCCACAAGAGTAGCTGACACCCAACCAGGCTCCTGGGTGGACCCTTCTCAAATCTACTCTTTATGGAGGTGAAAGCTAACTGGAGCTGAGAAGTTTGAGTTTGATCGGTTAAGGTATAGTTACTGTTTTTTTACTGATCAATAACAGTTGGTGCAAATTAGTATTAATGGTACATGGAAGCTTGAGGATGACAATGCCAATCCACCAGATCAATCAAACAATGGACCCATACATCTTTCATGGAGTTAATAGGGCATAGTATGAACTATATAATGACATTATTGCTTATCGAGTAAAGGTTCAGGCTGAATTGTTGCCATCTGCCCTGCATGCATGATGGAGCATACTCTGGACATCCATTTTTTTAATATTTATTCACTTTATTGATACAAACTGCATAATTGAAATGTAAAAAATGAACAATAGCAGAAATACACAAAGAAGGATGAATGCATAGGGTCAGTGGTGGGCAGGGAGAAGGGAAGAGGGGAGCAGGGAGAGGGAGAGAGCTGAGAGGCCATTCACACACATGGTTCTAGTTTGCAGACTTCCATTAAGGACAATGTGGTCTGGAAGAGACTTTACATTTCACAGTTTAATGGCATTTTTTAAGACACTTCTACCCACCACTGAAAGGTAACTTTCAGTCATTTTACATAGGGATTATATACACTGTGCAACTGGATGAATGGAAGGAAACAACTGGGGAAAATTGGATATCAAACAAATGCAGAGGTCAACAGTAGTTTACATTGTAATGTAATATATAGTGAGGGGAACAAAACATGTCAAGTACATAACTACAAGATTTCTGTAGGACTTTGTGGAAAAAGTTTGCAGTGACAGCCAGAAATCTTTGTCCTCCACTGTGTCTGCTGGGCTAAGTAGCCATACTGAAAGGAAGCATTTGTGCTGATCAAGGCAAAAATCACAAAATTTGATTTTTCTATGGATAAACATTTATCACTGGAGACAGTCAGAAAAGACAGATCCAGTGAATATTTTGTCTGTATCAGCTTTTAAGTCACTAACAATAGTTGTTACATCCTCTCTCTCTGATGGTGGGGATGTAGTTCCACAGATACCACATTCATTTTTAAATGTCATATCATTTTGCACACTTTCTAGAACTACGGGTTCCCAGATGATTAAAAAAAAAACAAAAACAAAGCACCACACAGATTGGAATCAGAGCATGCTGAAGAAAGTGCAACCACTTCTCTAGTCCATATGCACGGGCAACTCCACAGAAGATAGTGGAGATCTTTGGGGGAAGGGAGGGATCCGGTGCCTTTGTGTCTGGGTTTCAAGTTCACTGTTTAAAAAACCCTCCTCTGTTCTTTTTCCATGCTTGAATCCAGAGGATCACTGAGTGGAAAAAGAGTCCTGAGTACTTTCACGCTCACGGGAAATGAAAAAGCAAGTAAATCGTAGCAAAGGAACACTATATCGGATCACAGCTGATACGGCCTTATCCCGAACAATGAAATCACCTTAGGATTTTACACACACACAGTAAATAAATCTTCAAATAGTCCAAAAAACTGGTCTTGGCTCATCCCTGTTTTTAGATCAGGTGTCACGATTGTTTGCAGGTGTTTGGAGTGACAGTATGTGCCTTTGTGTATGAGCCCACAAGGATGTTTATCTTACATGTAACTCCAACCTTGCATTTATGTACATGTGTGTGTCGCTAACGGCCTGTTAAGTCGATATTGGCACCGGATGAAAGCGCATGGTCTCACATACTTGTCTGCGGGGGGGAGTTTGTTGGGGGAATGGGGGGGCTAATCGTTCCTCTACTATCAACTCTGTGGAGCTGTGGTCATTATAAACTGCAGCGTTACACACAAAACCAGACCGAACACAGATGTGGTGAGGCAGATAATGCTGGGAACACACTAGAAGTCAATCACAAACAGAGAAAATGTGCCGGTTCACATTCATAGCAACGGCCGTCTCTAATTTATTTGGTCCTGCGTTCATATATCAGCTGACTCTCAGTCGGGGTTTCCCACAATTCACAGTGTGAGTGAGCGTGAAAGCAACGAGAAGGGGGTCTCACAGGAACCAGTATATATGAAGCAAAACTAAACAAAATGACAATCTGTGGCTTACACGATGCCACGGAAATGAAAATTAGAGTAGTTGGACATTTAGGGTAATACAGATAAGATACCTCTTAACTCTGTACATTATGGGTGAAGCTAAAGATATGTGGCTATTAGCTTAGCTCAGGGAAAGTCCCAGAGACTATCAGCAGGAAAACAGCTAGCTTGTTTAACTCCAAAAGTCCAATTACCAAGTGCTCAAAACACACATAAACATAACAACAATAATTTGTGGTTTGGCCAGGAGTTACATGCATACTTTTTTGATTTTATTATTATAATTGTTTTTTTTTTTTTTTTATCATGAACAACAACCAAGTGCTGTGCCAACAACTAAACACGCAAGTTCCTCCAGCCATGTGGAGCGTTAGTTAGCTACAGGCTAGCTGTTTTCCCCGTCTTCCACTGTTAATAGAGTGTCACCCCATTACGTGACCTCAGATTATCCCTGCTGACATTGTACCTGCCATATTTGGACTGGAATGTGTTTGATGTGTTTGGCCGTGCTAAGATTAGCCTCCAAATTCAGATATATCATTTGCAATCTTCTTCTGTTGTGTTCCCAGTCGGAGCTACACAGGATTCGAGCATGTGCAAAAGAAAAAAAACAAAAAACAAAAACAAGACCTACCAGTAAGTAAACAAAACATTTCCCTTTTGCATCTTGGTCTCATATAAAAGAAAGTTATATCAAAATTCATATAAAATCATATGTACAATTTTGTCATAATTTTGAGACATTATATGTTTTGCACTTCACAAACCATTTGAATACAAATCAGTATAAATAGACAACTTTTTTTTTTGTTTGTTTGTTTGTTTGTTTTTTCGACGTAAGGCACAGTTACCAGTGGTGTGTTTGTCTCACAGTTGCTGCTCCCCAAACAGTATCTGAGCGTAGACGGTGCCGCTGCGGGACGCCTTGGTTTCTGGGATCGGCTTCACCAAATCCAGCTCGGCGTATGTCAGATTCTCTTCCACTATCTTCGGCTGGAGATTTGGAGACGGGGGGGGGGGTTAAAATAATGATGGGGGGGAGAGGGAAGTGGTGTTAGTGGTGGGAAAAAGACAAGGAAGGCTGGGAAAATTTTTTATGATGAACTCCATTAAGTTAATTACAGGGCTGAAGATGCTGTAGATTTACCCTGTTTGCTCAAATGTCATTGCACTTCCAAATATGAACACTGACAACAAACCTCCTGAACTTCAAATCTCTCCTTTTCCTTCTTCTACAGCTTTGGTTTAGTAAATGAGCACAGGCCGTGTGCAGACATTTGCCTTATAGCACTTCTGGGTTGAACTTGCCAAAATGTCAAATAGCTCTTGGAGCATTTTGTGCCATTAAAATGCCAAGACGCCACAGAACCACAAGATTACAGTGACAATTATACAATTAAACCTGGTTTGAGTTGCACATTTTATGACATTTTCTGGTCTTTCTGTCAGATGTTGGATGCCCTCTGTTATATGTGGGACCATAACAATTATGGCAGGCCTACTATGAGTAATTAGCTAAGTACAGTCTGTTGCAAAGGGACTAATGCTAGAGAGGTTTCCTCCACAGTTTATCAAACACATGGAAGGAGCACAATTCTGAAAACAATGATCTCTGGGGAGAATTCTGATTACTTGTCAGCAATAAAAGATATGGATGATACTTACCAACACTACTTTCCTTGGCTGTGGTTTTAAAAGTTTGGGTTTCCTTGTTTTGTCTCCAATGGGAACTGCAGGGACAAAACAAGACTGAGAGGTTTTGCAGAGACCTGTTTAGCAAATATAATGTATGCATTTATGTGTACAACAAGAATCAGACCTCTCCATCAAAACCACATACTTAACTCCCCTACATATAGTGTTCTGAAGGACAGATGTGAGTATAATAAGATATATTTCAGAGCCCTTCCTGTTTTCTGTTATTTAAAATTCAAGTAACTGGTCTGATGATGCAAAAACTATTCAAAGGTTGAGTTTAGAGCTGCAGTAGTCTGTATTTTCATATTAACCAGGTATCAGATAACTCTGTTTTTAAAAGGGGTTGAACTTACAAAGAATCATCACCCAACTCTGTAGTTCCTCTTAGAAGTTAGTGCTTTTGGGCTGTTGTTTTAGTTTTATATTCAGCCTGTTTAAGTAGTAGATCAGAAATTTGGGAAATACATGAAGTGACTTACCACAACTTAAATGATAGCACTGGAAACAAAGAGAAGGTTTGCTGTTTTATGGGAACATATGTTGGGTTTTTTTCTAAATCACCTAAATCCCATTTGTCTCACTTGTTGTACTGAGAAAGTTGATTTATGAATTATCATAAAATGTATCATTTAGCAAGCTATTACAGCTAACAATTGGCTCAACAATTTGTTTTAATATAACACAAAACAATTAGCAGGCCAGTTCTAAATTAGCTGCAAATAAAAAGCAATATATCTTTGTCAGCAGGGTTCCCACTTTGTTAACAAGTTGGCAGGAAATTTAGGGATTTGGGAGAACTAACCCATCCTAATGAGTCTCAGGGCAGTAATTAAGTCAATATAAGTTAAAAAAAAAACACCCCCCAAAAAAAACCAACAACAAACTTTTTTCAGTGAAAAAAGCTACATTACAGTCTACGTGCTAATTAAGACGTAGACTTGGTGTGACAGCTGTGGTTTGGTAATGGTGAGAAAGTTTTTCCAGTCAAGTTCAGGAAGCAGCCCCATAACTCAAGAGGTTATATGTGGAAGGGGTGGATGTTGACGTCTAATGCCAGCATGGTTTTATGTTTGAGAAGCAATGCAGCACAAAATGGTAACCCAACTTCGGGCAGATGTTCAAATTTAAGCATTTCCTTCTCGTGGAAAAATAACCACATACAGTATAACAGGAATTATAAAGTGATCTGAAAATGGTGTGAACTTCTCCAACATGTTTCAGATCATACTGTAGGATGCTTTACCTTTGGCTGGTATCTCCGGTGGTTCCTCTTCTTGGTAGTCTTTGCTCCTTTTCTTTCTGTACCTCCTTTCCTTCTCAGGCAGAGCAGGAGAAACACTGACCAAACTGGTAACTGTCTCTCCTGAGCTGGAGTAGAAACACATCACACAGCCTCAGTGTACTAAAGATCATTACATTTTCAATGAAATTAGAAGTTTGTTGTCCTCAAGCCTTACCTGTTCTGTGGGCTTTTGACCAGGTGGTAATTATCTGCAAATAGGTACAGAAGCTTTAAAAACTGATGCAGACAAACCATCATTGTACTCTAAATGTGGAGTGAGCTTGATATTGTTGCTGACCTTTTAACCTCTGTTTCCTCTGTACGTACTGGCAGGTTACCGTCACCGTGAACATGCACATGCACAGCAATCCCACAGAGCAGATCAGCACTGCACACAAGTACACATCTGAAACATACCAACATGTACACACTCACATTAGTCCACCAGCACAGCAGCCTCATACCACTGCTTCACTGCACACTAAGTCTAAAGGGGGAAAAAAGGAGTACATGATTTGCTGAGCTATTTAAGGCACTGTAGTATATCCTTTGGGTTGAGTTATTTTTGCCTGCCAAGGACGATGCAGTGCCAGCCCACCACAAATGCACACACCACACACACTCTCTCTAACATAATCAAACACTAAAAATATGACAACTTACCTTCAAACAAGCTCCACAGGCTGTCTTTGGCTTTGGAGGCTGGAAGGACATGCACTGCACAGGGAAAGAAAAAGAGAACAGAAACATGTGAAGTCCGTAGTCATCACTGTGGCTTCTCTGCCGCCTGATTACACACTGGCTGGAGTTTAAATAAAGCTAATTGTAGGAAGACAACAAGCCAAGGTGGGCCTCCTCCCTGCCTGCTCCCGTCTCTGATTCACTGTCCAGAGGCCTCAAACTTAACCTTTACTGGGAGGAAAGGATGCATAGCTCTCCAACTCATACCGACTTAAACACAACTGTAAACACTTGGTTTACAGTCGTGGCCAACTGTAAACTTTAACCGCACATTCACCCCGTAAACTGAGCCCAACCTTCTCTTTCACCTTCATAACAAAGTGGTGTGGACAAACATTTTTTGCTATGTCCACACAATGGCTGAGAACGTCCTACTCCAGATATTTTTTTCCTTTCTGTGACATCAACAACATTGTTGCTGAATTGTTGTCAGGAACATCCAGATCTTTGCTGATGGTCTAAAAGCATTTAAAACTCTTGATTTCAAACTCAGTGTTTTCCCTTTTTTGTAAATAAAATGCAGATGCATGCATAAAATGATAGTTTCACAGTGGCTTAGCTAAGTGGTAGCGAGAAGAAGCAACTAAATTTAAGCTACGTCTTTGTGAGTTAACACCTGGGGCTTTCCAATCCAACACTGCACTTATGGAGTTGTAATTGTGCTTACTTTATTTAAAAAAATTAATTGGTGTGTAAACGGATAAAGCTTTGTACTACAATAATAATGATATCAATACCAACAATAACAATAAGATGAAGAATAATGAGAGGAAAAACAACAATAAATAGTATCCATTATTAGTAATTGAATTGTTATTATAAATAAAAGGTAACAATTATTATCATTGGGTTTTATTTTATAGTGACAGTGTAGAGATAAAGAGGGCGATGGGACACGATACCACTGCCAGCTGTGGTTATCTAGCTTACTAGCTAACTGACAATACATGAATTGGTTGGATATTTGTGTTTTGTTGCTTTAAATAAATTGATCAGTTCTCAGAGGGTCCCCTGTATGCACATGATGTCTGACAGACCAAAGCTTCCAGCAAAAACGTTAGGAAACAATTAGCCCGACATTCAAGTATATTGCTTACGCTACATCCCAGCGAAATTGTTAACACTTCAAAATCAAATGTGAGCACCAGTTAGGGATCAGTGACCTTAAAGTGCAGACAGTATCTTTAAAATGAGCGTATGTTTCAATATTGTCGAGTTGAAATCTAGCCATACACACTCATTCATATCTCCACCCAAACTGACCACCGTCGTCTTAACACCACCTTGCTGAGCTGGCAGTTGGAAGCTTTGAGCAGCGACACCCACCAGGGCATCTTGAAATACCCCAAACCACCAGCAGCTGGACACTTTTCCACAGGAAGACTGGCTGCACTGGGAGGTGACTGACAGACAAACCAACAAACAAACCCACTTCATCTACACACACAAAAAGACTTATACAATAACTGGGTGAAGTGAAGGGAGAGCAGATGTTTCCTGTAAGGTTTGGAGAAATTCATTTCAACAAGTGGCTCCAGACTGAAAAATTAGAATCTAACTGACAACTTGGGATGATCTTCCTGTCACAACTTTTACAAGAAGTTTGACTCAGAGCGCAGGCCAAGTGTGAAACAGAATAAGTATGAATTAGAAGGATCGAGCATCAAATAAATAAATAGGATGTTCATAGCAAAGCCTGCAGTTTGTAGAAAACTAAGATTAATTCCTAGAAAAGAGTTTCTGCAAAATGCTGCATCATGCACATACCTATACTTTAAAACTACTTATTTTGTCATAGCATAACATTTATTAAAAACTGAGCCTCACTGTGCGAGGCCAGAAATAACAGGGCATCCCTTTAACCATTGCCAATTTAGAAAAAGACATGCATTCAGCAGCAGCAGCAGCAGATTCTATAGGGTCTGTAGATACCTTCAGACTTGGTGCGATAAGTGAAACCACTAACCCCTTTACTGGTTTTATGTGCATTCTGTATTCTGCTTTTTGGAAGTGCAGCCTTGAAGGTCAAATAGTTTCAGACTGATTGATATGTAAATAAGGTAGGTATAAAACATTAAACATTAAACATGGGGCAAAATCTATTACTTCGAAAGAACAGTTGGCAAAGGCCATATTTCACAGGACTGAACATATTGCAGATCCAAGAACGTACTGCACATTTCAGAATTGTGCATGGTGTATTATAGTTCAGTTCTCGAATGGCGCTTGAGTAAATATTGCTCTTAGCCCCAAGGGTAACATTGAAGCAAGATGGCGGCGCACACATACTGGCTCTGGTGGATATTTTATATCCCCAACATTGCTATTGCAGTTTTCTTGCTCGTTAAAATGTTAGAACCTTCAGTGACAATGTAACAGATAATATCTGTGGTGAATAAATCCAAAAGACTGGGGTCTCAGGTTATAATTTACTTCATCCAGTCATTTCACATGGCAGATGATTTGATTTAAAGCTCTACTCATCCTTCACAGCAAATTATTCACAGTGTAAAACTCGACAACATCCATGACGTGTATGCAGAGTTTTCCATGCGGGGACGTCAATGAGGCAGCTGTGCATGTTGGAATAATCAGAAATTGGACACTTAATGCCATAAAACTCCCTTTCATCCACATGTACAAAATGTCTTCTTCTTTTTATGGCAACTATTGAATGGCGGAGGGCTGTGTCGCACAAAGTGGAAACATTCAACAAACTACTTTTTGTTTATCCGAGCCACAGAGAAGCATTCAGCTGCTTATTGTATTTCAGATTTGTGACTTCTTTTATGCCCCAACAACCCCAACACTGTAAACATCAATATACGGACGTTGACTGGAGTGAATAATGACCCTCTTTGTTTTCATTATCCATTGAGTCAGTCAACGCTCTAATTTACTGTATTACAAATGACTGGAGATGAATGTAAGCACTCAGCAGTGTTATACGTCCTCACAAAGCTTTAAATCATCCGGCCTTCAACATCCCCTTGCATTTTCTCTTCTACAAATGAGCATCTTTCCACACGTTAAGGACAGAGCCACTTTTTTCTTTGGTCCATTTTGCTACAGAGAAACTTCTTAAAAGATATTTATGACTTCGGAATTGTGATATTTTTGATTTTCTTCTTTCTTCTTAATCAGCTCGTGGATTACCAGAGGTTTATGCTTTCCCTACACCTAAACCCACACCGTGTCCGTGTGCTGTGTACCTCTTTTTAACAGATAGTTGCTCACGTGTTGAAGAAATATCTAAGAGTCTAAAACAGAGGAGGCCACATCCACGCTACGTTCTGTTTTTCTAACAAACCCTCTGACCTCTGTGGATGTGGTTGTTACGACCGTATTAAGTGGACTAATGGCAGTTTTGTGTGTGGAAACACCTGGTCACCTAATGTTATTCGACCACAGGAATTTCATCAGTTTGACGTCACGCATACACATGCACACACAAACACGGTCTGTCTCAGTCATCTGCTGTCTCTTGCACAAAGTGGGCACCAGAAGCAAAGGCCCCTCAGGGGTTTTAACTCATCATTATCATAGTGGAAAAAATGCCACTACCTGCTGGTCCAATGGGCAGAAATAGCATCAATTTCCTTTGTTGTTAGAGCTTTATGATCACCCAATAGTTTCCTGGATATTATCTATTATTCCCCTTTTCCAGCACAGTCTGATGAGGTGATTGTATATTTTTAAAACCTCATGGCGGTAGCTGCTGAGTGACGGTGTCTCTCCTGAACTCTGAGAAACATTACAGCAGGGAAAGAGGTGAAAATTAGTGTGTTCACTCAGGCGTTGTGTTTACGTCACTGCCAATATTTATTGCTGTAGTCACTTCCTTATGTCTGAATGCTGATTGTAGCCAAAGACAGGTGTCAGGAGGTTTTTTGACCATAACCCCTGCTTACAGTTGGACTTCACCTGGTTTTTGGAAGGAGACATCAGCTTAAAGGGGCACTCTGCAGAATTTACACATCCAGATGAGCTCACTCATTAAACAGCAGAAGTGAGAAGAGTTGTGTAACATAATCTTTGGAGCCAAGGCGCCTTTTCAGGTCTGCGAATAATAATCCTGATGATGTCATTACTGTATTTTGGCTTTAGCTAGGAGACAAATTTGTAACAGCCTGCCTGACATGAGGGGACTCTAAATTTGAAAAATGAGGACATTTGCCTGCAGAAAAGGTACGGGTTACATTTTGGGAAATGTAAAATCCAGGATTTTTCACACTATGCTGACTTCACGAAGCCAAAGACAGGATATATCATCCTCTGCTAGATTTCAGCCATTTGTTTTTCTGTTGCACTGTTCCAACTTCTTAGTGGCTGTACAAAACTAAACTAATACTATACTGATTTTCTAATCAAATTTGTTCCCAGCTTATCAAAGAATAAATGTTTTTAAATGCTTTCTGCTCCAAGATGACTTTATTCACCCAAGTTTAGATGAATCAGGGCCGCCATTTTTCATAAAATGGGAACGAATTAACAGAAATGAACTTTATTCATTTAATAGAATAAAAATAATCAGCTTTATGACTTTTCTTTTGTAAAGACACAAGTCTGGCCGGAGACTTTCCCGGTGTAGAAAGGAAAATCCTGTTGCAAACAAAAAGCAATTTCTAAGTTGTTTAATCAGCCTGTTGAATGAGACAAGTATTCCTGTCTCAGAGTGAATCTCTGGCTCGCCCTCTTGTTACCTTGAATAAAAAATAAACAATGTTTATACTTTCTACATCTTTTGCCATTTGTGTCATAATTGCAGTATTCATCCAAAAATGTCCCAGTTGGCTTTTTTTATTATTATCATTGAAACCATAATGGGCCGGCACTTCCTTAGATGAAAATAGATCTCCACATCCTTGACCGCAGAGCGTTAACAGCCAAACACGAGCCAACTGCCCACTCGACTGTCACTGCAGACAAACATTCAGACTTTACCTTCCTCAACAAAACTCTCTCTTGTTCCAGTTCTGCTGAGTGTCTCTGAACTCTCTGTCTGTTCCACTCCAGGGAGGGAAACTCCTTGTCGTGGCCAATGTCAACAGCCCTTCTTGAGGACTGCGTGTCTGCCTGAGCCTTGAGACTTGGCTGTGGACACCCCAAAAGTCACAGTCTGTAGAAACGCTTCCATGGAAAGTGTGGTAAGCAACGTTTACTGTTGTTCAAAGTGGGAGCGAACACCAATATGGTAATAAATTTAGTGATGAACTGTCTTCAGGTTCTGATTGTCAATGTTGTTTGTGAAGTTAAAAAGTGACACTCAAAGTTACAGGATATATCACAGATCAGCTGTGGAAACCAAAAGAATAATGAGGTCTGGTCATATTTTAACAATAGTAAAGACGGTAAGTCTGTCAAGCTTTGGATTCCTTCATGTGTTACATTAAGAACTGCTAAGAGAAATAATATAAATTTGAAAGATTTATTCTTTTTCAAGGCTCTCCAAAACTATGAACATCCGTTCTTTCCATTTCTCGCAAGCACCTGCTTCATCAATTTGCTCCTAAGCTACAGATGCACATCTCACTAACAAACTTAACCCAACAGTTACCAGGAATTATTGTCCAAAGGCATCATTAACAGGTACATTTTTTTCTGCTGCAGGTTCTGTTCTCTTGGCAAGAGCATGTGGTGCTAATTGTCAAATTGACAGCAGCCATATGATACAAGCAGTTCTATGACATCCTGTTAAAAGCGTTTCCTCTTCAGGGCAGATTGAAGGCTGCATTGATTTGCCATTTGAAAAGGACGCGACAGGCTGGAGCTAATTGCTTAGCACACTAACTGTGGTATAAGAAAAGATGTTGCCCTGACACGCGTTGACCTTAAAGAAATGATGCTGATGCTACTCATCGCATTTTTTCTAGCCTGGGATTAGCTGTTACTGCTCACATTGGCTATGTAGCTATGTAGCTACATTACCAACACAAAGCTATATTAGTTTGTGGGATGAAAGATTCAATCATTCATTAATTCATCTTCACCAATTAACCTAAACATGCTTGTCTTTGGTAGATTATGTTTAAAAAAAAATAAAAAATAAAAATCTGTTTGCACACTGTGGGTCCAGGATGTTATCAGAATATGAGCTAATGCTATTGGCTCCACCCCTTTTAAAGACACCCTATTGAACACGACACTTTATCCCCTGGTAATTTCTCAAGACTGTGTTGCAATTTTCCCAACTCCTTTTTTGTGCATCAATTATCGTACCTTCTACAGTAGGTCACTAAAGGCCTGGACTGACAGGTGTACCGAGGGAGCGGGGCTTATATTGTGGTCTCAAAATCTGCTGTGTAAATCTCATCTGCAAATGAAAAGGCTGGTGGAAAAAGTGACAAAGCTTTTAAAGTTTTCTCTGCGCTCATGAAAGCAGATTTCTAGAAAGGGATTTCTGTGCAGGATCTGGTACCAGTGGATGTGTCATCCATTCTCCAAAGCCAGCGGTGGCTCTGAAACCTCACACTCTCGCTGCCTTTTCTCCAAGATCACCCTCTCAGTCTGAGGATCCTTTTATCTTCAGGCTTGTTCCTGACCAATAACATTTCCCCTCCCAAATCAAAAGCAGGACAGCGCTGTCGCTCAGTGAACCCACTTCACCAACTCTTCAGACAGATGAATTACATCATCAACATTGTGGTTGGAGAAACTGCTACTACTGGAGACACAGAGCTGCTCTCCTTTTTCTTCTGGCAGTGTAATGGCTGCACTTTTGAATTTTGCCAATTTTAACACTTTGACTTTAATGGCGATGGCCTGTGTTTTAGGGGTAATTAGCGGAATTGCTAACAACTATGTGGTCGCACAAAGGGCGGTCAAGCCTTAAACCCTCAGGTTAAGTTCAGTCATTTCATGAAACTGACAGAGATCTAACAGGGCATCAGGAATCTTTTTTTTTCCAAATATCCAGCAAAAACCTCAAACAGTTTTAAGT
Organism: Remorina albescens; assembly: GCA_034769265.1. Classification (NCBI taxonomy): domain Eukaryota; kingdom Metazoa; phylum Chordata; class Actinopteri; order Carangiformes; family Echeneidae; genus Remorina; species Remorina albescens. The sequence continues at coordinate 13,206,335 of CM068480.1, forward strand.
CCAAACAGCTGGGAGCTGTTTTCTGCTGTCGGCCATGGAATAACTCCTAGAATAACCGACCTGGCATCTGCTTGAAACTATCTGCGGTCTGACTATTATCAAAACTGCGTTTGCCACTACTTCTGTTGTGGTCCCAAGAATAGTTGTCAAGTCTCCGCCCCAGACTCTTGTAAGCAGTGATGAGAAGCTGGTCTGCAGCTAGTGGTGTGTCTACCAAGAGTTAATGGGAGCAGCTTATGGCAGACCCCAGTTTCACATCATTTTGTAACCCAAAGACATTTCTTTGCTATTGGGTACTTTTCAAGTTACAGGCATGACGATAAAGTGTTTTAGACTCCAATCACTGCTACACCCCTCAATATGTCCACACTTTGTCTAGTTGTAGTTAAGAGTGTGCAAGGCTGTAATTTTTTACTTGCAATGGTTTTAATTCCCAAAGTCCAAATGAGAGACAATGTGAGTTGATATTATTTATGATATTGATATATAATAATAAACCCAGCCCTCACCTCTCAGCTCAGTAGCAGCAGTGCAGTTGGATGAGGCCTTCCAGCGGTCCTGCTGCTTTTTAAACTCCTGCACCCGACACATGTAGAGCCCTCGGTCCTCTTCGGACACGTTCAAGATCAGCAGGTCAAAGATCTTCCCCTGCTTTACCACAGTCAGCTTCAGTTTGGGCCACGGGAAGCTCTTGGTGTAGTTTCCATAGAAACGGACCTTCCTCATATTGACGCGAGCAATCAGGAGTTCTTCCTCCGGTCGGTCTGTGCCCGCTGGTAGGAAGGTCCATTTCACCACCGGTAAAGCTGCATTTCGCCGCCGCTGGGACACAACACAGGAGAGAGTGATGTTTTGACCCTCCTGGGCCACCGTGAAGGGGGATGGGGTGATGGTGACGTTGATAGCCAAACACAAATCTGGAGAAGTAAGATTTGGACAAGTTCTTTTAGGGAAAGTGTACCTGCCTACACAATGCAGGATCACGACTTTTGGACCAACACCGGCTACAGCAACTTATTATAAATGATAATAATAATAGAATAAGCAGCAGGTTCAAAAGAGTTGCTGCATCTCTCTTAACAAATCCAAACTGCAATTTACAGGAAATATACTGCTAGGGATTTAAGAGAGTAAGTAAAAGAGTGTTTACCAAGATTAGCATTGAAACAGTAAAACTATCAGTTGTGAAATGTAACTTCAATATATTTAGAAGACAGATGTTGTACTTTAAACCCCACTACATTTCAGTCCTCATGACACTGAAGCAAAGGCTTTGTTTCATTTGAAATGGTTGATGTGTTGACCAGACTCATCCAGGAAAAACATTAAGGCTATGCTCATTTGACTCCAGATAGATTTTTAAGTTGTAGATGTTGCCATTTTTATGCAATGTTTTGTCATATCACTCGTAGCCAATGGCGTATTGGCTTTGTGTCATATTCTACAAACTTTTTGTTATAAAGATACTCAGAAAGTCCATCGGTCAAAATTTAATCAAATAAACGTTTATCTTGTAGGCGTAGTGGTTAGCGCTGTTGCCCCACAATAAGATGGACGCGGGTTCAGTTCCCTCCCACCGTCCAAAGAGATGCATGTTTGGGTTAATTGGTGACTCTAAATTGTCCGTAAGTCTGAGTGAGTGTGAGTGGTTGTCTGTCTCTGACTGTCTCTGTGTGTTGGCCCTGTGATGGACTGGTGACCTGTCCAGGGTGTACCCTGCCCTCGCCCAGTGTGAGCTGGGATTGGCTCCAGCACCCCCATGACCCGGAAACCGAAAAGCGTTAGAAGATGAATAAATGAATGCATCAAGTAATGCAGTTGTGTGCTTTGTCCACATCTGTCAACTACAACAGCTGTGCGGAACAGCAGTGGAGACAATACAGACCTTTAACCTTAGAGATACCCCACTGAGCACAGTGTTTATATTTATCTCTCACTCCTTGCCATGTGGTGACAAATATGTCCAAATATGTTTGTTGACCAAACCAGACAACCAGTGTTTTTTAAATTATGGCTGCAGATCTATCTCCCAAATTGTTTCCATGTAAATATAAATTTAAAGTGCATATTAACAGAGATTGAGTCTAAAAAAATATTCATGGAGACATATAAAATGTATGAAGGATGCTACTTTATTGTCTTCATATGATGAGTTTAGTGAGTCACACATTGAACGTGGATTTAACTTGAGTTGACCTGAACTGACATGTAAGTGTGGTGAAGAGTTTCAACAACATTGCAACTTTAAGCTGATTCAACCTTAAAACTGACACACCCACAACCGCATTGGCTGCTTTCGTTAATCTTGAAGAGAAGCTCAAGATTAATAAAATCAGTGTCAGCAGATTGAGTCCAAATATATCCATTTAGCGCGTGACAAAACAATCTCCACTCAAGGTCAATTTACCCACCCAGTCTGGAGTTTGTTACCGTATCAAACATCATTATTATTTTTACATTATTCTTAGATTTGTCAACTTTTATTTCCCGGTTTACGATCAAACTGTTGTTCACTGCTGCGGTACAACTTTTAATTTAGTTTGGGGAAAATGAAAAAAGTCATCAAGTAGTTTGGATTTACAGGTCTGTATTGTGTCAAATTTGTGTAAAATGAGAGAAAAAAAAAAAAGAAAATGTAGAGAAAAGTTTGCCCTGAAACGAAAATAGATCTGTATTAGCACCGGGGATGGAAGCCTTTTTCATTCCATTTCCAACTGGCCCCTTAAAATGGTTTAAAGATGCTATTCATTACCAAGAAAGCAGCTAATGCCTCACGGACAGACCTGAACTCATCTCTGGATCATCAAAGCAGCATGACAGAAGAATAATCAGTGTGACAAATGTACTGAATATCTGTACCTCGGGAGGAATCTGATATCTACACAGCCCAACTCTCATGCTGACAGCCGTGTGGGTTTTGGCACATAAGGACTTACGTGGGATGGACGTTGAGGAACGAACTTTGCATGACAATACATTATACATCTGCTTTTCCAGCATTGGGCAATTTGAACACTTTCCATGACACGCAAGCATTTTGCTGTCACAAAAGTCAGACGCTTTGACGGCTGTACAGAAGTCAAATCACCACCTTTTGATACCCCCCCCCAGCTTTTTGTCTTTGATTTGTCTTTGGAAAATATAGCTGAGAAGATACAAAAGTATCGTGTTGCTGTTGAAAGGTGATTTTTATTACATTTAATAATGTGTTTTGACAGCAGATCACTGAGATCATTGTAAATGAATGCGGAGATGGGACAGAAACTATTGTTTTACTTTCAAACACTCAAAGGAAAACCATCAATTTTCACTGTGGGATTGCCTCTCATCTCTGCAAACAAACGCAATTTAGAAAAACTTGTTATCTTCTTCCAGGACTCCCGGCAGGCTTTTGGGAGTATATTTATTTTAACAGTGACAGCGAGGAATCTATATATGTAGAGTTTTCCAGCTGTTTCAACACCATCTTATCTAAAGAAAGTCTTCTTGCCGATCACAATCAGCATCATCCCTGATTCTCAGATGTTTTCTGCAAAGGGTCTCCAACAAATACTGAACACCACATCCTCTCTGATGTGAAGCAAAATAAACCTTTCCTACCTCCAAACAAGGCTCGAGTCAGGAGAGCGAAGACCACAGAGGAGATCTTCATTTTCCACGGCTGCAGCCTCCATAAACTCCCAGTTAAATGCCTCTGAAGAAAAGAAGCCCTGGGTTTCCTCCTCTTCTTCAATCTCCCGCCCCCCCTCCACACACACACCCCTAACTTCCCCTCACCCTGCCTCCCCGCCTCAGCCGTGGTGTGTAATATGAAACATTGGCCGCTCTGTTTCTGCTCAGAACCTCCCTCAGCCCCCCCCCACCCTCCTGTCACACACACACAGCAAAAACATATTTGGCACACTCACATGCACATGCAGGCAGACAGAAACAAAACAGATGAGTATATGCAAGGACTTACGTGCACACTCGCACACACACACACACCCACCCACACACACACACGTACACACACACACACACACACACACACACACACACACACACACAGACACACCACTGGCTCTGGCGAGTGACTGGGAAGTGTAATTTCCTGTGCAGGATAGAGGGGAGGTACAAGTGTGTTGTTGAGATCGACGCCGAGCAAATCACACTTCCAGCTGTGGAGGACAGCAGGCGCAGACTTCAGTCAGGGCTTTTATTTTGGAACACACACACACACATGCTGACACAGAGGGGGGCAGTGTGGCTCCGGAGTGTATTTGTGTGTGGGCTAGTCTGTGGCCAATAAAAGACGATATACGCTGATTCATTTTATATTTAATGTTCTTTGTCAGTTCTATCAGATTTCCCTAGAGCGCTGAACAGATGATAATCATACTTTCAGAAGTGGCCCTTGAAATTCGTGATTAATGTTGTGTCTGTGTTTGTCTATGTGCGTCTTCACCTATCCTCATTATGTCTTGTCTCATGTAACAGGATCCCACAGTGAATCTTTGTCCAGCAGTCTGTCAGCTCAGGGTTTCTGGGACTCTTTTCTGGGTTTTATCAAACCTCAGAGAGTGCTCTGGCGAGTTGTGGGACACTTTTGATTTACGGATAATAGCAGAGCCCGCTTGCAGGGCCTTGTAAGTGCTCCTAGTCTGGCGACAGTCTGACAAACAAAACCGATCCCTCCACAAAGACGTCCCCTCTTTACTAAAGCTCCATAACCCAGACGACTTGGCACAAAATGCGGTGTAGGATTTATCAAATTGTGGCTCTAAAAGAGAGCAGTTGTCCTTTTTCCTGCCTATTATCCTCTCTGCAGACAATTCTTTCATATTGTGCATCAAAGAGAAATGAATCTGAAGTTGTAATGACTAAGCTGTTAGCAAACAGCTAGGTATTTATCCATTTAGCAGAAACATTAGCTTTCATTTTGGGGCCTAAAATTGTCTGGTGTTGTGATGACTATAATTTTAATATTCACTTCCTTAGCTCAGGTTCTGTCTCCAGATAAATACAAGGCTGGTTTGCAACAGGTTCATCTTTCATTTCATCAGGTACCAGATAAAACAACATCTTTGGTTTGTGGGGGGGGGGGGGGGTCATGTGTTTGCAATATCTTGCTTTACACAACTGACCCAGAGTGTATTTGATATCCTCTTTCTGTGCATGTGGGGGATGGAAATCAAAAGTTTATTCTCACTTTAGCTCTGATTTGGTCGCTACCAACTCCTGAAATAAATACGAAATGCTCCATTCTGGTCATCACCTAGTCTGTGAGTGTTTGTTGGCTGTTTGGTGCTGTGACAGTGGAATGAAGGTTTATTAGAGCTTCTCCTCGGAGAGCAATTGTGTCCAAAGGCTGGAAATAAGGTAATGAGAAAGCTGACAGAAACCACATGGTTGGGTGATAATTCTCTGCTGGATTGATGATGGAGCCAAAGAGGAAGGTTATTTTCACAAGTAGACAGGAAACAGTGAAATACTCAAGTCAATGCTACAAGTTTTTCCAACAAAATTTCTTATGGCTGAAAAAGATGTTTTTAAAGTTGAGCATTGTTTCTGTGACTGCAGTAAACAAGATTTCAACAATTAGTACATCTGTTAGGAATTATTCTCTGCTTGGATATAGAGTTGTCTGCATATTAGAGACAGTTTCCATTGATTCTTCTTCATTTGGTGTGGAGGAGGCAGGCTCAAAGACTTGGCAGAGGACTCAGACTCCTAGTTAAATGACACAGAACATATGGTACAGATGTGGAACGGGGCCAAAACAACACAACTGGGGCCTTACAACAAGTCAGATATGAACATTTATCTTCTACCGCTTATCCGTTTCCGGGTCGCAGGGGTGCTGGAGCCAATCCCAGCTCACATTGGGTGAGGGCGGGTTACACCCTGGACAGGTCACCAGTCCATCACAGGGCCAACACACAAAGACAGACAGAGACCAACAACCACTCACGCTCACACTCAGACCTACAGACAATTTAGAGTCACCATTTAACCTAAACATGATGTCTTTGGACGGTGGAACTATCCTGTGACCTTTCTGTAGGGCAAAAGTGCTAACCACTATGCCACTGTGCTGCCAAGATGTGAACAATACAGTTAAATTACTAGACCAAGACTACAGTACAAGCCGCCAACTATCCGAATAACATGGCAGACATTTTGGCGTTGTGTCTCATTACAATATGAACACTTGTATTAAAATTAAATTTATGCTGTTTTACTGTTTGGTTTCCTGAACTGCTTCTTCCAGGGGTTGAGCTCAGAGTAAATAAACAAATAAATGTCAATAGCTAAACCTCACTGAAACCTGACCACCATCTGCTGATGAAGACCATGTGATTCGACTGAAAGCACTACACCACCTACCAAATGGACCATGCAGTGAGATTTTTTTTTAATTGATTTTTTTTTACACATTTTTGTTATTCATATATTAAGTAGGATCTTTGAGTTTTGTGAAGAGAGTGCAAAAAATTTACCAAGAAATATACCGAAAAGTTGGTGAAAATGTTGTTATTTGGTGTGAGGTGATAATTTGATGGGCAACTCATCAAGAAGTTCAAATGATGAGCATCAATTGATTCTCCTTTTACTTTGTAATGGTGCGTTGTGCCTTTAATTTTTCACTTTAAACTTCTTTTGTACTGTCAGTATCTATGAAACGCTCAGCGGAAGCAAACACACCATTGTATGACACACAGAAATCCATGCTAACAAAATTTGGTTGGAAAAGTGTAACAAAGAAATACCTTGCTATTATCTGGGTTTGATTAAATGTCAGCAAGTGATATGAGTTTCACCTTTAAATTTCATTTATAAGGCTTCTTTGGTGTCTCTGTATTTGAAGTAAATGCCGCCCCCTTGTGGAAACTTCTTTATTAGTCTTCTGCTGAGTGGTGACATATAATCTCTGTGCAGTATGTGTGTCAGTGGAGCAGCTGGTTGTGTCCATGAAAGGCGTGTCTTTTTAATGAATAAACATGTTTTATTTAGCTTTTCCAACAACACAACCACATCAAAATAAACTACGGCGAAATATCTTCAATAAGTTATAACAAACATCCTGATACACATGATCAAGAAACAGTTACAAGAGGTATAAAATAAGGGTATGTTGACATTTGTGCCTCAAAATGAGAGGAGACAGTAGTCCACTTGGACCACCTGGATGAACATTTTCTTAGATGCCCGTTTGTCCTGCAGATCTCTCTGTCTGACCTTCAGCTGTTAGCGAGGTCAGGTGCAGGACTCGCTGATTGGCTGGGAAATGAGAGTGATTAAAGTTTATGGGAAACTTTGTCGTCTGATACAAGCATGCTTTCTTCAATGACCAAAAAATTGTCCTGTTACAAAATATTTCTTGTTGATCTGCATTGTCACTGATAGAAATGCCGACAAAAGCGGCTTATTAGTTGTGTTCGCTTTGTTTTGTTATAGCTATGGTGTTGCGATGAATTTTACGGTTTCATATCTTACATTTCTGCTGCTTCTCCTTTGTGCATCTGTTTAAAAAGAACAGTTTGACAAACCATGATATTTACGCTGCATGAAAAGCAAATCGTTTTCTCAAACTTTCCTCCTCTTTTAGAAATAAGAAATAGAAACGAAGAAGAATCAAATGAACTTCTAAAGTATATTCGAAGTTGTTGCAACTACAATAGTAAAGTGGCTGTAATGTGACTCCGGTCGATCACCTCACCTGTGCTGTTATCATGCAAGTGTTTCCTGATGATGTAGAGCTTGACGATGATGAACCCAATGAGAAATAACAGGCCGATCCCACAACCAATCACAACGTACTTAATTTCTGGAGAAAAAGACAACCAGTACGCATAAAACGATGAGCAACAAACAAAATGCAAAACAAAAACAACAGAGTAGAACGTCAGATTGAGTAACACCAGCTCATGTTCAGCCCTCCTGAACAGCATGTGTGTGTTTGTGTGCCTGTGATTGGGTATGGGGGATAGAGGAGACAGAAGAGAGGATGTTTGATTTCACAACTTGTTTACTCTATGTGACATGAAGGTCTCAGTCATGGTTTCATGCTCCTTTATTTGATTGCATCACCCATGTTTGCAATTTGAATCCTGAACATTTATGAATCCCTGTGGGGGGGCGGGGGGCTCTTCAGGAAAACACACATATCATCATCACTGCTGAGTCACTGACCTGACCTGCCCCGATTGTGTGCTACAGTGTGTCAGTCACAAAGTAGCCACGCCCCCTCACGCATGGCCTGATTTATGGTCTATTTTCCTCTGAGTGGGACCATCATTTAAAAAATTAACATCATGTTGCATCGAAGAAGCCCTGAAACTAGAGACTGAGACCATAAACTCGTCAGGGAAACATTTACTGAGCTAATAAATCAAGTGAGAAGTAGGGTCATTTTCCCCTAAACTTCAATGCAATCTGACTTCTTTTTACAACCATTGAAGTTGCCCCTTTATGGTCATTAGACAGAATGAAGGTTTAAGACTCTTCACTTTACAGACCCTGAACATCCACTGTGTGCATTCCTCTGTCTAGTCTATGCTTGGCACACGCTAACCTGCTCAGCATCTATATTCAGTCAGAATATGTTTATCAGACAGATTTCCAGATTAAATGAGTTGATAGCAATAGGCAATCAAATGGCTTCCTCTTCATTTAACCCTTTAACGTTAAACCTTTCGCATATTTCACTAAGGCATCACAGGAGTGTTGTGAGAGCCGAGAGATTCCTTGAACAGGAAGCCGCCACCACTATGAAACTATTAATCTTCATTGAAATAAGCTTTCTGTTCAGTGCATCACGCTCCTGTGTTGACTCACCCAGTTTCTCTTCATGTGCTCCATCTCCCCTCACATGAGACAGACACCCTGAAACACAGAAAATAAATCATTTTCAGGTCACGAAAAGAGGTTGTTCAGAGAGACAGGAAGGAATCAACACCAACGTGTTGTTGCTCCCATCAGATAAGATTGACAGCTTGCTGCACGATTCAGCATAATAACTGCCGCACAATACATGCAGCTGTAGCGCACACACTATCTGCTTTTAAAGAACAAAAGTAACGTCATTTACTTCAAGGGGCAACTTGGCAACAGTTGCCAGCCTTAGATCTTTACTAGTCCAACAATCTGAGATTCTGAGATAAATATATAAGAAACTTGAATCTCTTTACAAAATTGACAACAATATATTAAGCCAAGGCTTTGGTGATGTGCACAGATCACAGAGACACAGAAAACACACACACACACGCAAACCCTGCACTAATAGGTAAATACATACTGTCCTGTATATCTTATGTCTGCTGAACAGAATCACACTATTAACAAAGATTACCTGGTAATATATGCTCAGTGCAGTGACCTTAAAATCCTTGTGTCCATTTATTTAATAACCAAACAGACGTTAGAAAATTGAGGCTCATATATTTAATATTGCTTTGTCCCACAGACACCTAATAAAAATGTAAATCCATATTTTGCAGATGAAAACAGACACACTGGTTTTGGAATCTGTCATTTTTTTCAAAATGAAGAAATTTCTTATGTTTTTTAATTTTTCATTTCCATTTCCAAAGATTCCCCTGCTTGTACTAGGTGTTACTATTTCCCCCAAAAACTTTAGGTGAATTTTAGATTTCAGACAATTAAGAAAAAACAATTATATGGAGGAAACGAACGATTTTGTGAATTACTGCCAGAAGACCAGCTGCTGCTGTTCAGTGGTCAAAAGCCAGGGTAACTGTGGGGCGGGAGGCGAGGTATGACTGTAACTGAGAGTGAAGGGTGTTGCTGCAACAGAGCACACATACTCAGTAAATGGCTATCTAACGTTTATAACCACCGGTGACATTCCTCTGGCGGCTCTGGGAGCTGCCCTGCTGTATGACGGAATGTGAACTGAATTATAAACAGTTTTCGGGGGAAAGCAGCCAAATGAATAAACAAGGAAAGTGACTACCCTTTGACCTTTTCAGCAGTCTGTTGTCAGCATGTTACAGGATTTAATTTTATCTGGCGGCTGAAACTTGCAGGTTAAGTACCTTGCTGAAGGACACAAGTGGGAGTTTGATTGCTGTTGCTGTGTTGGCTGTTGCAGGTGCTGAACCTGTGATGGGTCATGGGACGGTTTGTGTATCAGTCTATAGTAATTTCAGCTTAATGCGTCCAGGGTGTTAGGAGATAAGTTTTCCAGTGACCAGACTGCGACCTCTTATATAATGTGTCATGTCCAACAAAAGCATAGATAGTCCAACGGCTCACTGCATGAAGGACAATTAATATTCCATTAACATTGTTATGATATGATGCAATGACAAAAAAATTCTCCCACAAGAATCACTGTCCTTGAGCTTCACAATACCCAAAAATCCAGACACTGACGCTTTCAGGTTTCCATTTCACTAGTTTAAGAAAACTAATTATTATTTTAAGTTCAAGCTGGAGCGATCCCAGCTCACACTGGGCGAGGGTGGGTTACACCCTGGACAGGTCACCAGTCCATCACAGGGCCAACACACAGAGACAGACAGAGACCAAAAACTACACACACTCAGACCTCGGGACAAACTAGAGTCAACCGGGTTAACCCAAACATGATGTCTTTGGACGGTGGGAGGAAACCGGAGCACCAGGAGGAAACCCACACAGGCATGGGGAGAACATGCAAACTCCACACAGAAAGACCCCATGCAGGGAACAGAACCCATGACCTTCTTATTGTGGGGCAAAAGTGCTAACCACTACACCACCACACTGCCCTGACCAATTTTTATTGAGTAATCTTTTTGATGTGTTAAAAAAGAGGTTTTGGATTCATTAGGTTCCCTTATAACCACAAAATTGTCTAGATTTACTTTGGCTGTAATGTTCAGGAACATTAGTCATTAGTTACTATTGAAAAAGACAGTGATGTCTGTAGTACTTACCAGTGATTAGGATAGCCCTGCTCATAGCAGACAAATACCGACACACGTGTGCTGCTCTCATGTCTCTTTGTGTTTCTGCAGTGTCTTTGACTTCTTGAGGTTTTGTGAGTCTTATCTTGTACGTCATGACACGGTTTCCTGAGATTGAACATTTCAGAGTTGTGCTGGTTAGAAGATCAGGCATCTGATTGTTGTTGAGCATCCATTCAGTGTCCTGGAGTATGTTCTTGATCCTGTAGCATCAACATTAAATGTAATAAAAATAATAAAAATAATTTTTTAAAGTATTAGCACTTGAGTTTTTTTCATATTAATAACTATCTGCAATGACTGTTGAGGAAATGGTGTTTAAACTTATTGGAAAGTTTTGCATTTATTTTATGTTTCTCGTCTATATAAAAAACTTTCAGCCTCTCCTGTATTTTAAATGCACATGACTGTTTACTGCTGCATTAAATGGTTGGCACTGATCCACTGAAACAGATTGTTAGATGTGGGAAAGAGGTGGAAAGATTTGTAAGCCAGATGTGGCCACAGCTGACACGCCAGTCAGATTTATTACAGCCAGTAAAATATCATGGGTCAAGGACGGCATTCAAACTGGGCTGGATCCAACCCAGAGAGTTGGAACTTAAGACAGACATCATGAGCTGATTTTCATCCCTGGATAGCTCGACTTCTTCCCTTTCTTTTCTTTCTTTCTTTTTTTATAAAAATGTTTTCCGCCCTGATTGGTCAGTTGCCTGCAATCTCGCCATTACTCCTTTCACACAAGGCAAATAATGGTCGTGTATGCGGTAAAGTTGTCACGATGAAACTGTTGGTGTTTTTAAATGAAAATGTGTTCCTTAGACGTCATAGATAAAACCTTTCCCGAAAACAGCGTAAAGTTTGTGTAACACTTTCATTTTTGCCGTGGCCCATTTTACACTTTGATTTCACCGCACACAGGAAAATATCATGAAATGTTTTGCTATGAGTCATGTGAAAAAAAAAAACACAAAAGACTAAACTTTCCACCTAATCTTCATATTTGCATCAACGTGATCTGGTCCATCTGACCCAGAGGCCCCATACCTAGGTTTACTAGGCTGTCAGTCCCTGCGGCCAGTTACTACCCCCTTCCTCTCTGGCCCAGTTCACAGCGGGCACAAAGGAGCATGAGTCAGACTGCTTGAAAGCTCCCCACAGCCAACAACCAAAACACATGTGGGTGTCCATCATAACGGCACAAACAAAACTCAGATCCTGTCTCTGCCGGACTGGTCTTCATTCCTTGGTGTCTGTCTGCACGGCTCTGCGCTGTCTGTTGTTGAAGAAAGCAAGTATTTACAGGCCACAGCAGAAATGAGTTATTTCTGCTGTAACTGTTAATATTAGAACACAAGCACAGACTGTCACTATTGTGTTATTAAAGAAACACAAAGCAGAAGCTTTCTTCTTCTCTGCTATCCATATATTCCAGTTGTGTTTTGGCAAAAGTATACATTACAATACAAGTTTCTCTCCAGATGTATGTCTCTTTCTGGCACACAACTTGGTCTCAAGCACTTTTTATTGATGTGCACTTGTTTGCTCAGAGTGCAATTATTTGTAAGAAAACAATCACACACATGTTCTTTCATGAAGTACCTGACTTGCATCTTCTCTGAGGAGACAGACAATAAATCAGTTGCTCAGCTCTGGGCCCTACGATGGACTGATGACCTGTCCAGGGTGTACTCCGGCCTCGCCCAATGAGCTGGGATTGGCTCCAGCACCCCCCGACACAGAAATGGAATTAAAGGTAGAATGATTGAATGCTCAGCTTTAGCCATTGTTGCGTTTAAGTAACATACGACAAGGGGTCAGTCAGGAGCCACAAGAGAGTACTTGACAAAGACAAAAGTAATTACTGGTGTTGCTTTCCCCTTCTTAACACAATAAAGTTTCAAACTGAACTTCCACCGTTGCTTCCGGACAGGTTAGTAAACAGCTGTTGATGCAAACGCCAGCTACAAGCAATTACAAATGACACACAGAAAAACAAATGGGCGATGTCATTTGGTATCGATTGCTCCATCTTCCAGTCACTGCTTGAACCAAAATGTATTTTTGCTAAGTCTCTCCACACTGAAGACACAGGGTCAAAATATCCTTTGGTCCAACACCTGATGAGATTTGACAAAAGTAAATTGGCCTTTTGGTCTGAATTTCACACTTTCTGTCATTATAGCACGAATTAGAAGATGTGAAAAATAGTCTGGGTTAGCGGCCTTCTGCTGAATGAGGGTTAGAGGCAAACAGAGACATGTGAGAAAAACAGTAGAGGTGAAGAGGGGTGGCTGCAGAGCCACATGAGGCCTTATTCTGGGACAGACATGCTCCCACATGCAATATCTCTGTTCACAACAGGATATTCTGACAACGCTCAGCAAGTAAGTCTTTCACCTTACAACAATGCCGGTGCTTTTCATGCACAATATCTACAATAATCCCATTTCGTTACACAAGAAACCAAGTCAAAATGATTTGTGGAAATGTTTATGTCCATTGCTCACGAAGGACATCTTTCCCCTTATTCCCACAATTTTGAATCACACGTGCAGGTGTTGAGTATTTTTGTGCATCCAGCAGAAACATGTTTGATTTGAAGACCATTTTTTTTTAGCTTGTTGCTCGCTAAAGTCACCGAGTCAAGTCACACGTGCCTTTGACTGGTTAGCTGAAGTGTGGACGGTGCAGTCAGCTGAAAAGAAGGCTGTTACCTTATGAAATACAACATGACAGAAATAGACTAGGCTTAAATGTGGCACCTTGATGGAGCACAGCTCTGTGGATGCTGGGGCCGGGGAATCATGGAGTCGTTGTTGGGGACAGGGAGGGGCTCAGATGAAACCTTGATTTAGTGAGACAGGGGGTGGTAGTGCATTTGCGACAAGGGCTATTCGATTATGTGACGCACTACCAGTGAACATCAAACAAGCTACCTCAAAAAATGCCAGCCTTTAATGAATAAGTTGTTTTCTGACCTATGTGTTTATGTTTGTTCATTAGATTAATTTATTCAGTGACTTTATGTATTTCTTGATTTGACTGTAATTGAATTGTGTATTTGTTTTTACGTTAATGAAGCACTTTGTAAACATGTTTTTTGAAGGTGCTAAATAAATAAAGCTTATTATTATTATTATTGTTATTGTTGCTGTTATCATATTATTAGTGCTATTGAAAGAAATTCTTCCAGTGACATCCTGTTCAAATATATTCATACTGTGTAAAATACTCAAGATTAGAATTAGAATCAGCTTTATTAGCTAAGTCTGTGAGCACAGACTGAGAATTTGACTTTAACTCCTGTGTATTTATGTAAGTGGAAAATAAATTTACAAGATACAAAGCTGACAATGTAGCATATGCAACACAATGAGTAGGCGTTTGCTCTGTCGTAACCTTAAAAACCAGTTGACTCAGTATTTCTCAAACTCCCCACTTTCTCCTTTTATGGAATCCCATAGGTCATCCTTCGCATGTGACCTCATCCAGTTGACGTCCTGTTACTCACAAAGGCTAACAAGTCAACAAAATGCCCCCCTTGATTCAGTTCAATCTCACAACAACAACAGCTGCATCTGACCCTAAAACTGGAGGGCTCAGTCATACACTTTAACATCCACAACAAAGCCTCAGAAAGGGAGCTGAAACAGCTTAAAGGAATCAGAGACTGTCATACTAATTTGGAGAAGCGTGATGCAATGGGCTATAACAGAGAGTTTGTTGCCCTGGGGGACAAAAGAAAAGTGAGTCAGTAGTTACATTTTGTCCTACATTTGTGGCAACCAGGTAAGAACCCTCACCACAGACCTGATTCACTGTCAGCACCAAGATTCGACTGATCAATAACCCATCGCCGCTCACATGAAGGCCCTTTGTCATCAAAGGTGGCCAACACTACACACTGAAGGGTCCATGTGGGAACCTATCAGCCCTCACTGCTTGGATACAAAAATAACCAATGACAGTGTCCATTTCATCCTCCTGCTCTGCCTTGCCCTGCCACTCGACACCCACTGGTTATTCCAATGTGGGCTCACTAGCTGCGTACTCTGTTGCTGCTCAGTTTGGCCACACCGATTTGTGCGTCTATTTTGGTATCTCCTGAGCTCCCTTTCAGGAGCCTGACCACACCAGTGTTTGAACATGGATCTTAGGACTTGACTTGCTTTGGTAAGTTTTTTTTTTTTCTTTGTTTCTTCAACTTCATCAGAAAAAAAAAAAAAGGTTTGTGTACCACGAGTGACAACAACTAACTCCACTTTATTCGCAGCAGGGAATACGCACAGCACTGGATTCTTGGGTTTTCTACATTGAGGATTTGTGTTTGATACCAGAGTCAAGATAAGATGCTTCCACTCAGCATGAAAGACTCATCACCAAGGTGAGGGACCGGTGTGAATATAATGGCATGAAAAGTACTGATGGCTGGTGCAACTACCATAAGATAACGTTTTATATTGAGCTCAAAAGCTGATGTTCAAGTAGACCTGGAACCACAC
This sequence comes from Remorina albescens, assembly GCA_034769265.1. Lineage (NCBI taxonomy): Eukaryota > Metazoa > Chordata > Actinopteri > Carangiformes > Echeneidae > Remorina > Remorina albescens. Next base: position 13,221,798 of record CM068480.1, read on the forward strand.
TATTTATCTCATTCCATTGGTATCAAACCACACAACCAGAGTCATATTGTTTTTTAACATTTACACGCACATATGAGAATGATAATGAAAATACAAAGTGACATTCCATTGATTGAGCCTTTATACAGTATGTTTAACTGGGGTACTTCATTCCTTGGGTATAAATATACGAACAGATGCTGGGAAAGTACCGTGGTTGCTAACTGATCTGGCGTTATGATAGCTGGAAGATAGTTGGCATCCAAAGTCTACTGGAAAGCAAAAGCATACTATAAATTAACCTCAACATACAGTGAAGTCACTGGGTTCTCACACTTTTAGCTCCTTTTTGGTGATAATAATAATTATTGACATGACAATATGACAATGATTGTTATGATTCTTCTAGCTTTGTTTGTTTGTTTTTCTTCACATCATAAGTGGCAGGTGGAGAGAGGAGTGCTTGCCTACCGATCAAACCAAATCATCGTTATTTGCACATATTATCAAATACACCATTGAATCATCAAATGTCTAAATTTATATGTGTCTCAGTTGACTCCATCTGCTTATAAGGAGAGTCGTGGTTGTGTGGATACATGAAGAGCTGAGTTATATGCCAGTAGCTGTGCTTCCCAGGTCAGCGCATATAAATGGGTTAATGAGCTATTCTAAGACCTCACCCAGATACTTAAAGTAAGCTACAGTAGAGCAGCTGGTGCTGAGGTGCACAGTGAATGATGTGATGATTTACTTGCATTTCCTGCACTCTGGTGTGAACCCTCAGATGTGCATACAGTTCAAGAGCTTTGCAGATTAGCTGCCTGTATACTAAGCCAGCTATCAGTTATTTTACTATCTGAAATTATTCTTTGTGAAAAAAAGAAGAAGCTATGATTACATTTAAGGGCGTTTGATGTGAAATGTGGGGCTTTCTTTTGACATGCACAATGGTAAAAATCATCTTTCCTAATATTGTGCCTATATATGGAGTAGTTGTTGTTCTCATGGCTACAAACAGTAAGCTTAGTGCTCACAACTTACAGTGTTAAAAATAACCAAGTGCATGGTATGAAGTATTTGTCTGCTGCCTGCAGAGAGCATGGCCGAAGCCGACACAAGTCCTGTACATAGAGGTCATCAGCAGAGCTACAGTTCAAACCATTAACAGTAATTACAAATCATTAAAATGACCTTTTACAAATGCTCAGATTATTAGTTATTAAAAAGTGCAGATAAGTTTAAAATCACGACCTTTAAATGCTGTCATTTTCTTTTAGGAAGCTTGCATATCCCATCCTGACATCGACTTGAACTGGAAGAACGCCAAGGGACTTACAGAGCTGCGGCGGCCGTGTCGGAAGCAAGACAGGTGATGCTCAAAACAGAAAGAGATTTGTTGACATCATGAGCTGTGTGGAAAAGCGACATGTGGGCCATCGGACGGGGAGCATGCTCCACCATCGTTTCCCCAATGGCTTCACCGACTTGTTTATGGATGAGACGGATCGGGAAGTCAGCATTCTCACAGATCGAGCCTTCCGAAGTCTCTGCGTTGGAGATGACGCAGTTTATAATGACGAGTTCTTGTATGGATACTCACCTTTCAGCTGCCACAAACCCCTGGTGGGGGATCCCCACAAAAAGACTCATCGTAAGGACTCTAAAAAGCAAGGGCAAATCAAAAATGACAAAAACCATGCCCAGCCATGGCAACAGCAGCGACAGAAGAAAATATCCCACATGTCATCTTTCCTCAAGGCTTTAAGTGCCACAGAGCAAAGCTGTGAGGGGATGTTAATCAAAAATGGAGGTATGCCGGACTCTAATGGGGAATCTTGGGATAAATCGGCACTTCGCAGCATCCAAAGAGAGCTATCTGAGTTCTCCTCGGGTTATCACACCAATCTCACAGATGGACATTACAACAATCATCGACGTCACTCGTCAAACAAAACGGGCAAAGATGGTGCCCTTCCCTCAGGGAAATCCTCAAAGATAAAAAATGGGAAATCCACCGTTAAATTAAGGAAACTTAACATCAAAAACTTTTTTCTCCATAGTGAGTTTAGCCCTTTTCAATCATGGAGAGATTTTAACCGATTCCCTTTCGGCCAAGAGGAGACCGTCACGTCCATTCTCCCCACAGATAATATCCCTAAATGGTACGACTTGCCGTTTTACAAGGAGCTGACAGAGGCGCACAGAAAAGAGACTCTACACACAGAGGAGACACAGTCATGCCAGAAAGTGGAGCCCCCTCCTCCAACTGCTCCGAAACCCATGCCTCCCCCTCCTCCACCGAAGCTCCTGCCAAAGCCCTCAGCCACTCCAGCTGAGAAGACAAGCTCGTTGGATGGAGGGGAGGCTGTTGCTGCCCCCTGGAGGCGCAATAGGTCTCGGGCAACAAGTGCTGTTCCAGTCAATCAGCCTGGGATACAGAGTCAGGAAAATTATTCAAAGACTGTGGAAGAAAGCCTTTTGTTGGTTAAAAAGGAAGCCAGATCTGTGGAGGTGAAAGCAATTGAGGAAGTCAGTTCTTTGGCCTCTACTCCATTCAGTATCTGCCAGCTGATGACTCCCCTCATTCCCTCTAGACAACCAACAGAAACATCAGAAATCCTCCAAGGAGTCCTCTCACCCTCTGCTCTTGACTTTCCACTCAGACCACACTCTGAGACCAAAGTGACCCCTGAACCTCCAGTGAAGCGGGACAGTTACAAATCGCTTGCTTCTAGCATCCTCTTCAACCTTAAAGATAACAGGAAAAGGGTTAAAAGCCGTTACAGTCCACCTAAATTCAAAACTTTAGAATTGCCCGAGTGTGACATCCATTCTCCGCAGTCAGATCGTTTCAAAGATTCACAGGCTGGCTCTGAGGGCAATGCATCAGGTTTAAGCACTCCTGCCATTTTTAAAGATGCTCTAACAGTTTGCAGTCCTAATCAGGAATCTGTTGAAACCCCAGTGGCTGCTTTTACAAAGCAGGATGCTGACACGCCTCTATCAGATGATTATTTGTTATCTAATCTGCTGCAGACCAAAAGGGAGGCTGCAGGTGGTGAGGATACTCTCATATCTCCCTTCATTAACTCCAAAAAGAATAAGAGTCCCTTGGCTAAAAAGCAAAACTATCCATCTTTGAATTTGTACAAGAAAGCCAGTCCTGTTGACAGCGATATGAAATATCTTCAAGTCCCTCTGAGCAACGGTGGTCCCGTGCACATAGACCGACCAACTGAGACAAATGAACTTTCCCCACTAACGCTAAACAAAGATATCTCCCCAAAACCTCGGCCAACAAACGCAGGACTTTCACCACGTACTTTAAGTGTCAACAAAGATGGTTCACCCATAACTTCACTGCACATAATTGAGAATGAGAGGTTGTCGTCAAATATATTTGTCGGGGGGAGACATTCGAATTTATCAGACAAAGCAAAACAGCCAGGGAAATCCACAAAAGAAAACGTATCAGGAGTGCAATCTGCCTCTAAGCAAAAAGATACAAGTGGTCAGACTATGAGTACAATGGATGTGATCCGAGCGGCGAGGGAGGCAATAAATGCAGCAAAAAGTAAAGCTCTATCCGATGCTCAATCAGAGAGCATCAGAGAGAATCCAATTTTAAGACTAGAGGAAATAAAGGATAAAGAAACAGCTGAGGTGACCAAGTCAGTGGAAACGTTTAATAGCAAAAGAGACGCTGAGTCAACGCCGCCTGCTAAAACTTGTGCTGTCAAGAAAGAGCCTCCCCCAGTTCCCAAGAGAAACTTTGCAAAAGCTGATATTGAATTTCCTCTTGACAAACAACAAATATATAATACTGATGAATCCACTAATGTCGAGTCCAGGGATGCTAAACTAGATTTAGAAAACGAATCTGTCTCAAAAGAAGGGAAGAGCAAACGTAAATTCTCAGCCCGACAGAACAATTATATCAAACATCAGAGATATGCAGTGACAGATGATGAACCAAGAGAGGAATGTGAGGAAGGTAACCTGAAAGTGAATATGAGAACAGAGGTGGGTGAAGAGATAATGTCAGTCAGAGAAATAAAAGATAATGACAATACAGTGAATGATTTACCTGCTTTGAAAGAGTTGGAGAGGGCCAGCTTTGGTGACCGTACTCTTGAGAATGCAATGAACAAACTAGGGGTTATTAACATAGACGAGGAGGCCAGGGCTAACACTGATTTGATTTCACGTGAGCTTCGGAGTATAAAGAAGGGAATGATGTCTATGAGAGGAAACACATCGGCTAAGAGAGAACTGTTTACAAAGATAGAAAAGGAACAGTCAAAGCAGGATTTTTTCACAAAACTAGACGGTAATGTCAGAGTAAACAAAGCACTTATAAATGACAACTATGACAAAGCCAAAATGGCGCTTGAAGAGATCATCTCAGAGAGGGAGAAAAGAAGGAATACAGTAACAGAGCAGGATGCAAATCCGACATTAGATGAGAATGCTGGTGATCAAAGTTATGTAACGAGGGCACAGCAATGTAAACAGGCTATGATGGAGGGAAACGAAAAGCACAACGGCATCACTTCTGCACTAAAACAGAGAGAGCTGAAAGAGAGGTTAGGCGATTTGAGAGATCACAATCACATGAGGCAGATTCTATCCCAAACTGAACCTAGACTTGGTGAGACTCACAGGATAGGTGGTAGGACAGCTCTACCAGGCATGGACAAGCTTAGGGACGAGCAAGGCTTATTCCTGAAAACAACAGCTAAACATGTTGATGACAAACTAAATGATAATTGCAGCCAAGAATCAGCTGCGTTCAATTTTAGACATCAGGCGTCCAAGGACAGTGGAGGAAATCTGATTAATGAAACTGAAAGCAAAAACTTTGACGTTCCACCAGTCCCACCTCGCAGCAAAAAGGGGGGCAATATAAGAGATGGAAGTGTCACTAAAGAAGTAGATGCATCCGCTGGAGATCTCTTTAACAAAGATGGGAAATATGAAAACAGTGGGGTTAACTTAAATGAGATTAGGAGCACAGGACAACAGGAAGGAGACATTGAACTGCAAAGAACTGAAACCGCATCTGACAGAGAGAAGTGGGATGTGGCAGATAATGCACATTACTTACAATCTGAAAATACATCGTACTTATCACCGGAGTTCAGGGGAGATGAAAATGCGGTAAATAGCTCGGATAAAAACACAATCTGCAAAAGTGACATCCCGTGTGAAAACAGTAAAGCTACGGTCCAGGAAACGTGCAAGATAAAGCGAAAGGCACCTTTAAGACCAGACAATTTAGTCAAGATAGATGAAAATATAATTAAGCATCTAGTGACAGAAGATGAATTGGACAATATAAATGGACCTACTCAGGAAATAAATGTAGAGACAGAGGCGTGTGGTGAAAAGCCCAGAAACATAATATCACCCTTACTACTGGTAAATGGTGTTAATGTACCTCAGAGCCCACCTGATCAAGCCAGCTTGTCCTCTAAATCCTCCTACTTCTCTGCGGAGAGTGCACTTCATAGAAATACTGAGACCGAGTCAAATGTTTACCACTCTTTGGAGAACTTGGTGGTAGAGGTGGAGCAGGCCGATGAAGAACTGCGTAATATCTCACGGAACATGAAACAAGATTTGGACAAAAATGAGGTGGACTACTATTCTTTAAGTGATCATGAATTTGAGCTAGAGGTTGTAAAGAGACCGGTAACATCTCCTGAGAAAGACGAGGAAGTGCCAAGCAATGACAGCAAAGAAAGAGAAAATACCATTTCAGGCAAAAGTGGAATCGCTGATGAAAATAATCAGACAGCTTTATCACTTGCTAACACTTTTTCGCCAACTTTGGGGATTCCTGCCTTATTCAAAGTCAAAGACAACACTTTCAGTGCTAAACTGAAGAAAGCTGTACAACCGTGGTCACCGAGAGGGAGTCTGAGTGGTTCAGAAAGGGGAGAAGAGGAGTTACATCCAAGAAAGGAAGCGCTCCCACCGGCTATTGAAACTATCAGCAACGGTGGCACTTTAATTGCAGCAGAAATCTTTAAACCAAAAGAGATTTTATCCAAACATACACCTCCCCTGCTGCTCTCTCCTTTAAACCTGCAAAATCAATCCGAAAACCTAAAGAAACCCCATGTTGGACAATTCCTCACTGTCCCACAGGAGGATGATAGATTTTCTGGCGTGAGTCCATCATCTGAAGGCGTGGAGAGCTTAACAACCAGCACAGCTGAATCAGTTGATGACATAGGAATGAAAGCGGGAGTGCCGGCAGAACGGGAACCGTCCAATGTTCCCAGCGAACACTCGGGATCCAACTGCAGTGGTAATGAACACCAAATGGTGCTGCCCAAACCGCCAGCTGTCTTACCCAAGTCTGAGAAGGCTGTTCTCAAAGCCATAAAGCTGACAAATAGAAGAATAAAGAAGGAGGAGGCCCAGAAGTCTCCTCACAAATCGTCTCAAAGCAGCAGCAAACACAAAACGGACAGACACAAAGGTGAAAAATCCGAGCAAAAAGGCAGCAGCAGCAGTAGGAGCAGTAAGAGCAGAGAAGAAAAGGAAGGTGGTCACCGTCAGAGTGAAAATCACCACAGCAAAACCAGCAACGACAGAAATGAGCAGCTGATCCCTGAAAGTAGAGGCCGCAACGGTGAAAACCACCTTCATTCGAGAGCGGAAAAGAACCACAGCAGCCGGAGGCAGAGCCGGGATTCTGAGGAAGGCAAGAACCAAAGAGAAGAAGCACCACCTAGCGTCGCAACAGAAAGGCAAGGCCGCAGCGGTGAGAGACAAACTCGCAACAGGTCACATAAAAGACATTACAGCACCGACAGAGTGATCAGTAACGTTCCGGTGTACAAAGCTCACGTAGGCGAGAGGCCGCTCCAGCGATCGCAAAGCATCGATAGGTGTTTAGGAGAAAGAGTGGAACGCAGACTTAGTGCCGACACTTCAGCGAGCGAGAAGTCCAATCCCAGGACCCACCGCATCGAGAAATCCATAATGGACGAGCTCCAGCAGAGAGGCCGAGCCAGAGACAGGGCGAACAGAGACAACCCGCTGAGAAGGAGCCACAGCATTGACGCGTACAGCACTGACACACCTCACCCCTCGACCTTATCCCGCCAGTCAAGCCACACCAGCCAGCTTTCCCGCCAGTCCAGCATTGAGCACACCATTGTCACGCAATCCTTCCCTATGACCCAGCGCAAACTCCTGCAGGATCCAGACTCAGGGCAGTACTTCTTTGTAGACATGCCCGTACAAGTGAAGACAAAGACCTTCTTTGATCCGGAAACAGGAAGCTACGTGCAGCTTCCAGTCAAACCGCCAGAGAGTGGTATTCCTCAGGCGTCTCCCATAGACGTCTTGACCCCACCGCTAGTCGTTTACCACGGTTTTGTCCCAGTGCCTCTGTCACCGATGGCCCAGAAGACCACCGTCCAAGCTTCTCACATGGAACCAGAAGAGTTTGAGCAGAGATGCTTGGAAAGGTCAAGACAGATGCAATGTAAGGAGGGGCATCCATATTTGGAGCCCGTCTACGGTCAACATGACCAAATGTTAGGGGAGTTCATTGGCACCGAGGAGCTGGAGTGTCCGAGCTGATGGGCCCTGAAGTTCAAAAGGAAAAATCCACCGGATGTGCTGTTGTATCACCCCAGAAATTTTGTTCAAGCAACCAAATATATTCTGTTTATTTATTTCCTACATTTGCCACAAGGATGTTAAGTAAGCAGGAGTGCTTATTTGATCAATCCGTCTGCATTTGACTGTTGATGTTGGTACAAGATTGAGGGGAAAAAAAAACAAAAAAAAAAAAAACACTGAAAGAAACAAAATGGATCCGGAAATGGAAGTACATCACCAACAGCTGCTTAGTTTTTAACACCGTTAAAGTATTTAGGGCGGATTCTTCCCTCGTGGTTAAGTGTTTTCTCAGTGCAGACATTTGATCCTTGTTTTGCTTTACTTGCCTTAAACTTTCATGAGACACAGGAGCTGTGTGGGCGCTCTGAAGCGTATGAGGCCTCCATTGTGTGTAAAAAGAGGAGTTTGACTTAAGTGTGAACTGAGAGGAGATGATGAATTTCCGAATGAATGATAGTCGCTGTTTTTTTTTTTTGAATGTGGGTTTGAGAATTTGTATAAGATAATGTGCAATTTGAAGACATGGATGATCCATGTACATAATGTATTTAAATGTAAACTGAGGGTAAGCTTGAATGTAAATGTGAAATATTTATTGTAAATGCAGCATTTGTTGTTTTCAGCTAAAGCGATATTCAGGTCTCTACTACTTTTCAGGTATTTTGGTTTTTTGTTTGATTACCTGTGGAATATGTTTGCCTTGAGATTCTTTTTTCCACCAGACAGTTTCCAGTCACTTAAGATATAATTAGAAATACTTAAAAAATAGAATTAATTGAAATAATTAGATTTACTGATTTCAACACAATAAAATTTTCTAATATTTTGCATGCTGAAGTTGAAATTGCAGTTCAACCGGTTGAATACGTTTGATACAACACAGAGTTCATTTATACCGTCAAAAAGCTTGAATTGGCATCGTTGCAGTTGATGTTTTTTAATGAGGTCGTAAAGAGGAATTGGCTTTGCAAGTTAGTTGCATTGGCATTTTTCTGTACTAGAATAAGGCAGGGCTGTATTGTGTCTGTGATCCATTCCAATAAAAATCAACTGTTTTTACAGACTTGTGTTGCAGTCCTGTTACTGATTTTACTCCACTCAATAAATGTGTAAAGCAAATATCCAAACATACGTCAACTCTTGTTTTTTTTTTTGTTTTTTTTATTATGATGAACACAATTGGTATAATTGGTTACTCAAATATTCAATTGCATCACAGCAAGATACTTTTGAGGATGAAACTTGTTGGTGGGCAATGAAACTAGTTTTGAACAGAACTTAACTGTGCAGAGATAGAGCCGTTTTCAACCAGACCATCCTGCCATCTGTTGGTCATATCATATAACATACACGCCTCTGAACGCCTCTACCTTACTTTTATTTACTGCTCTAAGGGGAGTCAGCAATTAGAAACATGAGGCAGAGTCTTTTTGGATGATGACGACAATCACCTTTGCCAGCTTGCTATCCTTGCAGGTTGACATCTATACAATCTCTATCGACTGTGTAGTTGCTCCACTTTAGATTTGGAGTGTTTCCTGAATAAAGTGCTCTTCTAATCTACATTTAGACTGTTTAGGTTATAACATTAGTTTACATCTTCAATAGTTGTGTTACATTTTCAAAACTGGTGACACAGTATTGATTACTGATTACTAAATCTTAACGCCTTTCACAGAGGTTGGAGTTGACGTAAACAAAATATTGAAAATTGATCTAATCAACTCAAATCAAGAGACTTCTACACTTGTCAGCTCATTACATTTGGGTTTTGGTGAGGTCGGGCAGAGAAAAAAAAAACATTTAAAGACTTCACCTTGGGCGTGGAGTTGGTGGTGATGGCTATCATTCACCATTTTATGAAACTTCAAGATCAAACAATGAAGTTGCTAAAATAAGCATCATAAGCAACAGATTAATGAATGAGGAAGTATTATTTTATTGTGGCCAGGTGTTTTCAAATCCAAATACTTACAACCCAGGAAGTTGAATAGCTAAGTAGGATCTTACTTGCACCACGGACAATGTAAATCAATTCCAAGGGGCTTTAGGAAGACCCTGAATTGAGTACATGAGACTTAATCTTTGAATTTACATAACTCCTCCTCTCAATCTGTAGCTGTACTGATCAGTGACTCAACACAAAATCTAATCTGAGGATCATTGAAATCATAATGTATTTTTGGCTTACTATCAATTAAACTGTGGGACTCCTTCAACAAGACTGGGCAGCTGATTAATAATTGAGGAATAGCTGTTTTATTTCTCAAAATAATACAATATTTAAACATATGCACAAAAATACAGTGTTTTAATTAACTCGAGCAAACCATCACCGCCCCCCCTCCCATCCCTCATTGTCCCAGTGATAGAGTGCACAGCCAGTCAGTGGCAGCCACAGCTTAATGCCACCATGTCGTCGTACTGCTTCAAAACCACGTTCTCTTCATCATCAAAGTATAACAAGCTGATAGACTGGAGTCTGTCGGGCACACAGCAGGGCCCTCCCACTTCATTGCTGGAGAGCTTGAGTGCGTGCATGATGGAGCGCACCGTGGCGTGGTTGGTCGCCCTGAGGCTGCCCCCCAGCGGGAAAGGACAGGAGCCTTTGCAGTGGTAGGCGTTGTATCCCCGGGGAGAGATGATCCACCCCGACCAGCCGATCTCCTCGAAGTCGACGAAGAGGGGAACCCGCTGGCAGGACTGGGGCTGGCCTTGGGGTGAGACACCTGGAGATGCACGTCGCCTCCTGCTGCGGTGTTCGTGGCCTTCAGCTGCTGCTGCTGCTGCTGCTGCAGGCTGAGCTTGCCCTAAAAAAAGAGGAAAATGATCACACTGGGTTGGAAGTTTATCATATTTTTTTTTTTTGGCATCTTAAATATTCCTATTTGAGTTCAATTAACTTTTAAAAACCTTTAAAACACTAAACAAGGATGCATTTGACGGATGAGTAGAGAAAAAACAGATCATTTATAATCTGGATTCGTTCAAATTCAAAAGAATTTACAGGTTTTGAGCTGATCCTGCGACTGAATTGCTTTCCACCCTTTTCCTAAATGGTAACAGGATTGTTAATGTTTTCCTGACTGCATATTCACATAGCTAAAAAAAAACAACTAACAACTAAATTAATAAAACTGAGAGATGACAGTACGGATGTTGTGACCAGGCTAAGTGATACCATTTAATGGTGTTCAGTGTTCCCTGGTGGACAAACTGTAACTGTGAGCCTCTAAAACATAACTCAAAGCCAACTTGGTATTTATGAACTGCAAGTACTTTTAGCTGTACTACAGTTTCTAAGTGAATTCTGCAAATATTTGTGTGAATAAAGTCCAGTAGTGCAAATCCACCAGCCATAACGTGAGCACTGCTGTATATATGTCATATAAATGTATGTATTATGTTGATTTATTGTGATGAAAGCAACATACCACACCAAGACCACCACCTTACCGAAGTATGACTGGTTTGATGCTCCTGTCCTCCCATCATCCGAGAATATGACCAGGTAGGAGTTTGTGTCCGTCAGCTCTGTGTTCTGCTTGGATAAGGACACTATGGACTCCATCCAGCTACCAGAAGGAAGAGTGCTCACCACCAGGATGCCGTTGTTCTCCTGGCTGTTACCGATCCACTTAGACACCTGACATCCAAAACAGGATTCAATGGGTTATATGTCAGAAATATTTCAGAACTATTCTTTGTGTCACACGAAAGATGAATATTGAGACTGCTACCGTTTGGGTCATGTTGAAGACCTCCCACCCCTGGGTGTAGAGGGGCACCAGTCTGGATGTGATTAGGTTCCCTCTCCAAGGCTTCACTCTGCTGTCCAGCACCTCGTACACATCCACCTAGACCAGACACACCACCGTCACTTCACTGAACTGTGTCCACCAAAGACTCATATGCACGAACATCCATAACAGTAAAGCAGGTTAACTTATGTCTCATTATTAAATGAATCACCAAAATACAGCTGAGAATGACGAGACGGATCTTTAGTCATTGGTGTTGTTTTGCCTTTTTGCTCACAGAGAATCAAACTTGAATTAAATATGAAACTGCAAGATGAAAATTAAACCAGTTGAACCAAGAACAAATAAAGTAGTTTGACACATTTACATTTCTACCTTGTAGAAATGAGGCCTGTGTGACTTTCCCAAGTAAAACTTCTGCTTCTTTCTGAACCAACGGAACTCCGCCTTGATCATTCGCTCCTCTCTGCCGAAAGACGACAGATTGAAGAAGTGAAATCTCTCTCCAACTTGGCCTGCAGGCGGAAGAAATACCAAACACATCTTTGATGACACGATAAAAATAATCAGATCTTTAAGAAATGTTTCCAAGTCTTCATGTCTATCAGTTAAACAGGCCTGTGGCCGCGCGTAATTGCGCGCTTGGATAACATTTACGCGTTCCAATTTCCCGGCATTCACAGCCACTACAGGAAAAAGTTTGACCCCTAAATAATGATACTAAACATATTTTTAAATTTTCAAGATGCCTTCTCATAGAGGGTTTGCATCTCGCGCGTAACAATCCTCTTGGCAAAGGCTTTGCTCACCTTTATCCTCAAAGCTCCGCACAATGTTGCCCTCAAGGATCTCCTTCTGGCTTTTTGGGGTCCCGTCCGTGACTGTCACCGAGTTAAAGAGGTCCAACATGAACTGAGGAGCCTTCTTGTGAGGGGCCACCGCGGGCCCTCGGGGTGAATCCTTCAAGTGGAACTGCGCGTCCGGCTTCTTGCCCACGTCCGAAACGTCCCGCGGGATGGCGAGCAGGGCGACGCACCTCAGCTGGAGGGCGAGGCAAAAGCAGAAGCAGAGGCAGAGACTCGGAGCTCCTGCTGTCATTTTTAGTGAGAGCGGACTGAGCTCTGCACCTGCAGGGACGGCGGGTGATAAGGGCGAGCTGGCTGCCTTTGATGACAGGCTGCCCCCCTGTATTCACCTAACACCATAGAGATGATTGGGCCCTGATTGATGGTGGTGGAGAGAAAAACACAAAGGAAAGGTGAAAACGACCCGAGAGTCAGCTGTAAAGATAATAAATAAATAAATTACTATAACCTCCCCTTAGTTTGTCTGAGCATGTTGTAGCGGGACAGACGTACCACCAGAGAGAAGACACATTTGTGGGTAAACTTCAGTGTTTTAAGATGTAATTGCAACACAAGATCATTTCAATAATGACAAAAGTCTCTGTCAGTAACCATGCATTGCTCTATAACCCATCTGACCACATGGTGAACATGGAGGATGCTGAACAGATATAAAATGTATGTAAGCAGTAATATAAGTTAAATAAACTTTAAATAATCTGAATATATCTTATCTAATAATTGGTAGCTTTTTTTCTATGACATTACAGCGGTATTATAACTGGGGGGGGGGGGCATCCAAACAAAGTTATCCCATTATGATGTGTTGTCGGCTGCTCCACGTCACGTGTTTCCGGGCCCAGGCGTGTGTTATCAGTATGAGGCCAGTTGCGACAGTGCAAACGAAAACAGTCGAGCGGTGACGCACGCGAAGCGCGTTTTCTAAAGCGACTGTTAATGCGCACATTTCCACAAAACGCAGCCCGGTCAGCTTGATTCCTCCTCACCATTCGCGCGCGCACACACACACACACACACATAATGTTTGGAGAGTGACTCAGAGTTAACACCGAAATCAGCCCGATGTGTTTATTCCTATAAGGATGAATCCGGGATGATCTCCAATCACCATCACAAAGGGGATCAAATTCCCAAGACCATCAAGCTGATCAATGGCCCAGTCTCCCCCCAATTGTTAATCAAATTCAAGGCGATTCCACGGGAATGATGATCCCCTCATTTAGGGGCCATTACTCACGTTTAAGGCCCCACAGTGAATGCCCCCCCCCCCTTTCTTCTGATCTCCTGTATCACTAAGAGGCCACACTGTCAGATAAGCCACAGGATGGATTATGGCAATAAACACTGTCAACAACGGGAAACCAGGGGATCAAGTGATGATTAGATTTAACCAAACAGAAGGTGAATTATTTCAAGTTCAAAAGCCGAGGAGCTTCAGTTTCCTTTTGCTCTGTGCACAATGTTGTTTTGCCGGTCTTTTGGATGGTAAACTGAAAGAAGCCACAAACCCAGCGGTCCAGGACAACCCCCACCCTCCCTCCATGTGATTGTGTTTGTGTTCCTCCACCCATGTATGGCCTGCTGTTTTTTTTTTTTGTGGCATCTTGGCACGTGGAGGCGTACGACACAGCTGGATGGTGCGGGGTGTCCTCAAATGTTTACCCGGGACCATGTGCTGATGGCAGATAGACTTACAGGGAAGCCCTCTGACGTAGACGTGTGATGAGCTTCTACGCAGAGCAGAGCAGTGAGCCACATCCAGTCACCTCTGCAACAACTCTGGGAATCGCACATTTGGAGCTTTTACTGTGGAAAAAAGTGAAAAGATGAAGAGTACCAAACAAACCAGGCCAATAGTCCACAGCTTTAATATAATTGGTATGTTTGATATTATTTTGCAGATATTTCCCCATAAACCACAGTAGAGGACGTTTGACCTTCTGATGATGATGACAGAGATCTGTGCTATCATCCAAAAGTATTCTGGGAAATGTTAAGCAGACGATATACATTTCATGGCAGTGTATTCAGTTCTCACAGAAAGTTGTGCGTCAATTTTACACTTCAGATCAGTAATATCTGAAAACAAAGCAGAAATAATATCCGAGCGCAGTTTGAATAGTTTGATCACGTTTTCAGTCACACTCTCCAACAGCAGGGTTTTGATTTCTAATTTTTTTATGTGAGCGAATGAGTTGTCAGCTTGCTTATATTGTCCAATGAGGGACGATGAAGTATTTTTTTCTTTCCCGGTATGTCACCCAGTTATCTAACTTGACACATCATAAAATTACTCCACCTAACTCTCAAGTAAGGTCACATTTTTTCCCACTTAGAGGCAACATCATTAAACTACATGTTAGTACTCATAAATTTATGACAAGTGGTGAAGCCTGGATCAGGAGTGTGGGCGGTTGAACATTTACTCCATTTATCCAGATGCGACATAATGAGAAGAGGAGGCTCATGGCAGATGTGATTTCAGCATCTTTGCCCATTGCAGTGTTAAAATGTTCTGTGGTTTCATTTGAAAAAGGCCAATTCCACTAATTTGAAGTTCCGTCTGCTCATCACTCACCGTTTTCACCAGTATCTGAATGGATGCAGTGCTCTCTGCTGAACAGCAGATAGAGCTGTTGGCTTGGAAATGAATCCCCACTTTTATTGCTAAAAAATTACATTTCATATACTACCCCATCTTTCATGCTGATGGTTTTTAAAATAACCCCTCATTCGTTTTTCTTGAGACGCTCGTGACTGCAGTTTCCATGGCCGCCATTTGTCATCTCAGCTGAAGGATTCGATTTTCTTAGCCCTCATGAAGTTTTCAGTAAAGTTGTGTTAGATAAACTTATAAATACATGGAATTCAACTGAGGACCTAAAAATCTTCGTATATTACGGCTGAAGTAACGTAATAAAAAAGTAATACAGAATCTACAATGCCATGTCATTTCAGTCATATTTCTTGTATAATGGAATATTTGCTGTCTCTGGACTTCTCTGTATTTTTTTTCGTCACACTTTGGTGGACGCACTCTGATAAACTTCATGCGTTTGGAGGCTTGATTGGAAGCATGTTGGCGAAGAGCTTCAGATTTCTTCTTCTGCTGGAGCTTCAGTGTGCTGGTGTCTGCACTTTCGCCCACGGCCGCCTGGCTCCACATCTGACAAGTGTGTCCGTGTGCTAATGACTTCACCTTGTGTTAAATACTTCTACTGAGGCAATTAGACACACATGGAAGTTATTTGCTACAAGTGCTGCCCACTGCTGCACCTCTGTTTGAATGAATAATGAAGAGGAATAAAATCACAGCGAAAGTGGAAACATATGACAAGGGTGTCGAGTGAACTCGGCCACAATGTACTGTGGTTTTCAAAAAGAAAAAAAAAAAAAAGTAAATCTATCTCTGTTCTCTTTGACCACAAACAAGCAGGGTCAGCGTGCGAAATGTCCATTTTAGTGGGTCTGCCTCTCTGTGTGTGTTGTTACAGCAGCAGCACAAAAACTGATATTGTCATTTACTGATGATTTGTAATGAGTCCGAACACAAATAACAAACGGTTATCTGCCATATTACAAACTTTATGCTCGAATTAATAACATTTATATGTCGTTTTGGACAAGTCAAAGAGAAATATCACGTGATGTCTGTGTTAATTATCCAGCTACAGCTAGCATGCGGATAGCTTAGCTGAAAAAGACATGGAAATGGCTAAACTGTTCGAAAGATTAAAAAACACAGAGGCTCGTTAATGAACAGCAAGCAACTGCTCCCAGGCAAGAAACAGTTTCAGGTTAAACTTTCAAAAATGGGCTAAAATGTTAAATCATAACCAGGTTACTGGGGGGCAGAATTGGCTTATTATGGCCGGGGTAATAGCGCAAAGGTAACGCTGTCACTGAACCCTGTCGGGAAAAAGGCTAGCAGCAGCTGTTTACGCTGACATATTTATATTTACATTTATTCATTTGAAAACTTCTGTCCAAAGTGATTTAGAAAACGAGCGACGATACGAGCAAAAGTAGTTTGAGGAGGAAAAGGCCTCAGGTTTCTTTCAAATATCATACACTGACCACAAGCTGGATGAAGTTGCTCAATATAGAAGTGCCTAAAGAAAGAATTTTTTTGAATCTTTTTTTTTTTTTTTTTTAAGAGAGAGCCAGGCCAGTTTTCAGAACTGATACAGACCGAGAGCATGTCTGATGACAAAGTGCTCTGGAGGAGTTAAACCCTCCGAGAACAGAAGGAGATCCTGCTGAACAAACAGAGATAACTGATGAAGACTTTGGTTGGAGACTTCCTGTCTGGTAGTGATGGTAGGAAGAGTCAGAAATAATAATAATTCATTCATCTTCCGATCACAGTGAACAAGAAGGGATTTCAGGTCTCTGGGTGCTGAGCTAGTGGTCACTCTGTAGGAGAGATTTGGAGAATTTGAGTGAACGTAAGCAGCAGCAGCAGGAGGTCTATGGGAAGTATCTCAATATTAATGGAGTGACATGAGATCCTGTTCTTTTTAAAATCCATCATAAAATCGAATTCTTCCGTTAGAATTTAGCATTTAACTAACCATTATGTGCAGAATTTGGGATTAGAAAGTAAAAGTACACATTTTTTTCCACTGTGGGTTTATTATGAACCTCCATCGACAGTGAGACCTCTATAATTTCTTTGCCGCTTCTTTTATCCTACACATTTCTCTTCCTCCTTTGTTCCCTTTCCTCCCTCTTAGCTCATTCTAGACGTAATACTTTCTCCTAAATCTCTGTTTTATAAAACTATCAAAATCTACATTTGCAGTAAGGTGAGCCGAAAATGAGACGGGGAAAAGATAGACAAGCTAAATGAAAGAGATGACAAGAAAAAAACGAGCGAGACAGAAAACTGAAGATCTGGCTGGAGCGGTCAGGTTTCTGTAAGCCTCCATCTCTGTACTTCAGACAGGACCATTAGATTAATACTCACCAGAGCCTTTATGATGACTACAGGATATCCTCTTCAGCTCCAAATGAGCTGATCAGACTGGGTTTATGTGCTGGTCAGGTTTGGGAAGACAAGACGACTTCCTGCTTCATTTCATTATGTATGATGAATAAAAACACAAATAATAGAAAAATGGCATAAATGAAGAAATTACATGCATTTTGATATAGCATTCCAGTAAGTTAGAAAAATCACTACTATGTTAAGTCATTCATATTTTTTTGTGATTTGAGTGAACAGATCCTTAAAGATTATAGTCTCCAGTTGATCTTATCCACTTTCTGTCTTTAAGTGAGGCCCTGTTCAGCCCAGGTATCAATGCACCTCTTGGATGATTTGATCACAAGTTGACTGGTGCAGGTGTGCCACATTCGGAGATGTAGCACACCTGCCTCATGTGGTTACAAGTTATTCTGTCTACTCCACAGACATCCTCAGTCAGCCTATTTTATTTCACATACTTCAAGTGATTTTTGGTATCCCGCAAAAATAGCAAGCGTATTTCAAAAGGTCAAAATCTTATTGAATGGAATAGTGAAGCCAGTTTGCTCTTCCCAGTTGTCACGATTGTTGTCATCTTCGTGTCTCCTGTACTTCACCCAAACAATGCACAGTAAGGGCACATGGCTCTGGGGTCAGGGACGGACCCACATCCAGCAGCCTTTGGCCTGACTCACAGTGGGTGTGGAGGTCAAAGCTGGAAGGGCAGAGGTGGAGTGATGCAGTGAACAGGAAACAAGAAAGAAAGTCCCTCACTGTGCATGCATGAGGGATAAACCCAATAGTCAGATCTCTTTGGAGACGGAACCTCTAAAAGTATATTTTTGAAAAAGGTGCGCAGACAATATAATTGCTGTTATTGCACAAGAAATAACGAAGAAGAGGAGATTAAAAGTGACTGTAAATTTTCAATTCTCAGTTTCCGCGGTGTTGGTTTTGATTATCCAGTATCTGAATTCCATCTTTCATCTCATTCAAATCACAGCTTTAATTTGACGAAACGTAGAAAACATTTAGTGTTGGCTCAAACTCCAGAGGCTGTGATATTGTGTGTGGCTGTAGACTATTTCTTTTTCAAACATCCACACTGAATTTTCCTGCTCAGCATGGCGACCTCACCTTTCTGTTATTAAGTCAGCCAGACGCTACTTCATCTGGCAAATTATTGTGGTTTAGATGATATTCCTGATCGCTGGACCCTCCAAGCTCTGAGTTCATGAGTCTGATATGTGAAACAGAAAGTACCTGTTCTTGATTATACTGTTTGTTATCATGGTCAGTCACCTGCATGTTCTGTCTACGTGTGTGTTCTTTTGATCATGTTTCTTTAAATTACATGTTTTATATTTTTGTTTTTTGATTCCCTTTAGTCAAATTCCCTGCCCTCTAGGGAAAAAACAATATACCAAAGTGTTGACAACAGCAAATGTTTAAGTGCCAATGTGTGCAGGCAACCTAGTCCCACTGTAGAAGGAGCAATCGAGGCCAAGTGTGAGTAAATTGGTGGCAGAGGGATGAAAGCCTTAATAAACTTACTGTGTGTTACCTGCCCAGCCACTGATGGCAGACGCACAACGTTTGGGACTGGCTGACAAGCAGAGTTTAACTGAGTTCCTATTACACTTCTGTTTGTCGAGTGACCATAAACAAAACAGCCACACGTGTTTGCTGGATGTGTAAACGGGCACCAGTTCACCTTCACCCAGACATCTTTATAATGAGACAATATGGCAGAGTTTAAAAGTGAGGTTGTATTTCCTTCACTGTAAAATGGATGAAGAAGTTTTACAGTAAACTGAGGAATAGAGGAATGGTTTGGGAGGGAGGAGGGAAATTTCTGCACTTCTCCTTCACTGTTTTTCACTGTCTGCCAACATCCTACACATGGAGTGGCTAAAGGTACTGTGTTTGTTAATCCCATTGGTTCTGTACCACTGTGTGTCTGTGCTACATCTCTCTCTCTCTATGTATGCATATATGCACATGAAGTCAAGGTTGATGTTATTTAAACTGGCTCATACATCGCACTACCAGCCCATAATGACCGAGCCTTGCTATCTGAACCACATATCTCGTGCTTTCTTTTTGTCTTCTTTATTTGCATAAACTAGTCACTGGTTCGGGAACAGTTGATCACAAATGGTGCGAGGAAACGCTGGAGCTTTGCCTATCTGCTCCAAATTGTTCTTTCCGTTTTCTTTACCGCACTACTGCAGTAACTGAGACTTAGAGGTGGAGGAAAAACACAGGCGAAATAAGTCAGCGGCAGTCTTATTGCTACAGTCCAAAACTTGACCAAACCCACATTAAGTCAAACCTTCAAGCTGGAGTAAACTGAATTTTACTAACCCTGTAGAGTAGATATCTGAGCCACAACACACAGGGTCTTCAGTCCTATTGGAAAGCTAGAGACAAAATTAAAGCAGAATTTCTATCACCATGGCTTAAAAAAAACAAAAAACAGTTGTTGCAGATTTAAAGTACAGGTGATACAATAAAACCTTATATAGAAAGTTCACTTGGAGTAGAAAACACTGCACTATTTGTAATACTGCCAGGAGAAAAGCCACACCGGATGATGTCCTGTTGCGTTTTAGGAAAAACTGAGGCCGGTTGATGATGTCTGGCTCCATTGAAATGAATGACGGGACTGCAACTTTAATGCATCTATCAGTCTGTGCGCTGCCTCAGGGAGAGTTATAACCTGTGAGGTCAGTCCTGTCATACAGAGAAAGGTAATGTCTTTACATATTTGTCCTCTGCCCCACTTGCCTCTCAGCGTCCACTTTTGTTTTATGATCTTATAACTTCATATTAGGAGGGTTGGGGGTGAATATCAATAACTGTATTTTCTACTATCATTTACACAGATATGTCATCTCCACTTTACCCTTTTCTACCACAATTAACAGTAGTAAGCACACTCTTTAAACATTACTACTAAACACCAACGGACTCCTTTACCAGGGCCATCCAACTGCAACACTGCTGGATGGATGACAGGAGTGTGTCTGAGAGATGTGATAGAAGGAAAAGAGGCCAAAAAGGGTGTGTTCACCACGGTGTTGTGTTTTTATCACTGTCAACTGGACCTGGAACCAGTAAATACAAATTGTAGACTTTTTCACTGCAAACAGAAGCCAAATGTTAATCTTGACCAGGAAAAGGAGCTAAAGATACATTGTTTGCAATATAAGTACGTCTTTACGTTAGGCTTTAGCAGAATGACTTTGCTCAGGATCCCCACCTGGTCAACGAATAAACCATAAACACCATCAGAAGTATCAGCCTGGTAGTGTTCTAATATTACGCTCAGGAGCTAACTGATGAGTGTGGAGCGTCAACTACAAAGGGCTGCAGCACCTCCGCCTCTCTGAAAGCTTGACATTTGAGCAGTCTGTTGGCACCAGAGACTGATCAGCAATGCCTAATCTAAAACAAGATCACGATAATTAGCATTAGCACAAATAGCATGTCACCGTGCACCTCTAAAGAGGAACCGATTCAGCAAAAGTAAATCCTGAATAGTGCGCAACGACACGCTAGAAGTAATGGGCTAAACTATTGTATTTAGTATTGTACTTTTTTGTATTTGAAACGGGATACGGTTATGTAATAATATGCTCAGATAATCACACATAAGTGAATTGATAATGTCTTGGGATATGCTGCTGATGCCCCAGTGGTGTCAGAACCACTTACTTGACAGTGCCAAATTTTCCTGAGTGTACGCTACCATTTTTTTTTTTGCATGTCATCTTGAGTAAAACTTCAAAGACGATGCAAAAATGTAATAAATAAAGGTATGATGACAGAGGATAAAGAAACCCGAGACGCTAATTTGTGGTCAGTTTTTCCGCTTTTTCACTGATGGTTTAGGATTGGGATTTGGGATGGGGAACCTGATCCAGTTCTGTTGCTCCCGTCTGCATTTGGAATTCATCCACCACATACATCCATTTTTCATCATCACCCTCCTCTCCTTTCTCCATTGTTGTGCTGAGTTTCTAATGGGACTTTTCTTGACCAGTGGGACTTTTAAATGCCAAATGCTCTGCACTCTTTCATCCTCTTCATTCCCTCCTATCTACGAGGTCTGGGAATGGTTCCTATCTATTAAAGTGACTTCAAACGTAGAGGAAAATCCCTCTGTTTAAAGGTGGGTTGTGTTGTCTCATATGTCGTCATATTTCTCTCCTACAATTCACAAGAATAGGTGAGACAACTTACAGTAGGAGATAGTTCGCTTTGCTCTTGTAAAGCTTGCTGTTATATGTGTGTGGGTCCAAGGTGACTGCTATGTTGCCAGCTTTGTTGCAAAATCTTTTCAACTTTTCATTTTTCTTATATTTATGTAAGTTTCCTTTCTTCAAACAAAGGCTTAAAAAAAAAAAAGAAAGAAAAATTGTGGCCAAGGCTCTTTACCTCTCTGGCTTTTCGCTTTGGGCAGATTGTGGTTTTGTTGCTCAGCCTCTATGAATAATCTGAGACAGGCCTCATTTATAAATAAGTGCCTCAATAGCTTGGAGCTTGACGATACCGTACGTGTGTTTGTGGACACTCACTGTTGGATGGATTTATAAAGTGTTTATATAAAGTGCGAGTAGGGCAGATGATGCCAAATGTAGAAAAGGATCTTGAGTTTCAACCAAAATGTTTGTTTGAATAGAAGCTGATAACAGTTCATTTTGACTGCAATTACATTTAATTAATGACCAAAAAATCTGCTGCCGCTGCCAACCCCCAATTTGCAATAGTAACACACTCACATGCACATGCAAAGACATACACGAGTTAAGCTGAGGTGTGAGGCCTGGCTTTGAAACAAATACTGCTATTTGACTTCTTCGTTAATGGGTAATTACATTGTAAGAATGTTTATCAGCGCTCAGTTTGCCAAGCACGGTCTGCTTCTGTCAAAACTCCAATGACTGTCCATCACCAAACTCATTTAAACATTTAGAAAGTGTTCAAACTCACAGTAAGGTCTACACGATGGCTTCAACTTATTGAGTACTTACTGACAAACAATGGCCGAACAAATGAACTCAGATTTATGTTTTCAGACTTTTTTCCAAGCTACGCCACTGTCAAGTATGAACTGAGGTGAAAGAAAGAAACTGTGGGAATCTGAGAATGATTTTTCAATGCAACAAGCTACTATCTCAGTGTTCTTGTTAAATTCACACTCTTCTCATGTTGTAGTACTTATTTGAGGCTTAAACTAAGCTTGTATCTCTGGCTCATACAAAAATGTGACGCTGAGTAAACAGTTGTTGATGTCGACAAATCTGTATTGGTAACTCTCCAGATAGCATTTTGTATTCAGGTCTTTGCCAAACCCTCTGTCATTTATACTGTACATTTCTTTGCCAGGTGGTTATAGGATTAAAGACTTTGGACATTTTGGCCACTCGGGGATAAATGATAAAGCCAATACCTTTTAATCACACCTTCATGATATGTCAAACACATTTAGCAGTTGTACAACAAGATTATCATTCATTTGTGGTCATGTTTTTGTCCCCTTGTTGAATACAAGTTCAGTATTTATTCCCCTTTGGCCCCGTTTCTGGCCTCCAGTGGCTACTGGGGAAAGTGTCTGGCTTTTTTTTTCCATGAAAAAAGCGCCACTATGTGCCTCAGCATGCTGCTCTCTTTTGTCTGCTTGTTGTTTGGTGCATCACTACTATAGATGCCTTTACATTAAAATATTTTTTTCACATTGTTGTCATGATTTTGTTATTAAAATCTAAAAATTTTCTGATAAGTTATAGCCAGTTGAAGCTGTAGAACTGTTTGTAAATTCAGCAAACATGTTTTCATCATGCGATATGAACTGGCAAAAGGTATCTACCGCCTGTAGATACACAACTTCACTGAGTGGAGAGGACCTCCAAGAGAGAAGGACCAGGACGTGGCTCTTCTCTGATGATGAAGATAATGATGAGGCGGTTAATGAGATGTATATTTGCAAAACCAAACAACTGGTTTTCATCATCTAAGCCTAATTCTATTACAAAACACCTTTCCCACTTTTCCGGGCTTGTCTGAATCTGTATTTGAGTGTGATGCTTTTATTTTCATGATGTGCTAAGACGCACAATTAAAAACCAAATGTAAACAATCCAGGCAAAGGTGACATTTTTTTTTTTTTTTTTTTTTACTTGACCATGAGGATTAAATGGTTAGAAAAGTATGTTTCTTTGATTTCATCACATTGTGGTGAGAATGACAAGAAACCAAACCAGATAAAACCAAAGACAAATTGGGTAAATTTGCACTTTGTTTTGTATGACTGAAACTTCTAATGTTTAAGATGAAGATTATGTTACACCTCGTTTGGAAACTTACAGTCAAGTTTTTGAAGTTCAACTTCGCAGGCAGCAAAAAAATTATGGTGTTTGTTGATGCATTCCTACATCAACGAACTACTTCTAACCTAGAGATGATAGCTGCGACTTGGCAGCATTGATTGATAATAGCTGAGAGCAACTCATTATCCCCTTTATCGACATCGGCCTCTTAATGTCAAACAGCTGATAATGAGGCACTGATGGATATAAAAAGAGGCTCTGTTGGCCAACACCCACATCACATTACCCCTTCCATTTGTGCTGTGGCTTGTTCCAGCTAAATCAGCAGCAACCGTGGTGTGTAAATCTGGAGCCTGCAGTCAACATTGTCAGCCAGTGTAACACTAAAGTCACTTAATGGCTGGCTGGTCTACTGCATGTATGAGATGCTTGATTTAAAAATAAAACAACCCTTTAATTATTTTAATTCTCACAAAATGGTGACATTAAAAAGCAGAGGTTGATGGGATAGGTCATTTTCTGTGTCAGAGTATAACTGTTGAGGGTGCCAGCGCTGCTGTCTCACAGCAATGGATAAGACTGTTGAGAAAATTGTTTGGTGGTGTCAGATGTTGGGCCCCTATTAGCACATGGCGCTGTATGTTTAAATAAAATGATGGAAATGATCTGCTCAGCAAAGCAGAAGGAATCTTTTTCCTTTTCAGAATTTTCTGAGATCCCACAACTTCAGAAAAAAAGGTTAGGAACTACAATTATCTCATGGTGTCTTAAGATACTTTCAGGTTTGTGTTTATAGTTTGATTCGTTCATTAAAAATGTGTCACTGGGCCCTTTCCAGGTCTCACACTGAAGATGCATTTAAGACAGAGTCTCCTCCTCATTTAGATTTTTAATTATGGGATCTGAACTTCATGGCAATATAATGACAAAAGCCTCTGATAGAGGATAGTCCAGAAATAGATGCAGACTAAGCCAATAAGTGCGATAAAGTGAGACAGACACATGCAGAAAGTGTGTGATGACTATCTAACAGTGCTGACTCTGTGTAACTGATGCCAAGAGTGAACACTATACTGAAAATCAGTTCAAGCATGGAAGGACAACTCTGAGTTACATCATGCTTTTATTGATCTAACAGATCTCATGAATGCTTGACGGCCTGGCACCTGCTGGATTGTTTGGAAAATAGTGGATAGTTTGGACAGATTTTTTTTGGTTTTTTTTGTTTTGTTATGAAAAACCCCCAGATCTGCAAAATGTCAGATCTGTGCTTCAAAACCTCCACAAAATTTCAGATGTGCTCCTAGTTTTGAAAATATGTTGGTCTCCTGTCTGATGAAGTCACAGTGCAGCGCAGGTCAGATCTAGATGAACATTTTAATGTCTTAATGAAACATTTTACCAAACATGAATCCAGCAATGTTACATACACCGCGTCTGAAACTGATTTATGGAGGATGATTGTTGTTGTTGAAATAAAGCATTCGGTGACATCCAAGTGATGAGATCACTTGGACTTCAGCATAACAAAAAATTGGAACACGATGGGTGTCTGTATAAACTGTCTTATAAGATGATGATGCAAAAATGAGGGGCAAAAGGTGACGGGGCCGATTTATCATCTGAAGATGAAACCCTCTGTATGGACACTCATAATAACACAGCGTGGCTAATGAATGGGATGTTGGCCCATGTGCAGTCGTAGCGGTTTTGCTCTGCTGCACTGGTTCCCCCATAGGTTAGGATCAGCAGTAAATCTGACGCAAGCATCTTTTCTCTTTTTGAGATTAATATATTTTGTCCATGATCCTTCATATAGATAAATGCAGGCTGTGTTTTATATATTGTAATGTCAATGAACTATACTTTATTTAGTATCCACCTTTAAAAGAGTTTAGTGGGGTGATCAGTGTGTTGCTGAAGCTGGTCCAAAACAAACAGAGAAGCCAGGGGCCCTACAGTATGGACGCCACATAGCAGGACAGCGGTCTTGTTATTTTAACATCTACTTCACTTGTGTTTATGACTGTACTTGCATATTTATGGTATGGAGCTGTGCTTATGTTGGTTCCTCAGAGTGCTGGTCGATCCACTGATACGCCACGGGCGCAGCTTCTGTGATTTGTTCCCAAAAATGCAGCCCGAAGCCAGTTTTCATCACTAGTTCCGTGTGTTTCTGCAAATATCCTGCTCTTTCCAAATCAGTGGGGTTTTTTTGCGGGGCCTACAGGCACACAGCTTCACCAGTCAGCAAACTATATTCAAGTCCTGCCCTAGTTTGAAACATAGGATTCAAGACGTATAAAGATTTACACAAGACCACATCTATATGCTGGAGCGAAACCTTAAAACTGCACTAAAAAATATTATTATATCAACATGAGACCAAATGACAAGTATTGATGACTCCACAGACAATTATCACCCATTCGGCAATTCCCCTCCGTTCTGCTAAGCTTCTTAGCCCACGTTAGATGGTTATTGTTTTGTATGGCTCAAAAACTCTGCAAAGCTGCTTTCCAACAGCAGCAGGCAGCAGTTTTTATTGAAGAAGCTCAAACCCACGGTGCACGACCACCTGGTGATCATGGAGCAGAATCTGAAGAGGCAAACGCTTCATTCAGACTGCCAGAAACATCCATTTACTCTAGTGAATCAACGTGATATGTGAATTTTATTTATGTATTCATGCCTTTCCATACATAGAGCATACAATATTTTTGGCAGGGGGTGTTAGTATGAAACATTACTTGTGCGTTTTAGTCGAGATGCATGATTAGAGCAAGTTGCTTGAAACTTAAGGAAGCGGCATCTTCAGAAATAATGACTTTCTGCCAGTCTAAGTGTTGGAATTAAAATGTTTTGGAAGATCATGCTTTTGAAGGCATATTCTGTCATCCACATTTTTCATCAATCTCTATATAATAAATTTAAGGCAGTACTTTACAGTCTTTAAACATCCGTCACAACACATTTTCCACAACCCGCTCAGACCTCAAACCGAGATTGTTTGATAAAGTCATAAAAATGAAGAACAAAAAGAAATTCTGTCAAATATAATCAGCTGATTTTATCTCTCTATGTATAATTTGGCAAACAGAGGAGCAGTTTGTGTGTGTGTGTGTGAGTCTAGAGCCTGGGCAGGACTGATTCCCCTTAGAATAACCAACATTTGATTTTCCAAAGGTTGAAAATGCCAGGTTTTATCCAAATGATATCCTATTACTCAGTTGGCTTCAACATCCAAGCTTGGCTGGAACTACAGAGCGCCTGCCCACCCCTAATTCCTGGTTTTGCTAAAAGGCAAAAAAGTGCCAAGAACAATATAAACAAACTGTACAAGTTTCTTGAATTCATTTTTACAGTCATGTATCTCAGTGTATGTGTGCGTTTTTCCTTTTTACCAAAACTGTCTTGAATTCCGTTGTGCAAATTCTGAATTGTCATTGTCATATTTATATAACAGCATCACTTCACCCAGGAGTTGATGCAGCATAACGTAATCAATAAATAAGTGCAATTTAATACCAATCACAAGCTCCAATGTTTAATACGTCAAAATAACAGTGTTCACCAATAATTCACCGTTTTACATGTTACTGTTTTTGTTGATCATTCATAGGCACAACACGAGGGAATAATTCCATCTGCTTAGTTTGTGCTGAAGCAGGTGATTTTCGTAGCACTGCAAGCTGCTTTACTACGAAACGTTGCAGGGTCAACATCAAAACAAACACCACGTTCACTCTGGTTTTTATCACATCTTTTCTTCTGCTGAGATTAGCATGCTAACCTACTAGCCATGGCTCATTTAGTCAATTTCTAGTAGTGAACAAAATCTGCACGGAGGACGTATTATAGAAAAAAACTTCCAAATAGCCCATTTACAAGCTAATTTAACTATTGAAATGCTCAATAACCATTAGCATGACCACAACTAGTCCCCTTGATATGGGGTGACTGAAATTCATCCACTCCCCCCTTACCCATGATCGAGGGGCCACTATGTGGAGGACTAAACACCAAGCAAGTGCAGTGCATGATGGTATGTATTGCTTGCATAGTGAACATTGT
The DNA here is from genome assembly GCA_034769265.1 of Remorina albescens. NCBI lineage: Eukaryota > Metazoa > Chordata > Actinopteri > Carangiformes > Echeneidae > Remorina > Remorina albescens. The sequence goes on from CM068480.1 coordinate 13,249,429, forward strand.
GATTCATTATGGGATACTATGAGTCCACATAGTACAATAATTCTCACTATACGTTCAGAGAGCACCTCAAATTAGCAGCAGAGCAGCGACTGATTTCAGACCATGTAACTTTAGAAGTAACACTTGTTTTATCTTATGAATAACACATTGACTCACAGCAAGAAGGATTCAAACTCTAGGCTTTCTGTGTGGAATTTGGACATTTACACTGACCTCTTTGTTTGAAACACTTTATTCAGGCCCAGAAATATGTCATCACGTCACATACGGCGTCAAACTTAACAACTTAACAACCAGTAGCTCTTGACGGCTAATGTTAGATAGTCTTGGTCCAATTCAGGTTGATTTTCTAACTGTATAATTTCTCTCTACTTTGCTAAATATGTCACTTTCTTGAAGGAGTTAAAAAGTAGTGAACACACTGTACGAGGAGACACACATGTAGGGAGTGTTGGTTTAATACTTGCTTCATCCTTGTAACTGGCACAGGTTCACCTTCCACATTTGAGAATTGAAAATAAAGTCATTTCCAGCTGAATTTATCTACTGTTAGATGACATCCTTTATATCATTAACTTATCTGGTAGCACCCTGAAGTGTCTCCACACTGGCTGCAGCTGCAAGTCCTGCTGGCTCATAATAGTTCCTCTTTTGAGAGACAGTGTTACGCTCAACTCCACTCTTGTTGGCGAGTTTCTACTACATCATTTTCTCTCTCAGTCTCACTCGCCATTTAGAAATTTCTGGCATCCCTTGTCGTCTGTCAGTGTGAAATTCCCCGAAGGTTCGGCCGAATTCGTGAAATTTCTCCCATCAGACATCTGCTCCAGGGCTCCTCTACAGTTTTGCCTGGCAGGAGATTTGAGCGCTGCTACAGCTTTGTTCCAACTACTGGGAGAAAAAAAAAAAAAAAACTCAGGCGGTTCGGTTTTCTGATTGCTCTTATCCACAACGATTTACAATGAGTGTAATGGCACTAAATGCTCCAGTTTATTTTTTTGAACATGGTTCACGGTGAAACTTCAATACAAGCTGAGCGAGCAGCTGTACGTGCTTTCTTTATCCCTTAATATACCAATTACAATTAAATATAATTTCCTTTAGAGAGAAAATATGATATATTAAAGTGATGATACATAGAATTAATGATCCAATTACAGTGCCCCATAATATATTTATACAAGAGTGACTCATTGGGAGGACATCATTCAGAGAGTAAAAGTGTTGAAGAAACTGCAACACACTTGACATTCTCTCTTACAATGTGCAAAAGCCATGAATAATTAATACGTTTGTGGATAAACACTGGTAGTCATCGATCAACACAAAAAAAAAAAAAAAAAAATCATCTAATGTTTGCTTTCTACCTGCAGATGAGGTTGTTGAGCATTAACTATCCTGAGGGCGAAAATCATCATCGGGAGTTTTCCACTAAACTCAAAGTGTTGCGCAAGATGTGAGCCACGTTTTCAGTTTGTTTGGAATAAACAGAAGTTGAATTCAGTGTGAGCAGTTTCAAGGGAGCAACAGAAGTCCTTTTCCAACTGAAAGGATATTCTGGGTGAGTTAAAAACCAGTCAGCAGGCAGTGAATCACTCCAAAATGAATGGAGTGGATTTTGGGCACCGGATAGCCTACTGACTCAGTGGGCACTGGTGCACTGATGAGTAAGTCACATATTTCCAAAGCAGTAAATGATTCTGATGGGGCCCGGAAAATAGAGCTAATCCAGAGCAGCCCATAAAAATTCAGCCAGAGCACTGACGTCCTGTTTGTGTTAGCTAGACACACATGTTTGTCCAATAACATCTCATAATCGTACTCACAAAGGTAAACAAATCTGTTTGTATCATTGTTTGCTATTAAAGTTTAGTTCCTTTATGTACCCGTCTCTGAAAATGCAATGAAAAATAAAGAAGAAAATGTGCTTATACTTCACACTTCGTTTGTGACTTGAGGTTTCACCATCCAAAAATATAAAACTGCCATAGAAACACTTCAAAATGGTTCTTTGAGATGCTTTGTGTTTTAGGGATCCTGATGGGATATCGACCATCCTGGTTGAAATTGTATCCCATCAGTCCTCACCTGAAACACTCAGTCCACATAGGGAGACATTTTGCCTACAAATAAAATATGAATAATTCCAGTGTGCAACGAAAGTGCACCATACCGCATTTTTTTTTTCAATGTACGCATGAACAACAACAACAAAAAAAGACTTGTGGTTTACTTTGCATTTTTCTGGCCAGCAAAAAGTGCTCTGTCTGCTCTGGGCCTTAACCTGGCAAGCTTTATTGTTTTTTAACTAGCAACGTAACTTTGCGAACACCAGCTAAGTTCACTTTTATCAAGCGTATTTTAATTGCTTTCTGGACTCCATACTATAGCCTGATCCCATCCTCACTTCCTCTCTCTCCTTCCACCTTGATCACTGTCCCTCTCATCATCCTCACCACTGTGCGGCCATCATTACTACGGGTGCTGAAGCAAGTCGTGCAGAAAAGACATCAGTAAGTTTTGCTCGTCTGGCAACATCTGCCTGCAGGGCTTGTTTGTTTTAGGTCTGCAATTTCTCCACACTCCCCTTGCGTTCTGTCTCATCCAATTTGGCTCTCTCTTAGTTTTATGAGCAGGTCAGACAAAAGAAAAAAAAAAGGGGGGGGGGGGGTCTGCCAGATGTCCAGTCCAGCTCTGCATTGTGTTGAGTTGTGACTGTTGTGTACATCTGCAGGCTCTATGGTCTCTGCTGTCATCGCCATGTAGCCTCAGGGAGTTTAGATTTTAGTTTTGATTCTATCTATGTTGTATCACATCTTGAATCACTGCTGCGAATGTGGCAAAATATTACATAATCGCATAGCCTCTTGGCGTCATAGTACTGCTAAGGTATGCACTGATTTAAAAAAAAGACCACAGCCAGGCAATGTGTGGGACAGTGGTAATGAGAAATACTGACAACTCAGTCGTGTTGGCTCTCAAGCAGCTACAGCTTTCTGTTATTCAAGAGAAGCATTTTTCCTCCTGAGGTTTTGCCACATTCTGCTCAGGTAGAAAAGACAATTAGTACATAAGCAAAAATCATAAGACCCAAAATGCAGTTGAATGATTGCACAGTTGGTATTTTTGTGGGTATGTTGGCACTGATGCATGAAATGCAGGACAACACCCAAATTCCTGCACACTAATGCTGGCTACTGATGTGTGTTAGAGAAAGACCAGGAACCCAAGAGCAGTACACAGAGTTGAGAGTCGGTGAAAAGGGAATTTATTGCAGGGAACAGGGAAACAGGGTTGGAATAGAGCAAGCTGAGCTGAGCCAGGTGGGGCGGGGGAGGGCGCATAGGGAGGGGGATTCAGGTGAGCTGAAAGAGACAGGCAGAGCAGGTGGACCGGATTCAAGGACAGGAGTCAGGCAAGCACCTGCAGGCACAGAGAGATCAGGGTCAGACAATGGTTGCAAATAGCACAGGCTGGACCGTGCCTAACAGGTATAACAGAGTCTCATATCTGGCAATGTGGCGTCTGGACCGGGTCTATCTACTGAGGCTGAGCAGGATATGAGTGGCCGCTGCATCCTGGCTCCTGCACACTGGGCTCCAATCCTGCAATTTCACACATAAGGGAAGCAAGAGAGGCTGTCCAAGGACGAAGAGGCAGCCGAACTGGAAGACATGACGATGTAAATTAGAGAACTGCTGAAAGCACCACAGGGAGCTATGTGTTTAGAAAGAAATGGTCTTTGATAAATTTAGATGTATTCATTTGAATCTAGTGAAAGTAAGTTAAGCAAAACGAGAATCATAATGCTGGATTTGAAGATCACATCGACATTTGTGAGTTTCAAAAATCTGAAAATTATACCTCAGCACATAATGATTTTATCTGGATATAAATTATATCGACAATAAATTGATATCAGGTGAAATATCAGCCCAGCCAATTTACTGGCCTGGATCAAAATCAAGACCAAACAGAAAGACACTATATGTACAATAATCTGCTACAGATTTCCTGAAGATACAGTAATTCTTTACTGATTTCTAAGCGCCATGTGCAATTCTACTTCCCCTCAGTCGATTAAAACTCCAAAAGCTTCCACTCCTAAAGCAGGGAAACCTGAATGTCCTGTGAGGCGAAGCTATGGCCAAAAAAAACGACGCACTGCAAATTAAAATTTTTAAAAATAAAGAGGGACCTATTTCTGTTCCCACATTTGGTTATACTTGAGCTGTTGATGTAAGATCTCCAAACTGAATTATTTCACTCTTTGTTTTTCCTTTTCGCTTTGTCTCCCTGTTTACTTTGAGTTTCCATCTGCTCCCTATCATCATGATTCTTTCTTTTCAGTATTTCTATTGTGCATGAATATGATTATGAATGTTTTTTCCTATTCTTTCCCCTCCGTAATCAAAATGGGCCAAAACTGTGTCGGGTAATTCAGCTTTCATAGGCTTCATAGTATATGGATTTTACAGGATTCAGGTTTATATTACATTAAAATTGATAGGTGATTCTTCCTTTAAACTGCAAAAAGATTACTTATGTACTACACTAAAAATACGAATGGATACAGCAGCTTTAGAGGGGAACAAGTGTTTTCATGCTGTTTGAACTTTACTAAATGACTCCAGAGACATCTACGCTGTCGAGTGATAACAGACTGAACTTTATAAGTTTTAGAAATGTCACAGCCACAGTGTCAAATGTGAACTGTATTTCCCAATTTGGCCTGATGGAGGCAATAAAGGACCACGTAAAAGCCAACGTTACCTCTCAGCAATCAGAGATGTGTGCCCCAGCACGTCCGATACAGGAAGGAGACAATTACAGGCAATAAATAAAAAGTATTGACACCATGTGCTCTCTTCTTTTCTGGTGCCCCCCTTTTTTTTTTTTTTTTTGCTTTCTGCACCTCTTAATTTTCACCTCTTAAAAAATACGCAGCATAAACTGACTTAAAGCTCTGCAAGAATACATGCCCTCAGAGGGAATCGAAACCTGCAGTTGTCATACTAGGCCTCCAAACACCTTTCTCCACATTCACAGCCGAGTGGGATGGGTTTAAATTCTCCTGGCATCTGATTGTCTCTGCTTTTGTTTATCAGCTCATCATTTAGCTTATTTACCAAAGAACAGGCGAGCACTGGAAAGTGAGATGTGTGTGTATATCAGCCAACAGCTCCAAGATAAAATCCCCATCATCGCATAAAGCTTGTGTACCATCTAAATGAGACGAGTGTTGACTGGAAAGCTCAGAGCTGCCATATGTTCAGGCAATATAGATGGTAAAAAAAATCAAATATCAAGTAAGAACCTTATAAAGCAGTTGTGAACTCTTCTCTATGTAGAAAATAGATGTGGGTAACTAAACAAAAACTTTAGTGTCATGATACCCACATATTAGAGAAGTAGTTGAAGGAATTAGCTCCTGAAAGTTATAACAAGCTTCTACATAGAGGATGAGATCACTTGGCATAGTGGTGCTTTGGCTTTATAAGGGAGATAGCTGACATTACAGCTGCATTTTAAATACTACTAGATAATGTTACTGTTTTGCTAGTAAAGAAAGATCCTTTTAGCCCTTCTTAGAAAAACTACCATGACAGTGACATAATAATGACAGGTATGTGTGTATTGGCCTATCACTTTCCACAATCTCCGGGCCGTTACGTCCATTACAACGCTGTTTGGACATGACTTATCATTCTTTCGGGCTTTGCACAAGCTTTCCATCCAGTCTTGCCAGCAAATTCATGGTTCAGTTCTTGTCAGATCTGAGGTCAGATGAATGAGAGTTCTAGCTGAGAGAGTGGCACTTTTTGTTTTTAGCTCTGTTTGTCCTTTGTCCTTTGGTTCCTCTTTTTGTCACTGGCATGTTTTAGCCCCAGTCGTTGCTCTATGGATGGCGATGTTTATCGGTTAGCTCAGCAAATATCGGAGCAGATGGCACACAAGTGCAGTGGTTAGCCCGGTCGCCATAAAGAATGAAAGTTCTGGGTTTGGACCTGGGCCTATTATGTCCTCCCTACGCCTCTATAGGTTCTTGCTTCCAGACAAAGACATGACCGTTATGTTTAATAGCAACTGTATATTTATGTTATATGTTCTATGTTTCTATGTATGTCCACGATGAAACCTGACCCAATGTCAGCCGAGAGTTCCTCCAGGCACCCTTTGACCTGATGATGATAAGCAGCAGGATTAGGGATGATATTCATGGTGCCTTGAGAACTAATTAGGATTTGTCTTGTGTCTCGACGAAGTCTGGATATATTGGCATAAAATTTAGAACTTATGCAGCACTTTTTAGAGATTGTTGACGTTAAGCCATCATTCCATATTTGCTGTATTTTCAGTTCTAATGAGCAATTGTTAGTAAAACTTCTTGTATTGTGTCTACACAGCAGATGCAGCAGCAGTAGCTCTGGTGCTGTTCAGGTACAGTACTGAGTTCTAGGCCACCCATGTTTTGGAGGGAGTCAGAGGCCAAAACATAGTCAATGCCGTTGTGGAAAACTTGAAGTCTCTATAAAACAGGCTATATTTTGGGTTGCGCTTCGCTATTTTAATAAGTAGGTATTAATGTTGGATAGCGGTAAGAAGGAATTATAACATCAGTTTATAATAGTTTGTTTAAGAAACCAGAAACCCTCAAACCGTCATTAAAGATACAGCTGATTGTTCACTATCAACCGTTTTCAAAGAGGCTATTTGTTTGGTAAAAGGTCGTTCCAATGAGAACTGTTCAAAATGAGGTTTGGAGGTAATAGTCCAAACTAACAGGAACATGGCTTCTATGAACTGCTAAAACTGTACTGTTGCCTCTGTGTCCTTCTCTCCATCTCTGTCCTCCGCTCTCACACTCACGCCCACCGTCAGGATCTGCCATCATCTGTTACAGTGTATGATCTCAGGAATTATCAGCCAGCAACACTTGGCGCTTGTTAATGATGTCATCATTACTCCCCATGGGGACGTTGAGGTCAGCTGAGGAATGATAAAGGACGCTAAGTTAAACACCAGAATCGTGTTGTTAACCCCCAAATTGGTAGTACAAACAAGATTAGTGTGTTTTTGGAGGAAGTCAGGAAGTCGGTCTTCGGAGACTTGGCTGTGGTACCGAGTGCTGTTCCAAGAATCTGGGTTTCTGTGGGTGGGAATAGGAAGATGGGCACAATGTGGGAGATTCAAACAAAATACTGTCTGAGGAGAAGTGAGACAGTGAGACTGCATGTTGCACTACAGACTCAGAATTTTGTCAGTCAAACGTTGTAGTTGTGCTTTCTTCCTTCAGTTTTCTGTTAATGCCGGGAACACACCGCCTGCCTTGTGTGCGGCTGCCATCGCTGTCCTGCTGCGGAAAAACATGCAGTTTGCAAGTTAATTGAATGTTGGATTTATTTTCAATATAAATTATTGTGTGATTTATTTTCAGCGGATAACATCTTCAAAGGGCGACTGTCTCCACGCGCAAATCATACCCACCGAATATGTTTTCTCGCATTAGTGCGAGAGTACTCAAAAGACATAAAAACAAGGACTGCTATATGACCAAAAGATGACATCCAAGCAGAACATTTCGATTTTCCAACTTAGTGCCACTCGTCTTACTTTGTTCATGTTGAATAGGAAAATCATTAGTGGACCAAAGTCGGCTATACAGTGTAGGCTGCCCTCTGTTTGTCCAGTTCAAACATTCTTACTGTAAATACTTTATTTTAAAATGGAGTACGGTAACTTCATGGTGGCTCCAGAATATAATACAATTACTTAATAAAAAAAAATTGTCAGGTTTCACCAGTGTGGACACCTGATATTGAAATTGATCATTCTCTGCTTCACATCTTTTTTTAAAAATCTTGATTAAAAAAGTAATTTTGCTAAACTTAATGTCACCCTGACTGAATAATTAAAGCCAGGCAAACATGATCTTTTGCACTATTGTTTCCAACATGTATATTTGCTTGGTGTGTCTACGATCCTTATTTATGATCCCTACATGTGGAAGCTGGGCTGTAATGAACAGGAATTTTGGATGAGTTATGTATAATTAACACCACTAACAGCAATGAGGGACAGTCTCACTGTGCAGGTCCTGAGCCTGATCCCCCTACGAAAAGAATATGCTAGACATCAGACATCAGACACACCGTCCTCTTTCATGTGGCACTTTCTGAAGATCTGGGCCAAAGGTCAGAGGTCAATCTGGCAGCAGGAGTGAGCTGGTGGTGGTAGGTACTAAACAAAGACAACGAGGCTAACCTAGACTGGAGTCTTTCTGATAATTTTGCTGTCACGGGGGATGCTAAGCAGCCTTTGTGCTAAACTAAGCTGGGTTCTCATCCATATGTCTACCTGCACGTCTACAGCTCACTAAGTAACGACCTGTATGTTGTTCGCTCTCTTCACAAAAACAGAAATGCAATTGTAAAAATAAATACAGCCTTTGGATCTTCGGATTACTTTTATGGCTAATTGATGAGGAATAATTCTTTGCTATGGTCCTTTAAGTGCCTGTTAAATTATGGTTTTATGTAGCTTTCATTTTTGTGTTTGGATGTAACCTGTTGGGCTGTTTTTTCAGTTACGCTCGACTCGGCTGACCAACTTCTGGTTCCAGTTGCCTTCTTCACCCACAGATATGAGGCTGCTATCAATGTTTTCATCTGACTCTCAGTGAAATGTGAAACTGTGAAACACACACGCTCAAAGCACTGGGGAGTTTCTTCATATTTCATTTGTAGACCTCAGTGTCCAAGGATTATTGTAACCTTGGACCACTTTTCAAAAGCACTATTTAAAAGCTTCAAGGACTTTCACTGTAGTTATGGTGAAGTCATTGTAAAGCTTTGTGAGTTACAGGTGTCCCGCTTTTCTTGCATCTATGTACGCAACGAGTGGGGAAGTCCCAGTCTGAGCTAATAACTGCTGTTGATCAGCTGTTTGCCTGAGTCAGCACGTAATCTCCCTCAGCGAGAGTTGATGATTGACTTCTATGCACCCTCCCTCCGACCCCCACACCTCACACCCACTACTCCAGCCCCTCCAGGTGTGTAACATAGCTTTAATTTAATACTGTGTGTGTGTGTGTGTGGACATAGATGACCCTCACAGCTGCAGTGTCACTGACATCAGCACTACAGTTTTTGGAAGACCTCTCTAATTAGACCTGGGTGCCCTGTCATCACATGCTGCTGTTATCCCCCAAGCAGCTGTCTCTCTCTCTCTCTCAAACACACACACACATATACACACAGGTGTCCCCATTGACACAGGTGTCCAGAGCTGAGACAAATATCCTAGCAACCTTTCGGGAAGCAGAACAAGACAAAAACAAGACAATTAAAAATAGCAACCAAGCTGTTTTTCTCCAAAACTGCTTCGTACAACTGAGTCAAAAGTGAAGCAGCCTACTGTATAAATACTATCAAAGGTTAAAATTGACTTTTAATATGAAGACCAATTTGCCAAAATCAGGATCAGTCAGTTATAAGTAATTCTGTTTTATCTATGTAAACCCCCAACATCAAATATCAACATGTTAAAACTGCTGCTGCTGGTGGCTGGTTGGCTCACGTGAATCCTGTTGCAAAGAATCAGATCTGGTCAGTTTGAGAATGCTCCTAGGATTTTTTCAAATCATCATTAAATTCCGTCAATGTTTGACACCAGTTTTCGCAGCATTTCAGCAACAGAATAACACAAAGCACTTGGGAGCAGATTGGCCTTAAACACTGTGCAAACGCACACCGCAGAGGGGGCAAATTTTTGGGAGCCAGGAATCAAACCGTTGGCCTTTGTGAAGACCTTGCTCTTGACGCTGAACTGCAGTCAGCCTGGTTGTCTTCAGCACTGGACCAAACTGAAATAAACCTGTCCAACAAACAACAGGCAGAGTTACCTTTTGTCGCCTCTTCGATCAGCCGATAGCAGCGCTCCACTTGGACTGATGATTTCCTCCGTGTAAAGGAGATGGTGAATGCTGTTTATTTGGATTTTCCTATCATTTCTGCATCTAAACAAACCTTAACCGCACGCAGCAGCAGCCAGCTGCTAACACACCAGTGGGTGACTAACCTGGCACGATGCTGACCGTGGCAGCTGGGAGTGATTCAGCAACACACGGTGTTTAAAAAAAGGGGTCTGAGCTTTTCTGAAACCACACAGACCAAATGTGTTAACTGTGTTCTGGGCAGCGGGCTCTGCTCGGGCCAAATGGCTTCAAGATTACAAGCGTCACAGCACAATTCTTCAGACATCTTCAAAGGAGAGAAATTGGCAGTTTCGTTCAAGCCCAACAAAAGGTTTATTGCTGAACAGCGTTTTACAGTCACAAGGTAATTTGGAAGGAAGTGAGAAAAAACACGATGCAAGAATACATGTACAAATTCATTTTGTCTTCACAAATGTTCTTTGCTTACCTGGATTAAATCCGACTGCATTCTGTAATATGAAAGGCAATAAAGAAAACTAATTTTATTCGTAATGGATGGCAATTTAAATGTTTCAGGATTATTATGAAGTAGATTTAACATCTTTGCCATTCCAACCCTTGTAACTTGCACACTTTTTGCACAAAATGTTTTGAGCCCACCCGCCCACCTTGTCAAACCCAGGCTGTATATAGACACAAATTACTGCCTATTGCTAATTTCCCTTGTAATTACAGGTTCGGCTCCGCTCTAGAATTCACTGATTATCTTGAGCAACACTAACCAGAGCTGTCAGGGCGTCAGAAGAGGGAATTTCCCGGGTTGAAATCCACCGAAAAAGTTTCAACTTTAGAGTTAGACCCAGAAAGAGACAGACAGAAAAAATAGCTAAAAGTGGATTTTTTTTTCCTTTTTTCTCTCATTGGATGACTTTTAGTCTGCACTCTAGGATGTAACATGAGTGTTCGACCAGTGTGAGCTGACAATGACATGAAAAAGATGTCATGTCCGTGTTTTTATACCTGCACTTTCTCTGGCTGTACCATTAAATTTCATTGGATCCAGACTGGAACTGGGCTTGAGAAATAAAATAATTTGATTCTGTGCAGTCCGATGTTGCTCATGGTGACAAGAGATCGGGAGAAATCTGTGATGTTTCCTGTGCCGTGTAAAAATGCTTACACTTTAAGAAAAGAGGGAGTTTCCTCTGACACTGTTGCCCTTGCTCTCGCTGCTGTTTTGACTTATCTTAAAGGTGAGTTGTGAAATTGAGAAGTGTCCTTTGACATCCATCTGGAGCTGCTTGCCCCGACATGCAGCCACCTGTGACCTGTGTGAACCTGCACCAGCCTTAGCTGGAGACAGAAGGCCGACTCACACAGGGGCAGCCACTGAAGAAGCCTTAAATACTCATACATAGGTAAGTTGGACTCTTAGTGTGTGGTTATAACCTTGGGTTTATTACTCAGCACCACATTGCTCACAATTTATTACAATTAGTGATTATTTATTTATAAAGTCTCTTTTATTCATTTCATTTTGAGACATTATGTGGTTCCATATGGGGTCATCATCACAGCAGCCACTTGAGTCTACTTGGGACCATCTATAAAAATGAACATTATGTTGTACTGAAGAAGACTTGAATCTAGTTTTCTCCTATGGTTGTAAAAAATAACTAAGATTCTGTGAAAATGTCCCTCCTTCTCACTTGATTCACTAGATCATTAAATGTTTTCCTAATAAGTTTATGGTCTCAGTCTCTAGTTTCACCATGATGTTCATTTTATAGTCCAGAGCAGGTCAGATCAACCCCCCAATCCTCCTCACCTCCATCCTGTCCTCTAAATGAGGTTTCTACCGGTGGAAAAAAACCAAGGGCTAGCAGCTCACAAACCAATGGGTGACGTCATGGTGGGATGACACTTGGGCATGCACCCATTATCGAAAATAGAAATGAAACTGATCAACCGAGTAATTCACTCACAGGTTCCTGTGGCATTAATAAAATAGATAATTCATTGAAGTGTTGTCATCCTTTTTAGATATTTACTGTGTAGCAGTTATTCTTAACTTTACCGCATTAAGGTCCGTTAAGGTCCTTGCACCTTGTCACCCTCTGCAGCTGAGATAAACCTCTGTACCTGTTCATTAATGCTTTTCGCCAGCATTTACTCCCGCAGTAATGGAGCCAAATCTTTTCATTTCTGTCCAGTAAAAATAGTTCTTGTTATGTACGAGTCCAGCGTTTGTTGTTTTTTTTTCTGTGGGATTTGGGCCTCGAGACACAATAATGCAATATACATGCTCATCTTGCACTACATTATTTTGCTTGGAAAAAAATGTACATTGGCCTGAAGCCCAGATTGAGTGACAATAAATTCACCTGAGATGTTGACAGGGTGACTCCTCCCGTGCTTTAATTTGAATGTGTCTGAATGTGTGCCATAGTGGCATATCAAGCACTTGTAAATCTGCAATCTGCTCGAAAGTCACAAAAGTGATCTGAAATGCAGTCTGTGCCTTTTTCTCTCTCGCTTGTTTATGAAGAAATTAGTCTAATTACGCATAAATAGAAAATGGCTTTGGTGAATTTACCTCATTTTGTTTGTCTAAATGGGCCTTGTTATGGCTTTACGTAAGCAGCCCAGACCAGGGCCTGATCCGTAACTCAAATGATGTTATCAAACACATGTGTTGCACAGGTTTCTGCTGTAGCTCAGTGAGCCTGGATGGAGGAAAAGAGATGGAAACAAAAAAAAGGAAAGGCACATAGAAAGGAAAGTAAGGAGAATAAAAATGGGAAGGATCCATATCTCCATGGATTTTAGTACAACTTCATTTGGCAACCAACTGCATGTCCTGATCAAGCACGGCTAGCTGTGCTTCGTGGGAATTATCACCAAGGCCTGACTGCACCATTGTCCAATCAGATTGCTTGGCTAAAACGACGCACTGTATAATTACTTTTACATTCTGACCACTCGCGGGTCAGTCTTTGCCCAGCCTTGGCCTGCATACTCCAGCTCCATGCTCTGTGAGCAGACATGTAGATAGTCCAGATAGAAGGATATGACATTTATGCAGTCAGTGGGTCTCAAGCCATTATAAATAAAATTATGTCACGGTCAAGTGCGCGATATCTGATTCTGAGTAATGGCAAAAAATCCCCTCCCACGTATGCTAATGCTGTTTTTGCAGCCCCTGTTGGGAGAGACACAGCAGACATGCCAAGAAGTTCAGAGCTTGAGAAAAGCGAGTGGGCGAGGCAAGTGGTTGATGTTTTTGCTGTAAAATATTAGAGGATTGACTTAAAATGCATACAGGCTACATATTTTAATGTTTCATTTTAGCACTATGGGACCGTTGGCTCAGGATATCCTTTAATTGTAGGGCTGGTGTCCTGCTGGCTGTTCCTCCTGTCCACATGTCCAAATGTCAAAATAATGTGACCCAAACTGACCTATTCAGGTTGACAAGCTCCATATAAATGCAGCCCATTTACGGATTTAAGGACTGATTAAAAAGCAGAGGGAAAAGCAAAGTTTCACTGTCTTCTTTTGGGCGGCTGGATTAGGTCACAAGTGCGCTTTGTATTATCTGTAACTGCACCCACACACAGTGATGTAAAAGGATCCTGGAGTACACATATTAATCCATGCAGCACAGTTAAAACACCACAGAGGACCAAAATAAGCTTTTGCAAGAGAGAGTACTGATGTTCTTTACATTTCTTGACCTGCTTTGTCTTTGGCATTGCAAAGAGTGAAATCTGAATACTGTATCTAAATCTTACCAAAGCTTTCAACAGTGTTTGATGGTACACTTCAATAAACCTCAAACATACAAGATTTTGTGTAGAATATGTCTACAGAGTATGTGAGAGGGAGGATATCAGTCACAACAGGAAGATATCATGCCCACCATCCAGGGCCTGACCAAACAGCTACTATTTCTATAACCAACTTTAAAAAGCAACATGGAAAAACATGGTCTTGCCAAAATGGTGGGAAATGGACCTGAGGTCTGTCCACCTGGCTGAGCATCGGCTTTGAAGTGGACACGATGACCACAATAGAAAACAGTTGTTTATTCACCCATTAAGTAGAAATGACTATTTATTGATGAAACTGTGATGAAAGTAACTGTTTAGTCTATAAAGCGCATTTTGGTCATTCCAGCAGACACTGAGAAAAATGAACAGTTTCAGTTGTTGTTTGTGTCCAAGTGATGAGTGTGAGTCCAACATTAACTCTTTTAACTCTGCTTTTGGTCTTTACTGACCCGAAGGGAAATGTCTGATTCTTTAATCGCTTGGTTTGTCGGTTGGACAATTTGTTGGTCCATCACTTTGGTCCATGTGTGTACAACTACTGAACAGTTTACCATGAAATCAGGTGCAGGCTTTTATTTACAGGTCTGTGGTTTAATCAACAACAATAGAGTAACAACAAATAAGTGGATGAATTAAATACGACAACGTGATGATGGAGACAAAACAAAGTCATTTACAACAATCACAAGAAAAACAGTCCTGTCTAAAAAAGTATTGGATTCGGAGCCGTCCTCTGAAAATGGGACTTAAGCAAACTATTATTTGAGGACAATGGCTAGACAGAAAGCAGAGGTTGATGGTACAACTGCATTTTTGTTTTTAAGCCATGAAGTCAGACAGTTGGCCTTGGCCACGTTTGCTAACATCTGAAAGGTACCACAACAGATTCAGACATTCTCTGACCAAGTCTGAGCAAATAGACCTGCAAGACGACAATATTTGTCTTCCAGCTGCAGATATCAATAAAATAACACAGTCAACATACCTCTGGCTTCGGCAGCGGCCAACGATGGCTCCATCCGTGACACACTTACATACACACAGGTGAACCGAGCTGCCAAGAGACGGGACAACAGGGGATGTGACTTGTCTTCTCTAAACAGACACAGAGACAGATGTTCCCGGGTTGTGAGACGCCGCCGGAGAGATGGGAGTCAGTTAAGAGGGACTATAAATCGAAAATATTTCTCATCTTCTATTTCAGGCCAGCAAACTGAGCAGTCTAACCACTGCAGATGAAAATATTTCTTTTAGCATGGCACAGATCCCGAGGTGGAGGGAAGTGAGCCATACCAGGACATACCAACTTGAGGACATCACTTTCAAGCTTGAATAACATTTTATAAAATATAATTAAAGCCCCCCCCCATAACAAACTTTTTTGTTGTTATTATGGGTTTTTCTTGATAATATTATAGATGATGAAATAAAGGAAAAACTTGATTTATAAAGGGCTGAGAGAGGCACATGGGTTTTCATTAGATTTTTACAAGAGCTCTGTAGAAATCAAACAAAAATCCTAGTTGGTGCATAGAAGGACATGACATCATCTTTGTCCACAGAGTCCTGCCCACTTAAAAAAAAAAAAAAAAATGTCCCACAAACTGTCATGAACAATTTAAACCAGAAATGATGTAACTTTTCATATAGTGTGTTTTGTATTTCATACTGAGTTATGATTATTATCATTATTAATATTTTTATTTTCTTTCCCGCAGCATAGCACAGTAAGAAAGACAATGATCGGCAGCTGTGAGGGCTGATGTTAAGACATGGGACACGTCCAGCTTTTTTGATTGGCTGCTCTCTATGATTTCGGTACATTTGTGTTGGATGCCAGCTGTAATTAGACAGTAACTTCATTTTAACTGGAACTTAAAACTGCTATACTAAATGTTTTTATATGAACAGTTGATCAAATGAGTGAAAGATGAAGTTTGAACTGATGAACTGGAGAGGAATTATTACCCGACTCTGCATTTGCAGACAGCGTCTTTGATATTCTGATTGTCTTGAGCTATGACGTTCTATCTCGTAGCCAATCAGTATGCAGGTGGTCGACCAATCACAAAGTGTCTGATTTCACTGAAGGAAAAGAAGAGGGTTTACAGGAAAAGCAATGTGAAAATGAGCAACTCAACATTCCTGGAGGTGTTTCACACATGCCATCAATTTAAAGACACTTTAATGAGATTCTATTTGTGATAATGCTCGTCTGCAGTAGCTAAACTCTTCAGTGATCTAATGCCAAATGTACCACATGCAGTTGGGTTTGCTTGTGAACCAGAAGCAGGATGAATTTGACCCATAAAAAAACTCCACATATCAAAAAAAAAAACCATCTCGAAACCACAGAAAATAACGATTACAAGGTCACAATGTGGGGATACTGTGTTCATATTGTCTCTGGGTTGTTGCCTAGTCCACAGCTGGTTATGAGCAGAGGTGAATGATAGTGTAGTATTATTTAATGTTCTTTAATTTTCAAAAGTCCAGCAGAAGGAAGATTATTATTATTTGAATATGTTTACTACTCTGTTGCGCCCCTCTTAAACAGTGGACAGCCTGTGAGTGGACATGTTTATTTTCAGCAGCTGTAGGTCTAAAGGGCCTTTTCCAAATGCCACTTCTCTTATATTTTAACACTCTGCTTTCATATAGGAATACAGTCGTGAACCAATCATTCCCACACAAGTCAAGCCAACGGGAAAAGCAAAGCCAGCAACAAAAATACAGCATGTCTGGTTTATGTTTTGCACTTTAGCACATTGGTAATCACATGTGAGTATGACTGAAAAACTGACTAATTAGTGGCCAAATGGCATGAACACACTGGGGTACGGGGGGGGGGGGGGGCATGTATTTCATCACAAAAGGTCGCAATTATCCCAATTCAACAGTATATAAAAGAAGATTTATTAAATGATGAAACAAACTACATCAATGTCAAAGCAGCTTATGAGGAATCTCCCACAGTGTGCCTGTTTTTGTTCAGCGCAGGGTCACTCAGTATTCCTGGAGTTTATCATTCCTGTTGTTGTTTCACCCATTATCATATTTTGGAGAGTCGAGTGTCTCTAAAGCCTAAACCTCATCAGTCACCGATCACGTGATCTCGCGAAAGAGAAATTCTCATTTATCTCCTCTTTATTTCTCATCCAACAGCTTCGTCATCCCGGTTGGCCTCACGCTGTACTGGGTGATCCACGGACAGAACGACAACAAGCCAATAACACACCAATAACACCTCAACAACACACACTGGAAACACACCGACAACCAGTTACCAATACATCATCATTATATGTCAACAACACAGTTACACAGGGTAACAATACAACAACAACAGAACACACCCCACCTGCAGTGTGTCCTCCTGTGCAGTCACTTTGATGTTGTGTGTATGTATGTGGGTCTGTTTAACTTTGAAGTACCCCGATTCCAGAATATATAAAAGAAGATTTATTAAATGATGAAACAAACTTTATCAATGTCAAAGCAGCTTATGAGGAATCTCCCACAGTGCACCTGTTTTTGTTCACCGCAAGGTCACTCAGTATTCCTGGAGTTTATCATTCCTGTTGTTTTTTCAGCCATTATCATATTTTGGAGAGTCGAGTGTCTCTAAAGCCTAAACCTCATCGGTCACTGATCAGTTGATCTTGTGAGAATGAAATTCTCATTTATTTCCTCTTTATTTCTCATCCAACAGCTTCGTCATCCCAGTTGGCCTCACGCTGCACTGGGTGATCCACGGGCTCTGAGACCAGGAGAGACTTGTTGTTCCAGCAAATTCTCCCACATATTGGATGCCCATGAAATCTGAGTTAATTAGTCATTTTCAACATGCAAAAAATTAGATTTTCTTTTTGATGTTTTATATTTTACTGCCACAGTTTAATCATCTATAAACAAAACCAGCGGGGCATAGAGCATGTTTCTCTGGCGATCGTCCATCTTGGTCTGAACCATCAGATCCAGGACTGTGACTCTTGTGTCACTGGGTCAGTCTTGATTGGTGGTGGAGCCGACCGCAGGCTTGGCCCCGGTATCTCATTATTTCTGAACGGGGAAGCCAACTGCGGCCTCCAGCTACAACAGAGGAACAATTAAAGGACTGCAAAAGCACAGAAGTAAAAGTGAAAATTTACTTTGGGCAGGACTTTACTGCCGCACAGTGCAAGAGACTCACTTGTAGCTATAATTTTTTGACCGTGAAAAATTCATGTCCATTCATAATTGTTATTTCCTCTCCTGATTTTGCATGGTTTTGCTGAGATGATGGGAAAGCATGAACTGTAGCAGACATAATCTCAATTAAATGACATCATGGCATTAACTTCACCCATGACAGCGACCGTATTATTCCACTCAGGTAAAACTTACAATTTAACAATAAAATTTTAGATCTGCTATGGTGCGTTTTGCTTTTCTGATGTGTTCAATTTTCCCTCTCTGCAGTCTTCTGTCCTGCCTATGTAGTTATAAATAGCCAATTATAAACTTGGTCAGCCCTCTACATGGCAGATAAGTCTCTGCTCTCCTGAGTCTACCTGGGGAAATCAGATTCATCTAATCCCACACCTCAAAAACCAGGTTTCCTGTTTTTATTACAAAAAATGGGCTTTCTGGAGAAGTTCTGACTGTAAGTGGGCTACTTAAGCAAATTCAAGCACACTTAATGTGAATAAATCAGCACAGAGAGCTGTCAATAAGGGACTTACACCCCTTTTCAATCTATTTTGTATCTAACTGTTGCAATCTTGTTTTTTGTTCTGGGTTTCCTCCCACCGTCCAAAGACATCATGTTTGGCTTAACTGGCGACTCTAAACTGTCCGTAGGTCTGAGTGTGAGTGTGAGTGGTTGTTTGTCTCTGTCTGTCTCTGTGTGTTGGCCCTGTGATGGACAGGCGACCTGTCCTCCCCTAGTGTGAGTTGGGATTGGCACCAGCATCCCCCATGACACAGAAATGGATAAGTGGAAGAAGATGAATGAATGAATGAATATTCTAACCAACTGGCAACTCATCACGTCACCCTATTGGTTTGTGAGCTGCCGTTTTTGAAGCCCTCAGTTTGTGTTTTGGATGTCATCATTTTGGTCTTTTTGAAACTGGAGGAAAATGTATTTGGAGGAGAAGGTGGAGCTGATCTGCTCCGTACTCTGGCATTATTTCGGCCTATTTTCTGCTAAATGGGATGAATTAAAAGAAAAATAATAATATAATGTATTGAGGAAGATTTGAAACTAAAGACTGACATGAAGCCATTAGGGAAATTTTTGCTGAGCTAATAAATCACATGAGAAGTAAGGGCCTTTTCCCATACACTTCAATACAATCTAATTTCTTTTTACAACCAGTGGAATAATGTTCATTGTACAGCATACAGATTTGAGGCTCTTCAGCCCCAGAGTACCTGACATTTTTTATGTACAGCCACGTGAGAGAAGGGAAATATCTTATAATTAATACAAAGAGACTGTGATACCATGGGGTCCATAATTTAACAATTCCTCAGTATACTGGCTCACTGAAGTTCAGAGTGAAAGATTTTCTCCTAAAGTATTTGGTAAAGTAGGCTGTTTGAAGGTTTGACAGTCAGGTGGGATGTTTGACTGAGTGTCTGTTTGACTTTCCGCTCTTCTTAAATAACTTCAGTGATGAATTCAGCTCATTTCATGAATCTAGTAAGAAATAAAAATGGAGCAAAGATGCTGCAGGAAACTAAAAAACTTTTACAAAAGCATTGGCTCTCAGTGTTTATGGAACCTCTGACTCTGAAACTGAAGATCTCCAGAGAATTGCATTTATTGAATCTGAAAATCCCCCTTGAGTATTCACAGGGGTGTAAATTAGAGTTCAAAGTGAAAAAACAAAAACAAAAAACAGAAAACGGAGAAATGAGCCACTCCCCCCCTAAAGCGCTGTGGCTGTGTGGCTCTCATTAAATCCACACACACTCTCAAATACACATGCGTGCACAGAATTTACATTTCCCTAAAGCAGTATCTGAGTTTGGCTCCTCACATGTTTGTCACTAACAAAAAGACAAACAGTAACGCCAGAGGATCTGCTCGTCCCTTAGGGAGGTGTGTGTATGTGTGTGTCCTGCTGAGTGACCTTCTTAATAAAGATCCAGTGTTAGAGAGGAAGCGCGACGGGACTGTCAGAGCAGTGCGAGTCCCAGCAGAACAGACTTGGCCGGGATTCAACACACCATGAAGGCCCGATGGCTGAGCGAGCAGAGACACTGAGTCTGTGTTGCTGTGCGTGAGAAAAATTCATTCAATAAACTTATTGTCTTGGTAATAACCATAAAATTGTCTTTTTAACCAAAAGTGAGTAAGTGTCAACAACAGAAATATTAACCACAGCTGCATTAACCAGTATTATTTTTGATCAACAAATGACTGTGTCTAATGGGAATGCTGAATTGAAAGCTGGCTCTTCAGTCCCCTCAGTTGGACAGAACTGTTCAGCCTCTTTTAGCTTAGTGTTTTTTCAAAATTGTTTGTATATGCTCCATATACAAAACATGCATTGTGGCAAGTAACTTCCACCATATAGGCAGATGTTTTCATTATTCAGCGGTTCTTAAACAAAAACAACAGCTAACAAATTATGATTTATTTAACAATCCCAAAGGGTTTTAAAGCCAGCTACTTTTTGGGTCTGCAAATTCCCCCATCGTTTACACCAACGAAATAAAGTTAGCAACTAGCTGCCAAAGGAAGATACATTTCCCTTCAGTAAGTGGTAGAGACCAAAGCAGAGCTAAAGATAAAAATCTTTGTTAACACATTCTGTTAGCAAAATAACCTCAACAAATTTGACCATTACGGCTTCAATGTCTACATTTTGTGCCACAGGATCACTAAGACAAGTCTGACAAAAGTTATGCTGGAATTTTTTCATCTACAGTATCATACAAAGAAGACCAGTTGAGGTATGCACACCTTTTTATTGCTGTGATAGCTGATGTATTCACCATCTCTCTCTTTTTTTTCTAAAGACGCTGAATGTGAAATTTGTGGAGGGTGTAAAGATTGTCAACGAAAGCGCCAGGGAAATCGCCTCATTTTTCATGTTGCTGAAATAAAATTTGAAGATGAAACTTAGAAATGATCAAAAAGGAAGCAAAAAAATCTGAAGAAAAAATGAACTGTGCCTGACACCTTGATGATCCTTGCCTGATCATCATAGTATAGAGGGACTGCGGTCCCTATAAGCAGTGCATATATACTCAGTCTGTCTGGCTCCGAGGACTCCGGAGAATAGTTATCTTTTTATAAGAACATGTTAAAGTGCTTTGGTCTGGCTGAGTATGAGCTCATCCTGCAGATCTAAGTGCCGAGGAAGAGTCAACGGCCTGGATGCACAGTGAATGTGCTTAGACAGGGTAAATTAATAGCTGTGACAGCACTAATGTCTGTGTGTGGCCCTGCTTTCATACTCCATAAGTGACATCTACAGAAGAGTTCATTTCCTACAGAAGCTAAAGTTCCAAGGAAACTTGCCAAAAAGTTTGCTTGACTAAAATTTTGTCCCTAAGAGAATGACTAAATATATTTCTACGCCATGTTTTTCATGTTCCTCATCACATCACAGAGAAACGTGGAGTGTTGAGAAACATGATGGACATAAAGACATGACGCTAAAATCGTCGAGTTTGGAATGGACAATCTCCATTTGATCCATTTGTTCTAAAACTAAATAAACTTAATGAATCCTGTGCTGAGATTGTCCACTAAACAAGACGAGGAAATACATTTTTGACCAAGCGTAAGATCTACACAATAATAAAAATCACTGATGTGGCAGTTGATTTAGATGCTATATCTAGACAATGTAATGGTATCGCAATATCAAAGAAATGAAACACCTTATGTGCCGGTAAAAACAACATGAATGTTGAAATAGAATATCTCACACCAGAGAGTCAGCCAAAAGGGGACCACCCATCGGTTAAGCGATTTACAATGTGAAAGTTAAGGTTGTGAGAGAGAAAGATTGTTCAACAAAACAAGAGAGTCTGTCTTTCTCTGTTCGAATTGAACAGCTAATTTGGCATCGAAATTGTTCATTTGTAATTATTGGAGAAGGACCTTTTTAGAATTAGTTATTCAATATTTCTAGTTTTAAGATTTACT
Organism: Remorina albescens; assembly: GCA_034769265.1. Lineage (NCBI taxonomy): Eukaryota > Metazoa > Chordata > Actinopteri > Carangiformes > Echeneidae > Remorina > Remorina albescens. The sequence goes on from CM068480.1 coordinate 13,271,351, forward strand.
ACCACCACATATCATTAGCAATAACTGATTAATTGACCAGTCTAGAAGAAATGTTGCAAGCTCCTACTCCTTAACTTACCCAGAGCGATGCAAAGAAAAATCTTGTTTCTATCAGCTCTTTTCTTCTTGTGAAGTTCAAATGCTAACCAGCTGGCCCAGACTTGTTTCCAATAGTAACTCTCTGTAGCATCCAATTCATCCCGGAGATGTAGCCCAGCTCATAGGGCAGATTATAACCTCATGTATAAAGACAATTAAGGCTGAAGCTGTCATCAAATGAGACAGAACTCAGAGAGTACAGTTTTTGAATAGAATTTCATCACCATACACACACTGTACAAATCAGAAAGTTACGAGCATTTAAAAGGAAATGCAAAAAAAAAAAAAAAGAAAGAAAGAAAGAAAAGAAAAACATGCTCTGAAATGGATTTTGACATCATGTCTACATCATGTGGATGAAAGGCATCTTGGAGTGCCCCCAAATATCTTCTGATTGGGAAACTGTAGATTATTTTCAGATTGAGGAACCAGTGTACTCTACAGCTGGACATTAAAACCAGGAGGCTGGTTAGTTAGAGCATAGGGAATAAAACTCACATAATAAACCAGAATCATTAGTAAAAGTGAAGATCTAAAAAAGAAAAAAAAAAAGCGCATTCAGCCGAAAAACATTGTGACAGAACTTTAATTAGTGTTTTCAGAAGTATCTGCACTATTAAAAAAAATTCCCTTAAAGTAAAGAAAGTCATTTTCAGGGAAATAAAAGTAACAAACTGCATGACTTCTATTTACGCCACAGTATACTCATGTTACTTTTCCTGTATGTAGCAATAATCTGGGATGGATTCATGGGTAATGCATGAACTGCGGCTATAACAATGGCCACCACTGTATAATATGTGTGTGTGGCGTCGATGTGGTTTGAGACAGATATATATCCCTGGCAGGCCCAGTGCTTCCTCTTAATGCCAAGACCTTACAAGCACATAAAACAAAAGCTTCCATGTTTGGCCTCAGTGCAGCGGGTCAGCAGGGGAATATCACAGCAGAGCAGCAGGGATTTTTAATTATTTCCTTGGGAAAAGAGAAGAGGCGAGATGGAAAGAGGATCAGGGAGGAAGTGTAGATATTTAGTGGGAGAACGTATGCGCTCTTCATGTTTGTATGTGAAAGTGAATTCAGTAAAAGCAGGCAGGGCAGAAGTCACGTTGTACCAAGGGGTGAATGAATCCAAAAAAGTGTGTGGCTTTGTGCGTCTTATAACGAATCTAACGACATATATTCAGCAAAGGTTACAAGCGATTGTGCGTTAAAACGTACAAGCTTCATGCACATGTTGTCATTAGTAGGTATGTTACGTCGCTTTCATGATAAAAACCACGAGGGAACAATAACAAAGACAATCAATTAAGATGGAGTCACGTGGTTTAAAAAAGTTGTGAATCTAATTCACTTAATTGTATTAACAAACAAACGAAGGCTCCCAACTGTAGGGGAGGAAAGACTGCAGGGGGTGTGCCGAATAAATGAAATAAATATAATAAAACTGGGCCTGATTCAACTCTGTCCGGGAAAGGAAAGAAGAGAAACAAACCGGCTACATTCTCTAAACCGAGACTTCCAGAAAACATGTACAAGAGGAGGCATTAACCCGTAACCTACCAGAACAGACATCCAAATTACCTATGAGAGTGAAAAATATTAAAGGTATCCTGATCTTATGTCAGCCTCCTAAACCCTCCCACCACAAACTGGTCTGGTACCCAGATGAAGACACCAAGGCCTGAGCCTCCTGAACAGGCTGCTTTTAAAGGCTGGTTCAGGACTCTGATTGGCCAACATGGGTGACTGTAAGCCAAGGGGCTGCTCTACCTCACATGGTGGAACAAAGATGACAGACAAGAGCCCTCAAGTGACCGCCAATCTGCTCTGGAGATATAAAAAAGGAGGTGGGGTGCAACACACGGAGGGAGCAGGAGAACCAAATAGCCACCTCATTACGGATGTTATGATTATTATACATTTTTGAATAGATTAAACAATTTTACCCTCTAGCCTCCCTGGTTACCTGCACAGATTTTTGTACATTTAAATGTGTATTTAATGTGCGTGTGCTGCCCGTGCATGTGTTATGAGGACGATGGTTCCTGCGCTACGACCCATGGGGCAGAATAATTGCCTTGGAATGGGAGACAGTGATCATTACACCGACCTCTGGTGGGGATGAGAGGAGGAAGAGTGCGAGCGAGTGAGAGTTAAGTCAGACAGAGGCTCTGATGTCTGCTGAAGCTATTTGCATGAAAAAGAACACGGGGTGGGGGTAACAATAAATTCCCAATTTGGGGGTATAAAATATGTATGTATTCAGATGCACGTGTGACCGCCTATAAATCGACACCATTGCAAGCCCACACCAGGCAGGCACATGTTTATGTGCCCTCTAGCAGATGTAACACCTGTAGAAGTCCAAGTTTTTGCTGCATCTATGGTGCATTAATCTCTTCTCTTTCTTGTTCCATCTCTCCACACTCTGATGATGTCAGGGTGCTCTTTTTTTTTTTTTCCTTTCCCAGAAACTAGTTTTATTGTTTAATGTTTTTGCGATTTAGATCTACTGCTGCACATTACACTGTATGAACAGGGCAAATGCATTTCTGCACTTTCTATAAGGGCGACCGCGTAAACACAAAAGCCCAACGTAATTATTTATATCCCCAATTTAAACTTTCCTCATGGACGGGCGGGCAGGACATTTTGAATTTGCCTTTGGGGTTTCGACTGAATTGCAGATTCCCATGTGTGCATGGTCCAAAAGTCCAAAGCCACACACAAACACTGAAACACATTAATACTTTGAGAGATTAGGTACTCTAACTCCAGCGACAGTCACAGAGGAGCAAACCTATTTGGGCTCATTTGTCACTGTAGTTGCTCCCTAAAGGCCCCAATATTGTTCTTAAATGTGTTGGGGCCACGTAAAGTTTGAATTAGACCAGGCGCCCGACTAAAACCACTGGGGTGAAATTAGACATGATGGCAAGCTTTCTCTCACTGCTTCTTTTAGGGGATTAGATGACATTTAAAGTTATTGGAGGACTAATATGCATGATTAAAACGGCTGATTATTGCGCAAAATTGAGGTGTATTTTATTGGGTAGAAGGGCAGTTAAGAGGGTGGTGGGCTTGTTCAAGGGGCTTACTCAAGGTCCACAGTCAGATTGTAATGCCTTATTTAACACTCGATCTGTGAATAGCAGGCCGTGAACTGCTAGTGAACCTTTGGGGCCTGCATTAGAACAATGTGTGTTAGGGGTAGCTGGCCATTTAGATGCTTTTTGTAGTTTCGGTGGTGTGTTTTCTTAATGTAACCTCCGGGGCAGTAAAACAAGAGGTCCTTTAAAGTGAGGTTTGCCGAGGTATCAAATGACACCCTCAGATGCTCAAATTAGATGGGGATATCTCCAGACTGTGGGCCATTCTCCATCGAGGTCAATGGGGACTCCTTTGCAAAGATAGCAATGCTGGCTGTTTTTCCCCGTTTTTGTTCAAATTCCCAAGACACGTTCAAATTCAAATGTGATTAAAAGCAGCGCTAGAAGTCAGAGAGAGGTGGGCATTGCTCCATGTTCCTGCTAGCCATCAAAAACAACTGCTGAAGAAAAATCCTTGTTGTCTTGTTGGTGGCCCTCAAAAAAAGTTAAAAAAAAAAAAAAAAAATGGCAAGGAAAACACTTCTGTTTACTAATTGGACCAGTAGCCGTGGTAACTGCATGACATCATGTCATCATTAACAGGTGCCTCATCCGGTTGGCTATCCATGGGAAAGTTTTAATTACAGGTTCCCGTCACCCCCTCCACACCAGTGCAGGCCAGCGATTAGTTGCTATAAGGGCTGTTGTCAATGTTTATGAGGTGTCAGAGGGACGGGAGACAGGCCCGTTGTTACTCCTCTGGGTCAAAGTCAGAGGTCAGAGAGAGGGAAGGAGAGAGTGGGAGTCTGACCAGAGTACAGGCCAATAAACCGGAGGAAATGATGCTGACCACTGTAATTGCACCCACTGTTTGCCTGTTTGTTACCTCGTGTTTTCCGTCTTGTTTGTCTGGTAGTTGTCAGGATATCTCAAACACCACTTGACAGATTTCAGTACAGGTGAGACCAGAAGCCAAGAAGGAAGTGAATAGTTACCATTATGGGGCCATCTATAAATAACATTTCAGGTCATATTTGACAATCAAAGATGAAGAAAAATTGTTCTTTTCTTTACTTGATCCAACATATATGTCATTATATGTACGTTTGGACCACACCTACTCCAGAATTTCCACCGCTTCACTTGAGCCAGCACTGGGGTGCTTCAAAGGATGATATGTCAGTCTTGTTGAAAACGAGTGAAATATCTCAACAACTCTTGATTTTACAGACATCTGTGTTCTCCAGAGGACACAGTTGAAGCCAACTGACATCCCCAGCTGGGGAAAATGTTTTATTGTTCAGTAATGTGTGTGAACATCTATGAGTAAATGACAGAATGTGAACATCGACTGAATGCGCTGGAAGAAAATGGTGTACGAACATTCATTAGAGAGGATGCACTAAGACATTTGACCAGAGCTCCATCTTCGGGGAGGGCTTTGGAGGCTGCAGTGAGTTGCTATTGGAGAGCGATGCTGGCTGATATGCATGCTAGCTTCAGTATGGAGAGCTCTTTGGGGGTGTGGAGGAATGGAGTTTGACGCTGAACCAGATATGTTTCCTAAAGAGCTGTCAATGCTAACGTTGGATATGTAGCCAAGCTTACAAATAGGTCCTTTAACCTTTCAAAGGCATGCTATCAAACTATAAGCATTACCATGACGTGTGGCACAGTAATACAGACACATTTTCCTGACATTAAACTATACATTATCATGCTTACGGGCGCATGCTTCAACACATGGTAACTTCTTCTACTAATTATTAAGGACAGATGCAGAGGAAATGCACTAAAGGCCAATATAGCTGTTGCCGTACATAATATTACATACATCTCTGCTTATGATGCTCCGAATTTCAGGACTTTCTCCTGTTTTTGTCCTCTCTAATATGCCTCTCACCCACTTTCACTATGTGCTCAGTGCTACACCACATTGCCCAAAATACCTGCCTCAGACCGCTGCAATCCTTAAATTTACAGTTTTCTAGAGACACATTTGTTTCCCTCACAGGATGGCTGTGGCTAAGTCTCAAAACAAGCAAATGCACAAGTATCTCACATTCATCACTGGGACAGATGTGTGTGTCTCCTGTGTGTTGGTATGGAGGTGAGAGGGGACAGCAGGATATGTCCAGATTCCACAACGGCACTGAGCAAGATGGAGTAGCACAAGAAAGGGAGCAGTTCTTGCTATTTTTCTCCTTCTCTCTCAGAGGAGGTCCTATCTATCAGGGTCGGAGGAGGAGAGGCAGCATTCATCATGGCCAAACCCTGGCTCTCTGCTCCATTTGCAAGACAGTTAGAGACCTCCTTTTCGGATGACTTGCAACAATCCAATCACCCAATGACATGCGGAGATGATGTGACTAATAAAGAAGACAGGGATGAATAATCTATCAACACCCAATGTGCTTCTGACTAATCCCAGTTGCATCACTCTAACTCTGTATTTGTTTACAGTCTGAGGTTTTAACTGCAGGAGGAGGAAGGGTTGCTCAGAAGGAAGAACATTCTCTCTGGTTGAGCTTTGTCCACAGAGACCCAACAGATCAAGAGTAATCATTTCTGTACTTTCCTTTACACACAGTTATACTTATTTTGGTCTACAGACCACTCTCTAAGCCTGCTCTTGTTTTTTCCAGGTGCCAAAAGTGGTGAAGATGAATGAAAGTTTAGGCAAATGAATCAAAACTACGATCATTGTCTCTGTCTCACTTTTCTAGTTGATAAGCTAAATTAAAAATTTACCATTTCATAATCATCATCACTATAAAAACAGAAATCAGGAGAGCCACACAAAGGTTAGAATTTTACCATTTCTTTGCTTTTTCCAAATATTATCTTGGAAAAGATCAGGTACAGCCCAATCTGTTACAGACCAGGGCACACTTATTACTAATACCATAAATTCTGGTATGATAGCATCCATGACCCACGCTGAGATCTGTTGGTCTTGAGTACCTAATAATAAGCTAACTCTTGATTTCATTGTGATATCATCATCTAAGTGCATACTCCCATGACTCACAGCTCCCATGAGTTAGCATATCATTACAGAGGATGTCTTGAAAGTAAGTCTAGGTTACTACTGGAAGCAACAATCTCATATTTTCACACAAGTTTCATCAGTTTTGTCCACTTGAACTTTTGTATTTTTGCTCCAGGACAGACTAAAAAGGACAAACCTCTGCAGTATGTGGAGATGTCCCAGGTTTAACAGAACTTTTTCTGTCTGTTTATGGTTGTTAAATAATGACTGGAGCTATCAATGTGTGAGTTGACAGTCAAGTTGTTTGCAAGTCACAACTCATCTCTTTAACCCGCCTACTCTTATTATTGTCAATCTACATGATTTATAGTCTGTGTTTGAGCTCCTAGGAATTTCTTTATACCTACAGTATACCTATGTAATATCATGAGCACATATTTTAATAATTGGATGATCCAACCAGATTAAAACTGAAATGTCTTTGCACATCTTATGTAAAAACTTTTAGGGGATACAACAGGTTACTGGGGATACAGGGGGAGGACGTCATCACGTAAGGCCCATTGCCATGCAAAATCAGCAAAGCATAATCTGCTGAAAGGCTTTTCAAGAGCCTCAGTGAGTAGCACACCAGTTTAAACCATCTATGGTGAATGGAGCATCCATTGGGATCTATTTGGCAAACGTGCTTGGCCGCAAAGAGGCTGAGCAGAAAGCATAGTTTCTCTGTGATTTCTTCTCTGTCTGCCTTTATTTCATTCTGCATTTTGCTTTACCTTGTGCTCTCTTTGCTGCAGTCTAGACAGAGAGAGGAACAGAGGAGGAAGAGATGCTGATGCCAAGTCATGTGCTGTCGAGAGTGTAGGTGACACACACACACACACACACACACACGCACGCACGCACACGTGTGGTAACATGCAAAAACACACACACACACACACACACACACACACACACACACACACACACACACGTACACCCTTGCACGCAGCTGGTGAGGTCTGGTCAAGAAGTTGAAACAAACAAAGGTGGATTATGACAATTAGTGGCCTGGTCTGAACCCCAGTGTTTCCAGAGTGTATTGGATAGGACCAATTAATCAGAGCTCTGAGTGACACACACACACACACACACACACACCACACATGCATACACACAGACACACGCACACGGCTAATGAACTGAGTAATATTCAAACATGTGGGAACCATTTCTCCAACCGAACTCCTGGTCTTTATGATAACAGAGAGGAACACAGCAACGTTTTCAAAAAGAAAACATGCCACCGAAGTGGCTAAGATTTGAAAGCAATTCACTGGTATGGACCAGGTGCATTACTGTTAGGAAGAATAACGTCAGTCCAGTGTCACATAGTACCTGTTTATTTGTCTAACAGCTACAAAGCTGAATGTTCTAAAGTTTTAATGCCCCTGTTATGTAAAAACATGAAAATTTTTTTTTTTTTTTTTTTGTCCTTTCATGCTCACATTTCAATCTTCCAGTCACAAAGGACTCATAATCCTGAATAATGTCAGAATTAATGACCACCATGTGGCCATTTTTATTTATTTGTAGAAATATTTTCTTGGAATAGTTGAAGAGTTTTTGCTCAAGTCAGCAACTACTTTGTACTCACATTAAAAAGGTAGCCTGTGGAGTTTAAGCCAAGGAATGCAGTAATGCACCAACAAAGGCGCAGCGCCGCCAAAGAAGAAAACTGCTTTAAACTACATGGATGAAATCTGGCCTGAAGAAACAAGCTGTGCAAAAGCATCAAGGATCTCTTTTTGCGTTCTGGCTCTTTTTCAGCTCAGCTGCTGCAAAGCCGCAAAAGTAATGTCTTAAAATTTTTTTCAGTACATATTAAAATGAGTATTTCTGCTTTTTTATGTGACACCACCTTCTTTGATGCAGATCACGATTTTCACACTTGCTGAGTCACCTTGGTATTAATTTTTTTTTTTTTTTTTTTACCAGAAGTACAAAAGCAGCAATAGCACCGAAATGAACAGATTTCTTGGTTTTATTAAGAAGTAACCAACTGCAGCCAAAGCCACAAGAGCCTGAGTAACATTGAGCAACACATACTGATGCTTGAAAAGTGAAAGAGCTACAGAGAGAAAATGATTTGTTTGCTTGTCTTAGACCATCCGCCCATGCCGCAAAATGAAAACAGAATTTTAATGATGTTTTACATGCAGCAAATGTACAGAAATGTGTAACAGTTTTTAATTTGCCACCATTTGTTTTAAATGTGGTGACTTAGAGTAAAACACTGAGGAGCAGGTCTGCTTTTGAGGGGTCAAGCCAATTTATTTCCTAAAACGTGCTCAGCCTGACTTCATGATTGCTCTGCTAATACAATGATCCATAATTCAAAAGCTTGAGGGAATGACTACTACAGTTACATATTCAAACAATCAGAAAGGTACACCCACATGCACACATGATTGATTTGTTTTAGTGCAGATAAAGCCTGCTGGGGAGGTTTGCAGTCCCTGCGACTGCACATACATGAACATGTGTATGTTGGTTTTGTAAACACCTTGTAGCCAAGGAAACAGAGGGTCAGCTGGTTTTGCTAACCTTTCCCTGTGCAGGCGAGAGAATGCCCAGCCCCAAGTTTTGAAAGCAAGGAGGCCATTCATATGCACGGCCATGTGTTTGTGGAGTTGGTGGAGCCTTGAAATTTACCAGTTGGTGGAACAGCTCACCCAAAACAACCCCTGTCCTCCTGTGACCTGCGTGTGGCAGAGGGCAATGGCAGCTTACAAAGCACAACGAGTGCACCTTAAAATTGGACCCTGAATTTTAAAGAGACACACACAATAGTCAAAATTCACGTTCACATTTATGTTGTACATTAAAAACAGCTCATATGACATCTCCGTGTCTTTGTTGTCTTCTTCTTAGTCATATTTGTAGCGCAGGTTCCCGTAATTCATCCATCCGACTCACCTCATATATCTTCCTCTGCGCTGCTGTCTTCCTCTGTTTCCGAGGTTATAGCTTCAATATCACCAATCATTGTCGTTGACTCTCAGAAGGCACGAAACAGCCTCCTCTCTTGGAGCTGTGTCTTTATGAATATGAGTTACAGGTGCACAGATATGCGCATAAAGTCAAGAGCATGTTGAAATGAGCGCTGACAAGATGTGATGACAGAAACAGGCAGAGGAGTAATGGAGATCACATGATGGTGTGAGTGAAAACAGCCTTTGCCCATCCCTCCGTCTTTCTGGGGCTTTAGTCAGATCTCCATCCCAAATGGCCCCGGTTCACTGGTCCTCCAAACAAACTCAAATACAGGCTAATTTTCCCTTATTGGCTGAGCCAGTTATGTATCATGAAACATCTAAAAACTTATAAAGAAAGAATAGAATAAAGTCAGATTAGTGATAACAATATTTAATAGCAACGTAATAACAAAAAAAAATCCCTTTACAACTTTAAAGCTGCACAAATGCAATGGTTTTATAATAACTAATAACTAGTGAGTCAAATTACTATGTGTAATCCATTTTTTTGGCTGTACAGTCAGAGACTTTCTTTTGATCCACTGTCAGGTCCTTTTACAGGACGTTTTAAACAGCAGTCCAGTTTTTCTGCTGAACAGCCCTGAGAGCTAAACACACTACAACCTGAGAAATATGCAAATTCAGAAAACATCTGAATCAATCCATCCACATATGTGGAGGAAACACTCACACATATGCACACAACACAACAGAGATTAAGAACCCAGCTGGGATGCACTTGCTACAATGCTGTGTAACTTTTGAAGTGGAAGCATTGAACAACAACTGTGCATGAATGTACTACAATATGTGAATTTGTGTACTTCAGTTGTGTTGTGAATACGTGCTGCACGTTTGTTGTTTCTAAGACCGGATGCAACATACAGACCGTCATCTGATCGAAGCTCTGAGGCACACCTGTCAGAGGAGGAGGGGGATCCAGGGTTAGGACTAGAGTCACCTGATGCTGCATTGCCACTAAATCCTTTATTTCTCAGCCTTTCTCAGCAGAAGGAGAAATTAAATAAAAAAAAAAACAAAAAAACAACTCAAACTTTTGAATGGCTGGCAATCATACGAGATGAAGAGCCAGATATTTCCCTCAGGAGTTGATGGAATCAAGAAAGGAGCCAAATGACAGTGGAACGAGATTTCTAAAAGTGGATGGAATGCTAATGTTGCCCCATCTCTGTTATGATGTTGTTAGTTTATTGCATGAAATTCAGATTCAATTTGTGCATGGGCGCACATTTGTGCAAGGGGGAACATACCTGTTTAAAAAAAAAAGTACATATAGAAACACTTTAGTTGACCTTGGTAGATTAACACCGACAAAGTTTGGAGACCAAATGTGCAGTTTGGCCGGAGGTCAACATGAATCTGCAGATGTGATTCCTGCTGGATCTGTCCACCCAGGCCAAGCAGAAGCCCACTGATATTCAAACCATGTGTGACATAATGTCCCAAACCACTAACATGACATCACTGTGCACCCCCCCCCCCCAACCTCCAGCACCCTCCAGCCCCCCCGTTTTCTTTGACAATCTCGCTGCTGTGGTTGTTGTTATTTTCCCCTGTTTTATAGTAACACAACTTCACACCTGGTAACAGGCCAACAAAGCTATATGCGTCACATAAAACCCAAAATTACCTCCAGTTCAGTGAGGAACAAGCGTTGCTCATCAGTTTTCCAACTCCAAACTTTTGAAGCTTTTCCTGGAACCAGGAGACTTACGGAAACAAGTTGGCTTGGTTACAATCTTGCATTATCTCAGGGCCAAAAATGGATATCTCCCAGCATGTCATCAGCCAAGGTCCTCCGTCATTACTGCACATTTTGCATCATGCCCCTTGCAAGCATGCTATTATCAATATCCACTGTGATTCCACTGAGCATGAAAAATAGTTTCATGTGTAACTGAAATGAAATCAATTGTTTTTGATTAACAGATGTTCAGAAATACAGAAAAGTACTAGTTGGCTATAGGCTCTCTAAATGATTAGAAAGATGGTCTTTGATTGTTCTTTTATTTATTTTATTTTGGATTAATGTGACCTTTAAAGCCATTATGTGCAGAGTTTGAAACTTTCCATTTTTGTGTAATGACACAGCAAAATACTGAACACAACTGAACTGACGCAGTGTATTAATTATCGTTAGAAAACAATTGAAGAAAAACAACATTTGAAGATTGGTCTTTCTCAAATTGATGGCAGGAGTCTGATATAATGTGCTGACAACAACGCAATCTTTTTTTCAGCATGTGCAAGTTATTGAGTGGCCTCAGAAGAGTCCTTTAAAAACACTGCTGCACTCAGACTGGACTGTCTTAAGAAGACAAAAAGGAGATGAAGGCCTTTTTTTACTACGCATATTCTTCTCCCTTCACAAAAACATCCGCTTGGATAACCCACAATGCCGCTCAATCAGTGACAGTTTGATCACAGATTCAGGTTTGCATTAGTCGTAACGCTGTTGATTTGAGCTGATGGCCTCAAGTACAAATCTGAAGGGCAAAAGTCAGGAAAAGCACTTTTTTCAGCCGATCCAAGCTGACATTGGATGAGGGCGGGCTTCATGTTTGACAGGTCAGCGCCAACGTACAGAGACAACCAGAAACACTCACACCTCCAGGCAACCTTGGAGTTCCCAGCTATGCAAAACCTGTGTGTCCCAGGACTGTGGGAGGAAGCTGGAGAATCTACACAGAAAAGCTCCAGACCAGGGGGTCTGAACCCAGAACCTTCTTGCTGAGAGGTGAAAGAGCCAACTGCTGCACCACCATGTCGCCCTCATATCACATCATCTCAAGCTATTTATCAGCACTGTTGCTTCATTACTGACATTTTCCACAAATGTAGCAAGAGCTCCAACCCAGACCGCAACACAGGCCAGGAAACAACCAAAAGTTGTCAGTGTGAAAGTGAGTCAGGCCACCCATCTAAATACTCCAGCCAGTAGAGGTCATCTGATAATAAAGTGTAATGGGGATATATGATATATATACATAATCAGATTCACTCATTTAACAGGCATTTTCCTGCTGTGCACCAAGTATTCAATAGTGCTTACAATTCAATACAGTATAAAAGTAGCTGAGCACAAACAGACTGGAAGCACAAAAACAGATTGTGGAAGAGATGTTACACGACTGTTGCCGTGCTGATATAAAACTGTTCCGACAGACAAGCACACAGTTGCATATTTCAACGTGCAAGTGTCTGTTCACAATCACAATGTCCTCTGCAGACAATACAAGACCATACAACACCTGAAAGGCCTTATTAGCTGGCGCCATGACAACAGCATCATCCAGCATCCAGTCAAACGGTGGACAAGCTGTGGCCACTTACCGTCCTGCCTCAGATGTCCCCCCCGGCTAACAGAGGTGGTGGTGCTCCACATGGAGGCTGAGTTAAGGCTTTATTGGAGCTTTTTCAAGGCCAAAGGGTTGAGCCAGTAAGCTAAACAGATGTTCTCATAAAGCAAATACAATAGCAAGATGTCCAACCTCTGTGTCAGGGAGGAGGTGGAGATAGATTGATGGATTGTAGAGGGAAAGGAAAAGATGGGAGCAGATAAGTCAGCGCAGACATTGTCCAACACACCTACGCTTTGTTTTATGTCCTTTTTTTTTTCTCTGCCCTTGTTTTTTCTATGGGATCTTTATTTCCCAGGGCTCTCCTCGCTTACCCCCGCACACATACAATCACACACACTCAAACCTATAGGCTCTGTTGAACTTTCTGCTGCAGGTCAAGCGGTGAGTGAGGACAAAGTGGTATCTATGCTCTGCTGTTCATATTTGGGTTGGAGGCGCCCCGCAGCCTGAGCTCCATGTTAGCCTGAGGTAATTACACCTATACACTACCAATATCCCCACCCATTACTGCGCACTAATGGGTCTTACTGCTGACACACACACACACACACACACACACATGCATGAATACAAATCCTATCGCAGTCACACACACCACTTTGTGCGGGCAGAATAGAGCCAGTGACAACATCAGTTAACATCGATCCTTCACGTCAACGTTGCCCGTGTTTTTCTTTGGTCAAGCTCAAATCTACCCCCACCACTGCACACCTCTAGGTTTCTTATAGTGTGTGTGTGACAGGTAAATGAGGGAATTCTACTTGTCACAGTGTTCAGAGAAGTTAATTATTGTGCTTTGACGTCTTTGTGAAATTATTTTACCTGACCCCAGCAGGCGGCAAGCAGAGAGGGGACAAAGCTCTGAGTAAAATAAATTCTACCTTTAATTTCTAAATAAAAGTATAACATGTAACGTTCCCACATTAAACTGTCTAAAAATGACTAGAGTTGTGCATATACATTATTCCAAATGTTGTTTCTAGCAAACTCAAACTGAGAGAAATGTATGATTTATATTAAGGTAATGGTCGATTTCGTCATCTGTCGGTGGTTTCAGGTCCTCTGTCCACATGTGGTGGTGATGTAGTTGCCTGCCAGTTTCTTATTCACGTTTTTAAGATATACTTTGTACACCTTGATTCTTTCCAACCGTCTCTTTTCAACCAGATGAAGGATTTTTGTTATTGGCTGGAAGTTATAAGAGAAAAAAGTGAGTAAATGTACAGCAGCTCAGTTCCTATCCCCCCTTGAGCGGCCTTGCGTTTTGATTTACGCCAGTGATTTTTAACATGAATTTGCTTTATTCAGTTTTTCGAGTGGTTTTATTCCCCCAGCGTATTAGTTGTGGGAAACTTGATGGAGAATTCGATGGAGAATTCGGCTCCTGTTCAAAACCTCTTGACCAAAGATGAGCAGCAATCTCAGCTCCCAGCCTCTCTTTGGCGTCCTATGTCCTCCATTGTCACCGCGACACTGACCTTAAATATAAAACTGTCTGTTTGATTTGGAAAAGAGAGAATATCTGTGGATCGTTAATTTTTTTTTGGTAAAAAGCTCTTGAACGACTGACACTGAAGGGATCCAAACCTGGAGAGGCAAGAAAATACATTTTAATATATACGAATTATTGGAGTATTATTCCAAGATGCTACCCTCAATGTGAGCTCAGCAGCCACACCACATCAAAAGCCTAAATTGGTTGTGGAGCCATGAACGGTTTAAATTCCTTTATAATGTAGATGAATGGATTATATTAGTTTTAATACTGGAGGGTAGCTGAAAATACACGTGTCGTTATTTCAATACAACAAGTCAGGAAATAAATCTTTAAGAATTCATTTGTCATCGAGAGAAAGAGGCTGGAACAAGCTGTGTCTCCTTCTTCCATTTGCCTAGAAATAAACTCATTTGACGACTTTATGAACTTTTTACTTTGTGCTTTATGACAGTGTGGTAATAAATAACTGAAGATTTACGCACCTCTGCGGCTCCTGCACAAAGCGTGGATCAAACCCAGGTATGTGCCGGGGTCAGCCGCCTCTTTGTCCCCAAACACACACAAATACACAGATTTTAATATTTGTATGTTTCAGTCTCTGGGATCTTGCATGATTTGTCCCAGTTAATCCATAGTAATAAATCATGACTATATGATACTCCCCGAGCACACATTGTCTGCTCTGATAATATTTGATTTTCAAAACACAGTTAAACTCAGTTCAGCATATCTGAGGGAACCGATGTAGCCAGTTCAGTTTTCCAGAGGAGTTTTACAGAAACCACAGTGGCAGATAAAATGCTTTGTGAGCTCACGCTTTTGTGATTTCTACTCACTCTGTACGCAAAAAATGAGCCATATCTGTGTCACCTGCATCAAAGACACATTATCACTCCCTGTTTTGACTAAGTGGCCCCTCACACTCAGACGCAATGTGAACGCATTTGCTCTCACAGATGGAAATCAAGCTCTGACGCTCTAAAATGTGAAAACAGGTTGGAGGCAGTTGGGTCAGATTTTAAATGCAAATCCAGGTGACTGCGTAGCTGATCCACTGCACATAAAAAGTAAAACACAACACACGCCTGCATGGACAACAGATAGTCCACACATGTGCAGGGCTTCGAAATGACTGACATAAAGAAAATAATACAACGGTGACATGTTGATGGACATCATAAATTATGATCTTTATCATGGAAAATGTGTTAAACCCAGAACTGGTGCTGTAATGTCAACTACAAAGAAGGTACACATATACACACAGGTACACAAACGTGTCTGCAGCAAACGTTGGGGTGTACATGTGACTGGCCTTTAGCCAGTTCTGTGCACTAAATATAACAGAGTGGCGGTTCAGCATTGAAAGATCTGAGCCAGGATGTAACTTAGCGCCTCTTTGAGCAAGCAAAAGAAAAGGCCGACACACGCGGCCCGATCCTTAATTGCACTCACATGTAAATAAATCACACACATTAGCAACAAACTGGCGAGGTTTTGGCTCCCCTCTGTTTAGTTGTGCACCTCCACTGTGAGCTCTGGCTAAAGTCAAGTAAGAGATGGTGAGGGACATTCAGATGGCAGTAATAATAATAATAATAAAGCATAATGGTGGAAAGTGCATAAATACAACACATATTTGCAGCAAAAATAGTCCCAAAAAGCCCTGCGGTCATATTCAGGAAAAGTTGATTATATCTGTCAAAGTGTTGCTTTAAACAATTCAACATTAGGAGCAACTACGTACTGAGAAGGTTTCTTCAAACTATGTATAAACTTATTTTGTTTGCAAAGATCTAAAAACATGGAACTGATTCTAGTGGAGCTCCTTTTGGTGATATGCATTTTTATCCTGTTTGATACTATTTGTTTTCTCTTGATGCTTTTTTTTTTTTTATAAAACCTTCCACCAGAAAAATGAAATTTGAAAAATAAAATCTGAAAAATGATCTGAGCAGGATTACGTTTTCAGGGCAGTTTGGAGTCTACAAAAAAGAAGAAAGGTGTGCCAGGCTAGCTGGTTAGCAATACTAACTCCTGTAGAGGAAAAAAATGGCTTTGGAGACATTGGTGTTGTTTTCTTCCGCCGGCAACACTGGAAGGTTAAAGGCCCAACTTTCTTAGTAAACAGCCGTATATTCTAACATTAGCTACGTACAAACAGCAAAAGCTACAAATATTCCCTTTAAAGTTTATACGACCTTACAGAGCTGAGTAAAAAAAAAAGACACTTCTGTACATGAGTAGTACTTATATGTCTATTGTCGTATAATGAAGTCCATTCTTGAAAAGCTAAAAAGTTTACACACCACTGAATAAAGAAATAAGATACTGTAATGCTTTAACAGTCATCCAGTAGTCCAAACTACAGAGGCAAACAAACCGGAAACTGGTCTGTTCATCTAAAGTCTCTAAATCCAGTTTTGCTTCCTTTACTTTCCCTCTTTTTCCCCGCATCATGCATGCAGCATGGGGTCCAGCAGGACCTGGTATAGATGGTTTGCTTTTCAAGACACTTTCTGTCTATTTTGTGAATGAAGTTTGCTCATCGAAGCCATGGCCACAGCTTTGACAGTTAGTAATCGGGGTTATTATCATGGTGTTGCCTCACGGAGAGATGGTCCTGGGTTCCAATCCGCTGCCTCTCTGTGTGGACCCAATGTTGAAAATAATGACAAACGCTGCCAATCGCGTTGGTTGGAACACACGAGCGAGCCGGAGGTACTGCTGGGATACGGTCACACCACATCCAAAAATAATAATACTTAATAAGCTAAGACTTCAGTCAAACAATAAAACTGAGCAGTGTTTTCCTTTTTTTTTTTTTTTTCCCTCGGTCTGCTTCATATCCTTAACCGTTCTCGCACTTCCTCCCTCTTTCCTTCCATCCCTTTTCTCTTATTAATGTCTTCCTACTAGATCTTTGAGCGATCACCCTCTTGCCGTTACCCTTGATATCTCTGGAGTTATTCTTTTCTTGTAATTTCGTGGTCTCCACTGAGGCGGTTTATGTTTCCAGAGGAAGTTAAGTTCACAAGATGATGACGTTTGTTTGATTTTATGCATCTCAATCACTAAATCACAATCACTCCTGCCAAGGAGGCAACATGCTCAGGCCTTTATATTCATCCATCAGTTCATCTCAAGAAACACTGGACCAATTCCAAAGACCAACTTTTATAAATATAAAAAAATATACATATATTTTGTACACATAAAACGATAACAGAGAAGACTCTGCCGCTTTAGTTTGTTTTGTTTCCAGATTAGGTATATCTTTTATGATATAATATGAAAACTGTTTATTAAATTTGAAAATTGCATGGATTCTAATAAATACATTTTTCTACTGTTACTCCCCTTGTAAAAGCCTAACTTATTTTTTTTAATCTTTTATTAAAATTACAGAAGCAGATGTTGATGGTTAGCTGCAAATGAGCTAAAATGGGCTCTTGAATTAGTAGTAAACAATGTCAATAAAAATAAGATCTCTTCATGGGATATTCTGGATGAGTGATAGGTGTGATGGATGGATTTCTTCTGTGCAGTGGAAGGTGGAAGCGGCCACATTATAGTCCCAAAATGTTCATATTCAGAATTGTAGTTTTAAAAGCAAGTTGTATCATGTAGATAGAAAAGCTGTCAAATTTGAGAAGCTATATCACATTATATGCTGAACACAAACAATCTGGATAAGACAGTAGTCACAAACTGCAGCTAAACTAGAGATAGAAGCCAAAGTGACCAACTGGGGGAAGTGAGTTGAAAGCTGGAAGTAACCATCAAAGTCACCAGAAATGTTTCATTTTTATCTTCATTCGCATACTAACTAAGCTCCTGCTGGAGTTTACTTTAACATCTGCTGTGTTTGTTGTACCTGGGAAGTCACTGCTAATTCCTGAAATGTATTGAACCACTTTGAATGATTCCTGTCCTTGTTTTTGTAGCCCCGGCCTCATTTTGCCTTATTATTTTCAATGGCAATAGTGTTCTGTTACAGCCGGCTCCTGCCAAGAGCTAGCAGTTAAAATACTTTAATGTTTAACACACAAAAAAACTACACTTTAAGTACGCTTTTCAATGGTTGCGTGGTAACATCAGCAATGACAGACACTGCCAGAGCTTTAAACCTTGTTTCTTTTAAGCCAAAAGAACGAAGCGGCTGGGGAGACTGAGGCTAACACTTCCTGTCGGTGAAGGACTTTATATGAGGTGGAAATCCAGGTTCTGAGGGGAGTGGAGGGCACACACCCATACACATTTATCATGAACCATAAATATATCATGGCAGATGTAGTCATCAGATTGATTGTAGTTTCTTCCAAAAGTAAGTAATTCAACATTCCCTCATCATATCTATTTTTAATAATAGTTTGATGTCTCAAATCAGGTGTCCTCCCTAAAGCCACAGGTCAAACAGCGCCTGGTAGCCATAAAACATGGTTTCCACGTGACACGGTCATCTCCTCCTTTCACTTTAATCCCTGCTTTCCTTTCCCTCTTATCCCTACAGCATGCTGGGAGTTGTGTTTCATGCCGCAGGGGGCTGGTGTTCATTTTGTGGCAGACGTCAAGATTTCCCCTTAGAATTTTTGTTTTTGTGCAATGACTGACTCACAAGGTGACCAAAGCAGGGGGATAAAGTGCGTATGTGTGCTTTATAGTAAGTATAGGTTTGTTCACTGGAGTGCACACGCAACTGTGGAACACAATCTGCCAGGATAACACTCCGTATTAAAGAGAATCCAGACAACCGACCACCCGTCATGTAGCCCGAAACCTGAGGAGGTCATGGAAGCTCTTTGGTGGGATCTGCTGTTTCCAGCAGCTACGTTCACACTGTAGTGGAAAATGTCTCGCTTCTGATTTCTTTATTTATGTAGCGCGTATTATTAAATTATTCCAAACAGCAGAAATCAAATAATTTTATTTCTGATCAGCAAAAAAAGAAATGGAAATCTCTTGACTGTATACATTTGTGGTGTAAAAAGAAAAAATATGTTTTTTTTTCTAAACTGTAAAATGTTGTGACAGGTACATTTGAAACCATATGCTGAATGTGTAAGCAAAAAAAAAAAAAAAATCATCCATTTATACATTCAGCACATATTAAAATTAGCTTTAAACCAACAAGAAATATCTCAGTCTTTAACTGCTTTATGCTCCCATTTCCTCACCAACTACAGTCTGCTGTTCAGTTATGGGTGAGTAGTTTCTTGTGGGGAAACAAATGTTTAATAAAACAGACGTTACCTCAAACTGTAAGATATTAAAAGGCATTGAGATCTGCGGGGGGGCAATCAGCCTCAGTCACTTTGCTACTATGAGTGAGACCCCCCCCCGTCATAGTCATTTAATCTTTGCTGGTGTAAAGAATTGATTGGTCCAGCTTTAAGGTCTATAGTCTCCTTTGCCTCTATAATGTAGCTGATGATTGGGTGAAAAGAAAACAAATAAAGCTGGTTACTTCCTCCATGTCAACTCAAGTTCACTGTAAATATATAGTGCTTTTATAGACTGATTCGTCACACACGGCCATAGCAGCATACGTGCGCACACACACAAACACACACACACACACACACACACACACAAACACACACACACACACACACACACACACACACACACACACACACACACACAGAAGTAATAGCTCCCTTTCTTGCTGGACTGGTTAACACAGTAGCCCTTTAAAACCTCTCTCCGAAATTATAGACATATTAAGTTCACTATCTGCTTCTGGTGGTATAAAGTAATCTTAGTTTATGCTCTGAGTCAAAAGAGGATGTTTATTTTCATCCTAGCCTTGGCACGTGGCAGAAAGAGAAGCTAGTGCTGGTGGGCTGTGCACACCCAGACTGGATGGTGGATTGAATGGTGTCAGTGAAACTGGACCTCCATGTAATAACAGGTAATCACTGCGCTAACATGGTAGATTACATGATTCACAGATGCCAGCGGAGGATAACGATGGAACCCAGACCCAGGCTGGACCCGACACACACACACACACACACACCAAATATATACAAATGCATACAAATCTAAATGCATTTGCAACCATCCCATACGTCCAGCATAATGGATGGAACAAATGCGTACGGTTTGTTTGACCTTCAACCTATCCACTGCTCCAACCCCATGCTTTCAGTAATGGGCCTCCTCTTCCAGTAAATTCTCTCCTTTTCCTTCCCGTAATGGCTACTTTGTGTATACATGGACTTCAAACCACAGAACGGCACGTGACGGAAAATGATGAAAAAAGAAAATTGAAGATGGAGTGACTAGTCATGTATTAGGTGGAAAAAAAATTGACATGTGAAACATTTTTGTCCAGGTCTTAAAATACAATAGTTAGACATGGTGAACATGCTGAATCGATTATCACCAAGTGTAGTTCTGCTATAAAAGGAAACTGTGCCATATTCCTGCCTCCACTCTAATTTTTTACTGGGAAAGCAATTGAAACTAGTCAGGATTTCTTTCCCTGGCTTACCTGAAAACTGTCAAAAAAACAAACTGTAAATCCCATCCTTTTCTAATCTAGCGCCAAATAAATGCTCGCGATCGGGCTGCGGTGTGACCTTGGTGGCCGGGTCATTTGTAAGCAGCGCGGCTATTGGCTGCCTGTTGCGGCGGCCGAGGTTTATGGCTCCTGCTAAATCTCTGGGGAGGGTTGTAACAGTGCAGAACAACAATAGGGCTGATGCTGTGTTTAGTCTGCGTCTGCAGGGGCTTACAGCAGATTCTGCACTTTGAAACAAGAGCCCGGCTTTCAACCAAAGACTTTAAGTCTCTCTCGCAGCTAGCTTATTACATCTTAGTTGACTTTTCATCTGTTTCCAAGGCACACACAAACACACACATCGCACATCATCACACCCAGACTAAAACCAGAAGCATAAGTTGATATTCACTGCCTCTCAATCTGTCCTGGCCATCTCTTGATACTGCCTCACTGTTTTTTTTTTTTGAGGGACTGTGTGAAAGTTATTTTGAGGGAGGTTGAATTTAATCTTTCCCTTTTCTGAATCCCTCGCCTCCCTCCACAACTTTCTTACTGTCCCTTAACCCTCCTACTTTGAGAAAGCGTGACGTAACTACTCAGGTATGTGGGTTAGTTTAGACCTACTGGGTTTTAATATTTGCCTGTCAGACCAAAAACACACACACACACACACACACACACACACACATATTTAATACTTGTCTCTGTCAGACATCTTCTGGTTTCTGTGGCTTCTCAGGCGTCCTGAAGGAGCCTTGTCTAAATAAATGTCAACTTGTGACCAGGGTTTTAAAAATTCTGAAGCAATATACTGAGGGAGAATCAGAGTTGTCAATCACATCATGCATCCGCCTGCCCTAGGGTTACGAGCGACGACTCCGGTGGGCCCCCCTCCACCTCCCACTCCGTCCTCCTGCCATAACAATGGGGAAGGATGTGGAAGTCCAAAACACACACATGATCAGGTGCTGAACATTTAGAGCGCTTGTGTCTTACAGCCTGGCCCCGGAGTCTAGCTGGGTAAAAGCCAACCTGCTCCTTTAAAGTAGTTTTATTTTCCTAAGACAGTGTTCGGTCCTCGGCAGATTATTTTTAAGGCTGGGGGAGTTAAGGCTTCTGTCTGGCTTGTGGTGGAAGCTATAATAAAGCTTACCTTCACCCCACGGTTGAACCAGACCAACTAAGGATGCTGAATAACATTTCTAATTGATAAAGCTCAAATGAAAGTGTAATAAGATAATTATAGATAATGGTGGCCATTCAGAGACATCCATTATTAGTGTTCTTGTATGTAATTGGTTGATTTATTATTATGTTCAATATCATTGAATCCTAAACACACTCCAACTTTCAAACTAGTGTGTGCAGCCTATGCTGTAAAAGATGGACATACCCTCTGTAATGTCACCAATTTCCAGTTTCTGAAGAACACCCATCTTTGTAGTTATCCATCTATACCTACCTTTAAGAGACCAAACTGTCAATTTCTTCTGGAAAGTTTTAACATGATAGTCTTTGGGGATTGACTTGGTTCTTCATCCAGCCTCAAGAGGCCTTTCAAGGACCCATCATTTTTGGCCTGTCATTGTGTGGACCTCATTTTTCATCCCTGGAGATGGGCTCTTGCAGTGAAATCATACTGGGTCATCTCAATGTTTGACAAGTGGACAGGAAGACGCTGGGATTGAACCACCAACACCTTTTACACCGAAGTAAATTTATGTGTGTAAGTGATTGAGAATGTTAAAGAATATTAGACCATGATGTCTCTTCATAAAGAGAAGGCATATAAACGTTTGTTTAATTTTGCACATCTTAATGTCCTGTTCATGGTTTAGTAATTCAACTTACTCAAACTCATATAAATTAATATTACTTTATGTTCTGAGTCATCTTTTTCTTGTTTGCAGCAAATTTGAGACCAATAAATCTTTCTCTTCTCTCTGTCAGACTGTGGCTCATAAAAGTCAGCATATGTAGGGACCAAAATTTGCTGGAAAACATGACAGAAAATCAAGGCACTGAGAAAAGCCTTCACTTTTGGAGCTTTTAATGTGAACATGGCCACATTTTCCATTAAAAACAACTGCTTTCCTCCATCTAGCACTCTCAGTATCCAATCAAAATATGTTTTTAGCTGACTTTTAGCTTGGGTTTAGTGTCCAGTAGGGAACCAGAACATCCCCTACACACCTCGGAGGATACCAGGTCACAGTGTCAGCTATCTGCAGCTTCAATGCTAAAAAAGCCAAAAAAAATCCAGCTGTTAAGGGGGAAAGAATAAAGGAGAGATCCACCAAATGAAGAAATTCTAAGGTAATAAAGCCACACAGAGATTTCCTTAAACATGTCACTTTGTCATGAATGAAAACTAGTTAAACCAAAACACATTTCTCTCTGATATTTTGAAAGTGTCGAAAGCTTTTACTGTGGAGTAAACCTTTGTGACAATAATTGATCTTGACGTTTTCAATTTAATTAGACGCTGCGAGTGTGCAGCAACAGTAGCGGGGAGTGCGGGGAAGTGTTTGTCTGTACACATGTTCCTACTTTATTGTGAACTCTGCTGACCGCTCACAGTTGGGCCAACCAAGACGCTAATAAAAGTGGTGCAGGTAGAGAGAAGCAGAGAAACACAGACAGAAATAGAGGCAGACAGTGCGGAGGGAGATTAACAAGACTGTTTATGTATTTCTGTCTAAGGTCACATGTTTAATCCCCGCAGCATCCAGCTCGAGAACACCATGAGTGAACCCACCTCTCAGTCAAATCCTGGACTGTTTCCTGACATGGTCTTGTTTGGTTGAGTGAGTGGGTTTTATTCATTGCTGGATCATTGCCATTAAGTTCTTCTTCCACACAACTACACTGTTTGTGGTTTAAGGGGAAGTTCTTTAGGGTTATTGCAGCCTGAACTCCAGTAGTACCCATCAACCACATCACAAAAAAGAAAACAAATATAAAGATTAAAATACTTTTTTTTACATTATCAATTTGCCTTTGTGCCATTTCACCTTATGGTGAGAGTGTCTGCTACATTTTGTGCTGTTTGACCTCCAAATCAGTTGGGTTTCAAGCATGGCCTGTCCACTGATGTCCTCGATGTCTGTAATTGAAGCCGCACGAACATCTGGAGCTGCAGCTCAGTTCTCACTTCTCACCAGCCTTTGATACAGCAAAGTATCTCATCCTGCTGTCGGTACTGTCTTACATGGGGATTGTGGGCAAAGAGCTTCGTTGGTTTGAATTCTGTCTCGCTGGGTAATTCTGTCAGGGCAAGGACAAATGTATGCAAATTTTTGACGGTCGGGATGCCTCAAGGATCAGTACTAAGACCCCTTCTCTTTTTACTACAAGCCCCCTCCTTTGGGCCACTTATCCACGTTCATTAGTTTTCATATCACTGCTTTGCTGGTGATACCCTCGCCACCCTCGACTACACCTCTCTAAGACTGAACTCTAAGTCATCCTGGACAATTGTAATATTAATCTCAAGCCATGTTTGATGACCAGCTATCCTTGTGTGACGATGTCCTGAGTGTGTTGGATTCATCTCCCTGTTCTGGTCCCTTGCCTGACGCCCTTATCTCCCGCCTTGACAATTGCAACGTCTTTGGGATTGTCTCCTATTGTGCACAAAGAACACCTAACAACTAGTCCAGAATGCAGCAGCTCATCTGGTCTTTAATCAGCATGAAAGGGTACATGTCACTCTCCTAATCATCAATCTTCATGGGCTCCCCATCACCGAACCAGTTCATGTCACTAATGCTTGTTTTCAGAGTCTTCAGAGGTAGGTTGAGGTTCAGAGGTTGGTTATATCAAGTGCAATAGAAGCTGCCAAAAAGAGCATACAAACTACAGAAGTCCAAGATGGACACACATTGAGCACACACATCAGAAAGGCACACCAGAATATTAACGTTCAAATATATATAACGAAGATAATTTGAACCGCCTTTTGTCGCTGGACAGTGCCTGCTAAACAGTTAGCAAATTTTTTTAACACATTTCTAACAATCAATATCAAGTGAAACATAAACAGTTCAAGGCAAATGGAGTGCAGAGAGAAAGAGAATAACAGAAGGAGGGAATGAAAAAGAGAGTGAAAGAGAAAGTGTTAGACAGGGAGAGGAAAGACCAACAACAAGTAGGAAACCTCCGGTAAATGTCAGGAGAGAAAATCTGTGACGTCAGTCAGTAAGGTGACACCTCTGGACCAATGAAAGTTTCCACTACACACACACACACACACACACATACAACTGCTTGGGTTGCTGTGTTTGTTGGACAGGTTGAGATGTGTGTGTTGTGTGAAAGAAAGGGGGCGGGGGAGACTTCCAGAAAAGACATGGTGACTATGTTTGTGGTGTTGGGTGGGTATATAGGTGGTGGCATGGGTGTGTTTGGGTGTGTTTGCGTGTGTGTGCGTGTGTATGTGAGGGTGTGTGTGAGGGTGTGGTATGTTAAAGTGTGTGTTTATGTCCTGGTGGCACGCAGCAGCCGTCTGCACATAAATAGGAGCACGTCGACGGTAGGTGAAGTGACGATGATGTCATGGCTATTTTTCCAATATGTGTTCTGTGTTTGTCTGTGTGGGTATTTGTGCATGTGTGCATGTGTGCCCTATGTGGATTTGCAGTGTCACTTCAACACTCTTGTTTTCCCCTGTTTGTGTATGAGCCATTCCCTCAGACAACCCGAACCTCATCCTTCTCCGTCTTTAGAGGAGGTTACTGTCGGTTTTATCTGTGCAAAGACTGGTCTCATCATTGTAAACCTGACACAGCAAAGGACAAATGTCCTCTGTAGTCTTCTTTGGAAGACTCCAAAGTTCAGTATGAAAGGGTGGAGGCTATGGGTGGCAGAGGGTAACATAATGAGGCAACTGACTTCTTTTACTGTTGAGTAATTCAGAAATTAATAGGCGATCATATGCACTCTTCAAGTACCTTGTTGCCAAATATGAATGTTTACTGAACAATAAAGACTCTAAGAGAGGCAATAAAGTTGCATACAAAGCCATTGAAAATGGGCAAATAGGACTATTTTGCACCAGGTGCCATATTTTGACGCAAAAAAGACGTGCAAAAGTTTTAACTTGGCAATTACCGTGAGGTTGTATGACTCAACTCTCCATGATGGTACAAAGGTAAGAATGAAAAGTTCCTGGTGAATATGCAGACACACGAACACTTAAAGATACATTGTGGACATTTGGGTATGCCATTTTCAGGTTAACGGTTAACTTCTGCCATCTTTGGCACAAACACGTCAGCTGTCAGAGTCACATGAAATCACCTCAATATGTAATTTCACATTATAATTCAAACTGTATCCTTTTTTATAACAATGTTTTCATTGTTTGAAGAATATATATAACATTATATATAATATTCCAACTAAATATTCAACCACACCAACCAACCCCCCCTAAAAACAAACAACAAAAAAACAATATGTGTTTTGTTAGGATGTGTTTGTTTTTTATTTTTTGAATGATGCCTATCACTCTTGCCAGCACAGTTCACGGGCCAACCTGCAAGCACATACATGTGCCACTATACAAATCGTACGCCACAAAATACTGAGTAGTTTCTTTTAATATGATCAAATTTGCATGTGATACCGCAGCATCAGGATCGCGCGGCCTGGCTGTGTGCTCGCTCAGGAATCATTGTGTTTGGACATTCGTGCGCAGTAGATGTGTGAGCCATCATGGCTTCCACGGTGGGTGCAGGCCTCCCTTGTTGTGCTGGCATGGCACCTCCAATCGGCTGCCTGTAAAACTGTCAGCTGGGACCGCGGAACCCGGAGGTACACAGTACTCAGGCTTGTTAAAAAAGCCACAGATCACCCTGCTGGTTTTTGTTCCTGAAAAACACAGTGCCTGTACGTTTCAGGGCATGTGGTCGGGCAAGCAAAAGACGTGGAGTTTAAGAGGACGGTGAGGGAGAGACTTGGATATTTTGCATGTAATGGCGCTAATCCTCATTTTCAAAACCACAGATCGCAGTTCATTTTGATTCCCAAAACAAAACAAGCAAACAAAAAAAAAAAAGGGGGGGGTCCTGTTAGT
The DNA here is from genome assembly GCA_034769265.1 of Remorina albescens. Classification (NCBI taxonomy): domain Eukaryota; kingdom Metazoa; phylum Chordata; class Actinopteri; order Carangiformes; family Echeneidae; genus Remorina; species Remorina albescens. The sequence goes on from CM068480.1 coordinate 13,298,025, forward strand.
TGTTTACTGCAAGCTTAAGAAAAATTCCACAATATGAGGTCATTACCTTTGGTTTCAATCATGCACTCTGGCAGGTCATATTTCTCTCAGCGTATAATTGTGTCAGCCTGCAGCTAATTATTTGTGTAAACCTGAGCAGGCTACTGCTGCTGGGTTTTATAGGACATATTAGTTATTTTAAATGACGTTGAGCACAGCAGGAAAACAGTAACAGGCAGTTAAAGAAAGACGGACACTTGCATATGTGTGTGAGTTTTGATGGTTTGTGAGCGATGCCACACAGGTACTGGAACCCACAACAGCTAAACTAAAAAATAGCGGTTGAACAAACTTGCTTACACAGCTGATAAATGTAATTATAGATGGAGAATAATAACAAAAAAATGAAACAAAGCTGATTTAACTGCAGAATAGGACGGTTGTGACTCAGTATGAAGAAAATGCAGTTATTTAAAATAAAGAAATATTGCGGTATAATCGTTGACTGAAGCCTGCGATGCTTCCGCTAGCTGTGCTTAAAAAGAAAAAAAAAAAAGAGTCAGATTTTATTGAAGCATATGCAAAAATGTTTACGTCTCACTTTATTTGTGACCTCACTGGACATTTTTCTAATGACTTTATGGTTTCAGTCTCTACAAATTTTCTTCAGTACCGTCTGATTGACTGACCGTACCACCCAATAAATTTGTCCATAGGTCTGCGTGTGAGTGTGAGTGGTTGTTGGTCTCTGTCTGTCTCTGTGTGTTGGCCCTGTGATGGACTGGCGACCTGTTCAGGGTGTACCCCGCCCTCACCCAGAGTGAGCTGGGATTGGCTCCAGCACCCCCTGTGACCCGGAAACAGATAAGTGGTAGATGATGCAAATTATTTACCAGTGCAATAACCATCCATGGTATATCTATATTTATATCCTTATATATGGAGGATGTATGTAGTGTATTATTATGTATACAGTGTATTTATGTTATGGTTTTTATGTTTTATCTATTTCCTTTGCACTCTTTGTCATATCTGTCGTACTGTGGAGCTGCTGTGACAGTAAATTTCCCCGATACGGGATTAATAAAGTTTATCTTATCTTATGTTATGAATGAATGAATGAATGATCCTCAAAGTTTATGCTGAAGACACCCTCGATGTGTGGCATGTGCATCAAGATCTACTGCAGTAAAACTTCTGTTTACACTCACAGTTGTGAGCTTGCAGTCTGCTGCTGCAAGCTGTATTTGTTTACATGGACTTTGCTGTATTCTTGAATGTCAATTTCTCAAAATGGAAAATTTATATCTGATTTGTTTGGGAAGTAAATGTTTCTAAATGTTACTGTCTCTGCGTGCAGCTGCTAAACTGCTTAAATTTTTTTTAATCTCTGATCTGTCACATATATCAGATTCAGACTTTAATGGAAAGTGTCAGTTTCGAGTAATATTGCTAGTATGATGTCAAAATGACTGACAGCACGTCTTTCCTGTGTGTCTTGGCTGCTAGGCGTGCCTGTCAATACGGAAAAAACAGACGACACGCCGAATCTCTAGATCAAGCAGCGAAACCGAGGTCAGTGTGTCCGCTCTAATCTGATGATGTGGGCGCCAAAATGAAAACCAAGATGTTCCGCAGCCGCTACGCATCCAGTTTGTCCAGCGTTTGGCTGCCCAATAACTTGCACACTTGAACAACCTTAAGAGATTCTACTTTCCACTTGAGATGTGATCTGCATTTATCATTTATACAAATAACCATTCAACTGGTTTTATCTCCTCCTATTAAAATGACACTTCAGTTTCTTTTAGTTCCAACAACAAATGATATCTGACCTGCTTATAGCATTTCAGAGCTTACTTTTTAATGACAATTAAAGCAATTTGGATTTTCACAATCAACTAACGCTTTGACTGCGTCAATCTCTTATGTCCTTTGAACACTGTCACTTTTTCAGGTCTGTCCTTGTACAGCAGCTGCTTTCACTTCCTCCCTGGAGCTGACACCTCAGTAGACCTCGCCTTTCAGTTTATACCCCTTAAGTGCCGCTACCCAGGCTGACATTTGAACTCCTTTGCTGCTGAGTCCGGCACTTAGAGCACACTTAAATTCTTATCAGCAGTGTTTTGCAGTTTATTTTCTTATTTCTATTTCAGCTGCCACCTTGACACCAGCAGCTTCATGTGCTTCAATATATCAACTATTTCAAATCTATCAGCTGTACCATTTCAGCGGCCGCATTTTCTTCAGACAGTGTAGCCCTTCCATCATTACATACATCATCTACTATGTCCTAGATATTGAGGTTCCACTCTGTAAAGTGTTATGATTGTGCCCACAAGAACTCGTGGTATAACTTGGATATATTATATTTTTATACCATTAATCATTTTGTCAGTTCCCTTATGGTAAATATCACATTGGATAGATCCCTTGTTTATACTGAACATATAAAAACATGTACACATGTTAAATCACATTAGATGAAGCCTGTGAGTAGCAGGAAAGCTGTTGTTTTTCACATTGTGGTTTGGTCCAGAACAGAGGTGAAGTCAGATAGACAGTCTGCAGACCAGTGCAGAGCACCGCCACAGAGAACCATTTGCTCTGCCAGTCAGACCCCGGCCTGCAGCTCAGTCCTGGCACAGACCTCCAGCAGGACTGTAGAAAGGTCCCGAGCAGCGGCCTTTCATATTGCTTTCACAAGCTTAGCTCCTACCTGTCAGAAAGCCATTAGCAGTCATTACAGCTGCATAGGTTTTTGCGTTTTATGATTAGATATCTCTCCAGCAAGCCGTCACTCCTCGAGTGCTGCAGCTAAAAGGTTTGTCGCAGGGTGAGACTTCCATTATGTGCCGGTCCTTTGCCAAGTCATATGCGCCAGGTTTTTCGCACGCTGTAAACACACACATGCGCAAGAAACAGGCATACGCGAATGTTACTGAAGTTCAGCCAATGTGAGAATCTGAAGGTCCGAACCGATACGAGTACATCTGTGTGGTTGGCAATATTTTGAACAGACTTCCAAAGCTGGGAATATATGGGAAAATCAAAACTATTCAAAGGCATCGAAATGACAAAGCAATCTCTGGGATACTGTTCTTCATCAGCTCCAGAGAAAGGAGCGTTGTTTCAAATTGGAACTTATTTAATACTCTGTGATTCCATTAAAATATTGATTTCATTCAGTCAGTCTATCTGTGATTTTGTATGTGTCTTACTACGTGGACAGTGAAGCAGTTGGACATTCAAACTGTTTATCTGATGGATGTATTTCTACTCTTTTTGGATAACTTCTTCATTTCAACAATTTTACCATCAACAGTGTTTTTTTTTTTTGATCACTTGGGAGTTTTTAATCACTCAGTCACAGCACATGCACATACTGTGCATACAACTGCAGCAGGGCCGCCTGGTTGGAAACCATTGCTGTACTTGCTCTTAGTTGGTGGGAGTAATCACACTGCAGCAGTTTTCCAGTTTCAACAGGCTCATGTTGCCAGAGATGATGGATGAAACCTTGGCTTGGCTTTGTGCTTCATGTGGCCCGAAGTCTTTTGGAGAAGAAATTATGGCTTTTTTTTTTTTTTTTTGTTAAATTCATGTCTGAGAACTGATGCTTAACTTTGAAAATAGAGACCCTCACTGTAGTTTAGGTGTGCTATTAAAACTGGCAAAGACTCATCCTTTAAAATCACAATTTTTATTGTTATGAGGAAAGATATCAAACTATCAAGTGAAGGTGTGTGAATATAGTACTTCCCCAGTCTGAGCCCTGTGTGGTTGCATGTCACTCCAAGTATTTCAGTGTTGCTAGTTGTTTTTTACTGGTTGTTCACGTGTTGCTAGGTTGTTGATTGGCGTGCTCAGTGTCCATTCAGGCCAATGTGAACAGCTTGCATCCATCCGTGTACTTAAGGCAAGTCATTCCTGGGCAACAAGCCATCCCAGTTGTAAATACAGAGGGATGGAAGAGAAGATGGATGGAAGGAAGCCTGCAGCCAAGCCTGTACCGCCTGCAGGAGAGATAATCAGAGCTGCTACTCCCCAGTTACTGAGTACTTTATGTTTTTACTGTGTGGAGGCAGAGCTGGTTAGAGCTGAACGGTAACAGGCTCAGACACACATCAGAGGGGGTGGGCTGAGCAAAGAGTCCGAAAAGGCAACAGAGAGCAGCACAGCGAGCGTGTGACTGAATTTATGTGTGAGAGATATTCTGAAAAGGAAAAGCTTTAAGATAGTTTATCAGACAACATTTCGCTTTAATCCACTCACATTTGCCTGAATGTGGCAAAAGCTTTGTGCACACGAACACACACGCATGCTTAGAGCACAAGTGGAGCCAGAGCAATAACACTGTCAACATCAGCAGTGAGACGGGCAGGACTGCAGCCCTGCCACTGTCTGCTTGCCACCTTGCCATATAAATCTTTACAGCACAGCTCCCTGGCACACGCCATGGTGTGGATGGATGTTCCCTCACTGCGTGCACAGATGGTGTGTGTGCAACCGCGTGTACATACATACAACAAGATTTGTTCCTAATCGAAACCATATAAACCTGTGTCTGTCAAGAACATGTAACCAGTTATGCGTGCATGCGTATTTGGTGCGTGTGTGTGTGTGTGTGTGTGTGTTGACACTGACAGTATTATTGGGCTGTTAGGACAGCTCAAGATGCTGAGTGATGTGTAGGCTGGAGGTGCTGAAGGATGAGGCGTGTGTCTGAGTGAAAGGCCTGAGCTGCTCCCGTGCAGCAGCCTGCTACTAGTGTGTGTGGTAGATCATAAGAACTTCTGCATCCCTGCGATAACACTGACCTTCACTTCCAACCCACTGCACAGCATCACAACATGAACCTTTTTTAAATCTATGAAATGCAACTCATAAATGTAATTATTAACTAACCTGCTTTCCTCATTTTTTAAACAACGATGGGACACTCTAAAGGTGCGGCGTCTAGAGCAATGTTTTGCTGAAAAGGCCTTGCTATCTTTGTTGTTCACGCCATAGAACAACAACTGGGGGCAACAATGTGCCAAAAAGATGTTGTAATCCACTTGGAAAAGGGATTGGAGGAGAAGAACTGCTGATGTAAACATGGACATTAAAAAGTCTGTATATATATTATTGTTAATGCGTGCTTTCAACACTTTTGTGCAGTCTTAAAGGTACGCACACTTTATGTAAGAACCTCTTCATTTAGGGTACTTTCAACTCTTAATGAGGCTGATAAAATAGATGCATTGTTACATGAAAGCCAAACTCATGCAGCTTTAAAGTTTGCCTATAAAGGCATTATTCATTAAAGAGCTGATTAAAGCAAAAACATTTAACAGTATTGAAATCAATCTTGTGTTTTAAAGGACAGACAAGCTATAAATGATGTCACTATCAATTAAAGTAATGACAATCACAGTGTGCATTAAAAACCAATGAAAATCATTGTTTTAGGGTGATTAATTGCAGTGACCTTGATGTTAAAAGCAGTAAAATAATGGTGTGTGTGTGTGTGTTTGATTCCAAATCCTTGGCGAGCTGCTGCAGCCTTGTGTCCCAGGGAGGTGGAGCTGCTGCTGGGCACCTTGTCTGAATCATATTCATTATCCCTGCCACCGGAGCCCTAATGCAGCTTTATGGGGAGCGCGTGGCGTCCCACAGGACAAATTACGCTGCAGATTGCTGCATTTAAGAAATAAAAGTCGCCATTCAGAAAAGCGGATTGTTCCAGTTTTGTCATTAGTTTCACTACTAGGCAGAGAGAGGATGTCTGCGTGTACTTTTCAGATGTATTTGGGATATTTGTTTGAAAGGCTTCATTCTGAAAAGAAGTTATATTGACAGGAAAAAAAAAAAGAAATTATCAAAAGTCTCCCCAAGCATCGAAAGTGGTTATTTTCTTGTTGATCAAACAAGATGTCTGTTGTTCTTATCCCGTAATAATTGCTCTTGGGTCCTATTAAATATAAAAACATGAAAAAAAAAAAAAAAAATCACAATCAAACCTTCAAACACAATCTGTGTGAAAGACACACTATCTCTGGATTATATTCTCCCCCTTGTAAAAATACACAGGAATATGTGGCGGCAGGCTACCGCCACTGAACACGAATTGTGTGTATCGTTCCTCTTATAAAGAAGCAAGTCACCAATTCATAAGGAGCTGTTATTGCGCAGCTCGCGGACCCTTGTGAAAATGTTATGGTAGCGAGGCTCTGGATTAGGTGTCAGCATGGCAGTCCAGAGCTACTGAATAGTGGGGGAGGGGGAGGGCAGTTGATAAATTTGCTGGAGTGAATATATGGAGCGTCAATCCGTGTCATACGCTCTGATTCATTTCTTTGAGGACTTCATTGCCAGTTATTGTGCCGCAAGAGCAGATCAAAGCCAGGGTTAAACCCGAGGTGCAACAGCGACAGCTGACTGTGATGAAATACACTCCACCAAACATGTAACTCCTCCAGCCCTGAAAGTTCTGAATGGATGCTAATAATGCACTAACATGAACTTCTGAATATCAAATGCAAAAATAAATTGAGTGCATCAAAGCTTTTTTCAAATTTTCTACCTATTTCTTGGTCACTATGCTCGCAGCCTTTTAACGGACTATTATATAATTTTGGACACGCCCCCAACTGTCAATGTACCAGTGTTTCTAAGCTGTTCATTCAGCTGAATTTTGATCATTGTGGTGTTCTGAAAACACAATATGAGGTTTATAACTTTAGAATTTTTCTATTTCTCATTGCCTTTACTGATAAGTGGCACAACTTGTTGTTGGTGTAACACTAAATTCTTGGGGGGGGTATTCAGCTCAAATTCCTTTAGTATTCTTCATAGATGAAATAAACCAGACAGTGTCTGTTTATGGTTAATCCTGTGCAAAAATTAAATACCATACAAATCCTAGTGATTTCAAATCAAGCTGCTTTGCTCAATGATTTGCAACATTTCCTGCAGAAGTGACAAATGACAAATTTCTGCTGTCCATAGATTCAGTTAATGTCACCCAACCTCCCCTGCTGGTCCCGGTTTAAGGTCTGTACAATGAAGCCTTTATCTCAACCATTTGAAGTTATTGTCTGTCTGCAGTGATTCTCTGGCCAGTTTCAGTGGCGGCCCTGTCAGCAGTCCACATGGTGGAGATGTGCCGTCAGAAATCTCTTCTCCCTCCCCGCCTCTCTGAATGCTCAAAACCCAGGAGGAAAGCCTGTATGAACCAGCCAGACTATCAGACTCCAAGAGCACAGCGACCCCCACCCCCTCTAACCCTCGTCATTTCCCCCCCTCCACATGAGTCAAAGAGCCCTTCTTTTCCATGCCAGCTGACTGCAGGAGGAGAGAGAGGAGAGCAAGGGCAAGGGGAGAGGAGAGTGACCTCAGGGGTGTGTGCGTGAGGTGGAACAGTGTTGATAGAGGACAGGGATGGTTGTAAACATCCGACCTCTGATGAACTTCTCTAACTGAGCATCCTCTCACCACTTACACCGACCAGCGACTGTCATGTTTTCTAGGTGTGGCGAGCCTGTCGAACTTCAGGCTAAAGCGCCGAGCACTGAGTGCAGATAAGGCTGTCTTTTTTTAGCCTTCACCAAACCAAGGAACTACAGTGCAGCTGCAGGTACTGGATTAAACTTCTGATATAATCTGATGTAAAACATAAATTTGAGCACATCAGGCTCATAAGTTCACCAGCTAACCCAGTGCTGCTTATTAGGCTCTCGGATGCAAAATGAAATGAAAGCTTCTTATCAAACTATTAGTTTGAGTTGAATGTACAGTATCTATGCTATGGATTGAGGAGCGGCAAAAGTTTTTGGCAAGAAATGGCTGGCTTTTTTCCCAGCACATCTCCGTGACAACACTGATTTGTACCTACGCTTCACGCTCCACATCTCAGTATGAAGTCTGATAAGACTTTTAATAAAAATGCAATCATTAAATCAACAAGGCAAGCATCTTATCAATAGGATTTTCATGACAAAATGCAAGATCAAAACTGTTGTATTTCCAGCTTTAGACTCTTGTGTTGAGTCTTAGCCCGTTGTGTCTTTTTGTGATAGAATATCGTGTAGCCTGTTTTATCACCTCAATGTTAAAGGAGCTATTTGTAAGTTCTCCTATTGCTTTACCTAAAATTTGCATCAAAGCTGTTTGCTTTCGAATCTAGAGGAATCTTTACAAGTTCAGCATCAAACTTTCTTGCCAACATCTGTGTCCAACGGTGGAACGCAGGACCAACATTCATTTTTGCGTCTTTTTCTTCTCCAGAAGTTAGCATGTTAACCAGTTATCCCCCCATCTTGTCACTTTTCGATAGCGATTCATTGTGGCCTCCAGTTGGCCCTGAAGGCGTAGTCCTGCTCAGAGGAAGAAGTACAAGTATTGCAACCTCTTTGTATTCAAAAGACAACAATGTTTTAAATTACATCAGCTGTTTTCATTAAAATATCAGCAGGCAATGTTTAAATCCAAGTAACATTGCTAAGCTACATAGCTTTGGCCAATATGATCTACCAGCTTTGATATCAGATGGTAAAATCTGTGGGCTAAATATGAGGAGCTGGTTTTGTGTGATTCTGTGTGACCTTTAAACTGTCTGGAAGGTAAATCTGCCTCCACCATTGCTATAAAGTAGACCAGCGTAGCAACAGCAAATAAATGGCCAGCGATTATTTGCTCTGTCAGTTATTTGGTTTACAGCAGATTCAGTGAGTAATAGCACAAGAAGATGCTGCAATAAAACACTGCCAACAAATTCGGCCTCAGACACACACACACACACTGCCTGTGTCGATCTTTTATTTCCCTGTCTCACGTCACATAACACCTGAGCCTCACGCACAAACAAACACACATGTCCAAAGTGTTAAAGACGAGACCCACCTGCTTAATGAACACACACCTATTAACCGTGCACGCACACAGTTGCCTCACAAGCACCTTCCACACACAAACTGAGACGAGGTTTCCTCCCCCATGGGCTGGACCCTGCTCCTTCAGCACACTGCGCCCTCACAGTCCTTTGCTGAACAAGCAGCACTATTTCTAATAAGGCAGAAAAATAAATATGGAAAGTCAAATTATATTCTGAGTCACATTGCATTGCGTGTCAAACTGACACACAATAACGAGTCATTCACGTATGCTACCAACGGTTGCGATTAATGAAACAGGAAGAAAATACCTATTCACTTTGGAGCTTTGGATCAAAATTCAAACACGTACATAAAAGCAGTAAAGAAAAGCAGTAAAGAAAAACGTTTATTTTAGACCAGAGGGTTTGTTGTAACTGTTTGAAGGAAAGGGATGTTGGACATTTGACGAGTTAAACCCCACAACAGGATGCATCAGGGATGTGTCAAAGCTGAAACTTGGTGGAATTGCTGGCACCCTTTGGACATGCAGTAGCACAAGGACACACACACATTTACAAATGCACACAGAAAGACACATTCTGCTGCGAGACGGGCAGGCGTCCATCACCTGCACCGCTCCTCTCCTGCCTCTCCGTCGCTGGCAAATTAGCAGGAATTTATCGGGGAGGGGCAATTGTTTTCTCTTTAAACGGGGCTTGTTTTCACTGGGGAAGTCTCTCTCTGGCATGAAAATTGTGTGAACGGTGGTGAATGGAGGCCTTTATAAGCTGAGAGGTGGCTGTGGTCTCTGCTGCCACGCTGCCAGCCACGCGTCCTCTCCCACAACTCTCATACCTGTTGGCCCTGCCCAGAGGTAAGGGGGCTTCGGCTTCAGCAGGCCTCAGACTGCAGCTGACTGCAGACCGACTTCATTCAAGAGACCATGAACAACTGGTTTGACAAATATGATTTTGTGGAGAGCTGAATAAAACATTCAACAATGCGTTACTTGTGTTTTCTCTTATATTTGCTGAAAGTGGTGTGAAATAATTGACATAGTCTAATTTAATTTCTGCTTTAAAGAGGATATAACTTTCATTTTATCTAGAAGATACTCAACAAGAAACAAGACCCATTACTTGCTGTGTCTTAGTTTTACAATATTAAGATATTAAACCTTATGAAAGGCCCTGAAGTGTTTCATTTGGCTAAAACTAAGATTTTACTGGGTCCAGTCAGTAAATTGAAATACAACTATATCCACTGCAGTGATTCACTCAGCTGGACCATGGATGTATTCATGGAGCTGGATTTGGCGAGGTGAGTCAGACGTACTCTCTCTTTGTCCCAACAATTTGTTCTGCCAACTGCAATACTGCAAAAAAAAAAAAAAAGAAAGAAAGAAATTTGACCAAAAATGTTGGCTTTAACCATCCAGATCTTCCCTGACTTGAAGCTAAACCCAGACAGTAAATGGTCATCAAGTGAACAACCAAAGAAATATAGAAATATGTGTGTGTGTGTGTGTGTGTGGGTGTGTGGGTGTGTCTGTCTACTCGAAACAGGTTACCAGCTGTGAATATTTTTTGTCTGCTGCTGTGAATATATTTATTTTACTGCTGAAATGTGAATATATATATATTTTGTTTACTGCTCATTGCGGAATAGTGTAGACTCGTAAACAATGAAGGTTTAATACTCCAGACATCAGTTTGACCTTGAGGGCTCTGTATTTTTGTAAAAAGGAGGATAGCACGACCTACCGGAAAGGATACAGCTTGATATGAAACTGCTTACATTCACACGTTACTGTCACAATAGTTGCCTTTGTTGACTGCACTCCAGAAGCAGATGCTGCCCAGCCAATGGCAGAAGAAGATAATAACTACTGTCCACGGCTGATTCACGTGGCCCAGCCAATGCACTTGTCTCAGTGAAGAATACTCCTGATGAAGAAGTAGAGAACTATGTTAAAGGGCACGGAGGACCCGCCCCAAGAAGATAAATGTAAATCATCCCGGAAGTCTGGGCTTTTCTCTGTGATACAGGGATACAGATCATAGCTGTGTTGCTACTTCTCATGCAATAAACTGTTTAACTTCAGACCGTCCAGATTCAAGTCTCTTCTTCCTCACATTCCATTTGAACATACACGGTCGAGCAGAACTGGAAACTCGACACACCTTTCTCTGCTGACTTGTGTGACAGATGAGTACAACACCTGTGCCCTGGAAATTATACACTACATAAGCCAATTCAGTGGCTGCATCCTTCATAGCACGTGGTCTATGGATGTCTGGTCCTTCACAGCCAGCGTGGAAGAGGAGGCCGATTTGAAATGAAACAGTCTGGTCTATAATGGATTTTCCCCTCATCCAATGCTCCCTTGCCAGCTCCTGTTGCCTCAAACCTTGACATGTTACCTTTTAAAAAAAAAAAAAACAAAGAAAAAAAACCTGAGGATGTAATGTTTTTTATTTTAACAGTTCTACTGTTAGCAAAACCTTTAAAGATGTCATTCTCAGGTTTGGTGGCCTTCTGTGTGGAGTTTGCATGTTTTCCCTGCGTCTGTGTGAGTTCCCTCCAGGTTCTCCAGCTTCCTCCCACAGTCCAAAGAGATGCAGGCTGAGGTAAATTTTTTGACTCTAAAAATTGCCTGTGGGCACGAGTGTCTCTGTGAATGGTTGTTTGTCTCCGAATGTGTCTGTGCTGGTCCTGTGACAGACACAGCCAGCACACAACAAATCTTGGCTGTATATGTGACAAAGTCGGTCTTTAATTTTAGCCTGGGTAGGGACACGGCTATAGAGGATCTAAAAAATAATTGAATAAACCGATTTACATTTTGATAAAATCAGGTTCTCTTTTCAACAGTTAGTTTACGTTGGTAGTAAAGAGATGATCTGGAGCATGTTGCCTTTCTTCTGTTAAAAAAATCTTGCATTTTTACTTCCTACCTGGTGTCTTGAGCTGTGTTGCAACACTAGGTTAAAATCAAACACTGAGTATGGCCTAATAGCTGAATGATTAGATTGCACAACCCAGTCTCTGACAGATAAAGGCAAAGAAACCAAACAAACAAAAAACAGTGAAAAAACAGTGGCTGTAATTTGTCTGTGACAAAGATGTGAGACTGCATTCTGTTTTTCAGTTTTTGTTTCTCTTACACGTGACTTGCAGGATTATGAAATGTGCTTCATGAATAAAATTCTCCCTCCCTTCGGACCGTTTGTTGGCGATGACACTCGCGTTAATGTGGTATTTGTGAATAAGATTTAGCTCTGTGCCGACCTTTCACTCACTGTATGTCATGTGTGAAATTTCTCATGCTTAGAGTGAGGATAAATAAAAATGAATTAAATGAAAAACAGCCACATCTTGAGCCCATTTCGGGCTCGTGTCTCAGCCACTGTGTGTTCCTCTCAGTCTCTGTCACCAGGACGAGCGGACCTCCCATTCTCCCTTCAAAAACAATATGCTTCATTTAACTTTGCTTCACACTCACACATTCACACCTGCGAGCAGCCCAGTGACCACAGCGCTCTAATGTTGGACGCACAGCAGCAACAGCAGGTTGAGTGCCTTGCTTAAGGGCAAGACGCTTGCATTAAATGTGTACACACGCACTCTGCCAGCCTGGTTTTCACAGCTGCTCTTGGCTTCACAGCTTCAGCAATTCGAGTCTGACATTTCTATTAATCATATCCACATCTTCGCTAAATCTCCCTCTCTCTGCTTGCTCTAGTCTTCCAGGAAATGTTGCATGTCCGCTGTCATGTTCTCCATAGTGATCTTCCCTTATGATAGTTTTGTTTACATGCAAGGCTCTGAGGAACATAATGTTTTGTAATATTTATGGATATTTTCCTGCCAATGTGACACATGCACACACAGATTGATTCAGAGGTATGTGAGGTGGAGGTACATCAGCTCCGACTGAAACAGGAACATGTTTGTGTTTATGTGTCCACGCACGGAGGGACGAGTAAAAATGTGATAGAGACGGGAAGACGGTGTGAAATCCCTCCAGAGAGAAATCCCTGCGTGCATCTGCATGTTCATTGTTTATTTGGTGCCATCTCGAGTGTGTCTGCAGGAACTCGTGCTCAATAAATGTGCGTGTGCTTCTGAGAGGCTGCGCTGACCACAAATGAGTGTGTCCACACCTGTGTCATCTCCACAAGACATGTGTCTGAACCACAGCGGTGTCAGACAGCAATAAAACAATGACCCTGCCCTCGCTTCCAGTAACAGAAGCTACGAAAACAAATTCACTTCCTGTTTCTCACTCACTTTCTGGGGCGGCATTTGAAGACCGATGTTTGTCACAGAGCTGGAACTTGGCTGTTTCCAGCTCACCAGCTGCTAACGAAAAGTGTGTTGACCATCTCATTTTGGTTTGCCCCTTTCAATACATGATGGTGTCCATATCCGTCTCTCATTGCTCAGAGCTATAATGTAGCTCGCTCGTTGGTTAGCCACATCAGTCACGATCATTGGTAAGGATCCCATTGTGGTTCCCCAATACTGTCTCAAACTAATGTAATCACTAAGGAATATAACCACCAAGCTATAACTGTCACCTAATTTGCTTCTTCAGACAGTAAACTCATAAAGTTTCCACTAATGTTCAGAGTAAATACAACACGTGTCATTAAACACACACGCACAAAAGGCACAAATAGACATCCACAAGTTAAAACCACTTCAACCTCTTCAGCTTCTTCCCCATCATCTTGCCCAGGTGAAAAATATGATCCTGAAAGAAAGAGGCTTCATCCTACCTCCAGAAAGTTCACTCAGTGGATTGGATTCAAACTGTTCTCAAAGTCATTTCTGTTCAATATTTATCTTAGTAACTGGAGCTTGTGATTACTTGGCCTAAATATTGGACGAGTTAGAGCTGCGATCATGCAAGTTAAGTGAAAGATCTTTAAAAGTGAAGACACTTCACATTTTTTTTCTTTCTTTTAAAGCAAGACTTTGATAGCTTCAAAACGAGTTAAGAAGAATTATTTAAAATACTAGTTTTCACAAATTTATAACATTAAACATTATATACAACTTTTCTGTGACATCATTGCATTAAAGAGTGACACTAAAGAGTGCAATCAGATGCTAGTGAACAGCTATTGTCAGACAGAATAATCAGAATATTCTTTGAATATATTATAGCCCTTTATCTCACCATAATGTAATGAATTGAAATGAAATCACACATTTACCAGCTCAAACATTTGAAATCTGACCCATATCTATGGCTTTAACTTCGAGTTGCTCTGCTCTCCACCATAACTGTTTCTCCCCCAGGTGTTTCACTGTGACCGAGTCCGTTGAGCAGTCAGTGTGGAAGCTGCTGCAGCTGGGCCACTGTAGGAACCAGCTGTGTGTGTGTGTGTATGTGTCCGTCTGGCCAGCTGTGAGGAGAGTGAGAGGTCTTTTCCACCCCAGTCAGCAGCACCTGGGCCAGCTCAGGGCAGCACCGGCAGCCGGGCCAGGCCAGGCCACCCAGCTTATCCTGTGGACTATTAGTCCCAGACTGTCTATTGTTGTTACAAGGAAAAATCCACCTCAGGTCCTCTTATGCAAATCATCAGTCTGCAATGTTCACTGCATTCCTCCAGTTAGTTAGCCTTCACACAACCTGCTGCACTGACAGACTACATTTCCCAAAATGCTGTTCAACACTTAAAATTAGGGAAAGTGATAGGAGTAGCTGAATGAACAGAATGATGATGCAATGTTACCACAAAGCTGCATGTCTCACTCAGACCACAAAACAAAGCTGTTAAGATACTGACCAAGTGCCATAATACTGTTCGGTTTGTTAACTGAAGCCTCCAGTTTGAAATTTGTCAGTCGCTATCTTAATTTTTTAAAACCATACGTAACCGTTGAAGAAGGTAGACCTGAGGAGGAGTGTTGAGCGGGACCCCTTTCTGTACTCCATCCTGATAGTCAGGCAGGTGTCAATCACAGCGTAACCTTCTTTTCTTGAAATGGCATCATCATTTAAAAATGGACATCATGTAGTATTGAAGACTTGAAAAGATTAAGCTGAAAAAAAACAACAACAACCAAAAAGCCAGTTTTCCCGTAGACTTCAATACAATGCGCTTTCTTCTTTCAACCTGCTTTTTTAAGGCTCTTCGGCATTTGCTTCGGTCTATGGGAATGACCACATGTATTGGTCCTGTGATAACAGTAAAGTTGCATGTCGTAGTAATAAGAATTTTAACATAATAATAATGTGATAATGTGATACATCATCACATTATCAAATCGATGTCTTGGATGTGTTAGCGAACAGAGAGCAATGTTATTTAATTTTGTGCCACCTGTAATTTCAGGCCAATGCACACTCTCCTTTTATTTGTTTTACTCTTTGGCTGATAAAGGCTGATAAAAAAAGAAAAAAAAAAGGCCAGCTTATCTCTAACTTGGGCTGGTTGCTGTTAAATGCTGGGCAGCCAGTGTGCGGTACTGAGTAGCTTTATGAGAGCTGAGGGTGGGAGGAAACCACAACATGAAATTCACCCTAAAACCAAAACAAAGAGTTGAGAGGTGATAACACGCTTCAGCTGAGGAGCTCTGTTCAGAAAATATCTGGGGGTTCATTACTATAACTGAATTTACAATTAAATATGGCCTCATGTCCTTTTTGTGAAATCACAAGATTGAATACAGATTGTGGTTGAAATTTTTGTGCGATGGAGGAAAAGGAGTTCAGATGTCTCGGGCAGAAGTTATTATTGCAGCCTTCTGTATGCCACGGTTTGTAAAAGAATTAGCTGAACTCAGTGAAGACACATACATGGTAATAAAATTACAGTAAAACTGTTTCATTCATTGCATGAATTTGGGAATTATCAATAAACAATGTAATGCACACACACATATCACAGTGTGGGGATGTTGTGACCTGACCTCTACAGAGTAAGACGGAGAATGAACTCAACACCAAAAGAAATAAAAACTCCTTCACACTGATCCTTGTGAGATGATTGTAATGTTTGCAGTGTCTCATCTCACAAAAAAGTAATTTTTGAACTAAAAGTGTTGCTGAAACTTTTTTTACTGTAGAATTTGATCTTTTTTGATTATATTCGGCAAAGAATCATAAAAATAAAGCAATAGAGATTAGAGTTAAAAAAAAAAATCCCTACAACAAGATATCAATAAAAGTTTCATTTGTTTTCTTTGCATTGGTAGTAAAACTCCTAATCTGTGTTAGGATAGGATAAAAAATGTTCCCAGCTCTTTCTGCCTGGCCTGATTTGCATTTTGTTTTAATCAGACTGATGTCAGTAAAAACTGGGATCTATGCTTAACTATGACATAATGGCATGGTTCCTTAATTCAGGCCAGGAAATAACAAATTTAATTCTGTTGATGACATATTGACCTGCTGACACCTGAATTCAAGCTTTGTCTTGAAACGCATTCCTGCATTTCAATCAAAATGAAAAGTTGCACTTTACAGTATTTCAACTACAACAGACCCGGACCGCCCCTGAATCAAATCTAATTTCTTCCCTCTTAGAGGACGACGGTTGCTTACAACTACCAGGCGTCAAACCTGCGGAGGTTGCAGATGCTTGTAGTGTGATCAACAAGCTAAGGGAAAGAGCAGCTTCACGGGAGAAATTGAGCATTGTCTACCTTACCCCCGCCGCACTTCCATCTTTCTCTCTTCTTTTACCTTGGATAAACACAACATAGCCTGCTATTCACGTCACATCTTGCCAGTAGCCATCACCTCGATGGGAGCCAGTGCTCCTCGAATGGTCGGGTGTTGAGTTCCACCAATAGGGACAGGTTACTGGCTCCCACTGCCAACAATGTCCATAGAGTGCAAATGTTTATTTAAAAAGTTATGTTCGAGTATTGATTTTATTTCATTTTCCCTCCTCCTCGCCCGCCTGCTCTTGGCTCAGGTAAAGTGCCTGTCCATCATGAGGTTTCCCCGCTGGAGCCAGGCGTGTTGTCTGTCTCATAAAAGCCGCTACTATAGTATAATGTAGCCCCATGCCCCAAAATGTCCGCCTTTCCTTTCCAAGCACGCAGCGCTTCCACAGAGGATGTGTGTGTGTGGTGTGTATGTGGTATGTATGTAGTGTGTATGTAGTGTGTGGGCCCTGTCCAAGAAAAATATGTTAGGGGGCCTCGCTTCTTATAATAGTCTGGACATAGAATATCTCACCTACTAGTAGGAAAAATATAACAGTTACCATTAATACCTGATATGTCACTTTGCCCGCTTTTCTTATTTTTTACACCGACCATGTATTTGTATTCAATTAGCTTTAAATAGGTTTATGTTTAATATATGGAATCACACTAACAGTCTGTCTTCCAAAAACACATAAAATTAAATGTATTATCTTGCACTCTTCTGCTCACTTTCTGCAGGGCTCCGGCTGAGTGGAGCAGGTTGTTGGGTTTTTAAAAGGGGTAGGAATAGCACACACGACAAAAGCCAGATATGCTGCATGTCACACACTTTAAACCTGGAACAGACAAGAGATAGCCGAACTTTAATTTATGTCCCGATGAGTGTGTGTCTGCTGATTTGAGCTTCATATGACGTGCCAATATTAGAATAAAAATTAGATGAAACATCACAATTCTCAAAAGAAACAAAAGACAGACAAAGAATGAAGAGGCGGAGAAAGAGAGAGAGAGAAGCTGGGGCAGATCAGGTGATAGTTGAGGGGTAACTGCTGCCACTGCTTGGCCTTAGAATGTGTTGTGTGATGTTTTAACATTTCTGCAAAAAAGAAAAAAGTAATAAAGCCTTTATTTTCTCTTTCTATGAGTTGAGTTTCTATCATCATATCAAAAGAATCCCAAAATGTTTAATTATTAAGTTAATTAAATAAACCAATATGTTTTCATCTCTTTGTGATTGTATTATGACACTTTCCAGCAAGAAATCTCTCGCTGGTCCATTCAGTAAAGAATATAAACCTAACAGCCTGATCCGCCATGAGACCTGGACCTGAGACCTGTGAGTCCTCCAGGACCCCCATGTTCACTGTGTGTGCGGTTTATGATTCATTTAACAGTGTTAAAATCTACCTACATTACTTTGGACCCTTTAGTTCATGTTCTGCTTACTTTGCATATATTCTTAAACCCCCTTAAAAATGTGTTAGGTTCACAATTTTTAAGCTTGACGGTTTCTGCTTGCTGTAATCTTTTCTCATTCCTGGCAAAACTCTATCCGACACTAATGTGAGTCTTTAGGAATCTGCATTAACTAAATTACAGATTTTCCGATGTCACAGTCTTTTTAATGCATTTTTCTCAGAGAGTGTTTCCCTGCCGAGCTGCACAGGAGCTATACTAACACAAAGGAGGAATTATGTGCAAAAATGACTCATTTAATTTGTCGAACTCAGATAACCGATGCCTCACACAGACCTCAAATGAATTTTGAGATCCATTTTCGCGAGGTAGGAAGTCTGTGCAGGATCAGCTTTGGGCTTAATCTGACCATGGGATGGGGAATACCTGCGTACAGCATTTTTTGGGTTGTATTATGTTGGCCTAAATGGAAACCAGAATGCTGTTAAGGGCTAAAAGTTGTTAATTGCATCCAAATGTCTTCAAGAGACTGACTGTGGATGTCTGTAAAACTCTTCACACTGGCTTTTTGCATTAGCATCTCAGGCGTGTGTGACCTTCGTGGATCTCGTCCTCGTTACACATGCTCCCTGTTTGCCCACAACAGGCGACGGCAGCCAAGATCAACTCGATGCTCAACTCTCAAATGTTACAGACTTGTCATTTATAGTCGTGCCAGCGGCCTGTTTTATTGTGCCAGTGACTTTAACAAGCTTGAAAGAGTCTTCCAAGGGTAATTCTTGAGATCCTGAACCCCAGGCTTCTTCAATGATACCACTGTCTTGTGGCCTCGGTGGGGCACAAGAGAGGGAAGGCACTGTTCACTCTGCACAGGCCAGAGTTCAGATCCAGCTGTGTATCTTTACATGCATATACAGTATATGAAAGTGCAAGCATGCGTTCAGGTGTAACGACAGTGCCTGCACGCAAACATACACTCATTCAAACACACAGCCTACATGGGGATGTACACAGGCGGACTATGGCTACAGTAAAAACAAAGACTAATGAGTCAGTAAACTGTATTCTTTTCTTTGGAAGGGGATTTTCAGTCAGTGCAAAAGCCTCGACAGATTATTTCAACCATCACAAAATATCACCTGATCTCTTTTTAAATAAATCATTTGCAATGAAAACCATTTCCAATTGTGCTGCCCCTTAAATCTGATTACTGTACTTGTTTTGGCATAAATATCCAGCACAATATTTCTCATATCTGAGCATTGGCTCATAAATTGAGCAATTATGGCGGCAAAAATTGCTGTTTGGTCTGCCGCTGAAGCTTATAAAGACGGAGTATTAAACAATCCGAGCGTCACTGCGTTATGCCCTTTTTGCTTCTCATTTTCCCCAACATTTACCGCTAAAACTGTGTGAGAATCCATCAGGAACAGCTCAGATGAAAATGTTGCAAAAGTCTCACATATCTGTGTGTGTTTGATTCGGCAAAAAAAGAAAAAATGAAAAAAAAAGTTTGCCTCCAAACTGTCTCGATAAAGTTATACAATTCAACATGAGCGCCAAAAAGCATTAAAAACTCATTTGGTTATCTGCGACTACTATCAATAGTAGTGCCATTATCCTATTCACCCCTTTAAATACAGTAGTCTGTACAGTTTTCTCAAAAGCAAGAGCGAGCTGGAACAGAGCACCGACAAAAAGAAACGAAGTGTGGCAACAGCAGGTGAAATTTGGAATGAAAAAAGAAGAAGTGTGATAAGAAACATAGGAAGCTCAATCTTGTTTCCAGTCAAGTTAGCATCCCAATGGCTGAGTGGGCGAAGCACATATTTCCCATACTTTCCCTATTAAACAAACGTGGAAATGCTTCCTCCAAAACATCCCATCATGCTCTGTGATATGTAGAAATAACAGAGGTCAGCTCAGGAGGTATAACTTGTCTGTCGGATCCCAACTTTGAAAGAGGTCGTTTTTTTTTTTTTTGTGGCTCAGTAAGTAAGTGTTTAAATAGGAGCAGTAGATCAATGGAAAGGATACCCATAATGCACAGACAGATGGCCGTGGTGTAGGCGACCGCAGCCTGCTAGTTGGTCAGTCCAGTTATGACGTGATCAGACCAGACTAACAGACGACATACAGAGGGATATTATACAGGATTTACAGAGCGGTAGCCACTAATTACAAAGACAAACGCACATTTGAGCTCAGCGGTCAAAAGACATAGGCAGTGGTCTATACTGTAGGGATGTGTAACAAGGTGATTAGTCAGAGTGTCAGATGAGTCACCCGTAACCATATTCTCAACATGTGGGCCCCTGGAGCCCCGACAGGGAGGCCCTCTATTTTGGTTTCCTAATACGGTTCGTTTAGAATAAGGGGTCATTTCAAATCAATACAAGTTATCCTGATGAGAGTGGGCTCCTCCAGGATAACAAATCAATAGGCCAGGACAGGCCGCCGTGTGGTTTGGTGGATATTACAGTGATGGGATACATGCAGCCCTCCTAGTCACCAGAGCTCAACTAAACTAAACGCCTTCATGGGAGATTTGAGAGCAACATGTGGGAATAAATGAGGGAAATCTAGAAGACTAAACACCGCCGCACAGGTCTCAGATTTATAGAAGCTACGTCAAAGAGCAAGCAAAGAGGCTCAAACACAGACTACTAGTTGTCGGGATGGTAACTTGTCCCCCAATAGGACAATAATATAAAATTTGCAAGAGCAAATAAATAACTTCATTCAAAATCATGCTTATGTATGACTCACATAATGTAGCAGATGTAAAATTAGTTAAGAGCTTTAAGGAGTTCCATCCTTCAATGGCTGAATTTGAAAGACCGCTAGCGTCACAGTAGCATTACAAAACAGTTCTAATTTCAAATGCACCATATTCTCCCTAAGAAACAAAGAATGCAACACGTCCTTACTTCGCAGCCCAATCTACCCCAAGATTCATTGTGTCCTTATAATAAAATAATGTCGCAGTAAAACACACCAGCAGGGAGAAATCTTGGGTGTCAGCTCCGTGTTCAAGTGGCTTTAAATTCTAAAGTCCAAACAGAAAAGTTAGGTAATATGTTTTAAAGGGTTGCTGGAACCCGATCGTCTCATTTCAGCTCTTCCTTCAAGGTCTACAAAGGTTTCAAAGGAGCACACCTTTTTAGGCTGCGTCCTTCAAGAATGAGGACACAGCTCATTACTGGGTTATTATTACGGATGCATTCATGTGAGAGCAGATATTCTGTTGTTGTAACTGGTGATGGTGCAACTATTTTTAACCACCTAATGTGCTGCTGGGAAGTTGAGTCTCAGTTCAAAAGGATATAATAACAACAGATATATATTATCCTTATAGGATCAAAAGCCTGAATTGTTGAAGGATGAGTGTTCCTATTGCTCTAACAATCTGGTCCTAAGAAACTTAGTTCAACCTGTTTTTCGTAAAAGGAGCCCGTCCAAAAGCTGGATCTTCACAGATACAAGAATATTGTCCAAAGGAAGGTCAATTACAGTCATTTCAACGTTATTTAAAGAGCTATTTTGAACAAAAGGATGGACGAAGATCATCAAAATCAGATTATAAGGTGTGTATGAAAAAAGATACTAGTAGTATGACTTATTTATGCTCAAGTAAAGTATTAAAACCATAAAAATGATATTAATGTAACTCCAGCACTTGAGTGAATGTACTTCGATATCTTTTTAGTCCTTTCATTAGTCACCCACCTACTACTTCTACTGCCTCCATATTCCTAGAATGAACACACTTTGTTATTTGGCATTTTATCCGAAGAATTTGTGGTGGATTTGGGAAAAAAAAATAAAAGAGCCCAGACTTGGAACTGCAGAGCAAGTTTTGACGACACCGCAAAGAAACAGAAGCGTCATGATTCTGTTTTAAGAAGAAATAAAGAAAGAAAAGACTGGGCACAATACAGTGAGACAGAATCACAGGCGGGGCTTAGCTGAATGGGATGTGGCTCATTACCTGTAAATCAGATATTACCCAGCCACTGACGGGAGAATTAGGGAGTAATTATGTGTGTTACCCTGCTGACAGGCCTCGCTGGCACAAAGAAACACAGGCTGCTCAGAGTTGGCAAATGGGAGCGCTTTATAAACACAATATATCTGATCACAGAGAGAGAAAGAAATATCACACACATCTTTGCATATACAGAGGCAGCAAAGAAGCCACTTGACAACGTCATTACTGCACAGTGACCTCTGACACACTGAGCCTCGGGATGGATGGAGGCAGCCGACGAGTCCGGACAGTGAGAGGGAGGAAGGTGGCGCCGTCAGCCTGTCCTGCTGAATTATGGGATTCAGAATTTGAAAGGGCAACGTTTTGCAGGCTGTGGGGTTTCAGAGGTATGCAGTCAGCCTTGCACATCTGAGGCGTAATCTGTGGCACATGTGCCTCCAAGCTCCCACTGATACTGTCACAACCATAATGTGCGACAGATAAATGTTCAGAATTAGACTTTAACCTGAATGCACGGCCAAGAGGAAGTGGATCTTTTTTCTTTCCAGGAACACAGTATTTAAGAGTTGCAATCAAATCAACAATCCTGATCCAATGCTCTTTTTTTTAAAGTGTCAAGTTTAATCCCAAGATTGATTCTTCATAAATTAAATTTCAATTACATTACTATGCTGGCAAAATTGCTATTGTGGCGGCTACTGAAGTGACTTATGGTTTTCATTTATGAAATAAAAACATTTTTATCTCATATTATTCCCTTAATTGTCCTTATGTCTGTTTATTATATATATATATATATATATCACAGTCCCACAAGCTTTAAGCTGTGACTCAAATCAAAAGAGCAGTCACTGAATTACAAGGCTGAAAGGGAATCTCTCATCAAGTCTTTGCAAGTCCTAAATCAGGAGGTTTTTCTAACCTCATTTTTAGTTTTTTGCCTTTTTCATCAATATGGAAATTTAACTTGCAAAAAATCCCCTTCCATGAAATGGCAATAGGTTGCATAAATATGAATACTATTAACATCTGTGATTTATGGTCTTTTACCATCCACTTACAAAGCTCCCTCATGAGTAAATTAATCTGGACTTTAGGCCATCGACATTTTTTTAATTGATTCTTCCACAGGGAACAGAAGACATTTTATTTTCTTTCTTCTATGATTTCACAGCAGAACAACATTAATAGGTTCTAAATGAAAAGCAAAGGTAAAATAAATGCCCCTGCGGACAGGTTATTAAATAGACTTACAACTAGTGAAACTGTTTGCCACCACCTTTCATCTGATGACAAGTGATGACAGTTTATTAGTCTTCGGCTGCAATCCCTGGAAAACCTAAATCCTAAAAGTGACGATGAGGCTGTGGATGTGTCGAATATAGACTTCTATCTC
Organism: Remorina albescens; assembly: GCA_034769265.1. Classification (NCBI taxonomy): domain Eukaryota; kingdom Metazoa; phylum Chordata; class Actinopteri; order Carangiformes; family Echeneidae; genus Remorina; species Remorina albescens. Next base: position 13,321,339 of record CM068480.1, read on the forward strand.
TGTCTCTGACTATAAATAACATGTGTTTATCCCAGAAATACAGTAGGTTGCAGCAGTTTTCTTGAAAAACCAGCAGTTCCTTTAAATAAACTCAAAGCAAGCTGAAAAAACTGCAGTCTTGTCCACCGCCGGGCATCTCAGCGTATTAGAGTTGACAAACGTCATTAAAATTCACTGCTCCAAATAACAAATCTTTCAGCAGCTACAGACACACACACACACACACACACAGAGTATATAACACCCACCCCCCAAACCTACACAAAACACATGCACGAATACATACACACACACACACACATACAACAACTTTCAGCAACTGAGCCGAAACAGGGATATGCTAACCTCGACAGAGGATGTCTGTCGGGACATCGTGGCCAGACTTGGGTTTCTCTCCTGGGACAGACTCTGGCTAGCACACATGCTAATGCTTGGATGTCTCTCCTGCCTCTCCTTCAGTCCCCATGAAATAATTTGCTTCATCTGGGCCTCCAACCAGGCTTTTCACCACCAATTAGCTCTCAAACTTGTGCCGGTGACAAAAGAAGGGTTTTGACAAAGCACCAAAACAGATTATCACAACGTGCCGGCTTTCAAAAAACTCCTCGCCCTTCCTGATTACTTCCTCCGACTGAAGGGCGGCTGATTAGAAGCCACTTGAGAAAACTGAACGTCAAAAGTGGTTTGTGAATGATTTAATCATTCAAATCTGCAGACAGTCGGTAAGAGAGAATGGAGACAGCTTAGGTAAGGTGTGTGTCTGCAGCTAAGACAAACCATCCATGCAGCTTGAGTACAGCTCAACCACAATCCCTCAAAGGCCAACAACACGAGTGCCAGTCTGCTCCAACCAGGGCGGAAATTTGGCACTTTGGTAAGGTGCAAGGTTTCGAGGTAGAAATGAAAGCTTGTAGCAGCTGCTTACCTCTGCTTTCCCTGCAGGGACTTTGTCATCACTGGTACACTCAACAAAATAATTTTGGATTACTTGGTCTAAAACTAACAAATTATGTCAGTTTTATTCAAATAATAACAATAACAAACCTGCCTGGTATCTATAACCAGCATGCTCTCGTGCAAGTTGTTCCAGCACTTTAAATGGGTCACACTTCAGTAACAGAAAACATTTTATTTCCATGTGTGCCCAGCAACAGTTTGCATGAATAGCAATTATTGTCTGAATAAATAGACATTTGTGTTGTTGTAGCTGCACAAAATGTAAAACTGGAACTGACAGAACAGTTATATATTTTTTTTTAACAGATATGACGTAGACAGGGGCTTTCATTTGAATAACAACGTCGCACCAGTAGATGTTACATGGACAGAAAATACAGGAAAGGACAAATTTCCAAAGCAGCATCTGTAATGAAAAGCATGGAAATTAACTTTGAATCAAATATTTAGGTTCACTCCATTTAACATATGTGGGTTATTAACTGTATTGCACTTCATTATTTTAATTAATCACCTCTGTATTTAACTTGCTTGATCATTAGTAGCAGTTATTAGCAGGAAATTAGCCTGCCTAATGCACAATGATAATGTACAGTTAACAATGTTGTTAGCATTCCTGTTTGTTTAAAACAGACAGATGCTTAGAGAGCAGTTGTGACTTACAGCAGCAGCGGGTATTTCAGCAGAATGCTTGTCAGCTACAAAAGTTCACTATGTTACCATTTTTTTGAGACAAATATTATGTGTGGATGAATTTCGCTGTCAAGACAGACGTCTACAAAAGAAGAAAAACAACGAAAAAAAAAACAACAACCCTGAAACCATAAAAGCTATTTTTAAAATGAATTGTCATGGATGACACATGTTACTCAACAAAGTGAAACCACCACTGGACTTCTGGTGAAGCCGCAACAGCAGACAGGCCTTTTTCACGGCTTCTCCTGCACACGTTGTAAAGCCTGCTGCAGTGCAGAGCGCTGCACGCCCTACAAAGCAGACAGCATGGAGACTGACTGACTGCTGACATACATGGCACAGGGAACATGCCGGCTTTTGTCAGACTTGCACATGTGTTTTCAATGTGGGGGTGGGTGGGGGGGGGTATTAGATTCCGGTGTCAGCTACAGCTGAGGCACATGTGTGCACGGGGCTTTGTCTGCACATAAACACACTAAACTCACACACAAAATATAGTTGGAGACATAGACAGGTTGTGATAGGAGAGTTGTGGCAGTGGGTTAACCGTACGTGAGCGTGTGTGTGTGTGTGTGTGTGTGTGTGTCTGTGTGTGTGTGCGTGCGTGTGTGTGTGTACTGGGTTCAGGTTACTGTGTGGCTGCCGAATGTCTAACGAGAGAGGATGTCAGTCTTGTTTGAGAAGCGGGTGTGACAGCAATGAGATTCAGAAGAAAATGAAACCTCAGCAGAAATGATTATGTACACAGTAGTAGCCGTTTTAGTGGTTGTGAGTTTGTCCTGCTCACAGCCTGCATGGCACCGCTGTGAGCCTTCTTTTTAATGTTACATGCTACATTAGGCACAGTAATCAGTGTGTTGTACGGCTTAACTAAAACCAAGTATTTAGCTGGTAAGTTGTGGTAAAGGTCCTGTGAAAGAAAGGGAAAGCTTGTTGTGGATTGGTTTTCAGAAATAGTTTTCATTTATGGAGCGGACACTTAGTAAGCGTGAAACAATTTATAATTCTATGAGAAAATAAAAAATGACATTAGCAGAAATGGCTATGCTGCAGCGCAACTTTCTTCTTTGAAAGAAAAAAAGGCACCATTTTGTAAAATACAGTGAAACTAAGTCACTAAAAAATGATAAAACATTGTCTAAGTGCCAACTAAGGACATATTTCCTTTGTTTCGTTTTTGTAAGCACAGAAATAACTTTTTTTAATAGTTTTTTTTATGGGGAGCTGTAACAATACACTCAATTAAATATCATTAAAATTTCCCATTAAATGTGCTATTTGGAAGTTCCGTTATTGCTACTTAGCTAATATTAGCAACAGCTGTTAGCTACGAGGAACATTGTGAGTCCATCATTACTTAACTTGATTCCTTTACACACACAGCACTCTCTCTCCAGTAGTTGAAAGTAATGACTTATTGATGTTTTATGTTATACCTTTAAAAACAAGTGCCTGGAGACGAGAACTCTATCAGGCAAAGGACAGAGAAGGAAAACTCAGGTTAAGACATAAAATAATGCCCCCTCACCCTACACACACACGCACAACCTCCATACTCAACCTCCTCTGTGGAAAAAAGGCTTAGATTCTAATAACACAGAGCTAAGTAAAAGTTTATGTTTTCAGCGGCCGACAAAATAAATGGAACAGAGCAAATGTGAACACGGGAACGCTGGCGTTGTTTTTAATCGAAGAAATGTGGACTTGAGGAAGTGGAGAAAGCAGAGGGGTGGTGGAGCACCTGTATATTTGTACAGACCTTAACTCTTGTGATGTCATCCTTCAACAGTAAACATTTATCTGTGTTTTATTATGGTGCTCCAGATTCAGGGTCATTAGCGAACACCGAGTCAATGAAGGAGACCACCGTCTGAGGTCTGAGGCCTGAAACTGGCCCCGGTTACATTGTCTGAAGGTTCTGTTGCCACGTTAAATTTATTGAGAAGGGAATGGTTTATTCAAGGAACTGGTAATGAGTTGTTCTTGGTATCCTGTGTCAGGAGGTCAAAAAGAGGACTCGTCTATCAAACTGGTTACAAGTAGAAAAAAAAAGCATGTTACCACATTCAGCTGTGTGATCGTTGAGGCTGCAGAACTCATTCAGTGTCTAGCCTAAAGATGTCAATGCTCCTGTAGTGTGAGAATATGAATTAGTATTGCTTTGTAGTCAAAATTTCAAATTTTTCTAAATTACTAGAGAAATAAACATTTTTTATGTTGTAACTGTTGTCACAAGTGTGTATTTGATGACGATCAAAAGTTTTTTTTTCTCATATTTTAGGCCACTGTGCGAATCTGATGGTGAGTGGATAATGAAGATGATGATTTAACACCATTTTATGGACATAATACAGTGATCATCTCTGCGCCTTGATGTTTGTGTGTGTATACCGTGTACTGTATGTGGCCTCAAACATAAAGTGATGACTGAGTTGACATGCATCCAGGAATTTAAGCACTTGTAATAGTTTTTTTTCTTCAGGGACTCCGAAAGGTCATGAAGAAGACTTGAACGGCCAGGTCTGATAAATAACCGCCTGGATCTTGACTACATCCAACTTGTCCATGTTCACTAAAAGGTCAGCCCCTTTAAGCTTGTGTGCAGTCAATAAATAACACCAATCTGGCCATAAGAGTTTCACTCACCATGAAAGAATTTCACTGATTTCATTCATCTCTGCGAGCTCATCCACCGGCTGCACTAATGCTGTGAATATCGGTACAGAATAATGCTGTTTTAAATGAAAGTGTGACAGTGCCATAATTATGGGGACAAGTCTCTCTCACAGTGATTTTACAGGGTTGATTTCATTTCTAGTCAAATCAGTTAATGCAAACAAGAAGTCTAAAAAATGTTCCCCTAAAAATCCAAATGCACAAGCCTGTGAGACGACACTGCCAAAGCTCCCTTCCTGATCCAGGACAGGACATGACTGATATCTCATGGAGTCTCAAATCTATTTGGACAAAGCCAACTCAAAATGACTGGCCATCGTTTGTGTTCACTGAATGAGCGGGGTGGTTGCTTAGTCTGAAAAACCTCCAGACACTTGTAACACAGAGTGTTTGAACAGGGACAAAAAAAAAAACAAGTTAGAGTCCCTCCCACTAAGGAGCAAAACAGCCAGTCAATTAAAAAAGGTTAGCATCAACAAAGAACAACTTCAAAGCCATGCAAAACAAAGAAGAGATCCAAGCAAAGGCCTTTTTTTTTTCTCTGTAGCAGATGGAAGGGGAGTTCAGCAGCATTTTTGGCAAACCGTGACATCAGCATCAGTTACATCTGTATACGGTCAATGTGCTGCGGACAAAAGTATTGACCAATCGGCGAGCGTTAACAGGCCTTTCACGGCTCACACACGAGGAATTCTGGTGAGCCAGTCAGGCAGATAATGGTGCGGAACCTGTCCGTGCAGCAGGAGGTGATGCTGGTGTTGTTCGCACAGCTGACAGTAGCCCCGCCGACCGGTCTCACTGGGGGTCTGGCCCACACACAGCTTTAGTATAGTCCAAGCATGGAGAAAGTAAACAGTGATGAAGCTCTTGCCTCCCCCACACAGCATGTCTTCTCACCACAGACAGAAAGAAAAACAATGAAACCCAAGTGATGATCCGTGTTAAGGTTTGGACGAGACAACTGTTCCCGGGAATCATGACAGGTAGCCAGTACACGGTCCTTATTTACCCGGTATCTGCTCTGCTCTCAGAGACATGTCACTTTTTGACACATCAACCTCTAGAAGAAACTGTCTAATACTTGAAGTTGCCATTGAATGCCTGCCTCCTTACTTTTTTTTTACAGTTTCAGATCAGCAAACAACGTGAAACAACAGCTCCTGGCTGAACAGGGCCCCGGGATTTTGCAGGTCATCATCAGTGCTGACAGTAAAAGGCAGGCAGGAGGACTTTAGAAATTGGGCTTTGCATGTTTATATATATTTTTCAAAGCAGTTTGCCTTTCCAAAAGTATCTAACATGTTTACTTCCAAAAACTGAAGAAAAACACTGTGGTATCAAAAATTGTGACTGGACACCCACACATTGATGGAACGGCCATTAGGGGCAATTTGGCGTTCATTGTCTTGCCTCAGGACATTTTGACACTCAGCCTGTAGGAGCCGGGACTCGAACCCTCTCATTAGTGGTCACCACATTCAAAACCTGAGCCACATGTACTTGTGGTCCTTTTTTTTTTTTTTCTTCCACACTCTTATGTACTCTCTTTTTAAATACCCTCCAGATATTTTTTCATTTTTATAAATATTCAACATTTTTGATGCCAAAGGTTCCTTTACCTACAAGGTGAAAACTATATTCTTACTAAATTCAACATTCAGACCTTCTTCAAGACATGATTTGTCATTAGCTGTCTTCCAGTTCCTGATATCCATGATGATGGTGACTCATTTGGGGTTGTTTTTACTGAGACATTGACAAAAGTGGCTCAGAGAGATGGAAGAGAAAGAAAGTGAAATATGTTTTGCATCTGGACATGTGTAGTCAACATGCACATAAAAAAAAAAGCCAAAAATACGAGAGGGTTGTTTCAAGATCGAAGTATTTTGTCAGAGAGAGGTCTTCATGATACCACGAGACTGCATTTTTGGCATCATCCCTGTGGAAACTGAACATCCATATAATGGAAGACATTTATTTACCCAAGTTCTTGTTTCATATCAGGTCCTTTAACTTCAGACAACTTTTTATTTCTATATGCAAATACATTTTCCAGGTGGTAAATGCAGCCTTGTATCGATTCAAATCATGTGCACAGGATGGGTTAACTCGGGGCAAAACTTTTAGTTTTATTTACAGAAATATCCTTTCTATTGTGTGTTGATGTGTGCTCACATTGCACCCCATAATTAAGAGAAATGGCTCCACCGAGAAGGTCAGCAGGGCAAAAAACAGGAAGTCGCCTGACGCAGAATGTCACTCATTTATGCCACGGGACTGTTTCTGTTCCTTTGACACCTCCATAATTACAACTCATAAATTACACCGCTGTCCCCGGCAGCCCAGAGTTAAGAGAGTTTTAAGAGGCCCGTTGTGCGTGGCTGTGTGCGTCTGGGAAGACACCAGCTGATAAATATGAGTTAAGTAAAGCATCAGGATGAGTGTTTAGTGATCACTCCATCAAGATCAAAGGATAAGGAGGAGGAGATGGAGAGGTGAAGGCAGATAGGGGCAGATAAAGCTCAGGGGGGAGTGGCTTCAGATGGTAGGATAACTGAACGTACAGCTTTTCAAACATGTCTGAGTGATTCCCCTTCTCTGAAAATATAGAAGCTTCATCTTAAAGTGAGCAGCTTGAAGGGAGAGTTCATGGCTGTGCAGGATTTAAGAGAAAATGCGGGCACATTTAATATGAGCTCATATGCATGTCTGTTTGTGCATGTGTGTGTCAGAGGTTTCGGTTCAATTCAGATGCAATCAAGCAAAGTTTGTGTACCTAGGCAAGGCATGAAGAATCTGGGTAGGACTCGCTTCCCACAACACCACTATATCTGTGTCCGTCCGTCTCTTTCTGTCTCGCATGTACAAACACACACAGATCCCCCACAGAGCGAAAGCTATTCCTGTGATCTATGTTCAAGGGTAAGGGTCTAAATCGTAGCCACACACACAGATTCCACACATGTCCCTCTAATCCTGTTCCATTCCATCGACAATCCCATTTCCTCCCATCTCGCTGTCCCAACGCTGATCTGTGGCTCAGACAGAAAAACATTTTCTGACCATTGAACACACTCCTCCCTCTTCTCTCGCTCCCTCAGCTGACCTTTCCCACCTTTTGCTCCTTGTGCGTCCTCTAAATTCTCACTCTCCACTGCCAGAGACTCACTGTCTAACCTGTGATTTGACCTTTGACCTTTCATCTTTCAATTCTTTGGTTTGAAAAACTGAAAGTAAATGCATGTCTATTTTAGTGAAGTGCCCCATCGCATGTAGATACAAAGGACAGGGCATAAATTCAGCAGAGTCACAGCCGGTGTCATCTTCAACTAGCTGATTGAACTGACTGATTTAAAACACACATATTATACATGATTGCTGGGTTTTAGCTTAAATACTCTGGTGATCCCCTGATTATTGAATGGTTTGAGTTATTTAAATGCATAAATCGTAACAACATGGCTATACAATGCATCCTTTCTGTCTCTGTCAATTAATTCTGTAAGTAAAGCTCAGTGTTGATAAAACTGAAATGTTGATCCCATGATAGAAAAAGTGTGCACTGAAATCTAAGGTTGCAGACATTTTAACGCCACATGCATACGTCAGCATTTTCATTGTGAGCATGTTAGCATACTGACAGTAACAGTAGTCTCATCTCATAAAATGGACAGCATGGCTTCAAATTTGGAGTGACATCCAACTTTGATTTTCTCTTCTTTTTGTTTAGCTTTAGTATCTTCACTACTAACTAACACTCTAGTTAACCATCTTACCTACAATACATCAGTCTAAAATGGCTGGTCTGAACATGCTTTCCATGTTTTTGGGAGAGATGGGTGAGTTGAATGGAAGGCACAGTTTGTGAGATGTGAGGCAAAGATCCGGTTTAAGGTTTAAAGGGACAGATTCATGCTGCTCTTCAACAAACAAAACACACTCATAGTTGGGAAAGGGGAACACTTTGAAAACCTTATCAATATTGCTTCTATTATAAATATAGGCTTTAGAGCCATGAGCACATTTGGCTTTTTTTTCAGCATGTAACTGGAAAAAAAAATGTATAGCTATAATACTAATCCACATAATTCATCAAGTAAACCACTTTATCTCCAAAAAGCAAGGGAGGACAGCGCACTTCACTGCTTCAGGGCAAGAGTTGACCTGTTTTAAAAAGATTATAAAAAAAGAAACATGTGTGTTCATTTTCAGTTATTTTGCCAGCATGTCCTGCCACTGCCACTCATCTGTTTCTGATGGGCTTGTTTGAGAAAGACCAGCTGAGCCCCTCTGAGAAATGGAGGGGTCTGTAAACACTTAGAGTGGATTAGATCGGAGAATGCAGGGGGTGAAGGAGGGGCGGCGGTGGAAGGAGAGAGGGGAGGACAGGAAGATGAGATGTGGCAATAGTGAGGGGTTAAATGTAAATTGTAGTAGAGACAGGAAGTTGAAGGTGTTAGCTGAGGATCATTGTTCCAGGTTGATTTTGAGTGGGAGTTTGTTACTCTTCCAAGACCTTTTCCAGTGGACCAAGTAAATCCTTTGAATTATTTCCAGAAAGTAAGAAGAAACACAGTTACAACTTATTCTGTTGTTTTGAAAGAAACAACAGTCAAAGACTTGGCGAGTATCATTTTCATAATATTTCACAGGAGGGCCACCGTGGTCGAGCATTTCAAGATGTAACTTTCTTCATTTATTTTGAACAGTACCCAAAAATATTTGAGCAAAAGGGAAATGATTGAAGGCTATGAAGGAAAAACTGAATCAGACCAAGGGAAACCCTCAAGTTGGAAAATGATAGAAGCGACTCATTCCTCCTCTAGGATAGACAGACATGCAATAGGTGTCATGTGTAAAGAAAAGAGCAATAACATATGTAGAAGTGCAAAATAAACAAACAGGATGACAACATCATTGACTGTGAACACTAATGAAAACTAGGATCCAGAGGAGGATATCTAATAACTTCCAGGTGCCAACGACAGAAACAGCTCGAACCATAAAGAGCCAGAAATAGAGACTTCACAACATACGATCGGCAAAACCAGGTAAATCATTCACGTTTAAGAAGAAACAAAAATACAGGAGATAGAAAGAAAAGGAAAAGGCTGGGAACATCTGGAGGAGGATAATGCAGATAGATAGCAGAACATCTGGAATGACGCCCTGACATCTGATATCTTATATCTACAAAATCAACTAAATTTATTTTTAAGCATTTAATGTATCTGTTTTACTAATTGTGAATAACATGGAGACAACCTGAATATTATAGACCTGGCTGTCAGTCCTCTGAAGATTTCCCGGATTACAAAACAACACCACCTCCAGCCCTACTGGTCCCTAGTTTCAAACTGGACTTAAAGCCCTCTAGTCCTCTAAAGCAGCAAAAGCTCCAGCATGATGAAGACCATGAAGTTTCACCGAGCTAAAGAGAAGACCCACAGCTCATCTTTACTCCTCCCACATAAGGCTTTAAAACCAGTGACTTGATGCAGACTCATCTTTTTGGCAAACTATCCCACTATCTCAGACTCTATAATCCTAATGGCAATGGTTGTTGCCAAAATTAATGTGGGCTTGGGTCCCTTAGGTCTATCTGAATGATGAAGCTTTGGCACAGAGGGCAGTTAGCAGCTGTCTGTCTCACATGGAATCACATGTCAGTCCAAGGATATAGTGCCGCAACGAGATAACCAAAGTGACAAAAAGAGTCCAGATAATCTCTCTTCAGATCACAATAACAAGAAAAATAATTAGACTTAAGATATCAAAAATTTCATTACCCGAAGAAAAGCATTAGAGGTGTGATGCCACAATTTCTGATATGTTTCTAGCATATTCTAAAAATGACATTTAAAAGCCTTTAAAAGCAAGTCTTAGAAGAACAGTGTGGGCCAGGCTGCGTTACCTTCCTCCTCAGCTATGACTGGCTCGTACCAGATCCTAACAGGGCCCATTTTGTCTCCCTATGTGGGTATTTGTGATCTGTGGTTTTAAAGCCGTGTTGTGGATGGCAAAAAGCGGAAACACCGGGATCAAAACCCATCCTACGAATGGCTAAATAAGAATATACATACATCTAGAGTCTTTTTTTTTTGATTCCCAAAGCCTTTAATTGGCATAACAAGTCACAAACGAACGGTAATGTTCACCTTTTACAAGCCTGGTGTTCCTTTTACCAGCAGGTAGCTTTCCCCCCTCGTCCATCATCTGCTATGCTTCCAAAAGCCAACCTTAAAGCTATGCATATAAAAGTTTTGGTTTCCAGAACGGTGCCAGAGTAAACTGGGTGGTATATGGTTTAGAGACATTTCCTTATTTAAGAGTGAGGGTCCCAGGTCCCTGTTTGTGATGGAACAGTCCCACTTTTGCCAAGTGCCAGCCGTTTCTTAGGCCTCTTTGTGGCTTTGAGGAACACGTCAAAAACCACAAGTTGAACCAGGGAAGACCCGTGGCGCACACGAGCGTCCCCATCAACCTACACCCCATTATGTTCCCCTTTCCTGACCCTTCACACCCTGTGCAATGCCCACCTTGCACTTTCCATTTGTTTGTGTGCTGCCAGTTTACACACCCAACTCCTTCTCCTTCTCCTCCACCCATCTGGCCGTGCCAGCCTCCACACCTTCCGTCTTTCTTTCCTTCCTTCCCTCCGCGGCACATCAATCCACGCTGTCAACACTCCATCAGTCTTGTCCGGCTGAACTGTCTGGATGAATGGCAAAGCTGCCCGCCAGATACATGCTGTTTTATAAACATGGCTGATAGCTGGTCAGGAAGATTTTAATGCACCATCGCACAAAATAAATGTGAAATAGCTGTGGTGCATGAAAACCTCCGACTTAATGAATATCTAATCACCTGCTGGCATGTGCTCCTTATGGATGTGGATTTGTAAACGAGAGAGACACAAAAGCCCAGTTTTTTAGTCGAGAAAAATAAATGCTCGAGTTGTGATGTAACTTTACTTGATGCCTTATCTCTTTATTGGTTCAACTGACTATATTTAGGCTGTATACAGACACTTAATGAATTGGTCATAGTATAACAAAGCTGTAAATTATTTGAAGCTTTATGTGTAGTTATTGATCTAGGGATAAGTAGTTTGACTAAAGATCCTTATATTCCAAATATATTTCAGGCACATATCATTGGCCTCAGGTGACTAACACTGAGCATTTAGCTTTGTGGTGCATATACGTCTTAATAATGTATATTATAATACTAATATTTTGTATTTGGTTTTAGATTCTACTTAATATATTATTAGTTTTACATATGTGATTGATACTCCTCATTAGTATAGTGGACAGTATGTCTGCCTGTCACGCGGAAGACCGGGCTTCGATTCTCTGACGAGGAACCAAACCCCAGCCACAAGTCGTCCACAAACCAGTGGTATTATTGTGCCAGTCCCAAGCCCAGATAAATAAGGAGGGTTGTGTCAGGAAGGGCATCCGGCGTAAAAACGGTTGCCAAATCTAATCATGCAAGTCAAGCTGAGTTGCTGTGGTGACCCAAATACGGAAAAGCCAAAAGAAGACACACACACACACACACACAAATAATTGATACTTAATGGGAGTGACTGACAGGCACATTGATAAAGACTGTACCTAAAAATCTCCCATCTGCTTATGAGTAATTGTGAGCATTTATTCTTGTCGATCTATATCAGTACTACAGTCATGGTGCACCTTTTCAATATAGCCATTTAGCCATTCAGTATATTTAATATACCCATATTTTTAAGGTGTACTGATTACAAGTGGACATCTAAAACTACATGTGTGAACACACACAAGTCAGATTGAGGACAAATTTGGGATCTAATCACTCACACCACATTCAGAGGTCTGGACCAAAAGAGGCTACATTTTTTTGGCAAATGAGTTCTGGAGACACATTTTACTGTAAATCGAGGTGTGCTGAGCTGATGGATCAGTGAAGATGCACATTAATGCCATGACTTCAGCACCTCTGACTGAATTTTTAGCTTCTCCAAACGACCTCCCTGGTCTGACTTCCTGCTCCTCACTCCACTCCTACTTCATATACTCTCCTCTGCATGATCCTTGCAGTATTTTACTGGGAAATGGACTGAGGTTTAAAGAAAATACTCCTAAAAATCTTCTTTGTCTATTTTCCTTATGTCACATATGCCAGTCACGTTCATGAGCAAGTACGGTGCCTTGAGAAAATATTATGATTTGGTTTTGCAGTTATTTTTAGTTGCCTTTTCCTGGTTTGTTTCTCTGACATGTATGGTGAACTTTGTTCCACTGAATAACTCTGATTTCTTTTCTGTAAATAATGAAAAAGTCACTTGAATTACATCTTATTTCTCTGTGATGAATGTGGCCCCCTCTTTTTTTCCTCCTCATTTTTTAATGGAACACGTGAAGCATTCAGTATAATATACATGACCGGGAAAGTACACATTCATATTTGGGGAGCATTTAGAGAACCACGATCAGTAATAAGCTGTGAAACCTGTTCAGAGAACCATAAAAAATGCAGTCATTTAGAAACAATATACAAGGCTGATGGTGTATAAATTTTAGCTTTAGGAATGATGAACCTCAGGTGTTTTACACCCACCGTTTTTCATATGGTGACTAAAAAGCCTGAACTGTTCTCGTGGAATTTCAGCATTTTGCTATTATCATTAAGACAACATTCACATGAACTTCTGAACGTCTTTTCTTCTTACCAACAAATGGCAGCAATTATTGAAATTGAAATTTTCCTCATTAATGAATGTAGATGTAGGAGCATCATGAGTCAAGAGGGGATTCCTCTCCTCTGACCAAAACATCCCCTTCAGTGGGCTTCTGGCAGATGAAATATTAAAGCTAAGTGATCCAGAATATTCTCTCCTGATTAGACAGAGGTTGCTTTCACAGAAGGTCCCATGGTGCTACTGCAGACAGAGTAAATATGAAGGAGATCTGTGCAGGCCCAGCTCCGGCTCCCAAATTCCTACTGACAACTTCGTTCCATTGGCAAGAAAGACTGGTGCTTAATACGCCTGCAACAACTCAGCAACTAATTCAGGAGTATATAAACATTTGAAAATGCTCCAAGACAAAATAAATCTGGAATTATCTAAAAAGAAAAAAAGGAAAAAAAGAAAAAAGATTTACCGTTGCACCTTGGTGTAGAGACAGAATTAGACTTTTTGAGTTTTGAAGGTGTTTCATGTGGCGATAATGATCAAGAAGCTGTTTACATCTGATGTGGTTGTGTCTTGAAACATCTACAAATGCCCATAATCATAGAGAAGAATGTCCACAAGGCCATCATGGCATTAAGAAATGATACCAGTGCATGTGGACTGCCAAACTGGGAAAGTTCCAACCAACATTTTGGAATTCTTTGACTTCTGCAAGTCTTTAGTCCACATTTGGTTTATCGTGCCCTGAAAGTTGTTTCCTACTCTAATAATGGGCAGATATCAGATTTAACAGGAATATAACTAAAACCGAGTAACAAAGACAGTTGGAGCTGAAAAAGTAAACTTCATGCCTTGGTGTTGGCAGTTGTGGGGTATTTGGTGGTATATCTGCAAGACTAAGAGTAATGATTTCCCTTTGATGGTACTACTCTTCCCAGTACTTTCTGAGTGCAACATATTCATACCTGCACCTGGGCCATCAGCCAATCACAGAGTCAACACTTATTGCCATGACTCGGCCTTCAAATGCTGTAAACTAGACATTTAGTTGCAATCGGTCATAGCTGGCGTGACTCGTGAAGTACGCCTACCTAGGTTACCATTTCAGTCTTGGAAGAGAGCTGATCATCACACATGTTGTAAAAGTTTTCAAACTTCAAAAATATCTGGGATGTTGGACGCTTTGGAGGACTTTCATTTGTTTCACACTGTGCATTGTCAACCTCTAAGTGTGTGTGATCCACACATGCTCGGTTGCTTAAATATTACCCATCTCCACAATCCTACCTCACACCTTCAAAGCTTTCGGCCACTTGGCTCAATCGCATGAGTACATGAGTGTGCCCGTCCGCCATGGGAGCTCTACTTGGGGCCCAGAGGTGGGAAAGGCGAATGGTGGTCTGCTATATGGGCTTATTGAGTGAGCCCGCAGAGAGCTCAGTACCTGTTAAAGAGAGTAGCTGAGGCTGCTCTGGACAAACCCCAGTCGTATATGAAACCTGAGGTGCGCTGTGGATTAGGCACAAGCGTGACTGCTTTAGCAAATGAAAATGTAGGTTTTGGCATGGACGTTTCAATGATTTTATTATTAGAAGTTTTTTCTATCCCCTCCGTCTATCCCTCCGCTATTGAAATCCCAAACGTAAATGGATCTCGGATGCTGTAAAAAGGCTTTGTGTATTTAATAATTGCTTAATAGTTCATAAAATGTCATTAACGGCTCCTGCTGGTTAGGTTACTTCCACCCCAGCTACCAGAGGGACTGAGGCCTCTCACCTACATCCTCTGCTAACCTTAACCCTCTCGCCTGTATTTCCCTCTGTCATTTTCTCGGAAGGATCTCCTCATATTTCCTCCTTTACTCCTCCTGTGTTCTTCAAATCGTTTCAGCTGTTTTCTTTTTTCCTTCTTCCCTTTCACAGGGCCTTTTTCCCTTCCACTCATCCACCCCTTCTTCCATCCGTCAACGTCCACCGTGTTAGCGATACGCCTCTTGACAGGTGGGACATCTGCTGCTCCCTCGCCCGTCAATCTGTGGTGCACGGGTCGGTCAGAGTGCTCACATAGCCCCAGCACATCCAGATCCTAACCCCGTCCACTCGCTGTCTTGTCTTGTCGCCCATCACTCTCTGACAGGGAAGAAGAAAGCCTTGACTTCCTGTGTGAGGTCATTGCTGTGCTGCTGCGTCCCACCCGCAGGCAATTTATGCCTTCCCTTCCCCTGCTCACTAGCTCTTTGCGCCATTCTTATTTCAGCTCCATTAAAAATAATTGGGATATTGCTCCAGAATAAATGTTGAGGGGGAAACTGTGGCTGGTCATTCCGGCTTAGCTCAACACATAAAGAGGATGGAGAGTATCGGGGTATGGTGTAAAAGTTCACAATGTATTTATTTTTCCCCCCTATCACTTATCCAAATTGGCGGTCAATATTTGCTCACTTCCAGTGGCTAATTTTCTGAAAAGGATATCTCTTGACTTTGGTGTCGAATGCTGCCAGCTCACAGCAGACAGCACGTTGAAGGCATTATTCTCACCACTGTGTATCCCCCAATGCCCCCTCCCCAAGCCAACACACTAATGACGTTAATGAAAAATAATTCTAATCTAATTAGCTCTTCTCCCCAATCGTTCTCATTTCCCTCTTTGGTTTGATTAATCTTTGGTATTGGCAAAGAGGCATTTGAATCTCTCTAACCACATTGCTGGCCATTTCGCAGGAGCATTGTTGGGGTAAGAATTAAAGCCTCCGAACAGACAGAAGAATTCATTGAAAATGGATTTTAATCCAACTGCCTGTATTTTCCGCTGACACTCGCTGCTATTCGTCTGAGAATGTCCTACTTGTCAATGTGCTGTAGCC
This sequence comes from Remorina albescens, assembly GCA_034769265.1. NCBI lineage: Eukaryota > Metazoa > Chordata > Actinopteri > Carangiformes > Echeneidae > Remorina > Remorina albescens. Next base: position 13,337,214 of record CM068480.1, read on the forward strand.
TGTGGAACGGAATCTATATCATCATGGACACTGTGAGCCTCTACTGAAAACCGTGAAATTGTTTCAGCGATGGTATTTCTGTAAGGCAGTGTGACCAACCACACATATTGAATGGTACAGAAACTTCAGGGCACAATATTACTTTGTAATTAGGGCTGAATCTACTAAAGATGGCGTAACTGACTGATGTGAGTTTTTATTGACTTTATAAAAGGCCAACATTGGCTTCATATGGAGCCAGTAAGGTCATGCACTAACCTTAAACTACAGTCTTGTCAAATAATATGTAATTTAATTTTTTTATGTGCTTGAATTTAATCTCTTACCAAAAATCGTGGCTCTTCTACTGTACGTCCGTATTTTGTGCTTATATGAATGCCTTCTTTAATCGACGGGTGGATGAAAATGAATATTAATTTAGTCCTTTCGGTGATTCTGGCATAAATCCAACCGTTGCAATCATAAAACTTCACTTGGTCAACATCCAATGTTAGTCTTTATCAGTCAAATTGTGTGTGTGTTGCCATAGGTACAAAGCAAATATACAACGGTGTGGGAGTTAGCGCACAGCTGAAAACTCTTAGAACAGCGGCAGAAAGAGCAACAGGGTGTAGGGCTGATGTCCGACTGTTCACTGGAGGATATAAGTGTTGCAATGTGCTGTGAACATCTCATAACCGTAATCACATTTTGAGTCATTTGCACAAATTAACTTATAAGGAATTTTGGCAAATTATCAAAGGTAGCCTAGATTATTATGTATATTACTATTTACTATCCCATTATTGTATTTTACAGCGGGTTAGATTGAGCTTCAGTCGAGAGTTTTTGTCCCACCGAAGGCTCTGAGCTATGTAAGTTTTATATTAAACTGAGGTTTAAAGTCAAACTATGTAGCTTTTTTAAAAGATATGTTGTCTTACAAATTAAAAGTTCAATAGCTCATACACAACACACTGTTCCTCAATATATTAAACTTAAGGTCTTGCTGCTTAGTCTGGTATGAATGGCAGCATATGGTGGCTATGGTGTTAGCATACTTTAAGGTAGAATTGCAGTGATTTTGTTGGTCTGACATCACGTTATATTTTATTATTTACTATGATTGTGAAATTGGCACTCGGACCAAAAGTTACATAACTTAAGCTCAAGGAACAATCAGAGTCCTTCTCAGTAAAGCAACATGTTTTTTTAAACATTTACAATCCAGAAATGCTGGTTTATTGCTATTATCTGATAAAAGTGATTTGACCAAAGCCTTGCATGAGTAGTACATGCAAGCACATATACATAAACACACATACATATATAAAAATAATAAAACGGACACGTCTACATATACATTAATGTCTTCGAGGGGGTGATGGGTATTTTCTGTGACAATGAGATCACTCCCAATAGAAATATTTATGACATATGTACAGCAGATGTTTGCTTTCTCATCCTCTAGTCTCTTCTGTTTGTTTCACCAGAATGAATTGGGATTTACAAAATTGGAGTCTGATCGTAGTCTGTAGCAACAAGGATCAAAACTGTCATTCAGGGTTGAAGAAATAAATACTGGCAGCAAAGGTCCTCACAAGTTTAGTCATATGAGTGTGTTTGAGTGTGTGTATGAGACTTTTATGGCACATGTTGTCCTGCACAGAGCATCCCATCCTCACAGCAGGATGATACACTGGGTCTAATTACCTTCCATTAATCATTGGACTAATTTGTTTTCACAGTGCTGCGCTGACAGCAAGAGGTTCTAGTTACAGCACAGGGGCCCATGGAGACTGTGTGTGTGTGTGTGTGTGTGTGTGTGTGAGAGAGAGAGAGAGGGAGAGACAGACTCAGGCTCCCAGCCTTCGGTGCCATGGATGGTGGACAGTTTGAATTTGCTTACATCACAGATGGATCCTTTAGCCAATTGCCTTGAAAGTCTAACCATGAAAGTGTCTGCCTTAGATAATAAAATCTAAACTGAAGCAGCTTTTATATTAATAGTTTTGAAACTGTTTATTGTACATGGATCACATTTAATGAGATGAGGATACAGTTTGGTAAGATTTTAGCTCTACCACATAAGTAAACGCAGTAATGCCATCAACAATATATAGGCATGAAAACAGAGAGACAGTCTGTTTACATTTATGTTTCAATAACCTATGGGGTGTATAATTTGAGTTACAGTCTCAAATTTCGTTTCTATTTCATTAACATTATGGGCTGTTTTCCTGCAGACGCAATGGCAGCAAGCACTGTTTAGGTAGTTCAAGTCTTTTTGAATCAGCATCTGTTTGGTAATTTCCTGGCACAAAAAGAAAAAAAAAAAAAGTGTTTGTACCAGTATAGGAGGAGGGGCATGGCTGAGGTTGCATTTAGGCCTGTTAAGCAGCAAAGGGCAATTTCGGTGCCGTTTTGGCCTGAAAAGCTTCCCACACCACCTCGTGTTGTAGCGACAGGACAGTTTTTGTGACTTTTCTTGTCTGAGGCATCCACAGGACACACCTCTCAGTTATGTCAAGTGTGGCCTCTTTCTGTTTTGTATAATTAGCTTTATCCAACCCAGACTGGCCGTAACAATTAAAATACATTTTAATCTGACTGAGAAAGATAATCCATATGGGTGCACAAACTGATGGCCCTGAGTTTTGCGGACAACTCCGCATTGCAGTTCTCGCTGATGGGTGAGCTGCCTACAACAATTTGAAGGAAAGCAAAAAAAAACAAAACAACCAAACCAAAACATTATATTATTACAGCGAGTTTCCATTTTTCCACTGACAGTCATGATTGCAGTTATAACTTCTATGCATATAAGCACATCCATGAAATAATGAGAAACAGCAGATAAAAAAGAACCATCATTTCTGCTGTGAACAAGAAACATGACAATATTTATAAATCAAACTCTCAAAAGCTTTTTGTCTCCTGAGATGAATCCCAATCAGGTCTAGTTATTAAACCTGTGGCTTCACTGGCAGAGATCAACCTAAACATCTCTGTCACAAGTATATCTATGCACAAGTGACAGCAAACAATAATTCTGCCAGGGAGACAAAATGCATGATAACACACAAATGTAGATGCAGAAGGAAAAACACCATCTATAATTTCAGCGGATTATGTTCTCATATTTTGCCTTCCACTCAGAAACGTCAAATAACAAAAAAGCTTTGGTGATTGCACGAGTTTGCAGAATGTGGACACTTGCATTCATATTAAATTTGTTGATCAAACACCAGGATTCATTTTCACTGACTCTTTTCTCTCAAAGCTTTAAGCAAATCTTTGTGGCTGATTGTTTAGAGATATGAGAAGAGATGGAGCCTGTGTGGTTTGCAGGACATTCACTTCACACGTGTGGTGCCTTTGGTGCTAGTTGTAAGGCATTCATCATCAGCTCACTTGAGAGGTCCTACTCTGGTGCGTCCAATCATCACCTCAGAGGTAAAGAACAGCTAGTCGCGTCCACCGAGCGAGGCCACCAAGATTGGAGCAGAGAAAGTGAAGGAACCAGCTATTAGCTCAGAGCTAGTCATTCATTATGGTGTGCCAATAACTACTCCAGCCATCAGGGCTTCTCTCCTTTCTTACTTAAGACTCTTTGTCTCAACCCACCCTTCATCATCATCATCATTATGCTAAAAGGTTAAGAAATCTGGCCAATCACCAGTCACTGCAATTGATCTCATCCACATGCCTCTCCTTTGAAATTGGACTGTTGTGCTGCCAGTCTGCCTTTTATGAAGCTGATTTTATTGTCTGGCTTTCACCATCTTGGTTGTTTACAACCAGAGAACACCAAGTTTGGAAGAGAAAGTGGAGCTGAGGGAAAATGAGGGCTTGATCTGACCTGATCAATCTCATCTGGAATCAGCGACTCCAGCTGCACTTTCAACGATCCACACAGTCTCCACACCTCCTATTTGTCACCAACTGACATCACAGCAACAGTTCAACGAACATCTTACAGCTGCCAATTCATTGATGGCATATTTGGGGTGATGCATACAATAAATGCATGTATTGATATCAAGGGTTTAGCTTTTTTTGCCAGAGCCCTTCTCTCCATGTTTCTGTTCAAAGGGGATGAGAGGAGCTCATGTGATTGGACACTACCCATGTTCACACTAACCCCGCCTGCTGACTATTATCCTGACTTCCTGGTTCACAGCAGGTTTGTGATCACCGACATTGATGGATGAAATGCTGCTTCTCCTCTATTTTCTTGAGAATGAGCATCAGCTTTCTTTTGCAGACAAAGGAGAGATTCGGCTTCAGATCCACACCCCAGCCTTTAAAGAGAAGCAAACACAGACAAAGCCAACAGGGAATGTACTGTACGTCCCTGAATCAATATATCATCAAGACATGTGGTATCATATTAGAATCAGAAACAGAGTAGTAAAACATGATCACTACTTTGTCTTTTGCCAAAAAGACAGAAGACTATTTAATCTACGCCTAGTGCACTTTAATCCATCTCAATAAAGCACCAGCAACAGAGGAGACAACTAGTTTTCCCAGGAAACCTCATTCCGGACCACCCAGACTTGGGCAAACAGCATCACCACTCTCCTTGAGGAGCTGCAAACCACTAAGCCCATGCATTTCTGTGTCCAGTGGTGACAGTGTGTGATAAAAATGGTGATGTTGTCATGGTCTGTAAGAGCAGTACAAAAGAAAGAAAGGTTTGAGCGAGACGAATTAGCACTGTGGTGGTTCGGTAGAAGAAAATGTGCTGTGACAACCGACTCTGGTCAGACAGCCGGCCTGGACACGTTTGCTGATTCAGCCTCTAAAATATCTTTTCCCGACATTCCTTGTTGTGTCAGTGTTATGATTTTACTTCAACACATATGCTCAAGAGCCTCTTCCCTTTGATGGGTTGCCTCTTTGCCCATGTTATCTACTGCAAGGTCAATTCTCCATTAACATTCAGCATTCAGTGATACTTGAAGGGTGTTGTCGAAATTTAGTAAATAAAACAACAAGTTAGAAGTTATCCATTCCACAAAAATAGAGCTGTTAGACATTGATGGTTGATAGTTTAAATGGGAATGAATGACTAAAAGGCAGAAGAGGCAAAATGCTCCCCAGAAAATCCACTTTTTATTGGTCAGCCACACCAGAGAAGAAAAACGAACACAGCACATTAACCGTGGAGAGGGGAAACCAGACCGACCTGTGTGTTGCCTCCACACGCACATACACTTTATCCCTGTCTACCGGTGTCTGTGGTCAATCAGGGAAGGCCAATATCACACAGGTGGCTGTAGTCTGTTAGTTGGTGCCTCTGATATACCCAACAAAAAGACATGTTCATCAAAATTTCATTCAAATGAAGATAAACACAAAGGACTAATGAAACAAACATCAACCAATATCGTAATCACATCGTCTGAAACCAGTGCACTTTCAATGGAGGAGGCTCCGTAACAAATAGCATCAGTTAACTTCATACAAAGTGCCATCACAGGAAATCATGTGTGGTATGTGGTGTGAGCGTCCTTTACCTATAAAACCAGTACAGAATTCAGGACTGGTTTTACTGGCAGGGAGGTTGTTCCCAGCGTCTTGCAGAGCTTGCCCCAGTTTTTCCTAAGGCTGTCTCTATGTCCTGTGTCTCTTTATTGTCTCAAGCTGTTTCAGCGTCCCGTGTCCTTTTTGTGCAATCACACACCTGGCATCTTGATGCAAAGACCAGGACTCTGTGGAGGTCAGACCATCTGTATAAATAGATTTTACCCCTCCCTAAAATTGTAGTTAGTTGTTTGAAAATAGGAACATATGAAGTGCCTAAAACCCTTGCACAGTGTTTTGTTTAAATGAGAAAACAATCACTATGCAGTTTTCCCCACTGCCTCCTTACCAGCTCATGATGCGCTGAGACAGTGCTTCCTAACCCGGGGGCTTGGACTTAACACGACACATCTGAGGGGTTGTGAGATGATTGCCAAGATTAGAAAGACGAAACGAAAAACATCTTCTAAACAATATTTCTCTGACGTCTCAATTTTGAAACACTGGGTAGTTTTACCTCTTCAGGCCTCTCACATTAACAAAATCAAACCATTTGAGGAGGGACGCATCTTTGGTCGTAATTCACACACACAAACGGACTCTACAAGTTGTACCACGAACAAGTAAATCAGGAGTTCTGGTTTTTATCGCTTAATTTAATAATCTAAGTTTTTAAGATGTTTGTAGATTCTTCTTATAGCCACTTGGAGCTGCCAAAGAGTAATATTGCTAAGCGTAGCTTCAATCTTAGCCGCTTAAATGCACCGTATGTATGTTCCCATTGTGAAGCATGTGCACGGAGCGAGGTTGCTGTAGGCGTCTTTTCCTCCCAGGTTCATTTGATTATGTCTCTGTCCGTCATCAGGGGGCTTTTAAGTGCAGGACCAGAACCCTGATCCCATGGTGACATAATGTTAAGATCCAAACTCCTCAGGTAATGTATGAGGCTGTGTGGCTTTTAAATAAGCAAGACTTAGATGGGAGCTGAACCAAAGAAAACACTATATATCTATAAGCCAGGACTATAAATGTGTTAATGTGGTGGTGCAGAAAGAGAGAATGGGACTGCGGACAAAGTACTAATTTATAGATCACTGAAAAAAATCAACAATGTGGTAAAAAAAAAAATGTAAATGTGAAAAAACGTAAAAAAAAAAATGTAGTTAAATTAAAATGTATTTCTTTGTTCCCCCACGCAATTTCATATCCAAACAATGCAAACTGTAATCACCACTAACCGTAATGTCCTCTCCTGCCTTTTAACTGAAACCCCCACCCAGTGCTGATTAGCGTAAAACCAGCTGAATCATATAATAAAGTCTTTACCAACCTGTTTGTTATTTCTGCCTGTGACGCCATTAGCAATTAATTCCAATCAATAAGAACTCTTAAAGCTTTCCTCATTTGTTTGGTTGATTTTCTTTCCTCTCTCAGAGGGAGCACAGGACTTATCCAAAGTACACAAACGGGCCACAGCACATAGAGGCGCAGAACCCAAACCTGCGTCCGACTGACATTTTTTAATATCCTGCAGTGAAAGCTGGCTTACTCAGATCATTTGCAAACTTCAGACTGCTTGTGTGTATGTGTGATACTATTAGTACCCAGTCACTTCATCTCAAACCGGCGTGATCACAAACAAAATGGTCTCCGTTATAGTTGCAGCTTCAGTGCTGTGATGAAGCGTTCACCCATTCAGCTGCAATTTGTTACTAATGTTTGCCTGTTCGCTTATCCTTTTAAAATCTTCAAGGAAACTCCTGTCTGATTCACTTCATCTAATCAGTCAACAAAAAGCTACCACTCCTCTCACTGACCCGCAAAAGCCGAATCACATACAACTAATTCCTGTCATGAACACTCACATCAGCTCATGAGGAGGTGTGGAGGTCAGTTTGGGTTATTCCTCATTGGAAACAAACATCTCCCCCCAAGAAAAGTTTTTCAAATGCAGTTGGAAAGCCAGATTTATTGGCTCTTTCATCAATCTGCAAGAAATCATGATAAAAAGTTGATATTATGAATGTCTTTTGGCTAACTCTTTTGCTAAATGCAGATCCTATGCACTCTGAGCAGTAAAACCTCAGGACTCTACCTTTCTTTCACTGGGACTCTACACAGCAATCGGACAATGTATCAACATGACAGGTCTAGTGAAATAATATTATACTAATGGTTTGGAGAATGGTGACTTTTATATGTTCTGCAAAAACAAATTCCAAAAGAAAATGTATGAGAAATAAATCAGTGAGTTTATGTGCTCGAACCTAACCTACAAAGATTAGAATGTCTGCTAGATACAATAACACTTATGGATTTCAAAAGCACCTCATTAACTGACATCAATATTTTGTGATGTTACAAATTCCCCAAAAAAAGCCCATTCAGACTGGTACGCCCTCTGCTCTCAGTGTTCTGAGTTAGGCTGATGTTAGCAGGTCTGCTCTGTGCTGTGTATTTACATAGTAGCTTATATACAATCTGTTGGTGTTTATTGAAAAGTGCAGCTCTGCACCTGGGAATAATGCAGATTAAACATTAGAGTGAACCAATAGAGTTAAATAGAGTTGCGTCTAAGAATCAAAACCATGAGCTGAAAGACAATTAAACAGTTGAAAGAGCTAAGGGAACCGGCAAATATTAGTGGATCATTGACGCCACTCAAGGCCTGGGCCCTTTCTGTGCAGAGTTTGCATGTTCTCCCCGTGCCTGCGTGGGTTTTCTCCCACCGTCCAAAGACATCATGTTTGGGTTAACTGGTGACTCTAAATTTGTCTGTAGGTCTGAGTGTGAGTGTGAGTGGTTGTTGGTCTCTGTCTCTCTCTGTGTGTTGGCCCTGTGATGGACTGGTGACCTGTCCAGGGTGTACCCCGCCCTCACCCAGTATGAGCTGGGATTGGCTCCAGCACCCCCCACGACCCGGAAACGGAGAAGAGGTAGAAGATGAAAAATGAATGATAAATTTGATTCACTGTTGATATAGAAATATTAATAATAGCAGCCTGAAGTAAAGTTTTGTGATACCTCTTGTGTTACCAGTCCACAAAGTTTAAGGGATTTTCACCAAATTGTCAGGTAAGAGAGGAAATTTCCAATTTAAAGCAGCTGTTGTGTGTGTGTGTGTGTGTGTATATCCAGACACCTCAGCTTTAATCTCTTGGACATAGGCCTACAGTGATTAAATTACAGGAACAACCATGGTCTTCCTATCACAATGCTGGAGCCAATTAAATATCAGATGGTTGCGGCCCTGTACCACCTGAGGAGCACAGGACTCATACAGGAAAAGATTTTGGCAACGTCGCACATCCTGTTTTACTGATATGTGGTCTCTGGGCCTGGTAGCTGCTGGCCTGGCTCCAGGATTCCTCCAGATTAAGACATGCTCAGCTTCATTATAGAGACCCACAACCAAGCAGCAGACTATGTGCTGGACAGAATGATGGGTAAGGGCATTTGCACTCTAGAGTGGAATACAGCAGCTAAAGCTAATCGGGCTAAAACACAAAGAAGGAGGGTGGGGGGGGAGTTTCCTTATGGAGTTATAGATTTGTTTAAAATAACACTTAATCCCCAGGGACTAAGAAAGTTTAGAAGAAATGAAACATAAAGTGAAATTAGTTACATTTGAGTGTAAATAGAGCTGGTAATCTCTCAGTGTGATACTGCTCTGATGGTGTTTCTACAAGGAAACCAAAGACAAATGGAAAGGTGCTGGTGGTACCTGGGAGGCAGCTTTCACATACTGAGTTCAGAGGCAGTACATGAAAAATGTACATGAAATGCTCTTAATCCTATATTGGCTGGAGCAATCACCTCCATAAAAACAGGCGGGTTGGGGAGGGTGAGAAGAAAAGTTCTGGCCGTTAGATTTATAGACAGAAAACAGGCCCTGTGTGACACGAACCTGAGGCTAAGAGCAAGCAAATTCACATTCCTTAATCACCAAATTGGGATTTATAAATTCACTGGGTTTTTAATAGGCTGTCGCCACAGCAGAGTTTACCAGTGCAGTACATGTATATAATGCCATCGCATGTGGAGCCTCACGTTTGTGTATGTGAGCGAGTGTTTATGTCTGTGTCTCCATATGTGTCTTTTTTATGCATGTGTTCCTCTGTCCAGTCTTCATGCCTCCATGTGTGTCTTTATATCTCTTTTGCTGTTTGGGTCGGGGGTTTTTTTGTGTTGTTTTTTTTTTTTTTTTTTTCACGTGTCCATGTGAGCGGCTGCATTCGCTCATGCGTGTGTGGCCCTGCAGTCAATGGCGCGTTGCATTTTCCCCCGATAGCTGTGAAGCAGGGAAATGACCTTTAATATGCCCAGCCTTGTCCCCCAGTCCATATTAATGTTAATCTATCAGACTTTGAGTCTCCCCCGCCACACAACGCTGCCAATGTTCCCAGGGCCTTGGGGTGCAATCAGTGGTGTTGAACCAAGCAGGGCTCACTGTAAGGGTGGGAATAAAACACATATACATACACACACGCACACAGACATTGTACAAATCTCTTGCTATTTTGTTTTGTTTTGTTTTGTTTTTTTTCCAACCAAAGCCACCACAGAAGTGTGATCAACAAAGGAAGACAAAACATGATGGTTGGTGCGTTAAAGGTTGATATGGCTGAACCACTTGGAGAAAAGTCAGGCCTAAAAAACATATGGGCCAAGTGGCAAAGAAAGAGACTCAGTTGGATGAAAACAGACAGAGGCAGAAGGGTTCTGGGTTGAAATACTGGCCTGGGGCCTTTCTGTGTGGAGTTCTCTCCAGGTTCTCCAGCTTCCCCACACAGTCGAAGGATGTACAGATTTAGGTTAATTGGTGTCTCTAAATATTACCTGTGGGCGTGAGTGTGAATGGTTGTTTGTCCTGATATGCTGATTTTATTTGTATAGCGCCAAATCATAACAAAGTTACATCAAGGCACTTTACATATAGAGCAGGTCTAGACCAAACTCTTTATAAAATTATTTAAAGAGACCCAACAGATCCCCCCATGAGCAAGCACTTGGCGACAGTGGCAAGGAAAAACTTCCTTTAAGAGGCAGAACCAGGCTCGGGGGGGCAGCCATCTCCCTCGACCAGTTGGGTTGAGAGAGGGAGAGAGAGAGGGTGAGATGGAGAGAGAGAGAGGGAGAGAGAGAGAGAGAGAGGGGGGGGGGGGGCAAAGTTGGGTAGAGTAGGGAGAAAATAAGCCAAACAACCCTGATGGAGAAGTTATATCAATAGATGGACAAACTTCTAAAGCTAAGTGCCAAACTCTCAGCTACTCTTGGCTGCCACCCTTATTGATTGTAAAAACACAATGAGGCATATAAATCTAGCCAGTGACTCTGTGAGATGACAGCTTGTATCCTTTGAGCTAACTGTAATGTAGCAAACATTAACTCTGTAGCTACTCTTGCATCTATATTTTCACTTTAAGCATTATGAGATAAATGTATTTCAGCACGACCTCATATGTTTGGCAGACGTAAAAATACTGACTGTAGGTGTAAGCCTAAACCTCCTCATATCCAGTACAGCTCAACAGACCTGCTACCATCAGCCTAATTTAGAGCATTCAGACCGGTGGATTTGCCAGTCATGAATTGGCTTTTTTGAGGGAAATTGTGACTCCATAAAACAATAAATGAGATGCTAATGCAATTCCATGGGTACTAATGCTTGGGTACTGCTGTAGCTCGCAGACATGCTAATGTTTGTGGCTTGGTTAAGAGCACATAAGCACTGGTTTGTCTCTTACACATTTTCTCTTGTGTTTTTGGGAGGAGAGAAAAAAAAAAAACCTCAGCCCTCTTCCAACCCAGTAGTTGAGGATCTTTCGTACTGGATCTGCCCTGTTGCTAATTTGTCCAGTTGCTGTGTAGTGTCCCAGTGAAGCTTGGGTAGAGAACTGAGGTTATACTTGTCAGTTTCCATGGAAAATATGTTTACCTATGTGAATATTTATCCCAGCATTGCTTCGTGAAAAAAAAAAAAAAAAAAAAAGTAAAATTAGAAGCATGCAGGAATCTCCAAAAGCTTCCGGCCAAAGTACATATGTAAATAAACTTGAATTCATCATTGATGAAGAGCAAACAAGTACAGCCAGTTCCATTTCAATGTCTGAAGTTTGTGGTCTCCAGTGACCATTTAATTTGATTTGAGTAATCAGTTTGGAAATGTGTGTAATCTAAGTTCTCCATCTCTAACTGGACTTATTCACTGCGGATTCATGTTCACTGTTAAAGCCAAGGCTAATCTTGGTTATGAGATAGAGTGGATGCAGTTTAAACATTTGGTGTTTATATTTGCAATTGTGCCTTCAGCCAAATGACAGATGAAATGAGAAGAGGGAGTGACATGTAAAGGGAAGCAGTAGAGAAAAAAATTAACAGCCAGGACTGAAAAAAAAAAGGCCAAGTCCCAGAAATTTAGAGTTTAGAGATTCTGAAGAAAACAAAGGGCGAAGAAAGCGACTGAGAGGAAAAAAAAGAGCAACGAATAACTGTATGTATGACAAAAATGAACTCTCAGGCCATTATAATTTGCATTAGAGATGAATGAATGGAAGCTAGAGAAGAAAAACATCACTTGGGAGGTCTTTAGGTGCCATTCCGTCAGCGCTGCGAGTCCAGAGGTGGATTAACATTGGACGGGGAGAAGAGGGGGACAAAGAAATTTGGAGAAAGGCTTCGGTCATTTGGATAATCTTTGTGCAGATCTGGCCACTTATTTGGAAAGTCTATGCTAAGTGCAAGCAGGGAGTAGCAGTTTCGAGGGAGGTTTGTGGAAACAAACTGCTAATGTGCTTTTTATTTGTGGCAGCGAGATGTTATCAGGATACATGGCATAAACAGTTTGGGCTGTTTAGAAATCTTACTACATTTCAGCAGTCCAATCTTTTCCTCAGTCAATAGTTCCTGTAGCCTCTGTTTAAAATTCAAATACTGAAACATTCATTCATTCATCCTCTACCACTTATCCGTTTCCGGGTCACGGGGGGTGCTGGAGCCAATCCCAGCTCACACTGGGCGAGGGCGGGGTACACCCTGGACAGATCGGCAGTCTATCACAGGGCCAACATACAGAGACGAACAACCAGAGGACACTGGAGTACCTGGAGGAAACCCACGCAAACACAGGGAGAACATGCAAACTCCACAAAGAAAGGCAACAACGCTAACTGCTATGCCGCCGAGCTGCCGGACATTTACATTTGCTACTATGCTCTTTTTTTTTTTTCAGTCCACAATGTCAGAAAAATCTCATTGGCGGACAACTCAAGGTGGATGTTCGGTGGGAGAGTTCGTCATGGGTCAAAAATATTACATGGTGATAGTAACTTATTATAGCCACTGAATTTAGCTTTAAATTACCTGAAAGTGCAGACTTTGGCTGTAATGAGGCATCAAGTCTGTATTATTAAGTTGGTTATAATGAATTTTAAAGTTGAAAGAAATAATAATAAAGTTTTGTTGGAAACTCATCACTACAGCTACATTATGATAAGATTGTGTGAATGTAACAGGGGAATGGATCTAGATAGGATGCAGGTAGCATAGCAATTAGCCAATAAGTCTGTTCATGTAAAATTGCAGAAGATTTTGAATAGTGATTTGTGTATTAATTAATCTATTGAGGCACTAACTGATTTCCTCTCCTCCCAGTCTTTATGTTTCGCCAAACGCCTGGCTCCAATTTCAAACAAAATTTTCAAGCGCGCACCCACGTACACAATTCCTCCAAATCACACATATCCGGGCCCTGAAGCTGAGTCTGTGTGTAAGTCCTTGCAGCTCATGTATTTGACCTGATTCAGCCTTGACACATCCTGTCTCATTACCAAAGGCTATTTAAAATCACAGAAACCTCTCCCTGTAGCCCATTATAACACTATCACCCATCTTTCGTAATTTTTTAAATCCCATTCCTGCCCTGTTCAATATTTGCCTTTTATGACATTTTTCAGATCAACACAGACATCCCACTTTTTCTTTTCACTGTTCTGATTCCATCTCATATGCGTCAGACTGTCTGACCAGGTGGCTTAATACATCAGCTTAATAAATCATCAGACATCTTCCACCACTCCGCACCTCGCCGTATCTAATGTTGCTGTCTGGTTGCCATGAAAACAAGCATGGCAGGCCCTGTTTGGCCCCCACATGCTGTAGCGGGGCCCTTATGCAGTTTGTTCCTGCGACGGCCAGGAGCTGGTGGTTTCTAATGGCGTGTCGCCACTCTCGGCGAACCACGAGGCCTCTTGTTTGTATGAACAAGGCCCCCCAATGCACAGCTGTTCTCTCACCGTGGCCGAGAAAAATGAAATGTAAAAAGCTGTCAAAGCTCAGCTGTCACTGAGAGCAAATGGAGAGAGAATGTCAAGAAAAAGGGTAAGCACCTATGAAGACAAAGTCCAGGAGAGAGGCAGAGAGGGATTAAAGGAGAGGTGAAGGGAAAAGCAAGAATAGGTGAAAACAAATAAAGATAATACAAATAAATTGATAAAGGAGAGGGAAGAGGGAGCAGGGATGGGTAGAGTTAGAGAGCTTGTGGTTGGAGTATTGCAAATGTATGTCAGGAGGACAAGTGAGGTCTGTCACTACTGCAGCAGGGTGGGCCACTCCCGTTTCCATGACTAATTGAAATCTTCCACTGGGCTGTTGAAACCTTGCTTCTTTCCGACGCCACCCGTCTCTCTCTTTTTCTGCTTCTCTGTTATTTTCTCCCTCCCTCCCTCTCAATCACAACATCTCTCCTCAAACGTGTCCTGTACGGCGCATGTGACGGAAATGTGCATGTGCATTTTTAGGACTTCCAGTAATTTAACTCGTATTTATACTGATCTTAAATAAACACACTTACATGATGATTTAAAGCTGAAACCTTTTCAGCAGGGCGCCGCAGTGGTGCGATGGTTAGCGCTGGTTAGTTGTAACGCTGAGTTTACAAGTTCTGCCTGTGTGGGTTCCATCCACATACATTTAGTTAATTGGTGACTCTAAAATAGTGAGCGTGGATGGTTGTTTGTCTCTACATGTCAGCTCTGAGATAGACTGGTTATGTGTCCAGTTTGGACCCCATGCTCGCCCACTCAGCCGTGATTGGCTCCAGCCTGTAAGGATAAGGTCTGTGGATGATGGCTGGATGGAGAGTTAGATTACAGGTTACATTACAGACACCATTATATAGATCAGATCAATCAGATCGGCCGTCAATCATTGAGGGAAGATGTGTTTATATGCTCAATGTGTGATTTGTACTTAAGTGTAGGATTATGATTCCATGTGAACTGAACCACAAACTGGAGGGAGAGGACAAAGGCTGAGGAGATTGAAGCTGAAACTAAAGACAAACCAAGGCCTTACGATGGGCTTCACTGTGCAGTGCAAAGGCAGTGACACAATCCACATGAAGTTTTAGAAGAACTACACTACAGAAGGTAACAGTGTAGTGTCATCGGGGAGTTGGATTTCTTTGACAGGAGAGCCATGTCAGACACATTCATAATGCGCCAGAAGAACTAGGGTGGTCCGGTCCGGTACTTCTTGGATGCTGATGAATGAGTTTCTTCCCCAACCAGGACCCAGGTCTCCAAACATCATCAGTCACATTGTCAGAAAGCATCACCTTGAATCCCCCCCTAAATCATACTGTTTTAATAAACGAGCAGTTTACAACGGACGATATACATCATACAACTTGCGACACAGTTTGTGTTGAAATAGCTGATCCTTAAATATCTTTCATTATATTAGGCCATGGAGGGGAGTGTCACGCCCAATTAACTGGTCCTTATTACGGCAATTTTGGATTTAATGTTGCTTTGCCTTAAAAAAAACAAAAAAAAAACCTGAATGTGATAAAACATGCTCTTTAAATTACAGTTCAATATATCAAATGGCACACAAACTCACACACACATGTCAAAATAACATCCATGTGATTAGCAGGACCAGTGGCCATAGAAATAAGAGCTACGCCCAGACAGATTAAATGTATGGGCAGTTTTTGCTTAACTGACAAGCTGGGAATCAACGGAACAATAAATGCACATTATAAATACTCTAATTACAAATTTAGACAGAACCAAGAAGCAGCATTTATCTTTATTAAACCAATTACCTGCTGGCAAGTTAGGGGGGTATCCATCATATCTTACTCTCACTAAGAAAGCAAATGACCATTTCCCAAAATGTCAAATTATTTCTTTAGGATGAATTAATGGTAGAAATGTATTTTGTATGGCGCCAATGGAGGCTACATAAATTTAGGAGGCAGGGGGCTCCCAATCAACAGGAGACCAAATAAAATACATACTGATATCTCTTTCCATCTAAAATTGACCATAAACTTTAACAAGATGTTCTGTGTCAGCAAGGGGCCACACATATGTATATGTGTTACTGAGTCCCGTAGTGTGTGTGTGTGTGTGCGTGTGTCAAAGGCACAGCACCCTGGTGCTACATCCTAGCAGGCGGTAGAGCAGGGGTCCGGTAACGGGTCAGTAGCCTATACAGAGACCGAGGGGTCTATGTAACACACACCCAGCAGAACATAAGTCCACTGGGGCACAGCTTGATCCTCTGACTGCCTGCTTGACTGGCTAAGCCACATATTTATCGCTTACCCCAGTGTGACCGTAAGCCGTTGCACCAAACATGTCAGGCCTTGGCTGATTCATATCAACTGTAGATATTTTGTCCAGAATTCAGTGATTAATCACCTATTAATCAGGCTTTTAAAAAGCCTGTCAAAGCTGCAGGCCGTGTGTGCACTGAAGACCACTGGTGGATCGGGTCGAGTTTCTCACCACCTCAAGTTCAGCAGAGTGCTCCGAGGTTGAAACCCGAACTCAGACGATTTGAGAAAAGGCACAAGAGCATGAAACACAATTAGGCTTCAACACGCTATGAGCAAAAGCTACTCTTTTATTACATTGCCTGATCAAATTTATAAATTGAATTAGGTGTCTTTTATCAATCCAGACAGATATTGATTTCATCTCCGAGGGGAGAATCAGTGAGGGTTTATGTGTGTCGGTGTGCGATGATGGACAAATATGAAAAATTGTAAAGTTTATGAGATTTTCTGCTGCAATTTAGTGCTTCCATGTGGATTTTATTGGTGTTTTTGCTGTACGGGTGTGATGGAGGATATATTCTTTATAGTCCACGTCAGGTTCAGGCCACGGCAACTTTTATCAAATTAAAAGATCCCCCACTTTTTCTGAGCTTATGCCAGAGCATCATGAAAATTCTAATCGCAACCCCCAAAAACACCCTCCAGTGTTTTATAATGTTTCAGTAAAACAGAGGTGGCAGAGGGAACAATGAGGGAACACTGTGTTATGAATTCAGGTTGTTCTAAAAATAGAAAAGGTTTCCATGCTCCGTGGTTTCATCTCACCTTAGTCATTTATTTATCTGCTTATAGTTGGGACCACACACAGAATGATGTCATGCGTGTCAGTTTCGGCCATGACATCATAGTGCCAGGGCAGCAGGTTTCAGCGATGTCATGAATTAGTCAAATGCAGCAGTCGCTGCGATTGTCACAGCATGTTTTGTGTGTTTTTCTTTGTACAAATGTTTCCTCTGTGTTAAGACTACATTTTTTTTTTATTTTCTTATTTTAAAGTCAACTTTAGATTCATAAAAGTGGACATAGACTCCAAGCATGAAAAGGGAAGTCATTGCTGAAGTTTCTCTGCCTAAAAAAATCAATGCTGTCACTCATGAAGGAGAGATTGTGAGTGTGCTTATGGCGGGTTTGACTCAATGAAAGGTGAAGCCAATTGCTGAAGTATCTTCTGCATTCTCTTTGCTGACCATCAGGGGAGACTCCACTGGTTGTAAAAAGAAGTCAAATTGTATTGAAGTCTATTGGATAATGGCCCTACTTCTCAGATCCAGCCCTCACTCGTGTTCAGCACCACCTGCTTGTCCAAATGTGATTCATTTGGGTTTCAAAAAGCCAAAATAGTGACGGACAAATTGCAACCTGACGGATTGAAAGCAGAGGATTGCCATTTGATCATACCAGATTGCAGCTGATCATTGTTTATATATATAAATAAAAAAAAAAAGAAAAGATTTTTAGGTTCCATACATGATGACAATTAGGAAACAAATTAATCAGCTTGTTGCTTTTGTTGTTGGATGTTTGCTTGATTTCGAGTTATTATTACACAGTTTTTCTTAAACTGATTTCCCTGCAACCCAATGAAGTTTCTTGCTGGGAGATAGTGTTTGTTGATTGTCTTAAATATTTAAAGGCAGTTGGTTTTAATAAGTATACAGCCTTTGACCGTCACTGCATCTTCAGGGAGTCACCTGAAGATGACATCATTGAGCTAACTCTTTTAGCTTTAATTGTGGCATAGCAGCTATGCTAACATTGGATATGCATTAGCAAATATTACCAAATTAGTAAATATCCCAATAGCTCATTAAAAAACAGATTTAAACCAGTTACTGATTGAGGTAGTAGCTAATCAGCTCTGTCTTCGTTTCAGCCCTAGATTTTGTGCTTTGTGATTTCAGTATTTGTTTGGGTGGAGGCAATTTTGCTGTTGCAAAACCAAATGAGAAAAAAACATAATCCCACTCTGCTGAAATGATCTCATCATATTCTTCCAAGGTGTGAAATTGCAGAGGAAAAAATGAAAACAAGAGAGAAGGAGGAGACAGAGGAAAAGAAGAGAGAAGAAAAAGATGCCACCGTTACGCCCACATCACCACGCAGCCTCACGCTCAAACATGTTTCAAACATCGACCCATTAACACACACACAAACCCCAATTGACCACTTCTCCCATCCCTGTGTGGCACCTGAGGCCTCTTTCCTCGCCACCCCTTCTGCACTCTGATTGGTCAGCAACACGCGTGTGTGCGTGAGATAGAGGGCTGCTTTAGCGTGTGGCAGTGTGTGAGTTGTCATGACGTGGTTTGCACAGCTCACTGCTCACATACTAAACTGTACCTGCCACATTATAAATCTTTGGGGAAAGAGGCAGAGAAGGTAAATAAGACCGGTAAAATACGGTGGACTGGAGATGGAGTGAGGGTGTGTGTGCGTTATTATGTGTTGCATTGGTTTTAAGCAGAGGTGTATCATATTCTTGAATTATCTTGCAACAAGCAGGTGGAGGCTGTTTGAGCGAGGCGGTTTCTGTCCGTACCTGAAAGACCCAGACATCAAAACTATGAATTCCAGAAGGAGCGACTGTCAGGGCTGCACGTTGTTATTTTTCGCCCTTCTGTTTTCCTAACTCTGCTCGCTGGAAAGAATTCCAGCCTCTACCTGCCTCGCCTGCAGTGTAATGAGGTGAAATTATTCTCCGACCTGACCGACGACGGCATCATTTAGGCCGTCAGCGTTAGGGATCTGGCGCGATGCCTGGGAGACGCTCAGCCTTTGCTACCTTCATGACTGTTCCTGTGTTTTCACTCAAAATACCCCCCCCCCCCAAAAAAGTAGAAAACTGGGGCTCTCCAATTAATTGCCATTTACATATTCCTGGCTACGGTTTCCAGATGGGGTGTAGGGGTGGAGTTGGGGGGGGGGGGGGCGTTGGCGAGGAAATGAGACGCCTTTTCAGTTGATTATTTGCTTACGTCATTATTAATTCGTGAGGTGCTTTGGTTTAATTTTGAAATTAGCCAAATGATTCAAACTGTTTAGGGCAAGGAGTGGGTGGATGTTTGTGTGTGTGTGTCATCATGGCTATGACACACACATGAACATTTATGCTTCTACTCTGATGACATTTAGTGGTAAACAGTCCCAAGATTAGTTGCAGTGTATTTGCTTTCAGGTGACTAATGCTGTCACTTTGGACTCTTGCTCCTTGGACAACCTGCTTTCTACTGTGTCACCTGCTCCATAGAGGAGGGGAGGTGGGGGGGTGGAGGTGATGGCTGGGGAAAACTGAGGCATAAGGAGGGAGGATAGGAGGATAGCAGAGGAGGGATAATGGAGTCATAGGCCGTGAAAAGAGGTGAAAGACTCATTTCCCACTAACCTGATTTCACCTCAAAGACGCTCTTTGTAACTTTTGCCGTTGATACACAGGCAGTGTTTGCATTAATAGTGGTTTGAATTCAGCATCAAACATTCTCCCTTTCCTCGCTAAAATGTTGGAAGCTATTTTAAGGCTCGTGTCCTGTCTCCAGCCATCTAGCTGGTCAGCATGCTAAACAATGGCAACAATGGCTGAAGTTCCGGTCCAGCACCGCCACTGAGAAATCACATTCAACAGCAGAGAAAACATATAATATATAGTTCCTTTAATCCTGGTAGAGGTGGTGCCTGGATTACTTCAAGATAACACTTGAGACTGTTTTACTTTGGCATCAAGATTATTTTATTTTTTTACTGTTTCTGTTTTCTCTTACTGTAATAAACAGCATGGTGGAAAAGCACCACCTACTCTTTGGATCATTGTGTCCCTCCTCTGTGGTAATACTTTAGTCAGTTAAAGACAGGAGTCTGCTTCTTCAAACTGGTCTATCTGTGATTTATTTATTTATGACAACAGGGTTAGAGTCAATCCTCAGGGTATCAGCAGCAAACATAAGTAAATTAATCCAAGTAAGACCCAAACTGGAGCGTAGCCAAAATGTGGCCTTCTGTGTGCACGTAAGGTAGAGACACAGAGAGAAAGAGTGATGTTGTCACTGAGCAGAGTAGTCAATGAGAACCAGAAAGAGGAGGAGGAGGTGAGCAAAACATGAAGTCATGGCCCTCACAGTAAGATCCCAGTTCTCTGCTCCAGGTTTGATTCCTGAGGGAGCAGAAGACAGCGACTCTCCGGCTCCACGGCTGACTACCGTACGGTGACTGTGATGTTCCACATGTGGCGGCAGACCTTGTCTACCAGCCGCCGCTGCCACTGCGGGTCAGCGACAGCCACACTTAGGAGGTAGACGCACAGGGACACAGTCAGAGCCAAGAGAAGCAACCGTGAAGGTGATGACTACCAGAATGATAGTTTCCATTTTGGCTTTACTCTTGTGAGGTGATATTGCATTTTATTGGCAGGGCAAGTATTTAGGAATATGGGTAGTAACTATTTCCAAACATTTTCATGTTTTCAACCCACAGAACTTTCATTATGATCCCCTACTTGACAGGAGTTTGTCCTAAGTAGCCCCATCTGATGTAAAACAGTAACATAAGTGTCTTTCTGCTGGTAGCAAGGCAGAACACTGAAAACTATTGTATTCTAATCAATATCACCTTTATACACAATGTCATAGAAGGTTAAAAGACAGAATATAATATAATATCAGAGAGAATAAGATATTACATTAGCTCCCCTCATCTCTATTTTTTAATGACATAATTTCATTCACTTGCCTTTTTGGCTCAGTAACCTTTTAGTCTTCACTCATATACTCATGATTGTGTATTTGCTCCTTGTTTCTTGTTTTTGTTAGTGTGCTTATTCAATTCTGTAAATAGTATGTTTTTACTTACTTTTATCAATGTTATTAATGCCCTTTGTGCAACACTTTTGTTGGCTTGAGTTGTTTTTAAATGTAATAAAGGAATGAGGTTTATTTAAAGGTCCCATTTCGTTTAAAGGCAGATGTCCGTGTCTTTTGTTCTATGTTATATATTAATACTCTGAAAGCATTGTGCTCTCTCCCCTGGGAAATGCTCACAGTCTGTATTTGGATACTAAACTATAAAACAACTGTCTGAACTTCTATAACTTTGTATTGTCCCAACAAAGCAGTAACCACAGTCAGCTAAACCCTAAATCCTGGCCCATCCAGCCTTGCAGGATATCGGTGTTTACCTGAAATCCTCTATTTTTTAGTTTGATCACTCAAAAAAACAGTCAGCCAATCAGAGGAGAGGCTTTGACTTCCTCATCTGATCAGTTCCCCGACCTGTTGTTGTTTAAGTTTGAGAGGCGAGATATAAAACAAGTCAGAGATCGGCTACACTTGGACCACTCCGTGGTAACAGGAGCCAAATAAAAAAATTTGCCCCCACCCAAATATCAAGATAACCACAAATCATCCGTGTTTGTAGATGATAGTTAAAACAAACCTGTATAACATTTCGGTCAAGAAAGTTTTGTATTTATTGCAAATGGTGATGCATGTAGATTTTACATAAAAGTCGGAGCTCTTTGATGTGGCTCTGGAACAACTTCAACTATGACTGGAGTCAGCTGATGGACAAACAACTTTAGGGAATGAGCTCTAAATGTTAAAGCATGACTTCAATTTGAGTCCACCCGCTGGTGATATCTCCATATGTCAGGAATAGACTACATCCTGTCTTATTTAGCATGTCCGGCATGCACGTGTCCCAAAATAAAAGCAGTTTCACATCGCTATGGATCAGCCATTATAACTTACTCCAGTCTATATGTCCCCGTCTAGTCCTTCAATAATGACCAACTCCAGAGGATACTGGGAACTATAAAGATATTCAGTTATCCCATAATTATCACTTGTGGGCACAGTGTCTACTGTTCAGAAAAAGCTGAACTGGCTTGCTTTAAATAAAATGAGAAAATATATAAATAGCAAAGGAAAAATGACTGTGGTCTAGAAAATCATGGTCGTACACTATGAAAAGTGTGTTTGTTTTCCAGGCAAGAGAGAGAAATAAGGGTTCTGGTGATGCTAGTATGTTTGTTTGTGGCTCAAATTGGCTTTTTTATTCACAATGTAATGTGTCATATGTTTGGTATTATAGTGAAATTATATTTCTTTGAGTATTTTGGCACATTTTCTCCATCATTTCAAGATATTACAGAGATTTACTAGTGCCAGTCTCAAATACAGCTCTCAGTCAGCTCCAATTGGAAGCACTGGTGGCAGCAGTCATGACTTGCCACAACAAAAGCACAAAAAAAAAAAAATGAAGTGCCTGCTTAAGTGTGGCTCGAAGTGAATTGAGGTCCAAGTGTGTTTAGAGCAAAATGAATGTAGTCAGTGCACGGAAACACACACACACACACACACACACACGTACTGAGTCATCTGCTTCCCTGTGAGGCCGTGCCGTTGCTCTTGGCCGACCACCAGGGAAGCCGGCTGCGTCAGAGCTCAGAGACCCCAACGGCACTCCAGCGGCGAACCTTGAAAAACTGCTGTCCTTGCTTTCCTCCGCTCAGACTCGAGTGCGTGAGACTCGGGCCTCTCCGCCGCCCCATTTAGGTGACTGATAGCTGGGCAGATTTTCTTAAAACAGCCACCAATTATCAGATGCAATTAAGGCCCCCTGCACAATTACAACACCCCTCAGATTGTGTATGTGTGACGGAGTGTGTTCCACTGTGCCCCCCAGCCAAATGACTTGTAGAACTGGGGGGGATGATGAAGGATGATTCTGAGCCCTGATGCTGACTGTATTCATAATGAAATAAGGTCAGGTAAGCTCCAATTTAGGATTATGGTTTGAAACAGTTCAGGAACATTGAGTTTTATATTAAGTACAAGAAGACTGTGTTTTTTGGCTGCAATAAGGATCCAAGCAAAACAAAAAAACATGCCACATTGCACTTGAGGGAAGTTTACTTTACCCTCGCTGTACATTCATTCTGCAGAAGACTCGGCCGATGGTGTTCTTGGTGCGTTCCACTTAGGTTTCATTGCCCCTCAGCACTAGTGGTCAAAAACTCCACACGAGATCATTACCAGAAAACAAGCACATAACATTGATTCATTTACCACTGACCCTGAAAGTAACATGATTCCTGTAGTTTTACACAACACAAAACTATTGAGGAATCTGTAGTTGTTTCGCTGGATCAAATTATCGGAGACATGTTTTCTGTGAACAAACTCTTTCTCCAAGAACCTTTGATCAGAATTGTGACTAAGGCGACAGCATGTGATAGACTTTTCTTTTGTGCATTTGCCAGCCTTTTCCCAGAAGCAGCAGAATTTCTTATTCTTGTTGACGCAACAGATTTTTTCTATTATTCTATTAGTCTCTCTCCTCTCTCTCTCTCTGTCTTTTACTGCTTTAAGTTTGACCTTGTTCACTAATTCTGCTCATTGCCCTCGTTTCCTCTCCATTCAACTCTTCTTCCCCTTTTTCCCTCAATGCTAAGCCTTTATTTTCTGGTCTGGTGTGGCCTGGTGTGGCCTGGTGTAAATGAGGAGCACAGATAAATGAGGCACATATGTCACGCTCACTCAGAGAAACAGTCTATTAAACTTGCTGTCCTTGCACTGATTAACAGGACTGTGAAATTGCTTTAGAGATTCACGTACAGGAGCTTTGACTTATCTGTGTCTGTACTGTATCCTCTTAAGTGGGGGTTTGAGGTCTCTCATGAGAATAAACTCTATTACATGTTATTATCTACTTATGGTATTGTACAGATTTTAAACTCTGGACTAGAGTGCGTTTTCACAGTGGAAACACTCTTGGACCAAATCCAACTTGTTGAATGTAACAATTTAACTAAGCTCCACAAGAGGGGGCAAAGCCCCCATGGGGAGTCACATCACAGGGCCAGCAGCTTTAGCGATACAGGCTTAATAATATGATCAGTCCACCTCCTGCTGTTGTTTGAAGCAAGAGGATGATTCAGTTCAATCCAGACATGATCACATAGCAAAAATGCTGTAGTACCTGAATGGATTAATCACTTGGTCTCTTTATTTCTATTTTGGGCTTTTGTATCCCCCCCAACTCCAGTCACCCCAACAGCCACACATACCCCAGCCCCACCCCCTTCTCCATGCCTGCACTGGCTTGTGTGTGTTTCATCTAATTCTCTTTAATGAGCCTCATTTCACTGTCAGGAGACTAATGATGCTAATTAATTAATCTGCCCACCCGTGGTAAAGAAAAGTCTGCCAACCAGATCCTGCCTTAAAGATAATATATACAGTATCCGTTATGGTTGAGAAAATAAATGGCATTGTTTGAAAGGAATGTTTTCGGTCCTACATTTGGTCCTTGTTTGGTACGGAAAGACAACACTGTGTTGCACGTTTACATTTAGAGAATTAACAATCTGAGTGGTGAGCTACACACATGGAGTCAAACTGTGGACTGAAGAAATGCGTGTCAGGCTTGAGCTGATGGTCTATATGTAAAACATGTGACGGAATATTTGGAGGTATAAGCATAAGTAAGCTATAAGACAAGACACAGGAATGTCTTGTTACTCCAGTTACAGTGACACAAAATAAGTGACTGAAACAAGCATGACAAATGTAGCGAAATATACATAAAGTGTACAAATGTAAAAATACTAACAAGGTGCATTATAACATTAGGGGAGAAAAGTATTACACATAGTTATAATGCAATGTAAAATGAATATTGTGCATAATGAAGGAAATTAAATATGTTTATGAGGATGAAAGGGACAGTGATGTTATTTTTGTTCCTTCTGTTTTCTTCCTGCGGAAAGGGGAGGAGTTACTGTATAAAGTCTGATGGTCACAGGAAGGAAGGACCTTCTGTGGTGTGTGACTTTCTCCGTGGTCTCAGGCTACATCTGCACAAGCTCTGTGCGCTTTGACTCAAAGTGTATCCATAAATGAAACAAACAGGAGACACAGCACTCTCCTTCTTATGAAATCCACAGAAGCACTTTTTAAAGCAACACATACCAAATGAATGGGAGGAGGATGGAGCCTGTTTTCTGATATCCATTGCATATATTCTTGTATAAGAATGTACAAGAATGGGGTGTTTTAATAAGAAAGCAACAAACGGGTCAATAAACAAGACATAGCGAATTTTTATTGTCCTACAAAACAGCTCAAAAAAATTGGAAATTCCAAAGTGCAGAGTCTGCAATCGCTTTGGACGTTTTTCTTTTTTATCTGTAAAAAAATGTCAATGTCATTCTGAACATGAAACACAACTGCTAGTAAACTGATAACTTTTTGATCATTCACAGATACTATGGGCGACTTTTATGACTTTTCTCACAGTGTGCATCACAGATGGATGTTACAATGTGTTTTGTCATCGCAGACCTAATTTATGACCGTCAAGGCTGTGAAGAGCCCTCGTCATGTCTCCGCCCATAAATCAGCGCACAAACATTGAACGACAAGATGGTGACCTGGGGCTTTTTGTGCTCTTTTTCAAAGCAGCTGTGCTGCATTCAACAAGTGTTCAAGGGTTTAATAACACAGCAAATAACAAACTGCAACTCCTCCCACCGTTGATGGAGCTTAAATAAATGCAGTGTAATGACACAGAATAATAATTGATTGTGCACCTCTCAAGCACAAACCATGGATCTATAGTTGAAGCTGAGTAACGCAGAGGAAAATCCCTGACAGTCTCACTAACATCCACAAACCTCAGAACATCAAACGCCAGTCAATATGATGCAATGACGAATGAGTCAGACTCTTACTTGGCCACTGTTTATTTTTGGTGATCAGGGTAGACCAGTACGTCTCTGCAGGTTTCAATGTGACACATCTAAATAAAGCTCGATGAAACGCTTTCCTCCATGACTAGTCAGAAGGTTTATATGTGATTTGGAAATGTCCAAATTAATTTTTAAAAAAAAAGTTGTGATATGTAATATTCCAGGTTTAGTGTTAATAAAAACCTTGAACATAATGTTGGCTGGTTTACTTTTTATGGAATAAATAAAGGTAACTCAAGGAGATGAGGGAGGGACTCTGTGTGTGTGTGTGTGTGTGTGAGAGAGAAAGAGAGCGAGGGGGAGAGAGAGAGGTTGACCAAATCATGCCACACATTGTTCTTGTTTGCACAGACCTTAGCAATTTGTTTGACTCTACTGCTATTGAGGCGAGACATGCTCGCAATCTCTGCATCGGTGTGTGTACATATGCACATATGTATGCCATGAGTGTGCACAAGTGTGTGTTTGGGTGGAGAGCGCTCATGTCAAACATCTCCTGGTTGTAAGTTCTGGGACAATTTTATGTGGTCTGATTTGTGGAGGCCAGAGAGAGCCGGCTGCCCGAGTGCCGGTGTTATTTCTCCGTTCTGATTTCCTCTGCCTTCAGAACTTATTTAGATTCATTTCTTTTCATTGCCTCTCATTTGTTCTCAGGCAGGAGAGGGAGGGAAACCCGTTTAACAAAAAAAAAAAAAAAAAAAAAAAAAATACCAACCATGTCAGAACATTGATTTATCGACAAGAACAGCAATGAAAAATCTGTCTTTTCTGTGGGAAATCATTTTTTTTATATCCCCCCGGGTTTCCTTGCCAAATGTCTGAGACCTGTCACTAGCCTTTGAGAGCGAGACATTTCTTTCTTTTCTTTATTTCTTCTTTCTTTTTCTTGTGTTTTTTTTTTTTTTTCTGCCAAGCAGTGACAGCTGCAAGGAAAGGCCAGGGTGGCATAGACTCGGCGGTTTCAGTGGCACACAAGTTGCAGTTGTTTGGCGCCTAGCTCATGGACGACGGCCCCGGCGTGAGTCAGTGACACCGGGTCGCAACCGTGCGTGCGCGTACAGGGAGATTGCAACATCGCCATGGCAACATAGGCTAAATGAGCGGTGGGCTAAGCGTGTTTGTTTCCTGAACGTTATTCCAACTCTCTTGCCCCGCATTGAGGCAGAGAGCTTTGGAAATGTACACATTAACTCCTGATGATGAGGAGATGGAAGGAAAAGTGGCACTAATGTGACTTAAATTATCACTTTAAATGTCATCTTGCTCACCTGAACTTTATGTTGTGCGAGCGGCTTCATGGAAAGTGTAAAGCGGCGGTTTTGTGCAGCATTGGAGCTCACAGTACATACTAGGATTGAGCTTTGTAAACAAATGACACCATGTTGGCAGATAATCCCCCACGTTATCCAAACAAATATAAGAGGTGCTGCTTACATCATGGTGCTGTCAATCACTCCAAAAATTACTATATTAGCGGTGGCTGACCAAGAGGAAGGTAAGAAGTGTGACATCACTCCTGCTGCAGTTGTCTCCACTGGCCTTTCACAGAAAAACGGCTCAGATCCTTTGGCCCTACTTCCGAGGGTTAGTCGAACATGTTCGGTGCCTGAAGACGACTCAGAAGAAAAATAAGTGGAGCGGAGGCACGTAGACCTGTTTTTCCTGTGCGTCAGTCGCCGTGCCTTGTCAGCAAAAAACACAAACATGACGGAATGCAGGTCGTTGCGTAAATAGCAAAAATGGCGCCACAAGGAGTTTCATCCCAACATAAACACAGACGAGTTAATAGGGTACACTCACTTACGCTCAAACACACACACACACACATACACTCACAAGCAAATAAGTAAATAAACCACTGGCATCGCTGCCACTGAGGCTGTGTTTCCAGGATCCTGCTGAATCATTATGTCAAAATATGACAGTGCGACTTTCTTCAGAAAGAACCCACTGTCACACAGGTACAATGAGGGAGGCTGTATTGTTAATACACTTCTCAGTAGTGATGGGCGATACCGCACTTTTACGATTTGATACGATGCCGATACTTTCTGTGATGTTTTTAATCACTGTCAATTTATTAGTCACACGACAATTCCTTTCACATAAACTACACCTTGCCATAGTTTTTTTTTTTTCACAGGAGAGAAGTATGCCCATAGCAAATTTCTTTTCCTCTCAGCCATTGCTTCACTTTCTGCTTTCCTACTTGCTATTAAGACACATACTAAGTTGTTGCTAGCAGGCTAAAAACAGTAACAGCTGACTGGAGCCGCAGCTCTCTCTGGACACATGACATGCACGGACATGCTTGGACTAGTCTCAGTGGTGCCTTCCTGCACCAAAGCCGATCTCACCTCATTTTAATTTTGACGCCTTTTTTTTTGACACTGAAAGAAGCGAGATGCAGGAAAAGCAGAGCGAGATGGAGGGAGATTCATGAAATGAGCCAGCCAGCCGGGAGTTCAGCCGCTCCTCATTGCTCAATATGAACATATGGTATGTGCTCAAACTGCTAAGGCCATCAGGGCACACAAGTTAGAAATCATAAGTCAGTTGTTGACCTGAACTAAAAGGTTGTGTTACATCACAACAGGTCCCAGCCGCTCTTTGCTTTGATTGCCGTTGTGCAAGTACAGCGCAAGCGGAGGGTTGAGCGGCCCGGCGTTTGGCAATTCTGAACGGCTGCACAGATTAAAATGTGATCCGTCAGAGGGAGGGCCAGAGAAAAAACTGGAAAACAGGGCTAGCACATTTCTGTTTTGACAGGCCATTGAGTGCAATCAGTGTTAGAGAGTAATCAGGTACAATTACCTTTATCCTACCTCCACAAGTCCTGCGTTTATGAGGTTCTTGTGTTTTTTCATTTCATGCTACTTTCATGGTTACTAATACATCTGTACTGCACTTAGTCGATTTGAACATCACAACCATACATAAAAAAAAATGTTTATTATAAAATATAGTGCTTGTCAGAATTTGCTTCATATTGACTGGCCATAAAAAATAACCATAAATAAATGAGAACTTATAAGAACTAATATCATAGCAGTGCAATAAGAACACATGATCCTAACATGTTTGCCTCATTACATTTACTTGTAATGAGATATTTTTATAGCTTGGTGCTACAACTTTAAGTAAATTCCAAGACCTCAGTATTTCTACCGCAGAGTGCATTATAGGCTGTTCCTGGCACGTAGTGCCACAGCATTTGGTGCATGAATTGAGGCCTATAGCACAAACTGGACGAGGGGCACAGATAGAAGAAGGTCAGCTGATCCTAGAGGTGCAGAAGATTATACTGATGGAGCCGACTGAGCTAAGAAACGTGTCAAATATGATTTATTCATTTATCGATACCGTAAGTCACTCTCCCTTTAATCAATGACACCAAAGCCAAAGAGCTCAAAAAGCTGCAGTCCACTAAGTTTCGCATCTGCTCAGTAACAGTCACTAAAAAAACATGGCCACACATTGACAAACCATAACATTCCCTGTTCAGCATATAAGATATAAAGACAGATTTTTATAAATAAAAATACGTAAAATGAGAAAGGCACGAAAAAATTAAGTTATTTAGACCCTGGCAAACCTTCATCTCCAGAATTTCTTTGTTCTGTTTGTTCTCAATGAACAACAGCAGCATTTTAATAAAGTAAAACCAGAGGGCAGAGCATTGTGGCAGCGCCTTCCTCAGCCCACTGAACCTCCCTCAGACTCGCCGTCCTAACCCTGGCAGGCATGGTGGCACGGCGGAGCCCTCGCTCGCTGCCGATGCCTGACATCAATCTCAGTTGATCGCGTACTCCAGTGCTGGATGGGAGTCTGCAGCTTCCTGTAAGTGCTGTTGTTTCACCACTCCAGCAATCAGCGCTGTCAAACGTAAGTCATCGAATATTCTGTATTAATGTCCGTATTATACTTTCTTCCATTCTGTCCATCTCAGTTTTTCCCTCATTCACAAGAGTCGTAATTTCATAGCAGCACTAAATCATTCTCGTATTTGGGGATGTGTATTGTTTGGAGAGGGGCATAAATCTGGAGCTGAAGATGGAAAGTGTGTATTGGGATTTAATTGGGTTAGTCAGCTAAAGTACTTCAGTACAGGGAAAGTTCAAATGTTTAAAATCTCTGCTACTTTCATTGGACATAATTACTGGCTGACGCCTTCATCCACAAATGCACTTTTCTAAATA
The DNA here is from genome assembly GCA_034769265.1 of Remorina albescens. Classification (NCBI taxonomy): domain Eukaryota; kingdom Metazoa; phylum Chordata; class Actinopteri; order Carangiformes; family Echeneidae; genus Remorina; species Remorina albescens. Next base: position 13,367,293 of record CM068480.1, read on the forward strand.
TTATATATTTGTTGGTAATTTCCAGCAACTTTATTATGACAGCACTTTAAAAAAAACTTGTGGTGGGTAAATTAAGGCTATTCCTAAACGTGAAACTCCTCGGGTGCACGTGTGAAGCTGTTTACCCACATGTGTGAGCGTGCACACCTCCCGGCGCTCTGATCTGCAAATGGAAGCGTTTACATTTTATCGCCTGCTTACTTTGACAGCATGGTAATTTCAGTGGCCTAAGAAAATAACTGACCAATTGCTGATAATTGTTAGAGATGGCAGCCATGTTGGGTGAGGGTTGAAAGGTCACTGGGGACGGGCTGTTAACCAGCTGTGGATGGGTCAAGAGGGATTAAGTTTGAGGGACGGTCAGCAGGAGTAATATGAGTTAGGGAGGTATTTAAGCAGGTATGCTGAGAGTTTGGGGGAGCAGAGGGTCTAGGTCCAAATATGGCAGTAGTGAGAACCACAGTGTTTTAATTAAAATAAAAAATAAAAAAGACAAATAAACTGATTTAGACCCTCACAAACCTTCGTCTCTAGAATTTCTTTGTTTTGGCTTTTTGAGTGAGGTAAATGCTTGAACTCCTGATTAATAGCTTCAGGTTTTACAATAATCTGAAGCAAACAACACTCAAACAACAAAGGAAGGGAGAAAGGATGTTTTTCCTGCCGCTGTCACAGTATTTGCTCATGCTGGGATTTGTTGGGTCCCTTTAAAAGCTTGGTCTAGGGCTTCCTTGTATGGAAAGTGCTTTGAGTTAACTTTGTAATGATTTGGTGCCGTATAAATAAAATTTGGTTTGAATTTGACGACAACAAGCATCCACGATATTGAGCTGTGGTCAGAAACAGTAATGACAGTAAAACATAATTCTCTCACCAAACTGCCACCACAGCTAACCCTAGCCGAATGCTGAGGCCAGTGTCATCTCAAAAGCCAAGCAGCTCCTTAACTTCATTCCATCCTGTTGTTGCCAGACTAAAGATTATTCTAGTTTTTCGCTGCTTTTTGTCTCTTTCTATTTTGGTCTGCTGACCCTCTTTTCTTCGTGCTTTTAGGATTAAGTCCTCCAGCTGTTGGTGACATCCATTTCCCCAGACATCTTTGTTGTGTCATCTTCCCTCTCGGTCTTTATATGTTTAATGAGGTCGAGCAACCAATAAAATGACTCACTACAACCACTTGTTGCTATGGAGCAAGGAGCCATTGGTGTCTGTGCTTTTACATCAGGGCTTTTTTTCAGATCTTTTTGTTGGGGACATACATGTGACGATGTCCAGACAGTAGCAAGAACATCCGGAAAGTGGTTTCACTGAAACATTTCAACATCTAACTTTTGTTCAATTGCCCATAGGAGGAAAGAAATATGTGCCAGTAAAAAAGATGGATGACATAGCAGTAATCTAAAGCAAACATCGTTTTGGTTAAGAGGGTTGCAAAGTGTGCTACTGGCCCAGGACCCTGGAACTCCAAGGCCCCAAAGGTTTTGAAACTTTTCTCAATTTCAACTAAGTTTCTTTGGGAACAAGAACTGGAACAAGACAATTTTGTTACCACAGACAAATCCTTGTCAGATCAAGGGCTTCAATTATTTTCCTCTTAGAGGTGGAAAAAGATCATTTCAGTGTCCCAGTGCTTCAGCGCAGGGAGCTTCAAACTGTCCTTAGTGAACAGAAATTATACTACACCACATCCCACACAGGCTGTTTTAATATTAAAGTTTTTTTCTTTTCAGATCATTTACCAGAAAAGATAAGATATTTGCTAGATTTATAATAGTTTCCAGGATGGACTATTTTTACAGAATGAATTGAATATAGCAGCTGCATGATGGGTAACATGAGCCACTTTCAGCTGGACAGACTTCGTAAGCTCTGAAGAACAACTGAAGAGGACGGGGGCGAAAAATGTAAATGTGACAACAAAACCACTGTGGAAAAGAAACCAGATGCCTTTCTCTCTCTGTTACTGAACATCAGCCACATCTGACCAGCATGCGGTTGTGGGACTAATTCCGCACTGAGCAACAGTGTAATCACTGTTTCCATCAATGCAACAAGAGATGAGTGTGAAGAAGATTATAGTATCTCTCGACATCTTGCATGCTTGACAGTAGCTATGGGAGACGTGTATCAGCAAAACAATAATAGCTTGCTGCACTGTGACATCAACCTTTCTTTGCGTCCCCACAATGAAATGGAATCCCTGATTATCAGTCATGCAGGGCTTCTTTACATAATGAAACCAAAAACTGTAAATTCTCTCCATTTCCATCTGATTGTCAGTCTTCTCTGACCACTGAGTCTGTGAGGCCGGGCCCACAGCGAGCTGCAGAGTGTAATCAGCGCTTTGATTTTCCTCTGGTGGCGGGGCGTAATCACAGACTGCCGCACCACACTGTGGTCGCTTCTCCATCTCCTGCTGACGGCCTTGTGACAGCTAAATACCCAGCTCCATGTATTCCCATTAGGCTCTTTCTGATTGGCTGGCTTGGTGCGGTTAAGCTGCTTAATTCTACATCATGTCTGGGTTGCTGGCCCGGCTCTCAGTGCTCCGTGTTATGTGGTTTACAGTGTAGGCATTAGAAACAACAAACAAACACATCAACATAGGCTTAAAGTATTAAGTGCAATGATTTGAAGGGAAAGTGTCCAATTTCCTGTATAATGCCCAACAAGCTTCAGGGTGAAAGCTCTTTTTGCCCTGCCAGCTGTAATCAATCAGTGATATTAACTGCGATAAAGTTACATTTAACTTTGTTGTCCTTACTGTACTTTTTTATGTTTCCAGAATGTCCTTTCTGCAAGATCCAGACAAGTGTGACAATCGGTGAAAACTGTAAAAAAAAAATCAAAAAAAAAAAAAAATCAATGAATTCAATACAGCCTGCCTGGCTGCTGCAATGCAACAGGTATTTTGTTAGCTACTATTATGACGTCTCCAGTCTGTAATTTATTGCCATCTTAGTTTTTTGAAGCCAGAAGAAACCACATTTGGAGGAAAACGTGCAGCTGAGAAGGAGTGAGGCAGGCAAGTTGCATCACTGTCACTCACATGGTAGCCCCGCCTTAATGCCTACCTATGCTTTATGGTCTGTTCATATCATGTTGTATTGAAGAAGACTTGAAACTATAGCTTTAGACCATAAACTCATTAAAAATAATTTACTGACCTATTAAATAAAGTGAGACACTTTCCCATAGGCTTCAATACAATCAGACTTTTATAACCTGTGGAGTCGGCCCCTGATGGTTATTAGATGGAAGGAAGGTTTAAGGCTCTTCACCTTTTAGCTCCAGAGTCTATATTTGTTTTGATACACAGTCTGTTGTTAGAGTTTGTGGATGGATTGGTCTCAGACCAAGCAATGCATAGAACATCACAGGCAGATGCTTCTGACAGTGGTAACAAATGTTGCCACTACTGCAAGCACAGTGTTTTATATATTATCTTGTGAGGCAAAACTGTAAAGATAGCCCTGAATGCTAAAGCTCTGATCCTTAACACAGTGTCTACAGAGTCAGCATGGTGAAAGTGAAAGTCAACACAAAGGTGGCTTTAGCCTGAAATCTATACCAAATGTGTTTGGTCACAATTTGTTGTTTAGACCATTTATATAAAGTACAAAATCGCTGTGTTTATGCATCTAAAATGGATGAAAATGTTCTTTAGTTCACAAAAGGTGCTTTAAATTGAGGTCACACATAAAAAAAACATGTTTCTCACAAGGCCAAGTCCTCAGAGCAAACAAGTAAACCCTCAGAAGTTTTCATTCTTGCTACATTTAAGTTTTGTCTAAGAATTGCAGGTTCTAGCTCCATTGCTACATTTTTTCATTCTTGGTCAAACTGTGAAGTCAAAGCGGAGCAGTTGTCTGGTCATGAAAAAAGGACCCAAAGTCATCAGACCATTGGGTTTGACTGACGACAGGGTGCTGTTCACACCACAAGAACCTTTTTCCACATTTCTACATATGCGGTTTTGTCAACTTCGCTGCCAGTGGATCAATATCAAAAATGTTCTGATGATTTTGGTAGAAAGTGGGAGTACATCACATCTGTCTACACATGGCAAATTTCAGGGCACAATTTACATGAAATTACAGTATAGGCTCCTGCTGTCCATGTTTATCCCCGTCCACCCTTCGTCTCAAAGCCTGTGAGTCCAAGCCCCAGGGAGACACCCGGACCAGACGAGGCAGCCTCTTGGCACCCTCTTCTCAGTCTGGGTGCCTTGAGGACTGGGTAGCTCCCAGACAGCTGGCCCCTGTGGCTCCAAGTCTTCCAGGTTCGTGTCAGGATCCAGCATAGGAACAGAACGACCCCACCCTCTGTCTCTCAGACAGAAAAGAGTGTCTTATGTTTCTGGGAGAGCAGAAACTAGAGGGGAATAGATGGAATTACTCTTGTACTACACATCATGCCTGCTGGCCCTCGTGCCACAGATGTAGACGCTCGATAGTGGCTTAGTCTCGCTGGTTAGTCACGGCCTGACTCACCTTGCTGACAAAGAAACAATGAAGCAGCTTGACTGCTGCTGTTGTCAGGTTGGCTGGTTGGCTGGCAGTGCTGCAGCCCATGAAGGTTGCAAAGTCATGGCTTCTGACATGTAATCCTAACTCTATATTGGTCTCAATGCTCAACTATGAGACTACAAGTCTGGGAAAACATCGATTCAATGTATCTCCTGCCTTACGCCATGACAGGCCATTAACCATTAATCCTATGGATGGGCTATGAGTCATATCTCCTATCCACTAGCCAAAGGTATGACAGAATCCATGGCTTTGCTATGAAAATGCTTGTTACTTAGCCTAACATTTAGCGGAGTGGGCTTTTAATGTTGTAATATCTGGAGACACTGGAAAGAACAATAATCTTTGAGGTAGCAGTTGGATGACATGTTGGTGTTAGCAGTGCCAGCGTGGCTTCAAGTGCATGGCAAAAGTTTCGGAGGAAAGATTCTCATATTTTACTGATCCACTTTCCCCACAGTGGTACAGCTCTATTACTCACCACTCCTCAAAACCCATTTCCCCCTTTAAGGAAAATTGGATGAATCCAATTACTTACTCCCCAATCACTGGATTGTGTCACCAGTTAGACTCATTCTTTGCCCTTCTTCTTTCTTCTCCAGCCACAGTTATTCCCTTATTCTCACCCATGTTGCACTGTCATTAATAAGTGCTGGAGCTAAATTTGCACTTTGTGGTTCAAAGTGTTATCCAACCAAGACAACATGTGCTTCAGCTGTGTTCTTTTTATTTTATTTCATACTTAACAACATAAATGCATCTCGTAATCCCAGTTTAACTACAACAGTCAAATCTTAGCAGGGTTGCTAACAACTACTCATGCTCTAGTGTAGTCACATTAAAAAAATCAGAAAAGGACTTCCAGTGAGACAAAAGGTGAATGGAGCACCAATGCAGAGATTCAGTCCACATTTAATACTTCTTGATTTCATTTGTGACTAAATTAAATCCTACTACAAAGGTGATGGCATGATTTGACTTGCTACAATGCCAAACTATAATTTAAAACTCAATCTTGCTATACCTGTATTTGACTGGTTTATTACTACAAATGTACTCTGGTCCATTGGGCCATAAAAGCAAAGTATATTCTATGTACAGTTAAGGGCTTCTAATGTCAGTGTTAAAGGAATTCTGCCACATTTTGAATTGCAGAGTGTGTGGATTGCTGATGATGAGGCCTTTAAGAATGATTTTTTATGATCTTTATTTTCCTCCAGGGCTAAGACTTACTGGTAGTTATGTTTTTGCAGCTTTGTTTGGTTAAGCTCAGTATTTCCTCTATTATCCCAGGCGCTTCCATATTCATTGTTCTTTTTAAACAACACAACCCTGACCCCTCATACAGTCTCAGCTTTTTGTATTGTGGGAATATATCTTTGTAAAATCAATATAAATTCCCCTGTCATTGGTCCGCACCATGTGTTTTCTAAGTAAAACTACCGGTTTCCATTTCATTTCCCCATTTTGTAAATGTACTTTTATTTTATCTTCCGTTACTGTATTCTTGACCACTGTTCTAATGATTTAGTTGACCTTAAGGAAAAGAATTTTGAGGGAATTACATAAATAAAGATGTCTTACTTTTTTCTCTCAGCAAGAAAATAGAGAGATGAGAATGAACATTGGGCTGCTGTGCAAACACTACACTGGTTGTAAAAATAAGGAAGACTGTGTTGAAGTCTATGGGAAAATGGCCCCTACTCACTTGCTCAGCGTACATTTTCCTAATGAGTGTATGGTCTCGGCCCCTGTCTCTGGCTAAGCTGGTTATGCATTAGGGTTAGCGACCTGTCTGGCGATCAGTAGAGTCAGATCCCGCCCTCATTCCTTCTCCTCCCAATGTGGTTTCTTTTGGTCTCAAAAAACCAAGATGGTAACGGCCAAATTACAAACTGAAGGCGTTGTGGGGTGTTTCCACCGTGGTAATTGTCTTCTTGTAATTTTGCCCCAATTCAATTCTCTGCAGTTCTTTAAAATTAATGAAAAAGATAAAATGATTGCATGACAATATCAGTTACACTGAATCACACATGTAGTAGCCCTTGCTTTAACAGGGACTGGACTCTGCTGACTCAGATGTGCAACACAGAGACCAGATGAACTGCGGAGTAACAATGCAGCTTTTCTCTGAATGGCACAGATAGTTCCTACTGGGAGTCACACTGAGAACATCATCCTCTGCTCACATAATGTGACAACTGCTCCTCCGTTAACACTTTCCTTTAATAAGCCTCACGGTCGACATTAACAGCAGCTTTGGATGATAAAGTGAGTGCTGAAGACAGATGTTGGAAAATTAGGAGAGGGGTGAAAAAAACTGTAAAAATCACTTCTCAAAGTGACCCCCAAAGGGCTAATGTGTTCCTGATCTACAGCACACTGCTTTGATATGTTTTACCCATGATGGGGGGGAGAGAGAGAGAGAGAGGGAGAGAGAGACCCCACAATTGGAGGGAAAATGTGTTTCCCAGAAGTCAGACAAGCAGAGCTCTGCACTGGAACAGCTGCTGGAAGCATCAAAAGCTGTGGATGCTTGTAGGGCTACTTTGCAATGTTGTCCCTCAGGTACACTAAAATGCACCCCCCAGTGCGCCAACCCGCATTAGCTTACATCCAATCCAACATGTCTGCTTTGCTCCCCTTTTTTCTCACTCAAGAACTATCAGTCTCCCTCCTTATTTTTGGCCAGTTTTTCTTCTACAGACCCCTCCTTTGGCGAACTTTGCCCTCCTTCATTTTCTCAACCTTTTACTCCCATCTATCCTCATCTTATACCTCCTCCTGTTTGCTCTCTCCATCTCCCTCTCCACAGGGGTGAGGAGGAGGAGGAGGTGGCCAGAGGAGCTTAATGCATCTACCATGACAGGAGCTGGATCGGGACGTCTGGCTGTTAGCAATGACTTTTTCATGACTGGTGTTTAGTGCAGTCTAGGGACAACAGGACACATTTAGCTACAAGTTGTATTTGTCACACTGACAAATGGGGCAAGGGAGAGGGATGGAGAGGGAGTGGGTGTGAGAGAGAGCAAGATGGACGGCAAGGGAAAAAAGCTGGAGATGCTGAGCTTTATTTCGAGTTATGTTTGACGACAGCAGCATATATCACGCTCACCTTTTCGGGTACAACTTCCAAGTTTAACTTGCCAACATCAGAGGTCGATGTTACTGTAAAAAATGAGCTTTGTTCATTTTTGTTGACGGAGATAATGGGAATACGACCGACACAAATTACAAGCAACTGTGCATGTCAACTATTCAAATACCTGAGTCTGATACAAAAACAGCACTATCCCATTGCTCAGCTCAGTCATTCAGCAACTATAAAACTATAAAAAATACAATTGAAAGAAGATTAATTATTTTCACTTGATGTGTACAAAAGCCCACAACAAATTGTTTGATTATTTCTTGGGGGGGCTGCACAGTCTTCTTGGACCCTCAACCATAACCACCTGTTTTGCACAATGATGGATGGTAGGATCGATTGCTTCCCCTTCTTATCTTTATGCTAACTATCTAAGCCCTTACATCATATATTTAGCAATCGGGAATAACTGGAATCAGTTGCCGCACCTAACTTTCAGACAGGCACTGACATAGCCCAGTTCTTAAAACCTTGGACTAGTCCTTAAATTAAATGCAGAATTGGCAAACCCAATCTGTTAAGTAAGGAGTAAAAGACTCAGCTCTTAATTATTGTCAGCATTTTTCCTCTCTTCCAACAGATTTTGACTCATTGTCTACCAATATTAAGGTTTTAAATGTGTACTGACAGATCATGTCCATTATTATAACATCTGAAATTTATGGGCCAAAAAAGTCCTCTGCCCTAAAGGTCCTTGTAAGGTTACAAAAGGTGGAGTGACGAATCTTTTCCAACTGAAATAGCCAGGGAAGTTACAGTATATAATATGATGCAAAGGGACTGAAAGATATTTTGCCTGCAAAATACAACACAAATGCTCTTTTGGGACTCTTGACCAATTGCTCAGACAAACTCGTGGACCTATGAGTTAATTTCTACAACACCAGAGACTTTTGTAAATCCTTGATTGAAATAGTTCCGACTGCCTCAATAACAATATTTATATTGTCCCCTCACTTAAAAGAGATACATTAAATTCATCCTTCATGGCCCGTTGATGGGACCGTTTTGTCCATGTCAGTCCGTCTGCTGGAGGTGATTTGTGGGGTTCTCTTTCCTGGAGAGGAAATTTACCTCACTGAGGAAGATTTGGGTCAAACATAAAGAAAATCTTTGCCTCCTGCCACCTTTTTTTTAATTTATTTCTTTGCCTAAAAGAAAAAATCAGTTTCACCATTGGACATCATTTCACAATCACTGTTAATATCAAAAAAACTTTAAAAAAACCCATATATATATATATATATATATATATGTGTGTGTGTGATAATTTCTTTCTTGTTGTCAAACTATTTTTCTGCCTTTGTAGATTGATTCAAATACAACAGTAGCAGCAGTAAGTAGAAACATTATACTGCAGCATTACGCAGCATGTGTTGGAAAGACAAAAATGCTGACTTGTTTCCAAGAATAAATACAATGTTGGAAAAGAAGAGAAGTAATTTTTCCAAAAGGGAAATGGTGATAGCTGACCTGTTAACCCTGAAGTTTCTGATGAAGTGGTGGCAGTTTGTTCGAAAACGCAAACTGTGGCTTCAGACCAATCATTTAGAAACCCATGCATCTGAAAAAACTACAGTTTATGAATGTTAAGAGGGAAAAAAATCTATCAGACCAAATGGTAAAAACTGTCATTGTAATATAAAAACTAAACACATAACTGTAACTTAAATGTCTTAAAAAATGACTGCATCAATTTAGATTCTGCAAGTGACTTAAATTAACGTCCTGTTTCATTTGAAATTTGACATCAGGGTAAAAGTTGATGTAATCGCTCACCTTAACATTTTTGGCCTGAAACGTTGTGGTGACAGGAGGCTGAAGGCATCAGGTTAGAGGGAGGTTGGTCTGTTCTTGGCTTTTATGAGATTTCAATGAATCAAACAGGGCTGTGACACAAACTACATCAGTCCTCAAGACAGTCTGGATATTCAATTACATCACGCCTAATAAACCTGCCAGTCAGTTGCCACCAAAGAACTCTTATCCACTACCTTCCCCCAATAATATGCAGCCTGTTTGCCAAAAGCTTCCCTGGGTCTGTGTATTGCTGATATCAAATGGTCAGATTACACCATTGTGTAGAAGGCCTGAGGATATTGTGTTGCGCCATTTGTCGAAACAAACTTCTTTTATGGATTTCTTTGAATTATTTTGGCTTCCTTTGACATTATAACTCAAAGCTCAGAAAGAAAATTTGATATGAACTGTATATGCCCTCTTTAAAAGTCTTCTGGCCAAAACGTATGAAGATGTCATGGCAGGTAAAGCTGACATATAAAGCTGCTATGTGGCCTTAGGTATATCACGTGTCTGGCTTAAACAGGGGTGACATCACTTTCTCAGTCAGGTGTAGGCCTTGGAGCCGTTTAATGGACACACATTACATGATGACATGTATGTTTGATCAGCAATAACATTGTGATCATTGACTTGTGAAGCGTCTAATATTCATTATTTCATTATAATGGCACCTTTCATTAGGTGGGAAGACAGAGCACCAGGATGCATTATGGGAAGAAGACAAGCTGGTTGACACAATGAGATGCTTTGGGCAATGCTCTACAGGGAAACCTTGATACCTGCTATTCAGGTGGATGTTACTTTGACTTGTACGTACGACCCAAACATTGCTCAGCCCAATCTAGCCCTTCACAGAAACAGTATTCTCTAATGGCAGTGGCCTCTTTCAGCAGGATAATGCTCCCCGCCACACTGTAACAACAGTTCAGGAACAATAACCAGTTCAAGGTAATGACTTGGCTCCAAATTCCACAGATCTCAATGTAGTCTAGCATTTGCAGGATGAGCTGGGCAAACAAGTCCAATCCAGACTGTGCCTGTCAAATTCCAGGAATTAACAGCTGTTAACGTTGTGGTCCAGTTATATTGTTATATTTAAGCAACAATTACAGGGTATGGTGCTTGCACACATTTTATTGACCAGTGTAGCACTTTGGCAGATGGCACTGCTATAAAAATCCAGCCAGTTTTAACAGTTTGCTCTTGTTTTTGCATCAGAAGCCCAGAAATATGGTAACAAAAAATTTTAATAACAGATGAAAGTCTATGAGATGGAAGAAGTTGAAAGTATCGGCTTATCTGCTATTAAAAACCACTACTGCACCTTTTCTACCGGAGAACAGTGTGATGCCGGTGAATTACTTAGCTGCTGGGCAAAATGAGAAGCTGAAGAATGGTGAGGTAAATTACAGAACTTTTTCAGGCAGGTTGTAACATATACTGTGTGTAGTAATGAAGAAATGTATTGTTACTAAAATAGGCAGTTTGCTCCTCTGTAGTCCAACATCGCATCATCAGAGGAAATAGATGTATCAATAAGTAAATCAGATTTTATTTATAGCACTTGTTGTATAGGATAGTTGAGTTTAAAGCGCTCCACAGATGACTGGTGAGCCAAAAGACGAAGACAACTGAGTCAGCTGAAAATGAGAGACAGTAAAAAGATGCAATAAAAAAAACAACAAACACAAAACCAAAAAAAAAGGTTTTATGTTTTCAAATATTGGTGATGTGTTTTTTTTATAGCTGTCTAATATAAACCTATGAGCCATGTCAAAGACAAATTTCCACTGTGAGCAATTTGACTATAAAGCTTTTCTGAATGTGATTCTGATTCTAAAGGTATTACATTAGCAAAAACTACATACAACTATAAGGGGATAAGAATAAAATAGAATTAATCAAATATATTTAACAAGATAAATAGTGTAAAATAGGTGAAAAACGCAGCGGGAGTATTGTCTGAAGACCATGTTTAATTGAAAGGTGTGTTTTCAGCTTACATTTCAACATTTCTGCTCTTATAGTCAGACACAGGGGCTCTGGAGAGTGTTTTTAAACCATGGATGAGCAAAAAACTGCTTGAACACCTTCTGCTCTGTTCCTGCTAACAGAATGCTCCATCTCTAAATCAACACTTGCATCTCTTCATCTCTGGTTTCTGTTGAATATGTTTACAAAGTATGGCTATGTGACGTTGAAGCAGACTACAGGTAAACTGAGGATGGACACGATGAACAAAGGGCACAGGGATTGGGAGAATTGGCCACAGTATATAAGTTTCTCTCCCACCCTTCTCTTAAAGAGCTAATGCGGGGCTAATCCTTCTCTGTCCATGTACTCCAGCATGTTCCAGTATAACACCTTGTCAAGGCCTTGGACATGAGTACCAAAAATTATCTGAGCTCCTCAACCCTGTACTGTAAGTGCCAAATCAGCATCCACAAGAAGACATGAATACAACATTTTTACTGGCATACAAGAAACTGAAATGTAATAGTGTAACTGACTCCATAAGTCTGTTGGTGTGCACCAAGAACTGTGCAAATATACTGACGTGCCAAGACCCCAGTATAGCAGTGAAGGCATGTGTAGTCTTTGGACAATCCTTGATAACAATCTGAAATGTATCCTTAATTCCATGTGCAGAATAACGTACCCACAGCAGACTCAGCTTACTGGTGCATTTTACAAGCAGGGGCGAGCTTTTATTTCAAGTTGCATGAAATAAGTTCTATGGGAGTACGGGCACATCTGTCTCTGAATTATTGAGCAAATATTTTGAACTAAAACAGCTCCTTTGTGCTGTCAAACATGGTACGTCAAACAAGGTGCTGGTTCTCAGACGGACGTTAAGAGAGTGAAACTGGTTGGGAGGCTCAGCAGTGAGCTTGACGGTGCTGAGTGGGCATCGGTCATTCAATCTATCTGAGTTTAGCAGGGAGTTCAGCTGTCAGAGTTGGCCTCGAGTCGCGCCCTCTCACAGGAAGCAGTGTCATGCTAGATATATGCTTGTTACTGTTTTTGCAATGCTTAAAAATCTCATACAGTAAATTCCAGGAGATGTGTGTTACCAACTCCTTTCTGCATTTGCATGTGGAATTAAAGTAAATTTGTTATTTCCTTTGGGATTAAAAGTATATCATTGTAAATAGATAGTGACCCCATAAAGCTTTTCCTGGCATGGTATCACTCTGCTTCCTCCTCCTCCTCCTCTCTACAGAAAGACTCACGTAAATCTACATGCCCTGTGAGAAAGGAAGGGGGAGTGGGGGGGGGGGTTCACATGTTTAGTTCTGTACATCTTTTGACTCTAGATTTCCACTGTGGCTTTTAGAAGTGGTTGATAAGGCAACTGTGAGAGCCCAGGCTGGTGAAAACATAATTTCTACAGAGGTTTTGTCACTTCATTATTCCTTGTCCTCCAAAATTGTCACAAATCATTGATGGAAAATAAAGTATCTAACATATGACCTGGAAACACTTTGGGGTTTAGATGACGTGATTGCAGTTGGGGGAACGAGCATGGTTGAGGTTAAAATGGGTATTTTCTCAAAGGTTTGGAGGACCTTTGTCGTCAAAATAACTGTGTAGTTAAAGTTTGGGGACGAGTGTGTCAAGGTTAATTAAAACTAATATTATCCCCAGTGTTGGAAACGGAAAGTCTCATGTGTCAAAGCCACATTTTGTTAATCCAGTTTTCCACCTCAACCGCCTTCCTCTGTGGTTCTTTAACGTCAGCGACAGAGTTCTTCAGTTAAATATCCATGTTTTTGCCAGTTGTCTTTTATTTTTGCACTTTTTCTTTTGTTGAGTCATGTGCTAAGCTGGGTTGGGCTCATTACTGTCCCTTTTGGGTGAAGATGAGAATACACCCAATGCATCTACCACCAGCTGACGCACATGCGACCATAATTGTTGCTATGGGGGTTTTCCAAGTTCTTCACACAAGACAGGAATTAGACTCTTCTAGCCATTCTTGAAAACTTGAATTGATTTAATCTTTTTGAGTGAAAGGTGGGATTCACCCAACTGCTGGAAATTTCAAACACTGATGTAAAAATCCTTCTTTTTTTTTTTTCTTTTTTTATTTTTGAGGGAACCAGGGTGATGCCAACTTCCCTGCTTGGCCTACAGAAAAGGATGTATGTATCTCCTTTCAAAATGCTTCAAGGATAAGGGATGGGTAATCTTACCCATACCCAATAAAAAGCAGAATTCAGTCACTTCCATAAAGGGTAGAAGAATATATCCAGTACTGTGTCCCACATAGCAGAAGACGGTGCAAGGCCTGGGTCAGCATCCGGGGTTAGACAAAAGTCAGGGCTGAGTAACAAATGTCACAAAAGAAAACACAAGTTCGTCACAAGTAATATAAGACACACCGACATGAGTGTGTGCTTCTAAATTTCCATCTGCATATATTGACGTATATTATCATATAGGAGGAGGGTCTCAAGAGAAACATTCCTCAGAATTTTAATTTCCATATCAATCTGCAGATAAGGTGGCGTCATTAGTCTGAGACAATAAGGGGCGCCTTTCTCCACAAGGCTTTCTTTTTGAGGAAGGCAGTTCTTGGGTTTCACATTTGCATTTAACCATTTTGAAAGTGTTTTGTTTTTTTTGTTTTTTTTAAATAGAACTTACAATGAAGTAAGTCACTCTGAAAACGACACAACTCGGATATTAAACATCTGAAAAAAATGGTTCAGTTTCCATTTTAATGACACAATTTACAAAACTGATGGTCTACAAAGACGTGCTTTGATGTTTTCATCTTCAATATGCACGTTCTGGCTCCACATGTAAAATGACTTGTGTATGTATGCACAGGGTCCCTACTGACCTTTTACCTTTTACATACAACAAACAAAAGTCACTTTCAGAAAGGAGGGAGGGGGGCTTTCATTCCAAGCTCCTCTAATTTCCAGCAGCATTTTCCCCCTGTGTTTGTAATAGATATGCTACTAACACACACTCACCGCAAGTTCTCAAGAAGGTCAAATTGGCCATGCAACCAACACATTTAAGTTGTTCCGTGGACGCTGAGCACACGTCTGCTGGAGATTCGAGTAAACACCTTCCACCACAAGTGTTTATGTGGCACCAGGACCAGTGAAGGACACCTATACAGGTCTGCTGTTCTCCTCAGCGATTAAACACAGGGGGATATGTTTGCTTGGACGCGCCAAATATTTGTTCATTGGGCTTTACCTACCACTAAGCTCTTAAAATATGCAGTAATTGATACTATAGCACTGGAGGTCCTTAACCTTTTTTTGATATTAAGCAGCCTCAAATAGATGTGCATTAAATCAAGATCGTTAGCTGTTTTGTTCGGTACAAATTTAATTATGACTGTGCACGATAAATCTGCTGAGTCAGCAATTACATTTGACATATTTGGTTCTAAAGATAAAAGGGTCAAGAGGTTCATTACAGTTAGTAGGCCAATGGCTGGACAGTAGCCTCTTAAGCTTTAAATTTGCTTTGCATGAGAGGTCTCCGTGGATAGAACTGAAGATTAAGTGAAAACCAGATATCTCTTTCGAAAATAATACCAAACAATGTTTATTTGTAAAAGTAAATGCAATTTTTGCTAAACAGCAGCCACAGTGCCTAAATACAACGGCTATGTGACACTGGTCAGTGTTTAAAATGAGCTTGACTGTACTGCAAGCGCAGATAGGTTATCAAAACCGGTGAAATGACTCAATAAAATCTGTTACTTTCTTTTCAGGTCTTAGGGGGTTATTACTGCAAATGCAAAAATACTTATATGAAGCCTTTTGTGTGTCCAGTCAAAGTTATTCAAAGTTAAATTAGTCACGCCCCCAATGCCCAGCCTGTTTATGGTTTATTTTCCTCCCAATTGGACTTCCTTTCCCAACCAGGGGAGTCACCTCCAGATGATCTTTAGATAAAATGAAGATTAAAGGCTTCACTTTTCAAACCTAGGGCCAACAACGATACTGAATGAACTGAAGGTGCGGAGTTTGGAAGAAAATTACTTTACCAGACACTCACCATTTCTGTTTGAGGCTGAAGGTTACTTTTGCTTCTAATAATACAACTCCCAAATCTCTGTCTCTGGGGCAGTTGCATTGTGGGTAATGAGGGCTGCTGGCTTTAATTAAAAATTGCTATGTGTGGGGGAAAAAAGTGATGATGTCATGGTTGGGCTGCATTGATTCTGATGGGTTTTTTAATGTGTTGAACCCAACAATGAATGCTGGTCTGAGTGTATCAGTCTATTAAACTGAGTACCAGTGCTAAGTTTAATAGCTAGCTTGGCAGCTTTAGAAAACTTTTGTCTTTTCATGATTAGTTCAGAACTTTTAGATAATAATCTTACACAAGAAAGTTTAATTTGTTGAAATTTATCAGACTAATTAATATTCCTTTAGAATACAGCCACAATATTTCCTGTGTTTTAAAGGCTTGGCGAATTGTCCAGATAGACTGTTCAGCTCTAATCAAGGGGCTAAAATGTTTAATGGTTGCCCGGTTGTGCAAAGAAAATAGCTTAACAGAGAAGGTACAATATGAACGCTGGATTGAGAATATTAAGATTCCCATGACTGTTGAAAGGAAATATTCCAGCTCTTCTTGTTCATGACGCGTGCAACGCTGCGGTCTAGGAACCATGACGCAAACTTACACAGTCCGCAGCTTAAACTTTGACAACTCTGCACCATCGCAAAGCATTTTCCTCCACTTCATCTCTGAAAATTAGATGGAATTATTTGGAATGCGGTGCGAGTGCTGATGAGTTTACATGCAAGAGGGCATGTTTACTTCAACATAATTTGCCTCGTTGTCCAAAGTCATTGTGTTGTTGCAAACTGCTTGGACAAATTAGCTTTGACGGATCTAGGAACTCTGCCTTCCTGCTTTTCTGTGTGTTTCTTCCAAGCAGAGACAGTGTGTGTATGTGTGCGCAAAAGAGAGAGAAAGAGAAGAGAGCAGAGAGGACCAACACAGAGAGGTACTGAGACTGCTGAGTACGATCCCAGGTTGTCCATCATGGTTGGACTGAATATAGAAGTGGTCACTCCTGACAGCTCTACAATCTTAGATTTTCCAGTCTATTTGAGATGAAGAGGGATCACGGGGGGGGGGGGGGGGGGGTGTTAGCCTGCTTGGTAGCTAATGGTGGCAAAAACCAGAGTTATCTGCACTGAAAGACTCATCCATCTTCTTACCGCTGCAGTGACGAAAAGCAAACACACGAAACAAGACGGCCATACAACATCCAGCTCTCACACTGCTGGCAAAACACACCTAACAGAGATAACAAGATGCTTAAGAGGCTGGGGAGGGCTGGGAGTTACCCACAGGGCTGAAGTGTAAATAAACCCTGCTTGTTGAATAAAAATAGTTAAAAGCATCGCTATATGCTCAGTAAAATTGGCTGTCTTTTTTCTTTAAAGTGACATATATGGAAAGCAATTTCACAGTAATCTAATTACAATGACTGATTATAATTAGATTACTTATTTACTTATTAATTAGATTTTATATGATTATAAAAGCATTAAATTGTAAACATTTCTTTTCATTTACAGTAAAAAGACTTTCCTTTATTGAATAAAGTGTAAAATTATAAAACCCTCACTGGTCAAGTTGCAGTTGTGTTCTGGAAAGTCTTAAACAGTCAGAAATGTCCAACCGTTTTAGCATGCAACACCTTAAAATAAGACCGACCTTCTTTTTTTCTTGTCTTTTTTTGCAAAGAAATGAGAAAAAAAAAAGATGGAACTCACACAATACCCTTCATATCTCAAACAACTTCCTTAAACTTTCTCAATTTTCACATTGGTTGTCAACACAACTGTATGGCAGTCACTGAGTGTAACTATCCACATTTACCCAGGTAGTGTCGTGAAAAACAACTCTGTGCCAGCTCCTTAACTAAGCTCCACCCAACAGTTGCAATGCTATATGTTAATACACCTTTAATAAATTAAACATATATCTACAATAATACACACATATACAACTTCATTTGGGAGATTATGCTAATTTTGTTAATACTTTTTCTTTTAATTAGTTTCTCAGGCTTTTATTTACAGTAGAGTATTTTAACATTGATGTATTGTTACTTTTTCTTAAAGTCTCACTGCTTCTTCGATCACTGTCACTTTCCATCATCCCCTGTATTAAGTAGAATATGTTTTGTTGGGATATTCTAGATTTAATGTTTCTTTAAAAGCATTAAGTTATAAACCGTGATTGCTGAGCCCCACAGGCATCCATCATTATTAATGTGAAGTGATAATATTTATTTGCCCTTTTCAGCTGCAGTGCAACTTTTAAAACATGTTAAAATCTATTTTCTTCTATTCAATAAATCACTTCACAGCCCCAGGGGTGACTGATGGCCTCAGGAGAAAAAGGAGGCCATACAGTTCACTGCCTGAGGTTGGCCAGTTCCCTCCGTGCCTTCTAGCCACAGACAGATCCTCTCATCAAGAAGCGTGCCGTTTTCTTGGCGGCTGCCGCCTCCGTATCAGGACCTGCAGCGAGGAAATCTGATTGACGATGATAATTTAATCACCGGCTTTCAGCTGAGGAGACCACATGGGAGACGCACAGATGTCCACACCAACATGAATGGGGAACAATTGAGCAGCAGACTTTGAGAGCTATAGCTATGATATGCTCCTCCAAGGATTGTTCTAAGCACCCACCCCCAACCCCCAAACCTCACCAGCATGGTGTGGGAGGGAACGAAAGGTTAAAACATTATAATGTGCTGACACACATTTAATGCTTTTGGCGCTTGCCCTGATACAGCAAGATGTCTTTTGTAAAATATGTAGACAATGTGTAATGGGGTTAAAGAGTGAGTCAATAAGACAAGGGAAGAAATGCAAAGTATTTCAACTGAAGATTCAAATTTCTTTTGTTTACAAACAGAGCAACAAGTTCAGATACAGTAATGATTTGTGTCACTGTCACAGAAATAAATTTGAGTTTTTCCTTATTGGCAGCTGATAAACACAACTTAGTTCAACAGCTCCTTCTCCACACAAGGTTGTTAGATCTAAATTGATCCAAATTAGACAAGAAGGGATGAAACACGTGAATAGCTCCAGCAAACAACCATCCTTGGTCTTCAGCCTCTCTGCAATAAATGGAAATGAAATCTGTCTGAGCTTAATTCATATGTTGTAAACCGATATCATCTGAAGTCAGCTTTTTTTCTTTAAACCAGGCATTTCCCGGTGCCATTGTTGTTGTTGCTATATTTAGCAGCACAGCGAGCAAGGACACATGTGCCACTCACGGAGGGGCATACAGGGCCTCTGTTTCAGCAGCCACAGCCACAACAGCCCAGTGTGCTGCTGCTGCACAGAGGCCTCTGTGTCCCACTGACACCATTACCATTAAAGGACAGCAGGTCACCAACAAGTACGGCGAACCGCTCAGGGAAGTCCTGCCTTTAACTGCTGCCAATGCAAAGCTTGTGCAGCATTTGGCGCAAATGCACAAAGTGACCCTAGTAAATCTGTGTTTGTTTTTACCATGCTCATTCTTGTGGTGTTATTGACTCCTCAAGTCCACTGTAGTCCCAATGCCATCTCCTCTCTGGATTACCAAGGTGATTAAATGCCCCAACGGCCAAAAAGGCTCAAAGTTGCCTGCCTGTTGTCTAGTTTTTCAGTTCTTCAGTCTGCAGGACGAAGAACATGCACAAGAACATACAACAAAACAGGGCACTATATTTAATATGGGTTCCCCCTGCCTGGATTCAGACAATCATGCTAATAGCAACATGATTAATAAGGTATGGTTTCTGTTCAGGGAGGTGTTTCCGTGAAAAGCCGTGAGGCCTTAAAATATTACAACCCAGTTTTTAGTAGCTTACACCAATTTTCCAGCCGTGTCTGCAGTCTGAAAATGGCTCGTCAACTCTCATATACACCTCCAAAATAGTCATTGTGCTGTTAAAATGTCCCCTTATCTTTCCCGTGTGTGTAAATCCTGGTTTGTCTGATCCAAGCGCAATAACCCAAACAGTGAATGGCTGGGGTGAGAAAGGAAGGATGGGAAGTGGGGGAAAAAGAGAGAAGGAAAACAAGACAGAGGTAAAAATTTTAAAGAAAAATCTGGAATAATTAATTGCACATTCTGCTTCTTCATAAAAAGTGCATAAAGTTGCCACTGTGGATGGATTTTGCAGGAAAAGTGCTGTTTTTAGTTTTGGCCGTTTCTCTTCTGAATTGCGAAATCAGTCAAGTCAGTTCTTTGCAATAGGAGTCAACGTTTGATTGCCAACTGAGGAGTTGATGCAGCAGTTCTACATATACAAATATAAACTTAGGAGAGGTAGTTACACCGTAAAAGATGTGTTGTTAGGTGTAGGACATGGAAAGTAAAAAAAAACAAGAAACAAAACACTCAAAAACAAGAGTCATTCAAGCAGGTAAAAAGAGCTAGAGACCAAATCACTCATCCAAAGTGGGTAAAAATGGATGGTTGAAAGATATAAGGGCCTTACCTTCCACAGGTGATGACGCTGTTCGTGTTGACGACGGCAGACGGCTGTGGTGACGCTGACGTCTTGCTCCCTTGGGTGTCCTTCAGATGCCAGGACAGGAAAAGGTGAACTGACTTCTCACCAAGCGGTGCGCCCCTGCCTATGACATAGGGAGTGAGAAAATTCATTTTTACTCATCGCCTCAGATGCATTTTCTCCGACCACTGACTCCCCCTTTGCTGTCCGCACTTTATTGTTGCCATTGCACATTTTCCACTTGGTTTGCTCGGTACTCATTTGTGCATCAATGCAGCAGACAATGCTCTTTTGACTCATACACGGCTGATGAGGAAAAAGTCCTCCTCCAGAAAGAGTTTATCTGTTGGGATACCAAGTTCCAGCAGTTTTCATAAGACAAACTGTGACTTAGCCACAATTTATCTGAGCTTAGCTAAGCCACAGATCCATCACCTGTGGTGCACTGTAAATATGGAAAATACAATTCCAATATGTAGGGCACTAAGACTGTCCACCTGTAGAAATATAAGACCATATCTCATTTGTGCATTTAAGAAAAGCAAATGGAAAGGTGTACTGACACAGTTTATAAAAGGTGAAAAAGGTTCGGATTGATAGATGGTTCAACAAAATTTGATTCCATGGGCAAGCAGCTGTTTCTTTTACCCATTTTACAAAGCCAACACGTAACAATGGCAACAAGGTTGTGAGAGGTTTCTTTCTTTTAACCAAAAACACGACCTTCTCCTTAAACTAGCCAAACAATGATCATTATTATTATAACCATGGCAACATAGGTGCTATCTAGTTCAGTACAGTATGTGTGTTTATTATTGTAACTATGGCAATCAAGGTCTGGTACGCCTGCCCGCTGCTAAGGGGGAGCTATGACAGGACACGTTCCTATGCGTAATATCAGAGAGTTGGAAAAAAACCCCCAAAACATTAACTTATATGACTGTTCAAGTTAAAGACTTGAACTGATTTGACAACATGTTTTATACAACAATATATCATTTTATCGCTTTAATGAAATAATAAGGTAATATTATCCCATCGCCAAAATGAGCAGAGGAGTTACAGGACACAGCTTTGCAACATAAATTAAAGCAAGCAATGGCCTAAGTGAAGTAATCACAAGACACAATCCAAGCTATGTCAGATTCATATTAATGACAGGTATTTGCTCATCTGTGTGTATGTGTGTGTGCCCATGTGTGTGTGTGATGTGTGGCTGTCCCCAAAACACACACATACAGTCTCAGGCCCAATGCAGTGCCATACTAGGGATATGAAGCAGAGCCTTTTGTGGGATTGCCTGGGGGGCGGCAGCGATGACAGGACACTGCTTGTGACCCTGACGGTGAAATGGCAGACACCCAGAATTTGTTTCCATTGTGGGCTCTTTTCCAGAGTTAGTAACAGTTATAAATCCAGACAATTCCACACAAACTAAGAAGGGGGGATGAGGGGGGTGGGGGCTGACGTAACATGGACATAGAGAGCAATAAATACAGTCATGTGTTCAAATTCGGTTGCAAAAGATTCATCAACTCGAACAAGTCGTGGACAGCGTTTTGGCTGCAGACTACTCAGTCTGATGCACACAGCTCCAGTAGCTATTGTGAGCCCTCGAGATAGCATTTAACTGCACGTCTGGTAGAAACGAGTGTTCGTTTTGTCCAAATGAAGCCAATGAGCTGTTTGAAAAGGTTACAGCAGCTGGTTGCACCTCAGATTATGCAGTGTTGCCTCATTACCTGGATCCAATGTTAGATAATAGCTCAGCACTAATAGCCTACTTATGTACCTCTCACCCATGTTCTCTGTCTTTCTAAAAAAAAAAAGAAAAAACGCTCTTCCAGTTGCTTCCCTCTGTCTCTTGATGTTTCCTTTACTTTCTTTTTCCACCCTTTAATGCTCCTGTTATAAATTTTCCACAGCCAACTGAAGGGCAGGGAAGCCCTTGGCAGAGAAAAGTGCACATGTGGATGGGAACAGCCTCTGACAGGCCGCACGATATCAATGGCTTCTCAAGAGAGACGCTCGGAGGGTTCTCATGTTGGCTGAAATGTTTCACTCATCACTGTTCACCTTCCATGCTACTGCTGGAGATGCTGCTTTTTTTTCTTTTTTTTTTTAGTTGCAAGCTACATTTAAGAGAAGTTATGTTCACATTCTCATCCATCACCGATCTGCACTCGACGATGTCTCTCATCGGTGCACTCCTGAGGTATAATGCATTCCCGTCCTCACCGAGAATTTACAAACCGTTAATATCATTAGAAAGATTCATATGTTCGGAAATAGTTTTTGAAATGTGCGTTGTTATTTTGGATGGCCACTTCGGAGAATGAGCCCTCGCAGTCGTGCCGTTAAGTCAGCCGGCTGCTTCCCTAGCATTACCTAGCATCAAAGCTAGCACTGAAATTAGCCTACAGCAACTGTAACGTCCTTTTACCGCCTTAGTTTCTTTTTCTCCTCAACTGGAGTAAATCTCATAGAGCCAAGTGCTTTTCTCCGTCTCCCATTATGTTGTTGTCAAATGTTTTAGTTTCTTCATTTTGCCTCTGTTTTCCATTTCCTGAAGTGTGTCCACAAACGGTTGCGGTTAGCCTGCTTACTGAAGCTAGCCGGCTCACAAACACAGCTGCGCTCAGTGTTATAGCCAATATTATTATAACAGCCACGTTCCAGTGTTTGTATTTTCATCACCACAAAGTTGCAAACGCACAAAGAAAGAAACGTGTTATTTTAAGATTTAATTTTCTTCCAGTTCTCCTCGCCACTGCGGCTACAGTGTTGACAATTTGATTTTGCCAACTACACTTTTGTGACTTTTATGTCCCCTTTTTGTATTTCACCTTCATTTTGAAAATCAAGTTATTTATTTCGGCAAAAAATTTTAAATCAGAGATTTTTTTTTTATTTTTATGAATGTAGCAGTGCAGTAAACATCTAGTCTCAATGGGGCACATTTCAGTCACTTAAACTAAAAACTAAACTTCTAAATGAGAAGTTTTGCTGAACTCTTTTGAAAGCGTGGCAGAATACAAAATACTTACAAAGATATCAAAGGTATTTACAGCTGTTTACTTCACTGCAGGTCTGCTTTGTTCCAGTGCTAGCTTACTGTAGGATGGTTAGACAGCTACCATCCTAAGATCAAGGCAATGAATTATTTTCTGCAATGAAGGCAAACTGCAAAGGAGTGAAAGCTGACAGTCACCACAAACATACTGCACCACTTGATTGTTCGAGATATTGTGTATCTTGTGGTATCTCACACTTTCTTCAGCCATTATTTTTGGTGGTCTACTAGAAGTTACAGTAAAAAGAAAAAAAGTTACATAAACAACATAAAAACAAGATAATGCTACAGAAGCATATCTGTTGTCCACGAACTACTGTACTTTTGCACTCTGCTCCGAGGTCTGAGCATTAACCAGGCGAGACAGGCTAAGCTTCATTTTCATCAACTCTCTGTTTTCTCTTTGAGTCATCAGGTTTTGACATTATTCTTGGAGAGCTGCTATGATGCAAGTATCTCATACGCTCCAGATAAAACAAAGACTTTGGCTGGTTTCCTCTCCTCCTTCCCTGCTCTGAAACTGGACTCCATCCTGGATTGTATTGTGTTCAGCCTGTCCCCTCCCTCTTTTTTGATTTTTGGCATTCAGCTCACCACATGAGGTCCTAGCCTGTGAGGCCTCAGGTTGTTGTAATGACACTGTTTTCACTAAACTGCCCTCTCAAGACAGACGAAGCCCATATCAGGTTTCAAACCATAGTCCATTAGGCTGGTGACTCATCAGCGCTACCCTCACTGTTTAGTTTTTCCCCCCCTGTTCATTTCTACAACATCTGGTTAACCTGTGGCCATAAGAGAAACACATTTTATGCCCCCGTTTGAGTTTGTATGGTGCTGAACTGAAGTTATCATAGAAAAACATGCAGCAGTCACTTTCCCTGCTTTAGCCATTTGTTCACTTGTAGTCGTTTAATGGACTTGAACGAACTACAACAAGTATACAAGCGTAGTAGACCAAGGATTTACAGATCAGACTGGGGATCGCTTCCTGGAAGGTTAATTAACACTCCATGGATTTCTGAAATGCAAAAACCAAAAGCTGTGCTTTGTCTGTTTGCTTTCAGACCACTAAAGGGCTGCACCAGAGCCTTGTTGAAACTGGACTGAGAACCTTTTTTCAAATGGTTTTCGGTCTCTACCATGGTTTGAATAACGGTTTTCTCACCTCTCCCACCCAACCATACTCACAGGACAAGTGGTCCAGTGTGCGTTTTAACCAAAACTAACACGTTACGGGGGAAAGTTCCATGTTCAAAAGTAGCTGCTGATTCATAAGAAATAAAAATGAATGATTCTGGTATAAGGCAGACTTAAATATGCATTAGCCCACTGTCATACAGTGTTATTTACCATTGGATGGTTTCAATGTTTACTAAAGCAAAACACACTTGTACAAGTAAAAGGTTTACTCTTTAATGTTTGTATATTCAAACATTATGATTCATTTCTACAAGAGGAAATATATTTTTCACTTCCTTACCTTACTAAAGCTCCACAGGCAGCGTTTCAGCCTGTGGGGAAAATGTAAAGAGTACTGCCTAGTTATTGTTATTACAATATGAGAAGATTACTTTTTAAGATATAAAATCCAGAGCCAAGATAAGCTAATTTTATATGCTTTACAGTCTTAATAACTGCACCGTGCAACAGCTTCAACAGAGATCCACTGATTTTCAAAGCTTCTAACCTGGAAATCAGTTTAATCCTCTTCAGCAATCTCCGAGACAACATTAAAATATCTTCACATTGTCTCACCCTCACTTCTCTGCTCAGTATGTCAGAAGGCAAGGTCGGCGCATAGCACTCAGCAATAAATAGTGATCAAAAGACAACGGGAGGCAGTGGGAGCATAACTCAAGCTCGGTGGGATCCCACATGTAGTGATCTTCTATAACTCAAGCAGGGCTGCCGCTCTCTGTTGCCAGCAACTGTCACAGTGGCTTAAACTTTTGGCTGAGTGGTCCAACGCGCAGCTCTTAGCAGGAACATCCTGGAGAGAACAAAGAGTTTCAGCGTGAGCTGTGGCCTAATGGGCAGAGAATCAAGATTGCGGCTGGAGAGTTGGTAGTTTGAATCCATGCTGGGAAAATCTGTGCGGAGAAAGTCGACATGACGTACTTTGACCTCGGTCGTCTCTTCAATGGATAAATGAAGGTTGACAATGTGGACAAAAGAAACATCTGTAATGTATCACAGCAGGGAGCTTTCAGCAGAAGGATGAAATCAGGTTCAAGTCTTAGGATCAAATAAGTAAGTTATATTCATAAGGCTGTTTGCATAACATAGGGATGTGAATGATCTCGTGGCTTCTTCTGTCAGTCATTACATGCTTGTCAATTCAAGCATCTTTAAAATGAAATGTAAGCACATCCTGCTCTCTTTAATGATTTTAAAGATGTTCAAAGTGAAGTCAGAAAATGGCTCAAGTGCTTTGATTCGATATAAAAGTTTTATCTATTATTTTATGAGTATTTTGCTGATTGTTTCCTTTTTAGTCCTCCAATGTTAATCTGTCTACATATATTCTATGTAAAACTTTATCTCGGAAGGATGAGTTGTGCAAAAGAACAGTTTTGTTTCCGGTTGTGTTTGTGAGAAAAGAGCTTGTTCGCAAATCAATATCATAGTTACATACAAATTGAGAATTTCACAGCAGCCGCCATAGCTATGGCTGTGATGTCCCGGAAAAAAAACTGTAGACCCAACAGGTACCAAAGTCTCTGTTCACATTCATATAACGACAAAGTCAAAACTCATGACATTGCTAAAAAAAGTGTTACCTCAGCTTGGACGGATTATACACATAAACTGTACAGTTTACTTCTTGCTAATGAGTTAAGTCTCTGTTCCAGTTTACTATGCAGGTTGGAATAGAGGTTGAGCAGCAGACTGGAAGTGTCTGGAGCTAATTTGGTTTGATATCCAAGTCTCTGAATAAAACTGAGTGGCTCGTGGTGTGAGTTCAGGAGCGGGCGAACAGTAACAGAGCTGGGTGACCGAGGAATGGAAACAGGAAGCGTGTGGCTGCTCTGGAGCACAAAGAAACTGAGATTAGCAGATCCCAAACAATTAGGTATCCAGAGCTTTCTGAATTGGCTTGGATAACAACCTGGCCAGAACTGGAGACAAAGGCTGGCTTTAAATCAGGTGCAGGAGGAGATGTTTGATAAGTGATGGCGATCAGCAGGTGTGTGATTTTGTGAGGCAGGAACACACACACAACATGCGATAACATTCAACAATATAGAAGGGTTTTGTCAAAATTCATAATATTTACGTATTTATGGAATCTGGGAAGTACATACAACACGACGGACTGCATCACAATAATTGTTATCAATACTGAAAAGTGAATAATGTATCTCAGACCACTTGTGTTATTTTTCCCTCTTCAGAAAGTGAAAATATTTGGTTGCGGTCTTTAAATCCCTCAGTGACTTTTGTTGCTCTAAAAGCTTTTGGAACATTGAAAGCCACTTGGCGACAGCGTGGCTCACTGTTGCACAGCACTTGTGTGTTGGATCAATACATTGTTGATTCTGTTCTTACCATGGAACTAGTCGACAACAAGAAAAATATTGTTATCACATGAAAAATCATTTAAGCGATGAGCCTTCTTCCCCCTGAGTAACACTGGCTCTGAGAAATGTTTATATGAATTCATCTTTCAATATGCAATTTTATTCCCCCAAATAACTCTTGTTGAACACTGAGCCAAAAGTACACTGGTGGCCCAGTTAGCGTGGAATAAAAAGTGATGGTTAGAGCTAGATTGTACGTCTCTCAAGGCCTACCATGCACCTATCCAAATAGTATCAGTGGATCCAGTTCAAGTTCACGGAATGACCTAAGTTATTCCCTTCCACATCAAACTTATTGATATCAGAGCCAGAACCAAATAAAAGAGGATGGAGGAGCAGGATGATAAGCGCAGCGGAGCCAAAGATTCAGTTCTAATGTTTCCAAGATCCCAGAAAGTGACACTAAGGAATGACTGCAACAGAAAAAGGGGAGAGTGTCACTGATATATTAGGTCGATATCAGTTTTTAATTCAAGCGCAAGTCTGGTGGTCAGTAGGTGTTGTCCAGCCTGACCACACAAATCATAAAAAAAGATTGAAATCTTGCAAATTTCTATTCTTTTATTATTATTTTTATTATTTGTAATTTACTGGCCCATAGCTGACAGTGATGATGGGTTTTTTTCCTGCTGCGACCAGCTTAGAAAGATGACTTGAATACAAAACAAAAAAAAGAACCCCAAACAGCATAGCATGATGGGATTCTCTGACTTTATATCTTACATTAGCAACTCTTAAATCACTGTACATCTAAGAATTCTCTTGAGGGAGAAACCAAGCAACATCCCAATAAAAGAGGTAAGGATGGCTCAGTTCCAACTACCAGCACATATAGTGCATGTGCACGTCGTGCACCTCAGCAATATATTGGCCTGAGCTGTGGAAAGATAATCAACAGGAGGAACATAAGCTTGCATTTTAAGAGACACACTAACAGATGTAGCGGAGTGAGTTATGGCAGTGATGCCAGCGCAGAAGTCAGCTCTCACAGAAGGAATAGAGCTCATCATCATCAACTTACCTCTCTGATTCAGGCCATGTTTCCTGGGCCAGGGAGCCAAAGCAGGAGATAAAAAAAAGAAGATGGGAGAAGAGGAGGACTTCTCATTAAAGTGTGTTTAACCTTGGAGGCAATATCAATCAAAAGACAGTCCAGCTTTCTCATGCGGGAGCTTGGTGTGTGTTCTTATTTTTCAGCTGCAGACAGTGGGATGTACTGTATGTGTGATGTGCTGCAGTTTTTATATGTCTGACTTCTGGGCTGGCGATTGGAGCTGCAGATCTCTGCATCGTGAAGAGCACTAGTCATAAAAAGTCTCAGTCACCTCATTTCAGATTTCCTCCATTTCTGTTTATTGCCAGTACGGTATCCCATAATGCACAGGAACTGCCGATTTATCTCGGCTTCTTGTGGTTAGCGGGGGCATGGACCAGACATTCTGCAGATGAGATCCGTCTCTCTTGCTCTCTTTCTCTCTAAGCTGGTTTTTGTCTGGTTTTCACTGACACACACACACACTTTCACTCCTACAAGCACACCCACACACACACAGGTTGAAGCAGATACAGTTGGAGAATATGTAACTATGCCATTAGTCCTTGGCAGTATTTTGCGCAACTATAGAGGGAGAAGAAAAAGCCAGCAGAACAACACACGGAAGAACATCATGACCCCGTGTAATAAAACTAAGTGGGGGAGCTGCTGCGGTCGGCACACGTGCAGCTCCAGACACCCAAGAGAGGTGTTATGGTGAAAAATGTTTCTCAGCATTTCTGCTTCACCCATCAGGATCAAGTTAGTTTCACTCTCCAGAGAATGCAGAATTTACCAGTGATTGACAACTCTTTGAAATTATCCTTTCTTATCCGAGTGCTTTGTTGAGATAATGTCACTTTGAATGTTTTTCTATAAACCAATTGAAGGCACCTCACGGAGGGAACGTGTCTGAAACAACGAAGACACTTTCCTAATGCTTAGTCACCAGCGTGACCTTATAAACCATCTGCTGGCACCTTGGCACAATTTTTTAACATAAAGTGCGTCTGTTTTATGATGTTTTGAAAGCAGTAAGTGGTCCTGTGGGATGTCTGGTGGGGAATGAATTGGGGGTAATGTGTGCCTACAAAAGTGACGGTGAAGAGCTATCGACAGTTATCATGGTAACGTGGAAACAAGCAGAATGACTGGGGAACATGGAATTATAGTCATCTGTCGCTGTTCATGGTGCTGTAGCTCAAAGCTCCCATAGTGTATACAGTGAGATTTCCATAATTATAAATCATTAATATGTATGTTTATCTATTGAAAACTGAGCCTTAAAACCAGCTGTCAGGACTTCTGTGATGTCACAACAAAGCAGTCCTAGTCACCTCCAAAGCCACCATACAACCGTGCAGGATTTGGTGTCACTGAATATTCACCTAAAATCTTCTGTATTTTATTTTATTTTTTTAATGGATCACTCAGAAAGCAGCCAACCAATCAGAGAAGAGCCTGGGATGCTTTCCTCTGATTGGCTGACTGACATGTTGCTGCTAGAGCTCCAGTGAGAGGCCTAAGAGAGGAGACGTAAAACTACATTGAGGTGATTTTTCATTATTAAAACCATAAATAATTAATCTTATGACCTCCGACACTGGAGAAGTGTTAAATAAAGGACCTTTAAAGGCCTTTTGTCGGTGTATTAAAATAAATTTCCTTAGAAGAGCTACAATAATGTGCAGTAACTATGCTTAAAGTAAATAAAGCTTTATATTTTGTGTTGTTTACTGGGATAGACAGAAAGAGCTGCTTTCAAAATAGCTCTAACCTAAAGGTGCCTGTTTTTAACATAACCACTACCCCACAGAATGTGTTCACTAAACCTCATCAGGAAGAAAAATCTGTGCATCTGCCAGACATAGTAAGAGAATAAATAAAACCCAGCAACAAAACTAAACAGAGCCTCACATAAAACATTTGTGTGGGCTTACAGAGAGGGGCATAAACCGGATAGCGAAACACATGTGTCTATTTCCATGTGCATCTGTTGTTTGGACACCGCCACCCACACTACACAGCTCACCGTTTTCACCAGTCTTGTCCTTCCTCACAGAGGAATATCTTCAAATATCAAGCCATTGTAGAAACACTTAAAGTCCTTAAGACATCACTATTGTGGAAATGTAAATTATCAAACTATTTTCTATCCATTGATCAAGTCTAAATGTAATTTATGAAAACTTTTCCAGCAGCATTATGTATTTCATGTATCTAATTTGTTCTGAATCAATAGAGGAAGTTGGGTAGATGACCTGAGCTGAATGTGTGAAGAAATTTACAGGAACTGTTCTTCTCTTTCATTGCGTGGCTGTGATAAAGTGGATTATTTGGAAGTAATTGTCCATTTGATGCTTTTTTTTTATCTTAAACGTCCAATGAGTAAGAATGTTACGCATTGGACGCAGACCTTTTCCTTTTTTGCTGTTTAAGGCCTTCATCAGATGGTCCCAGATCTAGTTAGACTGCATCAGATGGGCCGGAAATTTCGGGTGAGAGTACCAAATTTAAGCTCAGGACATTTAAGCCCATGTGTTATGCCCCAGACCTTCAACTTCTGAACTGAACCTCAAATCATTTTTTATTAAAGTCTACATTCTGGCTTATTCCAAGTCTCATGATCTCATTTTTATTTCAAGTCTGTCTTAAAGCAACACTGGCCTGTCCCTATGTACATTAAAGGAGTTAGTGGTCACTGCAGTAATTGTGGATTTGGTACGATGGGACGTACCCATGTTCATTCCTGTAACTTTTAGTGCAACAGCCTCATATTAACTTGAGTTGAACTAAATGTCTGCAGATTAACTCTCAGTATTTTTTGGCTATTAAAGTGTACATGTAGCAACAATCCGAGTCTAATATGAGTGTTTGCCTGCACACTGTTATTGTACAAGAGGTCCATGTTGGGATCTGGAGCAGTGTGAGCCCGGCCTCCGCTAGGCTTCATCAATCACACAGCGACAGTGAATGGCAGGATAATATTGTTGCTGGTGGTTGATTGGGAAGTCTCCCCCTGTGGACGGAGCATGTATGCCTGACACGAAAGTGTGCATGTGCGTGGTAATGCATGTAACAGCTCCGTGACTGTGCGGCAGTGGGCACCACGCATGCACAATAGTGTCCATATCATCTCGTCAGGTATCGGTGCATACGTGGGGCTGACTTGCCACGCATGTCATACACTGTCCGCACACGCATCGACACACT
This sequence comes from Remorina albescens, assembly GCA_034769265.1. Lineage (NCBI taxonomy): Eukaryota > Metazoa > Chordata > Actinopteri > Carangiformes > Echeneidae > Remorina > Remorina albescens. The sequence continues at coordinate 13,398,198 of CM068480.1, forward strand.
CGCACACTCACACACACACTCACTCCCACACAGTAGGTGTACTTTAACTCCTTGGCGCCTGGGTCTTCCTGTAGTGCTGAAGGTGGGGTATGCACTGCTGGACAGGCTCTTCCCGTTAAGGGCTCTGTGGTTACAGAGGGACCATGTGCCCATTCACCACTGTTTGTTTTCTATGTCATTATGAGTCCAGCACTCCTTCACTGACCGGCCCCATCGAAATAGTCTTCTTTGTTAGACACACTCTCTCCCCTGTCATGGAACCATATAAAAACATTTGGCTAGATACACTTAGGTGTGCTCAGAGGTGTATGTCCAAATCACACATACACACTCCCTCTCATCTAATCCACGTGCACGCACATCCATGCACACACACACAGCTTTCCATTCAGCCCTCCGCTCATAATGTTTCTTTACTTAACATTTAAAGTTCCTGAAATAGTAATGTTCCTGAATCAAAACTGTTTCTCCAAGAGAGCACTCGCTGAAACGCCGACACCATTTTAGTCCTCTGTTGCATTCTGGGTTATTTTATTTGGGCAGCCACGCGCCGTCTCCTGCACACAGCAAGTCAGACGTAGAAAAGTCGAAAAATTATTTGATTTGATTATGATGCGGTGGCGCGTAGGACGTACAGGACAGGGGATATTTTGTCTATTTTGCACACTGGCGGCATCTTCCCGCCACTTCTTTTCCCTGCAGTGAAACCGGAGTGTTGTTTTTGAGTAAAGACCATTTCAAAGCCAGTCAGTAAATTTGGGCAAATGTTGTGTTCAGGATATGAGATGGGGAGCGAGGGATAGACACTGGTAATTACGCAGATCCTGACAAATAGCAGGTAGGTGGAGGAACACTTTGGAGGTTTGGTTTTGCAGGTGGAAACAGGCCATAATATCCTCTAAATTTGCAAATGGAAAAAGAATATACCCTGCATAACCTGTCCTCTGTGGTCTAGACAGACCAACACATGCATACTCCAGGGTGAAACTAAAGAGAGCAAACAAAGAGCAGGCGAGCAGAGTGTGTAAAAAAGCATTTTATAGAAGCTTAGCAGTGGGAAGCATATTTAAAGAGGTACCAGAGGTGGTGAAACGTACTCCTTTCTTTTTTTTGTTTACTTTTTATGCAACAATATAATGATAAATATTATTAAGGAAGCTCTTACTGTGACTCCCTACTAAAGTGGTAAATTAACATCACTTTGTTAAAATCAAATTTGAATTCTTACATTTTTGTTGTATAGGAAATATGTTCTTTAAAAAATAACTAGCCCAAGTCTTTATTATAAATATACAGTATATACGGGGCAATATACTGCGTTTAGGCTATAATAAACAAAATTTGCTGAAGTGGTTGTGGTTTCTACTTTCTATTCCAATTTGTTAGCGACTATATTAGATTTAGTGTGAAAGCTGCTGGATTGCTTTATGGGACAAGACAGAAAACAGGCACCGTACATCGTGTGAAAAGAAATATTGGAAGGAGTAAAGTGACTCCTCCTGTGGTCGCCCGTCTGTTGGAGGAAAAAGTTGTTTTTTTACCCATATCCTCTTCAAGACACAGGTTGCTAGGTGGTACTGATTAAATGTCAACTGTGAAATTACACATCGGTCTTTAAACTGCTGTTCAGCCAAGGAGGAGTGAGGCCTGGATCTGACCTGTTCTGTACTCTGTCCTGGTCGTGTGGTACAATCTGTCAATCACACGGTAGCCACGCCTCCAAATCCATCACCTTCCTTATGTTCACTTTTCCTCTACATAGGACAATCACTTATAAATTGAACATCATGTTGTATGGAAGAAAACTTTAAACTAGAGACGGAGGTCATGATCTCACCATTACTGTGCCAATAAATCAAGTGAGAAGTAGGGTCGCTTTCCCATAGATTTCAACCCACTTTTTTTTTTTTTTTTTTCTCCAATCAATCAATGGAGACACCCCCTGATGGTCATCAGATAGAATGCAGGTTGAGGACACACATAGGTTTTGTAAAGACACATGTTGGACACAGTCTGTGGTGCAGAGAGAAGTAACAGGTGGTTGCTATGGCATCTCCATGTCATTGCATGGTGGTTGCTGGGGAGTTAATAAGCCAGTATTATGCGGTTGCTATGGTATTCCAAGTGGTTGCCATGGTGCTTCTAAATAGTTTATAGGTGTTTCTTCTTCATAATAGGTAACCAGTATTTGTAAAGTTATTCCATGTGGTTTATATAAAGTTTCTAAAACATTTCTGGGGCATTTCATTTGCTGGCTATGATGCTGAAAGCTGTTGAGAGGCAAATGGTTCCCATTATGTGACAATAATGATCTCAGAACTTGATGTGACTGATTAAAGGTGTGTTCAAAGTGAAATTTAAAGCCAGTGCAGTTGCATATAGTTAGTCTGAAAGAGGTGAATGGATGTGAACTGAAGCAAATTTGCATGTTTCAGCAACAAAACGGAAATGTTTAAAGTTCAGCATTTGTTTTGAGGCTTCGTGACTGCATCTCATAGACAAAAAGACCAGAAGAAAAAAAAGGCGCCTGGGGGAAAGAAACAGACAGAGCTGGAGTTGCTGGTAAGTTTTGGCTGAGCTGTCACCCGAACACATCGCAGACACACTCCACAAATATGTTGTACACAGCCACAGTGAGTTGTGTTTGTACAGTTGGAACAATGGGCCAAATGAAGTAAGACGAAATATACATCAAGTTCAAACTTGATATGACACCTGTTGATGTTCTTTTTGAAAATCAATATTTAAATTTGGTATTGTATATCCCAATGTACACAGACGCGCACTTTCGTGAGTAGCCTTTTCCAGCAACAACCACAGGCGCCCTGACCTGTCTGCCTTGTCACCATTTGATGATGTCATCCGGAAGGTTCCAGCTCAGTAGCCGCCACACAGCAGCAAGACTGGGCGGAGAGGGCAGGTGCTCTTCATCACAGTCACTCCATAAACACACACACACACACACATGCGCACTTAAATAAACATAAACACGCATTATACTTGCAAGCAGACAGCCAGGCAGCGACGCCGCTGCGGTCGGCACGCACACTGTGGACGTACAGAACGCAGAAATATGAATAAACATGCTCATACTGTACATGAGGTACAAACACACACACACACACACACATACTGGTTCAACCACAAGTGTGCCCATGTATCAAACCCCACCCTGCACAGCCTCTTTGTCCCTGGCAGCATTTTCTGTTTCAAAGTAAAGTTTCCCCCCCCAAAAAAAACATCAACTCGATATCCATCAATTACAAAAGCCACATAATTGTAATAATCATAGACTTAGGGGATAAATCAAGAGATCTGCAAATTAAAACCCCAAAAGACTCCATCTCAATGACAAGATTGAACCGCAATTCTATGAGAAATCAATTAAAAGTCAATCTAAAGTAAAGAAACACTAAGGAGCTACTGGTTCTTATACGTCACAACAAGCCATAGGCTCACCACAGCCTGGGGGACTCCAGCTTGTGGTTCCTGTAGTGTATATTGGTCGGCCTGTGTGTCTGTCACTAGTGTCACTTTGATTCGCCTCCTTCCAACAGTCTCATGTTTTCCGTAAAGATCAGAACATCAACTTGACACACACTGTAAATATACAAGACAGTGAGAGGCTCGCTCTCCATTAGATTAAAAAGGAATGATGTGTTTGTTTTTTTAACGATTATACTAACCCTGTTTAAAGATGGTTTAGAGACATTTTATCTCTTTTATGATTGTTACAACAAAACAACCAAAGCAGCAGCATAAAGACCATTGTGACGTATGCAAATCAGTAAAATTTTCCTTTAGGTTTTTTGGGAGGTTTTGTAGAAGACTATTTCTTGGCCACATGTATCAATTTTGTCATGGCTCTGCTGGCAACCTTGACATCTTGACGGCTAAACCAAGATAAAATTGCTTCTACCCCAGTAAAATTGCAAGTTCTGATTTTTACTTGTTAGTTTTTGATTGGTTTGGAAAGAACAAAACTACCGCTGGCTCTGCTTATCCAGTTTGTATACTTTGTGGACATTCTAAAATTATAATATAAATCAAAAATTTGTGATTCAAACAGGATAAGTGAAGTCTCCAGGAGGTTGGCATGTAAACAGAGGAGTGTAGTTTTTTTTCTTTCAAAATATTAAAACTAAGCTATTCACCACTGAGCGAACACAATACTGGACTTCAATGACTCCCTGCTCAGTTATATGTTAGACACAAACTTTTGCATGTAATGGACTCATCTAATCCTGGAATATGGTCCATAGCTCATTATAATATAATATCTATTGACTTTGTATTTTCTTTTTTTTTTTATTTGCATGCACTCCTTTTAACTGATGTGACAATGCACTTGACCCTGCGTTTGCAACAATCGCAGTGTGGCACGGGGCAGCTGTTAGAGTACGCAAACACACAGACACACACGCACACACACACACAGCAACTGGATGCAATTATAAATGTTGAGGAAGAAAATAAAAAACAAATTATGAACCCTCGATGGTGGCTAATTTCTTTACCGGAAAAATATTTTCTTAAAAAATCACGTGGCCTCTTCATGTTTGGTTTGCTCTGGCAGTATTTACTCAAAATGGGTTGGTAATAATTTCATTATTCCATGAAGGTATGCAAAGTATAATTACTGTCATATTGTATTTGCACGTAGTGTGACACAACAGCATGGTTGCGGTGGTTTCAGCTACTTGCGAGCCACTCACACTGGTTTTTTGTTTTTTTTTTCATGAGCTTGGATCGGCAGTTCGGTGCTCAGTTCAATACACATTTATTAGGGAAACAATCCACATGATCCGTGCTTTATTGCTCGGTGTCGTTACTTATTTCTAATCAGAATGAAGCACACCACACATTTACAAGCTTTGAATGCTAATTTATCCTTGTGTTGTGTAAGTAGAGTGAAAGATTTTAACAGCTTTTCCAGCTGATATGTCAAATCTTTACTGCTCTATATCTCGGCACCGCGGCGCAGACGCATAATTTACAACCAACTTACCAAGCTGTAATTGGGCAGTTGAAGTTCCTTGTGCAGGCGACGTCTCTAATGCTTCAGAGATCAATTTGTAAAAAAAAAAAAGACATAATGCTTGTAGTAGTCTCATGCCTGTTTATTTCAGTAGTGTAATCTGCCATATATGCTGTGTTATATCCCCTCAGACCTAATACATGCCCTCCTTTGGTCATTCTTCATGCTGTCCATTCCTCCATCTGTATTATATTTCTGCACTTTGCACTGTTTGGTAACACATTAAACTGCATTTCAATACAAAATGTAAAATCAATTTAGTTGAGCCTAATGTAAAATGAAAATATGCTCTGTGCCATTTGCAATATGTCATTTTTAAATGGAAAATCTACCAACTCTGTATTAGTCCGTCTCTCTCAGTACTCTCTTAATACCCAGCCAGTCTGGGGGCCCGCGGGCCTCAAAGCCCATACCATCCTACTGAGGACATATATCTTTAATAATGGCTTACAAATATAAACATTTTATTTAAATGTCCCAAAACAGATGCTCATTGTATGTTTTGGAAGAAGTTACTCAACAGGGGTAAACGAGAATATGTGGGTATATTTTGGGGGGCTGCAGAGTATTTTATACCACATGCAGTCCCCACGTTTGTTGGAACTAACTTGTCAGCCAGTACAAGGGAGCTGCTCTTTCACAGTGTTTTAGTCGTTACAGCCATATGATATATCAAGCTTTGGATACACAAAGTTGGCTTTGGTCTTTTCATGGGATTTGATGGCAACTGGGAGAGCAGACGATCGTCAGGAATATGTTTTAATGATCGGCCTACCATACAGTTTCGCCTTAATGAGATAAATGCTAAAAGCGATTTTCACAGTTTTAACATTGTGAAGTTAAAACCCTGACTCTGACAATATTGGAGGTGCATGTACAGCGGAGAACGGTGTTTTTCTCCTTCAGTCCAGCTCAGCAGAAGGTGTCGGTGCCTCAGCACTTCAGTAACTAATCCTCCAACCGACCCCAGAGTGCACACCACAGTCTTCACTAATCATTCCAACATTTCCATCTTATTAAGTAAGACAATACATTAATTGCAACGGCATGCTGAGGCCTCCTGCTATGCAACGTTACCCCTCTTGGGCCTGCCACCGAAACCCTGCAGGCGCACAGCTGAAGCTGACACGGAGAGTTCACGGCTTCCAGTCTGCGTGCCGTGCAACTTTTCAGCAGCCACGGGTGCAGATTAGAGACGTCCGCTGTGTGCTCCTCGCCCTAATGATTAAATATCAGTCCGTTTATTGTGAGTGTCACTGATTGCGGCTCCGAGATGTGGCTCTTGGCAGGCCGTGAAGGCTGCGAACAGGACGCCACTTTGGAGATCTTTTTTTTTTTTTCTTTTTTTTCTTTTCCTCCCCTGCTAATAGAGAGATACTTTCAGAGAATGATTTAGTGAGTGGAGGGGAATGGATTGGATGTTTAAAGCACATTCTTGAATCTACTCTTTATGAATACCTTCCTGGTTTGCTGTGGCTGTATTAACAGGACTAGTTTCAAAAATTTTTCAACGTGAAATTAATCTATACAAAGTTTGCCTGTCATGATGAACAGGCAATAGACATATAGATATGCTGTGCATAAGCCTACTTTGCTCAACTTTACAGCCACTTTAACTGCCATTTTAACAGTTTTACCTGGCAAGAAGATGTTCAGGATTTTTAAATCACACATTGTTACCCTCCCACAGTTTGTGAAGTGTTTCCACTTGACTGACAGAAGGTACAGTATCCTTTAAAACGAATTCCTCTAAAATATATATTTACGCTAAAATCCTTTTTTTCTGCTTGTTTCTATATTGGCGGCAGTGCCAGACATATTTTGATTAAATGGTCCCCTCTGGCTCATAGTTTAGCCAGAGGTATTGGGTTTCACCTAAAATTAGCCATCAGACTCAATTTATTACCACAATTGAGAGACTCGAAAAGTGCCCGTAACAGCGCCCCAGCTAACACGGACTAACCTTGGCCAAGCCATATAATGTTGCATTTTAATTCAGCTGCAGGAATTGCAAGTGAGGCCAAGCCCATTATAAGTTACACCTTTTTTTTTTCCCTCTCAAACCCAGCGTGGTGGAGCATGCGTGGATATTAACTTGTAGAAGAGTGTTAGGCAAACACTAAATTCCAAGATAATTTTATAGAGGTAAGAAAACTCATTTTCCCTGTCAGCTAGATGACTTTTTCAACTGGTTTTACGGGGGAGGGTGGTGTTAAGAAAGCAGGGACATAAGACACACATGTACCAATGTATTAAAATCCACACACTGAGACCTACACACCCAAAATGCAAACAATCCAGACTGACAGTCTCGGAAGACTTCTGTTTCGCATGGATGAGATTGTTTGTGAAGCTCGAGACAGAAGCATGCAAACCGGGAGAGAGGCCTGGTAAATGTTAGCAGCGCTCGGGTCATATTGACCCCAGGAGAAGGTCTGCTGCAGCTATGTGTCTGCAGGATTGGAGGACTTTGCTACATTACAGACCTTATTGTCCATAAATAAGCTCAAGATCTATACTTACTTGGTAACAGTTGGTAAGATGTATATTGTTTTAGCAGTTGTGTTAACGCTTCAATCAGATATTTTGCAGTTTAAAAGAAGTATATGTTATTTTTTAAGGACATTGAAATAAGGAAGCACATGTGCACATCCACATGGAGCTATGCTACTAGTAAGGCTAATGCTAATTAGCAAATCTTCACATGCTAACACTTGCAAAGTGACAATGCTAACATTCATTTATAATTTTTGCATGTGCATGGTGTTGGTTAATTATTGTTAGCATGCTGATATTTGCTAATCATCACTAAGCACAGCGCAGCTAAGGTCAACGGGGTGTCATTAGTTTAGTGGGTATTTGAGCAGAAACCAAATTAAAATTGTGAACTAATGATGGTGCAAATGTCTTCAGTGGCAACACAATCACATACAAAATACATGAAATTATTAGCAGTAAGAAACATTTTGTAAGAGAATTAATCGCAACAAATGTATTTAATTTGCGTATTGGGCAAATAAAGACATTAAATCACAAACACAATTATGCCACAAGTCCTGAAAACCTGTTAGCAGCAGACGGAAGAAAAAAAGCTAGTAAGTGGGTAGCTCTGTAGCTCACGTGTAGACCAAAGTGCAGTGGCCTGGGTTTGAGTCTGACCCGTGTTTTCCGTAATTGTTTGTATTTAGCATGTTTTCTTAAGTTACTGTGCATTGAGCTTTCAAGGGCTCGTATTAATCTTTCCACCGATGAACACTGTCCATCCCTACCAACTCCTGGTAACGCCCTGCTCTTAGTCAATGTTTTAATTAAAAAAAAACAAAAAACAAAAACAGGCTGAAATCACATTACAACCATAATGCATTGAGGAAAACACCTCAGCTGTAATTAAACGTAATTTTGTGGCGGCTCGCAGGATTACTGAAGTCCTCGAGTGGACCATGAATGTCTGCACGATACTCCACGGCAATAGTTGCTGAGACATTTCAGCCTCAACCAAAGTGATGAATCAAAGAACACAGCAAAAAACACTGCATTCGTTAGAGATACACAACTTTTAAGCTTTAGGTATATTGGACTTTTTTCACTCTACTGAAAGTTGCATTGTGCACCTCTACCTCCATTATATATCTTACGAAAATACCTGTTTATTCTAAATATCTGGTGATACCATACACAAAGATAGACTGTATTATTACAAAACTTTTTGACTGCACATGTCCTGCAATAAAGCTTTTTTAGGAAAAATACACAAATGTCATAATTCCTTAATGCATGGGATATATAGATGCATTTTACTCGCTTTGCATGTGTTTTAGTCAAACACGTCAAAGCAGCCTGAAGTGATGCGGCAACAGCAGCTTTAATTTGGTGCTTGTTTGCAGCAGCATCTAATGGATTTTTTTTTTTTTTTTTTTTTTTTTGATGGTCATTGTATTTTCCTCATGTGTTTGTGGATATGGGTGATGGACCATTGCACATTTGGACTTTTGGGAAATTTCACTGGTGAATTTTTTTTCCCTCCCCCAGCTGAAGCAAAGCAATGAGGCAGCTGTAAGTTAAGTTTACCGAAGGTGTTGATTTTATAACCCTCTCACATGGCTTTCCCGTTTTCTGCTCACTCACTTTCTTTTTTCTTTTCTCCCCTTCTCTCCTTGTTGCTACTACTTCTGCTATCTACACTGGAATCATCCACAGGCACTTTGCTCTCTCTAGCCTATTCTTAGCTTAAGCTGCGGCCGCTCCAGTAATATTTTTAAAGATTATTATAGTATTCACTAACCCTTTTTTCCCCTTAGGCGCCCTTCCAGAGTTTCCTTTCTTCCCTCCTTCCCTCCTCCTACCTCTCAACTCTCTCTTTCTCTTTCCTCTCCTTCTACCTTTCTCTCAACAGCGATCTTTGGTTGTAAAATAATAGAGCATCAGCCAGCAATAATTTGCAGTCCAAACAGAGCCGACGCTGGCTGACGTTTATTGAAACCTCATCCCCCCGCGAGCTGGTTTCCCTTTCCCTCCCAACTCCGTCGCTGCATGTTTGTACAGACAGGGCTCGAGTCCTGGCCATTGCTTTTAATAATGAGGCCTATGGCCGGCCTTGGCTTCAGCTTTGGCTGGGTAGGGGAAGAACAGGAGGGAAAAGGTGGGGGGGTGGAGACTGCTTTCATTGGCTCTCATTAATCCTGAATAGCAGTCGGCGGTGGTGGAGACGCTGTCAGACAGTCAGATGGACTGTACCTACAGGCAGACAGACAGGTGAAGGTAATGAGGCTCCAAGCTGCATCGGAGGGGTGCACTGATGTAGTTAAACTAAGTGTGCCTTGGTCATTCCTGACAACACACACACACACACACACACAGTTTTTGCTACAAGATGCAACCATGAAACAATCAAAACTCGTGGCCATGTTGAGATTTAACATAAAGTTATTTTTAAGGGACAGCTCATGATGTGAGTATTTTCTCAGACACATTGTCTTTGAAATGCAAACACAAAGAAATTTGATTTGCATCTAAAACCGCAGCCTGTATTAGCTGTTCTCAGGTTTGTGCCTCTTACCTTTTGTTTGCAAGTTGCATTTTTTTTTCCCTTCGTGCTTCTCAGTTTAGTCATGATGGTAAATCAGCAAATGTTCCAGGAGCAGCAAATCTCTGGGCTGCTCCTCTATTAATTTAATAATTCTGTCAGTCATATCCTTCAGGGGAACTCTAGAAATTGCACTCTCCACAAGTTACTTTCACTGTCAGTGATTTCTAAGACCTCATTTCTACTCTTTTCTATCCTTTACTGAGATCTATAGGTAAGTTTAAAAAATTGTTTTACATGTTTGGCATATTAATTATTTTCTGTTTAGTAAAATATGGGAAATAAAACTTATATGCTCAATCTCTGGCTGGTTGTTCTGAGTTTAGAGGCCATGTCAGCACAGGCCTTGTCTCTTCCTCGTCTTTGACATGGCCAGCAATTCACTACTAGTAGATCTTAAACCCATTCTTGGCTCGTAGGGTCATAGAAGCTCAGACATATAGGGAGGGGCCGGTTAAATCTGGCCTTAAAAGTAATTAGAAGAACATTAAAATCAATCCTAAAATGAAGAGACAGCCAAGGGGCAATGACCTCATTTTATAGCATTTAACTGGAAGAACTTGTCCGACTCCAGCATTTTATTTCAATATGACATATGTGGAGGTTGTGTTTTGGACTGGTCATTGGGTCTGATTAGGAGATAGAGCGGTATATCATTGGCATAATAACAAAACTAGACAATATATTTGCAGATGATGTCACAGCGAAGGAGCACTCAGATGGAGAATAAAATGAGACCCAGAATTGAACCCTGGAGGATACCAGAATATGACCCAGACATTGACACAGAGAAACATCCAGTAGATACGTAAGAACTGAACTGAATCAGCAATACTTTACTCGAGGAAACATTCCTCTCTAGACCACAACCATATTAGTTTTACTAACACAATCCAGATAGCAAAAATATAATAAGAATCTAATGGGAATGACTGTTTTTAAAACCCCATTAACATCTGGTGCTCACATGCAATTTCTTTATACAAGGAAAACTGCATGTTAAAGTCAAGTATAGGAAGGACAACAGCAATATTCATAGGTTCATCACAGTAAGGATCTTAATATGATTACCTCTCTCAATCTAGGATGCCTATGTTTAATAAAATGTGAGAAAAAGTGCATCAGGTCTGCAAAAGGTGCTTGCTGGATTTTGGGCCGTGCAAGATCCCTAACTGTGAGACAGGTGGGGAGGGAAAGAGAGAGTATGTTTAAGCAGATAGACAGGTGGTTACACTGTGAAATTAAACACTAATCTTCTCCTCAGTGTGCAAAGCCCCACTTACTGGAACTCCTGTGGATTCCTCTGGTCAGTGGTCAGCTAAGACAAACTAATCATCACTTTCTATGGACTGAGGTCTGACCACAATGCTGCCCAGGACAAGGCCTAGCAGACTGAAAAAACGTTGAGCCCAGGTTCATTTTCCACTGTCGTCACCATCGCTAACAGTAGCAGCGCCAAAACCCTCTCAAAACATTAAATACTGAACCTACATAAATGGTTAAATAATTAGTTGCGTTTTTTCATCAGGATCTGGGTACACTAAATTGTTGTGATTACGCCCAATAAAGTGAAATTTTAATTAAATAAATTTTGGCACGCTGCGCTACTTTCACCGCAGACAGGAAAAAAAAAAAATCCATACATTTTCAGCAGACACAAACTAGTATAGAGGTGGGCTTGTGTTTCCTCATACAGGGCTTCTGTGGCCAAAAACAATCTTGAGGAGCACAGCTGAATGTTTTCATTGTGTTTCTTCTGCTGAGTTGGGCACAAGAGGTGGTTTCTACTGCTCAGCGCAGGCCCAGGCTGGTTCTCTAACTCACAACTGGACCCACACTTGATATATAAAAGAATGATGCACATAACATGACGCCCACCTGCTAAGTGCTTCATGCCAGGAAAAAGAGTTTTAACTTGATAAATCAGTAAAGGTCATCTGCCATACCTACCTGCTTATTAACTTAAATGATTTGTTTATCTTACTTACAGCGTTTTTACCTGTTCACAGTTATTATATAAATATATAATGCACACTGTTGCTAACTGTATACCATTCACATTAGAGCAAGCCAGTTATTCAGTGAATACCCGGAGATTTGAAAATCCACTGAAAGGTCTTTAAATACTGTAGTATCGGACACTATCACAGTAATTATTACACTGAGTAATAGATGAGAGATGGCTCAACCCACACATAAGTAAAGCAGATGAAGAAATTCAACCACACTTACATCAAACAAATGTCCACAGTGCAAGTCCAACATGCAATTGAAATTTATATGGGCCATATAGTGCCATTAATAATGTTAGGAATCTGACCTGCTCTGTTCTCCACGCACTAATACATGTCCTGCTTTATGGTTTATTTTCCTCTAAATGGGACCATTATTCAAAAATTAACATCATGTTGTTTTGAAGAAGACTTGAAACTAGAGACTGAAAGCATAAACTTATGAGGGTAATATTTACTGAACGTGGGAAGTAGGGTCATTAGATAGAGTTCAGGCTTAAGGCGCCTCAAAATTGGCTTTACTTTACAATCAGAGCCGATGTCCTGTCTTATGTAGTCTATAGTTGTGAGTGAGTGTCGTAGTGATATTACAATTCAATTCAAATGTCCCAGTAAGTCATGACAGCCAAGACACACCAAACCTGGACCCTGAGACTTAAGAAGCTAAATGGAACTCAGCTGTCCTTCATTTCGATGAAATATAAAATATAAGCAAGGTCAAAGATTGTGTGTATTTTTCTTAATTCCATTGCAACACAACTACAGCACTTAAGTTGCATAGTTTAGTCGTCCTTATGGTGACCCTGGACAAATACTCCCATGCAACTGTAAATGGGAAGCCCTTGTCTTCTCTCCTCAATATCTAGCATTGAGCTGCTTCTGGTGATTTTTTCTGAGACCGGTTCCCTGTCCTTCCTCAACCTCTTGATCATGAGAGAAATGGGGAAATTCGACGGGACACTTCATTAATGTGCAGAGATTAAAAGCTTGAGTGAATGTCAGTCCAGTGTGATTGCAAAGGGCCAAGAAATCATATCTGGGAGCCTTTTTGAAGGGAGAGCCTGTGTGTGTGTGCGAGTTAGCTTCATTAGAAGGAGTGTGAGCAATCTCCAGGGGCATCATGAGGCCACACGTCTCATGTCACATTACACAGATCTGCACCCCCGCCCCCCCAAAACTGAGTGAGGATGAATTGAGGGAGAAATGGAAGAAATGCTGGGGGATTGTCTGACAGAGCAGGAACACACAGCATGTTGGGGCGAGTGAGTGGAGCGAGAGCAGAGAAGTCAAAGGTACAAGTCTGTGTCCAAAAACATACGAAGATTAAAGACACAATATGCAAATCTGGAGATAAAGATTTTTCTTCAGTAAAACCTGAGTGTAACTCATTCAGCTCCACTCACCCTAACACTTCACCTTCCTCCTTGTCTTGTTTGTTGCATCGCCGAATGCATTTTACTAACGACAACCTTCAGCAGCCAACACTTACTTTGGTCAGTAATCTCATAAAATGAGGTTAGATTTGGAGTAGTCTAACCCTTTGATTGCTGCTATACTTCTACGTGTTTATCAATCATTTCTCATCCACCATCTTCGCTAGTGAAGTCTAGAGCCCCTTCTCTACATCAAGACACTCCTATTGGCTCCAGTGGGTGATGTCACAGCCAATTAGATGGTCTCGTTCAGAGGCCTGGCTGCCAGTTCAACCAGTTCACCCACTGGTTTGTTAAGCTGCCATTGGATAAAACAGTGTCTGTTGTCCCACCAGCTTCACTTAGACTCCACCCCCTTTCTCCGATTGGGCAGTGTAAGTGGCAAAATTACAATAAAAAATAATAAAAAAAATTATTTTTTATAAGTTTTAAAGCATTTCCTCACAAACAAAGCTACACAAAAATGCGAAACAGGCCAACAAATTAACCAATATGAGCAGTCACACCATACATATGTGCAGTCCAACTATTGTAAGCTTATAGACATTTTAGTGACATTAAAAGCATGTATAGGAGTTAAGACACAACATGTTTATGCTGCTGGTTTGAAATAACAAGAACAAGGAAACTGGGGAAAAAGACCCGGTGGGTGTGAGAATAGAATGTAAGCTGAGGAAGAACATAAGCAATACCAAAAAGTATTTAGAGACAAACAGACAGAAAGAGGTAAGACAAGTTGTGGGAGTGGGAGTTGGAGAGAGAGGAAGAGGTAGTGTGAGTGGTGGGACGAAGGCCAGGGGGGAGAGAGATGGATGAACCCAATTATCCCCCTATTTTCCTTCACGACGCAGAACCTCAGTCAAAGCTGAGAGCAGAGAGAAAGAAAGAAAATAATAGAAATGTGTCGAATGATGGAGGGAGATAATTAAAAAGGTCTGCATTTCTACACCCGCCGATTGTGGTGTAATTAACCCATTACAGTCCCCCCCCCCCCCACTAATTTTTTCTCCCTGTAATGATTACAATAAGTGTGAGGGTGAAAGCTTTGGCAGGGGAGCATTTACATGCACACTCCATTTGGTTCACTCAGACATGTCGCAGCAATCATTAATCATGGGCTGTTTTTTAACTTCCAAATGGGCCGCTGTGCCGGCCAAGCTTTCGGCTTGTTAGCAGAAAGTAATAAAAAATTACCTGCCATTTCATGGTAATTTCAAAGTGGGAGGAACACAGCTGTAAAGGGATATGAGAGTCGAGTTAGCAGCAGCAGGGGACAGAGACACTCAGGATCGCTGGGAGTCTGGATGGTGATTTATTACTACATTAACTGCTGTACACAAATAGGAGAAGGAGATGTAGGTTTTCTCCATGAAGGCCTGTTAAGGGGTTAATTCACCTCAAAAGAACATAAAAAACAATGTCACATCATTACAATTTATTTTAAAGTTTTATGGTTTTTCTTCCTCGTGAGGTGAATAGATTACTATTTATGCTGTATAATGCCGTATAATTTCAAACTTTTTTTCAGCAGCTTTGGTCAGAGTTAGTGGGATTTCCATATATTATTGGAGCCTTAAAAATGAAAAGATGCACTGGAATAAATGCACCTGTCTATGTTAACATGACATATTTCTTTTGAGATATATTTAAATGTTCATTGGAAAAAGTAACAATCACGTGACAAACTGTATTTTAGTCAGGATAAACTAATCGACAAATGGAAGAGTGTGAGAAATTTAGGTAAAAAGTGAATTTATTCTGAATAGATGAAATATATGTTGGTGCTCAGACCAACAGGAAGTGTATTGTGATATTCTGGTGTCCATACTGGAGGTGGGGAAGGAGCAGCAGGTGGCTCACAGAATGAACAGAAAGAGAGGCAAATTAAAAGTTTGACAGCTTACAAGAAAATAGGATGATCTAATGAGGTATCACCTGGAATACATATATTCATTCATCTTCTACCGCTTATCCATTTCCGGCTCACAGGGGGTGCTGGAGCCAATACCAGCTCACACTGGGTGAGGGCAGGGTACACCCTGGACAGGTCAACAGTCCATCACAGGGCCAACACACAGAGAGACAGAGACGAACAACCACTCACACTCACACTCAGACCTACAGACAATTTAGTCACCAATTAACCTAAACATGATGTCTTTGGACGGTGGGAGGAAACCCACACAGACACGGAGATACCAAAAAAAATATATATATTTGGAGGAGAAGGCAGAACTGAGGAGGAGTGAGGACTGGATCTGACCTGCTTTGTACTCTGTTTCGATTGTGTTGTCCAGTCTGTCATCACAATTACATATTAGCCACTCCCCCTAATCCATCGTCTGCTTTATGGACTATTTTCCTCCGAATGGGTCCATTGTTTAGAAAGTTAACATCATGTTGTATTGAATTAGGGAAATGTTTGCTGAGCTAATCAATCAAGTGAGAAGTAGGGCAATTTTCCTATAGATTTCAATACTAAAAACTCAACAACCAGTGGCGTTGACCCTTGATGGTCATTGAACAGAATGCAGGTTTAAGACTCTTCAGCATTGACTTTACATTTCAGACCCTGTCTTTGTCAATTTTTATGAACATTGTGTACCTTCTCACTGTTAATCCTACTGCCCATACGGTTCTATAAGCATGAGAGCTTTATGGGTTTAAATAAACTATTTCAGTGTGGCAATGTTACTGCAAAAAGCCTCACTCTTTCAAAGGATGTGATCCAAAAAGGGATATAGCAAAACAGCTCGAAAGTTCTGTAACTAGAGATGAAACACACTATATAAAGGATGGAAACCATTCCACTATGGTCTAAGTCATCTTGTCATCGCCAGCCGCCTTTGTTTTGTGAACATTTGTCACTGCCATTTGTCAAAGCCTACCGCACAGTTTGAGCTTCTTATTTTTGCATGATAACATTATTTTTCTTCATTAAATGAGCTGCAATGTTGTACCTGCAACCCAACACCACCTTTTCACCCTCAATCACCCCTCAGTCACTAACAGTCGGGACAAATGTGAGCTTTTTTCAAGCTTTATATAAAGAGACTCAAATTTAAACAGTGTACTGACACGAAAAAGCGCAGCATGATTTATTTCTGCCATTACAAACCTTCGCTGATCTTCTCCCCACCTCCACATCTGCAAAGTGTGTTATCTTTCCGCCGTCAATTTATTTTCTTTCATTTTCCCTCCTTCTGCTTTTGTCACGGCAGCCAATTGTTCTTGGATTGAGGGGTTCAAACTACTCAAGGGGAGGGACGGAAAAGAACAGGGGGAGGGGAATGGCTCAAAATATTATTTAACCAAATCCCTTTTTCTGGACGTGGCATGGACGAAATGACCTACAGGTAGAGGAGGAAAGTGACGGGATTTCAGCCAGGCAAGAGCTGGGAGTAATGCCTGAGAGCCTGAGAAGGATTCAAACTGTGGTTAGGATTAGTTGAAAGGAAAGGATATAAGAGAGGAGACAAGGGGATGACAAGAAAAGAGAAGTAGAAGAAGGAACAGAACAGAATAGATGCTGATTTACAAATTTTCCAAAGCACAGGACAAAAATAGGAAACTGAGGGAAATCCAGCCAAATGCAGAACGTCATGGGGCCGTAGTCTGTTTATAATTTCTGAGCTGCATTTGTTTAGCTCAGTCACTTGTATCTTCTGGAATCACAGCAGACTGACAACAACTGGTACCTTTAAGTGTCTGGAGTCAAGCGTCCATAATAAAGACTTTTGGAAACACTGATTTAGCTTGAAAATTCGAGGGTTTAAGGACATTCCATAATCTTTTTTTATTTTTAGTTTTTTTGGTCAGAATAATGTGAGCCGATGAAGATCCAGAAAAAGGCAGTAATTCTTGAAGTAACACTATTTCAAGGTCAATGTACATTTTCCCCATTTAGTGCTTTACTTGTAATAAACTGGAGGGATCTTTTAGATTTAACCAAAGTAACACAAACACAGCATCATGCTCACCTCAATAGAAGCATCAGTGTGTGTGTGAAAAACAGCTCATCCTACAGAGCCCATTCAGACGTAGTTATTGAGGGAGACACCTTCCCCGGGACAACAGTCACATGTGATTCTGCTGATCAAACCTGGCCTCAAGTGCTGCTGTCGCCATTAGTCGGACAGCTGTGATTAATGCCTGTGAACCTGTGACCTCAACCCATGAGGTGTTTGCTTTATGACCTGTTCCCAGCCTGTATCATTCATTCCTGGGTTTGAATCCTAAAGGATATTCAACTTCTTTGGTTAACTTGTTTTTTACATTGAAGATGCTAAGAAAAAAAAAATGGTTGCAGTAAATTGACAGAGGCTTCCTGCACAAATTAGACTCGAATATTGCCCTTAATATGGAGCAAGAGACAATTTGGAGTTTCAGCAGCTGCCCTCTAAAAAATCCACATGGAAATGTCTTGGAAAAGTGAGCAACTGATAAGACAAGATGAGATAATCCTTTTTTTGTCCCTCAGTGTGTAAATTTGCAGATTACAGCAGCATCAGACATATACACAAATAGACAAATATGATATATCGTAATTTAAGATTTATCATCAATCCAAGTGACAGCTAACACTCATGTATCTGAGTAAAGCCATGAACTACAGCCAAGATGCAGTTAGCCTAGCCTAGTATTAGGTCGTTGGCCAAGAAAAAGTGATTTTGCTATCTTCATGTCCTGTCTGTTTGCAGTTCCACCCAGACTCTTCCTGATTCTTATCTATGAGATAGATCTGGGTAGTCCTGGGAGCATCCCCATGTCAGCAGGGGGCAAAGGCTCCTGACATGGGGATGCTGAGTTTGTTGCCTTTCAATGCTGACCCGTTTAAATACTAGTTTAAAATAATAACCAGTTGCTCCATGTGAACGATATCTACTTATCAGAGATTAAGTGTATTTCCCTTTATGTTCATAATCTATTGAGATTGACAGCAATTACAGCCACTGTGATAAATAACCCTTTAGAAATACACACAGGTTTTCAGATTACATTATAAAGTGAAGTCATTTAAATGGCTTTAAAAAAAAGTGTTAGACTTTTATCTAAATGAACTTTTTAACTGAACTATTATTTCATCTGTAAATGAATCAGTGCTCCAAAAGGGTCTGAAAAAATTTTTATTATGCATAATCTTTATTTCTTCCACTTGTTTTATAAAGTAAGCTCTCTTTACTTTCTTCTCCTCCTTATTCATTTGACAAAAATGGCAATTTTCCTTGACTGAGGTGGGATTCTTTCGATGGCGTGTGTACCCCTAAACCGAGCTGTTTATTTTGCCCTGACTCAGTCTGCTTGGGAAAATATTTTTCCCCCAATCTCCAAAATGGTATCTGCGTTGCCATGGACAGGGGGCAGGGTCCTTACAGAGTAAACATCAACAACCTGAGCTGTAGGCCTCGGCTGTTTGGCTTAGCGAAGCATTCTGGGAGTTCAGAGTGAGGGGGAACCTGCAGGAGCCGTGCAGAGTGACGGGCAAACACTGGTAAACATTGACCCCTTCCTCACAGCCGACCCCAGGGACTCAGTCAAGTGTTCGTTAGGCTAAGTGAAGATGAAGTACGTCACCGTCAGTTCCGCTCAAATGCAGCCTTGTTTAGGTACTTGCTGAAGCCCCACGGTTCATAAGTTCATTAGCAGTCTGAGCTGGGCTGTCGAGTTAGCATCCATCCTCTAATACTGGAATCTGTTCTTGGTCTCATGATGCTTGGGACAAAAACCCTGAAAATTAGCTCAACTTACTAATGCATGTCTGCTTATTATCTTTGAGCTATTTTGTCACTCACCATTTCTTTTAATCTCCATTTCAACCCAGTTACATCTTTGGTTCCAGTAAATCATCAACTGTTTTTCATTTTCATGTATTTTCTACGGCATTCTGTGGAGAGTTGTAAAGGATTTAACTACCTAATGAATATCTTAAACTGGTAAACATCTAATGTTAGGGCTGTCTCTACAAATGAAAATAGCTGTTTTGTCCTGAAGCTCTTTGTTCGGGTTTTGCTGTTATTAGCTTTGACAAAATAAATTGAAATGTTTCAAGAAAAAAAAAAACAACAACCTATGAACATCTGAAGGACCAAACTGAAAAGCTCAGGAAAATATAAAAAACAAACAAAAAAAAAAACAATAAAGTCCAAATTCCTCCAAATAGCATCAGTCAGTGTTTCTCCCAGTGATTCCAGGAGAAGTCTAGTATTACCACATAAAGCACAAAACAACAGAAACCAAGCTTTTTTTGAGGGATCACATTATCTCTTCATTTTGTTATGCTGTTCCGTCAGAAGCTCTTTTATCACCAAAAGATCCAGTGAAGAAGAGAAAACTGCTAAAATGACCTGTGGTCTGATGATGTATTTAGAACTGCATTGTCTGACCTCTGACCTTTCTATAGCTCTCTGTGACAGGGGAAAGTTTGAAATAATAGCTACAGTTTAATAACATGATTGTCGCACTTTACAAAGATCATATAGCATGAGGACGACACAGGATTTGTAAGGGAGTGTCTCTAAATGTGGTCTCAAAGGTCAAAGGTCATGAGCCGTCCTTGTCCCCTTCTTTATTGTCATGTACGATCTATACGAAGAGGTACTTGCTTTGAATTCCTTATTAACGTTGATGCAGTGTCTATAACAGACTGAATGACATGCAGCACAAAATACTCTGACTTTTTCTGCATCACTTCATTTATTTGACAGTTTAGGAGATTTTACTCTGGAGATAATATGGCAAGGTTCATTGTTTTGAGTATATTGAATTAATAGATATAATTTAAGACACAAATTATATGTTTGTATTTTCAGATTTACGCAATTTTATACAAGCAGACTTAAAAGGCAAATAGGAAAAAGAGGAGTTAAAGACGCACTGCAACATCATTAAGTCAGATGGATCATCTACCTCCATGTTACGCCATCCCAAGGGCAAACACACAAGCTCACACCAAGGCAGACACACACACACACACACACAAAAATGCACAATTTGGCATCCCAAGGGCACAGACAGACTGGCATGTTGCCCAGCAGGACCCTCAAAAGTCCCTTTATAGAACTGTTTGGCATCTTAGACCAAGATCAACAGTCCTGCTTTTCACCATGTGGAGTACAACACACACGTACTTACGCACAAATGCACACACGAGTGCGACGCAGGAGTCAGCTGGGAGCCAGAGTGGAACAGGCTGCTTTTCTGAGGG
The DNA here is from genome assembly GCA_034769265.1 of Remorina albescens. Lineage (NCBI taxonomy): Eukaryota > Metazoa > Chordata > Actinopteri > Carangiformes > Echeneidae > Remorina > Remorina albescens. Next base: position 13,418,968 of record CM068480.1, read on the forward strand.
AGAGGTAATATCAAAATGTTTGTGTGCAATAAAAGTTTTGCTAGTTTGTTTAATTTCCAGGCATATTATTGTTTTTGTGTGGATGTTACTTCAGGCAGTGAGGGACTAGAATAACACAGTGTTTTAACGGATGTGTTTCACCCCTGCCTGTATTCATAACATACTGAATGCATAGATTCTTTATTTTTTTACGAAGCACTGTGACCTTAATCATTGTTTTTGATCATCCTTCCACTTCCAAACTCACTCTACTTTATATATGAAGCCTAAATCAGGAGCTGGTTGATGACCTTTAAGCAGTGATGCTTTCTTTGTTCTAAATTTATATAAATTGTTTAGTAGCTAAAAAAAAAAAAACAAACTCAGATGCCCTTTAATCATTTTCAGTGACCTCATCATTTCCTTTTTATCCGCTTCCACTCGCCCCTTATTCAACGCAGCCTGTTTTTTATCAATGAGCTCTCCTGGACTCTTTATGAATAGGAGTAGCTGTGCAGCTCCTTGGCGCCGACACTCACTGAGCTTTTTACATTTTCATTTCAAAACACTCCACATCCATTTTAGAAAAACATCGCTACCTGAAACACATCAGCAGATTTTCAGGCAACAAGTAAGTGGTTTTACTTTGAAACCTAAAACTACACTGCAAGTAATGGTCCTAAGATAATGAATTACCAAGTAAATTAAATAATGTGCTTTTTGTCACGTGGACAGATGAGCCGGCAGGGGTTAGAAAAACACAGATTATGAAGCAGGTTAAGGCCTAGTGAGTTTTGAACAAACAGAATGTAGCAAATCTCAGCAGGAAATGTTACAATAGACCTGAAGCAGCAGACACTGACCCTGCCTTTAGATACACTATTGATTAGTATTCGCAACATCTATCTGCAAATTTTTGCCATCTGTGATGATCTGTGAAATTTGTTCATGGCTGCCAAGAGGTTATAATAGCCCCTCTGATGTCCTCTATATCCTCAGGGCAGACTAGAAGCTGCGGCAAGTTCCCTTGTGACATAACTGGTTAGGGTTAGAGTAAGGAAAGACATAAGGACAGAAAACACTAAGTTTTATCTTTGGAACATAAACTGCTCTTAATACTAACGGTAGCTTTGTTAACAACAGCAGCAGGAATCAAACATTTGCCTTTCTCAGTGTCAAAAAGCTACAAATGATAGGAAACTAAGCTTTTAACGTAAGAAAGCAGAAATAGGTTTTAATATGTCGAGGACGTCAATAATGCATTTTTCTTATTCTGTTTCTCTTGCTTTCTTGTTATTGCTCTAAATTAACTTTTTGTATAATTCACAGCTAAAAGGAGTGTGTTTGTGTGTGTTGAGCTCTGTGTTTTTCTCCTATTATTACATAAGGTTATTTTTACCAACTTAATAAAAACCCATGGAAATATGAGTTGCTTTTGGTCTTTACAATGCCACAACTCATTCTTTAGTGCGGAAATTATAAAACAATGTTTCTACAGATTAAATAAAAGATACACATGCATTCCAAATGTTGGTTGCACTTATCAACCATAACATTATGGCCACTGAGATATGAAGTTGAGAACACAGATTATCTAGTTTTAGTGGCACCAGCAGCAAGTGAGGGACCTACACAACATTATATCATAATGTTATGGTTGATCGGTGCACATCAGTCAAAGCCCTGTTAGTGACACAACAGCAGAACGGCAATGATTAAGAAATAACATGGATTACATCTGGTGTGTAATCCAGATGGAAAACACATTGTCTTCCCCCTCGTGATAAATCAGCAATAAAAAGTAATGATGTTTTGCGAGGACTGGAGCAGTCTGTCTGTCTCTCCTGTCTTATTTACCTTTTTAAACACTGCTGAAAAGAGTGGGAATTTTTATTTCTTTGTTTTTGTCCATGCATTTGAGCAGTGTTGATAAAGGATGTGTTTAACTGCAGCAGCGCTGTCTGCTGCAGCTGGACGAGCCATGATTGCAGACAGAGAGCTCTCTGAGTTCCTGTATGATGGCCTGCCAACATCAACTCCATTACATCTCCCGCAACAGTGGCGCAGGGTTCACAAGAAGGGCTCCGGCAAGCAGGGAAACACCACACACTGCTTAACCTTTGTGTGTGTGCTTAAAGTGAAATGAAATATTTGACAGTTGAAACAAGTAGTAATTACACTAATAGAGTGATTGCAGGTACAGTTGGTGCATTTAGTTGATTTTCAGTTTATTTGAATAAAAAAAAATGCAGCTGGGTCCACGATAGCTCCAGCGCTCTACTCGTTTAGTTTGAGTGGTGCATACAGTTAGAAATGCATTCACTCCTCAAATGAAGCATTGAATAAATTAAGATACACACGTCTAATAAACTCTGAAACATATGTGCAACGATTTAAGCTTACTTTTAAAAGAAATTTACATTTTATAATGTTTTCAAATGCCAAAGAGCTCAAACAATATTCACCCAGCTCAATTAGTCCGAGATGATACTTAATCCTCCAGGCTACTTGGAAACAACCTCCTTCAACTTAAGAAATCCGGTATGATATCATAGAGCTGAAGGTTGTTTGGCGGCAGTGTGTCGTAGCCCTGTTTGGTCTGTTGACATGGCGACGAGGAGACAGGAAGGAGGGAGGGGCGCAGGAGCCAGGGTGAGGTGAGCTACGGCAGGTGATCCTGCGTCTCTGTCCTTGTATCCCAGCTCGCATGATGGATGACAGTTTCTGTGAGTAGACAACAGACGGGCACTGGTGTATGTGTGCGTGTGTGTGTTTGATGATTGTTTTGAGTCTTAAGTGGTCAACATTTTGCCGTGACACATACTAACATAACCTAAAGCTTTTACAATTATTTGCATGATGCACTAGTTGTCAGACTAGTCAGGATGAGTCAGACCGATGCGTTGAGAACTGATGAGGCCCCTTGGATAAGAGGTGAAAGTCCAGTTGCTTTCGATTCAATTGTTGGTCGGATTTGACTATGACCTGGATGAATGAGAATATACACAGACTTGCATGATGCAAACATTGTGTTTGTTCAATGCACTTTGTCCGGCTTGTATCTACAATCTAAAAAGCACATAAAGGGATACACAAAAGGAACAGCAAGATAACATCTTCACCACAACATGCTTAATGATACTGCGAACAATTCAGAAAGCACAACCAAATAAAGTAATTTACGACTGTATCTGTGTGAATTTAGCTCATTGCTCTTTGCATGTGCTTCGGATTTTGTCTCCTTTAAGATTCGAGTCTCTCCAGCTAAACTAATCTTTGTAATGTTAAACTACCAACATCAGATGCGACGCGGATTTGACACTGTGCCTCGGTATTCATTCACCACTGCTGTCGTGACAGATAGCTCTCTCGCTCTGTTACACTGTAAAAATACTCTACATAGTTTACAAAGTTGATGCCCTAAAATTTCAGGTTATTAAAAATAATACTGAATTATTTGTTCAATTATTTAGTACGTTTTCATGGGAAAATACAGAAATGAATCATCTGATCTGAACGCAAAGCTGTCAAATATACTTTTATCTCAGTTTGACCCAGCTGAACAGTTGATTTGTTCTGTACATTTAATACAGCGTGTCCTGTGGTTATGTTTGTTTAGTGAAAAGATTAACTAGTTCCAAAGGAAAGAGGATGATGAGGGAATGAGAACCACTTCAACTGATATTATCTTTTTATGTGGGCATTTTTTTTAATGGATATAAGACGTGTTTTGTGTCACACAGCAGCTCATCACTCAGCATCTGTGGCGGAGCTCCAGGCTGCTTTTCTAAACTGGCTCTCAGACAAAGCATGCTCAACGCTGCATAACAGTTCACTGGCCTTTCCTTCATTCAGAGGAGGTTAGACAATCAGGCATCATTATCGCAAGGTTAACCCAAACTCTGAACCAAAAGACCACACAACCACACATTAAACTATCACTTTGATAACACGTATGTTAGAGTTAGCATAAAAGTAAAGGTCCATCACGCCGGAGCTGGACCCTCCTACTGTTAAAACAACAGCGGCTGGATATGCCAACTGCTGGCACTCTCCGTTATCCATGAAGTGTATTCATGGTTATTGATAAAAAAAGCTTTTGGACTTGTTTTAATAGACTTAATAGAATACAGACATGCACTGGAAATATAGAAAACGCAGTCGATCTGTTGCACGTTTCAACTTCCTCATTTATGTCTTTGCAGCATCAGTGTACTTAAGTCCAATTTTTTTTACTTTGAAACAAAAAAACAAAAAAAACAAATGCATAATGGCATGTGTTTCATGGCGTGCAATGCATTCAGGGCTGCTGTAAGTACAACAAAACCATCTGTGTGTGTGTGTGTGTGTGTGTGTACGGGTAATGCAGGTAGGGTAGAGGCAGCCCTGGAGTATAACAAGCAGAACTCCGACAAATCATTCTCACCTGCTGCCATTCGCTCTTCAGCTCCTCACAATATCTTGTCATCCCCCCAAATTGCTCTGGCTTGTCTCAAATTCCCCTTTCCACTGATCCTTCCAATTACAGAGTGTGTCTGCACACAGTGCATCGACCGCGCTGTACATCTCCTCACTCTAACTATGTTTTTACAGGGACCAAGAGCAGACGTTGAGGTATTTGGGTTATTTTTTTGGTGAGAGCTGCACCGCGACTGAAAATCCCACAAAATCGAAACGCTAATCGAGCATCGGATTTAGGCAGAAGGGTGAAGAGGGGGTCTAGACTGAAGTCCGTGACCCTTCTCCCTCAACATCAATGTACCGTGAAGTCATACTTCACACACTTAGCAGGAGAGGGAGGGGAAGCATCCGTCCTACTACCCATCTACTGGTCACCATGAAAATAAATGTCAGAATTTATTAGGAAACATGAAGAAATCATAACATAAATCCGAAAAAATGAGTTTCAGAAAACTGAACCATGGCGTTGTGGGGCCATTTAACTATTCTGGTTCTTGATAGTCTAGAAGCGAAGCTCTGATTTCCCACAACATGCTTTCATTATACTAACTGCCTCTTCTATACCCACAACCTCATTTTCCTAGCATTTTTCAACGGTGTTTATGGAAAGCCTTCAGCCATTTTGACATGAAAAAGTATAGATGGAGGAAAAAAAGAAAAATTCAAAATGTCCTAATCAGATGCGAGCAACCAGAAGGCTTAAACTCCGCTGTTATTTTAAGTGGTTTTGAGGGCGGCAGGATTGTCGTTGTTGCCGTGTTTATATTTCAGATTTTAAGCAATACATATATAACAAATTATGCACATCACCTTCTCATGTTAGACTGAGTCTGGACGTTGGCATGTAGCTGTAGTGGGTAGAGGTCTGCCAAGGCCAAAAACCACTGGAAAAAGTGTGTGGGCTGAGCCGTGGATTCAGACAAGTCTTTGTAACATGTGCAGGAGATTTTTCTAGAACATGCCTCAAAAGAATGCAGCCACATAAAGTGGATTTGCCAAAGGAGTAGCTTGTACCTGTCCAAGGAGTATTAATAAGGCTCGGAATGAAATAAAATCAACAACATTAACTCATCAAATTAAATTCTGCACCGTGGCAGGGTTTTCCCTCTTAAAATATGAAAGCACGACTTAAAAAGTTAGAAGAGAGTGCATCCACGTAGGGACGCCCCGGCCACAGATTATTGAGAAATGACTAAAGTTTAGCTCTTCATGTGTTTCACATTTCCCATCCTGATTGAAGTGCAATAGAGCGTTGCTCCACATTTCCCCGAGAGTTTACCGAGCTGTGGTTGGAATCTCTGCTATTATCTAAACAAGGGTGCGCTTTGCTGCTGAGATTAAAAGGAAAAGACACCAGGAGCCAAATTCAACGCAGGGATTAGTATTAATATCCAGTGACTCTCTGATAGTCACAGGTTCTACTTCTCACAGCTGAGACTGATAATAGCCTTGATTCATTTCCTTCCTTAGAGGATAAGCCTGGTTTATTGTAATTTGTGTAGTATCATCTTTTTAAGCTGTTGGGAGGATCCCTTCACTTGTTGAATTGCTGAGATGCGGGAACACACTGCTGAAATGTTGGCCGATGGGGCAAGAAATAGGTGTGCTTCAAATAAGTCAACACTTACACCAAATGATTGAACAGCTAAAATATCAAATTCTGTGACTCAAACTGCTCCAGTATGTTTTCATTTGTACTCTTTCCACTGGCTTGGGAAACATTTAGATTTTGTGGACAGGATTGGAGAAAATGGCGGGTGGGAGTTGTCATCTTCCAACTAAGCTACCAATAAATGACATCATGAGAAATAGCAACACAGAAACAGAGGCCTGGCTGAGATCAACAAAATCGAATTGGCATCGTCTTTTGTTTTGAAAATTTCTTCCAGATTCTGTTCAGCTAAATTTTGTGTCAGACAATGTCGATTTTATAGACTGCAGCTACCAACTTAATAAATCAAAGTTTAAGAAACAGTTTAACAAAGATGCGTTTCTACAACATACAGTAAGTGGAGAAAAAAAAAATATTTACCTTAGCAAGATTAAACAAACAAATCACACCATGGTAATTAGCTTCAGATATACTAACACCCAAGCTAGCTGCTATTCGTTGCTTCCAATTTTAATGCTAAGCTAAGCTAATTGACTGCTGGTTGAAGCTTAATTTCACATGGGATTTATTTTTTATATGTGCACATGCCACAAAGCTTTGCACACATTGCATGCATTTCAGCACTTCAATAGACAGCTTGCCTGAATAGGAGCTAGTGGAAGGTTTCACAGAGCTACAGTGGCTAAATGACATTTCCTGGCATTCTCACCCCTCTGCGTTCTCACAGAGACAAAGTTGGGGGAAAAAAGCAAAGCTATTTGGGACTAATTTATGGAAAATCATTGGAACTGCATTGAATCATGTCTGTCACACTGAGGATGCACTCAGGTTTTTTTTTCTGCCTCTTTGGACTGTAGCTTCCAATATAGTTTGGAAAGAAGTCAGAGGAAATAATGGACTGAAACTAAACTAAGACTCTGAGAAAATAGATCATTCCTATCATCTTTTTGCCTTAACAATTTTTATGTAAATACCTCTTCTTAAAATGAAAACACTGTCTCGGCACAAAGAAGAGATTCTCCTTAGTGGAGGGGTTAGCAATAATACGACAGATTTTAACTTGTGCTTAACTCTGATGGAAAGATTTGAGAGTGACACACACACACGCACACACTGACTACAGTGTCATCATCCTTGCAGGGCCGTCCAATGTGTGACCTATTTCATGTTTCCTGAAACGTCCTCAAACATCACTTTGACCAGAATGGAAGTGTGAAGTAACTGTGACACAGTTACTAAGTACACTGGCAGTTATTGTGTAAGCTTTTGTCCAATTTTCCCTCTCGGGATTTAAAATGATCTTCACTCTGAGTTAACTGATGCCTCTTCCCAGAAGGACTTGTAATGAGTGGAACTGTAGAGGAAATAAAATAATGTTTTCTTCCTTTCTTTTTCCCATTGACAACAGTACGAGCAACAAATGGTAAGTTATGGTGCTGGGTGATTGGACTGGGCGCCCCTTGCCTGCATTATTAGTAGTATTATTATTCTTATTCTCATCATTATTATTAATGTTTATGGATACACATGTGCACACCAATAAATGATTTGAGAACATTTTCATTATTATAACATTAAGCACTATCACCCTATTTTTATTGATATTATTATCAGTATTATTGTTATTGATGTATAACACAGACACACACTCTTAAATCCTCACCGTATAAAACCCTTTTTTTTTTTGCCTATTGTGTCTTATGGTCTTTGTCTATTTTCTCACCACTTCGTATCTGTAAAAAGCAATTTCTAAACAAAGCCACAGATAGTAAGGAGGTTAAATGTCAATTCTTCCTGAAGCCAAAATGAAGCCATGACCTCAGGCGAGTTCTTTTAAAGTTTGCACATGCTGCGAGAAGTGTCTTTAGAAATTAGGACAATTCTGCTGATTAGAGGACCATAAAGTCAGAAAATCATCAGGAAAACATTTTTCCCCTTTTGCATTTCCATGTGTCAGCCATCATAGATACCTCAGATTGATCAAACATCTCTGATGGGGAGTCTCTCTTGAGTTCTGCTTTAGCATAAAACTGTGACCCAAACTCAGTAGTGTATTAATTTTCTGGCTTTAATGAGGCTTTTCACACATATTTACCCAAATTCAATCTGACAACGCTATTAGACCAACATGGGATATTTTACCAGCACCAGACATAAGTATTTTCAACAAGCCCATAAGCCACAGTTTTAGTGCCAGTACATACATTACAGCCATCTCAAAACAAATAATTACCTGCCTCACCAGTCAGCTGGCCAAATTTCTTTTTCCTAATATTGACCAGATGAAAATAAGTAAAGTAAACCAACAGTCACTTCGCCAGATGAATGTCACAACAGTTCAGAAGGCTGGATGTCATTTTAACGTCATAATTTTTCTCCTTTGCTTCTGCCCCCTGTCACACTATACTTCAATACATTCTCTATGTACATAATTTAAGTGTAAGTGTTATAATGTAGAATGAAACTAAACTGAAGTCAGTGAGAGCAATTAGAAGATAGGAATATATTTGTCTTTTATATATAAAAATGATTGCCTTGAGACAAATTTGGGGTTTTCTCTGGTTAACATTGTAGCAAACTGTGACTTGTATGATGAATGAATTTGACAGTCAGAACAAGATATAAATTGCCATACTGAAAAACTCCAACCAACATTTTCCTTTCTGACCTTCGTGCATTATTTGCATGCTTTGCAATTTCCTGTCCACTTCAACCTTGACCTCCTCTACTGTTTTAAAGGTTTACAGTTATTTGCTCATTTGTAGACTATGCTTGGAAGGGCGGCGCGGAACTCTGGAAGTTGTTAGATATTTTCCTGTATTGATTTTGCTGCCAAATTTAAACCTGAATAGATCTATGATTAACACAATTGCTTGCTTTCCCTTGAAGCTTCCTACCCACGGTCACGAAAGGTGTCAGAGCTGGTTTGGCAACGCAACATAAACATAGATATTGATGGCAAAAGTGCTTTCACTTATGTATTTTAGTCTTATTACGGCAGGCTATTCAGCAAGGCTGGGAAAGCTGGAAAATTCTGCTCAATTGCACATGGACATCCAGTAGAAGAAGAAGAAGAAAAAAAAAAAAAAAAAAACAACAACCAAATGCAGAGAAAACCACAACTAGTCCTGGGTTTGTATGGGCCATTTGCAGGGTAATTTCATCACACAAGTTGTGTGTCTGGAGCCCATTCTGTCTGTGGAGTCTCTGCTAGTGGAAACGATAAACCAGCAGTGTCAACGTCTGTGACAAACATTACACTAACTGTGTGACAGGAATGCGTGCTAAATCAGCGTGGTGTCCCATATTGTCATCAGCCTTTTCTCCATTGACCTGCAATCGTAGGGCGGAGAGTAACTCAGCGCGTGTCCAGCCCTACATTTCTCAAAAGACCAATCCTACGTCAGTGGCACAGCTCCTGACCATAATTCCCATGAGAATTCATTTATTCCACTGTTGAGTATTGATCTGCATTTTAGAAACATTCACCGCCTGGCAACTGAGTTTAGTGTGTAAACTACAGGGCAAACAAGCCCGACCACATAACATGAAGCTCTTTAATGAGGCCTGGTCTGTGCTGAGCAGTAACAGCCTATCCTATAATCTACGTATATGTCTGTCAAGCAGCATCTCCATCAAAATTAGCTGCAGAGTTCAGTATATAATCATCATTTGCACTAACAGACAGTTTGTATTTTAGAAATGGGCTCATTTCAAAACTTGGAAGCTTACAGTTCTACTGTGATTATGTTTTTTTCATGCCACATGGTGACACTGGTTTTGGAATGGACAAAAAGTTGTTTTTTTTTTAAATCATGTTTTGTTACTATTGTTGTGAATTTAGTGAAATATAAAATGCGTATCTGAAATGTGCTGAGTCAGCTGTCCTCATTTTGGAATGATTTGATATGAACGAAAGTCCTGTCCAGTCAGTGGAGCTGTAATCTGTTGGAGAAACACAGGAATCTGGTTAAATCAAAGCAGCTGAGACGCCAGCTGACTTTTACTGCTTATAACGGTTCAAGCTCCAATCCTGCACTTCCCATAAGGCAATTTGATATCATCTTTAAAGAGCGTGCCAGCTCATTATGCACAATGTCTTCCAAACATCAAACTGTTGATGTGTAATCAGAGTAAGAATCAGCTTTATTGGCCAAGTATATGTGCACAGGCACAGCATTTGACTCTGGTTCAATATCAATCCAGTAGTCACATAGTAAGCAACATAAAAATGAACGTTTCGTCAAAAGCAGTGTGAAAAAGACAGAAATAGACATCATATAATGCAGGAATGGTGAGTGAGTATGCATATGTATATGTATGTATGTACAGTATGTTTATAATATGAAGAAATAGGAGGTGGTGCAGTAATATAAACACATAATATTTGAATTATATTGGATGTCATTTAAAGTGAAGTGTTCATCAGGATGATGACTGGTTGTTCTGGTGCTTAGTGAAAAATGTCAAGGCTGGGAATTGAACAGGAGCCCTCTGCTCAGGTCAGGATTATGTCATGCGCCGCCACTACTCAGCTGTGGAGGAGCCAAAGCTGGATTCAAGTTGAAACAATGAAGTTTAATGTCAAATCAATGGAACATCACAAGTTTTTCCTTTCCTTTTCGTAAATGAAGCCCAACACAACTCAGTTGATGATGAGCCTTTTTCTCATAATTGAACGTTTCCTTGCTAATTATTTGTGTTACGTTGTCTTACCACATAAAACACATTCAAATGATTTCTGCATGTTCACATTAAAGCTTCCAATAAGTCACATTCTGTTTGTGTCCTCACTCCATCACTAACACTCTCCAAGTTTTGTGCTCCTTCCAGTAAAGAGCATGAGAACATGGAGCCGAGTCTGTAGTGACACAGTTGCTAATGTTAAAGCGAATGCAGCCAGTTACCCGTCCTTTCCTGATTTTCTCGCCCTAACGCCACACACAGCTACTCAACATCCATGTTTCCTCCCCCTCTGCCCACTTTCCCTCCTCCTATCTCTTCCCTTCCCAAAGGTAACGCTGCTCACTGCCCCATCACACCAGCTCACCCCACTTGCCCCACCCAAGTCAGTCCTCCCTGCCTCCTTTGGCGCCTTGCTTTTTCATCCAATCCATCCACCCCCCCCCACAACCCTTTTCTTCCCCTCTTTCCTAAACTGTAACCAACCCTTTACCTTACCCCGCCCATGTCTACAGTGCGGCCGGGCCGATTGCCCTGCGGTGCCTGATGATAAATGAGAGCTTTCACACTCAAGGTTTGTCCTGGCTGCTGGGTCGGGGGGAGCGGTGTGCAATGCGAAATTCTTAATGAGCATTTGCAGACTTATAGCCACCTGAGACGAAGATGAGGATGGAGGAAAGAGGGGATGGGAAGAAATGGCACCGGGAGGAAAATACCATATTAGCATGAATGCTACACAATTATTTGGGGGAAATTATATGTGGAAGAAGAAGAAGAAGAAACATTCAATTTGAAGACTAGGTATGATATTTTCACAATAAAGTAGCAGTGACCGAGATCTAAGTATTCACTTGAACATTCAGATACTTTCACCAAGATTTCATCATTTCACCGTTCATTCCTTCAGTGTCCGTCTCCAGTTTTTTGTGCGGTCCCTGGTTTGATCAGGGGGTGGCTCCGCTCACTCCACCTGACTAGTTCTTTCTATTCCCATCAGCTGAGTTGTGTGTAAATTCTGCAATGTCAAGAGTGATCACAAAGGTGAATCAAGGTCGTTCCCTGCAGGGTCGCCACTTTGCAGACTACAATATACAATACTACAATACAATAGACTCGCCAACTCATATTATCACATAGTGTAGTTGGATGTTAAGGTAGTCCAGGATCTTTGCTGTGAGGTGGTGGTCCACATGTGTGTCCTTAAGAGCTATAAGATGTTAAAGCTAGTGTTAAAACTAGATAAAGCGTTAAATGCCCCCCCCCAATTGAGTCTATGTGGTGTTATAAGTTCAGCTCCCAGCATAGGCAGAGAGCATCAAATACTCACCCCCACAAATTAGAGGCCACATGTCCCATATAATACAATATGAGATCATCCTGTAATTCTGATTAAAGTCAATGTTCTCGACGTGCTGTCAATAATGTATTATCAAGGGAAACCAGACTAGTCAAAATGTGCAAGCACACTGGAGAACTTTGCTAATTTAAACATTATAAAGCCTTAGTCCAAATCCAGTTTAAAATGAAAGACAATATGGGTTTCTGTATTATTAGATTCTGTGGTTTTACTTTTGGAAAGCATAAAACAGTGCATGTTATAGCTTACAGTCCTGAAGAATAGTCAGAGACAAGTCAAGAGTAGGGCCTGTATGGAACAGTACTAGCTGATCCTTGGTGCAGAATAAGGCCATGGCTGTGCATGAGATTCCTGGATGTGGTTGTAAATAATGTAGAACAAGTAGAAATACTTAAAGAACCTCAATGAGTTCAATGTCCATAGTGCACTGATAGGTTCAGACATAGTCGTATAACATTTTGAATTAAGGGTGCAAACGAGGAAAAAAAGTAGTGATTGTTGAGGCAAGTAAAGTGGCAAAAAACACGGAACATGTATTAAATAAAAGAGACTGAGGAAGAAGAGGGCAGGAAGGAAGTTTGGGAGCCTGAATGGCACTCAGGACACTGAGAGAAGGAACCTCAGGAGGGAGAAAGGAAGAAGAGAGAGAATGAGAAAGAGCAAGAACCAGCAAATTGAGTTTTATGTCATCTGGCTGTGTGTCTGGTCCATTTGTGGTTCAGTTCTGCATTCCTCAACAGACCACTACAGGCCACATGAAGCACAGCGAGACCAAGTCACAGCAGAGAGCAGGTGTGTGTGTGTGTGTGTGTGTGTTCGATGGTCTTCAGTTCAGCAGGCCATGTTTACACACTCACGCCTGCTTCATCTCACTGCACTTTCACGGTGCGCGGTGTGGATTTATAGATGCTCTCCTTGGTTTTGCATGAATTGTTCACTCTAGCGGCCATTCTTTTCCAACCATCCCCTTTCAATTCTGCTGCATATTCGAGAAACATCCCACGCAGAGGGTGGTTATGGCGGTCACATGGGACAGTGGGGAAAACCAAAAAGAAAGCTGTTCTGTAGAAAGGCTGAAAGCCAGGAAACACAGGATTAAAAAAAAAAACCTTCCAAAGTGTTACAACAGTATTTCTGCACAATATGTGTACATGTATTGGGGTGTATGTGGGTGCATCACTGCATAAATCTTGCCTTCAGGTCTGATTAACGTGATCTTCCACCAACCAGTCAGGTCTGGTGCCAGTGAGTGTGTGTTGGCTGTGTGTGTCACCAATTTTGTGGCACGCTCTTAAAGCTGCCGCCGCAAGGCCAGCCACCTCACGGTTCCACTGGCGACCGCTGGCAAAGGTGCAACACAAACACTGAGGTTGTAATCAGGCCAGCAGACGGGTGCAGATAGAGACGGTATATGCCCAACTCTAGCGGTTGAGTGAATGTGTGCCATGCCAGGACAGTGGAAATAGATGGGTATACATCTGGTAGCGATGGGAAATGATGGCTTTCCACCGTTATGGCAGCTTGGTAAGTGGCTTCTTGAAAGCTGGATGGAAAATGGGAGAGTGTGGGAAATGTAGCTTTCAAAAGGAAACACTCCATGATTTCGTAATTTATGGCCATGCAAAGCTGCTGGTGCGAAAGCTTAGTCATTTTAGCAATGATCATGATCAGTATTCATTCTTTACACTCTCCATCAGGGCACTGAATTGTGTTGTGTTGCTATCAGAGTTCCCATTATTATGCTAAAGGGGCGAAAAGATGAGTTTTAAGGGTACTAGATGATTAACAGGCGAAGGAACCAGCATAGCGATTGCTGTGCTAGCGACCATACATGCAGAAAACTACTAGTTCACCTACATTTGTGAAGAGCTCTGTTTTCCACTATGTAGTGTGGTAGCAAGACCAAATACTAACATCATGATATTTTATTTAATTTTGAAAGGAAAAAGAGAAGTGTGTTGCTCCACTACAAGCACTGATTCTGAGCCATCACCTCCTTGCCCTCTCTCCCCTGACTCTCTGAGGAGATATTCAGAGGAGGAGAAACTCACAGCTGATATGCCGGGCTATCATCTGATTAAAAGATCCTTGCATAAAAGTGACATCAGCTGTAATTTGGTTGTCACCATCTTAGTTTTTTTCAAACCAAAAGAAACCATGTTTGGAGAAGGTGGAGCTTAAAAGGAGTGAGAGCTGGATCTGACCTGTCTGTTCTTGGTCCTGAGTGGGTGGTACAGTCTGTCAATCATTATGTTTTACTGAAGATTTGAAACTAGAGACTAGAGACTGAAGTCAAAAAATGGAAAGGAAAATGGCTACTGAACTAATAAATCAAGTGAGAAGTAGGGTCATTTTCACATTGACTTCAGTACAATCTAACCATTCTTTTACAGTTCAGACGCCACGTGGTCATTAGACAGAATAAAAGTTTTGAGACACTTCGGCACTGGCTTGACTTAATTTTGTAATTACATCATACTGTGACATTAAAAGTCCCTGACTGATGGATTTGCTGCTTTTTTTTTTTTTTTTTAAGATCGTTTTTGTTCACTGAGCAATAATACCTCCAAATGAACAAAGGCTCATTGTGTCCTAATTCCTAATTCCTTTCTATGTTGTCACTCTAGAACATTGAACTGGGCTCTATGGGAGAGAGAAATGTTCATGCTACAATGCGGGGAAGATTTTCCCAGAGAAAATCTTAAGATAGAGTTTATTAAGGAAAAAAAGGTTGTAATAAATACCCATTATACCCGTGTAGTGTGTAGCTAGAAGTGAATATCTGCTCAGACTGACTGAGTCGCTGTGTTTTGGCACCTCTGTGATTTATTAAGGAGGGTGCAGGTGTTTGCAGCTTGAGTTATTTTCCAACTTTTATTGCCGAGTTCAAGTTAACGTTGTCCAAGCTGGAATTTCTTCCCCTCTTCTTTCCTCTATTCATCCGCCCATCCCTCCTGCTTTCTTGTCCTGACCCTGACACTTCCTGTTCCTTTTTCCCCCCCCTCTTCTTTGCGCCATCCTATGCAGCCCACCTTTGACCTCTCCGGGGAACATTTTGAATTGTGGGGCCATCATCACCCAAGCTGTTTTGGGGGAACCCAATAAAACACTGGCAGGGGTAGTGGATGAAAGAGGCCCTGTCCTGGGTGAAGATTAATTGAAGTGGACAATAGGACAGGACCTTCTCTTCCTCTGCCACCATTCATGAGCAGAGTCACAGGTCGCCTTTAGATGTGCTGAATGGCTCCTGTAGCCACTAGCAGAGGAGCATGTGTGGGTGGGGATTACAATTCTCATAAATCAAGAGTTCAGAGGATTCAGGGTGACTACAAGTCATGAATTCAGGTGAAAATAGCTTCTGTTGTTGACTGGGATTCTCTCTTTAATGTCCAATGAGTCAAGATTTTCTTTTCATTTTCTAAACCATTCATTCTGTCCCAGAGCATTTAGATTATTTTTTAAGTTAAGTATTAGAGTACAGAGTACATTTACTTTGAACAATCTTAATTTTTTTCTAAATTTTTCGGGGGAGATAATTTATTATTTGTCATTTTAATCCTTCCCAGGGATGTAGCTTAGTGGTAGAACACATGCTCTTCATGCTCAGGCCCCAGGTTCAAACCCCAGCAACAAGTCAAACCAGCGGTAGGCTTGTGATGGTCCCAAGCCCAGAGATATGGGTTGTGGCAGGAAGGGCATCCGGTGTATAAAAAACAAAAAAAAAAAAAAAAAAAAAACTGTAACCAAACCAAATATGCAAGTTACAGAGTTGACTTGTTGAGGTTACCCCAAAACAGGGAAAAACTGACTTAATTACCATTCTATAATATATATAACATTATTTTTCACGATTTATTTTTGATTTTTCACAAAAAAAAAAAAAAGTTAAAAGCAACTTCTGAAGTTTTTTGGTCACTAGCAGCTCAATAACGCTTCTACATGTCCCCATCTTATTTTTTATCATAGTCATGGATGCTAAAATGTGAGCACAGGGACAAATGTTATCATTTGTCCCCCAATCCCCTTATTGTGTTGATTCTAGTGGAATTTCACCGGTTGAAGTCCAGGCCTTAATCCTGATGATGGTCAGGAAAGGATGAAACAAAGTAAACATAAAACTTTGCCAGATTGAAGGTGTGAATTCAGCAGCACCCTGGGATGAGCATGAAAAAAAAACAAAAACAAAAACAAACAAACATTCAGCCAAGAAATAATGAGTCCATGACAGGCCACATCACACAAACCATCGGACTGGTACTTTTCAGCAGCCTTTATATGTGCAGTATAAAGTGAAAGCAGAATTGGCCTTAATTTTATTATGTCAATAAGTAACAGGAAATTAAGCTGAAATTTTCAGTCTCTCTCTCTTTCTACCCCTGGACGAGTGTGACCAAAAATCACATGACTGTTTTCCGGTTATAACGTTTCACTGGGTAGTTATAATTACTGATGGTCACGCAGCCCCGCTTGTGCACATGTGTAGGGGTTGTGTTTTTTTTTTTTTGTTTTTTTTTGTTGTCTCTTGCTCTCCCTCTGCTGGACGCTCCCTCAGGGGCTGTACCTGTATCAAGCCCACATGGTGCTGTTGGTCCTGTCCATGGCTCCAGGAGTGGGGCATTTTGTTTTAATTTTACTTCCATTTTTCTTTCTGGATTGGAGTTCGCTGGTTGTCCAGTCGGCTCATGGTAAGCGATTGTGTGGTAGTTTAGAGGGAGTTGCTGACTGCAACGGATCATAGGTCAGCAGCTTCTGCACCTTTTGTCCTTCTTGACCAGGATCTTGTTTAAAAAAAGGAAAAACAATTCCCTGTATCCCTGTTTTGGCCTGTTATATGTCTCAGCCTCTTGAGTCTCTGTGGAGGCAGCAATAGTTGATCAAAGGTGAACCAAGTGTAGGGATAGGACTCACCTCACACACTGCAGTGGCAGGTTGGGCTTAAATTCAGGTCTGAACTGACACTAATTTCTACCTCATCCTTCTATAGTTGACAAAAAAAAACAAAAACAGATCTTTCCACATACACTGCTTTAATACACGTTTCTTTTTTGTGCAGAACTTGGAAAGAAACCTTCCCATCCTCTTCCTGCAGACAATCACATCGAGTCGGCATAGAGTTTGACCCACCACTCGTGACTGTGCACAGCAGAAATATCCGCCTCTGCTGTTGGGCCATTTGCAGCTAATTAGACAGCATGTGACTGATTCTGGCCTGTTGTAAACACTATCGCATCTGACTCTCATTACAAAGCAGAAATGAAATAAGCAAGGCCCTGAGTAGGGAAACGGCAGTAGCAGCAGCAGCAATGGTCACACAGGCCCCCAATGCTTTGCCACAATGCAACGCGGCGCTACATCATGAAGTACTTTACAGCCACTAATTAACACACATAGATGCTTTGGTTTCTGCTTCAGAAAATATACAAATTAGAAAAACATTTCCACTTGTGCCTGATGGGAACAGCCTTACAAATCACTTAGCACCGCGAGCAGCGACGAGAACTCCTTCCTCCAGATAGAGCTGTGTCCGTGTGTGTGTGTGTGATCCAAGAGGTAGGTAACTCACTCACACACACACTTCACACACATTTCTGAACCATCACATTAAGCTAAACAATTGACTGGCAAACAAACGGTGTCATGTACTGTAGTCAGACACTGAACACTGCCATTCCTAAGACAACTCAACCAAAAACAAATACACTGGAAACAAAGCAGACACACAACCCTGCACTCTCACTCACAGTTGCTCCAGTGCCCGACACATCATTTATTCTCCATTTCAAACCGAGCAGCTGTTATGAGTAACGCTATATAACAGAGTTCCTGGCTGCAAAAAGAAAAGAGAAAAAAGAAAGGCACTGCTGATTTGCTGAATGAACAGATGACTAATTAAAAACACAGAAAGGTGTGTGTAATTAATGAGTCCATTAGGTCTAGGTAATCTCAGGGATCCAGTATTAACAAACTCTTGAGCAGACTGCAATGGAGGTGATTAACAGTGTGGCCACGTTGGCTCTAATTAACTACACAACCACAGTCACAACCAGATTCAGCGAGCATATGTCAGTGTTTTGGGGGTCCCACAGCAGAGTAAAATGTCAGGCACTATATGTGTAAGACCTGAGAAAACAGTAATCAGTTTTGTAGATTCAAACTGCAATGTGATACATGGATGTGTCATGCGGAAGCTTAAGAGGCTTGTAGATTTACGTGACATTCAAAGAAAGTCAAATCAGTGAACCAAGAGTGATGTAACACGAATTTCTGGTGTCTTTCAACCACCAGGCCATACTTAGCACATTCTGACAGCTGTAATAAAGAGAGAAACTCAGGTTTCCCTCATTATTCATCTAAAGTAAACATGTTTTAGACTTTTACATTAGACCTTTATAATGGCTTCATTTGAAAGACAATTAAAGGTGCCCTATTACACAAAGTGATATTTCCTACTATAAATCAGGTCGAGGTCCTATACTAATACTGTGAATGTATCAAAGGTCCAAGTCCACAGAGAAATGCTCAGAGGCTGTATTCAGAGGCTGATCCCTAAAACCAGCTGTCACGACTTCAGTAACTTTATGATGTCACAACAAAGCAGTCACTGCCCTCAGCCACACCCCGAGCCCAGCACACCTTTACTCATCATCCAAGCTCGCAGGATTTGCTTGACCTGCTATTCTTCCGTTTGATTGCTTAGAAAACTCTTAAAAGCCACAAATATATCTCCTCGTGGATACCAACACTTAAAACCACCCCAAAAAAATAAATAAATATGGGACCTTTAACGGAATTAATGATTCAGTCAAAAAAAAGAATGCATAGAAAAAAAAAAAAATCTCATCTCATAGCAATCACGATTCAAATGGACTGCAGTACAATCGGCTATAAACTATAGTTCATCCTGGTAAACAGCCCCAGACATCCGTCAGTGTGTGCTTTTGCATTCATTCCCCACGGAGGTGGTTTTATCTCATTACAACCATCTGCCGGGTCTGCTCCTGTTTTGTCCGCGGAGATTAGAAAGAAGATAACGTGAGCCAGAAACACTTCACAGTGTAAAGAAGTCTGCCTCCTGCTGCCTGGAGAGCTGCTTTCATCTCTGCTGCTCATTATGCAGGACTTCCCGGGCTCAGGACGCAGGTATGATGCAAAGACATTGGGTAGGAGACTTAATGAATTCCTTTTGTTCACCTCACATCAGTGTGGTGTGTTGCGTGAAATGTGTGTGTGTGTGTGTGTGTGTGTGTGTGTGTGTGTGTGTGAGTGAGAGAGAGAGATACTTTTCTCTAACTTGAACTCTTTGGCTGAAAGTTTTTTTGAGGTTTTGAAGTAAAGTTCCCCCCCCCAGGTTTATTGAGACACCAGAAGACGTCAGAGTTGTCGGGTTAATTCTTTTTTCCAAGTTGCTTTAAAAAAAAAAAAAAAAAAAAAAACCCCACCAATGATAATTTGAAAATTGTGCGTTTTTGTTCAATACTATGCAGAAGTACTCGTACATCCTCAGCTCTCCTTTGCATGAAGTGCTTGGTAAGCAATATTAACATGCTGAACTGAGATTAACATTACAGCGAGTGTATTATGCTGATTTTAACTGTATTAGTAACCTTTTTTTCTTTCACCAAAATAAAAAAAATAAAACAATTTAAATAAAACACTAACTGTATCGTTCATCACTATGTCAACTGAGCAGTGCTCATCCCCAGACAAACCTGTTTATTGTAAACTGTGCGAAAGGTGTCATTTTAGAACAAGATACAACAACTTTGGGGAGAAACGATACAAAAATCTGTTGAAATAACGCACGTGTTTTGATGAAAAAGTTCGAGAAGCTTGAACCTCCCTTCTAACGTACACGTTTGTGCTGCTGCAGAGGCTCCACAAAAGATCTACAGTACCTGCTAAAATAATACGGGACAAATTCATGTGAGGCGAACTTTCATAAACCCTCGTGTGCTTCACTGAATATCTGAGCTCACATACACATGCATGTTTGCACATACATGTTGTCTACCCATTTCCCCCATGGGAGCGTCTCGGAGTGTCAGTCTACGAGGCTGTCAGTGCCTGCTCACCGACAGCCTATAAGTTCCTCCGGTTGCCTTTTGGAATAACAACCACCCCCTTATTGAATAACCTCTGTTTCACCTAACCCCTGAGTGCGCCCCTCGTCTCCATCCAAAAACCAAATCTAAGCCCAATATGAGCCCAGTTATTGATAAATCCACGTTCCTTACCCCAGCCGCTACAAATTACCATATTATAGGGCTTACAGGTATTAGTTTTGGGAGGCCCTGACCCAAATCAAACAAGGGATACCTGAATTGCTTTTGTCTGTCCGGACAGGCAGTGATGGAGACACTGGCTGCAGTCAGGGAAATAGATATGGGGAAGACCAAACACAGAGAGCTGGAGGTGGCGTCATCTACAGTCACAACTGATCAATCTCATGTGATTACAAGAGGGCTGCACAGCAGACTGACCACCACTCAAAGGTCACCAGCCACATGCATAATGTTACCACAGTCATTGCATATCTCCAAAGACACAATGGACACAAATGTGGATGATTTACTAACAAAAAAAAAAAAAAAAAAAAAAAAAGTTGTAATTTAAAAAAGGGGGAAAAAAAAAAAAAAAAAAAAAAAAAAATTGTCAGAAAGAAACCTCTTTGACCCAGCGTGGAAACAACAAAAAAGGTGAGGAGAGCAAAAGAGAGATATCATGAAGAAAACTTCTATTGAAAAACACAACTAGGTCCATCACTTCATATATCACGCCTTCAAAGTCTCCATGCCAGCTTCTAGGAGGGTAAACTAGCTGTAGATTTAATACAGAGTAGATGTTGAGTTTTTAAGGATTTATAAAAAGAAATAAGAAATTAAAAAAAAGACTAAATTGTATGATTTGTAAAATGAACAAATGTAAAAAAGGAAAAAGGAAATAGAAACAAACTTTTCAGATTAGATTGTGGCTTTTTTTTTTTTTTTTTTTTTTTTAATTCACATAATCCTTACACCTTTAGATACCTTTTGCCAAACTGAGCAGCTCGATTTTTCTTTATTGAGTTTTAACTTTTGTAAATAATATACTTTATTTTTTGCCCTGGAGAAGTTTCCCTACCTCCTGGTAAACAGCCCCTACCTCCCCACTGTGATTTCATACAAGCAGCTAGAAGATTCACGGCTGCAGATGATCTCTACCTTGAATATACGCTTCTATAACTCAATCCACCATACACTTTGGCTGCAGTTATATCACCCGAGGCTTAAATCTGAGGTCGGAGTGATGAGTTTCCCAAAACAGGGAATCAGTAAAACCATCATTTCTCAGCTATCAACACCTCAGTCTCCCACCGAGGGATGGTAGGGCAGAGAGGAAGTGACCGTTAAAAACTTTCACAAGATGAGAGACAGATGGTTGGACAACTGGGGGAAAGAAATGCAGACTGTAATTTGAATAGAGATTCTGTGTTTTACTGCACAAATGGCAGTACAGGTTTATCAATTTGCTATCACTTTTTACGGGTGAGCCTCTTTTTAAAAAAAAAAAAAAAAAAAAAAAAAAAAAAAAGGTCCTACTTCATATATTCATCATAACTGCCGGCTGTGATTCAACAATAAAGCTGAATCTCACCACCTCTCAAAGCTCAAACCCCAACCTTCCTTTTATTCCATTAACCTAGAATGATCCTGACAGCTTTGATATCTTACGTCTTGTTTTAGCCCAGAATGTGTGCGTGTCTGTTCTGCAGCACATGCCCACCATCCACACAGCATGTCGGGGGGTCAAAGGGCAACAGGTAAGAATGCGGCGCCATGGGAGCAAACATAATGAAGTCATCATACCCTGACCTCAGCCCCTGTGAGTTATAAAGTCCGTGAGGCTCAGTGGCTGATGGGTAAAGTAATGGGGTCATCCCTGCAGTCTTCCTGCCCGTTTCGATGACATTTACTGTCAAGTTCAATCACATCTTTTGGTGGTGTTGACGATTGGATCATTTTCAGTACCGGTTATTCCTTGACATCCTGGATTAAAAAAAAAAAAAAAAAAAAAAAAAAAAAGATGACAAGGGGCTGCTCAATGATCAGAGGTTACAAGACAAGAGGCGATGGCACAAAAACATTAATAAGAATCAGCTACAGTTCGCCTCACTCCTGCAGAGACATTCAGACCGAGCCTTCACGTCGACTGATACCAAAAAGTGAAACATGTAATGATGGTCAAAGGGACAGCGTCAGGCTCTCCGCTGCTGCCCAAATGTCCATTGGCAGTTTATGGAACAGCCGTTTCCTTTGTGGTGACATTGCCCTGACTCAGAGTTCTGATGACTCAGTGCACAATGTGAAGGTCTCATTAATTTAAGCCACTTAAGGCGATTTTCCAGTTAGGCTTGTTTTCTAATGAGGCAGGGTAGGGCAATTAGGGTTATGGCAGCACCATGCTTTTTTAGGCATACAGGAGTGGACAGAATCTAACCTACTCTCTAAACTGTGAAGGAGTCATTAGATAAATAGATGACAAACTGAGCAGAGTCAAAGGGCCCTGCACTTAAAAGGGATGGCTAATGTTTTAATTCTTCACACTCATTCTTACAGTCAGGCTAAACGTTTGGCCACGGTCATCATTTCAATGATACGTCAAGTTAACAAGGTGGCATGAGAACCTGTCAAGCGCGAACCGTTGCCTCATTGAAACTGTCGAAAGGAAGTGAAGACTGGCACGGGCGGGCTCCAAAAGCAGAAGAAAAACAAAACCGAAAGACTAGTGAAAGAATAGAAAGGCAGCAGCAAGTTTCCTTTCAGTGTCTTAGCAACCTATATTTGTTACTCACCCACTGTAAACCTCATGTCTGTGGTCAGCACGGCCAATCACCTTACAGCCCGCTCTCGCTTTTCAGCACCTTGCACACATGTCTAGACCCCAAAGGTGTGAGCAATGGGTTCAATGTGCGTGTGTCCTTCTCTCCAATGATTCATCTTGCCATTATTGTACCACATAGAAACGGGGTGCTGAAAAGTGCTGGCTGGGCTTCAGCTCACAGCCTTGACCCTGGAGGGGTGCACTGAGGCTGACCCTAGGAATTTGACTCAAGTCCACATCACATCAGCACATCTCATATCTTACGCTTTGCAATATTTGACGCAGTTGACGGAAAACATTATGGAGCAATGTGGTTCAGAACAAATGCAGGACTTCTATGTTTATAGATAGTTATGGACACAGATAAATGGAAACAGTTGCAAGTTTTGTACCTGGGCTCTGTTTCGACTGTGTGCAGGCTGTGATCTGAAATGACTACGAGTCACAAATGATTATAACTCAAATCACAACATCAAATTCATTGGATCTTCAAGGTCTGGTGACTTTGTACAGTTGCCTCCTTTACCTTATTGATGATCAAGCTGTGCAAAAGTCAGCAAAACAAATCCAAAAGTCCTATAGGACTCTCGCATGTTGAACTACACCACATTTTCATTAATATAATGTGACAAAATAAGAGCAAGTGAACATCTTGCATTACAGATTAAACTGTATTTGCCATTTGCACAAAACATCAGCAACTTCGTCGAGTCAGTGTCATCACATACATATATATATATGTAAAAATAAAACTTTTGGATGTCTCAATGTCAAAATGTGAACAGGATGACTATGACACAGCATATTGTATTATCCCACAGCTCCAAACTGTCCTCACAAAAGTTCCTTTTAAATTTTTTGTTAGAAACAAGGAAAAAAAAAAAAAACAAAAAAAAAAAAACACATAATACAGCGGGACTTTACCAGTAGTCACACCACTTTGGCCTGTAACTGAAAGCCACACTGTGGTTTCAGTAGTTGTATATGTATTTTCTGAGGCAAGGTAGTGTAGTTTGGGTTGGCTTGGTGGCCAGTGTTGCCGTCAAACACCATAACACCACCCTGCCCCTGATAGCCCTGGCGGAGTCGTTTTGTCTCAGTGTTACCGTCACAGAAAATTCAGGTAAGGGATTTACAAAACAAAATAGTGTCTGAAAATGAGACTGAGGGAAAGAAAAAGAGTCAAAGAAACATTACGAGACCTCTCCCTGTGTTTACCTTTGCAATTTTGTCCAATTTGTCTAAATTGCTTAGCTGACCTCTTAGAAAAAAAGCATATGCTTAATGTCAAAAAGCAGCAAAATATGACTGATCACCTTCATTTCGTCCATTTGGCTCCTTGGCACAAGACTCTAAATTGTGTATTCTTTCCATGGCGCCAAACCACCCGCCCTGCATTTAATTAATTTCCTCTTATTTATATGGCTAAAACTTTACAGCAGTTTTTCTTTAGGTAACAGACTTTCCTGTCTTTGGAAGACCCAGACTGTTGGAGATTTGGTTAATCATCAGTTATGATCATGTCAATTATCTCATTTTGTCTGTCTCAGTATTTGTCACTGCTTGAATTGAAGGATTTTTTCAGGGGGAGGCAAGGAGCAAAATGGAGCAGAAATTAATTTGTCAGGATCACAATGTTAGAATATGAAATTACTGCCATCAGGGCCAATCGAGGACTAATGTTGGTAAATGTTTCTCGTGGCAGGGTAATGAGCAAAATGGCTTCTATACCGCATTCGAGAGGGCAAAGATCTAGCCCAATTTCCTTGTTGATTTGGCTTCCCATGGATCATTGCTCAGTAGGCCTACTGGAGGAAAATAAAGGCAGAACGGGGGGGAAATGCCACCACTATCAAGCATCCAAGGTTATTTCTAAAAGGTAGCATTCATGTTTTAGGTGCTGTGTCAAGTGTACAAGTTACAGATACAATCTTAATGCAATCTGCTGGAAAAGCAATTAGAGCAGCCAACAACCAACTCATTTTGACTTTATTTAGAGATGAGAGTTGGCCCCAATCAAGCTTCTCTGGACATGTCCTTTTAAAATGCAACATCAGCTTCAGGTTTTAATGCACATGGCATTAACCACATTCTTGTCTCCTTTCCCCTTCGGTTCTGGCCAAACGTTAGAACATGTTTTCTTTTTCCTCCCCATATTTAATACAGTTCAGTGCTTGTTTACCTGAAGGCCCCAGCCTTTCCCGTAAGTGAGCTGTCAATCCATCATCTCCACGGTGGGTAACCAGACCAGGCCTGTTTCCACTGGGGTGCAAGCATGGAGTGCAGGAAGGCTGAGAGCTGATCTGTATGGTAAAAGGGCAGGAGGGGTGGTCATGTCATGAGATATCAATTTATGAGCAGACAGGCTTTTTGAATTGTATAAAGAAAGGAAGATGAAGTTTGAATTTTCAGCATCTACAGCTATGGGCATTTTCCAATATTAGGTTTATGTGTTCATTTCAATAGAAGACCTGATAATAGAAACATGGGAAGAAAAAAAATAAAAAAATAAAAAATTGTAAAATAAGGTGCTCTTCAGGACGGGCCAAGATCATATGAAAAGATGAAAAAGAAAAAAAAAAAGGAATGTTTTAAGCACTCTGATGCGATGGAAATATATAAAAATCCCTTGACAATGCATGGACTTAGCAAAGCAAACAAATAGAGAAATGCTTCTTCAGGTTTTTCTGGTGAGGCTCACCCCTATCAGGCTCAAGGAGTAGATGGACCCACAAGGCCGATGCCAGTCAGCGAGGAGTTCAAAGGTTTAGTCACAGGTGATCAGTCCAACAGGCAGAGGTACAAAGTTCACAGGCAAAAAGGGCAAGTAACAGGCAAAGCAAATATCGGCACACACTGTGGAGTAAACACAAGGCACACTAGAACTCTCATAGAAGTAAAGAAAACCTGGCAGAGAGGAAGACACAGACTAAATACACCAAGAGAGGGAAGAGAATGACACACAGGTGAAACACATTAGGGCGTGGCAGACAATCACGCAGGTGGGAAACTTGACAGGAAGTCGATCTGCAACGAGACAAGAAGCAACCAAAATAAAACAGGAAACAAATAATGAAAATGAAACTTCGTCCAAAGTGGCAGGACGGACTACGACAACTTGGAGATAATTAACTAGAAGGGCAAACAATATTTTGAAAATTAAGGTTAAGAAACAGAGAAACTTCATCCCCGTGTGAGCAGAGCGGGACACACACTCCCACACACACCTACACAGCCATAGTCAGACAGTCAGACGAGGATTTAATGGTGAAGCCAGACTTTGTCTTATCTGAGTGTTTGCCTGCGTGACAGTGTGTGACGGGAGGGAGAAAGAAGCTCAGCGCCACACGTAAGGAAACATATGATCGCTGCCCCAGCTGTGCCTCCAGCCCTGAATTATTCCAGTGGCCCAACCTGAAAAAGCACTGCTGCGGCAGTTCATTTATTATAGTCAAGGCTCCTGTGTCTGTCTGTACACACACACACGCACACACACGTGGGAGGAGGTGTTTCCTAAACCTTTAAATACAAACGTTAGGATTCCTCAGTCTATTTTGGGCTGCGCTCTGACCGGCTGTCTGAGCCTTTTGTTGTGTTACTGCTGAATGACAGCATTGCTTGGTCCGTAAGTCATGTGACAGTCACACTCACCCTGAAGATTCCACGCAGTGATTTCTCACCTTTTACAAAGACAACATCTGCTAACATCACACATTTAAACACAATGTTACCTTAAAGGACCTATATGTAAGCTTTGCAAGTTAAATATAACTAGTGACAGCATTCACAGCTATTTATTTAACAATCTTGAAGAAACTACACCAATTTTCCTGCTTATCTATGGATAAGACTATAATATGTTTATAAAGCACAATGCATTTTATGTTTGTAATTCAAAATGAGCATCATTTGCTTCTTTGTGTATAATGTGAAGTTATTTATTTTAGTGTGCAGGTGAATATAAATTAGAACTACTGACAGGAAAACTCTGATATTTTGCAGCCAATAATTGGAAAGGAATGGAAGGAGGTATTGATGTATGAGAAGAAGTACATTTCAAAAATTTTATACATTCTTTCAGGAGTATCTTTTGGTATGAATCCTTTCATATCAAAATTTGATATTCTTTTTTTTTTTTTGCGTGCTCGCTTTTTTCTTTAATAATCTTTAATGTGCAGGTAAAAATAACCACATCAATGCCTCAGACGCCATCCTGAGCAACCTGATTTTGACTTGATGCGTAAAACGAGTAATTTAGCAATGTCTGGAGGACAAATCTTATATGCAGTCAAATATGCTTTTCAATATATGTTCACGCCGAAGATTACACAACTCCTCTACTTACCCTCTCTCTCTCTCTCTCCCTCCCACTCTCTGGGAGTCCTTGCAGACTCGTGGCCTAAGCGTTTCAGTGTTTTGCTTAATGAAGTGCCAAGCAGCAGTTGGTCATGCTTCCTCTCAGCACAGATACACAGTGACACGCGGGACATGCTTGGGTTCATCTTGGGAAGGCCTGGACTGTGTGGAACCAGGGCGGGAATAACAACCCGAATCCCAGCAAAAATATTTACAGCGCAACTGCAATGAATCCACAGAAAGCGCAATTATCCGCATTGATGAAGGCGGTTGCCGGCGTGATGCATCATCTAGGTGGCAACAGGTTTGTGTAACATCTAAATGCGAAAAAGAAAATATTCAAATTTACTTTTGTTTGCTTTTCTGGCAAGGAAAAGTGGACGGATATGCACGCAGGCTCCGCCATACAGGACGGCTTGTGAACGTTTGTCCCTGTTGTTGATTAGATTTTTTTTTTTTTTCCTTACTGGTGTTCTTTTATGACTCCCATCTTGTGTGATAAATCACAGCTTCAGAGTGGGGACAGTTTCATGACATCATTCACGCTACATTTCCAACCGTGAGCCAGTTTTTGATTAGGGTTGTAAATCTCCTTCACCTTTCTGTCTACCTCTAGCACACACACACACACAGGGTGACACACACAGTGACAAATGTTCATGAAAGTAAAGCATGAATATTGTTCTATATTGTCTCTCTATTCAGACCTGTATGTAAGTTTCATGCTGGGGTGGGACTGGGTGTGGACTGCTTTTTGTTCGACCAAGTTGAAATGTTGCAGTGAGCGAATAAAACATATTTCCCTTCGTTTTTCCATATTCAAATTATATGATTCAGGATTAGATGACCAGAGAGAGATGACAAGAGGGAAACAGCCCACCATGAATCCTGCTCAAGTATGTGGTGTCAGACTTTTGTGATGAAACCACAGACTTATCTGTGATAGATTTTAATTTAGTGTTAAGGTAGCGAGAGCAAACAGCAGTCAAGGTCAAGACCTACTCCACACGATGTCAGACCAACTGCTACCTTCTTCATTTTCAGTTTTATATCAGTTCAGTGAACCCTGCATTGTGGTTACTATTTGATATGTAAAAAGCTGGTGACACCATATTCAGTTGAATATTGAGTTCTAATATTCAAATAGCCTGCCGAAGCAGCGGAAGAATGGGCCGACCAATCATAGCGCTGGGTTCAACATCAAGTGGGAATAACTCGAGACAAGATGTTGTAGTTCTGGAAAAACTTTCTGTTTTACAATGTGCTACAAGCTCTTTAATGTAGATTAGTTGCCTCAAAGATGACCAAGACAAACAAAAATAAAAGACCAGTCTCTGGTTTATGATCGCCCTTACATGGATCTGAACTGTTACTGTGGACTCACTTCAAGCTGTACAATAATCAGGTGAAGCCTCCTGCACTTGCTAACAAAGAAGCATAACTTTTTGTATTTGCATTCAGTGATTCTTAATGAAACAATGAGAAGATTTTCTTTTTTTCTCCTAACATTTTATTCATCTGTTCATTCATATCCTTGGTCACTCTCTCATTTTTTAGGTGTGCTCACCTAAAATTTTTTCTCACTGATGTTATAATGTTCAGTGGATTTATTTTGGAGGCAGCATGTAATGCTGTTGGATTACACCCCATCATCATAATAAAACAATAAGGTGTAGCTAGATGTTAATTAATTCTATATATTTACAAATGAGTATACATGTTTTATGGCCAATATCAAAACTGTTTTTACTTTCTTTCTGGAAGCAAAAAGGTCAAGACAAATATGAAATTACGAACAATAACTATTGTTATTAATAGAATAATAACTATTTAATCCTGCCCACATTAAAGTTAAAAGATACTCATCCCAAATCTCATCGCTATAAACAATGTGACCTGAAATAATTTTAGATTACAATGATTATCATGATAATAGACTAAACATGAATTTAGTTTATTAAAAGAGGCAATTTGAGAACACAGAGTCTAAATTCAAGCCAGTGTTTTCTTTTTTCAAGCCACTGCAGCTAACCACTCAAACCAAAACACATCGCAACCAACAGCCAAGTCCGATTGCTTAGGTCACCTCTTGGACATGGAGCTTTGTAAGCGTACCAGACAGAGAAATTGAATTAAGGCCATAACAAAATTTCATGGTTTCCTCCCAAACTGGAATCATGAAGTCCGTAAACACTGTTGTATTATAAGTGGGTTATTTTTTCCAAGGCGAGCCAAGACCTCAGCTCTGTTTGAGATTTGCAGGACGCTCTATTAAACAAAAAGTGAGTGAGCGGTGCTTGACTTATTTTGGGGTTGACACGGTGGTGTTGGAGGATACAGCCGTATGAAATCATTTCATCATTACACTGTCAGAGGGCACGGCATTTTCCCATGTCTTTCATGTCGGAGGAGAGGACAGGGGGGACAGAGGAGGGTGAGTTAATATACAGCCCACATGAGACACTAGCATTTGGTTGGAATATTTAATATTGCTCTAGAAAAGTGCACTCACCACATCACCACCACAGCCATATGTTTGTGCATATTATACATTTACGCTCTTCTTGCTATAACATTCATTAAAGATTTCCCCTGTGTTACAGAAATGACTGTGAAATTATAATTCACCTAATTATGGTTATGCCTCCATATTAACCCTTCCCTGTTTTCTCCCTCTCTCATTACGCTTACAAAAACACATAAATCAGAAAAGTATACACCGTACCCATGGAACACAATGCACTGGGGGATACCCTTTAACTATCCTAACATGTCTCAAATTCAAATTTCTACTGACATTCCAGTTCCCCAATCCTCAGCTCAGGTGTCAGAAAATAACACTGAGGAACTCCCGCCCTGCTCTCCCCTGCATTATTCCCAGTTTAAAGGTAAACACGGCGAGTAGCAGGTGGTTGTGGGGGATTTTTGCAGGGACTTCAATGTAATGTCTGGTGGCAATTAGGTGTAATACAGGATGTCAAAGCCCACAGCCGCTAGCCTCAGATATCTGCTGCCTAATGTTAGCTTTACAGATCCATTCTGGCATATGGATTTGACTGCGCAGACCTGGGCCAAATTAGTGAAACTATTACCTCCCTTCCCTCTGTGGCAAAGGGCACAGCCAAAAAAACAAAACAAACAAACAAAAAGGCGTTTCACGGTGCTTGAAGAACTAGAGAGACTGCCCAACTCAGATGTAGCTTGATTTAGAAAGTTTTCTTCACCATATCTGAGATGCACGCTCAGCAAACCTTTTGGATTTCGGTATCTCCCCAAGGCATTATCTTTCAGCTCAGAGGGGCGAGCACATATTAAGCCTCATAAAGCTGCAAGTAAATCTCCTATGGAGGGAGTGGCAGTGCTTGTACAGTAACCAGATCTGTGATATCCTTAGGAAGGGTACAATAGCCGGGGCCAGTTCAATGCAGCACAGATGGAGAAGGGTGGAATATACAATTAGAGTGTCCTTGAGAAGTGCAGAGGTTGGCAACAAAGTGCTGAGTAGGAAGAACAGAATAACATGTTGGCGTATTGTGCAGAGGAAGTTAAACAAAATAAGTAAATTCTGATGACACAGATCAGAATATTACAGAATCAATCACACTGGTTTGATGTTTCGTAGGATATGAACCATCAAAATACATAAAAAAAAGTTCAGTGGATTTCTTCCTTAGACCACTTGCAGTAGATCCTGACCCCTGGATCTACAAGTTTGTGGTTCGAATGGGCCACAATGCAGACCAACAAGAAAACTGGTATGTAGCAGCAAAGGTGGTTATTGCATAAAACAAGGAAAGGGCTTAGTCGGAATCTAAGTTGGGGTTTTCATGGTGGCAGGGTTTGTTGAGGCGACAGTTTCCACCTTTAGGGTCACGTGATGAGGAAAGGAGCTGAGGATTTTTGGAAGAGTGAATCCAGGTAAGCGGTTCAAAGGATTTTGCAGGTTTCCCAGTGGATGGAGAATCATGGTACCGCAATGAGAGGAGCTGGACAGAGCCAAGGGCAACAAGGGTATAGCTGGGGGTGAGATGGTGGCAGGATACAAGGGATCAGTACACAGAGAGTATTGTTAGTGAAAGATCAAAACACTAAGAGTTAGCAAATCAAAGACGACGAAACCTTTACCACTACTGAGTAATAGACAATCTGGAGTGTGGAGAGTTCAGACTGTCAACTGACAGACACACCCACATGAGGGAGAGGGAAAACAGGAAAAGAGAAGGGAAAAACACTGAAGACCGGGATCATCCCACAGAGCTGCAGCGTTGGAGATGCTCCGACTCATCATCAACATCATCACAAAAGGGAGACATTGTATTGTAAATGGCGGTGCCTGTCATCAAAGTGGGTGTCCTTGAAGATTTAGCCTCTGACTTCAAGAGTTGATCTATGAGCAAAAAAAAAAAAAAAAAAAATGCTGCGTGTCGAGCAGTACGGTGAAGTACTGACCAAACCTTCCCTGAATAAATAAAGGGATTCAAGAAAAATCAACTCTGCAAGCTGTGAATCATACCTCAACTCTCTTTTACTCCCTGCGACTAAACAGTTTCATTTAGCGATATAAATAGTCAGACCACCATTTTAATCAATGTCCATAGAGTCTAAACCACAGGTCACAGGAACAGAGTGGAGCATAGAGGACTGTGTAACACAGGAAGTGTTGTAACATTAAATCTGACAGGCAACGTGTAATCCACAGCTTCACCCCCATCAATATCTTAACTAACCTTTTCCCTCACGGAATTAAGGGTGAAATATGAAGTTGAACGTGTCCATTTACACACACAGGCGCAGAAACTTTGTAAAGTGATACATGACATCCCCTCTGTGGCTGTAGGGTAATGCATCGGTCTAATCAGGATGTCAGGAAACACTGTGCCTTTATCATCTCCTTATGAAAAAGACTATTCATTGATATTTATCTCCACGTGTGTTTCATTCATTATTTGAGCGTTGGCGAAGGTTAGTGTGCGCTGAGGGAAAACGCTTTCAGAGAATTTAGCACCACTGAAACAATAAGAAAGAATTTGACGTTTGCAAACTAGAATTTGCAGGTCCGCCTGCTCTCCACATTGTTGCGAAGCTATCGCCGTGATAACTGAACATCCTTCAAATGCTAAAAAAGACAGCAATGCTGGAAATTGGGCTTTGGTTAAAATGTATTCCTTTCAATTTATTTACCTTTTGAAATTCAACAACTTTTTTAAAATGAGTTTTTAAGACCAATTGTACGTGCTTCCAGAGAAGTGATGTCACCTGCTGTTTGGTGAAGCCTCAATTTTTTTTTTAACCAGAGCAAACCATATTTTGGACTGGGGAGGATTGCGCTGTGGATTTGACCTGCTTTGTCGCCCTAACTGGTACAGTCTGTCAATCGCACGGTAGCCACACCCACAATGCATATCCTGTTTCATCTTCTAATGTCCTCTAAATGGGACCATCATTTGAAAATGTAAATAATTTTGTATTGAAGACTTGAAAAAAGAGACTGAGACCATAAACACATTAGGAAAACATTTACCGAGATAATAAATAAAGTAATAGGGCAATTTTCCCATAGAAATCAATACAATCTGACTTCTTTTTACAAACATTCTGTTTGTAATTACAATTTACCACCTGTTGGGTGAATGTTCTGTTCTAAAAAATGAAATAATATGAAATCTATTTTTTGCAAAAATCTTCAAACTAAATTATCCTGTACAGCATTAACGATATTTAAAACGCCCTAACCCCCAATGTAGTGGATGAACACATCCACCCCGGAGTACAGTGTATATGCCACTCATGTTGGATCCCAGCAGTAATATCAACCATTACCTCTGATTTTCATCAACATGTGGTTTTCATACACTTGTCATTTTTAGTTTTGTATGTATGTACTTGAAAAACTTGGAATTTATTTTATGCATATACAAAATAAATTAGATTGAGTCTATTGGCCCTTTTCCTTCCTGTAATACTGTTTATTGAACCTGTGCAGTGTATACTGTATGCTAGTGTCCATTCATGAATCAGTCTGCTCTCAAATTATAGTTATAGTCATATTTTCCTCTGGGGTATAAATGGCTAATATGTCACACATATAGTAATATTAGTAAAGCATAAAGATTAACTTTATACACACAGGCTTGACTTCCACAGAGAACCGCACTGTCTTCATCCATTGGTCTGGCTTATTAAGGCTCTGTAACCTCAGACAGATGGCAATCTGATCTCAAATAAACACTTCTGTAAATCCATTCAGAGTCCAACTAAACAGCCACCAGCAGCACAACAAGGCCACTGAGCCCAAACCTTCAGGAGCTACAGCGCGAAATCCACCAAAACATCTGTGTGGCAGTCAAAGGTAATGGAAAGACATTTGGGGAGTCACCCAAACCGCAGGAGGAAGTTGCATGTCGATGTTCTCCCATACGTGAAAATGCTGGAGCGTTTGCCAGGTGTCAGCACCAATCGACGTGAACACCGGCCGCAGAGCGTGGCTCAATGGGTTTCACATGATCTGCCACGCCCCCTGAACCCGCTGCGTGAAAAGTGATTCGACATACCCGCAGGTAAGGTAGGGAGGTATTCACGCAGACTCACGCTAGCTGCTCGCTGTGTGTCTGTGCGATAACTCACTTGGTCCTCATTGAAGAACACCATGTGTTATTTGGCCCTTACAGGCACAGATCATTATTGCAAACACATGCACTACACAAGGGGAAAGTGTGCATGTCCACGTGTGTGTCTGTGTGTGTGTTTGTGTAGGCATGGGCTGTGTTCAAAGTCTACAAAACTAAGACAAAGGGAAATAAAAGGATGAAGAAGTAACAGTGCACAGGAAGTACGTTCTCAATGGAGAGAATGCTAAAAACAGATCTACAAACCAGAAAGACTGCTGAATTTTCACCACGGGTGTGTGTTGGAGTTGCATTTGCATCTGTCAGTGTATTTCTTTTTTTTAAGGACTTAGCAGATGAACTCACATCTGTTGCCAGATGTGAGCTCGTCTCCGTGGAGACAGTTGTATTAATAAAATACGGTTGACCCGCATAACTAAACATTCATCATCAACAGTTGCTTTTTCCATCGGCAGCAGCTCAACAACTTTTCACCCACATGTTAAAATCTGCGTGTAGAACAAGAGAAGAAAAGTGATGACCCCATCATGCCATCATCGTATGTGAAAGAGGAATAAATCTATATATATTTATCTCTGTGTCTGTAGCAAGGAATGTTGGGACACATGCTGAATGTGCAAAATAAATTAAGTCCACTTTGAGCCTGGACAGCAGCTGTGTTAACACAAGCATTAACAAACCAAATGAGTGACAATCTGGCCCAGGACCTTGTGGGTGTTGGCACGGTGACACCTGAATCCTGCACTGGTGGGACGCGTACGCAGGAGCCGTGCTCGCACGTTTGCAATGTAACACTAAGGGGCGCTTATATACCTGCAAGGATGCACAGACGCTGCACGATGAGGAAAG
Source organism: Remorina albescens (assembly GCA_034769265.1). Classification (NCBI taxonomy): domain Eukaryota; kingdom Metazoa; phylum Chordata; class Actinopteri; order Carangiformes; family Echeneidae; genus Remorina; species Remorina albescens. The sequence goes on from CM068480.1 coordinate 13,453,751, forward strand.
TGACGACAGAGGAGAATCTAATTTTACATGAGCTGGAGCCCGTAGAGGTCGAGCCCTCCTGGAGCAGGCGAGAGAGGAAACATTGTGTTTGTTGATCCTCTTGCGCCTCATCTGTAGTCATGACCTTTCTGCTAAAACAAATCCTGCATGTCTTAACATAGACTCTGTCCAAACCTATCTTTAGCACAGCTCTGTTCTACATGAGGTTATATTAATGTATATTTGACTGAATGGCATTGCCAATGTCACAACACACAAAAACATCACTCTGTTATTAGGATGTGAACATTGAATACTAGGATATATTTCAAGCATCTGCACTTTTCTTTTTTTCCGAAAATCTATGACTGTTATTCCACCACACTTAAAAAAAATAAAACAAATATTTTACCTTTATCTTTTTTTTCTGTTGTGTTACTGTCTTGAGTACTCAGCACATTATTATGTGACAGGAGAAAAACCCAATCCCAAGCACCTCCTCTGCTGGCTACTGCATATCTGTGAGAAAGTGGCATTTTATCTAATGACCATAAACAGCGACTCCACTAGTCGTAAAAATAAGTCTGATTGTATTGAAGTGTATGGGGAGATGGCCCTATTTCTCACTTGATTTATAAGTTCAGTAAACATTTTCCTAATGAGTCTATGGCCTCAGTCTCTAGTTTTAAGTCTTCTGTAATGCAACATGATGTTCATTTTTTAAATGAGGTTCTCATTTATAGGACTTTATGAAAAATAAAGTCCTTACTATCATGTAATTACTCAGCTGAACCCCACTGTAGCTGTGTTTTACACTTTGTGCAGAAAGCAGTAAACTTCTCCTGATTTCGTGAAGTTAAATGCCTCCTGGCTCCTGCTTCATATTTAACACATAGATATAAGAACCGTGTCGGTGTTTTCACCTAAATCTCAGCAAGAGAGTGAATAAATGTGTTTCCCAATATGTTGAACTAAAAGCAGCAAAGTGTTTTTTTTAAACCAGTGTAATAAGTGTGCATTAAAGAGCTGCTAAGATTAATAACATTTCTTCTTTGTGGTTTCTGTGGGGGGGGGGGTTAGTGCCTAGTACCCCACAATGGTGTAAATGCTCTTTCGACAGCTTTCACCCCCTGACAAGAATAAAATCCAAACCCACTCACTTTCATCTTCACACCCAAACTCCTGCATCTGTTCAGACGTGTGTACAGTTTTTGGAAAGAGCACCAACAACCTGGCCGAGACTCAATACCCATGTAGCTTAAATATACCCCTCTGGTAAATGGGAGACAAATTGTGTACCTTAACTTAAAAATGGAAAGTTGTATGCTTTTTTCTGTTCCTCCCTAAAACTCAGGACAAACTGAGTGAAGGCAGAGCAAGAGCACCTTTTACTGCTTTGTTTCTGTAAAACATACGGAGAGTGCCATTAATCCAAGACCGCATCATGAAAATGGATGGAATAGAAAAGGGGTTCTATGCCCACTTGCCTGCGTCTGTATTACAAGACCAGACAGAGGGTATTTTAAATAAATACAGGATGCCACAGAAATGTACACTTTCCTCTGGAGGACCAAGGGCCGGGACTGGATCTCCACGCCTGTACACTATATTCATTATATGCCTCGGCCTCATAAAGTGATTACATTAGAGCCTGATGATTGGGATGAATTTGCTGCCAGGGAGAACTTTCCAAACAGAAATGGTTCACCTAAATGGATCGTTTGCGCTCTTTTTCTAATTTATCACTCTCAAACACCCAATTTCATTGTCAGTGTCGCTCTTTAACCAAAACACTCACTTTCCATCGGTCTCTCCGTCTCCATTAAGAAAGTGCGAAGTGCAGAGGTGAGCGAGCGGTATGACGTTTGCCCAGGTGACACATGGAAGGTGAGAAAATGCGGTTTAAAGGAAAAATTGTCCCTTGTATACGCTTATGAGGTTAGTGCTTGTTAATCTGCGATGTTTGGAGCGTTCCAACAATTATTCTGTGATGAAGTGTCGTAATTTACCTTTTTTATTTCAGTACAGCCACTTTTCCATTAACCTGCCTCCTGTTTAGCCTTCACACAACTGGATGAGAGAGCAGCTTTCAGCAGCAAATGAGAGCAAAGTGAAGTCGCACTTAATCGTGTCAGCGCAGGTATCATTCTCAACGACGCTTTACTTCCAAAACAAAGAAGAATTGCTTGGAAAATATGAAGTCTTAATTTTAACTGCTGGCAGCTATAAGGTACAGTTGGTAAAGACATTCATTTTGTTTTATGTTATTGTCATTTTTTTTCCCTTAACATTCAAGAGAAAATAGTGGAGTTCTAAGAGTGAAACAGGTGCGCTGGAATTGTTACTCTCCAACAGTCTGAGCGAGCATTTACAATCAAACAATTAAGCAATAAATTCATAAAAACAAAATACAAAAGTGATTAGTTGATGAGTGAGAGGTTGTTTTTTTTTTTTTTTTTTTACAAGCCTTGTTCAGTTAAATTCTGCTAACAATAACCAGACCTCAGTTCAACTGGCTGTGGAGGACCGACTCCTCACACGTGAAGCTATCATCATCAGCATCATTGTCGTCATTATCATTACAGGCTGAATTTGTTTCTGCGCGTCACATCAGCGTGATGGGAAAGCTCTTAATGGGCTCTGCAGCTTCCTGCAGAAAAGAAAACATTGGACTCATGAAACATACACGGGAGAGACGGGTCATGGATTTCATGCCACATTAATGAAAGGATGGAGCCCTGTTTTACTGGCCTGATGAAAATGTGAGTTGTGAAATTATTGAAGCTATTTTTTGTGTATGGACAACGTGTCCATAATATTTCCTCGTGGAAAAATCTCTGCCATGCCCCACGTTCACAGGAGGAGCCAGAGAGTTCTCTGCTATTACTATTAACAAAAATTTAACACGAACACTGCTGTATGATGGAAAGTTTAAAGACATCAGAACATATATTCCTGTTCATTTTCTTTTCACATCAAGTAATAAGTAGAAAAGCAAATGTTTGTTTCACGATCCCTCATCCTGAAATACTTGGCATTGCACTTTCTTCACCCCTCAAACAAGATCAGTTCGTGGATCAGTTACTGTGAACACACCGAGGCAACGAGTCCTCCATTTCTAGTTAAATTGGGATTCATTTTAATGTCAATGTCAACTTTATTTATATAACACATTTTAAAACAGCCAAAGGCATGCTTTGCAGTAAAATAAATACAGTAAGGCAATTAAGAGCATAAAAGAAACAACACAGTAAGACATATTCTGATAGAACGAAATATGATAAAGATAAGAGACCTAAAAGAGGTGTCTGGGCTCAGCCAAAGGCCAGAGAGAAAAAATTTGTCTTTAGCAATGATTTAAACGTGGAGAGGCTATTTGCAGTCCGCACTGCCAAAGGGTAACGAGCCGCAACTGCAAAAGATCGGTCTCCTCTAGGAATGTCCAAAATCACTGTGACAACTTCAAAATATAAATCAAGTAAAATTCAACAATCTGATGCGCATTTGCTCATGTTTGAATGTTTTTCTCCATGGATGTGGAGCTCATGTGGAACTGGCTGGAGCCACAACCTCCACTCCACCCTGACATCAATGACATCATCGTGCGTACTGTACGTGGTTTTCTTTTTGCAAATAAACTCAGGAAGTGATATCCAATCACAAGTGTTTGGCATCACGCTGTGTAGGATATTTGGCTACGTTTCTTTTGTTGTTTTTTTTTCTTCTTCCAAATGTTTGATTTTCAAAAGTGTCTGGAGCCCAGCCCCACCAGTCCTCCTGGCTTCGTCTTCCATATTTGCTTCACGGGATTTACAAACCCCATCAATCCGTCTATTGACTATCTATCACATCCTTAGAAGGCTGGGGGGGTGACGCCTGGACAGGCCAACAGATAGAGACAAACAACTACTCACAGACATATTCAAACTTAAGCTTTTATTGATTTGGGAAGAGGCCAGAGCACGCAGAGGGAATCCACACAGGCACAAGGTTCAAACTGTTACATCACCGGGCCCCCATTGAACACAAATTATTACCATAACTTGTGAGAGCAGCTTGGAAGTCCTCAGTGTCAGATTAAGACTTGTGCAATGCTGGACTTTCCAGCACTGGATCACCATCAGGTCCACTCCCTTGATCTCTTAAACTATTTAAAAAATAAATATTGTAAATTGCAGCTAGATGAACCTGTAAGAGGAAATCTGAGTGTCCAGCTGCTGTTTGGGTTTTTTTTTTTTGGAAAAAAGGAGAAAAAAAAAAAGAAAAGTTTTGCAATCAAGAGAAATAACCGCAGAATATTTCAGCTTGAAATGTTTTTTCTGATTAAAATGAAGCCACAATCTGGTTTATCTGTCCGTGGTTTCTCCGCAGACCTGAAACAAGAACGTCTCAGAGCTGAGTCACGTGACACACAAGTCAGGCACAAAACTTGTCACCTATCACGTTGTACTAAGGCCCCCTCCTCTCTGCTGCGCAAACCCACAAAAACTCGGCTGTTTGACTGTGATCAGAGGCTTCTATAAAGAGCTTCTTGTGTGGAGGTCAGTTACGGGTGAGGGGTAGGGGAGGGGGTCTCTGGCTGAATGCCTACTGTCACAGCTCCTTTTGTTTCTCCTTGACCTTCATCAATCTTAAACTGAGACAGATTCGATCTAATTGACACGAACAGGATTCATCAGAATTATTTCGCTGTGTTGTGCGTCTTTTTGCAGTCCATGTGTGAGAATTTTTAGACAACGTTAACCAAATTTCATCTTGTCACGAGGTGTTGTCATGGCAACTCTTCCCTCTTGTCTCCTGGGCATGGATCTTGAATATGAGGGCTGAGTGAAGGCTGTGCAGCCGGCAGCTCAGCTGAATGACAGTGCCATCCTGCAGCTTAAGACCATCTTTGTCTGCTACAGGTGTCTACTGTGCGGACACACACTATAGACAGCTACGCCCACACATGCATGGCATGGTTCACCTTAAGATCCGTATGTGGGAGCTGCTGATTTAATGCTGAGTTTGGACTTTGCTCTCAGGCTGAGTTAGAGAAACAGATACTGAAGAATTTTGATGTTCTCCTTCAGATATAGAATTTTTTTTTTTCTGCAGGGGCACAAGCGTGTTCATAAAAAACAGCAGGGGGGAAAAAAAAGTGGGGCAAAAAAGTTGCTGACTCGGTCATTCCACCGCCCCCCACCCCCCACCGATACCTGAAGTGAGTAGGGGGGCTCTAGAAAAAAAACTAAAAATGTTTGCTGAAAAATTTTTTTGGCTTCCCTGTTTTTGCTCTGCGGTCCTCAAATCGAGCGTCGTTTTCGTTTTTCTCGGACCGCGTGCCAGACCTGTCGCCACCCGTGGCCTTGAATGGCTTCTTTCATAGTCCCACTGAGCTGACCAAGGAGGCCGCTGAACGTTACTCCTCTCTGAGTAACGTTCATCTTAGAAGCTCCCCATCTTAGAAGCTCCTGTCTGCATTTGTCCACCTCAGGTCAGGAGCCACGTTTATGGTTTCTGGTCCGGAGCCAGGACTGAAAAGGGTGTAGCAACCCTCTCCTTGGACAGGTTTGGATTTCAAACGGATGCCAGCACAGACCTGGTGCGAGGTGGGACCACGGTCGGACCACCAGGGCCCCAGCTAAAAGCCTGTCTGTTTACCGAAGGAGGTCGGTGTGTGTGCATATCGTGGGTGGTGCTGCCGCTACTTGAGTTTATATTTAATTTGGTTTTTGATGCAGAATGCTATTTCGATCAGGAATGACGACGGCTAATATGAGGGATGCTCTCCTCCGATGGGATTTTTTTTTTTTTTTTTCCAAGACACCGGGGGGTGACACACAGAGCCTGAGCGCCAGTAGAAATACGTTGAGGACGAGAGAGAGCAGAAAACAAGAGGAGGTTTTGTTTCATAATGACTCCTAACGGGGAAAGGAGGGGGGAAGGGACAGCCCGGGCTTGGGGGTGGGGGTTGTGTCTCCTAGGTGGCCTGCGGATGGAGAGGAGCGGTCAGTTGATTTGTTGTCCCAAAAGTTTGTCAAAGTTTACTGAAGGTGGAAGCAAATTTATTGCAATTTTTCATTGGGAAACACCAGTAATTGCCACGGCCCCTGCTGCCAAGCGCGACCACGGTTCCTTCAGATGCAAAGTCCGGGTAAATATGTCGTCTTTGGAGTCCATAATTATGCTAAGTGTAAATCTCTGAAACCACAATGTCTCTGAGGGCTGCAGTTAAACCCAGGCCTGAACCAGTGATGATCCGGCAGGAGGTCGGCAGCACAAGACCACATTCACTCAGGTAGCTTTCCTGTGTTCTTTTTCAAACATGCATGTCACCGCGAGTCTTTTCCTCCCTGCTCATATGGATCCCTGCCTTCTTGCCTTAACATACTGCGAACAGGGCAACGGCTGTTCAACATCCGAGGCCACAACCCTGCTGTTTCTGTGGAAGTCTGGTAGGAACAGCACTAGCTATACCTATACATCTCTGCCTCCTTGCCAGGCCAGGAAGAGTCACACACCATTTAATTCAAGTATTAATGACCAACAAGAGCCCACCGCCCTCTGAAAACTCACCCAAGAAAGTATATACAGACAGAGGCAGAGGGAGGAGAAAAGTGCAGAGGGCGAGATGCCAAGGCGAAGAGAAATGAAGTGTGGGAAGGGGAGGCAGAGAAAAAACAAAGAGTTTAAAACAGAGAGAGCTGATAAAGATTGAACGATTTGAAAGGGCACGCACTGTACAGTGTCACCAGCTAAAGAAATAAACAAAATGTCAGAAACTACACTCAGCAGCAAATGGCCCAGAAGAAAATATGAGGGGGAAAAAAAATGATGGTGCAGAATAATTTATGCAAACTCCACAGGCATCATGATTTACACAGGGATCCTTTAGCAAACATGATACAGACGTCAGTTCATGGGTCTTTGAGAGCGAATATTAATGACAGACACGTTCACATCAAAGAGAGGGCAATGCAAGCTTTCCAGGTATCTGTAAGCTCCACCCACTCATGTCTTTATCCAATCACATCCTGATATGGTTGCCTTCGCCCCTTGTAAGCTGCCATGCTTGAAAAAAGTTCCGTCCCTTCTGTATTCATTCTGTGATCCACCTCCACCCCTTCACAACCTCAACTCAGTACCATGCCAGACCATCGCTGATTAAACCATCCAATCAGAAGTTCTCATCCTCAAGCTCCTTTCCCCATTGTGACCACTATCTACGCTCTAACCATCCTCTCCCAGGAGGACCTTAAACCTACGGGTCATTTCCACGGTGATCCACTTCCCGAGCCTTCTTCGGATCACAATAACCTTCATTTTGCTTCAACTTCCCTCGTCCATTAACTAGAGCTGTCATGATTCATTGCTTCATTGTTAATTAAAGCAACAATAAAAATCGTTTTATTTATTTTTAGTAAAAACTAAAAACAGGCAAAAGACTTTGTCATCATCGTCTGTCATCTCAATGAGTTATTGATTTGGTAAAAAAGGACAGATCAATCAGGAATCAATGAAAAAAATATTCGCTACTTACAGCTAATTTATAGGCATAACCTTTCCCCATGCAGATACAGACAGGACTTTTAGCTTATATTAAAGCAGACGCCTGGAAGAGTCAGTGGGGAAACCTGACACATGTTGTCGTGAGCCTTGTAAGAGCAGAAATCAATGACAGGGGATTCGGGATCAGTCACTTGTGCAAGTGCAGAGCTCCCATCTTTCCTTTCAGATTTCTTCTATTGATGTCCGACTGAGGGGTCAGGATCAGAGAGAGATGAAGGCATCATTTAATCAGCGCCCTGCTGCTGGAGCACTGACTTCTGACATTTGACCTTAGCCGTATGACCCCACCCTCCAGCAGTTCTGCTGCCCACAGCAGATTCAAAGGGCTGCCGGGTTGGTCATCGGGGGGCATCCGGAGACCTGAGGGGTCGGTGGGAGCTGGAGGACACATCAGAGGCGTGACGGCTCCCTGCTGGGCTGAGCTCGTCCCCTCAGGTGCGTCGCAGATGACCCTGCCCCCATATCCCCCATTTGTGCGTGACACCTCTGGAGGATCTTGTGATGAGAAGGCTGAAATGATTGTTTGTGTTTATTCATTTATTTCTTCATTCAAAAGATTCAAGTGAAAAACAGAAGAAACTCATAGTAACATAGCGTGTGTAAATGTGTATACACACATTTAGATAAGATAAAACGTTTCATATTAACTTTAATCTGAAATTGTTTTGTTGTTAATGTTTGAGCATAAAACACCATACACGAAAGCACTATTGAATTGATTAATCGATTATTTAGTTTTGTTGATGAATCAAATAATAATTGGCTTTTTTAAGCAAACTGATTCCTTCAGTATTTTGTTGCACACTTTCCTGAAAGAAAAAATCTGAGATCAGAGTACTGATCAGACAAAGTGAGACACTTTGGTCTGTAGGAGATTTCATTCTCAGTTATGACTTTCCTCTGACATTTAATAAACGACCTGATCAATGACTTCATCAAAAATTAATGAATAAATGAAAATATTAACTATTTACATCATCACTCTTGTTGAAGGTTAAGGGTTTGGTTTTTAATGCACAGAAAGTGTTGCAAAGGTCTTGATTAGAGAGTCTTGGAGTCAGCAGGTCCCAGGCTGATGTGAAATGATGTAACCACTGAGTGGAGACATTCTCTCAGTGTAGTCATTGTTTGTCTGCTTGGTGGATGAATGCCAACAGACCAGCATTAGCATGAAATTGGCATCTGTCACCCACATTTACATTAAACCATCACATTTGCGTCGTGTGGGGGGAAACAAAAACACGACTTGGACTGCGGCGTGAACGCAGGCGAACACATACACGCTGATGTAGACAAAGATGCACACACTGAGCTTGAATAATGCATACACACACGTATGAATAGAGACATAAGGCCACACAAACGGGAGCTGCGGACACACACATGCACGTGCTCTCGCATGTACTCAATCATGGCTTCCTGTTTTGCCTCTAAGCTGAAGCGGTGCTCCATCAGCTGTGATGTCACTGATGAGGTCACTGCTTAGGTCACCAGCAGCACTCCGTTGCTCCCCCGAGAGCATTTGGTAATTATGAAGTCATGGATCAACACACACCCACGCACACATACACCTCATATATTTGCAGCTCCAGCTGGTTCCTGGGTCGTCTTACAGAGTTCTCCATCAGCAGGAGCGACGGCAGCCTGAGAAAAGTTCACACCATGTTCCTGCTGCAAGATGAATTGAAAGTGTATGGATGAAGTGTCAGATGATAGAGCACCGCAGACCCAAACCTGGACAGTCCTGTGCGCTATCACAAGGGTACAATGGTCTCCAGATACAAAGAGACGTCTCCTCAGTAGAAGTACAATTGTTTCCAGTGCAGCTCACCAGACCCAAACACGCCTCCTGCCCTAGTACACGCCCAATTCCATTGCCCAAACACAGCATGGCAGATCCTGCTGCCTGGATGGAAGTACAGTATGTGGGTCAGACTCACGCTGAGGACCTGAGCTCTCAGCGGGTCAGACTTCCCTTCTTCTTCCTTCTTCCATCCCACAAAGCATCAAAGATATTTTTTCAACACAACTAATCCGATAATTTAAAAGTTCTTCCTCAAAGTTGAATCTAAAGTTCAAATGTACAGTTTTGTGATATCAAGTTTGGAATCTGATCACAGCAACTGGGGGCTTTTCAGTGAAGCAGGAGACATCTTGTTTCATATTAATAATTTATGGGAGAAGAATGCATGGAAGTTAAATTACCCCTTTTGAAGCAAATATCACTCAAAAAATGTATCCTGCATATTTGAATATGTTTTAAAATGTGTCTGGAGGGAATCTTTGAGGATCCTTTGACGGGAAATGCATTTCAAAGCCATTAAAGCCATTAAAGAAATGCAAACAGATTAATATCAGCACATGCTCCGTGCCCCTGGAGGCCGACGGCTGATAGGAATTCAGTGATACTTATGAAACAAGTCAGACTAACATGAACTAGAGGAGCATCATCTGCCAAGGCGTGAACGCTCTCCATGTTTTGTTTTTTTTAAACCAGCTGAGGGAAACAGAACCACCAGTGTGTTCCTACATGGGCTGCACACCAACTTGCCCCCCCCCCCAGCAGCAGCAGGGCAGCGTGTCCTCTGTGTGGCCGAGTGCGACCTGAGGGAGCCCCGTTTGAGAGCCAGCCCTGAATGCAATCAGCCTCCAATCTCTAATAATGGACTTTACATTAAGCCGCCCCACACTGCATCCTAATTGCACACAGGAGGCTATGGACTGTATATGTGTGTGTGTGTGTGTGTGTGTGTGTGTGTTCGCTTACTGTATATGCATGCATGTGTTTGCTTTGTGTGTATGACATCATGTTTAATCACAGATTAGACTTCTCAATGAGCATAAAGCACTGTGGAACCATAACGTGTTCACATGTGCACAAAGACAGAATTGTGATGAGGAAACACACATCGGTTTGCCCCCTCGCAAACACACACACAAGTTTTCCATGAGCTTGATGCACTTCAGTTATCTTGATCATCTTGATGTAGGCCAATAACATACAGATTTTTAAGGTGTGTCTACACATGTAGATTTGTTGGGGTTTTTTTTGTGCCATTTCACACACAAAGACACACACTTTTTTTTCCCAAGCCATGTCAGCATTTACAGTGTTGTAACAGCGTTGAGCTGATTATGTTCTTTACATGTAAAGGTTCTAGGTGTGTGTTTGTTCCATCCACCTGTGTGTAACTGTGTGTGTTCTTCATGTAACTGTGTGTGAGTAAAGTGGTTTTGGAGCAGATCTGGCAGCCATCCCACTCAGGACATTTGACCTTGGAGGGATTTTTTTTTTCCTCCACAAGTTTTTTTTTTTTTCAGCCCCTCTCTCCTTTTCCCCTCACAGAGGCTAAAAGGCTCAAAAGGGTGGAAAGCACAATATTTTCTTTAGTCTCCTGGACGCCAGGTTGCATAAAAGGTTCCAAAGCCGTTTGCATCAAACCTCGACCGTCGAAACCACAAATTTTGTTTTTCTAGCCATAAAACTCCCCCCGCTAAAAAGAGGAGGGGGAAAAAAAAGAAAAAGATTTCCATTCAGTTGATTCTTATAAATTTAAATGAACTGAAAAAATGGTTTACTCCCCAAAGGAAAACATGGAGTTAAATATATGACATGTGTCTGTGCTTGTGAAACAGGAGCAGATAAAGACACAGTATCCTTGATCAATGTGATTGATTTATGGCTGACCAGGGAAATGAAAGTCAAACTTCAAATGTCAAAAATGTAGTCATCCTTCTAATCAACTGAACCATGTAGCACAGCTCCTTTTAAATAAAAACATGAATCCATTAACAGCAACACACGTGGCCACAGACGTCTGAGCTGTTACAATACAGCAGCTTCACATTGCCGGGATGATGAAACAAGAATTTGAATTTAGATGCAGTAGGTGTTCTTTGAAAATGGGTCTGCAGGGGCGGGAGAGCCAGTTGCAACATTACGCATTTGCTGAAGCTCTCATTGTTAGCCACAAAAACGTCACACGCCAGGATGCTCCTCACGTCAGATCTGCAACGTGCAGGGTTAGGGATCAAGCCTGATGTTGCACTATGTAACAATGAGCAGAAGAAAGGACACATTGTGACCCTTCCCGGATATACGTCGGCATGGTAACAACTATCTGACCCGTAGGAGGGTATTAGTGGCAACCATCCTGGACATTCGTCATCATGGTAACACTGTGTGGTTAGGTGTAGGCACAAAAGGTTCAGGAAAAGATTGTGGTTTGGGTTCAAATAAAGACAGAAACTCAACCTGACTGCATTTTGGACTGGAGCTTCTGGACTTGGCATGATGAGATGACCAGCGGGGACGGGCACGGCCGGCCACCCGGCAGCTGCAGGACAGGGAGGTGTGGGGGCGGCTCATGACGGCGGTATTGATCAGCTGTCACTCATTTTACTCACGCTGCAGTAGCGTGCTGGACCGCGGGACTACCGCACACACAGGGGAAACCAGAGACGATCATGCAGTCGCCTGATTTAAAAACACCACCTGAACAAATCTGGTGTCTGGTCCGTGTTTGTGCTGAGAGAATCCATGGAGGCAGAAAGGCCAGATTAACCATTAGAGGAGCCCAGGGGGCCCAAGACCCCTTGAGGACCCAGGACAGTGAGGGCACAAGCAGCAAATCTGGTTAAGATCTCAATCTGGCTCTATGTCCGCTGTAGTAGTGCTGCAGTAATGAGCAATGACATGTCTTCCTATCAGTTGTTCAAAAAGCTGATGTCTTCAACAGCTTAGCTACCATGGAGCTAAACTGATGTAATGCAGGACTTTTCTTCTCCGGGAGTTTGAAATGTAAGAAGCAGAAATCTGTAACAACGGCCTGGCCCCCTTCTGTGTCTGAGAGTTACATGGCTGTCCTCACAGCCTCCACAACGAGGCTACAGTGGAGATGGCACAAAACCAGAACATGTTCTCTCAGTATTTAGGAGTGAACATTTTTAATTTTGCCAAATTTTCACATTTTTCCTTGTCTGTGAATGTCCTCCATGCTGCTCTCCAGAAATTATTTAGCACTCAACAGAAGCAGCCTGAAGAAAATATTCTCACAGTCTCAGTTTTCAACCTTGTCTGTCTCAAACTGTGAGAGTGACAGGCTGTTTTTATGACTTTATTTGGCTTTTTCTTTATCCTGTCTCTGGAATGCCTCAATGGTGGCCCTATAAAAATGCTCTGTCATTATTTCGGAGAAGAAGTGATTTACTTTCCAACAGTTTGCCTTTTTTCGGTTCGTCCTTTGGTGTCCTGTGGTGACTCTAGAAATGTATTTCTTTTCATTATCACGGGGCATTCAGATGTCGGTGTCTAGGGACACCGTGATGTGTTAATGTGTCACTGGCTGGCAGCCAAGACTTGTCATAATGACAACACAAAAACTCTTCATTTGACAACACGTAGTGTAGATCAATCCGACTACAGCCAGCACCAGCAGGAAGGACAGACCTGCAGACAGACAACTTTGGATTATCACATGAAGACAGTAAAGCATTCTGAAAGTGGTTTCTCACTCTAAAATGACAAATGATATTATTATAATATTATTATAATTGACATTGGCTTTTAAGATAACATATGAAGTATTTCCTAACGAGAATTATATTTTTAGGAAATACTAAATGGTGAGCTTTTAGAGCTTTATTTAGGGAAATGTTACGACAGTAACTATACTGTATATTAACTGTATACTGTATACATATTATATATATTTTACACTGTCATTTTGTTAGAAGTTTAAGTTAAAATTTGTTTGGGCTGTTCGAATTGCGCTGGGAGAAGTTGGACTTATGACCTCAGTATTGGTACAATGCGTTACAGGCGACTGTGCTTCACGTCAATTAGTTTCATGTTCCCTAAAAGTGTATTTGTTCATTGAGTGAAGTGAAGTAAAGATGAAAAAAAGCACGTTTGTTTTGTCAGTACAGAGCAACATGCAACATGTTCTCAGTTACACCAATGAACTGCATTCACACACTGTGCTCACGGATGCTGTTTGTATGTGTGTATCGTGCAAGCATGTCGAGCAGTTTCCATCACTGGCATGTTTACAGAAGGACCACACATAAGTGAAGGACTTATGCCAAGCCTGTGAAATATCCAGCTACAAGTGTCAACATGCATGCACACGCACACACATACCTACACTATGTATACAGAATACGGAAAGCCACAGAAATGTACCTGGCAACGTGCTATATTTTGCATTAAGTGTGTTTCCCACCCATATAGTTTATGTTTATCGATATAAACTATTTCAGTAAATACCCCCTGACGTTGGTTTCGCTGTGATTGCTCTCAGATTTGCGGCCTCCAGGTATGTGTGTTTCTAACTGGTGCTGCTGGAAATCTTCCACCAGCTTCAAACAAAATAAATCATATACAATATAAACACTTTATTAATATAAGGGAGGAAAAGCTAAGTTAAGGGTATAAAGCTAATTGTAAAAATAAACAAGAAGTAAGGGGTTAAGAAGGATTGTACCGTTACTCTGATGGATTCATTTATAAGGAACCTTTGCAGCACAGTGAATCATAAAAAACTCCACCATTGAAGTTGTTTTGACTTGTAAAAACAATTCAAGCAATTCTGTTTGTGAGTATATGCCCCAATGCTAAAATCCAATCGGGCCTGTTTAGGACCCAGTTAATGAGTTGCAGTAATTTTTAACATTGTATCTTGAATCCATAACATTTTGGCTTCTTCCAGCTCACTGCTTTGGTCCTATGACCTTCAGTTTTATTGTTTTGGTCCAGTCTACCTGTTCTTTTCATTTTCAAACGCAACAGGTGAGCTGTTCCAGTGTGAAAGCTCTGACTGGTACAAAAATAAGCAGACAAATGCATTTAGCATCTAGCTTGCTAACAGTTAGCAGCTTAAAAGCAAAATTCTTCTCTCAGGAGCTGGTGGAGGCCTAAACCTACAATAGCTGATGATCTGACCACCTGGGCGCAAAACGAAAAAAACAAAAACAAACCTTGAACTCTGACATCACCTCCACCATCAAGGGACATGGCGAACTGGCGTGGAAACGGTTTTATTATTAGGCTTACAGCTGTTATTTGATTATGGATGATATTTTGGGCATTTTATATATTTGACTTATATTTGGAATAAAATTTTATTATGAATTTTTAGTGATTTTCAGAGGTTTTGGTCAGTGTGTCTTTTTTGAGGTTTTGAGAAAATGGTGATAAATTGAATTCAAATGAACAGCTTCTTAGGTTACTCAACACTTAAAATAGAACACTAGTATCAAGTGTACATCATTTCATTTGATCATCTGTACCCTTAAAATGTACTTTTTCATTCTACAAATGATTTTTGCAATGAGAATCTCTAATACGTTAATATCCATCCCACCACAGAACCCTGCGCCTGAGGCATTAAAGAGGGTTTATGTCGCAGCACACATGAGGTCTAGCTCTAAACTTTGACCTCTGACAGTAAAATGTCCGTCTAGCTCTGACCTCTGGTTGTCGTCACCCGGGGTTGCCCTGACCTCTGAAATAAAAAGACACGATGAAGGATGGAGGGAGCTGGGAGGAGCCGGGCGGTCGTTACGCTGATGTGTTGACACCGAGGGATTGTCATCCTGACAGCTGCTGTTGTTACACACCCACCTGTTTGACACCCGGCGCTGAGAAGCTGCTGCTCTGTGCTGATTTAACACGCATGATCTCCCACGGCCAAGTTTTACATCCTCAAATGGCTTCGATGTTTTTTCTTCTTTGCTGATTGGAAGGTCAGAGCAGTCGTGCTGCCCCTGTGTCCCAGACAATGGCCGATGCCCCACCCCCTGCTTTAGTCTAGATATAGTTTGGAGTTAATTTAAAGCAGATTTGCTCTGGAGGAAGAAATAATCTCATTGGTTATGTTAAATCTCCATAAGAGCAGTGAACAGACAGCTTTTTGGAGGGCCAACTGGCAAAAATATTCTTTAAATGAACAATATAAAAAGTAATGACAATTTTTCATAGTTTTGGCATTCATGATCCTGAAAGGTCAGCAGAGCCAAATCGCAAAGATGAATGTTTTCTATTACTTGTAAATATATGCGTGAGGCTACATAATATGAGCTTCCTCTTTCTTGACCCTTATTTTTTTGACTCAGCTCCAAGTAATTGGTCCCAAAAGCATTTCGGCTGTACACGCCGAGATTAAATCAAACAAGTGAGATTATTCCTGCCCATTCTGTCAAGTACCATGTTTAGTTTTGCATTTTCAAGACGCATATTAGATCATACATACAGTAGATGCTCAGCTTTCATTAGGCCTGTGGCTGCTGCTGACCTGAAGTCTGGGCCAGATGGAAAAAAAAAAAAGAAAAAAAAAAGAAGAAGACAAGAAACATGCTGTTCATTCAAGCAGCACAACACCACCCACAGAAACCGCAACAGAGACAGTTATCAATCAAGTCATGGACCTTTAGTATAAATCCATAAACTCTACTCTGGTAGGAGAAGATAATGACTAGAAAGGATTCTGTTCAGACTGGCTGTCTTCCAGCATGAAGCGCTTCCTCCCTGCAGAGCTCTGAATTCCAGCCACTAATCATCCATTAGAAAACTAAGAGAACTTGGATGAATCCACAACCTCAGATATCCTCCCTGGTTTATGTGCTTGACGTTTTGCCTCTGTCCACCTGGTCAACTGCTTAGAATAAAGAAAGATTAATGAATGGAGACTTTAAAAACTATTTTCTTTGTGGATGATGTATATACAACATAAACTCCTTCTCTGTGGGTGTTTGATGTTTGATAGCTTTGCATGCCCACACACACTTTTCTGTGTGTGTGTGTGTGTGTTTGTATGTGTTTGCATGTGTGTGGACTCAGCTGGAGGTGACTATCTGGCCTTTTGCTGCCATGTTTCCTGCCATAACTATAGCTCAACATGAACCGGGCCACCCCCCACCCCCTCCCTTTACCATTAAAGCAACACAAGCGCGCACAATTAAAGATAATTTAAGACTTAAGCAATTAAGGTCACATGTCCTCTGGAAACACACACCCATGGAGGTCCTGGTAACTGTCTAGCACAGGATGAATTTGGACAGGTTTGGTAGTGTGTGATTGTGTGCGTGTGTCTTATGGCTTTGTAATTGCAGCCGGGACGCAGGGTCAAGCAGGGTCTGCGGGGGGGGGGGGGGCTGTTTCAACTGAATTGCCCAGGCGGAGATTAGGACAAAATGACACACTCTTTTTTCCAATAATAACTGCGTAAGCACATGCATGCATGGTCATGTGTGTATAGAATGATAAAAAGCAGTATTTAAAAATGAAAGTGAGATTATACTGTTTGGACGCTTACACACGGAGCCTAATCCAATTTTCGTGCAAACCTCCAAAACTCCAACACAGATTAATGACTACGGGCCACTGAGGAGTTGAGTTCTCTCTTAAAGGTCTCAGTGCGGAGGTGAAGTAGCGTTGGCTGCACTCATGGATGTTACATCAACAATTTTTTTTTATCGAGTGGAAATCAGGTGGAAGTTTATGGTGTGTGATAAACCAGGCATCCAGAGGTTTACTTACACTGTGCTGTTGGATTATCTTCGATAGCTTTATATCAAATCCAACCGAGAACCGTCTTCTGATTTGACAACCATCACCATAAACCTACAAACACAAACACACATGCAGAGAATAGATTCTCCCTGTGCTCACACTGCTGACTCCACATATCCAGCAGCCAGGGAAGACAGAGTCATCCCAGCTCTGGTGTTTCCCCCCATCGCTCAAGACGGCAGAGACTGCCACTTAGGGCAAAATGGCAGTATAGGAGAGAAGTGTGTGTCTGTGTGTGTGAGTGTGTGTTAGGGGGTGGCAGGAACACAGTGTCACCCTAAGGTGGTTTTAAATACTAAACATGGTATATACACACATATATATAAAGCATCGCAGTGGATAAAAAGCTTTGCTTAACATTCTGTCTGTGCTGCACTTTTGGAAGAAATGTTTGAGTCTGCAGAGAGAGCAGCAGGTTCTGGTCATGGGGGGAAAAAAAGGAAAAAGAAACATAATACTGCATAATAACAACCGGTTAAAACCTGTTATCCGACTGGAATGTGCATTGTCAGAAACAAAGAAAAAGACACAGCCAAAAACAGCATCAAGATTATTTTGTTTTCAGCCAGCTCTGCTAAACATAGCCATCTCCGGGCGACCATGGTTTTAACCCTCCGGACGGGACGATTAAAACTTTGTTTCTCTTTACTAAATTGGGCATTAGTTTAAAGTTATACACAAAGGGGCCAGCGTGAACTGCACAAACACAAACAATATCTGCATCTCGCGGGTCATACACAGCTTCATGTGTGGTGAGAACCGACAGCACGGATGCCAGAGTGATGAAAGACCAGACAGGATGCCACAGTCACAGGCTAAGTATAAGTCTTCCAGCCAGCAGACAGGTAGCTCCTCACCCTCTAAACTAAATTATTCTCCTCTGGCTCAGGCTTGCTTTTATAGCTGACCTTTACAGATTCCATCAAACTCTTTCAGGAGTGGAGATTTTTTAGATTTTTGACAATCCAGCTAAAAAACAACCTTATTTGGTGAATTAGCGTATATAACTTTAAGATGGACTGAACATTTGACTGTTTTAACTACTCCTATTTAGTTGCTATAAACATAGTAGAATGAGGCAGCATTGTTAGACCTCTAAAAATGAGCAGGAAATAATCTTATTAATAATTTCTTATTCCCTCCCAACCCTCCCTTTCCTCTTTCTTATATTTAGCTCCACCAAGAAGGTCATGTTTTCACCCAAGACTCTTTGTCAGCAGGAGAATACAAAATGTACTGGACCGACTGGCACCGTCGGTGGAAGTTTGTGGTGTGGTCCAGGGAGAAATCCAATAAATTTTGGGAAAGGTCTGGATCATTTGGTTTAATTTAATTTTGGTTTGGTTTGTTGTTTGATACATTAGACTTGGTGGGGAGCTGAATTCTCTGGGTGTTGGACAACTCACTGGATAATAAACATATACATAATTGTTCTATGTTCCCTTCAGCATTCCTGAAATATATGAAACAAACACTTCAAATTGAATGAAAAAAAAAAAATAAATAAAAGCGCAAGCTGCTCTCCCTAACAAAACATATAAGCAATGTGTCATTGATAACTGTATCAAACAGACATCATTTGCCATCATCTTCCAAAAGCATCACAGATCCCCCTTGTTAAATAAATTCATATGGTGTTTCCTGATTTCATACGACTATGAATCGTTAGGCCTGATAAAACATCACAGCCGCAGCATTTTTAGGCCTGCAGAGTTTAGAGAATGACACTTTCAAGTTCCATTGTGTCAACAGTGGAAGAATAGAAGCCACTCGTACATCCAGTGAAGGTCTCAGTCACTTTTTCATTTGACTTAGCTGGCTGTATTTGAGTTATCTGATTTTTCATCTGAAGGAAAAAATAAGGCCTGTCAAGTATTTTTGGCCCGCTTCGTGTCTCCATAAGAAGTCCAAAGTCTTTCTGCTGACTATGTGTCCAATGTCCAAACTCCAACTTGTGTGCTGTCCATCGATTTCTGAGGGGTCAAGGGTCCCCTCTGCCACAGCCTGTCTTCAACTGTGAGGACTTCTTGTTGGAAGGTCAATCAACAACTCCAAAGGCAAGAAATGACAACAAAGAGATGCAAAACTGACCCCCAAAGAGACATGACACAACTACAAAGAAATGTTGACAGCAACACAAAATGTTAACTTTAGCTTCCACACAGCTGGAGCTCCTACTCCTGTGGAGGATTGGTGGGTGGCCCATTTCAGAGGTACACTCCATCCATGCTGGCATCTAAACAGATCACTGCTCTCTCAGATTACATACTTCTAGTCATCAGTATGTGGCTGAGCTAGTTGGCGTGCTGAATTTTAAAATTATGCTAGATTCACTGTGTAGACAATATGCTCACTTATGTAGTACATGAATTTGACGGGACTGGGTACGGTGTTGGCCAAAACATCGAAGCACGGTGTAGAAGTAGTGAAACATGCAGCTGCAGAAAAGTGCTACCCTCTGAGCAGGGATTGATTTGGAGGTAAATCAGTCGCTGAGGAACTTATTTATCAGCCCATTTCCACTGCTCAGAACAAACAGGGTTCCTCGAAAGGTTCCTGGTTTCTGAGGAAACTTCCTGCAGTCAGAAAACAGCTTTAGTTTCTATTTCGGTGTCCATGTTAAGAGATAAGAGTGGATGCACTGCCTGCACTTGCTTTGCTTGATTTAGAGATTGTTGTTTCTTGCCTATTTTTTACACATCCGTGCATCTAGCAGCCAAAGTACGCATAAGTGAATTCATCACGTCACACCAGCGATATGACTCAAAACCTCACAGTATAGTGTCTGAATCCATCTAATGTGACATCATTTTAGCAGCTGCGTGTTGAGACAGTGACATTTTAGAGACATTTACTGTCAAAAACAAATCCAAAAGAAATTTTAAATGAAGAGAAACTGAACATTGTAGTATCCAGCAGACTGGATGTAGAGCAGATAGAGTTGGACACAGCCGATGTGAACACAAGAGCACGTTTTTCCACAGCAGATTAGATGGACTGTGTTTCTGACCATCACTGGATTCATCTCAGCTAAGTTTAGCTCAGTTTTTTGTTTTTGGTTTTTTTTTGCACTTTTTCTCTTTCCACGCACATTGCTTTTACATCTTGACACACCCGTGCTCTCGGTGGTTCTTTCACTCTCACATGCACAGATTTTATCAAGCTGACTGATCTGACCGGGTCAAGTCCATAAACAGAAAACAGGGACATTTTAATTAAAGAGCCATCATCTAGCTCGACAGTGGCAGCAGGTGGTTGGGGCTCAGAGAGCTAGAGTTACTCCATGACAGACACACTGATTATTTTCATTGTGCATTTTTTTGAAGTTGACGGTTGTCCTTTATGAGATTACTGTACAATGGGTAATCCCCCAGTCAAGGCCCCTTCAAGGATTTGAACTCTTCATATTGAAAACTTTTCATTTCATTTTTATTTTAAGCCGAATTCCAAACAAACAAACAAAAAATAATAATGTAAGTAACTTTGACACTGAATAGAAACAAATATTGAGCAGAGACTGCTGTAGGTGTTGCAACTCAGGTTCTCCGTAGGTGGTGCAGAGCCTGTTGTAATGGATGAAACGAGAGCGCGCGATGAGTGCATTTTGTGCGTTTCAAGTCACCAGCAGATGAGTAAGTGCGTGCCGAAATAAAATATGTGCATAGTAGCATATATCACACATAACCTCAGTTACTTACCTCAGAACGTGATGGAATGGAAATTTTGTGTGATTGAATGTGATTATGAAATATGTATGAGAAGCGAATGTCGAAAGTTGAAAAAGTGCAGCGTTTGTAAAAGGGAAAGAAAGAAAGAGTTGGAAGCTATAAAAAGCTGCCTGGGATGGAAAGCAAAAGTGTAGCTATGAAAAAGTGTCAGTGCTGCACGGCTGTACTGTATTTATTTCAAAACTGGCCTGTTGTTGTTAAGATTTAATCTTGAAGGGAAGAAGAGAGAAAGAAATGGCCTTTTCCAGGTTTTGTTATCTACTGTGGATCCTCCAGTCGGGGGAATGGGGTTGCTCTAGATGGGACAGGATGGGATTGATACTAAATCTCTTGTGCAGCTGTTTGCACTATCATGATTGTACCAATTCCCAGCTGCCTATAGCAGAGTCTGGGTTACAGGGTCCATGACAGTGGGTATTTTGCATTGCATGAAAGATAATATTGAAATACATCTCTTACTTTGAGAGTCCCCCCCCCCCCATTCCGCAACGTAGCTGCTCTTGTAACCAGGAAAGTTGCCAAATAGTTTAGTTAATGTAAAAATAGAGGACATTGCTGAAAATAGTTTACTTAAAGTCAGCAAAATATGTTCAGTTCACACTTATATCCATAATCGTGGTGTTTCCGTGGCAATGATGAAGCGTAAGGGAGGGGTTGGAGATGGATCCATTAGTGTAACAGAGGAGGATGGGCCACCATAAAGGGCTTTTACCCAGCTAGTGCGCTTTTTCTAAGCGCGTAACACAGCTGGTGATTTAAGGAAAGGCATCAGAGGAGATGGTCATGGAGATGGTGCTGATGTGTTTGCTTTGGATCACTCTCTCCATTGAAACTCCAGGTAAACTGTGTCATTTGATAGCTCTGTGAGATGATGGTGAGAGCTGTCAACTGACTGGCAGTTTCATTTAATAACCTACACATGTGCTGTCCAGAGCAGTCGGAGGTCAACCACCATCTTTTTTTTTTTTTTTTGAGACCATCATTTTCACTCCTGCCTCTTTCCTGTTAATGCTCTGCATGCATTTCCATATTCTCGCTTGCGCTGCAGTTTTAAAAATGGTCAATTGGTTTAGTGTAGCAAGAAACTCTTGTGTTATCAGCACATTCCTCTTAATGTTTTCCCTGCATGCAGTTCCCTTCAGTAAGAACCTGCCTGCTGACAGAGGATGAAACATTTGACAGGGATTTTGTTAGTCGGAGTGAGACGGGGGGGTAGTTACGTCTAAAGTGTCATTTAATATTGTCAATACTCCCATGTAATGTTTTTTTCTTTCTCTTCCTTGGGGTCATCTGAAAAGGGCAATCAATCAGTCAGGACATCAAGCTCTTCCGGTGTGGTGAGCTGATTTAAGTTTTCCCTGTGCTCCTGGTCGACTATCAGTTGATCACTGTCTCAGAGATTCACTGTGGTTCAGGGAGTTGGCCAACAGGTTCAGCGAGGTGCCAAACTCCGCCGCCACCTCAGGTCTTCCCTACCTACCATATAGAGCTCTTTGTTTTCTTTGGTTATTAATAAACTCTCAGACTTCTCCATGTGTGTTTCCTGTATTTTGGGGTCTACGTAAAAAACAGGCATCTTTTGTTTGTTACCTTGAGACAAAGTCAATCAAGCCCTCTAAGTACATCTACTTCCTGTTTTGAACTTTATTACATTATTACATGGCTGTCTCAGGGCCAGGTAGGGGAACTTCTTGGAGCATCTGCCAACTTCTTGAAACCTACAAGACCGCCATGATTTTAAATCCACAAACAAATTCTCATCTTAGACTGATTCAATAACTGTGTTAGCGCCCAGTTGTTAAGCATCCGGCAGAATGGTCCAGCATCAGTATTTCCTTTGGATTCCTGTTTCTGATCCGCAGGATGATGTCCAATACATCCCCTTTGTGCTCTAGTTTGGTTTCCACCGACTGCTGAGAAAAACATCTGGCTCTGCAGCTTGTCCATGCTGCATCATATTCACAGCGTATTTTGGATGCATTGGGAAATTCTCTCTGCATCCATCTTTAATTTGAAAGAAGTGCAGTGTAAAGACGCCAGTTTGTTCAGCTGATGGTATTTTTCAGCTGTCATTAAAGCTCAGAACCAGCACACCATGCTAATAATCCTGTTTGCACATCTCCAGTCGGCTGCACTTCTTTCCACACATTCTTCTCTTTAGACAGAACATCTGTTGGACTCCTAGCTTGATTTTCCGTCATCTTGACTCCTCTCGCCTCTTCATCACTTTCTTACCCTTTTTCTCCATCTAGCTGCTGACTCACCCCTTCTCCCCATTTCCTCCTCACCATCCTCTCCAACATCCATCCAGCTCTTGTTTTCTTGCTGAATCATGTCCACATAATTTGTATGCCACTTTTCTCTCTGTGGTCCTCTCAAGGTTCCTTTTCTTATTTTCCTTTTTTTTTTTCTTCCCTTCACTTATCTAACCACCCCGACACGAATGTGTGAATGTATCTGAGGTCTGAGAACTTCGGCGGAGTAAAACATCAGGACAGAATCTCCTCCCAGCACCCAACCCGCAACCGCGACCCCAGACGGAGTCCCAAAATTTAATCTAGCACACGGTCCGGGAATTTAATCCAGAACCGAGCTCAATGGACCAGAAAATGTGACATGTGCAAAAGACCCAAAAGACCATGAAACCAGAGCCCAGACACCTGCTTTGGCACCAGAATCTCGCGGGGAGGGGGGTAATTTTAGTCATTCTTCCACCACATGGTTTTGTGGAACACTCCAGATGACGACCCACAAACCAGAGCTTTACTTTCGCAATCGAGTCCAGAACCGAAGCAGGAAAAAAAAAAAAAAAAAAAAAAAAAAGCCATAACCAACCGTTGCTGGAATTGAATTCATCTGAATTTTTCTCCCGTCACCTGTTATTTTTTGCTATTTTATTTCTTTGCAGCCACGAAAATGAACAAACCAAAAAGGCCCAGACATCTGGTAGCAGAGCCAGAGCCTGTTTCAGTCTGTGTTTCCCTCTTTTATTTATGGGACAGAAACAGAACCACACAAATGGGCCGAAGGGAGCTGCTCCATAGCATATGGTCCTCACCGCAGGAGAGGAAAAATAAACGTTCGCCAAACCCTAAAAACCTGAACTAATGTAGAAGCACTCAGAATACGAAATTGCCCATTCAGTATATCCATGCTGAATGTTTTAATTTTTTCTAAACGTGCCCTAATATATGGTAAAACAGTTATTTTTAACAGAATAGTTTGCACAGACTGTGGTAGTGAGAGACACATGGGCCTCAACACACGGACAACTGGGACTTGTGTGCAGATATCATACTCATTATATTGGTTTAGTTAATATTAAATTATTTAAGTCAATATAAGATGCAAGAGAGAGGGAGGCGACAATGAGAGAAAGAAAAGCAGCCAATGAATGAGTGACAAAGTGACAGAAATGACTGTATAAACTGGAAACAATTATATCTTGGCTGGGAAGGTTTGGCGTAATGTAGCAGATCTGCTGTGTTCAGGAGCGTTCCTGCCTGTGAGACTGCCCCTGTCTCCTTCACTGAATGCATTTGAAGCTGCACTCATGTTCATGCACACTAGTAGCCGAAGAAAAGCAGATGGTCTAATTAGAAGAGGGGCAGAGTAGAAGTGGCAGAGACCTTAGACTGTTTATAAAAACGGATTTGACTCCAGGTCCACAAAGAGAAGCCAAGTGTCTTAAACCTGCGTTCTATCTGATGACCAGCATGGGGCGTCTAAAAAGTCAGATTGCATTAAAAAATTTGGGAAAATTGTTCTACTTCTCACTTGATAAGTGTTTTCCTGATAAGATTATGACCCCATACTCTAATTTCAAGTCTTCTACAATACAACACAATGCTCAATTTTTAAATGATAGTCCCCTTTAGAGGAAAATGAACAGGCTGTACCACCCAATCAGGATAGAGCACAGAGCAGGTCAGACCCAGCCGTCACTCCTCCTCAGCTCCACTTTCTCCTCCAAATGTGGTTTCTTCTGGTTTCGAAAAAAAAACCAAGATGGCCATCATGGTGAATTGCTATTATGTAGAGGAAGAACAGGAAGGTTTCTATATTTACATAGACCCGCTGTGATATCTTTGCTTAACTGCTGTTCTGTAACAGGCAGTGTGCACATGTGATGGTGTATTTGATAGAAAGCCATTGAGCATTATAAGTAACCTCCAATCACATTACTGTATAATGTCATAAGTGTAACTGAGATTAGTTTAAAAAAGCCAATAAAAACAATCTGAGAACATGTTTTATGTGTATGCTGCGAAAGCTTGAGCTCATTGTGTTTCCTTTGAATGATTGCTGATCGTTAATACACAAAGACTGACGAGATGTTGCAACTCAGTATGTCCTCGAAACTTAATACTTTTTTCTTTCTTCTGATGCATGTTTGTGGTTGGTATGCAACTTTATGTTGCAGGAGCACTGGGGAGAGTTATGAACACCCACAGTGCTCATTTAGTGTGTTCATCCATCCACAAAATCACTACCTGACAGCTAAAGATGAACAAGCCATCATCAAGGTGGTGAGTTTTACTTGAGGATACAACAAATCTACAGAAATTTGCAACACAATATTATTATTACCATTAAAGATGGTCAAAATGACAAAAGTGTCATTGCTTTGGACCACTGTAAATATGTTGATCTAAGAACGCTTACTGTGTTTGGGGGTTGACTCTAAAGATTGAAGACCTTTAATTAGTCTATATGGTCACCATTTATCATGGAGTGTTTTATAGCTGAAATATGTAGTGTTGGACACCGATCTATGGTGCCAACGGGTCTGGACATTTATCAAAAATGATGCTGATCTTACAAAACCCTTGCAGTCTTCCTCAGAACAGCAATTTGCACTGCATGTCCACATTTGTGGGTATTTTTATGTAATGCACAACACAGTATACTTAATGGAACAGGCCATAATCTCCAAAAAGACTCAGCAAACCCCAACAGTCTATTATAAAGACCATGCAATTTCTTACTGCTACATGAATCATGAGTCTTTGGCCATTGTGCAGAAATGGTTACTTAAAAATAATCAGTTCACTATAGTCCCTTGCTTTGCCCTGCACTTGCTGCCAGTAGATACCCACAACACTATTACCACCACCATTTCCTCTCAGGAAATGAATTAGGGCTCTGATTGGCTCGGGCCTCTGTCTGGCTTCGGATGAGAGAAATCTGATTGGCAGGGAGGCAAAGGGCCTCAGCCAGAGAGCTCTGCGGGAGGCGGTGCTGAGAACACAAATCCTGTAGGCACCCACACACCTACACACACTTTAATGGAGAACCAGTGCATCACATCCTGTCCCTCTAGATTCTGATAAAGCCTCTGGGAGTTGGTGACTGAGAGAAGAACAGCAGCATTTCTTTTTTTTTTTTTTTTTCCTCAGGAGAAAGACTTGGCTGGTTAACATGCACAAACACTCCAGGAGGAGGGTGCTTGTATGAGAATTGCTAAGTCATTTTCCTCAAAGCAGAACTCAACAGTCCAAACTAGAAGATCTAAACTGGTAAGACAGATATGTGTCTTATGAACTTTTTTGCTTTTTAAAACAAAAACAAACAAAAGCATTGTGGGTGGATTGGCGTAATGCCTACGGCACAAATCTCCCAAAAGGAGTCATAACAGCAGTAATTGACAGTCACATTGTTGATGTATCTGTGAAGGCAGAATTTCTATGCAAAATTAAAGTTGACAGAGTGATGTCATGACATGGACCAGCAGGAAAAACAGACATAAAAGAAGACAGCAACCAAATGTCTTTTGGGCTTGTGTAGCTAACAAGGAATAAATACACAGCCATAATTTAGCTGGGCACAGTGTTTTAGTATCGTAGTTTTGGTCCAAGAAAACTAAAAACATTTGTTGATTATCATTTTCCAGGGTGGAAATGAGGCCTAATAGTTCTATATATAGCATTTCTTTTGATGACAAAATTTATTTATTACAATGTCAGTCAATGAACAATAACATGACGACAATACAGTCTTATTTACTGAGCTGAATGGAACCCAAAAATCACACACTGCATTGATTTGGTGATTGACAAAACAACAGTTTATGACTCTAGTACTGCGTAACCAGAACCATCTTCATCTTTCGAGCTAAAATGATGTCTCTGCCAGTACTGCTTGCTAAAGTTTGCTGTGGTGATCAAGGAATTAAAAAAGGTAAGAAGTGGCGAAAATAGCTGTGAGCCATAAGTGAAGCATAGAATATGTGGATATATTCTTAATGTTGCGTTCTATCTTCAGTTTTTATCATTTGAAATGAATGCCACCTTTATTTAAAACAGATGATGCTAAACCTCATGATTAAATCTTGACTAAAATTGAAGATGTATTCTCATCAAAAGACAAAGATTAAAACTAAAACAAAAGCAGGTGCCTACGTAGTATATACTGTATCCGAGCCGACCCATGTTGACCAAAAGTTCTCCTTTTGGTTTTCATCTTAGCCGTGGAGCTAATTTGGTTTCTGAAAAACTCAGCACAGCACCCCTAAAAAAATGTTTCTCTGACTGAAAATGCAGACTGCTGACTCCTCCAGGTCAGAGGTGTAGCGTTACACTTTGGCTGTCAGACAAACTGCCCATACTCACACAATAATGACATGACGCAGTGTGTGGATGGATGGAGGGACAGGCAGCGGACGGGAGCTGAAGGAATTTAAAAACACGGAGAATAAGGAGGACGAAGACTGAAGGTGTGAGCGGGTGGAGGAGGAATGAACGCTGGGAATATCAGAATGGGAAAGAATGGCAAGCTGTGAGACGATGATGTCCTCAGCGGGCTGATTTATTCGTACGGTCAAAGGAAAACACTGTACATAGCAGCTCTTGTGGGCACAGCTGAGGGTGGAAGTTATGTTTTACACCATCCTCTTTTTCTCTCACTTGTTTTCCCACATATGGATGTGATTTTTGGTAATCTTTCAGGCTTTGTGAAACGACGGCCAGACAGAGAGACTGAGGAATAATGTTTTGTTGCCAGAACATGACACTACCTACAAGATGTTGCCGCTGACAAAGTAGTCAGAGAAAAATAATATGACAGGTCGGGAGCTTCCATGTTGCTTGTTTGGAGCTCAGTCTGAGCGTGTGAAGCGTTGCCCTCCGTCACCGTTCCGCCTTGCTTCTCCTGCTTATTATTACTCTTTAAATACTGAATGTCAATCAAGCAGCAATAACCTTAAGAGGCGAGTTGGAATTGGGATTGTGGAAATATGAGGATTGACGTTGGCTTCGCCGACATGCCATCCAACTACAGTAAAGTAGCCCAAAGAAGGAGTGTGAAACTGGATTGAGATGGAGGAAAGGCGGACCGGAGAGCTAAAGGCCCATACCAATCATTTAAGGAAAAGAAAGAAGTAAATGTTCCGAAAATAAACCACAGAAATTATTGCAACCCCTGGGAAACTTGTTAAAAGCTCATAAAACTAAAGTCTGCCATAATACATGAAGCTATAATGGGGATCCATTTCGCAGATTTTTTTTTTTTTTCTGAGCCTTTTTTTTTTTCTTTTCTTCTCAACAGGACGTGGCAAGTTAAAAAGAGATTGGCAGCCTCAAATTTTACAGTGCACGAGTCGTGAGAGCAGAGCTAAAGCCGAATTTTGCAGTACAGCCTTCGCTTGGGATTGACCTTTCGTCATGTAACTCGCATCTTGCTGGAAAAGAGCCGACGTCCAGCAGATGCTGCTGCCATGCCAGTCGTTGCAAAACAAACTGAACTTGTTACAGATAAAGTAAAGTGTAAGATGAATTGAAGTCTTGAGCCGATGACGATTGAAGAAGTAACCAGGTGATCACCAAAGAACTCAGAGAGCATGAACGTCTGCGTGAAGCTGCATGGGAACTCCGTTAACATCCGTAGAGAAATATTTGTTCTGAATTTCAAATTGTACCATAAAAGGTCATTATGAATTATCCTCTGGAGACCACACATTTCTCTACAAAATTTCATGGCAATCCATGCAAGAGTATTCAAGTCTGGACCAAAGTGGTGGAAAACTGAGTAACTGGTCAGCACTGGCATCCCAAAAACCAGTATGGCTAAAAAAAAAAAAAAAAGAAAAGGGAAATTTATGGTTCTAACACCAGAAGAGCTATCAACTGAGGCCAAACTCCAAAAGAAACTTTTGGGTAAAATGAGCAATACCAGTGCAACATAGTGTACACCTCGGCTTAAGAAAATAAAAGGCTCTTTATTGTATATTTACTTTTATGCAATTAATATATTAGGCAAAATTTTATTGCATCCCAATACACATGCATACACAACAACCAGTCGCCTATCTGTACAAGGCCAACCCCTTAATAAAGGCCAATATAATAGCCTTAATATGAACTGTTCCCCTTTTAGTTTTTACCTATAGGCATAAATGTATCTATTCTGGATGTATATATATAAATGTATATTTATACTGTGGCAGGATGAGGAAAAACACAGATGAAGGCGAATTTGAACTTCTTCAGTTCCAAAACCAAACTGAAACAGGAACAACCACGCCCCCAGCTCACAGTCCTGCCCCCTAGTCTCTGCCACAATATGATTCAGGATATCTAAATCCATAATTAGATTGTGGCTGGTGTTATATTATCCGTCCCAGTGTTGATCTCATGAAGCATCAGAGATTAGCAGAAGGAAGACATTTGAGTATTGTTACTTAATCACACCCGAGTTAAAACCAGCAAAATAGCAACATCTTACATCCATTAGCTGCCGGTGCGATGGATTTTGGTCACCTGGAATCACAACATCCATTCAACCAAATATCACTCTGACCTGAAGGAGCAGGACAAAGCAGCTTCTAATTCTCTATATGTTCTTGAAATAATATCCAGCCTGCTATTTATTCCACTTGGAGACGCTGACGTCTCACTTAGTCTTAAGTCACATGACCTTTGAATTTTACCCCTTTTCCTGTTTGACTTTAAATAGTTGAGGTATTGGCTTAACTCTGCAGCAGCCTGCTAGCTTGGCTCTGTATCTGGAGACTTTTCAGTCAGGTGCAAGACAGCTAACAATAAAACCCTTGTAATGACATTGTTCAACAATGCCACGCATATTTTATTCATTATTTTATAATCCAAATGAAGAATTTCTGCTTGTTTCATCACCAGATACCCATTTCGTTGTGATGCAACAGTCCAGCATAAAAAAAAAAAAAAAAAAAATACAAAAACGGATTTCTGCTGTGCTTCATCTACACAACACTAGTATATCAAAGTACACTTACACACACACACACACACAATGGCCCATGTCTGGACAAATTGGAGCTGAGTTTGGTCTGAGTCAGAGAAGGCAGAGGCAAGTTGGCTACCGGGGTCTGCTCTGCGTTCAGCCTAAACGCTTCTGATAGACCTTGCTTGAAAAACGACATGGTGGCACAATGTGTTGTTTTAACTGCTGGGCCGGCCGGGGGAAGGAGTAAAGGGAGAACCGCTAAGAGCATAGCATTCCTCCTCTGCATTGATAGATGGATGTTACCTCCTGCAATTCATCTAGCTCTTGTAAAACACTCACAGAGACAAATTGAGGAGGGAGGGAAGGAGTACTCCTGTTTTCGAGCCAGCATCAATTCGGTTCCAATCCAGGCTTCTTCCTTACGTCTTCCTCTTTTCCTTTCCTTTGCTTTCATCTTCTTATAATATACGCATTTGCCCTCCAGACGTAATTTATGGTTCTATAGTTTTGAACCATTGCATGTGAGATTTTCTCCTTCTGCCCAATTCAATAAAAACTATTCTATTGAAGTCTAATTCACAACATCACTCTCAAATATAAACTGCATGAAAAGGTGCCCGAGTGCTTGAATGTTGACTCTCATGCTTGAAAACTTTCTTGGTCTAGTCTGCTTTTTCCTGATTCTCTTTTTATTGTGAGATTTCGCATGTTCAACTACCACATTAAACACAAGCACCATTTAGCAAAAAAAAAAAAAAAAAAAGGTTCCTCACAATCCTGTCATTTCTTCACTCATCTCACCTCTGACTCTGTCATGAACCAGTCCACCCACATCTCGATTCTTACCCGGCTCCAAGGTGATGAGAGCTGTGATTGATCAGGTTTTCCAGCAGGAAATGAGAGGGCATCTCTCAGAGGCCTGTTTAAACAGCGGCTTATACGGTTACAGCGTTGTTCCAGGACAACTGCTCATGTGATGGGCCGACCTGCATCGCATACCCAGCTGATGTGAGTCATAGTTCCCTTACCAGGTCTTCCTCGCATGCAAGCGCGTGTGTATGCAAAGAAACATCTTTTGTCGTGTGCGTGCTCACACTGCTGTGTTTCAGCATTTGTATTCACGCCAGTTTTTAAAGTCAATTTTCATTTTTGCTGCTGAGACAAATCCCTTCAGAGTACCAATGGGAGCGAAAATATGTGGCTTAAAACGCACAACTGAAAACTCTTTTGAAGTCCTGCACAGCATCTTCAAAAGATTTAGAACAACGATTTAATCCTAATATGACTCATTTTGGTTTATTTGATCTCAAGGGGTCAGAAAAAAAATAAAGTCTCAACATAAACATAGTATTACTTCTTGATACGAACCCGAAACTGTCTTTAAAACTGTTCTGCAGAAACCTACGGGTGACAGAGTCTACGGATGTAAAGACTCCTCCACAAATCTCAACTAGCTTTGGCTTCGGCCTCCCTGCAACTGTAAAAGGATCGGCCATATATGAATGAATGAAACAAATGGAGAAAGAGAATGATTATCGATGTGGTTGTCACTAAAAGTTGTTTCAAAAATCTTTTTTTTTTAACCGATACAATTAAATGAAACAAAGCTGTTTTTAGCATCTTTACATGTTTGGCTTTCTTCAGCCTCATTCCCGTGAGACTGGAAATGCATCTGAGTTGCATACCAGACTGAAAGTCTTTTTTTTTGCATAGTTCTCTTTGCAGGTATGTCAGATTTCAGCAATCCACAGGAAGGAAAATGATAGCCTGATCTTCGTCACACTGCAGGCGGATGACACTGACAGGCCGATATCAGGTTTTTACTGGAAAACGTAACTGCCAAAATGCTGGCAAAACATATTTGCGTAACCGGTTATTGTCACAAACTATGTTTAGATGAGGAGGCCAAGACCAGGTTACCTCTGACAAGCAGGGTGAAGAGCAAAATACTCTGCTCAACACTGATAAAGCCACTTAGCCGTATACAAGTTGTCGTATAAAACAGTATATTTATGTACTTGACACTGAGCTCATGACAATAGAGCCAACGGATATGTGTAACAAGTGTTACACATATTGAACATGCAGGGCTAACATGTCAAGATATAACTAAACGTACAGATTTTCTGTATAAATCACACTCACATACTACTTTACTGAAAGAGACTGTTACATTTGTCTAATCTTTTCTTTGTGACACATTGGATTTTCATGATAAATAACCCCAGCCCAACAGGGAGTGCTGAGCTGAAATTTTTCTACTTGATTCATTCTCTGTAAATGCAGTTTTCGCTCTCTGAGATCCAGATATATGCAGCAAAAAAGAACTTGCTGCTGTTCTATACACTAAGAGTGTGGTTTGAGATCCTGGTACCAGTGCTGAGGCAGCATTGTTAATGTCTGGCTCAACTTCCTCATCTGTCATGATGATACATGCTCAGTGTTAATTAAAAGGAATCCACACACACACAGAGACACAGACACACACAGACATACACACCCGAATCCAGGCAAAAGAAATGTAACCAGAGCAATTAGGGTCTGGACATTCCCGGCATCCACATTAACATCAGCCCCAAAATACACCTCATCTTGACAATTACATGCTGAGAGAAAAAAAGAAAAGAAAAAAGGAAAAAAACACTGTCAGAAGAGGAGACAGGAAAAGAAGTACAGTGAAAAGGAGTTTCTTTCTTTTAATTCAAACCAGACTCCCATATCTCTGGCCCGCTTGTGGCCAGCTCTTCCTCTGAGGCAGAGCCGGCACAGCACAGGATACTGGAGAAATGAAACCCACAGTATTAGTCTCCCCAACACTGCATATTAATCAGCATTTAATAAAAGGAAAATAAATTGCGCTCCACTCCAAATATTATGAGTGTGATGCTACCTTTATTTTCATTTCACTGCAGGGTTTTCCTCGAAAAATCTAAAATAAACAGCCCCGGTGAAAGAAAGGGGGGAAGGAGACATACGACTGGAGATTTATGTACATATATGTGCGTAAAAAAAAAAAGAAAATCTGAAATTAAATAAACAGAAGCTGATGAGGAGCGGGCTTTTGACACGCCTTGCCTTACCTTGTTCCGGGGTACGAATGATGGTGGTTATGACTCTGGATCAATGTTTCAGGACGTAAAGTTTCCATGTTAGCGGGATGGCTACCTTCCAAAAGGTCTCCTATTCCACATATGTGATTAAAACAAACATGGAAATCACCCTTGAAAATGATTACATTGGCTTCTATAACATAAGAGTGAGAAAAAAAAAAACGTCTGAAGTTGTTAAGACTTATGGATTGATAATGACATTGCTGAATGTAAAACTGCGATTACGTCGTTTGTACAGATTTCCGGCCTCTTTTCAGTGGCAGGTGAGTGGACTAATGCACATGTGTTTTCATGCCTGAATTCAGATCATACAGCATGTATGGGCTGTATCTGAAGTCTGTGGTGCTTCATCTAGAGCCACAGAAACGAACATGTAACTAAATATGAAAAATATTGTTTTGAACATATTCACTCTGTGGCTAAACAATACAATAAACAACGCAAACGTAAAGAAAAGCAAGTAAAATAAGCCATAAGACTTTATTGGGATCATATTATATTAATTCCTATATATCATATATTATAATTATTTATTCATTTTTTTAAAATACATATGAACATATTCACTACATATGTCTGAGCATTGCATGCTTTTGGAATTTGTATATATCTTGACCCCCCTAAACTATTAATATTGAATTATGATTCTTTTTTTTTTTCTTTTTTTTAAAATTTAATTTCCTGATGCCATTTCTTTTAAATAATAACAAAATGTATACATTGTCTTTATTTTTTTTTTCTCCATATTTTTTGGACCATGCAGATTGAATAATGTTGCCAGGGCGGGGTTGGCCTTGTACAGATATGGGATTGATTGTTGTGTATGCAAAAATTTGCCTCATTAAAAAGAACAAAATTCGTCCCTCTGTGTGAACCAGTTTATACAGTCGCTCATATGAGGAGGAGTTATACTGTGTGACAGCTACATTAACATCTGCTTTTAACTACATCATAGTGTGTTATAAATTATTACTGCTGCTAAATCTGTACTTTTGGTCTTTATACTCAGCTCATCCATGGACAAATATCAGACGAAAAAAAAGAGAGAACAATTCTAGGCTCAGTCAAGTTTTATCATGCAGCCTTGTTAAAAAATAATAAAGCATTACTTGTTGTTAGCAGGGAAACACGGCGGCATAGTGGTAAGCGCTGTTGCCGAAGAACAACAAAAAGGTCGCAGATTCGGTTCCCAGGCCTGGGGCCTTTCTGCGCGGAGTTTGCATGACTCTAAATTCTCCATAGATGTGAGTGTGAGTGGTTGTTCGTCTCTGCGTGTCTCTGTGTGTTGGCCCTGTGATGGACTGGCAACCTGTCCAGGGTGTACCCAATGTGAGCTGGGATTGACTCCAGCAACCCCGTGACCCAGAAACGGATACGCGGTAGAGGATGAATGAATGAATGAATGAATGAATTGTTGTTAGCACATGATGTCTTTGTTCGACATTGTGCTGCATGAGTGTGTGTGTAATATTGTTTACATCTCAAGCAGGATTTTGGAAAAAGTAAAGTAAAACCATCCCTCTCTCTCAACAACTTGTCGTGCGAGCATGATGTTTTGATTGTGACTGCTGAGGTGAAGCCAACAGCAGAAGCTCTGGGTACATGTGCAAATGTGACACAAGGCGCCACTGGAAAAGGTCAAGTTGACACAGAGCTGTGGAGAAATAAAGTGTAAAATAAAGATTTAACTTTCTGTCAGGTCGGGCTTTAGAGCCACAACATTTCGCCAATTCACAAATTTTGGCAAAAAAAAAAAACTAAAAAAAAAATGTTGGGCCAAATGTACGTGCAGAACTCAAATTAAGGCATATACACTGTGCAGACACGCCTCCGTTCATAAAAGGCATTCAATGAGTGTGAACAAGCCTGACACGCACACTCACTTAGATGCCACACTGCACACACGCTGATACACTGCAGTCCTTTTACCTGCAGGCTCAGCTCTCGCCCCGAGCCAGGTCTCGGGTTACCTGTTTTCCTTCGTGTGAGTGTAAAGTGTATTCATATGCTCCTAAGAGGGCTGAGATTGGAAGGAGACTGTTTTTGCAGTGATAAAAATCATTTGGCACCTAGCGAGGAGTCGGCATCGCAGCACAGGACAGGACAGGACAGGACAGCACAGAACAGCACAGCACAGCACATCGCAGAGCAGAGCAGAGCAGCCTGGATCTGGCACCACCTCAGTGTACACAGGCAGGAGAGGACGACCAGCCACACAGGGGTCTGAGGCTAAATCAGACCCAGGTTAATAGGCTTCACACTTTATTTTCAGAAGGAAAAAGGGTAAACACTGAAAATAAATAGAAAAATCCATTTATTTAAGAAAATCTTGTGACCATTTCAAATTCAGATCACCACTCTAGCAGCCACTATAAAGGTTTCATTGATACCATCCTTTTTCTATGCCATGTTAGTCTCTCTGACATATTTGGAAATTTTAAATAGTTCAAACAAAACAATAGTCATTAGCATTTCCTTGAAAATGAAGCCCTGGACCGCACTTTTATATCAGCCACTTCAATCCCTTCACAACAGAAGCCACATTCACACGCACATCATTTGTATATAACTTTGCAATTTGCAGTTCAGCGTCTTGCCCAAAGACACTTTAACTTGCAGACTTGTAGGAGCAAGCCACTGGATGACTATGCAACCAGACTGTGCGACCACATTGGATGGTGCTTAGCTATGTTGTGCATTCATTATTATTATTATTATTATTATTATTCAGTACAATAATGGACGGCACAGTGGAGCAGTGGTTAGCACTGTCCTCTCCCAACCTAAGATGGGACTGGCTCTTACCATATCAAC
Organism: Remorina albescens; assembly: GCA_034769265.1. Taxonomy (NCBI): domain Eukaryota; kingdom Metazoa; phylum Chordata; class Actinopteri; order Carangiformes; family Echeneidae; genus Remorina; species Remorina albescens. The sequence goes on from CM068480.1 coordinate 13,489,705, forward strand.
ATGCAACTGGCCTTTACCTTGGACTTCAAGCTGTTGCAGGAGTAGAAAAGAGTATTAAATGTAAAAATGTCACTCATAACATCAGCCAGTCAAACCGGATCAATCAAGACCGTGGGTCCAGAACCTGTGGCTGTTTTGAACGAATCAAAGTTGTGTTTACTGTGCTTAAGAGTTCAACATTTTTATTTATAAAAGGAAAATGATGCCATTTCCTCTTTCCATTTCAATCAATCCTTTTTAACTTTCTTTTTCTGATCATAGTTGAATTGTATTTTTACATTGTGCCGCTGCTAGTTTGAGAAACGTACAGAAAACAAATCTGAGCTTCCACAATGGCTATAACCTTTTCTAGGACCATTTTGCCTCCTTGACTTCAATAGAGCTCACTCTGTGCGTCCCACAAAGGGCATTTGTGCTACAAAACCCGTCATGGCTCTGTGTTGTCTTATGGGAAGTAGTCTAAGCTTCCTATAAGCCTGTATTCCCCAGACAGACGTCAAAAGGTTTTAGCTGATGTTTTTCCTGTGCATTAACACTATGTAGGCAACCAAATGAGTTTATTAAAAAGCGCTAATTCCAAGCAAACATCAGGCAATGCCAAAATAAAGGCCTTTGATATTAAACAGTGCTGATATATGCTTGGCCGTCTCTTGGGAATACCTCTGCGTTGGTATGCATGTGGGTTACCGGAGCAGCCTGGCGATCTTCGCCGCTGCTCACCCAGTCAGCTGATAGTGGGTGCTTTTCTGCACTGTTTGCAGAGGCTTAAGCCTAGACTTCCTTATTAGACTCTTAAACTTCAGTTGCATGACAAATATAAGGCACCACACAATGCCAAGTGCAGGCTAAAGGTGAGGGATTAGCTGCAATAAGTCGACGCTTGCACCCCCTCCACACACAGGCTCAAAGTGTAATGTGTCCTACTGGCCGAGGTAAATTGAATACTTAAGCTTGGCACATGCAAGCCTCCATATCTTCACTCGCTGCCACCTACATCGCCGCTCAGACCTGCCAAACCGCAGGGATGAATGAGCCTATGAGATAGACAGAGTGCTCACTGTATGTATGGCCTTCTGCTGCTCCACCACTCACTCACCACAGCGGGCTGGTACTCGAAGAGGAGGACCCGGTGACAGGGGGCCAGTTGTACCTTTAGCTTTGGGTCATTTGCTTTGAAGGACTAAGCTATTATTCAATCATGGTGTAATTCAAATAGGTTTTTCTTCCTCTTTGTGGTGCTCCGTCGTCTTCTCTGTCTATCCAATCTTCCCCTGAGTGGCAATATTTGAATCCTCAGACGGCCCAGCAGTATCAGTTCCCGACACTTTCTTCGCCCTGTCTCCTACTCTCTACCTGATGAGAAAGACGTCAGTGGACATTCCTGCATTCCTGGCTGTAAGAAAGACACATGATCATTTTCAGCAAGTTTCTGCCCCCCCCCCATCATCACAGCTTTGTTTCTGTCAGTGTATTGAAAACAGGAAACTTTCACTATTTTCTCCAGAGACAGAAAGCAGTATAAGACGACATGGCAGCCTACACACTGGCATCATAAGCAGGGCTAATCTGGCAATCGTGAGTGCACAGTGTTTACCTGGCACGTTCTTCTTCAGCGGTCACATCCGCCCACCCTCGTCACCTTTGAGTCAACATCCCCATTACTTCCCAACGTTGTCCAGTCTCCATTCGGCGTCAGAGGCCAAGCTCCTCCTGCGGCTCCCCAGAGGCGACTCACTGGCCCTGGGTACAGTTGAGCCACAAGGCCAGGGTCAGCAGAGGTGGGCAGGAAGTAACTGGAGATTTTTAATTACGAGCCTCAGTGGTGTGATGAGCAGCTCGGCACATGGCTTGGAGGACTGAACAAACCAGGGTTTAGTATGTTTCCTGAGTTTTACGGACCCGGCTTTAAAGCAGAATTTGGCGAAGTCTGAATGCAAAAATACATCCATCTTTTCCACCTAAGACACAAATTGAAGCAGCTTAAGAAAAGACTGTGCCATCCTCTGTAATTAAGACCCTGTGGATTCATCCTATTTGCCTAAATTATGAGTATGGTCACTGGCTTAAAATCTAATTGCCACACTGGGAATGTTGAATTGAAACAGTGAAATGTATAACTTTACCAGCAGAAAGCTGTGTGCTCTGTACAGGAAAAAAAACTGTAAAAAAATCATTATCTCCAGTTATCTTGTTTCAGGATTTCAACTTTCAAACTTTCTGGCTAACACTTTGTTGACTAATGAATCTGCCTTTCAACCTGCATCAAGTCAGTCAACTGGCTCTGTTTCCTCGTATGTCCTGGACGCAGCTCGTCTTTTGTGTGTGCTGTAGTTGCCACAGTGAGCTGCCAAATGAAGTGCCAATGATCTTTATCCAGACCCTCTTGGATATAATGACTTAAATGTTCCTGAACCAGATGAAAGTTGGTAGGTATACTGAAATCATTTAAAAGGAGCTTTTTGTAAGTTTTGCTCTTGTTAGCGTTGGCATTAATGGCCGTTAAGGTCACACAGAATTCAGGAAAATACAGAGGCTTCACTACACAGAGGAGTAAGAACTGATCAGGTGAAACACAAAGATGATCACAAATCATGCCACGTGATGTTTCAAGTGCCTTCTTAAGTCACAGTACCTGACTAGTAAGAAAATTAATGCATGTGTGTAGAGCAGTAATCAGTAATATATACGCTTTTGGTCACAGTTATTTAAATGCAAGTGAAGCCTGAGCCAGTGAAGTCGACTGCAGTGACTTATATAGAATAATGTCTGTGCCATCAGACATGTGAGATGGACAACAAACATTTTTTTCTAAGTCATTTTCTTTGTGAAACACTTGGAATTAAGTAAATGTGCCTTTTCTAACCTTTCTAAGTTTTACAGTGGTTGCCTTGACCTTCGCTCCTGTCATCAGTTGTGGAGAGAAAACTTGCACTTTACAGTAAGTAAATTCTGCTTCTGGCTTCAACTCAAAGTCTCATCAGACAGAACTATCAGGCCGATCAAAGGATTACCTCTGATCGCATCGTCCCATTCCTTTTCCTGCTCTGTGAAGGATTTGACATGTTGATGACAGGAAATCAGGCTGGGTAATTTCCTATGGCCACATGTAATATAGACAACACAGGCCAGAGGGGGCAGCACGACGGCATAGTGGCATAGCTCTGTTGTCCCACAACAAGAAGGTTGCGGGTTCGATTCCCAGGCCTGAGGTCTTTCTGTGTGGAGTTTGCATGTTATCCCTGTGCCTGTGTGGGTTTCCTTCGCGTACTCCAGTTTCCTCCCACTGTCCAAAGACATCATGTTTGGGTTAACTGGTGACTCTAAATTGTCTGTAGGTCTGAGTCTGAGTGTAAGTGGTTGTTGGTCTCTGTCTGTCTCTGTGTGTTGGCCCCGTGCTGGACTGGCGACCTTTCCAGGGTGTACCCCGCCCTCGGCCAATGTTAGAAAACATTGGGGAAGAGCTAAATAGACCCGACTAGGCTGTCATTTTGTCTTAACGTTTTCAAAAAGACATTTCGAGTCAGCCTCACTGTAACTACCAATCTCATTTCCTGCTTAGAGCAACACAAAACGACTCACTGCATGTTCACACACTGTATAGCATGAGACATTTGTTGACTTATTTAATTCAAATCCAACCCAAGGGCATACATTTTAAGCCATAAGTCTGAACTAGAGCAGTTCATTAAGAAAACAGTAATCTAACCAGCCACATTTATTTGCACAAACATCATACAGCTGATGTTCTATGGTAAACTAAATAAGGTCTCACTGCAGGTTTCAATGAGTACAACACATACAGGGTTTTGTAATGTCTTAGGCTCATGGTCACGTCATTTACTGCGTAATACTCCTTTAAAGCCCCACTAGCCATGACCTCATAGACAATATGACAAATTCAAATCAAACCTCACAAAGCAATAGCTGGTTTAAAAGGGTAGAGGTAACAAGTGAGTCCTGACAATGGATTTGCTGGCTCCCATCTGACTCTTATTTTGACCAGGCTCAAGCATCATGGAGACAATCACACGCAGCTTTGAGAGATAAACTCTGCTCAGAGAAGCTTAGTTTGGAATTAAACCATCAGGATACTAGAGGAGGGCTTTGACAATACGACCGCTCATGAGGTGATGAGTCCAGATGTGCCAAATCAGGGCCAAACACGGTACCACAGCTGGCTTGTTTTAGATCATCAATAACAACACCGTTTAAGTGGACCCAGTGCCACTGGACGCACAATGCACAAGAAGTGAATATGATTCTGCTTCATGCTTGTTCAAACACACACTCACATGCGACTGAACCCTGGATTTGCATTGTTTTAGTAAGTGGACGACAGCACACCACATGTTTATTGGTTCAAATGGGAAAAGTGTGTCAAAAGGGCCCGGTGGTTAAAAAGACTTTTGTCTTGAGGAAAAATGAAATATTGACACGATTAGCTAAATGAAGCACATTCATACATATGTGCACCTGCTGCACATGTTGTGAAATGAAATGTTAAATAAAACATGATGAAATTTGATTTTTAACAAAAACAGACCACACAGCAATGAATTTAGCATTGTGAGGTTTTTTTAAGCTGCAGTAAGCCAACTCAGGCTGGAGTACTTACCACAAACAGAAACCGGCTTTGGCACTTCAGGATCCTGTAGTGGCTCATCCATGTGGACCGTGTGGTCAGTGGAGGTCATTCCTCTCCTTCTGCCTCCACTTCCTCACCTGTGTGTCACACCTGCTGCCTATTTGATGATTACAGGCAGCTTGTTACTGTGTGTGACCTTCAGGGCCAGTTGGAAAAAAGGTACTTACAATGTGCATGCAGTCTGCATAAAATAATGGGCCGCAAAAGAAAAACACACTGATAAAAAAAAAAAAAAATCTGTGAATTATAATATTCATAAAAGGTGACACAGAATCACAAGTATCCGTAAAAAGGTATAATTATATATTATATATTAAATGGATAAAGACTCTGGGACTGAATAGTGAAGCCAATGTTGAAGTTTCTTAAACCTGCATCTAATGAAGTCTATGGGAAAATGGATCCAATTCTAAACATAGCGGTAAACACGTTCCTAATGAGTTTATGATGTTTAATCGGTGGTCCAAGACAGTAAGGAAATATGTAAAAAAAAAAAAAAAAAAAAAGATTACTGTGGGTGGTTAGATCGTGTACCATGTGGACATACTAAGCTCTGATCAATAAAGGCATAAAATGGCCCAAGATTTTTTAAAAACAAAGCAGAATGCCACGATCAAATTGAAAACATAATGTCTGTTCACAAACCAATGGGTGGGTTGGCAAACTGTCATCCATGAGGGGAGGTGAAAATATTTTTAAGATGGCCCTTCCCAATTACCTACCTGTGATCCAAACCTGGAAATGTCGATGGATGATGGGATGAACATGAAGCAAGCAGAAACAGCACATCACTAATAAAATCCAGTGTTCTAAAGCTAAAAAGCAAAGCAGAACTGAGAACTGAGTTTTGGGAAGAGCTTGGTAAGTGGTGAAACCAGCGTTCATGACAATCTCAAGGTTTAGTCAACAACATAATAAGTGGGATGATTTGTGGGGACTGTTTTCTTGGACAGCACATGGAATTAATATAATATGAAAGCTGGCATTCTTTCTTGTTGTTCCTCAAATGTTTCATAAAAGCCTGCCATGCTGCTACATTATTACAGTTTCAATAAAGAAAAATTTGTAACCATTAACAAGATAATAAGGTGGATGTTTCTTGTATGTCAGAAAACAGACTTACTGACGTTGCCCCTATCAAAACCAGACTGAACTATAGAAAAAACAGCACTGGAATATTGTGTTTGTGGTTGAGAGATGCACTCACGTCCGTCATCCTCAGCAATGATCCCGAGTTCCATGAAGAGGTCACATGACTGCAGTACATAAGACAAGCATGCACATCTCTACATGCTATCCGTTCTATGAAAGCCTGGCTCCAATCAGATCGAAGATCACCGCAGCGGTTGGAGTCAACTTCCTTCTTCTCTCGATTCATACCATCTCCCCTGCTTTGTATGTGAGACAGGAAAGTCAATACTGATGGATCTCAGAGAAATGTTGACTTAAGTCTAAGACAGGAGATTGGTTTATGGAAAGCCACCTCAAAAAGGCCTTACAGGTGAAATCCTTGGAGATGTATTATTGTCATTACATGATTGGCTGTATTCTTATTGAGGAAGATATTATGAAAAAAAGTTTCCAACTCACTGCTCACACTTTCTGCTACTGCAGATGTTGGCTGAAGTACTGTTGTGCATGGACACTGCCCACTTTACAAGCGCCATAAAAAAGTCAGCTCTTTTCCACTTGATTCCAATTTTTCCCCAACGGTTGTCCTTCATTTTCTTCAGCATCATTACAAAGAAACCAGATTGGATTTTGAAATCAGCTGGAAACAGCAAGCAGTGGATGATAATTCAAGTTTGAGCCATGCCTGCCATGTTGTCTGGATGTTCAGGTCACCACTTTAGACTCTGGACAACATTAATTGACAAACATGGAGATGAATTTGGATTTTTCTAGAACTTTTAAGGGGCTATTTTTGGTTTTGCAACAAGTCAAGAGAAGAATTACTTTGTGAGTTAATGGAGCTTCACGATGAACTCACAATGTTTCTTCTAGACTAGTATGTCATAAGCTGTTAATGCAGAAGTTGGCAATGTAGCAAATTTTACTATCCCTTGCTGCTTTAATGCCCTGCAAGGGTGAATTCTGACATTTACATCATCCTCAGATGTAATTCATGTTTAGTGCTATGTTATTTTAACTAGAATGGTTAACATGCCAAACACATAAACTGCTAATCGTCTACTGGCTCCAATTGTAATTGTGACAATCAGCTTAAATGGGGCTACAAAAGGCCTCACAATGACACTTGCATGGCTATAAACTAGTAGATTCCACACACACACACACATGTTGCATCATTTGATGCTAATGACACTTGCAGCACTGAACACAATGACAAGTTGTACAAAAGCTACAGTGGTGAGTGTGATTTGGCTTTTGGGTGTGTTACAGGGTCCCATGAACAAACAGCATGTGTCTGAAGGGAATAACAGGAGTGTGTCCAAACAACCTTTTAAAATAATGTCAGAAATTATACCTATGGTTACTGATAAGATGAAGAAGCAGAACATTACTGTAAAATGTGAAAGGCAAAAAAGATTTCGGCAGCACGAGGTTACTTTTCTTGATAGATGCCTGCTGAGACGCTAGACAACTTTATTCCTATCACTCTTTGCCAGTTGGCTTTTCTATGTAGCAACTTTGGCTTTAACTATTTATGTCATTAAATCTGGGACTAAAGTGTACCTTCCTCCAAGAGCGGTCCTTTAATCCGGATGGCTGCGGTTAAAGCAGGATGGAAGTTTGAGTGGGGGGACGCGGCTGAAGCGAGCCAGCCAAAGCACCAAGATATCATCACCGTTTCATTAAGTCCATGACTGTGTTTCTGAGCAGAGTGACTGTGCAGGAAGAATGGAGGTTTGCCATAGGACCACAAAACTAGAGGAATGACAGCAGTGACACGCCTCCATTCAAACGTGAGGAAGCAGCTGTTCGAATAATGATTACATTTACACATTGCCACAAAACTCTGTGGGATGGATGTGTGTTTTTGGACTTTTAATTTTATGTATCTCACCTGAATCCATTTCATCCGTCACCTTCAATTATGGACAATTAGATGCAGTTTTTTTTTCCCATGTACGGGAGATATATATACACACCAGCTGACACACTAAAACTATAACCAGTTGGGAGCAGAAATAGGCCTAATCATTCCTTAACAAAAACATAGTATCCCCCTCCATTTTTACACAATGTAAACCACAGACCAAGAAATCAACTACTTTCAATCAAATGTTAAAAAAAAAAAAAAATGGACCCATCCATTATATTTATACTCTATAAAAAAGTAAAGAGGAATGCAAGATGTTCTCAGTGCTTGTGTGTGTGAGTGAGAGAGAGAGAGAGTGGCGGCGCCGGGGAGTGCGGCATTTGCTTGTTGATGGGCCCGACCAAATCCGCATGCATTTTCTGGTCAATGACGTAAACAGAGACCATGGCGACTCTTGAGGAAGTCACCATAATGTTAATGTTGAGGTCAAAGAAGAAGACGAAAAAAAAAGAACGGTGGTGGCGAAATAGACAGGGCTGTGGTGAATGAAACACTGCGGCAAACCTTCCTTTCTGGCCTTACTGTCGCATCTTAATTCCCAAGGACATGCATAACCAATCCTCCCAAGTGAAGCAGAACATGTGGGTATATAGTAAAATGGTTTGAATGGCTTAATTCAAGGTCATCTACTTTTTTTCGAGGCTTAGTTGGATGGTTGAAATGGTGAACTTATAGTTTCCTGTCTGACCTGTCCTGTAGGTGTTGTTGAGCTCCTGTCAAATAAGATTAAATCTGAATGGACTTTTGACTGCTCTTGTTTCTTTAACAGTAGACTTTGGCTTAGATTTGCATACGTTAATATACATACAATACCAGTCAACCAAGTTTGGACACACTTTCCCATTCAAATCAATAGAAATATTGTGTCCAAACTTTTGACTTGTACTCTATTTTAATAAGAGAAAAAAAATACATTTTAAGGATCTTTCCCGACAACCAATGAAATGTATGTATTCTTTCTGTGTTTCAGCCGCACTTTGTTCTGTTGAGGCATCTTTCCAGGACAGAGATGCCTGGACTGAAGCTGCGATGTACATAAGATTAAATCTGCCTCCTCGTGTCACCAAGCAAACCCCCAAAAACATCAACAACCTGTGAGGCACCAGTCACTGTGAACCACAACTGCAGATGGACCCAGAGAGGAAATGGAGCTGCTGGCCAAGACACACGCCGTGACTCTTACAAAAGAGAGGGAACCAAAGAACGAGCCCCCATCCTGCCTCCTGCACAATTCAATAAGCAGTAAAAATGTGCTGCGTTATAGTTGGACGCCCCACGCTGCACAGAGTAGCGTTTCGCTGCGTCAGAGGTTTTCTCCCTCGATCCACCCGAATCATGGGTGCTGCTCTCTGTCTAGGGGAGGAAGGAGGGAAGGAGGGAGTTTTCCAGTGGCACGAGCCATCCGCTGACAACTGCCATTCTAAACCCCCCCGCCAAAAAAAAAAAAAAAAACACGCACACACACACACATACTGCCTTCGCCTAAACCCAAACAACTGCTCAGCATTAAGGTGTGGATCTGTCATTAGTTAGCTTGGCCTGGCTGGGTGAGACCATTGTTATTGTTAAAGCGAGGGCTGTTTGCACAAGCCATATCTTCGGAGGGAAACAGTACTCCTCTGCGGCTTTTTTGACTCTGCCTGAGTAGATTGGGTTTCCTCTCGCTTTTCCAACCTCTCGTAGCGCGTGGTACGATCGGCTAATGCACATGTTTTAATCAGCAACAACTCAGATTGCTGGGCAATGTGTCCACGGGCGTAAGTGCTACGATTTGCTTTCTCCAGGATTTAGTCTGAAGGAGAGTGTTGACTCTCTAACTTTTGGACAGGAGGATCTGGGATGATTTTCAGCCTACGTTTTTGCTTTCAAAAGCAAAAAAAACCCAAAAAAACCCAGAAACGGGGAAAGTGAAAAAGAATAAACTAAAGGATAAAGAGGCAGGCAGCAGGGGTCTGGGCCAGTGATGGATGGTAGACAGAGTGATCCTCTTCTGGAGTTTCCTGGGTCTTTCCTAAGTGTTGTTTAAACAGCATGAGAAGCAGAATGACGTTCAGTCAACAGACACCCGGTGCCCAGACGCTCAGATCAGAGTGGAACAGACACGCACAGGCTCAAGGCACCCATTAATCACTCCGAATCTTCTGAGAATGCCACTTCACACCGACCTGCAGGCTGCAGGCACCCGGAGATGAGATGCTTCCCCACAGATTCTCTCCATCATTTTGGTATTTGAATAACTCTGACTTGAAATTAGAGACAGAGACCATAAGTTCATTAGGAAAATGTTTACTGAGCTAACAAATCAACTGAGAATTAGGGGCATTTTCCCATAGACTTCAATACAATATGACTTCTTGTTGCAACCAGTAGAGTTTCCCCTCTGATGGTCATTGGATAAACTGCAGGTTTAAGGGTCTTACATGTTCTAACCCATAATCACTCAATGCTGAGCTTCAGAGCCAAGAATGAACTGCTGCACTTAACTTCATTCATTCATTCATCCTCAACTGCTTATCTGTTTCCGGGTCACAGGGGGTACACCCTGGACAGGTCGCCAGTCCATCACAGGGCCAACACACAGAGACAGACAGAGACCAACAACCACTCACACGCACACTCAGACCTACAGACAATTCAGAGTCACCAATTAACCTAAACATGCATGTCAGCTCTTCTTCCTTCTCCCAAAAGAGTTTGAATGCAGCATGGTCTTTCCAAAAAAGCCAACTCACCCAATGATTATTTCCTTTGGTTGTGTTCACATTTGACCCAATGATTCATTTCACAATGTTGAAAATGTCAAATGCTGCCCCTTTAAATTAGTAAATATGAAGATGTATTTCTTACCCCCATACGAAGGCAAAGCAGGGCCGACGGGACTCCCAGAAGAAAAGCTGACAGAAGTTTAGCAGTTGACTCCGACTGTTTGCTCAGATTTTTTACGCTGTAGCTCCAAGTCAAGATGAGAAGTTTCCCAAGGCCTGGCCCTGCCTGCCTGCCGGCGTGCCTGCCTGCTCTCTGCACTCAGTGTCTTTGGCTACAGCATGGTCGAAGCTGTCACCCTGCAGTCGCTTTGAAACCACAGACAGATCTCCAAGAAACCGTGCTGCCCTGCGAAATGAAAACTTGCTTGAAAGCAGTCGAACCAAGGAAGAAAGTTTCCAAACTGAAATGAAAAATTCACTTTGGAGAGTTTTAGCAAAATGAATTTATTATCAAACAGTTGTTTTAAGAATAATTTCTTCCAGACTTACTTTCCGGTGTGACATGTGGGGGAGGAGGGGTGTATCCAAGTGTGTTCAACCATATGTTTTGTGTTTCCTTTTTTCTCTCTATCTCTTTCTCTTTCTCTTTTGAGTTTTCATACATTTTGACAAGATGTCATGTAGGCGTGGATGTGACATTTTTCGTGTGTCTGAGAGGTGCCAGGTGACAACTGAGCGGCTGATCCTCACCACCAAAATACATCGACATGGTTCAATCTTTTGTTTTCTACTAATCGTCTCGTTTCTTATTTATGATTATTATTACAATCATGCATCGGCCTGTTTCCTTTCTCTGCTGCTTGATTTCCCTCCTTTTACCTTCTCCTCCCTCATTCTTCTTCTCCTCTTTGCAGACCTCTATTAGCCATATTTGCTCTGTCAACTGCGGCGCCATGTTTTCCACCCCCGTGCCACGGCTCTGTGAGTCAATGCGTTCACGCCTGCGTTGCTCTGCAAGCAAACACGGTTGTGTTTTAGTGGCCTTGTGTAACGACACGCAGCGCGCATGCGACCGCAGCAGCGTCCCATGAGCTATTAACGCAGAGCCAAACTGCTCCCTTCTATTTGTGTTCAAAGTGAGTATCTTAAATAAGCATGTCTCATGTAAATAAACTTGCAGGGGAGCGGAGTCAGTGATGTTAGGCTTTAGTGTTTTGGAACCACAGGCCTAATTGGTCAGGGAGCAAAAGAATTATTGAGTGATTCAGAACTTGCGAAGTCGGACTGAAACATAGCAACATTACAACAACCAGAGACTGACACTTTCTCTGTTGAACTCTAAGAGAAGAAGGAAGAAAGAAAAAAGGATTTGTATCCGTGGCGGTCAGTGTCTGTGCGCAGCTAGCAGCAGTGAAATTAGCTCTACCTGACATCTGTGAGCTATTAAAAGTGACTTCAGGTAGCACATGTTGTCCACATTAGCCTGAACTGAGATTTACATTTCCACATCTCCACAAAGCATAATAAACAATCAAAGGGGGCGGACCCAGGCAGGTTACCATCAGTGACCAAAGCACAGCACTTCACGTTATTACCCAGAAACCAACCAACACAGTGCAGAGACGCACTGTGTTTGTCAAAGGGACAAAGGGAGTGTGTGTGTCTGTGTGTGTGTGTGTGTGTGTGTGTGTGTGTGTGTGTGTGTGTGCGTGTGTGTGTATTTATGGAGAATTTCATACATGATACACACTGATACAATTGACAGCTGTGACTTATTTTTCCATTATCTGTCACTTTTCTGCTACTTCTCTACATTTCCACCATATTAACAGTCAGGCCCTCTGCTGACTTTCCAGGTTACGATTTAAGATTTAAAACATATGATATAGGCTTATAAAATAAGTGTATTTTTTATGGCTTCAACTGTAAAAAGTAGATAAAAGTAGCCTGGCCTTGATCAGCCACATCATTAAAGCATTAGATAATAACACAATATTCTCTGAAATGGTTCAGTCTGATGCATAATGAGCAATTTAACATTTTATTGTTCGTACTTAACCTAACTGTTGGCAATAAAACTACATTTAAAAATCATAATGGGGTATTTATCAATGGTTGCAATGGTACTTTTACAGTGAAGGATTTGGATACTTCTTTGCCAGTGGCAGACAAAACAGCAGGAATGTGAGATGCTCCTTTCTAAAATCATTTGTAGATTTGTATAGTAGTAGAGAACTAAACTGCTGTTCTCTTTGAACTGATACCAGATAAAACAAAGCCTTTAGCACAAATGAAAAGCACATCGACAAGACTGGGTGTGTCTGCACTGCAGACGTATTTGGAGGTAAAGTTTCAAATATCTGCATAATGCCAAAATGGATATAAAGTCATTAAGCAGTCCAACACGAGTCTGAAAACTTAGAACACTTCATGAGGAACATTTGGTTAAAAAAGAAAAAGAAAAAAGGAAAAAGAAAGGTGAGGCCAGAAGCTCAGCAGTCAGCAAATTGAATAGAATCTGCCTTTGGATTATTGCTCTGTTGTTGGAAATGAGATGAGCGATACAAATCAGAAGCTGATGTCTGACAGCAACTGTTGCACTGCAGCAGTCTGAAGGAGCTCCCTGACCGCCCCCTCCTCCTCTTCCTCCTCCTTTTCCTCCACCCCCAGCTCCTGCTCTCAGTAAGAAGTGAGGCAGGGTTTCCAGACTGATGTCTCCCCCTATTGACCGCTTCACGTACCTGTAAACTCCAGTGTGGAGAAAGACTCAACATGTTTTAAAGTAGAAAGAGAAACTTTCAATCACTGTTTAGTTTTAAATCTAACAAGTTACACATTTTTACTGTTAATCTTTCTTGTGGTTTCATCTTTCTTTTTCTTGTCACTGTGATTTTTTTCTCTTTTTGTGTTTTTCCTTCATAATAAAAATGATTCCCTTTGGTCAGAGTCATATATACATATATATATATGTGTATATATATATATGTATATATATAGAGAGAGAGAGAGAGATTGAATGTTGAAAATCACTCTTTCCCTGTACAGCTTTGACAATATCTATAGGAAAATAGAGCAGAATTAAACAGTATATTGTATGTACTAGCTGGAGGGCAGTGTGTGTGTCCGTGCGTGTGTGTATTTTCTATGCTGGTTAAGGGGAGGAGGGAAGGAGGGAAGGAGGGCAGGAGGAGGGGGTGGTGGTGATGGGATCAAATTCCTTCACTTTGGCGTCACATGTTGCCAGCCAATCAGGTGCGGGCTTTCCTGTCCGGCATGGTAACGCTGTTATAAGCCCGCATGCAAAACGTCCGCAGTTCAAAGCACTCGCGCGTCCTGGGGATTGTACTTGGAGACCAGAAAGGAGCATTTACCGTTTCATGCTGCAGAGTCCAGAGCAAACTATCACCGACTGGCTTATTTTTGCCATTTCAAGTGCGGATCCATTTGCAGAAACCCGCGCTCATCCCGGGAAGTCTGTAAGAAACCCGTGCGTAAAGACACTCGCCCTCCAAATCGGTTTTACGCACCGGAGCTGAGAAAGACAGAGAACCGGCTGCCGTTTTCTCTGCAGTTTTCTCCGAAAGTCTTTGCTCGAACTCGTCCCGGTAAGGTAAAGTCACTTTCACCAACCTTTTCCTCTTGCGCGGTCACAGTTATACCTGCCCCGTTTCACGCGTAATTTGGCACCAAACAGTTTTTCGTATGAATCTCCTCGACCCTTACCTGAAGATGACGGAGGAACAAGACAAGTGTCTCTCAGACGCCCCGAGCCCGAGTATGTCCGAGGACTCCGCGGGCTCTCCGTGCCCATCCGGCTCGGGCTCCGACACCGAGAACACCCGGCCGACGGAGAACGGGCTGCTCCGAGCGGACGGGTCCCTGGGCGACTTCAAGAAGGACGAGGACGATAAGTTTCCCGCTTGTATCCGCGAAGCCGTGTCCCAGGTGCTCAAGGGCTACGACTGGACCCTGGTGCCCATGCCGGTGCGCGTTAACGGATCTACAAAGAACAAGCCTCACGTTAAGAGACCGATGAACGCCTTCATGGTCTGGGCTCAGGCTGCGCGGAGGAAGTTGGCAGATCAGTACCCGCATCTGCACAACGCGGAGCTCAGCAAAACCCTGGGGAAACTCTGGAGGTGAGTGAACGCTGCAGTTGAGGAAATAATGTATGTGGAGCTATCAGATAATAAACATATGTCCTTTTTTGTATTTCTATTCAGTATTCTTATTCGTATTTAAATCGCGCCGTTCTTTGATTTTCATTTACTCTTTCTTAGATTTGTTTTGGAGACGCATATTCAAAGACAGAGAGTGTATGAATGTTTTTGTTGTTTTTTACGCGCAGACTTCTCAACGAAGGGGAGAAGCGGCCGTTCGTGGAGGAGGCTGAGCGGCTCCGGGTGCAGCACAAGAAGGATCACCCAGACTACAAGTACCAGCCCAGGCGGAGGAAGTCGGTGAAGAACGGCCAGAGCGAGCCGGAGGACGGCAGCGAGCAGACCCACATTTCCCCCAACGCCATCTTCAAAGCTCTGCAGCAAGCGGACTCTCCAGCCTCCAGCATGGGAGAGGTGCACTCCCCTGGTGAGCACTCAGGTGAGCAGTCCCCTCTGCAGATCCATGTTTTACTTAGTGCTTGTGTGGCTGCTTCATTTTTTTTTTTTTTAATTCCTAGAAATCATTGCAACTTATATTTGTTTTATTACAATGTTCAAATGTTGTATTAAATAAGCTACAGAGCAATGTCTAATATGTCTTGTAATTTGTTTTTATTTCACTTGCAGGCTCCCAGGGGCCCCCCACTCCTCCCACCACCCCAAAGACTGATGTCAGCTCAGGCAAGATGGACCTAAAGCGTGAAGGGGGCCTCCGCTCTCTGCCTGACGGCCCAGCAGGGCGCCAGCTCAACATCGATTTCCGTGATGTGGACATTGGTGAGCTCAGCAGTGACGTCATCTCCCACATCGAGACCTTTGACGTCAACGAGTTTGACCAGTACCTCCCGCCAAACGGGCACCCAGGTGTCCCTGGTAACGCCACGCCAGTGACCTACACAGGCAGCTACAGCATCAGCAGTGGAGCCCCAGTCAGCCCGCAGGCGGGGGGAGCCACCGCCTGGATGGCTAAAAGCCAGACCCAGCAGGGACAGCAGCAGCAGCAGCACACCCTGACCACCCTGGGGAGCAGCGGCGGCTCAGAGGCGGCTCAGGCCCAGCACAGGACCCAGATCAAGACCGAACAACTGAGTCCAAGCCACTACAGCGAGCAGCAGGGCTCCCCTCAGCACATCGCCTACAGCCCCTTCAACCTGCAGCACTACAGCCCCCCCCCTTCCTCCTACCCAGCCATCTCCAGGGCGCAGCAGTATGAGTACTCCGACCACCAGGGGGGCAGCACCACCGCCTCCTACTACAGCCACGCGGGGGCGGGGCAGGGCTCGGGGCTGTACTCAACTTTCAGCTACATGAGCAGCCCCAGCCAGAGGCCCATGTACACGCCCATAGCCGACAACACGGGGGTGCCTTCCATCCCCCAGAGCAGCCCACAGCACTGGGAGCAGGCTCCGGTTTACACCCAGCTCACAAGACCCTGAGCTGGCCAGCAGCCTGAGAGACAACACACACACACACACGCACACACACACTCACCTACATGCACACACATATTCTCCAAAACACTTTACTCCAGGGCAAGTTCCCCTGGATCAGACACTTGAATTCAAAGAAGAGGAGAGCTGGACTTGTGATTGGCTCACATCGTGCCTTGCTATTGTACCGTTATAGAAACTATATCTATATTTTTAGAGAGATGAAAAGACTTAAGAAAATCCTCTGTGAGGACTTATTGATTGTTGATATTTCAGTAGGTACTGTGTATGTTTCGATTTGGATTCTTTTTTTTTTTTTTCTTCATATGCTGGCAGTTTGTAACCCGTCGGGGGTGGGTGGGGGTGGGGTAGGGGAGGGGCAGTTAGGGTAATTATTTGTACCTGTAGATATAAAACCAAAAGCTTTATATTGTAACCAGTTCAGCAGCTAACAACACATGGTCGTAGTGCGATATCTGGTTTTCTGTTTGATGCCATGTTTGTTTTGTTGTCACTTACTCCTTCCTGTGCCATTCAGCAAGTATGGTTTGTATTTAAACTGATATTGATTGAATTTGTTCCTTTTTTTGTTGTTATTCTGTCATGATCATCGGGAAAGCTATTAGGCAATACAAAGAAAGAGAAGAGAGACATGGTTTCACAATGTTCTTTCGTCTTAATGGGGGGAGACTGCAGCCCCTTTCCAACCATCCGTGCCTTGGATTTTGAAACTTTTTTTTTTTTTTATCTGGGTGCGTGAGTCTGGATGTGTGTGTGTGCGTGCGTGTGTGTGTTTGTACGCAATAGCCACAGCTGAGATTACACTTACCGTCTAACAGCGTGTGTTTGACAGCTACAGGAAGTCACCTTTGACCCCTTGGGTGTCCCCCTGCAGTCTCCCACTATGCTGGTGTCCTCAACCCTTCCTCCCCTCCAGGTCAAAATCCAGTTTGAAAACTTAATTTATTTATTAACTTTAATTTTATTTCAAAGTAATTATTTTGCATATTATTCTTATAAGTAATGAATTGTCCTCCTTGCAATTTAGACGGCATATAATTTCCCCTCTTTTTAAATTTAGATTTTAAACCCAGGGGGTACTTAGACAAAATGGTACACGCTGTAATCGTCTTTTTGTGTTTATTTATCTTATCTAAATGTCTTTTTTTAAGTATGTATTTGCCTTTTTCTGAGGATCCGGGGTGGGAGCTATCTAACAAAAAGTGTGCGAATTATTTGTTATTTGTGAATTTCCTTTTGTTCGACTTCAAACTATGGCTGAAAAAACTGGAAAATATTATCTCAGTTACAAGAGTTTTACAGTTTTTCTGTTTGGTTATTTGTTTTTTGTTATTTTCTTTGTGCGATCACCAGAGGGACCGTCCTTTTTGTGTGCTCTGCAAACTTCATTTCCCTTATCTCTCAATATCAAAGAACTGATTTCCAATATTCCTTCGTTACTTCTGCGATCTTGCCATGTATTTGTACCGTCTTCAAAGAATCTTTTGTATATGTATTTGCAATAAAAAAGAAAATGCTATTAAAAAAGAAACTTTGCTATTTATCATTCAGCTATGCAGCATGAGCTCCTTCAAACAGATTGTATTTTGCGGATTTTCCTCAAGCCAGAATCAGTGAAAGGGTTAAGAAAAAACTGCAGAGATGCAGGAGAGTGTTTGTTTTCCCAGAAGCCCTGTTTTTTTCCCCCTGCTTTTATTTTCTTCCTGCCTCTCCGCCCATCAGCTGGTAGCAGCAGGGGGTTATGGGGGCTCTGGGGGACCTGGATGGGGGGCACTCAATATAGAGAGTGCTATAAAACTACTGAAAATAATTAGAATTTATTTCAATGGAGGAAAAAATGTGGGGTTGACATGTCTCGCTTTGATAATCACCCAACGGGGGGGGGGGGTGAAATTCATAGATACAACTCCAAATTGCTAAACTAGAATCTAACATGGACTTTTAACTACAGCTGTGAGCCCAACGCATAAAAACACAACTAGATGTTTTCATATTTTATCATCGGACTGGCTGTTAAAACCCAGAGCTTTAACTCAAAATGCAAAACAGTCAAACTCAAATCTCAGGTCAGACTGTTTTTATTAGTTTTTGAAAGCAGATACTTGGAATATAAACAGCATGAACAGATATGGATGCAATTACATACACACACAATCTAATGCAATCCAGTGCACAAGGCAATGAATTAACATGCCTTCACCGTTGACTCAAAGTTCACTGCTATCAAGAATTCAATTCGATAGTTTATCCAGAGCTTAAATTATCAATTTATTGATCAATAAATCATCCAAACTATGACAAACAAAAATGTCCCCTGAAGATTGTTTATTCCAACTTTTCCAGTATGAGCTTTGTCCCATAAAGAATCAGACCATTGGTCATCCGTCAGCAGCTTATTATGACTCCATAGTTAGGTTTTGTTGTTAGGCGACATCCAGGGGTCATCGTGATGATGACAGGAGCGAAGGGAAAAGTGCGGTGACGTAGTTTATAGAGCGTCAAAGTCCACGACTGGAGGAAGTTGTGGTGGACGGGGGGATCAACAAAACACAGGAACATGACACAGGAGGGAGTTCGATTCCCATGTGAAAGTTGCGGCTTATGGTGGTGCCAATTATTCATGACAGTTCCACAGAGTTAACAGCGTTGTTATTATTGTAACCATGACAACATCGGTCATCAACGCTGAGGAATAATTTATTCTAACCAAAATCACAGCGTTTTCCTAAACCTCACCAAATATTTTTTTTTTGCACCTAACCCTTTCCAATGCAGGACCATCATTCATCACTCAATAACAGTCATGGCGACAAATTCAGGCACTGTATCCGGTACAGTCCACGTGTTTATTATTGTTACCAAGATAACCAAATTCTTGTTTGTATCAGGAGGGTTGTACAGGTTGGAGCATCTGCTGCCATTGCAACTCAATTATTTTTGAGTCTAACTCTGAGATTATTTGGCTATGTGAGGAGTTCTGTTACATCATGATCCGCTCATAGACTCATCTGGGCCAAACAATATCAAGCATGACTGATATTTGGTGGTTAAAATCAGGATCAATACAATCAATTAGGATGAGTCTATGTCAGATCGCCAGGCTAGCTGTCACACTACTGTTGACAGATATTAATGAATCTCACCTTAAGTACCCGCTGAAGAAAAGTCAAACACGGACAAGAAGCTGTTTCGGCCTTTCCATTTTGTTTACATCTTTCTCCCCATGAGGTGACATGGGGTGACATGAGATCACGTGTTGCTCCCTCTGGCATGACAGTTTTAGTAACCTCCTGTTATTTTTTATGTACCTTTAGAAGAACACCCGTGAAGTGCACGACTCAAGTCAGACTGGAGTCGCACAATTAATGACTTCGACTCGACAGCAGCGACTCATGATGTCACTTGGACTTTCTGTTAGAAAATACTTGACACCTCCCACCGAGCCCGGGGATTAAGCCTTTGTTTTCCATGCAGTGATTTATTTGTGGCGGCAATTCTGATTTTCTATTTAATCATTTATGCTTGTGCTTCTTCTGTGTAGTGTCTTCTGTCACACACACAGAGCGAGCAGTGTGTGGATGCAGCAGACCAGGAAAAGATAACTCGAAAATTGCTGGCATTTACAACAATGACTTTGCTGACGTGCAATAAAAAGCAAAAAGGAAAGAGAACCATTATTTTAAGATGATTATTCACAGCATGCTGTATCCCCCCCCGCCCCCCCACCACACACACACACACACACACACACACACACACACACACACACACACACACAACAACGGAGAGGGCGTCTCTATTGTTCTATGCTGAAAGTTACTTTATGCAGCATCATGCGTGTAAGTAAAGTAAACCTGAATTAACTGATTAAAAATTACTCAACACCAAAGAGCCCACATCTTCCCTGAACTGCAGCTCCACCTAGGGACAAGACAATGAGACAGTAAACTTTAAGGACACTGAGAATGGAAAATGGAGGATTTTACATAATCATTCTCTATCCATCTTTTATCTATTCAACTTATAAGTGATGGCTTGTGACAGGGCTGGAGCCGATCCCATCTGATTGTGGGTGAGGTCTCGGGTAATCCCTGATCCCTGTAGGAAACCCACACAGGCCCGGGTTCAAACCAGAAAGATTGTTGCTGTGAGGCCAGAGTGTTTACCATTTCATCCCAGCGTCACTGTCATTTCATGGCAAATATTTTCAAGATTAGCATGAGAGGGATTTTTCTCACTCTGGTTCTGCTTTACTAGCTGTAGAAGTCACTACTGTGTTAGACAGATTTTATCTGTTACCCCCCCCCCCCACTTCCAACATTCACACTAAGATAACCAGCACAGCTAGTATTCCATAAGCACTCAAGGGTCTATCTGTAAAGACTGAACGAAATTGTGATTGGAAAGTGATTGAAGTTCTATAAATAAGATTAACTTTACCTGATTAGTGGAAAATGCAGATGGCATAATATTCCTAAATGAAAGTAAACAGGAGTTAAAGCATGACATCTACAGACACTGAAACGACAAAGTTGTGCAGACCTCAGACATGTGCATGACAACACAAACAGCTCTGTTTAACTTTAAAGGAGCTGAACGTGATGAAACTTTTCAGTGCTATGATTTCTTCGTTATGTGACTGTGGATTTGTTCTTGGTGCCACTTCAAGCAGAGCATCTGTTACACAACTGCAACCATCACAACCAATTAACGACTGAAAAGCAACAACAACATACAGAAAATTCTATCACCTTCGTTCAGTTGTTTCTTATTAGACAACAATTATTGAATATTGAATATATTACTGGCCACAAGTTGCTCCAGAGGCAGCAGCCCCCCCTCACTGTCAGGTCCATGGAGTTGGCATCTGAAAAAGGTCAAGGAAGGGAAATGCTGAATGATGTCACACCGCCTTGGGACCAAACACTATTTTCCTATGATGTGGATTACGTGTTAGGCGACACAATGTTTTCATGCTCATTGGAGGCCGTTCTTGAATAATCCATTTATAGAAGGTTGAGGAGCCCAACGGGTGACATCGAGATGAAGCCAAGACTCACTTTGTGCTGCATGACTGCTGATGGACTGTGGCCTGACAGCTTCATCCACATGAAGAGTTACTCGAGCATAAAGTGATGGTTCATTTAAAACAGCCATTGGATGATAAAAACAAAGTTTTTGTTACTAGTCTGTTGAAGATTGTGGAAATTTTTTATAAGGTTAAAATTTAACATTTCGATTTAATCGCATCTGCCTACAGGCTCTGAAAACGCATACAAAAATGCTACCCTAACAGGAACAAGATGCACGAAACAACACAACTGCAAGAAGGTAAAAAAGTCAGGTCATGTGACATGATAATAAGAGCGTCCTCCCTTATGTGGGATGTTTTTATTGCATTGATATTTATTATAGGATAAAACTATCAAAATTATATACTTACACTATATTAATACAGTGATTCCAAACCTTTGGCCATTCCCCACTTTGGACAAGTGGGAATTTTCAAGGCCCACCTGCCCCCCCCCCAAAAATGCTAATGTTAATTCTAACGAAATACGGCAAGCTTAAAATTTTCAAATAAAATGAAGTAAAATGAAGTAACGTCATGTTTTATCAATCATCATCAACTTTTGTGAGATTCGTCACAAACCATGTTGTGAAGTTATAGCTCAGACTAGCCTGCTGCCCCTCTGTGTAAAAGTTTGTTCATTGCTCCACTGCCATTGACATGCCAACGTTAATCATTATTTTCGCACCTCGGTTCCAGGTTATTTTTTCTCCCAGTCTCTTATCAAATGTCCTTTTCATTTAGGCTAGATACAGCCTAGTAATGATTACTTTGTTTGTGTGGGTGTTTTGATTTGAATGCAGGATTGTTTTTGTCAATGAAGAAAGGCATTAATAAAGATAGGCATGAAAAGGAAAATCTCCTCCAGTTTGTCGCACCTCACACTTTGGGAACAGCAGGATTAAAACAACCGAGGCACAAATAACACATTCCAAAAAGGACATGATCAGATTAAAAAGAAATAATTATTATGAAAAGATTGATGCTTTACATAAAAACATGAAAAGGGCCTGGTAGATTCTATATGTTGTCTCTTATTGATGAGGCAAACTTCTGTATTGGGTCGGATTGGATGAGTGATGGGAATAACTATACAATATGTTTCTTAAAGCACTGAAATCATTATGGAAGGTTATCAACCTGTGCTCCCCAAGGAAAGTGCTCAGCTCTCATACATTAAGGAAATGAGGGAAAGAAATACAGAGCAAGTAATCAAGAGGGACAGACAGATGGAAGAGCATCAAAAGGTGGAGGGGTGGCCGGCTGCGGTCAAGAGCAAGTAGCACATCACCCCGTCTGAAAAAGTCATCAGTCTCTGCAGCACTCGCATGACAGGGAGAAATGATAGTAACAAAAGCAGGACAGATGACATGTTTCACATGGATGTTTTCCACAGTCCAAAGCCAAGCGGACGAGTCACGTCACATCGCAAGAACGAGCAAGGTCCCTGCAAAAATAAACTGATGACAGAGTTGTCCGACAATCTCATGCTCAACATTGCCAGTGGTAAAAGAGCTCAAATATATCCTCATCTTTTTTAATGGTTATTAATAATGTCTGTGAGTACCAACCTTTGTGTTTTGTTTGTTTCTCTGATAACATGTGCACCAGACGTGCAGGAGGTTTTTACTGGGAGTCTAATTATTCACAGCAGTATCGTCTCCATAATTTATGGGCAACAGGGAATAAAAACTGGTAGAAACACGTAATAAACTAGTTTTTTATTAACAATCAGCGATTCATCAGCATTAGCGTTTCAGTTTTGAAATGTCAGACACAGGATATTTCAAAACTAAAGCATTTCAGATCATTTAAGTACATTATTAATATATGCATATATGACATTGGTCTAGTCCTTAACTTATTATAACTATAACAGGAGTCAGACACATGCCAGTCTGCCTGGTATGTACATTTATTTACTCATTTTTATACAAATGAGTGACATCACTTCAGTGTCAGTGCAGTCAAGGGATTTGTGTAAGTATTAAATACTACAAATATTTGTACTACAACTAAACTCAAGGAGATCAAGTGAATAAGTCCATCATCAGTTCTATTAGACATGTTATGGTTTTAGGAGAGGAGGGGCTCTTGGAAAAGGATGAGTTTTCAAAAGCTTTTTGAATATACAGAGATGTTCCTGCTCTGATAGGATCAGTAGCTTGTTTCAACATCACAGAACCACAGATGAGAACAGTCTGAACTGAGGTGGTCTTGTTTTTCAGGGACCATACCAGAGGATATTCATTGGAGGGCATGTTTGGCCGAGAAGGAGTGTAGGTCTGAATGATTGAGCTCAAGTTGATGGCACAGACATAGAAGTCAATCTGAAGGCAACGTTAATGACTTCAATTCAATTTGGGTGGTTTTGGCTTACTAGATGGACCTGTAAATGAAGCCTACTGGAGAACTGAAGTGTTCAAAGTGAGGGATAACCAGTTGGTTGTAAGGCCTGATTCCTGGCACAAGAAATGGCTAATGGTGAGAAGCATTATTTAGCAAAGATTTAAGCAAAACAAAAAAGTGAACATTCAGGTGCAGGTTTTCTTAATCGATGCTGACAATAACCATGTTCAGGACATATGAAATTCCAGACTCCAGACAGGACTGCAGCCTCTGCTTTGAATCAAATTCTCCTGCGTCACTACACATAGATCTAATTTGCAACATTGGAAACTCTTAATGAACAGTGTTTGTCCCATTGCAGACGGTTGCAGGACACTGATCGCGGGTGACAATGCAGGTCAGCTGGATTCGAACCAAAACTAATCATGTAGGCATGTCGTATGTGACGTCAGAGGCTTGGAGTGACAGCATTAACTGCTGCCTGCTGTGCTGATTACCATCCGATACCCTTCCAGATGGGTAGTCTGGTTACAGGCTTGATACGGCTGACAATTAAGGACCACACCATTGTTGGAGCAGTGTGAGGTTTGAAAGACAGAGTCTGACAGACACTCGGCATAAGCAGGGCCGTGTGGGTCAGAGAAGAAATGTTTATCTCATCAGCCTCTGAGGTCACTATAGATGCAGTAACCATGGCTGGTGTAGGGTGGAGTAACAGGCGAGATGGTTGAGAATATACCTCTGAAAATAACGAAGAACCTAGTTTTACTTTAAATAAATCAATTTCCCAGAATACAATCAGTTTGGAAAGATAAAATGGATTGATCATTTGAAATTGTCAGCAGATACAAACATGGAGTCACACGCTGGAATGAAAATATGTTCCTGCCTGTTTGTGCTACATCACTAGCTCTTTTGGAAAACTGAAAAGTTTGCAAACTGAGCTAAAAGCGAAAACACAGGGATTAAATTTATTCTTAGTTTTTGTATTTTGCCAGGTGCTTTCCTTTGAATAAGGAGGGAAAGTCAGTTCTGTGACTGAGTTTGATTATTTGCATATAATCAAAATAAAAATGCCTAATAAGAACATGAAAAGACAAATCTCTGGCAGCAAAGTATATAAACAGAAGGCTCTTATGCACTCACTGCCACTGAAGAAAATGTGAATAAATGTGGTAAGTGGTGAGCTACACATTTTCAGACAGATTCACCTCTCTCAAAATACCCAGCAAAATGATGAGGTATAAAGTTTTGTTTAGTTTTTTAAATGTCGGCAAGCCCACATATAAAAGCCATTTGTCCATTTCCACTGCCAGTCAGGTTGGCCTTCTTGCTCGGACTGAAAACACACAACTGCGAGGAGCAATATCATCGGAAGAACTTGCACAGACACAAACAGAGAGGGAGAGTGAGAAAACCAATAAAAAGGATCTGTCTAGTATCATCCCTGGGGTTTTTGCTCCTCTAAAGGTGTTGGCACCTCCGTGTGAGTCACTATGTTAGCACATTGTGTGTTTTGAAATCCTTAAGGGGACAGGTGTGTGACTGAGCTGTGCTGTGCTTGAGACGTTACAGCAGGAAAAATGGCAAAAGTTAGCATGTGCATCTAGGCAGAGTCGGCTGCGATTGACTCCAACCCTCCTATAGCCGTGCACAGATGGCTGGATGAGGATCAGGATTTCATCTCTGAATTTGAGAACTGTATTGCATTCAATGAAATTTGAAAGTAAAAATGGATTTAAAAAAAATAAAAAGACATAAAGTGATTCAATAAGTCTGTGCAAACTGCAGCCAAAATCTCTAGTTGCTTGCAGAACAGAGGTTTACATGAAAGTGGCCGACAGTCCTAACGTGGGCAGTTTTCCCTGGAGGGAAAACAGAAAGAAAAACAATTAATATTCTAAACTAATTCCTCTCCGAGTCTGCCCCTCCATGAACCCATGGGTGGTCTTTTCAAATGCAAAATACTGCACAAAGACTAAAGACGGGTTAGGGACCAAGAGCCTGTGATAGGGACAGAGAGAGGAGAAACAGACAGATGGAGAGGGACAAAGAGAGACAGAAAATATGCCGACTAATAACCGCAAAATGGCGGACGGCCAAAGCTTGGAAGCATAAACAGATAAATGACCGAAAAACTATATGTGGGATAGATTGTTTACAAGCACAGAGGAAAAGTTGCTTGTGTTTTAATTGCTGGGGAATTAAGTTCTTCTAAGTATGTGTGCGTTTGTGTGTGAAGAAACAAGAAAACACTGCACA
This sequence comes from Remorina albescens, assembly GCA_034769265.1. Taxonomy (NCBI): domain Eukaryota; kingdom Metazoa; phylum Chordata; class Actinopteri; order Carangiformes; family Echeneidae; genus Remorina; species Remorina albescens. The sequence goes on from CM068480.1 coordinate 13,515,412, forward strand.
TACCCACCCACCACAGTAGTGTAACTGTGTTGTCCTGGTTTTAATTCCTGCTCACAGGCAGTACACTCTAATGAAACAATGACTTTAATTGTATTTCTGGTCCCATCCAACAACACGGTAAAATGAAAAAAACACAACGTGAGCCCTGCTCTGAAAATCAACTCATTATGAAAAACAATGGAGAAACTCATTGTTTTTGTTAATTTAGCTCAGAGGTAAAAAAATATGTACGAGTGGGCTTTATGGAGCTCCAGGGCCGCGTTTACTGCATGACTTGGGCCTAATATACTCAAAACATGCCAGCACATAACTACATGGGTTTGCCATGAACACGCAGATACCACACACACACACTCACAGAAAAATATATACACCTCCACGTCTCAGGGACATTTACCCCCTTGTGAGTACATATTTGTATGAAAGTCCCCGTGTGCTCTCCCCATTTCCTCCCTTCCTGGCCTATGTGTGCATGTGTATGTGTGTGTTTGTGTGTGTAGCGACTGACCCCTCTTTACAAATCTCCAGGTTACCCCAAAAAAGCGACCTCTGATCACAGCGGAAACTGTGCATCAACGTGGAAAAACCAATCTGGAAGTTTTTACTACACTTCACACAGTTGCAGGCTGCAGCAGCAGGTCCCAGGTCTCCCCTGGAAACAGGCATCTGTTGCTCATGAACAACTACAAGTGGAAATTCATGACTCTAATGTGGTCATATTCATTATAAACTAATGTGTCCACTGTTGACAAGATTGGCAATCTGTGTTTGGCTTGTTTGGATGCAGTGGTAGAAGAAATGTCATTTTCTATGTAACTATTGAAATAGCTTATCTCCTAATCTAATCAATAAAAAGTCCTGCATTCAAAAATTTCTTTAGGACTATTAAAATGTAAACATCATCCTCATGCACAAACACCCTGTCAATGTGAAGCCACTTTCTGGTACCTGATACACTGCTGTTAAGTTTCTCGCATTTTTTTGCATGTAAATTCACATGAAAAGTAACTAGTAATTGAAAGTATCTCTACCCCTGAAAATTAGTTAGATAATTAAATGACAAAGTGTTGGTGTGGTCATGGGACAGGAAGACACTGATCTACATACATGAACACTGAAGCACCAACAACAACATTTTTATGTTAGTAATTAATATTGAAACCAGCAGAGCTGGGACGATCACAAATTGAAATGATAACTATTACAATGAAATGCTCAAACTGAAAAAGCTAGATATTGTCTGGTGTGGGCATTCGTCATTTTTGCAGGATGAGTGTATGGGGTGTTTCATCTTAAGAGTTTATAAGCCAAACTGTTTACCGAACTAACTTATTTCCTGCCTCAACAACAACAGAACATGTCGTATCGGTAAAACCACTTGTCCATACCCATGAATGGACAAGTAAAGAGCTGGGTGCAAAGAAAAACCCCCGAAAATTGAAACACCTCAGCCTGACCATCGCTCTGCTGGGCAGATTTCTGAAAAGGCAAGTTAAAGGACGAACAAACAGGCCTGACAGAGAAAAACACACAAAAAAATACACTGTCACCTTATAATCATTTACAAATGTTCCATCAGTATTGTAACAGAGATAAGACAGAAATGACCGGAAAGATATTCTGTAGACAAAGGCTGCTGAAAATCTCTGGTTACATCACAAAAGAAGATTTAGGAAAATGAATTAGATATATTTGTGAAATTCTAATATCTAATATTGAAGATTATTGCTGTGTCACAACTCATGTGTCCTTTTCCTGACAAGCTAAAGCCCCATTAGATGGATTCCTTGCAACCCAACCTATCCCAAGATTCACTGCGCACCATTCATGAAAATAATGTGGCAGCAAAAAAAAACAACTAAAAAACAACAATGTTGAGGAGTATACTTGGAAGTGAAAATGTAACCCCAGTAATTAATTGCAAGTCTTCAGCAAACGGTAGCACTGTAAAAACCAAGGGCCTCAAATCTACACTTCTCTGTGATTTGTGTTTTGGGTGTCCTTTCAGATCAACTGAAGGGACAGAACAGCTGTTGACCCAGTGCAACAATCCTCTGTAGACCAGACCATCTTATTTCAGTTTGCTCTTTATGTTCTATAGTGTGAAATTCTCTAGATGGTCTTTATTAACACAATCCCTCCAGTTAACGTCCGGTTGAACTGATCGGCGCAGTTCTTGCAGCTCCTCCGGGGCTTCGGGGTTGCATGTGTGGAAGCAGATAAACACTTCTTCCCGTCACAACACATCTTTGTCTTTTCCTTCTCATGACTTTCATATCGCTTTCTCTCTCTCTTAGCTTTGTCCTTCCATGTCTTCTAATTCTATCTCTGCTTGTCGGATTTCTACTCCCACTAATAATTTCCCTTTCCAGTCATAGCTCCTCAAACCTCCCACTCACCTCACACACCCACCGACTCAATGTGTGAACCATATTCCCTGCCAAGGAGCGCACACATACATTTATATGTACACACACACACTCACACACACACGGACACACACACACACACACACACACACACACAGAGAGAGAGCCACCACATGAAACGGCTGCTGTGCTATAATAGATAGGCTGGGCTTTAAATGGTGACACCATGTATCCATCACTGGGGCTTATCTGAGGGCTGAGCTGGGAGGTTCAACACAACAAGGCCAGATGTAGAGGAGGCAGGGAGGGAGGTCATCCCTCTCTCTGCAAGCCACCTAGCAAACTGCAATGTATGTGAAGTGGGCCGTGGGGAAGGGGTTGGAGGGAGAGAGAGAGAAAAAGGAAGGGGAGACAAATAAACCCATTTGTGGGGGAAACTTAATGTTGAAAATGAACAGATTCACCACACTAAAGGGCACGCACACACACACACACACACACACACAAAATAAACAAAACAGTTGTCTTTGGTAAATATTCATCTTTTCTTTCCTTTCAGACTGAAGTCATTTATATTAGCTTAGCTTCTGTTAACATGAAGCATGGAAGTAATGGGACAGGTGCATTTCATTTTACACTTTATTTTTGTTTCACCTGTAAACACTATATACAGATTGGAAGAATCAAATGTTCAGTCAAGATGATACCAAACCTGGCAACATCAACTGTCAAAAAATCTCTGGGAAGTTGCATAGAGTGCTCTTCCCAGGGTCATATTAGCATAGACCAGGGGCGCCCACACTTTTTCACCTTACGAGCTACTTTTCAGATGACTAAGTCAAAATGATCTACCTACACTAAAGATGTTAAAATATATTCATTCATTCAATCATTCATTTTCTATCACTTATCTGTTTCTAGGTCGTTGGGGGTGCTGGAGCCAATCCCAGCTCACATTGGGTGAGGGCAGGGTACACCCCGGACAGGTCACCAGTCCATCACAGGGCCAACACACAGAGACAGTCAGAGACAGACAACCACTCACACTCACACTCAGACCTACGGACAATTTAGAGCCACCAATTAACCTAAACGTGATGTCTGGATGGTGGGAGGAAACCGGAATACCAGGAGGAAACCCACACAGGCACAACATGCAAACTCCACACAGAAAGGCCCCAGGTTGGGAACTGAACCTTCTTCAGTCAACCTTCTTGTTGTGGGGCAGCAACGCTAACCACTATGTTGCCGTGCTGCCCTATTTTAATAATATATATATATATATATATATTTTTTTTTTTTTTCATTTTCTTGATGGCTTCGGCTCCTGCACTCATTTTTTTCCCCTCCCTGTAGTAGAAATATTTTGAAAAGCTAACTAGGTAGTTAGCTCACTGGAGTTTTGCAGTACATGTATCTGGTACAGTTGACTGTGCATGCGTTGTGACTCTTCTGTCAAAAAAACGAGACTGGCTGCCATGTATGTCAATCAAGTGGCAAAAGCCATAGGGAGGAGAGACGATAGAATAACTAACATCTAATTTATTTTTACTGGCATGCAATCTATCAACACTACCTCTGCGATCGACCGGTAGATCGTGATCAACGTATTGGGCACCCCTGGCATAGACCCGACACTACAACTCTTATTACATTGGGATCGATAAAATATAAACATTTGTTTGCCTTATATTAAGAATAAATTCATCACTATCTTGAGTTGCACATTATAGTGCTTGGCTGGTCTTTTTTTTTGTTTGTTTGTTTGTTTGTTTTCTCAGGTTTAGCTAGTTAGCCAACTAAAAAAGACCTCGACCTGCTAACCCATTCAAGCAGGTGTGTGTTTGAGTTGTCTCCAGCTTGAGGTTTGAGAAAGTTAGTGCTTTCTCTTAGAGTTTTGTGTTTACTACTCTATTTGTTCCCACATTTATTTGAAAACATTTTCCCAAATGCATGAATTGAGCATTAATAGCAGTTCCAGAGGTATCGGTAGCACGCAGTAGTTTCCAGCTTTGGACTGAGCTGCACAACCTGTTCCCCCTTTCTGAAGACCTTATGCTAAGCTAGGTTTGAAATTAACTGACTCCAGTTTTGAGCAAAAACAGGGAAGTAGTGTTGAGACTGTAGAAAGCAAAAGTGTCACTTCCAAATAGCATTTAAATTTACAGTGTGCCAGCAACTTATAGACACTGACCAACACAGATGTTGCAAACACGTCAGCAGTTCTATACATCAAGCAGATATACGAAGCAACACTATAGGCTTAACCTGGAGTTGTGTTTGTGTTCTCCGCCAACTTCTGGAATATATCTGCTTCTTTAGCTGCTAAATGCTTCAGTGTGCACAGAGGAGCTGGGGAGAAGGGTAATAACTCTCTGCGGGTTTGTCACTACGACTGTCCCTTCTCACGTAACATGTAGTCATTTGACTCATTGTTAACATAAAAAAAATGTTTATAGCAGTTTTAAGAAATTACAGATGGTAAGTTGGGAAGAGCGAGTAAAGAAAGAGACTGTGTGTTTCTTATTCTTTTATTTATTTTCTAAATGTTTTCATGCACTCAGGATATGTTCAGGTCTGCTGGATAGAGAGATAACCTCCATGATGTCATTACCAGTATCTGGCAACACTCAGTGGTTTTCTGTCACACACATACACAGACACACACACACACACAGCCAAACTTCACATCTTTATCTCACCCCAGCCCTTCAAAAAGCAGCTTATCACTAATCACAAAGTCATGATTTACAGCAGAGAATCACTCTGCACAGCTCAGACGCAGGTTTTAAGAGTGACTGAACACATGTTTAAGGGAGACTGTAATACTGGGAACACGGCCGGGTCATCTGCAAGAAACATTCTATTCTAGATAATATAAATAAAACTTGTTGCTAAATTGACATTAAACCTGACTGTCGCAGATGATTGATTTTTTAGGAGAAAGACAGGAGCAGTAAGCAGAGCAATCAATTCAGGGTCATTCATGTCCAGGGGACTAAATCCTTCAATAAATCACTGGATTATCTCCAGCTGTTGTTTCAGTTTTAACTCTGTAGATATACAGTTTTTTACATTTGGTATAAGTTTCAAAAATGATACCAGAACCCAAAAAGAAGACTAGTAAGTATTCTTTCTCCTGAGTCAATACATAACTTATTATCTTTTATAGAAAGGTCAGAAATATTCACTTCTCAAGATTTCAGGGACTCCCGTTGGTTTTGACAAGTTACAACTATCAAGCACTCTTATCAGGACCTCATGTAAATCCCTGTAGAGCCTTACTGAGTCGAGTCAGCAACATAACTGAAAACAGCTGAGTTGGTATGCATGGCCTTTTATATGTAACAAAGAAACTTGTTTTACTACTATCTGGCTTGCAGAGAAATTGAGCGAAGTGAGTACAATGTTTGCAAATTGTGTGAGCTCAGTAAATGTATCCAAATACTTAATTCACTGTTGAAATGTCACCTCCTATTGTTGGCACAATCTTCCCCTTGAATGTAAATTTAAGCTAGAGAAGATCTTGTGATTGGAACCCACCAGTCACTAAACATGATACTCATGATCTGGATGACGCTCTTGTTGAAAAGCTACTTTCATCTCATTTTTTTAACACAGACATATAAACACCTGCCAGACTACTCAAAACTGCCTTTGTGTTAGTTTCTGTTACAGTATGTGTCTCCAGGACCATATTTTGCCCACACACTCAAAGACAAGTGAACTCAAAATGTAAAAACAATTTTCCACACACTGCCGTGGTTGTAAAAAGGGACACACACTGCTAGTTGTTCGTGCAAATGTCTCCAAAGTGTAATTCTCATTTGATACACTATAAAACTCAGCGTAAAGGTCACCAAAGATGGTCTCTCCAGTTATGTCCTTAATTTTGAAGGTTTTCAGATAAACCAATGGATCCACAATGCAAACACAGAACATCTAATGAAAACCGGCCAGCTGGTGGTGAGCAGGTGAGCAATGAGTCTCGCTTGGAAAGAGCTCTCAAGAAGACTGAGTTACGTAAGTAACAGGAACCATGTGGACTTCAGTGGTCAAGCAGGTCTGGGGTACAAGGAAAAAAACTGCTAAGACCATGAAACAAGGCAAACAGGTGATCAAGGGTGTCAAAGAACTGGCCCTGAGAGGTTAACAGCAAACTGGCTAAGACTTTGAAGTGAACATATGAGCAGATGGGGGAATAAAACAGAACAGGGAAAGGGAAACACACTGGAGGAAATAAGGAGGAAATAAGGGACATGACAGGAAATCTGCTCCTCCAAACATTAGATCTTCCTTTTAACTAAATCAATGGAACAAAATCTACATAGGTAATAATTCCAACATTTAGCAAATGATTGTGTGAAAAGACTGGGAATTGCTAAAAAATGAAATAAAACTGTTTGAAACTTGGGCCTGTTCCTGTTATTTATTTCAAACTTTCTACCTGTTAAATGCAAATGTCCTTAAAGCTCCTAGAGACAAGACTAATGACATCACCAGGGTGATAGTAAATGGATGTATAGACTCCTGAACTTGACTTACATCCGTTTAAACTCAGGAGTATGAAGGAAAGTCAAGAAGCAAACTAAACAGGTGATAGCAATGACCTTAGCTGATATTTTCTAGATAAGCCGAAGTTGTGGTTTTTAACTTCTTCTCCAACAGCTCGTGTCATGAAGCTGAATGTTGTTTTATTCACAATCCAGACAACTGATGGTATTTTTTTTTCTTTATCTGGACAGGAGACCAGTACAAGTACAGTGTGTGATTTCTAAAGTTAGTTCAGAGATTCTACAGATGCAGTAAAACGTATCATTGAAACTTTCCAACTGTGGGTAATTGATAGGCGGTCTGGGGGAAAAGGAGCATTCCTGTAGCCTGAGTCCCATGTCTCATTTTCACTAATAGGACATTGCAATGAGGAGATTCTGGCTCGGAGAAAGTAAAGAGCATGTATCGGAGATCAGCCAGAGAATGCAGCTCAGCAGACACAACAAGCCAGAGTGGAAGTAAAGGGGGAGAAGGAGGGGGAGTGGGATGTAAGAGACGGATGGGGGGGTTGAAAGAGAAAAAAGAGAATAAAGAAAAGGAGGTGGAATGAGAATGATAAGAGTGAAGGATGGATGTTTTGCCAAAGTAGTAGGGTCTGTTTTTTTGTTTTACACGGCCAGATGAGATCCTAGAGCCGTGAAATTCAAGTCATGGAGTGGGAGATGTGGGCCCAACACACATGCACACACACACACACACACACACACTCAGTGTTTATGCTACCAGATGCTCCAGACATACCTGATTGAAAGACCATTCTGCACTAGTCTTTCATCATATTGCATCATCTCATAATATTACTAAACCTTTGAATACGAGGCATAATAGTAATAGCAGTCCGGCCTGAGGGAGTTATGTTTGCAGTAAAAGCAAAAAATTTCACTTTGGGTATTTTAAGTATGATATTACTCTCAAACTTTTGAAACATGTCGCAATCTTCCCAAAGAAAATATGGTGTGTTGCTGCTACAGCTGCAGCTTACACTTCAAAACACTGACTTAATAGAACAGCAGACTGGGAATAACTGGAGCTGGTTCAGGAATGGGACCAGGCAAGGAGTAGAGGGGCCAGGGCCAGAACCAGGAGCGGGTAAGCACTAAACGAGACCAGGACCAGAGCTAAGGAACTGGTGAGTGCAGGATCTAAGCAGGAAGGAGGGAGGACAAAGTTGTCACCTAACTCACCAATCTTTACTTACCTGTACACACTTTTTTTGTACCCTTGTTTTCTCCTTTTCCTCCCTTTTTGCCCTTCTTTTATCCTTTGTTCCTACCCTGTCTTTCATTTCTTTTCTTATTCGTGAAATTGAATATAACGAAAGCTAAACATGTCGTTAGTAACCAATTGGAAGTGAACATAGCAACATAAAAGATACAACGCTGTAATGTCCCCCCAGAAATTGAATCCATCAATCAACAAAATGTAATAAAGTCAGTATAATCTAAAACTGTTGTCCTGTGAAAAGATCAAAAACATTTTATATGTGGTGTTGATTCAGTATCTCAGTGAGGGGGACAGGGGGGTGTTACACTGGTGTGAGGATCAGCTCTTTCCGCTCTGCGTATGTTGTGGGTTGTTTAGAGCTCTTGAGAGTCTTCTATTCCCCAAAACAACAAATGTTTCTTCCCTTGTCATCAGACCAGACAGTTGGTGGATGTACTCGTTGTGTGTATCTGGTTTGTTTTAACTCACTTTTAATGACGAGATTATGGATGACCTAAAGTTTCGTGATTAGGAATCTCTCTGCATGACACCAGTGCATGTTCTGCACGTTCAAACAGATGTAAGGCTGATACACTTGCACAGAAGTTTGGGGGTTTGCTTGCTTCCTTGTCTGCTGCGCAATACCTTGAGGGGGTCAGACTAGTGACCAAGACTAATACTGTGGAAAAGGCCAGGGATAAATGCAGGTGAAGGAGGAGGAGTCACTGCAGGTGATCAGCGGGTAACGCACACCAACACAACCAGACCAATTGGAGACAAATGCATCTGGCCTATAGTTGATCCACATACTTATATTTCTTCACAGCTCTATAGCAGCTTCCATGTCTGGGCCAATTCTGGCGCACACAGAATATTTTCTCTGTCAGTACTGAATGATAACAGCCGAACTCTGACCACATGTGGAGACCTATGTGCTAGAGGTGGGCCGTGACACTGGGGTGTGTACCAGGTCCAAAGTTGGATTTTGCTCTGTGGGAGAGGTGTTTTTGTAGCATTTGTTACCTTCACAGCCAAACCCAGGCTAGCAGTTTCCCCCAGTTTATAGTCTCTATGCTTAGCTAAGATAACTGGCTGATGATGAGATGAGAGTGATATCAATGTTTGTATGTAATAAGAGTTTACCAAAGTGTCGATAATAGATTTTTTTCCCTCATGCATTTCAGATTTTTTAGTTCCCCTCTGTCATGTGTTTCCATAATTCTCATGAGAAATGTGCTGTGTAAATGTCTTCAGTTTGTTGGATTGTCTCCATACTTCTGTTGCTTTTTGTTAAACATTGGCACATGTCTGTGCTAGCTGGTGAGCTCCTGAGCTCTGTGACTTCTTCCCCTTAATGAACTGTTATTAAGTTAGTGAAAAAGAGTTTGTACAGCATATCCTACGGATTGCTGGCTGATCACATTGTCGTGCCACCAACATGACACAGCTCATCAGTGTGTATCTTTAAGTATCTGAAGCGTCTGTGATAATCATTACTGAACATCAGTACATTTTGTTTATATCTAGAGAGCACTGACATGAAGTACTATGCTGAACATGTTGAAAGGGTTAAAGGTTATCACTCAGTTGTGACGTGGAAACCAGGGTTGTAAAGGTTTCCCTTATTTTCCGACTTCATCACCCAACCTCGTATGTACAACAATCATGCAGGAAATTCATTTTTCCACTGTACCGTATCTGAAGGCACGTGACTGCGAGGATAAATTCTGTACTAATGCTGCCAAGCGGCCTCTCCAGCTGATGCCCCTGCTCAATCATCCATGTTTCCATTGTTGATTTCAGTTTCTTGTGCATCTTCCTTGAATTTTCCTATATTATATTTTGACTTTGCTGCCAGATGTAAATTGCTCAAGAAAGATGATGAAGAATTAGAGTCTAGACTAAGCCTTTAAAGAGGACGTACTTTACTGTGATTGTGGGCACAAATGAAATAAGAGCTCAAAAAGATGACATGTGTGCTAAGTGAGGCCAAATTAGCCAGAATGATTTGCTTTGTGGATGTTATGGCCAAATGTATCTGGAGCAAACAAAACATATCGCTATACTTAATGCTGTCTATGGAAAGATGCCTTCACAGGGCCATCTCATTATGACTGAACTGAACCCAACCGTGGGTCTCTTTTTAATTTCCACAGCAACCATCAGCACATGTCACCCGCAGCTGTTTTTAAAGTGCCTCACACATTAATTAAAAACACTGGTGACATCAGATCCTACAGAGCTAATGTATCAGACGTAGCTGAATATCATGCACATCATCATGTGCAAGTCTTTATCAAAGACATTGGCAGACATGAGTGTCTATTTTTAGCTTTACCCACCTCTTTGTGATTATGCCCTCCTCTCTGACTGATTTACAAATATGAATTATGGGCTTTTAGGCTAAAGGGTTTGTGTTTGTGCAGGTGTGTCGCTCTGAGTACCGGTGAGACATCCAGTATGGTTGAGGAAGTCCAGTTTCATTTAAATTGTATGGTGAGCTACAGGCCATAAAGTTAATGCTGGTTCTTATAGAGTAGTATGGAGAGGAGTCAGGGTTTGGGAGCAGAGCATCACAGTTCATTGTATACGAGGCTGTGTAGCTACAGACTGCTCAGGGCCCTTAGGTCCAGTCATTCACGTGGATGTTCTGACATATAGAATCTACCTAAATATTTTCCACACCAAATCCAGTTCTTCGTGGAAACGGCAGTGGCCTCTTTCAGCAAGATAATGTTCCCTGACTCACTGCAAAAATGCTTCAGGAATGATCTGAGGAACAGCAACCAGTTCAAGGTGTGTACTTGGCTCTAAATTCCCCAGATCTCAATCCAGCTCAGCATCTGTGGGATGAGCTGGACAAACAACTCTGATCCACAGAGGCTCCACTTCACAACTTCCAGGACTTAAAGGATCTGCTGCTAAAGTCTTCGTCCAGATACCAAAGTTAAAGGGGCCAATACAATATGAGGCAGTTGGTCATAATGTTATTGTTGATTTGTGTATCATTATATGTGACATCACTAGTTTTTAATACCGAGGCATCAATGTGTAAGAAGGAAGTCACTGTTCAGCCACTCCTTCCTGGCACCTTGGTTACATCATATACATGTCAGAGAAATCCCAGTTATCCCAAAAACAGCTACTTGGAATTTTGTAATTCCCTGTCCTGATCACAACAACCAGGTTTCTCCTGTATTTGATTTTGAAAACATCAGCTACCTGGAGGAAACCTAACATAACTGGGTTAGTTCAGTGCATAGGAACAAGCTACATCCCATGTCCATCATTGAACAGTTGCCTTGATACTTATATTCTGTAGGATATGTGTAAATTATGGTAAGAAGGCAAGAAAATGCAAATGGAAAAACAAAATTTCACAGAATTCTTTAAAAGTAAATGTATTTAAAGGTAAGGCACTAAACGGTGCAGCTGCTCAGGTGGAGCAGCACAGCACAATCTCAATAACTAACAGCAGAAGCCTGCGGTTGCCCTGGGATGCTCTCCGGTGTAAATGTGTGAAAATGTGTGAGTATGAAGCAGCAAAAAGAACAAACCTGCTGAGCGAATCTTTGCTGGATAAATAATATTTAATCAAGTGAAATAAAGCTCAGTAGGAAGACTTGTGTGGGCAAACAGATCACTTGGCTGGAGGTCAGGCTTGCGTAAGAAAATTCAGCAATGACCTTGACGTTAACTGTTTCTTTCCCATTTCCCCTGTATTCAGATCATCTCTGCTCATGCCAGGCACTCCCTGTTCCTGCACATGTTTGGAATAATTCCACCGATGCTCAGAAGAGCTGAGCTTTGTTGGACAGATGTGGGATAGCTGCATCGAGAGCGTAGCTGTTGATGCCTCGTTAACAGTTCCAACAGAGAGAGGAGACCATTTGGTCGCCAGACTTTCCATGTTTAGTCCCTCGTCACTATCAGCAGGTAATCCTGAAGGTTTTTTAAAAACACATTACGTCAGTTAGCAGCCGTGGACCTGACAGGAAGAGAGGGAGAGAGAGGCTAAGGGATCGACTATTAATGAAAGCAGCGCTGAGGAGATGATGCTGCCCTTGAGGAGCACCAAACCCCTGTGTGGGAGTCGGATGGAGGAGGCAGGGCTGAGAATCATTGCTCATACAGAAGCAATCTTATCTCATTGTCATTAATCGCATCCTGCTGTCCACCTCCTCTGCTGCAGCGTGTGCAGAACCCCCCGCCCCCTTTACTTTTGCATCCCAGAGCACTTATTCTGGCTCTATTACAGGAAAGAAATGATCCGCTCATGTATCCAAAAAATCCAAGAAATTCATAAAAATGCTGGTAAAAAGATACATCATCTCAGAAGTATCTAGATTTTTAATGTAATAAGAAAGCATCTTTTTTAATGATCTTATAAATCAAGTAAATAGCTATGGTCCTGGAAGGGTCCTAGAATATGATTATTATCCAGCAAAAAGGGAATTATTTATTTGAACAATAATTTAATACATAAATAACACCATGACAGAATTTCTGGCTATGTTTCAGGTTTCAAACACGTGGCCTAATCTGAGGCTATGTGGGCAGGGGTCCCTGACATTAAAAAAACTTCATTGGGGAGGCTGAATTCCCCCTACATGACACAAAGAAGGAGAAGACAAGTGACACTGACAAATATACACACACACACAAAAAAAATATATATAATTTTTTATGTAAATTTTCTTACTATTGGATCAAACTGCAATCTCTAGCCTTGCTGACCTTCACTGGTCAATTCCAGACGATACTGCTTGCGTGTTGGACACCTGTTTATTTCCGTGACGTGCCGAGTCCTGATGCTCTCGATAACTGTTTGTGATCTGAATGGATCTTAAACAGTGATCAATATTAGGTTGCCCCAGTATTGTTGTCCATACCCGAGACACTGACTGGTGAAAGAGCAGAACAGAACATTAGAGACTTGGCCTCATTGACTAGCAGATGGATCAGAACCATAAACACAGACATTTATGTTGTTAGCTGTAACTACGTTAACTCTGGTTCTGTACAAACAAGGTTTGGGGTTTATTTTGTCTGCCCTTTGTCACCACAACTTTATAAGATTGGGTACATATGATCAATCCCTGACTGTCTTAATTCTGTGACTTGCATTACATAAAATCATGTGGACATTAACAAGGTTAAAAAAAAAGATGTTGATTTGGAAGGGATGTTTAACTTTTGTCATTTTTCTGGACTATTGTTTAAACTGAAGATTGGGTAAATATGAATTGGCTGAGTTGACATTTAAATTTTGAACATGTAGTTTCTTCTTTTATGATATTATAAATCAAAGAAATAGTTAGTGTCCTTGAGGGTTTCTGAAATATTTAGGGTCCAGTAAAAAGGGGACTTCTTTATTTTAACCATATTTCATCCATAAGTAACACGCTTTTATCCAAAGAAACTTTTAGTTGGGGCACATCAGTAAAGCTTGAGGGAAATTAATGGGTAAATTTGCATTTCTTGTTGTCACTAAACAGGAAACAGATATATTTCTTTAAGATGAGATGATGAACACTAATCAAGACAGAGGAGATTAAGTTGGTAACAAGCATTATGGGAAATGTGCTGTGAGATCCAGGATTTAATTCATCTGTATGGTTGTTTCATTCATTCATGACATGACATCATTACCTGACGGTAGATTGCATGTTTATGACTGAGGACAATAACTAGGAGCATGTGCTAGAAACAGTTCAGCTGTCAAAACACCACCCACTCACCCAGAGGGCATTCAGGATGTGCAGAGATGGGATGAAGATGAGAGAAGGAGGAGGAGGAGGATTGCAAAGGAATTCTGGGATGCACAAACCAATCACCCTCATCTGGCCTCCCCTCAGCCCCCTCCCCACCTTCCACCTCCTCCTCCTCCCCTTCTTTCCCTTCCCCAGTCAGGAACCCCCCAGTGGCTTTGAATGGAAACCAGATCTCTCATCTCTCGTCTGCATGTTGTGTTGGGATGTCCCGGCCTCATTATCCAGCTCATTATACTCCCCTTTTATTCCCAAACATAAATACTAGCTCCCCCTGTCTTTGTGTGCCTCCCCCCTTCCCTCTTTTCCTCTGTCTCTCACTCACACTTTCGGTTTCCCCATGTCTCGATGTCACTGTTTCTGTCTCTCAAATTGTCCCCTCAATCCTCCCCATGATCCCCAGTTGACCATTAGTGGGCCAGTGATGTAATCAAGAGCTCATTAGTCATTGTGATTGACAGCTGGCATTGTGTGTGTGTGTCTGTATGCATGTGTGTTTTTGTACATGGGGCACGTTGGTGGGTGAACCTGTCACTGCTGGGCCACCTTTTGATTTAATTTCAAGGCAGAGTGACACACAGGGGAGGATGTAAGAGAAACAGATACATACATAGGTGTGTGTGGTTGTGTGTCTGTTTGTGTGTGTGGTTGTCCAACCGAGCGGCCAGACTAGCTAATCAGGAGAGGACTGTCAAAAAGCATTTTCAATGGTTCACACACAAGGTCAAAGGTCAAGGTGAGCATGGAGTTTTTCCTTCCTTTGAGGAAACGCTAGAAAATCATCTACGTTTATGATATAATGTGCTTTTACCAAACCCATAAGTTCAGAATCAAAACAAAGCCACAACTCTTTCTATAAATAATGTGTAATTTACAACGGACACAACTCTTCATCGCCAACCTTCAACCCCATCACACTCCTAAGGAACCGGACGCCCCATCAGCAGCACTGATGCTGAGGTTTCACAACATTAACAGACTATTGCTAGTTAGAGTATTCAGTGGTTCCATGAGGAATACAGGGAGGGAAAGGCTCTCCTCTTTGCATCTCCTTACGTCATTAATTTGTTTTCCCTCCCCACTGTGGCTCTGTGTGCTCGTGAAACTGAAGGCCAAAGTCAGGAAGAATGTTCTGTGCAAATAAGATGTGAGCAATTGGAGTAATTTTACTTGTAGTGTATAAGCTATCATTAACTTTCAAAAAATAAAATAAATATACTATGTCCAAACCAAAAAGAGGACAGCATATTTGATACAATTGTGAGATATTCATTTTAATCAACATCCTCTTGCAGCTAACCCTAATCCTGAGCACTGTACTTTAGGTGTAAGAAGTGTATTTCTTTGGGACTATTTTCAGCTGCTGTGAAAGAGTTCAGGTTATATTTAGACACTAAACCTGGGTGGAGTGTTAGCAAAGTATTTATTGGGTATTAAAATGATTGAATGAGGTTAAATGTGGCTGAGGGGCAAGGGTGGAGGTGGGTTGGTTGTTACAGGGGAGGTGAGATGGCGTCTGGTCGCAGGTGAAGTCTAGCAGATGAGGAGGCAGCTTGTGATGAAGTTCAAAACCTCCTGGGATAGTTCCCGCTGTAGTAAGTCACACACACACACACACACACCCAGACTCTACAGCTGAAAGCAATCCCAGACACATTCAGCCTTAGGATACCACAGCTTCTGCTTTACAGAGTGAGGAAAGCTCACGGGATATCTATTGTCATGGCATTTTGATTTAATTTAATTTATTTATTTAGCACAAATACACAAATAGTGGTGGTTGTTTGTGTTTGTCTGTCTCTGTGTGTTGGCCCTGTGATGGACTGGTGACCCGTCCAGGGTGACCCCGCCCTCACCCAGAGTGAGCTGGGATTGACTCCAGCATCGACCGAGACCTGGAAACGGATAAGATGTAGATAATAGAATGGATGAAAACAATTATAAACAGAAAAAAAGATTAAGCTGTGGGATACATACAAGGATACCCAGGAAACCCTCACAGGGCTTGGTGAGTGGGTATCCTAAAATATTATCGATTGATACTTGATTGCTGGAGATTCAAGTGTTTGCCAAAAAAAAACTGAAAATGGATGTAATTAGTGTAAGTATATATATATATATAATAGTTTTTTTCTTCTGGATCTGTGCTTTCCACCTGTTGTAATTTCATTTTGATAGCTTGCTCCAATAACAAGGCTGAATTCCACCTTGTTAATCATCCTGGCAGGGGAGACAGATGGAGAATGTGGCAGGCTGGATGAGGAGACCTTAGTTCATGAGCCTGTCAGACAGAACGACGGCCTGTCTCACTCCTGATGTTCTTCTCCATACAAACACCCCAACAGCAACAACACACGGCTTCATAACATGTCAGCTCACACAGCAGTCATTAATCACAGCAGCCTTCCTCCTGTCTCCTCCTCACTTAAACGGGCCCCTTGTTATGTCACATTACACTGGCGGCCATTGGAGCTGTCACTTCTCATGTCTTTTTCCCAAACCTGCCAAACTGGGCAAACAGGAATATGCTGGCAAAGGTCGCTCAGTCTTCAGAACCGAGCCTGTATTCCAAAAACAGTATTTACATTAAGCTTACACACACTTTTGTGCTCCTACTAAATTCTGATAATGACATGTTTGCATGTTGCTGCAGTGTAGCCTTCACTCAAACAATTAAGACCTGACAGATGGATAATAATTGAGACTGAAGGACAGAGTGTGAAAGTAATGGACAGAAGAGTGGCAGGGAAAGATGGAGGAGGAGGGTGAGAGATGGACAGATGAAGAGGGGAGAAGAGGGAGCCGTGACATTGATTAATGACCCCCTCAGTGTGCAAATGTGTGTCTGATGTGAATGCTGTTATTGCGATAATCACTGCATACAGTAGAAAAAGCTCACTGAGGCCTTTGTACAATGTTAGCATGACTACAGACAGCAATATTAAAGGTCCTATCAGTCCACATTTTAAATGAAATAAAACCTCTGCGATGATAAATATTGAGTTTAACAAGATCTCTGCTCAGAAAATGAAAAATATTAAAATTTAACAAAAAGCTGGATGGACCTCCTGCAGGCTCCAGGTTGACATGGGAAAGAGCAGGGAGCGTCAAGATTATTAGAGGAGGAAACATCAGAGAGACTCAGTGTCATGCTTGAACCTCAGTCAGACCCAGACTCAGATCGAGACTTTGTTGAGGCCAGAATCAGAGACTAGCAGGTGTAACAAAGCAGTTAGCTTGGTCTGCTAGTTGTTTATGTTGTTTGTCAGCTTGTAACTGTCAGTGGCTGACACAGTGTTAGTGGTTGTGCTAATGTTAACTCTGGCTCTATACACTCTATGCAATGTTTCATCTTGATTTGGCCCCACGAGTTAACAGTGTTGGTTCCTTAGGTTTGTGACGTAGGGGTCCCTGACTGCTCATTATAGTGCAACGTGGGAATGTGCAATCATGGTGTTGACTGATTATTCCATCATCATATTTCAAAAACATTAGCGGTGTTAAAAATGTGATTTTAATCAGAGGACTGTATAGAAATGGTTATGCATGAAGTGGGGGTTTGGTATGGAGCAGAGAAGGGGTTATGTTTCAAATGTTATTTACGTCTCGAATATTTTCTCAAAGATTTAAAATGATTTTGTGAAACTATTTCTAAACTTGAGTTTTCATGCTCATGCATTAAAAGCTGTTTCCACTCACCTGTACGAACTCACATCATGAAAAGACATCACTTTCTGTGATGTCATTTTCTGTATAAAACATCACCATGTAGTGAAGTTTCAAGGCCCAGTCTAACTCCTGAAGGCCGTGACCTTTGCCCCTGAAGACTTCCTGCCATTAGCCAACCAGATGATAACATCCTGGTGATGTCACCGCTCATCTGTCGTTCGACTGCAGTGATTGCAAGGCCACTCATACTGTAGTGATTGGTGATTGTGGTAGGATGCTGATTATGGTAGGCAACAGTGTACCAATCGTGTGTGTATTTGTGTAAACGATGCTCCTCTCATTTACCTGCAGAAAGGCATTCACATTTAAACCTGATTACTGTTCAATCTGCTGACCCTGACCATGAACCCTGACAGCTGCATGGCTGCCTCTTGCTTTTCTTTCTCTCCTGCTTCTCTCTGTTTCGTCCACCCCCCACATTTTCCTTTTTCATCACTCACTTACTTCTACGGATGTCTTATCACCCTCAAGATCTATTATCTAATGTTATCAGTTGAAGAGAAATTAATGACACCTCAAATGCCGGGGTTAGACCTTGGGTAAGAATATCCAAGTGTGCAGACACAGTGCTCACCACAGTTGCCCTTAATCACAGTGTTTGGTTGTGTTGGGGGTTATAAAATTACCCCCCTCTGTTCTGAGTTTCAAGAAAATATTAGTTTGGCTATCATTTCTTTCCATTTTTTTCTTTTTTTCTTTTTTTTTTACAATGGAACAAGCATAATTTTCAGACCACAGCCGCGGGTTATTCAAGCCATGGTTGCACCATCATGGAACTGTGCTAACCACATAGCCAAAAAAGATACTTTAAACTAACCCTGTACCCCGCAAAACTCGCTCAACCTTTCCTCCAAATCCTCTCTCAAAGTGAAAAATTAGTGGAAATGAATACAAATCCTCCCACAATCTTCTTCTGCTTGTACCCCCCCCCCTTCCACCAACCCAACTCTGGGCAGCTTTTTGCAATCGCAGCATGCATCACATGCACATTCTGTGGCTTTGCAACTGTATTTAACACCTCTAACCTCCCCTGGGTGTCCACCCCACCCTGACTTTCCTGTGTGTCTTTTCACCCAATGTACTGAGATAAAAACTGGAGGCCAGAAACACCCTGTTAACACAGAGAGAGCGAGAGAAAGACAGAGAGGGGAAGGTAATTGCTCTGGTGAACAACTGTCTGGTAATACTCAACATTAAGTTTTAAGGCCTGTAATAACTTTTTTCCTCCCCTGCTGTTCCTTGTGTTGAGAAGACTTGCCCAGGGTTACTGAGGGTGACGTTGGCTGATCAGCTGAGACTGACAAGGGAGATGCTGAAGAGAGACAATTTGAGCTATAAATGATAATTCCAGCTATTAAAACTTGGCTCTTTCATAGTTTTGGCTACCACTTCTGTCAGATGTGACATGTCTTTGTCACAAAGTGATGGTTAAGATCTGAGAGCACAGAGATATAGCATGACCATGAGCACTTTCTCTATTAAACAGATTTATAAAGAGGCCAACAGTTTATTCTGATTATCTGAAATTGTTTATTTGACAGCAAGACTTAAGCCAAAAGTCAATTTCTCCTTTTCCATTACAATTGCACAACCATAGCAAGTACAGTGGGTTACAACTAAGCTTGGATAAAGGTATTTGAAGTGCACTTTGTATGGAGTAGTATAGTATGGAGCATTCAAACACCACAATCATCCATCTATGTTGTATTTTTCCCAACACATATAAGGCTTTTCTTCTATACACACACATTGATTCACTAATTATACATCAGGGGCAATTTGGGGCTCAGTATCTTCACTCTATCCCCCAGCCAGTAGTGGATGTAGTTTTCCACAGTCACAATTTTATGATCACGATCACACAAATGGACCCAGGATGTGTTGGATCTGAAACTGTAAATATTTTGGGGTCATAAACACATATATGGTCAAGGCCAATAAATGGTCTCATAGAAATATCTGGGAGCCAACAGGAAGTGGGTGACCTCCACCAGAAGAAGTCTCTAATACAGGCATCTGGTCAAAACCCCCAAAAACTGCAGAACCCAAATGAGCCTGAAAGATTATTTTAGCATATGGGGCGAATTTCATTGGAATGAATGGAGCCCTACGTTGGAACGTGGGATCCCTTTCCCTGGATACATCCATTGGAAACTGTAATGAAACTTTACAAATGAGTTACTTTGGATAGGTTTGGCTAACTTGAGGACAAGTAGCAACCCACCGTGACATGACTGTAATTGGTCTCTTGCCATCTTATTCTTTTGAGACCATAATAAACCACATCTGGAGGAAAAGGTGGAGCTGAGGAGGCGTGAGGGCTGGATCTGACCCGGTCTGTATTCTGTCCTGATTCTCAGGCTGGTCACTGTCTATGGTGCAGTCTGTCCAGCATACGGACTGTAATTTTAAAAATGAACTTCATGTTGCATTGAAGAAAACTTGAAACTAGAGACTTAGACCGTAAACTCATTAGGAGCGCATTTAGTGAGCCAACAACAACAACTGGGAAGCAGATGGGAAGTTGGCCATTTTCACATAGACTTCATTACAATCTGAGTTCTTTTTACAACCAGTGTAATCATCCCGGATCAATTTTTAGTCAAAGACCTGGAATTCACATATTCATGTCTTCAGACATCAATGAAACCTTACTGAAATTTTGCCCATCATTATAGAAATGCTACGGAAATGAGACTCATTATGTAACAACCCAGAGTCCTTGTGTTTTAGTAACACTTGGGATTCTGCTCAGAATGGCATGTATCAATATTGCTTAGTGAATCTGAAAGACACCAAAACATGAGTTTGATGACTATTCTCCATGGGTTCATTAATGATAAGGCAGTCTTTTCACATTACCCACAATCATTTGTTACTTTGTTCACATAAACATATCAGTCCAGCTTGACGTATTATAACATCATCTTTACAGCCAAACAGCACAGCAGCTGATTCCAATAATTAGTTTCTCCCACTCCCATAAAAAATAGTGTAGTAATCGGAGAAATAAGCAGCTTGTTTGGAATGAAAACATGCTCATTCTTGGAACATTTGGCACACGCTTCATAATCACCGCCACGCGTAATCAATCCCCTCATACCTTTTTATGATCCCCAAATGAACCCTTCATTTTTTGAGCTTTGTGCAAGACACTGGCAGAGAGCTGGGGGTCACAGTAAGAAAAGGAAAACAAGACTCTGTGGTTATCCCCTGATGCACAAGCAGGCAGAGCAGGAGATGTCAAGGCAACCTCGAACAATTTCGATCCCCTAACTGATACAGTAAAAAGGGGAACTTCGGGTGGATATAATCTTAATTTCACAAAATAGAATTGTATAGAAAAGAGAAGAACAGTATACGATAAGTGCATGCATCTATGTGTGCTCATGTCCACCAGAGATACACTGTGTGTCCACATCGAGATTATCTGCTCCACTGACTACCTCTGTCTCTGCTAAAATGTTGTTTCACAGTCCAACGGATGATCAAGTTTCCGAGCTCCAATCTGTGGTGAGCTATGCGTTGCCAATAACAGCGTTCACATGGGCCTTGATACAGCCCGGCGAGGGCCAATGTCTAATTTTAATTACGGGAAATCTCTCAGTTCGCCAACGGCTTTATCAATCCTAATTGCGAAACGAAGTTCTCTCTGCATTGAGCAACACTGAGGGATTTTTGGAGGGTGCGCTGATAGATGTTTGGGAGCTTATCCTTCATGTGTCCTGCAAGAATGCTCGCAAAATATTCCTTGTCGCTTCCAACGACAACTTTTTCCAAACTTTCTCTTCAGCATGGAGAAGAACAGCCGGCATAGATAAACTGGGGAAAATCTGAGCCCACTGCACAGCTGAGCTGCAGAGCACAGACAGGCCTCTCATGATCATTAAGCAGATACAGTGAACGCAGCATTATCTGAAGAGCGTGGAGTATAATGAATGGCTGATACAGTAGAGAAGATGAGACCCCATGGGAGAGGGGAAAGAATTGCCTGGGGACGCAAAGACAGGAAAATAGATTATGCACAGAGTCTGACGGAGGAAATATAGGAAAATACCAGAGGGTGAAAGGTGGAAAAACAGCAGAGAAGAGTGGAGGATACAGTGTCCTCTGGAAGGTCAAGCAAAGAAATGTTGATATGCTTTGCAGAAGGCTGTCCCTGAAAAATCATCTCCTGAATCTAAAGGCGCACAGGATAAGAAGTGAAGAGAATGAAAAGCGTGCTTTTCAACCAGCAGCTGCAGCGTCTTACACATGTCCGGCTACCAAAAGCCTGCTGAAGCCTCACTATAACAAGCAGCCCGGATGATGAGGTGCCTATGAGGTAGAGGTGGAGAGAAGGAAAGAGGGAGAGGATCAAAGTCAGATTCAAGCCGGATAGCTTTCCTTGAACACTCCCGTCACATTAGGTCACCCTGTGAGCTTTCTCACCTTATGAATTCTCATGGAGCGTTTTATGATTTCCACTCCCTGCTATAGCCACACCCTGACGCAATGTGCTGCCGTTTCAAATACAAGGCTTTGGAAACGAAAGTGCATGTTTCTCAGTTAACGTACACGTGTAACACCCATATAACTTTCACTCTCGGTTGCTCTGTTCTACCTGTAAATGAAATCCGTCATATTTCCCCAAGGTTTGTGATATCACGAGCTGGCGTCCAAAGCCCAGCTGACATGATGAAGGGCTGATCCTTCTGTTCGCTTCTGGACCCTGACACGCAAACATACACTTATAATCACACAGTCAGACACACTCAGCCACCCTCAGGGACTGTAGGGATCAAGTGCATCCTGTGATGGGGCGGTATGGTGCTTACCACAGAGCACAGAGAGTCCCTTTATGGACCTACACTGAACCCTTATAACTGGCTGCAGATACTCACACACATGCTGCCGATTGAGTTAACAAGGAAATTGTATTCAGTCTACAGAACTGTTACATTTTACTCAGCTAGGAGTACAATTGCTGAGTGCAAAGTAAGTCAGTTAAATGTACTCTGTAAATGGGATTACAAGACTGTTAGAGAAGTTTTTCGCGGCAGGTCAACTAGCACATATAGTGCACATGTAGACCAACATACAAAGACTTACACTTTACATCTACAGCTGTTTTTAATCTGGAGATCACCAAGATAAGTTAATTTAGCCACACTGACAGTGACGCTCTGCGGATGGGAATCTATTGGCCCATCGCACCGTTTGCGGACTACTCTGATCCAGAATGAAATATCCTAACAACTAACACATGGATTACCAGCATACTGAATACATGAGGCTGAATCTTAATAACTGTCTTTTTCCCCAAGTAGCAACCCACTGTGATGGTTTGTGAGCTGGTGTTTTGAAGCCTCTGATCTGCTCTTTAACACTGATTGTGCGGTAGAGTCTGTCAATCACGCACAAGCCCAGCCATAATGCATAACCTATTTTAAGGGCCTATTTTCCACCACATGGAACCATCATTTAAATAATCAAGTTGTATTGAAGAAGACTTAACTAGATCTGAAATATTTAATCATAGGAAAATATTTCTGTGTAATAGGGAAATTTTCCCATAGACTTCAATATGATCGAATAATTTTTTACAACCAATGGAATCGGCCCCTGATGGTAATTTGATAAAATACAAGTTCCAAGCTCCTCAGTATGGGATTCACTCATACTATGGACACTACTAACGCGGCACTGTTAGGTTGTCGTAGTGATTCCAATGTCATCATCTGAAATGCTTTAGCTGTGCTTTGATTTTAGTGCTAACTAGCAAATGTTAGGGTGCTAACGTGCTAAACAGTTCATCTGCTAAACATCAGCATGTTAGCAGTGTCATCATGACATCCCGAAATTAAAATATTCAGATGGGACGACACAGTGGTTTAGTGGTTCGCCCTGCTGTCTCACTAGGTTTACAGAAATTGCATTTAAATGCAAACCCTAATGGTTGTTTGGACTTGGAGGAATTGGAATTGGCTTGCTCATGGGGGGATCTGTTGGGTCTCTTTAAATAATTTTAGACCTGCTCTATATGTAAAGTGCCTTGATGTAACTTTGTTATGATTTGGCGCTACATAAATACATCTGATTTGATTTGATTTGATTTGAAACATGATCACAATTTGACACAACTGCTTTTATATCAGATTATATTCAACGTCTTATGAGGTATGTGATTGTTTTAAAGAGTCAGGTTCTGTCTTTTTCATGTCTCTCAGGTCTTGCATTGTTGTACTGTATGTAATTATTGTAATGAATGATGTGTGTTCTTGTGGTTCTTCATTTGGGTTATCATCTTGTTAAAGAGAGAATGTTTCTCAGAAGACTTCTGCTTAAACTAATGATAATAAAATAAAATAATAATAATTAAAAAAAAAAAAAAACAGAGCATCATTGCGTTTCATAACTAACAGAGTTGTTAGTCCTTCTGTGGCCCTGTCTTGTTTTAAATTACCAGACTGTTTAGGTTAACACTGCCTTAACGCAAGCGAACCAGGACATGTAAACAAAAATCACATAGACTTACAAGTAACTCATTTATTGGACAGAGTTTTGTCATGTGTCATCCGACAAGATTACACATTTTGGCAATAGGGGAAAACAAAATAAACCCTTCCAATTCCCACAAATTGACTTCATACCAACAAGCAGTTCAGCTCTGGATTGTTGATTTGCTAATGTCATTTTCGGTGCCACCTTGAATTGAAATTCATTAAGCATTACCTGCTCAAACAAGCCAAACTAATTCCAATAAAAGATACTGTAAAACCTTTTCCCCCTATTGGAAGTGTGATGAAGCCATCAAACATGGAGTTGGAAGAAGACCCACAACATCTGGTGGACATTTTGTCAAGAGTCACAGCCGCTGGTGCACTGGTCCGTGTCTCTAAAACAGACAAACCAGGCAGGAGGATGGAGCAAAAGTGCAGCAAGCTCAGCAAAGCCCGCAGTAAAAGGATGGCTACTTAAATAGCTACATGTGTTCCTGCGTCATATCTTTGGGATTAATAGGACATAAACTGGAGGCCACTCAGAGCTGAGACAGCGTAGGACACTTAGCCCAGTCCATGTTCTCTCAAGATGATCTCATTTTGCCTCCGCGACCCTGGTGGTTTTGGATCAGGTTTTAGGCCCGACCCAATTTGGCAGGATTTCTTTTGATAGGCATTGGCGTCTTTTGTGAGGTCTGATCTAGAACTGAGAACCACAACCGCAAAAAGTAATTGGATTTGAGTGTGTGAATATGTCACAGAGGAGCGAGGAAGAAAGATGTTATAAGAATGTTAATAATGATGAACAAATGAAAAAATAGATAGATAGATGGATAGATCACCTATCCATCTAGATGTATCCAGCAGCTCATTTAATTTTTTTTGGAGCTACATATAAAAATATCTCTCATACTATTCTTAAATTTCTCATCTTGTCACGATGCGTGTCATTCCAACTGGATGTACACCTTCAGTAAATGAGATTTGATCTTTTGCATATTGAACAAGTTTAATTCATGTTGTCAAGCATTAAAAGAACTTGACACAACTGACCTTCGGGTTATTTGGTCGTTAATCAATGGATCAAAACATTGCAAAAAATAAAGATGACCTCGCAGAGAACACTTGGAAAGGGCAAGTATGAATAGACCAGGGAGGGGAAGACTTGGACGCAGGTGAAACACATTAGGGCGTGTAGATGGACAAGGAGCAGGAAGTGAAGACATCTTGGGGTGGGAGCTGGATGTGAGCAGGTCCAGCAGGTGAGGAGGCGATACGGAAAAAAAGGGGTTAACCTTGCCCACCAAGACACACACCGGACACACAACAGGTTTCTTTCTTTTCTCTCCTTCTTTGTCATCTCTCCCAGATTTCATCGAGATAGAGGAGTGTCCAGGTCACTTCAGTCAGTTGTTTCTTCCTGCTTTCTATCCACTGCTAGCAAAGGCTTGTTCATGATCAGGACTATTGGGTTTTTTTCTACAACATTGTATCATCCTGACATTATGATTTAGTGCGATATAAAGTTTGGACATATTGCCAACTGGTACTGTAAATAAAATAGAACTGGATTTAATCTTAGCCTGTTCATTCAATTTATTGAAAGTTGATGTATAAAATCTGAATATTATGGGTTTGAGTATGCAGCACAGAAGCAAGACCTTTTTTGTTGGTGCTGCAAAAACTAGAAACAGACATTTAGTCGTCAATTTCCATGTAAAAAGAATTGCCAGGAAAGTCTTCTTATAGGATGCTTTAGTTGGCCATTCAAGCCACACACACACACACACACACACACACCTGCATGCACATGCATACACACGCTCAAACCAATCAAGCTTTCCAATGCCTCACAGCAGTACACAATATCCTTGCAAAAACAACGATGACCAATCCACAGCATGTGCACTCATAAAAAGCATCTTGACTTGTGACTGCTGATGGAAACTCTCTGTTCTCCTAATAGTCCTGGAACAGGACAGTGTCCTGTCCGGTCTGAGAAGGAAAAGTCAGTGGAGGGACCTTTATAGGTGCCTCAAAGACGTCGCACTAAGGTTCTTCAGATCTGCGCTTTAAAAATATGCCTTGGGTGACCGCATACCTACAGGATGTTCTCAAAATCTTTGCTGTGGCGAGAAAAGTAGAGGTGTTTATTAGCTCCCTCTTTAAATGCCTCCCCTTTCCGAAAAAAACAAAGAACAAAAAACAAATCCCCATTTAAAGCCCTGCCCCTACAGAATCGCCTCTATCTTCAGCTGTAAACATTTAATTTCAGTGGTGGGTGGGTCGATGGGTGTGGTTGAAAGGGCCAAAAGTGGTGAGTGTTGCTTGGCCCCATCTCATATTTTCCAGCGTGAAGAAAACAAGTCTATTTGTGAAGTCGCCACAGGAGCAGAATGTACCTTTGCTACGGGAACGTGTGCTACGTTCCCATGCATGTGTGTGTGTGCCTTTGCAGGAGCCTGCTTGGTGGCTGGCTGACTGGTCTCAGTGGCATTTCTACTGCCACTGGGCACCTTGGCTGCTGAGCAATGTTATTACTAAAGCTCGGTTACGCTCAAACATGACCAAAAATGTATCCACAGCTTTCCAAAAAACTGAAAACTGAATACTGATGTTGCTTCAGACATCTGAACAACCTCAAATTAAAAAGGACATGTCATGAAAAATGTCCATCCTGAGGTGTTGAATAAAGATACACCCCATCCCCTAGATTTTTACCCACCTACCTTTTCTTCCTCTTCCTCTATGAGAGCATGAATAAATGAAAATGTGGGTGATAATAAAACAGAGAGAGCGTGAAAGGTCACACTTTAGCAAACCATGAGATTGTGGGGATATCAACATGGCAGAACAAATCAAATGTCACAGTCACAGTCTTTCTCTGCCACTTTTCCATCAGAGGCATGGTATCATGGGTACAAGCCCGTACCCACATCCCACATCATAACTTTGAGGTCAGTGCTGCTGTATAAAATTGGACGCAACGGCTCCAGAACAAAACGGGGCCAGGACCGATCAAACATTTTCCACAGCAGCTCCGGGATCAATGAAGTTGAGTTAAGTAGCAAATAAATGTCTGTTTGCTAAAGAAAAAAAAAAAAAAACAAACTCTAATGACATAATGATAATCTTAACATCCACTACTTATTCAGTGAAGTTTAAGAATTTCTTCAGGTCCCCCGAGTGTTTGTCTTCTACCCCAATTCAGCCAGTGGAAGCACATATGTTTCCAAGTATCAAAGTGTTATTGCTTGTTTTCAGCCAGAGACATTTAGAGGCATATCCCGCTCTCATCAGCCATCCATCATCTTCGCTAGTGACGTCTAAAGTCACGTCTCTACATCAGACACTCCCATTGGCTCCGGGGAGGGACGTCGTAGACGTTCAGTGTCTCATTCAGAGGCCTGGCTGTCAGCTGCTTGTACATCCAAAGTCTCTGGGCTCAATCCGGTATTTTTCTGATCTCAGTGAGGAGAAGTTGGTCTGAGTTTATTGTAGTGACAGTTAAAGACAGAGAGACATGGACAATAAGATATTTAAGAGCATTAGAGGCTTGGGAGCTGATTTTTCACTATTACTGCTCAAAAGAACAAGCTGAACTCATAATTCGATAAAGATAGAAACTTCAAATGAGCTCTACAACAACTCAAACACATGTGTGTGGATGTTTTCTTTGCCTGTTATTATTTACAGTGTTTTTATTAGTAAAATAAAGAGAAATTTATTATCAGTTTTTTTTTTCTTGATTTAAGAGCCAATATGCCCTTTATTTTTTTCAAGTGACATATAACTGGCAGAGGTTGTGTGGATTCTGAATATGTGGAGTTCACTTCACTTATGTCCTTTTAACTTATTGAAACAAATATAATAATAAATAATTTTAAATATGATAGCCAGGGTTTTATAGTTCCCTTGTAGCTTTTCCTGTAAAGCCATGACATTGTGAAAATGGTGAACTATACTACTACTTTTAAAAAAGACAAACAATATGTAGCTTAATGGTCTGGTCTGTTAAGTCCATCCCAAATCTCAAGGCATTTGTCTTGCACAGATATTTGAAGAAAATGAGAGCAGTGAGAAAATATTATTAAAAATAACATGGTCAATGACCATAACCAGGGGGTTTTCGCAGAATCGTCCAATGACCACGTTGTTGTCTTCTGATAGGGTTATTCAGGACGAAAATTGGGATGCCAATGTTAATGTGTAACAGTAACCCACATTTGGAAACCCTTGGAAGCTTGCTGGGAGATCTATAATGTAAATCCAAAGCCTCTAAAAGGACCTAATTAACCTAGTTTGAAGGTTCTTGAGATTCAGCTGATGTTGCCTTTACCATTGTGGGTTATTTGTTGCATCAGCTCTATCGGGTTGCTGAGTTCTGGGACTCTGGGATCGGTAAGGATGGGTCATGACAGGCAAAAGTGACTCAAGAGCGTGGTTCACACACCCGGACATGAGAACGCTCTGGAACAATTGAGCTTAAATGAGGTCATTGATATGCTCCCATATTGTCATAAGTTATAACCGGAGTGTGAATCAAGTGATTGCAGAACCTTACAGAACTTATCAGTTTCCATTACAAAGGAAAGTAGTTCACAATGGACGTTACAATTGTGTTTATTGTTGCTGAAGGTTGTGCTGTAAAACCATTTGTATATTCAAAGTGGCTTGTCATTCTTTATATTCTTTACACCCACCATGAGGTGACCGCCATCCTGACCTACATCCTGTGACGCTTTTCACCAAATACAAATCTGTAAAATACAAAATGTTTAGCAGTAATGAGGACATGCAGCAGTTTGCTGTCCAGATTGCGTCTGAGGTGTTTCCCCCTGAGACGACAGGAGTCCAACGATGGACGCTGTTTACATTTATCCTCTCGCTTCACAACGCAGAAGAAAAATTAAATAACACAACTGTCTTTTTTATCATCAAGCATGAGATTGAAAATCAAAAAGCAATCACTGTTCAGTTTATTAAATAAAAGTGCCATCTCTAAACGGAGACAGCTTTTGTTAAAAGGATATAACAGAGTTATGTCTGTTAAATGTCATTATTTTATTTTATTTATTTATTTTTTTTATAAATCTTTTTAAATCTTTAATAGTACTAGCAGTTTCCAATAGAATTTGCCAATGTCCTCTGAGTCCCTTTGGCCCCTCCAATGCCCCCTCCCACTATTTCCAAACAGTAAATGGCATCGTGGCAATAATAAAAATTCTCCCTGGTCTCGTATGTGGAAGAGGCAGCGGGATGCCCAGTTAGAGAGCAAGCTGCTACCAGGCAGAACCGATGCCATGCTGAACCTTTCAGGATGACAAACCTTAACTAGCTGTCAGACAGTTGAAGAGCTGGAACGACATTTGTCTGGTTTCAATCTGGCAACACGCAGACAGCCTCATAAATTACTAATTTGTGCATCTGTTTTTTGCACAGCGGCCTTCGCTCTTTTGTTTCTGGGCACTTTTAGGAGGAACTGAATCAAAACGAGCGGATAAAAAAAACCTGTCATGTAAAAGTGAACAAATGAAGGAAAACTAGTGTGATCTGTGATTGGACTGAAATGGTAAATTGCCTCAGGAGTCATTTTTCAGCCACCTTGTTGATTGTTAGTACTTAAACCGTTGGGACGGGTCACGACTGACTGTGACTCAGTGTCATTGTTCATAGGGTGGGTAAGAGGAATAAGTGAGAGACTGAGGGGAAAAACAAACGGAAAGTTTCTTTTTTTGAGAGTCATTTTCATCCTCATCCTATTTATCTTCTTTCAGACCGCTGGAGAGAGGCATCTCATATATCTTTATGATGAATATGAATTCGTTGTGGCGCTACATTGAGGTTTGAAGCCAAGTGGCACAGCGGACTGACAGCGAGACTGACCCAGGCAGACAGCTAGACAGATAGTCAGCCTGCACACCAATCTCACCTTGTCCTTTGAGAGGCTAAGGTTTCTGGGAAAATCCCACTCCGCTTGCTGCCCTGTCATTTCCTTACAGCTGGCACTGGCATATGGATGGATGACAGAGTGAGGGAAAATGGGATCCAGAGGGCTGGTAAGACAATGACAGTGGGAAGGATGTGGGTGAAGAAGTGGATATGCTTTAGTGCTAGGGTGACACTATGATTGGATATAATCTCCCACCTTTGGTTCCATCTCACCTCCTCTTACTGGATCCTTTTTCCCCTTGATGTTTATAATGCAGCCGCAGCCACTCGACACAGCTCGGACACTTCCCTGGCAAACGACTGCTCCTGAATGTCGCTCCCTTTCGACAACGCTTAAATCACAGCAAGTCTATAAAAAGGAAAACCCAGGACGCATGCTGGGGAAGTAAGGCGGCTGATGGAGACGGCACTTGTTTTTCAAGTTTTGCTTTACAATGATTTCACTTGACCTCTGTACAAATTAGGTGCCATTATTGGGCCGACAAACTTGGGCATTTTCTCCAAACGGGAGGTTCAGACTTGGACAGGCTGTCTAAACAAAAGCAACAATGGTTTTTATTGTCACGCTGGCTCAAACTCACCCACATACCCCTGGCAGGGAGCAAAGCTTTCGGCAGAGCGGCCCATCAGTAAGCATAAACTTGATCTGGCTGATTATGAACTTGAGCGGTACTCTTACAGAGACATGGCTTCACTTCTTCTCTCTTTTTTTTCCCTCCAACATGTTCCGAGCGTTGGATGGAGAGATAAAGTTAAAAGAGGCTGTCAGACACACAAATAATGGAAAAAAGGGAGTTTTTTGTTTGTCCTTGACTGTTTTCCAACTGTGTTTTCTTTAATATCAATCCATAATAGATTTTCTTGGAGCTGTCTGTTCCCTTTTGCCTTTCATATGTGTGAACAATGAATATTGCTGGCTGCCCAGCTAACGCAGTCCTCCCGGCTGGCACCATGCATCCATCACTGTGCTGGCAGGGTGGTTGTTTAAAGCGCAGCATGGTCGGCACTGGAAAGCCTCTGGTAGTTAGTGGTTAACCCACGGTTCCCCATGGGACTTGCTGCTCACTCGTCATCTTGCCAGCCTTTCAGTGAATTGCATAAAGTTTCCGGTGTTATTGACGTACGAGTGATCATTCAAAAATATAGGGTGACATATACGCTTAATGGTGAGAAAATACCATATTTTCCATGTTTTGATATTACCAGGAAAAAAAAAAAAAACAACACAAAAAAGTTTCCTAATTCAAAGATATCCTACACTGGTCCAATATTAATACAGGGAATATTCTGTCAGAATGTATGAGGGCTGCATCAGGCCTTGTCTGAATGATGAATCAAATTTTATTTAAAATCGCAATTTCAGACATGGACATTCGGACCACCACAAGCACAAAATTAATCACAAATCAAGCCAGAATATCAGTCAGTAAAATCACTTTGCTTGTGTAAACTTCAGTTGCGCCTCTAGTTTAGGTAAAGTTTGTTGTTAGTTTACTGGCGTGGTATCAATTTAGGAAATAGTTCTGCTGTAATTTTGATGGGTTCGTAAATTAATATTAGAGTTTATACTATTTTGAATAAAATGTATTAATTCAGTTTGTATTATTTATTTATATTATTTTCTTTCTATTTTTTGTAGAGATTTATTGGCTAATCTTAGCCTATCCCCATACTCAGGAGTATTTTTGGTTTACATTCAAGTCTGTTGAACTCAGAAACGGATAATGTTGGAGGCTTTCTCTCTGATTCAATTAGCTGTATCATGTTTAATATTGTGGGAAAAGTATTGCAGTGTTGTGGTATAGTCTATATTGGGGTGTAGATGTGTTTTCCTTCCATTCCTGTTGTTTGCAGCGTGTTTAAATTTAAACTTGAGATTTTATTTTTTTTTCTCTTTTTCTTCCCTTGGATTTGCTTACTGTATTTTGTCACTGAAAACACTACAATGAAAAGACTTGGCTCCCTGGTCTTTGACCCATGTATTTGGTCCACAAAGCAAAAAGAGGAAAAAAAAAGATGGACAGGGCCTGAATGCACCTGCGCCACACACGCTTACTTCCCTGGCTTTACTCTGTATGAGCCCTGAACTCTGCAGCTCACACTACCACAAATATTTAGCCAATAAGAAAGGATTACCAATGATTTCCATTAAAAGTGCATTGTGTTTTGTACTCCATATTTTGATTTAGTGTGTGAATCTGTGAATGAAATTCAAAATGTATAGTGGGAGGGAGCTTTAAAGGGAGGGTCAGGTGCCAGGTAAGCTCATTGATATGACCGTACGTTTACCTCGCTGTCCACATGAAAATACCAAGACATCACTGAGCAGGAAGAAACAAGACAGGAAAATGGTTTTGACTATAAAGTGAAAGGTAAGGAGGGTTAACTGTTGCCGTGGATAAGATTGCATACCAAGGTTATACAACTCCCTGCTGCTGACTAACAGATAGAAGTGTTCCTTTCCTCCTTCTGTCTGTCTGTCCTTGACTCCAGCAGGACTTCACTCCTCCTTCCTGACTGAACTTCTCTCTGTCCTTTATCTGTTGTCCTCCGGTTATGTTTTTGTCAGCATGTCCTCCCTTTCCCCAACCAGCTGTGAGCAGGAGCTTCGATGACTGACGTTCAGCACAAAGCGATAAGAAAGAAGGTTATAAAGTTGATGTACCCACGCATGGCACTGACAAGTGGATAGACCTGTTAATACACCTGACGGCGGAAAAGCACAGTTATGATGAATAATCCAGAATCAGAAAGTACAAAGAAAGAAGCTTATTGCGACAAATACTGGACGGAACCTAACAATACCACATATAACCCACAAAGAATGCCACAGAGAGCTCCGAAATGCCATAAAGTACCTTTTAAAATCCTAAAATATTGTACAAAAGTGCTACACTTATGATGAACTATATGATAATGTAATAGCACTGATGGTTGTTCCATTTTATGGTTGAAATATGTTGATCAGTTGAGGGAAAAGTTTTATCCTATTATGACTCACAAAGGCTCAGGGCACGTCCCATCTCATCATCCCCATTGGGATCTGACCTAGTGATGCTACGTCCAGCTTAACTCTCAGGACATCCTCACTGAATTTATATTCAGTGCCTATTTCTCAGCCTGACCACAAACCCTGGCTGCAACACAGGGCTTCAGTTTCATTACCTCTCTCATCTCCTCGAATTCCCCCTCCTTCTTCTCTGATGATTATTTCTCCATGCCACTCTCCTGGATGTGTCTGCTCTGGGGTATAAGCCATTCCCTTTCTGGCAAAGGCAGAGCAGAAGGGTAAATGTTGCACAGTGTTTTGGTTACTGTGGCAAAGGCTGGTTGCCTTTCTGCACTTGAGACGTGATATTTCAAATGACTTTATATCCATCCAGAGGACAGAATCATTACATAAAGTAGAGCATGCCGTATTTCTTAATTATTGATGATTTGGTTTGCAGAGCTGCCATTTTGTCATGCAAAGACTTGCAGTAAGTTAGTGAATGAGTTCCATTTTGTCTTTTAATTATGTGTTATTAATCATCCTGTAAGAGCTCAGGTTGCTTTTGCCAGTGGTGTTCATCTTGCTCTCTCTCTCTCTCTATTTCACTGTCTCTCGCTTTTTGTGTCTCAGAAGAGCTGCCATCAAGCATTGGAGCAGAGGTAGATTGTCTAAAGGGCACAACTCCTAAAACCACAGCGCCATCAGAGGAGAAAACCGCAGGCGCAGCTGTTCAGACAGAACAGAGCGAGGGATATGTTTCTCTCACTCTCCTTCTCTGTCTCTCATTTTTAAAGACGGGCCTCATTAAATGGAAGTAAGGCCGCTCAGGTCCAAAACCAAAGAGAGTCATGCCCCTCGAGAGCGCTCCGCCGCTAACCAGAGCGCTGGCACAGTGCGATGTGGAAAACAAGTGAATCAAATGCAACCACTGAGCTGCAGCGACCGTACGGAGACGTAATGTTACATGGTATTACGTGGGTTCAGTAACAAGGGATCAGCTGTAGCAACAGCAGCGCTGCCTCTCAGTGAAACAGTATGGCTACCACTGGAGGAAGTCAGTTAGTGACCTGGGGGAGCACAGGGTCAAGGAGGGGTAACGTTAGGCCACATGTGGCTCCAAGGGATGGCAGTGTTGATTCATCTGTTCACTGCTGCTGAAATATCCATCTATCTATTATCTTTACAGGGTCACAGGGAAGGGGGGGGGGGGGTCAATCCCAGCTGATACTGGGCAGACGTGGGGTACACCCTGGACAGGTCACCCATCACATCATTGACATATAAAGACAAACAATCCATCTCACATCCGTCTCTCTTTCTATCATTTTCAGCTCCTTGAATCATTTCAGACTTGTGTTCATAGGGCCAATAATATAAGCTCATACACATTTACCACTTTTCACACTTAAGTACTGATGACCTCACTTCATAGTTTCCATCAGTTTCTTTTTCTATTTGCTTTGTTTTTGTGATAAATAAATATATTTTTTTTATGTATTTATTTATTTTATCCTCATTTTTTGACAAGGTCTGATCATGACACATGCCAAAAAGGTAGCAGTGTCTTTTGTACATGCCTTTTATTAGACACAATTCAACTGTTGTGAGTCCAACAACCACTGGATACATTTGACACATTGTTATTGTAAAATTCTTGTTATAGCCGCTTTTAAAACCTATACATAATCTTTAGCAAACTAAAAGTCACACACACCCTGCTCTGTGGCTAAAAGGCAACACATATGTGATTATGTAACGGATGAATGTTGCTTTTTGCACGGTGCCATGGGAAAGGTTGTCTGTTTTATAGACTATAAGTCAGTGTCAGTATATATGAGAAATACACTGATGTCATATGTTTGAAAGCACTGTGAACAGAGGAGCAAATTATTTCACGGAAAAAACTCAAAGTCTCCCCTTTCTTCTTTGCTTTTATTAGTGAGACGCTGCATCTTTTTATTGATGTTTTATTTTAATTATTATTTGCATTACTGGTGTGAGTTCATAAGAAAACCACAACTATAAAAGCAGCCATGAGAAAATATTAATCTTGCATCATTTATTTGTGTTATTTGTCATTGCTTGATTTACCACAGCAGCTTTAACAGCATAAATATGAAGGACAAGGAGACAGAGCAGAGAGACTTCATATTTACTTAAAACACAATGAAGCAGTGGAACAGTGTTTTGTGCTACTTAATGTTTTGGGCATGCTCTGTGGTTATTATTATATAATTTGTGTTTGTGTGATGTCCAACTAAAATAACAACCAGGTCTCCCGTCAGTTATTGCTCCAGATATTGTTAACGTCCTACACTATAAATAATTAGTAGGTCCTCCAATGTGGATGCAGCGATTTTCCAGAGACGCAGACCGGCTTGGGACTGTGAGCAGGGGAGGAAGAGAGATGGAGTAAAAGGAGGAGAGAGACAGAGAGGGAGAGCTAAAAGGACAAAGAAAGGAATGTGGTTAAGAGTCGGTTTGGTCACGCTCCATAACCAACAGCCTTAAACAAACATGCGTTCTGCTCCTTCTATAAACCACTGCTACCTGAATCTGTGTGCGTTTTCCTTTTTTCTGAGTTGATGCTGTGTCCAATACTTACCTACACATGTCTAAGGATTTTTTTTAATGGTTTATTTATAATTATTTTTTAGTAATGGCTAATGTTTAACGTCCAGTGATACCAGGAATTGGAGCTGTATGAGTTCTTTGAGGTTTCGGCTTTAGGTTATATCATAACTGTACCTGAATCGTGCAACAGCGTGGTCCTATTTTATGCTTCATGTCAAGTTTTGATCACTGTGATTTTAAATAGCAGACACCATGTAAGTGTTAGTACTTTTCACAGGAAGAAGGCTCTGGGTTTTATGGCAATCCTGAAAGTGAATGTTGAGTTATTTTATGGAATAAGTGAAAACATCGACCTGCATAATAAGTCAAAAGATCACCAGAGCAACTAGGATTAGCCTTCTGGGGACTATGAACATCTGTACATTCAATTTCATGGTAAACCATTAAATAGTTGTTGGGATATTT
Source organism: Remorina albescens (assembly GCA_034769265.1). Classification (NCBI taxonomy): domain Eukaryota; kingdom Metazoa; phylum Chordata; class Actinopteri; order Carangiformes; family Echeneidae; genus Remorina; species Remorina albescens. The sequence goes on from CM068480.1 coordinate 13,551,503, forward strand.
AACTCTAGATCAAAGTAGTAAACTGAGTGACCACACGACAGCGATCTCTAGAATGATTGTTTGGCTTAAAGGACTATTCACAATGCCTACATAAATAATGACATACTGAAAGTTTGGCTGATCTCAGCCCAAATGTAGTTTCCACCTAATTCCACCCAGATCTAAACCAGCGAATTCCATTTCTATATTCCCCTGTTACCCTTTATTTCATAAATATGACAGTGTAAAAAGAATAATATACTGTAACTGGCTGTGTCCCTTCCCTTCAGACATGGAGTCCTCTCTGTGTGTGGTTGGGATACCTCAGTCAAGCTGAACAGCATTCCCCCCCCTCCACCACAGATTGAGATCAGATAACATCTGAGTGGCTGGTTAACACAGCCTGTTTGGCTGCTCCTGCAAACAGGGGATCAGGTTTACATGCGGACGTTCCATCACACGACTACCTCCACCAGTTTGTTTGGTCAGTATGTTGCCCCACGCATGGATACCTGGGAATGGATATCACGTACACACAGCGTGCCCAAGTACGGGCATGCACGTACACAACAGTTCACAAACACCCTTTGGCAAGCACAAAAAGAAAAAGCTGGAAAAACACAATGTTATTGTTTTGTTTTGTTTTTTTGGGGGGGGTGGGGGAAAACATTTCTCGATTGTCATGGCAACTGCCGTAGTCAGCCAAGGAAATTCAAACCACAGATTTCAGATGTATCCCGTAAAGATGACAACTGTTTATCTTGTCCCACATTCAGCAACAAAATGATATGTTATCAGATCTCAACTGTGAGTACATAAAAGACTCTGAAACCTCAGCTAAGTTGCTGTTAAAGACATAATGTCACGGCTGGTGGAAAGTCCATTTTTGATCATTCGAGCTCAAGGTTAGACTCTCATACAGGTAAGAGGTGTTGCACAGACTCCACATTTTCCCTGACTCACTTTAACTGGTACAGCTCATTTGTGCGATCTCCTGGAAAACTCTCTCAAACTTATATGTCAGAGTTCACCTTTGTTTTACTTTGCTGTCTGAGTTCACACATTTAGCCAACATAAACATCGATGCTGTGTGTTGATAACCACTGAGTCATCCTTAAAGTCATTATGACAGGGGTGTGTTATCATTACAAAAAGGAAATTTGATCCCATGCACTTTTAGCAACTTGTGATCACTCTGCTCAGTTTATTTTTGGACTGTCAACCTCACACAACATCTGTTTTCAGGACTGGAAAACTTGTTCGTGTGACCGCACTTGCATGCAGATCCATTAAAGGGATGTTTTTGACACTAAATCAATTAAACCCCAATGTATTGAGCTGTGTGAGAACAAGTGACTCAACACAAATTGTGCTGGGAAAAAAAAGAATGGATACTGCAAGTAACCAAAAGGGCGAATATGAATGGCTAATATAGGAGTTAATGATTTAAGACAGATAGAAACCTTTGAGGCATATTATGGCCTAATGTAATCTACCATCGTCAGAATTTGTTTACCATCTTAGCTCTTGGCTCGAATGAGGAATGCGAATATGGCATTGCACAGTTTGAATACAATTAAACTCAATTTGTGTAGCACCGACTCAGGCAGATGCAGAGCAACAGTCAAGGCAACAGCGGGGATGGAAAACAGGAACTAGACTCAGAGAGAAAGCACAATGCATCATGGGAGTACCACCACCAGTCTAAGCCAACCTGCTCAAAGCAAACATGAGTCATCTATAAACTTTACCAAAGGAGGTAATTGTAGGTTTTGCTATTTCTACACACCAAGCATTTGCATTAAAGCGGTTTACTCCAAAAAAAAAAAAAACATTGAGTTCAAGGTCAAACTTCATTTCTTTTCTCACCAAGAGTTGCGTCCAGCAATGAAAACAAGGTCAATGTTAATTTTTATCTCTTTTATATCATGTCCCCTTCTGTCCATTCAGTAAAACTCATCGTTGTCCATAGAGACTCTTAGCTACACTACCAACAACCATTACCACCACACACCAAACCATATACAGTGGCAGAGAAAATCTGCAAATGGCCGGTTTAAACGGTTTTTAAGGCATAATTCAGACACAAAATAAGACCCAGGATATATGTATCTAAAAGGGTCATGTATTTGATTGGCCAACACGGAGCCAGGTCACGTCTCACTGCATTGCAACAAAACTTTGAATCAACCTTTTGACACATGATTTTCATTCGCGTGGTTTCATTCAAATGAATTACAGAGATGAAGCTTAGTGTTAGCATGGTGTGTTTGATTAATGTTGCCTCCAGCTTTACATTGAACTGAACACCCTGAGTCCTGCAGCTGTACACAACTGCTACTACAGTTGATCACAATTTGTTGTGGTGATGGTACTAATACATGTGACTCGCATTGCTTGGTGTGTAGCTTCAGCCCTGTTAAATGAAATTTGTTCTCTGAATAAATGTCAAAGAGCATCATGTAAACATCACAATGAATGGAACACGGACTGTAAGGGGATCCTTTAATAAATACTCTGGGTTCAAGGAACATTAATGAAAAGTCTTTAAAAGCAAATCTGGCGTTCTTCTAAAGATTTAAGACATGGCATCTCAGAAATTATAGAAAGCTAATTGTTCAGTCAGACTTTTCATCAGTCATGGATTATAAGGATGTAAATTATATGCACTTTTCTGTGTCTACTACTAAACTTCTGGATGCAGTTAATCATTGCGACCTTTGATTCATGGCTTGAGGACGTGTTACTGCAATCCACGTCAGAAGGTGAGGTTACAGTTATTGGCAGGACCAGGAGAATATTTTTGAAGTTCAAAGCATTTATTGGTAAGTTTCCTTGGTACCTGACATGTTTTATTAACTACGGTTCAACTTTACACTGCACGAGATCCCAAGACTATTTTCTCCTTGAGTATCAAGTCGTACACTTAGAGTGTATTAACATGCAAAAAAATAAAATTTCATGAATCAATTTCTTTGAATCTCTTCAAGTCAGCTGATTCAGAATCGTGTTTCCTCCGGCTGATACGCAACCTTTATGTGTATGTAACCCTGCTAAAAATCCGTATCCATAAAAAATTGATAATAAATAATAAAAAGTTTAAATATGTTCATCTCTGGGTAAAGCTGTTATTAAAAGTGTAAAAAAAATATTTCATAAAGGTTAAAATAGTTTGATAAAAGAGTAAAGTGTAATAAATACATTTAAAAAGGTTTAAGACGACACAAGGCTGCATTTTTAAAATAATTCATTTTATTTTGAAAGGGGCTCATGGGGAAAGAGGAGGTAGTGATTGAATATGTGCATTCCTGGTCCTTAATTGGTTAAGGTGTGATTGACAGGGTCAGACAGAGGGAGACAGAGTGAGAAGAGAACAGAACAGAATAGTTTATTTTATAGCACATTTCAAAAAGAAGACAATTAAACGTACTGTTTACATGAATGTAAAGAGCATTAACATCGTGCAAAACACAGTATAATCAGACATTCAAGTAACGTTAGATTACAATTAAAAACTGTTACCTAAGAGCCAAGAGAATAGAAAATAAAAATATAATAAAAGAAGACCAAATTCGAGAATAAAAATTACAGTGCAATGCAAGATTATCAAAAGCCTTTAACAAAATGCAGTGATAAACAGAAAAGTTTTTTTTCTGTCTTTAGCCGTGAGTTGGGTACGTTTTAATTGCGCGACAGCGATGACGCAATTAACGGCACCAAAAGCAGTGTCCGAAAGCGATTGTTCATTTTGTGAATGAGTTCACTATATAGTCCACTACATTCATCTCCCTATACAGGGAGTAGGGAGTAGGGAGTGAGGGGGTGGTTTCGGACACAGCCAGAGACGCAAGGCGGCGAGTGGGTAATTCTTTAGAGAAAATTATATAATTTTCAGTATCCAAGAGATTGTCTGTCCAACATTCGGCACCTGGATATTGGAGTTAGACCTGTTTGGTGTGCAGCCAGAGACTTTCTGCTCGAAAATTTCTCTTGTAGCTGCAGCTTTTAGCTTAACGTAGTTTCTGAGCTAATTTAGAGCGTGTTATTAGCATTCGCTTGCAAAGTGAATTGACTTAGCTGAGAGTAGCTAAACCAGCTCCTGCTGTTTGACTGTGCCTCGTGGTTTCAACGTGGGAACGTGAGGTTTCATCTGGACTGCTGCCGACCTGCGTGTGTGTCTCATGCGAACATCGTCGCGGGCTGCCTGGGAGAGATTCCACTGCTTACTCACCTGCCTAGTCTACCTGCAGCATGGCCCTTCCATCAGACTTGGACCAGGTAAAGGGTTGCTCTTTGGAGATGAGCTGCACTGGAGGTAACATTTCCCCTTTATTGTTCCTGGATTGTTTGGATTAAAACTGTGAATTTCCTTGCACTCAAGCGCCACAATATCAGGCCTGTAACGGGGGTTATTTTGGTTTTGTCGGCTGTGTGTACGTGTGTGTGAGTGTGTTGAGTGTGGGCACAACTGAGTTGTGTTTGGTTTTATTATTGTGAGATCAAAATACCCGGGGTGTTTAAATGTATTTTGAGTAAGAGGGTATTTTTTGTTGAAACTTAAAGGAGTATTCTTTCTTTTTACATAAAAGTGCTAAATTTTAAACTGAATGGGTATTTTCCTGCAACTTGAAATGCTAATTTTGGTAAAATTTCATAGCTGATGGTGAACCAGATCCTCTTGTGAAATAATTGTTGTGATTAAAAAAGAAGACCACAAAGAATTTTTAGTTTTTTCAAAAAAAGGGTGTACTAGTATTTTGTTGGATTACCTTTTAAAGTTGAAGTAAATACTTGATTTATTATTTCCTAAAACAGTGTGTGATATTTCCTTTTAAATACCTCCCGGAGTTAAAGGTGAGTATAACAACTGTCGACCATTAAGTTCACATAAAAATATTATTATTTAGAATATCCTGGAAGTTAAAGCAACTCAAAACAATCAAAATCATTGTATTTTAAGGGCTTTATTTTCAGTTTAAAAACTAGTTTCTTTATGAACTTAGGGCCCCTCTGCTGTAATCAGGAGAAGTGGGCTACATGTATATGTTGCCTTTTTCAGTTTATGTCCTGTATTAAATGCTTTCTTACTGTTATATATGGCTGTTTTACACATTATAGTTTATTTCTTCTTATCCACTCAAAATAATTCTTATTTTAGTTGACTACTGATTCTCACATTAATTGTTTTGTTTCAGGGCATCCTTGGAAGAGAGATTGTGGTCTTTCTTGAATCAATAAAGGTTTGAGAGTAAAAAGAGCTTTGTAAAAGAAAAGTTACAATATGAAGATCAATCAGGGGAAGCCTCGGGGACCAGAAGTTTTTTACACTAGCAGCAGAGTCAATATTGTTGTTAGAGGGCTGTTACTACACACAAAGTGCAAGTCACATGTGCTAAACCTTTTTGGCTTAATCATCTCAACATTGTGTAATATGTGTTTTTCCCATCTCAGATATAAAAGAAGGCGCTTGCATCATTGCACACAAGTAGTGACACCATAGGGACTGAGGACTTATACAAACAACTGACTGTTCACACCTTCAAACTCCACACACAACACACTTGCGTCATCCTTTTATTAACAAAATGCGGTAGCAGCAGCGGCAGCATTTGGAAAGGAGACGGACTCCTGTGTTCAAGCCCCATGCCATGCAGGTGAAAATTTGCCAGTAAAAGATATGAGCTCTCATTAACTTTAACAGGGCAACAACACCCTACACAGGGTCCCGCCCCTGCAACAATAGGGTGGGATTTTACTGGCTTGTTAATGTGACGGACAGCTCAACATGGTCAGTCTGTTTGTCTGCTGTGATGAAATGGCTCTCATACTTCATAGAGAGGATGACGCCAGTGGGTCAGTAGCGCCAGTGACTTGCTGGCTGCAGATATTACAGCACGCAGGTTTGTGCCAGCTGGTTGGCTATAAGCTCAGTCTCTCCCTTCTATCATCCTTCATGCTTGCTAAGTAGCGATGAGAAAGAAACCAGTCTGCCATCACGTAGACAAATAGCTAATGAAGTTACATTCAGTAATGTAACTTCGATGCCAAACCAAGCTCTGCTCTCTAATCTTTTCCACCGCAACAATCAATTCTCTACCAAATATTTGTCGGTGGCTTCATGGTAGACCTGCATCCGCCTCATCAGCATCATGAAACTCTGGTCTTGTCCCACGCTTGTAAATAAATAAATGGATAAAAGTGTCAGCAAAATGGGTGAGTATAGATGGGAATCTGCACGGCTGTGGCTGTCCTTTGTTGACCTAACAGAAGAGCAGATGGCATGAATCTGATACAAAACGCTGGTTTCAACATATCTGAATAACTACATATTAGGATTAGAAAATTAGAATTCAATGTTTTTTTCTTCTTTCTTTTTTGTTCTCTTTTATATACTTATGTAGCTCGCCTGGTCCTCTCTGTCCAAGCTCAGTTCCCTCTCTGCCCAAACAAACTGGGTCTTGCAGTCTATTGCTGGCAGCAATTAAGGCCTTTAGTCTAACATTTTGAACACACAAACATGAGTGAACTTATAATTGTTCATGCTCTCAGTCCACATAGGTATACAATTTAGTGCTTTATGTGTTTCTAATATAGAATGAATCATTTGGTTTGATTCCCAGTCTTCAGTCCACCACCACCATTTCTTTTCTTTTAAAATAGCTTCATTCACAGAGAAGCTCTGCTTTTTTCTAAGCAACATTTATAATACTGCAATACAGAAGCAAATGCACATCGTCTGGCTCATTACAGCAAAGGTTGTGTGTCACCTGGATTTAATTTAATTTGTGTTAATTTTGCTTTAAACAGCAGTTAAGTTTGTAGTTAGCAATCCATTATCCTAAGGTGGAACACTGACATACACTATCAAGAAGGAACATTTTAAGTACTATCAATAAGTTACTGCCATAGCCATGGACAGATTAGAGACAGGGATGGAAAGTCAGCTGCCGAGGCCACCTCTCTGGATCCACATGCACATTCCTGTAAGAAAAAAAGTTTCTCCTCCCCAACCCATTGCAAAATACCGCAGATGATTAAAAAGAGATTAATGCTTTGATTTGTAATTCATTGCTTTAATTATCAGGGGATTTCATACATAATATCCAAGTCTTTAGTGCATAAATTGTTAAATTTTGTATAAATAGACCGATGACAACAAAATCTGTCTATCATTCCCCTGCAGTTTCAGATCAATTTTCAGGAATGTCCAAACCATACAACATGTCGGGAACTTGGAACCGGATATTTTCACATTAGGTGTTGACACGACTGTACTCAGTGTAAAATCCATCAAATGGTGACAAACATATCCTCATTCATATTTCATAATGACCAAATGCGTGCCAAATAGCATCATGAACTGCTCCATTGTTGATCTTGTTTCCCTCCAGCCATCTCATCCGACATATCAACATCTGAGTAAATGAAGAAAATGCTTCACTGCACGAATCTTAAACTGCGCAACTGAAGGTTTGTTTTCCCTTCCAAAAAGCTGCTCAAACGACCAAATGTCTCAGGAGCCTTCACACACTATCTGGTCTGGTCTTGTGACCTTGTGGTCTCGCAGTCAACTGATAATCAATCAATAATGATCCCAATGATTGGTTTTTAATACATTTAATGTTAACTAGAGTTTTGTTGTTTTTTTTTGGCAAATAGATGCAATAGAAGAAATAATGAGTCATCAAAATCATTGGTTTGTAACAGCCCAGGAACATGGTCATCAATGATTTTCAATACTAAACGGACTGGTGCATACTGCCAAGCCTTAAGTGCAACTCCAGCATGACTCAGAAGTTCAATTTGGTGCAGGTGAAACTCACTATCACAAACACTCTGGATATTTCTCAACAGGATAATGATTAATGATGATTGAATTCCACGTTGCTGCTCTTGTTTCACAGTCCATAACTGTGCATGCTGACTCACAATCGCACTGTCATGCATACTGTCATGAGTAACACCTGCGCTTCTTTATTATTATATAATTGTACCCCATTTGTCATTTTCTACATTTTCCAGAATGCCTTTTGGCAATTACCACAGGAAAAAAAAAAAAATTCAACTGTGGCTTATATGTCAAGCGTAACAAGCAGCCAATGACAGTCTCAATAAAACAGATTCCGACTGCCAGGGATTAAGTATTCAGGAATCAGGAGCGGGCAAAATAACCCCTTAAAACAAAGAGATATCAAGTTTGCGTGAGCAAACAAATGGTCAAAAGCAGAAACGCATGAAAAATGCTAACCATTCAAACCATTCTGATCAGACTTAGGCTCAAACATCTTTCTCAGTCAGTATTTACATTTGATCAACCATTAACACTGTCAGCTACTACCATTCACAAGCTGACAAGCATCTTACCTAAGTACACATACTGTCCTGATATATTTTAGTCTTTGATTTTGATGCACAACATACACAAAACAGTCTGGCTCTGTCTGAGGCACAAACTTGTTGCTCCAACATTTCCACTAATCATATATTATTGATATTATTGCTTTTTCATCTGTTCACCTAGCACAGGCAAGCATAAGGCATAAGTTCAACAAACAGTTAAAATGATTTTTTTTTTCACTTCCTACATGTGGAAACAAAATGTTTATCATATCATAGGAGCTTAAAATAGCATAGTATAGGGTGTACACAGATGTGTACTGACTGGTATCATGCACACATGCTGTCCAGCCAAAAATAAAGAAATAAATCTGGCTAAGGTGGAGTCTGGGGACAGAGGAGATTTGGATGATTACACCCCATGAAAGTTCTTAGTGACTGAGACTGGAAAATCACACTGGCCAAGACATCAACTGTAGGACACAGTGGCCAGTGCTTAAAGTCTGGAACTCACAGTGCAATGTAATGTAAAAATCATCTTCTGTTGATGGCAGCAGTGAGTGGAGCGTCCAGATGTGGAGCTGTGCTCATTTGAAGTTACAAAAGTTCTGTCAAATGATCATGGAAATAAACCTGTAGCGTTTCCAAGATGAAACACTTCATGAATCTCTCACTTCCATATCTTTTCTATAACCAGCTAAGAATGATCCAAAACAGTGAAATACATGAGGGGAAACAACAGAGCCATGGTAGGTCTGACAATCAGACGGAGTCACCTCTTAGACTGCTTAAGTTTTTCTATAAGGTTTGTGTAAGACAATCTCACTGACATTTAAGTTACATTAACAACTGACTATGGTTACATTAAAGAGAAACAGGCACAGGGGAAGACTGTGGTCATAGAAAAAAAAAAGAAAAAAGTATATTAATTGAAGGTGTGGGTCAGATAGAAAAATCATAAATGCTGCATTAAACAAATCTGCTCTGTGCACATCCTCACCCTTACTCTCTGTCTCAAGGCAAAAACCATTTCCTGCTCTGGGACTGAACGTTAGTGTCGGATGTAAATCATAAGTTGGTAAATCTGCCAATGAGATCATGAATAAATGAACCTTGTTAAAACTCTATTATTGTGGTTTTTAGTGTCCGCAAAGTGAATTTCCTTGGCCCTGGGAAACACCCATCAGTGAGCACAACACTGGAACACAACAGAGACCTGAAACAAGGATATGTTAGAATAGGTAGGCGTGGATGGATGGATGGACTTCTCAGTCAAAGCTAAAAAAAATACATCAGAGCACACAAGAGCATAAATTACAAACCTTTTAGCCTACGGTTGCTGAATGGGTGGTACCCATCCTAACAGTATACAAAGTCATCCACTGCTATGGATTAAAGAAACTATTAAGTTACATATATTATAATGTGTTTTTTTTTTTCCACTGTGTGGAAGCATTGTGGATGTTCATTGATTGCAAATGAGCTGTTATGTTACCTGCTTTCCATGAGCGGGGTTTACATTGCCATATTTTCCTCATTTTATGTAAATATCGGTGCATTGTGCCAACATAAACATGGCTATGCGTGTGCACCGTTTGACCGTTGTGTGCCATCTTTATCTCAGTTTACACCAGTGGAGGAGGGCTGAGGATGGAGTCATTACTTTCCTTCTCTGGTTAAATTAAATTGACCTATTATTCCAGCTCTTGGTATTTGCTCTGATGCTCCTGTTAATGTTACAGGTCTCAGCAATTCCTTCCTAGGTCTGTCCAAAGAGGCCAATTGTTTCCCTAGCTTCATTGGTCAGGGGCCAACTGGCAGCAGTGCCAGACTGATCTTGGACAGTATTAAGTGAACTCAGATGACCTGATTGGTCCACCTGTGTCCGTGTCAGCTTGCTGATGCTGCTTGTTGTCTCTCATCGCTGGAAACTGCCTGATATGTTATGAATCTTTCTCTCCGGGGACATATGTGCGTGCATGTCTGATTAATTAGATTTAGTTAGATTAGCTGCCTGGTTGTTTTCATCTCCTCATTATCAAATACACACATGCATGGCCAGAGAAGAAGACTCATTAAGAACCAAGTCATTGCTTTATAGCACTGATTAACCAGTTCAATCCCAGCAGCAGTACAATGGAGGAGAAACCCGCACACATTCTCTGCCACACAAAAAACACAGTTGGCATTCTTGCTCCAAACTCCTTCATACACATACAGAGTATTTTACAGGATAATATATAGTACATACCATAATGCTTTGGCACGGCACATATCCCTCAGTCTCTTTATAGGGCACCCTACAGCCACTGTCGTGCACTGAGGGCAGTTTACGATGCATGGGAAAACGCAGCCTTGGCACCACACCCAACACACTGAATGCAGGTCAGTTACTAGGGGGAAATGGTGGCAAACACTAAAGTGTGTGAACAAAGGTAAAGCCTCTAAAACAAATGGATGTTGCTTGGGAATGCGACGACTTAAGTTCTTGTGCAGGTTTAGAATATCCAAAATATGTTGCTAGCAAGACAAAAAAAAAAAAAAGTTAAAGCATACATATTAGATATTAGTTACAGCTCATGTTAGTAAAAATATAATTAAAGCTCCTGTAGAGGTTAATCACCGCCCCTTGATGTCTCACACCAAAACAAATGCTTAGTTAGTATCATGAGGTCGGAGCCACAACTCAGACTTCATGTCATGTTCCCAGTAAACAAGGTGCTAATAAGCACAGTTCAAGCTGCCAAAACACAAAATGAGCACAAATGAATGAAGCTATCTAGTGTACACAAGAGCCAACCAAAAAAGCCAATACTGTAAAAAACCACAACCATCACCCCATACTAACATTGCTGTAATATGCTCCACACAAAACAGCAACTTTTACCAATCTAATTCATGGTATCGTGGACATCTAGTTGACTAAGGTAAACATACAGCTACAAATTGGTGTAGCTGGTCACCAAGAAAAACAGAAATGTAACACATAGCTAACAGGTTTCTTACAAGTCAAGAAGAAGAAAACCAGTTCGCAGTCAAGCTGGGGCCTTTTAACAGCTCATAGACTCTTCACCTCAGGAAAGTCAGGCCATTACTGGCTCCATCATCATAATTTTCATGGTCTCTTTATTCTGTCTTGTTTTTACTTCCCTTCTTCATTAATAACAGCAACTTTTATCCTCAGTTTATCTGTAGTGCAGAGTTCCGTCCTAATAATAGGACAATAGGTTAGTGTGGTTAGGTACAGCGAACCAAACTGTGTGTATTTTGCTTTTTTGTCATTCTAATATCATCTGTCCATAGAAGCAATGTGACTCATATATCCCCCAGAGCTTCCTGGAGCTCATCCGCGTCATCAGGGACTACAAAGAGTGTGAAAGTTGACCGATGGGGTTGAATGATGTCACTGACCGTACATCATAAAACGAGATGTCTGTGATTATTTACCAGGCCTTGTTGCCATGCAGACTTTTTATAGTTTCTGGTCCCTCCTAAATAACTGCTTCCTGTGTGGATGCTCTATGATGATATCATAGTCTGAGAGTTTTGGGGTCGATAAGCACTTTCAGACATGGAGGTAAACGCGTTTATTGTCATGCCGGCATGAGATAAAAACGGTACCAGTAGCTGGGCTGGAAATTTGCAATTCGTAAACAAAGACAAAATGTTAAAAAGTATTTGCAAAGAAACATAGGTTACTGAGTAGATGTGTCTAGTGCATTGACCAACAGCAGAGGAAATGAGGAGTTTCATGAAAAGGCTGGCCTGAGATTAAACTAGATGTTATAGGCAGCAGTTAATAACAGCAAAGAACATGTTCTAATGACACCTTTAATTCTTATAAAGTGAACACTGATTTATGTAGATTTGGTTCTTGTGCTAGCTCATGGGGTAAGTAATAACTTGGCATTATGAACTTATTTTCCTGAATTTTACTCTTGGATTTGCAAAGCTACTTTGAAGAAACCTTTCAGTCAGTCATCTACGAAGCCAAAATAGTTACTTTTTGCTTTAAAAAGATAAAAACGTTTATTTTTCTATTACATAGATGGACAGAATCATTCCACCCAAAGGATTATCTTAAATAGACCTGAATTAAAAGAAGTCTTTACCTAAACATGCAAAATGGGTGCTTTCTGAATCCAATCCAATCCTAACCCTAACAGCAAAGTTTACGTGGCTTAATTTGCTAACAAACTATTCCACTAAGTTAAATCAGCAGTTGGTGGGCTGGAAATGAACAACCAGCTTTGGCCGAACTCTGTCTGAAATCAATGACCAATTAAAAAAAAAAAAAAAACACTGTCTTTGTTCGTGCCTAATAATCTGAAGTGTTTATCTTTGTTGACTCAGGCTTCTGCTTCTGTTCGGCTAATGTGGTCATTACTTTCTATTACATTCAGGTGTATAACAGTAATTATTTAGCCTGGTGGCTTTGTTGACTTGAGTGATTACGTCATCCTCGAGGAATTTTCCTTTATGTTTTGGCTTCAGTAAGTTTCTTGCTATTGTTGAATTTGATTTCATACAGTGCGTATCAGGGGTTGCAAAGCAAACCAAACAAAGTAAGAAATGGCTTCTCCTTATTGCGTTCTTCTTTTGTTTGGAACAGCCACATTGATATTTATTTTATTCTCATGGCTATAAAATGTAATCCTGAATAGTTCAATATACCAAGCTGGAATGCTTGAAGCTTCTGCAATATTAAATAAATGTTCATAATTCATTAAAAACCCTCTGTGTCTTTCTCACATAATAACTAGCTGACTGCTATTTTGAAAAACTTGGCAACTATTAAAAGCTCTATCATTTCCTTGTCCTGCGTAATTGGATGAAATAAACATTCCGTACTCCAAAACAACAGTTCACGTGATTGAGGTCTGAAATATTTAGGTGTTAAAGAAGGGATTGAGCAAGCACACAATGGAGAAAAATGATCCAGGTGACGCTCATCTTCCTTAATTCATTTTTGCTATGGCATCTGTTCTCATGTGTCCTGGAAACTGATTTCATCATCCAGCACAGGGGTTGCTATGAATGATAAGAGCTGTGATACTAGGAGGGAAATGAATGAATGTGTTAAAAAAGATGAAAAAATTTATTGAAATATAGAATGTGTACCTTTTAATAAAATATTTTGTAACAAAAAGTCATAGAGTCATTCATATAATGAACAAGGGTGGCATTAAAAACAGTCTCCGCGCCTTTTCATTTTAACTGTTTATTTTATTCACTGTGCAGTGAATGTGTCCAAATGTTGCCAGTCAAGGAAGATGGGGTGAGGATGGTTGAATTACTTTTTCTTCTTGGGCTAACATTTCACCTCAATGGATCTCGACATCTGAACTCATGTCAGGTAAAAAAGTAAATTTTAAAAATATGAATGGATTTTTTTGGAATGTGTTACTTGTTTTTTATGTGACGTTCATTCTTGAATCTCTGCTATCATCAAACTCAGTATACAATAGAAAAGATCTTCCACATTCATGTAATGCAAACTTCATTTCAAGGCAAGAAATTAGCATAAAAAAAACACTGAACCAAAGAAACAACAAAAAAAAAACTAAACGTAACAGCCTATGACAGCTCTCAAGTGGCACAGACGTTAAGTGAGTCAATAGCAAAGTAGTCAGACCATTAAACTTAGACCAGAAACCTGTTTGTGGGAAGCAAAGATCCAGTGGTATTTCCTCCTAAGCTTTGTACTGCAAACATTAACTAATGATGTCATTTACAGTGCTGTATGATGAGTGGGGACAGAAAATGATTAGCCCCGTTTAAGAGTTTAGACAACGGCACACACACACCACTGGTATTCACCAAATCTTTTGCACATACGGGAAAAACTGGAGCCAGTCAGCAAAGAGGAGTCGCACGAATTTGGCAGTAAAGATAGAAAAAAACTTTAATGACAAGCACGAGCCAGAAAGCTCCCATCACTCTTGCCCACAGCTGCTCGACCTCTGGTTCCCCCTTGAGAGGAGTGGTCAACCTCCCAGGGTCAAGTCATACATGTCCACACACACACACACACACACACACTGTGGAGGGTCCAGGTGAACTGTGATCTTAAACGTTACCCACTGAACCCTGTTCACTGCCCTTGAGATTATCTCATTCAACTTTATTTTGAATGCTGTTTCTTATTGATACTTTTCATAGCTTAAGATAAAACATTGTAAAAGTCAGAATAACAAGCATTTTATAACTTTGAATATCCGGGTCAATAAAACCCTGCAGTATTCTCATGATTGCATGACTTCATCAAGCCTGATTCCAGCCCTATTAGAGGAGGTTAAATGTGATCACCCACCATACCCTCGCCAGAAAGAGCCAAATGTCTGTGGTTGGCAGGATTTGGACCTAAAAACATTGAGGTTTGGGAATAAGGCAAGAGGAAGCAAGACATAAAAATATCAACCCGGAGATAAATTAGGTGGAAGCGAAGAGGGAAGGACACTAAAGAGGTAGCTGGGAGGTGTACCTCACTGTGTTTAAAAACAAAAAAACGTGCATGACTGATTTTATCTGGCGTAGGACGTCATGTTCATTGGGTCAGCCTTGAGAGGAAGGTGGGAGACACAGTGGAAACAACCGAGAACCGGTTGGAGGAGGATGTAACATGCCCTTCTTTTTAATAATGCTGTTGATCTTTATCGGTCTTTCTAATGAGCTGCACCCGCGTCGGGTTACAACAGCAGAAAGATGCCCCAGTCTACGTGGTTTCAGGACTTGTGTCGAGCGGGTTGGCTTCCTTTCAGCTCGCTTCAGCTGGCCCGTCTAAGCTCCTTTACTTGCAGGGTAATTATAGAGAAATCCCTGTTCCTTCTTTATTACAAACAGGGTCATTGCCTTAGCATGAGGTATGTGTGTGTGTGTGTGTGTAGTTTTCTGCACAGACAGAGAGGATCGGTGTGTCTGATATGTCAACCCTTTGCATCCAACCATAACCTGTAAAGTATGACCTAGGGTGGATAAGGTTACAGTGTTGTTATTATGCATTTGTATATTCCTCAGTGGCAAAATATCAGAATTTGGTTTTGTTAGGCACGTAAGTCACACAGTTAACAGATACTGAACGAATCATTAACCTGAACAATTTCAATTGCACAATTATGACTAAAGGTGTATGTAACTTGTATTTCACTGTGAGTGTTGTACTACCATTTAGTCACACTCAAATATTATAGCAGTAGAAATCCAAAGATCTATCATCTATGAAACTTATCAGGGTCATGGAGCCACCGCAGGGCCAACATGCAGAGACACGCAACCGTTCACAATCACACTCATACTTAGGGGCAATTTATAGTCACCAATGAGCCCGTGGAGTGTGGGAGGAAGCTGAAGTACCAACACCACACAGGGAAAGGCATGTTATCGGAACTGAAATCTTTGAGATGTTCCTGCCAAGAACAGAATAGCATAAAAAACAATAGAGCATTTTAAATGCTATAAGAGATCCTGAGCTAAGTAAGAATCATCATTTAATATTAAGACTGAGCTTCTTTAATTGTTAATAGGAAGATGTGCTAGCCAGGCCTTTTTACAGACAAAGTCCATGCTAGCACCGTCCTGAATTTCTTTTGTCTGAAACATCCAATGTTCACTTCCTCCAAATGAAAATGCCACACAGTCAAACAAAGGTTATTTGCAGTTTATAATCCAAATTATTTATGGGATTTTATTAGATTTCTTTTACCTTTTCATATAATCATTCAAAACAATTCGAATTACTATCCTTTCACAGCAATCACTCAATTTTGCATTTCATAACTAGAAAGCTGTGTATTTTGTCCTGAGCTTCCTCCACATATACTTTCACCATGTCATCCATTTCCTGTCTTCAATGTCCGGTGTAACAGTGATACTACTGTGAGGATTTCAGTGGAAAGTCACTAGTAAGACTTCCACTTAACTCAAGAGGAGTCAGAACACCTTAATTCGAGTGTATAGAATAGGGATTATTGGTTCTGGCTTCAGTCTCTCAGAGTTGAGTAACCTGAGCCTGAGCCTGACCCTGAGCAGAGACAGATCATTGCATGATGTGAGATGGTAAAGAAAAAAAAAAAAGCAGAAAATTAGACAGAGAAACACAATCCCCTCCCTTACAAGCTTCAGATAATCTTGCACATGTGCTGCTGACCAAAGACCTCGTCAGACCCAACAGAAATGCAGAGAGGAATGAGGCTGAGGGTGGAAGGAAAGAAAGAGTGAGTAAAATAAAATGAATAAGATTAAATATATATATATATATTGTGAGGATGAGTGTAGAAACCACATTCCTGGGTCCCACTGGTCTGATTGCTATGGAGGGATGAATTTGAAAGAAGAAACAAACAGACTGGATGATGTGGTTTAATCGTCTATTAAACCTTTTAATTAGAGGCTTTTTGAAAAGATTGGACTGAGACATTTTCTAACACACAAAACATGATGGAACTTCCCCCGTCGTCTGTCTGCTCTTATGGCTGAGTGCCACGAGGGCTGGCCTGGATGCTGGACAAGTGAGCGTGGGCGATGGCACCTCCTGTCCCAGATTTTGAATCAGACCCATAATGCCTCTTAAGGATACATCAACTTTTGGCAACTTTTGGCAGTAGACATTACTGTTCTGAGTGCTACTACTTTTATAGCATAAGTAAAACCGAGAAGAAAAAGAAAGGTTTCCTCCAAGTTGAAACTCTTCAGGATATGCTGAGTTTCAGTTTCTAGTTCAGCCATTGAATCTTCGGCAGTTGCTGCTTCAAATTCACCCTCATGCACTTGTACACAAAAAGAACGACCCAGTGGTTAAAAACGTCTAAAGAACATCCTTGGATGGCACAATATGGAAGCAGGAAAAGCTCATAACATCAAAATTCACACAGTGAAATGTAGAACAATAAAACAATTTTCAGGAGATATTTAAACGGAGCTAACCTGCCTGACATCCGGCGGGTCATTCCAGAGAAAGGTGCCCTGACTCTTTCCTTGTACGCTACTGAGCCTGCGTTTTTGTGACATCTTTCTGCACGTGTGTGCAGAAAGATATGACATGCAGCCATAGTAGGAAGTGAAAGTTGAAGCCGCTCACGCTTGATGGATCCAAAAAACACATCACGTGAGACGGGAGTGTGCACGCGACACAAGGCATGTGTGCGTGCAGCTGTTACAGTAAGTTACAGCTCACAGCTCATTCACTTGCACTGACAACAGCATGACAAAATAAAAAAAATAAATAAATAAAGAGTTTGACCTTCTTTACTATTTTAAATAGAAAATGTCCAGACAATTTAAGTGCTGCCTTATCTAGCTGCTACTGTTCGGGCTATTTTGTGATAGAGCTAATGTTCAGCTAGCCCCCTGGCTAACTACAAACTTTAGCTGCTTTTCTGTACAAGCTTTGGTGACATCTGATTATGAAGTAGGGCATAACCTCCTTGATTATTTGGAGTAGAAAGATGATACTGGTATCCTTGGATAATGTTAGCTCTCCTCTTTTCAGTAACATTAGGCTTAGCCTATATGTCTCTTGTAGACTCAAATCACCTGTTTCTGTGAGAGCATGATAGTTAGCTTACTAACTAAAATAAGCCATTTTCATTGAAGTTCATGTCATTACTTTTGTAGAGAATCAAAGTCAGAGAGAAGATGGAGCAGGACACCAGGGAGGGGGGCAAGGAGAGAGAACAGAGCGACAAAGAGGGGAAAGGGGTAGTTCAAGCACTGAGGCCAGGTGATGACTTTGGAAGTTCTGGCAGTTCAGATTCTGAAAATGATCAGGAAAGAAGAACAAACGATGATATCCCAGACTGCTGGACAGAAAAGCAAGCAAAGCAGAAGAAGGAGCTATATCCATGGCTTGTATATCAGGGTAAGGCACTTGGTTGTTCAATCTACTGCAAGGTAAATCATGCTGGAGCAGAAATAGGTGGAAAACGTAAGCATGTAGCAGAAGAGTGGATCAGGGTAAAGTTGGTTCCATCAGGAATAAGAAAATGTGCACAAAGATCAGAAGAGGGGCAGCTTCCAGCTACAGAACTGTGAGAGCTGTCTGGCAACAATACCCCGCTCTGGACAAACACTTTTCAGAAGCATCTGTGGGCCAAAGCTGAAGACCTACAGAAAGGGCCGTGTTTCGAGGTTTATTTCACCGGCTCTGTACTCCAACCTTTGTGCTCAACCTAGGACTCATGTGTGATGTCTTGAGAGAACTGTCTGACTTCTCTCTCTCCCTGTAAGACAGGAGTATGACACTTTACAAGGCAGATGCATCACACTATTCATGTAGTGAAATCCATGGCTGCCTCCCCGGATCTGAAAACACAGAAGGCACTGTGGGCATTGGAGTTAAGCAACTTTAAAACTGCTGCTCTAGAAACAAATGTGATATGACCATGAAATTAACCAAGAGTTGTTTTTTAATACCCTGCCTGGAAGTCTTGAGCAAAGATGGGGTGTCTACCAGGCAGGCTGCACATCAGTGAGACATTTCAGTAGATCCTCTCCAATATCAAAATCCCACAGCCTTCGAACTGGCCAGAGGAGTGGGGGGTGAGATATGATGAAGGAGAAGTGCAGGAGTTCTGCTGGTGACGTCAGGTGGCGTCCCTTGAGATGGGGGGGTTCTGTCAGCCCACACTCACCTCTTGCCTGACCACCTCATCAGTCACTATATCCTCCACCTGGTCTTCCCAGCTGAAGCTCCTCTTCACTAATCAGTCAGCCAGTGTTTTAACAGCCAAGATATTCACAGACACAGCCAGATTGTCATGCACTGCTCTCTAGCACCCTTTTCCGAACTGATCTCCTGGTATCGACTCTGCCTGTCCCTGACCACGTCTCCTCGTCTCTGCCCTGGAAATCTGACCTGCCTTCTGCCCCCGACTGAGTTCTGCCTGTGTGTCTCCTGGCTCTGGTCACGCCGCCTCTCCTGGGAGAGATTGCCTGCTACCTCTTTTGAGACTCTGTACCTGCTGCCACCTCAGCCAACCTGTCACTGTCTGTCACTCCAGAGAACCGGGTTCACATCCCAGCAAGGGACACTAACCTAACTCTGAACGTTGAGGAAAATTCTTGTGGCTTGTTACTCAGTTGCGTTGAAGCTTTGAATAAAGAGTCTTTATATCTAATCTCCTGCTGTTGTGCTGCTCTTGGGTCCTGCCTAAACCCGTAACAGGTTCAGCATCAAACTTCAGTCCATTACGTGACATCATCCGTCTCCAGCTGCCTTTTGTCTCTGTGACACCTTTTCCTATACTGAAGTTGGCATGCTACTGATAGTGGTTTCCTTCAGCCTCCAGTCTTGCCCTCAAGGTGTGTTGTGTAGCCATATAAATGCCCCGATGACTGATCACCACATCTTGCTCCTGCACCAGAGAAATCTTACAAACAGCTCCTGAAACATTAGCTTAGTGTGGTTGGCCCCAGTTACATTCTTTAAAGAACCGTCTGTTTTGCTCCAATCATCTGCACAAACCACCAACTGTAATCTGTGGCACAACTATGAGCCTGTTCCACACAAACTTGGACACAAATATGAGATTTGTGTTTATTGTTTCCAAGGGATATGCACACAGTTGTATTTGCAAGAGCAAACAAAATCACATTTATCTCCATGAATGGAAACACAATCCCTGAAATTAAATATATGACATCAGCGGATCAGTGGTGTTGGTGGGTGGAGGTACGAGCAAATGTGTTGTATGATGTGAAATAAATGGATGAACAACTAAAGAAAATAAAGGGGTGCAAGGGGGGGGGGGATCCAGAAATAAAGGGAAAAAAAGATCAAGGATGAATTACACATTAATTGTCCATTATAGGTATAATTCTTAAAGAAACTGGACAATTCTATTGTTATCCTCTGTTGTTAACATTTTACATCTGTCCACTGACTTCCTGTTCTAGTCACCTGACATGATCCAGGACCTCACCTGCCTGCACACCTGTCCCAGTGATCCCCTTACCCCTTGTACAGATTTGACTTTATCCTGTCTACATCTCCTTCTCTCCGTCCTTCCGTCGTTCTCTGAGGAAAGAGCAGCCAAAACCAAAGACTCACCCAGAACAAGCAGTTGCTTTAAAGTCCCTTTGGTTGTATTTTAAACACCTCTGCAACCCAGCAACGTATGACATCAACAGGGAAGAGTCCATGCGAAAATATGCAGAGGTGTGAAACCCAACTCAAGGTCTGTGCTGTTTACACACTGCTGTTGTGTTCATCATGTCTCTGCAGGTACACATGCTCTGCCCCTGGACAGACTCTGCTTCTAATCTGTGGATGTGGTGGGAAGTCACAACGGTCAATATTTGTCAGGCTGGTAGGTAGTGATCAATACCAACTCTGTTTTCACAGAGACAATAGGCGGTTCTGTTGAATGTGAGTGCTGTTTGTGATAACCTGTTAACTGGGACTGGACCTGTGAAGAAATACAAACCTGTGTATTCCCATCCTGCTGGCGTTGGGGTAGAGGGAGCAAAGCTGACAGATGATGGATAAAATGTGGGCTAAGTAGTTACAGGGAAGTGAATTCAAATCATTGCAAAACATACAAAACACCAGATAGCCTGAATACCTCAGGTGCATTATGATGATATGAACAAGGTGCTGCAACATCAGTTAAATTAATATAATCTTATATAATAATATGCAAGAGCTGCCAGTTAGACTTTGTTATTTATTGCTAATACGTCCAAACAGAGGAAATAGCAACGGACGTCAACTTTGGTATTTTCTTTAATATCCATTTATCCTGCAGCTAATAACATTGCAGTTTGTGTTTGTCCTTGTTCTCATGGTAACACAACAACCTTTCCTACTCCAAGGTTTTTAAGGTAGAAGTGAGAAGCTTCGGGGCGTCTTGTTGACAGGCTTGGGGCTGTGTCCTGGCTATGAGTTACTCAGATTTGAATCGGACTCATGGGCCTTTGCTGAGTGTCACCCCCACTTTTTCTCTCTCCTTCTCGCCCCCTTCTAATTTCCTGTTTGTCTCTCTCTTTCATGATCAATAATAAGAAGAATCATGGCTAAAAGACTACCAATGCAACATCAATCAAAATAAAAATAATAACAAAGAATAATGTCCGCAGCAGCAAAAAAAGCAATCACCTGTAAGTGGCTGCAGCCAGACCCACCCACAGCCTCTAACTGGTTAGAGGTCATTAAAGAAATTCACCAGATGGAGAGACTGACCTTCCTGCTCAGAGTAAAAAGGGACTTGTACTACGCAAGATGGAAAAAATGGACGGTCTTCTTGATGAACGAAGAGGGTCTCCCGTGACCCTCTCTCCCCCTTACTTCTATTTTGTCGTCTTGCAAATGCTCTGTTTGATGGGGTGGACAACTGCCAGATGCTTTCCAGGAGACACATGCTGTATGGTCTGAGTGGTGCTGAAGAGTACCCCTTGTCTAAAAATGTTACATGCTGATTGCCCTAGAATGAACCAGTTGCCTAGCTTTGTTATTTATTATTTTTCATTAGAATGTGCTGTGATGTTGTCATGTTTGATTATTTCTGACATAAAAACTAATAAAAAAAATATAAGTTTAAAAAAAATAAAAATAATAATAATAACAAAAAGAAATCTAAAGAGGGGTTTTGATGTGAAAACAAAAAGCTATGACCAAGACAAATGTTTACACTATTGGGGTAAAGTAAAAATTCTGGGTCTCTGTTCTTGTAATTTCATAACTGACTGTATATATTGAGAACAATAGAGCCATGAAGACATAATAAACAGTGTGCAAAACAACCTGTGATCAATCAGTTTAATGTATCTTCTCCTTCCAGTCAGCTGGATCAATCGTAGCATGCATTTCACAACCTATGGCAGATTTCCAATCTATCATGCTGGCACAAATTTAGTCTCTTTTCGCCAAGAAACATGTGATGATCAAACCCGTACACAAAGTGCTCCATCCAGGAAACACCTTGGATGTCCTTGCTGTGAGGCGACACTGTGCCACCGTGCCGCCCTACAGTGACGTCCCCATCTAGGATGTGTGAAAGCTGCGGTCAAACCATTTCCTCCAATGTGAACTGCAACTTGTAACCAGGAGACAAACACAATCAAGCTCTGCTCAGTCTCTCATCCCTCTGTTCATCCTTTGCATGCACTTAAAGGCATGTGTGTTTGGAAGCTGCACACACACACACAAACACACAATCTTCTTTTTGCCATTTAGACACATTAACAAGAAAGACCCATACAGTATACTTTTATACACACGCACACCTCATAAAAGGTCAAACCACAAAACGCTGCACTGTGTTGAGTCATCACTAAAAATGGAAAGTTTTAATCTTTTCAGCCTTTTTTTTTTTTTTTTTTTTAATTTTTTCTTCTCAACACAAAGAACAAACTGAGAAATAGGAAGAAAAAACAGCAATAAAAACCAGGCCATTTGTCATAGTTTCCCGCTGCCGTTAGCTGTGGACAGAATGAGAAAGCGGTTGCAGTAGCTCGGGGCATGATGGTGCATCGTAAACAGGGGAGTTCCTACGCAAAATGGGGAAGGAAGGGGGGGGGTGGGGGGGTGGGGGCGTGGCACTGGTGT
Source organism: Remorina albescens (assembly GCA_034769265.1). Classification (NCBI taxonomy): domain Eukaryota; kingdom Metazoa; phylum Chordata; class Actinopteri; order Carangiformes; family Echeneidae; genus Remorina; species Remorina albescens. The sequence goes on from CM068480.1 coordinate 13,574,361, forward strand.
GGCCCAAAACAGTGCATAGGTATGGGGACTGGAGGGACAGAGGTGGCCCCTGATGTGACAGGAGAGTGGACGTGGAGGTGATAGATGGAGCTTGAGGCAGGATATCTGGCTAGTGTTGAAGTGTGTGTATGTGTGTGTCTGGTCAGTGTATAGAAAGGCTTGTAATGATGTTGGTCTGGCTGGACTCACGGTTGTAGAACACAAGCCATTCGTTACACATAGACAGTTACGATCCAGGCTAAATGAGGCTTATCGAGCAGTCTGGCTGGAGGTGTGTGTCAGAGTGTGTAGGTGCGTCTTAAGACTGTTGCTGTTTTTTCACTATGAGTGTAAAGTGTGTGTTTCTCCTCATGTGCTCCATTTTGCCATGTCAACGCTTTCATAAAACCCATCACAACGGACGCTAACCTCAAAACCCGTGCCACCCGAACAGAAGTGGCCCTTGATGTGAGAGGAATCAGAATTGAGCTCATTACTTTTTCCACAATGAGAAAGTTGTTTGTGTGACACTCCTAATTCTAATACTCGTGCATGCCTCACTTTTATTTGGAAATTTCTCTGGCTGTCCCCCTTTACTCTTCTCAACACGCTAAGTTTACTCACTTTCTCTGAGCCGCATTTTCCAGAAAAGGCAACAAGTTCGACATAATTGACAATAAACAGAGCATAAGCAGATCAATTAAATCAGCTCAAGACAAACATTGTAAAATGATCTTTCTTTTTGGATGCAAGCAAAGAGACCGAAGACTTCAAAATCCTGCCTGTGTGCCAGTGACAAATGGGGGAAAAAAGCCCCCAAGTTGTTAGAGGACAGAATTGATAACATAATGAAAGACTGTATTCCAAAACAATAATCTGTATGGCCCTGGCTTTACAGCCACTTTGGGCTGCAAACAAATTAACTTACTGCCATTGATTTACTCTGATAAAAAAAGAAGCTGCAAACATCAGTCCTTTTTCTTCTTCTTCCAATCTTTCCGATGCTGCTCAGCAGTCAGGATCACTTTCAGAGACACTTGGCTCCACGTTTCAGGCTATTATATTCACACTCAAGAGCTGCCAGTTAAACCAGTCCACCACCAAACAGCTCTGCGGCAGAACATGATGGAAGCAATTTTTTAGACGAACTGAGGTGAAGAGGATTAAGCTCCTGCTCTGAACTGGAGGCTGCAATGATTCCTCATGCAGGAGTCGCTAATAAAGATGTGTCACAATGTATTTGGCTTGGTACAGGAATGCTCTTCAAAAATATGTCAACGTGTGAAACACCAATGAGAGGATTCAATATGATCCTGAACATCCAGGTGTCTTTGGTTTCAAGGCAGCTGTCAGTTATGGAAACACTCCGCAGCAGGATATGATATGATGAGACACAAATTTTACAGCTGTGGAAAGTGATCATGGAATTTAACTGTTTATTCTCTGTCTGCACAATCACAAGGTAAACCAGGGATGACACACAAACCTGCTTTTGTTGCTATTGGAGGACCGTATGGTTATATTTAAATGGATAAAGAGCCAGGAGAAAAATCTTTCTCACACGTAGTGCTAAGTGTCTGTGCATATTCTCATTCATCCAGGTCATAGGACTTAGGACTTAGGTTTGTCAAAGATGTTTCGCCTCCTTATCCCAGGGGCTTCATCAGTTTGGAACGCATCGGTCTGACTAGTCCTCACTAGTCTGACCAATAATATTCACTAGTCACTAGTCTGACCGACTAATATTAGACGTTTCTGTTTTTTTGGCATTTGATGATTTGGGTGTTTTCCACCTTTTTTTTTCAATAGCAGAGAGAGAGACACAAATACTTAAACAATTCCAACATTACCCAAAATATAGCTGTCCAAATCAAATCCTTGATTGGAAAAGAGACAGGGTAAAAAACCAGGTAAAAGACGGGCCCTTGCTGGGTGGCCCAAGCTGTCTACTCCATGATTATGACCCTGGAAGGTTGGGATGGGGCCCCCTTACCCCCCGTCTGCCTGCACCCAATGCTGTCTCACCCCCACTCCTGCTACATAAAGCGCTATAATCCTAATTATCATACCATAGGACATATTCAACAAAAATTGATGCGGCCGGGCAGCACGGCAGCATAGTGGTTAACACGGTTGCCTCACAACGAGAAAATTGCAGGTTTGATTCCTGCCCTGGGGCCTTTCTGTGTGGAGTTTGCATGTTCTCCCCATGTCTGCGTGGGTTTCCTTCGGGTTCTCCAGTTTCCTCCCACCGTCCAAAGACATCGTGTTTGGGTTAACTGGTGACTCTAAATTGTCCGTAGGTCTGAGTGTGAGCACGAGTGGTTGTTTGTCTCTGTTTGTCTTTGTGTGTTGGCCCTGTGATGGACTGGCAACCTGTCCAGGGTGTACCAAGCCCTCGCCCGGAACGTTGGCTGGGATTGGCTACAGCACGGAACAGAAAAGCGGTAGAAGATGGATGGATAGATGGAAGTGATGCAGCCTTGAAACAGCCATGACGCGTACTCCACCCATCCAATGTGTTGGTGACATAATGAACCTGTGATATCACAGACCAACCAATCAAAACCAATCTCCGCTCTCTATCACAGTTAATGAATGAACCACATCCTTCCCCATCCAGCCCACTGTCCCACTCGGTCATGAAAGAACCTCCCAGGGTCTGTTCTATACCACAACACTTGTAGAAATTGTAACTCCGGATTTAAAAGGGATGGAATTAAAAGTGGCCATGCAGCTGACCGCCACATCCTCCATCCATGACTTTTAGGAGCATGGTCATGGTTTTGGAGTATTTTCATCGTGTGTCATGTTGTTTTTAAACTGAGGAGGATCGCGATCACACTTACACGTAGATTATCATTCGCTCTAACTCCTTTGTCCATTTGTTTTCACGCTGAACAAAATCAAACTTCTTCAATGCTCTCTTTCTCGCTTTCCCTCAGCTCACAATTCATTTAGCTTGTCTCCCCATTCCTCCTACCTTTCATTCCTCCGCTGCAGCCCTCTCCCCTCCCTCCGTTTCCTCCATAATGATGTTAATAAAGTGAGCAGAATGGATTATCCAGATTCCCATGGCAGCTGGCCTGCCCTCTGCTCCATCTCCCGCTTCCCCCTCTGTTTACTGGAGGGAATCATTCACTTAGTGTTATCGCTTTACACCCGTGCTATCTGAGCAGACACGCACACACAGATACACACACACAAGCCATGCAAACACATATACTGATTAGTGGCATGTTTACACGGCTGTGATGGGAACTAAAAGTAAAGTAAAGAGACAGAAACACAAGGAATTTGACAGAAGATCTAGCAGCTAAGGACACAGATCAAGCTTGCTTTTACTATAGAAGATCAAACAAGATAAAGAAAGCATTATCTAAACGTTCTCCAAATGTTTCTTCCCCAAACACGAAGGACACATCAGTGCACAGAAACAGGCCCATATTCCCATCATTGGTCATGGTGTAATTGCTCTAGCAAACCTCTCTCGAATCTAATATAAACTAACAAGGCAGATCTCTCCGTCAGACGTAACCAGACAGTGGACAGTGAGCAGAGAACATGCTGTAGTTCCATTAAGACCAAGTTTCTCATGGCTTTGGAGGAAAAAAAAAAAAAAATCAAGTGAGGTGAGAGGGGGGAGGGAACCGGCTGGATGTGGAATTTCTATCCTATTTTAATAAGTAAAGCGTCTACACAACACATGCTTGTTCTTCATTACTCTCTCTCCCTTTTTACCTCATCGGTTGTTACCACAGTTACTCTTCCTCAAAACATGGAAAGGAACTGATGTAGGAGAAGAAGATCAGGCATCAGGCAACAAGGATTAGAAGAGCATTAACAGAGAAGAAGCCGTGAGAAGTGATTTACTGGAGCTGACCAAGATGCACCTCTCCCTTCGATCATGCCCCAAATGGGAAAATGAATCTGAAAACTACTGAGAAAGGCCAGGCGAGCTGCTGCGTCTTAGAGTGAGAGATTGGCCACATCTGGAGGATATCAAAAGGAACAGGTAGTGTGATTTTCCCAGACATGCTGTCTAATGTATAGATGCCTCTGTAGAACAGTGGAGGAATGTACAGTAAGGGCATTTACTCAAGCACTTTTAGTTTTACCAAAACATTTCCATTACGCTTAAACTATAAATTTAAGAGATAAATATTATAACTCCACTACATTACCACATTCTTAATGCTTACTATTTTTGTGTACTTAAGATGCGCACAAGATGTATGATCAGTTAGTAAAATATGATCCACTGCACTAAATTTAAAATTAGCCTCACGTCAGCCAACTACAACAGTAAAATGCTAAAAAGATATTTATTCATTCCCAACAAGATGAAATGTGATAATGCTGGGATGTTTATCAATCCACTGTAAATCAAACAAAAGGTCTCAGTTAAACAATCTCAAACCTATTAAATTCTTTTCAAAAATTAAACAACAATTGTTCTTCAAAAATCTCTTGGTCAACAAAGTAAGTATGTTCAAGGAAAGAGTTTAATAGTTGAATCTCAAATAAAAACTTGTTAAATGTCAAAAAATACTCTGTAAACTCACAGTGGGAGGATGAGGCTAAAATAAATATCTAAATAAATAAGACAAATAACTCATGTTTGAGCAAACTGCACCATACCATTGGTTTGTGAGCTGCAATTTTGAAGCCTCCAGTTTGTAATTTACCTGTCACTAAATTGTTTTTGTTTTTAAAACAAGAAGAATCCATATTTGGAGGAGAAGGTGGAACTGACCTGCTCTGTACTATGTCCCGATTGTGTGGTACAGTCTGCCAATACTGTATCCACACCCTATAATTCATCCCCACCTTTATTGCCTATTTTCCTCTAAACGGGGCCATCATTTAAAAAAATTACATCATGTTGTATTGAAGACTAGAAACTACAGACTGAGACATTAAACTTGTAGGGAAAACGTTTAGTGAGCTACTTAATCGAGAGAAAAGTAGGTCAATTTTTCCATAGATTTCAATACAGTCTGACTTTCTTTAGAACCAGTGGATTCGATCCCCTGATGGTCATTAGTTAGAATGACAGTTTAAGGCTATTCAACACTGAGAGTCTAAGCCTTCTTTTAAATAAAGTCCATGCTCTGCTTTTTCTAGAAATGTCTATGAATTGTTTGAAGGACAAGTTCCATCATGCAGTTTGTGAAAAGACCTTTTAATTGATGTAATTCCAATGTAAGTGACGGGAGCTAAAATTCACAATTCAACTTGGTTCTTTAGAAAAACAAACTGAAAATCTTGTTTTGTTTTGTTTTTACTCCTTTTTGGTGAAGTTTTCTACTAAAGAGACTGTAATCCCGTTAATAGTCATTAAATATAGTTATGCACTTCATGGTTTGTTATAGTGACCTATAAGTAACATTTCCAGTCAGAGTTCCTTTAAATAGATCTTTTTACAGAGTGTAAAGTGTCTCAACACTTTTTTACTGGTGAGAAGTTTAATAACACTTCTCTCAACTAATTCTCAGAACTGTCCACCAGCCTGCTGAATGAGTTTAAGCAGGAAAAGAAAACTTGAGGGTGGAGTCAAATTGCAAAGTGCAAATGTAGCAAACGTGGCGTCTACCTTCTCCGTATCGGCAGGAGAGTTTGAATAATGAACAGTGGCAGAAACAGGGTGAAATGCAGTTAGAGGGGGAAAAAGATTTATCAAGGTAAAATCAGTGAGTTGGAGCGAAGAACTGTGGCGGAGAGGGGTAGGAAACAGAGGTGAGATTGTGGCTAAGGGGTAAGGGGCTACAGAGTAGGGGGGGTGACAGGAAGAGGCTCAGGCCAGTTGGTGAAAATGGGATGGAGAGTGTACCTGAGAATGAATAAGCACATTGCAGTTCCTTAATATCATTAACCAGTTAGCTCAGAGGTGTGCCAATGCCAGCTCCAAAGATTCGTTATGGCCTCAATCAAGTCATCCACAGGCAAGCGTGTTGGCACTCGATATGGAGTCAAAATGGAAAAGTGCTTGATTGAGTTTAGAGATGAAGAATTCTTAAAGGATCAGCCATAGGGATACTTCTGTCTTCGTGCTGGTTGCAGTACTACACTTGGAGCTCTTTTCACTTTGCTCCTGGAGGTCAGGATGACGCAGCAGCTGGGGAGACCAATTAAATTTAAGCAAAAGGGGGGAACAACTCTTCCCAAATCTGCCAACCCCCCCCTCATCTTTCAGGCATCTTTTTGTCATCCATTAGTCAGTGACTCTATCGCTCTATCAGAATCTATCTAAATCTCTTATCCTTGTCCTCATCGCCCCCGTCCTGTTCCGCAGCGGGGCTCAGCGGAGCGCCACCGGGCTCAAGGCAAACCTAATTTGGAGACTTAATTTCTGTCAGCCCTGCTGGATGCAGTCAGGAACAGGAGGATGAGGAGGAGGGGTTGGTAGGCAGCCCCGAACGAGAAGAGGGAACAGTGCAAAATGTTCTAAACCCTCCTTCTCCTCTTTTTTCTTCTAACTTTCCTGTCGTCACTTTTCTTGACTGTCCCCACTCTCTAAATAAATTTGCACTCGAGAGAGAGAGAGAGAGAGAGAGAGAGAGAGAGAGAGAGAGAGAGAGATGCCACCCCCCCGCTAATTAATTCTGCTGTGAATTAATTATCAGGAGGAATCTTCCCAAAAACAGGGGAGAGGAGCAAGAGTGGGGAGTAATGCAGAGGGGATCTGCATTAATCACCCCAGAAAAAAGAAAAGCTTGAAACAAAAGAAGCCGTGAAATGAAAGAACAGCACAAAAAAAAACAAAAAAAACATGATAAACAAAATTGTTTACTTTGCCCTCACCTCCACAGTTGAAATCCCATGGGGATGTGATTAGGGAAACAAAGCTCTTTGTCTCCTTCTTCTTCTCTCTTTTTTTCTGCCCCTCCTTTGCTCCACTCACTCTTCTTTGATGAAGTTGTGGGAGTTCAGAGGGAAAAGCGGTGTGTTTGGGATATTGCCCGAGCCCAAAGCACCATGGGAAGAGCAAACTTTGGCTCATCTCAGGAGGAGAGGGCTGGGAAGGAAGAGGTGTCTGCGTCTATATGAGAGTGTGTGTGACTGCTTATACTCAAGAGTGCTGTCACACTCGGCTGATTAAAACTTCCAAAGTGAGGAGTGTGAAGTTGAAGCCGTTCACCGATGTGTAACCTCATGCCAGATCACTCCACCACGTCCCGCATGCTAATCACAGCGTGTGCTTAGCAGTAAACACAGAGGCTTGTCAAACTTCGGGGGGCCTAACAAACCAGTGACTCAATCTTGCTCATGTGACGTTGCCGAGGTAACCCAGACTCCCTGAAAGGGCAACAATGAGGGGGATATGATGTCAGGAAGGCACGACCTGATTGGACACATCTATGCTGAACAATATTGCACTTTTCACACGGTGATCTTCTCCAATTCCCAGCTCCGGGTGAAGATAGAAGACTTTTTTCATTTTTTCTCCCAGATGGGTGGCATTTCAGTTAAAATCCCACTGTCTGTCTGTATGGAGAGGGTGAGCTGGTTGAATTGATGGGGTTGGGGTTCGGGAGGTGGGGGGTTGTTGGTCTCACTTACAATGAAGATGTCATCAAACCAAGCTTAGCTCCCCTCCCCACGGACACTTGTCCACAGAGCAACTTGCCAGCCCCACCCAGAACCAAACACACAAAGCATTCAAACACGCCGTCTCCACAACTGCGCCAAGTCCAGATCATCAACACAATGGCTGTTCCCAGGCAATAAAAAGGGGATTTGAATTAAATCCTAAACTGTGATCCACCACATAGGAAGTATCTTGACCCGCTGTCGGAAGGACTAAAATGTGCACGCTGAGGCACCTTGAAGCGCATGAAAAACAACCACCACCACCTTCCACTCCGTTCTCAGGGTGGGGTGACACCTTCAGCTTCTTTCAAACTCACATGGACTCATGCGGGAAGCTACTTTATTAGTCAGACTTCCATTCCTAGCACCATTCAAGAAAAATATGCAGCTGAATATGAACCAACCATCCAGACTGCGGTTTCCCCTCGGCTCATTTTGTTATGGTCGGCCTTCCAAGCTCAAATAACTGCTGGCTATCACATGTCAACATCTGTCTCTTCATCCCCATAAAATTCTGTGATTTGGCGTTTGTTTCCTGTTGTTGGTTCAGATTACAGTTGTAATGAAAGTCATTGCAGTGTTGCATGGCAGTTGAGTGAAAACCCACATTTGCCGTCATCACTTGATGCATTTATTTTATGTGGACGGTGGTTCAAATGGCATCTTTTTTTTTCTTTTTTTTTTCCACCTGGCCAAATGAAACACACTAATGGAGTAAAATCTCCAGAAGGAAAGGTAAGAAATACTCTCGTCGTGCTCTGAGAGGCACCAGCCTTCCCCGTATGGCACCTTCTCACAACCTGACACCTTCCTGCACAGACTATAAATGACTGGCCGGTTATTATGATAGACCGGAGGCCAAATCTTGTTATGAGCCGTGTTTGTAGTTGATGCAAGGATAAATACGGTTCAAAACGCTTTTTGGATGAAGAGTTTCTGTGGGAATAAAATGCTAAAATGCTGCCAGCATATTACAGTAAATGACACTGCATGGGAATGAAAAATGCAGACGTGTTACATAACTTCTGGTAAAGTTTGTACTTTAACTCCAGCCTGCTTCAAAAGGGTAATCATGTTTTGCTATGCTGGTTTGAACGAGAGTGACAAATACTGGTGGATTTTTTTTTTTTTTTTTTTACTCTTTAAATGTCAAACTACTGTAATACCATGAACCGCACCAGTGGAGATTAAGACTTCAGTTTATTAATGTCCTACAACTTTTTATTACATTTGAATCCTGACTTTGTGTTCACTCTCAATATTTACAAGCTCACGGTATAGTACAGATAGTCCTGGTCAAATATTACGCCTGTAAAAGTTGAATTTGTGCAGTTACTTTCACTAAAGTCATGGACAACTTGCCTTAAAAAGCACTCAACATCCATCCACATCCATATGTAACCCGTCTCCTCCTGATCCCCATCAATCCTGCCTGATTTCATAACATTAATATAAAGTTGGGGCACTGTTAGCACTGTTACCCCACAACCAAAAGGTCCTTTGCCAAGTTTGCATGCAAACTGTGCAGAGTTTGCATGTTCTCCCCGCACATGCGTGGCTTTCCTCCCACCATCCAAAGACATCATGTTTGGGTTAACTGGTAACTCTAAATTGTCTGTAGGTCTGATTGTGAGTGTGAGTACTTGTTGGTCTCCGTCTGTCTCTGTGTGTTGGCCCTGTGATGGACTGGTGACCTGTCCAGGGTCTAACCCGCTTTCGCCCAGTGTGAGCTGGGATTGGCTCCAGCACCCCCACAACCCGGAAACGGGTAAGCAGTAGAAGATGAATGAATGAATGAATAGTATAAAGATTAAATAATCCTTGAATTTGTCAGTATTTGCACTTATGATGCTTTTTGCTATAGAGTCAACATTAGATGCTACTCATCAGTCTAAAATAAAAGTTGCAAACTTGGCATCAAATCTCATCCCTTTATTCTGTCTCCAGTGGTGGAGAGTACTTAAATTGGCTTGGGTTTAGTTTCTTTATAAATAGCTTCTTTTCTTTGCTGTTGAACATAGTTTCTTATTGGTTGGGTCCATTGGGATTGAGATTAAAATTGCTTTCTCTGTGCTCTGGCCATCTCTACATTTCTGTGGTGCGAGTCAGGAGCTGGAGTTCAACTTCAAGCTGTGGAGGAACATGCAGCTCAAACAACATTTTGTGACAGTAAGTCATATTACAAGAGTCACAAACTTTAGAAACAGCACGACTATATGCAAAGTTACTGTGAGGATTTATTCATCCAATCAAACCTGTATTTCCAACCAGATGAGATTGGACAGGAATTAGCCTGTGATGGTGGAAAGTGAAATGAGCAGAGAATTTTACATGTATGTCTGAGCTATAAGAAGTAAGAGAGAAAGGATCACAAAGGACAGAGACTGGGGGATATATTAGAAAGAACTGCAGTTAAAAGGGAATTCCTGATTTCAGTCACAGGCTGAACTGAAGACAAAACAACACCATCCTCAGGCCCGGGTGCTGTTATCGCTACCTAGCTTACAACTACTACTTGTACTAGTATCCACAGACAATTGGCCTTTTGGGGCAACAGTCCAGGGGTCAGATGAAAATCAGTTTTCTATCTGGACACACCTTCAGAAGAAGAAGCTCAACGCGTGACACAAGGCATCAGTCAGGTGTTCAGTTGTAAATGGTTAAACATCAGATAAACCCAGTCAGCTAAATTACACAAGACCACAGATTTCTCAGACTGCCGACATTCGTCATTGCAGACACACTACATTAAACTCGCTGAGGCTTCTTTCTGGTGTTTAGCAAAGAGGCTTCAACTTAGTCTGGGTTTCTGTCCTCCATGCTGAGGCCTATTGACATCATTTGGAAGCCAGGATGATCGATGAGCTACTGCATCATTCCCCAGAATACTTCAGAACTGTCACCATGCGCCCGCTGCCAAGCCCACCGACGTCCAAAGACAATGTGATGCATCCGTCATCGACCCAGATCTTTCCCTCGGACAAGACGATCTGAGCCCAGTTCAGGGGGTGGTACATTTTTCAAAGCTCTAATCCCATCTCCAGCCGTGAACCATCAACTGCTAGGCCAACCCAGAAACCAAGCCCAAAGCCAGGCCTGTCTAATTTACCTCACATTATCACCCCAGTTATAAGACCACTGCTCCCACACAGAACAACATGTCCTGTTCCCTCCAGATTTATGCCAACACACCATCCAGTACAGTGTATCTCCAAGGGGCTAAGCTCCAGGGCCAGCAGAGACCAACACGTTTCTACCTTATGTCCAGGGAAGCTCAGTTGTCTGAGCCCTGAGCTGGCACCAGCAGCATAGCAGGGGAGGGGTAATGGAGGAGTTCCAGGAAGAGAGACATCCACACAAAAACAAACCAGATGGAAGGATAGACGGATGGATGGATAGGGAGGAGAGGAGAGCCTGGGTCATCCTCTCTCTCTCTGCCTTTCTTCTCTTTCTGCTCGTTTCAGACAGATCTCTGATGCAGCCTGTGCTACATACAGCATTCACATGCTGGTACTACAGGTAACCTGCAGCGGGTCATCCCATCTGATTGGTCGATGTCAGCCTTGAGCCCAGAAGGCCAAGTTGAAAGTGGAATAGGCTGAACTACTGAAATCTCAGTTACTTCTGCTACCTCTTGTTCTGAGCTCTGTAGGAAACTGCTGAAGTATTAACCTTTCAAGAGAAGCCACACTGCGCCTCATACCTTCTACATCAGCATAAACCCTGTAATTACAGGCATAACCGGGGTATGCTTGAAACTAACTAGTCCATATAAGTGTCATCCAACTAGATCTAAAGCAAAAGTGTTTACAGGTGTTCTGAGACGCCTTTCTCTGAGACAGGGTGAGAAGCCCAGTGCCATAGAAACGCCTAAAAGACAATTGATCATACAGAGGACTAACTGTGCTTTTGAAGAATCTCTCCTGGAAGACATGTAGGATGCTGCACTGGTCTTTCACTACATTTTGTCTTTCTCAGTTTCAGGTTGTCATGTTTTTGCAATTGACTACTGGATTTTGTTTTTTTTTGTTTCGTTTCAGTTTGTCGGTCCAGTTTGCATGTGTACTACCAGGTCTTATTTCAACCATTACTCATTATGGCTTTTAGCTTGTGCTCATGCACCCCCAATCTAAAAATTTGGTGTTGCAGCTGAAAAGTTACACTTGTCTTATGCAATCACTTGTGCTGTTTGTAATTCTACTTGTTTGCATATGAGCATATTATCTACCATCTGCAACATCCCCTGGCCTTAAGCCCCTGGTTTATTCTGATTAAAGCTGAGCTCAGATTTATAACTTATACTCCTATTTCTTCAACGTTCTCTCCTAGAAATGATGTTTCTATAAAACTAAACTGCAAAAGCAAAAACATGTTGTAGGAAACGTTAGTGCTGGCTGGATAATGTTCAAAGGCAACATATTTTTTAAATGAATGAAGCGCTACATTTATTAAAGCCAGGAGAGTCAGTAGGAGGTGGTCGGGGTGACGGCAGCATACGGCACACCATTATCACTCCAGAATCCCATCTGGGATTTTGTTCAGGCAAAAAAAGCACTTTGGTTTGAGGATGGGAAAGATGGTGGCTTTGGTTAAATGCAGATAAACACACTGAACATTGTAAAACCAGAAGAAACCCAATTTGGAGGAGTGAGGGCTGAATCTGACCTGCTCTGTACTCTGCCCTGACTGTGTTACAGTCTGTCAATCACACAGAAGCCACGCCCTTCAATACATCCCCTGCTTTATGGTCTATTTTCTTCTAAATGGAGCCATCATTTTAAAAATTGACTTAGAAACCAGAGACTGAGATCGTAAAACTCAATTTACTGAGCTAATAAATCAACTGAGAAGGAGGGATATATTGCCATATACTTCAATCCAATCTGACTTCTTTTTACTACCAGTGGAGTCACCCCTTGTTGGTCATTTGCGAGTTAAGGTACCATTTTTAAAAAATAACAGCACTTATATTGCAACAAGTGGATCTCAGTAGATACACTATCTGTTAACATTTTGCTGATACATGCAACTTGTCAGCAGTATTTCCTCATTAAACTTAATCTGGTAACGCCAACGAAACTTATTTCCTCATATTTTCTCTGGAGGTCAAATGTGTACAAACTTGAGTTTTTACGAGATCGGATTGTCTTTCTGACACCTTGTAAATGACCAGCATTGTAAACAGATCATGCAACTTTTTTTTTTTTTTTAGTTTTCTGCCTGTGATATGTTGTAAATCTGTTTCGCAAATCTGATCCTCAGTCTCTTGTGCTCACTCACATCACCATCTCAACATTTCCATGACAAGTACATATTACGTCATTCACGTCTGAGACCACTGTCATAATTTTGGCAGCTTTTTCTATAGAGGAACTCAAATGACAAGAGCCAAATCACTGGCACCAGTGGGACTTAAGGAGACGTCTCATTTCAGCAGTAATCTCAATGATAGGCTGCACTATGACTGACATGTGTTTCAGACCTTCTGTCACCATTACTGTGTGCTTTTAAAAGCTGCTGTCAGTTCATGTAGCTATTGGCTGGTATCAGTTTTGGCATGAAGGCCTGTGGTGAGAACTGTCATATTTTCCCTTCTCCTCTCTGTCTACATTTTTCATTCCACCTCCACCCAAAGACGAAGGCAGACAGAGGCAGGTACAGGTCTGCACAAAGTCACTGCATTTGTCACACTCTCTGCATTCTACTAAATCTATCAGCGCACAGGTCAGGAGAGGCTGGGGACTTCAGTGGCCCACATATAGAACCATACAATTCACCTCCGAGAGAGTTAAGAAGTGGCAGAGAGTCAGAGGCCGAAATAAAATGAAATAGAAGTGAAAAATAACAAGAAATGTGACAGCTCTGATGTCATTCGCCATTAGAAACCATTAGTGGGCTTGAATGTTCCATTGAATGGCTTCAAGTCAGTGTAGTGTGGGTGAAAGCCCATTGACATCTTACTATCACCCCATAAGTAATTTCACACACACTTGTGTGGATATTTAGTGGTAAATTGGGAGTAATGAAGCAGAAGTGAGGGTCACAGTAGCTCTTTGACTAGCACAGCGTCCATTACACCTACAAAATCCCACGAGAACACCCAGTACATAAGCAGGCCATCACTCCGCTGCCACCTAGCAGTCGATGGCTTGATGTCGTCAGCAGTGGCCCATCCTGTTTTTCCCTCGGCAGCGTGTTGGGCGTGTCAGGCTGAGGTGCTGCTGACCTGAGGAAAGACAGATGAAAGAGACAGGGTGAACGGAGGGATGAGGTAGAAGACAGCAAGCACACGGAAACCTGTCAGCAGCTCAGTGCGCCAACCATTTCCAACCACTTCTTCCTTCTTTCCATCCAAGTTACATGTAATTCTCTCATGCTGCCTTTCACTGTGTGGAACTTAATTGCATTAAGATAAGATGACATACCTTTATTGTCATTTCATATGCATTCAAAGACATACAAAATTAAATCACGTTCTTCACTAAAAGCCCACACCTCATTAACAAAGATGGAGAGTGCAGTCAAATGATAAAACCAGTCCGATAAATAAATAAATAAATAAATAAATAAAAGAGCAGTAAATTCAGTCAATTGTCCATTTTCTCTTAGCCTGAAAACTCTTAGCTCTATTTATGGCATAATATGATGGGAGCTCAGTCTAATGTTCTACGGAAAAAAAACTTTTCAACAGCCTGGTGGTCCTGCTCCTGATGCTCTTGTACCTCCTCCCAGACCGCATGGGTGAAAACAGGCTGTGGGAGGGGTGGGAGGTGTCTCTGATGATGCTGCTGGCCCTGCGGATGCAGCGCTGCCCAACGGGTGACAGTGAAGTGCTGATTATTTTCTCCGCCGTCTTCCTAACCTTGTCCAGTTGTTTCCTCTCCATCACAGTACTGTTCCCAAACCATGGAGTTACATAACAGGTCAGCAGGCTCTCAATAGTTCCCTGATAAAACACGCTGAAGAGGTTTGCCCTCTTCATCTTGTGGAGAGAATGGATCCGCCTCTGAGCTCTCTCGATGGTGGCGGTGGTGTTACAGCTCGTGTCCAGGTCTTCAGTGAGCAGAACTCCCAGGAATTTAGTGCTCCTCACCCCCTCTACTGCGGACTCCTCAATGATCAGTGGCGGACATCTAAAAAAGAGAAAAATTTCAGTTCTATCCTGCTGGACTTATTTGTTATCTCGCTGTGCTTTGAACCAGACAAGGGGAAGCTGAGCCCTGACCTGAACTACATCTGACTGACCGGCGGGGCTGCTCATCCGGCCACCCCTACTTTCTTTCATCACGCCTGACGAGCACGGCTGGTTGCATGGGCCATTTGTGGGAAATGAGTTGTACAAGAGACAGAGAGACAATTTCAGCATGCACAACAATAACAAACTGTCAGGGAGTCTGGCTTAATGTGAAACTACCAAGGAACATTGGCACTCAGGCGTTCAGTGCTTTAATGATGTCTGATGCTGCAAAACGATCCAGTGAGACCAATCCTTGCTATTTTGTTTTGACAACATCGTCCATCTTAACCATCATCCTGACTGCATAAAACGTGCCATATTTTTTGAAAACCAACTTGCAAGACTTGCAAGATGGCGCTGATATGGTCTTCATTGGGATATTTACAGTTTCCTGATCTGTTCAGTTCATGCTGCCATGAGTTCATTTTGATGCATGAAGCTACAGCGGAAACGTCCCCCTTTTTTTGACACTTGGGCAAAATTTAGAGTTTAGTTTAATTTAGAGGTGCTCTTTGTGCATGTTGGTACTGCTAAATACCCGGTGTTAGCATCAACGGCCGTTTGCTTACCAAGTCAAGAAGATGCTAATTGCGAATTAGGAATTTCACTTCCTGACTCCTAAAAAGGTGTTTCCAGTGATGAAAGGCGACCCTCTGCTTTTGCCTCTGAAAAATCACTTCTTCTACTCAAATTAGTATGCTAACCAGCTAGCCTCTCTGGTCATTTTCTGCCCTGAAGAAGTAGCACTGTTTAGAGGGAGTACTATAAACTTAACTGTAATGATGACTTACAGTCTTGGCAATATTGGATGATAATACTAACACGGTAAAAATTTGAAATAACTCCTTGAGCTTGCATTATGGAAGACCTGGGACTAAGGTGTAAGGAAAGTGTTTGACCTATAATAGTGACTCTGAGGTGAGACTATCTCAACCTCTGCTGCTGTGACTCTTTTGTACTGTCTCTTCAAAGTCCCACAGCTTTACCAAAGTGTGATGCCAGATTGCAGGAATACTTCCCGCTGTGACATATTGTTAAATCTATTATATCTTATTCATGATAAACTTTTAAATGCAAATGGAGGCTTTTTTTTTTAAACTTTTGCTAATTGGATTGGGCTCAAGAGAAAAACACCAACACTGTTTAAGTGGGTCAATGAGGATATGCAAAACGATGAAATCATTACATTGACTGTAATGTACTGGGCCCCACAAAGACCCAGCAAACTTAAACGGATAAGAGAGACCATTTTTCAACAAACAGTACAACTAGGTTGAATGCATACAAATCTATACAACTATGGACAAATACACCACAGGTGCAGTTGGATTAAGAAACTACCCACCTAATGGCTGCCACTGTATGGGAGCATATGTGGGTCACCTTAGACCCAGATTTACATCTAAAACCAGCACCAGGAGTGGAGCAGGCAGAGCAAAGCAGAGCCCAGGAGATATGCGAGCGGCCTGCCAGTACTGCAGCCCAGCCAGGGAGCTTTATAAGAGCTGGGTCTGGTTATAATAGGAGGGAGAGGGAGAATAGGGGGGTAGGTTGGTGGGGCAGAGGAGTTGGACAGCAGGGGTTATGTTTCCATGCCCCTGTGAGTGTGGATGATCCAAAACCCCATGTCTGTAAATGTCAAAGTAAGGAAGCATAATCCAAGACTGAAATCTCTATAAGCTGTCCTGTAAGAAACTGTAAACCCAGACTCCAATGGAACAGAGATCTTTATCAAACCAGAGCCCAACACACTGTGCTGTAAAGGCACTGCTGTACTACAGTGGCAGCCCTGTGTAGGTCCTCCTGCATTCTGCTGTCAACCGTCTACCTTTCATTAGTACTGGGAACAGTTATGTTTTTATGTGCAGGTAATTAATGACTATATTGCTAAGCAAAACTCTGTTTCAATACCAGTTAGTGAACAGACCAGGCCTTCAAACTTCTGACAGGAAAAAAAAAAAAAAAAACCTAAACTTAATTTTCAAAGTCCTTCAGTCGAGGGAAAATGGCTCAATCTGATTTGGCCCCTGTGAACTTTGAGGGACCTGTTTGGCATTCAAAATGCTGTTTGTTTCCAGAATTTGACACAGTTTTTATGGTCAATGAACTCCTAGACAGGAGATGACTTTACTGAAGTCATTACCATTTGAGCGTTTCTCACAAAATGTGACGCATGGGGACATGGCGATAAATGCAAGAGAAACATGAGATTTATTGTATGACTCAACAAATACAATAAGAGCAGATGAGTCATTTTCAAATGTTGTTACTGCCGGGTTTAGATGCTCCAGGTCACATCTCAAATCTGCACTACAGTACGATTTGGTGTACAGTGGAAATCTGTCTTCAGAGCACTAGCCTCTGGTTCTCATTATTCTGAGAGCGAGTCCCTTCTGAAAGCCTTGCACTGTTATGCGTTTAGCACATTTGGTGAAATCTGAGCACAAACACTGACTGGAACCTTTAGAAAGGTGATCAGCAGTTGAGCTGATGTTCTGTGGCCAGCAGTCACGTTGGAGCCAGTAAGCTCTTTAGCAATGGTGAACGCAAATGGATGGTTGGATTCAGATCCGTTAGGCTTTGCGACTGCTGGTTAGAATTATGACACACTAACCTATGCATTGATATGTTTTGCCTTCGTCAAAGCAAGCCAGAAAATTTGAAATCAGGTTTAAACCTGTGATGACTGATCTTTTTTTTCTTTTTTTTTTTCTTGCACTTGGGGAGCATCAGAGTCAAGTTGTTAATTCAACATTGACAGGTCACAATTGAAGTTTAAACATCCAGCTTTTATGGAGCTGCTTATGTGGCTGTTATGGCTGTTATCTGTCACCTGGTAAGTAAAAATGTCCTACATTTACTCTATTTTAGCTGTAGTTTTGGTCTTCAACAACTTTGACGAGAAATATCTGGCTCTTTAGCTGCTAACTGTGTCTGTCTGCTGTTTGGCACAGAGCATGTGGCAGTTTTCAATACTGGCTCATGGGGCCAAACTCAATACTTTGTCCTTGGAAGACAACAAAACCAGTGATGTTTCATGAATGGGAGTGAGGGAGGGAATGCTAATGGGAGAAATGGGAATGTTGATTCCCCTGTAAGTTTATTAATAAAGCCAACAAGTTTCACACTGTCACATTCTCGTTTTTATAAATGTATAATAAAAAGCACCAGACCACTGAACCGCTAGCACTGGATTGTTTTGATGAAAAACGAAAAGCAGAGCCACCAATGTCCGGAGTAGCAAAATGAAACCCAGGCTGTAGCTAAAATGAGATCCTGAAATATGTGAAATTTCATCAAATAAAAAGAAATTAATGCAGATTGGATTTTCAGCACACCAGATTATCACTTAAGTATGTTTTTGTCAGCTCAAAGACCATCTAAGAGGTACAGATACATACGACGGCTGCTTACATCATCTTTTATACTGGAAATTATCTTCATTGTCATCGTAAATCATATTAAAATAGGCATCATATGCCAAGAAAGCAAAGCAAACCAGCTGCCTAAAGAGTACAGAAAGAGAGTTGGAAGTTGGGAGATGGCTACTCAATCTAAGGAATCCCCAGCATGGTTTTTCAACCCTGTGGCCTTTTAGGAAGACCAGGGAGTACAAACAGCACAACAACATGGGGTAAAAACACAGTCAGACCGGGAGATTACTTCAATGTCTATATCTATTTACTCTACAACAAGTGGGGGGATCCTGCTGGGGATCAGCTGGATATAATAAAATGATCAAAATGACATGATGGTTTCTAACGCAAACCAGCTTTTAGAGAATGCTTTCCAAATGGCTTTACATAACAAAAAATACAAAACAATATGAATTTAGAGGATGATGTGACAGAAACGACTATTGAAAACACAAGAAACAACACTGCATGACAAAATGAGCAAAATTATTCTCATAAAGCAAATGAAGAGCCCATCTTCTGACTAAAGACGTCCAGGCAGGTGGAAACACAACCCCCCCCCACTAACCATGTCAGATCTACGATAAACCTTGGAGCTTTCTGTTATTTGATGTTTATCATCATTGCTGAGGCATTCATATGTGCACGGGTCAATTGTTTACTGTGCAGAGATGTTGGAGGCTTCTTTCCTCTTTGGATGAATTTGTGTCACTGTTCAAATTAGACCGTCACTGACAGGATTTATAGCATATGTGGACTGACATAATGCACTTTCCTTTTGAGGAAAGTCCCAAAGGGTATTTATGAACGAAACATCCAATCACATAGCATAAAGCTCTCTTATGGGTTGAAGTTTAATATCGCAGTTCAGAGGAAAGTGAAAAAAATCTGCCCTACAGTGAATTTTCTTTTTCTCACTTGCATTTTTTTATTGACAGCCAATTCAATATGGTTTTAATTTGCTACATCTGTGTGCCATGACTCTAATTAGCCTTTTCTCCATAACAGTGGAGATTGTGGCTCATGGGTATTGTAGCATATTAAAACCACAAATATATACAATCATTATAGTATCTATAAACAATTTGGGTTTCCATGCTGAGTAACATCTCAGTGGAAGATGTTTGGCTAAGGACAAAGTATTTTAATGGAAAGATGCTGAGTACAATGTCACATTGGCTCTTCATACTATGTTACATTTTAGATCCATTCATTATCTGTACTTCTCATCCTTTGGGAAGAAAGACCCCAGGTTGAAACCTATGAGGGGAAAGTTACCACTCCAATAATCCCTGCAAATCTTTTGGACTTTTCTCTCTTCCTTTCTTACTCTTCTTTTGTCATTAGGCTTATCAAATGTCTTGTTCTGGAAAGTAACCGGTGATTGCTGCTATCCCTCTAAAAATGTATTGGTCAGGAAGTATAAAGTAGAATAATGTGAAAATAATCCAAAGTTTAAAATCTGTACTTTCCACCACTGCTCTTCAGTGTTGCCTTACAGATAAAATACAACTGGAACAAGGCTGACATGACATGACCTGGGTTTCATCTGTTTACAATAGTAGTTAGAACATAGTTTATTCTACTGTTATTGGTAATAGATGTAACATGTAGCACTTACCAAAGAATGAAAAAAGGCATTATGTATACTTAAGCAAATAAGCACATGCTCAAAGACACAGAGTGCAGCTGGACACATTATGCATTTTTTGGCTAATGGCTCACGTTGCTGGTGGTTAAGCGGGCAGGCGTCTCCACCACCCCCAGTAGTGTCTGAGGAAAGACCACAACCACTGTCTCCTCTCCTGAGCCAAACCTCCAGCAGCCTCAGGAGAGGGTGAATATTCATACGTGCGTCTGTGTGTGTGTGTGTTAAAAGGCCTCCAGAACCTCCCGCACCTCCCTCCTCTGAGCCAAGCCCCAATCACAACAAACCAGAAACAAACTCTAAATGGGGTTGCAACACGCTGTATGTTTGGATCTCACTCCTCCCAAAGATCTTCTTTTTTTTTTTTTTTTTTTCCTCCCAGGGGTAAAGCTGAGTTACAGAGACCATCTGCTGCCATACAAATTGGATAACATTCTCACTAAAACTGAACCTCAGGCAATCCTAAGGTGCCAAACTGAAGTAGTAAAGACTGAGAGGGAAAGAGAGACAATGTGTTGGGGTTTGTGTATCATCAGTCACTGTCGCAGTTAATGGGCTCGATCAGTCACTTACGAGGGAGATTTGTGGCCTGTACGCAGGCTGACGAGAGAAATCGGAAGCAACAAACATAGAGAAACATGTAGACAAATTTAACACATACAAACCAAAAAATTTTCTCTCAATGTCATTTTGTCATGAAACTTCCAGTGCTGTCATTTGATTCCTATCAAAATCATCTCGAACATTTTCTCAAAACTAGTCATCTGGCTATATCTGCAAGAGCTTGTCAACACATTTTCCCATCTGTACCTCTTTTTTTTTTTTTTTGTAAATTTCATGATGTGAAACAGTCTGGGTTTAAATATACAATCAAATCCTTTGGCCCATTTTAGAGCAGGTTGTCCAGGTGTTTGGACATGTCCCGCTCTACCTCTCTCCTTGTGCCTTTAAACCACAAAGGAGATGGAATTTTAACCCATTTGCAAATTGCCCTCCTCTCACACCAGCATGTATGAGGCCAAATTTGCTAAGTGAAATCAATTGTCAGTGGAATCTCTGTAATCATTGGAAATAAATCTGAACCATTTTTTTATTAAATTCAACTTCAGTGACCTTTGACACTTGAATTTAAGCTGTAGACCTGACAGTCCTGACACTGATAGGGAAAATGAAGCCATTAACTAATTAGCTATAACTTTTCCGGTTAGTTAGCAAGACTTAGCCTTTAGCATCAGAGGTATAATTGCACTGTAACACTCTCTGGTTGACCCATAGACTGTATAGAAACACATAACATGTCCATTATGGTACCCACAGGTTTTTGAAGAGCAGATCTGAAGCTTAGGTTGTCGTTGCCATCTTTGCAGCACCACGTGTAGAATGAAGACATTGGTGAATGCCAGTTTGTGGCAAGCATTACTTAGGAACGTTAAGTCCCATACAGTTATCGTGAATGGAGAAGTCAGCTGTGGGCCAAAACCAGCCTGTAAACATGTTTACTTCTGCTGTAAAGCTGTAAATCTAAATACGAGAGTCAAAGGGGACTGACTCATTTTCAGAGCCGGCATCGAGTGGTCATTCAGTCTGAGGAACTGCAGTAGCTGGCACTCACTGGGTTCATTTTTCAGCATTGAATGTATTTAAAAGTGGACCTGGACTCTGGGTCTGAAAGGCGAAACCAAAGCTGAAGAGCTATAAACCTACATTCTCTCTCTGACCATCAGTGGGTGACTGCTGTTGTAAGAGGAAGTCAGATTGTAATGAAGCCTATGTGAAAATGACCTTACTTCTGAGTTCATTTATTAGCTCAGTTAGTGTTTCCAATTGAGTTTATGGTCTCAGTCTCTATTTTCAAGTCTTATTCAATATAACATGATGTTCATTTTTTAACTGATGATCCTATTTAGAGAAAAATAGACCATAAAGCAGGGGATGCATGAGGGCGTGGCTACTGTGTGATTGGCAGAGTCAGATCCAGCTCTCCTTCCTCCTCAGCTCCACCTTTTCCTCCAAAAATGGTTTCCTCTGGTTACAAAAAAATCAGTAGGGCAATGTCTAACCAACGGGTGACATCACAAAGGGTTGACACTTGTTTTTCTTGTCTGACCTCAGAAAGCCGAACTCCATGCATTTCTTGTTTGTCTAAAGTGAACGTACTTACAAAATGAAAACTTGAAGGATAAACACTTATTTGTTTGCTGGAGCATGTGTTTCTGAACAAACTTCTGGGTTTAACTATTATTAAAAGAATCTTTTGTGTTTAGAATTAGAGAATCAGTACGTTTTCTCGTGGTACTTAACCAAACTGGTGTTTATAACAACATGAATACTGATTCAGAGTTCTTAGACATGACCTGATTCCTTCAGTTAACTGGGCTCGGCAGAGGTTTCTTCAGCTTGGTCCAGCGGTGTGAAAAAGTCCTGCATGTGGTACCATAGTGCTCTTGGTTCTAATTATGTTGCAGAAATGGAGCTTTCTCTGACCACAGCACCAAAGGTTTACAGGCCTCTCATTATATACTTAGCTTCTACTGTAAACCAGGAAACAAGGAGCCTGTGAGGTGCTGGTCCAAAACCGCAACACTTCCTAGTAGGTCAAATTAAAATAAAATAAAATAAATGCTTTGTTCCTGTCCTTTCTTTTGTCGCCTGCTGTGATCACTGTCAAAAACAAAAAGGATATTTGATTTGGGTGCCAACTGTCTGACATGCACAATCAAAATTGTGTTGTAATACTTTAACCTATGCATTCATGTGTGTTTTGACTTGGTTTGATGTTTTGCCGACGGTCACGTTACATGATACAGCCATTTCCCCTTCCACTGACATTTTTTTAAGTATATTCTTGTGCTAATGGTCACAGTGGTTGTATGATAAAGAATGTATGTTCTAAACATACACATTTCCTCCATTTGAAAAAGAGTGACACACACACAGACAGGCCTGATGTGTTATTTCAAAAGATTTCTTCTGAAAATACATCAAATTCCAGTGAACCATTCATCCTTTTGGACTTATAATGTAGTATAACACATCATTTGGAGAACTAGTTCTTAAAGAACCTTACGTTGTTTTGAGTCCATATATTTTTAGCAGAGGTTGTCCCTGTGGGAATCAAACCCACAACTCTGTCAGTGTCTGGCCTCGCCATGTGCATTCTAAAGACTGCAAGACCATTGTTTACAGGCATTACATTTTCCATTTGTCACAATTTACAGTCGCTTATCAGCATCACAATTGCTTTAGTACCGCTGATAAAGAATAAATAAAAATAATGATAATAAAACCAAGAGACTGGCATCAACTTTGTCTGTGCAGACCACCGAGCCAAGGCCTTGCATTAGGGGAATTAGAGGGTATTTGAGAGCAGCTCAGGCTAAGCCAAGAGTATTGGGCATACTGTTTAAGATTATAACCCGGTCTGCAGCCCTCTGCAGTTCTGTTTCCAGCTCATTTCTGCAAAAGATGATAGTCTATTGGCTGAGTACCACTTCACTAAGTGCCACGGAGGGAGAGAGTCACACTCAGCCAAGTCCACTGGTCCACTGGCAGCAGAAAGTCCCAGCTCCATAGTTTAAACAGCCAACAGTAGATGATTGGTCTGGCAAAACAGACTCACTCTGCCTAGCAAAACACATGGCAGTGCTTATGTTCTTAACCCTTACTCAGGTCTTACACTACAGCACTGCTTATACATGCAAGCAAAGTAAAGTGGGTGGCTCACACTATTGCCCTTTACATCAGTATGGTACATTTATGATAGTTTCTTCAAAATGTTCATGTGTGTCAGGACATTGGCTGAAGAAGTAGACATTTGATCGAACGAATGGTTAAAATCTGATCCAAGAAAATCTGAAAAGTGTATCAGGAATGTGCTGCCAGCTTGAGCAAAGTACAAAATGCTCCACTCCAATGGAGCTCCTGATATGTTTAAATTAGATATTTAAAGTATTAGTGTTAACAGAATCATTGATCAGTGTTTATGCATCATTAATTCCAAACAAATGGTTTTGCCTCTCAGGACTGAGGCAAGTGTATGTGATCTAACTGGGCAGGAGAAGAGGTTGTGATGTTTGTCAATTTAGTCAAGTTACAGGAAATATGTTCACAATCTCTTCCTCCTGTGTTACACTGTTGAATGATGGCTAGAAGTAGTTTGGCAGAACATTATGATGATACTCTTTGAATCCACGTTTTTGTTGTGAGAGTCCCTCCTGGCATTCCCGATATATTACATTTAAATGACCCAGGGGTAACCGTGACTTTGAACTTTGACCTTTGAGCACAAAAGTTTTATGAAATCTGTCAAAATCAAGTCCCAGTGCAGGTTTGTATCAAATGTGAAGAACTCCCCACTGAGATAACGAACATAAAGAATTATTGTTTTGTTTATTTGTTTTTTTACCTGATCAATTTAAAGTAAAGGTACAAAAAAATAACAATAAAAAATCAATTATTCTGATAATATCATTAAAGAAAAACAACTTTAGAGACTGGGTAAAGTATCACACATATTGTCATTCAAACACTGAAAATACTTATATAGAGACAAACAAATAATATAGAGCGTCTGTGATGTCTGAGGTAGTTTTGGGTTTATGATTTACCTCAGTCCTGGAACCGGATTGGTGGGAACCTGGCCTCTAAAGGAAAGACAATATTTCTGATATTTGGTTACGATCTAAATAAGTGGACCATTCACAAATGTAGCTTATGATGACCATTGATGTCATTAATGTGGTTAGCTCCAGGAGTTATTTGTACCAGATTTTATGAAAAAAAATCTCATGATGATGTGAGAAGAGATGTCAGGGGATCAGCAAAGGTCAGCGTGATTCACGCTGCCAGCACCGTTTAAAATGACAGAAACACTTGGATTCAAGAAAGACTGAATCCTACAGCCGTGAGACAAACTGCCTAGACATTTGGAACACACTGGCTCCAGCATTCAGCCAGGGAGGATGCATTTATAAGATAAGGGCAGCTCAAGAAAAGTAGTCCCAAGTCGTGCTGTTGTGCCAAAATAGTCAAACATTAGTTCAACGCAAGAACTAATTCTTTGGCTACATGGAACATTTGAAAGAAACTGGCTACTGTACAGATGTACAGTAGCCACACCCTAATGCATCCCCTGCTTTATGGTCTACTTTCCCCGAAAGTGAACCATTATTCCAAAAATCAGCATCATGGAATATCGAAGAAGACTTGAAACTATAGACTGATATCATTAACTCATTTTCTGAGCTGATAAATCAAATTTCTTTCTACAACCATTTTCCCTTTTTAAAACCGTTGGAGTCTCCCCCTGATGGCCATTAGACAGAATGGAAGTTTAAGATACTTTGGAATTGGCTTCACTTTTCAGATCCAGAGTTTATGTTTATTTATCAACAGTCTACGGAACAGCTAAACATTGAAAAGTGAAACTCACGAGCGTCTTTTCTTTTGCCTGACATCGGACAACACAACGACATAGTGCTTAGCACTGTTGCCTCACAGCAAGATGGTTGTGGATTAGGTTCCCGGCCTGGGGCCTTTCTCTGAGGAGTTTGCATGTTCTCCCCGTGCCTGCGTGGGTTTCCTCCGGGTTCTCCAGTTTCCTCCCACCATCCAAAGACATCATGTTTGGGTTAATTGGTGACTCTAAATTGTCCGTAGGTCTGAGTGTGAGTGTGAGTGGTTGTACGTCTCTGTCTGTCTCTGTGTGTTGGGCCTGTGATGGACTGGCGACCTGTCCAGGGTGTACCCCGCCCTCAACCAATATAAGCTGGGATTGGCTCCAGCACCCCCTGTGACCAGGAAACAGATAAGTGGTAGAAGATGAATGACTGAATGATTGAAGTGCTTCAAGTGCTGACTTTATCATAAAGTCACAGAGAAAAACAGATAAAATGTTCAGTTTAGTTTATGGAAATGCAATCAATGCATCTGCAGCACAATCGATCTGTCATCTGAAAGGAACCGGCTTCCATCTGACAGTTATACATTGGACAAATCAAATGTTAACAACAGGTGAAAGTGTGTGTGTGGGAAGAAAACATTCCTGCGTTCAATCAACCAGTAACTGGGGCCATAACTCGACACCTCTGTGTCAAACTGTGACAGCTGCAACATAAAGCTCACACAAACCTCGTGTTCAAAAGCACAACTTAACACAGTCAAATGCACGAAAATTGCAGTAAACAGCACAAAACCAGTGCGATCCAAAACCTCAAGCCCAGACCTCAGACCTTAAAGCTTTGGTCGTGGCCTTAACATCTCCTGACACACCGTCTCGGGACGCCGGCGGATTGAGTGAGTGAGTGCCAGACAATAAAAGACAGACAGACTGACAGGGAGGCAAATTGGTCTAAAAAATCCCCCAAAGCTGATTGTTACACAGAAGGAAGAAAAAGTCACAAGGAGGGGTATAAGAATAGATAGAGCCCACAGCTTGTTTCACTGTGTATTTGGCGCTGTGTGTTGTATGAAGGAGATCGGATTGCAGCTCTGAGCCTGGCCAGCCAGATTTCTTGGAGTGCTTGATGCTGCGTTCTGCCAGGATTTTGTCAATAATCTAAGGCAATGGACTCATTCCACCTCCCAACCCACTGCCTCCTTATCAGCCATGCCAACCACACACACGTACACACACATTCATACAAACGCAATACAGCAGTGCACAAACATATGCAGGGACACACCTGTACATAAGTTTATTCATACTACAAACAAACCTTGTGTGACATGTTTTTAATTGTACATAGACTAGACAAAATTCACACTGTGCAGTCTTTTACCTTCCAACCACAAACTAACATTCATGGAGCGCATATGGCCCATTATTCAATACTACACACTAGGTGTTGAAAATTTGCCATAAAGAAATTTGCACAGATGGAATGATGGCAAGGTATTATGGGTTGCATATGTTTACATAACCCCCATTCAGTGTGTTCATATTTATATCCTATTTTTCTTTGATGTATCCTATTACTTATGGCATGCTGTTGTAGTCATATTTCTCAAAGGAGATGATTAAAGTTTCATCAAATCTAAGGGAAAGGCCTTGTTTTTATCCCAAGTGGCACTTCGGCTCAGTCCAAGTGGAATTAAAATTTGCTACTTTTTAATTTTTTTTCTTTGTTATTTTAAAGCTGCTGGAAGCTATAAGAAATGGTCTGCTTGCTCAAGATACAGCAAAGTTTTATGTAACAATATACTGATGTGCTCAGCTGTATAGCATTCAGACAATAACCTCCTGCAGAAGTTATGAAAGGGGGATATTGAGTAAATGCATGAATGGGGAGTTATTCAATAATAGACATATGCTGGTTTAGATTTAAGTGAAACTGGAGCAGAGATATTCATGCAATCAGTGCAGCTAAACTGCACAAAGGTACACACTGCAAGCTGTGAATTCCCAGATAATGTTAGATTGTATTACATAAGATCCACAGAGAGGCTAATTTGAGATTCTCTCACACCCGGTCTCTCCAGGATCGGACTGTAAGAGTCCGCAGAGGGCCAAATGTGATCAGAGGCGAACATCCAATATGAACCGATGGGAGAGGAAACGCTGAATAACTCTCATAATAAAAATAATAATGATAATGATAATACTCTCGTTTTCTCGCTCACTCACTCAGCTTCCTTCCATCTGCCTCTTCTCCCTCCCTTCCAATCAATTTTTTTCTCCCTCTCATCTGTGTTCGTTTCCTCCAAATCTTTCAAAACACATTAGACTCTAGGCTCTTCTGCACAATTACACATAGCCTGTCCAGAAACTTCCCCAAAACACTATTAATGTTGGTCTAAACTCCAGCATTTGTGGCTGGAGAGGGGCAGCATTTATGGTGAGTAAACAAATCGCACAGTGGATTAGTCATTCATTTTGACCGATAGTTACCTCTTGTCGTCAGGGATCAGCTTCTGGAGTCGTTATTAACAGTTAGGAGCAAAAGCTGACATCTATGTCAGGAGGAGGTTGGGGTGGATAGATGGGACAGCAAAATACAGGTTCCCATGTGAAAGTGTCAGTTTATGTCATTTCTATTGTTTCTATTGTTCATGGTCATCGTTACTGTAACCATGACAACACAAATGTTGACGAAGTATGTATCTTCACCCAAACCACCATCTTTTCCAAACCTAACCAAACCATTGTTATAGCAACCATGTCAATGGAGTATGAAGTATGCTGCTCTCAGTACAGTTTATTTCAACCATGGTGACCATACTCTGATCAACTACTCCCTGGTCTTGGTCCCAGGTGTGTTCTTCTTTCTCTTTCTGTCTCGGTTGTTTTTCCCCCCTTTTCTGTGTGTTTCCTGTTTGTGTGCGTTTGTGTGTGTCTTGCGGTGTGGCGTATCCTCCAGCTCTTCCCTGGTTCTCCTCCATGCTTCCTCCTGACTGCAGCAGCTAGTACGCCTGATGTCCACCATCCCAGCAGTATTTCAGCTGGGCTCCGCTGTCAGACTCTGGATCCTTTGGTCCACCTGAACGATGACGTCCAGGCCTCTTCTGGATTATTATTATTATTATTTGCTTCCTGGTGACTGATTTGGAACATCAGTCTAACTGTTATTGGGCAAACGCTTTCTCATCAAGTCTGGGTGGTGAACCTGGTTTTTCTCTGTCTGTCTTTCCCTATGTCTCACTCATTATGCTCATTATAAGAAACCAGGCTATTAACCCACTCATCACCAAAAGTGGCACCTCTCCAGGCCTCCAAAATCATTTCAGTGCGATACACTATCAGGACGGTATAGTGATTCTGTTCAAACCCTTTCAATGTGGAGTTTTGCATGTTCTCCCTGTACCTGTGTGGTTTCCCTCCATGTTCTCCAGCTAACAACTGACCCCAAAAGATAGGCTGTATAAGCTGTGTACAGCTGTGTATAGATGGTGGATGTGTATGATCAGTTGTTCTAACATGTTGTGTCTCTTCTCCTTCACTCACCTGCTGCCACCACACACCAACCGTCCACCTCAAGAATCCACCAGGCTCCACCAGGAACCCTTGCCCTCTGCTTTCCCCCCTAAAACACCCTCTTTGTGCTGGCTTGTGCCAATAAAGAACTTCATCCCCTCCAATCCAACAGTGTCTGTATGAATTTGCTCTGGGGACCAAACAGAAACCATACACGCTTCTTCTCCCTGTGCTAAAGTATTCCTCGTGTCTGCCAGCTTCCCCCCCCCGTTTCCATCCTGTCTGCCCTCAGCTGATCCTGCTGAGCCACTTAACACTGGCTTGCACCTCTGCCCAGCAGTCTCTGTTCCTGGACCGCCGCTCCGCCGTCCTCCACCTGCCAGCCCTGCAGCCTTCTCCTGGTATCAAACCCAACCTCTACTGTCACCACCGTGGTTCTCTTCTGCTTTTGGGTCCAGGAACATTTGGTCTGCTTACAACAATATGGGTGTTCAGGTTGTAGACTCGTGTTAAGTGTTAAAGATGAACAATGGTGCAACAGGTTTTAGTTTGGTGGTGAATTAATTCCTACACTCCAGCTTGTGTCCGGTTTCAGAGAAGCTGAAAGAAAAGACCACGCTCTTTACATTACTCCATGGAAATCTTTGGCTTCAACCTCGACGGAAACCTCCAAGGATGAGCTGTGAGTGGACAATTTCTAATTGGGGGAAGGGTTTACCGAACGGTTAATCAAAAAGGGATCAACAGAGATTTATAATGATCTCATGAGTTCACAAAACCCTGTTTATTTAGCTCTCCTTTTCTTTCTTAACTGTGAGAAGACATAATATTGGAAAAAAAAAACATAGAATCAACAAGCTGAAGTAGCTATGATTCATCCTTGCAGAGACATCTGGATCAAGGCAGGCAGATGGGATGGCGGGTGGAGACACAGACCCATGGACCCAATCCTTCTGTCATATCCTCATGAAGGCAAAGGGTGTCACATTTAGTCCCTGCTCCCGTGGACTGTTCTGGACCTTTCTGAGCTCTATTATCTCCGGTGCATTAGGTAATGGCAACATTTGCAACAACAACAGAAGAAAAGACATGGAAAAAATTGTTTAGGGTATATCCATGATAGCCGATACAGTGTACATGTATAATTTTGTCAGACATTGTGCAGTGAAGAAAGTTGGATGAGTTGCTGCCAGAGATAATAGCACATTCCCAAAGCACCATTACAATTCTTTTCAACAATTATGTGTCAAAGCAGGGGAGATTCAACAGAACAGATTCACGCCGATGGCACCAAATCAAGGAAATTCTTCTAATTGACTTAAACTGGCAACATATTGTATTTTATCACCCCACTTTAAGTTTTGTTTCACTTGTTAATAGGAAAATTACTTGTTTTTGTTGGTGTAAGACGAATAAGATGTGAAGACTGTGACCTTGACGGTTATTGTGCACTGCACAAGCAGCCATGGCTCAGAGACCCAAGCAGATGGAGTGCAAGACCATCGGCCAAACCTCAATCCCCAGACCTCAGCTTACACTTGGTCTGAAACTTTTTTAACGTACCATCATGAGAGGGGAAAGGAAGAACAAAGAGGAGAGAGAAGGAGAACGGGTGTCGAGGACGGTGTGAGAAAGCAGAAAAGATATCATTAACACTTGAGCCAGAAGAAATGGAGGCTTGGGCCAACTCACGCCAGATACTCAATATGATCCAATTCCATCCAACACCCAACACAATTTCTATATATAATTCCAAGTCTCCACGTCCAGATTTGAAGTCATTGCAAGCTTGATGCACAATCCAGGCCCTGAGTCCCGAGAGCTACACTGAAGCCCCAACACAAACTATAGTCCCAGTGCTATTTTCATGATTACCCTGCAGAATCCTGTGCAATGACAAGGGATAATGAAGAGCTTTAGCATAATAAAGAGCTCTAGTCTGCCGAAAGAGAATTATTTCAGTTTGCATACTGGGTAAAAACACAATTCCTCTTCTTCTAATGTTTTTTGGCAGTTGCCAACAGCTTCTTGGTGCATTGCCACCACCTTCCGGTTCTCGAGTGTTGTCAACTCTCAAGGGTTAATGCTCATTAGTTCATAACGGATATGTTCTGCTCACCATTCACCAGAGACAAGAGCATGCACGATGATGCACAGCACCGTTGCCAGGGTTTGCAGCTGATGACTTTCGCAGCTAAAATCATCCGTCATGCCATAAGAAAACAAGCAGTACATTAATGGGGTGCACACATGTGTTCGATCTGATTTGTATTTGTCTGCAGCAGTGGTCACCAACAGGCGGACAGTGGTCCAAAACCTGACCACAGGAGGCTTTCATCCAGACCACGGAGCATCTCGATATAATGCGAAACTATCCAATTTTGTCATTAAAGACACTTTTTAACAGGCACAATGACGGCAGCCGCCAAGGTCCTACAGCTATCGGCTGATCTGTTTATCGAACACAGATAAATCTTTACAGATGTCAGTGTCAAAAGTTAGAAAACTTGACAGTGAAATCCAAGTTTTCCACGCAGAGGGGACAGAGCTGTACGCACTCATTCTCTTCAGCGCGGACTGTCTGGCTTATCTGACATGTACAAAAGTGGAAATTTAAAACATCATGAAATGACACAGACACTTTGGGGACACTTAACTGCAGCAATCCAAAATATGAAAATAAATGAATTCACATCCCAGTATGAGCAACCTGCACGGGTCCAGCACTACAGCGAGTACACAAGGGTTCACTGAGAATACAGGGGATTTTAGGCCAGAATAAAAAGCCTGGGTGAGTTGAATTTACTTCGCACTGGTTCCTAATTTTCTTGATGCTCCCTCCATCATTCAGTTCTGGCCAGTCTGCGGCTCCCAAGAGGCTCAGATTACATATCATCTGTGAGATGGACCCCCACACTGTTCTCCAGATGGCTTGTCCTCATTACTTTTATACTTCTCTATCCTCAACAACTTGACAAACCCTCAAATAATTGTGTTGTGGTTAAAATGGATTTCATGTGCATGATGTGTCAGCTTTCATTTCTTCATTCTATTTCCTAATTCACTGCTGCTTTTAAAGTTTTACGCTTTTGTTGAAGTTTTTGAGAAGAGCTACAGATTTATTCAATTCAAATTCAAATTCCTTTATTCGTCCCACAAACAAACCTCTGCTGTTTGAGGACTACTGAGCAATCAGGTCATTGGGGAGTCACGTTATTAACTTGATATTTCCACAACAGTAAACAGGTTCTTCCTAGGATCTCAATGTGCTCTCAAAGAAGTCAGCTCCACATCTTAATACCAGTTTTAAACCGTCTTCTGACAGAGTTTCCATTCCTAGTCCCCCAGGTCAGGTCTTAGTGCACCTTCTACAACAAGTACCACTTCAAGCCCCCTAAACTCCAAACTGGTGCATCATCCCGATCCCTACAACACGTTCCCAGCCTTAATCCAAGTCTCAGTTCCAGCTCCTGTGTTGAGCTCCAGAGTATCCAAACCCCAGGCACAGTCTAGGACTGGGGTGGGCCCACTGGTTTGCCGGCATCTGGATCCAATCGTGGGTGTTTGTCGTCGGGAATTGAATCAAATTAAAAAGTTTAATATTTAATGCGACACCAGATGGAAGCGGAGAGGGGAAAGAGGCCCTGCGGTCAGCACTAATATCCCCTTCTGAAGAGCCATGCTGCATTCCTGGAGGGAGAACCGCTTGAAATATGTACACACACAAAAGTCCGTACACACACAGACACAATTAGTGCAACAACACCGGTAAACGCAATGACAGCCACGCACAGCCATGCAAGAAATGCACAAAGGTGTCGCGCAGGTAACATCATTACAAACCAACTGCAAGGTCATCGGGCAATCAGAAACACTCACTGCAAGACGCTTAGGATGGGAGTGTAGAAACAAAAAAATTTTTAAAATTGCTTTTGCCAATCTTTTAAGGCCACAACTCTTCAGCTAAATCACTTACTGTCAAAGTCCCAACCGTGAAAAGTGAAAGGAGGATGAAGAAAAAGCTAAACTTATAAGTTGTAACTACAATAGCTGATAATTTTGACAATTATTAATAGTTGCATGTTACTCTATATTGCTCTTCAATGCCTCATTTACTGAAAACAGAAACCAGTCACTCACACGACGTCGCTCAGTTTCAATGTGTCTTTAATTTGACTCTCAGACACCAGCAGATTTTAGGGTATTCCTGTTTTTTTTAAATCAGAATATAAATCTTTCTGACGCTGTTCGAAAAGTCTCCAAAATGTCTTTTAATATAAACTTTTACCACACCATTATATATTGGGTGTGTGCAATTTTACGCTTATTTAGATTGACATTAAACGCTCCAAGGACAGCGAGGCTCCACTTTTCGAGAATAAAGTCACGGTAGATTTGGTTTCCGTCATTTGTTACTGACGCATAATATCATTTGTTGGGTTTTGATGTCTGCAGTGTCAGTGCAAAGCACAGTTTGTGGCTGTTTCGTATCTTATTCTTTTGAGTTCAACGATTTTTTTTTGTTGTTGTTGTTGTTGTTGCTGTTTTTGTTGATTCTCTGAGGGGGTTTATACATCTTAAATAGACTTGACCTATATTCAGTCAATCAATGTCAGTTCAATTAGTTTCATACCTACAAATGCTTAAGGCATGGAGCTGCACGTTCTAATCCCGCGGTCTCCCACCATCATAAAATAAGTTGTGAGGCTCAGCCGCTGATTAGGTACTACACTGCTTTACTGCTATTTAAGGCATGCTGGATTTAACATCTGCTCCATTAAATCTACACGAACATCAGATTTATTTATGTATTTTTTTGCCAGTTTTTTAAATAATGAAAATAAACTGGACAAGTAGCATTTGCTGTATTAACTGAAGATGTAAAATAACAAGGGTCATGTGCCTGCATTGACTCATAGTTTCACAATTTTCTTACAATTTTCCCATCAAAGTTTTTTTTTTTTTTTTTTTTTTTACATGAGCTTTCTGGTTAATTTGACCTGTGGCTCTTTAAAATTGGGTTGAGTAGGGCAGTGGTTCTAAACTAGGGGATACTCAGCTAAAAAACCTAAACCATTTTAAGGGCTTTTGAATTGTTATTCAGGCTATTTTTAACATTTTTTTTTTTTTTTAATCTTAAGTACCCCCATTTAAGAACCACTGGAGTAGGGGATAAAGATTAAATGTGTAAGTCTGTCTCACTCTTAGCACTGAGTGCAACTGATGCCATCCAACATTGGTCAGCCAGATCATTATGACCACTGACAGAAGAAGTGACTAACATAGATTGATGTTTTGAACCAGGAAAAATGGTGAAGTGTGAGGATGCAAGTTACTTTTACAACGAACAAACTGTGATGTGACGACTGAGTCAGAGCATCCCAACACTGGAGCTCTGTTCCTGGTCTTCAGGGGTCAGGATCTACCAGAAGTGGTCCAGGGAAGGAAAACTGGTGAACTGCCTACATAGGTGGCCAAGGTTCAGTGATGGTCATGGGGACTGAGGATTGAACCATGTGGTCTAGACTCTTCAAGGCCTCAAGGTTCAGGGCTGTTTTGATTGGAAAATGTGGACCTACACAATATGAGGCAGGTGGTCATAATGTTATGGTCACTACATAGCAAGTGATGTTTCCATAAATGTTTTCTACAGGGGAATATAATATTATCACATATATATACATCTTCCAGATATGTGAAGATACATATTTATCAAAAACGTTCAGATGCAGATATGGAGATATCTATTTCATTAATTTTCATACTGTATGACATGTGATATATATACATATCTCTTAAAACATCCCCCATAGGAATGATTTGATAGTATGTTATCACAAAAGCCACTTGTCTTTAAATCAACCTGCTATTTACGATGTTGCAAATGGTTTCTGACTTTGCTTCTGTTGGTTGTGTCTTTGTGTCAGTGGGATAAATTTGAAATATAAGCGAGAGAGCCAAATTTAGCTGAAATGTTAAATGTTTTTGCAGCATAAGTGTGATATGTCTCCTGTTAGACCAGGATGTGAAGTGTTCTCTAACACGCTTTGTGATGAAGTTGGCTCATTGTGAACGAGTGTGTATGTGAGCCTGATTAACGTAATGAGGATTAATTTCAGCCATTCTCACAAGGACCACCCTGAGTGAGACACAAGACTGGGCACCACCTGGCTTGCTTTCCCTCTCTCACACACAGCAACACTTTGTTCCTGATGCAGGAATTTGCATAGGAAATCTCTATTACTTTTACCGAGCCATCTTGCCTCAGTGTGTGTCTGAGTGTGTGTCTGTGTGCGTGTGTTACCAAGCTCATACATAACAGTGCAACTTATCACAAGTTACAATCCAAACTTCTGTCACCGCCTGCTAATACATACGCAAAAGCACACGCACAAGCAAAATCCTCTATTGAGTTATCTCATTGTCATATGTTGTGTGAGCATCTGTCTAGCCACGCACTCACACACACACACACACACACACACACACTGGGAAACCCCATCAAGCAGTGAGTAATCTATAGGAGTGGTATGGAAAGAAAGAGGCTGGGCTGCTCGGGAGAAATCCAGCAACAGTGATTTCCATCCTGAAACGGTTCACTGGTGCCCGACTGCTCTCTGATCCCACGGCAGTAACAATATTCAGCTGACATTTCACTGGAGAAACTCAATCCCGCCTTCCCCTGCCAGCAATACCTTATTGCAAGGGCTGGCACGCGCGCTCACGCACGTCTAGATGTAAACCATCCTCACATGCTTGTACACAACTGGAAAAACGCAGCTATGGCTGACTCTCATCCAAGTCGCACCCTCTGACCACCAATATTTTCCCCAATCATACATGTGATACATGTTCCCTGGGTCGTTCTGCAGATTTGGTTCATGCACAGACAAAACAAGAACATATGAAGTTACAGCTGCTGGGAAACTAGTCGCTTGAGTTGAGTTGAAACACAGATAGAACCATGGTGAATGCAAACATCAGGAAAAAGTGAGATCTCTGCACTTTGAAAGGGTTTATTACTCATAGAAAATAAGTATTAATGTAACACGTGTAAGTCCACCAGACTGGGAGCTGTAAGTGAGAGAAGTATTTCAGTATATCATTTGCATTTAATTTTCATGTAAACAAGAAATCAGACAACAGATAATAATGAAGAAAAGTAAAAGTGAGATCTATTATTTGTTCTGATAGAGATATGATATAGATATCTAGACGGATGTCACTGATGGCAGCTTTAGTGTGGAGCCTGTTTTTGTTTGCTACTGTTTTGTTTTGTTTTTTTCAGTTTGTCTCATTGTTGAAGTTTGTGGCAGCAAAATAAATTTCAAATATTGATATCAATAGTCAAGCTCAAGTTCAAATTTAATTCGGTTTGAATAATAACAACAACAACGAAAAGAAAAAAAGTTGGCTGTATCTAGATGAACAGTTTAGTTCAACTGCTTTCCAGTTTAGTGTCTCTAGATCAAACAAGCAGGATAATGTAACAAAAGAAGAGCCAGTCACACTTCAAACGATAGAAGACAATGTAGAAAACACAAGGGAAATATTGCATTTTAGAATTTTCGTATGCGTCAATCTGACTCTTCATCACTTTGCCAGCCACTGGGGTTGTCAGTGTCTTGGTTGAATGTGGATGACAGATATGTGACAAAAATATCTTCTGTTTAACCATTTCACCAGCTGAATGTGGAGACAGTAACATTTTAAAGACTCGACTGTCAAAAATGGATCTATTAAATTAGTTAATATATAATGAAAAGCAATCCAAACAATGGAGTGTACTTTAGCGCAATGTAGAAAGATAGGATGACTAACTGATGACTCAGCAGAGATGAAGTTGGCAAAAATTTTCATGAGGTGCTGCAGCAAAAGCGCTCAAAGACGCAGCCACAACTCAGGCAGTGTGTTTCTCCTACAACATTGTGTTACCAGTGTAAACTGATTTTGATATGAAGATCTGGGACAATCTGTTGCAAAAATTGTATCTCTTCAGGATTAATTCAAGGTTGTGAGCACAAGTAGTAACTCAGACAATGCAGGCCTGGAAAAGATCCAACATGCACAGTCAACCTTCCCCAGATAAATGAAGGTTAAATCAGTATTGCATAAAAATTCGGGTGCGCGATTTGGGCCAGGCATTTCTGCATTTTCCGATGTTTTCCACTCTGGGAAACACTGATGAATAAGTTCCAATGTGTGAAATTGGGAATATTTAAAAAAAAAAAACACTTGAGCAGTAAAAAGAGACTAATACTGCTGGAAACAGTAATCCTGATTTTTTCGAATTTTGTGGAGGTTGTGCGAATCACCAGCTGGTCCTCTGATTGCTACATGACTCCCAAGCCTAGAGCTGGAGAGCTGGGTGTCACTTTCAAGTCCAACTGTTTACATTGGAGTGTGGACTCAGCAGTTCGGGCTTCACTGCCACCGTTATAGAAGAAGCATTAAAATAATGGGAAAGCTTGAGCACAAGTGTGCGGTTATACGTATGTTTAAATATGTGTGCGCTTGTGTGTGAACCTCGCACGCTCTTGAATGTGCATATGTGCGACTCACGTGTGTACAAGCATGTGTGAGTGTGTACAGGCATGTGCGTTCTTTTGTGTGTGTATGTGTGTGTGTGTGTGTGTGTGCGTAGGCGTTTGGTATGCCTGCCAGTCTGGGGTTCTCCTGGCAGTAAAGGCTTCCCGCTGCAGCATCAGAGGTGACGAGGTGCGAGGGCGTACGCACACGCACACACACACACACCGAGGGTTTTCCTCAGTCACATGCCAAAGCAGGGAGAGGAAAAGACCAGTGTGAGGTGCTGGGAAATAAGCAGCATTAAAATAGTGGGGGCTTTTTCCACTGGCACAATCCTACATATGGCGAATACACAGAAGTGACAGGTGACTAGGGCTGGCTAGTAGACTTTTTGTCTATACACAGAAACACACACACACACAAACATGCAAGCTGTAAAAAGCGCATTAAAAAACACACCAGCATGCATAGCAGACACTCAATATTAGCAAAACTCCGCATGTGCACCAACATAATGAATGCCACCAACGCTACACACATGCTGATGTTTTCAAATACTTTTAAATTCCTCATTAACACAGTTCGGTTCACCATTAAGAAGAAAAAAAGTGGTGTTTTTCCCTGCCATGTGCTTAAGGGTTTGGCTGGTATTAAGTGTGAAGTGTTCTACTGTGAATTTGATTTATTCATTTGTTCGGGGAGATTCTCTGGACCAGTCTGTCTTTCTTGCACCTTCCATTTTATATTCTGCATGGTTCCGGTAAGCAATAACAGACCATCATGCTCTTATTGCTCTCTAGTGTGTCTTCTCAGCTTGGCAGCTGCCAGCGGGCTGGTCGTCGAGCACAAGCACTAACGTGTGCTTGCATGAACTTAGACACATGTGGCCTTAAAACACACAACTGTGAGATTTTACAGGGGCAGATTTACTGACATGCATCACGAGACAGATTTCTTTTCTAAGGAGCTAGGAAATGTGAATGTTAGGTGTTGTGCTGTCATGGTCAAAGTTCAGTTCACAGTTCACGTCTGTATAGCTGTATAGCTCACAACTGGAGAATCAGAGAAAGGCCAAGAGGAACCAGTGTGAGAGTTTATTTTTATTTATTTATTTTTTTCCTTAATGATTTCACTCACAGACATTTTGCAAGAGTGATCAGATGCTTCAATTCAACGTGTCATTTCAAATTCGTTGCTGACGTTAAGATTTTTTTTTTCAGACCCATGAAAATGTGATACGTCTCTTTTTGTGTTGGAATCTTCATTGATTTCTTCATAAAAGTCCTTCCAGTGTCATACGAACTGGCCCCAGCAGTGCCAATGGTACCTTGCCGATTTGACGCAGTTCGTGTTCGTTTTTGGAGGTTGAGATTTTTGGTGCATTGCTGCCATTCTATGGTGCAAGAACCGATACTCATGAATTGCAAACAAATTTTAGCCAATGCTCCTTTTTACACTTTCATTCTATCTAGTGACCATGAGAGGGCAACTCCATTGGTTGGAAAAGAAGTCCAATACTAATAGTCTGTAATGCAGGCTAAAGCTGCATTATGACCTCAGGAATTTTCCCCTTTTGAGGAACCCTGTATGTTTTGATCGGTGGACCATAACTAAAAATGAAATTCCTCAGCATCTGATTTATCCCCAAAGCAGTCCCTGCTCGGTGTGTTGCACTTTTCAATGGATCGTGAACTTTGGGGGTGCGGCCTGCAGTGCTGAACATTTCTAATTGGTTGCATACCCGCGGTGTTTTATTTCACCCACCGTGTTTAGTCCGCATTTGCGTGCTCAGTACTTTTACAATGTTTTCGTTTCTCGTTTCGAGCATTTTTGCCGCAAGATGGAAAAAATGTTTGAATACATTTGAGCACTCGACCAACGACAAAGTATGAACTTTGGTCAGCGTTTACGCTGAAGATTTTGTTGTGCCTTCATTTCCTCCAGGTCATGGTCAGAAAGCAACAAGCAATGGGTCACAAGAACCTTTTAGCTCCTGGAAGAGAAAATTGTCTGGAATTGTTAAGTTCTGGTACTTTTCATCGGAATGTGCGTGATTCTCACTTGATTTATTGGCTCAGTAAATATTTTCCCAATGAGTTTATGGTCCCAGTGTCTATTTTCAATCTCTTTTCAACACACCATAATACTCGTGTTTTAAATAATGTTTACACTTAAAGGAAAATAGATCATTAATGCAGAGTCGGCATGAAGAAAAGAATGTCCTCTATACTAGCAAATATAGTTAGCTTTGTTGCCTTAGCCTTGGTGCTTGTCGCCATCATCTGATAGACAGCTAAAAAGCTGAGGGGAACTGCAAAGTAAAACGATAAGTCTATGGTCACTGTGAGCAACCCACTTCATACAACATGTGTACTATTGTCAGAATTCTGGCAGGATTCAGACACCAAGCTTTTGCAAAGTGAACCTCATTTACACCAAACCAGACCCAGCAGTCGAACTGGCAACACACTCTTGACCTACATCATCGCTGCTCTGGACCACCCATCCAATAAAGTCATGCTTGGCAGCAATTTAACTGGTGGCTATAGTGGTTCAGCTACTTTTCCCTCTTTGAAACAAATAAATATTAGTTATCGTTGGTTTAAAAAAAAGGGAAAAAAAGAGTATTTCTGACATGAGTGGAGGGGTGTCCCTGAAAACTCAGCCGCTCATCGTCAAAATGTCGCCATACATCCATGGATGGTATGTTTTGAGTTCTTAACTTCCCATTACCTTACTCAATTTGCTTGTGGCTGTGGTTCTTGTGGCTCGGCACACTGAGAACTGACTCAAGCAGTGAGTTAATTTCTGCCTCTGGGAAACTGTTTCTGTATAAACCCAATGTATTTAACCCATATGCATTATACAAACACTTAGTCCAGATGTGTGTAGTAGAGGATATGAGACACATAAAAAATGTCAGCCCTCAGCAGGATCTCGGCCTCACATATGAGAGGCGGTGTGACCAGGCGGTCACGGCTGTACATCACTCATGCAGCGCATTAAGAAATCAGCACTGAACTTGCACCAGCGGATCTGAGCAGGAGACATGATTCAGGTATATCATGTAGCCCTCCCGCTCCCCGCACCATCTCAAGGCACACCGTGAGTGAGTACCTGAACATCCCACTAATGGGGAAAAAATAAAATGGCTACAATGATGTCATAGAGCATCGTCAAGATGATTTAACCTGCCATAGGTTTCCATATATTACAGACAGGGAGGTGGCACATCAGGAAAAAGGACAGGGAAAGAAAAGAGAGCAGGAGAGCCGTGAGACTGTGGCATGTGTCAAAGTTAGCCAGACCAGATGAAGAAAAATTGTGCTCCATCACTAATGTTTTTAGTGTTTTAAGTTAGCAACAGTTTGTGTGGCATGTCTGTTAAAAGAGAAATGTGTGAGATTTGTCGAAAATTTTTAGAATGTTTTTAAAATGAACAAATGAACGGTGAAAGAGCCACAATGGTGACATCATTATGACACTTGCATACATTATATTTTGCAGATATCTGAAATTAGCATGCTAGAATGAAGCACAAGGAAGAGGAAGAAGAAGAGGAGTTTGAAGTTGGGCTGCGTTTTCCAACCAGCGCCACAGAAATGCAGAGATGGCTTAAGCTCCTGTAAAGCCATTTTTATCTTCATCCCAAAAGGGCGCTACCGAAAAGTGAGCAAAGAAATATTCATCAGCAAAGAAGAGAAGTGATGAAAGAATATGCAAAACCTGTTTAAATCTTGATCTGACATTCCACTGCTAGAGGCAGCTCCAGGATTAGTAACATTTCACGTTGGTTCTTCAAAGAATTTCATTTTTGTGCTTTAGTAGAGTTTTAGTGTGTTCCTGTCAGGCTGTTGCCAAGTTAGTTACATCAATAACTCTAGACTTATTTTATAACTGAGTGCAGACATTGAGTTCTTATGGATGGAGTAGACCATGTGAATACATATCAATAGGTCCATCATTACTATAATGAGATTAGACAGATCTGAGCGGGGGAGGTGGAAGTGAAGGGGTGAATCCTGCCATCTTTGGTATTTTTGGTAGCATGATCTTCCACATTTCATCTTTCGTTTCCCCCTCCATCCTTCCACCCATCCATCCATTTTTCTCCACCTGTTCAAGGTCAGGTCATCGTGGCTGCAGGTCAAAGGAAGTAGTCCAAGCGTCTTCCTGCCAAGCAGCCATTTCTGGCTCCTGGAAAATCAGGTGAATGCCACCTGAATATAAATACTGTTGTCACATAGCCAAACTACATGACCCCCAGCGTTGGCCTTTTATCTGGTCAATGAGGTAAAACATTTCCTTCAGTCATAACTGGGACAGCTTGTGAGCTCATCTGGGATTTCCCAGACATCAATAGGTTTACAATTAACCTGTAATGACAGAGGCAGATAAAAATAGAGTGGTTGATCATTCAGGCATTTTTCACAGGCCTGAGGTAGTAATACATAATAAATAGCGTCACTTTATTTGTACTAATCCCAGAAATGCTTCACTACTTCAACATCTTGAGGGTTTGGCTGTTTGTATTTCTTAGCATTGATTAAAAGAGAATGTTTTATCTCTGTACCTCCAGGAGAAAGACTTTAGCTTGGAGCAGTAACTGGAACCTAATCCCCCCTAAAATGTCTCCACATTTTAAATAAAATCATAATAATATAATATTTGTATAATATTTTCAATGATTAATAATAATGACTGAATCTTCAAGAAATTTGCCAACACCGCTGAAACATAAACATGACATGCTCAGGTTATTACACTTCTATTCTTCTCTGGCCGCTCAGAAAAGCAAATGTGCACATATAGGAATCATGAGGTCAGTATTATGGGATAATATTTTAGACAAATATGAAAAG
This sequence comes from Remorina albescens, assembly GCA_034769265.1. Classification (NCBI taxonomy): domain Eukaryota; kingdom Metazoa; phylum Chordata; class Actinopteri; order Carangiformes; family Echeneidae; genus Remorina; species Remorina albescens. Next base: position 13,616,536 of record CM068480.1, read on the forward strand.
TTAATAAATTATTAAATAAATCAAACTTCAAACTTAGTAATCAGCTCAGTGATGCGCATCAACATTAAAAGTCAGACTGAAACTAACTCTCAAAGAATTTATTTACATTTACACTTTTATCTTATTTTAATACCCAACAGATATCAGTCATTTCATAATGGAACGTACAACATTTTCATAATTTTTGACCTTTTGGGTGTGAGTTGTGAGTGTAACATTTGCATAACATCCTTCAAGTTGATACACGTTCAGAATTTATAAAGAAAAGTTAGCATTTATTTAGAGTAATACGACTGGCATCTGCTCTCTTTTACCTCTATTTTCGGTGCCTACCACCTCCTGAATACTTCTGTTGTGTGTCTGCTGTCTAGTAACAAGCTTTGAAAAATGTTGTCCAGAGCAATGTCATTAAATGTAAACGTTAAATATTATTAAGCCAAGAGAGTGACTGATGACAATTAAGGGCTGGACTACGGCTGTGCTAATTCTCTGTAGGCTCATCACTGCAATCAACCCCACTTATGTAGTCACATTGTTTTCCAATTGTTATTTGATAATAGCCACTTTAAAGTTTACTACTTATTTAATTGTAAATGAATTTTAACGGCCCTATTATTACTCCAGAGTGCAGCAGCTTCGCATTCACCTAACAAGCATCATTCATCAGCAGTGCAGGGTGGCCCATGAGATCCCTCAGCAGCAAAGGGAATAATTGCTGTGTGTTGCAGAGTGGTGAGGGCGATAGAGCGGTGAATATGAGTCACGATGGTTTCCCTCTCAGTCATTATTCTGTCATTGAAATTTCACTTGAAACTCGGGCGCAGTGGCGAAACAATCCAGACACTCATTCACATACAAGTTAATACATTACTAATTATGGCCTACGCCCACTGTACAGACAGACAGGCTGTAAATGCAACATCATGTCCAGCAGTGACCATTGTAGTCCTCCACATCTGTGCAGTTTCAAAGCTTATGAATATCTTAAGGCAGAGACTTGACACTGCCATTTTTTTGTTCGATTTGCCAACGAGGAGTATATTGTGCCGATATCCAATATCTTTCAATTTCAGCGTCCTCGTGCCAAAGTATCATGTTGTTCTCTGTATTTCTTTCTGCTCAGAATTTTTTGGCAGGACAGAAAAGCCTCTGAAGCTGCATTTATGTCATTATGCACTAAAATCCCCGACTGATATGAAAATAATAATACATATATTTATAATAATAGTCTTTTATACTTGTGAGGAACTGTGTGGATCAGTTCAGCTTACTTCTTCCCATGGGCTGGATAGAATTTTACATTCCGCATGGCTGCATCTTGTTTGCAGCCTTCATGCATGCAATACGAAATGCATAGGGACAGGCAGGGATACTCTCAAATCTGATGATTCATAAGAGTTTCATCAGCTGTCCTGTTTGAGTTCTCGTCTCTTCGGTCCACAGGCCAAAAGCAAACACCAAGACCTGTTGTTTGACTTTGGATTTATACTGTTTGATTTTTTTCCCCTCCATAGGAAGCACATGTCAAGATCACTCAACGCAATATTGCAAACCCAAACATCTCATACTCCACTTTCGGAATTTTAGGAATTAAAATTTCCCATGCACGCTTCGCACACAGGGTTGCAACGAGAAGTTTGTGGCCTCAACTTTGACCCTCGCTGATAGTCTGACAGGCCGTCAGTCTGTCACGAATGCACACAGATGGGTGTTGAGATGCGTATTTAGTCTACACTTTGCACTGCATCAACCATAGACACATACTTCACAACCCGCTGTAACTTCAGATCGAAAGAAAATACATAAAAGGAAAAACACTGAAGATAGAGATGCCGAAAAAAATCAGTGGGAAGGAAAAGCAGAAAGAAATAGACATTGGGGGGCATATTTCTCCGCAGCCTGATTGAAAAGTGTTTTCTTGGAGGACCTTCAGAACAGCTCTCGTTCTCTTTCCTCTGAGAAGTTCTCACTAATTCCCAGTTGTTTTTTTAAAGAAGTGATCCGCCAAAATACTTCATTGCAGCAATAACAGAATTATGGCTGACGTCAACAAGAATCGCGCTTGAAGTGGAGTTGGCATGAGTTATTCAGGGTGTCGAAAGATTTGATTCTTAAAACTCAGTTTCCGTTTAGGATTTTTTTTTTTTTTTTATACTTGACATTAATGAAGGACATAAAACTAGCTGGAAATGAAAAAGAGGTGGCAGTAATTCCTGAGCAAATCCTTTTTTTTTTTTTTTTTCTCAACCCCTGTACCTTTAATTGTCTCAATGTCTGACTTGCTGCAAAAAGAACAACAAAAAACAAATGGAGCACAGTAATTTTTTAATTTTAGCTGCTCTTTGGTTGTAAAGTCACAATCTGAAGTTATGAAATCTTTCATGTTAAACGTGCAAGGCCTGATTTGAAGTTGCAGCTTTTGCATTTGCATGGCATGTCTCTTGTTGCGTCTGTCGCTCTTTTTTCCATTAACTTAACATGCATCCATGCTGCCTACATTTGGCATGTTGATCAGCTCCAACACTTCGAATGCTGCTGGTCTCTCAACAAGCAAAATATTACAGCAGGTCCTTGGAATGCCGGTCATATCACGTAGTGATAAAAACTCCAGACGTCTGACTTTAGAGAGAGGCCAGAACCATAGCAGACAAAGTTTACCCAAGTTAAAAAAGTCTGTCATTCAGTGGTAATATCTGAGTGAGGGGGGGAATAAAGAAAGGAATTAATATTCATCTGGAGCAATACGTTAGAATATCATTTACACTCCATTAATAACTCTTTTCAATGAGTTTATTAACTTGCTTTTTTTCAAGTTATGAATGGCAACACTGGTCTCCCATTCATGGTTTCAGCACCACCTTAGCCCAAAATTCAATATCTGAACAACTGTTATATGAATCGCTGTGTAATAACGTAGAATTATTCAAGGTCCCCAGAAAATGAATTGGTCCACAGTAGACATTTAAGTGAAAACTTTCAACAATTAACTTCTCTGCTATATAACATGGTGACATTGGCAGTTTTGAGTGAAATCCTTCCAGAACTATTGGATTTTCTTTCAATTTTATATTCATGTCACCGGGTCAAAATGTAAATGAGTCTGTGATTAAGCTAATGATATTTTTATTAACCTTAGCTGGCTACAATTCCATGCATTACCTATACGGCTTCTCCATGCAGGGTTGGGTGGGGCTGCTGCCAATCCCATCTGACAGTGGATGGATAGGCCACTCTATTGCAGAACCAACGAACAACCATTCACGTTCACACCAGTGGCGGCTGGTCAGTGGAGGGCGCTAGGGTGCCGCCCCCATCAAATCAAGAGATGAAAATCAAAAGAAAAAACAAACACGATGTAAGATGCAAATAATTATTAAAAGATGGTATTATTTCAGTCTGTGGGTGACTGTCAATACTAATTAAATGTTGTTTAAATATTTATTTGGTTCTAAAATGGTTTTTATTTTATTTTATTCACTTCCTGAAGTGAAGGACGCCGGTAAAACAGAATCCAGTGTTAGCCCTCGAACATTTGATAAGCATATGACCTGAGGCTCTCTTGGTTTGAATTAGATTCTTCATGGGACGCAGCTGTGTGCATTCCGTATGCATCCAAGAAACATCAGCAGCGAATCAGCGATCAGTATCGTGTCGTGTGTTTTTTTTTAATATCTAATGTGATTTGACAATTCAATCCCGGTCTTTTTTAGCTGAGTGAAATGGCGGACACAAACAATACAGAGGAAACTAAACTTAATGGGTAAATTGCACCCCCCCCCAAAACATTTTAGCACCAGCCGCCACTGGTTCACACTCCACACCAACGAGCAATTTAGAGTCAGCAGTTCACCTAAAGAGTCTTTAGAGCTGCACTCCTTCACTCCACCCTAGCCATACATGGAGATTATGTTGTCACATTAATGTTAGCATTTTTACACACTAACCTAAGATGGCAAACACAGCAATCATTAGAACTGCTGAACAACAACAAGCAGGTCAGCGTATCAGTTAGCTGAAAAGACAGAGCTGCTGAACTTGCCTCTCTTAAGCCTCCGCTTTTCCAGCCATCCTTAAATTCCCTGTGAGCTCTCCCTTAGACCCCTCGCTCTATCCATACCCCCTCTACCCCTTCCACCATCTGAATTGCCCCAATTAGTATTCTCAGTCAACCATTTGGCCATCTCTGTGGTAATAACTTCAGAGCCAAACAGACCCAGAAAGCATGATTTTATGAGCTGTGACTCTGTCCGTCTCCATCTCCAAGCCTGTTTAAACTGTGATCAAGTTGATGCAAGTGATGCTGCGGAGGCCGCTAAACAAACTCTTTATGTTGGAGAGCAGCGGTCGGAACATTGGGAGAGTTGGGGAACAACATTTTTCACTTTCACTCAGTTGTTGATTGGAAAAAGCTTAAATAATACAATCGCCTGTGCTTTAATGAGCTTCCATACCACGGAAAGAAGCAGGGTTGTAATGTTTGAGTGGCTCCAGAAACTTCAGGATCAGCCTTTTTTTTTTTTACACAGTAAAATGATTCTACAGCGAGAGACTTCAGAAATCCAAACCTTTCTTTACAAATTCCCATCTGGGAGTTGCTCCAGTGCAACCACTCTTTTCCGCTTTTATTCTTTTTCACAGCCCGGGGGCGGAGGCGGTTGGAGTGTTCACCACTCTCAGCACACCTGAATACATCTCTGTAGAAGCCGTGTTGTTCCCGAGTTGTGTGTATATGTAGCATGGCATTTAATATCAATAAGTAATAAAAATCTATCAAAGTTATATGTAAACTAACACTACCTTTCCCTCAAGTCTCTTTCATTTTCCATTCTTTCCCTTTCTCCCTCAGGCATCGGCAAGGTTTTGCAGCATGTCTATGAATCCACAAAGAATCCGTATTTGGAGAAGGTGGCGCTGAGGGGGAGTGGTAGCTAGATCTGATGTGCTCTGTACTCTGTCCTGATTGTCAGGCAGGTGGTACAGTCTGTCAATCACACAGCAGCTACACACTGATGCATACCTATAGTTTCAGCATCATGTTGTATTAAAAAAGAATGATGAGGAAAATATTTACTGAGGTAGTAAATCAAGTGAGAAATATGGCCAATTTCCCATAGAATTCAATAAAGTCTGGCTTCTGTCTCCTACCGGTGACTAAGAGCTCCACTGTGAGTTATTATCAACAGCATGAACGTCGCCTGCTTTAATCTGACTGTGCTGACTTCCATGATATCTGTCGCAGGACCGAAGTGATGCAACAGCTAACACGACGACAGACACCGCAAAGAGACAGCGATACAAATACTTTGCTACTTTGCTGCCAGAACCTGACAGAGAAAACGGAAAATAAAACCTCCTTCATTGACGCCGTGGTGATGGACACGCTTTAGGTTGACAGCTCACCGGGCTTCTTTGTGACTGTCAGTGGTGTTGAGGTGACGAAGAAAAACAAACACACACTTTTGAACATGTGTGGACAGAAGAAAAAAAGATGCATTTTATGCCGCATACCTACATAGTTTAAATAAGTACATGTGTGGGTGTGGGTGTGTTGCTGGTGTGCTGGTTGCATTTGCATATACATCTCCAGATGTAGCTGAGTCAAGGGTAATAACACTGATTAATATGTGTTTGTGTGTGTGTGTGTGTGTGTGCCCGCGTGCGTGTGTGTTTCCATTTGCATCCAGATGCAGCTGAATGAACAGGAAATGTGGTGTTAACTAGAGTCTCACTGCAGCGGCCCACGGGTTAAATGGTGTCACACTCAAAGGAAGGGGTTAAATGGAACCACATGGACACGCACACACACACACACACATAAATAGACACAAAAGACACAAACAAATGCATATATGTATAGATTGTACACAAGAAAATACAGACATACAAGTTTTGTTACATACTGTGCACACACCAACACACGTGCATGTACTTGTGTTAAAATACAGATGTTTTCTCTCTTTCTCTTGCACACACACACACACATATGCAGTATTCCAGCATTATATTCTGTCACTTGGCCTCTTCCTTTGTCTCTCTATTGTCTGCTTGAGGGCCTGGCTAAGCAGCATGTGAGTGTTAGTTCAGTTTGTGGGTGTGAGAGTACGACTGTGTGTGTGTGTGTGTGTGTATGTGCGCATGCTGCAGACCAGCAGCTGAAAAACCTTTTCTGCTATGTATTAGTGGTTTTGTCAGAGCTGTGTGTTTGGCCCTGTTGCCATGGTGGCAGACCCTGCAGACAAGCTCCAGGGCTACTCTGTTAGCGTTAGCACTGTTTATGGTGGCACAGAGAGAGGGAGGCAACCAGAGGGAATAAGAAGTTAAGAACAAGATACTGAGAGATACAAAGAGGGAGACACGGTTTTCATCAATCACTTCTTTTCATATAATTTGTATTTTCCTTTTTGGCCATCTCACTCTTTATTCTCAATATGTATGCTGCCCTTAAAACATCTGTTAACAACTATCAAGTCACTGCTTTCTTGACGTAGTCAGTTGTTACTTTTCACTTTTAGTCCTCTCCTTATTTTCATCTGTTTTCTGTCAGAGATGTACGGTTGTGTACATCCAGATGGAGCCATTCCTTTGAGGGCATAAAGCAAAACTGGAGACATTTTTTTTTTTATGTCACACCGATCAAAAATATTTAAACATGCATAATAGCTTCATCCATCAACAAGCTGAAAAATGTATGAACATTTTTCCAGTCCATTTGCCACCTCTTGGGGTTGTCCACATGTGCTCCAAGCCTATTAGTGATATTTCCAACAACAAATGAAGGATTCAACTTAGATTTAACTTGGACTCAACTTTGGATTTTGGAACTGTAGTGTTTTCTTATGGACGTTTTTCATCCCTCAGGGGAAAAAAAACCCAATTTTCCTCTATTTAGGAGAATTTAACATTGCCAGGATGGTGCAGTCGTGTAACAGGTGGGTCTTAAAAAATACACAGATCTAGTTCAGTAAATATTTTCCTGGCGTATATCCAATTATGGCTGATTTTTAAAGGACCACAATGCCGTATAGTCTTAAATATATCTCGGTGGGTGGGATTTATTTGGCAATAAGTGAACTTGTAGTCCTGAAGTTGATGTGTTGAAGCAGGAAAAATGGTGTAGTTTGAGGATGTGAGTGACTTTGACATGGACCAAACTGTGATGTGCCGATGACTGAGTCAGAGCATCTCCAACACTACAAGCAAGTGTGTCTTCCCTTCAAAGAGACTGTGTTTTAGAGTCTTTGGATTGTGTGGGAGATCAAATTGCTAAAGAAGATCATGCTGGTTCTGACAGAAAGTAGTCAGAACACACAGAGCATCACAGTTTGTTGTGTATGGGGCTGTGTAGCTGCAGACTTGGACACGTGAGCACTAGAACTGGACCAAGGGGCAATGGAAGTAAGTAGTCTGGTCTGACGGTTCAGGGTTGTTTTTTTTTAACATCATTTGGATGGTCTGGTGCGTGTGTGTCTCCCACCTGGGGAAGACACGGCACCAGGATGCATTATGGGAAGAAGACAAGCTGGTGGAGGCAATGTGATTTGGACCATGTTCTGGGGAAATGGGTCCTTCATTCATATGGATGTTACTTTGACATTTAGCACCAACATAAACCTGGTTCAGACCAAGTCCCCCCTTCATGGAAACATATTCCCTAATGACAGCGGCCTCTTTCAGCAGGTTCATGGATGGTCTGAGGAACAACAACCAGTTCAAGATTTTGACTTGCCTCTAAATTTCTCAGATCTCAATCCGGTCCAGTATCTGTAGGATGAGCTGGGCAAAGAAGTCTGATCCATGGAAGCTCCACCTCACAACTTAAAGGATATGTTGTCAAACTCATGTTCCAGATACCACAGCTCACCTTCGGAGGTGTAGAGGAGTCCAGGCCTCAGTGGGTCAGGGCTTTTTTGACATCAAAAGGGGGACTGACACATTTTTATGCAGGTAGTCATAATGCTATAGCTGATCGGTGTATGTATGAAATATAAATTTGAAAGAGTCGGCACAGTTGTTTCCACAGTTGTAAGGTTTGTAGGGGTGTACAACCCCCGAGGGTATGATTTCTTATGTAACCCTGGAGGGAACTTCATCAGGGGAGCTTCATTTCACTGACTTCCTGATGATATAATTGGGATTTTGTCTAACTCAGCTTCTGCTGTTTTAAAATTGACCTTTCTTTTTTTTTTAAACCATGCCCCCACAGGATCCTCAATTGCAATGTGGTGCAATACTGAAATAGTGTGTGTTTGCAGTATAACAATAGGTGTGTATGATCATGATTATTGTCAACTGCACAGTTTGAAATAAACAGTAATGTCCAAGGCTGAAAAAGGTGGCCAACACAAAAAAAGCTACAGTTCCTCGAAAGACCACTTCAATTGCTGCAGAGATAAGTACTCGTCTTTGTCATGTTAAAATATCCAACTTCACAGCAGGAATAGACAAAATCTGCTCCCTCCTGATATTTACGTAAGAGATTTTTAAATATCTCACATGTTTAAATTTGATTGATGCTCTGCGCAGCACACGCTGGAGCCAGACCAAGAAGGCGGCATCTGGCTGCTGCATTTGTAGGGACAGCCTTATCCCCCCGCTGTGATGCGATCACCTCATTGGCGGCCTATGAAGGATGGGGATCATGAGACACAGCTGAAGAGTGAGTGAAGACACACAAGGGAAGCAGGTAACAAGACACGAGAGCAACAAATTGGGGTGGAAGCTTTTCTCCAAGAAAATTCTTCCCGGGGGCGTCATTGACAGGACGGATTGAGGAACGGGGTGTGAGCTGTCATGAGGACTGTGCTTATTTATTTATTTATTTATTTATTCTAAAAGAGGGAATTGAGCGTGAATAGTTCTGGCTGCACAGCCATATCACAGACAGGGATGTTAAAGGGGTGAGTTGTGAACTGGCATAAAGTCTGCTGCTCTTTTCCAAAGCTTTCAACTACAATTAGCTGCTTCACTTGTCACACTGCTAAATGACACATTTCCATTTGTTTATTTCTGGTCAGGTCAAATACGAATAAATCACTGGCTGGCTTGGCCATTTGTTGCCAGTTTTACAGCAGATATTAAAAAAACTCAAATTGCAAGTCATCCATCATATAAAAACTGAGCAGCCTTAAGCTTTCTGTAAAAGTTTAATGCAGCAGCAAGATTCAGCTGTTGTGAAAAACTCTTCTTGCTGGTGCATTCAAGGACTAGTTGGAAATAGACGACAAAAAGCAAACATGGATCATGTAAAATTTACGGTTGTCTCAAATCTCAAATGTCAGAATTCCAAAACAGTCCCTGTCTGCAACTTAACCACACAATTATAATGTGCTAATGTCACCATGAGAAAAAATAACGGTATAATATATTTTGGAAATTGACATTTTGAATGCAATAATTTGTTTCACTCAGGATTATCGCAGTACATCAGCTGCACCCATCCTGCGTCACATCGGAGCAGGTAACTAAGAGAAGTTCAAATTTGATGGCCTTTTTTGTTACCAGTTGCACTGCTAGCTGTTGAACTGAGCTGAAACCTGACACATATATTTTAAAGTGTGATCCTCTCATCACATTTGAAGGAACCTTTGGAAATGAGACACAGTTGCTTCAGAGGCATCCTCTGTAGGATGTGGTCTCTGAAGTGGGACAGAGCTAAACAACCTGCAGTGAGCAGCTTGTCATCTGTCCAGGAGGAGAACAGGAAGTTCTGCCCGTCTCTGCAATACTCCACACACACCCATCTGAAGGGACACACACATGCATCTGCATTTACAGAGCAGCAAACACCAACTCTCTCTCTCTCTGCAGACTGAAAAACCCAAATATGTGTAGTCTTTCTACACATATGTGCATGAACCCATTCAAATTAACTAGAAACACACAGACACACAAATTCATACACACACACGCACCATGGGATCCTCGTTGCACATATCCAAAACACTAACCACAATGTTTATCCACCTACGCTCAACTGTAGCTTGTTTCCACGACAACGTCAGCAGCCATGACTCCGTATATTGACTGAAATGATCATTAATCTTTTCAAGTCTCTCCCAATGGACCAGTAATGATACGTTACTATTCCAACCTCCTAGTACCACAGCGTTGGTGGACTATCACCCACCACATGAAAATATGAGGCAATGGCATGTTGGAGACACGGAGGGATGCTTGTTACCAGAGGGTTGCCAGTTTGAATCCCTGAAAAGCTGGGAAAGTCTGACTCGGGGGTAGAGCGTGCTCTCCGTTTCCTCAAAGACTCCCACCGGGTCAGAGTGGAAATTGTGAGCCTGGATCGATGGTCATTCTAAGTGACCACTGGCGATGAGAGGAAAGGCTCCATAATTAATCCTTTGATGGGTCTATTTCTTCTCTAAAACAAACGTGATGGAGCATTTTACACTAATCCTCTAAGGCTGATATTTTTGCACTAGCTTAACAGAATATTAATATACTGAGACTTACATTGTAATGAATATTCTTTGTCTTTGTCAATACAATAATTAATGCAACAACATGAAGGATAGTAAATGTCATTTAACACGTTTTTCACAGCAACTTTTGTAAATTTCAACATCAGCCACAACCGGGATTTGTGAGAAGTCCACTGTAAACAAGGACATGGCAAATGCATGATAATAATAATAATAATTATGATTTATATTTTAATTCCAAGCTATATCTTAGTATGTAATATATTTTATATTTAAAATTTCCAAGCTGTAATATCTTTCAGAGCTCAGACACTGCAAACAGACCAGATAGCTGCCCACTGCAGCTACCTCTGTATCTAAAATGTAAATGGTATTGGTAATAATGGTAATAATATTTACCAGCATTTGCTTTTTACCATCAGAGTTTCTCATATTGAACAATTTTGTATGATTAAAGTAATTAAAAAAAATCCTTATCCTCATCATAGTTGCAACCGTCCCTAAAGAATGTAAATACTTCGGCCTCAACCTCCTCCAGGTGAACCTCTCTGTCTGTGGCCACATGGAGCCTGAGCATCACCAACAGCTTTGATGTGGACATAAAATGTATTATACCATGGTCAGTGTGAATACTCCTTTCTGATTGGTCGGCAGGTGTGCGTTAAAACCGTTTAATGCACACGTAGTTCAGCTAAACTTTGTAGGCTAACTGCTCTAAATTAATCCGCGCCTGTAACCATAGCAACATAACGAGCTCAGTTTTATTTTTATTTTATATCTATCATTTTATAAACAATAACCACACTGTGGAATAATTTTGACCTAAATCAAGCAAAATTTTAACTTTTAATAGCCTACCTTTGGCTTTGTTAAAGCGATTGAGCCACAGTGCTCATCCCGTCCTACTGTGACTACTGTAACTGGCGCGGTTGTAAAAGGGACTAGTTTATTCCTTGTCATGACAATGGTAAGCTCTTGCTTCGAAAACTTTCGATTTTGAGTGCAAAACTTTCACCAAAAGTTGGCGAATCCTTTTATTCCTATATTCTTGGAAAATGATGATGGCATAAGCGGGTTAATCCACGAGTAGGTGTGCTTCAAACGGTTTTAATGCACGACGTGGAGGCAAAGAACTAGTTTGCCTCCGAGGGTAGTTTGCTACTTACTTGTAGCATTTTGTTCTGTACACATTCTACAGATTATCTTCTCAAATTACACTGACCCAGTTGGTGCCTGAGGTCAAAAGGGAATTCATTAATAATATTGGGAGGGAACAAATCCAGTTTGACTCCAAAAAAGCTTGTGGAAGCTGCCGGTAAGGAATCTGTTTATCTGGCTCGCTTTAATTCCAGCATATCACTCCACCACTCCTCAAAACAAACCACTTATGGCATATCAAACATACCCGCGGCTGCATTCTCCATTCTCTCGCACCGCCCGATTGACCGCAGGGATGTGTTTGTTTTGTTTGCAGGCTACGCAAAGCTTAAGACGAATATACAGCATCGGAAAGACTACATGTGATTGTTTATTAACGCAGCAGTTATGACAGATAACTATGTCTTGTTGCCGGGTGGAGGTGTCAGGGGTTGGGACAAGTTTTGTAATAAGAACATATTCATCTAACCAAAATGGCTTTGGGCTGACAGAAGGCACAGGAGTAAATTAAATCTCTGTGCCAGATCTAAGGGCGTAAGTAAAACTGAACGTTACATATTTATCTAGGTCCAAAGAAAACAGTGATTAAAATGCAGTGAAATTGCCAAAATGCCAAAGCATGCTGCCTCTCCTAGCGAGCAAGCGCAAGAGCTTTCTCAAAACATCCCTCCCCCTATCTTTTCTTCTAAGAAGGACAAAATACAACATAAAAGAGTCAGGAAGTCAAATCCTAAACTCAAACTGTGTATGATATTAACTATTAGCCTACGGGGGCCTGTAATCTCAGTGTCCATATGACTTCACAGACGAGGAACTCATCGCGGAGCCTCAAGTAAACGATGAGATGACCTGATGAGAGACAGAGTGAGTCTGTGTCTGCACACGTACAAATGAAACGGATAGTCAGGTCCGGTGAGGTCAAGTGAGCTTTAAAGGCCGGCTTGAGTGTTTCAAAGAAAAACAGACAGAAGAAAGAGGTTAAAGAAGTGAGTGAAAGGATTAAGTTCTTGCCTGTGCTCCATCCACATCCATATGAAACTTCTGACATTACCAGTCCGATGATATGTAACTTCACCAATAGTCCTGTCTTATTCATTTCCAGAACAGCTGAGTTTTTCACTTTTCCTTATTTCTGCTTTTTTTTTTTTTTTTGTAAAATAACAGCCTTGATAAGAAAAGTTCAGACGCACAGTGCCAGCAAATGTTTGGTGCCACTTCCGAGTACAAGCTGTTGCTGTTAGATATCTACTTCAGTCTAATATCCCTGACAACAATATACGGTGATAACAATAAGACCTTAAACCTAACTGTTCACTGATGTGGCAGTAGTCGTTCTGCACAGTATAGTTTGAACTACTTTGAAAACTTAGCCTTGCATTTCTTTCTCCTGTTGGGCTTTTTGTGTTGCTTGTACATGGACAAACCTGTAACACAATTCTGTGTCACACTGAGCTTAATCATTTTTTGTATGCCATATGACCAATATACTGTGACTTTAAGAGATTGTTAGCAAACAGCTGCCTTATCACATATCATGAAGCCAAGGAAGCCTTATTAGCTTCCTTGCCTTTGTTAGCTTTATTTTTGGTTGTGTTTCTGAGGCTGAATGTCAATTAATATCATAACTTTTTTTAATCTCTGTTTTGGTCTCAATGAACTTCTGAAATCATCTAGCTCTTAACATGCCATTTTGTCTTTTTGCGTAAAAACTCTGATTCCTGCAGCATTGAAAACTACCAACATTAAGCACCTTTAAAATGTTGTTTTTATTGGTTCATTGGAACCATGCAGGACATTATGGCACCTCCATACAATCACATTCAGACACATTACCAACACTATCTTGTAAAATACTTGACAAAGATGAAGACGGAGACAGAAATGAAGAGAGAAGGAGAGACGCTGAGAGGCAGCACCTCTTTCCATCCTGTCATTATTTTCTGTTGGAACTGGAGCTCAGTGAAACTTCAAGTCTCTTCTTTCACTCCTCTATCCCCAACTCCCTCCTCCTCTCTCTGACGTCAAACCCAGCAGCAAAACATGCTGCCTGGATGTGCCAGCCTCACAAAACTTATTAACACATGTCAAGACTCCCTTACCCATAACCAGTTGTGTAACACCAGTGGATTATGTTATGTTTCTATTTTAGCACTTCTTTGGCTGCAGTCAGTCTATTACACAATAAAAACACACCCTTAATTTCATTTTGCTCAAGTTTTACCTCTGTATGCTACATACTCACAGGCCATTTCCTGAATACAGTGTATGTTTGTGCCATTAAAATGCAGCATATCCAGCAATACATTAGGTTAATTCACACGTAGTACAGCAAGATCTAAAATGATTGCCTGTTGATGTGTGACCCTCTTCACTTCTTTGCAGAGTGAAGGGGGTCAGTGGTAAATCATAAAAACAAAAAAATCATCATTTTGATTAAACACAAATTAAAGACAAGAAAGAAGAATTTGTTTTTGGGCAGTATGGTGATACAATAATCAGCACTGTTGCTTCTCAGCATGAATGTCCTGGATGGAAACAGAACCTCTGATTGAAACACGTGGCCTCTCTGGTGGTTTACTGGTGACTTGGACTTTGTTTGAATGAGAGCATGAACGGTTGTTTTTTTCGATAGGCTGATGGCCCCCATTTATAAATGCAAATGTAGGTTGCAGGATGTCAAATGAAGGAAAATGTGAATTTCCTTAAACCTGCTTTCCATCTAATGACCATCATGGGGCGACTCCACTGGTTATAAATAGGAGGCCATTTTTATTGAAGTCTATGTGAAAATGTCCCTACTTCTCCCTTGATTTATTAGCTCAGTAAAATGTTTTCCTCATGAGTTTATGGTCTCAGTCTCTAGTTTCAAGTCTTCAATACAGCATATTCCTTAAATGATGGTCCAATTGAGAGAAAAAGAGATCATAAAGTGGGGGGCATGATCACTGTCTGATCAACAGGCTTTACCGCCCAATTGCGATAGAGTACAGAGCAGGTGAGATCCAACCTTCACTACTCCTCAGCTCATCGGCCAGGAGTGGCCCAGACCCCAGGCCCAGATGGATGGATGGGCAGGAAGGCTGAACTGTTTAACATCAGTAACAGTTGGTAGAAAATGTATTCCGTCATTTATCCTCACTACACCTCGGGCAATACAAGAAAACACTAACCCAAATAATGGTTAATGTTTTACCACATCTTGGCACCAGCATTTGTACCAACATGCATATATTTCTATTTATTTTATGTATATAATCAGTAAAAACCATTTTATGTGTGCACTTGTGAACCGTGACTGTGCCCAGGTCACGGCCATCGTCTTCTTATTCCTTTGCCTCTTCAACCTGCCGCAGGAAGTGAGCACTTCAAAGGCGAGAACTAAAAGGAGGAGCATTTCCAGAGGTTTCCAGGATGCTCACTGGGTGACAGGTTTTTCCTTTTCATCCCAGGAATAGAGGAGATAACCAGCGATGTGCCAGGAGAAGCTTTGAGGGTCTTGCCAAGGTACACAGAGATCAGAGGAGAGATGAGTCTTGTTTCAGAGCAAAGAGAAAGGAACCTCCATGGTGAGATATGACCTAAACCTCCTCGCTGACTCATGTTGCTTCTTGCTAAACGAAAAAGCCTCTGGAGCAGATGGTTTCCCTCAAAACATATAAAGTTGAAGACGGTTCAGTTTTCATTTCCTCTAACACTATCATCACATACTTAAGAAGTTAAATCTTTTCATTTTAATGAAAGAATTGGTATGAACAGACATGTAATGTTCCAGTTTAAGCCCAATAAATATAACAAATAGCAATAACAGTAAATATAATAGCATCATATTATTTTCCACAATTATATTTAGCAGTTTAACATTCTGTTATTTGCTAAACTAATATGAAGCTTTTGTTTTGTTTGCTTTTCAAAGATCCAGGGATTTCTGGGGTCATTTCTTGAGTCTATTTGTCTGCTTGGGTTTGTGCATGTTTTGTTTTTTTTGTTTGTTTGTTTAATTGTGTAATATAAGGAAGTTTTCCCATCAGATGTGGAAATGAGAAGACAAAGTAACAGGTCAGGCTATCTAGCACCAGGCGGTTATGACTGAGGTTAGTCAGCTAAATATCAACCGAACCTTCATAATATATAATAACAACAGAACAGGTCTCTGAAAATGTCATGTTGGTTGTGTGTTTGTCATGTTTTGTGATGATATGTGTTGGTATTTCCTTTCTGATGACTTTTAACTGCCTCCACAACTGCTGTCCAAATAGAAAACATGTAGACATATACTGGCTCTCCAAATTCGCCTTTCTCAATCCAAAGGTCTGTTCACTCTTTGTTTTTATCGTCCTCTCTTGCTCTCTGATCCTCTGGTGAAAACAAAACCCCGACATCATCATCCTGGTGCAATGCTGAGGATTATACTCCATAACAGGCGTCTGCACGGGTGGGGGGGGGTACAATTCTTGATCTAGGACTTAGGTGCCTGATCATCTCTGGGAGCCTGGAGCCTGCTACAGGGAACTGTCTCGTGGAACTTTAATGACCCCACAGCTGCGGAGAATATTGAATATAAGAACACACATGAGTGTGTGAGGAAATAAAGATTCGTTTTCTAGAGATGGTCTCTTTTCCTTCCACCTTTTATGATGATTTTGATCTTAAACACGTGTGATTAAGAATTTTAAATGTGCAAGAACTTACTTTTGAATTTTTTACTTGAAGTAACCAAGAGCTCTCATACATTGGCTGCATGGATCCATCTTCCACACCCACAGCCTGATCCACCACGATCTTCGGATCCACCGGGATCTTCAGATCCAACGGCAACACCACAAGTTGCAAACAACAACCGCAGTGCCCGGTCAGACCTGTGCACCTGTAAGAAGCCATTTAAACACATCAATACACTTTTAATACTGTGTGGAATTCATGAATTATCAGCGGGCTCTTGATTTAGCCCAGAAAAGTATCAGTTGATTTTACAATTTCATCAATTCACTGATCAAATCATAAAATGGGTAAAATTGGGTATGGGTAGGGGAAGCCTTGGCAACTTGGTTTCATATTGACGTATGGTCCATCCAAGTCCAGGACTGGCTGCAACACCGCAAGATGGCTGCCATGACAAATTCAAATTTTATTTAAATAAGGTGCAAAGAGAAAAAGTTATCTCTAGGAGCTTCACATATGGATCAAGTCTAGACTAGAACGACACACACTACATCTCCCACGATGCCCTGCAACTCAGACAGGTTTAGATGTTTAAGCCACCTGATTGAGGCAGTTAGGTGGCTTAAAGAGTGGTGGAGGGAACTGAGAGACGGAGAATTTGCTCAAGACGACAGGGTTAAAATATATATATATATACTTTTTTTCTTTTCTTCATAAAAAGCAGGCGCTTTGTGATTTTTTTTAATATTTCTTCCATAGGACCTTTCCGTTCCTTACAGAGAATATTTTCAGTCAAGAAGGTTCAAGGGAACTATTTTTTGTTTAAATGAGGACCGTTCTGTGCATTTGGGACAGTAAAATCCTCTGTTTTATGGTCGTTTTCCGCTGTGCCAGTTGTGTCTGCTTCGGTGGACAACCTCACCCGAGCCAACCTTGGTGACCTCTCATGGCCTTAGAGTCTCAATCACTGAGAAATTGAGTGTGCATGAACTCCACTCTCTGTCTCTCTCCACCTTAACTTTAACATGTTAATGAATATAAATGACTGGGATTCTTCAGGATCTGGAAAAATAGTGAAGCCAAGCAGCTGTTTGGCCGTTAATGATGGAAGCTAAGACGTGGAGTGGGAGGATGTGGCGGAGGCTGCCGTGCTCTGCTGTTTCTCCTGTACATTATGCACTCTCTCTAGATTGAAGTTGAAACAACTTAACTAGTTTATGGTTACATTTGGTTTATTTCATCGACTATACAGGAAAAATGTATCCAGCTCTTGACCGTGAGGGTGAAAGATGGCAGTTGCAACATTTTTGTGCATATGTAACATTTGAGGTCCCTGGCCACTGCATGGGTAATTCAGTCTCTGCAGATTTGTTATAGGAAAAAGGAAACCTAAACTAAGATCTAATATTTGCAGATACTCAGCAAAAAAAATATTATTTAATATTCGTATGTGGGTCACCCAGGTATAAAACATTGATTTTGCTTTCCCAAAACTCTTGAATTGTCCATAACTCAATAATACTAGCTTTATGTGACATCCCTCGTTATTTGGTGCTCAGGTGGCAGGAGAGAGTTAATGTACAGCTGAGTGTCTGAAACAACAGAAGACCATCCTACTCTGAGCTGTCCAAACTCTGACTTATCGCACTCCAGCGTCTAACAATGCAGGAAATGAGCCCAAACCGGATCCGACTGCCTCTGTTACATTAGCCACTTATACCATGGACTCTGATACCACTCTGTGTGTGTGTGTGTGTGTGTGTGTGTGTGTGTGTTGAGGGAATTTGAGTGGAGCTTTAGAGACCCAAAACTCTGGTTGCTCTTGCTCTTATGATCCAACAGCACTTTCTGCTATTTACTCCCTGCACACAATTTACCTAAACTACACACTATGTTTAGCTTCAGTAACATTACACACACACACACACACACGCACACACATGCACACATCCAGTAGATACAACTAAACTGTGTGTTTGAGTTGGCTTTAGAACAGAAGAGCACAGTGCAGAGCAACACATGAGTTGTTAAAACAACCAAATTCCTCTCAGGAAGCCGCTGGGAGAGATGGATGAGTTGATTTAGGTTACAGGCTTTCTGACATTAACTATTACGAACGATCATTAACCGCACAAACTACGTCTTTATCTGCTACTAATGATCAGCCTCCTCCATATCAGAGCCATCATGCTCGGAAAACATGACAGTTTTTTATTCATAATTAGCTATAATAAAACCATATAACTCCTGCTATGTACCTGAAACACCAGATAATAGGTCCCCTGAAGATCATTAGATCTGGGGCTAAATGCTAACACTAACATTACGCTATCATAAATTGAATATATCAGAGATTAATAAAGAGTTTTTCCTTCACCCTTTAGTTTTTTCCTTTAGTTAACTGGTTTTTTTAGCCCCATGGGGTCGACAGAAATTAGCTGCAGACACAAAACTCAAGTTTAACAGAAAGCTCTCCAAAAACTAACATTTATTTGGTATCCACCTTATCCCTAAGGCTGCCTAATATTATGAAGCAGATATAAGAAACGCATTATCCAACAGTTGGCTATTTACACACCTGACGTTGTTAGCATGCACTGATGGCCATGTCACTCTCCTTTAATAATTATTCTGCTTTTAGATCCAAAACAAGGGCTGCATGTTTGGGTGAACATGAACATGTAATGTGTTTTTATTTATTATTTATTATATTATATAGCCGCTATGATGGACTGGCAACCCGTCCAGTTTCTACTCCACCCTTGCCCAATGTGAGCTGGGATTGGCTCCAGCACCTGCACCTTGGTTAAGTTTAGGAAAAGTACCGCCTTAATATTACATGAGCTTTGTTGTTATATTACAGCACTAAGGATGGGCAGGCAGACAGCATCTGCCTTTGACTAGATATGTGCTTTTTTGTCTGTTTTTTTCAACGTCTGCTTCTTCTTTTATATTTGAGTTTTCCAATGTGATATTTCAGTTTTTAAATTTGGATCACAGCATCAGTTCTCATCAAAGACCAACAACTGAATTTTAGCTCTATTTCCACTGGCCCAGTTTTAAAGAATATTGTCTTACTGGAACATCTGCCAGTGTACAAGTATCCAAATGAATAGATATTTCAGTAAGTTAATTATGAGACGGTTGTTCTTTATGTTCTCAAAATGTGATTGCATGGCTCTGACAACAAGGTTGAGTTTTTTGCTGAATTGTTAACTAAATGCGGCTTTTTCATTCATTCATCTTCTACTGCTTACCCGTTTCCAGGTGCAGGTCGCCAGTCCATCACAGGGCCAACACATAGAGACAGACAGAGACGAACAACCACAACCGGCGGAAACCCACACAGGTACGGGGAGAACATGCAAACTCTGTACAGAAAGGCCCCAGGACCTTCTTATTGTGGGGCAACAGCGCTAACCACTATGCTGCCGTGCTGTTCAAAATACGACTTCTTTATAGTATTTCCCATGGCAGTGTCACAAAGACTTTAAAATAACATCTACACTTGGATGAGGATACATTATAAAAACAGGCAATGTACAGTGACAGTAAATCAAATGCACAATAATAATTTTTTACAAAAGACCGTGGAAAATATCTGTAGGGTGGGGGGATGGGGGATTTGGGGGAGTGTTGGAGGGACCTATGACCTATGACCAATATATGTTTACAATCCTGGCTACAGCCCTGCTGACAGTTTGTGCTGCTTGAAGTGCTAAGAGAATTTACCACAGGCCTGTTCTATTAAAATAAAAATACACTCTGGATTATATTGGACTACACTCAGAACTCCATAAATTTGTCAATTACATGAAAAAAAAAAAGCACATAAATGAGATTGTAATAGCGTTTGTTCATAATTTTCCTGTCCCTGCTTGTGTTTTTGTGTTTTGGCAAATATCCCTTCAAATATATTCCACTGAAGAAAACGGCCTGATGCGATGCGTGTGACAGACATTGTTTTAAAAAGAAAAGAATCTACACAAACACTTTAATGGCAACCAAATGGAACATATGAGCAGGCTGTCCTCTGGGCCTTTGATGATCGCTCTCACAGCTTTGCCGGTGTCATTAGCGCACTGAGGCAGAATAAAGGCAATATCGGCGGCAGGGATTTGTGGCAAGAGGAGGCTGCGCCATTAGTGAGGTGACATGGGAGGGGACGACCATATGGGTGATAGAGCAATAGGAAGGGTTTTTGAAGAGACACTTGGATGCTGCTAAGTTATTGTTTGACCCCTAGGGTGTTTGAATGTGGGATAAAATCTGACAGACATCTCCTTGTAAACATGTGTACGTCATGCGAGGAGGACTTGTGTAATGTCTATGTTTGTGAAGCGAGCAGGGAGCAGAGGATCCAACTCTATAATGTTTGTTATTGTAACACATTGGGCCTTTTTTTTTCCCTCCCTTGTTCCATCTCTGGTCTCACTCTCTCTTGATGCTACATAATGAAATCCATCCATCCCAATTAGGAGGTGTCGCAGTCTGTTGTGGTGTGGGAGCTCTGAGAGTATGTGTGTGGGTGAGTGGGGGTTAGCCTTTTGATTTGGGGCTTTACATTAGACAAACAGCATTTTTAATGTGTATACAAAATTCAATCAGATCAGGTCAAAAGCCTTGCGTACATATATGGCGCTGAATGGATGGATGTGTGTACCCACGCATGCCAGTATTCACAGGCATACACATGCACACACAGATCAATCACCCCAACACATGCTCCAGGAGAGTGTTTTTGTTTTGAGAGGAAGCGGGGTTAATTACTTACATTCATCAATCGGAAACATCTTTCCACCTTCCCCCCTTTGACTCATCAGCGTCTTTTTTATTCTACACTCTTAAAAACACGAGGTCCAGCTGGGGATCCAGGCTTGAAAAGAGAGAACTGGAAAAAAAGCTCCCTACCTAACTACTGTTGTTTGGGTTTTCCCTTCTGACTAATGTATCATTAAAACACAAACAATTGGCAGGATGGAGGTTGTTAACATGACCTTTACCTTTGAAGTGAGGGCAATTACATTAGAGGCTCCATATCTTTGTTCACTCATTTCATGAGTTCATACGGAGAGAAAAAAATTACTCTTGGTGTCGGCGTTTGGTTATACTCTAAAGGCTGAAAAAAATGTTTTTTAAATCCCCTTTTCCCATTAACTTTTTTTAGAGTGCCAGATAATGGCTAGGGAGAGAAAAAGGGGGGATGGAGAGGAGATGAGGGGGTTAAAGTCCCAGTGAGGCTCAATGGGGACCAGCTGCAGGGTACTGAGTAAAGGCCAGGGAACTTTCTGGATGGATAAAAAGAAGACAAGATACCCCCAGGAGATGAAGAAATGATTGGAGATTATTTAATAGAAAGAATAAGCGACACAAACAGGCAATATATGGCCGCAGATTATAAACAAGACGTGATAAATATGTAAAGCAGTGAGAAGCGGTGACTGATGATTACATTGGAGAGATGGTAGTTCACTAAGCATGAGACAGAAAACAGCTGCGATAAAGAAACGTGTTAGTAGAGACTATGAGACGATGAGATTAGGATCCAAGAAGTAAAGATATATACTCTCATCCGAAGCCTGAGAGGATGAGCCAAGAGCCAAAACAACGCATTGGCCTCATACACAGAGGCCAGATATTTTATTTTATTTATTTATTTATTTATTTAGGCTTGCTGAAATTACAACATGCACAGACAGCTGCAAGGTTAGTTTAAAAAATCAGTTTGAGTCTTTATGAGGAGTTTCAGGGTGGAAAAAAAATGAAAACCCCTTTTTTTTTTTTTTTTTTTCCACAGTCATGTGAATACAACATAAGGCCAATAACTAGCTCTGCACTGATGAAAACGCGTTGCTTTGGGTAGTGGGGAAACACAGGACATTCAGAAAGCCCAAAAATAAATCCATGATTGGATTCTCAAATGGAACAACAACATGAAAGCAATAATTTTTTTATCTTAGCTTTGTAAACACTAAATATATTAAATTTACAGCCATGCAGCAAATTCAACAGAGCTGCCCACTAACTAAAAGGGAAGGACCTCAGCTTCACTTTGCAGGTGTAAAGGATTGTAGGACCTAGATACCCGTCAGGTGGGTGTGGTTAATGTAACTTTCAGTAGCAACATATCATCATTACTATCATTGCGCTGACAGAAACATTAACTGATCATGGATAAAATGGACATTTAACACTGGAGTTCTCTGTTTTCGCTCTGAGGTCTCAGCTGCCACACTCACCCTGTGTCCTCATGGCACATTGAGCAACTGTGTCTGTGTTTTGTGTTCAGCTGAAAGCTGAAAGCTGTGATATGAGGCTAAATGTGGGTTCATCAGCCAGAAAACACTGAACTACACTGTTAATTTAGTGGAGCATTGCTGCCACCATGTGCCTGCAATGCCTCATGAACATGGACCTTGGATGCTGGGAACAACTGGACCCAGTCAGTTAAGGAGTGGTTGACAGTGAGTTATGGCAGCATGAAAAAATAGCACACACATCCCTGAAAAATAGAATACTGGGTACTAGACAAAAAAGACCAAAGCAAGGTCTGCACACCAGAGGTAGCTCCAAGGCTGATTTATCAATGTGGTAATAATCTTCATTAAATCAGCCCTGGAGCTACCTCTGGTGTGCAGACCTTGCTTTGGTCTTTTTCAGACACTGAGTTGGACCCACTGCAAAGACATCACTACTCGTTTCATTTTGACCAAATGATAAATAAGGATGATTCATCATAGTTTTTTTTTTCTATCAATATCCTCTGATACTGATTGGTGTTAGAAATCTAGAGTGCGATAGATCATTCCTTAAAGTCATAGGTGCTTAATCACACATCTGCATCCGTGATCAGCTTTTAAATGAAAAACAGGGCAGTGGTGCTATCTGGTGACTCATTTCTGTACTGCATACATATAAGTGATGGGAAAAATGTCAGTATTTTATTTAGGTTGCTTTATTTCCACTGTGTCTGGGATAACCATGTTACAGGGTGCAT
Organism: Remorina albescens; assembly: GCA_034769265.1. Lineage (NCBI taxonomy): Eukaryota > Metazoa > Chordata > Actinopteri > Carangiformes > Echeneidae > Remorina > Remorina albescens. Next base: position 13,639,786 of record CM068480.1, read on the forward strand.
TTACAGTTGCTGTTTAAAAGTTAGTATTTCTTTAGATCATAAAATAAATCAAAGGATGACAGCTCATTTTAACTGTAGTGTATCTGTTTCCAGGTGCTGGAGCCAATCCCAGCTCACACTGGGTGAGGGCGGGGTACACCCTGGACAGGTCACCAGTCCATCACAGGGCCAACACACAGAGCCAGACAGAGACCAACAACCACTCACACTCACACTCAGACCTACAGACAATTTACAGTCACCAATTAACCCAAACATGATGTCTTTGGATGGTGGGAGGAAACCCACACAAGCACATGCACAGAAATCGAACCCATGACCTTCTTGTTGTGAGGCAACAGTGCTAACCACTATGCTGCATGTTTTTCTTAATTACATGATGAAGTATCCGGGGCATGTAAACTTTATAATGTGTTACATCATTGTCAGTTTACCCTGAAGACTCAATTTGCTTCCTGTAACTACTGTACAAAAGCATCTGTGGGTATGACTGTTACTGTTAGTTGTTGTCCTTGTCTTTCTCTTTGTTTTTCTCTCCTCTGTTCGTTTGTGTTTGTCCCCGCTTTATCCCCTCTGCCATGTGTGCGTCAATGCGTGTCTCCAGCAGGTTGTTGACCTACTTTCATTTCCGCCAAACTCACCTACACACTATCCCTCTGATTGAACCAACCACCTCCTGCTGCTTAAACACTTAGAAACCCTCTTCCTGTCCAGCCTACTGTTTGTTGTTTCCCACTCAGCGATAGATGCCGCGGCTGAATCCTGTAATAGCGCTTGTTACTTAATTGGCTTCCTGCTCTTACAATTTTTTGCTCGAGACAAAATAGGTAAACGTCAGGCATCCAAGCAAAGTGAGCAAATACAAGATGATGTTTTTCCGTATATTTAATGCTAACTGGTAACTGCTGAAAACTGTCTGCTAATGTGTCAGCCATATCATCTTTGAGAGATGTTGCCAAGAGTTTTAAGGCTTTAAAGTGTTTAACAAGCTTACAAGTCCAGTCTGACTAAAAAGGTGATGGAGAGTGTCAGTGACATTTAGAGTTTAACACCACAGTTGGTTGTGCTTCCATCAGGTTTATATTGCCCCCTCCATAGTTTCTACCACATTCTAACTCTGCTGTTATCCGACTCCATTAACCAAAAAAACTAAGATCCTCTTTTTCATGCATGACGCGTACTTTCTGGAAAAAATACACAGAGAAAGATTTGTTAAATCAGCCTAATTCATTAATTCATTCATCTTCTACAGCGTATCCGTTTCCGGGTCGCGGCTTGTGCCGGAGTAAATCCCAGCTCATATTCCATTTAAAGCTCTAAAGTATATTTAAAAATGTGACACACGTGAAAAAACAAAGAACGTTGTATTTTATCATTTCAGCAGCTGCATGTGTACACTGTGGCATTTTACTTAAGACAGTTTCATCAAAACAAAAAAAACAAAAAAAAAAGGAAAATCTGTATATTCCCAATGAAAATAAAATCTGTTTTACTGCTGCTGGTAATTACCTAAAGCAAAGTTTATATAGAAATGTAGAGCTGACAGAATCAACGTCACAGGAGACCAATCACAGTAAACACACTCGTGTGCAGCCTCAGCAGTATGCTGGCTGAGTTGTGACTGCAAGAAGCAAAGCCCCATTTAAAATGATTAAATGACCATAAATAACATCCTTTAATCAAAGCCAACGATGGCCTTATGTTTACTGGAATCTGTTTCTCACAGTGCAGGATAATTCAAAGCTCTGCGATTTGAAATTTATGTGAAGATAAAGCAAGATCTGGACAATTACCCGGTACAAAGGTAATTAACTCTAACATCTGGTTCATTTTTTTCTTTTATTATTTATTTTTGCCTTCTGTCTTTATGAACAAGAAGTGGTGATTAGACACAGAGCTTAGTCCTGCCACAATGATTTCACACACTTTATGCCTTGTTATCGAAGATGACTCGAAAAAACAGCCCATCACAGACAACCAATCATCTCGCCGCAGTGCACAGCATGGTAAGCAGACGGAAGACTGAGGAAGGCGTGATGAGGACGAGATAAAGCCAGGGATGTGTCAGCTACAGCCCAGTAAACACCAGACGAGGCACTTCTGTGGTGAAGTGATTAGAAGATGTTAATCTTCTAATCTGTATATTAGTTCACATATCAAAGAGACTAAGAGCGTGCCCACATACAGACACGCACTTGCCATCCTCTCCATTTCTATTTTAAGGGTCACCAACAGTGAACCAACTCTGGCCTGTTGACCTGGTATATTAATATTGTACAGAGCTGGACTCCACAAAGTGAAGACTGGGTGGCTCATTGACTCAATTAAACACCTGACGTGGCTGTTCGTGTCCTCTGTTGTTTCAAATGTTGCATTCTTTCCCAATCACATCACGAAACCCACATTTTTATATCCCCGAATCGATCTGAGAGCAAAGGAGCAGCATCAAGCCAGATGAAGAACACGAGGAGTCAAAGGCTACAACAGTTGATTTATTTATTGAAGGTGGTGGAGTTTAAAATTACATCAGGGAAAGCCCACGCCAACACAACAAACAAAATAATCCTTAAGTGGAGACAAATCCACCCTGAGTTTAATACCAAAATAAAAGGTTTCAGAACCAAAAACTCCCTAACAAACACTTTAACAAGAGGAAAGGGATCGAAACAAACTGGCAGCTCTCCCCTGCAGGGCTTCCTGGCTGAACGGTTTGAAATGGTGTTTAAACTTATTGAATGGACTTCAGGAAATAACATTAATCAAAGGATGACATTCACAACAAACAATCTTGGTACCAACCTTAGCAATAACGATCCATGACCTAACTCATACACATACATGTATGTATATGCATGCAGCTCCTCAGCATTTATACCGCTGAGCTGATGAGGTGCTTGACAAGCCCCCTGCAGAGTGAGGAGGAGGCTTCAGGCTGAGGCCTGAGGAGCAGCAGCTGGATATTCACGCGGCAACACATTCCTCCTGATAAAAGAAATAACACCTTTTATCAATTAAGATGTTATTTTCATGAATGCAGCGACACAAACGTCCTCCAGGAGCCTTCACATGAAAATGTTGCACAATCTTTTTACACTGACTCAGAAAAGGCAATAAAAGAGTACAATAGAGATGATAAAAAAAAGTAAACGTTCAAGGAATAACATAAAAATAAATGTCACTGATATAAGGACAACGTAGTTAAAAGACTTTTAAGATATTGTAGATATACAACATATTACGGTTGTAATATGGACTATTTAAACCATATTGATGACAGTAATTATTGGTTTAAAAAAATTAGCTAAATGGCTAAAGGATTCTTTAGGGTTTTTTTTTGTTTTAATTTCATTTCCAAGGGAACACCATTTTATGTTTGCGTTTAAACTCCAGTAACACATGATCCCTTCATGGAAAAGGAAACATTATTTGTGTAATGGGACCTTTTGCAAAATTATATGTCTTTAGAAGTTATGGTTTTAATTATTCAGCAAAGCCCCTCAAACCGCTATAGTGACACCTAATTAAATTTGGCAACACTTTAGTGAATGTTGAACTGTTGCTTTCAAAGTCATATCCATCTGTATGAACCATGATGAAAAAAAGCCAGTCATTAGACTAATTCATGCCATTCTTCAGAGCTTTAAAGAGGAGAAACATCTTTTAAAATGCCCCTTTGTGCTCTGTTAGGATGCTTTATTATTATTATTATTATTATTACTATTACACATGTGCTGTGTGTTGCAGTAACAGTGTCAAATCAAATCAAATCAGATTTATTTATATAGCGCCAAATCATAACAAAGTTACATCAAGGCACTTTACATATAGAGCAGGTCTAGACCAAACTCTATAAAATGATTTAAAGAGACCCAACAGATCCCCCCATGAGCAAGCACTTCCTTTAAAAGGCAGAAACCTCAAGCAGAACCAGGCTAAGGGGGGGCGGCCATCTGCCTCGACTGGTTGGGTTGAGAGAGGGAGAGAGAGAGGATGAGAGGGAGGGAGTGAGAGAGAGAGGGAGAGAGAGGCACGGGGGAAAAGTTGGATAGAGTAGGGAGAGATGAGAGCAGGAGGAGGGGTATTCAAAACAGGTGCAGGCAGGAACATATGATGCTGCATGAAGTTCATTGAAATGATGCTGGATGGAGTTCATGAAGATGTGGGAGCAGCAGGCATTGCAGGAACACAGGGTAGTTAAGATTCACCACCTGCAGGATGAGGACAGGGAGAGAGAGGAGAGGAACTGGGAGAGACAGACACTCAGGGAAAACATGGTTAGTAAATAGTTACACATGCTTATCAGTGTGAATGCTGATAGCTGAGTGGAGATGAGGCGTCTCGCCCCGTCAGTAATAGAGTGACTCATCCTCCGGCTTGCAGCCCCTCAAGGCTCTCGTTTTATCAGTTAGTTATCAGTAATGATAACCTGCCATCCTTCTGTTTCCTGCTGCATTTTGAACAGATTCCACTTGAGTTTACAGACCTGACGGCTCACCTTTCCATATCAGGGGTGGAAAACATTGCCAGCAGCTTCAATGGGACACTTCAGTGTATAGATGTATATTTAGACAGCAAATCAGCAGGCATAGGCAGTTTTTTAACACACTCTACAATGTGGCTTTGTATTTGGTTAGAAAGGGAGGTTTTTTAAAATTTGTTTATTTCTATTCTAACATCCTGATGCCACAGCCAGAGGGTATTGGGCTGCAGGGTCATTGGTCCACAACACCTCAGTCCTAAAAGTTGGAAAAGACAGAGACTTTCTGCTTATTCAGTTTTCTAATTGATGATCTTTTAAACTTCCACCCACACAGCCCCCCTGACATTCACAGTATTCACTCTGAGGAGGGATGTTCCCACACCACCAGGAGGTGCTGTTGTCTTTCTGTCTCTCCTCCAGCATGCTAAGGGTAAGGATGCAGAGCATGTGTTCCACATCTACGGCACACGATCAGTCATCGAAGTCGTGATACTTTGGCGGAAACGCTGGCTTTGGTATATTCCACAAAGACACCATTTACATAAGTTTACCATAGAGGTCTTTCCCTTCCTGCACTGTTAAATTGAATATATTGCAATAACAATATTATATTCAGTGGCACAATGTAATTTCATCAAATGTCATCCCCAGAACACAGAAGAGTAAGATTACAACATAACTCCATCATATTCACAATCTTACACTTGATATACCTCTTATCCTTTGTGTTCAGACTCCACATTCTAAATTGTTTTTACCTCAGGACTAGTTCTGTAATGCCTGAGGAAAAGTTATAGTCAAAATGGAAGCCGATGGGAAAATGTCCCTATTTATCATTTATTAGCTCAGTAAACAATTTTCCTACATACAACATGATGTTCATTTTTTAAATGATGATCCCATTTAAAAAAATGTCTCAACCAATCCGGATCGAGAACAGAGCACTGCTCAGTTCTACCTTCTCCTCCAAATGGGCCTTTTTCTGGCTTTAAAAAACAAACAACGGCAAAATTTAAATTTTATAGGCTAATACATTTCATCATGGTGGGATGACACTTGTTAACACTTCTTAAGGTATGATTTTACATTTAATCTTTTTTTTTTCCCTCTCAGTATCTGTCCTCGTAGTTTAACATCACACAGTGTCAACTGTTTATGACACTGATAAAACTTTTAGTCTTACCGCTGAAGATTTTATTATTTATGCATGTCTTCGACCATCACCAGCTCGCCTTGGAAACTAGTTTATCAGTCTTTATCGATTGAAATTACCTTTGTGAAGCAGGGAGGGTAGTGCTACACCACAGCGAATCAATGGAAAAACAAGATAAACAATGAGACAGTGAATAGATAGAGTATGTTGGCTTCAGAGAGTAACTCAGCCCGTTTTGGTGGGACCCATCATGATCCGTCAGAAGCTGGTGAGTGAAGCCAAACATGCACGTGGGCATTCACTCAGCATGGATGGTCACATCCGTGCCAATTAGCCCAAAACACAAGCAGCAGTACCCTGGTGAAAGCAGTCTTATTATCACTCCCTCACAGGCTGTCTGACCTGTGTGTGCGCGCGCGCGCTGCATTTTTACAAATGTGTGTTTGCCTGCACCAGACTGCTCTTACACACCCCCAGGTTCCCTCTATCCAAGTCGTGACCGTCTGTTGAAAATCTGATTATTTCATGAGTCATAATGAACTGCGGATGCATGTCTGTGTTTGTGCGTTGTCTGTTTTGCCTCTTTTAAATCCTTCCTTATCAGCAAAGAACACCTCACTTCAGTAATTTGTCTTCAGTTGGAGGCTGTTGTGGGTAATAAGAACATTTTTTAAATTGGATAATCAATGAAATCTAAATTTTATGAGACATTACCCACAGTTTGTGAGAAGATATGTTCATCTTTGATAAAACTGCTGTGCAAGATGCCTCATCATAAATCCCAGGTGACGTGTAGGTATTGAGGACACTTATATTAGACAGTACATCAGCTATAGATATGAAACGTTTCAAGATGACACATATTAAATTGACACTGCTGTTGGAAGTGCAGCTCTGCAGCTTTAAATCTGGCTCAATATTAAGAATTAAACTTTATTCCTTTAGTAACACAACACCCACAACCTCCCAAACAGGGTTGTCATCTATCTTTGTCTCGTTGCACACACGCTGTAATCTAAATGCACTCTTACCAACAACAGCCTCCCTGCCAATATTAATCTTTCCTGCATCAGGTTAATTTAATGGCAAATTTATTCTATTTATCTATTCCCTTCTTCATTTAGATGTGTGATAATCTTCTCCAGACTCTATGATGTAATTTCCTACCATTGCCAATTTGATTTGTCCAATTATTTATTTTGGAGACTTTGTTTTTCATAGACTTTTTATTTTTGCCTCCCTTGCCTCTCCTGGTAGACTGCATTACTCACATCTTCCTTTATAATATCATTTGTTTTTCACAAGTGAGAAAATTCCAGTTCCAACTTATTGATGTTTGTGGAGGGAATGTCAACCTTATACAGAATCAGAGAAACATTGTTCCCCATTAAGCATGAGTGGGTGACAAGAAGACGAGGGTTCTGGATTGAATTTGAGTAGATTTACATTTTTTAAGACTGTCTGTCAAGAGAAATGAGTTGCAGATTCAAAATCACAAGCAAAATTATGAAACAAATAAAACAGTGAAGTACAATTAAAGAACAAGTGGCTGTAGCAGAATAGCAACAGCCACTTTGACCTCAGGTTGAAACTCATGCAGTCCCATTTAAAGCTCCCCCTATAGCCTGGACCATTCCTGTTGTGTTCTGTCAATAAGAATCATTTTGGTGTAGCATTTGTCTTTTTTGGCTTTGTGTGTGTGTTTTGCTGTGTGTTTAGTGTCAATTTATCTGCTTTGGCTTCTTTTAGTAAATTGTGGTCATTGTATTTGTTTGGTATGTGTTCTGGTTCATTACTGAATATGCAGCTTGTTACTCTTTTTGACATTGCAGCATATTTGTTCTTGTCAGCCACCATAAGATATGAATTAGTCCTCTGACGTGGTTCTCTGTCAGCTTACCTGTTACATTCTGATGCAGCAGCAAAGTTGGGGGGGTTGATGTAAAGATGTGGTGGTGTAACAGTGTCCTGCTACAATCTCAATTCCAGAATCTGATTCAGTTCACTCATATTCTCTAACATTCTGACTTTATTTGCAATCTACTTTGTTATTTAATTTTGTCAGTTTGAGAAATGTGTAACTTTGGGCCACGACACGAGTCACAACTGTGGTGTGACATAATGAAGGAGGAGAGGATCATATGAAACGTGTGGGCCAAAGCAGGGAGGTGAGATCCTGGAAGCCTTCAAAAGGGTGTAGGTGGATGACAGCATAACTAGAGCTGACAGGGCATGATTTGGCACTGGTGGCAACCAGATGGGCTTGACAGCATGGACCTTAAGGCGACACTCCACCTGCCAAGGCTTGTCCCAGTGTCACTGCCACTGCACCAATTTCCTGTCTCTCCAACGAGGAAGAGCCCAGAACTGCATAAGAGCAACACCACAGGTACATTTATTTTTTTGTTTGTTTGTTTTTGTTGTTTTGTTTTGGGTTTTTTTGTCATGAGTCGTGATGGCCTCTTGGTATTTTGAATGGACTGTGAACTGGCACCCTCCCAAGAGAGGAGGATAACTAAAGGGGAGAAAGATGATCACAGTCTTGGCATGACCAAATGAACAACATAGACCCAAATAGGCAAATACAAATAACGTACGCACACTCACACACATGCCTATGAATGACTTCTCATCTAAAACTTCTTCTCTGAATGGCAAAGACCTACAATAGACAAGATGTTTATTCAGATTACATCATCAATCTTAATTTTTTGGAGGATAACCAACCTGTCCAAAGTTACATTTTAAATTTATTATAGTATAGTAATAGTAAATAGTATAGTAGTAGTAGTAGTAATAGTAAATCCTGGCTTATTTTGTGTTGTTTTCCTACTAAATAAAACATTAATTCTGTACACTTATGGTACAAAATGACACATTTACATTAACAGTCAAGTATCCCAGGGCTTTATCCAACAAATGAACACAACATATTCATGAAAGTTTACATTTGTAAGGGCGTGTACGAAGCGTCCTAACAGTGACAAACACCTTGTTACTCCCCAAAAAATCCAAATGTAGTACTTTGTCATTAAAACAAGATGTTCAATAATTTTACGTTGCAGTTATTTGTGTGGAGGATTCATTGAAACATCTTCTTCCAATGTTAACATTTTTATGCCTCCACAGTGGTTTTAGTTTAGTTTTTGTTTTTTTAAACTATTTTAACCATGTGAACACATTATTTCAGTACTGAGGGATTTTCTTTCAAATCTCTTTTGGAATTAAATGGTGGGGGAAAAGGTCAAAGTTCAAGGTCACTGCGACCTCACCTTTTTGTAACTGTACCAAATGAGGGTTGCCCAGAAGAAATTTTATTACCTTTGGTACAAACATTCAGTTGGTACCGGTGGCAAAGCATAATGGTCACTGGGACCAACCAAAGATGTCTTTTGGTCAGAACCCACAAACTTGTGTACTAATTACAACAAAATGCAGGTGAAATGTCCTTGAAGATTTCACTGACATCATCATAATGTTCAGCAAAAACACATCCTGATTTTTATTCAGTGCTGTTTAATGTGAAAAATTATTCACCTATTTTGTTGGGAAGGGTTATAAATAAAGTTCACTGTCTGATTAGTGCTGTAAAACCAAGGAACCCATTCACTGCATTGCTATTATACTCAAAACTGTAGAGAAGTGTGTCCAAGTCTGCATGGTGTTTTGTTTTTTTGTTTTTTTTTTTTGTTTTTTTTTACATTAAATGGCAAAATGAATTTATAGATTTTTATTTATAAGAGGTAAAAGATGAGATTCCTTCCAAAAACTCCTACCATGAATAAGGACCTGGAAAACCGTGGCAAGGAAAAACCGCGGCAGAACCAGAAATATGGTAGGCAGCTGAGTCGAGAGAGGACTGGAGAAAAAGAGAGAAAGAGAGAACAGAGAGAAAAAGAGAGAGAAAACGATAGACGATAAAGAGAGAAAACAAGTGAAAAAAAGAGAGAAAATGATAGAATGGGGGCGGCTTTAGCCGGAGGAGTTGGGGTTAAAAGAACTGAAGCCGAAAGACGGGAGGAAAGGAGTTGGTGGTGCCATTTGGGCGTTCCCTGATGGGTGTAACGGGGGAAGCTGGGTGTCACGGGGGAAGCTGGGTGTCAGCAGGAGTCGAACTCAGAAGAGTACAAGACAGATCGACAGTTGACGTCAGAGACAGGATGTGTCCCATCAGCAAATGTGCCTGAGCAGGAGGCAGAAGACTCTGGATTTGTCCCCAAAGTTTGGCCATGGAGGTGCTACGATTGTGAATCATGGGGCTGATAAGTTCAGCGATGCACAGCCAAATGTCTGGAAAGCTTGCAATGATGTATTCTGCCACCACCAAGATCTCCTTCAGACCCGTGAAGATCTGCTCTGCAGGCAGGACTCCTGACTTGTGCAATTCAAGGAGCAGCAAGCCCACATTCCTCCGAATGGTGCTGCTGCACTCGAGTGACAAGTCCGCTGCAAACCTGACAAAGACGTGGAGCAGAGAGGGATTGGTTTGCTCCGTCACACAGCGAATGGCTTCTTCCAATTGGTTTGTTGTCATGTACTTATTAATGATATCCTCACAGATGGTTTGCATGTCCTCCTCTGTCAGTGAGGGCTTCACAGAGAGCGAGCCAGTGGGGACGGCGTCTTGGTTCTTGTCCTGAGTCAGCTGTGGCTTTTCTTCTGTTGTGGTTTTGAGCTGTGCGGCAGAGTCTGAAGCTGAATCCTCAGTCTGAGACTGTGAACCAGCTGGTTCTGGGGATGTTACAGGATCAGCTGGTTCTGGCTCTGAACCTGAAGACTGGCTGTCAGTGTCCTTTGTGTTCACACAGGTCACACTACTTCCAGGCATCCAGTTTCTTTGTCTCAGGTTTGCCGTTTCTTCGAGCATGAGACAAACCCTAGATGATGTCTTCCTTTCCTTTCTGATGTTCTCCATTCTGTGAAAGACAAGGTCCATGTCCCGCTTGGCGATGGCCACCTCCAGATCTCTACCAATTGTCTTCAAGAGCTCGCACAGACACTCCAGAGATTCCTGGTCCTGTAGATCTAACAGTCTCTTGATGCAGCTGCTCGTACTAGTTGTGCTCAAGAGTTTAGATTTAAAGAGCTCCCCGATGAATCTGATGTTGCTGACTGAGCTACAGGAAGCCTTGCTGTCCTCGTCCTTGGTGGTTTCCAGCTCCCTCTTGGTGTCTCTGCTGTGGTTCCGTTCAAACTCTGCCTGGCAGTGTCTGATCAGGAGAGTTCTGAAGGTGACAGAGACCTTTGGATCAGCTGTAGCTGAGACTTCTTTACAGCTGAGAGAGTGGCACAAGTAGGCGCAGAGAGCAGAGGAGTTTGGTGCCAACATGGCACGTTCATAGATGATCCTGATAATGGCCTTTAGCATCTCCTCTGTCTCCAGCTTCAGCTGCTTTAGCTGAGTTAATGACTTCTGAAAGGTTTCAGGAGTCAGACTGTCCATGATGTTTTGGACACAGCTGATGGGGTCTTCAGGCTTCACCTCCAGCTTCTCCCCACCTTCCTCAGAGGGAGCTTTGTCTCTACACTTCCTCTGTTCAGGCACCACCTTCACCCTGCTGTTTGTGGGACATCTGGGTGCTTCTTCTCCGTGTGCTGCTGAAACAGCAGCCTCCTTCTGCTTGTGGCCTGTTTTCAGCCTCCTCTGGGTGGATGAATTTCCAGAAGAAACGTTGTCTCCTGGTGGTTTTTTGTGGAAGGCAGAGTTCAAAAAGACGACAGGCTCAGATGTAATCAATGTTGTCTTTCTGTTTCTAATGTTGGCTTGGCCCTTTGTCCTTGTGGAGATTAGTGGCTCCACAAAAGTAACACACTTCTTCTCAGTGAGCTTCTTTTGAATTTTTTTAGTTTCCCCTGCTGTCTGAGGAACTGGCTTGTTCTTGAGCTTCTGGTTCTTCTCCTGAGTTGGCTGTGGCTTTTCTTCTGTTGTGGTTTTGAGCTGTGTGGCAGAGTCTGAAGCTGAATCCTCAGTCTGGGACTGTGAACCAGCTGGTTCTGGGGATGTTACAGGATCAGCTGGTTCTGGCTCTGAACCTGAGGACTTGCTGTCAGTGTCCTTTGTGTTCACACAGGTCACACTACTTCCAGGCATCCAGTTTCTTTGTCTCAGGTTTGCTGTTTCCTCGAGCATGAGACAAACCCTAGATGATGTCTTCTCTTCCTTTCTGATGTTCTCCATTCTGTGAAAGACAAGGTCCAGGTCCCGCTTGGCGATGGCCACCTCCAGATCTCTGCCGATTGTCTTCAAGAGCTCGCACAGACACTCCAGAGACTCCTGGTCCTGTAGATCTAACAGTCTCTTGATGCAGCTGCTCGTACTAGTTGTGCTCAAGAGTTTAGATTTAAAGAGCTCCCCGATGAATCTGATATTGCTGAATGAGCTACAGGAAGCCTTGCTGTCCTCGTCCTTGGTTGTTTCCCGCTCCCTCTTGGTGTCTCTGCTGTGGTTTCGTTCAAACTCTGCCTGGCAGTGTCTGATCAGCAGAGTTCTGAAGGTGACAGAGACCTTTGGATCAGCTGTAGCTGAGACTTCTTTACAGCTGAGAGAGTGGCACAAGTAGGCGCAGAGAGCAGAGGAGTTTGGTGCCAACATGGCGCGTTCATAGATGATGCTGATAATGGCCTTTAGCATCTCCTCTGTCTCCAGCTTCAGCTGCTTCAGCTGAGTTAATGACTTCTGAAATGTTTCAGGAGTCAGACTGTCCATGATGTTTTGGACACAGCTGATGGGGTCTTCAGGCTTAACCTCCAGCTTCTCCCCACCTTCCTCAGAGGGAGCTTTGTCTTTACACTTCCTCTGTTCAGGCACCAACTTCATCCTGTTGTTTGTGGGACGTCTGGGTGCTTCTTCTCCGTGTGCTGCTGAAACAGCAGCCTCCTTCTGCTTGTGGCCTGTTTTCGGCCTCCTCTGGGTGGAAGAATTTCCAGAAGAAACGTTGTCTCCTGGTGGTTTTTTGCGGAAGGCAGCCTTCAAAAAGACGGCAGGCTCAGATGTAGTCAATGGTGTCTTTCTGTTTCTGACGTCGGTTGAGTCCTTTGTCATACTTGCGACTAATGGCTCCACAAAAGTAGCACGCTTCTTCTCGGTGAGCTTCTTTTGAATGTTTTTAGTTTCCCCTGCTGTCTGAGGAACTGGCTTGTTGTTGAGCTTCTGGCTTTTCTCTTGTTTTCCTGTCATGGTGTTTCTTTAAAGTGGTTCAGTGTGTGCTGAATAATGTAAGATGTGTCCAAGTTGGGGTTCACTAACCTATGTAAACTAAGTATATGCCACCAGGTTGATGATGTCACTGAGATAAAAGGCACTCAGTTCCATCATAGCCTTTCCTCAGAGTTTGTGATGTCACAAAGGTTGTAGAACGGTGATGTCACTGAGATCAATGCCACTCATTTACTCCATTGCTTTTTTTTTCAAACAATATTCAATAAATTGATAATTGTATTGAATATATTGATTTATAGAACACTTTACATTATTTACACTACCAGTCAAAAGTTTGGACACACTTTCCTATTCATTTGAATGGAAAAACAATTGTTAATGATATGGATGCCTCTTAAATTAAGAATCTGATACTGTTATGACCAAAAAGATAACACATCATCAGCTAAAAAGCTGAAGTGGAAAAAGCAGTCTGGCATGTGGTTGAATTTAGATCCTTTAATTCCAACTATAAAGGATTAGCACATGTACTCAGTGTGCATTGCACTTCACCATTTGTAGCATTACATGTTGTTAAGTTACTTTTTAATATTAAAACAAGTGACTCAGGTAAGGATTACATGGTTATTTGCCATTTAACTCTTAAACCATCACTAGTGTATTTAAAGTATACAAAGTTGCATCACTTTTTCCTTTGAAACAGTTTGACATATTCCAGTCAAGACAAAATGTCTGCTGTGAAAAAGACCTTTTGGCTTCACTGACTGAAAACAGACGGGTAGCTGAAGTCTCATCATATTTAGGATGAGGAAAAGAGGCCACAGACAGTGAATGACCAGGGAGATAAAAAATTCCCATTCCTTTCGCTGCTTGTTATTTCTCACCAATTTCTGTTTTCATTGTCATTTAGGTTACTAGGTGACACATACACACTGCAATTTTTAGATTAGAGTCCGAAAGAACACATTGGAAAATAATGTTCTAAATTAATCTTACAATAACTCAATTTCCTTTACAACAGGAAATATGCCCTATTTGTATGTGTGGTCTTCACTAGAAGGAGTTCATCTTAAACCCACTTTCAGATTGGCTTCAGTTTTCAGCCAGTATGGTTTTGGCCTGAATTTCAGCTTACCTTTTATCACCTTCACTGGACTGGGGGTTATAGTTAGGGTTTGGGAAGGTGTATAAATAAAGTTCACTGTCTGATTACTGCTGTAAAACCAAGGAAACCAATCACTGCATTGCTATTATACTCAAAACTGTAGAGAAGTGTGTTCAAGTCTGCATGGTGTTTTTTTTTTTTTGTTTGTTTTTTTTTACATAAAATGACAAAATGAAACAAAATGAATTTATTGATTTTTATTTATGAGAGGTAAAAGATGAGTGATTCCTTCCAAAAACCCAAAAATTCCTACCATGAACAAGGACCTGGAAAACCGTGGCAAGGAAAAACCACGGACAGAACCAGAAATATGGTAGGCAGCTGAGTCAAGAGAGGACTGGAGAAAAAGAGAGAAAGAGAGAACAGAGAGAAAAAGAGAAAGAAAACGATAGACGATAAAGGGAGAAAACAAGTGAAAAAAAGAGAGAAAATGATAGAATGGGGGCGGCTTTAGCCGGAGGAGTTGGGGTTAAAAGAACTGAAGCTGAAAGACGGGAGGAAAGGAGTTGGTGGTGCCATTTGGGCGTTCCCTGATGGGTGTAACGGGGGAAGCTGGGTGTCACGGGGGAAGCTGGGTGTCAGCAGGAGTCGAACTCAGAAGAGTACAAGACAGATCGACAGTTGACGTCAGAGACAGGATGTGTCCCATCAGCACATGTGCCTGAGCAGGAGGCAGAAGACTCTGGATTTGTCCCCAAAGTTTGGCCATGGAGGTGCTACGATTGTGAATCATGGGGCTGATAAGTTCAGCAAGGCACAGCCAAATGTCTGGAAAGCTTGCAATGATGTATTCTGCCACCACCAAGATCTCCTTCAGACCCGTGAAGATCTGCTCTGCAGGCAGGACTCCTGACTTGTGCAATTCAAGGAGCAGCAAGCCCACATTCCTCCGAATGGTGCTGCTGCACTCGAAGGACAAGTCCGCTGCAAACCTGACAAAGACGTGGAGCAGAGAGGGATTGGTTTGCTCCGTCACACAGCGAATGGCTTCTTCCAAGTGGTTTGTTGTCATGTACTTATTAATGATATCCTCACAGATGGTTTGCATGTCCTCCTCTGTCAGTGAGGGCTTCACAGAGGGCGAGCCAGTGGGGACGGCGTCCTGGTTCTTGTCCTGAGTCAGCTGTGGCTTTTCTTCTGTTGTGGTTTTGAGCTGTGTGGCAGAGTCTGAAGCTGAATCCTCAGTCTGAGTCTGTGAACCAGCTGGTTCTGGGGATGTTACAGGATCAGCTGGTTCTGGCTCTGAACCTGAAGACTGACTGTCAGTGTCCTTTGTGTTCACACAGGTCACACTACTTCCAGGCATCCAGTTTCTTTGTCTCAGGTTTGCCGTTTCTTCGAGCATGAGGCAAACCCTAGATGATGTCTTCCTTTCCTTTCTGATGTTCTCCATTCTGTGAAAGACAAGGTCCATGTCCCGCTTGGCGATGGCCACCTCCAGATCTCTGCCAATTGTCTTCAAGAGCTCGCACAGACACTCCAGAGATTCCTGGTCCTGTAGATCTAACAGTCTCTTGATGCAGCTGCTCGTACTAGTTGTGCTCAAGAGTTTAGATTTAAAGAGCTCCCCGATGAATCTGATGTTGCTGACTGAGCTACAGGAAGCCTTGCTGTCCTCGTCCTTGGTGGTTTCCAGCTCCCTCTTGGTGTCTCTGCTGTGGTTCCGTTCAAACTCTGCCTGGCAGTGTCTGATCAGCAGAGTTCTGAAGGTGACAGAGACTTTTGGAGAAGCTGTAGCTGAGACTTCTTTACAGCTGAGAGAGTGGCACAAGTAGGCGCAGAGAGCAGAGGAGTTTGGTGCCAACATGGCACGTTCATAGATGATCCTGATAATGGCCTTCAGCATCTCCTCTGTCTCCAGCTTCAGCTGCTTCAGCTGAGTTAATGACTTCTGAAATGTTTCAGGAGTCAGACTGTCCATGATGTTTTGGACACAGCTGATGGGGTCTTCAGGCTTAACCTCCAGCTTCTCCCCACCTTCCTCAGAGGGAGCTTTGTCTTTACACTTCCTCTGTTCAGGCACCAACTTCATCCTGTTGTTTGTGGGACGTCTGGGTGCTTCTTCTCCGTGTGCTGCTGAAACAGCAGCCTCCTTCTGCTTGTGGCCTGTTTTCGGCCTCCTCTGGGTGGAAGAATTTCCAGAAGAAACGTTGTCTCCTGGTGGTTTTTTGCGGAAGGCAGCGTTCAAAAAGACGGCAGGCTCAGATGTAGTCAATGGTGTCTTTCTGTTTCTGACGTCGGTTGAGTCCTTTGTCATACTTGCGACTAATGGCTCCACAAAAGTAGCACGCTTCTTCTCGGTGAGCTTCTTTTGAATGTTTTTAGTTTCCCCTGCTGTCTGAGGAACTGGCTTGTTGTTGAGCTTCTGGCTTTTCTCTTGTTTTCCTGTCATAGTGTTTCTTTAAAGTGGTTCAGTGTGTGCTGAATAATGTAAGATGTGTCCAAGTTGAGGTTCACTAACCTATGTAAACTAAGTATATGCCACCAGGTTGATGATGTCACTGAGATAAAAGGCACTCAGTTCCATCATAGCCTTTCCTCAGAGTTTGTGATGTCACAAAGGTTGTAGAACGGTGATGTCACTGAGATCAATGCCACTCATTTACTCCATTGCTTTTTTTTCAAACAATATTCAATAAATTGATAATTGTATTGAATATATTGATTTATAGAACACTTTACATTATTTACACTACCAGTCAAAAGTTTGGACACACTTTCCTATTCATTTGAATGGAAAAACAATTGTTAATGATATGGATGCCTCTTAAATTAAGAATCTGATACTGTTATGACCAAAAAGATAACACATCATCAGCTAAAAAGCTGAAGTGGAAAAAGCAGTCTGGCATGTGGTTGAATTTAGATCCTTTAATTCCAACTATAAAGGATTAGCACATGTACTCAGTGTGCATTGCACTTCACCATTTGTAGCATTACATGTTGTTAAGTTACTTTTTAATATTAAAACAAGTGACTCAGGTAAGGATTACATGGTTATTTGCCATTTAACTCTTAAACCATCACTAGTGTATTTAAAGTATACAAAGTTGCATCACTTTTTCCTTTGAAACAGTTTGACATATTCCAGTCAAGACAAAATGTCTGCTGTGAAAAAGACCTTTTGGCTTCACTGACTGAAAACAGACGGGTAACTGAAGTCTCATCATATTTAGGATGAGGAAAAGAGGCCACAGACAGTGAATGACCAGGGAGATAAAAAGTTCCCATTCCTTTCGCTGCCTGTTGATTCTCACCAATTTCTGTTTTCATTGTCATTTAGGTTACTAGGTGACACATACACACTGCAATTTTTAGATTAGAGTCCGAAAGAACACATTGGAAAATAATGTTCTAAATTAATCTTACAATAACTCAATTTCCTTTACAACAGGAAATATGCCCTATTTGTATGTGTGGTCTTCACTAGAAGGAGTTCATCTTAAACCCACTTTCAGATTGGCTTCAGTTTTCAGCCAGTATGGTTTTGGCCTGAATTTCAGCTTACCTTTTATCACCTTCACTGGACTGGGGGTTATAGTTAGGGTTTGGGAAGGTGTATAAATAAAGTTCACTGTCTGATTACTGCTGTAAAACCAAGGAAACCAATCACTGCATTGCTATTATACTCAAAACTGTAGAGAAGTGTGTTCAAGTCTGCATGGTGTTTTTTTTTTTTTTTTTTGTTTTTTTTTACATAAAATGACAAAATGAAACAAAATGAATTTATTGATTTTTATTTATGAGAGGTAAAAGATGAGAGATTCCTTCCAAAAACCCAAAAATTCCTACCATGAACAAGGACCTGGAAAACCGTGGCAAGGAAAAACCACGGACAGAACCAGAAATATGGTAGGCAGCTGAGTCAAGAGAGGACTGGAGAAAAAGAGAGAAAGAGAGAACAGAGAGAAAAAGAGAGAAAACGATAGACGATAAAGAGAGAAAACAAGTGAAAAAAAGAGAGAAAATGATAGAATGGGGGCGGCTTTAGCCGGAGGAGTTGGGGTTAAAAGAAGTGAAGCCGAAAGACGGGAGGAAAGGAGTTGGTGGTGCCATTTGGGCGTTCCCTGATGGGTGTAACGGGGGAAGCTGGGTGTCACGGGGGAAGCTGGGTGTCAGCAGGAGTCGAACTCAGAAGAGTACAAGACAGATCGACAGTTGACGTCAGAGACAGGATGTGTCCCATCAGCACATGTGCCTGAGCAGGAGGCAGAAGACTCTGGATTTGTCCCCAAAGTTTGGCCATGGAGGTGCTTCGATTGTGTATCATGGGGCTGATAAGTTCAGCGATGCACAGCCAAATGTCTGGAAAGCTTGCAATGATGTATTCTGCCACCACCAAGATCTCCTTCAGACCCGTGAAGATCTGCTCTGCAGGCAGGACTCCTGACTTGTGCAATTCAAGGAGCAGCAAGCCCACATTCCTCCGAATGGTGCTGCTGCACTCGAAGGACAAGTCCGCTGCAAACCTGACAAAGACGTGGAGCAGAGAGGGATTGGTTTGCTCCGTCACACAGCGAATGGCTTCTTCCAAGTGGTTTGTTGTCATGTACTTATTAATGATATCCTCACAGATGGTCTGCATGTCCTCCTCTGTCAGTGAGGGCTTCACAGAGGGCGAGCCAGTGGGGACGGCGTCTTGGTTCTTGTCCTGAGTCAGCTGTGGCTTTTCTTCTCTTGTGGTTTTGAGCTGTGTGGCAGAGTCTGAAGCTGAATCCTCAATCTGAGACTTTGAACCAGCTGGTTCTGGGGATGTTAAAGGATCAGCTGGTTCTGGCTCTGAACCTGAAGACTTGCTGTCAGTGTCCTTTGTGTTCACACAGGTCACACTACTTCCAGGCATCCAGTTTCTTTGTCTCATGTTTGCTGTTTCTTCGAGCATGAGACAAACCCTAGATGATGTCTTCCTTTCCTTTCTGATGTTCTCCATTCTGTGAAAGACAAGGTCCATGTCCCGCTTGGCGATGGCCACCTCCAGATCTCTGCCGATTGTCTTCAAGAGCTCGCACAGACACTCCAGAGATTCCTGGTCCTGTAGATCTAACAGTCTCTTGATGCAGCTGCTCGTACTAGTTGTGCTCAAGAGTTTAGATTTAAAGAGCTCCCCGATGAATCTGATATTGCTGATTAAGCTACAGGAAGCCTTGCTGTCCTCGTCCTTGGTGGTTTCCAGCTCCCTCTTGGTGTCTCTGCTGTGTTTTCGTTCAAACTCTGCCTGGCAGTGTCTGATCAGCAGAGTTCTGAAGGTGACAGAGACCTTTGGATCAGCTGTAGCTGAGACTTCTTTACAGCTGAGAGAGTGGCACAAGTAGGCGCAGAGAGCAGAGGAGTTTGGTGCCAACATGGCACGTTCATAGATGATGCTGATAATGGCCTTTAGCATCTCCTCTGTCTCCAGCTTCAGCTGCTTCAGCTGAGTTAATGACTTCTGAAAGGTTTCAGGAGTCAGACTGTCCATGATGTTTTGGACACAGCTGATGGGGTCTTCAGGCTTAACCTCCAGCTTCTCCCCACCTTCCTCAGAGGGAGCTTTGTCTTTACAGTTCCTCTGTTCAGGCACCAACTTCATCCTGTTGTTTGTGGGACGTCTGGGTGCTTCTTCTCCGTGTGCTGCTGAAACAGCAGCCTCCTTCTGCTTGTGGCCTGTTTTCGGCCTCCTCTGGGTGGAAGAATTTCCAGAAGAAACGTTGTCTCCTGGTGGTTTTTTGTGGAAGGCAGAGTTCAAAAAGACGACAGGCTCAGATGTAATCAATGTTGTCTTTCTGTTTCTAATGTTGGCTTGGCCCTTTGTCCTTGTGGAGATTAGTGGCTCCACAAAAGTAACACACTTCTTCTCAGTGAGCTTCTTTTGAATTTTTTTAGTTTCCCCTGCTGTCTGAGGAACTGGCTTGTTGTTGAGCTTCTGGCTTTTCTGTTGTTTTCCTGCCAGCTGTGGCTTTTCTTCTATTGTCGTTTTGAACTGTGTGGCAGAGTCTGAAGCTGAATCCTCATTCTGAGACTGTGAACCAGCTGGTTCTGGGGATGTTACAGGATCAACTGGTTCTGGCTCTGAACCTGAGGACTTGCTGTCAGTGTCCTTTGTGTTCACACAGGTCACACTACTTTCAGGCATCCAGTTTCTTTGTCTCAGGTTTGCTGTTTCTTCAAGCATGAGACAAACCCTGGATGATGTCTTCTCTTCCTTTCTGATGTTCTCCATTCTATGAAAGACAAGGTCCATGTCCCGCTTGGCGATGGCCACCTCCAGATCTCTGCCGATTGTCTTCAAGAGCTCGCACAGACACTCCAGAGACTCCTGGTCCTGTAGATCTAACAGTCTCTTGATGCAGCTGCTGGTACTAGTTGTGCTCAAGAGTTTAGATTTAAAGAGCTCCCCGATGAATCTGATATTGCTGATTGAGCTACAGGAAGCCTTGCTGTCCTCGTCCTTGGTTGTTTCCCGCTCCCTCTTGGTGTCTCTGCTGTGGTTTCGTTCAAACTCTGCCTGGCAGTGTCTGATCAGCAGAGTTCTGAAGGTGACAGAGACTTTTGGATCAGCTGTAGCTGAGACTTCTTTACAGCTGAGAGAGTGGCACAAGTAGGCACATAGAGCAGAGGAGTTTGGTGCCAACATGGCGCTTTCATAGATGATGCTAATAATAGTCTTCAGCATCTCCTCTGTCTCCAGCTTCAGCTGCTTCAGCTGAGTTAACGACTTCTGAAAGGTTTCAGGAGTCAGACTGTCCATGATGTTTTGGACACAGCTGATTGGGTCTTCAGGCTTCACCTCCAGCTTCTCCCCACCTTCTTCAGAAGGAGCTTTGTCTTTACACTTCCTCTGTTCAGGCACCACCTTCACCCTGTTGTTTGTAGGACGTCTGGGTACTTCTTCTCCGTGTGCTGCTGAAACAGCAGCCTCCTTCTGCTTGTGTCCTGTTTTCGGCCTCCTCTGGGTGGATGAATTTCCAGAAGAAACGTTGTCTCCTGGTGGTTTTTTGCGCAAGGCAGAGTTCAAAAAGACAGCAGGCTCAGATGTAGTCAATGGTGTCTTTCTGTTTCTAACGTTGGCTGAGTCCTTCCTCATACTGGCGACTAGTGGCTCCACAAAAGTAGCACGCTTCTTCTCGGTGAGCTTCTTTTGAATGTTTTTAGTTTCCCCTGCTGTCTGAGGAACTGGCTTGTTGTTGAGCTTCTGGCTTTTCTCTTGTTTTCCTGTCATGGTGTTTCTTTAAAGTGGTTCAGTGTGTGCTGAATAATGTAAGATGTGTTCAAGTTGAGGTTCACTAACCTATGTAAACTAAGTATATGCCACCAGGTTGATGATGTCACTGAGATCAAAGGCACTCAGTTCCATCATAGCATTTCCTCAGAGTTTGTGATGTCACAAAGGTTGTATAACGGTGATGACACTGAGATCAATGCCACTCATTTACTCCATTGCTTTTTTTTAAACAATATTCAATAAATTGAAAATTGTATTGAATATATTGATTTATAGAACACTTTACATTATTTACACAACCAGTTCAAAAGTTTGAATGGGAAAGTGTGTCCAAACTTTTCGCAAGCAGCGTACATTATATCATAAAATATTTAATGACTATGATATATCATACCATCAACTTTCAGTGCACGTGTATGTGTTTCTCATGACAGACATACACACACACAGACACAAGTATATCTGTACTTGTGTCTGTGTGTGTGTGTGTGTGTTTTATGATGGCATCTTATTCTGGACATTCTTCATATACATTTATATATACATATATATTCTATATACCTCTAAGGTTTATGGAATATATGTAATGAAAATCTCAATGTACGTAACTATGGAAGTATGTAACTGTCCATCTCATCTCCTGATCAACAATCAGCAGCTTCACTGACCCAAAAGGCATTTTTAATTCCTTTGTGTGTATAATGGGCAGCTTTATGTTTGTCTATCTGTGTCTACAGTATGTGTGTGTGTCTGTCCGTGGCTATCTTTGGCACAAAGATGCTCATTCTTACAAATCGGCAGTGCAGTGGATAAAAGTATGCAAGATATTTTTATAGCGTCCTCATAATTTCTTCTTCTCCTCCTCTTCCTCCCTCCAAGCTTCTTTTTCCCTTCTGTATGTGTCAAACTACTCACACTATACATTATTGAAGGCTTACTTCTGTTATTAAAATAACCTTCTTCCACAAATGGAAGAACCTGCACCACCCAAGTCAACCATTTATGCAATACCAAGGTAACAGCACAATATAACAATATAACCTTTGCCTATCATGTCTCCAGAGTAAGAGCGCTGTCTCAGCCTTTGCTTACTTCCTTCGAGTAATATGAAACTATGAAAACATCATATATAAGTGCCAGAGGGCATTGAATATATCAGAACACATACAGGGAAGTCAACAACAGCAGGCTGGAAAAGGGTATTAGGTCATTCTGGGACATCTACTCTTGTATTACAGGTGGTAGAATCGTTTAGCCACCAGTATGTTACTGCAGATTGTCTGTCTATGCAACATGTGGAGATATGTTGTGGTAACTGCTGGTAACCCGCAGAGATGTCATCAAGACTTTACAGCCAGGAAAAACAATTGTTAATGATATGGATGCCTCTTAAATTAATACTAATACTGTTATGACCAAAAAGACAACACGTAATCAGCTAAAAAGCTGAAGTGGAAAAAGCAGTCTGGCTTGTGGTTGAATTTAGATCCTTTAATTCCAACTATAAAGGATTAGCACATGTACTCAGTGTGCATTGCACTTCACCATTTGTAGCATTACATGTTGTTAAGTTACTTTTTAATATTAAAACAAGTGACTCAGGTAAGGATTACATGGTTATTTGCCATTTAACTCTTAAACCATCACTAGTGTATTTAAAGTATACAAAGTTGCATCACTTTTTCCTTTGAAACAGTTTGACATATTCCAGTCAAGATAAAATGTGTGCTGTGAAAAAGACCTTTTGGCTTCACTGACTGAAAACAGATGGGTAGCTGAAGTCTCATCATATTTAGGATGAGGAAAAGAGGCCACAGACAGTGAATGACCAGGGAGATAAAAAGTCCCCATTCCTTTCACTGCATGTTATTTCTCACCAATTTCTGTTTTCATTGTCATTTAGTTGTCTAGGTGACACATACACACTGCAATTTTTAGATTAGAGTCCGAAAAAACACATTGAAAAATAACTTTTTTAAATTAATCTGACAGTAACTCAATGTCCTTTACAACAGGAAATATGCTCTATTTGTATGTGTGGTCTTCACTAGGAGGAGTTCATTTTAAATCAATTTTCGGCTTGGCTTCAGTTTTCAGCCGGTATGTGTAACCCCAGTCCCATGTAACTAATTAATAGTGGTTGACAGATTATTGGGGTGTTGTAGTACAATGGGACGGGGCCTGAGTTCGTCTGAAGATGGCGCTATATACCTGTGACAATAATATAAAATAACTTAGCGGTACCTCCAATAACCTACAAGAAATAAACACACAATTTGGTACTTCCCCTTTAAAATAGAAGTTCACTTTAGCTTGTTTTTATCTGTCCAAAAAGTATCATTTTCGGAATTACAATACAGGATTTAGTTTACACAACCAGAAAGATTTATTACAAAGACACACATGAGCCACTTTAAATTGTGTTAACTGGTTCACTGTTGACCTTTAAGTAAGTATTGATAACCGTAATCAAAACTCTTATGTAAGGCTTTGGCAGGTTTGACCCACAAATGATCCCTGATGAACCCAAATAGAAATGGTAAAATAAATCAAAATCACCAAGGAAACTCAAGTGTACACAGCCACTCGCTCACTCACACATTCACACAGGGCTATTAAATGTAAAAAAAAAAACAAAAAACGTTGCAGGCCCAGTCCATGCTTGTAAGCGGGGAGGCAGGAAACCAATGGATGTTTCACTGGCTTTAACCAGCATAAACAAAAATGCACGTGCAAAGTGCTAGGTGTACTCACGAGTCCAGCAACAGTCAGAGATGAAGATGGTAGAAAGGGGCAAAATGCAAGGTGCAGTTCAGGGGCAAGGGAATGGAGCGTGCAGCAACACGAGGCGGTAAACCACGCTCAAGTACAGCAGCTACAGTCTCTCTCGAACAGTCCAGGGCTCTCCCGGTCCTCACTCTCTCACTCTCTCTCTCTCTCATGGCAAATATCCGGTCCTGAATCACATTACTCCTTTTAGTAGATAAGCTACAGGCTAATACATGGCGAAAAACCCACAGTATGTCTTACACAAATCAATAATTGCTAACTGCAATGCTGAATTATCAGTGTGAAAGCTTACGAGCAGGCTAAGCTAAAGGCTAGCAGTGATTAGCAACTCAGCTCATCTTTTACACATTACATTCAAACAACAGCACCGAGTACATTAAAACACATAAATTTACCTCTGGCAGCTTCTCCGAGTTCCCACACATCAACCACGGGACGACTCTCTGTCAGTCTTGGGAGTTCGGAGTTTTTTCGTGTTACTTTTAAAGCTTACGGCTATCCTACTCGGACGGCGGTAAAGCAGACTATGCTAGCGCTAACTTTGTTGCGGCACATCGGTGATGCTAAGCACCTCCTACCTGAACAAGGTGAGGTCAGGATTGGCTAAGGACTACAGATATACAGAGATGAGACAATAAAAAGATGCTTCACTGCCCCACAAACAAACGTGGTCTCCTGTCATTTGCGCCGACAATCAAATATGAATAGTTTTAAAACTAATACCACTCTTTTGTCTCTGACTTTTAACTGTATATGAAATGACTGTTTTTAACATGTTACCATCCAACATTTTTTAAACATATTTACACACCATGAACAACTATTTATTACCAACATAAACATTTGAATCTCTGAATATGAATGAATGAAAATAAGAGCCAGAGGGCTACATATGGTTTTGGCTTGAATTTCAGCTTACCTTTTATCATATTCACTGGACTGGGGGTTATGGTTAAGGTTTGGGAAGGTGTATAAATAAAGTTCACTGTCTGATTACTGCTGTAAAACCAAGGAAACCAATCACTGCATTGCTATTATACTCAAAACTGCAGAGAAGTGTGTTCAATTCTGCATGGTGTTTTTTTTTTTGTTTTGTTTTGTTTTGTTTGTTTGTTTTTTACATAAAATGACAAAATGAAACAAAATTAATTTATTGATTTTTATTTATGAGAGGTAAAAGATGAGAGATTCCTTCCAAAAACCCAAAAATTCCTACCATGAACAAGGACCGTTGAAAACCATGGCAAGGAAAAACCATGGACAGAACCAGAAATATGGTAGGCAGCTGAGTCGAGAGAGGACTGGAGAAAAAGAGAGAAAGAGAGAACAGAGAGAAAAAGAGAGAGAAAACGATAGACGATGAAGAGAGAAAACAAGTGAAAAAAAGAGAGAAAATGATAGAATGGGGGCGGCTTTAGCCGGAGGAGTTGGGCTTAAAAGAACTGAAGCCGAAAGACGGGAGGAAAGGAGTTGGTGGTGCCATTTGGGCGTTCCCTGATGGGTGTAACGGGGGAAGCTGGGTGTCAGCAGGAGTCGAACTCAGAAGAGTACAAGACAGATCGACAGTTGACGTCAGAGACAGGATGTGTCCCATCAGCACATGTGCCTGAGCAGGAGGCAGAAGACTCTGGATTTGTCCCCAAAGTTTGGCCATGGAGGTGCTTCGATTGTGAATCATGGGGCTGATAAGTTCAGCGATGCACAGCCAAATGTCTGGAAAGCTTGCAATGATGTATTCTGCCACCACCAAGATCTCCTTCAGACCCGTGAAGATCTGCTCTGCAGGCAGGACTCCTGACTTGTGCAATTCAAGGAGCAGCAAGCCCACATTCCTCCGAATGGTGCTGCTGCACTCGAAGGACAAGTCCGCTGCAAACCTGACAAAGACGTGGAGCAGAGAGGGATTGGTTTGCTCCGTCACACAGCGAATGGTTTCTTCCAAGTGGTTTGTTGTCATGTACTTATTAATGATATCCTCACAGATGGTCTGCATTTCGTCCTCTGTCAGTGAGGGCTTCACAGAGGGCGAGCCAGTGGGGACGGCGTCCTGGTTCTTGTCCTGAGTCAGCTGTGGCTTTTCTTCTATTGTGGTTTTGAGCTGTGTGGCAGAGTCTGAAGCTGAATCCTCAGTCTGAGTCTGTGAACCAGCTGGTTCTGGGGATGTTAAAGGATCAACTGGTTCTGGCTCTGAACCTGAGGACTTGCTGTCAGTGTCCTTTGTGTTCACACAGGTCACACTACTTCCAGGCATCCAGTTTCTTTGTCTCAGGTTTGCTGTTTCTTCGAGCATGAGACAAACCCTAGATGATGTCTTCCCTTCCTTTCTGATGTTCTCCATTCTGTGAAAGACAAGGTCCATGTCCCGCTTGGCAATGGCCACCTCCAGATCTCTGCCGATTGTCTTCAAAAACTCGCACAGACACTCCAGAGATTCCTGGTCCTGTAGATCTAACAGTCTCTTGATGCAGCTGCTCGTACTAGTTGTGCTCAAGAGTTTAGATTTAAAGAGCTCCCCGATGAATCTGATGTTGCTGACTGAGCTACAGGAAGCCTTGCTGTCCTCGTCCTTGGTGGTTTCCAGCTCCCTCTTGGTGTCTCTGCTGTGGTTCCGTTCAAACTCTGCCTGGCAGTGTCTGATCAGCAGAGTTCTGAAGGTGACAGAGACTTTTGGATCAGCTGTAGCTGAGACTTCTTTACAGCTGAGAGAGTGGCACAAGTAGGCGCAGAGAGCAGAGGAGTTTGGTGCCAACATGGCGCATTCATAGATGATGCTGATAATGGCCTTCAGCATCTCCTCTGTCTCCAGCTTCAGCTGCTTCAGCTGAGTTAATGACTTCTGAAAGGTTTCAGGAGTCAGACTGTCCATGATGTTTTGGACACAGCTGATGGGGTCTTCAGGCTTCACCTCCAGCTTCTCCCCACCTTCTTCAGAGGGAGCTTTGTCTTTACACTTCTTCTGTTCAGGCACCACCTTCACCCTGCTGTTTGTGGGACATCTGGGTGCTTCTTCTCCGTGTGCTGCTGAAACAGCAGCCTCCTTCTGCTTGTGGCCTGTTTTCAGCCTCCTCTGGGTGGATGAATTTCCAAAAGAAACGTTGTCTCCTGGTGGTTTTTTGTGGAAGGCAGAGTTCAAAAAGACGACAGGCTCAGATGTAATCAATGTTGTCTTTCTGTTTCTAATGTTGGCTTGGCCCTTTGTCCTTGTGGAGATTAGTGGCTCCACAAAAGTAACACACCTCTTCTCAGTGAGCTTCTTTTGAATTTTTTTAGTTTCCCCTGCTGTCTGAGGAACTGGCTTGTTCTTGAGCTTCTGGTTCTTGTCCTGAGTTGGCTGTGGCTTTTCTTCTGTTGTGGTTTTGAGCTGTGTGGCAGAGTCTGAAGCTGAATCCTCAGTCTGAGTCTGTGAACCAGCTGGTTCTGGGGATGTTACAGGATCAGCTGGTTCTGGCTCTGAACCTGAGGACTTGCTGTCAGTGTCCTTTGTGTTCACACAGGTCACACTACTTCCAGGCATCCAGTTTCTTTGTCTCAGGTTTGCTGTTTCCTCGAGCATGAGACAAACCCTAGATGATGTCTTCTCTTCCTTTCTGATGTTCTCCATTCTGTGAAAGACAAGGTCCAGGTCCCGCTTGGCGATGGCCACCTCCAGATCTCTGCCGATTGTCTTCAAAAACTCGCACAGACACTCCAGAGACTCCTGGTCCTGAAGATCTAACAGTCTCTTGATGCAGCTGCTCGTACTAGTTGTGCTCAAGAGTTTAGATTTAAAGAGCTCCCCGATGAATCTGATGTTGCTGACTGAGCTACAGGAAGCCTTGCTGTCCTCGTCCTTGGTGGTTTCCAGCTCCCTCTTGGTGTCTCTGCTGTGGTTTCGTTCAAACTCTGCCTGGCAGTGTCTGATCAGCAGAGTTCTGAAGGTGACAGAGACCTTTGGATCAGCTGTAGCTGAGACTTCTTTACAGCTGAGAGAGTGGCACAAGTAGGCGCAGAGAGCAGAGGAGTTTGGTGCCAACATGGCGCTATCATAGATGATGCTGATAATGGCCTTTAGCATCTCCTCTGTCTCCAGCTTCAGCTGCTTCAGCTGAGTTAATGACTTCTGAAAGGTTTCAGGAGTCAGACTGTCCATGATGTTTTGGACACAGCTGATGGGGTCTTCAGGCTTCACCTCCAGCTTCTCCCCACCTTCTTCAGAGGGAGCTTTGTCTTTACACTTCTTCTGTTCAGGCACCACCTTCATCCTGTTGTTTGTGGGACGTCTGGGTGCTTCTTCTCCGTGTGCTGCTGAAACAGCAGCCTCCTTCTGCTTGTGGCCTGTTTTTGGCCTCCTCTGGGTGGATGAATTTTCAGAAGAAACGTTGTCTCCTGGTGGTTTTTTGTGAAAGGCAGTGTTCAAAAAGACGGCAGGCTCAGAGGTAGTCAATGGTGTCTTTCTGTTTCTAACGTTGGGTGAGTCCTTCCTCATACTGGCGACTCGTGGCTCCACAAAAGTAGCACGCTTCTTCTCGGTGAGCTTCTTTTGAATGTTTTTAGTTTCCCCTGCTGTCTGAGGAACTGGCTTGTTGTTGACCTTCTGGCTTTTCTCTTGTTTTCCTGTCATGGTGTTTCTTTAAAGTGGTTCAGTGTGTGCTGAATAATGTAAGATGTGTCCAAGTTGAGGTTCACTAACCTATGTAAACTAAGTATATGCCACCAGGTTGATGATGTCACTGAGATCAAAGGCACTCAGTTCCATCATAGCATTTCCTCAGAGTTTGTGATGTCACAAAGGTTGTATAACGGTGATGACACTGAGATCAATGCCACTCATTTACTCCATTACTTTTTTTTAAACAATATTCAATAAATTGATAAATGTATTGAATACATTGATTTATAAAACAACACTTTACATTATTTACACTACCAGTCAAAAGTTTGGACAAACTTTCCTATCCATTTGAATGGGAAAGTGTGTCCAAGCTTTTGGCTGGCAGTGTACATTTTATCATAACAAAATATTTAATGACTATGATATATCATACCATCAACTTTTAATGCATTTGTATGTGTTTGTCATAACAGACATACACACACAGACAAGTATATCTGTACTTGTCTGTGTGTGTGTGTGTGTGTGTGTTTTATGATGGCATCTCATTCTGGACATTCTTCATCTATATTTATATATATATTCTATATACCTCTAAGGTTTATGGAATATATGTAATGAAAATCTCAATGTACGTAACTATGGAAGTATGTAACTGTCCATCTCATCTCCTGATCAACAATCAGCAGCTTCACTGACCTAAAAGGCATTTTTAATTCCTTTGTGTGTATAATGGGTGGCTTTATGTTTGTCTGTCTGTGTCTACAGTATGTGTGTGTGTCTGTCCGTGGCTATCTTTGGCACAAAGATGCTCATTGTTACAAATCGGCAGTGCAGTGGATAAAAGCGTGTAAGATATTTCTACAGCATCCTCATCATTTCTTCTTCTCCTCCTCTTCCTCCCTCTGAGCTTCTTTTTCCCTTCTGTATGTGTCAAACTACTCACACTATACATTATTGAAGGCTTACTTCTGTTATTAGAATAACCTTCTTCCACAAATGGAAGAACCTGCACCACCCAAGTCAACCATTTATGCAATACCAAGGTAACAGCACAATATAACAATATAACCTTTGCCTATCATGTCTCCAGAGTAAGAGCGCTGTCTCAGCCTTTGCTTAATTCTTCGAGTAATATGACAATATGAAAAACATCATATATAAGTGCCAGAGGGCATTGAATATATCAGAACACACACAGGGAAGTCAACAACAGCAGGCTGGAAAAGGGTATTAGGTCATTCTGGGACATCTACTCTTGTGTTACAGGTGGTAGAATCGTTTAGCCACCAGTATGTTACTGCAGATTGTCTGTCTATGCAACATGTGGAGATATGTTGTGGTAACTGCTGGTAACCCGCAGAGATGTCATCAAGACTTTACAGCCAGGAAAAACAATTGTTAATGATATGGATGCCTCTTAAATTAAAGATCTAATACTGTTATGACCCAAAAGATAACACATAATCAGCTAAAAAGCTGAAGTGGAAAAAGCAGTCTGGCTTGTGGTTGAATTTAGATCCTTTCATTTCAATTATAAAGGATTAGCATATGTACTCAGTGTGCATTGCACTTCACCATTTGTAGCATTACATGTTGTTAAGTTACTTTTTAATATTAAAACAAGTGACTCGGGTAAGGATTACATGGTTATTTGCCATTTAACTCTTAAACCATCACTAGTGTATTTAAAGTATACAAAGTTGCATCTCTTTTTCCGTTGAAACAGTTTGACATATTCCAGTCAAGACAAAATGTGTGCTGTGAAAAAGACCTTTTGGCTTCACCGACTGAAAACAGACGGGTAGCTGAAGTCTCATCATATTTAGGATGAGGAAAAGAGGCCACAGACAGTGAATGACCAGGGAGATAAAAAGTCCCCATTCCTTTCGCTGCATGTTATTTCTCACCAATTTCTGTTTTCATTGTCATTTAGGTGTCTAGGTGACACATACACACTGCAATTTTTAGATTAGAGTCCGAAAAAACACATCAAAAAGTAATGTTTGAAATTAATCTGACTGTAACTCAATGTCCTTTACTACAGGAAATATGCCCTATTTGTATGTGTGGTCTTCACTACGAGTTCATTTTAATCCCATTTTCGTCTTGGCTTCAGTTTTCAGCCAGTATGGTTTTGGCTTGGATTTCAGTTTGCCCTTTATCATCTTCACTGGACTGTGGCTCTGTGCTTCTATCTTTTGAGGTTCTACTCAGTGAGATTAATACTGCCATCCGAGCAGATATGCCCGTGAGATATCAGCCAAAGTTGGATATCAGAAGCTCCCCACAGGAACTGTGGACTGGAAAATTTCACTGCCTGGAAAGGAATCATGTAGAATATGGATCAATGCACACAGATGCACATGCACATGCTCACATAATTCAGTGTATGACTGATTACCGGTGATTCTAGCCATCCATGTCTTCGGCTCACGTGTCTCATGGTCATTGTCTGAGAGGAGTAAGGGGAGCGTGAACAACAAAGGGACATATATGGGGGGAATTAAAATGGGACAGTGAGCGTAACAAGGCTGTCTGTTATGCCTTTGTGGAGGGGACCATGGATGACGCACATGATGTGGGACAAAGGGAAGAATGAGAGACAGCGAAAGAGATTTGAATGAGTGGACATTTTCCTGAATTACATATCACTCTTGCCATTTGCTTCTTGCTTCTTTTAATCTACACTATCCAGATGCAGCACATGTCAGCTCATACTGAGAGCTCCATTGAATCATCTTACAATATTTATACACAGGCTAAGGATACCCCTGGCTTACATGCAGAAGACACAAGGTTTTCACCTGACAGGGGTGGTATTACATCACAGTCCTTGAAGTGAAAAAAAAAGGTGGAGCTAGAGGTGGTTTTCACATAAGGTCTGTGACAATAGCTGTTGAAAAACGTTTTAAACATGCAGGGATGAGAGGCTGGCGTTGAGTGCCTCAACTTTGCGTGCACGTCCAGCCAAACCAGGAGAGACAGCTCATCAATGCAGTGAAGTCCGACGCTGTCTGCTTGTGGACGGTGAATGGATGTTCGCGTGCGTATCGTCTCCGATTCATCTTCACACTAAATAATGGATCAACGTCATGAATGGGAGCCTTGAACACCTCCTCCCCCGAAGGGGCCAATCAGAGCCTCGCATCCTGTTTGCCGCTCCCACGGAGCCCCGCCCCCTCCTCTCTGTGCTTATATGGCCTCCGGACTTCGGCATCACTGCACACGCTGAGCAGCCGGTCAGGTCTGCTTGTCCATGGCCGCTGAGGCTAGGTCGGTCGGTTGTTCTGTTTGCGGCGCTTCTTTATAAAAAGGACACCTAAATTGTGTGTTTGTTTCCCTCCTTTTTCGAAACACTTCCACGTCCTACCTTATTTCCAGCTCTTCCTTTCTCTCCATCTTCAGGCACACGCCGGTAAATTCTGAGAGCAGCAGCTTCCAAGGAAACTCTTGTTGCGTCATAAACACCGGAGGCACGCCGACAGGACCGCCTCTCACGCTCTTCACCGAGGACGGCAGCTCCAACATGGGCTGCTCCTCGGGCCGTCAGCCGCCAGCCCCGGTCCTTCACTCGGACCTGGACTGCGGCAACAGCAGCGAGGCCAACGCTTTACCCCAGGAGTTTGACAACCAGGGTGGCTTGAACGACCTCGGGGACGGGGCAGAAGAGGAGAGGGCAGTCGGGAGGGAGCCGGCCAAACCCCCGGAGTCCCTGCCCACCCTGGAGCGCCTGGCCCAGGCTACAGGTGGGACGGAGAAGTCCTGGTACCGATGCGTGTTTCCCTTCGGCGTCATTTCTCTGGTGATCGGCATGGCCGGCACCGGGGTGACGTTCACCTTCAACACGTTGCTCCAGACCAAAGTGGTGTCGGTGGCCCTGCTGTGTGCCGGCGTGCTGATGCTGCTGGTGGCCGCCGTGTGCTGGAGAGCCCACAGGCTGAGGAGGAGGAAAAAGAAGGAGGGAGGCTTCTTCACCGCTGATCAGGGCACTTTGTGATCACTGACGGCCAGTTAGTCCAGACAGCACCGAGACGAGTTGGACTCGTTCAATGAAAGGGACAAAAACTTAGAGTGAGACGAAGAGGGGACAGTGCTTTCATTCTGGCTGGATGGATCATACTGGAGACAGAAGCGAGCCTGGGAAACTTTGTGATAGTGATTCAGTGTCCAGGCATTACCACTTTAGCAAAGGTGTAGTGGTAGATACACTGGACAAATGATGTGTCACACTCCCCAATCCACCTCCACTCTCTTTTTCAATGTTTTCCTCCTGTGAATTTAGCTGGCAATCCAGTGGAGCACTTTACAGATCACTGCTCCATGACTGTCCCTTTTGTGTCAGGGAAATGAAAACAGGCAGCTCAGGAACAGTTATTTCACATAACCCAGCAGTGCTCAGTCTCCCTGCACATGTGTGTCTGAGAGATGGGACGGACAAGCCGGTCAGGAAAGAGGTTTGCAAAGGGATGATGGCTTTTCCCACCAATTTGAAAGCAATGCTCACAGCCACAAAGTTTTGCAAGATTAAACCCACCCCTGCCCAGCGGAGGGAAATGAACTATAATTCCCTCTCCCTTCTAAAACACTGTTGAGGCTCCCTTTTGCACATACACTGCTCTGCAACTGTGACAGATCAATAGAAATCACACTGTTGTCAAGTCTGAAGCTTTGTGGGTAATGGTCTGCAGAAGAAATTGCTCCCTCTCCACTCCCAGCACTTGTCATGTGTGACAGGGAAATCCCATGACCAACTTGTGAACACGTACTAAAAAAGACAAAGCATAAAAAGGCTTCATACTGTGCCCAGCTGATTTCTCCGACTAAACTAGACAGAAATGGTACCACTGGACGAGTCGGTCTGAGTTTTGAGGGGGGGGTCAGTCCTGCCTTTTTTTTTTTTTTTTTTTTTTTTTTTTTGTACCTTGCATTCTCCAGCTCTGCAATGAAGGGCTGACACTACTGTTTATATCTGTGACCGGATGTTGACTTGTCCCTCTTAGTTGAGGATCAAACGTGTAGCATTAAATTAGCCACATTAGCTGTAACAGTCTATGGTCCTTAGCAGCAGATGATGTGATTGTTAAAGACGACCCAGCAGCTTTCTGTCAGCTGTAGCGACGCCCCTGCGTTTAACCGACGATATATTTACTAGGCATCACATGTGGTCTCATTTATGTTGCACGTAGTAACTATGGTGACCATGTGGAGAAACAGCTGTGAATGTGTGTGTCTGTGTGGGCACCCACACGAGAAAACAACACTTTTAAAGAATCTTTTCTCTGTCCTATTTCATGTTAATTAGTCCATCTTTTGCTTTCACTGTTTGCTCCTAACACCGGAGGTGAGTTAATCTCTTTCAGTAGTTTATTCTTGTGCACGTATAGTTATTCCGAAATACCAGGTGTTGTTCTATAAAAGACATATCACTGTATATACTGTGTCTAACTAAAAGTGTAGCCATATTTCTGAATGTACCTCCAACTGTGAGTGTCTTACAAACATCCTTCAGTCAACTGCATACTACTTATGTATCTCTATTTTGAGTAGACAGAGCAAATTCAGTTGGGTACACTGTAGTTTTTACGTCTTTCAGTAGCTCTGTGTTGTGAAGATTCACAGCAATTTCTTGCCAAGTGTGTAGCAGTGAATTTGAACTGTAATGTTTTACTTTTTATTTTTCACTGCAAAATGAGACATCAGCCATTTGAAGGAAATGAAACAGACAAAACAGATCATTTCCATCAAATTAAAGCCAATGGACATAAGCATTTCAAATTTCAGATTGTATTTTTATTTATTTTTGCCAAATGTTTGGAATGAAACTGTTCAGTTGCTTAAGTGAGTGTTGTCTATTTGTTTTGAGTTTTTATGGCATGGCCCAGCTTTTCTCTGAGTGCCTTTACTTTTAGCATCAGTATTTCTCTGAAAGGGGCAGTTAATGTAAGCTGTGAAATTTGACTGCTACCAGCAACAGATCCATGAGAGAGGGGCAGAAATATTCCACTGTATTTCTGTGTGAGTGTTTTGATGTGCATAAAGTTACCTTAAGTCACATTTTGACTTGGTTCCACATATAAATACCAAATATATATTTATCAAGAAGCTTGTTTTTTGTCTCTCTTTCATGTGTACAAGATTGTGATTTTTTTTATTTTATTTTATTTTTTTTTTGTTGTTACAGTAGTCTGACAAAGTGCAGAATTCAATACAATAGATGAATTTTGGAACCACCTTAATGGGATTTATTTTCCTCCATCTTGCTGCAGAAATTTGGCTAAAATGTAATTTAGTGTCAATAGTGAAATGATTTATACAGAGTTTGGAGAGCAGGTTCAGCAGTTATTACATAATCCATATTTCACCCCTCTGACCTTTTGACTCATGCCATGTTACACATTACAGACAGAATACACTGAATAATTTACTGCACATATTTATCAGCAGCCGGGGGGAATTTTTTGTCTAAGCGGTAGCACGTGAACGTAAATTTCAAATATCAAGTAACAATATTACACATATGTAAACTATACATTTTGCAACATTCTTTTCATTTATAAAGACAATTACATTTTTTTTCTGATTTTCTTTAGACTAATATAAATCTGAACTTAGTTCAGAACAAGACTGTCCTTAGACTAGAGACTGACACCATACACTCATTAGGAAAACATTTGCTGAGCTTAAATCAAAAGAGATGTAGATTCATGCATGACCTAGACATGCATGTCTTTGGACGAGGAAACCAACACAGCCACTGGGAGAACATGAAAACTCCACACAGAAAAAGCCCAGGCCCGGGAATCAAACCCACAGCCTTCTTGCTGTGAGGCAACAATGCTAACACCACCGTTATCATTTGAAACTAAATTATCCGTCAAAAAAAGTTCTGTTGTCAGAAATAATACATGAACTTTGAGTAATTCTATCCAAGGTTTGAGTAATTCTATCCTACAACCATGTATAAATTTAATTTCTGCTGTAACTCAAGCAGAGACAAACCATCCCTTGCTTTTCTCACATCCGAATGTCCCTTATAAGTTCCTCATTAATATGCTCCACTTGTCGTCAAGTACATCTTCCAAACCTCTCAGTAGTGGAGGGCTCCATTGATTTTTTTTTTTTCTTCTAACAGTCCACCCGTGTTCTTCCTTTGTGAAGACAGCTGTTTCTATGAATATTTAAATAAGCACCCATCCACAATGTGCCAACGTTTTCTCCTCCTCCTCTTCCTCCTCCTCTTCCTCCCACGGCTCCTCTCATCCACCCATCTATAAGGGACTGTGTCTATCTCCCTCCCACTCCCCTTGGTAAGAGCTAAAAATAACCTCGGCTGATGTCAAAAGGAAGGAGACAACGATTGGGGTGGGCTGATGTTTGACAAAGGAATGTGTTACACTGAAAATGTGGAAGCAGTTCAATTTCATCTCACGATTTTCACCAGAGCTAATTGCCAGTAGATACTGATATTGATACGCTGGGTCTATTTGGACCAAAGGGAAGATGTATTTTAATTTTAATCGCATCAAACTCTGTGTTCAAGGAATTTCTTCGTTAAAAATACACTATGGCTTTCTTTGGGTTCCAAAGTTCACATCCTGAAATTACATGAAAAATGATTTTATTTCATGTCGGCTTCACC
Organism: Remorina albescens; assembly: GCA_034769265.1. NCBI lineage: Eukaryota > Metazoa > Chordata > Actinopteri > Carangiformes > Echeneidae > Remorina > Remorina albescens. The sequence continues at coordinate 13,675,967 of CM068480.1, forward strand.
ATCTAAGAGCCGCCTTATTGTGTTTATCTCTCCTGCATGTGCAGTGATGGCTTTCTTTAACACCTTTTACTTTGTTGGTTATGTAACATATTCATAGACTGTATATGAAATTGGATGTAGAAGAGCTTTAAATCTGCATTCTAATGGCCTGGTCAGTCACCCAAACACCACAAGCTTGCTTTGAAATGTACGGGAAAATGTTCCAGCTTCTCACTTAATTTTTTACCTCTTCAAATGTTTTCCGGTTGAATTTATGAATTTATTTCAGCCTTTAGTTTGAGGGCTTCTTAAATACAACATGAAAACATTAATCAGACCTGTTAACATTTATGTTAAATTTTTATAGCTGTCACATTTTTGCTCCAGATGAACTTACACTAGCTGTTTCAACACCAGTTTTTTCATTCCTTTGGCTAAACAAAGCTAATCCTGCATTTCACATGCTCAGAAGATCTTCAGCTGTAAGATCTCTACCTTTCCAATTCATGGTCCATTTGAATATATAAAAATTGTTGGTGGTTCACATCACATCCCCGAACAATACAGAGACGGAATAATGACATCTCAGGGCACTTTTTATTCTGATAATAGCATTTAAGTTTGATGGTTAGAAACCACCTTTGAATTTGCCATCTGACATTCCTATCTTTTATTTAAATTCTTATTTTAGATATCCATGTTGATATTGAAGTTTTTACCATAGATATAGGCTGATCTAATATAATCTAATTCACCACACAATCAGAAAGAAATAGTGCTTTATCATAGCAATAAATCTTAATATTACAAAAGAAATATTTGATGGTTTTCAAAATGATTTAATTTTCAAACACCGAAATTAATACTATGCTATCAAATTTTAATTTCCCTCTAGGGATTAATAAAGTAATAAAAAAAGATTTAATTTTTTTTCATTTGCAATAATTTTACAGCTGTGTATCTATAATATTATTATCTCTCTCGCTCTGTCTCTTTGCAAGTGAACACATTTCCCTAAAAGTTAGATATCTCTAAGATAGAATTTATTGTTTCCATCTTCCACCGCTTTTCCGTTTCTGGGTCGCAGGGGTGCTGGAGCCAATCCCAGCCAACATTCCTGGCGAGGGGCGGGGTAATTTTTAACTTACAAATTAAAAACAGACAGTAACAACGAAAAAATGGAAGTCATTGACAGAGTGGGACAGGCTATCTGTGTTTGTTCCGTGTCACTGACTTAAATAATTCCACTATTTACACATGACTTCTTCCAGCAGGTAAAATAGCTCTGATCACCTTTAAATCACATCTTTTGTCTCCTCCTCCGTTACCCTTCCCCTCTCATCATTTTCTTCTCTGTGCTTACACCAGTGTCATGGACAAATCATCTCATTAGCATGTTCTGTTAATTAGGCTGCCATGGATACCTTCTGCTTAGCTACATCTTACTTCATTAGAGGTCGCCAAATAGGACAGAGTGATATCACATCTGTCAGCCCGATCCTCCATCCCCTTCAGCTTCTTCTGCTCATGTGATTTTAGCTGCTTCTTCACTGGATTAAGGCCAGGACATGCAATTATCAGATGTTATGAAGAAAAAAGTTGATCACTGTTTCTTATTTTATAAAAGGAAGCTCCAGGAAACCAAATTATAGTTACACTAATGAACCCACAGACTCGACTCCAAGTTCAGCCCTGAGAGCCAGAGTTTTTTTTTATTTTTCAAACCTAGTGTAAAAACGTACTTGTGAAGGTCTGTTTGTTCCCCAGTTTAGTGTTGAGCTATTTATAAATCATTTGGTCTTGACACAAGTAAAACTGAAGGAAAAAATTCAAGGTCGAGGAAAAAGTCTGCAGGCCAAAGAACCAGAAAAGGTTTTCAGTAAAGAGCATAAGACACTATATAAGAACAATCTTTGTGAGGTTCTTTTTTTTTTATCTGAGTAAAAAAAATGCAAAGAGCTGATAGTAACATACACCAAATACTGTCTGCATCCCTGATTTTCATAAATACATATTTTTTGTCAATGAAAGGCATGTTAATGTTACACAGCCTGGTCAACAGAACATCTATTTCCTCGTGCTAACTGCAGTGCCACAATAGGCTGAAGTCGTGACATGTTTGAAACTACTTGCTTGTCATGGTTTCATCTGCTTCCAGCTCATCAGATTGTAGACTTTCTGTTCCTCATCTGTACAATGACCGCAGGTACTGACCCCATTCAAACGTTACTTTGACGTTATTATGTCGTTAACTCGAGGTTTAAATGCAGGATCGTCAGGATTGGGATGTGATCTAAGTGGGTAAACAACTTCTGGAGGTTGTGGGTCTCATTTAGATCAGATTGCAGCCAGGTTTAAATGCAATTCAGACAGTGTGGTAACATATCTAAAGACTTATGGAAATAAAAAAAGTATCTTGTTTGTAGCAAGCAGAGAAGAAAGTGTGCTTGGATCTGAGCAGGCAAAAACTCCATTACAAAAGAGTGAGCAGAATGTATAGCTGTATGGAGCTGGGCCACCTCCACTTTTTAGTGAAGGCAGTTTTATTTTGGAATTTGATGTAAATCATTCATGTGACTAAACCTGGCGCATATGGTCACTTTCATTTGGAAAGACCACATATTCCTAAAAGTAGAAGACCATGCACTTTTCTACCGCTGCTTGTTCCTTTTGTTTCTGACAGAGAGATTTCAGAAAAAAAGGGAAGCCATATCCTTAAACGCTTTTTATCTTACTATTGTGAGAAAAAAAATGTAATATTCATGAACTATATTTGCAAGTGGCCTTTCTCAGCTTTCATATTAATGTGTGAAAATACAGAACAAATACATAACTTGCCAACAGACTTAATAGGTTGGCTTCACCTGTTCTCGGGTTAAAAAAGAAAAAAACAAAAGAAAAGCACAGTAAATCATAAAAATTATAATTAATAATATAATCATAATAAATCAAATGATGATTTACTTGCCTATCAGGGTTTTTATTGAAAATTTTGTAGAAGCAAAACATCAGGTTGAAAGGTCACCTGAAGATGGCTGCTAACAAAGGCTTAACCCAAAAAATACATCAAGACAGAAAAGTAGTTATCAGACAGTATTCCCTCATATGTGAATTAAAAACAAAAGAAGCTCCCCATCCGAGCTGAATAGTTTTCCTTTTGAGACGGGACAATGTGGGCAGAGCTGAGATGGCAACACTTATTGGTACCAGGGGCAAAAGCAGAGGTCTGAGGATCAGAAATAACCAGTCCCATATTTTAGTACCAGGTCCAAATGGGTCAGTGTGCTCCCACCTCAGCCTCTTTACTCTAATTAGTTTGACAGTGAGCCAAAATTAGATTTTTAAAGCGACTAAAATGTTATTTAACTGTAGAGCTGTGGGCATTCCAATGATTCATTTAGACCTCCCTTGTCCTTTTCTCTCAAGAGATACACACAGACACACAAAAACATAGTGACTACAGACACATCACATCTATGTGCATCGATAAATGCTCAATTGAGGGAAAGGTGGAGACCCATTTTGGAGCTGTCCATTTGTGACACGTTACTCATGCCAGATTTGAACAAGGCTTGTGTAACAGCTCCAGTGTTTTCGTATTTTACTTTTACAAGTTTCCACCTGCAAGACCTACATAAAGACTTAGTAGATCAAATAAATAAATTCCCATTATACTGTAAAATAACATACATATGTCAAAAAACATTAAAATCAGATACCTTTCAGATTTATCTCTGTATTTTCACGGTATACATTATTTATTTTAGGAAACAGCCAAGTCTATCTACAGTAATTTCATGTTAAAATACTATTTTTCCCATTTACAATAACAGCGTTATAACGTATAAAAACAAACTAGGTTCATAAAATTAAATATAAATGTCTGCAAATGTACAGTATTTATCTGTCATTTTAGAGAATTAGTAGATTAAAAAGGAACCATTGGACAGTAGAAAAACAAGCTAAATACATCACAAATAGCTACATTTAAGGACAACACACATTGGTCCTTTAAACATGTTAGTTTCTGCTTTCATTGCTTCCGCATTTAAAGTTCAACAGGAAACCCAAAAATAAGTGACATCAGTAATTCTGCTTTTTTAAATAAATAAATAAATAAATAGATTAAACAATTAGGTAACCAAACTTAATATGGTTACCAGAATAGGCATTTCACTACCTCAGTTTAACATTTAAATCCAAATGGACTAATATCACATTCAGCAGCCATCTGTATCATTTAGAAGAAACAACATACAACATACAACTATAAATACTTTATCTGTAAAACAAAATGACCATCAGTCACTTAGTCACAAAACCAAACTAAACGCAGGCGTTATCTGGGACACTCACCTCAAACGGTGTTGACATGTCCGTTGTGGCTGTCTCATCCTAATTGAAGATCATGAGTCCATGAGGGCACGTCTTTGCCCTGCATGACTGACTGGACGGACATGAACGCTAATCCCAACTAACTGTCATTCTTCAGACAGACGGATGTATTGTAAATCTACTGGCATTTCATTGTTTTATTGGAAAACAGGGAAAAATCTGTAAAAAAAATTACAGTACATTTCCTGTAATTTTACCTTTTTTTTTTTTTTTACAGTGTAGACCTCTCACCCTGTCTCATCCTTCACCTCCATTTGTGATGCGTTGCGTTTTTATGTGGGATCCTGACACAGATAACAGCAATTTCTTTATGGTCTGCATGTACAGTAAGTGCATTTTATCTGTAATCTGTATTTGTTGTCATTCCTCTGCACACAAGTGCCTTTCCTATACTGCAGAATTTAGTCAAATTAATAGTAATGTTTCCATAGCAGCCAGGCCTGATGCAAATTTATAGAACCGCCTCCATATTACTGGATCTTAACTAATTCCAGGTCAAGGGCTGGAGGACAATGCCCCCGCGGGTCATATGCGATGTGGAGAGCTGTGAAAGGTCAGCAAGGAGATGAGGTTAAAGTTCAGATCATTGCAAGTCTGTGAAGAGCGCTGTGAGTGCAGGTTTAGCTCCATCATGAAAACCCCAACTCACCAAAAACCAGTTCAGCTGGTAACGACATGGAAACAGTGATAAAGAAGATAAATTGGCTTCTCTTTTAGTCAGCAAAAGAAAAAGATGCTTTGGGGGTTCATATTGTGTTTTGTATTAAACTTTTAATAAGTAACCAATGATGACAACATGCATTTAACTGACTACAAATTAAATCATTGTCAATGTGAATGTTGCTGGTATTACCTCTTGTATCCCATATAGGAGACCTTGAAATCAGCTGCATGGGCTCCGCTGGGAAAATGTTATTGATTTGTGACTTCAAGTTAATGAAGTAAATACAACCCCTGGAGCAAAGATTAAAACATTTACCTTATTATAGTGTAACCTTTAATTCAGTGAACTGAAAAAAAATGACAAATAGTTTTCCCTGCTTTAGTCCTCAGTTTAGCCCTTCAGTCCGTCCATGCGTGTATTCTGTGTGTGTCTCCCACTAGGTGTGCCTGACCCACTTTCTCCTACCCGCCATCCATCTGCACGCCTGTCACTGATCGCTCTGATGACCACGAGCCTCTTCTTCCTCAGTGAGGTCCCAGTCATCCTCTTCAGGCTTCGCCATTTGTTGAGATGTAGCCAAGAAAGGCCAGTTAATGCATTTGTTTGGCTGGAAATTGTGTAAGAGTTGTTCCCTATCTATAGCCATACGGTCTATAACACACTGTCATAATGTGTGTTAAATGCAGTTGATTCAGATCAGCCTGCTGCTGAAGCAGCCGGCAAAGAAATATGTGCTGCTGTTTTAGTGACACTAAAAAATGTGTTTTAGGGTGTGTTTTATTTTGACAAACAACCTTCGGAACATACAGTTTGTGAGCAGACAAACACCCAAATTCAACAACATTAGATACGTAAAAACAAACAAACAAATCAATCTGAAGCAGAACATGAAGACTGCATATATGAATCCAGATGAGTCACACATATATGGTCCTAAGTGGTTTATTCTCAACCACAAAAGCACACGTTTGTCATTGAAGGAAAAGCAGCACTCAAACTAATAACATTAATGATGAATCAGCAGACACAAATAAATACGAGACCCCTGAAACATCAGCAGCTGAACAGAAATCAGCCATCTTCTTCCAGATTTATTCATCCTCTACCGTTTATCCATTTCCGGTTTGTGGGGGATTCTGGAGCCAATCCCAGCTCACACTGGGTGAGGGCAGGGTCACCCTGGACAGGTGACCAGTCCATCACAGGGACAACATACAGAGACAGACAGAGACAAACAACCACTCACACCTACAGACAATTTAGAGTCACCAGTTAACCTAAACATGATGTATTTGAACGGTGGGAGGAAACCAGAGTACCTGGAGGAAACCCACGGAAGCACGAGGAGAACATCCAAACTCTGCAAGGAAAGGACCCACGCCGGGAACCGAACCTGCAACCTTCTTGTTGCGGGGCAACAGCGCTAACCATGCTGCCGCCGTGCTCCTGGCATTTTTTTTTTATTATAATCATTGCCCATACTTCAATATTCCTTTCTTTACATTTCCCTTTTTTTCAGTTTTTTTAAGAACTGTGTGGCAGCAAAAAAAGATATTTCATTTGAAATTAATTTATGTGAACTTAATTCACACAAATAACATGTTCTGTGATAAAGGGAGGCAAAAAATACGCTGCCATTTTCCCATTTATTTAAAAAAACAAACATAAAAACACGCACAACCATTAGGTCGGTACTGTAAGAGGTGACAGACAGCAATGTGTGTCTTTCCTCTCTATTTAACTCACGGATGTTATCTTCTTCAGTCTCCAGGTTTTCCCATGAGCTCGGATGTTTTTATGTAGGTCTTTTGTCCTTAACCTTCTTTTGAATTTCTCTTTCACCAGGAAGCCGAGTGCATTTGTTCCCTTCTCAGATAAATCAGATGTGAATGACAGTAGAGCAAATGAGATCTCCTATCAGATGATTCTTTTCTATTGTGTGTGTGTGTGTATACGTTTGCATAGGAAAAGCTAATAATAGGCTGACCATGCCATGTGAGACTGGCTAAGTCTCACTCACTGATCAATAAACATCCCTGTTGACTGCTATGGATACTTCTACTTATACATGCATACTCACACACATGTGCGCACACGCACACACAAACACACACACACACACACACACACAAGCACATGAGATCATTCGATTATAGACGCAACACCCTCACTTTCACACTGGACTGTTCAATTACAAGGCAGCTTAGCCTTGTCAAGGCGTACGATTGATGCTATTTCTTCTCTGGCTGAAGACCAATGTTGTGCGGATGGTCACATGGATGTAAACACATGCGTAGCTCAAGAACTGGAAGCAATAACACGATTACACAATCTAATGCAATCCCAGGCAGGGGCCTGACAACTAATTGGGTAGTAATTACATTAAGAATAACACTGTGGTCATTTATGAGACAGTAGGTTGTGCTGTTGCAATTGGTTGTTAGCTACTGTGTTGTGTTACTAATATTTTGTCACCCTGAGAGAGTCAGTCTCTTGTGAAAAGTATAACAGAATCAAGACTCAATAGCTGAGTTTTCTACACCGTGAACATTACACACATTACACACAAATACTGGCTGAATTTTGGTGCTGAAAGAAAGGAATGGAGGATCTCAGATTATTGTGGCTGGGGCTGCTTAGCTGCAGTACAAAATCTGATTGGTGCCCAGGCAGGTAATAATAATTTAGATATATATTTAATTTATGATATTCCTTTTCTGGCGATTTGTCACGACCCCAACACCTTCCTTATTATACAGAGCACTTTTATTCTCATTTGTCATTAAAAATGTCGATCGGTGCAGCTTTCAGCAGTTCAGCTTGTGTTCCAACGTGTTAAAACGAGGCTGTAAGAGACTGTCTGCACACTGATGGCAAATTGCCATCAGTGTTAAAAGATATTAAAAGTTGTTGAATGTAGGTTGGGTCAAATTGATGACATGGAAAAAACACAATACCTGCTAACTATTTATAATGTCACTTTGTCAATGTCGGGTTTTGATTTCAACCTAATTTTTCATTTTCAAACTTCAGCATCTGTCTGGCGTTATATTTGTCAGGAGGTCATTGGGGTCATTAGTGGTCTGGCTGCAGGCAGGACTGTACACTCTGATGCTACCAGATGCTGTCAAAATTCCAAAATATTAACCAGAGGCATGATAGCATGAGCACTTTGCTGTTGTTAGCTATTCCTCCAGGTACTCCGGTTTCCTCCCACCGTCCAAAGACATCATGTTTGGGTTAACTAGTGACTCTAAATTGTCCGTATGTCTGAGTCTGAGTGGTTGTTGGTCTCTGTCTGTCTCTGTGTGTTGGCCCTGTGATGGACTGGTGACCTGTCCAGGGTGACCCCGCCCTCACCCAGCGTGAGCTGGGATTGGCTCCAGCACCACGGAAAAGCAGTAGAAAATGGATGGATGGATGTTGTTAGCTAAGCTTTTTATTTTTAATGCTGAATGTTCTAATTTTCTCAGTTGTTATTTTTCTTTGGGATTTTTTAACAGTTTTATAAACCTTTCGTCATTCTTTTTTTTTTTCCCAAAATTATTTCAAAATATTGTATTAGTTACACCACTCAGCCATAACATTGTGAGCACCTGCGTAATACTGTGCAGGTTGTACTTTTGCCACCAAAGCAGCTCTGAACTATAAAGGCCCAGAGTTCTCAAGACCTCTGAAGCTGAGCTGCAGTATCCAGACCTAGACCTCTGGCAGCAGCTTCTTTAAGTCCTGGAAGTTGTGAGGTGGAGCTTCCATGGATCAGACTTGTTTGTCCACCTCATCCCACAGATGCTGGATTAGATTGAGATCTGGGGATTTTAGTCAAAACCTTGAACTGGTTGTTGTTCCTCAGATCATTCCTGAACATTGTTGCAGTGAGTCAGGGAGCATTATCTTGCTGAAAGAGGCTACAGAGATTACTGTTTCCATGACGGTCTGGACTTGGTCCGATCGAGGTTTAGGTTGGTTGCTACAGCACCCCTCAAAGTGACAGCCACATGAATGACAGGGCCCAGGGTTTCATTGTAGGAGCTTTTGATGGACAGGAGTAAGCATGAACATCCTGACTGGTCTGCAGCTAGACAGCCCAATGCACAACAAACTGTGATGCTCTGTGTGACATCTTTCTATCAGAAGCGGCAAGAACTTCTCCAGCAGGTTGAGTTTGTGGCCAGTTTGCCAGTTTTGCTTCCTTGGACCATTTCTGGTAGCAGGATCATCCCACAGATTTGCATTGCTGGAGATGCTCAGTCTCAGTCTACATATCACAATTTGGTCCTTGTCAAAGACATTCTAATTTTCCTGCTTCAAAGCATCAACTTCAGGATTAAATGATCACTTGCTGCCTAATATATCCCCACCATGACAACCAGGTAATCATTGTTATGGTTGATCTTTGTATGTGGATCCACTCTCCAATTTTCCTATATTACCCAAACGTATCTTTACTTACTAAAACATATTTTCACCTTGTAACATATTATTAGTTTCTTTCATACTCTGCTCCTCCATAGTACTTTCTCAGGGAGCACCATGGCCCAGTTTCAGTCATTTAACTGGCTTATTGGTTGCATGTAGTCTAAGTACATTTTCTAACATGCCTACAGTGTGATAGTGTTACTACCTTGCTCTCTCCAGGGTAAATGGGTGTTAGGCAGCCAGCTTACCCTAAATAAAATGTCAAAATTTCCATAGCAGAATCAATATTCATTTTATTTAATGTCATTTATTAAACAGCCTTGTTGAAGCCACCAATTTGGAGATGGATTAGCTTGGGCAAACACAGAGAGTCCTTGCCAATAATAAAACTTTTGTCAAGTATAGTTCTGCTTGACATTTCTGTGGTATTCATTTTTCAAAAGCCTGCTTTGCATATTCACATTCAAATATTCACAACAGTCAAAGACATGAGAAAGTTTAATGGTTTCACTTGTGGGGTCTGAGAAGCTCCTACAGAGCTGCACCAGGAGTGTCAAAACACTATGATAGGTGATGAGGATGATGATGATAGCAATTATTTCTTATACCAATTTATGTCTTAAGTTTACACTCATTCAATTATCAGGCCTGTTCATTACAACCATTTTTCTTCAATTTCTTTTTATAATCTTCATTAACAAGATAATGTCCACCTCAGGAACCGAGATCTGGGAATGAAGCAGTGTGAAGTGTAAGTGGAGTCTTCCATGTGTTTTTTCTTTTTTTTTCTCTCTTAATTTATTAATCAATTGTTGCCCAGCACCCACAAAGACCTGCATGTGTCGTGTGGTTATGACCTGACTCAGGCAAATGGACAGGCAAGTGAAAACAATAAGTTAAAAGTAGCTCAAAGCTGCAGTCCTGCAGACTTTGACAATGTTTTTAGTGAAAATGGAAGCACGACCATTGTTTTTGGCATTTATCATTTTACGAAGTCAGATAATGGATCTTTAAAAGCTATAACATGAAATAACATGCTTTTTCCTTGAAGTCACTGAGGGGTGAAGATTAGTCAGTGACATGGACAGTTTCTGAAGTTCAGAGGGATTATGGGTAATTGGATGTATTATATGTGAGAATATATATATAAGATTCTAACCTTTGTTTAATATTATTTCTAATATTTGTCTTATACCCACGTATGGTTTTAAGGCAAACTGAGAAATTAGTACGTGTAACAGAAGGGGGGAAAAAGTCAACAGAGTGTGTTTTTCAAAGAGAAACCACCGGAAGAAAGGATTGATTATTGGATATTGATTTGTTACTGTCTGTGCTATCCATGGCATCAAAAGGACAAATTACTGTCACCCTGTAGTCTGAGGTACCTCAAAGTTGCTCATTAAACTCACTGATTTTGTGAAGAGCCAAGCAATAAACAAGTCACGTTTCTATTTGATATCTATTTTTCAGATGCCGCTGGGAGAAGGGAGTGGAATTAAGTTAAATATCATTTTAGTTATGATTTTTCATCAAAATAAATCATGATGCAATATTTTTTACATCTTTTACCAAACAAGAATTTGCCTACTATATCATGCAAACAATGCACAGTAATGTTGAAATGCAAAAAAAAAAGCTCCTATGATTTGGATATTGCCCTTGACCAAATTGTATTTTTGATCATTTTTGTATTAATTGTTCAGCTGTAGTCAAAGAAGGTTTCCATTCGTGCGGTTTTGCAGAATGATGCAGTGGTACATGCATGTCATTTCCGGAACATGTCACATTCATATCATGAAATCCGCCATTTTGAAATTTCTGTGGTCTTATTGCAGCTGTTGCCTAAATCTGCTCAGTTCACAAATTCAAGCACAGTGTCACATTGCCACTTGGATTTGAAGCTTCCAGTGGCCCTTGGCCATCTCGGATTTTTGGAAACGAATACAAACCATATTTCGAGCAGAAGATTAGTTGAAGAAGAGTGAAGGCTGGATCTGATCTGCTCTGTCTTCTGTCCTGATTGTGTGTTACAGTCTGTCAATCACAGTAGCAGATCCCCAATTCATTCCCTGCTTTTTGGTTTAGGTCTGAGTTTACTTTATTACATGCAGCAGATGAAGGGGCATTTTTAATGTGCCCGTGTGACCTTTGTGCCAAAGGTCATGGCCAGGAACATCTTTTTGTTTTGACATAATAAAACAATACCTAATAACTTCAGCAGCAAGGATATTTCAGAAGCGTAGAACAGAATCTAACACCCATTTTTCTGCTGTCGGTTGGTAAATTTCTGCCACAGTGGATATAAAATGAGCACCCTTGAAGCAAAGGAGTACTTCATGACAACATGGCTGGTAGTGGGGGCGATGACGCTATGTCACACAGTTCAAAACAATTCAGAAATACAACTGCCTGCTTGTGTCAAGCATTAGTCCTTGTGTGGACCATCTACTGCCTCTGTGTTCAAGCGCTGCTCTGAAGGCTAAAGAAGGAAGGTTGCCATGGATCCTTCAGTGGCTGAAGATAGTATCTATTTATCCAGACTTCCCTCCCCCACTTCTTCTCCCTTTATACCCTCTGATTCACAAACACATCTCTCCCTGCCTTGCAAAGGAGGCTAGTTGGTTGACATTAGGTCACTTCCTGTTCCCCTTTCTGCCCATGACTGTGACTCCACTCCTCTCTCCCCCTCTCTACCCTCTTACATCCTGGAGATGACACTTTATGCGGGAGGAGGCCACTGGGGTCAGTGCCTACTGCCTGGCATCTGCGCTTTCTGGCGCACAGTCCCACTCATCTTGGCATATGGGCAGACTGGAGTTTTGACGGTGTATTTTCTACTGGGCTGGCATCCACACTGAGAAATTTAACCCATCACATGCAAATTTAACTTTGGGTGTGAAGCTGTGAATTGAAAGGGGGTACTACTCACCATAGCCTGGGCAGGTTGACTGTTCAGATATTGTCTTCATTTTCAAGCTGGAATTCGAAAAAGGATTTCTCTGTTTGCATTTGGCACAGCTATGAATGGACTTGCAATGTTTAAATAATGTAAGGCTGGAGTATTTTAAAGTTAGGATGAAGGATCCAGGCTTCCAAGTAGGTTTCGTCCAGGGGTTGGACAGATTGGTGATTGCGTCATGGAACTCGGTCTTTGAGAAAATGTGTGCAGAAGGAATTCCTTGAAAACAAAGCTCTTGTATCCAGGACCATCTGAAGACAAGATGTTTCAACTCAAGAAGCTAATCCTTTAAAAACCTTTCCCGTATCAATTGATCATAAAACAGTGAAATAAATAGACAAGTAATAACGCAGATTAAGTGAAAATCTAAATAAGTGAAACTTAGAGACTTTCATTGAGAGTCCATTCAAATAGTACAACTTTGTCATAGATCCCATTCCTCTCCATTAAACATCTTGGGGTAACATACATCCAAAGATTCACAGTCAGTTGTTCCATTATAAAGCTGCTTCAGTGTCTGCAACCACTGAGTTACAGTTGATGGTTTTGCATCTTTTCAACTGACCATTATCATTTTCTCTGCAACCAGGATCCGGTGTATATGCAACACAATTCCATTCACTAATGATTAAATGATAAGTGGTGAGTTCATAAGTGGTGTGTTTAACACAGAAGCTATCAATGACCAAGCAAGTGAACCTGATTAATCTGGCTGACAAGCATTTGCATGGATTCATTATATATCCATGTGCGCCTGTTGTCAAAAGCTGTTCACTTCAAAAGTCACAAATTATTGGAGATGAAATGTTTCCTGTGTTTGTTCATCTGTTCTCTATTTGCATGTGTTCTCTTAAGTTGCAGTTGTTGCAAATTGTTAACAGTACATAACGAATCCTCAAAAATAAATCAGTTTGGAAGTCACCACTAACTTTCTCTAAAAACGTCACAAAAACAACTGAAATGTCAGACAACTTTGACTTTCAGTTTTAAAAAGCTTTGTAAATAACTACGTCATCAAAAAATCTAAACGCCACGAAACAGCACAACTGGCATGGCCGGAGTCAACTGCACCGTGAAAGAGCAATATACTGGAGGCAAATCGCTCTCCAAAGCCAGAATCAGCCAAACAGTCTGTTGAAATACTGGATCCTTTCAGTGGCGTTAAAGAAGATTTGCCGTCACACTCGATGAAAATCGAGGAGACTTATGAGAGAATTTCACAGGCAGAGGAAATCATAACTGCCTGCAGCAAAAGGTCGAGCCGCTGGAGGAAACACTGGGGATATTAAGCAATAAAAACCAAGAGCAAGACTGAAGACTAGAAGACCAAGACGCTCCAACAGTCAGAAGCGAGTCCTGTTAGATCATACTCTCCGGCCTTTTATGCCTTAGGTCGTATCCTGGCTTCCTCCAGCTGAGCACAGTGAGGTGGATGCTGTCAGTCACTGAAGATGCACTTCACTTTTCCTCATTGTGTGCAGGAGAAAATCAAACTACTTCCACAACAACGTTTTGCTCCAACAGTAATGACACTCTTCCACATCAGCCTCAGTGGACTAGCCAGCATCACTTGTGGGTAACATGTCAATGTCATTCTTCGCTTATTTTTGACTGGAAACATTAGCGGGCCTCCAACAAACACCAAAAACATTGTTTTACAAAACCCCTTTCAGAATTAATATTTAGAAAGGCTGGTGTTGATTAGACTGGATGGCATCTCACTATTCTCTAACAGATACAGAGAGCTATTTCTCTGTCTCCCAATTGCTGTGTTCAGGGCGTTTGTTCTATTTACTTTGGTTTGATTATTAAAGGAATCTTTTCAAACCAGTTCCCCAATGCTGCATGTCTGATGACAGCTCATATGAAAAATAAGAGGCAAAACAGATGTCTCATATCGATAAAAATGTCGCATTTTATGACAATAATTGAACTTTTGTGTTGCCATACAGGCTTAGAGTTTGTGTGTGGGCAGGTTGGATGTGCATTCCTGGATTGTCTGGGAAAAGGAGACAAGAAATGGAGAGGAGGAAGAAGTGCCGGGTTTGACATTGATCCTCCTGTTGTATGGCTGCATATTGCACGATTCATTAAATTGCAACAGAGCTTGTGCAAGCGTGGGCATGCACGGATCTGTTTGTCCCCATGGTGCGTGGTTGTCTCCGTTGCACCGATTATGCACGTGTGCATTGATAAACCTAATTTTCTGCATAGTATATATCAGCTTTGCTCATAGAAGCCTCCTTTTTAATTATCTTAAGTGTCACCTGTGAGGTTATTCTGTATATGTCTCCATCCTCTGCTGAAATTGGCTTACCCAGATGGAAAGCCCAATTTCTCTCCACGGGTCTCAGGTCGGAAATGAAAGTCTACAAGGTTTCCAAAATAAAATAAAAATAAATGGATGTGTCCAGCCTTAACGCTTGCACTGTTTTTATTTATTTATTTATTTTTCATCCGCAACTCAAGAAAAAATCAGGGTGTAACAGGAATAAACAGCCTCCCTGATCTTTCCACACATTCATCTGGAAAGAGAAATTAATTAACCTAAATGGCTAGTGTAATGTAACAATTATCAACCTGTCTTTGTCTGTCAGAGAGAGAATGGGTCCTCATCCAGTCCCACAGAACTCTGAGCATCTTCACTGGTTCGCCCACAGCCGTCGAGAGCGAGGTGCGAATTCACATCAACAGTCATTATCACCCAGATCCTGCTCTGCCTGGCCAGCATATGTGTCAGATGGTTTGTCCATATGCAGAGTGTGAGCAACATGGTGGTTGTTTCATCGGGGACAGAGCAGAGGATGGAATAAGGAAAAATGAAGTTGTTCTTCAGAGTTGGGTGAGAGCTGAGAAATACGAGCAAACTGTACATTTTCAATGCTACGAGTCAGGGTGAGTTACAGAGATAATGCAATGATGTTCATGACATTTGAAATGTTTCTGTATAGCTGTTGTAGGAGCTGTCATGCGATGTTGGCAACAGAGCATAAACATCTCAGCTCTTGCCACTGTGATGTCAGCAGCTGGTGTGTCTTGGTTTTTTGAAGAAATAACATTTGGCGGAGAAGGTGGATCTGGTGGGCTGGATCCATAATTCCCAGCATTATGGTCTCATTTCATTTAGATGGGACCATCATTTAAAAAAGCAACATCAGGTTGTATCAAAGAAAACTTGAAATTATAGACTGAGACCAAAAAAAGCCATTAGGAAAACATTTACTCAGCTAATAAATCAAGTGAGATGTAGGGCCATTTTCCCTTTAATGGTCTAGGAATGTGACTCTGGTGTTTTTATTTATTTATATATTTTTCCTCGTTAAAAAAAACAAACCAAACAAAACAGCAAGGTACAAGAAATCTATCAACCATAATAGAAATACAGCATTTTTAAATCTGTCACCTAATGCTCCTCTTATTCAGAATCAGCACAGCCTCAGGTAGTTCTTCTGTTCACTGTCATACAGGTTAGTAGCTGATAGAACAAGTAAAAAACAGAAAACAGACATTAAAACTATCTCTGTAGTACTGATACTGTACTGACACTGTCAGTTTCAACATAGAAGGTTTCTACCTTTATCTGATTGTGAGTTCTGCTGATTCTTTTGAGTACTAATGGGGAAGAAAAAGCAGCTCCAAACTCTCTAATGCTCTAAATATCCTATTGTTCATGTCTCTCTGTCTTTATTCTGTCACTACAATAAACTCAGACCAACTTCTCTTCTCATCTAGTCTTCATCTGGACTATAACTTAGCTATAAACTTTTTTGTGATTTTTTTTAATGACTCACATTTCACAGCAGTTTTATTTGGTCCGATCTGACTCTCTGAAGTTTGCGGGACTGATCCCATTTACTTTGGCGATACAAGCGGCTGAAAGCTAGGCCTCTAGGCCTCAGTACTGACGGGCCGAGACATCACCCACTGGAACCAAAAGGAGTGTCCGATTTAGAGTCGTCACCATAGATGTCACAAGCAAACATGGTGGATGATAATCGAATTGAATATACACAAGGTAAAGCAACAATGCTTCAAGCAAAAGGCCAGACTGATTCAAATCTTACCTTACCTAATACTTGAGTGTTGTCAACCAAAGTAAGTTTCAAACACTGGACGGGGCTTGTTAGAGGGAAGTGATTCTCTAATTTAAGGAGAAAGAAAGAAAAAATTTTGTTCAGCTCCAACCATTTTGGAGAGTTAGTGCTCTAAAGACACTGAGAATTTTGCAAGTGTATACAATTAATAGGGTTAATATGTGGGGGGGGGGGGTTGGTAAAAGCTTAGTTAATTTAATTTGATTTTATTTATTTGTTCATTAGCTTTTAAAGCGTTCCAAGAAAGAAATATCCAGGCATCCATGTAAGCAAGTAGTAGAGGAAAAGGCAACAAATCTAACCTGTAAGGAATATCCCATTCACAGTAAAGGAAAAGGTCATGTTCAAGATATGGTTGATGGCTGAACATATATAAAGGCCTGTGGAAACATCAGTATGCTTCAGTATTGTCTGGCTGGAAGTTGCTATAGTATGAAAGTCAATACGGGTAAAAGAGATAAATGACGAATTTGGACCAACCTTATTTCCACCTGCAGTTGATTTAACTGAAAAAGCTCTGATAAACACTGTCAAACAACGAACCAAAGCCAGCCAGAAATACTTCACATAAATGACGATGGTGCTTTGTGCCTGCTGACTGCAGACGATTTGCCAGTTTGCAAACAATCCAGGATGTGCAATGCAGCATCGTTGTAGAAAACCCTCAAAATTGTCAGAGTAGATTATGTACAGTCGTTTTCACTATTCAGAAATAAAACCACTGCTGTGAAATCACAGTTTAGAGATGAATTTGTGTGCAATGCACATTCTCGCAACTGCGTGCCACCTGTGCGAGCGAACGTTACACATATTCCAGGGAGAGATTTCAAAAAACAGAAGCGATTGTGCCAAACAAATTCAGCTCCACAGAGAGAAACGGTCCGTGTGTGTCCCAACGTATCGGCTGACAGCAGCAGCTTAAACAGCAACAGACATGACGGTGTTTAAAAGCAGGCAGAGCTTCTCACCTGTGACAAACCCCCCGTCAGACCAGGATGTAATCAGCACTATTGATCAGCCATGCAGAATAATGACAAAAGACTTTGGCTACCTCTTCAGCTTTTTTATTCTTTTTTTTTTTTTGGACAATTCTACCAAATTACAGCGTGATGCAGTTTCTATGCAAAGAAATCAGTCTGCTTTTCTGTCAGCTGCACTGTTTAAAACCATTTATTCTTCCACAGTTTTAATATAAAACAGACCAGGTAGCTAAGATCTCGGGGTCCTTGGCCCGAGTCCAGCACTTATCCACATCTCCCCTGATATCTTCCACCACTGACAAACAGTGGGAACAATTTCTCTACGTGCAACCAAGCTGGTTTAGAGAGTAACATCTTAAAATCATGCTGTATTTGGGCCATTAAGTGAAAGTTTCATTGTTATGAAAATGTTTTGTCACAACAATGAAACGTTTTGCCTCTTTGGCACGAATGCACTCAGAGCTGGATAGAAAGACACAGCTGTGCCAGTTGATAACCAGCTTGGAAGGACAGTTCACATCAGTCAGATGACGGAAAGATATCCACGGCACGTTGAACCTAATTTCTAATACAGCTTTCTGTTTGCTCCAGCTGTAGCTCCTCTCAGAGCGCTGTAATGCCTTTCAGCCACGTTTTTTACTTTTAGAAGTTGTTGCTGTTGCTGTTACCCCACAACAAGAAGGTCGTGGGTTTGATTCCTGGGCCTGAGGCCTTTCTGTGTGGAGTTTGCATGTTCACCCCGTGCCTGAGTTGGTTTCCTCCCACCATCCAAAGACATCATGTCTGGGTCAACTGGTGACTCTAACTTGTCCGTAGGTCTGAGTGTGAGTGGTTGTTCGTATCTGTCTGTCTCTGCGTGTTGGCCCTGTGATAGATTGGCGACCTGTCCAGGGTGTACCCCGCCCTCACCCAATGTGGTTGACCCCGCAACCCTGAAATGGATAAGCGGTAGAAGATGAATAAATGAATGAACATTGAACCCACTGGACAAATACTAACGGCATTCAACAAAAACTTCCTACAGATGGCAGAGACCAAAAGTAGAGCTACAAAGAAACAAAGCTCTAAATTAAAGGTTATATTGCTCCTGGTAATGCTGTTTTTCGTCATGGCAATAATTGAGTTTGATATGTCTACAGCTTGTTTAGCTTGATGTAACAGACCCCTGAACACGCCACCTTGATTCTTTATATTGTTATCGATTTAAACAGTAATTTATCAGAGAATGATGTGAATGGAGCTAGTTTATGTAAAACTGCACACTATATATTTGAAAAACACTAAGTGTATTTATTTCAAAGCTCTTCTCTCGGAGTTGCTATTGAGCAAAATAGCATTAACAAGTACAGTAAGACAAATCTGAGTGTGCGAGTTTCCCCATATGTGAGGGCCTGGACTGATGAGGACCCTGCGTGCTGCGTGAAAGTGGGTCACAACACAGGGTGGGGGGGTGGCACTCAGACAGCACAGAGGCAGAGATGATTGAGAGAGAAGAAGCAGCTTGGGCTGAGCTACCTATTCATCCGTCTTGCTGACAGGAGGTGTGATGAAAAAGGCTGTCTGCTTTCTCTTTGTCTCTCTCCCTCCCTCCCTCTCTCTCTTTCACCCTCACCTTGACGTGCTGATTTCCTTGCTGCCTGTCATTGCAGTCTTGTTCATGCTCCTGAACTTGACACACTGCTCCTCGTCTAAAGTGCTTTAATCTCGCCCCTCCTTCCTCTGTGTTCTTCAGCTAATGTTCACACATTTGTGTTACGTGAGCAAACGATCTTCCTAGCAGCTGTTTCGGTTCCCTCAGAGACTTTCCAATCAGATATTAATGTATTTATTGTATACAAACCGTTGACCTCTTTGGTATGAACAAATGTGTAACTGTGAAGGTGAAAACTATGTTGAGAAGGCAATAAGATAATTAAATGTAATCATTTTCTATGCAATACTGGAGCAAGAATTATTTTACTGATTATACAGCTGTAGAAAAATGTGCGACATTGTTCGTTGCCAGGGATATACCAGATATCAGGATACCAGCTCTGGCACAGAGAGACAGGGATGCAGAAGTCAGGCTTACTCTCAAGATAGACAGTTCACACCAGCAAGCAGGTACAGACCACACAGATCGGTCCTTCACTACTTGACACATAGAAGTCCAGATCTTTGCAGGTAAGAGACCAAAACCAGTGGTAATGGTTCGATCCAGTAGACCCCTCTGGGGAAGGAGCACAGTGACAGGAAACAGGCACGGAGCAGGCAAAGATCGAAGACAGGTTGATAAAGCAGGTGTGTTTTCTGGGCCAGAGACGAAGAGGGCTGGTCAGAGGCAGGCGAGGTCAGCAACAAGAGATCAGTTCAGTGATGACAGCTGGGAAGTCTTGCATGATCCAAAGAACAATATGGGAGGGTGAAGGTGGAAGTGGGGAGTGGACAGGTGGAGGTGGTCAGAGGTAAGGCTCCTCCTTCAGTCGAGGGTAACATGTGCTCTGAATTCCTACCTCACTCTTAATGAGTAGGAGCTGTGATGCACCCAGTGAATTTCAAATCCCTTCCACAACTCAGTAAATTCTTACCATTCTGTATGTGCGAGTGTGTGTGCGGTTATCCACCATTTGATTATGGATGATGTGACAGGCATTGTCTTTTATTTATCTTCTATAGTATCTGCAGCGTTTCCATCCTTTAGTTAAGAACATAGAATGGAAAAACGGACGTAGACCCTCAAGCTGAAATATGAAGCAGATCTTAATATCATCTAGCTAGACAGAAAAACATAAAAACAAACACACACAAACAATCTCAGGTGTTTGATTGCTTTGGGGGTGTTTTTTCTGGCTTCTTGCTGTTAATAATGTCCTCGTTTGGCCTTTTGAAGAAATTATCTCTGGGAATTGATTCCTCTTAGCAAAGTAGACGAAGTAAAAGATTCGGTGTGATTGAGTTACAGAGAGGGACAGAAATGGGAAAGCGTTCCCACAATTGCATCCAGAGTGATCGATGACTCATACATGGAAGCAGCTGATGGACTACGGACTGCATGGTTATTTTTTGTCATTGAAAGAATTTTTTCCCCCTGTGCTTCAATTTTCAAAAGTCACGAATAATTCAGCCTAGCAGTTAGTGTGTGTGTGGTGTGTACACATTAGAGTTGAGGGTTGAAAAGGGAAATACAAAGTAGGTCTGTGTATCTCTTTCCCTCTCTCTTCTCATGGTGATTTATTATGAGAGTGTGACCGAAACCACAGGTTTGGATTAGGTTTCGAGAGAGTGTGTTTGTTAAATGTGTGTGTGTGTGTCCATGTAAGGGATGTGGACATCCGAAGGGTTTTCCTTTGTCTTAAATTCCATAAGTTGCAGGTGCAGGTCAAAGCCGTTAGATTTTGTAAGTACGTACGTGTATTTAGTCTTTCTTTTCAAAGTCACTTCATCTGTAATATCTGCCTGCATGTACTGTGAGGTGTCATGACAACATTCTACGACACAAAGGAGAAAGAGAAAGTCTTCTGTTGACAAAAAAAAAACAAGACACAAATGCATTTGCTGAAAAAAGAATGAATCAGTAACCTTTATAGTTGGAGGACCGCCCGTCCACCAAGACATCAGATATCCGAATATCCCCGAAATGTCATTTGTGTTGTGCATCACATAAATGTGCAGATCATGATCAAGAGACGGCAAGAGAATGTGCTTTTATGCAAAGTGTATTCCCTGATGTCTTGGAAGCATAGAAGCTATAGAAGAGATTTGTATCAACGCGACGTCAGTTTCAGTGGAACACAGAAGCCTACATTTTCCGTAGAGATGAAACCATTTCACATTTTAGCTCCTTTTCTTCTGGTCTTGAACTAACTGAGACCCACTAACATCTGCCTTTATCAGAAATGGAAAACGTTGCAAATCTAAATTCAGACACTCACCAAATGACTGCCAATCAGCAGTGAACATACAAATTTTCGCCTGTTTTCTTGCAGTAGAAAAACAGTGCTCTCAAAGCAAAAGTGCATCACTGAAGCATCTCCCACAGTGACATCACCCATTTGTTTGTGAGGTGCCATACTGAAGCCTCCAGTTTGTAATTTGGCTCTCAGCCACTTTTATCTTTTGAAACCAGCCAAAACCACATTTGGAGGAGAAAGTGGCGCTGAGGAGGAGTGAGGGCTGGATCTGACCTGCTCTGGACTGTGTGGTACAGTCTGTAAATCACATGGTAGCCACGCTCCTAATCCATCCCTGTTTTATGGTCTATCTTCCTCTAAAAAAATGACCATACAATCATGAAGAAAATGTTTACTGATGTAATAAACCGATTGCGAAGTAAGGTCATTTTCACATAGACTTCAATGCAATCTTAAATCCTTAGATAAGGTCTCTTCAGCACTGGCTTCACTTTCCAGAGCTTTGGCCTCACTGAGGTTCTACCACTTTTATAGGAGCAACAAACCAGAGATGAGATTTAACAGATTTGTTCTATCAGTTTGTTTCTGCCTGTCTGTAGAGTGATGTCACCGTAAATAATGAGTCTTCCCGATGTGATCACCTGCTGAGACACAAGAGAGGAAGACTGACCTGGAGCTGCTGAGACTCTAAATGAGATGCTTGGATCAGGGATCCCGTGTTTTTAAAAACTGCTGCACTCCCTGGCCCCCATCTCTGGCATCGTTATGGACGCATTAATTAGCTTCATCTTTAAAGACAAACAGTCTATTTTATCCATATTTTGTGATTTCATTTTATTTTGGTCAGCGCTGTCACCTCTCAGCAAGAGGGTTATTAGTTTGAGCCAATCCTCAGTACAATATATTATGAATGTAATATTCTGTATATAGTGTGAGGCATCCAAGACAATTCATTGAAACACTGTTTGTTTTAAAAATTGATATCTGAAGCAGAAAGATTCCCTCAAACAAGCAAATAAGAATACTAATTTTAAACATGTTAAAATAAGAGCATTATGGGATTTTAATCCGGTGTATCTGCATTTTTTAAAAGGTCACTCCTCCTGTGATTATAAATTAATTATAAATGTCTTACATATTTGCTATAGCTCTTTATTACATCTCAGTCTGTTTGGTTTGGCCAACACTCTTTCATTCTCCCCTTTCTCTTTTAACTCCATTACAGAGGGCAGTCAGGGGATTGAGGGAGTTTAGCTCAGTGGTCACAAAGATGAGCTCTGGCAACATGATCTAAATTCCTCCCAATGTTACAGCCTTTTCTCGCAAGAAATACGTATTACAAAAGGCACGAATTGTGAGTTTTATGTCTATTGAACTCATCGTCTTAACAGCTCCGACAGATTTGCTCTAGTTTTTTTTTCAAAGACAGCCTCTTATAAATGAACTGCATCTGTTTCCTGCTGCGAAACATTTAGCCTGGTGTCCATCCTCTGTCGAAATAGCAGCAGATTAACTGAATCCTCTGACCGCAGGTGAGGTTATCTTCAGTGTGTCACCCTTTTGGCCTCAACCACAGTGACTGTGGTCATTTTGTACAGCGAGTGATGAACGCCACACGGCTCTGTTCAGCGTGTCAGGTAGAGTGCCAACAAATCTGCCCTGAAATGCTGAAGGTCATGCTCCTCCAAAATGCATGGTGTTTGAATCAGTGGGTTTATAAAAGCCGTGTGAGTGTTATTGATTTAATGATGAAGCTGTGGTCTTTTTTCCTCTCAGTCTGCTTTCTCTTGCTCTCTCCTTTCATATCACAAGATTCAATAAGTTTGGCCAATTACACCACAAATGGCAGTGATGTAACTGGACACTGTCACATCTACTTTGTTGATATGACCTTTTGTTTAGGTACCTAGAGGAATAGCAGACAATAGAATAAATATGTTATCTGTAATATTTCACAGTATTCTTATATTTGGTGTCAGTTACACATCATGCTCTTTGAGACTCCAGTCCCTGCTTATGAAAGGTGTTCTTTATTGATTTGTCAGGCTGCAGCAGAGCTGATGCAACAACCTCACACTTTCCACTTTTTAATCACATCAAAACAGATACATTAAAGTATTTTGCCTATCCTTTTTCCCTTTTTCAGCTCCGTTAGCTGTTTTAATTTATATTTCTCCTTATGTATTGAACGTTGGGTTACTTTAGGCAGAAAAGTTAAGTTGCACAAGCGTTATTTGGTTCAACCCTGAACAAGTTGAATAAGCAAACAAACAAGGAGGAGTGAGGGCTGTATCTGACCTGCTCTGTACTCTGTCCTGATAGTGTGGTACAGTCTGAATATCGGCCCCAATGCATGTTGGGACCATAATTTAAAATTTTTTAATCATGATGTATTGAAGAAGGTTTGAAACTACAGACCATAAACCAATTAGGAAAATGTTTACTGAGCTAACAAAAGAAGAAGGGCCAAAGAGTTCATTGTTCTCTGATTAACTAACATTTAACTGCTGTATCATATGTCTCAGTACACACAGGCTGTTCTGCAAAATGCAACTATTCCTCAATTATTTTTTGACTCATTGGACAAATCACCACATATTTGTGATAGCGTTTACAATGAAGTTAATGAAGATAAGTCCTTCTTCACACAGAGAGCACTCCCGGATGTCTTCCAGCTCCTCTCTGTTTGATTTACATTACTGACATTTTGCCGTTTTCTTGAATTTATTCATTTTCCTCATCTCTGCGTCCTAACAGCTTGTTTTTTCTCATTTTTTTTTTTTTTTCTTTTTCTTCCCACATTTAGAAAGGTGCTAAAGGATGAAGGCGAGAGGACTGAAAATGAAGAGCTTTCAGTTTCTGGTGACTCATCCAACGACTCGGTTTTTTCCCCCCTTAGCTGAATCACCCCCGCCCTTTTTCTATGTGGATGCCCAGCAAAACAGGCTAATTTCTCATCCCCAGTGCTCCCTAGTCATTATATCTCCTCATCACTCGTTTCCCTCTTCATACCTCCCACCCCCTCAGTCACCATCTCCTTCTCAAAACCTCTCCAGTTAAAATTTTGAAGTCTGTTGGTCTGTAAGCCCAGATAAATGCTTTCAAAAGGGGTCCTACAATCCAGTATGCATTTCTGGACGTCACCAACTGACCAGATGGTTGGTGTCTGGGCTGGGAGGACGACACAGCAGCAAGGGCTTTACATGCAACCAGCAGACAGCCTTGTTTTTCCTGCTGCTACTGAGGGCAGAGAGGAAGGACAGAGGAAAATGGCTATTTTGGAGCAGCAAAGTCACAGCTTGATTTTGAAACGGGGATAAAAGTACATGAATCAGAAACATCCTCTGATAAAACATCCTCTCTCAAGAGGATGCAGAAAAACCGGTCCATGCATTCATATCTCAGAGAGCTCATAGTTCCTTACTATCCTAGTAGGCCACGCCGCTCTCTAGATGGAGGTTTACTTGTGGTTCCTAGAGTCTCCAAGAGTAAATTGGGAGGCAGATCTTTCAGTTATCAGACTCCTCTTCTATGGAACCAACTTCCAGTATCAGTCCGGGGGGCAGACTCTTTAGCAATTTTCAAGACCAGGCTTAAAACTTTTCTGTATGACAGAGCTTATAGTTAAAAAGTTAAAGTCCATTTACTCTTTAGCTATGCTGCTATAGGCCTAGACTGCTGGGGGAAGCACTGAGCTACTCTCTCTCTCTCTCTCTCTCTCTCTCTCTTGCATGTACCGACACACCAATAACCATCCTTCTCCGAAATCCCTTTTAAGCACGTGTACTGCATTTACTAACCATGTTTCCCTGAAGTCTCTGTCTCTCCCAGTTCCTCTCCTCTCTCTCCCTGTCCTCATCCTGCAGGTGATGAATCATTGCCATCCCGTGTTCCTGCAATGCCTGATGCTCCCACATCTTCATGAATTCTATACAGCATAATTTCTATGAACGTCATGCCGCATCATGTTCCTGCCTATGCCTGTTTTGAATATCCCCTCCTCCTGCTCTCTTTCTCTCCCTACTCTACCCAACTTTGCTCCCCCCCATGTCTCCCTCTCTCTCTCTCTTTCTCTCTCTCTCTCTCTCTCTCAACCCAACTGGTCGAGGCAGATGGCCGCCCCCCCGAGCCTGGTTCTGCCCAAAGTTTCTGCCTCTTAAAGGAAGTTTTTCCTTGCCACTGTCACCAAGTGCTTGCTCATGGGGGGATCTGTTGGGTCTCTTTAAATAATTTTATAAAGAGTTTGGTCTTGACCTGCTTTATTTGAAAAGTGCCTTGATGTAACTTTGTTATGATTTGGTGCTATATAAACAAATCTGATTTGATTTGATTTGATTTAATCTCCACCCATTATCCATAACACTTACCCAAGCAGGGTTGCTGGAGCCAATCCCAGCTGAAACTGGGTGAGGGCAGGGTTCACCGTGGACAGTTTGCCAGGCTATGAGAGGGCTGACATATAGACACCAAGTCAAAGTCTTTGGACTGTGCGAGGAAGCTGGAGCGAACCTGCACAGGAGCATGGTGTTATATTCTCCACGAATAGTTTGTTCCTATGGGTCCCTGAAGTACACACGAATCTGATGCATGTTTACCTGAAGAAGCACTTATAAAATGTGAAGTAAGCAGCACATCATGGTGTTCTCTTTATTACACGGTACAGAACAAGACACAGGGAGGACATGAACACCTTCACACAGAAAAGGTGCAGGCCTCGGAAATAAACCTCCAACTTCTTGGCTATGAAACGACATTACCACACAGCTAAATCAAACCTCTGTGTCAAAGTTCACCTTGGAATGTGTCTGCTGGCTTGATTACTGATCAGCTCACTCTGATACCTTCAGCACTGGCAGAACAAAGTGTAAACTCACAGACTGGATGATTAGTTAAACAGTTTTGTTAGAAGCGGACAAGCAGGCATGCAACCCAGACTGCTGGTGCTGGAGACAACAGGACGATACACACAGGTAGCAGATTGACATGGAGAACAAGGAGGAAGAAGACCATGAGCAGGAACAAAAGGAGATGAAAATGGAAAAAGGGTTTGTGTTTGTATTGGCCTCTGTAATGAGGGAAGTGGCTTCAGATGTGTCTTAAAGGATTAACTGAATTGCAAACAAACCAAACAAACCCCTGTTTTGCCTGGAAGAAAGAACCGTCATACTATCTTGATTGGACTCCCAGCAGAGGCTGAAGGTAGGACCCAAAAGAGGGAAACACCTTTTATCACATAACCCAGGGCTGTCATGACACTCAGCAAAGGTTTCTGGTGTAACAACCTGTCAGAAATATCTTTCACAGTTTGGAAACTTATCCCCTTAATTGCCAAAAATTACACATTTACACTTGTTTGTTACATCTAGTTTGATACTGAACAAGAAAAAACTTTCTTTTTTTTGTGAGCTTTAAAGGCGTCAGCCAAACAGGCAACTTCAAAGTGTTGACTTTGAGGTTTGTAGTCGATGTGATGTGCCTTATTACCTCGGTCACAGTGTCCAGCAAGGAATGTAAAAGTATCACCCACTAAAAATTTTAATGAAGCACCAGAATTCGCCTCTGTGTATATTCCAAGTAAGGAACATTAAGACCAGAGCAGTGACTTGTGACCAGTGCTGGAGTACTCTGATATTTCTTCCTCTTCCTCTCCATGACCCTGAGTATGAAACAGAAACCAAATATCTCCTAAACAGAACAGCTATCAGCTCATTTCTTTCTCAGGACATGTTTTTCATGTGCAGTGTACAAGACAAGCTGCATGAAGAGATGCCGAAATATGATAGTTGGTCATTGTTGCTGTCATTATGGGATGGTAGCTGTCACATTTTCAGCTCTGTCTAAGTATTGCTGTGGAAAAGAGCTCAATGCAGTACAACATAAGAAAACACTTACAAATAGACCAAAAGCCTCTCATCTCATTTGACAACACATACACTGAAATTCCTGCTTTCTGCATCCACTAGAAATGCTTACGCTGTGTTGATGGTAATTGCATTATTGTACTTGGAGTACTCAACGGTGCGAGAGGCCTATTAAATCTGTAGGATCTTTATTTTTCCGCGGAACAAGCGTCATTTTAGCGGCCTAAACATGCCCCAAAAATTCACCATACTTGGTCAACACAACACATCTGGTGTGAAAATTTTTATATTTTATCCATCACAGAAATGCAAGTCACAAATTGCCTCAATTGCACCACATTCAAAAATGTAGAAAGTCTAGGATTTTACTCCAGAATGATGTAGCTGTAATGAAAATCAGCACACATATGTATCATGCTCCGACGGACAAAAAAATCCCATGGTCCGATATCCTAACTCCAGCAGGAAGTTGGCCGTTGTGATTTAAAGTTGTTATTTTGATGCTGTTTTGATGCCAGCGAAGCAGGTTGAGCAGGGTTTATTGAAGGCAACTATGCACTTAATCTGTGACCTTGTTTAAAAAATCAAGTGCTCATTGTGCAGTAAAAACAGGTTCAATGTATTAAGGTTTTAATCTCTTCATTTGAAACAGGTCGCTACCAGACACTTGTTTTATACTGTTGCGGATTTTGTTGATATTGTTGAGGGTTGAGCCAAGACAGTGGGGGCCGTTAGAAGTTTAGTTAAGAAAACAAAAATTGATTTTGTTTAACTCTTTTTTATTGATAAAAGTACATTTTGATCATCTAAACCTTTTAAATGAGATCGACTTACACCCCCTGGATGAATATTGGTTCTGTCCAAGTTAATTAGGTTAGTCACTGTGTAGAGTTAGGCCTGTATAAGGAATTGTCCTTTGTCAGCTGAAGGAGCAGCAGGTCTGTACAGGTGAGCGTATTAGAATGGCAAATGTCACTGACTTGTGTGTTAAATGAACATTTCAAACATTCCTTTTCATAGGAAATCCATGTTGCACGGGCAAACTTAGCAGCTAATGTTGTTCACTGCTTAAGCCAAAAATCATTGGCTTAGGCGGTTATATATGGGGTATGCTGCCATTTTCAGTAGCTAACAGATTAAAAATAAGTTTAGTGTGATCTTTAAGTACTTGCTCTTGAACTTGTGATAGAGGTAAAGTTGGAACAAGACACCCACTGAGCCTTCCCGCCAACATTTATACTTCAGATAAGTGAAACTCTCAGGTGGGATGTTGGAAACTGCTCTGCAGACTCAAGCTCCTGCTGGCTGTTGTTGTTTGGAAGGGTTGTTGAACAAATGGTCAACCTGCTCCTTTGTCTTGCTCCTAGTCTGTTGTTGTACAGTTACATTTTGCTTTCTGTCATTTGTATGCTTGTACATTTTATCTGGCCCTGAATACCAACCACATGGGAAAGCTGTCTAAATGCAAACTATCACCTTTGAAAAAAATCAAACCACAGAAACAAATATATTTGTTCCAACAGCGAACACCTTTCTCATCCAGTGCAGGTGGGTCGACTCTATTATGCTGAGCTGATGAGCACTATGGATAATTTGAATGACAATCAGTTTTTGGAGTGCTTGCCAGGTGTCTCGTTGTGCCTCCACTGGCTATCATTCACCACTAAATGCATCCCCTCCTATTCAGGGGTGATGAAAAGAGAGATGGGGCAATTTTCCTCCATCATCCTGTCATTGTATCCAGAGGAACTTATCTGCTGTGACTGTCCTCTTCTTGATTACATAAAATGAGTCACAACCAGGGCAGGAAGGCGCTGTAGTGGTTAGCGCTGTTGCCTCACAGCAAGAAGGTTGCAGGTTCGGTTCCCGGCCTGAGGCCTTTCTGTACGGAGTTTACATGTTCACCCCGTGTCTGCATTGGGTTTCCTCCCACTGTCCAAACACATCATGTTTGGGTTAATTGGTGACTCTAAATTGTCCGTAGTTCTGAGTGTGAGTGGTTGTTGGTCTCTGTCTGTCTCTGTGTGTTGAGCCTGTGATGGACTGGCAACCTGTCCAGGGTGTACCTTGCCCTCACCCAATGTGAGCGGGATTGGCTCCAGCACCCCACAACCCAGAAACAGAAAACCAGTAGAAGATGGATGGATGGAGTCACAACCCTGGGGCTCCCCTGGGTGACAGGAAATGTTGAGAACAGGAATGTCTATTTACTTGCACAACACAAAATATTCTGCTACAGGTGACATTTAGGAGAAGGGATATCTTTCTTTTTTTTAATCATTCTGTTTCCTTCATCTTAATTTTTACTTCATCTATCCATCAGTTCTCATCTTTTTCTTATTAGAGCGTCAATAAAGCCATCAGGAAATCAATAGTCTGGTTAAATAAGATTACTTTTCCCCTAAAGTTCCTGAGTAATGCATCCTGACATTGCCAGTGTCAGACACACACATCAGGGCCCCGAGGGAAGAGTCTCTTCTCTTTCTCTTTCTCTCACATACACAGTTGGTTTTTAAGTGGCTTTGCAGTCTGCCTGATCACGTTTCAAAATGTATACGTGCTATTAAAGTAGCACAGATTTTTCATCTTGTAGTCCTTGAATTAGGGGAGGATTTTGTGAGCAATGTAATTCACATTTCTTCACAATTATAAGGTCAAAAAATAAGGTATTCGTGGTAGTTGTTTTTATATCTGAGAAAAGCTGCACTAACCAGAAAAAACACTTGACTCCCCAAGAAATAGATTTAAGGTGAAAACTTCCATTGATTTTATGTCAGTCTTCTGAAATTAGCCTCATGTGAGGCCTCACTAAGACAGAATTAACATATAGGGCCTTATTTTTGCATTATGCTTTGGACTTGTGAACTGGGTAAGAGTCCAGCGTTATATTTCAAAGCACCTCAAACACAACTCAGATTACCTTTATACCTGCTCTACAATAGTGATTGTGATGTGCTCGCCTATTAGACTGCTAAAGGAAGACACACATAAACCAAAGATAATCACAGACATGTCTACAAGATACAAAGAAAAACAATCCTTGTGTTCTTCTGATGTGAGTTCCCAGATAGCAAGACATATTTGGCCCATACTTGGACCACATGCTTGTGTTTCTTGAGGCCCAATATACGCCCAGATCCCACAGCCACAGTCTGGCCCACAACCTGCATGATGGTAAGATTCTACTTCCACACCTGGAGCAATTCAGGTGCACGCTTAAAATCTTTGGGCTGTTAGCCAACACTAAAATATAACAGCTGGAATCAAGCCAGATGTGGAAGTACATGGGCCAGGCACCTCGGCCTGAAGTTTTATTCTCTCCCTCAGTGAGAGGCCTGTCTCAGCCGTTGAGTATGAATTTGCCTGAAGTTGGCAAAATGCTCATTCATTCAGCTCCAATAATAAAAAAGAATTACATTAATTGAATTAGTTAATACGTTGATTAACGTATGCTGTTTCACTTCATTGCAGCACAACTATTTCTTCTTCCCAGCTAATGTACAGTACTTAAAGAAAAAAAAAAAAAGACCCTTTTACAGCTGTTTTAAGAAACGTAAAGATCTTTCAAATGAAAATAAAAACCTTAGAAAAAATGTTTTCGTTTGCATACAACTCAGCTTCGATTTGATTTCAAAAAGCATCTCTTTCAAACATCATCATTTTATTCAATGTCAGTCATAGTTTAATGTTGTGAATTGAAAGCACCAAAACATGTGGGATTGGATAAAATCCTCTGCTAGTTTCTCTTCACTGGCTCCCAGTAAAATTCACAATAGAATTCAAAATCCTTCTTCTAACATATAAAGCTTTTAATGACGAAGCTCCATCATATCTCAGAGAACTCATAGTTCCTTATTGTCTCAGGAGGTCACTCTGCTCTCTAGATGGAGGTTTACTTGTGGTTCCTACAGTCTCCAAGAGTAAATTAGGAGGCAGATCTTTCAGTTATCAGGCTCTTCTTCTATGGAACCAACTCCCAGTATCATTCCGGGGGGCCGACTCTGTCACAGCTTTCAAGATAATGCTTAGAACCTTCCTTTATGAGAAAGCCTACAGTTAAAAATTTAAGCTTTTGTTACTGTTTTTCTTTTAGTTGTGCTGCTATAGGCCTAGACTGCTGGGGGTTTGCACTGAGCACCCCCCCTCCCTGTAGCTCTCAGCCGCATCTTTACCTTCCACTAAATCACTAAATCAATAGTTAATATATAAGTATTGATTCATGTAGCTTTAACACACAGATTTGAGATTGATATTGATCTTATTTATTTCCATTGTTGGATGGAACACAAATAAAAGTATTCTTTAAACTATTGAAATATCTCTGTGAGCGAGCACCTAAATCCAGGGTAACATTGAAAATAACATAGAAATAGAAAATGCTCACCCGTTATATATGAGATGGCTGACACAGATCAAACCAAGCTAGGTTTGTGCAATATGCTGTGCTATGCGCTCTGAGCACTGTTTAATAAATATGATCCTTCCCTCTATTTCCGCCTTCTCAAAACAAAAGGTCAAACAGCAATAATGGCTCAGTTACTCCATGCTATCTACTCGTATCAGAGGCACAGGTTGGCCTCTGTCGAAGGTGGTGGTATTGATGTTCATGCTCTATTGCAGGGCCGCTGTGCCCCACTGCCAGTTTCCTTGTAACACTGTCAGCCTGATTTGCTTTGAAAGGGCACAGGCGGGTTTCGAATGCAAACTATTCTTGTCCATGGCAAATGTGTTTAGACGCGTCATCAGCAACACTCCAATAGCACGATGATTGACACAACTGATATTGTTTCTTATTTTTGGCCACCTAATTTATTTTATTGTTACTTTTTTGTGTGTCTTTTGCTATTTTAGGTGATATCTTCCCTAGGTTCATGTTAAAAGATATTTGCACTCTATCCTCAAGCAGGGGAACTAAAACAAATGCAGAAGGCTTAAAAATTGTCACCCACTTACACAAACCAAATGCATAAAAAAAAAAATATGAATGCAACATATATTTTTTGTGAAATAAAAACATAATTCAGTATTTTTTGTCCTCCATGATCCAAATTTCCTTATCAGTGACATTCACTGATTCTAGGGGCCATCAGAGACAGTTACTGTGTGTGTGTGTACAGTGTTGCATGTAAGCTAGTGAATATTTTATATGTGTGTGAGTACTTGTGTGAGTTTTTTTTTTTTGTTGTGAGTGTTTCAGTCGTGTATGGAAAACATTTCATTCGTTTTTTTATGAAACTTTTTCAGTTGTATATACGAGAAGGTTTCAGTTTAGTTCCCTGTACATATCTGCATTGTGATTCCAGATAATGCCCCTGTGATCCACTTATACCGCACACAGAGGCAGCTGTTGGTTACTATTGGTTTAGAGGTTGGTGGACTGGTCACCTGGAGGATCAAATCCCAGAGAACTGGAAACTTTGGGGCATTGTACTTTGGTTCAAATATCATGCTTCCACGCATCAACACTGACAGTCTCCAGGCTGTGGCCTCACATTTAACGGGCTACTGGGAGAATCCAAATTGTGAGAATGAAGAATGTGCTACAGTAGCAAATGTGATAGTCTTTTCCCAAGTTGTGTTGATGAATCACAGTACCCCCAGGCTCTGATAAACACACAAAATCCCTGAGATCATTAGTGCCCAAACAGAACCAGTGTGTGTTCAGAATTTTACTTGGTCCTATGAAGCTGTCTACAAATGTCCATCTCTCAGGACAAGATTTACTGTTTCTCTGATGCGCAGTATAAAGTGATTTGGCCTTTAGAGACTTTAGAGACTCTGGCCATTTAATCTCTCTTCCATTTTAACAGGAATATTTATTTATGATTTGTTTACTTTACTATTAAAGGTCAGTGGATATCAGGCGACAGCAAGAGCACATAGTTTATGTCCTATTCCCTTTTCTGTTTTAAAAACAGTTCCAGCTAAGATTTCTAGTGTTTTTACACCCACGTTGGGAAAATAATTAAATATAAATCCTATTCTTCTATCATCTATTTGTAATTTTCACAACCGGGATGCATTGTTCAATTATTCTGAAATGACATGACTGAGTCCAGTGAAACGGCACGCTTGGACCTTTTCTCACTTTACAGTGAGATGATCTCAAACAGCACTTGTAACCATAAATAAACAGCATTGCGCCAACAGCTTCAATGAGCATTTGGAGAAGCAGCTTGACTAAAGCACCAAGGAGCAAAAGGAACCAGAGTAAATGGGATTAAATGTAATTACGACAACAGTTGGATCAGACAGGCTGACTCAAGTCAAACTGACCAAATCACAAAGACAATGGTGTACTGTAGATCAGCACTTTTATATTTTATTATTGTGCACACAGCAGTCATTTGCATTGAATAAATATCACTCCATAAAAGAGAGCCAAAATCTACTAAATACAGCCTGAGCATTCCACAAAGTCATTTTTACAAAATCCATCATACTTTGGATAAACAGCATCATACAGTAACAGCGATGAATCAGTCAGTGGACAGCACCTTCAGCATGCTACAACAGTGCTTTCCTCCCTGAAATCTAATCAAGAAAACAAAAGCATAACCCGGATTAAATGTAAATAAAAAAGACTTATATATATATATATATTTGTTTATTTTACTGTTCCCTTCAATTAAAAACATCTTAAATGTAAAAAAAATCATAAATATCTGCTTTTATAAGAAATAATACAGACTACATGACAGATGGTCAACAGTGGGGTGTGAAAGGTTGTAAACTGACAGGTGTTGAACATGTCATCCTCCCTTTGCATGTTACATCTAATTAATTTTGGTTTTACACAGCTTTATACAGTATTAGGGTACGTCAAGGAGAGCAGGCAAAGAACAGTTAATGTGACACCTACTGGACCATTGGCAGCACTGCATTCATAAATTCAGTCTTTGAGTGCACAGGCACAGTTTTAAACCGGTTAGGTCGCTATTCTGTGAGCAGTTAATGGCATATGTAGCTTTTTGGTGTTCTCTTCAGTGACTAAATAAATGCCTTCATTGACATCATGCAGATAACTTACAGTAGTCTTAGGATTAGCAGACAGTCCAGTCCATGCATAAACAGCTCAAGTTACACATTGTCAGATCAACCAAGTGAAACGTGTCACTCAACCTGCCGGAGTTTGGAGTCAGTATTTCCACTTTCAATTGGAAAATGTACCCAAGCATGGATTACTGAAGTGGAGAGACGGGGAACAAAACAGTGACACAGCAACTACTGTCACAACAAGCAAGCGCATTATCAACCCAGTGCAGATGTATTGAATTAAGCCTCTAATCCTTTAATACATGAAATTTAATGATTATCCGCTCTACAGCAAATTCCTCTATTATTACAGAGACCACAAAAGAGCTTGAGAGGGTTTGAATGTTGGTTAAGAAGATACATTTGAGGTATATTATTGTCTTCACTCTTTCATTAACAATAGAAATACAAATTAAGACTCAAGCCAATAACATACTACAGATTTCAGAATGAATGGCAGCAGACACTAGAGCCGGTTTACAACCCCCTCAACAGTTCAGAAAATTTGAACTTTCTTCATAACCTTAACATTTGAGATGTGTTTATGAGGTAAAAAATAGACACATACATTTAGCAGAAATGGCTGATCGCGGTAATAGAAAAGGGCATTTCTCAACACTCCTTTTTAACTGCTAAAGCAGGGTGTACTGAATTAAACGGAGAGTGACTTATTAGTAAACCACCTCGTATTCCACTTTATGGGGATTGTGTGGACACTTTATTGAGAAAAGATCATCCTTCTGAGCATATCAGTGTGCATCCACACTGCCTGTAATCACAGTAACGGAGACAACAAAAAGAGAGCATCTTTTATTCCTTTAAATACAACAGCCAATACGCTTCCATGGGTTAACTAACTTGAATACAGCGCCCTTGCTTGAGCAGGACAATGTAATACTTTATAAACCTGGTCGGTGGAAACAGAATCTTAAAGCTCATGAAACCAGAATTAAATTCAATTTTGAGTCATTACGCAGGGATCGTATTTCAACAATTAAGAATTTTAGATTGTATCTCTGGAGTAATCTTGATAATTTCAGTCCCTGTTTTTATGGTTATAGGCAGGATCTTGTGTTTGGCTAGTGAATGAGCAGGTTGTATTAAGCTGGATGTGGTCTGTATTGACCTCATCCATCTGCCTCCCAAGCTTCTCTTGCTTTTTTCCATTTTTCCTACCAAACTCTGCAGTAATTTCAGCTAGCGTCTTGCCTTTAGTCTCAGGTAAGGTGAGTCCAAAAAACAGAGCAGACACCAAACACACAAGCAGGAAAGGCAAGAAGCAGAAGTCCCCTAAGGTGTTGACAAGGAACGGGAAAAGCATTCCTACCAAGAACAGGCTGATCCACATAAGTGAGCCAGCGACCATGTATGCCGCCGGACGAGCTGCTTGGTCAAAGATCTCTGCC
This sequence comes from Remorina albescens, assembly GCA_034769265.1. Taxonomy (NCBI): domain Eukaryota; kingdom Metazoa; phylum Chordata; class Actinopteri; order Carangiformes; family Echeneidae; genus Remorina; species Remorina albescens. The sequence goes on from CM068480.1 coordinate 13,711,649, forward strand.
GGCAAGATCCCTGTCACTCCTGCAGGGCCCAAGCCAAAACTAAGGATGTAGGCGAAAACACACGCCATGCTGAGGTAGGGCATCCCTGCCACCCCGCGGCTCTGGAGGTTGAGAGCTACCGTGAAGACTACAGTCCAGCAAGACATAAGAATGTACCCTCGAACGAGAATGTACCTACGCCCCACACGTTCAATCAGGAGATTACTTAGTATGGAGGCAGTTAGCTCAGATGCCCCCGTGCCAATGGCAGCATACTGGACTTTGTCTGGAGGGATCCCTGCTTTGAGAAAGATGAAAGAAGCATAGAAGTAAATTGAGTCATTGCCGCAGAGCATCATAGCACTACTGGCAGCCATGACTGTTCCGAGCTGAGCTTGCAGGTCATGATCCTTAAACAGGGACCAGGGTGTCTTGGCAGAAGCTGCATATCCAGAATTTAAGGCTGCTGCTTGTTGCTGCTGCTGCTCCTGAAGCATTTCCTCCATCTCCAAAACCGGAGCCTCCCCACCACGCAGTCTCCCAAGTGCCTGGACGCATGCGTCCCTGTCTCCCCGGTCAATGAGTAGGTACCTGGGGCTTTCAGGGAACCAGGGAAGGGTAAGCAGCTGGATCAACCCTGGCACAGCATTACTAGCTAGTAAGTAGGGCCAAAGAGGCTCTGATCCCAGCAGCTCAGTAAGTCCCACAACCTGACCCAAGAAAATCCCAAATGCAGTGAAAACAGCAGAGGAAAAAGCCACAGCCCCCCTGAGGTGTTTGGGGGCGCTCTCCCCAAAATACATAGGCTGGATGTTCATACTTACTCCCGAGTTCATCCCGACCAGAAACCGGGCAAGGATGATCATCTCAAATGATTTTGCCTGCTGGCATGTTAGTACGAGCACGGCGCCAACAAATAGGGAAAAGTTGTTCAGAAGCAGTGAGTTCTTCCTCCCACCGTGGACGGCCATAGGCCCAGCGAGAAGTGCACCTACCAGACCCCCCAGTGAGAAGGCTGATACAACAAGAGTCCACAATGAGGTCACCTGTGGATTTTCCAAAGGTGTGCCCCAACGCTCCATGTAGGTATCATTGATGAAGGCCTGGATGTAGCCGGTAGGAGCATTGATGATGGAGAGGTTGTAGCCATACTGGAAGGTGCCTCCAATGGCTGCAGAGCACACAGTCAGAGTAAGGATCCTGGAACTGCCTTGGCCTCTGCTGGGTTCTTCTGCATCAGCAGCATTTGTGTTCATCTTTAGCCCAGAGGTTCCAGCATGTAAGCTTCTCTCTGAGTCCTACAGCACCCAATCCCGTACTTATTACCTGAGGATGAATTGATGAATAAATTATTATTTTTATTACACATAAACTTTTCTCTCTGAGCATTGTGCCTTGAGCATATGAAAGTCAGATAAACTTCCTGTCTTACCGGCGTCATTGCTAATGAACTGTATGTCCTCAGTAAGACCTGACAGGCAATGTGGAACAAGTGAACCCATAAGTATTTTAATTAAAAATCAAGTGTGAAAATAAAATCAAAAAATTTTTAAGATAATATATTTTTTTTCAGTTAAGTCCAAAAAGTAACATCATATATTTTAGTAAACATACATGCAGTGGCGCAAAAAGTGGGTATGCACTATATGCGATGCATAGGGGCGCCACATCGGGGGGCGCACCAAAGCGATGGTAAATAATAATAATAATAATAATAATAATAATAATAATAAAATGAAATTAATATTTTCTTTATGTTTCTGCTGTTGTGCATTTCTAAGTAGTTGCTGCATTTCCTTAAGGTTATATAACACTTTAGAGGACTAACATGCTAGAGAAGGGCGCCCTATCTCATAAGATTCCATCATAGAATTTTGACGTAGAAGAGGAAGCAGGGGTGCCGTGAGCGCTGAGCGAGCAGGCGCTAGTAGTGAGTTGAGGTCCATGGGAAAAGATGGATAAAGCAAAAAAGCTGTCAGGGGCTAAAAATAGAAAAGGGAAGAGGGAAAAGGAGAGAAACCGTAATTATTTAAAGCCCATACATGATGATGTCCGGTAGACTTATTTATTTATTATTACTATTCTTTTTTTTTTGTTGCTGCATACCCCCCCTGACACTGGTAGCTGCACCCCTGCATACATGTGTCAAAGATTCTGAGTCATTAATGTAAAAATTACTTTTCGCTTCTCTAAATGCCAATGTCTGAAAACATGAAATGATCGATTCATATATTTTTTGTAACTATTAGATTTGTAGGATATATATTGTAAAACTTTGATACATATTTCTTTAATCTTGTCGGTAATGCGTTATTTATTCATTAATAGTCACGTTTTGCGCATGTAAATATTACGCCAATAAGTGAACCCTTTCATTGAATGTAGAAGATCTTGGTTGTTTCAGCTGTTATTCCCAGTTCTATTATCCAGAATGACTCGGTTAGTTGAAGATGGCTATCCGTTAAATGCCCACACCTAATGGTTTTTAAGATGGCAGTGTGTACAACACTGGACAGTGTTTTTGTTTTCAGATATTATCGCTCAATAACTAATATATATATATAATATCAAAAATAGGAGAAGGACCTGACAGACTATTGTGAGGGAATAGTTTCTCCATAGTGTCACTTTCTTTATACGTTCGATGTTGTGATTGGTTGATACAGAGTTTATAGTATTACATCATCTCTCTGCGACTATAACTGCCGCGAGTGGGTGAAAAAATGTAAGTAAACGATACCGTTTTAACAAACATTTCTTTCTTATGTGTATCTATAGCTAACATACAGAAACACCACGAGAGCAGAGTGGAAAAAGTGCAATGTTTTGGTTTAAAAAAAAAAACACACCGGAAGATCAGCACAACATAATAAACCAGTATTAGCTCATTAGCTAAACGTGATGCTAATGTTCTTTGAAGGAGCGTAATTCATTGTGCAGCAAAACCGCGTAATTTATGTTTAATAAACGTTTCCATTTTATTAATTGCAGAGTGCTTGTAAACTGCAGGCTTATTTGCGTTATTGCTTCTGTACATTGATAGCTGTGAATTTCAATGTCAGACACCAATTTGTAAGGTTACTTATTAACAAGCAGTCAGCTCGTCTCTTTAATGTTACTCATGTCTGCAAACATCGGATGGAATCGATATCTTATTCTGGCTTCGCGTTAAAAGAATCTGGTTTAAAGTCTGTGATTTTCAAAGCCTCTAAGTTTGACTGTGGTTTGTTTACTTCCTCTCAAACAGGGCGCCCTCCCCAACAAAGAGAAAGGAGGAGGACAAGAGTAAACAGCGAGTTAAGGAGAAATCTGGAGCCACAAAAGAAGGGACTGATAAAGACCGTGGCCGGGAAAAGAACCGCTCACGCCGCAGTGCTTCCAGTGGGAGTAGCAGGTCAGGAGCTAATCTTACATAATACCACTGCAAGCAGATGCCAGGTTGTTGTTTTTGTTTTGTGTTTTTCCATGTTAGTTAGTTAATGTCATTTTCATCAACATCTAAACGAGTTGTCCCCAATATTTCTACACTACATGCTGGTTCAGCCACTTCCTCCGATTATAAAACCTGCTGTTGTTTAGGTCGAGCTCCAGCTCCAGCAGCAGCTCAGGGTCCAGTTCTGGCTCCTCTAGCGGCTCCAGCTCTTCCGCCTCCAGCCACTCAGGCTCGTCCAGCTCCCGCTCCTCTTCCTCTTCCTCCTCATCCTCCTCGCCGAGCCCCAGCCGTCAGCGCCACAACAACAGACGACGCTCACGCTCAAAGTATGGAATGGGCCTTAATTAAAATCCATTTCCTTTTGAATAAATGAAGATTATCAGATTTTATTTCCTCTCCCAACACTGATAATAACTGCATCGTAAATGTCACTATAGGTCAAAATCAGCAAAGAAGGATGACAGAGACCGACGACGCAGGAGCCCCACACCGAAACCTACCAAGGTCTACCTGGGCCGGCTGACAAGAAACGTCATCAAGGTTAATGCTAATCCATGTTTCTTGGCATGTGGGACATCTGTAGATTATGATCTATAGATCATGGAAATATGTCAATTTCTTGCTTTATGTTTGAAAGCTATCTGAAACTTTCCTCATGGTGTAAAGTGCTAACTAACTAGAAACATTCTACATGTTGTTTAAAAAAGAAAACATTCTGCATTTGTCTGCCAATTCCTTTAAATGTATAAATGTATCTAGATGTAGACAATAGGGGCAAAAGTCCAAATGTTTTACTTTGTGCCTTTGCAGGAACACATCCAGGAGATTTTCTCCACCTATGGCAAGATAAAGATGATCGACATGCCCATGAACCGCATCCACCCTCACCTGTCCAAAGGCTACGCCTACGTGGAGTTTGAAACACCCGAGGAGGCGGAGAAGGCTCTGAAACACATGGACGGAGGTTAGAAGATGTGGTGGAACATGAGCAGATTATCAAAAGACCTATGTTCTGACACTGGAGTGGTTTCTTCTACTACTGTGATGAAGTGGACACATAGATTTGACATGATTTTTTTTCTCTCTTCAGGTCAGATTGACGGTCAGGAGATCACAGTCACAGCTGTGCTGACTCCCACTGTGCGCCCTCCCCCTCGCCGGCTGTCTCCTCCCCGCAGGATGCCTCCTCCACCTCCGATGTGGCGGCGCACTCCACCTCGAATGAGGAGAAGGTAAGAAATAGCCGCAGTGCTTGATTTAGGAAACAAAAATGTAGATTTTACAGCTGATAGAATCTCTAGAGTCAAAGTTTGTTGCTGTGGCATAAGACCTCCCTTTTAACTCATTTTCCATCAGATTTTATCCACTCTAATTCTTGGTCTCTGCCTTTTTATTGTCTCTTATAGATCTCGGTCTCCACGGCGACGCTCCCCAGTGCGGCGCAGGTCACGATCCCCCGGCCGCCGCCGTCACCGGTCACGTTCCAGTTCCAACTCCTCCCGCTAGTGAATACGAACAACCCCCAACCCTCCAGATCTCTTCCTCTACTGTGTCCTTTTGATCAGTGTCAGTGTGACCATCCAGACTTGAAAGAAAGAGTTTTCTAGTTAACCGACACCCTCTGAGTGATGAGAGCATGGGCATCAAATTCATTACTATGTCACTCAGTAGATTGTTTGATTCAGTGTTTCATGCTAATGTTAGAGCATCCACTGTATTCAATGGGAAGCAAACTATATTTGATAAAGCTAAATTGTGATAGTCATCTTAATAAGTTACATATATATATGTCTATGTATATATATATATATATATATATATACATATAAAAACACAAACTCTAGATCAGTGTTTTTTCCAGTGTCAGCCTAGAGTAAATAAAATAAATATAAGGTGCTAATAACAATTTATGTGCATTCAGAATATCTGAAGTTAACATTAACATGTAAATTAACAGATTTCTTCTTACTGTGACTAAGATCCATACAGAGACATTCAATGTAGAAATAAATTTCAGAGCTTCTGCTGGAGAAAATTAAATTAGAGACTATTTAGAAGTGACAGCAAGTCTTTTTTTTTTCCCAAATTTATGTGATGACATACAATTCATCTGCAGTGAGCCAGCATGGGTTGATCTATGCGAACAGTTCTACTTGTAGATGTATGACAAGCCTGACTGATGAAGGCTAGTGCTATCAGTTGAGCTTCACCTAAAACCTTTTCTTGTGCTGTAAACAGAAGTGGACACTGTGGAGTTGAATTTTGATTTAAATTTAAAATAATTTATTGCTCCTAAAGCCATGTAATTGACCCTAAGGATCAGGGTTAGTTTTTATGCAAATTTGGCACCAATGTCATGAAAATCTACAAAGTAAAAAACAAATTAATGCACATTTCCATCCAATACTGTTGTGCGAATATGCGTGAGGCACACACAGTCTGTCCTTAAACCTCAGCAGAAGAGGCTGCTGATAACGATGATGTTAATGCAGTTATAGGGATGGAAAATTGTCGACAGGAATATTTGATCACCGCTCACCATCACATTCTGCGGGCATGTTAGCATGGAGTAAATCTTCTACTGGGTGAACATGTGTGACTCATGTCAGTGCTCTCATCACTGAGCCACTAAAACGTTCTGAAAATGATCCTGCTGTTCAACATGTCAACTGTTCTCTGAAATCTTTCTGGCACGGCGGAGATGTTCACATTCAATGTAGCTCTCTGCTATTTTAATACATTTAGGATTTTAACTTGTGCTGCTGGTTTGAATTGAAGCATATATAAATACTGAGTTTTAAAAGGAGCCGTACTCTGGCCCTTCACATCAGGAGCGAAGGGTCAAATTAGTACCATACAGTTGTACTTCCTTACAGTGAAAGGCAGTCTGGTGACTCCCATACATGTAATAACACATCTGTTTAATTTACTGTAAGATGTCATAGCAGAGTTACAGTCTCATCATAATGGCAGCTATACATGCAATATAATCAGAAAAAGTACCAGTTAGTAAGTAATGTCCATTTTAATCAAAGTTCGTAACCGACATAGTCGTCATTATATTAAGTCAGAGCTCAGACGGTCGCTTTCTCTTCCTTTTCCCACTCGTTTCTATTTAATGTTGCGCTGTGAACTCCTGATCCAAATCTGTGGGGTCAGCTTTGGGGGTGACAGTTTCCTCAGTTGTGGACTGTTGGTGTGTGTGTATTCGTGTTTTTCATTTTGTATCAGTGGCTCGAGTGTACCGTCTGATTTGCGGTGTCACAATAAAGGTAATTGTTAGAACTTAAAAAATACAAATCTGAGTCGTTGGTTTCATTTGATTTGTATGGTTCAGACACATCACACCAAGTACACCTGAGTATTTAAAGCATTTCTGTCTTTTGGGAGACACTCTGAACCCTGTCTGAGGCGTTTTTCTTTATATCTTTCACTGACAGATATTTCTTTGCTGTCTCTACTCTGAGACAGGTTTTGAGAATAACTTAAAACTTTACTATTCACAAATTACGACTGACAGCCCGCAGTCTGGGACCCATAGTGCCTTTCACCATTAGCTGTGGACTGTTATTCTTTCCTGTAAAAGGCGACTGTGGCTTTATATACTCATCGTTTTTAAAGATACAGCATCAAGAATTAAGTCGTCTGGAGGATACGAACTGCTTTCTTAAGTTCTTTCTTTCTGAGTTAAAACAACACACTTAAAGCAGGTGGTCATTGTCCTTTTTTAGAAACCAGCTTTTTCTTAGCTAACCACTATCAGGTAAATGAACTGTTGATTGTGTGACAATAATCACAGTAAAACCTGTAAGTGTGATGAATCAGTCCTTTGGTCGAGTGTTTGTCCAACCTTTGTGTTTCAGTGATTGTTACTACATCACACTGGGGGACATGAACAGGATCTTCCTACAGTTTTTTAATGGACAGTTGAGCAACCAACCAGAACCACAGCTGGTCCCTGTTTCCAGAGATAAGGGTGTGTGTTTGTGTGCGTCTGTGCCCTCATGTACACAAAAGAGTTTTCTTTTTGCAGTCCAGAGCTTCATTCTTGAGTAGTTGACACGTGTCGGGTCAGTGAGTGCCCAGAATGAGGCTCTGGATGCTTCACTTGTCAGATTTCTCCAGTGTGGAGGAGACAGGGCGCTTCCCTCTGGGAGCTGTGGACTGGTAAACTTGATGCTTTTGTTCTTTGGTTAAAGTTTTAATGGCTTTAAAATCACTTTGATTTGTAACACATGGAAACTATATCTTCTAAAAGTAAAGATACAGTTTATTCCTGATAAATATTTTGCCACAGGCAGTTTTTGTGTTTTATAACACAGTAATGGAGATGTTTTTTTTGTTTTTTTTTAAGGAAAGTAATTAAATACACTTGTTATTCCACTTGGCTGTGTGTTGTAGCCCCCTCCCTCCCTCGTCTAATGTCTGTGGTCAATGCCAGCCTTCAGCAGAGAAGACGCATCTCTTCACTGTAAATTGCATATTTATGTGTAAGTACACCCACACCAGCTACACTATATGGCCACGTGAGTGGTGTGGTGTTAGGCAAAATATAGATGTGTGTTTGTTTGTGTGTAGCTTTATGGACTACTTACCACTAAATGGGACCATGATTTAAAAATGAACATCATGTTGTACTGAAGACTTGAAACTAGAGACTTAACACATAAATGCATTAGGAACATGTTACTGAGCTAATAACCAAGTGAAAAATAGGGCCATTTTCCAATAGACTTCTTTTTACAACCAGTGGAATTCCCCCTTGAAGGCCATTAGATACGTTTAAGGCTCTTGAGCAATTACTTCAATTTTCAACTTTTCTGAGTTTTCAGCTCTGTGCTCACACTGTTGAGCCTCCAGCAGCCAGACGCAAAGTTTAGCTTAAATAGAAAGCAAATTTATTGTCACACAAAACATCTCTATATATTATACATGTTTTTCTTATGTACACAAGTGATTCAGAAAATAAGTTTGTTCTCTGTAACTTCAAGCCACAGCAACAATACAAACCTTTTGAAGTCATTTCTTTAAGCCTCACACTCGCAGCAGTCTTTAAATGCCTTTTTTAGGACTTGTGTTATCAATGTATCCTCAACCAAGTGGTTATATTCAGAAGCATTACCCTTGTAAGGTTAAGGTTTAGTGTTTTGGTCTGCTTGGCTAAGAGGTGAATCCATCAGGTCCCTGAATCCTAGTTTCTCCAGAGGCTCCTTGGCCATCAGCTGACTGGAAAATGCAAAACAACAAGGAAAATCATCCATCTCCGATTAAAAATGACAACACTTGTTCAGAAGTACGTTAAACTTTGAGTCACCACAAGTTTGAATTATGTGAAGATGATTCTTACTTCTCCATCCGACATTCCAGGTAGTCTTTGGACTGTAGTCGACACTGGGAGTTGTCGAAGCTGTTGTCTCTCAGACACTTCATGAACTTCTCCTTGAAGGCCTTACACTCCCCTGAAATTAAAATTAGCCAACTTCAACCTTACATATGTCAACACTTGTCATGCTGCGGGTTAGATTGTTCCTTGAACATTAATTAGTCTCTTTATTGATAATAATTTATGATGTGTTGCTGGATCAGGCCTGAAGGTGTGCACTCTCTGTTCGTCCTCATTTCAAACCCACTGAGTAGATTTGCAGAAATGATTGTCACTTTCACAGAGTGACTTTGTTAAGGTTGATTTTTTTTTTTTTTTTTTTTTAGCATCTTTGCAAAACATTCCATGATTTGTACGACTGCACGTCTCGGTGTGTATTCATGCCGGACAGATGTGTCCACTCACCGAAGTGGTCCAGGGGGAAAGAGCCTTTGTCCGGAGGCCGAGGCTTAAAGCTCTTGGAGCCAAAGTTCATGGCGGTCGACATGTTTGTCTGAGTGTCAGCAGCCTGAATTAAAGAGCTGCGGGTCCTCTGAACTACAGGAAACTACCGTCACCGAGCGTCGCTCCGTTGTCGCCTCTAGATGACGTTTGTTTGGGCCCGTCGCACCAGACAGACATTAGCAATTGAGTCGAACGCATCGATCAGCTAAATCAATACAAAGTTCCATTCCACTTATTTTTATAAAATATAAAAATGAATTGTACATATCGTATAAACTCCCTGACGAACACACACTTTGTTCATAACAATAGACACAATTAGCCCCATACAGTATATATATTATATTAATGTAATATTAATATCATCCAACATATATTATTAACAGAGCCTTTTTTTGTGTGTTTTAGTTTATAAATTATTAGTGGATACAATATGAAAGGGTGAAATAAAGAACTTAAAATATTTAAATTCAGGAAAATGCATATCACTGTCATACTTACTTGTGTGTATGTTGTATAAATATGATTTGATATGATTGACTGGAAAGGAATTGATGCCTGTAAGACAACTGATGATACAATAAGTTGAAATAATAAGATTAAATAATGGTTTTTGTTGTTTGTTTATTTATTTTAATTTAAACTCGAACACCTTTAATATACATTATATTCATTTCACGTTTCAGCCTGGTCACGGGGGATTTCTGTAGAAATATTAAATGCGGTTTTGCAGTAGTAAATGTAGGATCTCTCTATGATGTGGTGTTGATTTCAGTTGATCTACCACTGGATGTCAGACTTCCCTAAAACATGAGAGTTGGATGGAGGGAGCGAGCCAGACAATGAAGGAGGAGGAGGAGGAGGAGGTGATGGGAACAGGCTACAGGCTTGATTATTATGCAGTGAGTGAGACAAGGTAATAGAGCAATCAGAGAGAGAGAGAGAGAGAGAGAGAGAGTCAGTCTCAGCCAGTCCTCTCTGTCCGGTCCTGTCGCTCCTCCAGTCCGTTTCGGAGGCTGCCTGCAGGTGAGCGGACAGTCAGTCTCTCTGTGGATGTCCAGCGGATGTTCTTGTGCAGGCTTCTCCCCCCCGCGGTGAGGTTTGGACGGATCAACTCACCATGGCGCTGGAACCGGAGGGAAGCAACCGGCTCCTGCAGGACGTGCTGGTGAGACCTGGCAACGAAACGTGCGCGGACTGCGGCAACCCAGGTAAGAAAGACCCGGAGCGCTGGAGAGCTGCAGCACTGATGCATGTGAGGTGGGAGGATGAGGGGACCGGTTCTTCCAAAACCCAACAAGTCTGAGTGGATCTGGTCCAGATGCGATGACATTAAGGGCCCGGCAGGGATCAACTACCTGAAACAGCTCTTGTGCAGGTAGAATGAGGCCTGATTCAAAACAGACTGGACTCTGGACTTAGTGTCAGCCATAAACACTCAGTGTGTGTGTGTCTGTTTTAATGGCTGAGGTTGTACAAAGACATGCCAACTGACATCATGTTTGTGCACGATGTGTGTCTGCTGATGTTGTGGTCTGGTGTTGTTATGTTCTACAGTGTCAGCAACCACTTTCCACCTTGCTCAGTAATTACTGGTGTGCGAGCATTTTTGCTTTACATGTTTGTTTTTCATTTAGAGAAGTGCTATCCATCCATTCGGCACAAGGCACTACTTTGACCCAGCTTATGTTATTCCCTCAGAGGAAGCTAAAGCATATTTGTCTTCATTCCATTCTTCGTGTCTCCATCCTCTACCAATTCTCTTTTTTTATCCCCTCTCTTCTGCTCCATCCCCTCCCTCCCTCCTCCCATTCCTTTCTCCTCACTGAAATGGCAATAAACCAGTGAGTGGCCACCAAGGCTCCAGCACAGGCTGTACGCCCAGTGCTTGGAGCTGAGCCCGCCCAGGATGCCTGTTCCTTGGCCCTGGTTACAGCTCCTTTGAGGACTGGCTGTATCATAGCAGCTTTTGAAGCCAGTGGCGGTTTCGCAAAATTAGATAGCTTGGTCTGAGAGGTGGACACTTGAAGCAGCGTTTCATCTTGACCGCAGGGTGTTATCTTCTTGAGAAATAAGCAGAGAAGTGTCTGTTTAATGGTTGCTGCTGCTTGTGCGTTGACTACAGCAGCTTCAAAAGTATGCAAAATTTGTATGTAGCCTTACGCTTTACTGAACCACAAAATTATGTCACATGGTTCAGCCTAAAGCCAGAACTTAAAATCTTTTACATAAACTCTCGTTCACATTTTGGTCTTAAACATATTTTTATCTGATGATTTTAGCTACACTTGGCTCCTCGTTGAGTGATGCAAATGTCAGTCTGTCACTTGGTGTGAATCAGCCTCACCTGTTCCTGTGTTTTTGTAGCTGTACTGGGGAAGAGTGGATATATTTCTGCAATAATTGGTGAAGTATGCAGATAATAGCAAATACTAATTGAACATATGCATGTTTTTACTGAATCTGAATATATCAGTGTGCGACTAGACTTGCATACCATAAGGTGCAAACGGCAAAAGACATCAGTAGGTCCCCCTGACACGGGTCAGTCATTCATAGTGCTGTTAATTTAAACAATGCCAGCATGGTGTCTGATGGTGTGTAGGAGGTGGGTTGGAGAGCATTGGGTACTTCTGTTGGATGGGTTCTCTGGATGTGCGGTGGGTGCCCCAGCTTGGGCATCCGTTGGGTCCTATTGATCCTGGCCCCTGACAGGAGGCCTGAACCTGGGCAGAAATGGTGTGGACGTAGGAAAACTGATTAAATATATTTTTTTTAAAAAGACACCAGTCACTCCACAGTAGAAGATAGTAATTTATGTAGTTTAGGAAGTAGCAATGATTGGACACTGGGAATAGAGAGGTAGGAGGGGGTAGGCAGTGCTAGCATTAGCATTTAGCTCTGAGCTGTGCCTTATGTCCCGCTAAATGGACCAAACTTGAATAGCAATAGATACATATTTGGGTTCAGTATCTTGATCAAAGACACCTCAACATGTGAACTGCAGGTGTAAACATCTCACTGTGAGTCCTGTGGCACAGCTGCTGAGATCAGTTACAGAGACAAGAACCCTGCTTTTACAAGCACAAACACTTTCATGTGGATTTTCTAAACCAATCTGCAGTGATTCAGCTGAGATTGTTCAGGGGTTTTGTTGTCATTACACCTGTGCAATTATTACACAATCAAATTTAGCCTCCAGGAATTTAAAGTAGGACAGATGTTATGTGTTCTACACCTGTGCAAAGCACATCTGGGATGTGACAGCTCTGGCTGGAGGGCTGATGTAGCCGTACAGTCAGAGAAGCAGGTAATTTTAGGGCGACTGATTAAGATCACAGCTGGTGAAGTGACTCACACTTTTTAATTCTCCAAGTGATGAGAGTCACTTAAAGCACAACAGCCTGGGATGCTGCTCTATATTTGCATTCATACTCACTTGCCACATTTCATGAAATTTCATGAGAGCAGGGTACACAGATGAAAGCTGTTAGGATACCTATCCATCACTCCACCAGGTCCCGCATCAGGAATTCCCAGGGTCATTATTCATACCTCATAATGGTCACCATATGAATTATTGATGCTGCTTCGGTGGCTCCAATCTAGATTGGGATGGAATTTTATCTCAGTGGCTCTTTTAGAAAAATATCAGTTTCATTACAGATCAAAACACGACAAATGAGCTAATGTTACTGAGTACCAACAAGCTGAATAACTAAGTAGGACCAAACTGATAGTGCAGACTTAGATTATATTATAACTGGGACTTTATTGGCAAGTATCTGGCAGTATAATATGTATTTGGGGTTCCAATTCAATATATATAATGAGATTTATGGATGCAATGGAGGTGGTGAAGCCTTCAGAAAAACTACCACAGTATAAAGAACATGCTTCCATATGCCTAAAATTTTAAGCAGCATCGCACTGTATCTTCAATCTGAGTAAGTGAATTAACATTTGCGTACTGTGAGACAGTGGCATTTCCGTTTAACTCGCCATATTATGGAAGCGTTCATTCCATACAACACAAAGAGGGCCCTCCACATGTTGGGAACTTCCTCGTGGTGGTGGGTGGCACAGCATGTATGCAAGAGATGCAGTTTAGAGGGGGAGGGGTTAACCTTGGTAATCTGCAGTAGCTGTAATTTACGGATGTTAACTCAACACCCCATATGTGGGCTCTTATTGGCTGCACACAAAGAAGCCTCAAGTCCTCCATTCAGTTAGTGCGTTGCACAGCATTCTCATGTAAGATTTACCCAAGTTGACGGTGGGGATTTTATCCGCCGAAGCAGCTCTTAATCTGCCACTGCAGGCTGTCCAAGTAGAGTCTATATATGAGACACGCTGTCTTTCCAAATAAAATGAAGTACTGACTGAGTTATTTTGTTTTCACAAGTTCAGGCTGGTGGTAACTTCAGCATGTGAGATGAGAGGGATCAATTTATTTTATGTTCGCCATTCTGTGTTGCGTTAGCTGTTCGTCACACTGAGTGAGTTCTCACTGTGTTCCCCAAATATTTGATCCTGGCACATTTTGCAAACGAATCCCAGAAAATGAGTCCACCTTTATGCTCTATACAAACAATTTGATGTTCAGATTGCAGATTGTTGCAACACAACAACACAAAATGTCACTGAACCACTGTCATCACAGATCTTTGCATGCACTGTTGGATCAATCCCGATAATCAAAACTTAAAATCCCCAAGTACCAATATCAACTGTGTAATAATTTCTCCTACACTGCTTGTTTGTAACCAGTCAGTGGAATAGCAAAAACTAAATGACCAAACGAAAGTGTTTGGAATCACTACCACAGTCTCATCTCAACTAGGAAACATTCCAAAAGAGCTTTTTCTTGTGAAAACTACTTGTACATTCAGTTGACAAGCACATTGAAATCAAAGAATGTTAGCAAAACCACCTGATACTTTCTTAATTGTCAGACAATCGGTGAATCACAGTCAACATTGAGTAAGGAGTGGTCTAGACAGCCCAGCTACTTATTTAATGATGGCGACGTAACTTAATGACAGTTCTCTGATTGACCATATTGACATTTAAAAAAATGTTTTGGGTCAGAGACGTAGGAATGTTGTCCTTTTAACTTTGCAGCCAAACAGCTGACTGTTATCTTGCTGAGTGTAAACCCATTACACATCCGTCCAGTTCTCTCCTGCTGTCCGAGGTCACCTTCATAATGTAGTTGTTCTCATTTACACATCATTGTATTGCTGCTGTTGGATAACTGAATTAATTTTTTAATCCTGCTCCATAAACACAGTACTTTCATTAGACAGTCTTGGATCATCCATCTGTTATCTGTAGTTATCTACAGTTATCTTTTTCTTATAGCATCACTCGGACACTCGAAACAATCCCTGCTGACATTGGACACAGTCATCTGGACAGATTACCAGCTGGCAGAAGTCACCAAGTGACCTGACCTGCATGTATTTGGACTGTGAGAGGAAGCTGACATACCCAACCAGATCCAGTCAGTGTTTTGTTAAAAGTTAAGATTTCCTTGTGCACACCAAAAAAGCCTGGAAAGAAAAGTACTTAGTTTAACCAAGAAAATATGTTAATAAAAGCATTAGAATGATTTCTTAAAGCAAACAAGAGGATATGATCAAAGCAAAAATTCAGTCTGATCCATGATCAAATGTTCCTGGTGAAATTTTCGATACTCATTTATGCAATGATATGCTGCTGCATTCTATGACATGAAATCCCGGTAGGGGCCGTGAATCTTTAAGGTTAGGGTGAATACAGACCATCCCATCATCAGCAGCAACTTGGCCATCCTCCCTCACCCTGTTTTTATCTACTGTGACCATCACAGAACATCCATTAACCTGACAGAAAGCCTGCTGGAATTGGTTTGGAAAACACAAAATTGGCAACAATGGGTGGTTGTGCATTTTTTACGCTTAGTCATTCTTACTCTGTCCTTCCTTACCTTTGCACCCCCCCACCCTCTCTATCTTCTCCCTGCCGGTGTACTCAGATGAGAGGCTGAGCTGGAGGCTTATACGACAGGGTTTCTCTATAGCTCAGCACCGTTGTGGTGATGCCCTTCACTAAGGACACACAAACGAGTTATTTTCTCCAGAGAGGAGCCTCAGCAGTCCTCCGAGCAGTGAAGAAGGTGTTTGTTCAACAGCAAAAAAGAACTCTTACAAGATAGGAGAAGGTTCAGCTCTGGCAGCTCGCCCATGGGTTTCCTTATTAATACCTGAAGAAAGTTTGAGATACAACTGATATCTTGCATTTCCCCCGCAGCTTGCCACATAGGCGTGTTCCATTTTCGAAGAGCATTTTGGGTAATAAATGATGTGGCAAAACAACCTTTCCCACCTTCACCAGGAAAATCTGATCACACCTTTGCCCTCTACAGCAGAGGGAGAACAAGTGGTCGATTGGGTGGGTATAAACAAGTATTTTAAACACATGTAAACGTGCACACAATGTCACCCCATGCAGTTTTACGATCCGGTGCTGGTCTTGTCAGTGTCAGAGCCTCCATGTGAGACACTTTGGTGAGTGGTGTCTGGGATTTTAATGCTTATTTCAGGGCTGCAGCTTCAACTATCACGTGCATCCCAATTGCTGACAAAAGCCAAATGTTCCCGACAGGTTTATTGAGCAGAGATAAAGCAGCAATAATGTGGGTTGAACATATAGGAAAGTTAAAAACACCTTGTTTCTACCAAAAACAATTTATCTAAATATATTTTCTCAATCTCAACATACAAACTCCACAGGCAGTGGAACAGGGGTCAGCTTTTATCAGCCAGTTTAGAAAAACCTGTTTTTCTATTAATTAGGGCCCAACCACAGAGGATGTGAGAGCCCTTTTGGAAATGTTGTTCTTATTGTTTTTATTTGCTTGTCGGCTTGTTCTTTACTTCCTAGTCAGTAGCAAGCAACACTTTATGTGGAACTAATTTATTCCTGGTGTATAGAAAGGATTTAGAGCATTGCCATGGTAAGTTTTTGTGCTAACCTTAGAGAGACCACAACTGTTGATCCCTGGTGGGGCCCTCTTAAAGTTAGAAAGTACAGCACTTCCCAATTTCCATCAGGAAGTTACTTTCAAGTTAGAATCAGAGTGGTAAATCCCAGCAGTAGAATCAGGCACTTTGAATGGTACAAGTTGTTATTAGGCCTGTGAGGAAGTGTTTCGTAGTGGACAATCTGACTCTGGGGCATCATTGCCTTGTTTTATACTTATTTTCTTGCTCGTTCAGACAGAGCAAGTGAAGTTTTTCCTGTCTTCTGTGGCCCACAAGGATTATTATTCCTAATGGCCATTCTGACTTTGGCTAGTTCTTGTTCCAATGGCGTTACTGAGGATGGGTAGCTCACCCCGGCCCCAGGTTGATCTTTTCACCAACAAATCTGGTCTATCTCTTGTGAACTTTTCAGTCTTTTCATTTTGGTTTCAAGCTGCCCCAATTTCCCTGGCAATTATGACTGGTGGGTTAAACTTGGACTTGTGATACACCGGCATAATCTCAACTCAGAGTTTGCAGTCTTTGACCATCAGCAGCAGCCAGCTCTACTGTTGTCATGCAGGGCTTTCATTCATTGATATATAATAAGGGACAATTTCAAATAACCCCTAACTTTTTACCAACCGTTCCAATATTCCAGCCAATTACCGTTAACAACAAGCCACATATCAGTTTGTTTAAGAAGCCAATTCATTTCAGTCTTTGTGGGAACTTGAAAAGAATCCAAACCACAACAAGAACTCTGCTGAGAAAACAGATACGATCATGATAACATCAAAAAGAGCAGGATGCAGTGGCAATGCAGTCAGAGAGAAGTGTAAGAGTGGCTAAAATGTACACTATATTAATATTACTGGATGTTGCTAGAGCAGCAGATTCAGCAGCCAGTGATGCTGCTAGTAGCAACCAGGTAATACACAGCTCCACTGCACTAAACCACAATCTTTACAAAAATTAATTATAATATCAAATTTGCTCAATGTATAAAAAAGGAGTGTGTCTTTGCTTTGCAAACACTGTAGCCAAATAAAATTTTAACTCAGCAAATAAACATGCTGTTTGCAGTCAAGGGTTACCTCCATATTATGCAATTACACATCTTGATTATAGTGTAGCAGCAAACACTGACATGTTTCATGAGGAGCCTTGGATGTAAGACAGAAATTAGGACACTTAAGCCAAATAACAGATGACTTTGACAACCAGGAAGACAGCTGGGACACAGACGTCACCAGGATCCTTTAAAAACACACTGGGTATTTGTTTTATATAGATTTCCTATGGATCTGCTGTTTGTGGTAGAATATAGCCCTGGGATTTTCTAAAAACACGAAACATGTGCAGACAAAGAAGATCCTCAAGTCCTCTATTGGACCATCAAACAAGTTTAGCAATTACATTTTGGTTTTGCTTTGTTTACCTTCCTATATTATATTCTAATTCCCATTGATAGTTAGAATATCAGTGTAATTAACAGGGACCAATGACAGGTCTACTTCTTCAGGAGTGCTGTTTAGAACTTCCATGGAAATTTTTTCTTTTTTCATTTTGACATATGAATTGACATATGTGTTGACTTAATATTGACCACAACACATAGTCGACTCTGTTGTCACTCTGTCAGTTTGACATGTTTAACTGAGCTTAAACATCAAACAGGAGATTTTAACAAATCTCGTGGACCATCTGAGGTGACTTGCGGACCAGTTATGGTCCACAGACCAAACTTTTAGAAAGCTTTGGCTGGATTTTGAAATTCAGTTCATTTTTATCTGCCGTCCACTTCAGTTTATTAGTTTACACTGTGACATCAGTGAGACAAGAAGCTTGTTAGTGTTTGTTTGAGTGTGTCTCAATAGCTGTATAAGTGGTGAACCATGTAAATAAATACATCATTGACCATTTTCACTATAAAAGTGTCAGGTTATTAGTGAGACTTTACAGAGCCAGGGTCAATCTAAGGTTAAATGCAAAGAAAATGTTAAAACCAGTTCTAACTATAGAACAAAAATGTGGTGCTGTTGCCTGAGTGGCTGAACTTAGACATGAGAGGGTCACAACTTCAGCTGGGCCCTCAGTTTGGTCATTAACCCCCACCATGACACAGCCACCAACAGACTGATGTGTAAATGTCCAAACCTAGAAATAAACTGACGCAGATGCAGAAAACTGCCTGCAAATGCACGTAGACACAGGGGCTGCTATTGTATAAAACCCCCCTCATTCATTTACCCTGCATCTGCCCTGCAGTAACGCCATAGGCACTTCTTTCTTCAACCTTGTGTGGTTGAATCAATAGCTCTGTTGTCTCTCCACCCAATGAGGCCTGTAACTACAGCAAAGCTTGATTTTTTATTTCTTTTTTTCTTTTTTCCCCCAAAACAATTCCTTGGAGATGGAGCCAAGATGCAGCTCTTTGACAAATACGCCTCAAACAGCATATGCACTGTGGAAAGAAAAATAGCAGCAGTCACACTGAATCAGGAGTTTTCCAACTCCTGTTCTCTGTGACGGTGCATCTGTCATTTACAGTGATCCCGTTGAGAAACATCTTCTCTGTACATGTAGAGGAGGAAACCCTGTGTGTGCGCATCTGCATGGGGTGTGTGTGTGTGTGTGTGGTTAGTCAGTCATATAGTGACTGTAATCTCCATGAGTGCTGTCTGCGTCTCTGTAAGGCCTGACTCAGACAACGTTGACCTCACCACTGAATGACTGGTTGTGTGTTTTGTTGTCACTGAGGTTGTGTCTGTTTGTGTGTTGCTGGCAGAAAGAAAACACAACGGAAATAAAATGGAACAGGTTTGACTTCAGCTCCCCATTGCTCTGTGCTTGATCACAACCAAGAGTGATTATGGGATGAGTTGACTTTCATAAAAATACTGCAGGCGTTGGAGATGTTACATAACACTCTTGGGGATCTTGTGAGCTCATATCTTCTCACTGCGAGATAAAGAACCCACACACTCTGTTTCTCTGCATGTTCTCTGGATGTATGTAAAGCACATTGAATTGCCTTTGTGTATTAAATTGATTGATTCATTCATCTTCTACCACTTATCCGTTTCCGGGTCGTGGGGATGCTGGAGCCAGTCCAAGCTCATGCTGGGCGAGGGCGGGGTACACCCTGGACAGGTCACCAGTCCATCACAGGGCCAACACACAGAGACAGACAGAGACCAACAACCACTCACACTCACACTCAGACCTACAGACAATTTAGATTCACCAGTTAACCCAAACATGATGTCTTTGGGCGGTGGGAGGAAACCGGACGAAACCGGACGAAACCCACGCAGGTACAGGGAGAACATGCAAACTCCACACAGAAAGGCTCCATGACCAGGAACCGAACCCAGCGACCTTCTTGTTGTGGGGCAACAGCACTAATTACTATGCCGCTGCGCTGCCCTTTGTGTATAAAATGCGCTCTATATATAAATTTACCTTGCCTTACCTCGTCTTCTTCCCTCACCCTCATCCATATCTCAGCCCTCCTACCTCTCCTCCTCCATCATTTCCTCATCCCTGAACTGTCCCCTGATCCCCAGTCAGACTCTTTGGCATCTCAGTCACTGCTTTTTCCAGCCTCAAGAAGATAAAGAAACGGAAGAATTGTATTTTTTGCTGTCTTCCACCCTCCCCTCCCCCCGTAGCTCCCGTATGACTCCCTTGAGTAATACCCACTCTTCACAAACAGTGTGTGTGTGTGTTCACGTGGTCTTGGTGCACCAAGCTGAGGGTCCTTGTGTGAGAAATGGCAGCTGCAGAGAGACTGAGGTGGAGAGAATGCAGTGACTTTTGTCCGCTGCCTGTTGAGGACATGATATTCTTGGTCACTAGTGGCCATGCTCACGTGCAGATATGTTGCTACGCAACCAAACCAGAATGTATTTAAAATGACAACATTTCCAAGTGCCATACCTAAATTACAGCCCGTGCTATTCTTTAATCAAAGCAAAATGTGTGACAAGACACATTCTTAGCAACATAAACATCGTGGTGCTACAGATATTCTCCGCCGACAATTTATATCATAACAGATTTTCTCAACTGAAATCATGTATCGATTGTTTTTGCAGCCCTAATTTATAATGAATTCATAACTGTAAAACCCACCACTTGGAAATTGCCATTACTTAAGTCTTTAATAGCCACATCAAAATATAATTTTAATGTGGCTCATGTTAGATATTTGTGTGTTTGGAAAAAGCTATCTAACTAATCAGCTAACCAATCAATTGTTTGATTAGTTGATAGCTGTAGTGCGCTGTTCCCATTGCGTTGAAGTTGATGGAAATAATTCCCTGACGAGTTTACGATCTCACTCTCTAGTTTCTGGTTTTCTATAAAACAACATGTTCATTTCTTAAATGGCGGTCCCATTTAGAGGAAAATAGGCCATAAGGCAGATTATATATTAGGGCGTGGCTACATTATGATTGACAGACTGTACCAACCAATTAGGAAAGAGTACAAAGCAAGTCAGATCCAGCCCACACTAATCCTCAACTCCACCTTCTTTTTCAAATATTTTTTATGCTGGTTTCAAAAAAGATGGCTGCATCCAATTTCCAAACTGGAGGCCTCCTAACAACAGTTCACCAACAGGTGGGTGACGACACAATGGGTTGACACTTGATAAGATCGTTTGGCCTGGGTGGAGGCAGAGTCTGCTGGGTGCCAATAGTTGCTAATGGAATCATTAGTCATCAACCCTTGACTTGAATTAAATGAAAACACGAACAAAAACATGATTTTATGCCGCATTTGTTTGACTGAATCACCTTTTACTTATTATTAGTTTGTTTTTCATTACAAGAAGATGTCCAACAAAGTGCCAACCGCACATGGATTCATTATATTTCAGTGAATGGAACAAGCAAATATTTCACATTTATTATGAACACATAACTTAAAAGAATCAATGTCTTATCACACCAATGGTGATTTACATTCTCACCAGGATTATGTCCATCCCTGTATTCTGACCAGCTTCCTAATGAGCAGCTCTTTAGTTAGAACAACTGAGCTTCAACCCTCATGATGTTGTGCGGTCACTCACCTCTCACTGCCCTCTGTGTTTCTCTCTCTGACACACTCAGTCACCCTCAGACTCATCAATTTTGCATCCATTCAAAGTCTCTGATACAATGACTCATATGTTCCTCTTCTGAACACCCACAGATGCTTTTTCTGTGTCCTGCCGCAAAGAAAATTTCTTTTTTTTCCACTTATTTGCACATTGTCCCTACCGTCTACTGTCTTAGTGTGTGTTTAATCATATGGTATTACTGGAAGTAAGCAACATGTGTGTGTGTGTGTGTGTGTGTGTGTGTGTGTGTGTGCCAGGTTGTGTTGGCACTCTAAATCAAATCTTTGAAACATAAAATACTGCATCTTGTCTTTTTTGGGGTGTGTTCATTTGCATATGTGTGATGATGTGATCACAGCATCACACATATGCAAATGTGTGATGATGAAAATAACTTGATCAGATCTCTGGTGATCTGTTTCGTTTCAGTAAGCCAAACAGGATTTCCCCAAAGTTATATTTTGCTGCCTTGCTCTGCTTTACGAGCAGGGACACACTCAGATAAACTCCCTTGTCATATTTACTTCATTTACTTTGCTCTTGTTACCTCCTAACAGCTCCAGCATCAGCACTTCCAGTATTTATAGCCTGAACATTGAGCTGCTGTTGTCTTTGTTGTGGCACCTTTATCACAAGACCTTCTCACATCTCCTCTTTTATCTCTCTTTAATCTCTGTCCATCATCCTCCTTTGCCCAACTTCATTTCCCCCCCTTTTCTCTCCCTCCCCAAACTCGCATCTTTCCTTTTCACCTCCACACTTGTCCTTCCTACACGTCATCTTCTCTTTCTTCAAATCTGGCTCTCCCTCCCTCTCTCTCTCTCTCTCTCTCTCTCTCTCTCTCTCTCTCTCTCACTCTCGCTCTCTCCTGCAGAGCCAGACTGGGCGTCGCTGACTTTGGGTGTGTTTGTTTGCCAGGCCTGCTCACTCCTCCACCGGAGCATCCCCCACATCAGCCGAGTCAAGTCTGTCCAGGACACATGGGATGCCAGTGAGGTGGAGGTAGGGCAGTCATGGAAATATACAATAAAATGAAAAGTATCGAAATTAAAAGAATTCTCACATCACCCCTCTTTTCCTCAGTGGATGCTGATATTTGATATTTGGATAAGATGTGACATTGGGCCTCATGCTGCACATAAACTGTATTTAATAGTATATTGTAGCCTTCTCTTTACCTTGCTGTTTTCAGGCGTACTGGTCTGTTGGAATAGCAGATTAGCATAGAGACAAAAGATCAGCATTTTATCTGGCTGAACACAACCAATATTGATCATTTAATAATGCTTTCACTGTCTGTGATACTAGCCACTCAATGTATCTCTAGTCCCAAGACAATGAATTCTTATCAGCTTGAATAACAATGACCTTCACATGACCCTGACCTCTGACCCCCAGTCCCTGTGGAGGGAGAGAAATTCCTCCCAGGGATCAATAAAGTTTTATTCCATTAGTGGGACTGGTTACAGTTTTCTCCTGGGTGTTTAAAGAAGCTGAGCTATTGCATCCCTCGCTGACCCCCTCATGCATGCAGCATTCTGTCATCAAGAAATATGAGTTTTGTGCAAAAGTGCAATCACTGAAATGCAAAGCTTTGTCATAGGTGAGACCGGTTCCAATCTTTGGCTCTGCAGTCGAGATGTGAATTCGTCCCTCAAATGTATCATATCAGCACTAAAATGCCACCGATGTGCGTCAAAAAAAAAGATTTTGTTGAGATGTGGGAGAGCAATGATTGGGATGTAAAGTGGATTTGACTTAAGAGGAAAGTGGAGAGGTGATATAAAGCAAAAGGAATGATACAGCCCAGTTATCCGTGTTTGATAAAAACCCAAGCAGAAGCATTAGAGAATTGGACGTGTGGATGAATAGATTTAAATCATTTCATTTCATTTCCAACCACTTATCCATCAGGTTAGATTTGATTGCAACATAAAAAATAAAGCCCTGTGAGGGTGTTGTGTGTTGGTGTGTGATAAATTTCCGCCTCTACAATTCCCCTATTGGGAAAGTTTTGGGTTCGTTTTGAGATGCTAGCATTTATTGTTGAGACTTCTAGAACTTCTGTGGTCCCATTACAATAAAAAGTATGTATGTACAGTTTTATAAAAAAATAAAAAATAAATAAAAGTCAGTGTGTAGAACTTAGTTCCTGCATATATTTCCTGTTCCGTCTCCTACCAAAGCTGTTTGAGGAATGACATAAAGTCACTCTCAAGTCCTTGGAACTATCTTGAGAAGACCTTGTCCGAAAATAGGCAAGCATTTTCTTCTGAAAAGTATTTTAATGGTTTGAGGAAGTATTACAGACAGATAGGATAATATTATCTTCAGTATGAGGGGAAGGAGAACAATGGAAAAGTCAAAGTGAAAATGCTCGAAAGGGATACTACAAAATGTCTTTGGAGTAATATCAAAGAGCTACAGAACAGGAAAATCATTTCAAATCATAATATTTTCAGGTGCACATGAAACATTACTGGCATGAAATAAATCCTTACATAACAGGTACACAATCCATAACGTCTATATTTAGAAAAGTTGCATCTATTTTGTGTTTCCCAGTTATTGTTTTTGCTAATAAGGTATTAATGACAGTACAATGTAATCAATCTATATTCACAAAGAACTGTTTTTGGTACTATTCATATGAATGAATCACGTGGAAAGCTTGTGTTCTCAGCTTTATGTGGATGAACCTTGGACGTTATGCTGTATATTATAGCGATATTTCACATGATTTCATGGTAGATGTGCACACTCTGTCAAGGACAGCAAAGAAAACCAGGGAAGTGGTGGAAACATACAACACAAATTAAAACACAAAAACACAGAAAAGAGGAGCGCAGATGACATAATAATAATAATCATACCTTTATTTATAAAGCACTTTCAAAGGACTTTAACACACAAATCAAAATGAGGTGGTTTTACAGAGTGAAGACAAACACATACTTCAATATGCACGCGCGCACACACACACACACACACACAGTCAAAGCAATAAAGGGTGACATATAGAAGAATTATAAACTGTTTGAAAAAATGTGATAAGTAATTCTAATAAATAGAAGAATAACAGAGTAAAAAGGTCAAAGATAGCGTCACATAAAGTCAAGTCCATAAAAGTTAGTTTTAGGAAGATAGTCAAAATAAGTCAGCTGTATCTCCTCAGGCAGGTCGCTCTGGAGCTGAGGGGTCCTGATGGCAAAAGCAGAACCACTTTTAGATTTACGCTTCAACTGCGGAACAACCAGACGGGCTCTGCCTGAGGATCTAAGGCTGCCTATCAGCTCATGTGGGCTAAGGATGGGAGTCAGGCTCAGACGCGCTTTAAAAGTGATCAGTAAGATCTTACAGGGAATATTGAAGGGAAGCGAGGATCAGGGTGCTCTGAGGTTAACCTCAATAAAGTCACTAATGACACTAATGTCCAGAAGTCTGTAAGCTGCATGCTACCAAGCTTCCCCTTTATTTTCCATCTTTTTTGGATGTGGTCGGCCACATTTGGCATGTGTGTAGGTGAGGCTCTAAGTGCCGATGGATGCAGAACAAAGGAGTTTTATCATCGTTATTGTTTGAAGGTGGGAGTGAATATGTTTAACAGAAAAGTACCCAGCTCTTCCATTTTATGCTATGTCGTTGTAGGAAGGAAAAAGGGGCTGTGTTGCCATTAATGCCACATTAACATCAAGATGGTTATTTTTATGAAACAGTCGCTGGATGTTATGCTCTATAGACGCATGTGATTCAATCCTTCACCCTTTACGGAAGGCATAACATATAAATTGGATACTGGGCAGAGGGGGTTAAGCAAAATGGCTCAAAAGTTGTTCTTGATATTTTGCTGTGATGATATTGATGTCATGCTCTAAATGTCACGTCTGAGGTGTAAGAGGCTACACATTTTTGGCAGCAAATTTGTTACAAAATCATAATTTCTGTGACTTCTTCAGAGGTTTGTACATTTTCTGCTGCTATTTGACCTTCATAAGAAAGACGTCTTGGAGCTGCTTCCCTTTCAGAGCCCCTCAGAGGATAAGAGAGGCATGTGGAGGGATTCAGCCAAATGGATTGGGCTCAGGGATTATCTTCGGATGAAACGAAAGATGAAGGGAAGACAGACACGTCCCAATGCAGTGAAGCTATTTCCACAATTAATCCTACAGATGAGCAGAAGCCTCATCGTCAACTGAAGGAGCCACACCAAAGATTTTTTGTTATATTCAAAATTTCTTCCCCCCCTTTGGAATTCTTGTCACTATTTTCTAGATCTTTGGCTGCTTTTGTGAAATGCAGTGCCTCCTGGCTATGTTACTTTTTTAATCTTGGTTTTTATAATCCTTAAAATACAAGAAGACACTGATTATAAAATTAATAAGAATTGCACACTCTGTGCTCACTTGGAAATTATAGTTTTTAAATGTGTGTATGTTAAAAGTGTATTTTGTCAATTTAAACTCCAAATCTTGGTTTTTCAGAGTAAAATGACTAAACTGGGGCTGGGGAACTACTGGTCAAACTTACTGCTGATCCATTCAGCCCATTCACAGCTGAAACAGATTGATGTGGAAGCTCTTGTATATTCTACCAGACAGAATATTGGTTGTATTTACTTCTGACTTTCTTTCAGTTAATGGCTGCTATGGGAAACAATGCAGCCAAGGCCAAGTATGAGCAGAAGGTCCCTGCTTTCTATTACAGACCAACACACACCGACTGCAAGTAAGTATGTTTTGTTTTTTTGTCACATAAAAAAATATAAAAAATGAAGGGGCAGCCCTGTTTTCGATACTTCTCATGGGTTTTTTATGATGCAGTTTGGGTCATACAAGTGAAAATACTCACAGAGCTTAGTGCCTCATTGGTGTTTTAGGTGTACGGACAAGTCACCTCAGGTAATCTCAATTAGTCATTGGATAACTGTGAGCGGGATAACAGAGTCAGAGACAATGTCTATTCAGAGATAAAGGCCCCACGACAAGATCAAATGTAGCCCCATTCTGAACCAAATAGCAAATGTGTCAGCTAACAGTTGCCTAGTTATGCATCACTGCTACTGCCAGTTTAATGTTGGACTTATCTTCCTTATAATATCATGATTTGTTTTTGACAGAAAATGCTGTGAAAGTTAATATTTTATGTATATCTGTTTCATATTCATATATAATGTCACCATGCCGTCATTTTTTTCTACCAGGCACACATCAGGTGAAATTTAGGTGAAGTGCTGGACGTACATCACATAACACACCTGTGAGTCACAGGGCACATGTCACACATGAAAAATAAGCCCCGGGAGGCGTCCGTTTTCTTGCTCGAAGCTGCTAACATGGCTACCACAATTGTGTTGAACAGCTGTCACGCACACCCGATGCATCAGGTCTGCTTCCTGGAGTGCCACAGGGTGGACATATTTTTTAGGCCAACCCAATTTGGTTCTCACATTTTGCTCTGCATGGTAATCTTTGCAAAAGAGTAAATAGAGTAAATACGATTGACAGACTCTAAAAAAAAAAAAAGGAGGACCCTTTTGTTAAGCGATGAAAGAACAGCATGGTCACGTGACTTCTACATCATCACCGCTAAACTTCACCTGGATGTTTTTAGCTCTCACTTTCTTCTACAAAAGCCTTTTGTGGATGTATTTGATAAATGCAATGGCAGACAACAACCTCTGTTAGTGACTGTTCTTTTAAGTGGTTCCTTTAAAAGTGCTAAACTGCTAACAAATATCCAGATTCCTCTGTTTGGATCCATATTTCTGGCCATTTGGTGAATATATATCTGACATTCAGTGTTGAACCAGCTCTGCTTTGGTCGTTACTTTCTCCTAAGGGACATAGCTGGTCCTTAACTGCTACACCTCCATGTTGTTCTACAGCTGTGTGACTAAAATATCACTTCCTCTTCCTCTTTGTATATATCAGCGATATTTTCATGCAGTCCAGTGGCCTGTTTTTAAGCTAAAAACTTTCCCTCAGAGTGGATTATTTCAGATTTTTGACAATGTTCAACAGCAAAATATCCCTCAAAGTATGACAAGCAAAAAGCTTGTGCTTGTGTTATATCTGGCAGCTGCAGGATGTGCAGCCACTTCACGCTTCTATACTAATAACATATATATTTGAACTCTTGTGTCTCCAAAAATCTACCTGAGTTGTTCCTTCTTTCTGCCTTTTATTAGTGAAGTTGTCCGTTCGTTTCTCGATCAGCATGTCAGCATCTGCCATGCAGGATTTCATTAAACTAGACAGAAACTAAAGAAAGAAAGCGAGAGCTCAGGTGAAAGAGAAGTGTCTCTCAGTCTATGGTTGTGTCCACCTGCTCTTTTCCCCCGAGAGCCAGAGTTTAGCGTTTAAGACCTGATGTCACTTGAAGGTGTCACTCAAAAAAACTATCCACCAGGGGTGAGACATTTTAGCTCTTTGTGCAGAATGAACAGTCATTTTATTTCTGAGAGAAGCCAATAAAAAGAGAAATGTGTGGTGAGAGAAAGGATGAAAGCAGTTCGGAGCCTGGAGGGGAGGCTGAAAGGTTGGAAGAAGTAGAAAAGGAAATGGTGAGAGAGACTGTTGGCATGGTGATGTGCAGGCTGTTGCCATTTGTTTCAGCACACACAAGAGGAAGAGATTTCGTCCTTTAAATACAGTTTTGGTAGAAACAATGGAAAGTGGAGACATTGTGATACAAATGCGTGTCCTTCACTATTCTCTTTAACTGGGGTTAGCTAACACTATTGTTTTGCTGCTTGCTGGTCTATTATTTTGTTTTATTTGTTATTCTTTCTTGCGTCGTTAAAAGGTGTATGATGATCTCACAGAGAAACAGAATGTGTGTTGTGTGTGCGGACGTGGACAGGTGGTGGCTGTGTAACTGATGTGAAAGCTAACTGTGTGTGTTTTTCATTATGTCTCCAGGCTGCTGAGAGAGCAGTGGATCCGAGCCAAGTACGAAAGGAACGAGTTTGAGTTCATCGAAAAACAGGAGCCTTATTCTGCAGGTTTGTGTGCGCTCACATGTTTGTGCTATTATACGTGTAAACACCCTGATTGCTTATATTGTTCCCCCAACACCAACCCTTCCGCTGACAGAGCTGACAGTGGCCCAAAACCAACTAAATATATTGTCTGTATTAGCAAAATGTGATAAATCCTCATCATTGCACTGTCAATCAAAATCATCAGTTACTATTTATTTATTATTTTGATCTGTATTGTTTTTCCACACACGTTGTCCTACTACTCTAAATACCTGCATCAAATCTAGGATTGAAAATTCGTCACAACAAACAGAAGGAAAACAGTTTTAATGGTTATATTGTGATAATTTTATTTTGTCTGTGTTGTTTTGTTGTTGTTTTTTTTTTATTGTTGTATAGGGACAAAAATGCATTTGATTTTTTCCTCTTCACATTATCTCAGTGCAGGAGGTTTTAGCAGTTCAATGAAATTGAACTTTAACAATTACATTATAATAATGCCTCTATGAATTAAATTTGCCCTTCCAGCCCAGCCCCATGATGTCCACATCTTCTTAGGAGAATAAGCTGAAGGAGAGGAATTATGCTACATTTCTACCTGATACTGCCATTGCAGATTGAAAAGAGGCGAATGATTCAAATCAAAGTTGTGACTCCCATCTCGGTTCTCCACCACACTATTTATTCCTTTGTGAGTGGTTGTTTGATTTTGAGGTGTTGTGGTAAATTATTTGGCCTCTTTTAACCAAAAGTTTCAAGTTTAAGTTTTATAACGTCAATTTTTTGAGGATTTATCTGTCTATTGGGAATGACTGTCTGTCAGTCTGTCCAAATGCTCACCAGCCTTATCCTCACAGAAATGAGGACATGAGACTTTACTCCGTAAGACTTAAAAACCAATCAAGCCTCATGTTTTGAGCTGGTAACACCTCAGAGAACTGTGAGGCCTTTCCTTTTTTGCTACCCCCAATGTGTAGGTAGATATATTCAGCTGACTTCTTCATGCACAGTTATTTTGTAGCAGGTGTAATCGCCCACTGTGCAAGCGAAAAGAGTATAAACATAGACCCACAAGCATCACTCCAGTATGGACATCTAAAAGAGCAAAAGTGGCTTTTCTGGTAGTGTGTCAGGTTTGCGGAGTTTACCCTTCGATAAGCAGATTCTTGAAAGCTCCTTGGACAAATGTCAGTATCGGGAATTGAATTTCTCAAAAATGTCCATCCATGACTTTCATTTTCATCCTTCCTCTTTTAAGTGGTTCTCTGTATGTTTGCAGTTAAAAGCATATTCAAAATGTGACAATGTAATTGTCAGTGATGGAAAATGGAACTGCTATTAGACTGTGTGTGTGCGTCTGTGTGTGTGAGTACAGTGTTTGTGTTAGTTGGGTCCTTTAGTGTGTGTATTTCCTAGTATACATTTCAGTTCTGTGATTGGTTTGCAGTGACCTCACCCGTTTATTGTTACAGATGACATGCGCACACCACACACACACATGCACGCACTAACACACACACACACACACACACACACACACACAGATATTATAAATTGAGTCATTCTGTCATCTCTGGGCATTTCTGTTCACAACAGCACTCATTTTGAATTGCATCTCTGTACAGTGCTTTTGTGTGTGTGTGTTTCTGTGCATGTGTGTGCACGTGAGACTTAGTGTTGGCAGCCTTAGTGGCCTCCACAGCAGGATCATTGATCCAGTATGCAAAGGACAGAATGAAGGAAAAGAGCATAAGGGAAGGAGACGAGGGTGGGGACAGGCAGGGCTATTGATCGATGAGGTAATGCCTGTGTAGGTGAATGTTTAATGTCAGAAAGTCACAGCCACAACGTGCACGGGCGCATGCACGCACACACTAGGAGAGAGTAAATCAGCGCAGAAGACAGAAAGATAGTGAGGTAATCAGTGAATAAGGAGAATGGAAAACAGCAGGTCAGTACACAAACTGTGGGTGAACATGACAATGTGGTGAATGATTCATGTTAATGTTTGTGATTATTGTAATGTTATGAGAAATATCCAGGACACTGTCTTGTGGAATATCCCCCATGGGATTAATGAAGTATTTCTGATTCCGATTAACGTTCTGTAACCACAGGCTGTTCACCAGGACCAGCACGCAATCCTGGGAAATCTTAGGAGTGTTGGAAAAGGAAAAAAAATTGCTCTTTGAAAAAAATAAACTGGGAGGTGGGGAGTTGAGTGTGAATGTTAAAATGTCATTTTTATAAAGTTGGGTATTTATGACATCAGAAAGGGGTTTGCAAAGTATCTAAGTTTCTTTTAGCATCATCATCTTTTTGGTCTTATTGCATTTTTTTATTCTGAAGCGCCGACTTCGTCACTACTCTCAATCCAAAAGGTCCGAATAACATCAGGCACTTATGACATCAGAAAGGTGTGGAGGGAGGAGTTTCGGTCATTCTCAGCTTTAATCTTCATCACTGAACCAACTTCAGAGTGAGCCATTTTTCGTCAACTATAGTTTGTACTGATGTGAAATTTTTCACTCAGTCGAAATGCCATTCATCTGGAGGCAAAACTGTCTTAAACCTTAACTCTGCCCTTTAGATGCAAATGCAAGAAAATATCTTGACCCGCTCAGATCCTATTATCAAAATAACTTCCCATCAATAACTTCCTCTGCTACATAGGGACATGACAGAATTCATTTCTCTACATAATCACTACACCTGATCCCCCTCATGCTCAGTGTGGAAAATATTTATTTAATTTACATTTACACTCAATAAAAAAAAAAAAGAAAACTCTAGACATCAGGTAAAGGCCAGCATGTAAATGAATTAGTCGTCCATTGATGTGCATCTTATGTCATTCAAGCCGCAGAAATAGATCCAGATTAGCCATAAAAGACTTCACAGTGCAACAGAAATAGGCGAGAAAAGAGAGAAATGGAGGCAGTGTAGGCAGCATTTGACCAAAATAGGCTAAAGAAGAAGAAAACATCACAGGTTATAAATGGAACAGCATATCATTAACACGGAAAGGGATGTTCTTTGGTACAGAGACAATCAAATCTCTCTCCAGGTTGCTGTCTCATGCTGCTTCCACCTGCTAACGTTTTCCTCTCTTGTCTGTTTGTTTCTTGGATGCTGGATGCTTGCTGTGTTTTCTCAGCCCCCCACCCTTTTTCTTCACCCTCCTCCAAATAAGATTAAGATCAAACGATATTTATTTTCACCTTAACTGAAGTATCATTTCACTCCAAACAGTTACAACATTCCATGGTTACTGTTGTGTCTCCTATGTTTTATCTCTCGTTTTCTCTGATGTGGTTCTTGATACCAGCCTCCCAACCACATACATTTTTTTTCCCTCTCTACCCAGGGTACCGGGAGGGGTTTCTATGGAAACGAGGAAGAGACAATGGTCAGTTTCTCAGCCGAAAGTTCATCTTGTCAGAGAGGGAGGGAGCGCTAAAGTACTTCAACAAGCAGGATGTAAGCAAGATGACACAGCTGATTTTAAATTGTGTTTAAGCTGGCACATTTTTACTTTGGCCAAAGCCTTTATTACTGCTGCTGTGGGCCTTGTTGTTTATGTCTTGTTGTTGTTTATGTCTGCTTCCTCTAAGGCCAGGGATCCCAAAGCGGTGATGAAAATTGAGACCCTCAATGCAACTTTCCAGCCGGCCAAGATCGGAAACCCATGCGGCTTGCAGATCACCTACTTGAAAGACAACAGCACAAGGAACATCTTTGTCTATCACAGTGATGCAAAGGTACATTGTTATTTACACTCATATATGTTTAATTCAATATCATTTGTACACTGAAGTGATGTACTTTCCAAATGCAAAATATCAAGTTTTAGATTAAAGCAATTCTGGGTTAGTAGTATAATATGCATGCTGTATGCTGTACTGAACACACTTGGACTTGGAAATGTCCCTTAATAATTAATCACTTTTGGCTCTTTCCAACTAGCATCAGTGGCCTCAGGAGCTACAGTGAAGTCACAAAGTATTTAGAGAGTGGAACATTTTGTGTTTGTGCTAAAAAAAAAAAACACTACGAGTTTAAACTGCTGACTTCACTTTAATTTGAGGATGTCAACATCCAGATGCTGTGAATAGTGTGAATGTAACTTATTGTTTGAATGTTGGAGGAGTATGTTTAAAAAAAGGGTTGTGGTTTCAAAGTCAGCACTTCATCCTCAGACAATGTTTCATTTCAAGTTTATTGTGCCGAAGCACCGATGGAAAACAAAGCAGTCTGTATCAGTGTTGTGCTGAAGCACGGTGGAGCAGAGCTTAGCTCTGTCACCCTACAGAAGGCTCTGGGTTCAGACCAGCAGCCTGCAGCCAGCCTGTGTGGAGTCTACATGTTCTTCCTGTACTCCAGCTTCCTCCCATAGGCCAAACACATGCAGGTCCAGGTTAAATACTTACTCTAAAATTGATCTATACAGTATATTGGCCCTGTGGTAGACTGGTAGCCTATTGTCGGTGAACCCCACTTCTCCCAATGGATTGGCTCCAGCCTCCTTGTGATCCTGCATGGACCAGCAGCAGAGGTGGCAGATAGACAGATAGATGATATACTCCATATGATTGTGAATCTCTAATTTGTTTTAATATGCGTTGGTTCAACTGCACTTGTGGGGTCCAACAGGTTAATGGAGACGCAAGTGCTTAACTTTAAATGGCTTTTTTCAATTCAGGTTCAGGTTAGCATGAGGCATTCAGGTGTCATGGTAATGGTAAAGAGAGGGAAATGCATCATGTCAGGGTTAGGATCAAGGTTAATGGAGTAAAACAAGGATGTGTGTGTGTCCTGTTGAGGGGCTTACAATTCTGTTACATATCAGAGGCTTACTGTTTGAATCAGATAGATGTGGGTGGATTTGGGGAGGGGGGGAGGGACAACATGATTAGAAAGAAGACAGAGACAGGCAGTAATTACCATTCAGGAGATTGAGTGAGAGTCAGAGACTACCCCCTCTGCTGGTTTGCAAACGTTACTGAAGGCTGATGAGTTCACCGGGTTCGTCCGGTGTCGCCGTCACTCTTGCTCTGTGGTGGAGTTATTGACAGTGCTGCAGCATCCACCAGGCACCGCTGCTCTTGACTGCTCCTGAGATCTTCACTGTCATCAGAGATAAAAACTGTAAATAAATTCACATTCTTCACTCACAACCCAAAATAGATTTGGTGAAAAGACAGTGAGTGTGCATTAACAGCAGGACATGTGGGCACCAAGGGTGTTTTATTTATTTTGCATGTGTGTTCTCTTACAGGAGATGGTCGACTGGTTCAACGCTATTCGAGCAGCCAGATTCCACTACCTGCAGGTGGCTTTTCCTGGAGCAAGTGATGAAGAGGTGAGGATGACGATTTCAATCCTGAACCACATGTATATTTGATGAAAGCATTAACAGATCTGATTAATAGTCTGATTATTAGAAATTGTGTTCTTGTAGAATGAATGATATTCCGGGCCTCACCTTGGAATCATTGTGAAATCACATAATAATACATATTTAATATTATTCATACTAGAAGAAGTAATATTATTTAATATTTAATGCTTGCTTTTATTCCATGTGATTCCTTTTTCTTTTATCCTCCAGTTAGTGCCCAAGCTCACCAGAAACTTCATGAAGGAAGGTTTTATGGAGAAAACAGGCCCAAAGGTTTGTGCAGTGGTTACATTCACCGGATCTTTATATCAAAATAATGATTCATAACAAGCTAGTTTCCTCTCTTGCTTTGGCCCATCTCCGACCAAGATGTCCAAAGGTTGAGAGGTGTAATACAGTGGTTTCCAACCTTTTCACCTCATGACACATTAAAACGAGGCCTTGTCTGTTAGCAACACTTGCATCATCACAGCACCACTGTATGTCAGTGAACTGACAGCTGTTCCACTGCAGGTTGTGTCAGTTCAGTATTTATTTTTTTTTTAGCTCTAATGGGGTTAAAGTATTTATATATATATATATATATATATATAATGCAGAAGAAGTAGGTAAGTCATTTTATAAAATGGATCAGAACTATAGAACTAAGAGCCAGATGAACCTTATTAAACCTTGTGTTATGATGTTATATATTTGAACGACCCTACACCAGTGGTGCAGTGGTTTGTTCTGGTTACCCACAGTGTGGGGGCCTTTCTGTTTGGTGTGAGTTCTCTCTGGGTCCCTCAGCTTCCTCCGATAGTCCTAAGACCTGCAGGTTTAGGTTAATTGGTGACTTGGGGTTTGTCTCTTTAAGTGTCGATATGTCGACCCTGTGATGGAGTGGCTCACTGTCCAGCCCTTTTTTTACTTTATTACTTTATTACTTTCAAGCCCTCAGGTGTTGGACAGGGGTCTCCTCTCCGTCCCTGACACTCAGCTTAAATGTATGAATGTCCTTTCTCCTTCATAGCCAGACTGTGGAACAGCCATGTCCATGTCCATCCCATAACATCTTTATCCTCAGTAGTCACTGCACTTTTTTTAATGGGCTCAAAATTTTTATTTTAATCTTCTTTTAGTTGTGTGTCCAGTAGAATTAGCATAAAGTAGTCTGATCTTTGCTGGTTGGTTGGTGATCCATTCATTCACATCTGCTCAGATTTAAATTGTGACCACCATTTTTTTTTTTTTGCGATGAACTAACCAAACCAACCTCTCTTTTCTTATGTCATCATCTTCCCTCTCTTTGTCTTTGACCCAGCACACAGAGGGCTTTAAAAAGAGGTGGTTTACCATGGATGACAGGAGACTCATGTATTTTAAAGACCCTCTGGTAAGAAGAGACCTGCTTTTGCTTTGTTCTGACCTGTAAGTCGACATTCAAGGGTCTTTAACCTCACCCTGTGTCCCTGCTTTCCCAGGATGCCTACGCCCGTGGTGAGGTGTTCATCGGCAGTAAGGAGAACAGCTACACCGTGTTGGCCGGCTTGCCCCCTTCTACCCAGGGCTACCACTGGAACCACGGCATCACCATTGTCACGCCAGACAGGAAGTTCCTGTTTGCCTGCGAGACAGAAGCCGAGCAACGTGATTGGATAGCTGCCTTCCAGAGGGTCATCAATCGACCTATGAGGCCACAGGAATATGCAGGTACAGGGGCTGGACGGGTCATTAATCAGAAGGTTTCAGCAACTAAAATGGCACTCAGTGGAGCGCACACCTTTGCCAAGGCTAACCATTCTCAGTATTATCTGGATTCAAACCAAATTGTACAAAGTCATAGATCCCAATTTCTCAGTATGTCAGACTTTACATCAAGATCCAGACCTTGTTTCCCAAAACATAGGGTTGGTTGTCACAATATTCAAATCTTGCTCACTTGTGGCTGCTACTGTAACTGTTGGTATAAAATTTTCTGAATCTGGGGGCATAGATATTTCTGGAATAAACACCTTGGCAGTACACAATGAGTTTATAATAAAAAGTCTGAATGAGAGCTGTAGTTTAAGCTTTTTCTTAGTGACAATGCAACGTGTAGATTCCATTTATTCATTCATCTTCTTCCACTTATCTGTTTCCGGGTCGCGGTGGGTGCTGGAGCCAATCCCAGCTCACATTGGGCGAGAGCAGGGTCACCCTGGACAGGTTGCCAGTCCATCACAGGCAACATGTAGATGTGAGCAATAAAGTTAGCAAAATTCTCAGTTGCGGTCGGCCATCACATTGAGACACATTACTGTTGTTTGTTGTACTTTACATTATTTTATAAGGATGAAAATGCACTTGATTTTTCCTGTTGGTGTTATCTCAGTGCAGCACGTGTTAAGTTCCGTGTGGTGTGAAAATGAAAATATAAGATGAAATATATAATTGAAAAACTAAGTGCATGAGAATACTGACTCTGCAGTATCCCGTCAGACACAATGTGGAATCGACCACCAACAATTTCAATATGTTATGCTAATAATTGCTTTTTATTTTCTGTCCTCAAGTGTCACAAGTGCATCAGACATATTTGATAATCCACAGCTTTTGAAAACACTAAACTGAGATTGAGGGCTTTTCATTTATACCATTGAAGATTGAAGGGGCATCTATGGAGGAGACTCCAAGTGTGACAATGAACCCTTCAATGTTATTGAAAGTGAAAGAAAAAATGGATAGATCTTCACCTTTCAGTGGATCTGTCGATCAAAATGCAATGCACGCACGTCCCATTCGTCTAACATGTTTAGCAGGAATTGGTTCAGTAGTTTTCCTGCTGACATACATACAAAGAGACAAACATATGTGTAAACATTTATTCTGCAGCTCAGTCTCTGCAGAACAGACTCATCAGTTTGTGTTTTGGTACAACGGTAAAGCTGCTGCGCTTTATTCTCTGTGGTTCTCTCTCAGTAACATTAATGCAAAAGCAACACCATTGTTGCCCCTGTTACCTGCATTACTGCATTACCTCATTGCATTTTTCTGTTTCTGCAGTGGAGGCCCATTTCAAACACAAGCCCTGAAGCCTGCAGGAAAACAGAACCAACTCTTAAAAACTCCAAATGCCAGTCTCAGTCAGATCAGAGACAACCCCCTCGCGCAACCACAAACCATGGCAAGAATGAGAAGGGATGGGGTTGGGGGACGGGTGGGCATTTTGGGATGATTCATGATGAAGAAAAAGAAGAGAAAGACACAGAAGTACTCTAGTCTTATATAAATGTAGGAAAATCAAAATCTAAATGGATTCCTGGCCCCTCATTGGGTCAAACGCTGGGGATCTGAGGCCAAAGGGTCGATGGTGTCATCCCTATTGCGCCTATCAACCTTGTGCTATACATTACCTGTCAACCACCCCCCTCTCCTCAGCCCTGTGGACCCTTCCCCGCAGCAACCACCCCTCCCCCCCAGGATTTCATCATGTGAACGGTTCATTCTACCTGTAATCTAATGTAATTATGTAATCTAGTCATTTCACTGGTTGCTTAACAAAGACAATGCATTGTTAATTTATTGAATGTACAGTTTTGATGACAGTGGCTTACTGTGTGCGTGGAATTGTGATTTTTTTTTTTTTTTCGTTGAGGAACACTGTGAGGTTGAACCTCTGGCACTGACACCCTGTTAAACCTAAATCTACAAAGTGCTTTTACCAACAAATATGCATAAAAACATACGAACTCTCAGTGATCACCGTCGCTGTTAACGTAGCCGGAGGTGGCTGATCTGTATCCAGACAAGTTTCTTTTCAAACCTCAATCTGACAGCTGTTCTCGTATTTATTTGT
Organism: Remorina albescens; assembly: GCA_034769265.1. Classification (NCBI taxonomy): domain Eukaryota; kingdom Metazoa; phylum Chordata; class Actinopteri; order Carangiformes; family Echeneidae; genus Remorina; species Remorina albescens. Next base: position 13,749,211 of record CM068480.1, read on the forward strand.
ACTGTTGAACATACTGAGTCATCGTAGAACGTTACTGCTGCTTTAAAGGATTGTAATGTGACAGGATTGTAATTTATATAACACTTCAACAACTGTTTGATTTACTTTTTGCATCTTGTTTTAAAGACACATTGTTGTGTTGATCCTGAAATCACGGTGATAGGTTGTTTCATTATAAAAAATCTTAACATCAATACAGATGGGTCTGAAATCAAATGATGGTGTCTGATTTGTGTTCAACATTTCAGCTGTTTCACATGTGTTTTTAGTACACAGGGAATAACAACCTAGGTTTATTAAATCTTGGGTTTTACTAGGGGTAATAACTACATTTATTTCATTTATTTAATGCTTATATTTATTATTAAATAGGCAGTATAGTGTACAGTCAAAGTTGTGTCATTTATAGCATTCATTGCTGAAAATGCTTTGGCCTTACTATAGATTGACCTTGATAAATACACAAAAACCCAACAAAAAATTATGACTATCATGCTTGTGATTTCAGCAAGGAGGATAATTTTTAAATGTATTTTAATTGAAAAACATTGAAATGATGATGAGATTGTTATTGGGTATTTCACCAAACAAACAAAAACCTTAATGTCTGGAGAATATGATTAGTAGGCCGTGGTGTGACAATGCATGCTAACAATGTACCATAATGGTGTAGCACTTTATATCTTTAAAAGAAAAAGCGTTTCCGTCACATTATAATTAAAATTATATTTCAATTAATTGTGCTGCTCTACAAACAAAATGTACCATCAGACAAGAGTTCAAAGTTATCAAAACTAGAATAAAGCACTGACAGCCAAAGCTGTCAAACTAAGACCTCGGTTACAATAAACTGAATTATTTCTTTACAACATAACATGTACTCACTACATGAGCAACAATTTAAGATGAAAAACATATAATACGTATTATATATTTTTTAGAGCGTATAACCCACTGTTTAGGCATAATAAAAGTAGAGGCATGTCCTTTGTCCAGCAGATGGAGCTAGATATCATCCAGATTTCCCTGGAAACACATGACGTACATATTATTTCTACTTAAGTTGTAGGTATATTCAAGACCTTTATACAGAGTCTGGTGTATAAAATGGGCTCTATCTAAAGAGTCTATTAAATGGACTGTAACCCTGGGAGGTAAACCAGGATTTATCATTTTCAGATTTGTTTATTTTACAGGTTTAAAAAAATTCATATGTGAGAATGAATGTGCCATTGAGATATCAGTAGACACAGTATTTTACCCTGCTCCCATTCTTCATGCTACCCTTGGTGAATGGACTTGTAGCTCCTGCTTCACACCTGCCAAGATGCACAGGGGTAACAATCTTTTCAGCTGGCAGCAAGGAAGTGAGGAGACATATTTATAACTATGCTTTTAAAGGAAGGGAAAACCTGGAACTTGGGTGTTCCAGGTTTTTGGGGTCACACATCATGAAAATGGACTGAAACGCATGCCGTGGCTGCCAGGGTCACCCAGATTTCAAGCCAAATAGATGCCATGTTCTCGTTAACTGTAATCAATGCAACAAGAGGTAATCAACTTTAGAACTCCTGCATCACTGAAAATTAGTTTTTTGTGGATGTATCTGCAGACAGTCATGGAAGATGCAGCATTTGTCCTGCTTGTAAAGGCATGAGGGCGTTCTCTTGCTCCATATTACTGCAGATGGCGCTCATTGGTCACTGGAAAGGCAGACCAAAGACGTGTGGAGTTGCACACTCTCAGCGGGACTGAAGGTCTGCTGGTGTAAATGTCACCTGATGATCTCGCCACTCTTACACAAACTTCCACATACACATGCTGGCTCCAGGGCCTTATGGGTAAATCAATGTTGCTTCTGTCTGGCTGCTGTGTTAGCGTTGGCACCCAGGTTGTCATGGCAAACTGCAAAGACAGTGAGCCACTGAGCTGCTGCAGCCAGATTGCACCCGCACAGGAAGTATTTAAAACCGGGTGGGACCTCAGCTCAGCCCGTGTTTGTCCTGAAGATAATATGGTCAGTTAGGCGCTGTCACAAGCAACATTTAGTCACAGTAAAACTACTGCTTCAGATTAGTTGAACTGATTACTTTTAGAAAAAACCAAATGTATTATTTTGTTGATTTTATGTTCTAAATGTTTGTCTTTTATACTAATTTAGTTTAGAATAAGACTTGCTGTTTGAGATGATGAGACTTTCTTGAGAGCACACTGAAGTCTGTCTTAATTAACAACAGTGAATCTGCAAAACTCAAACCAGCTGCCAGGTCCATCAGGTCCTGCAGTCAATAATCCGACCAGAGCTGGGACTGTGAAATTATCTGATCCCCTCCCCAAGAAAGCCAACGGGAGCAGCTGCTGGACTGAGAACAAACTGAAAGTGAACCAGCAGTCAGGGACTCAACAGAAAAATTGAAAAGTCCATCCAGGGGAGAACATACCTTTAATCCCTGATATCAGATTTGAACCGCTTGTGTTTATTGTTGTGACTCTGACCCTTTAACGCTGGACCCTAATGTGACCTCGAGCATGTTGAGAGGGAAGAAAAACAATTAAATTCACTGCGATTGTTAAACTAAATGACATTTGATGATCACATGATATTTGATGGGTTTTTTTTTTATGGATACAGACATAATGGAACAATTTGATTTCCAAAGGAAGTGAAAGATGACATGACACTCCTTTGCTCTAAAAGTTAACTCTCTGACATTTTTAAAATCTTCACGGAGAATCAATGCCACTCTCGTAAGTAAAACGTACAAACATTTTGCCTGCCTACATCTCCAAATGTCACTGATAAATATGTTGTATCTCATTTATTAAATCTCGAAAAAACAAACAAACAAACATAAGAACAAGAGTTTATCAGAAACCTTCAGGAAACAACTGGCCTCAACAATAATCCAGGAGCCTTTACCCGAGTGTCCGGTCTCTATTGAACTAAACTAGCTGCTGCCTGCTAGCTGTAGCTTTATATTTAGTGCTAGCTCCTGTAGTTTTGTATTTTTAACTTAGAGCTAGAAGCTAGCCGTAGCTTTATCTTTAGTGTTAGCTCCTGCCTGCTAGCTGTAGTTTTGTATTTTTAACTTAGAGCTAGCTGCTAGTTGAAGCTTTCAAGTTAGAGCTAAGTGCTGTCTGCAACCTGTAGCCATATCATTGGAGCTAATGGCTGATTGCTACCTGTAGCTTTATGTTTCAAATTTAGAGGTAAGGTTAGCTGTAACTGTATGTTTCGAGCTAAATGTTAGCCGTAGCTTCATAGAGTTAACTAGTGCCTGCTAGCTGTATCAAATATTCTGAATTTAGAGTGGACTGCTGCCTGCTAGCGATAGCCTTATGTTTAGCATACACACAGGAGACTGGAACTAATTTACTCAAACAGCTGTAAGCAAGAATGCTGAGATACATTTCAAGGAATAAAGAACTCTTGCTTTAAGAGACACCATGTTTTTTTATCGTGATGTGGGAAACATTCTTTATTCCACCACTTGTTTTTCATGAAGACCCTTTAATAAAAATAAGACAGCGATACAATCTGCCCATAGGGTTCATAAGCTTACTTGCTGGCTAAGTTCTCTTTAGTGAATAGTGTAGACCATTCGATTATCTGAAATAATAGAATGCCATCAAAATGAGGGGAAGTTAACTGTTTTATGGCAGCCAGATTAAGTGTGGAAAAAACTGCTATAAAATCTGCAACACCCAGCCATTTAGTGTTAATGGAACATATTAGTCTGCATCAGGGTTCTAAATGACATCTTGCAGTCTTCAGAAAAGAGGAAAAACACAGAATCTTTGTTCTTTCAACCCCTTCCCTTATGAAAATGAAAGACTGTAACATGACATTGACATACAATATGAGCCATTTGGCCAATAGCTGCTAAAAACTGTCCTTCTGAAATCCAAACTGCTCTAAATGTTTGGAATTAAGTAATTCTAAGGCAAAATGTCAGCAAATCTCTGGTGATTGTCTTAGCGTTCCTTCACACTCCACACAGTGTGCACAGTTTTTGTCTCTGTGACCATTTTTATTGTATCCTCCTCCTCAAGGCTTGGTGACTGTTTTGTAGAGAGGCTGCTCCCAGGCCGAGGGAGGGCTGTGTGGAGGTGGTGCCAAAGCCAGGCTGTTGATAAGTGATGTGGCATAGGGCCTTCTAGAGGAGTGGAAGTACGGGTACTGATACAGACTAGCTGGATATCCAGAGAAGGCGCTGTAGAAAGTGGAGCCCTGAAGGTCAGACTGGTTGGGTGAAGATATTGAGGAGCTGGGGTAAGGGCAGGGACCTGAGCTGAGGGAGGTGTACTCTGGTTGTGGTGGAGGAGTGGAGGAGGAGGAGCTGCTGTAGTGGCCTGGGCTCATCTGCTCAGTTTTAATCTGAGGCTTGTGGCTGGTGTCCTCTTGGGGCCCATTGCTGTCGTGACTGAAAGACGATGGTGGCACTCCAGTGGAAGAGCCAAGAGAACTTTTGGGTGTACAAATGGAAATGCTGTGGGAGTGAGAGTGGATGCTGGGTAGGATGAATGATCCAGGGGGGTAGGTTTGTGTGTTGCACGTATCTGGAGGGGTTAGAAGAGCTGGGCCGGGATTGTTAGAGGGAAGGTACTGGTCAAACTCATGGACATCGAATCCATCGATCGTGCCGATGACGTCGGTGCTGAGCTCCGAGATATCCACGTTGCTGAAGTCAATGTTCTGACGACTGGGAGGGGGAGTGTCATGTTTGCTTCCATTGTGGAGGTCAGTTTTAGGTGTTGTGGGAGGCGTTGGAGGTCCATGTGGCTGACCTGGGGGAAAAAAAAAAGATACACTTTCACGCTTAAACAAAAAAAGTGAGATCAATTGTAATGCATGCCCTAATGAAAAGTGTATCTCACCTGTCTTGTCTGGATGGCAGTGATGGTGTCCATCCCCTGATCCAGCCAGCCTGACTGCTCCAGGTTCTGTTTTATGCAATCCCTCCTGATACTGCTGCTGGACAGGACCAGGTCCGTAGCCCTGTTGACCTGGTTTGGTGCTCTTGCGTCTCCGAGGCTGGTACTTGTAGTCTGGGTAGTCCTTCTTGTGCTGCAGCCTCAACCTCTCTGCCTCCTCGACAAAAGGACGTTTTTCTGTTTCAGAGAGAAGCCTGACGAGTAGAGGAGAGTTATTGGATTAGTGTAAATTCATTTAACTACTAGAAAGTATTTTTGCTTTACAGAATATATGTTCACTCCAAATAGTTAGATGTTAACTTGTGTCCTCTTTGGTCATCATTGAAAAACAGCATGAGTCTTAAAAAACGTCAGGAAATCATGAATTTGAATTATTTTTATTTTATCAATGACATTTGTTCACTTGTTCTATTTGCAGGGGCTATATTTTTGTTTCAATAATTCCAAATCATATTTTAGCTGTGGAATAATAGTTTTCTTACATATATATTTATACATACAAGTGCATAAAGGAAATGTGTACTTTATATAATTTTTATATATTATATATATATAAACATATTTAAGTATTTAAATGTCATTCCATTTTATACTTGTACTGCATTACATTTATGTGTCAGCTCCAGGGACTTGTTATTTCATATGTATTATATTCAAATGAAAAATATGTAGTAATCTCTTGAATATGATCCACAGTTACAGATGAAACCATCCAACAGTATTAAATAGGTCAAATAAGCCCCATCTTGACCAGCTGCAACAGGTGCTGTATTAAGTACCAGGAAGAAACATCCAATAACAATAATTCACATTGGTATCAATCACTTAGTGGTTAATTTGTACTTTTACTTTCAATACTTTTACTAAACTGCTAATTTATTTATTTATTTGTTTGTTTATTTTTGATAGTTGTCCTATTGCTATTTTTGTAAAGAGACTGAAACGCGTAACTGAATCTCCTCAAGTGCACTTTTTTCTGCTCTGTTTTTCATGCAGTAGAAACTTACCAGTCGAGGTGAATCACTTAAATTTAAAATAGAGCAGTTGTTTTTCCGTTTTGTTTGTTATGTGTCTTTCATTAATATGGCTTATATTACACGAGTTAAGGGCATTGAAACTAGTACCTTTACAACAAATGTGTTGTTCTAATATGACTTCAGTAATTCTATTATTTAGTTTGGAATTGAAATTCATTGCAGAGCAAGCAGAGTTTGGGCTGGAAACAAAGTGTGGTGCATGCAGCAGTCTGCTTGAAGCTCCTGATGTGGAGCTGCAGTACTCACCGCCACAGTTTACCCAGAGTCTTACTGAGCTCTGCGTTGTGCAGATGAGGATACTGGTCGGCCAGTTTCCTGCGCGCTGCCTGCGCCCAGACCATGAACGCGTTCATCGGTCGTTTCACATGAGGTTTGTTTTTCAGCCCTCTCTCCCCTTGACTGGGCATCGGCACCAGCGACCAGTCGTAACCTTTCAGCACCTGCGACACCGCATCCCGAATGCAAGGCGGGAACCGCTCGTCCTCCGCGCTGCTCTCCGGACGGTGCGTAATCCCGGACCCGGTCCCTGGCGCGTCCGACCCTGAATCTGACCCAGCAGGGGACATGGAGCCGTTGCTGCCTGCTGGACTGCATGGATGCTCCATCAATGGCTTCACCTCTTCTGTCATGTTAGTCAAAATTGCAATAAAGTTTCACTGCCGCCCAAATTCCCGCAGACCTCTCCGGTGCGTAAAGACGCGAAACCCTGTGGGAAACTTGATTGACGTCAAAGTCAAGTAAAATCCCACATTCCTTGCATGGACCTTCCTAATCCTTTCCTCCTCCACAGTTAGCCAGAGTTTGACGAACTTCAATTTTCTTTTTTAGCTCTTTAACCCTCTTCAGCACTTGCATCTCTCCACCCCTCGTATTTTATTGGCCTTTGCAAATTTTGACCAGCAGAGTTCCTCCTTTTCGGGATAGACGTGGTTAGGAGTCGGCTGAGGATCGATATTAATTGTTATTTATCAGTATCTGTTAACAATTTCAAATTTGGCACTGTTGGATAGTGGGCTCGTCTGCATGAATAATGCTATGGCTGGATTTGATTTCTCCAGTTCAAGAGAAAAAATTCATGTAGACTAAAGGATTTCCATGTATTCAGCATTTCTTTTGAATATTTAACTGACAAAAGTACGTATTTTCATACTTCATACACAAAATGCCTGTAGGCTATTCATTAAAATGTCCACTAATATTTATAATTGCTTCAGATTATCTTAACGTGACAGAACAAGTAAAACAATAATATATTATACTATGGTGCAATTTCTAGAACCCCAAAATATTCCATTTTAAATAAATTTGAGACATTGAAATTACTGAAGATATCGGAAAGCATGTAGGCGAAATTAGGCTAACTTATACAAACAAATCATTACCGCACCATCCATATAATTAATTTTATTTCAATACTTATTATTGTTTATTAAATTTCCATTTTTATTCAAAGGTCTGAAAAATTGCATTGCACTTTCGCTCTTACATAATAATAAATCAATACGACTACAGCTATATGAGACTGTATATATTAATAATAATACACTTCCGTGTCGGTCGAGTCACGTGACTGCCAGCCTGGTCAACATGGCGGCGAGCAGTGAGAGTCCACAGAGCTCCGTGCGGAGGAGACGGGTGGACGGCAGAAAGACTGAGGCAGACTCCGCAGACACATGTGGTGAACATGGAACAGAGTCCAGAACGGGCACAAAGACCGGACAGAGACCCGAGCCCCTTCAGACCGGGACTTACTGGCTGACCCGGATCGTGCTGCTGCGCTCCGTCGCCTTTATTTACTGTAAGTGTGTTGAACTTACTTTTGTTACTTTAAACCACAGTCAACTTCTGTCTCCTGTGGGAAAAGACATTCATTATTTTAGTAGATATTGTTCTCACGTGTTGTGCTTTCCTAAACAAAGTTGTATTTCATCACATTATGACTAAGTGACAGCCAGTCACATGTCTCTGTGAGGGTCTCTGGGTCTCAGGCGGACTGAAACGCTGTCTGGATGTTGATACGGTGGCCCAGAGAGTTCAACACAACTTAAATAGAATTAGATTGAAAACAAAATCCGAGTAAATTCAGAAAAGTTCTTCATTAATTTGACAACATGTGCTGTAAATACCAACGACACAATCAGATGCAGCTCTCAGGTTTCCCAGTCTGCCAGGACACATCACCCTGGATGGATGAGCAGAGTAGAGACTATCTGGATGGACTGACGAGCAAACAATTACTGAAAACTGCTGCAAATACCATGTTGATCCTTCAGGGCCGATATAATTCACTCTTCAGACTTTGGTGTTTGCCTTCATTTCATTTCACACAGGTCTTACTGTTAGTTCACCTTCCTCTCAAAATAATGGTGGCAAAGATACAAGAGTCACATTTTTAAAATATAACTTCAAATGAAGTTTAGACTATAAATGGTTTAGAGACGGTGACAGAGGGATGAAGTGTGTTTGTTTGTGTCCCCATCATTTCTTCTTTGCCTCCGCCTCTGTAGTGGTGGGGTTCAGCGTTGCATTCAACCAGAACAAGCAGCTGATTGGTGAGCACGGCCTGATGCCCTGCAAGAGCTACCTCAACAGTGTCAAGCGCTTTGTGGGAGGGAAGATAGGCATGGCAGCCTTGGCGTACACGCCGTCCGTCCTTTGGTTCTTGGACTGGGACGACATAGACGCCAACCTGGATGGCATCGCCCTGGTGGGGATGGCTCTGTCTGCGTTTGTGCTGGTGACAGGAATGGCCAACATGGTGATCATGGCAACATTGTGGGTGCTGTACCACTCTCTGGTCAACGTGGGGCAGCTCTGGTGAGTCAGGGGTCCGCACTGACTTTGGCTCAAATACAAATGAATTAATTAGCAGCTAATTGAGTTTGTTTCTACACTTTCCCAACAAAAACAAATGCAGATGAAAGATTTATTTTATTTTCATGTGTATAGCAGTTTTTTAAGCTGTATGCCATTCCTTCACATCCATGCTCTGGTTGACCCACAATTCCAATTCATACTGTTGGCTTAAATGTGGTGACTTGACCTGTAACTATCTAAATTAATAAAAAACCAAACAAACAAACAAAGTGTTCACAATAAAGGCATCCAACCTGATGTTACTTTTAAAATGGCTAATTTTACAGCGGTCTTTTATAAAAATTCACTGTTACCTTATCACATTTTTATTTATTGCATTTTTTTAACCTTAAGTTATTGTAAATCTGATAAATGATAAAGTTAGTTTATTTTGTCCATCCCAGTTATTTGATCACGTGTAAGACTGCATCAGAATTCTGATATTGTGGTTTTTTTTCTGTTTTATTTTTCTTACTCTTAGGTATTCCTTTGGTAAGTGAACTTCGTGATCATCATACATTGACTTCCAGAATGCAGGAACGCTGTCTCCCATTTTCTCTGTCGAATAGAAGTCGTCGATTAGATGCAAAATATTTATGGTTTGGACATTGTTCACTGTTCTCAAAGAGGGGTCCCTCTATAGCCTGCTAGTTAATATCTTAAAATATCATATTAATTCAATTTAAGCGAGAAGTGCATATGCGTATATATATACTTTACTACCAACACTCAGACATCATGGGGCTTTTTGAATCATAAAATCCAAAACATGACATTTATGATTTCAGGGGAAAAAAAACAAAAAGCTGTTTTCCTCTGCAGCTCCTTGTTCTCTGTTTGTGAGCTTCTCTTATAATTGACCTGTTGTTACTGGAGCTCCAGAGAGGTTAAAATATGGACTGCATATGTATCTGCCCATGTTTTCAAGCATAATATTTCTAATCTTAACTGTTTACCCAGCAGATCCAATTTTTATTTAGAGCTTATTTAAAAAGTTGAATATTTATTTTAAAAATCCAAAATTTGATGGGTTTTTTTTGTTCATTGTAAAGTGAATAGCTTTGGTGTTGGGTCTTGGTTGAACAAAACACTTGAGATGCAAAATTAACAAATGTTGATTAACTGGTTTTTATTTATTGCTACTCTCCAGATATGTCTGAAGTCCACTTTGACAAGCTTCAGTTAATTACTTGTGTGTTTGTTTTTAAACAGAATGGAAAAATCTCAACTTAAATCTGATTATTATTTATGATTAATGCATAATAACTACATTTTAAAAAAAGCAGATAATTGACATAGACACTTACATTTCTGGTTTATGTGTAGCACAAAATTAAACATATCAATATTGTAGAGTTAATGGAGAGGAGTTGAACAGGGGAGGGTGAAAGAGGCAAGGGTCAGACTCAGGGCTTCGGGGGTGACAAAGGGAGAGAGAGACGAGAAGCAGCTTCTTCTTCTGCTGTTGCTGAAGCTTTATGGGATGAGCGTTAACACAACCAGGGTGAGGAGCAGGCCAGCCATGAGGGTCACCACCTGCAGCACATCCTTCCATAGAGGGCTGGGTGGGTTTCTCTCTGGAAGCCTGGCCAAGAGGTCTTTGACTTGACTTTGCAAAGACTGTACGATGGCTGCATCTACGACTGGGTCCTGTAGTAAAATGGCGGACTCCAGCAGGCGTCTGTCGCAGAGCTTCTTCTGCAGGTCGATCAGGATGGCCTTGCCTGTCTTTGTGATGTGTTTCATGTCTGGAGAGATGTCTTGTGTGTCTGGAAGGCCCCTCATGGACAGGTTCACCAGGCTTTGGACACGGGTTGCCCACTCTTCCTCGCTCTGGCCCTCAAGAGCGTGACACTCAGTCAATATTTTGACTGTCAGCAAGGTCACAAATATTTGCAGCTGGTCCTCTCTTTTTGCCTCACAATCTGAGGACACTGAACTGGTTTGCGGTCTGTGGTCGCCAGATACAACACTTATTTCACTTGGGTCCATGGCTCCAGGCTGTTGTTGTTTTTTTTTTAAGACTGGTTTCTGAGTAGAAACTAAAAATCATATATATATTTAAGGGGTGTATTTCTAATTCTTAATTCCGGGAAGGCTGGAATTCTTTGGAATTGAACCCAAATAAAAACAAACAAACAAAAAAAATAATAATAACATATCGCTTTATCTTTTGTAATCATGTAGATGTAGAGCCATTGATCAAATCAAATCAAATTTATTTATATAGCACCAAATCATAACAAAGTTACCTCAAAGCACTTTACATTTTTTACTTTATTTAAAGAGACCCAACAAATCTCTCCATGAGCAAGTACTTAGTGACAGTGTTTGGGTGGATGGAGCCATCTGCCTCGAACAATTGGGTTGGAGAATGGGGGCAGGATAACTAAAGAATAAATAAGTGATGGTTCAGGGTTGTCTGAGCCAGCTCTAACTATACACTTTGTCAAAGTGAAAGATATTAGCCTAATCTTAAATGTAGGGAGGGTGTCTGTGCCTGAACCAACACACATAAACCTGCATCTAGAGAGCAAAGTGACCATCTGGGACAGTAAGGAACTATGAGCTCTCTGAGATGTGATGGAGATTGGTCCTTAAGAGGTTTATATGTTAGAAGAAGGATTTTAAGTTCTTTTTTTGAATTTTACCAGAAGCCAATGAGTAGAAGCTGACACAGGAGAAATTAGATCTTTTTTTCTAGTTTCTGTTAATATTTGTGCGGCGTCAGTCTGAATCAACTGAAGGCTTTTCATAGATTGGTTGGGACATCCAATAGTAATAATCTAGAACTAAAAAATGCATGGATTAGTCTTTCTTTATCCTTTTGAGACAGGATGTTTCTGATTTTGACATTATTCCGCAGGAAGAAAAAGGCCGTCCTAGAGACTTGATTTTATATGAGAAACACAGGACATGTCCTGGTCAAAATTGACTCCAAGATCACTTAAAGTTCATAATCGTCATACATTATAATCACTGCTCAGAAATCTACCCATGCTTGTGAATCTCACCACGCTCACACTTTCTGGTGAGTGTTTGCAGCCAGTTATTGAATCAAAACTCAGTTACTGACAGAACTGAAGTTCACTGAGATACAGTACATTACCTCTAATATGGTGAACCCAGTAAACCTTACGAATGTAACATTAGAGAAGGAGGACAGAGAGAAAAGTATAAAGTATAAGGAGGAGGCTACATGTCGGGCGCTGGCACAGATAAGTGGCGAGGTCAGTGACAGCTCTCTGACTAGTTAATGACACTTTGTAGTCAGAGACGCCAGACTGATGTCTGTGGTTAGAAGCTGCGGCTTCTATTACTCTCGTTTAAAAACATTTTTTTCTTTTTCTCTCACTCACACTGTCTTTTTCCCGCGCTCCCTCTTTTCTTTTTGGACCTACTATCACCCAATGGCTGACAGGGCAACTTTTAGTCTGCAGACTGAGCTCCTCCAATTGTTCCCAAGTCTAGACTACAAACCAGAGGCCGGGGGTTTGTGCTGTTTGCGTCATTAGTGGCAGAATCTGTTCGCTCACTCAAACCCTTTCAAAGCTACAATATTGCATTTATTAAAGAAAACTTGAATGTAATCAAATTATATTGGATTTGGTTTTAGTCATGCTGGGTACATGCTTCTAGGAATAGCAGAAATGGTGTGTGGGTCAGTTTGGTCTACACTAAAACACCACAACGCACTGGAATAATGTCCCCCTTGGGATGAAAGGTATCGGTTTCTGCTGAACAAAGGCCAATGTCATATGTCTATGATAAGTTATTAAGTGGTTACAGGTTACCCTGTGGTTAAACACATCCAATAGATCCAGTATGTTTATATTATTTATATGTTCTGCAAACACAAATATATACCCCAAAATATAAGCAAAGAGCAGAGAGTTCGGAGAAAGCTGGATTCTTCCTTTCATCCTGTCCACAGTGGATCTGTCCATCTTTCCATCTTTTATGCTCTTGGTTTTCATTTAAAGCACCATGGGCCACACCATATGTATGTGTATGTACACAGTACCAGTTAAAAGTTTGGAACCACTTTCCCATTCAAATGAATAGGAAGGTGCGTCCAAACTTTTGACTGGTACTATATATACAGTATATATATAAACACACACGGTGTGTTGAGAAAAGACCTTAACATTTAACCTGATGTGTCCAGGTTGGGAGAGTCAGCTGTTGGAGACAGGCTTTCTGGCCATTTTCTTGTGTCCAGTCTGGACTCTGTCCCAGGTGCCCCGCAGCTGCCCCCCCTCACTCATTTGCATCTGGACCTTCAGATGGCTCATTGTCCACATCATGCTAGGAGCTGTGAGTAAAACATTTGAGAAATATACACAGTGCATACTGCAACTGAACAGTCAAAACATTGCCATGGGTCATGACAACATTACAACACAAAAATACACTTCTAATAGCTTTTTATTATTTTATCAACTCTTCCTTCTTGCTTTTTGCTGACTTCGTCTGTGCATTGAGCTTCTCCAGGCGGTCATTGACTTTGTCAAACACAATTAAAACTACTCAAATTAAAAGTTTCAGTGTCTATCCCATTCCTGAAACCCCTTCACTGCCGGCAGCACCTTGACTAACACGTTTCCCATGGGGAGACCCTGCACAGACATGGATATTTCTGTCTCAGAAGAAGCAAATACTGTACATTTAAGCAGAAAAGCATGTTCAGTACACAGACACGCACGCACATCTGAATACATCCAGCAAGGCAGTGTGAAGAAATGAAACTATTTCTCAATAGCATAATTCCCTAGGATATTCCAGTGTTTGTCCTGCTCATTTTAGACCGTTACTTTTGGAGCTGAGCTTTGCTATAAAACCCTGCCAGTATTTGGAAATCCAACCCAAATATATGGTCGGCTAAACAACACGTCTGGTTGTTTGACAGTTTCCATGGTGAATTTCAGACCACCGACTGGGTTTTATCTGCCAATCACTGCAGTTACCACAAACCCAGTGGGGCTTTTCCTATTAGGAGCATGAAGAGAGCTGCAGCACCTCAGCTCTAGATTACAGCTGAAAAGTCCAGGCTTTTCTGATTACTCCCTGATCTGTGGAGTTTTGTTGAAAGTTATGTGCTTCTTGTTTTAAAACACTTCATCTACTGCAAGAATATGTATTAATCAACGTAGAAGAAACTGAAGCGAGAGTTTCAGCAGGACATAAAATGTCAGAAAAGTTTTTGCGTTTTCTGTACCATGTTATGCAGTCAATTAACAGATTTAACAGATTAAGTAGTTAGACCAAGAGGTGTTTTTTCTAGTCCACTTTATCTTTAGTTGAATTTGTCTAGTTTCTCTGGTTACAATTAGAGCTGAGCACCATCTGTTCTAATGGGATTGTCTGATAAACCTGATCTCTCATTTAGTTTTTGGGGTAATTTGTAACAAAGCTGCGTTCAAGTATTGGCAAGAATTTCAGACATCCACAACTTGAAGGCCAAAATAACATTCAGTTGGTGTTTAGTGAAGAAGTCACCTCCAGACATATCACCATAAACAAAGGAAACACGCTGTCAAAGAGGTTTAGATTTAGTAAATTGTTGGTTTTAGGTTCTGCTCTGGGTTTTTTTTTTCCTCGGTGAAGGTTTACTGAACATTATTAGCTAGTACATGAGATTATGATGGCAAAGTTCCTATTGTTTTATCTGGAATATTTGACTGGAGACATACAGTCCTTCAGTAACGGATCTGCCCTAACGTCTTTGAAAGGAGCCCTCAGTTAAAGAAAATTAGTGAAATGATTGAAGCATTACTTAAGGCTTAAGGCTCACTGGTTACTGTTTACTTGCCCCTTTATTTGTCCTGACAGCTTGGTGCATACAATCACAGTGGCATCTGTTGGTCTCAAACTCCAATATAATAAGATTATTGAAATTACTGCTGCCATATCTTCCCTTTACTGACTCTCTGCTCAGCAAACTGCATAAAACTTGGTCTTGTGACTTTTCCTGCACAGCTTTGGAGGGTCAGATTTTGGCTATTCAAAAGAAAAAAAAAATTATGATGATAATCGAGATTGTGTACTTAATACTATGTTGCTTTTATTTGTGCCCCCCCATTGGCACATGATTAGAGTAAAAGACTGTGGTGGGACATTAAGGTACATGGATGCCTTTAAATTTTGTTACATTAGCATCTTATTGTAAGATTAATCAGGTGATAAACCATATGAATTAGTGCTAATTTGACGTTCCTGGATCACACAAGGCTAAGAAGCTGCATCTTTCTTTGCTAATTGATTTGCAGCCTTGCAGTTCTTTACCCTCCCTTTCCTTTTATTTAATACATTATGATGTTACTGTAGACTCAAGTTCAGTCACACTCTGAAAATACATAATAAAAATTAACTGACTTAACTGAATTAACTTATCTGACTGAATGTGTATATGCAGTCTTTATATATATTTTTTTACTTGACAGAAAAAAATAATAATTTTTGAAAAAATAAGATTTTGCAAGCAACTACATTGGCTCACTTTGCAAGGTTGGATCAGCCTCACCCCACCACAGGCATGGCCTATTGCAATGTATTGTGTCTGTGGTAGTTGGCTTAAACACATTGTACTTCACTATTGGATTTAGGAATAAGGGAAGAATCATGATCAAACAGTGACTTTAAACCCTTAACTAAAAAAATAACATGCCAATTAAAGATGCCTTCGAATTAAGGTGTTTGGTTAAGTTGGTTACATTGCAAACAAAGGCAAATCATCAGTATATTCACCAGCTTGCCTCACCCATAGAGAGAGTGGTTTAAGGTGAATGTTGACTCTGGATGCTGTGATGAGATGTGGGCTGTGTAGCAGGTTTCGTTATAACCTTGTGGTACCTCATGGCTTCTCTCTGACAAGAAGCAGGAACTACTTCCATTTTCATCCACTTTGTAATGACTTATCATCCATTATTAGAGTGTCTGTGTCACTAAGCAGGAGTAAAAATATGAGGAGAGTATGAAAGTATGGCACACATGTGGGCAGTGTCGTTTGGAGATAAGAGTAGGTAAACACTGCACCATATGTAGGCCATATGTAAAATTGTTGGTTTTCCTGAGGTAGATGTTTGGATAGAGCGCCACACATGGTGTGTTGGGAGGGGAGCACAGACTCGATATAAAAGTGAGCGTACGCTTTAGATCTCTGAGGTGAAGCCAGCGATGAATAGCATCAGACCTGCATTTTATTTAACTTTCGACGACTCCACTGGTTGTATACAGAAGCCAGATTGTTTTGAAGTGTATGTGAAAATGTCCCTAAGGCTCTCACTTGAGTTATTTGCTCAGCAAATATTTTCTTAATGAGTTTATGGTCTTGGACTTAAGTTTCAAGTCTTCAAAACAACACAGTAATCATGTTTTAAAAGATGGTCCCATTTAGAAGAAAAGAGACCATAAACTTAGTGATTGACAGACTCATTGACCACACACAGTGACCTGCCTGACAATGAAGATGGAGCACAGAGCAGGTCAGATCCGGCCCTCACTCCTCCTCAGCTCCTAGTAAAAGTTTATTTTCTAATTTTATTACTTACCTGTCAATGTAGTGGATCCACTTCTATAAATCATACCTTGGCTACTGATACTATCTTGTTAATTAACTCTCTTTTCATTGCTGGCATCCAGAGTAAATAAATGCTAATTGGTGTTCTTTAACAACACCTGGTTATGTCACACGTGTATCATTTTCCTCTGGAGAGCCTTTGGACTGTTCTGATGTCTGAATATCAGGTTTTAATTGATGACATTTCAGAATCTCATGATTGCATTTGATTTTCAGCAACTTCTCTAACTGCAACACCTCGACAGCCAGCAGCTGCTGCCGCCAGCCTGTTTTTTCTAAATCTGGTTAGAGAGGTTCATTCCACATCCCTTGCCAACCACATGATAGGGTAATATAACAGTATTGACAGTCTCATGTCCTGGATGGATTATTTAATTTAGTCAAAAACAAAGCACAGGGCTAAGGACACACTTCTGTGTATTTTGGGGCATGATTGAGTTTAATTTTCTCTATAAAGACAGAAAAATCCTCTCTCACATTTTGTGAGCTACTTTGAAATTAGTTTGATTTAGTTTGCATGTCCGCTGACTTGTGATGAAGGCTGAAATACCTGCTGTCAGCTTTTGGCCTATGATACCTTTTCAGTTATTTTTTCTTCTAGTCCTCTTGAGTTCCTTTTAGATATATTAGTGCTCATTTCTTGTTTTTACCTGTATGAGCGACAGAGAGCTACACATCTTGGAGGTTAGGACCGCACAATAAACCGAATTATAATGAAAATCCCAATATTAAACACAATAACTCTCAAATGTCTCAATCTTTCACTGTTTACACGCCATTTTTAGCCATCGATCAGTGCACCCCCTTATAACACAGACTAATCACAAATACAGTTAAAAATAAATAACAATCAAGTTAGAATCGTTTACAATTGTCATCTTACTACCGCAGGTCAGAATCATTAGACCTTCACAATCACCACATTGCAGCTTTTTAAGTTAAATTCCTCCTGATTTGTTGAATCTGTTAATTTTTGTGTGTTTATCTGTATTTCATTTGAAGTTATTCCTTTAATGAGAGTTTTTGTGCATTGGTGACCTTTTTTTTTTAAAAAAAAAAAAAGGTGTTTCTTTTTTCTGCCTAGCCAGTCACACTTTATTCCCTTTGTTCTGTAACAGCTGGATATGTGCCTTCAAGGCCGAATAAGATTTTCTAATTTCCTCACAAGGAATTGCGTTTGAATTTTGTTGTACAGGGTACAATGACAAAAAGGCCTTCTTCTTCTTCTTCTTCTTTTAAATGACTGTTGATGGTTGCTTATTTTATATAATTTGCAACACAAGTGGCTCCTGTTTTAAAGTTAAAAGGAAATGCAAGCATCCAGGATATAATGATATGCTCTTTGATTCTCTAATTATGTTGTTTTTACTTCCTTTATGGATCAAAGCTGCATTTTCATATCTGGTTTCATATCTTTTAGTAAAACACTTTGTACATAGTGAACAAAAGTTCCGTATGAATACAGTTCATTACATGATCATTCCTTATCTTTTCCAGGGTCTTATTAAAATCAGAGGGGACAAATGCTGGCGAGACCTCACCTGCATGGACTACCACTATGAGGTGTGTACCTGTAACGTCTGTAGCTGTTTAATCACCTTGCACAGGCTTCTCCGATCTGTGTGTCACGCCATTGAGTTAGCATGTTCATTCTTTGTGTCCTGCTGTCCGTCCGCAAACTGATTCAATTGACTAATATTTAATCATATTGAGCTTTGCCCTCTGCCTGACCCCTGGAGCTTTATTTCTGCGTCACCACGAACTGATCCCAGACCACAGTCTGGCCAAGAAAAGCATCAGAAAGAGTCAAAATCAACACAAACATTACTCACAATGCAACTCAGCTAAGGTTTCAGTCGGAGATTTGGGTATGATGTGCTAATGATGATTAATGTTGCCTGAGATTAGGAGCTGGCTCCAGGGATTCAGTAGCTCGCATCTTTCTAACTTCACCACCCCTGGAGCGAAAAGCTAATTCATATTCTCCTCTTGTGACCAACACGTTAATGTTTAAGTGGAATTTAAACCATCATCGATCACATTCTTGTATCCAAAACAATGAGGTGAAAGTTGCTATGAGATCACACAGACTTCTGAACCATTGTTACCATAAATGTGTTTTGAAACTTGTCAGGAAAGCATTTACGTTTCCTGTGCAGAACACTTGGTCCTCATCTTTTCATGGCCGATTTGTGGCTGTGGCTCAAGAGGTAGAACAATTTGGTAAAGGTCAGTGGTTCAATCGCCGGCTCCTCTAGTCTGCATGTCGAGGCGTCCTTGAGCAGGATATTGAACTCAGAATTACTTGTGATGGCTGCTCCATCAGTGTGTGTGGGAGGATATGTCCAAAGTGCTGTGTGAAGGAGTGAATGTGGCTTTTGTTGAAAAGCACTTTAAGTAATAGTTGATTGAACACTAGAAAAGAGCCATGGAAGTTTCAAGTCCGATTACCATTTACAAACAGAAAGGAGTGAGTAGTTATCCTGAACAGTAACAGACATTTTCTCAGCATGAATCTCCAAAGCTGTTCGCTGACCTGTGATGTGCAGCAACGCCACATAAATGAACTCCTTGTGTCAATATCAAGTAATCGAGGCTGTGTCACCCGCAGAAGCAAAGAAAAGACATAGATTGTCCCCCTAAGGTCTAGTGTGTCCATTCCCCAGAGGCCCGTTTTCTTTGACCATCTTGTCTCCGATTGATCTGGATATACAGCAACATTGTGCCTCAGCTTTGTGCGCTGAGTGATGACAAGACGGTAATGAACTCACATTAGGCTAACCACACCAGGGCAGCACAGTACAGTAACCGCCGTTGAGGCTTTCAATAAATCAGCCTCCCACAGAGTGCAAGTTTATGTAAGTTTAGTGTTTGTTTTTCCCTGTGGGATGTTCAACCACTCTGACCGACACTGCTCTGTGTTAGTCAATAACACACAACAAACACACATCAAGAATGCAGGATACCAAAATATAATGGCTATGACTTACATACTGTAATACACTGGCTCAACTAGGCGCAGTTTAGGATTATAATGTCTTATTTATAGAAGACAATAATCAGCTGTATCTTTCAAATATGAATTGAAACACTAAGGTTTCCTTCCTCTCCATGTTTAGAGAAATCTTTTTGGTACTTTGTTTCTGTGAAACAAATTTATTCATGTGTTTTCACTTCCCATGGTAAGAGTGACGTTAGCATTGTTAATGCCATGAAGGTCAATAGCCCAATGATCCTCAAACTGAAAAATGAGATGGGGCGAATCTTTTCCATTGTACATTTATTAGGTCAATTATGTGTGAATAAATGTGCCACATCTGATAATTAATCAAATGTCTTAAACAGGGAAAATCTAATTTGGATTGAACTTGACCTTTTTGGCATGTCCAGAATATGATGTTGGACCACATGAATATTTATTTTAAGAATTTAAAGGCCAAAAGATGGTGAGGAGTATGAAGAGTAATGATACAGAGAATTAAATACTTCAGAAATACATCTAACCTCCAGACAGTACTATCCGCTTTAAATGCAAATAAACACACTAATATTAGTTAACTGAACCAAGATGCACTATGGTACTGTGCACTAAACGCTAACATCTGCATTTCACGACTCCATGCTTAAAATGATACTGCTTATATGTTTAGCATTCAGTATGTTTAACTCAAACTCAAAAGTAAATAAAAAACAGTTCATGACATTATACCTTATAATGGCTGAGAGAATTCAGTCTGGATAAAAGTGTTGGTCTGACCAACATCCAGGACAATGGACTGATAGTTCCATTCATACAGGATTGTTTTTATCATGTCCAAAAAGTACAAAGGCAGATACTGGCGTGGATGTTATGTTTCAGGTATTGGTGAGAAATGAAATGTGTTCAAAGTCCAGTTTAAGCAATTCATAGGTTTGGCAGCTTATAACATGCCTAGATTTATCTTCCATGGCAAATGCACACTATTCAGTAAAAAGCACAGATTCACAGCATAGCATCAACAATCAAGAGTAATTAACCCAGAGCTAGATCTTGCAAAAAATTCCGCAATGTAGAAAAATATCAGCAGAGGACATTAAAACTGAAACCTGGCTAAATGAGTGTGATTCTTTAAGGCCCAGTGACTTGCTATAATTATGCAGTGGTGAAGGAAACTCTGGGATACGCAGAGCCTTCCAATGAGAGTTTACAAAAAAATCTAAAAATAATTGAGCAGTGAGGCTTTAGTTTTAAATTCCAATGAAAGTCTAAGTTACATTGCCTATAAAGTTCATGTTTTAAATAGAGCGCAAGAACAGCGGTTAAACAGAACTGCAGGAAAATGTTGACCCTCTATGGGGGAAGCATTTGCACTTGTTGAACCTTCAGAGTGTAAGATCAGAGTGTCAGCAGAATGTAAATCAGTACGGCGTGGCTTCCAGTTTACTGTGCTGTGGTTTTATGCACTTCAATCAGGAGAGACTCCTTTTGGATTGACAAATAAACTTTTATTGCCTTGTGCAAATCAAGAGAGGAAAAGTAAATCTTTGGTGATTGGACCCCATTGTGATGTAATCATACGTGAGGCTGAGTGAAGCTGTGTGAAAAAATCCCCCTGGGTGGCGAGGCACTGGTCATGGTCGATGGGTAGAGGAGAAGATGAAGGTGGATGATGTGGAGCAGGGTCGCAGCAAAATGCACAGAGACTAAAGGAGATGAGGGAAAGAACAGATTTAGTATGTATGACCAAGAAAATTTGATTGACTGGTCATGGCGAGATCTGATTGGTTTCTCATTACCTGATTATGCTGATTATAAGGAATGGGGGGAGCAAGGTGAATGAAAGTTTAAGGCTTTACTCACATTTGCATATCTATTTTTTTTCTGGGGATTTTTTTTTTTTTTTGGGGGGGGGGGGGTTGTTGTTGTTGTTGTTGTTGTTTTGTGTGTGTTTATTGACAAAACATACTGTCTCCCATGGCTTCCACCTTATGACTCCCGCACAGCTAACTTGAAATGAAAGAACGATTGCTCAAGATGTAATATGAGTGACAGTATTTTGTCAAATCTGGAGTTTCCCTCTAAAGCTCTAAAGGTCTCATCCGTCTAACAAAGCAGAGTGCTCCTCAGTCCACCAGGGGGTTGGTAGCAAGGGCTGGGTGAAGCGCAGCACCAGGGAGATGGAGGAGAGGTCGGCTGCTGAATCCCGTGTTACCTGGAGCTTGGTGTCTTTGTATAATGTAGGTTTAACTGAGTTATGTCTGAAATGGGAGAATCAAATGCTTTAAATGGGAATTCTCCTCATAACGTGGCGACAGGTACTCGGAGCTGTTGAAGAGGTAATTATATGAGGTCTACTAAAAAATGTGCTGTCATCAGTCAAATCACATTACTAAATGGATTTTATTTTATGCTGTGTGAGTTGACCCGCTCCGACCTCAGCTGTCAGCGGCCTTAGGGGTGCACACACATACAGAGGGAGCTGTGGAAGCCACTGGCGCCAGGTGAAGCCTTATTAACCCCCTCTGACACACTGCTGCCTTTCAGAGCAGCAGAGAGACTGCAGATCTCTTCCTGTCTTGACTCTCAGGGGACTGCATAGGTGTGTTTCAGCAGTTGGTGTTTGCTTTGGTCTGTTTGTTGTAACGCAGTGAGTTTGCAGGCCAGGTGGGGTTGTTTGGTTGTCTGAGGTTGCAGGCTCTTTGCCCATGGATTTCCAGCAGTATTTTGGTTCACTATAGGTTAAATCACCCTCTTTTTTTTTTTTTTTTTTTCCCCCTTCGACCCCATAAAAACAATAAAAGAGGATTGACCAACGTGCCAACTATTTTTCATTTTGTAAACCTGCCTTTTCTGTGCTATAATTATTCTTCAACACCTCACCCGACACTGTTTGCATGTTCAGCCATTGCATGGTTACGTGTACACTGCACAGCTCTGTTTGAAACTTCAGACTGTTATTTTTGTGTGTGTAGGTGGATTTGCGTTCATTTAAATAAAGCTTCATCTTTATTTAGTCATGGAAATGTTTCTCTCAAGGTGTGGCATCATAACATTCTCTCCATCCTGGGCTGAGACAAGAGGTTAGTGCCAAAGCAAAGCAGAGAAAATGTCCATCTCGGGCAGAAGAAGCAGTTTGTGTTTAGAAACTGCTGCAACAGAGCAGACACAGATTCTTTTCCTGTGCAGAATTTCATGGAAATACCCTTCAATTCAAACTAAAGATTTTCTCAATAACTCCCTCATGATAAGACTGTGTCTCATCAATAAAGACTTCAAAGACTGAACTTCAGCTCTTCTTTCTGTTCTTGGCCTCTCCATTTCTTTCAGACCCAGCCCGTCCCCAACCCCATGTCCTACTACATGCACCGCTCCCCATGGTGGTTCCATCGCTTCGAGACACTGTCCAACCACTTCATTGAACTCATCGTCCCATTCTTTACTTTCCTGGGCAGGCGGATGTGCCTGGTCAATGGAGCAATCCAGATCCTTTTCCAGGTAACACAAACTTTTTCCACTTGAGTTTGGTGTTTTTTATATTTTTCTGACCAGAACCGCTTATCCGTTTCCAGGTTGCGGGGTCTTGTAATTAATTTGATTTGTGAAAAAATTTGGGGGATTTTACATGATGGAAAATGGTGTGATTCACATTAGAATTGTGGGCTAGTGGAATTAAAGCAGCTGTACGTTAATGCTTTTGAAATATCACACCTCTCTTTATGTGGTAAAGTGTCAGATGTCACGGGTTGATCATTCCTCTGAGTCACATGAACCAGATATGTACATCATTTATCTACAGTGGACATGTCGCACTCGTGGAAGTTTTGATCAGCTCTTATTGTTGTTTGGCCTTTTGTAACTCATTCAGCACAGCAATTTGTGTAAAGTTGCAGAGCTGAGGATTGAACCTCCCCAGGAATCAGTAGACAGACCGTTCTTCCACCTGAGCCACAGGCACATAGTTTGTTTAAAAAAGTTGATTAAAGGGGATGTTTATTAAATGTATAGGTTTTATTCATTACCCGTCACTGTACACTTTAATGTCATTTGTGCATCATGTGCGTCACTGTGTACAAGCGTGACTGACTGAAAATATGCCCTGAAGACGACTTTTCTTAAGTCATGCAATATAATTACCCCAATACTTGTTTGATAACAGAACATTTTGTGTGTTCTGTCCTTTGTCTTCTGTGCTCTAGGTGGTTCTGATAGTGAGTGGGAATCTCAGTTTCCTCAACTGGTTGACCATTGTTCCCAGTTTTGCGTGTTTTGACGACGCTTCTCTTTGCGTCTTGTTTCGCTCTGGTGGGGGAGCCAAGAATGCAGTGCTGAAGATACAGAGTGAGGATGCAGCTGGACGCACCCCCAGACCTACTAAAGGTATGTCGAGGGCAGAATTTCCTCCCCAGTTTGAAATGAAACAGGCTGACTCTGTACAGGATTTACTGAAACACTAGCATTTCTTACAATAGAAGCTAATAGTAGGTAGAGTTGGGTCATACCAGAGAGGGTATTAAGGGAAGATGAGGGATTAGCACTTGGGCAGCTGAGTAGCTGGGAAAAGTCTGACATATGGTTTATTGGAAGTTAATGTGATGTGGCTTACATTTTTTATGGTACAGACTTCTTAAAAGAGCAAGCGTGGCCTCTCTAATTGGTCTCATTGGACCCATTAGTTTCTTTACTTAGTTGGAGGAAGTTGAATATAAAATAGGCTTTTACCTAAAGTGTATGTATGTTTTAATCATTTGAGCAGACCCAGAATGTCTTTGTGAAAAGTTTTAGTTGGATTATGTTGATGTCTTTACCATGCACGGGATAAGCAGGCCTGCAGAACAGGTAGGAAGGAACTGATGCAGCCTCAGCCAACATTTGTCAATAGCAGCCGTCTCATGATCTAACAGGCCAAACCTTTTCCACTGGGGAAGTGTTAAAGTGATCGCACGCATATAAACACACACTCACTATACACTCTTTGTAACACTGACTCTGTCACAAACAAACAGTTCAATATATTCAACCTAAGAAAGGAAAGTAGGCTTGTTCTTTTAAGGAACCTATAAAACAGAACTCAAGACCACAACACAAACTACAATGAATTGAAAGAGTTGATCTGTGTGTGTGCGTCAGGTATGATGATGCGTCGGGTGGTGAACATCTCTTTGGCCGTTCTGATTGGTTATCTGAGTGTTCCCGTGGTGATGAACCTGCTCAGCTCCCGGCAGGTGATGAACACCTCCTTTGACCCGCTGCGCATCGTCAACACCTACGGGGCTTTTGGCAGGTAGTCAGTGAGTGAGAGAGAGAGAGAGAGAGAGAGAATGTGTGTCTGTTTATGTGGGTGTGTGAGGCTTAAATTTAATCACATTTGAAAAGACACTGGCCTTTCCACAATGCTACGTCAGTTTCATACCTCTCCACCGTCAACCTCACGTTTCCTCCTATTTTCCAACATTCCTGTAGAATTTTCATTTGTGTCTGTAAAGTTTGTCAGAACTGGTTGATGCTGCCAGAGTTTTTTCTTTCTAAAAAGAATTTGAGATCAAAAGTTCACAGTTGAGCCTGGAAATAGTGGCTGACAAAACGCTCTAACTACAAGATCCATCTGTTTCTAGAACTTTCTATTACATCACGTGATCTTCCTCTGATTAAGTTAGAATATAGATGTTCAATTTCCCTAAAAAATAAGTCTGAAAGGTCATCTTTGACTTTGACCATATCTATATACATGTTTATTCAAAAATGTTGCTTTTATTTGCTTTTTTAAATACATATAATACAAAGTGTAATTTTAAAGATTTGACCCAACCTGTGTCAGTATGGCTGTCCTCCTTTTTTGAAAAGATCAATTCCCTCCTCTTTCTTGCAGCTTCAGTAACTATTTCATGTATTCATCCAGCATCACAAAGGAACGCACTGAGGTGATTTTCCAGGGCACTCTGAGTCCTGATCCCAAGGACCCTGAGGCAGTTTGGGAGGAGTACCAGTTCCTGTGTAAACCGGGGGATGTTTACCGGAGGCCATGCCTCATATCGCCATACCATTACCGGCTGGACTGGCTGATGTGGTTTGCAGCTTTCCAGGTACATGTTGACTGTGTTTTTGGTACCATAGATCCATAAGGTACCATAAGATGCCATAAGATCATCAGGAAAACCTTTTTTGAGTTCATTAATCAAGTGAGAAGTAGGAACCTTTTCCCATAGACTTCAATGTAATCTGACTTCTGTTTACAGCAAGTGAAGTCTCACCCTGGTGGTCAATGGATAGACTGTAGGTTTCAGACTGTTCAGCATTTGCCCCGAAGCCTATGTCAGTCTATATTAACAATCTCGCCAGGGTGTATTCTGCCCTTCCTGTTCTAGATGATCGGTGGATGGATGGACGGATGGATAAAAATCTTGAGCATTCTGCCTAAAGTGTCCACCAACAGTGTCTAGACTCTAGGAAACAAGCATTGTATTAACTTAGGCCAACTTCAAATGGTTTTGGGTTTTTTTTTAAGCTCTTTCTTTGTCTTGTTTTTTCTGGTCATTGCATTGCCTCTTTGTCATTTTCTCTTTTTCTCCCACTCCGCCATCTTTCTTCCCACCCACTCTTGTTCGTTCAGACATACGAGCAGAGTGAGTGGGTGATCCACATAGCAGGCCGGCTGCTGTCCAACGACAGTGTGGTACTCTCCCTGCTCGATCACAACCCTTTCCAAGGCAGAGACCCCCCCAGGTAACAACAGCTGTCACCTCCTAGCCCCATCACCTCTTGCTCTAAAATGCTCTTTATTTTGAATAAAATCCCTTTTTTTACCATTTTCTATTAATCATATTTTATTATTATTATATTATTATTAATATTAATAATAATAATATAACCAGGAATATAAAGATCAATTGCTCATTGGGAGTGTGCACTTGGATGAGTTAAAAGACAGTCACGTCTTTTAATTATTATATTATTATATTCTGTCCTACAGCTCCCTCTGGTGAAGGAAGAATATGCTCTTCTTTCTCTGGCTTAAAATGCCGCCATGTTAACAATATACACTGGGCAGCCATAACATTATGACCACTGAGAGACGAAAGAAAACCATAAATTATCTGGTTGCCATGGCACCTGTTAGGCAGCAGGGGAAAAGGAAGTCCTGAAGGTGATGTTTCAAAGCAGGAAAAATTATTTGAGCGACTTTGACAAGGACTAAACTGATAGGTGTAGATGACTGACAGAGCAACTCCAACACTGTAGTTCTGACCCCTGTCCTCCCCCAAAAGCTCTGGAAATGGTTAGCAGAGACAGTCTGATGCTTTGGACAATGTTCTGCTATGAAACCTTGGGTCCTGCATTTATGAGGATGTGACTCTGACATTCAGCAGGATAACACTCACTGCAACGATGTTCAGGAATGATCTGAGGAACAAAAACCAGTTCAAGGTGTGCACAGATCTCAGTCTAATCCAGCATCTGGGGGATGAGCTGGACAAACAAGTCTGATCCATGGTGGCTCCACTTCACAACTTCCAGGAAGATGGAATCTGCTGTTAAAGCAGGGGGAGTCCATTCCTGGTCCTGGGAGCCTCCCCACTGCATCCTTGAGCAGGGTTTCACTGCTCCAACAGACCTGATTCAAATTAGTGGATTGTTATCAGACCGCTGCAGCGCTTGTTGACAAGCTCAGGCTCTCCATGACCAGGGCTGGCCAAACCCTGTGATAAAGTCTTGGTCCAGATACCACAGCTCACCTTTAGAGATCAAGTGGACTCCCAAGCCTCCGGGGTCAGAGCTGGTGGCAAAAGTGTGATTTACATGATAGGAGACAGGTGGTCATAATGTTATAGCTGATAACTGTTTGCCTCCAGTTAGTAATAATAATAACAATTACAGTATAAATGATTCAATTAATATTAATGTTCATGCTTGTAAATTGTTAAATGAAATAATCCTAGCCAAACTGATGTAAACACAAAGAGCGGTGTGGAAATTTTATCTGGTTATTGGTCATTAATCCTCCATTTTTCAGAAATGAGGTGAATTTGCTGCAGATGGTAAGGTTTTAAAAGTCTCATGGGATTGAGTGTCTCTCCTGTCCCCTCCTCTCTCTCAGGTGGGTACGAGGGGAACA
Source organism: Remorina albescens (assembly GCA_034769265.1). Taxonomy (NCBI): domain Eukaryota; kingdom Metazoa; phylum Chordata; class Actinopteri; order Carangiformes; family Echeneidae; genus Remorina; species Remorina albescens. The sequence goes on from CM068480.1 coordinate 13,776,708, forward strand.
TTTTAGGTACAAGTTCAGCCAGCCGGGCAGTACCAGTGCAGCGGAGGGGAAGTGGTGGCTGAGGAAACGCATCGGTGCCTACTTCCCTGCAGTGAACCTGGAAGGACTCAGGGGCTACTTCCAGTCCAGGAACTGGCCCCACCCACATATACCACGGAACAGGAACTGAAGACCCCAGACAGGGAAACCAGGGGGCTACAGGAGAGTGACACTGCTGGGGTTGGAATGATGTTACAAGGAATGACCCAAGAATGCCAGGGGGCTTTTCAAAAACACCTGCTCAATAAAACCTTTCCTCGTGTAAATCAACCTCAGTAAAGCCAAAATTCAATATTAAAAACAGACGTGTCCACCAGGGCTGAGATTCACAGATCAGTTGAGGTTGTTGCCCTTTTCTTCTTAAAATCTCATTTATTAGCTTTCAGCCTGTCTGTACCAAAAATGGTCTTTTTAGGAATAATGAAAAAGGACGATACTCCTGGAAAATGTAAAAGTTGATTCCTTAATGAGTTAGTGCTATATTACAGAAAGACATGGTAGAGGAGGAGGAAGGTTAGACTAACCCTAACCCTGTATGTTTCTGTTCTTAAAGCGTAAAGGCGCCCTCACTGTAGATTCTGAAGGCCTCGGGGCAGATTTCTTGGAGCCTGGCAACACGTGGTAGCTGAAATATGATTGGATAAAAGCTCTAATATTAATATATAAAACTGGAATACGCTTCAGGGAACAATTTAATACATAATTATTAAATATATATATATATATATATTTTCTGATGATGTTTGGGCCAGCAGAGAAGATTTTGCTGGCCATGACAGCCCAGCACTGATCAGCACTACTGTATTTGAAAGATTAATAACCTATCTGTCAGCTTGGTGTGTTCAATAACATTTCCCTGAATTAGACAAATTGTTTTTGTTATCTTAAATATCTGTTTTTAGTTTTAAACTCTTTACAATTGTTGCATAGTCACAAAAATGTCTGAAAGTTAAAACTTAAAAACGAATCAAGTTAATGGTTATGAAAGCAATTCATAGCTAGTAATGTTGGAAAAAAAGTGGGTCTTTAAAAGGATTGTGGCTAAATCCAAACCTGTTCAACTAAAAATATTTAATTTTTAATTGTTTAATAAATAAAATCCCGCGACCCGGAAACGGAAGAGCGGTACAAGACGGATGGATGGATTAATAAATAAAATGGAATAGTTTATGCTTTAAACACACCAAACTGGCATTTCACCATGGACCACAAAGTAGTACCGGCAACCGTGGAGAGAACGCTGCCAGGGGTCCGTGCGGGTGAGCAGGCCTGCAGCCAGGACGGATGGTGAACTCCACCAGCTGTATGACCACAGGTCCCAGGATTATCTCAGGCTGGGGAGGACCCAGTTTGATGTCCTGCTCATGAAGGTGGAAACCAGGATTGCGGGATGAATACAGAGTACCTGCTTGCCCTTTGCCTCCGGTGAGTGTCAGCTATTTCACACGAGGTGTGATTCCAACATGCTGCATTGGCGACTCGAGACAATTTTACAAACTGAATTGCAGACGCAATGTTTCCTAATAATAATTAATTGTATTAGGTGTCCTATTCAGTCATTTAGAAATAAATAATTTACAGTTTTTATTCAAAATTATTAAATAAACGGTTGATTTTAAAGTCCTTTAAAAGGAAAAAACTTGTTTTTCCTATATACCGGTACTTAAAAAGAAAATGTAATGAAATAGCTGCTTTTCCTGCTAATTAGTTACTTTTATAATGCTGCAACTCAATTACTAACTTGGTTATTTTTTGAGAGAAGTAACTGTAACTATTTTTTTTTTTTTAAGTAGCTTTCCGAAAACTGGTCAATAGTCATTAAGATTCATTAGATCCACATTACAGATGTCGTTCCTTTGGTTGAAGTCTAACCAGATAACAGCTGTAAAACAAATGGAGCCAGAGCCAGTAATTAGAGAATAAATAATTGGAAAACTGGCAGTTTTGAATATTTTCCTTCCTCCTCACTTGAGTAATCCCTTACTTTGCTTGCTCCTCCCTCCGTTCAGCCCAAGCTTTTACCTTTTGATCTGAATTGAATGCACTCCAAATTATTTATAGCAGCTACTGCTTCTCATATTTCACATTCTCTGTGGAAGAGGCAGCTCAAACTGGTTTGCCAGCGTATGTGGTGAGGACACTCCTGCTGTAACTGCTCTATTTTGGATGTTATTTGTGTGATATGTAATCTGACCAAACTGTAAATTGTTTGTTTGTGTGCCTTCAGGAATGTGTACATTACAGCTTTTTCTTAATTTTCCACCATCAAAGGGATTTTTTTTTTTTTTTTTTAATGACAGAACAGTACTTATTTTGGCATTTCAGCATTTGTACCATTTTTTATAATAAACAATAATAACACATCATGAGATCTGAACAGTTTTGACATGTTATTTTCTCTGACGTTCCCATTCTTTTCTGTGCTACCCACATTTAATCTTTTGACATCTTTCAATACCTATGTATCTCTCTGACAGATCAAAGTTGCTATGCTGAGTAGCATCACATGACTGTTAGCCTGCCAAGGTGCTCCAACATGTCTTTAGCTTTGCCCCAACCTGAAAACTGCGTCTGCATGTGACCCGATACTGAATGTAGACCACTGTTTAAAAACGTTTCAGATCCCAAACATACGCACAGTTATGTTGCTCAAAATTTCTGATACACCACTCATGTAAGGCAAAACTGGCATGACCTTAAGAGACCTGAAGAAGCAAAATCGAATCCACACAAAACCTTTCTTTCTGTCTTTGAGTGGGGAAAGTGCAATCCTGTTTGGATAAGGTCATGAATGAGTGAGAGGTATTATACTTCCTCTTCACTGGCTGACGCGCTACCTTGTATTTTTTCTTCTGATACCTTGGATTAATTTGACACACCCACATACAGCCAAACCAGAGTCACTACTGCAGTAATCAGACATCAGTCACTCACTCAAAATGTTACCAGGAATGTGGATCAGCGTTAGGTGGGTTTATCATATAAGTTTTCAGGGACACAAGATCTATGAAGTGTTAAAACAACGGAAATAAACGCAAGAAGACACCAAGAGGTACGAAACTAAGAACAATACACAGCTCTGTGTATTTTAAACTGCATTTATTCTTTTCATTTGAGATTTTCTCTGTTACTGTACCAGCCTTGTTTTGCTTCCATTTTGTATAATTTGAGCTGAGGTGGAAATAACTACTTCATCATTCCAGCGGGCAAATAACTGTGTACATATGATTATGATCACTTCTAAGCCCAAACGATGATCTTTAGTTTTTGGTAGAGAGCTGGCTTTGACAATACCTTCAATAAAATTGCCATAAATGTAATTTCACTAAAATAAGGCAAGCTAAAATGCTCCAGGCCTCTTTTCAACTTAGTTAAAGGTAACCAACTTTTGAAAGATTTTTCAATATGATTTTGCACTGCTTTTACTTCCTCAAAGCAAAGAAACAAACAATCTTTCAAAAGCCTGCAAGGAAATCTGTCCTCTCTGCTGAATGACTGTACACTCTGGAATGAAGAGACTCCAGAAGGTGTGCTTCACCCAGTGGTGGAAAGTAACAAATTTACTTAAGTAAAGTTTTGGAGGTTCGTGTTCACTCCAAGACAGGGAAGAATTACTTCAAAGAACTTTGAAAATAGGCTTCTGCTAAAGCTGAATAAAAACTTCCAATTTGAAGAGTGGACAAGAAGGAGGAGAGGAGAGAGAGAGAGGAGTGAAGAGAGGTAGAGATGTTTGGAGGGGAGAGAGAGGGAAGGAGTCGAGTGGAGGAGGGGGAGAACAAGGAGAAAGTCAGATTCTTTGATGTACTGTTTCAGGACACCTTGCATTGCGATGAAAAGTACTTTGAATATTTAAGTATTTTCAAAAGCAAGTACTCCTGTACTTTTACTCAAGTCATCGTTTAACTTTCACTTATACTGGAGCAACAGTTGACCAGGTGTATCTGTTGCATACTTTGACTCAAGTACTGGAGCTGTGTACTTTGCCCACCACTGGCTACATTTTTATATCTTTATTCAGATGTAAAACTGACAGACTTATTTTTTTCCATTTCCTCCTGCAGACCAATATTTTTCATATGTGCTGAACTGCTTAAAGAATCTTTTCCAGATTCCCAGATTGTTTTTTTAATACCTATCATTTGGCTTCAGAGTTAAAAAGGGTGACTGTTGCTTTAAGAGTGCCTGAATAGCCAATCACAGGCCAGCAGGAGGCGCACTTCCTGTTCCCACTGGCTCAACCTCTTCCCTCTGCGTCAAGCTCATGTGGAAACATTATGGAGTCCAGTATCCAGGAGGAATATGGCGTTAGATAGTTCACGACCAGTTTGCTGTTTATATAGTTCGTGTGTGTAATGAGTCTGTGAAAACGTAAGCTATCTTTTGTTTTTGACTGTGTTTATGCAATGTGAGTGTAATTGTCCTCTGAAGGGGGGCGCAGCAGTAAACTCCGTCATCTTATTCCCATTTTGAGTGAGTCTTAACTGAGTCATCAGAAAACAGTGAAGGAATGTAAAAAGATGGCACAGGACGTTGGTTTGGTTGTTTAGTATCACTGTCTATCAATCCAGCATGTGAGGTACAGCGTAATAAAGGGGGTTATATACAGGAGATTGACCAGAAATGAGGATAGATGTACCTTTTATTAAAAGTATATTACAGATATCACAAGCAACATGTAAATTGTATACCCTTTTATTAGCTGGTAATGGGTTTGTACATTTCATATTTTGTTATGGGTGTGTTTCAGACAGCACACCCACAAGTCTCATCACTACAAGAACCAGCCATATACATAAAGAGTAAACAGGAAACCTCAGACTTCTCAGCAGACTGTCCACACATATGCAGTCATGGAGCCCAGTGTATGCCCTCAGGATGGAGCAAAGAAGCAGCAGGAGAATACTTCAAGCCGTATCTCTGTGAGGACTGACTTTTCAAAAGATGAGCCTCTAAATTTCAGCAATGAGAAAAGGTAGGTTTGGAAATGATCCCATCATTTAATCTCTGCTGCCTTTCTTTGAGATTTGAATTCATTCAGGATCCAGCTTTCTCCTTTTCCAATTCAGCCTGAGAAAAAAAATGCAAATACCTTGTTTTTACTCTTAATTTTCCTCATCTTTTTCATCCCATTTATATTTGCAGACCTTGACTTTATTTGTTGAAAAAAAATGCTGCTAAGATGCATTAAATGTTTACAAAAAAGGTGAAAAACATTACATGTCTACATAATATATGAACAAGTGAATAAAAAGGTTTTGTTTATTTATTGGCCCAATGAGAGAGCCATTTCATATCAAGTTTGTCTGTGTGGGTTCCATCAAGTTACTCCAGTCTCCACAGTTAATTGACATGTATATTCAGTTAATTGTTGACACTAAACTGCTGTGAATGTGAATGGCTATTTTTCTTTATATGTCAGCCCTGTGATAGACTGAAAAGCCATCGTGGCCCAGTGTCAGCTGGTATTTGCTCTAGTCCCAATGTGACTCTAATGATAATGGATGAATAATCAGAGATTAATCTATGTTAAATCCACTTTAAAGAACACCATTTTAAGAGAGATGATTTGATGTAGCTAACAGTTTTCTGTAAGAATCTTGAAATCATTCTCATGGTTTAAAGCTTTTCATAATTTGTCACATGAAGGAGCCTTGCATGTTCTGAGACAGACGGGATGGATGCAAATTATGAAGAGGGGCCGGCTTTTCCCTCTCTGAAGCGTGATAATTCATTGAAGCGGGTCGTGAATTTTAAATCCACGCCATCAACACCTGGTCCACCTGGTGTGCAACAGGTATGTTACGGCTGTCTAATCTTAATTACAGTAGTTTTTGTTTGGAAAGAAACTATTAATATTCTTAAAATACCATATGCCAATATACTTTTTATTTTACCTTGTTGGTGTATAGGGAGAATATGAACTCAAACTCCCACCTGAGATTAAGTTCAATGATCAGCCAGTCTTTGACATGTTCTCTGGTCCAGTCCTTAAAGTACCACAAAGGATTGCAAAAGGTCTCTATGAACAAGAGCTGTCAGGAGCTTGCCTGGTCTCCTTTGAGAAAAATGACTTGATAGAACTTGGTGTTCCACCAGCTCCAGCAATACAAATCATACGACAGGTTGAGAAGTTCAGGAGACATTCAGAGACTTCTGAGCCACACGGGAGAATGCCAGAGAGACATTATGAACTCAGCAAAGGTGAACTACATAAAACTACAGAGATGGATGCTGTGACAAGGAATGTGAATGAAACTGAGGAAATTGAAACAGTGTCATCAGATTCAGGATTTCAAAGTCAAAGTTCCACTGCACAGATTTTGCAGAGAGCAAGAGACAGAATAAGATCTGTAATAGATCAGAACACTATAAATGACACACAAATAGAAAATGAAATTACACACAATGTATCATTTTTACAATTGAAGAAGGCAATATGTCAGCTCCGGCCCTTTGACAAAAGCAACTGCAACATCTTCTACCCTGAAAATTACATTCTTCCTCCTATCGCCGGTCCAAGTAATCTCCTTGACCCAATACATGAGTATCAGCTTCTGCTAAGTTCAGATGAAGCCAGTGAAAGAGAAATCCTTTATGAGTTCACAAAAGAAGTTTTCACTTTTGCTGCAAGCTGCATGAATTCACGAACCAATGGCACAATCCATTTCGGAGTGCAGCACCAGTCAGATCAGGGACATGGTGAAGTAATTGGACACCATATCACCTCTTTCAGTAAATATAATGAGGCCTTCGAATCATGTCTCAGTGAATACTTTGAAGAAAAGCATGTAAACGCTGCCAGAATGTGCATCAGGCCTCCAAAATTTATCCAAGTTAATCTCCTTGATGGAAGAACTTCAGACAAATGGGTGATTGAGGTGGATGTAGTTCCAACATATTCAGAGACACAACAGAATATTTTCTATACTCTGTTGAGTGTTGCATCAGCAGGAAAAAAGCAACAATGCAAAACTGAATGCGTCTTTGTGCGAGACGGCCTGAGGTCTCTCAATATTTTAGCAGATACTAATCTTCGAGTATGTCAAGAAAAGATGAAACATTTGGTTGATAGAGTACAGTCTTGGGCCTCAGCACGAAAGGCAGCAGAGGAACAGGAAGAAATAAAACCATTCCAAGGCCACCAGGGTCAAAGGTTAAAACAGCTGATAACTCGTGGAAGAGATTCATTTGACACAACCCTTCAATTTATTGTTGTCACGGACAAATGTCATTCCGGCCAACTGGAACACTTGGAGTTTCTGAAAGAGATTAAGTTGTTTGCAGTACTTGATTTTGATCCGGAGTCTGATAAAAATGGAACATGCAATTTTTACAGAAGAGATCACGTTGCCAATCTGCACTACCCATGCATGTACACCACTCAGGACAGTGTAACTGCTGCCATTAGAAAACTGAACTTGTTTAAGCAAACAAGTTGGATTTTCTGCAATGGACGAGCAAATGAAGACAGTGAGACAGATAGGCCTCTGACAGATGGTGAATGGCTTAAAAAACGCTCTGGGGAGGTTAACAACATGGTTTCATTTCTTTGTAACCCTGATTTGCTTTCCAAAGACACACATGTGATGTTCATCCTACACTCAGCAGTAACTGACATCTCAAGCCCTATTTTAGAGACGTTCTGTGCAATGTATCGTACACTAGAAGGAGCAGACAATATGTTGTGCATCTGCAAAAACTCTGATGTGTTCAAGCACTGGCAGCAACTGATTGAGATTCGCTGCAAGGAGGACATCACCAGCAGATGCATCTATGAACTAAGTCTGAATGAAATATCATGCACCATCCAAAAACTCAGGGAACCCCAAACACAGTCTTCCAGGAGATTCCTGCCGTCCACCGGCTCAAGTTCGGTCCTGCTGGCAAAAAAAGATGAGGAGCTTATGACCGTTTTGGACATATTATGTGAAAACGAATGCCAAGACACAGAAATTGAAACAAAAACTTCCTTTGATGAGTTCAAAAACAAAACAGAGGAGGACTTTTACAGAGGAGGACAAGTCTCATGGTGGAACTTTTACCTTTCTGAGATGAAAGGCAGCCTGCCATTCATCAAACGAGACAAATTCAATGAGCTGTATGACCTGATCACCCCTGTGGAGGGCTACACCATTCCATGTGTTATGATCAACCTCTTCCATCATCCTGGATGTGGGGGAACAACTCTAGCCATGCATGTTCTTTGGAACTTGAAGCATAAATTCAGATGTGCTGTTGTTAAAAACAACATTGCAACTAACAATGAAGTTGCTGCCCAAGTCATGACTCTACTGACATATGGCAGAGAGGACCAGTCAGGATGCACGCCTGTTCTGCTTTTGGTGGACAACCGGGATGATGTAGAGGACCTGAAGCAGTCAATCATTGGCATTAATAGGAAGAGAATCAACAATAAAATGGTAATCATTCTGAACTGTGAGAGGACCCAGTTCCCTCGTGAGAGCTCCACCAATAGCCGCATCTTAAATGTGTTCATCACTAACAAGTTATCATGCAAGGAGCAGAGTTTGTTTTCTGAGAAGCTTCAGCAAGTCAAGGAGAACCACAATAACCCTGAGACTTTCTATGCTTTCATGATTATGACAAATAATTTCAGTGAGACCTACATCACAAATGTGGTAAGCAACATAGTCAAAGATCTTGATCCCACCACTCGGCAAGGTCGGCTTTTCTCTTTCCTAGCTTTGCTGAACACCTACATCAATGGATCCTACATGTCATTCTCTTTGTGTGAAGAGTTATTGGGATTAAAGAGTGCTCTGTGGAAGCAAGAAAGCCTGGATGACATGATGAATCCTTACTCCACACTGATGATCACCTTCACTGCAGAGGACCATGGCACCTACAAAGCAGTACGATTCTTACACCAGATGATTGCAAACAAGTGTCTTGAAATCCTTACCAAGGAATACAAACTTTCTCTGGCTGAGATAACTACTGATGTCTTGCACTGTGAAAAAATCTACAGGTCGTGCATGGGAAAGGACTTCCTGGTCCAAAACATCCAAAGCATGCTCATAACACGTCACAGAAAAGAACAAGGAGATGACAAAGACACTTTGTTTTCCCCATTGATTGAACAAATGCATGAGGAAGAAGGCCATGAAATAACCGAAAAAGTCCTTGAAAGAGCCACAGAAACATTTGACAGGAGTGCAACAGTGCCACAAGCACTGGCAAGATATTTGTGCTTGAAAGTGAAAGACTTTGAATCTGCCCTCAAGTGGGCTTTGGATGCACAAAGGAAAAATCCAAATTCCTACATTGCAGATACAGTTGGACAAGTATACAAGAGCCACCTCAAAAATCAGATTGAGAGTTGTGAGAATCTCACTCCTGAAACACTTGACAAATGCCTTGCATTAGGTTTCAAGGCTATCAAGGCATTCCAGGATTCACAGGAGCTAGCCAAGAAAGATGAAAAAGTAGATCCATTTGATCCAGTGACCAAAAGGAAATCAAAGTCCTACAATACATCCGGATACATTGGGGAGACAGAAGTCACAATGCTCCTTCTTAATGTCATCAAAGACCTCCCTCTTTTTGCTGCTAGTGACAAGCATAAAAGAGATCAAATGCTACAATTTCTTAGAGATCAACATCCAGTGAGCAGTTTACATGACCACAGTAACAAGGCCTTTGGCCAGTTTTTTACTGTCCTGGCAGAACATGAGAGATCCCTGATGTCCTTAAAGCCAAGGCTGAAGGAAATTTTCACTTTTTTTGAGCACTACTTCCTATACCTAAAGCCTAGGTCAATGGAACAGGAAACAGCTGATGAAAGAAGCAAACGAAAGGTTTCTGAGTATTTCAAAAAGTACATAGAAATATTCAATCTCTCTGAAGAGGAGAAAGCATCAGAAACAGCAAGTAAACCCAAACTGAGTCTCAATCAGACAATAGTGGACCAGCGATGCTATCTGGAAATAAAGCGAGCAGACTCATTTGCTGGACTTTTGCAGTGCCTGAATGAAAAAAATGCAATAGAAATGGAGCGCATTCTTGAAAAATGGCAGTTCATACTTGACAACTCACCCAGAAGAAGTGTTACAGATACAGTCAACTATATTCTGGCAAACATAGTTCTGCACAACATCAAACCCTCCTCAAAACTGCTGAGGAAGTATGACGATTTGGTGGACCTTCTGAATACAGAACTGCAAAAGGAGGGTATTAACTCAAAGGTGACAGAGCTGTACTACCTCTCCATGCTGCTCATGTGGCCTTCACATCAGCAAAGGCATGAAAAAACTGCAATGAATAGAGACATCAGCATGTACATCACATCGGCCAGGAAGTCTTTTCATAAAAGCTTCTCTTACATGTTTCCAGCAAGACGTACTATTGCTCATTTCTTCCTCGGGAAATCCAGTGGACTGGGCCGAATAGTTTCCAAAGTGAAGCTTGATCACATTTTGAGTCAAGTTTCAAAGAGGGAAGACTCCCAATGTGGCCAAAGTAGTCAGTCACGTCACTGGCACAATCTCTGGCAGACTGGAGCAGCATGGAAGGAGCCAGAGGTCCAGAAGAAGCTATTAAGGGTTAAAGGGAAATCAGAAAATGGTGACATTTATGTCATATATGGTGGAAACCTAAAGATGATGGTGCGTCCCGTTTATTTGGGTGATATCCGCAGTGGATACAGCCGGGAAGATGTATCTTTCTACCTTGGATTCACCATGGAAGGTCCCGTAGCCTATGATATTAAATATGAAAATGACCAATGAGGAAATTTACCAGCCAGTTGTGAACAATTGTTCGCTTGCACAGATTTACAGGACAGAATGGACAAAAATGGATGGTTATTGGTATAACCATTTCATTTTACGGGCTCATCTTTACAATACAATGGACACATGGACAAAAATGTTAAATCTTATGGATTAAGTCTGTCCTTCGGGATTTATGGCCTGTTTTTAATGGCATGAAAGTGGTATCCCCTCAGCAAAAACAAAAGTAATTTGTCAACATTGTGGGTGACCTGATGTATGTTGTGTTGGCTTCTCTGTAATTTACTTGGGATTTGAATATTTTTAACAGTCTATTATTACAGACTGAAGAAAAAAGGGATGCTTAGCTGTTAACTACATATTTTTCTTTTTGATTTTCATTTTTTACTCATATCCTTATATAAATGTAGCAGTTTTGAAAAATTGGCCATACATTTAACATGAAGGAAATTATTTTCCTATTTACCAAGCACATACTGGCCACATATTAGAATCTATACTTTACTGACATTGGTTTTTGTTGTTGTTGTTGTTGTTGTTGTTGGTTTGTTTTTGTTTTTTTGCTTGTTTTTATTGCTGGATTCATGGCTAGACATCTAACAATAATTTTGGCAGGTGTTGTGATAATCACCATCTTAGTTGGAAATATGATTTGTGCATTTAATTTTCACTGCACTGTAAAAGTTGGACATTAAATCGAATCAAATCAGATTCATTTATATAGTGCCAAATCATAACAAAGTTACATCAAGGCACTTTACATATAGAGCAGGTCTAGACCAAACTCTTTAGAAATCCATTGCCTTATAAAAACTGGTTAAATCCTTTTTTTTTTATTCAGTTATGTTTACTTGTATCACTTAAGTGCACTTAAAATTAAGTTGACTTTATTTTATGAAATTGTTTCAACTTTAAAATAGTAAGTCAAAGAACTTGCTTTCTACAAGTAAACATTTTACTCCCCAACAAATGTAAATGCTGATAATGTGGCTTCTGTTGGATCTTGAAATAAATAAGCATGTCTTTTACATCTGGAGATTGTATTTTATTGGCTTAGCTTTTGCGGCACCACAACATTTTATTTATAATGTGCTATTTGGATATTTTATGTTGAGATAATCCAATGAAAAAATTAGCTCACCCCTAGTTGGATTATTAACATAACTGAGAAAAAGATTTTTAAATATTTGTGTGTAGTTTTTTTTCCCCTCACACAGACCTGGTCTAACAAGGGTCTTTTACTAGACCTCAATTAGAGATAGGATTAAGTGTTCACAGAACTATCATAGTGTTGTGTTTAGTTGCACACATACAGATGTACTTGCATACATTTTATGCCATAATACGACACAGAGTATCAAATTAAAATCATGATGGAAAAAAACAAATTGTGTTTTGGGGCATGAGAAGATAATTCGCTGGGGTTTCATCTAGCCAGCATCTTAAATACATGTCATGCTTGGAGTTTGTAGCCATCCCCTAAGGATGGTTGAAGGCCTACAGGACAGCGAAGGGGCAGCTCTCCACTTTCTTTGGTTTGGAGCAGAGAACTGGGACACAGATCTTCTTTGAACTGCGGTATTGAAATTCTTGTGTTGAGAAAAATAAAACTCTGAAAGTGCACTATCACATAATTAGGATGTGTGTGGCTTTCTTTCCTCTGTTCATGACTTTGTCTGGATGTGTGATCTTCAGAAATGACACGTGAGCACTGTTTGACACTGAAAGACAGAAAGTTTCTCTGCCTTCATTTGATAAAGCTTTTACATATAACCAAGTCACAAAGTGCTTTACAGTTTAAAAAAAGCAAAACATTATCAACAGTTACACAAAAAGTAATTGCCCAATTTCAACTTTTGACATCGACAGTATTTGGGCATTGATCTAATATATGGATACATTTTTTTCAGAATTTAACCAAGTAAGTGACCTGTTTTTTTGTTTGTTTTTTTAAACTACATTATATTTGCAATCTCACAAATTTAAGTAGTTTTATTTACTTTATTTACACCAGTAGGTGGCACTTAAGTCCACTTCTTCATAAATGGGCCTCAACCACTTTGTGTTCATCATTGAGGTGTATTCTATGTGTGAGCTTTGAAGCTGACCGTAACCCTAACTCTAACCAGTTTTCACAGTAAGACAATAAACTTTCCAACCTCAAGTGTCCAAGCTTCACCAGTCCAGGTCCAGAGCACAGTGGGATTCCAACAGCAGGACTGGGGCCCACTCTTAGCTGATCCTGAAACCCAGGCCAAAGGTATGCCACAATGACTGGCACTTCTTCCACCACACCACTTCAAGAATGACTACTCCACCTTACAGCAAGTGGAGCAAGCCAGCAGAACAAAGACAACACTAACCCATCCTGAGGGGACAGACGGATCGTAGACATAAATAGAAAATGGAGAAAGAAATGTAGAAAAGGCAATAATGGGCCCCAGATGAGACAACCACACAAGAATGACTTCAATTGAATAGAGGCCATAACATCACAAGCATGATCTCATTTTTGATAAAGCAACCTCTACCCAGATGCTCCTCATTAAGCTCTGCTCACTTATATAGTAGCGCAGTGGCTATGGCCAAAAATACTGAGAAGTGGATACAGAATAACCTCACCCCTCTACAGAGCCATTACATCAATCTCTTTCTGAACTACATTAACATACATTTAAAAAGCCATAAAGCATAAAGTTAAAGTTTTCATTTAACTTTATAAGACATGCTGCTGAGCCTGGGAGCTCCCTGCACTATTTGTTAGAATTTTAAAACAAAGATGTCTATTGTCTAAGAAAAAAAAAAAGAAACCTTTAACAGGTTGCAAATCTGATAAGCTGTTTAATAAACATATGCTTAAAGGCATTTAAATGAAGTTAAGTGTTGGAGTTTGTATTATTCAAAATTTTGATGCCAATATTTTCCCTTTTACTGCAAATGAATATCGGCTCCAAATATCGGTTATCGGCCTCCTTGACTACTAATAATTGGTATCGTATCAGCCCTGAAAAAACTATATCGGTCTATCACTAGTCCCATGGCTTCTCCTGGCCCCATCATCAGTCTTCAGTGTTTCTACATTCTTCTACTTCTCTTGGGAAGCAGGCTCAAAGGTCATTACTTCATCTGAAAATTATTTTTAGCAGCCCAAACTAACAACCAGCTGCAAATCTTTTTATTTACCATATATCTAATATCTAATTTAATATGGCAGTAATTCAAACTAGGCCAAAAATACAACCCTTGACTCTTCTCCATGCTGCTTCTTCAGTGCATGATGCAGGCCTGGGATCTTGGCCAAAGTCTACTCACCCTCACATACAGTATAAAAAGCAGGTGGAATTCAACGATGAGGTCCATAAACAATACTTCTGGGCCCAACATGGCAGTGACCACATCTGATCCCATAAAAAACGGTTCCAATGAGATCAGCATTGTGCCCTTTCCACCACATGGACCTCTCCTGAGCTAAAAATGCAATTTCTGAAACTTAACTGCTTCAACAAGCTGACGGTCTTTTAGAAAGTTTAGGCTTCAGCCACATGGGGGAGCAATTGCTCCATTTCTAGAGAAAATCACAGTCCATAGTCAATCCCGGTGAATTACAGTGTATAGGCCCTGTGGCCTCCTCAAGGAGGAGGAGACTGATCGCCACTTCTAATGAGATTAAAACTATGGTTATATAACATCAAGAAATGGAAAATGTGCATCCCTTTCCTTCTATAGTCTCTCCAACATCTCTGTATCATTGGCTGACTGATGTGGGCCACGTGGAAAGGGGATGATTGAAGGAAGAAAGAGAAGCTGAGGAAAGACCCTCCAGGACAAAATCAATTTCAGCAGAGTAGGAGGCAAAAATGTTCGTTTGGACTCAAAGACCAGAAACTGAGGGCTGTAACCACAATTGTGATCGAACCGTCAGACACGGGATCAGCAGTAGATAAGTAAAAAGTAGATGAAAGAATTACATTCAAGAGGGTTGTTGGCAGCTTTAGAACACCATCTATTACACAAGATTTATCAAACCATCTGCCCAGTGAAAGTAAAACAGGTTAACTGGATTATAGATCAGTACTCCCACTGTCTCCTCCAACTGTTTAGAAACTTTGAAAGTAGTTTGAGAGACAATGCAGAACACATCATTTAAAACACAAGGTTATCTCAGCATTTCCAAATGAATCTGAAGCTCCAAGATGTAGGGCTCAGGTTCATATAACACCTGTCAGGAGACATACTTAACAACCTAGAGGACCACTAGTGGTAATCAATCACCAGAACAGAACAGGGATCGTGACACAAGGCCTCAACCTGAAAACCAACTGTGCAATTTTTGTCACTTCGAAAAATATTGCATAAACAATCTCAGAAGAATTGGACCTGAGAGAAGGATGGTCAGATAGAGGTAGGTAGGTAGGTCGGTAGATAGATAGGTTGATTGATTTACTTCACATATCACAAGATGGAAAATTCTTATATTATAGCAGCCAGTTATCAGCAATAACACACACTGTGAATACAAAAGAGAGTGCTGAATGTTTACACAATCAACATATTGTACAATAAATACAACACAGTACAATATAAAAATAGAAAACAAAAATGCAAAAACAATCAATCCAATCACAGTGCAGAAGAGTATGCTGGCCACAACAGATTGAAAACAGTTTGAGTGTGGGATTTCCTGTCCAGCCTGTTGTTAATGGTCACATCCAGGTACTCTCAGTCCTCCACCACTTCATCTCCTCTCTCCCAGATATCAAGCCAATTTGGAGCGAAGCCTACTAAATGGATCACAATCTCTCTGGACTTGTTACCATTCAGCTGTAGACAATTTAACTGAGATATCCTAAAGGACTTAATCATATCTGAATGCCCTTAATAACCCTTTAAATTCTGATAATGTATAAAGATCTGGGAATTACTGTTATTTTCACTTTGGTTTTATTTCACCTTGTACCTCATCAGGACACATAGTGCTTTTATAAGCAACACCAGCACAGTTTTTGAAGCTATTCCTCTATACTTGAGATTTGCAGAAAGACCTTCTTTCCAAACTCAGCACCCACATTTTTGCACCGATGTGCCATAGAATGGGGAAAAACAATGAACATAACACCAACATCCATCTTATTAAGAAGTACAAAACATTAAGTGGCATAATTCCATGTGTCCAAATATATTCAGAACCGATTTTGACCAAAACAAAACAAATTCAAGTAACTGAGATTTTACAATTTATTCATCTCAGACGACCAAAAGAAATAACTTACCTGCACTCATGTGAAGGGTGATGCTGAAGTCTTGGCTGCAGAGGCTACAGAGGCTAGGTGCGGGTCCAAGGCAGCGGTGTTGATGCGCAAAATGTCACGCCAGTGAGAGTCACTTAGTCTTGTCCTCACGTGGTTCTTGCTAAAGAGAATGGTTTCTCAGAGAGACATGTTGAGCCAAACAAGCTCAGCATTTCCATAACACAGTCTTTGGGTAATCCACCCTCGGCAAAAGATCTGCAGTATTTAGCAATTAACGTCGCCACCTCGTAACTTGCCTTTATGGCGCTTCTGTTTGACTCGCGGGCTCTTTCGGAAAACAGCTTCCATTTTTAGCTTCGGTCGCTCCCTGTTAGCCTGTCGTAGCGTTAGCATGTTTCGACTGGTAGTGTCTTTTGGACATTGAATTCCTTATAAACAGCCACAGTCTCTTGGCAAGTCAGGCAAACACAGTTGTTCCGTATTTCGGTGAAAAGTTACTCCAGTTTCCACCTGTCCTGTCCTGGAAGCGGCGGCCCTCGCAGTCAGCTTTCCTCTTCTTATTTACGGTCGCCATTTTGGAAATCGGTCAGAAGGGGTCCTGGGCAGATACGCGGCGCTGCAAGCACCTTTTGATGAAACCTAAAATATATTTTTGATCTGTGTATTTATATTCTGGTCACAAATGCTGGCGGGCATCAAGTGATCCATTTTATGACAGAGGCTGCGGGCCGGACTTTGGACAGGCCTGACCTATATATTTCTGTTGAGGGAAACATACTGAAGATGTGTGTTTAAACATACCAAAGCAAAGCAGTCTTTTTTTTTATTATTATTATTTTGACTCTTGAAGCTGAAGGAATGATTTAAACATATACAGTGAGCTGACAGCTCATCTGTGCATAGAGACTTGTCTTCATTGTGACAGCTCTATGTAAAAGTTTGATCTGTCAGCGAAATGAATGCAACTCCAACATCTGTCAAGCTATTTATTTATTCATGAGGGTCTTTAGGACTTCTTAATATTTATTGGACCTCGGGACTGGTATTCTTCGTAATACTCTGGAAGCTCTGATTCACTCAGATGTCAAAGTTCTTTTTACCTCCAGTATGTGACAGGCGTGGACCTTCGACCACATGAAGCACCTTTCAGGCCACAGCAGTGCAGGAAACACTAACAACTAAAAGAAAGAACAATGAAATCCCTTATCTTCCCAGAACATTACACTGCAGTTTACCTAAAGTTGATCATTTCAGGCTAAGTGACTGACACACTTCCACTACCACTCAAACTTCATGCTAAAACCCATTTTCTCTTTCTCTTACATTGTGTGTGTGACACTAAATAAAGCTAAACAAATGGCAACACCAACCGGTCCGTGTACTCTCAGCCAGTTCGTAGAATGGCTGCTCTGTCCTGTGGCATTTATTTTGAAAATTTTCACCTTTATTTTAATCCTACCTGACTACCTTTTCTTAATTCTTCATTTTGACAAAAAGTTGGATCATTTTCACAATTTGATTGTCTTTGTTTTACCTTTTCAGTTCTGACAACTAAAAGAGAAAATTGATGTTCTTTCATTTCTGTTTTAAAGTTGAAAGACTAAAATTGAGAGAACAGGCAGCCTGACTTAATGTGGAAAGACAGCTGGCAGTATTAGTGACGCAGATGAAACACAGGCGGCATGAACACGCGTGAGACGCAGAAATTACAGCTATCGTGCAGATGGTGGGCTGCGATGCTATTTTTCTTCTGAACCAATTACAGTTTTTTTTACAATCGTCCAAACACAAATTCCAATACTTATGACACATTTCCAAACCTCGTCATACAGTTTGCACAACATTAGCCTGTGTGGCCTGTACAATTAAAACATTTCTTGTTTGTTCGACACAAACTGCATACAGTGGACACATTTACAAAATGTTTTAACTTCTTTTACAAACAAGCTCTACCAAGGCCAAAACAATTGACTTTAATTCACAAATTTACAAATGCTTTCACACAGTATGTCAGAACAGATAACCTCATGTTCTAAATGTAACCAATAGGCTAAAGTTGAAGTGAGCAGCAGTTCACTTTATAGATTCAAATAAATCATCTCTTGTTTTTTCTAATTGTCATTGAAAAGCAGCTCATTGAAGTTATGTAAATTAGTCAACTAATTGAAGTCACAGCTGAATAAAATCACAGCTAATACATAAAAAGTTTGGTATGGTGTGTCGGTTTTTGGGTCTGAAGAAACAAGACAATACGTGAGAATGGCAGAACGAAGAAGAGTTGGTGAAGAGAGAGGAGTTGGTGAAGGACAAGGGAGAGGAATTCCTGTAGGGAGAAAACCGAGAGGAATGCGAATGCATGGCAGTTTTCAACGAATGGCCAGGACTCGGGTTCCTGATGAAATTAGGGCAACCATAATTGACCACGTCATCAATCATGGCCTATCATACAGAGAAGCTGGAGAAAGAGTCCAGCCTCATCTCAGCCGGGATACTGTGGCATCTGTTATCCAGATTTTTCAAAAACCAACCGGTAAGATATATCATAAAGGTGTCTCCTATTGATCCATTTACAGTATAGAATTTTACAGTAACACGTATTGTACAATGTGACTGTGTGCCTCTGATCCCTAATATGTTACTTTGTTCCTCTTCTCTGTAAGGATCCAATGTCTTCCTCACTCAGGGGGCAGGGGAAGGCTCCTAACTGAACAGCAGGAGCTGGCCATTGTGGCCATGGTGGTGACCAACAATGAAATCAAACTCAAGGAAATTCAGGCGAGAGTTCTGGAAGACGACGAAGTCTTTGGAACCATCAGCGCAATCAGCGTGACATCCATTTCTTGGAAACTGTCGAAACATCGAATCCACATGAAACAGCTGTACACGGTTCTGTTCGAAAGGAACAGTGAGCGGATAAAAGAACTCCGTCACCAGTATGTCCAGGTAAGGTTATTCAGTAGTTGAAGTATTACATAGTGTGTATTTTGCAGTAAACTATTCTATAAACCTGGGTTACAGTACACACAGTAGATATAAAGCAAAGCATTTACTCATACTGTCTTTACTTTCAGAGAGTCATGGAGTTGGAAGCCAATCAAGCCCCGCATGAGATGATTTACATTGATGAGGCCGGCTTCAACTTAGCCAAAAAGCGTTGGCGAGGCAGACACGTGATGGGGAAACAGGCCACAATCACCATGCCGGGCCAGAGAGGGGCAAACATCACGATCTGTGCTGCTATATCCAACAATGGAGTAGTGTTACACAAATGTGAGATTGGCCCCTATAATACCAACGGGCTCCTACTGTTCTTGGAGGAAGTACATGAAAGACTGGTGCTGGAAGCAGACAGGGGACTGGATGGCCTTCCAACTTATGTAGTGGTCTGGGACAACGTGGCATTCCACCGGTCGCATGAAGTAGCAGCATGGTTTGATGCCCATCCCAGGATGGTGTGTCTGTTTATTTCCCCTTACTCCCCCTTCCTCAAACCCATTGAGGAGTTCTTTTCAGCGTAGAGATGGAGGGTCTATGACCATCAGCCACGTGCCCAGGTGGCCCTCCTGGAGGCCATGAATGCCGCCTGCCAGGAGATCACACCTGAGCACTGTCAGGGATGGATCAGACATGTGAAGAGATTCTTCCCCAGGTGCCTTGGCAGGGAAGACATCGGGAGTGATGTTGATTAGACCATGTGGCCCAATGCAGAAGACTGGGCAGATTAGGGTCTTTTTTCTTTATACAAGTATTTTTCTTTTTTATACTATGTATTTCTTCTGTGCATTTTTCTGTTTGTATCCACACAATGGTGAATGGCAATGATTTTTTTTTTCTTGCAAGCTTGCAGCATTTCCGACACAAATGAAGCCTTTGCAAAAATTCCATTACAGTTGTGACTGTCTTTTGCCATAAACTCATTTCCACTGAATGTTTGCTATAAAGAAACAATGTATGCATCTAGGCCTACTACATGCAAAAAAACCCAACATACTGTACCTGTAAGTGGTTCAAAAGAAACGGCAGTGCAAAAAATTTACAAAAGAATATACCTGAAACATAATGCAGTTTCTGTAAATCCAACTGGTGTTAGTGTTTTTTTGACAGTGTCCTATGACTGATTAAAGGTTTCTGATGGAAGAGAATAGGTGTTGGTGTTTGGTTGATCTGGTGTATAGTGTTACTGTATTCTTGCATTTTGTAAACTAGTGTAGGTGTTTGCTTTACAATGTGAGCTTTTGAGCATTAAGTTAGCTGGTTTGTCAGTTGTGTTTTGTAGGTGTGTTGGTGTGTTAGCAGTTTTGGAAATGTATTTGAATTTGTGTTAGGACGATTGTAAAAAACTGTAAGCATCAACCTCCAGTGGCCATTTCTGACAGCAGTAAACTCACTTAACTTTAGATCGGTCTGGAGCCTGTCAGTCAAGATATAAAAACACATACACTACCAGTCAAAAGTTTGGACACACTTTCCTACTCATTTGAATGAGAAAGTGTGTCCAAACTTTTGACTGGTACTGTACATCATGTCTGTGAGAGTGAGTCAGCTACATAAGTGAGCAAGGGGAGGGAAACTGCGAAAATTTCATGCCAGCAGCTTAAAACAATGATTGTCAGGCAGGTCAGTCCATGTCCTTATACATCCCCTGCTTTGTGGTTTACTTCTATTATTTAAGAAATGAGCATCATGTTGTATTGAAAACTTGAAACTAAAGACTGGGACCATCAAGTCATTAGGAAAATATTTACAAAGCAAATAAATTGAGTAAGAAGGAGGCCAATTTTCCCTTAGACTTCAATACAATTTGAATTCTTGGTACTAGTGGTGTTGCCTCCTGATGGTCATTAGATAGAATGCAGGTTGATGACACATCATTCTTCTGCCCCAAAGTCAATGTGCAATTTATTCACAGTCTGTGGAGTCAGCTGAAAATTTTTTTTTTTTTTTTTGGCTAATCAGTTTTTTTCTTTGGATGTTTTTCAAAGTTTTTTTGATGTGCATTCATTCTGAACTCTGCCTTTTTTGTATTCTTCCACTGCTCTATCCTCTCCTCCTCTCTGTCTGCTACATTGACAAACATCTTCCTTTCGACCACAAATGAAGAGCAGACGGCAGACACCAGGGCATTGCCGCACATACTTTCTGAGCAAGGATGAATTATGCATCTTGTTTCGTGTGCTATTTCAACATCACCTGGCGCACAGAGCAACGCACACCTGTCATCAACCAGACACACACAGGCTCATATGCCAATATGTCTGTTCATGAGTACAACTTAGAAATTCGCTCATGCATTGGTTGAAATTGCCATTAGCCACAGTCATAAGCCCAGTGTTTTGGGGAAAATCATTTGTGTGTGTGGATATTTTTTTATTTTCCTCTCTCCGTCCCTTTGTCCATTCTCCTTGTGTTTGTTTGTTTGTGATAATCCAGCTTCATGTTACTGGTTTAAGGATTCAGGTGCTTGACGGCCAGACAGACAACGACTGGGACTCAGGAACAGGGGAGGATTCATCCAAATAGGCTGACTCTGGAACAAATGAGGTGTCAATCAAGATAGCAGACACATTAAGAGGCATGACACCAACGTCATTCCAAAATGGACGATTTCAGTTTTCATGGGCTCAAATTGATTTCCTTTCCGTTGTAGTTGCCAAAGTTTTTTGTTTTGTTTTGGGTTTTTTTTTTTGTAATTTCAAGATCTTAGCCAGTAGAGAGGATTGATGAGCAAATTCTAAGGCCTAGGAGTTCTTGTTCCTTGAACAATGGTGGTGTGTTTGTCTGTATAATCTGGCCTGTTTTGATCGTTTAGAGGGTGGCTTTGACATTGATTTCAGAGATTGTCGACAGGTTTGTGAACTGTTTTTCAAAATTTTCTTTCCTGTAGCCTCTTTAAAAGGATAATCACAGTGTAATGGGAAAGCTCATCGTCTGTATCTAAAAGAATGTAAAAACCTTAGATCAGCCATAAAATCCAGACCAAATAATGAGGCCTAGTGTGACCACATACTAGACCAGACCTTGCAAAAATCTTTTCAGGCATTTGTGCTTTATTTATTTCATGCACTAATTTATAGTGACTCAGTATTTCTTCTAATGTGTGATAATGTACTGAGATGGGGCGGCACGATCCAGTGGTTGGTAATAATGGCACCAATCCCAACAATATTAAACGATGAGAAGTGTTTGGTCAATTAAGAAGAAGGACCAAATAAGAAACAGTCAGTGAAAGAACACACACAATTCATTCATTTAATATTATCATCTTTCTGGTTTGCTTATCAAACACATGGGCTTGATTTTACTTGACATGGTTACATTTTTTTTGCACCGCCTCATCCCTGATGAGAACAAAGTGACATTTAAGTTAGTCATACAAGCAAATGCATGCCATGAGACATATTTGGGTCTTTTCCCACCAACTTTCCATCATTTCATTACTGCTTCCTATTTGGTGTCACTTCATTAACACTGCATGGGCCACAGTTTATTGGCTTGTTGACTGGCTAAATGTGGGTTTGCAATGACACTGGCCTGTGAGTCAAAAAGATAATGGCTGTAGATACAGGAGCATTAAGGCCTGTGTGTGTCTGTTTCAGTATGAACGGTCTGCTGGAGGCCAACTCTAATTGGAGAGGCACCAAATGGGGGGTGAAAGCTGCCATCAGTCTGAATTGATTGTAATTGCAAGTTCTTCACTGGAGAAGACTATTCTCATTAGCCCCCTCATGGTAATAACATTTTGGGGTTGTTTTGTTGTTGTTGTTTTTTGTTTTCTTTGCAATTTGATTATGTTTTTCTAGACTTGGCATTGGTTGGTGATGGATTTATGTATGTTTTTTAGGTTGCATCTAATAAAGCACCCCATTGATCTATTAGCAGTTCAAGAGACCAAAAAACACCCAACTATTTTCTCACCATGACGGTTTCCATTTCTACGTACAAATACTGATATTTTTCTGCTGCAGTTTCTTTGTGGTTGATGTTGGACCAGCAAAATTTTTTTTATGTTATGTTTGGGCCAACTTAGGCATTTATTTGGCAGCATAGTAAAGAGCAAAATGGAAATTTAGAATAGTTGTGATTTAACTCCATCACTCATGCTTTTACACTTTAGTCATTCAGAAATCAGGCCAGTATGTAAGTATGTTGAATAATTATGGGATTTACAGTGATGTTTTTATGGATGTCAGATCACATGAATGTTTAAGGAATTGAAATGGCAAATGAAACATGAGGATATTATGTTAATTTAGCAGAAATAACAGGCATTATTAGGAAAAGAATGAAGGAAAGGTGAAAAAAGCAATGGGAAAAACACTAAAACAAAAGGTAAATAAAATCCAAACATCAAGCCCAGTCAGTGTCCGAAGAAAAAGAAGCTTCCGACTGGTATGTTCACGGTGATCACTGATGTGAAAAAAAAAAAAAAGGTAGGGCTGTTTTGATTTATAGCTGCAGTGTTGTTGATTTTTGAAAGCAGGCATCAAGAATAACAGAAAATCAACACCAGGCTGAGATGAGATAAAAACCATCTGGTATTTCCACACTAGAGAAAGCCCAGCATGAATTCTCTTTAGAAGAGATCGAAGAAAAATGCTGACTTCAGCACCCGCTGCTCAAAAGTGATACTGTGAGATGGAAATTACACTTTAATTACTATTTATGTTTGGTGTAGTTCACTATTTCATTGTGTCACCATTTAAATACACTTAAGTGCCTACATATCAGTCAGTAACCCCATTATTGTTCATAACGCTTCAGTGTTTCAGTCTAGCAGTCATGCCAATGTCTGTGAAATAGGTAAAAACAGGAAGGTGTCTTCTGATTGGAACAGGGACAATTATGATTTTATCTGGTTCAGTTAAAAGTTTCATATGTTCATGTACTGAGCATCTCGGAGCTTTTGCCCAACACTAATGAAATCGGCCTGAAGACAGTGAGTTGAAGCAGCTCAGACAGAGCAGCGGTTCAGATTGCTTATTTTTCTAGACGCAGAACTCCAGCTGAACTTGGAGCGATTCTTCATCTTGCATCATATGTACAAGATTCATGGTCCAACAAGCCAACACGTCAACGCAGATGTAACTGGAGCTAGCCAGCATCTGTTTCTGTGTTTTTACCACGTGTGACTGACAGCTAATCACCTTTTTTTGTTTTGTTTTTAAGGCAACAGTCAAAAGTATGCAATGTGAAGGGAACACACCTCATTAGAAGTGTGCCCCCTTCACAGGATGTGATCAACAGCCCGAATGAAATGAAACAGTCTGGGCTTCTTTTTTATCTGGAGCTCTTTCCTCCCTTCTTGTGGTGTCATGGCTCCTGTTGCCTGGAAACCATGACAACATGTAAATGTTTTTTTTGGCCCTTGGTTTTGACAGAGCTCAAGACTCACAACGAAAATTATAATCCTCAGATTCTTTGTCTCTGTATATTTGTTTATTTTGCTGCCATATTGTTTTCCTAACCTCCATGCAATGAATCATGGGATAAATTTGGGGACCAATATCAATCGATATAACCATCATTCCCCTGGACAGGGAGGATGCAGTTGTCTGCAGAATATAAAGG
Organism: Remorina albescens; assembly: GCA_034769265.1. Lineage (NCBI taxonomy): Eukaryota > Metazoa > Chordata > Actinopteri > Carangiformes > Echeneidae > Remorina > Remorina albescens. Next base: position 13,801,315 of record CM068480.1, read on the forward strand.
AGATGTTTAAATGGGACAGTCTGGTTACACTGACAGGATGTGGCCCCTGAATCGGGGCATTAGCTTCACTTAGCTGAGCAGCACCACTTGACAGAAGTGGATGTTCTTATTTCTTTTCAAACCTTCGTAATGAACTAGTAAAATGGAAGCACCAGCCATTGTGTGGGTGTGATTATCATTTCTGATACCAAGAACATCTTAAATGCACAATATCCCAAAGATGAACCGCTTGTGAATCTCTTTATACTGTATGATGAAATTTTGTTGGTTTTTTTTTTTTTATATATAAATTACTGTAACTTTAATTATATATTTTAATCTTCAAAATGACCAAGTCTCCATCTGTGGGATTACATAATAACCACATAACCAGAAGACATAGAAATCAAATGATTGCATCATATTCTATAAATCTCTTGCGCAAATTTGCTGTGAGGGACACTGTGAAAAGGGATCCAGTCAATCTATGAATTGTGCGCAGCTCTGCCAAAAGTAGCAGCACAAATAAAGATGTTGCCTGTTCTGATCCGTGGAGAAACATTAAAAGGCACCTGCCGTATGTCTGCTGCATCGCTGCTGCTGCCAGCTCCAGTGATATATTTTGCAGAATACCTGAATGCCAAATTCACTTCATCCATCCATCCATCCATCCATCCATCTTCTACCGCTTCTCTGTTTCCCGGGTCGCAAGGGGTGCTGGAGCCGATCCCAGCTCACTCTGGGCGAGGGCGGGGTACACCTGGGACAGGTCGATTCTCTTCATTAATAAATCAATTTATTTAATTTTATTTTGTACAGGAAAGGGTTAGAGATATATATTATTCACAACTGTCACATTTATCAGATTGAGCCTAGACACAAAGAATGTATCTGAAAGTGTCAGTTATATATGTGTGTGTGTGTGCTCTGCGGACCTGTGTGTGCAGGAGCATATGACTCTTCATCAGCCTGTAAAATAACATTGAACCTCTACACCATCTCTTTGGGCCAGATTTCTGCTGGTCGCTCACTTTCCACTGTCTCAAGAGTACAATAACCCAACAATCAGTAGTACTGTACCTTGTTTTATCTTTAATGCACCCATGGGCGCACACGTGTGCAGAAACATGTTAACTATCTAAACAGCAGTAGGTGCACACAGAAGAGATAACAGAATCTAGTGGAGACACTTTCATTGTGTTGGGTGTAAGACAGAGCCCGATAACCTCATTAAAACATTTTACAATGATATCACCATCATTGGCTCACTTTATACAGACAGAGTAAATTTGCTTTGATCCACATCTTCTTTTGTCTTAGTGTTAGCTCTCCAAGCAAAAACTTTCATACCACATCTGAACTCAACTTCAATTTATTTGAACTTTTCCATTCATTTTGACCTGAGGTGATGGTTTTTATTTTATTTATTTGTCTTTTTTTTTTTTTTTATTACATAGAAAAGACTGATATTCCACTATGTAGCTTTATTAATGTATATGTTCTCTGTAGTCTGTTTGTCATGGAAATAGAAGGGAAAGGGTTGAGAGAGAGAGAGCGGAGCACATTTCCTGTATACCTCTCTCTCACCCGTTTTCTGTATTCTCCCTCCCACTTTGGTTTCTGACTGAGACAGCTTCGTACGCACTGTGCTCCTCTCCTTTCTCTCCACATCTACCACCCACTCTCACTCTCTCTCTTACTCTCAGTCAGTCTGTCAAAAAGGGGGAGTTGTTGTAACTAGCTGTCGCTTAATCTGTTCCTCATTTCTAAATGTTGTCCGCATCATGTCATTGATCTTCAACTCAACCATGGAGGGATTTCTCTTCCCGGGGATGACTCATTTAGGTTTTTTTCCTGCCTCAACACTGATGGATGTACAGTTTTTTCTCCTCTGTTTTACATGCACGGTTCGCCCTTCAGATCCTCTGTAGAGCCTGTTGGGACTTTAATAGAGTGTGAAATATTTGGAGCAGGTGTGAGGTTTGGAGGAGCAAAGTGAGACAAAGCATGGCAGAGGACACAGCTGAGTGTTGAACACTTCAGTACAGGGAGACATCCTAGGTAAGACTAATAACCTACTAATTATAATTCACTTGTTCACCCGAATGGATTAGTAATAGTCTGTAAGAATATATTTAGATGTTTTGGCAGCGGGCTGTAATGCTTATCACAGCGCAGAGCCAGGTCCATTAGTGAAGGCTGAAATATAAACTGACTTCATCGCTTCTGCTGGTGAAAACCCTGTTGTAACCCTGTTCCTGCAAAAGTTTCATTCATTTTGAATTCTTTTCTTACTTATTCATCAACTAGGAAGCAAAAAAAATAATCTGACATTAACTAGCTCTCATTTCCAGCAGAATTTACTTTTCCCATCATATTTCGTTAATTTTGGCAGCTATCCATATGAAACCAAAAGATTTCTGTATTATCTTGGTGTAATTTTGTTTTTAGAAATGCTATGCAGACCTGTGTGTGAATCAACCTTTGGGCCCTCTGTTCATATTCGGTCCAAAAAAATGACTAAAACCATTTGACAACCTGAGAACAGACACAAACACGTTTTGAAAACTTGTCCAACATTTAATGGTAAGTTTGGCAAAAAAAAAAAACGGACAAGAACAGGCTGTGCTCCGCAGTGTGTCAGGTTTCTTCAAGTGAAATTCATTGATTGAATCAGCATCAACCAAAAAATATTATCAGCTGCCTTTTAAGGCGTGAGGGATTTGATTTTCCTTCGCTTTCAAATATGCAAGGTGCGTCATCTGGAAACTGAAGATGTGTCATATTTCTAGCAGAGATGGAGCCTGAGAAAGAAGTTTTTGATTAAAAGTTGGTAGATTCATTAAAGCTTCTTTTGTCACAAATAGAGTGTGAATGAAATTAAAGAAACCAGTTTAAAGAAGCTCCTTTTGTAATAATAGTCCCATTTATGTGTGAGATTGTAAGAGCCCAAAGAGCAGGCCAACAACAACTGTCATTTTTCTGTGAAGTTGTTGCCTTCACCCGTTTCTGCTCTTACCCACCCAGAAATGACCACAGTGTCAATGGAGCCAATAGGAGTCCTCGTGGAAAAGGGTGCCAATGCCACTGAGCCCCCTCTAAACTCACATGAGGACACAGCTGCCACCTTCACCATCGGCACCATCCTGTCCATCATGTGCCTCGTCGGAGTCTCGGAAAACATTTACACCTTGGTGCTCATGTGCCACTCAATGAGGGCTGTAGCGTCGATGTACATCTACATCATAAACCTAGCTTTGGCCGATCTGCTCTATCTTCTCACCATCCCTTTCGTGGTCTGTACATACTTCCTGAAAGGATGGTATTTTGGGAGCACAGGGTGTCGACTTTTGATTAGCCTGGACTTCCTGACCATGCACGCCAGCATATTCACGCTGACAATTATGAGCACGGAGCGCTACCTTGCAGTGCTCAAACCGCTCGACACGGTCAAGCGGCCGAAAAGTTACCGGAAGGCCATCACTATGCTGGCCTGGTTGGCTTCGTTCATCCTGGCCCTGCCAATGATTGTGAGCATTGAGCTAAAGACAGTGGGCACAAAATCCATGTGTCAGTCCACCTTGTCCCCACTCTCTTACAAGATTTACATCACCGTCCTGTTTTGCACTTGCATTGTCGCTCCAGGAGTGATCATTGGTTATCTCTACACCCAGCTTGCACGGACCTATTTGATTTCACAGACAGAGACCTACAAACAGACCAAAAAACTTCCCAACAAAAAGGTCAGTCATCACAAGACTATTTTCTGTGATATAAAAGGTTTTAGTCTTTCCCTGCTAATAAAAAAATACATCTTCACCGAACACAAAACCAGAAGAGCTGAATGACTCTATGGGATTAAAATTTGGTGTAAGGTTTGGGTAAAAATGAATAGTTTGTTGAGTTAAGGATAAAAAAAAAATCACAATCATTAAACAGCATATCAACAGGGGTCTCCAGAGTAACAGTTCAAACTTTGGTTGACCCAAACAGCCACAGTCTCCTCTTCCTCTGGACATTGTGTCCTCTTGAGGGAAAGATTGTCTCTCCAAATGAGTCATGGACTCATGTCTCACCCTTTGATTGGATCAATCTACATGCTTTCTTTGGTCATGTCATCCAACGCCAAGTCTCCTTCCATTGCTACGCAGATGACTCACAAATAAACTTTCCTCTAAGTATCAGGGATCAGGAAAACCCTAGCTGAAGGGTTTTTTTAGACTGTCTTCATGATATGAACCAGTGGATGGTGCGAAATTTCTGACACCTTCACACTCAAAATCAGAAATAACCAAATACTTTAATCCACAATGCAAACAAACTCATTGACAGCACCTTTGAGCCTTTGTCTGCAGCGTTCATACGAACACGTTCATACGAACACGTTCATATCAACAACTGTTGATTTGATTTGAGCCCTCACTGTCTCCCAGTCACTTTTAGAATTGCTGATAAGATTTTACTGATTAACTTCCCCAAGGCCTAAAACTAAGGTTGAGTGATTTTTTTGTCATCAGGGTTCCTGAACTGTTGAAAAACAAATTTTACAGACCTACTTTTATGTGCTGTCATGTTTTTGTGATCTCAGTATTTATTTTTCATTTTATTGTATGACAGTTTTATATTATCTCCAGCTCTCCTTATTTATATGGAAGTCTTCCCCCTTTCCCCCTTTCTCCCTTTTATTATTTATGACCTGATTTGGCGGCCCAGTTTTGGTTTTTATTTTGCCCTTAAGGCCTCTGGCCTATTACTGATTATTTTTCAATCATCAAAGTACTTTGAACTCTGTTTTGAAGCTTCTGTAGTTGACATTCATCATGTCGTACTTTATTATTGCCTGGAAATTATGGATGTTGGGGTTGGGTGTCCTCCATGGTGTATCTCATAGGCATGGACATTGTCCTTCTCACAGCTTTTGCATGCACTTATGTTTGGTTATAAAATGTTGCTATTTGAGCTTTGCGGCATCAATTTGGCTCTGTAGTCAAAGCAGACCATTATCAATCCTGTCCCTGCTGCCGTGGGTTCCATATTTTCCATTCCAGTCTCACTCTCTCCTTGTGCTGAGACAAAACCCACTCCAATTTACCTTATAGCAGGGCTTAAATGGGATCAATGTTGTCTTATTATATTGATTAACACTTTGCCCGGCGTTGCCTTTAAGTTGCATTATGCACTGTTCAGAGATTAGTCTTACCTTAGGGCAAAAAAGAAAGCAAACTGTTTGACTTTCAAAATGCCAAGACTTATACGCTTACTATAATTTATAGTAGAGTAACCCTAATCCTATTCATGAGTTCATGGGATCTGACACAATCACAACTATTGCAGCTGTTAAAGTAAAAACACTAGATGCTAATTTTCTTTATCTAAGTTCAATGTGTTAAATATACTCAAGATTACTATAAGATTTCCAAGCTTAATGAATTTTGTTCACCGGCTTTTGTAAAGAAGAACTCTGATGCAACATGTCATTTGGAAGCGATAAATATGTTTTCTTAAGGAACCTGCGATATAATAGCGTCAGCAGAAATTCATACAAATCCTGAAATACATCTCAAGTGGAAATTTCCATACGCCATTTGCAACTAATTCAAACTGGTAAGACACAGTCTATTAGCTCCATTTTGGAAAGTGCGAAGTAATTCTATCTGGGATGATCTAAGGTACATTTTTCAGAGAAATTAGTGGAGAAGTGCACTGTAAAAAGAGGCAAGTAATATAAATATGTTTTCAAATGTCTTCCAGAGCCAACTTTAGTTTGTTTCTTGCAGAACAATAAGCTCTACTCCATCTTCAGTCTTTTTTTTTTTTTGTACTTTTTGAAGTTTTGTAATGTTGTAGCATAAAAATTGGACTCAAATGAAGAAATAGTCAAAGGAAACACAAAGTAGGTGCGAAGAAATAATGTTTAATCATCCAGTCCAAGGTCATACACAGATAGGCAGGCAGAGAAGACAACCAATCCAGACAGGGGAAAAACACAAAAAACAAGATCCAATTGGTACAGTCCGAGTGAAAAATTAGGCAAACAAACGCTAGGAAAGAAAGGCTGGAGGGCATGAAAATACAGATGTGACAGTGACAATGTGGCAGAGGAAACATGGAAACACAAGGAATAAATCAGCCAAGGCCGATTTATTCTAACAAGGTACAGATGTGTGGCAAGAACTGGTGGGAAACAACAGAAGCAACATCAGACACAATACGCAAGGACCAAAACTACAAAATGAAAAAGGAAGTGGCCATAAAACATATAATGAACTATCACATGTTCAGACTTCAGGTTTGGGCCAGAATTTTTGATTATCCAACAGTTACATATGTTAGCAACTAGCTCACAACTACCTTAATGAGTTGACTGTTTTGCTGAGTAGCCTTATACTTGTTAAAATACCTAACTGTCTATGTTATACTGTAAAACTGGTCTGAGGAAAATCTGGATCCCCTTAACAGTTCCTCTTTTTGGTTTTGCATCCTTAAAGGTGCTGTATTTGATCTTCACCATAGTGCTCCTCTTTTGGGCCTGCTTCTTGCCCTTCTGGATCTGGCAGCTGCTGGATCTCTACTACCCATCATTGTCCCTCTCCAACAAAGCCAAGCGCAACATCAACTACCTGACGACATGTCTGACCTACTCCAACAGCTGCATCAACCCCTTCCTCTACACGCTGCTCACCAAAAACTACAAAGAGTACCTGAGAACGCACAAGCGCTTGTGGATGGCTGGCACCTACTTCAACAGAAAGAATCGTTTTCAGCATTCACCTCGCAGGTCAACATCTTCCAGCAGTCAGCAGTGCACTGAGGGCTTCATGCTCGCACACACAGCCTCCCTGTGAGCTCACAACAGCAGCTTGTTAAGTAGGAGCTGCTTTCTTTGACTAAAATCTGTGATTTTGTTGACTGATGAGAAAACTGTTGACCAAGTATGACAGTCTCTGAATTACACCCTGAGACTTTTCCAAAGTAAAACCCGAGTGCTTCACTTTGATCCAGCGATTTTTCCATCCTCCTACCAACAATCATTCAGCAGTAACCTTGGAGGAAGACAATGCTGCAGACTTGGCAGGCGTGTTGGAATTTTCTCTTAGATGTTTGTAATTAGCCATGTGATTTCACACATCTGTTTAAGACTCCTACTCCTCCATGTTGATGTTTACATATATGGAACTGGGCGGCAACGAGAAAACATTGGTATGAACAGGAAATCAGTTCGGACAGGAAATTTTTCCATAAACTTTTGGCACCGCTGAGTTGCAGTTTAAACTATCCACCTATTGAGAGAAACAAAGCCTGAACAAATCAAACTCTTTTTAAAAGAACCATCACAAACTCCTAGCTTCATGTTGCACGGAGAAGAAAAACAGTTCATGATGTTCATTTGTCAGAAATATTGATATGTCTTAGATCTTGTTTTAGTATTGAAAGTATGTCGCTACCAGGCTCTAAGCTGCTGTGCTGTGTGTACTGTAATCAAATCCAGGGGGATCGTTCTCCTACTAGCTTTGCTAGCCTCTATCTGGTTTGTTTTTTAAGACAAGTTCACAGAACGTTAGATGAACCTTAGGGTGACGTTCATCTGTAGCTCATTGCTATTAATTGTGAATGGAAAAACAGCAAACAGTTGTTTATTGAAAAGTAAAAACCACTCTGTATATTTCAGTGTTGAAATGGCCTTTTTTGTTTTGTTTTGTTGCCTAGTAGTTTTGTTAATAGCAGCAACATGTCTGATTGTGGTAAATGCATCCTGTCAACTTTAAGAGAGGAAGATACAAAGTCTAAATGATTTCATCGAATACAGACAGGCAGAGACACAGAATGACGAGCTGCACCTTTCAGTGCATCACAGCAGATAATATAAAGATTTCACAGCAATGGTTTCATGAGGTGAAGCCGTCTGTGCAGATAACACAAACATTATTTATGGGATTAGGGCATCATTTGTGTGAACAGATCAACAATCTGTGTGCAAAGGTGTGATCTGTAACTATAAAATATAAATAAACTCCTTCCAGATAAAGACTGAGTGAATAAATGATAAGAGAAAAATAAAAAACAGCCTGAAAGTTGGACTCTTGCCTTGTTATACAACTATGCATTTACTAACCATGTTTTCCCGAAGTCTCTCTCTCTCCCAGCTCCTCTCCTCTCTCTCCCTGTCCTCATCCTGCAGGTGATGAATCATCACCATCCCATGTTCCTGCAATGCCTGATGCTCCCCCATCTTCATGAACTCCATATAGCATCATTCCTACGAACTTCATGCAGGATCATATGTTCCTGCCTACGCCTGTTTGAATACCCCCTCCTCCTGCTCTCTTTCTCTCCCTACTCTACCCAAATTTGCCCCCCCCCGCCTCTCTCTCTCTCTCCCTCTCTCAACCCAACCGGTCGAGGCAGATGGCCGCCCCCCCCCGAGCCTGGTTCTGCCCGAGGTTTCTGCCTCTTAAAGGAAGTTTTTCCTTGCCACTGTTGCCAAGTGCTTGCTCATGGGGGGATCTGTTGAGTCTCTTTAAATCATTTTATAAAGAGTTTGGTCTAGACCTGCTCTATATGTAAAGTGCCTTGATGTAACTTTGTTATGATTTGGCACTATACAAATAAATCTGATTTGATTTGAATTGATTTTGATTTGATCTATGCTTAAAATGATAAATAATTGAACATTGTTACCATTTACTCCATAAAGCCTAATATTTATACAGTGTATACTGTGAATTTGAACATGCTGCTTACAGCTACCACCTGTGACACATGATACTTTAGCATATCTGCCCTGTATGACACCATGTGCCAGTGCACTGCCATGAGATTCCACCAAGGACAAAAATATTTATACATAAACACATACATACACACCACTGCACACATTACATGAGAGGTATGAAGCTATGTGAGTGAGAGAATGTATGTATGTGTTTGTGTGTGCATATATACTTATGAATGTGTGTTTGTGTTAGTATATGTATATGTGTTTGTGTATGCGTGTGTGTGTGTATGTGTATAAAACATCATACTATAAAGCAATAACAAGATGTTGTTGTTGCCATGAAGATTAGGCCGGTTTACCACGAGGAGTGAACATGAGAAGTTCATTATAACAACGAGCTTCTTTCTTTTTGTCCAAAGTTCATTAAGATCCATTGAGAGTACAGATAATGAAGCAGGTAACAGGGAAGTTGGGTGTGAGGCCAGAGAGAGCCCTGTTATGCTGCCAAGGCACAGGAGAGTTGACTCTTCTCAGTCCCCCCAACACACTTAACTGGTCTACAATATCACTGGACTATAATATCAAATGTGTACCAAGTCAGGACTGGAGTCCTGAATTGAAGCCGGGTGCTGTAACACCAGAAGCAACACTGAGCCCGGAGGTGACAAAAACTTCAAAAACACAAAATAGATCCAAGTGCCTCACCTATTCAGGAGGGGATGAGATGTTTTATCAGTCAGGTTAACCCACTTTAACCATTTACCTGGTGTTGGGGTTCGGGGCGAAACGTCACCAAGAGCTTGAAGGAAGTCGAGTTACCTTCATCTAACTCAGAGAAAGTGTAAAAATAATTCCATTTACAGCAGTTTTTTTAAATGTTTAATTACAATATTACATTAATCATGTATAAACTCTACACTGCCTGTGTCAGGAAGAAGGCTCACCAACGCCTCTATTTCCTGAGGAAGCTGAAATAGGCTGACCTCAGCACTCCCGTCCTGACTGCCTACTACAGATGCACTGGGGAGAGCATTTTTCCATCCTGCATCACAGTCTGGCATGGGAACTGCTCCACCACAGACCAGAGGGCTCAGCAGAGGGTGGGTAAGGCGGCGCAGAAAGTCACCAAGTGTTGCCTCCCCTCTACCAAGGACATCTACATCAGCAGGTGTAGGAGGAGGGCTTCCAGCATTATGAGGGATCCCACCCACCCTGCGAATAGACTGTTTTGCCCTCCTCCCCTCTGGCAGGAAGCTCAGAAGCCTTGAAGCAAAAACACAAAATCCAGTTTCTTCCCAGAGGCTGTGAGGCTCATGAATTCCCTACCTGAAAAATAAGCTATTCACTGTGTGATCTCTCCTGCACCTTATGTCATGCTGCACTGCTGCCATCTTGTAGACACTAGGTGGACGATTAATTAACCTGCACTAATTTTAACTCTTTTTGTGAATGTTATGTTAATGTCCTCTGTCAGTGTTTTAGAGATGCTCTTATTGGTACCTTCTATTGCTTCCTTTTACTGTGCTGGGACCTGAGTAATGTACGTATATCTGTATTCATTGCTGTAATAAACTACTTTTTGATGTATTTTTATAGAGAGTGTTTGAACGGGATTCCGTGAAAAGGCCCCATGAATACATTTTCATAAATGAAGGGTTCAATCTGGCAAAAAGGAGGCGGAGAGGTAGGAACATAACATAGGAACATAGGTCAACATGCCATTGTGGAAGTCCCTGGTCGGCAGCCATAAGCAGCTGTGGGGGGTCTCCACCATCATGCAAACCCGGGGCTATATAACACTGAACATCTCCTTACATTTCTGGGTGGTCTACAGGATGTCATGGCTGAAAATGAATTGCTACCTTCAGGGAGATGCTATAGAGCGATTAAATACAACAGCAACCGCTACAAGCTCTCCTTTCTCCCATCCTCAACAGCTCTGTTAAACAAACGAATTGCTAAGCAGAAAATCTCATAATGTACTCTAGTCACTTGACTAGCTTAGTTGCTTTTAGTGCTCTTAATCTGACCTGAATGGTTCTTATTAATTAGTATGAGTCAGACAAATTTATAGTATTTGTATGAGGCTGGTTTTATAATTTCACAGTGTGCAATATTGAGCATGTTCTTGAATGCTTGTCTTTCTATGCAATTCGGAATCTTGTGGGACTGTGAAATACACTATTATCTGCTGCTGGGAGAACCTTATGCTTACCGTGAAGACATGTTGTTTTATCCTGTCTTATTCATTTCTTTAAACTTTTAATTATTGTTATTTTCACTCCCCTGTCGCACAAGTGGAATTGTGCAAACGTGTGTATTGTATGCATCTGCAGTGGTACTTAGTGGCCCAAGACAAATTTCCCTCAGGGGACAATAGAGATTTTTTGATTTGATTGATTGATCGATACGTGAGTGGATCACCAACAACCAGCACTTCATCAAGGTTTTCCTTCCACCTTACAGCCAGGAGTTTTTCTCTGTGTGGCGGTAGAAGGTCTATGACCAACAGTCCCACATCAGGGAAACTTTATTGGAGGCCCTGGAACAGGCCTGTGATGATATAACTGTGGGGTCTTGTCAAGGCCCCCCCTGTCTGGCAATGGAAAATATTGCCTGTGATGTGGATGAAGTCCTCTGGCTGGACCCAGCACAAAGACATGATGTTGGAGAATGAATCTCAGTGACTTTGTGAAGTGTTTTTAATTTGTTTCTTTTTTTTGTTATGAAAGTGCTGAATCACTTCGACTATGACAATTTTTTTTTACTAAATGAATTTTAATTAAATATTTTCTGTTAACTACATGCCCTGGATGCTGTGTCCTAAATTATTTTATGTAGTGTCTAATGAATGCTCTCTGGTGAATATTTTTTTACTTGCTGTGTGTATGATCTGAACACATTGTTGGTTTTGAGGGAATAGTTTGAATGTGATAGAAAAGTCTGGGGTTTTGTGAATGTAGTTTGAATTTTTGGATTTATGTTTAAGGTTTTGATAACATGGGTGGAGGTTTCAAGAAATGTGTTTTAGCATTTGGGAAAAACTAATTATAATGCTAAGTGAACGGTGTGTGTCTGGGAAAAACACAATGACATTTAACAACTATCACAAACTAGGCAACACATCAGCTGGAACTCCTCATTTGTTTTTGTAGTGAGAGAGCTCAGCAGCAAAACGGCAGTCATAAAATCAAATGGAGAGTATCGTGCTGTGGATTTACAACGCTGAGTTTAGATGATCAGCCTGTCTGCAGCACAGATTAGGCTGGATTCTTTGAGCATAATGTCATAAAATTTGTATGCAAAAAGAAAAAGTATTATCACCATGATTAAATTTTAACTAGTTAAAAAAATGCATAAAGTCAAGTCATGAATCCAACATGTATTACTAGTCTGTCAGTTGTTGGAGGGAAAGAGTTTCTTCCATTTCTCTGAGGCTCCTTGGCTCTGCTCACTTTTGGTGACTGCTGCAAACTGGTGCGTGACATAGGTCGAAAAAAGTTTGGCTTCATTTACCAAGACAAAACTTGGAAAATCAGTAGTAAAATAAATGAGGTATTAAGAGGCCCAGTGGTTTGTTAAATGGGAAGGATGTACTTTACTTGTGGTCTTTTTTACAATTACTCATAACACATACGTATTTTAATACTCTGGAAGTGGTGGAAGTGCCACTTCATGGGTTTGTGGTAAATTCTCTAGGGCCCCATAAATGTTTCGTCAATAAAGAGGTGCAAACTAAACTGAGACTACAAAATGACCACTGCTTGGCAGGCAATGGAGACGTTGTCTGGATTTGTTGCTGATAGCATCACATATTGTCAGCAACATGCCAGATGAAGAAGCAGCCAGCGGATGGAGGAAATGGTATGAACACGGCAGTTGCAGTAGAAAACATGTCACACAATGTCCAAGTTTATAGGGCTGTGGTTTAATGATAGCAGTGATGTCTTAGATCGGTTTAAAATCTGTGTCCATGAGATTGACAAAAAAGGGATAAGAGAGGGATGAGGATTTTGACTCATTGCTTTTATATTTTAATGTGCTTCACTCTATACTGGTGCAAATTATCTCTGCATTAATAGAGTCACACAAACTGTGTCTGGATGAAAGAGCCTTGGTGAAACACAAAGAACCTCATAACCACTCAGAAAACCTGCGCCTACATGATTATGGATAACCCTCCGGTACGTGGCCTGTCGGAATAGCATGGTAATATAGCTTGGATTTTCAAGCTTTCCCTTTTCCTTCCAGATAAGGAGGGGGGGTCAGCCAGCAAAGGAAGTGGAAATTTGAATAACAGAACACAAACGTCTTTTCCTGGCTCTCAGGAAGGAGGTGGCACCATCTAGATCAAAAGCCCAAATCTGTACCATGCCTTCTTATAAAAACACTTTTTATGAGAAACATATTGCAAAAAGATGATCATAAATCAGGAAAACATATTTCACAATGTCAACATTGGGAGTGTCAACAGATTAAGCAAGAAAGTAAATTTGTCTTTCAGCCCTGGAACAAACCTTTGCACCCTCTGTTCCACATTTATCAATTAAATTTATAAAGATTTACAGTTTATATTTGAGACAATTACAAAACCTGTTTTGTTTTTCTATTTTGTCATTCTTCCATTTTTGTTTTTTTACGATGAGACAAGGCAAAGGCTCTCTCTGGGTAAAATGAATGAACATTACAATGTTTTTTTTTATCAAAACCAGCATCAATATTGATACCAATCCCTAGAATCTCTTTAAAACATCATGTGGCATGGAACTTGAGTTCTTAATTTTTAATTGGGTTTACCGCAAATTACCAAATCTTAGAGAATTTAACAATAACACTAATTCAGATGGTGAGCAGGGTTAAAACTCTTACATGTTAAATATCAGTGCGTACAGTGAGCATTGTCACGTTCACACTGCAAGGCTTGCTGAATTTAAGATTTTGTTCTGGATTTGATTTTCTTAAGGCAGCTGTTGACATTATCTTTTAAAAGTTGGACTCTGATGTGAACTGGTCCTGGCCCTGAAGTGACCAGCATGAAGAAGAACAAGACGTCACATGCAGCACTCTGTAGATAGGAAGACGTCGGGAATAAAGGACATGGAGGCCACTGATGTTTACTGTGTCATAAGGTCTAATATTTCACTCTCCCTCCACTGACTATCTCCATCGCCACTGTCTGCCATGTTTGTTTTTGTTTTGTGACTGCTGCCTGGGTACGATTATGATGACTGCCAATCTAAAGTGTCGTAAAAGTCTTACTGAATTCTATTAGGTTGCATGGCTGTTCAGACTGCGATCACAATTTAAAAAAATCTCAGCTGTATCAGATTTAGAACCACATGTCAAAGTGGCTCAAATCTGATTTGAAAAGATCTGATTCTATGTGATTGGTGCCATTCACACTGTCAGTAAACAATCAGATCTGAGTCACGTAGGATGAAAAAATAAGATTATTATGGTCTATACAGTGCTTTTTAGGCTAAATTCTCACAGCAGGCCCAAGTGGCCCTAATCTGATTAAATAATAATATGGTCTAATGCCAAATTTAAATTATCTTGGCTGTCAAATGACGCAGACTTGTAGATTCATAGCAGCTATGTACAAATCTCACCTCATTAAGTCCATAAATATCAACGAAGAAAGCCGTCACCATTATTAGACCGAAGTAATCTGTGAAGTAATCATTCCCTCACGCACTGGATACGCTCCATCTTTAATTATAATAGCTTTAATCCCATGTCCACTGCTACATGTGTCAACCCCACTTTAAATCCCTCCTGAGCTGCCTCAGTGTGTTGCAAAAAGAATGGAGAACTCATTAACTTGCTTATCATCTAATAACATTCCCTACATAGATCAGCTAGCAAATGAAGCAGCTGCAGGACCAGAGCTCTCTTTGCAGCATTATGTGACCTATAGGTGACCTCTGTAAAACTCATTCAGACACACATACCAGCGATGTGCCATCAGGGCAGCAAGCAAAGTTTGACCAGTTAAAGCTAGAAACAGACACAAGTCGGTCCAATGCTTAATTGATGCATGTTCTTGCATCCGAGTTTGCAGGTTCAATCATTGAGGATAATCCAGCAACGTCAACTTTTGATCATCTACCGACAAATACATGACCAACACTGAGGCTGAAAAAAAAAATGGATTTTAGGTTGCTCTGTTTTGTTTCCCCATAAGTAAAAATCACTGCATGCTAGTGACTCATACAAATTCCTCTCTTTCACTCATGATGGTGAAAGGACTATTGATCTCCTGACTATTGATCTGTAAGCTGATTACATTGGTTTAGCTCACTTTGGGAAAAGGAAACAGAAATCGCTATTCACAGGTGACAGGAAGGTTTTTCTGAAATTGCTTCAGACTGCATTGTCTGGGAAAGTCCCACATGTGATTAATAAGCACTTTAACTGACCTTCCTCTGCTCTTCTACAAGATTATGTGCACATTGGGATTGATCGACGTGTCCACTCTTATTTGCTGAGTTCCTGCCAACGTTTCATAGAAAGATAATGAAACAAAGGCCTCTTTGATGATTTGAGACAATATATCAAATCTGTGGAAGACAGGCGACCTGTCCAGTGTGAGTTCTGTCCTTGTCCAATGTCAGATGATATTGGCTTCAGTCCCCCTGAGACCCCATATGGATAAGCAGTATAGATAAAGGATGAAACTGAACGAAAGGTATTACATATGCTTTCTTCCTCCTTGGTCTCTCATCATCATTGTCCCCAGATTAGAGTCCAGATATTTTTGCATTCCACTCATGCAATGCACATGTTTCCCAGTCTCAAGTCAGATATATTGTGACAGTGATTTAGGAATTTATGAAAGTTTGTGGAGAGCAGAAAGTGAGTCGAGCATTTGAAAGTCTGACGTTTTAGCCCTCCGGTCTCAAGGGAATCCAAAGTACTGTGGTGAGATTCGAAGAAGTTCATTCAAATACCTGCTGTAAGTCAAGCATGAGAACAAGAATTTAATGCTTCTGATCTAATCCTGTCTGGTCGGGGTATTAGTGCGTCCCCAGTTGTCTGCCATAGATAATATATGATTTGCTATTAAATTGAAAAAAAAAAAAAGACTTAATAGTTTTCATTTAATCTGTTTTTCTTGAAAGCAAAACAATGAAGCTTAAACGTCATAGCTAATGTTTCCTCAGCCAACAAGTTAAAATTACGCCAAAAGGAAAGATTCTCCTGTCAATCTTTATGAGTATTTTAGGGTTCAGTTTGTTTATTGAAACTCAGATTGTATTGAATTCATGTGAAACCAGCCCAAATTCTCACTCAGTAAATGTTTTCTTCATGAGTTTATAGTCTCAGTCTCTAGTTTCAAGTCTACAACACAAAATGATGTTCATCTTTTAAACGATTGACCCAGAAAAATACTCAAAACAAAAACTTGATTTTGATGTGTGTTATCATCTTTCAGCAGATATGTGGCACTCTCCCAATTGTGTGTGCAAAACGTCTGAATTGTGTGCAGAGCTAATTTAGAAAATATATGAAAGCAGTTGCGAAACTGCGGTAGCAAAACTTTTTGAATTCTATTGATATAACAGCTGAGAGACAATGAACAGCAACAAATAGATACATACCCACTGATGATGTCCATCTTACCATATTGATATAGATAGACATTATTTCCCCCTCTTGATTCGCACAGCGCGGATAAGTGGTATATATCATGGATGGATGGAGGATTGGACCAGCATGGTTTCACAAACCAGAAGGAAAAACTTCCTGGCCACCTGTTAGCTAAGGTAACAGCAAATAATTTCCGAAGCACTCTGAATCCTCACTGCCTGTAAACTACAGCATGCTCCTCAGGGAGTGGTATCAGCCTCTGTTCTGAGCTTGTGTGGAGGCAAAATAAAAAAATGAGAGAGAAGACGATGAAACTGTAGTTCAGAATTTAAGAGAAATCTGAGGGCAGGTCAGTCCTGCTGCTCCTGACCATACAAAGGTGGAAATAAAGAAATAGACCCAGAGAAACTATAAATCTCTTTGTATTGTCGGCCTCTCTATCGCTTTCACGTACTTTGTTGTAAATACTCCTCTGACCCCAGAGAAGTGTCTGGCATCTGTGCACAATTTAGCAATTGGAGCAGAGGACATCACAACACTTACACAAGCTGCAGCAAGACATTAAAATTGGTCCAGTGCTCAGTGGTTTCAATCTGCTGCAGCAGGTTTCTGGTGTCTCTCACTGTTTCATTTTGTCCTTTTGTGTGAAACAGAAGTGAAAACATTGTGAAACAGAAAAGCTGTGGAGTGACGCGTGGAGTGTTTTTGCTCTTAAGATAAAGAATCAAAATCTTATCCTCTTCCGTCACGGCTGGAATAATATAAACAAACATTTCTATAATCTGTGTAATGTTTCTAAATAAGAAATCAACCCCCAGTTTTTGGGCCAATACAACAACCAAAATGTGAAATATTTTACTGTAACCTGACAGACAGATCCCACAACTTTCAGCAGATCATGCAGCAATAACTAGGCCTATTGGAAGAGAAAAACAAACATTTTCCAACCACCAACAATTCACCTTATACTCAGAAAATAAAATAATTGGGATGTTCATGTGATTCTCACAAAATCTGGTCATCATCTACAGACAATGTTATCAAAAGCTATCAAAAGAATTGTATTCTGTTGATACATTTTTTGGGTCTATGCTATTCTTGCTATTGTTGCCAAACCCGAGGATGATTTACCTTATACAAATGCAACTTCGGTATTGGCTGATCAAAGTGGCTGTTCTTATCATTTCACCTTCCAAACTTCTAAACATCACAACAAATCATCCATGTGTCCTGCAAAGCCAAGATAATTAATTTATTTATTTTCCAGCACGCCCATAGAGTGCTGCTGAAAGTTTGCTTCATTGTAGCGCAGGGGCAGTTGGTATCTGTGGGGTAGCAGGGCTCAGTTTTCCCTTATCTTTTTCCCTTCAAAAAGATCAGAACATTTTTACATTACACATTCTTTTTTTTTTTCTTCTTTTTTTTTCGTTCTGGTGGAAACTACAGTAAAGATATCATACAGTCAGGAGAAAAGCTCTCTCTCACTCATTCATTTTCTACCACTTAACCATCAAGGTCACGAGGGAGTTAGGAGAAAAATACAGGATCTATTTGAACTGACTGATCTTTCACAGTCCAAATACGGAGGCATCAACATCCATTGATGTTTATAGCATCTCATCGTCAGTGTGGCGGCTCGTCTCCTCGATTTACTGATCTTTTGGGCTAAATTCAGTGATCTGGCCACTGACTTCTGACCAATGAGCTGACAGACGATTCGTATAGTGAACTGCTGCTACAGCTCCTGCTGGAAAATGGAGGGAGGAGAGAGATGCTGCTAGCGAGCTCTTTGTTTACTTTCTTATCCATTTTCTCTGACTTTGATGAGTCTGAGGACACATCAAATAAAGTAAAAAAAAAACACAAAAGGAAAAAACCAATTGCTGCATTTGGGGACTTGAAACATTTTTCCAAAGAAATTATGAAACACGATTGAAACAGAAGTCCCGGTGGAAACTGCCTAAAGATATCAGTGTTACATAAAGTGCTGTTGCGGCTCAGGTGTGAACTATTAATGAGTGTAATGCAATTTTTAACCCACCCACCCAGTATCACCCCCCAGTGCTGTAACCATTGCTTAGTTCTAGTCAAAATACACAGATCCCTACAAGTTTACATTCAAATCTTACCAAAAACTAACACAGACATTCTGTAGTTGGTAGAAGTCAAGTGTTTCAGAGGATGTTTGGACAATTTAGTGATAGTGATCTAAGCCTGCGTCCTGCCCAGCACCACCAGAATCATGCAAGAACTTTCACAGGAATTTTAGTGTAACGATAATGAATATGAAAATATGAAAAAAAAAAACAAAACAACAACAACAACAAACAAACAGTTTTCCACATGATGTAATCACTTCCACTTGTGTGAAGGCCTGTGTAGCATGCTCTTGTCCAATGGTGCAATCAGTAAAGTCATGTCCTGTAGGGAAACCAAGGTCAGGGGATCAAAACTCCAGATGGCCTGAGTCCCATTTCAGTCCTGCCTCAGCAGAGTTTTTACAGTAACTGATCCGTGTGTTGAAATTCTGGGATGGTTGGTTCACACCTCAGTAATTTGCTGCTAGAAACTACATTGATTTATTTTTTTGTCAGACGTGTTTTTGACCAGTTTCCTTGTGTATAGCAAAGTTTCGGATGGTATTTAGGATAATATTCAAAAATGAAACCTATGTCTTTTATGAAATTGTGATCACCATCATGTTTAATGTTTTAACGGGGTGTGTATGATTTTTGTTGGAATTAAACATAAATATAAATCCCTGTTGATCGTTGTCCTCCATGATAGATTTTCTGTGTTTGGACAGATTGACAGCTGCACCGACAGGAAACACTGGGCAGCACTGGGCATGAGGAGAGTACAGAGAAGTCAACACAGAGCACTTTCAGGACAGTTTAAATAATTCATCAGGCTGGGCCTTCAGTTACACGATCAGACATCCTCCTGCAGCTACAAACAGGCTTGATGTAGGTGTCAGGCCTTAGGGAAGCCATTACAGCTGGATTCATTAAATTCAGAAGATTCCTTTTCTGTGATAAATAATGTATCTTTTTTTTCCAGAATCCCTGTGAAACAACAAATTCTTTGTCTGGTGCTCAACTGGCAACCAAGTCTCATAAAAACTGTCCTTACCTCACCTATCTTTATTTTCAAGGGCAACATAAGACTTTTCCTACAGGGGAAAAAAAGCAGCACGGCAGCGTAGTGGTTATCGCTGTCGCCCCACAATAAGAAGCCGGGGGGTTCAGTTCCAGGCCTTTCTGTGGGGAATTTGCATGTTCTCCCCGTGCCTGTACTCCAGTTTCCTCCCACCGTCCAAAGACATCATGTTTGGGTTAATTGGTGACTCTAAATTATCCGTAGGTCTGATTGTGAGTGTGAGTGGTTGTTGGTCTCTGTCTGTCTCTGTGTGTTGGCCCTGGGATGGACTGGTGACCTGTCCAGTGTGTACCCCGCCCTCGCCCAGAACGTTGGGTGGGATTGGCTCCAGCACCCCCCGCAACCCGGAAATGGAATAGCGGTAGAAGATGGATGGACAGATGAAAAATAAAAATCAAGTCAACAAATAAAATGATCAGGTGACCCATCACCTGCAAATATCCAGCCGTCATGACCCACCTCAAAACAAGAGTAAATACGATATCAATATCAAATTATTCCTGGGTGGTTTCTCCAGTTTCCCCTTCAACAGAACAAAGACATGAACATAAGGTCCATGAGAAGGACTGGCAACCTGCTCAGGGTAAATGCCACCCTCAGCCAATGTCCCCTGAGATGGGCTCCAGCCCCACAATCCTGACGGATGAGGAGCGTAGGTAATGGTTGAATGGGAGGAAGTGGACATAATAGGATGGGAGGCAGGACAATGGCAGCTTTGGACTTTTAGAGGACATGGGGAGATGATGACTGGCTGATTAGCCATTTTCGATTTTCGATAGTTGTCTGCTGTATGTGTTTGACTCACAACACAATGTCATGCTTTGACTGTTTCCTGACAAGCGCTGACCACACTGGGTTTGACAGCAGCCGGGGGAGAGAGAGCATCTGTCAGGTATAAAGCCTACCTACACTTACATCAGAGCGACTTCTGAGTCTGCACCATCCGACTGAGATCAATATTTCTCAGCCACAGCTCTCATCCAAGGTATATCCTCTGTCACTGCCATCCCTGTGAACAAGACCGGCTCAATCCAAACTGTTCTGATTGGTGCTTTCCAGATTGTGAAACAAGGTCCTGAACCCTATCAGAGCAGGGACATCTCTAGATGTCTTCATCTCTTCTTAGAGCAGCCTAAAACATTTCTAACCGGCACTTACGATGCTCTTTGTTTCACTTCGTTGTTCTTATTCTCCTGCACTTATTGTCTTGATGTGATAATATAATCAAGGTCTTTGGAATAAAGCATCTGCCAAATGAGAAAAAGTAAATGTAATAAAAGTACACACATACACACACACACACACATGAGGTGTTATGAAGGCACCATTAGAGGATGAAATTGTCTGTTAACTGAATGCATATTCATTCCATCACAATGCAAATGTGAAGCACAAATCTGACTGAATTGAAGGTCAAATCAGGTCGCACAACATTATTCATCCTGGTGCACACCATGGTCAGGAACAGGCTGTCTGGGTGACTGATGAGACTGCCTTTTGATAAGCAACTAAATTAAACTTATGAAATTAATCGAATTAATGAATCGTTTCCTCTGATACTGATCAGAGCATGAAGCCACCAAACAGCAGGTTGCATTTAAGGCCCAGTTACTCCTCAGGAGTTTGAGAATCAGACATGATGTTTTAAACCTGGATTCTTAAACTAGATAATCAGTCACCAAATTTTTGTCATTAATTATCATTTACAATCAGAGTGAATGCAGTTTGAAAAGGTCTGGATCAGCTCACCAGTTCACTGACCTGGTGCTTCATATATGGTGAGTGCTTTGTTTTTTTTTGTTGTTGTTTCTTTTTTGTAACATTTGCAATTGTTACATTAACACTTTGAGCTCAATCTTAACACTAGAATGACTCCAGCCCCACTCTGACTGGTCCTATGACACCCCAGTGCTTGCAAAAGGCTCCTAGTTATGTATTGAATACGCACAAACCAGCATTGGCTGAATAAATACACTATCTTGGCTGCATTCTGAATTGAAGTGGTTGGTTGGTTAATTCTAAAATGTATTAAAAAATATGATTTTTTTGTAGGTGGATGGGGAAACAGAACCCACATCCCACGAAACAGGCAACTTGTGATTTCTGCGGTACAAGTTACACAAAATAAGGCTGTAAAGGCTGTAACAAGGTTTGAGGTAAATTTCCAACAATTGGCGTCAAAGGATTGATACTTGTTTATTCACTGTTCTTCCTCCAGCTTATACTTTTTCCCGTTCACGCTTATTGTTTATTGTTCGTCAGGATTCTGGAAACCACTGATGTTTAGTGTCAGAATGCTTTCACTATGGGTAATCCCCTCAGGCAAAGTCTGCAGAATTGTGTGAAGTATGGTTAAAGGGGCCAAAGCATCCGCAGTGTGAGTCTACTTGGAGCTAATGGTTTGGCAGTGGGACAGAAACTGGCTAATTGTTTTTCCAGGCTCTCTCCTTTACCATGATAACTCTTTTTCCAGACAAACTGTTTTCACAGGCTTAGTATTTATTCCTAGGCTAGCCCTTCCTAGGCCAACTCTATCCTCAGGCTAACAGCTGTTTAAGCGAGCTGTTTTCTAGGCCAACACCTTCCCCATGCTAACTGCCTTCTGGAGCAAGTAATTTTTCCAGACTAATTGGTTTCCCAGTTTCCATGTTCCCTGTTGTGTTACAATCTAATGCAGTGAGACAAAGTGTAACTGCATTTAATTCACTTCACTTTTACCTCCACACCACAGTGTTGTTGGCCTTATATTGCCTATTAAATTACAGGCTGTTGAATAATTTTGCTGATTCTATTAGAAACAAATTTGAAATTGACAAATATTTGACTTAATTTAATTCAAATGTCTTTCTCTTATATTTTGTTATAGTCTCTGTTCTTCTGTACTTGAAGTTTTCCCTTGTTACTTCAGTTCTCCTTCTTTCTCTGAATAAAACTCCAGTGGAACATAAAATAAACTGAAGGGGGTTAGAAGTCGTGTTGAATAGTTGCGGTTTCTCTGTTTTCCTGAGCCATATCATCTTATCAGCAGGAAACAGGGCGGCAGCTGAAACATATTTGTCTCTCAGTGAGGCACCGTGACTATTTTCCACCTGTCAGTGTTAGTTACCAATGTTCCAAATATATAATATATAATATATAGTGTACTGTCCTTGAAATGTTTCTCCACCTTGAGTCCACCTGTGATAACAACTGGACTGGAGATACACAT
Organism: Remorina albescens; assembly: GCA_034769265.1. NCBI lineage: Eukaryota > Metazoa > Chordata > Actinopteri > Carangiformes > Echeneidae > Remorina > Remorina albescens. The sequence continues at coordinate 13,823,970 of CM068480.1, forward strand.
AAAAATAAAGTCAAAAAACAAAATATAGACAGGAGGGAAGCATAAAACGACAACTTAACCAAAGTGAAGAGGACTGAAGAATGAATCGACTGTATATTATGAGAATTAGTCAAATCGCAGCTTCAGTGTTCATCCGTTTTATTCAGGTCTTGTTGACATGAATCACTGTCTGGGCTTTTTATAAAATTAGCAGATGGAACTAAAAGGAGGACCGTGAGTGCACCGTGCAGTGTCACCTGTACTTGTCGATCCAGTTCATTAAAGAAGTACAAACAGAGAATATGAGGGCAGGAACTACACTTCTATTGTTAATTATTGATTGACAGCCTTTATTTTCAACACTGTAAAACATCCAACACCAGATACATTACTCATCACTATAACAACAGAACCCTATAGGTGTAAAAACAAATCTATAGATGAAAGAATCAAACGTATTGTTTTTAGCAGGAATGTCTGCTATGTGCTTAAAGTGTTAGCACGCTGACATCTGTTAATTAGCACACGTAATAAAATCGAGGCTGATGGGAATGTTTTTCGGGTTATGAACAAATTTTAATCTAAAAAGCTTTTGATTTATTTATTGTTGAACAAGTTAATGATATATAGATAAAAATATACAGTGACATGGGGCATAAAGGGCAGAACGGTAGGGTAGTGGTTAGCGCTGTTGACCCACAATAAGAGGGTCGCACGTTCGGTTCCCGGCCTGTGTCCTTTCTGTGCTGTTCTCCCCATGTCTGCGTGGGTTTCCTCTGGGTACTCCGGTTTCCTCCCACTGTCCAAAGACATGCATGTCTAGGTTAATTGGTGACTCTAAATTGTCTGTAGGTCTGAGTGTGAGTGGTTGTTGGTCTCTGTCTGTCTCTGTGTGTTGGCCCTGTGATGGACTGGTGACCTGCCCAGGGTGTACCCCGCCCTCACCCAGTGCTAGCTGGGATTGGCTCCAGGCCCTGGAAACAGTGAAGCAGTAGAAGATGGATTCTTGAGGTTTGTTTTGTTTTGTTGTGATTTTTTTTAAGTTGCCATGTGAATTTAAACTGTCATCCCTAACCTTAACCCTAACCCTGCACAACCTTCTGAAACATAAAAAAACAAGGGCTTTGTGATAGTACGGAGACCTGTCCAGCTCACAGGGGGTGAGGGAGCTGGGATTGGCTCCAGCACCCCCATGACCCGGAAACGGATAACCGCTAGAAGATGAATGAATGATGAACATGGTTGTTTACATTGAGTCAATGAGAGGGCTCAACTCTGCAGTTGGAATCTCTCACATCCTCTCTGGTGCTCACTCTCGCCGCTGGTGTGCTGGTCAAGCTAACATCAGCTGTTTCTTGCTGTGATGAATGACTGTGACAACTTAGAGTAACCAGCTGTGTGCAGTTTGAATCTGAACACAGTAATTAGTTCAAGTTCAGGACCCATTTTTGATGGATCTGTTAAATAATGCTCGCTGTGAACTGAGCTTAGCATGAAGACTGGAAAAAGGGAAGGCAGGTAGGCCACATAAACAAAAACTAAAAATGTTCATTTACATCAGCTTGCATGTCAGACAGTCTCTTGACTGGGAGCAGTTGTAGGCAATCAGCAACTCCAGGATGTCACTTAGCCAGGAAGTAATCAGACATATGACCTTCTCAGGGTTCTCAGGGTCGGACAGCAAATAAACACATTCTTTAAAATGTCCGATCTATTATATATGTAATTACTATTTATTCTATTTTATTTAGTCCCAATCCAAACAAATTTTTATCAGAGCAGCAGGACATTTAACACACCTGACCAATATATGTCAAATCATTTCAGTTCAACTTTAAAAGAATAAACTAAAGGAGAGAATAATCAGCCAAGTTAATGTTAGGTGCAGGTTTTCATTTCAGGGTGTAGGCGTTTTGTTTTTAGTCCAAACATTCTTTACAAGTAGTATTAAATGAATCACAGCAGCACTGCTGGCATGTTATTTTATGATGTGCCATTTCAGACAATAGCAAGGTTGCCAGTCAGGAGACCCAAATTAGGCATACGCCACCTCAAACACACCACACATCAGACCTAAACTTTCCAGCGCAATTAATTGGAAATGCCATCAGTTCATGTGGAAAAATGTCATCAATTCATGTGCACGACACTTGGAGAAATAATTAGGATAAAAAAAAAAAAGTAAAACATTCAAACTGTGTAATAAAGTGATAAATAATGCTTTTCCCTACAATTAATATAAAGCCTAAATGAAAGGAGCTGATTGTTACACACACATGACAAAGTAAAGGCGCGAGGGCTGGTGAGAGAATTGTTTTAACATGAAACAATAATTACAGCTTTTCGTATACTGATGAAAAAAGTGGTAAACAAGTGGATCCAATTACCTGTGCATTTTTAAAAGCTACACATGCAGCTGTAATTGATCACAGACTTTGTTATTCGGTTAAAACCCAGGTCAGGTGATTTCTGGCAATGGATTTCTGATCGAGCCAAACGCTCAGGAACGAGGGACATGAAGTTATTTTCCTTTCATTACCAAATGAAGTGGTGGCTCTGTTCCCTCCCATGAAGCCTGTGGGGAATTAGTGCTGGATCCTCTGCACTGTGGAGGAATTTTTGCTCAGATTCATTGTCCTGTCTGGGTCAGGTTTCAATAATCTCTTTTTGTTTTTTGTTTTTTTTTTCCCGTAAAATTTAGAAAGATTTTTACTGACTCATTTACGGTTACATGAATTTACTAATCTCATGTGATTTAGGGTAGTCCCCCAGTGCATTTGAATTCTGTGTTAAACCCTAAAATGAGGGAGGCAATCATCTATCAATCTGATTAACTCTGTGAACCTGGGACGAACCACTGAAATAGGCTGTCATTGAAAGAAATAAGGTCAACAGCTAAAGGTGGCATGGCAGTGGTACTATTGGGATGGAGATGCCTTGAACTGCATTTATTTAGGCAAATTAATTGCAGAGAAAGGAAGACAAAGGCATAGATGAGTAAACGTACATTTGGTATCTATAATAGTGAAAGTTATGGGATGCTGTATAATATGACATGGGGCAGCTGACGCTAGAAATTAACATTAAGGCAAGGCATGTTAGCAGCTTAATAAAGAGAACATTTTGTGTTATTATCAATGCATCAATACTGCCAAGTCTTTGACATGTACTGTATCAAATAATCCCCATAGACCCTTTGGGTTCCACAACCACACTGCGCTCTGGCCTGCAAGATTGAGCTGCGGCCCCAAAATACATGTAAAAAAATACACCACCAGCAATCAAAGTTCCTCACATACAATCGTTTTACTGTTATTTTTAATTTTCACATGTCATCAAAATATGCCAACCGCAGCCAGGCCCCTACCATTAAAAATGCTCTAGACTTACCCCTGCAGTGGAGTCCAGAGCAGGGAAATCTAATATTGAAATGTATTAACTTCAACCCTCATTAGTCAGCTCTGTTTTAATTATATAAAGAATAAATGTTACATTCAGAACAAAGCATTGACTGACCAATAATGGGTCACTCCGGAGAGTGCCAAGGAAAGCACGGACAAGCATGACAACACGACATCATACATTGGTTTGTGAGCTGCCATTTTGGAGCCTTCAGTTTGTTATTTGGCTGTTGCCATCTTATTTTTTGAACCAGAAGAATCCATTTTTGGAGGAGAAGGTGGAGCTGAGGAGGAGTGAGGGCTGGATCTGACCTGCTTTGTACTGTCTGTCAATCAAACAGCAGCCACATCCTAATGCCTTCTTTGACCTATTTTCCTCTAAATGGGACCATAATTAAAAAAAATAATGCCATGCATTGAAGAAGACTCAAAATGAAAGACTGAGGTCAATAACTCATCAGGAAAACATTTATGTGGCAAAAAATTCAATTGAGGAGTAGAGCCACTTTCACTTGGACTTCAATGCATTCTGATGTCTTTTTGCATGAAAGTAGTCTTCCCCTGATGTTCATTAAACAGAGTGCAGGGACTCTCTAGTATTGGCTTCACTTTTCAGACCCAGTGTCTATGTTCACTTTTAAAGACTGTGTTAGTTGTTCAATTTGTCGCCCCCCCCCACCTGAGCACTTGGTGTCCCTGTTTGTCTTGGTGCGTGTTGCTGTTGCCAAGTGGATGGTCATTATGTGCTCAAGCACCCTTGAGAGCCGTATGGTCTGAGATATAAAGACCTGTGTCATTCTGCAGCCTCGTCCTCTCTCTGTCCCCTTTCCAGGAGAGATCACAGCTGTTGCTTGTCTTTGTTCTTCTCATACGTTTTGTTTAATTGCTTGACATAAATTACGTTCCTGTAGCTGCCAACATGTCAGCCAATATGTCAGTCTTTGAGCCAGTCTGTTACAGAAATATACACACACAACAGGTCTATAAAGCTGCAGAGACATGATTCTGTTTAACGCCCATTTCAATTTGTGACTCACTTCACCTCCCTCAATTATCTATGAATGGATGTAGAACCCCCCCCCCACAGCATTATCAGCAGCTGTGGCTATTTATGATGAGTGTAGCAGGGCTTTGGCACATGGCACATTGGCACATTATATCTCAATCGTCATTGTTAAACATCAGGAAAACGATGAACAATGACAATGTTTTCCTTAGTAAATAATGACAAAGATAAGCTTCACGCCTTCTGCTTTCTGTTGCCAATGATGTTGCTGGTTTTGGTTCTGTTACCCTGCAAAGTGTCGGGTATGAAAACCTCATGATCATCATCATGATCATTGTCGTCGCTGAGCGTCCATTCGTGTGCAGCTGCATTAAAGCAGTGTGATAGACCTGGTCCAATGGTCTCTGTTCCACTGGGCTGATCACCACAGCAGGGACATTAAAGAGGGGCGCCAATTTGGAGCAAACACCCAGATGTTTTTTAAGAAATAAACCAGCTGTCAATTTGTGATTGACTTGACCTGGTGACTTGGCTTCAAGCTGATTGGCTGTTGTAATGGCATGATGGGTGTTCTCTCCAAAATTGGCCACTGGCGTGACACGATCAGTCCGCAAATGGTCCAGAATCAAGCCCAGGTGGTCCATGAGCAAATGCGTTTACTGTAGTGTTTCTCAAACTGAGTGAATAAAAAGTCAACTGCTCAGTATTCATGTTTTTTTCCATTTCATTTCAACTTGTGCAAATTCTACCGTTATGATTTGGATTCTCTGTTTTACAATGTTGTTTGACATCCGTGTAACAGAGCAATCTTCATCAGCTCATATCAATCAGCTTCACCAGTCAGCAGTTGTACGTCAACTAAACAGAATCAGCTGAAGGCACAGATACAAGTAATGTAAGAGGGCGTTCAGTTTTCTTCTAATGTTGCCACCATGACTGAGATTTGTGCCGTGTTCTATGACACCTGTACAGTGGTCAAAATTTGTGTGATTCATTGTGATACATTGTCACACAAAGAGCACCATTTGTTGTCTTATAGCTGATGAGGCTCAAGCCCTGCAGCTATACTGTGATGAATAGATAGCTGAGAAAAATGTCTTCATTTGGGACCCTGGTGTGGTTTCCTGGCTTGACTCTTTGCTGGTTTGCTTTTCTAATATCACATTTGTTGTTTTGTAACTGACCTATTCAACAAAGACATCAAAATGACAGGAAGGAGAAAAAAAAAGAGAAAGAAAAGAAAGTCCACAATAGTTTCCCTTCAAGCTCACACCAGCACTACTGAAGCATTAGCTTTGCTTGTTTTGGGATATCTGGAAATGGGGTGGTCTGCAAGTTGTGTTAAGGTGGCTAAGTCGCTTGTCTAAATAAGTGGAACACTGGACTAATTCAAGAAAGGACCAAACAAAGACTCAAGGGTGATTACAATCAATCCAACATGTTGCTCACCCAGATGCAGAGAGTAAAGTTATACAGCATGAATCATCAATCGGCAAAGAGCTGAGGTCAGAGCTCCATTCCATACTGAATTACATGCTGCACAAAAATGACAGATTTATTATTGTGTCTGACTGAATGAGTTTTGGACACACTAACACAGACGTTTTAGTAGTTAGAATTTATATGGAGCCAGTTACACTAAAATAATCTTGGTGTAGTCCTGTTTACCCTCAGTAATAGGCCACACAACCAGAAGCCATAATAGCATTTGATTTAGCAGAAAAGAAGCACTCAAGCAGAAATAGATCCCATGAGAATTATGTTTTATCCTGGATTTTTCGATTTCTCCTTAATTCACACTATAAAAAAGACCGCCTCCACAACCCACACAAAAACTTGAGGTCACTTTTCCACTGAACTGAAACTCACCCCTAACATGTGCCTTTCTCTGGAATGAAAAGGCTATACCCTGCAGTCAGACCCTGGTGCAATGCCAGTCTGAGTTGTGCAGTAGGCACAACTCAGACTGGCAATGATGTCAAAACAACACCCAGGTGAACAAATAAATCTTCGCTCCTTCTCCTGACGCAATAACTCAGAGCTCAGACACACACCTGTCGCCTTCTTTTGAGGGTGAGATAAACTCCAAAATGACTTAAAAACTCTCTGATCAAAGCATCTCAATGGGACTCAAGCACTTTTCTCCAGCACTAACCCAGAGATGAGACAGACATTTATTTTTTTTTTTATCAGTATTTAACATTTCCTACAAGCTCAGTTTCCATCCCTGGAATATGTGTATGTGTGTGTGTTTGTGTGTGTGCTCTGTGTATGCCCTTCACTGTTGTGTGTGCTCAGTTCCAGCAGAAAAAGGTAAATTGCAGAAAAAGAGATAAAAGAGATTACAGTCCCCGAGCACTTAAGTGTACCAGACAAGACACAACAAAAACCATGTTTCCTTTCCTATGAAATCATTAATCATAAAGACCTATAGAATAATGTACATTTACTCCAGGGAGACTTTTCAATTACACACCGGCCTATTTACAGATCAACCATCATCAACAACACCTCATTAACTATATCTGAAAATCAATTACAGCTTGAAGCCCATCAAAGTGAAAGGCTGTTTTTTCTACTGTACTAATGATGGCTAGATAACAGTAAATCAGAATCAAGTGCTGTTGAATCAATATGACTCAATCCATGAAATTCAATTTTGGATTGTCTCCACAACAAATAAATAATTATACTGTGATCTGTTCAAGAGTCAACTGTACAAACATACAAAATGCATTTACCGCCTGCTTCGTGCCCATGTGTTCAGGCATCTATTGATCTGCCGCGTCAGAAGATGATAGCCCAACAAGAAAAGACCTTAAAAGAAAGTTATTCGATTGGTCTATCCACTCGGCTGGTTATTTTATTGGAGAGATGAGGAGATGAAGAGATAAATGAGTTGTTGTTGTTGTTGCTGAAGATCAAGGTGTGTTAAGTTGTCTGGTCAAGTGGAATGCAATCTGTTGGCAAGATACTCATGCTATGTCCTTCCAGCGTGAAAGAAATAGCCAAGGAGAAAGACATGAATGAAGGGGATAAAGAAAACAAACCCACCTTCTTCTCTTCCAGAAGTGAAATCAGAAAGCTAAAGAAACGGTTCTACAGGTGTTTTCAGCGCTCCCTTGTATTTCGTGCTGTGATTCGTTTAGTGAACGTGTTTTGACTCAGAAAATCTCATGGGACCAACTAACAAAAACGAGTAAAGCGTTCAGACCCCAAGTAGACACATGTAGAACAGGTGACAGTGAAAATAATCTTCCTAAGACCTCCCTAAATGTTATCAAAGGTCTGAATGATATTCTTGTACCTGATTTTTTAAAAGGAACGAATAATCTCAGTTTTAGCTCATCAGTACCTACTGGAGGGGTAACAGCACCATGAGCACTTTAATGTGAGAGCATAGCGTTATCTCAACTTCTTATAGTTTATTTATCATGTGAGAAAATATATAAAATCGTTTTTTTTTTTTTTTACATTTATACACAAGTACACCCCCCACATAACAAATTCCAATCCTCCTGGATGAGAGTGAGGGGGGCTGGGTAAACTGAAGGGGTAAACTGAGGAAGTCTGAGGGGGGAAAAACACAAAAAAGTCATTTTTTTGTGATAAAAACAAAATTGTTGTGTGATTTTATGAATACCTTCTTAGAACACAATCATTACCTTCAGCATTAATCACATGTAGAAATAGATCCACAATCAGGAAATTGCCACCAAATATAATCACTCATCTAATTAAAGCTGGAAACAGGAATCAAAAACATTCTATTGAAAATAGATATGTCAAGCAAACATCAGTGTGAGTCCCCCCTCCCTTCAGCTGTAGACAGAGTCGATTATCCCAGTCAGGCACTGATCTGTACAGAGATGTTCTTCACAGCTGATTGTTTCTGTGTCAAGAGATATTTTATCACTCGACCTTTCACTTTAAAATGCTGCAAAGGTTTTCAACTGGATTCAAGTGAGGGACAAACTCTTCTACTTAGCTTTCTAGAAAGGTAATATGAGTATCCCGCTGTATCATTTCCTAGGAATACTATGTGCAGGTAACCTGAAACATAAGGCGCCATTACTGATGGAGAAACATGGCTAAGTGGCTATTGCTGAAAAATCAAAAACTGCTCATAAGTTCCAAACTGGGTTTGACTTCATTATTAAATCCTCAGTATAACATAAAACTTCTGACCAAGGTTGGAATCCAGAACCTTCTTGCTGTGAGGCAACAGAGCTTATCACTGCAGCAAACCCACTGCGGTGAAAACACAATGTGTAGCTGCAGCCAACTATCAATTATCAACATGCTTAAAGTGACAATCTCTCAGTGCTTTGATTTCTAATTAAAAGTTCAAGTGTTGGATTTATACACAAGTACTGCAAGTATTTGGGTTTAACACTAAGTCTTTCATGAGCTACTGCTATAAATTCTGAATTCACAGCCACAGGCGGAGGATTCAGAGAGAACTTAACCTTCCTTTCTTTTTGCATATATTAACTTGCTAATTTTAATTCAAAATGCTTTGTGTTCTTGTATTGTATAAATCATTGCACTTGTGTGGTTTTTGGCTGAAGGCAAAACAAGTTTCCCACTTGAAGATACTGAAGTGTGCGAACCTGAATCTTAAGTGTTTAATATTAATCAATGAAAGTAAATGGAAAGTCCCTGTATTTACACAGGTAAACAGAAGCAGGCGTGCACACACAGCATTGACGGTGCATAGCTGCATGTGTGGATAACTCCTGGAGTGCTGCAAGCCAAAGATAAGAAGCAGCCAGTGTGCTGCGCATCGCCAGGCGGGATTAGCCTGGTCCATGTGGCATGCCAGAGAAGGAGCGAGGAGCTGAGGCCAGAGCCAGCAACACTGGTTCGCAAGTCCTCATGGCACAAAACTGCAACACCAAACTTTGCTTCAAACTCCTCTGTCGAACATATAAAAATGCCATTCAGAGGATGACAAATCTGTTCCATGTTTAAACTGGCAGTTGTCCAGCAGCTGAGTCCAGGTTGACATACATTAGCACAGTAATTACCCTGTAAATCTGTCTCCCAGCTCTGCAGTGGGGAAAATTTATACCATTTTACTTCTGAAATACTTAAATTTGCTGTCCACTGAAATCCCATGTTATTAAAACCTGTCTAGTAGTTCACACTTCAGCAATGACGATAAAATGGCTTAAAGATGCAGTAAGTGAACGTGCTGAGAGGTTCTTTTTTACCCTGCTGAATCACTTACATTTGACGTCACAGGAAATAGCAGAGGAAAGCTCTGTTGCTCAATGAACCTTTACTTCAGCACTCAGAGATCCACACTGATAAGCTCTTAATGATGTGGCCTTGGTACAGGGGAATGTATGCATCTCCCCCTCTGATGGCCGCTACCAAGTGGGCGAGTGAGGAAGCAAGAGAGGTCTGGGAGGGGACAACAACAGAAATGGGAGGGGGTGTAATGAAGGAAAGACATCAATGGAAGGGCAAAGAGCCAAATGCAAAGTAATTTGAAGTCAACAGGTGTCCAATGAACAGCTGGAGTGAGGGTTGGGGGAGAGCAATCCCTCAGTTTCTATTTTCTATCTGCTGCTATTCACAGCAAGAGAACATGATCCTACTATGAGCATTAGGGTAATTTATGCCACGTGGGTTATTTTAATCATAGAACCTGGAGACAAGATGAACCAAATCTGTGCGAGCACTTCCCCATCATACTGTCAAACAGATGAAAATCAGAAGATGTCAAAACAGCCCCAAGTGCTGGATTGGATTGACTTCTGTGGAAATTTGAGTCAAGTCAACAGCTTGAGCTGGTTATTGGTCCTTAAACCACTCAGGAACTGTTGTAGCAGAGTGGCAGGGAGCAGCTTAATCCTGCTGAAAGAGGATCAGCGGTTTCTATGAAGGGCTGGACTTGGTCTGAACCAGGTTTAGGTAGCAGTTCGTTATGACCTTTATTGAAACTCACAGCAGGTAAGGTGAGCAGGTGAGGGAAACTTTTGTTCCACAGTGCAATGTCCAATGCGGGACAGGAGAAGCCAGAAGCCGTCCCACCGGATGAGAGGTGTTTCCCTCGGCAGGAGGCTCTGGAGGCGAGCTGGTTGTTATAGTTGATCAGTAAATTTGAGATCACAATCAAAGATACTTTGTATAATTTCACGATTTATACATAAACAACACAACAATCACATCCTTTAAAATTGTGCAGCGGCGAAAGTCTCTTCCTGCAAATCACCAGTTTTCAGACACATCTGAAATGTAAAATAAACTGTGGCATTTGTGTAACCTGTGGAAGGTTTTGCATCATGCAATTACATTCAAAACATCTGAAAGTTAAATATAAAGTTTAAAACAATATCACCATGTGAACACTGTCCTCAACACAATGTGACAGGATTAAACACTCACTATTGTGTGTTTATTATCATAATTGTGACCAAAGGACTGATTGTTGCTATGATTGTATCACTGTAATATATTTTATGTTGTGGATCAAGCAGCTATTTGTTTTATGATTTACTCCAAGTTGTGAATGACACAAAATTGTATTAATTGAAATTGTCATAATTGACACCATCAAGTTATATGTTGTTGTTGGATGTTTTTCTGTTCATGGTGGAGGTGAAACTGCAGCAGGCCTCAGTGGAACAAAACGGCTGGTATCACTTTGCACTTTGCCTTTTTGTCGTTAAGTCACTGTGTTCTTTCCACACATGCTATCTTTTGTTTTTGCAAGCCAAGTCCACACCAATTGAATCAGCGAAGCAGCATATCGGAAAATCTTTCTAGCTTTTAAAGACTATCACATTAATATTGAATCATTTTGAAGGTTCACAACTCCAACTCATGCTTTATTCTGTGGTGTCCTTCTCTGTTGCTCCTCTCTTGAATGTTTTATAGACTTGACAGTGATGTGTGGTTTTAGTGGCTCCTTAATGGTCCCTGATGTGGGAGGATCAGACAGTCCTGCTGTGTTCTGATTGGTGGAGCCTGACAACAGTTTGAGTGAGTCGTGGAGCTCAGCACCACATGAGCGTTTTTATAGAGGCTTTTTTTGTTTTTTCGGCCAAAGTAGAGGGAGATGTTCGAATTACTTTAACACGATTTTGACTCATGGCTGCAGTCAAAAAAAAAAAAGCCTTATATCACTGAGATAACAACACAAGATGAAAAAGATGAGCGATTGATGTTTTTGTTTCTCTACACGACGCCTGTTCTACGCTGTGAGCTGTCTGCACAGCGGGTTTTTGAGATTCTTGCCTTAGGTTTTTTTCTCTAGAATTCTCCAAAGGTCTTTTCAGATTGTGTTGCTTTACACCCCTTTCTTCTAAGCTCAGCAGGAAGTTCACACTCCAGCATCACACTCTCTTTGTCATGATGGGGGTGAAAACAGACTGAAATTGCAAAAATTAAAACACTATGAATTTTTCTCATCATGATTTCCTCATTATAATAACAGTGCAGTCTAAAGTTAACCAGGACGATGCTGCAGAATGTTTTCCTTAGTAAATAAGGAAACAAACTTTTTGTTCTGTTAATCTGTTAAAGACAATCTGAATACCTCCTTCTTTACCTCACGGTGTTTTCTTAGAAGCTCATCTGAGGTCACATTTCTTGGCATTCAGTTTCTGCATAAGTGCTTGTAGGCATGCGCAAAGGTGGTGCAATATTCAGGTGTGTTTTTCAGACTGAAAAAGAAGCATTTTCCTCATTGCAAGATTTATGTCTTGGCTTATAAAGAAAAGATGTGCACTGTTTTGACACGTGTGTTGTAGGAAAGCTGGAAATGGGTCTGTACCTTTCTATTGGGAAATTTGTTGAGAGCCTGACCTTTCAAGTCTTTTCAAGGTTTTGATGTTTTTTGCATGTAAGTCCAAAATAAAATTACTATGAGAAAAACAAAGTCATTCATCATTTTCTTGGTCTGTTGCTAGTATGAATGAAAAGTGGCTAGATGTCAGCAAATGATGGGAGACAGATTTGGTATTTGGCTGATTAGCTGTGAACTTTATTTTGTTCAGTACGCAAGTTGTTGTGCTTCCTTAATCAGACAAGGGGCCTGTCTCACAAAGCTGGATTTCAGTTTAGCAGGGTAACTTAACCCTGAGTTTTCAGTGTCACAAAGCTGGTTTACGTTTTATTGAGGTACGTTACCATGGTAACTCACTTAGAAGGCCTATCCTGCCCCGGAGCAGGTTAAATTCTGGATATAAGCTCGGCAGGTACATTAGACCTCCTACTGACCAATCAGTTCTGTTGGAAAATGATCTGCCTGTTTTTATACGGGACCACTGATGTGGGCGCTAAGATTGTAAGAAGAACTCTAAAGAGAGAGAGGAATTTCGGTGACATATTTATCCCGTTTGATTTTCCGGCGAAGGTTCTGTAAGAGAGATGTAGATCTGCATGTTGCGTAGCCGTACACTGGGAACAACAGCTTGCTGACAGCACTGTTCCTCCAGTAAATATGGTCTATCATCACTATTCCTGCACATGCCTCTACAAATACTGAGCACTGTGTTCATGTGTTCATAATAATAATAATAATAATTTTATATTATGCTCTATATGTAAAGTGCCTTGATGTAACTTTGTTATGATTTGGCGCTATACAAATAAATCTGATTTGATTTGATTTGATTTGATGTGTGCATGTGTGCGTCTTATCAAACTCAGCATTAAGAGCTGTTCTGTCCTGTGTCTCCCTGATAGGTCTAATGCAGGAGACGACACAAACAATAGATGAATGTCTCATCTTCTCAACTGCGCCACAGCCGAATATAAACATTTCTATTTGCCTTTTAAAATGTGGCAACAAAGCAGGACTGAGCATTGCCTGGAAATAGATGAGCTGCACCCCGAATAAAACCCTCAGGTGTGTAATTATCAGCCTTGTATGGTAACCTCAGTCTTTCTGCTGTCCCATGTCACAGCCTGACTGAGGGATGTGTACACTGCTGATGCAGGTATGGAGTACTTCATCCTCCGCAGTAATGTCAACGTTTGAGGATGTCATGAGGATGTGAAAAACAAAGAAAAAGTCTTCAGCTGCAGGTTTGAACATTGTGAACAGTCTGAAATGTTCTGATTCACCCCAGAGTTAGATGACAAGTGGCTCACCTCTCATATATATATATATTGTCAAAAGTTCCCTTAAGATTTGACAAGTATTTCTGATTTTGATTCTATTTCTGATGAGGCTGTCTGCCTCTGGTTATCTTAGCTTAGCACAAAGAAAGGATAAATGATCATCTTGTATGACAAAGACTTGAAAGTAGACACTGAAACCATAAACTCATTAGGAAAATGTCTACTTAGAAGCTAAGTATTTATTAGCTAAGTCTTAGCTAATAAATCAAGTGGGAAGTATGGCCATTTTCCCATAGACGTAAATACAATCTGACTTCTTTTTACAGTCCTGCCCCTCCCTCCCGGTCATTACATTCTTAGCTTCAGTCTGAACTTATTGGTATTGCTATTATTGTTGCTGTTATATGTATCTATACCTGAAAAGAGTTGTTTTGTCCAAACTAAACTTCAATTTTTTCACCTATTTTTTAAAGACTAAAATTCTATCACACACACTCAGACACACAAGGGAACGAAGAACTGTTTACTTTCCATTGACAGCAGACTGTGTGGAGCTTTGAATGGAAATACATTGCAGATGAAAAACCAATGGTGATGTTAAGATGTTGGAAGAAATTCCTCCCACTGGCAACATGACCTTGGCATAGGAAAGAGCAAAGAAGAGAAAGACAGCAGCACAAAATATGAAAAGGAAGTGCTTTGATCGGGCAGACATACAGCTAGACAGCATGTTAGAGATGACACTAAAAGAGTGGTAGTTTTGTTCTTTCGACAGGAATTTTTGAACGCCGTCAGCCTGTACATGATGTTTGAATCAGCTGTAAAAAGGGTAAATGCACTTTACTGATTGGTTTGATATGCTTTTACTTAATGCTATGATACAGCGTAACCCTAAACCACTTTTAATACATCCAAACTAAATACTGAAAAAGCCTAATGGGCTCCCCACCCCCCCTCAAATCTGATCCACTAGCTGTCATCCAGTTTGATCATGTTGTAGCTTCAGCTCTGATACAAGAAAGCGCACAGTGTGAGCAGAGTTACAGCCAAGCTGTTCCGTCTCCTGATGCAGCAGCAGTCAGACTGCAAACATTGGCTGACTGATGCATATTCAACAGATCTATCCTCTGAAGAAATCCTGGATTCAGAACAGATGAGCTGATAAATCTACGCAGATTGATTGGAAGATATTTTTATACAGTTTTATACAAGCAATTGTAATCCACATTCCATAGGTGCCTTTACTCTGACAGACTCTTGTGTGTGGTTGTATGTACTTTTAGATGTAGGCCTAAGTCATTTTGGTGATGGTGATGTGTCACATTCAGAAGAGACAATGCTTCTCTGTCAGGAAATAGTTGTAAGATGTTGATACTTTTGGAGGAAACTTTCTGAAGTTTTGAAGCAATGACTTCATCTGTGTTATCTCCGACGGGGTTTCACATTTTTCCTAAATAACAAACAAAGGGCATAGAATTGGAAACACATTAAGAGAGAAGCTCTGAGAAATTTGAGCTGGAAAACAAAGTGGTTTGGTTCTCAGCCCAAACTAGAGCTAAAAGGATGTTTGGGCCTCTGCAGCTCTGCTTTTTAACCCAACTCCTCACTCAGTACTAAATCACTGGTGTTTCTCTTTAATTATCTTATAAAGCTCTTTAATTATATTATAAAGCTGAGACGTCTTATTCACCAAAGCATAAAAACGTTTATAGCATATGAACAAAAATGTGAAAGTCAGATACTTGAAGTATTTGACCTCAGGCTGAATTATCTGTTTTCGACACTAAGAGGCAAAACATACAAGTAAAACCAAATTGATTGATGTTAATCTACACAGAGACGTGAACTTCACAGGCACTATAGTGTTGCGCAGAGACTGGAAACGAGGAGTTCGAAGTCACATCTGACCTCAGTGACCTTATTCCTTCAAAAATTAGAAAAAAAAAAAAGATGGAAAACCAGGTTTTTCTGACAATCTCACTAAACGCTGAGCGTTTGTTAATATTTAAGATGGTTTGTGGATCTTTATCAATAATCAATATGTACATGCTGAAAAAGAAGAAACATGAATGATAACATAGAGACACTTAATACATTCACCATGTAAGCCACTGTGGCCACTAGTGCTATGAATATATAGAGCAAGCATTTTAAAGTGCAAAGTGTACTATACTGATGATGGAAACAACAACCACTTTTACAGTCAGTATCAACAATAGAAACTCAACCAGACTAAAAGCTAAAGCCCCTGGTCTGCATTCATAATACAAATGGCAGTAGGGATGAAAGAGTGATTGTACCTGTTGCCCTTCACAGGAGGCAACCTATACATACCTGGAGCCAGAGAGCATGATTTGAAACTATTTGAACAGGGAGTGGGTGGCATCTGACAGGATGCCTTTGGCCTTCCTCCCAACCTGCCTGGTGAACATGTCAGACAGTGTGCTCTGCTATACTCCCAGTATCTTACTGCTCAACTTCACTATTTTGTGCTTGCTCATGGGGGGATCTGTTGGGTCTATAAATGTTGGGTTTATAAATAATTTTATAAAGAGTTTGGTCTAGACCTGCACTATATGTAAAGTTCCTTGATGAAACTTTGTTATGATTTGGCGCTATATAAATAAATCTGATTTGATTTGATTTGATTTGTTAATGGAAATCTTAGCTTTGATTTCGAGGTTTCCATACCTTCTCACTTATAGCACATGAGTGAGAAGGTAAGAACTGATTCAATGCAAGACTTGAATGAGTCTTGAGGGACCTGCCCACATTAAAAAATGGACAGGTATTGCAGACCCTTCTTAAACATTTTATCAGTGTTTTCATAAAAATTCAGCTTATTATCGAGAAGGGTCCAAAGACAATTATATGTCTCCACAGACTCAACCACCTGACCCTTAATGATGGACTGGGAGGATGCAAGCTGCCGTCTAGAATCAATACACTTGTTCTTTGTTTTAGCAACATTCAGTTGCAGAAATGAATCTTCACACGACTGAAAAAATTCATCAACGACAGGACTATGACTATTGTCACTGTCGTGAAGGACAATACCGATTTCAGAATCATCAGCAAAATTTAAAATAAATCTGTTGTCGTACCAGCTCCGGCAGTCATTGGTGTACAAGATATAAAGTAGCAGTGAAAGGACACTGCCTTGAGGGGATCCGTGGATGAAGTTAAAACATCTGGCCCGTGTCTATCGCCCTTGTTCTTTGTGCTGTATTAGTTAAAAAATCAAGAGTTCATCCCACAACATTGAAATCCAAGCTAAAATTACAAATGAGCTTTTCAGTTAAAATATGTGGTTTTATAGTATTAAAAGCTGACAAAAAACACACAAATAATAGTTGGGCACGTGTTTTACTGCCTTCAAGATGTGGGTAAAACTGGGCTGTAAGTGAATGAGAAGTTCTTTCTTCATCAGTCTTTCAAAAGAAATCATAACTAATTAAGGCAGAGCAACAGGACTATAGTCCATTAGTACTTTGGCATGTTTACTTTTAGCTACTGGGATTATTGTGCTCTGTTTCCAGCTTTTTGGCCCCCTCTGTTGGCTTAGTGACATCTGAGAGATGTAAAAGAAAATGGAGCCTAATTGTTCTGCATAAGAGGAAAGCAGACGGCCACAATTGTTAACTTTTGTTTGTTTAAAAGATTCAACCGCAGAGCATTCAATAAAAGGTTTCATTCAGTACAAAGTAGATAATTTTTTAGTTTTAAAATATCACTGCTAAAATCAAGGGTGCCAAATATCAAATAAAATTCACTAAAATCCTGTGCCACCTGTTTGTCTGATCCGACACCATCAAGAACCACCTTGGAGTTGCTTCTCCTTTTTGACTCAATAATGGTATTTAGGCCATCCCAAGCAGAACCCAAATCATTATGGTCAAGGTCTCTTTTTAACTTTTCCATGTAGTTCAGTTTTGCTCTCCTGATTTCACTTTTTATCACTCTTTTTAGTAAGTTCAGTTCGGAGAGGTTGCTCTTTTTGTTCAGTAAACTTTTCAATGTTTTAGAGACCCGTGGTTTGTTAAAAAGTTTAAAAGTCTCTTTAGGATTTACATTGTCCTCACAAAAAGTCACATATCTGCTAATGACATCAGCCAGCTCATCAATATCTGCAGAGGACTCTTTAATGTCCCAGTCTGTGCAGTTGTAGCAGCCCTGTACACACATGGCAGCACCGACAGTCCACTGCTTGCACTGATTTGTGAGGACTGCTTTGCCTCTCCTCAAGGCAGCACGTTACGCTGGGATGAGCTGCACGCAGTTAGCCTCAGCTCTGCCCAACAGGAGAAGAGGCAAGGACTTGTATGCTCCTTTTACTGAACCATAGCACATATCCAAGACTTTGTTGTGTCTGGTTGGACAGGTGACATGCTGATGAAAGTTTCTAAGCACCTGTTTCAAGGAACAGTGATTACAATCAGTGTAAAAAAATAATCCACGGTGCATTCAAATAACAATGGCAACAAATTCCCTCAGTACATCATCTGGTCTGAGATGGACAGCCAAATCTCAGCAGTAGATAAACTCAGGAATGATGGTAGAGAAGGATTACAGGCTGATGTCTCCATATCCTTGCCTTTGAACTGAAATACAGCAGACGTCATTAAAAGTAAAGACCAAGTCTGATTCTGGAATTGCGGTGAGCAAAAACTAAAATATGGATTCAGACAGGCTGTGAGTTGTGTGACAGAGGAATTAAGAAAGAGAGGGCACTGCGCCTGTGTGTCAAACTTTCTCTCACTCTCTGCAGCGTTCTGGTTTCTTTCTCTCACATATCAACAGCAAAAAGGGAAAGAGACTTAAGAAGATAACTTGTAGAAAAAATGAAGTTTCCAAGTCTTCAAACTTTCTCTCTGATTAATAATTTCACAGTAAATAAAACTGAAATGACAGCTCGGTCTTTGTCTTTTATCAATGCCTGGTGGTTATTATTATCTGGCAGTTATAAAATCTGAATTTGTCCACAGGCAGTCCAGACAAGTGCTAGATTTGAAAATATTTTTCATAGTTAGACAAAGTTTTTCCTTTAATAGTTGTTTTCATTAATACCAAAGTCACTGTCAGAGTGTTCTCCACTACTGATATTCTGAAAATTAAATGTGTGAATTTAATCAGTGACTATTATGATCAAGTAAAAAACTAAAGTTTATTTTCCCTTCTGCCAATTGGAATCAAATTCTTATGGAAAGCTGTACAAGCCCCCACAGCTCCTGCATATAAAGGCATTAACAGCACACAACAGCCAAATTTACATCATGTTATGTCTGCTCAGCTATATAATGCTGAGTGCAGACTCTTTACTTTCATCCCAAGGGATCCAGTGCTGATCCAAGCAGGCTCTCCAGGGCAGAAAGAGAGCGTATCACAAAACCTCCGCTGAGTGCAGTCTTTGTTATTTTCCTGAAACAACATTCACCAAAGAAATGCAATGAAATATAGCACAAAATAAAAGCTCAATAAAAAATATTGATCCTGATCCCTAGTAGAAGTTTAATGACCGGGTGTAGCCTAGTCTGCAGTCAGGAGCAATTACCAGGCGCATTACATGTGCAAATTAATTCATGCTGGCCTCAATGGACAGATATAAAACAAATCTTTCTCATCAATCATCAAACCTGCAGGAGCTGTTGTGGGAATAAAGTGATATTTGACTACTGTGAAAATGTGAGTAAATCACTTTTTGAGAATTTTGAGAAATAAGTGAAACTGATTCTACAAGCCGACTCTTAAATGTTCAGTTTCCCTCTCAATAGCGAAGAGATAAAGAAACTAAATGCTGGACTTGAGCTTATCCTTTATTTCATGGAAACAGGAAATAGTCCCTCTTTGTAAGACCTTGGTTTGTCACCCATGAGCTGAGCGGAACATAATCAGGAGAGGCGGCATGAGATTTGACTGGGTGAAAGCCATTTGACCGAAGTTGGGTGGGTAAGTAGCAAAGTAAAGAAACACTCAAAGTTTCACCAGGGAAGGAGCAAAGGGCAGTTTGTCACGATTTGGCTGTCAAAGGATGCATGACGATAAGAGCGGGGATGGCATGACTGAGCTCACAGAAGTGCTGGCATGATTATTTGGGAGCAGAGTACAGAAATAAAAAGGAAAAACCTCTGAGAGAATATTCAGGAGAAAGTAAGATGGATGGCTGGGAGACTGAAAATGACTTCAGAGTTTTGATGATGAACAGGTGCACAGTCCCCCTCATCCCCTCAAGCTAACAGGAAGGGTGAAGCAGATCATGGGAGGGTGTAAGGAGATGGCAGACAGAAAAGAGAAAAACTGCTCAAATATGTGGGGATCAGTCAAGTGGAGATGGTCCAGTACACACTGATACCCATACTGGTATACCAATAAACTAATGGAGCTCTTTTCTGTCCTCTCAGGTTCTATGCAATATATTTATTTATTCAGCTTCTATGTCCATATTAACTACATTACCCAGAGGGCAACATGTGATTCATATGTTCACCTCTACAAATCAGCCCACTTGCTAAAGCTTATTCAAAATAAATTAACTAAACCTGTTGCTTTATCGATAGAACCCTAAATAACCCTAAATATCACCACCTGATTTGTTTTCTTTGTCTCGCTCCCTCTTTCATCTGTCTGTGTGTGTGTTTGTTGTGTGTGTGTGTGTGTGTGTGTGTGTGTGTGTGTGTCCAGGGGGATCATGGAGCCGGTTTAATAGTAAGAGACTACATTCCTCCTCTGATAGATGTGGACTGATTGTTATTTCATTTCGCACACGGTGCAGATTGTGGAGTATCAAATCATTATCTGAAATGTTTCTTTGAGAGATAAATATATATCATATACATTAGAGGTATCTCTAAGCGTCTTTTATTCACTTTAGCACTTTAGAATTTAATAATGTTTCGCTGATATCAGCCGATGCAGAGTTGCGACCCAGCACTATTTTCTGCACTGCGAGCCCTGTCAAAAAGAATTACAGACAAAAATGTGCAAAGAAGTGGTAATAATAGGTATTGAAATATGGATTGAAATGGATGAAGTTATGATAAATTACATGGATTGTGAGGCTGTAGAAGACAAGAGCAAAGTCACACACTCCTTCATTATAACAGCAGAGCTGTGTCCTATATGTTGGATCCCTGAGATGCCAGTGAGAAAGTAAATCCTAAAACCACCAAGGTGTCAAAACTTTCAGAGAAAATGAAAGGATGAGGGGGAAGAGCATCACCATGGGAAACGGTTGGCACCCAAGTTCTGCAGCCGCAGTTGTGGGAATGACTTAAGGCTACATATAGTGAAATTGTGAAAGTCTCCAAAGCAAAAAATATTTTCAAATACTGAAGCAGTGAAAAAAGGAGGGAAAGATAACACAAGATCAGTGGAGACATCTGGTGAGACGATGAACGGCAGTATAATAAAAATGGATCAAAAGATAATCCAGTGACCTTCAGAGTGATAAATGGAGCGTGTGAATTAAAGTAAGTGATGCTCTTGCTTCTTACGCAAGGAGAACAATCCTTCAAGTCATTTAAGAAGGTGTGCAACAATAATTCTTTCATCGTATGACGTCTGCAAGATTTTAAGCATTTTATATCAGAAGTGTGGAACAAGAATAGCTGAAGAATCAAAGACAGTAGCTCACAGAAGAGAAGAACTTAAATTCTTATGGCTAAGAAAAGGACACAGGGTAAATGAGTCGCATCTCATTTGGTCAGTAGGCGCCCATAATACATGTAAATGATGGATATCAGCCGCTTTACATAAGACTGTGTTTTTTCCCCATTGTTTAGGAATAAGTTTGTAAGTACCAACCACAGCCTGTGGTGACCAGAACAGTCTTTGCAATCCTGACTTATTACACTAAACCCGTCAACCAGCCACGACATCACTCATCGGTTTGCGAGCTGCCACTTTGAAGTCTTCAATTTGTAATTTGGTTTCCTGCCATGTTGGTCTCTTGAAACCAGAAGAAACCATAATTAGTGGAAAAGGTGGAGCTAATGAGGAGTTGTGGCTGGATCTGATCTGCTCTGTACTCTCCAGATCCCTGAGTGGTACAGTCTGTTCATGACATCGCTACCGCAGCCTATTTCCTTCTAAATGGGACCATCATTAAAATGATCAACATGGTGTTCATTTACACAATCACAACATTCTATGAAATGAATGAGACAGTTAACATCCAAATGCCAAGTCCTAATTAAGAGAATCTTATGCACTTTATCAAATTGCCATGCGATTAAAACACAATCACATGAATAATAATAAACTCGGTATCCTCGCCAACTTTCTCTTCACATAGCTTCGTCAAATAGTTTATGTTTTATGATATATGTCAAAAATGATCAGCTGACATTAGAGAGGAAATGTGGATGAAGCTAACAGCTGGCTAACAGTTAGCCTGCTGTGAGACTGAGCATAGTTAACACCAGCCTCGTAACCATCAACCACTGACAACAGACTGACTGAAGACCAGGTCAAAGAGAATCAAAGGAAACCTCCTAAGTTTTACTGTGATGCCTTCAATGACCTCCGGACAGTGTTCAAATATGTGAATGATAAGTTCAGCATCACCTGAAGAGCACCACATGTTGTGTTGCTGTTGTTGAGGGTCGTATAATTGCAACCCGGTTCACTCTTCTTCTGAGAGGTGTGACACCAAAACCACCCCCAGAGAAACAAATAGGTTAGAGCCAATAAAGTATGATGCTATAGTTTACTTTTCAGTTCATAGTTGGAGCTGTTGACTGGAACATTTCACATAGAAAACGCATGACAAAAGGCTATCTCCACACATTTTCTTCAGAAATGCCCTTGAAATGCAATAGTTATGGAAACCATTGTGAAAATGCTCATGTACTGTTAATTGGATCGTGAAAACATTTCACATAGAATGTTTGGCATCTTTCTCATTTCGATCTTGACGTCAACACATCATTTTTATGGTAAAAGATTGTGTAACTTCTTTTATCACTTGAGCACAGGGAACATTTTCAGCTCCCATATGAGCTGCTGGCATTCAATTCAATTTAATTTGTGTACATTTTCTTCTTTTAGACACAAGTCAAACTTTATCATGTTACACAGACAAACCAACAGTTTGATCTCAAAGCATAAAAATGATTGTGGAACCTTATCAGCTTTAACTCTATGTCGGTCAATATTTCCTCTTCCTCCAGTTTACATTTTAACAATCAGACAAAATGCATTGCACTGATCTACTCAGACGCAGCAGTGTGAAAACATTTACACATAGGAGAGGACACCATCTGGTCCAGGGGATCCAGTTTCCAAGCTCTTATGTGGATTTGCCTTTTTATTTGGAGCTCTGTCCCTCCTGTAGGACCTGTGCAACATAAAAGCATGACAGCTGTCAAAGTGAATAGGTATCCATTAGAAACAGTAATTGGAATCATTTGGGGTGAACTGAGGCATAACAAACAAAAGAATTAATATTAATACAATAACAAAAATATTCGGGTAATGCAATGCAGACAGGTCCCAAGGACTGAAAACATTGAATAGCTTTTTAGGACAAAACTGGGAGGAGTCAATGAGCATCTGACGTGCCTCCAGCCGGCATCAGCAACAGTGGGAGGACTACACCACCAGCACCAGTACAACTACCGATGCCAGCGCAACCAGCAGCAGGACAGTTAAACGTCCAGTCCTTGGTGGATTAATATTTAAGTCAGTTACCAGTAAAGCCAGACGTGTGGCGCACTCAACACCTGATTTTCACACTCACAAACTGCTCAACACGTTTGACTGTAGTGCAGTAGTACAGTGAGAAAAACTGCATTTTTAATGGCCTCATTCTAACTGTGTTACAGTCCAGAGCATCTAAAGAGCAGCTGGCTCAGAATAAAATGAATGATATTTGCTTTTATGTCCCGTCTAATGTTTTCCATTCTAAAGCCATAAAACAGATTTCAACAGTGTGTGTGTGTGTGTGTGTGTATGTGTGTGTTTGTTTCAGAACCATTCAGGCATTGAACCATGCTGTAGGAGCTCCTGTTTGTGCCTCATCTATAAATCACACCTATATTGTATATAATGGCTCCACCCTTCTTGCCCATCATGATGTTGATTTAAAAACATAATTTCAGTTGTAATAGATTGTCGATATTATTATCTGAACACTGGGGATGATTATAGTTCCCATATGAGTTGCAGACAGATTAGCGTTAACTATACCTTCTATGCAGTTGAAATAATTCGAACCAAGCTGATGTCAGATTTACAGGAAGGGAAGTCGTGCCAGTCTGTTATTTCTTATTTTATGTTGTCACCAAAAATTACATCTACATCTCCGTTTAAGGAATTATGGTCCTATGTAAATGGCCTGATTATCCCGTCAACTTGACACTGTTTCCATTCCCCTGAAATTTGATACACGTACCAATGATTTAGCAGCCATGACTGTTTCTTAAAAGTATTGCTCGGTTTTCCAGCTCTACATTCCCTCCTCTCCACAAACCTTAACTAATCATAGCACAGGGAAACCTGAATTCTTTAGATGAGGCTGATTTGCAGCTAAATCTAGAACACGTCATGAACCAGGATACCAGACGAACCTGGTTGTCAGTGTGAGTGAAGGGGCCTCATATGCTCCAACTGCCCCGTAAGACACAGGAGTGTCAATATATATATTGATGAATGGGAGACAGAGAGTGGCTCAGCTCTGTCCCTGTGCTTCACTTGGACATTTAGGGATGTCTGATCCAAAACAGCAGCTGTCAGAGCAGGTAAGGAGAGGACGAGTGTAGGTGAAGAGTGTTTTTTCTTTTCTCACTAGATAGATAGATAGAGTTGTGCTCAAAAGTTTACAAAGCCTGGCAGAATTTATGATTTCTTGGCCATTTTTAGGAGAATATGAATGATAACACAAAAACATTTCTTTCACTCATGGTTAGTAGTTGAGTGAAGCCATTTATTATCAAACAACTGTGTTTATTCTTTTTAATCATAATGACAACAGAAACTACCCAAATGGCCCCGATTAAAAGTTTACATATCCCAGTTCTTAATACTGTGTTACATCAATGACAGCTTGAAGTCGTTTGTGGTAGTTGTGGATCCATCCATCTATCTTCTACTGCTTTTCTGTTTCCGGGTCGTGGTGGGTGCTGGAGCCAATCCCAGCCAACGTTCCAGGTGAGGGGCAGGGTACACCTCCAGATGCTTCTTCTTCAGTTTGATTTTGTTCAGGTAAATTTTCAGAGTCAATGGAAGTAGCACTTTGCGTGTGGGGGAAAAAAATGGATCAGTATGTGTGTTCCACTGTAAAGCACTTTGAGTGCTCCATACAGTGAAGGCAGTTCATTCACCAGTTATGGGTGAATGATCATGCTCACACTTTGTGAGACAGCATAATGATCCATGTCACAAAGCTATAAGGCTGTCTCAGACTGGTTTCCTTGACTTGACAGTGATTTCACTGAACCCTACCGGCCTCCTTCGTCTCTAGACCTGAAGGATATGAAGAAATGAAGCTGTTAAAGAGCAGAAGAGGAACTACCCATAGTGCATGTGATGTTCCTGAGAAAGTGATCATCGGGAGTTAGTTTTGGCCTCCTGCAGATGCCTTGAGGCTTTTTTTTACTGAAGCCTGCTGGATAGCTCTGGGTATCTGATCGATTTGCCGGCAGCACAGGGCCACATTTCCTCTGGCCGGCCAAAAGCTTGATAGCAACTAGGGATTTTAGGTGTGATGAGACTGGAATGGCTGAGTTTCATTCAATAAAACCTATTTTCTGACTCTTTCTGGCATATCCTCACTTTCACACAACCCTGTAGGGGACACACACAAACCTGCAGCTCTTTACCTGGCACTAACAGAAAGACAAAGATGGAACGTGATCAACATTTTTATAGTCCTGAGTGACGGTACTAGCTGGGAGCTACACCCACTGCCCAGATTGAAACTGACTTCTACTGGGTGAAACATACTTCCTGGGAGGAATGATTTCTCTGTGGGACTATAACCATAAAGGCAGAACTTCCTCTGAGGGACATCTGCCCTTCTGAACTAATTCAACAGTGTTGATTAATAATAGCAGATTACAGTCAAGTCGAGCACCTTGGAACACGTTGGGCAGGACATTTAATTTTGGTACCTGTGTGGTCTAGGGACCCCATGAGATCAAGCAGTAACTACTGTGCCAAATACACCATCTGGTTTATCCAGGCTGTTACTGCTTTAATGTAACTGAATAGTTTCTAATCCATAGACTGATTCCTTTGTTGGGTATCAACTGATATACACCATGTATAAGTAAAAAAAATGAGTTGATTTTTATTGTACAGAAAAGGGAAGGGATGAAGAAAAGACTAGAGGAGGTCAACAGCATGAGGCTGAACAGTTGGTATATCAACTTTTATAATGAATGTTTCTGTCAGACTAAATTTAAAACTCAAGATGTGCTTTCAAAGGACAGCTCTGTCTTGGTGTTTGTTTTCTGATGCAGTTAGAGACTTGTTCTGTTTCCACTTGAATTCCTCTTTTCTCATTTTGACACATTGCACTTTGATTAAAGCAACTAAAGCCTGCGTCTGTCTCCCCATGAAGAATAACAGCTCAATGATCAAATACAAGACAGGTGGGATTTTCATCATTTGTATTGATCTCTCAGCAGAACACTGATCCTGACTCTTAATGAAGGCCCCCTATCTGGGAATCATTGGATTAACTAGCACACTGTAAGGCTCTCTCAACCTTACAGAGGATGGCATCAGATGAGAAAAGAAAAGAATCATTAGTTTGAGGTGAAATGGGGTGGTGGGGGGAGGGGGGGCTGTAAATGCTAGGTTCACGCTACATAATCATGCACAATTCCATACAAGGAGCTGTTGTCAAAAGAAGCTGGTACCATTACACCTCTAAGTGGTATCAGACAATCCTTTCTCATTCAGTCACCCAGAATCAGTGCCAGGAAGCTTCATTTGTTCTAATCCAATCTGACATGTAGAACCTAAACCCACGCCAATACTTTTAAAAAAGGAAAAAGGGAAACCACCTGCTGCCTCAACAAATTTCCTCAAAAGAGAGACGTCCTGATTATTCCCTCCGGTTGTGGTTTAACTGGAACAAACAAAGACTGACAAAAACTTGCGGAGTGGAACAATGAATTTTAATAAACTAAACAGAGACTGGTCTCCATGTCTCTGGTGTCCCCGAATGTGAGTTGTTATAACACATAGTAAACGCGAAGCAGGTCAGTTGAATACGTGGTGGTGGTGTGAATAATAAGGCTATTAAGGTTTTAAATGGTGCAATAAATACAGAGCAGAGTGAATCTGTCAGTTTGAATGATATCACCAGGAATTACACAACTTCTCCACACTAACACAAAAACTGCTCTAGACTCAACACTATGGGGTATCCTCCGTGCTTGTATATATATAAAAAATATATATTATCAGTCACAGGACTCACAAAAACAATTTTCATTTGAAGGACGCTTTAAAAGACTTTCAGGTTTCTGGTCTTGATCAGCAAACAAATCCAAAATTTAAAGCAACTCAACTTCACCAACCACTCTAACACTCCACACATAGATATCAGTTTATAAGCACCATTTTTTTTTCTATAAGGGATTTTCAGATTAGTTCATCAGTCACTTTCAGCTCCGTTCACTTGCGCAGCGCCTTCCATCTGCTTTACTGAGATCTTTCAGATTTTATACCAAATTCACATCTCACTCGCACTATAACGTCCGCGTTGTGCATGTTTTGAAAACTGCTTCATCAGTTTTCAGCAACTTGAAATTCATCTGAAGCCAGAAAGGAAAGGATCTGCCTGGTCCTCCGTCTGGGTAAAATCTCTTCAGCTCTGGACGGCAGTCAAAACAAATCTGGTTCCAATAACTGTTACTTCAGCTGCACATTATGGACTTGTTTGCTCTCTTTTTCAGTATTTTTCCCACTTTGTTCATTCCAGTTATGAAAACATGGATAAATAGCTGAAAATAAACAAAAGTGCAGACTGCAGTCTAGCCTTCAGTAGCGTTGCTTAGTGAGGCTTTTGAAAAATGTAGGACTGCAGGCTACCAGATGTCGGCGGATGCAAAAACATTTGTTTTTTTAGTTGTTTCAGTGGTTTGTTAGTTCATGTTCTCTTAGAATAACTGCACCCGAGCTTGAGGAGTTCATTAATAAAGACTCATCTTTATTTCCTCCTCTAAAAGGTTTAAAGTTTAGTTACCTACTCAAAGGAACACACACAGATTTTTCATCATAAAATCCATTCCTCCCCCAGAATAATCAACACCTGAGGTTCAAAGTAGAATCCAGAAAAGGATCCACAGTTTTTCCATCTATTTAAGGAAATTAGAGCGAAATGAACTTGATTGTTCTCATGGACGATACGCACTTCAAGGGAGAGAACAAAAATAAACAAGAGGGGGAAAATTACAGATATAATTTCAATGCATTTCCTGGCTCTGAGTGCTGAGGAAGCTTTTTGCACTC
The DNA here is from genome assembly GCA_034769265.1 of Remorina albescens. Lineage (NCBI taxonomy): Eukaryota > Metazoa > Chordata > Actinopteri > Carangiformes > Echeneidae > Remorina > Remorina albescens. Next base: position 13,851,894 of record CM068480.1, read on the forward strand.
TCCACGTCTTTCTTGCCAATAAATGTCACAGTTGGCTGCAGATTTTCTAACTGTTTGTTGCCTGTGAGTGTCCCTGCTGTGAACCTGAGTTACCTCTTGTCTCAGTACATGCTGAGTCAATCTCTTAGAACAATGAGAATGAGCAATTATCTGTCAACCAGTAAATCATATTCACATCGAGAAGCCATCTACAACAATATGTGAGAAAAAAGGAGACAGTATAGTTGCACTTAACATTGTTGGTATTGTAAAAGAAACATTAAAATAAATATCTCCACCTTACACTGAGTGTAAAAACATGTTATTTCTTTTTTGTTCCCAAAAAACTCTTCCACTTCCGTCTTATTTTAAAACTTATATGTTTCAAAAACATAACTGCTTTAAAATGGCCTCAATCTCTCTCTTTTTTTTTTTTTTTTTACAATTCATAGTGGGCAGATATATGATACTTGTGTGATGCTGCGGTGACTGTAATTAATGACATGTTATTTCCTCTTAAACCATGATTTCTGCTCTGAATATTTTCATTTTCTGCTCTTCTGTCAGATGTGGAATGTCTCACTCCCTCAGTCGTGTATAATGAGTGCGTGTAATAAATATACATCACTTCATTAACACGGTGAATGAAATCTGTCACTAAGAACGAGCGTTTCTCTGTCACCAAGCTCTTATTGCAAACATAAAAAACAGTTGTTTGTTCAGGTCACCTGAGCTGCAGGTGACCTGACCTGTAATTAGCATGTTGATTATTGAATCATTATCATGCGCTCCCCTGCAGCGAGCAGAGGGGGATGGCTGCACTGAGCCACAGCCTCGTGATCTTCATGTTGTGATAATTCAGTCAATCAAAGAAAAAGAAAAAAGAAAAAGCTCAAAACAGGTGCAGTAAGCAGAATTTCACATTAAGACCTTCATAACAATCCTCCAAAATAAAAACATGCGTCAAATTGACGGGGGAAGTGTGTTTTCTGTGTCTTTAAGGAGAAAATGAATGTTACAACAAAGTTATTATACTTATGTTTTAGGGGGTGGCTCAACATGAAAAACTGGTAACAGCTATTTTAGGTATATAAACATTATGTCATAATATGGTACTGTGTGTTTATGTTTAGCTGTTTTATGGTCAGATGATGTAACAGCTCAAATGATATGTATCTAGGGTTATTTTGTGTTTCTTTCTACCAGTTCTGTGTCTCCTCATAATTAGTACATGCCTCATTTGTTATTCCATTGTTGTTTTGTGGCTCTTTGACTTCTTTGAAGTTGTTCAGTGTCTCTGGTTGCTTTCTGTCTCTTCAGTTATTCTGACTTTTTTTTTTTTTTGCCTGTTTTGTGTCTCTATGTGGATATTGTGTGTCTTTTTGCAGTGGCTGCATTTCCCTTTGGGTATTCCCTGTCTTTTTGTGGCTGTTTTGTGTCTTTCTCAGTGACATCTTGCAGATGAAGTCCAAGGGGCCCCTGACTCTTCCTCTTTGGCCTGTACTGGCCTGATTACTTTTACTAAGCACCACTGCACATTAAGGAAAGTCCAAAAGTAAACCAACGCCATGCTGCCCCAACAAGGCCAAAAGCCGAGAGTCTAAAAAGAAGAGAACATGTCCACATCATGCAAGCTGCTCTGTAGGCTCCATTTAGGCACAACAGTGCGGTGAACTAAATGCAAATGTCGGATTATTGTTTTATTATTTTGGCATAAAAGAGTTAACAAAGCTGCCTCCGGGTGGAAAGTGAATTATTCATTAATTACAATATCAAAGATTAATAATAAGAAGGAAGCTGTGCTCAAGACCAAACAATGCCTGCATTGACTGATCTCTCCATCTTGTCTTCATCTGGGTTTAAAGCCAAAGCTCAAACTGTTATAATGACTTTTTTTAATTTATCTTTTAGTTGAAGACTAGCCTTCACTTGTTAGTCGACAAATTTGGCTTGATTAGATAGAAGGATATTTACTACTGTTCCTTAAAGAAGTGCCAACGCTTGTTATAATCACATCAAGATTCAAATTCCTGAGCAGATTTTGCCAGCAGCTCCAGGTGCTGTTGGCACAAGGACAGCTGCTGTTTTTCCAGCAGACAGAGGAGTCTGAACAGGAAGTGGGGCAGGGAAGGATCAGTGTATGGAAAAGCTGCTGCAGGAAACTTCTAGAGAAATTAAAATCATATGAACTAAGCCGCTGATGTCCAAATCTAGCTGGAGTCAACATCTTAATGTGATACCTAGGAAACGGGCAAGTAAAGGAGTTGTTCTGACTGGAACATGTCAACCTGTTTTTTTCCACTGTCCTGTGCTACATGACAAGAGAAGACCCGAACTTATTGAGATGCAATGTTAAAACCAGCTGTTGCTGGACAACTGTAAAGACAAGGTATGAGTGAAGTGGGGAAGGTGGAGGACAAAAAAAGGAGGCAATGACACGATAATGGGAAAGAGATTAATGAGCAGTTAAACCAACAGTGAAGTGCTCCAAACTGTTTATCAAGACAAAAAAAGGGGTTTCAGTGCAAGAGAAAGGTGAGCAGATGTATGAAGAGTCATTTCCTGCAGTTTATCCTGCTCTCAACACTGGGAAAACATTTCCCACTGAAACACAAACAGACTGTAAATAAAAGTTGATGCAGCAAAGTGAAGTCACAGCTGAGGAGTCTGAAACCCTCATTCTATAGAATGTCCGTTCTATTGGTGTCTATGTGAAAATGGCTTCATTTTAATTTTGATTTCCTGAATTAAAAAAATGTTTACATGATCCCATCTAGAGTAAAAATAAACCATAAAGTAGGATATGTGTTAGGGGTGTGGCTACTTTATGACTGACAGACTGTACCACCCAATCAGGATAGAGTACAAAGCAGGTCGGATCCAGCCCTCACTCCTCCACAGCTCCTCTTTCTACTCCAGATCTGGTTTCAGATGATTAAAAAAAAAAAAAAACAAGACAGTGACAGCAAATTTAACAGAAAGCTTGAAAAGGGGAAATGAAGAGCTCAATCACAGTGCGTGACACCTTAAAATGAACCCCCACAATGCTGCCTTCATGTCTGCTGTCAGTGATTGAACCTGATCTGATGATTATGAATTATTACTGTTCATTGTAGAAGTAACAGTAGTAGTAATACTAACACTAGTATTAGATATAGTATTAGTAATAGTCATAATAATAATAGTTTTAGTAATAGAAGCAGTATTATAGATGCGAAAGCAAAGGAAGCATATAAACATTTAACATTTTTATTTGTCCCATTACAGATGCATCAGCTACACGAACAGAAGTACTAAAACTGACTGATGGAAGTAATTAGCCCTGACATCTGTCTCTTGTGAAAAGATTTAAATGGCCAATAAGGGCTTTGTGATCAGCACCAGGGAACAGTGATGTCCTCATCCTGTGCCAAAATCCACAGTCGGGATGCTGCAAAAATACCAACATGGGTGTTTGACTTCATTGCAGCTGCACACATTGTTGTGTTTGCACCTACACAACATAACAACAATTTGAACTGCTCCACTGAGCATAACTGATCTGAGGCACTTATGATAGAGGAACTCAAACAAAAGGTCTCTTTATTCGCCCTCTTCAGTGATGTTTTATTGGCCTGGACTGACCTGCAGAACAAAACACTGGATTCAAACTCAGAACTGTGCAACTGTGCTAACCGCTGCACAATTGCACAGTTCCAAGAACTAAAACGCCAAAAGACACCTAATAATATCGTTTTGGGACAGTTTGTGTCCTTCAGCAATTTGTTTCTCTAAAAACGCAGGTGCAGTGACTGATTCCGTGTAATTTCCCTCTGCTGCTTTTCTGGCTTTCTCATAACGTGATTATCAAAAAATAAAAAGATGAGGCATCAATGATTCATCTCTGTCTCTGGTGACACAGACAGGTCCGTCAGTAGTATATGGTGGATCCAAAAAAAATTAGAGTGAGGAAGAACAACTACACTGTAGGATGTGTGTTGATGTCACACTTGCCATAGTATGAAAGACTCAGAAGGGGATCGCTTCTAAATTGCTCAATTATTTATGCTTGTGAGCTCTAAATTTAAGGAATAATAATTTAAAATAAATTGTTTTAGGTTTCTAAAAAACAAGCTTTTCACTGCTCTCTCCTAACGAGGTGTTTGTGTCTGGAGATTGAGCAGAGAAATCCACACTGGACTTTTTAAACAGGTTAAATAAAGTGTCATTATTTATACCTGTGTGTCTGCCTGTGTGTAGAGGAAACTGTTTGAAACTGATGAAGCAGGCGAGCAGGAGGAGGAGGCGCATCACCATCATCAAAGTAAGAAACATTGGGTTTAAAGTAAAAGTGTGTCATATTATTTTCCATAACTAGATTATTATCTTTGATGTGTTTATATGTTGATTTTGCCGGGCCAGCGTTGGGATGAAGAACAGAGACCTCCATCTGACTTGATAATCATTGGTCTGTAGTTTTGGTGGGTTATGTGTGTAATCGATGGGTCCAACACAGTGAACACCTCATTTGGTGAGTAGATGATCAGATCTTATTTTCAGCGTTCTTACAGCTTCTTGTAAATATGTGATCATATTCTTCACATTCTGCTTTCAGGATAACTGGATTTACCTGAAGGGAACACTGTTTCATTTCATATCTATTGAGCCATTGTTCTAACAGTTAATTATTTTAGTTTCAGCTCCTTTGTGAACTCACAGTTGAACCTAGAAACTGCTTCAGGATCCGGCTGAATCAGGCTGACGTGAGGCTCAGAGGAGCGGGCACAATTACAACTCACAATCTGTTGAATAAACAATCTAACAAAGTAATATAACTACTAATAGAAAAACCCATTTTTATGACAGATACTCTGTATTCTGTGGATAAATGATTACAGGACAGCCCGCTCTCTGATGTCTGAATTGGTTCTTTAATAGAATAGAAGCTTTACTGTCATCATACTAACACAATGCATCGACATGCCAAAATTCAAGGTCCAGTCAACTAGTAATCAGCTTTGCTCTAAAATGATAAATTACACCATAGATAGTGTGTAGATATTCCGTAGAGTGATTGAAAGTGTCTGATAATCAATTAAAGGTGAACTGAGCCAGACAGTAATCTCAGTTAAACTTCTCCAGATGTGGCCTCACTCTGAACTCTGGAGAAAAATGTTCTGCTGGATGTTTGGACCTCGCGCTTACATCTCATTAATCTTCACCTTCTCTCTGTGATGACAGCGCCATTTGTTGTATTACATTATGTATTCAATTCTATTTTATTCTATTAGATAACATTATGCTGTATTCAAGTCTATTCAATTCTATTGTTCTGTATTATTCTGTGTAAGTCTAGTTTATTAGATTTACACATATTTTCTTTTATTGCTGAAATGATCTTTTGTGTATCTTTTGTGTCTTTTATTATTACACACTAATACTCACTTCCCATTGTAAACTTTTCTTCTCCCCTACTGCTAATATTTACTAATGCACATTTAGAACTGCTACGTTGCAATCACTGTATGTTTTGTTTGTATTTTCCATGGCATCTTCTCTCCTCCTGTTCTTGTTCTCTCTACCGAGTCCCCCCCCCCCGCTCTCCTTCACGCTCACTCTAACTGCCTCTGCCTCTCTCTCTCACTCTCTATCTCAACCCAACCAGTTGAGGCAGATGGCTGCCGTCGCTGAGCCTGGTTCTGCCTCTTAAAGGAAATTTTTCCTTGCCACTGTCGCCAAGTGCTTGCCCTTGGAGGGATATGTTGGCTCTCTTTAACAACTCCATAAAGAGTTTGTTCTAGACCTGCTCTGTGTGTAAAGTGCCTTGATGTAACCCTGTTATGATTTGGCACTATATAAATACATTTGATTTGATTTATGAGCTACTGTACAGGAGGAAGCCACATGGGGGAAGGAGTGTCAGGGTGAAACACTGTTCCACAGGGACTATGAATCCTTCCTTCAGCGTATGAATTGGAGGAGTCATTGAGTTGACATAAAGAAATCAGCATGTTGCCGACGGAAGTTTGGAGGTATTGTCTCACCTCTGAGATGGCAGAACGCGAAAAGAAACAAGGTCCCACATGTTTATTCATACAGAACTATCAGACAAAATTCAGAGCGACATATAAAATATGTTCAAATGAGAGTAAAAGACATTAAAATTGCATATCATAAAAATTTACATAAAAAAATATTCAGAAGATGTTATGGAAGTCATTTGTTAGGTAAATAATGTCCTAGTCTTAATCTCAGGGGTTCAGGCAGTTGTTACCCAAGTGAGGTGCAGAAAAATTTAAACCTGATTCTGGAAGCTGTTAGTAAAGCTGATGACCTGAGGGATGAGATGTTTCATATTTGGTTTTTCATAGATCAAAAGGTGGTTTTTAAATTTGTTCTTTAACACACAGGTGGTCGGGGCAGTTTTCTAAGGAACAGTGCCATGCACTTTCCTGTGGTGGTGTGAGGGAGGATGAAGAACATGAGTGTCCTAAGGATTTGTGTCCTATGGACCAGTATCTTTGAAACAGTGTCAGAGAGACAAGCTGTAAATTCAGGGGAACATGAAACAAATTGTGTTATATTTCTGAAAAACAAGCTTTTCACTGCTCTCTCCTAACAAAGCGTGTATGTGCCTGTAGATATTTAGCAGAGAAGTACACACTGGGCCTAAATAGAAGTTGAAAAACAGCAACCTTCAGGTCACTGGCTGAAGAGAACTGTTGACTGTAGCTATGCTTGTTGCTGTGAAAACATCTTTGACAAAGCTGGTGGGCAGCGTATCAGGCAGCAGGGTGTGAAGTGTTCAACGTGGCTGATTAATTTTTGCAGTGAAAACGAACCAGAGGGATCTTAGCTGTCAGTTTGTACTCATAAAGCACAAAATCACAAAATCACAACAGTTCATTTATCCAAGAGCACACTGGGAACAGTCTGCTTAATAATACAATGATATTACAGAGACCCAATTATTTCCACTAGGAGAATGATAGGAAGAAAAAAAGGTCCCTTGAAGATCAGAATTAGACTTGTGAATGTGTCTATCGCCTGATTAATTGCAGACGAGGAACAGGAAGACACTACAACTGCTGGCTTCCCTGAAAGGACCTTTTCATCACAAATGATTATTTGAACCCATAACCAGATGCTGTTGGTGAAATTGTCCAATATAAATGTGAATATTGGACTCCTGGACCAGACTGCGGTGCTGTATCAAAGGCACGTTGCCCGCAGCACCACTGCTCATTTGGCATCAGCCTTTGATCTGTGTGATCCAGGGATGTAACACTTATTAATAAATCCAATACACTCTTAACACTGCCAATCTATCTGCCAATATGCTCTGTTGTGCAAGCTGTCTCATTTTTCATGAGATACACTGTTCAAGACACACGATTATAGGTGTAATATGAACAGTACAGAGCAGAGACCCGGAGCCAAAGACAGCAGGGTTTTTGTCTGAACTGGCTGGACTCTGGTCTTCCCCCACAGACTGTGACAGCATCATCCCTGAGGTATGTGACTGACCCCAGGTTATAACAGCCAATCATAAACCACCAGTCAGACCGTAAAAACAAAGTTCTATCACCTCTGGGTTTATTAAAGATGCAATAAAATCCTTCATGACTCTGTCTTCACGGTTCCGGGGCGTGGAACCTGAAAATCAAACGTATAAAAATATAAATGAATCTATCAATGAATACTCACGTTTTCTTTTGGCATTCAATCATTTAATAAACTAAATTAAAACTTTATAATTTAATGAGAGATTAATGCTGTTCAGACTGCATGTGATCATATCTAATCATCGTCACGTCACCAAGATCCATGTCTGACACTTCACATCTTCTTTACTGCTTTTCTCAACTACAGTCAACAGTCACACCTGGGAATTAATGTAGTTTACAGAATTTACTACGCAGCACAGATACGCTCTGCATTAAAATGCTGTACCACACAGAAGAAAAGGAATGATAATCATCTGGATGTTTCTCCTGCCAGTACACTCATGTCCAAGGTAAACTCACATTTTCCTCCACATTCCCTTCTAACTGTGTGTCCAATCCTGCAATCACCTTTAGTCTTGTGGTAGTTGTTCATAGAGAAGACTGATGTCTTGCTGCTATTTAGCTTTGGCAAAGTGCTCTCTAAGCACTCACAGCAACAGCATCAAATGTTGAGCTATGGTAATAACCTACAACATCTTACTAAAATTATAGACCCAAGAATTTATCATCCTCTGATCCTCTGAAGCCGCTGATCATATTTTATCACAGCAGAAAAACAAGAATATGAAAACAGAGATGAGAGCGAGCAACAAAGCATCTGCGCTGATGAGAGGCTGGACATGATTGACATGCAGCTGCAAAGAGGGCCATCTGTTGAAGGCTGGTGACAGCCAGGGGAGTTGATTATTAACTAATCATATCTTTCATTTGGTTTGATGCGTCATTAGTGCAGCTGTCAAACGTGCGAAGAGTCTAGTCTAGAAAGAAATCTAGAAAAAAGTTCTTTTTCTAGAAGCTGTAACCTTGTTCATTTTCCTCTGTGTGACAAATATAAAATCAGCAGAGACACATAAATAACAGACAAATCAAAGGGTATAACAAGCAAATACAACTATATAATACTAACAATCTTTCCTCAGCTTTTTTCAGCAGGCCAAAGGATATTTTGGATTGTCTTGAGTTTCCAATGCTACCACAAATATATAGGGCAGCAAAAAAAATATGACAACCTGACTAATATGTGTTGGGTCTTTTTGTTTGTTTGTCTGTCTTTTTGGTGCACAGACAGATCTGACTGACAAAGATCTGGACTCCACTAAACTTCTAAAGGTGAGTTGTGGTATAGGAACCAAGACTTTTACAACATATGCTTTCATTTGTGAGGTCGGGTCTCCATGGATCAGATTTGTTTGTCCAGCCCATCCCACAGATGCTGGAGTGGATGGAGATCTGGGGATTTTGGAGCTAAGTGCAAAGCTTGAACTATGTATGAGAAAGCTCACCAAACTGCAAACACCACAACGCAAATAAAAAAGCTCCGATGCATATAAAAAAGGCATACTGCAAAAAAAAAAAAAAAATCATATAATTGCGCTGGGTTAGCGGAGAAAAATGGAAGAAGAAGAGAAGAAGCAAAAGGAAGGGAAAAACAAGAAAGGAAGTGAAGTGTATTATTTATGAAACTGTTATTTAGCATCAATAAATGTAGTTGTAAAGTTAAGTTAAATGTAAAGTTAGCATGATTAGCTTCAGATCAAATCTGACACTAAATGGCCTAAATATATTTGTTATTTGTTATTTATTATGACACATTGCAAAGGAGCAAAGCTCACATGTCCATGTGTATTCAAGTCATTAACGTAATGTCAGTTTGTGAAGGTATTAGGATGTGATAAAGATCATGTGATACTGGGGCTGAATCTAAAATTCTTTTCAGTTGGATGCTGACAGGTCCATCTATCACACAGTGTCATAATATGAACTGCAGCTATGGACAAATGGACAACTTACTTCCATTCTAAATGTGCAGAGTTTGACACATGCACACAGTCAAAGTAGTTTTTTCTTTTCTCACCAGGGAATTGATTTTTTTCAGCTTCTCTCTGCACTTTAGCTGCATCAAGAGGAAATCACTTTGGTTATGGTTCAAATGTGTCATTACTTGCTTCTTTGAACCCAAACTAGTGGTTTTAAAAGAGCTGCATCCAGAACTCTAACCCACTACAATCAATGCACAGAGTTGTTTGCTTGGTACTCACTCAAGCGTTTAATAAAGATTGATTTTCATACATTCAAATCATTTTAATAAATGTGTGTGGGGGGTTTTTTTGTCCTTTCCTGTAAAAGTCCTTCTGCTCTTTCATTTGTAACTTTCACAGTTCAAGCTATGAACTGCCTTTCTCTGAATAGCACGACTGTTAGAGTCTGACCTCAGATGAACTCATATCTGAAAGTTGGATTGCTCTGACGTGTGGGTCTCTGCTCACTGTCCACACCTCATCATAGTCACACATCTGCTGCAATGAGAATGTGCTAGTGCTGTGATTAGTGTGGTGTCAATACAGTGATATGGAACATTTTACATAAAAGCTCTCCCTGAAGCTTTAGTAATCAATAAAGAATGAGCTCAATGCTACAGATATAATGCAATACCAATAACAATACCAAGACATTTCAAGTTAGAACATTAATAAGTGATGTCTCTTCTTACATATTATCTCAGAACAGCTTTCTGTCCCATAAAGGATCTAACACCTGATTACATTCAGCATGTAACTTCTTGTTCTGGGTGATATCTCTGAAAGCTATCCTCACTTCTTGCCGGGGTATCTATAGTTTCTGTCATTGCTCTTGGTGTGACTATGTTCAGCTGAAAAGGACTGGAGTCAAAACCAAATCTTTAACCTGGACTAAACAATAAAGAGGATGCAGTATGAAGTAAACCTCTGAGTTTTTAGCTACAGTCAAGATGATGAGCCAGGAAATATTAACAACAGTCAGGCCGGAAATCAACAGGAGTCTACTTTGTCACTGTGTTATTGTCAGTTAAGGGTAAATATGTTGAATATTGAATATTGACAAACTTGATGAACATCTGATAACTGCATAGATCAGCTGCGCTTAAGCAGATTCGTCTTTTTAGAAAATAACAAACATAAAGCTCAGTTTATGTATATGGCTTTTCAAGGACATGCAGTGTAGCTGATGGAACCTCTTTCCATAAATAGGACAACGTGATGACGAGGCAGCATTGATGACTACCAGGACTGCTATAAATATGTCAGCAGATAATGTCATTCATGAAAAAAGAGGAAACCAAACTAAAAATGTAAAAAAAAAAAAAAAGAGAAAGCCGATTAACAAAGAAAAGATAATTTGAATTTAACAGGCTACGCAACAGGGTACACAAAAAATTAGCTTTGACAGGCTTTATACAATGCAAATAAAGAAATCTTTCATCTGGCTTGGCTTAATTCTATCTTTTATTTCTATCTTTTATTCCTTTAACTATTAGAAAACAGAGCTGTTCAATCAATGAGCGGCAGAAGTATAAAGAAAAAAGTTGAGATTATGCCACATATCTGTTATTTTTTTGCCATTGATTTCAGCAAAAATATCCATTTCACACACTGTGCTTTGACTGCCAATTACCTGATTCATTCGACACGCAACGGATGCACTTCCGAGCAGCAAATTGGGACTGAAGGAGGAAAATAATCATGCTATTTTTCACCTTAGTGTCACATAAATGTCCGTCCTGGTTCTAATGCCTGAACACAGTTTTCTACAATGGACTCCGTGAAGGAGTTGGGTCTTCTGACCTCATTGAACGGACTATGTTTTGCCTTTCATTTTGAAACAGACTCTCGAGAAGTTGAGCTGATTTTCTTTTGCTTTTTACTTCATCTTCATAGTCTGTATTGTAACTGTAGTTTTGAGTGAATTTATTTATAAGACCTTTTAGCTGTGTGTCTGTTTCTGTTTCTGTTTCTGTTCTGTATATGACAGTTTTTTTAAAGGATATTACTGTTGCCCACATCTCTCTGTAACCATATTTAATTCAAAATACCGATGCTTTCAATTTGTTTATTTTCAACAACTTTTTGGAAGTTTTGAGTTGTGAGCAGACTCTCCAATTCTACATAGTCTTCTATAAGTGTGGTGTAATTTTGTCTTTCCAACTGTTTCATTTTCCCTCCAATGAAAGTTCAATGGATCAAGTTTTTAATAAATGTTCAAGCACAGTCGCAGCACATTTCTGAAAACCCAGAAAACTTGACTTACAACTCTGCAAACACACAATTGCCACAGCTCTCCTCCTCCTCATTCATTTAACATGTTCATAAACGTAAAATATGAATTAATGGTGTAAAACTGGTGTTTTAAGGTGATGTCAGGATTAACAGAGTTAATGTTCATTTATTCTGGTGCAGAGGTTTAATTGATTACTAACTGGAACTGGTCTGGTACTGAAGTGGATTGGACTGGACAGGACTGGGACTGACTGGTACTGAACTGAACTGGACTTGACTAGACTGGTACTGGACTGAATTGAACTGGTAGTGAGTTAAACTGACATCCCGGAGATTATCCTGGTACTGACTGGTACTTAGGCTACAGACTGGTGCTGTGCTTAAGAAGAAATGTGTTTGTTGCAAAGTTTAAACTGTGGGCCTTAATTTACCACCCAGCTTGTAATTTGTTTTTAATTGCCGTGTGAAATTTGTGTACAGTGTTTGAGCTCTCTCTTCTTCTTGTACTTCAACAGAAAGTTGCTGTTGTCAAAGACAAAATGAAAGAAAAAAGAGAAAAAGACAATTAACAAGTGACAAGGACATGAATGGTTTGTTAAAACTAAAGAGATTGATTATGTCTACAAAAAAAAACTTATTTTCTTTACAGAGTCATTCATTCATCTTCAAACGCTTATCCATTTCCAGGGTGCAGGGGGTGCTGGAGCTAATCCCAGCTCACATTGGGTGAGGACGGGGTACACCCTGGACAGGTCACCGGTCCATCACAGGGCCAAAATACAGAGACAGAGAGAGGCCAACAACCACTCACACTCACACTCAGACCTACAGACAGTTTAGAGTCACCAGTTAACCCAAATATGATATCTTTGGCCTGTGGGAGGAAACCAACACAGGCATGGGGAGAACAGGAGTTGGGGCAACAGCACATACCGTTATGCTGCTGTGCTTCCCTTTCTTTATAGAATATATTAAATGGAGATGGAATTAAAACAATACTTTATTAGTAGAACTGTCTTAAATAAATGAATCAGACTGAAGACTTAATTAAAGACATTGTGCGTTCCACAACCTTACAAATGCAATAACTTGTAATGTCTGTTTATTAATATTAATTTGTGTCTTAGAGTTTTTTTATTGCTTGTTTTTGTGATGGCAGCATTATCAGCTGGAGCAACTTCTAACTTTGTTGTATACTTGCCATGTAATAAAAAAAAAAAAAAAAAGGCTTTCTCTCTCGCTCTTTTACTTTGGTGGACCCAGGTGTGTTTTCACTGCAATCTTGTTAAACTCCACCAGTCAGGTTGTTTTCATCAGTGTCTGTTGTTTTGTCAGCAGGTTTTTTTTTAAATATTGAACCTAATTGCACTGAATTTCCAGAGGGGATTGAGAAGAACTGATTAGATTTTGAGGAGGGCCCAGATCATATGCTGTGAATTTGAGTTTCATTGATTTAATGGGAGGTCTGCGCTCTGTGTGCCACCGTAGTTAAAGAAGCACCAGTGATGCTACGGTGAATGTGTCTCATGGAGGGGAACATCTGATACACAGCCATCAGCTGCTGTGTCATGATTCTGGAAATCGAGTGATGGAAGGTCACATTTCTTGATGACTGACCCTCATCAGTCTGTTCATGTGTACCCAAATTAATTTAACAGCGTACTCCAACTGTGACTCTGACCCATTAGATGGACTGTGATGGACCAGACTGAGCCCGGTCGGAGATGGACACAGCTGTGCTAGGAGACATTCTCACACAGAACAGCTGCCGTCTCAGATTCCTCTACCATCACGGCATGAAAGCACACTCACATTCACACAGTGCCTCCGGTCTGGAAATACAATTAAGTCATGGTTAAGTTTAGGTTACTAAAGATTATTGTGTTTACAGTTTGGAAAATAGCTTGAAGGTGCACAGTGTGTGTGCTTCACACACACTGTGCTTAATTACAAACATTACAAACAGGAGTCTTTGCATTATACACCTGTATGAAAGAGACAATTCATCTAAGATGGCTCACTTTAGTAGACACATGGAAAAAATTAGACAAACAATGTGAATTACACAACCTGATAAGAAAATTTCTCCTTGTGTGTCTCTTACTGTTTTTGACATCCTTTATTTCTCCTGTTCTCCTCCTTCCCCATTGTATTACACCTGTGTCTAATGGTATTCCGCTCATTATGTAATTAGTGTGTGACCTCTTTGTCCATTGTATCACTTTTTCTCAGCCTATCCCCTTGCATGTCCTCGCGCTTTCACTCTTTGAACATTAGTTTTCTCGGCCTGGGGATATTCTGTTTGAAGTGTGACTTTGTACTTTTCTTTGTTCAAAAAATCTCTGGACTCCTACAGATCAATTTTTTGTCTGCACTTGGACGTGTTGTCATGATCATCAACAGTGATACAGAATGACTGAGAACAAAAATATCCAAATTGGCTCATCGTTCAGACAAGGAGGATTAGAAATTCACCAGGGTTTTCATTATTATTATAATGAAAGCGTTTATGTGTGTTGGAAACCTTTATTATGTTGTTGATCACTAGACCACTTCTATGCTTTTAAATGAAACACCAGATTAAACAGTTCTTTAAGATTCAAAATCGAAAGTGTTTATTGTCATATATACAGTAAAGAAGCATGTTTCCCCGTACAATGACATTCTTTATTTTTTGCTGTCCACAGTGAATGCCAAACATATATGGAAAATAGATAAATACAATAAAAATATGACAATCTCAAAACAGCAGTAGAAATATAATACAGTAGAAATAGATAAAACAGAATGAGCTGACATATAACATATCAGCTCTGTGTGTAACAGTCAGTGTGCAAAATGAAAGATTCAAGATTATGACATCTGCAAAATGAAGTGTAAACAGTTGCCTGACTGTTACATGAGGTAGTTGATGGTTATTAACTCCTGTTAAGGAGTCTGATGGCAGTGGGAAAGAAAGAGTTCTTTAGACTGCTAGTCCTACATTTCCTGAGGGAAGAAGTGTGAACAGTCTGTGCTGGGGATGGGTGGGGTCCTTGAGGATGGAGGCAGCTCTCCTGTGGACTCTGCGGTGGTAGATGCTCTGCAGAGAAGGCAGTGGAGTCCAGGTGATCCTTTCAGCAGTCCTCACTACTCTCTGCAGGCGTCTGCGGGCCATGGCAGTAGTGCTGCCGTACCACAGCTGATGCAGCTGGTCAAGATGCTCTCAACAACGCAGCTGTAGAAGTTGCTGAGGATCTTAGGCGACTTGCCAAACTTCCCCAGCTTCCTCAGGAAATACAGCCGCTGTTGGGCCTTCTTGACCAACTGTGTGCTGTTCAGTGTCCAATTGAGGTCCTCAGTAATGTGAGCGCCCAGGTACCTAAAGCTGCTCACCCTCTCCACTTCAAGCTCCTGGATGAACAGTGGCTGATGACGTGTCTCTCTCCTTCCACATGACCACTATCATCTCCTTTGTCTTGTCCTTGTTGAAGGTGAGGTTGTTGTCCTTACACCATGACACCAGACTGGCCATTTCCCTCCCGTAAGCCGCTTCACCCCCGCCAGTGATGCGTCCTATCACTGCGGTGTCATCTGCGAACTTCAGGATGATGTTGTCCTTGTGGGAGGCAACAGTCATGGGTGAACAGGGTGTAGAGGATGGGACTGAGGACACTCTGGGGTGCCAATTTTTGTTGTAATGCTAGCTGGAGTCCTATTGCCAATCTTGACAGGCCTGCCAGTCAGAGAGTCTAGGAGCCAGTCACAGAGGGTGGGGTGCAGACCTAGGGTGGACAGTTTGTGGGTGAGCACCACTCTCTCAATACACTTCATAATGATTGGACTGGAGTGGCTAAGCTGTCTGTAGAGCTGTTGGTGCTGGTGGTGGTCCTGTAGTCTGTGACGTGCTGGAGGCTTTGCCACATCCGCCTGGGGTCAGCAGTAGAGTAGAAGCCTTCCAGCCTCTCTCTGTACTGCCTCTTGGCTGCAGTGATGGCTTTCCTCAGTCCATACTTCACAGCTTTGTACTCAGTCTCATCACCTGATCTGAATGCAAGAGACTGAGGACGCAGCATGTGACATACCTGACTGTTTATCCAGGGGTTCTGGTTGGGAAACTTCTTGACTTGTATGGTGGGCACAATGTTGTCAACACACATGTTAATGTACCCAGTCACCCAGTCACATACTCCTTGAGTGGCATAGTCCTAGAAAATCACAACGTAAACCCCAGGGAGAAAATGAGAAAATATTGGTTTGCATGTATTGCCTGTGTGTGGTGACTATGGCACTGCTATAAACTGTAATTACTAATATCCGGACTCTAGTCTGGGCCTCTTTTTTTGGGGGGGGGGGGGGTTACATTCTTGGATATTGAGCAAACAAGTATTAATCATTTAATTTTGTCACATAACGGGCTCAAGCAACAGATGATGCATCATATCAGAAACTTGTCAGGAATTCCTTGTGACTCTGCCCAGCTTGTAGAACCAAACTGTGAATGAATTTTCTCTTGGGGTGCTGCAGTAGTTAGTACTGCTGCTTCACAGCAACAGGCTTGATTCCCGGGCCAGAGGCCGATGCATCTTCTCCATTTGCCTGTGTAACTTCTCTCCACGTACTGTGGGAATGGTTGCTTCTATATGAATAACACCCTGAACTACTGTCAGCTGGGATTAGCTAGCCACCATGATCCATGTGACCCTGCGTGAATAATGAAGTTTTCCCTTTTGTCATAGGAAAAGCTTTAATTTGAATCCTGGCCCACTTATCATGTGATACTATTATAAAATGATTCAGTGAGCAGAGGAATTTTACATATATGTGGCCTCTGTGTGTGTTTGTGTGTATGTGGGTGTGGGTGTGATGTTTTCTCTCTCCTTGATGGAGAGCTCAGTTTAACATGTGAGCTGTTGCAGTGAATCGTTGATTGAAGTGCCCCCCTTCGCTGACCTCTGTCAAAGATCTGCTGGATAATTAATGAAGACAAGAGAAGGAACTATGATAGTAGGTCTTGGTCACATCTCAGCTGTGATGATGCCTTCATTTAGAGATGTGTTGTATGCCCATTAAAAGATGAGCTGATTGCATGTCCACTCTGCTGTGGAAAAACTCCAAACAAGCAAACTCTTCTTAAAATGATCTCAAATTTATGTCTCACAATATTCCTCAAGGAGACGAAGGGGCAAACTGTGCCTACACAACACCTACTAAAGATGTAACTTTGCATATGTGGAGGCATCAATCAGTGTAAAAACTGCCAAACCTTTAACCTGAAGACTTAGACTGGGATTAATAAATGTTTCCCCCCTGGCTGTTTGCACATACCAACAGGTAAACACAGCAGTAAAATCTAGGTGGATCTCTCTCACCCATACCCTTCCATCCTCTGGTTCAACTGCTGTAACTCCTTGTTCCAGGACCACTTCTGGTAAATCCTGAACTCTGCAAACCAGGCTCATCCCACAGAGGCACAGTGTTGGAGATGCTCTGACTCAGTCTTCTATACATCGCAGTTTGTTCCTTCTCAAACTTGCTCACATCCTCACACTTTTAATTTTTTCTGCTTCACCACATCAACCTCAGGTATATATTTTCAGCTGCTGTCTTTTATATCCAACCACTGATAGGCACCACGGTAACAATATAATTTGATCACCTTGACTTGTCAGTGGTCACAATGTAAAGGCTGGTGTGTTGTAGACAAGCATGTCAAAAAATTTACCAAACAAGCGACAATAACAGTATCACAGTAAAATCCTTTTGACAACATTATCAAAGATCGTCTTCATAGACCACTACTGACCTATTACTGTCCAAGTTGTTTGCCTTGAACTGATATTCATTAAGATCGTCTTGGTCTTTGATGTCTTCTTTTGTGTGGAGGGATTTAGTGTTTTCTTTTACCTTATCTGTCATTCCTTGGATGAGAACAGTCATTCAAACTGGTCTTCTTAACATATCACCATAGATTTAATTGACGCACAGATAGACACAAGCGGTTTTCTAGCTCCGGGTGAAGACACAGCATGACTGTTAGCTCCACAGAAACCTCAGCAAGATTTTTGTTTGCTTGTTTGTTTTCAAACCTTCAGTGGATTTTGTGATTTAGCCAATAACACAGCAGGAGTTACAGATTTATGGCAGTATGTGTACTTGCTCTGTCCACCACTCTTACACATCACATGTACATCACCGTATAGTCAATCGGATTGGGGCAGGCAGAAGTTCACCTGCAGCTTGGACCATCTACGGCAGCACTTGAGGGATGGGGTCATGACAGAGGATCATTCCTATACTATACAAAGCAAAGGTGTACAGGAACTGCACTGGAAGAGTTTCTGGCAGGTCAGTACTGGATCTGAGCTCCTGTAGCATCTGATTGGGTCATTACTTTTGAATGAGGACATGTGAGGAACCTCTACAGGTGTAGCTCAACTTCAGCAGGAACAAACTGTTTGTAACTGTAATATTTCTGGCTGCTGCTGCCGCTGCTGTGACTAACACTGTGACTGATGCTCTGTCAGTGAGACAATGAACAGAAATCTCTGCCTCATTCATTCATTTCAAATCAGACGGGGCAAACGATTCATTAGCAGTAATGACATGTTGAGTATGTTTGAAATGAGAATATAAGACATGGATTGAGCAGCTATTTGACAACTCCCCTGAAGATAAAGATCAGATGGTCTGAAGTATGAATTACTGTCATTTTAATCCACTTTAATCACTTTAAATTAAACTTTTACATCAGGGGTCGAGTCATTAACTTGATAATCAGGCAGTGCGTAAACACATCACATGGAGCTGTTATTAACTTACTGATCCATTTAATACCCATCCTGGGCAACTTACACTGATCAGTGTGTTTTCACATCGTTCACCCTCGGTGTGTTTGTTGGTGACGTCAGAGGCGAGGGGGGAGGAGGAGGGGGTCTCGGACTGAGCCGGTGATCTTGTGTCCAAACTTCTGCAGACGCGCGGAGCAGCGGAAACAGCCGGAGAGCTTGCCAGGGTGAGCGATGAACAAGTCCTCCAGCTCGCCCCGGGTCGGATCCGGGTCCGTGGACCAGGAACTCGTCATCACTTCCACTTTCGGGACACTCCTGTCCGTCGTCTACATGATCGGGGTGTCGGGGAACGTGTACACGCTGGTGGTGATGTGCCACTCGATCCGCTTCGCCACCTCCATGTACATCTCCATCATCAACCTGGCTGTGGCGGACCTGCTCTACCTCTCCACCATCCCGTTCGTGGTGTCCACTTACTTTCTGAAGGACTGGTACTTCGGGGACGTGGGCTGCCGCATCCTGCTCAGCCTGGACCTCCTCACCATGCACGCCAGCATCTTCACTCTGACCGTCATGTGCATGGAGCGCTACCTGGCCGTCACCAAGCCGCTGGACACGGTCAGGCGCTCCAAGAGTTACCGCACAGCGCTGGCGTGGGGCGTGTGGCTGCTGTCTCTGGTCCTCACCGTGCCCATGATGGTCATGGTCACCCAGACCACCAAGACCACCCCGCAGGGGGGCGTGAAGAGGATGTGCGCGCCCACCCGGGCACCCCTGGCTTACAAAGTGTACGTGACGGGGTTGTTCGGCACCAGCATCATGGCCCCGGGGCTGGTGATCTGCTACCTGTACGTCAGGTTGGCCCGCACCTACCTGGAGTCCCAGCGCCGCCGGGTGCTGAGCAGGGCCAGCCGGCGGACTCCGAAGCAGAGAGTCCTGATGATGATCTTCACCATCGTGCTGGTCTTCTGGGCCTGTTTCCTGCCCTTCTGGATCTGGCAACTGCTGCCTCTGTACCACACCAAGCCGCTGAGCCTGGCCTCGCAGACGCACACCTGCATCAACTACCTGGTGGCGAGCCTCACCTACAGCAACAGCTGCATCAACCCCTTCCTGTACACGCTGCTCACCAAGAACTACCGGGAGTACCTGAAGAACCGCCACCGCAGCTGCTACCGCTACACGTCCTCCTTCAAGAAGCGACCTCCCAGCCTCTACTCCTGGGGAAGGTCCTCCAGCAACCAGCTCGAGTTCACCTCCGAGACCATGGTCATGGAGAGCCGGAAGTGACGCGCCAGTCACGTGGAGGAGAGGTAACTCCAGAGATGCAACAGGTCAGAGAAACTTCAGCTGATGTTACTGCTCACACCCCTGAGCCTCATCATCTGCACCTTATGCTCTTCTTCCTCCTCCTCCTCCTCCCTTCACCTCATTCTCATCGTACTTGGCATTTTCATCCTTCTCCTTTCCTTCCTCTTCTTCCTCCTTCACCTCCTCATCCTTCCCAGCCACTTTATCCACCTTTCCATCTTCATCATTCAGATCCTCCTGCACCCTTCTTCTTCCTCATTCTTGTCTTTCTCCTCCTCCGCCTCCTCATCCCCAACCAGCAAGATGAGTTACTGATACTGAAGAGATACTCACATGGTAGTTACTGTAGAGATAAACACATCACAGTGACTACAAAGCTTCTAGATGTATAAACATCCCTCATGTTTCATAGAGAGTTCATTAATCCTCCCTAGAAGAGCTCTTGGCACTGGAAGCACTGGAAGAATGAAGGGTGAAGAGGGAGGATAGAGGATGGAGGAGGCATGTGATAGGATGACAGGTGCTCCTCTACTCTAGCTACAGTCTCATGAAAAATTAACTACTGCTGTCAGGGCAGAGTGTGAGTAGAGGATGATCATGATGGTCAGTCTGGACAGTGGCCATCATTATCATCATTTAATTTCCTGAAGTGAATGAAGAACAAGGAAACCAGCATCTTTAATTCAGCTTCAAAGGATCAATCATTCAAAGCAGGGCACCAAGAAACTGAGTAGTTGCAACTTTAATTATTGACCTCGTTCATATTCCCTCCTTACACACAAGGTAACAATATATTCATTCATTCATTCATCTTCTACCGCTTATCTGTTTCCGGGTCGCAGGGGATGCTGGAGCCAATACCAGCTCACGATGGGCAAAGTCGGGGTACACCCTGGACAGGTTAGCCAGTCCATCACAGAGCCAACACACAGACACAGAGACAAACAACCGCTCGCACTCACACTCAGACCTACGGACAATTTAGAGTCACCAATTAACCCAAACATGATGTCTTTGGACGGTGGGAGGAAACCAGAGTACCAGGAGGAAACCCACGCAGGCAGAGAACATGCAAACTCTGCACACAAACTCGTAACCTTTTTGTTGTGGGGAAACAGTGCTAACCACAAGCCACTGTGTTGCCCGGCAATAATATAATTAATACTAATCCAGGTCCATTTTTTTTACAAGTTTCACCACGTTTAGCAAGAAACAGCCAGAGATCAACGTTTGCAGCTAACTTTAGCTCAAGTAGCATCTTGGCTGCAACTGTCACTTCAGATGAGCCTGCTCATGTGTCTGAAATTATTTCAGTGTAACTGATGAGTTCAGAGTCTGTCAGTGACATAAAACCAGAGAAACAGAGTCAGAGCTGAACAGGTGTTTCCTCAATAATTGGCAGGGTCTGAAGTCTGTTGATCCTTCTGCTTCGTTACCTCAGTGTCCTGTTGCTGTTTGGGTGTCGGTGTATTTGCTCGTCAACCTTTGTTGAGTGTATTTTAGCATCTTGCAGGTAAACAGGTTATGACCACTGGAGCCAAACAACTACTGAAGTTAAATCACATCTGAGCTGACATGACACCTGAACACATGAGGACATGACCCCAAACTAAAGTCAGACCTCCACCAAGTTTTAACATGTAGAATGTTCCCCCACGCAAAAGAGGTGAGACTGGAGGAGATTGTGTGTGGAAAACTAGAGGCACATTCAAGTGTTTACCAGATGCAGTAACGAGCAAATTAACAGGAATGATTTTAGTTCATTTAATTAGTCTGGACATTGAAGACATTAATTAGTATATTTTATGCTGAAATAAAATGAAGGAAAGTGTTTCATTTGCACTGTTCTCTCTACCTGTTCTCTGTTCTCAGCAGGATACATTAACATAATAGATGAAGCAGTCACTGATAGAAAAAGCTTCTTCTTGGAAGAAAACACCTCCAGGTTACATAGAGATGCACAAAACACATAATCCCACTTCAGCCACTCTCAAACCATTTTAAGACCATAAACCATTTCAGCTCAAGTTCCTTAATGATGGAGGAGGAAGCAAACAGGCATCAGAAGAGATCACGACGGTACACTGAGAACTGACGAAGGAGAGACAGACTGAAAATGGAAAACAGTGAAACCTTTCTGCAAAATTTCACACAGTCCTTTCTCGTTGTCCTTACTCTGCCTGACAGGGTTTGTCTAACTCAGTGGGCAGGGCCATCACCCAAGGTGCCTCAAGGCAGGGCAGGGTCTGAGATGCCGTGTGCAGGGTCACAGGTGAAGGAGACCGTGATGGCATAGCGTGTCCCCCAGGTCACCTTCTCTACGCGGTGAAGGTTCTCTGAGCCGGAGGAGAAGAAGGAGACACGTCCTGTACAAGGAGGGAAGGAGAGGAAGGAAAGAAGAAACATGGTTTAAATGAGTGGACATGTGGTCTGGTCTGAATCTAACAGATCGATGTACCTTGTACACAATGTTCTGCTTTTCTAAATGAAGATGTTGAGAATTTTTGTCAATGTTCTTTATTTCCGAAGAGACTGATAGTCACATCAGTTGAATATAGGACATGGTTAGCCTAGTGTAACATTAAAGTCTAATAAACACGCTGTATCACCTTTATTTGAATATGAATAGAAAAGTTGTCATTGTTTAGTTTCTGTTGATATGCGATTAAAGTTTCTCTTTCATTTTTGATTATTAGGGTTTTTATTTTTCAGCTTTAGCATTGGGTAGCGCAGTTTACACTTTAAACAGAGGAAGGCTATCTGCCATCTCCTGCCCCTACTCTTAATGCTAAACTAGGCTTAACATGTTAATTGGTGATTTTTAGAATTGTTAATTGTATTTTTAATTTTAGAAACCTGTTTTTTCTTGTTTCCTGCCAAGCTAAGCTACGCTAACCTAACTCTTGTCTGTGGATAAAACTGAGCTCTTTAATCAGTGAGTGTGTTTGTATTCTTAACTGTACGTCAGCATCACATTTATATACGTGTCAAAGAAATGCGGTGTTAATGACTTAATTAGCTTTAGAAGTGTGGTGAGCTGACAGTGGAAACATCCTCTTCTCCACATGGAAAAAACAGCAAATGGGCTTAATTCCCAAAATACTGAAGCCATTCAGACTCTGCCTATTATGCAGATGTTTTTTCTGGAATTGAGGAAAATTTGATACGCAAAGAAAGTGGAAGCGAGGAAAGATTAAGTGGTCCAGAGTATGGCTCCAGATTGAATTAGCAAACTGATTCAAAATATTGGACCCTTTTTCCTCTTATACTGACAAATAGTAGGAATCTGGTGAAGCTGCACAGGAAGATGAAGATGATGATGGCAAACTGGGGTTCACTGTAATCTCAACCTGTTGTGCAGCTGTGATAATTAAGAGATTTATCTCTCAAACCTTTTCAGACTTTCTTCTGCTCATTATCTCGTTATATAAATGTGAATAAAAAGCTGGAATCATTCTGCCCCAGTTTGTTTCCTCTACTTTCCTCCAAGGAATACCGATGAATGTGAATACGTGTGACCATTTGTGCAAATCCCCATAGCATGGAATTTGTGCTTGCAGCCAAACAATAGAAATCAGTGTGAAAATCCCAGAAAGGAAGAGAAGTGATGCTCAGACAAAAAAGATCCAAGTGATGGTGGACATGAGTTTTAGATCAGAGTATACCGAAATAATCTGTGAACATAATAGCAAAATAAACATTTCAGTATTTACAGTGAAACACTGAGACTCAGCAGATTAGTGGGTGCACAATGGAGGGAGGCTCGTAGAGGAATTTGACAGGGACACACTTCAAAATAAAATCACTCTCCAGGGACATTACAAGACTGAAACTCCAGATCCGTTTACTGGTTTAAACTGCTGCAGACTCAATGCAAGCGAAGAGAGGTGTTACACCATTTGGAGCCTTAATAGAAGCATTTCACACTAGTTACATACTTTAGTATGTGTGGAAGATGCCCTTCTTCTAGCAGACTGGACCCCTACAGATTGGTCTCTGGCAAACTGGAACAGGAAGTTGATTTAAAAAAAAAAAAAAAAGTATTTGAGACACTAAGTGACTGCTTTTTTGAACACTACAGCAAGTGTTAGAAACATAGTTTTCTCAATTTCAATTTCATTTTGAAATCCTCCGCAGAAATCAAAGTTAGGGTTGCAGTCAGAAACTGCAACAAAACTTAGAAATCACGGTTATAATTGCATTTAAAATTGTTGATACAGATTGAGGTTAAAAATTCTGGTTAGAATTTATGGGAAGAAATCAAAGACATCGTAGTTCAACAGCTCTATCCAGGTCTTGAACCATCAGAGACCGGACTGGGATGAGCGTGCCAGACTAACAAGATTGTAAACAGTGAGTGACTCATTCAGTGTTGATATCAAGACTTGCACTTGGAGGAAAATAAAATAGTACCAATGCATGAATCACAGCCACACAACACAACAACAGTCAATTTATGGATGGCTCCCACAGCCTCATAATGAGTTAGTGGCGGATTAATCCCAGTGCATGGTGTCTCTGTGGGTCTGGGATAAACGCTGAAGGTTTTGTCATTTTTTTCCATTGCTGTTTAATAAGGCAAAAGAATTTTTTTGATGTTTTGACTAACCGATTAAATAATCGATAGAATATTCAATTACAAAAATAATCAATAGCTGCAGCCCTACACAGCATGGCTTTGAATTGAATGTTTTCCTTGAAGCACTTCCCTTGATTACTTTTCTTTGAGAGCTTTTCAAAGGCTTTCATCAGAAAGACTTACACACTTCTATCTGTCAACTAAATGTGGAGACATTTATCTTAATGCCGGTCATTAATACCTTGGTGGCCATTGAGAAGACAATGTGTGACTCACTGTGACTCACAGTGAGTCAGTTGTCCAGTAAGATTGGTTTGTAAACTACACTTATAGTGAAAGTCAGTGAAAAAATAAAAGAAAACCTTTGGTTCATTAGGCAGGAAGAGATGGAAGTGTGTGCATTATCAGAAGTGTAGGAGCCAGTGCTTTGGAGCTACTGGGAACTAAAATTAAGTATACTTAAAATCATTCCCTTGTGACTTCACTGGCATATATATATGTGTGTTCTTCTAAACAACGGTGCTTTAATAATATTGTGGTATGTGTCATATGAACACAAACACATGTAGCAGTCTTCAACAAGCTGCGTAATGAGGAGAGTTGTGTTGAGGTCTTTTTGCCTCCAAGGTCAGGCTGATGGCTCCCAGGCCGCTCCTGGTCCAGGTTATCTGATCCAGTCTGTCTCCACTGGTTCCTCTCAGTCAGTTCCAGACTAATCTTATCTCTCCATCACAGAGCTACACTTTCCTGTCAGACCCGATTCCCCCCATTTTGCCTCTCTCCTGGCCCTCTGTCCTCCTCTCCTCTTACCTGTGTCCTTATCTTTTCCTCATGCTTTCCTTATAATTCCCTCTCTCCTCATTCTGTCCTGTCCTTCATCTCTTCTACATACCCCCCTTTATCCCTCACTCATCCTTTCCTTCATTCTCCTTTCCCCCTCCTCTCTTTTCTCCCCCATTTTTCTCCTCCTTGGTTTTTCCTCTAAGTCTTTTCCCCATCTTCTTCTCCTTACTCACTCCTGCTTCTGTTCCTTCTTCATTCGTCTTCTTCGCTTATACTGCCCCACTTTTCCATTCCCCTCTACATCTCTTCTTCTCCTCTCACTTTCTTGTCCATGTTTCTCTCCGCCTTCTGCCTTACTCCCTACACCCTCTCCTCTATTTCCTTAGCATTTCCCTTTCATCCTCTCCTCTCCTCCTATTTCTTCCCCCACCTTGTTGCTTATTGCACTCTGACAGTCCCAATGGACTTCCTGCTGTTATAATCACACATTATTTGTGGCTGTGATAATTTGAGGGAACTAATCATCCATCTGGGTACAAGGATCAGATTTTCCCCTGTCTATACTTGTCATGTTGCCTGAGGAGGTGTGTATGTGCTGGCAGAAAAAGAGATGATCCATAATGCTGATGTATTATCCAGGACTTTCAGCAGGACTTACAGAAGGCAGCTTGCATCAGGTTTGTCACATGCAGATTCCTGATCATACTCTAATCTGTCATTGGAGTATTCAGGTATGGGACTTCCTTGTTTTCTCGAGGTAATTCCCAGTTCATAACCATCACACTGCATCTCTCCTTCACAGATCAGGAGAGGGATGGTGTGATGAGCAGTCAGGTGAGACGAAGGGAACAAGAGATGATCAGTGGAGGAAACAGAGGAACAGAAACTAAATGAAGTTTTGTTATCAGACCTGACGGACAGGAAGTAACACTGACTGGATAGGAGGGTGGTGTCAGGAGATGTTTCCTCAAGGCTGAGGTCACAGTGTGTCCTCTCCTATCTCTGCTCTGACACAGCTAATTTCACAGTTTAAGCATCGGAAGAAAAAAGACTTTTTGACCGCAGCCACAGAGTTCACTCATTCGTCACAGTTTATTTAGCGAAGCCAGTTGGAGGCTGACTTCAGGAACTGAGCCTCAAACGAGCTGCGTCATGGCAGCAGTTAAAACTGCTCTTTTATTGCAGTGGAGTCACATCCACCTGCAGAGGTGACTTAGGTCTCTCGTCTGTTAGCTGGCATCCATGAGGCTCAGAGACTGGAGAACAGGACATTAAACTAGTGACTACAAGTAACAACCAGGTAAAGGAAATTTAAAGTTTTCTAACCTGTGATCCGTCCTCTTGGATCTCATTGATGTACACAGAGAAGACACCAGCACTCCTCCATCACAGCGTTAGACACATATACAGTCACTTTGACTTCAGTGTACTTTGTTTTACCTTGTGTGTCCACTGCTCTTTTGCTTCCTATCTTTAGTCTTGTTTTCCCTCTGGTTTGACTGTCCCTGCCCCAGGGCATCACACCCCCTGCTACACTTCAGTTCTCCTTGTGATTTATTTTATTTTATTTTATTTTTATTTATTATTTATTTTTTAGTTTTTGTTTTTTTTTGTGGACTTTGTTTTCTCTGCAACCATGTCAACTAATAATTAGTGTTATATCTTTGAACTGAAAAATCCTGTCCCAAACTCTTTCTTCGTATTTTTATTTAGATTAAAGCGAAGTCTGTTTTATGTCTTACAGAATTATACAGTTTGGGGCTTCAGACATTCAAGTGAAGCTGTTGTGACCTTTCGGAGCTCAGGCACTGCAGAGGTGAGCACGCTCAAAACTTTAGCTCAGGGATAATGAAGATTTAAAAGTTGTAATGGAGTAAAACTGGAGCTGAAAATGCTATATCAGGAGTTCGCTCTGGTTTATTACAACAAAGTGGCCAAAATCTCTCCAATTTTCCACAAACTCCCCAGAGAACTGATCCCACTCCCATTTGATGCCTCAGGAAACTTACGCAACCCCTGAAAACTAGTGAAAGTTAGTTAGTTTTTTTTTTTTTTTAATAGGAGGTTTTAAAACACCAATTTACTGAACTACTTATAGACAGGGTGCATTAACCCCCCAGTACTGTAAACCTAATCCTTCCAATCTGATGATTACACACTTATAGAGGATCCTTCCTATTCTTTTAAACTCTGCAAACCATATCCAGGAGCTGAGCTCAGCAGTTACACTGTAAACACTGCAGTCATAATCATATCAGCCTCAGACACACAAACTCAGGGTCATCAGGTCACAGCAGGTAAACCATGAAAAAGGAGTTGAGTTTGGATTCGAGCAGCTGGTCTTTACCTGTTCGTGGTTCCACTGTTTGGTTGCCATTCGAGTCCATGAAGACAAATCTTCCTCCACTGAAGTCAGAGCCATAGTCAGACAGGTAAAGGAGGGAGGTGTAGTCAAAAGAGCCATAAGTTACCTGTGGAACAGGAAGTCAGTGTCTGCATTAACAGATTCAGACAGTGTATTGTACGTGCTGAGTATGTCACAGGAATTATATGTATATGTACCAATCAGCCATAACACTATGGCCACCTTCCTAATATTATGTTGGTCTGTCTCTTGCTACCAAAACAGACCTGGCCCATCAAGGCCTAGACTCCGCTAGACCTCTGAAAGTGAACTGTCTGTAATGTCAGTTTGTCTGGACCTAGACTTCAGCTGCAGATCCTTTCATTCCTTTAAATTGTGAGGTAGAACCTCTACTGAACAGATTTGGTGGTCCAGCACATCCCAAAGCTGCTTGATTGGATTGAGATCTGCCAAAATTGGAGCCAAGTTAACACCTTGAACTGTTTGTTGCTCCTGTTCTGATGCTCATGTGTCCATTGTAGGAGCTTTTGGTGGACAGGGGTCAGCATGGACAACTTAACCGGTATACACCTTCACAGTCCCATACACAACAAACTGATGCTTTGTGTGACACCTTTCTTTCAGAACCAGCATGAACTTCTTAAGCAGTTTAAGCTACAGTAGCTTTACTGTAGAACTGAATGATTGTTGGAGCATTGTTTACCTTCGACACTGTCTGTGGTTTACTGGTTTTCCTTCGTTAGACCACTTCTGGTAGACCCTGATCGTTGCAAACCAGGATCATCCCACAGAGCTGCAGTGTTGGAGATGCTCTGCCTCAGTCGTCTACATATCACAGTTTGGTCCTTGTCAAAGACTCTTACAACCTCATACTTCACCATCTTTCCTGTTTCAACATCAACTTCAGTTCACTTGCTGTATAATACATCCCCACAGTGACAGATGCAATGGTAACCAGATAATCTATGTTCATCTGTCTGTGGTCATAATGTTATGGCTGATCGGTATAGTAAGAGTAGAAAAAGAATTGTTATTTTCACTCAAACTAAAGTTTTGGTTCTTTTTTATTAATTGTCTGCACTTCATCCAAAACCCCTTTTCACATAAAATTTACATTAATAAACTTTTTATAGATTTTGTGCACAACAGTCTGCCAGCTAGAGAAAGTCAATGTGACTTTGTGGGGTCAACATATAATTATTCCCATTAGCCCCTTTAATGAAAGCTAGTGAACCCTCAGCTATGTCACAAGAGATGGATGTAGTACATGCTCTAGATCCTAGACTCAGAGTGGACGTCTTACTGATCTATTATCTATGTGTTGGCTTATCCTGATAGAACAAATTGCTGCATTACCTTATCTATATGCGGGTGCCAGTACTCATCATGTTGGGTCTTGGCTGCCGTGCTGTTGATCCTGGAGAAGAAGGTGGGCTTGGTGAGGTACATGAGAGTCGGGTCCAATCCAAATGTCTCAGCAATAACTGTCTGGATCCTCTCACGTACATCTCTGACGAAACACATGTCAGGTGAAAGTGATGACAACTTTGGACAGTACTGCGAAAGCATCACAACAGCGTCCCAACTGTAGGTCAGTAGTTCAGGTTTATTGAGCACTCACCCCACTGACATGTATGCATACATGATAGTACAGAGATAAAAACAAAAACTGCACACATCAAATTTATACACTATAATATAATCTAATGGTATCCACCATTCAATGAGGAATCATGTTACAAAGTGAAGTGAAGTCTTTTCATGCAGCGCAAAACACATACTCAAAGATACATTACTGGTCTCAATAAATTACCTGTAGAGTTGGAGATCCTCTTGTGTGATCACATCCCTGATCTGATCCCCAAAATACCTGCAAACCAGCCAGAATTTTCAGACAGCCAATCAGGGTTGAAACATGAGCAGCCAGCCCAGAGGGAATGAGAGAAGAGCAGCATGAATTAACATTTCATCACACAGCACAGTGCATCATTACTGAGGTGGTGTACCTCCTGACAAACAAACAGACAGCCAACATCTGACTGCTCACACAAGGAGGTTCTTAGAGGGGATAAAAGGTGGAAAATGACAGTGTCACCACTTCCTGATTAAAATCATTAAGAAGCTCCCTGAGGAGCCTGTTAATGAACAGGGAGAAGAATGGAGAGGTTTCTTTATGACACCTGGTCCTGTTGGCAGTAATGAATGAGGGTAAAACAGATCACTGAAATAGTAGAAGGTACATACTGAGGTATATAATGAAGTAGATACTGTGGTACATACTGAGGTAAATAATGAAGTGCATAGTGTGATATACATTGTATCACATACAATGTTACATACTATAGTGCAAACTACTTAAAATATACACTGTGATATACAGTGTATTGCATACAGCAATACATACTTCAGTATGCACTGTGGTATACACTGTTACTGTATATGTAGTGTTATATAGTGCGGTATACACTGTGGTGCACACTGTTTTATGAAGTTATATATAGTTTATATACAATGCAATATACACTGTGGGACACACTGTGATACAACCTCAGGAGGAAGACATACATACAGTGCCAAACATCGAACAGAAAAGAAATAAATGAAGACAAGACAGTTTCCCACCTGTAGATGTTGACAAACTGTTTTCCCATCGACAGCGCTCCAGAGTGCAGGTCCAGTATGGAAGCCTTTAAGGGGTAAAGGGAAAACAGGAATTACTTTGTAAAAAATTGGCTGGAGAAATAAAACACTGGATCAGATGCACACCACCATATGGATGGCAAAGTGTTTCAAGGTTTAGCAACGTTCCTGCTGGGGCTTCATTGTGCTTTCTCCTCCCTTAATTTATTATTAGTTGTCAACGGGGACATAGTTGAAGTCTTTTGTTGTCCCCACTCTCTAACCGAAGTATCTTAATACTCAATTAACTATCTCTCTGTTGGCTCACGACCAGGGAGGGCAGAGGGTGGGGGCATGGCAGTGATGTCCACACTCCACGCTTCATCTGCTTCAAATCGTTATGTGACTGAATTCACTGGACCAGACTGCTGTCTTGTGAAGGTGAATCACAGCAAGAGGTCTACTAATAATACTAATGATTATTAATCAAACCCCAACGATTTGATAAAAACATTAATACGACCCCAGAAATAAAGATTATTAACTGGTCCTGCAACTTTTGGAAACGTGCGACAGGTTTATAGTCATTAACTGATTGCTGGAAGAACAGTTGCTGAAAGACCAAAGTTTTTTAATGGGGAATAACATCACTTTAGCCTTGTATATACAAATGCATGGAGATATGAACCATAAATAACAGAAATGGAGTTCTTGATGTACTCACCCCTCCCTCTGACCCAGCAAGTGCTAGCCCTCTCTCGGCGAGCCTGTGAGTCAGACACCAAAAGCTTTAACATGCTCCACCTGTGCACAAAGACAGAGCATTCTGTGTGACAGTGTTTACCTCCTGAGGACCTGAGCCTCCTCCCTGGTGACCACACTGTCTGTGACTGCTCGGCCACACCTTTGAGGGGTGCATCCTGGGACAGAGAGAGGGGAGGGTTAGAAAAACAAAAGAAGAGCAGCTTCATACAGGACTGAGGCTTTGGGCCCAGAGAGGGAGAGAAACAAGAGGGTTAAAAAGAGCAAGGCAAGAGTTTATTGATTGATAACACAAAATGTCAGGCTTCCCTCCAATTTCCTGATGCCTGTAATTTGTATCTGAAGGGCTGCGCCTCCTACTGTGCTTCACTTAGATTCTGAAAATGCACAATTTGAATCCAATCATTTGAATATTTGATAAGACAAATTCCGAATGTGTACTTTTCTTACTACCAAGAAAGTGTTTCAGATTATAGGGGATAGTGGATGGAAAGCTTCATCATGTGTCTGCATTAAAATCAGCATACTGGAGTGAAACACTTCACATAGTCAAAAACTGGTGGTGCTTCCTCCTGGACAGGTCTTTGAGCTCTGGGATCCTTCATAAGTGTACATGAACTATGAGGTATACAAAACAAAATCTTTCAACAGGAATTCTCTTTTCTTTGGGCTATCACATTAAATGGCCCTGTGACTTTCAGTACTTCTCCGCTTCAACAGATTCTGCGGCTGGAGGCTAGTTGCCAGAGCTGGACCACTGAACCTCCATTTGTTTGAATTATTTCTTATGTTGGAGATTTATCAGGGCTCTACCCCTTTGTTTTTACATCAGTTTGTCTTTTCTTTGGTTCTCAAATAATGTCTCCGGAATACACACTGAGGTTCACTTACCTCTGATGAAGAGGGTTCAACGTTGAGTTCAGCTTTATTAAAATTGTGTTTTCACGTTATTACGATTACATTCTTTAAACAAAATTGAACCACCTGAAGTTACTTTGTTCATCTTTCATTTGGAACCTACAGGGTCCTGCTTACGTCTTTAACTCTGAGTGAATCAGCTGTTTCCTTCTGTTGAACTCAACAGCTTGTGGCTGTATTTTCACTTTTAACTTATGGAAAAGCTGAAAGCAACATTCTCCACCTCACAATTAATTCAATGCCTGACATTTGAGTTGCTGATGTTATGATCAAATAGGCTTGTACTGCCATCTAGTGCACTATGTGCTGTTCTGTTTTAATTGTTAGATGTATTTGAAAAAACTTAAATTTCTTTATACTTACGAAGTGCCACTGGATTCAAAAGGTATGCATGGGGCAGATTTGGCCTCCTCCCACCTATATCAGTTTCACAGCAGAGAGGTGTGGCAAAGTGAGAGCCAGATCCTCACCTGGATAGCGTTTGTAGTTCTCGTAGTCCTCAGAGCACTGGATGTTAAAGACTCTGGGCTGAGGGGAGACCAGCTCCCTCTGGCTGACCAGTGTTTGAGTGATGTCACTGTCCGCATAGCTCATGTACAACCAGACAGCCAGTGTGCACACACATGCAGCGACCAGGAACAAGGCCAGAAGTCCTCGGTAGCCCCTCCATGTAGACCCCTGCCTCAGAGCATTACCTCTGACCAAGAGAGAAATAAGATGATCAACTCAGTGAAACAGACGATACTGTCCATTCTGACTAACATCCAAGTGCAGAAACTACTCTTTAAAAGCTCTTACTACTCTCACAGTCTTCAATCAATGATCCTGACCAGAGGCACATGAACCTTCATCCTCCTGTATGTGGAGAGAAACTTGATTCACCCAGCTCATTTAACAAAACAAAATTATGTTTATATTATTATTTTTTAATGAAAACACATCCATGTGAAGCATAATTACACACTGCAAGGACTTTTAAGCAACATCACACCAGAAATATGGCACCACAGTAAACACAAAAGCACAACCTGAGCCAGCTTTACTATGTTTTAGTTTAAACTAATCTCTTCTGCTACATTTCCTCCTTTGTAAACACAATTTCAGGGTTTTCAGCCCTAAAATAGAGACTTTCAGAAACATTACTTGTTTTTAATAACCCTATGTCCTCTAGACAGAATTTTAATCCCTTTGTTCTAGCTGATTAAAAGTAGAGAAAAAGTCAAAAATCTAAGAGCAAACAAAAAATAATTAACCACTTTTTAAATTTATCAAAAAAGTTTTATTTGAGAAAATGCATAAAACATTTACAGAGCAACAGTTCTAAGTTACCAGTGATGGAAGTTAAATAGTAATAGTTCACATTAATGACAGCACTCTAAGTCATCAACCCAATCATAATTAATTGAGCTAAATGCAAATATACATATTTCAATCTCATCTTTTATCATTTTATTTTTTTCTACTTCTATAAACAGCCACTTTTATTTCAGCAAATATTTACATATTTACTAATGGCACTGATTTGTTTGTTGCTGTGTTTATTTATTTTATATCTGTATTATTACCAAATTATTTCAATTATTGATTTGATGACCAAATTCTATTTCTTGATGATGATAAAGTCACATTTATCCAAAGAGAACTGAGTTGAGAGCGACTGGATTGATTGTATATCCTTGAAGACGTTGGATAACTATAACCTGGGTGAATGAGAACCTTCACAGATATAAAGTCACATTTGTCCTCCAGATCTCTAATAGGACAAAGTGCTGAAGCAGTGTCCATTGAAAACATAATGGTTTTATAGTGTGCTTGACTTATCTGTCTGTCTCTGTAATCACAGTCTTGATGGTCTGAGTTGTTATGTTGTCTGTATGTTTACAGAACTACAACACAACCCTGGAGTCTGCAAACAACAAAGGGCCGTGCAGCCTTTCTGAAAGTCTCTGCTTCCGGGGCTGAAGAAGAGATGAGTTTGAAACGAAAACGCAGAAGAAGAAGAAGAGGAGTAACCAAAACACAGAGGAGTGTATGGAACCTAAGTCTCTTTCACACACACACACACAGAGAGAGAGAGAGAGAGAGAGAGAGAGAGAGCGAAACCCTCCCACTCTCTGGCCTACTCACCTTTTAATTTTTTTTTCTATCTCAGTGGCGTTCTCGCCCTTCGTGTTTCTCATCCGTGCAACCGCCATGTTGACCCGGAGCTTGCGTCCGCCTGGCTTGCATTAAAACTCTTACAGCTGTTTTCCCGCTGCACTGCTCCCCAGCTCCACAGGCACCGGGCCTTCTACTTCCTAGTTGATGACTAGATGCCGCCTCATTGGCTCTCCGGAAAAGAAAGCGACGTTTTCATTGGACCAGCTGAACACAGCCACAACATCCCGGAGCTCATTCATTTGAATTGAGTGCGGATATCGAGCTCTCTTCTATCCATTGCTCCAGCCACTCAGACTAAACTAATCAACCACCTGCTCTGTTGATTCCCATCGAATTAAATGAGGGTTTGTTTCTCGATAGGTAAAGGTGGACAGAAAACAAACAAATGGAAACGGTTTTCCGTGTTATCTGTGGCGCATGTAAGTTTAATCTGAATGTGTAATGAAACACAAAAAAGGACTGTCATGATTAAGGGAATTAAAGAGGTGGATTTTAAAACGTCCGTGAATTATCCAAACTTTGAGTTTTAATGTAGTGAATTATTAACAGGATCATATAACTCAGCAGCAGGTGGTGCTGAAGCTCAGCCTGGTTGAAAATTACTATTAAAACGAAGAAGACGGTGCAACAGCCTCTGTCTATGACGTGCTATCTCCGGGTCCCACCTGGGCCAGTCCTGGTAGGTCATCCTCATCCTCTGTTCGGACGGGGATTCACCTGTATCTGCTGCTGTCAGCGTGAAGCTTTGTTGTGTCTATGGTGAGACAACATGAAGTGTCCACCGTGGCCTGAAGGACGGAAGCTGGTTCACCTGGATCTGAAAGGTGCCCCTCCAAGACCAAACTACCTCCACAAAGTAAGACCTGCTGCAGAACATTTACACCTGAGACACCTTTTGATGTTGTTTTTTTTTATGTCCGTCTACGTGTTGGTCTCCTCAGCTGATCGAGCTGTTCTCTGAGCTGGGGGCGGATGGTCTGCTGGTTGAGTATGAGGACATGTGTCCATATGAGGGGGAGCTGCAGCTGCTGCGGGCCACAGAGCAGCCTGCGTACAGGTGTGGGTTTGATGAATTTATGATTCTGTCACGGACAGAAATCAGTTTTCATTGTCACATGAGTTGTGTCATAAAATTTGATTACTCTGTTTTCAGCCGGCAGGAAATATTATCCATGCAGGAGTTTGCCAGATCTAAGTCAATGGAGGTCATCCCACTCGTGCAGACGTTTGGTCACATGGAGGTGAGGTGTTGCTCCACAGTTAGTCTGAGACAGAGCTCAGGATCAGTCTTTTTGACCCACCCTTTGTGTCTCCTGTCAGTTTGTGTTGAAGCACCGGCCCTTGTGGGGCCTCAGGGAGGTGGCACACTGTGTAGGCACCCTGAATCCTCACAAAGAGGAGGGGCTGAGGCTGGTGATGGAGATGCTGAGGCAGGTAGTGGATCTGCATCCAGGTGTGAACACTCTGCACATTGGAGCTGATGAGGTGAGGATGGGTCTACTGTTGACCAGGTGTGTTTTCCTGACCAAGGTTTCAACCTCTCTTTGTGCTACTCTTCAGGTGTACATGCTCGGTGAGGGTGAGGAGTCAAAGCAATGGTTGGCTTCACATGGACGCACAGTAGAGCAGCTGTTCTTGACTTATGTGACCAAAGTTGCCAAGGCAATCAAAGAAGCATGGCCTCACATGACCATCATCATGTGGGATGATATGATGAGAGGCATGAGTCTGGACACTCTGAAAGGTGAGAGACAAATACAGGTGGGTCACACTGACAGAGGTGTTTCTGTTGTTTGATGCTTTAAAACATATTTACCTGGTGTCATCATCAGCCCATGATGTCCATCATCATAAACAACTTCAGCACCTCAGAACCTGTTTGTAACTAGCTCGTGTAACAAATAGTCATGACATTGTCCTGGTACAGGTATCTTTCTAACAATATTTTTATTCTTTACTTCACATCATTTATCTGACAATAATAGTTACTCAACATCAACACAATCAGCATTTTACACACCAAAACATAATTAAGATGTGCTTTAAAGTTACAAATGAAGCCACAAACACTCATTATCTCACTCAATCGCTCTGTAAGGGTCACAGAGGCAGCTGGAGCCAATTCCAGCCAATGTTCGCTACAGATATTGTAAATAAATTAAAAAAGAGTTTTTCTTACAAAATCAGTTACAGTGTAATAAAATAATCAGTATATAAAAC
Source organism: Remorina albescens (assembly GCA_034769265.1). Classification (NCBI taxonomy): domain Eukaryota; kingdom Metazoa; phylum Chordata; class Actinopteri; order Carangiformes; family Echeneidae; genus Remorina; species Remorina albescens. The sequence goes on from CM068480.1 coordinate 13,888,100, forward strand.
AATCAGTCACTCACTGTATTGGGGCTACAGGAAAAGTTTCAATCCCACAGTGTACTGTACAGAATGAATGGATGATTAATGACAGAAGCTTCAATATCAACAGCCTTTTATTTTGAAAGGCTTAAATATTATCACCTTGTTTTATGTATAGTCATCAACTCTCATTTATATTTTCTTCTGTTAAACAGAGAGTGGTCTTGTGGGATTAGTCCAGCCCATGTTGTGGGACTACACCCCTGATCTGAATGTGGACATAACTGGTAGGAACCGTGTCCTGTGACATTCAAATGCATAGCTTTGTACATGTATCCAATGAATCCTCTGGCTGTCCGATAGTGTCACTTCTTGAGAAGTATCATAGAGCTGGCATGTCGGAGCTGTGGGCAGCCAGCTCCTTTAAAGGCTCCACCAGTGTGTACACATGTGTGACCAGGACCCAGAGACATGTGGAGAACCACGTCCAGTGGTTGAAGGTGGCTTCTTCACTACCTGCTGGTGTGAGACTGAAGGGTATAGCCCTCACTGGCTGGCAAAGGTGAGGATTCACCATGTGTAGTCCTGCCTACACTGACAGGTTTAACATGGTATTGGTTTTCTGCTGGTGTGGATGTGAAGGACTGTGTGATTATTTGAATCCAGAACTATGTGTATATATGTTGGTGTGTTGCCACGAAGAGCCACTGATCCGCACAGGTGAAAACACACAGGTCAAAACACAGAGGTGGAAACAAGTTAAAACAGGTAGAAACACCCTGTTCTCCTGTCAGGTACGACCACCTATCGGTGCTGTGTGAGCTGATGCCCGTGGCCCTTCCATCACTGGCTGCCTGTCTGCAGACATTGCTCCATGGTGAGCTGAGTGTTGAGGCTCATAGCAGAGTTTCTGAGAGGCTGGGCGTGTCCTCTGTGGAGGTGGAGGTCATGGACAGGTGAGGTCTGGTCCTGATCAACAGCTCTGTCACTGTGCAGCACTTGAGTACATGTTGGAAACCTTGTTCCTTGTTCCTGTAGGAGACCTGCAGAGGAGACTCTGTTTCCAGGACGGAGGCTGGCTGAGCTGATTGTGGAGCTGAACACTCTGCTGAGCTCAGATGACATCCGCTTCTTTGAAAATAACATGTGAGTTACATGTTCAGTTTAGTCTCAACCTCCTGGTTCTGCTAATTCACCTTACACCTGTCTTAGCAGTTCCAGACAGTTAGCTTTAGCTTAGCATATAGATTTAAATTGAAATATTTAAACTCTTAAAGATAGAAAGAACAAAGAAGAGGAAGAAGTACGATGACTTCCAGTGGACACTCAAATACCAAGATGCAACCAAAGCCAAATTTTAGCTGCAAAGCTTCCCATCCATCTTCCCACTCAAGTCTCAGCAAGTGAATCTTTTGAAAGTATCCAGCTGTTCCTTCATAGTAACATCTTCACGGATATGTGCTACAAACAGCATGTGCGTGTATGTGTGTGTGTGTGTGTGTGTGTGTGTGTGTTGCAGGCTGGTAAGAGGATGGTTCAGCCCCCACCAACGACAGAGGAGAATGGTGACCCCGCTCATCACCTTGAGGATTCACAGCCAGGCAACAGAGTAAGTACACACTTCTTCTGTTGTGATTCATTATCAAGGTGAAGTTTGACGCTGTGAAATATTAACTGTGTGGAGAAAAATAAGATAAGTAAACTATGATGGGGAACAAGGTAAATGCTGTATGAGCTAAACATCAGTCTGAGTATTTTAGCACAGTGTCACAGTGCAGTGAGCACTGCCCCCCTCACACCTTGACATTTTCTCACTGTTTCTTTCATTCATTCATTCATTTTCTCACTGTTTCACTATGTCATTTTGTCACTCTCTCACCCTGTCACCCTTCAGGTATCTGACTACATTGCAGCAGAAGGTGGAGGCAGTGAAAGAGGAGATGAAGCGTCTATACCCAGAGTCCACAGCCCAGGAGTGGGTGGAGGAGCACGTCAGCCCCGTGATGGCTCCTCTACAGAGAATAACAGAGGAAGTTCCAGTCTGCATACAAGAGCTGGTGCCATAAAATTAATCTACAGCTCAAAGCCAAACTGACTCAGAATCATTCAGCATTTTGTCTTTTTAGTTTCATTAAATGCTGCTGATTTTGTGGTTATTGTAGAACAAACAACTGATTGTTTCACAGAAAAAAGATGCATGATGAAGAGACTTGGTCCATGTAAAGAAACAACAGACACGTTTATAGAATTCTTGCAAATGTATGAAAATCAACAAAGACGATTAAATCAAAAGAAAAACAAAATGTGCAGATGTTTTTGTCATCTGATCTGATGAATCTGACTCAGTTCACAGAAGAAAAACCCAATTGTTTCCTGAGATTCAGTCTGAGATTCAGTCTCAAAGACACAGCAGCAGTTTGTGCTCCATATCTGGTTAAAAATGACAGTTTTCTGAGCTCAGTCTGAGCTGAGATGGGTGGTCCAGAGGACTGTGGGAAAACATTGACTTCCAAACATAAACAGTTATTAGTTCAGGAAGTTCATCTGACAGAGTGAAACAGTCATTTAGACATGATGAGCTTCCTTCACTGTGAAAGGACAGGGTTTACTGTCAGCTGCTATAACTTGAACTCAGTTATATGGAAGTGTGTAAGGAGCCATTTAAAAGCCCATACCCTCAGTGTTACATGCACATGCTTACAAGATAACATGCAATAAAGAGAATCACTGAAGAAACGCCATATGCAATCCCTAATGCCCCCACCTTCATCCATCCACAACTATAGGACAGTTCTATCTATCAGAGTTCATCAGCTTCATCATCTGAATCACTGGTATGGTCCAGAGAGTCTTCCTCCTCTCCATAGTCTTCTTCCTGCTCCCTCTGCTGCTCCAGCTGTAAGAAACGCTTCAGCAGCGCAGCTACGGCCTCCACGTCACTGACAGGATGAGACAAACAATTGACACCATGGCCAGGACACACTATTCCCAACAATCTTGTGACCAAGGATACTTGACGTGGTTATTGGAATGGCAGGTTTACATCGGTGCTAACAGTAGCAAGTTGTTTCTTTGATACTGCTACTGATAGTAGCAGGTAACAAGTTCATCTCATAGCTCATTTTGCGACTCGTAGTTTGTGTTTCAGCAGCTTTACAATGACAGAAATCAGAAACAATCTTTACATCATTCCACTTCTTTGAGCTGAGATTGAACCACAAACAACTTCAGTGCAGTTTTTTTATCTCCTCTCTCTGGAGCTCTGAGCCTTTCTTCAGTTTGGATAACTATTTGTTCTGAGTGCACAACAGACCAACCACCGGAAAAGCATTACAGCCCACTAATATAACATTGTTAAATTCACCCATATTGCCAATGGTTAGTCAGAGTGAATAAAGGGCTGGATACAGGCACCAGCTACAGAGCTGTAAAGTAACTTATCTGCTTTGATCCCAGTAGACAGGTGGACCGTGCTTTGTTGTGACATCAGAAAGTAGAAAAAGTCCTGACAACTGGTTTTAGGGCTAATTTTCTGAATAAAGGCTGAGAGCGCTTCTCCGTTGACTGAGACCTTTGACACTTTCACAGTATTAATATAGGAACTACACCTGATTTATAATCAAAAAAGACATGGAGGTCTACTTTTAAACAGTATGGATCTTTAACTAATTGTGTTACCTCCACCGAGTCTTCTAATCTACTGTCTTTATAGTTCTTAGTCATCTTTGTCTACATAGTATGATCGGTACCTGCGTCGTCCCAGTGTGGCACTCTGGGTGAGGGGATAAGAGAATCCTGCAGACAGACGCAACATCACCAGGTAACCCTTCCCCAAATAGCGTACCCTCTCTTCTTGGACGCAGACATCACATAGCTGTGTCAAATCCAGCACAACTGAAAGAGAAGAGAGAGGAAACGAAAATGAAGATCTAATACTATCAAACCACAAAATATCCTGAATGAATAGTACTGACCTTTCTCTTGGCCCTTCTTCCACAGCGTCAGGACTGATGCATACAAGCTTATAGTCTTCAGCTCTATCAAGTTCTTTGTTTTGTCAAACATGGCCTCCTCCCATTCATCCATGTTCTGCATGGCCACAAACAAACAGCCAGCAATGTAGAAGAGCTTCCACAAGATACTGTCTGTGTGATTCACAATATAAGAGAGAGGATGTGTAAAGTTTATGATGATAGAAAATTAAAAGACAGAGTAAATTTAGTTCGTTTACCTGAGCTGTAGTATGCAGCAGCCAACCCAACAGACACTATACCTGGAATTATAATGAGAGGCTTATTTTTAGGCAGGTCAGGGAGAGAGCAGATTCTGTAGAAACACAGGACGGTTCATGGCTTGGAATGAAACACACTTACCAACCAAGAGAGACCATGAGCGGAGGCCCGGGGATCTCTTCAGGTGGAGAAGAGTGGGGCTGTGCTCCTCAACTATCATGTATGCCATCTGAGCAGAGCAGGGATATCAATCGGTTACTTGACATGTGCTAAAAGGTCCAATAATCTGAACACAATATACCTGCTTAAAAGGGCCAATTCACCCAAATCACAAATATATATGTTCTTCCATATGGCATTAGGTATCCTGTCATATCTGCCTCTGGATTTTCAGCAACAGAACCACAAGAACTAAATCTCACACAGGAGATCATGGAGCCACTGCCCCTGGCCCCAGGACTCACATTAACTATCTGTTATTAAGTGTTTTATGCCCTTCTCTAAGGAGGCAGGTCATTTCAAAAGAAAAGGTTCAAATGTTCCCTATTTTCTATAACAGTACTGTGCCATTTCTAATATAAGTTTCTTCCGTTTTGTGGACTGACTGATTGATTGATTGATCCTTTATTAGCAGTAGAAGCACTCCTCTTATCCTGTCTTCATACACTCGATTAAAACACATCAAGTAACATTGATTGTTGCCTGATGTGGTTCTGATTTATTACCAATGAGCCTCTTTCATGAAGACACTGGCTGAGCTCCACTCTATCTACATGTACTGCAGTTTTGAAAAACATTTTTTTTTTCAACTGTCAGTTTTGAATGTGTCATATTTCAAAATGAATGCATTTAATCAAATTACAAGATCTGGGCCCCAGCAGTGGGCAGGATTACAACACCACCAAAACCAAGGCACCACCCCATACAGGTTAATCTGGTGATGGTTCTGCCAGAACCATGTCCCAGGTACTCAGGACAATCCAGACAATGGTTTCCATTGAAACTCAACTATGGATCGTTCAAAAGGACGGTGGTTGGATCCATCAAGGAAAGGAGAGACAACAACACTTTGATCCTCCCAGTAACTGCACTCCATTTTAATACTTATTTTATCCTTCATCAGCTGACAAAGAGATCTGAGGGTAAATCCAGTGCACTCTGTGACTGTGGAGTACAAACATGTTGGTTTCCCTGATATTGAATTAGTTACATAGGAGCGTGTGTAAGTCTGTTTCTATACTGACCAGCAGGTGTCGCTCTGTTTTGATGAAGCTTCAGAAAGAAACATTTTCTCTGAGCTTTTTGAGCAGACTCACCTTTTACTCCGAAACACTCCTGGAGATTCCTGCCAACAAGATACAACAGAAGAGCACAAATCCGTGCTAACCGAGTCAGTGAATTATGAGGAAGTTCAGCTCATGTTATTGCAGCAACTGCCTTGAATGGTTGACACTTCCTTCCTGGAATCGGCAGCCCTGATTGGACGGACTCCGCATCACGATCCCTTCAAAATAAAAGGTCAAAGGCGTGAAGTTAAAAGATTTTGGGTATTTTGTGTGGCTAATTTACTCAATAAATCGTTCTTATAAAGCACTGTGAGCTGCTTAAAAAATAAAGTTTTTTTCCCCTTTAGTTCACAAAAGACTCTACCGCGATATTATTTCGACTGTCCCGTTTGCGCATGCGTCAAAGCCGCGCCGTGGTCCACAATGGAGTTGGACGTATTTAGGCAACAGCGGCATGAATGTTAGCGGTTGGAGTCTGTCTGTGGCGAAATACCCGCAGAGCTGGACTCGTGTGCAGGCGCTGTACACAGACAGCCGGGCCTGAGAGAGGGAGAGACGGCTCAGTTCAGCCGCCAGGTGTCGGTGCTGCCGTCGGTCCTCCGGTCCTCCTCAGCGGCTCTGTCCTTTGCAGGTCCACCCCGTCTTTGTCTGAGTCCGGTGAGTTGCCTCAGTTTACCCGTGCGATGTTGGAGCCTGTCACTGTTCAGCAACACAAAGTCAACGCAATGAGGGCTCACACAGTCAGTCAGACAGACAGACAACAGGCCTTCATGCGCTGACATAAATACTGAGTAAACAGTAAATCATTGACCAGTTTCTCCTCTGAATCATCTGCCTGTTGTGTTTGTTGTCAGATATTGTGTTTCTATTCTGCCAACAGTATCAAGGTGGTTTTCGTGTCATCCTGGCCTCCAGTCTAAATCTGACTTGTAGGTTTTGTGGTTGTTTATATTGCCTCTGCGTCTGTAATTAACGCAAACCCTTTAAATGTTAATGACAGGATACGGGTTTGTGTACACAGTGAGTTTCCCATCATTATCAACAGCAGCATCATCATCATCAGACTCTTATGTGTTTCTGATGGGAGGAGGAGTGGGAGGCTCCTCGTCATCATGCCACTGCTGCAGAGGGAGATGATCTACATCAGGAAGCTCAGACTGCTGTCATGATCTCTGTATCACTTCCACAGAAAACCACAGAGGAAGATGTCAGAGGTCAACATAGCCAAGCGGAAGGAGAAGTGTGAGAACTGCACCAAACAGGTGAACCAGTGGATCTGTCACAGTCTGAACAGTCAGTCTTTAATAATCGATCCTGGATCAGGAAAGGCCCGTAACTGATTATCTATCTGCTCACAGTGCAACAAGAAGCAGGGCGATGAAGGAGCTCCTTCACAGCAGGAGAGAGAGGAAGTCAATGGACAGGTAGGTGGTCACTTCAGTCAGTCCTGTGAGAAGATGTACAGAGGTTGTGGCTTAATAAAATAAAATAATTTTACATCAAATTATTTAAAATAAACTGAAGTAAACTAATTTATTAACTAATCAAAAATTAAATCACACAAAAAATACAAATTTCATATAATATGCATAAAGTATTTTAGAATAAGAATGTAAATTTAAAAAAAAACCTGATTATGTCATCATCACCACATTTGTAACAGAAATCTTGTGTTGCAAACTGGAGTTCTCATGTAAGAAATGAGGGCATTTACCGGCTGGGGAAAGGTTGGTTAGCATTAGGAAAATATAGGAACCAATATTTGAGCATCTTGACATCTTGACTGTGTTTAAAGTCAGGTAATCTTTTACTCTCATCAACCAGCCTCTCTAATGTGAAGACCCTTACCCTTAAAGCATGTGACTCAGCTGTCCACTTGTGTCCTCAGGTGAGTGAAGGTCCCCAGGTGTTGCTGAGTGCCTGTCTGTCCTGTGACGGCTGTTTATCAGAGGAGGAGACCCTGAAGATATCTCAGCAAAACCTGGAGGAAGTAGAGCGGGTTCTGGAAAACAACAAGGTGGACTACCCATCCAGCTGATCTCTTTGTTTTGTTGTGCTGTGGAGCTCACAATGTGTGATGTACATTGTTTTTATGCCCTCTCAGAAGTGTGACGTGTCAAAGCACAAGGTGCTGGTCGCCTCACTTTGTCCACAGTCGCTGCCTTTCTTTACTATCAAGTTTGGTTTGGACATCAGTGACGCCGCACTCAAACTGTGTGGCTTCCTGAAGAGTCTGGGTAAGCAGCTTCAGGGTTAACAGAGGTCTTTGTGGGCTCACATCAAGTCTGTAATGTGATAGTTATTTTCTCCCTGTCTTTAGCTCATCAGGTCAACTTTATTCAATCACGAACAAGCTGAATGTAGATGCTCTCATTTCACTTTCAGTTATTTATTTTAAAACTCTTTGACTCTGTGCTGTACTTGTGGATGAATTCCCACCTCCTTAGTGTATCTCTCATGGAAGCTCTACATTCTCACTCTCACTCAGCCTCTCTGCTATCTGGATGTATCCTACAGGAGTGCAGTATGTGTTTGACACCACTCTTGCAGCTGGCTTCAGTATCTTAGAGAGCCAGAAGGAGTTTATTCAGAGGTACCGCAGGAGGCACCATGACTCCCACGCCCTGCCTATGTTCACCTCCTCCTGCCCAGGTAATCCTTCCTCCCTCTTTAGCTGACTGTCACGGCCAATGTGCTGTACAGGGGGACAGAGCCTGTTGTAAAGCAGAGATAACAAAAAGAGCTGGTGGGCTAAGATAGAAAAATTCTCTCTGACCACTCCCTCATCAGAGATAGGCACTACAAACACACACACACACACACACACACACACACACACACACACACACACACTCACACTCAGACACCAATCTCATGGGGGCAGAAAGTCTGCAGAAATACGACATGATTGGTTCATGTGTGTTATTTTCTATTGTGACGGTGTTTATCCCAAAACATCATTTGAGATGAAATGTTTCACTGTGATACCCTAGATACTGTACTAATGGTTACTACCTGTCTGTATCTGTCCTTGTGTGTGGCTGTGTGTGTCTGTGTGCAATTTGTGCGTCTGTGTGTGTGTTTTCAGGGTGGATTCGATACTCGGAACGGGTCCTCGGTAGCTTGGTGACCCCTCATATCTGCACAGCCAGGTCTCCTCAGCAGATTATGGGCTGTCTGGTCAAAGACTTCTTCTCAAAGCAGCAGGTGTGGACTAGTTACCAGTTGGAAGTTCACTGGTCAAGTTAGCTGTTAAACTGTCAGAAAAGAAGGTGGAGTAAATAAAATACAAACTGAAGTTTTTATCTATTTATCTGAGACAGACAAAAGATTAACATCACACAGTATTGCTGCTGTTCTGTTAGAGTCTAAAAGTCAAAGCTGTGAAACTGCCCCTGAAGTCACTGTCCAATGGTAATAGTTCAAGTGAACCTTGTTTTTTACCTTTGGTTTTTGGGTTTTGTTGTGTTTTGGGGTTGTTTTTTTTTTGTTTTTGTTTTTGTTTTTTTAAGACCTTGGGCCTCATGGGCCCTGTGTAGAAGTTCGATGAAAAGGGGCGTTCAGATGAAGCTGAAAAGCTACAGACATACCAATAAATCCACATCTGTTATTTACTGAAGACATTTTACTTATACGTTACACCTGACCTGAATTGCTTCTGTCAGAGATAACTCTGACCCACATACACACCTTAATTGGGGATGGGTGTGTGTGTGTGTGTGTGTGTGTGTGTGTGTGTGTGTGTGTGTGTGTGTGTGTGTGTGTGTGTGTGTGTGTGTGTGTGTGTGTGTGTGTGTGTGTGTGTGTGTGTGTGTGTGTGTACAGGCGATTGCTGTCAGTGTATTATGGAAATGCTCTTTGGCTGCACTTTAAGATCACCCTCTTTAACTACATTGTATGCAAACTTCATATGTGACAAAAGACTGTTTCTCAAAGTAGACCTTTATTCTGGGTCTGAAAAGTGAAGCCAATGCTAAAGTGTTTTAAACCTGTATCCTCTATAATGTCCCATCAGTGGGTGAGTCCAATGATTAAAAAAAGAATGCAGATTGCATTTAAGTCTATGTGAAAATGTCCCTACTTCTCACTTGATTTATTACTTCTGTAAGCATTTTCCTAATAATTTTATGGCCTCAGTCTCTAGTTTCAAGTCTTCTTCCATACAACGTAATCTTCATTGAATTAAATTACATTCCCTTTTTAGAGGAAAATGGCAGTAGGCAGCCAATAGGCCACTTATAATCAGCTGTGGTGGAGCTGAATCTGAGCAGCCAGATCCAGTTTATCACTGGTCAGGTCTCAGGCTTACCTGAACCCAATAAAGGCAAGTCAGTGAAGGGTGAAGAGACAGCTTCCAAATGGGAACATTGAGTCTACAACCCAGCCCCCTGGCCCCAGTCTTAGCCTATAGAGACCATGATTGTCCAGGTGTGAAGGACAGAAAGAGTTTTTTCTGCACAGGTGAACTCTGAACTGGTCTGACTTTAGATTCTGTTCACACTGGTGTTGAAGATATATATATATATGTTTTCTTTTTTTCTTGTACATCATCCTAACAGAAACTGAGTCCAGACCAAATCTACCATGTGGTGGTGGCTCCCTGCTTTGACAAGAAGCTGGAGGCCGTCAGAGAGGAGTTCTGCAACAGTCTGCTGGAGACCAAAGACGTGGACTGCGTCCTCACCTCAGGTTCTCTACTCTTGCTCATTCTGGCCTCAGCACTGAACTGCTCAAACATTAGCATGCATGCCTACTTAGCAAAATACTCCTGTACACAATAAACTCACCTCCAGACCAACAACAAGCACAAGACCAGACCTGATACAGCTATGGTTTAGTTCCATATCATTTCCAAACCAGGTTTCACGATTCTGCCTCATTCCAGTTTAAAAACAGAGTTAGAGCCGCAAAGCAAACCTGGTTCTTAGTCTGCCATTATGTGGTGCAGACATCAAACCTTTTATATTATGAATCCTTTTGTAGTTGGACAGTAGAAGTCAGGTCTAAACCTTGTGGATCAACTGGGACCCAGATGAAGGGTCTGAAGAACCTTCACACTCCTCATACAGCTCTTGTTCTCCTTCTTCTAGTGGTAAATCTAGTACGGTGACATTGATGTTTGATGTTTCAGGGGAGATTTATCACCTGATTGAGCAGAGGAAAGTCACTGTTCAAGACCTGGACTCCATTCCACTGGACCCAGTGTAAGTAAAGGAACTAGAGTTCTTCTGTTTTGTTACCTCAAAAGAACAGATAATACAGAGATAGACTGGATCACACCGTGACATAAGTGATATTAACATTATCACTCCTGAATAGACAATATTGCTTTTACAGAGCTGTCTACAACAGGATTAAATTCAGTGGTCATTGATTATTGGTTGTATATTGTTGTCATTGTGATTTCAGAATTGGGGAAGCTGTAGATGCAGTACTCGTGAGACATGAGGGCCGAGGTTCTGAAGGTTTCCTGGAACATGTGTTCAAGCATGCTGCAAAAGAGCTCTTTGGTCTGGAGGTCCATGACATCACATATAAGACACTGAGGTGAGTCACACCTGGACCCTGACACCTAGACAGTAGATTTTTACATGTCCTGTTATGGTGTTTACTTTTCTGTTTGTCCCACTTCTTTTCTGTTCTTTGTCTGTTGTAGGAACCGAGACTTCCAAGAAGTGACCCTGGAACGGGATGGAGAGACTCTCTTGCAGTTTGCTGCTGTCTATGGTTTCAGGAACATCCAGACCCTGGTCCACCGTATGAGGAAGGGACGAGTGCCTTACCAGCTAGTGGAGGTGCTGTCTTGCCCAGGAGGTAACATCATGTTCAGTGTTTTAAAACTCACTCCCACTAGTCTCATAAAACCGAGTAATGCTGAGCCGAGATCAGCCAACATAATCCCCCTGTGTCCCCCCAGGGTGTCTAAGCGGACGTGGTCAGGCAGAGAGCGAGGCAGGAGGACGAGTGGATAAAGCCCTGGTCCAGCAGATGGAAGACACCTACAGCAGCCTGCCAGTCCATCTTCCAGAGTTAAGCCCAGCTCTACAGACCCTTTATCAAGACTGGCTGCAGGGCCAGGACTCCTCACAGGCCAGCACCCTGCTACATACCCAGTATAGAAACCAGGGACAGGCCAATGGACAGCCCCCACACATGCAGTGGTGAGAACCAAGTACTGTCCTGTGAGGACATGATGGTTGAACAGGACCTGATTCTGTTTGGACCATTTCATCTTTCTGCTGAGATCATGCTGCTCTCTGGACCAGTGATTGGTGCAGTTCTTTCATTTGGCCACAGAGGGGCGATGTCTGTCTCTACAACGTTTGCATGAAGGGAACTCATGTCCAGAGACTTGGACTTTATGCATACTGAAGCAGTGATATCACTGTTCAGATAATGACCAATAAAATTAGAGCAAAGGTGTTACACTGGCCATTGTTCTGACATATCAGGTAGTGTGTTGATGGAAAACACAGAGCAATAAACCACTGCAGGAACAGAAGGAGGCTCTGAGCTTCAGATGAACTGATTGTGTGCCTGATGGTTTCATGTTTGACTGAATTGTCTCCACTGTTCCTCTGTCGTCTCATATCCACAGTCAGAGGAATGTTCAGCTGCTGCTGTATGATTCAGGAGGTCAAAGGTCAAAGTGTTGATTCATCCCTGTGTAAAGATCCATTATTTTAAAAATACAAGATGACTTAATTTAATTTTTGTTTGTTTGCCAAAACTACACATTAATGACTAAAATGATGTGTTGTCATGTTGATGATGTCGTCACTCATGATCAGCCAGTGTCTCTAGTTCAAAAAAGTGACTTTCTGCAGAAAACAATAAAACAACATTTCACAATCAGAGAGTTTTCATTGGTTATCACCTGCTGCTGACCTTTCACCTGTTTTCTTCATTACAACAATGAAGCTCCAACAGGTTCTCATCTATAACCTTAAACCCATTTGGAGCATATCTTCTTTTATTTCACTTTCTCTTCATCCTTTCATTCACCTGTAGAGGTGTTCCAACTCCTCCCCTTCTGTGGGAATCCTCATACACAAGCAGTTATAGCTGGAACATTTAGTCTCACCTGTCTGTTTTCCTTCAGTCACTCACGAGAACAGTACAGACTAAGGTAGGCCCTTGTGTCATTGATATTCTGGTGTTATGACAGCGAGAGATCTAGACCTAGTTGTGTGCATTTTGTGACTGCAAATTTATCAGGTAGCTATAAGTAGATGTATAAATATCTTCCTCTCTTCTCTCTCACTCTCTCTAGACACACAGGATCCAAGATGTTCATCCTGTGGATGCGTTTGATTCTCATCTGTTCTCTCATTTGTTTTGTATCATTCACTAATGCTCAACCGGCCAAAGGTGAGTAAACCTTAAAGCTATGACTTTTACTGCATATTTGCAGTATATGTGCATTGAATGAATCCAAACTTCTTCTCCTCCTCTAGGAGTGACACTTCAGTGTAACACAACAGTGCAGGTTGAGGCTGGAGGATCTGTGGCACTGAACTGTTCAGTTCATTACAATGTGGAAAATAACTGTACTATTAAAAAAATGACCCTAAATAACAAAGTGATTTCTCCTGACATCCATGTAATGAACAGCAAAACTCTACTTAAATTGAACATCCCAAATGTGAGCAAAGATGAAAACTTCACTATTCAAGTTTACACAGACTGTGGTGATGCTAAACAATCTGTCGCAATCAAGGTTCCACACCAAAATGTTTCAGGTGAGAAGTGTGTGTGTGCGTGTGTGTGTGTATCATTTCCATTTTTTTGTCTAAAGTCAAAGTTTTGATTGTATATAACCTGCAGGTAGTAAAATGTGTCTTTTATGTTGACAGGATCTAAGAGCCCTAAGCCTGGCTTGACTTATATTTCCCTGGGAGTTATTTGTTCCATTTTCAGTGTCATCTGCATATTTGTGTTGTGGTTCCTGTTTGGGATATTTAGAAACAGGATGTATTGCCATGGTCTCGGTCGCCATGCCACCTACACTGCACAGTGTGATGAAAAGTTACTGACCCCTGTTGACATGTATTCAAATGAGGGTGGGCAGGTGTGTATCAGCCCTAAAATATCAGCTTGACCTAAACCTTTATTGTTTTTTACTTTTATTTTACTATCAACAATCTGTATACAAACTGATCAATGTAAGTATAATGATTCATATTTGGACAGACTGATCAATGTAAATATGATGATTCATGTTTGGACAGATTGATCAATGTAAATATGATGATTCATGTTTGGACAGACTGATCAATGTAAATATGATGATTTGTGTTTTGATAAACTGATAATAAAAGATGAAGAGTTACCACACTGTTTCCTAATTTAATCTAAATCACACTGGATGGATACAATTAGCAAAATAGTAACTATGTCTGATGGTTTTAACTGTTCATTGAAACCTACTCTTTTCAAACAGTGATTAGTGATTTCAGTGAAGTTCGTGTTTCTTTGCAGACAATGTCTGAGGAGGAAAAGAGGAAAAATAAAAACACATAGAATTGGTATATAAAGAAAGATGTTTTTTTCTTTCCTACTTTTTTTGGTAAATTGATCAAAAAATGTTACCTTCACAGGTTCAAGTGACAGTAACAGCGAAGCTTAATGCTGAGCAATGCACAGTTGTGTGAGTGGAAGATCATTTCAAAAGCACTTCCTCGTCTGATGTGATGATGCAGAACACACACACAGCTGAAGAGTTTCTTAATGAGCAGCTCTTGCTCTCAGAGGCAGTCAACCTGCTGCCAGCTCACAGGATGAAGGTCCGTGAGTGGAGCTGTGTTTTGGGATTACTCTGCATGGCTGCTGAGGTCGTACTGCACAACTGGATAGGTGAGTGTGTGTGAGAGAGACACAGACAGAGAAAATTGATAGGTTTGATTTGGAAACGCAAAGTCGGAGCAATTGTGTCACTTGTGCATCTACACCAGTCTGAAAGCTGTTAGTCTGTGAAATGTGTCAAGAGCCCCAAACTGCACACAGGCATCATGTAGGGACTCACAGGTCAGACAGTGGAGAAGAAAAGGGTTAATTATAAATGTGACCCTTGATCGTAACTGGACCAACATCTCCATCTGAAATTAAACCTATTATGTTTCTCTCTGCTCTCTAGTGTCTCAGGACCCTCACTCTGTCTCTCACTTGAGCGTAAACTCATCTACCCGGATTAAATGCTCCACATCTCTGTCTGGTCCTGTGGGGCTCTACCTGCACAGGCGTTTCCATAGGGAAAAAGACGTTGTGTATCTATCACTGCAAAATGGGTCCATCACCAGGAACGTTATAGCTCAACAGTTCAGAGGCCGAATTCAGATAACTCAAGAGCAGCATAGACCAGGCTTCGCATTCACCCTGGACCTGAACCTGCTGGTGCAACATGACACAGACCTATACTACTGCACCTGGAGCCACGTATCACAGAACCACAAAAAGGAAAGTCAGTCCAGCAACGGCACCCTCATCATTGTCAGAGGTGACAGGAAGCACACATGCACATGTGGGCACACACACACACAGTCTATTCACAGTGAAAGCTTTAACTTGCTATGGCTTTGTTGTTGTGTCTTGACAGAGTGGGCCTCTCAGGAACTGTGCAATACCCACACTCAAGCTCTGTTCTTGATTATCTTTATTGTGGCAACAAGTGTTTTCCTAATCTGTATTGCAGCACTGACTGTGAGATACAGAAAAGTAAGTATGAAGCAGACTTTTTTTTTATTTTTTACAAGCACAAGCAGACTCAAAGCACTAGATTGAACAAAATGTTTCTTCATTCTCACAGTTTGAACACACCTTCAGACCTGCCAGAGCTGCAATACCACCAAGACCTGAAAACCTCCAGTACATTTGCCCTCAGCACAGACCTCAGGAAAGACCTCAGCACAGACCTCAGCACAGACCTGTGCACTGTCATTACATGACCACATCTGCTGACACTCTGGACTTCAGGGCATTCCTGTGAAGAGTGTTTGTTTGTCTCTTTGCAATAACTATGGCTTTTCATTACGTTTTACACAAATTTGACTATGTGCACAGAAAATGGACCAAGCTACCACATCCTGGGCAATTGAGTTGTAGGTGCATGCTGCATGTGAGTGCAGGGATTATGCAACATGGTTTTGTTTAACCAGCTGTTTGAAACTGCTTCCTGCTCAATGTGTTTGTTTCCCCTGTGTCTCACAGATACATTTTGAAGTTCTGTACCTGATTTGACAATTAAATCAAAGTTTTCTCATATGAAGGTGAACATATGTGTTACATCAGCTATTCTCTGGTTTTTCTCCTTGTCCTCACAGAATCTTTCAAAATACACAAAAAGTTAAAGAGCTGTTCATCTCCACATAAAAGTACTGACACACTTATCAGTCTTATCTATGATCTTTGCTATACTATAGTGACACAGGAAAGACGTATATTTCATGACCAATTTATGTAAAACAGGTCTTTTTAAGTCACCACGCTGATTCAGTGCATCTTGAACTCCTCAAGTACATCTATTTTTTATAATTGTCCTAAAAAGTCTTTTTTCTCTTTTTTTTTTAACTGGAGTTGCTTTATGATCAGGTAAAACATGATATAATTTAGTTTCTTTAATATGTCAGCATTGAGCCATTAAAATTGAATATTTTGAGCTTGACTTTTCTTTTTTTTTTACTGAAACTATGAAAAACACCGTTTTATTTCCTGTCACATAAACCGAAGAGACTATCTAAATAATACAGACTAGTTGCAGGTGATTTGTTCATCGCTCGGAACATTTTTTCTGGACCGAAGGTTTCACGGGGACCACCGAAGGGGTAACACAGCGGGCATCCTTGAAAACGTTATTCGCGTTGATTAAATCAACAAACTGAGGCTCGGGTTGTTAGCATTAGCCTGCTAGCTGAGAGTTAAAGCTACAGGGAGGCACCGCCGTGCTTCACCTTTGCTCCTGGACCGACACAGCTCTGAGGCAGCTATGTTTAGAGGGTCACCAAATACCAGGACCAAAACGAACTAGAAGGGTTTTTTTATTTTGTTTTTTGTTTTGCTTTTTCTCTTTTTAAAGCCTGGCAGCCTGTGTATCCAGGAAAAGATGGGCGGTCACAGGGTGCTGCTGCTTCCAGGGCTGAGGCGGTGGACCCCGGGTAGGAGCGCTTGGATGAGTCGGCTATATGACGGTGAGCTATGTGCTAACATGCCGCCCTGTGTGCTCCTTGCAGGTTTTTCCTGTTGTTGCTAGACACACTTCAGCTCTAGACAGGGGACTTACCTCAGAGCTTTTGGGTCACATCCCATGTTTATATCAATGAAATGTATCACAATACCTGACTTGACGCTACTTGGTCGTATGAAATTGAAACATTTTCCAGAATTAACTGCCTACATCTAAGTGACAGCGGTTAAACAAGACTGACCCCACTCTTGGGCTTTATAGGTGGCTTAATAAAGCATTCTCCAGGTGTACGATTTTCCTCCTGCACTCCAAAGGTGTGTATTGTTGGAAGTGGTCCAGCAGGTTTCTACACAGCACAGCATCTGCTCAAGGTAAATCCCGTTTTGGTGATGTTGGACAATAGGGATTAAACACCTGACAAACACTGGAAAGACCCCAGATCTCTATTTTTTTATTTCAGAAAAGAGATGAGTTTCTGATACCAATAGAAATGAAAATTTGACGGATGTGAGATGCAAGGGGTCAGACCACAATGAGATAAATATAAAAGAGGAAAATTCCCTAAGGGACAAAAAAATTATAAGGATGGGAGTGAAAAGGTTCATCCTGGTTCTGATTTAAAGGAGTAACACACATAGATCATCACAGTTTGCAATGTATGGCTCTGTAGCTCCAGACCAGTCAGGGGGTTCATACTGACCTCCAGCTCCCTGGCCTCGCTCAACAGGACAATACTCACTGTCCAAGGTTGACTTGGCTTCCAGAAAGCAAAATGTTTTGCTGGGAAACCGTGGGTCCTGCCATTCATAGGGATGTTACTTTGACTTGTAGTACCGACCTAAACCTGGTTCAGAACAAGTCCAGCCCTTCATGGAATCAGTAATCTCTCAAGTCAGTGGCCTGATTCAGCAAGATAATGCTCCCTGCTGAACTACAACAACAGTTCAGGAATGTTTGAGGAGGGCAAGGGTAAGGATACATACCTTGAACAACGAATTCAAGGTGTTCAGTTGGCTCCAAATTCTCCAGATCTCGATTCAATGCAAAATCTGTCAGGTGTTTGACAAAGCAGTCTCATCCGTGGCAGCTCCAACTCAAACTTTCCAAGAAAAGATATACAGTCTTGGTGCTAAATCTAATCAGCTAAAGTCATGCATTGTGTTTGGGGTGAGGCTAGACCATATTTGGAGACAATCTGTGTATTCTCTGACAAAATATGCCAATGTCAATCCTATTGTTAAAGGTGACAAAGTGCCCTACGCACGTTACATGAAACCATTTGTTAATATACCTGCAACTGAATTCATGAACATAAGCAAACACACTAATACATGGAGACATTTTGGTTCGCAGTGTTGTTGCTCACCTCTCTACAGAGCACAAAAATGAAAGGGGATTAGTAAAGACGGGAGACTTAATAGTGGGAGGCTCACAGAACAAACAATAATAACAAACACAGACTGATCAGATGTTCCACATCTTTACAGGCAACAACTATAAACACAGATTTTGTGTAATTATACATATTACACATATTAGTAAAATAAACTATTTTTTAGATACCACAGCTCCCTTACAAAGGTCAAGTGACATCCAGGTCTCGACAGGTCAGGACTGTTAAGCGACAAAATGGGAGTTTATGCAGTATTAGGCAGGTGGTTGTAATTTTAAGGCTGATTTGTGTATATATGACTGTAGTTGTATATATGTCATTGTGGATCGTCTGCCACATTCTGCTGAGTTTAGCATCCAGAATTAACCTTCAGGATCCTCCTCAGGCCCCCTCGAAAAGTTTCCAACTCTTTCTTAAATTTTAATTTAATCAGTTTCGTGTGGTTACTGGATAAAAGAATTATGAGCCTCTACACACCGCAGTGTTTTTTTCAGCTAATTGCTAATATGTATAGCATGTATACATTTTATGGGCATATTTTCTATAGACTTTGCTGCTTTACAACAACAGCTCATCACAACTAGTCAGTTGTCTGAAATATTCGTTGCCTTTTTCTTTCCCCACCCTGCCAGGCTCATCAAAATGTTCATGTAGACATCTACGAGCGGTTGCCTGTCCCCTTTGGCCTGGTCCGGTTTGGAGTGGCCCCTGATCACCCTGAAGTCAAGGTCTCTGCTCCTGATGACTGTTAAAGAACCAACATTATTTTAACTCTAAGATTAAGTCTCGTCAGTTCTAGTTTTCAGCCCCAGCTGCAGTTTTGAGATGTGCTACTATTCACAGAAAACACAGGACTGCTTTAGTAATGCTGTAGTAGTTTTTTTCTTTAGGTGCTATTCTTTCTCTACTTCTTTCAGCCCACAAGACTTGAAAGCAAAAGAACAAATGATTTTGCAGCAGCTTATGATGAAAGGTGTTTCCTGGAAAATATTTTTACTATCATGCCTCAGGTTGTCTGCCACAAACCCTGGAAAATAACTCACCACTTAAGAATGTGAACATGTTTGTTGGGCAAGGGAAGCCATCCAGCCAGATGAGGTACAGCAGCAATGTGAAATAACTCTGAGGAGGTCAATCAGGCCCTCATGTTTTACTGTGAAACCTGTTTGCAGTGGGTAGAGTACAACACAGAGCACCTGAGACTGATTTCTGAACTCTCTTATGTGTTCACGTGTGCCAGGTCACTTGAGACTTCAATCTTTAGATCCTCAACAACAACAACCACTTCTTCCCACAAAGTGAAAGATTTGTGTTATCAATCAATTAAATATGAATCAATAAACAAAAACAATCACTATGAGATACTAACAGCAGGAAATTAGGAAAAACTATTTTCCTAATAAGCTCAGAAAGAAGAGGCAAAAGTTAAAACAGTCAGTGATGTTAAGGTAGTCAAATCTGAAACTCCAATGAAAAGAATGCTGCGTGGGATAAAGTGATGCACTGTTGGGTTGAATAAATTTTCCTTGTCTTCCCTCAGGCTATGAGGTGAAAATGACCCACAAACAACACGCAAGGACAGCTCACACGCAGGCTGATCTCTGTTTTTATTGATTAATCAGCTGATTGTTTTCTAAAGCAGTAGTTTTAGTAATAGTTTTTGTTTTGCGAAATATTAATGGGGAGTGAAAGCTCAATTATCATTTTCTAAAATGTCATCCTAAGGCATCTTTGTTTGAGCAAGATTCTAAAATCCAGAAATGTCAAAAATTGCTACAGAAGATGTGCAATAAACTAAATGACTGGAACAACAAATAAAAATAAGTTCCTTAAGAAAATGAGAGGGAACAATGAAACAGCTGAAACGTTGTTGCCTGGTGTATACAGGTAGTAAAACATTGTTTTTATTTTTTCTTATCCTCAGAACGTTATCAACACATTCACACAGACAGCCAAACATTCACGCTGTCGTTTCTATGGTAATGTGAACGTGGGGAAGGATGTGAGTGTCGGAGAGCTGAAGCAAGCCTACCATGCAGTTGTACTGGTGAGTATATGAATAGATCATGCACTGCCTTCACCACAAGTGACCTTTAGCTGACTCTGTGAGTTTGTTTCCTCTCAGAGCTACGGGGCCGAGGGAAACAGGAGTATGGGAGTACCTGGAGAGGGTTTGGCCGGTGTGTACTCTGCAAAAGACTTTGTGGGGTGGTACAATGGACACCCCAGTTGTAGAGAGGTATTCACACAGTCTAAAATTGTTATCTCATCTGCCATGGTTCACTGGTATTTCTACTTGTAATTTCTGTTCTGCTCCTTTATCAGCAGATACTAGTTTCTTTTTAATGTGTCTTTTCAGCTGAATCCAGACCTTAATTGTGAAACAGCAGTTATTCTGGGACAAGGAAATGTGGCCCTGGATGTAGCAAGATTGCTGCTGTCTCCCATTGACATTTTAAAGGTGAGACAGACACAGCCTGGGTATTTAGGATGTAGTGATATACATACATCAAAAGTGCAAAATAACCAAAAAGCATCACCTTGGATATATGAAGTACATGAAGGATTCAATGATGAAATTAGCAATGGCTTCTTCTCTCATCTTCAAATCTGCTAAAAAAAAGATGAGAAGAAAGTCAGGTGACTGATACTCATAGTTAATTATTAAACTTTGAAATTCCTACACAAACAACTTCTTCTGCAGTTCTTTTAAATTCATGTAAAAGCAGCTTTTACATGAATTTCTTCTCTGCAGTTTCTATTTTAGAGCAGTGAAGAACTGGTTTGTGGCAAAGAGAGAAACTGCTAGCCAAGCGTTACACTGAAAAGTCCCATCAGTAAACACATACCTACTTTAGTATGTCAGGCTTTAATTCATCCCATCAGTAAAGATCTCAGTATGTAAGGCTTTATTCCATCCCAACATATAAGGATATATTCAGTGGATTTAGGGTATTTACTGATGGTGTTGGGGCACGGGGGTATAAACTGGTAGTATACAAACATTTAGGATTAGTGGTTGAGGGGTATCCACTGATATAATTTGGCTATACACCGGAAGTATACAAGTAACAGTACAGTAGCTTGAGTGTGTCAGGTACACCTTCACATGTCATCTGTGTAAATATACAACATTCAAAATTCATGCTTTGAGAAAAAACATCCATTCTATCTGAGAAAAACTGTTCTAGACCAGAAAGCTGTTATACTTGAAGAGGTGTGATTTGTTTTGTATTGCATTGCAGAAGACTGACATCACCCAGCCTGCACTGGAGGCTCTGGTCCGGAGCCAGATCCGGAGAGTGCTGATTGTGGGAAGGAGGGGACCAGTACAGGTTGCTTGCACAATTAAGGTGTGTACAAGGGAAAGTTTTGAAATAACCTAACTCACAGGTCAGACATGTTTCAGTTCAAACAACAAGAAGGTCTCAGCTTCGGTTCCCAGGCCTGGGGTTTGCATGTTCTCCCCGTGCTTCCGTGGGTTTCCTCCGGGTACTCCGGTTTCCTCCCACCATCCAAAGATATGCATGTTGAAGTTAATTGGTTGCTCTAAATTGTCCGTAGGTCTGAGTGTGAGTGAGTGGTTGTTCTCTGTCTGCCTCTGTATGTTGGCCCTTTGATGGACTGGTGACCTGTCCAGGGTCTAACCCGCCCTTGACCAGTGTGAGCTTGGATTTGCTCCAGCACCCCTTGTGACCCAGAAATGGATAAGCGATAGAAGATGAATGAATGAATGAGACATCATTATCATCTCAAGGTTAAAGCCTTTTTCTAAACTGTGCATTACAAACATTTCACCTTTAACAGCCTGCACTTAAAGGAGCTGGGTGCAAAATGAGTAATTAATAGCAACCTTGCATGTAAGATGAGCCTTTCATGTTTCATATATGGGTGTACATGTTATAATTAAACTGAATATTATTTAAAAATTTCCAATATTAAATCACTATCATAATGAGAAAAAAACTGTGTAATAACTGACTTTATTATGACCAGAATTGGTAGAGCGCATAAGGGCAGTGACAAAAAAGGATATTATTGAGAATGAGCTCCGTTGGTCTTAAAACATGGCCACCATCAACCAAAACTGTCTTCACTGTGCAAGAGGCAGAACCCAATAATCATTGTCTGATAATAAACCTGAGTACATGTCTTTTTGATGGGACACCTCTTCCCTGACCCATGCCATGAATCAAAATATAAAGTGATATTGATTTGTTAAAGTGGAGTCAGTCTTCTTGAGACATCTAGCACTGTCTCCTGAACAGGCACAGGAAATGGTTAACATGGGTGATGATGCTACGTGTGGTCTTGCTCTTGCCCTTTGAACGAATGAAGACAGACTGAAGTGAATTAGTTCATCTTAACATGAAAGCTGCTGCTTCCTGTTCACAGGCTTCAGTTTATCTGAAGCAGCAAGTGCTTTTTCCTATCGCGTGTAAAAAGGACCTGTGACTCACCTGTCTTAGAGCAGCCGTGATCAGTGATCATCTTCTGATCGTTGTGGCTTGGTCAAGTCAAACCTGTTAGTTAAAAAAAGTCTAGCTGCTCTGTTTGATCACCTGGTTGGTCAGTGTTTGTTCATAGTGTTTGATCAACCAGATGCATGTTTGAATCCAGCGAAGGCTATTTGTTGCTTCATCATCTGTCCCTTGACCAGCTCTCTTCCACAGTTGCATTCGCATGGCTCTGCTGTCATTGATGTTGGTGGAATGCCTGGTGTTTAGTGACAGTCAGCTGTTTGGTTCCCACCTTTGTGAACACCTGACTGCTCAGGTGTATATCTGTAGGATAGTGGTCACACGATTATCCTTGTTTGTACACTGTTAGTATGACTATAAGAATGAAATAGAAGGAGCCTTTTAAAGTCTCCAGAGTGAATCTCTGACAGATGTGTTATTTCCTGTGTAACTGAGTCGTCAAAGCTTTGCATTTCTTCTCTGCAGGAGCTCAGAGAAATGGTCAACCTACCAGGAACCAAACCTGAGATGGTGGAGGCTGATTTTGATGGACTTACTGAGGCCCTTAAAGGTACATGATATCCTCTTTAGTCACTTTACTGAAAGAGCAACATGTCAAAGTTCCTCTTGGTTGTTGCTGAGAAATTGAGGTTCATAGGTAGAGTATGTCCGGTATCTACCAACCAGTACAGACCACTGGAGGAAGGGGGAGGAGATGGGAGATGTAGAAATGACGCCAGGCCACTTCCTGCCCATGCATTCCCCTTAGAGTGTAATTTTGTGTGAAGAGTTCATACAAGTAAGTAATTGTGTTTTTGTGCTAAGCATTTCTTTAGCATCTGTGAGCTATGTAGATATTATTATTTTTATGATGAGAGTGTGAGAGTCTCTGTAGCCTGATGAAGACATCACTAGTCTAATGAAGTTCAAAATAAAACAGGACAATTAAGAGTTAATGTGCTGAATTTACTGACATCAGATTGTTATTAAACCAACAGTCAGTGAAGTTTCTTTTTTTTTTTTTTTTTTTTTTTCCCGTTCCTTCCTCAAGCTTACAACTTGTGCCAAAGAAGGTGATCTTATTTGCAAACTGGTGGAATAAAGGTGTGTTCATCTATTTATGGTTAATTATGGGAGTGAAATTGAGACTTGTGCATGTGTGCACAATTAATGATTCAGTGAATTAGATGAATATCAAACTGAATCATGTAAATGCAGCCTTTATAACTCTTCCCCAAAACACATTTCTGTTTTGGTTTTTTTTTTTTTCCCCCTCAACTAGTTTTCGTCATGAGTCTGCAGAGTCCTATGTTCCACTGGTGCAGGTTAGAGGATGTGTCCTTGTCGTTGTCTGAGACACAACATTGAGCTGATGAGTCTCTTCTAGTTAAAACAACTTTCTGCCGCTCAGGGCCAACTCTGAGCCTTGATCTGGCAGACGTCAGAAACGCTGAGTGGAGGATTACTATAGAAGAGTGTGTGTGTGCGTGTGCGTGCATGCATGCATGTGTTTTAAAGAGATAATTTGCATAACAAATGTTGACTGGTACAACAAGCTATACAGGAAGTCTGAAATGTGTTCCAAAACAAGCTGAGGTTTCTGATTGGAAATTAATTTGACACCTACACATGTTCCATGTTGACTGATGAAACAAAAAACAACCTCTCAGACATACTGATTTTAACACATTTTAGATTTCATCAGATGATGTGAACAAGCTTACCTCAAAACATTTTAGTCAAAAGCTTAGTTAATTTTTCACTAAATCAGCAATGTAAATCATTAAAATCTTTTCAATCCAATTTATTTTGAATATACAAGTATACATCCATCCATCCATCCATCCATTGTGTATAATGCTTGAAGTCAATCCCAGTGGATATTTGATGAGGGCAGAGATTACCCTGGACCTCACCATTCCATCAAAGGGCCAACATATGGAGACCATAAACAACCATTCACACTCACACTCGGGCTTACTGGCATTTTAGTCATCAATGAACCTCAACCTGCCGGTCTTTTGACTGTGGCAAGAAACCAGAGTAACTGGTTAGAACTCACACAGAAACAGGGAGAACATGCAAACTCCATACAGAAAGGTCCTGTGAGGCTACAGCACTAACCCCATTCCACCATACTGCCCCAAAACAGTATCTAATATTGCCAAGGTAACCAGATAATAAATGTTATTCACCTGCCAGTGGTCATAATGTTGTGGCTGAGTTGTGTACATATACACACACTGACATTCCTGCAGTTCAAAGGTCAGAGTTCATTCCTACTGTAAATGTAAGATGAGACCTTTGAGATGATCCCAGAGCAGACAGATTCTCACTCTCTGTCAGATTTACCAAGGCCCAGGAAGCGTCTGACAGAGCTCCTGTTGAAAACGGCCTTGGATACCCCAGGAGATAAGGAGCAGCAGCGGCGTCACCAGGCCTCCCGCACATGGGGCTTTCGATTCTTCAGGAGCCCCAGTGAAGTCCTGGCTGATGCTGACAAAAACAAAACAGTTGGCATCCGTTTGGCAGTCAACAAACTGGAGGTAAACGGGATTTCATGTAGCTAAATGCAGCTTCTCGGCACTTGGGCTGGATTGAACCTGGTTTCCTGGGTGTGACCAGGGTTCAGGCGAGGGGGCCAGGGCTGTGCTCACTGGAGAAGTAGAGGATGTGACCTGTGGCCTGGTCATCAGCAGCATCGGCTACAAGAGCCATCCCATTGATCCATCTGTGCCTTTCGACACCCGCAGGGCCATCATCCCAAACACCATGGGCCGCGTTAAACAAGCTACAGGTACCACTCACACAATGAGATACACGCAGATGCAGTCAGATCAGATCTTTACCCAAGTCCATGTTTCCTTCAGGTCTCTACTGCAGCGGCTGGCTGAAGACTGGCCCCACAGGGGTCATCGCCACCACCATGAATAACAGCTTTGACACAGCACGGTCCTTAGTGGAGGACATGGAGTCAGAAGTACTGGATTTATCATCTGCCAAGACCGGTTCAGAGGTCATCAGTGGTCTGCTGGAGGAAAGAGGTACACATCAGTGGGCACCAAATACTAACAGCTCTGGTCAGAGAATCTCTGTTTGATCAAGTATTCGTGTTTTTTGTTGAAAACTCAAACACAAAAGTCACCAAACAAAAGACACATAACAAAACAGCTGCTTCCATCATGCCTTCACTGTCTCACCGGTCCACTTTCTCTCTGATGTTTGTGTGGGTAACATGTTTGTAGGAGTGAAACCAGTGAGTTTCTCAGACTGGGAGAAGATCGACAGTGTGGAGATGAGCAGAGGTGAAGCCTCAGGAAAACCCAGAGAGAAAATACTGACTGTGGAGGAGATGATCCAAGTGGCTCGGACATGATGGAGGACAAGAACCAGGTCTCGGAGAGAAATAATGCTGCTGTTGTAAATGGGGAACACAGTCACAGGCATCGATCAGATATTGAAAATATTGTTATTCAGGATGAGTCCACTTGCAACAAGTTCCCTGTTTTTATAGTTAGCACTTGGTTCACCTGAGTCTGAGACACTGGCCACATGTGCAAACTGTGCCGTCATTTATGTGCAATGGAGCAAAAAATATATATCCATCGGCAGATGAAAATAGTCTTGAATAAACAGACGATTCCTTTGCATTTGAATGACTGCAACAAACCACAGGGTCCAGCCTTGGGAAAAGACCTTAGACCAGTGACCTGATCATTAAGCTCCAGTGAATAAGTGTGAGAGTCTGAGAAACAGGATGCATTTGAAGTTAATTTAAGCACTGGTGCAGACCATCTTAGCACATTCACCATTTACCTGCAGCCTGGTCTTGCAATGTGACGCCATGAAAACAGTCTGTGTTGGCTCTGACTCGATGACAGCAGCTGGAAGAAGTGTTAGCTGGGGGTCTTGAAACAGACTCAGGTCCAGGTGTGTCTCTGTTGGCTAGTTGGTTTTATGGAGCCTGACATTGACCCCTGATGATTTTTATCATGGGCATGTTTATTTCATAACAAAACATTTTATCAAGGTGACCACATACTACAGTTTCTCAGAATGCCATTCTTTTCTCAAAACTCAGTCAGCTTGATCTGGGCTCACAACAAAACACAGTTCAGTTCTTACACAAACCAATCACAATAAAAAAATTAAAAAAAAACCTCATAATCCTTCATTATACACTGGATCACAAATAGAAAAACAATATTCAAAGTTCATTTACAGTTACAGAAATCCATACATGTTAAAAAAAAAGGCAAATGAAAAGGACATCACACACTTTCACACACTTGATTCAACTCCCACTTTTCTGTGAAGAAATTATCATGATTATGGTGCCACAGAGGATTGTTCTTGTCATGTTTCCTTCATACTCTGAGCAACAGTATGTCTATCAAAGCTGCTTAGGTTTCCTCTGAACTGCTTGCAACAAGTGTAAAGAGTTTTGAGTTGGTGGGTGAATTGATGTGCTGTGATTGGGTTTACCATCTTCCTGTATTTACCACCATGCATGCACAGTGCAGCGTGTGAGCAAAACCTTGTTATTTTTCAAAAATCGTAAATGAGATGTAAATATTGTTTGTGGTTTTTACCAAAAGTGACTGATTCGTACAATGAGCAGAAAGGAAGAATTCAGAAAAAGCAAATGCTGTGCTCACTGTGTCTCCACTACCACCAAGTGGTAAGAAAAACAACTGCAGGTATCCTTCCAACCACTAAGAGTTCACAGTGATGATAAGGATTGACCCTTTTCTGTGTTTTTTGTGTTCCCTGATGTGACCATTTCCATATCAGACATGGGACTGTTCACGTGTGAGTCTGTGTCACCTGTTACAGTCAGAGCTGGAGTTCATTCCTGACTGTAAAAACAGATATAGACTCTCTCAGCACTTTATTAACAACAGTTGTTTATTCCTTAAGTTATTCAGTCAGCCAACCACACAGCAGTGAAATATAAACTCCGATTCTGTCTTTTACTGTGACCATATAGTGATGGTAAATTCTGGAGTCCAGCTGACGCAGGACCTGGAGTGACCATCAGGTCCTGGGTCTCCAAGTGAGCCTACTCTCCCTGATTAATTTCTCTCAGAGATTTCTACAGCCAGATATTCATTTGACCCCAATGAAAAACCAGAGTGAAGCAGCAGCAACAGCTATTGTGGTCAGTGTGATATCTTCACACATCTGGACTAGAACAAATTGGTGGTGGGTGAAGTGTGTCAACGTTGATCAGTCTGAACATTCAAATCCAGACACCCATCTGATCATTTATAACCCAACAGTGAAGATTCAATTTGTGATAATGTAATTTATTAATATTAATAATCACTCAAAGCTGCTTGAAGTCTCCAGCACTAATTCACTCCCTTTCATCATGACTTTATTAAACCTGTGAAATCACAGCTTGACCATCATTATCATCATCCTCATGACAGCATGATGTTCTCCAGTTCATGAGCACAAGTCACATGATCAGTATATTCCATAGGTTTGCTCCTTTCCATCTCTATATCTGTCCAGGTAGCGTAGCGGCTGTCGATGGGGGTATTTGACCTGAGGAGGGTGATACACTGGAGGCCGGATGAACTCAAACACTGGCTCCCTCATGTCTGCAGGACCACACAAGTACACACAAAGTACACAATCAATATCCAACTCATGTGACATGATCTAACTGTGTATGTGAGCTAATGTGACTCACTCAGTGTATGGTGGAAGGTGTTGGTGACAGACTCGTCCCATTGGCTCTGGAAGAAGGCTACGCCCACAGGCGTCATATGGTCTTGGTGCCTCCGATAAAAATCCTGCGTCTTAAAGGTACGTTCCTCCAGAGAGAAGCTGCAGAGGGGAGCGAACACACTGTGACATCACACTCCTCATCTCTTTGTGTGCACTGTTGGAGTTGCAAAACTCTGGGAATTTTCTAAGTTGAAAACTTTCCATGGGGATCTATGGGAATAAACCTGAAATTTACATGATTGAAGGTTCGACTTTAACAGGAAACTTAAATGTAGCTGGGGAAGAAATTCATTCATTCATTTTCACCCACTTATCAGTTTCTGGGTCGCAGGGGTGCTGGACCCGATCCCAGCTCATGCTGGGTGAGGGCGGGGTACACCCTGGACAGGTCGCCAGTCCATCACAGGGCCAACACACAGAGACAGACAGAGACGTACAACCACTCCACTTGCAAGGGAAAATATATTGTGGCATAATTTTGGCCAATACAACCAGATTTAATGCAAGTACACTTATATTTGTCTAATATCTATGCTATTCGTCAATCAGGTGCACCTCACATTTTTGGGAATTAACTGAATAAATTAGGAATTTCCAAAAATTCCCATGGAAAGTTTCCACAAATGTACCTGAAATTTTCCATCCCTTTGTACACCTACAATATACAGCATCATACAGCAGCTTCCTTAGGGGATTTTGAGAGTGCGGCTCACCATGGCGACGGCCTAACATCCTCCTGGAAGCCGATAGGCCCCTCCTGCTTGAAGAGCACATAAATGTAGCGATGGAAGCCTGTTCCTCTGGCAGGGAAGGGGGGAAGGTAGTGACACAGTTCGTCTCCAGCCTGGACTGCTCCACCTGGGATGTTCCCCCTGCACAGACACAGGGTCATGTGATCACACTGGTCCAGTTTGGTAGGTTCACATCAGTTTGATAAAAGGTGACAAATGTTTGGGTATTCTATTAAAATCTATTTAAAGTAAATTTAAATTCAATGATAGGTTCATGAAGCTCGATAAAACATGTTGAATGTTTTCCGTGATTTCACATTTACATCTGTGATCTCCACCTGGACACTGATATGTTGTAAACATTACACTTTGGAATCTATAGTTCCTTTACTCTGATACCAACTGAATACCAACCGAAGGGTCAAACGACCAACCCACTCTTTGATAGACCTATAAAATATGTTGCACTTACACCAGCCAGTGGACGTATTCTGCCTCATTATCCTGAAGGTGCTCATCTGAAACAGAAGATTTAACACAGTAAATATTGACAGTCTGAAGTGAAAACAGGAAGTGATTCTGTGAAAATGAGGCTGACCTGGACAGGTGAGCAGAAGCGTCCACAGGGAGCCCTCCTCTGCATCAAAGCTGACTTGAGGGGCAGAGGTTACCTGGGAAAAAGGAAACAAAAAACAGTCAGAGGGGTTACCGATCCAGAGAGCAGAGAGGGAAAGACAGCTCAACCTAAAGGCTTAGTCAGCCCTAAATAAGATGCTGTGAAACTCACAGTCCTTTCACTTACTTGAGTTGGTGTCATCCTATTCCCAAAATGCACTTGGTCACCATTGTCCTTGCCATAGTGGATATGGAGAAAGACCTGGGGAAGGAAGTGTGCCATGGGAAAGAGGTCTTTGAAGACTCCATAGTGCTCTGCCAGTCTCTTTATTTGAAACGGAGCAGTAGTCTTCTCCCAGGTCTCCTGCACCCGGTCCAGAGGGACCTTAACTGGGGGGGTGAGAGTAAAGAAAAGAAGGTGAGCCAACGATAGTGTTCACTTAACGTTAAGTTGTTAGTTTGTGGGACTTCATATGAGCTTACATGTGCGCAAACGTGTCATCCTCTCCAGCTCAGCATTTTTCTTATTGTCCTTTATCACCTGCCGTCTCTCCCTCACCTCTTTGGTCCTGGAAGGTCGACAGAAAGGCAGTCCGATGTCCACGAGCTCTGCATCCAAACAACACTACACTTTACCACATGGCGTTCAGGGAAGTCGCTGCCAAGAACTTACCCCTCTCATTCCTCACCATGATCAGGATCAGCTTGTTCCATGTAGCCCCTGTAGGTCTTCCACCAGACCGGTTTCTTCTTGGCCTCCTCAGCTTGTCTCAGGTAGCGAGTGTAGCTGCGGTATCTCTCCAGTGACTGCAGGTTCTGAAGGTCAAGCTCTTCATTAGGCATTGGACCCAGGGGACGTGCCCGTCTACACAGGACCACTGTCATAAGGAAACACCCCAGAGGTTAGGCAGTCATGTCTCTGTGTTTCTCTTTCTCTTATACAGTTATTTTATTTACTCCAATTTTCTACACTCAAAGGGAGTGATTGGCCTTGGAACATTTACAACTGACCTGTTTACTTTTGTACGTTTTTCACACCTGAAATCATCTTGCTATTCATTCTATATATTCTTTAAACTTCATAGTCTGAATGACAACCCACTAAAGTCAATGTAAATACTAGACCGCTTCTAGGAATTCGGCACTAACAAGATTAAAGAGGCCAGAACACTAAGCAGTATTTGTTGACCTGACTAAGAATGAATTTAAAAGCAATGGGATGGAAAGCGGGTGAGAAATGGCAAGATCACGATTTGGTTTTATATCTCACTCAGCAGAAACAGTTTAGCTTGTCCATCAAATCCTTCAGAACACGTTATATTGTCACATTTACTAAAAAATCCGATGAGAAGCTATCTCCGGAGGAAAGGACCGCATGCACAAGAACTCGCTTTAAACAGACACACACACCGAAAGCGGGGATCACTCCTTAGTGTAAACCCGCTTTAATTCTGTATCACTGGTACAGTACCTGATGTGACAAACGTCCTCGTATTGTTGACCCCTAAATCTGTCCCACTCCGCAAAGCGGCGGTGCAGATCGTGCGCAGCGCCATGTTGGAATTAGTCTTTTTTTTTTAATACGGTGGGCGAGAGGAGCCAAACGCAACCGAGCTGTCTGACTCGTTTGCTTTCTGTACAACTGACTGACCGTAGTCAAACAGTAATTGTAGAACAAACCGAGATCTCTCCATCAGCACAGCTCTGTGGTAGATGAATAAAAATACTTCTGGTGCAACTTTTGCTGAACAACTAATCTAACATGGGTTTTAAGGTAAAGTTTGACGAGTGAGAGACAGTAAATTCCTTACAGAAAAGTGTAATATTATATTATATTACATTATATTTCTGTGCTTTTTAAACATTTCCCGACAGAACATGAGGGCGTTATTTTTACGTGTGACGTCACCAGGACAGCCCGTCTGACGGTCTTCAGTGTTCAGGTAGATGCTCTGTCTGTAGATGTGGTAAGAACAGACGTTGTGTAGTTTTTGTGTTGTGTCTGGGGTGTATTTGTTAAAACGAAGCTTTCCACCGTCTCAACCATGACACCGCCGTTTGACCAGACAGACTCGCTGTCCCAGTCTAACGTTAGCTCCACGTTGGAGCTAACGTTAGCGCTGCTCCTGGGTTAAGTTAATGTGGGAGCTAACGATAGGTTACTGTCTCCACTGCTGCTCACCGGCCTCAGATCTTGTTGCAGGCGGTTTCGTTTTTATTAACACTATCAGTTTGTGTGTTAAAGGGTTTAAAATGTGAAGCCAAATAGGTTTCACAGTGACACTGCTGATGTACTGATGTGTTCAGGGACCTTTCTCATCAGCTCCAACCTCTCATGCGTCCTCTGTCCCTTTAGAAGTATCTGGTCTGTCCTCAGAAATGGAGTCTCAGAATGCAAACCTGACCTGCGCCATCTGTCTGGACCGGTTCCGGTACCCCACGACCATCCCATGTGGACACACCTTCTGTATGAAATGCATCACCGTTCACTGGGACACCCAGGACAAGGCTGACATCAAACCCCAGTGCCCCATGTGCAATGAGCAGTTTGACAAAAGGCCCGTCCTTAAGCGTAACGTGTCTCTCTCGGTCCTGACAGAGGCTGGAAACAGCAATGTCCCCCCTTGCAGGGAGTCACTGATGAGGGGGGGTGAAGCAATCAAAGCCATGCTGCTGTGTGATCGCCACAAAAAACCTTTGGTCTACTACTGCAGGCAGGACAAGATGTCTGTGTGCTGCGAGTGTGGCATCTCAGAGTGTGCTGCCCATGAGAAGGTCCTGCTGGAGGCGGAGAGGGAGACTCAGGAGGTACAGTAAAACAAAGACGCCACACCTGTGTGACTGCAGTGTAACACAAAATCATATATGTCCAGCATCACAAGGTGTAAAAACTCCTGTCTACAGCTGCTGCTGGAGAGGAAGAGTAAAGAGGTGGTGAAACTAATGGAAGATACACAGAAAAGTATCAATGAGCTTGCTGAGAATATTAGTCAGGCCAAGGTAAGGTCCTGATTAACCTGTTCTTATGTGAAAATGCCACTTTGGCCTGAATAGACTAATCTGACCAACATATTTTAGCTTGATATCATTGTTCTCTTTCTGACCTGCAGCATAAATGAAGCCCGATACATGTTGTGTACATAAAGACTCAGTTTCTTGGGCTCACAGAGTCAGATGTGTGATTCTGTGTTGTCTGTCAACAGGTGACTCTTCAGCAGACCTCGGCCTGGGTCAACGTCAAGTTCTCCACCCTGATGAAGGTCCTGGTGGAGAAGCAGCAGGCTACAGAGCTGTTCATCGAGCAGCAGAAGGAGGCCGCCATCACTGAGGCAGAGGCCCGGCTGGCTGAGCTAGAGGAGAACGCTCAGAGACTCAGACAGAGCCAACAGCAGATAGAAGCTCTTTATCAACTCCCTGATACGGAGCTCATCAAGGTCTGAGCTGCTGGTGTCTCTGCACTGTAGGGTTTCTGTTGCATCATGAAGGAATAGCTAGTGTGTTTACAGCTGAGCATCTCTATCTCTGCTATAAAAAAGTCATTCAGAACCAGTTTAACTTCAGCTCAGTCCATCTACTGTATGAGCCACAGGCTCAGGCTGGATGTGGTTGCATAGGTCACCTGTCCGGACCAAACACTCTGTCAGGGGTCCGGAAAGAAAAGATTTGATCTGATCAGATTTGATGGCCTCTACTCAAACGTCTTCTTCCAACATCATGAGTGAATGAAAACCTTAATTGCCCTAAGGGAATTTGTATTACTCCAAGAACTTAAACGGCAAAGACATTCACCTCCACATAGGACAGCTGCAGTCTCTTGTAATTTGTGTAGACATTAAAATGGATTGTTGTGAGTCACCTTCAATAACACTAAATCAATGTTGTCAGTGCAGTTGACACTACAACAGAATGAATGAGAATGAACAGCATTTGACACAACTATTCTGTTGTTTTACTGTAATATAACAATACGACTTCTACACACTATCTGTGCCAAAGCCATGCTTTGTGTTGTCCCTCCATATTATCCTCTCACAGGAGTCCACGCTCATAGAAGTTCCAGGCTTCAAGGACACCCCCACAGACATCACTCCCAACCTTCAAGAACGATTAAACGTTGTCACAGATGTGTTGTCCCGGGTCTCCAAGCTGGTTTCTGAGGACCTGGAGAAAGCTGTGAGCACAGCAGTTGGGCAGGAGAAAGAAGGTAACCTGCTCCCTGTGTTGACAATCAGTCTGGCTCTTCATTTGTCTAGGTTCTGTATTCTCACTCTTTTCCCTGCTCTCTAGGTTCTCCTCAGGATAAGAGGCCAATCCTCGCCGTGGTTCCGAGTCCAGCCGCACCATGCCACCCTGGTGGGAAGGAAGGTCTCAGTGCCTGTACGTCTCCTGTTCTCTTTTCTTCTCTCAAATGAGATAAGCATCTGTGATTGGATGACGGGGATTACAAGTAGGGAACAGGTCATAATGTGAGGTCAAAGAGGTCATACAGTCACAGTCAGATCAAGTTGACTGCCCCGGTTCCTAGAGGATGAACTCCAGGCTCCATCAACAGATTCCCACCACTGTGTGTTTGATGATCATTATCATCTTCATCCTCATCAAAGAGTCACTGACCCCTGTATCATCCTGTTTTGCTTTTTTATTGTGTCTGTGTTCCACTTGTCATTTAATTTGGAAGAATCACTTCATGTTTCTTTGTCTGTTTAGACCGATGTTCCCTGACCTTCGACCCCCGTACAGCAAACGGGCACCTGTTTCTGTCCCAGGAGAACCGGAGGGCGGAGCACCTGACTTCTGGGCCGCGGACCGTTCCACCTCACGAAGCCCGCTTCGATCACACCTGGCAGGTGCTCTGCTTTCAGGGCTTCACCCACGGACAGCACTACTGGGAGCTGGAGGTGTCCAAGCCCTGGGCCTACCTCGGGGTAAACACCTGTTTACTGTTAGTTGATCATGACAGGTCAGCTCCGTCACACAGGCTCTGGATATAATTGTTACTAACAGTCATTTACCAGGGTCGCTGAAATATACAGTTCTAGTTTGTTTACCTTCTTCTGTTCACTGTCTATGAGTTCAGACATCTTTAAATGCACCAACAACAGAAATAAGTCTAGTTTGTTTCAGGCTGTGAGCAATAGCATTAGTAATATGGCTGCTGCTTATAGCCTGGATACTGGTCTCAGATTCTGAAAGATTTTGGATAGGGCTCACCCTGGGGTGACATAAAAGACATGAGACCGCCTGCTGTGCCACATGCCATACAGAGCACTATATTGTCTCAAACAGATAATTAATATACGGAAACATGTATCAGGTTAGAAATAACTCCCACCAATCTAACAGGTATAAGTCTGAGGGAACCAAGCTTATAGGAGTCTGAACATCTGAATCCCCCACAGATGTCATGGATGCCAGTTTTATGGCTGGAATGGTCCATCCTACAACCAGGTCAAACCTACAGGCATCCCAGTATGCAGCAGTCCGGGACTATAGACTGTTACTGGTTAAAAAAAAAAAAAAAAAAATTTTGGTTGTGCTGTAGATTTTCCCTGCTGTGTTTAATTTCTGTTGTCAGAGTTGCAGATTGAAATTGAGCTCAATAGAGAACCAATGTAATGTTCTAACCTAGTCAGTGACCCCCTCCATCGTTGGTGGAGCTGGATCCTCAAGGTTTCCTCCATGCTCCACATAACTCGCTTTCATACTATGCCCCACCTCTCCCCAGGTAACCTACGAGGCAATTCCCAGGAAGGAGAAGGGAAAGAGGTGCATGGTGGGAATGAACGAGCTCTCTTGGAGCCTGCAACTGGATGAGCATCAGCTAAGTGCCTGGCACAATGGCCGCAGGGAGACCCTGGTCGGCCACTCGCAGCACAGTCGCATTGGGATGCTGCTGGACTACGAAGCAGGTATGCTTACCTACTATGGAGATGGACAAACCAGGCTCCACGCCTTCCACTGTGCCTTCACCCATGAGCTGTTCCCTGCATGCTGGATAGGTGAGGGGGTCAGCATTACCCTCTGCTCCACATGAGCTGACTGAAGAGGAGCTCAGTGGACAGACTCAGCACAGATGACCTCCCCACTCCCATCGCCCACTGTAATGACTCCTCCCTCCAACACTAACCCCTCACATCATGTCCTCACATGTAACAAAAACAAACGTAGCAACTGGTCCCCAACGTCTAGTTGTTTTTTTCCTCTATCTCTTTATTATAAATTTAGATCAAATTCTGGTCCTAGTAGAGGGATTCATTAACATTATTGTTGACATATTCAACATACACTTGATCCAGTCTGTTCCTCTGACATGAAGATGATGTTCATG
Organism: Remorina albescens; assembly: GCA_034769265.1. Classification (NCBI taxonomy): domain Eukaryota; kingdom Metazoa; phylum Chordata; class Actinopteri; order Carangiformes; family Echeneidae; genus Remorina; species Remorina albescens. The sequence goes on from CM068480.1 coordinate 13,924,036, forward strand.
ATGAAGAACACCTCCTGGGCCAGTTTGTACACAGAGAGAGGAGCCTGTTTCCCCTGACTTTATTCAGACACTTCACCTTTTTAGTCCCATTTAAGGTCAAGAAGAAAAAAAACTGAAACTTATGCTGATAAACTTTTTCATCTCAGGACAGAAGCCAGAGGTCAGACAGATGTGAGCCAGTCAATCCATTTGATGAGGACAGTGAGCTGTTAAAGTACAAGCCAGATGTTACCGCTGGCATTATGAAAGCACAGCTTGCCTGTTGTGAGTGAACCTGTGTTGTTTTAATGAACTTCTGGGGTTTTTTTTAAATCATGAGCACTTAAAAAGCAGAGCTGTGAACCTTGAGGCCGCTGACAAAGAACAAACTACTGACCCCTCCTTGTTATTCAGATGCTCAGTGTAGAATGAAAAGACGTTTCAACATGAATCAACATCATTTAATAAAATCATCAGCTGATTGTGTTTTTCTTTCTCATTTTAATTTTCAATAAATTAGTTTGAAATAAACAGACTTCATTATCTTCATTATAATACAGAGCAAACAACTATGCAAGTGCAGAGATCAGCCACAGATACAGGAACAGATTAGTGACACAGGAAGGAAGAGCAGAGTCCAGATCAGACTCAGATCAGGACCAAAGACATCTCATGGTCTAGGTCTTATGTTTGACTCTGTGTTAGAGGGGAAGCAGGCTGTTAGAGCAGCATGAAAAGTGACACTGTTGGTTGACCACTCTGCTCTAATTTGTCCTGGCAGTATACCGACCCCCACCACCCCCTTTCTGTTCTAATCCAGAATGAGGATTCACTGTCAGGGCCTGAGGCTGCTGTAATCTGGTCCTCATCTAATACAAATAACAGACGACCCCCCCCCCAGGTTAGTGTGGAGAAAATACCTTATTTAAAAGTCCAATACGCTCACAACAGAGGAGTCAAAGAGGCTTCTCTGCTCCACTGCTCCAAATAAACTCAGTGTGTTGAGGAGACAGGATCAGACCTGAACCTTGACCCTTGTTGCCCGATGAAACATTTCCTGGTCAATCTCAGGTTTCTGATAATTCATCTCATTTTCATCAGAGCTGAAGAGGAGGAGGAGAAAGATTATATTAACTATTAACAATAATGAAAAAAGGTTGGGCTATGGTGGGACAAAGATGGAATGAGAAAAGGGTGAGATCAAAGGGAAGGAGGAGGAAGAGCATGAACGGGATCCAGTAGGACTGATCGTCACACAGGTCTACTGGGTCTTCTTGTCCTCTGGGGGGGAGTAGGGAGGAGGTTTGTCCTACAGAGAGAGACAGAGAGAGTGACTGGTTCAGGCTGTGGCAGTAGGACAACAAAGTCTGGGTCAGCATGCCAACCTACAGTGATCATCTATCCTTATTACTATTATCATCAGTAGAGACATACAGATGTAATAATTATACTGATCAATAATTAGTTTATCAAACTGTTTCATAAAGGAAACAGTAACTGTTGCTACATGGTTTCATGTGTTGATAAAAACTCTATTAAACATAATACAAGCAAATCAGTTTTTAGATCACATTAAATGTTTTGCCGTAAAACAATTCCTCTTAAACTACTTAATTCAAAAAGAAAAGAGGAGCCGGCAGAGCCCAGAGTGAGCTGAGAGATGGAAAGAACTCACCTGCGGCAGGTACACATGTGTCGGAGGCAGCGTGGCACAGCTGGCACTTGCTGCTGCCTCAGCTGCTTTGGCATCAGCTGTGACAAAGATTGGGACTTTGATTAGACATGGTCTTTATATCAATCCCTTCAGCACACCAAGCTTCTCCACAAAAACCCAGGAAGTGGCTCATGATTTACAGTTTTTCTCAAAGTTTAACACTCATCATGGAACAAGCTATTGATCAACACAACTTAAATAAAACCTGTCATTTTTAAGCTATGAATTCATTGAATCAATCATTTGAACAGCAGTTATTATGGACTCAGTGACATCAACATTGTGGCCTGACTGATCTGACTGAAGCACTGCAGCGTGTTTACAGGTTAGAACTGACATCTGTATTCGTGAGATGGTCTGTGATCACATCAACACTGAAGACCATAAAGTTTGGGTCAAGCTGAAGTATCACTCACACCTGCAGCCTCTTCCTGAGACTCACCTCCTGCAGAGGAGGGCAGGTCTGGGTCATGTGGTGGCTGCTGGCCTAATGGAGCAGAGTATGGAGGTGGAGGGATGTACGCAGCAGAGGCATCAAATGCTGGCGGGTTGGGGTAGATTCCACCTGGATGGCAGGAACACACACATGCTGCTGTGAACACCAGATCTGTGTGTGACATTACCGATGATAACAGCTGCATGACATCTTCTACCTGGAGGAGGTGGGATGGGGTAGGAGTAGCCAGGTGGAGCTCCAGATGGATACATGCCATTAGCAGGGGGAGGGGGACAGGCGTAGGCTCCGTTGGCCATGTAGGGGCATCCACCAAACCCAGCAGTCACCGGCTGGCCTCTGGATGCTGAAACACACACAACAGAAGGATGAAAAGTTCAGCATGTCAGTGCTAAAACAACAAACCAGAGTGAGTGAGCTTTGTCTTCATACCCTGAGCGGCCACCTGCAGCATGTACTGTCCAAACTCTATGGCTCCTCCAGCGGCAAAGATCAGTTTGAAGGTAGCACTGCCCTCCCAGCCACCTGTAGGTATAATCACACCCAGCTCCACTGTAGTTATGATGTACTGTCACAGAAAATCCTGCTTGTGTAACCTGGACAACACAAAGCTGCACAGACACACCTACCTCCAGGCTCTGCATTGATGGTGCCCTTCACATAATTGGCTCCCAGTACAGGTTGTTTGATCTCACAGCCCTTCATCAGGTAGAACGGCATCATGAACGACCGCAGTGCATCCTGACCTTTAGCCAGGAAGATAACCTGAGGAGAGAAAGGCCAATAAGATCATCTCAGCATACACTCCCACTGCTTACCTCTCACACAAACCTACACACAAACACTATCTGTTAGTTGCTCTCAGGTTGCTGTGTATTTGATGTCAGCAGGGACAGTCGTGCCTCAGTGTGAGGCTGTGGTTACATAATGGAGAGGCATGGCTTGTGTCTCACCCTGTATGGAGTCAGGTAGACGCTTCCCTTCTTGCTCTTTCTGAAGGCTTCAGGCAAATTGTCTGCATCACAGAAGACCAGCTCCACATTCTCATAGTTCATCAACACACTGGTGACAGAGACACAGGACAAGATAAAACTCTCTGATCAGAAATTTGTCAATGACATCTATCAAAGTGACTGAAAAATATATTATTTATATGGAGTTTGGTTTGAATAATAACATATTTCATACTTCTATAAAATACATAACGTATATATAACAGCTTAAAGGTGAGATCATCAGGTTATTGGCCCATGACTTCCTGTCAGTAAACAGGATCACAGTAACAGGATTAGACTTTGGTGCTCAGTGTGATGCTTCATTATTACACTCCAGTGTGTTCTAGAAGAATCTGACTCTGAGACAAACAAACGTTTCATTACAGAGCAAGTCAGTGAATAGCCATGGAGACAGTGAAAGTTATGGAGACGGGGACAGTACGACAGTGATGGAGCAGCTGCAGCAACGCTCTTCCGAAATGAAATAAGTTTGGGTGCCCACCAAAACACGGGTTGTGATCACGTGTCTCCACGGTTGACTGCAGTGATGATGTAACAGGTTGAAGGCCATACTATTTAGGCTGCACGAACATCCCATCGTGAAACATGGTGCCGCGACAATCAGCGTGTCTTCCACAGCCAGCAGGTGTCTCTTTGTGGACCTAATGTTGTGGGACACTGACAATCGGTCTGTCTTCAGTACGGCTCACATGTGACGTCATAAGCCTGCAGCCAACAAGCTAGCAGATGCTAAAAGTTGTCGTGAAGTTGGTATCAGTATCACCGTGTTGTGCGTATTAATACGTGCTCCGGGTTTGTAGGGTTGCCGTTAACGGACATATGTGTTGTTTTTATTTGACGATGACGTGTCTGTGACGTCCCTCGCGGAGAGAGTAGTACCTGTCCGTCTGTGTAACGGGAGCTGCTCGCTAACATGTCAGCACCGCCATCGTTACCTCTCACTGTTGTTGATGATGACTCCGCCGGCCTCCGACTGGTTCTGGTTCAGGGCCATGTCCGCAGGCCTCCGGACTCAGACTGGAAGAGGACGGGCTGTGGAGGAGCGGGCCTTTCCCGCTGCGCTGGACACGGAGGGGAGATGCTGCTGCTAGGCTCAGTGCCGCACCTGCTCTTCCGCCTCAACGCCCACAACGTGACGTCACGCAGCCGTAACCGATGAGAGCGACAGGAATAAGAAACAGGTTTTATGGTTGTGTTTATTAATATACAGAAACGGTAAGACTAATCCTGATGAAAATAATAAGAAGAATTACAACAACAACAATAACAATAAGAAGGAGAAGAAGAAGAAGAACATTTATGTAAACAATAATAGCAATAACAACAATATTTACAAGTATAAAATATATATATATAAATCCAGTACCCCGCAATCCTGCATCAATAAGTGCGATTTTATGAGTTTATGATTACGATTATAATGCCGATAATGATGATGATGATTGTCTTTATTGTTATTATTTTTATTAGTAGTATTACTAGACATTTTATTGCTGTTGCTATTATAGTTATAGCACGACTTTGGACGTGTTTTAAAACAGGAACACTAAGTTTCCTTTTGTTTGTTAATGCTATTTTTGTTAAATACGTATCAAATTATTAATGTATGTATGTTGTATTTGGTGTTTTGATCAAATAAAAAAAAACAAAAAAACATGTTAACTTGTGTTATATGTGCCCTTGGCTACCCTTAAAATCTGCCTATATGGAATATTTATGCCTTGTGTGTGTGTGTGTGTGTGTGTGTACGTGCTCAGGAGCAGAGGATCAGCTCGGAGGTCTGTGCCCAACATTGACCGTCCTGACAACCTGAACAAAACTGGTTAAATTCAGTTTAATCTTTCCTGTCCAGAGTTTTTAATTATAGACCATTTCATCTTGAATAAAGTATTAATCTGACATAAGAAAAAACTTTGAGACTTATAGTCACATCTTGTTACAGCAACATCATCAAGGGAAGTTCAACAAAGTGAAACCTAAACATGATGATTAGAATAAAAAAGACGCAAAAAACCCCCAAAAACCTCAGATTGAGGATACACTGTACGTGAAAAAATAATGTATCTTGTATAAACTACCGTGAACAATTTTTAGATTAAACAGTTAATATACCATCAGGCAGCTCTGCAGAGAAACAGAGTGGACATAAAAACCATCCACTGATCTATAAACATATATATTGATCTTTGTTATTCATCCCTTTATTCAAAACTTTTTGTCCCTGTCAAGATACTTCAGAAATTATAACTAGTAGTTATAATTTTGGAAGGTTTTGATCTGATCCGCTATAGTTAACCTGTCCTGGAGCAGGTTAGGAGTTCACCATCAGTTACCAAACAGATTACACGTGGACCACTATCATATGACAGAAAACCCAGAGTTAAACCAGAAGTTACCTTGATGACCTCTGATCCTCCTGTTTTCCAGGCCTTAGGTGAACCTAATGGTCATTTAGCAGGAAGATGACAGTCATTGTGTGTTTATTGTTGTATCCTCATAAATGTGAAAGCTGGAACAAGAGACTCGTGGCGTGGGTTGCTCACAATAGTGAAGGTCTTTGTCTATTTGGGCCTCTCTCTGTCCCTTTCTGACACACAAACGCACACACACACACACACATTATACAAAGCTATCTAACTGTGATGTAAACCCATCTGGTATGACATCAGATTGTCAACATGCATGTAATTGTCTTGTGTTGTGATGCAGGTCCATAGGTATAACTAAATCAAATAAAATCAGTTGACCTGAACAGTTTGGCATGAACATCTTCACTATGATGACCTGTGAGGAGATGAATAGTGTGTTTGTGTGTGTGCTTAGACTCACACAGTATAGTGAGTTCTATCATTTAGGTTTCAGACACAGTGGAAGAAAAACTCACAGTCACAGTTGTTGACGTTACACCTTCTTCAGGAAGTGATGACTTCCGGCTGCTCTGCGACTCTGCAACACAACGCACACACCGCTTCCCTATCTCTCTGTATCACATACACAGACAAACACAAAGACTCTTCAGATATTAGTGTCATCATGTCAAGTGGAGGTGAAGCCAGCAGCATGGGAGACAGACTACTCGTGACACCAGAGCAGGTATTGACTACATTGCAGTTCAACATTTAGATTTGGTGTTGGTTGAAGTTTTACTCTCGGGTGGTTTCCAGTTGCAGCATTTACTGATGGAGCAACAACCAAACTTGGGAGAATCAACAGTCTGTTTATTCTGTTTGTTGAGTTTTGGTTTAAATTTAGAGTATATTGAAAGAGTTGTTTTTAAAAACTACTCCTCACACTGAGTCACATTGTCTTGACACATTGTCTGTGACCATGATTCATGATGGCTGAACATTAGAGGAGGCAGAGTGACGCTTCTCCTTCTGTATGCTGTGTGCATGTGTGTGGGTGTGTATCAAATAAGATAAATGAAGTTAAGGACACACACATCTTCTCAGAGGGTGGTCCCCTTGAAAACAGGTGTGTTTGTGAGTGTGGGTGTGTGTGTATGTGTGTTTATCCATTAGTTGATTTTCCTGCTGTGAACCCTGAGTTGTTGCTTCGGTCTCATGATCCGTGACAGAGGAAGTGTCTCGGTGTCTTATCACAGACATGAAGTAAAATTAAAGCTGCTCATCTGTTCACAGTTTCTGGGAGTCTGATGATGTGACTGAGCTCTATGATGATCCCTGTATTTTATCCTCTGTTTGCAGGAACAAGGTTTAACAAGACTCAGGCAGGTAAAACACAGCAGCTCTATGTTGTAACACCGACACATTGGTTCCTCTTCTTCATTACTCAGTGGAACATAAAAACCTTTAATAGATGATAGTGTAAAAAAGCTGTTGTTAGCATAGATAGGTTATAAAATTGTTGGGCTGTTTAGATAGATAGTTAGATAGATACACTGTCCTTTAACCTTAATGGGATAAACGTCAACAGTCAATAATAATGATGAAGGAATCATGGGGAAGACATCATATTTACCTTCAAGTTGTTGTTTGTTGTTAAGCATCGCTGCGTTGCTTTTTTTTTTACCAGTTTTCACCTGGACACACCCGTAAACTGGGGCTGACAAGGAAACGAGATAGAGGGGTATGAATGTGAAGCTCTGCACCTATACACAACTCTTCATTGACATACACATTCACACAAAAAGATAAACTGTTTGTGTATGCAGGATTTCAAAAATGAGAGCCCAGAAGAGAGGGCACAAAGACACAAGGAGCAGGAGGTATCATCATCATCATCATCATCTGCTCTTCACATGAGAAATTTGATTGCGGTGAGTTCTCATTCTGTTTGTTTTGCAGCTGAAGCCTCTGTATAAAGAGCTGTTGTACACCATCACTCATAAGTTGGGTCGACCGTCGTGTGCTGAGGTGTTTACAGACACACAGCTTCACCAATACATCAGAGAGGTACTGCAAACCCTCAGCTGCACACAACATATTACTACATGACACTGTTGGTGTTTGACTGATCTCACACACTGTCCTGTCCACAGGCTTTCACCATGACAGAGTCAGAGCACGACAGTCTAATGACGAAAGTGCAGAACACACAGGTGAGACAAGAAGCGAATGCTCCTTCTGTCACTTTTCGTTGACCAAGGGCACCAAGAACCAGGACCTCCTTCCCCAACCTGTGTGAGGCAGCTGTGAGTTAAATACCTCTCTGATTCTTACAGCCCCCAGTGTACTGCCTGTTGGCCACTGTAAAGGAAGCAAAGGGAATCCTGGGAAAAGACATCAGTGGTGAGTTCTTGTGACAGACCCTCAGCTGACTGGTATCATCAATCCACTGTGATGTCGCCCAATGGTTTGTGATCTGTCATGTTGAAGCCTCCAGTTTATAATTTAGAAAGTGCCATCTTGGCTTTTAGAACCAGAGGAAACCAAATTTTGAGGAAAAGGTGGAGCAGGAATGAGGGCTGGATCTGATATGCCCTGTACTCTATGCTGATTGGGTGATATAGTCTATAAAACACACAGGAGTCACTTCTCTTAGTACATATACCACTTTGTGGTTTGTTTTCCTCTAAACGGCACATCATTTCAAAAATGAACATCATGTTATCTTGAAGGCTTGAAAATGAAGACTGAGACTATATACTCATTGGGGAAACGTGCACGGAGCTTAATCATGAAATAAGAATTAGGGGCATTTTTCCATAGATTTCAATACAATCTGACTTGTTTCACAACCAGTGGATTCCCCCCTAATGGTTATTACTTTATATCCCCTTTGTCTACATCCACTTTTATGAAGAGTCTGTAGTCACATCCTGTTCTGATAGCGATGTGTGAGGGTTCACAGCAGCCAGTGTCCTGTCTGTCAGTGTCACCTCTTTACGTCACTTACACGTTATATAACCTACATTATAATGTCAGTTATATTCATTGTAAAGATGGAACTATTTAATGATAGTGCTGCTGCTAATAATGACAACATATAATCTCCACTAATGAACCAAGCAACAGTATCTCCCTAAATTCTGGGTATCCCACATGGCTGTCAGTTTACCCCAGTTTTGCTTTCACAATGTCTTTTCTTTAATGTGATGCTTTAGTTGTTTTACAGCGACTGTGTGTGTGTGGTCTGTGATCTTTGTCACGTGGAAATGTGGCTGGTTATCTCCTGTGTTTGAGCAGGGTTCAGTGATCCATACTGCATATTGACCATACTGGAGGATGAAGAAGAGAGGAAGACGCGCCAGTCCAGAGCCAAACCCTCTAAGTCTGTGGTGAAAGACGCTGCCTCAAATGACAGAATTTACCAGACAGACATAAAGAAGCAGACGCTGAACCCTATCTGGAACCAGACCTTCAAACTGTGAGTCCAAAGTCACTCTCATATGAGGAGGATCAGCTCGAAATGTACATTACTGATCATGTTTTATTGTTTCAGAGAGTTTGAGGATGTGGCAGGTACCCAGTTCCATCTGGAGATGTGGTGAGAGAGACGCACACAGTTCCCCTTCTTCACCTGCAGAATCATCCCCATCACATTCTCCCTCACTGTGCCTCGTTTGTTTCAGGGACAAAGATGAAGAGGTGTCCCTCTCCCAGAAACTAGAGGAGATCAAAACCAATTTTAACAGTCTAAGAAGGTATCACACACACTTATTCTGTCCGTGACTCCCACACTGAACCAAATGGGGCTCTGAACTCTGATTCTTCCTTCAGGATGATTAAGGAGGCAAAGAAGGAGAAGGGCACAGATGACTTTTTGGGAAATGTTGTCCTAAAGCTAAAGGTAGTTCACGTTCTATTACCAGTCTTATCCAGACAGAAGTGTCCACACACACCTGGCCAGACTTACACAATTGTCCAATGTAATACACCCGTCCAGTCTGACACATCTTTACCATGTGACTGTAGGACCTCCACTGTACAGAAGATAATTGGTACAATCTGGAGCCCAGAACAGAGACGTATCCTGAACGCGGCCAGTGTCACCTCAACCTCAAGTTCATCCATAAAGCAGTAATAACTTTGTAGATTTTACATTATAAATAATGAATGAAAGCATGAAAACATCTGTCCAGTGTTTGAAAGCAGACCCCTGTTGTGTAACTTACAGAGAGACGGGACGCTGAGTGCTGGTCGCAGTGCTTACATCAACTACTCTGGGATCCTGCAGCAGTTTGTTCAGGCGTATATCTCCAAGCAGCAGGTAAAGGACAAGCTCTGAGTTCTCTCCAGACCTGGTCTCTTCAATGTGTCCGTTCTCAGTCTTCCATCTTTTTTGGTTTTTCCCAGAGCTCTGCCCCGTGGAAAGGAGAGCTGTGTGGTGAGGCTCAGACTCTGCTGGAGCTGTACGCGACACAGAACGACCTCTCCCCATTTCTTCAGGACCTGGCGTAAGCACCATGTGAACATCTGGCTGATGTACAGCACCTGCAGTTAATGTACACCATCTACGCAGACTGTTACAGTCATACAGCTCCTGTAACAGTCATACAGCATACTTAGTTAACATGCAGTTAATGGAAAGCATCTCTACAGCAGCTCCAGTGCCTGTACCAATCATACTGCATCTGTAACAGTCATATAACATCTGCAAAAGTTGTACATCTCCTGTAATTGTCACACAGCTCCTGTAAAATCATACAGCATTTGTAATGGTCAGACAGCACCTGTTACAGTGAGACAGTTCCTGTTACAGTTGTACAGCTCCTGTTACAGTCATACAGCTCGTGTAGCGGTCATATAGCTCTTGGAACACTTGTGCAGTTCCTGTAACAGTCAAACAGCATTTACAGAAGTTGTTATTTACCTGTAACAGTCATAGAGCACCTGTAGGAGTCATATAGCATCTGTAACATACGTAAGGCTCCTGTAACAGTTGTACAGCTCGTGTAACGGTCGCACAGCACCTCTATTAGAGCTACACTGTATATGTCAGTCATTACGAAACCCTGGTGGTGTTTTCAGTCTTTTATACATGTAGCCTAAACATAATGATAGTATTTCTAACCACATCAGCTCTGTCTTTCTACCACAGTTTGTGTGTTGTGTTGTAAGCTTTTGGATGTGTCTCCCTCACAGGAAGTGGGTGGCTTACAGTAAGCTGTATCAGAGCTTAGAAGTGGACTCGTCGGTTTTGTTGCAGCAGCTCACCAGTATAGAGTATCACTGGCACCAGCAGCAGCTGCCGTACCAGCAGGTACAAAGCCAAGTACAAGTCACACATGCTGTTTCACTCCACTGTGTGTACAGCTGCACACACTTGTAGACGATTCTCTGTGGTTGAATATCACTTGAAAACTGTGGGTTGTGTTGTTGTGTGGGGATTGTTGACACATTTCTCAGGATCCTCTGCTTCAGGAGGTTCAGGTTTGAGCAGAGCTGACTGGTGAGAATGGTATCGCTCCCTTTCCACAGAAACAGGAACTTGGAGACTCTCTTCATGGTTTCCTACAGTATGGACTCTGTTTGGTGGCCAAATACAGAGACATCTTCCCTCCAACTCCTTCTGCCAACCCGAAACTGCACACCCTGCTCAGGTACAGCCTGTTGTCAAAGTGTACTTCACTGCTGTAATTAAAGTGTAGATGAAGAGAGACATGAACGTGTATTTCCTCAGAATCCTGGTCCAGATCTGCAAGACACAGGCATTTCAGAAACTGAACCCAGCTCAATTTGAGTTGCAAGATGAGGTCACCACAACCATACAGGTGAGTCATCACACTGCTGACATCATTACTGTCTGAATAAACATGCCCTTCATTATAAATGATTTATCTGCACCTTCAGAGAGGAACAGAGGAGTGGTTCACCATCAAGAAAGGTCTACACCAACCGATGACCAAGGTAAAGACACTAGGGATTCATACTGTTCCCCCATGGTCAGAGTCAGCATTGAGTTCGGGGTATTGGTTGGAGTCAGGGTAAAGGTTGGGGTTGGGGTCGGGTTCGGCGTCAGGGTTTCCACTTCATAGAATTGTCATGTTGTTTTGTGCTGACTCTCAGGACCTTTCGGAGATTGTGAGTGCCCTTGCCAAGTTGATTACAGAGGTGCAAGAGGACATTAAAAACAACAAGGACAACTGGAACAAAGTATTTGTTAGGTAAGGTGGCAGATAATCTCATGCCCTTTGACCTTCACATTAATGTCACTCTAGTTAGACTAGCTCCAACAAGAGAAGAAAAAGTTTAAACCAACATGGATAAGGCATAGTCTTACTGTTCTGGTCATCACAATGTTTTTTCTCATTGTTTAGTGCTGTGCAGGTGGATGTGTTCACTGCTGTCTATCTGAGGTTTGACTCCCTGGTGAGTTGATCAGTCGTAGTTTGGATTCATTCACCAAAGTTACTCGTCAGTTCTCAGCATGTTTCCTGCTCCCTCCTCCACAGCTGGCAGCAGAAGTGAAGGAAACCTTGTCACTGATGGAGGGTCAGATGGAGCAGTCTCTGGCAAACAGTCTGTTCCCCGTTTACCTGAGCCTGCAGGACATCCACAAAGAGAAGGCCTTCTTACAGAAGAGGTCAGAGGTCAACACTCTCACAGCTAACATGCACTTCAACTGTGTGTCTATTACTTTTATCTTATAGTATTAAAATGGGTTGGTATACGCTTCTCTTACTATGGAAGCAAGTCAATTTTTGTGACTGATACTCCAACAATGAACCCCGTTTATAGTAACTGAGGCGTTTTCTTTTTATTAACTTAACTGGACCACATCAACATTTTTATACATGTCCAAGGGCATGATAGGATTTGAGCTGCTTTGTTATGTCTTGAACTTCTTTTCCTGAATGTTTTTTTTTTTTCAGGGGACTGCTCGAGCTCACCAACTTTCATGAAGGCTTCAGAGAAGCTCTGCCGTACTGGCTCAACCAGGCCTTCAGCAAAACCCAGGACAGAGTGCAGAGGGCCGTGCAAATGGATGAGGTAACACTTTGATATTACTTCAGAGGACGTTTACTGCAGCTGCCGTCAGATTGTGACATGTTCAAATTCCTCTCAGCTCCAGCCACTGCAGTCCGGCTCAGTGCCGATAAAGCACAGCTCCTCGGCAGTGGACCTGGTGGCCTGTGTCCAGCCCATCTGCCAGCTGTGGGAGCAGCTGTCCTGGCCTGACCCTGAGGAGGCCTTTATGCTTATGGTCAAACTCACTGAGGTGCATCATTGCATAATACTCACATGGGTCTGCTATGAATATGGGGATTTTGCAATTGACTGAGGTGTGTATGTTTGCAGGATGTGTGTAAGATTGTGGTGACCTACTGTCACATCCTGAAGGAGAGGGTCAGGATGCTGTCTGAGAACTCTGACCATGGCAGCGCGATCAATATGGTAAACACACACAGACAAGAGCTTCACTGCAGAAATTTCTAGTATTTAATCTAACACCCTGTCTCTGTGCAGCTGTGTGTGGTGGTGAATGACCTGGAGCACTTGAGGTCCGTCCTGACCAGACTTCCTATGCAACTGAACTGGGATGGGCTCAGAGATCGGACCCAGGCTGTCATCGGGGAAAACCAGTTTCACAACACACTGCCCTCACAGCTTCAACAGGCCCAGAGCATCCTGAGCCGAGAGATCCGATCCGCTTTGCACACACTGGGGAAAAGGGTGTGTACAGGTGCAAAGTGTCAAATGTGAATAAAAGATTATGTGGATAAAGTTTAAACTGCATCACATCTGTTTGTTTCTCAAGCTTAACACAGACATTGAGGCCCACGTTAGAAGCATGTCCACCAGGCGGCGGATCCCTTCCAAGTCCACAGAGGACGTAGGTGACGGTCACAGTTTAGAACAGGTCATGAGGCCAGTGGTGTGTGACTGAGATAGCTGGCTCTCTGTTTCAGGCTGCTGCCCCTCTGATGCGTTACTTGGAGCAGGAGCTGCATTATATGAATGAAAACCTGGTTCAGGAGAACTTCAACAGGTACAGGATTGTCACCATTATCCTTTTCATCCTTAGCTCTGATCCATGTTGGTTTGTCACCTCATGAAATGTTTGTGTCCAGTCTCCTGACTCCTCTCTGGAACAACTCTTTGAAGATCCTCTACCAGGTAGCAACTCAGCATCCACAACAAGAAGGGCTAATGGTGTTCTGCCAGAGGCTGCTGTATACCCTGCAGGTTGGTCCTGGACCGTATGGTTACCATGACTACCAAAGATGTCCATAAGATGATATAGCATATCTTCATTTGATCCTCTGTTTCAGTGTTTGGAGCAGTGTTTCCATGCAGAAGGAAATGGGCTCCCTCTAAACACACTTCACTCTGAGGAGTACAAGGTGACAACCTGCAGACACAGAACAGGGTTTTTAATCTCCTCAGTGTTGGATTCTTTTGAGAAATAAAGCTTTATTTCCTGTGTGTCCAGAATCTCAAAGCTCACCTGACCCACAACTCTCTGAACAGTCAGGAGCTGATCCAGAAGTTCTTTGACAGGAAGATAAAGGAGCAGGTGAGAGACACACCTTCTGCTGATGTGGAGACTTGTGTTCGTCCAGTGCTTCAAACGTTGTTTCTCCTGCAGAACGTGTACATTGAAGAGAGGTATGGCGCCGTCACCCTCCTCACCTCCTACAGGAGATTAGACCAAAGACTGAGAGTTGAGGTGCTGAATGCAGCCAACCTCTTACCAATGGACTCTAATGGTGAGACCACACAGACCAGTCACATGACAGAAACGCAACATTGCTGTGACCTCACTTGACAACTTGATGCCTTGTCCAGGTCTGAGTGATCCATTTGTGCAGCTGTGTCTGGAGCCAAACCACATCTTCCAGGAGGTGGAGCCTCGCTGCACCCAGATCAAAAACTGTGACCTCAATCCCCTTTTTGACGAGGTCTTTGAGTTGTAAGTTGCTGGTTTTTATTTCCTGGGTCTCAGCTTTCACACATCAACTTATGGTCCCTCAATATGTTCCTGACCTTTATCTCCACCCGTCCTCCTCCATGCCAGTCTGGTGTCGCTTGATCAGTGCCAGGCTCCAGGGGCCTGCCTTGTCGTGACCGTCCTGGACCATGACACCTTGAGTTCAGATGACTTTGAGGGCGAAGCCTTCCTGGGACTCAAGGCCATACCAGGAGTTGGTGGAGGGAAGGAAGGAGATAGAGTGAGCGAAGAGCCGGCTCAGATCCGCTTGCCTCTAATGCATCCTAAACTCAATGGTACGATCTGTTAGTGGCCTCAGGCCAGTCACATCGATTTTATCTTTTATTTTAAAGGCCACATTAAGCTGTCAGGGGCACTGAGAAAATACTGATCTGATGGTTGAAAGCCAACTCTTCCTTTTAGCATGCAGCATCTTTCAGTTCATGTGTTGGTATATTTTCCTTCATCTCCAGGTTAGTTTGCATCCTCAAAATTCTAATAGTTGCGTAAAAAATATCTGAAGTTTTCTCCTCAGGGTTGTTCTCCCTTGTTCACTTTAATAAAAAAAAAAATTACATGGAAAAATAACAAAAACAAAGACAGTGTGGAAATCCTCAAAGAAGACCTGCAGTCAGTTTTAGATTTATGATTAGTCCACTTTCCTCAGACCCTCCAGCTCCTTTGTTGATTAGAGGTTCAGCTCCACAGGATGTTTCTAGTCAGTTGTAGTTGGGGTGTCAAGTCGTACAGGTTCTGATGAACAATAGTGAAGTTCCCATCAGAAAAACAGCTTAAATTTCTTTCTTTTTCCTTAAGCTGGTCAGAAAGTCTCTCCGTCATAAAATATCTTATCGGTATTAACAATTAATTTGTTATTACAGTGGAATTTGCTTAGAATTTGGGTCCAGCCCATATGTTGGTGCATGAGGCAACATGAGTACAAAAACATTAAATGAAAAAAATCATCTGGGGATTCCTTGGTTTTAGTTACAAGAGTCAGCGACTGAATTATTTGACTATAACTTCACACAGGGATGTGACGTGGGAGGTGAATGCAGTTGAAGTGATGTGTAATGATTCACTTAGTTTGTGATGTGCTCTTCAGAGGACAGCATCCTGAGGCTGCTGGAGTCGAGGAGAGGAGAACGAGAGGCTCAGGCCTTCGTAAAGAAGCGACGGCAGCGGGAGAAACAGTCGCATGAGGGAAATCGACAGTGATGAAAATAGAGACCAGCCTTTCGTCCAAAAATATACAATTTGTTTTAATGATCTGTACCAAAAACACAGAGACGTCAGAGATCGTGATCATGTTCACCTGCATTTAAACCTTACACACCTGTACACGCCTGCTTCCTGAAGCTTTGTCTAATCAGTGCAAGAGATAAGTATGATATCACTTAACTATGGGTGAATATATATATATATATATATATATATATATATATTAGATTACATTTGACTCACCGTGAAATGTCAAAGATAACTACAAATGTAAAAACCTGGCACGCTGATTTCAAATGAAATATTATCATGAGAAGTAAAAAAGATTATGCCATTTAAGAGACACGTGTTGACATTTGTATTGATTGTGTTGATGTTTCCCTCTTCCAGTTAGAGAAAACCTGAGCTTTAACAGAGGCCATGTGTCTTTACTACATGTCAGATATCTTCTCTCATTAACAGGAATTTATCATTTTAAATTTATTTTGCTAAAAACTGTGTAAAAAAATCTGAATTAGACAAAAAAATGAATAAAAGAATAATGGCCTCTGTAGCAGATTATTGTCTAGATGAATGTCAAAGTGTTTCAGTCAGACCTGTTGTTGTCAGGACATGTCTAAATAAAAACCTGCTGAACCTGGAGTCACATGTCCCTTCAGACTACAATAACCTCCTCTGGAAGTGAGACACAATTACTGACGATGACCTGGATATAAACACAACAGCAGAGTATGAGGCACAGAGCTTGCTGCAGTTTAACATTCATGTGTTCATGGTCATGCCTTCATTCATACACAGACACAGGTAGTTCTGCAGGTAGTACAAGCTGCTGCTCACTGGCCAGTGGTAACAGACTTCGCTGTTTACTGACAGTGACCTTCAGGTGTTTGATTTAGCTTCAGGACATGATTGACAAGTGTGTTTATGCTCCCGAAGAAGAAACAGTAGGTCAGAGATCAACAACAAGGTCAAGAACAGTGTTGTTGGTCAAGAGCAATATGCAAGACAATCTACTGGCGTTCAATGGAAACATTGGAAAAATTCATCCCATATTTAGTGACCAGAGCTTTCACTCACCTGGTCATCTGTAAACATCATCTGATAATACGTTATAAAATGACCTCCATGTAGATGTGAAGACCCGGGGCTGGTTTCTCTGGAATCAGGACTGATTGATTTGTGGTCTGTGTTAGTCCCACTGGGCTGTGAGGTCAAGAGAGCTGCTGCTCTAGGGTCTGTTCGGGGCAGAGAGGGCACTCTGTCGACGTGGAGCAGTTTTCACACTGTAGTCCATGGCCACAGGGTAGTGACACAGAGCCCGGCTCGCCACATGTCACACAGCATTGTCTCTGTTTCCTGTACACCACCTGGGTGAACACACAGGATACTGTTACACATGTCGGACTGAACAGAGTCAAAAATTCAGAGGAAAAAACAAAGGAAATACAGAAAAAAAACAGTAAAGGAACACAGAGGGGAAACAAAGAAAAGGCATAAAGGAAGAGAGTAAACACTGAGGAAACAGAGGAACCACAAAAAAAAAAACAAAAAACCCATGCAGAGTACACAATTAAACCTGGAAAGGAGTAAATAATTTAAAGGAAAAAAGGGAATAATAACAATAACAACACAAAAAAAAGCTGTTGATGGGAAAGCTTGACTAAGGTGAGAATCTCACTGTTGTGTCTTCTGAGAAAACTCTCAGACAAACACGAGGAACCTGAAGTTGTATTGTAACTAATGACAGAGCAATGATTGCATTGTTCTCTGGCTTTGTTCATCAAAGAGACAAAGATTATTATGTGCTTGATATTATCTGAAGAAAATTGTGTCTTTTTTCCCCATTTGTCTGTCTGTCTCAGGACAAACAATATAGGGATGAGACAGATTCCTGTTAAGAGACAGAGGCAGCAAACAGCTCACTGTTGGAATCTGTATCTTGTGGTGGTTCAAATCCTATTTATCAGATAGACATCAGTTTGTTCATGTTAACAATAGCTCTTCCTCACGCACTATAGCCAATTATGGAGTCCCACAGGGTTTGGTACTTGGACCAATCCTCTTCACTCTTTATCTGCTTCCTTTAGGCAACATTATCAGGAAACACGGCATCAATTTCCACTGTTATGCAGACGACACACAGCTGTATTTATCAATGAAGCCAAATGAAGTTAGTCAGATAGTCAGACTGCAGACATGTCTTGAAGACATAAAAGTCTGGATGACCCATAATTTTTTACTTCTAAATTCTGACAAAACTGAAGTTATTGTACTCGGCCCTAAGCACCTTAGAGAAACCCTTTCTAATCATCTAATCAGTCTGGATGGTATTACTTTGACTTCCAGCTCCACTGTAAGAAACCTTGGAGTAACCTTTGACCAGGACATGTCCTTTGTCCCTCACATAAAACAAGTCAGTAGGGCAGCTTTCTTCCACCTGAGAAACATTAGGAAAATCAGAAACATCCTGTCTCAAGAGGATGCAGAAAAACTAGTCCATGCATTCGTAACTTCTAGGCTGGACTACTGTAACTCATTATTATCTGGATGTCCAAACAAATCTCTGAAAGGCCTTCAGTTGATTCAGAATGCTGCTGCACGAATATTAACAGGAACTAGAAAAAGGGATCACATCTCTCCTGTGTTAGCTGCTCTTCATTGGCTGTCAGTAAAATTCAGAATAAAATTTAAAATCCTTCTCCTAACATATAAAGCTCTTAATGGCCAAACTCCATCATATCTCAGAGAGCTCATAGTTCCTTACTATCCTAGTAGGCCACGCCGCTCTCTAGATGGAGGTTTACTTGTGGTTCCTAGAGTCTCCAAGAGTAAATTGGGAGGCAGATCTTTCAGTTATCAGACTCCTCTTCTATGGAACCAACTTCCAGTATCAGTCCGGGGGGCAGACTCTTTAGCAATTTTCAAGACCAGGCTTAAAACTTTTCTGTATGACAGAGCTTATAGTTAAAAAGTTAAAGTCCATTTACTCTTTAGCTATGCTGCTATAGGCCTAGACTGCTGGGGGAAGCACTGAGCAACTCTCTCTCTCTCTCTCTCTCTCCCTCTCCCTCTCCCTTTCCCCTCTCCCCCCCCCCCCCCCCCCTTGCATGCGCCAACATACCAACAATCATGCTTCTCTGAAATCCCTGTTTCTCCCAGTTCCAAGCATGTGTACTGCATTTACTAACCATGTTTCCCTGAAGTCTCTGTCTCTCCCAGCTCCTCTCCTCTCTCTCCCTGTCCTCATCCTGCAGGTGATGAATCATTGCCATCCCGTGTTCCTGCAATGCCTGATGCTCCCACATCTTCATGAATTCTATACAGCATAATTTTTATGAAGTTCATGCAGCATCATGTTCCTGCCTACAACTGTATTGAATATCCCCTCCTCCTACTCTCTTTCTCTCCCTACTCTGCCCAACTTTGCCTCTCCCCCCCGTGCCTCCCTCTCTCTCTCTCTCTCTCGCAACCAATCGGGCGAGGCAGGTGGTCGCCCCCCCTGAGCCTGGTTCTGCCCGAGGTTTCTGCCTCTTAAAGGAAGTTTTTCCTTGCCACTGTCGCTAAGTGCTTGCTCATGGGGGGATCTGTTGGGTCTCTTTAAATCATTTTATAAAGAGTTTGGTCTAGACCTGCTCTATATGTAAAGTGCCTTGTTGTAACTTCATTATGATTTGGTGCTATACAAATAAATCTGATTTGATTTGGTTTGATTTGATCTGTGTTCTCTCAGTGCGAAAGGAGTCTCTCACAATGTTTATAATGTCAGTAGTGTAAGTGGCCCCACCTGTTCTACAGCATGTAGGCAGCTACAGAGCTGAGCCTGCAGACTGAGGACCGACTCCAGGGGTAGTCTGTGTGGGAGCTGGAGTTGGTGTAGTGCTAGATGGGGGTTGTCTCCGTTCCTTAAGCTCTCCAGCGCCTCCTGCAGGAGAGTGGCCTGCCTTTGAGCCTCCTCCTCAGCCTGCCTGACTCGCTCTGCCTCCATGGTTAGTCGAGCTGCATGGGCACGAGACTCCTCTGCATCTGCCTTTACTGCTGCCCATGACTACAAGAAAGAGACGCAGAAGATGGTAAACACTGAAAATTAATTAAATTGGAGGATGATACCACCCAACATTAATATTTTTGTAATTTGTAGAGGGCCAAGGAGACACTAAGTGAATCAATGCTCATCAATCTACAGTGGAGGTCGCCAACCTATTGGTCGCAATCAATCAGTAGATCTTCTTGACTTTCCACTTAGATCCCGAAAATAATAGAAAAAAAAAAAATATATATATATATATATATACACACACACAATCACCTGATTGATGTTGCGAACCCTTTATTATCCTGTTCATCTCTCTTGAATCAGCTGTAGTGCTGTCATAGCAGCACAAGAGTGACCAATAAGATTAGAATCAAGTAAAATTATTTGAGAGATCTTTGAGAGAAGAGATCTTTACAGGTTGCAGTGTCATGAGCAACAGTGTAGTGGCTATGTTTGCTTGGTAGTAGCCAATTGACATGGCTGAGGCTCCGCAAAAGAAGGCTAAAGTTTACGGTTTTCATGCAGAAAGGTAGGAAGAATTTGTTTTTACATGAGTTAAAGAGAAGTGTAAATGTATGTTATGCCAGCAAACTCAAGCATTGGAGAAGATCCTAAGCTTCAGAGTTTACTCTTATCAATGGCACTTCACACAAAATGTGTTGATGTGCGTAGTTCTTTTATGGGGACAGAGAAGACCATGCCTCTATTCTTTGTGTTGGTATGAATTAAATGCAACTTAATGTTGATGTTGTGATGTTTAATTCTTAAAGCAAAAGCCCTGATCAATACACCAGAGTTTGTCTGAATATAAGGCCTTGAGGTGGAAGTATTTTGGCTATTTTCTTGACACTTTTAATAGGTAGATCTTTGTTCATGGTTATGGTCAAATATCTTAGGCTCAAAAAGGTTGGTGACAAAGCAATAAACATAATATTACACTGGTCTTCTGTTATCATGAGATGAGTTAATATATTTTTGATTCATTATCAAGCTATTTTGGGTAATTGAAATTAATGACTTAATTTTTCATTTAATCAATTCCTTTCTGACCCAGGTGTCAGAGTGTGTGCAGATGTATACAATTACAAACATATTAACAACACACAAGTTCATCTATAAACACACACCACGCACATGGCCCACTACATACCTACCTGAGCTGTGTGTCTCCAGGTGTGCCCCCACTGCTTCAGTCCCCTGTGAGCCTCCTCCAGCTCCTGTTTGAGTCTGGCGGTCTCTGCACAGGGACCCGAGGGCAGCAGGGTGGGAGGGGTGCCAGGGGAGCCCTGGGCGGAGGGAAAGTGCTCCCAGATGTTTGTGTTCATTCCATTCAGACCTACAGAGAGAAGAGCCATCATGATCACAACCAAGTTAGCCCTCAACACACCACCTGATGTTATCAGTAAAGGTTCACAAACCTAAGGAGCTGTGAGATGGCCCTAAAAAGGAGCTGTCCGATTGGCCAGGCTGTGAGAGGTGAGAGAAGAATGGTGAAGTGTGTGGTCTGATTGGAGGAGATGGTGACGGGGAGCTGAAAGGAGCAGAGCTGCTGAAAGACCCTGGGATGTTGACTGGAGCAGAACTTTGAAGCTGGCTCCCTCCTACAGACACAGGACCAAGGGGAATTGTTTATGAGTGTGTGTACACTGCTGGGTTATATTTATATTTAATATGTACTTCTGTGTGTTTCTAATACCCATCATAACTCCCACAGTGGAGCTGCTCTCCAACCTCCTTTCTAATGCTGACACACCGAAGTCATTCAGATCAAGATCGTCCAGGGCTGACTCTGGAACACAGACAACAACAACAACGCACACATCATCATACTCATTCTATCAAACAGTTTATGTTGGAGACTCCATCAGTCAGGTGGTCAGCTTCACTGCTCCAGGTCTGGACTCTATCGGATAATAGCAGGATGCACTATGTCTAACAGTACATGTCCCACAGTGCACCTGGGCTAAGATCAGGTAACTGGAGTCAGACTATCATCATCAGATCATCAGTGTCTGCAGCCATGCCTGATCAGCATGATTTGAGGTCAACCAATTGGTAGGTCAGAAGTTCAATTCCCAGCTGATGAAGTGTCCTTTTGCATAATACTGAACACGAAACTAACTTGCTGTAACATCAGTGTGTGAATGCTTGAGTGAAGTAGAAAAGTGCTCCATGTGTGAGAGAATGAATGTGGCCTGTAGTATAAAACGTCAGACGTTGGTTGATCAGACTTCTATTATTCAGGGTGTTTCTTTAATCAGTTTCCATCAAGGTGTAGAAACATGATCACGAGCAATCTGAGTTATTTTTAAATCAAAAACAGCATGTGGACCAACTGAGGTCTGAAGACATGAACTATATGCACACTTACCAACAACTGACTCCACAGTCTCACTGGTGGGGTAAAAGGGTAGGGCATTAGCATTCATGCCTGAGGAGATGCCTGACCCTAGAGGCCCGAGAGGGGCAGGGCTTGGCGGGGTGGCAGCCAGACTGGAGGGGATGCTGGAGGACAGACTCAAGGGACTGCCTACTGGCAGAAACACCAGCAGGTCCTGGAGAAAACAGAATGTGGCCTATGAACATACATGTGCTTCCTGGCAGAAACATTAGACTGTTGAGACAGATATCATGTAACAAGACTGAAATAAATACAAAGAAACACTCAGCTCTCTCTGGAAACTGCACCTGTTTGCTTTGTGTTGAGGACAGTTCTCTGCTGCGCTGCTCAAGAGCAAAACTCCTTTGTTTGGCCTGAAACCACAAACAAGACTGATGACATCACAACATGGAGGACTGGTCTAAATGTAGTAACCATGACAACAAGTGTAATTTGTTGGTGTTTGTGCTTCCTTCCTTCTTCTCACCTGATCCTCCCTCTCAAATCCTGGAGCCCTGCAATACCCTCCTTCCCCCACCCAAGGAGACAAAGGCCCAGGCCCACCACTCACATCTTCACACAGGGATAGAACGCTACCCAGCAGCCCCTGCTCTGCCACACATGACCCTACAGCAGTGGAGAAAGGGTCTGAAACAGAACCAGGTCCTGGCCCCATGCTGTGTGCACTGGGGCTGGAAGTGGCCTCTTGGGTATGGACAGGGTCTGGAGGTCTGGGGGTAGGAGGAGAACTGGGGGTGGGGAATGATGGTTCTTCAGTAACAAAGGATTCTGGAGTGAGTTTAAAAACAAAAAGTTAAATTACAAAGAGGTCAAAGAGTTTTTTGACAAGGTGAGCGGGTAGAGGTGTGTGCTGACGACTCACTGTCTACGTGAGCAAAGGCACAGAAGGGTCCTCTGGGACAGCTGCCGCTCTGCTGCATGTCGTTACACTTAGTGGACTTATAGATCTGTGACACACAATACACAAAACTCATAATCAATCATCACCACTCCAGATCAGACACTTTCACCTACACCCATTCACTTGATAACCCATATAACATACTGGATATTTGTTCTTCAGTCTGACTGACTGCGACAGAAAGAGTCTGACAAAAGGAAGGAGGGCAGGCGGATGATCTGCTCTCAGCTCTATGGTGAAAGAAGGTTTGGAAATAGTCAAATATTTTCAATATTTTCATATTTTCTAACCTGCGACCCGGAAAAATAAAAAGCGGTAGAAGATGGATCAATGGATGTATAAACTGTGTGGAGACTAATCAGCCTAGATGAGAAAACGATGTTTGATGTGGCCCAGGACAGATCTCACATCTGTGGTATGAGGGAAATGATTTTAAATGTGTTCACATCTGAAGTCAAAGCTATCCACATGTGAACAGACCAGGTCTGAACTGGTATGAAGAGGACCTGTGTGTGTCTGTAATTCAGGATCTACAGAGCTGCTGTGTGTGGCTAGACTGGGTCTGTGATCGGGTGGTCTGTCTCAATGAGGGTTGATATTTTGAGACACAAACCTCTGGGTGGAACTGCTGTTCTGTTCTTGTGTGACAGTACTGACATCCCTCGGCTCCCTCACATTTACTGGGATCTCCCCACTCCTCACTCTGTTTAACAGCAGGACATGGCAGTGCTCTGCAGCAGAAAGAAAAAGCCACAGTTTCCTTTAAAACAACAGAGTCACCACAACACAATTATATTCAGGCCTCTTTCCACATGATGTGACAGAGCACCTGTATTTATGCTTGTGTGGGCTGCGCCTCCGGTCTTTGCTGTTGTGGTAGTATGGACAGGCATAACCCTGACGGCACAGACGAGGCGGCTTCTTACAGAGCTCGGTCTTGTAGTGGGACAGGACGTAGTTGTTATCTAAAGAGGTACAGGATCATCATTTAAAGCATTACCAAGGGTAACATGAATTATATATCAGGTGTTAACAGACATCAGTAGAGACCACAGTATCAGTATCAATCGATAGCATTGCACCAGAGTATCTGAACAAGGTGTCAGTACAATACACTATATGGTCAAAAGCACTGGGCTGCATCTCTTAATCGCTGAATTTGGGTGTTTTCATTCAATCCCACTGCCACAGGTGTAAAAAAAAAAAAATCACTGAGCTTTGCAGTCTGCTTTTACAAAATTTTTGAAAAAGCTGGTCATTGTAAAGTTTGGGGAAAGCCCTTTTCTGTTCCAGCATGACATCGGTGCACAAAGCTAGCTCCGTAAAGGTTGGTTGGGTGAGCCCGACTGGCCCAAACAGAGCTCTGACCTCACCAAGTCAGATACAGTTGGGATCATCTAGAACAGAGATTGTGAGCCACGCCGTGTCATCCAACATTGGTGTCAAACGATACAAATGCTCCTCAGGATGATTGGTTAAAAATTACCACAGACAAAAGAACACAGAAAGGCTTCCGAGCAGAGGTGAAGCTTCTATAGCGCTCCATATAATGCAGTATTATGTATATATGTATGGTATTTATGGAGTATTAGATCTGACCACAGCACCATGACACTGGAACACATAACAGCTGTGACACACCGCAGCTGGCTTACCTTGCCAGCGTGGCTCCTCACTCAAGATCTTCTCTATGAGGGCAGTGCTTGCTGCCTGTCCTGACTGCCCATCTCCTCCACCTCCCTCTGAGGCCCCTGAGCCCCCCTGAGACTCCATCACCTGCACTTCCCTGAAGAAATGACAGTGTCACTATCACAGCACAGAGATGCAGAAAGACTCATGTGAAGCCATGAAAACATTCAGTTTGTTTGGTTTCAGTTCTCTTGTGTACCTGATGTCATAAACAGGGCTGCGCAGGTCATGTGATCCGTGTGCAAAGGCACAATGGGAGCCGTTTTTGCTGCAGTGGCCCTTTGCATCAGTTTCATGGATACATGATCCTGTTTTGTAGTAGCGGAGGTGATACCTGCGCTCTGTGTCACCTGCTGTCCGATGTAGAAAAGGACACCTGGAACAGAAGGGCAGAGAAAGAAAGAGGGGATTCACATTCTCAGCAGAAACACACACACACACACACAGTGTCCATTATATGCTACAATAATACCAACTAATGTGACAGCTGCAGTGCAGGAGTATTTTCATTTTTTCTTAACTCTTTTGTGGATAATAGTGAAAACTGTGACAGCGAAACCTATCACAGGTTACAGAATTCTGAACTTGTTTTGTTTGATTCCATGATATAAACAAATTACATCATGCAATTAAATACCAATCATGACTGATTAATGATCCCAACTAATCTAATATGGTGACTATGTGACTATGACTTTAATTAGGACTTTTATCAATATAATGATATCACAACTGAAATTGATGGTACAACAGTTTTATATCCAAGAGATAAGATGCTCGTTCAACACTTGGATTGATCATAACACATTATTTACCCATTTACAATTACAACCTCTCTGAGGTTCTTTCTAAAATCACAAACAGTGAAACTCCTTGGCAGTTAATCTTTTACTTTACTAACTTATGACTGGATTGTTGATGTAACGAAAACTTAAAAAGTTTCCAGTGTCCTGTGATGAAGGCATTAAACCACAAAAAACAAATGGTGACACAGAAATAATTTACATGGCATCAGAAAGAATAGAGTCCGAGTGGTCGGATCTCATGTGCATCTTGGCTGCATTCATACAAGGACTAAACACCTGGAACACATGCTAATATCAGGGCTGAATTGAGCTGGGTTCATTGACATGTATCAAAGATGCAATTTGATACTGAATGAAGTCCATCCTTTACATTTACATTCTTTGTCCAAATGTGTTACAGAAGGGCTTTTTTAACAGCTCTGCACTCATCAGTGGAGGACAAGCCCACAGACAGGGAGTCAGGCTGCGTTCAAGTGCTAATGCTCACTGTGAAGATTATGCATGATGCACTGTTCTTCTTAAGCATCCACTTGACTTACAATAGTGGACAGGGTGTCTCCTCAACCACTAATTCACAATTCTGACTGACATAGTCCTTTGACATGCTAAGTTCCACACATTCTGTGGTTCGCTCATCAATTCAGGATTTGCAGCCGAAACACACACATTAGAGATGAGACAAAAAAAGGACAAAATTGAGCTACAGTTTCCAGAGAGGGTTCTATGAAACCCACCAAAAACATGCGCTCTGTGTAGTTTTTTAACAAAAGGCCAAGTGATTAGTTTCACTGTTGCTGACTCATTACCCAGTTTAAGTTAAACAGTTCAAGTGTGCACTTTACAGTCACAACTACACCCTTCCAATTGTGGTGAGTTAAAAGCAACTGTCACGCTTCCCCTTTCACAGAGGTTCGCCACTTCTCATAATAATAGAGCGGGTCTGTTGAATGGTCCATAATGATCAGTGTAAACATGAGGTAAAGGGTCTGTCACATCAGTGAAATCTCAACTGCACTCACTCGTCTCCATCGGGGCAGGTGCCTGTCCCCTCGTCATATTTGGTGCAGTAAACATCTGGGCTATAGTTGAACATCCCGTCGCGCCTGCGGATGGGCCGCCGGCGCCGCTGGTTCAAGAAGTGCCAGTGGAAGCAGGAGAAGGGCCTGTGCTGTGTACATTTATGCTGCACAAACAGGGGGCACTGCTCGGTTCTGAATTCCTTCAGATATCTGCCACAGAAAGAAACAACCGATAGTGGGACTAAAGACAAAACCAAGATTACATATTTGAAGATACTGAGAAACCGACAGCTAGAGGCATGATGCTGCCCACCAAGCGTCCAGACATGACCACTGTTAGAGTAATGTTAGGCCTCTTTATTGGAGATCTGCTTCGGTTAACGAGCACATTATAAAACTGCGAGCAGACGTGTTTCAGTCAACAAGTAGCTAACTCATCGCTCACCCAGTCAACAGCACATTTTATCTTTAGATTAGCATATACGGATACATCTAAGTTTGTGTACACTTAGCTAGCTAATCCTGCTAACTAGCTACGTACGTGTAATGTTGAGGTTTCTCGGGCTGTATGTTCAACACGGTAGCGGGAGATGTCGAGCCCCCTGCGGGCGAAGACGAAGAGGATGAAGAGGGTCCTCCGGTACTCGTCGCTGCCGTAGACGACAGCGGCTGTGGGTGTGTTTTCGACATTTTTCCAGTTTAAAGCCTAACAACAAGAACCTTGTTTTTAGCTTACTGGCTAGCTATTCGTGTTAGCTTCGAAATCCGCATTCTACAGCGTTGTGAGCTTGCGCAAGGCAGGAGGAAGTAGTAACGAGGGGCCTGCGGGCCAGAGCACGGAACTATGGACCATGAAGTTTAACCATAACTCGACTAACTAACGACTAAACAGCTCAGTTAACACTTCCGGGTTGGGGTCACACACAATGTCAGAATTTAATAAAACTATACAGAGGTACACACGATTTGTAGAAAATTATAATAAAGTTAATCCTTGCTCACGTGATTTTATTTCCTTCATCGTATTGGCTGTGCCATAATGCCACTTCGGGAAGAAAACCAATCAGTGTCTAGTGTTTTACGAGGTGACGTCACGAAAAAATACTAATACTCTGCCTCAACTTCCCCTCCCAACGCTAACCGTCGACCGGGGCTGTTTTCGACAAGTCGTCCGCCGCAGCGAATATTTCATATCGCGCTACAGCGTAAAGGTAAATATAATCGTTTTACTATTCACACGACGTGTTTAGTTGCTTGGTTTTTGTAACGATGAGGCGAATCCGGCTATTGTTGTCTCTCTGTCTATAGCCATTGTTTGTGGACAGGACTAAGATGTCGCCTCGCTAATGTTAGCATTAGCTAAAAATAGAACAATGGGCTCTCACAGTTGATGTTTGTGCTTAAACGTCACCGTCAGCTCACTACAGTAAAACCGATGATAGCAAACAGGCCCAAGCTTGGACACAAATATCTACCGAGGTTAATGTCGACTGTCTGCGATCATGCCGTTCACATTTTTATATTCTTAAACGCTAATTTAACTTATAATAGAGCAATCAGGCGAGAGTAGTAAACTTTGACCCACGACGGGCTGCTCCAGCTGTGACTCTTTAGGCCTCACGGGTCGTCGGTGAAGCGCCGGTAGAGCAGCTCTGGCGACTCCCTGTAGCTCTGCTCCGATCTGGGGGAGGGGAGCTCCAATTACACTGCTTTTGCTAAACTAGCTTTAAGCTAGGCTACACGGATGCTTGATCCGGTTTATTCTGTTTGGTTTCGCCCCATTGACCATTGAAACTTCACCGCTCAGATATTAACAGCACCGGTTTGTGTGTTTTGTTGGGGTTGTTTTGTTAGAAGATGGCCCGTACCAAGCAGACCGCCCGTAAGTCTACCGGAGGAAAGGCGCCAAGGAAGCAGCTTGCTACCAAGGCAGCCAGGAAGAGCGCCCCATCCACAGGGGGAGTGAAGAAGCCCCATCGTTACAGGTTGGTTTTTATAGCTTAACACAATGGGTATTAGTTAGTTGTCGACGTCTCAAAAGATAATTACTTAATTGTAAAACGCCGTCATTTAGGCCCGGAACCGTGGCTCTGAGAGAGATCCGTCGTTACCAGAAGTCCACCGAGCTCCTGATCCGCAAGCTGCCCTTCCAACGTCTGGTCAGGGAGATTGCACAGGACTTCAAGACCGATCTGCGTTTCCAGAGCGCTGCTATTGGCGCTCTTCAGGTAATTGACATGTGATGAGACTTGTGTATAATACAGGCAGGGCAACGAAAGCTGCTGAAAGCCTAATGCTTTTTCTGATCTTTTCACAGGAGGCCAGTGAGGCTTACCTGGTCGGTCTGTTTGAGGACACCAACCTGTGCGCCATCCACGCCAAGCGAGTCACCATCATGCCCAAAGACATCCAGCTGGCTCGTAGGATAAGGGGAGAGAGGGCCTAAAGGCCTGTGGCTGTGTTGTCACCACAAATGATCCTATTTATCGTACTTAACCATTTTTGTGGACATTTTTATTTCTTGGGTATTTTTTTTTTTTTTTTAAACTTTCTTTTTGAATTTTGTATTGTATTTTAGATTGAGACAATACATCAACCATTCCACAAGCCTGAATGCAACTTTGGGTAGTTGGTAGTGCAGTAGGAATATCAACCTATTATAATGGGTCAACACGTGTTACAGCCATCATGCAACCCCTCAAGCTCTATAGATATTGGGGATCTGATCCAAGCAAGGATAAATTCTTCATCTTCTATGGGGATCCAAAGTCTTTTCAACCATCAACCGTTTACACAATGCCAGCATGTCTTGCTCAGCAGGAGTATGGTGGTGTGACAACAGTCTATCCCCCACGCTCAGATGAGGAGCATGACAGATCCTGTATTTTTCTGGACTGATTTTTACATGTTTTCCAACATAAAATCTTGGCAGCTACAATTAATACTATTTATGAAAATGTTGTTGCTTGTCTTTCTATTAAAGGTCTTTATGAGTAGAAAACCTGTGTAATGTAATTATTCAGACAGTGCATGTGTTTGTATTTTATTTACAGGACATAACAGTTGGCTTATACAGACCACTCTGTGTGCTTGAAGCCAGCAGCTGTAAGGAAGAAAAACAATTAAGTCTGAGCATGTATGATTGAATTTTTTTTTTTTTTTTTTTTTTTTTTTTTTAAATACTCAAATGTCTCACCCATTTGATGGACAATCTCCTCGCAATCCTTCATGCTTCTGGCTCTGAGTACAACACAGCAGAAGCTTGTTAACCAGGGGGTTTCTGGGGAGTCTCTGTGAACACAATCGATTCATAAGCCAATCATATTCTTGGATGACATGGGTCCAGCCAATGACGGAACAGAGCTGCAGGGGCCTTAGGTATTTCATCACATGTCTCTATGGAGGGGTGTGACCCAGCATAGCTGGGATGTGTATGGATGACACAAGGTTTCAGTTAACGATTTAAACTTACGCCACGCAGAATGCAAATATGGTGTAGTCTGGTTGACTGTGTCTCCCCACACATGATATCTCTGGATAGTGATGCTCAAATAGCTCCTGATAACAGACAGATCTGTTAGACCTGAAGATTTAAGTTACAGTCACTAACTGATAGGTCATCTGCAGCTTCTCACCTGTTTACCGTTTCTGTCTGTGCATGTGAGGTGTGTCTCCTTCATGTCTAACACCACATCCTGCAGGCCAAATGGCAACAATACAAAGCATGTTGTTCAGTGAGATTTAATTCAGCGATTTAATCATATGCATTCTCAAGCAGGGGAAGGACTTCCTTACCTGGCAGGGCAGATTTTTCTCTAACACTTGTGGAATTGCCTGCTGCAGCACTTCCTTGCCTCCAAACTGATAAACAAGAAGTTACCAGTGGACATAGAAGCTATTAATGTGTAAACACGATTTATTTATATATTTACCATCCCAATGTTCGCTCTCCCCAAGAACTGCACCATGTACACGATCCTATGATGAGAGAGGCAGGTCAGAGTGAATGTTGTGGTTCCACTTGGTGAACAGATGTGTTTCCTGAAGGTACCAGCTCACCTTCCCTCTTTGAGAGAGTGTGATGGCCTTTGGTCTGTGGAGGCAGACTGTTCGGAGGGGGCTGGACCGAGCTGCAGTGTAGGGTTCTCCATCCTCAGGGCCTGCAGGAGTTTGACAAGGGGCCGATACACTGTTCCATCATGGGCCCTCCATCGGAGGACACGGATGGTCAGGGGGCAGCCCTTCAGCCGTGACAAAACCATCCCTGCCTGGGGGGACACAGGGATGGGATAAGGAGCTGTACACACAGTGTCTTTTTAATTATTCTAACCAGTTTAGAGTTTGTCTGATGCTGACACAAATTCATGTAGTTCACACAGCCTTGCCCCTTTTCAGGCAAGATGACATTATGATGAGCAAGTTTATTCATGACTCAAACTGAAGTCACTTCTGGTAAACACTGAAATAGTGAAACAGAACCACTGTTCGTTTTAGGGGAACTATGGGAGATATGACATTAGATAGACTCTCCAACATGAAGACTGGAGTTAATCCTTCAGTACAGTCCAGATCTAGAGCATTGAAGCTAATGACCTGACAGAGACTCTGAATGATGATGGGGTCTCATTTTATGCGCCGCTGTCTGTCTGCTGTGAAAAAGGTGTTTAGGTTTTACTTTTATTTAAAAAGGTCCAGCTGGTTCATTGTCATCATCAGTCTTCTTTGTGTTCAGGTGAGCTGGCTGAAGATCAGCAATAAAAACAGATTGACAATGATTACTACTTCACACTGAGTGTTCAAGCAGCTGTCTACCTGTCCACACCTGGAGTTCCTCAGTGAGGTCCCGTTTATTTCATCAATGATGTCACCGGGACAGACGAACCCGTCAATGTGAGCCTGACTGCCAGGTACCAGGTCAAGGACAAAGGTTCGCCCACTCAGATACCTGACAGACAAAGACGATGAAGATGATGTGAAGTGGACAGACCTGTTCATTAAATGAAGAAGAAGAGACCAACCTCAACACCATCCCGACCTCCCGACAGGGGACCACCTCGTATATGTCATACACCTACAGACAGATACACAATCAGCAGAGTGGATGTCATGTCACTTCTCACATTCACTGAAGCTGTAATAATGTTGTGATGTAATGAATTACTGAGGAAGAATCATGGGGTCTTACTGGAAGGAGCCAGTTCTCATCCAGAAAACTACAGTTCTGTGTGGAGACCAGAGGACACTGTTAGAAGACTAAAGTTATACTAGTGTAGTGATCATGCTTTAAACAGAGAAGCTCTCACCTCCATATCCAGTTTGAAGTCCATCTGAGAGAGGACCAGTAAAAGTGACATGAAGGGCTCTGATGAGGGAGAACTGAGTCTTAGAGCTGCAGCTGATGTTGGTAGTAACAAGCAAATGGTGTGAGTGTGTTTCAGTGAGAACAACCAGGTGAATTAAGAAGCCTCACCTACTAATTCCTCATTCCTGAGGATCGATGAGGTTGGACTGTACCACTGTAGGAGAGAGGCAGTGTGAGCTGGAGCTGGTTCATTAAGACCACCACACAGACCAGGACAAACAATAGCCTGTAAAAACACAGAAGTAGAGCAGCAGTGTGTCTGACCTCCAGGACTCTGTGCGTGTGCAGTAGGTGTGTGATGAACTGTGGCAGGGCCCTTCGGTTGAGGGCCAGTCTGATTAGGTACCGGCCCCGGCCCTGAGCAGACAGCAGCTTCCTGCAAATTCTGGTCTGCTCCACTGCCAGAGACAAAGCGGACAGCCTACACACACACACACACACACACACACAAAATTACACACAATTTCCTATGGTTTGCAGCGTCCAGTTAGACCAGCTGACCTGAGCATGGTGATGTTACCTGTCACAGGTGTCTTGCTGTGGAAGCTGTTCAAAGCAATGCCAGTAGTCTCTGTGTCCCAGATTGAGAACTGGCTCTGGCGAGAGAACACACCCAGTCTACATCTTTCACCAAAACACATACAATATACTGACTTTCACTGTCTTATCATCACACAAATATCCTAAAGTACACAGCATCCAGAGCTCGTTGCGTTATTATAGGTGCAGTGTGTTGTCATACTGACGTCGTAGGCCCTTTCTGAGGACCAGCTCCAGGAGCTGACAGCAGGAGGTCAGGTGAGAGTCCGAGTCTGTCACCGAGTCTGCACCGGACTGTAACTGCAGGACACACACTGCATGACAACATAAAACAAACAAAAGTCAATAACAGTCAATAAATCCGAATGAAAACAACACACAACAGCTGTCACCGAGGGTGTGTGGCCATCATGGTGTCAGCTCGGGACATAGACAGTGTGTTCATGACGTGAGTTGATCGGTAGAAATAAAACCATGACTGATGATCAACTTGTGTCTATCCTCACATCTGAGGGAGCTGAGGAGCGGGTCTCTGGGCGCCATGATGGAGGAGCCTCCGGTCTCTAAACTCTCCTAACGCGCTCAGTCTGCCTTCCGTGTCGTCGCCTTGACGTACCGGCACACCTGCCCACCCCAGGCTGCAAACAGGTAGGCGGGGGAAGAGGAGCAGCGGTGGGTTGGTCCAATAAAGATAAGAAATAAAGTAAACAAACCGAAAACGCTAAACACACCCAGAATCTGTGTTTGCCTCAGCCAGTCGTAGTGACGTAGGGACACCTGCTGGCCCTACTGCTGCCTTCAAGGACCGTGAGAAAACGACAGCTTGAGTCCTTTAAGTCTCCAGGCGAATTCAGCTGTTGCCTTCACAGACGCTGTTTTCTACGAGACGAGTGTTCAGTTTACAACCACGTGAAAAGAGCCGGTGAACCGAGCAGACAACGAGCAGCCTCCCTCCGGTCAGCAGGCCTTTATCGCCCTCTAGCGCCGCCGCGTTCCCGCTGCAGCTCGGTGCCCACGGCGGTAGATAAGAACGCGCGCTGAGTCTCGTGCCGCAGTTGTAGAGAGGAAGAAGAGGAGCCGCTCGGAAGATCGGGACCAAACCAGGACCAGAAACCAGCTCAGAGGAGCCGGGAAAGTTCGTGGCACAAAGACGATCCTCCTGTGACGAGGTGAGACTCCTGTTTTTCAGTGAATGTCGTTGATAAAGCGGGAAAGCGGAGCGGCTGCCAGGGCGTCTTTTTAATAAAATAAAACAGGGGGGAGGTGGGTTGAGTCCAGTTCGTTCATTCAGATCCACCTTGTGTTTGCAGTTTGCATTTATAACACATCCACGCAGGCAGTTAAGACTGCAGATACAGTGCAGCACCGCTGCTGTTGTGTTGTTGTTG
Source organism: Remorina albescens (assembly GCA_034769265.1). NCBI lineage: Eukaryota > Metazoa > Chordata > Actinopteri > Carangiformes > Echeneidae > Remorina > Remorina albescens. The sequence goes on from CM068480.1 coordinate 13,957,896, forward strand.
TTGTGGATTTGTTGTGATACTGTCAACCGGTTTCCTGTAATAGAAAGATTTTACCTGGCTCTGTTCAACTGTAGCTGCTAATCCGGGATAATCTGAGCTCTCCCACAGCTCTGCTGCCCAAAATAAACCCTCAACCCAGCCACAGTCACAGAGGGAAGGGGGGCCAGTGACTGACACAGCTCTGATTGCAGCTTCAAGTTAACACATGGGGATAACTGATTTATAGATCTGCGAGAATCAGTATGTGGCCTGCAGTGATCATCATCAGCATCATCAGTTCGACTCTTCTTCAGTGATCATTATGATGTCCCAGACAAACAGCTTTTATTATGGCGCAGGTTATTGTTGGTGCTTTCCTTCCTCTCCTCATTAGCAGCATCCTTTGGCTCAGCTGTCTCCTCTACATCACAGGGAGTACAGCAAATCCCCTCAGAGCGTCCAGCAAGGGGGGGGGGGGGGACTGCTGATTCAACAGCAAACTGGTCCAAGCTTCCCCCGCATCCTCCGCAGCCTTTAAAATGCTCTCTGCTGCTGTTTCTCTTCTCCTTGGGAATACAATTTGCAATTTCAAGGCAGGGATTGAAATGCATCGACCCACACACACCAGGAAATCCTGTTACTGTGCAGTATTTTCCCCCCGGTTTTACACTTGGGTTGTGTGCGTGTAGTGTGTGGGCAGAGTTTGTTGATTCTTCAGTGTGTGTGGGTCCGCTTTCCTCCACCTCCTCTAATGACAGCTCAAAACCTCATGATGAGCCTCTGTGGACAGTACTTTGATCAAACATTCACTGTACTCACTCTCTCTCTCTTACATGAGTGTGGAGTCAGATGCAGCTCCTGGTGGACTCTGTGCCAGACTATTTAAGCTTTTTATTATCGTACTGAAGGGCACTGTGCAGCTGCCAGCATGATGAAAGACTGCCTGCAGTTCCTTATTGAGCCAGCCAAGAAGCTCAAGATCCGCCTAAAGGTACAGATATACAATTCTGGGTTTGTGCAGAGTTAAAATGTTCCTGTGGTCATGATTTTTTTCCTAACCTCCCAGGAGTCTCGTAAGCAGGTGAGGCTTGAGAAGAAGGTGCAGTTATTGGAGAGTCAGTTATTCATCATGGAATTATCTCGAGAGCTCAATAAAATTTGTCAGGTGAGTTCTGGCTTTTTTTCTCCTGTTATCACACACAACATAACATCAAAGCCACTCACCCCAGTCTGTCTTTATCCTCAGAGGTCAAACATCCTAGGCCACATCTGGACCAGTGAGGACATCTGGCCCCCTACCATTTGTCGGGACTTTATCATGGAATGGGCTGCTCTCCTGGAAAAGAGAGTACAGGTATGAAACGGTTGGCGTAGCATTACCAAGGCGGGTATGTGCCTCGCGATGTTGTCTATAAGAGTCTGCTTCTTGTTTAGCCGAGGATCATCTCGTCTGAATACCAGTACGATAGGGCTGAGAAGAAGGACTGGAAAGGTCACCTGCTCTGCATGCTGGAGGTAGGAGGGGAATGCGACATGGGACCCTACAAACGAGTCATCATGGACTGGACGCGGGAGATTAAAAGCAGGCCTCAGGTGACTATAGAAAGGTGGATGTGAGGATACTGTGTGGTGGCAACTGGGAGGCTGATGGGTGATTAGACTGTGACCCAGTTCCCTCCCTGTACACGAGAAAGATGATTAGGATAAACCCTGCCTTTGACAGTCATCCCATCATATGTTTAATATCTGAACAGTAACTATCCATCTCTGCACCATGTGGCACCTTTATACCAATCATGCTGCCCTCTTTCCTCCAGCCCAGCGTGTGGCCAGGGGAGCCGGTGCTCATGATGCTGGACGACCTGGAGTTTCAGTGGAAGAGGGGCCGACTCCCCAACCTGCTCCCCGCCATGGAGCTCATCATTCTGGCTGTGCTGAACGCTGATAGCCCTGTTAAGGTCTGAATGTTTGTCAGTGTTTCCCTATAATGTTTCAGGCAGGCAGGAGAGTTAAATGAAAACAGAAAGAGGACCAAAAACATGCTAATCCCATTGTCCCACTCACTCTGGTTACTTTGTGTGCATGTATGTGTGTGTGTGTGTGTATGTAGGAGGATGTGACTAAGCAGTGGCTGGTGGGAAAGCAGCGGTGCCAGAGAAGTGGTGAGTTGATCATCGTTTTGTTAACTAAGGAAAGGGTTGAAGATAACAAGATTTAAAAAAAAAAAAAAAAAAAAAAAGATAACATAACAAGATGATAATATCAGTCAGGTGTGAAGTTGGTGTTTTCTAATAAGTATTGATCAGTGATTAGAAAGGGGGAAAGTGATAGTGAAGAACAACTGATTGTCTCTTATTAATCAGTGGTCACTCTCTTCCCTCAGACGCAGTCCGCTACATCCCCCACAGTGGTGAGTGGAGACTCAACTGTTCACATGAAGCCTAATCAATGTGCTGACAAAGGCGGGGTCACGTGATCCCTCACAGTGCACCACACTCTGGTCACATGGCACTGATGGATTTATTTCTTTACTTTTTAAATTGAAGACAGGGAAAGTGGCTCAGTGAGATTAATTGTCCAGAACATCTATTGATTTTTCTTTTTCAATCAGTAAATGAGATCATAGATAAGTAATGAATGAGGACTCTAAACGTCCTATTGATCAACTTAAATCTAGATGTGTTAAACTTGTCAGTAAACAGATTGCCTTATAAACATTTATTTATCAGCTAAGAGATTCACTCTAAAGCGGTTTAAACTGCTCTGGTCAGATCATAAAGATAAAATAAAGGAAACTCTCAGTGGGGCTGGTGGGTGAGGCTCAGCTACATCAGTCACATTTGATCTGTTATTGATTACAGCAGCCTCAGTATTGTCTCTTGTGTCCCTACAGTGTGGAACTGGATTTGCGAAGCAGCAGGTATGAAACATTTTTCCTTTCCTTCACTGCGCTCTGACATGTGACTTCTTCGTTTCTAATGCTTCTGCTCTGGTCTGAATAACACAGAGGATGTCAGTCTGGACCCAGACTCAGCCAACCCAGACTTGCTTATCTCCAGTGATGAAAAACGCATGCGGTGTGGCCTGGAGCGACGTGAAGCCCCGCGATGCCGGCGACGGTTTGACGGCTGGTGGTGTGCTGTGGGCCGGGAGGGTTTCATCTCCGGACGCCACTACTGGGAAGTGGAGGTGGGTGAGAGGGACTGGCGGCTGGGAGTGGCAAAGGCGTCGGCGGTGAGGCAGGGCTTCCGCACCCTCAACACAGACACGGGATACCTGACTCTGCGTCTGGAGAGGGGCTCAGACCTGAAGGCTCTCTCAGTGCCTGCCACGCCACTGTCACAGAGCCTGGTGCCAAGGAAGGTTGGCGTGTACCTGGATTATGAGCAGGGCCAGCTGTCCTTTTACGATGTGGAGAAGCGCTCTCACCTCTTCACTTTCAATGAGAAGTTCACAGAGGAACTTTACCCCATGTTCGGGACTGTGGAGGTGGTCAAAGACCTGGTCATCAGGCCTGTAGACCTCAGACAGCCATGCCTCTGCCCGGGGCCCTGCCTTTGGAACTGAACAGTGAAAACACATTGGTCCTGAGTCGGTTTGTCTTCGCACAGTTGTGTAGTGAGGTTGAAAGCTCTGGGTCTGAACTAAGAGTCTCTCTCTGTGATCAGAAACCAGAGCTGCCATCGTTCTGCATCACACCCTCTCTGACTGGATGATCCAATCAGATCTGAGGGTTTCACAAACATTGTTTCTTTTACATCCAAAAATCGTGAGTCAAGTTTTTCAGTCCACAACAGCAACATTGAAAAAATTTTCTTCTGTGTAGATGAAAACTCCTTTAAGTCCTGTAATAAAAGCATGAAGGCTAAACAGCTGCCAGAGTCTCAGCTGATGGGGGCGCTCTAACAGCTGATGGGGATGGCGCATGACAACACTTTATTCTGTTTGCTTCTTCAGGCATGAGCTTCTTTTGCAGCTGTGTTGTGCTGTTGTTTCTGCATTAAACTGATAATTTTTCTCCTTAACATTAATAAATGAACCATAAAGTCTCCTTCTGGTCGTCAGTGGTGACACATACCTTACACATGAATTTATATAGAACAGAAACCTTTTAATTTCAAATCAAAACAGACAGAATGATATCCGATGCTTCGACTGGGGGATACAAGTTGATCAGTAGATCATTCAACTCAGTCTGGTTCTGGTGAAAAGTTGATCATCAACAACAATCAAGCTGAGATACATTATTTCTGTTTTTATACCCTTTTCTGTAAAAGATTTCATTTTTAAAATGTAAAGACATATGAAACATATGAAATTATGTTTATCACACATCTTAAATGTAAAACCATGTTAACCATATTATTTGACAGAGTTGTCATGATCGTCAAATGGCATTAAATTCACCATTTTAAGTAAAAATCATAAAAAGTATTAAATATGCCTGGAAAAACTTAATATACAAATATATAAACAAGAAAAGTCCCAAATGCACTGTGATGCTTTGGATCTCAGACAAGGAGCAAAATAAGGTCTGAAATGTAATGTGGTTACCATTAAAGAAAAAGTCAAATATAACTTTAATAACAGCACTTTCCTTTAAGTACTTCATTGAAACAAGGGAAGGACACAAGGGGACAATGTCACTTGAGATAAACCAGATTAACTGAACTAAAGCCAGATAAAATAACCCCAGTCAGATCACTGAACTACATTCAGATTACCGGACTACAGCCAGAGTACCAAACTGCTTCAGATTACAGAACTACAGCCAAATTAATTGAATCACAGTCAGATTATTGAACTACTGTCAGATTAACTGAACCACAGTGACTGCTTAGTGACTGCTGGCCGATTTAAAGCTCTGATGTTGTTGGTCCTGGAAAGACAGAGGGACTCTAATGTGAGTTGATGATGAAACTTGAGAGAAAAAAGTGAAAAACATCGGAAGCAAAAGTGACAAGAATGGAAACATTAAAAGTAACCTCCTTGACCAGGGGCCACAGTTTGTAACAGACATGAAGGAATGGCCCCCTCTCCTTTTATTTAGTGCTCACACACAGACATTAAATATATGCTGAGTGTGTGAAGATCATGTTGGACCTTTGGAATTGGTTTAGTGAAATAATCTTAAGAATCATAGAACATCTTCTTGGTGACAGATGTTCCTCCCATGATGCTGCGCTGGACCACTTCCTTGGTGATTTGACGAGTCACCATGCCGCTGGTCTCCGTGTGCTGCGTAGTCATCATCATCCCATCTGTTGCAGAGATAGTAGCTCGTATTAATTAATGAACACATTTTATTATCAGAGCTCACAATAAAACTGTATCTGTACCTGAGAAGTAGGGGTCGTTGAGCATGGTATGTGAGATGTTGGTCCGTGTGCTGACTTCTGGTGGCAGGTGGAAAACTTCCCTCTTACCCATTGATTGGCTGTTGAACTGAGACAGTGCGCCTACAGAGGACGGAGAGGGACATGCAGATTTTAATCCTCGAATGGTGGGCCAGTGTTGATTAGATTACCTCCAACTTTGGTTTGATTACAACAGTCTGGTTTTGTGTTCAACAGATTTAAAACTTTGCTCTTATGTCTCCTCAGGTCAAATGTCAACCACACAGAGGAAGTTGTCCCTGGTTTAAAAAGAGGATTATGCTTCTAAAATGATAGACCCTGCTATTTTTGGGTCCTGGTCTTCCTTCTATTACCAGACTCAGGACAAAGTTTTCAGTTTTTGATCTGTCATTCATCAGGCCCTGATGTTTCTGCTTCACTATCATGTAGCAGCTTGTTAGCTGGAGGTCACCATTAGAGTCTTCAGTGATATAACCACTCATGTACTACAGAAGTGAAGGGGAAATAGCCTCACACTGAAATCCATCTTACCTCCATCTTGAGACTCAATGGTGATGATGCCCTCCCTCTCTGGACCAAAGCCTTGTGTAGTTCGAGCTTGAACCTTGAACTTGTAGGGGACGTTCTCAGTCAGGTTTGGGACAGTTAGACTGGTCTCGGAGCTGTCGCCATTCACTTGGAAGGACCGCAAGTCACCTGGAGAAAACAGGTGATGGGACAGAAACATGTTAATAATTGAGGTGAGTGCTGTGTGGTGAAGGTGTAGTCTTACACAATACGACTGCAAAGAAGTTCAAATTCTCACCTCCACCGTGCAGCTGTTCACAGGTGACCACATAACCTAGGATGTCTCCATTGGGTTTGCGAGGTTTCTCCCAGCTGAGCTGCAGTGAGTCAGGGCTCAGAGCAGTGAAGACCAGGGGCCCTGGAGCACTGGGGGTGCTCAGAGTAAATGGTGAACCTACAGGGCACAGAAAGTGAGGAGACTGTGTTTGTGACAAATAAAGACAAAGTGTAAGACACAAACTTCAGCAGGATCAGTACCTGGCATGGGGCTGAGGGGACTCTTGGGGTCAACAGCAGACTCTATGGTGATAACTCCCTCTCTCTCTGGACCCCAGCCTTCCTGGCTCTGAGCCTTCACCTTGAACAGGTAGGAGTGGTTGGGAAGAAGGTCCTGGATGATCACAGAGTTCTCTGCAGGGTTTGTCACATTTATGCGCTTCATGTCGCCTTCAGGGTAGGACAAAGGTTGGTTAGCATTGAAATTTAACTGAAAAAAGATGAAAGATCACAGTGATGTCAGACTCAACTAAACTAAACTTGAATAACCCAAACTAAACCAAAATCCCCTAAGATAAAATAACCTATATTCACCAAAACTATAACCTCACAATAACACAATAACACAAAACAATAACCTCTAGTAGGACTAAAATGACCCAAACTAACACCAAAGTGGACACTAAACTAGACTAACCCAGCCCCAACTAAACTAAGCAAATGTAAACTTAACTGAATTAACCTAAAACAACCCAAACTAAACTGAAGTTAATTTATCTTAACTAAACACTAAAATAAACGTAACTAAACCAAACTAACCAAAGATTAACTGAACTTTCAACTTTTCAAAATTAACGCTAAATCAGATTTAGGTAAACTTAACTAACCAAACTAAACTAAACTTGACTCAACCAAAGAAGGTCTTGAAAAGCTGATTGAGTTACCTCCATTGAGCAGCTGGTACAGGACACAGTAGCCCAGGATATCTTTCTCACAGTGGGGCTCCTGCCAGCTGACTTTGAGGGCAGTGGGTCCCAGAGCAGAAAACACCAGTCTGCTGGGTGTGTCGGGGACACCAGGAGACAGTCGAGCATCTGATGGTGACAGAGAGTGAGTGAGTATCACCACTGTAAAGATGTTTAGACAGTCTGAGGTTTAAAAAGCAGTGACTCCAAGAAGCAGAGATAAAGATGGCTGCATTACACCTCACACCAAGCAAACATTCAGAGCCTCATGCTTGTATGTCACAGACTCACCATGGAGCACCCTGTCCAGATTATATAACGCTTCGTTGACCTCTGCCGACTGGGTCCTGGCCCTTGAACCCTGTGACAGGCTGTAGCTGAACTGGTTCTGAGAGGTGTTCTGCATTCCCATGTAGCCAAACCCGCCTGATGGCGCTTTGAGCAAAAGAGGATGCCGGGGAGATAAAGAAAAGAAGCAAGAGGCAGGGAGAAGGGCAGGTGTAGAGGGAAATAGAAACAAGTGAAAATGAGGAGGGGAGAGAGAGAGAGAAACAGCGATAGTCAGCAGAGCTCCTGCAAAGTCTGTGTGGATAAGCCTGCTGAGCAGCCAACAGCCCCAACCCTGCTAATAGACGTCCAAGCTATCACCTTCATGTTCATCTAAAACACTGGACTCCAAAGTAAAATATTTCCTTAAACAGAAGGTGAAATCATTTTAAATTGTTTCTGAACTGAAAACAAACTACTGAGGACGAAAACCTACCAAGGGCTGGAAACTTGGACGACACATCTCCCATGACAATAGAGTCACGGATGTGTTCATCTGTATAACCCCTGTTCTCTGAGCGCTTCCTCATGATGACCTCTGATGTGTGGATTCCGCCTCCAATGATTTCCTGTCTGAGAGAGCTTCCTACAGGAACAGAGGAAGGTCAAGTATGAAGACTTACATGTATGGGTTTTACCTAAGGGTTTCTTGTAATTACTGTAATCCATGTTACCTTGGCCGGACATGTAGGTGGTGTTTGTCTCTGTGGTATAGGAGCCACCGGCACCTCGGTAGTTGGAGCTCAGGGTGGACATTGGAGAAGAGGATGTTGATAAATTGCGGGTCGCTGATCCTCCTGGGAAAAGGAAGCTCTGATCCCACTTCCCATTCATTGTATAATCTGTAAAATCACAATTGGAGCCATTGCAATAAAATTAGGTATTAGCACAGAATCTTGGGAATTTAGCATTTACCATCAGTTGGCATTCAAGTACTGAACAACACAGTGCCACAGATCCCAAAACCAGGCTCAGTCTATACAGAGGAAGCACCAGCAAGCTATCACCTGTAGCTCCAGACTGACCTGTGCCACTCACAGAGAACAGAAACAGCAGGGGGGAGGGCATTTTTTATCTACTGCACCAATTGTAGGGAACAAGGTTTACATAACTTTATGCCTTCATATGAAAGTGAAATAATTTATTATTTTATGAAGTGAAAAAGCTCCCTTCCTATGCTAAGCACAAGTGATAATGTGGTAATGACGGATGTAATGTTTAATGACGTGTTGACCCCTGTCATGATGCCATCCCAAAAAACATCACCTCATGATGTCACTATAGCAACAGTCTTAGGATCACCAAGGATTTAGATTCGTCCCCTTGAGAACACAACTTTCTTCCAAAGTTTCAGAACAACACTTGATTCCTGCAGTTGGGGCAGGTAGTAGAAACAGAGTAGTTTATTTGGCTGTAGGCAGGAACAAGAATGATCTTCCTCTGCAGATCTAAACTGCTGCTGCTTTTACTTTGACAGCGGGGAAACATCTGATACTGGTTGAACACCTGTGGAGAATCTGTAGCCAGCTAAAGCTGAATGGATAGTACACACTGCAAGAAAAAGGTGTCGTCACTCAAACTGCCCTGTAGAGATGACACAGTGTCTAATTAAGTGAGAGCCCATCATTTCTGGACACTCTGACTAAGCCTGGACACACACCGACAAGCTGCCTCCAGATCATTACCTCCCCAGTAGGATGGAGAGTGGACAGACAGAGACAGGCACCTGGAAAGCCTGCCCCGATCATCAACTGGAGGTTGGGCAGTTGATGTCAGTGTTCCTCCCTGAGCAGCTGGTGGGAGGAGAGGTGGGAGAGCTGCCAACGAGGGGCAAGGGGACAAGGATGGAAGCCCGAAACTGATTGGATAAACGATAATGTTTCTGAGCAGATCAATCACAAAGGCACAGAGAAACGGCGGTCGCATTGCCGGGTACATGATTGGCCGTGCATAACAGCTGGCATGCTGCCTGCCTGTCTATCTGTGATTCAGATGGAGGGGTCTTCACCTTGCAGAAACTTTTGTGTGTAGCTGGGGTGGGGGGCCTCATCTGAGCTCGTCTCTGTGTCTGTGCTGAGCCGACTGGTGATGACGTCCACCTGCTTTTTCCACGACACCTTACGCAGATCTAGGTGGGACCCCACCAACTTCACATATTTCCATCCTTGCGTTTGGGGTCATGGGTAGAAGCGAGCAAGCGAAGGATAAAGTTGTAGAAAATATTTTTTTAAACTATGTTTCATAAAAGCTGAAACATTACATATACATTTTAAATATATAATGTATAGAAAACAATGAGCGGGGCCAGTGGTTTGGGATTGAAGTGTTGCTCCCTGCCTGGGGGATTGTCTGCGGAATAAATTCCAGCCCAATTGAAGTGAAAACAGGCAGAGCCATGAGAAAGGTGCCAAAGCTTCTCTCCCAGTTCTTCCTTCATGGCCCTTTGCGAAAGAACATTAAGAGCAGCTTCTTTAGGCATCAAAAAAATGAAATGTAAAACAGGCCCTGCAGCCCTAATATAACCATCTGTCAGACAGAGGGGATGATAGCTCTGTGACACCAAAGCACATGTTGCATGGAAAAATTCTGGCAACAACAACAAAGCCATGGAGGACTGAAGGATTGGGATTAAAATGATTAGAGCAATATTGCAGAGGGAACTCGGACTCTGGAGCTTTTATACCAGAATAAAAATTGCATCCAAGCACATCAGGTGCAAGAGGGGCTTGGTTTCAGCTCTGGGTACCCACCATCACCAGAGACGCTGGGTGTCTTGGAGCCTGCAGGGGACTTGAGCACCTCGTTGCTGTACATCAGATAGCTGTCATACTCGTCTCCTGCCTCTGCATCTACAATAGGGATGTCTGGAATGATGGGAACTAGGCACAAAAGGAAAGAGAAACAGATCTTTTTTAGGAAACAAGAGCTCACTTTAACTGTCGTAGAGGTGTTGCTCCCAGACTTACTCGACAGAGGTCTGGCAGGCTGTGACGCCAGATTGATGGAAGCGTCTCTGTAGGGGCCCCAGCCCACACTGTTCTTGGCACGGACCTTGTACTGGTAGGTTTGGGCATTCTGGAGGTTCTCGATCAACAGCATACGTTTCTTTGGGTTATCAACCTTTACTTTCTTGGCGGGGCCCACTGGCTCTGTGAAGAAAATCAACTATTAAGAGTATGAAGACATGAAGCGATGGTGTGAACTGTATTTCCTGTTTTAGGTGAGACTCATACTCAGTTCATCATCGATGGGTGTATAGATGACCTCATAAGCCGTAATGTTTCCATTAGTCTCTGCAGGTTCAGCCCAGCTGACCTGAGTGACTGTCGGACTAATGACGTTGAAGGCCAGACGTCCAGGCTCACCAGGCACTGGAGGAGGACAGGTCAGACTCAGTAGTGATTCACTTGTCAGGGCATTATCATGGTTAAACTGCCCAAACTAATTCTCACGTCGATAATCCTTTTCAGTTGATAACATCAACATCACCCCCCCCCCCCCCCCCCCCCCTCGAAAAACTGATGCTATAGTGATGTGCAACTGTTCTAACTAACCAAAGACCTGACATACTACCCTTCCCTACAGGATGAATTCTCTGTAGTTACCATCCTCCAGGGTTTGACAGTTGATAACATCAGTGTCGTGGCTGTCTCCCATCGCATTGTAGGCAGACACTCTCATCTCATAGTCACAGTAGGGGTACAGGTTAGTTAGGTCTGCTTGAGGACTCTTCACATCCAAGACCTGGGCATCTTTTTCTGGGTCACCATAGATCCAGTACTTCACCTGGAAACAGAAAAGACGGTATCTAAAGTGTCTGTTGTTAAAGATGTCGATTCAGTCAAGTTGCAGGTTCATATTCATATCGATGTACCTTGTACCCAGCTGGGTTACCAGGTGGTGGGTCCCAGTTGAGGTGAATGCTCCTGGGTCCAGTTGCTTTGGCTTGAGGGTTTCCGGGGACCAGAAGGGAACCACCAGGAGACATAGTTTTGGGGTAGCCCTTCTGCTGCATTTTGGCAAACTCAGGAGATTTGGGAGCTAATGAAGGAAGAAAAGATGGAATATGTAGGATTAAATTGATACATTTTTGTCTATTTCCATATAAAGCCTAAAAGTCTTCAGTCTCCACAATGTCTCTTACCTCCATCAGTGATATTGACAGTGGTGATCTTCCTCTCCCCTACTGAAGCATTGCTGCTGGGGTCAAACAGCTCCAGCTGGAAAGTCTCTTGCTGGATTGGACCAGGATGGGCTTTCGGGTCAATCACAATGTTTTTCTCAGTTTCTCCAGGACCAAACTTCAGAGGGCCAGAGAGCTCAAAGCGCTGGGCCTTCTTTGTGCGCCATTTCACTGTGGCAGGACTGTCTGGGTTTTGAGTCCGGACCACAGGGATGGTGTAGGTTGGATCGGATGTGTTAAAGTTTTGGCTTCCCTTTTTGAACATCATCACACTGGGCTCTGAATAAAATTAGGTGATAGTAGTTAAGAAAAACAAACATTAACTATCAGTTCTTTGGCAGGGGGGAAAACAAGTCATCATGAAGCTTCTCCTCACCTGGTTGGTCGGCAATAGTGATGGTAGTTCTTGGATAGCGTCCCAGTTTGGCACCCTGCCGTGGGTTACTGAGGTCCATTACAAACTGCTTCACCTGTTTGTCTTCCAAGAGGCCATCTTTCTCACCCAACTCTAGCAGACGTACAGGAACTATCTTCTGGGTCTCCCCAGGGCCATAAGTCAGGTCTCCCTCCACAGTCATATAGTCCTGAAATGCAGAGGACAAACAGGTGAGGACCCTTTCACCTGGGTAAGTATTGATGCTAGTTGATTCAGGGCAGAAAAATCATGTCAAAAAAATCATTAATTCCAAGATTGGAGCTTAAGTGGGCAGCACAGCGGCATAGTGGTTAGCGTTGTTGCTCCACAACAAGAATGTTGCGGGTTCAGTTCCCAGGCCTGGGGCATGTCTATGTGGAATTTGCATGTTCTCCCCGTGCCTGTGTGGGTTTCCTCCAGGTACTCTGGTTTCCTCCCACCGTCCAAAGACATCATGTTTGGGTTAATTGGTGACTCTAAATTGTCCATAGGTCTGAGTGTGAGTGTGAATGGTTGTTTGTCTCTGTCTGTCTCTGTATGTTGTCCCTGTGATGGACTGGTGACCTCTCCAGGGTGTACCCTGCCCTCACCCAGTGTGAGCTGGGACTGACTCCAGCAACCCCTGCGAACCGGCAATGGATAAGCGGTAGAAGATGAATGAATGAATGAGCTCCAGTGAGAACATGATCCACATCAGAGAGAAGAAACAAGCCTCAGCATCTGTATCAGTACAGAAACACCACTCAGTGCTTCAGTTTGCAGCCGTCAGCTCACCTTTTTGTCCTTTGCGGTCAGGTCTCGGGTGCGGTAGGCGACCTGTGCGCGTCCGTCTTCGATGATCTCTCTGCTGATTGGAATATTTGCCACTCCATCATGTCTGCTGTAGGTGTAGGCAGGCTGGAGGAAGGAGAACACGCTGCTGGCTGCAGAGAGGAAAGAAGACAACCAGTAATGTTATAGATTTTCTGTTGAGTGGTTGCATTTCTCCCGACCAAAAAGCTTCATCAGTTTCCCACCATGCTCTTTGATGATGGTGATGTTCACCAGACGTTTTCCGATCTCAGCAATGCCCAGTGGTACATCTACAGCCTCCACCTGCAGCTGCTTCTTGTCATCGTCTTCATCCTTGACAAAGAGCGGCACGTGAACGTCCACTGACTCCACCCCCTCCTGGAACTCTATGGCTCCTGCAGCCTCTGCAGAGAAGAACCAAACATGATGAGGACACTATTTAGACTGATGAGAGAGAAGAGATTCTCTTTATTACACTACTATCAGCTCACTCACCTCTGTCTGTGGCCACAGTGTAGTATCCAGGCACCACTTTGAGGTCATGGAAGTTTCCTGATTGGACATTTTTCTCTGTGAGTTTGACAATATCAGGATAACTGCTGCGAGGAGCAGACAGGACGGTGTCCACAATGGTGTAGTCCTGCCTGAGGAACAAAGGTAGAGAGATGTTAGACCTTTGTACACCCGCGTGTCCTAGAAAAGTCGGTAAACTCTGTGTTGTGTCATGAGGACGTTACCTTTTCCCAGCGTTTTTCTGCATCCTGCAAGAACCACAGTGTCAGTGAGAGAGCACACAATCCCACACATGAACTGGCGTAATTCACAACATCAGCAGAAAATGTAAACTCAGGTCTGTGTGGACCTCAACACCTCACCTGAATGTGCTCTTTTGCACCTTCTGGCCCCCAGTGATGTGGTTGTACACTTCACTTAGCTGCATGGAAAAACAAATATTGTTTCAGTGACACAGTCACACATCCACTCATGTTCACCGATAAACACAAACACACTCACGTTGTCGGCCACTTCCTTGCGGAGCTGCTCAGCGTCCCTGGATTCGGGGCGAGACAGGTTCTCAGAGAACAGGCGGTTTAGGCGGAGAGAGACTGGGAACTGGACTACAGATGACAAGAGGAAACAAAAAGAAGTCAAACACATGTTCTTTCTTATACCTCAGTTCAGTGCTTCTTAAGGACCAGTTCACTCACTGGTCTCTTTAGGGTTGGGCTTTATTAGAGCCTGGGGATGGTTGGGTCCTCGGTGGACATTGTCTGTGACCTTCCAGCGAACAACATCAGTTCCTTTCGGGGGGCCGGTCCTCACCATTGGTGTGTCCAGATGATCTGAGGTGAGCAAAGACTGACGGAGCAAATACTCATCCTCCTTGAAGCCAACCATGCGCCCTGTGGAGAAGACAATGTAAGAAGACGTGGTTTCAGGCGGGACCACGTGATCTCAGGTGGAACCACACGGGACAATGTGATCTGAGGTCACAGGTCTCACCTCTCCTACAGCAGGGAAGCAGGGCCAGGCAGCTCTGTTGAAGTTATGAGACAAGAGAAGATGTTACTACCTCAGACTCAGAGACATCGACAATATTTGTTCCAGACGTGAACGTCAGTACCTGGCAGCAGGTTTTACAGCAGGCACAGTACTTCCAGCAGCAGAGCAGCAGAAGAGCTAGCAGTAACAAGAGGAACAGGAGGAGAGGCAGCAACCACCAGAGGCTGGCAGGAGGGCAGTCTGAACGGTCAACATAAAGAACATGTTAGACACACAACACTAAAAAACCCCAACTCTAGATTCATCAGACGTAAAAAGAGACCGCACAGACTTCAAAGGCCACAGACTGAGTTATACTGATGTATGATGATAATTAGAAAAATAAGTGTTATTTCTTTTGTATAACTTCGTAAAGCTACATTCAGACAGAAAACAATCTCTGTGATTTAATGCATGAGGATCTGATTTAAAAGATGAACTAGCACCATCATGTTCTACCTGTCCACCCTGCAGCTCACCTTTCTTTTTCAGCACCTGAAGCTCCAGGATCCCTTCTGCCTTGTTCTTAGTATTTTCGGCAGTGTAGTGGTATGTACAGTCATCCTCTTCGTCACGGAAACTGCATTTGTCCAGCACCTTGTTTCCTGTAAACACAGACACAAACATGTCATTGCCTTTCTTGTGGTGACAGTGAGGGAACCAACACAAAATGAACCAATCAGAAAGTAATTTCAAATAGTCTTTAAATGCAGATGTGTCTGCAGGTTGATGCAGTTTCCCTGCAGAAGAAACTGAGGTCAGAGCGTCTCCAGCAGGATAAGAACCAGTATTTACCCAAGGTTAATGTCTGAGACCTTTATCTGAATGAGAATATGTCAATACGAGGTTGTAGAGCAAGGACTGTGTGGGCATGTCCATGTGGTTGTAACTGAGCAACTGATGTCTGTGGACGTGTGTGGTTATATTGAAGCCTGGTTTTGTTTTCAGTTGACTTAAAGGAGGTCAACACATAGTGAGTGCATCACTGAGCTGAACAATATATCACCTACATCAAGATGTGTGACTTCCCTCTGTCTAAGATAAGAACACACCCACTGATGCTCAGATGTGTATTTACTATGAATTGTGTCATACTGTGTGCTGGGTACATGACAAGGCACACAATGTCAAAACCATCATGATGACTTAACAGCGGATGAGGTGGATAGTTCCAAATCACTCACGTTCTTTGAGTTCATCCACCATGACGACCTTGAAGGGGCAGTTTTTACACTCTTCCTTGTCCTTGTTCTTCTCTTTGTTCCAGGCTCCACATAATACACAAGTCCTCGTAGCTTCACAGACACCCAGCTGGGCCTATACACACGCACACACACACACACACCAAAGGAAAGTGAGAAAAGACAGATGCTCATTAAAACTAAGGATTATTAGGTATGAGTCTGCCTGGTAAAATGATACAAACCCTCTATGAAACACAATGTAGGTAAATTCACAAACTTATTTGTGATATACACACACCTGGAAATTTGGCTCACAGGCTGAAGTCATGTCAAACTTCGTGTTTGCACACTCACAGCGGCCGCACACGCAGTTCCCCTGCCCGTTGCAGAGACCCTGGTACAGAGAGAATTATCAGTCTGAGATACACCAACATGTGAGGTGACTCATTTTCACACACAGTCTGTGGCTCCACTCACCCCTTTTGTGTCCAGACAGGTCTCATTGCTCTTGGTGCACTCACAGGCATTTCCCTCCCAGCCCACTGCACACACACAACGGCCCATGACACAGGAGCCGCGGTCTGAGGAGAGATAGAGGAATGAGTGTGTGTGAAGATTAAAAACATGTCACAGTACAGGATGTGTCTGTACTACACTGTGTCTGTCGTACCGTTGCAGAGGAAGCCTCCAAATCGTGGACACTGGGTCTTGTCGTACTGACAGTAGGGCCCTTCGAACTTCTCTGGGTTGTAGCACACGCAGTTTCCACACTCGAGACAGTCTCCGTTACCTGAGCAGGGCTCCGTCATGTTAGGGCCGATACACAGGCTGGTGTCCAGAGCTGAGGCGCTGGCTGAGCAGTTGCAGAATGTGCTGAGCCTGAAGGGCGCACACAAGGGGGCAAAGACAGAAAGAGTCAGAGGAACCAGGATTCAGAGAAACATACAGAGGTTTAATAAGAATCAATGTGTCTCACCAGCCGTCATAGCAGCGACACTTCCCACACACTAGGTCTCCGTTACCGTAGCATCTGGCTGATTTAACAACGGGAGTCTGGAATGACACAGACACTCGGATGAACCAGACCTCAGATTAATTTACCTGTGCTTTATTTATTTATTTATTTATTTTTTGGTGATGAAATGAAAAGGACAGAGGACATTGTGACCCTAACACTGAGTAAAAGAGCAAAAAAGAAAGTTTATGTAAGGTGACATTTATGGTGTGTGTTAGCAACAAAAACATGAGATTGGTTATAATAGTTACAATAATAATAACGGCGAGGGAGAGACTCCACCAGAAAGCAAGATTGGGCAGCCCCAGACTAACCACCATTGATGAAGCAGACAGCTGGAGCAGCCCAGTAGGGGCCCAATCTATGTACTTCAGGGTTAATGTGTGTGTGTGTGTGTGTGTGTGTGTGTGTTCACCTTCTCACAGTCACAAGTCGGACACAGGACCGAGGCTTTAATGTTGAGACCAGCGTTAAAGGTCGTAGGTTTGACCCTCATTGTCCCCTCCTTCTCATCCGGATTCATCTGACAGACCGGCATCTCATCGATCATCCGCTGGGCTTTCAGGCGCATCTTGAACTTGCCCTGGAAACACACACACACATAGCAGTTATTGAGTTATTGGCAGCAACTATTACTAGACTAATGGTGATGATGATGGTTATATATAGATTAGGAGGGAATCTGTAGTGGTAATGAATGCACGTGTTGTCGATGTGTTTGTGTTTTCTCTCTTACGATGGCTCCAGGCTTGAAATCGAAGTCTCCATGTTGGGCCACTGCTCCTTGCTGGTTCAGAAAACGAGCTGCGAAGGCCTTGGGTCTGTCTTCTGCACGGATACTCATCTTAGAGCGGATACTCTGTGGAGCACATGATAATGTAAGCCAGCAGAAGTCCCTACAGACTCTCCTGTGGCTGATGGAGCGAATTTTACCTCGAAGGCTGTCTCCATGACCTGCAGGATGTTGGAAGAATCTTCCTGCAGCAGGCCCACCTCAGCGATGGGGAAATACTTCTGAAGTTTCTACAAGGCCCAAAAAAACAAAACCATGACCTGAAAGTCCAACCTAAAACCCTGACGCCATGAGTCTGAGGGGAAACTGGAGCCACAAACCTTGTAATAGGTGAAGGAGTGGTTGGTGACGGCAAAGATGGGGATGATGTTGTGTTTACCCAGCAGACGCACCAGTGTGGGTATGGAAGGGTAATCCTGGTGTATATCCTCTGTGTATTTACCGGCTGTGTCCAGGTGGCAGCTCTCGTCGTTGCGCTTCAGGATGCCCGACAGAACATTTGCACCATCAGCCTCGTAGTGAAAAGCAGACTCCGTGGAGAAGACCAGGAGATGTGTGCTGTGTTTCCTCCAGCCGATCTTATCCTGGATGGAGAACGCAGGTAAAACATGCAGGGTGTGTAGGTAGCGAAGTAATGAAGACTGACTGATGCATACAAACAGGTGGTCTCTAAACTCTACAACACTATACAAAAATGCAATGGTATAAATTCAATTTATGCCAAACTGAACTACAATTGGATATTAAACCACCAGAAAGGGATTTGCAAAACACAACAGTCTTCATCTAGCTCTAGAAGTTGACAAGGATTTTGACTTTTTCAGTATACTTCATACATAAACCAAACAATTCTGAACATACCAGCGATGTAGGAGAGAGTTTGGGCAAGTGGATGCCATTCATTCACATATCTTTTGGCCATGGGCAAACATTTTGCTCAAGAAAATTCCCATAGACCCTGAGATTGTGTGCCTGGGTTTATTTCCTGATGATTTAATAGATCAAAAGGACATCTGTGGTATCTCTTTAATATATCAATTATTGCAAGTAAAAAAGTCATCACAAAGAACTGGTTGAAAAGGAATGGCTTTAACAGATGGCTAGAATAGATACACTCCATGGAGAGATCTGAGATCTATAGAGGGTACCTTTGAATAATAGTGCAAGAAATGGACTTCATCCAAGGACAGATACAAATCTTATCAGTCTTGCTACTTGCTTTGTCCATGACTGTTCTTAATAGAAACTGAAAACAAACAAACAACAACAAAAAAAAAAAACAAACATGCACCATGGCCAAAAGAGATGATATGAATTTAATTACACTGAATATTATCAGCTTCTGAAGTGTCTAGTCAACATTAATTTGGATTTATCTCTGAGGGTCAGTGATTTGTTTCTCCTTGTTTTTTTTATCCTTTAAAAGCTCCACTATCTCAACCCTACTGGTCTGGTCCAGCTTCAGGCTGGAGAACCAGGACAGGGAGCTGGTCTCACTCACCCCACAGACTGCAGCCTGCAGGATAGCATCAAAACCTCCTTCGGGGGCGTCCAGGTTGCCAGATATTCTCTCACCACGCAGTTTATCGTTGAAGAACGTTAAGTTGTTGGTGAGTTTGATGACGTTTTGGAAAGAGAAAGGAGGGTCACTGTTTGGCCACGGCTGTTTGAGTCTGAGCAGAGAAGGAAACAGAGGACATTCAGATAAAACCGCTTTATACACCAACTAATCTTATTTCGGTCACTTGATCTCTCTCTTACTTAGTGGGTCTCATATCCGTCTGGGGCTCAATGACTTTGTCCACAAACTTCCCAAAGCCGATGGTGTAGTCATCTGACAGCTTCTTCACCACTGAAGCTGCAGCAAACACAGTCCATCAGTTCTACTCTGACACCCACCCTAACGGTCACCACAACACCCCACACAATTAATGCTGCTCACCCAGCTCTTCACCCATCCTCTTCAAGTTGTCCAGATCATCAGCCATGGAGTTTGAGAAGTCCATCAAGATGTAGAGATCCAGAGGACCTTTGGTTGGAGCAAACACTTCCATGTCCACCAGCTTTTCCTCTCCTGGCAAAAAGGACATGCTCATCATCTGTGGGGACACTTGAGCCTGCTGCAGCCTGGTGTTGATCTTTACTTCCTGAGCAATTAGAGAGGGAAGCACAGAGGGAGGGTCAGGTAACAAATGTGTTATCAGGGCCTTATGGAGTGACTGGATGAAAAATGAAAGTGATGATTACTCACTTTCTCCATCCTCAAACTGCTCTCAGCTGTGATAATTGCCGCCAGACTACAGCCATGGGCAACGATGTTCTCGTACAAGTCACAGCGAGGGCCGTTAAAGGTCTGTGAAGAGGAGAGTTGATCAGTCAGGTGTCTACCTGTGTGAGGGTCAACTCCTCACCAGAGAGTCAGAGGATGAAATCAGTAACCATCATGACATCAAAGTATATTGTCCATTACATGTAAAATGGATGAGTGTACACAGAGTGTTTATTCATGGCTAACATGCATCATACTGTGGCTGCAGACAGTCGGTTCAGACAGCCTATGCAGACAGTCCTCAGAAACTTCTACTCTAAGCACAACTGATGGAGGAAGTTCTGCACATCCAACACGAGAACATCAGATTCTCTACCTTTCAGGTATCCAGGAAAACCAAGAATTCAATGACCTTTTCCCCATTCCACCAAGACTGAGGTTATGGGAAGGTTTTATCCAGTGGTGATGAAATTATGACATTCGGTTTAGAGTGTGAAGGTTCAAATATATAAAATGATCAATTGTATCGAAGTATGAGTCCTTCCTCAACCCTGCACATGTGACAGAATCCAGTCGTCTTCCTGCTGTTTGTGGTCTCACCTCATCAGGGCAGTAGGCGCAACCTTTCCCCGCCTGCAGGCAGTCTGAGCATTTCTTGGCCCTGAGAGCAAAGCAGTAGTTTGCTGCCGGGGGGGGCGGGGATAGGAGGGGAGAGTGTCAGAACGAGTCATATCCAAACGAATCTGTTTTTACAGTTGGTGTAAACTAGAGACACTGCAATTAACACAAACAAAAACATAAAAATGCCCTGAACTAATACAGTATATATTGAACAATATTTCTCTGAATCATACCCTCAAGTTTTTGTCAATATAATGAGTGCATAAAGTTTGATTATCACTAAATCTCGTCTTTAAGTTGCAGATTTCTCTGATCTACAGTCCAACATGTAACCATAGAAACCACCGAAATCAGTACAGCCCCAGTTTTAACCAAGCAGGCATTTACCAGTAATGACTATTGTACCAATCTGGAATTAACCATGTAGTTCAGGTTCTCACGTGCATTAAGAAAAACAGGTGGATAAATGACCTGTGGTGAAATAAGATGATCAGATATAAATCCTCCTCACCTTCAGCATGATAGAGGGTCAGTAGGACAGCCAGGAACCCCAGACCCACCGAGAGACGTAACGTCCATCTCCCCATCTCCTTCCTGCAACACAACAACACATTCACATGTGCACACGTAAAATACAGCGACTCAACTCCTGTTGACAGAGATGTAACCTGAGCCACCTGAACAGAGACAGCAAACAGGCCCAGATACTCCTAAAGACCACCTCTAGAAACATTTCACCAATTCAAATGAACAGAACCTGAGTGGGTTTGAGATTTCTGGCTCCACCTCCAAGTTTTTTCAACAGTATCAGGACCCCTGATGGTGCAAACACACACCTTATGTGGTTAAACTTTGTTTAAAAACAGCTGATTACGCCTGGATACACTAACCTGAGCTGTCTCATAAAATTGTGCTCTCTACAGATCTGTACAGAATCAGTTGAGTCCTGACAGAAAGTGATAGAAGAACGATGACAAGACAGGGAAAGCACAGGGTGGGACCTGGAAATATTCTGGCAGCGTGCTGTTTAGACTCGTCACAATAAAACCACTTTAATCTGCTGCTGGAATCTTGGATTGAGAACAATCTGATGAAAAACAAAGTCTCCACCAAAGGCAGGAGGTGGGGGTGAACAAAGGGCACTATGTGGCATGAAATGTCTGAGTAATCGTCTCCGGGGGCAGATCAGTGCCACAGGGCACAGAAAACACTGATTTGTGTTCTGAAGATTTACAACTGAAGAAGGAATTTCTCCAAGAGGTGAGAGAAGGAACCATCCAAGTTAAAAACACATGGGAAAGGCACTTTAACACTTCACTGTGAGCTTGAACTGACTGCAGGTGTGTGTGAGTGTATAAGTCACGGAGCAGGACAGGTCAGAGAAAACAGAAGAGACCAGCTTCTCATCCCCAAGCGTCTCTATGAGCCACAGCGCTTTGTGTGTTGCTGCTTCTCAAAGTGATATTTGTGTGGGCGTTTATGACCCTGACAGTAAACTGTCAGACAAATTACAGCCTCCAAAAGACAGACTGGGGATCTGAGTCACTCAGGCTTTCTTTGGTCTGAATGTGGCACAAAGCAGAGCTAACATGTTTCACATGCCTGCCAGGTGAATCTATCAACACCGATCCCATCCTGACATCATCAGGGGGGTGTGGGGGTCTTAAGGTCTGAGGGTCATGCTCAGGGTCCTGCATTTGACACCAAAGCACACCTGGAACATTCTAGCCTCTGAACTCACTGGATCTCGTCATTTACTTTAAAAACACTTTAACATCATGTCTAAGACCAGCCAACTGCTTATACTGGAGTTCAACCATCCCCTCCTCCTCCCTGTTGTTTGGACTGATCCAGGCTATTTCACCTGTGATCTGTTGCAATCATGTAGAAAAGGCCCCTCTGGTCTTTTAAAACTACACTGAGAGACATGAAATTGCATAACACACACTTTGCAGCTATTCACCTTGTTTAAGAGTTAGACAAACACAGACCAGCAGAGTAATCAGTTCTGCATAGCATTAGAACAATGAAACCGTAAGAAGGTTTATGACCCGACAGAAGATTACTGATCAAACAAACCTGTCACTGTGGTCTCACTCAGTCCAAGTCCCAAAGTCCAATAATCAATGAGAAAAAGAAGAAGAGGAAGAGGAAAACACTATTTCCCTTTTGCTTGGCTAAAGTTTAAGAAAAATTTGAGTCCACCTGTGAGAAAAGTGTCCTTGTGTCCAAGTTAAAAAAAAAAAAAAAGTTCCAAAAAACAAAACATCCAGCTTTTCTTGTCTTTGCTCCTTCAGCCCAGTCTGGTCCAAGACTGACTTATTCACCGTTAAATTCCACTGAGAGTGTGTCTGAGTCTCTGTGTGTGCGGGAGCAAGATGTGAACGACTGTGAGACTCAGAGCAACTGAGTGAGTATGACTGTGTGCTGTGACTTGATCCCTCTGTCAGCTTTTGTGCACACACACAGACACCCACACACATGGACGGACCCACACACACACACAAACACAGAAACACTTTCCCTCCCCTCTCCAGGTGAAAAGCTATGACTGTGGGTTAACTCCCTTCCTGTACCTCTATCTCTTCCCCACCCTGTATGAAGTTGAGCGCTCCACACCTCTGTGCGTCAGGCCCCCTCCCTTCTGCATTCCTCACCATCAGGAGTTCACCTGTGTGGGCTTGAAACTGGGGTGCCAGGCCCCTCCCTCCACAGCCCCTCCCCAGCTCTTGGGAGTGGCACAGAGCAGAACACTGCCTGAAGCTATGGGAAAAAGCTTTGTGACTGTGTGTTTACACAACCATGTGCTCATACTTATGAGCACATTTTCTGCTTGTCAAATATTTGACAGGAACGTTATGATTAGCACCTATCTTTTCTTTTCTAGAGGTGAAGCAGCTCCTCACCCTCACAGAGACGTAAAGCACCATAATGGAAACTCACATTCCTGAGCAGAGGGACCAGCGTGGCGCAGTGTCCCCGACACTCAATCCCACTGTGCTCAATGTGTTTAATTGTTTTCCTACAGCCTTTTACAAAGGAGCATACAGGACTAGTGGACTGGACCAGACTGTTGGAACCAACCCACAACTAAAGAGTCCTAGACTACAAAACAGCTCATTTGTCATTTCCCTCCAAAATGACCCTAATGACCTCCTAACTGACAATTATACAACCAGCACATTGGTGAGATGTGAAATGGTGTGTGACAGTCTTTTCAGTATTTGGTTTATTTGATGAAATTTCTACTTTTTGTCAGAGAGGATTTTCTCTCACAATTGTCCGGAGGCAAACATGTTGGAAACTATTGTATCCACCTCACGCACGCCCATTTTATTTTGTATTTTACTATTTTCCCCTGACTTTTATTTTACAAATGTGCAAATAAACTAAACTGAACTCAATTAAAATGAAACTAAACAGTGAAGTAGAAGTATTCTGACATAAAATGAAAATACTCAAGTAGAGAATGAGTTCTTCAAAACTGCACAGTACTTAGAGTAAATGTATTTACTTTCCAACAGTGCTGATAAAATTACTGAGCCTTCTGCTGTAATACCAAAACTGTAAAACCCCTGAATTCATGAGTGAAAATAAAGGGGGTGACCATAAATATGAAAATAACCAAATACTACTAACAACAACAGCTAAACATGTTATATTGGTTATGAAATGACAAGCTAGCACAGGAAATGAAAGAGCACATTAGAAACTAGTTAACATTATTTTGCTTAACAGTAAATGTAGAAAGTGAACCAGCTGTATTATTTCATCCTTGCGTTCATTTCAGCAGTTTGTTTATTTGTTGTTTAAATCAGCAGTGTAAGAATTACTCCTGCTGTTTTCTCTTTGGTAACTGGGATGTAAAGGAATGTAAAAACTATTTTATAGATTTGATTTTACAGCAAAATCATGGAGGGAGTCTTAAATTTAAATTTGCTCAAGCATAAAAATGAACTTGATATCGCTGTGTCATGTGTAAACCTTTTCCCTTGTGCTAACTTATTTTCTAATTCTGAGCCCCTTTATCATCATCATAATCTTTATTGTCTGATAAATCACTATGTTGCATTTTTGTTTGACAGTTTATATTTCCTAGAATTTCACTTATGTGATACAAAAATACATGGAGAGAAGAAATGGGAGGATCAGACAGGATCAGAATCAGTGCAATGTTTACTTGTCTTGGCTCCAGTCAGCCACACATTAGGTGCTGAAGTTTAGTCTAAATCACTGTGCCTTACTACACCCTGACTACTGGACTCAGACCTAGATAAGGACCTGTCCTGTACTGGAGAATCAGATCTTGGATACAGGCGAGAAAGGCTCTGCACTGTACAGACCACATTGGACAACCTTGACAGGAACACACATTCGAGCTCTTAGCAATCACATCTGGTTTGATACAATAGATGGCTTTTCTGGTGCAGAAACACCTCTTCCCTCCTCTCTGGCTCTCTTGGCTGACTCTTTAGCGGTTGCCAGTCTAAACTGTTTTCACGTTTTGCAAGAGGAGCTGAAGGGTGTGGCTCACACACTGTAATTCTTCTGATTTGTCCATGCCTTATCAGATTGTCAGGAATAAAGCGCTTTCCATGCTCAACTGGAGCTTTAACTAAACATGTAGCGACTGAAATAATGCCCTCCCCTCCCTCCCCAGCTCAGCTGTTTATTTCACCAGCAAGAAGTATATGGACTGGACTAACAAAAGACCTTTTCACGTTAGTAGCAGCAGTAAATGTCACTCGGATCCAGGTCCTATCTGAGGATTTGGTGCCGACTTGTATTTCCTGTGCTGGAAGTCTCCCTCTGCCTGGACATCTCACCTTTCTCCTTCCTGTCATTAAGCAGTAATCATAATTATGACTTTGAGCCAACATAAACATATCATATGCACAGTAAACTCAGTTCTATAGAAATAAACAACATATTTATCATTAACTGACAATGAGACAGTGACAAAGTAGACTCCTGGTGTTTTCCTGCCTAACTATTGTCAAGATTTTCCTGGCCCATCATCTAGACTGAAGCTGAAAGTCAAATGAGACGGGAAACTGAGAGGTCGTTATACAAACAGAGTGCCTCTCACTTTCTCTCTGCCGTTTGTAATTACCTGTTCCTGAAGGAAGTTGGTCGAGATTTAGTCTCAAATTCTCAAATGTACTGCAGATCCTACATACAGGTAAACAAACTGTAATTTTCTTGTAAACTTCCTGCCTCTGCTGCTTTAACAAGTGCACGAGTCTGTGGCATCATAATAGGTGAAGCTGAGTTAAGGACAATTAGCCATGCACACTGTGACTGTAGCTAATCACCAGTCAAAGATCCAGGATGATCCTCCAAATGAAGATGCTCTCCTCTGTTTGCCCAGCTCCAGTCCCCATCGACAAGCCATGCTTTTGATTATTTACACCCCAAAAATGGCAGAAACTATGGTTACAGCCATTGGCTCTGGTATAATTATAGTTCATGAACATGCAAGAATTGCCTGTCCACACAAAAGCGACTTATTCATGTTTTTAGAGCTAAATCTACGACACAACAACCCTATAAAGATTATAGATCAACCAACAGATCCAAAAACAGCCAAGTGAATAATAATAATAATAATAATTATTATTATTATTATATAATTATTATTATTTAACCAAAAAAAAAAAGGAACAACCAGGATTTTATCATAAACTTCACTATTGCTCTAACTGCCTGATGAAGATGTTTTAAATGAAATGTTTTCTGTGGAATGTGGTCAATGACAAGGGGATGAATGGTGATGATGGTCAAATTCCAAGCCAAAGTGCTTAGAAGACAAGGGGTTGACTTATTGTCAGTGCTACAATCCTCATTCCTCACAATGAGCTGATGGTCTACTGGACCAGGGCTAGTGGGTTACCGTGCTAACAAAACAAATTTCCATTTCTAGAGACAGATTTTTGGGTTTGATGCTGAAGTCCAGGTTCTTCTAGATGAATAAGTTAAGAGCTGCTAATGCTAATATTAACTTTGCAGCATTAGAAAAACTTACATATAGTACCTTTAACTGGTCGAACACTGGTGTCCCAGCTTCTCCTTATTATCCACAACTAGTATGCATTAGAGAGTGAACATTTCTCTGTCTTTTGTTAATTCAAAAGTGAGGGTAAAAATTATTCTGTACTTCAAAATCATAAAGAAAAAAGAACATAGAACATCTGTGACGTTTCTTCGTCTGTGCAGTGAAAAGTTACTC
Organism: Remorina albescens; assembly: GCA_034769265.1. NCBI lineage: Eukaryota > Metazoa > Chordata > Actinopteri > Carangiformes > Echeneidae > Remorina > Remorina albescens. Next base: position 13,984,350 of record CM068480.1, read on the forward strand.
AACCAAACAAGTACAATGAATCTCTTTAGTACTTTTAAGAGTCATGAAAAAACTTAATCTACTAAAGAAATATAATTTGCTCATTGTTGACCAACACACACACCCAAAGTAAACACAGCAGCTGGAGCAGACGAGTTAATCTCTATTTGTCCTTGACAAACATGTAAAAGATGAGTAAAGAATTTTCTTACTGAGGTCAGAAGCTGTGGTGGTGAACACATCAGCACAGACCGAGCTGCACTTGCTCTTAGCTCCCACTGTTCAACTCCTCTCTAATTTAAATGACAAAAACTGAGTTTTTTTGGATCAGCGAGTTCATTCACTGCTTATAAAGGCAACTGCTCAGACACAGACACACGCACACACACATTAGAGTGAGCAGTCCTGAGTGTGAAGGGTGGAAACACAACATTATCAGAGTTTATATCACACTAAATGTCAGTTTTAATTAGGGCTGATGGCATGCCAGTGTAAAAGTTTAATAAGTTGACCATTTAGCAGTTTAACAGCAGCTCCAGTGGAACTCAATTCGTCCATGTTCTCATGTAAACAGCTGAGAATGAAAACTGAGTCAGATGGAGGATCAAGCGTTTGACGGGGAAAGTTGTGACCTGTTCAGTACAGGCTGTTCACCAGGTGTGGCTCATGGGCATCTCAACAGTGCACGTGCGCACACACAAACACACATTCACGTGCAGAGACATAGATCTGATTATAGTGAAGCCTCAATGACTCAGCGGTGAAATAGACTCAGACCTAATGAATTTGATTTCACAATAAAAGTCATATTTCTACCATGATAAATCAATAGTTCGGTAGTTTGACTTTTCAATAATCTTCAATAATTAACCGGATGGAGGAACCACAGGCTGAACACTGCTGTTGACATGTTCTCCATCCCCAGGCAGTCGAGCTGCTGGAGGTCTGTCTCCGCAGTGGAACCAGTGTAAAGGGAGAGGGGGACTACATTTGAACCCAGAGGAACTGAGTGGAGCAAAATTGGAAGCAGAATGGAAGTGAGAGCAGAGTGAGCAGAACATGTCAGTCTCGGGGGTCTGTGGTGTTTGTTCTGGATTTGACATTTGTCTGTGTTGATATCGTTGTGGCCTGATTCCAAATATGTGTGAGAATAGCCTGAATGACTCACGTACGTTATCTGTCTTGAAGACTCTGGAATCTGTGGGAACCATCAGCAAAGCCAGACCTCACTGTGGATCCCACAGGGAGGTGGATATTTTCTATGAAAAGTTTCAAAATTAAGCTTTCAACTTTCAGTTTTTAATCAAACTTTCTGTTGCTGGAAAACAACTGAAACAGGTAAAAGAGTAAGAAGTCTGATTGAAGTCAGCTTCTTGTATAACACCTCTCTGGAACTCAGGCTTTAGCTCTCACAACACAGACTGCAGTGTGAAACAAACCTTTGCAGTCTAGAGCTGTAAACACATGGAGAGCGCTTCACTTGTCCACAGCGTCAGCTTCAGCCCGCTGTAGGCACTTCTTGGTGCTCTGCTGGACAGACGTCAGAAGTCTGGGGTGAAGCTGGAGCTGAGCAAGACTCTAACTCCAACTGGAACACACACACTCTACAGAGAGACAACAGAGAGATGGTGGGAGGATGGACATGGACATCGATCTGCTCCTGACTTACAGTGGAGCCTGAAAAAGGACATTAATCCATCTGAAAAGGCATCATCTGTTCCATTTATTCACCCATCATCAACATATATGTACAAGTGTAAAAAATCTGAAGAGAATCTTACTGTGAAGAAAAAATTCTGAAGAAACATGTTGAACTACAACATTAAATTGCTAAAGGAGGCATGAAAATACTATAAAAATAATGTCTGTTCTTGTCTGAAACCCTAGTTGTTACATGGTTGAGGTCACATTCATATCAAACTAAAGACAGAGATGAATGACAGATACTTTGATCAGCATCGCTCTCTCAGACCAAACTTTGACGTCCACAGTAGACACAGTCTCAGAGGGCAGGTATGTCTGAGTCGTGGTCCAAGTGGAGCAGAAGCCTTAAGAGCATCATCAGGTTGTTGGTCCTTACTCTGAATCTCTTTACATTTATAATGAGCAGAAGAGAACACAGGTCTTAATGTCAGTCCCAGTTGGGTTCTCTAGCTCCGCCCACTGCTCATTCACTGCTTCGCCTTCTTCAGGATGGTGCCCACAGCAGAGATGACTGTGGTTTTGGTGCCGCTGGCTGTGGTTGTAACAGAGACAACAGAGGGCAGGTTCGCTGTGGTGGTGATGAGGGTCGGCTGGGCCAGGGTCACAGGGATTGCAGAGTCCCACTTGCTCTTTCTCTTCTGAGCCTCTGCTGGCAAGAGGAAGACAAATCATTACTTCTACACTGATGACGTTTTTATCATTTATTCCCTGATCTTTAATATTATAGAGGATAATGTGACGTTATTGCATTTGGGCTGCTTAAATGTAACTGATGCTGACTGTTGAATGGCTATGTGTGCTTACCTGTGGCTGTAGTGGCGGTGGTGTTACTGGTGGTGGAGACTGCTGTGCTGGATGGGTTGGTGCCCTTCTTCGTCCCCGTCACAAACTCAATCTGTGAAATACAGATGTTATTGGAGCCCAATGAATCAATGGACTTTTACAGAAAAACAACTGTTCTCTCCATGTGGTGTCAAAACAATCAGCGTGGACTCCAGCTCCTGTAGAGTCTAACAACATCCGAATCAGGATGTGAAGCTTCTAAAAAGTTCAGATGAAACAGAATTTCAGGATTAAATTCCTTAATAAACTGACTGGGCTTAAGGGGACCTGATCATTCAAGTGTGTGCATGTGTCACTTTTTAGCTTGCATGCTGGTTTTTAAAGACCCACTAACATCTGTTTTGTTTTTTTTTTTCTTCAGTGTGAAAGGGCATAATTAGCAGTCACACCCAGGTCAAAAGACTTGACAGTAGTGTCAGATATATGTAGGCTCCAGCTCTGATCAGCAGTGATGTAAATATGACACCCAGGTCAACTTTCAGCTCATTCCTGTTGTGGAGTCTTTCTGAGTATAGTCACTGTAAACGTACAATTGTTAAACAAGAAACACAGCGGCTACACCTTCCTGAGTAAGAGCTGGGGCCTCAGAGACGTTTTTAAAAAACACACAATCACACACCAAAGTCTCCCTCACAGAGAGTCCAACAGTGACAGAGGAACCACCAGGGATGAGGTAAATCCATGTGACCAGATCAAGGCAGCAAACAACTGTTTTTACTTCCTCGAAAGTAGGATTACCTGAGGCCCAACACATCCCAGTAATAAAATGGTAATAAAAATAACATGGCAGCAAAAACAACAGACAAACGCCTGTGAGGATCGCACTGTTAAATCTTAGTATTGTGTATCATCTCAGTTCAACAGCTAAAGGTATAACAGTTACAGGCCTTTAAACTTCAGGTTTTTCTGAACAAAAGGTATGTGTTGTCAAGGCTGCTAGGTGAGAGGAGTGGTGCTATACCACCAAGACACTGGATTCACAAAGTTTCTGACTTACCCTCAGAAATGTAGCAAGCTAAGCTACAGCAAAATGAAAGTAACTAGTGCAACTACATCCAAGCTTTTTATGAAATTGAACCAACTTCGTGCCAAGTCAGTGTTATCTTACTGATCAATAAAAGTCAGTCAAACAGATACGCAGGCAAAAAAGTTCAGTTCAATTGTTTACTGAACAGTGAGCTGCGCTAACTCACAACACGACCAAACCACAACAGCAAGAATGAGGACCTGCTTCAAAAAGTCACAACATGTGTGTGTATATGTATGTACACTGCAAAAACTCAAAATCTTACCAAGAATATTTATTTTTAGTCAAAATGTCTCATTTCTAGTCAAAACAAATCTCATTACACTTGAAATAAGACTCAACACCTAAAAAAGTAACTTGTTTTTAGACAATTTTCACTTGAAATAAGTAGAAAAAAATCTGTCCATGGAGCAAGTGGTTTTTCCTTATTACAAGCAAAAAAACGTTGCTCCATGGACAGATTTTCATACTTATTTCAAGTGAAAATTAGCTTGAAGTATTTTTTTGAAGTGTAAAAAGATTTGTTTTGACTAGAAATGAGACATATATACCAAACAACAAAATAAACAACACAAACAAACAGAATATTCATATTATTTTGACTTAAAGCAGGTCTATGCTTTTCTTCTCATCTAATTGATAAACATGCAGCTACATATACCAGCGTCGTCACGCCAGAGTCATGTGGAAGTGCCTCTGTGTGGCAGCAGTGACAGTTTTATTTCAGTCCATAACAGAAATCTCCGGCTCGTTTGAGCTTCAGAAATGATTTTGGAAATGTAGCTTGTGTGGATGCTACCGCGCTACGTGATCAATAAAAGAGCTTAACTACTGAGAAGGTACTTGATTCAGAAAACAGCGACGCTACCACCAAGCTACTGAGAAATGTAGTTAAACTAAGAAAGTCCGCTACTGCCAAACACTGGTTGTGTGTATGCTGCATCGCTGCTATTGAAACATTTTATTTGGGCCCACTGTTTCTGATTTTGTCGGAAAGCAAATGTCAATGTCTCGATGTGTTGCTGCTAAAAATATTGTTATTTTTCACACGCCAGCCTCAGCCTGGACACACAGATTGTAGAAGTATCAGTATTGTGTAATAATGCTGATATGATGACAAAATGACTGCCAACAGGTTTTCCTGGGGTCTTTTTGCTGTTTGATGCTCACGGAATAAATTTAAAAAAAAAAAAAAAAGGGGGCACTAAACCAAATCTCTGGATCTAACAATATAATTGAGGATCTGCTTTAACTTGTTAACACCGATGCCAGATGCCAAAATGAACATGTCCTAAAGCTATGACGCACATGACACGTATGAAGTGTGTCTTCAGTGTAAGGCACAAGTCTAGTGGCAGGATCCTCCATAGACCAGACTATCTCATTTCAATTTAGCCCTCAAAGTCCACAGCAGCTCTGAAGGACCTCACCCTCACTGACTGGGCCCTCTGAAGGATGTGGCCCCTGAGTTGCAACATAGCAACAGTCAAAACACGCCTCTACTGTTACACGAAGGGGCTTGGCATATCAGCTCTGGGCGGAGTCATCTTACCTTGGTTCGCTCCTTCTTGGCCTTCTCTAGTTTGTCCATCTCCACTTTCTGAGCTTTAGCTGGAAGAAAAGCAGAAAGTGAGCGATGAACTGTGATGGGATGCATACAGACACACACACAGACACACACTCTTACCCAGAGCTTCATAGTACGAGTCCTCTGACCAGCCATGAGGATCAAACATGTCTTTGGGGTAGTTAGTTCCCAGTTCATCTATTCCACAGAACTGAATAAGCTTCTCGTAGATACTGGAAGGACAGGAGGAGATGATGAGCTCCTGTGTGGGCAGCTCTAAGTGGAGCGTGGTGTTCGTGTGAAGAATACCTTGGGTTTCTGAATTCCTTCTTCTTCTGAATGTGGCTGTTTGTGTCAAAGTCTCCATGGAGCTTCCTCTCATACAGCTTGTGGATCTTCTCCTGTCAAGACACAAACCGGTGAAGGAGGTGAACCAGCAGCAGGACGGTGACACACCGATCAGCTGAACTGAATACACATGGATGCATGATCGACTCTGCTGGAGTGAAAGCAGCTGTTGTAAATAAATGTTCTGATGCCTCTAAACAATATCTGACACTAGGCACAACAAAGCCACAGGAACCCGGCAGATAGAAGCAGGACAGTGATTAATGATGGAGGGAACACTGGTCCTGTGGTGCTAAAGTGTCTGATGCTGTTGCCCTGAGAAGTCATCTCAACCTGTCTCGACCTGAGCTCCATGTTCTGGAGGCCAGTGGGATGTTCTGGGTTAGGTCTTGGCAACTGTTCCAAAATGAGCACATTCCAGCTCTGGTGAAAAAAAAAAAAAACGTCAATTAACTGTACAAATCTGCTCCAATCAGGCAGTGTTCTGTTTGCTGCTGTTCAACCACAGCCTGGGGGCAAGGATATCGAGGCAGTTCAATGAAGGTGAATCAGAAGGTGGGGGAGTGTCAGCCCAGAGGGGATACTGCTCAGCTTTTCACTTACTGAGTCAGCTGTGTGTCCCGACCTGCCCCAGCTCCGTACACCGCAAACCTCACTACAGTTAATTAACTACCTGAGCAGGAGAGAGGGAGCAGAGCGGCTGACACTCTGACTCTGATTCTGACAGAGAATCACACTGTAATTACAGTGAACGTCTCAGGATTTATGGAGCATGCAGAATTCATGTCTAACCCCAGAGGGACCAAGTGAAACTCTTTAACTATTCATTGAGGGCAGAACATCTGATTCTGAATCTACACCATGATGATGAAAATGATGAGCAGTCTCTGAGGGAGGAAGCACTCAGCCCCTCAAGCAATTAACTCCTTAAACTACCTCAACTCCACAGACTCCATAAACTCCACACTCCTTAAAACCTGAATGTTGCATATGCAACAAAGGGAAAGTGAAGATGGTATGACATCCAGAGAGACAGACAAACTGGGGAACAGTGGAGTCTATTTAGTTTAGGATAAATTCATAACCTGGAAATTTTTAGTCAGAAAATAAAAATAACTCTGGTCAGAACATCAAGAGACAAATTCTATAAATTCATTTATTTAAGCATTAACTTGCATCAACTTATTTCTAACATCAGTATCTGTGCTCACCATATCTGCTGTTAACTAGCTAATTATCCAGCAAATGAATTAGCCTTTAAGCAAGATACCTAGATAAACTAACAGGAGTATATGTTTACTATTGCTTTGAAACCTGGCCCATGCTGCTTTAGGTGGGAGTCGAGTGGGCGGAGTCTGACTCTACTAAGATAGCCATGTTGGAGCAGCAAGTACTGAGCTTCCAAATGGCGTCCACACAGCCTTTGCTCTGACCAGCTTTGACAGTTATTTGGTTAAACACTCATGTAACAGACCTGTAGTTGATTGGAGCAGCGTCCAGGGGGTTCAGGGGGGATCCTGATCTCATCAGGTGACATGTTCCTCACCTTCTCTGAGAACAGAGCTGGAGACAGAAAAAGAAACATGAGCCCTTACATGTTCGTGTCAGAAGTTTTCCCTCTGTGCTCCGACTACATGTCTCTACCTGCAGGAAGAGGTTAAATTAAGGAGCTGCTGTTACACCAAGATCAACTGAATCTGAATTAACAAATGACAAATCAGAGGAGGTGGGATCAGGGTCTGCAGCACAGGTCAAACTCAATTCATCAAACATTGGGGCAATGATTACAGCCCTGTGTTTGGCAGTTGGTTTTATAGGACAGTGTGGTATGAGGAGTGAAAGTTCAGGACAGGGAGTGGCTGTTGTTGGGGCCTGTGAGGAGAAGGGAGGCTCCTCTCCCTCCTTTCCTTGTTTTGCTCTCACTGCTCCACTGGTCTCTTTGTCTCTCTCTGACTAGAGGCCAGACATTCTTCAGTGTCACTCTGTATCCACAGACGTCTTTACAATCCTTCAACACCATCAATCTAAACCTCAAGAGCTGAGCTGTGTAAGTGTACTGACATTCTGCACAGATCAGTCACAGGTAAAAACCTGACAGGACATGAGATGATGATTTTGTAGTGAGCCGTCTCGATGAAAAGTTCCTCACTGAACTTCTCAACATTTCTCCGCGTCTATAGATGAATAAATCCATAACTAAGCTTAGGTGTCAAACCTAACCTGACGCCTAACCAATATTCAATCAGACTTAAATACTGAGATTTGCGTAAATATGGGATCAAGTGTCTTTGAGCAAGAGTCTATGCACCCTCTAATGCCATTAACTTTGTAGTTGGAGCTTTTTTCAGAGTCAATATTCCTGTTAAAGTATTTGCCAGAAATCAATTCTTCTTCTCTGCCCTAAAATCATAGCCTGCATATGAAGTTGTTTTCTTCTCTAAAACAGTTGTTGCCAGAGGCTCAAAGAACTTATTTCCTTCCAAATATTAGCATGGGTTCTGCTGAAAAATGAGGCAATCTAACCTGTTGACCTGGTGCAGTTAGTCTGATGCCTCAGGGCTTAATATGTTCTGGGATTCCAGTCTTTTGTTCAGAGTCAAATTTAATCTTGTTCTCATTTCCTTTTTTGTGCTGATTTCAATTGTTTCAGTGGAAACAGCTGAACAGTCAACAGCTCAATTTTAGTGCCAACAATGTTTCAGACACCAGAATAATAGTTGATGCAGTACAGCAATATTATGACATAATTTACAGGCCATATCCAGCCCCATTACAATCATGATACTGATGAGGATATTTTAATTACATCCACATTAGAGGCATTTTCCAGAACACACACAATAATTTTACTTCCTACGAAACGTTTTACAATATTATACTAAAACACTGACCACCTTTGTAAGAGGATAAGTACTTGTTTCTAAATTCATTTTATGTACTTCAACTTCTTGTAATACATCTGTCCGTGCTCACGGTGTGTTCCATTTTTGGACCTGCGTATCCGAGCTGAGGATGCAGTTGCACAGCAGGTGTCCCAGGATCTCTGCTTTTAGTCTGCTGACCATGTAGGCTCATAGAACCACACACATGGAATTGCCTCCCTGATCTCCCACATGTGGAGAGTCAGAGGTGGAGCACCTCCTCCCCCTTCAAAAGTACTCCACAGCTGGTATGGTTGTGGTTCAGCTCCCCCACTATGGGAGGGGCAGGGCGTTGCCTTCTAGACTCATCAGTAAAGCTCAGTGTTTGTGTTTGTGTGCAGACTTGCTAATTTTTGAGAGAAAATGAGCAGGTTCCATAGGGACATGAACAAGAACGAGGCTCAGGAGAGTCAGACCCTGATCACACCTCCAACAGGGTGTGGGAAGGGGGCTGCTGTGTGATATACCTAAAATAAGACACGTGATTAATAGACAGAACTGTTATACCCAACTTTCCTTTTTGAATATGAGCTTGAAGATATAGTGGATTACACTAAGCTGCGCCATGAAGGCTACATATGTCTCAGAAACTCCCCGGGGAGACACGAATGGGTTGTTCCAGATCCTTATGGCATAGGGAACAACCAGGATCAGGAGGATAACTCTAAATGTGAAATAAATGTTTTTCAATAATATGAGGTCACTGTGACCTTGATCCCTGACCTTTGACCACATTAATCAAACCAGTTCATATTTGAGTCCAAGTGAATTCCCTGAAGCTGTTTCTGAGTTCTTGAAAATGAGACCTAAACATGACACCTCAGGTGCTGACCATCTTAGAGGAATGAGGAAGGAGTGGTGAGTCACAGGTGTGCAGTGGAGCCCAACACTGACAGACACACATGCTAATAGACAGTTGCACACTGGAGTCTTGTGGAAGCCTATTAATCCATTGTAGACATATTTGATCATTTGGAGCCTGTTGGAGCAACTCTAACTCAAACACTAAAATAAACCGTGGCCACCAAAGAGGAAAAGTGACTGCTGTGTTATAAAAATCACTGCCTGAATATTCTCATTAAAACAGCAGCACATGCAGGAAACATAGGGACAGAAGACAAGATTATACTCTGCCTAAGCGTTACCATCTGTCTTCCCAAAAAACAGACAAAAAGTCACAATCTGTGGCCGGAGGACACAGTCCATCCCTCAGCGAGCAGACAAAGAGCTGTGTTCAGCTGCTCTGTGGCATTTACTGACACACAACACAGAGGGACCAGACTCTGCTTCAGGAAGGTCAAGTGTCCAGGCTCTGAGTCAGCCTCTTTAACTACAGCTCTCTGATGGTGAGGAGGAACAGTTAGGAAGGATAGATTGTTTCTGTGGTTGCAGGAGCCCAGGCAACTGGAAGTTGTGAAAATGGAGGGAGTCACTCAGTAGCTGGTGTCGGCTCCTTTGACTGGTGGACTGTTGGAGCAAAATGGACACACAACAGCGGGACTTTTTCACTGCTCTAAACATAAATAATTTGTCTATAAAGGCTAAACATGATCACATTTTTCTCATGTCATTCTACAGTAAAAGATGAATGAGGATGAAGATGATGAAGAGTGCTGCTCAGGATCTGAGCACCTGGACCTTCAGTGTCATGGGTTCATGTTCAGACAGACCAGTGTACCCTACACCACTCCCTGTATCAGTCACTTCCTGTCTGCTCTGGCATTCACACCTGTATAGGTCTGCCATTACTCACTAACCACTGGTTAAACACTCACAACCCGTTTGTCATTCTATAACTGACCTGGATCAAATGAGTCACTTATACACCAAGCTATATCCTTTTCTCATATTTCCAGCGCCACTGCAGCTGGTGATGCAGATTCTTGTCTAAATGCTAAACTCACTGAGTTTACTCACTTTTAAGCACAGATTTTTTTTTAATTAAATATAGATTGATAATTTATTAATCCCATGGGGAAATTCAATTATCCTGTAGCTCACTAACACATGCAGGTTAGATTAGTTCAGTTCACTCCCCTCAGTCCTGCAATGAGATGACACGTTGCAGTAGTAGCTGCTTTTTTGTTCTGTTGTGTTTCTTCATTGTGGGCATGATGGTTGTCAATGTTCCCGATGTACTACATCCAACAGCACAATATACTGAGTAATGTGAACAGTGGTAATATGACAACATAAGACTACCCACCTTTGTTAGGTACCTTGGTGAAAGCTGGACCCAACTCACTAAGTCTAGTTTAGTGCCACATGCATTTAAATGATACACACACACACATATATGTGTGTGTGTGTGTGTGTGTGTATATACTTACCAACTAGCTCATTGGGGTCTTTTCTTTCTGCTTCTGAAATCTGTGAAAACAGAGGAGGGAGGGGAGACACTGAATCTTTAATTCTCCTCTGAGGCATCGGCACCTTAATGAGGTTACTACAGGTCACAGTGAGAAACAAGGGCTTAATAAACTTAATCAAGGTAGATGTGTGATATTGTATGATGATTAACAACTTAAGTTTTTCAAATCAATATACAACAATAGAATGTAATCTGCACCAGAGAAAAGCAATGAAGCAAAAAACAAACACTGTGTTTGTGGTTACAATATGCTTATATAAAAATCCACAGGAGGAGGAGGAATAGATGCAGGAGAAAGATGAAGACCAGGAATAGTGAGGAACAACATGGGATGACAGTTTTGCAGACAGAGCGTGAGGTAAGCATTATCTAACAGACAAAAACATATGGAGGTGTTATTTCATGCTGCCTTCCTGTTGGCTGGCAAGCAGATGTAAGTGGGTGCAGCATCACACTGTAAGGTGATTGTCCTGTTTCTGTCAGTCTTTAACCTCCCTCAGACTGACTTTTCTGTGATACTGGTCACCTCTGGTCTGAACTAAATGCTTGCCTTAAACCACAACCAGTAATCAATCAGAGAAGGAAAAATTAACACACTCCTAGTTTACAGAGGATGAGAACAGGTGAATTGAAATGTCATTCAGTTTAAGGGAAAAATGTAGACCTGGCAGCAAACTATCACAGATGTGAAAGCAGCATGTGAGTGCAGAGAACAGAAGCAGGTAGAAAAGCCTCTCAGAAGTATTAGAAACCAGAGGCTGTTTCCAGTCAAGGCCTTGGCTCAGCAGGAGGAGGAGTCTCATACAGCCTCAGAAATATGTTGCCTGTTGTGCCAGCACTGTGGGCATAACACAGGTTCAGCACAAAGGAACAGTGCTGGTATTCACAGGAACCATGTCGTCACCTAGCAACTGCACGAGCACATCAAAGAATGGTCCTGAAACTGGTCAAATCACAAGCAGGCAGGAGGAGGGGGAGGAGTCAACTGGAATAAATCCAAGCCAAGGAAATAAAGAGAAGACACTGGCAGTTTTACACAATGACCCCATCAGGTCAGCAGTTATACTGAGGTAAAACAGAGCAGCAGCATCTTCAAGGTTTTTCAGAACAGATGATTTGTATTTATCAAAACAACCACAAAACCAAGAGTGATGTGTCAAAATAGTCAATAAACCTGGGGTTCAGGGTCTGGGAACAACTTGTTTCCATGTGAACCAAGTTTCATCTGAATATGTTAGTTGCTGGTGCTATGACAACAGCTGTCAAAAACACAGGGAACAGTTATCAGGACATGTGACACCAGAGAGATAACCCAGGGCTACAAATTATTTTCTCCAAGCATACAGGATTTATTTTGAATACTATTAACCATCAGGGCCAACAACAATTTGAGGAGAAGCCCTTTAAACAAGTCTCAGAGCGTCCTATATAAAACAACCTGCCTATATATCAGTACACAGATTATGAAAACTCATGCCTTAAGTACATGTACATTGTTTTCTATTAGAAAATAAATAAACAGAGACTCAGAAGGTCAGGCCTTATATTCATCCAGGAAAAAAGAACACCATTGTGACTAAACAACGGTCTGAGACATTGACACAGAGACTTCCTAAGAACTGAGTGGCTCTTTCTATTTTTTCTATTTCTATTTCACCAGAACTGTATCAGAAAACCATTGAGCGGCTTCTATTCAGATAACAGATAACAACAAGGAACAACAATAATGTAGTTGAATGACACAGTGAGAGTTAGTGCTAGTACTTTACTTGTCAACTAATAGACCTGAAACTAAACAGTCAAAGACCAGTCCTCTACTGCTATAGACCAGAATACAGACTGACACCTGTCAATCAACACAGAGATAATCTCAAATCTACAGGATAGTCGATAAATACACTATTGCAAAATCAAACCGATGCACAAATTTCAAATTGCCATATTGCAAGATCCTTACATCACACAGCCTTTTTATCGCAGTGTGGTGAGATGGCACAATGACAAGACAAACTGAGCTAATCAGACCCTCATCAGTCAAACACCTGCAGCTGTAGAACAAAGAGACAGAGCTCACACACAGTGGGGTTAATCTGAGCAGAACCACTGACCTGGGTCTTGTCTGCATCAATAAAACCACAGCACCATCTAGTGTTCATGTGGTAACCGAGTTAAAAGTGCCTTCCCCAGTAATTTGGTTAGTCACAGAACAATTAAGAAATTAATCAAGTTTGATCCGGTTTCATATCCAGTACATCCTACACCAGACGGGTGTTGAAATACCTCAACATCATCTGCGTCCCTCCCCTCGTCAGAATCTTCCATTTCCTATAAAACAAGAATGCAGAGCGTTAACACTGAGGGTGGGGACACCAGGAGGGGACCGAGCAGAAGCACACACCACGAACCAGCAGGCTGGAAAAATGTTGAGCCCTTTTCATGGTTGACACCTCCTCTCAAGAGTCCTTTAAAATGACTCTGGTTTGATTCTGCATTCCAAATTAACACAGTTTTGTTCGAAATTTTGTTCGAAGTGAAGAGACAAAACAATACTTTGCTGTTAGTCTAACAACTGTTTAAAACATGAACTGTCTATAATGAATGAGTTGTTATAAGGACATGTTCTATGAAATGTATCATGTTTTTTTGTGCTTGTGTCAAAGATGCGCTGACGGTTACACCGAGGCTGCAGATAAATGTTGTCTTTATCCATGTACAGTCAAAATATAAAAATATCAGGCTTTAAAACACCCCAGTTATATAATTAGTGCTTCAGTTATATAACTAACACCTCCATAGAGATGACCACATTGTTTGGCACAGTAAAGCAGTAGCTTACACCACATGAACACAACAGTAGTATTCACGGAGGATTCACTGCTGTACTGGACTGAACTGAGTCATGTTTTTCCTTTATTATCTCCTATTACCTAAACATATAAATAAAATATGTAAGATGTGCAATCAACAATTAGCACATGATGTTCAATTGCAAATTTCTTTATGAATAAAAGGGACAGTATTTCAAGTATAAGCCTGTTTAACTGCAGTTTTTAACGCAAAAACAAAACCTAGATGTCGTTTTCTGCTGTTTGTCCCTGTGTCTGGGCATAAGGCTGAAAGTCATAACTATTTTCATTGTCTAATCATCTGACAATCATTTTCTTTATTACTTACAGTGTATTCAAAATGTAAAAAAATAAATTTCATTTTCTGCAGTGTGCAATCACAAACCCGAAGATATTCCCTTTAAAATTACATTACAACACACGCACACACACAAAATCATGATATTTCAGGGGTTATATAGTTGACGACTGGGTTGTGGTGCCCATTCAATGGGCCAAGGGTGAACACTCAGAATCTGCTTCAATGTTATACTGAATTCTAAATGAGTGATTGATGAATGAATGAATGAGTGAATGATCGTGATGATGATGATGAATTGATTACAGTCTGTGATGAACCATATGCTGCTTTTCCGATGTGTTTGTTATGCAGCACCCAGTTCACCTTGTTTTCCACTAGACGGAACATTTCATTGGCTTTTGAGTTGTTGTTACTTAAATTACACATTTAAGTTTTTCATAAGAACAACCAATTTTACCAAAGGCTTTCTCAAGGGAAAGAAATTCAAATAATTTGATTCGATGGATGAATGCTGGGCTTCCAGGTAATTTCTGTGACATGACAGCAATACCAACTGAAAAGTCAGTTAAAAGTCAAACCCTGGAAAAAGACTTCACGGTTCATATACTGACCGAGTTGCTCTCTCTGCTGTCTTCATCTGCAGACTCTTTATCAGCAGCATCTTCAGTTCGGTTCAGGTCATCATCACCGTAGCTGTAGACCAGACCTCCCGTATGCCCCCCTGATCATGAAGAGGGGCAGAAAGAAACAGACGTCGGATAATGACCAGGAGCAAACCGCAGCACTTGAGGTGAAATAAAAGTCTGGGCATGGGAAGTTAAATTAATGCCAGTCCCACATCGACACTAATGTCAGACAGACACCACGAAACCAGACTCATATGAAAAATCTGGCAAGATCAGTTTACAACAAACTGCCCAACTCGATTGAAAACAAATCCCATGTGAAACCGGTATGCAATTAATGAACCCACTAACTTCACAGCAAAACAGGCGAGTTTCAAAATTTTTGTCCACTTAATGTCAATTTACGTGTCTTTAGCTCTAACGAATCTCTGCTGAAACAAATCTACACTGAACTTCCTGTTTTTAATCGACGCTTCTAATTTGTCTTACCTACCCATGCTAGCTAGTTACAAGCTAGCATTAACTTCAAAGTTTAGCTATAAGTGGCGTTCTTTCGCTACTATGTTGAAATAATTAAAACAGTTTATAATAAATACCTGTTTCTTCTGGCTCGGGCTCAGAGTCGGGCTCCGAATCGTCTCCATAATCTGCCAAGGAAGAGAGTAGAGCACTCTTCTTAGCGCTCGCCATTGCTGCTCTAAACGCGTCGCGGAGTGATAACGTCAGTGAAGGCGCCGTACAAGCTGTATGTAGTCGGCTAGCATAGGGTTAGCATAGCATCCGTGAACGCGCAGCCGCAGATCCACATCGCTGGTTTGTTGTCACTGCGAGAGGTTTGATAGAGAACACCCGGGCACACTCAGTGGGGCGCACAAACCCGGAAGTAATGTATAAATCAGGAAACCTGTGGGCGCCAGGCGAGTAGTCCACTTTAAAAGAACAATTTTCTGCATCGTGGACTTGTGTAACATTCTTGTCTGATCTGTCGCTCTGGGCTTTTGAATACCTTGCTAGAGACCGTATATATGAGCAAGGGGAATTCATGCACGTATTCATTGTTTGTACTTACGAGCCTGTGTAGGACAATATTCCTGTTTGCTTTATAATTTTCCACGTATGTATTATTTGAGTGCAAAAAATGAAGAAATGCAACAATCCAATCGTATCATGTTCACGTTAACTTATGATCACTAAAGGACGCCATGATCACATTGAAAATGACTGACTGGCTGTTTGAGATTCAATAAATAATAAATATATTCAGCGTCCAGCTTTAAAATTCAACGAAACACATAAATCCCTGAGAAAAGAATCACTTTTCAGTTGGAATTTTTAAAGAGCAGAATTACAATACATATAATTGTATTATCCACAACAAATTATAACCAGTAGAAAACATATAGTTTGAACCGAATTTTCAACATTTTTAATGAGAAATTGAGACTGTATGTGACATGTAACTGTAACATATTAGAAAAGTTATTTCCAGGACTTGAAAAATAATTTCTTACCTGTTTATACTGAACAACATATTTATATGTTCTTTAAAAAAATAACAAAACAAACAATGCAGTTCCATGGTTATTAATACCTATAAATAGTCTACAGTTACAGCCAGGATTGGATAGATGTTTGAGCGCTGATGCATCCATCTATCACAAACCGACTCCTCAGTGAAATAATGCATCATGCGACATTACCTGTCCCTCCAGTTTCTGGATCTTATTCACCACTTATTTCTTCTTTATGTAGCATATGAAATAAAATATTTGTAAGGTTATAAGTAATCTGGTTTTTACTATATTACCCCAATTCTGCAGAATTTCAGTTACCACAAATGCAGGTGCAACAGAAACCTGGTGTTTCTGTTAAACACATTAATATCTTTGATATTTGATCTAAAACATCATGAATTAATAACAATTATTGAAGCAATTTTTTTCACTTAAATTTGCTTGAAGGCCATTGAGTGTTTGGTATAGCTATGCACTGTACACACAATGGCAGAGGACAATGTCAACTTGCGGGCATAAGAAAGGCGTAATTGTACATTTGGGTTTGGGTTTGAGATGACAAAGTATTGCTGAGCTGCATTTTTACTCAGACAACTGTGTTTTACAGCTTCAGTTTTTTATTAATGTTTAAAGAGTTCAACAACCGTTTGAGTAATACACCACCAGCAGCATCCTGTTCCTGTTGAGCAGGAAGTGGTTTGGTGATTTGTCAATATTTAGGTAGGACTGGGGCAGATGACTGCATTTTGGCATGAAGCAGGTCATAACATTCAAACATAGTATTAATGTTGATACTGCTGCTGTTTGATGTATGACCTACAGAGTAATGTGTACTGCAGAAAGCCCAGCACACAACGGACATCTGAACTACTTTAATAAAATAAATCCATAACACTAGATCATCACAGATTTTTAAAAGAATGGTTAAGTAATGTGAAGTTCATAGAGGATGGCAGTAAAGCAGTAGAGTTACTGACTACAAAGCATTGTTGACTCAATGTGAAATGATCAGGTTTGATCACATTCATGTAGCCTCACAATTTGTGGCAAAACTGTCAACAGCAAAGCCAGAACAACCATTTAGATTTAGTGTTAATTTAAACTGGATTGTCTAATTTTCGCCACATCTGAAAATGATCCAAAGGAAGAAATTCTCAACACTGACTAGATCTGACTTCACTTAGTCATATCTATACTGAGTGTATTAGTATATGAAGTCAGGTCTAGATCACTCCATCATTTGACTTTTTCTGTTTCTTCTTCCTTTTCTGCAGCTTCTTGTCTTTCGGCCCACAGCAGCATCCATAAAGCAGAGCAAAGACCACCAAAGAGAGAATCCCCAGCACAAACACTCCAATGACCACAAGACCACCCAGTGCCCACGGCTCCTGATGCAACCGATGCAGGAACCAGTCCACCCAGTCCTCGAGTGAGCCTATGGGTTTCTGCTGCTCCGATATGCTGCACCAGGAGAGTTAAACCAGTTCAGTATCTGATTCTGGACATTACACCGAGAACTTATACAGAGTCTATAAAGCCTTTTATCTGTTGAAGAAAAACTGACTCTAAAAATTACACCTGATGATTTAGCCTTCTCCACATCAGAAATCTGCTTATGTTAAAAACTTTTGTCACAAAAAACACTCCTGCTCAGAAAACTCACCTCTCCATGGCCATGCCCCGCTGTCTGATCTGCACAGCTCAGTGACTCCTAACAAAGCGAACGTACTGTGGTGATCCACTAACAGCCAACAGCTCTTTGAATAAAGCCTAAACATTACAGTTTACCATGATTTTGTCTCCAAGCCTTCTGTCCAGGCAGCTCTATTGTGCGTTGTGTGGCCACAGTAAAGTAAAGCAACAGTTCCTGGTTAATGTTTACCCTAAATATTGATGTGTGGAGGCACAAGTCTGATGATTAGGTGCTGTGTACACATTGCTCTACTGATGTCTACTGATGGGATTTTGATCCAAATATACAAAGACTAGAACCATACTGTGCAAATGCTGTCCATACATTTGATTGTAGAGAAAGTATTTATTTAAACATATCAAAAATGTATTACATTTGCATAAGAAAAAATATTATTCTGAACACTGCATGAATACAAAACACTACTCTAAACACTTCTCTATTACAAAATATTGACAACACATCTATAACCGTTGTACATCCAACAATGAACAGCTCAGATTTACATTTAAAAACATTTACAGAACACGTCTTATGTGGACCACCAGGGGGTGCTGTCTCTTGAAAAGTCCACCACACATTAACAGGACTGATCGTCTGGGCATTTGTCATGTTTCTGATGAATATGAACCAGACGCTGGACCACAGAGTCTTTCCCTCTTCCGCACTGTGAGGTTCTGTTGTTCTGTTGAGCTGACACACAGCATCTCTTTGTCCTGGTCTTTGTCCTGGTCATGAATCTTGGTGAGTTGTTCCCCTCTGCTCTTGTCCATGGCTCCTTCTCAGCATCATGGACGCATGTCTCCATCCTTCCACTGAAAATAACATGTCCCTTTGTGTAACTGGAGTAAAGACCTGGTGTGATGTGGGCGATTACATGCAGGATAGGGTTGTGTTTACTTGTGCAGTCTGTCCCTGTCTCCTCTTTAGATTGGCTGCAGAGGTTGGACTCTGGAGGCCTGGTATTTTGGCTTTGCACAGCAGCAGCAGTGGACACAGGATAGCACGATCAAGAAGATAAACGTGGCTAAAAGGAGGGACAGGACATACAGAGGGTGGGGTCAGCATGTGATGACTGGACTGTTATACAGTTAAAGCTGCACTTATCTTTGGATTTATACTAAATGTGAGCTCCTTTTCCTCAGCTCCGTAAAGCATCTTCCAGCTCATTGTTTTAGTTTTCATAAATAAGCCTTTACTGTTTCAACCAATGTTTATCAACCTTTTCCTGTTTCCAGCAGCATACTGATGCATGATAACCCCCATATAACCAACCTGTATCTAAGCAGAGATAAAGAAGTGAACTCTTTTCATCATGCATGTTTAGGTTAATTGGTGATTCTTTGCATGTAGGTCTGAGTGTGAGTGTGAGTGGTTGTTTGTCTCTGACTGTGTCTATGTCTAACCCTAACCCTAACCCTGCGATGGACTGGCGACCTGTCCAGGGTGTACCCCGCCCTCACCCAATGTGAGCTGGGATTGGCTCCAGCACACCCGCCCACCATCAGAAAAATCATACACATATATAAAGACATCATGGCCCTAAAAGTGATGCATTGGAGGTAAATGTGTGTTTGACACTGCAGGGATGACACTGACCAACAAACAGGATGAGCACAAAGAAAGCTCCCAGCTCCAGAGGACTGGCCTGTGGGAGACCCTGCAGCTTGGCCCACAGCTTGTCCAGCACAGACAGTACCTCCTCCCTCACATCCATGATGCCTCTCAGGTTCAGACAAGGAGACTTTACTGTGATAAGCCTGAAAATATAAGATCACATTGATTGAATGAGGGTTTCATTGCTTTGTGTGAAGCAGTTCTGAATGTAGAACACATTCTCTACAACTCCACCCTTCACTCCTGCAATTTTATCCTTCTACCCTGCAATTTCCCCTTCCAACCATCTTCCATTCCTGCAGGTACCAATTATACACCCTACATCCTTAAATACTGAATACTTGTTATATGTCAGCCTTAACTAGACCCCTTCCTCTGTGTGAGTGTGTGTACTGTGTGTGATACAGAACAAACTGATGACCTGCTCTAGCCTGGATCACACACAGCAGGCAAGAGGTTCAGTTTAATTATAAACGAGGGAAACTATTTAAGGCCTGGCGTTTCACCACTGAGTCTGTCACCGTCACTGAACAGCTGTGTGTGGGAGATGTCCCACAGGCTGAGCAGTAGAGCAGGACACACAACCGGACACTGAGTACAGTCAGTCATCAGTCACAAGTGTGTTCATGAAAAACACAGGAACTCATCCTTTTCTGGTTGATTATGGCCACTTTCCCCCTCATACAGAAATAGTAAACGCAAAAAAACTGAAAATGCTAAAATGCATAAATTAAACACAGAAACCAGAAAAAGAAAATAACATATGAGAGAATAAATTAAGAGGGTATTTAAAAAAGGGTTTTCCACTCTTAAACTAGTCGTTTAAAAAAAAGACTGTACAGCTTGTTTTCTTGTGTGTATAATTTTGTGTATTTAGAAACCCAGCAGTTGTAGATCTAAGCGCCTGTGAAAGAATATAAAATGACAGTGTGGCTAAAAACCATGGCTGGATGCTCTGTCTTCCTTTTACGTTTAAGTCCAGCAGCTTTGAATAAAATGAATAATTTCAGCATCTATATAGGACAAAACAAGGATAAGATGATAACAGCTGTTTCTGTCATATGTCAATTTAGTCTAGCCTACTAATGTTTAAGCTACATGTGCCTTTATTTTCCAGGGCTTTCTGGCTTTTTTCATTGCTGCCATCCCAGAGGTCAGAGGTAACAGGGCAGCATCACCATCATCAGGCCCCTGAGAAATTCACAGCTGCCCGTCAACAGCATCACCCAGCAGTGAGTTTTTATTCTCTAGTGATCTCCCCCTGAAAGAGGCTATATAACATCACTGACATCTAGTCCCAAAGATTAGCTGTACCTGTTCTTTCTGTCTGTCCATTCACTACAACTATCAAAACATCAGTTACAATCACTATAATAAAATCATGGAAAAATCTATTAGACTGAGTAGTAAAAAATAATTCAGTGTGGTCAGTTAAATATGTGATCCAACGATAGCTCAAACATTAAATTGATGGGCGCTCCACTACAGTCAGAAGTTACCGTGAAGCTACTGCTGCTATACCAAACTAAGCTAACCTGTTAGCTCAGCAGGAGTTAACCAGCTGCTGAAACATTATATCATAGGCCATGAAAAACTAACTCACCCAGAAAGTAGTCTCACTTACATCACTATCTTTCAACAAATAATAACTAATAGTCAGACAATGAATTAGCTAATAAAGTTTTAGCTAAAGCTAGCCTCGGCTCTGTCATCAGCTAAGCTAAATTTGACTTCTGGCTAACCGCTGCTCCCGCCAACAAAACGCCACAGGTAATAAATGAACGGCCGGCCATTCATCTCCTTCATTTTCTGCTAATTACGGTACTGTCCCCGCTTAACTCCCATGTTAACTTACTGGACCTGTGAGTCCCGCCGCTAGATGTTGCTTAGCAACGTGTAGTTAAACTACACCCATTCACAGGCTTGATTAAAAGAATCACCCAAAATATGAAGCATTTAAATGTGCACAGATAAGAATATGGCATTTTATACTATACTATACAATACTACACTGTGCTATACTGTACTGTACTATACTATGACACACTGCGCTACACACTATTATATGCTATAAAATACTACACTTTACAATACAATATAATACTTAACTATACTGTGCTGTACTATACTATTACTATACTATATTATACAATACTACACTATACTATACTATACTACACTACAATACACTTCCAGGCAGAACTGGAAAAATGAATAAAAAACACATTACACAGTTGTGTGTATAACTTGTTAAAGTCAGGTTGTTATTTGATGATTTCGGAAGTTTATCTTTGCACCAGGCATTCAGCTAATATTAATTTTTTTTTCTTGTTCCTGTAGTTAATATGTCGACTGTATTGTGGTTGAGAGATGATAGTATTCATATTCACACAAGAGCAAAACTCTTGCGGCAAATGCATACACACATACACTACTAGTCAAAGGTTTGTACACACTTTCGCATTCAAATGAATAGGAAAGTGTGTCCAAACTTTTGACTGGTAGTGTACATTCACTCAGGGCAGAGGTTGTTTGATTTTGTGCTAGCTGCTGCAGTTGATTGTGTGTGTCTCCACCACCTGCCAGAGTTAGTCTGAAGGCTGCCCGACGTCTGCTGTTGACCCCCTCTGCTCTGTGAGCTCCTCTAGTCTTTGTCCATCCATTGCGCTCACACATTATGTTTCATAGTCACAAGTCTTAGACACAAAAACATGCTTCTAAGTCTGAGGAAAAGTCAGTAGCATCTTTAAAACTCATGCAAATGTAACATTAACCCTAATACATTCATGTACTGAAAAATATAAATGTGTATAAATTGCAGTGTGTATGAAAGTAACAAAACAAGGTCTTACCTTTGTGACTGCACTTAGATAGTTCACTGTTCTCTGAAGGGGGAACCACAGAAGAACTTCCAGCTGCTCCTCTAAGGGCAGTTTGTAGTGGTGCCTGCTGGTCTCAGGCTCCTCATCAGCCTGCCTCTGTTCAGACTCAGGGACCTGGATGTGTGGAAGTAATTTGACTCTTTGAGCCGATCAGCAGCGCTGCAACTCTTCCTCCTGCACTTTGACGACTAATTCCTGCTCTCAGGGAGTTTGTGTACCCTCCTTTTCCTCCTCCCCTTTCAATCGACCTCCCTCCCCTCAGAGTCCCCCCCACAACCTCCTCCTCTTCCAAATTCACCCTCTCACTGCTGCTTGTCTCTCTCTCTCCCCCACACCCTCTGTCCGTACATTTGAACACTCGTTCACTGTGTTTTCACTCTGCTGCTACAGACCAGCTGTGCCAGGGCCTCTCCTTTGTCTTTAGTCACCGTGGAGACCATGCTCTTTCTGAAAGGAGCAGGGTGGTGTGTGTGTGTGTGTGTGCCCGTGTGTGTAAGTATCTGTTCATCCATCTGGTGTCCAACCATCTGACTCCCATATTTCTCAAGAGCATGTACGTCTGCATTTGCTGTTGATTCAGTCTTGTACACATACAGGAAGTGGCACAGCAGACATGTTCAGTAATGGTGAAGCAGTCATGAATCCAGGAGAAGTCAATTTTGCTTCTATGAGTTCCTCCTCCATTGGAGGTGGGGTCTCCGGAGAGGGTCTCACAAAGAATAAAAGAAAGAGCAGGGTGGTTTTTCCTTCTCTTCGTAGTTGCCTGTTTTCTGAAACAGTGGCCTGCTGTGTTCCTGTGGTGTGTGTGTGGATGAGAATGGATTCCGGACTGTAGACGTGTCTCTGTGCATTAAAAATATGAATCTGTCCACAAACAGGGATTAATAATTTCCTAAAACTTTATCTGAACTTAGAGCAGAGTTCCTACCGTTAATAGTGTGGAGTTTGAGGCTGTTGAAAACGTTTTCTTCATCCTACAGTTGTGTGTTTTCATGAAAAATTTGGAAAAGGTCTGATTCAAACCTGATATAGAAAATATGATATAGGCACTGATATGTAGCATTTGCTTTTCTTTTACTCTTTTACTGTGAAACAGCAATAGCTGAATCTATAGCTGCTAAATGCCCATTAGCTATATTCACTAGTTAGTTCCTAACTATTGCTTGTGGGACATTATAGGTCAGGAATGGAGCCCAAAACAACACCATGAATGACCCACACAGTTAAGCTGAGACCAAAACACTGAGCTAAAAATCACTACAACTAAATTTTCACATGATAAGCCCTGATACTGAACTGAGACCAGAAACCAGTCCTGACAACTATAGTCCAGTCTAGAACCCCTGAAGGATTTAAGTGACTACAGAGCCTCATTCAGACAGTGTAGAGGAGCACATGAATGTGTTTGGGTCACTGACGAACAGGCTGAGCGGTTTAAGTGTCTGCAAGAAGCACAATGAGAAACAAAAAGGATGATCAGTCTTGAGCCCCAGTGTTATGGGATGAAGGGAGGTGCTGTGATTCCTGGTGACACTGAGACCACCTCACAGTCTACAGCTTTATGTTGTATGAGTGCAGAAGATGCATATTTAGCAACATGATGTGAAGCTATGAAAGAAAAATGATACATTTTTTTTAGATAAAAGATTTAAGATGGTCAAATATTAGATTCTTGACAATACATTATTTGATTATATTTCACAAATTTTTGATTTATCACTTAGTACATGCATTTATTTAGTTGATACTTTGTTCATATTTTTGGAAAGTGTCATTTCATTGACTTAACTGATAAACTGATAAAAACCACAGATATTTGATGAATAGCCTCAACTGAAACAGACTGACATAAACAGGAACAAGTAGTGATGAGATGCTGAGGGGCAGGTGAGCTGAGAACCCAAGGTGAAAGGGAAACACCTGGAGCATCAGCATTATGGCATGGCATTATGTTTGTGTATGATGTGGGAGAAAGGACTAAAACAGCTCTTTGTGTGTTTTCTTACCTTGGATATTTTGTGTGTGTGTATATATATATATATATATATATATATATAGATATATTCCATTAGCTTCCATCAACCCACGCAGTCAGGCTTTTGATACACATGTATGGGGCTAAATAACACAGTGTTTCATCACGTCCTCTCCTCTCTTCTCAGACGAAGCTGCTCTGGACTGTGGGTCTGAAATCACATTTGCTTTTAACCCTTTCTTTAACTTCCTCTGCAAAAGAAATTGGCAAAGTGACAAAGAGAGAATCCTCTGAAGGTCAGATCCACCCTAAAATGTTCCCCTTCAGTCGTCGCAGCAGCTGGAATTGATAAGACAGTAATTTCAGTGTGTGTGTGTGTGTGTTTTTCTCATTATCCAACCACAGCCTCAGAGAATAGAAGGCGGCTGAGTCTGAGCCTGCAATCATCACTGTTACACAAACCTGTGGCTGAGTCCTGTCAGAGGGTTTCTTACACATCAGTTAATTTATGACGGACCAGGCTCTTGCAAACACACATTACACATTTTCCTCTTCATAAATGATGACTAAATTGTATGTTGGATTATAAGTAATCTTTGTGATCCACAAAGGTTTTATTGTTGTTATTGACATTGACATTAGGGAGAGGGAGCTCTGATGACATGTCCTGTGCTACACCAGCTTGCCCTCTGCTGGTGCAAATAACGTAGCTGCTCAGTTCACTAAACCCAACAGCTGTAACTGACAGTATCACACTTCACACTTTTCTTCATATATATGGGGTCACAACTCAGGATTACTTCAGTATCCACATCACAGTCTAGACATCACAGCATCATACTCAACCTAATGTTGATCTATTTTGTTAGCATTCATGTTAGTAGCACAATTCCTGCAAAAGGTGGTCCTGGCATTAATACGACTCTACTTTAGCATTGGCAGTTAACCTTATAGCTGTCACGTCAAGTGGAGAGAAATAAATGATAATTATTCCCGATTTGATGGAGGGAATATATTTGGTATAATATGATCATACATGTGGAGAAAGGCTGAGTTTTGTCTGACATGGCCTCTGTTCTGAATAACTTCAGCTGGTCCCTTTAGATGTAGTCCAGACCAGAGTGTTAGAAATAAACAAAGTGGCGACACTCCCATAGCTATAGGACTCCGTTGTACGCTTTTTTCCGGTATACTTCCGGGGTATGCGGCCTCGTATAGTTCCAAAGGTTCCAAACATCACCTTCACGGCGTTGGACATCGTTCCTTTGCATTGCTGACCGTCGAGTAACTTCTGATGTAAGTTGATCTCCTGCCTCATCAGAAGAAGTGGGATGGACACTAAATGCTGAATGGACTGTTGCTAGTCTGCTTTCTCAATCACTATCACACCAGGCTAAGTCAATAGGAATTACAAGCAAAATCAAGGAAATCCAATAATCCAGTTATGCAAAAAAGAGCATTTGAATCATCTTGCATTTAAAAATAAGATATTTCCCATACTAACACGAACGTGATGCTTTCCCTCCAAAACGTAAAAACGTATCTAAGTAATACTTATACAGAGCTTTCAGTTGTCACCCTACCACTCCAAATGTAAAACTGACATTTACAAATATGGAATAATGCAATAACAGTCAAACAAGTACTTGGGTATGTGATTTTATTTATATTTACCATGCAATGTCGTAATATCCGCTGTCTGTCCCATAGAAGAACATGACAGCGCAGCGTGTCGCAACTCTTCTCTCTCTGGGGCACCGGTCCAGACCAGTCCGCATGGGCCAACAGCAGGAGCACAAAAGTGTCTGTTTGTGATGATATAGTGTCAGGCATTGCTTCCTGCCCATGAACACCACGTGTTATGTTCAAAGGAGTCAAGTTATAATTCGTGTTGTCAGAAACTGAACGAAGTCTCTGCAGCAGTAGCGGTCCAAATGCACAGCCTGGGCTCCCTACCTGTCCTTATGTTAGACCACTACATACCCTCTTACTGAAATATTCATTATATATCACGTGGTTGCCTGCGACATGTCTTAAAACCGATGTGTGTTGATTCAGGGCATCTCCTTGTCTGTACATATACAGATACCTAGAAGGCGCACCTGACAAAAAGCTGGAAAAGAAAACTGTATCGTTGAATCTCTCGAGCCGCAGTTGAAAGCATCGCGAGGACAGAAGGAAGCGCTGCCACGTCTGAGGATCCTCTGCAGCAGCAGCAACAGCAGGAGCAGTGGTTCACACACCGGGATGGGCCGGTGCCGGGCGGGGTGTGAGAGAGGTGGGAGTGACCGGGGAAACATAGAGGAGAAGAAGGAGGGAGGAAACACGTAGAACACAACACAACAGTACACAACACAACGCTCCCTGTGTGGCCACAGTCTGTGTTGGAGGACCCTTCCAGCTGGAGCACCATTGTTCGCTCACTGAGGCCTGTGTCGGCGGTTTTCTCGGGGACAGCAAGAGAGGGGATCCATGCTAAGCTCAGGGACAATGGAGGAATTCGTGACAGAAGAAGAAGAGCCGTGGTACGACCAGCAGGATCTGGAGCAGGGTAAGAGCCCGTCTTCCCTCCAGCATCAGCCCGGTCCGCCGGGCTCCACCCAACAAAGACCTTTGTGGAGAAACGTACTGAAGGAGCATTTCAGTATGTCCACAGTCCCTGGTCCATCTACTGGACCGTCTGTCACCACCAGACTGGAGAGACTGGAGAGAGCCAGGGCCCAGGCAGCAGCTGGAGGCAGGCTGTAATTTATGTGACAGTAACCAGACTATAACCAGACTGTAACCAGATTATAACCAGACCATAACTAGACTATAACCATACAGTAGAATGACTGTAACCAGACTATAACTATACTGCAACCAGATTATAACCAGACCATAACTAGACTATAACCATACAGTAGAATGACTGTAACCAGACTATAACCATATTGTAACCAGACTATAACCATTCTGTAACCAGACCATTACCATACTGTAAAATGACTGTAACCAGATTATAACCATACTGTAATTCGACTGCAACTAGACTGTTATCTGACTCTAAGAAGACCGTTACCAGGCTGTTGTCAGGTTGGAACCAAACTGTTAGTAGACTGAGTCCAGAATGTTACCAGACTTTAAACAGGGTGTAATCAGGCTTAAACATCAGACTGTACCTTTGTGGTAACCAGGCTGTTATAGTAGTTATCGGTCTGTAGTGCTAGCCTGTAAAGCTGTTGTCGGGCTATATTCACCAAACCATTGTTGTGAAAGAATCTGTAATAACCACCTTGATGTAGAGAGAGGCTGGTTGCATTACACTTTTGGAGACTAGAGTCAGAGTTATCATCTTAAAGGAGAAAAACAGTCAAACAAGATCCGCCCCTCAGAATCATCCAGATGTTCGGTACTGATCCAAAGAGCATTTCCTCATCTTTCTGTTGGACCTGGTGTTATTTCATTTTCTGTTCCACATAAACTAACAGCAGAAACTAGTGTTCAGTGTACACACTGAAAGGTGCCATTTTCAAGTTTATGTTACATTTTATACACTTAGTAGTAACCATGTGAATCTGACTGATTGTTAATGTAACATGTTTCATGTGATCAAAATTTAAATTAAACTTATATAATTTTTGTTTGATCTTTACTCTAAATGTGAAATTGACATAAACCCAGTAATCATGATGTTATTATATTATAGGATTTAATATTTTTATAAAAATGCCTAATTGTCATTTTGTTGCTGTCATCCAACTGCTATCCTGTTCTGATTGGTCCTCTGGCTGAGGGGGAGGGGCCTGATGTGTCTCACACACAAGGCTGATAAAAATGATAAAAATAGACCCTCAGTCTTCACTCTGGTGGAGGGCGAAGGGGACACTGCTTAAGACTGAAAGTCAAAATGGATGAATTGAGCAGTATCTTCGCGTGTGTGTCGAATTCCAGAGCTATCTGAGCTCATCAGTCATGTGACCTGCCAGGAAGCTGCAAGTCCTTCACAGACAGCCCTCTGTTGTCTTGTCATAGCATCAGACTGAGCTCTGAAGCTCTTTAGTTACAGAGACTCAGAAAAGATGGAGGAAGGAAACCAGGATCAACCTCTTTTTTAGTATTAACCTTAATACCAACGTCAATATTAACATCATTATATTATTAGCATTAACATAAACAGTATTTACAATGATATCAATATTTGTGTAAACATTAGTATTACCATAGATAAATAAATCGTAGTTTCTTTAGATCAGGTCATCTCATGAAAAATACACTGTCAGTGATAGAGGACCATCATCATCCTTCCCGCACTCCCTTTCCTCCTTGTCCTCCCTGTCCTTTCTGTGCTCCCCATTCTCCCTCTCCTCCCATGCCTTCCTGTCTGACTTCTTCTTTTGTGTCTGATGTACAGACCTCCACTTGGCGGCAGAGCTGGGGAAGACTCTGCTAGAGAGGAACAAGGAGCTGGAGGACTCCTTACAGCAGATGTACATCACAAATGAAGAGCAAGTGCAGGAGATTGAGGTGAGAAGCTGACAGGATCAAAACAGCAGCTGTTTTTCAACTGGAGGATTAATTGATGTTTGGTTTACTGAAATGATGTTATAACTTTTTAAACTTAGTCACTTAGAACTCTGCAGAGGAAGATCATGAGTGTGTGAGGAAGTAATCAATTAATAAATTCAAATATCAGATCAAATCTGTCAAAGGTGGCATCAAATAGGATAATATATCTTAGAAAATAACAAATCAATAATAATCAATGATAATCACGATTTACATATAATTGGAAATATATAATTAGAAAAGATGAGCTCCCTGCATCCTCTCTGAGAGGTTTCTGTCAGTTGTAATGTCAGTTAATGTCCGTCTGTGTCTGTCAGTACCTGTCAAAGCAGCTGGAGGTCCTCCGGGACATGAACGAGCAGCACGCCAAAGTGTACGAGCAGCTGGACGGTACCGCCAGAGAACTTGAACGTACCAACCACACCCTGGTGACAGACAGCAAGACTTCGCAGCAGAAGATAGAGAGGTGATAGGGGGATGGGAGTTCTGCTTCTTCTGCTACTTCTTCCTCATTCACTTAAACTTTTGCTCTCCCTCTTGGACCAGGTTAACAGGGACCATCGAGGTTCTGCAAACGCAAGTGGAGTCCCTGTCAGGTCAGGTGGAGCAGCTTCGGTCCATGGAACAGCTCAGAGTCAGGAGGGAGAAGAGGGAACGACGTAAGACCATCCACACTTTCCCATGTCTGAGGGAGCTCTGCACAGCACCAAGGTACCACAGTTTATAGGAGGAAGGTGGGATCGCCTTCACCACACTGACACAAACTAACAATCAAGCTTCATGTTTGTGTCCTGTTCCCAGGTATGAGGATGAGTTTGTGGTGGGCCGGGCTGAGAGCTTCACCATGGAAATCAAGTCTCAACCGTTTGAAGAGGAGAACCAACACCTGAGGGAGGCGGTGTCGGCTCTGAGGGCAGCGGCCCGCACCGAGCGGAGCCGTAGGGAGGGAGTGGAGAGGGAGTGCAACCTCCTTCTGGCAGAGTTCTCACGGCTGCAGACACGGGTACAGGTTGGTGTCAATTCACATGTTCAGATATATGTGGTGCTCCTTCATAAGAAATACACATGTATATAACAACACAACTCACCGAACTAGTACACAACAGAAAAAAAACTGAAAAACATGAGCTTCAGAAAAAGACTAATTAGACTCCTGTGGGACTAATTCACCATGGACCTGTCACATATATCATCCTCAGTTACTTCAGGCTTGTTGTTCACATCATAGTAAAACTGTATTTGTTTGCCCCCAGGATGCCGAGGGCTGCCAGGCCCGGGTGCGGGAGCTGGAGGTAGAGCTACAGGAGCTGCAGCAGCTACGTCGAGCTCGGACTTTCCTGCTGAGCAGCGAGGATGATGGTGTAGCTCTCACGCAGACTGTCCTCAACAGCACCCCAGAAACTGACACCTTCTTGGAGGTGGAGGTTGGGCACACGGGTGGAGGTACGAGTGGGCCACCTAATGGTGGAGGGGGTGGTGGAGGTGAAGGGCTACCTGAGTCCAGCCCTGTAAGGAAGAGCTGCAGTGACACAGCGCTTAACACCATTGTTGCCCGTGATGCGTCCGGCCGCAGGAGAGGTAGTTATGCTCTCCACGCAAACAGTGTGAGGAAGAGGGGGATGTCCATCCTGCGGGAGGTGGATGAGCAGTACCATGCCTTACTGGAGAAGTATGAGGAGTTGTTGGGAAAGTGTCGGCGCCATGAGGAGAGCTTGTGTCACGCCGAGGTCCAGACTTCCCGACCAGTTTCCAGAGATCCATCCATGAAGGACTGTGCCATGGGCCCCACTCAGGTGCCACCTCCCACCCCTGTCCAGTCGCCCTCCACCCCAGAGGCCATTGAGAGCATCAGTAAGCAGGTGGAGGCAGTGGATAAACGTCTGGGACAAAACACACCTGAATACAAGGCCCTCTTTAAGGAGATCTTCTCTCGAATCCAGAAGACCAAGATGGACATCAAAGCTACCAAAGCCTCTAAAGCAGGAAAAGCTGGGAAGTCCAGCAAATCCACTAAGCATTGATGGTACACCGAAGGTACACTGAGGGTTGTAGGGAGAATGTTTGTGGGATGTTTCAGTAGTTTGTGAAAAGGAGTTTGTTTTAAGTTTTCATTGAGGGAAAAGAGCTAAATTGAAACCAAGTTGAGTTGAAGTGAGACTGAATGGTCTAAGTCTAGTCCAGAATCTGAATTGCATGTGATCCACCTTAAAACTTCAGTCTCTCACATATATATCCTGGCTTCACTACGTAATGACCTTATACAGTAACACAGTAATGCACCTCTTTCACTCCAAATTAAAGCTGCAACAGTGTACTTTGCTATAATGACTCTACTAACATTTGTATAATTACAGAGGTGGATCCTCTCAGGCCACAGTGACATCTCTCACTGTGACACTGCTGCTGTCCAGCATCACCCTGTTTTATTTGTTTTCTCTCCAGGAGTTTGATGAGATTGATACCACTGTCGTGTCTGTACAGTAATTATGAAACGACAGCTGGTTAGCCTAGATCATCATTAAGACAATAAACAGGGTGAAACAGCTAGCTAGTTCTGCTGACAGTGAGGCCTTTTTTTGCATGTATGTACCAGACAAAGTCATGGTTAAACTCTAACAACAAAAACACAAAACTTTGTGGGGATAGGTGCTCAAGCTGAAAAAAAGGCACCCCTATAATAATTATTATATAAAATTACTTGTATTTATTCAATATCAGTACACTTGCAGATATTTAATACTGAGCAGGTTTCAACAAAATTATCACTTAACATAAAGGCAATATTCTTTAGCGTTGATTGTTTCTACATTTATCCCAAGAACAGACAACATAGAAAACCTGCTACACATTGCTGCTTATGGGGGAAATGGAAGGACATAGAACTTAAACTGAGTTGAGACATGTCTTTAGATAAGAACTGGTGCCATGGGCCAAATTTAAAACTGAAATATACAATAAGAAGCAAAAAGGAAAATGGAAAAAAAAAAAAAAGGCAAAAGGGCAGGTGTTTTGAGCTCCACCTGGTTCTATCTGTACATGTGCCTATGCATATGCCAACAGTTGGGTTTAAAGTGGACCACAACCACTCAGACCTTTCTGCTGTTCCCCCCACCCCATAATCCTCAACAGTTAAACCTGTAAGGTTTTAAAGCTAAAAGCTGCAAATGACAATCTGCAGATTGTTGTTGCCACTGGGCATCATAGACCCTAAGAAGAGATTAAAAAACCTGAAGGCTGTAAGACAAACACGAACGCACACAGGGACGTGGTGAAGCTGATCGGTTTCCTTTATTTACAGTTGACAGAATCTATAGTACAAGTGTAACCAGGCTTCAAACCAGGGCTTTTTTACATCCACCAGTCTTAGCTAACTATAACTAACCTGCAAATATATTGCACCTTTTTTCACAGTATACAATACCTATGCCTTTTTCTGGGTAACCTCTATATATGAAACTTTGTTATAATGTTATTACAGCTAATATTTTATATCTGATTCCTCTGTAAGACGTGGGGATTAATGAAGCTTGAAACCTTCACATGTGGCTCACCTGACATCTGAGGGCCCTATGCTCAGGCTTTATGGGTAAGAAGGAGGGGGGATGTTTTTCTGAGGCTTGGTTCTGAAAAAAGAGAGAAAGCCCTCTGGATAAGGGGGTGTACAAAGGGCATCTGAGGTCAGTGATCGTGTCTGTTACAGTGATGTGAGTTTAAGGAAGACGAGGACGAATGTTTGTTAGTGTAGTCAAAGCAGAGCCTGTCAGCACTTGACAAGGCTGATGACGTTTCTGTCATGTCTTACCTGTTGCACTTGAAAATGTTTTGACGCCTCATCTCTCGCATATTTAGAACAGCTCATATGAAACTGTGTACTACCTGTGTATTTATTTGTGTTTCTTCATTTTTTTTTTTTTTTACTTTTCACTGCCTATATGTGAATGTCATTAACAGCTCATCAGAATAAACTAATTTAGCTTGTTTTATTTACATGTGCATTATCAGTCAATAAAATATCTGCATTAAAGTTGAGTCTGCTCTGATGTTGGTTCTGTCATTATTGAACTAAAACCATCTAAACAAGTTATGTCATATACCTTCAGTGGCACTGTAGGCGCTGCGGGGGCGCTCGCCTTTTATTTACAGTGCTGTAAAACAGCGGCCCCCAACCTTTTTTGCGCCTCGGACCGGTTTAAGGTCAGACAACATTTCCACTGACCGGCCTTTAAGGTGTGGCGGATAAATACAACAAAATAAAATGGTGCGATCGGCATAAAAACTGTGCTATTTTCTAAATATAACGATAAACGTGAATCCACTGCTTACTCGTACGCAACTTTATTAGCAGCGTCCTCGTAACATCCTCTCTGCCCTCTAAGCCCGAACCTAAATGCAGCTTTCTTCTTCTTGGAAGTCGTAGGATCTTCTTCTGTCTCCTCACTGAGCATTTTCCCTTTCGCAAAGAAACTTTACAAAGACGTTTGCTTTTTACTCATATTGCTAACTTGAGGATCTAATTTTAGCGGTAACGTATCACATGACCGAGACAAGAAGCGTGAGTCATAGACGGATGTGACGGAGAGAATCCGGTCATTTTTCAAAATAAAACATTGCTCAGATTCAGACCATGAATAAAACGGAAATAAAATAAGTTATTTATTCTTTCTGTGCGGCCCGGTACAAATGCCCAGGGGTTGGGGACCGCTGCTGTAAGGTAAGGAGTCAAAAGTCTCAACTGTTTTCTACCAACACTGTTATTTTATCTATATGCTTAGAGCGACTACAAGCCCAGTGACAAAACTAAGTGATGTCAAATTCACTTTTCAGGACCAAAGTTAGTGTGAAAATGCAATAATTTAAATTTAAATGATATAATTGAAGACATTAACAAACGAACAAGGTGTGATCTTCAGACATTTAGATTCTGAACTTTGGAAGTGAAGAGAAGTGAAGCTAATGTTCAAGAGCCTTAAACCGCTCATTCCATCATTATAAATGTTGAGTGAGAAAAATTAGTTTATGGTCTCAGTCGCTAGTTCCAAGTTTTCTATATAACGCTATGTCACTGGTTCAAAGTGATATATTTTAGTATATCTGTGACATGCACCCATGTACTTGTCGCTTCGACCGCGTGGCCTAATGGATAAGGCGTCTGACTTCGGATCAGAAGATTGAGGGTTCGAGTCCCTTCGTGGTCGACTTTTGAGACCTTTTGCAGGTTGAGAGCAATTTTAAAATTGTAATAATTGGTTTTTTTTATAACATATTTCCATTAACTTGTGTTACGTAACTGCCAGTCAATATTACCATGTTTCACTATGACAGCAGCTGTAAGTTAATGCCAACGTTATGTTAATCTAACTAGCCCAGCACTTACCTAAATAAAGCTAAGCTAAATCACGTTTAAATTACTGGAAGAACCTCCCTGTCAAAGACGACGGGAGGAATTAATTACCCACAACTCCAACTCACATTATGACAGGCGGATATATTTAGGGATAAATACCTTGATGATCCTTTCTCTTGTATGTGGAGCAGAGTGGCGCAGCGGAAGCGTGCTGGGCCCATAACCCAGAGGTCGATGGATCGAAACCATCCTCTGCTAGCTGTTTTCAACCTCTTTTTTATAATGTGTTTAAATTCTGTCACTGTTTCATCATCCTTATATCTGCTGCAGTTCAACATCACCTGATTCTCATTTACCCACACAGCGTGAGGGTGATTTCAAGTTTTTATGCTCTTTAACTACAGCTGTCAGACAAATACAGAGCAGAAAGTACAATATTTCCCTCTCACCTACAAGTATAAAGAAGAATTAAATGAAATTATGGCAAATGTGAATGAATATATGACCAAACACTGGACACCCATGTAAAATATATGTATTTATATATAAAACGGTTGACGTAACAGAAAAAACATAACACTTAAACAATCAGTCGAAATCCACTCGTCTGCTCTGCTTGATCGCTGAATGTATCTTCTTCTGCTTCAGTCGCTCCTTGTTGCTCCTTTGCAACCTGTGACACATTTCAAAAGAGACTTATTTATAATCAAGATGGGAAGAGCAAGAACAAAAACAACACTGTCAGATCATACCTGGCTGCCCTCAGAGATAAGTCCTCTTCTGTGGGCTCATGAGGCTTTCTGCTGGCTTCAGCTATGATGGCAGAGATCTTCTGCAGACAGTCAGAAAGGTTTCTGTGCTGACTCCTGCTCAGCTCGGATGTCACCAGAAGCTCTCCAGCTTTATTTATACGGTTTGTGTTCTGTGACAGGGAGTACAAAATCATCCACATTTAGGAGGGAGTATTTAAAGACATAACTTGAATGGAAATAGCAATCTACAATAAGTTTTTGTTCATGTACTATTTTCTACTTGTTTGCAGCCAGAGGTGATGCATGGCAAAAAGCGTCATCAACAACAACCAAAGTTCCGTGAAGTTGAAAACAAACCTTTTCAAAGATCTTTTGACGAACATCCTCTGGGATCCAGTCTGCTGTTTTCACATGGAATCTGACCTCTGCCTTTGTGTTCACTGAGGATTGAGATGCCATGTGTTAACATTGCACGATACATTACAGAACAGTTTCTATAGTCAACGCCATGCACAGGCTTCCAGAAGCCACTTAGCACCGTGGCATGTGTTCAAATGTACCACAGAGCATGGTTTAAATAATTTAGTTAAACTTTAAAGATACCTTTATTGACATGCTGACCACCAGGACCACTGCTCCTGCTGTAAGATACTGTCAGACGGTCTGACAGCAAAGGGGGAGAAACAGGATGAAATTAAATGAAAACACACACTTAATCTGCTTTGATAAAGTAATATTTATATTCATATTTACCCACTGGAATTTGCACCTGGAGGACCTAGAAAACAAAAACAAAAATCTATTCAGAAAGTCTTTATTGTTTTCATGTTAATGTTTCAGCCTAATGACTAATTAAAAGCATATTATTCTCAGTCTTCCATGGTGACTAATAGGAAACTGCAGCTCCTGCAGCTCAGGTTCCTCTGGATCACCATCACTATCACAGATTTTTCTATCCCTGGACCGGAGTCCACCTGTGTCAATCCAAGGGGGTCATCACTGATTGGTTTGTGAACTGTTCTCTTGAGGCCTCCAGTTGTAATTTGACTATTGGACATCCTGTTTTTTTTTAAATCAAGAGGATTTGGAAAGACATATGCTCTGAATCAGGTCTCAAAGCTGACGAGGTAGAGCAGAGCAGAAACAACCTGCCTTCAGAGCTCAGAAACTGGACTGTGTTGAGCTTAGTGGGCTCCTTCATTCCGATACAAAGAAGTCTGGAACAACCAGGACTCCTCTGTAGCTGGACCAAGACTAACTGAAACATCAAGGAGAGGAGACCAAGAGGCTGATGGTCCCTCTGTGCCCCAGAGATTCTGCACAGAGATGGAGAAACCTGCAGAACAACCTGAAACAAATGCCAGATCCAGCATCCTCCCGACACAATGTTCAGAACTGAGCCCAACCATTTCAGTCCTGGACCAGTGAATCTGGATTCTACCTTTAGCTTCTCTTACAAACTGTCACTGAGGAGACTCTTCTGCTGGTCTCTCACTGTGTTATGACTATGCATGTTGATGATGACGGTGGCTGTTTGTTTTACTGACCTGTGTGTCCGGGTCCAAGGTCCCGTAGCTAACACGCGGCTGTAACGTGTCGTAAATGTCTTTTATCACCACTGTGTTTGGTTTTATCCGCAACGGAATCACGTTGAGTCCCAAACAGCGACAAAATACATAAGACCGTCGAACTATGGATGCCGCCATGTTAGTGTGACGTCACCGTGGCTGGTGATAAACCCAATAAAGTGGCCGCTAACGCTGCTGCTTAACTGAGCCAACAGTTTCTGTGTGGATTGAAAGAAGATAGACCTGCTGGTTACGATAAAAAACAATTAGATACAAGGTAACAATTAATTGTGTAAAAGAGGAAAATAAAGTCAGGTTCCACCGAGATTTGAACTCGGATCGCTGGATTCAGAGTCCAGAGTGCTAACCATTACACCATGGAACCACTACAGGCTAACAATGCAGATATATATAAGATGGTGAAACACTTTGATCGACACATTGTGACTTCACACGAGTCATCTAATTTAATACATATACCTTTCGAAATGCCCTAAAATTCACCCCACATCCTTCAACGGCCTGGCAGTCTTACATCAGAGGCTCGGTTCTTATAAATAATATATAAATATAGGTTGTCTGCCACGAGGGGGTGCTGTCATTGGGTGTTTTAGATAGAACAGTGAAAGCGGAACTTTCACACGATGACTGTTGTTGCGACAGGGAGTGGTGGGCTGACAGACATTTGGCAAACAAAAAGCAGCACCAAACAGCTTTATCTATATTTGTCCTACCTGAACTTTTAGATGGATATCCACCGGTAGTTGTGGAGCAGCAGGCCTGTATCCTGCTGGCTAAATAATAGTTGTATTGACAAACAGGATTAGCAATACATTTCTTGGAATAGCTTTAGAGTGTTGTTGTATCTAATGTTAGCCAAGTTTGCTTCATGTGAGATTCTCAGTTAGTTATTGTTGATGGCATGAACATCAGGGCTTGTCTCGGGGTGTGTCTTTGTGAAGAAATCGAAAGGCTCATTGGACGTTAGCTTGTTGCTAGCTTACGTCGTTGTCGTTTGGGCTGATTGAGCATTGGAAAGTAGGATGTGACAGCGCTGGTTTACATACAAAATGCCTGGAATGGTGGTATTCGGGCGGCGGTGGAGGATCGCCAGTGACGACCTTGTTTTCCCCGGCTGCATTGAACTGTTCGTCCGTGTACTTTGGTAGGTAGATCTCCTTCGCCGATGCTGTTGTTTTACTGGAGACTGTTTTCCACCTTACGTCCACCTACAGTAGACGTGAGACTAATGCTGGATGGCTTTGCTCTTGTCTCGTTACCCAAGGTGGATTGGCACTCTGATCGTGTACATTCACCACAGGGGCAATTTTGATTGTAATGGGAGAATTCTTCACACCTACCTGGTCGGATTGCTGGTTGTACTTGGACTTATCATCCTGACATTATCTGCTATTGTCTATGTCAGTGCGCAAGGTAAATCTTTAATCCTCTACTGTGATTTTTTTTTAGTCAAATGTTTAAAGATAAAAAGATTGGAAACCAGTCATTTCACATAATTCTACTCATGGCACTTATTGTGTCACAATTCAGGTTATTTTGCAAGATGCAATCCAGGAAGTTTGATAAGCAGTTGCCAACTTTCGCAACACAAGAAAAAAAGCAACAATTTTAAGATGAGGCAGAAAAAAGTTCACTGACAGATGAATTCAAGTCCCATCCAGCAAAATTGCAAAAGACCAAACTAACAGGAAATGCAAACGTTGAAAGGAATCAGGAGATGCCTCTACTTGATAGTCAAGCCACTGTAGGCTGATACATGGTGGTACAATCTTTTACTTTAGTGCCAGTGGGAGAGTGATGACAAACAAGATGTCTGTACCTTTTAAGGATTTTACCATCCAAAGTGAATGAGAAAAGTGTGTCAAAACCGCTGACTGAAACTACTGATTTTGTTGATTAAAAAAAAAAAAAATCTATGATGGTTTCTCAGGTACCATTACAAATCCTGTCCCACGGCGCTCCATCCCTGCACTGGTGTACCTTCGGGCACTCCTGTACATTCCTGAGCTGGTATGGGCCTGTCTTGGAGCTGTTTGGGTGTCTGATGGCAAAGGTTGTGATCCTGACACTGTGGGAGCCGTCATTGCAGCAGTTATTGCAAGGTGAGTTGTTCAGAGAGGGAGATGGTGACAGATAAAAGGAACTACTTTAACAGCCCACTGAGCTTTGGAAAATTTAAGAGCGACATGTTAGACAGACCCCTCCGGCATTATCCAACACCATTAGTATATTGCCTGCTAATGGTGCCTGATTGACTGAGACTATGGAGTCTTCATAATTTTCATTCATGTTAGAATCTGTAGAGATGTTTTGATTCAGCATCTCTCTGTGTCCATATCAACAGCTGGATCATCCTACTCTTCACTGGGTTGGGTGTGGTGTTTGTGTTTGACCCTCTGGGCAACCCACATCCTCAGCAAGCAGTAATGGAGCCGCTGGGAGTTCGCGAAGAGGGCACTCAGTTGTTCTCCACAGCTCGCTCCCTGGCCACCAAGGTGTGGGAGTGCAGGTTGCGGTTCCTTTGCTGTTGTCTGCCGCAGGATGAAAACCACCGAGCTGCATTCTCCAGCATTGCGCAGCTTTTCAGCGGGTTCTTCTCTGTAAGATTTCCATTTTCTCCTTGGGTTTAGTCTGATTTGATAATATAATAGACAAGTTTATGTTCAAGTGTAACAATAAAGTCCTAAAAATGTGGTAAAACATTGAGACTGTAAGGAAACCGTGGATAGCTTCTGCTGTTTGATACTGCCACAAAACTCATTTTGACATGCTTTCTGGTAATGTCTGTGATGTATGTGTGTCTGTGTGTGGGTGACAGGACACAGATCTGGTTCCCAGTGATATAGCAGCTGGTCTTGCTTTGCTACATCAGGAGCAGGATAAGTTGGAACGAAGTAGAGACCCAAACATCGTGGTCACTCTCAGTCCTTCCTCTCCCACTGTGAGTATTGGAGCTACAGTCGACATCTGACTTGACCATGATGTCATTGATGGTTTTTAAGTTAACATCATTCCATTCAATGAAACATCTTCCTTGTGTTTTTCGTTGATTGCAGGGAGGAGATTTGGAGACAGAGCTGGAAAAGGCAGCTCACTGTATGCAGTTTGCAGCAGCAGCTTATGGCTGGCCCCTCTTCATCTACTCCAACCCATTCACTGGTCCCTGTAAACTCAGTGGAGACTGGTGAGATGTTTTTGATTAATTTGAGTCTATTTCATGTCGGAGGACCTGCCAAGTCAGTTCAAGTGACTTGATGCTCTGTCCCAACTGCTATTTGGATGGAAAGAGTTTCTGACATCACTCCTTGTAGTTGTGTGTCCGGCCAGAGAGATTAACCTCACTGGCAGTGGAAAAGGGGTCAATCTGCTTTTATTGGCCTTTTTGACACCCTTACACTAGTTAATTATGATTTTTAAAGGATAACATACAGTGACTGATCACACCATCCTACAGTGTTAGCATGTTCCTTCAGATCAGTTGAGATCACTATTAACACCTCATCAGCATTAGTTCTGACCATTAACAGATTTGTGTGTGTGTGTGTGTGTTTGTCAGCTGTAGGAGCCAAGCAGCTCAGTATGAAATTGTTGGAGGAGACAACCTGGGTTGTAACTTCTCTTCCATCCTGCACAGCACTGGGTTACAGTACAGAGACTTCATCTACATCAGCTACCACAACCAGGTTTGAACTCTGCTCAGATCACTGCTCTGTGTTCGGTGTCCTGTCAGGGCTGTTTTGAGGAGGACACCTCCAGTCTGACAGTGTTGAGTTGTCCGTGTTACAGATCTACGAGATCCCGTTCTTTGTGGCTCTGGATCATAAGAGAGAGGCTGTTCTGGTGGCTGTCAGAGGAACTCTGTCACTGAAGGTGAGTTTTGCTCTCAATGCTGTCATGTTGTCACAACAACAAACTAATGTGACCATGAGAAAGTTTGTGATTGTCTTTCCTGCTCATGTGCATCCCCTGTCTGTGTCAGTGAATGCATAGTCACTGACAAAACAGATTGAACAGATGACTGGAGGTTGAAGCCTTCCTGCTAGACAGAGAGATGACAGTAGCTCATCTGAATGATGGAGGTTAAAAGTGTTGTAATATGTTTGTCTGCAAGTCTGAAACATTTAATATCAGCAATCATAAGAGAACCATTATAAAACCTGATCAACTGATGAAAGAAACTTTAAAGAAGAGAATAAAACAAATCTTCATCAATGACAAAAATATGGAAGAACCTGATAGATTGATGACAGAACCTTTTTATTAATCTGATCAATTTATGAGAAAACTATTAAAGAACTTGATCAATTAGAAGAGCCGTAAAATGATATGAACAATTGACGAGAAAGCCATTTAAAAGAGCTTGACTGATGAGAAAATCACTAAAGAACTAGCTCAATAGGCATATTGGCGATGAATTTCCATGGTGACTGATCACGTAGCTGGTGTGTCCCTTGCAGGACGTCCTAACAGACCTGTCTGCTGAGTGCGAGGACCTGCCTGTAGATGGAGTGTCTGGAGCCTCTTACGGTCACAAGGTAACTTGGTCCAGTATGTGTGTCAGAGACTGTGTGTATATGTGTCATGTAGACTAAAGCTGCTGCTCCTCTCACTCATACAGGGCATTTCCCAGGCAGCAGGTTACATCTACAAGAAGCTGGTCAACGATGGCATTCTGAACCAGGCCTTCTCCGTTGCTCCGGTAAGAAGAGCATCCCAGGTCGAAGCTGCAGATCTGGCTCTTACTTGAGTTTATTCCTGCAAGTTTACAGGGGAAGACATTGGTTTTCATTGGTCTGTAAAGAACAACTTCTTCCTCCACAGAACAGCCCAGCCAAGTCTGACACAGTCCACAACTTCACTTTAATGCTTTAATCTACTGTGGAAATAAACTGTAATGTATACTCCATTGTGAGTGTTGAGAGAAGATGCAGTGACCTGGACTAATCTTCCTGGTTCATCATTAAACTGATATTTATGGTCAGATCTCATCAGTCAGAGGAGCTGGATCATGGCTAACCCCTCATAGTGCCGCTGTGTGTTGGCAGGAATATAAACTGGTCATCACTGGTCACAGTTTGGGTGCAGGCACAGCTTCGATACTGGCCATCCTGCTGCGTAACTCCTTCCCCAACTTGCAGTGCTATGCCTTCTCTCCACCAGGTGGCCTCCTGAGGTAAGTTTGACTGTGAATTGTGAGGAAACTTTAATCAAGTGATTTTTCCCAAAAAAAGTGTTTTAAATCTGAGTGTTTCATCCACTATTCTCTTTAAATGTATTTTCAGTTGGTGTGTGTTTGTTTCTGTGCAGTAAAGCCTTGGCTGATTACTCAAAGGACTTTGTGGTCTCTGTGGTATTGGGAAAAGATCTGGTTCCCAGGTGAGTGTGGTTCCTAAGCTGTTTGAGCTGTTTGTTAGAACATATGAAAATGTAGTTCTGGGTCATTTTTATTTCTGTTTATTATGAATATCATCTGTGTGTCTGTTGTTATTGTTGAGGACAGTACTGTTGTCACATCCCCTTTTTTAATTTTGGGTTATTAATGTTGCTATATGGCTATGCCAAGTCTGTGATGGCTCTTTCGATTTTAATCATCTGTTCTCTTTGTTCAGACTCAGCATTCCCAACATGGAGGACCTGAAGAAGCGGATTCTGAAAATAGTTTCAAACTGCCACAAGCCCAAAGTAAGACCAGTTTCTGACCCCAACTCTTGTTAGTGTCAGACCCAGCGGGCTCAGATTTTGTATGTCTGTGTGTGTTGCAGTACCGCATCCTGCTGCAGGGCTGCTGGTACGAACTGTTTGGAGGAGACCCAGACGACTTCCCCACCGAGCTGTACAACAGGAGGGAGGAGGAGCTCAGGCAGCCGCTAGCGATTCACAACTCGTCATCCTATCAGAGCCTTGAGTCAGATGACTCACCTGTCCACAAAGCCACCCACTTACCTTTGTTTCCACCTGGACGCATTCTGTATGTTACAGAAGATGGGCCACCACGGAGGTCAGTCTTGATTATTTAATCTAGTGGTGAATTCATAACGAATGAGCTACAAACACACACACACACACAAAGTCAGTTTTCTGCACTAACCTGCACTTCAGCTTCTTTTATTAACTCAATGGTAAAGCTGCAGCAATCAGTTGATCTCTTTCTCTTATCAGCTCTCATAATTATTAAGTGTCTGATTAATTTGTTCCATCCCCTCAAATGTGAATATTTCATGTTTCTCAGTCATGTAACTAAACTGGACTGAATCTACAGGAGATGTTTGACGATGTAATGAACATGAGATATTGTTAGCCAGTTGCAGGTTTTCAGCTGGTACTTTTAGCTATCTTGTGATGATAATTATATTAATATTGTCGTGTGCAGACAGTACAGACTGAACATCTCCCTCTCCCTCTGCTTCTCCTCAGACACTGTTTTTCCCAGGTCAAGTACCAGGCTGAGTGGGCCAGTGAGGCAACATTCAGGAGCATTCTGATCAGTCCCAGTATGCTTGCAGACCACATGCCTGACATTGTGCTTGGAGCACTTAACCATCTGACCAACGACAAGCCCTTCTCCGTGTGCACGTCATCCCTGAGCAACAGCTAGCATGGCTTATTAAAAACATACACATAGACTGTGTATTGTCACTTGTGTGAGCTGTTTCTCCACACCTGAGCCAGGGCTGCCTGGACCTGGACTGTAAACCTGGGCTATTAACTTTCCTGATCATACACACTTTGACTTGATTGTCATGAAATGGAAACATGAAACAGTAGATTTATCTGTTGTGACTGCATCTAAATAGAAACAACTTAAAACACTGCGCTTTAAATCATTTAATTGAAATCCGCTCCATGAGCAGCTTCATGCTATGATCACTGAATGTGTGTTGTGTACAATATTTGGCAGTTTACCTGTAATGCCCCCACCCCGGTCAGTCAGTGACCTCGCTGATCTTCCTCATCTGAGGGGACACTGAGCAGCAGGATGACCCAGAATGTGGTTTAAACTGAAGAACTGCATTGTTGTTGTGTAGTAACTGTGGCTGTTGTGTGTTGTGTTTCATGTCTTCAGTTAGGGTGAACAGTGCCTATGCTCCAGAGAGACATCACGGCTGCTTTGCAAAGAGATAGTGGACAGTGTTGTACTGTTGAAACACTTAATTGTCTTTTAACATGACTCCAACAGGTAGAAACGCTGTACCCGTACAGTTAGGGGGGACCTGTTCACTCTCCATGAGGTGATATTGAATTTTGAATCTACTGGTGCCAGAAAAACTCAAGTGTTGAACTCAAATAAAACAAATTTCTGAAACAGATCATCTATCATTTATCTTATATATATAAAAAAAATAATAATAACAGATATTTATCTCGTGTTCATTATGAAAGCCTCCTAATGAACAGTTGTAGTTTTTCCTCTCCCTCCTAGCAATTCGTGACGTCACCATGACGTCCACTCACTGACACATGACATCTTCACGTGAACCCTGCGCCGTGGTAAGTTCAAATTCAGAGTCTGTAAAGTATCAAACTTTGTTCAATAAGGTGCTTCAACCTGTGATTGTGTAATAAGTGACGTGTTAGACAAACATGACTTTT
This sequence comes from Remorina albescens, assembly GCA_034769265.1. Taxonomy (NCBI): domain Eukaryota; kingdom Metazoa; phylum Chordata; class Actinopteri; order Carangiformes; family Echeneidae; genus Remorina; species Remorina albescens. The sequence goes on from CM068480.1 coordinate 14,028,387, forward strand.
GTGTTTTGGCCACACGTTAGAATGAGCATGAGCAGCTGGGAGTGTTAAACGAGAATAAAGTTATTAGAAACAGTCTGACCATGAATACACAGAAAAGGTGTTTGTTTGTTTTAATCATTTGACGATTCGTTCTCCGCCCCTCAAAAGTCACAGGACAAACTATATGAACGTCAGGTCCGATGAAATTATTCTTCATCTTTTACAGCCTTCACATCCAACTTGTTCAGTCACCCCTCTGCTGACAATCCCCTTTTATCTACTGTTTGCAACTTCGACGATCCCCATCTGTCCGACGGCGCGTGAAGGCAGCAGCGGGAGCTCATCTGTTGGACAGGGAAACTAATCAGGAGCCAAGTAAAGACTTTAGAGCTAGCTGCAGCTAGCAGCCCGCCGAGTGTCCCTCCGGGCTGAGACACTCTGTCGGCGAGCCGCCGACTCCCTTCAGACATGTTTTAGACTCCCGGTTGTTTGGCGGTTCAAGTCGGTCGGCGGGCAGCCTGAATCACTAACGTTATCTGGGAGAGAAGTGCCAGAGGAGGCAGGAAAATGGAGCTGGACAGCGTAGTCCTCTACCAGGACGACTCGGGCAACTCTACCATGATGTCCGACCGGGTCTCAGGACTGGCCAGTTCGATTTACCGAGAGTTTGAACGGCTTATAGAGAAATACGACGAGGACGTGGTGAAGGAGCTGATGCCTCTGGTCGTCGCCGTGCTGGAAAACTTGGACTCTGTGTCCGCGGTGAACCAGGAGCACGAAGTGGAGCTGGAGCTGCTGAAGGAGGACAACGAGCAGCTGGTCACCCAGTACGAGCGAGAGAAGGCTCTGAGGAAACACACCGAGGAGGTGGGTCCCAGTAAACAGCCGCCAAACTGAGTCCCAGTCCGGATTAGAGATTAGAGGTTGGTGTTGTGGTCGAAAGGCGTTCAAGACGAACTCGGTTGGAAAATCTGACAATCTAAGTTTTCAGTGCTGATCAGCTACACATTAGAGCTAATCCGATAACAATCAGTACTTTTTAGAAATTATTTCTCCCGTCCTTGTATTCGGCTCACTGACAGGACCTCTATAACGCATATTAGGACAGAAACACACTTTATAAAGTGCTTGTTATTACTTCAGCGGCCCAACGTCCTGTGCTCTGGCTGAAGTGAAAGCCTCTTCCGTTAAGTTAGATGAAGGAAAAATGATCAGCCTGATATTTGAGGGCTTTCCTTCAGGAAGAATGTCTAGTTTAAGACAAAATGTGATCCGAGATTTGAACAACACTGAGGAACTAAAGTGCCCTCTGTGGGACCCGGGGAATTTCAAGCTGTGATTTTAGTCAGATACATGTAAACAGATTTGAATCATCACTTTCAACCTCATGTCTAATGACAGACTGACTGTGCGCTGTCATTTGACCCAACCAGTAGTTCACTTACTGGCATCACTTCATCCCCATTCAGTCTATTTCTGGACAGTTATGCATTTCCTTTAGTTGTGTCTCCATACAGCAACAGTTTTAAGGTCAAACTGAATTAATGGTGTTTTTGTGTCTTGGTCCTGCACTCTCTCATTAGTACAGATGTTTGCATCTGTACAGCTGAATGCCACTCGGATCAGTTGAAGACGTGTCAGTATTCAGGTACTGACAGACAGAACTGTGTCTTCAGTACAATATTTTATAATTGTTTCATTACACGCTGCTGCTTTACCATTAACACTTCATCTGTCTGTATACAGTCATGTATTTTGCCTGCAGTTTATTATCAACTTCCATAAATTTTCAATGCAAGGACTCTAAATTGACTTACATGATGAAGCGCAATCACCTACACTTCTGCGTCTGTTTATAACCCAATAGTCCCCACAGGAGGTGATGACATGTCTTCCAAGATATCTGTAACTATCTCTCAAAAAACCACACTGTGTTATTTCAGTAGTTTGCTCACAGTGATCACAAAAAGCTAAATTCAGGTACTAACAAACATGTTGTTGAAAGACAAAAGAAGCTTAATTCATGAACTACAACTACATAATAAAAGTCTTTAAGTCTAAAGCTGATGTACAGCTAGCTTGTCCTCTTAAACTAGAAATCAAGATCCAGGTCCTTGATTCTAGGTTTAAAAGGAAGAGGGAACTGCTGAGTTCAACTGTGCAGTTAGAGCTTTAATGGATTCTCTGTCGTCTCTGCTCTTTTCACTATTCACTATTTCACTATTCTATTCACACTTTATTCAGCCCATTTTTATTGATACAGGAGTTCTCAGGGACTGTTCATATAAAGCAGGTCAGCCTGTCTCTGTGTTGTTTTACTAAAGAGACTAACAGCGCACCTGACTAATCAGAGACTCAAACTCCCTTCAACATTAATACGACTGTTAATAAAACCTAACAGGAGTAATAAGTGTAATAGAAGATCAGAACCAGAGTAACTGGTGTTATGTGGGAAATCAGTGAGCGCAGATTGACAGAGAGGACAAGGAGAAGCTCAATGAATCATGGGATTTCCCTCATTGGTCTGGGATTGTAGCAGCATCACTCAGGGATTGTCTTTCCCTCAAGGTTCATAATGAATCTACAGCTGGACCCCCCCACCCCCCCACCCACAGACAAAGGCTGAATGAGGCTATGTAGCTGAGCCTGTCAGAAGTGGTCTTTCTACATGCGAACTCTGCCACCCTCCATCAGCCTTATTTACCTCTGACTGATCAGTGGCCATAGATTGTTACAACCTCCAAACCTATAACAGTCTCATTAAAACTGTAATCATGCATCTATATTGTGTCATGCCCTGCGTATATCGAGGTTACACTACAGTATCTGCAGGACGACACACACTCACAAACACTGATTGCTGTATTGATGCGTTCATGCACCATGTGCTGCCCTTCATTGTTTGCCTGCAGGTTTATGTTGGTTACATGTCAAGTGACTGGTTCCTCAGGTCTGAAGATTCCTGTCCTGCTGTAACATGTTGCTGAAGCTTTCATACACCCCAGACCTACTGGGAGTTCCCAGTCCTATGTTATGGTGCATTAGTCATTCTCTCCTCCTTGTCAGATGAAATCAGAGGTCTCTGCGTCCTCTCTGCAGAGCTCTGTGTCTGGGCAGGAAGTTGAACAGTGACAGGATGTGATGTGGGGCTGTAGTAAGACAGTTCAGGAGAAGTCAATGGACTTAGAGGATCAGTGCGTTGTATCTCCGAGCTGACAGCAGTCACAGCAGTTAATGAGATCATAGTCAGAAACACCCACCCACCCATTGGCATCATCTTGTCTTTCAAAGTCAAAAACAATTACTGTGTTGTAAGTCAAGTTCAATTGATAAAAATTATGATGGCAATTTTTATTTTTTATTTTTTGTAGTTGTGATCTGTGGCCAGTGTGTCTCAGTAGCAACATAACACTGATGATGCAAAAAGTGTGTGACACATGTGACTATCAAAGAAACTGCAGCTCCTATGATTTAGACATTAACCTGGGCCAACTTCGAAAATGTTGCAGCCCATCAATCAGACTGACTCTCTGGGCCCTGGAGATAATTTGTCACTAATTTGAAAGAAATGATTAGGTCAGGTTCATTGGCATTTCATTCATGAATATATTTGGACGTAAGAACGGACACATGACAACAGTAAGTGAGGTCAACAGTAAGCCAGTTCATCATAAACACACGACTAATACTGAAGTTCTCATCTAATCGAACAGTCTGATCAGTTAAAATGTGGGTTCAACCTCCTCTTCATCTGTCACTGTTCTGCTGAGGTCTGCTCTGTTGGCAGGAGCAGCCTGGTTTGTTGAGAAGGAGTTGACCAACACAGTATGAACTGAGTCCTGCTGCTGACTATCCCCAGACCTGAGGAGCAGGACCTCCTCTTTCTGGTTTGTCTAGGCAGAGGAGGAAAAGGCAAGGCAGGAAATTCTTGGGGAAAACTTCCCTTGGTCCTTTTGTCCAGTCGGGACTGTCTGTGTGAGCAGGCTCTGGTCTGCAGGTCAATAGAGTCCAGCTGATTGACCACCATCAGTGACTTAGTTCAACAGTGGACATGCTGGTCAGTTTGTCAGGTGATTAGTTGGTTTGCCAGTTGTTCATGCTCTCAAGAGAACTGCTGGTTAGTTTTTTCCCTGGATGAACTTGCCCTGCCTGACTTGTCATCTAACACCATTACAAGGTCCATATTATCTATAAGATTTTCTTCAAGAGCACCTTAAACAGAATTCTTGCTGGACTGTCCTGTTCTTTGTGTCAAAGCTAATTATCTAATGTTAGCATGCTTACAAGCCAAGCAAAAGTTAGATGCAAGCATGCCACCTGTTAAACATCAGTAGGCTAATATTGTTATCGTGAGGATGTTAGCATGTCCTTTAAAGCACAATTTCATCCAATTAGAGCAAACAACTAAGCTAGCATAGCTATTGCTGTGCTAGCTTCTTGGTTAGCTTGGCTGTGGCCACTTGACAGACTACGTCACTCACATGTCAGTTGTTTTTCAGTTGTCTAACATGTTCCTATCTGAACCACTGTGCTGTAACATCCATGTTATTTTCAGTGTCATCCTAATGTTATCAACACTCAGCGTGTCCCAGTCCAAATCAGCAGCTGACCACACACCCCACTTTAGTTCACTCTATATCTGAGGACCAGTATGGATGAGTGTCTGAGAGCATTTGTTGGGACAAAGGGAGCCTTATATGTGTAGTGAGGGGAAATAGTGCCCATTAACTTGCTGGAACACTCATTCTCTGGAGCGCTGTCATGCAACAGCCCCCTTCCTGGGTCATATGACAAGCAGCAGGTTGAGAGGATACTATGATTGTTCTGATGAAGAGCAGGAGGGGGGGTTGTTTTGCGTCACACCATGCAGTCTGTTGTGGTGCTCGCTCTGTCCTGGTTTATAGATGTGACTTTTTTCACTTCTCATGTGCTGTCAACGGCGGCATAGTGGTTAGTGATGCCACTCCACAATCAGAAGGTTGCGAGTTTGGTTCCCTTGGGGCCTTTTTGTGCAGAGTTTGCATGTTCTCCCCGTGCCTGTGTGGGTTTCCTCCGGGTACTCCGGTTTCCAACAAATCAGCCACCCTCGCAACACACATACACACACACATGCACACATATATAGAGTGAGTAACAGAGTAGCAGAGTGTGTAACTGTGTGTAACTCTCTGTACTGCAGCCCAGTGCTATGTTAATGCTCTTATTAGATTTACATGGAAAATGCTGCTTCACTACTGGCACCTTAAGTCTTAAGATTCTCTCTGAGCTTTCTAGACCCTACTGACTCCCACCTCTCACCCTGACACAGGAGGCATGGGAAAGGGTTAAAAAAAAATATTGCACAATTGTATGTTAGTTCTCACCTCATAAGACTGAAGCAGTTGTATCGACAATTAGAGACTGTCTAAACCTGAGACCCACCACCTGTCTCAGCAACCTCTGGTCTCAATGTGACTCCTGCTTGTGACCAGGTGATCCTCATGTTCTCACAAAGGGCATCTACACCCTGCTTGGGGCCCGACCACAGACTCTCGCCCAACAGTCTGTATGCACATCACAAGACTGCATGTTTACATGGAGGGCCCTGCTCCTGTTACCAGTCACCGGATTAGCTGATCAGCTGAGGTATCAATACAGGGCTCCTCAAAAAACAGTTGACGAGCCAGGAGAGGGATACACACACGCAATCTCTGTTCACCTGCCAACTGTTAAACACGTATTGTTTCCTTGACTCTGTATTTATGAGCTTTGTTCTTCTGTCATCTAATTATTCAGTTAATTTCCCAATATTTACTTTGAGTTTTTCATTTGATCTTATGAAACCACATGAGTCTGATTGTGTCATTTGTTGTCTGATGATTTTTATCTGTGTGACAATTAACCACAATGTGTCTGGGCTGTTGAGGCATCGACTACTGTCACCACAGTATCACACACCGACATCATAGATGAGTCTGATCACACTGACAGGTGACTGAAAGTTGAAGTAAATAATACTGACTATCTGGCACCTGTCAGGGGGTCCGATATATTAGACATTCTGAACATTCAGTCTTTAATTTGATGTGTTGAAGACAGTCAAGTGTGAGGATCTGAGCGATTAACAAGGACCAAACTGTGATGTGTAGACAATTAAGTCACAACATCTCCCATACTGCAGCTCTGTGGGATGATCCTGTCCTGCAGGGGGCAGGATCTAGAAGAAGTGGTCCTACTTGGTCCTGCAATTCATGTGCATTCACTTTGACTCGTAGCACCAACTTCAACCTGGTTCAGACCAAGTCCAGCCCATTGTGGAAACAGCATTCCCTAGTGGCAGTGGCCCCTTTCGGCAGGATAATGGTTATTCACACAACATCTGTAGGTTTCCCAAAGTGTGTTGAGTCCAGTCCAGTCACAATTTAAATGAAGATTTCCCCTCTTTTACTTTAGGGGCCATTTTTTCTTGCAATTTGATCCAGTTTACAGCTCATTAAAGTTTCATCTAAACTCATCTGATCAGAGTGTGATCTGGATCAGATCCAGTGAGAGTAGGGTTAGTGGATGAGATGAAGCAGGCCCCCTCTGACCACAAGCTTCATACTGTTGACCAGTACTATTTAATCATCATCATGATTTGAGGTCAGTGTTTGTCTCTCACTGATCATAAATTTCAATCTGCTGTGTATGCATTTGTGTTTGAGGATACAAACCCACAGAGCTAAGCATACCCTTAGAGAAGGAGTGAGGTTTGTGACGACAGCTGCTGTGAAGATTGAAAAAGCAACCTCAACACTGACAATGATATCAACAGAGACTCTGTGCACGTGTGTGTGGGTGTGTTAGTGTATTCGTTGCTGCTGTAGTGCAGTCCACCTGTTGTGCACAGAAGTTGGATAATGTTTCACTGGTATCAACACTGCACGGATCATATCTTCACACATCCACTACATGTTGTTGTCCACGCCTCCTCTCCGGCTCTGACTCACATTAAAAGTCATAGACTGGGATGGTCATGGTGTCAGAGTTGATGTCAAACTGGATGCTCACACACACCTGTGGTGTGTGTCCTGATGTTGCCAAACACAAACCATCAACCCTCAATGGACGCACAGGTTTACAGTCACTGTCACAGGAAGTAACTGTCTTTCCCAGTGCACTGCCAATAACTGTGTGTCCGTCTCTGTACAGTGACATTTGCTGTGTGTGTCTGTGTATATTCTCATTCATCCAGATCATAGTCATATCCGGCCAACAAATTGAATCATACGCAACTGGACTTTGATTTGTCTAAGAGGACGTTTCGCCTCTTATCCAAGGGTCTTCATCAGTTCTCCACACATCGGTCTGACTAGTCCTCATGACAACTAGTCGGGGGTGTGTGTGTGTGTGTGTGTGTGTGTGTGTGTGTGTGTGTGTGTGTCTGTGTCTGTGTCTGTGTCTTGTGCAGTGACAATTTCTGTGTGTCTGTTCCACTGCATTCACAGAAACGTTGCCTGTCTCTGTTTGCCTCTGCAGTGACAGTAACAGTGTGTGTGTGTGTGTGTCTCTGCAGAGGTACATCGCTCTAGAAGACTCACAGGATGGTGAGAAGAAGGACCTCCAGGGTCGATTGGTGATGCTGGAGTCTCACAGCCGGCACCTGGAGATGAAGACTAAAAACTATGCAGACCAGAGTGAGTCCATCTGGACACACAGGCATACGAACGCACACACACACACAAACACCCTGTGAGCAGGATAAACAGCTTGTATGTCTTGTGACTGTTTTTAGCTGACGGCAGATTCACTGAATAAATTCCCTCAGTAAAACACATTGTCTGCTGAGTATGAGTTGTGATCTTTGTGTAGTGTAGGTTGTTTCTGTGCTTCAGGACTTAATAAAAAAAAACTACAGAGGACATGTCAGAGAAAGGCCTGAAAAAACTCTCATGATGTGTGCATGACTGGACTGTTGACAGTGTGTTTCTGTGTGAGAATGTAACACACCTCAGTCTTGTCAGGGGAAATTTTGAGATGTGTCAGCATATTTTGTTTTTATTTCCCTGAATGTGCCATGTGCATTTGATTTGTTTATAATTATGTTGCCAGTCAAGGAGAGTGTGACCTCAGAGGAACATATGGAACATACAGCTCATCCCCATTAACACAGAGTCTAAGGTCACACTTATTAACTTTCTCTTCTCATCTTTAATATCACTGCATGGACAAGGGGGGTGGGGGTACTACATATTATCAATTAACACAATAAATAATTAATACATTAATTGAGTTATTAGAGATGAAAGTATACAATTTGACCCCCCAGCTCTTTACTCTTACATCATTCAATATTTATTTGATTTGCAAATGTGACATCACTTCCTGTTGCTCAACCAGTCTGTATAGCTGACCTCTATTATTATCATCATCATCATCATCATCATCATCATTAGGAAGGTTAAGCCCTGAGGTAGCCATGCTGCACTAGTTATTAAATGTTCATGAAATATGCTGCATTATTAGGTGAATGTTTGTATTCATTCCAAAGGGAGTACTCAGACAGACCCTTGCAGGTCTACCTGACCAGTGGTTAACAGCCTCACACTGAGGTTTTTGCACATCTGCCAGTAGGTGGAGCTTTAAAACAAAGTTGGCCTAGAAACTTCCCTGTCTGATCAGTGTGTGACATTGTGTGTGTGACAGGAAGTGACATTGATGATGATGCTTGTTCAGAGTATATAATGCTTATTAGATCATGTGATGGTTTTCTATCTCATCCAGTCAGCAGGTTGGAGGAGAGAGAGGCAGAACTGAAAAAGGAATATAACACTCTTCATCAGAGACACACTGAGGTGAGCTGCTCTGTGTTTGTTCAGTCACTGAACTCATACACTCACAACAGTGAGTGAGTCAGAGATAGAAAAAAACCCAACCAAAAAAATCTGTTTGACCTCTGGCTCTGTCTGACTTGAGCTGTCTGACCTCTGTCTGACTGCTGATTGGCCTCTGACTGATGGAGCAGGACTTGTCATGCTCCCGCTCAGCCTGTGGTTTTCAGCCTGTTTGATCCACACACTTCACGACTCAACAGCTCCAACAGAGAAACAGCATTGGTGGCGTGTCATATCATCACTTTTAACTGTCCACAGTTGTTATTAACCATAATAACCAGATGACCATTCTAATCAAACATACTGTAATGACATTGTGTATCTAAGACACATTTTAACTTATAAAAGATGTATATAAATGTACAAATGCTCTGTGTCAGGTAGTAGTGTTAATGTTGTATTGTGTTGTGTTCAGATGATCCACAGCTACATGGAACACTTGGAGCGAACTAAACACCAGCACACATCGATACAAGCAGAGCCCCCAGATACAGGCACTCCGGCCAGAGCTCGGTAAGACCACCACAAAAACCCAATTGCAGCATTAATGCTGTGCTGTTTCCCTCTCGTCATGTATTTATAGCATTAAAAACAACAGTTAATTCCATAAACATTGCATTAGGAAGTTATCAAAATATAATGGCCCGGGGGCGGAAAAAAGAATGATATTGGATATCTTTGATCCTGGTATCTACCTGGATCACCTGACCTGAGAGACAACCTGGATGATTCCACAAGTAATTCCTGGAAACATTAAGTTATCAGGGTACTGTGTGTGATAAAACTGCAGGCGCTCTTGGGCAGATGAAGGATGCTGCAGTAGCTTGGCTGTTGTCATAGAAACATGATTCTGTGGGTTGGTCAGACTTGTGGTTCATTACTGAACTGTGGAGCAGATTATAGGTAACCCCCCTGTAACTGCAACCTGCGGAGTTGCAGGTGCAGGCAACCTTATAAACTGGTAATTAATAAGTTAATACAGCTGTTAGTTCAAATAAACTCTTCAAACTGCATCATTATGTAGCAACTTTAAGTATTAGTGTTTCCATATCACATAGAGATTCTGGGTCCAGTCTGCTTCTGATCAAATTGTCTGTTCTCCATGACGGTTCAGTCTGGGATGATGATGATGTTTGTTTCAGATCACTGCAATGATCAACAGATTGTATTAGTCTCATCAGTGAGTGTGTGTGTGCGTATGGTGCCACCATGAGGTATAAATGGCAGAACACAAATTACTCTGCTGTTGGTGTTTACAGCTGATCAGAATTTAGCATGCTAACACAGTAACACCTGCATGGTAGCATTGATACTGTCAACATGCTAATGTTCCAGCTATAGGTGAATTTACCCTGATAAATTCAGCTCACTGTGGAAGTTGTCAGGTGGTGGTGATGGGGTCTTTCACAACACTAACTGTTGTTTTTAACACACATATGTCAGATTTCTGCTGAGATCCATTGTATTTACTGATGCCACACTTGAAACCTGGAAAAGTCCGAATGTTTAACAGCCTGTGTGGTCAGTGTTCAGCAGTGTATGACACTATATATTCTCCACTGTGCAGCATTTTAAGCACTACGCATTCAGGCAGCCCCCTCTGATTCCATTCCCCCTGCTACCACTCTAATGTAGACACATTGCCAATTTATCTCTCTCTCTGTCTCTGCTCCTCTTCCTCTCTCACATATATTAAGACCCACACACACACATACAAACATACACACACTCTTTGGATTGATCATTCTGTCAGTTTTGCAGCCAATCGGCTGTTGCCTTAGCAAAGGCATATGGAACGAGCTGCCTCAGCATCCAAAAGAGGGAGAGAGAGAGAGAGAGAGAGAGAGAGAGAGAGAGAGAGAGAGACAGACAGAGAGGGAGGGGTGGTGTGTTCACAGCAAGAGAGGGAGAGCGTCAGACTGTTCTAGACTCTACAGCAGCAGCCGAGCAGAGGGGGAGAGCAGGTTGTCCCTGTTGTCTGTGGCTCATCCACTGCTCTATTTTCATCAATCACTACTGCTGCTGGAGCCTCCAGGATTACTGCTGCTGCTGCTGACTGTTGTTGAACGACTGGTGCTGGCAGACCATTTTGCACTTTGCCTGCACTTGCTCTCTGCTTCTCAGCTGAGCTGCAGAATACAGTTGACTGCAGCTGGAGGGATGCAGTGTCTCTGACCTCGCCTGGTTGCAGTCCAGCGACAAACGGCAGAGTGGATCTCGAGCTTCCGTTACATCCCTTTCCCACCTCTGTACTTGGATCTGTCATCCGTGCCCCCAAACATCCTGCTCCGGACAAGGCACTGGGCCACGATCTGGGGGGGCCATGAGCCCCGGGTGTATGCTGCTGTTTGTGTTTGGCTTTGTAGGGGGAGCGGTGGTCATCAACTCTGCTGTGCTGGTGTCACTGTCAGTACTGCTGCTGGTCCACTACTCTGTCTCCACTGGCAGCTTACCTGCCCTGCCGTCCTTACCCTCAATTCCCAGGCCCAGCAGGTACAATGTGTGTATGTGTGTGTGGGTGCTGCGTAATGTGTAGGTGTGTTAGCTCATGTGGGCATGATGCAGTCAGACAGTGTGAGGCTGCACAGTAAAGTAGGTCAGTAGAGAGGAGTCGTATCCACAGCACAGTTTATCACTAGTTATGAGTTGACCTCAGTCTCTCTCTGCCGATCTCAATCAGGAGGCAGCTGGTCACCATCAGTGGCTTGTGAGTGACCAGTGCTCACAGTATGGTTGTCTGTCTATTGTTTTGTTTGGCTGCAGCTTTTCATCAGTGGCTGCTGTTTTCACTGTGGCAGCCATTGTTCTCCCCACACTGTGCAGTACTTAGATCCTGAGTCAGTGGCTGCTGCCGTGGACTGGCTGCAGAGGAGGGTGGTGCTGGTGCTGGTGTCAGTGTTCTGTTAGCTGGTAAAGCTGACAGACATCAGTGAGAACTTGTTATGGTTCTTAAGGTTTTAAAGTCCCTGTTTCGACTGGAACTTTTAACTTGGTATGTTCTGGTCTCTGGTCTGAGGATGATGGCCTGAATGAGTCAGCAGACTGAAGCTTCGTTTTAGGACTGTGTGGTTTTTATTTTTGTCTTGATTTGTATCATGTTGATCTTGTCAATAGGTGGGTTGCTGTAAAACAGGATCCACGCAGCTTATACACATCACTGCCAAAGACCAATGAAATGGCAATGGAAATAGGTCAGATGACTTTATTGGGATATCCTGATGTTTGACCTCTGATTACTGATTACTTCATGTCTGAGGTGATGGTGGGCTACAACTGTGTGAGGTCACTGGGTCATTATAGCACATCAACAAAAGTGTTTCGTCCCATTGTCCTTCATCAAAAAAGTCCAGATGCTAAGGTTTTGATGATATTTAAATGGGTTGTTCAGCTCCACATTGAAATGAATGACCTTGACCTTTTAATTTTGTAAAAGTCGATGACAGGTAGAATTTTTTGGAAGTGAAGCAGCGATGAAACATCACTCCATTTTCTCTGTCATCCTTGTGTAAGACCCTGTTCACAGTGAGGAGCAGAACAAACAGAACAGTTAGACATTATAGCGCACAGGATCCTGCTGTTGGTCATTATCTCCACTACGCTTCCTACTGAAGTATTTCCCATTATCCTGTGCTGTTCTTACTGTCAAGTGTTGATTAAGTAGATAATGAGTGTAGCTAGGGCTGGGCGATAAAACGATAACGATAATTATCGCGAAATAACTTTTACTCAGTAGAATATAAGACATGGTCGATAGAACTCATTCCATCCATGTTTTGTGAGACAACACAAACAGCCAATGATAATGAGAATAGCGCCGTGCCGAGGCAATCACGCAGCTGGAATAGAGTTACAGCCACGTCAGCCTAGGTTGACACACACACACACACACACACAGAGAGAGTAGGTGATGCAGCCGGCTTAAACGTAAGCACACGTGCTTATGTTTTGGCCACCAGTACGCTAGGAGTGGGAGCGAAATACGTGAAAATGGCAGAAAATGTTGACACAAGCGACAGCGTCCCCAGAGAAAACACCCCAACGGCAACAGACCAAGGCTCAAAAGACGAGGACATTGTTGAGAAGAAAGGTCCGAGGAATTCGGTAGTTTGGGCCCCACACTATGCAGAATAGCGTGCACTGCAAATTGTGTCGAGCTTTTGACCGGTCAGAATTGAGACTTTTCTATTTTGTGTTACCTATTTTCTTTTTTTGTAATTGACCAAAGAATTTAGTTTTCGATTTGTTTGTGTTCTCCTGTAACACTTGAAGTTTCTGGCTGGTCAGAATTAAGATTTTAGTTTATTATATAATCATTTTCTTTATTTCAAATACAGTTCTACAAGGTCTGTAGTACATTTCATATGTTTAACTTCTGACAGAAATAGTTATTTGATTTATATCATGATGTATCGACTATCAATATCGACTGATATGAAATATCGTGATAGGATTTTGTTCCATATCACCCAGCCCTAAGTGTAGCTCCACAGAACTGCTGCAGACTGTTGGTTAGCTGATGTCTCAATGATGAGGGTACAGACGCTGTTAACCCCCCTTCACTTGCTGTGAATGGTGGCATTTTACCCCCTGTGTATTCATGGGTAATTGTGTGTCTCTGTTCCCATTACGTAACATTAACTCCATCACTGAGTCTACTTCCCAAACATTTCCTGTCCTTTCTCTTGATGTCACCTTCTTCTGTTTGTTTCTAGGAAGGAGCGTCCCATCTCCATGGGCATATTTCAGCTTCCTGGGCCTGAAGGAATGACCCCTGACCTCCAGAGGGAACCTGTGGACACCCCTTCTGAACCATGGAGATTCAATAACCTCAGCCAACCACGCTCTAACATCAGCTTAAAGGTACATGCGCACAAACACAAAGTCACACAAACACTTGTTTGTGTACAAGCAGTATTAGTGTGTTAAGGTGTCTGAGGTCAGCCTTTGGAGCTTCCCATGGCTATGATGATGACATCATTCTCAGGACACTTCAGAGGCTGTGGAGACAAATTATAACAATTGGTGCCAGAAAAGACAAAGAAGGAAAGAAAGAGAGAATACATAAGCCCGTTTAGCGTGGACAGAATCTTTAGCAGCTTGTGTGTGTCTGTGTGTCTGTGTGTCTGTGTGTGTGTGTGTGTGTGTGTGTGTGTGTGTGTGTGTGTGTGTGTGTTTGTTTGTGGGGCTCGGAGCCAGGGGAAGTGGTACCATTTGGAGGCCTGCCTTTAACCTCCGGGAAAGAGGGAGGACTGAGTCTCTTTTAATTGTTGTTGTTCGAAACGATGCTGCTCTGTCATGAATATTAATGATCAGCTGATCAGTGTCTATTACTGGTTATAACACTTGTACAGGGTCACAGAAAGAAGGGAGCTTAAAGTTTGTAAAGGCGAAACACACACACACACACTGCTCTTTTTGTTTTGTCCTCTGACTTGACATTTTTCAAAGATTTACTCTTAATTATTCCCTCCCATTGTGTGTGTGTGTGTGTGTGTGTGTGTGTGTGTTAGAGAAGAGACTAAATCAGGAGTAGTTCAGGAAGAAGTCTCTCCTCTCATTGGCTGCTGTGTGCTACTATAGCAACTACAGGCTGATGGTAACATGAATACAGAAGCAGTAAAAGGAAGAGGTTGTGAGGTATCAGGGCTCATTGTCTTAGAACGCCTCACAGTCTCCTCAGTCTCCTCGCCTCACAATTTCCTCTCCATCTGTATCAAGGTGACAGAATGTGTGAGGATGTTCTGTTGTCTTTTGGGCTCTTCCTATTATCCACTGAGCTATTTATAGGACTGATATCTCTGGAGTCACCACATCAAAACAACACAGGGTAGGAGAGTCCACAGGCTGAAGCCAGGTGTCTGATTGGTTTATATTTACAAATATTAATTCAGATTCCCCCTCTCAGATCAGGCTCCTCCCAGACTGAGTGATGAAACACCTGAACATTGCACAGCTGACATTGCCCCTTTGTTTCAGTGAGTGAACCTAAAGATGACAAATGTCGTTAATGCTCCTCAGTCTGAGGAACCATTCTCTCCAATCAGAATTGAAAGTCAAGGGTCACAGGACAATTTGTCGAAAGAGGATCCTGATCCGGACCAGGTAGACCTGCCTGTCATGACGGAACCAGATTAACACAGAGTGTGTGGTCTCTACCATGTGTGACCATATTAAATGATGCTAAAACAGCTGCATGAGGCTGATATTTAAATCAGACATTTTCATCGCAGAGTCTGAATCTGAACCACGACTCAGATCGTCATGAGGTTTTACGGACACCTACAGCATGGTTTTAATTGTTTTTGCCTGCTGCCTGCCATAGTTGAAGAGGATGGTGCATCCTGAGACCAGGTCCCTGCTGGTACCTGACTTCACTGAGTCTGACATTGCTGATCATTGATAACCAGCAGCACCACAGGACCTCACTTCGTTTTCTACTTAAATATAACATAGTTGATGCACAGAAAAAAAACTCAGTTAAGGCAAAAAGTTTAGTAATTCACAGTAGTGAAACTCTAGTGTTGTGTCTGATGTGTGAACAGCTGCATGTTTTACCTTTACACCCAAGTTGAAAAGTTAATTAAGGTACTGCTGACTTGATGATAGTTTAATCCTTATTTTTCTTTCCTTCCTCCCTTCTCCTTTCCATCCTTTTCCTTCCTTCCATCACCTTAAGGATGAATTGGCAGGTACAAACCACAGAAGCTCCAAAGGTGGAGGATCAAAATCCACCACCCCCTCATCCTCTCAGGGGGGCAGCTCTAAATCCAACACATCCACACCACTGTCTTCTCGTGATGGAGCCTCCACCGGTGTGAGTCCCATGTCCCCTCAAGGTGGGGGCTCTGCCTCGGCTGCATCAGGGTCAGCAGCTGCCTCAGACGTGGCCATGGAGTCTGTGGACACCTCCCTTCAGGAGCGGGAGGCTTCAGACTTCAAGCAGAACCTGGACTGGAAAAGTGGAAAGCCAGACAGCAACAAGAACATCTCAGCGATGCAGGAAGGTCAAAAGGGTCAGGAGTCTGGTCCTACCCCAATCACAGGTGGAGGTCAGTGCGGTGGACGCCAAAGCCAGTCCATCACATGATCCTAATATTTGTTGTTTGGTCAGTTGAAACTAATGTCTATGTTTCTGTTGGTTGGACCAGATGATGCAGCGGAGAACCTGGAGAAGTCTGAGGTTCAGGCCATCATAGAGTCCACCCCTGAACTGGACATGGACATTGACAGCTGCAGAGGAACAAGGTATGAGACTCTTGATCTGATCTGGTTTCACTGTTCTAGGATCAAGTTGATGTCAGGCCTTAGTGTTCTCAACAAACCCCCCATGACCACAACATGTTTGAGTACAAGTCTGCTTAGGTCCCAAAACTGTTCCTCTTCTGACTCTTGAGTTGTTTTTGTTTCTTCAAGTAGATTCAACCTGACTCAGCATAGATCAGGTGGGCCAGATATCTATCAGATGATCAGTGTGGTCTATTCATGTTGTGTGCACAGGCAGAACACAGATGGTTACCATGTGACTTAAATACAGGACTGGCCAGCTGTGGAGGTTCAGACTCAACACTCACTCCCCCTTCACATTGATTGGCTGTTTTACAGAGGAATTTAATCCATGAATAAGTGTGTTCCCTCTGCCCTCAGTCTATCTCTGACCTCTTCATAAGCCAGAGACAAAAAAAAGTCATGATATTTGACTTGTTCTTGATTTGATCCTAGGCAGCACGGCAGCATAGTGGTTAGCACTGTTGTCCCACAATAAGAAGGCCGTGGGTTCGGTTTCTGTGCGGAGTTTGCATGTTCTCCCAGTGCCTGTGTGGGTTTCTTCTGGGTACTCCGGTTTCCTCCCACCGTCCAAAGACATCATGTTTGGGTTAATTGGTGACTCTTAAATTGTCCGTATTTCTGAGTGTGAGTGTGAATGGTTGTTCGTCTCTGTCTGTCTCTGTGCGTTGGCCCTCCGATGGACTGCCAACCTCTCCAGGGTGTACCCCACCTTCGCCCAGCTTGAGCTGGGAGCAGTTGAATGAATGTTTTGACCCCAAGTCTCGACAGCTACAATAATGTCCCCAAAACACAAACTTTTGTTATTTTTATTTCTGGAGGTAAAATCTTTAGAGGATGCCTGTTGCCAACCACTGACCACAAATTCAATAAACAATTTTAATGATACACAACCGTAAGATTTCTTCTTCAGATGCCTCACATTTCCTTCTAATCTCATGGTCAGGTGAGTGGTTTCATGTCTTCTCAAGGAATTTGTTGAATATTTGCAGCTGCAACAGTCTCCTTTTCCTCATTCCCCCTACAAACTTCACTCGTCATTATATTAAAAATAAATAATATAACAAATAAAATAATAAATAAATAAATGACCCACGCCCCCCTGTGTCTCTGCAGCACGCCAGCTAAAGGAGGCGTGGAGAACCTGGCGTTCGACAGAAACACTGACTCTCTGTTTGAGGAGCTGTCATCAGCAGGAAATGACCTGATCGGAGATGTGGACGATGGCGCTGACCTACTTGGTGAGAAGCTCTGCCCTCTTACTAGCTGTCATTTGATCAAATGTTCCACTCTTACAAACACTTCTCTCCTTGTTGTGTCTGTGAATTGTGTCTTCTTTGGCGGTCGGGCTTTACCTCCTCACAGATGAGTTCTCTGGTCTGTATCAGTCCCTCTGACTTTTCCCATCGATGAGTAGACTATATGAGAGTGATGTTACTATAGTGTGACTGTAGGCTGCAGATGTTCATGCGTTCCTTCTCACATCTGTTGCTTACTTCCTCTGCATGACTCTCAGACTACAACTTTCTAGGTAAGACTGACAGAGGTCGTTCTTAGATCAGACTCTGGAGCAGATGACGATGATATTGATGATGTTTATGATGATGATGGTGGTGATGATCATCATATTTTGTCATCACTTTCAGGTATGGGTCGAGAGGTCGAGCATCTTATCCAGGAGAACACTCAGCTGCTGGAGACAAAGTCAGTGCTATTCAATATAAATGAAGACTGTGGCTCATGTCCTTATCTCTGTGTCTGTTCTGGTTTTATTTGATGCACATTGTGTCATTGTCTTGAGACTATGGATCAGTCAGCTTGGTTCTTAGACATGATTAATGGAACAAACACTCTAAAGCAGCCTGATGAGACTCATTTAACTCTATTCTAAAGACTGGTTGAGATGAACAGAGTCGGAATAGATCAGCTTCCTGCTACCTCTGACATACAGGACAGTGCTGCCACCTACTGTGTAACATAACATCAGAATCACCTGTATTTAACTGCATGTGTGTCACCAGGAACGCTTTGAATGTGGTGAAAAACGACCTGATAGCTCGTTTGGACGATCTGTCCTGTGAGAAGGAAGTCCTCCAAGGAGAGCTGGACACAGCAAATCAGGCCAAGAGCAAACTAGAGGAGAAGAACCAGGAGCTGGAGGAAGAACTGAAGAAGTGAGTAGATCTGGATTCAGGTAAGTAACTGCTGTAGAGACTGGATTTAACTCTTAAATGTCCTTCAGGATTCGAGGGCAGCTTGAGGAGGCCAAGCAGAAAGTCAAGAACGAGAATGAGGATGATGTGAGTCTCTATTTGTTGTATTGTTCTCACAATTTAATACCACATGTCTATATTAAATGAAGGCTTCTGATGAAGCAGGAGCAGTGTTTCTGCTGCACTGTGGGTCAGCAGTGTCATGGTTGTCATGTCATTGTGTTGTGTTTACAGAGTGATGTGCCTACAGCACAGAGGAAGCGCTTCACCAGGGTGGAGATGGCTCGAGTCCTCATGGAGAGGAACCAGTACAAGGAGAGACTGATGGAATTGCAAGAGGCTGTCAGATGGACCGAGATGATCCGGTGAGGCACACACAACACACTCATTAAACACTCACACATGAACCATGCAAATGACACAAATCCATAAAAACATATACACATTAGGCACAAACATAATAAACAGAGAAATTAAACACAAACAAATAACTACACATGCAAAATGCGCATATATATTAAATATGCATATACACATTAAACACACATCAAAAACAAATTAGATTATATAATTAGATAATGCTTTATTGATCCCCATTGGGGAAATTCGAAATTAAACACGCACACATTAAAAACAAATTAAACACACACACATAAAACACACAAATCAAATATACACTAAATACATACATTGGATGCACATGAAATACACATTAAATAAAATCATTGAACGCACATAAAATACACATTACATTCACTGTGTTTATAAATTGATCCATTAAACAAAGTCAACTGTAAAGTAAACATCCTGTAACCTTTCTGTGTCAGGGCTTCGAAGGAGAACCCAGCTCTACCAGAGAAGAAGAAATCAAGCCTCTGGCAGTTGTAAGTTGCTGTTACTGTGTTTAATGCTGCACATGTCCAATCATGACAGAGTCAGCATATGAAGCTCTGACCTCTGACTTTGACCTGATCTGTCATAATCATCTTTTATTTTTCATCAAAAGTTATAAAGAAAATCACAAACATCTTGATCATCTGGCTCCCTCCTCACGGACACATTTCACTGTTAAAGCGCATAGGTTTTGCTTCAATTGTAGATCATAACATCCACGATGAGCCGCTGCACCTTCCAGAGGTCAAAAAGCAGATTCTGAAATTGTTTCGTAAAGTTTAAAAAAATCTTTCACTAATAAATGGCCCACTGTCTACTATGAGGTCTTAGACTGTCCAACTGACCGACACCCCTGTTCTGTTTACATACAGGAAGAGAAGGAATGTAATAAAACATCCAAATCAACAATCATCGACAACAGGCCCTGGTACCCTCTGACAATCAGACAGACATCAGTCTTTTAGGGGTCTACGTCTGAAACCATAGAGCAAACAATCTGCTTCCTGCTTACAGTAACTCACACACACTGTTAATATTAACAGTGTGTGTTAGTGTCAGCAAAGTCTTGCATACACATATCTGCTCACAGAGGACATGTACCTGGTACAGGACTGAGTCTGGTTTGAAGAACTGTGGTTTAATGCAGATTATTGTCTCAAGGAACTCTGACTGATGCACAGATGTCTCTCTTGCCTTGTTTGTGTGCGTCCTCTTTATGCTGCCTAATGTTGTTTTGTCTGTGTGCAGGAGGTGTGTTGGGGGGGGTTCATAGAATTGGGAGTTTAAAATCTGTTTTCAGACTTAGACTGACGGTGTGCAGATGTACAGTATCTGCCACATTTTTTAATAAACAGTCAGGAGTACATGATCTCTGTCAGGGAGAGGTGTGTTGTGGTCAGGCCTGGTGTTCTGTGTTGTTGACTAACGTCCTAGTTGGTGCTCAGTATTAACCCTGCACACCCTGCACACCCTGCCCTCCAGCACTCTGATAGGACAGGAGCTCTGATGCTTTGCCGTTTGGGAGTTGAGTCTGTGAGACTGGATGCACAGTGTGTAGCATGGGAGAGAAACCTTCTCACCCTCAGTGTTGATCCTCTGCTGCTGAGCTGCTGCTTGTCTCCACCCTCTATACGTTTGTCTGTGTTCTCTGTTTTTCCCACTTCCCCGCCCTTACACCTCCAGTTTCAGCCGTTTGTTCAGCTCATCGGGCGGAGCAACCAAGAAGCCAGCAGTGGACTCTCCGGTGAATGTCAAGTACAACGCCCCCACCTCTCAGGTGCAGCCATCTGTCAAGAAGAAGAGCAGCACCCTGCAGCAGCTGCCTGGAGACAAAAGCAAGGCCTTTGACTTTCTCAATGAGGAGTAAGTCTCTTAGGGGTGGTGGGAGCGCTGATTGTTTCTGTTCCAGTGACTTAAAAACAAATATCAACAGAATTTTTTATTTAGTAAAATTAGAGTCCACTTGTCAGCTGTTGATTGCATCAGATACACCAAGAATGGAAGGACTTCACTGAACTGTCCAGGGAAGCCTCTGTCCATTTTCATTGCATCATCTGCTACATATAACACAAGATCAGGAAGTTCATTGTTGAGCTGAGTTTAACACTGACATCACAGTAGTGACCTCACATTGGAGGAGGAAGGTGTGAACATACCTGAGAAACTCATCCCCTCCAGCAGGTCAGAGTCAGGGTTGGTTATTTAATGAAATGTTATTGACATAACGCTTGTTGTTGTGAGATCTGCAAGAACACCTCAGCTTCTTAGTCATTGTCCTGTGTATTTGTCTCACAGAGCAGCAGCAACGGATGATGTGGTGTCAAGGCGAGAGCAGAAGAGAGCACAGTACCAGCAGGTCAAAGCCCATGTCCAGAAGGAGGACGGCAGAGTCCAGGCCTACGGTTGGAGCCTGCCCAAAAAGTTCAAGGTGAGGACATAAGTGCCACAGCTGCAGTGACATCTGTGTGCTCAGTCTGCTGTTGTGATGAAATTCAGTGTCGACAGAGGTGAGATGCAACAGTGTTGCTATGTTTTGACTGTTCAGGCTAACGGAGGTCAGGTAGAGAGTAAAATGAAGAACCTGCCTGTCCCTGTCTTCCTTCGACCTCTGGATGAGAAAGATGCTATTATGAAGGTAGGTCCTCCACTGGTGTGTGTACTGCACACAGTGTTCAGTCTCATCGCCAACATTAAATCGACTTGTTTATGTGTCCCTGACTCAGCTGTGGTGTGCTGCCGGTGTGAATCTCTCTGGAGGGAAAACCAGAGATGGAGGTCTGATTGTAGGGGCCAGTGTGTTCTACAGTGATGTGCCTGGACCAGAGAGCCCAAAGAAGAAGACCGGGTCTCAGAGCAGCCTGGACAAACTGGATCAAGACCTCAAAGTAAAAACATACAGGTCCTCCTGGTTTCAGGCCATAAAGGAACCTGCACGTACAAAAACAATCATTCAAAGAAACACAACCCCTCAGCTTCCCAACAAAGGTTAACAAACCTTGTCTGTGTTGTGTTCGGCCACAGGATCAGCAGCAAGAGCTGCGGCAGGAGAATGATTTGTCATCCCTGGTCTGGATCTGCACCAGCACCCAGTCCACCACCAAAGCTGTGGTCATTGATGCCAACCAGCCTGGAAACATCCTGGAGAGTTTCTTTGTGTGCAATTCCCATGTCCTCTGCATCACCAGTGTACCAGGTCAGTGGATTTGAACATGTGACTTGTAGAGTCTGCACAGAGGGAGGAGGATTTACCACTCCTGCTGTGTGCAGATGTGTGTTCAGTGGGCCACATTCATGAAACCTGCTGTCTGCATCTCATTTTATTCAGGTGCTAGAGAGACGGACTACCCGGCCGGTGAAGAAGTACCTCCGACCTCTGAGGTTGGGCCGGTGGGGGAGAGCAGCTCCTCTGCGGCCAGCAGCAGCTCTGTGGGGGGAGACAGCGTGCTGGGAGGCATCACCGTGGTTGGCTGTGCGGCAGACGGAACAACAGCAGTCCCTCAGAACGCAGACAGTACAGGGAAAGACGGAGAAACTGGTGAGATGTCCAGGTCCACAGTGAGATAATGAACATATAAGTTGAAGCTGTTCACCAAGGTGATCTTCTCTGTAGAATCCAGACCAGCAGAGGAAGCCACAGAGGCCACCGAGGCCAGTGGTGGGCTCACTGACCACAGAGAAACCCTGAGGGGTGTCTATACTGAGCACGTCTTCACGGATCCTCTGGGAGCAAAGCAGACGACAGAGACTCCGATCGGCTACTCCCAAAGGTAACATCAGGAGACCTGTGTGTATATATAAAGTTATATGCGTTGCATGCATACATGTGTGCATGCGTGTGTGTAAACCCAAGTGAACAGTCTCACAGTGATACTGCTGTCTGTGGTGACCAGGGAGAGTGATCTGTTAAAAGATGGGGTGAGTTCAGATCCCACAGCTGAGGACCAGGACCTGATGAGGGAGGAGGCCCAGAAGATGAGCAGCGTTTTACCAACCATGTGGCTAGGGGCTCAGAATGGATGGTAAGTCACATTCCATCGCTGAAGATGATGATGCCAATAACAAAGAGCTCTGCTGACTGACATATCTTTGCCTCCAGTGTGTATGTACATTCCTCTGTGGCTCAGTGGAAGAAGTGTCTCCACTCGATCAAGCTGAAAGACTCTGTTCTCGGCATTGTGTGAGTACTCACTATGTCCTCACTTCACTGTCAGCATCTGACCCCCCCATCATCTGGTTTGTGACACCCTGACTTTGTCTCACAGACACGTGAAGGGCCGGGTCTTGGTGGGTCTTTCAGACGGGACGTTGGCCATATTCCACAGGGGAGTGGGTTAGTGGACATTAAAAACAAACTGGTCCCCTCCAGCTGATGCCTGGTTGCTTGGTCAATATAACCATGTGTCTTTGTCTGTCAGATGGACAGTGGGACCTCACCAACTACCACTTGTTAGACCTGGGGAGACCACACCATTCCATCCGCTGTATGACCATAGTTCACGACAAGGTGTGGTGTGGCTACAGGAACAAGATCTATGTGGTGCAGCCCAAAGCGATGAAGATAGAGGTATAGTTGTGTGTTATGAAGAGTAGTAGACAAGAAGTTTGGGTGATTTTATTTCTCAAGATACCTGAATTTGAAATCAGAAAATCAAGCTGTCACCCCACACGTCTCTCTCCTCATGTCCTCGTTATCTGCAGAAGTCATTTGACGCCCACCCTCGTAAGGACAGTCAAGTCCGTCAACTGGCCTGGCATGGTGATGGAATTTGGGTATCCATCAGACTGGACTCCACCCTCAGGCTGTTTCACGCTCATACCTACCAGCACCTCCAGGACGTCGATATTGAACCCTACGTCAGCAAGATGCTGGGTCTGTTCACAGAGTCTGTCAGCGAGGCCTCAGTAGCTCACAATGATAATTCCCGATGGGGGCTGTCAGTCCAGTTGTGGTTTTAAATGTGTTCTGTGTACATTTGTTTCAGGTACAGGGAGACTGGGCTTCTCTTTTGTGAGGATTACAGCTCTGATGATTACCTGCAATCGACTTTGGATCGGCACTGGAAACGGAGTAATCATCTCCATCCCCCTTTCAGAGAGTGAGTTCACATCTTTACACACACTCACACTCATTCAGACCAAAACAGGAAGCTGCTGATCAGTCTGAGGGAGGGAGGGAGGGAGGGACATGACTCTGAACCCAGGAGAGACAGTTGGTTTGCTGGGTCTTTGACCAGTCCTGACCGATCAGTGAGGACTTATCTCTGTCTCTCTGTTCCAGCAGCAGCCAACAAAGGCACCAAGGCAGCAGGGAACCAACCAGGAAATGCAGTGCGTGTGTACGGTGATGACAGTGGTGAAAAGGTGACGGCTGGGACATTTGTCCCGTACTGCTCCATGGTTCATGCTCAGCTCTGTTTCCATGGTCACCGGGATGCTGTCAAGTTCTTCACTGCTGTCCCAGGTAAAGGCAGCAACAGTCGCACGGGGAACTGCGTAAAATTAGATTTCTGCTCCTGTTGTGTATGGGTCAGTGTGTGTGTCTGTGCCCTCAGGTCACACAGTTCCCTCTGCGTCAAGTGGAGGAGACCCAGCTGGCGACAAAATGGCAGACGCCACGGCTCAGGAAGGATCCCGGTCCATGTTGGTGATGAGTGGAGGGGAAGGCTACATCGACTTCAGGATGGGTGAGTTCAGCAGATGGAGGAGGTTTAAAGAGTCAGAGGGACAGTGGAGAACACCTGTCTGTGTCCACAGGTGATGAAGAGGGCGAGGCGGAGGAGGGAGACAACCCCCCCATGAAACTGCAGCCTTTCCTGGCTAAAGCCGAGCGCAGCCATCTCATCGTCTGGCAGATCCTAATCAATGAGGACTGACCTCTGACTCCTGAGGCCTGATTCTCCTTCTGTTAGACCTGCTGCCACAGAGCAGGTGTCTGATCAGCACTTTGTTCCTCCTCACACTTGACCGATCAGTGTGAAATACCTGATCTCAGACCTGAGACCCAGTGCTCAGAGGACACCTGGACTGGAGCAAACTTCTTCTTTTATCAGCATTTCTCTTTTTTAATTTCATGAATCTGTTCTTTTAATATTATTTGAGGTTAAAGACACAGCCGACACTTTGATTTGTTATTACACAGCAGGTTAACCAGGTTCCCTCCACCGGTCCACTTCCTGCACTGATGCTGGACTGTTTGAGAACAGAAGATAATCACCTGCCACTTCCGTTTTTGTCCTATAAAGGTGTCAGAGCGGAGTGGGAGCCAATCACACATCAAATTTCTGTTTGATTGTAAAACAGCATTTCATCACCAGGCTTCATGTCTCTCCTGGTCAGCACAGACTGCTGTTTGTCTGAACAGACATGACGTGATCATCATGCAACGGGACAGTTTCTGTCTCACTGATGACCAGAGTATAAATCTCAGAGATGAAATAATTCATCATCGTTGGCATCATCATCATTGCCACCATCAATTTCACACTCTCCTGATCATCTGTATTTAAAAAAAATCATATTTTAATTTTGATTTTAGGTTTTTTCAGAAAAAAGATGGAAATGACATCTCCTCGCTCAGTTTGTACAACATGAACTAAGTAGATTATAGATTATATACATAGGTATACATATATATTGATTTTTGCTATTTTCATATTAAACTGCTGATCATGTTTTACAATCAGACGAGGACAAGTCATTTCTGAACGAGGAACATCATCATCACAGACACACACTGATCACGATGTTTAATCCTCTGTTGCCTTACACATGAAGACAAATGTCAAGTTTGTTACCAAAGGTTGAAGAACTAAAGATGGACAACCAGAACTCTTTTCTAACAGATCCTGGTGTAGAGATCAGATATATTTTTAGACTTTGATATTTGGAAACTGAAATATTTTAAGGTTGTTAGAGAGAGAGGATGAGTTACTGACATGTGCCCCACCCACCCATTGTCCTTGTCCTGAGGTCAAACCTTTATCGATGATGTTTCCCAGTCATCGATCATTATTTCACTAAATGTTTCAGTCAGATTTTCAGTTTTTGTCTTTGAAGTTCATTCATCATGTGTTCATGTTATTGTGATTCTGGGTCCAGGCAGCGACGTTGCTACAGATGGGCTGTTTTTATTCCACTCACCCAGCCACTGATCACTCACAAATATGACACTAAACTTTCCCAAGGTGGTGCTTTAATAATCAAGCTTTTCACAATATCTCAACTAGCTTCACCTTTTGAATCTGATCGTCTTGTATGAAAATAAAACATTTGGAGGGCGTTCATCCGAGTGTCACGTGACCTCCATCATTTGCAGACGCGTCAGCTGCCTGTACCCTGTTGATATTTGCAGACTGTATATCTGGCCTCAATGTGCGTGTGTGCGTGTGTGTGTGTGGTGTGTGTCTGTCTGTGTCTCTCTTCAGCCATGACAGTATTTATTTTTAATGACTGAGCAGAATGTATCTTTGTACATTGAATATGAGAATATATAACTGGGGGGTGAGTGGGTTTGATTTGACAGCAGCTGCTGTTCAATAATGATGTTTTATAACTTACTCAGCTATGCACTATGTCTCTGGGGGGAGGAGGGAGTTTCCCGCCCTCTTGTGCAGGTGTGTGTCCCATTAGCATCACGCACACCCTGCTCTTCCAGCCTTTGCTTATTTTTAACATATTAAAGAAACATTTGTGGCTGCTGGTCTCTGTTGTGTTTTTGAGGAGCCGCAGGGTTCATGGTTCAGACAGTTTGAGCTTTGACCTGTCACAGACTCTCAATAGTCCTGACATTTAGCATTTAGTGGAAATCATCCTGAACGTGTAATATGTATGTATGAATTCTGGGAAAATAAATGAACCTATGAGTATATTTCACATCATTACATGAGACACAAGATGCTCTGACTAAATCTAACTGGTTACCATGGAAATCTGTGCCTCCAGCTCTGGCTGGTCCTGGTCAGACCGCTTCTAGTCTGAGTGTCTTCAGGTTTATAATCAGTCTATTATCCGTCACGGCTCCGTCACCTTCAACTGATTATTTTCCACAGTCAGCTTTAGGCTCTGATGCGGGTAAAGTTACATTAGTTAAATGTTACTGGAAAAAAAGAAACAAACAAACCTTTGGAATAAGTATTCATCTGGCTCAGACACCAAACTAGAAAGTACGCACCAGTCGCTGTTCATTTTATCCCTCTGATAAGCTCTGATGTTTCATATGATTTATTTCATATGTTTATAAAAAACATAAACATGGTTTAGGTCATGTTTAGTTTGATACCTTTGTTGGGATTATTTCATTCAGGAATTCCACACAAATTCCCTAATCATTCCCTAATCTTTAACAACAACACTGATTCATCTATCTCTTATGTCTTAGTTTTGCTTTTTTTTTTTTGTTTTTTTTGTCATAGGTCCAAAACACCATCACCTCATCGGTTTCATCACAGCAACTTGTAAATGTCACTGAGTGCTGGCACGTTTTCCTCCACTAGGTGGCAAACTTGAACCACAAAGTTGAACTGATGTGACTGATGTGAGGGACAGCCGCTCATCTTCCTCTGCTCCTCTGCTCCTGGCTGAGGCACAAAAAGAAGCAGAGGATTCAAATCAATTCTTCTCCCAGGAACTGAGCCGAATCTGTCATACATCAGATACCTGATGGAGCAAAAGGTGTAGAGTCTGGAGATGTTGGATGTTTCTGTTGATAGCTGTGTCTATTACCAGGTTTTCCAGTTCACCCAAAAAGGCTAAACTATATTAAGTATGCGTTTGGTAAATAAACTGATTCAGACAACCCCGAATTGGGATGTCAGAGGAGTGCGTGAGAGAAACATGACATTTTGTCATCAGAGATGACCACAGTCATTAAATATTTTGGCCTACTGAGCTAACTTAATAAAATGAGGATTTTCCCATAGACTTCAATACCATCTGACTTCTCTTTACTTCAAGAAATATCTTGTTTGTTTCACATATAAAGAGACAGCGATACAAGAACAGTGTTTTCTCCCTGTTTAACACCAGCTGCTTCTTACAATGAATTAAAATAACGAGCTTTAAAATCCTGGAGAAATGAACCACTGGGCAAAGCCAGGCTAGCTGTTTCCTATTACTACTTGTCTGTATGCTACGCTCAATTTACCAGATGGATTTGCATTAGTTTTAGCCTGCTTTTAAAAGGTTTCAGATTAAATCCTTTCAACATCTGAAACTGATTTTAGGGAGAAAAATGGCAGATCAGATTATTATAGAAACCTGATTTAAAAAGTCTGTTGTGAATGGTCACAACAGACTGCATGGTGGAGGTGTGGAAACCACATTAAAAAAAACCCCACTGGTTCAGGTAAATTAACTATAGCAGACAAACATTTCACTCAATTTATTACTGAGCAATATTTGAATTTTTTTGTAATTCCTATTACAGATCATGCACTCAGACAATATTTATCCCAAAAATTATCTGCCATTACTCAAACTTCCCTGTCTGCAAAGATCCTGCTTCAGCGAGCCATGACACGTTCTAATCCAATCCCCTCCTCCCTGGATTGCCCCAAGGATCAGTCCTGGGACCCCTTCACTTTACTATATATACCATACCACCTTTTACTTGGTCACATGACTTCTTACTTACCAACTATACATCTTTTCTCACATACCTTTACATCCATCTTTATGCAGATGACTCTGGTCGGTGTTGTGTTGCTCATTCTGCAGAACTGTTGAGGACCTACAGCTTAATTACATGCTCTTCAAGATGAACATGTCAATCTTAAACTAGAGTTTAATGAGCAGTATAAAGTTCTTTAGCTTTTAATAAAACAGTCCCACACTCGATGGTGGCAACATTAGTTACAGAGTGTAAATGTGATGAGTCATTTACCTTCAAATATCACATTGAAAACCTTATCATCACAAACAGACCCAGCTTCTTTAGACTGTTCGAAAAATGACACTTTTCCTCTCAGTCCTGGTTTGTTGTGATATACTCTACAGACATGCTGCAGTAAAACAGCCATTAGACTCATCATTAAAGTATCCCTATTCCTATTGAACAGAGAAATGTCTGAACGAATGAAACTCACTCATTACAAACAAACTGTTCCTCTTTGCTTGTAACAGTTACACTAAGTTTCAAATGTTCAAACTGATACAGAAACGTTTGTATGAAAAGATGATGAAGTCTTCAAACGGATAAATATCAGCTAAGCTTGATAACATGAGCTGCTCTTACCCTCTTTAACCTGCTGACCTGCACTGACCCAGTAGCTGTTCACCTGGATCCTATACAGTCACAGGATGTTAATGTGTCACTGCTATACTCCCAATAAAAGCTTCATTTAGGACTTTTGGACTCAGATGCTCACTTTATTGAATTCAGGTCCATAGCCCCATCTGGGGACACCAGATTTGGACCTTAAATTAAACCCCAAAGACAAAAGTCCCTGCTCTCTGAAACTCATCCTCTCCTCCAGACAGATGAGCTGTGGTGCAGGAATGACTAAACTAACTCACACAAATACACAGACAAACACACACACAGTGCAGAGAAGAAACATAACACACACTTCTGAGTATGGGCATGTGTATGTTGTAATTTGTGTTGTTGCACTGCTTTCATCTTGTCGCAACTGACTTCAAACAGTCATCCCTGGTACAGGACAAACACACAGCTGGAGTCCCCACTGTGTTTCTCTTACACACACACACACAAAGAGAGCTCTCTTATGATGTGAGGACTCCCTTTTTTGACAACCACATCTGTCACCAAAGGGTTTCTCTCTTTCTTTCTCTCACTCTCCCTCTCTTTCTGTCTATGTTTACTCAACTCATCCTTCATGATCATGATCTGCCCCCCCCATGTATAAGACTGTACTTTTGCCCAGCCGGAGAACTTATAATAACTTCCACAGAATTTACCACCTTACTGTCCTCTGGGAGGACTCCAGTCCTAGCAGAGTCCTGGTCCAGGGTTGGGGTCTGTGTGCACAGAGGAGGTGACATGGTCATAGAGCAGCCTGACAGTACTCAAGTCTGTCCCCCCTCTGTCCTCTGGGTCCTCTGGCTGGTTCGCCACCACTGTCAAGATGAATGAGTCTCAGTCTTTCAGCCTCTGACAGTTGTGCTTACTGCTCAACTGTCTGTCTGTCTGTCTTAGGGTGACCAGATGTCCTGCTTTGTATGGGACCGTCCCACATTTCCTTTACTTTTCACATGTCCTGCATATTGAGACACTTGTTATTGACAGGCTCCAGTTTTGAAAAGTGTGTTTTAAATACTGGCATTTATCAAATGGCTGTGTTGAGAAAGCAGTGAGGCCTGGCATCAAGGGGTGGGACAGGCTCTGTGATCATGTCAATCATACTGGGAAATTTCATGCAGGTTAAGGACGCTGCCACTCATGGGTTCTACCCATGGGTAAAACCAGTGAAAGGCGATTACACAAAAGTTTTTTGTCCGGTCATTTTTCCCTTTCACACAGATGGGAATATGACTTTAAACACAGACAATGTGAAACTCACAGAAAAGGAGGCTTCACAGTCTATGGATAGGCTACTTATGTGTCCTTATGTGAGAGATCTTAAGAAAGATGTATTTGAAAAAATTATATTTGTTAAGTTTTTTACTTGCATAGTCTGTTCTGTACTACTGAATAAACCAGATGGCAAAGTATATTAATGTTATGAGCTAAGGCACAGAATAGAAACGATTATAATTTTTTAGTACGTCGATGCATTGGTATCCCACATTGTCCCACATAAACATAGATTTATTTCGACCTCACTCAGACATGACCACGGTCTTTACCTTGAATGATGCCCTTGTCTCCCTATCCTTATATATCAACGATGTAATGCGATGACCTTATGAGGCTTGGCTCACTGCCCATAAAAGCCTAACTCTAACCCTAACTCTGGACTAGAATGATTTTACCCCAGACTTCGGTTAGGATCTGGTCACCCTAGTATGTCTCTGTCTCTCTCTGTCTCTGTATGTCTTTCCTTCTCTCAGTCTGTCAGTCTGTCTCTTCTCTCTCTCTGTCTCTCTGTTCGTCTCTGTCTGTCTGTCTGTCTGTGCCTGTCTGTCTCTCCTTTTCTCTGTGTGGCTGTCTTTCTCTGTCTGTCTCCATTTCTGTTGGCCAGTCTCTCTTCTCTGTCTGTCTCTCCCTCTCTCTGTTTGTGTCTAGGTGTCAATCTGTCTCTCTTTGTCTTTGTCTGTCTGTGTCACTCTCTCTGTTTTTATGTCACCCTTTGTCCCCCCCGTCTAGCTCTCTCTTTGTCTGTCTGTCTTTATCTCTCTCTCTCTCTCTCTCTCTCTCTGTCTCTCTTTTGGTCAATCTTCATCCCTCTTTTTTCAGACTGTGTCAACATTATGAAGTCTGCTGATGAGACAAGATGAACAGAGATGAGAGAGAGAGAGAGAGAACAGTGAGATAGACAGGGTGGCAGATAGAGAGTGAGAGAGATATTTTGAGAGGCAGTGCCAGAGGGTGAGATGAGTCACCCCACCCTCCAAATGCACTGGGGTCACTCACTCAGACACACACTCACACACACACACACGCCCTTGCTCTCCCAGTCCCTCCCACTTCATCATTTTCATCCATATTAAAGATGCTTTTATGCATCATGCTATAACTACAGTGTTTAGTACTAACAGCTGTTTACTAGGTTTTTCACATCATTGTGTTTATAAGATATATAAGATATATATAAAATGTCCTCTGAGTAACTCAGTATCGAAGTGGGCCAGGGCTGGGGCTGGCTGGTGAGCACATTCATTTCAATAGAAAGACTGGTGAAGCAGTCATTTTGTAGAGCTGTTTCAAATGTCAATTTCAATAAATGATGCTCTGCGCAAACATAATGTGGCTCAAAATATAGGTAGACCATCATGTATTTCACAAAAGTTCTGCAAGCAAGAAGTCATCCAGCTAATAGGTTAGCTGGTAGCATTAGAAAAAAATATAATAAATACTAAATACTAATAATAATAATACTAAAACTTATTGCTTTAAAAAAGTATTAACAGCAAAAAGTAGAAACTGCTGGGATAAAACATTCTCATTTAGAAAGAAAAGCAAACAAAAAAAAAATTCCTCAACAAATGAATTTTCCAGAGAGGTGACAAAAACACAAAGAGAGACACAAAATCACATGATGTGAAATATGCGTGTAGAAGACAGTGTGTGTTATTTTCTACTAAACGTGACGCTTTCGTGTTTGTTCTACACAAAGATAATCATGAACATCTAATATCTATGAGAAGCAGTTGCACCTCCGGTATATAGGCATATAGCAACTTCCATTTGGCTACTATAAACCGTGAATGTTATTGTGTGGAGTCTAATCCTTCAGACTGTGAGTTATATAACTCTCACTCACAGCCATCCCTCAGAGATCACTCCACATTCAGAGGTGTGCATCCTCATGAGGAAGATGATGACGCCCTGAACACAGGCCCGGGGCTGACTGTGGGTCAGCGCTGAGATGCTCTTTTGAACCCTGGATGTCTGGATGTCATCACAGTGAGCTGTCCTACGGCGCCGTGTGCTGCCACAGACACAGCAGAGGCAGCCGACTGGTGGGAGGCAATGCAGCAATGCCCTTCATGAAGCCACGGCTGTCAGCTGTTTCGGCTTTCATGGTGAAGAAATTAAATGTCTGCCTTTGGTGTCCAGTCCGTGGAGTGCTTGGAGGACAGCATGTGGTGTTTGTGGTGTTTGCTTCCACACTGAGGTAAGACTGTGTCCTGCAGGGGACACTGCTGAGCTGTGTGCATGCGTGTGTTTGTGTGTGTGTGTGTGTGTGTGTGTGCTGTTTTCACATCCTGTGTCCTTGTTGGTCTCCTTTAGTTGGGCAGAGAATCCTGTGGTAAATATTTGATCAATCATTCAGAGAATCTATAAATCACCAACCGTTTATATTTGACTCCTCCCCCAAACACTAATTGTCCAATCAGAGCTGAACAAGCACAGCAGGCCTGTAATCACATGGATTTCTACAACTGCAGGACCGTACAAATACAAGACTTCTACAACTTGCACCCTGACCCAAAACGAAGTGAGCAGGATTCAGGTTGTATAGGAACCAGTTTTTGTCTGACTTCATCTGTTCGTACAATTTAACACTGGTCACTCTGTCCTGATGCATGATGGTCTTGAGACTGCTGCTGTGACGACGCAGAGGAGACATATGGCTGTTTGAGAGGAGCCTCAGGGTATCAGGATAGGTGGAAGCTCTCGCTGAGTGTGTGCGCATGTGTGTACTGGGTAGGAAAACAGAGTGATGGAATTGTTTTGATCGTTTTACCTCCCCAGCAAGGTCTCAGGATCTCATAATTGAGGATACTGATCAAATAAACAATAGAAAATGAAGGCTGTGGAAAATGTCTGCATACAAAAACACAGTCAGGGCGATTTGTTTGATTGTGTAAGAAGGAAGTTGCCCACTATTCATTTGTTTGAAATGGCTGAGACGCTGCAGTGGGACACAGAAAAATGTCTTTCAATATACATCTGAAATATCCCTGTCACTCCCTCTTGTTGCCTGGCTGCAACAAAATACTTCTTTCTAAACCATAATTCAAACATGAGCTGCTGTCGAGGGTCTGTTTCTCCCTCAGATGTGAAAAGCCGCTAGAAGCAGCATCAAACATTCATGAGAGTGATGGAGACGCTGTTAAGGACCGAGTGGACCCAGACAGAGAGAGAGCAAGAGACTGCAAAGGTTAATGGAACTCATCTGCATGAATGTTTATACAGTGTTGGTATATCTGAGATGTGGACTGAGGTGGACTGAGGTGAGCTCCAGTCCTACATTACTCTGTGCTCAGTCTGCAGTAGCTGCTCAGTATAACTAATTGATCCTGAGCTACTTCACAGTCACAGACAGCATGTGGTCGTACTTTCATCAGGATATTCAGAGCCAATCAAACCCACATATCCAAATAAGAAAAGAAAAGGAACCTCTATATCTACTCAATGTCTGTCCACGACTTTTACCAACTGCACGGAGATGAGTGGCAGCACTTTCCAGACCACAGTTATAAAACTTGCACTACAGCGTCATATCTGCTCCAGGCTTGTTCCAGTCTGAGGTGAATAAAAGTGGAAACCAGCTCTCTGGTGGACCTGAACATGAGCAAGCTGAGCTGAAGTAAAACAGGATTTTGCTGTTTGTGATCAATGCAGGTGGGGACTGTGGGAACTTCATACAGACAGAAAAGGTCTGTTTGTTTATAAAGCAGCAGAGAAATTAATGCATTTTGATTCATGGTGGGAGGGACCAACAGTCTTGTCTCCAGTCTGAAGACCAGGAAATCATCATGGGTGCCAAATCCTGTGGCGGTGGAGGAGGTGGACAGCGGGCAACTATGAACTTCTGAGGCTGAAACATGTAACTGTAGAAAAAACTGTTTTGGTGTTTATAGCTAATTTCCTCCATCATGACAGGACAAGGGAATTCACCATAAAAATTCTTAAGGTTTACAGTTACGTATAATTGAAGATGCAGCCTCTTTGACCATTTTTGGATTAGCTGGGATTTAGGGGGTGGAGTCAAGCACTGCAAAGATGTTGGAGCAGCTCACTCTGAGCTTTAGAAACCTCGGGGTGATGTCACAGAAGTTATGTCCGTGTTTATTTACAGTCTGAGGCTCAAACACAGTTCACCATCATCCTGTAGAGTATTTCCAGCGAACCAAGCAACATGTAGCTGACTGTGGGATTATCCTTTGTTAATTAGGGTCTTTAATTACATTACGACCCCTGTGTGACTTTCCACATCTTTAGAAACAGGTTTCTTATTAAAGGAAGTGACACAGACTTGTTCTGCAGTCTGTGACACGGGTGTTGTTTGCATTGATGTAAGTGAGTAAAATCAATAAAAACTAAAGTGAGAAAAAAAAGGAAGTGACACAGGTCCTCTCATTGGCTCACACACCAGCAAGTCCATAGTCAATGAGCCTCATGTGTAATTATTTAGAAGAAATGTTGTAAGGGGAGTTTATTTTACGGTCAAATATCTTGTCAGATTTCCTCTTTAGAGCTCGTATAAAGTTCACTGAGACAGAGATGAAAATCTGTAGACCACTGCGGATGATGTGCTGGAGTTTGATCAAGGCTGACATGAAGTGAAACCTCTGACCTTGGATCCACAGGCCCAGAGAGGAGGATTGAGGTCAGGTGTGTGTGTGTGTGTGTGTGTGTGCGTTAGTATGTGTCCACAGCAGAGAGAGGAACATCTTAGAAAGTTAGGTCGATTAGTGTCTGTGCTAATACTGGCCCATATCTGCCATTGATCCTCCTCAGCCCATATGTTCCCAGAAAGGGAAGCAGCTCTCACTGACTGGGGTAAAGCTGTGTGTATTTACAGTGATACACTGCTATTTACAGTGTGGATACTACTTTACATTTCCAGCCTTGTATGGCACTGTACAGTAACAGGACTTACACAGACACTGGTCCTGGTTCATGTAAAGTCATGTCTCTACCAGGTATCACGGTCTCCAATGGAAGTGTTTGGAGGTGATGATGATAAATGTCTCACAAATCAGCTGTGAGTGGGACCAGTACCTAGCATGGCTTCCGATATTACAAAAATAAAGTGTGTGTGTGAGAGAGAGTGGTGCAGATGGTGAAGAAAGGCCTTGTTGAGCCGGTCTGTTCTGGCTCCAGTCTCTCCCTCCATCTGCTTGTGCTCCCCAGCTCTGCAGCAGCGGGGCAGTTATTAGCCAGCTGGGTCTCACGGATGACAGTAATTAAGAGATGAGATGGACTCATACAGTCCTCCAGGCTTTGGCAGAGTGCTGCAGCACGATCGACAAGCCCCACCACCCCCATCTTTTATTATTGGGGAATGGCTTGGCCTCCAAAAACCACCCTGTTTGTTCAGCAGGTCAGAGACACAGACCCCCATCAAACCTCCGTTTCCTGATCTGGGGTCAGGAAAAATAATGGATGCTGTATCAGTGGATCCCAGTGGCAAAGATCCAGACTTCCTCCCTACTGAGGGTCTGAGTCCGTGCTAAACCTCATTCTGCTCACTGTCTCTATTTATCAGCTGAAAACAGTTGACTAGTTGAAGAGCATTGCCTAAGTTCTATGGGACATTTTGTTGTCTTCCATCTGTTCCCTAGCATTCAGAGTCCACCTCATATTTATGGCACCACCAAAGTTGTATTAATCTGCTGTAGGGCCCTGGAACGAGAACGAGCAGTGAGCCCCTGCTGACCCTGTGTGTTATTTGTGCTTCTGTTTTTGGCACCGGAGGCCCCACAAAGAGAAGGTTCTAAATGTGAACATGAGCATGAATGGTTATGACTTTATGTTAGCCCTTTGGAGGGACTGGTGGCCTGTCTAGGGTGTCCAGGATGTCCCATTGTCATTGGTGTTTGGCTGGAGCTGAGTAGGTAATGAGGGAAACCTCATGGTGAGCTGGAATGAGCTAGCCTCAGCTTCGTGGGTCCACTTTGATCTCGTTTGGTGATGGGAGCAGAATGTTCTTCGCCATGTTTTTATGTTGTAACTTACCTGTGGTGCGATAGTGCGAACACAATTTAACTTCACATAATAAAGACCATAAAACAAAATTTTCTTCATCACCCGTCACAGAGGCTGAACCCATTCAGCTCCCTTGCCCCTCCTCATCCACAGGTCTATGTCCAGACTGCTCCGCTGAGCTAACAGCAGCTCATCATCTCTCAGTGTCTGTAGAGGAGGAGGAGCTGCAGAGAACAGCTGTTTTAGGACCTAAGGGCGCTCTTTGTTAACACAGAGAGATGTTGACAACTTGACCAGCAGCATGTATGTATGTATGTTTTTGGGGGAAGGGGGGCAGGATGACCTTTGACCTTTCAGCCAAGCGCCACCTGACTTCCATTCTCATTTCCTTTGTTAATGTGAACCTCCTCATATGAGGAAACTCTGTTCACATTCTAGCAGCCATGATGGTTGCTCCTGTGGGTGACATCACCTAATCCGAATGCTTTTGTTTATTTTAAGTGTGTGTGTGTGTAGGCAAATGCACTAATGGACTTGTGCAAGAGGCTCAGAACGTCACTAGGCTGCCGTGCTAAGTGGCATGTGACCCCCTCCCCCAGTGAAGGCTGCTGATGGTCACCAGCTCACAGTCACTAGCTCAGTCATAGTCCCAGACTGTGATGTGTTTACGTTGTTCAGTTACTTTAGATTTTTAGCTGTAAAACTTGTTTGTTCATCAGGATTTATTAATGTCAGCATCAAAGTTTCAGCCTACCTCTAATGCTGACATTTCTGTTGTTTTGACATTTCCTCTCCAGCGTTTCATCTTCTGCAGACATACACTATGTAATCCACACGAAAAATGTGCTCATATGGTGATCACACGGGGTTTGTTAACACGGGCTTTGACTGACCAACAATCTGGTCGCAGCAGCAGGAAAAACTCTTCAGAAGTCAAACACACAGCTTCTTGATTGTACTCCAAGATTAACTCGGATTGATAAATTAAATTGTCTTGTCTTACAAATTATAAATTCAATTCATGAGAAATTTAACTTACTGTTCAAGCTGCTGCACTTTTTTTTTACTTGATCTGTTATGACCGGTAGCTTATGTTAGCTGATGTTAGTTAAATTTTAGCCCATATCAGTTACTATTAGCTGATGTTAATTAATGTTACTCTGCTATCTTGTGTTTTAGTAATTTACAGGACACTTGGCAGTTGGTTTCCCTTCAATTTAAATACATTTCTACTTAATTTTTGACACAATGCCGCTTTCACCACATGCAGATGCCCAAATGATTAGAAATTACATTTTCCACATCTGTATCATATTCAGATTAGACACAGAGGCTGTTAGTAAACAAATCTGTTCAATTACAAAAATGTATTTGCACACAAGGGGAAATAAAAATATTTGAAAAATATTTTTTAAATAGTTAACTGTTTTGGGTCCTCTCTATCTTTGTTTTTTTGTTTTCTTTTTTGAAGCTGGCCCTGTGACTGTAGTGTACTAATCAAGTCATTTACATAAAGACCATGTTCAGTATCTCATCAGGAGGCAGCCGCAGATCAGAGCCTTCTGAGGCTGAACAGCCACATGGTACCAGTCCTGAGTCTATTTGAGGTTTGTGTGTAGGTTGGCTTGGCGATGGGTCATAATACATTAACCTCTGCAGCGCTTCAGGTCCCGCACATGTAGGAGTGTGAGAGAGGGAGGCAGTGTGTTGGGATGGTGTCTGTGTATGTGCGAGTGTGTGCATGAGTCTCTTACATAACTTCTAACTTGATGTTTCCACATGGACACAATCACCTTGCTCTATCTGTCCCTGCTCAGCAATCACTGTCACACAGTGTTTGGTTTATTTTAACCACATATAACTCCTGGGTAAACGTTGAAGAAAGCCCTGGCAACAGTTTAGAAACCTGTGTTAAGCGTTTGAATCAAAATTCAAACTCTCCAAAGATATCTTGTGGCAATAACACTTAAATACCTTATAATGTTCATTCATAGTCCATTTGGTGAGGGTTTATTTGAAGAGTGTATGCATATGACAAGTTTGTCTCATTTTGAAATCTCAACTTAATGGGTGCCTCTTTTTCTGGTTCCAATCTATCCCAAGTTTCATTGTGTACTGATAATAAAAATAATATGGCAGCAAAAATTACAAGCAGAGAGACAGAGGAATACTCATTTAAATGAAAATCTTGGGTTTCAGCTAACATACAACTTTTAAAACAAATAGCCTTAAAATTTGGCCTGCTTGGTCTACAGCAGCTATGAAGGACCAGACCTTTGTGGACAGTTTCCAATGTAGGATGTGGCCTCTGGATTGGGACAAGGACCAATGGCAGTCTTATAAAACCAGAAAGTCAGGGATTCATACATGCATACATACACAAACTAATTATGTCAAGTTAAGGGTACAACGGCAGGGCTAAATCAAGCTGAACGCTTGTCAGCACAGAGATCCAGAGTTAGCCCTAACACAACCACTAACTGCTGTGTCAGCCATTGCCAGTTAGGGGCTAACAATATAAACAGATAAATTATGTTTACAAGGTCAACCGTTCTGATTTGTCTGCTTGTCTCTGATTCTGGTCTAAACAGATTCCTGATCTGAGCCTGGGTCTGACTGAGACTCAAACATGAGGCTGAGTCTCTCTGATGTTTCCTCGTCTGACCATCATGATACTCTCTTGAACAAGGAGCTGGTGGGCGGGGCTAAAAGCCTGATCCAGGTTTCTCAAACAAGACGTCAGAATTTCAGTTTTTATTTTTTGATACCTGGCCACAACGTGACAAACTGTAAGCCTCTGCTGCTTCTGACATGAGACACTTCAGTCAGTCAATCACAGGTCACATTAAAAAAGATGATGTGGTTGATGTGATAATTGTGTAGTTCGTTGAGTTTTCAAAGAGCATGTGTCTCATCCAGACTGAGGCTGCTGTAAACTGTTCACATGGATACTGACATGAAAAACAAGCGAGGAACACGTGTCCCAGTCTGTTGTATGAAATCCAGACCCTCATGCACAGAAAGACCTCTTCAACCTGTGACCCTGTGAAGCTGTTGACGGTAAAATCACAGCGTAAATCTTCTGCTTATTTAGATAATCATTGTTCCCTCCCTCACCCTCTCTCCTCCCCAGCGCTTTTAGCTTTCCCCTGCTCTGTTTCTCCCACCTCCCGCTGCATTAAGAACAGTGAAAACCCTCGGTGTTGTTTTGAACAAGAGCAGAACATACACATATCCTGTTGTTGCACAAACACCTGTGACGCACACAAGACTCTCCCTCCTCTACTCTGACAGGAACAGCTCCTGCTCCTTCATCCTGGATCCTTTCATTCCCTCATATCACAAAGACAGAGGGGGTGGGGGGTGTTTATGTGTAGAGGAGATAAAAGGATGAGGACACATTGAAAGCTCTAATTCACCTGTTTTGATGCTCATTCATATGCTAATGTGGGCTTTAATCGACATAATGCCACAGTGATGAGGCGTACGTGCACACACACATGTACACTATAATGCTCTGTGTGTTTGTCCTTGTGTTGTAAAGTAGTAGGGAGAGAGCTTCAGTCATCATCACTTTCCCATAATGCCTTTTTCCACCAGCGGCTGCTCAGCTGGTGGTGTTCACTCTGGGGAGCTGATGAGGGTCACATGCAGATGGCCGTTTCTGTTTCTGACATCACATGATTTATGGCTTGTTAAAGGCCAGAGTATCTGAGACCCGATGGTCAGAGGTCAGGACTAAAAATGACGGTGACCCACATTTTTTTAACATACTCTGTCAGCAAAGTGAAGGATTACAGGGTTAGTCCTCCCAAACCGGGCAAGTTTAAAGATCCTCAACTCCTTGTATTTCCCCAGGCCCAGTAAAATTTATTTAACCTTCACTTCTACTGAAAGGAAGATTGTCTACGTTGTGAATTATTGGATGGATCTCCATGAACTTCAGGTCAGATGTTCATGATCATCCAAGGATGAGCTGTATTGATTGTAATTATCCCTGACACCATCAGGATTTTGTTTTTTGTTTCTTGTTTTTAACACTATTAGTTGGTTTTGTTTATGATCTACCAGGGGGTCACATGCTAAACCAAAGTGATTTAGTGTTTGTTTACTATATTTTGCTCATTACAGTGGGCAGCATGGCAGCATAGTGGTTAGCACTGCTGCCCAACAATAAGTAGTGTGGGGTTTGCTTGTTCTGCCCGAGCTTGGGTGGGTTTCCTTCGGGTACTCCGGTTTCCTCTTACAGTCCAAAGACATGTTTAGGGTGACTAAATTGTCCGTAGGTCTGAGTGTGAGTGTGAGTGTGAGTGGTTGTTGGTCTCTGTCCGTCTCTGTGTGTTGGCTCTGTGATGGACTGGTGACCTCTCCAGGGTGTACCCCGCCCTCACCCAGTGTGAGCTGGGATTTGCTCCAGCATCTCCCATGAAATGGCACTGTGCTGCTATGCTAGCATCTTAACGCTACATTAGCTGCCACCAACACAGCACACGTGAATCTCCATCCAAAATGTCAGAAGTCAAGTTGCATTATGGGAAATAATGCAATTTTTAATTTCTTCTCTTCTATACCCAACATGACATTTGTGTGGATTACAAATGCACTAAGGGGCCGAAGCTGCACTGAAGGGGCCACTGACCATAGACCTCTAAACTCTGCTTTACCTTGATAACAGATAAGCATCAGGAGCGTCCTGATTCTTAAGGAGCTGGTTTCCTCTTCGGTTGGTTCACACTGGTTTAAAAACAACTCACTTCATCGTTCAGTAATAACAAGCTGCTCTTTCACCTGTGGTTTAATCATTATGGGGCATGAAGTGCTGGTTTCTGTGTATTTTAGCAGTGATTTTTCTGTGAATATCACCTGTCATTTCTACAGACACTCAGCTTTTGTGAGCATCAGCTGTCTCTCCTGTTGCTCCTGACCTGAGATCTTTTCCCCTGTTGAGTGTTTGATGATTTTCTTATATGGTTCTGTCAAGGTTTTCATCGGTCACTGCTTGACAGGCCCTTGTCACATTTCTGATTCACCATTGTTGCTGCTCTACCGTCCAAAGGAGGCTGTTGGTCCGGATTAGACTGGACTTGACACCGTTCAACTCAGCCTTGTTTCTCAGCAAATATTTATTTTTTGTATTTTGAAGTGACTGTGGGAGAGCAACAAAAGTAATTTAATTACAGATACTGCCTGTGAACCCACAGAGAAATGAAGAGCTTTTCAAAATAAAATTAACCCTGGTTGGACAGTCAGCAGATAACTACATGGTCAAAGTGGAGTTTCACTGATGAAAGAAGTAGGTTTCTTTTTCCAAAGCTCACCACGTGTCTATGCAGTAGGACCCCTCCTCTCTGACTCTTCATCTTCAGCACCCGTGGATGAAATGTCAACTTGAAAACTTGAAAATTATTGTTAAATCCAAGTCAGAAGGGACCTTCAACACCTCTGATGTGTTCAAGCCAACACAGTCCAGACTGCTTTGGAGACTCCAAAGCAGAATATGAGCTCCAAAAGTAACTTAAGTTTATTATGACGTTAACAAATCATCATCCCTCCCTCATTATCAGTCACATGCTGTTTACTTGAGCTGCATTCTCATACAGTAGCAGTTTTTGGTCTTTAGTATCCTTTGAAATATTTCAATCACTGAACACCAAAGTTTGTACAGATTCATAGTCCCCAGAGGATGAATCCTGTCACTTGTCCGATGTCTCATCACATATTTTATACATTGTGCCGATGTTTATGTGCACATCAAATAATTTCCGAATTCTGCTGGTATGTCCAACATCAATACTGATGTAACAAGATAACTGTAATCAAACATAAAAATAGTTTGTAGTAAAATTCATGACTCAAGAATCTTTCATTTTTATATGGTCTAACATGTTGTAACCGTATGTGTTCATGATATGTATAATATTTATTTATCATTCCATCCATCCATTATCTATACCCCTTATCTGTCAGGGTCACGGGCGGGAAGCCAAGGGTGAGATGCACCTTGGACGTACAGAGTCAGAATCCAAAGCAGAATTACTTTATTAATCCCATATACAAAGACAAACAACCATTCACACTCATATCCACAACTTACAAACAATTTAGAGTCACAAATTAACCTCAACCTGCATGTTTTTATACTGCAGGAAGGAAACTGGAGTGGCAGGAGAGAACCCACACAGACACAGGGAGAACATGCAAATGACAGCACGACCTCACACACCGTGCCGTCATTGTGCTCGCTATTGTAGGAATGGTACTCAGACACATGCAACATATGACCACAACATAAATATACATGAACACACATATTTCTACAGGGTATTTCTATTTGTCTATACATGAAATTGATCAAATTTTGATCGATTTAATACAGAAATTTTACCTTTTTTTGTTAAATGTATACATATATTTAGATTTAATACATGCTAATTGTACATGTTTTATATTTAGATAAAGGGTTACTTGTCATCAGTCATAGCAAATTTGATCAATACAAAGCTAATCACAGTGTCCTCAGTTTCAACTCTACCTCATGTTTAGTGCTAATTATTTAGCACTAACATATTAATATGCTAAAATAGAATAAATAACATTATACCTGATAACATCATAGTGCAGTTAGCATGGCTGTATGTAATCACAAGATCACACAGCCAACATACAAAGGTATCACGTTTGCTAAATTTGGTCACATGATCATAAAGGTTGCAAACAATAACCCTGTTGAACCAAACCTGAGATCTTAGAGGTCAGGTTACTGCAGTGTGCATCAATTATTCAAGTCAAGTAACTACTGCAAGTTAAACATCAAACATCACCCAATCCTGTTTCAATAACAAAGTGTAACTGATGAAAATAAAAATCTAGGAAAAAAAAGAAAATTAAAAAAGAGTAATGTCAAGTTTGAGTCGAAAATGGTCTTTTTGTCAGTCTTAGTCAAGTCTCAAGTCCTCAGCCTTATGACTTGCAGTGAGTCTAACATGGACAACAACTACAGCAGTAAGACCTGAGTCGATATGAACCTAAATGACCCCTAAAGAGTCTATCTGAGTCTCAGATTACATAACCTGCCACATATTTTCTCTCACTATCTAATTTCCCCTCCAAATATTTTTCATTTAGTTAAGAGGTTTTGCTGGAGCCAAATTGGAGAAGTGAAGCTTCCTGTGCCCACCTCATCTGTGAGTGACAGCAGGGCTGTAAGCCTCAGAGCTCCACATGATGTGTTTCAGCCACAGTGCAACTGTGTGCCAGGACACTGAGATAGCACAGCAACGCCAACATGCAAATGGCTGCACAAACAATCCAAGAGGATATTACAATGTGCACACAGGTCACATATGGTTACAGTGTACTGTCACCTGGTGTCATGGGGCTGGAGCTGGAGTTATGTCTGTGTGATACAGAGACTTATGTCTAGAACAGCTGGCTCTGACAGAGCTGCCACAGCTTCCATTAGTCCTATAATCCACTTCCTGTCAGAGTATGTAGCCTGAGCCAGATGAGCCAGATGAGCCAGATGTGCTGGTTGTGAGTACACATCTGTCTGTTAATGTTCACCACTCAAAGCTTTCAGCACGCAACAATACGCCACACAACTTTGAACTCCTGATAACAGCTTAGTCCACAGGGAAATCTTACTTTTTCCATCTTCTGAGATTTAGCCAGGGTCAGGTTGCCATTGTGACAGGCCAAGGTCAAGTACTCCAAGCATCTCTCTCAGTCCAGTGATGTTTTTCTGCTCTTCCTGTGGGAGACCTAGAGCTGTTCCCACATAAGATGTATAGGGCTCATGTATAGGAATGTACTTGGCCCATCTGCACACCCAGGGTGTGTTTGTCTGGATTAGGTCAGGAACACTGTTGGGTCATTGTTATCTTGAGACAGTGGAAAATTACTGGCCCATAGAAACCTGGCGTGAGGGCAGTGTTTCTGTTATTGACAAATAACACTACCTAGAGTCATAGTTTAGTTTGTAGTTGCTGCTCTGTACTCTATCCTGATTATCAGGTAAAGTCGGTCAATCACAATGTAGTCACACCCTAATGCATCCCCAGCTTTATGGTATATTTTCCTCTAAATATGACCATCAATTAAAAAATTAACATCATGGAGCATTGAAGAAGACATGAAACTATAGTATGAGATCATAAACTAATTAGAAAAATGTTTACTGAGCTAATAAATCAAGTAAGAAGCAGAGTCATTTTCCAATTGACTATCAATACAGTCTGCTTGTTTTTTACAACCAATGGAGTTGCCTTCTGCTTGTCATTCGATAGAATGCAGGTTGAAAAAACCTAAGGGTTGCCTCCCCTTGTATGGCCGGTCTGCGTTTCCAGCTTTGTCTTGTGTTCCCTGGAGGTTCATGCTCCAGCATGAAGCAAATTTTTAATCAAGTGTCACTGCTCATAACCAACATAACTCCTGGAGACTGGAGCGATTAAACTCCCACTCTGAGATGATTAATTCACTTAATATACAATCATATTTTCATTGATGTTTGAGGAGATGCCCCTGATTAACAGTCCCCCAACCTCAACATCTTTAGCTGAAGCAGTCCTTGGATATTGGAGCTGCCTGAGGTTTGTTAGGATCTCATGTTGTA
This sequence comes from Remorina albescens, assembly GCA_034769265.1. Lineage (NCBI taxonomy): Eukaryota > Metazoa > Chordata > Actinopteri > Carangiformes > Echeneidae > Remorina > Remorina albescens. The sequence continues at coordinate 14,073,219 of CM068480.1, forward strand.
ACGTGAGGTCACAGTCTGCTGACCATCAGGATTGCCTGTCCTCCAGGTTTCTCCATTAGAGGACAGAAACACACCTCCTCATGCTCAGCAATCTGTCATTTTCTGCACAACTTCAGTGATGGACTTCCTTATTTTGAGAGCAGAGTGACAGTTAGTCACTAACATATATATCACATTACACACTGTTCGTGTTTATGAGGGAGTCACGTTTTCCAGGTCACTCCCCCTGTCAGTGATCTGTTTGACCACTTCCTGCCAGGAGGAGCAGCAAGGCAGAAATACTGTAGAGTGAGCCCCGCTCATGTAACTGGAGCTTGACCTACAGATGAGCTGAGCCTGACATTGTTCCCTGACTGCAGATTATTTAGAGCTGAGCAGGGCTGCGTGCCATCGGCGTGCTGTCAGGTTAGTTGAGGCGTTCACAGACCTGCCCTCGGCTGAGAGCCCGGTAAATATACACAAGTGGAAAAACACAGGGTTGCAGTGAAATGGAGCTAAGCCTATCATGTGTCACGTGGGGTCATAGGTCATACGACTGAGGTGATGAATGTAACATGTGATACTAATTAGGTCATTTAACACAGTCTGGACAACAGTGGAAATGTTCCATTGGTCTTGAGGAAAGAGAGACTTTACATTGATTCAGTGTATTTAGTTTTATAATTTAAATAACTTAACATAATCAGGAGGTTTTACACCAAACAATAAGTTCTCCTCAACAAGTTTATCTGTGGAGCACAAAATGCCGTTTGGACAGCTGCTTTAAGTTGACTGGCTATCATAATAAACTAAAAACCAAAAGTAGGCAAGTGCAAAAAATTGAATCTGATGAACACAATATATTCAAAAACATGGAACAACATGAGGGCAGAAGGAAAACTGACTTACAGCAAGGAACTAAAACTACTAAAAATTCTAACAAATTCTAATACAAAAAATATTAACAGGGGCATTAGGAAAGGACACTGGAACAAATGAAGCAACACAGACAAAGAGACTCCTGAATATGTTCCTGGACATACACAAATCAGTTTAACTTAACTAATCCACCTCCACAACTGTCTGAGTCCCTTCATTTCTCATTAAGCAAGAACCCAGTGTGTGTGTGTGTGTGTGTGTGTGTGTGTATATGTGAGTAAGTGAGTATGTGTATTTGTATTTGTGCACATGCACAGGGTGATAGTGGGAAAGAGAGTGTGTGAGAGAGAGAGAGAGAGAATATGAGTGAGGCACGGAGAGAGGAGGGCAGGCATCAGCCAGCAGCAGAGTCCATATTACCTACAGGAGGAGGTGGGAAAAGGAGACGGAGGGGTTGGAGGTGTGGGGGAGGAGCGAGACATAGGGAGATAGAGAGAGCGATATGGGAGGAGGAATATGAAAACTGAGACCAGGGGATCTGAGGCTCTGCCAGGCTGCTGTCACAGCTAAGCTGGCAGCAGCTAAGTGGCTAACTGTGGCTAATTGTGGCTAACCAGACTCCCCCTGCCCCATCAGGACATGATGATGAACAGCTGATCAAAGGAGAACAACTTCGGCTGGACAGAGAATAGGTTTGAATAGAAAAGAAAAGCACTTTAGAGCCATGATAGATGCTAGCTGATGGTTTAAAAGCTGGCAAAATGAAATAGAGTTTGGAGGGATCTGTCTTGAAATGGATGAACACACTCAAAACTGCTGTCAGTCTGACCTTGACCATCCCTCACACACACACACACACACACAGGGTCATTAAGACCTGGTTGTGTATTGTGCTGGGACTGCACTGTGGGCTATTACACTCTCTGCTTCTGTCTCTCAATAATACATGATTAATTAGCCAATTCAGAAACTGAGCACAGGGTGGAAAATAAACTGGGACTCAGCAGGTAACCACCCTGGAAACACACACACACACACACACAAGCTGACACATACAGACAGTGTTGAGTTTGTGTCACATGTTCTCGGTGAAAGAATTAGTACTAAAATAAACTGCTCGCTAAAAGTTGCCCCAATAAATATTTCATATTAAGAAAAACGATATGAAAGAGGTCAAACTCACAGAGAACAATCAGCCACCTCCGCACCTCCTCCTGTCAGTTACACTCAGCTCTCTCACTGTCATTTCCATCTGTCCATCCATTCAGACCTAGCAGAGTGATCAGGACTGTTCCAGATGTCTCTCCCCAGTGATGATCCAGCTCCTCCTGGGGGACCCTGAGGTGTTCTGATCAGATGAGATATATAGTTCCTCCACTTGGAGGGGTCCAAATGGAGGCATCCAACAGATGCCTGAACCACCTTGAATGGCTCTACTGAACATGAAATGGTCCCACATTTCCCACATTACAGCTCTATGTGTGTGTTGGAACCACAGCCTGTTTATATAACTGGACATACAACCTGAGTCTTGTAAGTGCAGCCATTGCTGAAGTAACTTAAATTTGAGTTCTTTCTACTGACCTTCAGCTGGCGAAGGTCAGTAGATACTAGTCATAAAAAGAAGCTATGGGACAATGTCTCTTTTTCTCCCTTGATTTATTAGCTCTTTTCCTAATGAGTTTATGGTCTCAGTCTCTATTTTCAAGTCTTCCTCAATAAAACGGAATGTTCAATGTTTTTTAAATCCAAAATTTTTCAAAACCGTAAAGCATGGGCTCCTTAATTGACAGATGATACTTTGCATATTTGCAGGTTTTGACAACAGCTCCAGATCCATTGTGAGTGTTACTCAAGCCTAGTTCTGACAGTTAAACTGTAACAGGAAAAGTGTTTGAGAAAGAGAGCGAAGGAGAGAAAAGGGGGAAGGGGTCATCATGAAATAGTGTATTCAGCCTCATCTCCACAGAGACTGGTCCTGGGAGTCTGGAGTTTCACCCAGGTCTGGTCTGGTGAAATACAAACTGGTTGCATCACAGACTCCGACTCCCTGTGGAAACACAGTATTGATTCCTCCATGTTTTGTTATTGGGTAAGGCTGATATGAGCTGAACAGGACTCCTCCGAGGCAGCTGAGCTCCTCTCACAGCTCTGGTTATAGATTGATCACTGTAACAAATGTATGGATACAAACAGTGGATCATACTGAGGTCGGGCTTCAGCTTCCTCTTCATGAAAACCTGGAGAATATGGAGTGTATTGTTGAGCTGTTTCTTTCAGTCTGTTTTCGCTACAGTCAGGAAAGCTTGGTCAGGTCCATTAATCAGCCTGTACTCTGACCTCAGAGCTAGAAACGACATGTTACTGCAATCGTACGACTGGTGTCGGAGCTGAAGATGTGGATGGTTTGAAGGCCAGACCCAGACCCAGCCCACACCGAGAGCCAGACCAAAGCCAGAGCCAGACCCAGGCAGGCCCAGGGTCAGGCCCAGACCCAGACAGAGTAGAACTACATAAAAAAATAAATAGATAGATCAATATTATTGTATTGATTGGAGATGAAATGGTCACTGAGCTACTGATGCTGCTGAAGATGCTGTATTTTCACTATAATGCTAATGACCCCCAGAGCTGCTTTCAATAAATACAGCTGATTAATACTGTGTGTCTCTGTGTGTGCACACACAGCGGTTCCTGACAAAGTCTGCAACAACAACAACAACAAACCAACCTGATAAAGAGCTGAACTGTTCAAATCTGATGATGTACTGTACATGTAGATCCCTGGGACTAATGACACTGTTTCCTGGTTGTACAAACAAACAAACACACACACACACACACGCACGCACACAAAGGGGGAGGATGGAGAACATTTATGGAGAAAGAACAGATAAGGAGAGCAAACGAGAGGTAAAAGGGCAAATATTACTAAGTTGAACATAAAGGAGAGAAGGTTTACACAGAAAACCGAGGAAGCAGGGAGGATCATGGAAGGACAGGGGGTTGGGGTGTCTAAGCTTGGTGACCTCTCATCTTGATCAGGGCAAATCTGTGATTAATGAAGTGAAATTACTCCCCACTTCATTGTTGCATTCCTCCCAGTACACCACCTCTTCCTAGACCTGATCCCAGTTCAGGGCTGTTAGAGTGATTCCGCCCACACAAGGGGTCAGGGTAGACAGTAAACAGAGAGGAGGACAAGGGAGGTCAATACTGCACTGGTTCCAATGTTGTCATGTGAGTCAGATGGACTCAGGTTGTGGTACAGTTCTACAGTTTAAATGCCTGAAGAACACCTGAACACATGTGCTGTTTCCATCAGTTTTCCTGGTGAGCAACTCAGAGCTGAATCAATATGCTTGAAGCTCATTTTATTCTAAAACCAAAGCATCAGTGTGAATCCAGCCCAGAATAGGTGAACCAATAGAATAGCCCATTAGAATGATGAAAGGAAACTAATATAACACAGATACATTTTTCTGATGTGAACTAGAGACCACACAGTTTATTATAGAAACCATGTCTCAGAATATATTTAAAGGAGGACTACAACATAACCTTGAAATGATCCAGCTCCAGCGTTTCAGGGTCTAAACTCTCTGGAATCAGGTGGATAGAGGAGGACATGTAGAAACGACAAGTTTACAACTGAAATGTAAGAAAAAGAGATGAGTTTAAAAATTAAGCATAGAGGATGTGACTAGTTTACAAACTAAGCATAGAAGACGTGATGAGTTTAAAAATGAAACTTAGAACGGAAGACTTTCAAAGAGAAATGCAGCTGAGTCACAAAATAAAACTTAGAAAAAAAGGCAGTTTAAAGCTCAAATGGTGTAGAGTGGGTGGAGCCTGAGTGTCGGTGACATCAGAGAGAGGGAATCCTCAGGTGTGTTGCTGTTCGATGAATTAACTGCCATGTCCCTCTGGTCTCTGGAGATCCCAGCCCTGAGCTGCTGATGCATCACCATGGTAACTCTGCTGTTTCTGCACCGTGGCTTCTTCTCTGTTCTCACGCTCTGTTTTCTGCAGCCTATCACGTTTCTCCATTTCTATCAAACAACATCCATCAGTGAAATATGGCTCCACCTTCTGCTGTGTCAGCGATGTGAGAGCTGCTGCTGCTCGAGGGAAGAGACACTGTATATACTCATCTCCATCCCTGTGACTGATTCACCACAGACTCCACAGACACAGGCAGGAGCTCCTGAGTTCTCATTACCATGTTTGTAACACATACACAGAGAAAGGTAACAAGCATCATTGTCATCGTCATCATTAGCATCATTATCATCACCATTATCCATCACCCTGGTTCTTAACCAATCTCTTTCTGGTTCTCATTCTGGTTTATGTTCTGGTTCTCATCCTTGTTCTCTGACAGTCCTGGTTCATTCCTTGCTTCTTGTATTGGTTCTCATTCTGGTTTTCATCCCATTGTTCTTTCTCATTCCCTTTTTTTTTCTTGATCTCATTTAGGTTCCTGACCAATCTTGTCCTGGTTTTCTTTCTGGTTCTAATTCTGGTTCTTGTCCTGGTTCTAGTTCTGGTTCTTGTCCTGTTTTTTGTCCTGTTTCTTGTCCTGGTTCTGTCCCTGGTTCTTCTCCTGGATTTTTCCCTAGATCTCACACTGGTTCTTGTCCTTAATTTCTCTCTGGCTCATGTTCTGGCTCTTGTCCTGGTTGTATCTCACCAAGGCCACCAAGTCTCTCTCTCCCTCTCCCTACTCTGAGCACCACAGCTTTATAATCAAACTCACAGAAGAGATCTGACATTTGTCAGAAAACAGCACTTGACTGCTACTTTAACTGTGGAGGAGCTCAGGGTGGTGTGTAAGAATAGTTGCCATGACGACACTGACATCATTTCTGGCACACGGGACTGAAGGCTTCAATGCAGATTGTGCCTGTGTTCACACTTCAATGGCAGTTCATGAGCTCTCTCTGCTTATGTTTCTGTTCATATCAGGGGATGATGACCACGCTGATGTGTGTTATTTGCAGTATGTGACATCATCTTATTGCGGTGGATACCATCTACACGGGGGGGGGGGGGATCCTACGGTTTAAGAAAATCCAAATCACAATGATGGGGAAAGTCTACCTCTTGGAGCACAGTCCGTTCATTATTCACATAGAAGTGAGACATCCCTGCTGCAGTGGAGGGCTCTTACTCTGAAACCCCTTCACCGGCTCCTTTCAGCCTCTCTGAGCTCCTCCAGCAGCCCAACTCTGCAGTTTGTGAATCTGAAGCGGGACAACAGCAGCTGCATTCACTGATCCCGTCTCTGTGTCAGCTGATTCATGACACAGCAGCCGCAGCCGAACATAACCCTCCAACATGAAAGCAAACAGCAGAACAGAATGGTGTTTAAGTAGGAGAAGCTCAGCTGATCCTCTGTTGTTTAACCCTCATCCTCCTCCAGATGGCTTCATATGAATCTTTCCAGGGGTTAAAACACTGTGACACTGCTCTGATATGAAACCACTGGGTGCTTCATGGCTTGAATAGACTCATTATTCTACACAAACACAACCTCATTCCTCTGCTGGCAGAAGCTGTCCAGGTGTGTGTGTGTGTGTCTTGGGGTGGTGGCAAATATTACCACTGTTTATATTAATGGCATTCCTGGCAGTGGTGTGAAAGGGGCTCTCTGGCTGCCTTCTGCCTGCCACAGCGTTTGTAAACAACTCAGAGGAAGCTGCATGGACCTGATCCCCGCACACCCCAGACTTTCATCCTGAACTAAAGCAAAGATTCCTCTTCTGAACTCTTAATGCTTGTCCTGTATTAACAGCTCAAACACCATCACTCCTTGGAGCTTCAGGAAGAATAGAACAGGTGTTGAAGCATGTGTGTGTGTGTGTGTGTATGAAGTCATAAATTCCAACCAGCAGTAATTGTTATCACCATAGAACTGCTGTGAATGCTAAATGAGCTGCTCTTCCTTCTACACGGCTCAGACTGTGGAGACGGTTCAGGAAAAGCTACAGTCAGCTGGTACAACACCTTTGTGCAGAGGGAACATCTCTCAGATCAAAGAACAGAGCACGTCTCAGCCAGTGAGGGTGTTGTAACATGGTAGAGGGGTGAGGTCCGTATTTTCATTTATGTGGTTGTTAAGGGATCATTTAATTTGGGTAGCATGAGTAGCATGATAATATAATGATAAGCATTGCTTCGACCACCATCCTGTGCAACTTATAGGTGTGACATTCAGTCTTTTTGCCTGAGGTATTTAGAGGTTTCCTCCCTTCTCTTAGCGCTCTGACATAAACACAACAGGCTTAAACAGGATCATGTGATCATACTGTTGATTGTGAGAGGAAGGAGTGGTTGCTGACAGTGTAATTAACTCTGTTAACTTAGCTTTAGCCAAGACTAAAGGGAATTTGTGCCTACAAATTCTATCTGTAGATGCTACATTTTAGGGATGCCCCATATGGAGACAATGGTTTGAAGCAAGTTACAGTACATGTAATCAGGGATCCCACTTAAGAGGGGCTTCTGTCAGACATATGCGTCTATATGAATGTTACACAACAGTGAGTCCAACTGATATAACCAATTTCTGTGATGCAGAGGACAAGAAGTGTGTTTAGGAGGACAGAAACATGGTTACAGTGTCCAGTTCAGGTTGAGGCAGCTCAAATAATCTCAGGGATTCTCAAGTAGACCAAGTCACACCCGTATTTTACACAATGTGAGGTGAGAGTAAAAATGAGGAAACACATTCCTCACTCTTCTTTTCTCTTATCAACAGCCTGAATATTTACACTTTATTTAATATGTTGAAAGATTTACTTTTAAAGTAAGAATGATATAAAAACACTCGTACACCTAACTAAATTACAACTGTTATTATACTAACACTGAAGACTAAGTTTCTGTTTAACAATTCATGAGAGACATGAACTGTGTAATATACTTTCTCTGTTTTAGCTCCAATTGAAATTATCTGTGTCCACAATAACACACCTAAGGCACACAGGGCATGTATGAGCCAGTGTAAACAGGATACTGATTGTTAATTCTCAGTTGTAAAACATACTACAAATGAGGAACATTAAAAACTTTAACAGCACAACAGCTGTTACACTTGTCTGTTGCCTTGTCCACTGGTAGTTGAGGCTGACCCACTCAGGGAGACCCCAGGTGTGACTACATCATGTATCCAAAGGTCTAGATTTTTGCTGTCCAGCATATAACACAACCCTGAAGTTTTCAAACTGAAATGGAGCCAGTTGTGCTTCCAGAACACTCCATTTTCAGGGCCTGAGAACCTCAGTGTAGTATGGATGTGGGGGCTTTGAAACCTGAGAACAGATGTGTTTAAAATGAAAGGTAGAGGCATGGATGTAGTTCCAGTCTTTGAGAGCTGCAACTGTCCCTTTCATAGGATCCAGTTAATATAAGAATATTTCCTACAGTAGCTTTAAAAGGTCCAACAGGCTGCAGCTGTTTCACAGACATACAGATTTATGCTGCTGCTCCTGGCTGCTGGTGCAAAATATTGAAATAAAGAGATGGGGATCAGTGAATCTGTCCTCAGGCTACGGGACAGGGTTTAATGAAGAACTGGTGGAAAACCTACAGCTTATTTATTTTGGCCTGAACTTTGAATTAAACTTGTTCATCTTGAGGAAAGATGCAGCCAGAAGCCATAACCTGAGATTGGAAAGGGTAATAAAAAAGTATGAGCTTTATCCTTCAGTTGAGCCACATGTTGAAACATGAAAGGGTGAAGTCCTCAGTCCAAACACTGAACTCTGAGGTCAGCGAGAAAGGCCGGGATTTAATAAACCAGTCAGGGTTCTGAGTGTTCGTCAAATAACCAGAAGAAATGAGAGCAGATTGTGGCAGCTTTCATTATACAGCAGCTCCACATCAGCCAGGCTCCTGTTAATTCATTGGGCCCAGACCAGATTCTACTCTTCACTTCTCCTTCATCCCTGAGCTCATGATGTTACACAAATCAGATTAAAATCCACATCTGGGACTAAAGCAAAGAGCAGGACTTCACAGCTCGTTGGAAAGAAGGAAAAATGTCTATGTGGACTGACTTCACAAAAAATTTGCAGGAGTTGTGCTGAAACATCTGAGTTCATTATCTGTGTTTACCTCCAGGCTTGAGACACACCCACTCACAACAACGGGCAGGAGTTGTTACCATGCACCAGATCCATGCTTGTGGAGAACAATAAGCAGGTGAAGCTTGCTGTGGGACTGTTGTTCCACCTCTTCACAGCCAAAACTAACACTCACTGCACAGACAGGGTGAGCAATTTTCCTTGCGGCACTGGGAACAGTCAGGCAGCCTGGAGCAAACTGAAACATTTGGTCGTAGTCACACATTTCCTGCTCTGTGAGGAAAATAAAGCCCTGCCATGGTGGCCTTGGTGAAGCTCCAAGGCCCCTATGGTGTGTTTAGTTTGTACTCGGGTCATCCATCACACCAGCTCCTCAGTGGTGGGGGGACTCAGCTCATCCCCCGCTGAGAGTCAATCTGGAGTTTGGAAGAGCTCTCCACTGTGCATGCAGCATCCTGCAGCCCTCCACCTTGAGCTGACAGCATTTCACTGCACTGGGTTGTGTTTCTGAGCTACACATTAACTATGTTATTATCATAAACAACAATTACCCCCCTGTGGGCACAGGGAGGTTAATGTATAAATCAGCTGCTGTTCTCAGAGACCTGCAGTGATCTGAGTGAAGCACAGTGAACACATGAAGACATAGAAGAGACCCTCAATGCTGCTCTTCTCCTCATCACATTTTCTGGGAAATATTCAGCATATGTTCCATCATCTGTTGGTCACATGGTTATCCACCTGGAGTAATGACCAGGAAACTGGCTAAAACCCAACACCTGGCACAAAACAGAGCAACCAGATTGACCTGAATTCTTCTTCTGGTATTAATGTGCTCTATATGTAAAGTGCCTTGATGTAACTTTGTTATGATTTGGCAATATGCAAATAAATCTGATTTGATTTGATTTGAGACACATTCATGACTATCATGAGTAAAACTAGAGGCACAATTAAAATGATCTCCTCTTAATACATCGCAGCTTGGTGGCTCTTTCTGTGTAGAATTAAATGTTCTCCATGCACTTTTGTGTGTTTTATTGGTATTCCAATTTCCCCCAGAGTTCAAAGAAATAAACAGGTTACTTGGTGAATGGCTGTTGGGTTGTAGGTCAGGTTGAATGTGCTCTGCCCTTGCCCAATTTCAGCTGAGATTGGCTCCAGTGACCCTGCACTGATAGCACTGACAAGTGCATTTTTTGTTGTATTAATCCCCTGCCATTTTAATAATTGTGTGTTTTGTGTGTAAGATGATGAAAACAAAGAAATAAAATGAAGATTCTCAAATACAGCAGCCTGTGTCAGGGTGAATAATGTAGGCTGGAGCATATGTGTCCATCTATCTATCATGACTCAGTGAGGAGGAGACTTGGACTACAGACTCGCTAAATGAATTATTATTGATTCAGACCAATCACATACACCACTGAAATGATATTGACTCCCCTGCTGCTCCCTCCACAGAGTCTGAAGGCAGCTCTCCTATAAATCACCTCACATACAAATTCAGCGGGTTTTTCAGTCAGGAAATACTTCTGTTCCCCCCTCCTCCAAAGAACAGCTTGTCTTCCCTCCTCCTCCTCCTCCTCCCCCCTTGCCCTGCCACCTCCCTCCCAGCTGTATAATTCATGTGGCATTGTATTTATTGTGCAAACACACAGTGCGGGAGTCCATGTTAGGTAAGAACAGGCTGTGGCGTCATACACCTTAGGCCTGACAAGGGAGAGATTAAACCCTGCACTGCTCAGCTGCTGGGAGAGAGCAACCTAGATTGTTGTCTAACTATTCAGTCACAGTCCACAGACCTTATAACGAAGAGAATTTTATCACAGGTACACAGAGGGACAAGAATGTCAACATTTACACAGATGGCAATTATGAGATTACATCCGCTTTGTCAAAGAAAGGGTGGAAACTGTGCTGTAAACAGGACTCTCTGTCCCGGTGGGGGGGGGGACTTTGAGCTTTAACAGCCACAACAGGTTGAAGGAACATCAAAATGTCACTGGTGAGGAGCAGGGAATACAACCAGTGACAGGTGTGTCCCTCCGCCACTGTGACACTCCACCTCTGTTAACCCTGTGTTGGGATGAGATGAGCCAAGTGCTGTCATGACAACAATCATTACGCACACTGCTGAACACAATCATCACAACACAACCCTTGTTCATATATAGTTTTGAAGCATGACTGAGCACAAACTATGAGCACAGGAGCTTCAAGAGGGATGGACATCATGTGAAGCAGACATGAACAAACGTCTTTATTTTAACCTTCAAACATATTTGTGTTTTACTGTAACAGCAGGAACCCCCACCTTTTTTTTTTTTTAGCAAAAACCTCCTCCAAGAAATAGTCCCAAGCACATGAAAGGCGAAGCACTACCGTAAATAGAACCCTGCAGCTGATTGAGCCTGAGCTCGTCCAATCAGCGGCGGCTGCGTTGATGACGTAGACGCGCGTAGTCAATAGAAACACATCACTGGGTGTTGACCTCTGCGAGCCGCATCACCACCTCCTCTATGTCCGTGGCGGAGGGGTACTATAAAAACAAAGCAGCCCAAGTTTTAAAGGGCAGAGTTGTAAAACTCCCAGGCTGTGGGGGGGGTTAGCTTGGTCTCCTGTCAGTCCGAATTCAACTGAACCCCACAGAGGAAAAACCGCCTAGACCACAACAGACACACAAATTCGAGAAAATCATTTTGTGTCACCGTCAGAAGACGTTTCTAAAGGCTGTGGAGCTGTCGGAGCGGACTGTGTCTGCTGCAGGAAGGACCTACTGTGAATTTCCATGTAAGTCAATATTAAAGTAACATCGCCATTACTCATTAGTCAGACCCTACATTAACGGTAGTAATGTCTCTGTCTGGCCGTCGCATCTTGGCGGTCAGCGGTTTCATAGGACGGTAATCTTACAGGCTGAAGCCACCTAGCTCATTAAAATGCTACGTAGCCTGCTATCGATCGACACGGTCGTCGGTTCAGATTGAAGCAGTTGTCCTATTGTGTCGTCGTTTACATGGACGTTAGCTTCCCGAACCGGCCCGTGGATCTGGAGCTCGGCAACGACGATGTCACGGCCGGCAAACGTTGATAAAAGCTAATCATAATCAGTATGTGTCGTCAAGATAGCGAGCCTGCTACATTGCTGCTCACACCCCTTCACTAACGTAGCCAGCTAATGCTAAGCCTGATAGTTGGGTCTGTTTTTATCGGAGCCGATGATAAATAGTCTTTTTTTTTTTTTTCCTGCTAACGTCGTCGCGTCAGTAAGCCGTTGGGGGTTTCTGGCCGTGGTTAGACTTTGAATGATGGTTATGTAACAGCAGGCTCTTATACCTACGGTGGCTCCGCCGGTGCACGGGAAAACACTAGAAGAGGCTGGTGAGAGGAGGGGAAGAAAATCAGGAGACCTGCCTCAACATGTCCGCGAACGTAAACGAGCCAATTGAAAACCCTTTGTGGCCGTTGACAGCTTCCGTCGGCCCCGCCGCCCTCCGCAGAGGTCAACCGTGGATGCGTTTCTCTGTCACGTTAGACCGCAGCGGACCTCACGCTGCTGACACCGGCCCGGAGCCTGTGTTTATTTATAGCAGATGATATTGTACAGCCTGCAGTGTGAGGTGTGGGTGGGGGGAGCAGTTAATACAGCTGACATGTCAACCATCAAAAAGGTGTCTGATAGTCCTAGCTTTATTTTGGCGTCAGGCATTCAATGTTTTTATCTTTTGTTCCAGGATCAGGACTCCAACGCTGCTGCAGGAAGGATATTCTGTTAGGCAACAAGTTCTCAATCCGAGTTGTTCCCTCACACTGGTCACTGCTGCTTTGGAGGGTTTTTCAACGCCCAGTGCAAGCAACTCTGTGACGGAAAAAGAATCTCTCTCGCCACTGAAGCAGCTATGCAGCTTGAAATTCAAGTAGCACTCAACTTTATTATTTCCTATTTATACAACAAACTCCCTCGACGACGTGTGAATATCTTTGGCGAAGAGCTCGAGAGGCAGCTGAAGAAAAAATATGAAGGCCACTGGTATCCAGATAAGCCATACAAAGGTTCGGGGTTCAGGTGCATCCATGTAGGGGAGAAGGTGGATCCTGTGGTGGAGCAAGCAGCCAAAGAGAGCGGGCTGGACATCGGAGACGTCCGGAATAATCTCCCTCAGGACCTTAGTGTGTGGATTGACCCGTTTGAGGTTTCCTACCAGATTGGGGAGAAGGGACCGGTCAAGGTGCTATATGTGGACGATAACAATGAGAATGGGTCAGAGCTGGACAAGGAGATCAAGAACAGCTTTAATCCTGAGGCACAGGTCTTCATGCCAATCAGCGACCCTGTTGGGGCATCCTCAGAGTCCAGCTCACCCTCCCCTCCTTTCGGCCAGTCTGCTGCCGTGAGCCCCTCCTTAATGCCACGCTCCACTCAGCCCTTAACATTCACCACTGCCACCTTTGCTGCCACCAAGTTTGGCTCCACTAAGATGAAGAGCAGTGGCCGCGGTAACAATAGCAACAGCGGCAGTAGCAGCAAGGTGGCCCGCACCTCCCCCACCAATAACCTGGGTCTGAATGTCAACACCCTACTGAAGCAGAAAGCCATCTCCACATCCATGCACTCACTGTACGGGCTGGGCCTGGGGCAGCAGCAGCAGCAGCAGCAGCAGCAGCAGCAGAAGGCCTCTGCTCTGTCCCCTAATGCCAAGGAGTTTGTGTTCCCCAGCCTCCAGGCCCAGGCCAGCCCTGGAACTGTGTTCCCTGGGGAGGGCTCCCTAGGCCTCGGCCCCCTGCAGTACAACAATGCCTTTGACATGTTTGCAGCTTATGGAAGCCTCAACGACAAGTCTCTAATGGATGGCCTCAACTTCAGTCTGAGCAACATGCAGTATTCTAACCAGCAATTCCAGCCTGTCATGGCTAATTAAACTCATCATCACAATGTTATTTATGAATGATGGTGGCTCAAAGAGAAGGAAAAACAAAAACGCACACTTAGGAACTGGACTTTCAAGGATGTAGTGTCTAGTCAGTCAAGCGCATGTGCCCAAGGGTGTTTCTACTGTGCCCCCTTGAGTTTGTTTCTACTCAAAGCTTGTTGTACAAACACATCCAAGCTTACTTCAACTCAACATGCATCATTGTTTTTCTTTTTCCTTTTGCCAACCAAGCACAAAATTTTTTACTATGTTGAGGAAAATACAAAAAAAAAAAAAAGAGAGAATACAAGCTTAAAGTTTTGGCCTCTTACAGTATTTTACAGGTGGTAAGACAAGGCTAATTTTTATGAATTGGCACTAAGTGGGTTACTTGGTCTTTTTCTAATTGTATAATTTAATTTAGTACAGAGTTTGTAAGATATCAGAGTATATATTGTTTCTATGACATGGTGTTGCATTTATATCTTTTTACTACTCCAGTGATCTGTGATGGCTGCAGCAGCTTTTTTTTTTTTTTCTTTTTTCTTTCTTTTTTTTTTTTTTTTTTTTTAAGATAATTGTTAAAGAAATCCATCTTTAAAAAAAAAAAACACTGAAATATTCTGCAGATTGTGTACAGAGTATTCCTTAGTGGTGGAGTTCAAGTGTAGGAATATTTGCTTTTTCTGAAAGATGAATTGTATTTTCTGTTAAGAGGTGAAAAAGATTTTGCTATACTATGGACAAAATGTAATCGTATGAATATTAATTTTGTACCTGCATTGTGCAATACTTGATAAAATACAGTATAACAAAGTATTTTGAGTCAGTGTCTTACATGTCAAGAAGGACTGAAATAGTTTATATTAAGTTTGTATTAAATGCTTAAAAAAAATTATATGCTTGTCTTTATTTTTTTTTTAATTTCATATTTGCACCCTGGTCTTTTTAATAAAATAAACTCCAGTTGAAACATGATCTGTGAAGAGATGCAGTTATTGAGTTTTTTTTTTTTTTTTTTTTTTTTTTTTTTGTTGTTCCCCCCTCTCTTCCCTTTGTGGTCAACTTGAGCAAGTAACAGTTGGGTGGAGCCTGTGTAGGGTTGCCAACTTCCTCAAGTTGAAAGAAGGGGCAGGATTTTCTATTTTTTTGGGGGGGGGGGGTTTCATAGCTATAGTGATCCAGGGCTGTTTCATTGATCAATAAGAGGCTTATTCCAGACAGGCACAGGGTTTCATTGCAATAAAAAAATGACCAACAAGAAATGACTAAAAATGCAGAACAAAGTGCATCCCTTATCAGTTCAATAAGGAACGCATCTTTTAGGTTCCAAATGCGGGACGATTTTGTATTTTAAGGGACAGTTGGCAACCCTGAGCCTGTGTGACCACGAGGCCTGGAGCCGATTACCTGTGGGTGTGAAAGGTCTGAAGGTGGAGCTCATGTCTCAGGGGTGATGTAGTGCGATGTCGTAGCTGTAAAGAGAGGGAGAGTTATTGATCAGTCAGATTTGATGTCCATCCTGTGGTTATCTCAGGGTGGTACGAGCTGTTGTCTTGCAGGATGTCAGAGACAGAGAGTGTGTGGTCATCTCTATCTTGCGATACAAAGATCAACAGAATCAAAAACACAAGCAGCTTAACTCAGAAAATAAATAAGCACATTTAGAACTGTGTCTGAGTAGGAAGTAACTGCTGTGTGTCTTCATCTGTGACTCCTCCTCCTCATGGTGTTCATGGACTTGTTGTGGCTGTGGCTCCAACTAAGCACACAGCCTGTTTTAGAAGTGACATTACTGCTCTGCAGCACCTGACCCAGTGGGAAGCAAAATACAGAAGTGCCCTTTACAACAGTGTCATGTTGCTGCTGTTAAATCCATTGCAGTGTTGCAAGCCACTCTTACTGGACTGATGTGTCTGAGAGACTATTATTTATAGTGGCACATTAACACTTTTCACTGTACATGCTTGACGGCAACACTTCTCAGATGATGATATGATTAAAGCACACTGCAGTGTTAAAGGTGGGCTCATCTTTCAGTCCTGAGACCTTTAAGATAAAGTCGGTGTCTGATTGATCTTTGTACTCCAGATGTTTGACCAGATGTTCTTAATTACTCTTCAGGGCCCGGTCAGGTAAAACTGAAATATTAAAGGAACATAGATGAGTTGAAAATACATAAGTACTCTTACTAGGCTCTTAAACACACAAATGTAATATTTTATAATATTACATTATATAATATTATGTAATAATTTATAGTCGTATTACTATATTTACATGGTAGCATCTTTGGGCATGCAGTACATTATTACACTATATTTCCTTTTCCTTTCTCTTTACTTTCACCACATTTATTTACCACTGCAACTAAGTTTCAGATGAACATTGTCCATTAAAAGATCTTATTAAATCTTAGTAAAGACAAAAGCTCTTATCACTTCCAACAAAGCCAGACTTCCCCACTGATCCTCTGAGGCTGCTTCACCTAAAGTATAATTATCTTTTGCTTAATAAAAAAAAACAACCCAAAGATTAGATAAAAGTCTGTTTCATCCTCCTGTGGCCTTGTGGTGTGAGAGATACCACTGGACTGCAGTCATCTAGAGCAGCCATTTCTTATACACTGATCAGTGTATCAGTGTATTACTGATACAGTGTCACTGTATCAGTAATACCAACATATTGTAGGCAAATATAAGTATGTCTTATATTGGCTATAGGTGTAATATAGTATTTTCACTCTGTGGTATTGGACCCACAGTCCTCAGTCCATGTCTGCCTTTGTCTCTGGTCATGAAATCTGAATCTCAGGTCAGCCTCCCCATCACAGCACATTAATTCCTATAGAGCTTGTGGGAGCAGCTCAAGAGGATTAGAAGGGAAAGTGATTTCAGTGAGTTGTGATTCTCTCTCCTTAAACACATTCAGATTTAAAACAGTCGTGGCAGAAGCAGTGTCACGTGAGAGGAGGAGCATCTGGTCATCAGGTCAGATCCATATCCTGAGGCTGCAGGTTTCCTCATTGGGTGACCGTGGTCAGATGATCTGAGCCACAGATCCACTCAGGTCCTGTTCACTGCTCTGATGAAGGGTGTCGGTCCATCACAGAAAGGATTCAGTCCTCAGATCAAATTGTTGCTCTTCAGTTTCTTATGCCTCAAAGTACACAAACACATACACACACACACACACACACACAAGGTTCCACATGACCACCTCAGCTCAGTGTAAACAGGCCCACAGATGGTCCAGTGTCACACCAGCTGGGAGACTCCCAAGGTGTTGGGTGTTGTCTTGCTGTGACTCCATCTTGTCTGTTCCAGAGTGAGCTCTCCTCCTACTAAGCACTCACACACACACACACACACACAAACACTTCTGACTTTTGCATGTAGGAACTGTTTTGCTCAGAAGCCTGTTTGAAGGTGATGAGAAGAAATCTACAGCAGCAGAGAGTGGCTCTGATGTCTCACATAGTCATTAAAACCTCCTTTTAAAGGAATGCTACTGTCACGTCTGTACAGAAAGCAGCCAGGTAGCTGAGCTTAGCATGAAGTGTGGGAGCAGCTAACCTGACAGCACAAAGAAAAGAGAACCGATTAAAATTTACCAGAGTGAACATTTGAACACTAACAGCTCATCATAAAGGATCACTTAGACACAAGAGGAGATAGTTGCCATTCCCATGTCCATCACACATGGTTAGCTTATAATGATGATGACTGGTTGTTTTTTCCTTCATTTTTAGTATACATGAAATGCCTGAGAAGTGAGGTATCAGTAGGTAATGGTATAGGTGCTCATTTCCCCTTGTGTTCAAGCCTCATGCTAAGCTACATGGTTGCTACAGATTCACGATTTAAGTCACAGCCTGCGTCTGACCACACGTAACAGCGGACGTAGTTTGTTGGTCTCTGTTGGGATGTCGTGGAGGTCATTTCAAACAATATTTCTTAGCTGGAAGCTGTGACTTCCTAGACTCTGCTGGTTGCCAGGCAACTTCCTCTTGCCAAGAAAATAGATGTGCTGCGTCTTAAATCACTTTCTGATCCTCTATTATTATTCCTTATATAGTGGCTTCAGAGCATCCCACAATACATCACGAAAACCAGTGTACAACCAGTGATATGTACCATCATGCTTTGCACTCATACAGAAGGAAAACAGTGCGGAGAAAATTACCTGAGTGTCTGTGCCTCTTCTTCATTTCACAGATGAGGTCAATTTGTTGTCCTCATGCTGAGGAGAGAGTGAGTGAATGATTTCAATCATAACCTGTATCTCAACTCAGGGGTCTCACTCTTCGAAGGTCTTTTGAAATTTTAAGACTGATTTCACAGCAGCGTGACAAAGCTGTCCTATTTCAAAGGCTCCTTCAGCTGCAGCCGTGAAACACTTCCTTTGTTTCCCCGGTAATAGCCTATACCGAGATTCAATGCACACCAAAGATTAATCACTTTGAAAAAGAGAACCCTCCACAAACAAATCTGGATATTTAAAAAATCCCTTGTAGACCATTTGAGTTCGGCCTTCACTGTCACTGTGGTATTTGCGGACCACACCTTTGTAGCACACATCATTTTAAAGATGTGTGCTACACAGCTATACAGTCTGGTTAGCTGTTCCCACCTGTTTTCAATGTTTATGATGTGCTAATCAGCTTCTAGCTGTAGCATACAGAGACACCAGAATGGCATTAACCCTTCATCTCACCAGTGGTGTTTATCAAAATGTTGAACGGTTCTTTGATTCTATTAAATTCTACAGTGATGCGTTCAGGCCCTGTCCTCTACCTCTGTAAACATCCCGATGACAGCTTTTTATCGGGACCACCGATTGCTTGTTGTTTCAAGATCAAAGTTGCATCTTCACTTTGAAACATTAACTAACTGAAGTTGAAAGACAGATGAATCAGCTGACTGGTGATCCGACACTTCGAACACATTTATACAAAATGTGGCGAATACAGTGTCAGGAAGAGGGCGGGTCACAGTGAGTCATCCTAACGTGCTGATGATCATATGTGTGCTATGGGCGTCCAGCAGAGAGGGAACGATACCAGGGGGCAGAGAGAAAGCTGGAGGTCTTGTCTCTTTTGGATAGTACTTGATACCAGAGCTTTTAGAAGTCAGAACAGAGGACCAGAAGTGAATATTACATTTGTTTCTAGCCTGTACCAGATTGTGGACAGGTGCCTGCAGATCAGGTTTATATTAAGGCTGGGCTGCCATGAAGGACAGGAAGTGGGTATGACACCTGTTCCTGGTCTTTAAGTTTGGCAACGTAGAGTGATACAATGACATTTGAGAGGCCACGGATAGCGCTGCATGAATGGAAACACATCTGCAGCTCAAAATCTCATTTCGCTGAAGGAAAGAGAAGGAGAGATGGAGGATACCACAGAGCTTCATCCAGGAGGAGCTGAGGCTCTAATCGATTCAGCCTGTTTTGTGTTGGGCCAGGACTGAACCTCTGTCAGTCGCTGCTTTCAAGTGCTGCCAAGTCATTTTAGTGGGATCATCTGCTCAGCCCGGTTCCTCTTCTCAGCCAGACAATCATCCAACCTCAAAGCTCCACATCTCAGCAACGTGCCGTCATCATCTGTATTTATCTGTGGCTCTGTGGGCCTTTCAGGAGGAGGCACTCCGCTCTGTTTGTTTTGGTTGAAGGTTACACCACACTTCAGTAGGTTTAAAAATAGACCTGCAGGGTTTCTGCGTCATCACAGGAGAATCCTCGCCTCTCACACCATCAATCCCCCCTTCTCCTCATAGCAGCCATTTACACCAATATGGCATGGAACAATTCTTTCCTCCTCCACCTGCATCATAACCTGCGCTGGCATAAAGCCTCCGAGGAATGAGTGACCTTCTGAGGGATCGGGGCGGGTCCTGGTCTGGAATTCAAAGGTATGAAGAGGAGCTGGAAGAACATGTCTAAAGGAAAAACAAGAGAGACAGAGGTGGGAAAGACACCAGTGTTATTCTGCCAACAACAATAAACCATGCAACCATGACAACACATTCTTCACCTCCTCATGGTGGTACAGGCTGAAGCAGCAGGAAGTGGCTGCCAAATGAGGCCCATGTAATAAATCAAGGACCTCACAGGTTGACCCTTTTTATGATGAGGCTCCCACAGGTGTTTCCTACTGCGGAGGAGCTTCTGCCTTTTCCACAGCATGAGACATTGGAGGGAACTCACTGCATCGCACCCAGATCAGTGTCAGATGAATATGAAAATAAAACCATACCTTAGATATGCATCCTGACTCCCTGTTATGTAAACCAGTCTCTTGCTTCTAAAGTATTCAGTTCCTTTACCGCAAAAAATGTTATGTATAATGTGTCAGTGAAGAATCCTACTGGTCTGTTCTGGTCTCTGATAATATCAATGACATGCATCACTGAGTCAGCTCCTGCTGATGGGCAAAACAAGGAAAGTATTATTGATATGCCTGTGAAACTAAACCTCTGCAGGAGCACGTTGAGATTGGAGAGAGCTGGATTGGTCCTTTAAACCACTAGGGTGTTTTAAAGCCTGCCATTGTAGGACAGCATCTGTACCTTTAAATACTCTCTGAGGTCTACTTGTGATGTGGCATATTTGTCTGATTTTTCTGACTGCATCTTTTGAGCGAGGCCCTTTTTGTGGTGTGTGTGAGGACATGAGGAGTGTGATGGAGATGACTTTGGTGTTATACATCGCTCTCTCTCTCTCTCCGCTCCGTAATCTCCCCCTCTATTTTCAACTCCATCACTCTCCCCAGGGCCTGGGATTTTTTTCTGTATGCGATGTTCTCCTTCTGTGCAATTTAATCTCTGTGATTCCCTGCAGCTCTTTCTGACCATAAACCTCTGCCGTAATAATAGGAAGCCCAGGCGCAGCCTCCTCTCTAATCTCTGCCTGCGTGTGTGGATGTTTTTGTGTAAGTGCTCAAGCCTCTGCAGCACAGAGATAACGTTGCGCTTGTCTGGGCCACTCCAGGACCAGGCTAACTTTCAGCCACACATTACAGCAGTGATACAGAGTGAGGGAGGAGGGACAGAGAAACACCAGACCCTTAAACTGCTAATGTGTAGTGCAGACTTTCTATTGTGTGTCCTATCCTGAGGCTGATAAGGCACAAGTATGTGGTCCCACTGTTTTGGGGACCTTTAAGTCATGTGGGAGGAATTTCACTGATTAATCAGTTAAACTGTCAGAGCAATGTCACTTGCTTCTCACACTCAGCAGAGGTGGGTTTGGAAAAATTGACGTGCCTTCCCAACAAGATTTGCTCACCACGCTCAGTGTTTTGCAGAGAGAAAAAAACAATTAGAAAACACATGATCCAGAAGTCTATTTTCTTTATGACTCATCTGATTAGTAAAAAGCATTTCCTATGAGAATCAGGCCACAAAGCATTGTTATATCTGTCGGTAATACCTGAACAGACACTGTCAGCGTGTCAAAGTCTTGAATTTAACCACATGGTGAGCATTCCTCTGTTCAGCCTCAGGGTTCTAAGGAGCCATGGGCAATCCCAGACTCTCAGGGTACCAGGCAAAGAAGCCAAGTGATCGATCAGCACATGTTAAATTTACAGATGTGTGTCTTTACGGGTGGTGTAAGGGGCAGTTATGATTGTAATAAAAAAATTTGCAATTAAAGGATTGAAGAGTCTGCTTTGGTTTTACTTGGTTTCATTACTTTTTCACTCAATATTTTCATGTTTTATATATTTTTTGTTATGGCTCCATTTTGGTGTTTAAAACTCTACAGATTTATATGTGAAAATGCAGGTAATCAGCAGTTTCTCAAACTTTTAATAATGTCTGACAATCATGTCAGAGTCAGAGACTCACATTTAAACTCAGTAACTGAGACTCCTTACCTGGAGCGCAGACACTGAAGTGCTGCCACACATTTTGCTGCATGAATAAGCAGGCGCTAAGGTGTTCCTAATAAAGTGCTCAGAGAAGGGACGTGTATGTATATTTATGTATGTCCAAGAGTGTTACTGCAGTTTAGCCCTTTATGTATGTTGACAGTGAAAGCTCTTATAGACCATCACTATTCCTTTGCCTTTAGTCCTGATGGGTGAGAAGTGATGAGGAAACAGATGAACACTGAACATAAGTATTTAAAGAACAGGACAAATTTGACCAAAAATGCTCTTTGTTGCCCTTGCTGGTGCTTCATCACCTCCATGTTTCATTTATGGCCCACATCAAAATATATTCTACTCAGTCTGTTCTGTGGTGTTTCTCTCAGAGAGAGGCGAGGAGAAGGCACTGCACTTTGAATTGCTTCGACCACGGTTTAAATATTTCACCAGCCCAGACAGTAAATGGCATTCTGATGCACTACACGATATTCAGTGAAAGGTCAAGGCGGAATGGAAAGATTCACATCTGTGCCATTTTTAGGGCACCTCAGGAGCAAGTGCTGCTGGGAAATCTGTCAGCTGGAGTAACATCAGCCTCAGATGGTTGCTGTGAAGGTCGATGAAAGCCTCTCGGCAGTGTCCACCCTCCGGATACACTTAAATGTACAAAAAATAAACTGATATTTTATCATGTCATTTACACATGTATCAGATTAAGCCATTGGATTGAAGAACACAAAAACCACAAAATTAACTATAACACATGAGTGAAAGGGTCAAGCTGCATGGTTAACGAAAATATCAAATTCACAACATCTCTCGAATATAAAAATTAAAGGAGCTGCTTCCTGGGGTCATCTAACCTTGTGTTCAGTTAAATAAGTAGCAAACCTATCTGGTACAAAGTTTTTAAATTGCTCAAGCAACACTAAATCACACAGTTACTGAAAAGTCTCAACTTCTGATACAGATTAAACTGTAGAAGTCATTCCTGTAAAAACAGAGTGCGTTCCACATCTGGCCACTCACTCAAACAAGGAGAAAAAAGTGTCTGGATCTTTTTCATTGAACTTAGGCACCAACCTTAAATTGGTACTCACATCAAATCCAGAATAAGTTTTGCAAAACCTCATACTCACCTTGCTTGAACTGTCATTCAACTTGCCCTCCTTAATCTGTTCCAACTCCAATTTGGTCCGTTCTGCTCTGAATTTCATCCTTTATAGTTCCAATTTGAACTCACATTCTTTTTGTTGCTTCAGTTTATCATGCTCCAACTACGTTGCCAATAGTTCCTTCTGTTGTTCAGAAGTTAAGCCTGTATTAACACCAAGTTGAAACTCCTTTTTAAAAGTCCCAGCTTCAACCAAGTTTGCTTTCAAAATGGATTTAATGTTTTCTTTCAATCGTTTATCACTGATTTCGATGTTATGCAGATCTGAAAGAATCTGGAATATGTTAGGTCACCAATGAATGCAGTGTTGTGTGTGTGTGTCGGAGAACAACCAAAAATAGCCAAACAAACCCACAACAGACAATCCGTGGTGAGAGAGAGAGAGACATGACAAACATATATATAACTTGGGCCCAGCCTGCCCAGGTTCTTGCCATCAGGCTCAGCAGCTCCAGCAGCGCCTGATAAAAAAAAACAAACCAAACACCCGAACAAGAATCCACGCAAAGAGAACGGGAGGAGCCGTCAAAAAATGTGACTATAAAATGACACAATGAATAATATAACTGTGGAGTGATACAATGAAATTAGGGAGCAATACTGTGAAACTTTAAATAACCACTTTAACTGAACTTTCATACAGCAACAGAATTTCAAAATAGCTACCATTAAACACGAAGCTGAGCTGTGAGCAGAGCAGCACCGTAACACTCGCTTTTTCAAATGTGTGTGTGTGTGTGTGTGCGTCTGTTTCTCAGCATTAAGATTCTCATTACAGGATCATCTCTTTCATCCCTGGGTTCAAAGTGCCGCCTAAGCCCAACGGCAATGGTGAGCAGACATACGACCACTGGATGGAGGGGGAGGATGGAGAGATCAGTGAGGAAAGAGGGACGAAGGAGGACAGGAGAGGAGAAGAAGGAAAACAGTGTGGAGGGTGCCGCAAGGGAGTGAGAAAGGGGGTACAGAAAGGTGGAACGGTGATGAGGACTAGGTTTTGTGTTATGCAATCAATCAACACCTGAGTCTTCATTCACATTGTACACCAGACTCAGCAACACAACACGCTGTAACACAGCTATTCAGTATGTGGTGTTGAGTGCTCATGCCTGCTGCCCAGCTCTTCCTCCTCCTCCTCCTCCTCCTCCTCACCACAGGGATTTTGATTGGGGATCATGTGTGCTGGTCTGCTCACTGGCCCTCACGTATCAGAAAACCAACAGTTACATTCTGCCTCTGTGGTGGGAAAACAACTGCTGACATCTGATTTCAGCTCCACGTCAACCTGAGACAGGAAAGCACGGTCAAGTGAGACGGGTATACTGACAAGACTCGTGCTGGTGTGTGTGTGTGTGTGTGTGTGTGTGTGCACGTACCTAACCCTCCTCATCATCCAGGACAGAGGACACACCATAGAGAGAGCGGGGTTTGTGTCAGGAGGTGTCACCTTCCATGTTTCCACATACTGACCTTCTGAGATGACTCACTAAGCTTAACCCTGCATTCATCATTGTGTGTGTCTGTATACTCATCACACACACACACTTCTTTTCATGGTTGGGAGGACATTTTGGCGGGTTCTCACAATTTCAGAGGGATTTTTGAGGGTTAAGACCTTGTTTAGGTTAAGAATAATATTTGGACAAGCAGTGATAGCTGCTAAGACGCCTCTGAGGTGCAGAGAGCAGTCAGAGAGGAGAAGGTCACTTTCTGTGATGATCCTTTCAGCTGAAGGTCTTAAATCACGTTCATCTCTGGATTAACCACATTGACACCACAGCTCATCCGTTTGTGTTTGTCACCACGGTGACAGCACCATTCTCATTTCATTTGCTCATAGCAGCAGCATTCTTTCATATTTGCTGTTGGTGTTCCAATCAGGACCTGATCAACCTGCTGAGTGCTGGAACAAGAAGTGTTTGATTCTTTAAGTCTGATTGTTCTGTGAGTCATCTGCACATAGTCCACCTACTTCCTGTTGGTCATTAAGGTTCAGGTCGGACTGCAGGTGAACAGACTGAGACACAATAAAACACTCACACTCACTGAGACACATACGAAGACACACAATGAGATGCACAATGAAACACACAATTATGATGATTAACTATTGCATTTACTTGTATGTGTTTTATCTGCAGCTCTCAACAAAGTGGTTTTGTTAGATATTGATGTGATGCTCTTCACACATTTATGGAGTAGAATTAATGAGCTGTCAGCTCCATGGACCAGATTAAATGTGTGCTTCTGTGTATGTGTGTGTGTGTGTGTGTGTACATGATTCATCGGTGGTGGGTGTTTCGTGAGCTGCTCCTCTGAATGTTAAACTGATGCCACAGGCTGTGAGGGTCAGCACTGAGCCACAGTCCTCATCAGTAACACTTAACTCAAACACCCTGACCTATAGCACATTAACATTAAGGACTGATGACCTACATCAGGACATATTTAAGTATTTATTCATGTTTTTGTCATGAGTATAACATCTGTGACGCCTTCATAACTAGTGTATAAACTAGCTCATCCAGGGCGGGGGGGTCAACTGTCTTTAATGCTCACTTCAAGGGTGTAAAGGTGTCGGAGGTGTGCAGGTCCTGGAGGTGTACAGGTCCTGGAGGTTTACAGGTCCTGGAGGTGTACAGGTCCTGGAGGTTTACAGGTCCTGGAGGTGTAAAGGTCCTGGAGGTTTACAGGTCCTGGAGGTGTACAGGTCCTGGAGGTTTACAGGTCCTGGAGGTTTACAGGTCCTGGAGGTGTACAGGTCCTGGAGGTTTACAGGTCCTGGAGGTGTAAAGGTCCTGGAGGTTTACAGGTCCTGGAGGTGTAAAGGTCCTGGAGGTTTACAGGTCCTGGAGGTTTACAGGTCCTGGAGGTGTAAAGGTCCTGGAGGTTTACAGGTCCTGGAGGTGTACAGGTCCTGGAGGTTTACAGGTCCTGGAGGTGTACAGGTCCTGGAAGTTTACGAATTTAGGATGGATCCAGACAACTCCCTCTCAGCAGAGCCAATGATATGCTGCTGTCTGCTCTTGTCCTTGGCAGCAGGAAGTGGTGGAGGAGGTGAGGATAGACTAAGTGATGAAAGTGTAGAAGTTTGTCCTCACTGTCTTTGACAGGTTGGACCACTTCAACAGGAAATACAAACTCTGAAGGAGATTTGAGGCAGGTAGCAGGACTGGATTTGTGGAGATTCTGCCTCCTGTTATGGAAAGAGAGTCATCAACCTCAGTTTTTCCATGACAAGCCTGACACACAAGAATGCGCTTTTCAGAAGCAGCTCCAGGAAAAACATCACATTTATCTCGGCAAGACTGAAATCTGATTTGATATATTATAAATGTATTTAAATGTTCTTACATCATGAGGTACCTCATTTAAACCTTTCCTGTTAATATAAAACAATGAGCTTTTTACTCTCACTGCACGGATTTATTGAGTATTCTTGCATCAGAACCAGGCAGTCACTGTGTCACTCTATTAGCTGCCTGTACTAAAATAATTCGGATATGGAAGCTGCTGCTCTGATCTGAGGACATAAAGGAAACAGGGTGGAATGTGCAGGAAGTATTTGTAGAGTGGGATGAATAAAACATCAGAGCACATTGTTTATTTCCTACCATGACTCCGTCTTCACATAATTGAATTCTGGTCTGTCGGAGGCAGGGCATCTAATTGAGCCTGTGCCTGTTAGACAGCGAATGATTTGTTTTCCATGTCCAAGTCCAAGTCCAGACTGCCGCTCACTGAAGAGGGCCCTCCTAGGTCAGAGAGTCCAACTCTGTCTTCAGTCCTGTTTATGGACTCGGGTTAGGGTTAGTGTGCGTGTGAGTGTCAAAGGTGCAGTACAGCACTGTGTAGTTACTCTTGGTCTCCTCAGGTAATGTTAGAAAACCTGACCTTGACCCACTGATAGAGAAAACACAATAGAAAAGCTCAAGCTACAAAAGTGCTTTTAGTTATGATTATAGTCCTTTCATTTTTATCTCAGAACTGATCAGATGATGCAGCTGCAGAAAACTATGAAGTAAGAAAGATCTCACAAGAGAAAATGTACAGTTTTCTGAGGGAATTTTTCTGGCCCTTCCTGTTGAATAGATAAATACAGATAAAATAAAACTGAATCAGCTGTTAGACACTGATCGGTAAAAACTGTGTCTGAGTCAGTCGTGTTACAGCAACAAACAGACATTGATTAGAGGATTCAGCACCAGTGCAACTTGATGGCCTTCATATCCCAGGAATTGTACCAGAAAGAAAAATAGCAGCCAGACACAGTCAGACCTCTACTGATCACCAAGTGGCTGTTTTACATGTGTTCCCTTGTTTTATGTAAAGTATTTTAGAGTGTTAGTAAAGTATTTTTTAAATTTGGCTTTAGAAAAATAACTTTGTGCTCAGCCCCTTGAAATGGAGCACAGTACACTATACTGTTGGTATATTTTGGGTAAATTAACTGTTAATTATCATGAATTATCAAGGGATTCTGCTCATTTACCAATTGCCTCATAATGCTCCCTACATCTCAGTATACAAAACACACTTTGCCAAACAGTTGCAAGTGAACATAAGCCTCCATTGTTGTTGGGAGGCATAAACGATTTTGTTTATTTTTCCTCAGTGAAGGAGTTGAATCTGACTTTCAGTGGAAGTTAATGAGGCAGATGAATCCGCTGTGAAGCTAAAAACTGGAAACTTAAGTTGAGCAGAACTAATGTGGCGTCTGTTGAATGATGTGTAAAACTGAGGATTAAGAGCAGATAAAAAGGTTTAAAGGTGGCTGCAGGGTTAAAGCTCTCAAACACCAGTCATGGAAAAAATGTGAAATATAAGACTTTAAGCTCTAACTGGCTGTGTGTAAAGGTTAGTGTTTGTGTGGGGGCCTGGCCGGGTTTCCATTTGGTCCTACTCAGCCTCTTTCTGCTGAGCTCAGCCTGGAGTCGACTTACACGTTCACTGATTACTGACCCACAATCACAAAACATCTGATTGTTCCTCATTAAATAGGGTGCATGAAGAAACATTAATGGACCATTGTCAAAGTTACATATGTCTCATCAACAAAAGTTTCCAACTCCTGTTCCCTTTATTCATAAAAGCAGAGGTGGTTAGAGATTTTTGGGGCCTCAGGGAGAAGCATCCTCCTCTTTAAGCTACTGCAGTGCACACATCTCAGGCTCCACCCACTCTACTGCAACTTATGTCTGAAGTTGTCTCTTCCTCTATGTTTTATTTTAAAACTCATCTCTTCTTCAACATTCAAGTTTAAAAATCATCACTTTTATGTTTTATAGTTAGTTATAAACTCAACTCTTACATTATGTCATTTTTAAACTCATCTCTTCTTCTACATTTCCTCATCCGTATGCTCCAGAGTTTCCAGCCACTAAGTCTGAGACTTTAAGAAACACTTTTTATTTTGCAAACTCCGTGGTTGTGTTTTTGTCTGGACAGACAGACACCAAGACCTTTGGACATGATGAAGTGTGTTACCGCTGTTGTCTCTGTACTAGAGAGTTCATTCTGCATTTTAATGCTCCAACTGTCTTTACTGTTCTTTTAACTGATCAACTGTAGAGTAGACAATGTATATCCTGTTAACTCTGGCTCACACATGCTGAATGTATTTGAGTCATCAGGTGTGATATTTTAGAGAATGAGTTTATGCGTGAAGCACTCGTCTGTTTCAGTGATCATGCATAAACACTGAATAAGGACTATATGATGTGCTTGTTGTCATGGAGACCACTCTGCAGGTAAAGGTCAAAGGTATACTTGTACAACCATCAGCAGTAATGTGTCCCATCAAAATGACCTTGAGTAAAAGCCTCTGCTCTTATTTGCTTCAGCTGCTGCTGTTGCATTGCATCTCCCTGCTGAAGCGGCCTCTCAGAGCAGCATGGACCAGAACACAGAGTAAGATGATCTCTGGTTGCAGAGGGGGAAGTGATGCAGGGACAGCAGCCTCCTCTTTGGCAGAAGTGCATGAATGAGACCGACGGCTGGTTTCAAGTGAACATGAAGGAAACTGAAGCCAAGGGGTTCAGCAGACACTGGATCACTGGTTCAGGTTGACTGGGTCATTGTTTCCATCTTCCCTGAGACAACACAACACAACAACTACTGCAGAGACAGCAACGGTCTACAGGTTTGTACCCTGTGACGTCCTCAAGAGAAAATTACTCTGATGTATTTACTACAATCTTAAATGTTTTTAAACTCAAAAACTGAGGATGAAGATACAGGATCCTGGGGAAGAAGAGCAGCTTTGGTAAACACACTGAGACTTTAATGAACAACTTCCACGGTTACAATCTAAATCTCCATTTTGACTGTTCCTGGTAAACTGAAGTCTGACATCATACTGAGAGGCTTCAGGTTGCTCTCCAACTTCTCAAATTCATTAAAAACCAAAGCGGAAAGCAGCAGTAATCTTCTGCCTGTGATTGTAACTCCCATTCCCCTATTTCCCAAGTAAGTGTGCGACATGAATGAACACACTCCTACACACACTGTCTGTGTTGTGAGTTCCCACACAGTTGCATGTGGGGAATCATGGGAAGACATTTATGTTGCCAAAGCAAGTGTACTATTGTATTGCTGACTGGTTACATAAAGAAGATTATCAGCCGTTACCATTTAAAGAAATTACACGTCTTCATGTGTTCAGCAAACATTCAATCTCTCTCACGCTCTGAACACAAACAAGCAGATATCTGCACAAATGAAGCACAAATAACAAAAATAATAAATGTTTGTTCAGTTGTTGCAATAACAATTATTTGTGATAAATTTTATCACTACTATTATTAGGCAGAACGGTTACAATCCCGCCTTGTGGGAAAAAACGTAGAGAATTAACATGAGACAACATGAGTGAATAAAAAACATGCAGGAAAAAGAAAAAGTTAAATATAGGAAATAATAAATAACTGGATAAATAGGAAATGAAAGAGTTGGGCTTGAGTTGGTCTTTGGATAAAATAAGTGTGTAAATCACATTATGTTTTAATTGTGGACCTGAAACAAACACTTGACACAGTGACAAACTGATTTAAACACACTGACTTCAAAAATTCAGAGCTCACCAAACACATATTGACCTTAAACAGTCACTTAAATGTGACTGTTTAAGGTCCAGTCTCCCACACACACACACACACACACACACACACACACGCAGACACACAAACACATACTGAACTATTTTATTATATCTTTGCAGTGTCCTGCAGTGGGGCAAGTATTAAAACCTGAAAAATGACTGTGTTAGATTGAGAGCTAATTAGTTTGGGCCCTGAGGGCTAAGTTGATGCTGTCCTGAAGGGCAGTGTGAGTGTTTGTGTCTCTCAGCGCAGAGCTAAGCATATCAAACAGTGTGTGTCTAAGTTTACTAGAGGTGGAGGACATCACACATGTCCCTGTGCATCTCTGCCAGTGTCCCAAAATAAATAGGCACTTGTGTTGACCCCTCATGGATGAATGCATCTGAGGGTAAAGGTCACCAGTGTGTCAGCAGTTTGTATGTTCTTCCTCCTCACTCTTACATTAGTTTTAATACCCTCCCCTCGTCTCCTCTCCCTCTTGCTCCACACTTGCTGTGGCAGCTGTAGTTTTTAATTTTAGTCAGCCTGTTGGCCGCCTGCTGGTTAATTTCACGCCGGGCTCTGGTTCGAAATAGATGTTCTATTCTGATGGTTGTTTTCCCCGGGTAGGAAACCCTGCAGCTGATTATAATACTTCTGAAACAAACACAAAGCAGGTGCTGGAAAGCTCATGGTGAACATCAACAACACACATGAGTTTGTGTCTGTTTCCTCTCTAACAGCTGAGAGCCATGTGACCACACGATGAATAAAGAGATGTGAGTAATGCACATGAATGTATTTTAGTTTGTGCAGGACACAAACAGTAGCCAGGAGGCCAGACTGTCACATGACATTGACCCTAACCCCAGAATGTGCAAGAGCCTGAGAATCACTAAAGTCACATAACAACAGTCATATAACTACAGTCATAGCATCTCATCTCATCTCTCCTGCACTCCACAGCAGATGTAGGCCTCCTGTCCATAATCAGGCAGATGGGGAAGTTCTTTGACAGTGACAGTCCTCACTGTGTCCTAGAAGCCTAGACCAGGCCGTTTTTTAACTGCTCCTCTCTAATTTTCTCACATAGCTGTTATAATGACTATTTTATTTATCCCCCTAAAAACACACACAAAAAATGCTCAACTATCAGAGCTGTGCAGTGAGGAGATGCAGTTTCGCTGCCAGCCAATAAATGAACTTGAATTTGATCACTGGCTCATTTAGCAGAATGGGATTCTTGCTTAGCTGGGAGACAATTAGAGCCAGTCAGCTATGAACACAGCCTTTCCATAAATCTCTTTCGCGGCCATGCTGTGTGCTATGCAGAGTCCTACAGCTCATTCCAGTTTTACTTCAAACAAGCCCTTCCCCCCAAAAAAGGAACCAAGAGTATTGATTTTTCTGTGTGATAATTATAGCTTTCATTAACAGAGGTTGCAGAACAGAGCAGTTTCCTCCAGTCACTTTAGCTCAAAGACGTGTGCATGCTGTCTTCTCTGAAAGCGAGAGTGGATCCCTTTGGTGTCTGTTGAGTTGATGTGGAGCAGGTTGGCAGAAGTTATCAATATTCAGGTCACCTTCTCTGCTGAATCGATGTGGTGTATCCACTGTATCTGTTTTCCAAGGTGAGGAAAACCAACATCAGAGGAGCACAGAGACCAACCTGGGATGTCAAGCAGCAGGAGTTCCCTGCTACAGAATAAAAGCGGGCATCTAGTTCTGGTAGTTATGTTAAATATGAAAAGTTATGACACCTTGACACATAAGTCGGACAAACAACTGAAACAGCTTGTTGCTTCTTCCTTGAACGCATTCAAGCTCCCCTTGATAAAGCTCCTTTCTAATTTCAAACTTTCTGTTAATGTACAAAAGTTCAGTTTAAGTTCACAGCTCTCAGAGTGTCAGGATAAAGGAAAAACGTCACCTCTTGTATTAAGGGAGTTCCAAAAGGGTCCATCAAATTGTCATTAACATTGAGAAAAGTTGCATAGAGGTTCAGTTATTGACTATGGTGTTCCTTTTATATAAACAGACTTAATGAACTTAAAAGCCTGAGTGACTCTACTGTAGATTTCATATTCAAAATGCATGTGAAAAGCTAAGCCAAGTTTTAAAAATTACATGATAAGTTCAGACATATCAGGAAATAATTTCAGTTAAAACAATGTAGAATTCATATCACGTTGACAACCTTTACAACCAGGCCTGGACAAGAAGTCACAACAGTGTAACCTGTATGATTTACTGACATTGCACCATGGAGAAGCTGGATAGGAAGATTAACACCTACCTGAGGAGATGACTGGGCGTCCCAAGAACCCCTTTGCTCCATTGGGCAAAGGCAGCAAGCTGCAGCTGCCGGTGACATAAGTGATTGAATATATAAGCCATCAAAGGTCAGGCTATGATTCTGAGAGACAGCAAGGATGACAGGGTACAACAGGCAGGCATTTTGGTCAGGACAGGCCGCAAGTGGTCAGCCAACAGAGATCTGATGGAGGCTGAGAATCGGCTGCCCAGGGCAGGCTTGGACTGTGTTGCTCCACCAGAGTGAGCTGGAACGTAGCTGACCCAAGATAGCAGCGGAGCATGGTGCAGAAGCAGGAGGACCAAGGAAGAGAGGGATCCTCGCCTGAGAATCGAATGGGAGGTGCGAGTAGACCTAAAAAAACAGCTCAAATAGCCCAGACCAGTCTCAGACCAGATATTGTTCTCTGGTCTAGAGGTACCAAACAGGTGGTGTTCATGGAGCTAACAGTACCCTGGGAAGAGAAGATGGAGGAGGTACATAAGCACAAGCTGAAGAAATATCAAGACCTGATCCTCATGAGCCAGTAAAATGGGATTAAGGCCTGGAACTTACCCGTGGAGGGTGGGCGTGGGGGGGCAAAAAAAGGGTTAATGGGCAATGTCATCAAGTGGGCTGAAACGGCTATATATATATATATATATATATATACTAAAGAAAGTTACCTCTGGATTCAGATGTCTTTTTATTCATGGTGCTCATTTACTGCTATCAGTAAATGACCAGAGCTTCAGGGGGAGATTGTGATGTCCCTGAATGAGGTGCTACCTTTTCGTGTTACTTCGGTATCACATATACTAAAATTGGAATGATCCAGAGGTCCTACCTTTTCCTCCACAGCTATTAAACTGTCAGGCTGTAAACCTGCACAGACATTTTCCCTGTCAGCATTAACATCTGATCTGTTTTCATGACATTGGATACATGTATATTATATTCTGATATACACATTTTGTTTTGTGTGTGTTCCTACTAAGATTATGGGTTCAACAGTGAGTCTACTGTCTGCCTGCTGCCTGGGTTAGGGTTGACTCTTGATGTTGTCTTTCAGTTGGTCTGGGGGGGGGGTCACACTCCAAAGAACCCTTCAGCATTCAGTTGGACGGTTTCAGTCATGTTTGGTGTCTGGGTCATGACCACTCTCGGTCTTTGGAGTATTGACTTTCCAGAAAAAGCTTTGGGGGTTACTCATCCGCATGGTTTGAAATCCAGCGTAGCCATTAAACCATGTTCTGATCCAGGGCCTGAACTTCATCTGATCTGGGTCTAACATTACGGGTAAGTCGCTGGCAGCAGTGCTGCAGTGGCAGCAGTGCTGATTACACTCAGTTATAAATCATCCCAACGCAACGCTTATATTTCAAATGTACAAACACCTTAAACAGCAGTACCTATTGCAACACAGACGTTAAGTCAATCAATACAGCAGATGTGAAGAGAGAAGAGTCAGATAACCAAGATGGCTGCCAGCACATATACTCTGCCTCCATTTGCCTAAAAGTTCAACATGGTGCCCACAAACTAGTGGTCGGAAGTTGATAAGGAACTGAAAGCTCTGACCTCTGCTGATGTAACTGTTGCCATAGAAACATATACACATAGTGAATATACATTCAGACTGAGAAGGCTCAGTCTCATTCAGATGTGAGACGGCACTGGCATCAAACACAGTGAAACAAACAGTCATCAGTGAGACAACAATGCTATCACAAACACACACAGTTGTGTATCCAGACAACACAAATAATGGTGTGATTAAAACCTTCACAGACCTTTAATGGGTCTCATTCCACACCTAAAAGTGTTGGACATCTGTTAACATTTACAGACATGCTGTACATTAACATGTCGGCCTGCTCACATTTGCTAAGTAGCACTCAGTCTGCTCTGTTTTTACGTCACTGAATAGATGTACCCAAAACCGTGAATATGAACTTGCAGATGTTTGCTCATGATGATTCAACAGTAATTAAAGTTTTCATTCAGACTGAACAATGGAGCTGACATGACTTAGACGTGTTGAGACAGAAAATCGAAACAGACCAGTGAGATAAACAGAGAGGAGGGTGAGGAGAAGGAAACCAGGAGTTGCTGTTTTTTTTTTTTTTTTTTTTGTTGTGTCTGTACCTCAGAGCAGGAAGGAGCTGGGACATTGGAATTCAGCTCCAGTTCTCCTCTGATTTCTATTCTCTCTGAGTGAAGCAGGGAGTGCAGCAGAGATAGACTGTTCTCTGTATCAGCCCTCAGACAGAGCCTGCACACAGAGCCCCCCCTCTGTATATACACAGTCAGAGCAGCAGACTGGAGGGAATTTCTATGAGCTTTGCCCTGAGGGTAAGAGCAGGTAGCGTCACATCGAAGGGACCACATGGCCCAAACAACCCAGCTGACCTTCACAAGTCGCTCTTCTCTCAGAACACATCTTTGTTGTTACAATAATGTTACACATCTTTGTATGGCATTTCATTAGTGTCAAATGTCTCATTCATACAAACCACAGTGACACAGGACAATGCAACCACTGCCCCCCCATCCAAGAATTTCCTCTCACCGTCCTCTGTAATTCCTAAGAGGAAGTTCATCAACTCTCTGCTGGCGTAGCTGCTCCTGGGTCACTGCAGTGTCTCTCTCTCCCAGGTAATTGTATCAGACAAAAAACATGCAGACGTGCTAACATATGCAGGATCTACTGCAGTCACACACACATTCAGACTCACACTCACGCATGTACAGCCTCTCAGGGCTCGACTGACCTGTTGTCTCTGAGTGGTTGCTAAAAAAAGAAGCTTTCTCTGCTCTGAGTTGATGGAGTTGCATAATGAGTGTGATATCAGCTTTGTTCTTCCTCCCGTAACAGGTGACGCTGACAGGCAACAGAGGAAGAGGGGTTTGTGTGTGTGCAGGTGATGGTGGTGGGGGGATAAGAAGCAGAGATTTTTCAGACTCAGTTAAAATCTCCAACAGAGAGAGAAACATCACATTCTTTATTGTTCCTTATTGTTCATGTAAACTACACTCTACCAACACCTGAAGTAAAGACAGAATTAGACAGACAAATGTATTCTGCAGTCCTCACTGTATATCTGACCTCACCGTCCTGGTAAATGCAGCAGTGCTGGAGCAGCACGCAGTAAAATCACTGAAGGGAAGAGCTGATATTGTCGTCTAGCTTGGCCCGGAGTGAAGAGGCTGAGCTGGTTCCAACAGCAGCACCTGTAGTTTCTCTCTGTGTCTGGGTACCTGCGCACGTGTGCTGTCACTCATAATCAAAGAGAAAACATCAAATTTTTGCAGACTGACCCTTTAAGAGCACAACATTGTGTGATTACTGAGCCATTAGCTTCAGAAGACTTGCAATCAGAGTTAGAGCCTAGACAAATAGGAAAATGAAAGATTGAAATTGTTAGCCTCTTTGGAGATAAACCTTAAACCTTGAGAAAAATGAGATGAGACACATGGAAAAGAAGTGACTCGTGCTGTCTGGCCTGAACACTTTCTCCATGTGTATTCATGCAGAGAAGTCGTCCTGAGACTACAGAGCCAGTCCAAGGTGAGTTCACAGAGCCGTCTGTGCGCAGGCTTCCCCAGTCAGGTGGATGTGCTGCAGATCTCTGATGGAGCGGACAGACTCATTTAAGTTTCATCAGGCTGCTCCTGAGGGGCCAGAGGAGGGAGTCAGCTCCAGCCTGGGAGGGGAGGGTGGACTAAGCTGTCTGTTAGATTTGGTCAGCAGCCATGTATCCTGCAGCACTTCTGTTAAGGACATTAGCTCCAGAGTGTTTTACTGCTGGATTTCCTTATTACTGCAGATAAAAAGTCAAGAATCACACAGCAGGGCCAGATCCACCTGCTACAGGACCAGGACAACAGTGATCACTGGCCCCCTCATCACCCCCCTCAGGTTAGATATACATTTTCAAGAAGATGTATAAGTTGTGGCTATCTGATTTGTGGTTTTGGGAAGTTCTGATAAATGGTCATTGATTTACCTGCTGGAGATTGGGGTTACAGCAGCAGCAGGAGCTGAGTGATGAGCTGCTGTGGTTGGAGAAACACTTTAATCAGTCTCTGTTTGCTTTATCAGAAGAAGAAGCTACTTTGAAAACTACCAGTTACTTCACACTGGAGGAAGTTGAACAACAGCAAAGTTACATGGGAGAACTCCGTCCATCCATTCTTTAATTATACCACTTATCCATCAAGGCACTGTGTAGGGAGCAATGCAAGATAACAAAGAGTGAGCCTCAGGACTACAGGCAGTTACAGAGTCACCAATCAACCTCAAACTGCATGTTTTTTGACTGTGGGAGGAAGCTGGAGTGTCCAGAGGAAATCCACACAGACAGACGCCAGGCCTGGGTATCAAACCCAGAACCTTTTTGCCGTGAGGAGACAGTGCTTACCACGGGAGAAATGTAATTCGGTTAACTATAAGTTACTGAGAAAGTCATTCAACTTTGACAACATGCATATGGAATAAAATCCTCCATCCACTGTTCATTAGAAATTGCTGGACCACCAGCCTTTGTTTTATAAGCAGTAACGGCCTCAGTATGAAGATGATAATTCTTCATGTCACTGTGTAAACACTGAGCCACACACACCCTTAGCTTGTGCGATGGTGTCTGCCTGATCAGTTTTTCACTTGGATCCAA
This sequence comes from Remorina albescens, assembly GCA_034769265.1. Taxonomy (NCBI): domain Eukaryota; kingdom Metazoa; phylum Chordata; class Actinopteri; order Carangiformes; family Echeneidae; genus Remorina; species Remorina albescens. The sequence goes on from CM068480.1 coordinate 14,110,175, forward strand.
CTCCACAGCAGTCAAAGAGGGAGAATCAATGGATTAAATAAGGAAAAGAAATCATTCCTCTTCTTTTATGGCCCCTAATCATTTAGATATTTAACTACTTGAAGATAAAGTACTCATTTAAATGCATGTAGGCCACTACGCCCCAACACTATGCTTTATTGTAAAAATGTTCACCACTTTTTTTTCTGTCAAACAGCCTTTTTTCCTTTGGCAACATTTTCTCAATAACCCTATTCCGATGCTTGGCTGTGTCTGACTCAGACATGAAGAATTTATCATCAGCATCAGTACAAAGATTTTAATGGCCTTGTGTCCTTACAAAGCTCCAAGTGTCCCCTCCAGTGGTGTGCAGAGCCTTTCATAGCCAGTAACTGTACTGCCATCATCTCTTACCCCCACCCCCACAGAGGGCTCTCAATCACGAGCCCTTCGTGGTGTTAGATCTCTGTGGTAGAGGTCTGGTCAGATTTAGGGTGGAGGGGTTGGATCTTGATATCTCTCACCATGTGAGAAAAGAGGTTATCCAAATGTGCAGCATGAGCCACCTCATGCTGCCTCACTGAGGGTTACAAGGCTTGTTAATGTTAACAAGAGGGTTGGTCCACCTGGTCTGCAGGTCCACCTGGTGCATAGGTAACCTGATCTGTGAGCTCTAATACTTGACCATCTCTCGCTCTCTCTCTCTGTGGTTGTGTGTGTGTGTGTCTGTGTGTGTTTGTGTGTGCAATAAATAAGAATTGTTTATGTTTCAGGATTAAAAAAACAAGTTGTAACTGGCCTCATCACTTCAACATAAAATCATATGATGCTGATGACCAATGACGGATCAGCTCCGTATACACTTACTCAAAATAATTATAGTTTACTTGAGGTAAATTCTGTGTGTGTTTGTGTGTGTGTGTGTGTGTAACTGTTCTTTAACTGCATTTAGTCTTTGTTTGTGTCTCAGCAGTGACCAACAAATGAGTGAGTTGAGTGTTGGTGTGCCTCCCCCTGAGCATGCAGGGTGTGTGTGTGTGTGTGTTCTGGGACAGTGAACACAGTGTACCCACAGCACAGTTTTCCTGGTCTGGGTCCAACTGTAGGAGTCAGTTTCCAGTTCTGTACTTTGGGGACACCTCCTATCACGTCCCCCTGTTCTTGCTCTAACCCGATCTACCCATGTGACCTCAGATTACCCCACCCCCTGCCACTGATACCCCTCCAGTGGCTTTCACTTGCACTGTCTGCTACCTTCTTGTTTTCTCCTCCTGCCCTCTTACTCTAAACCTGACCTGAGTCCTTACATGGTTTTTCAGCAGCCTCTTACTGCTTTTTATACCCCCCCCCCCACACACACACACACACACACACACACACACACACATATATATACAAACATCACTCCAGCTCCCTTGTCTTTCCTTGTATCTTGTCCCTCTCGACCTTTCACTTGTCCTCTGAAAGCTGCAGCAGAGAGTTTGGTCATGTGAGGTGAAACTGTCTTCTGTGCCAAAGCCTGCTGGCTGGAGCGAGGAGCATGAGGACAAAACAGAACCCCCGAAATACACACACATACACACACACACACACACACAGTTATGTACTGCACCAACACGTGCAGTGAGAATTTAAAGTGGTAATCCTTGAGATTTTCTTGTTTTAATGTTGGCAGCTCCTGTGCTGCTGGTTCTGATGGAGCTGAGTTGCTCCTGAGTTGCGGGATCTGCCTATTGGTGAATTTCTAAATACTAATTTCTTCTTCCCATATGAGCACCTCTCTGTGCCAGGTCAATTAAGTCTTTCTACCCAGATGTCAAAGGTTGAACTTCAACAAAAAAAAGCTACTTCTTCCTATGATGCAACCATATGAACCAGAACTAAATAAGATCTGAGAAACTAGACAACATTGGTTGTCTGAATCATTGCAGTTAATGTCTTGGCTGTACATTCACACTGAGAGTGTGAATCATTGACGTCAGAGGAACATAATTTCAAATCTTGTCTCAGGGAGGGCCACAGCAGAACAACAATAACTGCAGAACACAAGGTGCAACAAGGACCTCAGAAACATCAGAATTAATTTACAGCCACAGCCAGTAACACTGAAGAAGAGATTTCAGAGGGAACAGGGGTGCTGTCATCAACAGCAAAGTCGCCAACAGCAGCTTGATTATACTGGAAGGTCTACTTCTCACTTGATTTATTAGCTCAGCAAAAGTTTTCCATATGAGTTTATGATCTCAGTCTCTAGTTTCAAGTTACAATACAACATGATGTTCATTTTTAAATGATACTCCCAATTAGAAGAATATAGTCCATAAAGCAGGCGATGAATCAGGGCGTGGCTACAGTGTGATTGACAGACTGTACCACACAAGGATAGAGTACAGAGCAGGCCGATCCAGCTCTAACTCCTCAGCTCCACCTTCTCCCTCAAAATGGAAGCTTCACAGCACCAGCTCACAAACGACTGGGTTACGTCAGGGTGGGGAAATTTGTTCGTCAGCTTCTAACTCAGCAGGTAGGTAAATTAAAAGAAACTTAACTGAAGCAGCAGAGTGAATGATCTTGGGTTTAGGAAACCTCTTAATTATAAACACGTCAGACATTCCATCTAAAATAAAATGGTGCTTCAACTAAACTTGCAAAAAAAATTTTATTATTTTCTATTTGTAACAATAGGAAAACAGAGACACTGCTTTACTTGTTAGATCATGTCCAGATCTAAAAATTCCTACACTGAGACCTGTTAAATCTGAACTAGACTATCTCAGAGAGGATCGATGTGAGGATGCATTTTATTGTTTTTTTTAATCCTTTTGATGTGTCTTGGACAAAGTGTATGGAACTGTATATTATTTAGGTGATGGTGAAGTGTAGCCTATGATATATTATTGTATATGCCAGTATATAATATAATTTCTATAGCATAACATTCTGAGTAAACTTGTCAGCTGTATTTCATCCACATCGGACCATTTCGAAACTTCAACAGCATCTTTAAACAGGCATCCAGCTGATTCGATCTCACTCTCACCACTTCACAGTAAAACGTAGGCAGAAAACATCAAGATATTCACTGGTTTAATTGTCACATTGCTCCATCTCGGGGAAAAACAGAACTGTCGTCTACATTTCAGAATAAAGACATGAGAACAGATGATGGTCTGCAGTCTGAAGCTCTTTATATCCTCAGTGCACAGCCCTGGAACTCATTACTATTTCATTACACGGAGACAGCAGCACAACGTCACCCAAAGCAAGGGCAGATGAGGTCAGCTCTCTCTATGCAAGATCTCACAAAAAAAAAAAAAAAAAAAAAATCAAAGCTGACTGATGTCTGTGTTGGTGACACGCTCAAGTGTTTCAGGTCAAATTGGCAAGAGACCCAAAACGTCAATACAAGATTTAATGACTTGTAAAGATGGGTTATTATTTTGTCAGGAGGGGCTCTGCAGAATCAGAGAGGATGGAGGGAGGGAGGAGGGAGAAGGGTCCAAAAAGACAGAGGAACCCTGACACAGATCAATGGAGGGGGGTGAGTGAGAGAAGGGATGGGCCGGGGGATGAGGGAGGGAAATCTGGGTTTAAGAACTTTACTCTACTTAAACACGAGCAAATTATTCAGAGCCTGTAAACAACTGAGCCAAAAAAGGGAGGGAGCTGAGATCAACACCCTGTAGGAACTAATGGAGCTCAGCTCTGTGTGTGACAGTCTGGGTGTTGGATGATTTCTGTCCCATCTTCAACGCAGGACGGATGGATACTGAAAATCATTCATTCCTACTGCCATCAGACTGTAGAAGATAAGCTACCAAACAGCGGAACTTTCCTCCAAAGATTAATACAGTGTTTCTGATTCTGATACCACTGATTCATCAACTCACAACAACACTTTACCGAACTGATCCTCCTGGTCCAATGCACTCCTCAACTCAGGCCTGTGCTTCACTATGGTGATGTTGGAGATGACACTGATACGCTATGAATCCTGAGGAGAAATGAATACATTAAATATGTATCCAAAAATCTTTTGGAACCACAAACCTATAGTACCTATAGTAACCTATAGTAGTGGCACCAAAAATGATGGGGGTTTTACAGGCAGGCCTGATTAATGCACTGATTATTCAGTTCAATCTCTCCCTCACTTTCTCTCTCTCGCCCTTTCTTACACACACACATACATTGATGATTAAACTTCTAAAATAGATTGCATAATACATACAACAGAAGCAGGGCAGTGGAGATTTAGAACAGCATCCCCCCCTCTCTGTTTCCCTCTCTCTCTCTCTCTCTGATGAGGGGATTGCATAAGAAAAGGGGAGGATGGATTCAGGTCATGGTGGCTCCGTGAGCCAGTGTGAGTGATGAGAGTAGACACAGTGAAGCTATCTGTCTTACTGGGGAGAAGAGATGGAGGTAAAGGAGAGAGAGAGACAGAGAGAGACAGAGAGGGGGGGGGGGGGGGGGGGGGGGGACGACTGAGAGAGAGAGAGAGAGAGCAAGAGAGGGAGGAAGACCGAGAGAGAGACAGAGAGAGAGAGAGAGAGAGGAAGACAGAGAGAGACATAGAGAGAGAGGGGGAGGAAGACTGAGAGAAAGAGATAGAGCGAGAGAGGGAGGAAGACCGAGAGAGAGAGACAGAGAGAGAGAGAGAGAGAGGAAGACAGAGAGAGAGACAGAGAGAGAGAGGGCCAGTCTGTCAACTGATTCCACCTGACTGCCGTTCTATTCCTGAGCAGCCTGTGTGCTGCTCTAAAAATAAAACACTACAAAGGAGTGGGCAAGCACTTGCATATGTGGGCAAGCACCCCCCCAACACCCCACTTCACCTCAGACAGACAGACAGACACACACACACACACACAGCAGAAAACAGTTTTTCCTATGTCCTGCCGCTGAGGAGCCCCAGTAAAAATGTTCTACTTTTCTTCAGTCTTCTTTTCCATACATCACATCACATCAGAATAAAACAATAACACCAATGCATGTGAATACAACTTGTGTCCTAGGATTAATTAACTGTGTGTATTTACCAGAAGAAGCTGTGATAACAGGTTTAGCTTCAGTACTAACTTCTTCCCATTCTGCTGACATTGTGTGAACGCAGCATCAGATCTTTCACCACACACATCTGTACACACATTAGCATGCGATTCCTTTGTGAATACTGCATGTAACTCACTCTCTCTCTCTCACACACACACACACACTCAGTGTCTAATATGGAACACACTCCTGTTACATCATCACTGCTGATGTTCACTGATCTGAGAATTTGCACACCTCAGCCACATTAAAGAGCTCAATACGCATAAAAAAACAAATTGATGATGTCAATGAATTTTCTTCCCAAAATGTCCAGCTAACACAGAGAAAGCACATCCTCTCATTTCTGCCAGTTGATTGGTGTTTTATTCTGAGCTTTGGAAGATGCTGAGTTTGCATTGTGTGTGTGTGTGTGTGTGTGTGAGAGAGAGAGAGTGTAGTTATGTATATGTTTTCCTGACTGTTTCCTTCCCCTAGCAGTGACTGCAGGCTCACTGACTTGTTTATAGTTTGACATTGGACTATACACTGGAGACTTAAGTAAATCTGACTCTGACTCTCCTGCCTCTTCATTACATGGTCAATTATCTGAGCCTTTATTTGGACAATAAATGCCCTGAGAACAGACCAATGAGCTACAGTATGTAGATGTCTGTTCAGCTGAAATGATGCAGCCCAACTCTGTGGATGTTCCACGTGAGTCTGTGCTCCCCTCTAGAGGAGCAAAGAGATTACTGCACTTAATGACCCGTGGGAGCTGAGACAAAAAGATCTTACCCTTCAGTCAGTTCTTTAGCTGGGACACAAGAGGCAGCGTTATATCTCAGCATGAGAACCCAAGTCTGCTTCATGGCTAACACAGACAGGAAGTGCCCCCTGCTGTTCCTAGTGTCTACAGGAAGTCACCAACCCATGACCAACCAGTGAATCAAGTGAACTGGTTAAGATGAGAAGTCCATTAACCTGGTCCCCCTGTGATCAGACCAGGAGCACTTAAAGATCTTTGTGGGTAAGAGTCTTGTTTTCACTTTGCCAAAACGTTTTTATTCAGATTTTAAATGCAGAGGAGAAAGGTTTTATAGCCAAAGATTAAACTCAACTCCAAACACAATGTCTGGACGAAATCCAACACAACACACAAACCTAAAAACCTTGTGTGAGGCATGGGGTTGACAACATAATGCCGATGGTGGTGGTCATGATGACTGTGGATTGGGGATGAACAGACTCACCACTTCTCACAGATGTTTCACTAAATCCAAATGTCAGCTTAAGATACACCAAAAAAAACCCAACAACAACAAAAAAAAAAACATTGTACCACAGCCATTAGCCCGGACCACAATCAGACTGGAAGAGGAATTCATTCATTCATTCATTCATTCATCTTCTGCCATTTATCCGTTTTGGGTTGCAGGGGGTTCTGGAGCCAATCCCAGCTCACACCCTGGACAGGTCGCCAGTCCATCACAGGGCCAACACACAGAGACACACAGAGACCTAAATGCAAACTCCACACAGAAAGTCTCCAGGCTCAGAATCAAACCCAGGGATGCACTGACCTTTTTGCTGTGAGGCAGCAGTGCTAACTACTATACCGCCATGCTGCTTCAGAGAGAAATTCAGTCTTGGATTTATCTGCTGGGACTTCAGAACACAAATGACACCCAGGAAGCAGATAAAGACAGTGATGGAGCAGGTAGTTATTTAATAACAAATAAAATTATCTTGATATCAGGTCTGTTTATCTGTCTATGAAGGGAGAATGGAGGTGAGGACCTAGAGTAGAGATACATATAAATATACATTTATTTTGTGCAATGTGACGGCTGCATCAATCAGATTTATTCTTCCAGGGAATCTACCAGATTACACACCTGTTACTTTAGTTAACTGTGTATCCCCTTGTATCCTTTCAGCAGATCAAACTGTAGACCAACACCAGAGGATGCTGTGGTTCACAACCTCTACACACACACAACCACACCACAGGCAAACACTCTCTGCAGCTCTGCACTGACATCAGTTTCACTGTGCTAAATACCAGCTGTACGTTCCACGAGATGATTTCTACACTTTACCTACGCTAGGAAAACCTGATGGAAGGTGTCAGCCAAAAACTTACACTGACCCCAAACTATAGTTTAGCTTTAGAATGCAGAAAATTTACCAGAGTGACAGTACTGGCTACAAGAGATCATGTTTATTTGTTAAAGAAAATTAGATCAGGAGTTGAAAGAAGGATGTAGTGAATGTTTTTGTTCCTGGCGTCCAGTTCATAACCCACTGATGGTCTTTTCAGAGGATCAGCATCAGAATGTATGTCACTGTTGACAGAGGAGGGTGGGTGGTTGTTGTGCCTTGCTCCAGGCCACTGAAGTGACAGCATTTCTCAATCATGTCTCCCTTCAATTCAGAGGCCTCCCAGGCCACCACATCCCAGCTTAAAGCTTTCAGCTGCTGCTGCCCCAGGATGATATATGGCCCAGGGCTGCTGCTCATCTCCCGTCAATGTGTGTGAGTGGCGACTGTATCTTTTCAATAGACGTTCCAAATGATATGGCCATAACAGATGCGGATCATGAATCAAAGGTCTTAAACCACCCGGCTGGCTGATCTGTTCCACAGGTGCTACGGTCCCATCTCCTCTGGATATGGAGCATGGAGGCACCGCACAGAAATACACAGAGATCTGAGCGTCCTTCAGGCACTGCGCTAAGCTGGCGGCTGAGTTGCTTCTACCTGATGCAGGTCTACATCTGAGCCTTTACAGGGACCTCCCTGACTACGCCTTCCTTGAGTGAACTGGGCTTGTGAACGCAATGACCCCAGGCAATCACCAGCCCCCGAGAGGAAGGAGAGAGAAAACATGTGAGTGGGAATTCAAAGCATAGCTCCTGTACCCCTCCGTCGGCACTAGTTACAAAAGCATAAAAGGTTCACACATGTTTTGAATGTGCTGAATTTTAATTGATAATAAACGTTGCAAACGTTTGTTTGTTTTTTTATGGAAAATCAGCAGAGAAGAAAAATAATTGATGGTTGTTTTGATGGTTGAACCAGTTCCCTCAGCTGACCTGATGGTTACACCTGTGAATGATATTAAGTCCAGTAAGAGTCAAGTGTTGCTGAGTTAGAGGAACAATAATGTGAACATGACAACCGGGTGATAAACAGGTCAGTAGCAGCACATATTAAACCAATCGCATGTAGTCAAATAGTCAAATTAGCATTTTATCATTTTTTTGTGTCATCAACAAGTTTGATTTCCAATTATTCTGTAAAGGAGAGTTTTTTCATTTTACCATTCATTATCTTTGACCAGTGTGATCCTGAAGAAGATTCATCATCATCATACTGAAGCTGCTATATTAGTTTGTTGGTTTAAGTTTTGAACCAATACTTATATTTCATATCAAATAAACACTCAGATTAATATTTTTACAGGGTAGTTTGACTGACACATTCTCAGTAGCTGCAGTTCACTGTGGTTTAACTTCCTCCTGTGTTGTAAATAGCTCAAACACTGTACAGATGTGACACCAATGAGTTTCTTCATCTGTTGGTCAAAGAGAAGCCATAAAGATCACAGGCTGGAGATTTATTGCAAGTCACGCCTTTATTCTTTATTCTTTATTCTATATTTGGATCCCCATTAGCTGCCACGAAGGTGGTAGCTACTCTTCCTGGGGTCCACTTACTACAAGTGAAACATGACATACCAAATTACAAGTCAAATTAAAATATTTTCATGACAAAACAGGACATATCACATTATATAGATCTCAGATAAGTGGTCCGAGTTAAATTAAAAACATTCCAAAACAAAGTCCACAAAAAACCATTCATTCATATCTTATTCCCACATAAGTGTGGTTGCTCATTTAATTTTCAGTAGCATTGTTATTAAAATAGTCTCTTAGCAATTTCTTAAAACTTGCCTTGCGGGGTACATTAGTGATTATACCAGGTAAGATGTTCCACATTGTGATGGCCCTGTACATTACAGATCTGCGTAAAGCATCTGTCCTGGGTTTTTGTTTGGCAACATAACCTGTGGTTGCCTGCCTAGTATTATGACTATGTTGATCTCTCACATAAGTTATTTGAGAGTATAGACAATTTGGTTGTTTACTGTAACAAATATTTCTAAAGAAACCCATTAAATTGTATGCCAACCTCTCTTCTACTCTGAGCCATGGGAGACTGGCATGAAGTCTCTCTGTACTCTGCCTTACACCCATTGGACAGTGCAGTGCTCGTCTTGCAGCTTTATTCTGAACTATTTGAAGCTTGGACAGATGTTTTTTGGCTGCACCCGACCAGACGGCAGAGCAGTAATCAAGGTGTGATAAAACTAATGCCTGTGTCACTAGTACTCTAGAGGCAGGGGTAAGAAATGAGGAACATCTTCTGATGCATGAGATACCAACACCCATTTTCTTAACAACATTTTCAATATGCTTGTCTCATGATGATGAAGCAATAGATGCAGTTCAGATTCGAGTGTGTTGCTTAACTCAGTAATATTTTTCTGATGCAAAATGTACAGTTGTGTCATCAGCAAATAAAGTAAAAGTGCACTTATCAAAAACATAAGGCAAGTCATTTGCCTTCATTGGCTGGAGTCTGTTTAACAAAGAAAAAATACACAGAATGAACAATAAATCTAATTAAAAACACACCACACCTAATGGCCCATGTGTCCAATCACTCAAACAACAAGATCATTTTGGATTATTAATTTATCCTCTACCACTTATACGTTTCCAGGTTGTGGGGTGTGCTGGAGCCAATCCCAGCTCACACTGGGTGAGGGCGGGGTATACCCTGGACAGGTTACCATTCCATCACAAGGCCAACAGACAGAGACAAACACTCACACTTAGACCTACGGGCAATTTAGACTTTGGTCTAAGTGTTTGCATGTGTGCATGTGCACCTGGAGGCCTCGGAATAAGGAAAAAACCATTTGTGACCCATGGGGGTGATTTGACCGGTATCACTTTTTCCTTTCAGCTGTTTGACATTAAGGAATAATTTATATTCAACTTACAGTTGTCACACAGTATCGTTTTATTTTGTTGAAACTGGACAGTGACAGTTAAACACCATCAGACCAGTGCCCTGTGTGAAGGAACCAGTCAAACCAGTGGTGCTGAACTTTTGGTGGATCCCAGTGTTTTAACAGAGATAAATTGGATAAGGGATGTGGTGTTTGTGTTGTTGGTATGAACTCTGTTTGTGTTGCTCACCGATGTGATCCAAGATGCTGCAGATCTAATATATCTCTGCTTCAGAGTCTCAACAGCTGCTGAAGTGCAGGTCGGAGCTCCCTGGTGGTTTTGCCAGTAAAGGAACGCTGTACATGGGCTGATTACCACCTCCCTCACTGCTCTGGATGGGAGAAACAGAATCTCATCTGGGAAGGAGAACACCCTTGTCGAAGCCCACCAAGGCCTGTTTCCCAGTAACCCAGAGAAGCCTGCTGGCAAGGCATGAAAGACATAACTCTTGTATGGGAGTGGATCTGAGGTTTACATCTTGTGCTCTTTACCCAATTAGACTGGATGATGGAGGCAAACCAAACTAGCGTGAAGTTTTTACAGTGCCACAGGGGTCTTGCATTCTGTTTGGGGGTGTTTTGGGGATAACGTTGGCGTAGGGCGGACTGGGGACAAGCTATTCCCAAGTCTCTTTTATCACAGCCGGTTAGAGGAACCACACAGGTACATGGAGCAGCTGCTCTCTATCCTACAGCAGGTACAAATAACTGATGAATGTGGATAAATCCTTCTGCACATTTTGAGCTACTAAGGATGAACCCTGCAGTTAATATATGAGTGAATATTGCACAGATATATACAAATTTCAAAAAGGAGACTCAGTAAAAATCACAAATTTTTATTTTCTTTAACACAAAATGCTGCTTTACTTGTGAGAGGAGGTGAATTCTAAAACAATAAAAAAGCTAACATAATAATAAATAGCTAAAAAAAGAGATAAAAACATAAATGGCAGATTGGGAGAAAATGTGCTGGTTAATTAAATATGTTACAACTCAATTTTTTGGATGAACTCTTGTGTGCTGGACACCCTGTGAACACACACAGTATGGAGTAAATGTACGAAGACAACATAGGATCATAAGGCTGGAAGTTAAAGAACCAGGAGAGTGACAGCTTAAGTCTGTACATATAGGAATCAAACAGGAGGATCGTGTCTGTTTTCTGCTTCACTGCAAGTCTGCACCCTCCATTTCTGCTGCAGGCAGGAGAGGGCAAGTGGGGCAACAGTGTCTGGGCCTTTAAGGTAACAGGACAATCATGATGGAAGTCTCCTGTGGTCACATACATGGTATTTCAATCAACAGCACTGGTGAGCGCAGCCTAACAGGACGCATTTCTGTACATCAGAGCCATCTGAAGATGAGTCCGGTAAACGTAGCAGGACTGGTCCCTAAAGGTCACACCATGACCACGGTTCATGTTCAGGAGTCGAGTTCAAGCAGTATGACCTCGACCCTACTGAGGGCTGTTAGTGATCGCTTTGAGAATGTCACATGTGTTCTTGGAGATGACTTCCTTCAGCTTTCGTATGCGGCGAGGGCTGGAAGCACCCACATAGCTCTCCGGTTGAAGGACCGCCATGCCTTCGCTGACGTTGCCCATGATGATGACCTGTCCCTCGGCGGCAGCACCTGTGATGTTGGGGCATGGGCAATTCCAGTCCATGTTGAGGAAGGTGACCTGCAGAGGCTCCTTACCAAAGAAGCGGAGCCCCATCTTCTCATCTTTCAGGATCTCCTCTACAGTGACCAGGGCGTGGCCCGAGTCCTTCTCCTCCGTGAGGTCTGTCATGCGACCCAGGATGACGAAGTCGCTACGGCAGAAGCTTGTCACGATCTTTCCTCTGGGCTTGCAGGACTTGCAGTGGTGGTTTTTTGGGAAGGGGCACATCTCCTCGCAGGCTTCCTTTGATTCAAAGTTGTTATCGTTGCCCTCACATCCTCCGTAGATGAAGGACTGACACTGTTGTAGGATGCTGCTGTAGGCCCAACGTGGGTCATAGGCTTTACAGGGGCCCTGCAGGCTGGGGAGCCCACAGGGGCCCAACACCTCGGGACCACAGCACTGAATGCACTTTTCGTATGTGTCGAAGACCTTCCTGGTGTGCTGGCTGTTGTTGCTGTGACAGTGGGTGAAGGAGAAGCAGTTGTTGGCCTTGGGCTCGTAGAACCAGCTGACTTTCTCTAACTCACTCCCACAATCCTCAGAGATGTCAGGGGGCTTCAGACACTCCTCAGGCAGGCAGCGACTGACATTCCTGGTCTCAGGGGTTTTGGATGGCTCTGTGGGAAGCACAGTAAATGGGTGGTTGGCCTGCAGAGATCCATAAGTGTTCTGTGCTGTACAGGTATAGACACCTGAGTCATGCGGCATGGCGTTGTAGATGACCAGTTGGCCGATGTTGGTGACCACCATGTTCCCTCGTACGTGATTGGGCCGCATCACAACCCTCTCAATCCCCTCTGGGAGCTGCTTCTCCCAGGTTATGTCAGGTCTGGGGTGACCTGCCACGTCACAAAGGAAGCTGGCTGTGTCACCTGCGTTTACAATCTGATGTACAGGGCTGCTGACCTCCATGGGTGGCTGAGGAGGTGCAACAGTCGCCTGAAGGGGAGCAGTGGTAGGGTGGAGCGTGGTCGCCTGGGTCAATGAGGGGCTGGTGTTGGGCCAGGTGAGGTGGAACCGGCAGGTGACTACAGACAAGGTGATGCCTTTGGAGCACGCCTCAGCATCCATGTAGCACTTGTTGTAGTAGGTCATGCCATCGGAAGCGCAGGTGAAGTGTGGCTCCCGCTCACAGCGGTCCCTACACTTGCACACCGGTTGGCCGTCCCAGATGTCACACTCAGACCCCTGCTGGGTGCACATGAAGCTGGCACAGGTGGCCTCCTTGGGCATTCCCACAGGACCCTTCTGGCCGTCCACATACCGTGCTGCCACACAACTCCGATTGCCACACACATTTTGGCAACACTTTTCAAAGGACTCGCACTCCTGTAAGAGGAGAGAAATGAGAGAAGCTGTGGAAGCTGCACAGACTGTCTATAATACAACATCTATGGACTAGAAGCTGCAGGTTGAACAATAAAGTCTACGAACTGGACAGGATCCAGACCCTGAAGGGTCCTGATGCTCTTACCTGGTCAGAGTCACACTCCCGTGTACAGGTACTCATGGCATCCACCCACAGGTTGGGGTTCATGTCATTGGGACAGATCCCGGCGTGTGAGTAGGTGATCTGAGTCAGAACCCCGACTCGGACATCCATCCACATGGACACAGAAACCAGGAACCAGATCCACCGTGGAAACAGCATCCACCACATCTCCAGAGCGGAGCCGGACCTGGAGAGGAGGCGAGGAGGTGAAGACAAAAAGGCACGTGTGCGAGCCTGGGTTTATTCCGCCGGTGTGCAGCCGCCAACCGGAACGACAACATGAGAGAGTTTGTCCTGAGATGCTGCATGAAGCTTTTAAAAGTCCGAGCTGAGCTCTGGGCTGGAGCTGGAGCTGGCGGGGCAGGACTCCCTCACCCCGTTAACCCTTAGAGAGCCGAGCGCGCTCCGCTTCTACCGCAAACTTTCTCTCATTCTTCACCGTCTCGCGACGAAGTTTTATTCTGCAGATACATTATTGTTAGAATTATACGTACATATCGAAATTGATATAGTTTCATTTCCTGTCATAGAAGATTAATGCAAATGCGAGCATTTGTTGTCATATTGGTTCAATCATAAAAAAAAAAAAATGTATAAAAATTATGTTGATATAATATTCTATTTTTTTCCTCATCATTTCAACGTGTAAATTGGAAAAACGTCAGATTTTCTGTTCAGGCTTTTCAGGTTTAAATTCGACCTCATGATTTGTTTAATCCTCATTATTATCCATTAGTCATATTCTCCTGAATTTTATAACAATGATTACTTAAACCGAATATGTGAAAAATCCAAATTGTCTAATTTGTCCCTTAATATCCAATGAATTTGTACTTATACAAATTGAGAAGTTGAAAGATTATCCTCCAACATTAATACAGTAATGCATTATTGCACTAAATTTATTTCAGGCTTTACTTATATGTTATAATAAATAAATTATTATAATAAAGTTGTTAAAAATATATAAAAAAATATGATCAATTAATATAAATGCTTTAGATCCAAAGAAACCAAAAAAACAAAAAACAAAACAACAATCATATGAAATCATCAAATCTGCAGCTAATTTGCAAAGAACAAGTAAGGTGATTGTTTCTGCCGTAAACGGCCTCATTGATGTAAATTATTATAAGAAGTAGACATATTTTAATCCTGCAAACGTTGATAAAGAGTTTTGTCTGTGCCTCATGTGACCTGTGACATGGTTCATTCCTGGACGCAAATTCCCCTGTACACATTCTCCACAAAGCCTGCTGTTGTACACAGGATGAGTGCATACAGTGTGATAAATGTTTCCTGTGAATTTATGGAAAATTACAAATTCACTCAAGATGCTGCAGGTATAGACAGTAGGACATTATTATGAGAAAACCTAAATTGCAACATCAATATCAGATCATCAGTCAACACTCAGATTTGTGTAAGAGTCGGCTTCCACTCCTACTTAAAATAGCAAATAACTCGTCAGTTTTGAACACAGCCCTGTCAGACCTGAGTCATGGGCCAGCAGAGGTGAGATGAGGACGATAAAACTTCAAAAAAAAAAGAAAAACCACTTTGAAGCTCAGGTGATGTTCTCTAAAGTGAGTGTGTGTGTGTGCTGGCAGAGCGTTTAATGAATGAAGGTATTATTATAATTTCTCTGTGTAAACTACTTCGGTTGGTTTCCTCAGAAGTTCAGCTGAGGACAGAGCAGCTATTAGACCACCTTCCAATGCAATAACACTGGACTCATGCTGTGTCAGACTATTTGTGTGGTAGATTGTTCTTGATGCAGACACAGTGATTCGTGTGTGTGTGCATGACATGCAAAGAAGTAAAGCCTGTTTATCTCAAGCTTTCTGAGCTTCCAGAGCTGCAGGTCTCAATCCTGTAGGAAGGATTATATTTGTTCCATTTCACTTTCCAGTGACAAACAACTGCCCATATTCTGTATGAATGATTAACAACATCAGCTTATTTAAACAGACATGACATAGTTTACTTCCTATAAAAGTCTGTTGACATCCACAACATTGCTGGAGTAAATGATTTTTCTATATGTGTGCAGGGGAAAAAAAAAACCCAACAACAACAACAAAAAAAAAAAAGATCTCATCACTTCCCACTGAGAGGCTCACCTCATAAAACCCACACACATCTGAACCTGTCATTTACAAATGAAAAATTTGATATGAAGCTGAATTAATAAACAGTCAAACCCAGTGAGGATGGAAACATCTTCAGGCTACAAATACACAGGAAATAATTGACTTTAATCAAATACCAGGAACCCCGAAGAGCACAGTCATCCAACGGCATGTTGTCAGCAGAAAGGTTATTTGAGGATTCCTGATTCATTTGAACTGATGAAATTTGATCAGACAGAAAGTAACTGCAGCTACAGAACACATTCTCCAAACTGGTCCAGAAACTCAACATAATGAGCTCATTGATTGTGAAAATTCAAGGAAATCCAACGAGACCTCGACACGAACGCATGAAAACATTCATTTGGATGTGCCGAAAACTAACTCCAAGATGAGAAAACAAACACAAATAAGTTTTGATGCAATAAACTCAGTGTGACTCATTCAGTCTTATTGGTTAGCATAGCTTAGCAATAAAGAGATGCAGGAAAAAAAAAAATCTGGCTCAGTGCTTTAAAAAACATTAAGATACCAGGTACTTAAAGCTAACTAACATGTTAAAAGTGCCTCATAACCTCGTGGTGAAAGAAAAGGGCTCCCTGGAGTCTCAAAACCAAACTGAGCTTTAGAGGAGCTGGAGGGCAGACCTGTACTGAGCTAACCAGTCACTAGCTGTTGTCTCACATTTCCCTAACGTCTGACAGGGTTAACAATCTAAACCGTCAACAAATGTATTCCCCCATCTGCTCAAACTTCATTGAGGTTTAAAGTTAGAAATAATTTCGGACGTGATCTCTTTGAGTAACAGGTGGGTGCTGCCAAAATCCTCCAGCTGTGAACTAGCTGATTGGCTAACGAATGGATTAGCTTCGTGTTTTAGCTTTTGCGCAAGATGGCATATATGCTTAGCAGTTATTAAACTGATATTATTGTGAACTGAACATGAAACAACACATTAATACACAGACATTTGTGATGGAAACAATCATATATGTTGCCTGTGGGCTCTTAGCAGTAAGCTACATGACTTCTAGCTGTGGTTAAATCAAAAGACTTCTGACTGGTTCATGCAAATAACATGCAAAACCAGCAGTTTGGTAGCTTATCTTAGCCCAAGAAGACTGGAAACAAGAGGACGAAGGAAGCCTAGCTGTATCCAAAAGGAACAAGGTGGGATGTAACAATCTGATGCTTTAACCAAAGACCTTCACTGGCCCCTGTTGGTAGAGTTTATCTGCACTAGAGTCAGCACTAGGTTAGCTGTCTCCTAATGCATTCCCAGTCTTTATCCTAAGCTACGCTAACCAGCTGCAGTGTTGCCAGGTCCGCTTATTATAAGCGACTTTAGGCTTGTTCTGTAAAGTCGCTTGAAAATATCGTCAGTCGCGGGTTGCGGGTTTTTGGGGTTTGTTATTTAAAGTGTGGTTACTTATTTTGGGCTTGCTTTGCTTCATGTATGAACCCCTCCTGATTCTCTCACAGGTCTCCACAACTACAATAAAGCTAAAGTTTGTCCTTTTTCCTTAAAGGATCTGTCCACAAACTGTGCGCCGGGACCGCGCTGGCACCGAAAAGCGCAAAACAACAACACCCCCCCCCCCCCCCCCCCCCAAAACACCACCAACAACAGCAACCAAAAAGCAAGCAAACAAACAAACAAACAAAAAAACAAAACAAACAGCTTTTTCATCTGTGAGGCTTGTCTGTCTGTCTTAAAACTAAATGAGCCAATGCAAAAAAGTGAGCTGAAGATAGCCACTTAAAGCCTGTGACACATCAGTCAGAGCTGTCGATCATCTCGGTGAACTAACTGGATCTACCTCGACTGATAAATAAAGAGGTCAAAATGCTAAAACCAGTAACCAGAGTAATGGTGCAACGGACCCATGTATGTTCAAAGACCTGATGAGATGTTGGGAGGTGCCCAGTATTCCCT
The DNA here is from genome assembly GCA_034769265.1 of Remorina albescens. Lineage (NCBI taxonomy): Eukaryota > Metazoa > Chordata > Actinopteri > Carangiformes > Echeneidae > Remorina > Remorina albescens. Next base: position 14,127,503 of record CM068480.1, read on the forward strand.
TGTAATAGATGAAAGGTATTTACTGTTTTCTAATATATATATATATATATATATATATACTAATCAAATTCCCTCTCTCTTACACAATCGATTTTTACTGTACCCATATGAGAATGACTTTGAGCTTCCCTATGAGGACTTAGACTGCTCAGACAACCGTGAGCCCATTCGGCAACAGAACAAGCAGAGCACTGCTCAGGTTGTTATTCACAGATGCAACATTGAGCAACACTCAAAATCATGACTAGAAAAACAAGGAGCATTTTGCTTTATCACCATTTTACTGAACACTGGAGATTCCAGCGCCTGCAGCTCAATCTGACAAGGTGTGTCAGCAGACAGCCAAAGCCAAACCTCTGCCACTCCATAAAGCTTTGCCTATGGGCAAGGGGCATTACCAAACAAGCTGGCAGCCGAGCACTCATTCATACCGGGCCATGAGCGTCTGTTAGGCACAAAGACACAGTGTGTAAACCGCAGCGGGCCCAGGAAGTTTATCTGCGTGTGGGGCAAGAGGTGTCTTGCTGTGATGGATCTGTGGTGAACTTGGCTCCTTGGCACCGTTCAGTTGATTAAACATCAAAAAGACAGACACAACCAAACCCTGAATCCCAGTCAAGGTGTCAAATGGGACCATAATTACCACACATTTAATGATTTGCCATTTGAAATAGATGATTGTCCTGATTTAGTCTGAGGAGAAAGCACAGTCAGACTGTGGTAACATCCACTGACTGCTTATGGCAACTCTTTGCTGTAGGTGAGACCTGGTGTCAGTCAAAGGTCTTCATTACTGATGAATATTTTAAATAGCAAAGGAGTCAGATGCAGATTCACAGTGAATGGCAATGACTGCAGACATGTCACAGTGGATCTCTGACTGACTGTGAGTGAACTCTAGTGGAGGACTGGAAGAATTACACTTTTTATAGGATGATGATTTCTTTTGTTAAATATGTTTGATGTACACTAGCTGTGATCATTTCAGCTGATCATGTGCCTTGATAGGAGACTGCAGTCGCTTGGCAGACAACACAGTGTGTGATGTCTTTAGAGGATGAGGTATGTCATTGCAAACATGCTCCCAAAGAGTACAATTACATCTTCGTCCGAATCAACATCTTTGGAAGGAGCTGAAAAGTGTAGGGAGTGGAAGCAGTTTGCTCAAGAAGAGTTTGGACCAGTGTTGAGCTTCAAGAGAGCAGCAGGAAACACCTGATTGCCATGACTGTTTCAAATGCACAACAGAATTTTCACATTCACACTTCATGTTCTATTGTCTGAAAACAAATAGCACAATGAAGCAGTAGTTAACACTGTCCCCTCACAGAGAGGATCTGGGTTTGATTCCACAGACCCCCACAGTTTTTTGACTATGGGGGTCTGTGGAGAATAATTGCTGACTAAAATAGCCCATTAGGCTAGCCTAATGAACCTTCCCCAATGTCAGCTAGGACTGAACCTGCTCTGTACTCTCAATGTACTCCCAATTCATCCCCTGCTTTATGGTCTTTTCCCCTCTAAATGGTGCCAGCGTTTAATAAATGAACATCATGTTGTGTTGAAGAAAACTTGAAACAAGTTGAAATCTCTTTTTTTTTTTTTTTTTTAAAAATCAGTGGAGTCGCCCCCTGATGGTCATTAAATACAATGCAGGTTTAAGGCTGTGTCATTGGCTTCACCTTTCAGTCTTCCACATTTAGATGCAGACTATGGTCACACTTCAAGATGCTGGATAAATGGTAACTCGCCTTAGTGATAGCAGATGCAGCTTAACTGAGAAAATCTCCAATTTGATGACAGCAGACAAACAGTTTTCTTTTTTTCTTTTTTTTTTTTTTTTAATAAAGGCATTATTATAATTATATTTTGGTGGTACAGAATTCAAGTTTTTATAAATTTGGTTCACAGAAGAATCACACATTTAACTGAGCAAACTTCCCGAGATGAGAAAAACTTTAAAAAGTGGCTTAAATAATGGTACAGTAAAAAAATAAGTTGGTTTATCACAAACATTTGAGTGTATTTTTTTCTGAGGAAAGTACAGTGGCACAGCATGTTTCATGTAGAAAAAATAAAATAAAAAAAGCTCCTACTTTTTTTGTTTGTTTTGCAGTAGATGGCTGATTAGAAAATGATACATTCACTGGCTTCTTTGTCCCAGAAGGCACTAAACAGCAGACTTGGATCAACCTGCACTTGCACATATGGCTTGTTCTTGTCTGGACTGTTTGCCTTCACACAATACAGTCAGAGGAGTATGTACATGTTTATAACAACTGCTTCCAACTGCTAACTGATCAAAGCTTGAAAAGGAGTCCAGATCTTACAACTTCCAGCAGGAAGTACCCTGAAAACATACCAAATGCACATGGAGGTTACCCTTCAGTTCCACTCCCAGGTCTGAAATTCAGTGTCAGACTGAGCTCATGCTCACCCTCGTATGTAACGTTGGGACAATAACGCTCTACTGTGCCAGTCCTGCATCTTTAACCATGCTGTAGAAGATTCCTCTCTGTGAAATGAGGTTTGTTGGAGTATCGAACTCTGCCACCTCTCCCTTGTCCAACACCAGGATCCTGGAGTGCAGAGGACACAGAGAGTCACTCAGTGTGGACAGTTTTCACAACATGTAAACAAAGAGCAGGTTACACATACCATGTTAGTGTTTGATTTATACAGGGCTATGGAGTAAGAGTGAAGGAAGCACATACAGTTTTGAAGATATGTTTCAAGATTGTTTGTTTATAGTTTTAAAGCTTCTCTCACAGTGTAATTATTTTTGCTTGTATACAGATATCAAACCTTGTGTAATCCATGACTGTGTTGAGTCTGTGTGCAATGGTGAAGACAGTGCACTCTTCAAACTGAGCCCTGATGGTGGACTGGATGAGATTGTCTGTCTCCAGGTCAATAGCAGCTGTAGCTTCATCCAGGACGAGGATCTTCGTCTTCCTCAGGAGAGCTCGAGCCAAACACACCAGCTGTCTCTGACCCACACTGGAGACATAATATCATACAAGACAGCACTGTCGGCACTGTGGATGACCTTTAGTGATCTTTCTCTAGCAACTAAAACCATCTCCCACATTTCCCCCTCGGGACCGACCTGAGATTCTCTCCACCCTCTGCACACTCCAGATCCAGTTTTGCTGGCTGGTTTCTGACAAACTTGTGGAGGTGACAATGTTCCAGAGCTTTCCACACATCTTCATCACTGCACTGGTCAAAAGGGTCAAGGTTCATCCTCAGTGTCCCAGAGAACAGCACCGGCTCCTGTGACAGAGAAGATGTGTGAGTTTAAACAGAAGGTCAGGTACACACCTGACTTGAGGAAAAAGGTGAACCCATGTTAACTGTACGAAGCTCCAGGGCTTCACTTGACAGTTCATTATCAATTGTTTGTGTAACAGTCTCAGCACAAAACTCTAAGTGAAAACACAATTTATAGTTTAGATATTTCAGTGTAGATTGATGTGTGCGAGTGTGGGTGTGAGTGTGCTGTTACCTGTGGAATGATAGTGAGTTTGGACCTCAGGTCATGCAGGCCTATCTCAGCTATCTTCACCTTATCAATGGTGATCTCCCCTGCTGCAGCCTCCAGCAGCCTGAAGAGGCAGAGCGTCATGGAGGACTTTCCTGCTCCAGTACGACCCACAATACCAATCTGCACGGACACACACATACACAGATCCTTGATTACTGAAGCTGTTGTTTTGACCCATGATCACCCCACCACACCCTTCCCCACCTTCTCTCCTCCTTGCACGCTCAGATTCAGGTTCTTCAGGACAAGGTCTAGTCCCTCTCGATACCGAACGCTGTAGTCCTGGAACTGCACGTTCCCCTCCATGGGCCATTCAGGAGGAGGCTTCTTGTCCTCCACCTCCCAGGGGGCCTGTGAAGACAAACACAGCATCTCTGACTCGGAACATTTTCTGAACAACTCATTAGCCTGCTTGGCTTTTCATACAAGTGATTTGTTTTTCTCACGCTGAAAACCTGAATTGGTCATCTGTGTGAGCACAGTCACTCAGTGCTGCCAAATATTTATTTCACCTCTGGGACAAAGTGGAAACTCCAAACAAAGGCTTTCACTAACAGCTATACCAGCTATAGATGGGCACTTACTGTGATAGGAGGTAGGAGAGTACACTTTGTACACTATGATTGTTTATCTTATGCAACAAATAGGACCATCTTGGCATTGGGAAATACATTTTTTCTAGATCTAGTTATAGTTTATTGGTTGTGTGTTTTTTTTTTACAAACATAACTTGGCAGCACGACAGTTTTTTCAGAATGTGAGTGAATTGCTACTTTGCTACACTCTTTTACTTCTGAAAGAAAACACATGCGGTCCAACTGAAGGTCCTGTTGAGTATTAGGCAGAGACAGGACTTACCTCTGTCTTGGTCTCAGAGTACTCCTTCACCCTCTCCACTGCTACTATGTTGCTCTCCAGATCTGAAGTCATTCGCACCATCCAGTTCAGCGACATGGTCACCTACAAAAACAATACAATGTTACTAAAGTAGTTATTGGTCATCACACAACACTAATACTATGCGGAGGAGGTGGGAAAATTACAGGGGAAAGGTCTGAACAGTTAGGTAAAAGCAAACTGTCCAACCTGGGTAAACATTTGAAACAGCTGAGAGTACCAATTAAAAGGTGGAAACAGCAAAAAGTTGTAGGTAAATTGTTGAAAAAAACAAAGGTATCGATTAAATGTTAACTTAAAGTAATGGATAAATGCCAAATTTGGTAAAAGGTCAAACTGTAAATACAGCACTGATATGTGTCCTTACAAAAGTTTACAAACAGGACATATATATAGAACCAGAAATTGAGAAATAATATTCATTTGGATTCTTGTTTCTGGTTTCATACTTTGTACATATATTTTTGACTTCAAGAGCCAGAGAAAAGAACTACTTAACTGTCCACTATGTTTACTAGCTACCTAACATAACGTAACATTGTCTTTCTGTCTGGATACCACTCATTTGATCACAGCTTTAGTGTGTCTGTTGTGTCTAGAAATGGGGATGATAACAGCTGAGTGGATTGAAAACCAAAACAATGAGCTAAAAGATGCTAATAGGTGGTTTAACTTCAGCCCGGTGATAAGCCCTTGTGGGTTCATCACTATGACGAAGCCTTTCACACTGTACATTGTCATGTCATTGCATCATTAATAAAAAAACATTTATACTGATTCATAATTTCACATACATACATAAATTCAAACATACCTGCAGGGCATAAGACACAGACAGACCCACAAGGCCGGGGTTCAGATTATCCTTTCCAGTCACAGCAAACAGAGCTGCAAACAACACTATGCAGTTCCCGATGAACTCAATGCGCACACCGAGCCACCTGTTGACAGAGTTACAGCAGATTCCAGCTAATAAGAGGTCTGACCAATAGGAGAAATCATTTGTTTCTGACACTGATATATGTAAGTGAGTGTAAAAATATGAAAAGCATTGAGACAAGTTTCATTTTCAGGCGCATTGTACTTGTATCACTAAGGTGATCACACCTTACTGCTGGGGCTTTAATAACTGATTAAGAGGACTGGGGTAGCTTCACTGTTCACTGTGAATCCATGTTTTGGACATTCTTCGTCATTGTTACAGGCTCTTTTCCCAGCACATAGTTTTACACAGCAGACATAGCATGATAACATTTATAATCTTACCAATAATATTAATGTTGCTTTACATTTATTTGTGCAGAATGACTGGCCTTCTTCTTACTTACTGTATTGTAAGTAAGTACAGTAAGTCAGTGGGATAATATGCAGCTGCTGTATGTCAGGTTATACTCTCTCCAGTGAGGTTATATGACTCTGTGTGTTCATTCAGTGAAAAGCATCACCTGCTGTGTTTCAGTGTTGAAATGCTTTTATCTTCTTTTGTTTCTTTCTCCCCCCCACCCCCCCCAGCCACTGGTTTGAAATGACTGGCAGTGTACTTAAGCAAACGGATTATGTTTGTAACTCCTCCTCCCACACCGTCACACCATCAAATCAGTGGCTGTGTGGACAGAGTTGAAAGAAAATAAAGTCTTTTCAACAACACTGCAACACAACAGCTGTTGAGCTGAAACGGGGCACGTACCTGTTGGACACTATACCAGGGTAGTAACTCTTTTGGTTCTCATCCACTTTCATATCACTCATCAGAACAAAGGCAGAGTTCCTGCCATAGGCTCGGATTACACTAGAGCCAGTGATTGTCTCAGAGAAATGGGAGTATATGGGAGAGCGGCTGACCGACTCCAGGCGCTTTAGCTGCCGAGACGTGGCAACGTAAAATCTCTACAGGTGTTAAGGGGGAAAGAAACACAACATTACAACCAAACAAGGCAATGCAGAAGTTCAGGTATTCACAAATTCATCATTCATCATTATGACACACGCAGACGAGCTCACACACATACAGTCAGAAGCGCTCAGTGTAATGAAGCAAGCCTGTTGGAACAAACCACCTGCAGTGTTTGTTTGATATTCCTCCTTTTACATGGTGGATACAATGATAATCAGTATTACATAATGTCCTCACAGGTGGCAATTTCCAAACCTACATGCAAATCAGCTCACTTGCCCTAACTTTAGGAATGTCTTGCACTCCGAGCTGCATGTGACACTTTAAGTTGTTTTTAAAATTTCAGATCATTAATATTATTATTACCTAATAACTTCATCTATCCACAAGGCAGGTGGGTTTAAACTGCAGGTGCTTTGTTTTTCATCACATATATTGTTGCATCAAAATCAAATTAACAGTCTACAAAAAATCTGGAATTTTGAGAGTGTTAAAAGCTTAAAGCAGCAGCTCTATTTCCTGAGTGAAGCCCCTCTAACAGTAGAACTGCAGACAAATGATGCCGAAAAGACACATGCCATGTAGGATAGATGCCTTCAAAAAGCCATAAGATTAATATGAGCTTTTGTTAACATGGTGTATACCAGTCATTTGGAAGTAAGGTTAGTATAAAGAAGTGAGTACACAAACACAAACCTCTGCTCTATTATCAATTTAATGACTAACACATACGTGTCTGTTTAAGTAAATCTTTGAAGATACACTGACTATGCTACTTTTTGACTGACAAACCGTCTATTGCTTTAATATATGTTTGTAGGCTTGAATGGTTTGACTGATGTGTATCATCCCTACCCAGTGTAGTTAAAGGGTTCACGCCATCAATTTGGTATTTAAAACTCACAGACCTTTACTGTATCAGTAAAATTCCATAAAGCACGAAAATGTCAATTTTTTTTTTCACTTTTTAAGTATGAACAAAGATCTCTGTCCATAGTAACACACCTCAATACACAAACCACACGTCCATTAACATAGACTGGGCACTGTCCCAACAGGAAGCACTCTGTCTACTCTGAGGGTGGTTGCTTGGTTGCAGAAAATACCCATGCAGCATTGGTGGGGATTCTTAAAGAGTAAAATGTGGGTTTGAACAAGGACAGCAAAGGCCAAAAAGACAAACGCCCCGTTTCAGTGTTTGGCTTCAGGGACATGAAGCATTGCAAGACAAAGTGCAGCTGGTGAAACCAGTGCACTTCCTATGTCAAAAGGTATCAGAGCAGAAAAATAGGCAGCCAACAAGGACATGACTGAAGTGGAGCTGTCAACGTCTAAAGCAGCAGCACATATTGTTCTTTGTAGGACCTACAGACTCCTGCAGACAGATGGAGTGGGGCTGCGATTATGATAAACTGACGCAACTGCTTTCTGATGTAGTGTATGTGACTGGGGAGACTGCAAATGCCCAGTGAGATGAGCTTTGGAAGATCCTGACTTTCTGAGAAGTTTAATGATGATTTAATGTCTGCACCTGTGTTAGGAACTGAGGATATAACTCAGGACATCAATCTTTCTCAAGATTAACAGTGGGATTTGGTTGGGTTCACTGCAGCAGTGTATTAACTCCAGTTAGATGATATTATTAATACCTGGTTTGTTTTGGATTTACTCTCTGCTAAGTAAAGGCTTTTCCTTTCTATATGAAAAATCAGCTGCTGAGGATTTATTACAGGACATCATTTTCAATTGGGGAATTTCAGAATAAAATTATCCCAGACAATGCTCTCATTTTGCTTCCCTAATTTAGCTGCATGTAATAGAAATAAAAGCTACTTAGCCTGACATCCACAAAGTAGGGATGGCTTTGAGCTAACATGGGATTAAAAAACTAGTTCACAGAAGTGATGCAGGAGACACAATTGGTGGTCAAGTATGTAAGAGGCAGTTTTCGTTCTACTAGATGAGGTTTTGACAGGTAAAGTTATATTCAGGGTCCCAGATCTCCATAAAGGAGACAGGGTAAATAAGGCAGATAAGTGGCATGCTGCAGGGAGCCCATCAAGATGGTGAGCTATGTGTCTGGACCTGCAGAGGTATTATTCCCATACCGGAGAGGTCCACATTATATTCTGTTCACAACACAAATGGCAGTAAAAGTGAAGGAGAGGATGAATTTTCTTAGCAAAAAGAAAAAGGAAAGGCAAAACTGGAGTTTGCTGAGTTTGCTCTGCTGGTTGGTGTATTTTGGAGGTAGACCCATGTCTATGTCAGAAGGATACACCAGATTATTAGTGAAGACAGTACAGATTTTGGGCACTATAAAAGGAACCTTATGGGCACCTAGGAGACATTTAATAAAATCAATGAAAAGAGTTATCCTACAAGATTTAAATGAGGATCCACAGCAAACAGACGTGAAGAATAATACTCTGTATGACACGATGACCTATATGGTACAGCACATATTAAAATCAATGTAGGTTGATTGAAGTTTTAAAAACATGGCTGTTGCTGTTGAAAAGCCACTACAGGATAATGAGACGAATGTGTCCAGGTAAGTATGGTTGACTTATCTTGAGTCAGAAATTGGAAGATTATTTGCAAGGTATTGGTTGACTTTCAATCATGGGGGTCCTCTGAATATTCCTTTACCTTAATGTGGTTAAGGTAGTTCATTACAGACTCTGTGATGAGTCTGTAGGCTCTGTGGTGGATGCAAAGTGGAGATTTATACATTATCTTTCTGGGATTGAAATGAATTGATTCAAGGTGCCTTTTTAATTTTTGGGCTCTGTGTAATGTGTCAAAAGATTTTCAATCAAAAGGTTCAAGTCCAAATAAAGTCATGGATCACTAACATTAAAATCTGAGTCAAGCGAAAGTCTTTCTTTTTATGTGTCAAGCTGAGCGAGTCTAAAGTCTATCTCTCATACACTTCAGTTGGTGGATCCTTTGTTGGAGTTTATTACTGCCTTTGACAGTCCATTTCTGCCCCTGAGCAAAACCTGTGCTTACCAATAATAAAAAAAATGGCTGAACGTAGTTTGTACTGAATCACACCCTTCATATTATTACTAAAACCACATAACCCAAGTCACAAGACTACAACTTTGCAGCTACCCAACCTACAACCACTACTATCACTTTAACCACATGCAACAGTTTAGCAGCACTCAATCAGCAACACTCTCAGACATGCATGATGTAATGAGTTAGCAGACTTTGTTTCCTATTTACCTGAACCCACCAATAGAACACCATTAATGGGGCTATGACTATGAGGAACACTGGGGTGAGGGCAGAGCATATGAGCAGCACATTCAGTGTGTACCAGAAAGTGCGCATCCATATGTCAATATTTTCTGGGATGTGGGAGTCTATAGCATCCATGTCTTTGCTGAAGCGGTTCAGTAACCGCCCAGTGAGGGTGCTCTCGAAGAAGGCCTGCGGAGCTCGCAGGACCCCCAGGAGCAAGTTGTGGTGTGTGACTTTGGCTGCCCGCAGCATACTGTAGGCGCGGCACAACAGGCAGTTAATCAACAACAGCACACCTGTGAAAAAGGGGAAGGGAAGGGGGTGACAACACAACAACACCTGTGTTAAACGTATTAAGACCCATTCATAATGTCTAATGAAACAGAAGCTGCTGCTGTTTAACATTATGCCTCACTCCTCCATCTCTCTGCACTGCTTATTAATGCTAACACTACCTACCAGGTCTACTGTGTGTGTGCTCTTAAACCAACAGAAAAACATTAGATTAATCCCGTCTTGTGTGTCAGCAGAGGTCACTTGAGATTTCAGCGCAAATCAAGCGGTACAAGACAAAAAGCAGCAAACCTCTCTTTATCGTCACCAGCCTCAAACTGGAAATCTGGGAAATACCAGGCTGGATCTTGAAGTGGTAGAAGAAACAGTATGGAGGGAGTCTGCTGTGTTTACGCTATATGATACTGAAAGACCCTATAAAATGGGTCACACGTTCCCAAATAGGCTACCTACTAATGCAATGAACAGGACCGACTTCAGCTCTCTCCCATCTCCTCATTTGGATTTTTATCTACAGGCGTTACAGAAACAATTAAAATTAAGGTATTGAACCAAAAATTCAGATGAGACTGAGGTGGAGCAGAACATATCAAAGAAAAAAGAAAGAAACTGGTAGGTTTGGGGAATAAATATTTTGAAGATTCCTCCAAAAGTAACTTAATTGACATAAGCTTTAAAATTATGTGTACTAACATTAACTGTCTAAATGAAGAGGAGAGAAGAGCCTGAGTGAAGAAGAGGAGGCTGCTCCAAGGACGAGTGATATGAGAGTTATTCAGCACTTTAGGGAAATTGTTGACAATTATTAAGTCATGTCAGGGGTGGCAATTTCTGAACAACTTAATAACCAAAAATTACCATAGGCTGTTCCACTACTTTAGAAACACACATCAGGCCTTGGCAACTGAGTTCAACACTCAGGAACTAAGTTTTAAAACTTAATAGAGCTGTAAATGTATCAGGGTCATGGATTCATTGTCAGCTGAGGAGGGGATGTGGATTGAATGAAGATGCTCTCAGACTATAGACTGCATGGATTTATCCTCAGCAAGTACACTTCAAATCATCTAAACATAGAATACTGATCAAACCCCAGGATTTGCAACCTGGGTATTCCTCATGTCCAACTACAGGAGACAACAACACTTAGACAATAACAACTGAGTGTACTGAATGTAACCAACGGGAATTTTTTGGCAAGTCCATTAAATTGAATTTGGCTTTTTATGCACCTCAGTAGTGTCTGAAACTACCTTGTGTTTGACGTAGCAGAGTCAACCTCTGTAGTTGGGATTAAATCAAACACTCTACCAAGAATAAAAATCACTCCAAATAACAAACATATCAAAACCCTTAATAGGATTAAACTAAGAGTAAATGGGGTAACTGAGTCAATTTTGTTCAACGCTATTGTTTTGGTGATAGGCTGCACATTAGACACTAATGACAGTGACCACTAAAACCAATCAGGACTCGGTCACAGGGGACTCCAGTCCAGCCCCAGCACCCTGATCCACCACTATAGGTATGTTATGGTTTACTAAAGGCTGGGTGACATTCACAGCTCTCCCAGATTGGGTTTGTGTGAACACTGAGGCAGGGTTGTACTGCTTTATGTGACTCTTTCGATGTGTTCATCAGTGTGAGTCTGTGTGTGTCTGAGGAATGGTGTGGCAGCAAGCTGTTGGCAGGACAGGAAGTGTTTCCGCTGCAAAGAGAGCAAAATTAGTTTTTGACTTAAAGTAAAGACAGTCACAGCGGCAAATGATCATCAAAGAGACCATCATATGCTGCAGGGAAAAATAGAAAAGCTGCTGCGCCAATGTGCAAGCGACATGCCATTCCAGGAACAGGAGGAATGATAAAAGAAGGAGGAGGAGAGAGGGTGTCTGTCACAACAGCAATATTTCCCCAAGTACCTGGACAAAAATGTATATCAACGCCAGTGGTAATATGACAACAGCAAAGATGGGTGTGCTGGAAACGATAACAATCAGGGTGGAAAGAGAAACGAAGAAAGTGCCCAGGAACATGAGCACAGTGGCTGGTAGAGCCTCGTCGATCACGTAGATGTCCTTGGAGAAGCGGTTGATGACGCGTCCTATAGGTGTGGTGTCAAAGAAAGACTGGGGCGTGTGAAGTTTGTTGGTGAGCAGGCTATAGTGCAGCTTCCGGGCTGCGCCGATGTTCCCCATGGCTAGAGTGAAGGAAGAGATCATGACCAGGATACCTGTGATTGAGGTGAACCGTAGGAAGAGGAGGAACAGAAGACAGGTGGGTTATTATGGGATGAGAATGACATGAGACATCTGTCCGAAAGGAAACAGCTCACTGAAAAAGAACAGCACTGAAATAAGACGCATCACATCCACAGGCCGCACCATCCAATTAACACATTAACAAAAACACCACAACACAGCAACTGTCAAACTGACAGCTGCTCCTCTTGGTCTCCACTGAGCTCAGTCTATAAACACTTGCATAACAACAAGCTGTGGGGGTAGAGGTGGCATGTCCACCATGTGGAGTCAAAGATCAGGTTCTACATAACTTCAGTAAGACCATGTGAACCTGGAGTCATTCTACTCAACAATGGATGAATGAGAAAGAGTGTGTTTTAACCTTCTTACCTTGTGCAATGCCCAGTGCTGCATACACCCCCACCCTCATGCTAACATTCTCCTTTGTCTCATTCCTTGAGGCGTCGTTGGTCCACTGGCTGAGCCAGATGTTTGCTCCAATGGCGGTGGCGCTCTGGCAGCCGTACAGGAAACAGATGAGCACAGACAGCAGAGGTCCCACTGCCTTTGCATACTCCAGATAGACTTTGGTTTTCACCTGTTGGGGCAGAGAGTTCAGTCAAGAAGGCAAGATAAATTTTTTTCTGTATTTTACTTTATTTCATTGTATTTGTATTTACTTTATTCTTGGATTTATATATTTAGTATTTTCCTGTATTTCACCATAGTTCTAACTATTATTAACTGTTATTCAACTGTGAATAATGTGTCCTGATTAAAAACATTTTTTGTTGCATCTTATTTGTGATAATGTATTCAGCAGTGAAACGATCACAGCTCAGCATTTCTATTAGTTTCTGTTTTAGTATGACTGAACCAAATTCCATCTCAGTGTCAGCGTGAAATGAGGGCTCAGAGTAAAAACACAACCAGGTGATTTGGACCGACCCTGCCTGTCTCTGCAGTCTCTGTCTGGATAAGCTTCTCCATTTCTCGTGGTTTCTTCTTCTCTTGTGGCTCTGAGTATTTCTTCTGGCTGCTACCATGTTTTCTCACTGAGCGACACCTGGTGTTGTCTCCATCTGATGAAATGATGCTGATCTGCCTGTGAAAATGAGAAGGAATAACCTCATCTCAGCGCTGTTTAAAGGATTAGAAAATACAAATCATTTGGCAGCTGATTCAACTAGGAAACAAGTTTCACCATACTATTCTAATTTAGACTACTTTTTTTTTGCAGTTAGTGTTTGAAAGGGGCTGTTGATATTTAAGCTTCTTATCGAGATATGAATCTGTTGTCTCTTTTGCTCACTGCTCAGTCTGAGGATCATGAGCACGCTTTCAGGTTGTGTTTTAATCTTTCTGAAATATTCCTGATACCTTATGAAGTTTCTCTTGGCTTCATTGATCACTGGTTCATTGTCCACCATGTCTGTGTGGTTGCTAAGGGCGTCGTCAGGGAACATCTCATCTTCCATTAACTCCTCTGTAAAAGAGAGAATCAGTATGAGGGGCTGTAGACTAACAGGTTTTATGCTGAGGAAGAGGAAGCGAACTCATAGCTTCACCTATAACCTCGTCCTCTTCCACAATGTCCTCCAGGGCATAGTTCCTGAGAAACTCTGCAAAGGAGCCGTTCTGATTGAGCAGCTCTTGGTAGGAGCCCATCTCTGACACCCTGCCCTCCACCATCACCACGATGTTGTCCACCTGAGGCAGGAAGCTGATGCCGTGTGTGACCAGAACCCGAGTCTGCAGTAAAACAATGAAACACACCTCTTTTGTTATCAAAGAAAACGCCCAATTTTTATAGGCAGCAGGATTTCACAAGAAGCTCAACCACTTTAGAGAGATTCAAACACAAGTGGTGTCATAAACTGATAAGAACTGAGATCAAACTTTCTGTTGAAACAAAACCAAGAGTCTACGCAGCCATGTTAGAGGCTATATACCTAAACGCAAAAATGCCAAGACTTAGCAAGTATTATATACACAAACTTCCATCTTGGTCCAGAATCTAACCACAATGCTGAATCTTTTTTTGGCTCCACTCACCTTTCCCCTCAAGACCCCCTCTGGACCAATCAGGTTGTCAAAGATGTGTTTGGACACATGTGGGTCCACAGCGGACAGCGGGTCGTCCAGCAGGTAGACCTCAGCATCACTGTACAGAGCTCGGGCCAGGCTGACCCTCTGCCTCTGGCCACCGGAGAGATTGATGCCCTGCATTCACATTGGAAGACAAACGTCCAGAAAATCCAGAACTAATGAGAGAAAACTAAACAAAGAGGAGGCTGGACGCTCTCGTTCATTGTACCTTCTCTCCTATCTCTGTCATGTCTCCTCCTGGCAGCACTTCGAGATCAGGGGTCAGGGCGCAGGCTTCCAGAACACAGTGGTATTTCTGCTCATTGTAAGGTTTACCAAACAGGATGTTGTCCCGCAGGGTGGCATTCTGTATCCAGGCCTGCTGAGGTACGTAGGCAACTGAGCCCTGAGGACAGATGGAGACAAACATCTCATTACTTTTGGGTCACTGCAGGAAGTTTTCAAAGACAATCTTTGTTTTAGCCTCAGGTAATCATGTTTGTCTTCTGTCACTGATGTTTCTCATTCTCCTGCTATTACTTAATCTGACTAATCAGAGCCTTCATTTCTTAACTGGGTCTATCCTACCTCCAACAACTTCATGTGAAATACTAGTAGATAATTACTTATGTTATTCACTTAATTTATGTTCAATTTATGTTTCAGCTCAGTGAGTCTATACAGCTTTTTTTATATTATTATTATTATTATTATTATTATTATTTTTATATTATGTGTCTGACACACACACACACACACTCAACAGATGATCAACAAAGATGAGGCTGTGGTGATCATCCCTAATTACTGTGCTCTAATCTAATACAAGATGTAAACAGGAAATACATCTTGTAACTAACTAAATCTAACTGACACTTATTACTCTGGTTACCTTCACTCTAAACCCAGGCAACTGGGGTGAGAGTTTTTAGTAAAAAGGTTAATTAATAAACAACCTGAACTAAACTTCAGTTTAGTTGTAAAACTACTAATAAACTGTCTTATCTGTTATATGTCAGACTCAGTGCACGTCCTCACTGACTTCCTGGTTGAGTGTCTCGGGTGTTTTCTTTACACTGACTCAAGAAACCCTCCACTGACTGCTTGTCCATTCTCTGCAGTACTTGTGTGTTAACCTGTGCATGTGAGCAAACATAAAGTCAGTGATTAATTCCGTCTTTCCTCTTCTTTTTTTATACAGTAAAAATTAAATATGGAAACTCCTCAGACAAACTGTGTTAACCTGCATTTAGCACTGTTAAAATTTGTTTTATTAATATCTATTTGCCTGATCTGTCTCATAAGAACCCCGTCACACAGAGAAACACTTTCAGTTTAACAATAAAAAAAAAAAAGACATGTAGTAAAAGAACCAGTCAAAACCATGACTGAGTGTGCTTCCTTGAAAAGCAGTGAACCAACAGCTCTCATGAAAACAAACTCAGACACTCAAACCTAAGGAACCAATGTTGTCAACTTGTGATGACAGGGAGAGGGTCAGTCAGAGTAGCGGAGCCTCAGACACAGGTTTTATGTGAAATAAATATGGAAGTAATCAAAGTTTAAAAAGGTCAGGTGGAACTTTACACATCATCAGTCAGTCTAAAGCTTTTGGAGGAAGCTAACAGGAAAATTACGGCGGCAGTGGGAACAGGCTGACTTAAGAGGACCCAAAGGTTAACTCATGAAATAATCTGGTACTTTCCTACTTGTGTCACAGATGATTAAATGAATTCATACCCTTATAGAAACCTCTCCTTCCAGTTTCTCAATTTCTCCCAGCAGGGCAGAGATCAGGGAGGATTTCCCACAGCCAACGTGGCCCACCACTGCCAGCAGTGAGCCCTGACGCACCATCAGGTTAATGCTGTAAACACACAGTCACCAGGGTTTACAAACATCCTGAAGTGTTTCAACCCACTCAAGTGCAAACTCATCGTGTGACATACTTGTGCAAAACAGGAGGATCCTCTTTGGCCCAGGAGAATTTGCCATTGATAACAGTGACTGAAAACTCTGTTGAGTAATAAAATGTCACATTAATCTATTTGTAAAGGGAGACTAGATTAAAACAAAAGGCTGAAAGATACTTTTATGAGACATCGCAAAGCTTTTCAGACTGAGTCACTGGGTGAAAGGTTCGACAGCCCACAGAGGAATGACAACATATAATGATGCAGCACATTTTGTGAAGGTACTAGAAAGATATGAAGTCAGAATACAACAGAGGGACTGACTGGCATTCCCTCTACCTGTTGCTGTGTTCTTCCTGTCCACTGAATCTGGATCCAGCTCATCATGACACAGGAAATGCTGGATGCGCTTCAGTGAGACACTGGCCTGTGACACAGAGTCAACACATGGCCCTCGGTTACACTGTTATAACAAACACAGGCAGTGGAGGATGAAGAACAAGGAGAAGCTCCCACCTGGACGATGCTGCTGATGACCTGAGGGAGCATGTTGAGAGGAAACCTGAGGATGTTAAAGAGGGACAGCGACACAAAAGCCTTCTCCGCATCCAGAACATTGTTCTCATCTATGGTCACATACACAGCAAATGTCGTCAAGGCAACCTGGAAACACATTAGCAGACAGGTTGAACCCCAACTCAGCTGCTGGTAATGACCACTTGACCGTGTATAATCGACAATATACACACAAGCATTCACTTGAGAAATAAAACAAACATCAAAACAAAACAATACATAAACAGCCAATTCAGGCTGATCTCATAGTGTGAACGTGGCAGATATAAGTGATTCATCAGTAGGAGAGATGGGAGAGAAAGAGAACCGAACAAGATGATTATAGATAAGGGTAATAATAGTGATAATGAAATGAATAGTTTAGCAGTCTGGTGTAAAAGCATCTCAAGTTTCAGGAAATGGTTTTCCAGACAGTTTTGATGCCTGTTTATTTGAAGCCTGCTGTGTCCAAAACACCCAGTGAAGCTTTAACTCCTAAACCATTTCATTGTCAGCTTCTGCCTATGTGGACTGAACCTACCAGAAAAGGGGCACTGGTCCAGGCCATGGTGGACAGTGCTCCCAGGTAGGCAGTCTTGCGCAAAACGTTAAGCTCCTGCTGCCGGATGGCCAAGACCTTCTCTTTGAAGGAGTTCTCCCAGGCATACAGCTTCAGGACCTTGATGCCATTCAGGATCTCATTCATCAGCTTGATACGTGCGTCCTTATACTGCATCTGCTCCACCTGTGACGGAGGAGGAGGAGAAAGATGAGGACAAGAAGATAAAATGTTTTGCTTAATACCAAATACAGGGTCACTTCAGCAAACCATATGCCACACAGACATGAACCAATTGATCTTAATTATTTTAAACATATTTTTAAATATATGAAACATCCATTGAAGAGTCAGTTTGATCACACCTGGTAGGCTCTGGTCTTCATGGCAATGACGGCATTAAAAGGGATCAGCATGATCATGACAGCCACCCCAGCAAGCACAGATGGACCCAAATTCTGCACAAAAATTAGGACAAAGATAATTTGATGAACACAAATCTGCATTTGCTTGTTAAATATTCTGCCCTACTCACTGTGAGGTGGAGGTTTCCACCTACCCAGTTTACAGATCATCTTTTAGCATTTATCTCTGAGCTGATGATGAACACAAGTGGTTAGAATTTATGTGCTTTCTGCTTAATGTTATTAAAAGTTATCAGTTGTTTGTATTATTTATCTTAATGTATTTTAATAACGACAAAGGCTTTGGTGATGTGAATGGACAGGATCTGGTGCAGCAGGTGAGACAAGGGTTTCTGGTTTGGGAACGTCAGTGTTGCATCTCTAATCTTTGTCGATGATGCAGTTCTGTTCATCAGACCAGGATCTTCAACAGACACTGTGACTGAATAGTTACAAGTCCAAGGCCCTGGTTCTCTGCCTGAAAACTGCAGATTGATTAGGAGTTGCAGCCCCATTAAGTTACATTTAATTGTCTCTGTTTTGTTTACTAGGCGGCGTGGTGGCATAGTGGTTAGCGCTGTTGCCCCACAACAAGAAGGTCACGGGTTTGGTTCCTGGGCCTGGGTCCTTTCTGTGCGGAGTTCGCATGTTCTCCCCTTTCGTGGGTTTCCTCCGGGTACTCCGGTTTCCTCCCACCGTCCAAAGACATCATGCTTGGGTTAATTTGTGACTCTGGATTGTCCATGAGTGTGAGTGGTTGTCTGTCTCTGTATGTTGGCCGTACAATGGACTGGCGACCTGTCCAGGGTGTACCCCGCCCTCGCCCAGTGTGAGCTGGGATTTGCTCCTGCACCAGCCGCGACCCGGAAACGAATAAGTTGTAGAAGGTGAGTGAGTGAGTGATTGAGTACTTTGTTTACTAACAACAGTGAGTCAATTCACTTACTTATTAAACATTAAAATATTAATATGCGTGTGTATATATATATGTACTTATTTAATAGATATACTACTTACCCTAAGGCCTTCTAATGCTCTGGAACTTTACTGAAGGTTACACTCAGTTTAACTAACAACAAACTATTTTTGTGCTGGGAAGCACAAACTACATGAGTGCAACTACACTGTTATTGTGTTACTCACCCATTACTGGGCCTACACACTGAGTATTACTCATATAAAGTTTTGGATCCACTGCCTCTGACCATCAGTAGTCCAAAGCAACCAGTTTATATTGTTTGTTGGTGTGACCCAATGAGACTTCCAGCCTGCTGTAAACAGCTTGTCAAATCTGGAGGGAAATACCTTGTCATAACTATTTCTAGTTTCATCCTCTGTTCCACAGAGACACTTCCTGTAATTCATGCGAAAATTGTGCACAGACCTGCCACAGGAAGTAAAGGGCAAGCATGATCTGAAGAGGAGCAGACCACAGCATGTTGAGGAAGGTGGTGAGGTCCATGAACCTCTGCGCATCCACAGACATCAGGTTGACGATCTCTCCAACTGTGGATGAACGTTTGGCGGCGTTCGTTATCACCAGGGCCTGCAAAACAACAAGAGGTACAGATTTCCATCCTGATGCTGTACATGTTAGAGCATCTGTGCGAGTCAGATACTAAGAGGTGAAGCTGTCCCACATACCTTCCTGTAGAGCGCTCCTATGATGGCTGTGCGTACATTCATGCCTGTGACAAAGCAGTACTGAAAATGACGGTGGAGAATGAGGGTTTGCAGGAAGGCTGTGAAGAACATGAGGAAGGACAGCGCGTAGCCCCACCAGTCAGGAACATCCTTCTGTTTGGTGAATGAGATCAGCATTCTGTCGAAGTACAGAGACATAAATGATGTACTTACATTTTAATAATAATCATCTTCAGCAGCAATACCTAGCATTACAGAGGTCAAATGATGCTGGCTGCGACCATATATATTTATATAGATATGTGTGATAGATTAGAAGGCCTTAGGGTAAGTAGTAGTAGTATATATATATATATTTATACACACATGCACACACGCACATGAATATTTTAATGTTTAATACCTTCACTGTCCACCAGGGGGCCACGCCCCATTGGTTGGATCTATTGATCTGGAGTTGATGGTAATTGCAACATTATAATGAGGTTAACGGTTCAAGACCAGTGAAATCATTTGATCTGGATGTAGAAGCAAAACAAACAGCTTGGATGTGAACCTGGTGCGGAAAATCAACTAACACCTGGTTTACCTTCCTCAGACGTTTTGGTTCTACACCTGCAGATTAAACTAACCCTATAACGCTGTGCGTATCATATTTGATACATACATTTATGAGACCATCCCCTTGGCAAAATAAAAGAAAAAGAGATTGAAAAAGGCAGCTGTTTGGAAAAAATAAAGATGCAGATATAAAGATAGAGATGTTATAGATGACCAAGGAGAAAAGTTTTTGTTATTGCCTGAATTGGGTGTAATGCCCGATGTAATAAATATGATATAAACAAAAAGGCACATATGCTTTTTTTTTTTTTACATTTTGTTAAAGGACCAAATAAATACATCAGATTGAAAATTAATAGAATTTTCTGTCCATTATTTCTCTGGTCAGGCTTTATAGGGCTAAAAGAAATCGGCTCTACAGTCAGCCAGTGAAATCATGTCTGAGAAATTATTGTTAGGGAAATGACTAACTGTGGTGAAAAGTGCTTTAACTGTTAACACTGTAAATATAATATTTTGGTCCTGTTTTTCCTGAGGCACCATTTACAAAGTATTTGTATTAATTAACTTTATAAACCATGTCTGTGATAAAATACAAAGAATATCTATGGTGGTCAACTATCTCTGACAACTTATCTCACTTAGAAAAGGATAAGGCTTCACTCAGCAGCTGCTTTTACTTCATGTTTGAGCTATGATAAGATTTAAGAAGAAACATATTTGCAGACACTTCACTTACTTATCAAAGATATATTCAAATGCCTTAACAAATCTTGCTCTGCTGGCCAAACATGGAAGAGGCCAAATGATGTAGCAACCCACCCTGATGTCACGCACGGCTTTGTGAGCTCCCATTTTTAAGCTTCTAGTTTTTAATTTGGCTGTTTCCATCTGGGTTTTTCAAAACCAGCAGAAACTAGATTGGGAGGAGAAGGTGGAGCTGAGGGTTAGATCTGACCTGCTTTTTGCTCTATCCTGATGTCAGGCAGGTCACCATGTGTGATACACTCTGTCAATGACACAGTAGTTACACCAAAATGCATACCCTGCTTTTTGGTCTATTGTTCTCTTTGATGAGCCATCGTTTCACAAATATCAACATCATGGTTTGTTAAAGAAGAACTGAAACTAGAGACTAGAGACTGTAAACTTATTTGGGGGAAAAAATGCTGAGCTAATAAATCAAGAGAGCACTTCTTCACTTTTCATCCCGAGAGTCTACATCTACTTTTATACACTGCTTTTGAAACCCAGATGTAAAGGGTGTTAAGATAAAGATAAAGCTAATGTTAATGTTAATGTTAATTCACCTACAAGCAGAGTAGCTGGACAGTGACAGATTAAAGGAAAGACCTGAAATGGGAAGAGACACATGGTGTCGCCATGTGTCTCTGGCCACCAGCCACAGGTCACTGTAAGTCACCTGATATCAGTTCATATGAACTATGAGAGATTATTCTGTGTCCAGGCCTGGATCTGTGAAGGTGATAAGGAGAAAAACCATTTGACTAAGACTCTCTATGATGGATTCTCCTGAGAGGTTGTGAAGAAGATGCTGACTGGATCCAGAGAAAAGATGAACCAGGTCATAACAAGACAAGTCAAGGAAGTAGAGCAGTGACTTGTTGAGATACAACCTTGACTGTAAACATGAGCTCAGAAAATGAAACAGGAATCCATGTGAACGGAAGAGACAAACTTGGAATAACACATCCATGTTGATATTACCCCTTGAAGTCAGAAGGTGAACCCATGTTCCACTTTTTCTGAGCACACAACTACAACAGGAATCTCAGTGATCTGAGTTATTACAAATCAGGAAACACATCTTATCCAATGTGTGGGAAATGAATTTTTGCAAAGATGAAAGGAATCATGGACTCCATGGCTTAAAAAGGGAGGGAAGAGCACTAAAGGAGAACACCACCACTCAATAACAGGCCAATGATCCATGAGAGGCTGTGAGGCAGAGATGAACTCAACTCTAAAAGCTCAAGGTGACAGGAGAAATTTGAAGATGAGAATTATCAGCAAGTACACAAAATAACCTGAGCACTCTCTGCACCTGATCTGACACTGTTCTCACTCAGCTACATTTGGTGGACTGTTCTGATGCAGTGTCAAAGACAAACCCAACAGCTGATTATCATCACTACAGGGATTGTGATTATTTATGATGTGATGTCATGGCTCAAATTCAACACATTTAAACAGTGACTTTGACCACACTCAATCTGCTGCTAGTTATGACAATATCTACCAACACTGTACACTGCCATTTTTTCCCCTAAAAGTGCATAAACAGTCATTCATTACACTTATGCCATTATAATATCGCATGTTATCACATGTCTTGTATAATGGGTACATAGTTTGTTTGGCACAAGTTCCAAGTTTACTTGTTTTTTTTACATTGAGTTGACTTTTTAAAGTCAACTCACCTTCACAGACTTTTTAAAGTCAACTCTATGTGCCCCTTTAAATCGCCCCTGGGGACAAATAAAAGGTCTTAAATTAACCTCTTTACCATTTACTTGAGAAGCCTGGAACTGCATTTACATTGGCCCCTGGTAATAGGGTGGCATCCTGTAACTACTGAGTCCCACTGATAATCTGATGAATATTAATGCTTATTCTTGATGATTGGTAATAATTTGATAAAGGCAACTCTGCTCCTTCCATTGCACGACAGTGACACAATATATATATTAAAAAAAAAAACCAACATGCAAAAACATTAAATGTAAATATGTGTGTGGTTGCTGGAACAATGACTGCCTATAGCATACAGTGTTAACATGGAGTGTTAGCTTTTTATACCTGAGCAGCTGAGGGTTGACAAAGGTGATGATATCCTGCATGAGTTTGAAGCCTGAGCCAATCAGAAAGTAGGGTCCAAAGGCTTTGACCAGGGCACGTAGGAAGGATGGCTTGCGGGGAGTCGCCATCTGATTGGACAGCAGGACCTCGACTTCCTCTGGGCTACTTTCACCCCCTCCGCCACCTCCTCCAGTGTGGTTAGTGGTGGACTGTGGGGGCTTGGAGTAGACAGCGTGGCTGGACAGACTCTGTTCACTGTGAACAGAGGGGCACACACTTGCATCACAACGGAATAAATTGTGTTAGCCAGTGAAGACAGGGAGCAGGTTATCTCCCTTTCTTTGTGCTCAGCTGATAAGCTGCAGAAAGTAGGGATAGGGTTAGTACTACAAGCAAGGAACAGAAAGGGCAATTAAGTATTAAAATACAATTGGTGGAGAAATGAACTAAACAAGAGCTGCTCAAAAGATAATAAGGTCAGTAACATATGTGATTCCTGAGCTAAATAATCAGTCAGCACCATAATTAACTGCAGTGAAACAATGATAGTCTTTCCAACACAGACTCAGACAGTCTGGGATTTATATGTCATTAAGGAGTCACTATGCTCTCAATTTGTGGGGACAGAGGGCAGGGCTAAATAAACCAAAAACCTTGTCAGTACATAGAGCCAGAGTTCGCACCTTAACACCTTGATGAAGTTTAAAAATAGAGGAACCCCCTAAATTGACTATCAGGTCATAGCTTCTTATTGGCGTTCATTATTCATTCACAGAATGATGGTTTCAATACTTTACTGGTTCTGATTAATCCCTCTGGCAACACAAAAGACTAAACAGTACAAAAACCCTTGAAGACAATGACCACTGGGTTCTGTCCATTGTCTTCTTAGGTTAGCCTTGCTTGGGGCTGTGCTTTTGAATTTGTTCATGAGTATGTTGAATGTTTAACGATGTCTTGGGCAGCTGGACCTGATGAAAAAAAAAAGCTGCAGGCTTTTAGAAACAGGAATGTTGTACAAACTACACATACTCTATTTAACAGCAGCTTAAAACTCAGGAGTCAGATTCCAGCAGAGAAAGAATCAACAGGATGACAACAATTCAGCTTAACACCAAACAGGTTTACAAACCAGCAGTGGGAAGGCGGGGAGAAGCTTTCCCATATCGTTTAACACTCTGTTCTGTGAGATTTACAGGAAAGCTGTAACTGAGCGAGAGGAAGCAGCCTAATGGAGGTCAGAGTTCGGCAGACTTCTCACATGTTATTGTACATTAAATTGCTTTTTTGCTTAATCAGAGTAAGGTCTGAGGAGCTGCTGCTCTCAGTGGTCTTAACAATGAGCAAACGTCTCAGGTAGCAGACGCAAGAGAAGGCACTGATTCTGCAACAAACCATACAGAGGGAGGATTTCATTCTTCAGAGCCAAATACACTAACAAGCATTAATACACAAATCACTGCTGCTTCACTGAGGTGTCTCTAAATGTCAGCTCTGTGATTGACTCCTGTCTAGTCAATCACCCTTCCCCCCATCAGCATCACACATGCAGCATCATATGTCAGTAATCCACTTACTGTGACTCAGCCTTGGTTCAAAACACTAGAGTGAATAGATCAGATTATTGACCAGCATTATTCAGTTTCCATCTTTAATCTGATTTCTGTCAATAACATAATTTCTTTGGATGTAAACACAGTGCAGCTGTGAAGTGAGAGAAGATACACTGAAGAACATGTGGTCAAACCGAACTGGACAGACTTACCTCTGGGCCTGTGCCAGCTCCTTGTCCCACTCTCTGAGGAGATTTGGCACCATCACCTTGGAGCTGTCACGTTCATTCAGAGACCAAAGGTCTTTGGCCTCCAGGGAAACCTTATAGCCTTTAATGGCCATACTGAAAGAGGGAGACTGCAGTTTAATTCAATCTGTTACATTTAGCCTTTCAACAATGAGGGTCACTACAGGCTCTCCAGCCTGCATCTGCCTCACTGCACTTCAGATCTTTTTCAACATGTTTTCCGTTCCTTGTGTGTGTTCCATTCACCCGCTGAAATCTGATTCTAAAACTAAAACCTTTTCATGTCACAGACAACTTAATAAGAATTGCTTTCTTGATGCAGTTTCCTGGAATTGCCAATCGCGATTATGTAAAAACGGATTGGATTCCACCAGAAATTGGCCTGATCTATTTTCTTGCACATAACAGGAAAGATGATGCTGAGTGTCAATCAGAAAGATATGAGAAGTGTTGGTATGAGACAGTGAGTCTTAACAGTGGTCTGTAAGTAATATACAGTGTAAATGTTTATTTATATTTGTAGACATGATAGAAATGATTGTATGATCATATTAATTTATTTTATGTATTTATGACTAAGAGCTAAACTAAGAGATTCTATGGCATTCGATGCTACATTTATATTGATGAACTATAAAAGCTTAAACCTGAGAATTATCAAAGAAACAAATATTCACATTGGAGGAGCTGAAATTAGAGTAAAATTATTGTGATGGAGGCAGCTACAGACGCCATGTACTATCCCCCTGTATGTTTTTCTCAGAGCTTATAGGGGTGGTGAAGAGATAGAGAGAAGAGCAAACCCACCTTGTGAACCACCAAAATGTAATGGTGGAGAGAAAGCCTGCAGTGGTCTCAGGGCAGGGGTTCTGAGAAAACAGATGAAACAGGTCAGAAGTTAAACAAGGACTTGAGCGTGATCTGCTTTCACAAGCATGAAGTAACCCCAGAGCACACTCAGACCTTCAGCTTCTCCAAAGAGTCAGCAGCTCTCACATACAGCACACTCACACACACACACACAATTCACATGAAATGATAGGTTACACTGCAGCAGGACACAACTCACAGGGTCTGTGATAACGTTGGAGAATAGAGGAGGTTTCTCATTGAAGCAGCAGAGGATCAGCTCAAACACAACCAGAGTGAAGTAGAAGTAGAACGTGGAGAACCGGAGCTTGTCCATCACTTCACTCTGAAATGTAAAAGACACACAAAGATATGAATTCAAATATAGAATTGCTGGTCCCTGTGATGGGTGTCATGTATGAAGGTTTACCCTACAAATGTCTGAGAAAAGACAAAAAGATATCAAAGAGATTGGAATCATGCAGGGCAGCACAGCAGCATAGTGGTTAGCGGTGTTTCCCCAAAACAAGAAGGTCGCAGGTTCGGTTCCTGGGCCTGGGGCCTTTTCTGTGCAGAGTTTGCATGTTCTCCCAGTGCTTGCGTGGGTTTCCTCCCAAAGTCCAAAGACATGCATGTTTAAGTTAATTGGTGACTCTAAACTCAACCTCTGAGTGTGAGTGTAAGTGGTTGTTTGTCTCTGTCTGTCTCTGTGTGTTGGCCCTTTGATGGACTGGCAACCTGTCCAGAGTGTACCCCGGCCTCACCCAATGTGAGCTGGGATTGGCTCTAGCACACCCCGTGACCCAGAAAGGTATAAGCGGTAGAAGATGAATGAAAGAATGATAGCATGGATAGAGTGAACAAAAAAAAGCGTTACGGCTGAACAAATCTAAATATTATCACTGTGAAACATGGTTTACTGCAAAATCCAGGGGGAGATTTTCTGATAAAGGGTAAATGTGTCTGTGGGAATTTTTGGAATGTTCACTGAAGCCAACCAAAACAGCATCTCACAACTTAACTGTAATACTCCCTTTTTTTCTTTTTTACATTGTTTAGCCCCAAGACTATATATGCACAAAGCCGTATTCCCACCAAGATTAGACTGGACCTGACGGTCCCTGGCATAGAAGCTCTTTGGGTGGAGGTCCATCTCTCCCACTGAAAACAGATCTCGTTTGGGTGTGTTTATAAACCCCCTAGTGTAGGTGTGCAAGATTTAGAAGATTTATGTTCTGCATTAATGAAGGCAGCTGACATCGGTAATGAAATGTTTGTCCTTGGCAACTTTAATATTGATTAGCTGTCAGTTTCATGCCCAGTGAGGAAAAAGTTGAACAGTACTGCACTCATTTGTAATTTAATTCAGATGGTGAACAAGCCAACTAGGGTTTACTGTGATAATGCTGGCCAGATGTCTGCAACCTGTATTGATCACATATTTACTAATAATAGGGAATTATGCTCCAAAGCAGTATCTGTTCCGATAGGTTTCAGTGACCATAATATTGTGACTATAGTAAGGAAAAGTAAAATTCCCAAAGCTGGCCCTAAACACTATATAAAAGGTCAATTAAAAAATGTTGTGAAAATAATTTCATTCAAGATGTAGAGAATGTTGAGTGGAATCAAGTGTTGGTGTTAAACAAGGTGGATAAAGCCCTGGATTTATTTACCAAATTATTTCTCTCCGTGGTAGATCGACATGTTCCACTAAGAAGATTTACAGTAAGACCAAATAAGGCATCATGGATTGATGGAGAACTTAGGGAGTGTGTGCATAATACAGATGAGCTGAAAAAAGCTGCAATTGACTCTAAAGAAAGTGAAAAGTGGCAAAGGTGTTGTGTAATGAGTAATAAAGTCACAAAGCTTAACCGAAAGAAGAAAAAAACATTTTATCAAAACATAATTCAGGAAAGGATGAACGATAGTAGCAGGCTTTGGAAAACCCTGAATGAAATCATGGGTAGAGCTAAGAATAATACACCATCTATCAATGAGACAAATGCAACCAAACTGTCTGTATTCACAACTACATTATGTAAGAGATCAACATAATTACAATACCAGGCAGGCCATTAGGGGTTCTTTAATGAAACCAAGAC
Organism: Remorina albescens; assembly: GCA_034769265.1. Classification (NCBI taxonomy): domain Eukaryota; kingdom Metazoa; phylum Chordata; class Actinopteri; order Carangiformes; family Echeneidae; genus Remorina; species Remorina albescens. Next base: position 14,154,932 of record CM068480.1, read on the forward strand.
CCAGAATTGATGCAGTCTGTAGGTCTGTAATATATCGGGCTCTTATGGTGTGGAACAGGTTGCCAACTATGATTATTGAAGCAGTCAAAAGGAAGAAACTTTTTAAAAACCACATTAATATTATAGCTTAATGTCACTGTGATGTATAGTTTTGGTTTATTTTATTTTGTTTAACTGTGAATATTTTTTTTTATGTTTTTCTGTCTTCCTGTTTTGTTGGATATGTTATTGTATAAATTCTGGAGTCTCGTGATGTTTTGTTATGTTTAATTACGTTATGTGATGATTCTGTACATGTTGTCTATGTTTAATTGCGTCGTGATAATTTTGTAGAGGTTTCATTGCGTCTTATGTGATGTTTTGTTGTACGCGGACCCCAGGAAGAGTAGCTGTGACCCAGGTGGCGGCTAATGGGGATCCAATTAAATACACAAATAAACAAATAAGACTCTACAGCCATGCTGGCAGTTTGCATCTACCAGTTAGCAACTTCATGAGGCAGCTCTCAGCCATAGCGATGACAATACTAACATGCTGTTAACTACACTTAGCACCATAACTTAATATTCATTACTCACATCCTGAACAAGGACATATTCAACTGCTTTCACACAATTTGTTCTGCTGTCCAGAGGACAAAAAGTGTCACCCCTTGGGTTTTTTTTATTGCAATTTTGAATCCTCCAGTTGGTGGCTAGCAGTTAATGACTTTGAGAGGCACTATGGTAACAGCACTAACATGCTGTTAACTAAGCTCACCTGCCAAGCTAACATCAGTACAAACTTCGCATTCACAAGTGTCAACCCACCGTGACCTCACCCACCCTGTCTTTTTTTTCTTTTTGAATCCAGCAGAAACCATATTTGGAGGAGAAGGTGGAGCTGAAAACACCTGTTCTGTACTCTGACCTGATTGGGCGGTACAGTCTGTCAGTCACACAGTACCCACATCCCTAGCCCATGCCCAGCTTCATGGTCTGTTTTCCTCTAAATGGGACCGTGATTTAAAAAATGAACATTATTTTCATTTTCTACTGAAGAACACTTGAATGTAAACACTGAGATCATCAACTCATTAGAAAAATGTTTTCTGAGCTATTAAATCAGGTCAAAAGTAGGGTCATTTTCACGTAACCTTCAATACAATCTGACTTCTTGGTACGACCAGTGGAGTTGCCCCCTGAAGGACATTAGCTTGAATGAAGATTTAATATCTGGTATATCAGGTAATTGGTCATAAACAGATAATATTGATGTGATGATAGCTGCAGCTGAAAGTCACGGGATCAATTTTTGTGAATGTGAATCAGGACTAAATCTTGTCACAGCATCAATTTGAAGTACAGCTTTTTTTGGGATGATAGCAACAACTTGTTTCAAAATGCAAATCTCACACCTGTGAGGTCACTAGTAAACTGGAACTGGATATGAATATCCACATTAACCAAATATTGTGTATCACATGAAATTGGACTAAATGTTAACATCCATGCATTTATCTCAGAACAACACACACAGGAAAGTTGCTGACTTTTCTTTCCTCCTTACACAGTCTTCTGAATCAGCTGATCACTTCAGTTATATTTGTATCTGGACTTCTTATAGACTTTGGGGATTAATGCCAAAGAGTCACAGGCACAACCCCTGTACTGATCAGCCATATTAAACCAGTTGTTTCGACACACCATCTTTCAGCCTTTGTAGTAGAAATGTTTAGTAGGTCACTAACCATTAACCACACTACTCCCGAAAGAAAAGGGGACTAATCTGTGAGTTTTAGAATTTTAGTCCATATCCGGAAGCCAGAAATCTCAGCAACTAACCCCATAAATACCTGGGTCATTGCTATTTATCCACAACCATATGATCATCAGCTTGTACAATGGCACTGTGTGTACAGATGTAACATTGTCCTTTGCCTGTGTGTGCGTGTGTCCTCCACCCTCACACCTCCCCATGCCTGGTCTCGTTGCCAGCAGGATTTGTTTGGCGTGCTCTGTTGGAGAGCCTTGCAGTGCTGGAGGTAAGATAAGTATGTTCTCCACAACAGGCCTACTATTCCTTCTTCGCTCTGCTTAGTGGTGTCCCGGGCTGACCTCCAAAGCATCCACTCACGTTAAGCTGCACACCATGTCCTGAGACAGCAGGATGGGGGCGGGATGGAGGTAGGAGGAGTTGACTTAAGTCAAGAGGACTGAGGAGCAGAAACGCAGAAGAAGACGAAGAAGAATGGGAAAGAAGAGATGAAGTAGAATAAGGTAAAAGGAGGGTGGCAGACAGACATCCAAGAGGCAGCTGGGGGCCGTGTTGTATACTCACCTGGCTGGAGGCCTGCAGGATCTTGGAGCGGAAAGGCACGATGGCACACAGCACAGACAGGAACCAGAAGATGAAGAGGACCCCTGAGGACTGTACCCCACGTAACCTCTCAAACTGGATCAGGAACGTGGCCAACAACTGGGGGGGGGTGTTACACAGAGAGCAGGACTTAAATTAGCTAGAAAAGACTTACTGAGGGCATGTAAGGTGAACCTCGGGCTAACTGGGTCAGTCTTTCATGCTGGCTGTTCCACCATCAAGCACTCAGGTGATGTAACCTGATGTGGCCTCCAGGAGAGACTTGGTTAGACTCTCCTCCAGGTCTCTGCTGTATCTGAAGGCTCAGCCTCGCTGCTGCTGAGGCACTAAACACAGACTCTCTGACCGGAATACACTCAGCACACAAAAATATGTTTTATGTTCGTTGGTCACAAGAGTGAACAATAATGTTACAAACCCAGGCTGCTGTCACTTGTAATACCTTACAACCATTTACATAGAGCATGTTGCAGATTGTTTGGAGAGAAAAAAAATGTTTATGAAAGACTGCATGCTCTTATTTTGGAAATCTTTAATTCATTTGGCAAAGCAGGAAGTTTATTTCAAAATCCACTTTGAAAGATATCAGAGTTAAAAAGATAGTCACAAATTAATGAATGTATTTTTATTTATTATTATTTTATGTGCCAATTACGAGTGCTTCTACACCTAACATAGAGTTCAGAGTTTTGTTTGCCAAGCTTCAACTTGTTTTATCTTCATATGAAATAACTACAACTTTTCAGCTTGAAACGTGTCTGGCTGTTTTTTATGAATGTCCTGTGATAACATTTCTGTATTTTCATACACAAAAAATGTTTGTATACTTCCAGAGTAAAACCTGCGGTGTAACAAAATGTTGCTTTGACATCATGACTTATTCAAAATTTGCTATTTTTAAATGTATGTAAATGAATGTTGACAATAAGCCCTGAGGAGTCAGCTTAGAGTCAGCTTCATTTGCATGATCTAACTGTGTCTGGATGGACTTGATATATTCTCACCATGGTCATGCCAAGAACCAGTGGGGTGATGAAGTAGATGGGTGGCTGGCTGTGCCCATGCCGCAGCTCATGGAAAGTATAGAAGAGATCTGTCCAACAGACTATCCACAGCAAGAGGCCAAAAATCTGAAAGAGTGAGACAGAAAATGCACATTAACACTGTAAAAACACTGAAGGTTCACTATTGGTTAAAACGCTTAAAATATTCCTCACTCCATCTCACAGTCAGTGATAGTGAAGGCTGCTGGGAGACCAATAAGGGGCAGACGTATCAGACGAGACAAGATCATCACATGTAAGTCTTTAAAGTATAAGTCAGGATAACAAAACCATGGAGAGTTTGCAGTTAAATTCATAATACTCTGAATTACAGAGTTTGTTTGTGTGCAGATGATACATTTTTTCATTCTTGTATACAAGACAAAAACTTCCTGAACTGCCGATACAGATATCATGACAGTAATTGCCTGAAACTTTGCAGAGGCTTTTTACAGGAGGTTGATGCTGTAGTTGATGATTGTAGAGGTAAATTTCACTTTAAAGGCCAATGCACATTACAGCAGATATAGACCACAGTAATTTGAATGCTGCAATGTTTTTATTTAATTTAAGATACTAATAATAGTATTAAATAACTTTGTTATCTGCCACTATCTGAATATGTGTGTGTCTTTGGATGTGGATAAAAGTAGTGTAATGTCATGACATCACTACAACAGAGCACTTTTAATTTGAAATGAAAGATACAGTGGAGACGCGTTGCTGTGAGAGAAAAAGGAAATTAAACTAGCCAAGTGTTTGTTGGATAAATTTTATTACCGATTGATGTTCACTTCAACTGCTACTGTACTACACACTAGATATAAACAAACCCTTTAAACAGACTGCCATCAGACATATTATGATATGATTGATGATATGATATGACATATATGATTATGGGACAGTGAATTGGTGGGATGGCGGAAATTCAAAAAAATGTATATTCTGCTGTGTCAGTCTCTCTACTTTTGTGGTTGTCATTCAGGGTGTACAAAGAGCACACAGCATGTATGGTCCCGTAATTTAATAGACAGGGGCAGTAAGGAAGTAGAATATTAAAAGTTTACATAATCAAGAAAAAAAATCCCCCAAAAAATCTGAAGGTCAAACATTCCACCATAAAAGCTGCCAATGAGGAGTAAAGTGGGGTGAATTATTTTTCTACGCAACAATTGTTAATTAGCAAAGATGCAAAGGAGCAAAATATCCTTTCATTTATCTTTATTCTTCTCACTGTTTCTTTACTTGTGATGTGTTAACAGAGAAACTGCACCTCTGCTTGCACTGCAGCTTCTCTTCCAAATACATGTCTCTATTGCAGCAACTTTTCTCCACACAAGTGAATGAAAATTTGTATTTTTTGTTGCAGATTGCACCTTTTGAGTTGTGTTGGACCATATGTTGTTATCTTAACAAAAAATAAATGAATGAATGAAATCCCATCTCACCGTTTTGAACCTGTTCAAAATGGACATCATGATGTAGCCTCTGTTGTTCTTCTTGAGATAGAAAAGATAGATGGGGCAGACAGCCCACAGGTAGATGCAGGGCAGCCATGACAGGACAGACAGCTGGAAACACTCTGGTAGGTCGGGCCGGTCTGTGTGAAACGTCTGATTGGCCACCTGCAGGTACACACAGGAAAGAAGACAGCACTTTAGTTACAGCACATCTTATCAGGTGAGCCCATACAACTTTATCTGAACCCTAACACTGACCAGACACGCATCATCAAAGCATGTCTCTGACAACACACAAATGCAACAGCTGCCCTCCACCCACTCACACAAAACTTCATCATACCAGATATTTCCTTGAACGAACATCTGTAAACACTTTGAGATCATTTGCTTAGGGGGCAGGAAACTAATATGTAATCCATTTCTTGGTATTTGAAAAACTTGGCTGAAACAGTCCAGGAACCATTAACTTTAAATTCTTTGGTTTGGAGAGACAGAACCTAGTACATATGAGACACTGAGGAGCATACAGAGCTTGAAAGCTTCGACACAGATCTTCTACATGAAACGCAATGCAGCTAATACCAAGACAAAAGGTACACAAAACACAAAAACACAAGCATTGCACACAAAGTTGAAGAACCGTGTGAAACAACTTGTTTTTACAAATCCATAAAATGTGACACCTCTGACACAATTAGAAGAAAAATATGTACTTCCCATTCCCTATATTAGCGACAACAGTAGTTCCTACAGGGCTGGCTCTTTGTCAGAAAGAAACTGTTCATTATTGTGTTTATGGACATTACTTTTTTCAAGATTTTTTTACTCTGCAATTTTTCAGTGTTTACTCCGGAAATGAAACGAGTGTCCCACATCCACAAATTTCCCCTATCAAGTAGTGTCCTGTGTCAAGTAGTCTCCTTCATAAAGTTTTGTCCTCTATTAAGTAGTTTCCTACATGAAGTAGTGTCCTGTATCAAGTTCCATTCTGTGTTTAGTAGTGGTTTCGATCCAGTCCTCCATAAAGTTGTGTCCTGTATCAAATAGTTTCCTGCATCATTACTACTTACCATTGTTAAGTAATATTCTGTTTCAAGTTGTGTCTTTCATCATGTAGCATCATGTGGTCTTCTATGTCAAGCATTGCCCCACATCGATCAGCTGATTCTATGATTTATCAACTAGGCACAGAGCCACACCTTTCAATTAAAAACATATACCTCACTAGATACTAGACCACCAACAGACTAAAGCTGGGTACTATGCCCCATGACCCCAAACCCTTAACAGCCACACAAATCTTGAGGTTCTCTACATGGGGAAATTAATTGACAGAGTTCAAGAGTAGTTCACTGTATACATCTAGTGTTGATCTTTTTATTTCATATATACTGGGTTCAGATTCTTACATTAGGTTCTGTTTGATCATATTATACCACAGCAAATCAGGGGTTATGTCAATGAAATCTTCTTGCAACTCTCTCTGCAGTGCACAAGTCTGCTAAAGTCTCACCCTGTGGGAAACACTAACAGTCACTTAACCCCAAAGGTTGTACTTCCATAAATATGTTACTATCCTGTCATTATGAGGTGGAAACATCATTTGAATAGTTTTCTGTGGTGATGAATAGAAGTTGTTATCATGACATTAAGAAAAGCTTCTGTCAGAGCAGCTCCATGAGTGGCAACATGTTCACACATCATTGAAATAAAACATTGTGATTCATTATTTTGCTTAGTGACCACTGTGGAGAAGCAGGCAGGTATGGTAAACAAGACCCAATGGTTATCACACTCCATGGACAAACACAGTGGAAGGGCAACACACAGATAGAACCAAGATAAACACAGCTGCCAGCCTCTATCCATGGACCAACACACCCACCTGCTGAAGCATGAGGACACAGCCGAGTGTGTGTCAAAGGGTTGGGGCAGTAAGGAGGTGGGGTTAAGCGCTGGGGTGTGTGTGTGTGTGTGTGTGTGTGGTTGAGGTAGTGTTTGGTATGTAGGCCTGTGGAATCATTACTCTTCTTGACAGCCTAAATTAAACAAAGTATGAGCAAAAAGCCTTTGACTACATTGTTTTTTTAACCCCTTACTTTCTCTGTCTCGCACGCCGTCTGCCAGATTTCAGTCCAACATTATTCACTAAAGCTCGAAAAATTTCCACATCACATGAGATGTAGATGTTAACCATATGATAAAGTTGAGAGACCTTCACTGTGCAAATTTTCATTTATTTGGCTTATGTAAAACCCCTGGTTATGTAAAACTTGAGTGAGTATCATTAACAAATTACACCATATACTGTCCCCAGGCTTATGTACAAGAATGTACATTCATAGGAAAGAGAAGTGTGTAAATATTTAGAGAAGCGTACCGGGCATAGAACATAATGTTAAAAGAAATGAAGAGCAGTCACAAAAAACTGAGCAAAAGAAAAGGAAGGCATACACTTATTATAGTTTAATAGTTTGGGAAATACTCATCTCACACATCTGCTCAAAGATTAGCAGGCAGTCTCATGTCTGACAGGGAGATATGGTCCTTCAGCTATGGCTGGTTATCTAAGAGGAACTCTTAGAACAGCCAACTCTGCTTGAAGGAAGCATCAAACTCATGGGAAGCATCAAACTCTTGTTCACTCTTATTATATTTTACACCATGCAAGACTATTCTTGTTTTAGACAGAGATTACCTGTGACAAATCATTTTACTGGTAACCTCATCATTGTTTGGGACACTTTTGACATTTAAGCATCTATTGCTAGCCACAGTTTAATGCTATTAGATAAATGACTTGTCTGAAAGCAGTGATGAACTCTTCAGATTAGGAAGGCCTATACAAAGTGTCAAACCACTGTGACGTCACACGTCCGTTTGTGAGCTCTTGCTTTGAAGCCTCCAGTTTACACTTTATCTTTCAACCATCTTGGTTTCCTGATTCCAGAAGAAACAATATTTGAAGGAGGAGGTGGAGCTGAGAAAAAGCGAGGGCTGGATTTGACCTGCTCTGTACTCTGTCCTGATTGGGTGGTAGTCTTTCAATCACACAGTAGCCACGTTCTCATGAATACCCTACTTTGAATGAATACACTACTTACTGGTTTATTTTCCTCTAAATAGGATCAGCATTTAAAAAAGGAACATCATGTGTCATGTGATGTGTTTACAGTGAAGCAGGACAGGCCATTTATCCTGAAAAAAGTCAGAAGTGCGCACAGGGGTACACAACCAGGTAAGCAGATATGGTGCAATCACACAATTTAGGGCTGAAACAATAACTCTGGTTATTCCAACAATTTCATTCCAAAAAATAACTTCAATCTTTAGTGAATTGAAGCTTTACTGAATTTTTACTCATTCATTCATTCACACTGTGCAAGAGCAGGGTACACTCTGGACAGGTCGCCAGTCCATCACGGGGCCAACATACAGAGACAGACAGAGACCAACAACCACTCACACTCACACACAGACCTACGGACAATTTAGAGTCACCAATTAACCTAAACAGTGGGGAAAAAAACAGAGTACCCGGAGCACGGGGAGAACATGCAAACTCCGCACACAAGGCCCCCTGGCCCAGAAACCGAACCCGTGACCTTCTTATTGTGAGGCAAAAGTGCTAACCACTATGTCACTGTGCTTCCCCGACTTGTTACTGACACACAAAAATACCAAATTCAGTAGCACAATCTTCAAAAAGACAGAGCAAAGAAAAGAAATGAGAAGAAAGAAGAGAGAAAATGTCAAAGGTGTGGGACCATTTCAAATTGCAAAAAATGAGAACACGAGAAATTTGCAACCCATAACAGCACATCTCCAGTCCTTTACAATGAATCACATTGTGCAGTCACAGCAGTAACACAGTGAACCAGGGTCATCTCCTCTGGCTGTTTCCTCAACTGACCCCTCAACTCACAGGAAACATGGTCTCTGTCACTCCTTCCTGAGTTACAGTGTGTAATAATGACTAGATGTGCTTTGCAGAACATCAGGATGTCTCAGTGTATTTGACATTTGATCTTTGGGACAAAGACTGCTCCAATTTATGCTGCTCAATCACTATGATAATTTTTTGCCATAATTTGATTAGAAATTATTCAGTTATGGCTGAAAATGTGTTTTGAAAGCGACTTTTGACCTTTCACCACCAAAATTATGAGTAAACTTTTCTCGTCCTGGTTTTCGTCCTGACTGTTACTGATTCAGTTGATTGAAACTGTATTTACCTCCAAACATATTGATTCATTTTAATCTCATAACCTGAGCCTACAATAGATGCATTCATTATCCACGTGCTAATGTGTAGTTCTGTTTGCATTGCAAATATGAGCACAACATAACCCCTACACTTTTCAATGCAGCATGTGTTTGCGTGTGTATTTGGGTTTGGGTCTGGCCTAAGGGGTGGAGCTGCTGACTGTCCTTTAATATTCATGTCAACACATGAGACAGTGTCAGCAGAAGGTAACACAGCCTTCTCTTGATGGTGAAAACCTATTTAAAAAGAGAGTAATAATGGACAGTTAGGGTAAAATTTGATTTGTCAGCTCTGTGGTTGCTATGAGAAACCAACCATGTTGTGGCCAAACATGTTTAAACTTTCCCGTCCAATCAGAGCAAGCTTCTTCTACCTGCTCAAAGGAGCTTGCACTGAATGCAGTACCTTTACTCCATTTCACAGACTTTCACAGTTCTCTGCCCACTTAATACCTGAAACCTGAGACTCACACAAAAGGTAAGATTGAAAGGGTGAGGTGACCTGTGACTGAGCCAACAGAGAGGGAGGAAGGAGGGGAGGGGCAGAGAAAAACCTTATAGGTGTGAATTGAGCCAACAGTTTAAACACATGTCATCAATCATTATCATCATCATCACTTGATGAAGTAACAAAATCAGTGTCAACATGGATCAGATCTAATCAGGTAACAGCCAGTCAATTCTGTAATTAGTTTTTCATCAATTAATAAATAAAAAATGGTTTCACATCTCAATGGCTTCACAACAAATCAGCAACAGGTTGATTTGAAAATTGCTCAGCTCTGATTGGTCTTTGTTAAGTGACATCAGCTCAGTCCATGTGAGCCCCACCCCCTGTGATATATGAAACAATCCAAACATGGGAGAGGAAGCTGCTGATTTCAAACTTCTAAGGAGAAAAGAGCAGTGAAGCATCATCTGGATGATATGAATAGTCTCCAGATGAACTGGTGATCTGAGAGGAAGAGGCTTGTCCTGCAGACTGTGAAACAGCCATTTTATTACTGTAGAAGTAAACTGATCCTATACAGAAACAGCCACCAAGACAGACAGGTCCTGACTTCATCACCCCTTCCTCCTCCTCCTCCTGTGTGTTTATTTATGGGGTCAGACTGGGTTCAGTGTGCGTCTGCTTTTCCAGCAGAGGTCAAGGAGCGGACAATTATTTTTATTCAGTATTTTACAACCATCATCATTAGGGTCTCATAAAAAGATGAATATAATCGGCTCATATTGAGTATGGGTGAAGGGCTGAGAGGCATACTGTATCACCAGGACCTTGTGACAGTCACAGTGATGATGTTATCAGGGCCTGTAAATCTGAAAACAGACCCACACACAACTCAAAACAGGTGGACATTTACAATGCTGCTACCTGATCAGAGCAAACCTCAAAAGTCAGGTCTAGCAGCTCTGACAAGGTGAAAGATCAGAGTTCACCTGTGTTCAGCAGTAAAGGAGCAGCTGAGACACTGATGCACTATGTGTGGTAAAAGAGATGTTCAGTCAGTGATCAGGAATATAACTAAAAATTGGATGTAAAGGCTGATGTTGTGAAAAGTGAAGGCAATGCTAAGGAGTCTTAAATTTGAATTTTATGATCATCAGGTTGTAAAAAAAAAAAAATAGTCAGATTGTGTTGAAGTTGATGTAAAAATACTTTTCACTTGAATTATTTCCTCTGTTAAGGTTTTCCTAATGAATTTATTGTCTCAGTTTTTAATTCCAAGCCTTCTTCAATATAACATGATGTTCATCTTTTAAGTATAGCCCAAAACAATTAAAGTATTAGGGAGTGGCTACAGTGTGGTTGGCAGACTCTACCAGAAACAGTGACCTGCTAGAGAAAGTACAGAGCAGTCTGAAGACGTCTCCATCCGAGCTCCCACTGCAATCCAGACTGACAGATCCTGCAGCAGTGTTTACGGTGGGATCACATTAATTTGGTCTCAAAATTCTCAACGTTCTAAGCGCTCACAGCAGTGCAGCTCAGCGGGCGGGTACAAATGGAGGCCTGACAACAGTAAAGACAGCAGGAGCACAGGAATTGCTGCCAGTCATGTTTGCTTACAGTCCGACATTGAAAAACATCTGTGCTTTTCATGTTTGAACGGGGATTAGCATGTTCCTGAAATGCAGATTACACCACAGTCATTCATATTTGCAGTGGATAAAAAAGATTTTGGGGGATTTTTTGTGATTTACTTGGAAATGAAAACCAATCAAAATGTCATAGAGCAGACAGGAAGTCACTGAGACCGAAAGAATAATAAATCTCAGACGAGCCTGTTTGGGAACTGTACACAGATCTGAAAGGAGGGTGGTTCATTTTACAAAACTGAATTAGTAATATAAAATAGTGAGCTGATCCACAACCTAGACACTAGCAGCAGTTGTTTATCACAAGGCTGAGTCCTCCGGTGTCACATCTGCTACTAATAATAACATTTATATTACTCTACATGAAGTCAACTTCAATGTTATTTAAGAACCTGTATAATAACTACAGAATGTTTATTTACTGAGGATGGATTTGATCCTTAAACCTGCACTCTATCTAATTATCCATTGAGGGTAGACTTCTGAAAAAGAAGTCGGATTGTAGTCAATGTGAAACTGGCCTTATTCTCACTTGATTTATAAACTCTGTAAACTCTTTTTTTTTTAAATACATTTATGGTCTCAGTCTCCAATTCCATCTTCAATACAACATGATGTTGACTTATGGAGCTGCCATCCGGGGCAGCGCAGGTTTCAGTCTGTATCCCCTAACTGCCCCAAACTTCCATATCTTATAAAACTAAGAGCAAGATGCCTGGTAACAGCTGGGACCCCTTCCTGGAGCTAAAGGTGGTAAACTGGAGCAGGAAGGTCATAGTGAGGAACATTCACTGAAACACTCTGTGCCCGTGAGGTTTTAATAGTAGTTTGTTTTAATATGACTCAATTACTTTGAGAAATAAGATGAATAATAAACAAAGAGATGAACAAGGACAGTGACTCCGAGACAATTTAATGACAGGGGAAAGACAAGAAACTTCTTGACTTCTTTCAGCAAGACAATAATCTTGCTGTTCACTGTTTTGCAATCATCCCATCAGTACAATGGACAATTTACCACATCAGTCGAAGATAACAAACCTGAACTAATACATAGTAACGGCTGCGTAGTATTGGACATTCCCAGCTAACACCCCGGTCGTCGTTAGCTGCACTTCCTCTCTGTCAGTTTCTGTTCATCCGTAGCAGACCAATCACCCTGTTGCTCTCGCCTGTGCTCTCTCTCAGCACACAGTAGCAATTCAAGCTGCTGCTGACACATTGAATTGGCGTATGATGCTGATGATAAACAGGCTTTACAGCCTGTTCATGCGCCTGTTACCTGCTGCACCATCCTCTATTTCAGTTGGATCCAACCGTCATTTAACTGCTCGGCTTCCAGTTTAACATACCCAGACACATGACCAAAAAAAAAAAAAAAAACCCCAAAAAAAACAGCCAACTAAAACACAGTCACATAAACTATTGTGACAAATTACATTTTGTTTGAACCAATCACTGGTTTAACCTCAGTGAAAACTGGGAATCATAGATAGAAGAGTTTCTTCCTGAACCTGGAGCATTAATTTATCTCACCACATGATCCATTATAATTTCTTATGCAACTTTCACTCTTACTATGTTTCATTCTTATATGATTTTTTTACTGTACAAAGATGAAAACTGATGTGTTATTTAAATATGAAATGCTACAATTTTACAAAAAATAAACAATAGCAATATAATATGGGAGACAGTCTATTACAGCCATATGTAGGAGAGTGTGAATTATAAAACAGTACTGTTACATAAAAACATTTTACCTTCCAGTGTCACTTTGTGGACAATGTGTCGTGAATGCCCTTCTTTGGGGTCTGCTGCCTTCAGCTCCCCTGTTGTTGCTGTTTTGTTAACGAGATGGGCGACAACATTGTGATCTGAAATATTTCCCTGTGTTTGCTGTTCTGTTCATATTCATGAACTCAAACACTTTTACATTAACATGTTTTAATCATTTGTTGATTTATCACAACAGAACGGGTGGGTTTTCCTAGTGACCTCTTTACTTAAAATAAATGTAGATCACCTCCAAATACAAACTTGTTTCGGTCTCCTCATCTAAATACAATACACTAACCAGCCAAAAATGTAATGATGGATATTACATTAAGCCAAAAAATAGAGGCAGATAACATTTGTTAATGTTTTTATGTGTGTGTGCGTGTGTCATCCTGGTAAAATCTGGCCTCGGAGGCATTGACTGCAGCAGAAACCACAAAGGACAAAATGTTGAGAATGAATAATAATGAAATGTTTTAACATTTAGCACCACGGCGGCATAATGTTTAGCGCTATTACCACACAAAAACAAGGTCACGGGTTCAGTACCCAGCCTGGGGATCTTTCTGTGTGGAGTTTGCATATTCTCACCGTGTCTGTGTGGGTTTCCTCCGGGTACTCCGGTCTCCTCCCACTATCCAAAGACATCATGTTTAGGTTAACTGGTGAGTAATTTGTCCGCAGGTCTGTGTGTGAGTGTGAGTGGTTGTTTGTCTCTGACTGTCTCTGTGTGTTGGCCCTGTGATGGACTGGCGACCTGTCCAGGGTGTAGCCGGCCCTTGCCCAGTGTGAGCTGGGATTGGTTCCAGCACCCCCCACGACCCAGAAACAGAAAGCGGTAGAAGATGAATGAATGAATGTTTTAACATTCAGGAGTCAAGACGTCAGTAAAACTATGTGTGCTGAGGAGGATCATGTGACACAACTGAAAGCTATAAAAAAAAAAAAACCCAACTAAAGGTCTTTGCGGTGAGATTATTTTTCGGGGTCAATATTTTGGAGCTTTATATTCAGTTTAGATTCGATGACAATGAGCAAACTGTCAAAGACTATAAATTACTTATTGCACGAAGAAGAAAATATCACAGGATGGTTTTCATTTTAAACACTTGGTATGTTGTTACATCAGACCAAATTATGATGCATATAACGGAGCAGAGGACTGCTATTGGTTCAATTCTGATAATTTTAAGACCAGGCAAGAAACTTGATAAATATAGAAAATAATATCTGATATTGATTATTTTTAATGACTCAGATCTGCTGTTGGTCTAACTTTATCACAGGATTGACAGACCGTATGTTTCCTGTACATCTCTCCAAAGTAGTTAGTCAAACGGAACAACATGAAATTCACCTTGATTAACTTATGTACTCTCCAGCTTCAATGACCAATGATGATCACACCCAGACTCTCAGATGCCCTGATCAAAACTCTGATGTTAAGAGCTGATTGAAAATTTAGGAAAAAATGTGTCTCCCAGGGACAACCCACCTCACCCCACAGAGCTTTTCAGCATGTTGAAGACTGGTGTGGTTTCATTATATCACTGAAACACTTCCTGTCAGCGTCCTGACTGAGCACAGACTCCGCAACAAGCACATTGTAAATGACTGTTAGCAACATTACCAACAACTGGCTGAGGATTTAAATGCTGCAGGAGAACAGGATGTCAGCGTGCATTCAACAGAGTTATGAAGGTTACAAGCTTATCTGACATACAAAGTGAATTGCACAGTAATGTGCTGAGGCTGCACAAGGAAATTCTTTCAGTCACTTTTTTTTTTTTTTGTATTTTCAGTCAACCCAAATGTGAGGAACACTGATTTCCCACAGACGCAGTTTACTGCCTCCGCCTAGTCACGCTGACATAAACAATGACCAACTTCCACATTTGGTTTGTAAAACTGATTCAGGATAAATTCAAACACAGACCTGGATCTGACCAAAAGACACCATCACTTCATTTTCTGCTGTTACCTGTAATGATTGTGAGAACACACGCCTATAACAGACCAGCAACAGTCTGCAACATCTGCATGATTAAACCCATATCACTGTATCAAACAACACTGCTAATGTGGAAATATGATCTGACATATATGTTCTTATATACACTACCAGTCCAAAGTTTGGACACACCTTCTCATTCAAATGTGAAGGAAAGTGTGTCTAAACTTTGGACTGGTAGTGTATATAACAATGTCACCTACAAAAGGATTGTTATTATCACATATATCTATGCAAATTTATTTACATTGAATTCTTACATGGTGCAACATGTTGAAACTACACTACACTCATATATGCAATTTTATTAAAGCTACATGTATCTACATGTATTTTTTCATTATTTTAATGTGGTTTCTGACGTTTCAGCTGTCCTCTAAATGAATGTGATGAACATGTATTTATGTAACATATATCTATGATATAAGCAAACATTTATTAACATACATATTTGTATTTCAATATACGAAATGATTCCAATTTTCTAGTAGGTTTCCTTGACAGTTTTTGACATGGTTTTATGCCACATGTGTGCATATATAAATACTGTGCATGTTGTTGGCAGTCACTTCCAACAGTTTCATCATCTAGTTGAATTTATGAGGTGAAGTGTACAGACTGTTAATCTCTGAGGAAAAATAAAAGCCAAAATATACCCAGTGGGCTTTAGGTGTCTATGGTGCTGAACTGTTGTGTTTTTCCTTCTGCTGTGATATTGGAGACACTTGTGTGTGTGTGTGTGTGTGTGTGTGTGTGTGTGTGTGTGTGGTGATGAATGGTCATAATTGTGTCCTGTGATTATTTCTTTGACAATCCCCATCCAGACTCATTTCCTGCTCCATCACTGATGTTCCTGCAGCCACTGACTCAGATGACTTTACGTACCTGACCTGTTCACAGCACTACGACACATTAATATTCAGATTAACGTAACACTTAATCTCCCCCGTGAACAACAACTCGCTTTCTTCACAGAGCTAAATCAACAAATGTATTTAAACGTGATATTGATTCATTGGAGTGGCGTTAAGATAGCGGAAAATTCATGTGAACGGTGAACTTCTGACCGCAGAGAAAAAGATAAGGAGCCGGCGGCTTAACTTTGTACGTGCTTTTTCAGATTGTACGCGAAGTATACACAAGGCCGGTAGAGTTACAGTTTCGTGTGACACACACACGCACGCACGCACGCACGGCAATCTAGTCAAACCGGCGGAGCTAGAACCGGCGACAGCGGGGGCACGACGCCGTACTCACCCAGAAGGGAAGCTTCGGTCCGCAGAGCCGCTCCATATCAGTGGCGGCGGGAGGGCGGAGCTCTCTATCTCTTCTGTATGCCGAGCCCTGTCTCGCCGACAGGCTTTCCTGATCCTTGGCCGACAAAAAGACGCTGGCTGCCGGTCACATGCCACATCGGCGGCGGGCCCTGTGCTCCTTGCGGTTAGTGCTGTCCTCCGCGGACAGCGTGGACCGACCAGCGGCAGCGAATCAATCCGCTCCTTCCGCTCTGCTCGGCGGCGAAATCAACAAGAGCCTGTGAGGGATTATCGGTGGTTATGGTGAAGGAAGGCAGGGCGTCCACTTATCAAACCCTGCCCCTCCCCCTCCAAACACACACACTACATAACTGATCGACACAAAGTCATGCTGACTCACGGGGATAAACGTGAAGTTACAGGACAACGTGGTGTTAGACGGTAGATGTGTGGATTAATTGTGCAATTTCCCTGAACTAAATCAGGATAAAGGGAACACACACACTCTCATTTCCCTCTCAGTGAGATGTACATGTGGAGATCAGCTCAGAATCCCCTTTACATCAGTTGAGCGCTTTCACTCAGATAAGACACAACTCAGGTGGACCTCAGAGTTCAACACATGATAAAATAACAAAACACAAATTCATAGAACATCATCATCTTGAAAACAAATGAGCAGCAAATACTCAGACCACAAATATTATGAAACATCCATGCAACACTAATGAAAACATTCTCTTCATTTGTTTCTGTTTGCATGAGCCTGAGGGCTCAATGAACTGCACACCAAGATACAAAACACTGTTTCAGACCAACATTCACACATGTTGCCTGTTAGTAAAGAGAAGAATGACACTGTAGTCTTCAGGAGGGACCCAGACTGGAGCAGCACAGGTGGAGATGTCAGGGCTTTTAGGCTCTAATGTGGCTCAGGCTTCAAAACAACTATTACAGTTTTTTACTTACATTTGCCGCGGTCAAACTTGACCTTGTCTTTCATTCGTCCCCCTTCCTTCATATCATCCTGACATCATCGGGATCACTTCTGTGAACTTCATAAAGAAAACTGGGCTACGTGTGCAAAATCAGTGGACTGTCCCTTTAATAACTGACTACATTTCTAATTTTCACTGACTTAAGGTATTTTCACCTGAAGCTTTAGTTCCCACTCAGGTTGATTTACTGTGTGTCAGTTCTCTAACAGGTTAACAAGCTTCATTAAAATCACATTGTAGGTTCTTTGTCCAATGGCCAATGTACAGTGAGGTAAAGCATTTCATAGGAACAGTCTATACAGCACTGTCGCCTCTCAGTTCAAATCACAAAGTCTGGAGCCTCCCTGTGGAGTTTGCATGTTCTCCTTGTTTCTATGTGGGTTCCCTCCCACAGTCCAAAGATAAGCAGATTTAAATTACTTGTAGTGATTGTGGACCCTGATGGATAAATAATACTGATATCAGATGGATAAGAGCAGATCTGTTCTTTGAGATGATGGTGGTGGCTCTGAAGGTACTAGTCAGCACCTGTGCCTGAATATACAGTGTATTTGGGGCTAACATGTTCACCTGACTGTGAATGGACACATTATTATTATGTGTCTTTTCTTTCACATAGATGCTTCCTCAGTTTGGTGATGACCTTTCATTTCTAATTGTATGCAGCTTTTGTCCTGCACCTGAACACAATCTATTCTGAACAACAGTCCGCAGTGTATTCTCTGTAGCAAAGCAAATATTAATTAACATGTTTTTTCGAATATATTAAAAATGATTCCCAACCCACAGCATGTGTGACTTTTCCCAAAAATATCTAGTGAAAGATAAATCATAGTGTGAGTGAGATTCAGTCAGCCCCCCACATTTGAAGACGTCACCATGAAATACCTCGAGCGCAGAGCTAGCGACAGTAGAATGTGGGTTAAAGGTGTCAATAGTAAAACCAGTGGGCCTCTCCAATGGCTCCTCTTGACGTGAATTGTGTGGGACAAGTTGGAAATTTATAACCACTTTATCGGCAACTTGACATGACTGTGGTAAGAGCTAACTATGCAATCGTATGGGAGAAGGAACATTTTTTATTTTTTGTCTAGATATTATTGTCCTTTTTCACGTGAGCTAACAAGCACAGCTAAGTATCCTCAAGAAAGTCAAGCCGAGCGTGCAGATGGACAGACCTCATGGTGCTGAAGCATCCGCACTTTTACCCATTTTGAAAGACATATTTTTCTATTTCTTGTCTTAATTTCAAACTTAGCTAAACTTTCTATAGCAAAAAAGATTTCACTCATTTACCAACAGCCTCAAGATTCTCTCATCACCTCAGTACACAATACACAAAGCCTTGTTGTTGCATTTTGACCTACATTGTAGTTTGGAAGGTGGGGATTGGTTGATTGATTCTGTACACAATTTTTTATTTTTTTATTTTTTTAAGTGTGTGAGTATTGAAAAAAATAAATATCCAAGTAACTTAATTTTTGGTTTATTTTAAGTAACGATGATAATTTCTTACATTGGTTTCCTTTTTGCTCTTGTGTTAAATATATATGTGGTTGATTTAATTCCTTCAGTGTATTAGTACTTCACATCTGTATGACGGAATGGCTAATTTAAATGAATAAATATGTAACAGAAGTAAATCTAATATGTATGTGTGTAACTTTACATCCCTATATATACTTATAAGAGATATGTCCTTTTGTTTCTACTTGAGGCCACCTTCAAGTGTGGTCACCATCATCGGCTTATTTCAAAAGTGTGTTTCTGTAATAACTGCATTTCCACCCCCTTTCCATCCAACGGCTGACCGATGCTTCTCTGGAGATATGACTGAGTATGCTTAACATCACACATAAATAAGAGCCAGAAGGCCTCCCTCTGTTTTGGTCTGAAGCTGTATTTCTGTGTTTTGGAGTTTTAGATTTGGAGTAGTAGCTGCTGAGATGAAATGTCAGTTCTCAATAATCTTTTAGCCAGATCAAACTAAAATACCAAGGTCACAGCTTGAGTCACAGGCAAGTCAGTTCAGGTTAAATTTTAGATGAAAGACAGGGAAATCAGAATTGTATTGTTATCTTATTAAATATGGAAAGAGCAAATGAGTTCTGTCTGCTCTTTATGGGAACATCTGCAAATGTTCACAGCACTGACATAACACTGCATTGCACTGGTTTTTCCTGTCTTATAGGCTGTACAGGCACTGGGCTTTGGTAAGTCTCGGGTCTCCTGCTGCAGAGGATCTTACAACGTGGGATCTGATTACCAGACATTAAGCCCTTCTGTTCTCTACCTGTGTTCCAAGAGGAGATGACCTTGGCCCACAGACCAGTGTGTTTGTGTCCAAAATTAGCTAGAGATCCTTTCTGATGCAGTGCAGATAAATGAAGACCTGCAGAATGTGAACTCATGCTAAGAGAGGGAAGACCTGTGTTTTTATTTATGCTACAGGAACTGTCACAAGTCCTCAGCAGTGTCACGTTATGCAAGTGGAGCCTGTAAAGCCAAGCTCAGCCTCAGAACCTGTAAGCCTGTTTATCTCTCCATGATGGGCCAGGATGGCCTGGGGCTCATTGACAGTTTGATTCCCGCACGAGATAAAGCAGCAAATATTTGAAGATATAAATTATTAAAGCCCCATGAATCGTTGAGGGTAACTGCATTGAAGGCACTTCCTCTGTTTCTTCAATGAGAACAAATGGACAAAAAGCTCCATCTACACTCTGCTGCTGCTGCTGTTTTATAACACGATTATCATGGTAATTGTTTCATTGCTGTTCATTGTCCTGCTCAACAAGGTCAACGTATATATGGACCTGTAAGAAACAATTCAGTTTGTCACGCCTGGTCCAGGTTTTTCCAGGGGAAAGCTCGCCATCCAGTGGTCAAATGGAGAACCTACAGCCCTCAATGACAACAGAATCAATACTTAATTACTTTTCAATTAGTAAGAGTAGATTTAGAAATGAGAGTTTACCATCACTATCCATATTGGCATTAGTTCAGTGTGTGTGAGCATCAGTAGACTTGGTAGCAGCACATATATCATTAAACTGACAAGTTACTGACTTAGTAAAGGTATAAATTGTGATTCATAAATCCTATGTGTATAAACATTGACTTAAAGTGGTAGTTTAGGATCTTTGCCAAGCAATATAATCCCAGTACCCAAGCACAACCCCTGTGATGTCATCATTTTCTTTGTCACAGTCATCATCATCATCATCGTTAACATTTAAAACCTAAACAACGGATCCAGTATTTCTGGATCTGGATATTTAAATCATTGTTCTTTCAGCTTCATTAATAGCTGATGATTTCACCAAATTATCTGAAAACACCTTCGGTAGGAAGGAGGAGTATAGAGATTGAAAAACAAATGACACAGCTAATGAAAGAAAAATAAAGAATTAAGCTATTTCCTTAATGGGAAACAGAGGCTCTGATTGTAATTTAGGCCACCTTCGACCAAAAGTCAAGGTGTTGCTGTTGCATGGATTTATTAGCTCTGTTATTTTCCTCCTCATAAGGATGTAAGAGTCACAGGAGGAGGTGCAGATCTGCTGGTAGGATTTTGGTGTCTTGCTCAAGGGCGCATCTTCAGGACTCCACTTTATGGGACTGCACATGTAAAACTTCTTACCTCAACCAAAAGTTATTTCCTGCTTGTTGATCCAGTCTGACTGTCTTCAGCCACATGTGGTCACATAATTCACACTATGTGAACGAATAAGAGCCTTTCACTTGTGATCTGTGCGCAGCCAGAAGATGGAGTCGTGAATGCACGACGGCCTGGTGCTCTGGTTCAGTCGGTTCTGGGCGCACAGGAGAAGCGTTTTTCTACCCCACAGACGGAGTCCTCCCTCTCTGGACGTGTTTGGAGCGGGGGCACCATCTCAGGGACGGTTTTATTTTGAAAGGGACAGTGTGTGCGTGGGCGGGGGTGAGTGCACTTGGCTGCTCCAGGCAGCTGCGCTGTGGATGCACATCTGGAGAGCGCGTTCGTTATGAATTTGAAACAAAGTGCCTCCTCCTGCTGCACGCGGACACCAACTCACAAATGATGTGAGTGTGACCGCAGTAAGACTGTTTCAACACTATTTAACCCCATCTGATCAGACACAGCGTTGGTTAAACCAGCAGGACTATCTGGACTGACCAGCCTGGGCACAGCAGATCCAACAGCTGGATGAGGGCTGGAAACATCTGCAGCGCCTGTAAGTGGATCGGCAGCTGAGCGGCTCTCTGCCGCCTGTCCTGGAGGAAGCATCCCAGGAAGTAAGACGGGCTGTCTGCGTGCACGAGCCGTGGGACATGGTGGGAGTCTTCTCTGTCCTCAGCGGCGCTTTTAGCTCGAACAGAGACACCCAGGTGGATCAGACAGGAATGAACCAGAGACCACCGAGACCACCGAGTTTCTCTGCTGCCCCTCCGAAGAGACGCTTTGTCAGGCTGGGGAGGAAGACCAGTGATGGCTCTCAGCAGTGAGTGTGAACAACTGGACAGTAAACACAACCTCTCCACTTGTGATGATTACCTTGACAATAAGTAGAACTTTTGTGTTACTTTTGTAGAGAAAGTGTTACTATTTTGTTCTGCGCATAGGAATAAATTAGACAACACCACGTAGTTAGAGGAAAAGGAAGTTCGTCTGAAGTAACATACTTCAACAAAGTTACACATTTTGTGAACTTAAAACGTCACCCATCATCCCTATGTGTCCATCATCATCATCGTCATCATTCCATCATGCAGGTCCAATGTCTGGAAAAATATGGATCACAAGTTTAAAATCTTTTACATCCAATTGGTGGTGTAACTGTGGAGAACCTTTGAACCACAGCGATAAGTAGCTTACCAGCATGGTTTGAGTAAACAACACTTCATTATTTCATTCATGCACTGAAGGAAGCTGAGAGAGGTGAGACAGACTGGACGGCACTGTGCTGGGGACACATGTATGTAGACACTGCACTGTAGCAAGATATGTGGGATGTATGAGAATGAATCTACAGTTTATTGTGCTACTCATGCTTTTTTTTCCCCTCTATTGAACGTTGCTTTATCCATTTGCTGTTCCATCAGTTGTAGTTTTGGTCTTTTCCTCCTCTTAAGGATGTCAGAGGCAAAGGTTAAGATACAGATCTGATGATGGGAGTTCAATGTCTTGCTCAAGGGCCTGTCCCAGATGGCAGGTGCTGATTGAAGGCTCTCCCTCTCTTGTTAAGATCAGCCTCATCCTCTGGCAGTTTATCGACCAGCAGGTCTGCTGAGGCGGTGGCCATCAGGCAGCCCAGCAAGGACAGCATCCGTCGCCATACCAACCGCCTCTCAGGTGTCTTCCTCCGTGGCCCCACCTCCAGCTCAGGCTCCATGGCTCTGACGGCAGGTCTCAGGTCATCATTGTCTATCCAAAGCAGGAAAGGCAGCAGTACGTCTCATTATCACTAACCTTCTCCTTACATTAGCTGGACTGGCTGTTCGTCTTCATGGGAGGACACAGACATAAGGTTGATGGTGCCAAATTGACTACTGGATATTAATTAATCATTTTTGGGATGTTGCTGGAATGGAAATTCAGCAGATTTATTAATTATTTTTATTTTTTTGTACAAATAATGGTCAGTTGGGGAGTATTCTGAGAAAACAATTGTCCTTTTTGGTTCTGGGGAAAAAGTTGACATTTATGAAAAAGTGAAAAAGAAGGGACTGATAAGCGATGTCATGGGTTGGATTATGATACCGCAATGAGCCATTCAACACCATTCATCAGAGAGTTTTAAATACTAAATTTCAGACATAAATAACTACGATGCATAGCAGTGCAGTGCTTCTGTAGCCTGACTATACAATTTCAAACAAATGTCATAAGACACTTCAAATGCTAGATTTCTACATGGAGGTTTGAATGGTGCTCTTCCTGTTTGTACAGCATAACTGTTTCATTGTACACAAACTGATAACACAGTTCACAGTGAAGACTGATGCATAATGAATGTATTATATTTGTTTCAATGAGGAGACTTAGAGACCTTGAGTCTTTCGGAGAAAGTTATTTAATTTCTTTCATTTGATATAAATTCTCTTCTATTGCTATTTGTTGCCTTGTTGTGTATCAGATTTGCTTCAGTTATGTTTTTTTTCATGCCCACATTAAACTCAGAATGTTTTTTTGACCTGTGTAAAAGAGGCTGTGCTTTTTCAGGCCCGTCAGTTCTAAATCTGCCTTTTTAGTTTTCTAGAGTCCAACCTCGAGCAGTCAGTTAACTTATTTGTGCTGTGTACTGTAGCTTCTCAGAACTGTCTATCAATGTGCTCTTGAACAACAAGTGAAGCCCGACATTACATCACATTTCCCCTGTTGCCATGTTCTGTAGTGATCTCTGCAGATGCTCTGATTGAGGACGACCCGTCTGAGCTTTCCAATCAGATCACTGCTCCAGGAATCCTGAAGATCTTTGGAACTGAAATCTGTGAAGGAGCTCACTATAAAAGCGTCCTTGCCACTACACACTCCAGTGCCAAAGAACTGGTTAAAGAGGCCCTTGAACGGTAAGATCATGTTATCTCTCTGTGTGTGTGTCTGCCTGCTATATATGTGTCTTCTTCGTATGTGAGTCCCTGTGCGTCTATTCAGGGTAAAATGAATCCATGCAAAGACTCTCTCTGCTGCAGTTTATCTTTGTGCCACATCATTTGTATATAAATCAGTCAGGATTCTGTTTGATTCACAGAAGTCTGGCAACAGATGAAAGGTTAACATGTCATGTTGGTATATTGCAGACCAACAAGTTTGATTTGTTCAGTTTATTATAATTGAAGCATAATGCACAGTGTATGTGTGTGTGTGTGTGTGTATATGTGTGTATGTATTTTGAGTACAAAATAGTTCATTTAGTAGTTCTGAAAAGGTCTGAAGCAAACCATAGATCTGTGTAAGAGACAACCAGTGCGGGCCACGGCTCAGCGGCAGCCTCTCCACAGGGTGAATGTCTGTCAAGCTTTGCCTACGTCTCAGCCAAAAACATAATGGAATGTTCAATGCAAGAGGATTTCAGCTTGTAGAGGAAAGGATGAATCATTTTCTCTTCTCTCTGTGAAGACTGCACTGTAGCAGTGGCATTTATATACATTGTAGGTTGTTAGTAATGTGTTAGCAAATACATTAGAACATTTTGTCTCTAGTGCTAGTTTAATGGAATATCATGATAAGATTTTACTTTGATTAGCATGAGGAAACAATCCTCTAATGAATAACCAGTAGATATAAATGTTTGCACAGTTTAGGTTTTTGTATTAAGTAACATTTTTTGATTGATAATGGCAAGCATTATGCAAGCATTATGCTTAGCTCAATGAGGCATTTATGTATTTGTGAGCTCATTATTTTGGACCTGAGCTTAACAGCCTTTAAAATACAATGTAAAAGTTTTGGAACTGTAGCTTGCACTGGCATGAGGCTTAAACACAAACCACTCCGCTTCCTCCACTCCCCCTCCTCCCTTCTCTGTTACACTCTGCCAACACCTTCACCCACGTCTTCAATGTGTTTTCTTTTGCCTTGGCTAATTCAGTATTAGTGAGCTTGCCAGCTTGTGGGTCAGGCCTCCAAAACATGCATATTGTAGCATTAAAATTATGGGTTGTCAGGACTAAACCTGGCGTGAACTCCAAAAGTAATGTAATAACCAATTGTTTGCCAATATACTCGGTGTGTTAACTTTGTAATGTAAAAACAAGTCAATATTGTGTTCACAGCTTGTGGTTTGTGTAGGAAGTCTATAACTTTAGTTGAACAGCAGCCACTGAGGCTATTTGCAACTACTGGATAATGGTCAACTGAAAAAGCCTGCAGTTCCTCTACAGCCCACTGGACCCCGGTTCAAACAGTGAGCTCAGCAGATGTTATCATGTTTACAACCTGATACAAAAAACCCTCTCGAGCTAATTTCCTCCTTATTGACAGCTGTATGGAGGCTAAGGTTTTATATTATATTGAATATTATATTAGGGATTAAAATTGTGTGGAAGTGAACACCTTTGATGACAGCTGACACGTCTCAGCTTCACACATCACACCTCTATGCTCATCTTTGGAATGGGGCAGAGGCAGGCACAAAATGTTAACATTCTGATAGGACTGTCTTTTTTTTTTCTCATCATATACAGTAGTTTTCAGGAGAGTAGACACGGTGTCCTTGGTGATTTACAGTTCAAGAAACCAGAAGTTTGAAATTTGCACGGATTCTTTCAGTGCTAAATCAGTTTTACCCAGCCTTTGAACTGTTTTGGTGCTTATATGTATCCGGCTATGTCGTACAGGTATGGCCTGGGAAAGGAGGAATCAGAGTCATATGTTCTCTGTGATGCCATTGGCTCAATTGGGCCGCATCAGTGGAAGACTGAAGGATTCAGAGTTGTCGGCGACAATGAGAAGCCCCTCCTCTTGCAGTCACTATGGAAACCCAGAGAAGGCTTGGCAAGAAGGTTCGAGATCCAGAGGAGGAGCTCAGTGGAGGAGAAGACGTCGAAAGACAAAGACACTGTCACTGCTGGTAGAGTGACGGCCTTTAGCCTTATGCTGCTGTAGGGACTGATCATTTCACAGCACACCACATCTTGATTCACACAGGAGCCTTTACCATGAAATAAAGTCAGTATTGTCAGGATTAAAGCCATTTTTAGGGTTCTCACAGCAAAAATGTGGTTTATTGGCCCACAATTTTTCCACTGAAAATCATCCAAGCCACACAGACCAAAATGTATTTTAATAGGTCGACAATTTCATTCTGTTTGTTCTTTTCAATTTCTGTGACAGATTTGGGCTTGCTTTTCATTTTTACTGTCATTACAATGGACTCAGAAACTTTAGGTTAAATCACCCCCTGTTATTTAATGAGACTGATTCCAGTAAGATACCCTCTTGGTTATAATTTAGTGTTCAAACTCAGTTCTATAAAATATCCTCTCCAATTGTATACACAAAGACTGATAGAACAGAAAAATGTCCCAGACTTTCCACAGGCACATCCAAAAAAAAAAAAAAAAAAACCCAAAACAAAACAAAACAAAAAACGCTACACGGCTGTGCTAATGCGAAGGGTGGACCACTGTCTGTCCCCCACTCTGTCTGTCAGTCCTACTGTCTGTCTGTCCTGGAGGCCCGGCTGAGGTTGACACAGCTGTGGTCGTGGTGTGAGAGTGTGTCCTGTTTGTGCTTGGCATTTATGAATGAGGCAGCCTGGGATAGCCTCTATCAGTGCCAGCCTGCGGATGCCTGCTGTGTGGGTGAACTTTTCTTTTTTTTCCTTTCCACTAGCTTTGTCTTTCTTTCCACTCAGCTCTGTTTTCCTGAGGTCTGTGTGGGGCTTCTCTGTGTTGACTCACATGATGTTCAAATGACCCAATGCACACTGGCTCACACACACCTCAGGAAAAAAAAACAGGTGTTGCCCTGTCACTACATTCCTCTATTCCCAAGTGCTCAATGTGAAGCTGCCCAATTAGCATATTATTTTAACAGCATTTCCCAACTCTCTCTTTTGTTTGTTCATCTCCCTGATAGGTATCAATGCACAGGCTCGTAAGCTGCAGAAGAGCCGCTCCAGAGTGACCTCCACCCTCATAGACCGAACTATGGGTCGAAACCACAAACTTTGGAGGAGCAAAAGTGAGATGGACCTTTTAGATTCTGACACTGAGACCAAACAAGACACAAATCACGAAACATGTGCCAAGGATCTAAGTGAGAGCCTGAATCAAATGCCAGTGCAGATCTCAGAAAGCTCCAAAATAAGCCCAGAACAGAATCACATTCACAGCCTGAAAACTCCCCCCCAGGGGTCCCAGGCCAAAACAGAGACCCTCTGTCCGTCCAAGCCAAAGGGCAAGCAGGGAGGACAGGAGTCGCAGAGGGAGGAGACGGAGAGCAGTGACGATAACAACACACAGTACACCATTCACCCTCCTCACGACTGTCCGTACCTGCTGCTGCTACAGGGCTGCAGCCCCACACAGGTATCTCATTCACACACACGCCATTACTGACTGATTGCTTAAGCTTGACTGTCGTAGCGCCACAGTCATTACAAGCATCAGGTCTGCCGAGCATTCTCTGTTCAGGAAGTATTTATGTGGCCGCAGTGACAGTCTCACTGTGGAGGGCGATGAACTGCTCACAATCAACAACACAACAGCCGAGATGTAAAACCACAGACTAAACTTTTCAGTCAACTCTCTCGGATGAGCAATCAACTGTTAGGACATCATAAACCAGCTCAAATGTTTAAGGTTACATTAACAGTCTTGTAAATGAGATTTTTAATCTCAATGACATTTCACTCGTTAAACAAATGAAAAAGAAATACAAATAAATACACTGCGGTCAAAGGCTTGTTAAAGGTTAGCATTTGTGTCCTGCACTTTTTTGATCTGGGAAATGCACACTCAGCAATTCCACCCAATGGCACTTTTAACAGACTCCCTTTGTCTTTTACTTTTGTTGTGTTAAAAATAAAGACAGTGTGAATAAAATGTGGAATATTTGGAATCCAATTAAATTAGATTAAATGGAAATGCTAGAATGAGATATGACACCTGTCACAGTGTTCCTTTATATGCCAAGTATTACCTGAACAATCTTTCCTCTATCTGCTGACTTTTTGCCAGGATATGAATTAACTTGAGCCTTTAAGTACAAAATTATGTAGGTATTAAGTGCTGGAATAACAGAGCTACCACATTAAAAGTAGTGAACAGTATAATTAACTTAGCTCCAGCTGTCAAAGGCTGCTAAAACTTAAGGGGTGCCAACTTTAATCAAAGAGCTATTGTTTAAAAAGATTGTTTTGAGTTTTGATCTTAACTCTTGCACCATTATTACTTTAAATGGCCCTGTATGAGAACAGAAAGTGAAGCAACAGTATCTTGGCAGATGGTGCATGAACAAATAAACCCTGTTGTCTTTATGAAATCTCAATTTATTCAATGTATTAGAATAAAACAGACTGAATTATATCGTGTACTTCCCGAGCACAGTGTGTTGTCCCACTGTAAAGAGAGACTGTTGGACAATCATGATGTAAAAGGTTATAAAGTAGAAAAAACACTGATCAGGAAACAGAAAGACAAACCAGGCCCTGCTTCCTGAATGATTACTGGCACTTTAAACACTGAGCAGCCACACACACACCCACTTGCTGTGATTGCTACTTTGTCATTGTTGCTAAATAATCTGAGGGTTGTATCATAGGGAGTTCATTTGTGCGTTTGTTCAGTTTAATCTGGCCAGATATTACACAGAAAACGTCAAACATACCAATCCTGCTCATTGTTCTCACTCACTGAGATTATCCACCAGTCTTTGTTTAATCAGGCTTAGATAAGAGCTGTAATTCTCGTACATTCACATGATCATTTTGGACCTTTAACTAACAGGTTGTTGTGTAGCTGCAGGTCAATCTAATGATTATTCAATCTCTGATTTCCTTTGTCAGTGACTGATGTAAGAATATATTAGGCCAGTCTCACTTCAGGTTTTTACTTTTTCTTTCTTTTAACTACATATAGCTTTCTGTTTCAAGACCAAGATGCCTAGAAAGTTAAACATCAGTTTCTGAAATCATTCAGTTAAGTTAAAGGAACAGTATGGCCATGTAAAAATATTCCAAGTCAAAGTAAATGTAATTAAGAATAAAAAGTATGCCAATAATATATTATGCAGGACTGACCTTTTTCAAATGTGCACAATTGCATCTCGTTATACTATATTATTCAGTCATATTTTGATATTGTTTCTTATTTCAATCACTTTATAACACTTCTTAAGTTAGTTGTTTAACGATGAATCATCATATGGGAACTTATTCACCATAAGTTTCACATGCAAAATAATATGAAATACAGACACTTCAGGGCAGCTCGGTGGTGTGATATTAGAGGAAGCTGACCTGAACCAAGCATGGCAGCATAGTGGTTAGCACTGTTGCCCCACAATAAGAAGGTTGCGGGTTCAGTTTCCTGCCCTGAGGCCTTTCTGTATGGAGTTTGCATGTTCTCCCCTTTCTCCCCTTATCAAGGCCTTTATGACCACACTGATGTTTGCAGGTAGGATTGTGTGTAGTGACAAATCAAAACCTGCAGTTGGAATGAAAACTGTATTACTACCAAAGCAAAAATAGTGTGAGGGGCAATCCCAGCTGACATTTGGTGAGAGCAGGGCTCACCCTAGACAGGTCGCCAGTCTATTGCAGGGCCAACATGTAGAAACTTACACGGCCTACGGGCCGTTTAGAGTCACCAGATTACTTCAGTCTGCAGGTCATTGGACTGTGGGAGGAAGCTGGAGTAAACGGAAGGAACTAAAGCAGGTACAGGGAGGACATAAATCATCATCACATCGCTGTGAGATTATGAGTGCCACTGCAACACTGTCCCGCCTCCTGAATGACTGTAGGTTGTAATACAATAGTAAATGCACTGTAACAGCACAGCTACACAAAGAAAGCACCAGGGGAAGAATTTTTTTCAGATTATATGCTTTCTGTCTCCATGCAGGACTTCATCATCTACCTGCTTCTGGGACTGGAGACTCTAATTGGACGAAAAAGTGATCGTGAAGATGGGTCAAAGCCCAACATCCTCTTGTTCGCCACCGACATTCTTCAAAGACACTGCTGCTTCCGTCGCCATAGCACCAGCGGTCCCATGATGCTCTGGCCTGGTCAAGATGCCGTGGTCACAAGGAACGGTGAAGTGCTGAGAGATGAAGTACAGCTTAGTCCTGGTGATGTTATCGGGATGGGACAACACTACCTGTTTCTGTTCAAGGATCCTGAGGCGTTGATGCACAAGGTGAAACTACTGGACACACATGTGGAGATGAGTCTAGATCATATACACATAATAAAACGTGTCCTCAGACATCTCACTGACTTGTTTATCTTTGTTGTATCTTTCCTGTAAATGAAGAATGTGAGCAGTGCTGCCTCTAAGCCCAGCTTGTCTTCTGTCCCCTGGATGCTGGGTCACAGCTCCTCTGCTGCTAAAACGAGCCACAATACCGACCCGATCCTTTGCAATACCTGTACATCAGCCTTCAGTGACCTCCTGAGCCTGAGCAGCAAAGAGCCCCTAAGCACAGGCCCTCCGTTTTTAAAATCCCCCGACGGCCACAGCCTGACTCTGAACTATGACACAGAGGACGAGGATCGAATCGTCAGGGAGATAATTGCTTTGGGAAGTGCTGGAGTGACAGACAGACCAGTGCTGAGTGCAGCACTTTTGCTGTCCATGTGTATTCAATATTCGTCAACATGTCTCCACACCTCAGACCTGCGCAGGCTCCTGCTGCTCATAGCCAGTGGAATTCAGGGAGTCATGTGGGTGAGTTGGGATTAAAGACAGTTCATCAGCAACCTATATTTTTACATCACCAATAAATAAATCAAGTCACTGTGCTTAGTAACCAACCAAAAATCAACACCTGATTCTTCCCTTTAGATTTACAGACAATTTTAACATCTTTAACCTCCACAGCTCCCATCATAACTGTTTTGGTTCAGTTTTAGTGAAAAGCTCTGATGAATACAAAGCTAGTGAACTTTGTTCTTTGTTTAAAAAAAAACAAACTGACACATCCCCCAGGAGCTAGAACTCAGTCATTTTAGACTTATTAGACATGTTCATAAGGTGGATAATCTTGATGCTATCTTGCTAATGGCGCTCAGTGTGTGAACGGATAACTGCTGTTAACTGTTATCCACGACAGTGAATGTCGGAGATGATTTATAATTTTGTTTACAGTTCAGTACAATATCAACAAGAAGAGCTCCATTGTTTTCTATTAGAGTAACAAAATGCAGATCATACTGCCTGAGTGGTGACACAAATCCTCCTGGAAACTCTTTTGTGGACATCTGTACAGTTGCTTTTACGCAGCTTTGTCTCAAGTTTGTACTTCTTTTTATTCTAAGTATCTTATTTCCTATACTTTCCCTGTAAAAAGCCTTTCTTTATTTCTTCCAGGATCACACCGAGCAACTAGCAGCAGTTCAACCTGAAGCGTAAGTGGACTTTACTGTTTGATTTTCTCTTATGTCACAGTTCAACCTTAACAGACCTTTCACCCTGTCCTGCAGTCTCATTGATGACGACTCAAGTTCAGAGGACCCCCAGCCTCTCAGCCTGCATGAGGTCATCTCAGGACTGCGTCCCCTCATGGTCTGGATGTCCAACAGTTTGGAACTACTGCAGTTCATCCAGAACCAGCTACCTCTTATCCTGGAGTGGAGAACCAGAATGGAGCAAGGACAGGAGGAGGGTGAAGAAAGGGAAGATGATGAAAGCAAGGAGGCAGAGACCTTAAGTATGTTAAACAATAATCTTGCACTTTTACCTAATTTTCTTTTATCACCTTGATCATCATCACCATCAAAGTCATTCCTATAATGCATTTTAATTACAGATGTAAAATGCTTGTGTGCAAATAGTTGTGAGTTAAAAGTTCAGATCTAAATAGAAAACATGTTCCTCCTCATGAGGAGCATTTTTTCTACAGCTGCTTGCACGGCTCATAAAGGACAGCTAACAGAATGCAGATATCATAATAGTTCTGATTGACGAAGAATTCAAGCAGCTCACAAGCTCCTAGCTAAGCCCTGCTGTGTTATCTGCTGAGGGAAGAAGAGGCCTTGACTGTGTGTCTAGCTGTGACTGCTCTCAACAACGGCTCAAAGTATCAGGACTTCTTGGGTCTGTGTAGTGTCCTGGAGAGGGTTTGCTAAGTCCCACTGTCAAACTTCTAAGCTTGTGGGCAGAGGCGAAAAAACTTGGAGGGCTGAGATTGGGCCCAATATGTTTTAGGGATTTAGTCATGGACTGAAAATAGCAAACATTATTGTTAAGTATAAATTAGTTCTTAAATGTACTGCCTCAACACCTTAGGCCAAAGATTGGTGATGTGCTTCGGGGTCAGATCATCAGGACTACAGCCACATGTCTTGGACATAGGGCAGAATTGTAGACTGATCACCACCTGGTGACTGAGGACTTTCAATTCCTCTCAAGGAGGTTTTGGCAAACCTTCAGACATGGATAGCAGGACTTGACACAGCTGGAGAGATCTTCTACTTCATACTGGGGATATTGTTGTGTGGTGGAAAGAGAACTTCCAGGAGCTATTGAACCCCAATAACAACACATCCCATAGCTCCTTGGTGGCAGGGCAGGTGTGGATGTCCTGTCTTTTATATACAACTCCTCAATGTCACATGGAGTTTGAGGACAGTAACTGTGCTCCAGTTATTTGTTTTTCAGGGTGATGGAAATTAGGTTCTGGTCATTGTCTGATCCAGGAAGAACTATAAGGATTCTGTGCTTAAGAGGGAACGAGCTCTTCAGCCGAATACTGACGGCATTATGGTAGTGTTAACAGCCAGTCTACATGTGTTTAGTGACTTGGAGAAGGCTTATGCCCATGTCACATGGGAGAACCTGTTAGGGTTAATGTTGGGTTATGGAGTAATGGAGGTGTTATTGTGAGTCTGTTCTTGTATAAATATGTGAAAGCTGCACACAAAGTCAAAGATGAGTCCAATTGGCATTGGACTCCATGAAAGTTAATCATTTTCCCCAATTCTGTTTGAATCAGAAGTTGCAAGCGACATGATTAATGTATCAGAGCCAAAACTCGAATCTTTGCAGATGATGAAGCTCTGTTGGCTTGAAATAACCATGACCTTCAATATCAACTCAGCTGAGTATGAAGTTACTAGGATGAGTGACAACGTCTCCATGTCAAAGTTTGTGATTCTTTGCTGGTAAATGATGGATTGCACCCTGCTAGTTTTAGAGAAGGAGCTTGTTGGGGCATGACCAGTAATGCCATTTTTGCATTGGACCATTGAAGTGAAGAGGGATCTGAGCCAGGAGGCAAAGCTCCTAGTTTCATCAGTTGGTCTTAGTTCCAACCATCAATGAGAATTAGATCACAGATACATTTGCTTCATCTGTGGATTGCCTGAGGTCAGATCAGCATGTCCAACCAGAGGGAGACCCAGATTAGACCCAGAACTTGATGGAAGGATAATAGATCCCAACTGGCCAATGAATGCCCCTGGACCTGTCAGGCTCAAAAGAGGGACCTCTGGAAGTTCTTGTTCAGTCTGGTGCCACCACAACCCGACATCAGGTTGGACACCAAAAAGCAAAAACAAAATTCTTACCCCTCTTTAAAGACACAATCAGTATTTTTTGTGGAGTTACGCCATTTTTCTTGTGTGTATTTATGTCTGGATCATTTGCAGCCATGTTGGAGGTTCGCTTGTCCTGTGTCCGCTCAGCCAGTGAGGAAACGATGGCAGTTCTCGAGGAGGTGATCATGCTGGCCTTCCAGCAGTGTGTGTACTACATCACCAAGGTGAGATAATGACCAAGTAGGTGAGTGGAGGTTACTGTACACAGCATCTAAATAGTGGTGTGTATGTTTGTTGTTTGTTATGGGTTAAGAGTAACTTCACAGCTACATACACCCGACTTTGACAGGAAAGCAGTCATATAATGTAATGATCTGCAAATATTTCTACACCAGATTCCTCTGTGAGAAGGTAAATAGTGAATGGAGTAGCAAGTAGTCCACTCTCTGATGATGATGTGTAGTTAAAGAAAGGAAAATAATTAGACGTGAGCAAAGAATAAAGAGCCCAGTTAGCTGCTCTGACAGCTTTCTAATGGACCCATCAGTCGCACTGCCAGACTACACTGGGGGCATTATGATGTGGGAGTGAGGACACCAAGGGCCTTTGTGTGTGTGTGTGCGCTTTAGAGAAAGATGAAGGAATCAAGTAGTGTAGCGAAGGCAGCTTTGCATTTCAGCCTCAATTATTTCAGTTGATCACTGATGTTATAAATACAGATGAAGTATGAGATGTTTTACTTCATCTGTAACCCAGAGACATGTGTTGACCATATAAAACACTGGAGGAATAATCCGAAACAGATAGCTTGGTTGGCCAGATACTGGCCAACCAAGCTAGGATCTTAAACTGATCCACCCAGAGAAGGATATTATTATTAATACCTGACTCTGCAGCTCTTAACAGTCTTTGTATCTTGCAGCTAATTGTTTGGATTTTACATCCTTTGACTTTGTTTGATTTATTCCCAATGAACTCATCAGGTGTGTTTCAGGTGATTGTGTGAGACAAAAAAAAGTTAGAGACAGATTTTTGTTTGCCTCCAGAAGAAGAGTAATGACTCTCTGCTGGTTGCGTAAAGGAGAAAAGTATTCATCAGTGTAATCATGAGAGTAGTCCTCAGACATGATGACTTATTGCAGTACTAATATGTCTGTGTTATATCCAACAAGCTGCAAGTGACAAAAATCTTTTGACACAGTTTTAATTCTAATAATTGACACGTTTACACTGTTTGCTGAAAGGAGTTTCCTCTGGGCCTTTTGAGTAATTATTATTTTCTGTAAATGATGTCACAAATAAAAGAATATGATCTGAACTGAACATTTCCCTCTATCACCTGAAGAATTTCTGATCTCAGGAGCAGTTCACTGAAGTTTTCTTTACTTGTTGACCGTACAACACACTAGTGAAGGAGAAGCTACTTTGAAGCAGCACTTTTTGCTAATTATTTCTAATGAAGAACGTTGAACTAGACAAGAAATCTAGTTTAGTGACTAAATCTAGTGAAAAAATGTAGTGTAAACTTCTTTTACAAGAAACATATAAAATTGACAGTGTACATGTGATCTGAAATTATAACCAAATTAAATTTTAAAAAGTCGCATCTTAACTGAGTTTATTGTGGAAAGCCATAACATAAGCTAAAATACTCCACTGTTCAAGAGAGGGTGCTGGACTATATGAACAATAACAGTATGATGATGATGATGATGACAATAAACAATGATATTATTCATCAGACTCAGATTCAGAGGGTTCATCCGTGATGATGATGTCACAGCATGAACACTGAGTAAAACCAGCTTTAGGCTTTTGTACATAAACTACCAGATTACGGAGGCATCTGCCTGGCTAGTTTCATAGAGGTCATGATGTAAAAAAAGGGGCGGGGCTAGTTGAACTGTATTGGAAAAAAAACTGGAAAGACTTCCTTTTATGACTCAGAATCATTTGTAGTTGCAGTGGCTAACTACAGAAAATTCTAAAAAAAAAATAAAAAAAAGGAGCAGAGGAGTTACTACAAACTGCAGTTAAATTGGTTTAATCACATGGGGTTCTCTGCTCCAAAACAAAAGCAGCATTGGCACACAGAGAACAGAGTGTTTGGTTGGAACCACAGTGTCCAAATGTGTCGTTTCACTGATGCATCTAACTCATGACATGAATTTGAGTGGGGACAATGAGGAGGAACTTTTTAAGTTCATACAGTGACATCAAATAATCCGTCCTCCTTCTCAGTAAGCAGCTGAACTGAAGCAGAAATCATTCCTCCTTTAATGACCAGGATGATCCAAACCAGCTACGCCCAGCTGATGAGCTCAGGGCCAGAACTAAGGAAATCCACGTCCAGTACTGAGCCACATCTGAGACACCATCAGTACAGTGTTGGTCTGACAGGAGCAGCAGCCAAACCAAGGTCTAATGTCCTGCCAACTGGACTTCAGCGTGCCCTCCCCCACTCATCAACAACACGATACTGTATCTCTAAAGAGGAAACTATAGGAACCTAAATATTCCTAAATGTCCTGCTCATTTGAGACAGCACATTTTTCTCAGAGAGGAGGATGTGGTTATCTAACTCCTCCTCTCAGTCAGCATATATTTCTTTCAACAACGCTGCCCAGTGAAGCTGATGACTACCAGATGTGGTTTGTCAGTAAATCCATAAATAATCCAGGACTATACAACAGTATGGTCATGAAGATTTAGGTTGCTGCATTCCATTTAAGTTTAATGTTGAATTGATTTTATGTTGCATTACGGTCAGATTTACTCCCGATGTGCCGATCTCTTTACTCCCTACTTTAAATAACATTAACAGCAGAAACCTAATCAAAACCAAACATAATGACACACACACTCATGTGTTACAAGCATGTGGCTGTCAATGACCATGTTGCTTCTCATTTATCTGAAAAATAAAGACCTGTAGCTGCACATTTGAGAGCTTGAAGTAGATTCAGGCATTTAGGAGGAAAACAGACTGTGTCTGACCACTGACTTTTGATGATTCAAGGGATTTCCATTGAATGGCTCTAGAGTCTGGAAAAGATGGATAAACTTGATTTATCTATTGTGAAACAAAGGAAGCAGTGATTTCTGAAAATGAAAAACTGTTGGACATTTTGATAATCACGAAAAGATCAATAGATAATGTATGGTCCAGATCAGGGTCAAAAGGGACATTCATACACCAATTTGTACTTTGAACAAATTCAAGTTTGTTCATTTTTATAAAAAAAATGTCTATCTATCTATTTATCTATCTATCTCTGCCATTCTAGAGAGATTGGTAGATAATTAGAAAGATAGACAGATATATACAGTATATATATACAACAAACTCAAACTCATGGATAAATTTGGAGTACAGTAACAGGAAATAGGTCAGAACAAATTTGTAAATCAGCTTTTACTCGAGCTACATTTTATCCAGTCAATTTATAGAATAAATATAACATTTACTGACTAAATGTAACGGCAGAAATAAACATCTTCGCACCCTGATACAAAAAGCTGACAGCTAGCTTTCTCCTTATGATGCCTGTACAGAGGTGAATTTTAACGCAACTCACCTCTTGACATTTTATTAAGGCTTAAAATTGAATTTAGAATTGAAGATGTGGCCTCTTTGAGTGGCAGGTGGGCGAGTGCATTGTTGTCTCAACTCCACACATGCTCCACCTCTTTGTCCATTTTTGGATTGGGCTGGGAGTTAGGTGGCGGAATCAGGCACTGCCAAGATGGCAATGGTGCAGCAGCTAGCTATAAGCTTCAGAAAATTGAGGTCTGTGGTTTCTTTACAGAAAGAAGTTTTTATAAACTAAAATAGATGACAAACAGTATCATGGTCCAAACCCTTCTTTGTCTTCTATGTAGATTTTGTGTTTGGCTTTGTTGAGCAGTCTTTTCTTTAGCTCATCCAGGTGTGTTGCTTCACAGCAGGTCCTGATTAACATCTGGGCCGACAGATGGAATTTGAGAGGGATGTGGTAAAGCTTGTGTCAGGTGATGGACTGGCCTGGCCGAGCGTTAATGGTTTGTGCGATGACAGTGCCAGTGTTTGTTGTGGTAAGACAGAGCAGACGACACTGACAGTAACTCCACCACATTCAAAGCAAATTCACGTCAACTCCAAACAGCGGTAACTTTTTCTTCAATCTTTTTATTCTGGGCTGTTTCGTGCCCCTGCATCAAAGTAACTGTAATTACTGCATGATGGAAGACAAAAGGCGCCACCGCCAAGGACGCGTTGTAATGAATACACACGCACTTCTACAGCATTGTGGTCAGGCTGTGCATTTACTTATCCGTCACAATGGATGCACAAACAAGCAGACAACACAGAGCACAAACTTCCTTCCTTGACTCTGGGATAATATGAGCTATGACTGCATGTGGTAATTCCAGCATTATTGAATGAATGAGTCCTTGCTGGTTTGGCTCCACTGAGCGACATTTTCCAACCAGAAACACAGCAGGATTATTTGGCTCTGTCCTCACCCAGTTTAACTGTCTCATGTGTGACAGGGGCCTTGGCTGTTGTAGTGCACTGCTCATGCGACCCCGGCTGTGGCCCCGACTGCGGCCCTGGCTATAGCGTCTTACAGTAAATGTAAGCTGATCTGCTCAGGGTGGATTCCTCCAGAACTCTTCACTCAGCAGTCCTGTTGCAGAGCCGTGCCAGGCCCACATGAGCCATATTCAGCTTTTCAGGAATGTGGCGGCCCTGGCCTTGGAAGTGTGGTGGGTGTAAGAGCTGGATTAGAGGGGAGAGGGGATGTCTGTGTACAATTAACCCGAACAAAGCCGTGGTTGTATGGGCTTACTCTGAGGAGCAGTGACGACCGTTGGCTGAGAGAGAGGAAAACTAATCTTATATCAACTCATGTAGCAGAGTGAGACATGTAGAGGCAGGATGGGTGGTCTCAAATCTGGGTTAGATGGCAACATGTTTGAGTCTATCCCTGTGATCAGAACATTAACTTTTCCAACCTCAGACTGACCCACAGGAATGATGAACACTCTGCAGCTCCACATAGACCACTGAGTCACTGGGCTGCACAGCTACCTTCACGGCAACACCTCTGTCTCTTCAGGTCCTGTACCCCATCTTACCTGGACTCCTGGACTGCAACCCGTTCAGAGAGAGTCCAGAATGGCAGGTGACTGGTAACAGTGCTTGGGTCCTTGGCACCAGTGGACTGCAGGTCCCTGCAGAGATCCGACAGGTTGTGGAAGTCCTCAACGAAGCCTGGGTTCTTCTGTTAGGCTGTCAGCTCCATCCAGAAATTTCATCCCAACTCATTGGCTACCTCTTCTACTTCATCAACGCATCACTCGTCAACTCACTCATGGAGCGAGGTACCAGTGGAAGAAACCGTTACACCACCTACACAAACTGAAACCTTTTACAGCCAAACCTACTTTATATAACATTAGATGAGGAACCACACAGTGACCAATTAGATCACAGGCTGATACACACTGTTAATGACAGGAGATAAAAGTAATCCCTCTGTTTTTAAGTGGAGACACACAGAAATGATTAGTATTGATAGTGAATTATAAAGCAAAAGTAAAGGTAATCAGTAATCACTTCTTCTTCTTCTCTGTGCTGTGTGGTCAGTCAGTGGTTAGTCAGCCAGTCTAACACATGGCTGGCTCAGACTGATTTGGTCCCAGTCTGTAGTTTCAAGTCTTGGCTACATCATGAAGTTTTTTTTAAACGATGGTCCCATTTAGAGGAAAATAGACCATAAAGCTGTGTATGCATTAGGGCGTGGCTACTGTGTGATTGACAGACTGCACCACATATGGTGACCCTCAACTCTACCCTCTCCTCCTGATGTTTTTTTTTTTTTTTTTTTAAACCAAATGGCAATGGCCAGATTACAAAGCGAAGGCTTTAAACAGCAGCTCACAAACCAACAGTGACGCTACAGTGGGTTGATGCTTGGTTCATCCAGATGATGATGGATCTGATCATAGCCTCACCATGAGGCAGCATTTCCAGGTTTTTATAGAAGTATCCAGACTAGTCTGTAAAAACCTCCACCACCATCCTCATGTTTATACAACACTTTGGTTTATGACCAGACATGGACCACATTCCCATCAGCCTCAGCTGCACTCCGTGTTTGCTGAACGTCAGCATTATTGTTAACATTTGGCTCAAAATACTTTTCATCACAACAAAAACTCAGACATACTCGTTCTGCAGCTTATATTTATAAAGATGTGATCACCCTCATATTCTGATCATTTTACTGTTACTACACAACCTTTTAATTTTCATTTATTTATTTTGCCTTGTATTCTAAAAGCACCACTGATGACGAGGAAGAGGAGGAGGGGCAGAAATATGACAGTCATGTTTAATTGTGGTGGCCCAGTGGTACAGTGGTTAGCCATGCTGCTATCACCGCTCATATAAACTGATTACTCCTTTGTACATTTACTACTGTAGCTACTGTACTTTAACATACATCAGTTGTGCTTTAACTTATAGCATGGCGGTCAACAATGCTCACATCAAGAAAGTTGTGGGTTTGAACACTAAGCCTGGGGCCTTTCAATGTGAACTTTGTCTCTTCTATCTGTGCCTGTGTGGGTTCTCACTAGGTTCTCCAGCTTGCTCCCACAGTCCTCAGGCAGACAGGTTGAGGTTAATGGTGACACTTAATTGGCCTTAGGCCTGAGGGTGAATGGTGCTCTGTGTTTATTTGTGGCCACTCTGCTCTCTGGTGGCTGCTCAGAGTCATGACCGTGAAGCTTCTTCACTGTCGCACTTCTCCACAATTAATACAAATACACAAGTGACAACAGGTTGAAATAATGACAGAGGCCATCTTACTGAGTATTTTATTAATGATCACCAATCAGATTAAAAAGATTAATCAACTGCAAGAGTATTTGATTCCTTTTTTTGTGTGTGTATTAAAAGCCATTTTCTGAAATGTTCAGGGGACAGCATTGGGGGACACAGGAAATGTTTTTTTCATTTCATCATGAGATTGATCTGAAAGAAATAATTACAATAAGAGCCCTAAAATATTTGATTTTCAAATTCAGGCTAAAGCATATGTAATAAAACAAAGGTGAAATGTAAACATTTTAAATGTTCACATCACAGTCGGATTAAGAAGAGATAAAGAAGAGCAGGAGCAGCAA
The DNA here is from genome assembly GCA_034769265.1 of Remorina albescens. NCBI lineage: Eukaryota > Metazoa > Chordata > Actinopteri > Carangiformes > Echeneidae > Remorina > Remorina albescens. The sequence goes on from CM068480.1 coordinate 14,195,578, forward strand.
ACCATACCTTTCTCCTCATGTGTTCACAGGCTCAGAACCAGGTTTTTACCAGTGGTCCAGAGGCGTACGTATGCGGGCCAATCTGGACCTGGTCCTGGAGTGGGCCGAGACAGCTGGACAAGGAGAAATGGCACTGGAGCAAACACACACACTCTCATCAGCTGTCAATCTTCTGGCCACGCCTAGAAAGAATCTACTGCAGGTAAAACACACACACTCTAACCGTGTATCTAACTTTGGCCTAGTTATAGGGGACTTTGTCTGGAGAAAATGAGACAGTAAATTTCCTGCAGCACAGACAGCAAAGTTAAGAAATTAAAGTTTCTGTCCACTGTAATGCATTCAAATATTTGAATATTATGCAACGTTAATCTCAGCATAATGGAAGAGATAGCAAAAAGACAGATGTGATCAATTTCACATATTAAACAGACTGAGTCAGAGATAACTGCTGCTAGCAGGCCCCGCCCATTAACCTTTGATGATGTGATCAAAAATGTTCGCACCATGTTATCATGAAAGAGTAATGGCCAATAGGAAAAGCTCAACTACCATCCAACCAATGGTGTAAAACCATTACTCAGTAAGTCATAGACAAAGGATGGGTGGACAGGCAAAGAGATCAAGTTAAAAAAAGCTTGAACATATGATTTTATAATAATATACACATTAAATGTTAGCTTATTCTGATCGACAGCTGAGGTAATAATCAGTCCAGGAACCAGGTTCAGCAACAGACAGACCAGCTCAGATCAGCCCAGAGTCCATCAGCGTCACCGTCTGTGGCAGCTTCTGGCAGTTTGGAGGTTTATGCAGACATGATCCTGGTCATTCCACCTTAAAATGTCCAGATGCTTTTAAACTGATTCAGGGTGGTCACTGTCCTGTCAGACTTAGTCGTTTTAGTCATGGAAAACACTTGACACAAGACATAATGTTGATAGAAAAGAAATAATTTCAATATTAATATGAACAATATTAATGTTGTTGTTAAATGAGATGAGGTCAAGTGGTCTCATGAGACAACTGTGCAAACTGTATAAATGATGCGTCAGTGGAAAAACCTGATGGTTATATCAATTTACCAGATGTGGTTTTCATTTCCATGTCAATGTGTGTGTCCATGTGCAGACATCTTGGACATCTTTTCGATCTGACTACCCTGCTCTGTGTCCGGCCCAGCTGAACCACCTGCTGAGTCTGTACAGCCCGGCGTCCCCCTGCAGACACATGTGGACTCCCACAGCACAGGACGAGGCAGCAGCTTACAGAACTGGTGAGCCAGCATCAAACATGTGGCCTAAGTTCAGAATCAGGATCATCTTCAAGATTCATTCCTGTTGACTATGTTAGTCTGATTGTCCATGTGCTCCCTCAGCTGAAATCCTGGAGAGTTTTGACACCCACCATCCTCTGGTGCTGCCTTCAGGGGGTTACCAGCTCCAAGTGAGAGGGACTGTGAGAGACGCCGCTCTGAGGGAACAGCTCAGCAAACTCCAAGAGCTTATTCCCTCGCTGCCTAAAGTCTCAGCTACCAGGGAACAGCAGGTGCAACAAAAGGACATTCATGTCTTTTATGACTTTAAAATGGTGTTTGAAACAGACATCCACATCACTGTAAAAGAAAATGTTGGGAAACATGAGTTTCAAGCCTTCATTCATTTTTTTTATGCTCCCATGCTCGCATTTAGAGGAAAGTTGACCATGAAGCAGAGGACACATTAGCATGTGGCTCCTATGATATTGACAGACTGTTTCACACAATCAGGACAGAGATCAGCCCTCACTCCTCATCAGCTCCACCTTCTCCTCGAGATATGGCTTCCTCTGGTTTAATTATATCCTCTGGTATAATGAATATTTCTTATTCACAAGTGATGATAGATAGATGGATTGCTTCATCCACTGAAGGCCATTATCAGATACCTGTACACCCTCTCTTGACCGCTCTTGATACAAGCCACATCAGTTGTGTAATCTGAGTATTTAACAGTTACAATCGTATACATGAGACTCAGTCCAGTCTTGACATGAACGATGGAGCCATCCCCATACCATCAAGGTTCTCTTTGATAGTGGGAGATTGGATGGTATTTAATGCCCTTGAAAGATCAAAGAACAGAAACCTAATATGAACATCTGACTCAACCAAGTAAGAATGAGCTTGATGGAGCATGGAAAGGACAGCATCGTCCACATCACAGTGTCCCCTGTGGGGAAACTATAGATGGCTTTGTGCATGTTCAACCTCTGGTCTCAAGCTGTTCCAGGGGCTTCATGATTAGGATCATTATTTGAGCTGGTCAATTTACTTAGACGTGTTAGCCTAGCATAGCATACAGCCAGAAAGTGAAAGAAACAGCTTGCTTGGCTCTGACTACTCTGCCTACCATTACCTACAGATCAGCACCTGTATAGCTCACAGATCATCTCCTTTATGCTAAATTAACAGAAACTAAGTTATATAATATATTGTGCAAAAGATAACAGTAGTGTTAATTTTCATCGTCATAATCATCTATCTCTTGAAAAGGCAGCTAATGATATTTATGTTAAAGTAATCCTTTTAGTCATGACAGTTTTCAAATGTTAGTTTTCCTTTTTCTCCATTTGCTTCTTTTCTTCAGGCGACTGTCTGCAACCAATCACCCCCATCTGCTGCCTCACCTCCATTGCCCCGGTCACCAGCCTCTCCTCTTTCCAGCCACTATCTGAATGAGTTCAGCTCCTGCGGTGCCTTCCTCTTGTCCCAGAAACTCAAACATCTGGAGCTGCAGATCAGAGAGACAGCGAGCAGCAATGCAAGGAGGTCACGACTGGATGCCTCCTGTCTCCTAACCCCACCCAACACACCCCACATCGTAGAGCATGTGGACAACACGAAGGCTGACAGAGAGACGCCTCCCTGCTCCTCTGATGTTGATGAGCATGATGAAGGTACAGACACAGGTCTCTAGTCAAGGTTTTTCTTCTGCTGATGATTAACTGAACATCCCTTCTTTCTCTCCTCATAGGTGGTTTAGTGTTTGAATGTCTGTCTGCACTAAAAGTAGACCGTCTGAAATCAGACTGTCCCCATATGAAGGAAAATAAAGAGGAAGAGGGGCAGCAGCAGAAGGAGGAAGAGGAGGAGGAGGAGGACCATTATGACGACAGCACTAATGAGGTTTTTAGTTTGGAGCTGGAGCGTGGTGAAAGAGGAATTGGTCTGGCTCTGGTTGACACAAGGGTGAGTGAAAGCGATCATTAAACAATTAAGTTACTGCCATCAATATTTTAAGGCTAATAATTTATCAGTGATCGTGTGAGGGAAGAGCTGCAGCTCGACTGGTTCAGTCTCAGGCTCTGTCCTGCAGACACACACTGATGTGACGGTGGTGAACACAGACACCACTGACACAGTGACACAGTTACAGTTACATGGTGGCTGTGCTGCTCTGTTGGATATGCAAATAAGCAGCTGTTTCACAACTTGTGTGCACTGCTACCTAGTGGTTTAGTGATTTACTCCACCACACTGAGCATCTGTACATATATTGCAGCCCTTTGGCCACTTGGTGTCATAATAACATTAAGTTTGATTGCTCAGAAACGTTCTGACTTTGCTTTCAGTGTTTCCACTTGAATAACTTCAGCTGTAGATGGCTTGGCTTGTGGGGTTGAACATTTAGCTCCCTTCACCTCAGTCTGAAGTGACAGGAAAACATTAACCCCTTCTGACCTTAACCATTGGTTTGAGAGCTGCCTCCAGTTTGTAATAAGATTGTTGGTGATTTAGGTTTCTTGAAACTAGAGGACACCAGATTTGGAGGAAAAGGTGGAGCTGAGGAGGAGTGAGGGCTGGATCTGACCTGCTCTGTACTCTGTCCTGTTTGGGCAGTACAGTCTGTTTATCTCACAGTAGTGACACTCTAATACATAATCTGCTTTACGGTATATTTTCCCTCTAAACCATCAAAAAAAAAAAAAAGTCATGTTGCGTTGAAGACTTGAAACTACAGACTGAGACCATAAAGTCATATATATGTGTTGCTGATCTCATTTACAGTCATACCTTTTAATTACACTTGACTTCACTGCTAATAAACTGAAATTAGCATGATAACAAAATAAATCACAATGCAACAACCATAATTTCTAGCTCAGGTACTTGCTGAACCTCAGTGTGTGGGCAGTGTTATTTATGAGTATTGGTGGAAGTTTGATGACTGCATGAAGTGAGCTTTTGACCTCTTCTCCAAGGACACCTCCTTCAGGGTGAAGGGCGTCTTCATTCGTGCTGTGGTCCCGGACTCTCCTGCAGCCCGCTGTGAGAAACTGGTTCCAGGAGACCGGATCCTGGCTGTGAATGGAGTCAGCCTGCTGGGATTGGACTATCAGAGGTGAAGCAGATCCACGTCCACATCTGAACAATTCAAAATTGAATTTAGCTCTCAGTTTTTTTACATGTCTTCATCCTGTGTGTCTGTCTGTCTGTCTTGTTCCTGTCAGTGGGAAGCAGCTGATCCAGTCATCAGGTGACAGACTGAGGTTACTCATGGCCAGATGTGACTGGATGGCTAAGGCCATACAGGCTGAATGCTGAGTGTAGCAGCAGCACAGGGGTGAACATTAGAGTTGGTTGAAGTTGAGAGTGTGGAGCAGGCGGAGGAGGAGGACGACAAATTGCACAATGAAAAAAGCTTTGTTCTGGTTCAACTGAAAAACAGGTGGTGACAATTTAAAGAGCAAATACACATGAAAACATCCAGAACAGCATCACGGACACAGGCCCCCCTTCCTCTGGAGACATGAACAATATTATGCTGTTGCAGACGATTTCGGCAGTGCTCTGGTGAATGCAGAGACATGCTTGACAACATGACAGCTCTCGTCTTTCCCTGGCTTCTCAATGTTTTGTCATTTCCCCGCTGTTCACATGATATTATCATATTAATTACTGATGGATTGATGCACATGAGGCCTTTTAATTTCATCCTCACAACAGTTTGTCTGGTTTGGCTTCAGATCACACTTAAAATTCATTTCAGCCTCAGATAACATTGCTGCAGCAAGACATTCCTCAATTTGTTTTTGACTTTGTTCCTTGTTGTTGATCAGTGTGAGTCTGAAGTGACAAATGAACACAAACCCAAAAGGCCTTGTTCTCTCATTTATTTTATATGTTGGTTTTTATGGGACGGTTTTGACTTCTTGACTGTGGGTCATTATTGGACCAAACTGATCAATAATTGTATAACCCATCTGGCTTGTTCTTGTTTGGTTTTCAAGATACTGAACTTGAAGGGGGTGTGGCTCAGCACTTAAATAAAGTCAGCAACTGTTACTTCTGTTAGCAAAAAACTCCTGATTGTGTGTCTAAATAACATTCAAAATATGTTTGACTTAAGAAAACTTGCAAGGGGTTTGAAGTTAGTGAGGGTGGGGGTCATGGAGGTTGACTGATTTATCTTCTTCACAGGAACAAAATTAGAGATTAAGTATTATTTTGAATATAACAGTTGATATCATTAGTTCATGACGAGATGTCAGTGAAGCACAATCAACTATCTTTACAGCTCTTTGTTGCCTATTTATTTTAATCCCATATGAATTTATACTTGAAATCCTTCATTTGCTCTTTGTAGACAGCATCAAAATGCTCTGCTTCTGCCACTGTTAGCTGGTTTTTCCAGTCTCCAGCAATTCCTAAAACACAAGAAAGATCAAGTTTGATTCCTCAGATTTCAATCAGTAACTGTACATCACAAGGGTTTTCTAGCTAAACACACCTTTCCTGAGGAATTCAGACTTGGTTACATCCATGAACTCACGAGGAGCAGCAGAGTAGTTCGACATTTTGTTTTGCTTCATGTTCTTGAACAAACAACGCTCCGCTATCTTCTCTATCACCTCAGGCTCCAAAGGTTTCTCCAAGAACTTAGCGATCCTGGACACGGAGTCCTTCAGGTCCTGCACCACAGAAAACCACAGCATTGAGTCAGATAGTCAAGCTGTGACAGGCCAGAACTGCCCAGTCAAGGTCTCACCATGATCATCTCTTCATAGGAGATGTACATAATATGCTCTTTATCTTCAGCATTCAGCCAGCCCTTCACATGGTCAAACCAGGAGCCAAAAGCAACTAAAGGAAAACCACAAGAACTGAATCAAAATTTAATTAAAATTCAAGTTCAATCCAAATGGAAGTTAATTTATTCATAAATTTTCTACTGCTTATCCATTTCCTGGTTGCGCGGGTGCTGGAGCAAATACCAGCTCACACTGGGCGATGGCTGGGCACACCCTGGACAGGTCACCAGTCCATCACAGGGCCAACACACAGAGACAGACAAAGACCAACAACCACTCACACTCAGACCTATGGACAATTTTGAATTTTATGATCTTTGAGTCAAACCTTTTCCATCAAGGAACTTGTCTAGGAACTCTCCCTGTGGGCCTGTTTGGACCATGAAGGAAGTGATGTTGCTGTAGTGAATGGTAGACGTAAACACATCCTTCGGGTTCCTCATGACATAGATGACCTGCAATGATCAAATGATATTTGATGATCATGGAGCTTTGAAAACTCATTCCCTTTCATTTTCAGTGTCTTTATGATACAGTAAAATGTCTTTTCACACATCCCTCCATCTAACCATCCATCTGTCCATCCATAGCCATCCATGCAGCAACAAGTTGAGTCACAATTATCGTCCAAATACCCCAAGTCTCTATTGTTTTAGTTCTTCTGATGGTGTGTTGTGTAATGTTAAGTTGGGGGCAGTGGATGTGTTTTTCAGTTCATTAATTCATCTTCTACTTTTACTAACTTATTCGTTTCTGGGTTGTGGGGATGCTGGAGCCAATCCAAGCTCACACTGGGCGAGGGCGGGGTACACCCTGGACAGGTCACTAGTCCATCACAGGGCCAACACACAGAGACAGACAGAGACCAACAACCATTTACACTCACACTCAGACCTACGGACAATTTAAGAGTCACCAATTAACCCAAACATGATGTTTTTGGATGGTGGGAGGAAACCTGAAACCCACGCAAGCACAGGGAGAAAATGCAAACTCCACACAGAAAGGCCCCAGGCCCAGGAATCGAAACCCACTACCTTCTTGCTTTGAGGCAACAGCGCTAACCACTATGACGCCATACTTTGTTCAGGTCAGCTTCCACTAATATCACAGGGCTCTAAAGCTGCCATCAAATGTCGTTCACAAAGTCTACATGAACGCCTCCCTCCTGTTGGATTCACAACCTAAAACCTCAGATTTTCTTGAAAGGGCAACGTTCCTTGTTGACCTCGTCCTCTGAAGAATGCAGCACTTTGTTGCTACCAAATATGCGAAGGCCTAACCAAAATGAGACAGTCTGATTTACAGAGGATTTTCACTTTCTGTCATCGGCACTGCCCACCAAAGCTGGGCTCCCTTGGAGCCTTGGTTGTCCATGGATAGGACACATTGGAAAGACTCATTGAAATGGGACAGACCCAGGGTTCCCATGGATCCTTAAAAAGTCTTAAAAGGCATTGAATTCATTAATCTAAAAATAAGGCCTTAAATGACATTAAAATGTCTTCAATCAGTATTTCAAGGGTCTTAAAAATGCTGACACAGGAAGGAGGATTTAATGCATTTTTCTCTGGCATTACAATTTAAAATAATTTATAAAATTTTTAAATAATTTACCGAATGACTCTGGCATTAAATGCCACGTAGATCAGGGTAGGGGAAACAACAACACTCATTTTAGAAATGTAGTCTGACAGAAGACTCATTAACGTTCATCAAAGAAGCGCTACCTGATTGGCTGATTGCACACTGATACCGGTAGCAGGCAATGTGTATGAGGCACATTGTATTTTGTGTAGAAAGCACAAACCTGCACAGACAAGCTGCCAACAGATGCCAGGTATTTCGCAGTTTTGTTCTACCCTCGTCTCCCATACCAGCACCAGTGCAAACAGCGACAGACCGCCAGACGACATTCCCGTAAATTACCTGTACATTTGCATGTAGTTCCGACAAGAAGGCCTACATTAGCAAGCCTGGATTAGGCCCATACATCTAAGGCAACATTTTCTTGATTTATGTTATTGTTTTCCATGTGTTCCACACTAGAAAGTTTTTTGGGTTTTTTTTCCAACATTTTAAGTAGATCATATAGCTTTTTCACTGGATAAAAAAAGTCATGTATTATGTAATACACAAAAAACGTTTGGGGAAAATTGTCCATAACCCTAAGGAATTGATGTAATTTTTTTTTCTTCAGTTTTGGTTATTGTAAAGTTGGTCTTAAATTTCATTCCAACTGGCATTGAAAAAGTCTTAAAAAGTCTAAATCTAACTTGCCTTAAGCTGTAGGAACCCTGAGACCAGTCTCACCAACGCGATGTAATCAGTTTGTAAACGTAGCCATTGAAGCAATAAAGCATCTGCTGTTTAGTGACAACAACATGACATCAGTTTCAGTAAAACATCCTGTACGTTCACTACACAGTCTGCTCTATTCAACCATGCCAAATGAACTGGACTAGCTGCCAATGTGGATGCTTCAATCTCCCATATCTATGAATGTACCTTTGGCTTAATTTCAAAGAAGCTTGGATTCATCATGTTGTAGAAGAAGTGTGTTGCAAACATGCGAGGAGAAGGATTCTTGGAAAAATCTCGATCACAGGTGGTATGAAACCCCAACCAGGGTACACGGTCCCAGCTATAAAGAGTGTCAACAGGGGCTGGATCTCCTCCACTGACAATCAGAGGGACAATCTCCTGCATCCATGTTGTACCTAAACAAAAGAGATTTAGTTAAAAATTTTGTAGTAGAATTTTCACTCATTTCATTTGGACATATGTACAACACTGTTAGTATCTGTTTTATCTGTTTGGGTACACTTCCTGTTTTATTTTGAAGTTTGGTGTCATCCTTGTCTTCCTGTCAAGTTCCTGCCTCAGTTGATTTCTTTCGTGTTTCACTTCTGTCTTGTTTCCCTGTGTATATAAGCCCTCCCCACTGTGTCTTCTCTGCAAGATTGTCTTTGTATACTAGTATCTTAGCTTTCCAGTGTTACCCCTTGTTTGTTCCCTGTGTCTGACCGGTTTGTTCTACGTTTTTGGATTTTTGCCTGCTCGGTTGCCTGTTTCTGCCTGCCTACTCCTGTATGACCACCTGCCCCCACCTGGATTAAAGATTTTGCATTCTGGACTTTGTACCTCTCCCTTGCTTCCTCTTTTGCCCTTGGCAAACATTCCACACTCACCAGCCATCACAAAAACAGCCCTTAGTAATAAGTAACTTCAAGCTCTGTTCATTTGACATTTTAAAATATGTGAACTGTAAAAAAAAAAAAAAACGAAAAAAACCGTAAAAGCACTGGCAGCAAAGTTTCCAAACGAATACCGTAAAATTGCAGTAAATAACCGTATCACAGAACTACATACAATAACCATAAAAATACAGAGCAGCTTTTTACAGTCAAAATCAATTAAAATACGGTATATTATAGTTGGTAAATTCCCATTATAGTGTAAAATAACATACATATTATGTCAAAAAACATTAAAATCAGATACCTTTCAGATTTATCTCCAATTTCACGGTATACATTATTTATTTTAGGAAAGAGTCTATCTACAGTAATTTCATGTTAAAATACTATTTTTCCCAAGTACAATAACAACGTTATAATGTATAAAAACAAACTAGGTTCATAAAATTAAAGATAAATGTCTGCAAATGTACAGTATTTATCTGTCATTTTAGAGAATTAGATTAAAAAGCAACCATTGGACAGTAGAAAAACAAGCTAAACACATACAAATACATCAAAAACAGCTACATTTAAGGACAATCCTTGTTAATTAAGGGTATTTAGTAGTGATTTCTTGTCCATCTACACTGATTTGCTGCATAATTGTGATTTCCCCAAGTAAAAAAAAAAAACAATGACACAATGTATAAACAAAATATGTACCCTTAATCAAATAGGTATTTCTTAACATTTACAGTATTACAGTAGTTATTTTAGAGAATTGGACAATGGGAAATTAAACACTGTACATCAAAATACATTAATAGGTATATTTAAAGATGCTATCTGTAAATTTAGGGTATTTAACAATCATTTTAGTAAACTGAACAAATATTCACTGGGAGTCATCCTCTATCATATATCAAATATATGTAACCTGTCTCCACTTAATGTCTCTGTTGTGTCCCGAGTTGGACGCAGGAGTCAGGACTGGATCTCTGGATCTTTACTTGGCAACTGTGGCGACAGAGAGAAACACACAGAAATTGTGAGCTGTGTGTGAGCCAGAAAAGGCTTTTTAACATATGAAATGTTACAATAACATAATCAATTTTGCACGGTAAAATTAAATTACAAAAAATAACAAATTGATCCTTTAAACAGGTTTGTCTCTGCTTTCAATGCTTCTGCATTTAAAGTTCAACAGCAAACCCAAAAATAAATGACATCAGTAATTCTGCTTTTTTTTTTTTTTTTAATATAGATTAAACAATCTAACCAAACTTAATATGGTAACCAGAAAACACATTTCACTACCTCAGTTTAACATTTAAATCCAAATGGACTAATAAGATGCCAAGAGATCGAAATGGACAGCAGGCAGACAACTCCAAAAGCCCGACCTCTTGCTATTACTCCCCAGAAACAAGGATTAAGTAAACATTTCCCCATCCTGAACTTTTGCTCAGCACAGACATTTTTAACTCTGGAAAAACTTTAGTGATTTAGTGACCTAGCTGAGTGGAAAAATTTATTTGGACATATCCTCATTCCTGTCAGGCATTTTATATTGCCCATCATTGTTGTGATATTTTTTTTGCCATTTTTTTTATCTCTGCATTTGTCAATGCTGTGATTTTACTGGTTTTAAATAAATTAATTAATTAAGACCAAACCTGAGTCTTCTTTTTAACAGTGGAAATACAGTGCTGGTATAAAAGAATTTCACACCTTTGTGTGACAAACATACATCAGCAGAGAGCAACACAATTACGACTAACCTCTGGCCATGTTAGAAAATGCTTTGACCGAAAGCGTGCGTTAACAATGAATACTGAATATCTGTAAAACAAAATGGCCGTCACTTAGTCACAAAACCATAAAAAATGATAGCTATCTGCTAACAATAGCTTATGTAGGGTAGCAATTTATCAGAGGGATGCTAACGTTAGCTTCAAGGCTGTCCACTGGAGGTATGAAAATGAATTAAAATATCGTTCACAGGTGTTATCTGGCACACTCACCTCAAAAGGTGTTTGGTTGACATGTCCGTTGTGGCTGTCTCATACATCTTCCTTGAAGATCATGAGTCCATGAGGGCACGTCTTTTCCCTGCATGACTGACTGGACGGACACCAGAGCTAATACCAACTAACTGTCATTCTTCAGACTCAGCCGGTTGATCGTTATGGGCGGGGCCAAACAAACTGGAAATAGGCGCCAACTTTGAAATTTGAAACTTAATTAGCCGCAGTTTTAATGAAAACACTTTGAATGACTGGTTTTCTGTAATTTTGTATGTCTTCGTTATCATGGACAGCAATCTCTAAATTAATACCTCACATTTAATGTAAAATTGCATTTGAATATGAAAAAAATATGTTTAATTAACCTTTAAAAATGAATGATAATGTGATATTATATTATGGTTAATCACTTGTAATTCTAAAGGTAAATCTGTAAATTACTGCTAGTATCTGTTAAGTTAGTTAGTTTCATTTATTGTCCACAATGTGGAAATTTGTCTTCGGTCTCATAACATCATAACAGACAACAGTAAACAACAAACAGCAGCAACAACAACAACACTTACACACAACTATCTTCATGGGAAATATGGAGGACAACAGTGGCAAATACATTAAAATAACAGATCTAATGAAACAGGGTGACATTTAGTGCATTAATGGCAGTGGGAATGAAGGAATTTTTAAAGATGTTACGGTTAGCTTTTGGTACTTTGTACCGTCTACCAGAGGGAAGTAGTTCGAACTCCCTGCAGAGTGGATGAGAGGGGTCATTTGCAATTTTGACAGCTTTTTTCCGAATTACTTCCATGTAGATACAACTTAATTGTTTCTGTCTCTTCCCAATTATTTTTGAGGCTAGGTTCACTATTCGCTACAGCTTTTTTTTTCCTTTTACATTAAGATTGCCATACCACATTGCCATGTTACAAGTCAAGATTCCCTCTGTCAGGTTCTTACAGACTGTTTCCATGATATGCTTGCTCACTCTAAAGGAGTTGAGCTTGCATTGTAGGTGGAGGCGTTGGTTACAGGTTTTAAAAATCTGGTCAGTATTTTCACTGAAATTAAGTTTACTGTCAATATACACTGCTCAAAAAAATAAAGGGAACACTTAAACAACACAATGTAACTCCAAGTCAGTCACACTTCTGTGAAATCAAACTGTCCACTCAGGAAGCAACCCTGATTGACCATCAATTTCACATGCTGTTGTGCAAATGGAATAGACAACAGGTGGAAATTATAGGCAATTAGCAAGACACCCCCAATAAAGGAGTGGTTCTGCAGGTGGTGACCACAGACCACTTCTCAGTTCCTATGCTTTCTGGCTGATGTTTTGGTCACTTTTGAATGCTGGCGGTGCTTTCACTCTAGTGGTAGCATGAGACGGAGTCTACAACCCACACAAGTGGCTCAGGTAGTGCAGCTCATCCAGGATGGCACATCAATGCGAGCTGTGGCAAGAAGGTTTGCTGTGTCAGTCAGCGTAGTGTCAAGAGCATGGAGGCGCTACCAGGACACAGGCCAGTACATCAGGAGACGTGGAGGAGGCCGTAGGAGGGCAACAACCCAGCAGCAGGACCGCTACCTCCGCCTTTGTGCAAGGAGGAACAGGAGGAGCACTGCCAGAGCCCTGCAGAATGACCTCCAGCAGGCACAAATGTGCATGTGTCTGCTCAAACGGTCAGAAACAGACTCCATGAGGGTGGTATGAGGGCCCGATGTCCACAGGTGGGGGTTGTGCTTACAGCCCAACACCGTGCAGGACGTTTGGCATTTGCCAGAGAACACCAAGATTGGCAAATTCGCCACTGGCGCCCTGTGCTCTTCATAGATGAAAGCAGGTTCCCACTGAGCACATGTGACAGACGTGACAGAGTCTGAAGATGCCGTGGAGAACGTTCTGCTGCCTGCAACATCCTCCAGCATGACCGGTTTGGCAGTGGGTCAGTAATGGTGTGGCGTGGCATTTCTTTGGGGGGCCGCACAGCCCTCCATGTGCTCGCCAGAGGTAGCCTGACTGCCATTAGGTACCGAGATGAGATCCTCAGACCCATTGTGAGACCATATGCTGGTGCGGTTGGCCCTGGGTTCCTCCTAATGCAAGACAATGCTAGACCTCATGTGGCTGGAGTGTGTCAGCAGTTCCTGCAAGATAAAGGCATTGATACTATGGACTGGCCCGCCCATTCCCCAGACCTGAATCCAATTGAGCACATCTGGGACATCATGTCTCGCTCCATCCACCAACCCCACATTGCACCACAGACTGTCCAGGAGTTGGCGGATGCTTTAGTCCAGGTCTGTGAGGAGATCCCTCAGGAGACCATCTGCCACCTCATCAGGAGCATGCCCAGGCATTGTAGGGAGGTCATACGGGCACGTGGAGGCCACACACACAACTGAACCTCATTTTGACTTGTTTTAAGGACATTACATCAAAGTTGGATCAGCCTGTAGTGTGTTTTTCCACTTTAATTTTGAGTGTGACTCCAAATCCAGACCTCCATGGGTTAATAAATTTGATTTCCATTGATAGTTTTTGTGTGATTTTGTTGTCAGCACATTCAACTATGTAAAGTATTTAATAAGAATATTTCATTCATTCAGATCTAGGATGTGTTATTTTAGTGTTCCCTTTATTTTTTTGAGCAGTGTATATGCCTAAATATTTGAAATTGTCTACTACCTCCGCTATTTGTCCACTAATTGTAATGGACTGCACAGGTTCCTCTTCATGAAAGACAAGTTCTTTTTTTTTTTTTGTCACATTGATACCTAAGGAGCTTTTATCACACCAGTCCTGGAGAGATGATACATGTACTGCTTCCTCCCCCGCTGTGTCCCCCTTCTTCAGTAAGGCAACCAGGGCCATATCATCTGCGTACTTGAACAAATGAAACATATCCTGGTCTAACTGGAATTCATTTGTGTATAAGAAGAAAAGTAAGGGGGATAAGATAGTCCCTTGCGGAGCACCAGTGTTAAGCAAAGTGATGTCGGACAGTGTATCATTAACACGGACCTGTTGAAGACGGTCAGAGAGGAAGTCGCTGACAAGATGGATAATAACTCCATTTAGCCCTATGTCAATGATTCTCTGCAGAAGGGTGTGTATCTGCATGCTGTTGAAAGCAGAGGTAAAATCAATAAAAAGGACCCTGGCAAAGTGGGAGGGGACTTGGAGATGCTTTGACAGGGTGTTAATCAGGCTGATAGTTGCATCATCAGTCCCCTCTGACTTTTATAAGCAAATTGCAGACGATCTAAGCTGTTAGAAATCATTGCCGTAATTTGTTTGCTTATAACTCTTTCAAAGCATTTTCCCAAAATGGAAGTAAGAGTAATGGGCCTGTCTTTTAATTCAGTGGCTCCAGGCATCTTGGGGAGAGGCACAATACAAGACATTTTCCATAAATTGGGCATTGTTACAGAGTCAAGCAAATACTGGAATAGCTTCAACACAATACCTTTAAGTTCATTAACATTTTCCTTCAGAACTCTACCTCTAAGGCCATCTGGCCCAGGGGCCAAGTTTGGCTTAATACAGGACAAGCTAGCTATAATTTCATGTTCACTGAGTGAAATAGGTACATACTCTAATTTACAGTTATTATATTGTCTTGTGGAAAATGGTAATAAACCTGTAAAAAATACAGAAACTTGTATGTAATATTATACTTAAAGATGTACAAATACAATAAATTGCCATTAAAAAACATTTAATGTAATCTTAAATTATGGTTAATTAAAATTACTGAAAATATCTGTAAATCTACTGGCATTTCATTGTTTTATTGGAAAAAGGAAATATCTGTAAAAAATTACAGAACATTTCCTGTAATTTAACTTTTTTTTTTTTTTACTGTGTATGTATGTAAGCAATTTGGTTCTGACAAACTGTCTGCAATATAGAGTCCAAAAATCTCTCACTTGTATGGATGTGATGCTGATTGCAGGACATCCCTTAGTTTAACATGTCACTATGGTCAAATTATTTTCAATCTATTCATCATTATCATTATCATTAATATCATCAATTAGTTAATTTTCAGTAAATTTTAATTTATTCTTTTGTCAGTTTCAAGTTATTTCAGTGACCATTGTAGGTTTTTTATTTCTTTAATGGAAAGGTACCAACAATTTGGCTACGTCTGTAGTTTAAATGTCAGACAAAGTCAATCTTCAATATCTTTTCTGTGGCATCTTGGTGCACCAGGTGGCAACTGTACAATTTGATTTAGTTGTGACTTTTTAAAGTTAGTGAGACGTGAGAGTGATGATATTAATTTTGTTTGAGATGGACAAACAGAGGAATGTTGACATTGATTTAATAACAGGCAGTCATCAAATTCCTGCACATTTTCAGATTACAAATATTGATATTGAGCACTTAACTGGTATCTGTATCAACAAAAAAGAACATTTATGAATAAAACCCGATATCCTGACACCTACACAACCGGATTAAATATTAGATATTTAATATTAGATAATATTAAATAGTGTTGCTCTGACAGTTATAGGCTCATGTGACAGAATAGACCCTTTCACATTTTTTGTTCATCAAAGTAACATTAACATGATTTTATTCTGTTTAATGGGTGTTTTGGAATTTTTAGGTGTAAACTTAAAGTCTGACAAAGGTCTGTACTGGGTCTTAATCCCAATACTATAATTATACAGAGTGTATATTTAACCCTATAATGCCTGGCCCAAGAAATTATGGATAGAAAATCCAAATTTTTTGAATCTGAAGTCTTTACTTGGCCCTTTAATAAAATGTAAAATAAATGAAAAAAATAATTTGTATATTTTTTTTTCTCCTTGGACATCTGTAACATTTGTATCTTTGTTTTTTCAAACTGCAGCCTTTTTCATTCTCTTTTTCCTTTATTTTGTCAAGTGGTGGTCTCAGAAATGTATGTATCCAATATGATACACACAACATTACAGGGTTAAGTATATATAAGTAAATATGTGCATAAATGAATATTTAAAATATTGAAATAAATAACAGTGGTAATGAGGATTTCTATGTCTGTATTTTTGAATTTATTTCACAAACTCAAGATTTTCACATTTAGTTAGCTATTCAGGTGTATTTACTAATATGTATTGAGTTAACACCTTTACATAAAAGCACATAGATAGCAACATTAATCATTTACATGAATATGTAGATGATTTCATTAATTTTAAAATACAGAAATTATGTGGTACATTATATTTCAGGTGTGTCTATATATATATATATATAGGCACATCTGAAATACAATGTATAAAACTGATGTACATAGTGAAGTGACAGTAACAACTCACCTGACTTTGGATAGGTTACAATGAGAATATCATCTGGGCGAAAAGTTAATTCCTCGTAGCATTTTAAGTTCTGTGGACAGAGCACACACGTGGGGAAATAGACCCCTTTGTACAATGTATACAATTCAGCCTCAGTCATATTTGAAAACAATGAGCGGGATGTCAGCGACCGAGAAACACAGATAGTGGCAGCTGTAGTGAACTGATTGACTTTAGTCTTCGTCACTGAATTTATCTTCCCCAGCCTGTTTTTCTAACTTATTGTTTGTCACATGGAAACAGGTTATGCAATGAAGAGGATGTTGACGAAGGAAAGTGAGATGTGTGTGTGTGTGTGTGTTTTCTTCTGGCTTTTTCCCTATTTGGGGTGGCTGCACCAGGTCACTTTGACCTGTGTGATTAGATTTGGCAACAGTTTTATGATGGATACCTGATAAAGGAAAATTAGGTCTTGTGGATTTTTTTGTTGCAATCCAGCAGTGATGGGAAGTTCTGAAATTTTTACTGACTCAGCTCTTTTAATCTCGTTCAGTAAAATGAACAAATCTTTTTTCAAGTCATTCGTTCATTTCATTCATTGGAACCAGTGTGGCACTGTAGCTGTCATTTGACTAATGACTGAAAAAGCACAGCTTTCAAACACTGAAGAGCAACATGGTTTGCTTCACTTAGCATATAATACACAAGTCTGTTTTTGTTTAACTATTGAGCACCCTTTTGGACCATAGCCTACTGAAGTTGAAGTTACTGATTACTTCATTTGCTGGTAGGAGAGCATTCTGCCTTTCATTAAAAAAATTCTCATTCTTTTTTTTTTTTATAGTTTTTATTTAACATACCTCTTACATACATAGTAATCTATACATCTTTTCAGTAGTTCATTCCATAGAGGTAGGTATTTCAGTTAATAGACCCTTTTGTACAATGTATATATTTCAGCCTCATTCATACTTCAAAACAATGAGCAGGATTCCAGCAGCCAGAGAAACACAGTGGCAGTGTAGTGAACTGATTGACTTTACCTTCCCCAGCCTGTTTTTCTAACTTATTGTTTGTCAAATGGAAACAGGTTATGCAATGGAGAGGATGTTGATGAAGGAAAGTGAGATGTGTGTGTGTGTGTGTGTGTGTGTGTGTGTGTGTGTGTGTGTGTTTTCTTCTGGCTTTTTCCCTATTTGGGGTGGCTGCACCAGGTCACTTTGACCTGTGTGATTAGATTTGGCAACAGTTTTATGATGGATACCTGATAAAGGAAAATTAGGTCTTGTGGATTTTTTTGTTGCAATCCAGCAGTGATGGGAAGTTCTGACATTTTTACTGACTCAGCTCTTTTAATCTCGTTCAGTAAAATGAACAAATCTTTTTTCAAGTCATTCGTTCATTTCATTCATTGGAACCAGTGTGGCGCTGTAGCTGTCATTTGACTAATGACTGAAAAAGCACAGCTTTCAAACACTGAAGAGCAACATGGTTTGCTTCACTTAGCATATAATACACAAGTCTGTTTTTGTTTAACTATTGAGCACCCTTTTGGACCATAGCCTACTGAAGTTGAAGTTACTGATTACTTCATTTGCCGGTAGGAGAGCGTTCTGCCTATCATTAAAAAATTCTCATTCTATGATGGCTATTCACTTAAGCCTACCTGGTCACTGAAGACCCATAGAGTATGAATTTGTTCCAACGGAAAGGCAAATTAAACATCCATCACATAGCTACATAGCTAATGTTATCTTTCGTGCTAATGTCAGAGAGCTCTCCTCACCAGTAATAACAGCATTGGTCATGCTACTGATGTAATCATGTGAATAATGAACGAAAGACCCGAATAGCTGTAGTTATGAGTTATGAGAACGAATCACTCATTTCTACACTGAGCCTGCTGTTACCTCCACAGCTTTGTAGTTCCTACACGTAGTCTGGAACAGCTGGTTATAAAGCTAGCCTTGTTTCACCTTAGCTTGGCTCGTTGGCTTGGCTACCTGCTGACTACGTCACACACTACCCACATGGCCACCTCCTTAAAGGGGAATGCTTGGGCCGCTAACACTGCGTAGCGGGCATGGGACAAGTGAATGAGAGACTCAGAACCCGAAGACCCGTACTTTTGAGTCGAGAATGAATCAGTCGCGCCAACACCACAAACACATTCTGGCGTACAACTGTCTGATGACTCAGTGGTTGTGTATGTATAAACATAAACAAGAACAAAGATGGACGTTCAAACCATAAGCAAATAAACAATTTAAATAAAGCACAAGTTTCTTAACCAGCTTAATATAAAATACACAGTTCAAAGTAAATTCACCAAGACTAATGGATTATTGTGACAATTTAAGGATCAGGGCTTAACCCTAAACTACTGGAAACAATAAGTTCAGGCCCATTTGTGGAACAATGCTGCCATCTACTGGCATCAAATGCAGTACACCTGCGGGGCCACGGACTCCGGTAATAACGTTAAACAAAGAGTCCGTCACGTTATAGGTTTAGCAACCTGACACAGACTTATGCTGGTAAGTCACAAACACATCATAGGAAATCCCCCTTTCACTCAAGCTACATTTCATACGACCAACGGCTAACACACCAGGGCAAACAGTAAGCTAACTAGCATTAGCATCGGTGAAACATAAAGTTGCGCTCCGTAACGTAAAACACTGCACTCACTTGCGTTAGACGCACTTCACACCAGATGACAGTTGGTGTCAAACAGTAACTTAAAGCCCGTTGGGCTCAAGAGCCTCAAGGAGAAGTTAATTGATCTACAGCAGGTGCGCAACTCAGAAAGTCTGTGGAGGATTACGTGATCATGTGACGCCATCGTAGGGGACACTGGGGACGGAGCAGCCACTAAAGGGGGCCTTTTCCACAGGATTATTTTAATAGTTCTGTTATTCAATTCAGTTGATACTGTTGTTTCACAAGTTTTCAGAATAAATGTGAAGATCAAAACAATGTGTTCTGTTATTTTTTTTAGTAATTCAAATGTAAAAATATTTATATTTCATGGTTCAAATTAAAGCACACAAAGGTCATTTTGAACTAAAATGATACCGGTATTTATATCTCTTTAAAATTTACATGTAGAATACCATTTAGACGATGGTTGAATCAGTGTTGATTCAGTGTCCGATGTGGTTGAAAATATGACATTGATTCAACATTGATCATAACGAGCGTTTTCATTTCAACGTAGAGTCAACATTTCTGCCTGACCATAAATCAATGTTGATTCAACATGATTTTGCTATCTGGGTATGCAGCAGTGGTGTCGTCTACTTTTTTGTAGTGGGTATACTGTTATACTTGTACTCATCCATCCTAAAGTGACACATCGCAGAGCGACGCCTCATGAACACCATCACACTCAATAATGCATAGAATATCCATTTTGGGACTGGTTATGTGTTATCAACATGTATTATAAGCATTTTTATGTGACTTTTAACTGCTAGTGACATTAACAATAAAAAAATAAAATAATGACCAATGATGGAAAAAGCCAACTTATCTTCGAGGGTTGAACAATTAATTGAGATTTCATCAAAATCTCAATATGGCCTACTGCAATTTTTAAGTAACATAATATAAATATTGTCATGCTAAAGATGTCCTGACCCACACATCATATACACTTAAAAAAACACCTTCGTTTCGCATAGATCTGCACAAATATTGCACAATAATCATTTTAAACATATTTTTCAATTCATTAGATATTTATTCAAACTTGTTCAGCCCTATTATCTTCCATAAATCATTGTCAAACTATGAACTGTCTCATTTTAAATGAACAAGAAAACACCCCAAAAGTGCTACCAGACAAATCAGCTTCAAACAATAATAAAAAAAAGTTAATTAACAAAGAAGCTTCATCTCAATAAATGTTGGTTGAAAAAGCATTCAATATGTCCATAATGGGTTCACCGTGTTAGTTCACAACCCCTGAAAAAAGGATAGAACACTTCCAGACATAGTCTGGTAGTCTACAGAGCTTTCCAGGTATGTTTGTATTCAGGCATCTGAGGTGGGCATTTCCTCCATTGATCCACCACACTAACGTTGGTCAGGTTGGCTAGTTCGAACTAGAGTGCCTTTAGAGAGTGGCGACTACTCCGTTCACTGCAATGGTTCAGTTTTTTCACAGCAATGGCGGCGTACGGAGACCTTCGAAAGTTCCCGGAAGTTAGCATAAGCTTACCGCAGCTCAATGTATTTCAATGGAGCAGATTGTCGAAGCTACACATTTTCAAGGTAAAATGTTTAAATAATCGTATTTCCATATCAGTTGTGCATCGAAATCAAATTGACACGAGTAATTAAGTATGTTGACGGATTGACACTGTCTGGATTAGTAGATTTAAAGAATATAAACCGATAAAAGTTTAGGCTAGCACACTGGATAATGATAGCAACAGATGCCATAGGCTGATATATGCAAATTCTGTTCTTAAATATAACTTCATCCAACGCTGTTGATAGCGAGGTTAATATGTAGGCAGAGCTATTGTAGTTAAACTTTTATGTAATTTAAATTTATTATTGAGGCTGCGAAATGATGGGCAAATCACATGATGTGAGGATATTGATATTGATTTTCCTGTATTTTTTTCTGCATTCTGCAACCTCAGCCTTATACCTCTCCTTTTGATACAAATGACTTCCCTTGGCTTTTGTGTTATTTTTCTCTGTTCTGTGTTGTCTGTTTTTAGTTTAAAAAAATATTAAAGTGCCCTATGGTGTGGTCTTGGAAAATGTGCAATACATTGTTTGAATATGATTACCTCACATATTTTTTTGTTTTCACAATCTATGAAGGTGGTCATATTTTTCCTGCTGACTTTAGCCATCCATATTTTCCTCCTGTCCCTGTCTTTGGGGAAACCATACATGCACACACCTTTCTCTGAACGATTGGAGCATTCAGCCCGTTTATTGGAGTGTTTTGGCTGACTCAGTCAGTGGATTATGATAATCATCTGCATGTAGTTATGCTGTGAATTTGCTGTCATTCTCTGTGAAGCTTCCTTATCTGGTCTCAGTCTGTGCTGTGCTTTGGTTTATCCTGATCCTTTTACTTCAATATAATACAAAGTGTTTCACTAACAAAAATCACAAATCAGTGGCTGACATTTTAAATTCACTCTGTGCAGGGAGAAAGTGCAGGAAACTACAGCAGAATAGCTGCTCCATCACCTCTGTCAAGCAGGGTTTTGTGGTCACCTGCAGTACAGACCACTTTTGATAATCCAAAAGGTTTGTTTTCCAGACCCAGAACTACAATTTGTGGTGGAGGTGGATGCCTCCAACTCTTGAGTAGGGGCCATCCTCTCCCAGCGCTCACCCCATAGACCAGAGTCTCCACCCCTGTGCCTTATTCTCCCGCTGTCTCACTCCAGTTGAGATAAATTATGATATGGGGAACCAAAAGTTGCTTTCAGTGGTACTGGCCCTCCAGGAATGGCAAGGGTGGATAGAAGGTGCAGGTCACCCATTCACAAGTCAGTAAGAAAAACCAGTCTAAGTAGGACCTGGGGCCTGTACCATGAAGAGGGATTTAAATACAGAGGAAATGGTCCAGTGATCCAACTTCACTTACCCCATCACGCTAAATGATGACCTGCCAACACTCCGGGCATCTGCCGTTTTTAACCCTTTCTCCCGAGCAACCCTTACTCCCGATTTGTAATTTATCCCACTTCCCCCGATTTCAAAGTGATAAGAGTCAAATTGGTGTTTCATGTGTTGTGGTACCTGACAACCTGGCAACCCACCCCAAATGCCCCCGCTACGTCCCTTGCGGCCCATACGTCACTACCCACGTCCAAGCTCATGTCAATTCCCGAGCTACACAAAATGAGCGAGACGGTAAACAAAAAGTAAACAAAGTACGCTTCAAGATTCAAAATCTGCGTGGTGTGACACTTTCACATTTTTCATCACGAGCCATGTCAGTCATTACCACGCATTCTGTAAAGTCTGTCGGGCTGACTTCAGCCTGGAACACGGAGATAAAAATGACGTTAGCAGGCACGCTTACAGAGCAGAGCAGTTTACTTCACCAATGAAAATATTATCGTCACCATGTTTGAAGAATTTATGAATGTAATAAAAGCTGAAAGGAAAACAGCTTTTAGACTTTTTTTGTTTGATTGTTTGTTTTAAATGCATCAATTATAATATCTGACATACAATGTAGATATTTTCTGATATGTTACTGGTCCATCATGTAGTCATGTATCTGACAATCATCAGATTCTTGCATTCCCTTAATTTAATGGTGTACATCAAAGTCGTCACGAGTTGATGATAGTCCACCCTCTAATCATCGCCACTGTACCTGTGAAACATTGTGCATAACGATGCATCACTGCTGCACCTCAATTGACCTGATACTTATCAGAATATACTGTTTCATTTTTGCTAATATTGGAACTCATTTACTCCTTGTGGCCAGTTCACTTTAATTATCTATCACTTTATATTAAATTTTATTTTTTATTTATCCATCTATGTCATTATGTATGTATGTATATATTCTTGGAATACTTTCATTTTCATTTTTTTTTCTCCTAGAGCACCTGTAACAGAATAGCGCCCTGGGATTAATAAAGTATTTCTGATTCTCATCTCCAACTTCCCTACTATATTATAAAAGCTCTCTCTGGCCTGAGATGTTAACAGACACAACAGACCTGACAATAATTTGTGGACATTGGTGGATGAACTGTAATGTTTTTGTTTAGGTCTCTGCATCAAAATCTCTCTTGATCTAAAGTAGAGTCATGACAGACAGTCTGTTGACTGTCAACATTCCTCTGAATGTTTTTTTTCCTCTCACTGGGTCCAGTGCTACTCCAAGAAAGAAAAGAGTCCAGAGCCAGAGTTGTGTTGCCAGTACCGCTCAACCTCTCGTACAAGTTCAGGCTCCTTCCCCAGCAGAGAGTTGATGCCCAATGTCCCAAGAGCCAGTTTTGTCAGCCAGGGATCAGACTGCCAGGGCGCCTGCCTTCGGCTGCTGCCAAATCCACAATGCACCAGACCCCTATGGCTCCTTCCATGGATGGTGTGCCCAAAGGATGACAGACCTATGGCCTCCATTCAGACTTTACCCAGTGAGGACCCCTACTCCAGGCCTGGCTCAAAGGTGGGGCCCCAGTAACCCTCAACAGCATGCAAGTTGAAAGCTGAACAAGTTACAGACGAGCCATTTAAGAGTCAAACACCAGATGTTGGGGGGACTGCTTACTGGGAGGCCACGGCAGGCTCGACATCAACAACCACGACCAAATGCAGGAAGAAGATGCTAACAGGAACAACAGCATCAGAATCACAAGGCATTTCAACATCAGATGGACAGAAAGTAAATTTAAAAAAAAAAGTCTTTCTGAAGTCTTTCTTTGGCCCTTTAACAAAATTAATTAGGAAATTAAAATGTTGTAAATGCTGCAAATACTGTTCATTATGTATCATATCTGATACACACTATTCAGGCAATTACAAGAACTTTTCTCCTTGGCCATCTGTAACATCTGCATGTTTATTTTTTCATACAGCTGCTTTTTTCAATCCCTTTTTCTTCTTCATATATGACAAAAAACACAAAACGTCTCTGATTGGTAATACAGGTTTATTATGGCTTTGTGCCTGAGGCAGGGATGTAGGTGGAATATTTAAAAAACATTAAAAAAATAAATAAAAATGCATTACTTGCTTCTTTATGACTCCAACATCAATTTGTGCAACCATGAGCCTCAAGTTCTGCCATGAAATGTTTTTGGTTATGATGTCTTAAAGAAAGAGCCTAGCATCATGTGATGGAGGCACAGACCTGATGCTCCCTAAAAAGTTGTCTCATGGATGCATCATGAGTGTAGCTGAATAGTTCCCAGCTCTATCAGACTCCACTTGCAGTTTTAGGCGACAGTAAAGACGATGTGTTTGAGCTGGAGGTGCATCATCGGCATATCCAACAGTCTTTAATCAGTGGGATTAACATGAGGGCAGCTGCTAAGTGTGTTAATTTTGCTGATCTCATTTCATTTCACAAAAGAAAGGAAACTAGTTCTTCCTCAGTCTAAAGCAGCTTTGTCTCTCCAGCTGCTCCACAGTTGGACCGCGGTGAAGTTAGTTTTAAATTGGATATTCGTCAGACATTCACTCAGGATAAACCTCTTCCACACAGTGCAACTCCGAACCAGCCACTCCAATATTTCAAGTGCACCTGTATTGCAGACTTTAAATTAAACACAGGGAGTCAGAAGACGGCTACAGTGTGTACCCATTTCCTGTTTTCAAAATAGAAAAGTTGCATATTTAAAGCAGAGATACTGTGTTTAAAGGCAATAAAAACAGGCGTATCAATACAACACGTCCTCCCCAGCAGACTGCAGCATAAAATAGAACACCACAGACTGATAAAACATCTGCAGTATCTTACTACAGATGTTTAGAGATCTGAGTTTCCTCAAGAAGTGTTGGAAAAAAGCAGGCAAGGAGGCTGGATAAACTTGTTAAGAAGGATGGCTCTGTGATTGGAGTAAGGATGGACTCTCTTGGAGAAATGGTAGAGAGATACACAATGAGGATGGGGGAGGCCATCCTGTACAACACGGATCATCCACTTCATACCACCCTGATGGACCAAAGAAACAACGGTGGTGGACGGCTCCTCTCTCTTCGTTGCAGGACAGAGAGATATATACGGAACAGAAGAGGTTTAACCTGAGTGAATGTCTGTCGAATATCCAACTTAAAACTAATTTCACTGCGGTCTCCGTTATCAGATCATGAAGCTCCCTGCTTCCTGCTTCACAATCCCTGACGCCTTTCCTGTTTCTCGTTATTAATTTGCAAGGCAAATATAGATTCCATTTGGCAATTTGTGGTTTTGTATCAATGGAATAAGCTGAACAAATGAACTTGTTTAGAAGTTTAAACCTAAAATTACACTAAATACCTCTAATCAATTTCTGCACCTACAGGCTATATAACAGAACAGAACACAGATCCCCACCAATAACTTCACATTTATGCCTTGTTGTATCTGGGGACTAAAGGAGTGGTACATCATGTCTGAAACACTAGATGTGAAACAGGAAATAATAATTTGCAAATCAAATCATTCTTAGTAAGAAAATCCATTTTGAACAGGAGCTCGTCCCTGCTTCATTTACCTAACTGTCATTCAGTTACATCTGATTATTTAATTTTCAGTTTATTGGGGCCTCAGAACAGATCAAAGCTCCTGCTGATGTGGACGTCCGGTTTGTGGCTGATGCTGATCTTATTAATCCTCAGTGTGTGATTGACAAAGGTGAAAGTTTCGCTCACTGCACAGCACGCAAAGACATAAGAGGAATAAGTCGGGAAGCACCTTTATGTTTGTGAACATCATCTTCCTCCTTCTTTACACTTTTAAATTTAATACAGATTCTGTATTAACGGATATAATCAGGGTTGGTTACATGATCCCTTTCATCCATCCATCTTCGTCCGCTTATCCGAGGTCCGGTCGCGGGGGTACCAACTCGGGATGACGTCATCATCGTGACATATCCAAAGTCAGGTGAGTGTGCGATGTTGCTTTTTTAATCCGAACACATGGGAAAGGTTTGATATCTGAAGTGTAATGACACAATGCAAATGCCTGAGCCTGATTTCTGCAGTTCACCGTGTGGAGCAGCAGAAGGCGCTGTCTAACCGCAATATTTCCCTGACCTCTGACCTACGTATGAGAATTACGTAATGAAATTCTTTTCAACACTCCTGTTCTCTAGATGAGTCTATGAATTATTTTAAGGTGATGTGTTATTGAAATGTGAAATGCTGCCCCAAGAGAGAACTAACCCAGCCGGTGGAAAACGTCTGACAGTTTATAACCAGCTATCTCTGTCTTGCTCCCTCCTCATCCTCTCCAGTTCACTAATTAGTTTTCCGAATGGTCATTTGATAAAACAGCATTCAAAGTTGTATTTAAGGCTGTAGCAGTCAGGAGTTCAGGTTATTTGACAGGGTTGTTGTCAGCAGGTCTGACTCATTGTTTCCAAAGACCACTGGGACTATGACTCAAAAAGGTAATCTGTGGCATCATAAAATAGAAATTGATGAAAATGTAGGAGAAAATAAAAAGGCTGTTGATGGCTATAGTGTGCTATTCAAAATAAGCATATGTATAAACTGATAGTGGTTCTTTGGGAGGTGCCCACAGCAGCAGACTCAAATCTACTTCACATTGTACACTGACTATGGACAACTATCTGATTATCTCATGTCAAATAATCTGGACTGTCAATTTAAAATCAGGCCCCAAAAATTAAGAAAATAAGTCTTTCCCTCAAGGTTCCCCTCTGTTGTTTTTTTTTTTTTTTGGTTGGTTTGCTTTTGTTTTTACATGCAATTTTCTTTGTGCTGTGTACAGACAATGAGAAAAATTAATGAAATACTTTATGTCAGTAATGTAACTAGATGTTTTGAAACCATTTGTTTTCTTTGTGCAGGTACAACATGGATGATGGAGATTGTCCCTCTGGTTGTCAGCAGAGGCGATCCAGCTTCTGTTGAGACTCTTCATAACTGGGACTGTGTCCCCTGGTTGGAGGAGAATCGGGCCTGGGACCTCGATCTGGAAAACAGGCAATCTCCTCATATTTTTGCTACTCACTTCCACTACAACGTGATGCCTCAAGGCTTCTTTAAAGTAAAGCCAAACGTAAATCTGTATATATATATATATTTGTGTGTGTGAACTTATTGTATCTGAACTGAGTGCATGATAGAATTTATAATTTATTATTATTAACAAATTCATGGGCCACATTTTTCAGCAACTACATTTGATTGTGACTCAGTGATATGACTAGAATGTCCTTTGTCAAATGGGCCCTCCAAATGTGGCAAAAAAATTTGTCCTTCTTTTGCTAGGCAACAAGAAACACAAACACGTGCCAACTCTGATTTTGGTGGATTTTTGGATTGTTTTTTTAACCAGTAGACACCACATTTGGGGGAAAAGGTGGCTATAAGGAGGAGTGAGGTCAATGTGTGTGGTACAGTCAATCACACTGTAGTCACGCCCTGAATGAGTCTCCTGCTTAATAGTCTATTTTCCTCTAAATAGGACCATAGTTTAAAAAATAAACATGTTGTATAGGAGAAGACCTGAAACTACTGACTGAGAACATAAACTCATTTGAAAATGTTTAATGAATTAATAAATCAAGTTAGATGAAGAGTCATTTTCCCATAGACTAAATACAATATGACTTGTATGTATGGCCAGTGGAGTCGGATTCATTGGATTGAATGCAGAAATGGCTTCACTTTTCATTCCCCATGGAAGTGACCATCCCCTTTTAGTTTGGCCTTTGTGGACTATGATAGAACTGAAGGGCTACATCTTCATTGATCGGATCCTCTGAAGGATGCAGCCCCTGAATTGTGACAGTGTTCAAAGTCTAATGATAAATGGATGCCATATCACTGCAGGTCATCTATGTCATGAGGAACCCAAAGGATGTGTTTACATCCTTGTTTCATTACTACGGAACAACCTCCTTTGTGGTCCACCCAGGCTCACAGGGAAAGTTCCTCCAGAAGTTCCTTGATGGAAATGGTTGGATGCATTGTCAGCTCTGTACAGAATAGTATATATCCATAATACAACACATAACACAAAAAAGGAATAAGAATAATCGGCTATAACTGATTATTAAGTGTAGATTTGTTCCCCATAATAATATACTTGTGACTGTGCTTCCCCTCTAGATATGTTTGGCTCCTGGTTTGACCATGTGAAGGGCTGGCTGAACGCTGAAGATAAAGAGCATATTATGTACATCTCCTATGAAGAGATGATCATGGTGAGACCTTGACTGGGCAGTTCTGGCCTGTCACAGCTTGACTATCTGTCTCAATGCTGTGGTTTTCTGTGGTGCAGGACTTGAACGACTCCGTGTCCAGGATTGCTCAGTTCTTGGAGAAACCTTTGGAGTCTGAGGTGATAGAGAAGATAGCGGAGCGTTGTTTGTTCAAGAACATGAAGCAAAACAAAATGTCGAACTACTCTGCTGCTCCTCATGAGTTCCTGGACCAAACCAAGTCTGAATTCCTCAGGAAAGGTGTGTTTAGCTAAATATAGACTTAATGCAGCATCTCTGGAAACATATGCAGTGATTTTAGATAGTAAATCTCAACAGTTAATTTCAAATAAAGACAATTTTTCTTAAATGTCATTATTGGATTTCAGGCATTGCTGGAGACTGGAAAAACCAGCTGACATCGGACGAAGCAGAGTATTTTGATTCTGCCTACAAAGTCATAATGAAAGATGTCAAGTATAAATTCATTTGGGATTAAAATGAACAAGCTTAATGAAATTTTTCCACAAGGTTGCACAAATGCACAAATGCTACATTGTGATCTGCTTACTTTCGTCATCTGCCTAATGTGGGTTAATTCAGTGAATCTAACGGTTTATTTTTAAAGTTGTCTCCAGGCTCTAAAACTGTGAATTTCAGAAAGGCTGCTGGATATGTTTTAGTATTAAAACTCTGAGGTTGTATTCGAGCCTGCATGGGCTGAAGAAGAGGCTTTTGGAGACGATGATGGACACTCCTCCTGATTGGCTCTTTGATCATCACAACCAGGCAGTGTTCAGTGAAACAAGGGTGGAGCCCAAAATGAGTACGACCAGTGTGCTACATTACATGGACATTTGGGATATGTTGGGTCTCTTTAACAACTCCATAAAGAGTTTGGTCTAAACCTGCTCCATGTGTAAAGTGCCTTGATCTAACTTTGTTATGATTTGGTGCTATAGAATTAAATTTGATTTAAGTCATATCATTCAGTTCTACTTCCTCATAGAAACAATCAAGTTGCCTTGCCTTTAAGAAACAGGTGACCTCTGTCTTTCTTTGCTTAAAGCTCCATCATTGTGTTACAGCCATACTGACCATAGTACCAATGACCGATCCATTTATCAACACCACTATCTTCATTAAATAACACGAATGCATATTCATCCCTTCTGACATGTCTTCACATGTAAGATGCCCTCTGTTGGGCAACGTAGATACTGATATACAATATTTGAATTTAACAAAGCAAGGAAAAACTATGAAAGTGAATATTAGTCCATTCAGGATTAGAGTAAATTCACTCATGGCACATGCTATATAAAGTGTATTATATTTAATGTTATATCCTTTTATGTACAGTTTTTATTTGGCTATTTAAAACCAAGCTTTGATTTTGTAACACTTTACTGGAGCTGTGGGAATTCGAAAACGCAGATAATATAAACCTCTGGACACTGAGGTCACAGATAGGACAGGCCGATGTTTGCTCAAAAACATGAAACTGATCCGTTCATTTTCCCAGTGAAAAGTGCTTTTCAGTTACCACTTTTACTGGAAGTGATCTGTGTTGAAGCAAAGACACTGACCAGGAAAAAAATGTCAATTTAATTTAACAGCAAAATCCTTGCTTGCAGTACTATTATGTTCATTCATGATGAATAAATAGTGTTGAAAAAGCTGCAGTTAAGAGGGGTTACCTCCCCCCATAGGTGGAAAAACTTCTGCTCCAACATGTATCAGGTCGATATGCCAGCACATCTTGGCACATTTTGTCTGTTATCCTGACACTGGAGAGGAAGAGGGTTTTCTGGGTGTGTGCCAGAATTGGACCACATGTGGAAGTAGCGTTTGACAGTCATGTTATTGTTTCTGTGATTCACATTAGGGCCTTGGTTACTAGTGGCGAAGCCAAGCTTCCTCACTTTTTTTCAGACTGTAACCGTCATTTAATAAAAACACTTTTTAACCGTTTACGTAATCCCTCTGTGTTGTGTGTCTGCCTCTTCGTCTCTCCTCTAATTATTGAGCATTTTATGATGTGTAAAACAGCGCCCATGGTATTGTATGCTGTTTTCTGTGGAGGCCAAACTGAGGTGGCGTCTCTTGGTGAAAAAAAAAGAAGAATGATTAACCAATCAGGTGAAGCTACTGTCATGACCCTGCTCCCCTGTGATTTGTCAAGACAGTGTCAAGGGAAGCCACAAACTATTTGGCTTCACGTCAATCAAATCACAGTATCTTCAACGTCATTCAATGAAATAACGCGAGATATTCTAATTTATGTTGACATTTAGTTAGGCTAGCAATATTAACAATATTTGCAAGCGCAATTATGGAGGGCGGAAGATTTGGAGTATTTGGTAAAAAAAACAAGTTTACTAAACTAGCTCTGGACGCAAAAAATTAACGTATTGGGTGTGTGAATAAATTCGCCTCTTTTATTCACTATCAAATGTGTGCTGTTCATTAAGTGGCTGGTTGTGCATTGGGAAGAGTGGTTGGATAAATTAATAAGATGCTTAAGAGGAGTGAGTGAGCGAGCGACTGAGAGAGAGAGAGCGCGCGTGTCGGGTAGATAACAAGCTTGTGTAAGTCCTGGTAAAATGATACGGGGCGCTCTAATACTTCATCTGACTACATGAAAAAGCAACATATAAATATTATTTTTCTGCCCCACCCCAGTAAAACATATACAAATGACAGGTTGTGTGTCACTTGGCTTTCTCAAAAATTTTCCCCACGCCACCCCACTGTTGGTTACATACGTTTTGTTGTTGTTGTTATTGTCGTTATTGTTTTGGGATTTTTTTTGTTTTGTTTTTTCCTTTAGTAAGTTTTTTTCCTCTAAAAACACATAACCCCTCGGTTTCTTTCATATTGAAACGATGAACAATAAACCATTGCCTGTCAGGGTAATCTATCTTTTTACTAGTCTTAAAAATCTGTTTCACGAAGATACTGAAATAAAGCTCATTATCGAATAGATGGCAGATTGGAGATAAATATTTTCTTGGTAATAGAGAACAAGGTAAAAGTCCAGTTTCCAAGAGACATAATAATGAAATAATGGAAATTGTGAAAAATGTTTTGTGTCAACGCCTTTTTTTTTTTTTTTTTTGCAGAGTACTCGAAAATACTATTTTAGTTGTATGACCTGAACGCAGCCTATGGCAGCTAGGCAACAAACTGTTGCTAGTCGCAACGGTTGGCTCCTGAATGTCGCTTCTTCCGTGCCGTATTGGGCTGAATTACAACAGTGTTGAGTCTCCGTCATGTAAATACTGTGACAGAGGCCTTTTTAAAGATGGTCACAGACTGACCTACGTGATTAGCGTGAAGTTAAACCGTGATACTTCCTCTATTCTGCTAACGTTACCTAGCAAGGATAGCAGCTGCGCTAGCCTCAGTGAGCGGCCGGAGCGGCGCAATGTTTTAGTTACTTCAACACAAACTGATCCTCTTGAATGAAGACAAAGACACACAGCCGGCTGCTGCAACACACGGGAAATGATTGCCAGAGCAACAGGTAGCTTCAGAATGGGTCGCCCCCACTTTAAGCATCTGTTCAGCTAGTTTCAGTGCTGCTGTTAGCAGTAAAGCTGCTGCTCCGAGTGAGGGGACGTTCATGTCTGAGAGGGCGCTGTGCCTCTTTGTTATTGTGTGCCAACGTTGTTACAAAAAAAATCACCCTGTTATAAGCTTCAGTCCTTCATCGTTTAAAATCTTATTTGCACATTATAATGACATCCAGGTCGTGATGAAATTGGGATATACTACACATTAATACCACAGTAAATAGAAATGCTGCTCTCACTGTGCACCTGTGTGCCAAATGCAGTGGGTCAGTGTGTGTTGTGTGTGATGAGCCTCAGTGCACAGCAGGTCTGAGGACACTGATCCACGACCTGGTCAGTTGGTCAATGAGAGAACGGTGTGTGGTCTGTCCCTGTCCTGCAGTCAGCCTTGTCATCACTGTCCCCTCTTGTTTCCTCCTCATCTCCTGCAGTGCCCCCCCCATCCCTCCCCTATGCTATGAGGTACAGCCCTGACCTTGAGGAGGGAGAGGATAAGATTCACTGACCATATAATTGCACCGCTGACCAAGGTATGTTACTGAGGCTTGTAGGGACTGTGATTTAAAGTATGAAGCATGCCATTCAAATCAAATTTGTGATTAAAGGTCTGTATAGTCTAAAGTTAAACCTCCATTCCTTCTCTGATTGTAATTCAGGTCTAGGTTTTACATAATACTGTGAAAGCATCAAAGTGTTCAGTCCTCAGCAAAAATGTTCTCAGCCTGTATTCAGAAACTGAGCCTTCAAGACAATTTGTCAGGACTTCTTAAATGTTGTGATATCACAACAAAGCAGTCTTCGTCCTCAGCCATAACTCCAAGCCAGGCCCAACTGGACCCACCATCCAATCTTGCAGGATTAGTTTTTTCTGAGAGGAATCTGCTGGAATTGTAATAGATCAATCCACTTAGAGAGGAGAAATAAAATAACACATTGATGGCATTTCAACATTGACAAAAAAAAAACCAAAAAAACAAAAAAAACTCTGGGAAATTGTGGAACACAAACCTGTGAGATTTAATTTATTCCATAGCAGCCAAAAAGTTCTTTCATATTACCATGGTATTCTCTCATTTCTCAACTTGTAAAAGTTAGTAAGGAGGAAATCAAGCAAAAACAATAAGATTTCTTGAAGTGGTGGAACCTGTATTAATGTGTCATAACTGTCCACAGTTTTCCAGAAATTAGGTGAATCACTTTTCTTCTCTCTGTTTAATTTCCTGAAGTACTAGTTGTTCTTATGCATGGGCTGTTGGAGACCAGGTCATGTGTTTTTTGGCTCATCAGCTGGTTAATAAACTGGGAGAGGACAGGAAAGTGAAACTTAAAGCCAGTTTTCTTTTCTACTCCCTCTCCAGTTACATCACCCTCATGTTTATCTTGTTATTTTCTTCCTTACTTCTCTCTCTGCAGTTTTACTTGCCTCCATTACTGTGTCGTCTGTTTCTGTAACACCATTAACTACTGTATGTATCTTAGCTGCTGTAAGATTAATGCTCCAGTCAAGTAGACGTACTAAACTGTACTATGCTGATAAACCGGTAAGATGTTGCTTAACTGCCTCCTGTGCCTGTCTGTGTTGTGACCATTTCCAGGAATATGAGAGTTTGTCTGTTGGCCACAGTCAGCTGTACTGCTAAATCCTCCTGTGTGCTACAGTAGTTTCACTTTCCTTTCTCTGTAATTCAGCTCAGAATGAAACACAGTAGGGAAGAGAGGAGGAGGAGGAGGCAGAGTGGGAGGGGAAGAGGATTATAAACAGTGATGTTGCTGGGTGATAGACAGCAGTTCAGTTTGTGACGGAAATGAACCACACAAGTTTTCAATAAAGGAGCAGGTAAGAGAGATATGAGTTCTGCTCTCTTTTTATTCCTCATGCAAATCTGTACCAGCAGCTTTACTTTACATAACGTGGCAAATAAAATGCACTGTTTGTTTTTTTGTGATCGGGTCATAGAACATAGATAATGTTGTGTAGTCAGCTCTGTGTGTTGATTTGTATACAAAACTTTAGGCTAATTTTACCTAGACTTGATGACTATTGAAGAAAAATGTTATTTATTTTTCCTGCAGTTCTTGGATGTTTTGAGGCTTTTTCAGATCCAGCCACAAAATTTCATTGTTTGAATCAGAGAGCTTTGAGTTTGTTTCTGCAGCTTCAGTTTGTGCTTCTTCTCATGGATATATTTGTTGGAGATGGACTATATAATCAATACAGCAGATCATTCATAACTTGTTCTAGTTATCTAATATGTTAAGCTGTGAACGCCGAGAAAACGTTTTTATCATAATTGTTTAATTGTTTTAAAAAGAAAGGAGGAGAGAACTATGTTTGGCATTCTTCTTATCTCTTTGTCTCCCTCTGTCACAGACACACATCCCCACCTATCCAGAAAGCTGCCCTGGGTGTGTGCGTGTGAGACATTGGTGAGGTGTGTGAGCCTTTGTATCTGGAGCAGAGGGAATTGGGGAAACATGAAGTGAAGCTCTACAAGCTAGTTTATATGTTTTGTGACAGTAGCTGCAGAGGAACGCAGACAGGAAACAGCTCTGAGTGAAGTCTGTCTAACTTCATCATTTAACTGGGCGTTACTCTTTTTGGATGCTAATTTAAATTTGTTCCAACTGCAACCACCAGATGAAATCCAGATGCAATTTTAATTGTATCCTGAGGTCAGAAGGCAGATTTCCTTTGGGCTTGGTCTGATAATAAGTGATATTGAATATCACAATATTTCCTGACACTATATATATATATATGTACATATATAGGCTTTCTGGCTTTATTTATTTTTAACATAGCTTCAAGAGTGACAGGAAGTGGGGGAGAGAGAGTGGAGAATGACATGTGGCAAATGACACCAGCTGGAACTGAACCACAGTCACTGATGAGAACCTAGTGGACTCCAGTGTATGGGGTCGGTGCCCTACCCACTATGCAACTGGAGCCCCATACATTAATATTAAAAAATTATTGATTCTCTGTGCATCCCAATTAATACTTCAGTAAGATAGACTTTAAGATAACTAGAGTCCGTTTCCAATTTGGCACAAATATTTAAGTTGTTTTTAAGGAAAAACACAATTTAAATGAAATAGGTAAAATTAAATGATGACATTTTGTATATACAAGGTTGAAGATCAGTTTCATCCCATTTTTACATAATGTTCTGTAGAAACATCCCTTGTCATTGTTCAACACTATAGTTGTGTCCAAGTTAGTATGTTAGTAAGTATTTTTGCTCTGCATTGCCGCTGGCCCCTCTTTTACCTTATCTTATCCTGTTGCCTTGGAACCTTGGCAACACTTAAAACTTGTTTTCATAATAAATTAAGGTCTTAGGTCCTCAGTTGTACCGTTGTACAGTTTTACCATTATGTGAAATCTGGTACTTAAAGTCAATGTATAATGTTTAGGCTTTCAGTTGGCGTTTTTTGCTCCCTTATTATTTCCATGACTGATACCCAATGAATCTTTGAATAGGTTGGGACAGGCAGACTGTGATGTATTCAGTGCTTAAATCCAGCCCCTGAATTGGACATAACAAGTTAATGAGGAATTACAGACTGCGACCATGTTTCCTGTAACTTGTCTGATTGGTGGATGAAAGCAGAGGATTTGACTCAAGCTATTTTTGTTACTTCCACCACTCACAGACCAAAACAGTAAACTGCGGGTTAAATGCTGAGTAACAGGCCGGCATGGTGGCATTGTGGTTAGAACTGTTGGCTCACAGCAAGGAGCTTGTGGGTGCCCATCCTGGGCCTGGGGCCTATCTGTGTGCAGTTGCATGTTCTCTCCTTGCTTGTGTGGGTTTCTCCCCACTGTCCAAGGACATGCATGTCTTTAAAGTATGATATTGAAGAAGTATTGCTTCTGAGTCTGTAGCGCTGTAACCAGACGGAGAGACTTTCAGAGGAAGATGGTGATATAATAATCCGAAAACAATATATTGATATCAGAAAGTATTTTTAGAAAAATAAATATTTTGAGGGTTCATTTACTCTTTCTTGGCTCTCTATATTGGCGTGGATATAGTATCAAGGCAATGAAAACAATAGAGACAAACAACCACTCACACTCACACTCAGACCTATGGACAATTTAGAGTCACCAATTAACCCAAACATGCATGTCTTTGGACGGTGGGAGGAAACTGGAGTACCTTTTCAGATACATTAATGCTGCATCTTCTTCCCCTGACAGCATTACTCAAGATGGAGGAGGTTTTGGAGAATATAGTGGCCATGGTGAAACAGCACCCAGCTGGGATTCCCCTGAAAAAACTTGCTGTTTTCTACAACCAAACCTACCACAGGAACCTGGCTCTATCCACCCTAGGCTTCAAATCTATGGCTGCTTTAGTAGCGTCTCTGGAGAAGGAACTGGTTGTAGAAGGGGAAGTGGTCTTTCACAAAACCAACCACAGTGTGACAAAGGATCCAGCTGCAGCTGAAGCCGTACCTGAAGCTGCTGCTAAGACAGCAACAACAGTTACACGAGGCAGAAAGAAAATGGAGAAAGTTGTGGACAATATAGTGGCCATGGTGAAGCAGCACCCAGCTGGGATCCCCCTCAAAGAACTGGCTGAATTCTACAAGCAGACTTACCACAAGAACCTGACTCTATCCACCCTGGGCTTCGACTCCATATCTAGCCTGGTGTCTTCTCTTAAACCAGATCTGGTCATCTGGTCTGGTCATCTGGAAGGGGAACAGGTGTTTCACAGGGACCATCATCATGGAAATCCTGCAAGTGCTGTACCCGAAGTTGTACTTGGAGCTGGAGCTGGAGCCAGAGTTGGAGTTTGGCAGAACAACAGGTCCACAACTCCCAAGAGAGCTGAATCAGTTGGAGACAGGGGTAGTGCCCCTACTGTAACTGTGCCACAGGAAGACATTAGACCCCACTCTGTGCCCCTCATCCAGGAAGGAACCAACCTTTTAGGTCCTCCTTTGGCCCCTGCTGCATCTTTATTTTCCACCCACTGCCTCCCTTTGACCCCACTCTTTGCTGTGTCAAAGCCAGCTGAGCAGTTGTCCCAGCAGCAGCTCTACCAGAGAGTCTTAGAGGTCAGCTATGAAAAAAATGCATGGACCACTCAATCATTTTTTATGTGGTTGTGTTGACTTATTTTTTGTTTGTTTGTTTCCTACGTTCACGAGTCTATTTGACATTCAGATGGATAGTAAAATTATTTCTGACTCAAATGTATAGCATTTAGCCACATGTCTTGAGGTCATAGAGATAAAAAGACACAAAAACCAGTCACAGATATCAAGTTTAATATTCTAAATGTTCAGTTTAGAGTGTGATTGAGAAACAGCAGCAGAAAATCACTTGTTGAAGAGTAGAGAAATCAACTTCCCTAATTAAGACAAAGTAACATGTAGGACCACCTGTGGGGTGAGTCTGCTAATGTTCCAGTTTATTTAGCTGGTATCAATCAAAATTTGGTGAATCTGTAAGATACCAACTGTATAAAGAAGACAACTGTCCAGAGATTCAGAAGATGTAGTTTTGCATTGCATATTTTCCTTGCATGTTAATTTGTTTGTGCAGGTGTCTCCAGTCCTTCAATACACTGACAGATTATTGAGACTGTAGGTGTTGTTTTCATCCTGACAAAGGTTTACCTTTGCTCTGACTCATATCATAGCCATGAGTCACAGACAGAAAATCAATTAACAGCTCATCACAGTTGAAAAGTTTAAACAGTTAAAAACACCTTTAAAAGCATAACGTTAACTTGGATATAGTTTGCATTTGAATATTATATTGTGCCTTAAAACTATTAATCTTACATAAAAACTAACATGCAACCACTGTTGACCTTTGTGCTTCACATGAATTATCTGCTCAATAAAGGTGTTTTGATGTTCCAGGTGATTAAGAAATACCAGCTAGGAACTCCATCAATGGAGCAGCTCCAGGCCTGCTATTTTAGTCAGTTTGGTGAGCAGCTGCCTCTCTTACAGTACATGTCTCTGTACAACAACTTGAATGCATCAATCCCGACGACTCAGGCTCAACAAACAGCAGAACCCAACACTGTGGTGTTGCAGACAACTGCAGGTAGACAAATATGACAACATTTCTCCTCTTACATAAACCAGAGTTGGTTAATCGATACTTATGAAATATATATTTTATGTTGTCCATCGACAGCAGCAGACAATCACCCAAGAAAGTCTGAGAAAGAACAGCAACAAGCAGACACCAGATTTGACCTCCTGTCTGGCTCTGAGTTTCCAGTGCTGGGGAAAGAGATCAATTCGACCAAAGGAGAGAAGAGCAAAGTGAGAGATGCCAGCCAAAGAGAGAGCAGTTCCTCTGTCTTTAAAGAAGCTTATTATTCGCAACTCAGAGAGGTCCATGGAGCTAATATGAGGGCGATGGAGGCCATGGAGGAGGATGACAAGGAGCTGACAGGGAGGATGAGGAAAAGGGACATTGATCAGGACAAACTTAACAATCTGATGGATGATGTGATCCGAGAAATCGCTGCAGAGGGAGACCTGGTAACACAGGAGAAGGTGAGACTGAGGATATTGTATCTTACTGCTTGACATGTCTCATACTGTAAATATCTTCATATAGCAAGGTGATCTTAGCATAGCCCTAGGGTGAAAAAAGCAATGAGAAAAAAGCCAGACATACTCTCCATGACAATTTAACAGTGATGAAAGGAACAGGAAGTCAATGGGCTTTTTACACTGAATCACCACATGCCTCCAGCTTCATGTGTTCATCTGTTACAGTTCAGTCGCTTCTGGACTCAAATGTAGACACATATGACAGCAGGTGGGGAACAAATTTGGGAACTAATTCAAGAACAAAACACACTAGCTTTTTTGCCAAGTAGGTTTTCACATACAAGGAATTCACTTTGGTGTTTGGGTTCATAATAGCAAATGTAAGAAGAAATAATGTGAAGATATATGATACAAGATAAAGACTTTAAAGAGTTTAAATAAAAAAAAGTATATAATACTTATTTGCAATTAAAATGTGAAACTAATTTTCTAAAAATCAAAAAATAATAACCATAACCATTTTCTCTCTTCCTCTCATTAACCTTCACCAATGTCAAGGTGATATCCAGGGTATGTAGCCTGATGCAGATTTCCTCTCAGGAAGCTTCACGGATTATTAAACCCTGGAAGATCCCAACTCTGAAAGACCTACAGTACATCTTAAGAGAGATCAACATGTTCATAGAGGTGAGAAAACAGGTGCATTTACTAATGACTACTGTTTACGTAAGTGTGTGGTAGCTGATGAGGTCCTACTGTCTCTTTGTGCCAGTCCACTGAAGCAGTGACCTCCATGTGTACCCTGTATGAGCTGAGCCAGTCTCTAGCAGGCCTGAAGGACAAGAAGCACTTTGAAGAGTTGAACCTGGGGCCCCTCTGCAAACTGCCAATCATCCATCGCATGTTCAAAATTGACCGCAACACCAAGGATGATGACATCCACCAGATTGAAACAGTAGACATCTTAAGGGTATGACTCAAATGCTACATTTAGTTGATGAATTTCTGCAAAACGCAAAAATGATATTTTTGACTGTTGACTGAACTTTGAATTTTTTATTATTATTATTATTTTTTTTAATCACATACAATCATCTGATGCAGCAACAATGCCTGTGTTTATTTACTGTTTCTTTTCTCTAAGGCTACCTATGTAGAGATATATATCCATATGCTCACATGTGCTGTACCCTATGAACCATCTGGAGAAAATCTGGGTTCCACGGTGGTCTAAGTGCTTTTGTTAGATATGAATAAAGTCAGCCAGGCTGAAATTCCACTAAAACATGGCATTAAAAGCTCTATGTGATAAAGTCATGAGGTTATTTTAAAGATCTGCCTGACGTGAGGTCAAAGAAGAGCAGATGAGCAGAATCACCTGGCGTGAACCACCAGGCTGCTGCTCATATGACACAGAGTCAGACTAACATTAAAACAGGCCCAAGATCGACTTCAATGGACTGATGGACCAGTCCACAGATTTCCCAGGATTAGGGTCAGCAGATAGACTGATATTAATCAATGAAGATTCTTTTTGCTAATAAACAGTTAAGTGGTTAATTATCATCAACACTAGTCACACCTCCAATTTGTTTATGGTTTAAATAACCTGATAAGGCAAGCTAACTTTGATCTTCATAGCACCTTTCTTTTCTGTGAAGCTAACTGCATCTGTAATCTGGATCCATTAGCTCACATATGATGGACATGCACTTTACAGCCAGCTGTAGAAAGTCCAGATCCCTGGTTAGTCTGAATGGTTTTTTTTTTTGTTTGTTTTATTAATTAATAATTTTTTTTTTGTTAGAGCTGAATAAATTCATGGAGGCCATCTAATGCCATCTCAAGTCTCCCAAAAATAATAAACCCTTGTGACATAGTTTACGATGGTGAAATGTGATTAATGGTGTACAGTTTAAAGGGAACAGAGGAATCCCTCTGACACAAACTTTACCCTACCTACTTTAAATTTAAAATCACATGCACCAGATCAGTTCAATACAATAAATGTGGAGCCCTTCTCATTAATAGTTACTTATGATAATGATTTATTACCTGATGATAAAATGGTAATTTTACAGATAAAACAGTCATAAGAGATAAAACAGTAATACACTGAATTCAAAGCCAGTTCACATTGAATATAAAGTCTGGCGAAGTTGACACAAACATACCTAATGCCAGTTGTTGCAAGAGCTTGTTACCTGAATATAAAATAGTCACCTGTTCACCTGAAAGTTCCTGAGATTGAATGTGGGCTCTTTTTGAATCTTTCATTAACTACACTGTGTTTTGTTTCTCTAGCAACTCCGTGTGTTTCGGAGGAAGCAGAGCAAACCCAAAGTCGACCTGCCAGAGTTCATGAAGTATCTGGCCGACCACTACAACTGTGACTCTCCCTATGAGCTGGGCATCAGGATCAACGGTCTTGGGCTACCCATATCAGTAAGACACTTGACCCTCAGTAAAACCTCAGGTCTGATGAGTGATCATCAGCAGCTAGTGTGAATCTAGTCTTACCTTGTCTCCTTCACTGCTGAGCTGATGAGAGAGGTACTGAAACCTTTAAGAATAAATTTACTCTTCCACTACCATCCAGACACTTCAGAAGGTTAGTCGATTGGAGCACATCATCATGGACCGAGCCAAGGAGGTCATCCAGAAAGAGCTGGAGGAGGAGATCCAGGAGAAGCTGAGAAAGATCAAGAAGAGTGTGTTGGAGCCAGTGCAAGGAGCAGGCTGTTTCTCCTCCAGCGGCAGCTTGGACCTCCGGAAAAAATATGCATCCTTACCAGCAGCTGATGTAGTTCTGGCTGTATTGTCAAATGCAGAGGGGGTCTTCAATCCCAGAATGACCAAGGTGGGAGCCCGACACTGACAGATGTGTAATGAAACGTATGTCTCCACAGATCCATCAAAGTATTTTCAGTAAAAGTGTTGGCAGTATAGGACTTTTGTTTTTGCATTTTAGAGGCTTAGTTTTGATAACCTGGACTTGAGACTGCTAGGTGCTCCCCTAATCCCGTTAAATCCACTATGAGCCTTCCAGTGAATAACTATGAGTTACAAAGCTTCACTGCACTTCTGAAACCATTAACAAAATGTCACCCTTCACCATTTCCTAATCCTTAAAGAAGGCACTGTAAAATAAATTATTAAAAATGTAAAAATACTGACATATTACAGACATAGGATTTTTGGCTAAAGAAATCCTGATAGCCTCCCGCTTGCTTTTACTTATCTGCTATTCAGGATATTACAGCCACTTTTCATCATCATTAAAGACACATTCCTTCTAAAACATCCATCTTGACATTACCTAATGAACATATTCATTCATCACCTTTGACATGTCCCAAGGTAGAAAACTCATCATTTTGAGCAGACTATGAATAAAGATTGACGTCACCAGGAACGGTTTTGAAGCTCAGAGTGACCTGCTACACTCTTCCCATCTTGGCAGTGCCTGATTCTGCCGCTAACCTCCAGCTAATCTGAAAATTGGCATAAAAAAGGTGGCACATGTGTGGAGCTGAGACTCATATAATCAACCACCTGTCCCTCAAAGAGGCCAAGCCCTTATTCATAACTTTAATCCTTAATAAAACAGCTTCATGTTTCAGTCTTATATTTTGGTACTTGTGTAATGAATGTAGAATTTAGATTTCTGATTGTCCCCCAAACAAAACACAAGCACAGTCTCAAATCAGAAGCTTTTTAACAGAAGTTTAAAATGTTACATTTTGGATTGAAAAATTAGAGTCAGTTCTCTCTGGTTAATCTCTGTGCTGGAAGTGTTGAGTGACCACCAGGGAGCATTAGCAGCCATAAAAAAACTGTATGGACATTGGTCATATTCGTTAAATGTTTTAAAAAACATTAATAAAAATGTAAAAACCTTTGAATAAAGTTTTGGTAGGCTCTGTTGCATGGCTGTTTCCTAGCTTAAACCTGATAGTTAGTTTTTTTTTATATTCCTAACCCAGCACGTCCAGAACTTCCTGCTTCAGGTGTCAGGCGACCGGCTGGCTAAGGCTCTTTTCCAGCTGGCTATCTGTGGGGGCTCCCTGGCCATCCCACAGGACCTGGTGCCCAAAGACAAGCCTTCAAATACCACAGCACAAGCGAAGACAGAGAACAAAGCCACTACATCCATCCCCAGTGAAGGTATCACATTTTTTTTACAGTAGCAGTTTTTACTAGGATAGTGGCTACTGATGCTTTATATATGTGTGTGACTGATAGTTTTGCCTTGTGTCTCAGACAAAGTGAAGCAGTATGTCAAAGACAGCTTGTCCTCTCAGAGCTCAGCCATCACTCTGGCTTACATTGCCTCCCTGGAGAGGAAGTTGACCAAACACTTCCAGGTTAAAAACTTCCTCTGTTTGGAGCACGGCAACTTCTTGGAGTTCTTGGTTAAACACAGCCAGGTAGTTTTCAATCTCATCTTTTTTACTGTGATCATGTGTGTGTATGAAATCCTTTTTATGCTGCCATAGTGATGAGATAATAATCTGCACTGACTTCTACCTGTGTTGCTCTTGTTATGGGCAGATGCTGCAGGACACACTGGGGTCCACGTTGATTGTGAGCAGTAGCAGCGTGGGACTTCTGGGGGGTGGTTTCCGTCCAAGCAGACAAGACTTGTTTGAGTTCATCAAACAATGTGGCGATATCACATCTGCTGATCCAGATGAAGTGAGTCATTTACAGACAACACAAATAAAAGCTAAGATTGAAGCCCTTCTCCTCTCACATGTTACACAAATACTACAATTTTACAATTTCAACATCTGCCTCTTTTTCCCAGATTTCCCACATTGAGTCAGCACTGAGGTCCCACTACAGGGTCCGGGACAGTCGAGACCTCGGCCATGGCTCTCTGCAAATGCTAGTTGATCTAGTCCAACGGCAGAAGCAGCTCGCTGGAGGAGGACTGAGCCAGGTCTACTATGAATCTGCCCTGGTTGCCAAACACAACCAACCAAGGTGAGAAATTTTTAACAGACAAACATGACATGAAGCTATAAAAGTCAGCCATTAGAGGTGGGGATTTGACCTGCTTCATCCAGAGGACACAATACAAACATCTTGCAAATTTAATAAAAAGAATAAAAATGTACAAAATGTAACTTTTTAATGAATAAAACGTGCAATCATCTGTCTCCTTATCTTTCCCGTGATCAGTACTGGAAGTGGGTGTGAGGCAGTGGGGCGTCTGGGTGAGATGTCTCAGGCCCAGGCCATGGCCAGCTTGCTGTCGTGCCCCTTGCTGGAGGATTTAAGT
Source organism: Remorina albescens (assembly GCA_034769265.1). Classification (NCBI taxonomy): domain Eukaryota; kingdom Metazoa; phylum Chordata; class Actinopteri; order Carangiformes; family Echeneidae; genus Remorina; species Remorina albescens. The sequence continues at coordinate 14,239,447 of CM068480.1, forward strand.
GAATGGAGCCAATGGGAGCTGATATTTAAACCCGGTCATGGCTCCCTCAAAGAGTTCATTGAGAGGAATGCAGGTAGAAGTCACATTGGGTTAATATGGGGAAATATATGCTGTGTCCCAGTTCAGGCGGTTTCATCCTTTGGAGGCTGCCTTTGACGGCTAAATGTGTCAGTCTGCATGATTAAACTGTCATATTTCGAAGGCACAGTTGCCAGTGCAAAGCCAAATTGATTCATTGGCCTGAGCATCTCATTCACTTTATCTTTTGTGGTCTAGTTCACATCCTCTGAAGGGTGTCCTGAAATGAGACACAGCTTTAGTTGTTTCATTATAGTTATACATAATAATATGTTCAACTGGCCTGTGAATTAAGCTTTTTTAAACCAATACACAGCTAATACAGGCTTGGAGGCGTTGGAGGTCACACCAGGTTTGCTGGTCAGGATTACCACACACACAGGAGACAAGCATTTCTCCAGTGCCGCCATGGCCCTTGACCCTGTTGGCACAGCTGGCCATCTGGTTTCCATGGTAGTAGCTGATGGGATTGTGAATGCTCCCACAGCCCTCCTGGCCAATCACATGGAAAGCTCGCTGGCAGCGGCTGTGGCAAGAGAAGGTAGTGTTGTAACACAGCTTAGGCATTCACAGAGCATTGGTAATTTATTAAATCTTTTCTAGCACATTCTAAAATCTAATGTATCATCATGCCCATGCTTGTCAGATTTGTCCCAGGCTGAAGACGATGTGTCGTGTTACAGTAGAGTGGCCAAGTTCCTCCTGGCATGTTTGATTCGAATCCCCACCAGAACATGTCAGGCTCTCCTGCAGCAGGTTGGTCACACTGCACAAATCACAGGCCACAATCTTACTCTTCCTGTGGTCTCTGTGTTGAAGCTGTACTTGAATTATATTGTGATTTTTCACATTACAAATAAAATTTATTTGAACTGTAGAGTAGAGGTGGTGAGAGCAGGTTTTAAACACGGAGGATGTTACATTCCACACTTCACTCAACAGGAAACATTTTATGTTGTTCAAAATAAACTTAAATCAAATCAAAAACTCAAATGATGAAAAATTGTTTGTTCTGCAGAGGTAGCCAAAAGTATTGTGAGTGGTTAATGCTCACCCTGATAAAACATGATCAGACAAGATTTTAATTTCTTCTAAATTAGTGTTAAAACCTGTGATTTAAATCTGTTCACCTTAACTGGTTAGGGGGAGGCTGGTATCAGTCCTATGGTTTCCATGCCACATACCACATATTTTCTGCAGCTTAATGTTTGTCAGTTTGTTAAAAACTCTGACTGGTACAAAATCAATCTCCTCAGGTCCTAAACAGTTCTGCTTCAGCTCACTAAGATGCATCTCTCTATCCTTTGTTAAATGTGATGTCCAGGTTTTTCTGGAGCCTTTTGCTGGCGTCCTGGGCCAGACCAAGTCTAAACAGGTCCTGATCACCGTGGCCCAGTCTGACCCAAGGCACATGAATTGTCTGCATCAGCTGGGCATCCTTTTGGGCATCACAGACTGGATCAAGGACTACCAGAAAAGGCTGAAGCCATCACAGAGCCAAAGCTACAACACACACATGGCGTCCATGGACCGGGCCAAGGTCAGAACCTAAGTCAGAAACTTAGATCACATTAATGATTGACAAACATCTCAGAACTGGACCGTGTGCTGCTCAAACTCACTTCCTCAGAGAACAAGTTTTATTTAGCATCAGAATAAACAGATAATGCAATTGAGTAATAATTATAATAGAGAACCACCTGTGGGAAGAAAAACACCATAAGTGTCATTAGTCATAGTTTTATACCAACACAGTACAACTACCGGCAGGAATTAGGTCATTCACAGCACAGTGAATGTACATCATAAACAGGACCGTACAAGATGAGAACGACTCCGATCAATTCAGTTTCCACTGTGATTTTCAGCATTCATCTTGTGTTAAGAGAGCGATGAGAACAAATGAGAACCTGAGAAACATGATAAGAACACATCAGCTTTTTTATCTACAGCCTATCGTTACTTTAACCAGATGTTGATGCTGATGATGAGTCTCTACTCTAACCCTGCCTAAAAACCTAGTGATATGTGGGTAAGATTTCTATTAATAAAACCTACTGCTATTATATAGGTTTTGAGCTCTGATGTAACTTACAGTATCTGTGTGTGTAATCATGTCACAAAGCTGTAAACTGATGCAAATTTCTCTCTTGTAATTCTTTTCTTTTGACTTCAGTCTAATTTAATAGATTCTGTAAGCAGCAGTCTGTCAAATCTGAATACGAGTGAGGATGAAGACATCATGGATGACAGCTTTGTCTCTCAGAGCCCACCACAAGGTGACAGGAGAATTGCAGCACAGGCAAGTGCAACAATTTTATTTTTTCAGTTTTTAATAGCTGTTTTCTTCTAGTTAATGGTGAGCAAGTCGTTACCAAGGAAGAGGATGAAGAGGAGCTGTTTGAGTTGGTTTCGCTGCCAAATGGGGAAACAACAGATGTTAGCGTCAAAACTGAAGAAGATCAAGATGAAGACCACATCTCTGATCCTAACGAAAAGGAACCTCCCAGCTGCATATCAGAGACCACGTTAGACCTCCACAGAGCCATAATCGAGGATATCAGGTTAGGTCTGAATTTAGATATGTCCATTAATGTATCATGGATTGTTTTGCTAATCTGTTTCTTCTTCTGTCTCAGGAAAAATGAGTTTGGTATTGGTGTGGAACTGAACGCTGAGGGCCAGAGGCTGGTGCAAGTTAACCAGGAGCGGCTGGGCCGCAGTCTGGAGCGGCTCTCCACTGAGCTCTACAGCAAAGACACACACTTTGTCCTGGAGCTCATTCAGGTGGCTGCTAACATGTTTACACCCTAAGATTATGAAACTTGGTTTAAATTGAAATGTGCATGAAGGAGATGTGGCCTCAAGGCATTATGATTTTGGACATCAACCCCACTGTCATAGTATGAAATCATTGATGATTTCATACTAAGATGATAATTTTCTGAGTGTGTTGACAACTAAATTTCACTCAATAAACATTAAAGAGTGAATTTTTATGAATGTATTAGATCATGATAAGGCTGAAAAATGTCAATGTCAAAGCTTTTGATTCACTGTCACAGTGATATTGATGATGATTAAAGTTCAAGTCCTGTTGCCCCATTCACTTCCAGCTAACATCCATAATCCATAATATGGATTCTTTTCCATTCAAAACACAACTCTTTTACGTTTATTATTATTATTGTTGTTATTATTTATTTTATGAAATCATATTCATTATAATTTAACTTCCACTCCCTCTTGCTAGTTTATTCAAGAGTGAGATCCTTAAAACAAAATGTTATTATGTTATTATTGCTGTAATTAAAAGACTACGTCACTGCTTCTCATTGACCTCCATTAAGTACACACAGCCCCCTGAATCAAGCTCAGTCACTAAGAATTCACATCTGTGTGTGCACCATCTATTTGAATTCAATCATTCAGCCCTTTTCCTCTTCCCACTCAACGATGAGTCTTCCTCATATTATTGTTCTTGTGTGGGGTTCCCTGAAAGTGAAACAAACTCCTGAAGTCTGTCTCATCTCTCTCTCTCAGCACCTTTAAGACGTTAAACAGGTCTAACAAGCTCTGACAAACTCTCTGTGGATGAAAGAGATTAACAGATGAGTCGATTTAGAATATTATTTGTGGACTTTAAGCCTTGATTCCAATGACAGTAAGTGGCAGAGATGCTAATGGAAAGTATGGAGAGAGACTGTAATGACATGCACCATAGGTCCCTGAGCTGAAGTCAAACCCCGGGACACTGCAATAACATAGCATGTGCGCTAAACACTTGACCACCCACACAAACCAGATAAGTCAATTGAATTGTCATTTTAAGAACACATTCTAACATCTTAATTTTCTTCTTGTTTTCTCAGAATGCAGATGACAACAGTTATCCATCAGAGGCTTGCATCCTTCCATCATTGGCCTTCGTGGTGGAGAGAGATTGCATCACTGTTCTCAACAACGAGATCGGCTTTCAGGAGAAAAACATCAGGGCCATCTGTGATGTGGGTCGCAGCACCAAGGGCAAACACAAATATGGATACATCGGTAAGTGTTTGCATGAAGTGACACTTTGTTTGACACTTCTGTGACTTAGGAAACCGATGTTAATAATTGGTGTTGGTCTTATTTCTATGTCAGTTTAACATAAAACAGCACTGAAAATATATCATAGTTTCTGAATCATCTTAAAAAAGTGTCTTTTCACAGGACAAAAGGGCATCGGCTTTAAGTCCGTGTTTAAGGTCACAGACTGTCCTGAGATTCACTCCAATGGCTTCCACTTGCGCTTTGACAAGACTTGTGGCTCTATGGGTTACATTCTCCCCCACTGGACTGAGGACAAGAGACCTCTAGATGCACAACTAAGGAACATAAATCCGATCAGGTTATTTGAAGACCTCTCTACTTTGAATATCCATCCATCATCTACACAGCGATCTCACAGGGTTGGAGAAAACTCAGCTGGCAGTGGGCGAGGCTTTGTACACCCTAAACAGGTCACCAGTCACAGAGCTGACGCAGAGAGACATATAGTCACACTCAAACCTACCAACAATTTAGAGACATGATGCCTAACATGTGTATCTTTAGACTTTAGGATGAAGCTGGAGGGAACCCAAGGGTAGGAAGACCATGCAAACTACACACAGAAAGGCCAGGGGTTTGATTTGATTAGATTTTTTTTTTTTTTTTTATTTTATAGGTTTGCATTGAAAATGAAACAAAGTTTCAGGAAAATTTCATCATAAGATGAAACCTGAGGACAGCTTATAGAGCAACAACACCATTTAGAAGACATATTGACATATGCTCTATGTAAACACCAGATCATACACTGAGAATAGAAATAATTTAAAAAGAAATAAAGGAAAAAATTTAAATGTACAAAAAGGCAAGGACAAAAGTACAGCACAGGAACAAGACATTAAGACAAGATAATTACAGGTGAGTAATAGTTGGCTGATGACCAATGGCTTTTCTTGGCTCAGTTTATCAGTGAACTTTTTTGTGCAAACAGGCTGAGGTAGAGCTAGTGTGAGATTAGTGGTTGAACCGCTCAATATTTAATACAATGCTGCCTTCTAGTGGTCGTACATTCAGGGACATGAAAATAATTAGTGTAGTGGAATGGTGGTTGGAAATTTTTTGCGAAATATTGTTGAAAGTGATCCAATAGTATAGATGCTTGATAATTAACCTTGAATATAAAAATGCTAATTTGGAGAATGTTGATATTGGAGAGATTTAGTATGTTTAGCAAATAGAGGTAGAGTTGAATTGGTAGCAATTCTGATAAACAGCTTTTGTATAACATGAATTGAATGAAAAGTGTGAGGGTCAGGTACTTGCCCACATGAAATTACTATAAATGAAATAGGCATACACAACACTATAGTATAAGGTTAATATACTGGATCAATTTATAAATTGGCAAATTTTTCTAATAATACTCACAGACTTTGACACTTTCCAGGAGATTAAATATATATATCTTCTTTTCAACAGCATTTTTTATCACTAACATGTACTCTGTAACTACTGCTCAAACACAGTACCTCTTGCTGGCAACAGTGCTGGCTACAAACTTATATCTAGCTAATATTAGACCAATTATCAACCCTATATTTGCTGTGGCTAATGTGTTAATCTGTTTACAGACACAGATCTGTAGAGTTACAGTTAAAAACAAATGTTGACTGATGGTAACACTGCCCAGCTGGATGATAAATCCCTGTAGGTTTTATCAGACCCCTATGATTCTTTCGTGCAGCTTTAAAAGGATTTGAATTATACTTCTACCAATATGTAGATGATTAACTCTGGTATATCTCTAACATTCTCTAAGGATGTTTTATATTATCCTTGGAAGAAGAAACATGAATCTTTGACGCTTTGTGTTAAATCATTTCTAACCTCCAGTCTGCATGTGTCTCATCAGCTGGACCACAAAGATCTGCCTTCCCCTGCGCCCTGAGAGCCATCAGACCAGGAACCTGTTTCATGACGTGCACCCCTCCCTGCTGCTCTTTCTGCACCGCCTTCGCTCCATCACCATCTACAATCAGGTAGCTCTTATAAGTACAGGTGAAATGGTTCTTTCAAACCTAAAAGCTTCTTGAGGAATCATCTGTTGTTTTGGGGTTTTTTTGTGTGTGTGTGTGTGTGTGTGTGTGTGGTTTTTTATTTTTTTGTTTGTTTTTTTGTTTTTTTGCTCTCACAGAGTGAGAAGCGTTTCATGACCATGACGCGAAAAGATCTGAGTCACAACGTGTTGGAGGTGGAGCACACAGAGGGACTAGAGCGCTGGCTGGTGGTCAAAACCACTTTGCAACCCAAGAAGGTAACAAACAACCTCACCATGTGGCTTACTTTCATGTAAACTTCATCTGTTTTTACATTTGAAGTACATTTTTACATTTGTACTTGTGTTTCAATAATGTTCCTGTTCAGACTTTAAAACTATCCTTTAGTGTGTTCCAGACAAATGCCTGCACACGCAAAGACACCACCAAGCATATTTCAGTAATGTGTAATGTGACACTGTAATCTTTCCAACTGTGTCTTTTTCAGTAGTTTCTCGTCCTCCTTACTTGAACCCATTTCTGATGCTATATGTTCACATTGATCTCTTTCACCGTCAGATCAAAGAGGAAGTTGAGTCGACTGAACTTGCCCTGGCTTTCCAGCTTGCCAATGACAACACAGGAAGTGAGGTCATTTGCCAGCCTCAGAAACAGCCTGTGTTTGCCTACCTTCCCCTGCGGAGTTTTGGACTACGTTTCATTGTTCAAGGTGAGAACAGAAAATCCAAGAGTGATTAATTAAGAAACAGAGAAATCCACTCACCCACGTCTGTTCCACAGGTGACTTTGACATCCCCTCTTCCCGTGAAGATGTGGACAGAGACAGCTCTTGGAACCAGTGGCTTCGCTCTGAAATACCACAGCTCTTCCTGCAGGCCATGGATGTCTTTAATGTGAGACAATAATGTGTCAGGGGGGATAGATGAGTGGAGATGTAGCATTAATGTCCCTTTCAAACGAATCTGATCATTTAAAAGAAAATATTTTTTCTATCTATAACAAAGTTATAATTTGGAGACAAAAATCATCTTTACATATGATTTCTTAGCAAGTTTTATCCTCAAAAATTAAGAACTACATCAGGATTGTCATCAGATCTAACTGAGATCATCATCTCCATCATATATATTTATTTCAAGCTCATGTTCGACCTTGTTGTTCATAATAATTTGAACAAAATCTCTTTTCATGGCATTTCATTTGAAAACTCCAGGCAGGATGTGCAGGTTTTTTTCGAAGGGAACTTCAAACTTAAACAAAATAATAAATGAGTGATAATAGAGTTAGAGCAGTACGCTATATTGTGCTAAATTTAGCAAGAAGGAAAACAAAGGAAGTGTGCCATTAACATTAGATTTACCTCATTAAAAATGATCATATCAGAAAAAGTGACTGTGTGTTTTACTAAATTATAAAATATATAGTCAAGGTAAATAAAAGGTCTGCCCTCTAAACAATTGTGGAATATGAGGTGAAATTGGAGTCAGGATCCAAAAATGAGGCAGTGAAATTTACTAACAGTACTCTTCGCTGTTTTAACTTGTGTGCACTTTCGTCCTCTTCCAGGATCACCCAGAGTTCAGGGGCCTGAAGGGTCTCTGCCAGTTCCTCCAGTTCATCCCCCTTCCTGATGAGGTCCTTGACTTCTTCAAGCCTGTTGCTGGTCAGATTATTCAGCTTCTGAAGGGCAGGGCCTTCCTGCCGACACTCAGCTCAGGTGTGACTCACATGTTTTCAAGTGTAAATCTAAAAAATAAATTAATGTGTGTTGTAAACCAGTGCTGTTAGCTCTGTCTGATCAAGAATGCGCTCCATCATCCCAGACTCCAAGGTTGTGTACAAGCTGCCCTCCCAGGTCGCCGTCTGTCAGGACCCCGTGATCCGCCAGGTCATTGGTGGGGATGACCTTGAAAGACACCTCTCTCTGTCCTATCTGCATCCGAGTTTGAGCCCTGTCCCGCCCACCTCCCTGCTCACTCAGCTCGGGGTGCGATACCTGCGGGGACCAGATGTTACCACGGTAACCACAGCCATGGCAAAGGAGCTGATGAGGGCGGAAGGCATCCATTCAGGTGAGAGAAAGACTGGAGGTTTTGTGTATCAGTCAGAATGCAGCTGATCAGAACCGTCATTACGTGTACATGGATGCTTATTCCTGTGCAAGTGGGTGAAAGTCATGGTGTGACTTCAGGTGACTTAGAGGTGAACTTTACTCTTATTAAGACCATGCAAGAAGTTTCAGAGCAGAAAAAAAACTGGTTCCTCACACCCAATATACAGTCAGATAAAAAAGAATAACAAAAAACAGGCATGACATCCTGGGATGATCAGCAACTGAAGGTAAATTTGCCATATATAAAACCAAATATTGCATGTTGCACACAATAATCCTTAGGGATTAGACAAATTTCCCCATAATTCTTCCACCAGCGCATTTTTAGCTGTATGGAATCCTCTGTTTGACAGTATTTCTGACACCAGTATTTTTTTCCTTCCTGCCAAGATAATATTTATTAGATAGGGATCATCAGGAATGTGTCCAAGAATGCTGAATTAGTATGATGTATTTGGATGATTGTTGCTATGTAAATCCAGAAGACATGATCTTGATCCACCATGTCTCCGAATGCTACAAGTGAAACATGTTATGTCATTTACTGGGAGGTGTATGATCTCTGGTTACCCCCGACACAACCTCTCTGTCCTCACATCTCTCTTCTAGATGGTGGTCTGCAGCAGCTTGCCAGGCTGCTGGTTTGCAACTTTCGAGCTCTGGAGCACGGCTACGGAGAGGCAGATTTAATCTTGCAGACCCTGAAGGATCTACCCATAATCCCCCTGGCCAACGGATCTGTGGTGGCACTGAGCAGTGGGGGGGTGTTCTTTCCAATGGCAGAAACCACGACCAAGAAAAAGAAAGAAAAGAAAGCACAAACAGGTAATTTAGTTTGAACATATGTACACTATTATTTCATATTCAACTTTTTAAACTACAGAATTATTATAGCTGTGGCTGTAATGTCTTGATAGCGTATACATCAGATAATAACTTGACACCCACCTCTATCATTGATTTGAAATGAACTTGACCGTTTTAGAGCTACATTGAGGGGTTTTTTTTTTCATACCTTTCAGTTTTTCCCTTATAAATTTTTTAAAATGTCACCAATTATCCTATTTTAATTATGCTGTAATGACACTGTAAACTTGATAAACAGCTTTATATGATCATGACTTCATATAATTCTTTTGAGCAGTAATCATGAAAAACCAGATTCAAAGCCTCTGATCTAAATATTTTAATGTCGCCCTCTGCAATAAACCCAGACTCAGAAAACTTCCCCTTACTCTGAGATCAGAAAAGGCTGGGATGATCCCATTTGCTGGTGCTTTACAAGCAGCTGACAGTTAGGCCTCTGAATGAGGGACTCATAGGTTGTGACATCACCCACTGGAACCAATATGAATGTCCATTGTAAAGATGTGATTCTAGACATCACCGGCAAAAATGGAGAATGAGAACTGACGGATAAACACACAAAAGTAAAGCAGTAATGGTTTATTATACATAACTTAATTCACAACTCTGTGGTCAGTGGAAATAAACATCATGCACTTATCCTTTTGTTTCAAAATATATAATCTGTAAGGGAAAGGTAAGGCAGCAAGTACTCAGAGTAAAACTAAATAAATTACCAAGACATCAGCACTTTCAAAGAATGTACAGGTGTGAAAGTGTGTCCTGATTGGATAGCTCTAAATCATCAACAACAACAACAACAACAAAGCACCAGATGGAGGAGGAAGAGCATCCAGGATGTAGAGCAGCACAGTTTCACAGTTTCTAAAAATGTGATGAAATGATGTAAAAAATAAGGACAAATAAAAATGTATCATCCTTGCAATGGCGAGAGCTTCCTATGCACCACTCTCCATCTGTGCTCAGAGAGCTCAGCACCACAAGTGACTGTGGATTAATAAAAATAGTACACTTGGGATTATGTGATAGATAGACAAAGTTAAATTCAGGCTGGAGAACAGACCAAGACTTTCTGTTCTGAATCTCTGAAGCCTTTTAGAGGAGCTTCTCTGTTTGAGGCCAGAGGAGCTGTATGCCAAACCTGACCTTTATCTAAGAATAAGATATGAGGCTGCTCACATCAGAAGTGGAGGCCACCACCCATGTCTGTGCGTCATCACACTCACAGAGGTTCAGAATGGCAGCCATGAATAATTGATGTGTGAATGTCCTGCCCTGATCTCTGTTTCTGTCTCTGTCTGTCTCTCTCTCTCTGTCTCTGTCTTTTTGTCTTTCTCTTTCTCTGTTTTCCTCTCTCTTTCTGTCTGTCTTTCTCTCTTTGTCTGTTGATCTGTCTCTCTCCCTTTTTATTTCTCATCATCTGTCTGTCCTTCTTTCTGTCTCTCTCTCTCTCCGTCTTGTCTGTCTGTACTCATCTCAGTCTCTCTTCACCACTGACCTTGTTTTTACCACCACACTGTTCAACCTCTGGATCATTTATTGGACTTTAAGGTGGAAATGTTGAAGCCCCGAAGCCAGTGTTTTACTCTCATGTCATTATAGTACACATCAGTGAAAGTCAGTGACCGACATAACTGAAGCTTCAGAACAATAGGAGACTTTAATGTAGGTCCTACATCCATTAATGACTGAAGAAGATCAAAAAATATTTTTCTATTAACCAATGAACTGGTTGATCCATAAATTATCAACTAACAACTTGCCTTAAAAAGTCACAGCAGCTGTGACAGCCGTCAAGATGTTGGTGTTGATGGACAATCTGAGTTACAAACTATATAGTTCCTGGTCATCACCAGTGTTCCTCTTTTGAAAAGCACATAACTGTTATATGTGATCCTGAACCAGAACATTTTTCACTGAACAAAGAACACTAAATAATGTCAGAAGGACTGAAGTTTTGATTCTGTATAGACTGGTTTCCAGGTCAGTGAGTGAGGTTCAATTCTAAGCCTTAAGATCTTCTCAGAGTTAAAGTCGACAGAGATGTGTATGATAACTTCAGACAGGCGGTGGAATTGAACAGAGTTCCTCTTAAATATTGAGCAGTGCATAGATCAGTGGGGAAGCATCCTTTTAGGCTTAAAAATTGGGTCACCAAAGGTGACACGTGTAGGTGTGTTTATACATATATGTGTATATGTATATGTCATTATGTCAGAAACATGCATTCAATTGCATGTTACATTTTGGCAAAAAGGAAACACGAGGAAGTAAGATTCATGAGGAGTTGTACATAAATTTATTTTCTTCTTCCAAGTCACCCTGCGTCCCGGAAACGGATAAGCGGTTGAACATGAATGAATGAATGAATGAATGAATGAACTTCCAAGTCAAAATGAGACTCTGCCTCTTTCTACATCTGCAGCAAAATTAATTGAAATTAATAGCATTGTCTCTTCACAGGGCAATTCTCAGAACTATATAAGGATGTAAACATAGTTCATCCATCTCTGCTGAACTGTGTGGAGCCTCTTGAGAGTCAGCAGGTTCGAGAGCTGCTCAGAAGACTTGGGGTTCATGAACTGGAGCCTCAAGAACTGTTGCAGCAGTACATATACCCTTTGATACGCAACAACAAATGGAAGGTAAGATTCTGATCTGTTTGGTCACTAAAAGAATTTTATATTTGAGAAATTTCATATATTTTTTCAAATTTTTTTTTTCCTTTGCATGTTGCTTGGATGTTTTTCTTTCATCATCATGCTCCTCACCATCAGTCAAAGCCTGAAGCAGTGGTGGTGAGCTACTTGGTTTTCATCAAGCAGCATTCTTCCTCCAGCCAATACTCAGACATTGCAGTTCCTGTCCTCACCAACAAGGGTCTGCTCTGCCCGGGACAGGACAAAGTGCATTTCTCGAAGGAGTACGGTAACATCAATCTGCCACAGGAACTTCCAGGTACACACACACAAACACACACACACGCACTCTCTCAAACGCAAACAAATCAAAACTTAGCTCTAGAGAGTACCTTTTGTGTTCATGTGTCACCTTAAAGCTCCATAGATTCTACTCCACACTGTGTGAGGGAGGGGGGAGGGGTAGCTATTTCATTTATCAGTTTTCTGAATAATACATTTGTGGATTAAAGGCAATAAAATTAAAGACAATTTTATAATTCTTCTTGAATTAAAATTTCCCAAATAACTGGTAGCAATTGCCCTCATGTCTTACTCACATGAGAATGTTTATACTTGCTCTATTATTCTCATAATCGTCCCCCGGTTAACTTTGGTCCTGTCTCTATATCTTCTTCCACCAGGCTATGACTGGACCTTGCTGAGCCCCTGCTACTTGGAGACAGATGACGATCTAGCAGGGTGGAGAGAGCTGTTGAGCAGACTGGGAGTCAGAGATGGTCTCATCATCCGCAAAGAGACCCAAACGCTCACTGCTAAACAACTGGTAAGGAGAGCATCCCTGCACTGTGTTGAGTTAAGACACAATATTTACTGGTTGCGTGGACACCAGAGGTAGAACTCACTTTTCCCCTACATTAGAAAATAGGAATGACTCATCATGATGAGTCAGATAACAATTGGAGAATGAAGATACTAGCTGATGAGGATAAGAGGGATCAGGAGCTGCTTTGAATTTGAGCAGATGAAGCAGGTGTTACAGACAGAGCGGACGCTGAGCAGGTCACAAAATCCTGTTGCCTGTTTTAGCCTAACTGCATATACATGGGATAGTGTGTGGATTCGCAATGTGTGACTTATACTACTTGAACTGCAGGCTGAATGAAGTCAGACATGTGACTTATATCGAAACAAAAGACCAGAGGACACAGCTGTCCATGTATAAAGAAAAACCCCCAAAAAATGCTGTATAGTAGGAGGACAGCTGTAAGTTCAGATATGAGCGTCCCCAAGACACACTTATGTCGCATTTGAGCTCCAATTACATGCATATATTGTAGGGTTGCACATCTCTCTGTGATAGACGATTCGATACGCATCTAGATACACGGGTTATGATATGATTCAAAAACGATATATTTTTAATACAGAACGATTCGATACAGTTCGATACAGTGTAAGAACGATAATGATTCGATATGATTCAATTGTACTGTTAACATTTGTTGATGTAGACATTAATCTTACATTATAAAATAAAGAAGCCAATTCTATAAAAGTGACATTCTTACAGTATTTTCAAATATGTAAAAGACCACATATCCCCAAGCATGGTTGCTGTATAGCACTGGCAAAAATAAAATTAAAAAAAGAACAAAAAAATCACATCAATATATTTATTTTTAGACATGGACAAAAAAAACATTTGCTGAATGGACATCATTTTGTTGGAAGTAGGCAGCAATAGTAACAGTGCAACATTTCAGCCTGAGCATAGTGTTTTGAACACTTGAGGTAGGTCATCACTATGTTTCCCGGTGGCATGAAGGTTGAGATTTATAGTACTGCCCAGGTACTTCAAAGCTGCTCTACAGAGCTTGCAGATGGCGTAACTTTTGTCGAGTTGTCCGTCCTTTTTGTAGAAACCAAAAGTCGTCATTTCGCGGGCAGTCACGGCTCTCGCGTTGTGTTAGAGACGCAAAATGTAAAGCCAGATTGCTAGTCTCGCAATACCCGATCCATGACTCTACAATCGATTCATCTATTGATTCATGGCTGATTCGTATCAATTGAGGAGGCTGCTACCGACGCAACCGTATCTCTCACTTGTCAAACAGAATATCCGGTCGTATCGGTTTATCATTCACAACCCTAATATATTGCTTATCCACGTTCTGAGGAGGTCTGGGCCTCAACTGACCACATTCATTTAACAGTATGAGCACAAATGTGTCCTGGGCCACATTGTTGGACTGCTGACATCCACTGCCATGGGCAGATTAGTCCCATCACAGTTTCAGCATGAATTGAAAAATTTCACCATTTCAAATGGATAAAACCTCATTTCACTGCAGTGGTGAAAGCAGGGAAGTGAGGAAGTGAGATGTCACCACTAGTGGTCACTGAGGATGCATTTTAAAGGAGATGTGAAAAGATATACTATCAGTTAACACACTGAAACACTGAAGACCCATTTTAACCACCTAAGACCCTGCATCCTCATATGAGGACATTACATTTTAAGTTCTCTTCACCATTATACTTAATTTTGCTTATCTTGGACCTGTGAACCCTTTGTGGACACTTGTCTCTGTCATCTTGTGGTCGCCAAAGCACATTACTATGATTAGTGTACTACAAGATTTGCCAAGAAGTCCCATCAACATACCAAATAAAAGCTCAGATCGCAGGATGTTAATGGAGGTCTGAACAAGGCCTAAGATTACAAAAGCACAGCATCTATAACAGGGTGATGTTGTAAATAGGTCATAACAATTATCAACAAAAAAAGATAATGATAAAGTACAACATTAACTTTTCCATCTCATATAATTTCATATTTTTTTCTTCCTTTCCTTCCTTAAATTCCTCCTTCTCTTCTTCAAGGCCTCTAGCCACTGGTCAGCTGAAAGTACAATGTGGCACCTCAGCCCTGAGGACGGCTGTGTCCTTGATGACTACCCCTGCGAGGAGTTTCATGCCCTGGCGACAGCCCAGCTGACAGGGGTCATCCTCTGGCAGCAAAGGATGGCCTTGTTGAAGCTGCTGGCCACCAACTGGGACACTGGGTAACCCACACATAGTCACACACAAACATCACACAGCCTTTTTTCTGCTGTCTTAATAAGTAATTATTATTCAATAGAGGAGTTATCATTATTAAAATGATCATTGGAATATTTCTGTAAACATATAAATAACCCATAACACTCCCACTTCATAAATATCACTGGATCTGCTGTGAGTCATGGATAAGACAGATTGAGGCAGTAATCCACTGAAACAAGGTGGTAACTCTGCTCTGTTGTGTTGCTGCTGAACAGTTTCTCTGCTTTAAGCTGCTGCAGTGTTATTCACTGTTGTCACTGAGCTGTTTCTGTCTCACCGTCACCGTTTGGTCCCAGTCCTCCTCTCTCTTTGATGTCAATGCTGCAGACTTAACTCCTCCTTCAGCACATCTGAAAAATGCTTGGAAATCATTTGAAATTTCCCAACATGTCAATACATTAATTCACGCATTTCCACCCCAACTTTCAAAAGCCTAGGAAACTCACACCATCCAGTTAATCATTAACAATGACTGCAAAGAAAGCAGCTAATTATTTAACAGATAAACTAGTTAGCTGTCTGTACTGTGTGTGAAACTGAGGACGTAGCTTGTTGATCTGCTGTAAATGCCTCCTCATGATGCAGTCAAAAATTTTTGCACCAAAGCATTTTGAAAGAGAAATAGCAAATAGGGAAAGTTTAGCACTCGTTCCATCAGTGCTCTAACTCACTCTCACTGGTACATGTTGAAGTTTAATGAAATAACAGTCAGCATTTAACTGAACTCCACTCCCTATTTCGGAATCTGAATGAATTGGGTTGAATTTGAATGATATTACATGATAGCAGAAAATCAATACATCACCATTTTATTCCTCCTCTTATTCACCTAACTGTGCTGTGTGTCCATCACAAATTAAATGGAAAGATTTATTTCTTTTTACTTGAATCATAGCTCTGCAGGTTTAATAGGATCTAACTGACATCATTACACTGCTTCATTAGACAAAGGATTTTTCTTCAGACCTTCTCCGGGCATTGAAATCATCACTGAACTGACCACTAAGCATGTGCAGCTCCATCTGAGAGCTGGATATTCTGCAGGGTGACACACAGATGAATGAGCTTTAAGTTAAGATGAAGTGATCAAAGCTCTGATGATATAAATCATTATGATCCTCACCAACCATTACTGACCTCACTTTCTCACTCTGTCAGACACCACTACTCTCAGTACGTCACTGCCCAGGTGATTGACAGTGACGGACGACCAATAAAAACCACCAAATCCTCCTTCTACCACTCCCTGAGTTGTCTTGAATGGGTAGCAGCCAATCGACAGCTGAAGGGAGACCAGAAAGATAGGAAGTACCTCTGTCCAAACTCAGTCTACCTGCCTTTGGCTGAGGTCACCGACGTGCTGGGGACCCACGTCTACTATGTGGACATGGACCCCAGTGACTTCAGCAGAGCTCTGGGTAAAGATCTGACTACTGTGGTGGATATCTGTTTTTTATCAGGTATAAGTCATCCTATATTTACAGCAGGTCATAACAGAAAATCACTGGTTTTTCTTCCCTCAGGAATGAGGCAAAGTATCTCAGTGGAAACTTTGATCAGCTATCTGAAGGAGTGGTGCGTCAAACCAGAGGAGCAGAGACAACCCGAGGACGAATCTGAGGGTGCCCGTTTCACCTCCACCGTTCAACACATCCACAACATTTACAACTACCTGTACACAAACTGTTCCCAGAGCTGTCTCAAAGATCTTTTCCAGCACACCCCTGCAGTGTTCATAGAACAGGAAAAGAGGTACGCTGTCACCTTTTTGCAATCTTTTTTTCTGGTTTATGTCAAAATCTGAACTCCTAAACTATGATTCAGGTGGTGAATCATTGCCACCCCATGTTCTTGCAATGCCTGTTTCTCCCACATCTTCATGAACTCCATACAGCATTATTTCTATGAACTTCATGCAGCATCATATGTTCCTGCCTGCACCTGTATTGAATATCCCCTCCTCCCACTCTCATTCTCTCCCTACTCTACCCAACGTTGCCCCCCCTCCATGTCTCCCTCTCTCTCTCTCTCTCTCTCTCTCTCTCTCTCAACCCAACCGGTCGAGGCAGATGGCCGCCCCCCCTGAGCCTGGTTCTGCCCAAGGTTTCTGCCTCTTAAAGGAAGTTTTTCCTTGCCACTGTCACTGCCAAGTGCTTGCTCATCAGGGGATCTGTTGGGTCTCTTTAAATAATTTTATAAAGAGTTTGGTCTAGACCTGCTATATATGTAAAGTGCCTTGATAACTTTGTTATGATTTGGCGCTATATAAATAAACTTGATTTGATTTGATTCAAATTGCGATCCCCCAGGTCAAATGAGGGCTGGTGCTCAGGATGCTTCTACCATCTGAAAGAAGTGTGCTGGAGTGACCCAACGATGATGTTTCTGCGTTACAAAGCACTGATCCACAAACCACACAGCTCCCTCCAAGAGCCCAAAGTCCTGGCTCCTTTTTACAACCCACTGGAAAGCATGAAAGACTTCTTCACCAGAGTATGCTATTGTTGTTTCTCTGTTACTGTTAGTAATTTTTCCAAATGTTGAAAATGGGAAGGGGCTGAACAGACCTGATAATGCCAGCTTAAACTCTGACAGCAGGCTGGCGTGGTCCTCCAGACTGTGTCAATGCAGGTATAAACCAGCTTGACGGGCTTATAACTCACAGTTAGAAGTTGTGTATATGTGTCTGTCATTTTATCTCCGTACATTTAGTGTCTGAATGTGGATCTAAGCCCCAATATGAACCAGTATGTGGGTCTGATGGAGCTGATCTGTTCCTCATCTCCCATACCAACTGCTGAAGTTCTGCAGGACGTGTCTGTTCTGTATGCACGACTTGGTAAGGATATTTATAATATCATACCATATCATACCAAATCACTTCATATCACATCATATTACATCATATATTGTGTCATATTATACAATATCTTCCAACTAATTTATTTTGTTTTATTTGATATCTTCAACAGCTCACAAGTGTAAAACTCAGGCACCTGGAGAACATGAAAGCAAACTCAATCACAACTATTGCTCCACTTTGAAAGGTAAGTGAAGTGATGTCACAAATGTAAACCACCCCCCATCACCTCCTCACTTTGTGTCTGTTGTTTGGCTGTTTACTGGCAATGAGCATCTTCCACCACCTGTCAATGGAGCATGTATTGTGAAATCCTCCATGGAAAATTTGCTGCTTTAGTCTAGATGGACAGGGCTTACTTTGTTTCTGTTTTGAGGTGGCAACAGCAGTTTGCTAATTGAGGACCAGGAGGGGAGGTATGGGTTGGAAAAAGGGATATGTGAATGCTGATGTGTTACTGTTGTGTCTCTCTTTGATTTGACTGGTTAATTCATGTCTGAACAAACAAACATGAGGCACATAATTTTGCTCTCAGGGTGATTCTGAGAATGTCCACTGTCCATAGATCTCAGTCGAAACCAGAGAAAGATTCACTATGTTTAGCTCCTAAAACATGCCTGGAAATTATCAAAGTGAGCCAGTCATCAAAGTCCTAATCCACGGATACAAACAGTTTTAATACTGCCAGTGTGAATAAAAAAAAATAAATATGTGCTAAAACCAGAATCACCTCCTTCAACAGTCAGACAAGTTATAGGAAACCTGGTCACAGCCTCTCCCTCCTCAGTTACAGTGTTGATGATAATGTGTTGAGCTTTGACTCTTTGAATATAACATGTCATCATCTTATTTTATCTTTATAGACATTTCTGTTAATTTGTGTCAAAATAAGTGAACACCAGCAAAAACATGACAATTTAGATTTATTTATGCCTTTATTCTTACTTGAATACTATTGAATACTATTACTATTACTATTACTATGTTTTTGTCAAATTTTAAGAGAATCCTTTAAGGCGTTACTTTGGTACCATGTTTTGTAAAAATTTGAAAAATGGATGACCTGATCTCTTTGACTCTGATGCAGAAGAAATAAACTACAGCTCAACCTGGACATTGCAGTGAAATCATCAGTGGTACAAACTGACTGAAGATTTAAAACTCATCTTTTAAACCTCTTCCTTTACCTTTAAAACAAATTTGTACTTGACCTCATTCTGTCCTATTCTTGTGAACACAGTAAATCAGGAATTTCTGGAGGTAATTTCAAAACACAAATTTCTTAAAAGGGGAAAATTCTGAAGTGGTGACATGTTATATCAGCAAGGTTAAAGGTAAACTGAACTGTCCCATAAAACTCCTGTGGTCTGATTAATGAGTCGTAACAAAGTTCAGCAATTTTGATGCAGCGAGGAATGGAGATACACGTCTAAATGTCTTCAGCTGATTCTGGTCCCCCTGTTTTTGTGTTTTCAGGTATGGTCTCTGATAAGAGGGTCTTTCCCACCAAAGACAACAATTGGGTGAGTCTGGCACGTAAACCCATGATTGCTGACGACAAAGAGCTGGAGAAGGTCTTTAAAGCTCATCAGCAGGTCTGCCTGCTCCAGCTGCCACCAGCAGAAAAGAGGGATGCTACTCGAGGGAAGACTGTGAACTCTGGTATCCTGCTGCTTTATCTGTTCTCTATATAGATGTCAGATTACACTTGATCACTTTATACGCTACCAGTCAAAAGTTTGGACACACTTTCCTATTCATTTGAATGGGAAACTGTGTCCAGACTTTTGACTGGTAGTGTACCCAGACTGAGTTCTTACTTGAATTATGCATAACCAGATACAGAGTTCAAGTCATGACTCTCTGTGTGTAACTGACCACACAGTTCCAGGAGAACGAGCCACCTTTAAAGAGAAGGACCGAACTTTGTTTCTCGAAATCTGCGGCATCCGTTCATTGTCTCAATGTGTCAAGACTGAGCCACAGACAGAGAACCTGAGGCCTTGTCCGTCCATGCAGGCCATGGTGCACTCTGTCATCCCCTACATCCAGAGGTTCCTCTACCACCACGATGAACTGTCTCACATCTACCCAGACCTGATTAACAACAACATAGGAGAGAAGATCAAGCGCCTTTACTTTGGGCAGGTATGAAAGTCACAGCTCATTGGTTTTGAGGGGGTTTTGATGTTTGAGGATGTTTCCTGTTTGGACGTACTGATCAGACTGAGACTACCTCTTATGTCTGTGTTTCTTTTGCACAGTCAGGCCAAATTCACTGACATGACCACTTAAGGCTGATTGGCTGCCATTCTCTCAATCAGTTTGTACATTGTGCATAATTAGCAGCTGATTAACTCAGGCATCAGCTCATTGTCACCAGTTGATGAGAAGAACTTCTTCTCGTAGTCTGTCCCCTCAACATTCTCTGTACACATACATTGCTCTGACAAATAAATGTGCCAGACACACCTTGTGTGGCCTAGAACATCTTTATGAGGTTGTGTGTCTGTTTGCAGGTTGGGAAGTTGTACATCCGCTACCAGCTGGATGTCACTGATAGTGATGTATCGGTGGTGGAGGTTCAGGACGTGATCTGTCTGCTGAAGGATGAGAAGGAGCTCTACATCCAGAAGGATCACCTCTCTGCTAGGCTGGACATCTGCAGGTCTGTGCGGGTCTGACACTGATTTTATGTAAAAGTCATTAAGTTCATCTATTTCCCACAATGCCAAGCTCCAGCTTCTTCTCTCCCCTGTGATTGATTAGAAAAAATTTGTTGAATCTGTTTCCATGTAAAGTAAAGATTAGATCAACATTCTCTGAACTGGTTCATTATTTTTTACCAAGTCTTAACTTCTAATCACAGGCTTATTTTTTTTATAATTAGAATTGTCTTTCTTCTGATTGGTTGACTGACCTGTTGTTTCCAGAGCTCCAGAAAGAAGCCTGAGAGAGAAGATGTAAAACAAAACTTCTAATGGATATAAACCATTTAAATTAAACACTCAAGAAGTTAAAATATGGACCTTTAAAACCTCAGTTCAGTTATTAGGAGAAAAATCCAAAATTATATGGATAAAAAATCATATGATGTTCATAGCTGCGTGTATTTTGGTGTGTGTTTGTCCTTCATGTTGTGTCTGTGTGTTTGTGTCACAGGGAGCTGGCAAAACTCTTCTGCACTGAGAGTAGCCACAGGAAAGAGATGATGCAGTTCCTGAGTGCCCTGATCACATCACTCGATGTAAGTGATATATAATCACTGATCCATATCTGTGAAGCGAGTTGCCGTTCTTTCATCCTGTCCTATCACACACTCAAACGCACACACACATTTCTGGACCCACAGAGCTAAGCACAGCAGAAGCTAATAGGCTGTTTCCTTGGAGGGAGTCACAGTCGCATGGCAGCTCGCTCTCATGATAGAGCAGTGTAGTCACACAGAGGTCAGAGGTTAAAGAATCAGGCTTCTACCCCAGCCTGGGGGAACTGGAGTTTTTTGTGTGTGTGTGTGTGTGTGTTGTTTGTGCAACAGCTGCTCAGGGACACTGGGCTGTCTGGATAAAACTGTTTGGTTTGAGTTCTGCTCTCATTTTTCTGAAATCAGTAAAATGGGATTTTTGATTAAACAGACATTTAATCCACTGGAGCAGATAGATTTGAGAGGGTGCTCACTGATCTGCTCATTACTGGAACTTGAGTTTGGCCTCAGACGTTTGGACCCCACTGTGTTAATCCAGGGAACTGATCAAACATTCACTGGCAGGACGCATTAATAAGGTCATCAAAATTTCATCAGAAGGAACTGAAAGCAGGGACCCAACATGTCCTCAGCCTTTAATGGAACTGAACACTGCGGATGGGATCCTGTCTGGATCAGTGCAGCATGTTAATTCTCTGAGTGCCTGTTGGAAAACAACATTAAAATCTTAAATAGAAAAATGTAATCCTACTGAAGGACAAGGTCATTAACTGTGCATGTGTCTGCAGGATCCACGAGCTCTAAAAAGACTGCTGCAGAAAGAGGACATCAAAGAGCTTCCCAGCAATGAGCAGCAGTGGGAGGTTCCTGAGCCCCCCAGACCAGAGATGACCCTGGAGAAAGGTACAGAGTCCAGCTCCAAACACCAGGCCTCACTGCTCTTCAGAGCATCATTTTCAGGTCTTGGAGGGCGAGTCCATATATGACACTGTGGGTGTGTGTGTGTGTGTGTGTGTGTGAAGTCTGATCAGGTGAATCAGGTGAGGTGATGTGGGTTTGTCAGACTCATCTCTGCTGCAGGCAACATCAGCATTATACACATGAACCTCTATCTAGACTGTCAGCAGTCAAGTTACATTATGAGTAATGTAGGAAGTTAAAATGCGTGGAATAAAACAATAATGTTGCTGGTTCTGCAGCCTCACTTAGTCTGGTTGGACCAGTGGTTTCACGATTGAGGCCCTTAAATGATCACAAAGTAAATTATTTCAAAATAAACAAGGAAATACACAAAAACCCAAACATTATATCATGTCAGAGGCACCAGTAGATTGTTCTATTAATGATCTTGGACTGTCCAATCATTTTCAAAGAATCACGAACAAGAAAAGACCAAGATGAATTCAAAACATTTCCAGGGGTTTTCACAAAGTACTCACCCTTTTGTAACAAAGGAAACTAGTAATCTGTTTCTAATCAGATTTTTCACTATCTATCAGTCACAATCTTGAAAGATGGACTGAGGTGTCATCCACTCTGCCAGTCCAATCTGTATTTCTGACTCAATGTTAATGTATGAAATGTTTCTGTAATGATAACAGAAGCCGAAGATCAAACCCAACGTCACAGAGCAGCTTCTCCTCCGAGTCACTGTGACAGTGCAGTTTATCCAAGTCTCTGTCACATCTGCCCCAATTTTCACAATCATTTCGTTGTATTCAAAGATGACTTCTTCTCTGTCTCAGCTCTGCATAGACATACACACCCATGCTCATGCACTTTCTCACACACACACACGGATAACTGGTGCATTCCTCATGTATACTAATTTGGATTTCTTCGCTGTTGTGTATGGAAACATAAAAGAGCATCTGTTGTCAAGGCTCAAAGAGCAAGAGGAGCAGATACCTCATGCAGCAGAACACACACACACACACACAGCTGCACACCTTAAAACACGTCTTCACCTTAAGATTGAATAATGGGAACTTGTTTTTTGTCTCTATAATGTGACTGTGTGTATAGAGTTAGCTCCGCCAACAGTAATACCTGAGCCACATACACAGAGACACACACATTCAAACATTACCCAGAATTATTATGATCAGAAGTAGCTTTCATCATAATTTTTTGAGACAGGCTTTTACACTGTTGTTTTGATCCTCTGCTTTCTTCTTCCTCGTTGGTTTTAATCCCTCAGTGCTGCCGAGGAGTTACTCATCTGTCAAGACCTCAGAGGAGCCTAACCGCCCTGCAAGGGATGACGGGGAGGAGACATTGGTCTGCTGGCCTCCAAAATCGTCTATACTGAACACAGGATCCAGTCGAGCAGGTGCTCACACGTCCGTTCAGAGTAAAGGTGACGGTTTAGAGTGGATGGAAACTGAACACCTCTTCATGTATCCATGTGCCAATAGGTCAGGCAGCTGGAGGTGTAGTAGATGCTGTCATGAAGATGTGGCCACCTCCTGCTGGTCCTAAAGACCGGGACCCAGAGAAAGACGTTGCGCCCAGAGAAGGCAGCTATCTGGTTCCCCAGAGTCCCACTACCTCTGAGGGAAACCAGTCCCTCAGGAGCAGCAGACCTCTGGACCAGCCCATCCTTCAGAGAGTCCTCAGCCACCCAGGCCAGCCTCACCCTGCTGCTGCTACTACGCAACCACCTCCAGGTCAAACATCCAAAAGACATCTGTCTCCTCTGAGGCTTGTACTGGTCCAGTATTACAAGGGAAAATCCTACTGATGTGACAATTGACCTGCACTGATCAATATATTAGTATTTATGATTTTTAAAATCTCGGCCCCTGTCATGATATTTGAGATATTTGTGTGTTAAGTTAGAGCAGCGGTTTAGGGTGATATTATTTAATCATTAATACAGAAGCAGCAGTGCAGAAATTAGTCTTCTTAGTAAATATGCTCATTCTTCCTCTTGTCTGACAGAGCGACAGAATGAGACCAGTGAGAGAAAGACCCAGGAAGGGAGTCTCCCAGCTGCCAGACCAGCCCCCAGTCCTCCATCTGCACAGCCTGCTGAGACCATCAGGGACCAGCCTGCACAGAACAGCCTGTAGGTTCCTTTTCCTCATCCCACACTGATTGAAATATCCATGGACAAAACTAATGTTGATTTTTACTTCATCTTTGTCTCCTCCTTTATCTCTCTGTGGTCTGTTCCAGCGTCATCCCTGAGGCTGTGGTGATTTCTAGTACATTTCAGGGGAGTGCCGACACTCAGCGCCCACCTCTGAACCTGGACTTCCCCCTTTGGAACAGAGCCCAGCCTCCACAAGCCACTCTGGAGGACATGGAGCTCACCTGCCAGAGACCCACCACCGTCAGTACCCTCTCCTCTTATGATGTTCACCCAGACGCTGAGTGTAAACAGCGTTTCTAAACTGCTTTTCTTCTGCAGGTGGTGTTATCTGACGACACCATGGATGTGGCGGAAATTGGTGAGTGGGGAGAGCAGCTGGTCAACTCCTTCCTGTGCCACTGGAGAGACAGCAATGAACCAGGTTGCCCCACCCATGTGCTGTGGTGCAACCAGAGTGGCGAGACCGGCCAAGCCTACGACTTCAAGCTCACGTTCGGACACGGAGGACGAGAAGAGGTGGTATACGTGGAAGTGAAGTCAACTATAAAGAAGGAGAAGTCATTCATCCACCTCTCAGCTAACGAGCTGGACCTTGCGCTGAAGGAGAGGGAGCGCTACCACATCTTCAGGGTGTACAGCGCAGGAGATGCTCAGAACGTTCGCCTGTGTCGCATCCAGAACCTGGCTCAGCATCTTCACACCAAAGACCTGGCACTTTATCTGTTTGTATAAGTTTAGGGGGGTCTTTGCACAACAGGCCCGAATACTTTCATCAACCCTTTTACGTTTAACTGCACTGGCTTTCGTGCTTTTAATTTGTGCTATTTACTGTATCTTCTATGTTTTATCTGCTTGTCAGAAAGAGACAGATTTTACACATTCCTTTTTTAGTTTTCTCGGCTGCTCTACTGCCAGCACACTTTTCTAGTCTGTTTGCGATTTTAAAATGGTCAGTAGACAAATTTAATGTTTTTTACCTTTTTTATTCCCCTACCTCACCTTTGCTCCATCACTCCTCTAAAATAAAAACTGGTCAAATGAATGGATGAATAAATGAATGAGTCATTGCTGGTTTTGGTCCTGAAGTTAAATTAGACACTACATCTTCACTAAATCGGCTCAACCTCACCAACAGATAGAGTGATTACAGCTGCAGGTTAAGTTAAATCAGCTGACCAGACAGATCCCTCAAGGCTCCCATCATTCCTTGTAATTACAATAAAACAACCAGCAGGCTGAACAAGCACAAGCTCCACATATTTTACTTTATTCAGGAGATCAGTGCAGAAATACTGAGAAATTGTTTAAAAAAATTTAAAAAATCATCACCTCAGAATATAGTAATCTTTATAAATCAGACCACTTCTCTGTGTGATGAGGACAGGTGGGATTAGCAAAAAGATCCTTTGGGGAAAAAAACTAATTTCATCCCATGATGCAATGTCTTAGTAACCAGTCACAAAGGGTGGGACTCAGAGACACAATCCACTGTGTCAACCAATAACACTATGTTTCACAGGATTAATAAAGATGTTCAAACATTAGCAGGTGTGATCAGATCCCTGTTCATTCTGCAGTGATGGGAGGCAGATACATATTCATGAGGGTGGTGATCTTATTTTTCCATAAAGACCATATTCATACAAACTGAGTATCCTTTTGCACTACAATATCCCCTCTGTGTTAGACCTTTGAGGTATTCAAGTCTATTTTGTAAATCTTAACCTCAGAGTTTAATAATTTCAATGATGAAGAATCAAGTGTGATATGGTGGTTGGTCGAGTGTTATCCATAAAAACATGCACCCTACTTTCTTGATTATTAGCAAAGTTTTAGTAATTGTCAAATCTTCGGCTTTCTTTTACAATGGAGACCTAGGCAAAACATAAAACAGGAGTCAACAGATATTATTTTTATAACCAAGTCTCAACCCTCTGTGAGGTCATGCATTGGTTTGTGAGCTGCTGTTTAAAGCCTCTGGTTTATAAATTGGTTGTTTGCCATCTTGGTTTTCTGAAATCATAAGAAACCATGCGTGAAGGAGAAGATGGAGCTGAGGAAGGCATGGATGGATCTGACCTGCTCTGTAGTCTGCCCTGATTGTGTGTTACAGTCTATCAATCACACAGTAGCTACACCCACTAATCCATCCCCAGCTTTGTGTTTTTTTCCTCTAAATGGGACCATCATTTAAAGCATGAACATCATGTTGCGGTGAAAACTTGAAACTGAAGACTGCGTCCATAAACTCATTAGAGAAAATGTTTAATGTGCTAATAAGATCAAGTGAGAAAGAGGGTCATTTTCCCATAGACTTCAATACAATCTGACGTCTTTTGCAACCAGTGGAATTGCCCCCCTAATGGTTATTGCTGCTGTTTGCTAAACTAACAATACTTTATCATCTTCATCACGGATAATTGTGATGAAGATGGTAAAGAGGGTCATAAATATATGAGGTCATGTAGAATAAACCTCCTAAATCAGCAGCTGGTGAACCAGATTATTAGGAAGTCGTGTCACTTGGAACACGATCATTAGCTTTCTGAGTCTGGAAGAATAAAAAAACGATCTGGATGCGAAAATGAACTTAGTTGTATTAAAGTTGTCAAAGTTTAAAAAACCTGTTGAACTACAACGCCAGGAATCTGCCCGCAGTCTCTGAATGTGACAGTCGCTGTTGATAAAATCGTATCCGCAACCACTTTAGCTAACGGACACAGTCGCCCCTCCGGTTTCCCACCGTTCCTGAAGGCAGCATAGTCTGTACGGAGACAGTGGACAGCGGCTGCTCCCGGCGGAGCCGCGCTCTGATTGGTCCGAGTGGTGAGAAGTGGGCGGGCTCCTCCACCTCTCTCTGCCTTCCCCTCCTCGCTTCCTCCCCTCCTCTCCTCCATCCTAGAGGACAGAGTGATGCGGAGACAATAGGACGCAGAGCCGGAGGGGGCTGCAGGATGCTCGGCATCACATCCACACGCACACGGCTGCTCGGAGGTTCGTAAAGCTGGACACCGAGATCAGGCGACTCTCCCCGGCTTGTCTGGCCTTAGTATGCGCTCATCTGACCCGGCGGTTGTCCAGCAGCCGGGGCTGACAGGGTGGGCTCCACCGCCGCCTTATGGGAACCGACTGACGGGTGAGTGTGGGACCAGACCCGGGCGGACTTCATCCGCCCTCCGCTCTCTGTGGCTCTCTGAGGGACGGTCCTGTGTGTGTGGACACTGAGGTGGACGGGCCGGTCAGCTCAGTGCAGCAGCTCAACACTGAGCTGATCCCCGACGGTGTTGTTGTGTCATCCTGTTTATCTCCAGCCAACAGCACAGTCAGCCACACACACGCTATACAATATTGTGTGTAGTGGAATTTGTGTTATTGATCACAACTCAGCTCCTTCAGCACCACAACCATGCCTCCTGTGTTTTGGGGGAAGTCAGGTATCTGCTGCAGCTCGTGTGTGTGTGTGTGTGTGTGTTTCTGTGTGTGAGTCCTTTTCCACTAAGTGACAGTGATTTTCCTCAGTCAGCTCTCAGGACACACTGCAGGTAGGACCAGCACTGATCTGATCCTGCATGTTATTTACATCCTGAGCTTAGTCCACATGCAGGTTGTACAGCCATTTGTGTGCGTCATTGTCAACAGTATTGTTGAGATGTGTTGTTGTGATCAACACCCATGATGTTGTAGTATTGTTTTCCAAAAAGAAATTCTTGGTTCTTCAGCAGGTCAGATCGATTACAGTAATCGGTGTATTTTGAGACACTGTGACAGATTTCCTGTTGTATGCATGCATGCATGCCTATTTGGGCGTGTGTGTGTGTGTGTGTGTGTGTGTTAAGTCCAGGACACAGCTGATCAAAGTGGGCTTAAGCTCTGCGATGGCATGAAGACGCATCACACTCAGATGATGAGTCACAGATCCCAAAGCATGTCACACCGACAGCCCAGTGTGTGTCTGTCAGTGGTGGGGTTGTTGTGGTCACATCAGAAGCCAGATGTGGTAGGACCTTTAGCCTGTTGTCACCTGTACTCAGACAAACAGGTGTTTTGTGTGGCTGCAGGGTGGTATAATCCTGAATCACTAAACATGGCTGACAACATGGTGAAGCTGTTTAAAGCACTGAGCTCGTCTGTGTCTGACCAAACCTGCACACGTGTAGAGAAAACCTTCAATAACCGATCATTTTCCATTTCAAGGTCATTCGTTGGGATAACAGAACTTAACAACATGCTAGTATGGTTGGCAGTCAACCAATGCTAAGCTCATCATATCATGATCCAATTAAACAAAGACAGTATTTGAATATGAAGGAACCAGGAGGTAATTAGCTTAGCTTAATTTATCTTAGCGGGGCTTATCTTATTTTAGCATAAACGCTGGAGAGGGAAACACCTAGCTGAGGGATCAGTGACTGTACACTCAGAGGGGCCATGGGTAAAGAAGCACTTGTTGCAGAGATACCCCCCCCAGACTTTTGTCAGACATAACAATTTACCGCGTTACCTGAATGTCACACATGTTGACAGCAAACCAACAGGGGCCCTCTCTGGGTGGGGGGTTAGTGTGATTTTATCTTTATGGCAGATATAACCAGGGCTTAATCTTTCATTGCAAAATGTGCCATTTTGAAGGGCCATTGGGGGCCCCCTTTCCCTAATGGGCATCTGGTTTGCCCCTCCAACCTATTGATATTCATGAACATCTATCAGTAGCATTACAGTCTTCATTTGCATTACTGTTGCTGTTAAACTGAAACAGTCATTAATATTATTGTGATTACTGCATGGTGATCTTTTCCCCTGCTCTCTCTGTGCGTCACTAAATCCAGCCGGTCGAGGCAGATGCTGCCACCCTGAGTCCAGTTCTGCTCAAGGTTTGTCCTCTTGGTAGTTGTAGTTGTGTCTCTAAATAATATTACAACTAGACTTTGTCTCTAAACTTCTGTTATGAAGTGGTGCAATACAAATAAATATTTGCTGGAATTGACACCAGCACCTGTAAATTGTTACCTTGTTTAATTCGTAAATGGACTTAATGTTTGTGTCACGTGGACTCATTGAACCTGTTTCAGGTTCAGGGACACCTTGAGGTGCCTCCTACCCAGTCCCCAGCTGACCTCACTGAAGGCTTTCCTCCTTTTTTATATTTAACACACTGACATGAGAGTGGTGTCACTCCTCATAAACAACCCTCTACACAAGAAAAACCAGGCTTCAGCACTAAAATGCCAACTATTTTTAGTGTTTCTTGACACCTGGTGACTGAAACGTCACGTTCTCATTAGATAAGACCAACTCTTTCCTTTCACCCACAGCTGGAAGAAATGTCATTCTTCTGTAAATCATAGAATAGATTAGCTGTAGTTTGAAAGCTGTGGGCATTTACCATCATTTAAAAAATGAACATCATGTTATATTGAAGACTTGAAAATAGAGACTGACAGCAAATGGAGGATGTTTGCTGAAGTAGGGCCATTTTCACAACTTCAATACAACCTGACTTCTTTTTGCAACCAGTGGAGTTTCCCCCTGATGGTCATTAATAGAAAGCAGGTTTACAGAGCATCCAGTTTTATAAACAGTCCATGGTTTGAATTTGACCTTAAAGGAGGTCAAAAGTCATTTACAGAGGGAGGAGGTGTAAATAATCATATCTCTATCCTTAAGACTGAGCCGTAAGCTTTGGCGTAATAATAAATGCTGGACTGACCACCACACTCTTTATCTTTCTCTACAACCACACACACACACACACACACACAAACACACACTGTTTCACTCTCCCCTTTTCTCTCATTATTTTTGTTCCCATACACCAGTCCCCATCAGAGTCTGCTCTTACAAACACACGCTGTGGACTCTTTGATTATGTGTTTGTGCAGCAGTCGATCACTTCTGTTTGCCAAAGCTTTTGTAAAACCTTTGTTACCAAGTTTTAATGAATGAAGAAATGTTCCTGTCGCTGCTGTATGCGGCTCATGTCTCAGGGAAATGGAGGTCACTGAAATGGAAAAAGGATGGAGATGGCATTGCTGTAATTGTTGGAGGGCAGTGTGGCTGCATCAGCTCGGTGGGGGTGGATGTGGCTGTGATCATCGCCTTGGCTCGTTGAATGTGCTTGGCTGGTCAGCTTTGCCCGCTGGTTGCATAAGCAGTCTGGGATTTAGTCAGTTGGGGCCCCTGGTCGATGCTCCTGCCTTCATAGTGTTAAACCTGGTGGCACAGTGTCAGAGTCGGGGGGTTGGGGATGAATTTGCGTTCAGTTTGAGGGAACATGGTGTATTTTCTGGCCGTCACAGTTTAAAGGCTGAGAGTCCTGAAATAAGACTTTTTTATAGACGATGGACACATTAAATCTGACACCAAAAAGGTTTCCAGGAGAAACAACTTTCTTCTTCATCAATTAATCACTAATTTGGTTGCATTTTCACGAGGAATGAAAATATGCTTCACAGAAGAGAATGTCTGAGAGTGGAAAGACTAGCTGTATAAGTGAAAGTATCTAAAAAAAAGGGGGTGGCTGCTTTAATTGATCAAGCCTCAAGACCAAACCATTTTCCAATGACTCCCAGGGTTTTTGTCAGGCCATACACGTAGAGAGGTCTGCTCTGGATCAGTGGGAATCTGGATCAGAATAGAGGGGCATCAGTGGAGGAGTAGTTTTACACCCTCTGTTTTCTTGGTTACCCTAACAACACACCTGACCCACTTTCTGGAAGTGTACAATACATTTTTCAGATGCACAGAAGACACTGGTTGATCTGATTCAATTTCCAGCCTCTCCAGGACTCTGAGTGTTGAAACCAGTCCTGAACGTAGAGAAAGAGACACAATGTGCTCTAGTTTAATATTCAGAGCATTCTGTAGGTGGCACAGTTTTGGTCTTGAACCTTTGTTTTTCCACAGGAGACTGTAGGCTGATTTATGTCACAATTGCAGAAGGACTGATTGAATGCTGGTAAGATGATGATCAGAAAACATTCATTCTACATAAATGTACCCCCCACCAGCAATGACAAGGGAGACTGGACCAGTAGGTGAATTCCTGTTTGGAAAGTTATTAGCTCAGAGTTTTTAAGCTTGATGATTATTAATTATCAATAAGACTTGTAGGTAGGGTGATACGTCATCAGCATATAGTGATATTTTGTGCTGCTTCATCCCTGTTTGGATGATGGTTTGTGGTTTATAATTAGTTAATACAGATATCAGTGTTTCAAAAGCCTTTTCTGCCACCAATGATGAAACTTCCTCATCTTTTACCTCAGTTCCATGATAAAATATATGAAACAGCTGCCTTATATTACTGTGTGGCTCATTTCCTGCATTAAACAGTCTGGTCCTTGGACAAGAATTTTGGCTCCACACTGGTCAACAATTTTTATGAATCGAAGAAACACAAGCCTATATTGCCTGATCAAGTTCATAGACGCTCCTCAAAAGATTGACCTAGCACAGTATGGATTGGCTCTTAGAGTCTTTCTTTATAAAACCCTGTTGTTAGGGCTTTGGTCCAGGAGCTATTGGACCAACATCTTCCTCTTTGCTCTCTCGCTCTTTTCCTCTACACATACAGTAACTCCAAATTCTACAAAAGGTTCAACATGGTATTGTGTCAGTCTCAGACCTTCACAGAACAACTGCTTGAAAGCATAATTATTGTGGTGAAGTCCATGGTTTCCCAACACAATTGCCGAGGTATTTCTTATCTTACTTGTCTTATTTCCACAATGACTTTACAGCCTCCGATGTGGAATGTTGATGTTCTCTGAATGTGGACGGTCCCTCGTATAAATGTGTCCCACACCAGTCCAGGCTTCACTTCAGGAGGCTTGCAGCTGTAAAGTATTGGAGCTGTTCTCTAACATGAATTCACTGACATGAAATCTTTATTGAACAGTTGAAGAAGTCTTTTCTAACTGTGCTGAGCTGAGGGCTCTGGGAACACTGGTGTTTAGGAATCAGTAAGTGTACCATTGAGCAAGAGAACACCTTGGGTGAGTGTGATTCAAATCTCAGAGAGATACTGTGAGTTTAGTCTTAACATTTGAGACGTTTTCACACAAGGTAGAGAGCTGAGGTCTGAGGAAGTATCCAACCGGGTATAAACTCTGGAGCACGGACGTTGTGATGGCTGCACCATCAGCCACACACCGAACCCCCGATATGGTGGTAACTCTTTTTATCGATGGCGTGTTGGAGCAGTGGGTAGCATTGTTGCCTCACAGCCAGAGGCTTCAGGTCATCAGTTTGTGTGTTTTCCATGTGTGGGTTCCCAGAGATTCCAGCTTCCTCCCACAGTCCAAACACCTGCAGGTTTAGGTTTATCAGAGGCTGCCCCCCCCCGACCCTGACGGATAATGTGTATGTAGGATAATGGATGGATAAATAATGTTGAAATGGTGCTGATCACTAATGTATATAACAAGACTGACATGTTATTGTCGTTTATGTATCATATGGGGGGGGGGGACTCATTTTGCAGTTAGTGTGTGTGCACTGAGCCTGTCTGACGCAGCACACACACACACTGACTCTATGACTCATTCAGAGGCTAGATGATACTAATTCTGCTTCTATATAAATACAGAGGTATCTCTCTTTGGGAAACACAAAAACACACACTGCCAACATGCGGGAACACTGTGTTTGATAAATGCAGCTAAGGCAAGAGAGAGAGAGTGTGTGTGTGTGTGTGTGTGTGTGACGTCAGCTGGGAGTGTCTGCTCTAGACACAGACACACACACAGGCACACAAAGACGGATTTAAAAATGATGTAAGTACTAATATTGTGATCGTCGTTCCTCCGGAAGAACTGGCTTGAAGGTAGCCTCGGAGTGCTAAATGCTAATGCTAACGCTGATGGTTTTTAATGTTTACTATGTTTAGATAAGCTTCTGCTCATCGACACTAAAGTTCAGCTGAGGCCGATGGGAAAGTACATACACAAAAGATGAGCTGTTCTTCCCGTTTATCCTGAAGGAAATGTCTGCACCACATTTTACAGAGATGTAATACATTTGGCTCTAATCTGCTACTTTAAGGCATTAAATAGAAAATATATATATATTTGTCCTCAGGAGAAACAAACCATACAGAGTAGGTGTAAAAACTGTCCGCAACAATAACAACAGCATAAGTAGAAAACAATATCATATGATAATGACATAGAAGCATGGTCATGATATTAAACAAGATGTCAAAGATCATAATTTGAAAGATCTCTGTTGTCTCAGCACACACACACAGTCCCACACTAATACGCATGGTGTTGTATGTAACCTACTGCAGTTAGAGTCTGATCATACACAGACACAAGTGACCTTTTCAGTTTACAGCCCCCCCCCACCTCTATTCATCACCAAACTGACTCATCCCTCGTCACCTGCTGGTGTCAACTACTCTTCCTGCTCACTTCACACTGAATGTCACACCCCTGCTGCGGGAACAACAAGCTGCCCGACCGCTGAGTTTGGTCACGTAATTAGTGACTTCACATGCGATGAAGAAGGTGATCTGCTCACAGCTGCTCAGTCTGTACCGCTGTTGTTTTCTACACCACGAATGAGAGATGTAACCCAATGAAGGGCTTGGGGAAAAGATCAGATGGTAATGTGTGATGAGACGGACGGGCCACATGTTGGTGTTGGTGTAAATATGAGACCAGAGAGATTTATATGTTTTAGCTCAGGGATGGAGAGAGGGAGCTCTCCAGTACTTCAGGTTATGTAATGTGTGGGTATGTGTGTGTGTGTCTGTGTGCGGACTCACAGCCCAGCTCTGGCATCCCCCTTGGTGAACAGAACCACTTCAGCCTTCACTGCAGATAATTAGCATTTTCAGTGACTATCACACTGCAGATCAGAGCAGGAGACTGAGCTGCAACATCAACTGCTGGTCCAACACAAACATCACACTCAGACACACACACACACTCATCTCTTCACATCCCATTGTGTCTGCAGCTTTTTCATCTTTGCCTTTACTTACAGGAGGTGTATAGACAACAAAGATCTGACGAGCAACTTGTTTTAGTATAAGATTAGAGTATAAACTATGTAAACTCTGGGTGTAAAAAGTGAAAGCAGTGCTGAAGAGCCTCAAACATGCATCTTATCTAACAAACTCAGATTTTATTGAAGTCTATGGGAAAATGCCTGTATTTCATTCTTGATTTATTAGCTCAGTAAATGTTCTCCAAATGAGTTTTTGGGCTTAGTCTCTAGTTTCCAGACTTCTTCAATACAACACAATGTAGATCTTTTAAGTGACGGTCCTATTTAGAGGAAAACAGACCATAAAACTGGGTATGGATTGGGGTGGGGCTACTGTGTGATTGACAGGCTGTACCACCCAATCAGAATTGGGTCAGCTCACTCCTCCTCAGCTCCACCTTCTTCTCCAAATGTGGTTTCTTTCGGTTTATTATAATCTTGTTATTTTTATATCTATGATTCATTATCATATTTTACATGGGAAGAAACAAACATGTTAACACCAGAAGCCCCATCAGACATGTTTTTATTGTTGATTTTAACGTTGACCGTCTTGTTTCAACAGTGACACCAGCTGGTAGCTGCTCCTGCTCCTGTTCCGCCTGAGCATCTGTTCCCCAGTTTTTCTCTCAGTCCATCCTCTGAAACAATCCCCAGCATGAGTTCCTCTCCGCTCGTGTCCCGAGCCAACATGGACATCCTAGATGAGCTGCAGCTGATCGCAGCCCAAAACCTGGAAAGGGTGGAGGTCAACAAGTACTACGAGGTGATCAGGGAGCTGGGCAAAGGCACCTACGGCAAGGTGGACCTGGTTATCCACAAGATCAGAGGTGAGGGGATGTTCCCATGGGATAAGGACATGGCGTGAAACAAAACCATTCAAATATCTATTCTCTTTTCTCCAAAAGGTACAAAAATGGCACTGAAGTTCCTGAAGAAGAAGACAACGAAGCTGAAGTCGTTCCTGCGGGAGTACAGCATCTCCCTCTACCTGTCTCCCTGCCCCTTCATCATCAACATGTTTGGCATCGCCTTCGAAACAGACGAATACTACGTGTTCGCACAGGAGTACGCCCTGGCAGGAGACCTCTTTGATATCATTCCTCCACAGGTATTGTTACTGCAGAGCAGTGCTGCTTTAAACAAGGCAGAACATCCATGGTGAGATCAGTGAGGAAAAACTGATCTGAAAACACTGACTGAACATCTGGAGTTGGATTTAAAACTAAAGGAATTACATCACTAACCGAAATAATAAATAATTTTTCACATTTAAAGCTACTCATGTTGAAAAGGAACATTTCTTACTGTGGTGTCATGGAGGTGGCAGCAGTTTGTTACTAAATGTATAACATACAAAGTATCAAACCATCAGAAACAAGTAGAAAATTACAATTGACACACACAATTCTGAACTGAACCCAAACTAAATTTTTATTGCTTTGCTTTACTTTACATGTGTCAAACAATATAATATACCTGATGAAATATAATAATATAAGAATACATTTATACATAATATATATTGGATATTGGCCAATCCTCGGTTGGTCTGATGCTGTAGTTAACTGGTACCAAAGCAAACCACTGTTTAGGATAAATAAAATAAAGTGTTTGAAAAGCTCCTAAGTTATAGGTTTCAATTCCCAATTTATTTTAATTTCACTTTGTCTGTATCCTACAAAGTAGTGTTGTTCTCCTTTGTCCTCTGGCATCACATAGAAACATTTCATCATCTTTTTTTGTGAGCAGACGTCCAAATGAAGGTAGAAGACAGAGATATAAAGTTACAGATGTTCATTTGAAGCAGAACTGTATCCGTCTGTTCCGATCTGGTCTGTCTGTCAGGTTGGGCTTCCTGAGGCCGTGGCAAAGCGCTGTGTGCACCAGGTGGCCATCGCTCTGGACTACCTGCACTGTAAGAAGCTGGTCCACAGGGACATCAAGCCTGAAAACATCCTCATTTTTGACCGAGAGTGCCGAAAGGTCAAGCTGTCTGACTTTGGCATGACCCGCCGGGCTGGCTCCCCTGTGAAAAGAGTGAGTAGCATTACCAAGTTGTCACCTCTTAACATCTCGTATCCTGTTGGATCCATAGTGGTAACTTGTTGAGCTCTCCCTCCAGGTGAGTGGCACTATCCCCTACACAGCCCCCGAGCTCTGCGACATGTCCCGCCACGAGGGTTTCTGTGTAGACTACAGCACTGATGTCTGGGCCTTCGGCGTGCTGCTGTTCTGCATGCTGACTGGGAACTTCCCCTGGGAGAAGGCGCTGCCCTCTGACTCCTTTTACCAGGAGTTCATTCGCTGGCAGAGGAGGAGGACGAATACAGTGCCTTCGCAGTGGAGGCGCTTCACTGAGCAGGCCCTCCGAATGTTCCGCCGGCTGCTCTCCGTGGAACAGGACCGCCGCTGCTCCGTCAAAGAGGTGTTCGGCTACTTCAGCCACTCTTGGATGCTGGACGCCGAGAACAACAACAACAATGGCAACGCAGGAAGTGGAGGCAGTGGCGAGAGGGTTGGTGGAGGAGGAGGAGGAGGAGGAGGCGGCGGCGGAGGAGGAGGAGGAGGAGGAAGTGTGCGAGGAGAGGTGGACGACACTATCTCAACGTCTTCGTCTGGGGAAGAAGATGAGGAGCTCCTGGTGGAGAGGATGAAGCAGCAGACTTTATCTCCTCTCTCTCCCCTGTCTCCGCTCTCTCCCATGTCTCCAGTTGCGGTGGAGAGGGGGAGCGGTGGGGGGGCCAAGGGTGGGTCGATGGAACCGGGAGGCAGCCACCATTACGTGTCCGTGTCCACCAACAGCTCTGTTTCCTCCACCAACAGTTACGATCGTGTGCCACGAGAAAACAGTTCACCGGGCGGTCGCATGCTGGTGGCGACGCCCATCGAGATCTGTGTCTGAGCATTCACGCCTCAGCCTCACACGCACACACTTTTATACCTCTCGTTCAACACCATAGATGTGCATGCATGGAAAAAGACAATGAGTACTAACACATATCCTGTTTCAAACATAGTGGGAATCAGAGTGTCTACGGAGAGACAAACATTCCTCATGAGGTCGAGCTTATGGGTAAATTCCCTCCACAGACTCCAAGAGGAGCCTCATTTACAGTTTGAATCCAGCAATGAAGCCCAGAGGAAATACAAAAAAATGGCTTCCATTAGAAATTGTGTCACTAAAAACCATCTAAGAAGACTAAGACCAAAATGTTTTTCTTAAAGCAATACTTCCTGCAAAAATGTCCAACACAGACAGAAGGTGGTAGAGAGCTGTGTGAAGCCAAGGGCCAGAGGATTTGTATGTTTGAGGAAATACCTGAAAAATAAAATTCAGATGAGTGAATGGTGGTTTCATGTGCAACATGTGTGCGCGTGTGTGTCAGTGCGTCTGTATTCTGCACGTCTCCAGAAGAAGTGGATTTATTTTGTTTTGAGAACTGTATTATTTATTTCAATCTAAAAAGACTTCACTCTATCTTTCCTATTGTTTTTTGTTTTGTTTTGTTTTTTTTGTAAAGATGCCGTCTTTGTATTCGCTTGCGTTCTGTTCATGTTGTAATCGTGTGCTCAGGCTCAGCTGTGCCAATCCACTTCTCTGTGCAACACAGTTGGTTGATGATGATGTCGGGGAGAGTCTGTTGGTAGTCACATGATTGAAACACTCTCTTCCATAGAGCTACTTTCAATGTGCGATGCAAGCTTCAAGGTTTAAGCTGGAAATTGAGCATCCTAATCCATACATACTTGGTCTATTTCCCTCTAAATGGGACCGTTATATACTGAATAAACTTTATGTTGTACTGAGGACTTGAAACTGGACCTGAAAATTTCACCGAGCTACTAAATAAGGTGAGAAATAGGGACGTTTTTCCAATAGAATAGATTTACTAGTCCTTCCACAGGAATGTTTGTGACCTCTGACCCAAATTCTGAAAATTTCTAACACTTTATAGCTCTCTTGTGAGCAAGGTTTGATGAGTGTGAAGACCAAGCCGGTTCTCCCCTACACGATTTTAGACCTTTGGTTTTCTGAGGGAACTTTTTTCCTGACTGGCTGGGAGCTAATCTGTCTGGACTGAGAGAAGGTTTACAAGGTGTCTGTTCTCCATGACAAACATTTCTATTTCACTGTCAAAAGACTGTTTTTTACTTGCTCTGGAAATTCAGTTTGTACTCTGAAGCTTGTTTCCCTTTTAGTTTGTATTCCTTTACGTTCAGCCTTCAGCTCAAAGTATCGTCTGAAAAGAAAAGAGAAAGCGTCACTTAGCATCTCCAATTCAACCTGAAGAAGAAGAAAAAAAACAACTTTTATAAATTGCATGACAAGTAGCTCAAACTTAAACTTTACAAAGAATTTGATCCGGATTTCCAAAAAAAAAAAAAAAGATAAAAAGAACCATAGAATCTTGTGTGAATTTTTTTGCTGTAGCACAGTTTGTTGCATTTTCCCAGAGGGAGCGTAATCGTCCTGATCTCTGGAGACCCCTAGGGCTAAAAAAAAAAATAAAATCAAAAAAAAAAAAAAAATCTAACAATAATTACTTTCTATTCAGTGTGTTGTATTCGTATTGCTATTAAAGTCATGGTCTCATCTCACCACCTTCAGAAACAGAAAAAAAAAAAAGCAAAGCATGAGGACGCAGAGCGAAAGACTTGAAATTTAAAACCACTGGAACTAAATGACGTATTTATAGAAGAGATTTTTGCTTCTAATAGTAATTAGTGATGTACGGAAGAGTATTAGGGCCAGGCAGGAGAAAAATATTTGAGAGGAGGAAGATTTTTTTTTTTTTCATTATGCACTTCGAGAAAAAAGTCTAAATACAGTTTCGTGAATAAAGTCGAAATGTCTCATCTGGTCCATCACATCCAGTCAGGAGAGCGACTGACAGCTATGCACGCAGCAGCCCTAACTACATCCTGGAAGTGTAACGTTAAGGGTGTGTTTCTGAAGTTATGCAACTGCAAAATTGATATATGTTTCCAATCATTTCAAGAGTTTTCAAAACACTTCGACTTTATTCACCAAATTGTATTCCGACTTTTTTCTCGAAGCGCATACTGAAAAAAAAAAAAAAAAAAATCTTCCTCCTTTCAAATATTTTTCTCCTGCCTGGCCCTAATGCTCTTCCGTAGTAATGAGATCGTGTGGCGTGGGTGATTTTTTTTTTTTTTCTTAAGAAATTAAAGTTAACAGCAAAAATCCATTCCTTGTTTTGACTGATCCCAAATTAAATAATTTGAAGGAGAAAAAAAAAATGATCATGTACAGGAATGGACATTTTGTGTGTTGTTTTCCAGACCTAAATCTGCATGAATTTGTGTGTGCTAAAGTTGTGTAGTAAAAAAAACCAGCTCAGTGTTTCTCCAGTCACAAGCTGTAGTACTCTCTGTAGATGTAGTATAGCTGCAAACAACATGTTTCTTTCTCCTGTGAGAGCCGCTAGCTTTTCGGCTCACATCAGCCTGACTGAGGATCAGCTGAACTTTCAGCTCCTGCAGAA
The DNA here is from genome assembly GCA_034769265.1 of Remorina albescens. NCBI lineage: Eukaryota > Metazoa > Chordata > Actinopteri > Carangiformes > Echeneidae > Remorina > Remorina albescens. The sequence goes on from CM068480.1 coordinate 14,279,006, forward strand.
ACCGCTCGGATCATGTTCCTCAAAGCTGCTCCCCGATCAGCGAGCGAGTATGCAAATGACTACATCTTGTGACAATCGCTGACCTCATCTTCAGCCCTCTGACTCAGAACAATGGACAGGCCTGATACAGACAACAGGGAGCCGGCTCTGTCAGCCCCTGCACAGAGATCTGGCCCATCACATGAGCAGATGAACAGGAGGTTACACAGGCCTGTACATTACCTCATCACGTCGTCTTCTCTGCATCAGCCAATCACCACATCACCCCTCATCTACATGTCAGATGTACCTACACTGCAACATCCGTCCATCCTTCCAAACCATTTAGCCTCATTTTAATCTGCCGGTGGTGCAGCACTGAGGTGACCAGGGTGCCCACAGGGGAAAACGGATGAGAAGGAATACGCTATTTGTTCACATTTTGTTGAATGTGCCCCTTATAGGCTTATTAGAGAATATCTGGAAAACTGACATGTACATTCACAAGTACAACAATATCAAGTATTGCAATATTTTCCATGATATTAGTCTGACCTTTGTTTCACTGCTTGGCTAAAGTTACAATGTCATTATTTTACTTTTTAAAACATAACATTCAAAATATCCTTATAGTGTTTATTTTGTAAAACCCCTGCCTTAACTGCAAACAAAAATAAGACGAATTAATATTGTATATCGTATATCACATTATTTGGGTTGGATTGTATCAAGGTCTCCGTAAGGATCGTGTGATTTCAGATTTGTCACTTACACAGACACTTGAGCATTGAAATGGCAGCAAACAGCTTTGATTCCTCTACTGTTTCTTCCTCTGTGGTGTGAAAGCCAACAGGCTTCGGCTTTACTGTTCGCACAGGTAAAGTGTCTTCATCCTCACCTCCTGCTGCTACCAGGCAATATCTTTTGTGCCTTACATGGATCATTTTGATTTCAGTCAAATCACTGCAGATTTCTTCTTTTTTGCTTTTTTTTTTGTTTGTTTGTTTTTTTTTTTACCATGTTCTAGTCACAGTCACATCCTTTGTGCCAAGAATAGAGACTAAAATCCGGCCACCCCACTTGGATCCCCAGCATCATCCTTCCTGCCAACAGCTAAGTCAGCTAGCCAACTTTTTGGAGTTACATTAGAGCTGGCTGTGGAGATTTCATGTAAACAAACGCAAGTTATCTCAGTTAATTGCTACATTTGTGGGCGTGGTGATGTCACCAGATATCCAGTGACATGAGCCAGATGGCAGGATGGCAGTTGCACTGCTTGTGTGTGCGTCCATGTGCACAGAGCACAGTACCTGTAATTTTGCTTACAATTGTCTTAACTGGAGAAACAGGATTTTTGCACGTACACTTTATGAGCATGGTGTATTTTACTTTTATACTTACAGTTCTTGGCTTGTTTCTTTGAAACAGGAAGATTTGTCACAATTTCAACAACAACAACAACAAAAAAAATAAAATAAAAATCAAGTGATACTTAAAAGAAATAGATATTGTAATGCAAACAATACAATTCTGAGCGATTCAACAATATGAGTGGGTGTGAGGAGATCAGGATGAAACAGAACGTTCCCCTTTATGGACCAGTCCACTGCAGCTGAGGATGGATGGAGGACAGATGAGTCACACCAATCTAGAAATGAAGGGATGTGTATTTTTGCTACAAGCCACTCTTTCCCCTTCTTCCTCTTGATGCCTGAGTCAGTCACTGCTGCTTCCTCAACCCATCCATAATGTACCGTGTTGTAATGGAGTGTCAGTGTCTCCCTGTCCAGTGATACATTTCAAAGAATCATCACTTCCATAGCATTTTAGTGAATAGGTGACCACAGCACTAGAACTCATAGCTGGTTCTGTCTTTGCAATACAACTGTCTTCCTGTACACTGAGATTTAGTCAATAAAATGATTCTTGTTGGAATTTTGTTAGTGTAACTTTTTTGTGAATGCAAAACGGAAGATGGAGGTGGATTTGGCCATCAGGATATTTTGTGTGAACACCTGTGGGATCACAGAAGCTACAGCTATAATTAATATTTAGATAGATAGATAGAGTACTGCAGGCCTGTTAAAGACAAGGACTGAAGTCATTATAAAGAATACAAAATGAAAATGCTATCTTATAAACAATCTTTTTGAATAAAATCGAACGTTGCAGTTTTTTTTTTTTTTTTTTCAACATTTAAGGACAGAGCAACAAATTATTATGTGTCAGACCAACTAGAAAAAGTGAGAGTGAAAAACTGAGCACGAGCTGCTAAGACAAGGCCAACGTCTCTCTGAGACAGTTTGTGGGTCTTTTAAACTGTATTTCAAGAGTTCCCACAATAAAGACACGTGTCAACCAGAATATTTTGTGGTGTTGATGTTACTGTCTGATTTGTATCAAGTTGTTGGCACCAGAGAACTGCAGGTTCATCTCAGGATACACCAACTCACTTAAAACAATAAGTGATCCATGATGGACATTTATCTATTTCTGTTTGGTTTCATCAAACATCTGACGGTAAAATTGTCCCACATGAACACAGCAGTGGGTTTACTGGTGTTCTACCATCCGAATGATGAGAGCAGAGAGGCCGAGCCTTTAAAGACACAAAAAAGTGAGCTCGGAGTTCTGCACAGAGCTGAAGAGCTGAGGCTTCAGACAATCAATACGGAACATGCTGACATGTCACAGTGGGAACAGCACAAAATCTGATCCCAGTTAGCTGCTGCCAGGTAACATATTAAAAATTTTAGCCAATATACTTCCACATCTGCCCAGAGAAGCTGTTATTCTGGGGTACTAGTTGACAGCCAGATGTTCAGTATTCCAGCTGTGAAAGTAGCATGTGAGAGTTATACTGTATTTGGGACAGATGTGGGCCAGAAAAGAAACATGCAGTCCAATAAGAGATTTGTTTTGCTTTCTGGTTTCGTGTTCTTTATATTCCAATATGTGTGTTCTACGGTATTTTATGAGCTGATCTAAAATATGTTTCAGTCACAAAACAAACACAGAAACACAACATTGAACAAAATATTTATTTTTGACAATTACAATGACCTCTGAAACGCCAAGAGGTGAGCGAGACGGTACAAAAAGTTGTCATAAAATTAAAAAAACAACAACAAAAACAAAGTGACACGAGTTGATAGTACTAGCCCCATGTTAAACTTGAAACACCACAGCTCGGAGAGACACGCTGAAGAAGCGTTGGAATGTGATGGGTAGTGTGTACCAGGACAGAGGAGAGGACACATCCTGCTACAGTTGTCATTATGGAGTCAACACACAAAACAGGAAAGAGACAAAAGATCAGAAAATAAAATTTAACTCCTCTCTGAGATTCTGAGATTCAGCCCTGAGATTAACACACGGACAAAATATTATAGATTAATGAACTCCAAACGTGTTTTTAAAACAAAACTGCTGCTGTTTTTGATTCAGATGTGGCCTCTCTGTTAAACCTGCTCAGTAAAAAAAAAAAAAGATTTTTTCCTGGAACCAAATATAAAACTAAAATTTGACAATGGCACAAATAAAGAGAAGGTCTGGGATGAGAAGTTGAGTTCCTTCTGCTGCTGGTGGGGGTGAGACACTGAGCAGACACCTCGTCCTGTCTGGGTGGTCCGCTCACACTGACCCCTTCAGACAGCACAACGCTGCCTCTAGTGGCTGTAATGAGAACACACCACCGCTCATCGCGTGGACTTCTCTCTAAATCATCAGACAGCTGATCAGCCAAGGCCCCCCTATTCCCCACACACCTATGAACAGGTGCTAATACACTGGGAGCTCATCTCAGCACACAAGTCCCAGAGAGCAGGAACCGGCCCAGCGTGCTCCTGCTGTGAATAACTGCAGCAGAGAGGTGAATGTAAGCTGCCTTCAGTCTCCAGAGGAAGGTGATGTACATCCACTGATTTGTCTTTGCACCACAAGCTCGTGGGAAGAGAATAAAACGGGATGAACCTCCTGAACATCAGATAAGGCTCTTCAGACAGGTTCTGGCAGAGATGCAGCATTAGGCCCGAGTCAAGACACAAAGTCCCACTAAAATAGATCAGAATCATCAGTACGAACACGGACACTGGTGCTGATGTAAACCAAAGTTTCTCAATGAGTGTTAAATCAACATAGGCAATTTTAAACCTTAGTGACACTGATGGAGCCGAGCAGACACTGGGCTCAGACTGAGAATGCCAGCCTCAACACTGCTCCTAACAAAAACAATCCTGCTTTCATTTCCTTTCCAAAGAATCATGAAGCTACCGACTGACATGATGGCCATGCAGATAAAACACAACACAGGCACATTCAAACGCTCTCAGTCTGAAGCCATTTTACAGTCACATTCTGTCACCAGGAAGTCAGACGGGCCAGTGAAGCTTGGAGTCACATTAGAGTGCCTGAAGCAGGTGGGTGAGTCAGTCGGAGAAGGTAATACTGCAGTAGGAGCAGAGGACAGGACGTGTTCTGTGACACTCCAAAGTGCTTCTCACAAAAACCCCCTGACATGGGGGTGAATACATTCAAACACACACTGTTCAGTTCCCTCAGTAACAACAGGGCCCACGTGACCTGCCTCATGGATCAGTGTCTGATCCATAGAGGCGTGGACAGCGTCTAATTGAGTACCTTGACCTTTATTGACCGTCCTGCCTTCTTACTGTCCCAGCGTCTCCTCGACTGGCCTGATAGTTCAACATCCAACTGCTTCGACAATAACTTAAAACACACACAATCAAATCTCTTGCTAAAGAAGCCAGTAAGAAATTTCAGGAATAAATAAACCAAATATAATCAAATACTTAGAAATCTCTAAAAAATTAAATATCTTTGATTATTCATATTTAATCCAGAGAAAATCCTTATAAATAACTACACACAACAAATTCCGCATGTTCCTTTAAGTGACAGGAGAGGAGCTCTCTCCTCAGACCGGACTGACGGAGGGAGGGGTTGTGAACAGTGCAGCTGAAGGGCAGATAGTGAAGTTAAGGTTTGTGGGTGTTCGCTGTCAGTCAGAAGAACCCTGGTCCACTGTCGCCATGGTTACCAGCAAAAGAGGAAGAAGAGCCCCTGCAGGATGATGCAGGTGAGTGTCTGAGGAGAGCAAAGTGATGATTCATCAAACAAAGAACTGGGATGTTTACACACATTAAAGTCAAGTCTGTTTTTTGGGGCTTCAGTGATATGACTGATGCACATGAACATGAACCAGAGACATGAAGGCAGAGCAGCACTGACTAACCTCATGAGGGCTCTGCTAACCGTCAGCTGTCATCCCATCTGATCCCTGGGGGAGTTTTGAATGTCTTGTTCTGAGGATTAGCATGAAACAGTTAATATTTAGTCAACACCCTTCAGTCAGCACCATGAGAAACAAAACTCTCTGAGACATGAAGGAAATCTGTGATGTGGGACAGGCTCAGGTGCTGCACCTTCAAAACCCTGTGTCAATGTATAGTGTTAGCTCTTTGTGGTGAATGGTGTTTCACTCAGTCTTGTGCTATATGTTTATCTGCATGTTCAGATTGTGACGCCGCCGAAATAGAGAAACATCAATCAGGGTGCCGTTTTTTTCTGCTCACCTTGTGCTTCTTACACTTCATGGAGAAGTTGTCTTCAATGAGAACGCAGTCTGCTGGAGAAAAACAGAGCAGGAGGTGAAGACGCCACAATGACTCATCCAAAGGTTCAAGTGAATACAGACTCGGACACAGACACGCACATGCGGATACACACATATGATTAGGTCCTTGAGCTCTGATTTTTCACATCATGTTTAAAGAGCAGCAGCTGATGTCCTTGGCTGGCTGTTTAAAGGCCCAGGTAACGTCTCTGAAAGCATCTGTGCTGGAACTGCTCTCTGTTCCAGTGTGAGGTGACAGGCAGTGAGCGTGGACTTACCTGACTCCAGAGCACATCTGTAGTGGTACTTGTTGGGACAACCTTTAAAGAAACAGCCTAGTGTTGCACCAGGATCATGGCACGCTGAGCACACCTGAAACACAGCAGAGACCAAGTCAAATGAAGACCAGCAAATGGAGAGAACCACATCATGCTGATCACTGCTCACACTGGGAAGAAAACTGGTTAGAGATGAAGCAATGAAACACAGCAGGTTAAAGAGTAAAGACAGTATCTAACACTACATGCCCTGAATTCACTTCCTGTTAGTTCTTTCTGATCTCTGCAGAGAACTGTCTCACACTGGTTTCTGATTTTCAGAAAGTTGGTTTTGTTTTCAGAAATTTGATATATCAGTAAAATCAGGTTTGAAAGCTGAAGCTGCTGTGTCAGAAGTCTCCACTCATTAGACTTCTCACTGCCTTTAACCCTGTCGCAGTCACTGTGTCACATGACTAAGAGTGCAAGTTTGATGACCGGAGCTTCATAAACTGTGGGATCTTTGCCATCACCGCACTTAGGTCTCTTGTATCACCTTGTTTTTAAATGAAATTTATATCAATTTCTTGGTCTTTTGGGCCAAAGAGCTTCCTGTCATGTCATACGGTGCTGCCATAAATGCTCAGTGGGGGTGAGGTCATGTGACTGTGGAGGGAAGTCCATCATCATGGCTTTAATCCAACTGTTCCAGTTTTTACAAAGTCCATGGGCTGCCTTCATACACTTTTTACTCCCAGTCAGGGGATCCTGTCAGGTCACTACATCTCCCATAATTCACTTAGACAGAGAACAAATGCAAGCAGATCATAAACCTGCAGTTCCTCTGGTTCCAAATTGGATACAGATCAGATTTTTTTAAATGTGACCACAGTCTGAACAGCAATGCAACCCATACCCAGAATTCAATTTGACTTTTATGTTACTTTACATCGTCTGTTATCATATTTTTACACAGGTGGGAAACAATAACAAACATGGCAGACAGCTGTGCTGGAGATAGCCAGTGGAGGGACTACTATAGTCCCTATACTGTGACGTGTGACATTATGGGGTTGCCACAGCAATAGTCATCACTGACTATGTAATACAGCAAAACTTACAGTGCGACTTGCAGTAATAGTCTCCCGTGTTTAAAGTGTTCAATAGCAGAAATAAAGTGATACAAAAGCTTTTGATCTTCATATCTAGTTTTTTCCTCAGTTAAAACGGCACAAGGGTGAATTTTAATTCAAGTCACCGCTTTACATTTTATCAATGTTTGAAGCTCATTGTTATTGAGGGCATAGTCACTATAAATGACTGGTAAGTGTATGCACCAACATCTCAGCTCCACGCATATACCTCCTCTTTGCCTGTTTGTGAATTAGTTGGGAGTTAGGAGGCAGGCTCAGATAACCACGATGGTAAGAAGAGTGATCATTATTATTATTATTATTGTATTATTATTATTATTATTGAGAGCCTCAAAGAGCTCTCTGAAACTGAACCCCCTAATAAAGTGAAACCTAACACATCTCGCCTGGTGCAGATTCCTTCACCAATGATTTCCACTCATGTAACACATACAGGTGTGTTCAGAGAGCCCAGGCTCCCACTGAGGCCAACATCACCAGCATGCACAACACCTCAGAGGAAAGAGGTACTTCAAAAGTACAATATCCAGATCTGTTGCATCTCTCCACTAACTTTGCTGCTAATCATTTAGTCACCTTTCTGTGACTAAAGACAACTAAAAAAATCCACGACTGTCACAGAGGAAACAGGGACACCATTAATACATTATAGCAGCTACATTTCCATTTGATATTGTGTAACAACCGATTCTTATTACAGGCTTAAAGAGCAGTTTTACCGTCTCCTGGGCCACCTTGACTGCCTCCTCCAGTCCATAGACTTTTCCTTTCACCAGGAACACGCCTGCGGACCAGATGCCGCAGTCTTCATGGAGCCAGTACTCACAGGGCTCTAGAGGCAGCACCGGGGGGCTGTACCAGTCCTCCACCTCTGCAGAGTTGGCATCTGAGCGAGCCCGCTTGGCTGCAGGGCTGCCAGAATTGTCACCGGTCCACCGGTGGCCCTCCAGGAGGCCCTTCTGCTTGAGCTGAGCTCCCTGCCGGAGTGACCAAAGGGTGCGTGGACTGGTGCACTTCCTCCTCCCTCCTCTGATGCTGCAGGACGAAGAGTCTGAATCACTGTAATCGTCCTCTTTGAGGCTTGATATGCTGGCTGGTGTTTTGGTGCTTGGCTGGTAACCCTCAGGGTAGTAAGGACCGTGGAGGTCCCCCAAGTCCATAGCGTTGGCAGACTGCCCACACAGGCAGCAGACAAGGGAGCGCTGGTGCTGGCTGTGCATGGACACCCGGCCCAGCTGGAGACACGAGGTACTAGGCACAACTGCCGACACAAAGCCACTGGAGTGAGCCTGCTGCTGCTGGCCCTTCTTGTGTTGCGTCCTTACCTCCTCAGGGTAATTGATCACAGTACACAGTGACGGCAAGGACTGCTGCCGCTGCACACGGATGAAGGGAGAGAAACTGTCCAACCTCAGGTCCCTTTTCTCCTCCTTGTAGTTGACGTACTTTAGCTTGATCTCCGGCTCCTTGGGGGAGAACATGGAGGAAGACTGGCCGCCTTTATGTTTCTTCCGCTTCCTCTTGGGAGTGTGACCCGCCTTTGTCTTGGCAGTGGGAGATTTTGTACTACCTTTAGTCTTTCCTTTGGCTTTCCCTGGCCTTTTCTTTGGAGATTTTGATGACTCTGGTGGGGAAACTCGTGCCACATGAATTTCATCTGAGGGTTTAGGGTGAATCGGGAGCTCCGGCACCATCTTTGAGGTCTGGTGCAGAGCAGCCTGAGGACTAGACTGTGACAGAGACTTTTTTGACTTTGCGGGGGGAGTCTGTGGTGAGTACATGGGGTGGGAAACATACATTGACTCTTTGTTTGACGTCTTGTGCACAGTAAACTGAGGACTTTTTGGATGTGTGTTGCTGTGTGACTTGTTTACGTGACTGAGGATTTCAGAATCAGAGGTAGAGCCTATGGAGCTGTCAGTGTTCATGATATTAGTTCCTGCTTTTTGTTTGACTGTCTTGACAGAAAGAGTTCCCACTCTGCTCCTCCTCCCCACTGACAGCGCACTGCTCCTTTTGGGCCTGGCTGTGTTGGAACCACTAGTTTTTGATTGGGAAGCAAAGGCTTTCTTATTGGTGCGTATACATCCAGACACTTTGTACTTGCTTGAGTTTATGTTCATGACTATGGCCTCTAACCGTGTCCCTCTGCTGGAACGCACTGGCAGTTTTTTCTCTTTTAAATTCCTCCGTAGTGCCTTTGTGTTCCCATTCATGTGGGGAGTGACAGTCTTGGATTTGTCCTCTGAAACATTAGACACACAAACATCATCTGTGAAGTCCATCAAAGGCTCTATCACCGCCTTCCGTCTATGCACCAGCTTCTTACTGTCATCTCTTGAATCCAAACCTGTTGTACTATTGCTGATGCCAGAGCCTGGCTGAACCCCCCCCTCTGTGCTCAAGCCATCGATTGTAGATTCTTCAGTCTCTAGATACAAGTTGTCACCGCTGGGTGAGCTGGAGGTCTGAGGCAGGGTGAAAACTTCCTCCACATCATCCAGTGAGGTAGCAGAGGGGGAGACGGGGTCCTCCAGTGGACTGATGAATTCCCTCCTCAGTGAACACAGGTCTCTAGCACCCTTGCTGTCCAGGGTGACCACTGGGTCCTGTTTTTTAGACATGACAAAGACCACCTCAGAGCCTCCCCCCTTATCATTCTCTACATTGCTGGGGGTGATAGTCTCTGTGGAGGAGTCAACACATTCTCCTGAGCTTGTAGGGCTATGATCTCGACCGTTCTCCAGACCCTTGCTGCTTTTCCTAGAAAGGCTGCATTCATCTTTCTCTTCAACTTGTTTGTCTGTGTCCTCATCACTAGAAATCACTCCACCATTAACCAGACAAACCTCCTGTGTCGGACATAGCCCTCCATCATTCTCTGGTCCCACCTGAGACTGCAAAAGATCTGTCTGAGAAGCAAGGTCCCCTGGGCCCTCAACCTGCTCCAAGTAATGCTGGTTCAGTGAGTAGTCTGTCTCCCCAAGCCCTTTCTCCGAGTCACATGAAGGGCGGAGGGAAAACTTGCTCATCGTTGGCATACCACACAGAGCTGAGTGTTGAGACAGGGAGTCTTGAGTGGGAAAGACATGAGACCTGCTCACATAGGACAGGGTGACTGTTGTGTGGGAAAAGGCATTGTCTGGTTGAATGTGATCCCCTGATTGGAACGAGATGTCTGAGGAGCCAGCGTCTGAGTAGGCTATTCCAGGAGTGCCAGTCCCAGAGTTTGGGTACCAGCCCGGGCTCTTCACCATCTGCAGGGATGTGGCGTTGAGGACACATTCCTCACCTTTCCTCGTAAGGTCGATCACAGTGGGGAGGCTGGTGGTGGAGAGGTCTTGAGGCTGTAGATCATCTAAGCTCCCAGCTGCCTGCTCCATAACAACTGCAACAAACGCAGAGATTCAGCCATCATCACCAACTCAACTCAACAATGATACACTCAGTCAGCATAAAGATCGTAGTTGAACTAGTTCTGTCCACTACAATACACAATTCATGCACTTAGTTCTCCAGCCTTTCTTATTAAAATAAGAAAAAAAGTTAAAACATAAGTCGCAACCCTCAAAATAATAAAAGTGACACGTGACATGATTCCCATTACCGTTGCAGGTCAAACGTTAGTTGACAATTTAAGTTTTCTGTTCTTTCTTTATTAATGGTTAATATCACTTAATGTAAATGGGATCGACCTGTTAGGTTCAGTATATAATATGTTTTTAAAACCAGCAGCTGAATCTTTACTCACTAACGTTGACAGGTCAGGGTTGCTAACGACATTTAGCTTAGCTTATTTTAGCTTCAGCTAACGTTAGCTAGCTAGGCCCGGCTTAGCTCCGGTAACGTCCCCTAATGACGAACTAGGTTAAATATAAGGGAGTTTTGAGATTTTCTCAATAATGATGAGAAAGTAGAAATCTCGAAACATAGTTCTACAGCTCCCATCGTTAGGTATAAACCCCTCTTTAATTCGGCGAAGTCTACACTTTCATTAAGTCCCTTTTCTCAATAAAATGACAACTTTCAGAGCGCGGTGGTCCGCACTGTCCACCTCTGCCCGCTACGGCTCTCAGTAACTTTGTTAACCGAACAGCGAGAGCCAACGTTAACGTTTTAAATCCTGTTTCAAATTAAGTTTTTTTTATTTATGTATTACAAAAACTCCGAATTGCAGACTGAACGGTAACAACACAGAGAAGTACACAATGTTATCAACTACATGCAGTAATTCGACAATAAGGTGGGTGACATTAGACTGCAGGGTACTTTTCATGGAGTTTGGCGACACATTCTATCCTTATAGGAGAACGGAGCCCATCGGGGCAAGGCCCGGCTGCATGGAACAAAGACGGAGCGGAGGCACCGAGCTGCTGCCGAGCTAAACTTACCGGGGCGGGGGAGATAGACACGTTGGTAAATGTCCCCGTTAAGACTGTGTCCCGCCCTGCATCTCTCTGCATCAACAGTCCGTCTACACTAACATTTCCCGGTAACACAACAGGGAGAGAAAGCCCCAAAATTAAAGATCCACACACTTTCCAGGAACACACTACTCTACGTCAAGTTGTTTAGAGTAAAATATCAAACTTCCGGATATCCCCTTCACAATAAAACAATTAGCGATCATTGCAGTAATTGTCACTGTTTGGAAAAAAAGCAAAGCAAACAAAAATAGAATTAAACGTCTAAACACATATAAAAATGTGGAACTTACTTAATGTGTTTATCTCGCAGTCCAGACGTGAATCGTCCGGACATGATCCAGATGTTGCATGTCAATCAGCCGGACAGCCGAGACGGGCGGGTGTGCTGTCTGTGGGCGCTCGGGAATGACGTCATCGCCAGCGCTCGGCAGGGCGCTGTCTCACTCCGGGTGACTTGACGGACTGGACGGAGGAACAGTTGTGTCTCAGCTGTGGCGTAGCAAAGCATTATCGGAGGTGGAGAGGTACGACCTGTACCTGGTCCAGAGAACGCACTGACCCGCAGAGGATCTGTGATGTCATTTTCTACTGTCCGAATAGTAAAGATAAATAAATAAATACATACAATACAGATTAATAAACGTTAGTCACAGAGAACAGATTAAAGCAGTCACACTCAGGATGTCCCGGATTAAAGGGTCAAAGTCCAAAAACTGGGGATTCAACATTTCCCATAATGCATCTCGACAACATCCTTATGAGACAGTGGTCAATTCACTGTGAGGCAGGTCATGCTGTGGAGAGCAGGAAAAAGCATGTGGGCCTTCAGTGAAGCCTACTGAAAAAATGTAGTAAGAAAAAGAAGATAAAGGTAGATTAAAAAAAACCCACACACATTATAAAAGCTCAAAGGTCTGAAGATGACAGAATCAAATAATGACAAACAATGGAATTAGACAATAGAAAGATGATAAATAAATAGAGATGATAAAATATGTAAATGAAAATAAGAATAATTCAGTAAGAATGGTAAGATATGAGAGAAACAATTCATTATTAAGAAGTTATTTCAAATGTTAACACAGACTCCATCTCTAATAGCCATGAAAGGATGTTCCACAGGTTTGGGGTGTAGTTTAAAAAAGCTGCGCTTCCTGTTTTCTTCTGTTTAAAATTGTTTGTATTTAAATAAAAACATGGCAGTAGAAAAAATATGAACAGATCTGTAATGTATGCTGATCCCAAACCACCGAGAGCTTCATGAACAAGTAAATGAACTTTAAAATCTTATCTAATCATAAAAGATACTGAGAGCCTTGAGTGGAGCTGTAGCCTGTAATCATGTGCTTTCTCTTCAGTGTTTCTGTTGGAAGTCCAACAGCTAACATCTAGAGTAAATAGCCACAGTGCCATCATCCCTTCTACTGGAAACAAATCATGAATCAATTTTTAACCCTGCAACCCTGGAACTTTCTCTCTGGAGTTTGCATGTTTTGTCTCCTCAACCTAACCCCAGCTTCTTCCTTCAGCTCCCTTTAAGTTAACTGGTGACTCTAAATTGGTCTGAAAGAGAGATAAATGGTTGTATGTCCCTTTATGCTGGCTCTGTGATAGACTGGTGACCCGTCCAGGGTGGACCTGCCCTTGGCCAATGTCAGCTGGGATTGCCTCCAGTCCCTGAGACCCTGACAGATAAGCAGAATAGATAATGAATGGATGAATGATCAACAGTTGTTTACTAGATGATGACTCACTCTTATCTGTATATCTACTGCTGCAGTTACTTCCTGCGGTCTGTGCTCCCTCACCTGGTTAGTGTTGAACACACCTGTGCAGGTAGAGAGAGGAAGTGTGTCAGTGATCATGTTACATTGTACTTTTAGGATTGTAGTTCAACTAGTGTTCATTAGTTGTTGATCAGTATTTTGACTTATCATCAGTGATAAGCCCTTCATAAGAACTTGAAGGACTGTGCAGCAGCATCTACAGGGTCTGGGTCTAGACCTGACACACATGCCCACAGTACAATTGTCATGAGATCTTCATTACAGCTGGACCTTACCTGTGTCACATGGCAAACATCTAGTGTAACGTGGCTGACCTTAATGAAGAGGTTAATTGTCCAAAATAAATGAATTCATAAATAATGATTACAATTACCAGACGGAGAGAATATCATCCAAAATTTCTCCCAAAACATTGGATACAAGGTTGAAGTGGCAGGTGGCCCCAAGCCGAACAGCATACTGTACTTTTCTCTACCAGGCATCCTTGAAGAGATTTCAAATCTGTGAAATTTTTTTTACCTAAATAAATATATGAACAAATAAACATTATGACATTTTATCGTTTCATCAGTGACAGAAACTATGAAAAATATCTAGCTATCACTTTAATAAAACGTTAAATAGAGGAACGTGTCCTGAAATCAAACCAAAAAGCATCTACAGCAAATAATGAGGTATGTTGTATGAACAGAAATGAAAACAGGAAGCAGGAAGCTCAAAGTTTAACAGAAGAGGAATTGGAAAAAGCTTATTAGCAACACTGAAAAACATCAAGTTCTGGATTTTCAGAATTAAGTCCTGTCTGAGAGTAATATACTGATCAGTTGGATATTGCGTTAGTGATTTGAGAAATAATATTTATTTGTTATTGAGCCTCCTGTAAAAACTCTGCTTCTGCTTGTGGAAAACGGCTGGATAGATTTTATCCACGTAACTTCAAAGGCACTTCCACCTCACAAATCAACACATAGTTCACCTCTGACAGTTAAATATCATTTAGTAAATTCCAGCATTTTAAGGAGTGAATGGTTTAGAACCAGAGCTCCTCCGGGCTGTTGCTGCCATTTTCTCCTTAGATAACAGAACATCCATTCAGACCAGGCCTACCTGTCTCTGACTGATAATGTTGATACAAGACCCCTCCGACCTCCATCCACACAGGGAGACAGTGCAAAGCAGCTGACAGCACCAGAAAAAGCCACACACTGTAAAGGGTGCAAAAATATTTATTGCTAATAAACCTGTAGTCAGTTGGTGTATATTTGCTTAATATTTACAATAATAGAGTACAGAGTAATGGGAAGGTGAAAGAAAAATCCCAACCATTTAAATAAATACAAAGGGAGGACTGCCACTGAACTACAGACATCTACCAACTCCAATGACTCCTCCAGCTGGACCAACCAGTGAGGAGAACTACAGAAATATTCATATATATATATATATATATATATATATGGTCAGTGAATCGTCCATATTCTTTCAGCTGTCTGCTCTTCATACGTGACAACGATCTGAGGAGAACAGAGAGCAGCTGGGATGTTGAAGCAACATGGCGGGGCGGGTTCTTGCTTCTACTGCAGACGAGGTCTTCGTTCTGTCTGTGTGGAAACAGGAACAGAGCGCTGGATCGACTCCTACGCTTTAGTGATGCATCATTCACTGCTCAGTGTGAATTTATAGTTTAGCCTTTAAACATCACATTCATGCCTTTGGCTAGCAACAGCCTATGGAGTGAAACAGTAGCTTACACAGTCAGAGTTTAGTGAGTTCGTGGCAGACGTTCAGTTAAAAACCTAAAGTATTTACAGTAAGACATGGCAGCAAAAACAAGAAAAACAATACAAAAAACGTCACAGTTAACTGAAGTGCATGGAATGCAAAGTCTAGAC
This sequence comes from Remorina albescens, assembly GCA_034769265.1. Taxonomy (NCBI): domain Eukaryota; kingdom Metazoa; phylum Chordata; class Actinopteri; order Carangiformes; family Echeneidae; genus Remorina; species Remorina albescens. Next base: position 14,294,137 of record CM068480.1, read on the forward strand.
ATGAAATTCAAACTTCATACCATGTTTTAATAATATATGATCTGTGTTCGTGACCAGTGTCTACTGTTACTAAATAAGTCGTTACAGAGCTAAAATATAGTGGCTTCTACACATGCAGCAAGGTGGGCAGAGACAGTGTCACCGTCAGAACTCCTTAGTGTCTTTATTCTCAAACAGGTGGAGTCTCTGCTCAGGTGTCAGCCCCTCCTTCAGGCTCTGGGGGAGGAGAGAGCAAATATTAGTACTCACCACCATCACTGTGTTCAGGACATAGGTTTCCTTCTCAGTGTGAATCTGTTTTCACCTGATGATTGAAATGACACAATAACCTGACTGTACCAGTGTGGCACAGAGGAGTAACTCAGAGTAACTCAAACCAAAGCCAGGACTGACAGAGTGCAGTCAATGTTATTACATAAGTCAAATACACCAACAGGTCTGTGAAGTCATGTTTTATGCTTTTTCTTTAACCTCCAGTTAGTTATTGAAACAAACCACTCATTTCATTTTGTGGGGTATATCTGTCAGTCTGTCTTTGTGTGTGCATTTGTGTGTATGTGTATCAGGACCATTTTCTGTGTTTAGCTCAAAGATTTTAGATTTCGCTTTGTTCACATGATGATCAGCTACATCTGTGTATCCAACAGTCAGTGAAGGCACCAGTGATGTGTTTAAACCTGGTATTAACATCTCTTTACCCTAATCTAAACTCTCACCCTAAGATAACAATAAAGAATAACAGGCACAATGTAAGACACGTGGCCTTTGAAGGCCTCTGACAAGCTATTTGTTTCATGTCCTTGACCTAAAAACCTACTCCTAAACCCTGAGACCAAGTTTTAACCGTTCAACTGGCATTCAAAGATGTGAAAATAGTTAGGAATACCCTAAATCTTCTCAAACATATTCCCCAAAATTGTCCTCATATAGGAAATACTTTTGGTCCTCACTATGTAACAATGACAAGAATGCACAGATGCACTGTCTCATAGTCTTTAAAAACAACAAAACATACAAAGTGATCTGAAGTGGTCACTGGTGACGCAGGGTAATACCAGATGAGAACAGGTGTCGACAGGGTCGGGGCCAAAGAGCAGAAGTCCCTCAGTTTGCTGCGTTTCCTCACAGATCATCTTCATCATCTATATTTGCATCACTGTGTCACTTGATTTTAGCCAAGAAGCAGTAAACTGTGTGAGGAAACTACAACTGTTTTCTTGTGTGTTCTGGCAAATGACCAACTGTTGTTGATGCTAGCTCACTGACTAAAAAGATCTAGAGTTTGATGACAGCAGTTGGCTGTAGCTAATGCAGATGGTGCTGTGTGTGAACGCTACTGTTATGACAGCTGAATTTACAGCAGGTGTAGAAAGATGATCCAGAGAGATGGAAGACCCTGAGCATAGTGTCTGCAAACTTACGTTAATGCAACGGTTTTTAGTTTTCACCCTTTAGCAATTGTCTGTGTCATGAGTCAAATGTTTTCATTGACATCAGATGATTTCATCTCAACAGCATGTAAAGAAGATGCTGAACGCTCTGTGTTCATGTGCAGCAGTGACTCAGTTCTGTTGAGGTAGAGCACAGGTGGATGTGTTGAGACCCTCCATAGGTGCATCTGGTTTGGTTTACCTAAAGAAGGAGGGGGGGAGGCCTACAGGTCCTCAGCAGCCCTAACTGTCCCAGGGAAGGACTCGACTCACAGACTGAGGACAGAAGGGAAACACACCGGCAGTGTGTGTTAGTCCACTATGGTTTCACTTTGCATTACAACACTGCAGATCTGATGGAGTCACAGGATGGATTAACAACACCCAGCCCAGCAGGAGCACACCACCCACGATGATGCAACAGTGAGCATGCAATGCTGCATGCAACCCTGCAGGGGACCAGTAGATGGCAGCAGGTTGCTTTATACTTCAGCCTGTGTCTGAAGTGAAACCTGTGACTGGCTCAGTGCAATGGGAAATCCTGATGGAAGACCACAGAAGGATGAAGGACAGGCCTGACACCAAGTGCAGTACTCACCTTTGACCTCATGGTGCGTTCCGAGCGTTTGGCTGCAGCTGCTGCCATCTTGAGGATGTCTGGGTTACTTTTGGACTTCATGATATCTGTGAGGGAAAAAAGTAACATTTTCCTGTTTTTCTCTCAAACCAAAGTTTATAAGAGGCCAGAGATGTGAACTGAAGTGTGATGTGAGGACTGAGCCTGAATCAACTGATGTTGATGCTAACTGTTCTTATCTTCACCTGGTCTTTATTTCTCATTATCTTGACTCTTGGTCTCATGCCTGGTCTGATGTTATGATGAGGTTTTTATTCTTTTTCTCGAAAGTCTGCATGAGACTTTAGGTATATCAATTTCTATTTGTACATGCAATCCTGTCTTTTGCTGTTAACACTTTTATTTTTTTAATATTGCTTCTGCATTGCCTTTTATTGTTGTTTCTGTTTGTGTGTGTGAATGCTTGATATCTGCCCCAGATGACTATATTCAAGTGTATTTTTTGTCTTCTATCCGTCAATCCACCTCATTTCTGTCCTGCTCTGATTCGTTTGTCAAAGCAGTTTGTAAACATTTGTGTGTGTGTGTGTGTGTGTGTGTGTGTGAACGAACAAATATCCACATTATTGTGACCCTCTTATTCATCTTTTAGCCAGCTGCTGAGACAGACTCACTTGTTTATTTGTTTATTGGAGAGGAGAGCTGTACTAGAGAGCTGTCTTATGTACAATGTTACCTGGAGTGGTGAGGTATTTGCAAGCCAGCAGTGTCAGCTTTTCATGGGCTCCTGAATGAGCAGAACACTAGTGGTGAAGGTATTGATTCTGTGGTATCAATATATCGATACTCACACACAACTCAATTAAATTAATCATACAAATGAATTAATCTGGATTATTGAGTTGATTTTGACAGCCCTAAGAAACAGAGTTGAAATGAGCCGTGTTCAGTGTTTGGGTAAAGCTTGTGTATGAACACTTGCCTCTCGGCCTCACACAAACAGGAATAGTCTCCGTACCGTATCCCCCTCGCTCCACTTCCTCCAGCGACGGCTCCCCCAGTGCATCATGCGCCAGCTGCAGCTGGTCTCTGAGCCGACCCAGGTCCCGCTCCGCTTTGGCCTTGACAATGCTCAGCTCTGTGTAGATGTCCTTGTACTTATCTGTTGCATATTTCTTGTCCTAAAAACAAACAGTTTGGTGGTTCAGATGAAGGGCATCCGTGTGGTCACTGTGTTGGGAATAAAATGACAGGGCCCAGAGGGGAGGTGGGAGCAGAGGATAAAACACATACTCTTTGGGCGGCTTGTAGTTCGTCCTTCAGGGAGTTGATTTCCTGCTTCAGATACTGGACCTCAGACTCCTTCACCCTCAGCATCACCTGGGAATCAGGAACAAAAACCCTTTCAGATTCTGCAGGAACATTGGCTGCTCTTAAAACCTCACCAGTTAAAACTTTCATGATGTTTTCTATCGAGTTGAGTTGTATGTTTGACATGTTTCCCTCTGGCACCTCACCTCTAACTCATAGAGCTCCTTCCCCTGTATCGTGGCGTTGGTGTCTCCTACTCCATCGTCAGACGTCATTGAACGCATCTTTGTGATCTCTGCTGCCAGACGGTTGTTCAGCTCCTACAAAGGCCACAGAGAACAGGAGGCTTAGATCAGAGCAGCACAGTTAAGTCCAGAGTAAATATTTGCATTCAGGTGTGTCGTGTGTAACAGAAAGCGATATGATTGTGTTGCACAGAGTGCGTCTGTGTGTTTGCACCTGGTTGTGTGCATTAAGCTCCTGGTTTTCTCTCTGACACTGCCTGAGGGCCTGCCTCTCGGCCTCCAGCGCCTGAGCCAGGTGGGCGTTTTCCAGGCACTTCTGGGAGTACTGCTCCGACAACACCTCGATTTCCCGCTGGAATGAACACAACTCCTCCCTGCAGAGCGACACAGGAACAGCCTAATGAGACTTTGCTTCATTTACAGTGAACACATGTACCTTTACATGTGTCCCTGTCTGAAACGGCACACCAAACTGACAGATGAGCTCTGAACACACACTTTCCAACGGGGCATGACTGACAAAACCTGCTGCTCCAGCACTTTAGCAGATTTAATCAACATCTCCCCAGCCAGGAGGAAGAAGATTTTAAAAAGTTTTATAAAGAAATAGAGAGGACAGCAGAGCTGAACTCAAACTGAATGATTCTTCAGTTACAAAAACACAAACAATTTAATCATCAAGTTAGTAGCTCAGCTTTGGAAAATAAACTTGCCAGCATTTCACTATCAGCGTGAAAACAGCACAAATCAAACTGATTCAGTACTTATTGGAGACAAATGCTCTTCTGTTTCACATCATCTTCTACAATTGAACATGATCAGAATTTTCTGTTCGAATGATGGAACCTATTGAAGAAATTAGTTGTTCTTGTTTACCAGCAGAGGAACCTCCTCCTTTCTTCAGAGAACAAATAGTAAAATCAACTTTGTATGTGAAGCTGCTTGGTAAGTTTATTGAATTTCACCAGGAGAAAGTTTTAACTGCTCTACATTGACTTCCTTTTACAGCTTCGATTTTTTAGCTCATTCTCCTTATATGAAAAAGCCTTAATGGGCGAAGACCAAACTACATCACTAACTCCAACTGTGCCTGGTTTATTGAAGGTTCCCAGAAAATCACTTCTGTCAGTTCTGACCTGAGGTCACTGTGTGTTTTTAAAACAACTTCAAACTTATCTTTACCTTTCTGCATGTTATTTATTTTTCAATTTATTTTTTAATGTTTTTAATCATATTCATTTTGCCATATAATTACTTCGTTGTAAAGCACTTTGTGTTCATCATTAAGTCAATAATATCCAAACTTTACAATTTTTTCCTGTTTTCTTCCTGTTGTTTTCTTAAAAAAATAAAACTTTATGTTCTGTATTTTTTTTTACATAGCAAGAACAATTTGTTTGTACAATTTACTTATTATCAAATCAACCTTTTGCAACACACTGGCAGAACTGGAGCCAGTTAAGTTTACACTACGGCCACAGAAGTAACTGGTGACATCACAGACCCAATCACACAACTGACCTCACCTACAGGCAATAGGCAGACACCAGCTACTGCAGACAGGTTCAGGGGCTCTGAAGCAGCAGTAATGAGATTTCATTAGATTCATTCTTGTCAGGGCGAAATATAAAAGGCCATCCGGGGCCTCCAGCATTTGCTGGTTTGCCCTTCCTAAGGTTCCAGTTCTGGATCTGCCGTGGAGAGTCCTGCTGCTTTTCACTGATTATGTAACTTCATGAACATAAGAAATATACCGGCGCATCTTAATGTGTCAAATTTTGTAATGTTGTTATTCAACAACTGGTGCAAAAAGCCACAGTGGTGCAGCATTGGAAACATACTCGTGCTGTCTGTGAATCTCCTCCATGTCAGCATTCTCAACGTTGCTGTTGGCTTTGCGAGCCTTGTCCAGCTCCTTCACCAGCTCTGTCCGGTGGGCGTTTTTCATTGCTTCAATAGCTGTGACAACATAAAAACCTTTAAGAACTACAACACATATGGGTTTCCTTCAGAAACATAATAAAAGTCTTGGTGTTCTTAGTGTACATTGGTTTTTACCAGCAATGGTGGCTGCCGTCTCCTCGGCCAGCAGTCTCTCCTTCTCTTCCTGCAAGTTCTCCAGCTCTCTCTGGTGTTTCCTCTGCAGCTCATCTATCACCTTCTGATGCGACTCCTCCATGGCGGCGAAGCCCCTCTCACAGGTGGCCTGAGACACAGGAGAACATGTGCAACTGTGAGTTTATAGGTCATCTGTATTTGGACCATAAGGTTCTCCTGACCACTTGAGTTGAGCAGGAAAAACCTCTGGGCCTTCAGTTCAAGCTACTGCAGATAATCCACATGTTTTCAGGAGCTAAAAAGCTACAGCCTGTTAGCCATGAGCAAGTTGAGCCTGTGAAAGTTCAGAGGAATGACAGGATACACGGTACATGAAGGAATGCAGAGACAAAGAGAGAGGAGGGTGGAACAAAGTATAAGCTGCCACTTCCTGTCACATCAGCAAACCCAGACATGTAACATCATCATCATCTTTTTTAATCAAACTGAGCTTGCGGTGTTGAACAGCACCTCCAGTCTACAGCTAACATATAAGTCCTGACCTGCCTAAGATTGACAGCAGGCCACCTTGGATAATGGCATGACATGGCTCTTCAGGAGAGGTCATGCCAAGAGGGAGAACAATCCTCATCACCACAGAAACATTCACTACTCTGCTGTTAAAGCTAGACGTTTCCACTAGAAGGGATTTGAATGGTCTTTACACTTGCCCGACCCAGAGCCCGGCCTGGCTTCCGTCCTCTATTCACAGCCACTAATCTGAGGACTGAGTCCACGCCTGGTGCTTGGCTCTCCTCCTCCCCTACCCGCTTCAGCTAAACAGGGGAAATGGAGGTTCAGTGTGTTTTCACAGGGATAAAACCCCCAGAGAGCTAAGACCCAGGAACCCCCCCACCTCCGCCACAAACAAATGTAAACTTCCTGATCTGACATGATTCCGGGCAGCACACTCATTCAGAAGCATTTCAGGCTGTTGACTCTGTGCGTTCAGAAAATAGTCAGACCCTTTCACTGCTTTCACATGTTCTTATGTTGTAGTTTAAAGATAAACTGGGTCAGATTAATTTCCCTCATCAGTCTACACTGAATGCTTTATAGAGACTAAGTTAAAGAATAGTTTGGCTTAGGTTCTTCCATTTGTCTGGTTGATCTGAGATGTTTCTATACCTGGACTAGAGTCCACCTGTGACAAACTCAACTCATTAGATAGGATGTGGACAAACACACAGAGTATACATCTGTCTCACAGCTGACGATGTAGATCAGAACAGAAACCTCCAGACCTGACAGTTCAACCTCCAACAGGGCAATGGCCCTCAGCTCATAGCCAGGACCAACACAGCTCTGTAACTAATCCCTGATCTGAAGACCTGAGAATGTCCATCACTGCTGGACCCAGTCTACCCTGAAAGAGGCTGAGAGAAGAAGAAAATCGATAAATCCAGCTGTGAAAAGTTATGATCTCAGACCCAAGAAGACTGCAGTCTGTGATTCAACTCGTTCAGAGTAAAGTGTCTGAATGCTTTTGTCAATGTGATGTTTCAGTTTCTCATTTGTATACATTTACGTTTGTAAAATTCTATTTGAATCTGCCATCACGGAGAACTGCAACATAACAAGGAAGTGGTGAGGAAAGTGAAGGGGTTTTGATACTTTGTGGATAAACTGTGGGTCTTTGGACGTGGAGTCACTACTCACACAGGCATATGCTAATTATCTTAACACCATATGACCTATTCAACATCTAAGACATAAATGTCAACTTCAATAGTAATAAATCTGACCCCATGGTTTGTCAACCCAAACTGAAATGGAGTAATGTTCTCTTTGAACTGGCAGTTATTCTGTCTACATTATAATTTGTTGTGATTGTTATGAAGTCTAAATTTACGCCCAACTTCTCCAGTGCAGGGTTTGGTTCCAATCTTCAGTAACTCTGGGAAATCGTCCAACCCATCACACTGCCAAAATGTAAATACAAAAAAGTTGTTATAAATGTCTTAAATTATAAAAATTTATGAAAGAACCATAGGTTATGGTGAATGCATTCTACTAACAAGCTATATCTACACCTCATTCAATGCCACTCTTGTCAAAAAAGTATTAAAAACATCCTATGTCGTGTCCCTTCATCACTGTAGTTCAATCTGACTCCCACGTCTTATCATGGGATTTCATAGGAAGGAAAATACAGAGTGACAGCAGCATTTTTTGTTTTGTTTTTTAAAGATACAACGAGGGGTAAAACAGACGATTAAGATTAAAGGACCATGATGACCTCATCTTAAAGGAACTGTTCTCACATAACAAGAAAACACTTCCCCATCCATCTGTTGTATTGGCCTTGAAATGTTTCAGATGCAACTTTGAACACCAACATGCTGCTCCAAATAAATAAATAAATAAATAAAATAATTGGCAAATAGTTTTTAAAGTGGAAGTTGGTTCATCGCAGACAGAAAATGTTACCAACAGTCTGCAGTATTGTTACTTTATCATAAATTAAATGGATTTTGGAGAGTGAGTTTTTTTTATTATCCGATTCAACAACACTAACAGAATTCTTTATTTATTTGATTGTTGTGTTAGGAAAGCCGGTGCAAAGAGAACCAAAACTATCGGCACGAACAAAGATCATTAAGGATAAGTGAGGAAATGTATTTGTCCTATAGTAATTGCTATAGTTCTGTGCTGTTGCTGTACAACCACTTCTCATCACGGGGCCAAAGTTTCATACTTGGGTCACATCATTACAACTGACCCAATAGTTTCATTTCTTGCCAAGCTCTAGAAAAAGCCAGTAAGTGGACTTTGAGAATCGAAATGTCATCAATGGTTAATCAGAACAAAAAAAAAAAGGAATTAAATTTGATTTGTTAGTAGAAACAGCCAAAGGAAAAGAGATAAGACCCAAGATTTCTTTAAATTGATAACTGATGTTTTAGATTCTAAATCTAAAGAAACTTCAAAATACCAAGGGTCAACTCTTTGCCCTTAACACTACAAAAAGGTGTAGCTGAGTCAAAAGATTAGATCAGTAAGCACGATAAACTACCAACAGAGGAACTCATTTCACAGCAAAGGAGGCTGATATGATGTGATAGTCTGGAAGAATCTTTTAGCTTCAATCAGATTGTTTTTATACCCAAGATAATGTATCAGTTACTCAAAGTTAAAGTGATTGTGGTAAAGTTTCAACAAAATGGGTTCCTCAGTAAACAGCTACTGCAGTCAATGATCACATAAAACTAAAGGAGGTTAACTGTCATGCAACACAAAGGAAAAGTGGTGCAAAGAGCAAGAGTCGGGTGAGGCTAGAGTTAGGAAGGGGAGTAAGGGTTGGGGAAGGAAGAGGGATTTGGGAATGCCACAAAAGAATACAAGGCATCACAGATGGAGAACGGCAAGGACAAGGAGCGCTTCCACCTTCAGGTTTTCCAGGTCTTTCTCGTATTTCAGCCGCTGAGTCGTAATGTCGCCCTGCTCTTCACGCCGCCTCATCTCTTCGGTCATGACTGAGACCTGGGTCACCAGCTTTTGAATACGTTCCTTCAGGGTTGAAGTTTGGGATGAAGGGTTATGTGATGGTTCATCATCATCTGTCAAAGTCCTGTCAGGGTTGACTGGACTCATCATGCTTCTCAGCTCTTCCATTTCCTGTTCAAACCTCTCCATGAGGTTTGTCCTTTCCATCTCATGCTTTTTCTTGAGGTTCTCCATCGAGTTGGTCAATGTGTCAATCTCTTTGATGTTTTCTTCTGAACGGAGACGCAATGTTTCACTGATCCTTGTTATTTCCTGCCTCAGCCTTTCGGCCTCCTGCTCATAGCAATCTTTGACATCTCTGAGCTCCTTCCTATGCCTTGCTAACATGTCATGAAGCTCAGTGGCTTTATCCACTGAATCAATGGGCTCCCCTTCAGCTTGGATCAAAGTTTGTGGTTCTCGCATTGTTTTCAAAGAAGCCTCAGATAGTTGACTCTGAAGGTGTTCTACTTCAGATTGGAGATTACTGGCAATTTCTCTTAATTTAGGACAATTTGGACAGTCTGAGCTACCAATCTCAACTTCCATCTGCTTTTGCTTTAGCGCTTCGTCATGCTGGACCTTCAACCTAATGATCATATAAGAAGTGAACGCTTCTTTCAGAGCTTCAAGAAGATAGTCTGATGCCTGTTTCTTTCTGCCAAAATCAAAGCTTGCTACAGCCAAAGACTTCAGCACATCATCTTCATCCAGCATTAGTCTGGAGGCAGCTTGCTTCAAAACATTTGACTTTGCCTCCAGGGTTTCTGATAATTCTTTGATAATAAGAGCCTTTGTTTCATTGTTAAACCAGCTGTAAATAGAAGCAAGATCTCCCTCAGTCACTAGCTCACCCTCAACTTTTGCTTGTGGAATAAACTTCCTAATTAAGATCATCAAACGCGTCTGTGACATCATCCGTTCTGCCACATCCCTCCCACTAATGCGACTGGTTTCCTCTGGGTTGATTTCTGGGGTGCTCAACAGCTGGCTCCAAAACTCTCCCTCAACTACAAATCTTAAGTCTTCTCGACTCACACAGATCGCCTCTTCTTCCAAAGAACCAAGTAAAGTGCTTTTTAAGTCACTGAGAATTCTCTCTACATTAACATCTACCTTTGCTAACATCTCTATGACCTGACTAATCGCCTCTGTCTTCATCTCAACCGTTTCTACTACTTGCGTCATAAGTCCTTTATTATCAACCTGCTTTTTTCCTGTTTTAATACACTCACTTTCTGTCATTTCAGCTCTAACTAACTTCTCTCTCAGCATTCTTATTTCGTTCTCTGCCTCTGCTAGTTTCTCTTTACAAACTTTCTCAGATTCCTGGCTTAGTGTGATTAGTTCACTGTTCTTAGCCTCCAGTTCTGCACAGCGCTGCTCTGCCAACTGCAGGTTTGCCTCCATCTCAAATAAATTTGATTGCGAAGCTTCTACTAGCTCTTTTTCTGGGTGCATCTCCTCATCTTCATAATCTGTCTGGAAGCCCAGACCTTTCAGTGTGGCCTCTTTCAAATGCAGCTTTTTCTCTGTGTCTTTAAGGGTGTTGCCAAGCTCCTCCAACGTAACCAGAGCTTCATGGAGCCTCAAGGATTTTTCATTCAACTCCCTCTCATAATATTCTCTGTCTATTGCATTAGCTTGGTTTTCAGCCAGTTCAGCCTTCAGTCTTTTCAGCTCCTCCATGACCACATGATGCTGTTTGCCACCCTGCTGGCCGATTAGCTCAGCTTTCAGTCTGTCGATTTCCCTATCGGCCTCGGTCAGCTGGTTCACTATCTCCTGACATCTTTGTTTCAAAGCCCCATTTTCATTTGTTAAAAGTTCAACCCTCTGAGAAAGCATTCCAATTGTCATGTCATTTGTCTCTGAATGGTTTTCAATTTTTGGGACGGAGCCGTAGGGGCTTTTCAGGCTTTCAAAGCTTTTCTTCTGAACCTTGCCCACCAAATCCTCCATGGTTAGAAGACGGGCTTCATATTTGCGGATGCTTTCTCCTGCCCTGGCTAAACTCTGCTTTATTGTCTCATTTTCTATCTCCTGCTGATACTTCCAGGTCTCCAACAGCCTCTGAAGTTGGTACTTCTCTGTTGTCTCTTGATAACAGCTATGGGATTTCAATACTTTGCCTAGCTCCATTAGAGTGAGACATTTACCACTTATCAAGTCTTCTAGTTCTTGAATTGCGTCTGAGCTGTCCTGGAGCGAGACACTGACTGTTTTTTGGACAGGTTCAGGAGGAGGATCTTCCAGAACAGACGGTTTTAGGGGTTCAGAGAAATAAGGTTCCTTGATGGGGAGGTGAGAAAGCGAGAGGCCAAGCTGTGCCTGCATATTACGCTTTTTCAGCTCCTGCACTTTCAGGAGCTCTTTGGTCTCCTGGTACTTCTTTGTTAAACTCTGTGCTTGAGAACTAACCAGTTCAGGCTTCTTCGTCTGGGGCGTCACATCAGCCTCCAGACCCAAAGGGTGCTCCAGCTTGGAAAAGGGGACCAGACAGTTGGTTAACACACAGCAGGGGAGACAAAAAGCTTGCTAATAATTCTCAGCGTTATCTACCAATCATTTCTATCAAACAAACAATGGCATGACAATTAGCATTCCCAAATTACTATAAATTACTATGCAAATGAACAGAAAAATAAAACAAATTCAAAATTCCCCAAGGTTTAATGTTGTGATTAACTAAAAGCAAAGGAAAGAGATTTGATGGCCACGGTTAGTTGATCACCTCACATGCACATTAAATGGTTAAAAGTTACTGTGGTAAGTGATGCAATATTAGTTTCAGCTGGATGGTTTACTCAAGAATGGAAGGCATACTAGGTCCAACACACACATTTCTCAAGTTCTCTGGTCCAAACTCACTAAAGTCTTTCTTCTCTGAGTGGAGACATGTGAGGAAGAATATTATTCCACTTAAACCTAATGTTAAAATACTTGGATAAGATTTCATCAAATCAGTAACTGCAGACTGGCAAAACGTTTTCTACATTTCTATGAAGAAAAGGCACCAACAAAATTCAAACAGCGTATCATAAAAGTCCCAGCAATGCTAATTTTAAGGCAGCTATAACCAAAAAAAAATAGTCTATCATTCAGCCTCACTTAAGCAAAACCGTTGATACATCAACGCACAAGCACAGAAATTCACCCCACATCACACATTTTTGCTGTTACACAGCTATATACAATCAAACAGAACAAATGGGTGGTCTTCACAGCAGTTAATAGAGGATGAGAATCTGATGTCCATGCAACTAATTAGAAAACAAGCCAAGAGGTTATTCTTCATACATGTTGAGCCAAACATTTCAACAAGTAAAGCAGTTATCCAAGAATGATGATGGATAATTTCACTCTAAATGAAAATTTAAAGAAAAAGCTCTTACAAACAAGTATTAGGCTATATTTAAATATTATTTAAATATATAATATTATATATTTATTTAAATATATATTATATATATAATATTTAAATATTTACAAGCAAGAAATGGATAACACAAACTTGATGAGGGGAATTAAAGGGGAAACCCACAAATATGGGAACCCCCCCCCCCCCCCCAAAAAGACAAACCAAAAAACAAATTGACAAAAAAAAATTCCCATAAAGTTACATCAATGACAAATAACGTGAAATCCAAATATGTTTGTCTGTTTTGATATTTTTTTTCCTTGTTTCCCTCTTCATTTGTCATTTTAAATTTGCCATTTCAAAATTGTAAAAGAGGAGATGTGGTAAACACATAATAAAGAGATGACAGAGGAGAAAAAGGCTGGAAAAGTAACTAGAAACATTGAATTCTTTCCCTTGATATCTCAAATCAAATCAAATCAGATTTATTTATATAGCGCCAAAGCATAAAAAATTAACATCAAGGCACTTTACATATAGAGCAGGTCTGGCCAAACTCTTTATAAAATTATTTAAAGAGACCCAACAGATTCCCCCATGAGCAGGCAATTGGTGACAGTGGCAAGGAACATCTCTGCTGGTTGTACTAATCTCATGGAAAGGCAAAAAATTAAAAAGTTGATTCCAACCAATTTTTCGGTTTCATTTTCAAATGTTATGAAATTCTATGGCCTTTAAAATTTCAGTTTGTCATTTTAACTCCAACTTTCCTTTTTCCTTTTCACAGCCATCTGATGAGTAACCATGCCCATAAATTAAGTTAACATTATGAAGTTTTTCTCTATTTACATTTAGAGTGAAATTATCCTCTGAAAGTACATCAACGACCAATAAACAAATGGTCTTTGGTCCATAATCAAAACTGCTAGCATGAGTTCAGGTATCATACAAACCTAAGACAGAGAGAGGAGATGAACTAGTAGAAGCCAATTTAGTAATAAGATCTTTACGTTTTTTTCACATGCAATGAACTCATGCAAAGGCACATGTTGGTAGTCACTTTGTTGCTTCAATGTCAGTTTGATGTTTTTGTACAATAAAATACAACATGCAGCACATATAAATTTAGGAGGAAAATATTTCTCATAGCATATGTATGAAAGGAAATCTACACTGTAAAGATCAGTGCAGCCTCACTCTGAACTCACAGAGACTAATCACTCACCGGAGAGATGTAGCCTGTCCGTATGTCCTGCTCTCTCTCCAGGGCAGTTCTCAGCTGAAGCTCCAGCTCCTGCTTGTGCTTGTTGGAGTCGAGGAGCTGCTGATGACAGCTCTCCAACTGAGCCTTCAGGTCCTCAATCTGTGGGAATATTAGGGACAACATCCCATTAGTTCATGAAATTAATTTGAAGTTGCCAACTGCGTGTACAACATGAGGGAAACATAGCAAAAATGTATTAGAAACTGGGAGAAGCGCAAACAGATGATTAGTTGATGAATGAGAAATCTGGTAACTCAAACAAGCTTTTATTCTGACGTTTAACTAGGAATCCTGGTGTCATACATCTGAAACTGATTTAGTAGAACAGGGAACATCCACTACAAATAACAGGTCAACAAACCCCTTGCTTGTAGTTATCCAGCAGCTGCTCCAGTTCTGCTGTCTCTCTGGACTGCACTGTGGAAGGAAGGGGCACCCTTCTCTCCTCCCGTATAGGTGTCTTCTCCACCTGTCGCCAGTGTTGTTCAATCACCTCTTCAACCCTCTGTTGCTTCTCCAGAGATGGAGGACCTAATGATTCTAAGTGTCCAACCTCCTCTCCGCTCTCATAGTCCGTCCTCCCTCCTTCTTTTAATGATGAGTTCTCTGCTGACAAACTGGCCACAGACTCATACCTCTTCCGCCTCTCCTCCCTTCTTCGGCTCCGCTCAATCTCCCCCAAGTCTACCTGGAGGTTTTCAGCCTCCTGTGCCCTCTGCTGAGCCAGTGCCTGAGCAATGGGCCTGAACTCTGCCCAGTCGAAGGTCTTAGAGCGGCCTTCCCGTCTACGTTCGCGGGCCCGGCTCTTGATGATGCCCGGAGCAGATTCTCTCTCTACAGAGGAGGCCTCAGATGAGGGAGAATCCTGGGTGACATCTGGCCTTGTCAGAGCTTCCAAAGGAGGGAAGGTGCCATGATCTTCAGTGGAGCTAGAAGGCAGAGAAAAGTGAAATAACTTTAGCTTCAAAGTGATGATGGGACCAAAATCAAAGAGTGCTCACTGGATGAAGTTGCATCAAGAGTAGTGGAGATGTTCATATTTTGATCTGGGCCAACTTGTAACTCTGAGGCATGAAATTCTCCTTATAACATTTATAAACATTCATTAACAATGCAGGCTGTAAATTCTTTCCAAGGATATATTTTTTGCAAGTAAAATGAATTCCAGCAGGCTGGAAACTTCACATATTTTATTATGACACAAGACAAACAACTAAGGGCCTAATACTGACCCCAGTGGGGCTTCTTAGGCAAAGTCCAGCCGATATACACAAATTGATGCTTGTTTCTGTGCGATGGACTGGCGACCTATCCAGGGTGTACCCCACCCTCAACCAATGGGAGCTGGGATTAGCTCAAGCAACCCCATATGGAGTCAGAACAGTCTCATAATGAATGAACTCTCGCGGGGCTTTTCACGAATGCAGATGCTTTGTTTCGTAGTCGTATTACGCTGTTTCGTAGTTGTATTTCGGACTTCACAAATGTAATTTTGAGGCAAACTTGTAATATGAATTCACGGAGCATATGAATTGCTGAATGTGCATTTACGAAATCTGTACGTTGAATTTTGAGACTGATCTGACGTTGCAGGTCAACCAACATCACCATTGGCTGATAAAGCTGTCAATCAAATGTATGTTTCTGATTGACAGATTCATCAGCTAATCAGGTGTGTTTGCTTTCAGCCAATCATATGGCCCCTTACATTTGTCCACACTTAAACCATTGGTGACCGTCGTTGTTATGGCAACAATAAACAACACGTTTTGCAAAGGTGGCATGTAACATACGGTCACATAGTTTTACAAAGCATGTGCATTTGTGAAAAGCCCCGCGAGAGTTCATTCATTATGAGACTGTTCTGACTCCATAACCCCACGACCCAGAAACGGATAAGCGGTAGATGATGAATGAATGACTGAATGAATGAATAACGCTTGTTTCCCATAAAACCCTCCGGCCAGTACCTGAAGGACAGGACGCCAAGAGCGTGACGGAAAGGAGCAACACCAATGTCATAGCTCGAACTGAGTGTTTCCTCTATCACAGGTTTGGGGGTGTGTCCCACTGCTACAGCAGGATCTTTAAATGATAACTGTGTGTAACACCGTTCACGTGGTTATACTGACCTCGCCACATCAGGGGCAGTGGAGGGTCTGACGTTCTTCATGACAGCCTGGATCCAGTTCCTGCGTATACCTGCCGTCATGGCGGACAGAGTATGCAATCCCTCCTGGGTCTAAAGATTTCAAATGATTGTAAGATATGACAGAAACACCTTCATGACCAAGTCTAATGTAACAATTAATTTTTTTAAATGCTCAACAGAAGAAGAAAAAAAAAAGCCCCACAAGTGACTACACTTTAGATGTTACCAAAGCCAATTATAAATTAATGGTGCATTCAGCCTCAAGGTCAATGTCCATGTCTACTTTGATTATAAAGCAGGTCAGGTTCTATATTAATACAGTAAAAGTATTAAAGGTATCAATCTGCAGAAAAGTTCATAGTCTGTATTCAGAAACTGGACCTTAAACCAGCTGTTAGGACTTCTGGAACTTTGTGATGTCACAACAAAGCAGTCACCTCCCTAAATCATGCCTCGAGGGCCAGCCAACCTGGATTTGCTTTTCCTTAAATTAGCTATATTTCTGAGGGTTTTGCTATCACTGAGATGGTTTTTGGTTCCTATAACCACAGATATATCTTACTATGGATATTTGCATATCAGATAAAGCATTGGAGAAGTTAATATATCGACCTTAA
Organism: Remorina albescens; assembly: GCA_034769265.1. NCBI lineage: Eukaryota > Metazoa > Chordata > Actinopteri > Carangiformes > Echeneidae > Remorina > Remorina albescens. The sequence continues at coordinate 14,310,677 of CM068480.1, forward strand.
TTTCTTTTTTTTTTTATAGCTTTTACTTTTTCCTTTTACATTAATAGTAAAGCATTATTCCTCTCACATGTATTTGGAAGCCATAGTTGCGTTGAGCCTGGTACTCTGTCACATTGTAGCAGGTAGACAGATCGATCTCACCATCCAGATCTGAGGCCTGAGAGAAACAAAAAACATCCAAAAATGTTTTACCGTAATATGAAAAAAAAATATCGCAATATCTGACGATATGTGGCATTCTACATAATCAAATCTCAGCACAAAAATACTGCATCAGAGGAAGTCAAAAAAATATGCAATGATACTGAAATTAAAAACAATGTGCTTACCTCCTCTGCAATAGAGTCCTTGTAGTACCGCAGGCTGTGATCTGTCAACACAAACCAGTATTTCTTCCACTGAAACACAAAGAGTCCAAAAGTGAAAAGTTGGTCAAAACTAAGTTAAAAAAGTACTTATAACATTAAGTCACATCCTGAATATCCAGTCCATCAGTAAGCCAGCTGTAGGTCAATCATAGCAAATAAAAATGCAATTTAGAGCTTTCAGGCTCTGCACTCATCTTTTAACTTCATTGACGACCAAACATCAAAGTCTGGCCACACCCTTGTAAAGGCCATAGGATGCTAAAGACATTCAGGTGAGCTTTAGCTGGACAGTTCAGATGCCATTTGAACTCCCTGTTTGATGATTTTCAGTTTCTAAAATAAATGCCAACATATGGTCATATGGTTATTTACTGCTTTGGGTGTTCTTGTTGTATATGACATCTTTCCTTAAAACTCGAAATATCTGACCCAACAAAATGTTTAATTTACTGTCATACCCGTCACACGCACAATTCTTCCAAATGACCCACACACACCAATGCAGGTTATCATTTAATAGTTAAAAAGAGGTGGATTTAAAAAAGGACAGAGCAGAGCATGGCTACATCTACACTTTTTACATTTTTGGAAGAGTGTTAGATTGAATTGAAATCAATGTCCAAATGACTGTTTAAGCGCCTTACAGAAACACTGTGTCTATACTAACACACCTGAAAATACATCCATACATGACCATTCATACAAATTTGACACGCACAAGCCAATGTTAAACAGGAAGCAGACTGTCAAAGACAAAGCTGGTGTGTTTTTAAAATTTTGCATTTGTTTGGTATTGTCCAGTTTGCTGCTGATCTGATCAGTACCTGGCCTTGTTCATCCAGCTTCACCATCCACCCTTTCTTGAAGTTCAATAAGTCCGGCTGAAAAAAGAAAGAAAAGATACTAAGAAAATGTCTGCGTAAACATTTTTTTACCTCCAATATGTTCACCATGCAACCAGCAGCAGTCACTACGTGTCACTACAATAAATCAACACTTACCTTCAAATATAACAACACAAAACAAAAATATTAGCTAAAATCTGTTCTCAAAAGACACTGGAAATGTGTCCAAGTCAAGTCACAACACCACGTTGTCATTGTTCAGAAGCAAAAACACATGCGCACTCAGTCAGCCGAGGGTAGAAGTTGGCCCTGTTGTTGGCTCAGACACATTTAAATGAGTCTTTGTGTGGACCACAGTCCAGGGGCAACTTCTGCCAGGTTGCTCTGTGCAACTCCAGCTGAAGATGCAGGATCCAGTGAAGAGAGAAACATCAACACACATTCAGGTGAACAATGACCTCATGAAGCAGTGGTTAATGGTGGTACACGCTCTCACACAGACAGACACATACAAACAGACAGCTCCCTCTTCACCGACAACACAGAGTGAGTACAGCAAATACACACAGTGAACAACATCTGCACACAAGGGGAGCAGAGGGACGAGTATAACCTGGAGAGGAGAGGGAGAGGAGGGGGTTGCACTGCCCCCTGCAGCACGGAGGTTTGGTCTAAAACATCCACACCCTCGCACCATCACCACAGGGCCAGAGCAACGTTAGAAAAGAGGCAGATTTAACGACAGCAGAAAACAAATCACTGCAGAGAAACAATCCTTTACTTTTATTCAGAGGTCAGAGCTGGTAGTCATTCCCTCAAAAGAGGATTTTACTTAAATTACACATTTTATGGATATGAGTGTCCCACCTCCATCTTCATTTATCACCAACAACCAACCCTGGGAAAATATTTTTAGATGCTGCTGTATAAACCCGTGGCATGTTTAGGGGCGGGTCCACAGAGATCTTTCTCAATCTTTAATTCTCCTAACTCTGTTATTTAACTGGATCCAGCCACTCAGTAACAACAACAAGAGCTAGGAGACCGCCCTCCACTCATCCAAAGACCTGGCACTGCTGCTGACCCTGAATTCTACAACTTAACAGGAACAGGACACATTTTGTTTGGAGACCACAGACACACTAAGCCTCAAATTAAAGTGAAAAAGAATCAAAACGAATCTGAACTATCAGATGATTGAATTTCCTGTGCCTGAGCCCTAAGGATCCTTATCCATCTCTTGGTTGTCTTGTTAACCCTATAACACCGTGCGTATCATATTGGATACATACATTTATGAGACCATCCCCTTGGCAAAATAAAAGAAAAAGAGATTGAAAAAGGCAGCTGTTTGGAAAAAATAAAGATGCAGATATAAAGATACAGATGTTATAGATGACCAAGGAGAAAAGTTTTTGTTATTGCCTGAATTGGGTGTAATGCCCGATGTAATAAATATGATATAAACAAAAAAGCAAATATCTTTTTTTTTTTTTTTTTCACATTTTGTTAAAGGGCCAAATAAAGACATCAGATTGAAAAAAAATTGAATTTTCTGTCCATTATTTCTCTGGTCAGGCTTTATAGGGTTAAACACTTTGTTTGGAGCTGACTTGGATTCGGCTGTAGCGCTCAACCACTCAGTTAATTAACTGAGTGTCAGTTTCAGTAACACATTTTAAAGTTGTCTTTGGAGCAAAAAGATTCAAAACATTACCCACAGTTTCAAGTCTGTGATTGGTTTGTTGTTGGAGTAAACTGAGATTAATTAGATTATTTATGAAGATAATAAATGACAGACTTAAAACAGGCTCCAGACTGAGACCATTTCTTCAAAGTATGCAAATTAAATTTCACATGATCACATTCCTGTCAGTGCACTGTGATCATCAGGATGTTTAGGTGCATTAGGTATAGTGGTTGAAAGTAGCAGTTTTTCCTCTTCACTGGGTCAGTCAGACTTGTCCTGTGTGTACTTTGGTCATCAGGTTGTGTGATGTGTTTCAACGATGTGGGTTGGGGTTTCAGTATATTAATCACAGCCCAGCCCTCTAGTTGTAATTTAGAGTCAGTAAAACAAAGCCTGTTGCAAACAATGTTTCTGTAGGTTATTTATAACTTGGCAGGAAGCATGCATTGTGGATTTTAGATGTGACCAAACCAATTATATTCACTACTGAGTTTACTTGGACTGACCTGACCTGCAGGGAATGGACTCAAATGTAACTGATGAGAGTGCAGGTGCAAACAGGAAGAGACCGACTGAGCTGGTGAGGAAAAAACATTCTCCTTACATTTGAACAAAAACAAATGTTTCTGCTTCTCGCAGAGAAGGTAAATCAGGGTGTACAAATCAAACAACCAATTTTAGTGACTCAAAAGGTTTGTTTTTTGAGGTGAGGACATATTTACAGTAACTTTCACCATAGGCAATGTCTGAGTCAGCTTATCATCTTGTAGGTTGTTTTTGTGAAAGAAAATGTCTCACTAATCTTTTAAATGAGCCGGACCTTTTCTGTCTCTCACACACATACACAAAAACACACACACTATCCAGGTACAACACCACCCTTCGTCACTGACTTCCAATTGCGAGGGTGGCTGTATCAGGTGGACCAGTCAACTGGCCGTCACTGTGTACCTGTCATTCAGTGTGCACTTATGCGTGGTCCAGGAGTGGGATAACTTAACCATTGGACAGAAAAGGCTCCTCAGAGATGAACCTTGATCCTATTGGAGTGGTTTTACAAATTCAGATAGATTAAAGACTCACCGTCATGACTGACTCTGTGGTCCTTCGGTCCAGGGACTTAGCTCTCCTCAGTGGGGGCAGGGTGGAGGGGAAATCCAGGCCCTTACCATTGTCATGCCTCTGCTCCTGCAGAACACACACAAATAAATATCAGTATTTCTTCAGGTGAATCAAGTCACAAAACAGAAACACTGACACAACAATCAGAATTCAAAAATATTATAATCTGCTTTGTTTTGATTGGGCTGGTGGAGAAATGTCATGACAAACACTTCCTCTTGAAACACACTGCTGGTGAGGCTAAATGAACTCTGAATCCGCTGTGTTTTATTTAAAACAGGAAAGATAACTGATAGTGTGCATGTGCATGCATGCAGCAGCGTACACACAGTCTGTCTCTGAATCTCTATCTGTTTGTAATATTTTCTGCATGTGACAAAGATCTCGAGTCATGACAAAAGAAGCACACAAGTTGACGCTTGTGACTGTGTGGGTCTGGGAGTGTGTGTGTCAGGTCTCTGTGTTGCTTAAGCCACATTTTGGGCCGTTCTCTCTGAGCACAGTGGGGCCAGGGTGGGAAAGGCAAGCACAATCACCAGGGGAATCCCCCCACAGATTGGAAACTGGAAATGAACACAGCACATGCTGCTGACCTCTGACCCACAACCAAAACAAAGACAGGACAGAGAGAAGGAGAGGTGGAGGCATGAGGGCGAGGGTGGAGGAAAAAGACAGAAGTAGCTAGGGGGAGGTGCTGGGACAGATCCCAGGCTGGTGGGCCTGAAGCTGAGTTCACATCTGCTCCAACATGTAATGAAGTTTAAAAACAGTTTACAAGTCTCCCTGAACCTATTGTAAACAATGCGCGTGCACGCACGCACACACACACACACACACACACACACACATCCAAAAGGCTTTTTCAGTTCTGAGGGTCAGAACTGTGCGGTCTGACCCTCAGTGACCCCGCACTGACCGCAGAGACCCTCAGCACTGAAGAATCCTTTTGGATGAGAGGCGAAACTTCTTCAAAAAAGATAAGAAGTCCAGTTGCTTCCCACTAAACACTCCAAGACTAAGATGACCTGGATGACTGAAAACCTTCACGGACACAGACACACATACATATATTTATAATATTTGTGAGGCTATTCATTGACATAATACAGCTCACCAGACCCTTAACTTACCCCAACCCCTGTCCGAACCTACAACTCAAACTGGTCCTCACAAAAACAGAGGTACAAGTGTACACACACCGGGGGGCCTTACCTCTCTGTGGAATCGTCTCTGCTCACTTCGGCCCTGTCTGGCTCCTCCCCTTCCTGATTCCTCCACCTCCATTTTCTCCTGGTCCAGCTCCAATGCCTCCAACTTCTCAATAACACCAGAGCGACTGCAAGTACACACATACAGCTTAGTTAAATATAATTTTGCATTCATTCGTTATCCCACATGTGGACACATTCTGCACTATTTAAATATCTACTGTATTATCAACCATCACTGTTGGCATGTGAACCACGGTCACTATCTCCCCTCCTGTGTTCAACATTTGCAAAATGTCATCTGTTCATCAATTTCTCCTTTCATTACTATCCATGGCCTAAGCCCATGAAAATCTCTTCAGTCCTCCTTGAGTACAAATTTGGGCCAAATTTTCAAACATTTCCTGAAAGTGCCTGAAGTATCACATAACGAGTAGGGGATGGAGGGAGAAGCTGAAATCATAATTCCTTTGGTCAGAGCTGTCACTGACACAGAGGAATAAAAACTGGATCTGGAAAACAAAGCAGAGCTAAGTGTTCTGTCTGCAGCTTGTAACACAGGACAGGCCGAGCTGACACCCTCCCACACAGGGGAGTTAGAGGAGGAAGCGCGTGAGAGGTATTGGGACATATTACATTACTCTTTTGTCTAATGCTGCCCTCACTCTTGACTTGGAAGGGGGGGGGTGGAAAAGGACAGTGATACAAATGCCCACTGTGTCACCCAGGTGTGTTTGAGGCAGGGAATAAATCTCACAATTTGTTGTGAGACGGTTGGGTTGCCGTGAGTTTGTGTTAATCTGGCAGCAGTGTGATGAGACAGACTGGTAGAGTGCTGCTGACTGAGATCTGCTGGTTTATCAAGGCTGAGATAAATTTCCCTTCCACTCAGTCTTATGTTTTTTTTTTCTCTTGCATTGTTATTAAATAAGTTTCCATCTGCAAAACAAATATTTGAAGTGCAGGTCTCAATTTCTGAAAACAAATGGTCCAGGTCCAGTTTGTTTGGTTTAAAAAGGGACATAAACAATTGCGACTTTCCATCCATACGTTGTCTGATTTTCCCTCATTTAAAGAGAGGTGGACATTATACAAACTTTCTTTAGGGCTCAATTCTAATATTACATGAAGGGCCATGATGTCTTCACCATGTTGGCCATTGTTTCTCAGAGGGAGTGATGTCATCACTGGAGGGCAGGAAGAATGTTTCCCGTTCTCTCATTGGCCGCATCAGGCATAGATTTGAATATTCACTTGGCCATTGAATCCTAAAAAGAGAAACTAACTCGAAAAACCCATCTTTTATGAACTCATTGGGAACTTTATTACACTATTAATTGAGCCTGGTTTCTGTGCTGTTCATTACCACAAATGTCTCAGGAAAATGTTCTAGTTCTGCCTCTTGACTGCAAAATAATCAATGATATTTTCCTGGAGCAACAATAACCAACTATCATTAACCCAATCCGACTGAACACGGAACAGTGAAGGATTTTAAACATGTTTCTGGATGTTATTCAACTAAACATGAGAGAAAGTGAAAAACGGAGAGGGAGGTAGGCATGAATGTGCATGTCTTTCTTTGATTTCTCATGCCATTGTTTGGCTATTTTAATGTCTAATGGGAAGTTAGATTAAAAGATACAAGGGATACATTCAGGAAGGAGATACAGACCAAACCAGAGCCTGACCAGATACGGACAAGGACTTATTCATGATTGGAAGCCACTTCCCACCTAGGTTTTCTTTTTAATGTCATCAGTTGATCTGGTATGAAAACTTGTGAAAGTAGCTCAGACACTCATTCCAAATCTGACTCTGCGTTTATGTAACATGGTTGATATCTGAAAGTCAGACAGTCCTCCCCGTCTGCACCAAACCCTCAGATGGACCAGTGACATAATGTGTTTATGAGGCAGTGTGTGGCCACACCTCCTTCCTGGCTGGTGTAGATGGAGGGACTGAACAGCACGGGAAGCTGGCTTTGGAAGGAAAATGATGACCCCCTCCTCACCCGCTTGGCCTGTGTGAAACGCTGCCATGTCTGGTGTACAAGTGTGTGAAACCTGCAACTCTCCATGAACAGCACAGAGGCTGAGAGACAGACTGAAAGTACAGGGGCTGTTTATACAGCCTGGGCCTACAGTTAATGATCTTGATGATAGACAAGAGAACTGAGAGGGAGGGTGATTATTGAGACAGAGATTTGCTCTTGGAAACAAACTCAGACATGAAAGGGGGATCCCAAATCCCATCATGTCTTTATAACAGGCTTTTTTTTGCCCTCCTTCCATTAAAGTCACAGTTATGTCAGCATGTGTATGCACATCAAAAGCTTTGTACATCAGTAAACTTTGTGTGGCTGTGTATGTGTGTGCATGCCTATAAAAGGAGAAGCCAGAGGCTTCAGTGTATCCAGACCAGTGTCTGCAGCACAGAGCTAGATATTCCTAAAAAACAAAAATTGCTTCTTCCTCAGATAACATCACGGACTGATTCACCATAAAAAAAAAACACACACAAAATAAACAAAACCCAAACACTGGTTGTCTCCATATATTTAAACACAGGGGTTCATCCCACAGGTGAGATGTCATAGAGAAATATGTCACGCCCATACGTCCAGAATGTTGATATATTTTGAACTGATTCTGTAAGAAATTCATTAATTTCTTAAGAGTATCATAGTAAGGTGAGTTAAATTGCTATTTTATACATATTGAGGATTTGTTCAGTTAATGCTGCTATCGCTAGCTGGCATTGCTGATGGGCCCGCCTACTTAACCTAAAAACACAGAAATGCATACCTCAGTAAAGAAGAACAATAAATAAATTTAAAAAAAATGAATTACCCTTAATCATACCCAAAATTTGTTTTTGGGTATGATTTTCGGTTCTGTCACCATTTTTGATTTAGTTTTCAAAGAAAACTCAATTCAGATCAGTTTATTCTGTCAAGAAATGTAAGACTACGAAAAATAAAATCGTATATCAGGTATCTTTGCCTTTTATTTATTTTGAAAGTCATTTTATCTTGCTTTACTGTTGTTGTTGTACTTCTGTGCTGTTTTGATCAGTCTGTTTTATAATGAACCCCCACTTTATGGAGTTTATTCTAAATTGTTGGCAGTCCCTCATTAAGTGGGACTCACAGTAAAACAACCTTAGACAAATAGACCAAGTACGGCTCCATAGACAAACGGTCATGTATTCAAAAGCAGCACATGATGCACTCATATCTGTACTTGTTTTATAAAATGGGTGGAACAGTAAAACTTAGAAAAAAGGAGATCATCACTGTCCGCTGTTAGCAGCTTCAGTGTGCAGATAGCCTCTATCAGTTACAGCCAATCTCTAAACCTCTGGCTGGGTTAAAGATATGAATTCAGGGGAAAACTAAAGATGGGGAACAAACAGGTGCTGACCTCCTCTCAGGGCTGAGGACAGCCTCCCTCTCCTGCCTGTCAGGGCTCCTGAACCGGCTCCTCTTCTCAGCCTTCCTGGCTTCTGCCTCCAGTCGTCTGGATCGTGGCATGTCATGGTGGCTGAAGGCATGGCTGCCCCTCTGGGTGGCTGGGTGACTGTCGGTGCTTGTCACTGTGCTGCCGCTGGCATCTGAGTCCAAAGAACTGACTGAGCCGCTGATGTGGGACCCATTGGAGAGCAGGGAGCTTCCAGAGGGAAAGGGGTCGCTGGGTGCAGGGGAGAGGCAACGGGGGACTCCTCCCAGGCTAGAGCAGGAGCCTGTGGGTGAGAGTAGGTCACTGGGCGGCTGCAGAGCAGTGCCCTGCAGCGCAACACTACCCCGGTCCATCTCATCACCATTCACTGAGCCTGCATCTGAGCCATGGCCCACAGACACACAGTCACCTTGGAGAGAGGAGGAGAGGATGATGATTAACAATACATTTTTACTGTAATTTACACCGGCTTCTTTCATTGTTCCTCCCTACCTGCGGAGGGCAGTGGTGACTCTGGGGGAAGGTCACCCGCAGCCCAGACTGCAGCACCCTCAGCCTCCCTCTGGTTCAGCTCCTCTTGCCAGATTATAGAGCTTGAGTCCGGAACCTTCTCTGCTTCAGGGATACCAGAACCAGTCACTGCTACCTTAGCTGGACCTGGTTCCTGGAGAGATGCACATGAAACTGTCAGAAACAATAGAAAAGGAAAAGGGGGCATATTATCAAGCTACAACGTGAACTGTCTGTTACCTGGGAGGTCGTTGGCTCCACTTTGCGTTTCTTCTTCTGGTTCTGCTTGTTTGTTCGGGGGTAAACCACCAGCTGCTCGCTCCATCTGAAAAGAGACACAAAAGGTATGTTTCTTAGGCCTGTGCATGAAAATCCTCCCAAACCATCAAACCTCACTGAGACCACTCACCCATTGATGATCTCTTTATTCTCGCCTCTGATGAAGTACTCCTGCTCTGGTGTGATGATGCACAGGGAGTTCTTCTGGCCCGTCTTAGGCTCAGCATCAATGACATCAGTGCAGAGGTTCATGTTAACAGTACCCTGAGGCAGCGTGCTCGGCTGGGAGAGAGATACCAAAAACATCTGATTATTGTACATCCTGCATTACCGTGTTTTATTTCACCCTTGGATGAAATAATTGAAAACCAAATAATATTCGTGTCCCAAAAATTGCACATAAAAAGTAAAAATGTGGAAAAAATGTAAATAGGAGCTTGAGTCACTGCTTTCCATCCTCGAGCTGGTTTGTTTCCACATTGGATATACACTGATATCCCTGCTGCTGCATTTCAGATTACAACTCAAACAGAGGAGATGGGCCGTACCCTTTCAGGTTTCAGTAACTCTCTTCTAGTGCCTCAGTGCTCATTGGCATCTCATTCAGGGGCAGATCTTAGGCCACATCAGGTCAGTAACTGTATGGACACTCGGCTGTGATCACCAACTCACCATGGTAACCAATCAAATCCTTTCAGTTGTAGTACAGAGTGAGTGAAAAGAGGAGATGACAGCAGTGGGATGGCAGACTAAAGGAGCTTTGTGTGTGTGTGTGAGGGATCAGTGAAGAACGTGGAGCTTTGTCTGCTGTGTAAACCAGCCACACAGAGACCTTAATAACACTGGGAAACATTTCAACATCTTAGTAGAAAACCCAGAAACTTATAGCACAGTCAGGAGCCAATACACAGTTGGAGGTTCCCTCTGAGTTTTGTGTGACTAGATTGTATTTTGAACGTATTGTGTTGTTCACTTCGGAGTGAAAACATCCTCTAAACTTCCTCTGTGTCTGCTCTGAATCCTGCCACTCTGTTATCAGGCTTTGCTGGGTTCTGCCTGCCACAGATGTAAAACAGGTGCTGGGTCTGTTTCAGCTCCTTTTAAGGCCACTGAACACAGATCCAGCTTTATTAAGATCTGCCTAAAAACCCCTGGGGGCTGCCAAATATGGCAATTACCCTGCGTCGCGCATCAGACACTAGAAGAATTTCCCCCGCTTGAAAAAAAAGAAAAAAAAAAAGAACCTGATCAGGTTGGGGAAGAAGTAGCAGACATTGAGATCCAAGTGGTCACATATAAACAGTGTGGAGAAAGGCTGAGAAGACGAGAGAAACACATTATGCATTTTAATAATCTATACCCACTGACAAAAATACCTCCAAGAACTTTGGAGCCACAGGATCTAAATCAAGAGACATCTAAATCAAGTCAGGAAGTCAAATCCCTCCTGCACCACATCAGATCTTGGATCTATTAGAAAGATTAGAGTGAGGAGTCAACCAATAGGGAACTGACAAGCCAATACTTTGGTAATGGATTAATGAGGATTTCAGGTCTGAAATGAGACCGTTTACTGTCTTTCTTTACATCAAGCAAACTGACAGCCTCTAATGAGAATAAAAATACACTTGTTTTGTATAAAATTATTCCATTAATTAAAAATAATGGTCTGATCACATTAATTTGATAGTCGACTTCAAAATCTTCCCACATTATATTCAAATCACCACTGATATTTAATGAATAATAAACTAAATAAATGGCCTGAAGAGGTAGAGAACGGGTCTAAAAACTCCAATGCACAAATGTTGGATGTTAATTAACTACTGATGTAGTTCATAATCACAAATAAAGCAGTAGTTACTGGTCAATTGATCAAATGGCCAATCAGGACATTTTTGACAACTACTACATCTCCAGGTTCCAAATGAATGAAACGGAACATTTTAATTACAGACCTCTCTAAAGATAAAACTGCCAGAGAGCTTTGTCACTACCCGCTATAAAGACTTATAAGCCAAATAATTAATAGATAAATCATAGCAGTTTAATTGATAATAACTGATATCTAACTGCTACTCTGCAGCCACACAAAAACTAGGTCTCTAGATTATCCTTGAAGCCAACACAATATAACATTGCTCTTAAATCTCCCTCATCCTGTTGCTGAAACTGTGGAGTCCGCTGGGACAACCACAAAAGAACTAGATTTAGGGTGACGGTTTGCTCCCTCAGTCAAACACACAAGTGAGGTTCCTTAAGTGGCCCCCTTGGGGTGGACAGGGACTAAAACAAGAGAGGACAGTCAATCTCCTTATTGTCTGCAGCTCAGGCACTTTCAGTGTAGGAGAAGGAAGAGCTCACACTTGTGAAATCCAGCTGATCTTGCACCTCAGACCAAAACAGCTACTTCAACAAAGAAAGGAGATGTCTCTGCCAAGGCTACAGTGAAATACAAAGAGTTTGTGTGAGTTTGACTTCTGCACAACTGGGCCAGTTACATATCCTCCAATTGTGTCTGTCTTCCATTGGACCACTATTTTTAGCTTTGCTATGGCATATTATAGAAAGAAACAACTTTCTCACAGACACCTCTTGAGAAACAGCACAGACCTCTGGGAATGATGGCTAAAATGCTTTGTACTAAAAAGGGATGTCTATAGCATAATTACCACCATTTTCAGAACTTTACTTTTAATACAGCGCAGACTCAACTTTCAAAAAAAAAAAAAACAACAAGAAACTGTAAAAGCAGCATAAAAAAAACAAAACAAAACAAAACATTGTAACACATGTAGAATTAAATGGAGTTCACTCAGTCCATAAATGATAAATCCTCTGAAGGTTTTTACAGCCTAAGCCAAAGGCAACTTGACCGCAGCGGGCTCTGGAGAGGAGACCGCTGTTTTATATGGTACATGTTCCCTGACACACTGGTCTCCATCTAAACTCTCCACACACCAGATCTGCCACTCTGGATTCTCCAAACGCTGCCATGACGAACAGAGATGTGGTCCAGTCAGATCTCTCTGACTCTGGGAGAGACTAGTTTAGTGTTTCTGATACATGATACAAGACGGGGGCCCAATTGGGACTGAAGTGGCTCCCACTATGCCTCCTCCAGCATGTCTTGACGGTCACTGACCTTTTGACCGTGAAGCCTGATTAATCATGTATGTAACAGTGGTAAATAGTTCCCTTCTAACTGTTCATCTGAAGGAGTTGGGTGCTCGCCGCAGCAGGACGTTGGTGGAATGTTTGGGTCTGGGGCAGATCTGACGTTTCCTCTGTGGTTTTTAGGGGTTGGAGCTCCCTTTCTCCTGCTCTCCGTGGTCCCGGGGCTGCATGTTCACTGTAGTTCACCAAATAAGGGCATTGGAGGAGGAATGTTGCTTTAGACTAGAGAGCATCTTTCTGTTTGGTCGTGGTGGAAATACTTCAGCTTTATGAGGCCACTGTTTCAGATAGCACCCTGCTGTCTCCTGGGCAAAAAATAGCAGGCAATGTCATCATTGCCTGGACCTTGTTTAAATACATAAGCATTGACGTGGGAAAAACTGCTCCATTGAAACACTTTGTATCTTTATACTTTTAAGATGAAAAAACCGGAACCTGATGACAATCTTTCTCTGTTTGTATCATTATCATAGTCATATACACCCAAAAGTATCATCTCTATATCTAGCTATCATTTCTCTAAAACTCAAATGAAAAACCTGTAACTTGATTGATTTCTCATCTCAAGTGAGATGCTGGTATAGTCCATGAGTCCAGATGACACCATCAATGGTCCTGGATCAACCTAAATTGCCTTTCCCACTAGTCAAAAAGCAATTCAAGACCCAATAATATCTGGGTTTGTAAGAAACCCAGTAGAGAACAATCAGCAATCTGCCCTTGGTCATATGACTCTGCAGCAACCACAGCTGTATATCAGCTCTGATCTGTGATATTTGAACAAAACATGCACAATAGTAAAACACATCTGTCATCTCTCCAGCAGGGAGCTGATAAAACAGAAACTCACACTCTGTAACTGCATGTGATGACATTGCTGACTGAAGTTGTGTTTGTGTCCTCAGTGTGAACAGAAAGACAAAGGCAGACTAGAGGGTGTTGTATTTACTGATGTGGTGGGAAAACGGTATAAGTGAAATTTAAAAGTGCTACCCCTAACAAAACTGAACAATCATATATATTCATAATTGAAAACTTAAAGACATCTTTGCATAAATGCAAGTGAACAACAGAAGACTCACAGCTTTGGCTCTTTGTGGAAAGAAAAAAAAAAAAAAAAGATTCACCAGATGAAAATTTCTGCAGACGGTGTGAACACACCTTAAAGAACAGGAGAGTGAAGTGTCGCAGGGGACGTCACCCTAACACACAGTATTAATACTATTTCCCACACCACTGACTTCTCTGACCTCTTTGTTGCACCTGGAGATCCTCAGATAATGGTATTTAGGTGTTGAACACTAAAGGGGACTTAGGCCAGAGGCCCTGGAGTGACCTTAAAAAAAAAACCCATACCTTTTCCGTGAGCTTTTTATTTTACCTCTGTTATTCTCTTTTAAAAGGTTTTAATTTCCTTGAAATCTACTGTGACAGAGCTAATAAGTGAAATGGGTTAGGGTTGATGCAAAACACTAGTCAGGAGCTCAGTGGTATGACGCTTGAATCCTTTCTGAGTGTACCTGAAGGTGTGCATGAAAGGTAAAAGCACTGTATCTGTAGATGTAAACGCTGTTTTAATGTGTTTGTGAAATTTAGCTTACGCTGTTAAGTGTTTTAAGAGGTCTAGTAAAGCTCCATATATGAAGTCCATTTACCATTTATCCACGTGACCGACATCATTGATAAGAAATTGAGGAGGGAGTGGGAGTATTTTAGAGCCGAGCTCTGCAAATGGTAAATGTCCTCTCACAGGAGCAAAAAAAGCTGTGTCACTGGATGGGAAAGCATCATGGAGCATTTTGTTTAAGATGAAGCAACTTACAACCTCCAAAACTACAGATTCAATCAAAGTGAACAATATCACAAGCTGATGTATTATGCCACATTAGTGTTACATATAAATTGAAACAGCATTGAATTTATGGAATTTGTGATCCAGAATTTTTGATAAGGTACCTGACAAATAGGCTTCTTCTTTATGATCATTATTATTATTCCAAAACAGCAGTGTAGTGGAAATAAGATGGTGACTATTATACGACTGAAGAGCACATTTTGCAGAATTTCCTTTAACACAGAGAACAAGTGGTTCAAGCATTCCCCCAAGACTGACCTGATGACACTGGCATAGGATTCAAGTGCTCTGAATGGCATGACCTCAGTTGAACTCCTGTCAAATGTAGGTTTACAAATACTCCAAAAATAACTTTTAAAATTAGTTAATAGGGGCTGAAGTGAAGATGAGGACCTATTATGCTTATAAGAAAATCCCCAACAGATGACGCATGGCCATCAGCTCTTTTTTGAGAGCAAAGCATGACAACAACATCAAACTAAGCTCCAGTGATTAAATTCTATAAATCACTTCTAGTGTTTTCATTCCACAGCTAATAATAATAAATAATAAAATCTTAAACCTCTGCGGACACAATCACTATCTAATGCACTGACTTCAAGCTCCTGGTACAGTAAACTTTAAACCAGCTTCAGTGTTTCTATATGAAGAGTTGAAAATATTTTTTTATGGACATGCTGTGTGATGAGAACCTCACCTTGTGAGAGGCAAAGCAGAGCTGGAGATGAGTTCAAAAGAGCAATCAGACAAACATAGAGTGGGCGTGGCCAGTGTAAATCTCTCCACTATATAAAAGCCCCATGAGAGGAATAGGCAGTGTCAACCCTGACCTCAGGCAAATCACATCTGTCCTGCATTGGAGGCTCAAGCCGCTGTGTAAACAATGATGAGTTTAACGAGATCAGGACCATTAACGTGTTGTTATCAGCTCCAGCGTTTGAGAGAGTTCCTCTCCTCGGGGTCCAGAGCACAAAGCAGCCATTTCCCTGACCCACTTTTCTTGCCTTGTGGAGCAGATGAAAAAGGCACAGGACAATGAGGCAGACAGTTTTGGAATCACTGTTACAATGAGAGGAAAACACAAGTGCACACCAGCCTGGGTGTCACTGGAAACACATTACATAGTGGAAATATGCACATGCACTCAAGCAAATACTAGCAAGTTTCCTCCCTTTGTCATCACTGGCAACACAGAGATTCACCATATGTGACTTCAAACGGCTGGCACACACACACACGGACAGTCAGCTCCTCTGCCCTCTGACAGGGACACACCTGCAGAAAAGGTCCGTTTCATAATAAAAATGGTCTCTGTCCTAACATATGACCTGGGTTTAATTTTCTCTCCACATTTCAAGTCAGAATGTGTGTGCCCCTGGTGTTTACACAAAAGCAGTTGAGTCACAAGTGGGTCACCTGTGTCACATTCCCCTAGTGACACACCACCACTACACAAATGATTACAGCAGGCACACAGAGGTAACTTCTCACACCCATGTTCTACATGTCCTCATGCTCATCAAGGAATCTTTCTGTGCTTCAATTTCAAAATGTGTTTCACCAACATGTTTTGCATGATGTAAGTGAAAAAGGTAAAAGCTGTGTTTCTTTCAACAGCTCCATTTATTCCTCTCTGATAGTGAGAGTGATCAGTGAGACAGCACATTTTCAACACTGTTGACTTTGTGCTCTTTTGTTTTTCATATACCCTATACCAGTTAAGCACACCACATCGAGATCACATTCCCAGGCAGAATTGGAACTGCTCTGAGAGAACATGACAGATTTTTTAGGTGGGAAAACACAATGAGAGATGGCTCAGATTGGAAACTAGGGAGACATAAGGAGTGTTTCTATCAGCATACACGAACCATAAACAGTGCCCATCACTTGGGTGTTTGTCATCTCCACTGTGCACCCCAGAAAGATATAAAGATAGAACTGGAATAACAAAGATTTCTGGTCCTGAAACATTGCTCCAACCTTTGATTCAGTTCAGTTCACAACTTACCGATTCATCCAGGGCAAAGCGCAGACAGCCATGTTCGTACAGCACAAAGAACCTCCTCTGCCATTTCTGTCAGAAGAAATAGTTTTTGTCAGAGAAGCCTGCAGTTTAGCCAGAGCAGTTCAGACGTTCCTTTTTATTCATTTTATGACTACAATTACAAGATTTTATTTTGCAATAATGGATACACTTGAGACAGTTGGTGAAGAGAGGTGACAGTTGGAGAGGGAAAGGCAAATTGAACTAACAGATTATTAATATCTACTAATATTCATTTAACAGCCACTGCACATCACACTTGCACTTGGGGAGTGATACAACTGTGTGCCCCCCCTGGTTCAACTTCATTCCTTTTCATTCAAGAGGGGCATGTATGGAAAAAGTAGTCGTGTTTAGTATACTTAAATTAATGGAACAATTTCTAAGTTGTGCTCATGCTACAAAGCTAACATAAACATTGATGTTTGGTTACTTCAGCCATTGTGTTTACAACACAATAAGCTTCAATACACCCTCTATGCAGCAGCTACTGGACAAGACTGTGAGTCAATATCGCACTATTGTTAGCTTTGTAGCAACAAATAAGTATTTTTATAAACAGATACATGCAATGTAATGATAATAAGGGCATATCCTTGTTAACATCACAAACAAGAGGCCTATATACATGCTCTTACCCGGGATCTCTGCATAGGATTGTCAAAGTCAGTTCCCTCAGGGGCCAAGCACAGCCAACCACCATAAATAGGTTTAGCCTGTGAGAGTGGGGAGAGGAAAAAAAAAGAGCAATTTAGGTAATCATTAAAACTACAAGACAGCGTGAGCTGAGGGGGATGGTAGGGGAAGAGATGGTGTAAATATGGGGGAGAGAAGCCTTTTGGGGTCCAGATGTTGCCTTCGTTCTCACAGCTCATGTTGCAGCCACACACAACCAGTGTGTTCTGGAGTATTTAAGTTTGATGACATGTCTGAGTGCCTGTTTTCCCACAGCAGATGAGACTAGTTTGACAAATGTGGACTGACTGGTGTCATTCCCAAAACACACAAATTTATTGACACACAGGTTCATCATTCACCTCCTGGACTTGTTTGACCACAAACTACCTCAGTCCAAAAGTTCAAAAAACATGGAACATATAAACACAGCCTGGGCAGTGTCTGGCTCTTTAAACTCACCACTCCATTCTCTCCATTAAAACACTTTTTCCTAAACCTAAATGTCTCTGGGAGAAGTATCTGATTATTCTAATACTGGGCCTGTTGCCGCTCCATGTCACTGCATGCCTACCATAAATATATATATGTGCCTCATTTCGACTTGTATGGACGTGCCTGTGAAAGCAGTGTCAATGAGCTGAAACCAATAAGGAGGTTATTTCAGGGGGACAAAAAGTTCTGACCAAAATAAATCACATCAATCTAGTAATTTGACAAAAGATGACGAATGGTTTCTGTCCATGTTTTGCCTTCCTGCACTGAAACACTCTACAGAGAGAGGACGAAAACTTGGAGCAGCTGTTTAACAACCCTTTAAAAGGCACAAGAATACATCCCTGAATACCTCACACACTTAAAACAACACAATGGCTCTAACTTCCTCTGCACTAATCCTGCAGTGAACACCATTGCTCCTCCACCCTGGAGGCATATGGATAGCCTATCATCTCAAGCCACGTCATCTCCTCTCCACATGAAGTGATGCGAGTATAAATATTAAATATTGCTGAATTCTGCATAGCCTCTTTAGTTTTAGGTATGGGACGGTGATCTGGCCAAAAGTCTTTTTGAGTAGAACAATAATTTGCAACATGCATGCTGTTCACGCTGTGATTTGAACCTGTCCACTGCTTTGGCAATGGTGAAGCTAGCTCTTTGTCATCTCTGAACTGGTTCATGACCTGAACCGGGACTGCTGTCTTAAGCTGTGGATAGTGGGAGAGCTGTTAAACAATTAACAATGTCTTTAAGGTCTTAGAATCAAATATTGTAATAAAGCAGCTTTTAATGATATGGTGTGTATTGAAGGTGCACCAGATTTCAAAGCAAGAGCATCCACAGTATTAGAACATCAAATGGCTCAGCCCTACTAAGGCTTGTGACAGGCAACAAAAGTCCATGGATGTTATGATTATGTGGTATGTGCCTAAACCATTCGGCCACCAGATGCCCCAATCATTTACTATTCAAATCAATTTTGTATCCACAGATTGCAGATAACAAGTGCTAAAACCCACAACATAACTGAGCATTTGCCATGCAGTCATTGATATGCATATTTAGGGAACCATTTATAGTCAAATCCTGATTTTATAACCACAACAATGTGTGACAAGATCAGCAAATACATAGATTAAATGCAAAAACTAGGTCAACATTGACTGATAAAATCATCACAGAGGAGCAGAGAGAAAGTTAGAAACCAGTTATGCATAGAATAGAATAGAATGTATATTTATTGCCATTTGCACAGGTACATCACAGTACAGGTACATTGGAATTCTCTAAATTCAATATTAAACATTAAAAAATTAAAAGATAACACACAAAAGTGACTATTTTCAAAGTTAAGTTAAAGACAAGCGATAGTAACCACAACATATACAATGCGAGATATGTAAACAGTTATTGCACATTATTGCACAAACAGATATTGCACATTTTGATGTGGCGAGTATTGCAGTTTGTCTACGTATGATGCGGAAATATTGCACATGTTCATAGTTTGTTATTAAAAGGGAAAGGATTAGACACAAAGCGTCCATGCTTCACTAGGTGAGCTACTACATCATCACAGACAGAGTCTCCTCTTTTAATTTGTCTCTCACACAGAGCACAGCCCCCATCTGGGATCTGCAACAGCTTAGTCTTTGTTTGCTTTTATTAAAAGCAGGTCTTTATGTCTAACTCCCTCTGTTTGATATGTAGAACTGGTCATAGCGGTTAGGGCAAAGCCTAGTTAGCGATGACTTCTACCCCTCACTCCCTACTGTGTGTCAGATGCTTAGTCATTCATCTGCCTCCTTTTTTAATAATGAAATATGTAAGAAAAGTAGTTTATTAGACTGCCTAGAACAAAAGATGTAGCTCTAAGCCCCTGATCAGCTTCCATATGCGGTCCAGACTTGGCCCAGGTTTATACCCATTCTGCATAGAGACAATGTGATAAGTAGGAATGCATCAGACTGTAAACACCCTCTAAGAGAACCTGTTTGTACTAGAAACTGCAACTCAGTGACCAGTCTCTCCTGAGTAGTGGAAGAAATATGATCAGTCAGTTGCTTCAACGTAGTTCTTCGCACAGATTTGCACTTAAAACCAGTTTCAACACAAATAGAACAGAAACTGAACATCTGCTCCATTATTGATGAGCACCTCTTGTATATTATCAGTATATTAGTCCAAAACACATGCACATTAAGTCATATTTCATTCTCACTGTATGTCTGTAAATTAAGATGAGTCACAACTTTGTTTTGCACTGTCTGCATCTTAAGTGTTGTGTTGCTACAGAGATGTCCAGCTTTTAGATTATAGTATGTAGATGTGAAGGAACGCAAAATAACGATAAATGATAATCTTGAATCTTTTTCCCACGAAAATCAAAAGCAAAAACCATCACTCCAACTGAAATCATGACTCATATCCCAACAATTCTGCCACTGCCACTTCTAGGATATCACGCAGAGCAACACATCTTTACAATTCATTCCACTTCAATTTTTATTTTAATGCACTGATTAGCAATGATGCGTCATACTTCACTGGGTGTTTCCAGGTCCTACAGTTTGAGAACAGTATTTTCCCATCACTGTCTTCTCAAGATCAATTTAAAAAGCTCTGTCTACAAAGTAGAAAACACCAGTTTACTGTGGAGCCAGGCCCACAACTGAAAGAAACTGTTCTCCATGCAGACATGCATTTGTCTGCATTAGCTCTGACATGAGGGTGACAAAAACAAATGTAGCTAGGTTTACCAAAACAGATGCTGTGTAAAAATCACCCTAATATCACAACAGCGATCCTAAAGAGGAAATGCCCTCTCACAAACTATTGGCTGGCACAGCGCCATGGATGAGTGCCAAAGTCTCTGTCTTTGACATGAAGACACGACACCTTAGAAAGCTGCTTGCGGTCGGTGGTTGATTGGAACATTTGGTGAATGTTAAAGCTATAGCTCTGTAAAGTTGGACTGTGCTCTGTATCCGTTAGTCAAAACCTCACAGAGTGGGACGTTGAGCAGCAGCCTCTGGGAAACTCTGCTCTCATTTCCCAACCCCTCACTTCCTTTCTCTCCCTGTGACTCCTGCTCCCACTCCTTAAGTCCCATCACGTCCAAGCCTGTGTTTCTCTGTCCCTCCCACGTACATGTAAACCTTAGCCTGCCTGCATCCTCCATCAATGTCCTGCCTCCCACCAGCTCCACCGGATAGTGTGATCACTGTTCTTCGGCAGGAGAGGATTGCAGAGCCTGGTGGACACCTTGCCTCTTAGAGCAGATAGACTCAAATAAAAGACTTCACTCCAGCTCCAGCAGCAGCCCCTCCCCCAGCCCACCTTTTATACTAGCAGTTTAGAACAAAGAGTTTGTTTATATTGGATACTGTCCTTCCGACATTCAGCTCTGTTCCCTTTCCACAACTTTCCATGTGGGCTATCTGCTTCAAAGCTGCATTCTCAGACTCCAACTCCTTTTAAGTCCAGAATAACTTTCACTTAATTTGGGGCTCAAATTCACACAGTAAATCACCCATTCATCATGTTTTAACAGAAACACACAGCTTCACTGGAGTTTTTGTTTTACAAGGTTATAGAGTTTATCCCCTGTAAGTCAGCCTGCATTCAGTATCTGAAGTCTAGGAGAGCTCAGCCCTCACCTTGGGTCTGTTGAACAAGGCTCAGGAGTTTAACACTGTTTAACACTGTGGTGTTACATAATACAGCTTTAGACCAGTAATGGACTGGTGTGTAGCGTTAACTAAACTGTGAGCTGCCCAAATCAAATCATTACAAAACCTGCTTGTGTAACTGAGCTCCCTGCTAACTGTTTGGATAGCTGACAACTGCAGACATTTGTAAAAGCGTGTAGGCAACTGGAACAACAGTGATGAGCAAGCACTGATGGCATATCACTCTCCAGAGCCAGGGCAGTAAGCCTCTCTGGTTCTAGGTGGCATCATACAGGGTGTGGAGAAGAGTTTTCAGCCAGGTCACAGGGAGATTTAAAAAAAAGTGACGTAACCAAAAGTAATTGATTCTAACTTGGGAGTCTTGCATTTGAAGAGTTAACCTGCAATAAACTCAGTGCAGTATGGATAAACACTTTTGAAAAGAGAATGCAATGCCTTTGCCCCACACATGGACTGAATGCTGACATCGCTATTTGGCTCTCGAGCCACGTTCAAGGGGCCATCTGGGCCTCATCTTCTTGGATCAATTACAGGACACAAAGACAAACTAATGATCTGAGAGAGGAGAAGAAAATGTATAATGTGATCTCCACAGCTGAGTGGAGCTTCACTTTATCTTTTATCCACTCAGCTTTGTTGTTCTTTAATCAGGTTCCCAACAACCTCCACACAGTGGTCTCATGTCTGCCTGGAGTACACAGAGACAACAAACAACTGCAGATAAACAACAGCTGGGGGTTGATAAACAATCACAGAGACCAAACTGGTGACCAACTGTAAGCACTATAATTAGAAGAAATTTATAGGGATCCACTTTCACCAGTCAGTCAGAGAAAGGGACTGAGAGGAGGTGAAGAAACGGTGAAATAAACACAACCATCCCTACTTCATACCTGTGGCTGACACATACAGCTGTCTCTGTTTCTCTAATGGATATCATGCTGATCATTACTACTCAACTTTGATTTTTATCCTTTCAGGGAGCCTGTGGCTAACATTTCTTTATAAGGTTTCTTTAAAACTGTCGGTTATCATCCTTGCTGCTTTTGGCATAAACTCATTATTTGAGGTACAATTAAAGTAACGAACTCGAAGTTACTTAAGTCCTACCTGGGTCAGGTCCTGGTCCGTCAACAGATGCAGCTCCCGAGGTTTGAAGCAGTTCTGACATTTACTTTTGTTGAAGAAGTTAGCCTGGAATTTCCTGCAGGGGTTTTCTTTAGCAGCAGACATTATATTTCAACTGTTTGTCAATTTCTCTAG
The DNA here is from genome assembly GCA_034769265.1 of Remorina albescens. NCBI lineage: Eukaryota > Metazoa > Chordata > Actinopteri > Carangiformes > Echeneidae > Remorina > Remorina albescens. The sequence continues at coordinate 14,333,370 of CM068480.1, forward strand.
ATGACTTTGATCAACACTGGGTTTTTCTTGTCCGTCTCTTCTCCACTAACTCTGGTGCATTTTCAGCTTCAAGTACAAAAAGATCAAACGGGAGTTGAACTCTTCGGGGGTGGGGTGGGGAGTCGTTCAAATCAAACCCTTCTCCAATTGCTGCTTCCCAATAAATAATTAGCTGCCATCAAGCCAGCTTTCTCATCTCATCACCCAGCCAGGGATGAATGCTCCTCAGTCCATGGCCTGCAACCACAAAGCGAGAAAGGTGGCTAATATCCTGTTAGCTCTGCCAATAGGTTTCCAGATCAATAACGTGATGCCGTCTGCCGCAAAAGCAACATTTGCTCAGTTATCGCCTTCAAGCTCCGAGGCGATAGTGTCCGTTATCCAATAGCGGACTCCCATGTGACGGACCCAGCCCAAAGGAAAGCTCGCCGTCGGGCAGCGGGGCTACTCTCCCATCTGCAGCAGTCAATCCATGCGAAGTTCATCCAGCGCTGCCGTTTGCTAGGCTACGGTTAGCTCGGGTAGCTAGGCTAGCAAATGAGAGCTTCTCCTGGCTGGCGTCTTCAACTTGACTTTTCAAGAAAAGGGACGGTCTGAGAATCCAAACGGTTCCCGTGCCTTTCCCGCAGACAGAGCCACTGCATGCGGAGAAAGCCCCTCTCGGCCGGTCAGAGTTGGCAAAATGAGTATTTAAGGTTTGGTTCCATAACTAGCCTCATTAGCAGCATTAGGTTTATTTTCTTCTCTCCCAACGGACCCAGGGGGGCGGACAGAGCTCTCGCCGAGCTCCTGGATTTCTCCCAGGTCTCGCGATAACTGCTCACTGCCTCCGCCCACAGAGAGAACACAATTCCTGAGCTGTTTTAATCATAGAATGCATGAAAAGGTTTAATACATCTGCCTGCTCATTTTATCATATCATTATTTTAAAATTAATAATCACCGTAACATAGAGTACATTCATTTTCTGGTTGACATATTACTGCTGCTCATTGTGTTGTTATTTATAGGTCTAAATTTGTTGAGAACTTGCATTTTGGATCATAGAACACAAATATCCTCTTATTAATGAAGTCAAGTAAATTTCTTTAATTTAAAATTAGTTAAAAGGGACATTTTGGTTAACTGCTCATTTCATTGCCACACTTGTTCAATGCTCTTATTCTAACAAATTCAAAGATTTGTCGTTGACAACATTGACTCTTCCCTTAAATGGAAACATCAAATGTTTGCTGTCTTCAGTGACAACCATAATAGACTTAAAGAATTATAGCTAATAATTTTAGTGATTCTTTTAGTTTTACATTCCATAATCTTAATGTAAAGGTCATGGGTTCAGTTCCCGGCCTGGGGCCTTTTCTGTGCAGAGTTTGCATGTTCTCCCCATGCTTGCTTGGGTTTCCTCCAGGTACTCCAGTTTCCTCCCACCGTCCTATTGTTTTTAACAACATATTGTTTATCATGATTTTTGTAACGTATGAAAAATTGCCCATAAATGATTAGTGTTCCCTACTTTCAGATTATACTTCACTATAATACAACTATAGAGGTACAGAGGTAAAAGTAGAACAATTATGTATCTACAATGATTCCATGACAAGAAAAGAAAGACATTATGCATAAGCTTTTAATTACCATTACAATCTAATGCTGGAGTATTTAAACAAAAAGTATTCAAAAAAAGTGCATGAATTTTGTACTGCTGGATTTTTATATAAAGTTATTTTTGTATGACAGCAGGTCTGTTTCATCTACAGTTGTCTGTTTTAATGTATGACAATGTGTTGTTTGTGCTTTACATATAAAATCCTTGAAAAGTGACCAACATGGTCTTTTAAAACTTTAAAATAAAAAGTACACCATAATGGAGTGGCATAAAATGGAAGCACTCAAGTAAAATAGAAGCAACTTTGTACATATAAATGTACTTTACATCATAAATAGTACCTGCAAAATATAGCTACCATATGAAAAGTATTCCATACATCGACAGGGAGCTGTTATACATTATTAAAACTCAATTATTACTACTAATGTCTTAATATGTAAACAGTTTCTTTGTGATTGTTGGTTGGTTGAGCAGGAGCTAATTTCTACATCTAAAAATTGTTCTATTCAGAGTAACCTGTAACTACATCTGTCAAATAAAGGTGTAAAAGCATAATCCCTCTAAAAATGTGATGCAGTGTAATTGTAAGGTAGCATGACATTGATAATGTAAAAAAAAATTAAACCAACACAGAGTAACAGTGAGGCTCTCATATGACAGCCATCCCTTCAACCTGGCAACAAGGGAACATGCCTCAGATACTACCAGCCACATACATGTGTATTAATGGCTGAGTCAAGCAGAGGCTATTCTAAGCAGCAGGTTACAGTGGGCAGCAGTGGTTCAGACACCCAGACAGACAGAGGAGAAGATCTGTATGAATGGACGGAGGGCACAGAGGGAGGAGAAGAGCTTCTGTAACTTAACTGAACCCAGACAGAACAACAGTCAGTCCTGCAGGAGGATTAGCTCCTTGTCTGCGCTGTAAGTCAACCAAGAATATCACAGATTAAAAGTGAATGTGTGTGTGTGTGTGTGTGTGTGTGTCCGTTGTGGGGCTACTGTGAATCTGATCTCACTTGACTAACTCAATCATGGGTCAGCCCTGACCTCAAATGCCATCATAAATAGTAGCTTTAATGTGGATTAATGTTTATTTCTATGTATTTTTCCAAGTAAACTAGGACAAGTAGCCTGTAAGTGTGAGCCTCCGCCTTTGCCCCCCTTGACGTATCCTGTGACAATATCCTGGAGCTGACATAGTGCAGGCATTTTGTGGACAGAATATATTTAGCTGTTCTTCACAAACTCACTTTACATGGTAAGTGTGTTAGGAAGGCCACTAAATAAATATTGTGACCTCAGGGAGCAGAAAGCAGTAGTTTGTCTCAGTTAAAGCAGATAAAGGTACAGATCTGACAAGTTGGTGTATCAGCCCGGGTTAGGGTTGTCCATTTTAAAACAGCCATTTGAAATTTTTGGAAACATGAACACCCATTCTTAAGTCTGCACAGAAAATATAATACAAAAATTATCAGCTAATTGGCTTAGCTTAGCACAAAAAACTGGAAGCAGCAGTGTCAAGAAAAGAAAGAAATCCACCTGTAATTATCTTATGATAAAGTTTATTTATATATCACTTTTCAGAATCAGCGATTATAGAGTGTTTTACAAGGATAAAGTAACAAATACATTTTTAAAATGTCTAAAAAAGATTAATAACAAAAAAGATAAGATATAAAATATGTGAAATGTTTAAGTTGTTAAGTTGTGTTTTAACAACAAAAGCCAAATCATAAAGAAACACCTAACACATAAGTTTCTTTCTGGGGATGTGCCACCTCCCCTATTGACCAACGCTCATGAATAAACTTTTTACAGGATGAAATAAATGATAATAATAACGATAAAAGTTTTTGGTTGAAAACAAGAACAGAGCCTCTAACTTCCAATCTATGCTAAACTAAGCTAACTAACCTAAGAGGCTTCAGGCTCTAGTGTGAGAGTGGCATCTGTCCTCTATATTATTCATTGCAGATATTTCACTGAAATGTCAAATGATTCCTTCATAAAAGCAGAAACTGTAGCTTCTGAGATTCAAACCTGACTTATGTCTTTCTCAGATTTCACTTTTCGCAGTGTAAACTGGAAGAAACACATAACAGTGCATTGTTGTTTTATAGCCTGAGGTTCACTCTCAGGAAGGTACTGTTTAACGTACAGGATTACTTCTGACAGATAATGCTGACATCCAGAATAGGAACTCTTGCTATCTCCATGAAATACACTGATAAGGTGAGTCTGAATGAAATCCCCTTAGTGATTTCCATGATTGAATCAATACCCAACACAAAGAGGGGCTAGATATAAAGGAGGCTGGATTTTAAGTGATCAGATAAGTAAGACGAAGTATGCGATTACTGTCTAGTCCATGTATTTTTGCATAATATTTTTTTGTTTGTTTTAGTTAAAAGACCTAAAACTTGATCCCTGACAGGACAGTAGGTGTGCCGCCATCACCTGGACTGACTCTGTGCTCTCTCCTGTACAGACCATGGCCCTGCCCTTTGTGGTGGTGTTGCCCCTGCTGATAGTCGTGGCAGCAGGAGTTTACTACATCTACAATGAGGCTATGCGGTTCATGTCCAAATCCTTAGTGAGAAACAAAGTGGTGGTGATCACGGATGCTGTGTCCGGCGTGGGCACTGGTAAATAATCCTACATGTGTTTTTGATATTAAACTTAACTTTCAGCGCTGTGGAGTTTTTTTCACTGATCCGTCAGCAGAGCACCTGAAAAACAGATTCCACAAAATTTTACTGGCCTTTTAAGCCTCTGAGGCAAAGGAAAAAATATTTAGTTGGTGATGTGATGCAGCTCAGAGTTATGTCATGTATAACAACTATGACTTAAACTCTAAAAGCATGTGGTTATATCCACCTGTAGTTTGACATCACACTTGCTTTCTTATGAGAACATATATATTATAATATTGATAACACACAAGGAAGAGGAGGCTCTTAGCATACTTTAGCATTAAGACAGACAGCAAGGGGAAACAATTAGCTTAGCTTTGTCAAAATGTAAAAACGCTGCTGTTATTGATGTATAATCTGTTCCAAAGTTGAAAGCGCTCTAGTAGCTTTCTTTCAGTGGAAGGGGCAACATATAGCTGTTCCCTAATTCTAGTCTTGATAAACTAATCAAATTGCTTCCTGTCTTTTCTCAAGCTTCACATTTAGCAACTTCTTATCCACAGCCAGACAACAAAAATAAATCTGCACCATACACTGGCCACGGGCTTGTGTATCTGATATACAACACAATGGTCAGATGATACCTTGGCATCTGGACCCACATTGCTGCACAAAAAGAAAATTTTTAAGCCCAATAATGAAGGGATAACCGAGGCCAAGGACCCAGGCATATGTTGGGCCAGAAGTTTCATTTTTCATGTGGGAAAAAACACAAAAAACAAAAAATGTAGCATAAAAACAACCAACTGGGACTGGCACAAATCCCACAAACCATTATCTCTCATTTATATCTACAGTCTATGGATAAAACATATGATTAAGTTGTATTAAGAGGAGCTGGAAAAAGCATTCCAAGTCATACCTCAATGTTCAAAATTAAAATCTTAAATAAAATCTGCTAACCACTACCTATTAAGCTCACTTAAGGACATAAGGACATTAGGAAGTTTACTTGTCATGGTCTTATTACAAGTAAGTTGTGTGTTACTCGTAAATAATAGCCAAAAATTGTAACCAAACTAACCTATGATGAAAGACAAAAACAGAAAGAGATAAGAAACAAGATAAGAACATAAAATAATAATAATAAAAAAAAAAAAAGACAAAACATGAGATAACAAAGACCAAAAAGTTATTGGTTGGTTTATTCCGAGTGAAATGTGTCAAATCTTAGTCTAATCTAAAACATTTCTCCAAATCTCCAACAAGGTTATTGAACAGAGTCATAACGTGTGCTCTCTGTTGGTCTGTTCAGAGTGTGCCCATCTCTTCCATAAGGGCGGTGCCAGATTGATCTTGTGTGGGACAAACTGGGATCAGCTGGAGTCTCTCTATGACTCTCTGACTGTTGATGCTGACCCCAGAGAGGTGAGGAAACTAAACCAATCCAATGAATCAGCTTCATTATAAACATGGCTAACAAAGCCCCTCCACACTAGTCACATCCCTCATCTTATTGTGGTGGTCAGTGTTGTTTTATTATATTTGCTCCAGTAAACATCACCCTTTCTTCTAATATACACTAGAAACTAAGTGGAACAGTGACGATTTTTATCACAGAGCCAACTTGCCTTAAAATTAATACATGTTGTGTGGGTTTAAAGTTTGGGCAGGACAGTAGTATGTCCTGTCCTTGTATTTGTTTCAGTCCTCTGCTCTGTTGCCTCCTCCCGCACCAGCATGTCGTCCTCTGATCAATACAATTGCAGGATATCCTCCCTGACAACACACTGTCCTCTGTGAATCCCCTGCACACCGGCCACAACAGATGTGTCCACATGAGAAAAACATGCAGTAGATAACAGTACCATCCAGTTATTATAGATATGGACTCATGCATATTGATATTTAATTTTTAGTGACATATATTATGGAAATGGAAAGTGTTTCCCATTGAAGTTGCTCTCAGGGCATATTTAATACTTTTATATTTGTTGATTTATAAGACAAGGCACAGTACATTTACTGTACTAGACACACCTAAGCTAAAGTCATATTTTTATTTCAGACAACCAGGTTGTATAAGTGACAAATATCAGTAGTAGTGAAGCCTAAAAAAAATGGCAGTATGAAAAACAGGTGCATGGCATAATTTTCCTGCCATAAATTTAAATTAAGTGATTCAGCAATAACAAATATTGTATACATAACTTTTTTTGTGAATTTTTTTTTGTAAGAAAAACTGTAGGAGAGACAGTTAGTGTAGAAATTAGAGGTCAGTTAAACCCTGAGGCTATGAAGGTAGCCATGAAAGATGCTATTTAATCTGAAAGATGCATATTTATGATAATCCATCAATGGCTACATGTTTCATCCACGGGTAAAAATTCCCTGATCATCTTTAATCGTATTCTTCTTCTAGTTGTTTGACAGCCAAGTAGATGTCCGACAGGAGACTTTGGCCAATCACAGTGTGTTCCTATTGGTTGTTCCATAAATGAATATGCACATGCACTTCCCTTCGGATGAGGAAAGCTGTAGATTCAGGTTGTATATTCAAACTCTGACTTTTTCTGTCCCGTTTAAATTCTTGCCTACAGCAGCTTTCATGTCCAATGTACAAAAAAAGATCATTTCCAGACTGACCTGTAAAAATAACCTCATATGGGTCACTGCAAAATCTTATGAGGACCCATAGCTATTTCTTATTGTTGGACAGCTTCTAGCAACCATAGTAATTATGAAAGGAACAAAGGAGGAAGTTAAGTGATAGCTGCTGTATATTGAGTCCCAGAATCCATATTAGGATTAGATAGAATTTTTAGCCCATATACTTTCAACTTTGGGCAGCTGTTATCCTTTGTCATCAGGTGACGGGCTGAACATTTTCTGTGTGTACATTAGAGTTGCTCCATCCAAGTAGCATTTGGGCCTGATTTTATCTTGGACTGTTCATTTCCATTAAGAAACATTATTTACCTCATCCATGACTGTTCAACAAACTTCACCATGTGGTTATCGAGCCAATGAGTGGCATCCGAAGGTAGGGACAAACAACCTGTATGGTTATGCTTATGATAAATACTGTGGTAGTGCAGTAGGTATTTTCTTATGTCAGGATGGAGACTGAAGTCTTTTGAATTAACAGCTTCCAGAAATGAATCCACCCGCCAACATTATATTTCAAAGATTTGGGTTTTTCCTGGACAACTTCTTGGCACAAAGAAGCACTTCCTGGTTCAGGGACTTATAAATGTTAACACTTTCAAACTGCGAATTGCTTTTCTTAACATTTCTATTTGCATACAGATTAGACAAACAAAAGATAAATGGTTAAATACTAGATTTTAAGATTCTTCCACTGACATGCTAAGATAATCACCTGCTGTAACAGTCAAGTTCATCCTGGATGGTGTCCACACATAGTAAAATAATACTATGTCATCTCTCTCAAGACATTTGCCCCCAAGTTGGTGATCTTGGACTTCAGCGACATGGACAGCATGGAGGACGTGGTGGCTGAAGTGCTGGAGTGTTACGGCTGTGTGGATGTGCTAATCTGTAACAGCAGCATGAAGCTGAAGGCCCCTGTGCAGAGCGTCTCTCTGGAAATGGACAGGAACATCATGGACGTCAATTACTTTGGTCCCAGTGCTCTGGCCAAAGGTGGGCATCCCTGAAAAAATCAAGTGTGTCAATTTTTTTTGTACTATGAAGTTCTCAATGGTATTGTGTCCAAATCACGTGGCAGGTGTTCTTCCAACTATGATCTCAAGAAGATCAGGGCACATTTTGCTGGTGAACAGTATTCAGGGCCGACTGGCTGTCCCCTTCAGAAGTTCATGTGAGTTCTCAGTCTCTATGAGCTTGTTTCCCACTAATTTACCGGAATAATCTCTTTTCTGCTGGTATCAAATCATAAGATCTGGTAAAACTCTACTTTGATGCATCTACTGATGCTTTATAGTATTTAGTGTATGTAGCTGTTACAGCTTTGTTAATTTAGAGTTGGTTAGTTTAGTCTCGAGAGTGACTGAGAGGATGCCACTGCTTAGTAACCCATCCAGTTGCCCTCTAATGATCATTAGATTGAATGAAAGTTTAAGGCTCAGCAGTTAAAAGTAGTTCAGTGGTGCAATTTGTGTTAGTGACATGAGGCCTATTTGTTTAATTTTATCAATTTAATTCAGTATTAATCTCAACAACAGCATTATAATAGCTGTACTATGTCAGTAGAAATGTCAATAAGTAAATGTAGGAATAAAGAAAGAAAAAAAAAGAAGTAAAGGTAATTAAAATAGGTTGGCTCAGAAAATTGGAATTATTAATTTCCATATAATCCCTTCCACAGCAACACAATAACAGAAAGTGGGATGAATGTGCTTGCTGGTTTAAACACTTTCTATAGTTAAATATCTGGAAACATAAATATCCAGATGAGCATCTGTGGTTTAGTTTGTTTCAGTTTAGGTCCTTGATGTGACATCGTTTAAGAATTACTGTTGTAAAGTTTAGTTTTTCCTTGAAGTTTAACACGCAAACTTTTGTTCTCACAGTCTGATGTAACAGACAGGACGTGCTCCACTGACATGACAGAAACAATTAGACAAAGTATGTCTTGTGTAATGCATGGAATGAGACCTGTCTACTGGGTGAGTAACACCTTCTTTTGTGTTTGCCAGATGCAGCGTCTAAGCACGCGGTACAGGCCTTCTTTGACTGCCTGCGGGCTGAAGTGGAGGAGTATGGGATAGTTGTCAGCACCATCAGTCACACTTTTATCAATGCCTGCGACCCGCCAGCTGTCAAGGAGCCCAGCCCAAAACCGAACGCCCTGGCTGCATGTGAGTAGAACTACTGTGAAAACTGCTTTCAGCACCTGGAATAATCCTCATTTACACGGTCATGTATCTTTTCCTCAACAGTTATTGCCAGCCAGTTGACCCATGGTGTGCGCCCATCAGTCCTGGCTGACGAGATTATGCACACGGTGAACAGAAAGAGGAAGGAGGTCTTGCTAGCCCACCCCATCCCCAGGGTGGCTCTCTACCTCCGCTCCTTCTGCCCCCCCTTCCTCTTTGCTGTACTGGCTGCTGGAGTGAAAGATTCTGTGCTGTCTGAGCAAATGTAGGAGAAAAGCTGAAAAGCAAATTAAAGCAAATGGTAGATCTCTGTTAGTTTGTGTTTGACAAGCCCAGCTGGGCAAAGTGAGCAACTGCCCCCAGACCCTCAGAAAGTCTGAATTCTTCAGGTTCAACATCCACCATTAGTTTATGGCAGTGTAATAACTGAATATTTGAAGCAGGGTATGCTGAATGATGACAAGGTTACTATTTATTTAAACAATGGGAGGCAACAGATGTTGGCTGCACACAACACACTACTTTATAAGATTTTCCCAGGTAATGTGTTTCTATCCATCTGATGAATTAAAGTGTAATGCACCCTCCTCTTTGCTCCACTTTGGTTTCCTCTACTTCTTTACAAAAAACACCTGAAAGTGCCCTGACAGTGTTCCCCAACTATGCACAGTAAGTTTTTAAACAGTTTTTTCGTTGAGGGCAGGGGCCTATAGCAGCCAAAAAAGGTGAAAGACAGTAAAACTCTATAGGTTCAAAATAAGCAATCACTGTGAAACATAACCAGTAATCTGACCCTTATATATGATTTACATATTGATTATTACCCAAACATGTATGTAATTGCCCAGTGTATAGTCAGTAATGACATGGATGTCAGCCTGGGTCGTGCCCACTCCTGGAAGACAGTTTGTATTGAGTTGTATTAGATTACAAAAATACACTTAGTAGAGTGTTTGCTCAAACAGCAAAAAACAAATAAAAAAAAAATCCTTCAAGTTTCCAAGTCTAAGAATTAGTCTAAGAAATAAAATCAGAATTATTATTATTAATTAAAATCCCCTACATTCTGTAAAAATAATAAAGTTATCTCCACCTCTGCTGCAACAATTTGAAATACCTGCTCAGACAGTAATATAGAAATAAATACAAAATAAATAATAATAAACTGAATGCATTTTATACTCTTCATATTCTGTACTTTTAGATGAAATATATTATTTTTACATTATTTACTCACTGAGAAAATGGACAAGATTGACATTAATAGTAAAGGATGATTTTTTGAATACATATTTTAATAATTTTGAATAAATTAATAAATAAATATTTGTTACACCTTTCACACAAGACACGCAACTCAGACTGGTTCAAGGACAAAGACAAATCATAAAGATGAATATAAAATTAGATGAAATATTGAGAAAAATTATACATATATAAAGACAGGATTTTTTAAAATTGATTTCTCCCTCCCTCTTCTCTTCCTCTCTCGGTCCTGTAGGTGGCAGCAGTGTGTTGTTCATACTGACTGAATGAGTGACAGGTTTGATTTTCGATGACCTCCTGTCACAGTGAACTGTGTATCTGAGGGAAAGTGTCGCAGTGTTTGTGCTAATGACACATCATCAGTCAGTTATAGAGAGTGTGATGAATAAATGTGAAAGGATGAACTTTGACTTCAGTTCTCCTGTAGTCTTGCAATAATTATAGGTATTATATGTGTTTATAATACATAAATAAATTCTGTTAGCAGAGGACAGAGCCTGTTCAGGGGTCTGTGGCATTCACACAGATGCATCCAGTTACATGTCACTCAGATTTATTGCACTCCTCAGTTCAGAGCTGGAGGAGAGGAGCTTCAGTCTGGTATTAAGCTCTGAGGATTACAGTGGTGGATCAGTGCTCTGAAAATGATGTATATTCTATTTGGTGATTGGTGTGTGAATTAAATAACATTATATGACAACTAAAATGTCCTGCACAATGTCCAGAGCTCTGTGACAAAAGCCCTTTGTGTGACAATTGTGATGTAAATGAGTAATTCATTCTCATTGGCTGGTTTGAGCAGTACGTGTGTGGAGGGAATATTGGCGTCAAGTCCAGCTGGTGTGCGTGGGTCTGTCCTCTAGGTCACTCTCCTCTGGGGAGTTGAGTGCCTTTTGTCTGCAGGGCCTCTGGACAGGAATGCGCCTCTAATGCTCACGTTAATAAATTCAGCTTTATGACATTTCCACATGTCAGACAGGAAGGACTTCTTCGGAGCACTCAGCTGGACTCTGCAAATTGGCATTTTGATCGGACACATTTACATATGTCACACAGAGAACTGCCACATCATGTATGTTTCATGGCAGAAGATGGAGGTCAGCCCGTGTTTGAATAATTGTTTAAGAAGAGGGGCAGAGTGCTATATTACATTACTGATGCTGTCAGATCAATTTCTGCTTATAGGTGAATCAAAGAGAAGTGTGAGGATATATGCAATGATATCTGTGGAGGACCCGAGCCTGATAGTTTCCCTCCATCAATTGCCTGTGCTCTCTAGTGAGCAATATTTAGATAAGAACCAAACAGGAGGGAGAAGATTGTCCTGAAGCGATATTCTGAGTAATGCATCCTGAATGACTTATACATGAGAATCACCTCACAGGGACGTCTGCTGCTCAGAAATTGTCTTTCCATGAGCGAGGGGATCGCCCTTATCAATTTTTAAAGCCCAGGTTATTGACACTAACCTGACTTATGGAGGTTATGCGGAGGCCACGGTAATGATTCTCTAAGCTTTCAGATACAGCACCAGAGGGGCCGGCTCTTACTTTAAAATATTGGTTGATAGCTGGACATTATTGCTCCAGTGTGTTTTACAGTAATGTCTGCACTATTCTGTTTCCCTTTGTCCATCTGTTGTTTCTCTGGATGTTTGTATTCTGTCCAGTAAAGACAGACAGATGAAAATATGCTTGAGGTTCACGCATGAACCTGCTCACAATTGGCACAGAGGCTGCTCTTGTATTGAATCGATCAAATATGAAATGGCGAAGGCTTGCTTTTTTGTGATTGGTAACACAAAGCACATTTGATCCATTTATTCGGGGATGTTTTGGGAATGAACTGATTTTGTAAACATGGATGGCCTGAGGCTCAAGTTAAATTAATGGCCCCCACGCTGTCAAGAGGTCAGCAAAAAAGGGAATGACTATTGTGTATGTAGTGTCCACGGCAATGTAACACTGATCTTTATTGAGTCGTTTCTCCCTTTGAGGTAATTAAAAATAAGGAATAAGAAAAGAAAGTAAATAAACCAAAGCTGTAACAATTTCATGTCATTTATCTTCATTCTGATAGCAACGCCCCCTCAAAAAAAACAAAAAACATTGTTTTATTTAACTCTCTGGTTGATTCAGTAGAACTTGTGGTTTTAACATCAAATGAGAAATTATATTAATTGCATTGTCTCAATTTAAAGGAGCTAAATGGAAGTTTTGCTGTTAATGTGTGCAGCTGTTTACTTACTTATCACTGCAGACTCAGCATGAAATTCCTTCACTCACCAACATCTGTCTCCAGATTCGAAACAAACAGCAGTGTCATCTCCTGAAGATAGCATGCTAACCAGCCAGCCCCACTGTGATAGTGACTCAGTGTGGCCGTCCGTCTTGCCTAAAGATGTATCTGCTCAGAGAACATGCCGTAACCTCTTGTATTATAAACAAAATGATGGCTAAATCACCACCACCTGCTAATCACTGAATCTTTTGCTGCACTGATCACACTGATTATAGATAAAATAGTGTCACCTTTAGGAGTTTTCATGCAAAGACAATTTGAATTATTGGGTATTTGAAAAAAATAATGTGAGGAATTTTGAGCTGTGTTGCATCATTTATTTTTTATTTTTTTATATGTTAGGTATGAGTGTCTGCACTCGACCTTCCTGCCTTGTTAGCCAACAAATAAATTATCCTTGGGTTAGCCTTTGAGCGTGGCACTCAGTGGTGCTGACAATACTGATGTGAGTGCATTCTTACCAGAGTTAATGAACCAGCTCCACACACGCTCCACCTCTTTGCCCGTTTTTGGATTGGCCACGAGTCTGGTGCTCTGCCAAGATGGCAAGAGAGGAGCAGCTCACTCTGAGCTTTACATCTGCTCTTCAGAAGGAGGCAATGATTTCCTACAATCTATGATTTCATTTAGAAAATATTTAAGATAATACATTTAAACGAAATGGTATGGCAGCATATTATAATGATCCTGTGATGTATTTCTTCTAAATGGAGCTATTGTGGAATTGTAAAGTGGGTCACTTCTGATAGGATTTGCAACATGGTTAATCATTTTGGTTTAAAAATATTTAATGTTCCATATTTCCAAAGGAAAATTGATTAGTTTTTACTGAGACAAGAGTCTACAGTCTGTTGTGTCATGTTTATTCCTTCTCATGACTGACCAAGCCAATGAGTTTATCTGCTCCTTGACACACCTATCAGCCTGAGCCCACTATCCAGGACTAAACTATTCTTTTAAGGCATAATCGCAGCATCACATGTCATCTTGAAAAGGGATTGTATCATAAGTAGTGGAATCCTCCTAATCCCTCTGTCCTGCTTGGTTTGAAGATTACGCATATTTAATCTTAAATGGAAAGTTTGCCTTAATCTCTGATTTTCCAACATGCGCTGCCTCTCATTTCCCTTCACCTCAGAGACTCTTTCTCACAGTCACCACATGAATAAAACTCCACTGGCAGTTACAGATTAGAGACTTTTAATGTTTAATCCTTCAATTTTCTTGCTTTTGGACAGAAAAGAATTACAATGTTTCTCATAACCCTTGAACCAACAGGAACCAGAGATATAATTATGTTACCAGCGGATGTCAGCGAGAGATTTCAAACAGGGTGGACTACGAGGAATAAGCATTACTGCTGGGCCAGGAGAAATCTTCTCTGTGGACCAGGAGTTCTGAGTCTTTGCGCAGAGAATAGATCTGGATTAATCTGATAACAGTAGGTCAGATCATTTGCTTTCAGGAGATATAATACCAGCTCTTTGTTGGGACTTATTGATCACTGTCCAATGACACATTAATAAACTTGCAATCTCTGTATTGATTGTCTGTTATTTATTAGGTGGTAACTCTGGTAGGTGTTATATTTGATCATATGTATATGCCTTTATGTTTTTATTAAAACTATAGACAGTGGGCCTGTCACTATGTTTTCTCATTGAGGATCCATGCTAGTTTTGTGTATATATAATTTGGGTGAACGGAAATGAAAATATCAGACAAACATTATTCAATATATAGTATTTGTGTGCACTGAGTCTACACTAGAAATCTACTCACTAAACTTTGGTGGAGCTTTCTTTATGACCACCATGTAACTAACGGGCTAATAGGTTGTCTGTGCGGAAGATTGTGCCAACTCATAAATTTTGCTGCTCGGCGACATCTAGCGGTTGAAGTAATCGTGGCAGAAACAAAGGGTAATGTGCAGTGATCAGGAGAAATCTTGGGTGGATGGATGTAAACAGGACAAGAGTTTGATATCTGTTTATTATAATAACCATGGTTACTATAATTTGTCTGGCACCATAGGGAGACACCCCTGTGTGTCATTTTCAAGGGTTGGAGTGAATGTCCTGGTTGGTTTCATCTGCCCGTTTTCCATCAAAATTGCTTCAGAAAAATCAGTCTCAGAAAATGTGACTTACTTTACGTTTCCATGAAGATAAAGATGTTTGCGTTGCATGCTTCGTTCAAAGAGCATTACTGTTTAATCACTGACACCTGCTGCGGTTTAAATAAAGATGACTCAGCTGTCATCTATTTACGGGAAAAAATTGTTAGAGATTTTTCATGTGTTCTTTTCTTTTTTTCAGTCTTTCCTTTTCATATAGTTTCCTGGACCTGGAGTTTGTGTTGATGATCATGAGACATAGATAGTAAGCATAAAACTTTTGAAAAACAAATATGAAGGAGTTTTTCTTTTTTGTCCAAGCTCCTTCTTGCTCTCTACATTATCCCATATCATGCATCATTTTATCTTGTATGCGATTTGCTCTGACACAAATATGATTTCATAGATTCTCCTTTTGCACTGCACTGCACTGCACTGGCTCTCTCTATTTATTTCATTTGGAAAAACTATCCAGAACATGGAAACAAATTGTATCTGTATGCAACAACATTTTTGATATGGTGAAACATGGCCTCAGAATTTTTGTTTTTCACTCTTCATCCTCCTCCTCATCTTACTGTGTTTGAGGAAAACAATTACAGTGAAATAAAATAAAACAAAGACTTGAATCAAATTTATTTAATAAATCTTTATCTCTGCAGGCGTTGCGGAGCAATAAAAGAAAGTGATGACTTTAACCGCAGAGCGTCACACTTCATTTTCAGATTTCAGTTGAACTGCAGAATTACACAAACCGTGACAGTGTTTGTCCAAAGAGCTCCATTGTATGAGGCTGAAATTAGCCTCGCTCTATGTGTGTATGACGAGAGCTACGGGAATTTAAATTCTACAATATTGACACTGTGCAGTTAGTGGAGTCATTAGTCCCGTTGCTGCTTTGGAGGAGGAAGAGGAGCAGTAGCTGCATCAGACTGGAAGAGGAAAACACAAATAAACTTCAGCACAAACACATTCAGTGAACTGACCCCCACCTACACACACACACAAGCACACACAAACAGCCTCTCCCTCCTCTTCATCCAAATCAGAGGTGGGGGTGGTAATGGGAGGAAGGTTTCTAATGAAACAGAAGGGGCACCAGGCGAACAGGGATTTCTAAAGCCTGCCATCACTGGATGCCTTGACCTCGGCTCAGCTTCTCACCTCCTTGTCCCCTTTGGCCAGTGTGTCCTGACCCAATGAGGCTCAAGGAGATGCCTGATCTTTTCAAAGGACTTGATTGGATTTTTCTGTGAAGGGGGAAAAAAAACGGACATGGGAAACCATGTCTTTCAGTCCTTAGCTCCACAATGAGGAAGAAAGTTGCTTTAGCACAGCCACCAGGATCCAGGGTTACCATGTCCGTGTGACCTCCAGATGACCTTTGATAACCTTTCATAAAGAGAAAACACACCTGCACATTCATGCTCAGATCTGCTTTAATCCCAGTCATGAACTGATATGTTATCAGGAGGCGTTTACAGTGGATCCACAACACTTTATTTTCAGAGCCTATGATGACTTTTTTACTGAAATCCTGGCTCAGTCTTTAACTGATGTGTTTCATAATGTTGTCAGATGACCGTGGGGTTTAATAATGTGGTTATAAAATGACTACATTGGTACCGGTTAACATGTTGTCTTACTGCTTCAGCCATGGTTTGTAGCTCTTCTGACAACAGACACATAAAAACAAATCAACTAAAACAAATTTAATGTGAACTGACTGAGTTTAAACACTGTATTTCTGAACGCAGAGAGACAAGACTAAAACTTGCTGAGTGGTGATTTTGCAGAAACAACCTTCACTAAATAACAGTGTGATTGAATCTGTACCAAACATTACATGAATTCATGTATTTGTTTTTGAAATACTTCACTGTCAACCTTGTGGTGGTGCATTTGTGACATTTGTATCAAAGAGGCAACATATTGAAACAGAATTCATCTGAGGATTTGACTTTATTTGGTTTTAAGGTATTGCAGTCTGTTTTCATGATTTTGCACTGGAGTTCTTAGGTGCAGATTACAGAGATGAGAAATGAAAAGAAGGTTTAATTGCTCTGTGGTCTATTGGTAATGCCTGGGGGCTCCTGCAGGGGAATTGTGCTTCTCTTTCTTCCTAAATCCAGACGAGTGATGATAGGAGCTGCATGTTTCATTCAGTCCTCTCTCACTACATTTCCCCTTTTCCCATTTTCCCCATTTTCCCCTTTTTCATAGGCCCAACATAAAGACCATGAAACTAAATATTGTGCCCATCCATCACAATTCAGTCCGCATCAATGTGGCAGCAGGAACATTACGGTTCATATTCTCTTCCATATAAAATGAGGACCGGTCAAATTATAATAGACTTTAATATACAATTTTCCAAAATCACAAAATGAACCAAGATCATAAAGCACATAACTGGAAGAGCCTGACAGGACCAATAGGCCCCCTCCATGTGCCTTGAGGAGGGAGACATGAGAGCTTAGTGTCACCAGGGGAAACATTAAGGGAAAATTGGATCTTTAAAATCTTCACCAGGACACTGGTGAAATGACACTTTGTGGCCTTCATGCGGTCTCCACTTTACATCCCACTGGCTCTTGTCTAAACTGTTCCGGTGTCCCATCTCTTCTGAAGTCTTTGTCTCTGGTCCTGGCAGGAGCTGACACTGTAAACAGGCTTGAAAGAGGTCCAGTTAAGGGGGTGCAGGGAGGCATGTGGGGGGAGGAGGGGGGTCAGAGGGGAAATGTGTGGAATACGAGGGTAAAAAGGAAGGCATGCATGGATATTAACATGGACAGAAGCAGGAATGATAATTGCCTGTTAAGCAGACTTGTTCTGCTGCACAGGGCTGACAGCATGTTTCTTTATGTACTCACTATAAGGTCCAGTGTGTGTGTGAGTGTGAGGGTCTGTGTGTGTCTCCTACATGGCCACTAACAGGTCTCGGATCACTGGTTATGAAAAGAGTGACCGGTAACAGTTGTTTTTGTGCTGGTGGAGCTCTGCCCTTTGATTGGCTGGTTGGTTATGCAGGACTTGGGAATGGAGGCCATGTGGACTGTTGGTTAATCTCTGTTACTGGGACCCAACTGTACAATGGAGCCCAGACTAAGCTCAGCTGTGCATATGGCTCTCATTCAGCGCGCTGATATTCAGCACGTTTACTATGTTTCTCACAAAAATATTCATCAGCAGGGAAAAAAATTCAGAGAGGCTGTAAAACTGTGGAAGATTTTCACTTACTGTGTTTGTAGCTGGTTGAGTCACCCAAAGCAACATTAACTTTGAGACAATTTAGTGTTACAATATCACACTGTGAAATGGATACACTCCAAATTTACACTTATTTAAAAACACATCAGAACTGTCCTGTTTCATCCACACATTCTTCCTCATATTTTAGACACACTGCAACATGACAACAGATGTTTGAACGTGTTGGTAGTTGTAGCCTCCCACTGCAATGAGGGGTGGGCAGCTGAGATCTGCTGACCTCACTTCTTTCACACAAACACAGAACAAATTCCTCTGATTCAAATTCAAATTCTACTATTAGAAGGTGAAATGTTTACTATAATTTAGTTAATTAAGTTTTAATAGACATTGTTTAAATGTATCGCCAATATGAAATTGAGAAAGATTTCTGAGAAAAGAGCTGCTCGGAAGCACTTCCTCATTTACATGAATTGGAAAGTGTTCAGAATTATGAACGTAGTCTCAGAGCTTTGGGCCCTGCTGTAGCTTTGTTTCCAAGGTGACTGCTTGACGTCCAGAGTGCATCTTGTCTTCTGCAAATTGTATAAGACCTATAATTGGAGTCAGCGATGTTAGGACCCCACACCTCTGAGGGAGTCATTTTAAACTTTAAAAAGGAACAAAAATATTGAAACTCTACACAGTAAAACAAAACAATATGGTCATCAACAACAAAAATCGCACAAATGATCATGTGTGTGTTTATTTATTGTGCACATGAAGTGTTTGTGTCTGTCCATTAGGTGGGAGCAGCATATGTCACAGCTCAGTCCACTTCTGTCTCTTCTGTCTCCGTGGGAATACACTCCCTATAGTCCCCGAAGACACACACACACACACACACACACACAGAAACAACAAAACTGTCCTGAATGACTGACCTCTTTTGACAGGATTATTCCTTGCTGGATCTTGTGTAAAGCAGAAAATTTGTCAAAATGAGTCAAACTGTTCTGTTTATGGATTCATGTAGTTACTGATTCTACTTGACAGACTAAATCTAAATGGGAACCAATAGGAAACCTTCATCAACCTTCATCAGTGCTGACCTGACAAGTCAGAGCGTCCAAAATGGAAACAAGCTGTTGTGACTTATAGCTGCCACACCTTCAACATCTGTTTCACCTTCTCTGATCAAATATAAAGTGATCTACAGGAGGGGAAACAGACAGGTGCCAATGCTATTAACCAACTAACAGATTAAAAATGTAGTTAATTTATCAATTTGGAGAATTAACTTCCTCTTGTCAACAAAACTCTTTAATCTTGGGGTTTAAGGTTTCCACGACATGAGTACAGAGAAAAGAAAAGGCTGGAGGTGAATCATCAGCTGGAAGAGAGTGACCCCATTTCCCAGATCAGGAGTCTCAAACTTCATTTAAAGACCAAGTACATCACAGTGGCAAACTAGACAGTCGCCTTTAAAGGACCCTTCAGATGTGCCAGGGTCCAACAAGCGGGTCTTCATCGAGCCTCCAACAGGGTGGACCCTCCATAATCCAACCCATGGCAATGAATACGGCAGCAAACACCACGGACCAGCCTGAGGGTCACACTGTTAAAAAAAAAAGTACTGTGTTCCAGCTCAGCTGAACAGTTACAACCTTTAAGGCCAAGAGCTTTAAAACCTAAAGTCCTTGATAGGAAAAGTTATGTGTTTTCTGTGTTGCTAGGCAACATGAGCTCCACAATAGTAAGGGTGAATATCTCATTTCAGTTCAGACTTCATGGGCTAAGGTGCCTAAAAAGCTTTGTGCACTGCGCCCTTTGAAGGATGTGGCTCCTGAAATGGGATACAGTGACACGAGTTGAAAAAAAACACAAAGTCATAAAAAAAAACCAAAAAAAAAAAACCCTAACAAAAACAAAACAGGAAATAAGTCCAAAGAAGCAGATTGTAACACTGGTTGGCAGCAGTGACGGGCAGTAGGGCGTAAACAGTCCTTTGCACTGTGACATAGGTAATGTGTCCTGGAAGGTGAGCCGGTTGTAAGGTGACAATGTGCCACTTCTCTGTTTCAATATGTGCCACTTCCTGATGAGACCAGGCCTTCGAACCTAACACAAAGAAAGCTACTGAAATATGTAAAATCAGGCAGTGACCCTTGGGCCACAATCCGTTCAAGGAAGGAACATGACAACATGCTCCTTTGTTCCATAGTCCATCTTTTCACACCTTTGGGAGAAGACAACCACAAACTGTAAGTACATTTGCTATTGGTTACTAAATTCCAGGTGTGACCCAGGTCTATGAAAACCTCTGTTCCTCCTCATCTTCTCTTCTCTTGCTTCCCTCATGCCCCCTAGGGCCCTCTCTCTTTGTTCCTGGATCCTCTGGGGCCTCCCTTGGATTAGCGCTTCTCACTCGGGGGTTGGCCCTGACCTCCTACGCAACTCTTCACTCTTCACTCTTCCCATGGCAGCGATGTCAGGTCTTACATAAAATGTCTAAAAGTGGACAAGCTGAACGCCAGTAGATTCTATGCAATGTCTCCCTGCTGTTTCCTGCAAGCAATGAGTCTCAAGTTAAGTTAGCATCAACTGCTAACTTAACTTGAGACCTGTAGCTCTGGACTTGGACTTGGACAAAGCATAAGGAAGGACAGTTGCTTGTCTGAGAACTGGGTAATGTTTACTGGGCCAACCTAACATAAAACAAGCACAGCCAAGACCCTTTTACCCTGGGACCTGGGAACTATTTCAGCTGACCTTAACAAACCAGCAGCCATCTTGTTTGTAGTTTCATTCTCTGCCATTTGGTCACTTTCACACACACACACACACACACACATACACACAAACACATGCACACAAGTGCGCACATACATGTGTAAACCCCATATTAGAATATTACCTGTGTGTTTGTTTGTTATGTTTTAATAAATGTTCTAAAATACAACCGCTGTTCTATTTGATGTTTCAAAGGAAGGAATATTGCCAAATTCTTCTCTGCAGAGCTCCAAATCCTTCTACTTAAATATGGTAACTTGGCTGTAGTTATGAAGTTAATTATTAGTCAGAGATACAAATTAATAGTATTTCATAAGACTGAAATGGTGATTTGGCTATTGTTTTCCTTTTTAGAGTGATCCTCTGAGGTTAATGTCGATATTAATTAAAGTTATCAGTTAACACAAATATTTTTTATATTAACAGTTTAGTCAAAATTTGATAGCCAATCACCAATGAACTACCAGGCCCCAGCAAAATGGTGCCCCATGTAAGTTGTATCACAACAAGTGTCCCCTGCGTGCACTTCCATATCATAGAATGTGTGTCCTATTCAGAGCCTATTAAGGGCCAATGAGGTGAGAGCCCCGGGAACCAGCCAAAAGGACAGGGTCATCAGTCTCCGGCTGCTTGGTGTTGTCAGGCCCAGAGGAGACGGGGGGGGGGGGGCACGTTTTGCTTGAAATGTAGACGTGGGGATGACATTGAATGGACTATTGACTATTGACCAACGCCTGGAGCTGTAATAACATCTGTGTCAGAACACTGAGCTCAGAATCTGATTTAAGAACAATGAGAGAAAATGATCATTTTCAGGCAAAGAGATAATAATTTCCCAAAAATCCTGTTTTGGTCTGAAAAGAAATTAAACATCCAATGTCCTGACGTGAGTGGATTTTACTGAGACTCTAAATGTTAAAGGGCTCTGCGAGTGTTTGAATTTAATTTGAACACATTAGGGGTGTAATCCTATTTGAGATTAGGGGTCAAAGGCTGCGCAGGGGGAGTGGGGTGGGAGGGCTAATCTAGTGTCAGGAGAAAGCAATAGTTCAGCCATGCATGATGAATTTTGATGAAAAAATAACCCACTTCTGTGCTCCAACACATAAATATGAGCTAATGTTCAGTTCTCTGCTGTTGAAGAAAAACATAGTCAGATGGAAAACTAACGGGTCACTGGAGGAAAATAAATGAAAGAAAAAGAAATCTGACAGTTAAATCACTTTATCTCCATAACTAAGTCCTTTTTTATTGTAATCAAGTGATAGACAGCTTGGAGGAATCTAGGAGAGCTGTTTAGGGTTAATGGTTCTGTGTTGTAAAACACAGAGTGAGAAAACTTAAAAGCAGCTCCATTGATTTTGAGAGAAGGGCTGTGGCCCTTCAAATGAGTTGCTAAACGTCACAGACATGTTGTTGTGGACACGCTTTGTACAAGAGAAATGCTTGTTTCTGTGACAGCAGGTCTTAGAAAAGGTGAAACAGGAAGCTGGGTGGGATTACTCCCATATTGCTCTACTCTCTCTATATTTAATCCCCTTGCAGAGATATCCCTGCACTAACCCCCGGATAACAGATTTATGTAGGATAACGTCCATGTTGTTACACAGACCCCCCCCCCCACACACCTTTCCAGAGGCCAAGAGGAGCAATAATCCGTTTCCCTTTACAATGGGGATGTTAAACAATGCTAGCAGATGTGTCTGGATGCCTGTGGAAATGAGGACAGGCTTTCCAGCAGGTAGTCTTAATCTCTTTTTCCTGATCTGTCTCCCTCTCTCTCTTACGCACTCATGCACTCTATCTCTCTATGCCTCTTAGCACCAGGACATTAACAACTCCTTTCTATTGGTTCTGCATCTTCAAAGGTCCACTAGATTCCCTGTGATGTACATTTTGTCAATGTAAAGTCCACGAACCTGCCAATTTGACACCACACCACAGAGGACCAATCACTTTTGAACTGGAGGCTCTGGGAGGAAGTCCTCCTGTACTCTCACATGCATTGCTCCTCTTCTTCCTGCATGGCTGCCTCCATTATGATTTGAGTCATAGCTTGCATGTGTTATACGTAGAGTTTGAATGTCCATGTATGTGATGGACTGAGCACAGCATAAGTGAAGCCTTAGGGCCGAGGTTCAGGGAGGCCGAGGGCCATCAGGTGCATGTCTGAGCATTTATGCATGTGGGTACATCGACTATGGCCTGAGTGTAGTATCCGATCTTAATGGCAGAAGGTGTGCAGAAAAAAATCATCACACTGCTGATTCTCCTTATAAAAGCCGAATCTATAAGGAGTGTGAGGTGTTCGCACTCCAGCTGACTGCGGACGCTCAATACCAACACTCAACACTCAAGTGGCGCAGCTAGATGCTCCTGCAGTGACACTTCACCATTTCACCATTCAGATCCATGGAAATATGCTCTGTTGACAGAAGGGTGCGCAGCACCTGCAGGGTTGTTCCTTGTGTGTCCATCCTTCCACACAAAAAGCCTCCATCCCTTCAAGTGTGTTAATCCTGTAATTTAAGGGGGTTAGAAGACGTGGCTCAGCTGATTAGCCCGACTCTGCTGCACTGTGGAGATGGAGCCACACTAATAGCGGCGTTGGCACCAGCAGAAGGACATTAGGGCAGATTAGGGTCAGCCTAGTAGGCCCTTAAAACCCCCAAAGCTTTTCTTGAGCTCTGCGAGAGACACGACAAACCACAACCTTAGAGGAAGATGCTGGAAAATCGAGGTGAAGTGAGGGAAGCAGGTCACCTCAATGGCGTCACTGAATTGTTCATTACAATGCCCACTTTCAGTCCCCTATAGACAGTACTCGAGTTGTAAAAAAAATCAGGGGGGATGGTGGATTTGGTTAAAATAAGAGGGCAGTCACCTAGCCTCATATTCAATTCGAGAAATGTTTACAAGAAATGTAACATGTTACTGACCAAACACTGTAATGTTATTGCTGTAAGGATAGAGAACCTTTTAACACTTATTTTAACAAAACAAACAAACAAAAAAAAAAGAAAGCATCATAAATAGGTTTTAAAAATTATTAAAAGCACAGCAGCTTGTTCTTCCAGTAGTTAGGAAACTACATATTTTAATGAAAATGCCCAACATTCAGAGAACAACTGAATATAAAATAAAACAGCTTTACGGCTGAAAATTGTTTTCTCACCTTCCTTTTAATGCCACTGTTTAAACATATAAGAAAATACCATGAGAGTTTTCAGAGACCCATAGAAATGTCAAAATTGCTTGCATTGGCTGGCAACTTTTAAGGTACATGCTGGCAGGGAAAGAGTCAAATTATCTTAAAATTAATAGATATCAAACCTTCAATTCTCTCAGCACAAGGTTGGTCCTGGCTATCATCTATGGAGAAAACAGCCGTGGCCAGATTGTTATTAGGTTAGATTTATTCCCAAAGATGATTTTGACCATCTTTATTTCAGAGGGGATGCCATCCCCCCTCATCCCCCCTCAACTCAAGCCCTGCCTATAGACATCATTCACAGTGTTGCACTTGTAACTGCACACACATTTCATAGGGCGCAAGTTTATGGACTATGAGTCAATTCAGTATCTCATCCTTCAGAGTTTGCATTTAAAGAGAGACTACCTGAAACTAGTAGGTCCGATTTCAAAGGTACTTTCTGATGTGTCCTTCTTTTTCTGGGCAACAAAGGCTCCAACAGATAGTTCTTTCATGACCCGAGCCATCCCAAGATATATTGCACATCGGTGATGAAAATAGCAGCCAACACCACGGACAGAGCCTGAGGACAACACAGCTTAACGGACAACTGGAGAAAACCAAGAGCTTTAAAATCTCAAGTTATTGTGAAAAAAGGTTGCATGTCCTCATGGTTGCTGGGCAACAGGAGTTGTGTATTTGGATGCAACAGTGATGTCAGGCAGAGCTGGTGACAGAAATTCTCCATAAACCAGCCCATCAGATTTCAGTTTTACCTTTGTGGTCTTTACGCAGGGCCATACTTTGTAGACCACGTCTTCCGGAGTGACACAGCTCCCACAGTTCCCATTTCCTGCTGTGATTGATCAGCTGTGAGATGTGAGGAAGGCGCCAGGGTCTGACCTATCTATTATCTTAGATCCAGATATTTTCTTACACAGCTGCTCATCTTTGGCGCCAATGATTCAACCAAATTTAAACAACCAGTAAGCCTGAAAACCTGTGACGATTCCTTCGTGCCAATCTGATGACACCAGCTGATTTCATCTTCAAGTCCCACAATAAAGATGAGAAATAAATATCCTAATTAATTGTAGAACCGGAAAGCTCAGCTCTAAAACCTGGCTATTGAACATCTATGGACCAGGACCTGGATCTGGATTTTCTCAGTGCAACTATAATCTAAAGAGGTGCCTTTATCACACACCACACACACACACACACACACACAAAGCACTACCCGTAGCAGCATAAGTAGGGCTTATCCCTTCTTGGAGTCCTCTGATCTGATCTGGCACCCACCTCTCATCCCTCTTCACCCTGTGGGTCAAACACACACACGCTCACATACACACACACCTTCTTCATCAGGGCACTGTGTGGTGTCTTGGCTGTTGTGAGGATCAATGACAGGTGGGGAAGGTGCTGGGGGAGCAGGAGGTGCAGGCCTCTGATCTGGGTGTGGCTCTGGCAAGACTCAGCAATCCCGCAGGCCTTGAAAACAGGGACACAAACAGGAGATCAAGGGACCTGTACACTTTAATTAGGCCACTAGTACATCACATATTAATACCTGACCAAAATTTACCCTCAGGTGAAGTAACATAAAGAATAACATTTATCAGATTTGTTCCAGATGGAGCTTGTGGGTTGGACATATGTAAGCTTTAGCTGGCTAATATAATTCAGAGATGGAACACTGATGTTACAGTAGTGATGGACGTGAGACTTTCAGATGGTGAGGAAAGACAGGAGCCTCCATAACAACATGAAGAAAATTTCTTTTTACAACATCCTGCTGCATAGATGCTATTGAAAGAACACAAGTAAATGTCCAGTCATGTCTCAAATTAAATCAAAATGAATGAGTGGAGAAACATAAACCCCATTTAACATCCTATCATGCTCTGGGCAAGAATGAAAATTAATGAATTTGTGCTAAAATGGCAAGGGGAAAACAGTTCTGTCCTTAAAATCATAAATGCACAAAAATATTAAAGAGAACTTAGACATTACTGAGGTGTGAAAGTGCTGCAGCACAGAGTAAACTCTGTCCTATAGTGTTTTATGAGACCATTTTCTGCATGTTAGCGATTCTCTCACATACTGTCAGCTGTCACCAAGTCACTCTCTCAAACTCTGTCAAAACATTTACAATATTCATTAAAGAGCCATCAGATGACAGCAGTGAGAAGCAGCAGTCTGTGAAACCATTTGGATGAAGTCCAGGTCTGTGGATGTGAAATGATTTTTTCTGGGTTTGAGTTAAATATATTAGCAGACTCTGGGTCTGTTACATGAAGCCAGTCCTGAAGTGTCTGAAACCAAGAATCTATCTACAGATCATCAGGGGTGACTCCACTGGCTGTGAACAGAACTCAGAATGTATTGAAGTATATGCGAAAACGGCTATACTTGTCACTGCATTTATTAGTACAACCTTTCCTGATGAATTTATGTACTCGGCCCTCGCCCAGTGTGAGCTTGGATTGGCGTCTGCGAGCCGGAAACAGATAAGCGGTAGAAGATGAATGAACGGTTTCAGGAAACCAAAATGGTGACAGCCAAATTCACCAGATAAAATATACAAGGCATGCTGCCTAAATGTCTGTGTGGACAGATGGGTTTTTAGTTGCTTCTTAAAAGAGTCAACAGAGTCCAAGGATCTAAAACCTGGTGGGAAGCTATTCCAGATCATGGGACCTGAGCACGGGAGCCATTACAGATCTGATGGACCATCACAGTTGGTGGTGATAAAGTCTTTGAACTGCTGCAAAACATACGACTTTTGTATTCTTTTGAATAAACAACATTTTACACAGTGTATTTCTCCAGACCCTGTCGCCAATTCTGACCCTAAAAGAAAGTCCCCCTAAGAGCTTTTTACAGGGTTTTTACAATAATCAGGTCCTTGTGAAGCTGTCTCCCATTTTTCAATCATTAGCAAGTCAATCTGACAGGACCTGAAGGATCAGGGAATGCTTTTTTTCTTTTTCTTTTTTTTTTCCCCAAAAGTACTATTGGCAGGAAAAAAACTGCTCACCAGCAGCGAGGATCTGCCTGTCAGTCGCCGAGGCAGTTAGTGTTGTCACTACCACTGATTTTAGCTATCTGCTGCTAATCTGACCCTTCCTCTGCAGTGCTGCCATTGATTTCTACTGATCAGCATGGTGAAGAGCATCAGCGTCACCTCATCCCATTGTTAATCATAACCATGATTCTTTGGTGACATGCAGCCCTCAGCTCCCTGGCTTCAGAGTGGGTCAGCTCACACTGGACTGACAGAAAGAACACTTCTTCCCGTCGGTGTATCTGTGTGGCTTAGAGCCACTAGAGACACTCTTGTTTTTTATAATGTGGTGGACTGAGCCTTTGAGAGCAAACCAGAAAGCACTTCAGCATGGCCTGTGGAGCTGAGAGCAGCCACTGCAGGTCCTTATGTGTGAGATGGATGGTGAGGTCCGTGGTCAGCGAGGGCACTTCATTAGTTTGCGGCAGTGATTGGCTAGCAGGTATAAGGCCTTCTGCTCTGTGACTTATGGCTGTAATTTAGCCCTGATTACTTACACCATTACTTTAAGTCTAATTAGACTGTCAGTCATAGCTGGAGGGTGATGGGGAGGGGGTGGGGTCGATGACGATTGTCTTGTTTTTCAGGGACGTGGACTGAGTAGAAAAATGGGACGCTTCCGGGAACAAGTTAGGTCAAAAAACATGATCAGGATAAGAGGAAGTGAATCATGATGTTTAAAATGTACTCTTTTGCATCTGATACATTTTGATGCAGGAGTGTATTAATCAGCGGGCTGTGGCTCTGTGTCAGGTAATGAATCACTGTTCAGGCCCTGGCCCTGACCCCTGGGGGTCATGCTTTTATAGACGACCACTTCATCACGCAACAATCTGCCGGCAGACAAAAGATGCATCACCTCCTCTGATGATCTCGCTCTCTGATCCGTGGAGGGAGGTCGGAGGAAAAAATAAACAGAAAATAAGAGGAAGAAAGAGATGTCGCCTTATAGCTGTTGATTGGTTTATAGCGCACTCCCAACTCATAAATGTGTGTCAGGCAGAGAGCGAAGATTCAGTCTAAGTCACTGGGTTGGTGTTTTTGTTTGTTTGTTTGTTTTCTTCATCACCAATGTTTAATTTTTAACCTTCAACAATCAACTGCACTTTTACTTCATTTAGGTGAAATCTACAGATCAAAACAAGCAAGACTGCAGTAACTAATACTTAGATTTTAGATTGCATATTAACTGGGGACCCCTGTTGATATGCAATCTGAGTGAGATTACAGTTGTGTATTTAGAAATATAAAACCTTGGTTACATCCACTAATTGTTGCTAAAAAAAAAAAAAAGGATTTCATTGTGCACATTTGTTCTGTCATCATTAGTCTTGTTTGAATATCTTTGAAAAAAGAACTAACAATCCCAAATCTGTGTTTCAGAGTTTTTTCTGACATGCGTTTAAATAGAAAAGTTTTTTCCACACACAGTCAGCCAAGGTAGCATGGTGGAACAGTGGTAAGCAGTGTCACCTGTGTGGACTTTTACATGTTCTTCTTGTCATCATTGTTCATGAAGACAGACGAAGACCAGTCCAGTGAGGTAGAGCTGAGTCCATTAAGGCCAAGCTCAGAGTTTAGAGCTCAGTCCTGAGTGAACCAGGTCAGGACACTGAACAACAGTCAGTTGTGTCTGTGCTGTAGAAACATGCATCTCTCTTCAGTCTCTGTCGGGACAACACAGTGGTTTTATGGCAGGGTCACATCTGCTCTGGGATAATGACAGGGGGGTAAGCCAAATGGAACATGAAGGCTAGTGTGTGTTTGTAAGTGTGGGTGGACGCGTGCACGTGTGGTTAGAAGGGGGGGCTAATGAGTCTCCTATGAGCTATTATCTGTATCTTAGCTCTGCACTCTGCAATAATAAAAACTGCAGAGCTCCCTAACACAACAAAACAGTACAACACAACACATTCCTCTGATGCAGGTGATGAAGCTTCACTGATGATGTTGATGAGTTCACCTCTCCCCGGTACCATCAGTCACGTGTTTGGCTCCATCTGAATGATGCAGGTTGACTCACCCAGTCCCCCGGGTGTAGGCTATCTATTGGCAGTCTGATCGGTCTGCACTAAGCCAATTATGTGACCGGTGTCAGCAGAAGCTGATAAACTCAGGTCCCGGTCCGGTTTGCATCCTGATGGGCCAAACTGTCTGGATCAGAATCTCTGCTTATTTATATGTGAGTGAGTGTTGATGACAGTGCTAGTGTTATAAGAGATTGAACCTTTTGTTTCATCGCAGAAAGTTGAGGGGGTGGGGGAGGGCTGGGGTTTGAGCCGTGGTGTAATCCCGTGGAGTGGAGAGAGGAAAACATCCATCAGCTTCAGTCCCCTCTGTGCGGTGACAGAGGCGGGTGAGACAGGGTGGACCAGCGTCCCGGGTGTCACAGAACAATCAGCCTGCCTGATCCATTAGACTGCCTGGTTGGCTGGCGCGCAGCATGAAAGGGGAGGACAGAGCGCACTGACAGACTCCTGGAGTTCACAGAGCGCTCACAGCGGTGGAGTATGACGGGCTGTGAGCTGAACTTGTGATAGAATGGCACCGAATCTCACATGGATCTCTGAGGGATGGCAGCTTTTCACCACCACCACCATCACCCGGGCTTGGACCTGCGGCGGCTCTTCCACCGGCTCACCATCGCCTCCTCTCTGAGCATCCTCTGCTTCTCTCTGGTGTACCTACTCACCGGATGCTGCGAGTCTGAACTGACTGAAAACTCTGAGATCAAGACCCCAACGCGCGAATTCCTCGTGTCGTGGTCGGGATGGCCGCACGACAGAAACGGAAGCAGCGCGTCCCCGGACGGTCTCCCCGCGGCTGGCGAGGGCGCGTTCGGGGGCCGTCCCGGGCTGGAGGCGAACAGCTCGGGGAAAGAATGGACGGCCACCCGGCGGTTACCCCAGGCTCTGATCATAGGGGTCAAGAAAGGAGGGACCAGGGCTCTACTGGAGTTTTTGCGGCTCCACCCGGACATCCGCGCCCTGGGGTCGGAGCCGCACTTCTTTGACCGGCATTACGCACGGGGACTGGCCTGGTACAGGTACGCACCAATTACGCAGCGAATCCACCTCAACAAAGTCACTGAGTCTGCCGCTGAATGTTCAAAAAGTGTCGCTCTCTGTTAGCCTTCCTCGTTGTCATCTAATTAATCTTTATTTAGAAGAAAATCTTATTTTATTATTGATTACATTAAATCTCTGCTGACACAAGATGCATCGTTTTTTTTCCTTATTCACAGTTTAAACTTTTCTTTACAAAAGTTTCTGAATAAAATTCACTCTGCGGGAAACTCTTTCTTTATCATTTCAATTAGGATTTTGGCTTGAGTCCTGCTTCCAGTGTGAATGCTGGGCATTTGGAGGTTTTTATGTGACTGCAGCCAGTTAGAAGCCTCCAGTCTCAGTAGGAGAAATGAATGTCTTTGTGTTGTTTGCATACCCAGACATATCCACAGCTATTCCGCTGAGGTTTAGGTGACAGTCAAAGAGACTCTGCCATCTGGCTCTGCCAATCTGTGCATGTGTGTGCCTGCAGTGGCTGTGTGTGTGAGTGTGTGTACAGTAGGGAGAGAGAGCGAGAGAGAGGCCTTGCAGGATGAGGCCTCACTGAACAGCAGAGTAATCATCTCTGGAGCCACAGACAGATGTTACTGTTGTCATGTGGCTCTGGTCTCAGCCTGTTCCATGAAAACTTGGAAATACTCAGAACACACACACATGAGTGAGGCAGTCTGAAACAGAGCAAGTGGCTCATAAAGAAAGGAAAGGAATGATCCACAGCAGACCAGGAGCCCAAGGCTCTTTTCTGCTGTGTGCAAGAACCTATAGACTCCCAAGCTGATCCAAATATGAAAGATTAAACCAGCATCCAAAGCTGCATCTAACCAGCTTACATTTTATTACTGCGGCTCTATGGTGGCATTGGCCCAGCTCTGGTTGGCAAGTGAGCAGTATTTTAACCTATGACAGAGACAGAGGATGAATTTCTGCCTCCTGGATGATGCTGATATGTTAACACACCGTCATGTTGGAGCTCAACGATGTAAAGGATGTGGGGTGAAGCCTGTGTGTCCTGTCTGGTGTGTGAGCGGCATGTGTGCAACACCAGGTGATGTGGCTGTGACACCAGATTGCCACGTCTTCCCCGTCAGACCAGATGGGGCTCGCTGCATGTCGAGCCACTTGACATCGCTGTCAGCTCTGTCAATTGACCTCTGGCTCTGGGTCACTTTAAGCTGGGAGTTAATGATGTGTTCACACCACTTCATAACAAACAGCACACACACACACTGACACAGGAAACGTCTTTGTTCTGTTTCCTTCACAGTAAAAGACAAAGGAGTTCTCAGTTCTCAGAATTGTTCTGACAATTGTTGACTGGTAAATGATTTAGTTTATTTAACATTCACCATAGGAACTAGTGAAAACTGAGCCTCAGACAGTGGAGCCATGTTACTGAACACCTCATATAGAGTGAAATTTAAAAGTAAGCTTTTTACATTGAAATAAACGGTCAAAGTTCAACCAGAAACTGGTGTTGCTGGTTGGCACAAATGTTCTTTGATGGAGGATGTATTGGGAAGTTTTCTCAAAGTCCTCAGTCATTATCATTATCTTTTTTGAGTAAGGCAGCAAAAGAAAAGAGGTACCAGTGGGGGCCCCCTTCACACCGGGGGATGAACGTAGGGGGACCATGTCTTGACTCTGGAGACCAAATGTGTCAGGTTATAACAATTTACAGAAATGTTTTGTTATTATAAAACGGAATATTACCAATGTGTGATTGACTTTGTTACATGGGCTGGACCTGCATCTGTTCGGATGTTTACTGCAGACTGTTTTATGAGCAAGGTGTAACGATTTCATTTTATAAAAATTACAATGAGGATGCTTCAGCAGGAACAGATGATAGACTCATGTTTCTAGCGTGATCTTAACTGAAAAGTAACATGGAGCAACTGACCAGCTCCTGCAACGTGTTTTCTAACCCAAAACCAATCAAACCACTGATTTGATATGAGTATATTTTGAATCAAATAGCATTTTAGTTTATGTCTTTATAATGATTTTTTTCTCCTTTGCTTTTGAAAATTAACCAAATTCACAAGCAATACACCGTGTACGTTCCTCTGGAGAACCTCTAGAATCTGGCTACAACAGTCAGTCAGTTTCATAGGCTGCTGTGTTAAAATCACCAACTTTACTGCCTGGTACAAAAACCCTCCTCCTTCGTGACAGCTGTACAGGGTGAATTTTCATACAGAATGTAAATTTTTTTCAGAATTTTATTGTAACGTAACCTTTGTTTGCATTTTATTAAGGAGCAAAGTTAAGGTAATTTCTGGATCATCTGCGAAATACAGGGCAGAATCAGGCACTAGCAAGACGAATTGATGAAGCAGCTCACTCTGACCCTCAAAAACCTGCAGGTGAAATCATAGATCCTATGCCCATCTTTATTTACTTTAGCTATGATTTACACCCAAAAGTTTCGGTAGTAATGGTGTTCACTGCAGTTGAACTGCCTGTGTTCACGATGTCTTATTGTAGATGTTTAATTGTTAATACTAAAAAATACACCTAAGAAAATAATAAAGCAGAATTATTCTCAAAGGCAATTGGAGTGTTTTCGTTTCACACAGTGGAGTTTACTATTCTGTGTAGAGGAAAGCAATGAGAGAGAATGAGATCTGTTGCATCTTCCTTAAAATCCCTAGTCGTCTCTCTGAAAGTAAAATAACATTTAGTTTTACGAGGCCAATTGAGATCAGAGCCCCTGACAAAGATCCACTAATAGTGTTTGGAGCAGAGATTGGATCTGGAAGAGCACCATGATGAGCCTGAGATGGCCTGGAAGTTTCCTCCTCTGTGCTGTCTGGGATCGATAGATCTATCTCCTCGGCCTGACCTTGGTTTGACTCGAGCATTAGAGCAGTTAGTGTTGGTCAGCTCGGCTTCTGTTACAATTAGCAGGAAGCTTTATCCTACATTGGCATATCCCTCGTGCACACAGGAATCGTGTTGCACACAGTGTCTTCTCTCTCTGCAGCTCTTGACGAATCCATTAAATTACTCAGCTGGAAATTCACATCTCACCCTGATGGCTTCTTGTAGGGTGATGGACGGCAGGTTGATGGTGAAATACACAGAGAGATAAGTTAGAGGGTGAGGAGATAAGACTAGAGGTTAAAGGGTGAAGTCAGTGTTACCATAACCTCACGCACATCTGCTGACCTCTGATCCAACCCGGACGACTGGACTATCATCAGAGCTGGGCATGTGTGTGTTTATGTTTGTGTGTGCTGACTTCTTCGGGTTCCATCACAGTCTGGAGACTGCTGTGTCCTCTAGACAGAGAGGCTGGTTGTATTTTGTTCTTGAGGTGAAGCGAGATTTATCGATATATTATTGACTCTGATTTACCAGCAGAGCTTTAACCTGAGAGGTTGCATTGTCAGCATTTTCTTCTCCTGTTCATTTCCAAGAATTCACATTTTTCAAAAGTACCAGATAACAAGACAAAAAAAGATAGGGTCCTGACCAAGCACTGTGTGTGTCCGGACCTTGTTTGGTCAGCGTGTGGGACGAGGCACATCAGTCAAAATTGTTGGGGAGCTGGAAAACATTCTGTCATTGGAAAGTAGCCAAAAACTGCAGAAAGACATGCTACACGCAGCTACTTGTCATGACATCATGGTTTTGTATCATCTTTTGGTCCAGTCTCAGACATTTTCACTTTCATTTATGGTCTCCCCAGACTCTGTCTGAGTAGCAACAACCCTAAACTTTTTGGATCTTAATAATATTTCTGAAAGACTTTGTTTTAGGGGCTGAAAACTCTGGAATCAAAGGATGAATTTAAATAAAACGTGGTCGAGTTTGCAGAGTTTAAGACTGCATGGGCTTCATTCAAATTTTCTCTTTATTTATTTCCATCTTCAGTTTGTTGTCATCATAGTCCAGGTGGAAGATCCTGAACTTTTTCTTTGTGTGTGGAAGATTCACTCAGGTTTTGTTATTCCATTCAGAGGCACGGTGCCTCTCACCATAGAATGACAGGGAGGGAGGGACATCTCCTCAGTCATCTGCTGCCACAGCACAGACAAATTTGCAATTCATATTGAACTCGTTAAGGGTCGCTTTTAAATTCATACCCACACATTGGAGGCTTTGTCCTACCGTGACGCAGCACATGGTGCTACTTGTGTTTTTGTGTCGGTACAATGGAAAATAATTGCCATGCAAATCACAGAAGAATGGCTGCCAAAACACTGGATGTTCAGCAGGATTCAGTGGGCGGGTGTTATCCACAATCAGATTTGTTGATCTGAAGCGGGGAAAGTAAGATTTATCAGATATTAGATTTTTTTTTCTGGCTATGAAACAACGTGATGAAGAGTGAAGCAATTAAAGCTATAAGAAGAGATTTGATTTGGCTGCTAGGTTGTGTTTGCTGTGTTTAGCTGGGGTTCAGGTGTGCTCAGTCCTGCCCCAGTCCTGTACTGGAAGTGATCACCATGAGGCCCAGATGGGTGGGGCGATCTGGCCCTCATTAAGGCCCTCCCCTGGGGGTTAGAGACTAAAGGCAGGGGGGTATGGAGACCCTCTATGATGGATGTCTCCTGGAAGTGGACGGGGCACAGCCACAATTGTACACTCAAATCTCATATTTGACTCACAAATAAACAGTCAGGTGTGTATAATGAATACACTCAATAATCTGCCCTGTGATTGGCCGTTTTATCCTGCTCGGATCAAACATCACAGCACACCCTCCAATCCCCCCACTCTGCAGTACATCTGATCAAAATTGCAGTTGCTTTATAGCTGTTAACACACTCACCTACACACACTCATCACATGGCAGAACAAGCCACAAATGGGGCTCTGGAGGATCCTGGCTCCCCTGGTTCCACCTGTCTGTCCTGGAGGCCCAGAGCTGCTTTGCATCCTCAGTCTCTGCTTTCACATTCATACTATCACCTTCATACCACACTCCCTGATCCCAACACACATCGTCCCTACTGTTTGCAGCTGCACTCCATCCACATCCACTTACGTTAACCTAAGCCCCCACAGGATCAATAGCCAGTGGCCTTGTCTGGCCCGAGATTATTCACCAGGGATCTGCTGAAATATTGGGAATTGGACGACAAAAGAGAGGTCCCTCAAAGGCAAACACTGGCTTATTATAAGCTCTGGGATAATCCCTGTGTTCATCATTCTGGATGTTTGATCTCACACTCAATAGTAAATGAGCAGTGTAAGGATGTTACTGAAACAGGAGGGGTTTTAACTGCCAATTAATTCAGCCATCTTTTCTTTAGGAGGGATTTCCTCTCTAACAAATGGCACTGCCAGTTGGTTCTTTTTAAATCCAGCTGTCAGCAGGTTTGCGTTACTTTGGTGTTCGGACAAAATGCGGGACTCCAAACCATGTGGGCCACGATGAGAGTGGTGTCAGCTTCCCATCAAACACACAATCACTCAGGTTATACACGCACAGCACAAAAATGCATGCAACTAAGAGCAGCCATCATCCCCCGGAGGCTGGGAATGGAGAAGGGTAGCCAATCTGATAACACTTCAGCAACTGTTGTACAATAAGACAATAGCTCAATGACTCAGTTTTCCTCTTTTAATCCACAAAATTTGGACGAACTGGATAAAATAGGTAAAATTGTTATTTTAAAAATTTTTTAATTATTATTTTTATGTACATGCCATTTTTTGAATTTCCCTTAGGGGATTAATAAAGTATCTATCTATCTATCTATCTATCTATCTATTTATTAATAACCTGGATACCATAAGCAGGTTAAAGTTGCATTAAAGCTAAGATTGGTCAAGCTGGCATAATGCTAACAAGGCTATGCATACACAGATCAGAAAGGCAAATGCTAGAACACTTTGAGCTAGTTTCAACCACAGACGTAACCTCTTCAGGCCATAATTTTATTCAGTGACATAGAGGGGCGGGAATCTTTTACTATCTCCTACGATTCGATTCAAAATCGATTTTCGATTCAAAATGATTTTTTGTTTCAATCTTCAATCTATAGATGTGCAAAGGATCCTCATGATCTACTCCAGTCTGCTTTGTAAGACAGAATGACAAATGGAGACATTAAAGTGTCTTTTTCGCATTTATTATGTTTTAAACATTTATCCATGCTTAGATTGGGATTGTTGCAACTGTTGCATATAAGCAATATCACATATTGCTTAAGTAACAAAAATAAAAGTGTCTCTTTAGTGCAAGTGGACCAACTACTACAGCTAGTCAGCTGGCGCCGGGTCGTGCTAGCAGTGACAGCGTAGAGGAGGGTGCTTTGGCGACAGCTATCACCGCCACCAGTAGCAAACCTGGGCCTGAACTGAACTTTTGTGGTATTTTTATTCTCTTGTTATAAAAGTAAATTAAGTCCTTGCGTCGGGAAAGACAGCATCTGCTCTCCTTAGTTGGCAGACAGTCTGTCTTTTCTCTGTTCTTGGTGGCACTTGGATAGTGATATGCACATGCGCATATGGTTGGAAACTTGTGGTGCACACTGTAAAATAGGGCTTGCGTATGTTCCAGAACCAGCTGTGTGGTGTGGTGACGTCAGGACGTCCCGTGTACAAAATGGAGGCAGACAGCCTGCGGATTTGTTTTATTTTTTAAAATCGATTTTAGGACATTTTAAATCGATTCTGAATCGTAGTAAATGAGAATCGCGATTCTTATATGAATCGATTTTTTGGCACACTCTTAATAGACACGGTATATACAAAGCAGATGTCGGTGATAAGGGCGCTGACCACAGGAGAGAAATCTGAGCTATAAACAGGGAGCAAACACTAAGGTCAGCTCAATCACTATAATCCAAACTGTCAAGTCTAGCCTGTAAATAAAAACAGTTGTAGCCCTCATAATTTGACTCACAGGTTTCGAAGCTCAGAGGGAGCTGCTGCACTGTCGCCATCTTGGCAGTCCCTGATTCCAGCTAACCCTGAGTTAGCTTGGTTAGCATCTGTGTATTCCCATTAGCATCATGAACAGAGGTGGGGCTTTGCTCGGAGATTAACCCACCTAATTCAACAGATAGTATATATAAATAAAATGATACTACAACTTTGCTAACCTCAGTAAAAAGGATCAAAGACGCCAATTAACAAGTCATATTATCTGTCATATTCAAATTCAAATCCTCTACAGTTGTCATCGCGTTTATTTCTGCTGTAAAGTTGGTGTTTTAACATGTGAATCTATGAGGACTGACCCACTGTGGGAGCCAGACTCTCGTGGGCTGTAGAGGAACTCCAGGGTTCGGCTCCAAGCTTTGCTGCCCAACCTCACACTTACACAAGTGTGATTTTAGATTTTACGTTATATGGAGCTGATTATCATTCAAATATCTTTGATATTGATACATCCATTTAGATGCTAAGCAGGGCTGCCCCATTAATTGAAAAAACTATTGAAATTACAATATGGTAAAGGGCAATAACGAAACAGTTGGGAAAAAAAAAAAAAGGCGAACATTTTTTTGATTGTTAAATTAAATTGTGTCACCAGATTGTTGTTCGTTGTTATTACCATAAGTGCTGTGGTGCCTCTAACATATTTATAACTGAAATTGCATATTGCAATGACAAAGTAAACAAAGTACAATCACAAATCACAATCACAAAATAATTTCAATGTTTTGGTACTCAATGTTCAGCTCTAATACTAATGATGCTTTTTCCTATAACGGTTTTATAACCTCCAACTTACAAATTGAAATTACAATATAGTACAAATAAAAAGTCTAAACATGTTGCATGCTGATTGGCTGATTAACATTAATGAGATTTTCTCATTTAGTTCTTAAGTATTGAACAACAAGACACTTTTTGAGCTTTGATGGTATCAATACATAAAAATAAAAGTTTGATTTCACCAGTGCACCAGTGCACCAACATTGTTTCATGAATTCATGGAGCAGAATTAGTCTGATTGTGCTTTTTTTGGGCTTATCTTAACTAATGAGATCATTTCTGAAAGGTATCCTAACTAAAGCACTGCTCTGTCTTCAGGCTGAGGTGAAGTCACATGTGTCTTCAGGATCACAA
This sequence comes from Remorina albescens, assembly GCA_034769265.1. Taxonomy (NCBI): domain Eukaryota; kingdom Metazoa; phylum Chordata; class Actinopteri; order Carangiformes; family Echeneidae; genus Remorina; species Remorina albescens. The sequence goes on from CM068480.1 coordinate 14,371,507, forward strand.
AGACTCCTTCCCCAAAACCAGGATGAAGGCGTACTTAGTTGTCAGAAAAACCAACAGCTATTTTGTTTGTCAATTAGTGTGTCTGAGCAAAGTAGCATATTTCTAAAGGGGCTCTTCTTTTGATGGGGCTCTTAGGGGCCACTAATTAGCTCTTTGTGCCGCGGTAATGGTACGAGGCTGCGGGCCAAGAGCAGATTGCTAATGGAGGTGCGTTTGTGTCCACTTCCATCATTCCTTCATCAGTCACCCACCCCCTTCATTTAAAACACTCCAGCAAATGCTCTAAGATGCACACACACCCCTACACACCTACACACGCACACACACACACACACACACACACACACAGCTGGATGAACACACCGTCTTTAAAGGACGTTGTAAAAATCCACATCCATCCTTTATGTCCAAAGTGTTTTGGTGTGTATGGAGTCATTGTTAATGTGTATGTGTATGCATTTGTGTGTGTGGGTGTGTGGGTGTGTGTGTGTGTGTGTAGGTGTGGTAACTGTGTGTGTGTGTGTGTGTGTGTAGGTGTGGTAACTGTGTGTGTGTGTGTGTCTGTGTGTGTGTGTGTATGTGTGTGTCTGTGTCTGACAGCCCACTGAGAGAACAGAAGCATGACCGTATTGCTTGACTAATGAGTGAATAATGAGGGTATGTTTTTGTTTTGCTGTGTGTGTGTGTGCGTGTGTGTGTGTGTGTGTGTGTGTGTGTGTGTGTGTGTGTGTGTATGTGTGTGTGTGTGTGTGTAACACACTGTGCAGCTGATCAGGATATTGGAGTTAAAAGGTAAATCTTTAGGCTCAGTTGTGGTGAGTGCTGCCAATTACATCACATGAAATCACTGTGTGTGTGTGTGTGTATTGAGGTCATGTTGCAGGCTCCTCTGAAACCTGAGCTGATACCGGAGAACCGTTGCAGCATCTTGTCCTCACTGTGTCTCCTCCACTCTCTGTTCATCCTTCTTTGATCAATGTTTCATTTCTAAAATCCTTAAAATCTTTCACATCACTAAAATAGGCGAATGGATGAATAACAAGGGCACTTTAGAGACCTTTTTCTCATTGTGAGAGAGGAGTGAAAAAAAAACAAAAAAAACCCAAAGGGTTACAGTTAACCCTTTTTGATTATCTTCTCTTATAATAGGCATTTTAAGAGAATTATCTCTGAGCTCTGCCTTGGTGTCTTTCAGCTCTTTGTTCTGTTTTTCAGTGGTTCAGTTGCATTGGTCTAATCCACACCAGAGGCTTCAGTGGTGAACATTCAGATCCCCAACCCCCCACATTTATGCTTTAAATAATAACATGTTAAAATTTAAGATGATTTATTACCCTGAGAGTGAAATTCTAGCAAAAAGCTTTGTGATTTCAGATTTCGGGGAGTAAAATCAGATAAGTTAATATCAGCTGACACCCTATATAGTATATTTTTTTCTCAATCAATACAAACTGTGTATATCTTACCTTACAGTCACAGGTTGGAGAACTTTGGGTGAATGTATTCCATCAGCCATTTTAGACCATCATTGATTTCTTTTTGTAGCTGTAGAAAATCACTCAGGGCTGAACAGTTGTTTTATGTTTCTATTGGGAAACCTTGAACCTTAATCCTAAATTATGGGAATCCATTACTGTAAATGGGATCAATGAATCACAAAAACACTTTTGAAAATCTGCAATATGAAAGTTTGTAATTGAATGAAAATCAATAGGATGTGGGAATGATGAGGACAATACAAGTGTATCTAAAAAAATAAAGCCTGCATTCAACAACATTAGGTTGAATTGTAGTTAAAGAGATGCACTTGATTAATGCACTGGACCTTTAATGCCCATTTAAACAAACAGATACTGATTCAGAGCTGTGCCCCCCCTGCAGCTGAGGCTCTGTGTGTGCACTCAGTCAGTCAGGTGTGTTAGCATGTGTGTTGGCAGATGCACCAGAGTCCCCAGATGGTCCTGTGGGGCCTCTGGAGTAATTTTTCTCTAAATGAGTCCCATCTGCTGAGCTTCTGACGCAGAGGTAGAGGTGAACAGAGTGAGACTTATGTGTTTACAGAGCTCTGCTGTCACCTGTCTTCTGGTCAGGATCACTGGAGATCGACTGTGTGGACGCTCACCAATCACACTGTCAGAGTGTGGCGTCGTCATATATACTCAGTCCCAGTTTACTGAACTTTTTTAAAAAGAAGTTTTCTTACTGAGAGTTATGCTGGTGATGCTTTCATATCTGATCATTCATTGATTAATGAACAATGGACTGACTTCTTAGCATAAACATTGAAGTCCGAAGTCAAGAGCTAGCCAAGCTTAGCTTTGCTTATTTGAAAGACTCAAACCAGGGCTAAAAAACTTGCCTGGCTTTTTTGAATGATAAAGACGTCTGGACAGCTCCACTTCACCATATTAAAGAAATGTAACTTCTGCCATTTGCTCACAAAACAATAATAATAATGATAATAATTAGGGCTATCAAAAGATTAAAAATTTTAATCAGATTAATCTCATGGCCACTGTGGATTAATTTTAATTAGTCACAATTAATATTCATTCATTATTAATTGTGTTTCATTTTGTGTCCTTGTGTAAGAGGTGTGACTTTTTCACGTACAGTGTTGCCATTTTATTGTATTTGTTCTTTGTTCCATTTATTCATATTGCACCATTTAATACACTTTAGTGGCATTTTTGTGTGCTGTGTACCCATGATCCTGAAAAATCAAGTTATTCCTTCTAATATAATGCTTTGGAGTAATTATCTGTTGTCCTCATAGAAATGTTCATTTTCCTGTTATTACATCTCAGGTTGTGTTCTGTGTACCACACGTGTGTGGAGTACGTGGAAATTGGTGTTCCTGTAATACACCGAAAAGTTGCTTCTGAAAAAGTGTCCTTGTAATCCATAAAATCCTGTGTCTGGCCGTCTTTGACATGCAGCTCCTCATTGTTACTGATTGGCACTACAGCAGACAACAGCATGGAAGACCTCTCTTTAGCATCCCCATCACTTCACCTCCTCCTCCTCACATCATCAATCTTGATTCTTTTTGAGGACAACCTACATGTCCATTAAACATACTTCTCACACTTTAAATTGATTTTGTGTACAAACTAACACTGCAATAGTAAATTCAAGCTATCTTTTGGAGTTTATTTAAATACATTTAGTTGGAAGTTTACTTTTCCTACAAAATAAAACATTAATTCTGTACACTTTTGGTACAAAATGACACATATAGATTAACAGTCCAGTATCCCGGGGCTTTATTCAACACAACATGTTCATTAAAGTTAGCCATTTGTAAGAGCGTGTACACAGTGTACTAACAGTAAGACACAAACACTGTGTTATTCATCAAAACATCCAAATCTAATACTTTGTCATTAAAACAAGATGTTCAATATGTTTACATTGAAGATATTTAAATGTTATTTGGGTGGAGGATTCAATTAAGATGTCTTGTCTGCTCTGCTCTATGCTGCACATTTCGATGCCTCCACACTGGTTTTTGTGTTGTCTATCCATCTGTCTGTTCGCATGTGCTTGCTTCCTCCCTTGCCTTGAAGCTTTGTTGTTTGTTGTTGTTGTTGTTGTAGTTTTTAATTCTTTGGCATAAACATTGAGTTTTGTTGGTGAAAGGTCTCTGATGTCACTGATAGCAACACATCTCATTTGTTCCATTCCTTTTTTTTTATTACCAATAGTCAGTCAATTGAAAAAAATGTCTTGAATAAGTGTATTTATAATACAAATTTCACATTATATCATAATACAATATTTCATAATTATGCAAAGTTGTATAATCAACTTTCAATGCACATTTTATGCATACACAAAAAGGACACAATAATTCTACAAACACGCACACGCACACACACACAGATATGTGTGTGTGTGCTTGCGTTTTTTTTTTGGCTAGCCATTTAGTCATTATTCATACATATTATGAAGTTTGTGGAATATAAATTAATGAAAGTCTGAATATTTGTAGAATACTATGGAAGAATCCAACTGCCCACATTTTAAACACCAACAATCTGTCTTGAGATATTCTTACTTTGTCCATCTCTCTGTTCGCATGTGCTTGCTTCCTCCCTTGCCTTGAAGCTTTGTTGTTTGTTGTTGTTGTTGTTGTAGTTTTTAATTCTTTGGCATAAACATTACGTTTTGTTGGTGAAAGGTCAAATGTCAAGGACATGGTGACTTCACCATGAACACATTATTTCAGTACTGAGGGAAATTAGTACATTTGGACTCAAGGGTAAAGTAATTAAATGGTGGGAAAAGGTCTAAGTTCAAGGTCACTGCGACCTCTCGTTCTTGTGATTGTAATAACTAAGGGGGAACTTTCATTAGATAAATAAACAAAATGAAGCAAAATTAATTTATTGAATTTTATTTATGAAAGGTAAAAGATGAAAGGTAATTGAAAGAGAATGAAAGAGATACCCCCAAAGACCCAAAAATTCCTACCATGAACAAGGACAAGAGAGAACAGAGAGAAAGAGAAAGAGAAAATGACAGACAATAAAGAGAGAGAACAAGTGACAAAAAGATATAGAAAATGATAGAATGGGGGCGGCTTTAGCCGGAGGAGTTGGGGTTAAAAGAAGTGAAGCCGAAAGACGGGAGGAAAGGAGTTGGTGGTGCCATTTGGGCGTTCCCTGATGGGTGTAACGGGGGAAGCTGGGTGTCAGCAGGAGTCGAACTCAGAAGAGTACAGGACAGATCGACAGTTGACGTCAGAGACAGGATGTGTCCCATCAGCACATGTGCCTGAGCAGGAGGCAGAAGACTCTGGATTCGTCCCCAAAGTTGGGCCATGGAGGTGCTACGATTGTGAATCATGGGGCTGATAAGTTCAGCGAGGCACAGCCAAATGTCTGGAAAGCTTGCAATGATGTATTCTGCCACCACCAAGATCTCCTTCAGACCCGTGAAGATCTGCTCTGCAGGCAGGACTCCTGACTTGTGCAATTCAAGGAGCAGCAAGCCCACATTCCTCCGAATGGTGCTGCTGCACTCGAAGGACAAGTCCGCTGCAAACCTGACAAAGACGTGGAGCAGAGAGGGATTGGTTTGCTCCGTCACACAGCGAATGGCTTCTTCCAAGTGGTTTGTTGTCATGTACTTATTAATGATATCCTCACAGATGGTCTGCATGTCGTCCTCTGTCAGTGAGGGCTTCACAGAGGGCGAGCCAGTGGGGACGGCGTCCTGGTTCTTGTCCTGAGTCAGCTGTGGCTTTTCTTCTATTGTCGTTTTGAGCTGTGCGGCAGAGTCTGAAGCTGAATCCTCAGTCTGGGACTGAGAACCAGCTGGTTCTGGGGATGTTACAGGATCAGCTGGCTCAGGGGCTGAGGTCTGGGACTGAGAACCAGCTGGTTCTGGGGATGTTACAGGATCAGCTGGTTCTGGCTCTGAACCTGAGGACTGGCTGTCAGTGTCCTTTGTGTTCACACAGGTCACACTACTTCCAGGCATCCAGTTTCTTTGTCTCAGGTTTGCTGTTTCCTCGAGCATGAGACAAACCCTAGATGATGTCTTCCCTTCCTTTCTGATGTTCTCCATTCTGTGAAAGACAAGGTCCATGTCCCGCTTGGCAATGGCCACCTCCAGATCTCTGCCGATTGTCTTCAAGAGCTCGCAGAGACACTCCAGAGACTCCTGGTCCTGAAGATCTAACAGTCTCTTGATGCAGCTGCTCATGTTAGTTGTGCTCAAGAGTTTAGATTTAAAGAGCTCCCCGATGAATCTGATGTTGCTGACTGAGCCACAGGAAGCCTTGCTGTCCTCGTCCTTGGTGGTTTCCAGCTCCCTCTTGGTGTCTCTGCTGTGGTTTCGTTCAAACTCTGCCTGGCAGTGTCTGATCAGGAGAGTTCTGAAGGTGACAGAGACTTTTGGATCAGCTGTAGCTGAGACTTCTTTACAGCTGAGAGAGTGGCACAAGTAGGCGCAGAGAGCAGAGGAGTTTGGTGCCAACATGGCACGTTCATAGATGATGCTGATAATGGCCTTTAGCATCTCCTCTGTCTCCAGCTTCAGCTGCTTCAGCTGAGTTAATGACTTCTGAAAGGTTTCAGGAGTCAGACTGTCCATGATGTTTTGGACACAGCTGATGGGGTCTTCAGGCTTCACCTCCAGCTTCTCCCCACCTTCCTCAGAGGGAGCTTTGTCTTTAAACTTCCTCTGTTCAGGCACCACCTTCATCATGTTGTTTGTGGGACGTCTGGGTGCTTTTTCTCCGTGTGCTGCTGAAACAGCAGCCTCCTTCTGCTGGTGGTTTGTTTTCGGCTTCCTCTGGATGGATGACTTCCCAGAAGAAACGTTGTCTCCTGGTGGTTTTTTGTGGAAGGCAGAGTTCAAAAAGACGGCAGGCCCAGTTGTAGTCACTGTTGTCTTTCTGTTTCTAACGTTGGCTGGGTCCTTCGTCCTGGTGGAGACTAGTGGCTCCGCAAAAGTAACACGCTTCTTCTCAGTGAACTTCTTTTGAATGTTCTTAGTTTCCCCTGCTGTCTGAGGAACTGGCTTGTTGTTGAGCTTCTGGTTCTTGTCCTGAGTTGGCTGTGGCTTTTCTTCTATTGTCGTTTTGAGCTGTGTGGCAGAGTCTGAAGCTGAATCCTCAGTCTGGGACTGTGAACCAGCTGGTTCTGGGGATGTTACAGGAACAGTTGGTTCTGGCTCTGAACCTGAGGACTTGCTGTCAGTGTCCTTTGTGTTCACACAGGTCACACTACTTCCAGGCATCCAGTTTCTTTGTCTCAGGTTTGCTGTTTCCTCGAGCATGAGACAAACCCTAGCTGACGTCTTCCCTTCCTTTCTGATGTAATCCATTCTGTGAAAGACAAGGTCCATGTCCCGCTTGGCGATGGCCACCTCCAGATCTTTGCCGATTGTCTTCAAGAGCTCGCAGAGACACTCCAGAGACTCCTGGTCCTGAAGATCTAACAGTCTCTTGATGCAGCTGCTCATACTAGTTGTGCTCAAGAGTTTCGATTTAAAGAGCTCCCCGATGAATCTGATGTTGCTGACTGAGCTACAGGAAGCCTTGCTGTCCTCGTCCTTGGTGGTTTCCAGCTCCCTCTTGGTGTCTCTGCTGTGGTTTCGTTCAAACTCTGCCTGGCAGTGTCTGATCAGGAGAGTTCTGAAGGTGACAGAGACTTTTGGATCAGCTGTAGCTGAGACTTCTTTACAGCTGAGAGAGTGGCACAAATTGGCGCAGAGAGCAGAGGAGTTTGGTGCCAACATGGCACGTTCATAGATGATCCTGATAATGGCCTTTAGCATCTCCTCTGTCTCCAGCTTCAGCTGCTTCAGCTGAGTTAATGACTTCTGAAAGGTTTCAGGAGTCAGACTGTCCATGATGTTTTGGACACAGCTGATGGGGTCTTCAGGCTTCACCTCCAGCTTCTCCCCACCTTCCTCAGAGGGAGCTTTGTCTTTACACTTCCTCTGTTCAGGCACCACCTTCATCCTGTTGTTTGTGGGACATCTGGGTGCTTCTTCTCCGTGTGCTGCTGAAACAGCAGCCTCCTTCTGCTTGTGGCCTGTTTTCGGCCTCCTCTGGGTGGATGAATTTCCAGAAGAAACATTGTCTCCTGGTGGATTTTTGTGGAAGGCAGCGTTCAAAAAGATGGCAGGCCCAGTTGTAGTCACTGGTGTCTTTCTGTTTCTAACGTCGGCTGGGTCCTTCGTCATACTGGCGACTAGTGGGTCCACAAAAGTAACACGCTTCTTCTCAGTGAGCTTCTTTTGAATGTTTTTAGTTTTCCTTGCTGTCTGAGGAACTGGTTCGTTGTTGAGCTTCTGGTTTTTCTTGTGTTTTCCTGTGTTGAATAATGTAAGATGTGTCCAAGTTGAGGTTCAGTTACCTATGTACACTAAGTATATACCACCAAGTTGATGATGTCACTGAGATCAAAGGCACTCAGTTCCTTCAAAGCCTTTCCTCAGAGTTTGTGATGTCACCAATGTTGTAGAACTCTGATTTCACTGATATCAACACATCTCATTTGTTCCATTGCTTTTTTTTTATTACCAATAGTCAGTCAATTGAAAAAAATGTCTTGAATAAGTGTATTTATAATACAAATTTCACATTATATCATAATACAATATTTCATAATTATGCAAAGTTGTATATTCAACTTTCAATGCACATTCTATGCATACACAAAAAGGACACAATAATTCTACAAACACACACACGCACACACACACAGATATGTGTGTGTGTGCTTGCGTTTTTTTTTTGGCTAGCCATTTAGTCATTATTCATACATATTATGAAGTTTGTGGAATATAAATTAATGAAAGTCTGAATATTTGTAGAATACTATGGAAGAATCCAACTGCCCACATTTTAAACACCAACAATCTGTCTTGAGATATTCTTACTTTGTCCATCTCTCTGTTCGCATGTGCTTGCTTCCTCCCTTGCCTTGAAGCTTTGTTGTTTGTTGTTGTTGTTGTTGTAGTTTTTAATTCTTTGGCATAAACATTACGTTTTGTTGGTGAAAGGTCAAATGTCAAGGACATGGTGACTTCACCATGAACACATTATTTCAGTACTGAGGGAAATTAGTACATTTGGACTCAAGGGTAAAGTAATTAAATGGTGGGAAAAGGTCTAAGTTCAAGGTCACTGCGACCTCTCGTTCTTGTGATTGTAATAACTAAGGGGGAACTTTCATTAGATAAATAAACAAAATGAAGCAAAATTAATTTATTGAATTTTATTTATGAAAGGTAAAAGATGAAAGGTAATTGAAAGAGAATGAAAGAGATACCCCCAAAGACCCAAAAATTCCTACCATGAACAAGGACAAGAGAGAACAGAGAGAAAGAGAAAGAGAAAATGACAGACAATAAAGAGAGAGAACAAGTGACAAAAAGATATAGAAAATGATAGAATGGGGGCGGCTTTAGCCGGAGGAGTTGGGGTTAAAAGAAGTGAAGCCGAAAGACGGGAGGAAAGGAGTTGGTGGTGCCATTTGGGCGTTCCCTGATGGGTGTAACGGGGGAAGCTGGGTGTCAGCAGGAGTCGAACTCAGAAGAGTACAGGACAGATCGACAGTTGACGTCAGAGACAGGATGTGTCCCATCAGCACATGTGCCTGAGCAGGAGGCAGAAGACTCTGGATTCGTCCCCAAAGTTGGGCCATGGAGGTGCTACGATTGTGAATCATGGGGCTGATAAGTTCAGCGAGGCACAGCCAAATGTCTGGAAAGCTTGCAATGATGTATTCTGCCACCACCAAGATCTCCTTCAGACCCGTGAAGATCTGCTCTGCAGGCAGGACTCCTGACTTGTGCAATTCAAGGAGCAGCAAGCCCACATTCCTCCGAATGGTGCTGCTGCACTCGAAGGACAAGTCCGCTGCAAACCTGACAAAGACGTGGAGCAGAGAGGGATTGGTTTGCTCCGTCACACAGCGAATGGCTTCTTCCAAGTGGTTTGTTGTCATGTACTTATTAATGATATCCTCACAGATGGTCTGCATGTCGTCCTCTGTCAGTGAGGGCTTCACAGAGGGCGAGCCAGTGGGGACGGCGTCCTGGTTCTTGTCCTGAGTCAGCTGTGGCTTTTCTTCTATTGTCGTTTTGAGCTGTGCGGCAGAGTCTGAAGCTGAATCCTCAGTCTGGGACTGAGAACCAGCTGGTTCTGGGGATGTTACAGGATCAGCTGGCTCAGGGGCTGAGGTCTGGGACTGAGAACCAGCTGGTTCTGGGGATGTTACAGGATCAGCTGGTTCTGGCTCTGAACCTGAGGACTGGCTGTCAGTGTCCTTTGTGTTCACACAGGTCACACTACTTCCAGGCATCCAGTTTCTTTGTCTCAGGTTTGCTGTTTCCTCGAGCATGAGACAAACCCTAGATGATGTCTTCCCTTCCTTTCTGATGTTCTCCATTCTGTGAAAGACAAGGTCCATGTCCCGCTTGGCAATGGCCACCTCCAGATCTCTGCCGATTGTCTTCAAGAGCTCGCAGAGACACTCCAGAGACTCCTGGTCCTGAAGATCTAACAGTCTCTTGATGCAGCTGCTCATGTTAGTTGTGCTCAAGAGTTTAGATTTAAAGAGCTCCCCGATGAATCTGATGTTGCTGACTGAGCCACAGGAAGCCTTGCTGTCCTCGTCCTTGGTGGTTTCCAGCTCCCTCTTGGTGTCTCTGCTGTGGTTTCGTTCAAACTCTGCCTGGCAGTGTCTGATCAGCAGAGTTCTGAAGGTGACAGAGACTTTTGGATCAGCTGTAGCTGAGACTTGTTTACAGCTGAGAGAGTGGCACAAGTAGGCGCAGAGAGCAGAGGAGTTTGGTGCCAACATGGCACGTTCATAGATGATGCTGATAATGGCCTTTAGCATCTCCTCTGTCTCCAGCTTCAGCTGCTTCAGCTGAGTTAATGACTTCTGAAAGGTTTCAGGAGTCAGACTGTCCATGATGTTTTGGACACAGCTGATGGGGTCTTCAGGCTTCACCTCCAGCTTCTCCCCACCTTCCTCAGAGGGAGCTTTGTCTTTAAACTTCCTCTGTTCAGGCACCACCTTCATCATGTTGTTTGTGGGACGTCTGGGTGCTTTTTCTCCGTGTGCTGCTGAAACAGCAGCCTCCTTCTGCTGGTGGTTTGTTTTCGGCTTCCTCTGGATGGATGACTTCCCAGAAGAAACGTTGTCTCCTGGTGGTTTTTTGTGGAAGGCAGAGTTCAAAAAGACGGCAGGCCCAGTTGTAGTCACTGTTGTCTTTCTGTTTCTAACGTTGGCTGGGTCCTTCGTCCTGGTGGAGACTAGTGGCTCCGCAAAAGTAACACGCTTCTTCTCAGTGAACTTCTTTTGAATGTTCTTAGTTTCCCCTGCTGTCTGAGGAACTGGCTTGTTGTTGAGCTTCTGGTTCTTGTCCTGAGTTGGCTGTGGCTTTTCTTCAATTGTCGTTTTGAGCTGTGTGGCAGAGTCTGAAGCTGAATCCTCAGTCTGGGACTGTGAACCAGCTGGTTCTGGGGATGTTACAGGAACAGTTGGTTCTGGCTCTGAACCTGAGGACTTGCTGTCAGTGTCCTTTGTGTTCACACAGGTCACACTACTTCCAGGCATCCAGTTTCTTTGTCTCAGGTTTGCTGTTTCCTCGAGCATGAGACAAACCCTAGCTGACGTCTTCCCTTCCTTTCTGATGTAATCCATTCTGTGAAAGACAAGGTCCATGTCCCGCTTGGCGATGGCCACCTCCAGATCTTTGCCGATTGTCTTCAAGAGCTCGTACAGACACTCCAGAGACTCCTGGTCCTGAAGATCTAACAGTCTCTTGATGCAGCTGCTCATACTAGTTGTGCTCAAGAGTTTCGATTTAAAGAGCTCCCCGATGAATCTGATGTTGCTGACTGAGCTACAGGAAGCCTTGCTGTCCTCGTCCTTGGTGGTTTCCAGCTCCCTCTTGGTGTCTCTGCTGTGGTTTCGTTCAAACTCTGCCTGGCAGTGTCTGATCAGGAGAGTTCTGAAGGTGACAGAGACTTTTGGATCAGCTGTAGCTGAGACTTCTTTACAGCTGAGAGAGTGGCACAAATTGGCGCAGAGAGCAGAGGAGTTTGGTGCCAACATGGCACGTTCATAGATGATCCTGATAATGGCCTTTAGCATCTCCTCTGTCTCCAGCTTCAGCTGCTTCAGCTGAGTTAATGACTTCTGAAAGGTTTCAGGAGTCAGACTGTCCATGATGTTTTGGACACAGCTGATGGGGTCTTCAGGCTTCACCTCCAGCTTCTCCCCACCTTCCTCAGAGGGAGCTTTGTCTTTACACTTCCTCTGTTCAGGCACCACCTTCATCCTGTTGTTTGTGGGACGTCTGGGTGCTTCTTCTCCGTGTGCTGCTGAAACAGCAGCCTCCTTCTGCTTGTGGCCTGTTTTCGGCCTCCTCTGGGTGGATGAATTTCCAGAAGAAACGTTGTCTCCTGGTGGATTTTTGTGGAAGGCAGCGTTCAAAAAGATGGCAGGCCCAGTTGTAGTCACTGGTGTCTTTCTGTTTCTAACGTCGGCTGGGTCCTTCGTCATACTGGCGACTAGTGGGTCCACAAAAGTAACACGCTTCTTCTCAGTGAGCTTCTTTTGAATGTTTTTAGTTTTCCTTGCTGTCTGAGGAACTGGTTCGTTGTTGAGCTTCTGGTTTTTCTTGTGTTTTCCTGTGTTGAATAATGTAAGATGTGTCCAAGTTGAGGTTCAGTTACCTATGTACACTAAGTATATACCACCAAGTTGATGATGTCACTGAGATCAAAGGCACTCAGTTCCTTCAAAGCCTTTCCTCAGAGTTTGTGATGTCACCAATGTTGTAGAACTCTGATTTCACTGATATCAACACATCTCATTTGTTCCATTGCTTTTTTTTTATTACCAATAGTCAGTCAATTGAAAAAAATGTCTTGAATAAGTGTATTTATAATACAAATTTCACATTATATCATAATACAATATTTCATAATTATGCAAAGTTGTATAATCAACTTTCAATGCACATTCTATGCATACACAAAAAGGACACAATAATTCTACAAACACGCACACGCACACACACACAGATATGTGTGTGTGTGCTTGCGTTTTTTTTTTGGCTAGCCATTTAGTCATTATTCATACATATTATGAAGTTTGTGGAATATAAATTAATGAAAGTCTGAATATTTGTAGAATACTATGGAAGAATCCAACTGCCCACATTTTAAACACCAACAATCTGTCTTGAGATATTCTTACTTTGTCCATCTCTCTGTTCGCATGTGCTTGCTTCCTCCCTTGCCTTGAAGCTTTGTTGTTTGTTGTTGTTGTTGTTGTAGTTTTTAATTCTTTGGCATAAACATTACGTTTTGTTGGTGAAAGGTCAAATGTCAAGGACATGGTGACTTCACCATGAACACATTATTTCAGTACTGAGGGAAATTAGTACATTTGGACTCAAGGGTAAAGTAATTAAATGGTGGGAAAAGGTCTAAGTTCAAGGTCACTGCGACCTCTCGTTCTTGTGATTGTAATAACTAAGGGGGAACTTTCATTAGATAAATAAACAAAATGAAGCAAAATTAATTTATTGAATTTTATTTATGAAAGGTAAAAGATGAAAGGTAATTGAAAGAGAATGAAAGAGATACCCCCAAAGACCCAAAAATTCCTACCATGAACAAGGACAAGAGAGAACAGAGAGAAAGAGAAAGAGAAAATGACAGACAATAAAGAGAGAGAACAAGTGACAAAAAGATATAGAAAATGATAGAATGGGGGCGGCTTTAGCCGGAGGAGTTGGGGTTAAAAGAAGTGAAGCCGAAAGACGGGAGGAAAGGAGTTGGTGGTGCCATTTGGGCGTTCCCTGATGGGTGTAACGGGGGAAGCTGGGTGTCAGCAGGAGTCGAACTCAGAAGAGTACAGGACAGATCGACAGTTGACGTCAGAGACAGGATGTGTCCCATCAGCACATGTGCCTGAGCAGGAGGCAGAAGACTCTGGATTCGTCCCCAAAGTTGGGCCATGGAGGTGCTACGATTGTGAATCATGGGGCTGATAAGTTCAGCGAGGCACAGCCAAATGTCTGGAAAGCTTGCAATGATGTATTCTGCCACCACCAAGATCTCCTTCAGACCCGTGAAGATCTGCTCTGCAGGCAGGACTCCTGACTTGTGCAATTCAAGGAGCAGCAAGCCCACATTCCTCCGAATGGTGCTGCTGCACTCGAAGGACAAGTCCGCTGCAAACCTGACAAAGACGTGGAGCAGAGAGGGATTGGTTTGCTCCGTCACACAGCGAATGGCTTCTTCCAAGTGGTTTGTTGTCATGTACTTATTAATGATATCCTCACAGATGGTCTGCATGTCGTCCTCTGTCAGTGAGGGCTTCACAGAGGGCGAGCCAGTGGGGACGGCGTCCTGGTTCTTGTCCTGAGTCAGCTGTGGCTTTTCTTCTATTGTCGTTTTGAGCTGTGCGGCAGAGTCTGAAGCTGAATCCTCAGTCTGGGACTGAGAACCAGCTGGTTCTGGGGATGTTACAGGATCAGCTGGCTCAGGGGCTGAGGTCTGGGACTGAGAACCAGCTGGTTCTGGGGATGTTACAGGATCAGCTGGTTCTGGCTCTGAACCTGAGGACTGGCTGTCAGTGTCCTTTGTGTTCACACAGGTCACACTACTTCCAGGCATCCAGTTTCTTTGTCTCAGGTTTGCTGTTTCCTCGAGCATGAGACAAACCCTAGATGATGTCTTCCCTTCCTTTCTGATGTTCTCCATTCTGTGAAAGACAAGGTCCATGTCCCGCTTGGCAATGGCCACCTCCAGATCTCTGCCGATTGTCTTCAAGAGCTCGCAGAGACACTCCAGAGACTCCTGGTCCTGAAGATCTAACAGTCTCTTGATGCAGCTGCTCATGTTAGTTGTGCTCAAGAGTTTAGATTTAAAGAGCTCCCCAATGAATCTGATGTTGCTGACTGAGCCACAGGAAGCCTTGCTGTCCTCGTCCTTGGTGGTTTCCAGCTCCCTCTTGGTGTCTCTGCTGTGGTTTCGTTCAAACTCTGCCTGGCAGTGTCTGATCAGGAGAGTTCTGAAGGTGACAGAGACTTTTGGATCAGCTGTAGCTGAGACTTGTTTACAGCTGAGAGAGTGGCACAAGTAGGCGCAGAGAGCAGAGGAGTTTGGTGCCAACATGGCACGTTCATAGATGATGCTGATAATGGCCTTTAGCATCTCCTCTGTCTCCAGCTTCAGCTGCTTCAGCTGAGTTAATGACTTCTGAAAGGTTTCAGGAGTCAGACTGTCCATGATGTTTTGGATACAGCTGATGGGGTCTTCAGGCTTCACCTCCAGCTTCTCCCCACCTTCCTCAGAGGGAGCTTTGTCTTTAAACTTCCTCTGTTCAGGCACCACCTTCATCATGTTGTTTGTGGGACGTCTGGGTGCTTTTTCTCCGTGTGCTGCTGAAACAGCAGCCTCCTTCTGCTGGTGGTTTGTTTTCGGCTTCCTCTGGATGGATGACTTCCCAGAAGAAACGTTGTCTCCTGGTGGATTTTTGTGGAAGGCAGCGTTCAAAAAGATGGCAGGCCCAGTTGTAGTCACTGGTGTCTTTCTGTTTCTAACGTCGGCTGGGTCCTTCGTCATACTGGCGACTAGTGGGTCCACAAAAGTAACACGCTTCTTCTCAGTGAGCTTCTTTTGAATGTTTTTAGTTTTCCTTGCTGTCTGAGGAACTGGTTCGTTGTTGAGCTTCTGGTTTTTCTTGTGTTTTCCTGTGTTGAATAATGTAAGATGTGTCCAAGTTGAGGTTCAGTTACCTATGTACACTAAGTATATACCACCAAGTTGATGATGTCACTGAGATCAAAGGCACTCAGTTCCTTCAAAGCCTTTCCTCAGAGTTTGTGATGTCACCAATGTTGTAGAACTCTGATTTCACTGATATCAACACATCTCATTTGTTCCATTGCTTTTTTTTTATTACCAATAGTCAGTCAATTGAAAAAAATGTCTTGAATAAGTGTATTTATAATACAAATTTCACATTATATCATAATACAATATTTCATAATTATGCAAAGTTGTATAATCAACTTTCAATGCACATTTTATGCATACACAAAAAGGACACAATAATTCTACAAACACGCACACGCACACACACACAGATATGTGTGTGTGTGCTTGCGTTTTTTTTTTGGCTAGCCATTTAGTCATTATTCATACATATTATGAAGTTTGTGGAATATAAATTAATGAAAGTCTGAATATTTGTAGAATACTATGGAAGAATCCAACTGCCCACATTTTAAACACCAACAATCTGTCTTGAGATATTCTTACTTTGTCCATCTCTCTGTTCGCATGTGCTTGCTTCCTCCCTTGCCTTGAAGCTTTGTTGTTTGTTGTTGTTGTTGTTGTAGTTTTTAATTCTTTGGCATAAACATTACGTTTTGTTGGTGAAAGGTCAAATGTCAAGGACATGGTGACTTCACCATGAACACATTATTTCAGTACTGAGGGAAATTAGTACATTTGGACTCAAGGGTAAAGTAATTAAATGGTGGGAAAAGGTCTAAGTTCAAGGTCACTGCGACCTCTCGTTCTTGTGATTGTAATAACTAAGGGGGAACTTTCATTAGATAAATAAACAAAATGAAGCAAAATTAATTTATTGAATTTTATTTATGAAAGGTAAAAGATGAAAGGTAATTGAAAGAGAATGAAAGAGATACCCCCAAAGACCCAAAAATTCCTACCATGAACAAGGACAAGAGAGAACAGAGAGAAAGAGAAAGAGAAAATGACAGACAATAAAGAGAGAGAACAAGTGACAAAAAGATATAGAAAATGATAGAATGGGGGCGGCTTTAGCCGGAGGAGTTGGGGTTAAAAGAAGTGAAGCCGAAAGACGGGAGGAAAGGAGTTGGTGGTGCCATTTGGGCGTTCCCTGATGGGTGTAACGGGGGAAGCTGGGTGTCAGCAGGAGTCGAACTCAGAAGAGTACAGGACAGATCGACAGTTGACGTCAGAGACAGGATGTGTCCCATCAGCACATGTGCCTGAGCAGGAGGCAGAAGACTCTGGATTCGTCCCCAAAGTTGGGCCATGGAGGTGCTACGATTGTGAATCATGGGGCTGATAAGTTCAGCGAGGCACAGCCAAATGTCTGGAAAGCTTGCAATGATGTATTCTGCCACCACCAAGATCTCCTTCAGACCCGTGAAGATCTGCTCTGCAGGCAGGACTCCTGACTTGTGCAATTCAAGGAGCAGCAAGCCCACATTCCTCCGAATGGTGCTGCTGCACTCGAAGGACAAGTCCGCTGCAAACCTGACAAAGACGTGGAGCAGAGAGGGATTGGTTTGCTCCGTCACACAGCGAATGGCTTCTTCCAAGTGGTTTGTTGTCATGTACTTATTAATGATATCCTCACAGATGGTCTGCATGTCCTCCTCTGTCAGTGAGGGCTTCACAGAGGGCGAGCCAGTGGGGACGGCGTCCTGGTTCTTGTCCTGAGTCAGCTGTGGCTTTTCTTCTATTGTCGTTTTGAGCTGTGCGGCAGAGTCTGAAGCTGAATCCTCAGTCTGGGACTGAGAACCAGCTGGTTCTGGGGATGTTACAGGATCAGCTGGCTCAGGGGCTGAGGTCTGGGACTGAGAACCAGCTGGTTCTGGGGATGTTACAGGATCAGCTGGTTCTGGCTCTGAACCTGAGGACTGGCTGTCAGTGTCCTTTGTGTTCACACAGGTCACACTACTTCCAGGCATCCAGTTTCTTTGTCTCAGGTTTGCTGTTTCCTCGAGCATGAGACAAACCCTAGATGATGTCTTCCCTTCCTTTCTGATGTTCTCCATTCTGTGAAAGACAAGGTCCATGTCCCGCTTGGCAATGGCCACCTCCAGATCTCTGCCGATTGTCTTCAAGAGCTCGCAGAGACACTCCAGAGACTCCTGGTCCTGAAGATCTAACAGTCTCTTGATGCAGCTGCTCATGTTAGTTGTGCTCAAGAGTTTAGATTTAAAGAGCTCCCCGATGAATCTGATGTTGCTGACTGAGCCACAGGAAGCCTTGCTGTCCTCGTCCTTGGTGGTTTCCAGCTCCCTCTTGGTGTCTCTGCTGTGGTTTCGTTCAAACTCTGCCTGGCAGTGTCTGATCAGGAGAGTTCTGAAGGTGACAGAGACTTTTGGATCAGCTGTAGCTGAGACTTCTTTACAGCTGAGAGAGTGGCACAAGTAGGCGCAGAGAGCAGAGGAGTTTGGTGCCAACATGGCACGTTCATAGATGATGCTGATAATGGCCTTTAGCATCTCCTCTGTCTCCAGCTTCAGCTGCTTCAGCTGAGTTAATGACTTCTGAAAGGTTTCAGGAGTCAGACTGTCCATGATGTTTTGGATACAGCTGATGGGGTCTTCAGGCTTCACCTCCAGCTTCTCCCCACCTTCCTCAGAGGGAGCTTTGTCTTTAAACTTCCTCTGTTCAGGCACCACCTTCATCATGTTGTTTGTGGGACGTCTGGGTGCTTTTTCTCCGTGTGCTGCTGAAACAGCAGCCTCCTTCTGCTGGTGGTTTGTTTTCGGCTTCCTCTGGATGGATGACTTCCCAGAAGAAACGTTGTCTCCTGGTGGTTTTTTGTGGAAGGCAGAGTTCAAAAAGACGGCAGGCCCAGTTGTAGTCACTGTTGTCTTTCTGTTTCTAACGTTGGCTGGGTCCTTCGTCCTGGTGGAGACTAGTGGCTCCGCAAAAGTAACACGCTTCTTCTCAGTGAACTTCTTTTGAATGTTCTTAGTTTCCCCTGCTGTCTGAGGAACTGGCTTGTTGTTGAGCTTCTGGTTCTTGTCCTGAGTTGGCTGTGGCTTTTCTTCTATTGTCGTTTTGAGCTGTGTGGCAGAGTCTGAAGCTGAATCCTCAGTCTGGGACTGTGAACCAGCTGGTTCTGGGGATGTCACAGGATCAGCTGGTTCTGGCTCTGAACCTGAGGACTTGCTGTCAGTGTCCTTTGTGTTCACACAGGTCACACTACTTCCAGGCATCCAGTTTCTTTGTCTCAGGTTTGCTGTTTCCTCGAGCATGAGACAAACCCTAGCTGACGTCTTCCCTTCCTTTCTGATGTAATCCATTCTGTGAAAGACAAGGTCCATGTCCCGCTTGGCGATGGCCACCTCCAGATCTTTGCCGATTGTCTTCAAGAGCTCGTACAGACACTCCAGAGACTCCTGGTCCTGAAGATCTAACAGTCTCTTGATGCAGCTGCTGGTACTAGTTGTGCTCAAGAGTTTCGATTTAAAGAGCTCCCCGATGAATCTGATGTTGCTGACTGAGCTACAGGAAGCCTTGCTGTCCTCGTCCTTGGTGGTTTCCAGCTCCCTCTTGGTGTCTCTGCTGTGGTTTCGTTCAAACTCTGCCTGGCAGTGTCTGATCAGGAGAGTTCTGAAGGTGACAGAGACTTTTGGATCAGCTGTAGCTGAGACTTCTTTACAGCTGAGAGAGTGGCACAAATTGGCGCAGAGAGCAGAGGAGTTTGGTGCCAACATGGCACGTTCATAGATGATCCTGATAATGGCCTTTAGCATCTCCTCTGTCTCCAGCTTCAGCTGCTTCAGCTGAGTTAATGACTTCTGAAAGGTTTCAGGAGTCAGACTGTCCATGATGTTTTGGACACAGCTGATGGGGTCTTCAGGCTTCACCTCCAGCTTCTCCCCACCTTCCTCAGAGGGAGCTTTGTCTTTACACTTCCTCTGTTCAGGCACCACCTTCATCCTGTTGTTTGTGGGACGTCTGGGTGCTTCTTCTCCGTGTGCTGCTGAAACAGCAGCCTCCTTCTGCTTGTGGCCTGTTTTCGGCCTCCTCTGGGTGGATGAATTTCCAGAAGAAACGTTGTCTCCTGGTGGATTTTTGTGGAAGGCAGCGTTCAAAAAGATGGCAGGCCCAGTTGTAGTCACTGGTGTCTTTCTGTTTCTAACGTCGGCTGGGTCCTTCGTCATACTGGCGACTAGTGGGTCCACAAAAGTAACACGCTTCTTCTCAGTGAGCTTCTTTTGAATGTTTTTAGTTTTCCTTGCTGTCTGAGGAACTGGTTCGTTGTTGAGCTTCTGGTTTTTCTTGTGTTTTCCTGTGTTGAATAATGTAAGATGTGTCCAAGTTGAGGTTCAGTTACCTATGTACACTAAGTATATACCACCAAGTTGATGATGTCACTGAGATCAAAGGCACTCAGTTCCTTCAAAGCCTTTCCTCAGAGTTTGTGATGTCACCAATGTTGTAGAACTCTGATTTCACTGATATCAACACATCTCATTTGTTCCATTGCTTTTTTTTTATTACCAATAGTCAGTCAATTGAAAAAAATGTCTTGAATAAGTGTATTTATAATACAAATTTCACATTATATCATAATACAATATTTCATAATTATGCAAAGTTGTATAATCAACTTTCAATGCACATTCTATGCATACACAAAAAGGACACAATAATTCTACAAACACGCACACGCACACACACACAGATATGTGTGTGTGTGCTTGCGTTTTTTTTTTGGCTAGCCATTTAGTCATTATTCATACATATTATGAAGTTTGTGGAATATAAATTAATGAAAGTCTGAATATTTGTAGAATACTATGGAAGAATCCAACTGCCCACATTTTAAACACCAACAATCTGTCTTGAGATATTCTTACTTTGTCCATCTCTCTGTTCGCATGTGCTTGCTTCCTCCCTTGCCTTGAAGCTTTGTTGTTTGTTGTTGTTGTTGTTGTAGTTTTTAATTCTTTGGCATAAACATTACGTTTTGTTGGTGAAAGGTCAAATGTCAAGGACATGGTGACTTCACCATGAACACATTATTTCAGTACTGAGGGAAATTAGTACATTTGGACTCAAGGGTAAAGTAATTAAATGGTGGGAAAAGGTCTAAGTTCAAGGTCACTGCGACCTCTCGTTCTTGTGATTGTAATAACTAAGGGGGAACTTTCATTAGATAAATAAACAAAATGAAGCAAAATTAATTTATTGAATTTTATTTATGAAAGGTAAAAGATGAAAGGTAATTGAAAGAGAATGAAAGAGATACCCCCAAAGACCCAAAAATTCCTACCATGAACAAGGACAAGAGAGAACAGAGAGAAAGAGAAAGAGAAAATGACAGACAATAAAGAGAGAGAACAAGTGACAAAAAGATATAGAAAATGATAGAATGGGGGCGGCTTTAGCCGGAGGAGTTGGGGTTAAAAGAAGTGAAGCCGAAAGACGGGAGGAAAGGAGTTGGTGGTGCCATTTGGGCGTTCCCTGATGGGTGTAACGGGGGAAGCTGGGTGTCAGCAGGAGTCGAACTCAGAAGAGTACAGGACAGATCGACAGTTGACGTCAGAGACAGGATGTGTCCCATCAGCACATGTGCCTGAGCAGGAGGCAGAAGACTCTGGATTCGTCCCCAAAGTTGGGCCATGGAGGTGCTACGATTGTGAATCATGGGGCTGATAAGTTCAGCGAGGCACAGCCAAATGTCTGGAAAGCTTGCAATGATGTATTCTGCCACCACCAAGATCTCCTTCAGACCCGTGAAGATCTGCTCTGCAGGCAGGACTCCTGACTTGTGCAATTCAAGGAGCAGCAAGCCCACATTCCTCCGAATGGTGCTGCTGCACTCGAAGGACAAGTCCGCTGCAAACCTGACAAAGACGTGGAGCAGAGAGGGATTGGTTTGCTCCGTCACACAGCGAATGGCTTCTTCCAAGTGGTTTGTTGTCATGTACTTATTAATGATATCCTCACAGATGGTCTGCATGTCGTCCTCTGTCAGTGAGGGCTTCACAGAGGGCGAGCCAGTGGGGACGGCGTCCTGGTTCTTGTCCTGAGTCAGCTGTGGCTTTTCTTCTATTGTCGTTTTGAGCTGTGCGGCAGAGTCTGAAGCTGAATCCTCAGTCTGGGACTGAGAACCAGCTGGTTCTGGGGATGTTACAGGATCAGCTGGCTCAGGGGCTGAGGTCTGGGACTGAGAACCAGCTGGTTCTGGGGATGTTACAGGATCAGCTGGTTCTGGCTCTGAACCTGAGGACTGGCTGTCAGTGTCCTTTGTGTTCACACAGGTCACACTACTTCCAGGCATCCAGTTTCTTTGTCTCAGGTTTGCTGTTTCCTCGAGCATGAGACAAACCCTAGATGATGTCTTCCCTTCCTTTCTGATGTTCTCCATTCTGTGAAAGACAAGGTCCATGTCCCGCTTGGCAATGGCCACCTCCAGATCTCTGCCGATTGTCTTCAAGAGCTCGCAGAGACACTCCAGAGACTCCTGGTCCTGAAGATCTAACAGTCTCTTGATGCAGCTGCTCATGTTAGTTGTGCTCAAGAGTTTAGATTTAAAGAGCTCCCCGATGAATCTGATGTTGCTGACTGAGCCACAGGAAGCCTTGCTGTCCTCGTCCTTGGTGGTTTCCAGCTCCCTCTTGGTGTCTCTGCTGTGGTTTCGTTCAAACTCTGCCTGGCAGTGTCTGATCAGGAGAGTTCTGAAGGTGACAGAGACTTTTGGATCAGCTGTAGCTGAGACTTGTTTACAGCTGAGAGAGTGGCACAAGTAGGCGCAGAGAGCAGAGGAGTTTGGTGCCAACATGGCACGTTCATAGATGATGCTGATAATGGCCTTTAGCATCTCCTCTGTCTCCAGCTTCAGCTGCTTCAGCTGAGTTAATGACTTCTGAAAGGTTTCAGGAGTCAGACTGTCCATGATGTTTTGGATACAGCTGATGGGGTCTTCAGGCTTCACCTCCAGCTTCTCCCCACCTTCCTCAGAGGGAGCTTTGTCTTTAAACTTCCTCTGTTCAGGCACCACCTTCATCATGTTGTTTGTGGGACGTCTGGGTGCTTTTTCTCCGTGTGCTGCTGAAACAGCAGCCTCCTTCTGCTGGTGGTTTGTTTTCGGCTTCCTCTGGATGGATGACTTCCCAGAAGAAACGTTGTCTCCTGGTGGTTTTTTGTGGAAGGCAGAGTTCAAAAAGACGGCAGGCCCAGTTGTAGTCACTGTTGTCTTTCTGTTTCTAACGTTGGCTGGGTCCTTCGTCCTGGTGGAGACTAGTGGCTCCGCAAAAGTAACACGCTTCTTCTCAGTGAACTTCTTTTGAATGTTCTTAGTTTCCCCTGCTGTCTGAGGAACTGGCTTGTTGTTGAGCTTCTGGTTCTTGTCCTGAGTTGGCTGTGGCTTTTCTTCTATTGTCGTTTTGAGCTGTGTGGCAGAGTCTGAAGCTGAATCCTCAGTCTGGGACTGTGAACCAGCTGGTTCTGGGGATGTCACAGGATCAGCTGGTTCTGGCTCTGAACCTGAGGACTTGCTGTCAGTGTCCTTTGTGTTCACACAGGTCACACTACTTCCAGGCATCCAGTTTCTTTGTCTCAGGTTTGCTGTTTCCTCGAGCATGAGACAAACCCTAGCTGACGTCTTCCCTTCCTTTCTGATGTAATCCATTCTGTGAAAGACAAGGTCCATGTCCCGCTTGGCGATGGCCACCTCCAGATCTTTGCCGATTGTCTTCAAGAGCTCGTACAGACACTCCAGAGACTCCTGGTCCTGAAGATCTAACAGTCTCTTGATGCAGCTGCTCATACTAGTTGTGCTCAAGAGTTTCGATTTAAAGAGCTCCCCGATGAATCTGATGTTGCTGACTGAGCTACAGGAAGCCTTGCTGTCCTCGTCCTTGGTGGTTTCCAGCTCCCTCTTGGTGTCTCTGCTGTGGTTTCGTTCAAACTCTGCCTGGCAGTGTCTGATCAGGAGAGTTCTGAAGGTGACAGAGACTTTTGGATCAGCTGTAGCTGAGACTTCTTTACAGCTGAGAGAGTGGCACAAATTGGCGCAGAGAGCAGAGGAGTTTGGTGCCAACATGGCACGTTCATAGATGATCCTGATAATGGCCTTTAGCATCTCCTCTGTCTCCAGCTTCAGCTGCTTCAGCTGAGTTAATGACTTCTGAAAGGTTTCAGGAGTCAGACTGTCCATGATGTTTTGGACACAGCTGATGGGGTCTTCAGGCTTCACCTCCAGCTTCTCCCCACCTTCCTCAGAGGGAGCTTTGTCTTTACACTTCCTCTGTTCAGGCACCACCTTCATCCTGTTGTTTGTGGGACGTCTGGGTGCTTCTTCTCCGTGTGCTGCTGAAACAGCAGCCTCCTTCTGCTTGTGGCCTGTTTTCGGCCTCCTCTGGGTGGATGAATTTCCAGAAGAAACGTTGTCTCCTGGTGGATTTTTGTGGAAGGCAGCGTTCAAAAAGATGGCAGGCCCAGTTGTAGTCACTGGTGTCTTTCTGTTTCTAACGTCGGCTGGGTCCTTCGTCATACTGGCGACTAGTGGGTCCACAAAAGTAACACGCTTCTTCTCAGTGAGCTTCTTTTGAATGTTTTTAGTTTTCCTTGCTGTCTGAGGAACTGGTTCGTTGTTGAGCTTCTGGTTTTTCTTGTGTTTTCCTGTGTTGAATAATGTAAGATGTGTCCAAGTTGAGGTTCAGTTACCTATGTACACTAAGTATATACCACCAAGTTGATGATGTCACTGAGATCAAAGGCACTCAGTTCCTTCAAAGCCTTTCCTCAGAGTTTGTGATGTCACCAATGTTGTAGAACTCTGATTTCACTGATATCAACACATCTCATTTGTTCCATTGCTTTTTTTTTATTACCAATAGTCAGTCAATTGAAAAAAATGTCTTGAATAAGTGTATTTATAATACAAATTTCACATTATATCATAATACAATATTTCATAATTATGCAAAGTTGTATAATCAACTTTCAATGCACATTCTATGCATACACAAAAAGGACACAATAATTCTACAAACACACACACGCACACACACACAGATATGTGTGTGTGTGCTTGCGTTTTTTTTTTGGCTAGCCATTTAGTCATTATTCATACATATTATGAAGTTTGTGGAATATAAATTAATGAAAGTCTGAATATTTGTAGAATACTATGGAAGAATCCAACTGCCCACATTTTAAACACCAACAATCTGTCTTGCGATATTCTTACTTTGTTTATTTTGTTTATCTCATCTCCTGATAAACAATCAGCAACTCCAAATATATATATTATATATAAACTTAGCACGAAAAGTAAAGAAATTTGTGTTTGGTAGATTATTTCTTTGTTGTAACAATGCTTCTTGGCAGTAAAACTTATAGCGTTGGAAAGCCTGTTTATTTCCCTTTTAAATTCCCTTTTCATTGTGTTTCATTTTATGGGGACAAACAAACTCATGAAACAAGGCAATATATAAATACTTAATGTGTTTATTTAAACTAAAGAGCAGATGTGGTGTCATTCCCATTCTCCTCCGGGTACTCCAGTTTCCTCCCACCGTCCAAAGACATCATGTTTGGGTTAATTGGTGACTCTAAATTGTCTTTAGGTCTAAATGTGAGCGTGAGTGGTTGTTTGTCTTTGTCTGTATCGTATATTGGCCCTGTGATAGACTGGTGACCTGTCCAGGGTGTACCCCGCCCTCACCCAATGTGAGCCCCAGCGGAATGATAAGCAGTGAAAGATGAACGAATGAATGAATGAATCTAAATGAAACAGAATATCTACAGTTATATCCTCTCCATTTGACAGAATACTGCTCCAATAAGATATTTTTGGGCTTTGTTGTAGATCAATTTCTTTGAACTTCACTTTATCAATTAGCTTCTTCAGTGGAGCCTGAATAACATAAATAAACTTCCTAATAAGAAGTTTAGTTGTTGTTTTGTTAATCAACATTGATTTGGATTATTGTGGTGTTGAAGATTTACACTTGATGATGAATGATAAATGTCGAGCAGAAACACAATTGTTTCCTGCCTAATAGCTACCCATCATGTCATTATTCACTGTTGGCATTTTCATAGTAATGTGTTTATGAACATTTTCTTTTCCCTCCACTTCCAGAAGTATGATGCCTAAAGCCCTGGACGGCCAAATTGTTATGGAAAAGACGCCTCGCTACTTTGTTACCGTGGAAACACCAGAACGAGTCCACTCTATGTCAGAGGATGTGAAGCTGATTGTGGTTGTCCGTGACCCTGTAACCCGAGCTATATCAGACTACACACAGATCATCTCAAAGACTCCCAACATCCCTCCCTTTGAGAGCCTCGTCTTTAAGAACCACACCACAGGTACGACGGGATGTCACCAGGGTTCGATATCATTTTCCACACAGATGTGTCAGTCTTTTCTCCTCACTGAGCACCAGCAATTAAAGACATGAGCAGAAAGACCGAGCGTGAAAGAGATTCATCATCATGAGATTGCAAGCTTTTGGTGGAAGTTTGGAAATGTTAAAGTACATAAACTGAGTGTGAGGAAATAAAACACTTATCAGGCAGCTCGTGTGTATTTACCAAGACTCAACTAATAAATAAGTTGGTTTGACTGCAATGAATTTAATACTTTGAAACATTTTTCAAACTGGTGGGAACCTGGGAGAGTCAATCTGAAGAGGGAAATATGCAAACAGGAAGTCAGTTAAGGTGGTTCACTACAGCAGGGTACACTGGGTACACTGCAAACAGGAGCTGATATGACGCAACAAATGCTGGATGAGTAAAAGGTGCTTTGGTGTTAGAACACAGATAATTCCCTGACTCACTAACATGTATCCATATGATAATGTTCTAAGATGGCGGGGACAATAGTAATATACTTTTGATTACAGAGGTTGGTATCTGTGTTTTTGTGTGTGTAGGTCAGATCGACTCTCTGTGGAGCCCCCTGTGGATCGGCCTGTATGCCCAGCACCTGGAGCGTTGGCTGGCCTGGTTCCCTAGGACTCAGATCCACCTGGTCAGTGGGGAGAGGCTCATCTCTGACCCAGCGGGAGAACTGGGTAAAGTCCAGGACTTCCTGGGCCTCCAGAGGATCGTCACAGACAAGCACTTCTACTTCAACAAAACAAAAGGCTTCCCCTGCCTGAAGAAACCGGAGGGCAGCAGTAAACCTCACTGCCTGGGGAAGACAAAGGGGAGGACGCACGCCACTATTGACCCGGAGGTGATGCAGAAACTGAGGGACTTCTACAAACCTCATAACCAGCGCTTCTATCAGATGGTGGGACAGGACTTTGGATGGCAGTGACCTTTAGAAGTACACAGCTTTGGGTGGAAACTCCCATCTGACTGAAACAGGCGCAAAGACAAAAGGTCCAAAACAATAATCTGTTTCTGACCAGCAGAACCGCATCTCGGAGACTTGATGATAAAAACCAAGTGTCAATACTTCATCTCTACCAATCAGTTCTCTTGTTCACGTGTCATTTTCTATATCTTAGATGTTGAGTCAAAGAGGTGATTGCACTAACAGTTGTAGGTATATACGAGGGGTGTTCTCTCTTCAAGTGGTCAAATAGACCACCCGTGTGCAAGTTGGTCTAACGATTGTGTTTGCTATAGGTTACTGCTGTATGAAGTGCAGGGGTGAAATGCACAGTGTAACTTTTAGTGTCTCTGGTCTGCAATTTGATCCTGTAGTTGGTAGGTCATAGTGACAGAAAGAACCCAAACGGATGATGCTTTTTCACGTCCTTTCCATGGCTGTTCTTTTTCTACCCCTTTGTTTTCCACTCTCTTTGGTTAATAATTTAAGGGCAATCAGTACATGCATCATTAGTATCAACAATGTTCCTGAAAAAGGGGGAGGACAGGGGAGTGAGTCTCTTATGTGGTGGTGAGAAGCAGAGGGGTCAGAGAGAATCTTTATATGAGCTCAGATTTGACTGAGTGGTTTTGTATTCCTGAATAATGAATGTGGATAAATGGATGTAGGGGAACTGGTGTGGATGTTTCCCTTCCAGCCTGTTCGTACACGCTGAAGTGAAGGGACCACTGGAGGTGAACCAAAACCAGATCAAGACCAGGGCCATTTCTCTGGACATGACGTACGACGCTTTCATGCTGCACTGTGTAACTGTGACTGTCTGCTTACAGGGTTGTTTGTTTTCATTTTGCATGTATTTGCACTAGTTTGAAAGCATAAAAAAATAAAAGTATTTTCAAGCATAGAAGTTTCTCATTGTTCTTTTAATCTTTGTTGAAATGCATGTTTGTTGTTGCCTAAATGAGGATGTTTTGATTTATTGAAATAGCTCTGAGCTTCAGTGCAACTGCTTTGAAAACTAATTCCTTACCTTCAGATGAGATGCAAACAGTCCTTGTAATACTTTAAAAGTTGTGTGTTTCATTGCTCAGTAATCTTTTTGAGGGAAGAAAGACATCAGTAACAGTGAACACATTTCTCCCTCTAGTGGACAATAAATGGAACTTTCAGAAAACTGTAAAACCACTTTTTTTTTTTCTCAATTACCTTTAAATTAAATCTTTGTTAGAAACTTTTATTCATATTAATAATATATCACATTTCAAATACTGACCCACAAAAATCTATTATCTAAAAGTCACCACACAAAAACTCTGACACATAGAAAGACAACACTCCATGCTTCAGTGTTCAGTGCAGGGAATTGAACCTGAACCAGAGTCAGTCTGAAGGTTGTGTGCAACGCATTTCATTTGGAAGTACAAATACACATTTTCCAATGCACATAAAAGTACCATATATCACAATTTTCTGCCATTGTCTCTCCATCCATAGTCCACTGAGCACATAAGAAAAGTTCCCATTATACACAGTTTGGCAGTTTGCACAGAGAGCAACGTATTTCCTCTGAAGCATTCATGAGTCTGGGAAACGTGACATTTGATCAGGAACATGCTGCTGTAAGTGAAGGCACTGAGCACAACCTGCAGGCAACGTCCACCCATGTAACCAGCATCAAGGAGCAGCCGTCCTCTGGTCAGCTCAGTGCTACCCCAGTTTGGAGTCTTACTGCACTTAATATCTAATGCTATTTGGTTCACATGGTGGAGACAGTCCGTTAACCTCTCCAGTGTAAAGTATGATAGTAGAATCAGTATAAGCTCATCGTTGTCAAGAAATGTGTATCTACAGGTCAAAGCCATGGACAAATTACTTCTGTACACTTTCCTCAGTGAGTGAAGTCGAACAGGCAGTGACCCAGGAGGCTTCAGAGTCAGAGCGTTGGCTGGTCCATCAGGTCCTTTGTCCTCTCCACAGACTTTTATTTGGTCTTCATCTGGTCCTCAGCCTCATTCTTCTCAGGGTCGAAGTCTCCACAGCAGCGTCTCTCAGTCAGAGGTATAATGTGAGTGAACACCGCTGCACAGCCAGTCTGTGAGATGGTTCGGACTAAATCTCAAAAGTTATACAGTGGCAGTAGAGTTTACAGCGAACAGCTGACACCACAGAATGAAATTTTACATTGAGTGAGTGAGTTTAGAGGGAAATGGGTTGGATTGAAGACAGAAGAGTTTAGGGGGATGACAGTGTTCTCAATAGTGTCTGGGACAAGACACAGTTTTAACATTTCAAACCACACAGATGTAAATAAAAATCTATCGCAGACTTTAAGAGTTTCAGTTTCACCATGTTGGAATTACAACTGGACTCGATTAGATTTCACCTCACTTCAGAGTTCACTGTACACTAGTCTCCACAGCCATATCTGGTCCACCATGTTTTACGGACAAGGTGGAAGCTTTGAACTGTCCAATTCCTTTTTGTCTTCACACTCTGCTCTCGCCATCACTCCGACACTGGCTAATCCTGGTCTTGTGGCACACAAGACTTTTTTTGAGTCATGCATGCTCTTTTAAATTCTGTAATCCAGGTGTCCTGTTTTGAGGCCAATTATGGGTTTGCATGTTGCAGTGTAACCTCCTCTGTGAATGGTAGTCTGACAAAACACACACTGCCTCTTGAAGATTGTTGAACAAACATTAGAGACCTTTGTGATTTCACTAATCTAAGGGTGCTTTCAGACATATAGTTTGATTGCTTTACTCCGCACCAGGCAGAAAAATGTTACAATGTAGCAAACAGACGTTGGTACGGTTCGGTTTCACATATGCATATTTCTAAACGAACCAAAATAGACCGCAAAGACAACTTCCTTTTTTCATCTCGAGCCGCCGTTTAATAAACAAATGGGTCAACCATGGGATCAACAGGAAATAAAATGAATAATTTTACCCACAATTCAGTAGCATATCCCCGATACCCACAATGCATTAAAACTAGACCGTTTTGGTCCAATTTGTTTCGGTTGCTTTCACACCAGAGGAACTGAACCAAAGTTAGGGAGATGGACCGGCTGATATGGTGCGCACCAAACTGCGGTGGTTGTATTCACACCGACGCAAACGTACCGAACCAAGGGACCAAACTCATTTAGTGTGCACTAAATGCTGTTGGTGTGAAAGCACCCTTAGTTTCAACTTGTGTGGTTTTATTTTTGTTTATTTTTGTCAGCATTATTATAGCTTCTTTGACTTTCACTGGCTTGGCTTTTGTCATCATGTCAACAGTAAAATTTTGAAAAGCCTGGATATAAGCCTCAGTGTTTTATTTCTGCACTAATGAAGGAATGCAATCACAAATATTAGAAGTCCAAATATCCGAAACATTGAAGTTCCTGAATTGACCGAGATGATAAAGAAATTTCAACATGGTGAAAATAAAATTTATGGAAATAGCCTCATATTAAAGTCTAGAATATGAAGGACATTTCTCCTTTGGAAAGTTGCGCTTTAACCAGGCCTGTAACCAGGATTCATAAAGATATAAATACTAAATGCAAGATTGTGTTTATTATTCCCTAAGAATTTCACCAATTTTGGCCTTGTTTGTTTTCATTGGCAACTAAATGTGGTTACAAAAAGGTTTGTTGGTCTGTAACGTTCTGGTAGATGTAAGGCCACTGAGCATTTATTCAGAAACAAAAGGTGATGTGTTGGCAAAATAAGTAATGAGAATAATAACAGCATTTTTAACTTTATTTGGTATTTTCTGGGATACTAACCTAACATCACTCCTTATAAGCCCCAAAAGAGATACTGATCTTTAGTGATGCTTCTTTTGTACGTTTTTGTGTATTTTTGGAGTTAGGGCCGGAATTTTTCAAAATTTTAAATGTTTCTCAGTATAATCACTGATTATTAGACTGGAACAATATTTTAACATTAAATTTCCAATAAAATTGCAAATTGAATACAGTAACAGGTTGCTCAAACATGTGTTTTCCCACCAGTGTCACTCACCCTGCTGGTAGCTGACTTTGACTTTGATCCTTGACTTTGAATATCATGAACGTCAAAGAGCACAATAAATATTTTTATATTAACAATAATTACATGTAATGTCAAAGGGTCAGCACTGAGCTCATGTAGCTTTCTCACCCACAGATTCACATTTTCGGTTGAAATTTGTTCCCAGCAGGATGTGGTTTCCTGTTAAACCTGCACAGCTCTGATTGGAAGAAACCAAGCAGCTAACTCTAAATGGGCCAATTTCCTCACAGGTTTGTGTCGACCAACACAGCTTAATGGAGACA
Organism: Remorina albescens; assembly: GCA_034769265.1. Lineage (NCBI taxonomy): Eukaryota > Metazoa > Chordata > Actinopteri > Carangiformes > Echeneidae > Remorina > Remorina albescens. Next base: position 14,402,419 of record CM068480.1, read on the forward strand.
GAATCTTGGGCTTGGGTTATCAGATGACAAGAAACACAGCTGTAAGTGAAGGTCGTAGAAGTAAAAACCTGATCAATGCAGCTTAAAGAATCTCAGCTGCGGTCTCATTTTGTTTCGTTCATCATTCATCATGGATCCAACATAATAATGACATCCTGTTGTCTCTAACAGTACTCCTCCCCCTGTGGATCAGGCAGGTCATTGAGGTCCAGGAAGATGGAGGTGTTGGATAGCTTGCGGCCGTTGGACGACAGATCCAGCAACTCCTCGGTAGTACTTGGCACAGAGCTGATGTACATGTCCCACACCTGCTCTGGAGAATCCAGCTCCAGGAGCTTCTGCTTGATCTTCAGGTTCTTCTCAATGTTTCTGCGTTTGTGCTTGAACTCCAGGATTGTTTTGGTGTAGCGGTTGATGGTGGTAACCGAGGATGCCATGCAAGCTGTGAAGGAGCTCCATGCCAGACTGAAGAAAAGACAGTTTTACTTTAAACTGGCATTCATTATATTCCATGAAGTTGACACTAAATGCTTGTGTTGTCCAGGCAATTATTTCTGCTTGCATGTTGTCTTTTATTAAATTATCTTGAAATAACAGCCAAATTTTGAGTATAATGTTTGTCTACATGAATCCTTAATGCTGAACAACATGTCCATGGGCTTTTGGACGTGTGATTTAATATTCTGTGGCTTGATATATTTTGAAGGTCATTTGAATTCATTAGTGTGGAGACAGGGGAGTGAATACTAGATATATTTTTCTTAATATTATGAAAAAAGCTGTTCTCTGTGCATTGTGTTTAATAGTATTAATTCTTCTCTTAGTGCCTTATTTAAACAAATCTGGGCCGTTCTTGGGCCACTGTCTTGCTTACTGCTGGCCCAGTATATCCTTGGTTCCAGTGTCCAAATCTGGCCCATATTCAACATGATTGTCAAATGCTGTTTCCACATGTGGAGCAATTCTGGAAAATGTCAGTCAGTGCAGGAGGACAACATCTGCGCAGAACTGAAAGTACATGGACCAGACACAAGCCAGGGACAAGGCTTATGTTTGGTCAGAAGTTTCATTTTGATATTTTGGTTCTAGTACACCACAGAGTCTGGGTGTACAGTGAATAAACTCACATGTATGACCAGCTGTAGTCCCAGCTCTGAGGTTTCCAGTCCTCTGGGCCCAGACTGACAGTCAGCTGGAAAGCAGTGGTGAACATCATGTGGGCCACCATACCCAACAGACCTGCCCCACACAGAGAAAAGACCGAGCAATCACACAAGAACAAGAGGACTGAAGTCGAACATCCTCCTTGGACCCATCACTGCACTTCCCTTCTATCACCACTTGGTGGCAGTGTTGCATTGTATGCAGCTAAAGTAACAAGGGACAATATAATCCTGCTCTCTGTGGCTGACATACAATTTTCCAAAGCACCAAATGACAAAATGAATGATCAAATCTGTCATGTACCATATAAAAAACTATTTTCATTTGTGTGGTTTAATATTATTATAAAAAAAACGCGACAAACTGTGATAAACAAAACATATTGTTAAAGAGTAAGCCATTTATTTCCTCCAAAAATCTGTTTCTAGTTTGGGTCCCTTCTCAAGTGTCAGGAGTCTATGGGCCCTTCACCAAAAACACATTTTCCCTTAAAAGTTGTTTAATTCAATTTAAAGGTCTGTATTTTAACCTCTCTGGTGTTTTATCTGAAGTATTGATATCTATCAGCAGATATATTTGTACATTTCGAGCCAAAGAACCATCTAACTGTATTTTTACATCTCCCTCAGGCTTCTCTCTGAAACTCCAGTGACAACAGGTCAGTGAGCCAATCAGAAGAGGGGATCTAAGCCTCTCTTCTGATTGGCTGACTGCTTTCTGAGCGCTCTAACCAAAATACCAAATCCAGTGAAGTTAGTTGGTGGATCTAAGTGAGCTGGGTTTAAGGCCATGGCTCTAGGACATGACTGCTTTGTTGTGACATCACAAAGTTAAATAAGTCCTGACAGCTGGTTTCTCTGTGATCTTTGAAACTTACAGTGTTTCAATATAGAACCAGACCTGGTTTAAAATGAAGAAGTCATAGAGGTCTAACGTTAGACTTTACTGACATTTAAACAATTGTTCCAGGCCCAGAGGTAAATGACCTGATGTTTCATTTGTCCGTCCTTAGAATTTTCTGAAGCTGAGACTGTGCAATACTAAAGTTTTCCTTGTTTATTCTGATACAATAAGGAGGAGTAGATCTTGCAGTAAACGTCAGTCATTACAGAACGATTTAGATAAATTATTTATTTATGCTTGAATAATCAACTGATGAAAATGAAGTACACCAAAAGATGAGGCACATCCAGGTGTCTTTGTTTGTGAGATAAAGAGAGAACGGAGACAACTGAACGTTTGTTAAGACCTGTTCTTGTCAGCTGCTGTCACTTCACATGCCAGCCTCTTTGTTTAGTTTCATTACTATTTCACTGTTCATCTATAGTACGTGAGTGAGGAAGTAAATAAGTATGTTCTTTTAGGGTGAGCTCCAGACAAACATGCATAAAAAAACCCCCTCAGACAACACCGAAAAAAGCTCTACTTAATACCATAAAGAGCTGAAGTTTCAGGGTAAGAAAACTTTTTCTCCACAGTACAGCCTGTGGTTTGCTACAGATCAAAACAAGTCCAGAGTGATTGGACACCAAGTTGTTGGGTCTTTATCAGGTCTAAACTCTCCCCACCTGACAAATATGAGCAAGCTGTGGTGCTCCACTCATTGATAAGCACCACTTACTTCCATGCTCAACATGGTAGTCAGTGCTGCTTCAAGGATTTTCCTGGAGGAAACATACTCATTCAAAGACAGAAGCTAAGAGCACTGCTAGCCCTGACCACAGGCCATATGACCTCAGCTGTCTATAAAGAACGCTGGCCTTGTGAATACTCCAATCCTGAATAGGATGATTTTTTTTTTTTTTTATCACAACCTGTAATTTGATTATCTACATATGGTGATAAGGAAATGACTGGGAAGTTATTCTCCCAGTCAGACACTGTTTAATCCCATCCTGTCCTCCCACCACTGAGATAAATGAAGCCATGGATGAGCTAATTCAACTAGTTGTGTCTACGTTTTCATCTCTGATTCATTGTTGTCTTTATTTCTTCTTGTGTTTCCTGTCCCAGCTCTTCTCTGATGATTCTTTATTCATTCAGTTTTTTCCCTCAGTTGTGTGCCAGGGTTTGTCGGCTAAAGCACAGACTTCTGGCTCTTGTCGCACTGGAATTCTCATCACGCACAAAACAGCAGGAATAAATACAAAAAAAAAAAAAAAAACCCACAAACAAACAGCATGTGTAGCCTCACAATCTGATTACCACTTAAGCCTCCCAATTCCCTGGACTGAACAAGAGCACACCACATTCAGCACTGAACACCTCCACTCGCATCTCATCCCATTTATTCCTGAAGATAAGCCAGTTTAATATCATCATAATGATATGCAGATCAGAGGCAGCGTCATGATGAACAAGGGTCACATCTGAGTCTTTGGTACGTTCACATCAAGACTTCACACAAGGTCAATTTGTTCTATATGTCAATAACTGTCACCCATGTTGTTTAGGAGCAGACCGTCTGACGACTAAATGAAGGTGGAAGGACTGCTCCTTTCTCCCAACAACAAGAAGCACTGTCACCAAGTGCTTGCTCATGGGGGGATCTGTTGGGTCTCTTTAAATAATTTTATAAAGAGTTTGGTCTAGACCTGCTCTATATGTAAAGCACCTTGATGTAACTTTGTTATGAGTTGGTGCTATACAAATAAATCTGATTTGATTTGAAGACAATGTCAACTTTGATTAAATCAACAGTGTGTCTCTGTCAACTATTGACGGTGTCCTCCAATGAAACAGACTTAGCATGAAACAGGTGTACAGAGTATCCTTTGAGTGCAACTATGAAAGAGTCAAAGATCTGTTACTGTAGGCTAGTACTTACAGTTGGTACTTTTACAGTACTGTAAAAAATATTGTAATGTACGTAAATATGGAGTGCATACTGTAAATACACTTTTGCAGAAGTCTGTCTTTCTGTATCACTTAATGTACTAAACAACTTTTGATCTATTTTTATAGAGTGTTTGAACTGGATTCCATGGAAAGGCCCCATGAATACATTTTCATATATGAATGGTTCAATCTGGCAAAAAGGAGGTGGAGAGGTAGGAACACAGGTCAACGTGTCATTGTGGAAGTCTCTGGTCGGCAGCCATAAGTAACTGTGGGGGGTTCTCCACTGTCATGCAAAGCCGGGGCCATTTAACACTGAACATCTCCTTATATTTCTGGGTGGTCTACAGGATGTCATGGCTGCGCGTGAGCAGCTGGATCAGCAAGCAGTGCATCCTGTATATGTCATAGTTATGGACAATTTGAGCTTTCACCTTGCTGTCCTGATACATGAGTGGTTCACCAACAACCAGCACTTCATCAAGGTTGTCCTTCCACCTTACAGCCAGGAGTTTTTCTCTGTGTGGCGGTAGAAGGTCTATGACCGACAGCCCAGCACAAGGGAAACTTTATTCGAGGCCACGGAACAGGCCTGTGATGATTTAACTGTGGAGTCTTGTCAAGGCTGGGCAATGGAAAATATTGCCTGTGACGTGAATGAAGTCCTCTGGCTGGACTCAGCACAAAGACATGATGTTGGAGAATGAATCTCAGTGAGTTTGTGAAGTGATGTGTTTTTAATTTGTTTCTTTTTTTGTTATGAATGTGCTGAATGTAGATATCACTTCGTCTCTGATATTTTTTTTGCTAAATGCATTTAAATTAAACATTTTCCGTTAGCTACGTGCCCTGGATGCTGTGTCCTAAATTATTTTATGTAGTGTGCAATGAATGCTCTGTGGTGAATATTTTTTTACTTGTGTGTGTATGATCTGAACACATTGTTGGTTTTGAGGGAATAGTTTGACTGTGATAGAAAAGTCTGGGGTTTTGTGAATGTAGTTTGAAATTTTGGATTTATGTTTAAAGTTTTGAGAAAATGGGTGGAGGTTTCAAGAAATGTGTTTTAGCAATGGGGTGGGGGGACTTTAATAGCATGAATGTTAGTGGATGAAAAAATGTGAGTAATTTCAAAGGCAAAGGCGGTCCTTCCCCATATTTCCTGTACTTCAGGCATCGCAGACTGGAGGGGCTAAAACAGCCGAGTGCCAGTGGACTAGTTCATTTGGAACTCCACAGGTCTATTGCCATCATTACTGACATGCAAAACATAGAAAAACAGCACAGATAGTCTGAAGTCTTCATCCCTCTTCACACTGTCAGTCCAATACACTTCACACTGTTTCTTCACAGTGTCTGCCATAAAAGCTCCACTCACTACACAATCAACAAAAAAGTTAAAGTGCCGTTTTCTTAGGAACTGTAAAATTAGTCGGCCACACCACAAGTTTATCTTCGACAACAGAAAGTGCTCTGTCTGTTTTTTATTCTCTCTCCACGTCCTCATACTCTCCCATCATGCCCCTGGTGACGGACAGCTCTAATAAAGCCTCATCATGTCCTTTCTATTGTTCCTCTGGACTTCATTACCATAACCACTCTCACTCTATTCACCCTGCTAAACACACAAACAACTTGTAGCTGCCTCCCTTCATTCAAACCAATCAAACCTTTTACAAACACAAAAAACCAGAGATAAACCTGGGACACTGGAAAAAAAAGCCTCTGCACAGAAGCAGATACTATGTTTACGCAAATGTCTGACTTTTGCAGACAGTCACATATAAATGAAACATAAGACACACAGACAGAGCTGAGAAGTTCAGTTGCTGTTGAATGAAAGGGGCATAATGCCAGGGCCAGTTTGTGAACAGAGCCCAGTGAAGACCGAGTGTGAAAGGCTGCAGCAGCAGGAGAGCACGCTGGCTTCAGCTAAAAATAAAATGAAGGTGACACGACAATTGGATGACTGTAGGATGGTCAACAGTTCCTCTCTGTTGTGGTCACAGCTGGTGAACTTATGGACTGGACTTGTAACATGTAAAATGTGACCAAATGTTTTCTGGCCATGTTTCACATCCTGTTATGTTGGCACTGGAGCAGTTTTTTTTTTTTTTAGGTTTTTGTAAGAAACTGTTTACCGGGACACAGGAGGTAAGCTCTTTGGAATCTTTCAGTGTCTTTTCGCTACTTTTGTAATTCACAGCCCCAAACTTCCCAAACTCTTCTATCCAGCAGCATGTTGCTGTTTTCAGCTTTGACAAATCCCATTATACACAACGTGCCCTGTACCAAACGCAGACAATTAGCAGCCACTGGTGAACACAGAAAGCTTATAATGGCTGAGGAGGTAGATATTTCCTGTCTGGGGTTGGTTAAAAATGCATTTACTCATTGTCACCCATGATGCTGAACCTTGAACGTGAGATGCTCTAAACTAAAGTGTCTCTGTGGCTGTCAGCCTCCTGCAGCTGTTTGTGATTATTAAAAATTGAATAAATGTATAATTTATATTAAAGAATGCCATTTCTGAAACAGCTGGGCACTGTTTTTACCAAACATGGAGTTAATGGCATATTTGTTTGGGACTATTTTCTGCTGTGGATTAATACGCATTTGATACACGTGTGAGTCATTTTCCTGCTTGTTCCTCACTTGTTTTTTTGGGATTTACTAACCTTATGCAGTAAAGTGTTTCATTAGCATTTCCTGAGAAGAAGAAATAGAATTGCATCTATTTATGCCAAGTCTACTTCCAAAGCACGGCCTCTGCCAAGTAACACCGGTGGACAAAGGCACATTTATATATACACTGCTCAAAAAAAAATAAAGGGAACACTAAAATAACACATCCTAGATCTGAATGAATGAAATATTATTAAATACTTTGTTCTTTACATAGTTGAATGTGCTGACAACAAAAATCACACAAAAATTATCAATGGAAACCAAATGTATTAACCCATGGAGGTCTGGATTTGGAGTCACACTCAAAATTAAAGAGGAAAAACACACTACAGGCTGATCCAACTTTGATGTAATGTCCTTAAAACAAGTCAAAATGAGGCTCAGTAGTGTGTGTGGCCTCCATGTGCCTGTATGACCTCCCTACAACGCCTGGGCATGCTCCTGATGAGATGGCAGATGGTCTCCTGAGGGATCTCCTCCCAGACCTGGACTAAAGCATCCGCCAACTCCTGGACAGTCTGTGGTGCAATGTGGCGTTGGTGGATGGAGCGAGACATGATGTCCCAGATGTGCTCAATTGGATTCAGGTCTGGGGAACGGGCGGGCCAGTCCATAGCATCAATTCCTTCGTCTTGCAGGAACTGCTGACACACTCCAGCCACATGAGGTCTAGCATTGTCTTGCATTAGGAGGAACCCAGGGCCAACCGCACCAGCATATGGTCTCACAATGGGTCTGAGGATCTCGTCTCGGTACCTAATGGCAGTCAGGCTACCTCTGGCGAGCACATGGAGGGCTGTGCGGCCCCCCAAAGAAATGCCACCCCATACCATTACTGACCCACTGCCAAACCGGTCATGCTGGAGGATGTTGCAGGCAGCAGAACGTTCTCCACGGCGTCTCCAGACTCTGCCACGTCTGTCACATGTGCTCAGTGTGAACCTTCTTTCATCTGTGAAGAGCACAGGGCGCCAATGACGAATTTGCCAATCTTGGTGTTCTCTGGCAAATGCCAAACGTCCTGCACGGTGTTGGGCTGTAAGCACAACCCCCACCTGTGGATGTTGGGCCCTCATACCACCCTCATGGAGTCTGTTTCTGACCGTTTGAGCAGACACATGCACATTTGTGGCCTGCTGGAGGTCATTCTGCAGGGCTCTGGCAGTGCTCCTCCTGTTCCTCCTTGCACAAAGGCGGAGGTAGCGGTCCTGCTGCTGGGTTGTTGCCCTCCTACGGCCTCCTCCACGTCTCCTGATGTACTGGCCTGTCTCCTGGTAGCGCCTCCATGCTCTGGACACTATGCTGACAGACACAGCAAACCTTCTTGCCACAGCTCGCATTGATGTGCCATCCTGGATGAGCTGCACTACCTGAGCCACTTGTGTGGGTTGTAGACTCCGTCTCATGCTACCACTAGAGTGAAAGCACCGCCAGCATTCAAAAGTGACCAAAACATCAGCCAGAAAGCATAGGAACTGAGAAGTGGTCTGTGGTCACCACCTGCAGAACCACTCCTTTATTGGGGGTGTCTTGCTAATTGCCTATAATTTCCACCTGTTGTCTATTCCATTTGCACAACAGCATGTGAAATTGATTGTCAATCAGTGTTGCTTCCTGAGTGGACAGTTTGATTTCACAGAAGTGTGACTGACTTGGAGTTACATTATGTTGTTTAAGTGTTCCCTTTATTTTTTTGAGCAGTGTATATATAATGGTATTGAGTTTCGTGGTCACATCTGGAGCTACTCTGAGGAGAAACGCTAGAGGACACAGAAACAGTAAATTCATATACATTATAGGTGAAGAAAATCTGAAACATGGCAGAGATGAAATGTAAAAGTGATACAAAGCTCGAAGGGGATTTCATCAATAAGTGCTCACCCTCTTCACTGCTTCACAAGATCAAAAAGGACTTGATGACTCTGTGTTAGTCTAAAATGAAAGCCTTCATCAGAAAAGTAAAATCCCTAACTTCAAATTGATCAATATGCAGCCTTGGGCTTAGCCAAGTCTCAACATGGCTTGTTTCTGAAAAAAGTTTCTCCAGATCTTTGTTGGGGCAGGAAGAGGGGTAGCTCACAAGCGCATCGAAAATTCTCTTGCAGATCAGGAGTTTGTTTGATCATTTGTTTCATGACAGTGAGGCTTTATTGATATACCGACATGCTACACAAGACTTATAACAAGACTCTGAAGACTGATTCTCCAGATTTCACCCCTTCAGTTTACAAAAACAGTTATCGTTGATTTTTTGTTGTTGTTGTTGATGTTGGGTTTTTTTTTTTTTGGTAGTTTTTACTTGCACCATAAACCAGTAAGACGAGAACTGGTGGTAACTGTTCCTGAGTTATATATCTTCTTTCAGTTCATAAACGTACACAGATCAAAAGAATCCAATTTTTTATGAACATGTTTGAAGTTGGGAGATTTTCAAGAATGACACATAATTCCTTTATTTCTTTTTGACACTATAATGACCCTATGTTCTCAAAAAGTCATGTTGATCGAGAATGAAGTCAGTCTGACTGGTACGACCTGGTTGTTTCTAATAAAATAAATTGAGTGCACATGCTGCAAAAATTCAGACATCAAAGAATGTGTTCGATTTGTGGACCCAGGCAGTACAGGGGGTACAAATCCTCAGCCTGCAGCTCTTTCAGACATTTATACACTCCAACCTGTCAAGTCAGTGAAATGCTGCAAGTCATTGCTGCTGAGGATCTTGTGCTGCTGATTCACTGCCCAGAACATGGTGGTCCCGATCATTTTCACAGAGCGGATTACAGAGAAGGTCATTGTTAAATCCTTCACTGAGCGCAAACTGACTTGAAATCTTCTCAGGGGCCAAGAGGCTGTAACTGGCCCCAACATATGATTAACTAGCTGCCAAAACTAAGGACTCTGTTGCTTTAAAGCTGTACTGATACTGAAATAATTTTTTGTATCATAGTAGTTTGTGTTTGTGGTTAGTGTTTGGTTTTTCTTTTGTTTGTTTGTTTTGTTTTACTTTTTCCAGCAGTGATAGCACTGACTGAAAATGGCAGCATTCATGCAAGAAGAATAATGGCACATTTGGTTGAAACTTAGCATCCAAGTTTGTTTGTTAATGCCACTAACTTATAGCCTCCTTGTGGTGATTTGGCACAAAGACATTATTGACTTGTCTGTTTGCTTTGCCCTTTAGAGCAAAGTAAAAATAAAGTTTGGAAGCCTTCAAAAGAAACTTGCTAACTTTCTCTTTCATCTTCATCAGAGCGCTCACGAACTTGTCAAAGCAGCCAGAGACAATTTTTTTTCACCCTTTTTGAGAGTTTAAATCAGAAGAAACACTATCGGAGCTGATTGAAAGGGCTGAAATATTCTCAGTAACAACATTGTTGGCCACAAACGCTGTAATAGTCTCTAATTAGCAGTTTCTTCTAAGAACATCAGTAAATCAATGAAAATCCAGCCTAAGTTAAAGGTCTATATAATCTAAGGACAGATGTCCATGTGGTCTCATAAAGCAGGTTTATAGGTTCTATGTTAATACGGGGAAAGTATCAAAGGCCTCAATCCACAGAGAAATGCTCCCAGCGTGCATTTAGAAACTGAGCCGTGAGGATATCTGTATCTTTGTCAAGTCACAAAAGGGCTGCCCCTCCCAAAGCCCAGCCCTCCTGGATCCACCATCCAACCTTACAGGGTTTGCTTTATGTGGGTGTTTACCTGATATCTGTTTTACTATGATTAGATTGCTCAGAAAACAGTCAGTCAATTGGATGAGAATAAAAACACACAACACTGCTTCTTCAGACAAGACAATTAAAGGTCAGCAGGCCTCCGGGGGAAGTGCTGAGTGTATCACTATATTCATATCATAACGCCACTAACCTGAGAGCACGGTGAATATTGCGGCGAAGGCGTTAAGCTTGAGGCCGTCGATGACGTTGCCAAAATGACACACCTCTATGGACATGAGGATGCCCCCTGTGGCCAGCAGGAGGATGTACAGGCACTCTGCAACGATACACAGCCACAGCACTCCTGTGGAGACAAGCGACCGTGGCAGAGGAAGAGTAAAGATGAAGAAAAAGACATATTTATAGTGTGGGTGTGGGGTTGAGCATGGCTTAGTGACTGAGGGGGAGTAGTGTGATGGGTATCATGGGGGTTGGGGATTGAGAGAAAATATAGGTAAGCAAGGGCAAAGGGAGAGGAAAGGGACAAGGAGGAGGCGGAGGAGGGAGGAATGAGCCGGGAAAGGTGGAGCAGTGACCCAGCCACTCATATCATTAACCTTCACAGTCAAAGAAAGGACATATGACTGGCCAATAGACAACCAGCATCCTAAGCTCACGACACCATACGTGCAAGAGGCAAATATCAACGGATTAAAAAGCTGTAAATGTAAACTGTGGTCTAATTACATGCATCACCCAAGGACAGGTAGTTATTATGTGGTTCATTAATCACAAGGTGGACTATAGTAATATGCCTAAAATACCTCTGCATGAATTATGGATAGAGTTTCATTCTTCAGCTGGAAAAGTCTTTTCTATCCTCTCCAAATTGGATTTAGTTAAAGACGTTTCAATTAAATTTAGAGTAAAAGGGTGTAGTACAGGCTCCAGCAAAATGTTATTAGAGGACGTTTAAACTGGCTGCAATTCTAAATTTTTCTCCTCACTTTGCTTTGATTTCTGATATTTTAATCATAGGATATCATCGTGTGGTGGAGCAACAGAAATGAGACACTGCCACACTGTGAAAGCTGTGATCTCTTCATTTCAGGGTCAGGGTTTGGTTTTTCTTTGATTGGCCCGATTCCACACGTCCAAATCATCAGCCTATGTCTCAAATCAAATCCTTTCAGTGAGTTTCACACAGTCGCTCTGCTGCTGTGGACACTGATGATTGTTTCCACAGTTGATTGAAGAATGAAGCCAATCAGAGGTCTGGCAGGATTAAAGGATAGAGATAGTGTGTGGGTTGGTTTTTTTTTTTTGTTTTTTTTTTACTTTACTTTTAGTCTTCAAATCCCTGAAAAGACCAACACTGGTGTTGTGTTAGTGCCTGATGTCTTTGGATTTGGACATTAAAGGTAAACAGGAGTGGTGTATTAGTTAATTAGTTTTTTGGTAAGCTTGTGAATCAGGGCCAGAGTCAGACCAGTGTTTGATAATATTGATAATATTGAATGTATAATGACATTTTTTCATTTTTATTTATTTATATTTCTTTTTCATTTAAACCTTTCATGCAGTTTGCTTTCAGTGAGAAAAATGCTGAACGTGACCATATGATCTATTGATGTGTACGTCAGCTGCCTGGAAGATAGACGTAAACAGAAATGCTGCCGTAACCACAGACTGTAGATAAAGACAGACGAAGCCTCTGTGACATCACGTAGTCAGCTTCCCCCCAATCACCACAATGGTAGTGTCTGACTCTTCCCCCGTACCCCCAGCTAATCTAAAAATTGGCAAAGAGGTTGGGTTCGGGTTTTAATACTGGTGAGTTTATGGCAACCCATGCCCTCAATTCTACATGACTTTAAATCTTAATAAAATACAAACAGTCAAATTATATTAAAATTCACCTCAGGAAGGCCGAAATTAGCTGTACAGAGGAAACAGCTTCTCAGGATAAGGCTCTTTATTTCCACTGTTCTACCATTTTAACAGACCATGGGGACTGCCGCACTGTTGGAGCCAGACTCCAGTGGTCTGTAGAGGAACTGCAGGTTTGATCTCCTCAGTAACAGCATCATGTTTCATGCTGGTTCAATATATAAAATATACTGAATATACAGAAATTGAAGAGCTTAATGTTGACTTTCTTGATGCAAGCCCCATAAAACCCCATGTTTTTGTTTTTTTGTGCCTTTTGTGTCTTCCTGTCAGTCTTTAGACTGATCACCGCCGGAATGGATTTCCAAAAAGCTTCCAAACTAATCCATCACTTTGTTTGAAAAACAGGCGAAAGTTAAATGACAGTTCAGTCTGATTGTCAGGCAGAGTGAAACTGATTAGAGGCGAACCAGTGTGGAGGTGATTGATTTATTGAGTCCCCACTTAACTTATTACCCAGCAGTGCAAGTGATCACTGACACCACAGCCCTTCTTGCTGTGTCACTGCCAGGAATGGTGTAATGGTGATTGGGCCACAGCTCATTAACCTTGTTACATTACATGCAGAAAAGGGAAGATTTGTCTGTTAAAGTTAGATTAGAGATTAAAGCGGGAAAAGTGAGAGTTTTTACAGAACAGGGGACGCTCTGACAGCATTTCAACACAGTGACAAAGGCTCTAAACCGGTCACCTCAGTCAGCACTAAGCAGCTCAGCTCAGTTAGAGCAATCAGACCATAGCCTCTATAACCAAAGAGCTGAGGGTTTATTTTGGCCTCAACATGGCAAACCTGATAAAAAGATTTGTTTTTTGGCTTCTAGTATCTCATGTGTGAGCGGTGAATGACGAATAATTTTTTTTTTATAAAACTCAGAGGGGAGCTGCTTCACTGTAGGCTGGTTTTAATCTCAGATGTTCCGGTCTTGTGCTCCACACAGATTGAATTGTGTTGCCACATGTTCATGAATAATCGAAGGACATGAATGCATGTCACCTACAATATATCGTGTGCTTTGTTTTGTATTTCATGTATTTTTTCTTACCTCTTTCATTTGAAGGTGCGACGTAGAGGAAACTTCTGCAGTTTTCAGCTGTAAGAGGCAGAACATCAGACATGTCATTGACACTGCTGCAACACGCTGATCACTTCACCTCTGATTTCCACAGGGAGCACTTCGCTTTACCTCATACAGATAAAATTAAAAAATAAACAAACAAATAAATAAAACAATCTGATCCAATCTGTTACTCAGCTTTGGTTTATACATCTCTAGGATGTCTGTATGAACTATGATGTGAAAACAATACAGTCCATCATGGAGCAGTGAGGGTGGTCTGTCAGTCAAAGCAATGTTCGGTTCATTGTCTGGAGACAGATCAGGGGGGAGATGTGACTTTAATAATGACACATAAAGTTGATTTGTAATTATAGTTATTAATAGATGAAACATTTTAGACATTCTAAATCGCTGTCTCTGGTTTCAGCTTCTCATGTGAATATTTCTGTTTGTATTTCTTTCTCTTTTTTTGTACCAAACTAAATATTTTCAAATTGTTGCTAAGACTTGACTGTAGGTCAGTTTAGTAAATTTTAAATCCTTGAAAGGACCACGACCAGCTCAGATACGACTTTTTTCTTATGTAATAAATGTTTCGAATTCATTTCTAAGATGTAAAATCAAGGTTATTACTGTTTTTCTGTAAAGTGAGATGCTCTTAGAGCCGGGACATGGACTTATTTCTCCGTGTTGTTGGATCGTCGCGCCTCCGATGCGCACAGCCGGCGCGCACCGCTGCGCTCCGGTGCCACCGCCTGCAGCTCCGTGACGACTCACCGGTCATGTTGATGTTCTGCTCGCAGGAGAACCAGATCCCGGTGTGGAACTTCCTCATCACGTACTTGTCCTCCCCGGTCTCCCAGATGTACTGCACCAAGCGGGTGTCGTTGAGGTTGGAGCTGTTGAACCTGATGCAGAAGGGCTGCTTGGTGGTGACCGGCCCGGTGCAGAACGGCTTCACCACCTTCCGCTTGCCCTCGCACCAGTAGCTGGTGGTGAGCGCGGACACGGCCAGGAACAGGGAGAGGAAGTTCAGGGTGAGAGCCAGAGAAGCTCTCCGCCGCCGGTCTATTCCCATAACGGTGACCGGAGGACTGAAGGTGCCTAACTTAATCCCCCCGCTTTGTATGACACCGGATTCTGGTGCTTCTCCTTCTCAAATCTCCGTAATCCGGTTATTCCGTTAACGTGTCCGCGGCCAATTACCGTCTGGTTCTCCTCTCACATCTGCTCATCCAGCTCAGCTCACTCTCATTTTGTACCTGCCCCCCCAAAACACACACACACACACACACGCACACGCCTCCTCTCTGAGGAGATGAGCAGCGGAGCTCCATGGATCCATCTGCAAATAAACTGCTTCTCTCAGTGATCCTGTTCATATTTAAACAGGTTTATTATAAGTGCAATCATCCACAAGTGCAAATGTTCAACTCCTGGAATTATAAAGATCCTTCTATTTATTGTTGCACTTCTGTAGAATTTGAGGACTAGCAACTGGTGGCCCCCAGCAAGCAAATGTTTGGGGTCTCAGAGGTCCAGGGCATGACCTGTGTCACTATAGATTAACATTAGTCTGATCCACCCACTGCTGCACCTCCCATCTTATTTCTGTTTCTCCCATGAAGGTGTTTCCATGTGACTAGGCAGGCAAGGCCCAACTGAACAAGGGAGATCCATTTCTTTTTCAGAAATAACTTTAAATAGTTTTAAATATAAATGCAGGATAAATGAATAAATGATTAAATAGTTTTGTTCAAAATTCATTCGAATAGTTAGAGTCCGTCTCCTATGCTGCTTCCTTTGTGCTGTGAGAACCATCAGAGATGAGACATGGCCAGTCTGAGAGAATCCCCAGTGGAGAAGATCTCACCGAAGCACTCGATCTTGCTGAATTTAATTTGTCTTCAAAGGGTCTGAATATAAAAATGGTTGTGTTGCGTAAATGACTCCTGATGACACCATAGAAAATATTGTGTAAAACAAATAGGAAATAGGAAAACACCGGGCAAACCGACAGTGAAACCTCACTTACTGCTCCACCTACAAAGATTTTATCCATCCATCCATCATCTAAACTGCTCAAGCTCACAAGGTCATGGGGGGCCGGAGGCAATCCCTGTTAGGATGGGGACAGCTTTAAGACGCCTCCTGTATGGAGAAACTAGTTGCGTGCATTGCTCAGGTGTGATTTTGGCCCATTCTTCCACACAAACAGTCTTCAAATCTTGGATGTTCCGTCTTCTATGAACTCTAATCTTTAGTTCTTTCCATATATTTTCTGTTGGATTCAAGTGAATGGCCCAGCCAATCTAGCAGCTTTATTTTCTTTCTCTCAAACCAAGTGAGAGTTTCCTTGGCTGTGTGTTTGGGATCATTGTCTTGCTGAAACGTCCACCCTCGTTTCATATTCATCATCCTGGTAGATGGCAGCAGATTTTTTATCAAAAATGTCTCGGTACATTTTTCCATTCATCCTTCCTTCAATTACATGAAGTATGCCAGTGCCGTATGCTGAAAAAAAAGCCCCACACCATGATGTTCCCTCCTCCAAACTTCACTGTTGCTATGGTGTTTTTGGGGTGTGCTGTGCCATTTGACCTCCAAACATGGTGTGTATTATGGCATCCAAACAATCTGACCAGACTATATTCTCCCAGTATTTCACAAGCTTGTCTAAATGTTGTGCAGCAAACTTTAAACGAGCTTCACCATGTTTTGTTTTGGTTTTTTTTTTCCCCCAGCAATGGAGTCTCATGTGGTGAGCGTGCATACAGGCCATGGCTGTTGAGTGTGTTACTTATTGTTTTCTTTAAAACAGTTGTACCTGCTAATTCCAGGTCTTTCTGAAGCTCTCCACAAATGGTCCTTGGCTCTTGAAAAACTCTTCTGATAATTCTTTTGACTCCTCTCTCAGAAATCTTGCGAGGAGCACCTGGTCGCGGCTGGTTTATGGTGAAATGATGTCGTTTCCACTTCTGGATTATGGTCCCAACAGTGCTCACTGAAATATTCAGACGTTTAGAAATCCTTCTGTAACCAATGCCATCAGTATGTTTAGCAACAATATGGTTGTGCCGGTATTGAGAGAGTTCTTTGCTTTTTACCCATCATGAGATGTTTCTTGTGTGACACTTTGGCAATGAGACACCTTTTTATAGGCCATCAGTTAGGACTGAACCAGCTGATATTAATTTGCACCGACAAGGGGCAGGATTGCTTTCTGATTACTGATAGATTTCAGCTTGTGTCTTGGCTTTTGGTGCCTTTTTGCACCCCCATTTCTTCAAGTGTTCAATACTTTTTCCCTGTGTCATTCCATTTTATCACACATAACTTCATTTATGGACATCTAAGGTTTGATTTCTTTGCATGTGTGGGTTGCATGTGTTGTTACTGTGATCTGGTGAAAATTTCATATCAGTAGCACCTTTGGAAATATATTAATCAAGAAAAATGGTAACTTTTTCAATACTTATTTTACCCGCTGTACCTACGTAGACACGGGGAGGGCACCGCAAAGCCCCAGGCCAAGGGTTTGAACCTTCTTGTCATGAGTGTTGAGCACTGCACCACTGTGAAAACCCCTACAAAGATTTTTGAAATCATAAATTTGACCAAACACAGAAAAAGGATCAGCCCTAATGCTTAAAATGCCAGCATAAATTTAACAGACTCTATATTTATAAGTGTGTAATATGTAATCTGTGTTTATAGTTGCTGCCTGACGTGTTAGTTGTCCAGCATAATGTTTGTCTGTTTGCGTTCCCCTGTGCGCACTTCTGTGTGATGCCTGCTCTAAAATGGCTCTCCTATTGAGGTGAGCAGTGCTGTTGACAAAAACGTCTGTTTAACCTCATGGTTCCAGTTGTGCAAGTGGATTAATGTGTTGTTTCATGTCATTTGTGTATGGCTAAGTTGCTTTATCCCCTTTATCCCCCATTGTCTCAGAAGAAATGCTTATCACCTTAAATTTAACAAATGAAACTGGCCACTTAAATAAATGCATGATTGATTTTTTTAGGCCATAACGTCTGGGAACATAACAGAAATCCACCAGCCACTCCCCTCTCTCATGAAAGGAAAGAAAAAACTGCTGACAGCAGAAGCTCATCATCCAGAAGCTGACATATAAGAGGCGTCAGGGGAGTCACTCAGGTCAGAGGCAGAAACAGACACATTCAGCTCACCGTGGATGAGGGCAGTAATGTTCAAAGTGAAAACCTCTGAGTCAATATCCTGCTTCTGCGGGTCTATGTGTGTGTGTGTGACATGGCAAAGTGTGTGATAGAAGGAGGCTGATGAACTGCAAACATTTGTCCAGAGAGATAAAAAGTCATCATTCTTTCCTCCTTGCCCTCCCCTTTCTTATGACCTACAGCACTTCATTACAAATAAACACACACACACACACAGAAAGTCTCATGCTGCTGTGTCCCCAGAAATGATAAAATATGGTTGCCCAATCTTCATGTCTGTCGAACTACAATTATCATAATTAATATCGGTGATGTGTTCACTGCCTCTGCTTCCCATCACGTCTGACATATCCTCACTGAGCATGTTTGTGTGTGTGTGTGTGTGAGGCACCACGGTTAATGAATAGCAGGATGTGGTGTCCACAGTGCATGGATTTCACACACGCTGTTTGCTCGTTCCTCCTCAGGCCTGCTATCCTGATTCCAGGCACTCCATCACCTTCAGGCTGATGCACGTGGAGGAGGGAGGACTGACCCTGACTGGCGGCGCGCTGAGGGTCAGAGCCAGCGCCTCCTGCTCCTCCTGGCCCATGGCCACAGAAGAAAAACGCAGAGGACAAGCAGCCCGGCAGACTGCAGTCTCGATTGATGACCTGGTTAGATTTCAGGTGTCTCCTCCCCTGCCTGTGTTTATGAATATGTGAGGAGGCTGGTTTGCACAGTCAGGTCAGGTGACGGTCAAATACAGTGATGGGTAAAGTGAACGCTTCGGTGTACTTTATCAGTACACATTTACATTTCTATCTTTTAGTGGGACGGTGACAGAGTGCTGTGGCGTTCCCCTGATTTAAATCAAACACATTTAGACCTGAAGTTGCAGAGAACCCATGAGCTGTGTCCTAAATCCACATTTCTACACTGAATACATTATCACACACTGACAGGATATTTTATTCTAAAAGATGGATTATTGTTTTTTTTTCTGTGTCCTCTGTAGCACTCCTATCTCAGTCAACATATCAAAGCCTGCAGGCCAGATGTTTAATGGCACATTCAGGTGATACTGTAAACTGGCAAGTAGCATGAGCAGATGAGTCTGTGATTCATAGACATACAATATAATCTGAAGAATTTCAATCATCTTTTTTCTCCATAAAATAGTTTTTCAGTGATGCTGAGATGAATGATTCATGTTTCATGTTTTATGTTTGGCCTGCCTCTTGGCTCTCAAACGTGGGTCTTTGAGAGGAGCTTGAAAAGATCCTTACCAATGAAGCCAGCGAAGAGGAGTGAGACAATGATCCACAAGACACAATCACCCACCTGCTGATCTTTATAAAGGCTTTGTATAAAGGACATGTGACGCACTGTATGGTGCACAAGGTTTTCACACCAGATACTGACGTGTTTTCTGATCTATGACACTCCCTCCAAAATCCACAACAACTTATGTGAAACCACAGAGCATCTATAAAAAAAAATAAAAGCAAAGCCAATGCTGAAATACCTTAAACCTGCATTCTATCTAATGATGCAACTGTGCTGGCCTCAAATTTAAGTCTATGGGGAAATGGCCTTACCCTTCACTTGAGCTCAGTAAATTTTTTCCTAGTTTATGGTCTCAGTCTCTAGTTTGAAGTTTCCTCAATACAACATGATGCTCAGTTTTTAAATGATGGTTCCATTTAGAACAAAGTAGACCATAAAGCCGGGCTGTGACTGTACCTCAGAATCTGGATAGAGTACAGAGCGGGTCAGATCCAGCCCTGCTTTAACACCTCCATGTTGTTCTCTGGACACCCTGTCCTTGTTGACATAAGAAGAAGGGGAATAATTGAGGTGGTTATTTGATGAGGACAATCGTTTTTTATTAATGATTAATTACAACTTCACAGACCAGTTTTATTTCAAAGACTAACTGGTTAATCCTGACACGTCAGTAGCAGACATTTAAATAATGAGGATAATAACAATAAATGGGAGGTTTTATAGTTGGGGCTGTCAGTGTAGTCTGGGCATGATTTTCTTCATTTAACTTCCAAACCCATTTGAACTGACACTTCATTTATGTGACTGTAAAATTCCTTCAGGCTCATTTAGCTGATTGAATTTTACACTCATTACTCACTCACCTGCAGAACAGACCTGTAAAGAAACCTGTGCTAATGTCTCTGTTTGATTAAAGCTCCCTGACAGGCAGAGAAATATTCATCTGAGTGTAGAAACAAGTGGAGAAACTATAATGGTGGAAGCAAGTGACTCATTTACTCTCTCCTTCCTCCACTTCATCATTTCTCCCTCCCTGCCGGTTCATGTCTTTTCTGAATGAGTCTGAGCTGTAACTATGAGACAGACTGTGAAAAATGCTTGCAGCCAATTCATCCTCAGTCTTGAGAGCCATTCATTTACATAAACACTCTCTCTTCTATGGTCCCACAAACATGTGATGTAAACACACACACACACACACACACACACACACACAAATAATGTAGACTGGGAGGAGAATCAAAATATATAAAAGGGTGTAGTTGAATGGAACCATTCATCGCAGTATCAGCTGTAAAAATCTGATTAGAAAATTAATTATTATGAAATTTAGATTAAAAATGCTTCACCAGCAACACCTGCATGAACATTTTGATTTAGTGGCTAGACACTAAGTCACACTGCTGGTCACGCTACTGGTCCTTCGTGAAGAACAGGACTACCTGACTGGGGAAAGGTTTTCCCCTGCTCTCCTTGGACCTGTAAGACTTTTAACCTAGTTGAGCGTAATTTTATTTTGGACACAGCAAAGCAAATTGAATTTGTTACTATTATGTTACATTCAGACTTTAAGCACATGCCTGAGATTTAATGTGGAAAGTCATATTAGATACGTATGTAGTATTTCACCTCTTTTATTTGGTGTGTAGTGTTAAGGGATTAAAAACAGTTACCTGATTATGATAAATCAGTTCGCCAGTTAAAACATTTTATCTAAAAATTTAATTACTGTATCAGAAAAAGATTTAAATTTGAATTAAGTTATTTGGGGAGGTTATTAAGGTGTTGTGAAAAACCGAAGAAATTGATTGAAGGACTAAAACGTACCTTAGGTGACATTATTGACAACCTGAAATACTGTAATGGAACCCTTTTCATTGTTCTGATTTATCGGCACTCGGGGACAAAAAGAATACAAATAACTTGAACAGAAATCATTTCAGCTGGGATTGACTTGAATTAATTTATTGCCAGCTGAGTGAGTTCAACTCAATTGTCTGTTGTCACTCCTCTTGTTTACAACAACACTGCTCACTGAATTCCAAGGTTGGGACAACCTGATCATATCTGCTTCAGTCGTATTCTTGTTTTGACGAGCCAACTCCTGACTCAGGGTTGGTTTGAGTTTCGCTAGATTAACAATAAGAAACTCGCAAAGATACTTCATGGATCATAGTCTCAGTGAAAATGTGCACTTTGCTTTTATCCACACTATTTGATAATGGAAAAACATCTTTTTTGTATTATCTCTCCCTCCCTCTGATATCTTCACATACTTACTCCAACCTAACATAAAATACCAAATGCCTGCTTTCTCTGAACACTGGAATAGCACGTTTAGCTTTCAAGTCCTTAACCATGAACCATGTGGTTTTTGTTTCTTTTCTTCCATCCAACTACAGTGATTGTGTTTTGGTGCTGAAGTGCCACACTGAGCCTCTGTCTGACATAGAATGAGCTCTGCAGCTGTTGCTCTGCTAACATGCTGTGTGTCCCTGTAGAGTGGGCATTAGGATGAACAGACTGCAAGCAAACACATCACTGCAGGAACGTTTGCCAGAAAATGGACATTCTTCTAAAAAAAATAAAGATAAACACAGACATAAACACATGTGTTGTGGTTACACAGAAACTGCACACAAACAATTCACTACTCCCATTGTTCCAGAAGGACTTTTCCTTGTGAAAGTAATAAAGATAGACACTGAAGGAAATGAATTTCTGTATAAGCAGAAAATGCTTGCAGGATGCTTATGTCAGTGCAAGAGAACATGTACAGGAGTTTGCACACACACAACAGCAGTATGAGACCACAACAAGCCAAAATATGGCTTTATTGTATGGCAGCAAAATGTTGCCTTAGATGTCACAAGGTGGAGACACTCACAAAGTCCACAGTGTAGCTAACTGAAGAGGACACGGATTGTCAGTGCACCCTCAGTCCTCTAACACGGGGACTGCAGACACACACTGGATGACCACAATTTCTGAGGCCGTGCTCTTATCACTGCCTCCCAATACACTCTCGTTATCTAACCTCCTCCATTTTTCCCACCACAGATGACGACTGCTTGCTCAGGATGATAATGAGCGCCTGTAATGACTCACACAGTCTTAATGCGTCTCATTTGGTGAAATGGACAATAGTTTTCAAGGTTGAGAAAGTATATTTCCAGAGAAGGCATGTTTGTGAATGCCTGGTGTGTGTGTGTATGTGTGTGTGTGTGTGTGCGTGCGCGTCTTCCATAAATGTCAACACAAGTATACAAGCTTGTAATAGAATGCGTCCTTGGTTATGTCTTAGTCTCTGTCGTTGCTGAATGTCACTGCTCCTCTTCCTAATAAACTAATCCCACCTCAGATTGAAACTCCCCTAAATGTGATTTACAGATGATAATATTGTCCAGAGTGCATTAGTGCCTCATTACCTCCCTGGTTAATGGAGCTGCTAACTGTCATCTTCCTCTGAGTTGGTTTGTGGGAGTTATGGCTCCTTTTGCCCCAATTCAGGCTTTTAGCACTACAGTTCAGCATGTACCATTAATAAATCTTGAACATGCTGTGTTCAGACCTCTGCCAGGCTGGAGAGAAGGTGAAGACATCAGCACCATTTGATAAGTTAATTGGCTTCAGACATTTGTTGTGGGTCCCAACTGCCAAGCCGCGGGCCAGATGAGGTCTGGCAGTGGTGCCCAACGTGGTCTTCCCATCCTCCAAATTTGATGCAGAGTTTTTCCAATGTCTGAGAAAAAAAGGATCTCAGAGTCTTTTGAGGTTGCAGTTTTATTCAAAGTACAGCAAATCTGAAAGCACACTGAGTGATATCTCTCCGATCCCTTCCTTATATACCCCTTTCTTTTAGAGACAACTAGCCTGAGCAGAGCCCCCACCATTGGAATTCCACCTGCTTCGTGTTCTTTATCTGCCACCACTAGACTTTACCCCTCACTCGTCTTTGATCTCTCTTTTCTACTCATGGCACACTCTCATCGGCTAGTACTGTTCTAAACAGTTCTTCTGCATGTGTATTCTGGCCCTTGACACTCTGTCTCCCCTGTTAGGCCAACACTACTTTTCTTTAGGCCAACACTGCTTTTTCTTTAGGCCAACACTGCTTTTCTCTCTGAAAAGTGTGGGAAAATACTGAACGTCATGTGTGTGTGGCAGTATCTACGTTTTTATTTCAGAACCCGTTTTAACAGATTCATGTGGACATGCTGTCTGTGAGACACCTGAGCTGCTGCATCCCCTGATATTTATTCATTCATCTGTTCATTTGTTTGTCCATTTCCAGGTTGCTGGGGGTGCTGGAGCCAATCCCAGTTCACATTGGGTGAGGGCGGGGTACATCTTGGACAGGTCACCAATCCATCACAGGGCCAACATACAGAGACAGACAACCACTCACACTCAGACAATTTAGAGTCACCAACTAACCCAAACATGATTTCTTTGGATGGTGGGAGGAAAGAGAACATGCAGAACTCCACACAGAAAGGCCCCAGGCCGGGAACTGAACCCGCAACCCTTTTGTTGGAGGGCAACTGTGCTAACCACTATGCTGCCATCCTGCTCTGTACTCTGTCCTGATTGAATGCTAAGGTCAGTCTGTCGCACTGTAGCCACGAGCCTGCAAAAGAGAGTGATGTTTACATCAAATTGATGAGACAGATAAATATATGGGACCAGTTCCTGTGTTAGTCATGTGACCTTGGAATGAAAGCTAATTGGACTTCTTATGTCTCTTTTTCAATATTTCACCAAAACCACAGGATGAGAGCAGAGCCTGTGACCACAATCATGGAACTGTTAATCACCCCTTTATTTGTCACAATGTCATGTGGAAAATAATAGTCAGTAAATGTTGAGCTGAAATGTTTGGAGTTTTATGTGACCTCATTGAAAAATGTTGTCGTCTACACACAGATCTGCTGGGGTGATTTAGTGGTGCACAGTAACAGGGTTTGCTTAAGGTCACACATCTTAATTCTTCCATTGTTTTAAGATCACAGCTGAGAACAAAGGAGAAAACACGTCTTATTGTGTTATTCTGAAATATGTTTTTTCATCCCTAGGTGATGGATGACATTGCTGTGTGGGCTTCCAGCTCAGCAGACTTTTCATTAAGCTGATTCTGTGAAGGAAGTACAGCCCCACCTCCCCCCACCCATTGCTCTTGTGTTTTGGGAGGCTAACAGGGGTCTCAGGTGGCAGGTCACATTCGCCAATTATACAGCAGATCAGAGTGAAAGAGAAAGGCAAGGACAGTCATGGGTCTGGGAGGAAAAATCAAAGGCAGCAGGGTCACAGGCAGGTGAAAAGACAGGAGCTCTGCCTCTGAGACTACATTATATACATAGCAGCTCTACAGAGCTCAGGTCCAGATATCAGGCAGGAGTGAAAGAATAACTAGAGAGGGTCAGGACAGGATGTAAATGGATTCCAGATTAGACCAGCTGGCTGCTGGAATAAAGGGGAGACCAAGAGATTAATACTTCTGAGTCTTCCCCTTGTTGGCACAGCTCAGTACAGAGGCCACATTTTCAGTGTGTGTCTCAGTGTATAGAAATAAAATAGCAATATTTTATCTATCTATCTATCTACCTATGTATTATTATTATCATTATCAGCTTTTATTACTTTTGTACCTTGTACCTTACCAGGCAACGACTAAAACTGAAGGTTACCATGATTGAAACCAAAGATTTCTCTGCTTTAAGAACTAATGAAGACACCTGTGGCGCTTTAAGAACAAAACTCACCATCATCAAACATTATTGTGGAAACTAGAATAGAAACAGCACCAAACAGTCAGGACAAAAATACAGGATGTATTTTAATGGATCGATTTACAGTCTGAACACAGTGGCATCAATATCCATTGATGGTTATCGCATCAATGGCTCCTCGATTTACTGATCTTTTGGAGTAAATTCATTGATCAGGCCACTGACTTCTGACCACTGAGCCAACAGACAGTTCGTGCAGTGAGCTGCTGCTACAGCTCATGCTGGAGAACAGAAGGATGAGACTGATGCTGTTAACAGGTCTTAGCATGAAGCAATTGGTGAAGGAGACACGTTCAAATAACACAAAAGGACAAACGACTTGGTCTCAATGAAAGGACTGCTGTTTGAAGGAGAGTCAGACCCAACACGGATTTATGGAAAACATTATGAAACCTGAGTGAAGCAACAGTCTCTTCAGATTATACAGAAGGCTTTCAATATTGGGTAAAGTTAATATTTAGCTGTAGACCACTGTTGTTGTTGCTGAAAAATGGTAGCTCTCAAGCATGAATTATTAATGAGTGTTGTGTATTTAATTCATATATTACACAGAATATTGTACACAGTCTGGTCAGCCGATAAGATCAGCTCCCTCAGACTCTCCTATTATTACATCAGCTGATCAGTTCTCATCACTGACCAACATTAGTTCTGCCTTCTTGTGTTGATGAACCATCAGATGTGAAAACTCATTAGCTTTCTTTAAATCTTCTGTAATCTCCAGCGCCTGCGTGGCTGCCTCATGAAAATAGTGGTCGAGCTCTTAAAGAAAAGGGGTCAGACGGTGTAATAAATGATTGTCAAAGACTGTTAGAGCGGCACAGTGTCTTCATTTAGATACAGGCTCCCCTGAAGTTTTAGCATTTCAAGCTGATAGATGAATAATGAAATATTTAAATGTTTGGCTCATTTAAATTAAAGCACCTGATCTATTCTGCTTTGGAATCTAGATCTTAGTTGTGGTGCTATCAGTCCAGGTTTTGAGTTTTAGGTTTTTGTATATAGTCTGGTTTCTGGTAAGTTGAATCTGGTTCCAGTTTGGTCTGGCTACAGGTGAACATGTGCGTACATTGGAGTTTGTTCACCTGCTTGTTGACATAAATAGCGTCTGTACTCATCTGTTCATGAAGTCAAATTTAAAATGCAGGTTATTTTTGAAAGTTAAATGCTAATAAATAGCCTCTGTCTCATTATCATACTAATTCAAAGCTAAAACGAGAGGTAATTATAGATTATGGTGGCATTTTTATGACCCCGTCAATCACAGTGACGGACAATGAGAATGTCTGACAACCTCAGCATCACACACCAGCGCCAGCGGAGCCATGGTTGGTATGAAACTTGATTAGAGCAAGTCTAAGTTCATATTAAAGATTGAAATCAGAGCATCCATTATTTCAATATGTCAGATATAATTAATAACATTTTGTTTGCTGCTCTCATCATTGTCTGAGTAGGCTGAATCAAACATGAAGTGATAAAACATTTAAACTGAGTCATTTAGTATTAGTTAATAAAACATGTAATGGATTGAAACTGTGGAATGATATAGAGACTGAAATCACATTGACAAGCCAATAATAATGGACTGATACCACTAAAGGTGTGTGACATAATATCTTTTTATTATTAACTAACCCTTAACTTGATTATAGATGATCATAATATATGAAGAGTGTATTAAAATTACTAAG
Source organism: Remorina albescens (assembly GCA_034769265.1). NCBI lineage: Eukaryota > Metazoa > Chordata > Actinopteri > Carangiformes > Echeneidae > Remorina > Remorina albescens. The sequence continues at coordinate 14,428,730 of CM068480.1, forward strand.
GAAGGAGCTGTTTTACTTGAGTTCAGTCCTCAGATCAATTCTGTACTCGTGTGTTGTTTGTGTTCTGTGGTGTTTCTCTGAGTTACATCCAGCAGCTCCTGTCATGGAAGGGTCACGTGACTGCTTAGTATGGCCATACATCACTGCTGTATTATCCACAGGCTCCCTGAACCAGATGAGATATAATCCCATATGGCATCTGCAGAGTGTCAATAAGATTTTAGTTACAGTTCATTTACACCAAGGTACTGCCCCTGGATGTGCGAAAACATGGCTACCTCAATCTCACTGCTGGTTGCTGCTCAGTTAATTAAATAAAATTAAGGAAGCAGTTGAGGAAAATAAAAAAGCTTGAACTAAACCGGAGCTATAAATAATGCTTTGTGTTCAAGAGGAGAACATTCATGCGGTTGTCTTAGTTGAATCCGTTCAAATGGGGATGATGGGTATCTGTCAGCTCATCAGCTGACAGCTCTGCTGGGTGTTTGGAGACAGTATGTGACCTTTAGGCGATCATTTCAATTGTAGGTACAAGAAAAACAAACTTGTCTGAATAGTACAAGTGTGAACTTGATCAATAGCATTAAAGTTCACAGGGATGAGATCAATAGGTCTCCTCCTCCTCAATCAGGCGATCAGTTCTCTGAGGGAAGAGATACAGCTCCAGTGAAACATCACCCAGAGATCATCCTTCCCCACACGGGCCAGCAGTTTCCTGCTTTATATGCATCACAGTGGCTCGTGCCTTTACCAATGTCAAGACAACATTTATCTTGTTTCTCCTTTAATGTAACCTATTAGCATTATTTATAGTATTATGTAAATATGACATCTAATATACCCTGACAGAGTTCTACATGTATAACTGCATAAATATAGAAAAACACACACACCCACTCCGACCAGATAACTGTCACTGAAATGCAAAGGGTTTAACAAAAGGTGTATAACATTGACAGGAAACTGTCAGACAGGACTCATTATCATCTGCACACAACAAGAAAAGAGGTGAAGAAAATCACTACATCAATTAATTATGAAACAACTTAACTCCAACAAAAAGTCGGGTAAAAAGACGAAAGCTGTGTCCCAACTCAGGGGCCACATCCTTCGGCGGAACTGCTCCTACGCAGCCATTACTGATCATGAAAATGGGACTTTGGAGTCTATGGAGACTTTGCAACACCAAGCGGGGATTGTGCTCCTTAGCAACCTCAACAAAACCGAAGTCTCTTTTACAAAATATCAGGCTTCGAGGCCTTGCTTTTAATGGTGTCACCTTTACCTGTTAAACTGAGCTGAAACACAACACTAAAATTTTACAACTTGACCCTCGGGCTCTGTGTTGTATGCTGCCACATCATTTTCATTAATGGTGTAATGAATCTTGGGATACCTTTGGCTACAAAGAATCCATCTGTGGAAGCCTTTTATTGCCCAGGAAAATCTGAAGGAACCTACTGTATGGCCTTTGGCACAATTAGGGCCCCAATGTAGCATCTGAAGGATGATACTCCTGAACTGGGACACAAGTGAAATGAAGGTCAAAGGTCAACTTCACAGTGACATTGTACAGTTCTATAAATCAAAAAACAAACAAACAAAAAAAAACTGTATGTAGCAGAGACTGTGGCCATATTTCCACTGACTGATCTGGTTGGTGGAGGAAACAAGCAGGAGAAGGTGAGTCTAGTTAAAAGGAACGGGGGAGGAGGAGAAAGCTGGATCTGAGGCTGTAGTTGCCTGTTAAATTAGAGTGTCACACATGAATGCTTCACTTCCTTTGATAGTGTCTCATTATGACTATTAGGCTCATGCATGTTGAAGGAGGTATTTGTTGTTAGGTGTCTCTTTTCACCTCCAGACTAACACTTAATAACTGTTCTTTTTCCTTTCATGGGTCTCTCATCGTCTCTTCCTAATTACCCCCAGATTGTCTGCACATTGTCAGACAAGGACACAGATGAAAGCGTCTCCAGTCCTATGCATCACAAAGAAGTCTCACCTGGAAATAAACAAAGCTGCTGCAGGCACCTCAGGACAGATGATGTGCCGAGTTGTAAGGCACCCTGATTTATAAAAGGTGGCTGAAATGCTGGGCTGCAGAGAGAAATTATATGAAGGTTTGATATTGTGTGGCAGAAAACAAGGACTGAGGAAAGGACTGAGCTTTGAGGAAAAAAAACAAACAAAAAAACAACAGAGCTGTGTAAATAGAAGCAGAGAGGTGGACTGTAATGAAAGGTCTGGTAGGTGGTCTGGACTCTGAAGTGCAGGTGGTGATGTGGACTGAACAGACACTCAATGAGTGATGAAGTGGCGGACCAGCAGGCAGCTGGAAAAGATAAGTGGAGATGTTAACAGTGGGTTGTGACTAAAGATGAGACCTTTCTGAATAGTGACGGGGCAACTCATCAGCTGCTCAGGAAATATCAGCATAATGAAAATGGTGCTGATTCGTCTAAGGGGACAGAACGATGTGACGGTGGTGCAATCAGACACATGCACCAAGAGTGAAAGAATTTTACCAAGGACAAATAAGAAATGAATAGCAGAGTGTTGTCAGCCAGTTGAGCAGATATCCCTAGCTGGTCCACTGTGCTGGACCAGAGGTATAAAATAACCAGATCCAGACCCAGACAACGTCCTGTCCAGACCTGGACATGAAACATATAAATTACTGAGGCCTATAAAATTTTGATGGTACAATACTATATTCTAGTTTTTATGGCACTGGTCATGACACATTAGTTGACAATCAATGTGGCTGTACTCATCGAGAGAGAGGATGTTAGGGAGATAAATGGGATGGATGAGGGTTGCATCCGCACTCATAGTTGTTGTTAAACAGCACAACACCTCTGGCCATGATACATCTATAAGTCTTATGGCATCATAAACCATGACTTATTATCATCTGAATTTTTTAATCAGTTCTTCAGTCCAGAAATTGAAAGCAATGGGAGATTTTCTGAATTGTGCACTCTGACACAGCAGTATCTGGCACGTGTAGGCGCAGTCATACAGAAGCTTTCAAGGCTGCATACTCATGTTTTTTTTCTACCTGGATCAGAAAAAAAAAAACTGATTTACTAAGTTTCTTTATTACTATGGTTTCATGAATATGCCCCAAGTATCTGGGGATGATGCACAGGGAACAGAAATGACATGCAGTGATTTCAGGGGCTTTTGGTTGATGAAAAAGGTCTTGATGCTTTGGGACAAACTAAATCTACATAACATTTTTTTAGTTATTTCCACACATGGAGCAACAACATCCAGATGTGAGTGTGGCATCAATCTTCTCATATTTATTTTTTTAAAGAAGACGAATAAATGTCTTTCCCAAAATTATGAACGTTTAATTCAATATTCCTCAAGGCTCAACATTTTTATCATTTTTTTCCTGTCACAACTGGTGTGTAGACAGAGCAGATCTCTATAAATCCCAACCCATTTCTGCTAGAAGGACTTACATTTGCCATGTAACAAATAACAGCTTCCTCCTTCTAAGCCATGTGAGATAGTTTAACAGCTATTGTAAAAATATGTCTGTTGTGATAAGTTGAGTGAAATGTTTCCCACAGTGTGATCATCTCACAAATCCGTCTGGTTGGTGAAGCTATTCTCATTCCTAACAAGAATAAAACAGGCCTGCAGAAACTCAAAGGATTCATCAGCAGATAGCCTGAGAATGATGAAATGTGAAATGCCTTATCTGACCTCAAAAACCCACATCAGTTGATCTTAAGTTTGACTCTACATAACTGGGCTGACACCATGTCTGGCCCCAGCCCCGTGCCTCATCCGTCAGGAGCTGAAAGTTATATCAGGCCTGAGATCTCCTGGTTTGAAGAAGGGCATGTGCCATGATGTGCAACTGGTCTGGGATCTGTCCCGGTAGCAAGGGGTCCTGATAAGAGCGTTTGAGTAAAGAGAAATGCAGATCAAGTGCAGGGAGATTAAAGAGTTAGTGTGTCAGTCCAGGACACACAGCTGTGACTGACAGTGGTTATGTAATGAGCTGACAGATTATTTCCTCTGCTGGACATGAACGTGTGTATGTGAACAGTGTCAGTCACATCAGGAGTGATAATACAGGTCAGGGTCAGTGCACAGCTACACTCTACTCATCCTTCAACTCTCAATGCAGTGTGAACACATTTTAAAAGGATTTATTACTACTTGGGGTTCCATTGTTTCTATAATTCATGTTAAAACCACAACAAAGGAAGGGATTCTACCTGGAGGTTGACAGATCCGCCTCTGTGATCTGAGTCTGACCGCGGCTGTAGCTGTGAATGATTTTATGACAAGAAAACTTCTACTTTCAATATCCTCAAACAGATGGACGAAGAATGAATTTTACTTTTATGGTCATGAAATAAGAGCCTGTGGAGCTGTGGGCATTGGGTGAAGAGGTGGATATGATATCTAAGGCAGCAGCAGAGAGCCAAGCATGAAAAACATAATTATGTATACAACAAATTATACCACCGGTGTTATCATGAGATTCAAACAACTCATTTTTATTGTATTGTATATTGTATTTATTAAAATGTTTGGGTTGAATGTATCAAGATAGTAAATATTAAAACAGATGACAGCTTTATCATAACCTTTCTCCACCCCCCCACCCCCCCCAACAGTCATTCATTCAGTCCAGACCTACCAACTGTAATTGGGCAATTTGACTTGTTAATTAACCCTTTGTATTTTCTGGCATGTTCAGCTGCAGTTTTTAAAGCATTTGGAGCCGGCTTTATTTTTAAAAAGCCTAAGAAGCAAAACTTTTAAAGAGTAAAGGGATAAGGAGTTGAAAGGTTGTTGTTGAAAATGCCATAGCGCTATATTAAAAATACTGTTTTCCATTAGTTGCTGCAGATACTACCCTTTTGTCTGGAATTTGTAGCTGTCTTCATTCTCAGCCTTTTAGAATAGATGAACTATATTAGCCATCAAGGGTGCATCTTGTTTGAAAAATGAGTCACCGTGAAACATAAGAGTTGAAAACGGCATTTTCAACCAACTAGTGTCAGAGTTAAGAAACTACAGATAAGAGAGTGACTGCAAAAAACCTTGATCACAAACTAGCAGGGAGAAACCTTGATCTGTACTTCATCTGAAATCATGGACCTATTTTTTAAAAGAAGTGACTAGAAATTTTGAGCAGTGAATCTGCTGCAGTGATCACTATTGGCAAATGCACTATGCAGTGTAGCAATACTGACTGCATCATCTCCTGATTATGCCTCCATCCTATTGTATCATGAATGCACAACTCAGTAGTAGATAGTGATGTTCATTCAGAGGATTCTTCATTGTTTCGGGAGAAATTAAAAAAACACAGAGGTCAAGATGGAGCCATGCAAGTAGCTGAGACAAACGGAGGACATTCACTGAAATCCCAGTCTACACAACATCAGCCTCCATTCTTCACGTCTCAACGGCAGTGACATGTACAGCACAGGGCAGGCAGCAGCTTGGCCAGCACTGCGGTGAGGGCAGTCAATCACATTTTGCTGTGTATGGGAGCAGCAGGGGGTATTATGGTTGCAGTACCGGCTTGGCAGGCTGAGCTCTATTAGTTATGCTGGCTGGTCCTTCATTTCAGCCCACACTGAATTCCCCAGCCGACTGAACAGAGTGGGGCTCCTGGATGATTGCTTGGGACCTTTCAATTTAGCACCCTTCACACCAGGCCCCAATGAGGGGAGAGGCAGAGACAAGCAGAAACTCATGATACCTGTATTAAAACTGCGGAGTGGTGGATTGCATACAATGTTAAAAGCTTATATACGGCAAAGATATTATAGCTCATTACAGCTCTTGAAACGTGAGCATACACATATTAGCCGGAGCCGTGGGAAGTTCCTGGAGGAGCGGAATTAGCCACAGGTCTTGTTTTACAAATCTCTCATGAAGCATGGTGCTTTGTAGCAGATTGCCCTGCATGGTATTTAACACCAGAACACATTGGTGTGTGCTCCCATGCACGATGGTGTGGAGAGGCAGAGATAGAGAGGCGGAAAGATCCAGGGAATCGAAGCATGATCAGAAAGGCACTCATACTCCCCGAAAGCATCCAGCTCACTTTACCCCAGGGTTAACTGCTGCTCTGACCCAGATACACTACTTAAGCTCGGGAGCACGGGGGCAATTACTGAAAAGACATTCCACGGGCACAATGCCTTAATTAGACATGTGGTATCAACTGCAGGCTGATACCAGTAAAATTAATCAGAATACAGAATGGAGCTTTGGGGGGAAGAAAGAAGCAAAGAAGAGGGCAAAAAGTGCATGATTAAAAGGTGTGAGAAGGAAGGCGAAGTTGTCATGGGGAAAAACTCTGTTGTTATATACATTTAAGTTCATTCCTGCCAAAGTCAAGAATCTGTCTTGCTCTGTGAAAGATCTATCTGGATGCAGGATATATTTAATGGCATCAATTCCCCTTTTGTCTAAAATGCGTACTCCTGTGTTTTCCCGTCACTCTTGCCAAAATTATTTTGGATCGATCAAACAAGCTGAACAGAAGTAGGTCAGGGTGGTTGCTTCTTCTGTTCAGAGCCCTCTTTGTATATCAGCTCCCTTCCTGCTGCTGTTATGGCCAGAATAAATTCAACCAATCCCTGTTCCAGCACTAGGGAGGAGATAATAAAGAAAATGTGTTTTATTTGATTGATTTGATTGTTTGGCTCGAGGATGAGATGGGGAGACATGGGAAGGGACTGTCTTCACTGGGAAAAACTGCAGCAGTTTATTCAAACATTTAAAACAAACAACTCTGACCTTTTGTGACCATTTGTAGTCATGTCCTCTTCAACAGTCAAGTTAAACTAGCAATTTGTATTATTTTTTTGTACTACTACTACTACTACTACTACTTTTGTAGCATTAGCTGTTGTTTACTGACAAGTCTTGAGGAAATGGTGTGAGTTCAGCATGAAACTTCATTCGCTTACTCCACAACATCAGTCTCCTGCCATTGTCATGTCCTTTTCTCACTCAGGTTAGCAAGCTAACCAGCTTGCTCCAGCCCATGTCACTGTAATGTCCAGAGGAAGTGCCTCTGCCCAGATGACGTATTATAATCTCCTGTATTGTGAACACCCATATTCCCTTTAAAGCTCCATTAAGAAGTTGTTTGTACGACATGTTTGACCATGTGAGAAAGTTATTACACCTGACCCAAACAGCCACAGTGGTATTTGTTGATGGACATTCATGGTGGCTGAAAGATGAAATGTATGATCCCTCCATTGGGTCCTGTGGTGGGTCCTACAACTTGGACTTCCAATAGACGTGGGCGTTCTTACCAATGAGCATGTTAAAGTCAGACTCCTAAACTCAAGTCTTCCACAGAATTGTATTGCTGCTGTGTCTGCATCTAAAAACTGTCCTCTCTGTCCTCTGAAATCACTCTCAGCCCAAAGTTAACCTCCCCTCAGTTCAGTGAGCTCAACTCTGCTGAGGTCGGTGTTTCCTTCTCTGGAAAGTGAAGGTCAGAGCCCAGATGACATTCACTACTTTTCAAACTTGATGTGTGTTGTGTTTTACAGGGTCACAAGCGAGGAATAAATCTTAAGAGGAATGAAATGATAACAGTAAGAGATAAACCAAGGTTGAGGATTCTTCAGCTGGGAGCTGCCAGCCATAAACAGGAAGCCACAGCCTGGCCTATTGTCTCCTTGGTTTCATTTACAGGCAACACTGGGGACAAACATCAAAAATGAATTAGTACGAGCGATGCATGCCACCATCTGGCATTATGGGAGTGAGCCCACAAATTTTAGAGAGATATAGAGAGATTTTTAGTCTCATGTTATAGGAATATTTCATTGAGTCCAATGATGATTGACGGGACTGATCGAACTAAGATAAGAGCAAAGACATTCTGTCACCTCCAGCTCAAATGTAGCCCTAATGTGGACACCCATCCACGTCCTCCTGTCTCTCTGTGATCCTGGAGGAGGATCAGTGAAAGCAGTGAACAGGTGTGCTGAAGGGGTTTGATCTTTCCCTCTATGGCCTCATTCATCTCTCTCTGTCACATCCAGCTGTGGCTCTGTGTCGCTGGCTCATTGTCATTCTGAAGGGACGCCTGTCCTCCAGACTTATCTGTAGAGGAGACGGGTTCTTACTCTGATTATGGATCAGATGGTTTAGGAGTAGGAACCCACAGCCAGTGCCAACTAAGACATCAGCTCCTTGTGGAAGAATTGTGTGACTGAATAGATTGCCAATATAGCAGTTTTTAGACAAGTAGAAATGCCGATATTTTCACTCTTAATTTCTCTTTGATTTTGAGCAATAGTTTGATCGTTTTAAACATTGTTGCTATCAGTCACTATAACATTGATCTCACTGCTGCAGCCTCTGATGGTGTTAAAAACAAAAAGTCAAATGATAATACATCATGCAAGCTTCTTCCTGTGTCGATACAAGTCTAGTTCAGTTAGCCTACAAGATGCTAAAATACTGCATGGAGATGAGGGGAACTGCAGAGTCAGGGTGAGCTTTGGGAAGTCTTGCCGACCCTCGGTCCAATAACCAGAGGATGGCACAACAGGAAGGAGACGCAGACTTGCACATGTGCAGTTTGAGTGTAGTTGTAGTCTGAATGTAAGTATGATAGAAGTGAAGTTTACAAGAGGTGTTCAACACGTTTTTTTAATGCTTGCTGTGTGAAGGACATTTTTGAACCTGACCTCGCTTTTGAGTTTTGTGGGAGATACTATGGACATTCTGTGCTGGTCAACACAGATATTGATGAGGTTGTTTGGTGCAATCATGAGGAGAGACATGTGGAACCTTAGTTGTTGCAGACATCAAGATAATCACAGATATGAATTTCCTGGTTCAATAATCAAGCCATCCCCTAGCTTGAGAAATAACACACAAATTTAATAAATTTGATTGTTCATACGTGTTGTCCTGAGCCACAGTCTCATTGCACTTGACTAATTTGCTTAAGGGGAAGTGATTATTTGGGCGCCTTTGACCAACCTCTGGTAGAACTGATAAAACTTCCGAAAGAAAATGACATAATGATTTTTTTTTTAAATTTTGTTTTAGAATACAGAAAGTGAAATGATGAAGCCGTCTTTTAAATTTAAAATTCATCTATTTCTTTGAGTGAATATGGCTTGTTAGCTGAAGGCTGGCGGGTTCGATCTGGTTCTGACCCAGTATGTTATCTTTTGGAATTATTAGCGAAGTTTTATTGTTTGATTGCAGCATCCCGGCCTTGACCTGGGGGACCTATGCTGCATTTCATTCCCTTCTCCCTTCCTATTTGCTGTCAGCCTCCCTGCCACTTCCTGTAATCGGAATTAAGGCAAAACAAATCAACCTCTGAAGCTTAACATCACTGACAGAAACCAGAGAGTTGTCATGCTCTCATTTTCTCTCAGAGCACACAATTGTTGATATTTCTTCAAATGAAGCAAGACATTCTGATTGGCTGATGCATCTCGAACGACCCACATTAGGTCTTTGGCTCTTTCTCCCCACTATCAGAGATGAGCAGAAGAATACGTGATGTAATCGGCAAAAGGGTTTCAGCACGTATTCAGCATATTCACCCATAGGCAACGCTGAGCTGTGGGATTGCCCCATTGCAGGGTCAGGGCCCTGTGTTTCATGTTAATGGACAAACATTAATTTCCCACAAGACTTTGAATATAAGGATTCAAGTAACAGGAAAAAGCAGATACAGGAGTGGAGACTTCAGGCTTTCGTGCAATGAATTATTAAGAGGGTAGAGAGAAAAAAGGCAGGCTATGGCTTCACACACTCTGGATTCATTAGGTGATGAGGAGGGACTAGTGTGTGTTTTAGCAGAGATCTTTCATCATCCTGATGGGAGAGTGGATTACTCCTGCGTAACAAACATCAGATGATTATGGTCACTCAGGAGGACCTTTCATCTTATTCTGAAGCAACGCTTACATCATGGCGTAAACATTATGCATGTTTTACTGTCTTAAAAGTCTCACACCACAGCCCATAAAAAATAATCTCTTTAATTCCTCGATGTCTCATCTGTTGCAGTGCTTGTGTGGTTGTTACTGTAGTTAAATATTGTGTGATCAGGGGGGAGATGTTGTTGCAGACACCAGCTGCTCCTGTACTGCAATGAAGAGGCTGAACTCAGCAATGCTCTGTCAAAGAAAATCTCCCTCAGCGCAGAACAATCAGTTGCTGTCACCACCGTCTCATCCCTGTGTGCAACTGTAGTCAGCTAAAGCTAATTCATGTTTCAAAGATAGTATCTTTTTTTATCAGGGGTCTGGCCCCGCTCCATCTTCCCTCAGGTTCCCACACGAAGCTGTCCTGATACATTTTAGTGGTGCTTACTTTGGCAGAAGAAAAGTTCACGTTGGAAGGGACAATGGACGCATGGCCATTCTTTGATCAATCCCAAGTTTAGTATTTTAGCCTGCTCTCAATGTCCTGATGTGTCTCTCCAGGGACAGGGACTCATGTGGAAATGCTGTCACACTGAAGGACCAGGGCTTTTCTGTTCAGTGTCTTTCTATTAACACAATTATGCTGGCAGCTGCTACTCTGCTTGCTTCCACACACATATTACAAAACAGGTCTTTTATTAGTAGTTTTTCTGAGACCAGTCTCATCATCACTAGAAAACAAAAGTTAGATAGCATAATAAATCTTACTGAAAGGGATGGAGACTGGTGAAATCCATTTGACACTTTCTATAGACTAATAATTATAAATTATTTTTTAATCTATATCGTACACTTCCTGACCTAAGTACAAAGTTCATGTGCAAATATGCAAATGACCATAAAAGAAACTTGAATCTTGAAATTCGATGGGTTTGTACATCAACTCGCTTTTCTGGCCATTCACCATCAGTGATCATTTCTTTGCTCAGTGAGAAAAGCATCAGCAATATTTTACACTCTGCAACTGCTAAGATGTTGCCAGCACTGTCAAATAAATCTAATCAGTCCCCACACACGTTTCCACAAGACAGATTCATTTGAGCTTGTGAGCTAAAAGTAGAAATTTACATCACAGGATGATCTAATTAGATAAATCTGCATAAACTTAGGTAAAAAAAAAAAAAAAAGAATGTTCTTGGGCTAGGAATGTTAAATAAATTTTACTTTTGCTTTGTTTCTTATTCATTTCTTTTTGTGATGAAAATTGATTTTACTATCCATCCATCTATCTAGCTACATATCTATCTATCGCAGAGATCTAATGAAGGGACGGGCAGTCTATCACAGGACAGAGAAGAGAGTTTAAAGGGTGACAGAGACCTCTATCAGACCCCAGTCAGATGGAGAGCAAACTGCTGCTGCTCCTCTGTCCTTATGTACCACTTGCCTTAAAACCAAAGATTTGACATTAAACGGCTGAACCCACATGCATAAGCCTGCAGAGACACTACTTAAACTACGTGACTCCACAAAACCAGAAACATACAAAAAACATTTTGATTCGAGTTATCAAGGCTGCATGAAGAAACGACTTTATTGAGTGGTGGTCTGATAAACAACAGTTCTGTTTGACTCTGAACCTCATCAGGACCACAGACATCTTTGTCAGGACCAGAAAGGTCCTTGTGAGGTCCAGAGATTTCTTCATCAGGACCAGAAAGGTCTTGGCCAGGCTGTAGAGACTCTGAAACTGATCAGAAAATATTAATAGTATCAAACAGTTAACAGAAATCTGATAATAATAGATGGGACATATGACCAAACAATGCTAAAGGAAATATTGAGCACTTCCACATAGATCAGATGGTGCAAACTTTTAGACTTGGACATGTTCAGTAGTTTTAGCATTAACCTAGCGACAGGATGTCATGTATGTCTTACACAATCATTGTTTCCCTCAGATGTTCTTGGTCGTCCACTCCTCTCTTTATCCAACACTGTCCTTGTCTCCATAAATTTCTTGTGCCATGCACGAACTGACAGACTTGACAGTGGATCTCCCATACTTAGTTCTGTAGTTTTGCTGAGTCTGTGTATCCGATTTAGTTTCAATAAACCATGATACACATTGTGCCTTCTCTTGAGGAGTAGCCATTTTTATAGGGGTTTATTCACCACTACCTATTTCATCAACAGGGTACCTGAAATACACAAATGCAATGTGATTAAAAACTTTTTTAGATATCTCATCAATTGCCTTTGTAATAATTTTTTTGAAATTGTAAAGAGACTTTATGGACAGCCTGTACAACTTTGTTGGTCTGAAACCTGCAAATGCACCTCCATCACTCTGCCCCGGCTGTGAGATGGGACCCATCGGACCCAAAGAGCCCCAGTCAATGGCTGCCAGCTGGACAGAGGACAGATCAAGGAGCCGTTATCAGACTGACCCTTAAATGTTTCGTGAGCTGATGTCATCTTCCGGATGAGATTCTGCGACATGCTGTTTGATGTCAATTGTAGCAGAAGTACATTTGCTCTTTGCAGACAATGTAGCCAGAATCACAGAAATGTCACCTGCCATGGCAGCCTCAGTGCTCCAGAGGTCCAATCCTTCTCTTACTGTGCTGTGTGAGGGGCGTCCACAGCTTCAGCCCTGTCACTGTGCCTGTAATGCTACTTCCAATGGAAAACTCTTGTTATTTTCTAACGGACTGCAGAGATGGAAGCATCCAGCTCACAGAACAGTATGTAGAGGACGCATAGTATCCTACAGTATCCCACTGTGCTTACCTTTCCCTGATTGTTCTCTGTGTGTATGCAAAGTACATTGAATTGCTTTTGTTTATGAAATGAGTTATGGAATTAAACTTGGCTTGCCTTGCTTTACAGAGCATCATGAAAATTTGTGTACAACTGATCTCCAGCCAGGTAATCATTATGCAAAACAATACGACCACCTCATTTTCTGTTGGTTCCTTTTTCAAAACAGCCCTGACCCATCAAGACCTGGACTCCAGTAGAAGTCCATGTCATTGCTTTTCCTTCCTTGCACTCCTGGTAGGTCGTGGCCCCTGCAGACCAGGACCACCCCACAGAGGTGCTCTGACTCAGTCGTCTAAACATCACGCTTTGGTTCTTATCAAAGTTGCCCGCACCCTAAGACTTTACCATTTTTCCTGCTTCAACACGAACTTGAGGACTGAAGTTCAGTTGCTTAATATATCCCACCAACCTGTCAGTGGTCATTATGTTATGGCTGATTAGTGTAGACCATCATGCATTGCGTTAGCTGTGAAACAGTGGAAAAAATTATTCAGGTGTTTTCCCGTTTTACTGCTGAGTTCAGCGTTTCCCAATGCAAATTCTTCAAGAGGAGCAAGCAAGCGATTTCAAGTGTTTTTGCCTTTATGCCCACATTAGCATACCAGTGTAACCTTTGACCTCCTGACCACGCGACACTGGAGCTGTGGCGGGAATCGCCAGGTGTCAAGAAGACAGAGGTTCAGCAATAATTGGAGATGACAGCTCATTCATCACAGCCGAGGTATCCGTTCCACTGAACAGAGCACATTCTCCACCCTCGGCTGTGTCTGGCGAGCTTAATTAAAAGGGGGAGCACAGTAAACAAAATCACTGGTTCCTTCTCTTCTGTAAAAAAAAATAAAAAAAAAAAAATTAATTCAACGTTTGATGTTTAGCATGTTTTGCTGAATGAAACTGGAATGAGGTGTTAACTCTGAGGGCAAACTTTGATTATTCTTTTGTTGTGCTGCTTTGTTTGCACAGGTTGCAAGTGTGTTTGCGGGAATGTTAGATAAGGGCCACTACAGAAGAACAGAGCGCACAAACAAAAACACACACTTGAGGCTGATTTCACAAAGACAGAGTGACTGTGCTACAACTTTCTAAAATGCACAAAGCTCTTCTTAATTTGAAAGTCTTCAATGGTACTGTATAATAATAAGCTGTATAATGGATACATTTTTCTTCAGAGTAAAAGAAAACTTTTGTACAACATTTCAAACACTGTTGAAATGAGACTTACCAGTTTTAGGTTTTTAGCCTCTATCAGCATTTACATCATGAATTTCATTTCTAATTTTGCTTCAGGGGTGTAGGAAAATGAAAAAACTGTTGAATTTCTCTGCTCATTTCATCAGAAATGAATGCTGAATTAATCAGAGATGAAGTCATGTGCGTTCAGCTTCACCTTTATGGGTCTTCCTGACAGTTGTCAGACACCACATGGGCCACGGTGTCTTTTCAGTGACAACATGTGATGGATTTGGACGGACAAAGGTGAGCAGGTTGGTGACAAATGAGGACGGGACTGGGTGAGGGAGGAACAGACCCTGGAACGAGGTTAGGACCCAATCACAGTGTCCTCCCTCAGGCCTAACCCCTGAACCCACAGACTGTATTGACTTCACCTCATAATTAAAAAAGTGAGAAGCTGCAATTGCTCAAAATTTTACAAAGAGGTATATGAAGGTTCTCAGTCATCCCAGTCATAGTTATGAAGAAGGGAGGGGGGATTTGTGAGTCTAGTCCTGATAAGTTGGCCCTCCTGAGTTGAGCCATGCATTTGTTTGTCAGATGTGCAGGTCTTTGCATTCCAGTGGACTGCATGCAGCAGATTGTTTTTCTGGGTGTGAGGAGTGTGGTCTTTGGGATGTACCAGTTTCTGTTGTAGTGCATTGCTGGTTTGAAGAACATGGGATTTGACGCTTGCTGAAAATCCTCTTGTTTCTCCGATACTTCAGACACATAAGGGATCACAATATCGTTATGTCTGCCCTTTTCTTCACCCACTGTGTCCTTCCTGGATGTTGTGGTTGCTTTCACAAATGTCCTGTTGGGGACTGTTTTCATCAATCCAGCAAGGACAAAGTGTTGTTCATCACATCTTCTCAAGTGAACTTGATGTGTCCTGTAAGCACTTGGACTAGGAGGGTTTTAAATTTGACCTGTGTCCACATATCTGAACCAGTGGCTGGGTGATGCTCCATATAGACACTTGCCGCAATGGTGGATACTGGTAAGTCCATGGTATCCATTCTTTGGCCTGTAGAATCCCTTCTTGCACTGTGTTAAGTATGAGGGGTTGAGGCAGAGGTCTAACAGATTTGGTCTGGGTTGAGTTTTGCAGTTGGACTCACAGTTTCCACTGTCTCTGTAGTTGAGACACTGTGAAGCATGTGAACATTGAGGTTGTATCGTAGGACACCGTGGTTTCGTCTGGCTTCAGTTCCTGTCTTCATTCCTTGTTTACAAAGATTGATATTTGAATAAGTTGAAGAGTGTTGCCAACCAGTGGAGCCCCGATGGCAGCTGTACAGTTGGCAATATTAATTGCCACTGAGTTGATGCAATTATGGGTCTGATGGGGACTCCTTATTTGTCAGTCTTGGGGACCCCATTCATGAATGGGATGGTTGCACTGGGATACAGTCTGTCTTATTGCAGGTCTATGGTTGCATCCATCCATCCATCTAAACTATGGCCTTTCTCTTCTCGCTTCTAGTGGGGTCTCGTCTCAGTGTTTCATAGGTGTTGGAGTCACTGAGGAGTGACCCTGGTGTGGTAATCCGATTTGCTGAAGATCACTTCGCATCTTCCCCTGCCTGCTGGGAAAATGAAGATGTTTCCACACCCTTGGCAGTGGACAGAGCTGCCGATATCTTCAAGCTGAGCTGTTCTGCTTCAGTCTCTGTGAGGTTGTTCTTCATGGCTGATTCTGTGGCTTTGTAGAGGTCAACTATTGGTCGACGTATTGATGTGATGCCAAAGTCATGGAATTGGATGGATTGGACAGTTATGGATTTTGAGGAAAGGTTTTGATTATTCTTTTTGTTGTGCTGCTTTGTTTCCACGGGCTGCACAGTGTTAAGTGCATTTCTGTGGGATAATTTCAATTACAGAAGAGAAAGAGCGCACAACCACACACAGACACCTGAGGCTTATTTAACAAAGAAAGAGGGTCTGAACAAGTGCAACAATAAAAGCCACAATGGGATAAAACCAAAACGTACAGATGCAAAGAGTATTAATAAATCATCCTACAAAAAAAACTTTAGGAAATATTGTTAGTAAGTTAAAATAACAGGAAGCAAGAACAGTAATGTTAATTGGGACAGTAAAAATAAGGCTGAATCACTGGGATCAGACCATGGAGATACTGTATACTGCTGAGAAGGATGGAGCCAAGAACATGTCCACATCATTAGACTTTCTTCACATTTAAGTAAAAGCAGTTTCACTTTCAAACCACTTAAGGTTTTGTTTTACCATCAAACCGGCGGTAAATAAATCAGAGCGTAAAAACTATCAAGTAGACTTTGACCTCTATATATATATTTTTATTAGTAAATGAGGGGGAAGAAAAAAAGCAATCCTAATAACAAGCTGCTGTGGTTGAACTGTGGGCAGTGAACTGATTCCAACAAAGGTGTATGGTAAGTTTCAAGGATAAAGGTGGGAGCAAATAAATCACAAAGCTCGATTTCATCTTAGCAAGGTTACCCTAGGTTTTCAGTCTCACAAAGATGGTTTACTTTCTATCGGGGGACATTGCCTTGGTAACTTATACAGAATTACTTACCTTCCCTGGAGCAGGTTAAGTTGATCAAATCAGCTGATGATTCATTTCTCTTGGAAACTGGCCTGCCTGTTCCCAGACGAGCCCATTGATGTGGGTGATAGAACTGTAATAAGAGCTGGGGAGAGAGGGAAAAGTTTCTGACTGATTTAACCCCTTTGGTTTTCCGGATGAGGTAAAAAGACCTGTTCGTAAGTCTGATTTTCTCCACTAGAGGTGGAACTGAAATAATGAGGAAAAAATTATAAAACAAGCAATAAAAATATCAGAAACATAGATTTATGGGACACACGGACAGTAAATCTCGCCCATGTGGTGGGGATTTAATGTTATAATCACGGGAATTTACGCATGGACACAGTCTGCCATTTTTTGCCAGGATTCTTTGCAGCTTCTGCAACTGTGTAACTTTTTGCTTGAATTATTAATCTTGAGTATTAGTATTGTGTTAATATTAGAGTCCTCCTATAACATGAAATATATTATTATATAGTGCTCCTCCATTGTGAAAGATGGAGCTCTTTGTATCTTCTCCATGGACACATTGTTCAGTTAGCGAGTTGATATGCCTCGTGAGACCTCTCGGGCAGTTAATGCTGCTTCCCGGTACAGGCCCTTGGCCTTTGCGTTATAGTTTTTGTTTTGTGCACTGAAACATCCACAAGAACAAAGGTCATTTCCTCAACTAATTACACTCAACAAAAACATCCTCAGTTCTGCTTTAATTTTCATTCGTTGACACTAAAGAGTGCAAGCATTTTTAAAATTCCTCCCACAGTCCTAGAGACGTACATGTTAAACTGCTGTGACAGACCAATCTGGCAAACACCAGAGCCTTGACCTTCTACTTTTATTTCACAGCAGGAGGTGGACTTGATGGCAAGATGAGGCTCAGGTGTGGAGGAGAACGGTGGGAAATGAATCACCCAGCTGCACTGACACACACACACACACACGCACAGACAGATGCACAAAGGACAGACCGGGGACACACAAATAGATGGGGGAACTTTGTTAGAATACAACGATTTTACTGATCACTGCCTTTTTTCTTGTTCTTAAATAATGCTCACATCTGTGTTAGCGGGTGTACCTCCTTCGACTCAGTCATCCATCCATCCGAGAGCTGTGAAACATACAGACACTGATTACAGCGTGATCTCTGAGCCCTTGGCTTGTCACAATAACCACTACCACCACTTTCTAATGTGGAGTTTTATTTTCAGAAGAAGATGCTGGGCACTGGGCTGTGTGACAGCCTCATGCAGTGAGACAGACTTGATCAATGGATTGCTTCTCCTCAGTGTGAAGCTGGATATTGGCAGGAAGTGGATCTTGCTATCATACACACAGATCCATCATGTGAAACCTGGTTAGTAGATGAAACATCAGCACACAGAACAACTGGGAGGTTTTAAGCTTTAGTATTCTTTGTGATACCAGATTGGTGCATTCATCACTGCACTACTTTCAGGCATTTGTGACTCAGATAAAGATGTTGTTCCTCATGGAGAAGTCACAGAGAGAATCCATCAAGATGGATAATAATTTCTCCAGAATGCAGAGTTTTACTGAGACACGACATTTTGGAAAACCTTGAGATTTGCAGAAAAGTAGGACAATGTTTAGCCAGAAGCTTAGTCACAGAGAGCACAGTGATGAGCTGAAACAGCCAGCTCTCCTCTCAAAACTGAGTCTCTGCTTATTAGTGAAGGAAAACACTCAGACTGGACGAAGTGCAAGTCCTCCAGTGCAGGAACTCTGGAGGCTGTGTGCTGACCCAGCGGTTTCACTGACACACATCTGTCTGAGATTATTCCATCAATGAGTAGCACAAACTCAACATTTACACTCCCGATGACTGAAAATAACTCTTTGTTGTTACTCTCTGTCATTTACCTTTACCATTATTCATTTCTAATATTTATCGATGGCCCTTATATGATGATTTACTTTTAACTACTTCACATACTATTCACTTCTTACCTGTTTATCACGTGTTATTCAATACTTCACCATCTATGCTTTACATTAAAATAGCTCATTTCACTGTTGCCCAATGGTTTGCGGTAATACAATCATTAAACCATTTCTTTGACCTGGTATTCGCTGACTGTATGATGTTGTTGTTCACGTGTTAAAGCTGACATACTGTGTGGTCTGATGGGATCAGAAGGAACATTAACAAGATAAACTGGTGAGCTCAAAAGCTACCTGGCCTAAAAGATCAGCGTCACTTACTGAGTGTAATGCAATTTGAACAGCTCAGTAGTCTCCTCTAAACGCTAAATATTGTTGCAGGATAAGTCATGAATGGGGCCCGTTCACCTGCTGCTGCTCATCCCACTCATTACCTACACCTGAAGTCTATCAGCATTTCACTCAACAAGGTTGTTTAGTGTCATTGTGATGTGTAACTGACTGTGTTGTCTTTGTACCTGGCTCACCGGTTCACCCTGTTCCCACAGCATCAGCGTTTAGGGCTGAAACGTGAGTGTAAAACAAACTGCATTTCTTCTGAGGACCACTGGAGTCCTTACAGCATGTTTACATTCAACTTCCTCCTTTGTTACAACTTTACAGTGGTGGATTTTTTATTTTTTAAAATCAGTTATTTACGATTTCTTAAATTAATTAAAGTAATTCTCACTGAGGTTGTGCCCTCACCATCTTCGTCACCTCATTTAATTGGGTGTGTGGATGTCACCTCTGAGCTTTATGTGCTGGATTCTTTTGGAGAATTTTTCATGTAAATATCAGGCAGGTAATTTGAGTCACTGTTGACCAACAGAACATGAGGAAGTCTGTGTGGCTGTTTTTAGTGGTGAGTGATATTTATATGTTAGATAAAGAGTAAGTACCAATTAGCAGGTCTAATTACCTGCATGAACGATACTAGGATGGAGTCACTGGCTGACAAGATGTCAACACTTTGCCTTTCCTGGACTGCTGTAACGGTGATCCAGCTCACTCTCAGCTTCAGTAGTTCCTCTTCAGTCAGCAGTTTTTACTTGAGCCTCAGGTCCACTTACCTTCCTTCTTCACCCTGATAGTTATTTGTCTTCCGTGTTTCCTGAGGTTTCATGCCACTGCTCTGCTCTGTTGTCTGACCAAGATCAGGATTGGCCTGTTTCAAACCACCACTCAGGAATTTTTATTATAAACAACTTTGAGCTAATAAGGAATTAAAATGAATGACAGTTTGATTGTGCAAATAATGTCCAATAACAAAAACACTGGAAATCAGAATGGACACATTCTCCATTTAAGGGAGAACAAACAAAATGAACCAGGATGTGTTTTTTTTTTTTTTTTTTTTTTTTGGCTGTTTGTAATCAGACTTCAGCCCTCTCTCCTGCATCCAGATTTTCTGGTGTGCCTTTTTTTTTTTTTTTATTTCTTTTCTTTTCTTTCTTTATTTTTTTGTTGCTGCCTGCCCGCCTCGCCTGCATTGTGTCTGTCCTTGCAGAGCCGAGTGAGCTATGAGCCATCCCTGGCAGCCTAATCTCAGGTAATGGAAGAAAATTGGTCTCCTCCTCCTCTGTTCCTCTGCACTGAGCCTTTTGACCTCCAGGGGAGGCCTATCCACCATTTTAATGAATTCTGAGTTAAAAATAAAAAGCAACATTAAATCCTGTAATCCAAAGCCTGCGCAGGCTGCTCCGTTTTTAACATCAGAGTCCTGAGGTGTGTGTGCTTCTTCCTCGCCAGATGGCAAGACTCTGCTCATTCAGACTGAAATCAATTTTACATGACATTACTTCTCTTTACAGGATAATGAAATGATATCCTGCCCTCAGTTGGCCTAAAAGAAGAAAAGGGAAACTGAAGGAAGAGTGATTCAATTAGCAGAATAATCACAGCACCATGACCCTGGATGAAAGATGAGACTTTTGAAGAATGTGAGTAAAGAAGTCATTCGTTTGTGACGCAGCAACAAAGTCTATAACAGGACAAATGATAACAAAAGCTATGGCCGGAAGCCAGAAAATATCAACCTCTGCCATACTAATAAAACAATAGATTTATCATGACAGTGACTCAAACATAAACCATTTGCTACGGTTACGTCACAGATACTAAGTTTGGTATCGTTGTTGAAAAAAAGAAATTTGAACTTTTTTTCTAATGTGTTATTATTATATGTTTTTTGATACGTAGATGCAGCTGTTTTAAAATTAAACCATGTATAAATTAAAAAATTTGTCCACTTCACTTCAATTTATGTAATTTATAAATACTAAAAGTTGAATTGTGAAATACAATATATTCTTTCTGTCCAATTCTTTCTTTCAACTTTATCTGGCCCTCAGTCTTATATGTCTGATGCGTCTGTGATATGCAAATTTCCCCACTAAGGGACTAATAAAGGATTATCTTATCTTGATTGTTGGTCCACTAATATTTATATAATTGTTGGTTAATGATGCACAATCACCAACTACTAAATGTGAACAACTTTTACAGATCACAATTTTTTACATGAGTGATTCTGTTTCTCATGGCTGTGATAACATTTAGCTTTAAAGGTGTGGTATGTTTAAGTTTTATTAATTTACATTTAATCCAGTATGGGAACACATATCATCAGATGTCTCCAGGTGCTGGTGAGAAACTTGATTTTTTTTTTTTTTTTTTCAACTTATTCATCTTTTCCAAAAGATAAAGATTTTACATTATTATTACACTATTTCAGGTTCACTTTTATAACCATCACTGATGGAGTCTGTCCTCGCATGAGGGCAATTTAGTAATAATATTCATTAGTCTGTGCTGCATTTTAGTTCATAAGGTCAGGACAAGACTTTTAATGCAAATAACATAAAACCAAACCTGGTACAGGTTGTTTCCTGCTGCTCGGAATATTGGAAAAACAACAAAATGGTTTAAAATTACTTTGAATAAAGAAATGTATAAATCTTCCTTCCAAATGGTACACCTCCAAAATTCACATTAATTTCCTTTTTTTTTTTTTGTCTGCATTTGTCGTCATAGTTTAATACCACAGGGTGTCAACATTGTATGAGACTGATGCAGTTATAGTCTTGCAGCTAAATATTTTATTATTTCAGTGCGTATATGTGACCATCAGCAGCCCTCCCTGGAAGCTAGTTTGTGATCTTTATTGAGTGAAATGACCTTTGTGTGGCAGGGAGGGCAGTGCTACACCTTAGTGAATACAGGGGGGGAATAAAGGACAGAGAAGACGTGGAAAGATGGACAGGGGAAGGGAAGCAGGTGGGGCTGGTAGGAACTAGTGGGGTGAAGGATGCTGTGCTTTTCCTGTTATCTCACACGGGATTAAGAGAGTCCAAAGGGTTTATGTGGAGATGTGGGGAAATGGAAGTCCAGGTAGATGAAGGTGTCCTAAAAGAGGAGCTGAGTCAAAGATAGGGTATGTAGTGATGGAATGAAAGAATAGCTCAGCCCATTTTAGGCAGGATTCATCAATTCTTCATGATGTGACCCAACATGAGCTGGCAAGTGACACCACACATGCAAGTGGTCATTCCCTAAATATGAGTGAGACCATCACCTGGGCCCCAGAGTCGGGTCAGAGGTCCCGGTTCCCCATGCCCACCACCCTGATGCAGGAGCGTGTGAGGTACCAAGCCCAGCGAGCCACCGCAGCCACGTGGCGTGCTGCAGTCACAAGTGTTCTAGGCGGGCGACGGCGAGCACCCTGTATGTATACGTATCACTAAAAAGATACCAGTGCGCCTGTACCCTGGTAGAGAAATAACATTTTCATGAAATATTGTTGAGATCCTTTGGGATTCTTTCAGACTGAATTCTTGTAGCAGTGAATTAAAGTTTCTGCAGTTAATCAGCTCAGATAAAGGCTGAACAACACACTCAGACACGCACACACACACACAAACATGCACATACAAACTAACGGGCTGTGGGTGTGTGTAGAGTGTGCTGTCGCTTTGTGGAAATGCAGTGCTGTTTGTAATTGGCTAATCTGGCTCATCAGGAGGTTCTGGTCCAGTCCATCCGGGTTTCTTTTCAGCCAGACCATCATCAGGCCTTTGAAATCCAGACTTATGACCCTGTAGCAATTAGCAGCCATCACCCTGTAGACAAACTGCCATGCTGATCCAGGCTCAGGGTGTGCTTATGTGTGTGGTAAGATCTTATACAGTGCAGCATACAGTTGCCTGAGTCCCTATTTGCTCTATTACCGTGAATGGAAACATAATGAGTCTCACTGAGCCGTTACAAATTAAAACAGCAGCTCTAAATGACTAAGAGTCAATTTACTGTGTGTGTTTTTGAACTGAGCTACACCATATTACTGACTCAATTTGAGAATTTGAAGGAATGATGACCATGAAAAAGCGCAATAATCAGCTGAGATGTTGTGAAGGAGAGCATCCGTCTGCATGAAGAAATGAATACTAGTTTGCATTTGTTTGAGTGTCCACTGTTGCTCCTTCAATGTCATCATCTTGTTGCAGCCTCCTCTAAATGGCACCCAACTGCAGAATTGCTCCCACCAGCTGTTTATGAACAGTAATTCTTAACGTTTGTATAATGGAGCACTGAGAAAGGACGTGACCATGGCACCACTGTGCTTTCAATATTGTGTCCAGTATTTCCAGCGGCTAAGGCCGCAACAGGCGCACTGAGCAGAGCATGCTGTTTGTCGAGCTCATATAATCACAGCGGTCACAGTTCAACTGTGCAGCCAATAGCAACAAAGCATCTAGCATGAAAGTAGGACTGGTCCTGGTCCTAATCGAAACGGAGCTTCTGCACTAGCATATCTCCATTCCTGAGGGCAGGGGGGTAGCACCAAATTCCGGGCCCTGTACACTCTCAATGTCAGTGGGCTCCTATACATGCCAGTGCACGAGGCACGTGAGCAAAATCTATCTATCTATATATCTATCTATGGCAAAAATCATCATCACAATTATTTTTGATTGATATTGAGATCACAGTTATTTAACATGATTAATCATTGGCTTTGATAACATTATGAATTTATTGAGCATTGACGATAGCTTTTAAGCACAGCACTGCACTGCAATGCTTGGGCTTTTTACCAGACAAAAATAATAAATTGTTTAATATATTACTAGTGTGCACTTGATGCATACATACATGTTGATGTATGCAGCAGAAATATTGCTAGGCGGATCATTTATTAAGTCTCAGTCCGGAGTTTCAATTTCAGCTCTGCTGTGTTAGTGGGCAATAGCAAACGCATTGAACCAAAAGGCTTACTAACTTAATACTGAAGTAAACAACTCACATTTAGGCAGCAATTCTACCAGTCAGCAGCTCTCTCTCTCTCTCTCTCTCTCTCTCGCGAACCAACATACTAACGTAAGGGGGGGTCGGAGGGGGGAGCTCGCCCTTGAACACTCGAACAACGATCTCACCTTGTCTTTCCTCATCCCTAACCTCAGCCTCATCTTCAGATGAGCCGCCAGGACTGGCCACTGCTGCTCCTGCTGCTCCAGCTGCGGCGGCGCCACTGTTTGTTTCTGAAACTGGTTAATGTTGACAACTAACGTTAGCTGGCCCATAATCGTCTTTACTTACAGCAAACAGCCTGGTCGACAAGCTAAGCTGAAGACATAATGTTAGCATACAAACAGCAGCAGCAGCTGTCTGGAGTGGACTACGTTAACTGTAATTGGACTTTGCATAACAAGCAAACTCGGTTCACCTTTCGGAAAGAAAGCAGTCAACAGCTGCTTCCTCTCATTCTACCTTCTTTCTTTCTCTTTCCTCTCTCTGTTCTTCTGACACCCCGATTTATGTTTTTTGGGCAGCATGATGAGTATCCCCCAGGTCATTCAATCTGGGCTCATTGACGTTACACTTGTCGCCGGCCACTGTCGGGCGGACTAAACCATTTTGCGCCTTCAAGAGGGGACCCCCAGAATGTCCAATATGTTGGGAGGACTGTGGCACTAAGTTCATTCTCTCAGTTGATGTTATCAATATATTTGAAATAAATTATGACACCGATTAACTCGAGGGCCCAATGCATTTGAAATAAAAACACCCCCCCCAAATAATAAAAAAAAATAAATCTGGATTTTCATGGGCCCTCTCTTCCTGCTTGGGCCCTGGGTAGTCCCCCCACTAGCACACCCATGCCTGAGGGTCTAATGATGCTGCTGCCTCTTCTTCCTATTTGTAAGCTAATGTTAACACCGGAAAGAAACATCGTTGTTGGGAAAACTCTGCTTGGACCTCCATTACTCCCCAAACAGAGTATTGACCTGTCTGTTGACCTGTGATCATGACCTGTCTGAAAGGCCCATAAAGTGTCATAGTTCCAAACACTAAGATTTCTGGTAAAGTTTTGCATTGATGGATGATACATTGACCTTAGGCTCTTTGCATCTCCCATGGTGTCTCGGACATTTAACATGTTTTTGGTTGTATTAACTATTGTTGGATTATGCAAACATCTGCATAGGAATTTTTTGTTTAAGAATTTAACTCAGAATTTAGATTACATCATAGCACAGAAACAGCACAAATGAAAATTACCAATGACGTTCTAATGGCCTTAGACAATGGACTAGCCTTAGTATTGGTCCTTTTGGATCTTAGTGCTGCATACGAAACCACTGATCATAATATTGCAGAAACTGGAACATGTAATTGGGATTAAAGGAACCACACTGAGCTGGTTTAAATCCTATTAATCAGATTGATTCTTTTGTTCATGTTACCAATAGCTGTTAATTGAGTTTCACAGGGTTCTGTGCTAGGCCTAATACATTTCTCTTAAATATCCATTGCTCCACGGATGACACCAAGCTATTTATCTATGCTATAGACTATAAACTTGACTTCACTGATGCTGTATTGGCCCCTGAGCAGTTGATGCGTGTGCACACACTGCAAATGCAGGTGAGCTGTTATTGGTCTATGTTTTAGCTGAATTTTCAACACTGAAGTTCCAGTGTTATGGAACAGTGAACTACATGTTATTAAATTTGTTAGACTATTTGCAGAAATGTCCTTGTAGTTCACAAAATCACACATGTGACTAAAGGTGCTGAATAACTTCAACTATGCAGAATAAATAATAAACTGTAATCAGGTGAGATGCCATAGAGACAAAAACAGTTTTTCTATGAGGGTGTAAACAAACCTTTATTATCTGGACATTTTAATATGGGTGTCTTATGAGGACTGACTGACTGTTGGAATGTCTAGTGGTCATTTGGAGAACTGCGGTTTGTTGATATATTTTTCATCCCCAGACGTTGTTGCTGACCTATTTAGAGTGAAAAGAAATGTCTCAGACTTCGGGGTTTGATGCCAACATTCTGCTAAATGACCTAAAAATACTTTGGACTCATTTTAAAATTCATTCATTCTAAAATGCATACCCAGAAAATTTCCCAATGGATTGCCAGAATATTTATTAATATAGTGTGTTAACTGTTCTATTAGATTTGACGGGCTGCTGTTTGGTGCAGGTTAGTAGGACAAGGGGCAGATCAGATCCTTTCCCAGAAAAAATCCTATAGATGTTGGGGGTCAAAATCAGAATTTGTCTGTTGTAGTTTGAGTAAACTCTTGAAGAAGAAGCAGCTCTTACCTAAGCAATCTGTTGCTTGTCTACATCAGAAATCTATTCATCATGCAGCAGCACAGTACAGGCTTTATCTGGTTACTGTGTTTTACAATGACATAAATGTAACGCTGATGATTACTCTTCAGTCCAAAAAAAGAAGTGGAAAAGAGAAAGCTTGTTCTGATGGGGATGTTGGTGGAGACGCAGAAGAAATGGGAGGAGGGGAGTTGAGATGAATGAGGGCCCCAGATGCTCTGATAAATTATTCACTTCATTCTTCAGTACGGCCCTGCCAGCTGTCTTTCATTGAGTTTGTCAGGTGCCCACTAAGGTTGGCACAGGAGGAAAAATGCCACTCACACCGTGGGCTGAAGACAACAGAGAGATAGGGAGGGAGAAAAATGGAGAAAAACAGAACTTCTCTATTTCATTTTATGGGCTCCTACAAGAACAGGTTTACCTGCTTTGATCTTCTAAAACACAATATTTTTCGCACATGACGTTTTGGTATTCTAGGGAGTCCGAATTAGGGGCCGTGGCTACAGTGTGACTGATTAGACTGTACCTACCAAGGAAGTGAGTACAGAGCAGGGCAGATCCCCAAACTTCTCCCCCAAATTTGGTTTCTTCAGGATTTCAAAAAACCAAGATTTCACCAACCAAATCACAACAGAAGGCTTCAAAGCAGCAGCTCAAAAACCAGTGGGTGTCACGGTTGGTTGACACTCGTGAGTTATCCACAATTAAATTTTTGTAGTTGTGCAACCTTAAAGAATACAGTGAGTATAAGCACATAGGTGTGTAAATGATTGTGTAGTACTGGTGTGGGAGGGTGAAACTGTTGTTGATCTGCTTGGATCTTAATCTTTGTCTTTAAAGTGAATTTAAAATTTGCTTTTCTCTTCAGATGTCTTGACCTTTTCAGTCAGCTCGGTTAAAGAAGTTAGTTTCCTGAAATTCATTGACAACTAAAAAAAACCTAAAAGCCATTATTCAGTATGATGGAAAAGAGTAAATAAAACAACAGAAAGTGGGGCAGGGGAGAGGAATCGAATGAAGGATAGCAACTGAGAAAATGTATTAACAGCCAGGCAAGTTATGGAGAGTTGTTTTTAATCCTTTTGCCTGGTTTCATTAGAGCGTACCGTCATTCGTCATTGATCGCTGGTTGTCATGGAAGATATGTGGCAGCTTGCAGCCCGTTGGCTCTTACGAGTCCTCCAACATGCTGGGATCTTAATGGAATGATTCACTGAGAGAGACGGGCAGCCAGAGAGAGATGGCTGACAGAGGAAGGTTACACAGCATTTTAACCCCTTTGGCTGACAGTGAGGTAGTAAGATGGGAGTGTGGTATCACAGCAGGGCCATAATGGCTTGGCTGTTGTAGTGTGTACAATCTGAGAGGGTCGAGTACATTTCCTTCATGGGTCGAGAAGTGCAGTAGCCAAAAGTCTGGACAAATGTTCCCAGGTGACCATCAATCATCTGATTATTCTGATGTTCTTACATAAACTGGAACAACACCGTTTGAGGTCACTTTCAACACTGCAATACGCCTAACACGTCACAGTTTTTATGTTTTAGAGTCAAATGTAGAAAGTAGGGACAGGAAGTGATGAATACTAACTAATTTTGAGGACTGATTCCTGCAGAATTTGTCACTCTCATGGTGTGACTGACAGCTTTCATGTCGGTGAGACCAAACCTAATTGACTGAGTCAAATAAAAGAAATATTTGGAGAATATCTAAAAAACATGGACAATGGACAATGTGATCCGACGTCTGGAGAGATCAGCCCAAGTTAAGTCAGCTTGCGTTGGTATTTAGGATAAAAATGCACAAGAAATGAAATCATTTGAAATGAAATCATTTTCAAACTCAAGAGTTTTCTAAAACAATGATCAATCAAGCAATCAAGAATCCTGTAGCTGTGTTGGCGCTGGTGTCAATCAAATCAACCTGCCTGCATGAATCCTAAAACTGAACTACATTCTGCACAGCCCACCTGAAAAGCTGGCCAGCACACCCCTCACAGTCTTTCAGTACATGTCAAGTCAACACTAAACAAGACATTTAAGGCAAACACAATGTTAGCACCACTGAATCATAAACAAAAAGACATGTCATAGCTCCGTACTCTGTTCTGATTGGCAGGTATGGTACAGTCCTTCAGTCACATGGTAGCCAGGCCGTAACACCTACTGCTTTGTTGAAATGGGACCATCATTTAAAAAATTTTTGCTAACCTAATAAATCAATTGGGAAATAGCAACTTCTATTTACAACCAGTGGAGCCCCCCCCCCCACCCTGATGGTTATTAGATAGAATTTTAAAGTAGACACTTATGCATTGGCTGCACTTTACAGACACAAAGTTTACGTTCATTGTTGAATTGCCATTTATTCTGTATTCAATCTAACTGTGTATTCTCAAAAGTTAGAATTTCAACACCATCGCTGGCAGAATTGTCCAATATTGATGATGTTGCCTGTAGACCTGAGGTCCACTGTATTGTCCTGTGTATTTACTCCGTCAGTTTGTGCATCTTCCTGACTGTCAGGACCAATTACGTCTGCGTATGTAGGTGTAGATAATTGGTATGTGTGGGATTTGTCATCTTTGTGGGTTAGAAGGACCTTCAGCTGTTCCCTGGCCTCTGTCTGCCTGGAACAGTTTATTGATGTGACAGTGAAAGTCATCCCATTTTCCCCGCTGTCTCCTTACCTCACTAATGATTGTCATTTGGACTGGACTGTCCAACAGTGTGTGCTGATGATCTTTCCAGGAAAACCCAGGCTGCCACTTCATTTGAGCCCTGTAGTGGAAGGCCACTGCTTCTGCTGGTGACAGCCAGCAACGGACTTTGATCCGAGATAATGGCTCCACTCTGCTTTTCAGGAACACCGGGATCAATAATCGTTGTTATCTGACAGGCAGGGGGAGAGCAGTGGGGAGGAATGTAGGGGAAGTAGGAAAAAGACAGAGAGAGCAGGAGATCTTACAAACTTACAACTTTTTTGCTCTCATCATGCATCATTAATTAATCACACTGTCAGCTAAGGTAAATATTTGTTTTTTTATCAGCCAAAGTGACAAATAATGTCCTCACTTGTCAACAGAATGACATTAACTTAAGTAAAACTATATATACTGAACTTTACATTAATTGTTGTCGCTGTAACATAGATGTTTTTGTGTACTTGCACTTTTTGAATAGAAGCAGTTTCATTATTTTTACTTTTCCTAACTGGAGAATTTTGCTTTGCCACATTTAAAAGTTTTTTTTTTTCCAGAGAAACAACAGAAGTCACATAATAAAGATGTGATGATCTGTCTGAGAACATCTCAAAAGAGTCACACAACAGTCACCACAGTCAGTGTCTGCAATCGGACAGATCTACAATGCCGCGCGACCAATAGGTGCATGCTGGGTGTGGCTAATATTAAATGCTAAGATACTGTTACCACACAGCATCAACAACTGTGGTGTCGCCTAACTACGTTGCATTCGGTTTCTGTTTGAGTATGGTATGTTGTTTCTACACCTGTGCTGCTTTGTTTTGCTGTTAATTCAATAAGAAGCAGCATCTGTTTGAATTATTAAGATTTATATTTCTCCATGAAAACACCTGCTGTGTCCTGGTCCTACATTTTTGACCAATTTAGAGATGGTAGCCTGAGTAACTGAAAGCACCTCCGTAAAATCCAACCCAACGGTTCCACAGACGACTATAATGATGTTATCAGTTTTTCATCACAGTCATCAGTTTATTTTCACTTAGTTTCTGTGAGATCCAGATTTTTGTCCTTCTTCTTCTTCTTCTTCTCTCAGTTTGGAAATAACAAATGAATCCAAACACGACAGCATCCTCTGTTGCCATGGAGAACAGGGGATGAATCATCACAACTTTCAGCAGACTCAGAATCCAGAGAGAATAGTTTTAAACTGTTGAGCGAATCAGCATCTACCTACGCTGTGTCGAAACAAAGCGTAAGTAGATGAACTAGGCTGGACATTTATTTCCTCTATGGATGAAACAGTGACCAAAAAAGCTCCTGTTACTTCTAACAACACATGTACTTTAATGTCCATCACCCAAAATGGAAAAGATTGAATAAGTTTTCATTTAGAGATGCTTTCAAAGTGTCTTCAGGTCCATATGATGTAATATTTACAAAGTTTCCTCTCAAAGTCATGGAGTCTGTTGGGTCCTGTCAGTCTGTAACACTTTATCTAATGGTTGTGGCCAAGATTTTAGAAAACCACCTGTGTACAACCATTTTTAAAAAACTGACCTGGATCTTTGCACCCCGTGTGCCCCAGACAATCGTTGATCACAGCTTCCCGGGAGATAGAGTGAGGCACAAGTCATGAATATCTGATCCATCTTTAAAACAGATCTGTTCAACTTGTATCTCCAATAATAACCACATTTTATCACCACATTGCCCCCGAGGAGTCAGTTTTGGGACTCATTTTCTCTGGTACATATTTCCCCTGGAGCATGGTGACATAGTGGTTAGCGATATTACCCCGTAATAAGAAGGTCGTGGGTTCGGTTCCCGGCCTGGAGCCTTTCTGTGCGGAGTTTGCATGTTCTCCCCGTGCCTGCATGGGTTTCCACCAGGTACTCCAGTTTCCTCATGTTTAGGTTAACTAGTGATTCTAAATTGTCTGTAGGTTTGAGTGGTTGTTTTTCTCTGTCTGTCTCTGTGTGTTGGCCCTGTGATGGACTGGCGACCTGTCCAGGTTGTACCCCGCCCTCACCCAATGTGAGCTGTGATTGGCTCCAGCACCCCCTGTGACCTGGAAGTGGTAGATGATGAATGAATGAGATTTCCCCTGGAACATATAATTACTGGACAGTTTCCAATCATTGTTATGCCGATGACACACAGATTTTTCTTTCTGAGGTCACTACCTGATTTCTTGGCACAAACGAGGTGATGCTAAATTAATCCATTTCATTTCAAGGTCACCTGCTTTAACATAAACGCTCTTAATCCAGACTGTGCAAGGCTGAGCTGCCAGTCTCAGTCCTGCAACAAGATATGAGACCACATCAGAACCCTTTTATATTCTTTGATCTGGCTCGTCGGATCAGTTTGTTTTAGAATTGATTTTAGATTTCACAGTTGACTCTTAATTACAGACTTCTTAGTGGCGCTACAAAGTGATCTCCTCACACAGAGCTCTTTTATTTCTTCCATAGTCCAGCGGATAGCTCTAAGTGACAATCCAATTGTGCTGTTGAAGCTGTGAAACAAGCTGCCTGATATAAAACTGGCTGAATAGAGACTTCTTTCAAATCTCCTCTGAAAACAAACCAGAGAGATTTCGCTGATTTCAAATTATTTTTATTGAAGGGCCCTTTGGCTACACTGTCGCTGGTTTATTTGTTTCCTTTTGTTTTTCTCCCAAATGTTTTCATAACCTGTTTGTTCTTTAGTTATTGCTTCATGTGGAGCCCTTTGTACTGTTAGTTTGGAAAATTGCTCTATAAAGAAAGATTATTACAATTGTAATTATTTTACCTCTGGGCTACTGAAGACCTGACATAACTCATTACCTATTTTGTTCTCATTTTTTTCACACTACAGATTTTTCTGTTTGGCTTTTTGGGAAATTCTGGCTCTCCCCTGAATTTCGATCTGTGAGCAGGAGGAATACTTGGATGCACAGTATAAATTTGTAACGATAGATTAACTGGCAGGTTTGGCTCAGAGTAAGATGTAGATTAGCTTAAAATCCATTAACAAAGAGCCCATTTTTACTGCTCGTCCAAACGCCACAACCTTCACGTCTTATTATACCATCACCTGAAGGAATGACAGCATGAAGCATGTGACTGCATACAGAGTTGAGTTGTGGGGAGGTAAAGTGCAGCAAGGTGTTGGATGCCAAAAAATACATGTTGATTAATTTTCCCTCCGTCATAAAAGAATTCCAACGAAAGGCAACCTTGTGGCACAGAAATTAACATGCAGTATAGATGCTGGTTATCCACTGACATCGCCACTTTTATCGGCACTAAACTGTCCTATGTGTTATTGATGTGGTCTGTTGTTTTGGAGGTAATATTCAGGTGACGCAGAGGAGTTTGACAGAATGACTTGAGGCTGTGGATGAAATGCTGCAGGGAGCCATGGTGCAGGAAAATTCCATCCCTCACAGTGAGACAAATTGTTCCATTAGCGACACACTGTCCTTTCAATTTCTCAGCCTGTTGATTAATAGCTAAAGAGCACTGTCTGTCACAATGGGAGTCTAACTTGGCATGTCTTCCCAACCACTCCTCAGCCAAGGCCCCCCTATAATGAGCCTTTGCTCTTGGTGGCCAGAAGCAGATTGCTTTGATGCTCCTATTTACTCAGCGTCTGTTGGCTCACCAAACAGAGACACACAAATCCACCCACTCACCTGCCTTTCTGCCTGAAAATTAGAACAGTGCGCTCATGGTAATGGAAAAAAATGAGCTAGTACCATGAGTACAAATGAAAATCAGCATGGTACTGTCACTCATTTTAATGTAATACAGTAAGACGTTTCATTTCCATTTCCCATCACCTACCAATCTGGGTGCTGTTCCAAAGACTTGACCAAGCTCATCAGCAGCTTATACTTAGCAGATGGATGAACACACAGAGCTGCACATTTCACCCGAGAGGATGAAATAAGAGAATGACAGCAAAAATCAATTGGCTCTGCCTTAGACATTCAGTAATGCCTCGGTGTTGCTGTGGAATGCTAATGTTGTTCCAGCTCTTGATCAGTGCCCTGTGGAGATGGACAGACAGTTTCTCATTCCTCCTTTTTACTGGTTCCAGATATTTCTCATTGAAATTACTTTGTTAACTTTGAGGGTGATTTTGCAATAATTAAAGGTTTGATTTTTAAACAAGATTTTAAATTATAACACAGCAGCAAACAGCTACTTTTTATGTGAGGATGCAGTGGAGTAATGGAGTCCTGGGAAGAGAACGGAGCTACACTCCCTCTGTACAATACATGCAGAGGGGGGCGTGGCTTCATTTTTTGTGCTATTCTGGTAGTATGTGATTGTTAATGCACATAAGTGTGCATGAGGGACTCCTTCGTGTTAAACTTAATAAACCGACATGCTCCGCCCACAGGTGAGATGACAGTATGCAGCTTTAGGTGAAAGTGACCTTCAAAAAGAAAAACGTTTTCATCTTAAAGGCCCTAGACAAAGAGAGCTGAGAAAGTTATTCTGTGTTTGAGACATGGTTCATCCAAGCACCTGCCAAATTTTATTCATGAATTAATTATTATTATTATTGTTATTTTTTTTATGTGCCTGCCCTTTTCCAACCTGATCCCAACAAATCTGTATTTTGGTTTCACCTGCTTGAAATGAGCTATCACGGAATTGAATTTGATGTTCTGAAAAATTAACCCACGTTCTATTCTTGTCTGTGAAAGGTTTACTGAATGTTGTGGCTGCAGGTACTTTTTAACACTGTACTTTGAAGCATTCACAGGAGACAGATTTTAAAAATCAATGGTAACAAACAAAGTTGCAGAGACATCCTGACTTTTAGCCAATAGAATGGGTGAGTTCTAAAAAAAATAAATAAATCCTACATTATCCACAACCCTGTCTCCTGAAACACCTGGTTCCACTTAACCACCTGAAATCCTGTTTGGACTTTCTTTCTACTAGAAATCAAATGTTGTAGCCTCTAACCTTCTAAAGTTATTTTTTCTAAAAGACAAATGACTCAAAAGAATCTGCTCAGGCGATAAAGCCCTGAAGGAGCGAATAAACCTGGAGCAAAGGAGGAAATGGTGACATGCTGTTGTGGTGTCAGACAGACTTGAGGAGAAGACTGATCTTGTTGCCACTTTTAACCAAGTCTGTGACCCTCTTTTTAGCTAATCAGAGCTATCATCACAGCTCACACAAATGAATACAAACTGATTCACATCCATGGGTTCCCTCCCAAAAATGAACCAGATCAAATTTTCTTCCAATTTTTTTTTTTTTGTTAGTTTTTTAATGAGCCACTGTAAGCAGCTCTCCACTGCTGCCACTTCCCAAACTGAATCAATGTGTATGACCTTACAGTCACAGACAGAGATTACTGTTAAAATCAAAGAAACATCATGTACCTGTCGCTGTGTTGTTTGCACAGCCAGCATGGCTAATGGCACACAGTTCCTCGTCTGATGCCTTTTGGCATTTGGCAAACAGCTTTTTGGTGGATTATTACCACGTTATGGGGCTCTGACTTGAATCACCTAGAATTCTTCACGTTCATTAGTGAGAAATGCAACACTCTTTGCATTCGGCCACTTCCTTCTGTTATCCTCAGAAATGTGCAGTCACTTCAGGGTAAAATTGATGAAGTGCAAGAAAATATAAAATGTATTCAAGAATATAAAAACGCCTGTGTGACCGTTTTGACTGAGACCTGGGTGAAAGGGCAGGATCTGAGTCAGGACTATGAAACTGATGGCTTTGGGCAGCCTATCCAGCTTGACCTGGATGATCAGCTGACTGGAAAAACACAGGGAGGGGGCGTTGCCCTGTATGTCAATCAGTGCTGGTGCTGGTATATGTGGCAGCTTGCTCAGGAATTGTGGCTTGTTTTTGAGTGATATTTTTCTTCTGTCTACGCACTTTGCTTATTTGAAATGGATGTTCCCATAGCATGGAAAGAATCCATTATTGATCCTGTAGCCAAAGTTCCATCACCTAAAGGCCCAAATGACTGTCGCCCTGTGGCGCTCACTTCATTAGTTATGAAGGAAGTGGAAAAAAATTCTGAAGAAGAGTTTGTTGGCTGACACAGAGTATAATTGACCGATTCCAGTTTGCATATCAGGCAGGTAAAAGGGTGGAAGATGCCATGGCAACTCTGATAGACAAAGTTGTCAAGAATCTGGAGGGAACTAAGAGACATTCACTGGCATCTTTCATTGATTTCTCATCTGCATTTAATTGTATGCAGCCCCATATTCCTGCCAGGAAGCTCTCTGAAATGCCTGACAGATGCCAGCAGTATTAGCTGGCCACGTAGGTGGCACCCTGTCTAAGGCCCTGGTGTGTTCTACAGGATCACCTCAGGGGTGCGTTTTGTCACGCCTTTGTTATTTAAACTGTATACTAACTGTTGTCAGAGTACATTTGAGTTATCGTTCATAATAAAATATGCTGATGACTCAGTGATCCTTAGTCTCATGCAGGACTGTGAGATGGGCCACGGTCCTGTTTTGGATAATTTCATCAAATAGTGTGGGGAGTCATTCCTACACTTTAATATTGGCAGGACCAAAGGCATACACTTTGACTTTTGTAGGAATCAACCTACCATGCCACCAACTATTATAAAGGGTTCACCAGTAGAGAAAGTCAGCCAGTATAAGCATCTGTGAACAATTCTGGATAATAAGCTGACCTTTGAGGCCAATACAGACAGAATTTGCAAGAAGGTCAACCAGAGACTGTTTTATTTAAGAAAGCTGAGGACTTTTCTTATTGAGAGCTCACTCATGAAAATGTTCTGTTCATCATTTGTTGAGTCTGTACTCACTTTGCTATGACTTGTTGGTCGGTCAAGCTCGGCTTAGTTAACAAAAACAGGCCGGGAAGTGTTGTTAATCAGTGCCTGAGATCTTAATGATCTCAGCAAGGTCTGCCACCTAAGGTGTATTCAGAGGGCTAAGTGCCATCCTGGAAGACCCTCAGCATTCCTCTTTTCACAGAGTTTCAGCTATTGCCATCAGGAAGGCAAAGTCAAACAGATACCTGAGATCACTTGTACCATTAGCTGTTAAAAATCTAAATCAGCTGTGAGATTGCATTCTGCTACATTCATGATGACAACTATGTTTTAATTGTATTGTATTGTATTTTATTTTATGAACATATTTCATTACTTATTCATTTTTTTATTCTGTGCGTTGTATTGTGTGAAAAACAAATTGCCCCCTTGGGGACGAAAAAGATTTCTAATTAATCAACACAGGTTACTGACACAGTGTAGTAATCGAACTCTACCACAAAGCATTGGTGTTTTTGTGCCTAAATCTAATGTGACATTTACTACAGCTGTGTCAGATCAGAAAACTGTTTAGTTGGGTTTAGCTATCCAGCTGATGGAGGTCAGATCCATAAATATTCGTGGGAAAGTTGCTTTTTATTTGTTTTGTTGGAGAGCTGACTCAGAGGGGACTGAACATGGTGGAGTCGCTTAAACAAAAAAAATTGATTTTATCATTCACTGATTTAAGAGATACAGTTTAGAGATTCCTTCATATGGGGGTAGTTCTGTGTTTATTGTGTTTTTTTATAATCATATAAAACTGACACTGTCAATTTACTGTGAATGTAACCAATAAACTGTTATTATTAAGTCTTCCCAGCCTGTTAAAATTCAACACCCTCACTTGTAGACACTTTCACTCTCCAGCCGTTATCACCACTGATGATAACAGAGCATCAGAAGGCATTGTGTTGAGGTTTTTCTCTGTCTGAGTTGTTCTCCTAATCACTCATTAACTGATGATGAAAGTCAGAGCAGTTCCCCTTTAAAAATAATAATAAAAAAAAAAAATCATAAAAGAAGAGCTGTCGTGATATCCTTGTTAGGTCAGGAATAGTGACGATGAGGGGCATAAGAATAGCTCTCAATTTCCTGTGTCCAGTGCCATGATGGAGTGTACTGTAGATCATGGATCTAATTCACTAAAGCAGCTGGAGCCTCATTGGTCCACCACAGTGCTGATGTCACCGCCAGGAATGGAGGATGCAGGTCACAACAGGACTTGATAGGTTTGTAAATCTGACAGCCTTTTGGACATCGAGTGGGGACATGTTTCAGGGGAGCAACAAACTGCTGCCTTTTGCATTCTGCTGACTCCACTCCTTCTCTGACGGATGTGGGAGGGAGGGATATTTTTAAAGGATTGTTTTTGTGATTTCCCCCATGACAAGTAAATGGAAAAGCCTCTTTGATTGATTGCAGGGAAATCCAGGCACTTACAGACCATCACCCGCAGATAAACTGTTCTTACTCGCCTCAATTGAAAATCTTCCTGACTGATATCAGCCCAAGTTTGAGGGCATTTCTGTGCAAAACAGAACACGGTGGAAAAGCCTTTTGAAAATAGGTAATTAAAAAAACAAAACAAAACAAAACACACCCTAGTCCAACTTGAATCTCAGTTGGTGATTGCCAATCAAACCAGCGAGATGAAGCAGAGGAAAGAGAAATTCATCTGCTCCTCTTAGGAATTCTGAGCTGTTCTGCAACAAAATTAATAATAATAAGTTGTGTTGAAATATGGATGAGAAGTAAAAAAGGGGAGACTTAAAAGGATAGTAAGAGGACTCCTGTTGAATATAAATGCTCAGGTGAAGGAATCTGGTGGGAAATGGCTGCTGTGTTTCTGATGACATGAGTGGTGTCGGGAAATTACCACCGTGTAATTTGTCATCCGCCTAGTAATGTAATCAAATACATCAATCAAAGATCAAATACAGTCCAATAATCCAATTTCTGTCAGTTAAGGCTTTTTAACCATAATACAATCAATACACTGTAAGATGCACTAATTAACATTTTTTACTGAATGTCAGATAATAATGTTTTATGTGAAAGGTGCTTATTGTAGTGATTAACAGACATTTAATGCTTTCCTCATCATTTTGTTTTGATTGGAGAACCCAGAGCAAATACAAATGAATCCCTTATTCCAACCTCCAAATTAATGGATGTGCATTGCTTAAGCAAAACAAACCTCATGATACGAGACAACATCGCAGAAACACCGCACCATATTGTAAACACAAGTGAATCATTTCTACAAAACTGCAGCAACAGAAGAAGCGAGGACGGGTAGTTTGCAGCTACGATAGCTAGCCTTAAATGTGAAGTTATAGATTCCATAGGCGTGAGTAAACTCAGTCAGCAGCACTTTAGGGTAATGATTCAGAATATAGTTTAAAGACTCCTGATGTGTGTCAGGTTCTGCCATCAACTTTAATTTGGCAGTTTCTGCTTTAACAGACTGTTTAAGGCAACATCATTAATCTACCAGCAGATGGGGAGGTCATGTTCACCAGCTACAGCGAGATATTTATGTCAATCCCACCAACCAGTCAGCCCCTGTCATGTAGCAGATTTAATGAGGGAATCGCTCAGCGTGTACCATTTGTGGCCAAGCATCAGGGGACAAGGAGAAGCCCTGCTGCTGGGATGAGAAAGATATTTAGCAGGATTAAGTGAGGGAACTGGTTGTTGGCTTGAATTTTCAAGGTGCTCAAAGCAGATTGTCAGTTTTTTCCCTATATGTACCCGTCAGCAGTATCGCTATAGCTCAGATATTGTGCTGCCTGTTGACACAAGTAATAAGGGAGACCCCCCCCCCCACATGAAATACACTCTCTACGCTGCTTATAAACCAAAATAACAAACATGTCAAAGGTAATAAAAAACACGGCCTAGTATTTTATGATCTACAATAAATTGTTGTGCTTGAGTTTCTTTGCAGGTCCAGCTGTGTTTTATCTGAGGTTGTATTTAACTGTGTGATTGATATTCATGAGTGAACTTGGCCACTGTTACTGCCTCATATATGTAAATTGAACTTGTGCATTGCCCTATTATAGTATTATAACAGTATTAGCTATCGATTATATTTATGAATCGTAAATAAATTTCTTCACCTTCAGCCCCAGATTTAAGGGAATGAATGGATTTCAGAAATTGGGTATTGTAAGCGACTTTCTGCTCGAACCTGAGCAGCTCCTGCAGCTGCAGTTTCAACCCCCCCGACTCAGCTTATTGCTTTCTTTACCTGTCAAATACAGGTCGATCCTGGTTTGCAGGACAGGTGGCCACTGTAGCCAGGGTTCAGGAGGTTGAATAGTTCAGTCATGGGTTCTCCAGTCTGCATGTCAAAGTCTATTCAGGCACGATGCTCAACCATGGACTGTCGATAAAAGTGGATGTAGAGTCTGGGTCTGAA
This sequence comes from Remorina albescens, assembly GCA_034769265.1. Taxonomy (NCBI): domain Eukaryota; kingdom Metazoa; phylum Chordata; class Actinopteri; order Carangiformes; family Echeneidae; genus Remorina; species Remorina albescens. The sequence goes on from CM068480.1 coordinate 14,467,805, forward strand.
AAGTGAAGCCTTAAACCTGAATTCTGTCTGTCCTATACAGAGTAACTCCACTAGTTGTGATTGTATTGAAGTAAATGGGAAAATGTCCCTACTTTTTACTTGGTTCATTACTGAGTAAATGAGTTTATGGTTTCAGTCTCTTAATTTTTTTAAATGATGGTACTATTTAGAGGAACACCCCATAACGCAGGGTATGTATTAGGGCTTTGCTAAATTGTGATCGACAGACTGTAGCACAAAATCAGAATAGAGTAGGGAGCAGGTCAGATCTAGCCCCCCACTCTTCCTCAGCTCCATTTTCTCCTTCAAATGTGGTTTCGAAAAACCAAGATGGCCAACACAAATTACTGAATGTGTTTGACAGCATGAAACATTTTTCAAAAAAATAATGAAGCTCAACATAAAGTTTTTTATTCCAACATCCTCAAACCCATTGTGATCCTTTAAAAACACTCAAATAAAAATATGCCAAATACAGGGCATTGTTTTGGATTATTATTTCCCAACACGTGGGCAATTTGCTTTCAAGAGAAATTGAGTGGATGAGAGAGATGCCGGGCTGCTGTGCCATATTAATTGCATGCATAAACTCACCCTTAAAGCCACTGTGTACTGAAGCTTTATGGATTAGCTTGCTGCCACTTCCTCTTTGGCAAGCCTTCCACTGCCGTAAAGGGGATTAGGGCTCAGCTGGCTTTAAGAACACTTGTATAGTAATAAGTAATTGTGCCAACATGGCTGCAGTCAGGAGCAAGCCTACACACTGAATTATAACTACATAAATAAATCAAAGGAAGTGGGTTATGGGCAAGACAGGGTGCTTTTGTTCCATCTTAATCCGACCTAGAGCACCTTAGGAGTGTACTGTCTGAGCACTCACTGCCTGTGCATCCTAATGAGCGTCAAAATGTCACCAACAGCTGAGGAGAGGATGGGAAAACACTAAAAGCTGCTGGTACAGCCATATTTGGTATGCATCAGAAGTTCCTCCTTTTGTCTGGGGAGCCCTCGCTGTTTGAGAGAAGGTTGAGGGAAATTGGCAACTTACTGTTTGGGAAGCTGTTTCTGTTGCAGTTTGTCTTTCAGTGGGAAGGTTGTGACTCAGTTTAAGTAGTTTTTTCCATTTAGGGTCCATATAATATGAAAGGCAATCCCTATTAAAATCGGGTCTAAGTTCTATATTAATACACAGAACTATCAAAGGTCTCATTCCCCGGAGAAATACTCTCAGGCTGTCTTCACAAACTGAGCCCAACATCTTTGAGCATTTACCTAAAATCTGTAATACTTTTTATTTGATCACTAAGAAAACAGCAAGCCAATCAGGAGACACTTCTGATTTGTTGTTACTAAAGTTCCAGATAAAAGCTTGAGGATGATTTTTGGTTTTGAAAAACATAAATATTTCTTCTAAAGTATTCCCAGCACAGTTAAAACACATCCCCTTAAAATTGGGCTATTATGATCATTTCCAGCTCTGTTTTTATTCTTTAACTCCACTAGAGCAGTTTCTTGTCATTCACATTTCAAAGAAAATGTCTTTGTCACAAGCTGTCACAGGTTGAGGCATGACAGAGAGCAGCACAACAGCAGGAGCATAGATATAAAAAGTCTTTATTCTAATCCTCGCAGCAACTGAGTAACTACCCAGTATTTTCTCAGTGTTCAGAGTTCAGTTAGTGACCCTGCCAGGAAGTGAACCTAGGTCTCTTAGAGTGACAGACCACAATAATACCAGTCGCCCACAGGGCAGGCTGGCTACGATAGCAACAGGAACAGACCCTCTAAAAGAGGTAGCAGGCAATTCCAGAGCAACCAAAACCAGGAGACACACAGGCAGAATTCACAGTCAGGGACAGAAGGCAGGTCAGGCTACCAGGGCAGAGACAAGGTAAGGGACAGGGAGGCTCCAAACCAGGAGATCACTCCAGAAAAGAGTCCTGGAGAGTAACGCATAGCACGACAATAATCTGGCAGTGTCGTTGAGGATCTGGGCTGTTAAAATACTGTCTGGCTGATGAGAGGAGCTTCAGCTGGGGAGGCCAGGTGCAGGAGATTGTGACTGATGAAGTGGTGAGGTAGGAGGTGAGTGAGTGTGACACAAGCTGCCTATTATGCAGCCATGAAATTGCGCACCTCACTGAAAATGATAATATCAGCTCAGACCTTCTACCAAGGACTTAAACACACTTAACAGAAATGACAGGAAATGGCAAATTTAAGTCTGACTGCTGAGTGTTGACCAAGACCACAGCATGGTGTCTCCGTTCCGAGTAGTCTTTGAGTCACTATAATTCATGCCTCTAAATATTTGTATGTGAGGGAAATAAAATGAGGAGACTGTTAGAATGTTATTTTGCTGTTGACGAAACTGTGTAATAAACCTGCGCTGGGATTTTGTGTGCGCACCAAACGAAACAGCATCCACAGGCTGAAACTAACTAAACTCATCCTCCACTCAAACTGCCTTTGTTCCAAGGCTAGTGGGTGGACGTCATGTGAATATGTTGCATAATGATGTTCACAAGTTACAGAAGAAAGGAGGAGCAGCCTTTTCTCCCCCCAAGGTCTGTGACTCAGCCAACTTTAACTACTGCAGTAAAACCACAACACACTCAAGGAAACAAGCCAACAGAGGATAACATGAACACTTCAGCTTTCTTTGGCATCAGCTGAACTATGGATATGATTAACAGTGAAACAGAAGAAAAAGATTTCTGATGTAACCGCGGCTCTACACACTAATTACAATTAATGTGAGAGACTTTAGGCCCCTGCAGGAAAACAGACTCATTAAACATTGATCAACGTCTCCCATCATCAAAAACTTAACCAGACAAAGCATAAAATATTCAACTCTGTAACTCAATTTAAGTACAGTTTCTTCCTTGGGGAGCAATTTCCAAAATAACCAGGCCAATGTGATTCATAAGTGAAATGAGCAACAAACAAAATTACAACAATAGCAGCAACAAGTTGTGCAAATAAGAGCTGATGAATCCACTCGAGCAGCAAACTGAGTAATTGTAAGTGACTGCTTTCATTTATTATTTTAAACCCATTTAATCATTGGACATTAAAATAAAAACATACAAATGGAGACCATTGACATACTGTCACACAGTACAAACACAAACACAAATATTTCTTGCCTCATTTTAACTCACCCAATGAAAGAAACATCAGATCACGGTCAATGTCGCATCTTCCCGAAACTTGATTTAATATTTTATTGAACTGTCCCAAAAAATTCCTTCAGTGTCAGTAGATCAGCTTTTCTATTCCTTTCTGCAACAACTACAACAACTGATTGTAGGCAAGAAAAATACAGAATCCAAAAGATTAAACACATTTAAAGTCAGTCTCCTTGGTGACACTCATTAAATCTTGTGTTGTTTTTCCAAAATAAATGAAAAGACAATCTACTGTAATCTACTTCCCTAAATTGGATGTCAAAATTCATTTATTATGCTGATGTCTTTCATCAAAACTGTGAATGAGCTCAGTCAAATTACATATTTTGTCAGATGTATTTTGAAGAATCCTGAGTTTCGGCTCAATCCAATTCCATTATGATTATTCCTTCATTTCAGATTTGTGTGAGGTCCATAGTGGCTGTGGGGCTTTAATGCCAGTGAGGCCCTGTGGGTGTGCAGAGAATGACTTGTGCTGGTTCAAAGAAGAAAGCATTCCTATTCCCTCCATAAAAGAAGAGGTGTCCTTGTTCTCCTGCGATAATGAATAGCGGCACTGAGCTGCCGGGGATTCTTCAAGTTGCAAATTCTCTTTCAACTTAACTGTCCTGCAGACGCTCTGGCCCAGAGAGGGGTGTGTTGGTTTCCGTGTTAACCTGGCAAACTATCAGTATCAGCAAAGCTAAAGTACTGGTAAAAGATTATTATTGGTGTATCGGGAATTTCATAAATATTGGAGGGTTGGCAGCAGCCTGCTACAGTTGCAGCTACTTGTGTTGATAAGAATAGTAGTTTTACTTTTACTGGTTGAAAAAAATGGAACTCAGAGGGAGAGTGGATTTTAAAAAAGGGAACAGCGAAATAAATCCTAAATCCAATTGCTTCTACTTTACAAAGGCCAACAACAAAAGGAAACGCTGACGTGTGCAACTCTTGCTCTGTTATGATTCATGTTTTCTTTAACGTATCACATATAACACAAAAAACTTTTTTTTTTCAAAAGTTAATACCCAAGTAAATAAGATCAACTCCACCTTTACCAAGTGACAAATTCGATTTCTGTATATGTTAATGCATTTGTCATGAAATTATATTATTCTTTCTTGTAAATATTCTATTAAATTATTCTGTAGTTGATCGCTTTTCCCAGGGAGGCTACATAATGTAATTTGACACATCTACTCAAGTTTTGAATTCATGAATTCTAAGTTTTGCTTCATTCTATGTATACAAGGAAAAGATTCCACCTCTTTGTGCTTCAGGTTTGAAAATCAGTGCACTACTCAACATATTGGATTTTCAGTGTAACAAATAATCTCTCCAAATCCACAACCTCTGTGTGTGGAAGTCGTTTATTGGCTGGAAAGTTAGGCTTTGGGGTTATCGTGTCACCACCATGTCTAGACAACAATACAAAATTTTTCTCTACAAGGGCCCGGTGTCCACATATAAGGCCATTATACTTCCACTTAGTGGTGGAAGAAGAGTATAATACATTACAGGTTAGATTCAAGATGACCAACAACACACGAAACAACAACACGAAAGAGAAATTAAAAATGCATGCCAGGCAACAGTTCAGGTCTTAGGATGTTAACTCCGTTGTTTTGCGTGTAAAAAAAAAAAGCTTTATTGGTACCTTTAACGTGGCACAGTTAAAAGGGATACTATAATATTCATTTTTACAAAATTATCTCATATCATTATATTTCATAATTACAAAGAGTGAATTCAGTAAGAGCATGAACTATGTGACAGTTTAGGCTGGATCCTTATCTATACTTTTCCATGTTCAGCTCAGTGAGGTCAGCTGACCTACGATTGAACCTGCATCATGACATAGATCCCAGTCATGCAGAGTGTGATTTATGAAGTAACATATCATATCTGTTCACACCAACTAAGTTGAGGCAGTCAGAGATCACCCTTCATCATTGAGACACTGGCAACACACACACAGGCCTCACATTTTAACACATTCACACATGAACACACAAACCAACAAAAATGAAAGAATGATGTTTCATCTAAAGGAATGAAAAAAATTTGCTGCAGTTCCTTCTTCTTCACACTGACTTTTTATTTAGTATAAGTTAATGGAATGGTTAAATCTATGGATGACTAAAATAAAGAAATTTATATCGTATTAAATCCTCCAAATATATCAAATATGAAGGGATACAATGAAATTGGGACATACACTGGTATCTCTGCCCTTAAATTGATTCTGTGTTTAGTTATTTTATTTTCACCATTTAAGTCAGATGCTTCCATTTTATTTATTAACTTACAAATTAAAAAGGTAATTATATCCAGAAGCAACTTTAAATAGAAATATTAGTCATGTCACATTTTATATTTTACCTGCCTATACCTGTATTTATTTTCAACTAGTACTCTCAGAAATAATATTTTTGGTATATTAATGTCCTTTTGATTTTGGCAGGTTCAGTCGTCCATATTATTGTTAAGTCTTGCACATGTATGCTGGCAGACATTGGTAAACACTGTTGAAATAAGATTTTACACAGATAAAGCCACCTGCCTTCTCATTTTATTGAGGAATAAAAACTTCTGTGTTTCTGAAACTTTGCTTCTCTATTTAGCGAAGGAAAATCTCTCCATTCATCAGTTCGATATTTCATTCCTCTTCTTCCTCACAGATAACCCAGGAGTCTCTTCTGTAACTGTAAGAGAATTTCTGATAAACTCTGTTGACCCATACTTACGCAACGAGATCCAGGTGTTGAACTATCATCTATCTTCTTGGCTTGATTTTTCTGCTATTGAATGAAATAACATTTGCAGTTTCAGTATAATTTCTCAGAGACAGTGTTCCTAACCTTGGGAACAGACAATTTCAGAACAGTCATGTGCCCCGAAGGCTTTCAAGGGAAAGCAGACAAAAATTCATTCATCTGTTTCTTGCCACAGGTGTAAACCGAATACAGAGCACTTCCTGTTGGCTGAGGGTTGATTAAAGGCCTGGAGCTGCTCCCCATGGAGAACTAACTGACATGAGGGCATGAGCCTTTATTTATCAAGGTACGCAGGAGCAGCTGCTGCTGGAGCCCACTGATGTTACGGTTGTGTGCACAGAGTGTGTTCCACCCCACAGACTTTGTGTTGTGCCCCTGACATGGAAGAATAACCACAAATCAATACTTAATTCATCTCATCAGGAGTTTAAATGAGCCTGATATGATGACATGTGTCAGAGCAGAGATCTGTTTGCTGCACCTGGAGGGAAACAATAAGGGTGACGGTCCAAGGCTTCACCGTTACAATGGCCATGTGCTACACGTTCTTATATGTTGCATCATGAACATGAAAACTTCAAAAAGTTATTGGATATTTACATCTCACTCGACACTGCCCTGGCATCAAGCATACAATTTCGCATGACTTGAAATTCAAGGTCATTTATTTTTATCAAATAAATAACACCAAAACAGCTGGCTCCTGATGAGGCAGATAAAATTTATCAAGTGTGTGGGTTTGACAGAGGAATACTGTAGGAAGAAAACATACTGAGGATAAATAATTGTTGCTCTGTGTTGTGTCTTCGACCACGTCTCTCCAGTGGTATCTCTCTGCCTCCTTGCGCCTCTGTGGCTTCAACCTGACACCTTGTGGGTAGATGACTCCTCATCTGTCTCTTTGCCCTCTGAAACAAAACACACTCCAATCTTTATGCTAATCCTGTGGCCAGGCTCTCACAAGAGAGCATGGGAGAGCAGCAGCACACATCCAAGACACATACACTACCAGTCCAAAGTTTGGACACACTTTCCCATTCAAATGAATAGGAAAGTGTGTCCAAATTTTTGACTGGTAGTGTACGTCTGTTGGCTGCAGTCGTTCATGTGTCCATCTGAGGGGAAATGTTTTTAAGGTTAGTGTGACTTAACCTTCTTTTTTCTATACACATATATATATATTCACATGAATATATCCATAATTTGGAACACAATTCATTGATATATTTAATTATCCTTTTGTCAGTGTATTGCAAGTGTAAAGGGATTTGTGGCATTTGGAGCCTTCACTTTGTAATTTGACTGATGCCATCTTGGTTTGAGGAGTGAGAGGGGGGTGTCAATCATACTCTAGCCACACCCTAATTCATACCTTGCTTGGTCTATTTTCCTCTAAACAATACTATCATATAACATAAACATGTACTGAAGGCTTGAAAGTAAAAAGACAAAAAACTCAGGAATTTCAATAAACTGAGGAAAATGTTTGCTGGCTAAGTGAGAAGTAGAGCCATTTTCCGATAGACTTCAAGACTACAAATTCCTCCTCAATCTGACTTCTTCTTAAAGCAGGTGGAGCCGCCCCCCTGATGGTCATTATATAGAATGAAGGTTTAAGACTCTTCAGCATTGGCCCAAAGTCTATGTTCACTTTTCTACAGTTTATGATGTACTGAAGAAAAACTGGATGAGAAACAACTTTCAATGTTACCGTTTATAATTTAACAACACAACAGCTTCAACAATACATAACTGATCAGACTTCATAACTTTAATAAGCTTATTATAATTGCTGATGAAACCAGAGCAGAAAACAACAGTATCAACAGCTCCTTGTTGTTGTCATCTACCTTGAAGTTATGCAACAAAACCTTGCTGGTCTTAAACTGGTTCACTGGGAGCTCTACTCCCTCATAATCTACTAAAATTCACTCACTGCTTATCCTTTTTCAGGTCATGGTTGCCAGCTGATGTACAGAGGCTAACCCTAACCATTCACGATTGCATAACTGCAGGTAATTTAGAGACGACCCACTCAGGCCCAAGAGGTACAAACAAAATCCATGAGGAAAGCTTAGAACCCATAAAGCAGCCAACACCCTCAGCCACGCCTGGACCCACCTTCCAACCCTGCAGGATGTGCCCAAACCTACAAAGTGTTAGCCACTGTACCACTGTGCTGCACAGAAACTATTACCATATAAATGAAGACACTTTGCTCTTTTACTGAGATAAATTACATCATGTTCTGCAGCACCAACCCTACAACAGCATATGACTTCTAGGCTCTTCATCTTGAGCTATATGGTTACAAAAGAAGTGCGCAGAAAATGAGTGCAGGCAGTTAATGCGTTTATTGTTGTATATAGTGAAGAGTGTGTTTGTTGGTAATTCTCTGCCTTTCAGATAAGTGTTCAGAGCCACAGCGTGAAGAAGCATCTCCAACCTTTTTCTGTGAGATTATGCTTGTAATCTCTGAGGCTGCAGTTTTATCTCAGGCTGGAGAAACACAGCCCAACGTCTCAGTAAGGAGCTGTTGCTCTGCATCGGGTTATCTGCTGAATGGAAAATGACGTTGATGAAGAGCTCTGTAAAGTTTCTCGGCTGGTCCACACTAATGACTCACTAATGCTCGCCCTCTTCCGTTTCTCCTTCTGTCTCATTTTTCTCTTCTTTCTCATTCCGTCTCCCTCTCCTTCTGTCTGGTCCGCTTGCCACCTCTCTTTCATGATAGGAACTATATGAAACTGTGATGAGGGGAATGTTAAGATGTGTTCTTAAAATGGATACGAATAGAGAAACTGTAGTTCTACTAATCTAATTCAAGTCCGTTTCAGGAAATGGTTCATGTGAATCCATCTGGGGATGAGGTGACTCACGAGGCCAGTCGGTGAATTACTGTAGCTAAGCGAATTTCTGTCCCCCCTTAAACTCAACATTCAAGATTAACAGAGATTCACTGGAGCAAATAAACTCTGGTGCAGTTCTCTTGAAATTAAGTGATTTAGCTGTGAAGTTGTGTACTTTTAAATGCTGGTTTTTGCTGAAGTAAAAAGTTTATCAGTTACCCTTACATGATATTATTTCAAACTTAACCAATTAATGCTCACAGACTGTCTGTCAGGCCTGTAGCTAGGGTTGCAAACCATCCCTTAAAATAAGGAATTGTCCCGTATTTGGATACTAAAAGATGGATTCATTGTTGAACCGATGAGAGATGCCGTTCTGTCCCTTATTTCGACTTCAGGAAGTTGGCAACCCTTTCTGCTGTCTGTGGTGTAAGGTAATGCTCAGACAATCGAGTTGTTCTAACAGAAACACTGTGTACAAGACAGGAACAGCTCATACAGGCTAAAGCATTAGCTACGAAAAAGAAACTAACCTGAGAACCCTTGCTAACAGAGCAGGAACCCAGCTAGTAGATGCATTGGCCTACATGCAGCCACAATCGAGAATAAAAACAGTGAGCATGGGCTGACCAAATCGGTAGATATTTTTTTATTTATAGTTTATAGTATATTTTAGTTACTGATGGTTCTGAACTCTAATGGATAAAGCTGCAACAAGCTACAATTTTGGATGAAGTGTATTAAAATGCCAGACTACACTCATAAAGAGCATCTTATTTTGTACATATAGTTTTCCCCGTGTGGTGTCTCTGGAGGAACCTCATCTTGATGTTGCATTCAGTCTGTCAAGAGCCAAAGAGAAGAAAAGCCCGACTGTCTTCTCTGGATCAAGAGAAGCTCCCTCAGCTCATTTTAACATTCTCCATCCCATCTAGCCCCTGCAACAGTCTGCTGCCCATGCGGTCATCCAGTCATATCTGTGGGTTCAGCCCAAACAGCGAGCTCCTGATCCACCCCCAACCAGAGTCCTGCGGCTGGTGCACACAGTAGGTTTTACTGCTATTAATAATTTCTACACTTCAAACATCATAAAGCAGGTCATTAGCATGATTGAGATTGCAAACTGTTGTCTTCTGGATTATTAGAGAAAGTAAACAACAGAGAAATCCCATTATTGCCAAGAGACAGGGGATAATGGGGCCACAACTCAGATTTAAACCTGGACCACTGGGGTGAAGGTTACACCTACAGTAGGTGGGTGGCACTCTACCAGGTGAGCCACTGGGGAGCTCCTCGACATTGGCTGTTTTTGGAGGGAACTAAAGTGATGCGGACATCAAGGTTGGTCTGAAATAACATGCCATTGCAATGTCATTATCAGTTTACGGTCAGAGAGGTCATCCACCCAATCGGAGCATCACATTATATTTTCACCATTTACATTTTAAGATGAAAAAGGTACTAGAAAGGACAGTAGGAGCTCCCAACCGCAGACTGCTGTTTCCTGTGTTGAAGCATTTACATTAGAATGAATGGATTTTTTTGCAAACATGACAGAGAAATTATTATTATTATTGTTGTTGTTGGTGTTGTTGTTATTATTAATCATGTAAAGATGATTGGTTTACTCCAGCTAAGTACACCTTTAAATATTCTGATCTCACAATGAGAGCAAAGACACATCATCTGGTGTTCCCAGGCTAATTGGTCAGAGATGCCTGAGCTGAGCTAAAGACAAACTCAGCAGCTTCTCTATAACCATAATTAGTGTAAATGTGGACGATGAATATGAACTGCCGCCACATAAAGACAATTAATATTTGATGAAACAATCTAAAGTTTTCTTCCTGGTTGTTTTGAAAAGCTGCTTTCATGGTATTAGAACTGCCTCATTAGTGGCGTCTTGGTGGTACGCCTACATCCAGCATTGCCAAGCCTTTAACTCCACCATGATACAAAGTTAATAATATTAAAATCCAGAGGCAGGAATATGGATTCTCTGTCAAATCATAGGCAGCAAACACGTCCGTGGGTGATGCAATATTAAGAGGAGTTTCAGAAGTAATAATATCTCAGGGAATGCCAATTCTCATCTACATTAAATTTTATAATCTCCCATTCAAAGAGGACAGATGATGAATAATTTCCTTGTGTGAAGTATACCTAAACTTTGTTTTTGTTTTTTCGGCATTCAACATTAAGAGTCAACACAGTTGAGAGTTATCAGAGAGTTATCATGCCTTACTCATACACCGTCAAATGTCAGTCAAACAGTTTGGGGGATGAAATACAAATGCAAAGATAGTTTTGTGTATGAAAAAGCTGAATGACAAATGAATGACCCACTTTCCAGCCCAACTCCGGTGAATCAGAGTTCCCTGATTGCCTCTCTCCCTCCAGCACAATGGAGTATGAATTCATTTTCAATCTCTCTCATTGTGCATGGTGATTGAAAGGATAATGGAGGAGGAGACACCTGTAATCAGGAATGATTTCAGGGACAGGAAATGAATTTGTGACAGGATATATTCCTCTCATCTGTGATTCGTATTTCTGGAGGAGCCTGGACACAACCACTGCTGTGAGCTGATATCATTCTGGCAAATTATTTATCTTGTTTTTCAGTGCATTTGAATTTTTTATTCTATTTTTTTTATCTTGCTTGCACAAAAGAAAATTTTGCAAGTATTAAAAAATTACATCTGATGTTTTTGTTCCACAATGCAAAGCGGTATTTCCATAGAACAACCATTCATTCATTCATCTTCAACCGCTTATCCGTTTCTGGGTCGCAGGGGGTGCTGGAGTCCATCCCAGCTCACACTGGGTGAGGGCAGGGTACACCCTGGACAGGTCACCAGTCCATCACTGGACTGGTGTAGTACCCAGAGGCAACATGCAAACTCCACACAGAAAGGCTCCAGGCCAGGAACTGAACCCACGACCTTCTTATTGTGGGGCAACAGCGCTAAGCACTATGCCACAGTGCTGCCCGCAACCTTCCATTGTAAGATATTATGACCTTCATCACATGTCTGTCACCCTAAAATCTGCCATCTCAGCAGCAATCCAGATCAATCAGAACAGGTTTAACTGGTGAGTGTCACACCGTGGTGAGGTTGTCTTGTCCTGGTTTTGTTTTTGTCCCGTCATTTCCTGTTTTACTTTGAAAGTCTAAGCCCCCTCTCGTTTCAGAGCACTTGCCCTTCCTCATGTGTCAACCGTCCGTCCACCGTGATTACCGATTGTCTCCACCTGTTTCCCATTTCCCTTCATGTGTTTAAATAGTCTGTGTTCCGCTTGTCCTGTGTCAGTCTCATTGTCCTTGTCCTGCACCATAGCTCCCCTTTCATGCCCACAGCCATTTGACTTCATAGTAAGCGTTGTCCTAGAATTGAGTGATTTTTTTGTTTGTAATTTTGATATTCATAGCGTGTTTTCATAGCCTTTTGTTTTCCTCTTTAAGAGTGATTTTTTTTTTTTTTTTTGTTATTACCTTTTGTATCTAGCGTAGAGGCTTAGTTAGTTCATAGCTCTTTTGTTTTCTCCTCACTCAGAGTGATTTTCACATCTGTGTTTTTATTAGATTATTTCATCCTCCGCCTTTTGCGTGAGTAGATTCTTTTGGTTTTCCTTAGTCTGGTTTTCCTCCTATCGGAGCATTTTGTGTTTATCTTTTGTTTTCACCTAGTTAGTGTTTATCCTCCCCCGGGAGTTAGATTCTCTAGATTAGTGTTCGATCTCCTATAGTTAAAGTTGCATAGCCTTTTTGCTTTGTCACTTGGATTTGAGATCTTTGTTTTCCTATTAAAGTCTATATTACTCGAAAGTCTCTGCATCTGGGTCCTGTTTCTGTCTCGGGGTGACAGTGAGTCCGTGTCCACTACAGCTTCAGCTTCCTGGTCATGTTGACCAAAATCATTGGAACCTGATGTGGTCTTCTGCTTCAGTTTCTAAGAATGGTTATCTGACTGACCATAGACTTTCTTTCAGCTCCAAATGTCATCCCTTATGACATCATCCATCCATCCATTCATTGATGACCTGCCATTTTGAAGCCTCTATCTGTAAACAGACCGTAATTAGAAGGCTATCTTTGTTTTTTGAAACTATGTTTGGAGAAGAAGGTGGAGTGGAGGAGGAGGGAGGTGTAGATCTGACCTGCTCTGGACTCTGTCTGTCAATCACACAGTAGCCACATCCTTATTGATAACCTCCTTTATGGTCTATTTTACTTAAAGCAACATGGCCACCCAATCTCCTCTGACCTTTGACCTCTCTCAACACAGGGCTGCTCCTCACAGGATCCTTTTTGTGAACACTCTGATGTGTGAACTGCTGCTCTTCATTTGCTGATTAGCTGATAACCAGCTGACAAATTACATTTTGACTGATGATGAAGCACAATCACCTTGATTATTGATCTTCTGTCTCGGTTTATTTTTCTGTTTCTCTTGGATCCTGTCACTGTCTGAATCGCTCACAGAGTCTGTCAGTGTTTTGAGAGAATTTCAATTTCTGCCTTTGAAATACAGCAACATAGATTTTTGTACATTGATGACGAAAGTGCCAGAGTTTACATCATTTCATATGATGACTGAAGAAAACCTTGTGACACTAATTCCACACACACACACACGCGCGCGCGCGCAAACAGACACACACACACACACACACACATACAGATACACTATTTAACCAGCTCATCTTGAAACTACATCCTTGGATTCCACTTAACTACTCACCGTTTGTGTGTTGTGTGTGTGTGTGTGTGTGTGTGTCTGGGTAGAAGGGGGATATGCAGCTCCGTTGATAACTTCGAAATTGAGCGTATATTTACTTATAAACATGTTGATTAAGACATAATCAAATCAATGTAAGAAAGAAAGGACAGAAGAAATGCTGGTTTTGTTTAGAGGTTGGGTGCAGTGACAGAGCAGACAACCACACCCAACCATTATGTTACAGTTACACAAAATAGAAAAAAAAAAGTCCATATGGATAAAAACTTCATCAACCTCTGCAGTGAACAGATGAACTTTATATAACCTAATTAAGTCTAAAACAAAGTTCTGTTTACTGCAAGTTGCTGCAGTTTTTCTGTCTTTATTCCAACACTGGTCTGAAGACATCAGCTCCAACACTGCCCCCTCCAGGCCCCACCTCTGCATCAGTTTTTCTCTTTTCTGCCACTGCACAAAACAGTGAGGTAACAGAGACTCAAGGACGGCATCATCCATCTGCCCATTTACCACACAAGCCCATTTGATGTCGTTCTATTGTAAATCATATTTTGTCCATATCATATTATCTTATGCAACTATCTAAAAAACAAAAATACATTTCTGTAAAAGAGGAAAATTAAACAGAAAAAAATTATTAAGATCAGGAAAAGACTCAAAGGCCATGCAAACAGATGATCTGTATGTAACTTCTCTAGATATTTTAAATACTGGTGTAATATAAGGGCTGAATCTGGAAATGAAAATGCTCAAATTCAGACAGGATATTGGTATCTTGCCTCTATGTTTATACATATTATATTTATTTATGTAAATTTGACCATCAGTAAATATGGCATTTACACACCATGAAGGGAGGTAAAAAAATAATACCAATAATAATAAATTAAATAAAGAAACACATCTTCCTATTCCTTTATTATTCTGCAAAACATCGAATGTTTTTGATCAGCTTTATTTGCCTGCAATGACTCAACGTCTCTTCTGGAGCTGGGAAGGAGGGAACAGTAGGTGGCGCTGCGTCTCCTAATACCTCTGAGACCGAGTTTAGCACAGAGTCAATACGAGATGACAGACTGACCTTTAGCTGGTGCCATGGGAAAGCATTCTCAGCTTCCTCTGAAGTTTTCTGTCTGAAATCAGTGATTTTCCACTTGAGCAATGATATGAAAAAGAAGAGTGCGGGCCCAGCGGGGAGACCCACCACACTGCTCCGAGCTAAATTGACAGGATGGGGATGCCGGCTGATGCAGTGCAGTAGTAAAGGACTGTTTGGACTGCTGACATCTGACACCATTACAGGACTGCACATTGTCTCTGTTAGCGTGGGATCTTATCTTCGTCCATTATGTAATGGGAAAAAAGCTCTTCACTTGTTTCTCAGTCTGTAATCCTTCTCAGACGAGGAATGTGAACTCAGCTGGAGCCCGGCCCTACCTTCTAAATGGAGAGATTCCTATGAGGAGACATGTCCTTAGTCATGTCTGCAGCTGGGGTCATGTTCTGGGTCAAACAGAGGTTAGCAAGAGGGATGGAGAGGTCTCACAAGTGTCTCCTACTTGTTTCTAAGCAGGATGGGAGAAACGGCACAAACAGAAGGAGACTGCAGGCTTTGGACCCTGGCCCAACAGCAGAGAATATTGATAGTGTTTATGTTGGGGAATTCATTGCAGGGGCATTTTGAGGGGACACAGGATGTGTGTTGATTTCTATCAAGCTTTTCCTACTGTGTTGTATCCATCTGTTGAGACAGAGACGGCGCTCCAACACTAATCAAAGGAGACATGCAATGCAGATACATTCTATTACTAAGATGCCAAAAGTCCATAATCTTAAATTAGATCATGTGCTCTTTTAGCTTTAAGGTAATTTTATTATTAGAGCGTGACTTCACCCAAACCAACATCTGTGGAAAAGACAAGTTGATATTTGTTTGTGGCGCTCAAAACAAAATTTGAATTTACAAACTGAACTTCTAATTTCTTGCATGTACAAAAACCTATAAACGCAGGGTTCATGCACAGAACTGGAACTACTTTCTACTAAAAAACTGAAAGTGCTGACAGCTGAGTGATGTACATACCTACAGCGACATCTGTATAAAACAGACAGTAGTCAAGGCTACAGGCAACAACAGCTAACAGCTGTACAAGCCACAGGTGGAAACAGATTTTTTTTACATGCTTTTAACTAACATTCTTTGCTTCTTCATTATCGCTTTATTATCATAATTGCGTCTGATTTAATATTACTCTTAACATTTATATGATAATTCCTGTCTTTTTCATAAACCACTTATCCAAGTGTCTTTGTTGTAAAACATCTTTACAACACATTTCAGAGTGAAACGTCTAAAGTAAATAGTTGATCCACCATTATTGTTATTTTAATATTTCTTTAGTTAGTTATTTTACATATTGAAGATTTGTTTACGAAAATTTAATTTGACAAGTATGGATCCAGTTGTTTTATTTAAATCTCCACAAATCAATAATTTTTCACTGATTGGGGATCAAATGGGAGTGTGCGATATAAAGTTGTTCACAAAGACAAACCCACATTATTACATAGTTTTGCTGTGTGGAGAATTTCAGAATCTTTCAGCTCATTGTTTTGACTTATAATCAATACTCAGAGTATCAGGAGGCGTCAGTCACAAGTCCAAATTAATTTTCTTTTTGCTAAGAGGTTAGCCAACTCATAGCATGAGAAGCGGATAAAACATCCGACCGGTAAACTTTAATAAATCTCTCACAGTTTAATTGAGGTAAATGACAAAATCTTTATTCCCACAAGCAATAAAAACATCTCTCCATTCAAAACTGGGCTCTGCGGTTCTTTCAGACTCACCTTTGGTTTATTCATCACTGAGCAGTGAAAGGTGCTTTTGCTGCCATTTGGCACAGTCAGTATGAAACATTACCAAGTGCAGCTTAAATGTCTCGGCCTTTGTGAACTTCCTAGGTAATAAAACAAAACTGAAGTAAAACACAGCCACCACCTTGGATGCATCACTGCTGACATTGTGGTTACTTCTCTCTGATCCTCTCTGGTCGTTGCCAGAACCTCTGTTCTCTCTCATTGTTAAAACAATCTCAGACACACGCTTCACCATCACTCCCCCATCCCTCCCTCATCTCTCCGCCATCGCTCCATAATTGTTCCCCCATCTCTTCCCCATTGCTCCTCCATTGAGGAATGAATTGGAGTTCATTGGCCATGGGGCTGGAGGGTAGAGCCTGGAATGGTTTTAATCATGAGCATTGAAGCAGGCCCCGTATATATGTGTGTGTGTGTGTGTGTGTGTGTGTGCTACTGTAGGGCTGCTGTGTGTGTGTGTGTGTGTGTGTGCTACTGTAGGGCTGCTGTGTGTGCAGGACAATGACACTAGCGTGATTACTTATGTGACAGTAAAGCAGCAGTTTCCAAAGCACAACGTTCCAACACGGCGTCATCTGTAGACAATGTTCCGGACTTAAAACAAGTGAAATAGACTTCATTGGTGACTCTGTGTGTGTATTTACTGTCAATACAAAACACAGAACCATATCCAGAGGAAGAAATGTCCAGGTTGTATCCTCCGAGGCTCCATGAGTCACCCAGGGCAGAAAAGGATCTCCAAGGCTCAGCACCTTTTAGATTCTAATTGGAAATTGGATTTAATTAGATGTAAATGTGCTTGTTAACACAACAACACAATCAGGACACCAATAGTTCATTACAAACTGAAATGATAAGAACTACAGATTTAATTGGGTCCAGCTGACTCCACGCTCTTTCACTCTTTTCCTTTTGGTGCTGCAGAGGATTTGAGAGTTTTTTCTGTGTGAGTGAGGCAACAGCAGCTGAGAGTCAACTGCAAAGCTTTACTGAGCCGCAGAGTTGGTGATAATCCTCTGTGGGGTTATCATTGTGAGTAACTTTCAGTATTTGTTTATTAGTATATAAATAAAAATGAATGGCCTTTCTTATTTTTATATACTAAGGTGGACAAAGGTCACAGTTTCAAAGCTCAAATTGTTAATTTTACTCCTGCAAAGGTGGAAGTGGTTCATTTTTTACGAAAGCTGAAATAGTGAAAACTCGTGTCTACTCAGTCTACAACTTCAAAAAGACAAAAAGAAGAAAGCAGTGGCTGATGTCTTGATCTAGTGTGAGATCATGGGAGCTTCTCCAGGGACTTCAAGCCAAAAAAAATTGCAGATTCCAGGCAAACATTTAGAGAACCCAAGTTAAGTTTCCAAAAGAAATGATCTTCAAGTAAGTACAGATACCTAAAAAACATAGAAACACTCAAGTGACAAACTAACAGTAACTTTATTTGTTACTGTTAATCCCTGGTTGTTTATTACTAACATTCTGCAAATACATTTGTGCTAACTACCTAAACAGTGCAGTGGGGCCCTCTTTATATTTCTCCCACGGATCCTCCCAGTATGTAAATCAGTCCCTGAGCAGATTAATACCTGTGTTCGAAGAACATTAAATATATAACATAATTATTCTTCTGGAAAACGCTGGACCATGATGACCTTGCACCGGCACAATCAATTATGACTTAATGTCTTGTTTGCTTGGTTTGTGTTTGACGGCCTCTTCGTTGTGCACTGACGCTCTCCTGTGAGTGTTGTTATTTCTTATAGAACAAACAAAACAGAGCAACTCTCTGTGATGAAATAGCGGGCCAAAACATGTCCAGCGCTGTTGAGTGTGTGTATACAAAGCTGCCACGACAAGCAGATAAATGTTTGAAATATGAATTATTTGATCATTATCTCTAAAGCAAAACAGTCTCAGGCAACAAGCACAAAAAGCTGAGGGAATACTGCTGCCAAACTGCACGTACATAAAGCTGAATATCAGCTAATAAATCACTCCTGATTTTAAAGGCGTTGCTTAATTATTAAATCCCAGTGTGTGGAAGTATGTGGAATATTTGAATTCCTTCAAACCTCATTGGAAGATTCTTCTTCTGATCCAAACTAACCCTTTCACCTGCTTCAACATGTCCCAGTTATCTTTTGTCTACATAAACATGCCAGCAACTTTTCATGACCCCTCTCGGGAATATAAACTACCCTGGTGGATAAACATGTTTGATTACAATCCCTGCCAGTATTAATAAATTATCATTAATGGTTCTTGCCTCTTATTCTGAAAATCAGACCGTTGTGACAATATGTGGATTAATAAATGATGGTAGAAAGGTCTGTGGTGAATGTGACCATGAGAGGTTATTTAGGAGTGTTTGGCCTGTGTTTAGACTCTGGTGCAGTGTATGTGTTTGGGAGACTGTAAATGGATGATAAATTTTGGGAGACCTGTGCTGACAAACCTCTAACCCCTCCGTTCTGTTTTCTAAACTGGGACTAATCTTCTCTCCCCCTGGGCCTCCTACAAAAAATGTGTGCTCATAATATGAATTTGCATCTTATTGATATGTCACTTTTTTTTTCTTTTTTTTTTAAATGTTACGCAAAGAACAAAAAACACTTCAGTATCTGGCATAGAAGGAGAGAGCGGAGAAAATAAGTGCAAGATTGGAAACATCTTTCATTTTGCTCCATCGCTGCTTGAGGACATATAGAGGTGCTGAAAGGGAATTAGAGGGTTGAGTCCTGTGTCACAGGCCTGTTAACCCCCTCCCCCTCTGAAAGCTGGTGTTATGTCTCACTGCAGAAGCCCTGTAATTTGAAAGCGCCTTTAGCTAGTTGGTTTGTCCATAACTTAGAAAAAAAGCTTGATTTGTTCTCAAGAAATAGTTTAAACCAGTGACATGTCCAGCTGTTATTACAACCAAACACCTACAGTATGATGCTGATGGCACAGGAAAAGTACAGACCAACGTGTGGTGTATATTTAGATCTTCCTTGTTCCTCCTTCAATATTCTCAGCATGCTTAATATTTACTTACCCTGTATCGCTAATGAGTCAGACCAGGAAATGTGGTGTCATGACTACCAAAGTCAAGGATTTCTCTGTTTGCTCAGCGTTTCGTCTCCATCAACTCATTCCAATGAAACTCACAGGCTGGGTCTGTGTGCATGTTTATATTCAGCCCAGAGCATAAGTGTGTGAAGGCCATAGAAGGTGAGTTCATATGTTTCTGTGACGTTCCTGCCACCACATCCCTCCACTTAGCTGATTCACAGATAAACAACACAGAATTAGGACTGTCAAAATTAAAGAGTTAATCCAGATTAATTCTTTCGTATGGTTAATTTGATAAAAATTTTTAACACAATTAACGTGTCCCAAAATCCTGAAAAAAAAAAAAAGGTCTCTGGCGATGCATATCGGGCAGTGCGCTAGTGAAGTTTGTCCAGGCAGAGTTGCTGTAAGTCGCTGTCCAAGATGGTAATACGGAGCAAAGCCGAGCATCAGTATGCAGGACTGTCCCTTGAAAAGGGAAAGACAGACAGAAAGAAAAAGAGTACTGTAGTTTCTAAATATGATGTGGTTGGTGAAATTTATGTAACAAGTTTCTGCTCATACCAGTCCTTATTGGTTTGCTGACTAATTAGTTCATTAAAAAGCTACGCTAACTGGTCAGAAATGATGAGCTCAGACACAGATGCTAATTAATGTTAACATGTAAATCATTTCTGACATAGGGTGGCTTGAAAAATGTGACAATGTGACAAAAGCCCACCAATGAAATGATCTCACTTTTGTAACTTGATTTGTATTTCTGTGTATTTTTAAAACAAAAAGTGAGTAAAAGGCTTTAAGTTTTACATTCCTGGACCATTGCCAATCTACAATATAGAAAAAAAAAATTTCAAGTATGTTTGCAATTCTTTAAACCAGAAAACAGCAACACTGGTCTGCAAACTGGTGTTCTGCCTCTTTTTGTGGAACATTTGTATTGCCCTGTACTTCAAATAGCTGCTTCCCCCCAAAAGAAAATGTTCCAAAAACAGCCATCAATTGACCTTTTGGCTGGAAAGGATCTGAATCAAGCAGCGAGCGAAGGGGATTTAAAATGTCAACAACCAGAGGAAGTAGAAATGGAGGAGGTACAGGTCCAACTTTCATCCAGCCAGTTTATAGTGGCCAGATCCAGCAAGAAGGTGTCGTCATAAACACTGGCACTGATCAGGCCATGTGTTGGTGTTTAGACCATAAAGGTGCCACAAAAAATGAGCTGGATGAAGAATTAAATGTATCCTTGGTGACATGTCACTGCAGCTTCTGTTGATGTGGAGTCTGCCTCACGTGTCACAGAAGCACAGATCCTGCAACCTTTATTTCATTTATTAAATTATACCTGTTCTTTTATTCTGTGAATTTTATTTTATTCAATTCCAGGATTGTATGATCAAACCAAAGGCCCTTTAATAGCTCATGCTGCAATCACAAAAACTGAAGTAGTCCATACATAAAAAATGTGAGCAGTAAGATGGCCTCACCATATTCTTCAATGATGATAATAAGATAAAACCTAATTAACAGTTTACAGATTACAGCACTTTGCTGTGTCTCCTTAGAACCAGGAAGAAAACCACCATTTCCTTCTTGCATGGCCCCAGCCCCTGGCATCACCCACCACCTCTTCATGGTTCTGATGCTGTTATTTGGCAACAAAGTGATGTGGTGGCTGGAGCTGTGCCTGCTGTTGACCCAGGCAGACCGGTGGACACGATGTTCCTGAGCATCCCTGGACTCCAGGCTCGCTCTCCTT
Organism: Remorina albescens; assembly: GCA_034769265.1. NCBI lineage: Eukaryota > Metazoa > Chordata > Actinopteri > Carangiformes > Echeneidae > Remorina > Remorina albescens. Next base: position 14,489,033 of record CM068480.1, read on the forward strand.
GGCCCACAACCTATTTGTTTTTCCAGCTGAGAGCTACCATTCCCTCATCCCCTCCTGCCCCAAAACCCTCCCCTCTCTCTGACCATCACTGTGCCTCAGCAAGAATGTAAACAAATGGATAAATGTACATGTATGAACTGTGTATGCATTTGTACACAGATTCCCACCGCACAGGCTTGCACAAGTGCTGATGTGAAGAAAGCAAATGTTTTAAGCATGATAGTTGAATTTCTCTGTACCCGCAGCTGTTCATCATCAAAAAGAGGCTGCCTCCTTCACAGCATCTTCACACCAGGTCGCCTCTTTACAAAGAAATGTTTGTGCTCTTCACCTGAAAAATGGTCAAAAGGCAACGCTGCAGGCATCACAGAGCCAAACAGTTTATGCACCATCACCAAACCTGTTTAACCTTCCACATAGCACCTGTCCCCTCCGCTAAACACTTTCTAACCCATTTGCAGGAGATCATAAACATCTGGAGCGCTCTGTTTACCTAAGAACACCCCCCCTACGTTAGCTGAGGATAGATCTGGGCTGAGGTGGAGCCGCAGCAAAGAGGAACATGAAGGAGGCGCATTAATGTTTCCGACCACCTTCAACTACCTCGAAATTCACTCCCTGCATTTACAACAATTTGTGTGGGCTGACGTGAAATTTATGTAACATGTCCATAAGAGATCGTCAGGTTGATTGGTGGGTATTACGTAATAGTTTTTCTGTTTTATGAACATTTTGACTTCTCATTTAAAGGTCAATATAACCCGCCATTTTAAAAGTAAATCCTATCTTAAAATATTTGAAAGAATGTCCTTTGACCTAACCCTTCTCTCTTTTGAGCTTGTAGTGAGGCAGAAGAGACCCCCGATGCCAATCACCAACCCCGACTAGACCAAAGTGTAGTGCATCCATAAGAGGAGGAACCAGATATTTATTTATGGGCCCTTGTGCCCTGATGTACCTGAAGTAACACATTTCGAACCATCCTGTGGGAGCCGTCTAAACACTTTCTGGGAAACTGTTGTTAATCAAGGTGGATAAGGTAACACATAATCTGAGAAAAAGCCCAGGAATGTCTCAAACTCATATGATTGATTTACCCAGGTGACATTATCTGAAAGTGGAATTTTTCTTCAACATGTTTAGCATTGGACCTTCTCTAAACCACGGTACACTACAGCCCCCTACACCCAACCGGGCCCCAGTGGGAGGAAATTTAAAGCTGCGCCATTCAATATTTTACATTAACAGTTTATGGTCAAATGACCGCAAGCTTGTCCACTTCCTCTCAGATCTATGGAGCGCTTTAGCAACTTTTATCAATTAATAGTAAACACAATGCAAAAAGTGACCATGTCGTAAATAAAAATAAGACAGCAAAAACAGAAAGTGATGAAAAATTTCAGACTGAATAATAAAGTTTTGAGATAAAATAATAAAATATTCAACAGGAGATGGATGGAAGTTGTTAAAACCAGCAGTCAAAGTAATTATATTAAAAACCAAATAAAAATAAAGACAGGAAAAGGATAAAAGAAAGGAGATGACTGAAACAAAAAATAAGAAAAAGAAAGGAAATGAATAATATAATCAATTGAAAAAGTAGAGTATTAAAAAGATGATCCAGAAAATGAAATAACAGAAAATAGCATGCTGAAATATAGTGTCACAAATATTTTATATTAGATATCACAGACACTGTTGGTGCATTAATCGAATTACAGCCCAGTGAGTGTGATCTTTGGACATACATAATAAAATAGATGCTGATGTTGTTCTTTTTCAAGTGAAACTGTAATTAGCCAGCGGTTTGTTTGCATGCATGCCAAAGTAACTGATTAAAGTCTTAATATATTTATTTTGTGGGCTAGTAAGAGATCAAGTAACAAACAACATGGTATACAGTGTCTCTATGAGACAGATCAATATGAAAACAAATGAGTGTACTTTCTCTTCATGGCAGGCATAAAAGGAAACAGGGTGACGCTTTCATTTTGTTCTGTTGTCGTGTGTGTCTTTCTTGTGCACAGTAAGTTGTGCACAGTATGTACATCTGAACACAGAAATTGTGAGAAAGCATTGGAGAATGAAACACACTAGACTCAGTACTCCAGTGCTTCCTCTGACGATTGTGTGTGCGTGTGTGTGCACCTCTTCTTTCAAGGTCAAAACTTGGCATCAGGCATCCGGCTAAAACAGCTTCAGTTTTTACTACACGGCCTCTGGTGATATTTTTTGAGAGGGTTTTATAGGTTGTGTAATGAGGAGAAATAATGAGCTGTATCATTGTCTGAGTCACCGTGTCGGTCACACTTTAGCCCAACGTACTAAAGAGGGCGTGATGGCGTTGGCTGATTCGTTTCCAAGCACTGTTTGTTTGTTTTCTCCATCATCAGTAGTGGCTGGGAAAAGACAAAGAAAAAGAAGTGAAAGTTGTCGTCGAGGTCAGATTGGTGTTTGTTTCCACGTCCGGAGACAGATGTTTGTGATTGCGAAGTTTGACGCTGAAGTAACAATGTTCTTTCTTGGCAGTAAACTCTTAAATCTAATGTTGGCTATGTTGCAATAGCAACAATTAGAAATACTTGCTTTAAAGAAGTCTTGGGTGAGCAGTTACCTTTTCCCACATCCAACAGGTACAAAAAAATAGTAGTATTTGTTTGTTGTGTTTCTCTCCTTCAGGAAATGTTCAGCAACATCGCTATCTACCAAATCTCGCAGCCAAAAGCTTCTCAATGCTTCACTGGATGGAAATAAGGTGAGAGGGCTAAAGTCAAAACCAAAACAATGAGCTGAAAGGCGTTTAAGAGCCTGCAGGGCTGAGAAAAAGTGCAGGTGATAATTCTCTGAGTGTTTGTCAGGAGTCATTCAGTCCTTCAGTCATTTGTTAATATTAAGCCCTGATTCATGCAGCTCTGAATATGAAATGCTGCAACGACTAAGCTACGGGGCTTTACTCCAGCTCTGAGGGATATCATCCAGGCTAACATACCATGAGCCATGGGAGAGGTTTACACCATTAAAAACCATTCTGTAGGTTTCAAATGGGAACACTTGAACTGTAACATTACCTCCTCCGCAGCCTCTTCAGTCTCTTCCCATTCTCAACTGTTAATGAGAATCACTCCATACCAGCACCCCGAGGCCATATCTGCTTCAAACGGCTTTAGTGCTATTTAAGTCTTCTTAAATCACAATGATTTTTTTTGAGCTACATCTTTGCCCTCCACTCTAAACCTTATCCAAGCTGTCTGTTTGTCATGTGGATGCATGGCCCTGTCACAGCTGTATATTGTCGTGCTTATGGAGCTGGAACAATTGAATTTCACTATGTCTTCATACATCACAGTCACAGATAACGACAAGGCTAGTGCAGCAGGAGATCTTGAAACATAATAATAAGTCATGTATTTTCTCTGCAGTGGATTCTGTCACATCCAGACTACAGGGCTGTTTGAAACCAACAGGAGAAAACACATTTAAAATTTGACATGATACATCACTGAGATTTTAAAATAGATTAAACAATATGAAAGAAGATATTTAGTTTAGTGAATATTAGCCCCTGTTTGCTTTTTGCTGTTTTTCTCAATAAACTTTAATCCAATTTAAAGCTGCGCCAATAAAAATGTTCTCATAAAGATTGATAGTGTGTAAAGCCCAACATGTACGGTGACTCTCAGAGCTCAATGCACTGCGACATCAGAAAACAGTTGCGAATAGACAAAACACAAACAAATTCAGAAGAAAGCTGCAGGCAAATGCAAAACAGAGGAAGTGATGAACCTACTGGAACACACTTGTCCAGTGTCTTTTGACTTATGTATCATTGAGTAATTAATATATATAATAACTCAATGCAAGTGCGTACCAGAAGGTTCATCACTTTTAGTGTCCCCATGAAACACTTCCATTGTGTATGTGTTGAGCTCTCAAGGCCAGCAGGCATATCACCTGTAGTAATGAAGAAAGTGACTTAATCCAGCAGAGATTTTTTTAGCCTCTTCTGTTTTGTTTCTTGGTTCTCTGGAAAACAAGGTCTGTGAACGTGTTTGGCAGCATGTTAGCTATTGATGCTGATGATTATGTGTCACGGGAGGTGGGGGCTCCTTTGAGCTTGTTATGCTGCAAGTCAGCTTATATCAACCTTTTTCTAGAGTAGTTACAGAAAACATTCTCCCACACGTCTGTTCTGATGTATAGAGACAGGGCACGAGGCTGGTGCACACAGCCTTGGCTCTCCACTCTCCCATTTGCTTGCCTGTGTTTGGCTTCAGTTCTGTCGGTTTACACTAGATCCCCATTAGTGTCAGAGATACAGGGTGATGCCCAGTTAGTGTGCGAGGGATTAACAGAGAGGAGGAGTCAGAGTCTCCCTCTCTTTCCACGGAGCAGGTGGTAACTTCTGCTTTGTGTATGAGTTTATTTTCTTTTTTTATATATATATATTTGTGCTCGGGATAACTGTTGGTGCAGCAGCCACTGAACTCCTGTGTGATCAGTTTCCTTCACAACAAAGTTAGTCCAGTTATGTAGTCGGCTCTCCCCAGGCCTTATCTTGATTGGTTGGGGAAGGACGGGGTGGGAGAGGCGATCTCTTCCTGATGATCCACAGACACTCTCAGTTGCACTGTGTCCATAGGGAGACGGACTGATCCACCTCCGTCATGGTCTGAAGGTCCGAAAGGACAGGAGGGCCGCTGCTGCAGATGATCTTTCAGGACAACCCCTTCAATGAAAGCATCAACTTTTTTGACAAGTTTGAGAGCAGCTGACTGAAAGAGCCATAAAGTAGCTGAAGATTTGAGCGAATGATTAGAGAGATTTCAAGGACTTACAAGTTAAACTGGAGAAACCTCAGGATTCAAACCACAGCAAGCAGAACTCACTGGAGAGGAACTCGACAAATCCAATACCATCTGAATAAACTTTTTTGGAGGAGGTCACCTGGCGTGGTGAAGCGAGGACAGCTGTGTCCAGTGGAAGTAAGGAGCCAAAGAGGGGATGAGTTTGAGGCCTGGGGAATTCAGGAGTGAGGCATGAGCAGGAAAACTTCCTGGGAAATTCAATGTAAACACTTAGCATCATGCCAACCCTGCTGCCAAGCTGGCACAACAGGACCTGGACCACACTCCTGCTCCTCCTTGCTAGCTTCAGCCACCAGGTAAATAAAAGCTGAGCATGCACACATACAAGAACTTTTCAGCACCCTAACGTTCAGTCTTTGCAGAGCCAGAACTGCATCACATCAGTTGTTTTATGCTCTTAGATACATGTTCAAAATGTTTCTGTGATTCCTCAGAGGAGAATCAGATTTACTGTGTGAGGCTCATAGCAAATATCCCTCTGTCAGTGCATGACAATGAAACATGATTTTTTAAAGCTTCAATGGGTCTTTTTTTCATATGGAGTTTGGCCTAGAGTTGACCTCACTGCTCATATGCCCTATCTGCACATTCTCTTTTCCCAGTTTTGCGCCAGGCTTGAAAACAAATTTGCAGTGTTAACAGTGTTGAAAATCAAATGACACAGACATTTTTCTCATGGGATGAAAGAAAAAAGCAGAGAAATATTTAAACATATAAAACAAATAAGATCAGAGGTTCCTCTAAAGCTCAGTACAAAATTCCCTTTGCTTTCAATATTATAATGCGTGAAATTATTCAGGAGGTTGGGATCCTGCCGCTGGATCTGAAGCGGGCTTAGTCCCGTGGGAGACTTCCCGATGACACTGCTCTGGACAGGGTCTTAACAAGATGAGCCCCAGTGAGTTGAGACCTTTTCTGTCAGCCATGTGAGATCTCACTGGCCCAGGCAGCCGTTGAGCCAGCGAGCGGCCAAGCAGACACAAAGAGGGTGGAGGTTTCAGCTGTTTTCTCAGCAGAGTGTGAAAACTGCAAAGCTCTCATCTGAATATAAAGAGCAGAGGTGGCAGTTGTGGTGTGCAGTTTGCTCCTCAAACAAAGGACACGTTCATTTGTCTCACTAATGACAGCACATTAGGGGAAGAGCCATAATTTATAACTAAGCACTAATTAATAAGATCTTACACATTCAGAGCCATAACCTTAGAATTAACAGAGCTGCTGCACTGACGCTGATCCGCAAGAGTCTGGCTGATAAATCACATGCATCAGTTTCAGGTTACATTCAGATGAAAATGTTCTCCAGAAACACAAGGTGGTCCTGGTTAAATACCCCCACCAAGTGGATAAATCCAAGTACTGAAACACAACGCTACTCGGAAACAGGCTGGCAAGAAAACAGGTTGTCAAATTTTATGAGCTTTTTAATTAAATCAATTCCTTCTTTTATTGATTCAATTTCATGTATAGTAACCATCTCAAGTCCTTGGTTGTTATCACATTCACAATACATTCATCCTTAAAGCCTTTGTTAACTTGAGTCTGAATTGAGTCACGTCAAAATGATAACAATGCAAATATATGAAGTCGCACAGTACAGTACACTGTGCACAGTACAGTGATGATCAAGCAGGAAGTGGAGAAGTCAAGCCTAATATGATTACAATCTCCCGACAATATTGATAAAATAACGGTTCACTATTGGGTTTCACATTAGAAAATCAGGATTTCTTTATTATCACTGTGAGCCCTGTGAGAGCGAAGCTCATTACTGGTGCAAAGGGAAATAACACAAAGACACTAATTTAAAATACATAAAAAATTGGTAATATGGTGTGACATTTTAATAACTAGCAGTTTGCTCTGGTCACTTTTAAATTTGAGCTTCAGAAACTTTTAAATTACACTAATCGGTATTTCTTCCATAAATAATCATGAAACCAATCAATCATTTTAGGATGTTTTAACTTATTAAGACACATATTCCTTATCAACAGATCTGTATTGTAAATGGCCATTGACTTATATACAATTGGTTTTTATGAATTTGTTATTATCTAGTCATTATTTTTCAATGCTCTAACTATTTTTGGTGTACAAAAATGTGAAACGGAACGGCGAATTGTCCACCAAACTACCCACCATACCTATGACATTGAATAAAAGTTAGTCAATCCTGAAAAATACCAATGGGAGAAACTGAAATATTTCAGAGCACCGCCTTGAAGAGAGAAACAGTCTCTGTCAAATAATTCATGTAGAGTGTGTTGCTTGCAATGACAGACAGCATCACCCTTTGGTTAGCAGCTAGCTGGTGATTTTAGTGAAATATTTAACAGCTGGAGAACAATGATTTCTTTTAAGGGGTTAAAGGTTTAGGGCTATTCTGCATTTAGCAGTTGGCCCAAAAAAGCACTCTAGACACTGCTAATTGTAATGCTAAGATGTCTCTAGTTATTTCTAACACTCATACAGAACTCTCTGATTCAGTGTTTTTAACTCACAAGGACTTAATTTTTTAATATATTAAATAGCTTTAATTTAATGACAAAATGTTAATACAATATATTTATGCTATAATCTAATTATTGCTTTAATTGATTGCTTTGTTTGACTGTGTTGGTGGTGATAATGCTCTTTGTGTCAGAAAAACATTCGTCATTCTGGTGCAGTCAAATAACATCTCCCTGTTCCTGAAGGGGGCCAGCTCTGTGCTGGAGAGTCTGATAGCTAAACGGACTGAGTACTGGGAAACCTGCAACAGGACTCTGACGGCAGATGCACTCTCTAAAACTGGTGAGCCTAGATGTTTATTTCAGTCAACCTCTACCTGCTTCCACCTTTGCCTTAATGAAATCCACAGACATGATGGTTTTTTGCAGGAAACTACTGTAAAGGAACATTTGACACATTTGTGTGTTGGCCCCATTCATTTCCTGGGAATGTGTCGGTCCCCTGTCCATCTTACCTGCCGTGGATCAGCGAAGGTAATGTGTTTTAATCCATCAGAAAAAACACACAGCCTTTCAATGTGTCTGCATTTGTTTCAAGTGAATCAATAACTGAGTGAATCCCAGGACAGATTGTCACAGGATCAAGAATTTAACATTGATTTGTTCATTTATTCATTAATCTCCTATTGCTTATCCATTTGCGGGTCACATGAGATGCTGGAGCCAATCCCAGCTCACACTGGGTACACTCTGGACAGGTCGCCAGTCCATCGCAGAGAGTTTAACATGTTGTAGTTAAAGATTAAATGAAATCGTCTATTGGTTTTAAAATTGAACAGTCATCTAATGGATTTTTTGTCCAACCAGCTATGTAACCACTTTGATCCAGACTGAAACACTTACACCACTAAGGCTGGAAGTTCAATGACACTTTGAAAAGTCTTTCATGGTCCCCAGAGGATGGAGTCTACTGACTCTTGTGAGCCACTGATTTTTTTTTTTTATGGAGTGTTATGAAGTCTTAGTTGTTAAATAATTTATTTGAAATATTTTTGTCTCCTCCTCATAAAACGATGTTGGAGCTCATGGTGTTAAAATTTTAACCTACGGTAATAGCCTCAGCTGTGCTTTGAGTTACATGCTACTTGTAAGCCTGCTAAGATGCTAAGCTAATAGGATATGGTAAACATAACCATCATAAACATTACAATTTCTGAATGTGATTTTCAGTAGGTTCCAGCCACAGATTTCATGTACCAGTTCTGTAAACAAATATAAAGAGAGAAAGGTCCCTGGATGTAGTCTCTGGAAGTGTGGGCCTTAGTAGCTTTTGTAAACCAGTAAGGTCAGATCAAAATGATATAGAGAATTTTCACTTTGTGTCACCAGTTGTGCCCGACCTTACCATTGTGTCACCAAAATACGGCTCATACCATCTAAAAAACTTCAACAAAACTGTCGTTTGCTTTCCATACCTGAGCCACGCTGAATCTTGGGATAATTCAGACCATGATGGATCCACTTGTTGGTGCCCATAATAAGGAGGATGAATTTGAAGGAGCCCTAAATTTGATAGTCAAATGGCAGTTTCTCTAAATGCAGCCCTTGAAGGATGAGGCCACCGAACTGGGACACAGCTAATGTTTCTCTCAATTAACTGCAGATGGCTCCAGACGGGTGTACAGAGAGTGTTTAAAGAATGGGAGATGGCGATGGAAGGAGAACTCCTCTGAGCCCTGGAGAGACGACTCAGAGTGTCAGGAGGACCAGTACTTTAAAGACAAAGTGAGAACAGTTTTTTCTGTCACTCTGTCCTGAGGTGTGCCTCTTTATTTCAAAGATCTGAAGAGACGTTGCGATTTCTCCATCCTTTTCCTTGTGTGTTTGTCCAGGAGGATGAAATGCTTCGTCAGACGGCCCTCAGGTTCATCTCTGTCATTGGCTACTCTCTGTCGCTGACCTCCCTCACAATGGCCACTCTCCTCATGGGCATGTTGAGGTCAGTTGTTGCAGGGATAGAGGGGTTTCTGATGAAGAAAGGGCCGATGTTTGTATCTTTTCATACTCATGAATTTCAGAGGAAAACGAAAGAGAGAAAGAGACAGTTGAGGCTTAATCAATTGTAAATAACATTATAAAACTAACAACGCATAATTACATAGTACATTAATCATTTGTTTCCCCATTATGCTCTGACTCATGGCCTTAATAATGCTTTTACAGTAGCACAGGAACTGCAGATCAATGCCTTCCTCTAACTGTTCCAGTATCTGCTTACCAGGAAGCTCCACTGCACCAGGAACTACATCCATATGAACCTGTTTGTGTCGTTCATCCTGAGAGCCATTGCTGTCATTTCTAAGGAAGTCATACTGTACATCATGTATTCCAACTTGCCCAAGGATGACCCTGGATGGAACTCCTACTCCACCTCGGCGGTATAAACATCTCAGCCTCATTATTTATATTTCCAAGAGCAATTAAGATCGATGTGTTGAATTAATTTATCCCTTATATGTGGATGGATGGGTTTCTCAACAGACTGCAATAATTTGCAAATTCTCCAAAGTGTGCATGGAGTACTTTGTGGCCTGTAACTACTTCTGGCTTTTGGTGGAAGCCATTTTCCTCCACACACTGCTCTTCACTGCTGTGCTGACGAAGAGACGACTGCTGAAGAAATACATGCTGTTGGGATGGGGTAAGCTGTGGAGGGACGTTTCTGTGTGTGCTCCACATCACCAAAAAATAGCTGACAAGTGTGCATGAGATAACCACAGCTGTGCAGTCTAGAGAAATAACACTAAATTAACACGTGGAGTCATTGCAATCCCAAATGAAGAAATATACAAGAAGCAGATATTCCATGTGCACATATGAGCAAAAATAAAGAAAAAACGCTTTCATCTATTGCTCCAAATTCAGAGTATGTCTGAAAAGTAATAAGAGAAGATATACTTTTAATATTTCAGTATTTATATCTTTATGTCAAAGATAATTTTCTTATTCTTTTATATATATTTTTTATTTACATGATGGTCATAATAGTCATTTATAAAAAGCTTAAGCCATCTTGTTTACATGAAAAGAGGTTATAATATATGCTGCCAATAGTCAGCACATCAGTCTAGTTGGCTGAAAACAACATCGAATCACATCAGTTTTCTGTAATAGCCGTCAGAGGTGTCAGTGTTAATTTGACTAGACACGGTAGGGGCCGAAACATAAACAGTGTAGGGGCAGTACAAGGTTTTACTCTGTCTCTATTACAGCTCTGACATCAAGCTTCCTCAGTATCTTTGGATACTTTGAGTTTTTGTCTGTTCTGGGCAGGGTGGTGGCCATTTTGCAGTCTCTACCACATATAAACACTTAGGGCTAAGGCATTATCAAATAACAACTAATACATTTTTCAGGAACTCCTGTCCTGTTTGTGACTCCATGGACTGCAGTCAAGATCATATATGAAAACACGGAGTGAGTTTTTCATGATGTATTGACTTTTATGCGCTGTTCATTAAATTAACACATGAATTAATTGTCCAACAATTGACTCTGATCATGTATCTTCTTCCTTAGATGCTGGTCTATTGTGAACAGATGGTTCTGGTGGATCATAAGGGGTCCGATCACTTTATCAGTGCTGGTAAGTAAAGATTCAGTTCATTGATTCAACCTGGTGTTCACGTTAGATACGGATATCAGTAGTATCGGATATCAGTTCCTCAGACATCAAGTCAGTTAAACTCTGATTTTACACTGTGTTTCAAAGCTCCTATCTTGTGAGGACATGTGACATCGAATCACAAGTATGACTGGTGCAAATTTGCAAATTTCTCAGGGAACAAACACACTGTTCAGTCTTGGATGCATATTTATATTATGCAATTTAGTCTTATCAGCCTTTTAATGCACCACTTTTTTGGATACGTGTTGCAGGTGATTTTCTTCATATTCATCAAAATCCTGATGCTGCTGCTGTCCAAGCTGAAAGCAGACCTGGTGAAATTTACAGACTACAGATACAGGTATTCTCCCCCATCTTCACTCACTAGTGTCCAAATCCAAATGTCAGGTAACAGGTCCAACCTCAAGACTGATTTGGTATGTGGTCGATTCAAACGTTATAGTACCTTCCTGGTTTCACATTTAAATGTTAATCACCCCCATGTACAGATCCATTTAAAATGTCAGCCCCATGCGCTCCGGGCTTTTTACTCAAACTGTGAATGTCACCACAGGGAAGCTCTTGCATACATTTACAGAAACCTCATTTCGCCTCTGTTTCTCTTTTGTTTTGTGAATAATGTGCCAATATAAATTCTTCACTCATTTAAAACAGCATGCACACGGTAATTAAAACAGTGTGTGTTTTGCTTAATGCCCCTCAGCTTAGCCAGGGCAACACTCGTCCTGGTGCCTCTGCTGGGAATCCATGAGGTGGTTTTTACTGTGCTAATAGATGAGTGTGTGGAGGGCAGCAGTCGATACGCCAGGGACTTCATCAACCTGACCCTCAGCTCTTTCCAGGTAATACCTGTAGAGTTAATTGCTGGCAACATCCTGACAAGAGTTTGTTGTTGGTCTAGATCTGCATCAACTCTAATTGTTAATGTGTAACATTTTTCCAGGGGTTCTTGGTTGCTGTACTGTACTGTTTTGCTAACGGAGAGGTATGTGTCTTCTTTTATGTGCTTACTGATGTTTGCACATACACTGATAAGGTAGTGTAGACGTTTGTGCAACCACTTCTCCTACAGCTGCAACATTCAACTGGGTGTCAAACTGACTTTATCACCAGTGTGATTGTTTATGTGTATGTGAGTGAAACACAATTTGTCATGTTAGGTGTTGCTCACTTTCTGCTAAACATGCCACCCAGCATTAGCTGCTGACAGACTCCCCAAAAAGAAAAAGAAAAAAACAAAAGTCAGAAGTTGGAAAACATTGAGAGAGCAGATGTTTAGCTGATCAGCTGTTTGCTGAAACCTGCACAGGTGGTCCAACAGCCAGTCTGCTTTTGAACCAGTCCAAGGAGCCCATGTAACTCTTTCTGCTACCCATTGGCCTACACTGTCTACCCATGGTTGGCTGATTCAAGTTCAAGTCACTCATGTTGCCTTTAGGGTGACTTCAAGGGCCAACACAATCTACTTGAAATCAGTTCTTAGTTGTGTCATCAGTATTCTAGGTTATAATACATCATCCTGGTTGCTACAATCACTTTGTATTGTAAAGTGATTTAAAATGATCTACTGTGCAGCTGGGTATCAAACCTTGATGCATAAATAGACTGATGGATTGGTTTGATACAGTCAAGAATCATCATACATCTTGTCATTCAATACCTAGGGAGGAAATTTTGTCTTCCTTAATTACAAACCTGCTCCCTAAGAAATACAGTAGCTGTTAAATTACTGTGCATGAGAGGAGACAAACAGTTAGCGTACTGGCTGATATACTACCTTATTTGGTTTTAGGTCCAGGCTGAGCTGAAGAAGCGCTGGCAGCTTTTCCTGTTCACCAACCACTACCAGGTCAGGGGCTGTTTTCGCAGCACTCCTCTCAAGCACCTGTGGAAGTGCACTCGAGGTCACCGCCCTAGGTGCTCTCCACAGAGTGACTACTACGACGAGGGGGGCGCATCTGTGGCGCATCCACACCTCTTTCAAGTGGCCGTGCATGGAGGGAGTGGAGTTATTGGACTAGGAGGGGTCAAAGGTCAGAGACTGAATAGCTATGATGCTGCAGGGCTTGATTTCCTCACCAGAAAGAGTCTGTCCAGTAGTGATGGTGAAATGACGCTCGGGGAGACCATGGAGGAGATTCTGGAGGAGAGCGAGTTCTGATCCTGGTTCTCATTTAGCATTAATGTGTGCACAAAACATATGGTTGGAGGCTGAAACTGTAAGACAAACATTCCTCCACAGTTGGATTACCAAAGATGAAAACTGGGTGTGTGATTCCAGGTATAGGTGCCTAGTTTACACACACAAACCCACACACCAGAAAGCCAAGGTCACTGTGGTGGAGCAGGCAGTGATGGAGGTTTGGTGATGTGGTGACTGCAGGGATAGTTGGACTACTGTAGCTGGCTGAAGGTTAGAATGCTAGCAAAAAGATTACTCCCCCATTCAGGAGTAATCACTGAGGTAGCTAGTTTGCTAAGTGTCAGTTAACATATTAGCTTGGTCACATTGTTTTCATGAATGACATGTATTAAACTGTCATCTCATACCTCCCTAAAAACCGGGCCTCTGTTGTAAAGGAGGATTAGGACAGTTAAAACAGATATATATCTTCCATTTTGGATTCTCCAGTTCCCTCAAAAACCAGAGGGGATCGCTGCCAGGACAATTCCCCGTCAGTCAAGATTTAATGAAGTAAATACACTGATAGCAGTGACTGTGTTGAAATGAGTTGAATAAGCTGCAAGAGAGTGTTTTAATGCTGACCCTTCAGGCCTCTGAGCCTGTGTGCTCATGTTGCCAGTTGGTATTTGTTGTCCAGTGAGAACACTACAAATAGATGTATGAAGTTGTACGATATAACTTCTTAACAGTGATTTCCTGTCGAGTCATAACGACAAATAATTTATATAATAATTTTTCATCAGAGTTATAGTAAGAAGGGCAGTTTGTTCAGATTGGACTTTTTGGGTCAGAACTTTAACCTCAATGATGTCCTGCTAGTAACATCTGTCAAAGACGTGTAAGTCCCTATTTCGTCTGATTTCAAATGGGAGCCTGGAGACAACAGGGTAGCTAAAAAAATCCTAAATGGAGCTGAGGAAGGAGTGGAAAGCGGCTAAGAGGGGGCCAATGACAGCTTTTTCCCCTTCGCCTCCCTTTGAAAAATACACAGTCATGTACAATTTCTAGTACATTGTGCCAATCCCGGCTCACTCTGGATGAGCGGGGTACACCCTGGACAGGTCACCAGTCCATCACAGGGCCAACACATAGAGACATACAGAGACCACCAACCACTCACACTCACACTCAGACCTACAGGCAATTTAGAGTCACCAATTCACCCAAACATGATGTTTTTGGACGGTGGGAAGGAAACCGGAGTACCCGGAGGAAACCCACGCAGGCACGGGGAGAACATGCAAACTCCACACAGAAAGGCCCCAGGCCTGGGAACTGAACCCGCGACCTTCTTATTTTGGGGCAACAGCACTATGCCCTAATGTATTTTGGATTAATTTCACTGATTACTGAGACTAAGAAACACATTTTTTAACAAAGGTTTACCAAAGAATCAGATTTAAAACTGAGAGTAAAGCATTCTCCAGGATTAAATGTGATTTGAATTTACATTTCCTTCAGGATTAATAAAGTACAGTATCTATTTATCTATCTATCTAATCATTGCATTTTGCCGTAGCCCAGGCCAATCATCTACAGAAGCTTTACTCTTAAGTTATAGTGTGACAGTTCTCTACAGTTATACCATTAACATAAAATACATCCATATAACAGACATTTAATATTCACTGTCCTTATTTATGAACAGTGAACCTCAAGCTACACAAATTAAACAGTGTCATTAAGACTTCATAGATTTGTGCTTTACTTTCCATGGAAAAAAAACACAATACAACTTCCATCTAATACAACTTCTGGACTGAAACATCTGAACTGAAAATATTTGTATAAATACAATGTATTTGTTGTCTAAATATGAATAATGAAGCTCTGTGTGCATTGGGATTTGCAGGTGTTAAATGTTTTCTATTCTTATGAAGCTTAAAATGCATCAAATGTTTTGTTGTACAGTTCAAACTTTCACAGGAGTTGTACATCAAGTCTCACAAAAAATGTATGTGCACAAATAAAAGAGATGTTTAACTGTAATTCTCCTCCTCCTTACACAGCCTGGGATCTTATGGATCACTTGAAAGTCCCTTTGGATGAAAGCCTCTGCCAAATGAGTGTATGAATGTAACGTGAATGTAAATAATGAGTCCAGGTGGATCTCCTCTGAAACAGGTGTTGATCGTTTGCACCAGCACAGCAAAGTGATGAACTTCTGCAAACTACACCTAGATGCGGTGACTGCATTTACTGGTCTTTAACAGAATTTTCTGTGGGGTTATTGTGGTTCAAATTGCTCACTGACTACTTTTCCAGATGGCAAAGTGTCCTTGGGGAAGAAGTGCCACCATTAATGGGCAAATAAAAGACATTAAAGTACAAAAGTGCAATAAAAGTATAGTTTACATATGTCTTTAAATGTTTAAAGAATTTCGTAATGTCAGGTTGAAAACAATATTTCACTGTCCTCTTTTACCCCTTTTCCACTAAAAGCAGCATTATCTGTTCTTTACGTTGTGTTCTTTATGTTTTCTTAATCTAAGTAAAACCACTAATAAAAGTGATTTGACCCCCTTTTTACTGCAAGTAATTTGGCTGTCACCATCTTCGGTTTTTGAATGCAGCAGAAACCATATATGGAGAAAGCGGAGCTGATTAGGAGAGAGGACTGCTCTCTGTACTGATAAAACTTGGGCTACACGCTTGTACCTCACTAGAGCTCTGCAACATAATAACCGCAGTGCTGGGTGCCTAATCCCAAAATCAACACTCATCACTTTAGTTGAAAGATGAGACACTGATCAGAGAGCATCTCTCCCTATGGCAGGGGCAATATTTAAAAGAGGCACTTCTTACTTGTTCCAGGTTAAGGAAAGGGATTAGTGCTGGAGTTTGTACTCACCCTGTAGTTACACCACAGCAACACATGATTGATATAGGCTGAGCAAAGTTGCCTCTCGGGGTCCCTGAAATGCACTTCTGATGTGACATCATGCCTCAAATTAAGCACGAAAATGTCCTGCTGCTGAAAAGAGAATACCCTGAAAACTTTCAAAGTTTCAGAAAAGCATAATAGTAACGGTGACATGTCTGCTTCAACATCTGGTATATTTACTGTCTGCAGGTGAAAAGCTTTAAAGGGACATTAGAGCAAAATGTTATGTCTCGGCAGCAGTGTGTAGCTATTGAACGCGACTCTGGAAAGACATTGTCAAAATAGATGGTATTTGACACGTTGTGACATATGTTCAGTTATAGATAAATTAATTCATGCCTTCAGCCACCAATAAACAATGCAAGATTATGTCTGCAAACTCAATATAATTGACATTTAGGAGCTCCAGCTCCTAATTACTTTGCTTTCAGCATAAAATCCAATTTCCACGTAATTTTCAACAGTGCTGCTCCAGTGATCACACAGCAGCCTGGACTTCCAGCATCAGCCCTCTTCCCCCAACATCCCAGGAACACCAGATTATTCCCTCTAGCTATATGGCTATTGATTGCACTCTATGACCACCTCCTTCTTTGTCGTAAAGTCTGACACGTCATATTTTTAGAGGTCATTTCTCCTCAGCGCACGCAATTCTGAAAGCAGCTTTTTTAAAACCACATTGATCATAGTTTATTACACTATAAACCAGCAGCACAATTACATCAGTTACATGGTCCTCCTGTTCATTCAGGCAGGCAGGTGTGTAAACTGAGAGCGAGGACTGTGCAGCAGGGATGACACTCAGATGGTGCTCTGACGCTGACAGATCAATGTGTCACATGCTGCCCTTTGAGGAGGAATCCATTATTATTAAAAAAGAAAGAAAGAAGAGAAAAGATTTAAGTCTGTAAGGTTAGAGAAGTCCAGAGGTTACAGTGTGTCACTAGGAGAGATAATGACAGAGGCCACAGCTTGCTGGTTGGCATGCTTACATCAGGCAGACAGGCTTTGACGTTTCCACCTCGGGAGACAGATGTTGGTGAGTAAAGGCATGAAGTTTGATGTAGAATTCACAATGTCACTTCATTATATGCTATGGAGCAAAAGGAACAACTTGCAAACAGCTCATTTAAGGTTTCTCATTATAATGACATTAAGTTTGTTTTTTGTTTTCTTTTTCGTCACATTAACAGTAATGGCTATCCATATAAAGCAGATACAGCAGCAGCTCAGATGTGCTGGGAGTTTAATAATAAAGCTGTAGCATATCTTAAAGTCTATGTGAGATAAATACACACATACACACACAAACACACACAACGTTGAAGTCACCTGCTATATTACTGCAAAGCCTCAGTCAATGACTTGTGTCAGATGTTTTAAGACATATCAGCACAGTGGGACAGACACACTGACAGTGACATCAAATATCACTCTGTTTTACTGCCTTGTA
Source organism: Remorina albescens (assembly GCA_034769265.1). Classification (NCBI taxonomy): domain Eukaryota; kingdom Metazoa; phylum Chordata; class Actinopteri; order Carangiformes; family Echeneidae; genus Remorina; species Remorina albescens. Next base: position 14,506,558 of record CM068480.1, read on the forward strand.
TCTGAATGACATCACTGCCATTTTAAGTGGTTGTTTTATTGACACATCCTCCATCATCTGGCCACTTTAATGTGATGTTTCAAGGCTGCAAAGTTACACAAATGAGCCCAAACGTGCTCAGGATGAAAATCCTCTGGAAATCTAATTTGTTATCTTTCCATATACTTCAGCGTTTCCTCATCAGATCCTGTCAGGAGGAGCTGCACTGACTCTCAGATGATGTACATATGACCCCAATGACTGTCATGTGACTTTAAAGGTGATCACCCCATCAGTAATTCATTTATCCATTATCCATAGTGCTTATCTGTCAGGGTTAAGGGGATCCAGTAGTAATTTTTTATTGCATGTTCTTTTCACACAGGCTTTCTGAAGCAAAGCACAGTTTAATATCCATGCTACATTAATTATGTATGAATGATATATTTATTATAATAAAACTGCCACAGACACCATTTCTCTGCTTTTACTTTTGCTTTTGATAATAGACAAACATGTTTTATGAACACCTTTTACAGATGTATGTTTTAAGTGTGGGCCAGAATTTTGCCTTTGAAACAAATAAATTAGCTAAAGATAACAGCAGGAGATTTGCTGCTGGTACCTGAGACAACATTAATATTCATTTACTAATAATTCACCAGTCAAAGGGAGCTTTCATTGAGACCATGCTTTCCCGAGGCCATGTTCATCCTCCATAAGCTTTGGTATGACTAGAATGGTGGGTATGTTATTCATTTATTAATCATTTTAGAGCAATAACTTAACTGTTTGCACTTAAAAGTGTGAGTGTGAGTTCACATCTGGGCAGATCCAGCTGTTATTCTCAAGTACTGACAGCTGGAAGATCATCTGTGTATGAAGCAGCGCCTGATGACCATGATGTTTTTGTGGAAAACTTGGGACCAGCTGAATACTGTCCTAGATGAAAGCTTGTGCTCCAGGCATGAGCTGGATTTTATGGGTGTTTTCTAGTAATCTGACAGAATGTGTTGTCCGTTTCTCTTGGAAAACAGTGACTCACATGTCACCCATCCAAACGGGTGACATGAATAGTTTTGCTGGGGGGGGACATGTGAGTTTTGTTCACGCCCTGCTCTGAGCCAATGGCCGCGCAGCCTCAGTCAACGGGGTTGGAGGGTTGGAGCGTTGGAGCGTTGGAGCGTTGGTTGGAGCGTCAATCCTGACTCCACCATGGCCGGATTCGCTGTGAGTGACTGCGTTCCGGATCGTATCGGATACATCACCCGGGTCCAGAGCTTCAGCGCCTGTCACCGCCTCCACAGGTACGGACCACCAGCTGGGTACCTACGGGGCTGATGACCGAGCAGTGTTTGTCCCAGTCGGCGTGAAGCCTCACCGGGCTGCAGCAGCTGCGGTGACTCGGCCTTTGTTCTGCAGAGAGCAGCCTCTGTTTACTGCTGTCTCACACAGGAATTAGATTCGAGGGATTAAAGGATGCAGAGAGTGGGATTTGTAGTCCGTTTGAAGCAGCGAGTAGACTCCCTGTACACGCGCTGCTGCTGCTTTCAAGTGCTGTCGTAAAAATGCTAACTTTATTCTGTCTACAGTCTAATCCTCTGTTACTTGGTAACTAAACTCACAGAGACATGTAGGAGCGGCACAAATTCAAAGAACACTGGCTGAAAGTGTTAATAATTGTCAGTAATTATTATTGTTCAATATTATTACAGGAGTGATACATTATTTATGTTGCAGAAAGGCGGACGTTTTTATTATACTCATATATTATCACGTTGTATTACATTTTTTTATCAGCTTAAGTTTATAGTTGGGCCTTTTTGTTGTTATGATAAATAAGAAATTATTCTATTAAAAATAATGGTGCTACTAAACAACAGCTCAAAACTTCCAGAAATTATTTGACAAAATGAAATTATTATTGCCACAAAGTGACTTAATGTTACCTTCATGTGCCCGAAGGCAGCATTTGTCAATAAACCCATGGCACAGTTTTCTTATTTGACTTATAAAATCATGAACCCAACGTGTAAATGAACACAACTCAGGGCAGCACATTTTACTGACAGTCAGTTATATCTTTTTCAGTGTTCACCTGAGTGATGAAGAGAATAAAGAAGTCTATGGAAAATGCAACAATCCCAATGGACATGGTCACAACTACAAAGGTTTGTAAGAACATTACAGAGTGAAAATGTTGTACAGCTGCTGTTTGTATGTCTCCCATTCAGTCTCATCTCTCATCTCTGTCCACAGTGGAGGTGACAGTGCGGGGTAAGGTGAGTGTCTGACAGATACACCCACAAACCACTTCATTAGGGACACCTTTTCATTTGTTCCTTAAGGCAAATACCTCATCAGAAAAATCACACATCAGCAACTCAGTGCAATGGTCTGGCAATCTCCTGAAGTTTAAACCAAGTGTTACAAAAGGGAAGAGAGATAATTTAATAAGCTTTGAACATGACATGGTTGTCAACAACAAAATTGGACAAAAGAAGAAGAAAAACTTTGCCTGGTTCGCAAAGTTGTGATTTCTGCTGTGTCATTGAGACGGTAGGGTTCAGGCTAGTGGTGGTGTACAGGTGTGGGGGAGATATTCTCAGCACAGTTCAGGCCCTTTTGTACCAATCGAGCATTATTTAAACGCCACTGTCAACCTGAGTATTGTTGCTGACCATGCCCACCCTTTTATGACAGTGTACCATCTTCTGATGGCTACTTCCAGCAGGACAACACACTATTCAGTTTCAATCTTACATTTGAATTTACACATGCCGATTTACCTATCCTTGAATTTACAAACAATTAAAAATAACCAATTTATCTAACAGATAAAGCCTGTTGGCTGGTGAAAGAGTTTCAAGCTTCCATTTTTATTTCACTCTGTACTTCACACAGAAACCTGTGCTTGTCCACACAGATTGATCGTCTCACTGGCATGGTCATGAACCTGACGGACCTGAAGAAATGTATTGAGGTAAGACCAGCCCTGACCTCATGTCAAGTGACAATCTCTCACAGAAACTCAGGCATTAAATAACAATTTCAGTTATGTGGTTTAAGCTGTTCAACAGCTCAGCATCCTCTGTCCCCACACTGTCCTGCCACAATGTTAATCAGGGTATGATGGGAAATGAAGCAATCAATCAAATTAACATTGTACACTATGGGTACATACCCTGTACAGCAATAATAAAATAAACATGATAAATGTAAACATGTAAAAAAAAAAAAGAAAAAAGAAAAGGAAGCTTAGTTTAATCTTTGGGAGCAAGGGCACAGCCATTTTGCTGTCAGATAACTTGTGACCTCACTGTGTTGGCTCTCTGCGCGGAACAGTTAGAGAAAGACCTTGAGCATAGAGACAGAGTCAGTGAGACAGAAACACATGAAGTACATAGATTGAAGCAGCTAAATATGGAGTCCAAAGAGACACAGGAAACCAGAGAGGACAGTATTGGTTTTTTCCTGGCTGTAAAAATAACTTTTACATGGTTAAAGCCAAGGACAATACAGTCCGTTTTCACGAATTACTGCTGGATGGAGAGCAGTGCTGAAGAGAAAGACCGCATTAATTGGGCTATGGCTCCTGGTCTAGTCACATCATACAGACCACAACACGAGAAACTATGTGCTTCCTCAGATAACCATGCTATTACTTTTTTCAGTTTTCAACCTTGTTGCTGTCTATAGCCATTCTGCTGCACTGAGAGAGCTTGTATTTGAATATACCTGCAGTGACTAATTCCTAATTCCTAATTCCTTTTTAAGGAATTAGCTCCTTTCAACTCTGTTGTACTTGATGGTATATTAAAAGTTATCCTAATTGTGAACTGATCCTGTCCTGCAGGACGTCATCATGACTCCACTGGACCATAAAAACCTGGATAAAGATGTCCCTTACTTTGCCAACATTGTCAGGTGAGTGTCATCTTAGTTGCTTTCAACACCCAGATTACATGTGTGACTCTGTTTATTTTTTGTTCTGTTATTATTGTTTATTGTTTATTCTGTCTATCAGCACGACTGAGAACTTGGCAGTTTACATTTGGGACAACATGGTGAAGGCCCTGCCGCCAAAGCTGCTCTACGAAATTAAGATTCACGAGACAGATAAGAATATTGTCATTTATCGAGGAGAGTAGTCATCAGAGTGTCCACATGACGCCATGTATATGCCTGTTTAACTTCAGTTTCTGCTCACAGATGAATATACACTCCGGTTGATTTTTATGTGACCATTTCTCATTGTTAAACATTAAAGGGAACTCCAGGAGTTTACTATTGGCTGTCTGTAAAATCGAAGGCTCGAAGAGAGACAAAACTGTGAAAAAGATCAGCAGAGGCCTAAAAAGATATCTTTTAGTATGAAGTAAACTCCAAAATCACTGGATCCTACAGTTCCCATGGTGCAACTCTCATTATTCAGCTTTTATCCTGTTTCTACTCCACGATCATGCTATGTTTATATTATTTGAATAGATCCAAGTCAAACCGTCTGGTTAGTTTGTATTGCTGATGCTCAGCCACTAGATGGCGACGTGAAGCTTCTAGGTCAACACTACTTTTAAATTTTGACTCTGGGCGTTATTGACAGAGGTGAACAGGGTTGACTAATTTCCTTAGTTAGTCAAGTGTGAATACTGACAGAACAGAGAGCGTTAAACTACAGAAAAGTGCTTATTTCATTTCCCATTAGTCCCATCTGTTCCCACACACTCACATATTCCATCCTTGAGAGACAGACACATTTGATTTATGGGGTTAATTCTCATTGCAATGTTAAGCAGCAGGCAGGTGCTCTGTCTTACAGACATCATATAACATATGCAATCTGATTCATTACCCATGGTTCACTTCAGCGGATATTTACTCTGCTCCTGTCATCTCTGTGGAGTTTGAAGAACTCCAGTGACAAATCACACTGTAAATACAACTTATCATGGAGTGAAGGATGCATTACAGGCAATACTGTTTCACGTCACTCTGTGTGTTGTATGGATTTACCAAGTAAGATATCTTCATCAGTGAGTTTTAGAGATTCTGGTTACCTTTAGACAGAGCCAGGCTAGCTGTTTCCCCCTTTCCACATTCTCTGCTAAGATAATGTGTGATGCTGTAGCATCATAATTATACAAGCAGAAAGTCATCCTAAAAGATCATTCATCATGACCACGTTCAACACCCTGAAACCTGCACGCAGCCTGTATTCAGAAACAGAACCTTAAATTGAGTTGTCAGGACTTTTGTAGCTGTGAGATGCCAACAAAATAGTCACCACTCTCAGCTTCTGCCCCAAGCCAAGCTCACCTCCACCCACTATCCAACCTAGCAGGACTGTTTATGTGAAATCTGCTATATTTTTTATTGGATCAGAAAACAAGAGGCCAATCAGAAGAGAAATTCAGATCCTTTTGCTTCCCAAAATCACACATAAACCTTAAAATACTTTAGAATATGGGATCTTTAGCTTCAAATACACCTTCATATCCTGGCTTATTGTTTTTTAGTGTGAGCTCTTTAATACCTTTGTGATTTTACACCACAACATGTGTGAAATACCACGGGTTGTGGGGGATGGTTGGTCCCTCATTTTTGTGGCAAAGTTGTAATCTTTTTGTCAAGATTCAGTTGCCAACTAAAACCTTTAATTAATCAAATTCCATAAACATGTGTCTTGCACAGACAGACAACCTGCTACGGACAAGCCAGAGCAAGACAGGCAGAGACTTTAAAATCAGATTCCAGATCAGAATCAGACTTTTTTTTCCTTCATCATCCCCTCCTCAGGTTCCATTAAAGGTTGGATGAACTAAGGCCAGCTATGTTGGCAGACTCCAGATTTGCTGGTAGATAAACTACAAATCAATCTCTATAATTACTCTCTGATAGGAGGCAGCTGAATTACTGCAATTAGCAGGTGAAAGCTAGTGATTATCCTGAAGGGAAAAGTATTCCTCACTGCACCTTATGATCCTGAGTTAAGTTTGCTTTTATCTTCTGACAGAGACAATTCTGTGCTCTACTGTTTTATGTCTATTGCCCACAGCAAGACAGATGAGTCAGATTACATGCCCTAATTGTCTTGGCAAACATCCCACAACAGGTACAAAGGGTAGTGTTTTTATCTGTAGTTGTAAGGATGGCCATTGGATGACTACTTGATGGCCTCTTGCAAACAACAGTAGGTGGCTTTCTCAGAAAAATGGCACTTTGCCAGGGTTGATCCCTGCCAAAAATTAGCTTTACAGTTCTGCTAATGGTGCAACACAAATGTCCTTCTCAAATTTGAAAAAACCTTCACCATGAAAAAGAATGTTGGGGGGGTAGAAAAAAGATTGGTATTCATTCTTTAGTCAGGGGAAGGTAAAGGAAAAGGAGCATTTTAAGCTGTCAGCACTTTTCCTATGTCAGGTTTTAAGTACACCTGTTTTTTTCCACTTGTGATGTTTAAACAGAAGGTGAGAGTATCTAGTTGTAGAGTGTGTAGTCAAAGATTATGAAGCACATCTGGAATGAATGGTTGGTTTTTTTGGGCCCCTTAGCAACATTAACATGACAAAATTTGCCTGAAAATGATCTTGAATAAATATTTATAGTTTCAATTTTGAAGCTGCACTTTTTTTTCCAAGAGACGGCAGAGCTTTAAATTTGATTTTACAAAGATTGTGTAATCCTAATACTGATTTACTCGAAACCGTAATCTTTTCCTTTAGCTAATGTAGTTTTTGTGCCAAACGTCAAAACATATGTGGCCATTTATAATTACAATCATGGCAGCATGGGTCCAATACACTGCCATTGGTATTCTCCATGAATTACTGCCACTTTAGGTGTGCTGGGTCAGGACACACTTCAGTTGGAATGACTGAACTGTGTACTTGTTTAGATTAACATATGTGGCTGGAGCTCTGTTTGTGTGTCTAATAAACTTCTGTTGTCCTTTGAAAAGGTTTTTTTTGTGATATTTAATCTCTTCCAATATTAAGATTATGTCAATTCAACAGAATCAATTAGCAGAAAGATGCTATAACTGTCAATAATGGCAGGCTTGGCTTATTATTCTCTGGTCTAACCATTAGGAGGACTGCAGTAACAATAAACTCTGTTCTTTGAGCAATTGTATATATTAAAAATATTGATCAATCCAGAAAACTAAGTACAAGTTGCAGTGATGTGGCACTGCTGGGTAAGATTCCATACTGTACACTCAGGTAAAGAATGAATTGACTTTGACATACAGTACATTTTTTGTGAGCACAGGGTCAAATTTTTGAGCTCTGCACTTACACTAACATCCGCTTGCCTTGTTGCTCTCAACGAAACACAAGCCAGAAACTGTCTGTCATCCGATCCCCTGTCATGAACAATAAGCCTGTAAAAACCCCAAGTTTCCACAACCAGCCTGATTAAAAATTAAATGACCTGTTCCCTTCAAACCCCCAAGATGAAACAGGATAAATTACCCTCTGCTGTCATCTTCCCTCAGCTGTAAGGTAAACATATCATTTTGTGCATGATTTCCTCCTGCCTGCAGCCAGTGGATGCCACAGGTTTTCAGTGAGGAGATGACTGAATGACACATCGACACATGCAGGCAGGAGGGCAAGGAAATTAAAAACACTGGAGCAGGAACGGGACATTATTGGAAGAATCCACAAATTCCACATGATTAATTTGATTTTATGGGGTTTAACAAAATACTGCCTCTACAAATTGTCTGGTTGTGTAATTTATGGGGTGTTTTTATGATTCCGTGAAATGTCTTTAAAGCTACTGAATACATACATTGATTCCGTGCTTAACTGTCTCTTTTCTTTTGAATATAGTTGCTGTATGAACATAGTATAATGCTCCATACATAGTATGATGCTATTATTGTTCCAAAAACAATTCCAATACATAATACAAATTTACTTTTATTTAAGTAAGATTTTAAATGCAGTGTTCCAGTCTTTACTGTATCTTGCATGTTTAACAAAAGCTGTCAAATAAATGTAATGAAGTAGAAATGACAAACAATTCTATCTGAAATGTAATGAAAGTGGAAATACTAAAATAGAAATACTTCAGTGAAATATAAATATGTTTTAAGTAAAACTCAATAGCTTAACAAGGGAAGATCTATCACAGAAGCTAATCTAAAAAAGGTAATTAAGTAAAGATTAAGTAAACCAACAACAGCTAAAATATATGAACATCTCAAATGCATAATTACAAGCTAACACTAACTCAGTGTTTTGTCAATTCATACTTTAAAAAAACGATCGAACGAAAACAGCGTTCAACTTATAGATTTAATGAACTAGTTGACGTTCATATGTTCAATTTTCTAAATAAATCAACCAGTGTTTACTCAGTAATACACCCTACTACCCATCCATCACCAGCAGCCAATATTTTCACTTAAACAGATTATGGTTTACCAATCAGGAATCACACCCAATAAAAAACAAAGTTGTGATTGATATATTTTTACTACTTCAATGTGTCATCATGACAATATGGAGAATATGGAGAAAAACGAGGTGCAATATCCAGTATATTCAATATATACATTTAGCAGTTCTCAACAGTAAATCGTGTGCATTTGTTTGCTCATAAAAATCCAAATACGATGGACGACCAGGCTCACCAGGACTAGCATCGCTAGCATTCGAGAGTTTCCAAACGGTGTCCGAGAACAAGAACGCGAATGCCGTTCTCTCTCTCGCGAGAGTTAACTCGCGTTGGAAAAATTAACTATTCAGCTGGTGAAAAATCTGACGGTGTTGATTGATCGCGTTCATGCTCAGCACTGCTAGCGTACTACTAACTAACTAAAATAAGATTGAACTGTAACTTAACCCCCCCCCCCCCCCCCAAAAAAAAGAGCTGAGACACGAAGCACTGATGGAGGCTGGACAAGCTGTGTGCGGGTGTGTGAGATCGTTATACAAGATTTATCCAGGCATATATTGTAAATGTATTGTGATATTCCTCTCCTCATACTTTGTACGCTTTAATGAAGAAAAGTTTGTGAATTGATTTTGATTCAAGGGAGTTTTATTTTTCATTGTTTTAAAAAGATCAATTTTGAGGTTAAAATATTTAAAATGGAGTGTGTGTGTGTGTGTGTGTGTATGTGTGCGCGCGCATGTGTATCAAAACCAGGAGGAGGAACTACACTTGTAGGCCCCATGGGGACCAAGGTGTTAGAGGGTTCAGAGTAGGTTTAGATTAGTGTGTGTGTGTGTGTGAGTTTGTGAAAGCTGGCAGTCTGTCTCCTGTGTTGTGAGACAGTCGTGTGGCTTGAGGCAGGGCGGAGGTGCGTGTGTGTACTTGTGTGTACGTGTGCGCGTGGCTGTTCAAGCTCGCTTACGTTTTCTTTTTGCTTGTTACCTCCCTCTCTGCCCCCCGCTCATCAGGTAACAGGCGTAACACACTTTCACAGACACTTATACACACCCTCTCTCTCTCTCTCTCTCTCTCTCTCTCCCTCAGACACACAAACAAACCCACAGCCTCAAGACAGCTCACACACACACACACGCTTTACTTCCTACGCAGAGTCATCTTGCTGAAGACAGTATGGACGTTTGTTAGCAGTGAGGATGGAGAAGAGAGTGTGTGTGATCCAGACTGACTTTCACCAGTACAGGCCCACCATCGCTCTGCACAGCAGACCACTGGCACATGTAAGGAACCTGCCTCTACTCCTCTGCCCCTCCTCTTCCCCTTTTTTTTCTGTCCCTCACTCTTTGCCTTTGTCTGTCTCCATCTTTATTCTTCAGCTCTGTACATGAGCTTTCATTCTCTTTCATTCTGCAGACCTGCTCTCTGTCTGTCACTGTCTCCACCATGCTGCATGACTGTAACAGGAGCCGGGGCCCCTCCTCACTACAGGCCCACACCTCTGTAAATGTGGAGGTCTTCGCTCAACAGGGGGTGCTAGAGTGTATAAGAACATTGTTGAGTGGTAGCTTTTGATCTTGTGCAGCATGTACATTTTTTAGCTTCATATGATTATTCATAATTTTTCTGTATCTGTATAAGAGCAACTCTTCCAGCTGTGTTTCAGAAGGTTGACTATGCCTCACAGACACACACACACAGAAGAAGAATGCAAATGTAGACAATCATCAGATAGACTGAAAAGACAAAAACAGAGTCTGGCAAACTGAGTAAAGATACAGCTGACATATATATATATATATATAGGTTATCCATAGCAAATGTTACACTAATCGGGCAGCACAGCGGCATAGTGGTTAGCACTGTTGCCCCATAATAAGAAGGTTGTGGGTTCGTTTCAGCATTCAAGTTGGCAAAGCAAACAGACTTTGCATATCTCGGTTAAGCATGTATGAGTATTGTTAAAAGTGCTTTATAAATATTGTTAATATTATCTTTAAACAAACAGTACAGTCATAAGTGTTACCAACTGTTAGCATCAATCTGTCAACTAACACTGTTACATGTTGTTAGAGAAGTTATTATTATATATCATAGGCTACACATCACCTTTGACCCTGCTTAATTTTTTATTTCAGTCTTTATAAGACTGATTTAACAGGGATGTGTTGCAAGGAATGAGGAACCACATAACAACAAACATCAACTTAGTTTACACAGTTGTGTTCTCTATACTTTAATTTGATTGGTTGCTGTCAAACTGTGTCACAGCTTGTTATCATAACTTTGCATGGGCTTGAGGTTTTTCTGGCACCCACTCCACCAACAGGCATACTGCCACTCTGCACCAAGACACGCTGGCTCAGATAGAAAATGAATGACTTAGTATCAATTTGACATTCTCTGTCTGAACAGACAGTTACTGTGGATCAATTATTCATTTTTATCAGCTTCATTAACTCTTGTGTCACATATTTCAGTTTGAAACGCCTTTCTTGACACTGGCATTAGTGATTTGACACAAGGAGAAATAAATCTCCATTGTTAGTCCTGTTCTGGCCTTCTCTGAAGCTTTCAGCCTCATTTCATCAGCAGTTGGATTTTGTTTAGTTGTCATGGAAATGGTTTCACAACTTTGGAACTTGGTCAAATGATAGCAGTTGGTTGCATGTTGCTATAGGAGATGTGGGGAGTTGACGTAACATTTTTATGCATGACCTTTAAATAATTTTTTTGGGTGAATAAAATCTCAAACAATTAGTGAGTATCAGGAAGAAATTGTTCATAAATAAACATTGTACATATTTATCCTAGAAAGAAGAACACTTTTTCTGGAAAAGTGTTTCCAAGTAATGCAGATGGTACTATACTAACTGGACCACCTTAAAAAAGTCGTTTGGACTTCCCAACCTGGAGTCCTGTCCAGGAAGAATCTAAAGGTTCCTGACATGATGTCTAGATTGGGAAACAAGACTATCATTACTTAATTATTTCATTATTTGTAACAAACAGGTTCATTTCACCACTTTGGGTGGTTAAAAGAAAAGCCCATATATATATTTGCAACCCATATATATTTCTTTGTAAGGGGTCACAAAACAAATGTGTTGGGAGCCACTTTGAAAATAACCAACTGTACCCATTTTTGTATTAAAATGTCCACTAACCACTGCTGTAGACAGCATGTTTTTACCATCTGGCTGTTTGTGATATTTTTGTGACGTTGAGCTCCTTCCCTCTATCACAAATCAAAATTGTTTTTTAGATGATGCTGGTATAATCACTTGCATTGTTTTTTCACTCGCGTGCGCACGCGCACACACACACACACACACACACACACACACACACAGACTTGCAACAAACAAAAACATGAAAAATGTGTGGTCCTCTCCTTTGAGGAATCTACATGTGGGTCATCATTGAACTTTGAACACGTTGTGTCTACATGTGTGTTTCATCTAATGATAAATTTGAAAGGTGCTAAATTGAAAGGAATCCTGCTGATCCACTGATAATACTGAGTTTGTTTCTTCAGTTAATCATAGTTCACATTGTCTTTGATCTGCTGGTATTGTCGTCCAACTATGTCAGACATTTCAATCATTCCCATCAGGACAATGACTGGCATTGAAACCCTCCACTGTGTTTATAATGTCAACAGTCATCTCCTCCGTGTAATTACCTGAAAACAATCACATCTCTGATATGATTTATAAGCTGGTATTATTATTGTACCTGACCTGCAGCCAGTCGACCACAGCAGTGTTAGTGAACTGCAATGTGCTTTGCTGATCAAAGCCCGGGTGTCTGCTCCTCCATGATCTGGATCCAGAGTTCAGCCAGAGGCCAGCCTTCACCCTGCCATACCTTAACTGGGGAGCAGTGTGTTTAGTTTTAAAGTACAACACTGCTCCTCTATAGAAACACAGAGCAGTAACTGGACAGAGCAGAAATACAGTAATGATAAAGTAGCTGACACCAGGGCTCTTATGGTAAGATACAGGGTCAGCAGACTCAGACATCAGTTCTGATGTCCAAAGGGCACCATTAATATGTGTGTTTGCTAATGTCTGGCTTTGAAAATAAAAACTGCTAAAGTCACAAAACTTTGTGCCACCTGCAGTCAGTAAATCTTGCAGCTGCACTTTATATATTTTTATATATTTTTGCAACTTCAGACATAGAATATCAAGTCATTAAAACAACGGTTTTAAGGCTGAGTCATATATAATTGTGAAGGTAAATCAAGATAAATAGATTTTTTTTTTTGAATCGAACAACAATTTTGAGCTTTTAAAGATTAAAGTTTTGCTTTGAGCCTTGATCTCAGTTGACTGGTACAAGAGTTTTGACTTGATGATGCAGGCATTTAAACACTTAAAGAGCTAAATCAACAAAAGTAACCCCAATCAATTGCAGCTTCCTGACACTGCTGACTCCCAGTGCATTTGCACAGTTATGAGTCTTTAATGTCAGATTTGGATCTCCTTTATTGTCATTTTATCATGCATTTGTGTACAATCAAGAATGAGATGATGTCGCTCCCATTCCAACAATGTACATAAATTAAAGTAAACAAACACAACATATATCTATATACAATACACACTGTGCAAGTAAGGAGTGTACTGTAAATGGAACTCTGTAGCAGTAAAACGTATTTACAGTATACTTGGAGGAATAGCAGCACATACTGTAATTTGTCTTCAGTTATGTAAGTTTTGTCCAGTGACCTAACTAGTTTGCCAATACAGCCTGCACTTGGGCCACATGTTTGTATTCTGAGCCAGTATATCGTTTCTCTTGGCTGAATCTTGCCCAGATACAGCTTTATTGTCAGATGCTACACACGCATCTGGATTAATTCTACCACATACGCAGATAACTGAGCTTTTAGTCAGTACCAGAAGGTAACAGCCAGGATCTGCCCAGATGTGCAAGTATATGGGCCAGACTATGCTGAGGAAGCATATGAGGCATATGTTGGCATTTAGTCTTTCACTAATGATTGGTCACTCAGATTCAAATCTAAACAGAGGCTTTTTGTACTGGATTTGACAGCAGCTTTGTCTCTGAAAATGCTGAGCAAAAAATGTGCCAATACTTTGATGTGTGCTTTGGGCATACTTTGTAATTTGCAAGTTTTTTGGGACTGAGGCTGCAGCCAGTAGCATCAGAACCACCTGCAGGTGTGAAGTGGAGCTGAGATCGTGAGCAGCTGTTCAAATAAAAGAAAGGAATGAAGATCATGGGATTAATCTCCCATGACATGATATCTCCTCTCACACTGGGAACATTAGGAGGAAGAGGCAGTTATTTGGAAAACAGAAAAAAAGTCATCTTAAACTCAGTTTTTACAGATCAGACATTAGGAAAAGTTTTTGACTGTTTTTGCTCTGCAGGTTTGATCACTCAGAAATGTCTGCACTTCAAGTCAAGACATGAAAAGTTTTCTTAAGTAACTTGTATTCATCAAGTAAAGAGGGATTGAGCTGCAATAAAAACGGCCTTTCGTTTGTGCCTTCTTAACAATAGCACTGGCTTAAGTGGTTGAGCCCTGTGATCATGGTAAAGGTGAACCACTGATGTGTCACATTCATCTTCCTCTGACTCTCTGGCATCAGTGTGCAGAGTGATCTTGAGTAAATCTTGCCATGGCAGGTAAACATATTGTGTGTTTAAACTGACTGCAAGGAGAGGAAGTTCAGGTGTGTCAGCAAGCAGAGTCTCATGGCAGTTTAAAAAAACACATCCTAAGTCGTATTTGGACAACATGGCAATTAAGAAGACACACGTAAGAAAGACGATACCACATTTCCCCGTCTAATTTCCCTTGGTGTGTCAGGTTTGAGCAGTAAAGTTGCTGTCAGGGTTCAGAGAGCTGAACTAATGACAGCTCTTTTTCCAATGGCACAGATACCGATATTCAAGCAGCAGCAGGTTTCTGTGTGTGTGTGTGTGTGTGTATATGTGTCGTTCAACTTGTCTTTCTATAACAGAGCTTTCCCTTTTGAACTGCTTATTCGTCTTCCCAAGTCTCACTGTGGAAAATTGGTTCACATCTGTTTTTCCAAGGAAGGAAACTACACTCTGTGTTTTGGAAGTTAAAAGACAAGATTGCTTGTAGGATCTTGTTGGTGTTGATGTGGAGAGAAAATGATTCTGACTTCGAATCCAACAGACAACTGCTCTCTGCAAGATGCATTAGCTGCTTTGGATGGTGCATTCAGGTCAAGGGTGTTTGTAGTAGGTTTGGCAATTCATAGCATATGAGCTCTTGTAGTGTAAAGAAATAAGTGACGCCTTGACATAAGGTGCGTTTCCATTACCCCCAGTAATGTGCAAAACCTAAACTGGTAATGAAATGCCCAAATTTTGAAAAACCTCTCAAATGTTACAAAAAAGTTTTCACATTTTCATGAGGTGGTTTTACTGACGTGTCGCTATTTACACCTCGACAGACATGATGTAGAGGGTCACATGAGTAGTTCACTGCAAATCAGGCCTCCAAAACCATGAAATGCAAAATGCTTTCATTGATCTTCCTCAAAGTGGAGATTTATGGGACGAGATTTTAAAAAAACTAGGGGATGTTGCAAGGCTTGAGAATTACAGTTCATTTGCGAAACACCCTTAAATGGAAACACCTGCAAGTCGCAATTGTACTTTGTCATTACATTGCTCTGTCTGCATCGCTCTCAGAGCTTGACATACATCTGTTTGTCTTGAGAGTCTGAGTTGAAGTGGTCTGGTAAGCTGGTGGCCTGGTGCTTATGATAGGGAGTGTTGGTCTTAGACCTGTTCTTCCTTGCTACTAAGTAAAGCCCACATACCAACAACATTTTCACTTCAGTGTCTGCCTCTGTTCAACTAAACACTGCTGTCTGGACCTTTGAGCTCTGGCCTCTGTACCATGTAGAGATCCAGCTGCAGTTCATAGTGTTTGTTTTAACGGGCGTGAGGTACCAGAGAGGTGGAGGTGTCTGTTTTGTAGAAATCTGCTTTCAGACTCTCACGGATGATTGATCAAATGCAATATTCATTGTACAGTATATGTCAGCCATATTCATCTAGCACCTGAGTGTACTTTACAGTAAAATATACCATACTGAAAACCTAAGCCCGTCTTTGTCATCACAGTAGTTCTAAATGCTGTGTTGCAATGAATAGCAGGAAACTGTAGAATGTGATGTTCACCTTAGACCTTCTGGATGCAAATAGTGTTTTCACGGTCACTTTTACCTTTAATCCAAAAGGTTCATACTTGCTTCCAAATAAGTGAGTCAAATTTGAAGAAGTTCTTTCCCCTCAATGGCTTCTTGAATGTGATTTCCTTATCAAACCAATCATTATATACTTGGCATGTTTTTATGCCTCCTTACCAACAACAATCAAGCCCTAAGCAGCAGCAGAAAAGAGGTTTTCTACTGTGTCACTGAAGACAAGTGAGGAAATGGGTTAACACGTCTTCATGCATGCATATGGATATCTATTAGAGGACAAAGCACTTTGCCAGTGTGTGTGTGTGTGTGTGTGTGTGTGTGGATGAAGGAGAGAAGTGAGAGAGAGAGAGGTGACGAGAAGTGAGACAGACTTCAGGGAGTCAGCGATCCAGGCTGAAATATCAGGCTTTCTGTGTGTGTGTGTGTGTGTGTGTGTGGTTCCAGGTCGGGTCTCTGTCATTGCAGCAGCACATTCACACACAGGCAGCAGGGATGAGGGAGAGAGAGGAGCTGAGCAGAGCCATAGAGCAGAGTGACCGGCTCCTGTCCAGGGTCCAGGAGCTGGAGGAGCAGAACTCTCAGCTCCACAAGGAGAAGAATGAGGTGTCCTCTAGATGCCGAGCTGTAAGTCTGCTCCTCTTTGCTTCTCCTTCTCTCAGTTTTTCCCCTTTGAACGAATCTTTCCTCTTTAGTTTCTCTCACTTGATACTTTAGAGCTCACATGATTTGTGATCATGTCTGAGTTTCTGCTCGATAAGGGATTTTGAACGTGGTCATTATACCAACCCTGGGTGGATGAAATTAAGTGGATAATGATACCCTAGCAGAGGGAGAGAGAGATGCAGACACCGTGGCAGTTTCTGTGCTTGAGCTTGTTTTAATGTTGCGGCTTTTTACTGCTGTGTTGACCATTTTGCAGCTGATCATTTTATTGAGAGAGCAAGTCGAGTGTGTTTTTAACTCGCCTGCTGTCACAGCGTTGTGAGCCACCGTGCTGTTTCCCTGGCCTGAGACGTGCTCTGTGACTGGTTGGTTTACTGCAAAGATGACCATGTGAGTGGTGCATCCCCCTTCTGCAGAGAGGGGGTGTTTCCACTAGTGAAAAATACAAATGGGTAGTCTTGTTTAAAAGTGAACAAATTTCTGCACTACCCGATATTGTTATAGAACTCAACAGCAGACCAGTTATAGTTCTATTGTTTCACAATCATGGCTCTCATGAACCATTGACAAGATGTTGGAAAAGCTTTGGTTAATTCACCGTGCACTACAGACCAACGTAACCAGCTTTTAGCAGCTTCAAAGCGAGAGCCTTCCTCTGGAAGTGGTGGAGACAAACACAAAGCTTAAAGAAGAGTGCATATTATATAATGTTGGTCCCTATCTGCTAGAGTCAATGCAACTTCATGAGGTGATAATACAACCACCCCCCAGCACCACCTCCACCTTTTTTCCTCTCAAACCCAACAGGTTGAGACATATATGAATAAAATGGAGTAGAACTGGAATTGAAAGCTCCTTTTGCTTTCCCCAAGTGGCCTTAAAAGACAAAAATGGGGAATGCCCTTTTTTTGCTAAAAAACTACAATGTCTAGCTGTTTTAATTAAATTTCAACAGATTTAAAAAATAAACTACAAATTTGTCATCAAAGTTTTAAAAACTTCTTCGTTACTAGAACTGGGCTGCAGGTTTAGTGGCTCATAAAATTCTGTATTTTGGTTTAGACTTATACCTTTTGGAAATGAAGAGGTTAGGTAGAACTTTGTTTGTCCCAAGAGAGGTGATGAGTTATACAGCAGTAGTAACCCAGATCAAAAACTGAGGAAAAATAAGCAAAAGGTGTTTTGCAGTGCAGTAAGTGCCTTTGCTTTGATAGAAATTATTATGTTTGCTTATTTTCCACAAGTGCAAGCATGAGAGAGCATGTTTTCCTGGAGGCAGAGGCTTTAGTATGAGAATGTGAAGCAGCACTGGTGTTGCCAATGTTTGTGGAAAACACTGTAGGATGGTCCATGGGATTTGGTCATTACTGGCTCTGAGTGTCTTAGCAGACTGTTCAGACGACTTCCATGGAACACATCATAAACCAGCTCAGGGAGTTCAATTCCAGCTCTCATCAGTCCTCATTTTCCTGCTGCCTGGATGTGACAATTTCATGTGTCACGACTGATCTTTACCTATGGTCAACTTTCAATACAACAATCATCAGCAGGTGTTATCTGCACATTCATGTTTGTTGGATGACAACAATCATCCCTGAATCTATGCCTGTTCCTGATTTATGCCCCAAGTCACTTTAGAAAATGGATTAATGTGGGTTTTGATCTGTTTTTCCTCTATGATCCACATTCTTTCATTTGATTAAAAGTAAAATGTTTAGTCTATAATCCTTCTTTCTCTTTTTATTACCCTTTTACAGACAAAAATAACTTTTTTTATTGAAATCACCAGGTGTTCTATGGCTCCAACTGCGTCCATTCTTCTGCTTCTGCTTAGATTAGTGGACCATAAACAATGAAGTTAATCTGTGGAGGAGACAGATCAGACAGCATAATTCATATCTTGGAGCCCTTCTGATTTGACTGCAGTTGGAAATGTGACCCCCATGTCAGAGCTATTCAATGCTGCTGCCTGCAGGAAGTTTTCCAGTTTTCCAGGGGAAGCTGGTCCAGTTCCTCATTATTATCCTCATTGTTTGGTGAGGCTGTACGGACATCTCACACATCTGCCATCAGGGGTTACACTTCAATCTTAGCTTCATTCTGAGAGTTATGTGTGTGTAGGTGTGTGTGAGAGTGCATTTTACATTATTTTGCAAACGGCTGGTTAATAATTTTGTAGTTTACTTGAACCATGATCATCCGTGTTACTATGCTCACTGTAGCATCAGCTGTAACTGACAGGTGATCAACAGTTCAACCTTAGGGGGGCATGAATACCTGTATCAAACAACATGAAAATCTATTCAATAGCCATTGAGACATTTCACTAAAAAACAAAAAAGTAAATTTCATGTTGGCTTTAAAGGAAACGTTTTTGGCCAATCGATCAGAAGATACTGAGATAATTAAAAGTCTGAATTGCTCTAGAAGGTAGAAAAGTCAGAGGATCACCCAAGTTAATCAAAAGCACTGTCGATATGAAATAGCAAATTAATTTAAAAAAATTGTTGTTTCATTTTTTTTTTTACTAAAAATGTCAGAATCCTGATGGAACAGCAGGATGAGGGAATCATCAAAAACACCAGGACTCATTCCCTGGGAACCATGAACCAAAGCAATTCCTAGTAGTAGTTGAGATATTCCAGTAGTCTGAGGAGGACTGACCAACCAGAGCAGCCATCCACAGCCATGCCTCTAACAGCTTACCAGTGCCATCGACAGAAAAACCACCAGGGGAAAAATATGTGACAATACCAGCCAGTCTTTATGATTAACCACTTTTATTCAGGAGCGCAGCACAAAAACGGCCATAAAAACAAACAATAAAACCAAATGAGGAATTTGAGGATGACCACTAAAAGTAAAAATTTCACTGTTGTTCCAACCATCTTCAGTACAAATGGATATAAACAGTGAAAAGTCCACTGATTACCGCTCAATTGCTGTTAATGGGAAATAAATGTGCAGCGTTCCTGGTAGAGCTATGCAGATGCCCCAGTTCTGCATCTGGAAAAACTTTCAGTTTGGACTGTCTCTGAAGTTTCTGGGGCCCAAGGCAAACTGTGGGACAAAAGACTGGCAGGGAGAGACAAATGAGGGTGGAAAGGGGAGGAGAGTGGTGGGTGAAGAGAGGGTAGGCAATGGAGGATTGACTTAATGTTCACAGACAAAGGGAAGGAAGCAAATACATATATGAACTAATTGGTGAGGAGAGATAAACTTTGAGTTGAATGAAAGTTTAGGCCAACAAATTACAGTCGAGACCAACATGTAGACTACACGGATGAAAGCAAGCTACTGACAGCTTCATACTGGGTTTCTATTTACTGAAAATGTCATATTCTCTCTTCTGCTGTGCTGTCAATTTTGGTTTTTACTCTGTTATTGAAAAACATTCCCTGTGGAGATTACATTTAGAAAGGACAGAAGCATACTGAACACCCGCATCAGTCTGTCCGTCTCAGTAACTACCAGATTGAATGGCAGATCATTTTCCATATATAATTATGACAGTGTAATCGGAAGATTAGGGATCCCTGTATTCCCATCATGTGCTGGCCATTTTTGTTGTAAACTGGAATGTCCCAACAATCAATTGATACAGGATCAATAGTACAACTTTTTTATCCCGCACATTCAACAAAACAAAGTTTTGGTTTTTCCGGTGTTTGCTTTGTGATCAAGTACAGTCAGAGCTCACAAAGATGTGTCACATTGACCATGACCTTTGACTACCAAAATCTAATCAGTTTGTCTTTGAGTTGGAGTTCTGTGAAGGCATTGCTGACAGATTGTGTCCATAAGAGTGGGACAGACAGAGGGACATCCCTAAAACCTGCTAAACCTCAGCTAACTAACATCTTCATCACCATTAGACATCAGAGACAGAGCTCATCGGTGAAATGGCAGGGTTTTCCTGTGATTTCATTAAAACTAACCACATCCTTATGTTACCTTTTGATTCTGTAATCTCTATTAACTGAATTCAGATCATTTGAATGAATGAATAAGACTCAAAAACAGCAGTGTAAACAGGAAACTGGCTGTCCCCTCCCATTTTTCTTGGTTTGGGGCCTCCGAGTTGGTATGAAGAAAATCTGGTACGTGTTTTGATTAACTGTATATCTGATTCACTGGCAGCCTTCTGGTCAGATATGCACGTGTTGGTGTTGGACATGACGTGGTGTCTGGAGCGGCAGCCTGGGCGAGCTCAGTGTTTCTGACTTCTCCATGTCAAGTGGGAGTTACAGAAAGAGATCTCTCTGTGCTGCCTCTCTGCACAAGAACCCAGACCACATTGTCAAAATAAAACAATGTGAGTTCTCAGAAATCCTGTGTTTTCATGTGTTTTTCGTGGCTGGATGTCCTCCATGGTTCAGTGGCATTGGCACAGTGCTTATCCATGGTCGTATAACTGTGGCGCTTTAGGGCCATTTTAAAGCCGGTGTTATTCTAACTTTGTCATTTAGAAAGGTTGTATTTCCACAAGTTCTGGTGAGACCCAATGTTGCTGTTCAGTCGGTCTCCTGGAAATGGTGCTGGTTTGATGTAGATTTTAGGCTTTGGCCGAGATATGGTCATATATGAAGATATTAAATATGGCACTATTTGTCCAATCATTTGCAATATTTTTCACATATATGTTCTCTTAATATATTTGTTTATTTTTTCTCTTTAGATATAATATTATGTATATGTTTGGACAGTCTATCCCCATGCAACAGTTGTTTAGGGACAGCACTGGTTATACCTGAAACGTAAAATACAGGTGCTGGACTGTATTATTATATACAATTTTGGACATCACCTAAACCTAGTAGATTATCATGTTTGACAAAATGACCTCTAAAAACTGTATATTCTATTAAACACACAGTAACAGATTAAAAACAATGAAAGTGTATTTATCTTGAAGGTCAGGAGATTTTAAAGGCCAAGTATATGAGTTAAGACACTGTGGACCCATGCATCTCATTAAAATCTAATCTATATCTTCTTCTTATGTTAATAGTTCATGTGGATCTTCATTGTATAATTTCTACATGATTTCTTACTGGCCAATTCACAGTCATTTGGCTTGGCAATGCTACAGCTCTAACCTTTTTTATACACTATTTATACACTTGTATCAACATTTTGCGGATCTTTAAACTGCTTCTTAAGATCTCAGGGGATGAAGGTTACTTTGGCTTGATCACCCATCGGCTTGAAACCTTGAGTTTGCCATTTGACTATTGGCCATCTTGGTTTTTTGAAACCAGTAAAAAACATATTTGGAGAAGGAGGTGGAGCTGCGGAGGATTTAGGACTGGATCTGATCTGCTCTGTACTCACACAGAAGTCACACCCTAATGCGTCCACTGATTTATGCTCTATTTTAGTCTCAGTGGGACCATCAATTAAAAAATTAACGTTGTCTTCTGTTGAGGAAGACTTGAAATTACAGACTGAGTCCATATATTCTGATATTTTGAGCTGATAAACCAAATGTGAGGTGACTTTTTAAAACCATTGGAATGACAACCGGGATAATCATTACATAGAATGCAGGTTTAAAGTTTTTCAGAGTTCAGAATTGACTTTTATATTCTACACTGATAATCCCATACCTATCAACATTCCTGCTAATAATCCATTACTCAAGTCTAAGATACTACATGATTTTTTTTTTTACAAATTCTTGCATGTGTTGCAGATTAAATAATACATTATAAAATGTCCATCCTATTTTAGTAATCATCCCATCTTACAACACTGTCTGAGGTTAACTGTAGATATGGAAATCTTCTGGTCTATGTGAGTCTTCATTCAAGAGGAACACTTGAATCTATAGTACAATATGCCTCGTTGTTCTTGCCAAGATGAATGCCGTGGCATTGTGGGGGACCATGTGCATGTGGGCAGTTTATGTCAATTATAATGTGAGGAGAAAAGGCATTTTTGACTCTGGAATAGTGCCCTTGTTTTTTTGTCCTTTTGTGGTGTTGTTTTGATGGTTCAGCCGAGAGCTGCATTTCTGTGGCAGAACACATCACAGGCTTTTCTCTTGACCTGACATTCTACACCAACCACCAGCCCTGTGGGACACATTTGGATCCCCCTGATAATCTGGACAGCCACCTGTTCCTGGGGAGGAGACAAGCAGAGAGGAGAGAAGAAGGGATAGGTGGTTATTGTGGGAAAGTGTGGACCGAGCTGCGGTTACCTGCACGGGATTAACAGCAGCAGACTTTGGGCTGGTTGGAGGCACGTATGCAGGAATGTTTGGATTTCAGTACAATACCAGCACACCCTAAAATGAAAGGATGAATGGGTGATTGAAAGGAGAGGAAGAGCAAGAGAGAGAGGGAACAAAAAGCAGAGACTCACAGAAAAAAAGGCAGAGAAAAAGCAGAGCTGAAGATGTGAGACGATCTGATCCTCCTTCTGAAACCCACCTGGAGCAACCAGCCAACCAGCTGTGCAACAAGCGAAAGCAGAGAAAAAGAAGTGATTAAGCCGCTTCACACAGTCATAACAGGCGGGCAAGTTGCTGCATTTCCACACAGGTGAAGTTTCCACAGCAAGACAGTGAACAGACTGAAGGACACATCAACATGATGTCTGTGAGACATCAACAGCACTGCTGCTCTGTGTCTGATAACTACGAGGAGGCCAGTGGGAACCAGGTAGATTTTGGACCAGAACCAGAACCTGAAGACCTGGACTGGGATAGTTATAGCACGACACTGGAACACAGATTAGCAGCTGTGGGTAACTTCTGTTGGTTTGAATATATTGGTATTGTATGTGTGGCTGATGGGGACAGAGAGGGCAAAGGTTTGACTGTAAACTCTGTTTCAATCTCTGGTCAGAGCGGGAGTAGTTCAGATTTTTTGTTTCATTTTGTTAGGGTTGATTTTTTTTTTTTTTTTTTTTTTTTTTTAAACATTAATGGTTGTAGGGTAGCAGTTTGTGTGAACGTGGTAACTAATGTTCTGTTTTATTGTCAAACACGAACAATGTCAACATGTGTCAAAGGTTTAACATGTAAGCTAGTGTGTGGTGATCTGCGTTCTGCCATTGTCCTCGTCAGATACTCTGTGTGAGGCCCTGTGGAGATAACCACAGTAAAAAAGTAATAAGTAACGTAAACTCATTACAAATCTATTCATCAAGAGCAAAATAAATTAGACAAGCTTCATCAAAGTTTTCTTTAAATGAAACCCAAAGGCTGTATGTGCTGAATATAACGTGGGTTATTATGACATTTTCACAGCATACCCAGCAGCAGCATACAGGACTACTGACAGAGAGGGTCCAGGGTAAATACCCTTGGTGCTAACGGCTAGGACAACACAATATTTAGATAAGACCACTATACAGGTTGCTACTTTCACTGTCTTTGAAAAAAAAACAAAAAAAAAAAAACACTTCATTCCTTTTCTCACTAACATCTTTTCTTCCAGTGAATTTAGAATGCTAACCAGCCAGCCAAAGCCTGTGTAGTCCCTTCCTGATAGCGACTCACTGTAGTCTCCAGGCTGTCCTGAAGTCGTAGCTGCTGAGGGACAAATTATTACCTCTTTTCTGATAAACATAATGTGGCTTGAAAGTCTAGTGAAGTGACAGTCAGCATTACTTGCCCCCTGACAAGAAACATGTCCAAATAGCCCTTTTACACACCAACTTTTCACAACTTTTACAAATGTGACACGAAGACTTTTACATTACAACTGTGACATTAAGACTTTTACATTACAACTGTGACATTAAGACTTCTATGTCACAACTGTAACATTAAGACTTTCATATTACAACTGTGGCACTAAGACTTTTTATGTTACAACTGTGACACTAAAACTTTTTATGTTACAACTGTGACACTAAGACTTTTACATCACAACTGTGACACTGAGACTTTTACATTACAACTGTGACACTAAGACTTTTACACTACAACCGCTACACAACGATTTTTGACTACGACTTTTACACAAAATATTTTACACTAGGACTTTTGACTACAACTGATAAATTAAGACATTTTTACTTAGACTTTTTCACTAAGACTTTTACACTACATCTTTTGCACAAAAACTTTTACGCAAAGACTTTTAAACTTTTTAAACACTTGTGACAGATGTCATACTTTAGATTTCTATTTCGCTGTATTTCGTATGCCGTGTCAGTCTCTGGACAGTTATAATATAAGGGCAATCTATATTCATCACTGTGCCTGAACACACTCTTGTTCAGACACACAGGTCACAGATCTACTGATCTGCTGTTGTGCTACTCTCCCTTCACATTCATGCAGAGACTGTGATAAGCGCAACACCAATCTTTGCAGACCTACACATAAACATACCTATGTGTACAGACTTCAATTTGTTTATACATGCTACTAAAGCTATCATTTATCCCCTCTTACATTTACTCGCTCTGCCATCACTGGGGGAAAGTGTTAAAGGTGTAAACGGCTCAGCACAAAACAGAAAACTGCCAGTTTCAAAAAGCCACGGAGAAAACTCAAATCCAAGTACTTTTATGGAAATAAATGCAGATGGAAATGTGGTCGCCTGATCATTTCACAGATGCCCAGATATTTGGGTATGCTATTAGCTTGTTCCAAATGCCTTGCCCATGATGACTGGTCCATAAGTAACACTAACAACCGGAGCAGGCGCTCATTCAGGTCCTTTCCCTCTTGTTATGGATGGCTTTTGACTGGGTGATCTGGTTTTTGGTAGAACTTGCTTATCAGGTCAGCACTGTACGTCATTGTGTTCAGCTCTGCTATATTAAGACAAGTGCAGATTAATAAAGACAAGGTTTCTTCTGACTTGGGGAGGATAAGTGTGATCTCAGGCAGAACCTGTGGTAAGATCCATGTATCAGTTCATTATCTTTGCTTCAGTTTCTTTCATAAAACTAATCCCTTCACATTAATATTTTTTCACTAATCTGTCACTAATTCTCTTTCTTTCTGTCCTTATTTGACTCCTTTCCTTTCTTTTCTCTGATAATTAATAATACTTCTATAGAATGTGGAAAATCTTTGGCTTTTAGATGTAATGTAGCTTGATGATTGTTAAAGGAGTGATAGAAGTGTAAGACAGACTAGATCTGTCGTACATTTATCAGGATTTAGGACTTGACATGTCAAAGTGTTACAGCAGTTAAAAGGAATAACTATTCATAATTTATCCTAAATCGGTAGTGCAAAGTTCACAACACATGCAGTACTGTAAGTAACCAAGTCCTGTTTGCTGACCTCCAGGAACAGGAGAGCGCCCAGGCCTCTGAGCAGCGTTGCATCCAGCTGGAGAAGGTGCAGCGTGAGCTGGAGCGGCAGCTTTCGGGTCTGTCAGACCGTCTGGACGAGGAGGAGGCCTGCTCGGCCCAGCTGGTCCTGCACAGGGACAGGCTGGATGCTGAATGCAGCAGCCTCAGGCGACACCTGGATGATCTGGAGAACGCCCTGGCTGCGGCTGACAAGGAGAAACAGGTAGGACGTTTGGGATCTCCACAGGACAGACCTCTGGTTCTGATGAGGCCTTGTTACTCTCATGGCTGTTTGTCTGTAAGTTCAACAGTCAATTTAAGGACAAAAATGAAAGTTGCAAGTATCTCCTGATATGGAATGACCCTAAATGGAAACATGTTTTCATATTTGAGTGATCTTTTGGAAAACAAAGATGGAGGTCGGTCTTTGATTCTTGATGTTTTGGATTTTATGAGGGGAGGCTGTCGAAGCTTTGTGGCAACGGCAAAACACCTCAGGTTCCAACAGAAGGAAGGAAAGGAAAACGGGAGATGTTTGGGGCAGAATACGAAAGCAAAGAATGACTGAGGTGCAGTCTTGCCTTTAAAAATTTGCTATGAGCGTCAAAAGTCAGCATTAAATTTTCAGCGGCATTAGCATCTCCAGGTTCCACATCTCTCTGTGCATACTGTCTGGTCTTGTCCTCTTTGCATTGTCGTATGACCCACATACGTTTTTTTTTTTTTCTCCACACTATTTAAGCTTAAGGTGGACTGAAAGCATCCTCACCAAATGACAGAAAAGGATGTTGGGCAGATTATTGTACAGTAATTTTACAAAATGTTACTGCTGTCATTCAGAAACAGAATGATTCAAGTGGTAAAAAAACACAAACACATTACATGTTGAAGGATGAAGTACTGTCTCCTCTGTGTAAACGGTAACAAAGCAGAGCCGCTGACATCTCCACTATAACCCCTCACCAAACCCCTTTATCTGTCTCACTGGGGTGTATTAAAGGATTAAGATGTTATCTCAGCTAAGGAATGTCAGAGGAATGTACTGTACTCTCTGTATAGGAAGGTGGAAAAAAGAGTTTTTACTGGCACAGTTTGTTGTTCACTTGTTAATTTGATGAGGGTCATGAGGGGAACAACTTGATCCTGTAGTTGTATGAAGATTTTCTCAGCTAATTGGTCTCCCAGTGGTGAAGATACTGTATGAGAACAAGAACAGGCCTGTCTGAAAGTAAAGATAACAGGGCTTTGAAAAAAATAACCCCATCTAGTATTTGTAGTTGTGCTCTCATAACAGTCATTGAGACTGGATATGATGTGTTTAATGTGAAGGAACAAACACTCATCTGTCCATTTTGCAGTTTATTGTGAGCTCACAAAGCTCCAACAGATTCTCAACTATTACACACATTGGCATGTCCACCTACAATAGCAGCAGGAAATTCCTCATGCTAATGTAAAATTGTGATGTCAATGAGAAGGACGTAAGTGGCTGAAAAGTCAGAGCCTGCAAATATTCACAAGCTTTCACGACTGCCTAGTTATAACTACAAGAAGAAAAATACATCTGTAAGGGCTGATAAATGTAAAAAATACTTGCATAGGCATCGTTATTAACAATATGTATCATCAAATGACCTCTCTTTTTCTCACTCTCTCTCTCTTTCCAGTCATCAGACAGTAAGGTGAGGAGGTTGTCAGAGCAGCTTCTTCAGAAAGACGAGCTGGTGCAGAAGCTCCAGAAGGAGAAAGACCGTCTGTTGGAGCTCAGTCAGGTGAGAGCGCAGCGAGTGTTGAAACAGGGCGGGGTCAGATATGGCAGTGCTGTATTGATTTAGTCCTATAGGGCCAGGACAGCAATATAATGTTGCAGGGCTTTTGAGAGATAATATGAAGCAAGTGTCCACCCTGCCATTTTTATTTTTTAACTTATATCTCGTTGTAGATTCAGTTTCAAACTCATTTCTCTTTACATTTTCACGAGCTTTCATTTCATAATTCAGAGACTTTGAGAAACCATTTTAATTTGAAAACTCCTGGGTTGTGTTGTAGTCTGGACAGACAGAAACTGAGACAATGATGTAGACACACCTAGTCACACACTGTTGGATTTTATCAGCCTCAAATATCAGTGGGGAAGCTCATATCATAAAAATTTTGTTATTAAATCAAATTAGTCTGATTCCTTCAGCCTACCACCAAGGTAGAAAAGTAAATCTGAAACCTGCAACTCAAACTGGATCGAAGTCAATATTAAGCTTCTGTCTGACAACTACAACGCTGTCAGATGAACAGAGAGGATATGACATCACTAAAATTTGTGATGGAAGAACCAAACCCAAAAACATTTGTTGGGTTGGGTTCTTCCAACATTTGTTGGGTTGGACGTTTTAAAGTAACTATTAGGATATAAACTTTAATTACAACTACATACTACATGCAGTATACATTCAGTGTTTCAGGTTTTACTTTTTTGGCATTTTGAAAGAAAATGATCAGATAAAATTTTATCTGCTTGTCTCCCCCCAATGACCTTACATGAATTTAAAGCAGTTTTTACTCCCATCTACACCCCACTGACTCATCTCCCTCAAAACAGTGGACACTCATGGCCTTCTTACTTGATTTTCTTCCTGATTTCAAACATGTGCTGGCCAGGCTCTGACATGTTGAAAATATTTTAGTTGTCATCACATAGCTTCAGTATGTAACTTCAAAGTTCCAGACTACCCACAGATGAAGACCATGCGATGTGGTTGAAAACTCAAAGTTAGGAATGAGCTGTGGCTGTCTTCTGTACTGTACACCACAGGGGCAGTGATGATAAAGATTTACGTTAGGCTCAGTGTAAGCTATACAGACTGTACTCAAACAGCATGTCAGTTTGTCTTATTTATGATTGTATATTAGTCAACAATGATAGCTCACTTTTGGCTGAGACTGAAAAACAAGTTGAGGAAAACAGAACCACAAGGCTGGAGGACCTGCCCAGAAGTGGCACTCATGATGAATGTGCTCCCTATCACACACATCGCGCTCTCAAAGCAAAGCAGATGCTTTGAAATCTTCAGAAATCTTTATAAACCTCATCATGCTCTGTGGCAGCTATAAGAGGCCCTGCTCGCTAATCCGTCTCAGATGCTTTGATGGTCAGTGGCCGCCTGCTTCGTTGTGTAATCTGTGGTAGCAATTCAGCATCAAACCTCATTATCTCCCTGCTGTTTGTTTAACATGTCTCACATTATGGATGTAGTGTGGAATACAAAGAGAAATTTTTCAAGTGCGGCTGGTCTCTGCTTTTCCAGCTGTTTTACTGAGTTCAGGCTCAGAGTCAATGAATGTGGTTGTTCCAGGGCTTTTTTTTCCCAGTTGATGGAAAGACAGGGAGAAAACCTCTGATCCATTAGATCAAACTGGTGACGACTTTTGGCATTTTCTTTGCAATCAAACAACTCCTATCTCTCCAAGCTGCCAATGTGGCAGACAGATGGATTTGGGGCAGTGAAATGGAGGCTCAGGGATTGAGCACCCCAGATTTAGAAATCTTGTTTCATCCCAACAGCAGGCCATTGAGGACCTGCAGAGTGAAGAGGAGAAAGTAAACCTACTCACCAAAGAGAAAACCAAGATACAAATGCAAGCTGAGGATGTAAGTACATATGTTATATCTATCTTTATCAGCAATTATGTATTTGTACGGTATTTGTTTTCATTTTACAATTTCAAGCCAATCATTTCATTTACTATTGGCATAACTCAGCTCAGTTTAAAGCTCTGCCCATCCCTGCTTTTCTGTAATTATGGATCAAATGACTATCTTACATTTACAGCCACACTTAGCACTATGGGCTGATTTATCAATTTTCAGCTGAGTTTGAGCATTGTTTAAACTTTTTTTTTTTCATCCACAGTGGCAGTTGTTTTTAGCAAAAAGGTTCCTGTAAATCCAGTGTACAAAACTTGTTTGGCTCCAAACAACAAACACATTAAGGAACTAGCTGGTTAATGTAGCAGAGGATTGAGCAGCTAAAGATCCATATATCTTCCCCAGGTGGAGACCAAAACAGAGCTTAAAGAGCTTTTCAGGGCCAGTAAAACAAAACCAAGTGAATGCCAAACATTGCTGTCTTAATTTAGATCAGTAAGGTGCTGATCCTAGGTGGTAATACCATCTATCAATATAACTTAATTTGAGGTGTGTTCACTGTGGGGATAAGAGCACTGAGATGTTTATCTTTGATATGTAAATAGAAGCTTCTAATTCCAAGGGGACAAAATTACATATAGATATTGCAGAGTACCTGGCATTAAACTAAATTGGTTTGCGGACTTTGTAATTTCTCTAAGTTTTTTTTCACCCACATGGCAGCTGGAACATTCTATTAAGCTGTAGTCTTAAAAACATAAAGGTTTTATCTCCTCCAGTGTTATCTTAAGTGTTGATCGATATCCGTAAAAATATATATTTGGGGTTTTAAGAGCAAACAACCAACTCAGTGCACATCCTCTCTTGTGATTGACTAACCAACTTGATCGCCGCTTCCTGAGCACTCAAACAATAAATATAGTGGCCAAATTAGAAAACAAGATCCTGCAAGGATAGATCGTGGGTCCAGGTGGGCTAGGCTTGTAGAAGGCAGTAACTTGTGATATCACAAAGGTACTTGAGTAAGTAAGGCTCTTCTGAATACATGCTGTGTGCATTTGTCTGTGGACTAAGAACTTAACCTGGTTTATAACAAAAGACCACATGGATGATATGATATGATATGCATGAGACTGACTCAATCTATTGTTGATACAAATAGCATGATTGGTACAGATTTAAGTACAATTTTAATCAAAAGGTTTGGAAATTGACTTTATGTAATATAACTTTAAATATATATCCTAGTATTTTAAAAGGAACAGAAAAAAGAGAAAGGCAAAAATAGTAACAACAAAAAGCTCTTCAACTGTATTTTTGTGCAAGCTGTACACTAAATGCACTCTCCTGATTTTTAATCAAAGGGCAATGTAAGACCAATACATTGGTCTGTACCCAACAGAAACACACATGCTGCACATGTTAAATACTGTAGTAATATTAAGGCTAAGAACTGACTGTTTGATAGTCATGCGAGAAGCGGAAACTTAAGGTTATTTGACTTAATTGTAACCCTGGTAGCCAATAGGCCGGGGGAAACACTGAAGACATGTAATTTTATACATAAAAATGGTCAAGCATAATGACTGGTCGGCATAAAGGATATTGATCACTGACACAAAATATTTTAACTACTGGAAATTACGTTTAAATAATATTAGTGTCCATTTCAGTCTTCAGTTGAACCCTAGTTTAAATCGTTTACACTGCAGTTGGAGTACCAGCTGGAGTGCCTTCAGCGTGGAGAGCTGGAGAAGAGCCGCAGGAAACTGGAGGGCGACAGCAGACCTACACATGACAGTCTGGGGGAGATGGAGAAGATGAGGAGTGGTCTGGAAGACCTCCTCAAAAGGCCAGTTAAAGACACACACACTACTGATGTCACACAGTTTATGGTGTGTGTAAAAATATAAGCCTGCATCACAAATGGAATCTGTAGAACATCCCATCCAGACAAACCAATCGGCACAACAAACACTCCTGCTGGTCAATAGCAAATCTGTTTCAGCCATGTTGGTAATGTGACTGTAGGTCTGACTGGAAACACCGGTCCATCACTTTTCTTCAGGGTGAACTCTTTTACACACATTCATGGTCCCCAGAGGATCACATCTTAAGACTTTAACTGTAGTGACACCATGGTGCTGACATTTTTATGTTTTAAAAATGTTTTAAAATTATTCTGATTTTGAATAAGAGCAATCTGATAGGTTGCTATTAAATTGGTTTATAAAGTCATAGTTCCCTGAGGATAAGACCTGAAAATTTTACCGAAATACCTCAATGTATACTGAATGGATGAACATCAAATTTCGATGTGTGGTTTTTGTGTTTTAGTGAAGTTGGGTTGCTCTAAAATATATTTGACATTCATGGTCCCCGTTAGGATAACCACTTTTCATCAGATCAAATTTTCTATGACTCAAAACTTTGGTTTTTGCCAAAGATCCGCAAAACTAATGGATCTCCTATGAGCCTTAGCTGGACTTTTCGTTTCGTGCAAACTAGCTAACATGCTAAACTGAGATGGGGCAATAAATGTGATAAATGAAATAAGGACACACCCACATATATATATATACCACTCGTAAATGTTTGAAATATATTTATGTTTGTGGCTTTACCTCATAGTTGGCCTAAATGTTTATATATGCTATAAACTAAGCTCATAAACATTCATGGTCAGAGTGGATACATGTGACAGCAAGTCTGATGAACAGCTGCCTCTGGGCCAAATAGAAGCTGCTCTGATCGGATCCCATCCCAGAAAAGAAACAAACTGATGGACACAAACACACAGACACACAACAGTAGAGAGTTAAATATGTTCTATATCTACTCCTTCCCCCTAAACTCCCCCCTCACCTCTTACCTCCACCTTCCCTTCTCCATTCTGCCACACGCACCTCCACCTCAGTTTCCCCTTCACCTCCACCCTCACTTCTCTCCTAATCTTCATATACTAAAATCCCAACATGTTGCTTTCTGCCCTGGAATCACTAACTGTATTTCACCTCGCAGCAACAATTAAATGAAGACAAGAACTGGCAGTGAACACCCACACACGTGTACAGTGGGGAACAATATGACCTCAGAGGTTAATACTTCTACTCTTTGGCATCATGAATCTCTCCAACATCAATAAAGACAATGACTCACCTTATTGCTAAAGTGCTGTTTTTCCAACAGTATATCAAGAGACCCTGTCACTCACTTTATATTCAATAAATCTTTATTAGCATGATGCTTTCATCAAAGGTATTTTGGCACAACTTACACACAAACACAGTAATACATGATTTGTGTGTAAAGTAAATGGATTGGAACAGCAGAAAGGAAAAGGGACAATTCTTTCCATCACAGTGGAAACAATCAAAGTTAAATCTACTCTTTCCATTTTGCAAAGTTAAAGCTCAGAAGTAACCTTGTTGATTCCACCTCTTCACTGGTATTACTGTAAACATGTGGCTAAGTTAAATGGCCTGTGTAACACTTCAAGGGACTGGAATCCATCTGCTTTTTTTCACAGTCTGTCTCTTTCTGCCTTGCTGCAGGAAGGATCTGGAGATCAGCAGTACCAGCTCCAAGCTGGAAGAAGAAGAGGCCTTGAACATTGGACTACAGAGGAAGAGCAAGGAGCTGCAGGTCAGAGAACATAATAATTATCTGGTGTGTGTGACAATATTTGGAGCACAGCAGAGGCTCTGCAACAGCAAACAAGCTGCAGGCGATAGGCACAATGCAAATTTAATCCCAGGGATTGGGAAAAACTGTGGTTTATGCTGGTTGCTGAGAGCTTTTATTAGTCCTGTGTAAGATTCACATTGGTGTAGTATCTTAATTGCATTGAGCTTGTTTAATAATTTATCTAGTCTAATTTCCTCATTACAAACACAGAATATACATCATGTAAAGTCCTTCCCTGTCATCTGCGTCAAAGCAGGACTGGTATGTTCCTTCTGTCTACAGCCTCTAATTTGAAAAATATGGTCACAACCTGCAGCTGAATTTCAAGACTGATCATGAAGAACACTGACTGTGGCATCTTCAACCCTAGAGTGCCTTGGCTGATGCTGATTGTTTGCTGTGGTGATTCCCATAGCATAAAGGTCCAAACTGCATTCTTATCCGTGAAATTTGCAATTATTTGATTCATATGAATACAAAATATTTCAAATTTTTGTTTTCGTTAATTAAACAAAAGAAAACAAACAATCTTTGGTGCCACAGACCATATATATATAAATATCAATATATCGTGTTTGGTTCCAACACTCATGATACAATTAAGAGGAAAACTACATGGAAATGCAGCAGGAAAAGATACACAAGTAGCACACACAGTGACAAACTGTGATTTCCTTTTAAAACTCCTTTAACCAGAAAGGATGAATTGATCAGTAGTACCTGGACAATATTTGGTCAGAATGGCTGGAAATCAGGGAGCTCAGCTGTAGCTTTGAGATACATTCCTGCCTTTCAACAGAGCTTCTGGGATCTGCTCTGTGATTGGAGGAGTTGGTTGTCAGGAGGAGGTTAAGGCACGCCGCCTACATCCAAGTTGATAACCATCTCCTGCCTCATTGTGTCACTAGATGCAGATGGGGGGAGTTCAAGTAAGCAACGCTTCCATCTCTTTGGAAGGCCAAACATGGGCACATCATTGCAGTAAATGACTGAATTTATTAGAAACTGGAGACTTCACAACAGGAGCTCACAAGCCAATGGATGATGTCAGTATTGATGTTGAGTTACAAATGTTGGATTACATCTCTGAAAAGATCATGTAGCACATATTCATTCATTCATTCATTCATCCATCTTCCACCACTTATCCATTTCCGGGTTGCGGGGGGGGGGGGCTGGAGCCAATCTCAGCTCACACTAGGGAAGAGCAGGGTACACCCTGGACAGGTCGACAGTCCATCGCAGGGCCAACATACAGAGACAGACAGAGACCAATACCTTCCAGTCAGACCTACAGACAATTTAGAGTTACCAATTAACATACATGTCTTTGAACTGTGGGAGGAAGCCAGAGTAGCCGGAGGAAACCCACGCAAGCACAGGGAGGACATGCAAACCCCGCAGAAAGTCCTGAACCTGTGACCTTCCTGTTGTGGGCCAACAACGCTAACCACAATGTCGCCATGCTTCCCATGTAGCACATAATCATTGTAAAATTCTGATTAAGAGCCTTTAATGTGTTTGGATTATATTGGACTTAGTTGCTCTATTTACTCCAGTGTTTAGTCTGCCTCTGTAGAGAAGTCAGTAAAGTTTACACTGAGGTTTGTCATGTGATCTCACTGTGCCATCCTGATGGAATCAAGGAAGTTTGAGAGTTTTTATCTGTGTCACTGGAACATGCAATAGATAATGTGTTATGTCTGTGTCTGTCCCTTTGATGGAGCAAAAGTGGTGGGGGGGTGTGAGAGAGAAAGAGATACATCAGGAGTAATGGCACTTTTAAAGATCAGGTGTCTCTGCCTATGCCTCTGAGAGCCTGATGTTTTCTCCAGAGGTTCACCAAGGAAGGAATAATAAGTGTCTTTGTTGAGTGAAAGGCGATCTGTGTCTCTGAGGTCGGACATGTTTTCACATCTCCTGTAGCCTATCTCACAATGAAGCTTTTATGTGTGTATCTGTGCCTAGGTGTGTGTGTGTGTGTAAAGATGCAGGTGTCCGGCCAGCTGAGAGGACGGCCCTTCACTCAGTCTTGCTTTGACGTAAAGGTCATATGACCGTATCCACACACTTCAGCAGAATGACAGAGATGCTTTGTTTGTCTTTAATAATGACATCACTCACCCCCCCTCTTCTCACTGTGATGTAACTCAGCTTGAGGGGATGTAATGGGGGATTAGTCTACAGTTCTGGCTTCTTAGAATAGCCTCGTGCTCCTGAATGGTTTTATTACATGGTTGTTAAACAGTTATCGTTAGTGCTGTAAAGTATCATCACGATCTGAGGAGCTGAATCTCAGTTGTGCCCCGAGGTTTGTTTGCTATATACCAGATGTTTCACTGGAGGTGTTTCGTCACACTGGTGATAACAGGCTAACCTTTAGGTGAAGCTTTTCATACGTTCTCATTAAGTGCTCTTTTGTTTTCATATCTGTGGTTTTGACTTTCACCAAGACCAATGGAGGCAAATAAAATTTTGTTTGATGGAGCTGAAGAAATACAACACATGTAGCTGAAAATAAAACAAAACTCAGAAGCTGAGACAGAATTTCTTTCCCGAAACTGACCATGCTCCCTCACGTGGGGGTTGGGGTCATAATAAACAACAACTGAGGGTAAACTCTAATTTAAAATGGAATTTGTCATGCATGACAAACCATTGAATACAGACCTCAGTATTTTATAGAAAATGAACATGCTGTGGGGGCAGCACAGTGACATAGTGGTTAGCACTGCTGCCTAACAACAAGCAGGTTGCTGGTTCAGTTCCCAGGCCTGGTGCCTTTCTGTGCAGAGATGGCATGTTCTCCCCATACTTGCGTGGATTTCCTCTGGGTACTCCGGTTTCCTCCTACAGTCCAAAGATATACATGTTTAGGTTAATTGGTGACACTAAATTTTCCACAGGTCTGAGTGTGAGTGTGAGTGGTTGTTTGTCTTTGTCTGTCTCTGTATGTTGGCCCTGCGACGGATAGGCGACCTGTCCAGGGTGTACCCCGCCCTCGCCCAATGTGAGCTGGGATTGGCTCCAGTGACCTGGAAATGGATAAGCGATAGAAGATGGATGAGTTAATGAATTAATGTACCTGCTGTGAACATAAAAATAGACTGTCAGGACGAGCGTGGACAGTGAAAGTTTTGGGGTTTCAGGGGCATTTCTGGGCCCAGTGGTTAGGAAATCATGGTGGGCTAGAGTAGGTCCACTATTATAATCAAATAAAGACATAAAAACATCCAAAGAATAACCAAAAGTGAGACAGTTAACACAATGCAGCCATTCAGCAAAGCAGAAAAAGCCCCATTTAGAAATACAGGTTTTCTCACTAACTTGCGGGCCAGGAGGATGGTAGCCTAGCTTGGCATAAAGACTATCAGGGAAAAGTGAATTTGAATCCAAAGTTAAAGCTTCATTTATTTAATCCAGACTCAAACAAACTGAAATGCAAAACTGACAGTGTGTGTCTTAAGGGGCAGATTCAGTGTGTGGAGATGT
This sequence comes from Remorina albescens, assembly GCA_034769265.1. NCBI lineage: Eukaryota > Metazoa > Chordata > Actinopteri > Carangiformes > Echeneidae > Remorina > Remorina albescens. The sequence goes on from CM068480.1 coordinate 14,542,915, forward strand.
TTATTTCCCAACAACTTTCCAGTCTTTTTGCAGTAATGTTGCCAACTTCAGTCACACAGTGCAAAGACCCTGCCCTTGCTGGCTGCACCTAGCAACCTATGCTGTAGCTGAGTGAGGATTATATGGCGCGAAACATTGACAGGCAGCAAATAAGTGAACTAATATGTCTATTCAGTGTCCACACAGGACTGAACTCTGACCATCAGCAGCTCCTCTTATTTAGATGAAGGGAATCCTTTCTGATTACAGAATTTTAGGACCAATGCAGGCTATACACGAATAGGAGAGGCCATCAGGGGCTTCCCTCCAATCTAAATCAGAATGTGATAGGTTGTTGGGTAGTCAGTGTTGATTGTTCACAAGTTCACAACTCACAAATTGTTTTCTAAACCAAAACTCACACAGCATATTACACAAAACAAATATTAGCTTTAATTTCAGCTAAATCATTTATATTTAATTTTATGAATGTATCATTTGTATTCATCCCTGTGATTGTTGTGTTTGCGGATTAACTGATATCAATGTCTGATCTGGGGAGGAGCCACTGAACCAACCACATGTTGTTATCAGATTAAATAAGGTGCAAACCCAAAGTTGGCAGATGATGATACTACTGGGAGCAAGATAACTGCAGTTTATTTTAGATGATTTTGTTAGTGCAGGGAAGAATAACAAAGGCTCTGGTAAGTAAATTTACACTTATTAGGACTACAAGTAGGCCTAATAACTAGTGTTTGTAGTGTTTATGACTTAAAGTTTTGAGATGCTAAGAGCCATTGTTATTGCTAAGCCAGCATTCCAGGGATATTAGTTCAGCCAACTATTGACTAACATGTTAATGGTGCTTGTTTTGCATTTTTATTTAGATTAAATAGACAATATAGTCATTCAGAATATGTATTATTAAAAAGGATATAGAAATGTTTGTGCCGTTCCTTCTGAGTATGTGGCCCAACATGAGACACCCACCCTACCCACCTAAGATTTTCTAGACACGCCCGTCTATACAGGCTCTATACAGACTGTACAGTGACACCAGAAAAGAGACTGAAAGCATAGAAAATACACCTCAGGTTGTTGTCATACAATAAACACACCCTCCTCTGTACTCTGTGTAGTTAGACCTTTATACCTCACTGAAGGGAGATTAAATAAATCCAGTTAAGCTCGTCCCAGATGAGCAGCTTCACTCCCACGTCACTGTCATCAGCTGAGTTTTAAAGCAGCAGCAAACTGAGAAGGAAGTTTGGGGATCTGAACTCAACAGTATGGGGCATTGTAAGAAAATCAGGGCGTGTATGTTATTGATGCATTTCCTGTAGCTGTAACAGTAACACAATAGTAACGTGATAGTAATGTCATGGTTTTATATATGACTAAATTGTAAATAGAGAAAGTGATGCCATCACCTACATGTGAACAGGACCAGTCATCAGTTAGACAATCAAACAACCATAACCTCTGCCGTTTGAGGCTGAGCGTTGCCATCTGAAGGCATTTAAGGGAGAAAGCTGCTCCACCGCAGGGACCTGAATTACCATGTAGCATATGTCGATAGTAGTGTGGACCCTTCAGCAGGTGGTGCAGGGGCTGGGCTTCCACTCGTTTGGCTCTTGTTTTTCTCTTCGACTGACCTTTCATGGGGGGGGGGTTCTCACAGGATGTTACCGCCCACTCGCCTGTACATCCCCTCAAACACAGCCTCAGGGGGAGATATCAGCCGTGAGGCCACATCTGATTGCAATTTATGGATAATTATTAAAGTTTGAGAGTGCAGCGGAAAAAAGAAAACTTTAAGCTCAAACAATTATCACGTGCAGCTCTGGAGGAGCCTTTGACCACTCTCAGCAGTGATAGACTAATTGCTCAAAGTCGAAACATTGGCATGGGATAATGTCATCCAGGAAAGTGAATGCAATTGATGAGTAAACTGTCTCTGCCTCAGATAAACAGCCCAAATTAAGTTGATCCATGCTGGCCGGCTGGAACATCCTGACACTGTTTTCTACAACTGTATTAAGGCCATAGTCGTTATTCTGAGGCCGTGGAAAGAAGGAATTTAACAAGAAACAGATATGTGAGTGGGGAACTCTAAGACAGAAACAGGCTGTGCATGCATGAGGGGGTGTGGACAGTAAAATGCCAGAGGGGATCAACAGCAGTGTGTATGTGTGAGTGTGTGTGTGTGTCTGAGTGTGTGTGGGACAGTCAGTCAGTCAGTTAGGCTGCTGCTGCCTCACCATGGCTGTTCTCTCTGCAGACGTCCTGCGCTGGCATGTGAGTTTTTATTTTACCTTGTTTAAGTTTTTACAAAAGCAGAGCAAGATGCTGCTTTATGAACTTGACCTATATTTATCTTCTCCTGCAGTATTTACCTGAACTTTCTTTGCATTGAAATGAACCAAACATGGTAGAAGTACAAGATGCTTCCTCCTGCGTGTTTATTTTGCTCTGCAATATCTGATAGTTTCATGTTTTAGAAGCTTTGCTTGCTGTGTCACAGGCAAGCAGCTTTCACCACATCAGCTTGTCGAGATTGTTGGCCCCGGGGCCACACGCTATGTCAAACATGTTTCCTGACACCAAGACGTAGATAGAAGCTGGAGATAGCACAGAACATGACACAACTTGGAAGGATGCGGCTACACTGGGAAAGCAGTAATACTTTTATAGTAGCGGCTTTGGCTCAGGATGAGTGGAGCAGTTTGTTTCTGCTGCTGATTTATTTTTGTTGGACTGCTGTGATTGTTTTACATGTTGGGGCAAACTCAAATAAATAAAACGGCTTGCTTTTTAAATGTGACTTAATTGTGAAGCATTAGCATCAAAATGAACCCACAGACTCTTAAACTATATTGTATGATCACGATCACTAATACAACAAAATGTGAGTAGCAATTTCCTGTGGTGTGTCTTTGTGGAAGTAATTTAAAGGATTTGTCGCCGAAAACCCAGCTAAGCTTCATGTTTGTATGTAAAATTAATTTGGAGGAGCAGGGTGATTTCAATCATACCTGTTAAAAAATATAAGGGTTATAATAGTTCACTTAATTTTATGTTTTGTTTTGATTAGTTTTTTTCATTTAGTTTTGAATAATTTCAGTAAGCTTTTTTGTTATATGGGTGATTTCATAAAAAATATATAGCAAACAATTTATATAATATACGAACCAGCTCAACCTGAACTACTTGTAGAAGCTGCAGCTCATTAATACAATAGATGCTGAGGACAATTTAAGGTTACATGTACTGGTTGTACACTGGGAGCCAATCAGCTTTGAGCTACTGCTCTATGTGACACTGCCAAGATTTCATATCCAAATAAAACATCAGGCTGATGCATGAAATGAACTTAAAAACAACTTTTTTCATATTTAACAAATAATAATTTTTACAATTGTTTTACATTATATGTTTTAATTAATGATAATAACCTTGGTACTTATTTTCCACCACAAACTATAAGCAGCAGTTTTATGTGTTGTTTATATGTTGTTCAAACTGTGTTATATCCCAGTTGTGCATAATGTAATGTAATTGTGACAACTTCACATTAAAAATTTCGACGTAGGAAGGTTTGTGTTGCTAAAATATTGATGTTGAATTTCCAGTTTGTTAAGGAAATGACCTCACTTACACTGTATCCTCACCAGAATAAAAGCACAAACACACAGTATGTAGAGGTGAGAAAAAGAGTCATCCAGACTGACTGAATTAGATCAGATCACAATCTTTGTGGCTCCTACACTGTGTTTTTGGTCATTGGTTTTGCGCTTGGTAAAGAAAGCATCACTTATCTTCCATCCAGGACTGTAAAACCAAGTGAAAGTAAAAACATAAAGCAAATTCCTTGAATGTCATGAAAATGGCACCGTTGCTTTCTGGTGGTGCAGACTGGACATAGCAGACCCAGCCCTGGGTCAGAATACAGATAATGATGGTGGCCACAGACATTCTTGCTCTAAATTGCTACCTGAGGAAAAAGCCAGAGGCACACTGAATCCCCAGAATGAGCAGAGAATATATATATATGAGACAACCTCACCACACACAAGTGTCGCCCTGAAATAGCAAACAATCTGGGGAGGTGACGCCCCGTTTGTTTTGTGAAACCAGACCATCTTAGCTTCAGATATTCCGCTCAGATTCATTTATTTAATTATATATTTCAGTCAAACTTTTGTCTCTCTGTCCTCAGGCTCGCATCGAGGAGCTGGAAGAGGAGCTGGAGGCAGAGCGTGCCATAAGAGCCAAGGTACAGTGCATCTACACAATTTTAAGTCTGAACACCGCCCCCCTGCTCCCAGAATGAAACACGGAACAGATGAGCATTGAGTGTGCTGCAGGGCAGATAAGAGGATGCCAAGCAACTCTGGGATCAGCTTCAGGTTCAGGCCGGTGGTTCTAAGAGCAGTTTGAGGGTTGATGTGTTGGCAGCCGTTGAGGTACATGTGTTGGTGCTGTGCCTCTGGTCACCTCAAACTATCAGCACCTGTGATAATAAACGTAGTGGGAGAGGCCTTGTGTTTTTGATTAACATACAGGGTGACCCCAGAGGCAGAGAGGGACCCCAACATCCTCTTTCCTCCGCCTTACTTCTTATTTTGCCTTGTCTCTCTCTTTCCATTCCGCTCACACACACACAAACATCAGTGCACCCTCTGTTTCTTGTAATTCCTTCATCGTTCTCTTGAGAAGTAAATCGGGGGGAACAGGACAGGGTTTTTTTCTCCCCAAGACCTCTCTGTAGTGTAAAGAGTTTGGTATAGACCTGCTCTGTGTGTAAAGTGCCTTGATGTACCTTTGTTATGATTGGGCGCTGTATAAATAAATTTGATTCGATTTGATTTGATTTAACAGGGTTTCAAAACAGGGCGCCTGGTTCATATGAAGTCAGTCTGCCAAAGTGGGTGCTTTGAGTGCTTGTTGTTTCAGTCGAGACGCTCTTAAAGCCTGTGTATGTTTAAGCCACAGAACCAGGTTGTCCCTCTTAAGACCTTACTCCAACTCCCATGTTACAGTAGGTGAAGGCAGATATGTAAAATGATGCATATTTCATCCTGAGTGTTGAATGGAGTGACAGCCAGGCCCAAGGGCGTGTTTTGCACATTTCTCCCCACTCTGGGTGGTATTCTTAATGGCGCTAGCTGGATCTCCCCTCCCCTACCCCCCCCCACCGGCCTCCAGAGCCAAAGAGGCAGGCAGAGACACGCAGGTCTTTATCTCTTCCTGAGGAGCTGGAATTGAACATACCTCTGCTCCACACAGGCTCACTATTGTTAGGATCTGCTCCTCAGGTCACCCAGGGGGAGAGATCACCAGGAGATAGAGGCTGACAGACAGCAACGTTTTCCATTGCATTGTCCTCCAGCTGGAAAGACAGTCAGTCTCACACACATGTCTTCTAACCCATTCATCTATACAGTCATTTACAAGATGAATACAGAAACCAACATAGTTGAATTTGTATTCTTGTTAGAATGAAAGAGAATTTATCTGATCCCTTTAAAGTCTCAGTTCAAACAAACTTTTTTTTTCTATGAAGATATGAACATTTTCGTAATATAATGGAGGCTAGAACGCATTCATCCAAAATATCAAATAATAACAATAATCATAATATTAATGTCTGCCCTGCTGGCTCATGTGGTGGACTGCCAGCACAAATTCTTTGTCCTAACCAAATTTACTGGAGGTCATCACCCCTCTGTCTCCCTAACTCTCTTGTCTCTCTCGCTGTGACTGTCAACATTTTGACAGTCTCAGTTTTTTGACTTCTTCTATTCATCGAGCTCTGATTTTAAAAGCTTTGGGTGAAAAATGGTCTGTCAGTGTTGTGATGAAAATTCACCGTTTTCAGATTCACTTCTTCATCACTACGTAACCCTAACCCCAAGACAAGTTCAGGTACTGTATATACAATGTACCTTAACTTAGCTTTAACTTAACTTACTGTAGTCTACTATACCATAACTTACCTTACTGTTCCTTAACTTATCTTACCATACCTTAACTTGCATATACCTTAGCTTATCTAACCGTGACTTTACCTACCTGTAACTTACCTTACCCTATCCTACCTTAACTTACATAAACTTAGCCTACCCTTACCTTAATTTAGCCCACTACATTTTTGTGATTTGAATGAATTGACCCTTTTAGCTATTACACCCTCATGTTACAAAACAAACACAATGCTATAGTTTCACCTCCTGACTGAAGTTAGGCGTCTGTTTCATATGTGAAAATACAGGTCACCTTGAAATATATTTCTCCATTAACAAAGTTTTAGATCTTACCAACTGTTCTGCCTTTGAACATTGCAGCTGTATAGATGAGGAGTAAACCATGATGTGCTCAGTTGGGAGAGACTTTCACGGGGAACAGGTTGTTTGCTAGAAAATGGAAGTGAAAACAAAGAACCCCATTAAGGAGTCTTAAAGTCTGATAGTTAGTAACTGGTCTCCCCCTGTCAAAGCAGTCTAAAGTGTGGTGTACGTTGTTTTGGGTATTGAAAGACGCACTCCTACTCTGTCACACTCTTGTGCAAATGAAGGTGAAGATGAATCATCCTCCCTCAGCAGGCGACTTGGAAGAGCCCTCACCTTCCATTAGCATGTGAAGGGGAGTGAGTGGTGTCAGGTGGTGCTGATCCAGAGTAGCTGTTGACTCAGTGCACAGCGTGGAGGAGAGCGATGAGTGAGCCGAGTGCTCTGAGCCAGGTTTTAGACACAAAGGGTGGGGCTGGAGGGGGCTGGGTGGTGGAGTAGGACCCCCAGTCTCATCTGTTTTCCCTTTCTCTGCCTGAGGTGGGTCTATGGCTGTGGCTTATTGCTGCTATCAGGGAGGCCTTTTACAGACCAGCCCCAACAGCTACATCTGTCTTTAAATCAGCTATAAAAGATCACTGTAAAACAATTAGTTTTTCTGTGTAATAGCCCTGCAGTATAAACGTACTCCCTGTACGCTGCACACCTTTAAACATTTCTGCAGCTAAAAAAATTTATTTGTTCTCTGCCTTAACAAAAAGAGAATTTTTAAATTTCATTTGATGTTAAGTTTTATTATAGTGCTGGAGCCAGTGTGGGTTGGTTTCAGACTGAATGCCAGTTTCTTGTAGGGGTGTAACTGCACGCTAAAGTCACCGTTTGGTATGGTATGGTATCAGTTTTGAGGTACAGAAATGGTAGGAAAAGAAAATAAGTAATAAAATAAAGCTCAATTAAAGTGCGGCATGTAGAAAATACAGACTGGGTCATTAGATTAATTAATTAATTTATTTTGGTAGCTCAAGCTCAGTGAGGCTGATCTGTGCAACATGTTAAATGAGGTTGCTAGGATGGCTTGACAACAACATACGGGGCTTTGGGATAGTGTTCCATCACACGGAAGAAACAAGGAGTTAAGTAGTTACACTAGTTCCACCACTGATTTAGTGTGGTAGTATTTTCGGTATGTTTGGCACACGTGTATTCATACCAAACGCCCTGTACTGAACGGTTCAGGACGAATACAAGTACCGTTACACACCTAGTTTCTTTGTTTATTTTATATGATAAAAAGTATTGAGTTCATCACATATAAGAACATTCATAATATTCCCATACTCTGCATCCAGACCCAGGTCACATGACGCCGCACTAGACACAGTTATTTATTGGCTCTGAACTTATCACCACTGATGTCAGCACAACACCTGAGTGAATGCACAAATGTTTGCCTTTTCCTCTGCTGTAACATTATACTTGTTCGGTATGCTGTTAGTTCTCAACTGCAGCCAAAAGGCCTCAAAATCCCACAATCACCTATCAAAGTATATCAAACAGAAACGCCAACATGTTCACAGTTTACATGGTGGCTGACAGCTCACAGGTGTGTGTCTGTGGTGACACTGCTTCAGGCAGTTGAGTGTGTCCTCGAGTGGAAATGGAAAATGGCCGTGGTGTCAGACTTAACAGTAACAGTCAGACACACTCAGTCTGACCTTTGAAATGAAATCTGGATAAAGCAGACAGTTAGCCTGTACTGGGATAGTCTAATCAGCAGACTTCACTTGCTGCAGTCTTCAGTCTCAGTATTTCAGTATTTTGAGCTTCAACGTGCACACTAGAGGACAACCCTGCTGTTCCTCCGGTAGAGCACAGAGTTTTTGTTGGTCCTTGGTCCTTGGTCTTGGTTTGAGAAAGACTGCTTTACGGTGCGCAGCTTTAAGGTTCACATCTCTCATTAGTGGGACTTCCAGAGAGCCCAAAGTGTTTTCTGTTAAATCCACTGTACCCGCCTGCAGTCCACCTCTAGCTCCACATCCAGCTCCATCTGTAGCTCTACCCATCAAGCATAGACAGTTAACAGTAAAACAGGGTACAATGTCATATTTTACTATATTCCGCATTAATGGCATCAGAATCGGACCAGTTTAGCTTAATGTTGGGGGATGTTCAGCAGTGAAGACAGCGTTGGGTAACCCCAAAGGAAACAGGAGTTCACCCATAATATTTAGCTTGTGTCACAGCAGCTACACCCTGCATTGCTCTGATTGGATGCCAGCTATTCTCCTGACCTCTGACCTCAGGAAAGATCATTTCCTATTGTGGACTTGTCCCTGGGTGGTTAGACCATCTGTTTCAGGGCAAAACCAGAAGAAGTGTGGCGGATCAAATATTGAAGGTTAATCTTTAGTTCATGCATTTAAGTTGTTTTAGATGGTTTTTAATTCACTAATCATTCAAAGGGTTGGGTTTGGAGTTCAGACTTTAATAACGATTTTCTGTAACTTAGCCTGTAGTGGATATTTACTTTACTGCGGTTCCAGATCCAGGATCATGTTTCCTGGACACTTCATTATGGTTTAAGCTGTGAGGTTGAATCAGACCGAATGTTTCTGATGACTCTGTGTCTCGGTTTTGTGTTTGTCAGGTGGAGAAGCAGAGAGCAGATCTCTCCAGAGAACTGGACGATCTCACCGACCGACTGGAGGAAGCAGGGGGGGTCACTGCCTCACAGGTAAAACCCAGATGTTGGTTGTCCAAAATAAGCATGATGAGAATATTGGTATCACAGTGATTCACTATAACTTGAGGAAAAAACATGTGTCTATATTATATAACTACTAATTCTAAGTGTCAATGTCTGTTATGAAGCCTCCAGTTTGTAATTTGGCTGTCGGCATCTTGTTTTTTGAGGCCATTAGAAACCATATTTGGAGAAGAAGGTGGAGCTGAGCAGAAGTGAGGGCTGGATCTGACCTGATTTTCTTGCACAATCTGTCATCGCACTGTAGCTACATCCTAATACATACCCTGTTTTATGGTCCTTTTTACTCTAAATGGGACCATCATTTTGGAAAATTGTAAAAATTTTATGCGAATAAATCCGGGGGGAAGTAGTAGTCTTCCCATAGACTTCAATACAATCTGACTTCTTTTTACAACCATCAGGCGCCCCCTGATGGTTATTAGATATAATGAAGGTTTTACAGGCCCAGAGTGAACGTCCATTTTTATAAAAAAAAAAAAAAAAAAAGTGTAGCAAGTGTAAAAGTCCAGCACAAATCCAGTCATAACAGCCCATTCACAGTCTGCAGATAATAAAGACAGTGTTTTAGCAGAGATTAAAGTTGCAGAGACCCACAGAACCTATCAAATAAAATGCAATATTCACATAAGATGGAAACACTTTGTGTAGAATAATCATTCTAGTGAGTTATCACCAACTATTTACATCAGGAGGATGCACAGGTTTTTATCTGTGTGTGATCAACAGGTGGAAGTGAACAAGAAGCGAGAGGCAGAGCTGCAGCGTCTCAGGAGGGACCTGGAGGAGTCCTCTGTCCAGTCCGAAGCTCTGGCTGTGTCTCTGAGGAAGAGGCACAACGATGCCATGGCTGAGCTGAGCGAGCAGTGTGAGGCTCTGCAGCGGGCCAGAGCCAAGTTGGAGAAGGAGAAGCAGAATCTGAGGATGGAGGTGGACGAACTGGCGGCGTCATTGGACAGTCTGCAGAAAGCTAAGGTCAGGCTTAGCCTGCTCTCACAGTCACAGGATTTGAATTTATAGCAAGCCCATGTGACATGACAGGTGTTTGTGTTGTCAACAGATGTCCTCAGACAGCCAAATGAAGAAGCTGGAGGAGCAGCTGACTGAGGCCAACAGGAGAGGAGACGACCTACAGAGGACGCTCACTGACCTCAGCCTGGCCAAGAACAGACTCACAGGTACGCTAACCCCTTCAAGCAGTGCCAGGTAGGAAGAGTCATATTTAAGATTTAATGAAATCACTCAACAGCTGAAGTTTGAGAGAATAAATCTGGAAAACACTGCAAGATAAAGCATGACATTAAGGAAAAAGAGACTGATGTTGTTGATGTGACACAACATAAACATAGTAAATCAATTTTTTGTTTTCTGAGGGGGTACATGGCATCCAAGTCGAACATGTCATGGTAAGTCTTTCATGGGAGCAAATCCCAGTATATTAATCCAGTAAAAATAAAAACTCTGGAAACAGTGAAACAGTGGAACAACAGTGGAAAAGCAGGTCACACATCTGGAGTCATACTACCGCTCACATGTTCACAGAGGAGTGTGATCATCTAGATAGACCTGTCTCCCATTTGTGAGCCATGAACCAGATCCAGGAAGACCCTTGTTGTCCTGATCGTATTATTCTAATGAGCATAGGTTGAAAAAATGCTGTTTCCACACTTGCACTGACCTTTTCTTTCAGTTCCAGAGCCTTTGACAACAGATTGTCATCAAACCCACGATAATATAGAATACAAATTTTTATGTGTGATTTTTTTTTTTTTTTTTTTTTTTGTGTGTGTGTGTGTGTCCTTGTGAAAGCACATTTGGATTTAGAGAAAGTGCTGGGTATGTCTACAAACCACAGACCCAAACACAATGACAATGTAGTTAAAGCTTGTGTGTTAGTGTTGGTTTGCTAGTGTTAAACATATAGGCAGTAGCAAGAAAACCCCAAACACCCTTACACAGACATGCACACTTATGCAGACAATTTCTTGCCACTAAAATTTAAAGATGTCCCCTAAACACCACAGCACACATCATTTTGTGGTGTGGGGCAAGGGGGGGCATTTACTAGGTAAGATGATCCATACGGGGGCCCAAGGATGCACCTGATATGCCCCTGCTGAGGTGTCATTCAATGATGCTTCACTATGTTGACGGACAATATTCTCATGTCAGCCGATAACGCAGATGTGAGTCGACAGATGGAGGAGGCGGAGTCCAGGGCCAGTCAGCTGACACGCTCTAAGACTCTGCTCCAAACCCAACTGGAGGAGCTGAAGAAACAGCTGGACGAAGAAGTCAAGGTCTGTGTTTCCAGCTCACTGTGGACATGTCCGTTTTTATGATGATGCGTTTTTTTTCCCACTCAGTCGTGTGTTCACTGGTGTCTCTTGTGCTGGCGTCAGTGTAAGCAGGCGGTGAGCAGCAGCCTGAGCTCAGTGCGGCAGGAGTGCGAGGTGCTGAAGGAGCAGCTAGAGGAGGAGCAGGAGAGCAAGCAGGAGCTGCAGCGCCTGGTTTCCAAGCTCAACAGCGAGGTGACACACTGGAAGACCAGACATGAGTCTGACAGCATCCAGTATGCCGACGAGCTGGAAGAGACCAAGTGCGTGGGGTTTACACTGGAAGTCATTAGTATTAGTATATCACATTGGACTCTTGAATGTGTGTCAGTGCTTTAAGTAAGTGTATGTGTCACAGGAAGAAGCTGGCAACCAGGCTCCAGGAGGCTGAGGAGGCCGTGGAAGCCACCCAGGCCAAATGTTCCTCACTAGAGAAAACAAAGCAAAGGCTGCAGGGGGAGGTGGAGGAACTCTGCATGGACCTGGAAAAGGTATAGTACGTGCTGTGTGAGCCCTGCTGCGCCACAAGCCACTTTACAGTCAACCCTGAAGATTTTTCCATTTGCTGTCCCAGGCCAGCGGCTGCGGCCAGGCTCTGGATAAGAAGCAGCGGATCCTGGAGAAGCAGCTCAGCGAATGGAGGCAAAAGTGTGACGAGCTGGTGGCCGAGTTGGAGGGCTGCCAGAAAGAGAGCAGGCTACATGCCAGTGAGCTGTTCAAACTCAAGACGGCACACGAGGAGTCTCTGGAGCAGCTGGAGGCTCTACGCAGGGAGAACAAGGCCTACCAGGGTAAGACTGGACACAAGAGGGATTGGGGGTGGGGGGGTTAGTTGAGAACATGGACTGCCTGTAAAAGTCTAAAAGTGGACAAAGAATACCTCTCCCTTCATTTTTTAGCTCTGTTAACAATTTTCTAAAGAGTTTGAAGTTTCAGGTCTCAAATACAACATGATTTTCGTTTTTTAAATGATAGTTCCATTTAGAGGAAAATAGGTCATGAAGAAGAGTATGTATTAGGGCGTGGGTACTGTCTGATTGACAGATTGTACCAGGATGGATATAGAGAAGGTCAAATCCAACCCTCACTCTCCCTCAGCTCAAATATGATTTCTGTTGATTGAAAAAAAGAAAAAACAAGATAGCCGTTAGTCAAATTCAAAACTGGAGGCTTCAAAACAGCAGCTAACTAACCAACATGTGACATTAGAGTGGTTGACAGTTGGATGAGAAGATTGATACCATCATGTAGTCTGTATTATGTAGCGGAAGCCAGAAGGTTATTAAGTTAGATCCTGAAGTTCAAAAATATGGTTCCCTCTAAGTCTCAGTGGTAACCATAATGCATTTCACAACTCCAGCTTCATACATAAACCACAGCAAAAATCTAACATTCAGTAGTAAAAATAAATCTGCATATTCTGACATAACTGCTCCTCTAACATTAAGCCCTGTGGTCTTGTGTGTTTGTTCTTTCTGTGACAGAGGAAGTTGCTGACCTCACAGACCAGCTGTCAGATGGAGGTAAAAGTGTCCATGAACTTCAGAAGGCAAAGAAGAAGATTGAGATGGAGAAGGAGGAGTTACAGGCCTCCCTGGAGGAATCTGAAGCAGCTCTGGAGGTGCACTGGTTTCCACTGTCAGCTATTAACAGACAATCATTAGTTAAAACATTTTCCATAGCATCTTTATAATACGTGACTGAAAAGCTCTGAATCAGAATCCAAAAGATGAGGGTTTCCTATACCCACAACCACAAGGAGACCAGAGCCTGTCTAACGTTTAAACTTCAATGACAGATTTACAAAACATGATAGTTTTCCACCCTAACTGCTAAAACACATTTCTTGAAACCTCCACCCATTTTCTCAAAACCTAGAACACAAATCCAAAAATTCAAACAATTGTCACACGAACCCAGATTTTTATATCACAATCAAACTATCACCTCAAAACCAGTTATCCTGTGTTCAGATCATACACACAGCAATTACCACCAGGCCGACCAGAGACTTCCACAATGACACGTTGACCTATGTTCCTACCTCTTCACCTCCTTTTTGCCAGATTGAACCCTTCATCTATGAAAATGTATTCATGGGGCCTTTCCATGGAATCCAGTTCAAACACTCTATAAAAATAGATCAAAAGTTGTTAGTACATTAAGTGATACAGAAAGACAGACTTCTGCAAAAGTGTATTTACAGTATGCACTCCATATTTACGTACATTATAATATTTTTTACAGTACTGTAAAAGTACCAACTGTAAGTACTAGCCTACATTAACAGTCGAGCTATGAGCATAGAACTGTACTGGAAGCATCGGTGCTGAAAGTGTGTGTAGGTTATGCTTACTTGCACATACTGATATCTTAGATCTTTGACTCTTTCAGAGTTGCACATGAAACAGGTGTACTCTGTACACCTGTTTCATGCTAAGTCTTGGAGGACATGGTCAATAGTTGACAGAGACACACTGTTGATTCAATGAAAGTTGACATTGTCTTCAATCACTCTCTGCTGGACTTCAGAGTCGGATGTCATTATTTTGAAGGACCATGTCAACAATGAGTGCTTCTTGTTGTTGGGAGAAAGGAGCAGTCCTTCCACCCTCATTTGGTCGTCTTTCAAATCTACAAAGGGGAAAAAGCACTTAAAAACATATAGAGCCAGTAAAAACAGTATGGTAATGAACATTATAGTACTTTATACTGTAGTAACAGTACAGTGTTCTGAATGTCAAATGTTGTACACTAGGAGAAAATATGACCTGTTCTCTTCTCTGAATGTCCTGATGATGCTGGCCACAGAGAATCCGCTCAAATTTGGTTGGACTCTTTGTCCTGCTTCTCTCATTGTCATCCCATGAACAACGACATGATGTACAATAGTTGCCTGAATTTCATCTTGGTCTTCCTCGGCCTTTTCTTCGTCCCCTTCCTCCTCATCCACCACCTCTCACACGAACTGTTCCTCCTCTGCCTCTCTGTATGTTTCTCTCCATTGTAGATGGAGTGCCAGTGTTTACAGTTTTGCAACACAAGTGTATCACAGTGTGAAATGTGTTTAGTGACTGAGAGTGTGTTTAAGGTTTAGTAAAAAAGAGAAGATGGGTTTTGCAAATTGAGTCCAAGTACCTGAACAGTGTTTAAGGTTTGGTCAAAGTGTTTGATTCCAAAAGTGAGTTTAGGCCACTGAGAACTTGGTTCAGAGAATCAGGTTTGCTGTTTTAGCAATTGTGAAAAACTGTAAAGATTTAATGCTGTAGTAATGTAGTTATTTGTGTTTAGTGATGGGGTGGGATGACTGGCCCGATTGGATTATTTTAATACTTTTCATCGTTTTTTTTTTTTTATGTTATCTGTTTTCTATGTGAATACAGACAAATAAGACAAATACAGTGAATGCAGACCTTTAATATCCATTGATGCATTTATATATTAATCAGCAGCTCATTCCTGTTCCTCCAGGCTGAGGAAACCAAGGTGCTGAGACTTCAGCTGGAGCTGTCTCAGGCTAAAGGAGACCTGGAACGACGGCTGCAGGAGAAGGAAGAAGAGGCTGAAGCTGCGAGGTACTTTGTCTGACAGTCACTTCTTCCATAGCGCTAATACTCTTTAGTACAGTCACAATATTTTTCAAACTGTCCTCTATCTCCTTTCACTCCCTCTACAAAGTCATAGGGCTTTATATCTGGAGGTAAGACCTTCTTCTTTAAACTGTTCTGACCTTTGAACCTGCTTCACTGTCTCTGCCACCACAAACAGAGATTTTTTTAACACCTGCATTCTCTGTCTGTCAATCGCTCTCTTAGAAAAAGCCACCAGAGAGCGTTAGAGTCCGTGCAAGCCAGTCTGGACGTGGAGGTGAAAGGCAGAGCAGAAGGACTGAAGCTGAAGAAGAAGCTGGAGGCCGACATCAACGAGCTGGAGTTGCAAGTGGACCTGCTAACCAAGAGCAACACAGAGCTCAGCAAGAGCAACAAGAAGATGCAGCAGCAGATCAAGGTGTGACAGTCATGTGATTTTTCTCCTACAGCTGCAGCTGGCAGCAGCCTGAGACTCACGGAGCCTCTCTCCTCCCCTGTCCCAGGACCTGCAGGCTCAGCTGGAGGAGGAGGTGCGAAGCCACGAGGAGCAGCGGGAGGAGCAGGCTGCGGTAGAACGACGCTGTGGTCTGCTGGTCAGTGAGGGAGAGGAGACTCGTGCAGCCTGGGAAAGCACAGAGAGGGTCCGCAAGACCCTAGAAACGGAGCTACAGGAGGCCAACGAGAAGTATGGCGACCTCAGCAATCAGGTGAGATGAAGCGTCTTTGGGTCAGGGCCCTGGAGACGCTGAATCTCTGAGCTCATGATGTTTGTTGTGTTGTGTTTTCTCTTGTGTGTTCAGCTCCAGGCGGCTTTGAGTGGGAGGAGGAAACTTGAGGTGGATCTCCAGACTCTGCAGCAGGAACACGAGGAGCTACAGGGAGAGCTGAGAGGATTCACAGACAAGGCCAAAAAGGCCAGCTGTGAGGTAAACACACAAAAACACGCAATATCCATGCAGATAATACAGTCAAAGTTAAACACATTTTATGTTATTTGATCAGTTGGCGCGGGTCGGGGAGGAGCTGCGTCTGGAGCAGGAGCACACACTGCACCTGGAGAGGGTGAAGAAGGGTTTGGAGGCTCAGACCAAGGACATGACTGGGCGGCTGGAGGAGGCAGAGCAGATGGCTCTGAAAGGAGGGAAAAAGATCATTCAGAAGCTGGAAGGAAAGGTATGGAGGCACAAGCAAAGTGCATCAAATTTATCAGTCATCCCACAGTGACGGGTTCGTGAGCTGCCATTGTGAAGCCTCCAGTATGTAATTTGAAAAAACCAAGACCATCGATGGTCAAACAGGAAAAATCAATCTGACTTTATTCATATAGCATCTATTATACAGAAAATTGTAGCAGAGTTCTTTACATAGAGAAAAATACATTTATTAAATTTGGAGGAGAAGGTGGAGCTGAGGAGGAGTGAGGACTGGCTCTGACCTGCTCTGTATTCTATCTTGATTGTGTGATACGGTCGGTCAAGCACACAGTAGCCACGCCCCCTAATGCATCCCATGCTTTATGGACTGTTTTCCTCTAAATGGGACCATCATTTAAGCAATGAACATCATGTTGTTTTGAACACTTGAAACTAGAGACTGAGACCATAAACTCACAAGGAAAGTATTTACTGAGCTACGAAATCAAGTGAGAGGTAGAGATATTTTCCCATAGATGTCAATACGATCTAACTTCTTTTTATAACCAGCGGAGTGCCCCCCTGATGGCCATTTAACAGACTGCTGGTTTTAGGCTCTTCAGCATTGATTGGGTGTCTATGGTTACAACATAGAGTATCTGGGGAGCTGAAAATTAAAATTCAATCATCCATTCAACACATGAAGTCAAATTGGTGGTGAGACTTACAGGAAGGATGTGAATGTGATGTCAGGATGAACATGAATGTAAAGCTGCTGCCTGCGGTTTGTGGCTGTGCAGGTGAAGGAGCTGGAGCTGGAGCTGGACTCAGAGCAGAAACGTCATGCCGAGACAGTGAAGACGCTGAGGAAGAACGAGCGTCGGCTGAAGGAGTTGCTGTTCCAGTCGGAGGAGGACCAGAAGAACCAGCAGAGGATGCAGGAGCTGGTGGAGAGGCTGCAGAACAAGATGAGGGCCTACAAGAGACAAGTGGAGGAGGCTGTACGTCACCTCGTCCTCTCACCTCAAAGCAACATAACCTAGAGTTCATCAATTATTTCCTCATCTTACCTGGTGGTGTTATTGCAGGAGGAACAAGCTAACATGAATTTGGCGAAGTACAGGAAGACTGTCCATGAGCTGGATGATGCTGAGGAGCGGGCTGACATCGCTGAGTCAGCACTCACCAAGATCAGGACCAAGAACAGAGGCAGCTTTGGCAAAGGATACTCTTCTGTGAGTAACTCCACTCTAATTCTGCATCTCTCAAGTCAGGGTGTTGGACCTGTTTCTGTTGTCATGGCAACAATGCATGAATTTGAGACAGTGACTGAAGCACGGCCCTTTTGGGCCAAGGCATGTTTTTCACTGTGAGGAGAGCGAGCACACAGCCGTGCGGCCTCTCCGTTGCATCTCACCTGATTGTCATAGGTCACAATCAGACTTTCAGACAAGGACAAGGATCTCAGAGCAAAGCTAGACCCACTGATGTCACAATAACATCAGAACAGTAACATTAAACAGCTGAGACTGTCCACTATAGTCTCTATGTTTAGGCTGAATGTGAATATCGCACAGTTTTCAAACATATAAGTTGCTGAATAAGGAGACAGTGAAATTGTCTTTTTTTTTTTTTTACTGCTGTTGGTCTGAATAATGACTGAGTTGTCTGTGTCCCACCAGGGTTACAGCACGCCATACCCGGGCCGCGTCAGGTCACCCAGCTCAGTGGGATCTGAGGGCAGAGGGGAGAAGATCCTCAATGATGACAATGAGTCTGTCAGCTCCCTCATCCCGGCCTATCTCAACTCCCTGAAGAAGCTGATGATCGATTAGAGCTGTGATGTCCCCACGGTCAGTTCTGACTGTCATAGAGAGTGTGAGAACACAGTATCAAACATCAGGGAGGCTGTGAAACTACAGTTTCACAGCACTTTCAGGTCTTATACAAATCATTGAATTTTATCTGAAATAATACTCATTCCATCATGTGTGTCTATAACATCACAGCTTTAATACCAACCATTAAATTCACTCCAAATTGTAATATTTATGTTTAAATTTGTGTTGCAACTATTCTCCAATTACACTCCAGTAAAGTCATGTGTGATCCATCATGTAAATTATTAACATTATCAACAAATAATTTACATATGGAAACAACAAAAATTTTCATCTTATATCTCTCATCTATTGTTGGCCATGGCAGAGATTGTTAAATCATTTAATCTTAAGTATAAAATATTCAAATCACAATTGATATATGTGGTAAAATAATGAAGCCAGACAAAAATTTTATGAATTTAATCTATTTATTCAGTTATATCTTAATTGAATTAAATTAGAGCTCATTGGTCTGCTAGCTGGCTGTTTTAGGAAATGCTATGGCCCAATGAAAAGAAGCCTTTCTCAAAGTGCACACCGCAATCTGTAACTTTAAATAACCAGCAAAGTTATTTCTAACAATGTTTACTTGGCACAATAGACCATGAATGTTAGACATACAGAAAGCCAACACAAGATTTCTAAAATGATACCAGTGTATTGGTGTCAGTGACGCACCATAGTTCTGTGTTCACAACACCAGCAGGAGGAGACAAAAAAACGTCCCTCTGCAGAACCCAGCCTCCTAAGACTGAAGTGAAAAGTCTGCTGTGAAAATCAAAATGAACAGCTTTTTATTTTAACTTTAAAGGTCCTATACAGTATAAAGTCAAATGTCCATTTCTCCTTTGGTTATAAATCAGGTCTAGGGTCTATATTAATGCAGTCAAAGTATAAAAGGTCCAGCCCACAGAGAAATGCTCGCAGTCTGTATACAGAAACTGAGCCTTAAAACCAGGCGCCAGGACTCGTTGATCTTTGTGATATCAGAATAAAACAGTCACCTTCAAAGTCACACCCTGAGATTCCACCATCCAACATTGCAGGGTTCAGTTTTTCTGGGTGTTTACCTGAAACCTGTTATATTTTTATTGGATCACTGGGTCTATTCTGATTGGCTCACTGACCTGTTATTTATAGAGCTGTAGAGGAGATGAAAAACTACATTGAGATGATTCTTTTTTCTTGATTTTCAGACATATTTTTCTTCTTATTGATCATCAACACATCATTTGAAACACTTTAGATCATTATCATGAACTAGAGTTAGAGTTACTGCCCGATGATCTTCAGTGGGTCAGAGGTGCTTTTGTTGAGCATTATGATGTCACTGTGAAGTTGACCTTCAACCTTTTAGATATGAAAATGTGATCAATTGTATGAAATGATTTCATAATTGCAGCATGAATTTCGGAGTTGTGGCTAAAACTGATTTGTGGGGTCTCATTGATTAAAGTTAGGCTAACAGATTAGCAAGTTAGCAGGTTAGTAAGATACCTAATTCCACACGCCTCCCTGTTAAATACTTTGTTACACATAAGTAAACTCGAAGTGGTGACATCATTCCTAGCTCACTCATCTCACTTGGGGCACCACAGCTGTATCAATGTGAAGTGATGTCTGTAAATTGCACATAAATTACATAACAATAATGATTATACATGAATATACTAGCAAAATGATTTGCAAATGATTATCTCATCACTTACAACCGTCATCATGTGTTACCAGATAATATAATCACTAAGGTGCCATCAACACTTTGGCTGAGTAATATGAAACTCAGTGTCAGTGCATTTTAACTCTTTGAATAAGTGTATCGCTGTCTACTGTCTAAACTTTACCACGTTATTATCACTGTTTCAACCTGTAACAGACATTTTATTGTTGAATGTGAAAATATGCTTTTTAGGAAATTAAAGCCTTTTTTCATTTATTATGTTTTTACCTTCTTTCCATTTTGTTATCATTAACAGAAAAAGGAAATAGAACAACAAAGATTTAGTTATGACATATGATACATATTTTCACTTTTATTAATGAAAAATTCCAACCTTCACCTGTTAATGTACAAAAACCTCTCAGTCCGTGTGTCTCAGTTGTCAGCAGCAACTCTGGACAAGGTCTGCCAGTAAAGAGCTGTTTGTACATGAAGCTTCTGCAGCAGCTCTGAAGCAAAGACCTGTCATTTCTCTTGCATATAAAACACTCAGAATTCATATATTATCAGTACCAAATGTCTGTATATTTAATATATGTCTTTATGTATTTTACACGTCACTCCACTGGCTCCTTTCATAGCAAATCACACGCGTCATATATTTACATCAGGCCACGATGAACAGAAAACACCTTCACTTAGTAATAAGATGTGGAATAATTAAGCTCTTCCATATGAACAGTGACTTACGCTTCATTAAAAAATCATTTGGGAATAAAGTGCAGTTGGCTGATTTTTAATTCTTGGAATGACGCTAAAACGTGATTTAGAGATGCGGAGATTAGCTGGATTTGTAACAGAGGCTAACTGTTCACTCATCCCTGCTGCAGAAGGCCTGTCAAGCTTGAACAGTCCTCCACATGGATGACCAGCAGCTGACATGTTGCCTTAGGCCTGTGATACTCTGACTATGTCCTCAGGCTTCATACTTTTTAACTAGACGATAAAATCTGCTGGCTGCAGTGACCTGACAACAGATGAAAAATATACTTCTGTTTACTTCTCTTATTTCCAAAATGGCTTCTACGTTTTTTGGCCTTTATTTTAGTCAGTATTTCGGCAGAGAGGCCAACAGGAAACAGGGATAGAGAGACGGGGACGGAGATGGGGACGGGGGGGGGGTTGACATGAAGCTTAGGTCCCCAGCCAGATTCAAACTGTGGATGTTGTGTTTACGTGGCACATGCACTAACCCCTCAACCACCAGACCTGCCAAATGGCTATAAGGTTCTAAAGAGAGTTTTTTTTTTTTTTGTGGGGGGTAACACTTCTTTTGGTTGTGGCATTCAGCTTGACAGGGTAAAGCAACAGTAGGTAAGACGGGCGGAGCTTAGAAAAATGTCAATAGTCTATATGGTTGATATTAATAATAAAATACTTATTTGGACACAGTCAAATAACGCTCATTTAGCTCAGCAGCATCTGTTATATCATTTTGTGTGAACCAGAGAATCACCTTACAGAGCAAAAGCACAAACAAGCTGCAGCTGCGTCACATAAACTGCTCAACATTTACATCATCAAACTTCTGTTGTTACCTCTTCAACGTTCACCTCAGCTGAGTGTTGTCACTTTCACAGTCAGACATCAGCTCGTCTGAAAATGACCAGCCGCACTCTGGTAACAACCTCCGCAGGCAGAGCCCGTGTCTGCTGGGAGTCACACTTGGATCAGTGGAAGGGGCTGTGGGGGCTGATCCTGCACGGGCAGTCCTCAGGCATTTAGGCTGGGAGTCAGTGTGTGTTTGTGTGTGCGCTCGAGCAGCACTGAGATCAGATCTCGACGTCCACCGGTCTGATCTCTCCAGTCTTATTCTCCTGTACCCACAGTTCCCTGTCTCTGGCAGGGTCCACACACTGCAAGAGCTGGTCCACTGGCTCCATCGTCTGGACACACAAGGACACACAAGGACAACGTTCACACACACTCATGTCTTTTCTCAGCATTTTGTAACATGATACCTGTAGTGATCTACACCTTTACTCCCCTCTGCTGATTAAATTAGAGAGCCTTCAGTTCAAACTTCAAACTATGTGAAATGATCTGAAGTGTCTGTACAGCAGCCACAATATGAGCGCTAACTGATCAGGAAAGGAGCTTCAGTGCTTCTTATCTTATCTCCTTCTCCATAATGAAAAGCATTTAAACAGTGCAGCACTGTAGTTTAACCCCTTGCAGACCTACACAGATATAGAAATGTTAGAGCAGCTGTTTAATGTTTTTGACACGATGCAACACTGACATAAATCAGTCTGACTGTCTGAACTCTAAATCTAAAGAGATTTATTCTCTTTCAATGTAATTAGGAGCCATCATGAAAAATAAGCATACTGAATTTTGTAGTTAAACATTATCATCAGAAGTTGAAAGTCAATACTTGAGTTAAACTTGATGCACTTGTGTCTGAGTAGAATTTTACCTGACCTCCAGCTCAGTTTATTATTTTTAATTTATTATTATTGTAATGGTTTGCCAGGGACGTAGCTCAGTGGTACAGTGCCTCGGGTTCAAACCCCAGCCACAAAGCAAACCACTGGTAGGTTGTAGTATAAATAGGGATAAATGGGGAGGGTTGTATTATTTAAAAAAATACTTAAAGCAAAATTTCACTTGAAATAAGTATAAAAATCCGTCCATGGAGAAAAAAAAACTTGCTACATGGACAATTTCTTCTACTTATTTCAAGTGAAATTTGACTAGAAACAAGTTACTTTTTTAGGTGTTGAGTCTTATTTCAAGTATAATGAGATTTGTTTTGACTAGAAATTAGACATGTTGACTAGAAACAAATATTCTTGGTAAGATTTTGAGTTTTTGCAGTGTACATACATATACACACACATGTTGCACTAGTTACTTTCATTTTGCTGTAGCTTAGCTTGTTACATTTCTGAGGGTAATAGCTTTGATGTAGTTAAGTTTCATTTAATGTTAGAATAACTAGTAGCTTAGCTCACTACACTTTCCAAGTAGCTTGGCCAACACTGAAGTCAAAGAGCTGACTTGCTGTGATGACCCCAAATAGGGGAAAAGATAAAATCTAATTATTTTAATGGATTGACTTTCTCTACTTGTATGTTCCTTTCATATGAATGCATTTAATCCTGCCTGTTTTGTTCTTGTGGAGTATTTATCATGTATGTGTTAAAAATGAAGTTAGCAGTCAGATTCAGTCAGTGCTGCAGTTTCAGCCTCTGAATAACATGCGGTGGCAGGTGTGGAGTTTTGTTGCCAGCTCACTGTCAAACCCACACAGTCTTCAATGACTTTTAGTATTGCTTGTTTAGTTAAATATTGAATAAGATATTTAATATTTATGGGTTATTTAATACTCATAAATTTTTTTTTAGGGCTTTAAAACTGCACTTATCAGTTTAGCCCCGAGGGGACACGGCTACAAAGCAAGTAACTTTGTCTGAAATAGATGTGATTTACAGCTACAAAACCAAAACAACAAAACAGCAAGAAGCTAAAAGGCATCAGAGACACACATACTGTGAATGCTCAGAAAACAACAACATGTAGTGTTTTCTATTAGCCGCTGATCAGCAGCTGGTCTAAAACCTGCAGCTTCTTGTTGCCTGAGTAAATCATGCCGCTCTGACTCTGACCAACACTGTAATGAAGAGTGAGGATGAAGATGGTGTCCTGAGCTGATCACTACTCACACTTTGGTTGAACATGTCCGTCTCGTGCCGCAGGGTGGTGTACTGACACAGATGCTGCCTGATCATCTCCACCCGCTCCACCTCCAGACGCTCCAGCTCCTGAGAGGACAACAAAAACAAGCTCTGCACTTCAGTCGGAGCTGAGCGGAAACAAACAGACAGACACACCTTTCCATCATTTTAAACATATAATCCTGTGTGTTTACACAGGATGAACTGGTTCAGTTGGGTCATAATAGGATACACTCTGTTATGATCTGTGTGTGAGGAAAGGCCATCCAGTCGAATCAGCTATCAGGAACTTGTATTATATGCAAAACATCAACATGCTGCTTTGTTTTTGGAAACCTAATATTTGACAATAGCTACATAATGTAATACATTTCCTCCTTATTTCATTGTGTTATTGTATCAAATCCTGTTTTTTAATGTTTATTAATTGCCACCTGGAGTTTCTAATGGCCTGTATGAGTTTAATGACTTCACCTGCGATCTGTAATCTTACGTTAATTGCTTTGGTTTACGTTAGTAAATGTTTAACATGTAATTTCAGCTTCAAAATGTGACGCTAGCTCAGAAAATATAAACATCTGTATCACATTAAGCAGCACATCGGTGATGAAGTCAGTCTGGATATTTGCATGATCCATTTTTGGGGGGGGCAGAAACCACAGAAAAATACTGAAACATTACATTATGATTAAAGCCAGTCATCAAACACATGGTCTCTTACCAAGCTTGTTGTGACAATCTCTTCAAACCACTTGGACTGAGACTGGTTATAGAGGTCGACGCAACGCATCAGGTCATCTCCTGTCACAGAGAACAAAAACATGGTGATCAGACCTGACACACTGTAACACACACTGTGTCCTCTAGGTGGTGATACAGGCCAGCTGGTCTCTTCTCATAACCAAAGAGAGCCTTCTGTAGTCAGGAGCTGTGTCTTCGTACCTGATCACCGATCATACAGAGAATGATACTGAACAGTCTGTCTTCCAACCTCCTGTTTTATATGCCTATGAATGTTGTGTTATCCTTTCGGGCAATAGTTACACTTTGATTTGGGTACAGTTTTTACACTAGCTGCCCCAACCCTCCCTTTTTATGGGAATTAATAAAGTATTTCAGATTCTGATTCTGGTTAAATGTCTCCGTTTATGTAGAACTGTTTGTGTCTCTTTAAGTGGACTTGTGGTCCATAAGAGATCCTGATGAATTCCAACACAAAATGATATGAAGTTGATGCAGGTTTAGTTGATCAGCCAATGAATCTCCACTAAACATTTGTTACTGATTGAAGAGGGACAGTTTATGTGGGCTACAGAGGTAGTTGGAGAAAAAAGGTGTTTTTTGTGGGTAAGCTGGATGTAGCGTTATAGGTTGCTGGGAAACCAGTTACAGGAACTCCTCATTAGCATATGTAGTCAATGATCACAAAACATGTTGCCATGAAACCTAGCAACTGCTAACAACTCAAAAACAAAACACAACTAGACAATCCTGTCTGCAATCACACATCTGGTGTGAGCATGACATGTCTGGATACAGACATGGAGAATAACTGCCTCATTCCACCACTGAACATTTGAACTAGAACAGAAAAAAGATATAAAGACAACATTAACATAATTAATAAGGATTATTTGGTGAAAAAAAACCAACTTTTTTTCACTAACTACTTTTTTACTTTTACTTTCACCCTTTTTTTGATCACCAAGGCAAAACCTATTTTAGAAAAGAACCTAATGATGTGGTGGTGCAAGAAAAATTAAACAATGGTCTAAAAGATGCTGAGACGTTCAGTCCATCTGAGGCCCACTTGGGTGCTCTGACCCAGTCTAGCCCATATTCTGTACTCTGAGGGAGGGGCAGAGTCTGGCTGTTATCCCCTGGTATCATAAGACTGTGTGTGTGTGTGTGTGTGTGTGTGTGTGTGTGTGCGCGTGTGTGTGTGTGTGTGTGTGTGTGTGTGTGCGTGTGTGTGTGTCACAACTGGCCCAGATGTGGAAGAAGCATGGGACAGATTAAGGCCATGGAACTGGGCATATCACAGGTCAGACTAGAACAAGTATGGGCCAGATTTCCTGTCCTTGAGTTGCCTTTGAGACTTTGGAATTCACCATAAAGAAATGTTCATCTGAGAATAGGGATCATGAGAAGATCTCACGGAGCCGTTCACACCAAAGTGGCCCATGTGATTCCATTTAGTTTGTTTATGATGCAAGAATGTACAGAAATGGTGAATGAGATGTGTCAAATCACAGTCTTGCATGTAGTAGTGGCCTGTTTCACTGTTGCGTTAATATTACTTTTTTATTAGTAAGGGAACTCCTGAGAGACACCAATCTTCAAGTTGAATCATTCTGAATCTTGGAAACTTGACTGTCGTTAAGCACGTAACAATATAAATCTGGGCAGAACTATCCTTTGTGGCTGAAACAATAAAATTTATTAGTAATTTTTGAGTAGAGTACTTACTATAATAACAAAGTAATTGCCATCTTTGTCATATAACGTGAATGCAGCATATGGTGATGAGGAAGCCGGCCAGCAGTGGCACAGAAAACAAGCACGTGGCTCAAATATGGTTCAGATTTATGTAGCTGGGAGTTGTGTGAGAAGCTGAATCACCTTACCTTTGGCAGAAAATATTATTCCGCTATCTAACATTGTTCTAAACAGAATATTCTTCATCAGTTTCACTGAATTTAAGTAACAGATACTGGCTACAAACTTTTCGTTCAGGAGGAAAGATTCTGGATGTCTTGTCTTTGGAAACTTTGACAGTTTGAAAATTTGGTACTTTTGAATATTTGGTTGCATGGTGCAAGTTTATAATGACTCATAAACAGATCTATTCGAATTTGTATGTGGAATAAATGATCAAACTGAATAAGAACGTGTAGTTTTTCCTGCTGCAGGGCAGTTTACAGTAAACAGAGGCAGCTTCAGGTCAGCTTAGAAAAACCCTGCAAAGAGAAACTGAAGAAAAAAATGTGAGGAAGCCGCTGCTGATTGTGCTGCAGATGGGCTTTAAATCACAAACTCACTGCTCACAAACAACAGACATAATGAGTTCCATAAAAAGTTGATCCTATCCTCAGGTGGGGGAAAAGAAAAGATTAGGAAATCCCTGGAATGAGGAGCCACAAATGAGCCGACGCTTTATGTAATCCGCCACAGTGATAATGAGTCTTTGTTATGAGCAGACAGATGCTGAGCTTTAGTTGTTTTGGCATCAGTCTCCTCTCTGCTTGCCTCACAAGGCAGTCATCATAACTGGCAGCCCGACGCCACCAGCTCCATCAACAACCGCTGCTGTTTTTCTTGCTGGTTACATAACTAGCACAGGGTGTGTGTGTGCTCGTACTTGTGTGTGACAGTGTGTGGTTGTGCCTGGTGAAGTCATGACATCACACTTGAGCAGATTCTACATCTGTTCACTGTCGGTCCCTTTCCTCAGCTCGTTCACCTTTTACAGACCCACCACTCACTGCTGATGCTGCGCCTTTGCCTTCACCTGCCCCTGTCTTAAACCTTCCAGTTTGTAATTTTGCTCTCAGCCATCTTGTTTTATTTTTTTTAACCAGATGAAACCATATTTGGAGGAGAAGACGGAGCTGAGGATGAGTGAGTACAATCTCTCAGTCATATAGTAGTCACACCCTGATGCTAACCCTAACCCTCCCCTGCATTAGAGTCAATCTATTTTCCTTTAGATAGGACCATCATTTAAAAAATGAACATCATGTTCTATCGAAAAAGACTTCAAATTGGAGAGTGAGACCATATACTCATTTGGAAAACGTGTGCTGAGCTACTAGTAGGGCCATTTTCACATCGACTTCAGTACAATCTGACATCATTTTAGTGTGCTGATGGTCATTAGATAGAATGCAGGTTTAAGACATTTCAGCACTTGCTTTACTCTTCGTCCCCGATGTTGACGTCCATTTCTTTCATACACACAATGAAGGTTTGAGCCAAATTTGAAGAAGCTCCCTGCCCCAACAAAGAGCAGATCACTGAGAACAGTTTGGTCTAAATGTTTGAGAAATGGTGGTTTCAGGGTTCTGTACACCACAGCACCGACGATCATATTAATCATTATCAGTCCAACCATATCTATCTATCAGTGACAGCAGGTTTCCATAAACACTGCTCTATTCCAGCTGTTGTGTTAAAAACTACACTTTTAGTGAAAAGACTTTCCGAGTTCATGTGCTCCTCTGTAACATTAAATTCACAAAAGCAACATTTAGATTGAAAACCATATGAAAGCATTAGTTTAACTATTGGAAACGTATCTGCTTAGTTGGTGGTTTGAACTGACCTACCCTTGAAAGAGAAAAGTTTCAAAAGTCAGTTTTGCACCATTTCACCCTTCGGTCCAAACTGCATGTTGTGTATGGAGGAAATTAGAGTTTCACGTTGCCCACCAAAGGTCCAGGATGGGGCAGTTAAGTCAGAACAACCTGCAGTTGCCCCTGACCTACTCCGGTCAAACACCCAGCTCCTGATACTTGATAAACAGGATTTGATCTGCAGAGCAGCAGCTTCAGGCTGGCTACAGGTTAACAGGCTGAGGCCAAATAACTGTTTCACACTTGTTTAGCCATGACACCAAAAACAGAAAAATAATGTTAATGGGAGATTTAACAACCTCAGCAGCAGGAATATGAATTCCTCATTCTTAACTTTTACAAAGCACTCATTGGTTCAGGGCGTTTCCCCACAACCATCAGCTGAAACACCTAAAATGTGAGCAGCATTTCAGAGGCAAACAGCATTTATGGTGCAAATACACAGTAATAACAGCTTGACAGCAGAACAAGTCGAGAGGAGTCAAATGTGAGCTCTGGGTCCTACCAGGCCACAAGAGTTCCTGCAAGAAGGATTCATTCTCAATATCTCATAATCACAACAAATAACTGATCTTTGTAAGTGATATTAAAGAAGCTTTACACTGGATTTAATCAATAAACTTAAGGAAAATAATATTTACACTCTGTATAATCTGAAGTGACTGTGTGGGTTGGAATGTTTGTACTGATATTATTATCTTGCATGTACAGCGTGTATGTGTGTGTGTGGCGCTCCAGGGCCTGTGGAGTTAGTCAATGCCCACGCCTTTCTGTCAGTCTGGTGTGAACCTCAGTCTGGCGTGAACCTCAGTCTGGCTGAAGTGCTGATGAAGCTCCAGACAAACCCAGCAGCTGAACTCACAGCTGGACCAGCGAAGGGCCGAAGAAACACTGAGGCATGTCCAGTTATTAACTCTGAAGTCAACCATACAGGGTCTGCTGTCAATGGATTTGTGTCTGACCTGTAGTCAGCACTGACACATATCTCCACTGAGCATGCTCAGATGATGAGTGAGCAATGGAATCCTGACCCATTGCTCTGATGTAAGGAAAAACTCATTTAACATATTATATTTATAAACTCAAGCCAGCATACACTTTTGCTCAGTAGTCTAAAGAACAGGATATACATCTCAGCCGCAGCTGATCAAACTGTCAAGTGAAGTCAAAGACGAAAGTGAATGATCCCCAAAACTCAAAGGACCTGCTCACAGAAGTTCACGACTGCTCTGCAGTTGAACCTATACAGTATCTGTCTGCAGGTGATATGACATTCGAAATAGACTTTGAGTACATGTCTGAATAGGTCTACTGGTACAGGTCTGTTTCTAGTGTTGTGATGTCCATGGTTACTGTGTGACAGACAAACTCAGCTGATTACAGTTCTAAAGGAAAACACCCTGTTGTTACACTGACATTCCCCGTGAAGAAATCGAGCTGCTCTCCCTCCAGTGGAACAAAACACAGAGTGAGACTATGACCCCACCATGACCTCGGACTCTCACCAGCTTGTGTGGATTTCCTGCGGGCCTTCTTGATGTCCTCTTCGATCTTATTACTGAGTTTGATCTCCAGCTGCTGAGTTTTCAGCTCCAGCTCTTTCTGACGGTCAGCCAGAGCTTTTCGGGCCTGATGGAGACACAGAGAATAAACCAGGGACAAGCTCAGATGTCGCAGCTGCACATAAAACTTCAGTCGCTGTTCTGACAAAATGATCTGCTATAAATTTTTGGCACTGACATTTTTCCTTTCTGCAGTTTGGGAACAAATGTTACAATTAAACCAGTGAAAGTGTGCAACTGTGATAACGTTTCTATTCATCATTGACTGTCTTTCATTTGTCAGCCTGTGTGAAAGTTGCTTTACATCAGCAACCTGGCTGCCATTTTATTTCCTGAGCAGCTTTAAAAGGACAGTTCTCCACCAGATGAGTTTATCAGAGAGAGGAGTGTGTGTCGTCTGTTCTCAGATGACAGATGATGTGAGACAGCCAACTGCTCCTCATTGTACACATACAAAAAGCAGGAAGCGTCCCCTGCACAGGAAACAGCCGTCTGCTTATGGAGGAGATATGGAATTTTAATCACCAGCAAAATGATTCCTGAAAATCTGCTGCCAAACATGACAACACAACTGTGCTGCATTAGAGTGTGTTGCTATTTCTGTGTTTTTTGTGCATATACCTTCTCCACTGCTGCGTAGCGACCGACCAGCTGTTTCCGCAGGTCTGCGATGTGATGGTCAAACCTCTTTATGTCCTTCTTGAAGTTCTCCCTGAAGCTCAGCAGAGGCTTCTCCACCTCGCTCTGGAGCTGCTCAAATCAGAAAACAGCAGGAGACGATCAGAGGCTTGTCTTGAGGCTGATGGTTAAATGAAATGGGTCAGGGCTGTGTCTGGCTTGTCAAATTCAACTGCTCTGAGTCATGTGAGGACAGGGAGTTTACAACAGGACAGCAATCACTTTCTTAGCTCTAAAGTATTTTCTTAAAATAAGCCTGCTGTGGGACAGAGAGGAAATCTGAAACCCAGTCCGATCCTCATGGCGTGTTATGTTCACTGTTCAAAGACGTGGGGAACACCATGAATTTGGGCGCATATGGAGGAACTCTTCATGCATATAGAGCGGTGTTGAAGCAGCAGCGAGTCATGAAAAGATTTATACTGTTTAAATCCTGAAAGCCTGAAAATCAGAATTAGCTGCTGGCTCTCTGCATGATGTCATCACCCGCTTTCGCTGAGCTGCTACCTCAGATGAGAAATGTTTGGTTTCCTGGAGTGAAACAGCAAACATAACTTTGGATGTCAACACTGCTGAGTTTCAAGTTTTAACAAACTTCTGAACGTTGAGTTTCTGTAAATGACACAATGTGAAAACTTGTTGTTTTGGAACTTCTAGTTAGTTACGTGAGTGTAAGAAGAAACAAGGCATTTTTCTCCAACTGTCTAAAACATATCACATCTACAGCTCCCTCCTGCATCCACATTGAAAATCATATTTCAAAGTTCACTTCCACTTTCAAATCCATCCCTCTTATCCAAAAACCTGGAACAGAGCTGCACATCTGGAGGATCACATCACACTGACTCCATTTCCTCCATCAGTCCAGCTGTGATCCTGCCCTCTGCATTTCCCCTTCCCTCCCACAGTAACTGTGCAAGCAAAGTTCCTCTCAAAGGATGAAAGACTAACTCAAATCTTCAGGATATTCTCCATGTTTATTCATTTTGTGTGAGTGGAACTCACTCAAAGCAGCCAACAGCAGTCAACAGTAAGATGGCGGCTGATCAATGATGATTCAGACCCAGTAAAGTAAATGTTAATCTGAGAAAAAAATCGCTGCGAGAGAGCATTGCATGGTCACAGGGAGAGACAGGAGAGAAAATTATTATATATCTCCGCAGGTTATTTTGTTTAGTTTTTAGTTTGGTATCTGTGATACTTTTAACTCTGATTATAAGACGTTTATTACGTGTGATTGACATATATGTCAATACCACACAATAAGTCAGCCCTCACTCCTCCTCACTTTCTCCTCCAAATATTCATTCATTCATTCATTCATCTTCCACCGCTTATCCATTTCCGGGTAGCTGGAGCCAATCCCGGCTCACACTGGGCAAGGGCAGGGTACATCCTGGACAGGTTGGCAGTCCATCACAAGGCCAACATACAGAGACAAACAACCACTCACACTCACACTCACACTCACACTCAGACCTATGGACAGTGTAGAGTCACCAATTAACCTCAACATGGATGGTGGGAGGAAACTGGAGTACGCAGAGGAAACCCACGCAGGCACGGGGAGAACATGCAAACTCCACACAGAAAGGCTCCAGGCAAGGAACCGAACCCACGACCTTCTTATTGTGGGGCAACAGCGCTAAGCACTATGGTGCCGTGTTGCCCTCTCCACATATGTGTTCTTGAGAAAAGCCAAGATGTTGACAACCAAATTGCAAACTTGAGGTTTCAAACCGGTAGTCCACAGTGAGTGACTTTATCCTAATTACAGCAACACATTGTTAAGAGGAAATAACCAGCAAAGACTGCAAAGGCCAAAATAAAATGAGAGGAGAGTCAGATACTGTTGAAACTGTTGAACTGAACTGAACTTCTCTGGCACTCTGTTGATGTCATTTGCTGCCAAATTATTTTCATAATCACCACAAAACCCAAAGATAGTTTGGGCCTTTCATTACCTCTGA
Organism: Remorina albescens; assembly: GCA_034769265.1. NCBI lineage: Eukaryota > Metazoa > Chordata > Actinopteri > Carangiformes > Echeneidae > Remorina > Remorina albescens. Next base: position 14,574,858 of record CM068480.1, read on the forward strand.
TGGCTGCTCAAACAGTATATGAGTGTGAGCACAGAATGGTTTATTTGTGGCCTTTTCTTGGTTGCTTGTTAACCTTCTCATCAGAGCCCAAGTTTAGTTCTGCTCATTTCACCTATTTTTTGGGCCCACTTAATGACAGACAAGTAATTTAATTTAAAATCCACCTCATCAGTTCCAGCTCGGTCCCCCACAGGCATGAAAAAGTTGAACTGTGCAGAATACCTTTGAGGAGAACTTCAGGTGAACTTCAGCCTCATCTGACAGACTCTTCTTCAGCTGATCCCAGGCCTCCCCCAGAGTCCTGAGAACAGATAAGACAGAGGGAGAGAGTTGTGTCTAATATCTTTAGGACCACACACACTTTTACAGGCAGACACAGAGGGAATGGAAGATGATGTCAGGGGAGAGAGGGAGTGAGAGAGAGCTGGAGAGGAGGCGCAGTGAAACCTATCTCACACACACACATGCACACACACCACACACAGACACACACACACACACACACACACACACACACACACACAGACAGACACACACAGACAGACACACACACACACACACACACACACACACACACACACACACACACAGACACACACACACACACACACACACACACAGCATATACACCCACATAAGAGTGGGGTTCAGCTCCACAGTCAGAGCAAAAGTTCACAGATATACAAGAACAAGTAAATCTGCAGAGCCGGGCTGAGATCCACAGCCAGTTCAGCAGATGATTAGGATGTAATGGACATGAGATACGGCTCAGTTCTGGGTTCAGCTGGTGGCTTTCACACTGAGACAGATACCATTGTTCTCAAGAGAAGCGTTAAAATTAAGTTAGCTGCTGCACATTATACAATGTCTACAGGACAGACATTTGTTTTGATTTAAAGAGGGTGAATGTGGGAGAAGACAAAAAACCTCTTCAGACTGAAGACTCTGAATCAACCAGAGTCACAGCCAGAATATCCAGGTCCAGGAGTGACCAGGTCACTTCAAAGCCTCGCTCTGAGCGAAGACATGTGTGGAATTCCCTCAGTCCGCCGTCCAACACATTCCAAACACGATCTGACTGAAGTCTGGCACCTGCAGCTCCACAGTAACAAAGGAGAATGTAAATCATTCTGAGCCTTTTCAAACCGTTTCCTGCTGATACTCAACTATAACTTTATGTAAAATGTGAAAATAACAGACAGTGAGCTTTACAGCTCATTTAGACTTTAAATCATCTGTTCTGACCAGGCTGTCTTAAGTTTTCTCTGCTGCTGCTGGTTTCCTGTCAGCAGCAGGTGGTGGTGACTGTCACCTCCAGCCATCTTTGCAGTCACAAGACAAGAGGTTGAAGGCGTCCTCTGAGCAGCTTCATTCTCAGGGTAGACTGAAGGCTACAGACAGCTGCTATGAGAAAGTGAAGACATGGGCCATGACTAGCCGGTCAGCATGCTTCCTCAGTGGAAGATGCTATAGAGACAAGAGGTTAGTTTCCACATCTGGAGACAGATGTTGATGGCTAAATGAATGGAGCTTGATGCTGATCGCACAATGTTTCTTTAGAGTGCTATGTAAAAAGCTTCCAATGCCAACGTTGGATGTGTAGCAACAGTAAAACGTAGAAATAGCTAAATAAAACAGTTGAAATGCTGCGTAAACATTGTTGATATTATCAAGTCTGTTGATTGTGTGATGGTGATGCAATAAGAATGGGAGATAAAGTTTGAAGTTTTTGTTTTTTTAGTTTTGCCATTAGATTCATCGTTATAAAATAGGAATCTTCCCAGCCGTTGTTTTTCACGTTACTGCCACATGTAGATCAGTGGAATGATGGGAAACCATGAACCACATTACTTGCATGCTTGTGCCACTGCAAATTCCGGAGGAAAAAAGTTCTCTAGTTTTACTAGTGAACAAAAATTCCACTTGGTAACTTTAATGAAAAGAACATCTAAGTAAATAGGCAAGTGCAGTGCAGTTAGCAACTCTTAGTAACTCTTGATCTATCTTGTAATTTTTGAACAGCTGCATCATTTGGTTTCTGCAGGCAACATCACATTCCCATTGCTCTTCATAGAGGTGACTCCAGTAGAATTGGATTACATTTATTATCTGATCTGATCTGAGTCATCCTGGTTTATGTCATAAACTGACTGAGTATATCAGTCCTCCTTTATGCCCATAATAAAATGTCCAACAGCATAGATACATGTTTACAGCCTGGGGTTGTGTCCTCTGTGAGTGACAGGGGTTCTTGGTGCAGCAGCTTTCAAAGATTTTTTCATTCAAACCACTTGATGTTGAACTAACAGATACAACATTAGAAAATCTGAGCTGCTGTTTTTCAAGGTGAGCGATTTATATGTGAAGAGTACTTAGCAGATAACATATCTCCACAGCTTACTTTAGCTTTGTCTTAGCCGGTGAGCGAGGGATGCTGCTATGCTCAGAAGTGTGCATGCTGTGAAAGCTTCATGCTCACTATAAAGACAGTGATGGCAGAGCAGCGCACTCCAAGCTTCAAACCTCTCTTTGGAAACCTGTGGATGATGTCATGGAGGCTACGTCTATCTTTATTCGCAGGCTATGAACTTAACTGAACTGTGAGCAGGTTCTGCCTCACAGTGATGTCACACTGTACCAGCCCACCCTGGTAAGCACGTGTTTCCCACACAGTAGCAGAGAGGTAGCAAAAGTTTCACACCTTCAATGCAATCAAACAGCTTTCCCTTCTTTTATTAATAACACTGTCTATGATTGTGACGTATGCCTCCCAAACATGTTGTTCCAACAGGACTTCAACAAAAGGAGTTGTACCCTTAATGTGGGTATAATGTCAGGACTCACAGACTAAGAGCTCCTACAGCTACAGATTGTTCTGCACCTTAAAAACCCAGGAGAAGCTGCAGGAAACAACAGCCTTTTGTTTTCACCTCTCCACATGTTCTCCATTCTCATTAAATTACACCTGCCATGTCCCTGAAGCTGCATCACTCACCAACAACACACTATATCTGTGGAAAAAAACTGATCACCTGCCATGTTCTCCCTCCATTCAGCAGAGTTGATACAGAGTGTGATGATGGGTGGCAATGAGGAGCGGTCACATGCCCCGCAGTCACATCTCTACCAAACAAATGGTAAATTCAGGAATAAATAGTCGCCTGGTTCATGGCTGCGACCGGTCGGATGGTAGGAACTGACCAACAAAACAACGATTGTCCTGCTCGACAACAGAGCGGCCTGAGGGAGAGAATAATGGCAGTATTGTACTGCACTTTTCTGGGTGTGGGCAGATTTAGCGGCCTGGCATAATCCGGATTCTATATAGGACAATCACATCCCACCCAGCCCTCCATTACCATGTTAAGATGAAGAGGGCTTATCTTATACACATGTAAACACTGCAGAGGAGGGAAAGTCCAGCTAAACCCTGCTTTCCAGTCTCTAATTAGTTTGCCCACTCTCTCTTGTTCGGATACAAAAACTTTTAATACAAAATAAACTGCACAGTCCATTTGGATGAGGTAACTTAAGCAGGAGAGAGAGAAACATACACAAAGAGAACGAGTAAATACAGCAGATAGAGCCGGAAAGGAAGACAACTTCAGTAATGAATAGTATCCGTCTGTATCTGCTAACATCAGCTAGCATTGCTAAGGTCACGTGTTATACCAGGGAATGTTAGCCTAGCAGCATCACCCTTGACACTGCTGATTAGGACAAGAAAACATGAGAACGTTTTATTCCTTATGAATTGCATCAGCTGCTGAATTCCCCAAAGACAAGTTCATCGTGTTAGCCTAACTAACATTCAAAGGTCACCAGTTTATCATTAAATGGGAACAAGTACAGCAATTTAAAGAAGTTAAAACACATTTCAGCTTTCTCATTTGTTGTTTTTGTTGTAAAACCGCCGCAGTCCAAATACCTGGTCAGTCAGTGGTGCAGAACACCTATGTGCCACAAACAAACCCACTGTGAAAGTGGAAAGTTACCAACAATCGGGCAAGGAGTCTCCCTCTCTCTTTCTGTCTCTGGTGGTCTGCTCATTAATATCAACTGCTGGCTTTAATGCTTTAACTTTGAAACGTTTGCTCTGTCATTTTAGATAAACTGCTGGTGTAGCTCGTCCACGTCCCTCCTTATGTAACGGCAGGAGAGAACTAAATTACTGGGACCATGAGCTGTAACTTCATGTTCTTGTGTCTCCTTGGTGAATCAGACAAAGAGGTTCCCTCAGCAGGAGCTGCTCTCTGTCAGGCCGGAAAAAAAAGGAGTGGCTGCAAACTCTCTCTCCCTGCAGGACTTCCCTGGACCCCGAACTCCCATTTTCCCTTCCAACCCCCAATACACACAAACTAAATGTCTGTCTCCTCAAATCTTCACGGTTTCTGCCCCTCCTTCACTACTGTATTTCTCTCCTTCCTCCTTCCCTCTCCTCCTCCTTTCTCCCCACAGCTGCAGGACAGAGATCAAAGATCAAAGAATCCAGTGATTTCCAAGGAAGACCATACTGTTTAACAACATCGCTGACACACTCCAGATCCAGATTCAGACCCAGACCCAGACAGCATGTTTTAAAAAAGGGCTCTGATATTAGGGTTTTCTAAAGCTTAATTACGGTCAACAACAATCATTTCAATCCTGTTCCATCAGCACTAAACCTAGTTCATACTATCTGGTTGTATTTTTTCTGGTCATAGCACATCTCAACTGGACACACAAGCAACTCTCACCCCAAGAAATTCCAAAGATAAGGGGGACAACTGACAAAGCAAGACTGGTTTACGAACCAGCCGGAGGGCTCAGACCTCCAGGGGCCATTTTATGTTGAGTTACAGTCTGAAGACCTGAGTTGTTCTAGTTTCTACTGAACTAAGTTGTAGTTTATCAACTTTTGCTAAGTATTTAGTACAGAAATCGAACCATTCTCTCTGTCATGAGGGGCCCAACAACTCAATTTTCCCTCAGGGCTCCTGAGGATGTTAATCATGCAATTTGAGCTCCGTGTGTACGGCTAACATTATGGTATGTCTCTGTTTGTGCTGCAATTACGCAACATTATACATCGATCATCCTTCTGTTGTGTGGCTTTTAGATTAATTATTGGTGCAATTAACACCAGATTATAATTCTGACACTGAAATCCTACCAGAGCCATGTCTGTAGCTGACCATGCCCTTTGACCTTGGATGAATCATGCCTTCACAGGAACATTAAGCAGCATATCATTATGAATTACAAAATATACTGAAGAGGACGGAACATATCATTTACAGCCCCTGCCTCTCTGCTTTACAACCACTGACTTAAATATTGATTCCTGCAGCTGCATGTGTGTGTGTGTGTGTGTGTGTTAGTGTGTGTCCAGCTTCACTACTGTGATGAAGAGGGGGTCGGTCTGTCTAACTCACCCCTCCTCCTGGCCTGCAAGAGAGATCTGGGAGAGCTTGGAGAGGTTTTTGGCGTAATCCTCTTCTATCTTTATCCTGAGGAGGAAGTAGAAAGTTTCATTACCACACAGCTTTTATGCAACTTTGACTGTTTCAGTGCATGCTTTCTGTCTTGTGCAACTCAGTGATGTACATGAGTGAGCATTAAAAAAGGGAACTAGTTTTGTTATTGAAACAGAGTGGTTTTCATGGTAACCTGAAGATGAAGACGGAAAAACAGAGGAGAGGAGGAGGAAGAGAGAGAGAGCTGATGAAGATGCAGATACCTCTCTCGGATGAACTCGGCCATCTCTTTCTGCATCTGTTTCCCCTTCAGCTGTTTCTGCAGCAAGATCTCAAATCCTGTGATGCAGCCATTACCTTGTGTATCCTTCTTATCAGCCTGTGAGATAAACACACAGAGCACACGAGAAATGCTCAATCAAAACTGAGATATCAAACCCTGACTGACCAGCTGGGAGAAACAATCACCTGCTTCAGATACACACGGGCAACAGGTCTGCAGCTGCTGGGTCTTTATCAGACACTCAGTCCCCTCTGAGAGCATGAATGTGATAATAACTATCTATGAAATTAATACTGAATATTTACATACGCTGTCAGAATCAGTTATTGCTGTCACCAGATTCCAGGATGCTCACCACAAGAACCAACAAGAGGAGCTTATCACAGAAACTTGGTTACAAAGTGGAAGGGAGGGGCCTGGGGTCTTTTTGTGTGGTGTTCTCCCTGAGAAGGTTCCAGGCTCTCCAGCTTTCTCCCACAGTTTAAAACAATGCAGGGAAATAGGTGACTCTAAATCGCCTGCAGATGTGAATGTTGTTTGTCTCTATATGTTAGAGCAGTGACAAACCATGACCTGTGCCGACCCTAATCCTTACTCCGCTGTAAAAACGATGAGATCATAATGGGGTTTGATCACATCTCTTATTTTTATTCCCTTGTTTTGCTCGTTGTAGTAAAAGTCAACTCATTGACTCAGTGAAGTCCTGATACTGGATCCACTGTTTAGTACTCAGTTTATGAGATATTTCAGAAAACAGATCACTGCAGTAAAACACACTGGATTTAAATCTTGTAAACTCAACATACAGAGGACAAAGGCCAAACTGCAGGTCTGGTTCACAAACTGAACTTTCCTCCTCCATCACTCTGGTTTCAACTTTCTCTCTTTCCACTGTGTTGTCACTTGTACATTGTGTTGGCCCTACACCTGGTAGAGATTACCCTCCAGGGGGTGAGGGATGGTGTCCAAACAGAGCGAAGATGCGGGCGGACGAATCATCCTACTGCGCTGTCAGTTGAATCTGACTAAAGGTGATACTGGTTCTCAGTAGGCAGCACAGCTTGTCTGAGATAAATATGGAGTCACGTTCAGAGATGAAAAGAGTCCATTGTTGTTTTTGTCCACATGGACTTTGGGGATTTTCATGTAATGATTCACTGTGAGGAGCAGCAGTTTCAGGAGAGGCAGAACTGTTGGGTTTTCTTGTTCTACTCTCCTCTGTTTGGTCACCTCCCTCCTGGTCTGAACCATCCAATTAGCAAACTTCTCTTCACCATCATCAGTCACCATGCAAAGCACTGACATAAAAACTCAGTGACACCGGCTGTTGGGTCAATGTGGAGAGCTCCTGATCCAGAACTAAACGCAGACTGAAAACAAAGTTTTCAGTCTGTGTGTCACTACAAGTCTCATCAATCTAAAACTGCTTTGCTTCTATGTTTCCAGCACAGAGAACGCTTCAAAATATTATATGAAATAAACCACCCATTCAGATAGGAGTAACAGTAAAATTGATTAACCAACTGTGAAGCACAGATCAGCACATGGACTTTGTGACAAGAAAGAAAAGCATTTGGACATGTTTACGATTTATTTTAACAAGACAAGATAAGAAAAAGATGATTAAATATTTTATCAAGTCTTTTAAAAAGGACTTGGGTGTGTGTGTGTGTGTGTATATATATATATATATATATATATATATATATATATATATAATGCTTTGAGGGATGAAAGCAATATGAATGACATTGGCTGTGTCTGAACTTGCTCACAACTGCTTCTATAGTCCATATGTAGGGAGTTTGACATTTTGTGGTGCTATCCAAGTGTATCGTGAGCATTGCGCTACTCAAATAGTGTCTGAAATTGTTTTCATATGTCAATTATCAGCCTCCACTTTGGGCAATAGGCATAATGGGAAATTTTTGACATTCAGCAAACAACCAGGTGGATTAAATGTAAATATTAAAACCCAAGGAGCTGTTTCAACAAAGTGTAGAGATAAAACTGTACGAGTTGTACTATCTCGAGCAGCAGGGGAGAAAAGAGTCTTTGGGCGTTGAGGGTTAAAACTTACTGGTCTCCATTGACCCTTCTCAGACATTTTACAACCAGTTTGTGTAGAAAATTTTACAGCCTCTTAAATGTTGAAATATATTTACCCAGAAGTAGTCACAGTAACTCCATTCGTTAGGTTTCAGCAGCTGCTGCTCCGACATGCAGGCAGGGGATGGGAACGTCACGCAGTTAATCTGGGTGGGGAGGGGGGGCAGAGAGAGGGGGTGAAAACTGGGGCAGTTTACTGTATCACAGCAGGCAACTTCACTTTGATAGCACAGAATTGTACAGCAGCAACTGTATGTATGTTTACAGACACACACACACACTCCTCTGGTATTACAGGTAGTTTACCCTCTGTTGCTTTGGTAACACTGGCAGATGCAAAGGACAGAAGACTTCTCTGATGGACTTTGTTCATTCACTCGTCTACATTTTGTTCACAGAGCGCAAATGTCCACACACATCCTCATCTTTCACACTCCTGAAATTGTCATTTGGCCCAGAACAATTATTTGGACTGATTCACATTAGACTCCTCAGTATGGTAATTTGGATCCATGTGTGAGACACTTCAGTGATTGTCTGTCTTTTAGACATGTCTCACATACAGAGGAAGGTGTAGCAGCTGTGTCTGATTTAAGAGCACCTTGCTAGCCAGGTGAAAGTGAGACTATGTTCATGTTCACATGCACTGCAGTCATTTCACAGGAGTGAACGCCGGTTATAGCTTTTCACACAGATTGTAGCAGGTTTTCTGAGTAACCTGCTCAGCACCAGCTCCTAGCTGTCTGGGAGCTGGTGCTGTGTTTCAAGTAAAACTTTAATAATCTGTCTCCATGTTGTCCCAGCAGCAGAGATGTTGCACCCCGTGGCTTTGGAACTCCCTGATGTGAGCTGCTTTGTTGTGCTCTGAGGTGAGAATTCAGTCCACAACACCCTGGTTCTCTCTGTGCTCAGGGGCCTGATGCTGTTACATTTTCTCTTTAAGCCTCCAGGGTGGCAGGAGAGGTAGAAGACTAGTCTCCCCTCTAACATTTTCAGTTTGTCAAGCACACGGTAATGAAGCTGTGTGAAATCATGCTGCTTTCCGTTCAACTGCAGGGTCAGGGCATCACAGGCACAAAAGATCTGGTTACCACCAAAAATTAAGGACTAGCTCTGCAGCTTCTTTACTTCAATTTAAGTCAAAGTAAAGAGACAACACATTTTGAAAAGAAAATAGAGACACAAACAGACACCCGGTGTAGCAAAGACTCCAGGAAGCACCGAAGTGAGTTTTATCTCCTCTCACATTCATTCTAATTAACCTCAGGAGGTAAACACCATGCAGAGTGACACACTGTTTCTATATGGATAAACTTGTGGCACTAGTGGCACCAGAAAGCACCCATGTCTGAAGCCACAGCATCGCCTCCCAAAGCAAATCGACAAACACAGTTTCACTGATGACTTTTCCAGGGCAAATAGTCCAGATTCAACTGGAGGAAAGGGAAAAAGCATGTAATTCAACCTTATCTTGGTTTATGAAGCTTATAATTTGCTTGAAGGAGCAGCTTCTTATTTAATAAGTTATAAGATCCAGAGGTCAAGAGTGAGCAGGGATTTAAACTGAACCCCGCTTCCTTTGGTCGGACCACCCCAGGACTCTCCGATGAGGGGGTTAGTTTGTTTGCATCCACGACCTTAAGTGAACTCAACAGACCTTTAATTAAACCCCTCACCCTAAAAGTTACTGTCCCACTCTCAGCTTCACAGCTGTAGCTTAGCTGGTCATTCAAAGTTTGGATTCTTCCAAAATTAACTTGGGTGTCATATCATACAGAGCTTTTCCAATAGAAACCAATGCAGAATAAACAATAGAAAATATTCTAATGTTGCAGGGACTGGAATATATCAAAGGGATAAATGAGAAATCAATAATTTTTAGAGGACATTTTAACATTTCTGGATATTTACAGGTTATGTTTTTCAGCTCTACTTCGTGGGCACATCATAACCTAACATCTTTATTTTGTACACTTAGTTAAAAATCTCCATAAGTTCTCTCCTGATTTCACAACTTAGTGATTTTTCATATTGATCAGTCTACATGTACAAGGTTTCACTTGTCACATGCAAATGCACTATGTACATTACACAAATGTGAAATGAGAAAAGCATTGATTGAGAAAAACTCAATCAAAAAATACAAAAAACTGTATATGTATATTGTGATATTTGATATTATCAATGGAATACAGCCAGTAAACTTTGTCACAGCTTGATGACTCTATTGTTGCTAGTTAGAAATGACAAATGTTCCATGAGCCAAATTCTCATGTACTTTGGCATTAGCCCGAGTCTTAAGCAGAATATCATATCCTGAGTCTGAAACAAAGCATGTGCTGAACAGCCTTAAACATGCATTCTATCTAATGACCATCAGGAGGACACTCCACTGGTTGGAAAAAGAAGTCAGATTGTATTGAAGTCTATCAGAAAACGGCCATACTTCTTGCTTGATTTATTATATAGACAGCGACCTTCCTGACCATTAGGATATAGTACAGAGCAGTTCAGATCCTCCTCAAATGGGATGCTTCAAAATGGCCTGTAAAAAGATTGTTCTTAAGACCCCTCGACAGTCTCTTTAGTCTTTAAACAAGAGTGTAATTCAAATTGAGCATTAATGCCCACGGAAGCTGAGTCGCTGGACACACAAAGAAATATCAACAGTTGTGGTCTAAACATGAGAAGCTGAAGTCAAGTAGCTGATGTCTCAATAATTACAATAACTCAGAAGAAGAAATCCACCCTTTCTGCATGGTGAAGGAAAAGGGAGTAGGCAAAAGGTAATTTCAGTCTTGACGTAATTTGGTCTCAAGTGTGGATGCAATCCCTGTTCCACCAGTGAAATCTGTACCCTGAGTCCCCCACTGGTACCAGATCCAGTCCTGCAGGGCTCCTGTAGAGACCTGAGGTGAGTTCACAGTTCCATTAAGACTTCCCCCGAGTTCACACACTCACCGTGACCGTGGTCTCCTTGTTCTGCTTCCTGGTGGGCGATGTTGATCCTGGGTTCTGCAGAGAGAAGGGCGCTCCGTCAAAACCTGCATCCTCTGTGTCAGACATGACCGCTTAACACACACACAATATCACTCGCACACGCATACAAACGCAGTTGTTTTCCTGGCGAGCACTGTTAGCGTCTGTCTGGTGCTCGCTCTGCTGCTGCTGCTGTTGTTGTTGCTGGTGTGTGTGTGTGTGTGTGTGTGTGTGTTGCTGTGCAGAGTAGGGATGACAGTTCTGCAGAGCAAAGCAAAGCATGGCTGGCACTTTCTCTTTGTGTGTGTTTGGATGTATTGTGTATATGATTTCTAACACTTAGACTAGAGTAATTTGCCATCTCTTGGATGAACCAATAGTGTCTCTGTGACTGAGAGAGAGAGAGAGAGAGAGTGTGTGTGTGTGTGTGTGTGTGTGTGTGTGTGTGTGCGTGTGCGTGTGCACGCGTGTGTGTGTTTGTAAAGGACAGAAATAAATATGCACAGGTAAATCTAAAGATGCTTTTTCAGATTCGGAAGAATTAGAGCCAGCAAAGTGGGATTTTATTTTTTGAATGGCTGTCTGTGTGTGTGTGTGTGTGTATGCAACATGAAGGGAAGTAGAGCGATGAGGAGACAGAGTGAAGAAGTGGTGGGTGGATCCTGTGTAAATTAGCTGCCTGGTTAATTATGATCAAGAGAGTCGATACAGTAGGAGGGATTAATCTGCGCTAACTGCCACCAGCCTCTCCACTAATGATGAGGGGGTGGGGAGAGGGGGGTAGTGATCATGCAAGATGTTGACAGACGACATCATATATCATGATAATAACTGGGTTATTATCTGCATCTGTTTAATGTTGCCTTGAGAGGTGGACTAAAGTTTCATTTGCTGCATGCTGATTAGTTCAGAGCCAGGCTGTATTAAACTGATCCATACAGATATCAGACTTAAAGAACAGCAAAGATTTGGAGTTTCCCTGTCAGCGCTGTATCTGACTAAACTGCATTAAAAGAACAGCAGCTGCCACCACTGCTGATTACTTGATTGATAATTGAATACATTTTCTGATCATGATGTAATGATAATGATGACGATGTAAACTAAAGTGAGGTAAAGTTGTGCTTTGGTTTGGATTTTTAGTTTGTTAATTAAAGGCTGATATTTTACACTTCTCCAGAGTTGGTATCCATTAGAAGACATATTTTTGGTTTTCAGAAGCAAAAACCATCTCAGTATAATTTTAAATCTCCTCTCTCTGGAGCTCTAGTGACATCGATGTCAGTGAGTTGACCGTTTTCTCCATGAACAGATCAAAATATAGCAGATTTCAGGTAAAACACCAAAGCCTGCAAGGTTGGATGTTGAATTCAGGTGGTCTGGTCTTTGGGTGTGGCTGAGGGCGGAGACTGCCTTGTTGTGACATCACAGTTACAGAAGTCTGGTTTCGAGACTTAATTTTTGAACACAGGCTGTGAGCATTTCTCTGTGAAGTGAGCACTTTGATCCTTTCACAGTATTAATATAAACCTAGACCTGATTTTTCAGGAAGAACCACATAGACATCTATCAATAGCATAGATGGACCTTTAACAAATGAACTAAAGCCTCTACCCAACCATGCTCCATCCTCAGGTGTTAATTTACGTGATCATGCCTCCTCACCTTTCCTTCCTTCCTCTAATTCTGTTCTGTTAAGATCGAGATATCACATCTATTTCAAAGTTCAATTCACACATACAAAGTTCACAGCTCTGAACTTTGAAGCCAAGGAAATTAACTATTTCATTTTCATTTCCTGTTTTTTAATGCGCTGCTCTGATCTTTTCCTCTTCAGTAGACCCTCTTTCTATCATCACTACCCTTTCAAATCCAAGAAGCACTAATGCAGCTTTCCATTTCACCACATGAACATGTCATAGAGCTGAACAGCTCAAGAAAGATCAGTTCACAAATCTAATTCAGCTCTTTACAATTTTTGTAGAAAATGAAGAGCAGTGAAGCAGTGACCATAGATGCTGTTTAGCCTGAAAAATACAAATGATGCAGCAGTTCAGCAGATCACAGGCCGGTACTGCTTCACCGGTCCCTGAGAGATGCTATGATTTCAGTTGTACTTCTTCTGGTGTTTTTTGGGCCTGGAAGAGCTTACACACGCACAACAATGGCTGGCAGCATCTGTGACTCATGAGACACATGACAGCACATGAGAGAAGTGAATCATATTATCCTGTGTGTTTTCAGACTGACTGAAGCTGACGATCCTGATAAACAGAAGAAGATGGTGTGGATTTAAGGGAGGAGGTTCCACAGGTTGTAAGAAGATGAAACCAAGACTTGGTCACTGGTTTTAAGGGTTTGTCTGACTGTGTATTTCCAAATTATATGCAAGTAATACAAATATAACACCATAAGATCTGTGTAGATGTTTGCATCTTTATCATTTCAGAGTCAAAATCTAATGCAGGTTTGGTTCAGTAATAAATTTCATGTTTTGTCTGATTAAATGACTGAAATCCTGAGATGTCAACCTGTGTGAGCCACAGTTTATGCTCAGAGGTCAGGTGTGTCATGTTATTGAAACAACAGCGAGCAGCAGCTTTACCTGTGGCTCTGAACTGCTCTTCCTCACCAGACTGTTGTGCGAATGCTCAGCTTGATGCAAAGGACTCCCACCTGAGTGAAATCCATTGACTATAGAGAGAGAGAGATTTCATTAGTTCCTGTGGTGACCTGAATATGTGGGCTGATCCTGAAAGATTTACTTCAGAAGGATCATCTGCACTCATGAACTTGATTATTTTATGGTGTTTGAAGATGAAATATAATTAGCAGGGAAAAAAAAGGCTAATCTTAGCCCATAGACCAAAGATGCCATGGTCACATGATTTTGGCGCCACCATTAAACTTCACCTTGCAGTTTGATTCAGGTCTGATCTCTTCTCCAAAGGTCTTCCTTCTGACAAAGTTAGTAACAGAGTCTACAAACACACTGAAGTTGTCAAGGTGGACTGGAGAGTAGATCAGCTTTCATGTTCAATGTGAAGATGCTCAATGTCGCCAACAATCTCTGTTTGCAGTGATCCTTTTTTAAACACACAAACAAGCTTCAAGTATTGTAGAATTGAATAAATTAGGGAAAAGAGAGTAATGAAATGCTAAATACTGTGTTTGATTTGTAATTTGAGAATCATTGAAAGATTAGTATGTGTAATTTACACTATTATTAAAGAAAATTTTTTATCCAGATGGTCCAAACTCCATAACTACCTCCTGTCTTTACAATGTCATGCACGAGCAAGCTAAGCGAAGCAACGCTTGTTAGACTTTGTGGTTGGATTTGAGGTGAACTAGATGCAGATGACTGAGGGCTGCTCCCAACATTTGAACACTTAAGTGCAGGAAATGTCCCACAAACCTGGCTGTCCCCTCTGTTTGTCTGCCTGTGCGAGCAGGGCCAGAAAAAAGACAGAGGGCCTCAGTTCTGCAGTGGAGGCTACAGATAAAATTAGTCACAGGAAGTGTCTGTGTATATGTGTTGTGTGCATGAGTGGGTGCTTTGTGCCACCGTGAAAGTTGAGGAGAATTCACAGCCCTGGGGCACTAAAACAAGAGGAAGTTGAAGTGATAGTATTCAGATGGGGGAAGACACATTTTTATTACCTGCCGGCAGAGAGTTCTTGTGTCGGATTGAGGCTTTGGGGGTCCCAGGTACGCTGGACGGTCTCTCCCATGTCGTCTCTGATGGACATTTGGGAGAAGAGGAAATAAAACAATGACATCAGCTGAGTACAGTGAAACGACACCTCACAATCAGACTGAACGGGTATTTTCTCTCAGTTTTCTTTATGTTCTGCAGTGAGGTCTTTGCCTTTCTTACTAACCCATCAAGTCGTCTGATGGCGTCTGAATTTTATTCACATTTACTCATCCATCAGACAGTTTAATCCAAAAGATCCAGTGAGGAACATCAGTGCAGCTTCAGAGCAGTGTGAGACCTTTGCGTCAGGACTAATTCCCACATCCCTCACGTAGAAGACTGGGTAAGGAAGTGAACTGTATATTATAATTAGAACTGATTAGACATGTGAAGGTGTTAGAGGTGCTAGAAGAGCCGTGGTGCATGCTGAGTGAACATGTGTCTCTACAGGGTTGGTGATGACAGACTATATTCATTAGAGGAAAAAAGCAGCTGAGAAAGAGCAGGAAGCTGAATGATTGAGTTCTAGTAGATGGTGCAGACCCATCCTTTGAAGCTTTTTTGCACCGCCCCCCCCCTTTTCTTTTTTAACCCATGCTCTGAGATAAGTAGTTCGTTTTGCAGCAGTGTAACGTTACACATGTCAATCTCCTGCTGCATTGGTCCAGCATCAGCACTAAAGTAGGTGTTGTACTGGACTTTTGTGTAAGGGAGGGCAGACTAGGAACCTCTCAATTTGCCATTCCATCAATCGTTCTGACCCTCACCATGACTGAAAAAAATAAGATCAAGGATACCAATGGTTCAACTGAGTTTTCTCTGTGTCTGGGCTCAACTTCAGAGATAGATTGAGGAGCTCTGACATCAAAGAAAGCTCAGAGATGAGTTGCTGCTCCTTTGATTCAAAAGGAACCAGTTCAGGGTTTTTTAGTTAGGATGGCCCCCCAACACCTCCCACTTTTTTCCCGACGCACAGACTTTTAATGCATCATGATTTCAAGTCTGAAATACTGGCTGTGGGTGGAGAGGCAGCCTCGTAGTTTGAACTATGCTTTATACAACAGGATTTACCTCAGTCATATGAACTAACTAAATGAAATCAATTATCTTTTGCAGTAAACTTAATCCAACAACATTTTTTAACTGAGCTCAACAGAGGCACGGACACAGCGTCTCGTTTCACTTCTGCCGGTAAAGAAGCTGGGAGTGAGGACACAAAAAGAATGATGACAAAAATAAGTATAAAAGATCTCTCTTTGATTTTTACTCCCTCATGTCCATTCTCACCAGAGCACTGGGCTCAATTAGCTCTTTACTGTCAGCACAGAGTGAAAAGGCACAGACATGTAAAGAGCTCTTATTTCACTTGAGTGTCTTCGGCTGGCTCTGTTCTATCTGGTGCTGCTTAGCAGGAGACAACTGAGCCAAGCCCATCAGCTCAAATGACATGCATGGAGGGGATAAGTGGCAGCAGGCTCATGGAGAGAGGCTGCGCCCTCATGTTTGATGTACGACACAAGTACAGAGCCCTTACTCACTGGGACTAAAGACCTCAATTTCTCTCAGTTAGCTTGTCATAAACAAATCAATACTGTAAGAAATATAGGATACTAATGCAGGAAAACACAATCTAATCTACTTACCTCAAGGTAATAGTTTATTACTCAGGGATAGATAGAAGTCAAAATCCAATTTCAAAAGAAGATTGATAACCTGTGTGACATCTGTGGGTGTGGGTGAGAAATCCTACATGTTTACAATGATGTTTGGTGACCAAGTGGAACAGGTTGAGTTTCTAGGCAACTGGCTCTTGAAATGTAAATTGCAAATCAGTTCTCTCATACTTGGTTTTATAAAAATGACAGATCGGTGTTGTCACCTGCCAGATTCGTACCTCCAGACTCAGTGACATAGCAGTAGCGCTCATCAGCTGCCTTGTCACAGATGAGCTGAGTTCTAAAGTGCTGCCTGAATGGCTTTGATAGACTTGATTGTAGACTGAGAGCCTGAATCAGCTCACTTTTATATTGGGGGAATGATGCATCTGTTCCTTTCTGGCTCTTTGTGGATCTTAATGATGTGAATTCATTTTACCAATAACAGTGCATGGCATCGACTGACATCAAGAGGAATTGGACTTTTATGAAACATAAAAGCATCAATTTTTTTTTTTGGGGGGGGGGAGATTCTCCACAGGCAGCCACATGTTCGTTCCGCATACATTACTGCCTCAGGCTCAGCAGAGTGTAGCTTTCAGCAGAGTGAGGCTGACAACAGAAGAAAGAAGCTGCACCACAACAGATCAATGAAACAGTAAACAGCAGATTTTAAAACAAAGCTGACCCTCGCCATGAGTGATGAGAGACTTCCATGGTTGTTAGCAGGGAGAATTGGCCTAGTTAGCTCTGCAATAATTAATTCATTACTATATGACACTGGTTCCTGATGATGTCTATAGTTTTTATCAATCAAAGCAGCTCAATGACTCTCTGGTACCCCACTGAGGACAGCCAGTGGTTTAAAAAGGCATTGTCTCTTTGTAGTAAGACAAACAAGGAAATAACAGCAGTTAGCAAGACTATTTTCAAATTTAATATGTTCAAATGAACTCCTTGACAGCAGAGATAAACTCAACTGGAAAGGAGGGGTTGAGCATGAACAGGCTTTCCCTTATGAATGGTGTTTAAGACAGGGAGAAGGACCGCTGTTTTTCAGGACTCCAATCCATTGTATTGTCATTCTGACCATTGACCATTAGATTTGGTGAGGATGATCATGATTTTAAAGGCTCTTCAAAGCCTGTCTCTCTGCTACACAGAGATGTGGCAGTAGATTTACCCTGCATGAATCAGGTGATTTATTGAGAAGTCTTATGACTCATAGTGTTGACCATCAGATGGATCTGAACATCTTTCTGGATGGTAATAACTGAAATGCATGTACGTTACTCTAAAGTCACTGTTCGGTAAGTATCTTCATTAAGCTCAGAAAAATGCAAATAAATAAATAAATAAATAAATAATGTTATCTTGTTTTTCATTTATTGTCTAATTGAAAACATAAAGCAGTGAAAACATTAAACATAACACAATTCCCTGGGCAAAGGACCCATACCTGGGTCTAGGTAAGAAAATAAAAATAAATAAACGGCGACTGTCTGTATGTAGTAAACTGACAGTGTGTGTCCTGGGTCTGTTGTGTGTCATGAATCAGCCCACTGGTCAGACGGGGATGAGTGGAGAGTCTTTAGAGACGACTGGTACAAACCACAGCACCCAGCACCATGCACCCAGCAACACAGGAAGGAAAAACAGCCCTGACACAAGGACGTTCAGCCCTCACCCACGCACGTTGCACTGTTACTATGGCAATGCAGAAACATAAAACACACACGCACAAACAGGATGGTATCTAATCTAGCTGAACTTTGGTGTAAAGAAAGGGAGGTGCGGCGAAAATAACAGAGATGCTATAAATACCAATTGTTTGAGGAAAAATGTTATCAGATGGGTTTGTTTGGAAACAGTTGCTGGGGTGGTGAATGTGAGAGAGCTTCAGGCCTGCAGTGTGAGAGGACTAAGCACTCTCTTTCATTTACTCATCCTGCAGCAAGACACAGAAAATAGGTCCTGGAGGTATTCTGTGTCCCCAAAGGAGAGTTTCACAACAGCGCTTTTATTTTGAGCTGGGAAACAGATACAGATTTATTTCATGCAAAACAAATGATGAAAAATGAA
This sequence comes from Remorina albescens, assembly GCA_034769265.1. Classification (NCBI taxonomy): domain Eukaryota; kingdom Metazoa; phylum Chordata; class Actinopteri; order Carangiformes; family Echeneidae; genus Remorina; species Remorina albescens. The sequence continues at coordinate 14,593,122 of CM068480.1, forward strand.
TAACTTTCTCTCTTAGGAAATATTGTGTGGCTGTTTTGTTCCTCTTTTCATTTCTGACTGGAATAAAAGATGAGCTTCCAAACCCTGTCACATGAAGACTTAACAGATCTGCCACAGCCCCACAGGTCCACAATGTGGACCACAGAGGAGAGTAGGAAGTTTTAAGGTTCTCTTAACTCTTAAAGGAAACTTTAATAAACATCAGAAGAAATGTGTAGAGAGCCTGGTTTGTTTCCACTTTTTTGACATTGGCATATTTAAAATAATCTCAGTGGAGAAGGAGAGGAGGTCTTATGCTTGGGTGGAGCTCTCAGCTAAATTTAGATCCGTTTTCGGCAACAACCTGACCACTGCGGCCACGATCGGAGACGTACATGATGAGAGCAGCTCTAATGTGGAGAGGGTTACTCTCCTAAGTGACTACGAACCACAGTTACAGGTTCACCCAGTAACACCACTCATCATGTAAAATCCCTTCTTTAGTGGCGCTTTTAACACCACAAACAAACCAAAAGCGGTCTATCTTAGCTCATGTGGAACAGCAGGTGCCTTTTTCATTGGACGGTATCCTCAGGACAATGTGGACAGCTCTGACAGGCAGCATTTTACTTGGATTTACCACACAGAGGTCAACAAGAAACACTTTCACAGTTTCTAATGATTAGGGAAAACCCCTGCACTCATGCTGACATAAATGCAGCGTGCTACCATGGTTACCAAATGATCTTGCATAAACATAGGCAATCTATTCTCCTCGAGGCTGGATTTAATGGTAATTCATGCTGCGATCACGTGTCTAAGATCATGAAATCATGTGATTGGCTTCAAACCACCAATGAACGGCACCAAAGTTTCTCGGAGGACTTGCCATCTGTTTCTCGCCTTCAGTTGACAACTTCCACACCAGCCCAACCAAACAAAACAAGTTACATGTGAAAAAGTAATCCCCCCTGCATGTACAGTATGTGCAGTTCTAGCCACAGATTGCCAGTATGGAGGGCGGAGCGTCAGCGACATCACCATCAGGCAGGTTTCTGAAGGTCTGAGGGAGCTGCTCCACTGGCGCTGAACCAAAAATATCCAAAGATGTGGGGCATGTGTGGAGTTTCCCCCTTCTTTGCCAATTTGTCACTTGACAATGATTCAAAAATGTAATCCTCACTAAAAATGTGAATAGGTGAGTTATATGAACATTTGCTTATAATATTTGTTGCAACCAAAACTGTTTTTTTTTTTTTTGCACCAGGCTGTAAATATGTTTGGAGTGGAAACTGACTCAACACTGAGCCCAAAACAAGGGTCACTGGAACAATTTTGTCTTATAAACTATAAATTTCGCTGTCCTAATTCCTTCGAAAGACACCGTCCACAGAGCCCAACAAAATGACACCTGGCCCACGGATAGTTTCCACTTTGTGTCAGAAATCAACATCATGGTGTATGAAAAAAGACTTGAAACTAGAGTATGAGGCAATAAACTCATTTGGAAAATATTTACTGAATTGATAAATCAAGTGAAAAAGGATGATATTCACTTAGAGTTCAATAAAATCTGATTACTTTTTACGAACAGTAGAGTGGCCCCTGACAGTCATTAGATAGAATAAAGTTTTAAGGCTCTTCAGCATTGACTTCACTTTACAGCTTTTCTGCTGCAAAGTGCTCAGTCTGTTACCTAGCAACCATGACAACAGGAAACTTTTCTTCACAAGGCTTTGAGGCTCATGGTTTAACTGTTAAACTGAGCGGAAACACAATTCTCATCTTTAACAGCATGATCCTCAGACTCAGGTGATGTCGTGTGTAAGGATGAGATCACAGCTTTCATGATCATGTCAGCATCCAAGCTAACTGTGGAAGCAGATCAGAGAGAATGACTTTCTGGTCACCCATTGTCTGTATCACCGCTGAGCACAAACCTGCACTTTGTCACCTTTATTACCCTCCCAAGTCACAGGCCCATGAGAGTTACCACCATGCCGTTGCCAGATATTAGCACCATCCATCAGGTTTTACAGTGTGCTCGTTACCGGGACAGTAAAAGCAGCCGGCGTTGCTCCCTGAGCTAGCTGTGGATAATAAAGTGTGTGCTCTGGGAAATGCTGAATGCTGATTCTGTGGAAGTAAAGTTAGATCTACCAACACATCTGAGAGTCAGTGCTTAACACATACTATCTTACCACCTCCCATTGACTAATCTAGACTAATCAGACTAAAGTCAGGCTAGCTGTTTCACTAACCTTCTCTTATCAATGCTAAGCTAAACAAATTTGTCCTGGCTCCAGGTGTGTGCAACATGGACCCTCTGCTTGATTTCGAATTGTCTCCTTACCGTTGCTTGTGGTGTTGACATAGTATCGCCGGCCTTGTGGAGACATGTAGCATCTCCAGTGTGGAGGCAAGGGGTCTCTGAGGTCTTCCACAGGAAGCTGACTCAGAGATGCCGTCCTCTGTCGGAACAGGAAAAACAAAGGCAAAGATTTATTTCTCAGTCGTGGTCATCTCTGGACACGAACAGATCCGAGAACAGAAAAACCAAATCGCTGGTGATCTGAGTTGACCAAAAGGAATTTGCAACACTCAGCTCGGGTTCAATGAGGTTCTCATTTCCTCAAGTATTTCACAACCAGCTACCAATGACATCATAACAGAGCATACTGAACACAGCAAACTGTTGTAGCTCTGCAGTTTGGCCTGAGCCCAAGATCTTCAGTCATTGTAAGACACACGGCATTCAGCTGAGGGACATGGGAGAGCATGTAAGCGATCTGCACACATCTGCTTCTGATTAGCAAGAGAATAACAGGCTGAGACCATTGTAACACACTTTGGAGATACTGTTTGGAGCCAGATGAAATTCCAGTTTGGTTATTGGGGTCCATGCCAAGTCATTCAGGCATCTATAAGGGTTTTAGTACCCAAAAGTAAACTCATTCCAGCTTTTCCACAATGGATACACTCAATGAATACAGTAGGAGAAGCTCTGGAGCAACTAAGGATACAACTGACAGCTCGCTAGACCTCCTCCAATTATAGCTTTACATCCGTAACTGGGGAGGTAAGACCTGCCAAGCTTTGGATTTCACTCTATGGACTGAGAGACACACTTGCTATTTAAAGATTGTGAATGTTTTTGTTTTTTTTATTTACTCTCCAAAACCAACACTTGTAATGACTGTTTGTCTTTCCTAATGTAAGAAACATAAACATGTCCAGCTAATGCACCTACTACAAGCAATATGATACAGCAACATAATATATAATAAAATAGTACTATAGGTACTATTATAAGACTGACACTGAGTAGCTCAAGGTCAATACTTCCTTACCTCCATGTCTCCTACACAGATTATCGATAGACTGGAACTGATGTTCATCATCATTTAATTTCTCACAATATTTCTCACCATGTGATATTTTTGACGACATTTTATTTAGTTTTTTACAGTTTTTCTCAGTCTGCCCTGATGCTGAGTATTTTTCATCTCACAAATTAATGTTATGAATAAAATTTGTTTATTGGCTGCATTTTTTTTATCTAAAAGCCTAAATTACCATCTACTCATTTTTATTGTTATAGTTATATTAAAAACATAATTACATATTATAATATAGATAAATTGCCCAAGAATGTAGCTCAGCCCATGCTTTGCATGCAGAGGCTCCGGATTCAAACCCCAGCCACAACCAGTTCTTGTGCCAGCCCCAAGCCCGGATAAAGGGGGAGGGTTGTGACGGGAAGGGCATCCTGTGCCGAATCATTCATACAAGTCATGGAGCTCACATGCTGTGGCGACCCCAAACAGGGAGAGGCCGAAAGCCGAAATAATAATAATAATATAGATTAAATTAAAAATAAATATACTGTAAATGTGCTATATTGTGATATTTTGGATGGACACCCACACAGTGATACCATTTAGCTTTATTCTGTTCATCATATCATGGAGCCATCAGGTGGATATTACGACTTTTTGTATGAAGTAGATGGAGTTTTTACAGTCAACTCATGGATGTAACGTTAGCTTCATTAGTTAACTGGTTAAAGCTAAAAAAACATGGTTTGATTGGTGACACCTTTGATCAACCGGTAAAGTTCAAACCCACCAGCTGACCACAGGTCGGAAATGGAGAACAAGGAAGTGGCCTCTGTGGAAACATGTTTCAATCCATGTGGATGTGGGAAAACAGGAATGGTATTTATCACATTAGCTGCTGCCTCACACTAACAACCTTTTCATCAACATTTACTATCTCATTGGCCATTTTTACTGGTAATCAGCTGTAAGTATTGATTGAAGAACAAACCATTGTGGAGATAAAACCTGCACTACCTCAGAGAATCATTACGTTATGAGTAACTGCCTCTGTGGAGGAGGCAAAGGGATGCAACTTAGAGCTTTCAGGATGAGAGTATGAATCTATGTCAGCCTCGAGTGACTTACGGCTGCATATAATTACAGTCTCACAGCATCAGAGTTATGTTTTCTCTTTCATGGTCTTAGTGGTCACCAATTCTGTCCTTCATGTGCCTTTGAAAAGCAGATCAGCTTCATTACTCCAGTAATTTGCTGAAGCAATGTAAAGTCGCCCGATGATGGAACAGTGGATAAACAACATGCCATGGGAGAAAATCTAAGCCATCTCCAGTCATGTCAGCAGAGTGACAGAGAGATACAAGGAACCACGGCCAAACCACAGATAAAGCTACAGCAGAGCTCAATATTTCAGGATGTGAATATGAGCAGAGTTCAGTTGTTCCACATGTTCTTCAGTCAAACAACACAGCTTCTCATATGTTTGTTCTCATTGTGTACGGTTCGACAGAGAGAACGAGGGCAAGGAGTAAAAACATAAATACACTGTAATCGCTATTTTGTATTGTTTCATCTATACAATAAAATAACTCACTGTTTTCTATGTACATTTCCAATTATTTTTACATGTAGATATGAAACTATAGAAATAATCATATATACAGTGAAAGAGTTAGCTGAACTCTTTCCACTTGCTTTCACTCTTAACATTAAATCAAATATCTTGATCCAATAATTGTGCTGTAAATTCCATTAACAGATGGTTTAAAATTACTGTGATGTACTGAGCTCTGTATGTTCTTGCTCTGGACATGTCCCAAATATAATCTCTCAAGCCAGTCCAGTCTGAACATCACAATATGGGACTGTTTTATTATTTAAATGATTGCATATGGTGGTAAAATTTTCAAATATTGTCCTAATCCTGGTAATAACAATTTAATTCTCCGCCTTCATTCTATTTGTTACTCTATTTTTCTGTGGTGGATGGCAAACTTGTTAATAGGCAGGAGTCTTCACTTCATTTTTTAAAACAAGGAGCACTTCAAAATTTTAAAATATGAAGAATTTTAGGTTCATAATGAAAAAATTATGAAATGACAGCTTCTGTCGTCATTAAAAGCATTAGAATTAAAAGACAGAGCTCCGAGTGTCTGTAGATACAGTAAATATTATGTCAATGTGTCAATGTGAATGTGCTGGAATTATAAATGAATAAATGTTTTCATCTAAAACGCAGATTTGTAAATATATAATAATAATATATAAATAAAGTATAATAAATAAAATAAATAAAAAGTAAATATATAATAATAATCAGTGGTAAGTTTCCACCATTATCAACACACAAGGCGAAATATATCATTCAGGTTATAAATACAAAATGTACGCAAGGTTTTTAATTATTACTTCATGGAGTAATTAATGACAGCCACATGATATCAACACACTGAATTACATTACATGGGAAAATACCATCCTGACATTACATGACACACGCCTGCGTGTGTTAATTTGTGGTTTTGTAGTGTTGTAATGGAGTGGAGATTCTTCCCTTTCACATGATTTCTGAAAATTCGAACCCTGAATCTGTCCCTGACGTCATTTCAGAACGGCTAAACAGTCCCGCTGCAGAAATCCCATTACTAAGTGAGACTGCAGAGAGCTCGAGATCTTCACCAGTGGACAAAATTCTACTGTCGCCCAGTTCATTTGCCCCAGTTCCTCTCCTGCCAACTTCCTTCAAACTGCCATTCAAACACACATTCAACAGCAGTGAAATGATACCACAGTAATGTTTTTCTCTGAGCTCAGCACACATGATAATATGCAAACACATAGAGAATATTGAGGTGCTTTTTAAAGTTCCCACCCATGATGGATCTGAAGCCGCGATGCCTCGAACAATCAGCCGCAAGTGAGAGAATGGGAGCACCTTGGTGGTGAGAAGTGTGATGAATCTCTGAACCAGCTTGTCTCGGCATATGCAGCGTTAAATAATGCACCATTCCAGATGGTTAACCTAGCAAACCCCAGACTGCCTTTGGCTCCACATTCGCAGCTTGCCAGAAGAGCCCCCGGCATGAGGATTCATCTGCGATGACTGAACAGACACCACAACTGTCACTTCTGTCTGAGAGCTGAACTTTTAGCTGACCATGCATTAGTCACTACAGCTGCCATTTGATAAATGCTATTAGTGCGCTTAACACTGTGCTTTATTTAAAATATGATCAATGTGTAATTTTTTTCCCCAGACTTGCCTCACTTCTCTTTTTTTTTTTTTTTTTTTTTCCATTGTTGTTGTTATCCCCCCCACCCAAAAAAGGTGATCTGTGAGCTTTACAACTATAGACTTCAAACAGGTTGGCTATTTCCCCTGTTATTAGCACAATGCTAAGCTAAGCTAAGCTAGCCACTGCTAGCTCCAGCATGACATGAATGAATGAAGTGCAAATTTCTCTGTTCAACCTGTCCAGTACCAAACAGCAGTCAGACAAAGTTAGCTTCTAGTTAGCAACTAGCACTGTTAGAAGCTTTCACACCAAACTGAAGAGTGTGGAGACAAAAACAAAGCTAAAATGTTCACTACAAAAGAGACTCCAAACAAACTGTAGTTGCTCTTTGCTGGATGTATAAATAAACTAAAATATGTTAGCAATGACATCTAAAGCTAATTGTTTGTTGTTCAAGTAAAATCTAATCTAAATAGACAAATATAAAATGAAAATGTTCCAATTAGATCGCTAAACTTAAAATATAAAGACAGTATTATTCAAAAGTAAATAAACTGCTGAAGGCAAGTCTTGATTCCAGATACTTTTCATTTTATTGGGGAGCCAACATGACTGATGGTAAAGCTTAGAGGGATATTTGCATTCTGCTTTAATCAGATTTAAACTGTCAAACAAAAAAAAAACAAAAAAAGTGAGAGAGAGAAATGACTACTACCAAATACCACACCGGTCCTCCTGGTATTATAAACATCCCGGTGTTTTCTTCTTCAGATTACAGACATTTCCCACACACCCTCAAACACAGGCAGCATTTCTTAGTATGGAAAACAAAATACCTCATGGTCTCTCTATTTCAGTGACACTGGCTCCCTGCCTGGAAAACTGAGAATAATTTCTTCAATTCCCCTGGAAAATGCAGAGAAATAAATATCCAGCCTGTTTTATTTTTTTCTTGAGTAAGTTGGACCTAATAACAGTGTAGGTCATTTGAGTTTTATTCTGCTTGTTCCTACTTAATAGAATTTTAAGGAAGTTCAAAGCCTGGATTTTCTGCCTTCTAGTAATTTTGTGGTCTATTTGAAATAATTTACTGAACGACTGGAGTTTGAAGGGCGAAGCAGAATGCAATTCACTGATCTCAAGAACATAGAAGAGGGAAAATAAGAAAAATCCATGCCATGATATAAATAATTTAATTTTCCAACTTAAGTCAGAGAAACAATTATTTATAGCCATGAAGCTTGTGAGCAGTTTCATCATTGAGCAACAACTAGACACAGAGTCTTGATTTTCAAAGTGCGTAACAGACTTGCCCGTCAGCGTTCAGCAGGTTAGCAGCCTTTCAACACACACATTGTCTGTTCTGAAAAAGGTGACTCATCAGATGCAACTGTCACCCACTCAGTTTCTGTGCGGAGGAGGATGGATCCACAGCCTCAGAGGTCCAGAATTTCAACAGACTGGATACTGAATAGGACTGACGCTCAGTTGTCCTCATATAGGCTTGAGTGACTCATTGCCTCCTGACTTGTGACGGGGTGTGCGTACGTGTGTGCTGTGTATCATAGGTATGTGTGAAAAAGAGTTTTTGCTGCGTCCGGCATTTGTAAGCTAAACCTGACCTCTGGTAACTCCTATGGAAAAATTTGGATCTGGGAAGAGGAGGGTCAAGGTCTTTCCAAGCAGCTGTTCAGTTTCCTGCCAAGAGTGTCCTGAGCATGGACGTGAGGCCTCATTTGTAAAAATGTTTTTTACAGGCCAAGAGCTCTGACCGCAAAACCACAATCATTTGTTCAGATGGCAATATCCAGGAACTCTAGCTTGGACCAGGATCGCACTGTAAAACTGTTCGTAATGCAGGAATGACAACTCCAGATAGTATCACTGCAGCAACTAGCTCTTTAACTCCAACCACAGTTTCCCTTGTCATTAACCTGTCAGCAGGATCCCCCACTTTGTCTTCCATGAAGTTGCCAACATGGAGATCGAAGCTTCATCTTCAACTATGCTGCCGGACTAACATCTTTGCGGTGCTTCTGTTGCATCGCCATAGAGACGAATTAGTGTTGCTGGAGTTCAGCCACCTTCCTGCTCTGGACTAAGTGGACTGACAGTTCTGGTTTTGTTCTGAGCTCTGATCCTTCCTGGCTGTGTCATGTCATATTACTGATGGTTTCTTCATGCATTAAAAATTGTATCCAACAATGACATCACCCTGTGTCACCTGTGAGGGCTGTTCTTGTTGTTTCCATGAACAGAGAACCCCTACAAAGTAAATGTTGATAACCTCATCCTTGCTTCACCTCAAGCCTCCTGTTCTGTTTGGGCTGTTAAATGCCAGATCATGATTTCATGGTACCAGAGAAGTTCTACTTCTGCTCTCTGAGACATGTTTACGTGACGGTCAATGAAGCCTGTCCTGCTGGTTTTAATTATTTTCAGCAGCCAGGGATTTCAGGTTGAGTAGGTTGACTGGCTTCAAATGTTCCTCTGTTCTCACTTGGAAATTTCTCCACATTTGAGTTACTTGTTTTTTTCATAAAGGACCACACTAATTTGTGTTTAGTCTACAGACGCCTTTGGTCCTAACTGAAGTCTCTTATCAATCTGCTTATATTTTGACAGAGGCTTGATTCTTAGTTGATTTCAATACACACTGGTTCCTCTTTTGCTCTTTCAGTAACTGATCAACCCTCTGGTTTTATTCTCTATCGTATTGTTTATTGCAGCTCATGTAAATCTGACCAACTAGCTGTTATTATCAAGTCCATTCTTCCACCTCCAGTTCTGAGAAAGGCTTCTTATATTTCTTCTTCCATGCACAAAACAAACCATGCAAATAGATTTCAAAAGGCCTGGCTCAATAACTTGACAAAACCGCCAAACCCACGCCTCCATCAAGTCCTTCAGATTTCTTGCTTGCCAGATCTTTGAAAGGGGTTTGGTCCTCTTTTTCTATTGATTGCTAGCTGGGTAAAGGTCTGTGCTCCCTCCAGTCAGTGCCAACTTATTGTGAAACTAAGCTTTGATGCTGCTGATTGCGAAACATTTGTAAAAGAGCAATTTCATGAAATCCTCTGTTGAGGCTGTCAACATGATGATTCATCATAATTATATTTTTGACAAATTTCAATCGGATTTAGTGTTACAGCAACAAAACTATGCACCTAAAGGGTAACATCTACTCTCTGTTGATGTTAATGATTGTTTTATTTTAATTAATCTTCTAGATTTGACAATGGATCACTCTGTGAATCATACCAGGAACAGTTTGGGTTATAAAAACAAAGCATTGGCTGGGATAGTCTCCAGCACCCCCATTATCTTGAGGCATAAGCGGTGGAAAATGAAAAACTAATAAGGTTTATCAAACAGAGCCTGCTCAGTTGTCAAGCCTCCTCCTCTGTGGTGCCTATGACAGTTGGGGTTCCCCAAGGTTCCTTCCTTGGCCTTTTAATGTTTTTCATATACATGCTACCACTGGGACAAATCATTTATAAACACAAAATCCAAATAGTGGTAGAAAAAACAAAAACTGCTACTGTCATTTATGTTTTACTAACCCATCAGTCCACCCCGATCATTTTTCCTTTGCTTCTGTCCGAATTAGTAGGACCACTAGATGTCACCTAGCAACAGAAAAAAAAAAAACTATGGTTCATAGTAACAAATAACCTGTAAGCTATTTTTTTTTTCCTGGACAGTTTGGAAATGTATGTTCCAATAAAAAACCAGTGAAGAATAAATAAAAACAGGGCCAATTTTTTATGTAGCAGAAGATCAAAGCAGAATCTGGGATCTAATTTTAGCTCTCTATTCTTTTGTCTAGTTTGAAAAACCTCTTTATTGTGTACGAAAAAGCTCTGATTCGTAAGCAAGTACTGAGTCACACCCAAGCCAGAACAACGATTTAATAATGTCTCTATGCTAAATCAGAAAGTAATTTTAAAGTGGATGTAAAATGTGTCGGAAAAGAGAAGACAATGCATACCCTATCTAATGACGTTAAGGGGGCGACTCCACTGGTCTATGTAAAATTGTCCCTACTTCTCATTTGACTCATTAGAAATAAATGTTTTCCTAATAAGTTTATGGTCTCAGTCTCAAGTTTTCTGCAGTACAACATGATGTAAAATTTTTAAACAATGATCCCATTTAGAAGAAAATATGCCAAAAAGCAGGGCATTTATTAGGGTGTAGCTAGAGATTGTACCACACACAACAACTAAGTAGATAGTCAGGAGATAGTACAGAGCGAGTCAGATACAGCCCTCACTCCTCAGCTTGCACCCTCTACCCACCAAGCAATGGACAAGTTACAAACTTGAGGCTTCAAAACAGGAATTCACAAACCAGTTGGTGATGTCATGGTGGGTTGACACTAAAAACAAATATATATATTGACATGATCTCAATATAAAATGTTTGAAAGTCTCTTAAGGTTTAGAGGACCTAATCTTTGTCTTCACTCCTCTCCAAATAGCCCTTCGTGGAAAGAAAGAGTACCATGCTTGTGTGTACTATGTTCAGGCAGACAAACAGAGTCCAGCTGTGTTGAGCTGCAGACAGCCGCTAACATAAAGCCTTCTTCATGATGAGATGCAGTAACGAGGTGTGTTCCCTCCCCACTCACTCCCTCTCCTACGTTGCTGTGTCAGAGGAACATGGGCACAGAGGTGTGACAGGCGGGGGAAGTGTCTGTTTCCTATTATTCACTCATAAATACCTCCACCTTCTCTTTCGGGGGCAGTACTGTCATATCGGCACACATGGGTTAGCAGGAAGTTCACACACTACTGCTGACACTTCTGTCAGAGGGAAAGTAGACATTATTTTTATGACACTTTTTCCTAAATTTTTTTGTCAGTGACAGGGTACTTGAGGGAAGTCGGGATGTCAAATTAGAGCCCTTTTTTTAAAAAAACAGTTGTATTTTATAACTACATATACACTATAGGTATAGTAGACAAAGTGGTTAGCACTGTTGCCTCACAATAAGAAGGTTGCGGGTTCGGTTCCCGGCCTGGAGCCTTTCTGTGTGGAGTTTGCATGTTCTCCCTGTGCCTGCGTGGGTTTCCTCCCATCGTCCACATGTTTGGGTTAATTGGTGACTCTAAATTGTCTGTATGTCTGAGTGTGAGTGTGAGTGGGTGTTGGTCTCTGTCTGTCTCTGTGTGTTGGCCCTGTGATGGACTGGTGACCTGTCCAGGGTGTTCCCCGCCCTCATCCAGAGTGAGCTGGGATTTGTTCCAGCACCCCCAATGACCCAGAAACAGATAAGTGGTAGAAGATGAATGAGTGAGTGATATATACTATATTTGTAATTGTCAGTATTTTGATCCTTTTAACCCAAAGCTGCGGCACAGTCACTGCTGGTCGAATGTCCAAAGGCTAACGGACAAGTAAGAGTATCAGTATTCTAGCAACATCAGAATCGTTTCATACATTAGTGACCTGCTTGATGATTTAAAGTTACAAAGATAAAACATATTTAATGTGATGAAAATCAAGTGTTTAATCGTGTTAAAAACTATATGAGTTTTTATAAAGTACACACATTATGAGTGAAATAATCAGCCATCACCATGACGGACTCTTTCCACCATGAACTGCAGTTCATCATTGCAAGCTCATAAAACCAGAGGCAGACAGTCAGGGATTCATACATAATCCTCAATTACCGATCCTATCAACTTGTGGGGACAAGGGGGCTAAATAAACCAGAAACTTTGTCAGTACAGAGTGACAAGGTCAATGACCAGATGAGAGCTATAGTTAGCATTAGCACAACCACTAACACTGTGTCAGCTACTACCGGTTACAAACTAGCATACAACATAAACAAATAAAAGATGCTAACTGGGCTAACTGCTCTGACTCTGGTCTCAACAGACCCTGATGTGAGTCATGAGCCTCTCTTCCACTGGTCAAAAATCCCATTAGGATCCACCTACATAAGGCTTTTGTTATTGTAGACACTGGTATTTCCCATCAACTTGATGTAAACACAACACCTGAGTGAACAAATCTGTTCAGAGCTCAGACAGCATTAAAGCCAAGACACCACAACCACACCTTCCTCTCAGTGAGCTCAGTGAACTTGGAGCATGGAGGTGGTGGGCGGGGTCCAGGCCTTAGATGAGCTTCAGATGCAATTTTTACGTGGGCACAACATGTCTGGAGAAACCTCAGTTTCAGCCTATAAACCATTTATTGCCATTAGTTTGTGAGGTGTACTTTATTGAATTTTGTTGTTTTTTCACTTTTACAAGAAGAAGTTTGAATTTTTTTCCAATGTAACTACAACATAATCAACAGAGAGATCTGCATCAGTACTGGAGTCAAATTGCCTCCAAGGAGCAACATAAAACAAACTGACTCCCACACAACCGCTTCAGTCCAGTGTGACCAAATCTCATCACCCCTGTTCCTGATGGGCCTCAGCAGAGACTATAACACTGACCTCCTGCTCCGGAGAGTTCCCGACACCCTGGGATCCCCAGAGGGCGTTTCTCCAGTGGGAGAAATTTCTCACATGTACGCTAGGCCGCTGGCTGCCATACCAATGGAGAGGAATTTGTGCTGATATGGAGTGAATGGAGGAGGAGGAGGAGAGAAAGCGTGAAAAGGTCCTTGGAGAGAGAGACGGGAGAGGGGATGGGGCAAGGGGGCTGTGGACTGTATTTTTATTTGGGAGACATTGTTTTGGTTTGGGCAGATTTGGGAGCCTGAAGTGAAGCCACATTCCCACACGGAGAGACACTTCAGATGCTCAGGGGGAGGAGGAGGAGAAGGAGAGAGGGGAGTGCACATGTACGAGCATGTACTCAGTCACTCATAGATGTTATACATGCACACATGGTAACACAAACTGTCCCCACTGTGCAGAGTGTAGCAGTCCATGCAGCCAGCAGAGCCTGTGTTGTTGATGTGAACTTCTTCAGTCTGACAGACAACGCAACTGGGACTAGAGCCCACCGACACACACTGAGCTCAGCCTGCTTGTGTTCTCGGGATATGATACAGCAGCATGTCCACCTACTTGAGGACTGAACTCACTGAGCTCGCCACAGCGCCTGATGGATTGCTCACAGTAAAACCGGACTTCTACAGGTTTTAGTCCCGGTTATGTCCACATGAATCAGTTCAGCAATAAGTCCTTTGCACACCGTCCTCCCCCCACACATGTCGGTCTGCTTTAAACAGTTGCAGCCTCAGCCTTGAATGTGCATGCCAGTGGTTCAGACTGTGTATACACTTGTTGGGAAATATCGAATGGGGGTCTGGTCTGTGGTTTGACTGATCTGGGTTTCTACCACCTGATCTCGATTTCCCTTCTAAACATTAACATACTCCCAAAGCAAAGACCTGTTGTCAGTTGAGTAACATGTTTGAATGCATGTAATCTTAAGATTAATGTTGCCTGTAGATTCCCATATGGCTGCACGATTTTAGCCGATGATGCAGCTCTGCAGGCTACATGGACGTGTGAACTGCTGGACCAGTTTACAGCCCAGTGTGAAGCAGCTACACCGAGAGTCAGCAGCATCATGGCTGAGTTTAACACCACTGTCCATGATGGCAGGCTGTCCGCCCTGCAGTCAACAATGATCATCCTAAAGCCCCTCCCAGTCTGAGTCCTAGACCAGTGACAGGAAGTTGTGGATTTCAGGTTTGGAAGGTTTTTTTGGGGCATTTTCTCAGGCTTGTTGGATCACTTTTTCTCATGAATCTGTGAGAATCAAAAAATTACAGAGGGGCATTTTTCTTTAAGGACATTAATCTGTCACTCTTTCTTTCTTTAACAGATTTCCTGGATAATAAACCCCCTGTTTTGGGTCCGAGTTCAACCAAGCGTCAGTTCATCTAGCTCAGCATCTGACCAGGAAGCATCACAACCACTGCCACTGTTGGTCTAACCCAGGATCTTCCTTCCAGTTGGAGATGCCTGGAATACCGAGAAAAAACTGGAGCAAAAATATAACCCATCTGTACTGGAGATGCCTGAGGATCCCCCAGGAAAATATTCAGGATGTGGTTCTGGGTCAGTGTGCTTATTCTGCTACTAACAAGCCAAGAACTAGATCTTTGGACATGTGTTCTTCAAATGAAGCATTCAAAATTTCTATATCTTGATTGTGCTTATGTTTACATTTAATTTAGTTTATTTTAGAAAAGGCTGAACCACTCAGATCCAGTGAGCAAGTAAGCACTCACTGCTGAATTTTCCTACTAGCTCAGATTCCCATCATAAAGAAAACATTCACCAAATTTTGGCCAAATTCCACATGTTTGGAAAAACCAAGAAAAAAGGGGCATGGGGTGAAAATAACTGTGATTACTCTCTAATGTTTCTCAAGCCGTAACTCAAAATAGACTTGAGTAGACCAGAACAAGAGGGACGAGGGATTAAAATAGCTCCCTCTGAGACCATGACCAATGCCTGAGCAATGAACCTCATATGAATCATATTAATGTAAGATCCTTCATCCACGAGCAGGTAGTGAGGCAAGATTCTCCAACCAAACCCTTAAAACCTCAAACCTGGTCTTCAGAGACTATACAGGAGATGGTGGTTACCAGGGTGCGTTCAGAGATGCCAGCGGAGCTAGTGTCATTCATTTCTGAGAAAGCTTCATGACATCAAATGACCTGATGTCAGTGCAGGGGTTGGGGGGTTTTCCAGAGTGCAGGGGGAAACACCTGGCCATGAGCTGGAGGCTCTTTAGAGCTGGTACAACCCCCCTGTTCCCACTGGAGGAACTCTACCAGGCTGAACCACCACCCACCCTGCCCCCCCCAAACACCCTCAACTCTCCAGTTTCATAATAAACACAGCTGACAGGAGACGCATTTGAGACAGTGCTTCTCCATATTTCACAGCTTAGTGGAATTTGCTCACAGTTACCCCAACCAACTCATCCTCCCCTTCACAGGGAAATGATGACAGTGATTCACACTGAGGAGAGGCAATATATGATGCTGTATTAATAACCTGAGTATTAAAATTTGATTGAATCAACATCACCTCATCTTCACATCACTGACTTCTTCAAGTGGAGGGAAAAAGTCTCGCTTTACTGTAGAGTAAAGTGGGTGAGAAGGGGGTGGGGCTTGGGGTGGTCTCCCTCCAGATGCCCCAGCTGCTGGGCCTCTACTACATGTTAATTGCCTGTGTTCATATTTCAGTGCATGTTCTAGATGAAGACTGAGGCTGCCTACGGTGAATTTAACTGGTTTTTTCCAGGACTGCTGGTCTCACTTTTAATCCCACCAGCATAGCACCAGCAAGAATGAGTAATAAATAAACAGACTAAAATTAAATTTAGATTCTGATATAAATAGAATATTTGATTAATGAAGTCTACATAATGACATAATCATAATGTCATAAATTTCATAAGTTTGACTGCGTTTTATAATCTGGATTTACAACATTTTATGTCTTTGATTTAATTCATCACATTTATCCTATTATCAGATTTATTCTTATTTCACATCAGAATTTTTTTTATCCAGTTTATGCCTTCCAATACTTCCCTCTTGCTCTGTCTTACCTCCATCATCAGACCAGCATGTATCTGAACCAGCTGGTGCAGCCTCAGTATAAACAGAATCTAATTCTTGTTTGAAGCTGTGAATCTCTGAGAACTTGCCACTGTTGATCCAGAGCAGCCAGACATCTGCATCTGGTGCTTCACCCAAACAACACACACTGATGTATGTCAATCAGCCATAACATTATGACCGCCTACCTAATATTGTCTAGTCACATCTGCCACCTAAACAGCCCTGACCTGTTGAGGCCTAGCCTTTTCAAGACCTCTTTGAGTTGTGCTCTCTGAACCAGGATACAGAAACTTTAGGTTCTGGAAGTTGCCTCCATGGTACCGACATGTGCTGGCCTGGATTGAGATCTGGAGAATTTGGAGCCAAGTCAACACCTTGAACTGGTTGTTGTTCCTAAGATCATTCCTGAACATTGTTGCAGTGAGGCAGGGAGCATTATCTTGCTTAAAGAGGCCACTGACATTAGAGAACACTAACATCCACATAAATGAAGGACCCAAGGTTTCCCAGCAGAACATTGTCCAAAGCATCACACTGTCTCCACCAGCTTGTCCTCTCTCCATAATGCATCCCAGTGCCACATCTTACCCCAGTAAGAGACACACATGCCCCTGACCATCCACATGATGCAAAAGAAAACCTGGTCCGGTTCTGATGCTCATCTGTCCATTTTAGGTGGTGGACAGGGGTCAGCAAGGACACCCTGACTGGTCTGCAGCTACACAACTAACTGTGATGCTCTGTGTGTTTTGATACCTTTCTATCAGAACCAGCACGAACCTCTTCTGCAGCTTGAGCTACATTAGCTCTTCTTTTGGATCAGAACACACGGTACAGCCTTCACCCCTCAGGAATATCAGAGAGTCTTGTCACCGGTTCATCAGTTTCCCTTCCTTGGACCATTTTCTGGTAGGTGCTGACCAATGCAGACCAGGAACATCCCACTGAAGGACAAAATGTTCACTTGATGCCTAATGTATCCCACCAACTAACAGTTGCAGTGCAACAAATAATTAATTTTTTTCACTTCAACTGTCAGTGGTCATAATGTTTTGGTTCATTATTGTAAATGAGAAATGGTTGTTTTATGAAAACCATTTTTAAAAAGTAATTAGATGTATCCCTTAGGAACAATATAATGACGTTCACATCTGTTAAACATCTGTCTGGAAAAAGTGATGACAGCTCACAGCCTCTTATTGGGTAATTCCAATTCATCAGTATTTGAACAGTGTCCTCCCATCATGCTCTGGGTGACATGGTGGAACCAGTCACTTCATTCATTTCCTCCTTGTTAGGTGTGCAGTGACACTAATGAACCACACTCTAGTGATTGTGGGTCTGGGGCACCATGAGTCACAGTGACAGTGAATCATACACAAACGCAAGAAGTTTGACATCCACTGAAAACTTGACACCGACACTGAACAATCACCTGCTCCCACCAGACAGAGACAACAGACTCCTGACTGACTGAGCTCAGAAGAATGAAGCTGTTTGTAGAACAAAGACACACACGGCAATGACAGAGGTCCACTGTCACTGCACCGCAGTTACAAATGTAGGTGTGACATTAATGAACATCATTCTAGTCCAGTATTACTGAGAGACCTGGCTAACTGAGCCACAGCCTGACAGCCAGAGTCCATTTCACCAAATGAAGAAAAGAGAGAAGTGGCTTTTTGTTTCACCATCAGTCATTTTGGCATTGCCGCTATGTTTCATTTTGAGTGATTCAGACCACAGGATCAGGGTCAGGATCAGCTGTAATACAGATACTGAAGGCAAACATTGTCACCAAGGAAAGCGGTGTCAATATCAGTACATTAACATGAATGATATTTTCATTTTCTGTCTATTTATACTCAAATTCTTTAGTTTGAGTCCTCAGTGAGCATGATCGGATGCTCTTTTATGATAAAGACTCCTCTCACTCCAGCTTTATGCGTTTTTGTCCTTTACCTGGACTGACGCAACTGGTCTTCAAATGCAGCCTCTGGAGCACATGGTCCAATGGTACTTTAGAGCAACATTCCATGCCAGGTGGTTAATGTTGTGCTTTTTGAGTGCTTTGTGATCTTGGTAAACAAGAGGTGAATGTCTGCCACCACACCTTCTGTGTCATGGTCTTGTTGTCATCCTCCAGCCTCTAATATTGACCCACATGCTGATTTCCTGTCTGAATGGCATGTGGTAATTATAACACACTGTTATATGTTTACTACTTGTTTCCATACTTGAGGTAGTTTGTCCCCTCAGACTTGCCATAAGGCACGATTTGTCATCAGGGCTCGCTTGAAATGTATGTGCGTGAAAATAAAAAAGTTTTTTCTGCTGTACATCTGTCTATGTCTCAAAGTCCTGTTTATAATTTTATTCCTTTTGTGGTTCGTTCTCTTTTTGACCGACAGACTAATCAAAAGATTTGTTGGTGCCTTGCTGACATCAAACCATCACCACCTCAGACGAGGTGTCTGAGGTGCAGATGACTTGGTGGAGCAGACAGAGCTGAAGGTTCAACACCAACCTGCAACGTATCAATGACTGACCTTGGATGTTTCCTCCCTTCTCTATGAGTCTGGTTATTTTTAGGCAGCTTCACAGAACAGGATCAGTGACAGGAGGTGGGTGGTGAGAAGCCACAACACCACGAGCCGCAGATCACAGAGATGAAACAGAGCCCAGATCAAATTAGCATGTGGCTGTGGCTATGTAAATAGCTGTTATCCTATTTTGCATCAATGCTTTGTTAAAGGCAGTGCTCAGTTTACTCAGTTGTCATGGATATTAGAGTGCAACCTCCATTGGATTTAAAAGAAAAAAACATGATGATAATGAACCTAAGGACCTCATTGTTTTGCCACTACTCAGTGTCACTTATGAGAACACCTCATCCAGCTTAGATTCCAGGAAGATTTGGTTATAATCAATGTTTCAAGCCTCTGTTTCCATGACAGCCTACCAACCAGAGATGCGCTCATGGAACTTCTTCAAACGTGGTACGAATGTTCACTGACACTGAAGGATGAGGTGATAAAATCCTGCATCAAGGGTCATGTGTCACTCACACTTTCTGCCCCCCCCCCCTTTCTGACACAGACCTGTATCAGCAGCAAGTCCTCAGAGATCCAGTGGTCAAAGCCTGAGGACTGGCTCTCTGAACAAATCACAGTTGATGTTTCAGATTAGAATCAGACTAATCCATGAATGACTGACTTGCACACCAGACAGGTCAGGGGTCAAAGAAAGTGTAGGTCCTGCAGTTAAAGACCTTTCTGTATACAGCCCCTTCCAGCTTCCTCGCCCATCACCTCCATGTATAAACTGGTCTGAGAAAAGATAACACATTAGGCTCCAACCATCTGGGGTTACAGGTTTACATCCAGCCCAGAACCAGGACACATCACTCTGGTATCACTGGGCCACAAATCATGGTGCCGTATCCTTTCTCATTCAGAGCAGAGATGCGATAAAATACCACAGCTCAGAATATTGCCCCCCCCCCCCCCCCCCCCCCCCCCGCCCCCCCAGTGGTTATGACAAACAGTTAGGATTGTGGGTGGTGTCTCTGCCTCGACCACAAACTCAGTCCTCTGTAATATTTTGTATCCAGAGAAGACAAACAAGCTGAGGCGAGAGAAAGAAATATGTTTTTTCTAAGTTGCATTTCTGAATTATCTCGGGTGTAAAGAAGGTGGCGGGGCGGGTGCTGGGTAGGGACCGGGGAGGGGGGGGGGGGGGGGGGGGGGGGCAGCCTGTGAATTCAGGCGCACTGAGCAGACCTGAGTATTTGAGAGGAATGTGTGTGGAATGAGGAAATGTGCTCAGTCAGGCAGGACCTGCTGCAGCTGGACATGTTAGAGTTAATCTGATCAATTCAGCACGGGAAAACTATTTATTACAGCATCCCTCTATGGTGTCTTTATCTTCAAGTGTGTGCGTATCTGTGTGAGTGTGTGTGTGTCAGTGTGGTCTGTACTATCTACCCTTAAGAAATAAACTTCTGATGAAGTCAGTTTCCATAGATAAATGTCTAACCCTAACTCTAAGTCACTAAACAAAAGTCCAGATCAATTGAAAGTCAAAGCAGTTCATCAGATGTAAAGTAGAACAGAACCGGACCGGAACCTCACCTCCAGCACCTGGACGTAGCTGGACGGGAACCAGCCCCGGGCTCCATCCTTCTCTCCCTCCCACCAGCCTCCGGGCAGAGGCTGGACCACCTTGATGATCTCCCCGGCCTCGAAGCTCAGTCCCTGCTGATGCTGCTCCCCGCTGAACGGGTACAAACTTCTGCAGTACGATCCAGACATCGCCGGAGTGAACAGACGGTGGTGGTGGTGGTGGCGGTGGTGATGATGAGGATGATGATGATGGTGGTGGTGGTGATCCTCAAGCCACTCTGAGTGATGAAGAAAAACTAAAACACTTCTTGAACACTTCTTCGTCCGGTCCGGATGGCGGCGAGGCGGAGTGAAAGTTGAGTGAAGTCGGTGGACAGGTTCTCCTCCTCCGGCTGTCAGCGCTGCCGCTCTCCGCTCTGCCTGCACCGTCTGAGGACACTCCGGCCGGCGTGAAGCCAAACACTCAGAGGCAGGAGGGACAGGAAGCCTGGCCACTGCACCTTCAAATTAAAATACATTTCCTTCAGAAACTGAACTCTTTGGAAAAGCTTCTCTGTTAACACTGCGAGATGAGGTAGAAAGGTAAGAAGGAAGTGAAGTTTTTCTTTGTTTGCTCTTTACTGTGTGTACTCACTGCCTTTATTATTATTGTAATTACAAATATTATACATTTTGAAATTGATTTCAAGAAAAAGGACATTTGGCACTAAATTCAGCAGTTACTACCACCGATGTCAAACGCCAACTTTATCACCATTATTTATTAATATTAGTTACAGTCAGCAGTAGACTATCATGATGTCTTTTGTGCCACCACTGATAGTAAACTTTCAATGAATGTCTTTAGTCGGCATCATCATCAGGGCCACCAAATATGAATTATGCTCTTTATATTTTTATCATGTTTATTGTGCTTCGTATCCGTCTTCACGATCACTGAACTTTTTGAGTGACCATTGGTGATTTCAGTAAATGGATATATTTTCACGCCATTGCAGTCACTCAAGCTTTACTTTGAAAAACTTAGTCGGAAGTGTTGTCCAAAATCAGCCACATTGCGGTATTTCAATAGTTCACTGCAATGTGTTGTAACTATAGGAAGAAGTTTGTTCAAAAGAGAGACACTGAAAAGATGGAGGCCTATAAGGCTCATCACATTTTGCTATGAATTATGGTGAGTCATTACTTTTGCTTTTGAGTTTAATTATGAATTTTGTTGTAAATATATTAAATTTGAATATTTTAGAACTGAATCAACTGTGCTGCTGAAAGACACTCCATCCACCAGCTCCACCTCCTCCACCTCAGCAGCAGCCTGGACATCCCTACTTCCACCCAACTCAGAGGCCCCATCCTCCCCAAACAGTGTCCACTCTGATCCTGGACCGGAACCATCCCCCTCCCTGAAGCACTGTGCTGATCAGGAGCTGGTGCTCATCATCAACACTCCACTGGGGACCTTCCATGTTTAAGGTGCTTAGTCACAGTCATATTCATTTATTATCATTATTGTTAATAACAGTCATTCGTAACAACAACGAAATACTGACGGAGCATCTCCACAGGAGGTGATGGATTGTGCAAAACAGCACACAGGGATTATGAAAGTATTTCTGATTCTGATCATCACCCTGTTAACAGGTGCTGTTTTCTATTTCTCCTTTTATTTTCTACTTTGAACTTACTTGATAGTTTTCTGTTTTTGTAATGTCCTGATCACTGTTTTTGTTGTTTATTATTCCTCTAAAAAACCTGATTCTCATTATGATGTATGTGCAATGGAATGGGGAAAAATTTGAAATTTTGTTTTGAGTATAGCAACTCAGGAAACATCAGAATCATTTATAGGTTGGTTTTTGTTTTTTTTTTTTACACACACACACAGACACACAATCTCACTTCGGCCTTCTACCAGTAAAGTCTGTATTTATTTATTTCAATATTGAACATGAGGTAATGTTTGCAACGGCTGGACTTTTTCCTAGCAGCTATTTGGTGAGGCTCTACTCAGGATTTGATAAAACAGATAATGTGATTAGTATGAAGTGTTGCAGCAGTAACACTGTGAGCCCTGCCTCTTAGTGAGTGGGAGTTCTGTAAGGTTTGTTCAAATGATGCTTTTTCATCAAATCATCGCTAACAGCAGCATCCACCCTGAGTCCTAGGCTGTTGCATTCTACAACACTCTCTATTAAAATGTGTGATGTGCAAAAATTGGGTTTTGACTGCTTACTGTTTCTCTACACGAGTTTGACCACTGTTCAATATGGACACTGATGCTATCTTTAAGCAAATTCAACACATGAGACCATCATCTTTCTCAGCAAGAAAGCACCAGCGTTATCAAGCAGAGGTCAGTGTCACCGCCGTGACGCTACGTGGAAAGGTGCACGGGGTTCCTCTGAGTCAGCTGATTGGTTGGTTGTGTCTTGCAGAAGATGCTCATGAGGCAGTTCATGCTCATGAAGCAGACATATCAAGTTCCCATTTATTTATCTGCGAGCCACGTGAAAGCTTGGCTGCTGGCTGAGAGAAGCTTTCTGGAGGAGTGAGTTCATGGTGACATAGCCAATCAGAGCTAGACATCACAGATAACACTATTTTTCTGACAATCACAGGTTCCAGGAAGAGGCAAAGAAGGCAGAAGCAAGAGAGCTCCTCATGGCTGAACTGGTAAATAAACACAACACTGGCACTGTAAATGTACCCTTACATTCAGCAGAAATCCAAATAAAGCCATGTACTGGTGCCTATTAGATATTTATAAAAATGTCATCTGCCTCAACAGAAATATGAAAATGAAAGAGGACAGATAAGCAGGAGTTGGGGAGCCACATGGTAGAGCGGCTCATTTGTTTCATCTCACCCCATCTTTCCGTTCCTGTCTCTCTCACTGTGTCTGTCAGAATAAAAACAATGGAAACATTTTTAAAAAGAAAAAGTACACCCAGAAGTAATGGCACTTACTAAAAAAGTGCAATTTTTTTCTCTGAAAATGGCTCAGTGTGTTCTGTGTAGCGAGGTGATTAGAGCATCACAATGCTATCGATAAATGAGCAAACCCTGTTTTTTGCATGATAATTCAGGATTAATTTCCCCCAAATACACCAAAAGGCCCCTGAAGCTTGTCACAATATCCTACTGAGCGGACTGCAGCTTTTTCTGAAGTCAAAATTGAAAACAAAAATACATCTTTACAGGAGACATCCTCTGAATTAATCATGCCTTTAAAATAAAGTTTCTTACACAACATGACTATTTTCACAGGCCCGGACTTCAGCGAGGCGCCACTGTCTAAATCAGATGGAGAAAGAGCTCCAGGAGGAACTTGACAAAGAGAGACGCCTCTCACTGCTGCTCAGAAGAAAGGTAAATAAAACACCCAGCACTTTGAGTTGAAACCTTCAACTGTCCCTCACTCTTCCTTCTCTCTCTCTCTGTCCTTCTGCCATATGAAGGTCACGCTAGAGGGCCTTCAAATGTTTCCCTCTGCGATTCGCCCTAAAGCAGAAAAGGACGTATTGATCTCCCTCCACCACCTGTTCAACAAGCTGCTCAGCTCTTTTACTGGCTCTCCCACCAGCAAGCAGTCCAAGCTAGCGCTGCTCACCATGCTGGTCCGGGTAAGCACAACTTCAGCCGCACAGATAGTGGACACCGCTCTGACGTTTCTCCTGGATCAACCAGAGCCACCTGTTGAGGTCAGGCCCTCGCAGACTGAGAGGCTTGGCTGAGAGTGGAGATTTCACTTTACCCTCAGCTCTGAGAAACAGGTCTGAAGCCACCAGCGCAGAGATTGGCAAACTGCTGGCCAAAATAGCGGCCACTTGTTTCTGTCTGAATGACTTTCACTGCAGCTTGTCTTCTGTGTGTCTGCACATCATTGATCCAAGACATGGTCAAAGCCATTTACAGAACATTTGTCAACTGCTTGAAAACCTTCCACCTCATGAACTTTGATGAAAGCTTATTTGCGGCTAGATGGGGTGTTGTCTGTGCTGTCCCAGACATGGATGACAGAGTGCAGAGAGCTGCCTACAGATCTCTCCATCCGCTCTATGCTGACAAGGACCCTGAGGTAATCCTAGCTCTCCTGTTATATGAAGAAGTACTATAATGAAACATTTTCAATTAAGATGAGGGTTTTCTCAGACTCTGTAGGTGAGCTATGTGTTGGCACACAGAGGACTGGTAAACTGTGGAAAAAGGTTTTCTTCCTCCTCTGCAACGGTCAACTGAGAAATTAATCACACCTGCAGTTCTCTACAACATTACATCATTCATACTTGAAGTAAATCATGAGTAGTGTTCTGTTGACAGAAGTGGTTCCTTGACAGGAGTAGGAGTGGTCATCGTCACCAAGAGGCGCCTTGAGAAGCACTACCGCTTCAGGATGGTACAGCAACTCACCATCAGAGTGACGAGACAGCCTATCTGGATTCTGGCTAGGGGTCTAGTTTGCTAACATCAGTGGAGGAAAAAGCATTATAGACACAACTTAACTTTTGATTCCATTTCTGAAGCGACAAGTCTAATGCTGAACTCACAATGTTTCTTCTAGACTGGTAACTTAATGTGAAAAAGGGGTTTGTTGACAAATTCAGAGGGATCATCATCAAAGTCTGCAGCTCTGAGGAACCGTTTGGGACCTTTGGTTTAGCCATCTGCAGATTTATTGTTTGGGTCTGAGCTGTCTCATCCAGCTGGTGAACACAAATTTGCATTTTGTAGTTGAACATCTTCATATTGTCCTCAGGAATAGATGAAAACCAAAACAGAGTGAACAGACGGATGATTATCAAATGGACAGATTGAAGAACTGGAACTCGAGAATCCACTGAGTTTCATCAGAGAACTGCATTGACTGGTTTTAGAACTGACTCTGTTCTGACTAGAAAAGTCAAGAGGACGATAAAGGAACTGCATCAGTTTTCTCACTGTAATCTGCGCCCATAAGAAGGCTTTATCCCCTGTTCAATAGAGCCCTCTCGTGGCAGATACTATAGCATTACAAATGGAACCAGAGCAGTAAGGAAACTATAACACTGCCAAATATCCTTCAGGAACTGAACATTTTACATTTTTACCTGCAACAGCCAATGGATCAGACACTGAACCTGGGTTGTTATCCTTCACTACGCAGGGGTTAAAATAGGATTTGTCAGGAGATGCCTTTGTCATGGAGGGTCTGGGTAAGGGTGTCAAAATGGTGGGCCACACATCATTTGCAAAACTTAACAATTTTATATATAAAATAATTTTAATTTTAACTGTAATGTAAAATAAATGTAATGTAAAATGTTTTAAATTAAATTAATTTTAAAATTATAAATTAAAGCTTCTATTACTTTCATTGTTTTTTGTACTCACCAGAACAGGTTACTCGAGGGATTTAAAAAAAAAAATTGTCATAGATAATGTTGTAAAAGGTGGTAGAGACTGAGAACATGTTCCATTTGGATGCATAGGAAGAGGTATGGGTCTTCATTTAAACCAATAAGTTTAGTATTTATCCATTTCATTTGAATTTTGAAACAGGGGCTCCAGGAAACCACTTCATGGTAAAGACCTTTTGACCGCATCGAATAGCTCACAGTTAAATTGTTGCTCTAACTCAAACTCCAGTGAAAAGTTTTTTTTTTTCAGAAGAGTTAGTCCATAGTTCAGTTGTATGAGAACAAAGACAGGTAAGATGAAAGTGAATGAGATGACCTCTGGGACCTTTGAAATCGCACCACTTGGTTTCTGGTATCGTTCAGGTGAGAAAGAAAATCCTTACTAATTTGTGAATGTTTATGATTAATTATTAATTAGAATTCCATTTACTGAATAAGCTGTTATATTTGTTTGAAAGGATTTTGGTTGCTACACAACAAAACAGTTTGAGGCTAAGTGGGAACATGGAGGCTGATCCCTCTGAAATGAAGAGACATTTTCATCATGGAGAAGTTGAAATATGTATTGAGAATCAGAAAAAAGGTATTAGAAACAAACTGGGGAAATTGAAAATTTTATTCTATTATGTTATTCTATTGTGTTCTTGATACCATTTTGTCTATACTGGGAAAATGTAAGAAAAATCTGAGTGAGGAAAAAAAAGAAATGATTTAGGTGATTTTGACAGAAATCCATTTAACTAATCTGCGTCTCAGATGATTTAATTCCTGTACTGATGAAGACTTCAAGACCTCGACAGAAACAAAACAAGGCTGATGCACAAACAAACAAACAGGTTGAAGGATGGCGCGACACAGCTAAATACACTCATCTTAAATGAATCTTCTGGAGGCTTCCCGATTAGTCCATATGCTCCATTGACTTGCCTGGAGCAATCACAGTTAATCCACTGACTTCAAACTGGTATTAGGTATTGTCTGTACATGAGTGACAGGCTATTTTAGTTCAGTAACATAAATGCCAGCAGACACCCTTCTGGGATCTGCCCTGATCTCTGCAAACAGTTTCTCAATTTAGACACTAACTGGTCTAACAGAAGAGGACTTGCATGAAGCACACAAAGTTAATTACCACCACGAAGCTTACACCTGCCTGCTAATCCAGCAAGGGCTATGATAAATGCTATATCTTCATTCATCTGTGTTGATATTCAGAGAGATGGATAAGGACAAAGATTTCAGTGGCTGTCAGGAACAGACAGACAAAGAAGCGTCTGCTTCACACAGTTTTATTCTGCTAAAGTTTCACTGCACAACAATAAGGTATGCTATTTTACTGAGTTTCTAATGAAAACCTGCAATAAAGGGATGTGACATCACTGCCAGATCTACTCTGATTCAGCAGCCTGAGAGAGGAAGGAGACAGGGCAGGACAGAGGGTAGGACAGAGGACAGGACAGGACAGTAAAGATTTGGTTAAATCGGCTATAAGTATAAAAAAACTGTACATAGAAAGCTACCAAAACCTGAAGCGCCTACGCGTGGTTTGCATCACACCCCAGTAAGAGGGAGTGTGTAGTCAGGATGTTTCCTGGGCACCTTCCATTGGTGGGAAAAGGACCCTGGGGTGACCCAGAATAAATTGAAGAGATTATATATCTTTTACACCTCGGGATCCCTCTAGGAGGAGCTGGAAACCTGCTACCAAGACCTGACCTCAGAGGAGCAGCAGAAAATGGAATGATTATTAGATTTTTCTCTGGATTGAAAAGCCAATTATTTCAATGAATCAGGATGGTCTCATTCACAGACCCATTCCTCTGCAGCCATGTGCGCATTGACCTCAAATTGCTTCAAGTATCCCTGTCCATGTAAGGACTGCTGCTGTAATTTGTCATAGGTTCATGAATCAGAGGGTTTTCTAAGGTTGCAACAGAAATCATTTAAATGTTTGGCACAAAAATCAAAAGCCAAATTGGACCCAAATGAACCATGAATCAATGTTACCTTCCCAAATTCTCTGCTTCTGCTTCTCAACTTGTTGACCTGCGACTCAGCGATGTCTGCCCGCTCCTGTGCCTCCTCCAGCTCATGCTGCACCTTCCTGAGCTTTGCCAGATGAGTGCTGGCCTGCTCCTCCTGTGAAAGGAGAAACACAACAAGCTACAGCAAATTCAGGAGGAAAAAGCCCAACTTCCTGGTTTGAACAGAAGATCTTACAGCTTCTTCATTCTGCCGCTTGTAAGCCTTGACTTTGAGCTGCAACTTGGCCACCAGGTCCTGCAGTCTCAGCACGGTCTTCTTGTCTTCCTCAGTCTGGTAGGTGAGCTCTTTGACGGTCCTCTCATATTTACGTATTCCCTTGATGGCATCATTTGCTGTTCTCTGCTCACTCTCCACCTCACCCTCCAGTTCACGCACCTTACAAGAGAAAGACGAAACCCCCAAAAACAACATAATTAGCTGTGATGGTTGACTCAGCGACTTTGCTCAAAGCTCCTCTCATTTGACAGCGTACGATACCCGAGCTTCCAGTTTCTGGAGCTGCTTCTTTCCCCCTTTCAGAGCCATATTCTCAGCTTCATCCAGACGGTGCTGCAGATCCTTAACAGACGCCTCCAGGTTCTTCCTCATCTTCTCCAGGTGGCTGCTGGTGTCCTGCTCTTTCTTCAGCTCTTCTGCCATCATGGCTGCCTGGATTTACAGTTTCATTTGTAATTGTTACTAATGCTGGACCTGACAAAAGCACAGCCTGTTAAATGCAATAAGTTTCTAAACACATCATACAAAGTTTAAATTACTGAATTATCAATAAAGATAAGGTTTTTCAGATTTACATCAGTGATGGCCTTTTTAGCCTTTTCCTCTGCATTGCGCGCCTCTTGGATTGCATCCTCCGCCTCGTCCTGCAGCTGGCTGACATCAGCATCCAGCTTCCTCTTGGAGTTAAGCAGACTGGTGTTCTGCAGCAGAACAGATTCACCCATCAGCTTAACAGTTCACACAGAAGAGCAAAGACAATACAGATTTGCTGTTAGTCAAATTTAAAAAAAACTTGGTGACAATGAACAATTGTAACAAAATCAGCTGAATCTACTATGTCTTCCAACTCATGTTTGTCCAGTGATGAAGAAATAACATCCTTTACACACTGCAGTAACAACACTGTCCTTTACTGCTGCTGTTTAGAAAAGAATTAACATCTTACGTTAATAAAAAGCAACAGGTTCACAGACAGCCAGCTCACCTGAGAGTGCAGCAGCCCCAGTCTCTCGCAGGCGTCAGTCAGTTCCTGCTCAGCTAGTTTGCGGCTTCTTTCCGACTGTTCGAGAGCAGCTCTGAGCTCCTCCACCTCCGCCTGCATCAGGCTGCTCCTGCGCTCCACCATGGCTACCTGCTCCTTCAGGTCCTCCTGGCTACGTAGCGCCTCATCCAGGTGAAGGGTTTGTTCCTGCAGGAAATAACAGATGAATGATTTACATAAAGTAGATTTAAAAAGCTGCTCTGAATAAATATATAGTGAGCAAATTTTCACTTTGAGATGGGCTTGCATGTTCCTCAGCTGCTTCTGGGCTTCAGCGGCCTGCCGGTTTGCATGGCTGAACTGGATTTCCATCTCATTGAGATCAGTCTCCATCTTCTTCCTGATTCTTATATTGTCATTTTTGCTGCGTGTCTCTGCGTCTAAGGCGGAGTCCATGGTTTCCACAATGCGCTGGTGGTTGCGTTTCATCTGCTCGAGTTCTTCGTCCCTCTCAGCCAGCCTGCGCTCCACCTCTCCTTTGACCTGAGTGAGCTCAAGTTGAATACGGAGAATTTTGGATTCCTCATGTTCCAGAGAAGCCTGGACGACAGATAAGGAAGAAAATAAATAACGTGGGAAAAAACCCATTTGACAAGAAGTATGAAATGCTTCATGTCAGTTACTTCAGCCTCCTCCAGAGCAGTCTGGATCTCAGTCTTCTCAGTCTCAGTTTGTTTCTTAGTTTTCTCCAGCTCATGGATAGCTTTACTATTCTCTCCAAGTTGTTCAGTCAGATCAGAGATTTCCTCTAAAGAGAAAATAAAAACAAAACACTAAAATATAACACAATCACAAATCTAATGGAAATGAATAAAATATTTCTTTTCTAATGGTGGTAAATACAAACAATTTCTCTTTTCTACATCCTTACAAACCCATCCTCAGCACCATTAGCTTTTAAGAATACTCATTTATATATTGTCAGCCATGTGCAGGGATGAACCTTCCAGTTAACACATCAGCATAAAGCCATTTTTCAACTGGTCAAGTAACCAGCTAAGACCCATCAAAATCTGGCTTTAGTAAAAAGTAATAGTGCAGCAACATGGCAGCAAAGTGGTTAGCACTGTTGCCTCACAACAAACAGGTTGTGGGTTTGGTTCTCAGGCCTGGGTCCTTTCTGTGTGGAGTTTGCATTTTCTCCCTGTGCTTGTGTGGGTTTCCTCCCACATTCAAGACATTCATGTTTAGGTTAAATGGTGACTCTAAATTGTCCGTAGGTCTGAATGTGAGTGTGAGTGGTTGTTGGTCTCTGTCTTTTTCTGTGTGTTGGCCCTGTGATGCACTGGTGAGCTCAAATGTGAGCTGAGATTGGCTCTAGCAGCCCCTGAGCGACCCGAAAACAGATAAGTGGTAGAAGATGAATGAATGAATTAAAAGCAATAATAATCATTCAGACCAGGTCAAATGACTGGAGTAGATACTGGTATTTATCAGCTCTGGCTACAATCAGCCTTGCTGTAAACACCACCAGGGCCATCTGCTAATTTGCACTCCTCCTCCCAGATGCAGGCCTGTCACCTGTCCAGGAACTGTTCAACCAGAAACACAGAAGCTATATCATCCTGAGACTGTTACAGGCGCAACAACCAAGAGATGAAACATGACAGGTCTGTTTGGGCAGCAGCTAGAAGTTGCCTCCTCTATGTCTGACACTGCTCCACAGAGTTGTCTGTGTCCTCAGTCCAAGCAGAAAGCTAACTCTTGCAGTGGAAAACTGACCAATTAGCTTTTTTAGCAGATTCACCTGTTTTTAAAATGATCCAGGAATACCCGATAATTTTTGAGGAAAAATTTTTAATATACGAACGTTGCAGGTTTTTATTCTCTCGTTTGAGGACTTCGAGGTGCTCCAGAGCTTCTTCATAAGAGTTCTTCAATTTGAAGAGCTCAGTGCTAAGGGAGCGAGACTCCTTCTGTGATCCATCCAATTCAGCCTGACTCTCTTCGTACTTCTGCTTCCACTCCAATATAATCTGAGCCAGATGAAAAAAATATTCAGGTAAGGTGACAGGCCCCAGAAATTTTGCATGTTTAACTATGTGTCTATGTTACCTTATCAAAACTTCTCTGTTTTTTATCCAGGCTAGAAGCTTGTGCATTTGCTCTCACTACATCAATCATAAGGTCCTCCACCTCTCCCTGCAGTCTCTGCTTCGTCTTCTCCAAAGATGAGCACTTGGCATTAATGGCCTCCATGGCCTCCTCTGCTTCCTGTAAACGTTGGGCAAGTTTTTTCCTGCCAATCATGAATTGAAATATCAATAAAAGGTTTTATAATGTTGAAACATGTAAACATCTAAATACTCTCCCTCTCACTTGGCCTCTTCCAGTTCATCGTTGCGCTGGATGGCATCAGTCTCATATTTGGTTCTCCACTGGGCGACCTCGCTGTTGGCCTTGGACATCGCCCTTTGCAGCTCAGCCTTGGCCTCCTGCTCCTCCTCAAACTGCTCCCTCAGGAGATCACAGTCGTGACGGGCAGAGTGGACAGCATGGCCGAGAGCATTCTTAGCCTGACAGGGAAGCAGAGAAAAGTCCAAGTAGTCCTTCACCCTGATACAGACCTGCCAATGCAACATGAGAACTTGGACTGCACAACATGCAAAAATAATACTAATAATTATATAATAATAATTTTTTTTTTTTTTTTTTTTTTTTTTTTAAGTGGCAGCTGTCATCATGTTGGCATGTAAAACAAACCAAAAAACTAACAAAAAGTACCTGTGCAACAAGAGAATATGATTTGTCTTTAGGGGAAGGTCTGTTGCACCATAACGCTTATGGTGCTAATAATGCACAGCATTTATTTTCATCAGAAAATCGCAGATCCTGCTATCTGGATATTGGACTTGGCCATATTTGCGACTTTGATTGTATTTACATAAATTGAGCAACTCTACTTCATACACATCTCAAATCTGTTCATTTCTGCTGACTGAAAAAATGTGAGAATGATCATGATAAGGTTTTTGTTGGATTTAGTGAATATGATTTGTAATCTGGGATGTCTGTGTCACACCACAATGCTTACGATGCTAACCATGTTGTCATTATATTTCAATA
The DNA here is from genome assembly GCA_034769265.1 of Remorina albescens. Classification (NCBI taxonomy): domain Eukaryota; kingdom Metazoa; phylum Chordata; class Actinopteri; order Carangiformes; family Echeneidae; genus Remorina; species Remorina albescens. The sequence goes on from CM068480.1 coordinate 14,625,135, forward strand.
CCTTGTGTGACCTGTGTTTACATGGATCTGAGTAAGGGAGCAACTTTTTTTGTACTTAAGTGTGGAAAAAAAAGTAACAGTGTGCTTCGATGTCAAAATATGTTGCTGCAAATGGCAGAACTGTTGTCCTCCCCCAGTGGAAGGACTATTTGTGTTGAGTTTTTGAAATAAGATTAAGCTGAGACATATTAAGTTATGGCCTAGCAGAGAACTGGACTTCACACACATACTGACCTTAGCCTCTTCCTCGACCTGCCTTTTCAGTTCCTCAAATTGCTGAGTGAAGGCAAGTTTAGCCCTGGACATCTGAGACACAATTGCTTCTTTCTCTTCGAGAAGACGAGAAAATTCTCCTGCCCGAGAGATGGCAAGAAAAAAAATGAGCAAAGACCAAAGCAGAAGAAGAGGAGAGATCTCTCCATTGCCTACCATTTTCATTCTGAAGTCGTGCCCTTTGAGCATTTATTTCAGCAATCAAACGAGTGTTCTCATCATGTTTCGTCTTGTATTCACTCAGCTGGTCTTCCAGACAGTGGCACAACTTCTCATAATTGATCTGATATTGAAAAAAATAGTGTAATGAAACAGTTTACTGTTACATTTTGATTACATATAGCTACCGCACTGCTGTAGCTCACCTTGGCCTTGACCATGACCTCTATGTTGCCGGACAGATCGTCAATCTCCATCTTGTACTCGCTCTTCTCCTTCTCCAGCTTCTGTTTAACTCTCTGCAGGTTATCGATTTGCTCTCCCAGCTCAGCCACGCTGTCAGCATGTTTTCTCCTTAAGGATGCAGCAGTGGCCTCATGGTGGAGTGTTGATTCTTCAAAGTCGCGTCTCAGTTTCTGAAACTCAGCCTCCCGTTTCTTATTCATCTCTATCTGCGTTGAGGTGGCTCCTCCAGCCTCCTCCAGCCTCTCGCTGATCTCCTCCAGCTCCCTAGACAGATCAGACCTTTGTTTTTCTACTTTAGCCCTGGCAACACGCTCTGCTTCGATCTCCTCCTCCAGCTCTTCAATGCGGGCCTAGGTAGTCCAACCAAAACCGAAAGTCATCCTTTCACTTTCTGGAGTATGTACATATGGACTATCACATTTTCATTGGTCTCCAAGTACCTGAAGTTCCTTGATCTTCTTCTGACATTGCACGTTCACATTCTGCTCATCTTCAATTTTGGCAGCAAGATGGCTGAACTCAAGGTCTTTCCTGTTGTGTCAAATGACACCATATGATTAGATGATGTGTTAAGTACTTATTACTTTTGAGCACTGCTGTATGCATACATACTTTTTAAGTCGTTCCTCCAGCTGTTGTTTGTCATTTTCCAAATCCATTATGGATTCCTGGTTTAGTTTCAGATCTCCTTCGAGTTTCCTTTTTGCCCTCTCCACAGCCATCCGGACCTTCTTCTCTTGTTCCAGAGACCCCTCCAGCTAACACATGCACATATTTTGAGCAAAAACCTCAAGTCACAGTGTTATGATTTCCTAAAGGGCCATGGACTTACATCATCAACTTGTTGCTCCAGCTTGATCTTAGCTTTGCTCAGAGAGTTGACTTTGTCCTCTTCTGCTTGCAGGTCATCCAGTGTCTGCTGGTGGGCCTCCTGCAGGGCCAACTTTTCCTTTGATAACTTGGCAATAGTGTCATCAAGAGCTGAAATTTCTTCAGTGAGATTCTTCACCTGAATATGTAACCAAATGTGAATGTTTTAGAACATGTGTTTGATGGTCAAAAGGCCTTTGAAAAGACACAGATAGTACCTTGTTCTCAGTAGCATGTTTCTCCTTTTCTACTTTGGCCAGCGTGAGCTCCAAATCATCAATGTCTTTCTTCAGCTCAGAGCACTCATCCTCCAGCTTCCTTTTCTTGGCTGTCAATTCAGCATTTACCTCCTCCTCATCCTCTAGTCTCTCGCTGAGCTCTTTGGCTTTGGCTTCTAACAAGATCTTGTTCTTAATCAGTCCTTCACACCTTTCTTCAGCATCTGCTAGACTGTCACTTTCCTATTTAATTAGATATCCATTATTCATTTAAGAATCATGAAGGTCTTCTAACATTTGACTTTAACACCCATTTGTCTTTTCTCTACTCACAGATTGAATCTGCAGACACAAGTCACTCTTCTCCTGAAGCAATGAAACCATTTTGGCTTCCAGCTCCTTCCTCTTAGCCTCAGCTTTGGTTAAATCCTCCTTACACTTGGTGAACTCCACTTTCATAATGGCCATCTCCTTCTCAGTCTCAGCGCTCCTCAGGAGAGGTTTGATCTTGAAGTAGAGCTTCATCCATGGCCAGTGTTTTACATTCATGAAAGAGCGAATGTTGTACTGAATAGTGTAAATGGATTCTCTGCAAGGTGGTGGAGTTCTTTCTCAGTTACTGGGTTCAACATGTTTCAGAAAACATGTAACATGTAAAGACCTGTATCCTGAGATGTACATCTAATGGAGTATGTAGGATCTAATCTGTGATAATTCTCGTTACCTCCTCTCCATCATTTTCTGAAAGTCCTTCCTTCTTAGAAAACCGCGACACAAGGCTTGAGTAATGGTGATAAGAGAGGCCAGTTTTTCATCCCTCATTTCTTCAAGTAAACCCAAGAGTCCTGCTTTGAAGAACACCTAGAGAAAAATTTTAATTTGGATATGCCATTAGATAAATAATACCTCTAGTATCAAGGTATATCATAGTATGCTTTCAACTAACTAATGAGGTGTCATCCACAAAATGTTTTTTGATGTTATGAAAGGTTGCACTAGAGAGCTGAGGAAAAAACATTTCCTCATTGCACCTCTTCTGCCCATAGGTCGCCTGTCAGCCAGTCACAATGACATCAACTCACCTTGGTGTGTCCAAACTTGTACTGGGTGTGATCCACATCAATTGACCCCAGGAGCTTCTCAGCAGCTTTCTTGTTGTCAATAAACTGCCCCTCAGGAATCACACTAGCATTCAGTACTTTGTACCTACAAGAAAATTAAACAGGAGATGGTTGTTTTCTAACATCATACAAACCATGTCTTTGTTATTTTTTTACCTCTGCTTGAAATCCCCATACAGTATCCGACTGGGGAAGCCCTTCCTGCAGATCCTGATTCCTTCCAGCACGCCATTACATCGCAGCTGATGGATGACCAGATGGTGTTCCATAATCCCTAAAAATCGACCTGAACAATGTTAAAATGAAGTTGACTGAGATGCTCTTCAAGTCTGAGATAGGTTGAATGTTTGTTAAATACCTGGAGTTTTAGTTTCATTGGGAATGAGACACCTGACAAAGTGAGGATGCGTGCTCCTGAGATTTGTCATTAGTTTCCCCAAGTTCTCCTGTTAAGGATTATCAGTGCCATTACTTTGTTACAGGACACACAACCATTGTTGGGATTATTTTAGATGCTTTACCCTAAAGAGGGCTGACACAGTCTGGAAGGATGAACCCTTCTTCTTTGTTGCTTTCTTAGCAGCAACCCCAGCTCCCCCGCTTCCTCCTCCAGTGGTCTCTAAAGTAAAAACACATTTTTATTTTCAATGTAAGGTTGAAGAAGGAGCTTCAATTTACTTAAATTATTAAAATATTAAAATAAATGTAAATATTTTAATGACAACAGTTCTTACCATCGGATGAAGAGTAGGTAGAGTAGAGGAAGGCCAGCAGTTTGAGGCTGGCTTTCTGGTAGAGCTGGACCACAGTCTCATTGAGTGGGTCCTTGTTCTTGTCCAACCAGCCTGTGATACTGTAGTCCACGGTGCCAGCGTAGTGCACCAGGGAGAAGTGAGCTTCAGCCTTGCCTTTGACAAGCTTGGGTTTCTGAAAGTTGTTGGATTTTCCAAGATGTTGGTCATACAGCTTGTTTTTGAAGGTGATGTCTGACGCCTTGGGAAACATACACTCCTCTTCGAGGATGGAAAAGATGCCCATTGGCTGTGGAGGATGGTCAGAACATATGAACAAATAATTCAAACTAGTACTAGGCACAGTGAAACATAAAATTTCAATCTACCAACCTTTTCAATAAGCTCTATACACGCAGCCAGGTCCATTCCAAAGTCAATGAACTCCCATTGTATTCCCTCTTTCTTATACTCCTCTTGCTCCAGCACAAACATGTGGTGGTTGAAAAACTGCTGCAGTTTCTCATTAGTGAAATTGATACACAGCTGTTCCAGACTGTTGTACTGCAAAACAAACCACTGGGAGTATAAACACAGCCCTCAATATGTAGAATCCAGTAAATACATGGCTCAATACTGACTTACATCAAAGATTTCAAATCCAGCGATGTCCAGGACTCCAATAAAGAACTGTCTGGGTTGTTTGGTGTCCAGCATCTGATTAATTCGAAGGACCATCCACAGAAACATCTTCTCATACACCGATTTGGCCAAAGCACCAACGGAGTTGTAGACCTGCACAATAGCATGATAACATTTGGGGGAGTAAACCGTTTGTAAAATAGGTCACATCATATTTTATATTTTTTAGTGTTTTCATGCTAAATCTCATCTTAAATCTGTATTAATTCAGTTTTTGGTCAAAATGGTAGCAAAGAACCAACACAACAAGGTAAAAATATCATAACCAAACCATTCTCCAGACTGTAGTTATATATGTGATGGAAAACCATTTTGCTGTTTACACATGCATAGTAAAAATATTGACAGGTGCAGCTTTGAGGTTATTACTATAGGAATAATATTTAATTCACAATGCTTTCTACAGACCTGCTGAACAGTCTGCCCTTTGGTCACATACTCATTCCCAACTTTCACTCTTGGGTAACACAGTGCTTTTAGCAAATCTGCAGAGTTCAGACCCATCAGGTACGCTGCTTTGTCAGCCACTGTTAAAAAAATGAAACAAAAACAGAAAATAAAGAGCAGAACATGAAAAGACTTTTATATTAAATGAAAAAAGGTGCTCATCATACACAGTATTTACCTTCTGTTCCATCTGGCTCTGCCTGCTCCTCTCTCTGCTTCTGCTTGAACTTCATATTCCCAAAATGCATCACAGCACCAGTTAGCTTGTAGATGCCAGTCCGCTCTTCTCCAGTGAAGCCCAGGATGTTGATAGCGCTCTGAAAGCGCATGAGAGTTGAGGTGTGAACGATGCTGGTGGAAATCATTGAAGTGGTTAAAATGTCTTACATCAGTGGCCAGTAGCTCGTCACTGTCGTCAATACTGGCCACACTGATCTCCCCCTGGCTGATGAAGGGGAAATCGTAGGGGTTGGTGGTGATCAGGAGAGTCTCTGGAAGGACAAAGAACAAAGGATTTGCCTCATACTTAGTTTAGAACGGACAGGCTGTGACAGATGTGCCTCCAGATTTTACCTATTAGCTCAGGCTTCTTGTTGGACATGATCTGGTAGAAAATGTGGTAACTTCTCTCTGAAGCCAGCTGAAACGTTACTCTGGATTTTTCCAACAAATCTGACAAAACAAACAAGACTGAGTTTAGCAAAAGAGTGAAGATAATTATTACCTGTCTGTTTTGAATTCTAACATACATGTTTCAATATCAGCAGAAGCCAGTTTTCCTGTGGTTCCAAAATGGATCCTAATGAATTTCCCCTGAAAGACAAAAAACTAATCAATAATCTAGAACTCAAAAAGACAAGTTCATCATGGATGTTAACAAGGCTTCTCACTCACAAAACGTGAAGAATTATCATTTCTAACTGTTTTGGCATTTCCAAAAGCCTCTAGCAGTGGGTTAGCAGAGATGATCTGGTCCTCCAGATTCCCCTACAGCAGCAGAGAGGAGATAAAACTGGCTATTATCTATCCATTAGTTTTAATGTATTGACAGAGCATAAGAGCATAATATCACCTGTAGTTTTCCAGAGGTGCTAGCATCTTTTTTCCTGTCCCCAGACGCTGCAATTGTTGCAAAGTATTGGATGACACGTTTGGTGTTGACAGTCTTTCCTGCACCAGATTCTCCACTGCAGAGGGGAAAAGGACACACTAGAGATGACTAACTTCCTATTTGGTCAATGGATATCAAAGATAAGCTGCATTTATGGCTCTGTCCCAATTCAGGGGTCTCATCCTTCATCTGTTGTACATCCAGACTGTCCCATTTCAAAATCATCTTCATGTGTGGCCAACAAATGTGCCCTTGTTTTCCTGAGCCCAGTCTATGGCATCATTAAATCTCACTAATAAACTAATATGTCAGCAAACACCACAGACAGACACCCTGAATGTCACACTGTGAAATGTAAATGTTGTGTTTCAGCCCAGTTTAACAGGAAACAGTACAAATGTTAAAACCAAGAACCTTAAAACTTCAACTTATTGCGAAAATCAGTGATGTTTGTGGCTACAGTCACCTGGCATCAGTAAGGAGACAGGTACAACTTAGTGGTCTATGAAGGACCACCCCTTTGTAACCTGTGTCCCCTGAAGGATGGAGCCCTGAACGAGGACACAGCTTTTTAGCCTCAGCTTACGTGATCAAGATGGACTGGTTTTCTCTATCTAGAAAGAAAAAAAAAGAAACAGTCATGAAACAGCTGCTATAGAAAACTGAATACTACACATTTGTTCAGTTTCAGCTAACCAGTGAGCATGAACTGGTAGGCGTTGTCAGAGATAGAGAAGATGTGCGGTGGGGCCTCCTGGCGCTTTTTGCCCCTGTAGGCCACCACCACCTCTTGGTTGTACACTGGGAGCCGCTTGTAAGGGTTCACAGTGACACAGAACAGCCCAGAGTAGGTCTACAATAAAAGAAAATAAAAGGCTTCAGTAAAGGTTTGCAGGTGAAACAAAGCAGAAGCTAACCTGGAGCTCTCAGAGAGTGGATATGCACATTCACATCCTCCAGGTCTCTGAACTCTATTAGAGGACAAATAATATTTCCTCATTTGATGTGTGGAGAGAATTTGAAGTGAAATATGTAGTTTCTTGTGCAGTTTACCTCAAATTATGTTTTTAAAGGTATTGTACAAAGTTGTTTACATATTAACGTTGGAGGAGACAAACCAAAATATTTGGAAGCTGGCTGCAGGGCAGGTCATAACTCTGCCCCTTACATGTTAGTAAATAGAATAAGTGATAAGTCATAAAAATTAAATAATGATACACTTGGATTCAATCATATCTTATCTTGTTAACGCCTCTGAAAGCTGATTTATTTATCTATTTTAGTAGTCGTAGTATTTTAGTAAATACTCAGGACTTCATTAAACAGCATCAGAGTTAAATATCAGGACTGAAAAACACCCTCATGTGTTAGTGTGATTTGTTCAGCCTGTCATCGCCTTTTGATTCACATAATTCTATTATAACTTTTTCTATCAGACACACACACACACACACACACACACACACACACACACACACACACACACACACACACACACACACACACACACACACACACACACAAAGAAACCAAAAAAGGTTACCCCTCAGCAGATCAACTCCTTCTGAAAGGGTCTGAGTGTGGACCAAGGGAGGAAAGACAGCATCACATGCCCCTGCTTCTGGGCCAAAGGTGGATCATATTGAGTGGCCCCAAGTACTACTGGGATGCCTAAATATGTTTTTCAGGGGTGAGTTTGAGCATAGATTGGACCAAGCTAACTTCAACACTCATCACTGCTTATCTTAAATGTGTGTCATGTTATAATTGTATATTTCAAAATATAATGCAACATTATGTTTGGATAGGTAGATAAATAGATGGATTACTATAAACACCACCACAATATTACCTGACACTGTTATGTATTACATATTACTGTATTTCATACTATCACATTAGAATATTTATTGTTATTAAGACTTATTTATTTAGATTTAGAGAATATGTGATTTTGTATATTGATATCACTATTTATTATTATTATTATTATTACTGCTACAAGTACATGTGTGTGTATAATCATTATTTTTACTTAATTTCTTATTCCATTGTCGCCATTATAACAATATTACATCGTCAATGTCACCATACTCTCCTAATTATGCTCTCACGCAGACACATAACACAGATACATACATACTATTTCATTAGCTCCAAACTCACATACACACAAACACACACACCTCTATTGTACATCTCTGTGCTGTTGTTTGTTGTCATTTAAATGTCTGTACATTATATGTATCCTTTGTTTCACACTTGTAATTCTCATGTAAAAACAATAAAACCATTTCAAAAAACTGTTAAAAAGGAAAAATCTTTGCTGAAGTACAGCAGCTGCACAAACAGTGAAAACAAGAATGGAGGATGGTATCAATGTCACAGTGAAGTAATCACCTGCTGGACCTCTGACTTAAAGCCTCATCACAGACCCATCCCAGCTCTTATGCTGGTCTACATGGTGTCCGTGGAGCAGCAGCTCCTCTGAGACTGGGTGAGAATGACCATCAGCAGCTGAATGCAGCATCACTCACGTAAATCATCCACACTGCGTAACGCTCTTTGAGGTTATACAGCACGGCGGCCTCGTTCAGGTGGGTCATCATGGCCATGTCCTCAATTTTGTCGAACTTGGGCGGGTTCATGGGGAAGACTTGGTCATCCCTCACTGTTACAATCTGTGATGGTGAAGAGATGTGACCTTCATCAGCAGAACAATATGGAGAACGCCAACAACACTGCCTAATTTTTATATTGAAAGTGTATCATATTAATGAGTTAGCATTAAATGTTTTTATTTTTCTTCAGAAAAACAACACTCACCTGCCCCCCCTCAGTCTTAACAGTTGCTTTGCCTCCGTCTTTGCTTTGGAGAGTGCCTTTAACAAACAGCTCCTTTGGATCGACCACAAACACCGCTGTTTTGGCATCAAAGGGCCTGTTTTGAGCTTCAATCCTCTCTCGTTCAGGTCTTCTAAGGTACGTGGCAGCCTCCCCAAACACACTCATTTCACTGTCCGAACTCATCTCTGGTTAAATAACCTGAGGGGCCTGAAAGCTCCAGTGTTAAAGGTGAGAACAGTGCTGACTGTGGGACTAAGGTCAGCCATTCTGGTCAATATCTTACCTGTTTGGACCACCGAAGATCTGCTTATGTGTCCACCTACAAACACCTGGATCAGACACTAGAAGAAACCCAACCAGCAGAGCAAGTCCGTCACACAACAATGAATCAGGGCAAGGCCCTCCCCAACAGACTTCCCTGCTGATACATGTGGACAGTTTTGACCCTTCCTGCTTTTATAAGGTCCCTCTTGTTACATTAGAAGAGACAGCAAATACCTATATTTAGGTCAAAGCCTCAAATGAATGTGGGTGGAGAGGAATGTTTAGTCTGGCATGTGATATCACCAAGATGTTGCTGAGCTTTTGTTATAAATCCGCGGCAGGGAGCAACTGCTGCTCAAGAAAAGAATGAAAGCAAAGGGTGAGTGTGACCTCTGTCAGAGACACAGCGCTCACATGGATGGTTCAACGCTCCAGGCACGCAGAGACAAACACAGTGTTAGTTTAGCATCTTAACGCTGTGTTTTGAAAGATTCCAAAAAGAACGACACTAATACTAAACCATTTAGTCTTTAAATGTCTAAGACTTTGTGTTTTAAGTTACTCAGAAGGATGGACTCTGAGATCCATCTCACAGCTGAACCCTGCCTTTGTGTTCAACCCATGGAGATGGAGGAAAACAAGGCTAAAAATATTCCTGTAATGATTTGGTTTTAATGTGTAGCTCCCCCTTAAAGCTCTTAGGATGCTAATTTTCATACTTCTATGGATTAAACTAATCAAGCAAATGTTTTAACAATTTAGTTCATATTTAGAGGAATTTGTACAATTTTAATTGTGTATGTTTTAAAGTGTGCTATTTTATTATTGGACCTGATTCTGTACATTATGGTTTGTTATTATTGTTTCCATGATTAAAATCACTTCCTTACAGGATATGAGAAACTTTACTGTTCAGACTCTGCTCTTCATGTGTCATGTTGATGGGTTTGACTTTAAAAATCAAAACCGCAATTTAAAAATCCTATACAAATTATTTGATTAATTTGGATAGTTAACATGAATACAAACCTTTCCTTTCTGAAGTCCACAATATCACGAGCTCCATGGCTTATGGACTGTTTTGAAATATTAAAAATACACCATGACCCTTGGCATTGCTTTGGGAAGCTTATAAATGAAAGCATAGCTGATGGATCCCTCAACAGGAATCCTTTTAAAGATTACATTGGGATGATTAGAGACCATTTTCTTCTGCCATCATCTCCTAAAGAATCAGCTCTGAGGGGAAACCAAGGGTCACCACAAGACTGAAGATGGTTGTCATGACGAAGGCAAAAGAGTGAAACCAACATTTATGCAACTCATTACATTAAAAACATTTATTCAAAATAACGCTTATTATATCATTAATTATAATAAATTATTCAAGATTTTCGCAAATATTCACATTCTTTCTGAGAGTGAGCATTACAGCTTCAGATTGTGGTTAGCATAGCTTGGCATAAGGAATGAAGGAAGAGAATTAGCTCGACCTAGTCTCTCCAAAGTTAAACAGACACCCCCTCCAACTCTTTAATCATAACGAAAACTGTGAAACAAAGATGAGCTAGAGTACTTCCTTGGCCCATTGTTTTATATATATATATATATATATATATATATATATATATATATATATACACACACATAAAAAATGCAATACATACGGTTGAAAATATCGCAGGATTAGATACTATAAAATAATGGCCCCAGCAGTGCATTTATTTAATGGTACTGACAAAAATGTCTCTACATTCAGGCAGATGCTGCTGACCAGATGTTACTGGCCAATAGGTGTAAACAAGGTGACAGGATATTACTGTGGACTGAAGTCTTCAAACTGTCACTCATGTTAAAATCAGCTGTCAATGTCATGAGAGGAAGATTAGATGGCTGTAAACTGACAAGAGAGGTGCTAAATCATAAACAAACATCCAATGAACCTATGACTTACACTGCCTCCAGCTAAAATGTGAATCCCTTCAGGGGATTCAGCAGGAGTGATATATTCTTAGTGACTGTCCTCGAAAGGACAACGATCAGTCAATTTGAAGATAATGACGCAATGCAGATTATCGCTGCTGCCTTTCACCTGCCTTTTTTATAACCAATAACCCTTGCCCTGGTAGTTACTGGGTGAATAACTGCTTCAGACATTTTGATTCACCTCCTCAGAAAGGCCAAAGTCAATGCAGTGGATTTCAGCTACAGTTCATTCTAATCTTTAATGCAACAGATGGTAAAAGCTTGTGGCTTATGAGTTAATGTCAAGTCAAGTTCAAGTCATCTAATTTAAGGGCTGCTAAGCAGTGGTCACTCAGTTTATCTGTCAGTGATGTACTTTTATATCAGTTGATGGGCATTTGTTTAACAATTTCTGCTGCATTAATAATATATTAAATTAACACATTTTGATCATTTTAATATATTTTAATATATTTACTCATTGGAAAAATTGATTTCAGCACCTGCTGACCACTTGAGGTTTTAGATTATATGTGATTTAACTTGGAAACATGTAAAAGAAGAAAACTGAACTGCAGTGTTGTATGGTCTTTCCTTTCTTACTAAGTGCACTGGTCATGAGGGAGTGTTATAATTGAATGTTCCCTTACCAGTTAATGGTAAACCACAGTGCCCTCATGTGTTCCCGCTGTGAAACAACAGGAACTTTAGTATAATCTTTGCAAACACCATGGGCATTATATTGGAGATTTAGAGCTTTGCTGAAGCTACAGTTTATTCAACTGTGCCCGTTTCAAACAAACCAAACGTAAATAACAGACAGGAGGGCTTCCTCATGTGGCCTGCTGCTCCTCATCGCCACTTCAGCAGTACCTGACACAAATTCAATTCGGGCTCATCCAAAGTAGAAAAAAAACTATATAATTGCAAAGACATGTGTCCAAAAAATAAACTCAACTTGAACTTAAACCCAATCGCGATCCTGATGCAGCAAAACTAATGGTTCATATTTGGAGCACAAATCCTCCAAAGCGGACTGGGACAAAGGGCTCTTTATCACCAACCTTCTAACTATTGTACATTTGGGTGCATAAAAATACACTTTAATGATGCTACCTAACAAATAATTATGATATGTGCCCTATATATATATATATATATAGAGAGAGAGAGAGAGAGAGAGAGAGAGAGAGAGAGAGAGAGAGAGGGAGAAGTTATTTAAATTGTAACTCACGCATGACGTCATTGTGCGGGTTTCCGGCAGGTGCGGGTGATCAATCACTACGTTTACAGGACACCTAAAAAAAAAAAAACAAATTATTGCTTTAGTCCGACCAAAACTGGACTTTTAAAGTACATGTCAGCTCGACTGAAGTCGAATATATGATTGTCGGACTAACACACCCAGATAATGCTATTGAAAGTCGATCTACTGCTGTATGTATGGAGCTGGAGGAGGTGAATCTGCGCATGTGCTTAAGTTTCGCGCCAAGCTATGACCCAGAAGTTGAACGGCATTTAAAACGTAAATGTAGGCGGTCAGACAAAGATTATATAGGAAGTGACTACAATGATCACATTCAAATATATACAGATGCATCAAAAAGTTCAGACAATAAAATAGGCATTTCATTTATAATTCCAAAATTTAACATTAAAGGATGCAAGAGAATCAACGATGAATTATCAGTGTATACAGCAGAGATCATGGCGTTGTTAGTTGCAGTCCAGTGGGTGGAAGAGGTGAGACCTTGGAAAACGGTAGTATTCTCTGACTCTAGCTCATCTTTGATGAGCATAAAATACGGACGGTCAGACAGCAGAAAAGATATCTTACCGGAAATCCAACAAACAATATACAGAATTCAAATAATGGGACTAAGCATAACAGTAGGATACAAGCTCATATAGGAATAAGTGGGAATGAAACAGCTGACAGATGAGCAAAAGAAAGAACAAGAAACAACCACATAGACACCCAAGTTCCATTTAGTAAAACTGAAATGAATGCCAACATTAAGCACAAGTTAAAAGAAAGGTGGCAAAAGCAATGAGAAGAAGAAAGAATTGTCAGATGGTACTACAGAATTCAAAGAAGAGTTGGAGTCATGAGAAAGACAGCAAGATCCCGCAGAGAGGAAACAGTAACATCAAGATTACGATTTGGTCACTCAGGACTTAACAGCACACTCTATAAAATAAAGAAACACGTCTCGCGAAAATGTGACTCTTGTGATCAACAGGAAACAGCAGAACATGTCATGCTGTGCTGTGCTGTCCAAAATATAATGAAGAAAGGAAAGCTCTGGTTTTGGGCCTCACAAGACTGAAGCTGAGGTTAGATTTAGAAGACATTTTACAGAGAAGTTCGAGTGAAAAATGTTATGACGATCAGTTAAAATATCTTAGAAAAACTGGTTTAATAAAAAGAATATAATCTTGTTGTATTTAATTTTATAATTTCCCCTTAGTTAGTACGATTAAGTCAGATTCTCGATTCACACTCCATACCAGTCGGTGGCAGTAATGCACCATAACGTTTTTTGCCAACCGCCATTAAATCATACAGGAAGACGAAGACGGAGGTCAGACCAAAGAAGCAGGCTAACTGCTAATGCGTCGAACATGGCAAAGTCTGCAGCAAAAGCTAATTTCTGGACCGATACAGAGGCTAACTTGCTAGCTCGCCGGTCTTTTTTCCTTTCCACCTATGTTGTGGTCTATGACGTCATAGGTCAATCGGTAGTGGCCCATTACCTACAAGCCGAAAGAGTGCATATCGCCATCTATCGTAGCGGAGGCGAGATGATTTCAACAAATTAATTGATTTCACTCCCGTGCACGTATACTGGGACAAGGACAGAAGTCCGATTAGATGGCTTTATCGAGCTATAAACCATAGCTTGACTTAACTGGGCATGTAAACGTACTGAGTGTTAGCTGCACCTGAAGGAAGACAGACAGTCTGACTAAGTGACATTAATGTTGTGTACATGTTTGAAATGTAAAACAAGTCTGTGAGTGACGATCTTCATATATTGTGCTAATGCTATATTTCGTTGTGTTTGGGGGGGAAAGGGAAAAAAACACAACCTCCGACTGTGAAATGTGCAATCTAGCGTTCATTCAACTCAAGAGCGGATCCATGTTGATCAGAAGCTGCAGCAATATGGCGGCAGCGCTCAATTACATTTTCGTAAACTTCAACTTTAGTACTTAAGCGTGAAACACACCGCAGTTGCCATTTCCATTTCTATTCAGCTGATTTGTGCTTGGTATAAGCCTTCGGGAGTATGTGGTACTAGCCTACTCCTAGCATCTTTGTTAGCTAGCCAGCTAGCTTGCTAAATCAGTTGTGTGAAAGTGTAGTTGTTGCCCATCCACGCGCTGCATATCGTTCTTCAGTATTATATTTCTCTGTCCTAATGGCGATTTGGTAGTAAAGTATCAGAAGTAAATGCTTCTGATGTTCGAGGCTACCCACACAACCATGAGCAAATAGACCGGATGTCGGAACTACCGACTCGGAATTATCTAACTCTATTTTAGAATGGAACGCAGCATTAATATGATCAAATAAAAATGCGTGTGTATATTAACATGGTCAAAATTACTCACCTGCTCTTGTATGGAGATCAACCAGGGTGTTGTTTGTACAGATCCCCGGGGGACAAACACCAGTACACCGACGCCAACTCCTCAATAAGGAAAGTAGCCAATAAGATGTCCGAAAAGTCGCTTTAAGTCGTTAAATGAAGGGATCAGCTAATTTGCAAAATAAGCAGTTTGCATGTAGTTCTAATGGATGCTTGAGAGGATAGAATCAACGTCTTGGTAGAGACAAAATAGTAGTACAAATCATAGCGTTTGCTTGAAGTGTGTGAAGATTTATTTTATGTAATATTTAGTTAATGGTCTCCAAGGTTGGAGACTGCAATACGGTATAAAAAGCGTCACTTTCCAACAGTCTGTGAACTGGTCAGGCTTCCTGTCCGCCCTCGTAGTGTGTAGTCTTGGCGTCATCTTAATAGGAAACGTAAATTGCACGTCTGGATTTAGTGGCTAATTTTGTCTGAAATGTTTTATTTACTAGGCTATACATGTTGTTCATCATGGCCAAACCTGGCATCTAATTTTGCTGGAAAAGTTCATTTTAATAGCTAATGTAAATGGTAATGTTAATTTGAATTGAAAATTCATGTTGCACAGCCAAACTTAGCAGCTAATGTCACAAAGTTTATTCTCAATGCATAGTCACATTTCTTAAAAAAAAAAAAAAAAAGGTTGTCAAGTCTTTAGTCTGAAAAGCTTAAAGGTAATATAATCATGACAGTTTATCATATTAAAATTGATTTTTTTGATAGCCATTATTGGTACCTAATGTTGTCATTTTACGAGAAACTGTATGTTCAGGGTGAGATTTGCCGGTGGGGATTTTCCCCCCTTCTGGTTTACACGTCCCACCCTCTGCTGAATTATTTTCATCCTCGGTGGGGACAAAAGTTATCCCCCCCACTCAAAGTATTCTCACCATTACATTCTAATTATTAACAGCCAAAATACAAAGAGTCCGTGTGCATTCTGGTTGTGTGACTTTGATCCCGCCTCTGATTGGATCTGACGAGTCAGAGGCGTAGTGCTAGCAGACAACGCATCGGATGGGGGCGGGGCTAGGAGAAAAACTGTTTTCATATAGCCTACTGTTCGCCCGGCGTTGTGTGGTAATTCTTCTGGATAAAAGCGTTCCTCAAAATTATCCCCCTCCCCTCTGTTTTTTTTTTTTTTTTTCACAAATCGCACCCTGTGTATGTTGCATGAAAGCCATTCTTATCAAGAGCCACAAGTACACCAGGCCAAGTGCACCACCTAGTGAACAGAAAATCACCATGCGACTTGATGTAAATGTCTCAGAAACTAAAAGTGAAAGCGTTGACACCTCAGACTCCATTTTAACTCGAGAAAAAAGGATGGAACGCTGAAGGCTGAGGCAGGTTAGTATTACACACTGAGCATTATTGTGATTTCACTGTCAAAGTCTCTGTGTCCGTTTGTCCCTGTCTACTGTGGAGAGAAGAAGAAGAGTCAAAGTGCCTTTTTCCCCCACACATAGACACTGAGAGAGAAGCAGGGAACGACAGCAGCCGTGAACAGGAAGCATTCCTGTTGTAGCCCTCAGCGTCGACAGACTGCGTGTCTGATGAGCTGAATAATTAGAAAGCCAAAAGCTGAACCGAGCAGGTGAACTTTATGATACTGTACACACTGTGTCCCTTGAACAGATTGTTTGTCCTGATTCAGCTGCATGTAAACTCACAGTTTGTTACTGATTTCCTTCTCAGATCGACTGAAGTCCTGAAGATGAGTGAGTGTGTAGAGGAAGAGGAGGACAGAGCCAAGTGTCCAGGATCGAGCTGTGTTTCTATAGAAAGTCACCAGCCCAGAGCCTTGCCTGCAGTCTTTAGTACTGAATATGGACCCTCAGAAACACAGTAAGAAACATGCTAAAAACCTACTACTCAGCAATGACCCTTAGGCAGCCTCTTGTAAACAGCTGCTGCTGAGTCACAGATGATTAATTGTTTTAGGTGTTGGTTCTACTGTAACATGGTTGTGTTAATACTAACCGCTGAGGTCTCTGGTTTCCTCTCAAATGACCCCCACAAAGAGTGTGCTGAGTTTGTTTTCCTGAATGATGAACTTCAAATGTCAGATATAGTCTGATCAAAACTACAGTAAGCAGCTGGTTGAAGAAAAATACAGAGCTTTTTAAAAACCTAGATATTGTAGTTTATAAGCTTTCCAGCAGTGTTATATGAGGTGTCAATTGTAGAATGGTTCTTATTAAATTTAACAGCAAGTACCAAAATAAAAGCTCTATGCAGTGCTATCCACAGTGAACCCAGGCTAAAAACTCTTTACAGTTTTGCTCCTATGAATATTTTCACTTTCCATCAGGTTTAATTCTGATTTAATGGAAAGTGTCCAACAATCATATTACAGAATAATAACTTCTTCTATACACAGTGCTCCTTTTAAAGTAATTAGACTGACACACAAATTGTAAACTTGAACATTATTTTTTATATTTGAAGGAGAAGCGTTTGCAGCCTGAATTATTTTACCATGCGCTGGCTTACTTTTACTGCAGACGATTATTGCTTTAGAGTTTAGGGTGTAAAATATTAACTTGAAGGAATAAAAACATGTTGCAACCTAATGTTAATGTTTTACAGATGGAAATACACTTTACTGTGTTACCGTAAGGTTTTAATGTTAGTTTGTCTCAAACTTTATTCTGAAGACACAGTTCACGGTATTTAACTGTTAGGTCACTGGTGGCTCCTATTTTATTTCCAGTGTTATCTTATCACATATAGAAAATTCTACAGTAATAAAAATGTTTGTGCTGGATAGTGACATCAGCTGAGAGTTCCCGCAATGGCTCTGACATCGGACAGTTGATCAGTGACCAATGTGATATCAATAAAAAAATATTTGTGTTTGCAGAGATCAGAGCCACAGACTGAGAGCAGAGTCTCCAGGATCCAGTTTTGTGTCTATGAGGAGTGACCGTTCTAGAAGAGAGCCTATAAACTTCAATAATGAACCCTCAGACACACAGTAAGAGACTGTTTCTACTGTATGAGAGTAAGAGATTAAAAACACCTGTCATTAGATTTATTAGATTTTCCTTTACAGGTGTCTGTACACGCTCCCTCTGTCTTCAGCCAGGAAATCTAAAAACTCTAACTCTAAAACTAAAGACATGTTCACTGATGGCCTGTCAGTGTTGTTTATGGATGCTGGTGTGTTGCTGAGTACAGTGTGCAGTGCTGGATGTTGACATTAGCTGAGAGTTCCTGCAATGGCTCTGTCATCAGACAGCTGATCAGTGACCAATGTGATATCAATAAAAAAAATATTTGTGTTTGCAGAGATCAGAGCCACAGACTGAGAGCAGAGTCTCCAGGATCCAGTTTTGTGTCTATGAGGAGTGACCGTTCTAGAAGAGAGCCTATAAACTTCAATACTGAACCCTCAGACACACAGTAAGAGACTGTTTCTACTGTATGAGAGTAAGAGATTAAAAACACCTGTCATTAGATTTATTAGATTTTCCTTTACAGGTGTCTGTACACGCTCTCTCTGTCTTCAGCCAGGAAATCTAAAAACTCTAACTCTAAAACTAAAGACATGTTCACTGATGGCCTGTCAGTGTTGTTTATGGATGCTGGTGTGTTGCTGAGTACAGTGTGCAGTGCTGGATGTTGACATTAGCTGAGAGTTCCTGCAATGGCTCTGTCATCAGACAGCTGATCAGTGACCAATGTGATATCAATAAAAAAATATTTGTGTTTGCAGAGATCAGAGCCACAGACTGAGAGCAGAGTCTCCAGGATCCAGTTTTGTGTCTATGAGGAGTGACCGTTCTAGAAGAGAGCCTATAAACTTCAATAATGAACCCTCAGACACACAGTAAGAGACTGTTTCTACTGTATGAGAGTAAGAGATTAAAAACACCTGTCATTAGATTTATTAGATTTTCCTTTACAGGTGTCTGTACACGCTCCCTCTGTCTTCAGCCAGGAAATCTAAAAACTCTAACTCTAAAACTAAAGACATGTTCACTGATGGCCTGTCAGTGTTGTTTATGGATGCTGGTGTGTTGCTGAGTACAGTGTGCAGTGCTGGATGTTGACATTAGCTGAGAGTTCCTGCAATGGCTCTGTCATCAGACAGCTGATCAGTGACCAATGTGATATCAATAAAAAAAATATTTGTGTTTGCAGAGATCAGAGCCACAGACTGAGAGCAGAGTCTCCAGGATCCAGTTTTGTGTCTATGAGGAGTGACCGTTCTAGAAGAGAGCCTATAAACTTCAATACTGAACCCTCAGACACACAGTAAGAGACTGTTTCTACTGTATGAGAGTAAGAGATTAAAAACACCTGTCATTAGATTTATTAGATTTTCCTTTACAGGTGTCTGTACACGCTCTCTCTGTCTTCAGCCAGGAAATCTAAAAACTCTAACTCTAAAACTAAAGACATGTTCACTGATGGCCTGTCAGTGTTGTTTATGGATGCTGGTGTGTTGCTGAGTACAGTGTGCAGTGCTGGATGTTGACATTAGCTGAGAGTTCCTGCAATGGCTCTGTCATCAGACAGCTGATCAGTGACCAATGTGATATCAATAAAAAAATATTTGTGTTTGCAGAGATCAGAGCCACAGACTGAGAGCAGAGTCTCCAGGATCCAGTTTTGTGTCTATGAGGAGTGACCGTTCTAGAAGAGAGCCTATAAACTTCAATAATGAACCCTCAGACACACAGTAAGAGACTGTTTCTACTGTATGAGAGTAAGAGATTAAAAACACCTGTCATTAGATTTATTAGATTTTCCTTTACAGGTGTCTGTACACGCTCCCTCTGTCTTCAGCCAGGAAATCTAAAAACTCTAACTCTAAAACTAAAGACATGTTCACTGATGGCCTGTCAGTGTTGTTTATGGATGCTGGTGTGTTGCTGAGTACAGTGTGCAGTGCTGGATGTTGACATTAGCTGAGAGTTCCTGCAATGGCTCTGTCATCAGACAGCTGATCAGTGACCAATGTGATATCAATAAAAAAAATATTTGTGTTTGCAGAGATCAGAGCCACAGACTGAGAGCAGAGTCTCCAGGATCCAGTTTTGTGTCTATGAGGAGTGACCGTTCTAGAAGAGAGCCTATAAACTTCAATACTGAACCCTCAGACACACAGTAAGAGACTGTTTCTACTGTATGAGAGTAAGAGATTAAAAACACCTGTCATTAGATTTATTAGATTTTCCTTTACAGGTGTCTGTACACGCTCTCTCTGTCTTCAGCCAGGAAATCTAAAAACTCTAACTCTAAAACTAAAGACATGTTCACTGATGGCCTGTCAGTGTTGTTTATGGATGCTGGTGTGTTGCTGAGTACAGTGTGCAGTGCTGGATGTTGAAATCAGCTGAGAGTTCCTGCAATGGCTCTGTCATCAGACAGCTGATCAGTGACCAATGTGATATCAATAAAAAATTATTTATGTTTGCAGAGATCAGAGCCACAGACTGAGAGCAGAGTCTCCAGGATCCAGTTTTGTGTCTATAAGGAGTGACCGTTGTATAGGAGAGCCTATAAACTTCAATACTGAACCCTCAGACACACAGTAAGAGACTGTTTTGACTGTAAACTTAGCCTAAGATTATTCCACTACTAAACATGTTTGACTGTGGCATGTCAGTGATGAAGAAATGTCTTCACAGAGGGAGCCAGAGGAGGTCAGTCTCTGTGGAGGAGCAGTGTCAGGATCTAGTCAGTAGCAACTGTGGACCCAGGTCTGGTTCTTCAGCAGACTCTTCCTGTCCCCAGTATGGAACAAAACCAGGCCTGCAGAGAGCAAGTGAGACTAGCAATGTACAAGGTGAGACTGAACCTCTGTCTGATAACATGATCATGTCAGTGCCAGTTTCACACAGCACTGACATTTAAGATGATGATAAATACACAATATTAAAAAGCTTTTCTGCTCGTCTTTATTTTTTCTGTAGATGATGAAAAGAATTGTAATTCTCTTTCTTCAGTCTGACGTTCTCTCCTCTCTGTCAGCAGATCATGGTCTACAGGAGATTTTAGATCAACATAAGATCAGTCTGAAGAATAGATTTCAATATGTGGCTGAAGGAACAGGAACAGGAAGTGGAACCGTCTTCAGTAGGATTTACACTGAGCTCTACATCACAGAGGGACAAAGTGAAGAGGTTAATACCCAACATGAAGTGAGGCAGCTGGAGAGGACTTCCAGGAATAAGAGCTTCTGTGACACTGCAATCAAGTGCCATGAGATCTTTAAAGCCTTACCTGACCACCAGAGTCCCATCAGACTGGTTCTGACCAATGGAACTGCTGGCATTGGAAAAACCATCTCAGTACAGAAGTTCACCCTGGACTGGGCAGAGGGCTCAAATAACCAGAATCTCAGTCTGGTGGTTCTGCTTTCATTCAGGGAGCTGAACCTGATAAGAGAGGAGCAGTACAGTCTTCTAAAGCTGCTCCATGTTTTCCATCCAACATTACAGAATGTCACAGCAGAGCAGCTGGCCCTCTGTAAAGTTGTGTTTATTTTTGATGGCCTGGATGAAAGCAGAATATTACTGGACTTCTCCAATAGGGAGGTCATGTCTGATGTCACACAAGAGTCATCAGTCAACCTGCTATTAACAAACCTAATCCAGGGGAATCTGCTTCCTTCAGCACTCGTCTGGATCACTTCCAGACCTGCAGCAGCCAGTCAGATCCCTCCTTCATGTGTTGACAGGATAACAGAAGTCCGAGGCTTCACAGACAGCCAGCAGGAGAAATACTTCAAGCAAAGGTTCAAGGATGAAGCGCTGTCCAACAGAATTATCTCACACATCAAGCGTTCCACGACCCTCCATATCATGTGTCAAGTCCCAGTCTTCTGCTGGATCACCGCTACTGTTCTAGAGCACCTGTTGAGTACAGGCGAGAGAGGAGAGCTGCCCCAGACCCTGACTGACCTGTACTCAAACTTCCTGCTGGTCCAGACAAAGAGAAAAAAGTTCAAGTATGATGAGGGACATGAGAGGAATCTACAGGAGCTGACAGAGGCTGACAGAGAAGTTCTTCTGAAGCTGGGGAAGCTGGCTTTTGAACATCTAGCGAAAAGAAACATGATGTTTTACCAAGAAGACATGGAGAAGTGTGGTCTTGATTGCAGAGAGGCCTCACTGTATACAGGACTCTGTACCAAGATCTTCAAAAGTGAGAATGTGATCTTCCAAAAAACAGTCTACTGCTTCGTTCATCTGAGTGTGCAGGAATTTCTGGCTGCAGTCTACATATTGCACTGTTACACCAACAGGAACACAGAGGTCCTGAAGGACCTCCTGGGAGAACAAAATGTTGATTCAACACTAGATGTCTTCCTGATGGAATCAATGAAGAAATCCCTTCAAAGTAAAAACGGTCACCTGGACTTGTGTGTTCGCTTCCTTCATGGTCTTGTTTTGGAGTCCAACTGGACACTCTTAGGAGATCTGTTAGATCAGACAGAGATCAATCCAGAAACCATCCAAAGAGTCATCGACAACCTGAAGAAGATGAACATGTACAGTATCTCTCCTGACAGAAGCATCAACATCTTCCACTGTCTGACGGAGCTCAACGACCACTCAGTTCATCAGGAGATCCAAGAGTTCCTGAAATCGAAAAGAGGTTCAGAGAAGAGAATCTCAGCGGTCCAATGCTCAGCTCTGGCCTACATGCTACAGATGTCAGAGGAGGTTCTGGATGAGTTGGATCTGGACAAGTACAACGCATCAACAGAGGGACGACGGAGGTTGATCCCAGCTGTGCGGAACTGTAGAAATATTCGGTGAGTTCAAACATGGCCAATGTTATTATTTGTCAGTAAATTAGATGAGTTGAGTCAAATTCAGATAAACATGTTTCATGTATTGTAACACATTTTATATTTTGTCTCATCACAGACTTGGTCATTGTCTACTCTCAGAGGCTCACTATGACATTTTGGCCTCAGCTTTGAAGTCCAACCCCTCCCATCTGAGAAAATTAGACTTGAGTGGAAACTCTCTGGAGGCTTCAGGAGTAAAACTGCTGTGTGGTGGACTGAACAGTCCAAACTGTAAACTGGAGGAAATGAGGTCAGTTTACTGACTTGAGCTGCTGTAGCTTTATGCTCAGGTCAGATCTTTCCTTTGTTTGTACATTTCAAAGATTTCTGTGAGGATCTAAAAAAAATCAGCCAGTGAAGAGAATGGCAAAAGATGAGGCCAGTAGGGGAGTAGTAATGTGGAAGGTTAGGAGAATCCCCAGGGGGGCTTTTCAGGACCAGGGCCAGCCTGATTATTGTGTAGAATAACAATATTATGTTGTATAAAATTAGGCTACCTTGTAACACCATTGTGTACCATACACATTACCAGGTCTGTATTTGCAGTAGGGGGGGCAGCGGCTGCTGATTGGAACAGGACCAAAACTGCAGCTCTCTTCAGACAACAGACACTAAGAATCCAACTTAAAAATAGCTTTTCACATTTATAACACAGGTGGTCACACAAACATATTCCTTTCTCCTTTAAATGTGGCATTGTGCAGTTGTTTGGTTGATTCTGGACATAGAAAGCTGGTTCATCATGGTTCACCATGGTTGACCGGTATGACCGAGTTCTCTCAACACCTTAAGTCTTTCTCTGTGCTGATATCTATTGTACCAGAGGCTGAACAAACCTCAATCTTCTAATTATCTTCTGATTACAGACTGACTCATGAACATGATTTATTCTTTATTTCAGATTGTTGAGCTGTAATCTGTCAGAGATCAGCTGTTCTTCTCTGGTCTCAGCTCTGAAGTCCAACCCCTCTCATCTGAGATACCTAGACCTGAGTGGAAACAACCACCTGACGGATTCAGGAGTGAGGGGTCTGTGTGGTTTTCTGGAGAGTCCGGACTGTAAGCTAAAGACTCTGAGGTCAGGTTCATATTTGATTTCTGTGCTGAGATGAGAAAGGCTCTGTGATGTTTATACTCCAATAACTTTTTGTTTTTAACTCTAATATTCAAACCCTGGGTGTCAAAGCAACAGGTTCTTATAGACCTTTTAAATCCAGTAGCTTTGACGC
Organism: Remorina albescens; assembly: GCA_034769265.1. Taxonomy (NCBI): domain Eukaryota; kingdom Metazoa; phylum Chordata; class Actinopteri; order Carangiformes; family Echeneidae; genus Remorina; species Remorina albescens. The sequence continues at coordinate 14,648,772 of CM068480.1, forward strand.
TGTTAAATATTTGAACTCACGTTCTGAGGTGTTTGTGTCTCTACTGTGCAATATACTAATGAAAACTTTGAAAACTTGAGGATCTTTTATAGAAGCTGCTGAACATGAGTTAGTATTGAGGGAGCTGCAGACTTGAAGAGGTGGAGTCACTACCTCCTAATAGAAGCACCAGCATGTTGTTGTTAATATTAATGTTTTTACTTTGACTGTTTGTGGCTTCAAGCACCACAACGTGACTGTTATCTCCTAACAGTCACGTCTTTTATCTCCATTCAGATTGTGGGGACTTGGGTTGTCAAAGATCAGCTTTTCATCACTTGCCCAGGCTCTGAAGTCCAACCCCTCCCATCTGAGATACCTAGACCTGAGTCGAAACGAGGACCTTAATGATTCAGGAATGATCGATCTGTGTTGTTTTCTGGAGGCTCCAGGCTGTAAACTGGAGACCCTGAGGTCAGTTAACCATTATAAAGCTAACCGATCAGCCATATCATTATGATTCTTTCCCAAGTATTGTGTAGGACCAGTTTTTGCCACCAAAAAAACCCTTACTTATCGAGTACTGGACTCCAGTACACTCTGAATGTGTGCTGTGTTATATGGTACCAAGACATTAGCAACAGGTCTATCAGTCCTAGAAGTTGCTAGTTGCAGCTTCACGTTTCAAGGAGCATTAGCCTGCTGGTCTTTGTCAAAATGGCTCACATCCTCACACTTGACCAGGTTTCCTGCTTCAGCACATCCACCTTGTTCACTTGCTATGTAATATATCCCACCCACTAACAGGTGCCATTTTATTCACAATCATGATGTTTTGGCTGATCGGTGTATGTCTTATGCTTATCTTTTTCTTATAATGTTTTAAAAGTTAATAACTGGAAGTTAATGTTCAACAGAGTCAGAGGCTCAATGTTCACACTGAAGGGAGTACCTTGAGGCAAAAGCAAACTTTCAGTTTTCCTATTTGGATGAAACGCCTACAGGGTCCTACCCTCCTTCCTAGACCTATTGATCTATTTTCTTTTGGTGCTTCCCACTTGCAATCTGGACACCCCCTGCAAGCTTTGCACACCCCACTCACAAATAGCACATAACTGCATAAAATGAAGATTTTTCTCTAGTTTTGTTGCTAGAAATACAATTTTCTCAATTGTCTAAAGAAATCCATTTAATTGTTAGAAGGTTTCTCCCTCTGGTTCAAACATTACATTGTGAGCCGACAAGTTCAAGGAGGAGTGCTTCAGGACCCAATTTGAAAAAACCTCATTTTGACAACGGTTATTTCAGAAAGACAGGACAGTTCCCACTTAATGTGAGTCAACGGGACTGTTCAATCTCCCAATCTGCATTATTATTGTACATCTTTGGTGTTTAGATGGAACAGTGGCAACCTGATCAAGTTAGTGAGAGGCAGCACAGATAGTTCTGAAATGTTTCAGTATATCACATGCTGCACCCAATTAACTTGGATAAATTACTAACAATATAACTGCTTAGTTAATTTCTCAGTTACCATGAGCACAACAGTACACTGGTAAAAAAAAATGTTGAACTTTAATTAGACATCAGAGCTGGATTACCAAATTATTCAAGTTGAAAATCTTGACTTGAATATTTAGAATTGTTGGGAAAAAAATGACACAAAAACTGTCCAAAATCACCAACCCACGAAGGGCTGAATTTTCATTTCATCACAACAACTAGTAATGTGATCCTGTAGTGTGTGGCTTCCATACCTGCACACCTCCCAAAACTTCTGGACATGCTCCTGGGGAGTCGGCAGATGGTGTCTGTCCCTCCGAGACCTGGATCAGGGTATCACACTTCCTGGGCAGTTTGTGGCTGTGCTTAGCAGTGTCAGATGGACCAATACATGATGTCTCACAGGTGCTAAATTTGGATTTAGGTCTAGGAAAATTGAAGGATAGTCAGTGGCATCAGTGCCTTTGTCATCCAGGAACTGCCTACACACACGCCTCATGGGGCTGGGAATTGTCCTGCACTACAAGGAACCACGCCCACTGAACCAGGAGATACCAGCACGTCCCATCCAACATGTGTTCAGTGATAATCCACTCCCATCTGTACAGAGAATGGGAGGGCAGTGGTGGACCTGCCAGTTCTGATGTTTCTGGTTAATGCTAGTGAAACTCTATGGTGCTGGGTTCTGAGCACTGGAGGACATGGGGCCACATGCCACCTCATTGAGACTCTTTCTTACAGTTCCTTACAAATTGTCCAGCATTAGTTGTTAAGTCTGTTAATTTTATCACAATATGCACAAATTTTTCAGATTTTATATTTGATGTGCCAGGATTAATTTCTAAATGATGAAACTAAATGGGTATTTTGACCTTTGACCCAACAGTTGTGTTGGCCATGTTTTATTGTACTGACTTCATGATTAGGCACAAAACCGAATGGACAAAGTCACTGCACTCATTTTAGACAAAGCTCATTGATCAGGACATATCTGAGCGATTATCAATCATTTTATCAACATGATTTACTCTTTATTTCAGATTGTGGGGCTGCAATCTGTCAGAGATCAGCTGTTCTTCTCTGGTCTCAGCTCTGAAGTCCAACCCCTCTCATCTGAGATACCTGGACCTGAGTGGAAACAACCCCCTGAAAGATCCAGGATTGAAGGGTCTTTGTGGTTTTCTGGAGAGTCCGGACTGTAAGCTAAAGACTCTGAGGTCAGGTTCATATTTGATTTTTGTGCTGAGATGAGAAAGGCTCTGTGATGTTTACTCCAATAATCAAACCCTGGTTGTCATAGCAACTGGTTCCTCTAGACCTTTAAGACCTGGGGATTTGACTCTTAAATATTTGAACTCAGGCTCTGAGGTGTCTGTGTCTCTACTGTTCAATATACTAATGAATTAAATATATACATTTATTCTCATGTCTCGAAACTTCAGCCTCACTATTTGTGGTCTTTGAAAACTTGAAGATCTTTTATAGAAGCTCCTGAACAGTTAGTATAGAGCTGTAGAGTTGAAGAGGTGGAGACACTACCTCCTAATAAAAGCAGCAGCATGTTGGTATTACTTTTAATGAGGGCTGTTTTTACTTTGACTGTTTTTGGCTCTAAGCAGCAACTTTACCTCCTGTCACATCTTTTTATCTCCATTCAGATTGGCGGGTTGTGGATTGACAAAGATCAGCTGTTGTTGTCTGGTCTCAGCTCTCAGGTCCAACCCCTCCCATCTGACAGTACTGGACCTGAGTGGAAACAACCTGCAGAACTCAGACCTGAAGGAGTTCCATGATTTCCAGAAGAGTCCTGAATGTAAACTAGAGACACTGACGTGAGTACAAAAGGAAGCTGTTACAGGCGTCAGGATGGGACAGAAAGACAGAGAGAGAGAGACACTAGCCTATCAGACCAGCTTCCGTCTGCCTCTTATTGGCTTGTTGTGATTGTGTGTCTGAGGTTATGTGAAGATGATGGCTGTTGTGTTCATTTGTACAGGAAATATAGCTGATTACAGCTGACAGCCACACTCATTCATCAGATCAGATGTGGACCTGTCAATCCGCCATGTGTTTCATATAAATATACTCAGTGCGTGTGTGTTCTGATCATCCACAGAGCTTGAAACAGCAGCTTGTGTGGACAGATGCTCTGACAGGACCATATCACTGCAAGGTAGAGATTCATCAAGCAGTGACTGCAGAAGAATCAGGAAGTGCTACATCCTGAACTGGTCTAAGAAAGTCAGAGTCCAGTCCACTATCATCCCTGTGTGTCCCTCTGGATCTGACAATCATCATTTTTTCTGGAATCAGCTTTCAGCCGTTTCCTTGTCTTCCTATACAGAGAGGGAATTTCAGTGTAAAATATTTTGACTCCGTTGTTGAAGTCTGTAATGGGAATACTCATGAAAGTACGGTTTTTTAAGATTTTTAAAATCATCACATTTCTGAATGTCAGAAGTTGATGTGAAATACAATGGAGATTGCCAATATGCCACAAACACCCAGCACACAAGTAGGCCATACGTTAGTGGAACGGTCCCCACTTGTTCTTTGGTAGAGCTATTCAGCAGTGTGCTCTGTGACATGGGTTGGGGGACACTAAACTGTAGCAACATCACACTTGGCTGGTCTGCTAATATGGCTGTCCTCAGTTTCAACATAGTGCCATACTTATGCCAGCCCTGGAGATCAGCTTGAGGGGCATTTTGTCCAAGAAACCTTTACCACCACTGAGTCCCTCCGTTGTCTGGTCTACCAGCTGTTGAGTGAAAGTAACCACATCATCCTTTGTCCAGATGTTGATAATTTGGCACTTTTTTGAGCAGTCTGAATGTCAGAAGGGTTACAAACAGCTGGAGTTGATGGTTTTCCACATGTGGATTGAGGTGGAACAATCAAACTGTGATGGCTCCATCATGTCTGTAGAGATTGGCTCAGCTCTCTGGACTTGGGGTCTTTTTCCTTACACAAATCTACCAAAATCTTAGATCACATGCGTTCACACGCTCCAACTTTGCAAAAGCATGCTGAGTCTCCAGGTCAGATAAGTGAAGCCACTGAGGGCCGCTGGAGTCTGGCTCTAAAAAGCTGTCTCAATTTAGCACTCAGTTAAAAACACTGAACTTTTCTCCTCACACACAAATAGACTTTTTCCACAACTCATCAAAGTGTCGCTGTCTAAATTCATCCCTACTTATCAGCATCCTGCTCCATCTGAAAATAATGTGAAGAAAAACCACTGTCTTCATTAGTGAAGATATAATGCAGAAGTAACTAAGGTAGACCCTGAAGGTTAAAGATCAGGACTTTGGATGCATATTATTCATGTATTTATACAATGTATTATTTGTTTGTTTGTTTGTTTTAAATTGTGTTTTATTTTTGTAGTCTTAAAATTTTTCTTGGTACTTGCATAATACCCTGACCCTTACACTTATGTCTGTTCTGGGCCTTTATTTTTTCCATTTTTTAGGCTTCACTTGGGAAAATAAAACATTTTGTTCTCAAAAACCAAAATTCAATGTTAATAAATTTTGATCTTGCTCAACATCTTTTATTAAGACTAAATTAATCTTATGATTTTAAAATGGAAAAAGCTGGGCTTATTATTTTAAAACAAAGTGGGAAAACTACATGTTGACAGATAATATGAATAGAAATTAATAATTGAACAATATTTAAGTTGTAATTGTTTCATAAATTTTGAATGAAATATTAAAAACAATCAAACCCTCAACCAAGGACTCTTTTTAAATCCACCTTTTCCCTCTGACACACTGCAGATGCAAAAGATGAAAAAACCCTTGATTGGAATAGTTTGTTTTTTTTTAAGTCACCTAGTGAGTGACAGACTCAGTTTTGTCGTGGAAACGATGAGAAGCAGATGTGTGGGAAAAAAGCATGCTCACCGATGAGGACTCTGTCTACTCTGACCCTGCTCAGGTGGAACAACAAGCAGGTAGAGGACTGCGGACATTAACCTGTCACTCAAACTGACCAAGCCCTCAACTGTACGGAACTTTAAAGGTTGATCATTTTAAACAAAAGAGTCTAGAGTTAAAGCATGTATCCAGTAAATAAACTTTCATTTTTATCCAGTCGGTATAAAAGTTCCTAAGTTTGGATGAGCCGACCGGCCAATAATAAGTCCATGCTGGACAATTACGCGCTTCCGGTCTTTGGTCACGTGTGATGTGCTGTTGTCATGGTTACCATAAGCCGCCAGGAGCGCACAAAGTTAGCTGAGCTTCTTTCCTGCTTTAGTCGCTGCATTTAAAACTCCAACTTTTATTCTGACTCAGTTTTGACAGAGAGTAATGTCGGATGTCGGATCTGAAGATTTTGATGAGGAGCGCAGTCAACTCGGAGTGAGTGGAGACAAATAACTCTTTAGACTATTTATTTAGCCGTGACTCGATTTAGCCTCGACACTTAATTTATCTTAGACCCTCTTTAGTTAGCTGAGACTTATTTATGATAGTCTTTTGCAGTGTTAGCTTCCTGAAGCTAACGTTGGCACTAGCTGGCCATCAACATGTATCAGCTGGTGTTTGTGTGCGTTTCTTTGACAGGAATATCACGGTGACAGAAATGAAGCGGGGGAGAGACATGGAGTCGGTACTGCCATTCTGTCCAACGGAGACACTTATCAGGGACAGTATGAGAACAGTAAAAGACACGGACAGGTGGGACACTGTAGGCGACTCTTCCCGTTCAACAGGACTGAGTAAAGATTGAGACCAAACCAAGTCCAGACAAGGACCTAAACACACAACGGATATTGGATCTCTTTAACAACTCCATAAAGAGTTTGGTTGCCAAAAATTGTATGATTGCGTTAACTGAAGAATATTTGTTCCTTTAGTGTATAGTTGACTTAGAGTGTTTTATCTCATAGGGGACATACCGTTTCAAGAACGGGGCAAGATATGTGGGAGACTATTACCAGAACATGAAACATGGACAAGGCACCTTTTATTATCCTGATGGCTCCAAATATGAAGGTAAAACAAACCCAATTTTAATGGGTCAAAATACATTTCTTCCTGTGTGAAGATGTGTGTCTGTTGTGTGTGTCGCACTGTGTATAACTGACCTTTAGAAAGCAGATTATTATTGACATCTCTCGCTGTTTAGGGTCATGGGTCGAGGACCTGAGACAAGGTCATGGCGTCTACACTTACCCCAATGGAGACTCATATGATGGAGAGTGGCTGCATCACCTTAGGTTTATCTACGACTTTAAAATCACAAAATCTAAAATCGCATTTGACTGAGGAGCATGTAGTTTTAATTTCTCTTAGCAAACACTCTGCTTCTGAGGCCAGACTACATCCTGAATTCAGACAATGCTTTCTACTGTATTGTCTGCTTGGCATCCTTTTTCAGTATGAGTAATATAGATGATTTCATGAGACTGTGAATCATCTGGAAGGAAGGTTTGGATTTTTTGATTTGCAGGTCTCATATATGTGATGACTAAATATATATATATCAACCAAATTTAGCCCAATTCTAAAACAGATGTGTAGACATCATTATAACCTACACAATAAAGAGGTGAACAATGAATCAAAATGTGATTTAAATATTTTGAAATTACTTTATGACCAAGTACAGTATCCAAAATAACAGCAGCTGCAGCTCCTTGATGATGCAGCCTGAACAGAGTATTAAATCAATTCTAACCAGGTACAGAAATGTAAATGAGGTCTTTGGTGTTGATTTGCAGACACGGTCAAGGCATCTACCATTACCATGACACTGGCTCAAAGTACAAGGGCTCATGGGTAAATGGCAATATGGAGTCAGCTGGAGAGTACATCCACTCCAACCACAGATACCAGGGTAACTTTGCCAACAATAGTGTAAGTTCCAGCTTAACAGTTTATTTCACAGTTACCGGAAAGATTTAGAATGTTTTAGTTAGACAGTTCAAAGTATCTGGATTCCCTGAAAATATGTTAAAGCTGCATTAATTAAAGCTAATTAATAAAGGACTGCCCTTTGGAGGGAGTCTGCAGTAACACTCTTGTCCATCAATTGTTTTAGCATCTTTCAGCTCACAGTTTTTCTTTTTTTTACAGCCTAAATTGACTTTGTGCTTCCTGCCCCACACATGATAAAGACTAAATTAGCATCTGGCTAGGTAAACATAGTAAACCCGCTGAAGAGCACTATATTATTATCAGTCAGTGGAGACCAAACCCTAAAGTGAATATTAGACTTGCACTGTTTTTCCAAATGAATGTTAATGACAAAGACAAATGTATGATGTACCTCAAAGCGTAATTAAATAATTATTTTGACCTCTTGGGGGCAGCAGAACACATAAATGGCTTTATATTTTAAAAAAAAAAGTGATAGCAAAAGTTGTATTGTTTTAGCTTTGTAATAGCACCAGTAAACTCCTAAAGATGATACCTAGCTCTTATATGCTCAGTTAACCAACTTTTCTCTGTCCGTTCAGTGCTGTGAAGCAGCAGTTTCTTTATCAGAGCATTTTCACTGAAAACAGCTGCTGAAGCTGAGCAACAGCTGGATGATGAAAACTATGAGCTGAGAGGCGCTGAATAATCTTAGAGCTGAGGAAATTAGCGGCTGATAACTCTGTGTAGGTTTGCCTCTTTGTCCACTGGCACACTTCAGGGTCATTATCCATGTGATGAGCCATAATAACTGATAGAAACTTTAGTAGCGTTGACCTTTTCATATTCAAGTGTGTTTCTTGGTCATTGTCAGAGGTATCTCTGCCTCCCTGTTTTTATTTTTCAGCCCTGTGGTCCAGGAAAGTATGTGTTTGACATTGAGTGTGAGCAACATGGTGAATACCACCAAATAGAGCAGGTGAGCCAACACCAACTCACTCACACTGTGTCAGTTCAGTGTCAGCTGATTTAATTCCTCCATCAAATTCTACTCCTGCTGTTCTGTCAACATTTAACCTTGGACTTTGTCGTATCACAGTTGATCAGTACAATGAAACAGTATAACTATGACAACTCTCTTGACCAAATCTCCAGCCAGCAGATGTTGAGAACGGTAAAAACATGAAAGCACCGAAGTTGGCTGACCCGGGCTCCAATGGGGGCCATGTCACCCCAGAGGGCTCAGGAGGAGCACAGGAGGTGCTGCCTGTCACTGACTTCTGATGCTGCTGTTGACTCAGTCAGTCAAATGGTGTTGTGCATCAGGACTTTGTGATGCTTTCAATGATGAGAAAGTCATTCATGCATAAGAAGGCATCACTGTTGTTGGTATTTGACATATGAGCGTTTCCCAGGATGCACTCATGACTTTTCTAAGAGCATGTTGAACTTGAAATACATGATGTGGGGAGTCCTCTTGCATGTAAATCACTGTATTTGAGGTGCAGTGTGTTTGATCTTTGCTGAAGTTTTCAGCCTCTCCTGGTTCAGCTGAGGTCAATATAACAGCACTAAAGGCAGACAACCATAAGATCATAACTGAATCAACTGTTGACAGGACCGAGTTGAGGGGGAGTGGGGCATGTTGACCTCCACCACAGCCCTCAAGTGGATTCCGAAGTGTGTCACCAGCCTGACGCTGTGGACTCCCACCAAAGAGGCTCCAGGTAAACTGAAAATTAACAAGTAAAACCATTTTTTATAAACTAAACTGTTAAATTTTATTTTTTATTCAATATTGTACTTCTCTACATTATATAGTTTCAGAGCCTTTAACACACTTCAAAGTATTTGCAGATTTCATTTTGTTTTTCAATTAAAAATGGTCAAATTCACAAAATCTTATCAAAAAGAAAATTGGAATCAGCCTCAAACATTTCAGCATGTGTTATGCAATATGTGCCCATTTGTAGCTTATCTGATCTAAATGAACTTATTTAGACATACAAAAATACACACTCACTGGCCACTTCATTTGGTACACTCATGACACCTGCTGGTTCATGCAAATATCAAATATCGGCCAATCACATAGTCCAAACTCATTGCATTATACCATATGGACATGGTCAAGAAGATTGGCTGAAGTTCAAACTGAGCATCATAATGGGTGATGATTTAAGTAACTTTAAATGTGGCAGTCAGGCTGGTCTGAGTATTTCAGAAACTGCTGGTTAACTAAGACTGTCACAAAGAATATTTAGGTTTTGCAGGGAATGGTGCCAAATAGAGAAAATATCTATGCCAGTGGTCAGAGGAGAAAGGCCAGACCGGTTCAAGCTGATGGAAAGGCAGCAGTAACTCAAATAAACATTTGATATGACAGAATTGTATAGAATAGATGGATTATGTTTGAACGCATAACAGGTATAGGCTTGAAATAGATGGGCTACAACAGCAGAAGACCACACCAGGTGCCACTCCTGTCTGCTAGCAACAGGAAACTGAGGATACAATTCATACAGACTCACCAAAATTGGACAAAAGAAAAAGAAGAAACTTTTTTTTTTTTACCTTTGGAAATACAAAGTTACACTTGGAACTCACCGGCTGACAACACATGAATGTTTTTGTAAGCACTAAAATTAAATATTGGTAATCTGTAATTTTTTTCAGATGGGGAGAAGGAAACACCTTCAGCTGAATAGGAGACAGAAAACCGACTTGTGTAGTCCATCCACTATCCAGCATTTTCCAGCTGCTGTTTAAAAAGCAACACAACATTAATAAATAGATAAAGATAACACACAACCTTTGGGGTCTGTCATTGATATTTTTTCACAATTTTGTAAACTGTTACAAAACAAAAGTTTTCATTGTCCATTGATTGTACAGAACAATATAATTTTTTTCAGTGAAATGTATAAATACATTGAGTGATTGTGACTCCCTCTTTTTTTTTTTATGAAATTCAGTGAGTATGTCCTTAAGGTCAACTAGCTGGTACTCCTGTGTGCACAGAAGAAAAAAGGGATGAGATCTTATATACTTGTAATATGTGTTTTATTGGGAAACTCCTTGTAACTTTGTTTTTGAAAAGGTGCCACATAAATGAAATAATTAATGTTATCAGATCCTTTATGTACTTGGCAGACCAACCAATGGACAAGACAGGAAAAGAAATAGCTGGTTATCTATCCTGTAGTCATATTGTGGTTGCCCCCGGATTTGTGTGATATTTGTGACTATATATGTGTTTATTGTACAAAGAACTAATCTAATGGTGACTGAAGGTGCAGTTTTTGGATCACTGTACCTTTAGGAAAATATGCCAACAATTTGTTGTTGAAGTGTTTTGTCATGTTTCACATTTTAGTAACAAAGAGGCATATTGTTACTGTGGTTAGCACTATCACCTCTCACCCTGGGGCTTTTCTGTATGGAGTTTGCATGCTCTCCCTGTGCTTGTGTGGGTTCTCTCTCTGTGCTTCCTTGCACAGTCCAAAGACGAGCAGGTTTAGTGACTCTAAAAGTCTGTTCAGGGCGAACCCCACCCTTGATCACTGTCAGCTGAGATAGATAATGGTATTGATGGAGGAATAGATGGATGGATGGACACTCAAATGGTGTAACTTGATCACTATTGTTAAACCTGATCAGCCAGTCAGTCTCTCTCTCTTTTTTTTTTTCTTTTTTTTTTTTTAGATGCTTCTATTGTTGCAGTCCTGTCAAAAATGACTGTTTACCCCAGTTTAGATTCTTCTTCTTCTCCTTCATCGGGGCTGCTACAGATCCATTTCTTCCTCAGATGATAAAATGATTCTAGGCTTTCTCTGACAAAAAGGAACAACATTAAAACTTGGTGGCATGGTTCTTA